>CM033437.1:236182191-246182191 GCA_019425775.1 Rafetus swinhoei | reverse complement strand
TGGCCCAGCTTGCACTGCACTGTTGATATTGGCCTGTCATTGGCACGCTTTCAGAGAGCCTGCCTGTAGGGTTATGGCAAGTCTCCTTTTCTTTCAGTGGTTCTCTAATTTCTTTCTTTTAGTAATGCTTTAAAATAGGCTATTGAGAACTTAGGAGACCATTGGAAGTTAAATGTAGACTTCCCTTAGTCCCATAGGCAGACTTCCTGCTTCATACTGATTGTGGGGAGGGGAGGAGGTGTGATATCAGCTCTTTGCATTTTGGGATGTTCAGCATAAACAGGAAATTCGCATAATGATAAATGTATGAAAGGGACAAATCTCAATTTAAAAAAAACCACCCTGCTTCTAATGATATATTTGGCCATTAACCCTGCTAGAAGCTTGTGTACACATGCTTGAAAATACCCATATTCACCTTGAAAGAGTCTTTTGCCTGGGGAAAACTAGAGAAGCATCTGTATCCATCAATGTTATATTTCATGGGATCTTTGTTCTGGATACTGAAAAAGTACAAGCCCCTGGATTTTATTTTTAACTTCCCTACAAAGTAGTGTGTGTGTGTTTGTGTAGACATAATGATACGCAGTAAGACACAATACTATCTGATCTGAAAATAAACTTCTCTGTTGTATTTCCTTTCAGATAACATTATTTTTCTGAGTGACCATGTCAAAGAGAAGGTGTGAGATGTTTAGTGCTTGGAACCCAGCCCCTGCTATTCCTTTCATTTTACAGTATTTCCTAATTCTAAAATCATGCATATGCTGTGTTTTCTGTAAACAAATTAAAACACCCTTTTATATAAATAGAGAAACAAGTGTATATTTTTGGGGTTTTTTTCTTCATCAGGCTTTGGCTTCTGAATATGTTTGTTAGTACTTCTCTGTTATATCGTATGGGGCAGCCCTTGGGGTTGTATCAGTTTGAGTCAATATATTTATGATTATATGTTGCCTGTCTTTGTTTCCTGGGCATTTTCAGACTGTACATATCACAGGCTGCCATAATCCTTAGTTACAGTTTTAATACCAGTCCCTGGAAAATTTATTTAAATCTGTACCCTATTTTTATCCACTAGGCGGAGCTGTAAGTGCACCACTGAACAACTTCCTTCCACTGCTTCTCCGTTTAGAGCAGTGGTCTGCAACCTTTTTAAGCACAAGATTACTTTTTGAATTTAAGTGTAATCCAGGATCTTACCTCAAACCAAAATACCCATGCTCTGCCTTCTTCCCCACCCCTTCTCGGAGGCCCTCCCTGCTCTTTCTATCCCCTCTTCCGTCCCCCATTTTCACTCACTTTCACCAGGCTGAGGCTGGGGAGTAGGGTGCAAGCTCTGGTCTTGGATCAAGGGGTTTGGTATGTGGGAGGGGCCTACAGGCTGAGCCTGAGGTAGGGGGTTAGAGTGTAGGCTGTGGGAAGGAATCTGGGTGTAGGAAGGGCTCGGGGTGGATGGGGATTCAGGATTCAGGCTCCAGCTAGGAGCCATCTAAGGTGATGAAATAGAGCTAAGGCAGGCTTGGCCCTGCACCACTCGTGAAAGCTGCTGTCATGTCCAGCTCTGAGCAGGGCTGAGCAGGGAAGGGCAGGTAGTTTCACATGCTGCCACCTCTCCCCCCCCCCATCTGCAGGCACTGCTCACATGTGCCACACTGGCCATGGTACCCTGTTCCCAGTCAATGGGAGTTGTTGGGCGGGGGGGGATACTTGCAGGCAAGGGCAGCATGAGAGGACTAGGGATGTTAAATATCAGTTAATTGAATAGTCGATTAACCTCATGAATTCTTATCGGTTACTCGACTAGTCTATAGTCCCCGGGGGTGGGGTTAGCAGCCAGTGCAATCTGGCCCCACTCCCAAGGAGCCCCCTGTCACTCCGCGCTGCTGCCTCTGTATCAGTTTCAAAACCAGCTCCTTGCGCAGGCTGGCTGCCTGCTTCCCTGTGCTGCTGCCTCTGGTACAGCAGCAGCCCCTGTCCAGGGGGGCGGGTCTGAGCTCCTGGGCACAGCACGAGCTGGAACTGAGTTGGGCTGCCTGGCTCATAATACACTTTAAATGCAGAGCTGCAGCAGGGGTAGGTCCCAGTCCCAGTGCAGGCCAGGACTCCAGCCAGGATGCTGGACAACCTGCTAAAAATTTACTGGCAGGGAGGGGAGGGAAAGGGAAATGCATGTAGTCTATAGCATTAACCTATAAGATTTTGCTTATCGGTTAATCAACTACACTATTACATGCCTAGTGAGGATCCCCTGTCCTGCTTTCTCCAGATGCTTCTAGGAGCAGCACAGGGCCAGGGCTGGGGGAGTCTCTGTTGGACCTGCTGCACTGCTGGATTGCAGGAAAGTGGGTTCTATTCTAGGAGACTCCCAGCCTGTGTTCTGCCCATGGATGGAAATAGAGGGAATTAATTTTATGTGCACCAATTTTGAGGTGCTGTGCAGATGTGCATCACCAGTAGAAACCAAAAAATTAGTTCTATTATATATTTTTTAAAATTATCATGGGGATTAATTATTCCTGCCATGACAGGCTACGCATGTTAGAACTCTCTACTCAAAGAATTAAATTTAAGCATAAGAAATAAATAAAAATTATGAAATGCACAGACCAGGCAAAAATCTGAAATAACACTTTGAAAGAAGCAAAAGTAGCAACAATAGCAACAGAAGTATGCTGGGTCGGGAAGTGAGTATGGAAGACAGTGTGTTTGTGTGAGTGACAGAGATGATCAGTGTGAGTGTATGACAGAGATTCACTTGCCTCTTTAAGTATGCAGAGTATGTTCAAACATAGGAACAGCTGCCAGCAAACTCCCTTCATCCCGAGTCCTGTTGTATACCCCTGCTCTGTGGAGACATGGTATGTGGGTGGAGGGAGGGGGGACACCCTGACATAAGCACCCCCTTTTTTGCCTTCCCCAACCTTGTACAGGAAGCAGGAGGCTCCCAGGGGGGCAGCTCCAAGGCAGAGGGCAGGGGAAGCATGGCGGGGATGGGGGGTGGGAGGGGCGAGGAGGCAGCTGAAGTGCTGGCCAGTCAGGATCACCTGTCAGAGGCTCTAGGACAGTGGTTCTCAACTCGTTTCAGTCCATGGACCACCAGGCCAATCAAAAAATTTTCGTGGAGCACCTCCTTTTTGAGACATGATAAAAAAAAGAGCAGACAACTAACATTTTGGTTTGAAATTTATTTCTTACTAACAGATTTTTGGTGCCTGCCCACACCGTGTGACTTTGGACAATGTTCCTGTGGACCACCGAAAAAGTCACCATAGACCACCAGTTGAGAACCACAGCTCTAGGATCTATCATTAGATCCTAATCTACTGGTTGGTGACCACTGATTTAGAGGGTGAGGGTGTTGCACTGTAGACACTTCTAATTTCTGGATGAGAAGTCCAGAAGTCTCCATTCCAGCGAGGGTGGAGTAGTGTAAGGCGTTCTCTTATGTTGTAATGCTGGATTAGCGATCAGAGCAGCCATGAGTTTCGTTATTGCCATATCTGATAAAAATAATCCAAGTAAAAAGGATGCTGGTTTGATTATAAGCTATAGCTCTAAATACAATGAAATTCCTGCACATGATTCCAAAGGGATAGGGAGTGAGAACCTGGATGGTGGAGGCAGAACTCAGGTTTCAACTCTTCAGGGCTCAATGCTATTTTTTGTTTGTGGACTGTCTCCTATAAAATGGCTAGTGAAATTATTGCCTTTCCTTATGTTTCTCCAGAACCATCCTAGCAATGTGCTCGCTTAGGAGGAAAATGTCCATTCCTGGACAGGAAAGCTACTACTTATATTGTTGTATCTGGCCTCTGGTTTACTACTGTGATGGGTATTCTAGAAATTCTTAGCTAGCTACATGAGTCAGTGACTACATGGAGGTCACTGCATCTTTTACAATTAAAATGAAATGGAGATGAAAAGTTTAAATGTGTTGTCTGCTGGGCTGGTTCCTCGCAGACCATAGTCTCTTCCCTTTCCACAATTGTCTGACCTTCAGAACTAAGTGAATTGTGCTGAGAACCATTGTGCCACCTCTGGTTCCTGACTTTCCTGCCTGTTTAATTTTTATCCATTGTTTGTGTGAATGTGAAGTGCTCCATTATTTCTGCATCATTCTCTGCTGCTCTCCTGCCTCCAGACCATGCCAACAGAAGTACAGTCACAGTGGCAGGTGACACTGACTTCGTGCTTCTAATAGACTTCTGAAAAACAAGTGGGTGGGGTGGGTGTGGGGAGGTGGCTCTTGCCAACTGAATGATACAAACATATTCTAGCTCAGCCTCTGATCTCTGGCAGAATTAAACTCTCTAGCTTTTTGTAAAGCATCAGCACTAATACCAGATGACAGTCTTCTTCACCAGGCTCTTGGTGTCTAGAAGAAATACCAGTTACAAGCAGAATCCTCTGGACTGGAAGATGCAATATGTTTGTTACAAAAACCTGATTAAGATGACTTTTTGGTTAATCCCACAGGCTTGGCCAGAGATTGGTTTCCTTCTCAGGTTTGGATAACTCATGCAAATGATGCCAGAGTGAAAATATCTTCTAAAACTGATGCCTGAAAGCCTCAGTAACAATTATGAATGTTAAAATGGAAAAGGTCTTCATTGCATATCCCTTTATTTTGGATTGAAAGGAAGAGGAGTGTGAAAGCTGTGTTTGGGTGATCAGGGGGCAATGCGTTCTAAAGCAGAGTGATCCCAAAATGGCACATTGTGTTAGGGATCTATCATTTTTACAGATTTCTGATCCAGTTTCAGATTTGCTTTTAGGTATTTTGCTTGTTTTTAAAGCCCTGAATGTGGCAGGCTAGTTATTTCCAGACTATTTCTCCACAACCCACCATGACAGCTGAGGTCAACTGCAATGATACAAATGATGGAGCCAACTGTAAAACAGGAGACTTAAGAAGTCTCTTAGCTGTTGAACTCATACTGGAGATAACCCTGAGTCTTATCTACTTCAGGAAATATGTAACACTCATCTTTTGAGGCTGACCTTCCTTAAGGTCACTGACAATGGCCCACACACTGCCCTCCATCTGTTCCTCTGGATCAGGAGAGAGGCTGAACTAACACAAATTGTGGGATTCTTTATCAAAATGTAACATTTTTTCGTGCTACACATGATTTTAACTTTTTCTGGGTATTTGTTTTTGGGTATACTTTTAAATTTTATTACTGATCAACCTTTAAAGGTGTTGTCTGATGTAGTAATAGCTACCTGGATGTTTAAAATGGACACAGTAAAATGGACTAGGATGTATAAAGCTGGATATTGTTATAGCAATGGTGCACATCCACAACACACATTTCCAGCAGAACTGTGCATGCCCATTCCTGCCCTCTCATGCTATGTCTATACTAGAAAGTTTTTGCGGAAAAACGGCCGTTTTTCTGCAAAACTCACAGAGCGTCCACACCTCAAGCATGTTTTTGCACAAGAGAATCGAAAGAACAGAGGGGTTTTTGCGCAATTGGTATTCCTCTTTCTACAAGGGAGAAGCCTTTTTGCAAAAGAGTTCTTTTGCAAAAAGGTGTGTGTGGACAGAGAAGAGGGGGGTTTTGCACAAAAAGAGGAAAAAGCACAGGTGCCTTGGTGGCCATTCTGTGCATACCAATCAGTGCTTACTTTCAAGAGAGCATCCATGCAGTCTGGACGCTCTCTTTCACAAAAGCACATCGCTTTTGCAGTGTGGACGAGCTCTTGTGCATTAAGTTTTTGCAGAACATCTCTTCCAATAAAAGCTTTTTGTGCAATAAGCCTGCAGTCTAGATGTGGCCTCAGACTTGCAGACTTGGCAAACAAAGTTAGTCCATGATAGGAAATTTTTGGTGAGTTGAGAGAGGGAAACAGGGTGTGAAATCAGCGCATACACATGAGCTGTTACCATCTTAGTTTTTGCTTTGTGGGATGGCAGAAAGGAGTACAGGTAGATCCAAGTTAAGGGTTCAACACAATGATCAGCTTGTTTACAGGTAGGCAGTCAGTGAATGCATTCAGCTTTCACTTTTTTCTAATTAACCTTTTGGATAACCTGGGGTAGACAACCTTGCTTATTGGCACTGGTGGGATCTCCTTTCAGAAGCATTTGACCTTGAAGAGAAATTACTAGGTAAGAGTACGAGGTCTGCTTCAATAATGAAGGGCACTGCAATAGTTTGCAATGGTGTGTTAAACTTCATAATGAGATTGAGACAAAACTAGGACTACAAAGCAGTTCACTTAAACTTAGTCTCCCTGATTCCAAAATAGCATGGGGTTATCCCCTCCCCCCATCTCCCAGATGTGTTTTTGCCTGTAATGCTTGAATTAAAGAAGGGCTATAGGCACCGTGCCTAATGTAGCATTTTGAAAGTTCACATGGTGAAGAATGCTTTTAACCTTTACAAATGTGTGACTTATATTTAAGAACACAGCTTTAACTTGCACAACTTCACATATGGAATAACATGAGGGGAGCTCAAAAAAATAGCTGGTAATGAAGTGGCTCTGATTTCTTTGGCAGAAATGTCTTCTCTCACTTTGGTTCATGATTCATCACTTCTGATGATAATTAGTGTAGCCAAGTGAATACAGACTGGATGGCTTGGGACCCGATTAAATCTTACCCAGGTTAGGGTTGTCTGAAAGACACTGCCTCATGATGATTCCCTAGTTCCTTATGTGAAATTAATTGGTGTTTCAGTTCTGTTCCTTCCAGCCATCATGAAGCCAAACATCATGGTTGGCACTGTTCTTGGGCTGTAAGTCTCAGCAAAGTGGTCATGAATTGCATAGGCAGGAAAACTGCACTAGTCCTTCGAGCAGTCCCTGCAGGTAAAAGGTGAGACACATTAGCTAAAGCAAGCATGTTTTGCTGTTGGTGCACCAATTACAGGGGTTAATAAAAGGCTTTCTTCAGTACTGTCAATCTTACATTTTGTATTTGTATTCTTTTACTTAGTTACTACTTGTAACACATTGAGAGAAAATCTCTTCTCATTTATGCTTCTGCCACTGTGCTGAAGGCATTGGGGTTACATAGGTAGACAGAGTAGAATTTGCCCAGCATGTTGTTCTTCCCCCAACAGTAGATCAGATTACAAAATATACATCCAATGAGTTTTTCCTAATGTACAAAGTCAGTGTATCAATTTTCAGCCCTAGCCTAGTATCCTTTACCCTTAGCTTAAGTGTTCCATGCCTGCTTTAAAGAAAAAACACAGCTTTTTCCCTACCTATGATGTATAGATGGAACAACCACCTTCTTTTTATTACCTCCTTATATGTCAGAGGTCTGTTTTTGCCACATATACCCTTCAATAACACACCTGCATGTCAGATAATCAGAACAAGGTTCTAGAAGATGAGAGGGAAAGACAATTTTACACAGAACCATACATTAAAAGATAAAGATACTTGTCTTGATGAATAGGACAGAAAGAATTGGGAGAGTGGGCCTCCAACATGGAATGTATGAAAGGCTGAAAAATAACCTGGATTTATAGCATTGTAGAAAAGAATATAGCCTCTGACCTAGGACAAAGAAAACAATTGTGAGGGGGTCTGGGTATGATCTTTACCTCTGTTACAGCATTCTTCCTCTGGTAGGTGGAGATATTTGTCTTGTCTGTTTCCTTAAAAGCATGTTTGCTCTTGAACAATGACACACAGTATATGCAGTTGAGTATTAGTTGCTATTTGTGTACCAGGATACTGAGTAATTTATTTTCTCTGGAAGAATTCTTTGCATGCTTCCTATTTCCTCCTTTCTGGCACTTGGTACACATTACCACTTTCTAGCAACCCCTTAATACAGTTTCTTCCCCCCCAAGGAATTGTTGTTCTCCAGCCCAAAACTTCAATCTTGTGCAGATGTGACTACTCCCATATAGTCCTAATGACTTTATATAGCACCTTGTATTGCATATACGATTGTATTTATTTGCTACCCAATCGAGGCCCTTACAGAAGCAATATAGATCAACATAGCAGGGACTGAACACCAATTTTAATAAAACAGCAGGCGCAATACAGATGAGTAGATGGGGCACCAGAGATTCGCTGTGGGCCTCTAGCATCAGAGATTCACTGCTCTTGCAGCAGTGGTAAATGGATACCCCAGAAGATTACACTTCGTGTATTAACAGCAGTGGGTACAGTTCAGGCAGTGACAATGGAAGCTTCCCCATAACACCAGTTTGCTTCAGCTCCAACTGGGCTGGGGCATCCAGGCAAGAGGGCAGCTTGCGCTCTGCACCATTCAATTAATAGTCTTTCTGCTGAGATTGCTAGTAGTGGGTGGGTTTTATGTGACCACCTGGCTACTGGATTTTGATTACTTAGTTCTTATAGGCTGATGAACACCCAACTGATGGTAACAGTGGAAATGAAAGGCACTATAGCCAATCCCCTGGACCACTCAATCACTCCCTTTCTTGTTTCTCCACTGGTTTTTACTATCAATGGTACTCCCGCCCCTTTTATAATGGTTCCCTTATGAATACTTCTGCAGTTGTGACTTGCCTTCCCTCGTCCTAACTGAAAGTTTAAAAGATTCAGTGATAAAAGAGCAGTAATTGACAAAGAAGATGGCCTAATTTGGTAAAGGAACAAGATTTGGCTAGGAAGATATAACTACATGCTATTGGAAAGAATGGCTAGGATGGGAAAGGGAACACACTTGTTTACCCAAAGTATCCAATTTCCAGACAGTGCTTTAACAAAGGGCAATGAGCCTATTGCACAGTTTATTCATCGGTTAAAGCTTCTTTCCCAAAAGAAGTGTTAAGAGGGAAAAGTTTAATCCTCTGTTCAAACACAAGACCTTGCCTAACCCTGGGTCTGTGCACATACACTAAATAAACAGTCATAACCACTTTAGAGCATCCGCTTTCTTGATTTAATGTTGTTTTATTTCTGTGACTCACAAAGTAAATACTACTGTCCTTTACCTTTCTAATTCAGGCAAAATGCTCATTGCCTAGTCCAAAGAGTTTGTGTCTCTGTGAATAATTTTAGGGGATATAATTGTAGTTAGCAAAGTGGTAGAAGTTCCATTTGTTAGAAAAAGGTTTTCCATGCAGAGTGTAGCTACAAAGGCATTTAAAACAAAATAACTTCTAAGGATAGAATAGACTTTTCTGGATGAGGACTTGCTCTCTCAAATTTCAAGACCTACATCTTTCAGGGCTGGCTCTCTGTCGTTTATTTGACAACACTATATTACAGTGCCGGGACACAATGAATTTGCACCCCAGGTGGTAACCCCTCTTTGGTGCTAGTAATATGATTTCAGATGTCTTCCATATCATCAGATGATTGCACTGTACTCGGGTGATTGATTTATAACAATTTAAAGGCACTTATGTTAACAAGATAATTTGTAGAAATGGTTCCATCAATGGGAATTTTCCATCAATGTTCTTAAAGGAAAAATGCAGCTTCTCCAAAACTGAAATTTTCCAGGGGGCTTTTGCTGAATTTTTTTCAATTTTCCCCAAAGAAAATCAAAACTATTTTTTGGGGGGTTGATCCAAGCTGAACAATTTGGATTGCTGAAACAAATAAACAGTGTTGGTCCATTTGACACATAATATGTATCTTGCCTGAGCTGCAGTAGTGACTAATGGGAGTTCCTCATGCCCCCATTCTCTATGGGCTGGGGTATATGGCTGAATGATGTCTTTCATGATGCACCTCTGTCTCCCCTCAAGTGGAATCAAAGTGGTGATACGGTATGGGAGACGAAGACTGACCCAGGGGCCTGGCCTGGAAAGTAGAGGGCATGAGGAACTCAAATTACAACTTTGGTAATGCACTGGGGCAGCTTGTTAAGATGCAGATTAATGCTGAACTGACCCAGAATGTTTCAACCAACTGACAATATTGAATTCAGGATTTTTTTTAAAGCTTGCCTTGAAAATTCTTTTTTGATATTTTAGCTCTTTGTCCCAGCTTAATTAAAACAAATTATGAACATAATTAGAATTTCCCAGTGAATGGAAATTCCAATTTCCTATCAGCTCTAATTATTTGTATTGCTGGTAACATGTTCAGAGGGAAAAATATGAACAAGGCTATTTTCTGTAATTTGTGAATAAATGTTGCTGTATTAGAGCAGAATTTGGTTGAAGACATCCAATTTTTCTACATTTTTACAATTTATGTTCTAATATTTCAGACTTTCCCCTCTAGAATCTTATTTACTCCTTAATATAAAACAGATTGTAATCTTAGGAACTGTGATTCTAATGTTCAGTTTTTAATTAAATCCAAAGACAAGAATGCCTAATGAATATGAAAACAGAAACCTCCCAGGGTTTCCTTAATTTCAGCTATGACAGGCATTAAGGTATGATTATAACTGCATGCTAGGAATCTCATAAGGGTTCACATATTTTTTTAAATAATACTCTGTGGTTGAAATGGCCTTGTGTGTATGGCATGGGAAACACTACTTGTTTGAATCAAGTATCAGGAAGCCTTTGATTAGTAAGCACTGAGAACAATTGGATGTTTTCCTTCCTGTTGCTTTTTATGTGATTGAATTTACTTTGAAAGTAAGATATTGGCATCATTGGCAAGTTTAGATATAGCATAAGGACTAGCTGTAAACTTCCCTAACACCGATTTGCTAAGTTTGCCTCAATTCTTGCTGTGTACCTCATACTATTTTTGGACCTTGACATGGCTATAGCGAAACAAATATCTAGATACTCAGATTTCCCCCATAACCCTAGTTTCTGAACACTTATATTTCAACTTTGAAATGTAACAACCCTTGTTATTTCACACCTTATTCTCTCAATTAAAGAGCACAGATTAGGCAGTTGGTTCTTTCTTGTTCAGGAGGTGAGCAAATGCAAACTAGGAAGAGTCCAAAATAATTTTCAGGTGATGTAAGCAAAACTTAGATTTGAGCTTACAGAAATAAGAGGCTAGTGAATGACTAATCCATTACTCCACCTAGCACCTCGGTTTTTGTGCGGCTAATTGGATTTAACCTTTACATGACTGAAATGTACTTTATTATTTTTGTATTATCATAGTGCCTAGAACACCCACTCATGCATCCCATTGTGCTAGGCGCTGTCCAGATACAACAGAAAGACAGCCCTTGCCCCATTTGGCTTATAATCTAAATAAGAAATAAGAGACTGATACAGAAAGATGATTTAGACTACATCAAGGGCGCTATTTTGGGAGGGTAGGGGGAGCAGCAAGAGTCCGGGGAAAGTGCTTGCATTCTGTGCATGCCTCTCACACCTGGCTGGTGAAGAGAGCTCACCAGCCAGGTGTGAGAGGCATGCACAGAATGCAAGCACTTTCCCCGGACTCCTTTAGCATTCAGAGAATAGAATGAAAAGCAAGCTGCATCCTGGAGTGCACAGCTGCTGCCCCCACTACCTCCTGAAATGGCACTCTTGGACTAAATTCATGGTTTTTTTCTGTCAGAAATTTCTTAATTTATGTTGATAGGCTAAGGCAGTGATTTTCAGCCTTTTTTCATTTGCGGACTCCTAAAAAATTTCCAGTGGAGATATGGACCCCTTTGGAAATCTTTGTGGCATATAGGTTGAAAGCTAATGTTCTATGGTAACCTTTTATGGACCCCTTAGACAATCTGCAGACCCCCAGGTATCTATGGACCCCCCCCAGATTGAAAACTGCTGGACTAAGTATATGCTAATTAGCAATTAATTGCATGCCTAGTTGCTGTTAAATAGTGGATATAAATGTATTGAAAACATTTGGTTATCGGCATCTGACAATAGCCATTTTTGTACTTGGCATCACTTGCTATGTAATCTGTTGATAATGGGTAATTGAAAAGTTGCTCATTTTATAGTGTCCCACTTTCACTTTCTAAAAACGAAATATTTTTTGTGAAAGATGACAGACTGAGTCATAGATTTAGAAATGGATTGGATTATTATCCAGTCTTCAGGGCAGTGCAAAAATATTCTACTATGTAGTACGCAGCTCTCTGAAGTTCAAGCTACAGAATAAGTATGGTATAAGCAGTGACAGTGCAAGTTCACCTGTATGTCCCCTCTTTGTTCTGGGGGGGGAGGTTAGTTCAAATGCTAGGCTCATTTAGTTCTTGGCCAATCTCAGGCTACCAACTAGCATTAATTGGATTGAAATAGTCAACTAACTTCCTTTAGGCCACAAAACAATTGTTAGATGCCAGTGACTAAATCACTACCACCTTTGCCCTCCTAGAGGAAGACTACCTTTTTTGCTTTGCCAGTGCTGTACATCAAACTGCTCCACTCTGGCCTCTGCTTCAGCTCCCTTTCGTCTTTCATGCGCTATCCCCAAAACTTTAGTTTTACTTATCAGTGTTCTGTGTAGCTGCTTATGCCACAGAACTCCCTCCTCATGTTCAGGGCCTATGTTTTATATTCCAGGGATTTATAATTCACTCACTAGTACTTTCCTCTTCTCTTATGCAACAGTATTTGCTTTTGCTATTAAATGCAGAAAGTGTCAGCTGTGCTTGAGGTAAATCACTAAGTTAATAACCATGACAATACGCCTAAATAAACAGTCATCCCTTAGCGTAAAGGCTGCTCTCATTCTTAAACTTCATTTATTTGTTTTCTTTCTCCTCCTCCCAGTGTTGTTTGCTGGGTGGAGTATGAACGAGGGAGATCCTGGGGCATAATTCTCTAAAAGGATCTCTAACAGGAAGAGACGTACTTTATTGGTTTATGACTGCAAACGCTCATCAGTTCATGCCTTAAGCCATTTTGCGGTTAGGTAACTGAAAATTTAGGTTCGCAATATCAATTATAAAGTAACACCCATGGGTGTATGCCTGAGCCAAGGGAAGAGAAAGGCAGGGATCTTTAAGTCTAGATGCAAATTTAGTAGAAATTGCTGCTGCTGCAAGACAGGCATTAAAAAGTTAGTATACAAGGATGGGGGGGGGGAAATGGAAGTGTGACAGGACGGTATTTATACATTTGATATTTATACAGCAGTGGCACCCAGAAACCCATCAGGAGCAGGGCACGTGTTTGGTACTGTGTAAATGCAGACCAGCACTAATCAGTTTGCAACAGAAGAGGAGTGACACATGAAAGGGGTCAGGGGAGGGATACAAATGAAGTGTGTGCAGGTTATATACACACACAAAGGATTTTTAAAAAATCAAAGTATTTAATGCTCTCACTCTAACAAACATTAATGAACTAATTTCTAATAAGCCTCATGGCAGAGGGTGGGGTGTGTAGGAGGGAAAGAGGGGACTTATAGATCACTGTGGAGGAAAGCCTCAGACTGTGTGAGAAGCTGACAAGTGGCCAGGGTTAAGTAGGAGTAGTACTTGGGGGGGGGGGGGGCGGGGGAGAGGAGGAATTCTGAGCTAAAAGGTTACAAATGGAAAGTGGCTGGGGTTAAGTAGGAATAGCGCTTTTGGGAGCATTCTGTGCCAAAAGACTAAAAATGCTGTGCACACTGTTTTAAAATTCTGCATATTTTGTCAAAATGTCAATTTTAATTATTTTGGTAACTTATTTCAAAATATCCTATAACAATGTAGACAACAAAAAACATTCAGGAAATGTTTTTGATAAATAGATTATTTCCTAGGCATACTAATACAGAACTTCATTTAAATTGCAATACAGAGACTTGGGGGAGTCAGAATTAATGGAGAAGCCCACAGAGAGGAAAAAGTAATTGCTGGGAGTGAAACTGGAGGGGGGTGAGAAATATGGAACAATTGTTTGTTTGTTTGTTTTATGGGGGGAGGGTTGTTAGGGACTTAAGGAACCTCCCCCTTGCAGACTCTGCTCAGCCTCCAGCCTCTCTCATTGGCTGTGTCTACACTGGCATGATTTTCCGGAAATGCTTAAAATGGAACAGTTTTCCGTTATAAGTATTTCCGGAAAAAGAGCGTCTACATTGGCAGGATGCTTTTCCGGAAAAGCCCTTTTTCCGGAAAAGCGTCCGTGGCCAATGTAGACGCAGCGCTTTCGAAAAAGCCCGATCGTCATTTTCGCGATCGGAGCTTTTGCGAAAAGACTGCTGGGCTGTCTACACTGGCCCTTTTCGGAACAGTTTTCGGAAAAGGACTTTTGCCCGAGCGGGAGCAGCATAGTTTTCGGAAAAGCAGCTGATTTCTTACAGTAGATCATCAGTGCTTTTCCGGAAATTCAAGGGGCCAGTGTAGACAGCTCACAGCTTATTCCGGAAAAGCGGCTGCTTTTCCGGAATAAGTGGCCCAGTGTAGACACAGCCATTCAGTCAAGGACATTTGCCCAGTCCCTGTCTCTTCCTGCATCCCCCTTCCAGCATCCTTATGTATCCCTTCACTCATTCCCATTCAGTCTCTGGCTCAGTGTTGTTCCCCCATTAGCACCTATGCCCCTGCTCCAGTGTGTCCCCCATAGCCCTTCTGAGCTCTAGTCTGCATGACTCCCTCAGCAGCCCCATCTGTGCCACTCTGTCCCATACCATTCCCCCTCACTTGGCCCCCCAAGGAAGGTTGCTGTAAGAAAATCAGCCTCTGCTCTCCTCCTTTCTGTGCCTGAACACCTGGTCTTCTGGCACCACAGCGGCCCCTGGTGGGTAAAATGTGTAACTGCAACACTTCGCCAGCAAAATGGTATTCTGAAGAGAAAAAAAAATCGGGGAGGGTGGGGTATGAATTCTGCAGGAAGTAGAACACGCACAGTGATAAGGGACCTTGTAGGTAAAATCAAATAGTATGAACTGTTTGGCACAAAGAGCTGGCTAGAAATGGAATCCCTGCTCTTCAGGACGTTTTGGCATTTCAAAACTTGTCATTCCATAGTCAAATGAAGAGTCTAGGTTTCCCACAACAGAATGTTGAAACAGTGTTGCAATGATTTCCCATTAAACATTATTAAAGCAATACATTTCCGCAAAACAATCTGGTTTAGCTCAGTCAGCATTTTTCCACTAAAAACTGTTTTATCAAAGCCTTTTTGACTAGTTTTAGGTTGTATGCTGGTGGACCAACTCATTGGCCCAGGAACGATCAATGACATACACTAGTCTGTTTTAAGCTCTTGTCTCCACAGAAAACATAAGTAAAGAAAAAGGAGCTCTCTGCTTAGCATGGGCCACAGTTCACAAGGGCTTTCCTTTCATCTTTTTGGGTCCCTGCTCTGACTGCAAGAGCCTGCCTGATCCCTGTAGTATTCACTATCCAGGACATTTGCCTGAAAGTCTCTTAATAACTAATCTCTTTCCCCCTGTTCCAGTTTCTACTACAAAACCTTCTTTATCATTCTCCAGCTCTACTAGCCCTTTGCTGGCCTTTTTAGGGCAAAGTGCTCCTCAGTCTATCACTTGACCTCTGGCCCCACAGCCTCAGCAGCTGAGTCGTCACAGGTGGGGGTGGCCCACCCATCTCCTCTTAACTTAAAGGGATCAGTCACCCCCTGAAATGTAATTTCACATCATTTGAGTGTTTAAAATCTTAGGAGTGAATCTGTGGCTTAGGGTTCTACAATGTGCTGAGCACCCTGGTGGCCTTCACTTTAAGCATGTGAGTACTAATCGCAGTAGGGCCTGTGTCCTGGCAGCTTAGAACCCAGGACAACGGATGGAAGCAAAGGAGTGGGACCTCCATTAACAGTTTCAGCTGGGCCTTTCAGAGCAATATTGTTGTGACAACAAGGTGAGATTGCAAGTGTCTCACTGAAGCGCAGGGGGAAAAAATCTTGTGTGTTGTGGCTTTTGTGGAGGCTAGCTGCAGCAGGAAGCTCAGAGCTGCCAGGTCTCGGGAAGGCCTCCTGCCTGCTCCGCAGCAGCTGTGCGTAGCCGCCCTCCCTGCCCTGTCTTTTCATTTCTGCTTCTGAGGCGCGGGCGGAGCTTTCCCCAGGCTGTATTCTTGTCGCTATTTCATTGGCTACAGCAACTGTCAGTCCCACAGCCTGGCTGGCGCCGCTGGGATTGGTAGGGGCCGAAGGCTCTGCTGGTTCTATTGGCCGAAGGAAAGCAAATCAATAGACCGTGGCGAGGGATGGCGAGTGAAAGAAGAGGGGCCTCCCCATTGGGCGAAGCAGTCCAGATTGCCCGCCCACATTCCACAGCTGGCGAGGTGTGGGAAATAGTGCAGGCGCTAGTCGGGTTCCTTAATTCTGATTGGGCAGAGGCTTTGAAACCAGCCAGTTTCCCTTCAGTGATTGGCAGTCTTCATGGAAGGGGGAGCCAGTGTCTGCCAGAGGTGGGGAGGGAAGGCTGCGGTGGAGTCAGTCTGAGTCTGGAGCAGCAGCTGTGGGGAGGGTGTCCAGCTGATAGAGGAAACTATTAAACCCAAACACACATTTTAATGCAACTCAGCTGTGTACAAGCAATACGGGTGTTGCAGCCCTGAGCACCGGAGAGAGGAGACAAGGGCTTGCTTCTGGAAATCTGTCTTAAGTTAAATCATATACTTAGCGCTTTTGAGGGAGCGCTTTGGTCCTATGGACTAAGGTTGCGCTGTGTGAGCAGAGTGCCCATAAGTGAAGTGTGCCCAAATACACATACCCTATCTCCCTTGGCTTTATTGTGGTTTTAACTGATCATGGAGGTGTTGGAAAATGGGGAGCAGAACCTGTTGCACTGGGATCGAAAGCTGAGTGAGCTGTCAGAACTGGTGGACTCCGATTCCCTGCTAAACAACACGGTGAGGAACAGCAGCGCTGGGCTGAATGTCTGTCTTCTGTAGGGACACTAATGCGTTTGTTTCGTCAAAAATGTCAAAAAGAGGGAGGGTGTGCAGTAATTCTAATGTGGGGGAAAGCCCCTTGCTTTGGGGGTGGAGAAGCAGAAGCTGGGCTAGCACACATCTGGCTGGAAAAGTGAGGCAGTCTGTTATTAGGAGTTCTTGTGAATACTGTACTCAGAGAAGGAGGTGTTCAGAAATCTTCCTTGTGAAATTATGAATGCGTGAAAAGTATGAGTAATGCCATTTTCCTTCCTTGTCAGGCTAGCTTTTCTTTGTCATTCCAGCTATGTGGCTGAAGAAACCCAGGGTAGAGCTGGGCCCCATTTGGCTAATGCATTTGGGGAACCCCTAAAAATGCTTTGCAATTAATGACAAGGCGTGTTGGGGGGGGCGGAGGGGATGTGTGGAGTCTGTAAGTTTAAGTGGGGCCACAACTAAAGAAATGGATGCAACCAGGACGTTGTTGTGTGAGCATACAGAGAGAACCCTTACAGTGCATTAAGTTGCTGGTGGGTCCTACGGCATTTTAAAATATGACTTCAATTTCTTATTTCATTTAAACTGCAGAGGCTGACATGGGTGTGTAACTTTGTGGTGTGGACCCCCTTCCCTTGGCACATATTAAGAGGTTGGTGAGGGTTAATCTTAAAGCATCACTAAGAAAATAACAGACTTCAGTACTTTACCATGATAAGAATAGAGATGTAGCCCTGTTAGTCTGATCTTGCTGAAACAAAAGAGAGGACTATGCAGCACTTTAAAGACTGACAAAATGGTTTATTAGGTGATGAGCTTCGTGGGGGTCTGGCCCACAAAAGCTCATCACCTAATAAAGCATCTTGTTAGTCTTTAAAGTGCTGCATAGTCCTCTCTCTTGTTTTCCCGTGATAGGTTTAGTCTTTGATTGGATGAAATCCAAGACTTTGAATCCTGAGGAACTGGTTCCTCCATTTCTGCAACCCACCACCATCATTAGAGATTATGCTTGAAAGGGAATTGAAGCTCTACCCCCCTGAGAGATTTTTTTGGGGAGTGCTGGGAGAGAGAGAAACCTTTGTCCTCATCTGAAAAATGCACTGTTAATTGTTATTAAAGGCACAGCTGCAGCCAGATGTCTGATTTACTTTGCTTTAGTCTGCAAAAAGCTTCTTCACCCCCCCCCCCCCCAAAATAAGGCCAAAAGTGGATTTTTCTAGAGCATCATGGGAAAGGGTGGGGAGGAAGAAGTTCCTTCAGGCAAACGGTGCAGAATTACTAAGATTCTTCCATAGCCAGGTCACAGAGAAAAGTAGTTTCTACTGAAGATCTGATTTTTTTTAAGAGTGGCTGACAAACCTTTGGGGGGTCCAGGCTTTGACTAAATTCTACAAAATATTTAAGAAAATAGGATTGCATGTTTAGTGTACTCAAGTTTCTGCTATAGTCCATATTATATAACTTGTTGCTGCAAAGCTAAGAATTTGGAATTCATCAGCTGTTTAGCTGGCTTTTAGTTTATTGAGAATGCAAAGTTATACCTTTGTTGGTCCTAGGATATTTACTAGATGTGGTGGGTAAAGGCTTATTGGACTGATTAAAAAAAAAATCATTTGGACACAGGTTAAGGAGGCAGGTAGATAAGCTCATAGCTTCTGGCTACAGAAACCCTCATTGTAAACAGGCGTCTAGCCCTGGCATGTGAAATGCTTTACAGGGACTTTCCTATGTCAAGGCTAAGCAATTCCTCTGGTAAATTCTTCCTTGTAGGCTGTCTTTCTTGGGTGGTTGGGAGGGGGAATGTATTAATTGGCATGTTAGAATTATAAATACCTTGTTTTGGATTTTAATACACTAAACTACCTGTGTAATTACGCAGACTAAAACAGTGGTAGTACGAATGTGCTAGTTAACCCACCTTTTTTCCTAGTGTAGACATGGCCTTTGGTTAGTTTAAAATTCCAGTTTCCTTGCTTTTGGTAGCAGCTATTGGTGAAACTGTGGGCATGACCTATACTGTATTGTATCATCTCTGGGCTGGAATACTGAGCCCCACTCTTCATCATTACCTACCATAGAGTATGTCTACATTGCAACACTATTTCAGAATAACTAGCGCTATTCCAAAATAACTTAGTCCACATCTACCCAGCAGGCAGTTATTCCGAAATAGTGTCAAAATACTGTCAAGCTGGAGGACTTCTTACTCTGACTCCTGTAACCCTCATTGTGCAAGGAATAAGGGAAGTCGGAAGAAGAGTGCTTTATTTTGAAATAGGTCCTGTGCAGACGCTCCCAATTTCGAAATAAGATATGTAATTGACGTAGCTCAATTTGCGTAGCTTATTTCGAGTTAAGCCCTGCAGTGTAGACACACCCTTAATGTCTCTGTTATGGCAACTTTCTTTTTGACCCAGGTTTCCTTTCCCTTTGGAGCCCATCAATGCAGCTTAACATGCGGAAGGGGCTGCTGTTTGTGTCACAAGAATCTCTTGTCTTCCTGCCCTCCAACCCTGGTCACTCAGCAACAGCAGAATGTTTTATCATTTCCATCAGTCCTGGCAATGAGAGAGGAGGATAATTAACTGATCTCTTTTCTCTTCAGTGGAAATGCAGAGGCCTATCATTTGGTTTACCATATTAATCATCTTTTTAAGATTGGAAGTTACTGTTGCAGCACACATACTATTTTATGCCTTTTAAAACAAAAATGCAAAATCCTTAGGAGAGTGGTAAAGGGCCAACAAAAATCTGAAACTTTATTATATTTGCCAACTTCTCTCTCTCTACCACCTATCTTAAAAGAAATAAAAAGCAAAACAAGGGAAATAAAATTTCAGCCTCAACTAAGCAGTTTTAAGCTCCAACAGTTACTTGTCTCTAATATAAGAGGTTTTTGGGGCATGTGCTGACCTTGAGTCTCTGTTTTCAGGTGAAAATGAGTAATGTTTTCTTCGGTGTGTGGGCAGAAAAGGTGCATTCAAGAACAATGTGTCTGCACAGCACAAAGTAACACAAACTGACACTATGTTATAGTGATGTCAATGTGTAGATGACTACACGATTAACCGATAAGCTTGGCCTTATCGGTTAATCCTGTCAAATACAGAGGTAGCGGGGAAGGGAGTGTGTGTATCAGAGGCAGCAAGGTGGGCCAGCTCCCTATGAGTACCAGATCCGCCTCCTCCCCCCTTCAGTGCTGCTGCCTCTGATGGAGATGTGAAGGGTGAGGGGGGCAGGTGGGAGCTGATATGTGCAGGGAGCTGGCTTTTAAGCCAGCTTTCTGCACGTGCTGGCTCCATGGACCCACTTGTCCCCTCCCCCCCCTCTTTGCTGTCTCCTACGGAGAGGTAGCAGCTCAGGGAGGGGTAGGGGGAAGCTGCTGTGAAGCAGCCTCTGTTCACAGTGGGCCCGGGCTCACCGCAGACAGAGGCTGCTCCACGGCAGCAGCCCCTGTCTGTAGGGAGGAGGGGATCTTAGCTGCCTGCAGAGAGAGGCTGCACCGGCATCCTATGGAACAGCCTCTGTCTGCAGGGATCTCGGAAACCCTTCCTCCCGTGTATAGGGGCAATTGCCACCCAGTGTTGCTGTCTCTGTATCAGAGGCAGCAACACGGGGCAGCAGGTGGGAGCCGGTCTGCACGGAGAGCTGGTTTTTAAACTGGCTCCCCTCGTGGATCAGCTCCTGCCTGCCACCCCGTGCTGCTGCCCCGATAGAGAGTTTAGGGCTCTCCTGTGAGTGGGGCTGGGAGTACAATGGCTGCTGCCCCACCTCTGGGGGCTGTTAAATAGTCATGTAACCACTAAAATTTGATGTGGGTACATGACTCTTCAATTACATGCTCTCTAGCATCCCTACTAGGTTAGTCTCTTCTCGAGAGAAGCCCAGGATTGTAACTCCAGGGACTGCTGTAGGAGAGTGCTGACAGTAGGTTTGCCAACTTTCTAATTGCACAAAACTGAACACCCTGCTCATGTCCTGCCCCCTCCAGGCCTGGTCCCCAGTTGCTTCATCCCCCCCCTCCCTCCATCACTTGCTCTTCCCTATCCTTGCTCATTTTTACTGGGCTGGGACAGGAAGTTGACATGTGGGAGGGGGTATAGGCTCTTGGCTTGAGGTACAGGCTCCAGATGAGGCCAGAAATGAGAGGTTCAGGGTGGGGACGCGGGCACTGGTAGGGGGATTGGCCTCTGGGGTAGGGCTGGAGATGAGAGGTTTCAGTTGCAGGAGGGAGCTTCAGGCTGGGGCATGCGTTCCTGGTGGTGCTTATTGTAGCTCCCAGGAAATGGCTACTAGGACTCTATGGTCTCTACTTAGCGCATGGGCAGCCCTGGAGGCTCTGCAAGCCTGCAAGCACCATCCACCACAGCTCCCATTGGTTGCAGTTCCTGGCCAATAGGATCCGTGAAGTTGGCACTGATGGCCACTTCTGGGAGCAACACAAAGTCAGGGCAGGTAAGGAGCCTGCCTTAGTCCTGGGTCCCTGCTGTGCACAAACTGGACTTCTAATGGCCCAGTCGGCAGTGCCGACCAGAGCTGCCAGGATCCTTTTTTGACCAGGTTTTCTGGTCAAAAACTGGGTGCCTAGCAACCCTGAGTTGAGTTGTGCTGGAAGAGCTGTATGAGAAACCTTACTCTGCATTTACCTGCACTAGGACTGCATAGATTGACCCAGGCTTATTAGGGATGTTAACTGATAAGCAGGAGGCTTACTGGTATACTTATCAGTTAACAGCCCTTGCTAGTTAACTCTGGTGGTGGTCAGCCATGCAGAGTTGGTAATTTGGGTGGCAGGACCCCACCCCTGGCACAACCCCAAGGCTGGGCAGTGGGACTTAGGTTAAAACAGTTAAGCACTGTTGTTTTATTGATTAGGCATATCTGTGCCTCACTTTTGTGAGTACTAAATATACCCCAGGCAGGTAAAGGGAATAAAAGGTTTTCATCTGTGAACTGTGACATACCCTAGCACAACTTGTGACATGTCATAATTCTGCATCAAAGCAAAGATCTTGTGTTGGTCTATGTGTAGAAACATGAATCGTCATGTAAGGCCTACATTCTGGGTTGGCTGGCCTAAAGGTCCTGGGAAGCATTCCTGTTGCAAGTTCTGACACTTAATACATCTAGAAGGTAGGCTGGCTGTTACACACTGTAACTGTTTTTCTTTACCCCGTTTAACTGCTTTGTCACTGACATTTCTTATGCCTTGCACAATGTATTATCTTCGGATAGCTCTGAGGGGAAATCAGTCCTCTATTAGATTTTTTTTTTTTTTTTAATGAGCTAGTAGTAGCTAAAGGCTACGTCTACACTGCAGGCTCCTTGCGCAAGAAGCCTTTTGCGCAAGAGTTTTTGCACAAAAACTTGCGCAAGAGCACGTCCACAGCACAAAGCACATTGCAAAAGTGATGTGCTGTTGTGCAAGAGAGCGTCCACACTGCATGGATGCTCTTGTGCAAGAAAGCTCTGATGGCCATTCACAGAATGGCCATCAGAGCACCTGTCCTTTTTCCCATAGGGATTTCTTGCGTAAGAAACCCCTCTGGAGTGTCCACACTTGCCTTTTTGTATGATAGCTGTAGCGCAAAAGGGAGGTATGCTTTGTAGCAGGTGGTGTATCTACACTGGCAAAAGCCCTCTGCTCTACCGTTTTACTGCTGATTTATTTGCACAAAAGCACATGTGAGGTGTGGACGTGCCGCAGGTTTTTGCGCAAAAACCTTGCAGTGTAGATGTAGTCTTTGTGACTGGACCTAGCACCCTTCTACTGAAGGGCTCTTAAAAAAAAAAAAAAAGATTGAAAAGGAATGTTCTGAGTGAAAGAAGAGACCCCCTCTGTGAATGTTCTGTTGGATTTTATAGTTGTTTGGAATGCTTCCTTCCCGCTACTGTTTGGATCTTGGGTGACAGACTGAATTGCCATCCTAATCCATAGTCAGCCATAGTTATTTTCCAAATTAAAATCCAGAGATTGGGTGAGAAATTGTGGCCTCCCAATATTCAGGTGCATTCAAAAATCCTAGCTACGGGCTACTTGAAATGTGTATAGCTTTCGAAATAAATGAAATTCTGGCTGTCCAGTGGTCAGAAACTGTGCTCCTGCTTCTGCTGTATCTAAACAGAGTGCTTTATTTGGCTTATGGCAACTAATCCTACCTAGGCATTGACGTTAGACATTGACGCTTCAGAGGATGTAGGAAGAGGCCTCTAAAGGGATACAAAACGATGAGTGAAATGGATATGTTTCTGTTGTAAGAAGAATTTGGAGTGAAGTCACCAATAGAAAGAGAAATAAAAGCAACCAACAGTATGAATGATGAAGTGGGTGTATTTCAAGAAGAGTGGATGATATTATTTTGATTGCTTATTTTTCAATAATTCCTCTGAGGGAAAGAAAAGCATCTATACGTAGGGTCTCCTGCACTATTATTTGCAAAGTACAGTTTTCTGGGCAGACATATGTTGTCTACTGTAACGAAGTACAACTTCCACAACTAACTGTAATAGGGTTTCTCAACTGAGTAAAAATTTAGCATTTCGCTGGTTCAGACTTCAGATCTTTAGGATTCATTGGATTAACTGCTTATGCTGCATATGCAAGTTTCTTGCTTGGTGCATCTGTAAATAGCAACAGTGCATAGTGAGGCATCCATAGTACCCCTGTAGACCTAATGCTGTCAAATATACGTGCCTTCCGCTGTTTGCTTGTTTAGGGAGATGAACACCATAGATTGTATTTGATTGATCATGTCTCTCTCAAATGATTCGCTGACTCTCTCATTCCCTAGTGAATTGTCAGGGCAATGTTACTGGCCTATTGGCAGCCAGTAGCATGCGGATTGTCTTCCCCTGGTCTTTTCTTTTTCTTGTCTGGGCACATAGTTGTGATTTAAATGTGAATTTGTACAGCTTCATTAGTGCCATCTCAGAAGATGGACATGCACCAGTATAAAGGCCGCATAGACATTCCAATCTTCAGCAGACACCTCTGTGCTAGTGAAACTGGCATTCCACCTCGTGACTAGGCATCCTGTCCTCTAAGCAGAGAGAGGTGTATGTATTCTTTTAGGAATGATGCAAACTGCTTTTGAGAGAGGCCGTGAATAGAGGCACAGTTTTCTATTCATGTATGATAGACAAAAGCAACAAAAAAAAAAAGTGACAAGAAAACTTATGGGCAGAAGGAAGGGATTCACTTTTCTTCTGCAGACAAACGCCTGATTTGTGCATATATAATATAAAAAGATGACAAACATTGCCTGAGACACAGCTGCCTTTCTGTATAGAGTCCTATGCAGATACAAAATTTGTATCCGCAAAAATGAGTTGATATCTGCAGATATAAAGTGGTTATCCACAGATTTTCAGGGCTCTTTTTATATATTTAAAAATGCTTTAGCCCTACTTCCTTCAGCAATTCAAGGTTCAGATTATCAGATCTGGATCTGTGTAGACATTGTGTAATAGCACAAATACATTTAAACACATAACTATTTCAAATGAAGATTTCCCGGTAGCTAAATTGACAATGCCTTTCTGCAATTTTTCTTGCCACAGCTGATAATCTCAGCAGTGCCTAAAAGCACCATGAGGAATGCTGCTCTCCGCTCCAGTCAGCGACGGCCCACAACTTTTTGGCACCTGAGGCGGGGAGCTCAAATGATGCCCCCTTGCCCACTCGCTTGGGCTAAAACTTTGAATTTTCTACACTCTGGGTCCTAGTGGCACCTCCCTACAGTGTTGGCACCTGAGGCGGCCGCCTCAGTTCGCCTCATGGTAAGGCCAGCCCTGGCTCCAGTGTAGGTGTTAGTGACATCCTCTGAAACAGAGCCCTGAGGAGTTGCGTACAGGTCTCCGCAGGAAGCAGGCCTTTTAGGTAATTAGTCAAAAAAAGACAGTAACACGTTGGAAATAAAGTCTGAATAAGCTGACCTGCAGTTGATGCCAACCCAGCAAGGTCCGTGTTTTAGTGACAAATATCAGGTCTTGGTACAGAAGGATAAATCTGATGACAAAATGTTCTGTGAAATGCCAACTAGCTGTTCCATTGCTAGAAGGCAGTCAAAGGCAAATGGTTCTTATAAAGAACTTTTAAATGTCAAAGACTTACCCTATTCCCACGAGGCAATCTCATTCTCATTTTGTTGTTTTTTACCTATTTGTCACTGGATTCTGCTTCTGTATGGCCGCTGGGTTTAATATCATTGTTTAACTAGACCCTCAGTGTTCTAAAGGTAGGGCTAGGAGAGCAGAACTGGAGGCCGTATGGAGAAGGTATGTTGGACAGCACTGAAATAGTTGACCTGAATATTTTAACTTAAATTGTCAGAATCAACCAGTGAGTTTGGGTATTCAAATTCTTGATTAATCATCTTGAAACGCTTTAAAGGGATTTATTAGAAAGTGCCAGGTATTTGCTCTCTGGAAATGGAGCCTTTTAAAGCACTGCAAGTTTGGTATCCAAAAACTGAAATGACCCAAATCTCTAGCCATTTCTGAAAATGTAGGCCTTTACAATGTAGACTTCAGTATGACATTTGCCATGAACTATGTGGGTCCCTACAGTTGATGCCAGAGATGCTTCAACTTTCCGAACACCTGCAGAGTGTGGTCCTGTGGGGCGTATGCCATTACAGTGTATGTGCAAAGGAATGTATTTTCTGTTCTGGTATCTCAGCAGGTTGATTATGCTTTTTTATTTGATGTACCCCAAGAAAACCAAAACCATTGAACTAAGGTTCAGCAGTTTCAGAGCACAATCACAATTCTGAACTCTGACAAGTTGGGGACTTTGAGCTGTTCTTATCTCTTCAGATAAATTGTCCGTTACATGCTAATGAACCTCACCAGGAATGTGCAGTGACTCATTTTTTGTGTGTCTCAAACGCTTTGCTGTCATCTGCTTAATATTCAATTGACTTCTGCGAAAAGGTATATCTGAATGGGCTGTCTTGGATTGCACTGTGTTTTTCAATGTGTGGCACTGGGGACTATATTTCATTTATTAATTATATCTGATATGATGCTTAATTTTACATACTGCAAAATTTGATGTTTTTCACAGAATGTATACTGCTGGCCTGGAGCGAGTTTTATTGATTTAGTATTTTTTATTTCTTTCTGCAGGGTAGCCAAGTTATGATTTCTGTGACAAACATAAATGTGTTTCTTGTCTTAAATGCCTGTATAATCCTGGGTAATAAAACTTTTTTTTTTATTTCCTTTTTGGTTTAAGAATGCTTATATATTTGGTTTTAACTTTGCCTGCTTAAGAATTTGACTGAAGACTCAGCATTTCTTCTCCTCTGTAACTGGGTGTGGAATGCACTTCTGCATCTTGGTTTATAGCTTAATGTGACATAACTAATCAGGTCTTCTAAATTGGCCAAGTTGCCAATAAAGAGAGAAGTGAAGATATAGCTATATTAAAAAGGCAGATAAGTTAAACAACTTGGAGACAGTCTTCATCAATTATGATGAATCTGAATAACTCTTGAAACAAACAAAAGAAACCCAAGAAAATACTTATGTTCTACACTTCCTTTTCTTGTGTTTTGTTTTGTGTTTTTTGTTTAATGGCTTTAAATGGGAACAAGTTTACAAGAGATTTGCTGAATATTTGAGCTATCTCTGATCCAAAAGCTGACTGAGAGAAGCATGTGGTAATTTGAAACTTTACCCTTACCATCATATTTCCTGCCAGTTAAATTTAGAAAAATAACTAGAAATCAGTCTCTAAGGTACGACAGAAGAGTACATCTACACAGCTGAGCTAAAGTTGATTTAAGCTAGACAATTTAAGCTACGTTAGTTGCATCGCTTAAGTCGAAATAGCTTAATTTGGCTTTTGGTGCTGTCTACACAGCAGGAAGTCGAAGGAAGAACACTCTTCCTTCGACTTCCCTTACTTCTCATGGAATGAGGGTTAGGAGCAAGAAGTCCTCCAGCTCAACATTTTTTTCGAGCTAAAGGCTTGTAGTGTAGACGCTCACTATGTTATTTGAAATAACATCAATTATCCCGAAATAACGCTGCTGTGTAGACGTACCCTAACAGATTTATTAGGGCATAAGCTTTTGAGGGTAAAATCCACTTTATCTAATGAACTGGAGAAGGCACTTGTGTAAATTAGGCTAATCAAGTCAAGGTGGAAGAAAAATTAAGTGTATTGGATTTGCTCCAGCTGGGCTGCTTTTGGGCTGATGTGTATTATACATTTAAGGTGGTGAATCTATGATGATGGTTGAGGTAGTGAAGAGAAGCGATCTGTTCTGGGAATTACATTGGGACATAGTGGGTGATGGCAAGCATGCACATATACATACACAGAAAACACTATTTTTTGTACCTTATGGAAGCTTCTAGTGTGCAATATCCCAGCTAAATATTTCTCAACTTAGAAGGATCCTGTTGAAGATACATAAAGATAATCAAAGAAGTGTGTGGAGTGTGATAGGAAAAATAAATATATAATTCATGTTGCTACTAAACTGGGTTACCTGATAGCTGGGAACAGAGAGCTTTTCATTTGGCTAAGCGGTGGTAAGAGAGTACAGCCTTAGAGGTCCTCACGGGTCTCTCTACCACACTTTAAAGAGCCCTTTTCATCCCTACCCTAGAAAAGGTGGCAGCTGGCACCCTTTATTATCCTTTCAAATACATTTGGAATAAAACTGGGTTATTCTAGGCGTGTTAAATTGCGTTTAATCAGCTAATTGAGTAGTCGATGGAATTTCCATCGACTACTCAATTCGTCGATAAAGGGGGGGAAAACTGCAGAGCTGCAGTGGAGTTACCTCCCCACCCTGGGATCTAACCCTACTGCAGTTCTGCCTTTTAAATGGAATAAGAGCCGCCTGGCTCTTAACTCCATTTAAAAAGCAGAGATGCAGCAGGGACCAGGTGTGAGCCGGGAATCAGCTGATTCCTGGCTTGGGCCTGTTCCCAGACACTATGCCTCTTCCTCCCCTGCCCCTTTGGAGACGGTGCTGGAGGGAACTGGCTTTTAAGCCGGTTCCCCTCAGCACTGGCTCCTGCTCCCCCTTTTGCTGTCCCTGATAGAGGCAGCAAACGGGAGGGGGAAAGCGACTAGTTGAGTAATGACTTGACTGCCCGATAAGCCTAGGCTAGTTGAGTAGTCGACTACTCAACAAGTTGCTAACATCCCCATGTGGTTATTAATAGTCTTTCACAGCCGTAACGATAGGCTACCCTACCAGGTAGATGACAACCCCAAACCACATTTGGGGTAGTTTAACTTTGTTTTGCTGTTTTCCGCTATTACTTCCTCACAGATGGAATGCTTTTGCAGTAGTAGTCATTTTATGTCTGTCGCCTCTTCCTCTGCAAATAGAGCCTCCAAGCTCTTGATTGTCTAGTCTAAGATTTCTTTGCCTCCAGACAAGTGCAAAAAAAAAAAAAAAAAAGCACAGTTGTTCTCAAGTTATTAAAACAGGGCATGTGCCAAACCTCTCCCATCCCCAAACTCTTGCCACCTTCTTGTCTTTTAGTGTCTCTTGTTTGCCAGCTGCACTCTGAGGGCAAGACGACATACTGCGGTGAGGACTCCTGTGCTCAAATGCATTGCCTAAGACTTTGGAAGTGGAATAATTTATTTTGGAATAGGATCACTTTTGTTCCAGAATCGTGTATCCGTACTAGGTGCTATCCCAGCATAGCTAATAGAATATTCTGCTATAGCTATACTGGGAAATTTCCCTGTGTTAAGTGCTTACATCTCTCATGAGCTAGACTAGATGAGGCATTCTCAGTTTAATTACAGCAAGAGAAAGAAAAGTGAAGAGCTTCCATGCCACGAAAGAAGTTGTCCTCTTTCATTAGCTTCGTCTGTTAGCATAACACATCTGTTAATACCAATTCCCATTCCTGCTGCCCAAGATCTCTTATCAAGATGTGCTATCTCCCTCAGATCCAGGGCCATAAACTTCACTTTTCAAATCAGACTTCTCCTGTTACCTCAACACACTAGGGTATGGATTTGCTGCACTCCCTTGGAGGGCAAAAGACCCTTTAATAGTTAATAGCCACCTTTCAATATTGTCTTTCCCTGATTCCTTTGGCTGCCATTATCTAGTTGGTCAGGCCTAGTGTTAAAATCCCCTAAACAACTAGTTCTCTGCCAGGAAATATGAATAATGAGCAGGTCCCCTGAGGTTCTATCACAACGTAGGTCTGGACAAGCTTTCTCAATTCAGGGGACAAATGCTCTTTGCCCTCCCTCTAGGTCCTCTCTTTCAAGCGTTTCAAAGCAACAGTGCCGCATGGAGTCAGATGGGAACTCCCTAGAAGACCCTGGCCTCCTTGCAGCATTTCTGCGGAACCCAGAGTCAGCTGGGGAGTCCCCAGCTGATGCCAGGTTCCACAGAAATCCTGCGGGGAGGCCAGGGTCTTCTAGGGAGTTCCCAGCTGAACATGGCTCCACGTGGCATTTCAAAGCAGTAGCACCGCATAGAGCCCAGGGTCAGCGGGGGACTCTGAGTCCCTCGCTGACCCCAGACTCCATGCGAGCGCTTCCACTTTGAAATGCCATGTGGAGCCCCCCACTGTGGACTCTTGTACATTTCAAAGCTGGCACGCCACATGCTGCCCAGGGCCAGCGGGACTTCCCACTGACTCTGGGCTCCACGCGGGTCTTTCTGCTTTGAAATGCACAAGAGCCCAAGGGCTCTTGTGCATTTCAAAGCAGAAGCACCCTCGTGGAGCCTGGAGTCAGCGGGACTTCCCGCTGGCCCTGGGCTGCACGCGGAGCTCCAATTTTGAAATGCACAAGAGCCCCTGCTGGGGCTCTTGTACATTTCAAAGAAGGAATGCGGAAGTGCCTATCGACTAGTCGAGTACTCGATGGAATTTCCATTGACGACTCGACTAGTAAATTAATCATTATTTAACAACCTTAGTGTGGGGTGGTGCAAGACAACTAGTTGAGTGCAGTTGGTAGTGGTTTTATTTTCCTTATTAAAGCAGGTGGTGTTTGGCCTCTTTCAAAGTGTGATCTGTTTCTCTGGGGGAGTGTCCTTGTTGGGTGAAGATGGTTTTAAGTGTGTTACGGTGTGTATCTTGTACTTTCTCCTTTTCCAGGGTCCTTGGGTATTCATTCTAAGTCACAGGCACTGCTTCTGAACTAGCCAATGCAGGATGCTAGAAGTTTGGCAGATATAAGCAATGTGCTTCCTGACCATTTTTATTTGGTAGCCTTTTGAGATTTCCTACCAGTGGTTTCTTGTTCCTTTTATAGAAGTCACATGTTCAGACACTAAATTCCTTTGGTTTCACATTGGTTTAACTCTTGCTCACCACAGTAGGACTGATGATGAAATCTAAACAGAATCCTGTTTAGTCTTCCTACTCGGGTGTTTGGAAGCTGCAATGAAAGGCCTTGAAAGAGAGAGCAAAACGGCCTATTTTGGCCTCATTTGGAGAGATGTGGGTGGGGAAAAGCTCTCTTGGTACTCATTTTCATCTCAGGAGTTTTTAGTGCCCAGTGAAAAAGGACTTACTTTTTCTACAGGTTGTCCCTCCCTTAACTGGGACTCCCTGGTCTGCCATGGACTACGGATGTTCCTGAACCACAAAGCCCAGGAAGAGGGGGGTCTGGCAGCGGGACAGGAGCGCTGTAAGGGGCACTGGTGACTCAGCTGGTGGCCCAGAATGTGTGTTGGGGGAGAGAAGCTGGCCCCAGCAGCTGGGGTCTCTAGCCTGCCTGCAGCCGGGGACCTGTGGCTCCGGCCAGGGAGCTCCAACCCCAGTGGCAGCCAGAGATCTCTGGCCCTGTTCCCGGCTGCGGAGCTCTGGTCGCATTCTGGCTCCAACAGTTGGAAAACTCCAACCTTAGCGGTAGCCAGGGAGCTCTACCCAACTGCGCAGCTTTGGTCATGGCACTGCAGCCTCAGCAACAGTGGGGCCAGGGAGAGCCCTGGGAGACTGAGGCAGCAGCAGGAGCAGGCTGGAGCCCTAGCCTGCTGGCAGCACTGCCATGAGGGGAGGGTCCTTCCCTGGTCTGGCAAATTCCCTCGTTCGGGACCAGTCAGGTCCCGAGGGTGCTGGACCAGTGAGGTCCAACCTGTACAAACACTCAGAACTAAAATTAAGCAAATTCAAGAAATCAACATTTAAGAGTTATTCTATTCCTCCTTACTCGAGAACAGACGTAATCACGGTGGGTGACATTGGCTAATTACTCTGGAGAGGACAGTGGCATTAGATAGGATTATGACTTCATATGAGGACTTGGCATTAGGAAGGAGATACTTTTAAAGCGCCTGGCTTTCATGCAGATGTTCTTGCTAATATAGAATGAAGGCAAGGGAAATTGACTTCTGTACCGTAAATTTTTCAGTGAGGAGTTACTCTATAGCAGCGTCTCTTAAACTTTTTGAGACCACGGAACACCAAACAATAATATTTTTTTTATGCAGAACACCTATGAAAATGTTCTTCAAAAAAAAAATTGTCAGACAAAAAAAGACAAAAACAAAGAAGTAACAAAAACAGAGAAGAGGTCGTGGCACACCTGCGAGTTGTTCACGGAACGCCAGTGTTCTGCGGAACATGGTTTGAGAAACACTGCTCTATAGGAGACAGTTGCTGGGCTTTCTACAGATTATATGTCCCTCATTTTGGTAATTCTGGCTGGCTGGGCTAGTCACAAGTGTTGATTGCATGTCTGTCTCCTTCAGTTTCTTACAGCTACAGGTTCCTATGCCTGCCCAAACTCCTTCCTCCTTGCAGTCCTCTCACACAGCTGTGTTGAGTGATTGCATTTTTTACTTGCATTTTTGGTGCTTGTGTGTATTTAGGAGTGGGGGTTGTAAGCTTAGGGGGGTTTCAGACAATAGAAACAGACTTCTGTTTAAGCACCAGTTAGAGGAGATTAAAAAAAAAAGCTGTCTATCTTCTTTGTGAAATAGTGATAGAAATGTAGCCGTGTTAGTCTGGTGTAGCTCTTGTTAGTGTTTAAAGTGCTACATAGTCCTGTTCTTTGTGAAAGTTCTTCTTACCCACTTTAGTCTATGTTGAGGATGTATGTTTTTAGTGGCTGTCTTCCATTTGCCCTTCCCCCTCAGCATGACTCATGGAAACAAACTCTTCTCTCAAACTCTTGAGAACAAAGCTTGCATTTCCTCTGGCCCTTCTCATTGCAGCCCTGTCTCTCCCTTAAGGACTAACTGCACCAGAAACAGATACAAAGGGGTTCATGAGCACAGCTAACAAAGGACAAAGACACTTCAGATGAGCAAGCCAGAGTCTGCAGAAGGCCTGCAGATGTGAGATTTCATGTGTTAACCCTACCCCTGGGACACCCAACCATTGCGGACTCACTGCGCTGATAGCTGGAAAACTTGGCTCCTTCATAACGTCCAAAAGGAAAAACCGCTGCAGCAAGTCACTTTGACATTTTGTTAGAAAATGAGTGAGGAATTTGTTGCCTTCTCCTGTCTTGCTGCTTTTGAATTTTGTCCATATTCCATGGTATTGTTCCTTACTTCAAATAGGATGGTGTCCCTCACAGAATTATGAAAAGAAACAAAGTAAATTTGCCTTCATAGTAATGCTGTGAGATTTGTAGATACTTGTTTAACTGAATAGCTCCGTCAGCTGAGACCGCTCATGGGACATCTGCTCTTACCCCAGATTATTTCCTAGTTGCTATACAGTTGGTTTCCCCTGTTTGAATGGCTTTTTCATACAGTCCTAGGATAGAGTTAGACATCAGTTTTAAAAAAAATAAGAAACGTGATTATGAAACCTGAAAAATGGTCAGGGCCAGTATAGTACCTGAAACTTCTCTTAGTTTCTAGACGGGAGTTAAAGTAGATTTCAACTCAGTAGTGTTCCTTTTACTCTTTGTTTTTTTTGTTTAAGGATCTAAAAGACAGGTATGGAGGAATGAAATCCAGCCTGCTAATTACCTTTACAGATGTTCTGAGGGCAAAAAGGTTATGAATAAGGCAATCTTATAAATATTTCCAAAAGTTTGTTTGTTTGTTTGTCCTGAAAGATCTCCGAAACAGTAAGAGCTAGAAACACCAAATTTTGCATGGATACTACTGATTTCTTAACTTAAATAACTGGATCGGTTCCCCCAGAGCCCCAATTGCGCCCACTGATAATTAGCTTTTAAGTAGCGCCTGATCATAAAACACAAAATTTTGCACAGATACTACTGATTTCCTCACTTAAATAACTGGATTGGTTATATCTTGAAATCGGTTCCCCCAGAGCCCCAATTGGGCCACTAATTCGCTTTTAGTATCGCCTGATCATAGGCATTTTGCTGGACTCTTCTGTTAAGCGTGTCGCATAAACTGCAACTTCGAGATCTTTTCCGTATGATAACAGAACAAGTCTTTCCAATAAAATGTTATGTTAACGTAATTTACGTAGTTCATTCACCACATCTTTGGTTATCAAGAAATTGAGTTAAATGTAAATGCGTTTTGTAAGCACATCACTAGCTATGTTAATTTCTTAAAGGAATGTATAAGAGAAGTATTTCCAATAAAATATGCTATGTTAATGTCATTGACGTAGTTCATTCATCACACCTTTTACTATATTTTCCCTGGGCAAAGCCAGGTATTTCTGCTAGTATATAATATGAGATTAATTGTGGAAAATTTGCAATGCTGAAGGCATCAGAAGGGAAAATAATTGAAATAGTTATTCCAGGAGTTGGAAAGCAGTTGTGTCAAAAGAAAAGCCAGGGGTGACTGAGGACACAAATTAAACATGAAATTTCAATGGCAAAAAATACAGTTTTGGGGAATCCTACACAAAGGTCATTGGCCTGGGACTTGCTAATCCCACTTGGTGCTGACTGCACTTTGTGTTTTGATTCTTGGCACCTGAACACCTGAGACACTTGAAGCAACTCAGAGGAGCAACAAAAATGAAGTGTTTGGAAGTGGTTTACAAGGAAAGCTTAAAGCATTCAGTATGTACTGCTTTGACAGGTATTTTGAAGGGGGTGTGGAGATGGCATGATCATAACTGTGTTTTGCTTAAAAAATAACACTACAGTGATGAGCTGGAAGGTTTTTTCTCAGTTTCATGTTATAGTTAATTATATAATGAGATTTTCAGTATTGATACAAAAATAGGCATTTGGACGTTTTTCTGAAACTGTAGGTTCCACTGCAGTCTTCATAATATTAGGAAGAGAATGACTGATTCATATTTACATTAAAACATACGTATTCCTGTTAGTCTAACTAGTGCCATTTTAATCTCTTATGAATCTTGAAGACCAGCACTGTCCCACATATAGAAAATATTGTCATTGTTCATGAAGAGACATTTGACTATGGAGGATCAATTTTTTTCAGAAAAATGGATTCTCCATTCTCATAGCCCTAACCTGGGCAGAGATTAGTACCTATGGGGGGAAAAAGGGAAACTGATAGCAGTCCATATAAATTAGAAGTTATAAGGTACAAAAAATTAAGGGGAGCTAACGATCTGGGGGGAGCTGGCATAGCTGAGCACAATCAAGAGCTTAAGTGCATTAGGAACAAAATAAATCCTTGCAATGGTATAAGCCCGTTACTAGATGTAGATGATAAAATTCATAATGGTGCAGAAATGACAGAAATATTCAGTAAATAAATTTTGTATTTGGGAAGAAGCAGGATGAGGCACTTGTATCATAGTTCACGCAAACAAGTACTCTCCTGTCCATCAAGGAGAATATCAAACATCTCTTAGGGTGTGTCTAGACTACAGGGTTTTGTCGACAAAAGTGGACTTTTGTCAACAAAACTATACCTGTGTCTACGCTACAGCCGAGTTCTGTTGACATAACGTCGACAGAACTCGGCAGTTTTGTTGACGGCGGTAAACCTCATTCTACGAGGAATAACACCTTTTGTCCACAGAGTTCTGTCGACAGAAGGCATTATTGCATCTACACTGTCCTTTGCGTCTACACTCTCATGTTGACAAAGCGGCTTGCTTTGTCGACAGAACTGGATGTAGTCTAGACACTCTTTGTCAACAGAAGTTTTGTCAACAGTATCTGTCGACAAAAGCCTGTAGTCTATACGTACCTTTAGGGATAAACACATTTCAGTCAGCAGGCCCCAGTAACTTACACCCAAAGGTTCCAAGCGAGCAGAGGAGACTTGTGCTTGCTAATGTTAGATTTTAATAAATCTCAGAATATTGGGGAAATTTCAAAAGATTGGAAAAATGCCAGTTTTGTGCCAATATTCACAAAGGGTAAGTAGGAGGATCCAAATAACTATATAGGCCAGTTAGTTTGACATCAATCCAGGATAAAATCATGGGAAAGTAGATACAGGATTCAATTAATTGTCTTTCTATCTTTCATTATTTATTAGTGGCAGTGCAATTTTATGAAAATAGTTCTTTTTAGAGAAACCTGATTTTGTTCTTTGAGATTACAGATTTGGTTGATAAAGATAACTGCAAAGATATAATAAATTTAGGCTTGTGTGAAGCATTTGACTTAGTAGCACATAACATTGTGATTAAAAAAATCAGCACTATAACAATATCAATGAAACAACATAAAATGGATTGAGAATTCATAGAATCATAGAATACTAGGACTGGAAGGGACCTCGAGAGGTCATCAAGTCCAGTCCCCTGCCCTCATGGCAGGACCAAATACTGTCTAGACCATCCTTGATAGACATTTATCTAACCTACTCTTAAATATCTCCAGAGATGGGGATTCCACAACCTCCCTGGGCAATTTATTCCAGTGTTTAACCATCCTGACAGTTAGGAACTTTTTCCAATGTCCAGCCTAAACCTCCTTGCTGCAGTTTAAGCCCATTGTTTGTTCTGTCCTCAGAGGACAAGAAGAACAAGTTTTCTCCCTCCTCCTTGTGACACCCTTTTAGATACCTGAAAACCGCTATCATGTCCCCCCTCAATCTTCTCTTTTCCAAACTAAACAAGCCCAGTTCCTTCAGTCTTCTTTCATAGGTCATGTTCTCTAGACCTTTAATCATTCTTGTTGCTCTTCTCTGGACCTTCTCCAATTTCTCCACATCTTTCTTGAAATGTGGTGCCCAGAACTGGACACAATACTCCAACAGAGGCCTAATCACAGCGCAGAGTAGAGCTGAAGAATGACTTCTCGTGTCTTGCTCACAACACACCTGTTAATGCATCCCAGAATCATGTGTTTTTTGCAACAGCGTCACACTGACTCATAGTGGACCACAAGCTAAATATAACTCCTAGATCCCTTTCTGCCGTACTCCTTCCTAGACAGTCGCTTCCCATTCTGTATGTGTGAAACTGATTGTTCCTTCCTAAGTGGAGCACTTTGCATTTGTCCTTATTAAACTCATCCTGTTTACCTCAGGCCATTTCTCCAATTTGTCCAGATCATTTTGAATTATGACCCTATCCTCCAAAGCAGTTGCAAGCCCTCCTAGCTTGGTATCATCAAATTACCTAAATGATATCTCATACAGTTAAGGATGTATGCGACTAATCGACTATTCGCTTCCCCTCCACCTTTGCTACCTTGATCAGAAAGAGGAAGCGGGGGGGGCGGGGGGCGAGCGGGCGGGCGAGGGGAGCCCACTTAAAAGCTCTGTGGGAGGGGCAGGGGTGCAGTGGTGGCGTTCCAACTTTGAAATGTACAAGAGTGCCCACTGGGGCTCTTGCACATTTAAAAGAGGAAGCGCTGCATGGCGCCTGGGGCCAGTGGGGGATACTGAGTCCCCCACTAGCTCCAGGCTTCATGCGGCATTTCCTCTTTGAAATGTACAAGAGCCTCAGTGGGAACTCTTGTGCATTTCAAAGATTGAAATGCTGCGTGGAACCCGGGGCCGGAGAAGGACCCTAATACAGGTTGCACCTCCCTAAACCGGTACTCCCTTGTCTGGCAACATCCGTGGTCCAGTAGGACCACGGATGTTGGTGAACAAGAGAGCCCTGGGGCAGGAAGGCCAACAGCTGAGAGCCCTATGAAAGGCGAGGCTGATAATAGCAGGGCCAGGACTTCCACAGACCTGCAGCGGTAGCAGGGCTGTGGTAGTGGAGTGGGGCAGCTCATGTGTGCCTGCCTGGTAGTGGTGTTGTGCTGGGGCAGCCTGAACAGGGCTGCCTGCTGGCCCAGCAGTGGGGACGGGGCCGCAGCAAGTTGGTAGCCCGATCACGGCCGCGTGCCAGCCGTCAGCAGAGCTGTGGCAGCAGGGCCAGGGCTGCGTGCTGCCTTGCCGGCAGTGGGGCTGGAGCAGCAGTTATGGCAGCAGGGCTGGGTGCCTGCAGAAGCACGGGGTTGGGGATCAGAGAAGCCCAGCCACCTGTGTCAGCCCATGGCAGTGCGGAGCTGGAGAACCCCGACAGCCAGCAGCAGTGCGGGGTCGGGGGCTGGAGAAGCCTGGCTGCCTGCAGCAGCGAAGGGCTGGGAAAATCTGGCTGCACATGGCAGCGCGGGCCAGGACTGGAGAGCCCCAGCTGCCAAAGGCTGGCGGCAATAGAGTAGGGAAGAGGGTAGAGGGGGCTAGTTGGCACGTGACAGGGCACACTTCCCCTAATCTGGCAAATTCTGTTGTTCGGGATTGGTCAGGTCCTGGCTCTGCTGGTTCAGGGCGGTCCAACTGTAATAGCCGGTAATGGTGAGTCAATGAATAGGTATGTGTATATTGGGCTTTTGCAGGGATTGGTCCTGAGCCTGGTGCTATTCAATGTTTTCATCAATGGTTTGTGTAATTTGCACATTTTATCAGTTGTGATTTTACATTTACTTCCAAAGATTGGCAGATTGACTTGCTGTATGACACCTTCAAACAAAATATTTTTAATAAAACTGAATGGGTCCAGAGTACGAAGCAATCTAGATTGTTCTGTCTGGCCATTCGTGATGAGGTCAGGGAAGTCAAACAAGTTGATCTAATAGTCCCTTCTGTCCTTAAACATTTTGAATCTGCTCCTGCACCTGGCAGTTTTAGTAGGCCTGCTAGAGCAACAGAGTGAAACTAGCTAGGGGCCTGATACTGTAAGATGACACGCAAGCAACTCCTTAAATCCACATCTGTTCTGCAAAGCAATTAAACATGTACATGGCATACACACATGCTGAAAGGTTAGCAGCATAACACGACATTATTTCTTGGATTTCAGAACTTAATACACAAGAACTCAAAAACAGAGAAAAAGCAGGATCTTTTCAGACTGAGTTGGATTGCATGCTTTGCTACCAACTCACTAGCCTGCTTGTCAGCAGGATCAGGAACCACCATCCCCTTCCTCCCCAGGTCTTGAAATGATAGCTTGAAATTCCAACAGTCATCAACATGTCACAAGGATATTCTCTGTGTCAGTGTACTGCTGTTATTGCTGCTACCTCTGGGCATGTGCACAACACTAGTATGTGGTGATAAGAGGGGAAGTAGACACAAAGAGATGAAGAAATGGAGATGGGTCAGACTGCAAACATAAGGGGACTGGCTCTGAAATATGAGGGCTGTATATAGGAGTTCAAGGTCAAGGATGGTATGTTGTTCACTCTACTGTTGATGTCTTGGAAAAATGCCAAGGCAGCATACCCAGTCCCTGGGTGACAGGTACTGTATACCTCATTAGTCTGCAGAAACTGATTACAGCACATCAACAGTCTGAAGAGGGAGCAACAAACATCCAGGTAATCCTCAGATAGAGGAACATTTGCTGCAACATATGCTAGAGGAGGAGAATATGAGGGACGAGAAAAGCAGAAAGTGACAATGTGGGGGAAGGAGGTGGGATGAGATGCTCAAAGAGGAGAGACAAGTGACCTGCTTTAATTTCAGGATAAGGGAGATTTGTCTCTCTTGTTACCAATCCAGTCAGCTCTCAGAAACTGAACCACCCTCCCCACCAGAGTACAACTGTGAGATTCTCCTCTTCCTTCCTCGCCCCCAAATGACATTAAGCCTCTGGATTGTCTTGAGCTCGCCTCACCCTTGGTGTATTGCTCAGAACTCCATTGTCTGTCATAGGCCATTGCACTTGCTGTTCTCTCTCCTGGGTAATGTACACCAGCTTAGTTTGGTATGTGTCATGTTGCTCTGAAGTGTGAATAAGACCCTCCCTCCCGAGCGGCATAAGATACACTGACCTAAGTGCCAGCATGGACAGCACTGTGTCGGTGGGAGAGCTTCTCCTGCCGACATAGCTTCCGCTGCTCATGGGCTGGAGTAAATCAGTCCTCTCCTGTAGATTTAGTGTCTGCTCTAGCAGCACAACAGTGGCACACAGCTGCATCAGTGCCTTTTTTTGCTAAGGTCCAATCAGCCACTGTGTAGTCGATCTGGGACACAGCCTGTATGTCACGGTGTGACTGGAGACAGAGAGAGAAAAGGAAATTGTGCATCTGAAGAAGTGGGTTGGGCCCACCAAAGCTCATGATACTATTTGTATATTTTTGTTAGTTTCTAATGTAAGGGTGGGGAACCTTTTTTGGGTTGGGTGCCATTGACCCACAGAGAAATCAGTCAGGGGCCGCACACAAAAACCCCTCACTGATGTGGCGCCCAACTGAGAAGGAGAAAGACACTCCCCACATTCCCCCTTCCACACCAGAGCCTAGGGAGCCCAGTCTAGTAGGTTTTGTGTACTTCAGCCCCGTGGTGTGGTAGTGGGGGACTGGAACACCTGCACAAGCTTCCCAATGCAGGAGGGGCCCTGAACCTCAGGAGCCGGATTCAGGCAAGCCAGGGGCCCCTTCCGCCCCCCACCTGAGGTTTCCCACCCCTGCTCTAAGGTGTTACAGGACCAGGACCATTGTTTTTTAGTTACAGACTTACATGGCTACGCCTCTGGAGAAGAGAAGACCACAGTCATTCAGAAAGGATGGGTGATTTCTTTTCTTGGCATGCTTTCATATTCAAGAGCCATTAAGACAGGTGACCTTTCCCTTTTCCCCTCAGTCTTTCCCTCCCTGCATCTCTCTGTCTCTGAAGGAAAAGTGCTTTGAAGTTTAAGCTTCCTTGGACAGCATAGCTGAAGGGAGCTCTTCTGAACTGTATACTCTGTTTTAAACTCTTGATATTTCATGTGAAGAGGGTGTGATTTGAGGTACCTGCTGCAGCTGCATCAAATGAGTTCACAGGTGGCTAATACCCCAGATAAGAGAAAGTGGGGGTGATTGCAGGTGACTGTTGGGTGGGAGGGGGAGAGAGAGTCAGGGAAAAGTTTCAAAAGATAGTTTCCTCCGGACAAACATTTAGTAGATGGCAGAATTACTCTTTATCTTGAGATTTTTCCCCTGAATCGCGCTCTCCCCAGCAGTCACCCCCACTTTGTCTTGTCTGGGGTCTCCCGACACCTTTCTTAGCTATTGTAACAAAAGAGCACGAGTGCCCAGTTAGCACATCTGCTGAATATGCGAATCCTGTTACAGAAAAAAGAGGACTTGGCTTTGTCAGTTTGACAGTCAACACACTTCCACCAGCTGTACAAACACAGGAAGCTTTCTTTGCAGTATGTGCATTTCAAATTTCTCTCAGTTTGTATCTGGAATGTTGTTGTGGCCAGAAAGATGGCTTCCTTCTGAGTGGTGTGCTTAATGCAGGCTAGAAAGCAAGATTGGTTACTTGAAAGATGTTCTGAAAGCTCTTTTGAAAACAGCATTTCCAAAAAGTGTGCTCAGCTGTTCTGAATCAAATCTCTTTTGTGCTGTTTGTGCTCAGGGTATGTGCACCATACTAGTGTGGGGGAGACCTGCATACAGGGACTTGTCTCATCATCTCCTCCTACCACCCAACACTCTTGAATCTGAATGCAGCATACTGTAGGTAATTGAGACAGGCCTTAATGAATTAGTTGAGATTCAAGTGTTTTAGTTGCTGCTCCCTGTAACATGAGTTGTGATTGACATGCAGTAGGCTCATATTCCTGGAAAGCTTCCTCATCCTTAATCTCAATTATATCTATCATACTTGGATAGCTGGGCCTATCACAATCTTCAACATACTTATCCTCACAAATTAAGTACTGTTTTTCCTAATGTGCAACTGAGAAATTGAGGCACAAAAAGGATAAGTGAATTGCCCAATGTCTCTTGGGAAGTATATAGCAGGGGCTTGGACCTAGGTTTCCCATGTTCTAGACTTGTGCCCTAGAATCCAGACCACACTTCTCATTAGGGAACTGATGCTTTCAGAGTGGCAACTGAAACTGTAAGATTGGGGAATCTGGGTATAAAAAGTAGAAGAAAAAAGGACAAAACCCAAAGATTTTTCAAAAGTAACTAGTCATTTCAGGTATCTAATTTGAAGCATCGTAAAAGGGGCCCTGTTTTCAGGTCAGTGGTACTTGGTTTCAGGAAATCAAGCCCCTTCAAGGTGTTTCAAGTTACACATACAAAAATTAAGGCCCCTCTAAAATTGCTAGTTATTTTAAAAAGTCAAGCCAGATATAAGTGGCTAAATAAGGACCTAAAAGCTGATCTTTCGACAGCCAGTCTCGAGCTTTAGCCACGTAGACTAAACTGGGCAGTTTAGCCTAGAAATGGTAGCAGAATGTATGTCAAAGTCCATGGAGAGGAAACAGATGTCAGAGAAGATGAGGCATACATCAGTGTGAAGAATCCTAAATAGAAATAGAGGTCTGGGGGCTTGCATGAGAAACGGCTTCACACTTCTGATTTGCAAAACATACAGAAAAAAAGATTTTGTGCAAATAGTGCTCAAAACTCCCAGCTGTTCCCAGAGTTCAGACAGCAGTAGATTCTGAAATGACTGAGAGCTAGAAGTATGCTGTGTAGTTGTAATGGTGTTGGTCTTAGCATATTAGAGCACCAGTTCCTAATCTTTTCCAGATGGGGACCCATTTTGACAATTCAGGAAGACTTAGTGACACAAGGCAATTCAAAAACGGGGGGAGGGGGCAGAGCTGCCTGGGGAGACACTTGGCAACCCTTTTGAAATGTAATGGCGACCCATATTTGGGTCCCGACCCGTAGATTGGGAAACCCTGTATTAGAGGGACAAGGTGGGTGAGGGTAATATCTTTTATTTGGCCAATTTGTGTTGGCAAGGGAGAGAGAGAGATGAGCTTTTGCACCACAGACAGCTCTTCAGGTCTGGGGAAAGTACTCCCAGTATCCCAGCTAAATACAAAGTAGAACAGATTGTTTAGCCTAAGTAGTTAGTACACATTCTAGGCACAGTGGGCTGTTAACACCTCTGTGCTCATAGGAGAAAAAAGGAGAGTTACAACAATGGTAACCCATTAATCCCAGAAGAACTCTGTGTAACTCTAAAACAGGGATGGGAAAGCTTTTTTGGGTTGGGGGCTGCTGACCCACAGAAAAATCCATCTGCGACTGTGCACCAGTGAGAAACAACTCTGCCAAAAAACTAATCCTCACTGATGTAGCCCCTAACTAAGAAGGAGGAAGACATTCCTCACATTCCCCTCGCACACCAGAGCCTAGGTGGACCAGGCAAGTAGATTATTTGTGCTCCAGATCTGCGGGAGTGGGTTGGGGGGCTGGAGCACCAGTGCAGGGTCCCCAATGCTGGGGGGAGCCCTAAGCTTTGGGGGCCAGATCCAGGTAAGCTGGGGGCTGCATCTGGCCTCTGGGCCTTAGGTTCCCCACCCATGTTCTAAAAGTTTCTCTCACACATCAATAGAAGTTGATCTAAGAAAGATACTACCTTGTCTCTCTTGTGAGCTGGAAGAGTTTTCAGTACAGTAATTCCTCATTTAACACTATAGATATGTTTCAGAAAATGATCGTGTTAAGTGAAACGTGTTATCTTGAGTCAATTTTCCCATTGAAAATAATGGAAAAGGTGGGGTTGCGTTTCAAGCGGTGGTGTCTGTTGGGACCGGGACATAAGGTTGGGGGAGAAAGGGGACTGGGTTACAGCAGGGAGGGGAGGTGTTTGGCTCTGGAGAAGGGAAGGGGAGGAGAGGGGAGGGGACTTGGGTTGGGAGTATGCCCTGTGACGGGTCTGCTGGGACCTGCACTGCGTCCGGCAAGGGGGGGGTCGCCGGGGAATGACGCAGCAAGTGGTGAACCCTCCGCCGCTTTGCAGGGAGGCGGGGGAAGCTGCACGCAGCCGCAGGCGACGGGCCGGTTGGGGAAATCATGTTATTCCGGGGATGGTCGTGTAATTCAAAAAACGTTCCCAAAAAAAAAAATCGTCCTATCGCGAAAACGTGTTAAGCGGGCATGTGTTAAATGAGGAACTACTGTAATTTATACAAGTGGACCAAATTAAAACGGTTTCAAACGTCTTGTCTGGCATTGTCGCAAGAAGCAGCTGTCAAACTGGAGCAGGATTTATTTGGGTCAGGTGTACACCTTTGGACCAGTGTTTCCCAATTTTATTTGGCCATGGAACTCTTTTAAACTCAAAATAATTTTGCCGAACCCCTAATAACACTCATATATGGAGCTGAAAAAGTAGACCACAAATAAGGAGGGATAATAATAAACAAATGCTAAACGAGGTCATGAGATCAACATTTAGTTTAATTGCACATAGATTAATCTATCATAGTCAATTTATATGTGTCACGGTTAAAGTTTTAAATACAAGAAATCACGCGATTGTACTGAAGTAAAGAACACTGCCCGTGCACTCCCATACAAGCAACTGGTTTGACAGCTGAAGCTTTGACTTTGTCCGATGCGGCACTAGTATATTCAGTCACCCACGTGATCCACACTCCCTGAGAGTGAGAATGGGGATTTACAGTGGTATATAACAGGCGATCGCACCACTGACTGACTGCGTGTGCAGCATTGAGTATTGACATCATCGTCCCCACTCTCTGGCTAAGCTGGCATTACACAGGGACACTTATCATGGCAAACACAAATGAAAATTATTTTCAATAAAATTCATAAATGCTTAAATATTAATTATGTTTTAAATAATACAATGTTATTGTAATGGAATTTTCTCATGGCACCCTTATTTTCACTTTGCGGAACCCTAGGGTTCCGTGGAACACCATTTGGGAAACACTGCTTTGGACATATTTCTCCCTGTTGGGGCTCATTGTCTCAGTGTAGTGATATGACTTAGGTTCTGATAAAGCTAGGTCTGATGACTCATATCAATAAAATACAGCTAGAATTCAAACTAATTGGCAGCGAAAGCACCGAGGACCAAATTATTTCCCCTTGGGCAGCACATGGATTAGGTCAGTCAAGGACACTAAATTAAAATTTTTTTGATTTTTCTTGTCCTTTTTGGAGGGGGGGAGGGCATGTGATTGCATCACTTATCCAAGTATTTTCTTGGAAACTGCCTGCAAAATCCTGTTTCCAGTTAGTGATGCAATTCTTTGGGGAGACAGGGCCAAGCCAAACAGAAGTGTGTTCTTGCTTTGGGGTGGGTGAGGGGAGTCCCTAGACCGTGACCGGGAAAGCAAGATATGCACATACATTTAGATACCAATATCCATTTGATCTTCTCAGGAACTTTACTTTGCTTTTAAAAACAGGCAGTATTGCTATTCTGGTGGGTGGTGGTCATTTAAAATGAGAACTTTCCATGTATCCGTGCCAAAAATGGGAAGCAGGAACAAAATGTAGATCTCTACCACACTATGTGTAGTGCAGCTGGGGCCCCTTGCCTGTTCCCTCCTTTCCTCTCCCCATTGCTTTTTAAATACAGCCTCTGAAAGCTGTAATCAGGCTTCTTCACAGCAGAAGCGATGTAAAGGGTTAACCAGTTGGCAATCATTTTTGATGGGGGGTGGGGTCTGAAAGAATTTGATAAGTGGTCCAGGGCTGCCCTCTTCCATGATATTAATGGAGGAGATGCAGGTCCTGGGTTGGAGGTTGGGTACAGAAGGAAGGTTGGGGTAAGGAATTAGGGTGCAGAAGAGTGTGTGGGATCTGGGAGGGAGTTAGGGTGAAGGGGGTGGTTGTGACTTGATGCAGGGGTTTGGGTTGTGACCTAGGTCAAAAGGGGGTTGTGAGCTGGGGCAGGAGACTGGGGCGCAGGAGGGCATACAGGGTTTGGGTTGTGATCTAGGGCAGGAGGCGTTTGTGATCTGGGGCAGGAGACTGCGGTACAGGGTCTGGGTGGAGGGGAGGGCAGAGGGTTTGGATTATATGGAGTAGGGAGGCAGCAGTTGGGTGGCGGAGGCTTTGGGAGAGGGAGAGGCTGGGGTACCAGAAACAGGCTCTGGCCAGGAGACACTTACCTAGGCAACTCCTGGCCAGCAGTCCAGCAGGTTCTCTGCCTTCCATGCCACGGCGGGTCACTCAGAGCAGCCGGCTGCAGGGCCACCTGTGCAGCTGTGAGCCTGAGGGGAGGAAAGCTGCCTGTTTGAAGAAACTGGTCTATGGGAGCTGCAAGATTGCTATGGGCTGGGGGCAGTGTGCAAATCCTCTCCCACCTTCCCCCGGGGATTGCAACTGTTCATAGATAAACAGCGCCCCACAGCTAGCTTTTCTGAGCGGTGGATGGAGGCAGGGCAAGCAGGGAGCCTGAGTCAGGCTCCTGCTGCACCTGCAGGCTGGATTCAGCAGCTTGGAGGGCTGGATTTGCCTGCAGGCCATATTTTGCCTGGCCTTGGTTTAACCAGTTACCTGGTAAGCATTCGCCATACTGGCATGCTTATCAGGGCAATCAGTTAACTGGTGCTCAGCCTAGCTGGAGCAGCCTTCCTGCCCACGATATGGCGGGTTTGGCCTGCCTGAAGCAGCCTATGTTGGGCCCAGGGGGCTGCTCCAGCAGCCCCACGGCACACTGTGCCGGGCTAGTTTTAACCGGTTAACATTTTAAAGGGGATTTTACACCCCTAGTGAGGTGTGGCCAAATGTAAGAATTCCAGGGATTTTATTATATTTAAGTTATCAGAGTCTCTGTGCTGATAACACTTTTGCCAGCCAACCCCCTGTGCAGTGCTTGTGTTGACTGTGTTGGGGCGTAGTGATGTTACTTCATGAATTGGTGCTGAATCCAGCTCAACTGATATATGTAAGCAGTCCCAGATAAGTCAAGGAACCTCTGATAATCTGAGTAAGATACACAAAGCACGATTAACCTTTGGAACTCTTTGCCAGATGTTGATGTGAATCATAGAATACTATAACTGAAAGGGACCTCAAGATGTCATCAAGTCCAGTCTCCTGAACTCACAGCAGGAGCAAGCACCGTCTAGATCAGGGGTGGGGAACCTTTTTTGGATTGGGGGTAAGGATGTAGTCGACTAGTCACTTACCCGATAACCCCCTCTCTCTGATAGAGGCAGCAAGGGGGAGGAGCACTTGTACTTGGGTGGCTCTTGTACATTTCAGAGGGAGAGAAAGCAAACCCACTGGGTCTCTGCCTTTGAAATATGCAAGAGACACAGGCATTTCAAAGGGAGAGGCACAGCGGCTACTGAGCACTCCCGTTATCGACTACTCGGGTAGTTGATGGAAATTCCATCGACTACTCGATTAGCTGATTAATTGAAATTTAACATCCCTGGTTGAGGGCCGCTGACTCACAGAAAAATCAGTTGGAGGCTCCACACAAACCCTCCTCCCCCACTGATGTGATGCCTGACTGAGAAGAATAAAGACACTCCCCACATTCCCCTCGCACACCAGAGCCTAGGGAAGCCCAGCCTAGTAGACTTTTTGTGTGCTCTAGCCCCATGGTGGAGCAGCGAGGGGGCTGGAGCACCAGCAGAGGCTCCCAAATGCAGGGAAGGTCCTGAGCCTCGGGAGCCGGATCCATATAAGACAGGGGTCACATCTAGTCCCCAGGTCTGAGGTTCCCCACCCCTAATCTAGATCATCCCTGACAGATGTTTGTCTAATCTGCTCTTAAAAATCTCCAGTGATGGAGATTCCACAACCCTCCCTAAAGCCAATATCATAACAGGGTTCAAAAAGGAACTAGATAAATTCATGGAGGACAAGTCCATCAGTGACTATTAGCCAAGATGAACAGGGATGGTGTCCCTAGCCTGTTTGCGCCAGGGGTTGGGAGTGGGTGGCAGGGGATAAGCACTTGGTGATTGCCTGTTCTGTTCATTCCCTCTGGGACATCTATCTATTGTTGGCCAGTGTCGGAAGACAGGATACTCAGCTAGATGGAACTTTGGTATCACCCAGTGTGGCCGTTCTCTTCTTATGGTCAGATGAGCAGGATTTGGCCATGTAAGGCAAAATGTTTTGCTGTTCCTGAAGAGGAAGCCCTCACTATTCATAGAAGACAATCTGTAGCCAGAAGGTGTGGCTGTTTTGATGCAGGAGATTTATAAGGGCCAACATGAGTTAATTAGCTGGGGTAATAAATACATTAAAAGGAGAAAATATGAGGGCCTAGAAAATTCTCTTTTCCACAGACTCTGAGAAGTGTCTCTAATTTCACCCTGGTTTCTGTTGTTTCTGATCCCAAATGGCACATGCTTTTTGTTTCAGAGTCTTGTGTAAGTTCATCTCATTTGGGGTCCCTGGCCTCCTGAGGGACTTTGTGTTCAATGCCCACTACAGGTCTCAATATGCTCCAGGGTCCCAATTAGTTGGGAATTCTGATGTCACTGGTAATGCTACTTGCTCTTCTTTGTTCAAATCTACATATAATCTGACTCACCCCATCTGAAATATTTAGTGCAACACCTTCCAGCTGCATACACGTATGCTGACTTGGGAGAACTTTTTGATGGGACAAAATTGGTAGGGGGATTAAAATTTTATTTGAAAGATGGAAAAATTAGCATGCATGTTTAGTTATAAATAAAATATTCAAGTACAGGTAGGACCTCCCTGGTCTGGCACCCTCAGGACCACTCATGGAGTTTGCCAGACTAGGGAAGGTCAAGGCTCCTCTCTCAGATGTCGACCCTGCTCCCACGCTGGCCCATCTGCCCCCAGCTCTGCTGGGGCTTTGCTCCCACCTGGGGTTAGGCGCTGTGCTCCTCACCGCACTGGGGGCACCAGGCCCCACTGTCTCCGGCCTGGCCGTGGCTGTGCTTCCTGCTGACCGGGGCTGCGCTCCCCCTCTGCTGGCTTGTTCGGGACTGTGTTCCCGGGTGCCAGCCCCGGCTGTCTGTGACCCAGGCAATGCTGTGTTCCCCTCCAGCCCTGCCCCTGAACTTGGCCAGCCGTGGCTCTCTGATCCAGTAATATCCATGGTCCTACTTTTACTTGCAGCATGGGGTGCCAATGAGGCCACACTCCTATCTCCAGTAGTATGTATTATGAAGTAACAACTGTGACTCTGGTAAAAGTTATACTGGGCTTTCCACAATAAGGTGTATTTGTAAATTACATTTCCCCCTTTCTCTTTTCTTTTGCAAACTTTACGCAGTTTTATAGATGCCATTTTGGGAAGCCTGACCTACCTGGCAGAGGCAGCCTAAGCAACATGCATTCCTTTGTTTGGTCAAGGATTTGCTGATAAAGTTTAACCCAAACTGGCTCAGCCAGTTATTCTAGTTAAGAAACTGTCTAATGGGGAGGGATGAAGAGGATTAGGAGGTAAAAAGGAAAGTGGGAGCGCCCTTGCCATGTTTGCCTAGAAATGATGTGAACTTCAGACATGCAAAGACTACTTGGTGTGTTCTCAGAGGGTTCAGGAACAGAACACCCATCAGTAACCAGAAATCTTGCTCTGTCAACTTTTGGAAACCAGTTTTTCTGCATGGGTGTTAGGCTGTTTTTAACAGGTCTTTTGCATAAGAGGGAGGGGGAGGAACCCTACAGCCCAAGGCAAAACATCATTTGAGCTTATTGTTTTACTGTTCAATAACAACAGTAAAGATAATGAAGAATTGTTCGATAAAGTATTTTACATTGCTTTAGGAAACTGCAAGAGTCGAACAAAGGAATTGCACCTTCGGGTGGTAGTGTTGCACAAGAGGGACTCAAGGGCAGACACTGAATTTTGAGATTATGGACATCAGAGCTATTTTTTTTATTTCCCTAAGGAAAACCTTAATAGGCATCTTAAGTGAATAGCTTCTGTTGCCCATGTCTCCTTTGGCCTCTTTGGTGTAATAATGTTGTCTGATGATGTGTCTAACTTATTTAAGTTATCACGAAAGCTTATGATACCATCTATATGTTTTGTTAGTCTATAAAGTGCTACCAGACCATTTGGTTTTTTTAAGTTAATTTTTAGGGTCATTTGATGTCAAATGAATGGCCAATTTGTGTTAATGCATTGCCTTCCCCCTTGGGGACCTGAGAATAAATTTCCACATGGATTGTTTATCCTCATGGTGCCTCTAGTCTAGATCTTTCTTCCAGTCTAGGGTAACAAAACTAGACACTTCCCCTAAGTTAAAATAAAATGAACTTGCGCATAAGAATGAGCAAAGGAATGTAAATTAGCACATTGTGGGGGGTCCAACTAAGTGGAACTTCAGGCCAGGTCTACACTATAGGGGATGTGCAACTCTAGCTACGTCATACTTTGTCGTACCTTGTTCTGAGTTTCCCCATCATCCCTACAGCAGGATACTGATGGGAGGAAATGTTTCCGTTGGCTTCCCTTGCTTCTTATAGGAGCTGGAGTACTGGCTGCCCAATAGTGGTACCCTCTGAATTCGATTAGTGGGTCTTATCTAGACCAGCTAAATCGAACTCCGGAAGATCTATTGCATCAGCGCTGATCTTCCGTTTAGTAGCAACATGACTTTATATGAACAGGGAGAAAAGAATGTGAAAGTGTTTAATGTTCTGAGATTTCTCCATTTACACTCATGTAAAATACTTAATGAAAAGGAAAAAAAGCTTTCCCCTTTTCATTTTCAAAGATTTATATTCCTTGGTTAACAGGCATTTTAAACCAGCCTTAATGCTGGAATGAATGAGCTACTGTGTAAGTGTCCTACCTTAGCTGACACTTGAACTGCTCCTTGTGTTTTCCAAGCTCTGTGTTACTAGCAGAAGTCCTCTTTTTAGCTCCAGAAGAAGAGCTGTTTGCTTTTGGAGCGGAAGGGTTTATGAAAGAAGCTAAAAGCACAAAAGATGACGAATGAAACCCCAAGAAAGCAATATTCCTTGTGACACAGGAAATAGAAGCATTGATGAAAGTGACAAAAGAAGATTGGCTTGAACAGCAGTGCATTAATATACAGAACTCATTTGCAGCAAATGCCATTAGCAAGGCCTAGCAAACCATCAAAAACTTTTTTCCCCAAAAGATTTCTGTGGCAGGAAAAACAGCATTTCATCCAACACTTGAGGTAAGTATTGCCTAGAACCATATAATATGAGATAAATGAATTCTAACCTGGAAGTGAAGAAGGCAGCGGGGATGTAGAAGCTCACTCTTTCCTGATGAACTGCTGCTTACGGTCAAAGAAATTGAGGAGGCAGTATGGATTCTGAAATGTTAACAGAGATGCATAACTCATTAAAAGAGATGGGGAGACACTTATCTGGGCATACCTTGAGCTTGTCAATTAGAACGTAATTTTTAGAAAAACATCTAATACTTGACTGAAAAATTTCCAGTGATGGAGAATACACCCCAGTTTATGGTAAGCTGTTCCAGTGGATTATCCTCAGGTTCAAAATCTATGCCTTATTTCAAGTATGAATTTGTCTAATTTCAACTGCTGGTTCTTGTTATACCTTTGTTTGCTACACTAAAGAAACCTCTATTATCAATTTTATTTTTTTCTGTGTAGGAAAAGTGTAATCAAGCACCCACTTAACCTTCTCTTTGTTAAACCACTTGAGTATGTCAACCTCTGAGGCATTTTCCCCACCTGGAAAATAGGGATAATGCATGCCTCATGGATATGTTTGTGTGGATTAATTATTGAAGACACAAGGTCCAAGTTGGAGCTTCTGCTACAGTACGTGTCATAGCTTTTGTTTTCACTGGCTGTGAAAAAAACAATTCAAGTGGAGCTTAACGGAGGCCCATAGAACTGTAGATAGCCAGGCTGCATTAAGTATTGCTATAGTGGGAAGTTTAGCATCATTTATAGAACAAAGGGAAAAGGATTACGCTCAGTATATTTCTTATAACTGCAGTTGCTGCTGTGGATACAAAACTGAAGTAATTGCTACTGGATGGGCAGCTGCCATGAAATTCATCCTATCTGCTAATTTATGGCACCTGTTCTGTGACTTTCAATGATCACATCTGCTATATATTTGAGTTTGTTTGTATCTCTATTTGTCTCTCTGTTCAAGAACTCCTCCTAAACCGTAAGAGCTAGGGCCACCAAAGTCCATATACAGCTTCCTCTTATAACTTAAAGCATTGTAAGGGTTTGGCTGTTCCAGGAAAATGGGATTTGCGTGGAATGGGATTGCTTATCATAAAACCATACAGAACAGACAGAATCTCCAGGCAGGTGAAAGGGGCTGGCTGCCCTTCCCCACCCGTGTCCGGGACTGCCCCAGCCCTGAACCTCCCATTCCACAGGTGCTCTTTAGGAACGGTGTGGGGGGTTGAAGCCCTTCCCCCCCCAGATTTCATACAGGGATATTGCTGGCTGTTTCACTCCCTCCGCGAGCGAGGGGAAAGCGCACAGTTTGTTGCATTCATCATTCTGGCTGGGGAGTGCAGGGGGAAGAGGAGCTGTGCACTTTGCTCTCACTCCCTGTTTTTGAAAAATACAATAATTTCTCAGGGGTGGGGAACATTTTTTTGGGTCAGGGGCCGCTGACCCACAGAAAAAACAGTGAGGGGCCACACACAAGTGAGAAGCAAAAAAAAAAAAAAAACAAAAAACAACCACCACACTACACCCACCAAAATCCAACCCTCACTGTCATGGTCCCCAGCTGAGAAGGAGAGAATACTCCCCACATTCCCCTGGCACACTAGAGTCTTGGAGGCGGGGGCAGCCTAGTAGATTTTGTGTGCTCTGTGGGGGGGAGGGGCTGGAGCTCCAGTGCAGTCTCCCCAATGCTGGGGAGGAACCCTGAGCCTCAGGGGCCAAATCCAGGCAAGCAAGGGGCCGCATCTGGCCCTTGGGTCTGAGGTTCCCCACCTCTGGTTTAAATAAAGCATGTACATTTTCCTTTTATTTTCTAATCTCTCCCCTACCCCCCAAAAAACTTAATTGAGTTAAGGACTGGAGCAATGCCAGGTAAATGTACTAGTTAAAAATAATACTGTAATGAGGGGCTCCCTGAGTTAGCAGTCTTGGTGGAAGGCAAAGATGGAATGGACTGAACTGCCCCTTCCTAGATGAAGATAGTCTTTTCTGGTTAGAACGGTGTCTGCTATATCAGATTTTGTTTGAGTCAAGCTTCAGGTTTCCATACGTCTCTTCCAGCACTCGAAGGTGTTTATCCCTCTTAAATTTTGTCTACACTTAGAAGTTTAAAGCGCTACTGTGGCAGTGTGGTTATGGTACCAGTGCTGGGGGAGAGGTCTTCCAGTGCTGTAGGCAAACCACTTCTATGAGGAGAGTAGCTAACCGCACTGGGAGTCTGTTTATACTGGTGCTTTGCTGTGTGTGTGTGTGTGTGTGTGTGTGTGTGTGTGTTTTCCCACTTCTGAGTGACAGTTACAACACAATAACTTGCCAGCACATGGACTGTTTTTGAAGTGCCATGCTTTTGTGGATGCAATTCGCAGGGATCTGGAGGCTTTCCCTGTATATATGCGTGTGTGTGTCTGTCTGTCTGTCTGTCTGTCTGTCTCTCTCTCTCTCTCTCTAATATATATGAAAATTTGTCAAAGTCTGGAGAGGGTTTACTGCTGAAGTGGAAACTTCAGATGCAGTTGTAGTGCAAGAGCAGGAATTGGTTTTTACACTAATATAAAACAATTAAAAAAACCCCAATGCTGCAGAACAGCTGTGAGGAAGTGATAGAACTGCATAAGACACATTGTTGGTTCCTTAAACAGAATATGTCCTGATTGACTATAAAAGCCAGAAGCACAGTGCAAAGACCATCCCTAAGGAAAAAAGCAAGGAAGAATGGTTAACAAATGGCAAACACCAGGGAATTTTACCCCAATGTTCCTATCCGTGAACAAGCTATGTTAATTATAGCACCACTGAGAATTTTGTTGGCAAAATCCTTAGGAAAGACCACCGAGCAAAGATCACTGGGTGTTGTCTGCAGGACTGTGCAAGCCCAGGGACTAAAATCTTAAATCCACTAAGGGCTGGCTAACAGTGTGACTAGAGGATTAGTTTTAGGGTGAGAAATTGCATATCTATAACCCTGACTCAAGAGCTGAAGTTTAGTTTAATAGCTCCAGCCCTATTATTTTTGTGTCTGTATGCTGTGTTTTGGTTTTGTTTGGTCTGCATTTTTATTAATTATGAAACTCAATCAGCTTCAGCTACAATTCCACATGCGACCTTACCCTGAGCGCATGAGCCACCAAGACATACACTCACCCATTGCAGTCAGGCAGCATTTGGCTTCTTGAGTCCTAAAGGAAACATTGCCAAAGTGTTTTTCATAACTTGGCAGAGTCTTATTGTTTTATAACCTATTGGAATTTTAAAACTGAAAGCTGTTTTCTTTTTTCCATTTGTTATTCCTTCAGTCTTGCTCACACTGGTTTAATGAGTTACTTGTGAGCATAAAGCTCCTAATCTTTTTTCTGAAAAATAGTGTTGAAACTTCTAATGTATCTTAAAAAAAAAAGTCTGACTTTTCCAAAAGATGGTTTTAATATAAAACAGATAGTAAGGTAACTAAGCTTTTGGGGTCCCCTCATCTTGAAAGGGTCCCTTCACAGTCCGTAATGTAAAAGTTGGACTTGCACCGGAAATTAATAGTCTCAGTTGTCGGGGAGTGTTTCACTGGAAGCAAAAGTGTGCAGTCATAGAAAGATGTGTGCACTCAGTACCAGACGTTTCTTTTTGCTGGAGGATACAGAATAGTGTTTTTTAATGCCAACTGGAAGCTTGCCAGCTCTCCCGCCCCATGGAATGTGTTCTGTCTGGGCCTCTGAGCAATCAGGGAACCAGGGAGGGGAAGGTGGAGGCAGGCAGGCATTCCAAGGGCTTTAGGTCTAAGGCTTGTATTGCTTTTCTTTTGCCATGAGGAATAGAAGTTACTTTCCAGATTTCCTAGTCTTTAGTCGCCACAGTTTCTTGTTACTGACCAAAATTCTTCTTTATCTCATGCAAACCTGGTTTAAGTAACACTCCTGTTCTCTAGGTTCCCAGTAACTTTTCTGGTGTCTTTTTTTTTTTTTAAGCACATAATTGTCTCATTTTTTGGTCACTTAGTTTGCTTACCTTGAAAAGGCTGAATTAATGAAAAGAGAGTTTCAGAAATTGTTTATGAAAAGGAAATTAACCCCACCTCACCTTAAATACGAGCTTGTTGGACTCCCAAATTGACTTCGCTCTCTTTTGCTGTGTAATCTGCTTGCACAGTCTGTTCTTTGTGTTTTTATGGGAGGGATATTTTTAAAACAAATTCTTCAGTGTTTTATTTGGGATGGGGGAGAGAAGAGCTTAGTTGAAGCCAACAGCCCTTTTCATAAGACCCTATTTAAAAAATGTGTGAGCGTAATGTTAATTAAACTCAAAATGGTCAGAGAAATGGATTTTGGTTTTAATCCTGCGAAGGAGCTGCTGTTAAGCCTCATATTTGAATCCATGTATCCCCATAGGGTGAGTCTTAAATGGTGAAAGTGGTATGGATGGGAGCTGGTACAGTACTGGATTAGGGCTGTGGCTTTATTGCAGTGACTCTCAGGAAATACCATAGACAAACTCTTTTTCAAAGGTCTTGGAATAACTGCCGAAAATAGATGGTGCAGCGTGTAGTTTCTTTAAAGCCAGCCTGTATGAATATCTGACAGGCTTCTTTTCGCCAAGTTTCAGCTTACCTGCAGAACGTAGTTCCTTCTAGCGGTGTCATTGGGATGATAAAAGCTGCATAAGCATATAATACAAAAAACTGAACCGCCTTAAAGTGCCATTTTTGGTGCGTGCTTTGGCTGTGGTAAAACTACATATAATTATGTTCAGGAGGTTACTTACCTATAATTAGAGGTGTTTTGAGATGTGTGATCCCTATCGGGATTCCATTGAGGGGTTTACACATGTGCATCATGCCTCCAGAGCCAGAGAATTAAAAGGTAGCAGTATCCATTAGTCCATGCATGCACCCTGAACTCACCTCATGGTTTCTTCTGAGGTGATAAAGGGTGAGGTGGACTGATCACATCTCTAGTTCCTTCTCTACTGCAAATCAACAGACCTATAGCAGACAGGAAGGAGGGTAGGAAGTAAAATACAGGTAGGGACCACACATACCATAATATATGGAGATATACCATCTCATAGAATTGGAAGGGACCTTGAGAGGTCATTGAGTCCAGTCCCCTGCCCTCACAGCAGGACCAAATACCATCCCTGACAGATTTGCCCCAGATCCCTAAATGGCCCCCTCAGGACTGAGCTCACAATCTTGGGTTTAGTAGGCCAATGCTCAAACCACTGAGCTATCCCTGCCCCCCATCTTGAAGAACCCACAGTTACAGGCAAATAAACACCTCTTCTTTTTCGGATGATGGTCCCCATTATACTCCACTGAGGGTGTGACTAGAAGCAGTAGCTAAGTCAGTGAGAGGTGCGAGGATGTAGATGGGAGAGATGAGCAGAGGACAGATGTACTGAAGGAGGCATTTGCTGCTGAATAATGCACCAAGGTGTAATGAGTAGTGAAGGCAAACCCAACTCTCCACGGCCGCTCTAGAGGTATCTCAAAGGGGCACATCATGGAGGAAGGGCAAGGTGGAAGCCTGAGCTCTTCTTAAAATGGCCCACACCTTTCAGGATACTTGGAGGCTGGATAATTGATAACACAGTGCAATGCATCGTGAGATCCACTTCAAGATTCGTTGTGTGGATGTTGCCTGGCCTTACTACTTTCAACTATTGCAATGAATAAGCAGTCTGGGGAATCTCTTCCTTGGCTTCATCCTCTGTAGGGAGAAGGCTACGGTTTGATGTGCATCTAGGAAGTGGAGGCTGCATTCCTCTTCCCAGAGCATGTTTGTTTTGGGAGAAAAGAGGTAAGCGGATGGGCGGATTAATGTGAAATCGGAAGACAACCTTTGGCAGGAATTTGGGATGGGATTGCATATCCACTTGTCTCAGGAACAGTGCTTAGTGGAGTCCTTCCTGCTACTACAAAAGGATATTTTGTACCTGTGATGAATGTGCCCGTTTCAGAGATGTCCATCCAAATAACATGCTCTGAGGTGAAGCACCCATCAATTGGGATGACTGATGCCGCTGTTATATTGCCAGGAGGTCAGGGAGGGAAATGAGGAGGTATGCAGATATGCAAAGGTGTTTGAGGTATCGCCTTGAGAGACGCAGACCCTCGCGTGAATAGCGTGTGCTGCATTTTCTGTTCACTGAGGACACAAAGGGGTCTCTAGTTAGGGCTCCCCATTCGTTGCAGATGGCCTGATGTACATCACCGTGGCGTTCCCAGTTGTAGTCGATGAACCGTCTGCTGCACAAATTCAGTTACATTCAGCATCCCTGGGAAATAGGCTGCACACAAGGTGATCTTGTGGTTGAGGCACCAGTTCAGAGCACAGAGCCAACGACCTCGTGCCTTCTTGTTGGTTGAAGTAGCACCTCATGGTTGGATTGTCCAACATGAGGAGAATATGGTGGGAACGAATGAGGTGGAGAAAGGCCTTGCGTGCCCTTCTTACAGCTCAGAGCTGCAGAACGTTGATATGCATTCTGGATTCCTGAAAGGTCTATGTTTCCTGAGTCTCATGTCCTGCCATATACACTCCCCAACCGAGAGGGGAGGCATCAGTGATAAGTCCTTTCTGGAAAGGGGGACAGAAAGGGAACTCCTAAACAGCGTTGATGAGGTTCCTTTCATAACTGCAGGGATGAGAGTGCATTGTGGGGAGCTGTGAGCCCGTGGTCCATGATATGACACAACTTCCTGCATGCAGTAAAGGTGGTATTGTATGTACATGAGCCCATGTGGCCCAGAAAGAGAAGCAATGAGGCCGTGACCAATGGATCGTCATCAGTTACCCGCATTACAAATTCTTGCTGCCTAGGCGCCTGTATGCATTTCCTTTTAACAATCTCTCTTTATTTAGCAAAGAAATTAATTTCAAAGTGCATAAAACAGACCTTTTAAATCTGCATAGCCATTATTTCATATGTGGCATTCCTCATGGGACAGATAGAGGTCTGAAATGCACAGGCTTCTACTGTAGTCCATTTACTTATTTATTCCTCCCATTGTAGCCATTATGGGATATGATGTCAGTGCTAACTAATAATAGGATACTTTGTGTACAATGGCACCATTGAGGGGACAGTATGAAAACCCCTTTGGCCTCTGCTACCACAGCTACAGTTCCATGCACCATCCCCAGTGGGTGCTTTTTGTTAATATTGACTGTAGGACCCCGCACATGCTTAAATGCCATCTTTCCAATATTCATCTCCCTTCCTTGATTTTTTTTGAAAGTGTTTACTTGCAGACCTGCTTAAAAAATGATCATCTGGAGCACTAACATTTTAATAGCATACCAGACAGCCCTCATTTTTCCTCTTTCCTCTGTTTATTTTTAAAAGGGAATCTAATTTGAATTGCAGTTATATGGAGGGGACTTTGTTTGAACTGATATTCCAAGTTCCATTCTGACCTTTTTTGGATTGGCTTTTAAACCCATTCCAAAGGGAGTAAATAATGAGCTGTAGACATAACTTTACCTACTGTAGCCAGATACTGGAACAATTTAGGAAGAGGGTCATGGTAATATTTCCATCCCCTACTCTAGTCCCATGCTTGTGGCTAGTAAAATGCAGCAGAAGGTGGTTATGTTGAATAGTTGTATGGGCTGTTTAAATCCTATTATTTCTGTCTGTTAGGAGACATTTCAAAGCCACAGTGCATGTCCCCATAAAGCTTAGATTAGAAGAGGCTTGTGTAACAGGATTCTTATGTATATTATTTTGATTTGGGATCCCTCCATGAAATGGGTCACTCTTATTTATCATAATCCGTTGATCTTACATAGTGTAACTAGATAGTTTTTGTCACACGAACTGGGACTCTTAAATGTGGTGGTTGGTGTAGTATAACTCTTTGTTAATGTCCCCATAAGGGAAAATACTGTTCTTCTGCACTGCTTTCATTGGATCTCCGGCACTGGTGCTCCAGATCTAGGTAAGACTGCAACACAGGTAGAACTGGGTCGTGAAAATTCAAGGCATGCTTGGTTCTACATAAGGAAACAAAGTTTCACATAAAGCACAATTAATGTAGATCCAATTTCCAGGGGATGTTGTGAAGGCCAACAGATCTCCCCACTTCCTAGCACCCACAACGCATACATCTTTCCCAGTGCTCCCTCACACTCAGCTCCCCGGAGACCCCTCTGAGACACACCCCCCTCCCCCACCCCGCTCTGCCCCCAGACAATCACTGGTGCTAGGTGACTGTTTCTGCTGGACTGAGTCGGCAGTGCATCTGGTGTGGTCCAGTCCTGGGACAGGGAATCACTCCAGCCTCTTGGAAGCTGTGCGGTCAGCCGACCACAGCCTGTCCCCTCACTGGCTTAGCTCCCTCAGGACCCACTTGCTTGGAGGCTGGGTGACCCAGGGCGTTTGTCCCATTTGCTCTTGGCAATTGATCAGCTGGCAAGAGCAAATGAACGAATACCCCATGTACACTAAGTTTGGTGCGCCCACTAGCAGTGCCTGGAGGAATGCTGGAGGAGACCATATGAGGTGCCAGGCATCAGAGCCCAGAGGGATGGGTGGCATGGAGCTCGGGGCTGTGGCTGACATTCCATCCCTAAGTGTTGCAGAGCTGGAGGGGGGAGCCCCAGCCAGATTGAACAGGGTTCCACCTCTGTCCCTGTCCCAGCCCCAGCCCCAGCTGTGAGTAGCACAGGGCATGGATCTGGGTTTGAGGAGGGTCAGCTTGGGGTGATGTGACTCTAGTGAGCCCTGCAAGTGTGTGTGTGTGGGGGGAGGAATCGCGGCTCAGGTGAGCCCTTGGCTGGGAAGTTTAGGTCATCCTACCTGGTGGGGCCCAGCCAATTGCCATGTTCCCCCCCACTGCCTCCTGCACTGGCTGAGGCTGGCCAAACTTTTCCACCTATCCCAGGTGGCTTGGTTCAGCTGGGGCCCCCAGGGGTGCTGGGTAGCAGAGACTGCCCGGAGCTGGAGCTGCTCTGGGATTTGGCCACAGTGAGTAGGGCCAGGGGGCAGCGAGGAATGTGAGCCAACAGGAGCGAGTGGTGGGGTGGGGAAAGAGACCGGGGTTGGAGAAGAGCCAGTGGGCTGGTGTGGCCTTGGGATGCAGCATAAACAAAACAAGTGGGGTTGGGGCATCTTAGGAGTCTGGCCTGGTGCCATTGGCACCATTGTAAACCCAGTACTGTGCTGGAGTCCTATCAGCCAGAAGGATCCCAAAGTGCTTTATAAACCAAGGCAGAAATCAACTTCAGCATTGCCTTCTGTTCTCTTAACTGATTTAATGGGAAAAACATTGATCTGATGGTGAGATTTTCAAAAGTGACCAATTGCTGTCAGAGTGTAATGGGAGTTGGGCACCTAACTTCTTTCAGTTCCTTTGAAAAATTCTAAACCAAATCTGTAATTTTCTAGTGTTGTATACTGCTGCCTCCTCTGAACGTATTTCTTACCGTTCTGAATTTCAGTGGTTTGTGGTCACTCTATTTTCAGGTAGGTCCATCCCTGTTGGTATGTAGCAGTTTCAGGATCACTTCTCCTTTGCTTGGATTCTTTGTTTTGTGGATGATCTTTTCCTTTTTTCCTCTTGTAACTGAAAAGACCCTTCTTGATAACACACATTTGCCTGTATATTTTACTGAACAGTTTTCTGGATAAAGTCCCTGGTGAATTACAAATAATGGTGTCCTATAATGTTTCGTTTCTCTTCCAGTCCAGATGGTCTGTAACAGATGCCCACAGGCTGCAGAACCATTTCAGTGATACTGCGTGTGCATGTGTGTATAGATGTAGATCTTTTTATACTATATATAGTAATTATAAAGTGATTAGAGAGAGAGAGAGACAGTGGCGCTACAAGGTTTCCCTGTACTATCGTGGCAGTCTGCCTTAGCCTTTACCTAGAGCCAAACACACTTATGTCTTGTTGCAGACTGGTCTACAGGCATGTGAATTGTAGAGAACTTTAACTGCTCGTGCAGACTCTGCTATTAACTAAAAGGTACCTAGTGTGCCTTAATGTTGTCTTGTTTGAAAAAAGAGCACGTCAGTGCTCAGTGGTCCCTGTAAGATTGTGCAGCCACTCAGAGGAGATTTCATATGTTGCCCAGTGCCCACAGATAGGTTTTTATTTTTACTGGTGGGGCACATTCACACATACCTTGGTGCACACAACAAATTTATTCTGCATATGGAATGGAAAAGATTATTAGAGGAAACATTGGTGCTAACGCTTTGCTCAAATCTCATTCAATCCTGAACCTTTCAATTCCAAAAAAACACTCCCTTTTCCTACCATGGCAGGCACTCTTCCACCTGTCCAGACAGATCTGTTGTGTCTCCTCCATCAGATATGAATCAGATCTGCTGAGAACTGATTGTTGAAGATAACAGTGCTGGGTTGCTACTAGGGATGTTAAATTTTGACTAATCAGCTAATTGAGTAGTCGATGGATTTTCCATTGACTACTCGATTTATTGATAAGGGAGGGGGTGCACTCTATCCCAGCTGCGCCTCTGCCTTTTAAATGTAGAAAGAGCCCCATGGGGCTCTTGCCGCATTTAAAAGACTGAGGTGCAGAAGTTGGATCCGGCACAAGCAGGGACTCAAGCTTGCGCCGTTCCCCCCCGCTGTGCCTCCCCTGCCGTACCCCCCTCCCCCCGCGCGGAGACAGTACTGGGTGAACCGGCTTTTAAGCTGACTCCCACATCACCGGCTCTGCTCTTCCCCTTCCCCCCACCGCTGCCTCTGATACAGAGGCAACAGGGACGTGGGGAAGTGACTAGTCGAGTAGCCTAGGCTTATCAGGTAGTTGACTAGTTGCTTACATCCCTAGTTGCTACTGCTACATTAGTTTGATCCATTCAGGGATTGTTACCGTTATCTATTGCGGCTGGTGTACAACGTGTACTTGGTAATCAAAGTGGGGTGGAAAATAATTCCTTTTTTAACATCTCTGCATTTCGGTCACCATTCGTTCAGCCAGGAAAGACTTTATGGGAAATTATCTGAGATTTATTAGAGCTAGTCCATGTTGTCCCTTAATTTCCTGGAGTTTGATGTTCCTGTTCAGGCCCTGTCTCCACTTCAATGCGTAAGTGCTCTGCTTTCTCAGCTTCCAACCCTGATGCTAGAGAATAAGAGGCCAAGATGAAGAATCGAACCCTCGTTGCCATCTTGAGTGCTCATATAAGTCCCATAACTGTTGTCTCTGGGCACCTTGCAACCTTTAGTGTATTTCTCTTGAAACTTCTGCAAGACGGAAGTATTATTATTCCCACGATGCAGATGGGGAACGGAGCCAGAGAGAGACTTCATGCTTACCCAAGGTCACACAGGAAATCTAGGGGGGGAAGCATAGACTTGTACCCAGCACTCCTGAGTCCCAAGCTAGCACTCTAACCACTAGTCCGTATTTCTTTTCATACGGTTATTCGGAGCTTTTCCCACTAGTGGGAACAGTAGTTCTCTTTTTTAAAGAAAAGGTCTGGCAGATGGATAGCACAGGTCCCAGGTTAATGGCTGGCTTCTGATGAAGATATGTCTGTTATGGCACCTCAGCATGAACCTAGAAGGAGACATGTTGTGAGGGTTTCACTGACAAAGGATCTGAACAGAGAGAAGGAAGCCTGTTAGAACTAGGGTTAGATCTTTCAGAGTGCTTGCAGCACCCGTATTTAATAAGATCTGTAGGTGCTCAGCATTCATGGAAGTGTATCTCCTCTTTCTTTGTCTTTTCTCCCAGCTCGTTCCCCAACTGCTCAGTTGCCTCTGAGTAGCGTCAGAGCACGAGCAGCCTTTAACTGTGGCTCACGTCTGCATTACTTGCTGGATCGATGGGCTGTGATCATTCTAGCGGGGGTTCATTTATCGTGCTGAGCACTCTTCTGTCGACTCTACCAGAATGAGTGTGGACAGAGTCGACAGAGGAGCGTCAGCTGTTGCAGTGAAGATACCATGGTAAGTAGATCTAAGTTTGTCGACTTCAGCTACGTTATTCATGTAGCTGAAGTTGTGTAACGTAGCTTGATGGCCCGTGGTATTGTAGACTAGGCCTGAGTCTGGTTTTCATTGGTCTGGCTAATATGGGTGACTTATGTGCAGCGCTTATGCAGTGTCTGCAACTTATTCCTTCCCCTCTTGGTTGTCACTACTAACACAGCAGATCTTGTTGGTAGTGTGAAGAGCTCCCTTCCCACCCTCGCTTCAGTAGATAAGATTAATAACAAAGTTCTAAGTGCCGGTGAAATAAGATATATGTTCTTGGAGGGGTGTAGAAGACAGAACTTTGATGCGTGTCAGCTGGGATGAAATTGTGCTTTCTCAGTATCACAGACATACTCTGCCTTATAGAATTAATTTTGTGCAGTGCTAGATTTTTTTTTAACGGGGGGCCGAAACTCCCTTACCTGTGTTCCACACCTCCCCTCATTCCTATTGAATAATGTGGCTTGTTTCGACAATTCCACCCAAATTTCTAAAAATGATAAAGGAAGCTTTCACACTTTAAGCAAAATAAAAGATTTATTTTTTCAATTCCTTAGCTGATCTTGTGTATGTAGTTTAGTAAGAATTCTCTCATTTGTATTTAATCCACCACAGAAGTAGCTTATCTTTTATTATGATCTCTGTTGTGGAAATCTTTCTGATCCTGCGAACTCCACATCACAGCTCCACTTTTAGGTGGCTGATGCGTGGTGCTGATGGCGAGGGAAGCTCAGAGAGAAGATGGTTTGATGATTAGCAACCTGGTAAGAGAAACTATGGAATGTCTGACTGATCAATGGGTTCTTTATTTGAAAGTTGTCCCTTGGTGTCAAAGTGTCTCATGATTTCTCTGGGCCTGGCAGGGAGTCTCCCATTACTGCCAAAATCTATGTTCCACAATGTGTACTTAATTTAGAAACTGAATACAGAATGGCCCCCCTGGTGTGTATATTTGGGCTTCTGCATAGCTGCAATTTCTCCTCTGTTCCTGCTAAGGAAATGAAGAATACCAAATATGAGAGAGGGAGGGAGTAGCTTGTGTTAATTATTTTTTTGATCTATTGCTTAGTACCCTTTGAATTCAGAAAGAAACTTCAGTATCTTGCACTATATTTTCTCCTTTGTGTGTGGACCCTTTCTGAAGTATTTTTTTGAATCATTACCACCAGTCACACCCAATATGACAGAGGAGTTCCTGGAGAGCACTGCTTTTTCAGCAGTTGACAGTGAATGCTTAGTGACATACATGAGATCTTATATTCCCCTGGCAGTTAGGAGCAGTCAACCCTCCACAGCATTTTCAGCTTCTAATGCCAGGCTGGACAGCGAGCGTGTTGGAATGAAACCCTTGTGTCCTCTTTGATAGCACAGAGCCTCAACAAACAGGTGCACAGCTTGGTCCTTAAAAAAATAAAATAAAAGGGCAGACCTTTGCTAATGGATTAGTCCTGGAGGATATGCCTGCTGAGCTCATGCTCTTGACTTCAACTATCAGGTTTATTTGCTGGCTACTCTATTTAGAGCCTTATGGGAAGTAAATGGGTGGCTGTGTGTACACATGAACAACCTTTGGCCTCAAACCTTGATTCCTGAACTGTGTTCCCTTGCATGGGATTTCTGATAAGGACATCAAAAAAGCCGGTGAATTGGAATGAGAAGCAAAATTAGCTGGTTTCCCAGCTCTGAAGTGCATAGGACTCTCTAGAACACATTGCTGGTCACATGGGAAATCTCCGCTTGTTACTAGTGACGATTTTGATCCATTTTGTGTGGGGATGTCTTGAGAGGCCTGACTAAATAGCAGGGGCTGGGCTACTGTGGGCTGGAGGAAATGAATATACTGAATGTGGTTTGTTGCAGAAGGGAGTTGGGAAGTGGAGGGGGCATCGGTTTTTGTTCTTTTCAACTGTCACTTTTTTCATATTCCTCTTATTTTCCTCCAACATCAGATATGATTACGGGATTTTGCCAGTGTTTCTCTTTTAACACCTCCCTCCCAAAATTCTTCTTTAGTCAAAGCCTGATCAAGAGTTTCAAATCCAGCTGTTCTTAATATAAAAAAAAAATTTAAAACACATGGGAGTAGTCATCCATGTATGCGTTGCTCCAGCATGTGGTGTTGCAATTTGGAGGTGCGGGGAATGGAGGAGGGGAAACTTTGGCTTTTGGGGGAGGAGGAAAGAGGGAAAGAAGCTTTCCTTTTTCTTCCTTCTCCCTCTTTTCCCCAAGCCCCTTCCATACATGCAGCTAGAGTTTTCTTTGAGTGGGCTTGTTGTTGCATAAGGCATAATGGGGCAAATTAGAATGTATTCTTCAGAATTTCCACATGTCCCTTCACTGTGACACACTGTGTCTTCCTTTGGTTTAGGGAAGCAGGAATCTAAATCGCCGGGTCTCTTTTTTTTCTCTTTTTCTGCACTCCTTTCTGTGGCTAGAAAAAAGGGGGAGGGGTGTGTTTTAAGTTAGATGTCCTAGACTGAAAATTCTTGTAGCTTTAACCATGCAGTTGCTACAGACTCCATAATAAATGGTGTTAATTACAAGATATAATGCACTGACACTTACTTGGCAAAAGCATATATTTAGGGATGGGAGAGATGCTTTTGTAATATTTGCATGTGGCTCATCTGTTGTTCCTCCTCCAAGTGGTGTTTTTCTTCATTGCTATTACTTGCACAGCTTTGCCTTCTAGTCTCTTCTCCCATGGTGCCAACTCTGCTCCCACATGTCTTCTCAAGACACCTTGGGACTAAGCATGCAGTTCTGAGCTTCTCTGAATGATCTTTAAGTTCTGCAAGAAGCTGAGTAAGGTTAAGCCTCTCTTTCTCATTACTCATCTCATAGAACTGGAAGGGGCCTTGAGAGGTAATCGAGTCCAGTCCCCTGCCCTCATGGCAGGACCAAGTACCATCTGCTCTGGAAAGAGGTTAGACTGTACGATTTCTGGAAGTGAAAGAAATAGGACTCTTTGAACAAATGCCAGTCTCTCCCTATCGCTTCTACATGTGTAGCAGATGAGAAGAGGAGGGAGAGGCACTTGGGTACCAAGATGAAGGCTAAAGTAGTCCTGGGACTACCCTCTTTGTGGCCCCTGACCTAGCACTTCTCTGGAGGTCATGCAGCTGATGAAAGAGGACTACAGCCTCTCCCCGAGTTACGAACGAGTTACGGACCAAACACTTGGCCATAACTCGATTTGTTCGTAACTCGGACCCCTGAGTTACATAGCAACCGTGCTGTTCGTAAGCGCAGGTCACGTTTGTAACTCGGGGACCGCCTTTATGACCGCTCCATGGGAGCTTTGGTCGTAAATGCGAACGGTTGTAACTCAACCGTTCGCAACTTGGGGACCAGCTGTAATCTGCATGGGGAGGGATTCTCCAAGAGCTTCTTTGTGGCAGCATAGCCCATACAAGTGGCCACAGTGGAGGGGTGAATTTCCCCTTTTAATTGTCACAATGCTGTGCAATAATAAATAGCAGGAAAGAGGCAGAAAAAGAGCAAAAGTCTTATCACTGACTAAAAGTTTTAAGGAGATTTGCTAGTGGAACACTATAAGCTTCATAGAGAAGATCTAATTTTGCTGTTTCATGGTCAGAAGTATTCTTGCACTTGTAATTGCTTTGTCCTGTGATGCAAAAGTTCCCACTTGCCCCTCTGCTCTCTGGGAATGAATAGGTGTTCTTCTGGGGCCTGAGCTTTCACTTGTTAACCTCTCCTTTGCTCTGTAAAATTGACTAAACAAGCAGCAATATTTCCTAGGATTGTCACTTTCCATTAGTCCCAAGACATTGAAATGCAGGCTCTAAAATTGGGGGGAAGGACACCCTTAAAACAAAACTTAGGCAAAGAGAATGACACCCTTTTAGTTATATGCAGTGCCATTGTTGCCATAGATGCCGACTCTGTGGGTACTCCTGGAAAAAAATTAGTGGGTGCCTAACACCCATCTGCAGCTGGCTCCTCTCCTATCTGATAGAGGCAGCGGGGGAAGGGGAATCAGCTAATCTACTGACTATCCGATAGCATTTGCTTATCGGATAGTCGACTAGTCCTTAACATCCTTAATCACATGTGTTTATATACTTCATCCAGTGCACTAAATGACCCAATAACAACTATGTGGGTGAGATCACTATGAGCTCAAATGAACGCTCTGTAACACACTAACTCCCATTTTGTTCAGTGACTTCTGAGGTGTTGATGGGCCATTGTACTTTAAATGGTCCCTTTAGAATATGTGCTAACTACATATGCTAAACAATCTATTCCATCTTGCTTTTAGCTGTGATTCTCAGGAGTGCTTTTCCCCAGACCCCTAGAAGAGTACTATGTGGGTCCCCAACACAAGTTGGTCCCATAAAAGAGGTTATCTTGCCCACTTTGTTTTTCACTGGATGTGAGGATGTTTGGGGTTTTTTTTTTCCAGTTCTGTAAATTTGAAACTTCACAAAGTACTTGACCCAAGAAGAAAGTAGTACCTCTTTCAGTTAATGTTTTTTTCCCCCCCTTCAGGAGTGGATTAAGATTTAGGTGATGTTTACACAGGTAATTGAATGACACCAGTTTTGTCATTCAGAGGGGCTTACTTCCACTCCTACCTCTGCCCCCCCCCAAAAAAAAATTTGCCATAGCAAGTGCCAATCTGTCAGTGAGAATGATAATGCACTATTCAATGTGAATGCCACTCATTGGGGGTGGAAGTATTTTGTTGGCAAAAGAACCAACAAATAGCGGCTATGCAGCCATGTCACTAAAATTCGGGCAATGTCACTAAAAGCTTTGTAGTGCAGACAAAACCTTAGTGTGCCTATTCTAAAGGAGAGAGTATTGTAGGAATGTTGATTTTGTTAAATGGATGTATTGCATTATGTCTTTTAGAAGAGAACCTCTTTCATGAAGTGGCATACAACATTTTGTACTGTACAGTCTTCTCTGTACCAGTTGCATTCTGGGATTCTTGAAGGACCTAGTCCATAGTGTTCAGCACTGTTTCTGGGAGCCAAAGCCTTTTGGGTTATTTCCAGACACAAGGCACTTCATGGTAGGATGGAATTATGAGGGCCAGCAGAACTGAGAAAGTTGCAGTGCTTCGGACTTCATATCCACAGTGGCAGGGAAGAGAGTTGTGTTGTACTCCCAAGTTCAGCAGTCCTGAGTTAAAGGCATTGTTCCAGGTATTGCAATAGACTCGTACAACCACTCCACTGTTCCTAAGATTCTTGGAACAACTGTAGCTTAGACACAAGGCTTTGAACAAAGTTGCAAGCTCAGAGCACCTATCCAGTGGTTTGGGTTGGTGATGGCGGCAGGTTGCTAGTGAGGGACCAGTGTCCAGGGGCAGGGAGTATAATAGGCTTGGAGAGCCTGTGACTCCCCCAAACAATCTGTGGCCCTGTCCATGCTCCACCCCCAGACCTTTTCCTGCAGTTCATGGTGCTCACCATTGGCCCAGGCTTGTTGGGGCTGTAACTGTCCAGCCTGCTGCAGGGACTTGGGGCAGCTGGCACTTCAGGGCTGAGCCTCAGTATGATTAGGCAGTGGGGGGAAGGGGGTAGAGGGAGGGAACGCTGCAGCTGTGCTGCCTAGTCATGCCAGGGCTGGTGGGCACTCAGGCTCAGGAAGTGCTCTCTGGCCATGCTGGGGCTGGGAGCCATGGTATGGGTACTCTGGGCTCCTGTAGGAGAGGAGAGGGAGAAGAAGGGGTGGTACAAGGGGAGGGGCAGAGGGCTAACCTCCCCCAGCAGTCCAATCACCACCCACCCACACTGGTATCCACCAAAACACTGGGCTCTGTGTGAAGATGACAGAAATCCTTGTTCACACTGGCTGGGAGGGTGGAGCATCTGTCTTGGATCACAACCAGCGTGAACCTTTGTGTTCCGAGCAATGGAGACCAGAGCAAGTTATTTACTGCAAAGTTAAAAGGGCTCTTGATTGTGGGGTTGTTTTCTGGGGTGGGGGAAAGGCAGAGGGATAACGATGGTGTTACGCACCTGGGGGGTGAAGGCAAAATTTGCACCCCCAATCATTTGTTACTACCTGTGGGACTTCACACGTTCCAATCTGCGCTGAGAGGGGAACATGCGAACAGGGTTTGGCTTGGATCCTCTGTGCTGCCCCCGTCTGGCCAAAGCCTGGCATCACGATGGTGGCTCATGAGAAATTTGGGACCCGGGGCTTCCAAAGGAGGCTGACGAAGCCGGGCTGCAAAGGGACTGGAGTTAAAACTGCTGTGCAGGTCCCGGGTGGCATTGCGTTGTGAGCCACCGCTGCAGTGTAGCTGGAGTGGAACCCTGTCTCTGTAGAGCGCCGAGCAATGTCCCCGGCTTTGCTCGTGTTCTTAAGCAGAGGGATGGGACATGTAGGGCAGCTCAGGGCAGGGGTTCCGGTGTCAGGAAGAGGATTCGGTATGGGGGGTTGGTGTTTGGAGGGGCACGCTCAGGGACAGGGGTGAGGGTGGAGGAGTCGGGGATGGCAGTGGAAGGTGAAGGGCTCACAGCAGGGCACTAGAAGGCAGGGATAGCTTACCGGGGTTGGTCAGTGGTGAGTGTGATGCAGCTCTTGCAGTGGATCCTCACAGGGGAAGGGACTCCAGGAGCTGGCCCCGGTTTCCGTCTACTCCCCTCCAGCGAGTGGAGAGGCCTAGCTCTAGGGGTCGGCCCTCGCCTGCAACTACCCCTGCAGCTCTTGGGGGTTTCCTAGCTCCGGGGTCTGCCCGGCCTGCAGCTGCATCCCAGCCTCCAGCCAGACTGGGAGAGGTCGGAGTCAGCTCTGAACGCCATCTGCCACCCCTCCACCTCCCAAATTCAGGGTCGCAAAGGTGGGGTTGCTCTGATCTCGCACAGAGGCTGTCAGCGTAAAAAGAAGCCAGGTCTTACTATCTCGCCCAGGCTGCGCTGCAGGGGCTATTCACAGGCAGCTAAATTGGCACCCCCCTAGCATGGTGCTTGGAGGCAACTGCCTCTTCTTGCTCTCCCTCGCTATGCCTCTGGGGAAGGGGGAGTGTCCATCTTCCTAGTTAGGTTCCATATAGGTGATTGTGTGATCTGAAAACCAGCCCCGCTCCTTAGTGAATGGTATTTAATTTCTAATGCTCATCTCAGCAACTGGGACAATGAACACAAAGTCCTGTCAATGTTCTTTCTCCCTGCCCCTAGATAATTGCTATCTCTCTGATAGAGAGGGCAGTTGTTTACACTGGGCAGGGTGTAAAACCTGTGACTGATGAGATCATCATCTTGAGGCCATTTGATCCTTGAGCTGTGATGAAGGCAGTGGGCTAATGTCCAAAATGAGGTGTCATGCCTGCGGATTGCTTCATCTGTTTTTCCTATTCTTTGGCCATGGACGCACTGCCACTACCTCAACAGACAATTGTGTTGCTCAGGGGTGTGAATAAGGCAGCCCCTGAGGGATGTAAGTTATCCATCCTACGTACTAGCATGGACAATGCTATGTCAGTGGGAGAGCTTCTCCGGCTGACACAGCTACCGCCACTCACAGGCGCTGGAGTAATTAAGTTGACTGGAGAGTGCTTTCCCATTGGCTTAAAGCAGTGGTGGGCGACTTGCAGCACAAGGGCCACATGGGGTCCATTCTGCGTGTAGCCAACAAGACATTTTGTTTACCGTTGCCCACGTGGCAGGATTGCCAGGTTCCGCTGGTTTCTGTCCATTTAGGTTTTTTCCTACCAGTAGTGACATGCACGTAAAGCAAGGGCACGTGAAGTGAGGTGTGTACTGATTGCACACAACATTAACTGAGCAATCCCTGTGCATCCAATCAAATCACTGCTATGATTGTCGGCACACCCCGAAAATTCTAGGTACACAAGTACAGTTATCAAAACTACCCTCTCCTGGGAGACCATCTTGATTATGGCAATCTTGCGGCCCACTGCAATGAAGAAGGACCACTCACTCACCTAAGTTGCCACTCTGTACTGTAGCAATAGCCCTCTTTTCTTGTCTCTTCCATGAACACACATCTCCCCACCACCACCCAATCACGTAACGGTTAATTTACATGGAGAGTGTACATGCGTGTTTATTTTATCCACCAACTGTTTTGATCATCGTGCATAACAATGTTACTCCGGCATTGTTTCACAGACATCTAGCTCAAGTCTTTCAAAAATGCATGTCTAAAGATTAAGACCATATTTAGTTAACTAAATAAGTGGCCTCACTTTTTAAAAGTGCTGAGTACTTAAGGATTTAAGTGCCTAATTTTAGATGCCTATTTTTGAAAATCTTAGGCTTGATGTTTTTACTTTTAAATGAATACAGAGACTATAATTGCAAAGCAAGGCTAGTAAATTATAGTGAAATTAAAAAAAATGCTAAATCTCTTCTTTTAACAGATTGGATCCAAAACCAAAATCTTAACAATTTTATAATACCTGGGCAACTGACTTATAGGACTCTATAGTACCGTGGAGGATTTCGAGGTATAAATTGATGGGAGTAAAGTTAAAGCCACCTGAAACCTCAAGATGGAACTGTAGCTCCCATAAATCACATTTACTATTTCAGTATTGAAACAACAGTGAAAAGATTTTAATTCTTGAATTTAGAAGGAAATAAGCATGCTTTAAAAAAAGGAATTTTAAAATGTCATATCAGTCATCAAAACAGCAAGCAACAGCACAGAAGTTCTACAGATGGAGCAAATATCAAGCAGTGCTTCCTACCTACAGTATTCAACATCTTTCCTCCAAGGATCTGAGTATAATGCTCCCAGTGCATTCTGCAAAGGAATAGTGTCAGTTTGCTTCATTGTTGCAAAGCACTTCTGTGGGCTTTACATCCAGCACTATCCTGTATTGATTGCTTAACTTTTTTGGGCTGTAGTTTTATGAGGATGAGAAAAAGGAAACTGTACTAGTCCTACCTATCATGTAATTAAGTACTGAATGTACCTGCCTTGTCAACCATTACTGCAGCATTAAAATCCACATGCATAAAAGAGGATATTGGAATAATTGTGTGGCATTAGCTGATGCCAATTATGAAGCCACAGAATATGTTGTTGTTCTTGCCTCAGGCAACAAACATAAGCCATTAAAAGCAGACCACAAAGATGTGGGTAAGAGCTGTTAACTTTTTAAAAACTCATTGAACTTGGTCGTCAAGGATTTGGTTAAAAGTTATCTGAAAGCTTGTGCTTGTCAGATAGAAGATCCTCATGTATCTTTAAATGTAAGTCCTTCCCTGCAGATTTAACAATCCAACAAATTCTCACATCTCAGAACAAATATCTCTTGCTGCCTTCATGCTCATGCAGTATGGCTGGGAAGAGAACAGCTGCTTTTATCCCTTCCTCATTGATGGTCATTTTTAAAGTGTGCAATGCTTTGCTGGATGCCTGCTATCAGTGGAGAGACTACTTACTGAGTGAGAGGGCAGTTCAGCCACCATCTGTGTGGGATGAGTCATATTGGCTGGAGATCCTGTTGGGAAGTTTGCATGGCTCTTGTCTATTCTGAGGCTAATAAAGGCTCAGTCTCCAGAGCTTTCAATCCAGTACACTTCATAAGCAGTGAAATCACTCGTAATAAAAATGTATGACCGCCGTGTAACTTGACAGGGAGGTGGTGTGCTAGAGAAGGGTCCAGGTGATATTTTTCTGGCTTCTCAACCTGAGAGCATAAGAGCAGCCTTGTGAAAAGAATGAGGTATATTCCAATTATCCTGGTGCATAGGGATAGGGGGACAAACAATAGTAGCTGGGACAAGAGAACAAATGTCTGCCCAGTTGTGTAATCCAGTCACTGGTTCTAACCTAGCAGAGCTAAAACCAAACTGAGCACTGCGTAGGATCCAGATGTGGCTCTTCCTGGAGGGCTGCCAGGCCAGTGACTCACATCTGTGTAGCTCAGGCCTGGGTGACTCATCTGCCCACCATCCCTGCTGTTCTAGGAAGAGGGTGGGAGGTAACTGCACAGCCCTTTAAAGCAAGATTAGATTCAAGTCCTGCACTGGGGGGAAGGATGGGTTTCTTGATTTATATGATTCTAAGTGGCTGGAAACCAGCAGTGCCATCCATTGCCCAGTATGGGATGATGGTCCCATATAGAAAGGGATGTCTCTGCACAATAGGGTGGGAAGAGGGCACAGTCTGGCACATGTATTGACCTAATACAAGGCTCAGTGAGCCTACTGAACACAGCAACATTTAGCTTCCCCGAAGAGGGTGTCTAACTCAGGCAGAAAGGGCTCTCCCTGGAGCAGTGTGCCTCTTCACTGCACACACTAGCCCTGAATGGCTATGGATTGGAGGGAGGGGGGGAAGATGGCCACTAAGGTTTTGTGGAGCTAGCAGCAAAGAAGCCACTTTAGCCCCATTGCAATTGGTGGTGGTGGACACCCCTGGGCCATCTGAAATCTGTTTTCATTCAGTGATATTTATCAAGGTGAAAAGAAAACAAAAATCCTCAAGGAAAATATAGAAGGAGGAGATCCTTTTAATATTCAAGGAAAACAGTTTAATCTACAAGTTGGTTCACTGTTCTTATCTGAAGAAAGGATACTGGCACTGCTGTTACCTTTTATACTGGTGTGTGTGTGTGGAAGGAAGTTGGCAATCACTACAGAGCTAATTTGCAAGAGTTACAAAAAGAGAATTTTTTTTTTTAAAGTACTCTATACTGGTGAGAGATGCCAGACTGGGAGTCCTAAATACAGAAGCCCTCTCTTTAGGTATCAGTCAGATATATCTAGCACTTTGGCAGTGTAAGATTTTCCATGCTGCCCCCTGGATGGCCTCAAGGCAGGAGGGCAAGTCTCTATACTTGTTCCGTCCTTGATCTCTCCACTGAGGCTACGTCTAGACTACACCTCTCTGTCGAAAGATGTAGATTAGGCACGTCAAAATTGCTAATGAAGCAAGGATTTAAATATCCCGTGCTTCATTAACATAAACAAAGGCAGTCTAGACGCAGATCTGTTGAAAATAAACCCTTTTTCGACAGATCCTGTAAACCTCATTTTTTGAGGATTACAGGATCTGTCGGAAAAGGGTTTATTTTCGACAGATCCGCGTCTAGACTGCCGTTTTTCGAAAAAGCTCTGTTTCGAAAAAAAGCGGCAGCCATGTTTAAATTTCTGCTTCATTAGCAATTTCGACGTGCCTAATCTACATCTCTCTGTCGACAGAGAGGTGTAGTCTAGACACAGCCTGAGACTCTCTCTAGAGTACCAGTAATGGTGGTGGTTTTTTGTGATTCGCTTTCCACTTGTAACTGGACTCAGGTGCCCAGATAGCAAACGTGAAAAACTGGGATGTAAGGTGGTGGATAATAGGCACCTAGAGAAGGAAAAGCCCTGAATATCTGGACAGGCCCTAAAGAACGTGAAGGTCTTGTAACCCTTAACGGAACACACCCTATAAATCCATTTCATATAAGCAATCTAAGAGGAGCCTTTCAGAAGCCCAAAGGGCAGCTAAGTAGAAGTCAATGAAAGTTGGCCACCTAATCACCCATTGTGCCTTTTCAAAGTCTCCCCCCTTAATTGTTGCAGAAATGCCTTTGTTTTTTGATTCTGTAGAAATGCAATAGCATTGAGTGAGGATTTTCATTTCCTTTAAAAATAATTTAGGTTGGCGTTTAACAAGTGTTCCATGTGACAGTGATTTAAATTAGACCAAGAGTATCAGCAGTTTGAGTAAGAACACTGCTTTTTGTGCTGGTTCAGGCTGAATGAGGAGAGCGCAAACTCTCTTAATTGTCTTTGCAGTTTGAATTGTGTGATCTAAACCATGGCAGCTTCTTGACTGAGGATCAATGACTGACCAGTGTTCTGGGTTGTATTATAAAATCATAAGTAACCAGATATAATCCAACCTTAACGAAGTTACAGAACTATTATTTGTTTAAACCAGGGGTGGCCAACCCATTCCAGGCAAAAAGCCAAAATAGTTGTGCATATAGGGCAAAGAGCTTGGGGTTGGGGGGAGAAGTTGTCCAGCAAAAGAAGCCCCCAGCGGCGTTTGGTCAGGGGGAAAGGACTGCCCCTTTAAGAAACACGCTTTTTGGACACATCAGGCTCCTGCCGGCTGCCACCATCTTGAAAACACCATTTTGAATGGCCGCGCCGGATGGCTTCCCTCCTCCGGTGAGCACAGGGAGCCGGAGGCCGTTTTCAGTGGCGCAGGGGTGGCTTCACGAGCTGCACTTTTGGGGGGGAGGGGAGGTGGGAAGAGCCACAGGTTGACCACGGCTGGTTTAAACCCAGATGCCATATATTTTATGTGCAATATTTCTGCTCTTATTGCTAATTCTTTTCCCAAGATCTTGCTGTTTTATTTGACTCCAGCTGTCAGGAAAAGTTAAAAGCCTACATTAAAAGGAAGCACCGTACATTTCCCTTCTCTACTTCAGGGTTCACTTTTCTCTCAAGTTTTGTGAAATTAAATGTGGTTTCTTTGTTTCTTCAAGTGGTCCAGGGAAATTCTCCTCTCAAAGGTGGAGGTAGAAAGAATAAAATTTGAAGCAAATGACGTCCATCAAATAGCCTCTAAAAAGCTGCTGTGATACCACAATAACATAGAGCCTTAGGAGGTCATCTAGTCCATCCCCAGGTCCGGAGGCAGATCCCAATAAAACTAGACCATCTCTGACAGGTGTTTGTCTAACATATCCTTAAAAACCTCCATGCCAAAGAACCTTCTTAGTATATGCACAACATGCGTCAGGTGGCACATAATCAGGATTCATCACAGTGTAACCCCCCTCCCACCCCGTTCACTAGCCCAGTGTGAAGTTATGCAGCATAGGGGAAGCCTTGTGACTTCTTACACAACTGTGGGAGGCTAGGCCTGAGGCTCCTTGGTGTGCTCTGCGTTGTGTATTAGTGTGTGTGCACCTCAGACCAGACCCACTCAGACAAACCACCAGGAACAGGCTTTATTCTGTTAAAAAATTTAAAAATAAAAACATTGAACAGGATCACAGGTCAGCAGCCCATCCTTTCTGTATGCAGACTGCATGTTGCTTCTAGCTCAGTCCCTGCTGAGACCCTGCTGGGTGCAGAGGGTATGTCCTGGCAGGAACCAGGAAGTTCTCCCAACATGCCGCAGTTTGTAATCCACAACTTGTAGTTCCCAGGGCTGCGATTGAAGCACACTGGACCTTGGGCTACACCTGAATTTGGTCCGCTGGTTGGATCATTAATAGATTTGCTCAAACTCCGGAGATGCGCCTGGACTTGGGGCTGCTTGCAAGGGGGCCACTTCAGGTGGCCAACTAGTCTGCAGCTATACTATGTTGGGCTTTGACCCTGGCAATTTATGTCATCCAGGCAAAGTGAGACCAAGTCCATACTTGGAAGGAATACCTTCAAACAGGACTTTATATAGTTGTTCAACAGAAGCTTCTCTTCCCAAGTTTGTATGAATTCAAGCCAGAGGGCTGTACTGCTGAAGAAGCTATCTCATGGATGAGATGTGAACCCAAAGACCTGGATGTTTGCAGAGTTAAGGGGGATATTTGACTGCAAGAGTAGAACTCTTAGGCTTGATTCTCTTGGCTAAATTCCAACCAAGCTAATTACATTCTACCTACTGAAATTCTCCTTGCACGGTTGAATGCAATATTCTTTTCTGCCTTTTGTCCTAAAATGTTACTTTGTTTGTATGGTGGCTGCCTTTCAGAGGTGGTTTAAACCAGTGTTTCTCAACCAGTATATGAGTACCCTCAGGGGTACAGGAAACCCCCAACATGCGACTGCCTAAGTTCCGACCCTCGCACTTACAACCATTTTTGTAAGTGCGGAAGGGGCCGAAAGCCCCTGACTTATGTCCTCAGCCTGCATTTACAGCGGTGCACAGCGCCTATCATAAATGAGGGCTCAAGTTACAATGCTTCCCCAGGAACCAATCGCATCGCAAGTTGGGGGTTTCCTGTACTCGAGAGAATTCTGGGGGATACGTCAACACAACTGACATTTGGAGAAAACTGAATTTTTGTTTTAAGTTTTACAGTGCTTTATTATTTTTGTACTTTTTACACCTAAACATTTTGGCTATGATTAAGTTGTTTAAACAAATGTGTTCCAATGGTGGAAAAAGTTTTGTGTGTCTGAAAACTCTAGGTAGTGGGGAGACTTATAATTTTTTTTAAAAAGGGGGTACTTTTTTTTTTAAAGGGGGTACTTTATAAAAAAAAGGTTGAGAAACACTGGTTTAAATGATCTCCAGCATGTTAGTTTAAGGAAGCAAATTACATTTTAGCATCCTTTGGCATAGAAAGTGTTAAGTCATTGGGTGTGTGTGTGGGGTGTGTGTGTGATGTTTGTATCTTCATGACTAAAATATGTGTGTGCCCTTATTCTGACTCTTTAGAGAGAGAAATGTTGCTATTGTGCTCCGAAAAAAAAATATGACTGCACTTCATGGGCATGGAAGAGAGGGAGCAATATGCATGGTAGAAAATCCATCTTTAAGAACAGTACTGCTTTTCATAGAATGGGCCATGCTTGTGTCTTGCACTTACTTGCTCAAGCAGTACTTTCTGTCCTTGATTTTAGTTTGACAATAGTTGAATAGCTTGTCCTGTCAATAAGGACATTTTGATTTTGATGGAGATAGGATAGGCAAATAAAGGCTTATTTTTCTAGTTTGTGTGTTCAACAGCAGTGAATTATGATGCATCCCTACTATTGCAAATATTTAGAAGCGGTACGGGAAGTGGTGCATTAGTGAGTCTTTGGCTCTAGAAATTCATGTAAACAATGGTTTGAAGTGGTCATGACATTCTGGGTCAGCCAGTACTGGCCCTGGAGTTTGTTTAGTAGCATTATCATTCAGGGCACTTAAAGATAAGGGCATGCATGTATTTGTCCTCTTTTAACAGCCTTGTTCCTACCTAGCTTGATGTCTTAGCATATCAGTGACCAATCTCTTCTAGTTCCCAGTGGCCAGCAGAGTTGACAGGAGTCTTCTAATGCTGATATAAGGCCACTGTTCTGCAAGTTTCTGAGGCTCCCCCAGAAGGTTTTGTGCCTCCAAATTCCCAGTGACTTCAGTGGGATGGAAGATCAGTCCAGCACCTTGCTGTTACAAGGCTTTTAGGTTGCAAGCTATCCTGGAACTATAAAATGAGGGTGTATGTCAGTGTAGCAGCACCATTTCCATTACTTGACTACACATCACTGACTAGTTAAACTCTTTATGCTACAGGGAGCCAAATCTTGAATCTGTGTTTCCTTGTGCAGGGGAGCGAATAAGAGCCAAAGTCAGCACTGCCTGCTAAAGCAGAGCAAACAAGCCAGTTTCAACTTGCAAGATATTAAATACTAATTAATAAAATATTCCTGTATGTATTAGCTGTTAATGCAGCATGCTTGGTGGCTTGGAAGAAGTTACATTTCCATCTTTCTTCAGCTTAATTTTTGGAGTATGACAAGAGAACCCTTGGGGGGGGTGACTAATGGAAACTGTGTCATGCTCTGTCTGTATATGCCATGCCGCTGTCTGGAATTGTTTCCTGAAATGCAGTTACTAAATCTGAACACACAGAGCCTCCTGCCCCTGGAAGGAAATATATAATAAGAGCTGCAAAGTTTGCCTCTTGACTGAAACCACCCCAGAAGAGGTTTGATTCAGGCCCATCTCTATTAGACACACATGCACACACACGTCTCTCATGAACACGGTCATCTCATGCCCCATAGATGTAACCTTTGCAGTGCACCAGGGACGATCTTATTAATGTTGGTAGTCAGAACCCCTATCATTGCAAAGTTGAGAACTTGAGCTTTGAAATTAGCCTCAGGTCAAAAATCAGCAACATGTAGTTATACAGTCTGATTGCATTTCTTCAAATGAAATGTACTAACTCTTTGCACCAAAACAAACACTGTTTAGAGTAGAAGTGGGCAATAATTTTTGCAGGGGGCTACTCAAAAAAAATTTTGGTGAGTGGGGATGGGCCTCACTTTTCTATTTTATTAATGGAAGGAGTGTGGGGTCTAGGATAGGGCTGTAAGTGACTAGTCGATTATGATAAGTAAAAGCTTATCGGATAGTCGACACACTACTCAACTAGTCACTCTTCCCCCGCTGCCTCTATCACAAAGAGGTAGCAAGCGGGGGGAAGAGAAAGGGGTGATGAAGGGAGCTGGCTTAAAAGCTGATTGGCTCCAGCTCCATGGGAGGAGGCAGGGCACAGCAGCAGCCAACTTTGAAATGTAGAAGAGTCCATGCTGGAGCTCTTGTGCATTTCAAAGCAGAAGCGCTGCATGGAGGCTTGGGTCAGTGGGGGACTCAGAATCCCGTGCTGGTCCCAGGCTCCATGTGGGCGCTTCTGCTTTGAAATGTATAAGAGCCCCTGCTGGGGACTTTTGTACACTTCAAAAGGGAAGTGCCCACGTGGAGCCCAGGGTCAGCAGGACTCCCCGCTGGCCCTGGGCTCCATGCGCTGTGCCAGATTTGAAATGCACAAGAGCTCCTGCTGGGGCTCTTGTACGTTTCAAAGGCAGAACGCGGAAGTTATCGACTAATCGAATACTTGATGGAAATCCCATTGACTATTCGATTAATTAATCGAAATTTAACATCCCTAGTCTGGGATAGAGTTGACTACCTCTGATGTAAGCCCTATGGAATGGGTTACATATTTGAAGGATGCGTTTTGACCATAACAGGATGTTTCCCTGCATGACTGGATGAAGTATGCTTTTTCATTAATGCGACTCACTCCAAAGAGGTTGGCTTTAGAATATGGCAAGGGGTCTCATTTTCTGCTTCCAGCACAAATTGCCCACAGGCTCTTCTTTGTTTCTTAGACCTCTATGAGGAGCCAGTCAGCACAGCAGCTAGACATTTATCCTTCACTGGTACACATCAGCACAGTGCTCTGACATTGTACGTCAACTAAGACGGGTCCCATGTATATGGTCTTCTCAACTCATGAGCAATCCAGTAAGGAAAACAGTAATTGTCTGAAATAATTTGTTTTGGACCAGACAGCATGGTTAGATTATAGCTAAATCTTTCCTAATTGAATGAATAATGCATGAGAGAACCTTTTTGTTCTATTTTCAGTGTGGAGTAGTGATTAAAGCAGGGAAGAGAGAGGCAGGAATGATGGGTTCTGTTCCTAACTGGCACAGATGCATGGTGCAGATATGGTAACAATGTTGGTCAGTGCATCTCTGTTGTTGGCCAGAGACACCCTTTAGATAAGAGTTCTTCTCCCTCTATCTCCACAGCACTTCACAGAGTTCCTGGATGAGTTCTCTCAGGATGTCCTGGGCCAGCTCTTGAATGACCCCTTCTTGTCCGAGAAAAATGAGATGATGGAAGTGGAGCTTTCCCCCGCCTCTCCAGCTCCCCTCATCCAGGCAGAACATAGCTACTCCCTGTGCGGCGACTCCCGTCCCCAGTCCCCACTGACCCATGTTTCGACTGACGACAACTTCAATGAAGGTAATGTGATGTGGCTGAGTTGTTGCCGACCTTTGTGAAAACATCCTGATTGTGGGCATTAGTTATGTATAGTGGAGACTCTGTGGAGCTACCAGAATTCATCAAATTAAAACATGGACTTATCAAAAGGGAATGAAATTTGGGGAACGAAAGTTCACCTGCTAGCCTATTTGTATAAGCATAGAAGAAAGTTTGGGGTATTGTAAACCACACTATCCAAAAATCTTCAAGTTCAGCTGCTTAAAGCAAGACTTTCAAATCCAACGCTGAGCACCTGCAGCTCTTCAATCCTCAACAGCACTGAAGAAGTAGCCACCTATTTTTTGGTGCCTAATGTATGTATTTAATTATTTAACTTCAGATGCCAAAGTCTGAAAATCTAGGTCACTGCAATTCAGGTTCAACATACTGCTGCTGTTCATTGGAAATGAGGTGGGAGTGCAGAAGAGAGACAAGAATATTCCAGTGTCCTTTCCCTATGGGGGACTTGTGGATGACAGAATAGAAAAGAACCTCTCTGGAAAACAAAGGAGAGGGGCAGGAAACCCCCCAAAATATTAGTTAGCTAGGGTTTGCAGGAAAAAGATGAGGTAGCGGGAAAAATAGAATGGGTTAATGCTGGACTGAGATTGATGTAAGAGTTTCTATAAATATATCAAGGGAGTGGGGAAACACTAGAGAGGAAGTAGGCTCACTAGTTGTTAAACAAGGAAGGAGATGTAATCAACAAACCAGATTCGTAGCTGGTGAACACAGACATAGCTCTGAGAGCAGATCTGGCCCAATGATTCTAAAATGGTTGAGATATTGAATTACTTTCAGAAATTACGATCCTACAGGGAAAAATAGGGGGAAAGAGGTGTGGACAGCTGAAGCAATAATGGAGACCTTGTGATAGTGATTGCAAATAGTTGCAAATAGGTACAACTTTTATTGGGATGTTTGGCTATAGAGGGAGGACTGTGGACCAAAGAATGGTGGGCATTAGCAGCTTTTCATAGTGGTGTGACTGGAATAGCCACTATTTTACAAAGCACGAATATGAAGGAAACATGAGGGTAGGAAGAGAGGGAGGAAATTCAGCCCTAACCTGCCAGTTCTGGTGGCGAAAGCATGTGTATATGAAGATGCTAGCAGGTCAGATGAGCTTTGACCTCCAGTGGCTGGGAGGGGGACAGGATAGGATCATGAATCACCGATAAACTATTAAGAATAAAAGCCGTGACAGACATTCACTCCTAATAACTGGTTTACATTTTAAGGCTATTTTTGCAGTGAAAAGCAGTATAATCATAAGCTGTATTTAAGGGAAAAAAACAGTACTTAGGTCTGTAGCATTAGCAGTCTAAGCTGTTCATAACAGTCACCATAAACCCGAGTTTCCAAAGATGCTAGTTTTCTGGTACTTAACTCTAAAATAACCTGATCACCCTTCTTAAAATGACTAAAAGACACTGGCTTTCATTGAAGAAACTGAATGGAACCAATGCAGATTTTCTATGTGACACAGTTTGTGAAATGATCAAAAAATGTTTCTTCACACTTTTTATGTGGGAAAAATTCTTATGGCCGAATAATATATTTTTGAGGAAGTTCTGCTGACAGAAGAGATCCAGGCTTTGTTAGCTACCTTTATGGACAAGTCCAATGAAATCTAATAGGGGTGAAACACCCAGAGTTAAATAGGGTTCAATTTTTTTGTTAATCTATAGAATTTAATAGACAAAGATTAAATTTGTCTATTAAAAAACCAATATTTTATATAAAAAAACCAATCTTTTATATAATTCAATAGATTGGTTTAAAAATAGAAAAGTAAATCTTTTCACACTCAGCTCTTATGGGAAGATTCTATATAATTTAGCAATTAAGATCATAACTATGGAGTGTAGTCACTAGCATGGTCCATAATAGCTGTTAAAACAAAAACAGACAGGAGAATACTCTAGGGGGGAGGGGAAATGTACTATGTTCAACAATCAGCATGACTGCAAGATGTAATCTGTGTGTTAAATACATTGACTAAGTGTGGAACTAATTGTCCTGATGACATTTGTAGGGGGCAGAATCCTGTGAACTGTGGAAATACTGGAGGATACCAGGTTTAGAACTGAATGTCACCTGTCTTCAACGAAGTGGGGTGGGGTAGAAGAATGCAAGTGCTGGTAATTCCTGTCCAATTTTAACTTCAGTCCTTGTGGGATAATGGGACAAATACTAAAAGAGCATCCCAAATACACCTATCAGATAACAGAACTAGGACTGTCAAATTCCAGAATAAGTAATTGAGATAAATTTGCATTTTCTGGGAGAGGACTTAGGTGTTTGGAATGTGGAAAATAAAAATCAAGAGATGAGGCCAGATAAGAGGCTGAGTATAAAGAATGTGTAAAGAAATCACATTCTCCAAAATATTAGCCCACTGAGCAGATGCCTTGACTCCTACTGCTGTATATTTGTGTGTTCTCCATGGAGAAGAGTTTTGATCCTACTAACACCAGAGAAAATCCTGCAGGCTTCTGCATGTAGAGAGAATCACAATAAGGAAAAGAAATCTCAGAAGAAAAAGTGAAGGCCAATCTAATAAGATTTTAATATAATTTAAGTATCCAGTCCTGTCAAACAGGGCCCTTATTTTGTAAGGTATTGTGTGAGGTGTGTGACACACTCCTCAGGGAATCTAGAACCCTAAGCCACTGCATAGCCCAGCTGTGCCATGAACCCCAGTTCCAGAGTTCCCCAGAGACATCTCCCTGCAATGTCCATTCCCTCTCACAGGATGCTCACAGAAGCTAAGGTTGCTGCCTACAAAGAGAGCTCACAGCAGCCAGTTAGAGGACTCCAACTTTTAACAGCCCTGAGATCATTTTGTAATAAAACAAGAATAAATTTATTAATGCAAAACACAGATTTAAGTGATATCAGGCAAGAATAAAAGATAGAAAAGGATTAGAAATAACATGCTTTCTAGTGCCTAAAGCTTGATTTGAACAACCTATGCTTTTGCCTAAAACAGTTTCTCACAGCAAATTTTCAACAGCTCCTGCCTTTCCGGCCAAGAGGATTCACAGTTCATAGGCTCAGAGGGTGGTGTTATCTGTGTCCCTTAAGTGTTGAATATAGGAATAGCCACGCTGGTTCAGATCAAAGATCCATCTAGCCCAGTACTCTGTCATCCAACAGTGGCCAGGTGCTTCAGAGGGAATGAACAGAACAGATAATCTTACAAATTAGCAAGTGATCCACCCCTGTTGGCAATTCCCAGCATCTGGCAAACAGAGGCTTGGGACATCATTCCTGCCCTTCCTGAATAATAGCCATTGATGAGCCTATTCTTCATGACGTATTGTTCCTTTTTTAATTTAGTTATGGTTGTGGCCTTTACAGCATCCTCCGGCAAAGAGTTCCACCAGCGGATTGTGCATTCTGTGAAGAAATACTTCCTTTTGTGTGTTTTCAACCTGCTGCCTATTAACTTCATATGGTGACCCCTAGCTCTTAAGTTATGAGGAGTAAATAACACTTCCATATTTACTTTCTCCACACCAGTCATGATTTTATATTTCCCCCTCCCCCTTAGTAATTTCTTTTCCAAGCTGAAAAGTTTCAGTTTTATTAATCTTTCCACCCCTGGCTTAAGTGAATAAGGACATGCCCAAACCCTTAGGATATGTTCCCAGCGCAGCTCCCTACAGACCCAAATAGTGCCTCCTGTGCCTATGTTGCTATTTTTGAGCTGCTGGAGCCTTTCGCTTTCCTCAGGGGAAGGTTCTGGAAGTGGGAAGCATTGGGGAAAAGGCTCCAGCATCTCCTTGCTGCAAGAACTTCCCCCACTGCTTCCTTGCCAACAGGTACCCTTTTCCCACTGCTGTGTGTCACTTCACGTTACAGCCTAGAATAAGATGCAGCCTGTTTTTCACCATAGTGTGTAGCTACACATACCCCACACACCGCTGCCAGTGCAGTGTAGCTGTAGCCTAAGTGAAAGTATTGTATGTACTTTCAAAGGGAAGAAATAACTACCCGCTACAGTCATCGTTGCACCACAAGTAACCATTCAATAGCACATGCGTTGCCACCCATTACTTTACTAAGGGTGCTTATTAAACTCAGTGTTCTGATATATATTTGGCTGTAAACTAACTTTGCGAGCTTCTTTTATTTAGTTGTTTTTAACTTGATGTATTTTAATTATGTAATGCTAGTGGATCTGCTACTTAGCATTCCATTACCACTTATGTCTTATTTTTACTTGAATTGGGAGTGGGCAAGTGACTATTGAATCCCTCGCTTAAGGCCCCCGGCCTTATGGTGAATCATGGCTCTGGTGAATCATTAAATATAATGTAGCTGCTCCAAGGGAGGACACCTGCATAAAAGGCATGATGGGGGTGGTGGAGGTGGAGAGGTTAAGCAGTGATGTAGAGGGGATCTTTTTCCCCCCACGCATCCAATTTCCTAAAGGATAAAGTTGCCGTTTTTAAATATCCTTGGAAATTGAAGCTTGTTTCCCTAGTAACACAGATTCTAATTTAATTTCACTGGAAATCGTGTTGCTGTTCTAGAAGCAAGTGACATACTCTGAATAGAGATGGAGTGAAGAGGAGGAAGCCCCCTCTGTCCACCCACTTGCAGAGAGGGTGATAGAGTTCAGGTGAATTTTCCACCGGAGAGGAAATCCTCCGTCAGACTATCAAAGAGCCCCCTACACTCCCGGTGTCTGACCTCTCCAGTTTGAGGCAGGGTCCTTGGTAAGTGTAGTTCACAGGGAGGAACCTGGGTGCAGAGGTTTCTGCTTCACTCTGTGTATCAGAGTGGGGACAGAACCAAACTGAGCTCAAACCTGCTGCTGTAGTGCCTAATATATGAATCCAGAAGTACTTGTTCTATTAACAGATTACACAGATCAAGTGGATAAATCAGAAATGTCACTCATAGAGAATAGTAATGATATAATACCTAGCACTTATGTAATGGGTTTCATCCATCACTCTCAAAGGGTTTTACAAAGGAGATCAGTATCATTATCCTTATTTTACAGATGGGTAAACTGAGGCCGAGCTTGGCGGTGTCCCAACAGCAGGAGACCGACGGGAGCAAACTCTCCCATAGGCTTCCTTTCCTCCTTGTGACTGTGAGGAGTATAGGTGCCAGCCAGAGCTGCCCTCAACATTCGATTTACTAGACCCACTAAATCAAACACCATAAGGTTAGGCTCTAACACAGCAAGTGAAGACATGCCCTGAGTGATTAAGTGACTTGCTCGAGGTCATTTAGCAGGCCAGTGACAGAACCCAGGAATAGAACCTAGCTTTCCTGAGTCCCAGTCCAGTGTTCTAACCACTGGGACACAATCAGGATGAGAAGCTAAAGAAAAGTAGCACATTTGGTGTTTTGTGAAATATTTTCAAAATGTACATTCAGAAGATACTGAGGAATCTACTTCTGTTTTTATCTGGATCCCAAGCTCCAAAGATGATGTTGGTCCACAACATTCACATCAAACATGGCTTTTCATTTTTGTCTTAAATTATAGTAGTTGAATAAAGATATTGATTATTATTGTCCTTGCAATAACATTTATTACATTGGAGGCAAATCATTTCTGATATGAGTCCAACTAAGTGACATACACTATGGATTAATTTGGCCAACTGTCAGGAGTATTTAAAAATATTCCCATGACTTAAAAAATTAAGGTCTACAACTATAATTTATACAGCTAGATCGTTAAGAAATTCTAAGTATTAAATAAGCTCCCAACTTAGACCACACTGCAATCCCTGAAGGACATACTTAACTTCATCTATGTATGTAGTTCCATTGACTTTGCATGAGTAAAGTTAAGCACAGGTGCAACTCTTTTCAGGATCAGGGCCTTATTTAATACTGCTTTTTCCTATTTCATAATTCTTTAAAAGTTCACTATGCAAAATATTTTGTTAATTGCTTTATAAAACATTTTCTGTATATTTCTAGGCTATCTATACAACTGCATGTTTTGTAAAAGTGTTGATCCAAAAATTGCACTCATATTACTGGAAATGCATAGCTTAGATATTTTGCAGCATATGTGCAAGGGAAGCCCGGTGTTTGGAATTTTTAGAATCTATTGTGGCATTACATTCTGCATAACATTTGTAAACTACACTGAACACCTTCAGGGCAAATCTGTTAACTTTTTTTATGTATCGATCTGTGATCCATTTTACTTACCATTTGCTGACTATATTCTGTTGCTTTTCTAAGCAGGTGAATAAGGAGCAAAGGGTAAGAATTGGCAGCGTTCCACCTAGACAGAGCACATATATGCCTGGAGCGATAGACAATAGCATGAAAATAACAACTGTGCTCCAGGAGTTGATGAGCTTATGCTGAAGTAGTGACTTCCTGCATTGCAGTTTTTCACCCTTAATCATGAGCCTTGGCTTGGGGTTGCAGAGATTTTGCATGAATGTAGAGTTCTGAATAATTTCTAAGCAGGAGACATTCCTGTGTGTGGCGTGCAGATAGAGGCTCTCAGCACATTAGAATCTTCTAGGGCCGGGCTACTCAACACGTGGCCCATCGGGCCACATGCGGCCCACGGTCCATTTGTTTGCGGCCCGTGGTGCAATCTGGTTTTACATGGGGATCAACATGTGGCCTGCAGGTGGGATACTTTGAACATGGCCTCCACTGGGAACACCCTCCACAAGGGTGAGGCGTCTCCCAGTCGGTGTAAGCATTGAAAGACTCAAGTGGACGGCCTGGCTGGAACAGACGGGTACAGGGTGTTGGCGTCTCTGGCTCCCATGGAGGAGGTGCCGGGAGCGTTGGGGCATGGTGAGAGGTGCTGGCTGCTTAGCCTTGTGGGCAGAGCCTGAGAGGTGCTGACTGGCTCACACTGGTCACGTTTGGGTCCAGTGCCTCGGCTTAAGACTTAATCTTTGTATTCCTGCCCGTCAGTGTGAACACTATTTGCATATATATTTGCATGTAAATGCAACCACACTTAAGTTGCGGCCCTCGGCATGTGCTGTGAGTATAATTGTGGCCCCTGGGGCTTCCAAAGTTGAGTAGCCCTGTTCTAGGGAATTAGGTCCTCTTTAAAAGTTTTAAACTTCAAGGAAAGGTCTTATTTGCTATTGTGGGGAGGGGGTGGGTTGGAGATATTCCCTCCACCCCTTCCCAAAAGCTATAAGGAGATAGAAGCAAACTTTGAGATGCACCACGGACCAGTGCAGCAGACCAGGAGATGGGTTCTTTTTCATGGCTCTCTCTATTCTGTGATAAGACTTTGGACAAATCTCTTTGCATCTCCTTCCCGTCCTGTCCATTGTCTATTTTGTTTAGTTAGATTATAAACCCCTTTGGGGCAGATGCTATTTCTTACTGTATTTTCTACATAGAGCAGCTAGTACAGTGGGGTCCTGATCACTGTTCCCTCTAATCCAGTAATGGGCAACCTGTGTGTGACCCACTGTGGTTCTGCCTGTGGCCCGTGGTCGCCTTGTCAACCCCCTTCCCCCACACCTCCTTGCACACTGGGGCATGGGAGCCCCACGCTTCCTACTCCTCCTCCTCCCTCCCAAAACTTGAACAGCCATGAATTATCTGTTTGGGGCGTTCCTGCTCTGGGAGGCAAGGAGTGGAGTGGGGCCAAAGTGTGAATCAGCAGGTCTGTGATGCTCTGAAAGTGCTGGGAGGGAGGGAGGAGAGGCGGTAAATGTGGGGCTTGGGTGCTCCAGTGCATGAGAGGGTTGTGGTGGAGAGGGGTGCACAGGCCACGTGTGGCTCACTGAAATGGAGGGCCGCTCATGCGGCTCACTTACTAATCATGGCTGCCAATTGCTGCTCTAATCTCTTCCATTCATTTGTGATTTTTTTTTTTTTTGCACCCATGTGCAGAATAATTTTTTCTGTGCATCGAGGCATGTGCAAATGTGCACCACCAGAAGAAACACAAATCTAGCTGTGGGCTCTGCAACTGGGCAGTATTTGAATCTCAGTTGAGCAGCCACCTAAATGCACAACTTACAGGAGCACTGGTTCTGATCTTACTTGAGCCACCCATAGGGCCGATTTAATACAAATAGCCATATGAAAAGAGAGCAGCATGTACTAGGAACCTGGAGACTGAGGCATCTGTGTTTTGCTGGAGTTTTGTCTCTTGGGAAAATGGAATACTTTGTTGGCAGACTCCACCTTGAGCTCCTCATTGGGGGTGTCGGAGGAGGGAGAAAATAAGCAGTACTGTGATCCGCTAATTAGCTGTTCATTCGGTAAACTGGGGCCAGGTGACTGTGTGGGTGACTCTGTGATCCCTGAAGGGCCGTGAATCTGAGATGATCCTTGGTGCACATCTGCCTTCCTCCTTGTGCTTCTGTAGCTAGGAATGCTTTGCCATTACTCCTGGACTTGAAGCTATTTGCCCTGACTGAAAGTGAAGTTGGCTTCCGACTTGGCTGTGGGACCTTGAGTGAAAGGGATGGAGCCTCAAATAGAAGGGGTATGGTGGGGCCACATAAGTGGTAAGGGTCTTTGCCTCTGCCACTTTCGTAAAGGCTCTGCTGTCTCTGCAGTGTTGGCCATACTTTTGCAAATTCTCAGGCTGAGGTACAACTCAAGCAGAGTCTGTAACCCTCATGTTGCTTGAAATTTGTAATAAAATGATGGCTGCGTGAATAGAATAAAAAACAGCATTCCCAAATCAGATAGGAAGTGGACCCTGCTTATATGGGAATGGAGATACAGTGAATCCAGATTTGGCGTTAACAGCAATGACAAGTATAGCAATTGTGCTTACTGTTTTCTGTTTTATTGAAGTTATACTGTTTTGAGAGGGTTTCCTGAACCTTAAATGGGAAATGCTGGCAGAACTGATAATCTCTCCAAAGCGAAGACAGTTCTATAATGTCAGGATAATTATTTTTGACAAGGCCCAGATTTCTTGGTCAAGGTGTAGTTTAGACCCAGAGATGATGATGATAATGATTATAAGTAAATAAAAAGATTTTGGGCTCAATTCAAAAGCATCTGGCTATTTGCCTATTGACTACTCCTGCTGTAGCGTGATCGTGGTATGTCTGTCACTTGCATCTCTTCTTTTTCTAATTTTGCCAGTCTGAAAAGTACCCCAGAGGTTTATTAACAAACAGTGTCTGCTTTGTCAGGGCTACTTCGGTGGCTTTGGTTTCGTTATCTTTGGTGCTAGCAGTGGGAGAGCGTGGGGTGGAGAAACCATCTGGAAGTCTGTAAAAGGACCTATTTGTAGATGAATGCAGCTCCTCACCTGATGGGGGTGGGGAAGAGGGAGGTGGGTTTGGCATCTTACATTACAAACTTAATAAAGGGGGCTTGTGTCTGCCTCTGGGTGTGCTGGGAAGGGGGGGAAGGTAGCAGGAGTTACGCTGAGAGACCAGGGCCTGTGAGGTGAGGGAACACAAGGCAGCACAAGGAAACAGTTATTCATACAGACAGGGGCCAGTTATCTGTCAGAGGCAGGAAAAGAGAGTGTAAATCAGACCACTGAGTTAGGACTTTGTACTCTATTACGAGTGATGCCTTCGGCAGCATGTGGGGGCTTTTAAACAAGCATGGGCTCTTTATAGAGTAAAGGGAACTGCTTGTCACAGTGGAGTGAGTTCTCCTTATTTTCTTTCAGTAGAGATGGGGCTAGGTGTTTTCCCATGAAGCTTCTAGTCTGCTCCAGCATGAGCTTCACTTCCTGTGATAAACTGGCTGTCAGGCCGCAGCTTCAGATGTTATCAGCTTCCATTATTATTTTTAAGGGACAATAAATTTGAACGTAGAGGGTGAAAATGAGGACACTGTAGTACTCAGGCAAGTACCAAGCAGCATAGAGCTCTGCAAACATGTCTGTCCAGCTTTTAACACCATTTTGCTGTTCCAGTTGTAGGGCCTTCTTCCATTGCACCTAGCACCTGAATAGCAATGCTTCAGACTACCATTTGAGACAGTGGGTGGTGGTTTTAGGAAGCAGACAAATGTCTGCCAGAGGCTAGGTTAAGAACTAAAGTCCATGTGTAAAATCAAGTCTCTCGAAGAAAAAAGCTAGGCTAAGAGGCATAATGTGCACTTAGGTTTATTACTGCTCAGTAGCAATCCATGGTGGGCTGGAAGGATCCCAGGAGTACTACGGGTGTAAAATCCCATTTAATTGATTGACTAGTTAATCATCTTGTTTAACCGATTAAAGTGGGGGCCGGGAAAGGGCCACTCCAGCCCAGTTGGAGCGTCCGCCCACCGCTGACTTAGGCTGGTTCCTCCCACCACAGGCAGGGGCTGCACTGGCCACGCTGGAACAGCCCCTGCCTGCGGGACGCCCAGGCCCGCGGATAGAGGCTGCATTGGCAGGCGGGGAGCTGCTGCAGCGCCCACTGGTTAACCTTAACTGGTAAAACACCCACAATCCTAATGAGGGCTCTCTGTTTGAATCCCTGATCAAGCTGAGGCGTGATGGGAGTCTGGTGTTTCAAAGAACGCTGCTAGCTTGCAGGAGTTCTAGCCGCCAACCCATCAGGGGCTAGCGGCTTTGCTCACAGTGCAACTCCGTCTTTGGGAGCCAGAGTTTGGAGGACTTGGGAAGAGATTTTATAGCAAAGATGACAATGACCTATTTTTAGATGCGCTCTCCTGGAGCCATGGGGGCTGGTGGAGGGAATACCTGAGATATACAATAAAGGGAAGAGAATACCTGAGAGATCCTACAATAAAGGGGAGGTCTGTGGGGTACATCTTGGTTCTGTCCTTTCAAAAGGTTGATTGAATGGAATGGTGTCTTTCCCTATGTGTACATATGAGATGATTGTCCAAAAAAAAAAAAAAAAAAAGCCAGATGAAGTTCCACATAATAATCTCCTGGTTAAATATACTGCTGCCTGCATCCCTTACTGCTAAGCTATCCATGCCCTGATGTATATTTGATATGTTAAACTGGCTTTTCAGGTCTAGAATAACTCCAAATAACTTCTGCAGAACAGAATGGCTGTGAGGCTTCTGAATTACCACCAAAGTGTGATTCTGATGAAGCAAAATGACACTTTTTAAAAATGATAAATGTCTTTGCCATGGCAGCTGAGACCTTATGAAATCAGGGATTAGAATTGTTATTAATCGCCAAGTACGGCCCAGAGGGCAGGGCCTCCTGCTTGCATGATGTAGTATGTCTCAGGAGAACACTCAAGCCTGCTGTTTCAGTTCATTAGGAGTGTAAATTAACATAGTGCCTTTCCTCCCAAGGTGGCGTACAAACTATAGCCCCAATAAAACATGTCCAGGAGGAGAGAAGTAACAAAGTAACACACTGAACATTTCACAACCCTGAGGGGAGGGAACATTTTGGCAGAGTTTGTAAGAAACAATTTGCCTTGGTGAAAAATGCCATGGGATATTTAATGTCCTGACGAAACAGAGAGCAGTGTTTAAAGATCTCATGTGAATGATCCACACACAGTAAACTGAAGGGAACTCCCATTTTGGTACAGGGGAAGTTTTAATTGGTGTGGGGAATGTGCTGGGAAGAGCGAAGGAAGAGAGAGAGGAGGAAGGAATGTCAGGGAGAGGTTCTTACTCTTGAGATGAAATTTGGGCAGCATTGCCTTTGTCTCTAAATATCGTTTATATTTTAAGCTGACCAGAAAACTTCAGACATAGACATTTAGAAAACCCCAAAATTCATAGCCGTCACTATACAGTTACTCTTCCCCGCTGAACTGGGGTGGCTGTTTGAAGCTTCTGATTACAGGATACATATTTTCATTTTTAACCCCCTCAGTGTGCCGATTTAAATTACATCTCTTCTTGCCAGCCGTGTAAGTTAGGTTATACCACAAAGTAATGACTAGTCTCAAAGTTAGATTGTTGCCTCCCTTTTTCCTGTTACTCCATTGCCAGCAGCATTGTATTCAGTCTTGAGATCAGTGGGCTACATGAACATGGAGGCTGCATGTTTGCGGCTGAACTCCAGTAACTTTGTTCTGCCTAAATATATATCCCTCCTCCCGCTGGAGTTCAGACGTATAAGCTGTTTGTCACTGTTGTATTTCCTGATTCTAGCTCAGAGAGGCCGTGATTCAGTGCCTGGTGAAGCGCCACGGCTCTGCCTACATAGGAATTACGAGTGGCATGCTGTAAATCAATCCATTACAAACTGAGCTTTCATGGGCCGCAAGTATATACACATGCAAAGGCTTTTTGCATTTTCTTGTTGCTTCCCTATATGCAGTAAACATGTGTTTCTCGAGGTAGAGAAACAGCAGATAGTGCAAAACCCTTTGCCTGGATAGATACTCATGCTACCCAGCTTGGTTTTTCTCTGGTTGATTTTAGCTAGCATGGCTCTCACAAGTAGCACCATCTCACCACTGAGATGAAGCAGCTGCTCTGAACCAGGAGCATGGTACAGGGGAGAGGAATAGCTTTCACAACTGAACAACAGTGGCAATTTCTTTGGGCAGGATGCAGTGATCGGAATTCAGAGTTACATGTGGTGGTGGTGGTGTTGGAGCCCTCCTTCTGAGTTTTCACCCTTACATTCATGACGCTAGAGCAGGCTAACTCAGACCAAGGCAAGCAGAGCATGACTCTCTCCACAAGTGCTTGCAGATTCACCACTGCTTTGGCCAGTGTTACTGTGGAGTCTGCATTGCCACTCCCATCCAGTCCTGGCTCTCAGTGCAAAAAAAATTTAGCTTGGCCAGCTAAACATCATTGAGCCTTCCTATAGCGCTGCCAACACATGATTGTACATTTAATTGCCTCCTGTCAGAGTACACATCTTATGCTGTGACCCCCAGCTGCTGTGGGCCGCAAACCGAGATAATCACAATGACACCAACATGCCTATGAAATCATTAAAGCCATTATCCCTTTTTATGCTAACTGGGGGAAAAAACCCTTGGGGGAGACATTTAATTTTGGAAGAGCAAAAAAGCCTCTTGGTTCCTGATAAATGTCACTCAGTCTCTGTAGTTGTGTAATGACTGTAAGCACCAGGGTGAGGGAAAGTCTGCCTAGACACTGGCCCTGTGAGGAGCAACAAAACTGACGTTAGCCTATGTAGAATGCTACTCCCAGACTGCTGTTTCTGATGGCTTGTTTAGTCTTGTTCCATCCTGTGTTAGCAGCCTTCAGCAATATCTGGTGGTGATTACCCTCTCTCCCCTCTAACCGCTTAGCCCCATATCCTGGGGCTCAGGATAGGTTACAGTTATGAAATGGCTCAGATGTCTGCATGGAACAATAGACTAGATATAGGAACAGGGGCTTGTTAATAACAAATGAGCTAAATACTTGTTTTTGTCTGGGGACAGGTGGAATAGGTTTCATTTTTTAATTTGTTTTTCTGTTTAGTCTCTGATCTCAATGTGTGGTGGTCACTTTCTTTCCCCGCTAGGTGACCTGGAAAGTGAGGAATGGTGTCTGGGAGCAGAATTGACCTCAGCGACAATAAAAACTGAACCCACTCTGTGTGAGGCACCAGGCCTTACCCCCTCGGTCAGTCTCACCATCACACCCACGCCACTGGAAGGGGAGGAATCCCAACTGCAGTCTGATGCCACGGTACTTGTAGACTTTCTATTCTCCTGCTTGTCCATATTGAAGAAGGCTCCCATAAAGCTTTGCCATTGCAGTGTAGCCTTTCTATTGTTTGAGAACTCCAGATAATTATGTAGAGTATTATGGTTTGTTATCTTCTCTGGATTGCCAGTCTCCAACAATACTGTGAGTGCTCATTTTTAAAATGTGTCTCTATTAATGTACCGTTGGCTGCTGGCTGCCCTATTTGCTTTTCTACACATTCAGCTTCTTCTGGACAGAATCAAAAAGCTTGGGGTTCTCGCTTCTCTCAAATGTGAGAACGTAGTCTCTGAATCAGTCCCACTTAGAATTGCTAACTAGTTAACCCTGTGGAACCTGGCAAGCTGTACGTCATCTGTTATCCACAACGATTTTGCCTCAGGGTTGTTCGAACTCACCCTAGTCCAAATGAAAACACCCATGTGAGGTGGCCAGAGAGAAATTCTCTGTCATGCTCTGTAAGGTCAGCTGTGCCGCATATCTGGGTTTTCAATGCATTCAGCTTTTACAACATATTGGGCTGCTTATGCTTCCAGCCCAGCAGGTTTAGTAAGGAGCATTCCTAATATGTTCGTGACCACAGGCTCGACAGCCAAAGAACATTCACCAGGGCTTAGTTTGAATGGGCTTCAGTCAGTGACAATAAATGACAGGATTAGACAGCTCTCTCCTTTAAATGTCTATTCTTTCAGCTCTTCACTTCCCGCCTCAGTAGCCAGGAAGGGTGGTTGTGTCCAGTCCAGGGTGATGTAATTCCAGTTGCACCATGGGCAGGCCATGTTCACTACCAGACTTTAATTGCTCATGTGCAAACTAACTTACTTCACAGGAAGCCAAAAGATTTAAGACGGTCATAACCAATGTAGTTTGTGTGTGAATTCATAGACTCCGGGATGTGCCACTGCTACGGCTGGGGTGCCACAATATCACAAGCAGGATCAGGACCACTTTACTCTTCAAAACTCAGTGGTTCCTGATCCTGTTTACTTTTGCTTTAGGGCAAAAAGTCACACAGTGACTGTATTGGCTGCTGCAGTGAGCATCACTGATTCACTCAGGTCAGGAATTACAGGATCAGAAAGCAGGTCGACTCCAGCCATGTGCTCAGCTGTGGGGGCACCATCTCTCTCCATATCCTCTTACAGTTCTGGTGTATAACTTTATTTGCCTGTTCCTTCTCCATTTTGCAAAATGAACTTGGCCCCAGTATCCCAGCTCATAATGGCAAACATCCCCATGCCCTTTCCAGAGGGTAACTCTCCTGTCATCCTCTCAACAGTGCAAAGTGCTCTGACTTCTCCCAACTGCCAAACCCTCCTCCCACCAAAAAGAATATTTCTCTTTTTGCAGAAACCTGCTGAAACTCATTGCACCTTGGTCTAGCAAATGCTAGTGCCAGCTCTGTTTCCAAGAGCAGTAATTTGAATGCAGAGCACATTACCTGTTGGTCTGAAATGTCATCCTGAGAAGTAATCTCTTATTTAACTAAATTATACCAGTAAGAGAAGCCCCAGCAACTGTTTTCCAGGAAAATGGTCTCATTGACCTGTGTTAATATGCTACAGAGAAGGAGTAAAAAATATCTTGGAGTAGGGGGAGCAAAGTGGTCTGGTTGTTTATAGAGAAGCTTCCCGTTTTCTTATACTCAAATTTTGTTTTTTTTAAATTCCTTCTGTAGATGAAACCGTTGAACCAGAAGGTTCTTCCAGAGATTAAATTGGAGCCACATGAAGTAGATCAGTTCCTGAACCTGTCTTCTAAGGAAGGTTAGTTAATTACCAACCCAAGATGCTGGGCTTTCTGTCTGTCTTTGCTAATCTCCAGTCCAAGCCTGCTGCCACCTAGAGATTTGATTCATGCTGCTAAAGAAACCCACCTCTTTGACCCATTTATATGGGTTTTTTTTCATAAAGAGAATGATCCCTTCCATCTGTAACATATTTATTGCACAATTACTGGACAGAACTAGAATCCTTGAGATCTAGGATTACTTAGCCTGGAAAAGAGGCAGACTTGAGGGGACTTGATTGAGTGTTTGGAATTAGAAAGACTATAGCACACACTGACTCTTCCTCCTTTTTATCTTATGAACACAAGACTAGCCATACTGCATCAGACAAATCATCTAGCCCAGCATCCTGTCTTCTGATAGCGTGGCCAGCAATGTGTGGGACAAGTTTATACTGCTGTTACTTGCGCTGTTCCTACTCTATGGATGAATAAAAAACTTCAGTCATGAGTTACCTATTTGATACCTTCAAGAAAAACTAAACTACAAAACCTGCTAAATAATCTGCTGCTTGACTGTCAACTCTCCAGGGCAGAGACTGACTCTTTCCTCTCTGTTCTTAGTGTCTGTTATGGGTGCCACTGGAAACAAAGAACAATTAATACACAGTGAAGTTAGAATTGAATTAGTAATAAAAAGAGATGGTAGATTGTTTGCAGAGTTAGCATCCAGACAGTTGCTTAAACTCTGCTGTCTCCATTAATGCTGCTTCAGGAGTTAAGGGGACATCACATATTGGAGGAGTTTACTTTGTACCACAGAGCATTTTTTTCACGGGGCAGGCGGGCGGATAGAAATGTCCAGACCTGGTACCACATATGCAGATTCTTTTAACTCTGCTTCTTAGAGAGGTGAGCAGGTCATTGGGAAAGGTCACTTTGTTGCCTTGCTGGTAGGTTTCAAACTCTTGGCTAAGTGCTATACAGCTGGAAAGCTGAGGTAGATCAGCATTTGCAAGTCTCCCCTTGAGAATCTTGCTCACTCGAGGGCTTTCAGAACAAGTTAGTGCTACCTGTTTTCTGTGCTGACTTGCCTCTAGTTGTAAAGCTGCTTCTATTTTTTGGTTCTTCTGGAGCTTCCTCTTAATTGTTCCTCATTAGAATAAACATCTTCTGTTTTGCTTTCCCCCATCTCACCAGCAATGGATCCTCTGCATCTGCCTCCAACCCCTCCCAGCAGCCATGGCAGTGACTCTGAGGGAGGACAGAGCCCAACTAGGTCCCTCCCACCTTCAAGCCCTGTCCAATTACAAGCCACAGCTAAAGTGACATCACGCATGGCTTCAGCACTCTCTAATTCGCCTCTCCTGACAGCACCACATGTAAGTTTGGTGACTTTTATCCAGTTGTTTTTTTTATTGTTACCTGGTATTTTACTTTTTCTGTACTTCCAGTTTGTTATCTCTTTGGGAAACTCCAAATTCAGTAGTTGGGCTTTGGCTTCCCCACTCATTGTCTGTAGCAGGAGTCTGCAGTGAAAAGATGTCTTATGTAACAAGCTTTTCCTTTATACCTTGCTGCAACTGTTAGTAGAGCCCTACACAGCCACACATATGTGCTTTATACGCGTGGGTATCCACATTCATGGCTCACTTCTGCAGATGTGGGTACAAATTTTCTCTCTAGAACCCTGCAAAGTTGCGGATATTCAATTTGACATCTGCGGATATGGGTACCTGCAGGTATAATGCAGATATCTGTGGCTCATTTTTGCAAATGCAGATGTGGATGCAGATACCAATTTTGTGTGCATGCAGGGCTCTGGCTATTAGTCTGCTCTGATAGATTGACACATGCAGTTACCTGTATTGTAGTGGTTGTCTTGCCGCTTTATCTTTAGACAGTAGGTGATCAACTCTAGCATGGGATTTTCCTAAGTACCCGTCATTGGTCAGTTCTCAGACTGTGGATTGGGACCCTAAGAATGTCTCAACCCCATTTTAATGGGTCCACTATGGCTGGCATTAGACATGGTGTGGCCTGGGGCCCAAGCCCAAGCCCACTACCTGGGGCCAAAGCCTAAATCCGAGGGCTTCAGTCCTAGGTAGTCGGGCTCGGGTGACAAGCCTTCTGCCAGGGACAAAAGCCCCGGGTTATGAATTTGCCTCCCCTTCGCGGGACGATGTAGTTTGGACTTTGGCCCCTGCACTCAGGCAGTCGTGCTCTGGTGGGCTCTGGCTTTGGTCCCCCTTCCTGGGGTCATGTACAAATTTGTGTTGTCAGAAGGAAGTCAGGATGTAATGAAGCTTGAGTGGAACGAATGTTCCTCCAGTTGAAATAAATGGGAGTTCTACCATTGACTTCAGTAGGAGCAGCGTTGGGCCAGTAATGAGTGCCTTTGACTATTCCACCTGAAAGGTTTACTCTGGTTCCTTTGGATGTTTTCCATTTGTTCTCCATCCATCACAGGTAGGGAAAGGATAGAGGGAATAGGCCAAGGGAGTCGTCTCTGAAGCAGGGATGCCCCTCCCTTCTGCTTTCATTAGGGTTATTTCACACAGAAGTAAGTAGGTATCTGCACATCTAATACCAACACCCTACAGCACAACTGTGCTGGGAGCCATGGATCTAGTTGTGTTTCCTTTTTCTTTGCCTCTCCCTAACCCCTCATCCCTGTGGTACATGCAGAAGCTTCAGGGAACTGGTCCCCTGATCTTGACAGAAGAAGAGAAGAGAACGTTGATAGCAGAGGGTTACCCTATTCCTACAAAGCTACCCCTGACGAAGGCAGAGGAAAAAGCGCTGAAGAAGATCCGCAGGAAAATCAAGAACAAGGTAATTTTAAGATAGCAGCTCTGCTGGATGTTTCCCTCCCATGTCTCTCATAAAAATGCTACACTTTTGCAATAATGATCCATAGTACTGTAGGGTCTCTTCTATCACTTGCAACATACCACTTAAGTTACCCATCTAGCCAGTGTCTGTCTGTCTATCCAGCTACTTTTGTGGCTCATCACCGTAGCATCTGAGTAGCAATTAAAACTAACACAATTGTAAAGATATTTATTTATGCCTATTCTAGGTGCTAGTGCAGGAGCGGGTAAAATATGGTCCAGGAACAGATCCAGTCCACCAAACCTTTCAATCCAGCCTGCCTCCCGCCCCGTTAGACCCACAGGCAGGGAGCAGCCCCAGGGCTCAGAGTGGCTGGCTGCTCCATCTGCCTCTCTGCACTGGGGGAGGGTAGAGGAGGGGAAGCTTCACCTCCCCCCCATCCCCAGCACAATCTTTCAGCTCCCATTGGCAGGTTCTCTTTGGCTTTACCAGCCCCCAGAACAATCTCTCAGCTCCCATTGGCAGGTTCCAGTCGATGGGAGCTAAGAGATTGTGCTGGAGGCAAGGGCAGCCAATGGAACTGACCAAAAGGAGCTGAGCAGTTGTGCTGGAGCCGGGGAAGCCGCCTCCTCCCCACCCCAACCAATCCCCAGGCACACAGCGCAGAGAGCCACATGGAACAGTCAGCCACTAAGCCCTAGGGCTCCAGCATGTAGGGAGCCTGCCTGATAGTCCTGCTGGGAGCTGCCTAGATAAACACCTACTGGCCAGAGCCTTCCTCTGGCATCCCTGACCAGGACAGCGATACTGACATTGAAATGCTGTGGGAGATTAGAGAGGCTACCAAAATAAAGAACTCTATAATAATGGGGGATTTTAATTACCCCCATATTGACTGGATACATGTCACCTCAGGAAGAGAAGCGGAGATAACATTTCTCAATGGCTTAAATGACTGCTTCTTGGAGCAGCTAGTGCAGGAACCCACAAGGGAGAGGCAATTCTCAATTTAGTCCTGAGTGGAGCGCAGGATCAGGTCAGGAAATAACCGTTACAGGACCGCTTGGGAATAGTGACCATAATATAATAACATTCAACATTCCTGTGGTGGGAAGAACACCTCAGCAGTCCAGCACCCTGGCATTTAATTTCAAAGGGAATTACACAAAAATGAGGAGGTTAGTTAAACAGAAATTAAAAGGCACAGTGACTAGAGCCAAATCCTGCAAGCTGCATGGAAACTTTTAAAGACACCATAATAGAGGCCCAACTTAAATGTATACCCCAAATTAAAAACATAGCAAGAGACCTAAAAAGAGTCACCGTGGCTTAACCACCATGTAAAAGAAGCAGTGAGGACAAAAAGGCATCTTTTAAGAAGTGGAAGTCAATCCTAGTGAGATAAATAGAAAGGAACATAAACACTGTCAAATCAAGTGTAAAAATGTAATAAGAAAAGCAAAAAAGATTTTGAGGAACAGCTAGCCAAAAACTCAAAAGAAATAACAAAATGTTTTTAAGTACATTAGAAGCAGGAAGCCTGCTAAAAACCTGTGGGTCCCTAGGCATCGAACTATAAAAGGCGCAATCAAGGGCGATAAAGCCATTGCGGAGAAACTAAATGATTTCTTTGCTTCAGTCTTCACGGCTGAGGCGTTGGGGAGATTCCCAAATCTGCACCGTCCTTTGTGGGTGATGAATCTGAGGAACTGTCCCGGATTGAGGTGTCATTAGAGGAGGTTTTGGAACAAATAGAAAAACTTAAAGTTAACAAATCTCCGGGACGGATGGCATTCATCAAGGGTTCTAAAGAACTCAAATGGGAAATTGCTGAACTATTATCTGTGGTTTGTAACCTATCCCTTAAATCGGCTTCCGTACCTAATGACTGGAAGGTAGCCAACGTGACACCAATATTTAAAAGGGCTCTAGAGGCGATCCGGGCAATTACAGACTGGTAAGTCTAACTTCAGTACCGGGCAAATTAGTGAAACAATAGTAAAGAATAAAATTGTGAAGCATGTAGAAGAACATAATGTGTTGGACAAAAGTCAACATGGTTTCTGTAAAGGGAAATCCTGTCTTACTAATCTATTAGAGTTCTTTGAAGGGTTAACAAACATGCGGACAAGGGGATCCAGTAGATATAGTATACTTAGATTTTCAGAAAGCCTTTGACAAGGTCCCTCACCAAAGGCTCTTGTGTAAATTACATGGCCATGGGATAAGAGGAAGGTCCTTTCTTGGATTGAGAACTGGTTAAAGACAGGAAACAAAGGGTAGGAATAAATGGTAAATTTTCAGAATGGAGAGGGTAACTAGTGGTGTCCCCCAAGGGTCAGTCCTAGGACCAATCCTGTTCAACTTATTCATAAATGATCTGGAGAAAGGGTAAGCAGTGAGGTAGTAAAGTTTGCAGATGATACCAAACTGTTTAGGATAGTCAAGACAGAAGCAGACTGTGAGGACTCCAAGAAGATCTCACCAAACTGAGTGATTGGGCAACAAAATGGCAAATGAAATTTAATGTGGATAAGTGTAAAGTAATGCACATCGGAAAAAATAACCCCAACTATACATACAGTGTGATGGGGGCTAATTTGGCTATGACAAATCAGGAAAGAGATCTTGGAGTTATCGTGGACAGTTCTCTGAAAACTTCCACACAGTGTGCAGCGGCGGTCAAAAAGGCAAATAGGATGCTAGGAATTAAGAAAGGGATAGAAAATAAGACACAGAATATCTTACTGCCCCTGTATAAAACTATGGTACGCCCACATCTTGAATACTGTGTATAGATGTGGTCTCCTCACCTCAAAAAAGATATTTTGGCCTTGGAAAGGGTTCAGAAAAGGGCAACTAAAATGATTAGGGGTTTGGAATGGTCCCATATGAGGAGAGGTTAAAGCGACTGGGACTTTTCAGTTTAGAAAAGAGGAGACTGAGGGGAATATGATAGAGGTATATAAAATCATGAGTGGTGTGGAGAGGGCGGATAAAGAAAAGTTATTTATTAGTTCCTAAATAGAAGAACTAGAGGACACCAAATGAAATTAATGGGTAGCAGGTTTAAAACTAATAAAAGAAAGTTCTTCTTCACAGAGCGTGTAGTCAGCCTGTGGAACTCCTTGCCAGAGGAGGCTGTGAAGGCTAGGACTATAACAGAGTTTAAAGAGAAGCTAGATAATTTCATGGAGGTTAGGTCCATAAAGGCTATTAGCCAGGGGATAAAATGGTGTCCTTGGCCTCTGTTTGTCAGAGGCTGGAGAGGGATGGCAGGAGACAAATCGCTTGATCATTGTCTTCGGCCCACCCTCTCTGGGGCACCTGGTGCTGGCCACTGTTGGCAGACAGGATACTGGGCTAGATGGACCTTTGGTCTGACCCAGTACGGCCGTTCTTATCCCACCCCCTCCTGCAGCCCAACTCCCTGCCCCAGCTCAACACCCAAACCCTGTGCACTCTCCATCCCCCAGGTTACAACTCTCTCCCAGAACCTGCACTCCTCCTACATCCCTCCCCCAGGCCAGAATCCTCTCCTGCACCTATATGCGCTCCTTCACTCAAACTCCCTCTCAGACCCCACACCTTCTCCTGCACACCAATCCCCCTATCCTGAGCTCCTTCTGCACCCAGCCTCCATCCCAGACCCTGCAGCCCCTCCATAGAAAAGTGTGGCCCTCGACCACTTATAAAAATTTTGGAGGCCCCCCCACCCCAATCAAAAATTATTGCCCACTCCTGTGCTAGTGGTGTATGAAATCATGTCAGCTAACTCCATTTAAAGAAAGCCATCCCTTTTTTGCCTTGTCTAGACAGAGCCTCTGTGTCCCCTCTATGACATAGATGTCCACCCACCATTTTCATGTTTGTAAATCTGCTGTGCATCATGGTCCATATTCTTCAATCAGTACAATTCCAGGACTTTAAATTAGCTATTTTATGCCAGGACTCTGAAATATCATAAGTGCCTTGCTTTTCCTGCAGCCAGGGGAATAGCTGGTGAGAAGGGCAAGCTTTCCAACTTGACCCCCTAAATTATCCTTGCACAGATCTAGTACACTCTCAGATATTTTGTAGGTGTGGATGCACGAGGGCTTTCATGAGTCATGTATTTATCCAGTATTAAAACTGGAGCGTGCTGTATTTTATAAACACATGTCCCATTCCTGCCCCTGAAATTTTTCCTCTAAGAAGTATGAGACCAAAAATTAGAACAGGGGCATGACTATATAGCTTTTGTTAAGATTATATTTGCACTAGGATGGGGAATTGGCAAGGAAATGCTAATGCTGATTGCCAAAGGGAAAAAATAAATAAAGAAGAGCAGCAAACAGACTTGGATTTAATAATGGCAATGTTCTAAATCAATTTGTTGAGTTACTTGTGGCTTCTTTTTGCTATAAAGATGTTTTTTGTGTGGTGTTTTTCCGTCCCTCTTAGATCTCTGCCCAGGAAAGTAGGAGAAAGAAGAAAGAATACATGGACAGCCTGGAAAAAAAGTAAGCCAGCCTCCCTCACCTTTCAAATGAACCAATAACACAGTTACTGAGATGGGAGGGTTGATCCTGTGTTTCCTGCAGAATGTGTTTCAGTTGCCACCTAGTGGTGGCTAAAGGCAGAACTTCTCTACGGGAAAGAGAACAGGGTGGTTTTGGGTTCTACAGATAAAGTGTATTGTTGGTTAATGTTAGGCAAATATTACTGTGTCAACACTTGGTGCTTTGGTAGTAGGTCTTCTGACGTTAACATAGCATAGAAGCTGCCTAGAAACTGGTTCCTGCTTCAGGAGATTGACTTGTCACACAAACCTGAGTGATAGCTTTTTTGCCTTACCTGAAAAGTCCTGCTTTTGTTGATGATATCCTTGTCCCTCAAATCAGTATCTGGAAGCCAGGGATTTTGGCCTGGCTTCAGTGTAATCCACAATCTTTCCCCCTAACCAGCAGCCTGCTGTGCTCTGCTTCATGTTGTACAGTTTCCTAGCTACTTTTGTGTGAAATCTTCTTGTGAATATGCTAACATAAAAAGGGTCCAAACCGAATCCTGGTACCATGCTAATAGGTCTAGTTATTTGGATTGCAAATAAGCCAAGACAAATTAATATGCATCCATATTACGTTTCAGTATTTGGTATGCCACTTGGCTACTTAGCATGATTTTCATGGTTCGCTCAACAGGCAGTGTCCAGCCCGAACTGAGCTCTGAATGATTAAATTTCTTAAGATGGTGGGGACAGAAGCAGGAGTAGATAAAGTAAGAGGTAGAGAAGCAGCACATTGGTAGTGAGTTTTCTTTATCAAGACGCCGGAACCCACCCACCACCTTACTTTCAGGGCACCCTTTATCCCACCTCTCCCTGGCGGCGGGACTAGAACACGCCACCCTGCTCTCCCCAGGTGAACGCCCTATCCCCTAGGCCACGCTGGAACCCGCTCCATAACCCTCCTATAAACCATATAAACACAAAATCTATGCCCCAAATTAATTACTCTCTGAAGTATCCTGAATCTTTCCTCATCTCTCCTTGTGTGCAACCCATCTGTTAACTCCTAATACTTTTTTTTGGTGAAGCCCCCAACAATTTATCCTCTTTCTCTTTCTGTCTCCAGCTGAAATAGTCCTGCACCCCTCAGGGCAAACCCCTGAAAGCCTGTTTCCCATCCACTCCTCCCCCTCCCCCCCCCCCACATGCCCAAGCACATGGCAAAGCTCTCCCATGTGCATCTTCCCCCTCTACTAAGAGACTAAGATGGGAGTCCGGTTTGTCTTACTCACACTACTACTGTTGCTCACGAGGCAATATGTTCTTGGAAATGACAGATGTTCTTTGGAAATAAATATCATGGTTTATTCACATTGTGGTCCTGCTGTGAGGGCAGGGGGGCTGGACTTGATGACCTCTTGAGGTCCCTTCCAGATATAGTGTTCTGTGATTCAGTGCAGGTGAGATGCATGGACTCTGATCTTCCAGGATACAGGAAGATCTATCAAGGACACAGTGTGAGAAAATGAGGGTTGTGTGTCTTTGCAGTCAGAGCTACAGAGCACCATTTAAAATGAGTAAGGACCAAGTGGGTGAGGGGAGGTTGGGTCCTGCTTCTGGGACATATGAAGCCCTAGGAAAGGAGATGGTTAGTGTCATTTTTTCCCTCTGGACAGGCGTTGGGGGCGGTTGCAGAGCGAGCCGACCCCTCCCACTGCAGCTCTAATTTCATGGAGTGGGCCCTGCTTAGGCTCACTGGCTCTTGCCACAATGTGTAGGCAGGGGCCTGCTCCTGCCCTTTTCTGGCCCTTGTGCCACTAAATTGCTTGTCCCGAGCTTGACTATGGCAGGCCAAAAAGTGGTTTGGCCCACCTCAACATTGTGGCCTATACTTGCAATGGTTAAACGGTGCGCATACAGCAGCCATGATTGTTTGTCAGAGCTGTTGTGGTGTGTCCATAAACCACCCACCTTAGAACACTGGGTATTTATAGTCACCTGGTCCACAGCACTGTTCCTGGAAAGAGGTCTTTTGGGTAACTATCAAACACAGAGCATGGCATGGTGGGATGGAGCTAGGAGGCTCATCAGGACATCCTGTCCATGCCAAGAAGCTGAGAAGAAATAACTATAGCTGATACTGAAGGAGCTGGACCTAAACTAAGAACTCCTCTCAAGCATTACAACCAGCAGGTGTCACCAGTACTTGTAGACTGCCTGGGGTAACATTTGCCAGGGCCTTTTTTTAGGTGGTGTGGGATTAGACTTTAAATTTGCAAAGGTCTGCAGCAATGTATTTTCATCTAGTATAGGCTCTGTTTTTATCCCCTTTGTTGAAGTATAATGGATGTCTGGTTTTAAGTTTGCCTTTCCCTCCTTGTGCTTTCCTCAGGGTTGAGTCCTGCTCAAATGAAAATAGTGAGCTGCGTAAGAAAGTGGAAGTCCTTGAGAACACAAACAGGTAGGATCTGAAAGGACAACTGGAGCATGCTTCTAAAATGAAAAGTAGGAAATCTGGAAAACAAGGGATCAAGTACCAGAGCAGTGGACAGTGACTCACAAGAAATGGATCCATCTGATCTGGTTAATGACAAAGAAGGGGGAGGTTAAATATGTTTAAAAAGCCTGGTCTTGTGTTCAATTTTCTCTAATTTTTTCCATCAATGCGTGGAATTAATTTTGTTATGCACACCAAGGCATGTGTGGATGTGTATCACCAATAGAAACACATGCTGCCGGCTGTGGGCACTGTGAGCTCTCTGCTAATCAGCTGGGCAGCATTTGAATCTCTCCTGGGTGGCTGCCCAAGCACTCAGCTTATAGGGAACACTGCTGGTGATCAAGTATTAAGTATAGTGAGAGAAGACCTTAGGTTTGATGCTTAGGGTACTCTCCCTAGGCTAGTCACTCTCCCAGCAAGCTTCTGGACTGATCTAAGAGTAAGACTGCTGGGCTAGAAAAGTCTCATCAAGCCCTCTTTTACTAATGGAAGACTGGTCTGACATGAGACCTTGGGAGAGGAGAGGCCCTAATCTGGAGTGTAGGGCTGCAGTGGAGATGCCTAGATCTAGAACCCTAAATAGTTCTTCTAGAATTGTGATCATTATGACTGCCTGACATCCTTCTAAGGCACCTGTCACTACAGCATCTCTATCAGTTTAGCAATGCAGGTTTTTTTTGAGACCCCCTTTCTTACCCCTCTTCATTTAATTTAGAAGCAGTTAGAGGTGAATCCAGGTGGCTTACTCAAAAGACAAACAGCTGAGGCCATTCCACAGCTTATATCCCAAGGGAATATCTGATAAAGGGAAGACTACTGTTTGTTGAAAATATTCAGGCTCTTGTGCATCATGATTTAAAGGTTTTCAGACTTGAGCTCAACCTGATCTCTAGTGCTGGCAAATTCCCCTGAGAATAGCTTTCCCATCTATGTACAGGATGAGTCTGGCGTACATATCTACACAGACATGAAGCGTAGAGGGAGGTGGTCAGTGAAATAACTGAGCTTTAAAGATAAGGCCTAGAACCTAGAAATAGACCTAAAATTTGTCTGGAAACCAATGTGTTGCTCATTGAGTGGCATGTGTTGTTTCTAATCTCCAGATCCAATCTCTAATTTCATGGAGACAGACCCCGTATCACTGTAATTTGCTGGAGAATGTCTCCCACACACTGCTCGTGCATAAAGACATCTGCTGCTTGTTTGGAGAGAGCCAAGCCACTTCTCCCCCCTCCTTTGCCCATCTCCCCACTCTGCCTTATGCATGAGAAGGTTGGCATTGCTGTATAAGATCAGACCGGGTCCAGAATCAGTTTCTGATGGGAGCTGATGGCAGCTGTTTCAAAACAAGGTGCAAGAAAGAGGAAATAGCCAGTTACAGACTTTCCTCCCCTTAACAGCCCCCTGAAAAGGCTCTCCCAAAATAGCCCTTGTCCCCAGTTTTTCATGTAAGCACAATCTTACCCAATGTGAGACACAGCAGGCTTTTCCAAAAATCTTGCTCCTGTCATGTGTTCCTCACACCCAAGGTTGCCTTGTGTAATAATGAAAAGTTCTATTTTTAATAAAACTCAATGTTTTCCCAAGTTGCTGATGCTCTTAGTTCTGATACTAAACCCTGAAACAGCATCTGTTTGGGTGGTGATATCCCCAAGTCTTTCACATCACAGATGTACAGAATTAGTTGCATCGTTTCCGTTCATCAGCCTTGCCTTTCTTAGTGGTGTTGGGCTAGAGTGCCCATCCCAGGTGATAGCATGAAGGGTATGTGCAGCTACATGCTGCAGTGAAAAGCAGGATGGATCCATGCTGCGGCTTGTAGCGACGCATGTCAGTGAAAGGCTCTGGCAGTGGGCAGGCAGTGGAGAAAGCTGACAGAGCCTTTATTTGCTGCCTACCTACCGCCCCCTCTTCCCTGCAAGTGTCTTTTCCATGCAGCTGGACCCTTTCCCTGTGGTTTAGGCAATTATTATGTCTGCCTCTTGTGCATGTTCATCATGATACAGTCTTTAGTTGAGTGATCATACGTTTGAGGACCTTTGCCTGAGTGAATGAATAATTATTCAATATTTCTTTATCTTCCTCATCTAATGTGTGGCTCCCAGGCCTTTATTTAATACACACTGTCTAAATCCAGGACTGAGCCAAGAATTAATAATTTTCTATGGTCCCCTCACTGTAGTATTAGGGTCCTTCATCGATAGGGAACCAAGGCACAGGGATTTATTGTAGCATCCAGAAGTTTCCGTCATGGGCCAGGACCCTCTTGTGCCAGGTGCTATACAGACACTGAACCAAATGATGGTCACAGCCCCAAAGAACTTACTCTCCAGATAAGACAAGAGAGAGCAGTTGCGTACATGTGGGGTACTGCAAGTGAGAGTATTGGTCTGCATAACAGGCAGTGGTCTCTGTACATCAGCTGCTTAACTGTTGAGTTTTTTTATAGGCATCCCTGACAGAGGAGTTTTGATGAGGGCTTTGAAGGTGGGTAATGAGGGTGGCGTTGAAGATGTTTACAAAAGCTCCAGTGTGTGAGGCAGCGCAGGAGAAGAATACTTGTTTGGAAATCTAACAAGTGGGTGATGGAAGCTGGCATCTAGGGCCAATTGGAGGCAAGCATTGATAGCTCAGTAGCAAATGAGAGCTGATAGGTAAGGTGGGGCTAGGCCAGTAAGATTTTAAAAAGGAGTTAAGAGCAACAGAAAAATGAGTATTAAGACCAGTAGCTTATGTTTGACACAATAGAAAAGTGGGAGCCAGTGGGGGAATTCAAAGGGGAAGCAGTAACCAACGATTGGCATGACAAGTTAGGGAAGCCACCTTTGCAGCAGCATTGTGAATAGATCTGAGTAAGGCAAGATTGTGTTTGTCCAGGCTTGAGAGAAAGATGTTGCAGGAACTGAGACATGAGAGGATGAAAGCTTGGACAAGAAGTTTCAGGTGTGTGGATGGATAGGAGAGTCTGTATGTATTAGAGATGTTACAGAGAAAGAATAGGCAAGAGTTAGACAAAACCTGAATGTGAAGGCCTACAGAAGAGGGCAGGGTCAAAGATGATGCCCAGGTTATGGGCCTGAGTGACAGGCAGGATAGTGGTTTTGCCCACAATGATTGAGAGAGGAGGAAGATCAGGATCTCTGTTTTAGCCATGCTTCGCTTCAGCTGGTGGTTAGGCAGGAGATGCTGGGGAGAGAGAGGGTGAGATTTTAATTCGGGCAGGAGGAGGTAGGTCTGTGGTAGAGAAGTAGATCTATGAGTGGTTAGCACAGATACGGTAGTCAAATTTGTGTTTGCAGATGAGATTGCACAGTGATCAGGTATAGAGCAACGATGGGACAACTGAGGCTAGTGAGTGGCCCGCCATCTCAGGGGAAGGCAAGATTGTCATCATCAAGATGGTCTTCTGGGATCGAATAGTTTTGCTAACTGCTCGTGTGTGTAGCGTTTGCAGGGTGTGCCGATTGAACGGTAGCAGCACTTTGAATGCAGAGGGAATGCATGGCTCTCAGTCAGTGTTGCGTGCAATTAGCACACACCATACTTCAGGTGCCCTTGCTTTATGTGCATATCACTTCAGTAATACCAGTAGGGGGAAAATGCAAAGATGGAAACCAGCATAATCTGGCATCCCTGCACGTGGGCACCCATAAACAAAATATCTCACGAGTCATATGTAGAACCCTGACAGGCCTCATTTGACCCAGGGGCCACAGGTTGCCCACCACTGGTTTAGAGAGAGAAAAGAAGAGGGCCGAGGATAGAGCCTTATGAAGCCCCCCAGAAAGCTGAAGGGCTGATGAGAAGGATTCTGCAAAAAGCAGCCTGAAGGAGGAATTGGAGAGGTAGGAGGAGAACCAGGGCAGAACAGAGTTATAGAAGTCAAGGGAAAGCAGGATTCCATTGTGATAGGCACGGCACAAAGTAAGAGAGAGTCCTAGCACCAGAACGCTTCAATAGACAGGACAAAGGATGGGAGAGGAAACAGGCATAAGGATAGTGTGGAGGAAGTGACTGCTTAAAGTCACAAAGGTGGTCAGTGACAGAGCTGGGAGTAGAATCCAGTGGGCCATGCTGCTTCCGCTACAACATCATGCAGTCTGACTGGAGGAAACAGATATTTGGGATTAATAGGGTTTACCTGTATTAAATTAGCAAAGAAATAGGGTATTTATTTCTGATTATTTTCCCCAGAGAAATAATAGAAATTGGATCCTATTTAAAATGTGCCTCACCAGATGTATGGATTACTTTTGTGCTGTGTGTGCAAACTGTACGGGGAAACTGTGATAGCACACAAATTGGTTCTTACAACCTCTTGGCTCGTATGTGGATCAGGAATGATAGGATTGCCAGGGGAAACAACAACAGAAAGCAAGCTGTGCTGCTTTGCAACCTGACACACAGAGATCACTTTGGAAGGTAGTGTTGTTGGGTTTTTTTAAGTGAAATCTGGTTGCTCTTTATTGGATGCTAAGAATAGTCCATTGAGACCCTGCTACTACTCCCATTGAAGTCAAAAGTAAAACTTTTGTTGACTTCCAAGGTGCAGTGTCAGGTGAGTGTATTAGATCAGGCGCATTGCAAGAGATGAAGCTGCAATAGTCACCGAAGTCTCATTGGTAATTCCTTCAGTTGATAAGGTGATTCTGCAGTGACCCATATTTCATGCTTGTGCCATACAGCATGTCTTGTTCAGGAAAGTGTTGTGGTGAAGCTTGGATTGAGTCCATCCTTCGGTGTTAAAGGAACCTTTTTGAAAGAAATCTACCTATATAAAAACACAAAGAAGACATCACAGGCTGGAGTGGATTTTCCAGAAAGACTAGAAGGGAAAGGGAATCCCTCAGTTACTTTACAGCTTTCCTGCAAGGCACTTCCATTGGCAGGGAAAGCGTGAAAGCACATTCACACCTCCTCCGAGAAGGTGACCCTCTAATTGAATATCACCAGGAAATGTGTTAGACAGAGTGAGATTAATCCCAGGGTGTAAACCCCTTATCTATTCTGCCTCAGGATTTCATTTTCTCCCGTTAAAATTCAGCCATGGGCAATATGTTTTACTAAAAGCATTCTTGACCTTCCTTCAGATGTTCAGCCAAGGCCTCTTGGTATAAAATGCCCTTGTTCTTAAATCCACAAAGCTGCTCTTTCTATAGTTTCCATTAGCACATCTCACTCCAACAGTAATTTCATGGGGTAGCTGAGTTAGTCTGTTACAGAAAAAAACAACAAATGGTCTGGTAGCACTTTATAGACTAACAAAACACGTAGATGGATACCATCTACATATTTTGTTAGTAGATGGTACTAACCTGTAAGTGGTATCCATCTACATGTTTTGTTAGTCTATAAAGTGCTACCAGACCATTTGTTGTTTGGTGTTTCTCCAACAGTAATGATATTGAAGGCACCTTTTCTATGTGAGAGGAGGCATTTTGACCTTCAATGATCTCTTCTAGCTTTTTGGACCAAACTGTAGAAAAGAAGTGCGGTTAAGTGTTCCATTCCATGGCAAAGGGGTAGCCATGTTGCTCCAAACAAATGAACTCCAACCTTCTCTTGCCTCGGTTCCTTGTTCTGAGCTTGAAAATTCATCATGAGTATTTTAACTCCCAACACTGAATCCTTGAGTATGGTGAAGAAGACTGGTGCCTTGATTCTCTCCTCATGCCAGGGTAAATAGAGAGTCACTTCATTGACTTCACAAAGGCTACTTCTGATTTTCACCAGTGTAAGTGAGGTCCATTTTAGAGATGTTTGAAGATTGTTGTTGGAACTTACAAGTAGTTGTTTACTTCCAGTACAAAGTATCCATACCTTGTGCAATTGGTAAATACTTTGGGGCAAATCTTATGGCCCACTTCCTGGGTCATGAAGGGCCCACGAGGCAGTGGAAGTGGTATGCTTTCACTGCTTGGTGGGAGAAAAGAAAGATTTAGGGAGCATAGCATCTTGGAGTTCAGGTCTTCAGGGGCTCTCTGCACTGCAAGGTTTGGACAGGGAGTGGCAGAGGAGAAATGTTAGTGGGTATGCCAATGCCACTATGCAGATCCATCTGCCATTTCCTTCCCAACACCCATCTCCATCTTCTCCCCTAAATCCCCCAGAGCAGCAAGAGCTGTGGCTATGTGAAGGCTTCTGTTACTGTCTCAAGACTGCAATAGCAGGCCCAGAGCTGGAAGGAAAATTTCTTTCTGAAACTCCTCTGGAACTCTGGTGCCTCATGCCCAGCTACTCTGTCTTGATACATGGGGAGGATTTGGTTCTGTGTCACTACAGTGATTTATGCATGACAAGGTTAAAAAAAAACCATTTCCCATTACATGTGTACACTAGTTTAGAAGATGGAAATAGCCATGCTCAGTATGTATTTACCTTTTAAGGAAAGCTGGTTGTGTGACTCAGGCATGCTGTGTAACAGTATTGTTGAGTAGTTGTTGTGGCCTCCTTCATCTGAATTGAAGTGTCTCTCCCACATAATTGCCTGCAGTTGCCCCTACTGTAGATAAAGAACAGAAGGAGGATAACCACTTGTTTTATTTTACACCCAGCTGTGAAATGTACTGTATTTTCAACAGCATATTAGACACCCTTGTGAAAGTTGGAAAGGATCTGCTGGCCCAGATAAATCTGTGCTGGGAGTATTCCTTGTACTAATTTCAGATTCCACTTCTGAAGTCCTTGAAATCATTCTACCTTAATTAACAATGATCATTGATTAAAAAAATCTATAATAGACAGGTGAGTGTATATTGAGCTGTAAAGGCACCTCTGGGTCTGTCCTACAATTGGCTTTTAATAACTTGGTTTTAAAATAATTCTTTCACATCTCTTTTGCTCCAGCATTTTTGGTATCACAGCCTTTAAAGCTGTTGTGGGTCGCCATGTGTATTTGTCATGAGGCCTAGCAATCTCTTAGAGGTTAAATGAAATGTAGAAATGGGATTCAGTTGCAAAGGTAGAATCCAGGTACAAACTTCTCCAAAGGTTTTTGTGTGTGTTTGAAATAAGGCACTGGCTTTAGTCCAACTGTGTTCAAAGGCATTTGTCAGAACAAAATGAGAATAATTTGGAGGCCTAAATCAGTAACGGAATGTCATTTGGAGCAGGCTGAAATATAGTTGCTTAACTATAGTTAGAGATCAGTTCTTACCTCACTTTTAAACTGCCAGTACTCAAATTCATGGGCTGTAATCCCTGTAGCACCCGATTATACTTTTACACTAAGCCAGGAGGGTAGAAAGTGTTGTCTTTGACTGAGACTCTTATGTTGTCCAGCACAGTACAGCCTCAGTGGTGGTTGGGACCTCTGAGAATGATAGTAATAATAGCAAGCAACATAGGTGTCTGTGACTTCATCAGCTTTTGGAGGATGTAAGACTTAAATAGGTAACCTTAGGAGGAAGCAACATTAAATATTTTATTTAAATCAAATGTATAGGTAGAAAAGACTAAACATATTACAGGTTTTGTGATTTTTAACACAATTTACAAAAGCTTTCCAGTTTTCCTTACCAGCTAGATTTTCAGAAATGTCTGAGGACAGCTACATAATCGATTAGGATAATTGTGGACCAGATCCTGCATCTATTAGTCAATGGCAAAATTCCTGTTACATTCTCCTATGACCAACTGCACATCTGATTTGAGATCAGATGTGCTATGAATGCAAGTTTCAACTGCACACGTAGGCGTGGTAATCCTGCTCCCCCTTTTCTAAACATCTGATTCTTCTTGGATGAACAAGTAGGAACCTCAAAAGTAGGAAGTAAAATAGTTGGTGGGAATATGGGGAAGAATGAAATGGGTGTCAGTTATGGGAAAACAAAGTATTCCTTGGGTGAATGTGCACTCTATTTTGGAAAATTAGTGCAACTTTCCTTGCCTCTAAATTTAAGAGGAGGATTTTAACTAGATGCACCTGCCTTTAAATGTTTACTGTTAGTAAGGCACAGAGATCAAGCTAAAAAGCTGCATTCTCATATGGGCTGAGGTATGGAAAGCTGCTGGTTAATATTTATGTGTTACTCTTGACATTCCAGAACTCTTCTGCAGCAGTTACAGAGACTCCAAGCCGTGGTTGCTGGCAAAGTGTCCCGTTCCTGTAAAGCAGCCAGCACTCAGACAGGGACCTGTCTCATGGTGAGTGACTCAAAAGTTGGGGGACCACAGGCCAGTGGTTGCTAAAAAACACACTCTCCCGGTCCAGCTCTAGTCTGTCTCTCTCAACTCCATAGTACTGCAGGGTTGGGAAAAGAGTTGGAGCAGCAGGAAGCTGGGAAATCATGAATACTGAGGCAGCCTGGGACATGTGTGGATTTTTTTTGCTTAAGAGTACCCTACCCATTCTGTTCAGCCCATCAGGCTGAAAGTCCACAGGGTGGGAAGCATCTCTTGTCAAGATGTAACAATGAAATGTAGCGCAAAGGTCTTCAATGATTTCTGGGATTTCTGAGACTTTTCAGCACCTTGCTGGAAAGAATCCTAGTTTGTGGCCATTATAATGGGATCTTCCTATCTAAGAGACCACCTCTTTGCCCCAGACATACTTCCACAGTCATGATCCTTGGAGGAAGTGGGGGGACATTCCCACTTGGTATAAAAGCAGAGTGGGAGGGCTTCTGGTGGAGCATGTTCTGTGAAGGCCCTTTCCTTTAGAACATGCTTGTATCAGACCTAAGGGCTGCAAGAGCACAAGACCATGGACTATCCGCTACAAAGTCCATCTGTTTGAGCAGCCATTGACAGGGGGTCTGAGGGTGGGATTACTGTCTGGCGAGGTGTGCTGCTGATTAGATTAAGTGTTAAGGGTGAAGCAAGGAGAAGTGCTGTTGCATTGGTTGATTTTTGTTACCTCCTATAATCATGTATATTTAAATGTGTGTCAAAGAAGCTATGGAATGGGAGCCCTTTGTCACTTCATTGTTTTAGAACCAAATAACAAATGAGTGTATTAAAATAAAAATAATTTAGAGGCTGTAAATCTACCTCTCTTCTTGTTGAATACTCAGTTATAATCAGGGTAAAATAAGTGTTAGAAAGGCTTTACTTTTAAGTTGGTGCTCTAGCTGGATGGAAATTGGTGTCTAGTTTGACACTGAGCCTTAAGGCTACTACTGCTTCTTCATTTGTCACCTTTAAGCAAGATTGTATCCAACAGCAGTAAGAGGCTTAGAAATGCCTGATACAGATTAAGCAGCATGAATCTTTAAATGCATGTCAGAGGTCAGTCCAGTTAAGTTGTGCTACTAGCCTTTCCAACTTCCAAATAATTAAGTTCAACAGAATAAAATGGCGGCAATCTTTAAAACTCTTGCATTGAAATCTGTCCTCTTCACTGTTGAATTGTTATTGTCCATGTACCTTTGATTAGGGGCAGCATATATATTGACCAAAAATAGCCTGGAATCAGTATTTTTTGTTGTTGTTGTTGTTGTTGTTTGTTGTTTTTTTAAAAAGCATAGCAGTTGTGTCTTTAATCTTAATTCCCATTCATTCTGTGATCAAAGAGTGACATCATTTTTTCTTCTATCTTGTTGCAGGTGGTGGTGCTATGCTTTGCAGTCATTTTCGGTAGCTTCTCTCAGACCTACAGCCCCTATCCTTCTGCCACAAAGATGGTGCTGCCTAGCCAGCATTCCACACCAGAGTCATACACAGCCTCCATCGGTAAGCTAACCCAGTGCTATTGTTTGTATGGCTCACTCTCCCCTTCCCCCCCACAAGACCCCCTTTACATTTTTGTGGGAATCCAGGGCATACGTCTTACTCTTCCCCTTTTTGAGGTGTTGGTGTTTTTATAGGTAGAAAGTCAAGTATAGAGAGTGGGTTGGAAAAGTTTAGTTGGAAAAAAAATCATTTTTGCCATCCAGCCCCGCACCGACCCATCCTGCCAGGGACTCGAGCCCAGCCCGGCTCTGCCACAGGCTGCTGTGGGGATCCAGCCCTGGTCTCGCACTGTCCCCAACCAGGCTGCTGACACTGCTGCCCCAGCCCTGGCTGGTCCTCCTGCTCTTAGGCTCCCGGGCTCTCTGGTCCAGGAGCATCCATGGTCCTGCCAGACAATGGATGTTGCTAGACCAAGGAGTGCCAGTTTTTGGAGGTACAACCTGTATTTATCTCTGATAACTGTTTGTTAAAATTGAACCTGTGGCCCTGGTCTCTTAGTGTTCACTCTGGAAGTCATCCCTCCTGTTCAACCACAGTCTCTGGGCTCGTGGGGAAAGGGTCTTGCATTACCAGTGCTCATGCTGAACTTGTGGTAGGCACACATGGATGATTGTCAGTGTAGCATATTTCCTCAGCTCTTAAAATATATTAGCTTATCGCCTTGGGTAGCAAAATCCTGAGCAGCGAGATATATTGCATTTATATTTGGCCACTTTCAATTCCTGACATATCCAGTGCCCTTATAGCTGGGCTCACTATGTTTCTCATGTAGTTTCTGCCGCCTCTGTTTGTACGCAGTACGGTCAAGAAGCCTGCTAATTTACGAAGAGCCTCACCAACTGGAGGAGCAGTACGGTTCAATCTCCTTTGCAGATCGCAGTGACAGGCGGCTGGATGCCTCCAAACACACAGCTCTGTCTCTGGAATCCATGCCGGGGGGCACAGCAGGACAAAGTCACTCACTTCACAATAGCCAACGAAACAAGGCTAGAGAAATCAGTGTTGCTGGGACTGCAGCCGCACAGGTGAGTGCAAAGGAAGCGAGCCTAAGCATGAGTTGCATGAAATTCCTTGTTGCATGTTTCCTGGACCCTTATTTGTATATCTGTGCACAGAGACCCCTGGTCAAGATAAGGGCTCCGCTGTAGTAAGCACTATCGTAATGACATAGCATAAGACAGTCCCTGCCCTCAAGTACTTACAGTCTAGACCAGGGGTGGGGAACATTTTTTCAGTCCGGAGCCATTGACCCACAGAAAAATCACTCTGGCTCCATGCATAAGTGAGAAGGTTTAAAAAAAAAAACCCCCACCCCTCACACTCAACTCAGGGCACTGGGGCTCTGCTTGTGCTCCAGCACCGTGCAGGAGTGTGTGGGTGGGTGTTTGCTGTGGGCTTCCACCCACAGTGGGGTGAGCCAGTGCTCACAATGAGCTCTTAAGATACTTAAACTTAATTCAGTAAGGTTTAATTTTAAATGAGGTTTTAAATAGGCTTTTATTGGATATGTCTCATAACAGACTAGGATAAGATCTTCTGCCCACCCATGTCCACCACAGTATATCTAATTTAAATTGGAGGCCAAAATTAAAACCACAACTGAAGAAGTGATTAATTTGTAGTGTTACCAAGTTTCAACTAGTGAGTTCCTGGTAAACAGGCACTGTAATAGCAGTAGCCAGTTTCAGTGGAGAGAGTGCTTTTTTGTATGGCTGCATATAGGTATTCACATACCTTCTTATTTTTCTCCTCACAGGGTCAGCTCTGAGCTGGAAGTGAATGAAACACTGAAAATAATTGAAATTGATAGACGAGTTAATGCCACTTCTTAAAAAAAAAGAGGCTTCCCTCCCTCATTATCTTCCCTTCTTTTCAACCAAAGTCCCACCCCTTCCTCATACCATCAGTGAACCAACGGGCAAAAGAGAGAGTGGCTGCCAACTTCTGAATCGGCTGACGAGCCTGTGACTTTAGTCAGCAGCATTTGTCCTCGTTCTGTCGTGTTCTTCGAGCACACAAACCTACGTCATCTTTTACTGCTCCCCCTGACTGGTAACACAAGGGAGGGTTGGAATCCTACAGTAGGGGTACAGCTGGTGGTTTTGTGTTTGTACCCTACTCAAGGGGCAGAGACATAGAATGGTGGAGTAGAGTAAATGGAACTCTCCTGGGAACATGGCTAGTAGGTCACTTGGGAGAAGGAAACTGAAAACAGTAAAGAGATACAGTGTGACACTGCTCATGATTTGGCCACAGCTCCATGCCAATCACTCTGCCATTGGAGTTTTATGGGGAGAGAAATGTGTCCACAGTTCCCATCTCTCCCACCAATGGCAGAGAACAGACACTAATCCTGTTGGGTCAACAACACAGACAGGAGAGTCTGTTCAATTGCAATATTAAGTCTTTTTTTTTTTTTTTCTTCTCGCTACTTCTCTCTCCCATTTCCTACCCCTTTTTCACTTGGTGGGCCATCCTTATGAAGGATCTGAGCAAAGTTCAGTCAGTCCTTGTGTCTCCTCAGGCCTTGTCTACAACTGCACCAATTTAACGACATCATTTTAGAAACTGAGTTTAAAATGTGCAACTTCCTCATATGGAAATTATTTAAAAAGATTGTGACTAGTATATTGTATCCATTTAGCTTAAGCTGTTTCCTCACTGGCATAAACTAAATCAATACAAGGCTCAAATCAAAATAAGAGTGTCCACATTAGCAGATTGCATGGATTTAATTACATTTTAGATGCATCGGTGCAGTTATTTGAGGTAGACAAGGCCTCAGATTGCTCTAGATTCTCCCTCTTTCCCCCACCCATCCTCCTGTTATTGTTGTAAATAGTATTTATTAGCTTTTCAAAACTTCCCTCTGGCAGCCAGACTGGAGAGCCAAGCTCCCAAGACCACACCAGGTGTTCTTGGTTAACTTTGAAATCAATGTGGCAAAAATTGCTTTTTTAAATTAAACTTAGTTCCTTGCAATGGTTATTAGAATGTAACGAGATTCCCTTTCCTCCTCCATTTTTACTAAAAGTACATGGAATTAAAGCCAGTGCTTAGGGGAAAAAATACTGCGTTGTCCCAGGTAGACAGTTCAGGTCAGTGTTGATGGTCTCCCTCTATAGATATTATTTATTACTACAAAGCTACCTAGAGGACCCACCAAGGTCAGGTCCCCTTTATACTTGGCACTGTACACACACGGTGAGAGACTCTCACTGTCCTGAAGCATCTTACCTGGATAGACATGACAGAAAAAGGAAGGGAGGAGGGGAGGATAGGTACACGGAGAGGAGAAATGCTTGGCCCAGAGTCACACAGCTGGTCAGTGGTGGAGCCAGGAATAGAATCCAAGTATTCTACCTTTCAGTGCAGTACCCTGTCCACAAGAGCATACTGCTTCTAACGCACCATGTTGGTTCATCTAAAACACACTGCCTTGAGTGTGGTGATTCTCCTTCCAGTATTCAGATTGTGCTAATGATAGGGGGCAGCCCTTTCTACCCAAAATCATCCCTGATTGCTTCTGGTTTTTATTTGGTCATCACAGTGATGGCTTGGGCCTAAAAACCTACAGGACAGAATAGTATGGCTACTTTTGCAATTTACTGGGAAAACGCAATTAAAAATATAAAAATTCTTTTTAAAAAAATCCTTTTTCACATATATAAGGAGAAATAACTAGCATAGCCTTGTGTTTTATACCATGTACAGTAACTATTTACTCCAGGTATTCTATTTTGTAAAATATTTTTTCAGAAAAATTGTACTGTTTTTGTATTTTAGTATAGCTTCTGCAGTATGCTTCATCTTTTTTTTTTTTTCCTTTTTAGTCTCCTTTCATATCTTCACTGTCCCATCTGTTTACTATAGACCTGATCCAAAACCTGGTTAAGTTAATGGAAAGAATCCATTTGGCTTTGAGTAGGTTTGGATCAGTCCCCACTGTTCCGTGATCAGAAACAATATTCAAATGAGCAAGAGTGGGACATGTGCCTCGATTCCACTGGCAGCTAGTGGGATTTAGTGTGTGTGTGTCTGTGTGTGTGCGTATCCCTTTCTAGGTTAAACTTCATTTGTGTGTACAGGCATCTTTCTTTTTTTTAAACATTGGTGACAGTAAGAAGTGCCATTGTGAGCATATTCACAATCGATCTTGTTGCTGTGGGTCAACATCATCCCTAAGGCACATCCTTCTTTTTAAGGGTCAGCTACAATGGCCATGTTAATTCTCTTAGGATTGCAGTAGTGTACACAGACACCCATCACACTAGGGATGTTAAATTTTGATTAATCAGCTAATTGAGTAGTTGTTGGAATTTCCATCGGTAAGGGGGTGCTCACTATCCCACTGCACGTCTCCCTTTGAAATGTACAAGAGCCACCCGCGGTTCTTGTATCTCTCAAAGGGGGAGAGGCAGCAGGGAGCAAAGCAGTTCTCCACTGGCACGGGTTCCCCTCTGTGCCTCTTCCTTTGAAATGTACAAGAGCTGCAGGCGGCTCTTGTACATTCCAAAGGGAGAGGAGCAGCAGCGGGACCAGCACGAGTGGGACTGTTTCAATCCCTGCTTGTGCCGTTTCCCCGCTGCCCCCTGCTTCCTCTGCCCTCCGCACAGATGGTACTGTGGGGGAGAACCGACTTTTAAGCCGGGTCCCCCCAGCACCAGCTCATGCGTCTCCCCCCCCTTTGCTGCCCCTCTCTGATAGAGGCAGCAAGGCGGGCGGGGGGGGAGCAACTGGTTGAGTTTCTACTTGACTACCTGATAAACATTTGCTTATCAGGTAGTTGACTAGTTACTTACATCCCTACAGCACACAGCTGTCCCTTTGGGAGCCCTGGGTTAAGGAGCCTGCATTATAACTGCACGATGGAAAGAGGAAGGAAATGGTAGGTATGAGTGGGGGGAGCATTTGAACTGAGACATGAGTGGTGTCCACTTTATTTTATCCACTTAAGGTCAGAGAAGGAAAGGGGAAAATGTATGACCTATTAGATCAGGGGTTCCCAACCTGGGGTATGTGTACCCCCAGGGGGTACGAGAAGCTTGTCAAGGGGGTACGGGGAATATTTGGTAAATAACTAGATTATCCTAAATGAAATATTCCAAAAGTAGTAGTCAGTGAAAAAAGCTGTGGATTCTAGAGTCTAGAATTTATTTCCTTTCATATTGAATAGAGGGTACAGAAAGGTTTACGAAAAGCCAAGGAGGTACGGGGACCGAAAAAAGGTTGGGAACCCCTGTATTAGATTGACCATATTGGCTGTCTTGGGGCATTCAAGTATATCCAGGTAGGCATGGGTCAGTGATCAGCAAATCCCCAAAGGACCTGGTTTACCAAGCACCTCCAGGTCCCCTTGACTTTAGAGGAACTGGAGGAGGCCCAGTGTTCCTGCAAAACAGGGCCTATATTTCTGTGTGTCTTGGGGAATATTCATATAGCTGTGTTTGGAATGTGAATATGGAGCAAGTGGAAGCTGAGCTGTCTAATCTCTCTTGTGTCCATTACCCTACTTAATGCACAAGTTCACTTCCAGTTAAGAGACGCTGTTAATGTTACCACTTGAAAAAAAATCTGATTTCTGTCCGAGTGTTCCTTATAATACCGTACAGTACTAAAGAGACTTTCCCAAAGCCATTGCTAGCCACCATTAAAGCTTTTTGCTTTTTGCACTTCTCTCCATTTCGATACACCACACATTTATGGGGGTTTTACACTTTCATCAATATAGGCTGCTGTCTGAGTCGGGCTTCTGGACTATGTGGTCTGATTTAATGCATGGATAATATGGAGTACAACAATTCCTGTGTTCCTCTTACCCTAAAAATAGCCTCGCTATAGACTTAACATTTTTAGTTCTTAATTAAATTTTAGCTGGTTTTTGTTTGTGTGTGGATCTCATAAACTAGCACAATGTTTGCATTGCAGGGGAATGTTATTCCTTTAAAATCCACTATTTCCGTTGAACCTGACAGTGTCCGTCTAATGCTAATGAAATGGGTTTCTTATGCAAGTTCTTTTTCTAACCATCTGTCACTTGTTCATTCTGGGTGAAATTGACTCCTAGCTACAGGATCAACACAAGCCAGGCACCACTTAAGTCCCAAGAAACGATGCAAGTTGCACTTCAGCAGTCTCTAGGGTCTTATGCAGTTTATAGCCTCTGCACAGGCCTGAAATCCACCCTGAAAGCTGCCTATGTGGAATCCCCTTTCCTAATCAGTGTTTTACCCCACCTATAAAACCTAACTTTCTCCCTATAACTTTCAGACATTTCCAGAGCTGTTAGCATCTGATTCTAGGGAGTTAAGCTATGAAGGAAAGTAGGGCATTATTTTTTTATATAAATATATATGTATGGAAATCAGGCCCGGGTGATGTGACATTTCTAACCATGTTAGCACTGTGTAGATGGGGGAAGGAGGCAACAAGAAAGAGAGAGATTGGCATACTTTATAGTTCTAGGTTACAATTTCACATGTGTCCTCTATTTGTACCATGATACAGACTAGTATTTTAATACACCAAGGTTCATAGGCCACATCTCCATGGGCATAGCTTCCGTTTACATGGAGTAGGTCTGACTTATACTGGCTGAGGAGCTGGTCCCTGTTACTGGGATGGTCGTCTCTGCTCCAAAGTATGTGGCTGCAGTCCCAAGTCTCTTTCAGGGAGGTTCATTTTCTTAATATAAACAGGTAAACAGAAAAAGAGGCTTCACTCAGTCCTTGCTTTCAGGTTCCAGCTCTACCTCTTTCAGGTTTCTGGCAGGTTCCCAGTTTGGGCCAGGTGGTCTCCTTCTTCAGGGCTCCTTCCTCAGGCACCAGCCTCAGGGCTCTCTCTCCCTCAGCCACTGGCCTCTTTGCTTCAGGGGACGCAACACTGGAGTTTGCTCCACTCTGGTGTGATTTTTCCCTCTCCCAGGGTACGATCTGTCTCAAACAGTTCCTCCTATAGCTGCCCACTAGAAGCCATTTAAAGGTCTAGCTATAGTTCAGCCTTCTTTAACTGTCTGGATTTGCCTCACTGGCTCTGGTCCAGGGGAGAAGGGCTCTGTCTATCCACAGGGATCACCTGTGACACCCCGTATCTTTATCTGCATGTAAATATAAGTTTAGATTAATATTTAACTCACCTTTCCCTTTCGTAACACTTATAAAAAGTGACTTTAGTCACTTTTATAATGTCTGGACACAGTTACAGTGTAGGACAAATACATGAATAATATTAATTGCCACACCAAGAAGGATTTGCACAGAGTATTGGGGCTCTAGATTCTAGCTAGTGCCAAGAGACCATTGTACAAAACCCACACACAAAAGAACAGAAGTATATTTAGTATTTTTATACTGTAACTAAAATATTTCCTTCTCAAAGCACTAATTAAAAAGGGAATGCTTTGCACTTTGAAGGTGAAATAGCAGGTCATTGCTTTGGTAACTTGGAATAAAGCAGTGTATTTTAGAGGTGCTTTGTTCAACTACTAGATTGCTTCCATAACTGTGCAGCTTTGCATTGTAGCTCTCTTACTATTTATCAGTGTTAAGGACAAATGACTGTTGGGAGTGTGGTAATAAACTGGCCACCCAGACATTCATTATATACAGCAATAGATAATCTGTAAGGGTTCGTCAGTGAGTCAACATGCACACCCAATAATCTTAAAACCCAGCAGATGCACCCTGGACATTCTGTCTTGGATTGTGGGCGAGATCCAGGTTAACATTACCTTGCCTCTGATAAATTATATTCAGAGAGCCCCTAGGTGTGAGGCAGGAATTTGTTTCTCCATATGTGTATAGCAGGAAATCTGCTTTTCTTTATAAAGGCACAGATGTGGTTTTGCTCCTGTTCCCTAAGCCTGTGTTGCTTTGGGTCTTTCTTGCAAGAAACACTCGTGAGACTGAAATGGGCCTGTTTTGTTTTAGTTACTGCTAAACTTATAACCTACTTCTCTGCTTTGACTTGTAGTCTACTTCCAGCCCATTCTTCAAAGAGAGTAAAATGTGGGGATATGGAGTCAGGGAAAGATAGGTTTCCAAACTGTCTTGAGGTGGAATATTTCTGAGATGGAGGGATTCTAGTAGCAAAGAAAAAATTTCTAAATCCCAATTCCTTAAGCAGAGAGAGAACCTATTTTGGATAGATTGACAACACCCCCTCCCACAATTTTTTAAATTATGTAGCCCTGTGCATGGAGAACTAGTAGGGTTGACAACTCTGACTGAAGCTATTCCAGATTTTTCCCCCCAAAAAATGACATGTCATTTTCTTAAAATATCGTATTAAAATCACCAGGATTACTTTCAGTGGTCACTGGGAGATTGATGCTGTTTCTCTGGGAGACTTTTGGGCAATCCTAAGAGAGTGAGTGAGTGTGTGTGTGTGTGTGTGTGTGTGTGTGTGTGTGTGTGTGTGTGGCATTTTCATTGTGTTACACTTTTTCCTGCAACACGGGTAAAATAATTTTCATCTTTTATTGTTCATATAATGGGGCAAGTAAGAACAGAAAGAGAAGCAGAAGTGGGTGTGTGTCACAGACTTCTGCTTTAAAATATCTGGGTTCGGATCTGGCTTGGACCACAGCTGATTCAGGTACAGTGAGGCTGAAGTAATGGAATCCCATCTTCACAATTTATGTAGTTTAACAATAATATATGTGTTGTGTGATTTTTAAAGACACTTGCAGAAGTTTCCTTAAAATAAGCACTGCTCTAACTAAAGGCTTTTATTCCTCTGTGCATCTTCATTTATGCATCTTTCTGAACAGCTGACACAATTCCACTTGGTTCAATAGACAGTTAATACGTTTGTCTGAACCACGGTGCACATGGTATTAGCAGTATTACCTATCTGAAAGCTGTCCTGTCATCACTTACAGAATGCATCTATTACTCTACATGAAGCTATAAGTCAGTAAAGTCTGGATGGAACACCAACTCTGCTATAGACAGCTCTGGATTAAGTACAGGGAAATGTTCTTGATTTTACCTTCATTAGCCTTTAGGGGTCACTTTTGTTTCATGGAATTATAGCTTCAGCTACTTTTTTAGGGCTGTAAGTTAGAAGGCCACATGAACTGAAGTCTGGGTGTGATGAGTTTCTGGTACAAGAGCTAAAGTATCCTTTCCCATGAACATATCCTTTTAATCACTGTTAGACAGTGTATCAAATAATTTTCTTGGGCATTTAACAAATGGTGGGTACATTGCAGTCCCCCTGAGTGTTCCAGATGACAATGTATTTAGAGTGCTTTCCTCTGAAATGAAATACTTACTTGTGGAGGGTCAGAAATGATACTTCGGGCCATCCAACCCAACATCAGGTTTCATCCCTGCTTCATTTCACTTACACCTGTGGTGTTCATTCAGTGAGGGTACGTCTACACTAGCCCCCTAGATCGATCTAGGGAGGCTAATGAGAGCAACCAAAATTGCAAATCAAGCCCGGGATTTAAATATCCGGCAGTTTGCATGTTCAACGATCGCCATTTTAGAAATTGACTAGCCGAAGTAACTGACGCGTCTACACGCGGCAGTGAAGCGGGATTCGATTTAAAGCCCTAATTCGAATTAGCTGGTAAACCTCATTGCAGGAGGAATACCAGCTAATTCGGTTAAAGCTTTAAATCGAATCCCGCTTCACTGCCGTGTGTAGACGCCGTCAGTTACTTCGGCTAGTCAATTTCTAAAATGGCGATCAACATGCAAATCAAGCGCGGGATATTTAAATCCCTGGCTTGATTTGCAATTTCGGTCGCCCTCATTAGCATCCCTAGATGGATCTAGGGGGATAGTGTAGACGTACCCTACTATAGTGGCTATTGCTATAGTGAACTAGCTATGTTATTCTGAAAATGTAAATAATTTTGTGAGCCAACTAGCCACATTCAACAAGTCAAATAGCCACATGTGGCTAGTGGCTAGCATGTTGGACACCACAGACTTACACACTCTGCATGCAGGTTCAGATTACATACATGTTTGTGCTTTGCTTATGAGCATATTAAACAACTATCCAGTGTGAAAAAGATGGCAGTTATTTGGGACTGCAAAACCAAAACCCACCAAACTCCTCAGTAAATTGTAACAGAGCCTCTCTTGACTTTGCTAACATCTGTTCTTTTGACAAATGTATGTTTCTGTGCATGTTGGTTAAATATTCTCTTTGTGTAATGATTTCTACAGATGCATTGCTCATCTGGATATATTCCCACCTGATTGTTCGTACTGCAAACATGACTCTTGGTGTAAATAAATTGTTTTCTTGTAGAATTCAGCAAACAATTACTGGGATAAAATAAACCCCTAGATGCTTTTGTAAGACATACGTTAGTTTTTATTAACTACATATATGTTATGCCTTTTCATTCTTGCAAATAAATATTTTATGTAGAAAAAAGCAAAATTAGCTCCTTTGTCTTTCCATTTATTTAAAATCTGGCCTTCTGTATTTTGAAAGCACTGAAACGTGTATGGTTTGTGAGGTCTTTTTTTAACCTGATTATCTAACATGCTGCCACTGAACTGGAAGAAGATGAAAAGAAGTGATATGTGTATATATTTCACAGTAACTATGTGCCCTTTCTCAAGATTGCTAAAACTGGAGAATTGCTTTTGTTAATCATAGTGGAGGAGGGATGGTAACATTTTGTAATAGCTGTGTTGCATAATTCCACAAAAAAAGCTATGTTAATACTAAATTCATAGATGTATGGGGAAAAGAACTATGTTTTGGTAATATTGGGGAAGGGGGGATCTGTCTTGTTTGGAGATCAGATCTGCACCATATGCAAGTTGACAGAGCTCTATGGCTATGCCCTGACTTACATGAGTTGAGGATTTGCCATTGCCTCTGGGATGAATGCTCCAAATCCAGGTTGATACTTTGGCTTTGACATGTTCTGTGTTGAGTGGGTGGGTGGATCAAGAACTCCACTGCCCAATCTAAGAGGGGGACAAAAGCATCCTCAAATGTAGATGATGTTGCAGGTAAGTCACTGCACATGAATTGTATATCTCTAGCCTCCAGTTTCCAAGGGTCCTCCCCCGCTTGAAGTCTATTTTGACACAAACTATATGTATAGAGAAAAATGTGCAGTGTTCCTGTGGTAGATTTCACCTGTCTTCAAATGGGGGCTGCCATTTTGGTTTTAAAAATGTTGTTCTCCTCTGATGTAAGGAACAGTCTTTCCTTTCAAATAGGGCCTCAGGGGGGAGCCCCATGCTCAGTAGCAGCACCCAGCCAGGAATCTGATACAAACCAGGATTGCTCTTCAATGAGAGGATCACATTGTAATCGGATAAGTTTCCATTTCTCCTCTCTGAGCTGAGCGCCTCACTGTATTGACACTGCCAAAACATGGAGCTTGGGAACAGACGTGCATCATTCAAATGTGAAATTAACATTTCCAGTGGAGGTCTTGCCAACAATGTTAGTTATGACAGTTTCTCCCAACCAAGATCAGGCCCCATAGTTCTAAGTACTGTACATACACATGCTATGTGCCCAAAGAATTTGTTTAACTAGGGAAAAGAGACATGAAGTTAGAATTCTCATTGTACAGATGGGGAAACTGGAGCAGAGGCATAACTGAATTTTGTATGTCTCTGTTTTGGGACTCCCTTCTTGACATCTTAAGAGTTTGATTTTTTTCAGAGGGTGGGAGGTTATAGCTGTCCTGCTGGCAATTAATATAGCTGAAATACTTCTGAGAATGTTGGCTGGAGAGATTAAACAACTTGCCCAAGGTCATGCAGGCAGTCTGTGGGGAGAACTAGAAGGAGGAGACCATCCTTGTTTGGGTTGGGTATTCCACTGGAATAGAATGAAAAAAGTAACATTGCTTGACCTACATTTCTTTCTTGGATACCATTTGTATCTCATGGTGCAACAGAAAGCTCTTACAGACCCAGCATCCATGTGGTGGCAGCAGCTGCTCCCTTACCCCAGACTTTACAGTGCACAAGTGTGCACACCTAGAAACATAGACCCACTTCTCTGAATAGCTGCAGCAGCCAGAGATTGAAAACCTTTGTCAGAAGTGCCTTGAATCAAGGGCCATGAAAGCAGCTAAGGTGAGTACAGGACCCCACCTGAAATTTAGGTGAATCCCTGCCTCACTGGCCCTTGTCTCTGAATTAAATACTTTGTTTTGCCTTCCCTAGAAAGGGGGCATTACCATGTCCTTGTGGGAGTCATAAGCCACCCACACATTCTCCTCCGCTTTCACCGTCCTCTGAGACCATGTTGCAACCACCACCCTTCCTGTACTACTGCAGCTGTCCTGATTCTCTGAATAGAAAATATCAGATGCCAGAGCTATCAGTCCAGCATATGTTTTACAAGCATGAACTTAAACAGAAAAATCTTAAAGGAAAATCATCTGATTTGTGACCTGCTATGGTACTTATCCTTCTTGTCTTAAATTGTTTATAGCTCAGTTCTGCTCCCTTGAAAACTAAGGCTTGGGAATAAAAGTGCAAGGTGACTGCTGACAATATTGAATTAAGCAGTGATGGTCATTGTTTAGAGCAGCATGAAGTGAGTGGGAATGCATGCAGTTAGTGATTACACCAGGTAGCCGCAGCCTAGAAATGAATGTGGCGCCGTGAGATTGTCATGTTCACACTCTGTCACCCTCCCATACATACTGTCTTTTGGAAAATGTGAGACTATTTTCACTCGGGACTAGATCCTGATACCGCTACCCACATGGACAACAGTGTGAGGCTATAGGAATCTGCCCCTGACGGTTTGACATTGTTATTTGACTGACGTGCATCTGTCCTTGTTATCAATAATGTTCCCACAGTGTAGAGAGAGATGGAACATACACTGGGAAAAATCAGTGGCTGGTGAATGAGTGCACTTTTCTAAGAAAATGAATAAATAATAAAGAGAAATAATGAGCTTTTAAAATTTGTTCATTGTGAATGCATCCCCATTCTCCACCATAACTAAGGGTATTCTAGGAGGCAGTGTTGCCTATGGGATAGAGCACTGGACTGGGATTCTAGACTATTGCCAGCTCTGCTATTGGCCTTCTGGATGACCTTGAGATGAAATCATGTTATCTCTGCCTCAGTTTCCCCATCTATAAAATGGCGATAATGACACCCGTTACAAAATTCTGAGAACTACAAAAGAAAAGCACTATATGCAGTGTTGGCATTATTAGAAATTATTGCACTTCAAAAGTCCATTTTTTTTTAAGTAGCTCATTTTTTATTGATCTCAAGTTACAATTTTTTTTTAAGAAAACTGGAATTGTGTTTATAAGGACAGGTCTCAATTCTGGCATTGTTTTAGGTGGCTTTTTTTTTTTAAGACTAAAAAAATTAACCCTTTTAGGTAATTTCAAATTTATTCAGATTCCCCTCTTCTGTTTTCTAAAGGCAACATTTAAAAATGTTCAGCAGCTGCTTAAATTTTTTTTTCAGTGCATTGGTACCAACAAAATCAATGGAATTTAGCAGAAAAGCAGAAATCATAACTGTCCACTTGTCTAAATAATGCAACCATAACCACTGCATGAAACTACTGAACTGATATGGATCAGGTCGATATATATTAAGCATTACTCTGAAGAAGTTGTTTGACCACAGAGTGGTTTGACCCCCTCCCACCCCACCCAAGTAAGAAGTTACCTCCCTGCACAAAATCTATGCACCACTGATGCCTTCAGAACAGGCCTTCACTGACACTAAAGTACTGCAAAGGCCTTTTTCTGGCCCTCTGTACAGGGATGAATTTAATCCTTTCTGAGCATTTCCTGTTTCATTTCATACCATCCATGCAACTCTTCAAGCCATGCATTACAGCCATAAGCCCTACAAGAGGACTTAACATAACACCTGCTGAAGCCCATCAGTGCCCCCAAACCAGCCAGAGGAGTCACTACAAAATGATGCAAGGTACTTCTTTTATCCCAAACCCTGAGCCTCTGTATCATTGCCAACCTGTGAACTGTGATACCTGCCATTGGAATCCAGCCCCTTTTGCCAGCACAGCACTCTCAGATGTTGCCAAAGCCTGGTAAGGTTCTATTCTTGTGTTCTGATCTTTTTCAGTTTAGTCAAGTCACAGTGAGTGAAGTCTACCTAGACATCTATGAATAAATGTGATATTTTCACGATGTTTCTGCTATGTTTCTGTAAAAAAAAATGGACGATTCAAGTGTAATTGTGTAAGCAACACTGTACCTTACTAGCTTTCCCGTTCACTCAGCATTGCTAATATAAAGCAGAATGTATTGGAAGCGTATGTAGCACCATATGTTGCAAATTAGTCATGCAAATTTCAGCAGCAATAGCAAAAATAGGTGATCCCATAGTATATTATAGACCTGTTGTAGAGGCAAGGGCAATTCTTTTCCCTGGCAATTTCAGCATAGGGAAAGTGCAGGTTGCCTTCCCTCTGTCCCTAAACTGCCCCAAGCCACCGCGCAGGAATTAATTCCCTGCAACGGCTTGCCTTGGCCCCCAATTGTACCCATAGGATAGTTAGCTATGCTGTTCTGATTACAAGTAGCATGGTGGAGCATTGGAAGAGAATTGGGGTAACCAGACTCTGTAGCATAGGGGTGTAGAGAGCACTGAAAAACAAGCAAATTGAATTTTACTGGGAAGTGAAGTGCAAGACAGTGCATTTTGTGTGTGTGTGCGTGCGCTCCATAGCTGTAATAAGCTCTCACCAGTTTGCCCTACTTACGAGATGGGCAGTCACAGTCAGCACTTCAGTTAGTGGCCTTTAAGGATCACCTTAGCTTGAGTGCATTGCAAAGGTCTCCACATTGTGTGGGTTTTATACAGCAGCATTCCCCTTTGATTTTTTTCAGAACAACAGTATTGCTCATGCTGTCCTTCCTTTCTTATGGGATGTGTATTGTTTGGGGGGAGAGGGGAAGTTTGTTTGCTTTTGGATATTTTTTGTCACATTGACTTTTTGTGGCTCTGGATTCTGGACCCTCAAAACTAGAGGTTTGTTGGATATATTCCTGTGAGATTTTTTCAAATCCCCAAACCATCATCCTTTTCATTCTTAAATTAATATTATTGCCACTGTTATCCCAGGCATCTAAACAGTCCTATGCCATGACTTTTGCTTACACTGTCTGACCAACAAAAGGATGAGGCAGGGAACAAAGGAGGGGAAATTCATTTGTTAATAGGCTCTCTGGTGAAACCAGGTGTTTGACTCAGTAGTGTACTAAAAACAGACTGCATGGGAAAAACGGAAGAGATTAATGCATAAATAAACATTCAGAGGATTAGGGGAGCATCTGATGCTTTTGGCCACTTGACCTACCTCTCATGAAGGCATTTTTATGATTCTAGGAATTGATGAGACAAGGTTAAGGCAGGCAAGTGTCACAAGCTGCACCTCCATTTAATTTTGTACATGTTGCTAAAGAGAATGTTAGGAGTATTTGAAGCTTTCTTCCATGGGTGCAATATATTAAGTACTGTTTATATTTCTGTTAGTGCAGGGACAACATGATATTCTGCCACATGAGGATCTGAGTTCATGGCCCAAGTTCAGTCCCTTGCTTGTCAGACTAGCACTGGGAATACAGTACAGGGAAATGTGCCTGTCCAGAAGAACCTTCTGTATCTCTTTGTGGCCAGTGCTGTGAGCAGAAATGGTTTATATTGAAAGAACAACCAATAATCTTTAGTCAAAAGGAAGGTCCAAAATGGGATTGTAACAGGGCAAGGCATCTCTCTAACTTAACAAGTACTCACTTGCTGGCCTGGTCTCCTTTAAGGTTTATAGTGTAAAGAAAAATAAATAAAACTTGCTCACTGTTTGTATCTGTATTTCATAGAGCTACCTTCCCCTCTTGCTCTAGGGACCGATCAAAGCTATTAGCTTCACCCTCCTATGGCTGTTCCCCCAGGCATAGCCTAGCAGCCCAATAATCCCTGCCCCCTGACAGCTCTTTGTAGCCCTATTGTAGCCTTGCCCCTTTTAATTGGCTCAAATGGGCCCACCTGCTCTGCCATGGGGCACTGGTCCAAAGACTCACAGGGACTGGCTGGTCTGAGGTGTATTATCTTCCAAAAGGAAAAAAAATGTATATACCCACAACCAGTGCTTTTTTTTTCTTTTGTTTAAAAAAAAAAAAAAAAAAAAGTGCCGGTACTCCAGGGGAAAAATGGTTGAGCTCTGACTGGAGGTGCTGGTACTGCATCACAAAAAAAGCACTGCCCACATCCAAAATAATTGAGGACAGGGATTTGGTGCCCCTGAATCTTGGGATTCACCTTGATTGTCTCTCCATGTGTGTCTCAGGTCAGCGGTGAGTATCCTATTGCCATTGTCCAAGTGCTTCGTGAGGTACAGTGTTCTGGACCATTCGTGTTGAATAATATAGTATTCCTTTATAAGAAAAGGAGACAGGGAATGAAGAGCAGATTGAGGGGGCATTCTGGAAGTACACAAAGGTACCAGGCGAGAACAGTTGTTGAAGAATCAACATTGTGAAGAAACCAGACACATTTATTATTATTTGCATAGTGACCAAGAGTATGTTAGACACTTCCCAACACAAGTACAGAGGATACTGTGAAGAATTTCCAAGTTAAAGTGCCAACGCTGTGCATACTTAAACGTATACATTTATGCACATCAGCATTCTTATGAGACTACTTGTATGATTTAAGTTACTCATCAGCATTTACAAGATGTGGCCCAACTTTTAGATGAAAGTCAGAAGTGAGAGAGGGTGAGGAGAACAGCAGTAAGTTTTTGCAGCTGTCCAGAAGGCATGTGCAGACCTTACCTATATTTTATTTTAACAGGGAGGAATATATTAGTATTTTAAATCCATTTGTTGGGAGCTGGGAAGCCAAGGCTGCTCCTATGACTTGAGGGTTTTTTAGTGGATTTTGGGAAAATGTTATTGAACTGTGTGGAGTAATGGCTGATGTCTCTGGAATTTTCTGTTTTTGTCACGTAAGCCATATTTATTTACTGTATTCATTCACTAATATTTTCTGTTTAAGTTTTCCCAACTATATTCCTCTTAGTGGTGAAAGTGTCTATTAACTGCCTCCTCCTACATGTCTGTTCAAATTTCCTTTCCTGTGCCCCCAACCCTGGTAAAATGTAATTGGATGTCTCATTAGAGCTGGTGCATTAATACCTCCTGTCTGCCTCCCTCTCCAGCTATCCCACCCTTGCATGATAAGCTCACCACCTGCACAATTTCCCACGGATTTTATTTTTTTACAGGAAACTTAGTTTAATCGAAGCAGAAACCAGATTTGATTTCAATGTCTTAAGTAAGTAAAAGTGAAGAGTCAAGATCTTAGGAAGAAATCAAGACAAAAGCCTTGCCATATCTCTAGGAAGTCTAATATAGCCCCAAAAGTACAGCAAAGACAGAGGTTTTGTGGAGAGCTTTTCCACGCGCACATATTTAATTCATTGCTGCTCTGTGCCTCCCTTCAACACTTCTTAAGGCAGGAAGGCTGTTTTAGGGTGTGGTTTTCCCCCATTTAACAGATGAGAAACGGGTGCTAGTTCCCATGAAGCCTCTTCTCTCCCTCTCTGTAACCCGGGTGAAACGACTGCCCCCTTCCACCCGGGAAATCTGCCCATAGCAGCTGTCAGAAAGCCCCTGGAGGAGCTGGGGCACTGTGCGGGCGCGGGGGGAGCAGAGCCAGTTAACCAGCTTCTCTAGCCGTGATTCTCCCCTCTTCCTTCCCCTGGGTAAACGCTCCACCGGGACCCTTCCCTCTCCCTTCCATCGGCCTATAATCTTCAGGGGGGACCCTAACTCTCAAATGTCTCCCTTCCCCTTTCCAAACGCTCCAGCACTCCCCCTCCAATACACACCCCTCTCTTCCCTCTCTAGCCTTTGGGAAAAAATCCCCCCTCCCTCCGCCGCCCGGGCCCATTGCTCTCGGCACTAGCGCCCCGAGCAGCCCCTGGCCCGGCTGGAGGCGATGCTGCCGCTGCTCCAGTCCTAGGAGGGAGCGGCAGGAGGCGGCGGCGGCGGGCGCTGGTTGGCCCGCGAGGAGGGGGGCGGCAGGGAGTTTCCCACAATGCTCCGCTGCAGTGCAGCCGCCGATGGATGCTGCGGGAAGGTGCTGCCATTTGCAGCCTCCTCGGCGAGCGGCTCCGTGAGGGGCCCCAGCTCCAGCTGCAGCCGCCGCCCCGTCCCCGTCCTTGTGCCCCCACCTCAGCGCCTGCAGCCGCCGCCCGCCCTCGCCTGCTCCCTGCGGCTGCCCCGGCCCCGGGGGGCTGCTGTCCGCCCGGCCCCGCAATGAACCCCCCGTCGGCAGCCGGGGAGGACAAGGGGGCTGCTGGCAGCGGCAGCTGCTGCCGAGGAGCCGAAGGCGGCGGCGACTCGAGGGGCGCAGGGGCCGCAGCCGAGGAGGAGCTGGGCACCGCCGGCCAGAAGGAGGAATCCCTGGAAGAAAAGCTGCGGAACTTAACCTTCAGGAAGCAGGTGTCCTACAGGTGGGTGAGGGCAGGCGCGGGGAGGGGGTTCCCGCGCCCCTTGCACCAGCCTCGGAGTCTGGGGGTTGGCAGGGGATGGGGGGGGATCCTGGGCACAAGCGCCAGCCTGGGAAGTTTCCCCTGGTGGCTGCAAGCTCCCGCTTCAGCGCTGCGTTCCTGCCTCCCTGGCTAGAGCGGAGAGGAGGCGCCAAGTTGGTAGCTCGAGCCACTCCAGCAGGTAGGAAGGGGCCCGTGAGGGCGCTCGGGCTGAGATGCAGGGATCCTCGACAGCCCACAGAGCTGGCTCTGGCCGTCACCTGGAGCAGACAGAAAGCTTTGAGGGAGGCAGTAGTGGGGTTTGGGGGGGAGAGAGATTCCACGCTTCCCAAGTGGGCTACAATATAAAGTGCCATAGTAAATAATCTTTTGCTCAAGCTAATGTCAAGACTCTTACATATAAATAGTGTGTATGTGTGTTGTGTGAGTGTGTCTGTGCATTGTGTGCGTCTTTCCTCTGTGTGTATGTATATACCTGTATATATATGTGTGTAAGCTTGTCTATGAAACATGCTACATTTGTGGCAGCTAGTTCTTTAGTTATGATGTAGTGTTTGCATGGAGTGCCCTGACAGCAGGCTGTGAGAGTTACACTGTCAGAAGGATGTTGCAGTGAGGGATTAGGGAGAGGGCAGCACCATAATTGCCTGAGTTACTTTTATTTTCCCCAGTCAATCTGGATTACACTAAAAAAGAAACCCTCCAAATAGGTGGAGGACATTTTGAGAAAGAGAGAGAGAGATTGAGATTGAGAACAAACTCTTTGGGATTACAAAGAGAGTGAGAAATACTACCTGTCAGGGTGTGGAGTGATTCTTGAATTTTACTGTTTAGAATACAATTAAAGCTACTTATAATTTCTTGGGCCTCAAAACATTTATTAGAAAGGGGACACTCACACATTTCCTGAGGCATTGCTGTTTCTGATTTTGGTTTCTCTGGAAAGTGTCATGAAGAGCAAGCCTTTTTCTCTCCCCTCAAACCCACCAATGAGTCATTATGTAAGCATTAGCAGATGACAAGGTGTGGGGGTGGTTATGCCAGATACCCACACAACTTGACTGATATTTGAGGCAGAAGACTGAAGGCCAAGTATGTCCAAGCACCTGGGAAGTGTGGGCATTTGATATAAATGAAGTGGGGTGTTGCTTTTATTACTTTTTTTTCATTTTGTCATAATGCATTTACATCATATACTCAAACAACTAGATTCCTTTTTTCCAACCATATTTCTGTGACTTGATAACTCAGGGCATGCTAATTGAGTCCTTCCATTTTTTAGGTTACCAGTAAGCATCTGCCCCCAAGTCAGTAACTATTGAAAACTGTTATTATTTGAGAGGTGTTTAGCAGGGAAGTTGGTGGCCTCAGTCTAATTTTAGATGATTAACCACATATATTCCCCTAACCCCCTCCAAAAAAACCCAACACAGAACCTTTGTTGGGGTAAACCACGTTAACTTGGAGAGTGGAAAAAACTCATATAGCTGCTACCTTATTATGTCTTTAGAATAAAATAGGACTTCTGTGTCCATGGCTGTCAGGTCAGCAACTTTCAGTAGCATTGAGGTGCTTCTTAAAAATACTTTTGTGCTGTCCCCTTACATTCTTCAGGTTAAAAATGCTCCTCTCTCTCTCTCTGTCTCTCAATGGTGGTTTAAAATTATGTAATTTTGTACTTCTAGGGAGATGTTGCCTCTCCATAGTTGAAGTTGAAGTTAAATAATACTTCATGTATGGGTAGAGAATATTTCTTCTGATTTTCAATAAGGGGTGAGTGCTCAGCCGATGAGGGTAAAGCTGTAAGTGATTCATACTAGGTTGTCTTTAATGAGTGACACTGGCCTTCTCTTGAGCATTTTGTATATATGTCATTTGTCAATATTTTTGTAACTTTATTGCAGTAGTGTTTTTAAATTGCCATTTTGTGGCTGCAACTTACGCGAATTGCAGCTGAAGACTGAGAACTCCACGGGTTAAGACGACAGGGAGGGTCAGTTCTAAATGTTGACATCTGCCAGCCAACATGCTTCTGGGGAAAGAGGGATGTGGTTTCCAGTAGATTTGGAAAAGTTCTTAATTAAAGCTGTATATTTTAATTTAATTTAATTGATTTGGATATCTTATACACTGTTGGAGAAAATGTTCAAATCTACTAGTAACATATTCACTTTCCCTGGTATTGTGAAATATGAGTAGCCTTCCTTTTCATTGGGACCTCTGTATTTCTATACTGTGTGTATGTAGGAGTTTTATAATAAATATAGGTAGGGAGGAATGACAGGATTTCTCCCCCCTCCCCTCCCCCCCCATTTTCTCCACAAATGCATGAGCAGGCAGTAAGTCCTGAACTTTAGAAATGGGAGGTTTTCTCAGTAGCATTTAAATAACCGTTTCTGGAGGCATATTATTCTTTCTGCTTGTTTTAGACTGAGGAAAGGAAAATAATTTTTCTATGCATCCTGGGATTTCTACACACTTCTTTTTTTTTGGAACTGATTTCCTGCAAAGAATGTTCCATTCTTTCAATTACCCACAGAGCAAACACCAGAGTCAAAGACTTGTACAAAGCACTGCTAGTGAGTTTGTTTTTTCATCTTAAAATTGCTACCTTTTTTCTCTTTGCAAATTATGGTGTTGCAATGGATTTATAAATGCAAATGGCTGTATAATGTGCAGGAAACTTTATTTATATTGGCACTTGGACTCTTTTCACTCTAGTACATTAGAAATTATTCAAAGGGTTTTCTTTGTGTGTGTGTGTGTGTGTGTGTGTATTATATTGACACACAAGCAAACATCTGTATTTATAGGTACATCAAAAGAATACAGCAGGAACATGCTTAAAATAGCCCAGACCCATGCAAATAAATGTAAAAACTGCACTGATGATAAGTGGCCAGGTGAAATAGGAGTGGAGAAGAATGGGGGTGAGATGTCTTTTTAGCAAAGGAGGGCAGGGAAAGAAAAAGAAAAAAAGAAAACAAAATATTTTTATGTGCACTTCGTATGCCTCTTTTCTGCCAATCACAGCTTTTGTTGTACATTAATTTTGGTTACTTTTTCTTAGTTCCATTCCTTTCGTCCTCTCATTTAGTTGCTAAGCAACAACTTTTTCATTATAAGGAAGATCTAGTTAGGGTAATTACATAGTTACTGTAAAAATATAACTTGCTAGTTTCACAGGGGCTATGCCATAACTATAATAAACCTAGTTTAGATGTAAATGTTTACATTCACATGGCCAATGTATTTGAGTGCAGGGATTTATTTATTAAATTGGCTATGAATTTGTATGCATACATAGACATATTTGTCCCTTTATATGTGAAATCTAATCAGTATTTGTGATTTAGAGAAGACCACAAACAAATTGCTTTGCATCTATAGGCATGTTGCACTCAGTGCTCCAAAATCAATTAAGTGTATTATGTTGCCAACTCTCATATACCATATTGAGTCTATACCAAGGCAAGGTTTGCAGAGCTACTAGAGGAAGAAATGTTTTGTTTATTCAAAAAGCCGCTTAGATGTTTGCTTGCTGTATTCCTTTCAATTATATATTTATATACACATACGCTGTGGGCATCTGGCACTTACCTGTGCTTGTGCATGAGACAGTGTGTATTTTGGGCATGTATATGTGCATATGTACAATCAATTGAAGTAGATCTTCATTTGCAGGTGGAGTACTTGCCCTTCTAACTTTGATTAGTCATTTTCAGGCTTGGAGTAGTCTCACTACTCTGCAGAGTTATGTGAAATAAACTCTGAGCTTTGCTGCTTGACCTTACCTATCAATTCCCATGTGTCATACAGACTCTCTGGCAACACTGCATGTGTATGGTATTTTCTCTAATTCAAGGATATGTGGCCAGTCCAATGGCTGTTTGGTCTAGATGAAAGCTTGAGGAAATGATCTGCCTTGTGATCCTAGTTCTGGCACCAAAATTGGGACATCCTCTTCCATAGCTGGGTTTTTACATTGTAATATAAGCACCCCAATAGCCATTTTAGTGTTGATTTTTACTGCCCAAATATTGTGGCAAGTATCTTCAGTAACCAAATATGAATACTGGGCTCACACATTGAAGCATATAAATTTTAAAATATATTGATTTAATGAAAAATTCACCTCTGTCCTCCACAGAAATTGGCAAAAATAGATGCTCCTCCTGCAAAGCAAAAGCTCTGCTAAACCTGGTCCTACTAGGAGCACTACCCCTAAAGTAATAAGACCTATGTGAACATTTAATTAGCTGTGTAGAGTTCTTTGGATGTTATCACATAAAATTGCTGGGGAAGCTCCCCCACTGCCCCGCACCCATAATATTTGCTAGAGTTTTGCCTCTGCAAACACCGTATCATTTCACTTAAAAGGGACACTGTCAACTTACCTTTAGTCCAAACTTTATTTTGTTGTTAAACAGCTTTTGTCAAAGTGACAATCAGTAGAAATGTTTCCACTAAAGGAGATAGACACCATCCTGACACATTTGAATCTCCAAACCATAGCAGGTTTAAAACCCTTAAAATGAAACTGAGTACAAACATAAGAGTGGCTATACTGTGTCAGAGCAAAGGTCCACTTAGCTCAGTATCCTGTCTTCCAACAGTAACCAATTCCAGGGCCCCAGGGGGAATGAACAGAACAGCTAATCATCAAGTGATCCATCCTTTGTCACCCATTTCCAGCTTCTGACAAACAGAGCCTACGAAGACCATTCCTGCCCATCTTGGCTAATAGCCATTGATGGATCTACTCTAGTGAAAGTGCACTACTCTTGGTTTTCAATTATTTAAGTGGGGTTTCATAATTAGAGTGGAGAGAAATATTAAAAAGTAGACAAGGAACATAAATCTTGACAAGCGAATTGACTCTCTAACTTCTTTCACTTCTAATATTTAGTAGTAATACAAATCCGATGGATTTGACACATGGAATATGAAGGAAAGGTTTTCTGTTTGTCTAAAAGTTGTCAATTGCCTCATTTTAAAAGTTAAAGTGAAATTCACCAAAGAATTTTCCTGTGGAGTAGGTTATGTAGTCCATCAATTTAATTCTGTTTTCACCTTGACCTAATTGAGAGAATCTTTGTTTGACGGCATGTTAGACAAACATTAGAAACCCTAGAGGTGTATGGCTTTCGCTCAGAGGTTTGTCAAGGAGGTTTGGACCATGCCGTAGGAGCTACAATGAGTGAGCCCTGCAGTGCTAATATGTAGTGGCCTGGTTTCTCAGTCATCATGCATTGTATTTGGCTAATGCAGCCTGCCCTGATAGGAAACAATGTTGTTTCAGTTTTACTAATGAAAGTGGTTGGAGGTGGTGTTTTTGTGTCACTGAGTCAGTTTAAAATCTAGTTCCACTCAGAAAAGTGACTCTCTAAAATTGGCAGTTGGAATTTCCATGGTTATTATTTGTTGGCAATGGCCACAAAACCCAGGGAGGCTCTGGTCAGATGGAACTAGTCACTGACTGATACATGGCAAAGACCATGAGGTACTTTGATACCACAATGATTTATGTGGGAGGAATACTTGGCTAGGTAAGCTTGGGGCTCAGGGCTTTGTGGACTACAAAAAGAATTGCAAAGAATAGAACAGAAGCTCTGTAATTCTCACGTCACGTACTTGCAAACATGATAATTCTCATAAAACTCCTGTAGGTCTCACTTCACTTCTCAGCTAAAATTGAGCAGTATAGGTAGTGCTTGATGACATCTCGTACTACTAAGATTTCTTTACTTTTATGGAATATGACAGCACATTTACTAGTGTACCATGAAGCATTGTAAATAATTAAAACAGAATTATATTTGTCAAAATAAAATAGAAAACCTTCTGTGATGGAGTACCTTTGATCTTTTAATCATGTTGTTTGCTTACTCTTAACATTATCTAATCCTTAATGGGTCTCCCAGTCAGCAGTGTGAATTAGAGAGGCAATCCTGTATCAAATGGCAGGAGATGATTTTTTTTATCCTTTAACTCATGTCAAAAAGTAAGTTCCAAGTATTGTCTCAATCCCATGCCAGTCACTTACAACTTTCCTCTACAGAGTTTCACATAACAATGTTATGGGACACACTAACATATGATGTTTCAAGTTACTTTGCTTTCCACCTTGAAGCATTACCACTTTTTTTATAATTTACTGCAAAATACATCAACTTCATGCTTTTGAACACATGGTGAGGCCTCCAAAGAGTCTCTCTTAAACTATTTATAATGCTTTGCGAAAGGAGGTGGAGGTGCTAAGTTCTGCAATGAAGAGAGGCTATGACAGTTCAGAGGCACAAATAATACCATGGCTAAATAGCCTTACGCTGGGGTAGTTGCTTTTTGCGACCCAACCCACCAAGTTTTCAGTTGCTTTTAAAACTTTCCACTCACTTGGGAACTTTAATGCATTCACTATCTGTGAATCCTAAAAATAAGAAATGGGGAAAAAACATTAAATTTTCTAGTTTAGTGCTGTAGTAATGCAGGATTAATTTTAATATCCCACAGGGGTAAATGTTTTGATTGCATTTTTCCCATAGGACTTGTTTTCTTAAAATGTACATAATTTAATCCTTCCCCTTTTCTATATTCTCCCTCCTTTTCTGTTTTGCTTTGTGACACGCACTTTCAAGATGACTGATTTAGTGGCATAGCAGTGCAGTGGGCCATGATGTTAGAGAATTACAGTGGGTGAATTGCACCAAATCCATAGCAGGCCAGGCAAGTAACATAGTCAAGTATCTAGAGGTTTAAGTGTGGCTCTTAGGTGACCAGAGTTCTACTCCAAGTTCTGCCAGTGACTAGCTGTATAACGTTTGGAATAAAGTATTTGATCCAAAACTTTCAGTGGGGTGTCTTAGCTTTGAGGTACCCACCTTAATGTGTATGGGGTCTGATTTTCAAAGATGTTGAGCACCTATAACATCTTTTGATTTCATTTTGGAGTTGTGAGTGCTCAGCTAAAAATCAGGCCTTGGATATCTCAGTATGGGCACCTAAAATTAATGGCCACTTTTGAAAATGTAATCCCTGTATCTCATTTGCTCCACTTGATAAATGGAAATAATACATGTTCATTTTTGGAAACCTCTGTAATATTCTCGGACAAAAGTCACCATGGCCCAGATTCAGCAATGTATAGTGTTTGTGTAAGCTTATTTTTAAGCACATAAGTAGTTATAATGACTGCAGTAGAACTGCTCTAAATTAAGCTGATGCTTAGCTGATTTGCTGAATTGGGGCCTGTATAAATGCATAATAAAGCGTTACTGAGCATAGATACAAAACAGTAGTCTACAATTGCCTGGCAACTGCCCCAGGTGAAAAGCATAAGCTAATGAGAGCTGAATCCATGCCACACAGGGTGAGAACACCTTCATTATTGTTATTCCCATGGAGTACATAATCCAATAATCCACACATATCACCCAAGACAGTGTCAGTGTTGACAAAATGATTTGCATGCAGCCTCATGTGGCTCCTGACAGCTTTTTATTTGGTTGAACTTGGCTATTTGGTCTGGCTGCTGGGAAGCTGACACGAATATGCAAAACTACCTTCTGTGCTTTTCCAACTCACTAATTCTCTGGCTTATTTTGCTGTAAATCCAGCACTGTCCTACCATGTGACAGTGATAATCAGTCAAAGGCTTTCCCAGATATTAAAAAACAAAACAGGCAGGAGAGACTTACAGCTCTCTTGGCAGCTTCTTCTAGCTGCAGTGTTGACAGGGAGGAGTCTTGTCTTGAAATGAAATGGGGTATGGGGAAGAGGAATCCATGTTCACTGGTGTTGGTCTGCAAGGCTTTGCACACCATGTTTTGGCTGGAGTGACACAGTAGCACAATCACATTGTTCATCTGAGTGCCCTAATGGGATTTCTTTCCCGAGCTCTGGTAGCTTTCAGCAATTTGACCCATCATCACCTGCATCAGAGAGAACCTGTCTAGGGGTGGCATGGGTGGAGATGAAGAGTGGAAAATTTTAAAAAATAGAGAGAAAACGGAGTGTCTTTTCGTGCATGTGTGTGTTCACAGAAGTTGTAGGAGTTTGTGCCCATGGGGTTGTGAGGAATAATTCATGGGGAGCTGTTTGTGTGGGTAGGCATCATTTGTGAATAACTTCACGTGTATGCAGGAGGAGGGGGTGTGACCGGTGTAAGTATGTATGTTTGACCTGTGCTGTGTATTTTGTCAGCTGTTTGTGTGTGGTAAAAGTAATCATAGAATACATAGAATACTAGGACTGGAAGGGACCTCGAGAGGTCGAGTCCAGTCCCCAATCTGTGATGTGTCTGTGTGCTGGGGAGATAACTTAGCTCTATGCTAAAACTTTATGTGGGCTTAGTGTGTGGGGACAGCTTTTGCGTGTTGGAACATAGGTCTGGGCTGTGTATCCTTTGGGTTCTGTACATATGCACTTTATGTGAATGTATATAGATGAATGAGAGGGGACATCATTAGCAACCATTGTTTTGGTAACCTTTGTGTATGGATTACTGTGGTTTTCTTTTATTCAGCTTTCCTTTCAGCTGTGCTGATACATAGTTAGAATGTTAATGTGTTTGCTCAGAGACTTCAGAGTGAAGGCCTTTGGCCTCATTTCTGATCAAAGGTGTTGTGTCAAGAAGGGTCTTATCACAGAGCTGACAACTAACAACTTCAGAGCAATCTGATTAAGATTCTCTATTTTAGATGGCTCCTTTTTCTTTCTTTTCTCTTTCCTTTCATATCCCAATTTGGCACCAGCTAACTAGCCTCAGTAAAGGGGAATGAATGCATTTGACTGGTTCTTTGCCTTGCTTCCTACCACTGGTTCTTCCATGATATTAGAATTTCAGAATAATTTCTCTACCTGGGTGTCTCAGTGAGTAGCATCTTGAACTTCCAGAGGAGAAATCTGGATGGCCTAGCTTTATCTGTATGTTTTCACCCATGAAAGATGAGAAATATCAGTGAGTTCATGTGTTGGTCCATTGTCTTTTTGAAACCTCATTTTACCCTCCTAGATATATACGAAATGTAGCATTTTGGGGGGACAGAATGGAGAAGATTGTTAGGGGGTCTTTTTATATAGAACTAGCAGCTTTATAAAATGCTTCCTAACTGGCTGTAAATAATTCATGACTCATTGCTTATAGGACTGTTATTTTCTTGGTGCTTTTGGACACTGGGATGGTCTCTGAGGCTATATCTACACTTCAGCGCTATTTTGGGATACTGCGTCTTTTGAGCACACCGGTTATTTTGAAATATAATGGGCTCGCTATTCCGACTACCCTTTAAACCTCATTCCACGAGGAATAAGGGACATTTTGGAATAACGATTTAATTCAAAATAAGTGCTATATAGACAGCGCCAAATTTCAAAATAAACTATTTTGAAATAAGATTTAAAGTAGCTATGCAATTTGATATTCTCTGTGACATTTTTGGGAAGGTTCCTTGTCTGACAGTGAAGATTTGTTCATATTACAATGCAATTACACAATTTGGTCCTCTTGGAAATCTCTGCTGAGGAGAGACTTGTATGTGGATTACTGTGGGGGATCAGGGCTTCGTGTGATGGAAGATTTTCACTGGGGGCAGTACTGTATTTCCTTTCTTGTCAGTTTGATCCAGGTATGATTGGCCCCTCACTTTCACAAGCCTCAAAATAGACACTTCTCTGTCATGCTCCACCCAATGTTCTCAAAGTGATTTAAAAATAATTAGTTAAACTATACAAATGTCTCTCTGTGGTAGGGAAGTATTATTCCCATTTTATAAATAGGGAAAACTGAGATGCTGAAGGATAAAGAGACTTGCTCAAGGTCACACACGCAGTCTGTGACAAAACTGGGAATAGAACTCAGAGCCCCGACTCTGAATTGTATGCCTTTAACTGCAAAACTGCTCATTCACTTCAAAAGGAAAGAAAAGAATCAAGACAGCAACTTTCAGAAAAAATGTGGGAGGGAGAGAGTCAGAGGGCAGGCAGGTGCAAGAACATTATCACTTCATCTCATTAGTGGCATGCACTTTGTCAGATTTTTGGCTTCAAATTATTTGCATGTTGAGCAATTGTGGCAGTTCATTTTTAAAGAACTATATTAGCTGTAGGCCACCATTGGGTAGCTTGTAGTGTCCCAGATTTCTGCGGCCCTGCAAGTAGTACACTAAGATGACTCAGTGTGAAGGTAAAGAACTAGCAGCTTTATTAAATGCTTCCTAACTAGCTGTAAGGAATTCATGCCTATTGGCTACAGTTCTGTTATTTTCTTGATAGAAGGAAGGTGCCTTTTGACACTGGGAAAGACTCTGATTCTGCTCTGATGTTTTCTGTGTGACATTTTTGGAAAGGCCAGAGGGTCTTGGAATTGTAAATTGGGGATGAGCTGTTGGGATTGGGAATGAAATCCAAAGCTTCTCGTCTCCTGGCTACCAGTTCAAAGCCAGCTCTGGCTGGTAATGGCAAAGACCATTTCCATCCAAAGGCTGTTGGGTGGGATGTGAGAGATGACTCCTATATCACAGAAGATAAGAGATGGAAAAGAACTATTAGGTCCTCCAGAACACCTCTATGAAAAGGTTGTTCTTATCAATAATTTCATCTGCAAAGCCCAGGATGGAACAGGAATACAGTTGGTTGGGATTGAAGCATACTAACTTCCTCCACCATCTCCCATTCTAAACCTGTGTGAATGAATACAGGGCACAAGTGCATGCAGGATTTCAGTCTTTTGAGCTGCCAGTTATGCACATTTCACTAGCACTGACTTCATGAAAAACAGTGTGTAAATGTGCAGGAGACAGTGGCCAATGCCCCCAGAACAGGGCTGAGTTACATGATATGGATCTATTTTAAAGACTGCATTGCAGGGATGGGCCATTTTTCTGATGGTAGGAACCCTGTACTCTCATTTGGGAGACATGGGCTCCATTTCTGGTTTTCTTGAGAAATGCTTGGCTGGCAGGAACTAGGAGAGGAGACCTTGTTGGGCTCATCTCTCAGAAGGGCAGGGAGGCAAATACCTTCTAACCATCATCACCATCACTCAGTTTGAGAAGTGGCTATGCCCTTAAAACTCATGCCACCTTTTCACTGCCAGAATGATTTTAAGTGTGCCATGTGCATATGGAATAGGCTATGTCTAGTCAAGTGTGTAAGAGGAGTGAGCGCTGAGCGGCAGAAGTTCTGGCTGGGACATATTTAGTCTTCACAGGAAGAAACTTGTGGAATTTAAAAAAAACCTCAACTTTTTGTATAAATTTTTTGCTTGTGAAATATGGAGAGGCTTTGTATGTCAGGTTCCTTCACTCCCCAAACAAGTTCTCCAGCACTAGGTTTTTCTTAAAGGTGAAATGAAATCACATACCCCTCTCATGGCCTGATAGTCCTTTCCAAAGAGTATGCCATGTGGGAATTTGACTCTTTGGGGTACACGCTCAGAATGGTGCATGGTAGGGGAAGGTTGAAGTGCACATATCCCATCAAAACTGATGAGAGGTGTGCCACTTAGAATCCCACTATGTTTAGAAACTGGTCCCTTACGCTGTTCGTTGTACTCTCCAGGGTGCTGGGACGCCTCTGAGAGTAGGGGCAGAGAGAAAATGAAATGGCTTTCAAGCTTTTTAGCCTAAAAATATGATGAAAGAATGCTTTCCCACCACTGTACTGTATCATTACTTTTTATCATTAGCCTGCTAATGAGTTTCCTCTGGGGGTTGTAATGAGGGTAGTTCTTACGCGCTTACCTAATTACCAAAGGATCCCCAGCGTATGTCTGTGTGAAAATTTTTGTTGGGAAAAAACCCACTGGATTTCATTACAAACTAAGGACTGGATCTTATGGGGTTTCTGTGTGTGGATCTCTCCCACTGATGACAGTGGATTTCCATGTGTGGGGAGCTTGCAGGGTCATGTCCTCAGGTTTTGCACATTTTAGGCTGTTATGGTTTCGAGTCACACTCTAGGAGACTGTGTCACGACTTCGACTTCATGGCCAGAAGAGACCATTATGATCATCCAGTCTGACCTCCTGCACATTGCAGGCCATAGGACCTCACCCACCCACTGCTGCAATAGGCTTACAACCTCTGGCCGAGTTACAGAAGTCCTCAAATCTTGATTTAAGGACTTCAGTTATAGAGAATCTACCATTTACACTAGTTAAGACCCCTGGCTTTCACACAAGACCTAGTTAAACTCCATGGTTGCGAGCAAGTTTCATTGTGAGTTTTGAGGATCATTGGATTCTGAAACATAAAGTGAAATGTAGGGGCTATGTGCAGACCTGCACAGACTGGAAACAAAATGCCTTTGATAACTTTACCTGGAAGGATGTTTTGTATCCAGTACCTGTGTAATCTCTGCTACTCAGTCACAGGACTTCCCACCCCACTTTGGTGCGGAAGGCCTTTCTGTCATTTAAGTGACATTGACGAAGGAGTCAGCAGTGCCCAAGTAGCCTGAATCTTCAGGGGCATTGGGCTTTGTGTCAGATCAGAGGAAAGACATGCTTTATTTTTCATTTTGCCTCTCCAGGTAGCCAGCAGCTTCAGCTGTCACTCTTTCTTCCAGGCCAATCTATTTTGCTTTGGGTTGAATAATTTTTTATTTTGTTTCCTGCACATTTTCAATCAGGATAGAACATTTGATTTCTCAGTGCCCTCCCTTCTCCCTGACTAGCCCCTCTGTCTCTGTCTGTCTGTCTGTCTCTATCTCTGCCTCTCTCCCTGGCACTCTAGTTCTCACTGTTTACTCCCTGGCTTGTTGCTTTGCTTGCCTGGAATTTGTCAATTGTCCTTCCTGCTGCTTTCTAATGGTTATCAGTAGAGTTATGCTCTGTGCACAGTGTGGTGTATCCCGAGTTGCATAGAAGCTGTTTGTGGAGACGCAGATGAAAAACACACGTGTGCATGTACTGCACTTCACATTCCATAATGAATGTCTATATTTGTTGTTCAACCTGCTTGAGACCAGCTTCTTCCTCTCTCCTGTGACTGGAATAGGCTTGAGAGTTCAGTGGTGTCCTGTGGCTTTACTGTCAGGAAGCTCAGCATAAGCTGCCCTCTTCCCCAATATGTTACGTTTGCGGTTATGCAATTCCTCAAGGCCTAAAAAGACAGGGTATGTTGCAGTGATCACAAATTGGTATGGGCACCTTATTTGTAAAAGACAGGTGAGAGAGCCTGATTTTGGAGTTTCCCCAATCGGTATGGTAGAAATCTATCCCTCTCCCTTTGACAAAAAAGCACCCCTTTTTCTCTCTCTCATTTATAAAGCTGTTGTGGAAAAATGCTGGTAACTATCCATGCAGAGAATCCTGTGTCGTATTGCAACCTGGATCTGTGCTACAAGCAAATAACAGGCCAGACAAAGTAGCAATTTGAACATTAGGCTCATTATTGTTTGGTGCTATTGGGAGCCTTGATGGGCTATTTTTGGCCCTGGAGATCTGGTTCAGCTACTGCCTTTCAGACTGACATGATAGCTTTCATTTCATGCTTCTGTGATATAGGTTATCATATTGCCAAGATGACTAGTCATTCCATCCTATGATCAGTCAGAGGGCCCCCAGAAATTTTTCATTCGGCATGCGGCAGGCCTCCCTGATGCCCTTTTTCAGAGGGATCCCCCATGGAGGCACTCCACAGTTCTCCTTACTTGTAGCAGGGGTCTTGAAGCATTCACTAAGTCCTGCTAGAAGTGGGGAGAGGCCAAGGAGGCCCCTGGGGAGGGGGGATGCCTGGTGTTGGAGCTGTTTCCTTAGTTGTGGCAAGGAGGAGCAGTACTGGCTGCTCCACTGCCTGCTCAAATTTGGCCCCAAAGGGGCTCCCCCACCTTGTGATGGAGGGACCACAGGGGTCAAATGGGAGTGGCCAGGAGGCTGCCAGAGCTGCTTCTCCTTGCCACTTCTTTGGGGCCAGCTCTTGCACCAGGAGGGTCCAGCATTGATGGCTTGGCACCATTGCTAATGGTATGCACTCTGTGCAATGTGTGCAACCCGCACACCTTGTGGGTGTGGTGTTCTGTCCCATCTAGTGGCACGGAGACCACTCAGAGAGAACGATGAGTGTGCTCTAAAGCCTGAGCTAAGAGCTCCGTGGCTTTTAGCTCATGTTGCAGAGGCTCATGCAATTAGCTCCAGAGGCTCCAGGTTTGATCCTGCCTGCCGATGACCAGGGTCTGACAGTGCTACACCTGCACTGTTGTCAGCAGCAGAAAGAGGGCTACCCGGTTTCTATTTCTAAGCAAGAGAGACCAAAAACTGACTACACTGGTGTGGGGGTTAGGAGATGGTGTCAGCTGTAATATTAGGTCCATTAGAATTTGGACTAAGACCAATCATTCATTTTACATAGGCCAGCAAGCTGCTAACTGATCATTTTCAGACACTGTTAGTTTGTTTTGCAATCAAGCCAATGCCTTAGAGGTGAAAGTCCTCTTCTCTCACTATCAATTCCCTGAGCTAGCCTGTCTCCCAAGTGGCTGAGTTCAAAGCTGGAGGAAACGGTTGCACACTATGGAATAGACTGTAGTTTTAAGTCCACATTAGAGAAGCATGTGGGGACACTGCAAGGATGGCTGGAGGAATTGTGGCTGGCTCTGAAGGGGAATATATACTGGGGGAGAAGTTCCACCACCGTTTGGAAAGGATACAGCCATGCACCAGCTGACAGGGGCAGGTGCAAAAGGGGGTAATTGCCCTGGAGCCTGCTGATTCAGAGGGGCCCAGAGCTCTTGACTATCGCTGCTGTCAGGGCCGGACAAAGGGGTGGGTGAGCCGGGCAGCTGCCTGGGGTGCCAACCGATGGGGCGCCTGATGGCAGCTGTAAGGGGTGTGCGGCGTCCCTTATAGCTGCCATCAGGCGCCACGCGCCCGGCTCCCGCAGCGCCGGCCCCCTCCAGCCCCGCGGCACCGGCCAGCAGCGCCCTTCCCCCCACGGCTGCGGGGCCTTGCATGGCCAGGCGCGGCGGCTGGGCCGGGCTGGGCAGCGCGTGTGCCGTGTGCCCCGGGGGCGGGCCCGTGCACCCTAGGGGGGCGGCCCGCACATGCGCCATGCGCCCAGGGGCGGCACCGCGCGCCTGGGCCCGGGCCACCAAAATGGCTCTGGCTGGCTCTGGCTGCTGTTACTGCAGCTGTTGTAGTGGTCAGAGTCCTGGGCCCTTTAAATCACTGTTGAAGTGCCATGCTGCATGCTCCAGAAAGCACTAAGGACTGGGGATGAATGGGGTGCAGTGCACTCCTGAGGGCTGCCTGGGGGGCCAGCGTGGTGAACTCTGGGTGGCATTCAGGGCTTGTTGCCCTCGCCATGCTCCCTTTGCCTGAGGCTCTGCTTCTTCTGGGAGTGCGGAGCTGCCCCCCCACACCTTGTCCAGTGGCCTGTGGAGACTGTCTGTGCCCCTGCCATGCAATACTAACTAGTGGGCTCAGCTATGTTGGCTCATGACAAAGTCCATAGCCTTGCCCTTGTTCTTCCCCTTTGGGAAGACTGGCATCAACAGTGACACTAACCAAGAGCTGCACCTCTGCTTCCCAGTTCGATTCCATCAGGCTGAAGTGCATGGTTTGCAGTGGGAGATAGCTTCTTGTGTCATGCCCCTGGGTTGCCCAGTGTGCAGCACAAGTGAGCCCAGATGTGCGCTTGCCAGCTAAGATGTCTGTTTCACGTAACTCATGCATGACTTTTCTTTTTTAAAATCAGTTTCTATTCCTTTGTAATTATCCTGTGCCCTACACATTTTTAGACAGAGACCTCAGATGAGTTTGCTGATTGTTCCTTGTAGCCAGGACAGATTTCTAGTGCAGTGTTCAGCTGTTTTTCTTTTGACAGTATGGCCATCCATATAAACAAGGCTCAGTCAATTCACTTCCAAGTGGTGCATTAGGCTCCCAGCAATTCATGGCAATTTCTCATCTCAAATCTAGGAAAGGTGCCAGAGATCAGGTAGCAATAAAGTTTAGGGAAAAGCCTCCACTGTTCTCTCTCACTGGGACTGTTCTCTCTCCTCCTTCCCAAGAATGGAAGAGGGAGATAGCCAAATATGATTCTGTCACCTGCTTTGATAGGATTGTGATAGGACTGCTTAGCTTTGCTATTCCCTCCTTTCTGAGGGAGGTTTTGTGTTCAGTGTTAAAATCTGATGTTGTATTGAATTCAACTAATGCAGCCATAAAAACAGGATGCAGAAAAAGAGTAACCCATAGCTACTGAAGCCCTAAGTACTGGCTCCTTTCTTCCCCCTCCTGCTTTTACCCTCTCCTCTGCCATTGCATTCTGATGTGGAGCTTTTGAAAGAAATGAAGGAACGGGTGTTATCTAAATATTCTTGTCATTGGCGTGTTTGGGGTTTTGTGCGTCTTTCTCCTTTGATGAATGGTAACATAACGTTTTTAGAAAAAAGTGAGTTTTGTGCTTCTGAAGCATGCTGGGGTTGGTACACCTTAGAAGCTGACAGCCTCTGCTTATTCATAAGAAAGGAGCACCACGTACAGGAGCCATGTAACCTTCCAACAGGCACTAAGAGTGCCTCAGTCCCAAGTTAGTGGAGAGAGGGGACAGTTTAATTTTTATTCAGCCATTGATCGCTCTCTCTCTCTCGAGCCAAGAGTGTGCCATCTTTTTAGCAGTGAATTTCATTTGCTAAGGACTGAATTGAGTCCAGCTCTTTTAATGTAGATTGTTAAGCAGCCACCCAATGGTGTTGCCCTTCTGTTACCAGTGCTCTTGTTTTGCCACTTGTCACAGCTGTACACCTCTCTGAATGAAAACCCTGCATCCGTGTCTCTTACAGGACACAGGGTGCAAGGGGAGATGTGCCTAATGTCGGGCCATAGAAAAATGCACCAACAGGGAGGCATCATTGTGGCCCTGAACAGACTTTCAGGCATTTTCAGCCAGTTAATTTTGGAATCCCAGACCTTACCTTCTCAGGGAGCCAACACAAGCAACATCTTGTAAGGTGCTACAGGACCATTGTTGTTTTTTCAGTTACAGATGCTAACACAGCTGCCCCTCTGAGACTTTTAAACATAAGCAACAGTGGGTCAGTGGAGAATTTGGGAGGAGATTGAGGTGCAGAAAAGATAGTACCAGCTGTGAACAGGTACCATAGATAATGATTTCTGTCAGCACCTCTTTTAAGCTTAGAAAAGTCCAAGTGTGTGTGTGTGTGTGTGTGTGTGTGTGTGTGTGTGCACGTGTGTGTGTGTGTGCGTGCGCACGCGCCACCCTAGGAGTTCAAGGCCTCCGTTTTCTGCTAATCCACCCCTGAGATGAAGTGGGAAGAAGAAGTTAACTCTTGTCCAATAGCACAAGCACACTGCTGTCTCAGAAAGATCACACAACAGTGTGTCAGAATTCTAGTCCTCCTTGCATGCTGACACTGGTACAGAAAGTGTAGCCCTGAACTAAAAAGTCTTCTGGCTCTCCTACAGAGAGGCCCTTGATTTGGCCGTGTCCCTCCCCCACACCAGGGACTTGTTTATGCCCTTGTCTGATTGGGTATCATCTTCTACCCCTCCTCCAGCTGATTGTTGCAGCTGGAGCATTGTTCTGATTCAATCATTCTGAAGATGGTGTCACAATTTGTCAGGTGTTGCGAATGCTATTTGCTTGATGGAAATGTTGGGCCCATTGTGAATCTGCTCTAACAGCTCTTCCCAGCAAGGCTGTAAAACAATGAGGAGAATTTACTACACATTCACACAAGCCATCTTCTGTTACGTATCAAACATAAATAATAGGGGGATAAATGCAAAATAGTGAGATCATCTCAGCCTATCTATTCAAGATAGCATTAAACATGCACAGACAAAACAGTGGATGTCAACTCTCAGCTCTTTAATGACAGAGATACACAAACATGTAGATAATACAAACAAGCAGGTAGGCTTAAAGAATACATTATAGTGGAGTTTCCTAAGCAGTGGGTGTATGTATGTAAAAGCTTAAGAATATCTCAGTGACTTCTGTGAAGGGCCTATTCACAAAGCAGCAAAGAGGAAACACCTGGGTAGCTCCCAAAATAATAACAAAAATGGATTCTTTCTCTATCCAACAAAACCATAAAGAAGAAGGTATATGAGCAACAGTTGCTACTTGTGGAAGTATTATGATATATAAATGTCATTGTGGTTCTTCAGATCTGACCCAGGTCAGTATTGACTAGAGCTGATTAAATTTTCAAGGAAACATTTCCCCAGCAGAAAGTGCGGTTTTGTTGAAATTGAAACTTTCTGTGGGAATGTGTCGATTTTGTTTTGTTATTTCTTTTTTAAAAAGCATTTTGGAATTTATTTTATGTGATTACACTGTAATAATAAAATAGTCAGACTTGGAATGATTGCACTAAAATGATTCTCCCTGCCCCAAATTTCACTTACGTGCAATATTTTCAATTTTTTTTGTTTTTGTTCTGATTCAGGATGTCTTTTAGCTAACTCGTCTGAGGGCTAGTGGCCTATATGAAATGAGCTGTGTTACCATAAATTTTCCTCTGGAAAAGGATCTTTTACAGTAACTAGTACTACATTTAATGCTAATTGATACCCCCACTGATAGCTTCTTCAGAGAGGAAACAGACCTACCTCTGACCATTAGAGTTGGCCCCTCTGGGTCCAGGTTGAGGCATATTGGAAGGACAACATGGGGAAGCCAGCATAATTGCTGTCTGTACTACTCTATACTTATTCTTTGGATAAATAGCTTATTCCCCAAGGCTGCCAAACCAGCACTTTTTATGGAGACTAAATGAACCATGGAACGTGTTTAAGTTAAGTTCCAAAAGTTATTTTGTTTTTCCTTTCTCAGATGATATTAACTGTCTGGAATTCTTTGCGCCTGTCAGAATCCACCTCAATGGGATTTGAGAAACAAATGGGCAGTTAATGGACTTTAACTCTATTTTATGGGGATAACTGGGATTAAATATCCAGTTTTGGTTATTGCTCAGGATGAACTTAATCTCTGATTTTAGGGCTGGGAAGGCATTTCCCTACAGGACCAGGCCCCAAAGGTGCTGGAATGAAATAGGCTATACCAAACCAGTCTGAGGCAGGGAACACTGAAGAAGCAATGAGCCAGCATGTTTGGAATGGCAGTATATTCTTGGTGAAAGGTGTGTATATTGGGATGGAGCCCTCACCCATCTTTATGGCTCCCAGGTGTCCACTGTATGGGCCAGTCTCCATTTTTTATCACACCTTAAAATTAATATAGTTCTTACTGCTACCTACATTTATTAACCTCATTGGTATTATCAAAACTAAATTTAAGAAAAAACTAAAAGGGAAGTCAAATATTTATACCTCAGACATGACATTTGGGAATGGTGATATGGTGATTGTTGGTATCTGGGTGGTTGCTGATGCCTGGGTCTTTGGATTTCATTTTTCTCTCTCTCTTCATAACTCTCTTTTGCTGGAAAATTAAAAAAAATGATGCAGCTGAAATGGAAAAGGGCTAGAGAAGGCTAATGTAAATTACTTAAGGCATTGGAGTGTTTGTGATTATTCTGCAAAGTAGAGATGATAGACTGAGGTTATTTAGTTTGAGTGGAATAAAAGGATATAAAATAAGTGTGCTCAGGGGCTCCTACTTTCTTTGCCCTATATAATTGTTGGTTTCATGTGCATTTATTAGAGAATTCACAGCTGCAGGAAATCATTGAAGCAAAATGTTGAGCAGGATTCAAAGTAGTATGAGACTTTAATATGAACATAATTCACATTTACTGCCAGGATCACTACTATGTACATACAAAAAGTTATAATATTTACCAACCTTCATGCTTCACTGTGCAAGTGGGTCACCTGTAGAAGTTGGAAAGGAATAGTCTTCTTTGTGTGATACAGCTTTCCACATTTAAATTGGTATGTGGCTGTTTGTTTTTCTGGTTGCTCACCTCTGAAATTTCAGGTATTCTCTACCTCTGGAAGTAGAATACTGGACTTGATGGGCCATTAGTTTGATCATGCATAACAGCTGTTATTGATTTAAACGCATATATAAATAAGAAGCTAATTCAATTTACACTCCTACCTAAAATTATAATCCTGTTTGACATCACAACTGGTTGCTGTGGAAACAATTATGGTGTCATAAAAAGAGGATTAATTATGAGTTTAAGTGAGAAATAAGCAGCTGGAACAGATGGATTTTAAAAAAGCAAAACAACGCTCCTGTTTTTAGACAAAACATTGTTCCAAATAAAGAACAAGGGTAAGACAAATGCAGTACATAAACAATAGAAAAACAGAATTGTTTCTAATAAAGCAATATTGTTAAGTTTTCCAAGATGTATCAGGTAGTAACTTTGTAAACCAGCTGAGAGAAAAAGAGAGCCACAGATTTCCCTGGCATGGACTATCCAGGTGTGAATTCACATTCTCTTCTCCATGTATTTTTTTCTTTTCCTTTTTAGGTATGGAAAAATATTATCAGTTGGGGGCAATGTTCTACTACAATTTACTTAAGAAATAAAAACAGGGCCTAAAAGTAATACCATTTTTAAAAGAATTGAAAGCAAACTTAACTACTTCATTGCTGAGATGAATTGTGAGAGGCCACTTTAACTTCTGAGTTTTGCACATGGAGCTGGTTGTATCAGGAACATGATCACATCTGGAGCTAGAATTTGATGCAGAATTGGTCCAGCTTTTTTGCCTTGTTTGCTCTTAAAAGGCTACTTAGCAGAGAGAGCAAATTGAATCAGACAAGTGTGGATTCTGTGCCCCAACCTCCTATAAACTGAACTGAAGCACTATATGAAATGTTCAGCCAGTCAGATCATTGGCTTTCAACAATCCCCATGGCCTATTTTGTTAGTTAAATGGCTAGTAGACCATTCCATTTCCATTGATGGGGTGATGAGGGAACTGTTATGTCTCTGTACATTTTTATACAGGAAAGCTTGAAGAATTTGAGTTGCCTTTCTAGTATTGTGCTGATTTCCTCTCTCCAGCCAGTGTGTCTTGCATTCCATAAAACCAAGACAAGAACTGCTTCACTTTGACTTGCTTCTTTTTAGTTGCTGCAGCAGTTCTGACCTAGACTGCTCAGGCAGCAATATGTTAGCGGAACCTTTGAGCAGTTATTACGATATAACAGAGGGACTGGATGTGTAGCTTAGGATGACGTTGGGATGGAAACAGCAGGCAAGAAAGTGCCTGAAGGTTTAGGTGTGGGCATCAGTTTGTTGCTTCTGTTTTGTTTCTCTCTAGTGTTGTTTAGTTAATTCATGTTTGGGGGACAGAGGAGGTGTATATGGGAAATGGAATGTAGAATGGCTGATTTTTCAGGCTGCCCAGTCATAATGTCACCCCATTTTCAGCTGACCAGTTGTCGAGTCTTTAAGCGTAAAGCTCGTTTTACAACTACTCTGAGAGTATACAAAAGTTGCTGCATTTTGCCAGCACAACAATTTATACACAAAATGCCTCCATGACAGCGTGCAAGGGGACATTCTGTGCCGCTGTTTGTGTGGCCATTGTCTAAGACTGGCTCTGTCTTAGCATTCAAAGCCCTGAGCTCATCCATTGGGACCTTTGCAGTTTACTTCAACAACTACCCGCATAAGCATTTTCTGTTTTCAAGAACACTGAGCGCCAATTAAAAACACTTTACGCTTGTAGTGCTTTACAGTTTCCAAACACTGCACAGAAACAAGCTAATATGTGCTGCAGCTGTATGAGCAAAAGAGGCAAGTGATTATCACTGTCATTTTACAGAAGAGGAGAATGAAGAATAAGAGGGGAGCTTTCTCAGAAGCTTGGGGGGAGATGCAAATAGACTTTTGGATACCTAGTTAAGGACTCAGATGGCTGTTGGGCTCCCGGGGGATTTTGAAAGCTGGTGGTTAGTCAGGCCCAAGTTTTCTGAATTCCCAAGGGCTCAAGTACTCCTAGGTAGTTGGCGGGGTATAATTATGAGGATGAGTAATTGAGGACCATTTCCAGCAGTACAGCTGAGCCACTTAACAGCTTCTCAGAAGTGAGTTTTGCCAAAGTACAGTGAAGAGATCCAGGGTTGGGAGCACAACACAACTCCTCTCCCTTTGGCTCCTCTGCAGTCTGCATTTTGAAACAGGCAATACGCTGAGGTTATGTCTACACTACAGAGTTTTGTTGGAAAAACAGCAGTTTTTCTGACAAAACCTGACTTACGTCCACTCTGCAATCACATTCTTCTGAAAGTAAATTGAAAGAATAGAGGAGTTTTCCTGGCATTGGTAATCCTCTTTCTATGAGGAAGAAGCCTTTTTTCTGAAAGCTCTTTCGGAAAAAGGCGTGTGTGGACGGGGAAGAGGGAGTTCTTTCGAAAGAAGAGGAAAGAGGAGAAAGCACAGGTGCCCTGGTGGCCACTCCATCCATAGTAATCACAGCTTACTTGCGAGATAGTGTCCATTTAGTGTGGATGCTATCTTTCGAAAAAGCAGATCTCTTTTTCGATGCACTTTTGTATGTGAACGCTCTCTTTCGGAAGAAGTTTTTTCTGAAGATCTCTTCCAAAAAACGGTTCTTCCAAAAGAAGGCTGCAGTCTAGACATAGCCTGAGTCGGGACACCTTCCCCTCCCACATCCCCACTGAGTGATGGAGAGAAAGAGAGAGGAGGTGGGGTGAGGTTGGGTTGCTATGGAATTCCTTGTTAGTCTGTTTCAGCAAAAGCAACAAGGAGTCAGATGGCACACTGAAGACTAACAATTTTATTAGGGCAAAAGCTTCTGCAAGTTGCAACTCACTTCATCAGATGCATGAAGTGAAAGAAAAAGAAACAGGCAGTAGGGATACAGAGAAGAGAGTGTTACATCAGAGCTAATTCAATCAGGATGGATGTGGATAGGAAGGTGAGAATACCTAAAGTAAAAAAATTACTTATTGTAATGAGAGAGCCATTCCCAATCCTTATTCAAACTCTGATGGTGCCAGATTTGCATATGAATGCCAGCTCAGCAGTTTCAGTTGCAGTCTGTAAACAGACACAAATTAGACATCAGGAATGGTACCATACAAAAACCAGTGGGAGAACATTTTAACCTCCCTAGACACACAGTTACAGACTTGAAAGTTGCCATCGTCAAGCAAAAAAACGTTAGGTATTTTCATTTTCTTATCCACATCCACCCTGATTGAATTCACTATGATGTAACACTCCCGTGTCTGTATTCCTATTGTCTGTTTTCTTTCACTTCATGCATTTGATGAAGTGAGTCATGCATTTGTGGAAGCTTATGCCCTAAGAAAATTGTTAGTCTTTAAGGTGCCACCAGACTCCTTATTGTTTTTATAGAATAACTGATTGTGTGGTTAGCCAGGAGCTTAACTGCCTTACAGTGGAAATCAAAGCTGCCTCAGTGTGACTGCCAGGGGCTTTAAAGAGTCATTCTGGTAGACAGGGATGACTAGAAAGTAGTGTTGTTAACACTCTCTTTTTACCAGCCTCACTGGGAGATGTGGTAGGGGCTTGGGGTCTATAGAGTTGCTATCTTGATCTAAACCATTTTTGAATTTGACCTACACAGGGGAGTTTCCAGCTGGCCAGAGCTGTCAGTTTTATGGCCCAATTGCACTAGTGAAGCCAGAAAAAGGATCCATAGCAGCAAAGAGCTGGACCCTGTGTCTTGATAGCTGGTCAAAACCCAACCACCCAAAAAACAAAACCAACCCAATCTCCCCTCCAAAACCAACACTGGACAAATAATTTTGACACAAACGTGAAGAAATGTGTATTTTTTTGGTATATTTCCCCCCATTTTTGACTAGTCCCTTCCCTTCTCTTCTCTTCCTGAGCTGATTGAAGGAGAAGACCTGATGTATTCTGGAGGAAGTTCTTAGTGGAAGATCACTGTCACAAGGCTGTAGTAATGGGCAAACCTGAAGTATTTCGTGAGCAGAATCTAAGTGTTTGTACCTTTTCTCTTTCTCCCTACCCTCAAGTCTGCACAACCTTTTTCGTCTTACCACAAAACAACATCTTCCTCCTACACTGCAGAAGTTATATCCAAGAATTTCATGACTCCTCTTCTCTCCCCAGCAGTTGATGGTGTTTTTTATGGGGTATGAATTGACAGAGAAAAAAAGCAATCATAGGGGCTTGCTCAAGGCTTCCACATTTATTCCATTCACAGAGCAAGTAATCACAGAGACTGTATCAATTTCACAAGAGTTTATTCAGGCAATGCAAAAATTAATATTTTTAAGACTGATTGGCAATGGATTAAATCCAAAACGCGGGCCAGTGCCTGTAAAGCCCTGTGTTTTCTCTTGTACTTCTGTGGCTTTGAAAGTGATAATGCTGTATATCGGTCTGGCAAATGACCTTTTTTTGTCTTGGTCTAACTGTACTAATTGAACATGTGTGTTTTGCCTAGCATCTGAATATGTGAATTGTCATGGAATCTTGCATGACGTCATCCTCGTATTTGCATCAGTTTTTGCAGCAGGTTAAGACTGTGGTCCCTAAATCCAGCCCAGCTAAAATCCCATAGAGAATAACCATTGCCTCTCTGACCAATTCTTTCACTTAGCCCAAGCATCTCAATACAGATTCTCGATTGTCTTCCATGGAGCCCTTGATCTTCCTCCCAACTGAAGCAGCCCATCTTTGCCCAATTGGCATCTGACACGCAGCAATAGAAGGCACATTGGGATACTTGCTGCCTGCGACTCTTCTTCACGCTCCTTCTGTCCTCTCTGATTGTAGGACCTGGGATCCAAGGATTCTGCCCTAACAATGCCTACCAAACTTTGCAAAGTGCTTAGAGAGCAGTAATATGTAATGCTGTGAGTAGTTGTATTGCTCATCCTCCCCAATGTGGGGGAAAACCCTCTTTTCTTCTCCCCTGATCCCCAGATCGGCACATATCACTTTCCCTGTGTGTTTGGCATCACTTACCTTCAACCCTACTGGATAAGATATAGTGCTCTGGAAAAATCCCCTCTTTCTTTCGTAGATGTAGAGGCAGCTGCTTAGGGAAAAGGGGCCACTTTAGCTGTTCTAGTTCAGCTACAGGGTAGAAATTTGTGGGTAGATTTCTGTGCCAGATAGGGAGGCCAGCCAGTTGACTCTCCGAAGTAGACCAACCTTTGATTCTACAGTGCTAATTGACATCTGACATTTGCATCTTTCAAAAATATATTTTAACTCTTATTTTTCCAAGCAGAATTTAAATATCCAGCCCAGTAACATTCAAATGGGAGGGAGCCCCAGTCATAAGGTGCTCTCCAAGCATGCTGTTTGATTTCTTTTGCAAAATTTTACTTTCCACTAGAGGAATAATGGAGGGCTGTTACTATAGAAACTCCTCGGGCCCTACAGCATTCCACTTGAGCTGCTCAAGAGCTCTGCAGTATGGTTATTTTTTTAAACTTTTTTCCTTCTCATTTTAAGCCTGGCAATTTTGCAAAGCTCAGACATTTTGGGAAACTCTGTGCTCTAAGGTTGTGAGAATGTGCAAAGTCCAGACCAGGCTGGAATGCTGGTGGTACAACAGCAAATGCTGCCAGTAAGGGTCTGATAGCAAGACAAAGACTAGAAATCCAGGCTCTGCTGAATTAACTCTGTGTGGTTCTTTACAGAATGATAGGATCTGACTGAGGTTCATCCTGGATCAGAATGGTATGTGTTGGAATGCCAACAGAGGAAACGCCAGAGAGTATCTCAGCTCCTTTGGTTGAGCAGGCTTATCTACCTTTTGTTACATAATTTTGCAAATTAGAATTTTGTTGAATCCTCAATGACTTTTGGATATCCGGAGAGTAGAGGTAGCACTTTTTTTTCACCTGGGCTGCACCAGGAAATTGCAAACTCTTTAGTGGATGCAGTTCTGGGTGTAGTGCTCCAAGTGTTTGTCAGCTGGAGATTAGAGTACCATGAGTGTTCTCCCTGGATCTGGGTGAAAACAGGGCAACCCTTAGTCATACGCAGCATACACAGTTGCATAGGGCACCACTAAATTTGGGGCACCAGTGGCGCTTCAAATTTAGTACTGCCCTCTGCTGTGGGTAGCACCCTGCTTCACCTCCCAGCCATGTCAGACCCTATCCCCTGGTTTCCTGCCCTCTGCTCCGGTTCCCTGCCCTCTGCTCCACCTGCCAACCCTGTTGCACCCAGTCCCCTGGACTCCGATCTCCCTGCCCCAATCCCCTGCCCCCCTCTTCCACCTGCCAGCTTGCAGTTCTGGCAGGCTGCTCCCTTTGCTCTACCTACTGGCTCACAGCTGCAGCCAGCTGTTCTGCTCCCCCTTCTGCCTGCTCTGTCTCCCAGGGGCAGCTCCAGCCGGCTGTGCCACTTAGTCTGCCTACTCCTGCACCAGCCTCCCTACCCTTCCCCTGCCCCCACAGCTCTGAGCACAGCCCAGCTCCATGGAGTGGCTGCCCCACCCCAGGGATGGAGGGTATAAGTGCTCAGGCTTTGTAGGGCGCCAAAAATCACAAGGATGGCCATGTGAAAGCACTCACAAAGTTTAGCTGGTGTGGCCACGTGCTTAGAGCTCAGTGGTGCATCTTGCAGAGAGGATATTGTGTGTTCTGTGCTGGCTTCTGATTTGCTTCCACTTCCAGGTGCAATCTGAGGTGGTGTTTGCGCCTATAAATCCCTAAGTAGTTGGAACCTGGCTGCCTCAGAGACATGACATCCTGGCTCCATTGAAGTCAATGGAAGTTTTGCTACTGATTTCAGTGGAGCCAGGATTTTACCCCATATCCCTCTCCTTATGAGCAACAGCAGCACCTGATATTACCTGAGGTGCCTGAGCAAAGAGTGTGTAAGTTTGGGCCAGAGGGGGCTGGGAGAAAGTTGTACTGAATGCTGAGTTTGCTTGGCTCTCCACTTTCTTTGCTGAGTTTGCTTGACTCTCTACTTGCTTTGCTTGGCTCTCCACTTTCTCTGACAGAGCTTGTTAATCTTCAAGCCCTGGTTTACACTTATTTTGAAATAATACACGGAGCGTCCACACTACCAAGCCCGTTATTTCGAAATCTGTACTCCTGCTTTCCTGGGGGAATCAGCTTATTTCCAAGTAGTTATTTCAGAGTTATTATTTCGTATTTAGTTATTTCAAAATAATTTCCTAGTGTAGACATACCCCAAGACCTACTACTTATTTCCCCAGACTTTTTCCAACGTTATGGGTTAAAAGAATGGAGTGTTACATTCTTGGTGAGATGGAAAGTATTTTTATTGGTTTAATATGGACCTTTTGGGTCTTTATTTGTACATACTGTGTGTAGGGCACCGGATAAACACACATTTATACTAAACTTGAGCTATGTATACCTCTGTGTATAACATTGTCAACAAGAGAAAGTATGTAGACATGACTTTGAGTTTGTGATGATGATGCTACTCAAGAGTGGTCACAGTCACATGGTAAATTTTGGAGCTATGTGATAAATTGCGCCTTGACTACCTCATCTGCAAGAAGAAAACTGAATCTCGTTGTTCATTTAGGCTCTGGTCTCAGACTGAGACTGCCAACAAAGATGTGAATTGTGGTAGCAGAATCTGTAATGTGTCTCCCTTGTCCATAAGGAACTGGCTAGAGAGCAGCACTCCTTTCAAACAGGACACCAAATAGGTTTTCAGGTTGTAGCAACTTTTCACTCTCTCTCATCTTAGGCTGAGCAGAATGTAAGCATCTCAGGAATTTGCATTTGAGGGTCACAACCTCTTCCATGTGCCAACATCTAGTTATAGGGAACAGCTTGTCTGCTTTGGCTGACAAAAATGTCCACTAAATAACAAGCCTGGGAATTCAGGGAGATCTAGAAACTAAAATGGAATTAAAACAAAATGAAAACAAACAAACACAAAATAAAACCCAACCATAAAAATGTGAGAGCAGCAGGCATGGGTTTTAACTTTTTTTTGTCAAAGCAGAAAGGAACTGATAGCACAGGGTATTTTTTTCTGTCCTTTAATAAATAGTGAAAATTACTAGAAGCAAAAAACCACTCTTTTGGATGACTGATTCCTCTTACCTTCCTCCCCCCCCCCCAGCAAAAAAACTCCAACAGACAAAGCAAAGCTTAATGCTGCTTCTGTCTGTTATTTTAAATAAATGCCCGTTCTGTTAAACTGTTCCCTCTTCTTTTACTATCATTTTAATTTTATTTAATAAGACCAGGATTGAAAAAAATACCAGCCCACTTAAGAAATCTGCTTTTTTGCTCTGGGGATAAATTGAGGCACTTATTTTGGCCTGTAGAGCTTTGTATCTTCTAGGACACAAGCTTCCATCTGTCCCCAGGTAGTAATGACAAAGTGCTGTTGCAACCTGAATGCAGTACAGTGGCAGGAACTGTCCTTGTGTGATGTTTGTACAGTGCTGAGCAGGCCCACTGATGGGGGGAGGGGCAGTAAAGGGGGCAGTTGCCCTGGGGCCTGGAAAGTCAAAGGGACTCGGAGCTCCTGGCCACTGCTACTATGGCAGCTGGAGCCCTGGGTCCCTTTGAATTGTCACTCAAGTGCCATGCCATGCTGACTGCTCTTGGCCCTGCCCCTTCCACTCTGGGCTCCACCCTTTCTGGGGTGTGTGTCTGCTGAGCCAGCACCCCCCACACCTTCCCCCAGGGCCCATGGTGGCTGTCAGCCCTGCTGGTGCTGAGCATCGTGAGGTCCTGGTCCATGAATAGGGCTTATAGGTAATTCAAATACAAGTAATTCATAATAATAAATAATATGTGAAGGGCATCAGTGGCTTCCGACTAGTTCCTAGTGGACAAATCTCCAGAAAAGAAAACATTGCTATATTTGTTTGGCCTCTTTGTTGACTCTACAGCTAGGCCAAAGCTGAATAGCCCAGGGAGACTAGGGCTGGAATTTTTCAAAGTATTCTAAAGGATGGACAACTCCCACTGGATTTTAATGGGACCCAGGCCTCCAGGACGCTGAGGGCATGTCTAAACTACATTCCTCTTTCGAAAGAGGAATGTAAATTAGGCAAATCAAAAGTGCAAATGAAGCACGGATTTAAATATCCTGCGCTTCATTTGCATATTCCCATCCAAGCGCTTTTTGGAAAAGGGGTTTTTTGAAAGTGAAAGTGCAGTCTAGACTCCCCCTTTTTCAAAAGAACCCATACTCCAGAAGAAATGAGGAGTATGAGTTCTTTCAAAAAAGGATTTTTTTCCCCGAAAGAACCCCGTCTAGACTGCGCTTTCACTTTTCGAAAAACCCTTTTTTGAAAAAGCACTTGGACGTGAATATGCAAATGAAGCGCAGGATATTTAAATCCGCGCTTCATTTGCCCGTTCGATTTGCCTAATTTACATTCCTCTTTCGAAAGAGGAATGTAGTCTAGACATAGCCTTAGCCTCCTTTGAAAATCCCTGAAAATTGGAATTACTGATTCCTTCTGAGCCTTCCAGATTCAGGGTTTGGCAGGCCATTTGTCCATTTTCATTTAAAAAGTCATATTTTTGTAAGGTTTATCCTGTCCGGTACTGATAGAAAACTGGACATGGTTTTGTCCAGTGTCATTGTGGATGCACTGAGGACACCACATTGCAGAACGCACTGCTCTACTCTGGCTGGTGTGACCTCACTCCATCTTCCATGGGTGAGGTAATGAAAGTTATGTCATATAGATGAGATACTCCCACACCTTTTCACAAGTACCGATGTGTTCTATATTCTGGGGATGCATCAGGGGCCACACTAGCCAGGGATGTGGGACGTTGGTAGGGAGCCTTAGATTACTACTGCGTGTGGTGTCCCTGTTCAATGGCCAAACATAAAATTCAGGCCAGAAGTGAGTGGTTGCAGTTTACTCCAGGCCCTTAGTGTTTTTTGGGCTGTCAGTATGGTATATTTCACTAGCACTAAGGGCTAAATTATGCTTCGAGATATATGCAAAATTGTTTGTTTCTTTGTCATTTTATTTTTGAATTATGTTGTTTAGTTTTATTTTGAGCATTCTGATGAAGCTAATGAAGAAAAAGAACCCCCTCAAGCAAAATAGCTCCCATGCGGAGTTTTTCTTTTCATCTGAATTTTGGGATATGGAAGATAAAAATTCTGTTTTTGCCTAGTTTTCACTTCTTTTCTTATATTCAGTGGGTCTCTGGATGCTATACTATTTTCCCTTTCTGTGCAGTTTTATCCTGAGTGTGTTTCTCAATGGGCTGGAAATAAATGAATGGTTAAAGCATGTTCCCTTTTCCCTTCCCTGCCCTCTTCATATGCAATATAACTGTGGGTGAGCCAGCCACTGACCGAAATAAGCCAAGACCAAAGAGTTAAAAAAATGAATCAGAGAATATCCTGCACTAGAGAGTGAGTCAGCTTTGGGTTTTTAAAATAAAAAGACATTTTAAGAAGCTGTTTGGAAAAAAATGCTGAATGGAAATATTTCAGAATAGTTCATAGTCCCTGAGAGAAGATGAGGATTTATATATCCATATGTCAGAATGGTAGAATGCGTTAGACGGAGATTGGAGCATGCTCTATTCTGCAGGTACTTCTCTGGGCACAGTGATCCTCCCCGTGTACGGGAGTGGTCACTTCTAGCAGACACAGCATTCATTCAAGGTGAAAGAATAGATGAAGGTCAGCACTGAAAGCATAGGTCTGTGGTTTCTTTGATTTACTTGGTATAGATGAATACAGAATGGTGGTTGATGGCATGGATCGTGGGGAAAAGGGCATTAGCTGCTGATCAGCTGACCTGGCTCCGTGGCCTTTGGAGCAGTGCTAAACTCTAGCAAGAAACAGCATAGGCTGGTTTGCAACTTGAGCTTGTAAAGTCTGGGAGAATAGCAAAGATGGTGGTACTCTTAGCTCCTGATGAGAATAAGAATTCTGTCATATGTGCATTGGAAAGAGCTTAGTTCTGCAGGTTTCCCTTCTGGAAAAGACTGAATTGGACCATAAAGATAATACCAGGAAACATAGAACTGGAGAATCTCAGTGGTGAAGAATTGGTGTCGTATGGCGCAAAACCCCCCCAATATTCCTGCTTGCCAGCTGCCCACTCACCAGCAGTAAGATGGGGATCCAGTGGCTAATGATGGGGGTGGGTGTGCAAGGCTTGTGGGTGTGCGGGGTCAATCCAGTCCTCCTCATGGTCCATCAGTGCAGCCCTTGCTGTGTGCCGACTCTGGTATAGGGGTGGGGAAGAGTCTGGAAATTGCTTTCACACCCTGAACCTGCAGGGGCTTAGTACCCTTCTTTACCTGCCTGCTTCCCCATTGCTCTGGGTCTTGCCCCAAGGGAGCGCAGAGCTACTCCATCTCCTAGGCACCCTCTTCTGGCTGAGCCACCTCTCTCGCCAGCCTCTGGGGCTTCACTGGGTCTTGGTGCACAATGTGTGTCCGCACAGTAGCTGGGGGACAAGAAGCAACTGGGTTATGTCACTGGCCAGCAGCAGCCTGGAGGTGTTAGCTGCCTTTCAGTATTATGCAGGTAGGAAGGGATGAGCTCTGCGAAGACATGGGAGCAGCTGCCATCCCTTCACTCATGCACGGTGCCAAAAGGCTGCTACTGACCACGTTCTGCTGTGAACCCTGGCAGACATCTGGGGGAGCATGTGACCATGCACCTCCCCCCAAGCATTGCTTGGGGAAGATGCAGCACCAGATACTTGGTGAGGTGGGTCCATCTTGGGGGCCCTGCCAGGAACAAAGGGAGGAGCGTGCTGGGCAGTGAGGGTTGTTTGTTTATTCACTCCCCCCTTGAGATGTGTGTGTGACCTCTTCCCATAAGAATCCAACTACATAGTATTTCTTTTTAACCGGAGTAAGTCAAATCAACTTAACGACAATGCGAATGTTTGTGCTTTATAGTTCTGATTCATCGTCGTTTAACTCTCTTGAATGTGAGTAATTTTACGAAGGTGCCCCATATTCAGCATAGGGAAATGTGGTCTCCCTCCTCCCAGTTAACTTTTTTATGTTCCAGATGCTTTTAGCTTTTGGTGCCTTTTTTACTACTTCCAGTAGAACTCAGTAAGATTTCAAGTCTGAGGCGCTCTTTAGAGAGTGTGTGTATTTGAACCTTCAGTTCCTGTCCATTTTCCTGATATCCATGTGGAGTCAGGTTCTCCATGGAAAAAAATTATGTCTAAGGAGGTTTGTTCCTTTTTAAAGGTTATTACTACTCATCTACAGACCAAAAATAATAATAAAAAAAACCTAGGAAGGGAAGTAGTCTGTCGTTATGACAACAGTTCTAATGACATCACAGGAGGTATCTGCTCCCCCTTCCCCCCCCCCCCCCAACTCATGCACAGGGCAGTCACAGGGAAGTTCCTGTAATATTTCAGAGTGCATTGCTTTCCTTCCATTGTCAGTGACAGCACATGGAGTGAGCAGTGGAGAAGGACAACACACACACAGGGTTGGAAGCGCAAGTACCCAGGCTGGGGTATTGCTAAGCTCCCCAGGAATGTGGGAGCGGTGGAAAGAAAAGCATCCTCGGAATGCAAGGAAGTTGGACAGGTGTGTGTGTAATATACTGTTTATTTGTGCATAATAATAGTGTACATGTAACATACAAACAGAAATTGGTTTACTTTTATAAAGAATTCATGGTGACCTCTGTGGTGATGTTTAAGGGAGGATATTAGGAGACATTCTTTCTCACTGTCTCAAGGTCTAAAACTGCTTTAGTTGGATGTTATGAATCACTAGAAGTGCTGGAGTGTGGCAAAGGATTTAGCAGGCTCTGTATAATATTACTCTTCATCTCCTATGAGTTTATGCCATGAAGAGAAAAACGTGTTAAAGGGACAATAATAGGGGTAAGAGGTCCCAAATTTGACCTGCCCTACAAATGACATTTGTTTTATCCTTCTGATCCCCAAGTCTCTCCTTTTCTCTAGTGCAAGAGCTACCATCTTGTTAAAATGCCAGCTACTCTGTTGGGTGAGCCATTGGGAATGAGCACAGAGCATTGGGTTTGTTTGATTCACAGCACATTTCTTCATTCATGCCAGTCTTCTCTGATAGTGTTAGTGGATGGGTCCGGTAAATATACAAGATTCCATTTTATCCAACAGAGTGTGGTGTTCTCCTGTATTTCAGTGGGAGCTGGGTAAAACAGGTTTCTCTTTTTGATTAAAATGTATCAGATTATGAGTTTGTAAAACTTGCTCATTTTAGAGACACTTAACATTTTTCAAAGAAATGTCATGCCAAATATTTGTTGTGATCAAGATGTTTGTGGGGAAGGAAAAAGGCCATTTTAAATTGAGAAATTCAGCAAGGGTACGTCTACGTGGCAGCGTTAGTTTGAAATAACTGACGTTATTCTAAAATAACATAGTGTGCGTCTATACCACAAGCCTTAATTTTGAAATAATGTCAAGCTGGAGGACTTCTTACTCCGACTCCTGGTAACCTTCGTTTCATGAGGAGTGAGGGAAGTCGAAGGAAGAGTGTTCTTCCTTTGACTTCCTGCTGTGTAGATAGCGCCAAAAGCCAAATTAAGCAATTTCAACTTAAGCTACGCAAATGATAGCTGAAGTTGCATAGCTTAATTTGACATTAACCCTGCTGTGTAGATGTACCCTAAGTGATTTGGAACCCACATAATCTAATGAAGCAAGCACGGGTATGTTTGGGAGCAAGGAAATCATGAGTTTCTATTTCTACTTCTGTAGCCCCTGAGTCTCCAGACTAGGACTGACAACTGCAACTGACAACTGCAGCCACCCTGGAATGGAGCAGAACAATGATCAGTTCATAGCCCTTAGGTAGTGCAGAAAAAACAGTCTATAGCTCCTAAGCCTCTGGGCTGGGATGTAGAGCAGACAGCAGTCATGCCTGGTGGCCTGTGGGGGTGCAGTTGGGGAATCCAATCCTGCCCCCAGCTCCTGACCGAGGGTCCTATGAAATTGGGGAAGTCCCCCTTTTACTACCTTCCCTGGGTCTCTTCCTACCACAAGTTATGTCCTGGGCATCTCCTTAGTTGGTGGGGTCTTGGCTTCCCCCATCAGTGTCTGCAGCTAGTGAGACATCCACAGCATAGTCTGGGTCCATCGCAGTGTCGCAGGCAGTTCTACAGGAATCTGCGATAAGTCCTTCCTTCTTCACATCCAGCCCCGACTGAGCTGGACTGCCTCCTTTCATCTGGCTTTTCCACTTGGAGCATCCAAAGCAGGAGAAAGGAGGCCCACAGTATTTGGGCCAGTGCTGGGTTGGTACACCCCATCACACATCCTCCCAATCAAGTAAAGACCAGATGGGGGTCCCCCCTCGTCCCTCTCTCTTTTTTCCCTGCATTTGCATGCGCTTGGCCTGGACAGTGAAATGCCACAAATTCATAGGGCTGGAGGGCAAGGTACCATCTCATAATCTTGGCATTAGTGTCCTTCATGGAATGGAGCCATCAGAACCCTGGTTATTTCAAAATAACTCCCCTTATTTCAACATAATAAGCAGAGTGTCCACAATACCAAGCTTGTTATCTTGAAATAACAGGCTGGTTATTTTGAAATCTGTACTCCTGCTTTCCTAGGAGAATAAGCTTTTTTTGAAGTAGTTATTTCGGAGTTATTATTTTGTATTTAGTTATTTTGAAATAATTTCCTAGTGTAGACATGCCCAGAGAGGCGCATGATCTCTGATTTGCTGGAAGTGATTCCCCAGAATATACTACCCTATGGCTTGAATGGCCCATTTCACAGCCAGTGTCTCTTTCTATCATTAAATACCTTGTCTTGTGAAGGAATAACTTTCTAGTCAGAGCACTGAGTGTTCCTCCAGCTCATGCTCTTGGGGTAGGCCTACCTCTGAAGCATCCCTTTGGAGTATAAATCTTTGAAAAATCGGAGTGAAAAAGGACCGGCTCTTGACAGAATCCTCATACGAGGCCAGGAAAGTGTATTCACAGACCTTGGACCCCCATTCTTGCATGACCTCCCCAAACCAGCACCACTTGCAACCTAGGACTGTGCAGTACAGCCTATACTTGGCCAGCCTATACTTGGCCAGGCTGACCCAGTATAACTCCTTGTGATGGCCCACCTTTAGCTTTATCTTAACATCAGGGTCTGGCTCCGTGTTCCCATGGATGCACTGGAAATATAAAAGGGGCCTCTGTCTGATTGGCTCATATGAGGGTCTAGCTGCAACCTGGGTCAACATGCCCAGATGCTTGGTTGCCATTGACCTGCATAGAGACTATCAGTTTTGGTTCTCTCCCATGCCATCCCTAATCAACTGCTGCTGCTGTTCTTGGTGATGGGCCAACTGTTGTTGCTGGGTGGTCATTCACTGTAGTAAATGGGCTTGTTGCTGCGTAGCCAATTGCTGCTGGTTTTCCACATCCATTTTAATATCTTGCTGGTATCCGTGGTGTCTGTGGGGTTCTCATGAACTCTTAGCAGGACCCGACTGAAGCCCATGTTCTCTATCACGTGTGATAGGGTCTCTGTGATGCCAAACCAGGCCATCCCAGTTGCCCCCCTACGGGGTAGGCACCCCCCATCACCCAGTTGTCAGGATTCCTTGCTAATTCTGGGAGTTGCAGCAAGGTGGGCTCCTGTCCCCTGGCAGAGGTGTGTAAACAAACAGCCCATAGCCCCTGAGCCTCTGGGTTGGGACCAACATCCACAAATGATGGTCTGGCCCACTGGATGGGGCAGAATGACCATCAGTCTGTGGCCCCTTGGTGGGGGTCAAAAACCCAGTCTATGGTCCCTAAACCTCTGAACTGGGACTGAGAGCAGACAGCAATGGCATCTTGTGGCCCATAATGTGTGATAGTGGAATCCAGCCTCACCCTCTCCACTGGGTTCTGACCCAGGCCCCTATGAAGTCAGGGAACTGCCCATTAGGGGTTCGAGCATCAGTTTCTGCTATCTTCCCTGGGTCACTTCTTACCATAAGTTTGTGTCCTGGGCATCTCAGTTGGGCACCTCAGTTGTATCCTGGGCACCTCCACAGACAGAGTCATCTGCAGCATAGTCTCTACTGCCTGGAGCATTTCAGGCAGTTTTACAGGAACCTGGAGTGCACTTCCTTCTTCTTCTGCAGCCAGCCTCAACTGAGATGGGCCCTATCTCCTTTTATCTGGCTCTTCCACCTAGAGTATGCGCAGCAGGGGAAAGTGGGTGTGGTCTCTTGGGCCCACAATGACTGGTCCATTGCTATTGGCTTGGTGCATTACAACTTCCAGTGACATCAGTTGTCATTGCGTTGGGCCCTGTGCCTGATACCAGTGTAGAGAGGCTAGAAATGCTACCATTCAGATTTGATAGCTTTTTTTGCTCCCTTTGAATGGACGCGAATGATTACACAAGATACAGGTCAATTGGACCCCTGTCTCTAAACTTCCTACCCATACATAAGGAACAGGTAAAACAGGAGAGAGATACTTGCAATGTGTTTTAAATTTCTACTTTGATTTTTGATAGTGGATAGAGACGGAGATCGTGATGTGAAAGCTAAATGGCCACTACAGTTGACTTTAGTCTTAGCATTTGTTTTGTTTTGAAAACTGAGATTCCCAGATGCCAGGACTCTAGTAGGAAAGTAAATTCTATATAAATGAATAAGATGCTGCAAAGGTTATTTGGGGGTCTTTCTTGTACTATAAAAATATTCTATTTTATGGATATGAACTAACAGCCATGAAATATATAATCCATTAGTTGCGTGTGCGGGGGTTGCTTTTTTTTGTTTTTGTTTTTTTGCTATCTGGCAGCCAGATTTTTGCCACTTTGGTTCTATTCTGTGCATGAGTGTGTGATTTTTCCAGTTGTTGAAAGTGGCATAAAACAAGAACACTTACTGTTCTGATTTGTGGTAGTGTGACCAGCAAAAATTGCACTGGGCAATAGTACAAGCTTCTCTTAAAATGTGGGTCTGAGACAAGAATGCTGTGTTCCACAAAACCAGAGAAATGTATAAATAGAAGATGGAAATGAGGAGCTATTCCTGCAAATGGGGTGACAGATTACTCCCGCATGACCATTACAGGAGTCTAGAAATGATGGTGGCTTCAGAGTCTTAAATGCAATGTAGAGCCAGTACACAAATGTGTATCTGTTTTCTCATTTGGCCCCAACTTTGTTTTGGAGTGTTGATGTCTGATAGTTCGTGTGTATGCATGAGTTGTACATCCGCGCTTGTGTTTATTTGGGTGACTCTTTCTGTTTTGTTCTGTACCTTCTTTCTTAGAATAAAAACCCAATACATTTGCACCAAGAACTCTTAAACTTGTACTTTCATGAATAGTACTTTATATCTTTCACCTTCTAAACACGGCTGTATAGAATCCAATGAGAAGGAAATAGCGAGACAGAGTCTAGAGCAGTGGTCTCCAACCTTTTTACACCCAAGATCACTTCTTAAATGTCAGGACAAGCCAAGATCTACCCCATCCCTTCCCCAAAACCCCACCCCTTCCTTGAGTGCCTGCCCTCTCTGTTCCCCTTCTCTCCATCACTTGCTATCCCCGGCCCTTATACACTCTCAGGCTACGGCTACACTGCCGCTTTTTTTCGGCAGTGAAAAAAAGAAAGAAGACATTTTTCCAACATTTGACCCATCTAGACTAGGCCAAATGTTGGAAAACCCCCTTCTTTTGGAAGCCCCCTCATTCCTTGCTGCCAAAAGAGCATGTTTGCCGGAAAAACTCCTGCAGTCTAGCCGTACCTCAATGGGTTGAGACAGGAGGTGCGTGCTCTGGGGTGTGAATGAGGGCTTTAGAGTGAGAGGTGCAAGCTCTGGGAGGGAATTTGGATGCAGGAGGATGTGGAGAAGGGGATGCTGGCTCAGGAAGGGGGCTCCAGGCTGGGGAGTGCTGAGCTTAGGTGGAGGGTTGGGGTACTGAGCAAGCCACAGGCTTGTGGATGTGAGGGTGCAGGAGTTTGAGGTGTGAGGGACTCAGGGCAGAGAGGCTGGGAGTATGATGGGCTCAGGACACAGATTTGCAGTGTGTTGATGGTACAGGAGTGTTGTGGCAGAAGATTGAGGATGTGGGGGTGAAGGAGTTTGGGGATGTCAGATGCTCAGGACAGGGGGTTCCAGTGTATGAGAGGCTCAGATTTTGAGACAGGGTGGGGCGTGCAGGAGTGTTATGATGCTGTGGCCAGATAAGGACTTGGCCCCAATTGGGGGCTTGTTGGCCAGGCTTCATTTTTAAATAAAATATGTCAAACACAAAAGGTTTCAGCATCGTCTTTATTTATGAGAAGGGTGGGTAACCTGTTTTGAGTCAGGGGTCACTGGCCCACAGAAAAGTCAGTCAGGGCCACACAAGTGAGATACAAAACCACAACCCCTCCAAACCCCTCAAACCTCACTAATGTGGCCCCAACTGTGCTTGTGGGTGCTGGTACATGGTTCTGGGACAGGGTGCCAATGGGTGCTGGGGCAGGGGACAGGGTGCCAATGGGTGCTGGGACAGGGTGCTTGTGGGTGCTGGGACAGGGTATTTGTGGGGGTCTGGATGCAGGGGAGGTTACAGGGACCGATACCTGGGGATCCTGCAGCTGCACGCCAAGGCCCAGGAAGTGCGTGGATTGCTTCCCCATCCCCCAAACAGCGGTGCGGTACTTGAAATGCTGGTCCATCGCACGCCTAATGCCTTCCTGCGTGGGGGGAAGGGGGAGTCCCGGACCGCGCCAGCCCCAACTGCTCGGGCAGCGTGTGCCTTGCTCCTCTGCTCCCCACAGCAGCGCGTGCCGCTCGAGCAGCTGGAGCCAGTGCAGTCCTGGATCCCCACTCCTTCCCCCGCACGCAGGAAGGCAGCATGTATTCAGACTGATGTGTGAACAGTTTATGTTTTGTCTTTTCTTATATTCCATGAACAATTCATAATATGGACCTTCCAGTTATTATTGGACATCTGCCTTAACACACGGTTGAGATGAACAGGACTGTTTATACCTTTCAGAGCTATTTTCAGGCTCCCAGCAAACTTGGGCACAAGTTAAACTTGGTTCAGGTTTGAAAGGTTTTTGTTTTTGTTTACTTTAAAATCTGAAACAGAAGATAGCAGCTTGGAGGGGAGATGGGGGTGGAAGCAGGTATCTGGCATGTACTCAAATACCATCCTTCAGCATGAGATCTGTAGTTGAAAGAAGCTGACTGACAGGGAAAAGGTAATAGCAAGTGGATGGGTGGCAGTGTATATTACCCATAAAGGCAAACAAGAAAGATATTTTGAATTGAAAACTAAATTGACAAGACAACAAGATTCTTCCAGTGGGTGATGCAGTCAGACACTTCCAGGATGTGCATGTTATCTCGCTCTCCTCAGGTGTCTGCAAATTGAGATCCCACCCCACAATTGTAACTGAAAGGACAGAGGCAGGGGAGCAAATGTGGCTCAGAGCTGACTTCAAGTAGGTGTCCCTCTGTGATAATGAAGGAGGTTTTCTCCAGGAGAGCATAATGGCAGGATAGGACGGGAGGAAAGGTTGAAATTGTGCCATTACCAGAAGGTGCATTAGACAATTTAACACGTGTGTGCAAAAAACAGATTTCCAATTCTACTTGGGATTTGTTTGTTCACATCTCCTGAGATAGCAGAGAAGTATGAAGGAGGATGCTAAAGTTGAGTATTTCAAACTGTAAATCAGAGTAAACCCGACTCTCTTGATAAAGAGTCAGTTCTCATAGAGAAGTATTATCAACAGTGCAAAACTGCCACCACCACCACAATTAATAGTCATTGGCACCTTTTTTGGCTGTCTTAGCAGAGAGGCCCAGCCTCAAATGGGTTCAACGGATGGGTGCCCATTTATCTCTAAGGAAGGGTGCCTTTGGCTCAGATGACAGTCATATTGGCAAGGTGGGGTGGAGAATGCTGCACTGCCATTACTCATGCCTTTTCTGTTCTATGAATGATCAGCCTTTCCTTCTCTCTTATCAATCAGTCTAATTATGTGGTGCCATCACTGTAATATCTGAGCATCTTTCCAGGCCTAACAACCTAGCCCCTTGGAGAGTGTGATATTTGTAACCTGCCAAAAAGTCTGTGGAGGTGAATGGATAATTCTCCTCTTTCTTCTATGTACATCTCCCTCGGCACTATTTCTCTCAGATGATGTTTTACCTGGGCAAGGCTTTCACTGTATATATTGGTTTGTGAAAAGAGAATAGACATGCTGTGCATATGTTCCACCTGAGCGTGGGATGATGTGGTTCCAACTCACGTTTTCTGAAGCTCACGAAGTTGAATAGTACAATGCAAATTCAAAAGAGAGCCATTCGACTGGAGTGACATTTTTAAAGGGTCTGCAAAGCAGTTAATGGACAGACCTTTCAACTTGAAGCCCTAGTGTGATGCTACCCTCCATATTATTCATAGAAAATAAATATTGTTCTGATATAAATATGGCACAACAAAGATGTATTTTATGCAAGATGGATCATGTGAGAAATCCTTGGAAAGGTTATGATTTACTGAATTTGTATACATGTATCATTTCTGTATCTGAAGTCAGGAATATTGATTATGTAACAATTACTACTGTGGTTGCATCTGGGAAATGGCCACCTAATGAGTGGCCCATTAGGAAAAGACATTGAATTTGTGAAGAAGTTGGTCTCTCATCTTCCTGGAGTTCCTTCCTATGGGCCTTGCAAATATACCTCGTCTCATGGTGGCTTTGACACTGCAAGGCCATGTGAGGATGTCACCTTGGACATACTGGTATTTTTCCACTGGAAACTAATGATTCTTGCCTTATGTAAATCTTATTGTTAGGTCTAGGAAGAAAGTATATCAGGGCAATTCTCCATTGCCTTCTCTCTCAAGAGTGAAGACTATTCACGCCACCTGAAGACAAAAAGGAACTAAGCTGGGGAAAGGCAAGGACTGAGTCCAGGTTGAGACAGAAGTCTAGCCTGTGAAGAGAAATAACTGGAACCCTGAGCTGCAGAAACTCTGCAACCTGCCTAAAACAACATTTAGAGTGAGAAATGAGTATTTGTAACCCGATTCTTTAGTGTATTAAGCTCAGTTTGCATGTTTTATTTTATTTTCTCAGTAATCTGCTTTGTTCTGTTTGCTAATCCTTATAATCACTTAAAATTCATCTTTTGTAGTTAATGCATTTGTTCTTTGTTTATTCCAAATCCCAGTTTGTACAATTCATATCTGAGGAATGGAGGGAGGGTGGGAAGCTGTGCATATCTCCCTCCACATTGAGGGAGGAGGTGATTTTTATGAGCTGGCATTGTGCAGATCTCTCTGTACAGCACAAGACAATATTGTTTTGGGTTTACACCTCACAGGAGATGTGCATGTGATTGCTTGGTAAATCCCCAAGCTGAATCTTCCCACACAGAGCAGATTTCAGTCTGTATCTGACCCGTGAGTGTGCCAGAGAAGACTTGAGGGTATGGCATAGCAAGGACAAGGTAAGGAAGCCCAGTTTGGGGGAGCAGGTAAATTCAGAGGAACCCCAGCTTATCAGGTGGCACCCCAGATGAGGGGGGCATGTTTCCAACCTGTCACACCCAGAATTCAAATTCTATCACAGGTGTGTGAGTGAGTGAGTGTGTGTGTGTGCGCGCCCGCATGTCTCTCACACAAAATCACAATTCAACTGGGCTTGATTTCCATTGCCCTACCCAGGCCTCAGGATTAGACTAGCAGGGGTTGTAATGGGTCAGAATGGAGGCATGTTTGCAGAGGAAATGGCAAAACTGTTTGAAAAGATCCCATGGAAGTTTGCTTATAGCATGCCTTGCTCTAGACAGTGCTTCCTGTCCCTCATCTTCAGGAGTACTCCATGTAATCATGAATTTAAAAAAAGAGTAGGTTATGAAAGGCACACAGTATCATGTGCCAGATATTAACAGTCTTCTCTTAATCCACAGCAATGGATTCCAAGCAAAGAATTTAGTAAGGAGCAAAGCTGATCCCAGGGATGGGGTTGGAAACCCTTCCTTAAGTATACTCTGTTCATATCGTCTATTTCAAATCCCTCCCACTTTCTCTCTGACACCACCAGATGCAGTCATCACTCCCAATTCCTATCTAGTAGTACCTCAGCTCACAGCACCCTCTCTTACCTGGGCAGTGAACCCCTTCCTCTTTCTGTCCTCCAGCCTGATCATGCCAGCCTTGCAACTTTCCCCCATGTGTACCCCTGAAGCTCAAGCTCAGAAAACCCTCTCTCCCCCCTAATGATCTCTGCTAGACTTATACCTAAAATCTCCCACCAAACTCCCCTTCACCAAACTCCCCAGCTCAGAAACATCTCTTCCAACCCTATCTCCACCTCTTGTTGCCCCAGGAAGGCAAGGAGAAACAATGGCTATGTGCAGGAATTAATCTTCTCTCCCACCATCTTTTATAGCAGCCTCCATTTCCTTCTCTGCACCTTTTTTCTCTGCTACTTGCAGCCCACATGCTGCCAAGACTCCTGCTGAGATGTGAGTTGCTCTGTCCTTACTAGGACACCCCAGTGCACCCTGCAATCCCCCTAGAGACACAGGCCACACAGAATCCACAGTGTGGGTGAAAACTTTTGTATTATTGGAGGAACTTAGGCACGCCTAACACACAATACGCATTCACTCCTGCCTGAATTGTTTTAAGCAGGAGATGAGCATATGGTGATGAACAAATAATCTTGCTCATGCACACGACTCTTTATTTGTGGGAGGGTATGGATGTCCTGAAAACCAGCTGTTTCCCCAAATGTGCATGTGAGCACAACCTCCTTTGCCCTAGTGTTTGCAGACAACAAATCAGAAGCTGGCACAGAGAGGGTTGAACTGAGCTGCAGTTCAGAATCTGAGTGAATGTTCAAGAGCTCTGTCTGGCAGTATTTAACTTGCTTTGACAGGGGCGGGAAAGGGTTAGGGTCAGGAGGGGGTAGAAGGAAAGGAGCTAGATAGGGAGGGAGAGGAATGATTTACATAGGTGTGGGATGTGCATTTTAATGTATTGTGATGTAACATAATCATGCTGGAAATGAGGAACCAGAATAGGGAAGATATCCTAATGAGGCTGAGTCACTGAGGGAGTGGGAGATGGATGTGGGGGTGGAATGGCAGAGCAGCTCTGGCACAGAAGGAAAGCAAACCATTCCAGGATCCATACATTCAGGGGTACTATATAAACTGTGATGGTCTTGTGTGAGCAGAGCTGTGCAAAACTTTTGCAAAGAAACCCTCAAACTCCATGAGAAACTTCCCTAGCTCTGGATTTTTGTTGCAAACTCTGATCATTTTGCTGAAAGGTGTGTTGAGATGCAAACTTCTCAAATGAACAGAGGACCAGTTTCACACAAACTTGGGATGATGTCTGGCTTCATGCCAAAGCCTTTTAAAATGTGTGATTTCCGCACCCTTCCCCTCCTCTCCCGTGTTTTGCATGGCTCTGATATGGTATAAGTGGAAACTTGATCGTTTCAGCTGAGTTTCATTTTGGGTTTGTTCAGCCACAAAGCTGTGAACAAAATTCTGGGGGTGGGAACTTAGGGGATTGAAGCTGTAGAAACAACCCCAGCAAAATATGACTGACGATTTGTACAGTGCTTTACTAAAATATCCATTTTGCTTAAAAGGGCTAGCAAGGCTACTTGGGGAATACTGTTTTCACCTCTTTATAAAAACAACCCTACAGGACCCAGCATAGACAGAAAAAAGGCTGATCAAAGAGCATGAGGATCTCTTCTCTAAAGAAAGAGGATGGTGATCACTGGGAAAAAGAGGCCTAGTAGTGGGGACAAGTTTAATTAAAATAGGAGTTGGCCCGAACCCTCACCACAGAATGCAAATGAATCTGAACAGAACTTCTTTTCACACGTGAAAAAAAAAAAAGTTTAGAAAAAAGTGTCCATTTGTCTCAGTACTTCCTGATTGAGGGCAGATGTGCACAAATACTATGAGAAGGGTCTGCTTTTGAGATGTTTCCAGTCCACGTGGAAGCAAGAAGAATCAAATCTGAAGAGACCCAGTTTTTAGGACATTACCAACCTAGTTTGTCAGACTCAAAACAAGACAATTTGTATTAACACACCTGGCCATTTGGGTGCTTATCTGAATTGAACCTAACTCTACTGCGATTCCTTTGATCCCGAATTAGGAGGTGACCAACAAAGGCTACTGCTAAATATGGAAATAGGATGGGAGAATTAATCCATGATTGCAAACAACGTTAAGGGCTAAATTGAAGCTGAATTTCTTTAGAAGGAAGAATTATTGTTAATCTCTTTGGAATGCCTCAAAGGGCAGGAATGGATACAGCTAGCACAAATTAGTCTTAAAAAAGCAATGCCATGTTTGGAGGGGAATACCTTGGGCTCCTGAAACTCTCATGCAAATTGATGGTCAGCTCAAGTCATGCATTAAAAATCAGCAAGCCCTTGGTTGTAGGAGTCATGTCCCTACCCTTTAGTGCAGGATGAGTTTTCCGTGAGGGGTTCAGTGAGGATCATGACTCAAGTGTTTCTGCACAGCTGCTGGATTCATATAATCATCGGGCCGGGATGTGCCCAAATGATCCACAAATTAATACCGAGAGAGTGAGAGCATGACTAGTAAAGCTAGATTGCTAATATATAAATACATGTGTACTGGGAAAATCTGGATAACTCTTCCTGGTTTACCAGAATACACCACCACAATGCTAGGTACAACATGAACTCAACCTTACTATGTCCTCCCTTGTGAAGGGGATCACTCACCACAGTCGTCACCCAGTGCTCAGGCAGGGTGAGGCAGGTCCTTGTCTTCCTGGTGCCCCTGTTTGCAGGTGTCCAGATCTTGTGGTGATCCAGATGTTCCATGATTCAGCCTTCTGGCCAGGTTATGCCTTCCTGTCCACCCCTTTTGAGGTACTACATGAAAGAAAGTCTAATAATGGGGAAGTCTTCAGATGCCTGCAAGGGCTCCAGGGACCTTCTGTCTGTAAGGTATTGTCTGGAAATGGGAGACAGGAAAGGGATCACGTGAGGATTACCTGTTGTGTTCCCTCCCTCTGGGGCATCTGGCATTGGCCACTGTCGGCAGACAGGATACTGGGCTAGATGGACCTTTGGTCTGACCCAGCATGGCCGTTCTTATGTACTCTGGTGCATTCAAGGCCTTCCCCAGCTAGGTTCCCTGCAGAGGGATAGATCTCTATCATTGTTCTTTCTTTAAGGGTTGATAGGGGAGCCCAGGGTTGGCCTCTCCTGTGGGCTCTGATCTAGGGACCAATGGTGGGCAGCTAAGGCCCACATCTTGGAGTGTGATGCAGCTGCCTTTCCTGGGACATTTCCTCTGAGCCCACTTTGGCTTGGAGGGTAAATTAAAGAACTGAACACTAAACAAAATGTCTGACCTTCAAAAACTATCCCCAGTCCCTCCTTGGCAGGCTTGTGAGAATTGCCAGGCTGCAGGGCTCCCGTGGTGTTCCTCAAGCACAGGTCTGCTCCCTTCCAGGCCTGCTCTCCTTTGAGCTCCTCCGCTAATCCAGGCATGCTTGGCAGGTGTGCCAGAGTGGGGCTACCTGAGTCCAGAACAGCAACTTGCCCTCTTCCTTAGGGGCACAGGGTTTGGGTCCCCTGTCATCTCACCCTATTACTTCATTGTTCCAGAGCGGGATCATTCTGTTCAGGTTTTTGTTCCGTAGGGCAAATGGGTTACTAGGTTTTTTTTTAAACAAAAATCTTAACCCCCCTCCCCCTCAAATTCTAATCAGTGCACATGTGCGGGTGTGCATGCAGACATGGTGGGAGGAGAGAGGGGGCATTGCTATATGATGCATACGCTCCCAGACAGCTATACTGAGTCATCTCATTCCCGACCTGAAACTTCCTTTGCTATTTCAGCTCTAGGGCTCTCTTCCAAGTGGACTATGCAGCTATAATTTGGATCTATTCTCTTGTAAGGACTATCTTCAGACCAATCCAAAGAATTTTTACTTGTGGTGGCCTAAATAAGGCTGGACGTTATCTCTGGCTTCCAGAGGGGAAAGTCCTGCTTCATGTAAACAAATCTCTAGGTCATTGCAAACCCCTTCTTACACCTCTCTCTGACATTTTGGGTGTGTTTGGTTTTGATTTTTTGCTTGCCCTTTTAGACTTCTCATTCTGAAACCTCTTGTCATTTCCCCCTTCCTGATACCATTAAAAGTTCTCTCTGTATGTGTAATGATTGGGGACAAGGCCACTGTTGAAAACTGGGTGCATGAGGAGGAAGCTATGATGTAAAGCGACTGAATGCTCCCACCTAGATTATCAACACCGTGTGTTCGGAAGCAGAAAGTCCTCTGCTGACATGGTGTTTGGTTTTCAAACAATCACCCTTTTAGTTCCTGTCTGACCTGGTGCTCCTCTCCCTCCTATCTCCGCCTTCTGTATCTGCAAAACCTTGTAGCATACACGCCTAACAGGAAAGCAGTCACCATTGCTGTTCTCTGCTACCAAAGCCATCTACTGCAATACTAGAGCTGGTCAAATCTCTCTCTCTCTGTGAGAAAAACTTGAGTGTTAAAGGGGAAATTCAAATAATAAAACATTTTGGCTGAAAACGGAAAACAAATTATTTGGAAATCCTGGTGCAGCACCTCATGGGAGTTGTTGGTTGCATGCGTCATTCCCCAATTCTCTTATGTGCCTATTCAAACTGCTGTCTCCCAGGATACATCATGGTCTCTCATTTTGGAGCAGAGAGGTTACCATCAGGGGAGTCCTTAGCCATTGTGCATGATGGGAGAGGAAATCTAACAGAAAACTTTTACCCTACTCAAAATCTTATAGCTCCACAATCTGAATTCTCACTTTGTGAACTCTGTGTCCTTTCAGCTCCAAACTAATACTTAAAAAAACAAATTATAAAAGCCAGAGTACTTAGTCATTAGCTTCTGAAGGTGAGCAAAGGATGAAGGAGGTTAAGTAGAGCTCTTGATGAAATCAGCGCAACATGGAAAATAATGAGGTTCATACAGTGTAGATAGAGACACTATAATGAAGGGCCTATTGAATGGCTCCTTTGCCAATCCCTGGCCTCAGGGAGGTTGATTGAGTGATTTCCTTAATTGGATTTTGTTTGTTGAACTCACTTTCTCACACTGTACATTTTAAACAAACCATTATAATCATCCCCGTCTGTCTAGCAAATATAATTTCTCTGCTTGTGAAAGAATAATATTTCCTCCTTCAACACCAGGTTATTGGTGTGGCTTTCAAGTGAGAATAGAGCAGTGTATGGGGGCGGTGGGGAACATTTCCTGGCAGCTCTTGTGTATGTGTACCAGGCTATGTTAAGGCGAGAGTCCTGAGAGATCTTGTCAAACTGCTATAGCAAATGCAGAGTGATTTGTGATGAGGCCATCTGTGATGTTAATAGTAAGATGTCAACCACCTGGATGTGTGATTGCTATGCAGAGTGAATGAATGAGTTTGTCTGTCTGTCTAAGCACACAATGGAACATATGCCTCAGGGACCTCATCTACATCAGCTAAACAGGGTTAAAATTTAGCTGTGTTTAATCATGGTTTAAAAGCCGAAGATGGAGGATGGCAGGAGAAGACTGTGTACAAGACTAGCCTTAGGCATGTGTGGAGTGTGACATTGTATAGTACATAAGGATGTGTGTTTCAGGGGACCCTCTATGATCTTGATGTTTATTCCTGATCTGAAAAGCCCAGATGTTCAGACTGCTGACAGGAGGCACTTGTTAACACATAGATTAACTGGGGTGAAAAGAGAGAAAGGGGGAATCAGGTGATACTGAGAAGTGAAGGGGATGGGATGAGGAGGAAATGGGAATAGTAAAAATGCACAAGATAGAGAAACGTGTGGAAGTGCAGGTGGGAGTTTGAGGCTGGAGAGATGAGATGAAATTTTGAGGGATGCAGCAGAAGAACCTAAATAGAATAAATCAGAGGATACTCAACCGGGGGAGGAGTATAAAACTTTGTAAAGGTATGTGGTGAGACTGCTAATGATTCTGTAGTTATAATGAAAGAGTGGGAAAGGGCAAATCACCAGGTCATGCTATCACACATGCCAAAAAAAAAAAAAAAAGGGGTGGGGGGACTTCAAGTTAATGCTAAGATGAGGGCCTGAGTCAAAAATGGTGGAGCAGCCCTGGAATAGAAGAAAAAAATGCAGCAGGCTGTAAAATTGGGGGAAGAGAGACACCTGAGGGAAAATGTAGGGAATAGGATAGAAGGAAAGGGGGGGGGGAGGATCCGGGCTGGGGAAATGGAGAAGGGAGAGAGAATAGGGGAGGGATCAAAAGATTAGTGAAGAAAAGGTGTGGAGATGAGAGGGAAAGCGAGCATGGAAGTGGAAGAGATTGGAGGCAAGTAAGAGAAAAGGGTTTAGCAAAAAAGAGAGAAAATCGAAGTAACAGAGAAAAAGGAAAAAAAATTAAATGTGTAAACATATCCAATTAGAAGGCAGGAACAGGGAGAGGAGGAGGAGGAGAGGAGAGAAATGGAGAGAAACCCAAGGGGAAAAACAGCAGGTGGATGGAAGAATCAGACAAGTAAACATGACTTGAAGAAAGAAGAGAATACAGCTCATAGAAGGAAAGATGCACTTATAAGGTAGAAAAATGATAAAAGGTTAACTGGAGAGAGCCCACCAGGAGCCTGAGTGAACTCCAATGTAGAGGAGGAAAGCAGAGTGTGGGGAAATAGCAGAGGAAGGCAAAAGGAGATCAAGGCCAAGGGAGATGGATCATATTATTTATTTTACAGCCGGTAAAAGCTACACAGTTATGTTCATGTCAGGTCACACCTCAAGCATATTTTTTTTCACTGAATCCATAATGAATGCTGTCTCCAACCAAATGGGCAGCTTGGGGAATGATTTCCCTTCCCCAAAGAAACAAAAACTCTGCAGCTATGGTATGTTCCCACTCCAAGCAGCTGGTAAAACCTCCTCCAGCATCTCCCTGCCCCCACATGTGTGTTACAGAAATCTTGGAGCTGCACACTTTAATTCCTATTTTATTATCATTATTCACACGGACCCATCTGTGTATACAAGGCTTCACAAAGTACAAATTATGGAACTGTTTATGCAGACCCTACCTTACTGATTTTAGTCTAAAGGTACAAGCCAGCACAATACTCAAGAGCTGCATATGATCTATACAGTTTGAGTTCTTCATGGAATGGATGCCATAGCATGGGGTACTGGAAGATATAGGACTAACCAGGGAGGGTATGTGGCATTCCTCCCATAGATGTATCCTCATTCTGCCATGGTCATCACAGATGGCTCAACAGGGAGCCATGTTTAATGCTTCTTGTTGGAAGCCACCTAGGAGGTAGGGGTTAGAAGTGTGAGGTTAGATCTACCTGAATCCAGTAAAAGTTCTGGAAAAGACAGTAGTTTGTTTTTCATAGGCAAAGTCTTTGACCGCATTATTTGCCCATTCCTAGAAATGTCCCAATTGCCATTGCAAATCTCACACCCTGTGCGAGTTTGAGAGAATTAGTGAATGCACCCTAGGAATGTGACTCACGATTTCCAGCATGAGGAGGCTCAGACCTTTGTCCCTTGCTGTGTTCTGCCTGGGAAGGTAATGTGTCTAGAGGAGCTGACGTGCCTGCTTTAGGAATGCACGTCTGGCTAAGTGCTCTTCTGTGTGAAACAGCGGAAGCACCTTAAACATCATTTTCATCATCAGACAATTCCTCTGACTCCCCATTCATTTCTGAATCCCGTTTTAAACTCACCTCCAAGTGTTTAAATCTTCCATGGGCTTACCGTAGCCCAGGGTTGGAGTGAGCTAATAGGTGGTAGTATACAGTACTAGACCTCTTCTGGTGGCTCCGTTTCTGCAGAATTTATATTATATATTTATATAAGAGGGGATGAAAGGTTGAGTCTGATTTTCAGGAGTGCTGAGCTCCCTCAACTGCAGCTGATGCTAGAGAAAGCAGCAGGTATGCAACACCTCTGAAAATCAGGCCTCATTAGGGTACATCTACCCTGCAGCCATGAGTGTCTCTCCCAGCCCAGGTAAAGAGACTTGCACTAACGGGGCTCCAGCTAGCCCATTAAAACTAGCAAAGTGGACATTAAGGCTCAGGCACCAGCTTGGATTCTCATGCCCACCTGATTCCCTGGGTCTGTGCTTGGGTGGCTAGCCTGAGTCTCTGCTAGGGTCACAACATACACACTAGTTCTAGCATGCTAGCCTGGCTCCCACTAGCACCAGTCTGCTCACATGCACTGGGAGGCTCTCTCTCCGGGCTGCAGTGTAGACATACCTTACATTTCTAGCCCTCGTGGTAGAACCAACAGAACGTGAAGCCCATGTAAGGCCACCTGAGTCTTCAGGCTGGTAGAAGGTATGAGTTGCTCCTATTCATGTCATTGGAATGACATCTATGAAATCTAACAATGATGCTACTCATTGACTAAGCCAGATTTCCCCCCCTCTAGATCCCTGCTTTAGTGTCTATCCAGGAGACTCAGTCTCTCTACATACTACTGTTCTGCTTGTTCTGCAGTACTATTGGCTTCTCTTCTGGACTCAACAGCTTCTAGGGGAGGGGAGTAGAGGGCAATTGCCCAGGTGTCCAGGCAATTTAAAAGGGCCTGGGGTCCCCACTGTTGTCATGGTAGTGGTGGCCAGTAGCCTCCGGCCCTTTTAAATCACCATGGCCAGCTACAGGGCTTCTAAGTGCACGCGAGGGGGTACCAGTGGCAGCGAAGGCAGCTGGGAGAGCATGTGGAAGCCCTGGCAACTTGCCAGCACAGGTGCAGCACCACCCAAATGTCAGGCAAACTGTGTCCATGATAACCCGACTTATGCATGTGTGGGAGCCAACTGACCGTTCTGACTGGGGGCCCGGAATTGCTGTCAGTGAGCCTGGATTCTTGTGCCACAGTCACTTCCTCTGCAGCTCTCATCATACTGAACAGCCTTGTGTGTATTGCTCTTCCTCCCCGATTTTCCATCTCATCTGAAAAACCTTTTCTGACTCACCTTTACATTTCTCGGCCTGTTTCTTTTATATAGAGTGTTCAATGCTGAAATTCTGTATTCACTGGAAAGTAGCCTGGGACACATTTTGCATGACATGAAATGGTCTTGTTTTACAGCTACATCTGGTCCCCGCCATGCAGAATTTTGATGCTGCACTGGTTACATTGACACAGCTGAAGTCATGTCATTACCTCTTTGGTCTTGAGAGCCTGTCAAACTGCTGCTCTCTGCTGGAAGGAATAAGTCAGACTTTCTCAAGTGGAGCAGTTCCTTCTGGTTAGTTGACCTTTGGGCCACTGTTCCATTAGATCGCCAGGCCTTTTGGTAGTTTATGTTTTGGATACACATGTTGTAAGCTGTTTTCCCTATGCTCTATGTCTATGTGTTAAGTGACAACTGAGGAGGATGTAGCCATGGGTCATTGCTCATGTGCTGTGGAAAATCCAACATGAAGTGGATTTGCCTTTCATATAGTGAAAAAAAAGAGCTGAACAGTCCTTCCTCCCCCTTCCCCCGACAGTTCTGCCTGCAAGAACACACCTGTTCGCCTTATGTAGAAGTTTCTCTGTGCCATTATCCTAGAGTATATAGGCCAACATTTTGAAATCGAGGGCCAACAGGGATAAAATAAAATAGCTCAGCTGGAATACACTGGGCAAGAAAGCTTTCTGGAAGGATGGTAGGAAAACAGTAAATGGTTTGTTTAAAAAAAAAAAAAAAAAGTAGGGGAAAGGTCTCTCCATCAATGTTCCCTCTGATCGTTTCTATCCATGGGTGGCTTTTTTCCATCCATGTGCGAAACCAATTTTGTTTATGTGCTCTGTGGCATGTATGAATGTGCACCAGCAGTAGAAACGAAAACCTAGCTGTGGACACCCTGAACTCAAATAAGGAGCCCATTTTCCCCATTATGTATATAATGTCTATTAAACTAAATCAAGAGTTATAAAATGGCTCATTTGTTCTCTTATAAAAATTCAAAATAATATATTGAAGCTAATCTCTGATCCTTGTTATCTATGCCCAGCCTTGTCTGGGTTTTTAAATCATATTGTGCGAAAGCAAAGACAATGAAGGTCAGTAATTCTCAGCGTGATCCTTGGTTCCTGTTCCTGTAAAATGAACCTGCATCTTCTCATCTCTAATAGGCTTTACTTACCCCGATGGGTATTAGTGTGGCTGCATGTAAAGCCTTTATTTCATTAATCGCTGGCGTTGGCAGTCTAGCTCTTGTTTGGGATTTTTTTCCTGTTTGTTTTAGACATTAAATATTTCAAGCTTCCATTTTTTTGGGTGTGTGTTTCAGCTGGTGAGAGAACAAGCTGTTTGACCAATCCCACTCTCTTCCTTGTCTGTGTTCACTGCTTGCCTCCAGCACTGGTGGTTTGTGATTGTATAAAAGCAATTTTTTTCTTCTTTTTCTCATTTATGTGGCTTTTTTGGTGGGGTTGGGCTAAGAATTTCTTATTAGGAGATTTCCAGCTCATGCAGATGCCTACGGTTGTGGTTTTTTTTAAAGTTTGTGTCTTTGTACAGGTTGAACCTCTGTAATCTGGCATTCTCTGGTCCACCAACATCCGTGGTCTGGCATAATTTTAGTTACCTGAATGTCCATTTATTGTGGGTGTGTCCAAGTTTCCCACTGTCCAATAAAGTTTGTTTATAGCTGTCAGTCCCAGCTCTCTATGTTCTGTTCTGTTATTTAGCTCTAATTTATCCCTTAAAGGTCTCAGAGCCCAACAAGAAGTGGAACTGTTGGCAACGCTGCTAAGCAAAAGCATGACTTTTATGCTTTATCTATTTATTTTCTTGTGCCAATACAGTAACATTGTGTAACATTAATGCTTGTTATGAAGAGAGCTGAAAAGCCTTGGGTAGGCACAGGCTTATATAGGGTGTATCAGTACAGTCATATATTATTAAGCAGCATTGTTCCATTTTTTTCACCTCAGCAAAAGAAACAGAGACCCACTCGCTACATGACTGATCTCCTGTAGTTTGGCAAATTCTCTGGTTTGGCACCTGTCGGTTCCTAAAGGTGTTGGACTAGAGAGGTTCAACCTGTACTGTCCTTCCTGCCAAGTCCCCATTGTCTGTCACATGACTACAATGGGGCTTGTGTTAGATTCTTTCCTCTTCCTTCTTCCCACTATGCAATCTGACTAGCTACTCTGAGATCTCAGCTGTGTTACTAAATAATGGCTTTTCCCAAGTAAATCAAATGGCATAAATGCCATAAAATGCCAGACTGTCTCTTTTTGCATATTCTATTGGCAATTAGGACACTTTGTTTATTTCCATACAACCATATTCTTGCAGGCTAAAATGGCAGAATAAAGAAAATAACACCAAGAAAGAACAGAAGCAAAAGTGGCACGAGAGAGACCGTGTATGTGTGTGTCTCCTTTGTAACAGGATACAGCAACGGTGAGAAGAAAACTACTATTGTTTTAGCACAAGCAGGAGCAGGTTTTTAGCTTTATACAAAGAGTTCATATATTCCATTTATGCCATAGATGAGATTAAACTCAGTTTTGCACTTTGAACAAGCAATTCAAAGTATGGGAGTATGGGTGAAGGAGTTTGGAGTGCAGGTGGTATTCTCTTCGATCCTTCCTGTCAAAGGTGGGGGCCCAGGCAGAGACAGGTGCATCCTGGAGGTGAATGCCTGGCTGCGAAGATGGTGTCGCTAGGAGGGCTTTGGCTTCCTCAACCATGAGATGCTATTCCAGGAAGGACTGCTAAGCAGGGATGGTGTTCACCTTTTGAGGAAGGGGAAGACCGTATTTGGATACAGACTGGCTAACCTAGTGAGGAGGGCTTTAAACTAGGTTTGACGGGGACAGGTGACCAAAGCCCACGGATAAGTGAAGAACATGGAGACTTGGGAGATGGGTCAGAAATGGGAGGGAGTGTGGGCTATAATAGCAGAGAGAAAGGAGGGATATGGCAGAACTGGGAGGCGAGATCAAATCAGTATATTAGATGCCTTTATACAAATGCAAGAAATATGGGTAATAAGCAGGAAGAACTGGAAGTGCTAATAAATAAATACAACTATGACATCGTTGGCATCACAGAGACCTGGTGGGATAATACACATGATTGGAATATTGGTATAGAAGGGTACAGCTTACTCAGGAAGGACAGGTGGGGAAAAAAGGAAGGAGGTGTTGCCTTATATATTAAAAATGTACACACTTGGACTGAGGTGGAGATGGACATTGGAGACGGGCGTGTTGAGAGTCTCTGGGTTAGGCTAAAAGGGGTAAAAAACAAGGGTGATGTCATGCTATGGGTCTACTACAGGCCACCTACTCAGGAGGAAGAGGTGGATGAGGCTTTTTTTAAACAACTAACAAAATCATCCCAAGTGCAGGATTTGGTGGTGATGGGGGACTTCAACTATCCAGATATATGTTGGGAAACTAACACAGTGGGGCATAGACTATCCAATAAGTTCTTGGACGACATTGAAGAAAACTTTTTATTTCAGAAGGTTGAAAAAGCTACTGGGGGGAAGCTGTTCAAGATTTGATTTTAACAAATAGGGAGGAATTGGTTGAGAATTTGAAAGTGGAAGGCAGCTTTGGTGGAAATGATCATGAAATCATAGAGTTTGTGATTCTAAGGTATGGTAGAAGGGAGAACAGCAAATTAGAGACAAGGGATTTCAGGAAGGCAGATTTTGGTAAGCTCAGAGAGCTGGTAGGTAAGGTCCCATGGGAGGCAAGACTGAGGGGAAAAACAACTGAAGAGAGTTGGCAGTTTTTCAAAGGGGCATTATTAAGGGCCCAAAAGCAAGCTATTCTGCTGCATAGGAAAGATAGAAAATATGGCAAAACACTGTCTTGGCTTAACCAGGAGATCTTGCATGATCTAAAAATAAAAAAGGAGTCATATAAAAAATGGAAACTAGGACAAATTACAAAGGATGAATATAGGCAAACAATACAGGAATGCATGGGCAAGATTAGAAAGGCAAAGGCACAAAACGAGCTCAAACTAGCTATAGGCATAAAGGGAAACAAGACGACATTCTATAAATATATTAGAAGCAAGAGGAAAACCAAGGACAGGGTAGGCCCTTTTCTCAGTGAGGAGGGAGAAACAGTAACAGGAAACTTGGAAATGGCAGAGAAGCTTAATGACTTCTTTGTTTTGGTCTTCACCAAGAAGTCTGATGAAGGAATGCCTAACATAGTGAATGCTAGTGGGAAGGGGGTAGCTTTAGAAGATAAAATAAGAAAAGAACAAGTTAAAAATCACTTAGAAAAGTGAGATGTCTGCAAGTCACCAGGGCCTGATGAAATGCATCCTAGAATACTCAAGGAGCTGATAGAGGAGGTATCTGAGCCTCTAGCTATCATCTTTGGAAAATCATGGAAGACAGGAGAGATTCCAGAAGACTGGAAAAGGGCAAATATAGTGCCCATTTATAAAAAGGGAAATAAGAACAACCCAGGAAACTACAGACTAGGCAGTTTAACTTCTGTGCCAGGAAAGATAATGGAGCAAGTAATTAAGGAAATCATCTGCAAACACTTGGAAGATAATAAGGTGATAGGGAACAGCCAGCATGGATTTGTAAAGAACAAATCATGTCAAACCAAACTGATAGCTTTCTTTGATAGGATAACAAGTCTTGTGGATAGGGGAAGAGGTGGTGGACGTGGTATACCTAGATTTTAGTAAGGCATTTGATACGGTCTCTCATGATATTCTTATCAATAAACTAGGCAAATACAACTTAGAGGGGGCTACTATAAGGTGGGTGCATAACTGGCTGGAAAACCATTCTCAGAGAGTAATTATTAATGGTTCACAATCCTGCTGGAAAGGTATAACAAGTGGGGTTCTGCAGGGGTCTGTTTTGGGACTGGTTTTATTCAATATCTTCATCAACTATTTAGATATCGGCATAGAGAGTACGATTATTAAGTTTGAGGATGATACCAAGCTGGGAGCGGCTGCAACTGCTTTGGAGGACAGGTTCATAATTCAAAATGATCTGGACAAACTGAAGAAATGGTCTGAGGTAAACAGGATGAAGTTTAATAAAGACAAATGCAAAGTGCTCCACTTAGGAAGGAACAATCAGTTTCACACATACAGAATGGGAAGCAACTGTCTAGGAAGGAGTACGGCAGAAAGAGTGGACCACAAACTAAATATGAGTCAACAGTGTGATGCTGTTGCAAAAAAACCAAACATGATTCTAGGATATATTAACAGGTGTGTTGTGAGCAAGACACGAGAAGTCATTCTTCCACTCTACTCTGCACTGTGATTAGGCCTCAGTTGGAGTATTGTGTCCAGTTTTGGGCACCACATTTCAAGAAAGATGTGGAGAAATTGGAGAAGGTCCAGAGAAGAGCAACAAGAATGATTAAAGGTCTAGAGAACATGACCTATGAAGGAAGGCTGAAAGAATTGGGTTTGTTTAGTTTGGAAAAGAGAAGATTGAGAGGGGACATGATAGCGGTTTTCAGGTATCTAAAAGGGTGTCACAGAGAGGAGGGAGAAAACTTGTTCTTCCTGGCCTCTGAGGATGGAACAAGAAGCAATGGGCTTAAACTGCAGCAAGGGAGGTTTAGGTTGGACATTAGGAAAAAGTTCCTGTCAGGGTGGTTAAACACTGGAATAAGTTGCCTAGGGAGGTTGTGGAATCTTCATCTCTGGAGATATTTAAGAGTAGGTTAGATAAATGTCTATCAAGGATGGTCTAGACAGTACTGGGTCCTGCCATGAGGGCAGAGGACTGGACTCGATGACCTCTCAAGGTCCCTTCCAGTCCTAGTATTCTATGGTTCTATGATTGACTTTATTGTTATATATGAGGAATATAGCATACAGCCAAATTACAGTATATAGTCTTTAAACACAAAATTAATTTACAAGTAAATCTCTTAATTCAAGTTAAAATTAATTTAAAAATGAGTCCTTTAAGTATGCGAGGTTTTTTTTCTTTGTCCCAGATGATCTTAATAATGGAATAATATGAACTTCAAGTGTTCTAAATAAGTTAAATTGATTGAAATCTTGTGCATAAGCTATATTTCTAGAAATTAGGTTCTATATTTATAGAAATTGTCATTAACTATTATTGTATCCAATTGCTATGATTATGTAGGCTATGTACAAGGTCAGGTTAATAGCCCAGATAACTCTTAAGTAAAGTTGTTATGACATCAGAAGTAACTCAACCAGTTACTACTTGTAGCAACACCACAATGGGGAAAAATAGGGAGAAACACTAATCCATAGAAGGTTTCAGGATTGTCACTCTCTGCCACTCTGAAGCCTAGAATGTTTGTTGAGTCAGTATGAAGTGATGGAAACAGCATGGTTGAGAATTTCTTTTATTCAGAGTATTACCGGGCTCAGTCATCTCTGGGTTTTGCAGTCTGTTGACATCCAGTTTTTAAGTTTGGGCTATTTTGGCTTTAAAAAATATACTCATGTAGTGCACAGCTGTGGTGAGGCAAGTATTCAGCTGTGCCATGCCAAGAGTCCTAGATCACCGGGATATCAAAGGTAACTCAGCCATCACCATCCTTATTCCACATTTAATTTGCAAGCAACAGTTTCATTGTTTGTGTGCGGGAGAGTGATCAGATGGTGGATTACTGGGCCCAGTTGTCATGCTCATGTGACCACTTTTTTCATTTATTAGTGTGTCTCTAAAAATCAGTTCATTTCTAATCTGAGACCACAAACTATGCAATCATAGTTGTACGGTTATTGTACGATGTCTCTTTAGGACAGAGTTACGGTTGTTTGGGTGTTTTAACTATGTATTCCCATACTTTAATAGATTTTGATTTCTTTTAAGTGGAGCCTTATCTCTGACTTTGTTGGGTTTTGGGATAATTAAAACATTCCTGTAAAATTGATTTTTTTAAATCTGTTTTTTATCCCTACCAATATGTATTCTCAACCTACATACCATTTTACTATAGGGGTTTTTTTTTGGTCTGGGAATAAATAAATCTTTAAATACTGAAATAATCCATAGATCTGGGGAAGTGGCCATGCTTTTCAAAGGCAGACTCAATGGACAGAGAGGAAGGAAGACAGATTTTTGCTTTGCTCAAATGCTTTAGGTTTTCCTTCCTTCACTGCATTTAGGAGTAATAGTCTGGCCATTTTCTTGACTTTGTGACCCACTGGCTGTGTAGACTTCTGGGTAAGGAACATTCACTTTTAGTTCAAGAATCTCCAAACAGTTGTTAATTTCCAGCTGTTCTCTGCTCTTTTTCATCAGCATGGATTTTATGTCAGGAAGGTGACTGAGGCATGTCTACATCCCTTTCTACCACATGGATTTGCTCCATGTATATTGGTAGCCAGCTGCCAAAATAAGTGCAATAGGATAACCCCTAGACCAGCCAAAGCAGATCACAATTTGCATGGACGGAGCTCACACCTGCTTATTAATGGGTTCAGTGTCACTGATGCAAATTGCAGTTTGCCTTTCTACATCACGTCTTTACACTGGTGCAGCCTTGTAGGTAATTGCATACTGATGGCGGAAGTTGGGGCAAATCTCCATGTAGAAAAGGCCTAAGCTAGGCTACGTATACACTGCCGGCTTCTTGCGCAAGAACTGTTTTGCGCAAGTGTTCTTGCGCTAAAGGTCTTGCTCAAGAGCACATCCACACTTCCATGTGCTTTTGTGCAAGAGATGTGCTTTGGTGCAAGAGCGTCCATGGCAGTGTGGACACTTATGCAAGAAAGCTCTGATGGCCATTTTAGCCATAGGGGTTTATTGCGCAAGAAACCCCTGTTGCCCGTCCACACTGTCTTCTTGCGCAAGAGGGCTTATTCCTCATGGGGAGAGAAATAACTGTTGTGCAAGAAGCCCTCTGTTCCAAAGCTTTACTGTAAATTTACTTGTGCAAGAACACACGTGCAGTGTAGACGCTCTGCAAGTTTTTGTGCAAGAATGGCCATTCTTGTGCAAGAAGCCTGCAGTGTAGACGTAGCCCTAGTGTGAAAGGATGCTGAAAGAAGAGAGTAGGCACCTTTCCAGAAATAGATCTTTTACATTTTCAAAATCTTTGAGTCACAAAATAAGGGTGGCTGAAATAGATCATATTAAATAAGAATTGACTCTAACCATCCCCCGAATCCAGAAGCAAGGAATTCTGGAGATCAAAAGAATAGAGTTACTTATGTATAAAAATACACATCCCCCAACTCAAAAATGAAAGTGTGTGCTTGTGGGTTCCAGCCAAAAACAGAAAGGGAAATGGGCAGCTGCCACAAAGTGAACTTTGCTCATGGTGTTTCTGTCTTGACCAAAAGCAGGAAATACCAGCAAACTCACAGGGGAGATTTTTATGTGATTTCCAGCCTGGTTCTGCAGATAAAATGGTTTGGCTAAACAGCTAGGGTCAAGTAAAGAGGTGATATGTCTGGTATTGTAAACTGATTTAATTTTGGTCTACACTGCAGGCTTTTTGCGCAAGAAGAGATCTTCCACAAAAACTTCTTGTGCAAAAGCGTGTCCACACTACAAAAGCGCATCTCAAAAGCGCTTTTGTGCAAGAGAGCGTCCACACTGCATGGAGGCTCTTGTGCAAGAAAGCTTTGATTGCCATTCACAGAATGGCCATCAGAGCACCTGTGCTTTTTCTGATAGGCTCTTTTTGCGCAAAAAACCCCTGTTGAACATCCACACACCTTGCGCAAAAAGGAGTTATTCCTTGTAGAAAGTGGTATACCTGTACCGCAAAAAGCCCTCTGTTCTGCCATTCTACTGTAAATTTTCTTGCTCAAAAACACGCTTGAGGGGTGGACGCTCCGTGGGTTTTTGCGCAAAAACCCTGTAGTGTAGACGTAGCCTGAGATGCAGAAGGGCTGGAAGAGGAGGAAAAACTACTAGTCAAGAAGGAATATGTTAAAGTAAATCACATTCTGGTTTACAGTGCACCTTCTTGCCTTTGTCTGGCTCCTTTCAGTGTGACTTAAACAAGATGAGAGGTAGATATTTTCCTGTTCTAGATGAGTAGCTAGATGGGAGCCACAATGGTATGGTAGCTCTTGGGAACTGTTGTTTTTGTATGTGAGGGCACTTTAACAGGACATGAACTAGACTAGTGCTAATATAGCTCTCAGGTGGTGGCAGGGCTGGAAGTGCCCTTGCAGAATCATAGTCCCAGGGCAGTTTGTGCTTAATGCCAGCCATGGAGTTAAACAATCTTAGAGTCTCTTGCACCCAGTTATTAACATGCAACCCACATCACCTTTATTATTGCCTCTGAGATTTTGGGCTCATGTGTCAACTGAGCTGCTGAATATTTGAGCTTCACCATCTCTGCTAAGCTTTTTAATGTGCTTTGCAAACTAACCTGAAAGGTTTATAGTGTGGATGGTTTTAGGATTCCATAACATTTGACAGCGCTCCTCTCCTTCAAGCCTGCAGAATTATCTGAAAGCATTAACACCATGTTCTCTCCAGTCTGTGGTTTCAGACACTAGCTAGCATTAGGACCCAGGGGAAACCTTCATCTGATATTGGCAAATGTTGGTTGCGTTATGTGTTTATTTATAGTCAGCTCATGTTTAAGTACCTCATAGTTCTTTTCTTAGCAGGAGAGGGACCAGCTCAACTATCAATTAACCAAGAAGCTAATGATAACACACGGGAAGCTATGTAAGGCAGGTGCTCAGAGGGACTGAAGGAGGTGGGGTTCAGGGGATTGAAAATAAAGGACTCTTGCTTAGTCTGAAACCTCAATTATTTATTACCAACCGTACTTATTAATAAAAAAATCTTCACAATGTCGTTGTGACTCTCTCCAATTTTACTTCCCTTCCAACTGCCTCATTTGTCTTTATTATTTAGACAGTCCTAAATAAGAGGTGTTTTCCCCCTTGCGTTTTGACAATGCTTCAACCAGGTGTTCTCATTCTTTCTCTCACTTTCTTCCTCTGATTTTGCCAGGCCCAGATCTTATTATTTTTGTTGGTAAAATGAAGGGTACATTGCACTTTGGCATTTGCTTCTCTCCTTTCCTGTCTCATTCAAAAGACAGGATTTTGCATTTATGAGAGTTAGAGGTGGGGAAGGCGAGAAAATAAAAGGGGGTATTGGAGCCTCCTGTCCTTGTCCAGGATAAAGCTGATTATGTTTGGTTATTGCTTTCTTTTATTCCAGCCGTAGCAAGTGGAGGACTGTGTGAACTCTGCTCTAGACAGCAGCTCAGGTTTTGACACCATCTGCTACTTAATCCACTTGCCAGGGAAGAGTTTGACGTAGGTGTGTGTATATGCATACATGCTCGCCTTCTAGCCATGCACCATTTAAACAGACTCCTGCTTCATGTGGATCAGTTTGTGAGAACCATTCGCGTTAAAAGATTGGCCTTGGATTCTTTTGTTTTTTGTTTTTCCCAAGCCTCCCTTTTTAGGTGTCTCTGTTTCAGTTTGATTTGTGTATCTAGGGGGGATGAAGGGAAGGAGTTGACTGGTGAATTTGCAAAGGATTTCCCTGAAGACTGAGCTCAAATCTGCTTTCGATGTAGCTTGGACATTTTAGGCACTGGATTTCTGTTCTTGACTTTTCCTGGAAGCTATGAGTGCAGGGTGCATGGATTTCTTTTGTAAAAGCAGCAGGAAGCAGAGCAAGTGTAAATTGTCTGTGTCAGGCTCCCTGGATAGCTGGTAAGTGTGTGTTTGCAGGACCTGCTACCTCTTAGCTTTGTTACTGACATGGTGGCCAGTTCTGCTTGGCTGCTGTCCCCAAGAGTTTCACATACACCAAGTTCACTCTCTCTCCTCCTCCTAATAATGCATTACTTCCATGAAGAACTCTACCTATAGTGCATGTGACACTCTATATTGTATTGTACTGGCTCACTTACCTTTAGACGTGTGTGTGTTTGGCACAATTAATTGTCTAGAGTAGGCAATATCAGCTTACAGCATTACTGTGTAAATACCTACTACTGTAGAAAATTACTTGAGATCTCAGACTGGGTCAGAAGGGATTGCGCAGAGCACAGAATACACACCTGGAAATGCTAATTGTTTTTGCAGTCCTTAGCTAAAATCATGCGATGCTTCTGCAGTGTGCTAAGAAACTGCTTGTAGTCACTTCTGAGAAATTGTAACTGTTTATCCCCAGAAGGTTCCTCATCTCTGTCTCCAAATTTTAGAGTTATCTCTCATCCCCACCTGTCTAGATTAAATCATCTCTCTGTCTTTGCTAGCCGGGGCTCTTGAGGCCTAATTCTGGACTCTGTCCTGGCTGAGGAGAAATGAATGCGTTTCCCCTCAAAGCTAAATGTTCTGATCTAAGGGTATGTCTTCACCGTGGGACAATGTTGAATTAAGATACGTAGCTGAAGTCGAAGTAGCTTAACTCGACTTTTGGTGCTGTCCACACGGCAGGAAGTTGAAGGAAGAACACTTTTCCTTCAACTTCTCTTACTCCTTGTGAAAGCAGGGTTACTAGCATCGACCGTCTACACTGGGCCAAATTTGGGAAAAACCTCCTCTTTCGAAAGAGCCCTTCTTCCTCGTGGAAGGAGGAAGACAGGGCTTCCGAAAGAGTGTGTCTCCTCTTCTCCAAACAAAAAAAAAAAAAAAAAAAAAAAAATTAGACATAGCCTCACTTTGAATTAACTGTCTTAACTAGACCACTCATTCAAACCCTGGAAGATGGATAGCAGCAGCTTCGATCCTCCTCTGTAGTGTAGATATATCCTAAAAGTTTTGACTCTCCAGCATCCCTCTCCCTGCCAGGCAAGGGGCAACACCTGGTTCATCAGCTTGACATTCCTGGGCCTCAGGGCCATCTTTAATCTGGCTTCTATCATCCCTTTTAGGGTCTGACCAAAACTCATTGAAGTCAGCACAAAGCCTTTTTTTGCACTTCAGTGGGCTTTTCATCCAACCCTGAGTGTAGCTTATATCCCTGTCTGTGAAGGGCTGCTTTGCCTAGTGGTTGGATCTTTTGCTACATCTCCCTTTGCAGAATCTCTCTCTTTCCAATTTTGATTCACACCATTGCCATTATGTTATTTGCTTTGGGACGTTCCCCACAATGTTTGTGTCTCACTGAGAGATGACCAGAAGAGACCAAACATTCAGCTGCACTTGAGTTTGTACCTTAAACAACACTTTTTAAGGATTTATACTGAATAATATTTAATGGTTAGAAGAGCAAAGAAATTTCATTGCACCCATTGCTCAAGGAGTCTTGCAGACATAGCTTCTTAATCAGCACTTGTAGTGATATTTGTTTTATTCTATTTTTAGGAGAAAATAGTTATTTTGGCCTCCCTAAAAATGCTCACAGAGGTATAAAAAAACAGGCTTATATCATGATGAAATGTATTAGTGTGATCTGACAAGGTCTCTCCTTTTCATCATCAAAAATTGCTTTAATTTTTCACTTTTAAAGGAGACAGGACAGTAATGCTCCAGCCTCAGCCTCTGAGCAGAGACGGAGCCAATCAACTATATAGTAGCCCAATGTCTGTGAGTCTGTAATGCTGTAGCATTACAGACTCGCCTCTGGGGGAGCGCTCTTGCCTCCTGCCATGGCGCTCGGCTGAGTTCTGCACCACTCAGCTGGGCCGCGGCAGGGGAGCAAGCAGTGTCAAGCGGCTGTTTGGGGTCCGCGTTCCCCATGCAGCACCGCTCAGCTGAATTCTGCACCGCTCAGCCGGGCGCCACGGTGGGAGGGGAAGGGGGCAGGGTGGTGACGTACATGGCCAGGGGGCAGGGCCCGGCCGAACGAGAGGCAGGAGGGGGAGAAGAAGAGAAAGGGAGAGTGAGAGGCAGGAGGGGGAGAAGAGAAACAGACGGAGAGAGAGGCAGGAGGTGGAGGAGAGCTGAGAGAGAGAGGGGGGGGAGGCAGGAGGAGGAGGAGGAAAGAGAGAGAGAGAGACGGACATGGAGGAGAGTCCCGAAAAATCCCGTTGTATGACAGGTTATTGGATAGTAAAAAAATAATATTTCAGAAAATAATCAATGAAGGAATTTATCTTCCAGGCTACATTTCCAATATCAATTACTAAGTCAAATAGTTCTTCACAAGATGCTTCCAGACATCTTGTTGTTTATTTAAATGTGCTCTCTAGAATAACATAATTGATGAATTAGCTGAATGGTGCACTGATGTTTCCATGGAATCTTACACATAAATGTTTGCTGTTTCATCTGGAAAAGTTGTTACCCTTCAGATTTTGCACTATTCCTCCTTTCTTTCCCTTTCCCCTCACAAATGGGGAAAATTGGCTTTTAAAGCATAATGTTGCTCAGAAATGGATTCATTTGTGGAGTGGATGTGATCCATTTAAAGTGAAAAGTTTGTAAAACGGAAAACATGGGCTCCTTATTTGAGTTCACAACATGCAGAAACCCCCTGGATTTTAAATATGTTTGCCTTTCTGTTGTGCCTGTTTTTCATGCTTCTGATATATGAACAATCAATGATAAAATAAACATTCACTTTTAAACCTTCTGTCAGGGCTCAAAGTGCAACAAAGCCTTTGTTTGTTTGTTTGTTTGTTTGTTTCTCTCTCTCTCTCTCTCTCTCAGCATTAGTATTGTGCTCATTGCTAGGACCCCACTCAACCTTCCCTTGGTGCTTTTAGCTGAGACATGCAAGGGAAGTGCTGAAGTAGCGCAACGCTGAATATTCCCATTGTCCTGGACAAACAGAAGCAGAAATGACTGGAAATCTTGTTCTCATGAGAGTTCCAGACCTATCCTATTATTTCAAGAAGTTTGGGTAATTCAGTTAAACACCTGTGCCTTGTGAGTGCTCATCTGAGCCAAATCCAAACACTCCTCTGTTTAGTAATTAAAAACACACTTTTATGTGAGTGAGAACAGGGCCGACCCACAACATTTTGGCATCTGAGGCGGGGAGTTCAAATGACGCTCCCATGCTCCCTCGCTTGGGCCAAAACTTTGAAAGGTCTCAATTCTGCATTCTTCCTGTTCAACTCCTCTCATGGTACTGCTCTGCTACCTACATATGCACCAGCAGCAGATACAATTTTCTACACTCTGGGTCCTAGTGGCGCCTTCCCCCCCGCCACAGTCTGACACCTGAGGCAGCCGCCTCAGTTCATCTCATGGTAGGGCCAGCCCTGAGTGAGAATGCAGAAGTGTTCGGATGCATTTCTTATAATCTACATGTCCATCCTCCTTTAAAAAAAAAAAAAAAAAAAAAAAAAAAAGGAGTCGATGTGCTAGATTTATTGTGCAGCGCTGGTGGAAGAAAATGTTAAAAGAAAGCAAATGGAATTTGGAGTTTTGACTTTTCTTCTGGGTTTGCCACTCATGATCAATATAATCCTGTGTAACTTCACTATGCCTAAATTTACAAATTTAGTTGCCTATAGTTAGGTATTTAAATTCACTTTAGGAATCTAAATAAAAAACTTGATTTTCAGAAGAGGTGAGAAATCTCAACTCCTGTTGACTCCATCTCAGGCCATTTATTTAAGTGTATAAATTTAGATTTGAGAGTGGATATTTTGAAGTAATAATGTTGGTTGCCTCAGCTTTTGGATCCCAAGTTTGAAGCCTCTCCAAGGGGTCTAATTTTTAGAGGGATGTTATTCTTTGTGTGAAATGTTTTACAACAATCTCACCTGTATGGTTCTGCGTTTCTGATAGCAATAATTTACAATTAGAATAAGAAAACTAGTTTCAGACTTGTGTTGCGGGGAGGGTGAGAGAGTGCAGGCAAATTCTGGTACCACAGTGCATGTTACTAATGATTAGATATAATTTATCCAATATACGGTGTATGGCTGAAGTGGAAATACTTGCTTCCAGCAAACTATGGATTTTATTTTTCATTAAGAAGAGTACATTACTCCATATTATTTACTCACTTTGGCTATTTTTGACAAGATACTTTTTTAGACCTGCATGTGTTTTGTAAAGCAACTGGAGAACCTGCAGGGTAGTAAATCACATAAACCGGATGACACTCGTCTGAGATTACTGTAGAGAATAAAGTGTGAAATAGCTGAGGTACCGGTGAGGACATGTGATATATCCTGAAAATCTAACAGCTGTTCCTGACAGTTCCTGACAGTTGGAAAGTCAATAATGCAGTGTCAGTCAAGGAAGCCACAGGAGATCCCCAAAATCATAGCCATGCCAGTTCCCCCCGCTTTAGCTCTTAAGGATCTGACAGAGAGCCTAAGGGCAGAATAGTTTAGCACTTGGCTATGTATGAATACCGAGGGTCAAATCAGCATGGCTTCTGAAAGAAGGTATCTATTACCCACCACACTTTGTAAGAAAAAGAATAATACAGCTTGCCTAATGGTTCTAAGTTACTTGGTTTTGGAAAAAAACCAACAACCCTTTCCTGAGTGAATTAAAGAAATTGGGTAGCTATGCAGTTTGGGTCCAAAGTCTTGGTGTGCTCTAAAAATTGGTTAAGCTGAAGGAAATTATAATCAGTGTATACTGCTTCTGAGTGAAGTTGTTAGCCGGATGAGCAGTAGCTGGGCTAAGTACTATGAAGCATGGGGAGGTGAAGTGGTGGTTTTGGTCAGCGGGCTTGGAGAGGATTGGGATGCCAAACTTGTCACAGCTCAATGGCTTAAATCTAGCCCCTGTAAGTGGTGAACAACAGCAGATTTCTTAGAGCTGTGTGAATAGTTTATTCAGCTACAATTACTTCTATTCCTGTACTTCTATAACTGTCCAAATATTTGTGAATTTGTTATTTGAAATTACTCATCAGATAATTTCTGTGAATAATTCTTGGCTGTTAGTAGAGCTGGATGAAAATTAGTGTGGGGAGAAAGCCCTGCAGATTTTTCAGTAGAAAGTTGAAATTATGGCAAAAATGTTCACGAACACGTAACATTTCCAACAGCCCTAGTCTTGCCTGTTTGTGCGTCATTCATTGTGAATGTTAGATACTTATATTCCAATCTGTTTTGATTTGGGCCTGTACATGACATATTGTGTCTTTGCGTTCCCTGAATTAGGTGAGCCTAACTCTTTGAATCGGGTTTCCTGTGTTTTCTTTCTTTGAATGCTGAAAGGTCTGTATAAGATGTGCTGTTTCAGCAAACCTTCCTGTCACTAAAACATTTTCAGAAATCAACCACAGGAAAACATTCTTTTAAGAATTCAGGTGAATATGCATGGAAAGCTTGTTGTTGTCCTCCCCCTGTGTTTGCATGACTCTATTTTTCATCATCCATCTACTGTTCAGTGAAAGAAATTTGATCGTCTTTGTCCAGTTACTAGCAAAACAATCACATCACAAAGTCATCACATCACATACATCATTGGCGCTGTAATTGGTATTCTAAGTAGAGGCCAAGAATTAAATCAGCCAGAGACATTCTTGGTTTCAGAGATGATTCCTCAATGTTAGGGCCCAGACACACCGATAGAGAAATTTGTGCTGCTTGTGTTCATGCTGGCGCTGCTAAGTGGAGACAGAGGGGACTTCTTTAGGCCCATCAGATTAAAAAAGAACTGAAAAATAAAATAGAGCACTGTGAAATGCTCGAGATAGATTTCAGCGCTATGTAACATGATGATGGCACTTGAAACACAACTTGTCTAAATGCAAAATAATGTCCCCTGGCAAAAATAGTTTAAACTTCTCATGTACAATGGTGGTTTCTGAAGCTGTGAGTTTCTCTAAGGAATAAGAGTCATTGTAGATAGCTTAGTGATGATGTCTGCATAGCATGGATGCAGCAATTAAAAATTAGATACTTCAGGGCAATACAAATGGGTTAGAAAAAATAATAAACTAGAAATCTGAGGAGCAGAATGATTGTGAGATATGACATTCATCAACATCTTCAGTAATTAGTCTAATCAATTTATTTTACTATAATGAATGACAGAATATCTCTTCAAAGAAAAATACTGTTAGAACATGCAACTTGCATAGTGATAGAACAAAAGCACTGAACAGGTGAGAGACCTTTGCCTGCACCCTACTTTTGCCCATCCTGTGCATAGTTGTTCAATCTATATCAAATGCTTTGCACGTTTATTGAAATTTCCAAGAAATGAGTCTTTCTCCAAATTCAGGGACAGAAAATGTTGGTAAAATCTTTCTGGAGTCCTCTAGCCAGAGGAAAGATTGTATCAGGATGCTAGTGGTGAGCTATAAGGGACTTTGATTTTTTTAACAAAAAGCACCTGACGTGTTTTGTGGAGATTTCAGATGAGGTTGTGAGGAAATGGGAGCCCCTCCCCTGACACTAAGACACAGAAAAAACCCCAGAACTAACAAGACGCGTGCTTAGCATTAATCTAGTGAGAAGCTACTCTTTTACATTAGATTTGGAAGGGGTCTTTTACAACCCTAAACTGTGAACACTGCCTCTCTGAGAAACAAATAGTGTGATACAGAGAAGCTGGGGAGGAATTGGTGTGCTAATCCTTCAACCTCTTCCACATTAGGGTTAAATTTTCTCCTCGGATATGACACATCCCTGTGTATTTTGGAAAGTGTGCTATTGAGCCAGTTCAGGAAATAAACACCTTGTGCACAGACAAAGACAGTAATGAGTTAGCAGCTTCAAGTTTTGCTTGGAACATGAGTGCAACAAATTTCTGGGTCTTAGAGAGGTCTCTGGTGGGCATTTGTTGTCAGTTGAAAATTTCTGCAACTTGGCTATGGAGGCACTTGAGAGAGGTATCCTGATCACACTGGAAACTCTGTCCCAATAATCCTTTTAGGAGAATAAATAATATGAGAATAACACCCCAATCATCCTCTAGCAATCGAGACTCTAGACTAAGCCTTGTAAGGGCTTTGTGAGCTGTGGTAAGTTGGGGTGGGAGGTGAAAGTGCTTGGTTTGGTTTTCCTCTTGCATAAGCTTTTATTATTAGAATTCTGTGTTTTCTCAGAAGGACTCCTGGAAGTCATCTGACTTGTACAATTGCCATTAGCAGGTACTTCGGTAAATTGCTAGTCTGCAAAACTAAAGCTATCAGATTTGGGCACAAAATCGCAGTCTCTGGAGAGTTTCTCACAATCTGACAAATAAGGAACTCTTCTCAGTGCAGTATTTATGCATTGGCTGACACATCTTAGTTCACTTTCCTATACACCCTCATGTTCATTTCCAGGTGCATTTCATCAGCCTCATAGTTATTTAGACATATGACCTTTCTGTATAGCTGCTTTACCTAATATGGACTATGCATCATGCAGAATGCTTTATTAAATACATTTATTAAATTAGCTCTTCTGGATTGCTCATGTAGTGTTTGTTATCCAAGATTATTTTTTGTGCTTTAAAATAAGCCACTCTATGTTAGCACAGCCTGTAGATTATGATGTGGTTTATGTGTCGGACACACAGGTGAGGAGGAGGTAAGTGTCACAGTCAATAGCTAAAATTGACAAGCATCTGTTTTTGTGATGGGTTAAATACAGCAACCCTCCCTTTAAGGGCCCAGCTACACTATGGATCCCTCCACACTATAGTGAAACCTGTAACAACACAATTATTCCCTGGTTTTGTTACAATATATTAAAATGTGTGATGTGGACAGGCTCTGCCATAATGAAACTAAGGCCTTGTCTGCACTACTGTGGGCCATCAATCTAAGTTACACAACTCCAGCTACATGAATAATGTAACTTAAGTCGACATACTTAGGTCTGCTTACCCCGGTATATTCATATTAGGGTTGCCAACCCTTCCACCCCTGCCTGGTTTTGCTGGGAGTTTCCTAGAATAGGTCCGTATCTATCTCCTGCAGGGTACTGAAGCCAAGTCAGGAGACTTATAGGCTGCTAAAAATCTGGTGGCACAACAGTGCTAAGGCAGGCTCTCTGCCCGCCCTGGCCCCACACCACTCCTGGAAATGGCCAGCATTTCCCTGCAGCTCCTGGGGGAGGGTCTCAGTATGCTGCCTGCCCCAAGTGCCAACTGTGCAGCTCTCACTGGCTGGAAACCATGGCCAATGGGAGCTGCAGGGGTGATACCTGCAGGTGAGGGAAGCTCAGGGAGCCTGAGGGTCCCCCAGTGGGCAACAGGGAGTGGCATGGGGCTAGGGCAGGCTGTGAGCCTGCCTTAGCCCTCTTGTACTGCCAACTAGGAGCTGCCTGAGGTAAGTACCACCCAGCCAGAGTCTGCACCCCTCATCACCTTCTCCACCCCTAATGCTCTGCCTCAGCCCTAAGCCCCCTCCTGGAGACTGCACCCTCCCAAACCCAGAGCCCTTGCCCCCAGCCCTGCATCCCTCCCACTTTCCTGCACCGCAGCCGCCTGTACAGCCTTGAGCCCTATCCTGCACCCAGACTCCCTCACGGAGCCTGCACCCCTCGCCCAATCCTACACCTCAAACCCCTGCCCCAGCCTTGAGCGCTCTCCTGGAGCCAGCACCCTGATCCTCCTCTTGGACTCCAAATCTTTGCCCCAACCTAGAGCCCCTTCCTGTACCCAATCTCCCTCTCAGAACCTGTGCTCCCCGGGCCACAATCCCTCCTTCATCTCAAGTCCTTGCCCCAGCCCAGAGCCCCCTCCAGCACTCATCTCATTCCCAGAGCCTGCACCCTGCAGCCCAAATCCCTGCCCCAGGCTCAGCTTTGAATTCCCTTTGAACACCGTGATCCCAGCTCAGAGCCCGTATCTCCTCCCACACCTCAACCCTCGTTGCATCCTGGTGAGAGTGAGCAACGGCGGGAAGGGGGGATGGTGTGAGCAGGGTGGGGCCTCGAGGAATGGGAGGGACAAGGGTGAGACACGTGTATTTGGGTTTGCAGCCTTTTCCCTAACCCCTATTGTAACCGTGTCCCTTTCCCCTGGCATGGGTGTATTTTATGGGGGTAGCAAGAGCTTACTGTATAATTTTCACAATTTCCAGTCCACCCTGCTCAGATTAAGGAAACTATGCTAGCAACTATGTTTAAACTAGAATTTCATTCATAGAGAGGGACTTACCTCTCTGTTTCTTTTCATGGCTTTGGCTTGATGTTTAATACATGCCCTTGGAAAACAAATGCAAGATCCAGTGTTTGCTTTAAGATCAAAGTTACTTGTTAGCTCATGAATAAGACCCCCCTGTACTGTGCTTAGCGGATTTGCAACTTTCTCTTGGGACTGGGGACTATGATTTCCCTAAAAAGGGAAGAGGGGAAAGGAAGGGGACGGAAGCACATTACTGAAGAATGTTGGTGCCTTTGAAAGTTATAAAATGGTTCTCTTAAAATCAAAACAAAAACAAAGCATAAATTGGAAGAATCCTGAGACTACAAATGGAACTAGTGAGCCATTGAGAAAATGATTGCCTGCACGGCCCAGTGCACTGAGGAGAATTGCACAAACAGACAGCGTGTGCAACAAAGCTTCCAGATTGATTTCTTTTGCCAGGAACGCTGCTCATGAAGCTAAATGGCTAAAATGATACTTTAAATGTGTCTAAACTACACCCCTCTGTCGGCAAAGGGATGTAAATTAGACGTATCGAAAGTGCAAATGAAGCCGGGATTTAAATATCCTGTGCTTCATTTGCATAATGGTGGCTGCCGCTTTTTTTTGAAACGGGGCTTTTTGAAAAAAAACCCAGCAGTTTAGATGGGGCATTTTCGACAGAAATGCCACATTTCGAAAGATCCTGTACTCCTGTACTTCTGTCAAAAATGACCTGTCTAAAGCCCCATTTTGAAAAAAAAGTGGCGGCCGCCATTATGCAAATGAAACATGGGATATTTAAATCCCAGCTTCATTTGCACTTTCGATGCATCTAATTTACATCCCTCTGCTGACAGAGGGGTGTAGTTTAGACGTACCTCCTAAAACCCATCCGGATCCTCACCATGAGAGGGCAGCCTGGATTCTCCTTCTCTTTTGTGTAGCTACCATTGATTCCTGCAGGCAATTGGAATCTGTGTCTTTGCTGGCCTTGAAGGAGGGGTCTCAGAGAATGGAATAGTTGTTTCAGAATTCACTGGTGGATCAGAAATAGCTCTGTTGCCTCAGTCATCTTGGGGCAGAGTACAGTAGCCTGAAGTTTGGTCTCAGATTTGTTCTTGGCACCCCTGGCCACTGGGATGTGGGAGTTCTGGGTAGGTAGGGAGGAAGGGAGTAACAGCCTCCCAACTGATGAAGACAAATTTCAGGCCAGGTCTGTACTAGACCTGGAAGGTCGGCTTAAGCTACGCAACTCCACCTATGTAAATAGCTTTCCTGGGGCGCTGCTATGCCCCTTCTCTGAGGCCCCACTCCCACCTACTGCATCCCCCTTCCTTCATTGCTTGCTCTCCCCCACACTCACTCACTTTCACTAGGATGGGGCAGGAAATTGGAGTGTGGGAGGGGATGCAGGCACCGAGCTGGAGTTAAGGGGTTTGGGAGTATGGGAGGGTGCTCTGGACTAGCAACTCTATTTGTCTCCTTCTCCCAAAGCATTTATCTCTTTGAGATACACCCACAAGCAAGAGTCCTGGTATGGTCTAATTGTATAAGTGGATGGATAATATTTGATGCACAGTACTTGGGGGTTTTGTGGGACTATCAATTTATTGTTCATATTCAAGCAAATCCCTAAGACCTATTGTAAAACTGGTCTCCAATGAAGATGGGCTTGAGTGTCTATTTGGAACAGCTCTAAACTTTACCTTGATTTAGAAGTACTCAGATCTAGCATTCTTGGCTATGTCTAGACAACGGAGTTTTTCCAGGATACCTCAGGGAACGTGTCTGCTCTTCCAACGTGTTTTGCAGAAGAGCAGACGCACTTTTCCGGAAGCCCCTGTATTCCTCGTTTCACGAATAAGGAATAAGGGCTCTTCTGAAAGAGGAGGTTTTTCTGAAATTTGGCCCAGTGTAAAAACCTCTTCCAAAAAAACTATCAGAAAAAGGTACAGAAATTGTGGAGTACAATTTGCGTACCTTTTTCCGATAAAACTCCGTAGTCTAGACATAGCCTTAGTTTGAATCAAAAGCCATAAAAGTGGGAGCTCAGCTTTCATTTTTTACCTGGGCAGCTGGTGGTATACAGACCTGCTGGTAACCCAAATCAGTTTATAAGTCTGAGCAGAAGATACTATGAACTTCTCAGAAAGCTACAGAGACTATTTAAACTCAGCTCTATAAACATAGCTTGATGCTGGCTTGGCTCATTAATACAGAGAGTGCACAACTCCATTTGTGACTGTTTAGTACCAAGGACGCAGGAGTTTATTCTAGTGGCTGGTTTTTGTGTGTGGTTTCACACTCTCTAAACTGCTTTTCAGCTGAAACCATATTTTAAAAATGGGTGAAATGCAGTTAAAACCTCAGTACAGACAGGGCCCTACAAACCTGATGTGATCAACATCTCTCAGTTCCCATTTCATTGTAGGATGCACATAATCTCACCAACTCCCCTTCCTCCCGATTTTAATAAGGACTTGTTGGAATAATGAAATCTTCCTGAGCCTGCCAGGCAGCACAAATGTAGCAGAAGCAAAGATTCCATTGTGCTTACAGAGAAAAGGAAATTATTTATTTTTACGGCAGTTGACACCCTTATTGTGGAATTGGGTAGGAAGAGGTGGTGACAGATCCTTAGCTGGTGCAAATTGACATGGCTCCATGGCAGTTTACACCAGCTGAGAAACTGACTCTTGGCATTTGAATGGCTGGTTTCATCAGAGATGCAGTGAGGAGTTTGTTTGGCAATATCCTCAGATGCAGTTGTGGTGTAGGATTCTGTCAGTTTAAAACCATTTCCCCCCTCTGCAAGTGGCACCTGATAGATATCAAAGCTGCCAAAACAGTCCACAAAAAAGAAGGCCTACTATTATTAATTCTTGTAGAAGTGTACACTGTGCTCTCCACCAATCTTCTAACATTAGAGAATGTGGTTTGAAGAAATAAAGAAAGAACTACCTTGATCTAAACCTTTTCTGACATTTCAGGAAGTTTAGAAACTGTTTTTTTCTCTCACATTTTTTGTGCTTCTCCATTGGCTGCTTGTAGCTGAGGATGGAAGAGGGAACACTGCATCAAAAATTATCCACATAGTCTTTCTACCTGTACAGCTCCTAGTACAATGGGATGCCAATTTAGTCAGGACCTCTAGGCACTTCTGAAATACTACTCCAGTTAGAACCTTTCTAGTCCTGCACTCCCAGGAGAGAATTTGCCAAACCATGGGAAGTCAATATTGTCTAGCAGCATTATCAACAGTTCCAGTACTTACTGGGCAGTTAGAAGACATTTAGCAGTAAATGAGAGCTAAATAACAACACAGACTACTGAGAGTCAGGTCTGGTAGCTGTAAACAAACTTTATGGGACCGTGGGAAATTTGGCCACACCCATGATAAGTGGACATCCAGCTAACTAAAATCATGCTGGACTGCGGATTTTGCCAGACCAAGGAGTGCTGGACTAGAGAGGTTCAACCTGTAACAATATTTTGACTAGTCTGATGTCATAATGCCCTGGATCTCATAGGAAAGCATAGCCACATAAGGTTTCCAGACTGTTATTTAGACTAAATACATTCAAATAAGGATCTGGACTTCTGGATGATTATTTTAAGATAACCTTTTTAGAGGTTTGCCAGCCCTATGTAAAGTGACTTCCCAGCACATTCTGTACCATATAGCAATGATTCGGAGGGAGAGAAAAAGGACACTTTGCAGTGAGGGTTCTTATTTAAAAGCTAATATAACCTCCCCCAAACCCTTTCATTTGCTATTTATTTAGAACAGTTTACCACAAAAGCAATTACATTTCCAAACCCATAGTAACAGAGTACACAGTGTTACCACATCTACAAAGATTGGTACATGTTGTACAATGGCATTTTATATTCTGGCAATTGGACAGAGGAAAAAAGATACACTCAAGTCAAACTCTAAATTATTGTTTAGCTAGCGGGAGAATGGGGCAATATGGATAAAGGGCAAATTATAGGACAGCTCTGAAGGGGAAGGAAGAAGGAAAATTCATTCTAACACTTTAGATGAATTGTTCAATTTTGATCCAGAGAACTCAAACCAGTGGTGGGCAACCTGTGGCCCATTAGGCTAATGTGTTTGCAGGCTGTGAGACATTTTTGCTGATGTTGACCATCTGTAGGCACTGCCCCTGTAGTGGCTGCGATTCATCAATGTCACACCAGGAGATATGGAGAAGGCGCCTGCAGGTGAAGAGGCTGTGGGGGTGAACCACAGCCCCTGGGAGCTGCAGGGGGCAGTGCCTGTGGATAGTCAAAGTCAGCAGATTGCCTCGTGGCCCGCAATCAGCCACATGTGGCCCTGATGAGCCACATGTGGCCTGCGGATTGCAGGTTGCTCACCATTGACTTAAACCCTGCAAGAAGATGGATTGGAGAAAACAGCTCATTTTGGTATGAGAAGGTAAAGGGGAATGAATTAAAAAGAAAACGTTCCAGTGCATGTTCTGGTGGATTAAATGTAGATTGGAAATTGGGCACTCATTGTTTGTGCAGTCACTTCTTATGTGGACTTAAGTTATTTGACCAATTTGTGTCTGGTTTAGCACATGTAATGTACGGGTAAGAATATTTGACTACTCACAGGGCTATTGTGAGTATTACTATTATTTATATCTATATTACAGTAGCAGCCAAAATATGGTAGGCTCTGTCCAAAAACAGACGGAAACAGAGTCCTTGCTTTAAAGTGTTTACACTATGGGTATGTCTAGACTACATGGCTCCGTTGATGGAGCCATGTAGATGAGTTTACTAGACATAGGAAAATGAAGCGGCAATTTAAATAATCGCCGCTTCATTTTCATCAAAATGGCCACCGCGCTGTGCCAATCAGCTGTTTGGCGGCACAGCGGGGCAGTCTGGACGCACCGCGGTCGACAAGGGAAGCCTTTGTCGATCACTCCGGTATGCCTCGTGAAATGAAGTTTACCGGAACGGTCAACAAAGGCTTCCCTTGTTGACTGCAGCGCATCCAGACTGCCTCACTGTGCCGCCAAACAGCTGTTTGGCACAGCGCGGCGGCCATTTTGATGTAAATGAAGTGGTGATTATTTAAATCGCCGCTTCATTTTCCTATGTCTAGTAAACTCATCTACATGGCTCCGTCGGCGGAGCCATGTAGTCTAGACATAGCCTATGAAACCATAAAAGACAGATGAAAGGGATATAACATGCAGGCAAAGTGATAAGGGTGGACATATGCTCACAGTTTATTAGTTATAAGCTTGTTAGCTTTATTTCTGTTTTAAACACACTCACTATCCTTCTCATTGATATTCAGTCCCCATCTGTCCCCCTCAAAGCCAGCACCATCAGCTCTTATGACCCTTCTTCCCAACATTTGACTCCCCCTTTCCACATAAATGAGCAGATCACTCAAACAATAATTACATTAAGTAAATAAGTAGTGAACTTAGCTCGTTTCTTGTAGGAATTACAGAAGAAGTGAGAGATGTAAATGAGAAGGTACTGATTTTATAGGCCATCCCAGATAAACAGCTGGTATGACTCTTGGAATAAAGAGGGCAGATGAAATGATGCAACTAAAAAAAGACAAGCTAATAGGAAGGGTTTAGGGTAGGTAGGGCTTTGGAGGCAATCAAAAGAAGGGGATGTGATGGAGAAAGAAAGGTCTATGGGAAGATTAAAAATGTTTTATAAAGCACTTTGCACATGAAAAAATGCTATGTGACAGCAAAGTACGATTGTTATTAATTAATTTATTGTCAGTTTAAAAGGGTGAGAATTCCCAGTATATCTTAGCTATAAAGGGGAAGCTTTCTTTTTGGGAAACTTTTTCAGAAGCACTTGGATCTTAAATCCATTACAGACTTACATGTTTGTGTAATGTGTGAGACACTAAATCCTTTTTTTGTGTGAGAAATGCCCTAGAATCTTTAATGTCCAGATAGAACAGACAGAACCTTGGTTCTGGGTTTTTTTTTTATAAGGATGAAGGTCCTGGTAGGATTCCAATCGGAAACATCTCACATGTCAAAATAGTTCTGTTACCTATCTCTCCTTCACATTACCATTGGAAATATTTCATTTGCCTTGAACTTCTAAACATAGTAGGAAACAATTTAAACTAGAAAGATTTTGTTGCTGGTTGGCTCAAAGAAAAGAGGAAGTAGGGTTATTTAGGGAGACATAGACCTTTTAGCTCACAGAGGAGCAAGGCCTTGTCCACAAGGGAAGTTGCACCAATATAAGCTAGGACAGGGGTTCTGGAACGTTTTGTACAGTGGGGGCACTGAGCCATTGACTCCAACTGTAAACCCTGTATATGATGGAAACCACTTCAAGCTAGAGGATGCAGCAGTACCCCAATGGAGTTCCAGCACCTCTGATGTAGGATGTGAACTTAAACCAGTTTAGTTAAACAGGTTCAAAGCCTTGTCTGGACATTCTTATTTCAGTTTGAATGACTTTTTTTTTGGTTTAGCTTAAGTCAAGTGGGGGACAGGTTTAAACTCAACTGAAATCTGCCATTTTAAAACCAAAGTAAGAGAGCCACAGATTAATAAATGGATTTATTAAATGAATGCAACTTTCCCATGTAGACAAGGGATATCATTTTCAAACATGAAAACTGAGTGACTTAGGATTCTAAGGTCCAGGGACTTTCAATGAAATACAGGCGCCTGAGTGCATTTCACTTTTAAAAATGGGATGTAGGCTTCTATAACACTGAGGGTACATCTACACAGCAGGGCTAAAGTCAAATTAAGCTATGCAACTTGAGCTACGTCAATTATGTATCTTAAGTTGAAATAGCTTAACTCAGCTTTTGGTGCTGTCTACACAGCAGGAAGTCGAAGGAAGAACATTCTTCCTTTGACTTCCCTTACTCCTCATAGAAGGAGGGTTACCAGCAGTAGGAGAAAGAAGTCAACAAACAAAAATAATGGCTTGCAGTGTAGACTGATGTTATTCCGAAATAACGCTGCTGTGTAGACATAGCCTTAGGGATATTAGAAAATTTCACCCAATGTTGAAAAAGAGATGTTAATAATGAGTTTTATTTCAGAACAAACTAATCCACTCTTCTTCACCAGTACTTTGCCATGCCAAGCCTAAAAGTCATTTGCTGAAACCAGCTGGTAGCAAATTTAATACTGTTAGGAAATTCTACTTTATATTACTTTATATCATGTATAACCTGCTGAATTAACTTCCACATAAAATAATTAGTGGGATTTTTTTTTAAATTGTACAGATATGAATGAATATAAATAGACAACTGAACTACTCCTCATTTGGGATGGTGCAAATCAATGTAATAGAAAAGCAAACTTCATATTGAGGGCATAAATGATTTACTGGATGGATTGGGGAATTTTCCCACCCATGATAACACTTGCTCCAAATAATCAGGCATATTGTTGTGTTTGTTCTCCATTTCCTCTGAAATATTCTATACAAGCCATCTTCAGAAGCAGAGTTCCAGAGAGAATGAATCTAATGGTCTGCGTCAGCACAGACACTCCTATGTGAAATGAGCACTCCTGGTCTTAAAAGGCCAATTTACGCTGGGAGAAATGTGGCCTTCGTTGTTTAGACACCTCTTTTCTAAATAACTATATTTTGCAGTTCTGTGCTTCATCCTTATCTGCCTCCACTGAACTTGTTAATACACCGTGGTAGAACGTCAGTTTTGGAAACAGTGGTGTGCAAGGAAGGGGGATTTTCAGCTGTGCAATTGTGGTACTGTTTGACGTGGAATAAAGCTAGTTGGGAACATTCTGAAGGATATACTTATAATAGATTTTGAGCTGCCTGTAATAATTTATAAATACTATGGCTATGTCTACACTGCAGGGTTCTTGCGCAAGAACATTTTGTGCAAGAGTTCTTGTGCAAAAAGTTCTTGTGCAAGAGTGTGTCCACACTGCCATGTGCTTTTGCGCAAGAGATGTGCTTTTGCGTAAGAGCATCCATGGCAGTGTGGATGCTCTCTTGTGCAAGAAAGCTCTGATGGCCATTTTAGCCATAGGGGTTTCTTGCGCAAGAAACCCCTGTTCCCATGCACACTAGCTTTTTTGCGCAAGAGCTCTTGCGCAAGAAGGTTTATTCCTGGTAGAAAAAAAGCCCTGTCTTCTGACCATCTACTGTACTTTTTTTTTTTACAGAAAGTACGTGTTTCTGCAAGAACAGGCTTGTAGTGTGGACATTCTCCAAGTTTTTGTGCAAAAACAGCTGTTTTTGCACAAAAACTCTGCAGTGTAGATGTAGCCTATATTTTGGTTGGGTTATTGCAATGATTACTTTATAAATATATCGAGTTAGTATCAATAGCAGTATAATCAGTAATGCCATCCAGGAAGGGGAGCCATGGATCCATATACAGTAAAAGCTCTGTTATTTGTCACTCATTTAACCAGAAAACTCAACCCACATTTCTGATATCTCCCAGTACAAGCCTTCAGTCTAGTAACTGGGATTATTATACTGCCCAGCACCTTATGCCGTTGCACATTCTGCTATTTTTTTGTTATGGAAAAGAGGCAGAAGACAAGTCAGCAAAGTGAAACCAGGGATTTATTCAAAAAATTAGCTTCCAGGGTGTGTCATAAGGTCATTACAGATTCAGCTCAGTCTCTTTCACCTTCTCCATATATAATGATAATTGATTTTGATAATGATGACCCCGAGGCACGGCAAAATCCCAAAGAGCCTTCTGATTCATCAAATAAAGATTTAATTATGCTCAGTTTAGTTTTAGTGTTAAGTGTGTGTTTAGTGAACCGGGTGTGTGCCATGCACTGTCCACAGCGATTTGTAATGTCATAACATAGCCTTCTATATAGAATACTTCACCTGTACACACCTAAGTGTTCTGTAACCATGGCGATATTTTCTTAATTCCTCCCCCTCCCTTCCCTTAACAAGTAGAAGAAATTAAAAGTATTTGAAACACTAAAAACTCATCATGTAATATAATATTTATTCAGTGAGCCCCAAATTACATTATTGGAGGAACCACAAGTATTTAAATATTTAAAACAAATGTAAAATCCCTCCTTTCTTCCTGACCTTCCTCCCCCCCCCCCATCTTTCTTCTGGAAGTGAGTATGTGGAACAGTCAGCCCGCTGGAGCATTTGAGTCACTGTGTTGATTTTGAGGTGGAATAATTTAACCCAAAGCATATGTCTGTAAGCAAAGGAAACAATGTGGCAACAGCCTTTGAGCTGCCCACTTAGTGCTTCAAGAGGCAAAAAATAGACTATTGGAATCCAATTGTTCATTATCATATGTTTTATTGGCAGGCAGGAATTAAGGTAGGATGGGGAGAAGAGGGAGAATTCTCCTGAACCAGAATGCTAGGGCAGCAGTCCAGTATAAGAAAATACGTCTATGTCTACACAGTGCACATTAGATTGGCACAGCTGTACAGTACATAGTGTAGCCGCTCTTTGTTGGCAGGGTAGAGCTCTGCTGCTGACAAAATAAAACTATCCCTAGTGAAGGGTGGTAGCTTTGTTTATGGGTACTCTGTATAGCCATGAGCATGCATTGTAGTCCTGATGTGCTGAATGCTGGATCTGCCTGGAGCCCAATTGAAGTTATTGGGTCTCAGCATGGGTGTGGCAATCTGACTTGCTGGAAATGAGGGCTGAAAAGAGTTTTTCTGTATCATACGCAAACAACGCTGTCAAAATACCATTATTAAGATTGCAAAGTCATGCAGTCAAAAGTTAGGAAATAACAGAGTTAGGGCTGCCCATGCAACCTTCATTTAGCCTTCTTGTGCAAGGGCATTATGATGACATCTTTAATTACATAATCACATACCAGTTTTCCATGGGACCCCTGTCTCATTCAGTGCCCAGGAGGGAAGATGCTCACTTAATGAGCAGCTATTCAGTGTTTAGATTTTTTCCCTCATTTTTCAATGCATGATCTTAATCTTCATTTATTGCACACTATTCAAATGCTGCTCTGAAGACAGAATTATTAATTTTCTCATGGCTTTCCAATAATATTAATCACAACAGTATCTTCACAGGCAACCTTCATTCTGGTGTTTCCTCACTTTTGATTGCATGGTTTTATGTTCCTTTTAACAGATTTTCTGGGTTCCTAGGTTTTAGAAAAAGCAAATTGAAAAAACCCCAAGAAATTCCATTATGTGATGTCATATGTGATACCCACATGTGTCATGATCAGGATGGAACCTTTAGATTCATTGCATTGGCTCCTGCCACTTGAGCTACCAGAGTAAATGATAGCAATAGTAGGTTGCCATCCTGTATGTGGGCCAGACTTTTTGCCAGTGGTTCATTGGCTGACAGCAAAAGAATGGTGAGTCACCTCTTGGCTTCCCTTCCAGGCTCTGGAGGGGAATGTTTTCTAGTGGGCATAAACTCTTTGACTCTGTCTTAGTCCAATCTCTTCCCAATCCCTGGCTCTTTATTCCAGTCCCATTTTTCTCATCTTGCCAATCCCAGTCTCCACTCCCCCACTAGACTTCTTATCCCAGCCCCAGTCTGCTTCTCCAGCCATTCCAAGTTCTCCTTCTGCATTGTCCCATCTCCCGCTCTTTGTCCTAATCTCTTTGCCCATCCCATCCCAGTTCTCTTATTACATACCTGCTCCTGGCCAGACTACTCACCAGTGCCCCATCACCTCCTTCCCCCGCCTCATTGATTTTAAGTCCCAGTCTCTTTGCCCAGCCAATCCCAGTCTCCCCCATCCCCCAGTCCAGTATCCCTCTCTTTTCCCCTCCCTGTCAGCCTCCAGACCCAGACTCTTCTCAATCTACTCCATCTTGGCTTGGCTCTTCTCTCTCCTGTATTCAAATCAGACAGCTTCCTCTTGGGCAATGCCTGGACACCAGCAAGGTGTCAAGAACACAGGAGAGACAGTCTCCTGTTTTCAGTTCTGGCGTCCAGACTTGGACTCAGCCTGACTAGTAGCAACTCAGAGCTGCAATAACAGGGGAATTGTGGGTGAAAGCATTCTCGGTGCAGACAGAACCTTTTGAGAATTTAGTTATCTCCACTGAATGTATGTGAACTGTGATTTTTCAAAGGGTTATAATCTGAGGAAATGTTGGGTGAATTGTAACGGGCAACAAAAGGCATGCCCCTGACACAAATGCCATCTCCCTGCCTAATTGTCAAGTCCCTTCTCCAAAGCATGGGAACACTAGAGATTTTTATTTAAAAAAAATGTCATCAGACTTTTTATTTATTTATTTGTTTATTTATTTACCATGAGCAAAACAACACATTTCCCTCTAGCTGCCTTCTCATAAATGACTCTATCATCCTGGCTGAAACTTTCCAGAAAGTTCAGCTTGAGGCAGACACACTACGTGGACAAATTTTACCCAAATAGTTAATGTTTTGAAAATGTATAAGCATGGGTTGCAGATGGAGCCCATCTGTGCTGCTCTTGGCAGCCAGAGCCCTGAGGCCCTTTGCTACTCCCACCCCCATGGCTGGAGTCACAAGTCCCGACCCTGCTCAGAGAAGACCCAAGGTCCCACCCTCTGCTGGAGCCCCAAGACACCCCCACACATCCACACCTGCCCCCTTTGGCCAGTGGAGCCGAGCCTCTCAGCCCCACCTGCCAGAAGGATCCCTAGGCCAGCTGTAGCCATTCCTCCTCTCTCCTCCCCAGATTGAAGCCACCCTGAGGAAAATGTGATATGCCCCATGAAGGTTCCAGGGCAGCTGAGGAGGTGGTATTTACTATTCAGTTTTCAGGGTTCTTCAGTAATCTCTCTGGATGTAGGGAGATTACTGAGGAACCAGGAAGCTGAGTAGCAAATACTGTCTCCTGAGCTGCCTCAGGACCTGCATGGGGCATAATAAAGCACCACTAAACCTCACAGGTTAGGGGGGATGGTGGTGGTTCAGTGGCCATGGCAGCACTAAGGGGATTATTATACCTATTATACCTGCTACCCATGTTTATAAGCAACTGAAAGGCCTATATTCCGATTGCTATTGCAGTCTTTCTCCTAAGAGCTGGGTAATGGGAATTACATATTGATTGTCTGTTTTTAAAAAGAGCTTGCCTTGAAGTAAATATTTTGAAACAAAATCTCTCCTATTTTAAATCGTGTCATGGGCTTTGACAAAAGAAATGAAGGAAAATGTGGGCCATTTTGGATCCCATCAACCTTGACAGTGTTCTGTTTAGTACATTGCTGATAATTAACATTTTATCTATTTGTTTTAAGGGATCACAAATAATTACCTAATTCAAATAAGCAAATGTCTTGTGAATGCATGCCTATTAGCCCAAAGATTGAGTGGCCTTGGGTATAAAGGTTAAGCTGCATTTTTCTCTCCCCTTATGGTCTCTTCAGAACCAGGTCATAACAGTATATGGGGATCTTGGACTGCTCCTGTGTTGAATATCTTCTGTGGCTGATTGGAAGATTTAGTACCTCAGGGGTGTTAGTCCAACACCTTTCAGAAGCACCACACGAAGGCCAGGTTTACACTAAAGGAGAAGGTCAAATCAAGATATGTAACTCCAGTTACGTTAATTATGTAGCTGGAGTCAATGTACATTGTTTCAAGTTTCACTGCCATTTCCACAGCGGGAGGCTGACAGGAGAAAACGCTCCCATAAGCTTCCCTTACTCCTCGCAGAAGTACTACTGAGGGCAGTACCCTTTGAATTTGATTTAGCGGGTCTTAATTAGACCCGCTAAATCAAACTCCAGAAGATTGATTGTGACAACGTCAGTCTTCTACTTAGTGAAGATATGGACTAAATTTTTCATACAAAGAACTGTAGTTGTTTTGAAAAAATATGTATACAGTTCCTTATAGATTTGTTTCATAGTCCTGTAGCCCAAACCCAAACTTCTCAAAGTAACTGATAAGAATACATTCAGCAATCCTCACTGTTCTGCACAGGCCCACTGACAGCAAATCTGGGCCCCAAGCCCTGACCTCCCCTGGTCTGGCAAATTCCCTTGTTCACGACCACTCAGGTCCTGAGGACGCTGGATCAGGGAGGTCCAACCTGTGTGAGAAATGATGGTCTAGTGATTCAGGCCACTGGCCTGCTGTGATGCTTTCTGAAGGTGTTCAGAAATGTGAAACATCTGGCTACCACTTGACCTTAGCATGAGGAAGGCTTGTCTGTGCTTGTTGTGTGTCAGCTCTCTGATGCCACTGGCTGTGGACAACACAAATACTCCTCTTTCAGCCAATGTGGAGTCCACTATCCTTTTCCTGGTTAAGTGATACAATTCTTGAGCCCTCTGAGTGTCCCGCTGGAATTTTCAGCTCCTGTTCTGGTGGCCACTCGCACTATTTGCAAGGAAAGGTACATCCCAATTTACCAGTGTTACACCTTAGCTCACTGCTCTGCTAGCAGACATCACGTAGAGAAAGTCTGAGAGAGAGAGAGAGTGTGGAATGAACCTTCATATGCAAGTTTCCCCTTGGCCTGAACTGTTTCCCTTGGCCTGAACAAAGGCATTAACTGGATTGCCCATTATAAAACCAGTCTTCCTTATATTTAACACATCATTGGCATTAAAAGCTAAGTATGGGACACTTACAGTCCACCCAGTTAGCCTCGTTAGCACTGGCACTACTATTGACAGGTACATATTTTTTCCTCTCCCTTAAATTATGATATTCCTCCTTTTTTCCTCTACTCAAACGCATCTGAAGAAGTGGGTTTTGCCCACTAAAGCTCATGATACTATGTATATATTTGTTAGTCTCTCAGCCCTAGTCTACACTAGGACCTTATTTCAAAATAACTCCCAAAGATCGAATTTATAAGCAGAGCGTCCACACTACCAAGCCCGTGATTTTGAAATAACAGGCCGTGGAATTTGATCTCTGTACTTCTGCTCTTCAACCAGTTGATCTGTGATCGCTTTTTCATGAGTCAAGCTAGGTGCAGGATATTGTGTATTTTCCTGATATACCAGACTAGTCCTTTGATCTTAGTAAACAAGACACCCTCCTGCACACTGCTCCTTCCTATAGATTTTGTGTGTTCTTGTTGATTTCACAATGCTGATTAGCTGGTGGTTCAGTATACAAATAGACCTACATTGTGAGGCACTCAATATACAATGACAAGAGGCAGAGCTAAGCATCTACTGCCCGCTGCCTGAAGAGAACACGTTGGAGGCTTGACACCTCCTGGTGATCCTACAGAGTGTTTTTGGAGAAACGACTGTTTTTCTGAAAAAACTTCACTTACGTCCACACTGCAATTGCGTTCTTTCAAAAAAAAATTGAAAGAACAGAGGGGTTTTTCTGACATTGATAAACCTCTTTTTACGAGGAAGAAGCCTTTTTCTGAAAGAGCTCTTTCAGAAAAAGGTGAGTGTGGATGGGGAAGAGAGAGTTCTTTTGAAAGAAGAGGAAGGAGGAAAAAGCACAGGTGCCCTGGTGGCCACTTTGTCCATAGCAATCACAGCTTAAATGCAAGATAGCGTCCTTTCAGTGTGGACACTATCTTTCGAAAAAGCAGATCGCTTTTTTGATGTGCTTTGGCAGTGTGGACGCTCTCTTTCGGAAGAAGTTTTTTCAGAAGATCTCTTCCAGAAAAGTTTCTTCTGAAAGAAGCCTGCAGTCTAGATGTAGCCACGCCTGAGATCCGGGTTTCAATTCCCAGCTCTGCTACAGATTAAGCACAAAATAGTTGCACAGTTTCAATTTCTCATGTATAAAAATTAAGATAATATTGCTTCTCCATTTCACAGTGGTGGTTAATGATAATCCATAAATACTTGGGAGTACACAGATATTATAGTGACAGGGAGTCCCCTGAGTAACTATAAAGACTGTGTTCCCCTCTGTGTTTTGGTTGAATTGATTTAGAGATACGTAAATCTCAGAAAAATTCCCAACATACATTCAACATAAAATTATTTAGATATATACAGGTTTGATCTCTATAGTCCAGACTTCTGTCTTCTGGCACCATCTGTGGTCCAGCATCCCCGTGGGTGCTCCCAGGCTGGACCCCGTGCCCAGCAACTCCTCCCCCACCCACCCAGAGCTTCCAGAGCACCACAAATAGCTCATGTGCAGAGTTCAAGCTCAGGGAGGGAGGGCGATGTGCAGGAACAAGGCTGTTTGGGGGAAGAGGCAGGGTGTCTGAGGAGCCCTGTGGCTTGGGGCCAGGAGCACAATCCCACAGTCCTGGGGCTTGATGTGCTCCCATGAGGCTGTGCTCCTGGCCAGGGGGTACTGCAGCCACTCTGCCTTTTCCCCCGAGCACCCCCGTAGGCTCCTTTTGGTGACTGCTGGCCCCTCTATTGCTACTGGAACGGAGCCCCACTCCTGGCAGCAGCAGAGGGACTGGCATTGACCTTGTCTGGTCTGACAAATTCCTTGGCTCGGGACCAGTGAGGTCCCAAGAGTGCCAGACCAGGGAGGTAGCAACCTGTATATGCATTCATTTACTGTAGTGCAAGATTTCTCAAACTTCATTGCATTGTGACCCCCTTCTGGCAACAAAAAATACTACATGTGCCCAGGAAGCCTAGGCCTGCCTGAGCCTCCCTACCCCAAGGGGGGCTAAAGCCAAAGACCATGGGTTTCAGCCCCATGCAGGATGCCTGTGACCTGAGAACCATTGAACTACATGTGCCTGAAGCCCTTGGGCTTTGGCTTCATCCCTGGATTGTGGAGCTCAGGCTTTAACTTCAGCTTTGGGCACCAGAAAATCTAAGTCAGGCAGCCCTGGTGACTCTATTATAATGGGGTCATGATTCTCTTTGGGGGCCTGAGAATTGTTGCTCTAGTGCAGCCGTTCCAACTACCCGTCTGTGGTCCAGTGGCAGGCTGCGAACTGCTGCCTGTTGGGCCGCAGCAGTCTGCCAGGCCACGCCCTCAGCTGTGTGCTGTGGCTGGAGCTGGGCCACCGTGAGGCGGTCCCTTCTGGGGCAACCTCACCACGGCCCTGATTTCAGCTCTGTGGCAGCCATGCAGCCCGGCCAGCAGGGCTGCATGGTGGGTGGCTGCGCCAGGGGGTGGTGCTGCCTGCATGGGCACATGGGGCTGCTCTGGAGCCGGCTGGCCCACATCGTGGAGCAAGGCTGCTCTGGGGGCTGGGGCTGCTTTGGAGTTGGCTGGGCCGCATGGTTGAGCAGGGCCACCTGGCTGTGATGAGCCCTGAAGGCTGGCTTGGGGACCCGGTGGTGGGGTGGCTGGGGCTGATCAGGGGCTGCCACTACCCAGGTGGCTGGGGTGGGGTGAGGGGACAAGGCCAGAGAAACCCTCCGAGCCGGAGTCAGTGTCCTGCCGCTATCAGCCCAGCCTCTCTCCAGCTTGGTCCCCCTTTTCTTTTCTTTCCTTCCCTTCTTCCTCTTGGTCACAGCCCCTCTTCTCCTGCCCTACCTGCTGTATCCCTTTGCCTCTCTCCAAAAATTAGTGAAAACCAGAACTATTCTGCAAAGCGTGCCATCTGTTTAACAATGTATGTTTTTGATCTTCACATCCACACAATGACATGTATTGTGTGTGTAAAGATGCAATGTAAAATAACACGTGACTGCTCAAAACGAATTACCATAATGAACATACAAATATGCAAATACATTAATTACCGTAATGAATATGTGAATGTTTCAGTGCCAGTCTGCCAAAAGTTTTTGAATGAGTTTGCCGGTCTGCGTTATAAAAATGGCTGGGAACCACGGCTCTAGTGCATATGACAAATGGTGAAAATTAAGAGATAGGAGTAGTAAGGAGAGTCTTATTATATTCAAATCATTCAAGTACCTTTGGTTCTTCTTTGCAAAGCTAAGCTTTGGAGTCTGAACAGACAAAGCCTAGCAGCTGCTTTTGATTAGGATGATCAAAGATTAAATATCTCTATACATATTCTTGAATGATTTAAAGAGGGTCTGAAGGTTTACGTCTGTAAGATTTTAAAATTGTGTCTGTGTGTATTTCTGTGTAGACTTTCTACTAGTTGCACAATGAGCTAGCGCACTCATCCTTGCTATCTCTCCATATGTGGATTCCAGGACTTGTGGAGGGTCCTATGTGGATCTATATTGGCTGCCTCCCCTATTTCTATGCATAAGTGGGCAGGTCAGCATGTGGTATGGGCATGTGCCATGCAAGCTTTGCACACACAGCATGTTTCAATTCTGACCCAGACCGTGCAGGGTTTTAAAGTCACTAGCTTCTCCTGAACAGAGGTGACCATCCATGGGATGGCTTTTCACTAAGGACAAATGAAGATTCAGGAGGAGGCCAACAACCTTTTTTAAACAAACACTTATGGTCTAAGCCAGGGCTAGAATACAGATCAGCAGAGGTGATAGAAAACATTTGGCTGTGTTTTAGAGATACAGTGACTAGAACTCTAATGGCTATGACTCAGGAAATCTGGGTTCTAGTCCCATTTCTGTCCCTGACCTGCTATATGAACTTGGGCAAGTCATTTCACCTTTTTGTGCCTATTTTCCTTCACTCTCTTTGACTAATTAGATTGTAAGATCCTCAGGGCAGGGACTAGTGTTTATTATATATTTGTATTGTGTCTAGCACAATAGGGCCCCTCTCTTGGTTTGATTCTCTAAATTATAAAGTAAATTATAAATGTTGCCATACTGGGTCATTCCATTCTAAGACTCGTTGTTTAACCATATATGGCAGAGTGAATGTGGGATACTATATATAGCAGGGTGAATCTGGGAAACGGATACAATACAGGGCGCTGTAACATGGCTTTACACTTATAGAGCAGCTTTCATTAAAAGTGCCCTTTTCTCTCACTCCTCCTCCTCCCCCACATGATGACAGCATTATTGTTTTATTTATTATATTGCTAAAGTTAGCAAACTTAATTTATCAGGATTAAAAATAACCATCTTCTTCCATTTGGACACAGCAGGAACTGTTTTTGCTGAAATTTGTGGCCGTATCGTATCTCACCCCTAATTGCTGAGGGTGTGTTCCAGACTGTTGTGCCATTGGACAGCTTGCAATTTCTGTCCTTTTTCTCCTTTGTGCAGCTTCAGGCACCTGATCATTAATGTCATGTCGGTTAAGGAGCCAGGTCCCCATTTCCATGGAAACCCAGTGAAATGGCTCTGGAAGCTTAAAGGTCCTTTATTTGTCTGGTTGCATTTGGTTTAAAGTATTTTAAAACAAAGGAATAAGGAAATCTGAAATGTAAAATGTGATACTGTTTTAAATGAGGTGGACAGGTATAAAAATGGGTAACATTTAGCTCTTTCTAATCCTGCAGTAAAATACCAGCTGGTGAAAATCAGTATAGCTACATTGAAGACAGTGGGATTATTCCAGCTAAGGATCTGTCCTATAGACATCTGTAAGTCTGTGGAATAGTCTCCCATGGGAGCTGCTGGAAGCTTCATTACTCGGGAAGGTCAGAACTAGATAGGATAAGTCACTGAAGAATATATTGTAGAAATCAGTTTTGCACTGGCAGGAGGAAGGACTAGATGCTCTGAAAGGTCTTTTTCATACCACATTACACTAATATGTATTTTTGCATTGTATTTATTTACTTTTTTCCTTGATCAATGTCAACAGAAACTAACTGGCATGTAAATATGACATAAGACATCATATTCCCTTATAAGCAGAGGCTGGTAACCATTTAGTGAAGAAAATGCAAGAGATACAGAATAAACGTTTAAATACATGATAATAATCTTGTGAAAGCTCAAATCTGTCTTATGCACACATCATAGATGTATTCAGTGGGGTCTCTGTATAATGCAATGTCAATCCAGTTATCTTTCTTTTATGATGGTCCTTTTTTCAGAAACAATAGTTCCACTTGTGCTAAGTAAAAATGACGAAAGAGATATATTTGCAAATAAAATCTTTTTATCTGTAACAATGCAGTTAGAGTACATTAAATAATGGAAACACAATAGTTGTCAGTTCTTCCTGCTCTGGGGCTAGTCAGTGGTATAATGATTGAAAAATGGTATTTGTATTAGAAGATTTTTGAAGCAGTGATACCTGCTCTGAAGTGGCATCATTTCTTCATGTCCTTGTTAAATTTAAATGCACTGGTAATGTAATGAATGGTGAGACCTGAATTCTTTTTGCTACCACTCTCATAGCATGACTTAATATATAAAATACATGGGCAGTCTCCTGCTATATTTTATTGTAATTATTCAAAACACTGTGTTAATGTGATTTTGTAAGCTCCTGGGTTTTGGGCCATGGTTGTAGTATAATACTGTGGTTTTACACTGGTTTGTAGAGACTAGGGGCGGTGATATCAGGGTGGTGGTGTTGTCAGAGATAGAACGCCCAAAGGGAAAAGTCAAATACATGGTTAAAGAGGTTAATACTAGTACAGAAAATAATAAGGGCTTAATCCATTTCTTGGAAAAGGGGGTTGAAATCCTAGCCCTATTGACACCAATGGCAAATTTTCTACTGACTTCAGTAGGGCCAGGATATCACCCCAGTTGCCATATCACAATGAAAAGGACTACCTCAACTGAGCCAAATTCACAACCTGGTTTAAAGAATGTGTATCATTGATTTAATAGAAACTGCACTGCTTAGATCAAGTCTGAACTTGGCTTATTTCTATGCAGGGCTGGCCCAACTATATAGGTAAACTAGGCTATTGCCTAGAGCACCAGGCTTTAAGGGGTGCTAAAAACCCAGCTAATGGGAGTGGTGGGGGAGAAACCTGCAGGTGAATGCTTCCCTGTGCTGCCTTTCCCTCAGCCAGGGCAGGGGGTGGGGTGGGGGCAAATAGCAGCGCACAGAGCTTCTTCCTTCCCCCACCATGCAGAGCCTGCCACACAGGGGCTTTCCCCAAATTATAGAGTGGGGAAGGGGGGAGCAAAATTATAGTTCACCTATGGTGCCAAAAATCCTTGTGTTGGCCCTGTTTCTATGACAACCTTTATATAGCCTCTCCGGAGACAAGAATGTAATTGATTTAAATGTGGAGAATAACATGTATAAATGGCTCACAGTGGGTTAGTCTGTAATTAAAAAAACAACAACCAAGTAGTCCTGTAGCACCTTAGGGCTCATCTAGACTACACTAGAGTGTCAAAGAGGATATGCAAATTCAGTGGGAATTTGCATATCTTCTTCCAATCTCACTTTGGAAAGCAGAGCTTTCAAAAGTGAAAGTAGTTTAGAAGTGGCTTTCTCGGCGAACCCCGGTCAAAAAGCTGCTCTTCCTCAGAAAATGAGGTTTACGCAGCTTTTCGACAAAGGGGGGGGTCGCCGAAAAAGCCGCGTCTAAACTACTTTCACTTTCAAAAGCTCTGCTTTCGAAAAACTGAGCCAAATTCACAACCTCTTTCCTCTTTTTTCCTCTTTCGACACTCTAGCATAGTCTAGATGAACCCCTAGAGACTAACAAAAATATATGTATAGTATAATGAGCTTTCGTGGGCAAAACTCCCTTCCTCCGATGAGCAGAGACTTATCTGAGGAAATAGATTTTGCCCACGAAAGCTCATGATCATGGCCAGTGGCTGAAGGTAGGGCTGGGAAAGGCAACCCCCCAGCCCTGCCCCTTCTTTCCAGGCCTTGCCCCCATAGGGGCAAGTTGCACCCCCTCTCCCAACACCATGAGGAGTTGGGGGTGTGAGCCCAGCCTCCCTGGCCCAAGAGCATGGGGGGACACTTGGGGGCAGCAGCACTCCACCTCAGTATGCCCACAGTAGGCATTCTTGGGTGGAGCGTAGGTGGAGCCAGGCTTGTGGTTTGGGAAGGCTGTATCTTTCCCCGCCTAGCGTACCAACCTATGCTCATGATACTATATGTATACTTTTGTTAGTCTCTGAGGTGGTATAGGACTACTAATATGTATAAATGGCTTCCTCCTTCCCTGCCAGGGTGACTGAGGAACAATTCAGATAAAGCTAAAATACAACAAGATATAAACGTGAAATGGATTCTATAGACTGGACAAATGAAACCACTGGGAAAGCTGTTGTTGAGTGGATCCTGCATGGGACTGACAGGCAGGACAGCTGGTTGTTGTTCCCATCTCGGTTATTGACATGCTGTGTGACTGTGAATGTGTTATCTCACCTCCCTGTGCCTCTTGTGTAAAGTGAGAATACAAAATGACCCTTTGCGCTCTATGGACACAAAGCAATCTATGGGTCTGGTCTAAAGGCCACTGAAATGAATAGGTATCTTTACACTGATATTAGTTGGCTTTGGAGCAGGCCCTCAGGTTCAAAGTATTAGTATTTTTATTGCCTTTATTAGTAAAACATCCTAAAATGGTGCAACAGTCATTGAAGAGGGATAATAATGTGTGTGTTTTGTGGGTGGTGAGTGGTAGGAGAGAGAGCATAACAGAGCTGCTGATAATTAAAAAAGGAAAAAAAAAAAAAGAAAAAGAAAAACAGCCCAAAAAAGGAAGAGTCCAGGAAGCCTTTCAAACCATGGAAGGGATGGAATGAGCAAGGAAGTAGGGAGAAATGTTCCATTTCAGGAACAGCACACCCAAAGCTCAGTCACCCATTGATCTCAAGGATCACGGGGGAAATTCTTAATGACTGGGTTGATTTCAGAATGAGTGGGAATAGAATCTTCATCGCTGGGGGCTGCCTCTCTTCTAAAACTTTCTTATATGTGTGCATCCCCCTGTCCAGACACTTCCTTGTCCCCAGAAGTATTTCTCAGAGATGAGCCACTTTTAATGGTGGTAACACTCTTGCCTCAGGCTGAGGTCAAATCCACTGTTGATGTAGTGGGCACAGCTTACTGAAGTGAGTTTGTCTCTGGAAATTGTATGCCTTTATGCCTGCAGTGAATTTGTTTTCAGAACTAAGACGTATATACATTGGATGAGAAGACAAGTGTAGTGCTATTTAATTAGAAATACTTTCCTTCACATGAGCAATGAAGGCAAGTTCCTTTTCCTCCTGTCTGCTGGCTATTTAAAATTCCACTGCACATACTGTCCTGACCAATGTCATCCTCCATACTAAAACTGGTTTGAATGTCCAAGGCTATGAGGGAATGAACTACTGGTGAGCATATAACATCTGTTTCATTTTGCCTGCACAGTCATTATACAGTGCCATTGTTTGAGACTCTACTCTATAAAGCAGTTTTGGAAACCTGGAATATGAAGGCACTATGGAAACTAAAACTAAATTCTACCTTAAATTACCCAAATTACAGTACTGTCAAAAAATGACAAGTTTATTACTAATTAAGTTTGAATGAATTTAAACAAGAAAATATTACTTGAGCTAATAGCTATATTTATGAAGTGCTTATTATAAATTAACTAATAAATAGAATAAATAATTCCTCACTTGATTTAGGTGCTTATTTTCTCTAAGAAAATCCATAAAAAATATCATGGGGGAGGTAACACACTCTCATCTGCACATAATGCATCTGTAATTCCATCAAGGGATTCTGGTGACACCATAGATAACAACAGCAAAGCTTAAATTACCAGAATCCCAGGATGGAATTACAGTCTTCATCAGTTTCCACAGCATTCACCAAATTTTTGAAAGCTAAGCTCCATTCCTTCAAGAAAAATTAAACAAGTAACACTTTGCAAACTAGCCATTTGTTGTTAAAGCCCTACCCAAAACGAGAAGTCACACAGAACTGGTGTACGCTACCATGTTTTGCCAGCATAGGTACATCAGCTAGGAATGTGTGTGTGTGTGGGGGGGGGAGCATACACCTCAACTGACACAGCTATATCAAAAAAGTCCTAATGCAGTGTGATGCCGCACGCTACATCGCACCTTCGCCAGCATCGATTCCCCACCCAATGACTGTCAGAAGTCCCTTCAAGTTCCTCAGGAGTCCCCTATTTATTAACATAGACTGCTGCATACTTCCGGGTCAATACATCTTGCCCTGTAAGATCAGCCCCATAGCACTAGCCGAATCCTTCCCGCTAACACAACACGCGGTGAAGGAAGGGGACCTGGGCCCACCCTCTCTCCAGGTCCTGACCCAGGGCCCTAAAGACGGGGAGCCTTTCCCCAGCTTGGTTGGTGGGGCATTACCCCTAAACGCACCAACCCTCGGGCGTCCACTCAGCCCTACCCTGGGTCACTTCTTTTCCCCAGGGCCCCCGTGGGGCACCGCTCACCTGTCCATCTGACAGGTTACCTTTCCTCCCCCCTTCACCCTCTGCCGCTCTCCCTTTTATAGCCCGCTCCCCACGCGCCTTCCTCCCTGCGCCTGCATCGGCCCATCCCCCTGCATCCACCGCAGGAGCGCCCACTGATTTGGGAGCGTCCACGCTACCCCGCAGGCCCCACCCACTCCCAGGGCTGCCGCCGTTCCCTCCTGCCTGCGCCGTGGCATCCTGCGCGTGCGCCATGGGTGGGACGCTCCCCTGCGGCTCCTGCCCCCTCTGCGAGTGGGGGCTATCCCCCTTCTGGGACACTGCGGCACCTGGCGCATGTGCCACGGAAGCAGCACTGCTTCTTTTCTGCCGCGGCCCTTGTCGCGCTACCCCAGCTGTTCCCTTGCCGAGAGTGTGGGGCACGTCTGCCACGTCACATGCAGATACAATTATACAGCAAAAAAAGCCCTTTTGCCAGTATAGTTTTCCGTTTGGGGAGGAGGGTTAACTATACTGGGAAAATAACTCTTTTTATCTGCATTAACTATCTTTCCACTGGAGGTTATGCCCATGTAGCTACAGTGGTATAGGCATAAAACAGAAATTTGTGGTGTAGACAAGCCCTCAGAATAGGTTGTGTGGACCTTCATAATATGATACTTCCTCTCCTTTCTTGAATGCTTTGCTTAACAATGAAATAGCCAACCATGTTGACATTTAAAGTATTGTCCTTGGCATCTGAATGGGATGCTTTCATACCTCATAGTTATTGTTTCTGCAAATGCAGGCAGACATGGTGGCATCAGTCATACATGGGTTAGGTTTGCCAAATTTTTCTTTGGATCCGTTAAGAGCTTCTTCTTTTTTTTAAAGATAGCTGAGATGCTGGAGAACATTTTAAAGGCTTTCCTGCTTCCCTCATATGACTATGCCTTTTCGCCACCTTCCTGAGTTTGACTAACACAGTCCGTGTATATTTCACAGTGGATATTCAGTATGCTACTGTACACCATTTACATTTTTGTTTTTCTGAGGGTTTGTCTACATGAGAAGTTTGCACCGATTTAATCTATGGTGTGAATTTCAACAAAATTAATGTGAACAATAAGTAGAGCCCTGCGTGGATACAAAATTTTGTATCCTCATCCACATCTGCAAAAATGAGCAGCAGATCAAGTGGATTTGGGACACCTGCAGATATAAAGTGGACATTTGCAAGTTTGCAAAGCTCTAGATACAAAATTTGTATCTGCAAAAATCAGCAATGGATGTCCACATCCATATCTAATCCACGGATGCTGATACCTGTGGATATAAAGTGGCTATCTGGGGATTTGCAGATAGAAATTCTTAAACCGAAATAAGAGGGTCCACACAAGATTCACACTGGTATAACTAAATCAATTTAAATAGTACAGTTTTCTTATGTAAATAACGTGTAAGTCTGTCTTTCATGATGTATGGCCATTTCTGTTATTTTTTTTTAGTTCTTCATTAGGTCCAACATTGCACGTAGGTTATCTGTTAATCTTTTCCCAAAGTTATCAATAGTCCCCCAAATGCTTAAAATGAGTTTAATGCAATAATGTATTGATATAACTTTGAAAAATGATGATTATAGTATACTGGTTGCTAATTAAGATGGAAACAGTTTTGGGACCAATACCTTACATGTTAAAAATTGGTGGTGTACCATTGCAGTCAATGGAGCTATGTTGATTTAAACCACCTGAGGAATCGAGCCTTTGTTTTTAACAGGGCAATTACAAGCTTCCAAGTATTACAAAAAAAGGTAAGGCCATAACAATTACTCTTGTGGAAAATTTCACAGGAGGGAGCAAGTTACTCATGAAAACTCTGGTGAAGCTGGTATTTTATTCTGGTTAATTCTCTCCCTCCACCAGGTAAGATATTGCCTCTCTCTTATGCTCTAGGACTGTATGAATTTGAGTGCTTTACTGTGGAATTCTCTTTAAAGACATTATCTGATGCTAGTTACAAAGTTATTAACAAGCAGTTGTAAGTACTTCCCAAGTTGCTTTCTCTCTGGAGAAACTTTTCATAAGCTGTTAATATCACTCTAGGGCTAGTTTACCTCAGCTCAGGGTTTTTCTGGCTCTTTAGGGACCTAATCATATTAAAATATTCAGACAGAAATGTAGATTTTCATCTGTTATATTTACAAGTAATACCTAGGAATACTGTAGCCCAAAAGACTAGACAATTGTTTCCCCCACTTTTGCTTTGTACGTTTGACATTTCTCTGTTTATCATCTGTTTCACAGTTTGCTCTGTATAATCAATCACCAGGGGAGCAGGAAAAACACACTTGTACATATTTAAAGGAATTTAATTTAAAAAAACCAAACAAACCAACCCTGACAGGAAACCCTATCAGAAAATGGAAATGTCGGAAATAAGTCAACTAAAAAAAAGTTAAAAACATCTGTATTATTGGCTCAGGCAGAATTGCTAATGAGCATTAAAGACCTAGGCTTTCACTTCAACCAAGCTGATTGCTATGCTAGTCAATGTAATGTTGGCACTTTTCTTGTTGTAGAGTTGTCTGGAGAGCTCTCTTAGTCAAAATCTCAAAACAGGCCTATCTCCATGTCCAGACAACTGTCCCTCAGGCTTGTAAGGGAGTAAAGTAGACTTGTCTTCTGATTGATAGTACCTTAGACCTTCAGTGTTGCACCATATTAGTGGCAGCCTCTAGCTGAAGGTAACAGACTCTCAATATAATGCCAATGTGGCTTGTAATAATACATTATGTAATATATATTTTTAATTGTACATGAAAAGTACTTCCTAGAGGGCAGTATGTCTGGGAAGGATATGTGAGCATGCCAATCTTTGGATGACTAAACAGAGATGTAATAAATGTAATATTGATAATCAGAAGTGACTTTAGAACACAAGCTAAGAGCTCATTCTTATCCACGAGCAAAAAGAACACAACTTTACAGTTCACAAACATGCAATTTTTGGTGCTAACCCACACTCACTTGTGTGGTCCTCTGTTTCTCCTGCAGATAATGGAAATTTTTTAAAGATAGTAGTTGCATGGGCAGGGCTTTTCAAGTTCACCAGACAAAGAAAAGAAAAAAGGAGGAACTCTGGAGATACAATCCCCATAACTGAGTGCAAATAATTTAATAAAAAGTTAAGGGATTACATTTACACAGTTTCTTAACACTTCAACTTTCTGCATATTCAATCAGGAAAGTCACTTTGGGCATAATTATTTTGCTTATTTCTGAACTTGGAGGGTAGTGAAGATCCACTCTTAATTCATCTCTGATACCAAAATCCTTCAGACCTTACTCAGACAATACTTCCGTGGATTTCAAATGTATTTTACTTCTGTAAGGGGTTTAGGATTTGCCCTTAAGTCTCCATTGCCTGATCTGAAGCCCTTTAAAGTAAACAAGAGCAGAAGAACTAGCTAAAACCTCACAGGAAGGGCTTTCACTTGCTTTCAGGTTGTTTACTGGTTTTGCACTTGCTGCAATTCATCCTCTTTCTTTCTTACACCGGTATCCCTTCCTCCACTCCACTTCTTAGTTGTACATCAAGCACCGGTATATTGGTGTGATAGGTGTCTGCCAATTTATGAATCCCTTGTTCTTTTATAAATACGATCAATGAATGTTGATTTCTGTGTGGGTTAAAACACCCATTTGGTAGCAAGAATAGACTGGCAGATGTAAAGTGCTGGCAGTTACAATGTTGCTCACAGAGTGCCGCAGGGAAACCGCTGTTGTGTGCCCACACTGTCCTTCTTGTGATGACGGAGGACATCACATTAGCTGCTCTTGCAGTGCCTCAGAGAGCAGTGCATTGTGGTAGCTATCCCACTGTGCAACTGGCCACAGGGTGGTTAGGGTTTGCAGTGCTGCATGAGGCAGGCAGTGTCACATGAAGCAGGTTTCCCAGTCCCATTGGTCCATGGTCATCCTACTGCACTGACAGCTGCTTTTCAACTGAAGTGTGGGGGATGGAGGGAGAGTGTGTGACAGGGAGAGTGTGTGTGTGTGCATATGGCGGGGGAGGCAGTGTGATATTGGGGGATGTCAGCATGCTGTTTTGTAAGCAGCAGCAAGAAACAACCCAGCTTGAGAAACCCCAACATCAGACACCCCCTCCTTCCCTGGCTCTTTGCGCAGCAATCTTTCAGGGTATGTCTACACTACAGAGGGTTTTTTTTTAAACGGCCATTTTTCGGAAAAAACTTCAACTACATCCACACTGCAATTGTGTTCTTTTGAAAGAAAATCAAAAGAACAGAGGGGTTTTTCTGACATTGGAAAACTTCTTTCTATGAGGAAGAAGCCTTTTTGCGAAAGAGCTCTTTCAGAAAAAGGCGTGTGTGGACAGGGAAGAGGGTTTTCTTTCGAAAGAAGAGGCTTCCAGGAAATAACACAGGTGCCCTGGTGGCCACTCCATCCAAAGTAATCACAACTCTCTAGTTCCTGTCTCCTGGCCCCTCTTAAAGCTGCAGACACCCTGGACAAGCCTTGTGGCAGGAAGCCGGCCTGGGAGCAGCATGCTGACCGTGTGGCTCTCCCTGCTACAGGCATTGCCAACATGTCCCAGCCTCAAGCCCCCCAACACCCTCCTGTCCCTCACAGGGAGCAGCCCCAGAGGTCACAGGACCCACCCAGGGGGACCAAGAGGCAGACACCCTCCTGGTCCAAAGCGGAGAGCCTGTCCCCCCTTGAGCTGTGGGGTGAGGAGGAGATACTCCAGGAACTCTGTTCCAAGTGGCAGAACATCAACATTTATGGCCAGATGGCTGAGCTCCTGGTGGAGCGTGGACACCCACCCCAGACCTTGGAACAGGTCGAGAGTAAGGTCAAAGAGCTCCGCCAGGGATACATGAGGGCCAGAGAGAGCAGCTTGTACTCCGGGGCAGGACTCCACAACTGCCCCTACTACCGGGAGCTGCACCAACTCCTGGCGGGTGGGGAAGCCATTTTCCCACCCATTGTGGTGGACTCTGGCCTCGACATGCCCGTCATCACCCGGCTGGAGGTCACAGCGGAGAAGGAGGAGGTGGTGGACCAGGGACAGCACAAGGAGGAGGAGGCGGACAACACAGCCACCATCACAGTCTCCTTAGAGCTGGTTCCCAGGCTTCTTCAGATGCCGGGGACAGATCTTCAGGTGAGTGGTCTCCATTTGTCACACACACAGGGCAGGGGAGGCGAGTGCAGAGAGGGAGGGGTGCAAGCATCACTCGGCCTGCTTGGGCTGGACATTGTGTTGCAGTCTGTGCACGTGGAATCACGTGCAGCATTAGTGTGCACCATGCAGACTCAGCAGGCAGCCCCTGAGCACGCCTGGGATCCTGTTCCCAGGCTCAGGGGAGGCCACACACTCGTCTGGCCCCAAAGGGGCAGGACGCCCTCCCACCACTTGCCATGGCTTGAAGCAGGCTAGTCACAAGAGTGCAGGCCTGACCCCAGACTCACCGAGGAGTGCCGTGCACAGCTCATGGGCATGCCTGCACATGTGAGGCAGCACCCACTCCTGCGGGCAGTGCTGTGAGCTGCAGGTGTGTGTGTGGGGCTCAGGGAGAGCCAGGTTGCTCCCGGCTCCTCTGCCACCCATGGGGGAATCCCACTGTGGCCGGACACTTCACTTGCCTGCTTGTCCATGGGCCGGGTGTGGGGGGAAGCTGACAGCGTGTTTCCCTGGGCATCTCGGGGCCCCTGTGAGACAGGGCCTGCTGTGCAGGCCACACATGGCCTTTCTCTTGGGACATCTCCATCCTCTGGCCCGAGGACTGTTGATTGCTGCTCACAGAGGAGGGCATGGCCTCAGGGACAGTATTTCCATGGATGACTGACCGCCTCTCCCTTTTTGTGTTCTCCACAGCCAGACCAGTTGGGACTGAGGGGCGAGTCACACCACCAGAGCCAGCTGCCAGAGCCTGGAGTACCTGAAAGCACACCAGGGTTCACGAAGACCTGAGGCGGCAGCTTGTCAGCGTACTGCATGACATGCAGCAGACCCTGGCGCAGAAGATCTGGGAGGATGCAGAGTGGTGGAACTGTGTGTGGGACCAGCTCATGCAGCAGTGCAGTAGGATGTGTGCCATCATGTCCGACATGATGGCACACCCGGCTGCTGTCACTGCTCCTGCCTACCACCCTCCTGCCTTCCTTACTATGCCCATTCCACCTCTCTCTGCCATCTCTGACCCCGTGCCAGCCCCCACTCCTGCCCACTCCCATGTGGTCCCAGGACCCACCCAACCCCAAGTCTGATGAGTTCCCCACACCTGAGGTGGCACATCCAGCCCCCATGCCACTCTGAGCCCTGCTCCCCCTCCAGGTTATGAGTCTCCCTGCCCCTCCAAGTTATGATCCCCTTCCCCTTCCAGGTTATGAACCCCTTTCTCCCTCCCCCCTTTTTTTTCTAAAACACAAATACAAAGTTTGTTTTGTTCAAAACCAAACAGGTGACTTTATTGAGAGGTCAGGGAAGGGGCGAAGGGAGAGGTTGTGGTAGGAAAGGGATAGTGCAGCAAGCCAAAGGCCCTTAGCGGGGAGGCCCTGGCCCAGCGTCTGCTCTCCACCCTGGGAAGGAAGGCCTCCCCCTTCCTCTACACAATGTTATGGAGAACACAACATGCCAGCATCACCTCGGGGATGTTGTGCTCCCCGACGTCCTGGTGGGTCAGGAGGCACCTGAACCATGTCTTGAGGTGGCCAAAGGTGCACTCCACCTGAATTCTGGCCCAGATGAGGTGGCCATTCAATTGATCCCTGCTGGGGTCCAGGTGGCTGGTATAAGGCTTCATTAGCCATGGCATGAGGCTGCATCCCCCACAATACAGAATGGCATCTGCACGTCCCCAACCGCAAAGCCCTGGCAGGGGAAGAATGTGCCCGTCTCCAGCTTCCCATAGAGGCTGGAGTTCCAAAATATCCGGGCATCATGTGCCCTACCTGACCACCCGACAAAAATGTCCGTGAACTGTCCACGGTGGTTGACCGGGGCCTGCAGCACGATAGAAAAGTAGCCCTTGCGAATGATGTACTGGGCCGCTCTATGTTGAGGTGCGCAGATCAGGCTGTGGGTCCCATCAGTTGTAGCAAATCCGGCCATGTTTGGGTCCAGGTCTCCCAGGCGGATGACCCTCCACAGCAGGATGGAATTGATGGCCCTCACAATCTGCAGAAGGAGAAAAACACACAAAACAGAGAATGAGAGAGGGAGTGCCTGAGTCCTTAGGAGGTGCCCGCCCCCTCCCATCCCTTCCCCCCCTCAAATACCCCAGGAGCTACCCCCTATGAGGCCACCAGTCCAGCAGCAGGGCTGTGTGAGGCCGAGACGGCACAACCCCCTGAGGATGGGTCTTCCCCTACACCCCCACTCCATACCTCACACTCCCCAACCCCCCCTTTCCTGAGGGTTGCCCTTTTCCAGGACTCCCCATCCTTCAGGGACTGTAGCCCAAGAGTGCCTTACCTCCATGAGGAGGGCCCCGATGGTGGACTTCCCTACGCCAAACTGGTTGCCCACCGACTGGTAACTGTCTGGGGTGGCGAGCTTCCAGACGGCAATTGCGACCCGCTTCTCCAGGGGGAGGGGGCCGCAGGTGGGTGTTGCATCATCAAAGGGCAGGGGCGAGCTAGGCACACAGCTCCAAAAAGGTGGCTTTCCACATGCGGAAGTTTTGGCGCCACTGCTGGTTGTCCCACCACTCCATGACCAGCCGGTCCCACCAGTAGGAACTGGTGTCCAGCCTCCAGAAACGCCTCTCCACTGAGGGTTGCGGTGGCAAGAGTGTTGCTCCTGCACCCAGGGAGAGGGTCCCCAGAATAAGCTAGGGGTCCAGCGTGGTCAGGACCAGGAAGACAGCTGGCACAAAGTGCTGCAGAAACTGCAGCATGGCCGTGTGGGGCCATCGCATGCCCAGATGCAGCTCTGGCTCCATGGCACAAAGGAAAAAGCTGTGGCGTCTAAAAGAGCTGGGCAACCACAGTACGCACTGCAAGGGCTTAGCTGTCCCTCAAAGAGGAATGCAAGCACACAGCAGAAGCAGAGAAACGGCTGCCCAGGGGGTTCCCTTTAAGTGTGTGTCTCTGCTAGGCTCTGGCACCAGCACTCAGAAGCAACTGGTGACCTAAAGCCCTACCCGAAGTGGTACCGGGTGGCCTTTTATGCGAGGTAGCATCCAATCAGTGTGGACGCTCTCTTTTGCAAAAGCAGAGCGCTTTTTCAATGCGCTTTGGAGATGTGGACGCGCTCTTTAGGAAGAAGATTTTTCGGAAGATCTCTTCTGGAAAAGCTTCTTCCGAAAGAAGCCTGCAGTCTAGACATAGCCTCACTCACTCATACACAGACACCTGCTTCTGTGTTCAACAGCACAAGCATTCCACCTGAATGGTTTGCTATGTTTTCCTGCAGCAGATCAGCACAGCATGCAGGCTGTACAAAAGAGAGCTTTGAAAGAGGGGAGGCACCAGGTGAGTTCAAAATAATGAGCAAAATGGCTACTGGAGGGATTATGGGCCATTTCTGGAGGCCAGTCAAAACACAGCAAACAATTGAAGCATCCACACTGGCGCCATAGTGCTGTAGCCACTGCGCAGCAAGCTCTACATGTCTCATCAAGAGGGTTTATCTAGAGTCCAGCAACTGCAGAGTTAGTGCACACTCAATACCTTGGTAATGTGGACACCTCGGGAGTTACAGCACTTGGAACTGGTTTACTGCACTGTAATTTGCCAGTGTAGACAAGACATTTGTCTGGGAAGCTGAAGTAGGGCCATCCAGGAGCCATTAATACTTGAATAGTTCTACCCTGCTAGAACAATGGGATTGTTACCAGCAGAGCCATTGGCTTTTAACAACTCTGCCCAACAGCCAACTGAGACTACAGCATGGAATATTCCCAGTGTAAGAAGAGAAACAAAAAAAGTGCAATAATTGGTTTTAAATATGATAGACTCTCTAAGCTAGGGAGATCGTCCATCCTCAGAAACAAAAGAAACTGCCGGAGGAACAGGAGTGAGAGGGTCCCTGTCCTTCTCCAAGGACGAGGACTTTAACAGGGTTCAAAAAAGAGCTAGATAGGTTCATTGGTGGACCTAACCTCCAAGAATCTAATAGCCAGGATGGGTAGGAATGGTGGCCCTATCCTCTGTTTGTCTGGAAATGGGTGACAGGGGAGGGATCACGTGAGGATTAACTGTTGTGTTCCCTCCCTCTGAGGCATCTGGTATTGGCCACTGTCGTCAGACAGGATACTGGGCTAGATGGATGTTTGGTCTGACTCAGTATGGCTGTTTTTATGTTCTTATGATACAGACCAAACCTACGAGCTCTCAGGAGAGGTGAGGGACTCTGAGAAGCGGTTGCATACAAGCCATTGTTTTTGCCTAGGGATGTAATGCTCCTCTGCTAAGAGAGAAAGGCAGCTCTGTGTTTTAAGAAGTTCCTGTGATAAGGCTTTGATTTAACCATCACACAGTCTCCAAGTGGTTACACCGTGAATCAGAATGACTACCGTTAAGTGGGACTCTGGGGTGGGTTCATGGGTGACTGGGGAGGCTTGGAAAATCTCAACATTGGTTTGGCACTTAGGTCAGTGGCAGTGTGGAGTCCCACATCCCAAAGAAGGGTTCCAGACAAGGAGTCTGTCCCTGGAGTATGTCCTAGAGATGCAGAGATTGAGAGTATCTGGATTCTGCCCAGATTCTGCTGGTTTAGAAGCAGATGGGTTGCAAAGGTTGGATCTGGTTAGCTGTCTGGTGACTGTCCACTAGGGGAACTCAACCAAGAAAAACTAGCAAATTGGTGGCAGTGTGTGAAAACAGCATAGCATTGAGCAAAGCAGCTTAAAAGAAGGCTTTTGCAAGGAACTAAACCCCTCTTCTGAGATGGAAAACAGAGTGGATTTTTTAGGTTGTTCAGGAAGGACAGACTGGATGAATGAATTCAGGGCTGTTCAAGATGGAAGATGGACTTTAAAGAGTTTTAAAAAAATCCAAACAGATATTGCTGCATGAAGTCAAAAAGAAGTGGAATGAGATACTAGCACCCAACGGAGAGGGCAATTCCATGGCACAGACCACAGTTCAGAATGGTCTAACTGGACCAGGAGAGAAAAAGGACTGTAGGGTGTCAGTCCCAGCAATGGGGTATCTGGATTAGCTGTTCTAAGATTTAGGTAAGATAGATATTCACGTAGACAGTTTGCTGGGTTAAACCTGTTTCTGCTCTTGTTCTGCTTGTCCCTGCTATTGAGATTGTATCACTGATTCATTTTGGAAAGTCTGGTTTATGTCCTCGCATTCACACTCTGGTGACAAGTCCTGAAGGGAAGCCTAGCAAGGCTTGGGCCTGCTTGAGGACTCATGGTTGGTACACATAGTATTGTACCTCTGGTACCTTGTTGAAGGGTGAGAGACTGATGGGATTCCACCCTGAGAGAGATGAAGGTGCAGGGCCCGACACCTGTTGGGATGCTCTTAGAGAGACTAGAATGGAGCCAAACATGTAGATAGACCTAAACATTGACCATTATAATTTATCATTTATACATAATGGAGGCCCTTGTCCAGATTCAGGGCCCCATAGTTCTAGATGCTCCTCTACACAAGGATCTTACAAGCTAAGTAAGAGTGTGCAGACTAATTACAGTAGCAGTTGATAGATGGACAGTGGGTGGAAAAGACAGTCACGAGTACCTCTGTGTTCTATATCTGTACTTCATATAATACCAAAAGGAGAGGCAACTTTTGCTATATCTGAATCTCTGTTCTTCGGTTCTTATGAAGGAAATGGAGATTTTTTTCATTGTGATTATTGAACAATACCTTGTTCTTGTCAGTCTCATTCAAATGTCATTGTAATACAGTACAAAGGATATATACGCTTTGCTATCCATACTGCTTAAGAATGACAGTCTGAACATCCCTTTCTCCTCAGGGTTGGTTACTTACACAGACACTCTTCTCTGTCTTAATAATTAAATCCAGAAATCCAATGACCTTAATAGCTTTGTGGAAAGAATGAAAGAGAATGCATTTCAATGTATTATTTTTCTTGTGAAGGGGTATGTTTTGTTAAGATCTCTTTGAGTTCTGTAGCTCTGAGTCATCCCTTGAATTGGATGTCCTAAACCATATTGGGCAGCTAGGAAATAGAGCTTGATTCTTGTGCAGTTTCAGTGTCACAATTGGGTTTTAGACTTATGCCTGCACTGGAATAGCAATCAAGACTTTCTTTTGACTTTTCATGCCAAAAAGAAAGCATCTTCAAATATTTCTGGTTTGCACAGAGAAATTGAGTATATGTTACCTTTTCTCCATGTTTCTATTTACATGTTCAGAAAAGAGGAGAGAGAGTCTGTTTTACTTGTTCTTAATCTCTATTGGCACTTTGGTTAACTGAAAATGTAAAAATGAACAAAGTGGAGAAGAGGAATCCCCCTGTCCCTTTTTTAAAGGGAAGGAGGAAAGAGAAACATAGAGTACCATTATGGAAATGTGAAAAGGCTCCAAAGGAAATTTTTTTAAAAAAAGATACTCTAGTTGAAATAGGAATTATTCTGGGGAAGATGTGGCCTGTGTTTTACAGGAAGATAGACTTGATCACAATGATCCCTTTTAGCTTTGGAATAAATGAATTCCACATTTATAAGTTATGTTGGAGCCTATATAAAACTACAATCATGCGTCCTACTGGCCGGAAGAAGGAAGCCAGAAGTTCTTCATTGTCAAAGTTTGTACAAGGCCATATAGTTTTTAAACATAAGAACGGCCATATTGGATCAGACCAAAGGTCCATCTAGCCCAGTATCCTGTCTGACGACAGTGGCCAATTCCAGATGCCTCAGAGGGAGGGAACACAACAGGTAATCCTCACATGATCCCTCTCCTGTCATCCATTTCCAGACAAACAGAGGCAAGGGACACCATTCCTACCCATCCTGGCTAATCGCCATTGATGGACCTAACCTCCCATGAATCTAGCTCTTTTTTGAACCCTGTTAAAGCCCTAGTCTTCACAGCATCCTCAGGCAAGGAGTTCCACAGGTTGACTGTGCGCTGAGTGAAGGAAAACTTTCTTTTGTTTGTTTTAAACCTGCTGCCTATTAATTTAATTTGGTGACCCCTAGTTCTTATAGGTTATGTCTAGACTGCAGGCTTCTTTCGGAAGAACCTTTTTTTGGAAGAGATCTTCCAAAAAATTTTCTTCTGAAAGAGAGCATTCACACACAAAAGTGTATCGAAAAAGTGATCTGCTTTTTTCAAAAGATAGTGTCCACACTGAATGGACGCTATCTTGCATGTAAGCTGTGATTATTATGGACAGAGTGGCCACCAAGGCACTTGTGTTTTTTCCTCTTTCCTCTTCTTTTGAAAGAACTCTCTCTTTCCCAGCCACACACGCCTTTTGCTGAAAGAGCTCTTTCAGAAAAAGGCTTCTTCCTTGTAGAAAGAGGATTACCAATACCGGAAAACCCCCTCTGTATTTTTGATTTACTTTCGGAAGAATGTGATTGCAGTGTGGATGTAGCTCAGGTTTTGTTGGAAAAACGGCCATTTTCCATCAAAACTCTTTAGCATAGACATGCCTGTATTGTGGGAATAAGTAAATAACATTTCCTTATTCACCTTTTCCATACCAGTCATGATTTTATAGACCTCTATCATATCCCTCCTTAGTCTCCTCAGATGAGAAACTACAGCAAAATTTCAGCTTGTGTAAATGATTTATGCCAGCTTGAGGATCTGGCCTCCTAATAATATCAGAATTCTGAGTTTAAGATAGGCTGAAAGCATCTAAAATGATAATGTCAGAAAAAAAACTCTTGTCATTTTTTTCTTTGTCCCAGGTTTTTGAGGATTTTGTCTTTTTTGGCCTAAAAATAGAGAGAGACCATTTTATACCACTAATAAGTACCTGCAAAGAATACAGATAGATACCTCCAAATGCATGCCAAAAATTCCTCTTGAAAAACCTAACCTTCCATATTTTCCTCTAGTAAGCTGAGCAACATCAGGAAAACAGGAATCTTATTTTGTAAGAAAGAAAACCATTTTACCAGCCACATTTTAATAAATATTTGCTGTTCAGCATATGATAGAAAAATAGATATTGTAATCCTGTGATACTCATCTTCATCTACAATCCACTTCACTCTAATTTCTATTTGCACCTAATATGGGAAAAGTGCCAAATATGGGGCTGGCTATTTTTTTTTGCAAGTAGTTTGCTTGAAAATGTATTTTTGGTTTAATTAATTTTTTCACAGATTTGGGTTGAAGTTGGCTAATGGTTATGGACACATAGAAAAAGTTTAACTGTTTCATTCTGACATTTTAAAAAAATGAAATATTTTGGTTTTCTGTTTCAAAATGACATTTTGTTTTGAAATTAGATAGATTTGTTTTAAAAAATAAAGGTAAAAATACCCCCTAAAATGAAACAAAAAACTGGGGGATGGGGAGAGAAAGTTTTGGTGAAATACTATTCAGTGATGTATAACAAACCTCCATTCTATCCAATAGAATTCAGAATTCTAGTGAGATTCTGAATTTCTGAGATCTGACTTTTCTCAACTATTCCTTATTGGTTTCGTTTTTGATTAAATGACTGACTTTTAGATATTCTCTTGCGAACACAAGGTTGTTTTTTTTTTTTTAAATGGCTTTTCAGGAAATTCTCCCTCCCAACAGTGCCTGTTTTCAGTTCCCAGACTGAGACAGAAGAGTGATGGAGATGCCAAGACAAGTTTTCTGGAAAACCAGTCCCAGGGCTGTTAGGTGAAGGAAAACAGGCATATTCACTACTGTCTAGGAAGATGATCTCTTGATAAAAGAGAAAGCCTAAGGGATCAAGAAGTTCAGCACAGCTCTGGATCCAACTGAATCCATAATTAGTGCCCGGTATGGATACAAAATTGTATACTCATCCAACCTATGATCTATTTACATGATCCATGGATATCTGAATGTATAGATAAAAAGCCAGTATCAGCAGATTTGCAGGGTTCTAGCCATAATTCACTCTCAAAGGGGTAAAGACTAGAAAATTTGGGACTTTAGAAGTGCCAGTTCTGGGATTTGATCAAGTGCTTTAGAATGTCTGGAAGAGACCCAGACTCCTACTTCTCTTGAACACAAAACAACCAGAAGATGCAGTCAAGAACATGTCTGAGATATCTGTGACCAGATCTCACACTGCAGAATTGATTCATGCTCTAGATGAAGCTCTGAGTATTATTGTAGGACTGTGGGTGCATCATCAGCAAAGGACTTGTCTGACCCTTTCATTATCCATTCGGAATCAGATGTCAAGAATGCTCATAATCCAAGGATGATGAGAAAATAGGCATGCTTCTGGCAACCCAGCAATAGGCAAAAACCTGTTCTGTTCTTTTAAAAACACATCCTGGGATGGAAGCGATGTTAAAAGTGGTCTGCAGCTTATTTCTTTGATCTTGTAGAGTAATGAGATCCAAAACCAGATCCTTTCAACAGAATCAATTCATGTGCAGCAGGAAGGAAAATGGCGTCTGTGTCCTCTACAGAGTTGTTGCCTGTCATAACATAACATAGTGTGTTAGAAGCTCCTTGTGTTTTCTGTTCTTCCCGGTTCATGAGGGCAATATTGAGTATTTTATGGCACGGGCTGTGGAAACTGGACGTTTGGAAACTAGCATTTCTATCACATTTCCAGTCAAAGAAAACCTAAGTGTTGCTTTTATCCCTACAAAATTGATTCATTCACTGAGATAGCGGTGTCTTGTTTTGCAGCCAAACAATAGAACAGAGATTTTGGAAGCTGTTTGTAGAATTCAGTTCACAAGCAGCTGGTGTATTGTAATAACCTTTCACCTTTGGATTTCCTACTTCACATAATAAATTAGCTCATAAATGGACATTTATCCATCACCAGGTTAATCTCTAGTGGACATGAACTGCCAGATTAGCAGCGTCTCATCAGACACTCAGGAGAGGGATGACAATGTAATAGGAATAAAGAGAAAAATACACTTGTGAACTCCATGGTTAGACCAGAAGGGAGTGGAGGTGCTGCACGTCATGTTGGCAGAGCTGAGTGGAGAAAACTTAAACCATGTTACAGGTTAGCCAGAGCTATTTGCCCATAACTTCCATGAGCACCAACTTGTGTGAGTATATACCGTAAATATGCACAGAAACACTCTGGACATGCATGATGACAGTGATGGCATGTGGCCTTTTGTGTTCTGAGAATTATTGTGTTAGTGCTGCATTTCCACCCCTGGTTTCTGAGCATTAAACACAGAAGGTGTCCCTACTTCCACAAGGATATATTTTACCAGTTGGTATAATATAAACTTGTACACCTGTGCAGCTAAATTGTACATTAAACACAAGTGACAAGAAAATAAAAATAATTCTGTTTGGTTAAATATGTGCAATACTAAAGCATCTTTTCTTTTCCAAGCAGATGTTTTTAACACCAAGAGAATAATTTTATGAGAAGAATAACATTGACTAATTGCCTTTATGTGGTTCTTGGGGAGCCAGGCATATTGGTACACTCTAAAGATCATGTTTGAGGATTTTTATTTGCCCATGGTGTAGGGGAGAAGTTCAGTAAAGCCATGACCTAGGATATAAATTCAATCCCTCCTGGTCAAATATGTATCCTTTGATCTAACAAGTAGGTTGAGACACACTTGATTTCTCAGTGAAATGAAGAATGAAATGTCAAAATACTTTGAGTTTCCAAGATTGGTTAGCTGGACTGCTCCAGGTTTCCTTGATAGTAAAACTGGAATTAGTACCCAACTACTTTCTACATGGTCCATGCAATCCTATGCATATACCCCAGAGGGTATAGGTCCATGGATCAGGACTTTATGGAGGTCCATGGATCAGGACTTTATGGAGTATTTCCCTGCTGGCAGTGACTGGTCAATCTGGTTCTGCCCCCAAGATATGAGTTGGCTGACAGACCCATTTAAATGGATCTATGAATCTGATTACTCTGAAGAAAGGAAATTTATAGCTAAACACGGTTACATTGTCCAATTACATTCTCATCATGTGATTACTTTTGCTTTGTGCATGAAGGTCACATGGTGAGCCTTTTGCTGCCACACATGCTTGAACACTTAGGGTACATCTAGACTATAGGGCTTTTTCAGGATACTGGAGGTATCCTGGAAAAGCTTTGCCACATCCAAGGAACGCGTCTGCTTTTCTGAAAAAAATTTCGGAAAAGCAGATGTGTTTTTTCAGCACCCCTGTAAACCTCATTCTACGGGGAAAAAGGGATGTTCCAAAAGAGGGTTCCCCCCAACATTTGGCTTTGTGTCGATGGGCCAAACGTTGGAAAAGCCTCTTTCGGAAGAAAAGCAGAAAAAAATACACAAATTGCGGTTCTCAATTTGTGTACCTTTTCCCTACTTTTCTTTGTAGTGTAGACACAGCATTAGAGAACAGGTTGTAGGAAAAAATAACTGAAAGTAATTCTTGTTACCTTTCTTCCTGAAAAGTCACAGTTGCTCTAATCAGCTACTTAGAACAAGCTGAGTATATTGGCCTGCTGACCCTGAATCCATTACTCTGTTCACTCTTCATTTTCCCCAGATTCTTTCTAGGATGGCTGCCATGTAACCTTTTTTTTCTTTAAATCATAAAGGCCTTTTTGATATGGCCTTTTTTTTTCTCTCCCTCCCTGGCGTAAGTCTTTGCAATATAGACCTTCTCCTGCTCAGTTCACTGTGTCCTGGCACTCCATATCTATTGCCTCCTACAGCAGTGTCCTGACAAGAGTTTGTACTATACTTGATATTTTTAGCTTGCATTGGGATCACTGGGCCATTCTGTTTATTATAGTTCGTATAGGTTTACAACACATGGGGTTCTTTTATGGTTTTGTGTCCCAGCTAACATGAAAAACAGTCCTGGTGGCTGTGCTTTGTATGCCTAACTCATAAATCCATAACATTCATCTCTCAAAAGTCTCACCAGCCTCAGTTAACCTTTCAGGGAGCATGGGGCAAGTCTCAAGTTTCATTACAAAAGGATTGTACAAATCTAATCCTGCCTTGAAATCGTATCCAGGGCCTGATGTTGTGAAGTCTGACTGTAGCCATTCATTAGGCATATTTGCTTTTTAAGTCTCAGTTGAATTCATCTTTCACCTGGAATCCTTATCTCTAGAGCTGGTCAAATAATTTGTTGCCAGTAATATACGTTGCAAATGTAGACATGTTTAAATTCAGTAGATGTATTTATTATTCAGCAACTCTATAGTTCTGAAAAAAATAGAAACTTACTCCAATCATTCTGTCTTCAGGTTCAAGCAGCCTTTAAATTGTAGTTGTTATTGCCCTTATTGATAAAATGCAGAAATTATAATACTTCAGTCATTTCCACCAAGTGATGTCATAAATACAGGACTGGATTTGTGATGCAGTCAAGCAGAAGATGCTGGCAATGGTTCTCTGCGAAGGACTAATAACCAAAATGGTACCAAAATGAACATTGACAAAATCTGGACGTGTAGCGGAAATAATTTTATGTATAAAATAGTCATATATTGTATTTTACATTGTAAAGTTTGCTATAGTATGAAATTATCTCCTTAAAAGTGCCGGTCTCTGGACTTCATTTGGTCCTTATAAAGACCAGATTATGGTCTATTGATCATACCACAGTGATGTGTGCAGGAGTCTAGCTAGCAAGTAAATTATTCTCTCATAATGCTTCTGCCAGCTGTTGATAGCTTCTTTCCTTGGGATCCCTCCCATATTTAAAGAGGATTTAATCTAAGGGAAAACATTTTTAAAATTTTATACCAACCTATTGATGACATGCAGTGCCATGAGGGAAGGGGAATGGATGGAGAATGGATGATACAAATGTACTGAGTGTTCATTACATTAGATAGTACCAACAGAATAGGGTGGCATTGTGAGGATGTAGAAAGAGAGGAAGGTTTATAATTTTCCCTCTCAACCTGCCTGATTTCCAGGGCATGGACTCAGTGTTGAGGGGCTCTGAGCTCCTTTTCTGTGGACATACAGTGCCTTGTATGTTTAGAGGGCAGAACAGAGATTCTTTTAGCATATGTTGGCTCCGTTGACCTTTATTGTAAGTTGCCTTGGGGTATTCATATGATTAGCTGAGCCTATAAATAGCTATCGTATAATGGAAGTGTTGTTGCAGAAAAGTGCTTTACAGAAACATTGTCATTTCATTTTTGGGGAAGAAGAAAGTATGGGCTAGGTTTGCAAAGAGAAAGGAATTTCCACTCAACACGCTTCCATACTCACAGTTCTGACCACTGGAGGTAAAGGAAGAGCTTGTATGATTTTTTTTGATTGTTACTGATTGGCCTTATATTTGCAGCACTATAGCTTTTAAGAAGCCTACAGTCCAGAGCAGCTTGGTAGATAGCATGTGCTTCCATTTGAGGGAGCAAAGTTCAGGGCTTATCTTACTGAGCTGTCAGGGGCTGGCCAGAGTGTGGCAGAAGAACTCTCAGCCGTGGGGGTCTGGGAATGTTTTCTGGCTGATGCTTTTGAATAGCATTTGTGGCCTTTGCAAGGAAATGCTTTATCTCCTAAGAGGATTTCTGCCACAGGGGCCCCCAAAAGATGTGAGTGAAGTAAACATGGAAAGAAACTGGAGTATGACACCGGCAGAGCTCACCAAAGTGGGACAATCCTTTCCTGTTCCATAGGGTGACCTCAGTTGGCTGTGGTTTCAGTGGGAGTTACTTTCTCAGGGCATGTCAACTCTAGAAAATTATTTTGAAATAACTTATTTCGAAATAATAGCTCCCAAAATAACTATTTCGAAATAGCAAGTCCACACTGCAGGGAAGCCTCGAAATTAGTCCGAGGCAGGCTCCCTTAGGCTATGTCTACACAGCAGTGTTATTTCAGAATAACTGATGTTATTTTGAAATAACATAGTCTGTGGCTATACACAAGCAGTTATTTTGACATAATGTTGAGCTGGTGGACTTCTTACTCTGACTCCTGTAACTCTCATTGTACGAGGAGTAAGGGAAGTCAGAGGAAGAGTGCTCTATTTTGAAATAAATGCTGTGTAGATGCTCCCTGTTTCGAAATAAGCTATTTCGAAATAAGATACCCAATTGACGTAGCTCAATTTGTGTAGCTTATTTCGAGTTAAGCCCTGCTGTGTAGATGCACTCTAAGGGTACGTCTACACTTGCTCCCTAGTTCGAACTAGGGATGCAAATGTAGGCGACCGAAATTGCTAATGAAGCGGGGATTTAAATATCCCATGCTTCATTAGCATGATCTCGCCAGCGCGTTACTCCTCTCAACAGCTGTTTCGAAAGTGAAAGTGTATGCTGGGACGTGTTAGTTCGAACCAAACCCCCATTACTGAGGAGTAACGTTAGTTTGAACCAAGGGGTTTGGTTCGAACTAATGCGTCCCAGCGTGCACTTTCACTTTCGAAACAGCTGTTGAGTGGAGTAACGTGCCGGCGAGATCATGCTAATGAAGCATGGGATATTTAAATCCCCGCTTCATTAGCAATTTCGGTCACCTACATTTGCATCCCTAGTTCGAACTAGGGAGCAAGTATAGATGTACCCTAAGGGAAGTCAGGGGAAGAGTGCTCCATCTCAAAATAACTGCTGTGTAGACAGTGCCAAAAGCTATTAGCATAGCTCAAGTTGCGAAGCTTATTTCGAGTTTAGCCCTTAATGTGGATGTGCTACCTCGACTTAGAGTCTCAGGAAGCACTGAGAGTAATTACTTGGAATGACTCTGGGGAGTAGTTATTTTGAAATAGCAGCAGTGGAGCATCCACACTACTGCTATTTTGAAATAACTGTTTCAAAATAAGCATTATCCTCGTGGAAAGCAGCAGTTATTATTTTAAAATAACCAGCCCATTATTTCAGAATAACAGGCTTGGAAGTGTGGACGCTCCACTTGTTATTTTGAAATAATGGTGTAGACCAAGGCTTAGAGAGTAATCTATTTGAGTAAAGCAAACAGGGAGTTTTCCTTTCTGAACACCTTCCTTCCCCCTTTCAATAAAAGCAACTCAAATCTTCATTTGAGTTGCGTAAACAATGAGCCCAACTGCCCTGATGTAAAGAACAGGAACTCCATTACAATGAGTGCAGAGGGCTACATTTGGACCAATAGCTTTTGGTCATTATGCATGGGTCTAGAAGGGTAACTGATCTGTATTAAACAGTACTTGTCAGTTATCAAACTTGCTTTATTTTTCTACTAAGCTGCATTCTCTTCTCACCCTTTCTGACTTTCCTGAACCCACTCACCTGCTTCCCTCACTCATTATAGCATAATATAACCTCCCAGTACCACTTCCACCAAACTGAAATTTACAGCTGTGCTGCCTCTGCTGATTTCTAGACAACAAAAAAAGTGCTGTTGTTTTGTTTTTGTTTTTTCTTCTCATCTTACAGGAAAGCAATCTCCAGGTCAGGCCTCCAGCATCTGGCTCCTGCTCACTCCCTCAACATCGCAATCTCCAATGGGCCAGGAAAAGAGCCAAGAACAACACTAGAATGGAGTGTAGGTGTTTATTTTTAATCACCACAATTTATCTAAGTAACATCTCCTGCCCGTTTTCCCTCTAACCTTCATTTTTTACATGGCTAGATAAAAGGTGCAGGTAAAAGGGTTGGATGTTAGCTTTGGTCACTATGAGCTTGATCCTGTAAGGTGCAGAGAACTCTGGTGTCTATCTGGCAAAACACTTACACACCTGAAAAGTCTCTTCCGAGTCAATGGGCCTGCATACATTTAAAGTTTAGCACCCGCCTAGCAAAATAACTTGCTTGAGTGCTCAGCATCTCGCAGGATCAAGTCCTGAGATGACAACTCTAGGTATCTTTTTTATTTCTTTTTGAAGTTTTTTGTGTTTTAGGTCAAGGTAATCTTTAAATCAAGACTGGACATCTTGCTAAGTGATATGCTCTGCTTCATCTCCTGTTTGGCTTGGAGCAGGAATCACGGGGTAATTTTTTTTTTATAGCCTGTGTTATACAGGAGGTCAGACTAGATGATTGCAGTGGTCCTGTCTAACCTGAAAATCTATGAATTTGTAACAAAGTGCAGAGAAGAGTGTTAAAATTCAATCCTCTTAGTATCAGAGATCCTGTGTGAATCCCAACGGAATTGGCCTTACAAAACCTAGATCAGTGGACCCCAACCTTTTAGGGCTGCCGGGCGCCCGGGGGCAGGGCCACTCATGCGCCGGGCAGCCGGTGCCGGTGCCACCCATGCACCGCACTCCCGGGGCTGGCGCCGCTCCTGTGCCATATGCCCGGGGTGGGGCTGCCCATACGCCGTGCGCCCGGGGCCGGCGCCGCTCCTGTACCGTGCACCCAGGGGTGGGACCGCCCATACGCCACGCGCCCGGGGCCAGAACAGCCCATGCGCTGCATGCCCGGGGCCGGCGCCGCTCCTGTGCCACGCGCCTGGGGCCGGCACAGCCCATGCACTGCGTGCCCGGGGGCGGGGCCAGCCATGTGCTGCGTGCCCGGGGGCGGGGCCAGCCATGTGCTGCGCGCCCGGGGCCGGCGCCACCCCTGTGCCGCATGCCCGGGCCGGGGACGCTCATATGCGGCGCGCCTGGAGCTGGCACCGCCCATGCGCCACACGCCCGGGTTGGGGCCGGCCCTGATCATTGGCGGGTGCACAGAAATGGCCTGGCGGGCGCCATGGCGCCCGCGGGCACCACGTTGGGGACCACTGACCTAGATCGTGCTCTAAAGGAAACGTAGTCCCTGTTTTAGCAAGATATTTAAACACATGCCTGTCTTTAAGTAAGAGAGTTTCCCTTTGAAGTCAGTGGCACTGTTTATGTGCTTCAAGTTAGGCAAAAAATTAAGTGCTTTGTTAAATTGTAGCCTAATGCAACTACTTGCATGTAAAATGGCACTGTACAATGTATATCCCCCAAGTGTTTTCTTATATAACCTATATAGCAGTGCATACATCATGAGGGATGTGATGTGTACAATAAATTCTCTGACAGAGTAATTGGATTAATTTGTATTAGGATTGGAAATAACATGTTGATATTTAATCTATTTCTCTACATCACTGCAAGATAATATTAATAGATTCCTACAGCATCCCCATTGGTTCTGTATTGACTTTCATTTAGAACTTCTAATGTAGGTGATTCCTTGACCTCTTGTGGCTGGTTATTCCAGTGTTTGGCTGATATGGGCAAAAAGTGCAGCCTAAATTTGTAGCATAAATGTTTTCTTCCTTAGTTCTCCGCAGCGATGGTTGAAAATAGTTCCCTGCTCTCATCCTTAATTTTTTAACTCCTTGTTAGTTATTTGTCGGCATCATATACGGAAGACAGGGTGGCTTAGTGATTAGAGAACCTGACTGGTTGCAAGAGACCTGGCTTCTATTCCTAGCTTTGCCAGTAGCCTGTTGGGTGAATTTAGGTGATTTGCTTCATCTCTGTGTGCCTCAGTTTCCCCATACATACATAATGATGTTGTCCTTTGAGATCTCCCAATGACCAATGCTATATAAGAGCAAGGTATTGTTCCTGAGATCCCCACCCCCCCCCCCCCACCGCCCGAGAGCTATAAATTTGTAAACTTTTTGTCACATTTTGTAAACTTTTAGAACTTGCTAACCTTTGGCTTCTCTCTAACTCAGTGATATATTTTTGCAGCACTGCAGTAACCTGTATACCCCCTGAAGAGCTGCTTTTATAGCCACGGGGCAATGCGGAGCATGCCCTTCCCTAAAGATGTGTGGTGTGTATTCTTCCAGTAGGATGTGTGTGACTCCTGTCTCCGATCAGCCCGTGACATCAGCCTCCATTGTCCACTTACTAGATTTTCAAACGAGCACCTTTGTGCATTCTCCCCTGCTGCCCCCCATACATGGGAGAGGGTTGCCGATTGTCCAGTTTTCAACCAGAACGTACAATCAAAAAGGGATCCTGGAGTCTCTGGTCGGCACTACTGACCAGACTGTTACAATTCTGTCAGGTTTGGCAGGTTTCCTTCCTGACTCTGCATGGCTCCCTGGAAGTGGTTCCCTTAGCTCCTAGGTGGAAGAACAGCCGTGGGGCTCTGTGCACTGCTCAGGCCCCGAGTGCCGTCTCCACTGCTTCCATTCTCCAAGCACTCAGGCCAATGGGAGCTGCAGGGGCGGTGCCTGCGGGCAGAGGCAGTGCACGCAGTGCAGAGCTGCCGGGCATACCTCTGCCTAGGACTCACAGAGACATGTCACCGTTTCTGAGGAGCCTCCGGAGGTAAGCCCCACCCAGAGCCTGCACCTTGCACCTTCTCCCATATTCCAGTCCCCTACCCCAGCCCTGAGACTCCTCTTACACCCAAACTTCCTCCCAAAGCCCACACTCCCTCCTCAGCCCACATCCAAATTCCCTTCTGGAGGCCGCATCCTGCCACTCCAACAGCCCTGCCCTGCCCCAGCCTGAGCCTCGTCCCATGCCCTGAACTCCTTGGCGTCATCCTCCACCCTGGAGCCTCCTCCTGGACCCCCAAAACCTCATCCCTGATCACATCCTAGAGCCCCTTCCCCCAGCCTGAACCCTTCATTTCTAGCCCCAGCTCAGTGAAAATGAGTGAATGAGAGTGGGGGACAGCGAGTGATAGAGGGAGGGGATGGAGTGAGTCGGGGCATGGCCTTGGAGAAGGAATGGAGAAGAGCTTAGGGCAAGGGGCAGGGCAGGGGGATGGAGCAAGGGTGTTTGGTTTTCTACAATTAGAAAATTGGCAACCCTAGCTTGGGAGGAGTTCCTGTAAATATTCACAAATCAAACTCAATATGCTCCTTAAATTTTCCTTTTCTAGGGTGCCTAAAAAAAAAAAAGACAGCAGTTAGGCTGCTGATGTGCTAATATGACTGACTATCACGTTGGCCAACATTGTTTCTTTGTACTCCCCTGTTTGTTTATCCATCTGTTGTCTCTTGTCTATATTTAGATTGTAAGTTCTTTGGGGGAAGTGACTGTCTTTGTTCTATTTGGGGTTCTCTATACTCCATGACTAACACTTTTAGGCACTGTGGTATACAGTAAATAATAATGCTCAGTATATGGATCTCTGATGGATGTTCCTTGAAGGAACACATCTTTGGTTACATGATACACATCCTTTAGCAGGGCAATTGGAAGGACTTATGGATATTCAGTGCCCTTTGCATCCTTTGAGACAGCAAAATTCAGGATTGGATCCTGGTGTACGTTCCTTTGAATGGACAATTTATATAGACCACTAGGCTTCGTCTACACTGCAGGGTTTTTTCGGAAGTAGCCTTTTGTGCAGGAGTTTTTGCCCAAAAACTTCTTGTGCAAAAGCGTGTCCAGACCTCAAAGTGCATCGCAAAAGCGATGTGCTTTTGCGCAAGAGAGTGTCCACACTGCATGGAAGCTCTTGCGCAAGAAAGCTCTGATGGCCATTCACAGAATGGCCATCAGAGCACCTGTGCTTTTTCTGATAGGGGTTTCTTGCACAAGAAACCCCTGCGGAGCGTCCACACTTGCCTTTTTGTCCAAGAGCTGTAGTGTGAAAGGGAGTTATTCCTCGTGGGGAGAGGAATAACTCTACCAGCAAAAGCCCTCTATTCTGTTGATTTTCTTGCAAAAGCAAGGTGTGGACTTTTGCTGGTTTTTGCACAAAAATGGCCGGTTTTGCACAAAAATCTTGTAGTGTAGACATAGCCTTAGAGTATACTGAATGTTCTTCAGAGGTAAACTATTGCAACATTATGGCCATGTTATATAGTCTTGTAGAAAGTTCCCATAGAAGTTAATAGGAATGAAACCTGTAGGAATCTATAGAAATAGGTTTCTATTGTAATTATTCTAAACCCCAACATAATATAATAGGGTATGTCTACCCTAGAGCGTTATTTCGAAATATTTTATTTCAAAATATCTTATTTCGAAATAACGCATCTACACACAAAATGCATTTTGAAACAGCTTTTTGCTATTTCAAAATAGTGCGTCCACACTGAGTGGATGCTGAATCGCACTTAAGGCCAGCTGGAACCAGGTCCGGCAGGGCATCAGGTCAGGAGTTACTTTGTGTGGCTGCTGCCTGAGGCTATCTGAGGCCTGTGCTTAAAGGGACCCCCCCTGGACATCCAGTTCTCAGTTTTCCCTGCTTGCTTGTCTACCTCGATGAGGGACAGCAAAGCAATTTGTCTCTGTGTGCTCTGGTTGCCCTCCCTCGGGACACCACAGCACTCTGCAACATGGAGCCAGACCTGCCCCTGGGCACTCTGGTGCTTCTCGTGGATGCGTTGCTGCGAGCCTGGCTGCACTTTCTGCAGGCTGCCATCCGGGAGGTCCATCGGGGGGCTGTCAGTTCCAGGAGGCCCTGCGGGAGAGCTTCCACCCTGAGGAGCACTAAGAGCCTCTCTGGTCTGCCCCACTGGGGGCTTGTGCCTCATTCCTCCCTCACGTCCTTCCACTTACCCCTCCCTAACCCCCCTTCCTGATGTCAAATAAAATGCACGTATTTTCATGAACACAAACTCTCTTTATTTAACAAAACTTGGGGGTGGGATGAAACTCTGGTGAGACTGGGGAAAGGAGAAGAGAAAGGGTGGGAGAGGGGAGGGGAAACCAGAGAGGAGGGAGCTGAAGGGGGAAGCAAGGGGAAGATGTGGGAGGGGAAGCTCAGGGCTCAGGTTTGGGGGTCTCGCCAGACCAACTTGATTTTCATGCAAACCTGCTCCTGGGTTCACATGTGGCCTTTGGTGGCCAGGCTGGCAGCTATCCTGCCATAGATGGCTGCATTCCTCCATCTAGTGCAGAGATCATGGACATTTGGGGCATCCCCCCCAAACCTGAATAAGGTCCATGATCTCCACCCTGGACCAGGAAGGCGCCCGCCTTCTCTGGGCCCTGTCAGGCTCCTAGGAGCTGGCAGACTGCTCCTGGGGAGTGGTGGAGGGCTGGCTAACAGTGGCTTACTGGCTCATGGTTTGGGGCCACTGGGTCAAGGGCAGTGACTGCTGGTTCTGGGCTGGCAGGCTTGGAGCTGGCACAGGCAGTGTGGCCAGAGTCAACCCCTTTAAGGGCTCCGGGAAGGGGGGAGGGAGAGGAGTGTTCTTGGTTGAGGCTGGAGTGGCCACCAGGGCACCCTGGGAAGCCTGGAGGCCCCCCTATTTCGAAATAAGTGTCTACACAGCACTTATTTCGAAATAGCTATTTCGAATTTGGTGTTATTCCTCGTCGAATGAGGTTTACCAAATTTGAAATAAGCACTCCGCTATTTTGAATTAATTTCGAAATAGCGGTTTGGCTGTGTAGACGCTAGTAAAGTTATTTCGAAATAATGGCTGTCATTTCGAAATAACTTTGCTGTGTAGACATACCCAAAGAGAATGGCATCAGTTCACAGGATTCTGTTTTCAGCTGCCCATACAAGACTATAACATTTTATTAAAAGTTTTAGATGTTTTATGAAGAGGTTAGTTTTTCTATTCAGTTGTATAGGGCTTTAGGTGGCCATATTGCCCATGAATGTGAATCTGTATGCTTCCATCATACTCCGCTTCTTTTTGGTATATGGTTCTTGCCAGAACCATTGGCCCCTTACCTTAAAGAACAATGGATTGAAGTATGTGTGTGTATATTTGTATCTAATGATAGACTACACTTGAGGGGTATATGTGTATGTATATAAAAGTAGTATATTAACTCTAATCCCACTAGTTTTGACTCATTCAACAACACTAATCCAGATGGATGCTTTTCCTTTCTATGTGTATGGTCTCCCTTGTATATCACGATTTCATATACTGAATGCTGTCTCTTCCTATTAATGTTTCTGCAAAACTAGGTCTCATAGTTGGGAACTGAGTATGCAGATGGGAAGAGACACACATCATCAGAGGCTCACATGAGGAGGAGGAGCCCTTGCATGTGGTGATGGCACAACCACTTTCAAAAGTAGCGTGTGTATTGTTAGCTGTTTCTGTAGCTCTTACATCTGGAAGTAATAATGATTCCAGTCGTCTGGAAAAAAAACTTTATTAAAAATCAAACTTTATTAAAGTCAGAGAACTGGTAGGTAGGGTCCCATGGGAGAAAATCTGTGGGATAAAGGAGTTCAGGAGAGTTAACATTTCTCAAAGACACAATAAAAAAGGCTCAACTCTAAACAGTCCCAATAGGAAGAGTAGTAAGAAGCCAGTGTGGTTCTATTAGAAGTTGTTCAATGACCTGAAAATAAAAAAGGAATCCTACAAAAAATGGACACATGGTTGAATTGCTAAGGACGAGTACAAAAGAATTACACAAGCATGAAGGGGCAAAACCAGAAAGGCTAAGGCACAAAATGAGTTAAATCTAGTAAGGTACATAACAAGCTATAGGATGAGGGTCTGTATATACAGTAGGAACAAAAGAAAGATGAAGGAAAGTGAAGGTTCTCTCCTTAGCGGGGAAAGAGAGCTAATGACTGATGACATCAAGAAGGCTGAAGTGTTTGCTTTTGTCAAAATTTGAAAAGTACAGGTTAAAGATATTTAGATAAATTAGATATATTCCAATCAGCAGGGCCTGATGAAATTCATGATAGGGTACCTAAGGAACTAGCTGAAACAGTCTTGGAACAATCAGCAATTATCTTCAAGAATTTGCGAGGTCCCAGAAACCTGGAGAAAGGGAAACATAGTACTTATTTTTAAAAAGGGTAACAAAGAGGAATTATACATATTAGTTTAACTTTGATACTTTGAAAGATACTGGAAGAAATTAGAAACAATCCGTTTTTAAGCACATAGAAGATACTATAGCTATAAGGAATAGCCACTTTGGAGTTAAGACAAAAACCATGCCAAACCAACCTAATTTCCTTGTTGGATAGTGCTGCTAGCCTAGTGGCGGAGGGGGGGAAGGCGGAACAGTTGATGCGCTATATCTTGATAGTAATAATGGTTTTTACACCATCCCACATGACAGTCTCATAAACAAACTAGCAAAATGTGGTCTAGATGAAATTACAGGTTGAATCTCTAAAATCTGGGACTCTCTGGTCCGGCAACATCTGTGGTCCAGCAGGACCACAGATATTGCTGGACCAGAGAGCCCTGGCTGGCCAGGTTCAGAAGCACAGCCTGGACTGGGCTGGCAGTGGAGAGCCCAGCCCCAGCGAGGCCAGTGTGGTGGAGAGCACAGCCCTTGCCAAGACTGATGACAAGGAGGGCAGCCCCAGCCAGGGCTGGAGGTAGTGGGGCCAGTGGCCAGGGCTGGGGCTGGCATGATGGGAAGCACAGCCTTGGCAGGGGCTGGCATAGTGCCGGAGCACAGCTCAGGCCAGGGCTGGAATCAGCTAGGTGCACAGCCTGGGCCGGCGCCGTGGGGAATGTGTGTGTGTGCAGCCATTGCTGGAGCTGGAGGCATCGGGGCTGGCACAATGGAGTACGTAGTCCTGGCCAGGCCTGGCGTGGTGGGGGGCTGGAGGCAGTGGCAGGTGGCAGGGAGAGCAGCCCCACCTGGGAGCAGAACCTCCAGCTAGGCAGGGAGCCTTGACCTCCCCTTGTCCAGCAAACTCTGTGATTCGGGATCACTCAGGTGCTGGACAGGGAGGTCTGACCTGTACTATAAGGTGGGTGCATAACAAGTTGAAAGACCGTACTCAGTTCTCAATGACTTGCTGTAAAACTGGGAGAGTGTGTCTAATGGGATTTTACAGGGGTCAGTCATAGGTCCAGTACTAGTCAATTTTTTCATTAATGATTTGGATAACAAAGTGGAGAGTGTGCTTATAATATTTGTGGATGACACCAAACTGGGAGTGTTTGCAAGCAGTTTGGAGGAGAGGATTAGAATTCAAAATGACTTTGACAAATTGGAGAAATGGTTGAAATCAACACAATGAAATTTAATCAAGACAAGCATCAAATACTACAGTTAGGAAGGAAAATATAGTGGATAACAAATGGAGTATGAGTCAACAATATGATGCAGCTGTGGAAGAGGCAAACAGCATGGTGGTGCGTGTGAACAGGAGTGTCATATGTAACACACTGGAGGCTATTGTCCTGCTGTACTTGGCACTGGTGAGGCCTCAGCTGGAATACTGTGTCCAATTCTGGGCACCACGCTTTCAGAAAGATGTGGGTAAATCAAGGAGAGTCCAGAGGAGAACAACAAAAATGATGAAAGGTTTGGGAAACACAATGCATGTGGAAAGGTTAAAAAATGAGGCATATTTAATGATGAGCAAAGAAGACTGAGAGGGGAACATAAGACTTAAAATCTGTAAAGGGCTGTTACAAAGAACACGGTGATCAATTGTTCTCCATGTCCTCTGAAGGAAGGACAAAAAGTAATTGGCATCATCTGCAGCAAGGGAGATGTAGGTTAGATATTAGAAAAAGCTTTCAAACTATAACTGTATTTAAATTCTGGAATAAGTTTCCAAGGGAGGTTGTAGAATCCCTGTTAATGGAGGATTATAAGAACCAGTTAGAAAAATACAGGTCAAGTTGTACTGGGTCCTGCCTCACCATGGGGGTACTGGATTTGGTGACCTCTTCTGAGGTTCCTTCTAGCTCTGCATGTCTTTGTTTCTGTGTCACATACATGTTCTTCCAAGAGGATTCCTGAAGGACTGCAGTCTCAAAATGGGTTCTACCTTCCATTGTTTTCAGTGGCACTGAGACTACAGCTGCCTTTAACCAAAGTGCTCCCTTTCAAAACGGCTGTTTGCCTTCCATTGCTCACAAAAGGAGTGTAGCCAAGCTGCCCTCAAGCTCTGACTGCACAGGAAGTCACCAACTTAGCTGAGGGCAGCTTGGGCTCATTCCTCTCTTTAGAAAAAACATGATTATGCAGTTTGAGCTGACATAAACTTTAGAATAATGGCAACAATGATTACCGGTATTTTGAAAATGTATTTAAAAATCTATCCATTGCACTAGATATACTCAGCTGGGGGAGTAGGAGGTTAAACTGATGTTTATATGCAGGGGAGCCGATGGCCTCTCTGGGTCCTTGGGCAAGATGAGGGGTGGTCTGGCTCCTGGAAGGGGCAGAACCTTGGTTGTCAGGGGCAGCCAGCCCCGCCCCTCAGCACCATTCAGGACAGCAATTTAAAGGATACAGGGCTCCGGCTGCTGCCACAGTGGCAGTGTCCAGGAGCCCCAGGCTCCTTTGAATTGCCAGGCCCAAGGGCAACTGCCCCCTTTCCTCCCCTCCCCACTGCTGGCAGGCCTGTGTATGTGTACAGGGGATTGGAAAGGAGGGGTAGAGGGGTGTATGCATACAGACAAATGTGGGGGATAGAAAAGAGGGGGAAACCGGCTCTCCTGAGTTGGCTATTTTGTTCCAGAGTGGTTTGAAGCAGGCAGGCCATACCAGTGAATCTGTCCCTAAAAATTATAATGTACACGAGAGAGGTAGAAAGTTGATATTGTATAAGCTATTAGAAATATCACCTAGTAACATCTCTTTAGGTTTCTTGTTTCATATTTACGTATTTTTTATATTAAAACCAAACAAGGAAATTCCCCAATAAATTGAATAAAACTGGAATTAAGGTTAAGACTATGTATCAGTAACTTAAACGTGGTAATAGCACAGAATTGTTGTAGCTATTCCCAAAACAAACATTACAGGAAATTCAGAATTAAGGTTAAACTTGAAAGAAATTCACATATGGCAAGACACAATAAAGCACCCAAATAACATTAACTCTACCTTGTAGTGGCATCATGAAAGAAAAAATGAAAAAAAAAGACCCTTAATGTGTGTTAAAAAATCTATTTGTAGGAAAAGCTTTGTAATCCAGGGAAATGGGGGTTGCTGATTAATTGAATGTGCCAGATAAAAAAGCTTATTGCTTTGCCCTTTACCCAGAGGAAACCCTGGGGATCAAGCCCCACCTCCACCCATTGGGAATACCTGGTGACTTGTACCCTTCTCCTCGAGTCATAGAGCTTTTCTATGTGGCAGGCAAATGAATGGGCCAGTTGCCCAGGAGCCCTCTGGCAGATACGGCTCCCGACTTCTCAAGGCAGGCTGAGGGGGAGGAAGGTGCCTGATGATGACAGCAGCTGCCAGTGCCAACTGTCAGAAGTCCCACAACAGACGGAGGCATCAAGCTGGCTGGCTGCACAGGCGGGAGTCAGGTGCATGTGCCCCTGAGGATCCGGGAGTATAGTGGCTGGGGGCAATGCCAGATAACCAAGCTTTTTAGGTATTCAAGTGCCACATATCAAAACTTTTACTGTAATATAATTTGCAGCAACAAATATTATACATTGATCATAATTGTGTGTTTGTTGCTTACTCTCACTACAGGTAAATGCAGTAATTGGATTAATATCTTAGCCTGGTGTATTTTAAAAGTTGTTTCTCCCTCCTTTAAATGGTTTACTTCAGCATTTCTCGAACTGGGGTCTCGGTCCATGGGTCTTCCCTTGGACCTTCCCCTCCTGGGAATCAACTCCTTCCCCTCCTGGGGCCAAGTTTTGACCAGCTCTACCCTAGAGTCATTTGCCCCAGAGAAAAGTGGATGTAAAATGGATGTAAGTGCCACCAGATGGGAATGGTAAAATTTTAAGCCCATTTTTGATACTGGTGTAAATAATTTAGGTGCAGGGCCACAGAGAATCAGGCCCCTTGGTATCAAGGGCAGAAGGAGTCACAGTGATCATCTAGTCTGACCAGCATCACATAGCCCAAAAAGGGTAGTAGAGTACAAATTTGTTTTAGTCATACTTCTGATAGAAAATGAGGTGCTATGACTGTATGACCCATTCAGGAACAACAGAGAACAAAATCTAATTTGGTCTAAAGTGGGTTATGAAAATAGGCCACTTTATCTTTAGAAACTTGACTGGAAAGCCACAGAGAAACATGACGTGAATAGAGGGACTTTTACTCTGTTTTATTTCTTTTGAGGGAATTTTGATCCCTGATTAAAAATCAGGAGTCAGGATTGTGTGCTTTCTTGCTTAGCTTCCCAAACTGATTGTTCCAAACACACTTCCTTTATAATGTGCATGATGTGGCACCAGCTAATATTATGAGCCATATGTTGTTAACCACTGGTTATTTTAACAAGGAAGGTGTCCTACACTGTGTCCCACTTAAGCAGTTTTGAACAGACTCATCTGCTTCTTTGTCCCACTATTCAGTTTAATACCACATAAACTAGGCAGGAAATTAGGATTTCAGGCATTGCATGATGGTGAGGTACAACCATCTTCATTAGAATTAAGTGACTGGGCTTTCAAATGATGTTTTTTCCTGATGTACTATAAAAACCTGTTTGATAGTTCTGGCTACCACTTTTCCTGTATAGTACAGCTTTATTGTGAGGATGAACTTAGAGGAAAAATGGATGGATGCAGTAAAATTGCTTATATGAGCAAGACAAGCAGGATTTGTTCCTAAATGAGCTCAAGTCTTGAAAAATAAGCATTATTATCATTATCATTATAACATTTACATGCCTTAACTTAGGCTGGGTTAGGTGCCATAGGGTATGTCTACACTGCATTCCTCTTTCAAGAAAGAAATGCAAATGCAGCTGAGTGAAGTTGCAAATGAAGCGCGGATTTGAATTTCCTGCACTTCATTTGCATAATCACGTCCGGGCGCTTTTTCGAAATACCCTATTTTGAAAGAAAAAACGCAGTCTAGACGGGGTTATTTTGAAAAAAACCCTTCTTTCAAAATAACCCTTAAACCTCATTTTATAAGGAGTAAGAGTTATTTCGAAAGAAGGGTTTTTTTCTCAAAATAACCACGTCTAAACAATGTTTTTTATCTCGAAATAGGGTATTTCAAAAAAGCGGCCAGCTGCGATTATGCAAATGAAGCACAGGAAATTCAAATCCACGCTTCATTTGCAATTTTGTTTGTCTGCATTTGCATTCCTCTCTTGAAAGAGGAATGCAGTATAGACATACCCATACAAACACATAATTGAAGACCAGAAGGACTTATGATTTACATGGACAAGACAGGCAAAATGTGGTAGCGGAAACGTAGGCACAGGGAGCAGAAGTGACTTGCCCAAGATCAGGTAGTAGGTCAGTGGCAGAGTCAAGAATAGAACTTGAGTCCTAGTTCAGTCCTCTATTAGGGACTGTACCAAGCCTGATATTACTGGGAGGAATGTTTCTGGTCACTTTTAGGCTGCTTATATCTAGTATATGCAGCAAAATATGGACAGGTATATCTGTCACTATAAAAATACCTTATTTTTCCTTTTTACCACAATCTTTTTTGGATTGTGACCTGATGACTTCTGGTAAATTGGCATTAGAGTTCTGATAGATACCAGTGATCTACTTGTAGTTTTTAATATTGATTTAGTTATTGTGAATGCATTTCTATTGCAGAACTCAAAGAAACGATACCTGATACATTTCCCTAGTAAAAAACCCTTCCCTGAAATATCCTTATGGTCAGAGAGAAGTAATTTTTGTCTCATCATGTTGAAAAATTGCCCGTGCTATTTAAAATAAAGGTTTTTGATGAAAAAGTCTGGAAGCATCCTGCTGTCGGACACCATCTGGTTGGAAAGCAACATAATTTGTGACTTCTGCAGTGTGGGAATCAAATGCCAGAGAATGGCAAAGCATTTTTCATTGTGCTTTAATTTTGAAAATTCTTGCTTATTCACTTTGCTCAAATATTGCATACACAACATTTTATTTTTGCTATTAAGCTAGTATTACATTTTGCAAGATTTCATAAAGTATGGAGGGCTGGACTTGATAAATACATGTGAGTTCCTAAGGAAAGCTCGGCTGCTCCAGTATGGGTTCTGGGTGATTCATTCACAGAAAACAATTGATCATAGTCCTCTTTTTATAACAGCTTTTAATAGATTTGAAGACTGTCAAAACTGGGTATGTTTGGTCTTGAGAAAAGAAAACTAAGTGTTGGTGGGGGTGGGGAGAAGATCAGATAACACTCTTCAAATATGTTCAGGACTGCTACAAAGAGAATGGTGATCACTTGTTCTCAGTGTTCACTGAAGGTAGCACAAAAAAGTGATGGTCTTTATCTGCAGCAAAGGAGGTTTAAGTTAGATGTTAGGAAAAGCTAACGATAAGGATGGTTAAATATTGGAGTAGACTTTGAAAGGAGGTTATGGAATCCCCATCACTGGAAGTTTGTAAGAACAAGTTAGACAAAGAGGGTGGTTTAGGTTTACTTGGTCCCGCCTCAGCAGAGGGAGCTGGACTAGATGACCTCTTGAGGTCTCTTCCAGCCCTGCATTTCTGTGTTTCACTTGCCCCTGAATCACTGTTGGATCGTCAATACAAGTAGCTTGATTCTGAGAGCATTAACCAGCAGGAGGTGGCATCCTTGAGATGTAAACCCAAGGCCCTTATTTCTGTCCATTAACATTCCAACAGCATTTTTCATGAGAATGATGGTATGTACTCAGGATTTCTGAACAAATCATTTCTTCCTGTCTAAATACCCCTGCAGTTCCATTGGATATGGTAGTTTGCACTTCCTTGGTTGGGTCTCTAGTCTACAAATATATGTCAGTGGAAAAATCAATAGTGTTGTCTTTTTGCTCCTTTTTTTTTTAAATATAGTGGTAAATTTCATACTGAGGAAAGTGAGGAGCTGATAGTATTGCTTAAGCTAGACATAGTGGGGGCAGGTGCTAGGCAAGGTTTCTCCAAACACCAAGGTCAATGAACCTTGGTCCTGACCCACAGCACTCCTCTCGTTCTACCACAGTCGTCTTGTGAGGGGGTGGCCCACTAAAACACAGTGTGATGGTTTTGTGCTGTGGAAAAGTATCTGATCAGCTCTAGGATTAGAGCAAACTTGTGTCTTCGATCACAAATGATAAGTTAATCATTGTTTTAAATTTAACCCAATGTTCAAATTCTTTAACCTCCTGTGCTCAGATCAGCCAATTTAACAATCATCTCTTCTCAGGAGAATGCAGTGAATGGAGAGCATCTGTGGCTGGAGACCAATGTGTCCGGGGACCTGTGTTACCTGGGGGAGGACAGTTGCCAAGTCAAATTTGCAGTGAGTGTAACAGTTTCAGATTTTCTTATCTGTTGGTAGGGCAAGGAACCCAGTTTTGCTTGATGACTACTTTCAGAAGTCTGGGAACTTGCATTTCCTAGTGCAATGGGGGGTGCCTTGCTACAGCAGATAGAAAGAAATAAACAAAACTACTGGTCAAATTCTTTATTTAAAAAAAAAAATAACTTCACAAAAATTGTGCTATTTGTACTAATAATATGTAATCTGAGGTATTTCCTCAGTCCTAATTTGGTTTGTGGGAGTATCTATTAGTGCAACACAAAGAAACACTAGCGCTTCTTTCAGGTATGGGTGTATGAGCTGTAGATGGGAAGAATATAATTAGTTCTCATTATTTTTTGCTTATCTTGATCAATTATATGGGCAATGCTTTTCCAATTTGAATCTCTTTAGAGGTACCACTTCTTTCTATGGCTGTAGTGATCTTTCTGTTACTTAGCTTTTTACTTATATAATATTTTTAGATCAGATATCTTTTAATGGAAGAGTGGTATGAAATAATTAATCTATAATTACATTTATGGAAAATGAATAGAAATTAAAAAAACCATAAGGCCTTAGCAGGATATGAACTCCCACTCTTTGAAACATGGAGCTGGCACATAAATAGTATATGAGATGGAAAGACTCTAAGTTTGATTTTTATGCACCAGTCTTTCCTTACTAATGCTTGGAATCAGTATTGCAGGCCTCAATATTAAAAAATCATGAGTCCAGTGCTTAAAATCATGAGATTGGTTTACAAATCATGACATTTTAAAAAAACAAACATTTTTTATTTTATTTTTCTTTCTGGTCTGTAAGCCATTAAGGTATGCTTGTTCCATGTTTTCAGGTTTTCCTCTGCAATCACAAGGACTAGAAACTTACATTTTATGAAATCAGAAGCTGAGATTCTTAATATCATAATTCCATCAGCTGGTGCTTTAAAAATATCAAAAATTGAGAGACTTGCCAAGAAATATAAGGATTTGACAATAGTGCAAATTTACTAGTGTTATGTTAGCTACAAGAGAGCTGTTGCTTCCTAAATCTAACTAATAACTTATTTAAAATTATAAAGAAAACATTAATTACAAGCTCTCAATGACTACAATAAAATTACTGCAAAGTTTCAAGAAAATCAGCCTTAATTTATTGTGTTGACAATCTTTCTGTCTCTCAGCCATAAGTGTTTATCTAAAAATGACATGTGTGTGGCTCCTTAGAATGACTAGTATGTGCAAGAATAAGAAAGTTAATTTATGGTAAAGACTTTCTGTCTTTAATAGAGACTCAGTGTTGTCTTTGATAAGAATGTGTCCAATAGGATTCTATAGGAGTTGCTGTAAAAGCCTATAGAAATTAATATAATATCTTTTATACAGAATTGTAAAACCACCCTAAAAATGTAATGGGGAATATATGTTCCTGCTGTAGCATTTTATAGGTTGGTTAACATTTTTCAGGATGATTATTATTCTCTAATAAATTACACAGGATTTTTTCCTGTAATGCATTGGTCACAGTGATGCCCCATCAAATTGAGTGCTTGTTATAAACAATAGATAAGAACTTTTTTCCCGATTTGGCTCAAGTCATTACTGAAACTCTCAGTAAAGTGTGTATGTTTCCTTGTATCTTCACTACCTGTTCCCTTTTCCATTTTAGACTCTTCCTGGTATGGAAGTCTTATAGCCAAGAATGCCAGCAATAACTTTATTTACTATTTTAAAAATGCTTTTAGTTCTTGTTTCCAGATCACATACCCCTACACCATAGTTCCCATGCTCTGTATTGTCATGCTGTTCCTGCTTATGCTTTTATTCTTAACTAGTCAGCTTCAAGCCATTTTTCAACACGTAGATCAATCAGGTTTTGAAGACAGTCCAGAAGATCTGTTGGATAAAATGAAGGAAAGAGGAAGCCATCTGGCCTCTGGTGTACATTTTTGCTCCTGTAAATGATTTCCCCTTATTTCATACCCTCTCACTCACACTGTTCTTAAATATTGTAGAAATCAGCTCTCCGACGGAAGTGTGCTGCCTGCAAGATTGTGGTTCACAATGCGTGCATGGAACAGTTAGAAAAGGTAAGAGGACTCCACCTGCTGGAATACTAAATGTACAGTACAAATTTTAAATCTATAACCAAGCATTATCCTGAAAACCCCACTAGCTTAATTTCTGGTATGTCAAATACATTAAAAGACTTTCATAATATCGTAGGTAGACCTTATTCACAATTTTCAAATGGAAAAAACCCTTCCACTGTAGGAAAAAGCCATTTTAAAGAAAAAAATTCAAAAATTATTGACTTTTAAGATTATTTTTGTTGTCATGATTTTTACAATGTTTTAAATTAAAATGTTACCAATTTTAGCAGAAATTATTACCTACATAATTATTAAATTTGGCTTACAGTAAATGAACATTTCCAATAATGTTTAAAAATGTTTTTGATGTGACTTGTTTAATCAAAACATTTGAAATGTTTCTAAACCAAACAGGTCTATTTTGAACCATGTGAAAAAGAAACATCCCTGAAAGTATGATATTTTAATTGATTTTTAAGCATATTGTTATACTGTTCCAGTTATAGGGGAAAATGTTGTAGAATGAAAATAAAAGATAGAAAATGCCCTGTTTTTTATCCCACAATTTGTCAGTCACACAATTCCATAACAAAACTGAATTTATGGCACCTACCATTGTTAAAAAAAATTACAAGGTCAACAACCACCATAATTATTTTAATGGGGTTCCCTAGACTCTCTGTGCCCCTGAACTTTAGGGATTACACTTTGTAACACTTTGAGTTACAAGTGGAAACATTTTGTAAATCTTTCTTTGCTTTGGGAAATAATTTATTTTGATATCCATCCTGCTTATAACTGTCTCTAATAGATTCCTCCACAAACCTCCAAAATCCCAAAGCATATTAATAATATAATATAATTTTTTTCAGCACTCCTTTATGTGGTAGTACATTTATTCTTCATTTTAAATTAACTCAAAATCTGTCACAGGATTAATTATTTCCCCAATAGGATTCATGGAGGAAAATCCCAGCATCACTGAAGTCAATGGGAATTTTGCCATTAATTTGAATGGGGTCAGGATTTTACCCCAGGTAAAATGACACCGATTTCTTGCAGAGAAATGGGCAACACATTAAAGATCTATAGTGGCTTTCCTTTGAAAAGGGATTTTAATTTTCCCAGATTTGGCTGAGTTTTGCAAAATGCCATTAAAAACAAATGTATTGGGGCTATTTTGTCAGAGTTTTAGTACATTTTGGTTAACACAACGGAAGGTAAAATAAGACAAAATTGTAGTGATCAATATTTCTTGGCATGTTTTACCAGAAGTGGTGATAATTTCACTAGTTTACGGTATGCAAAAAATGTACACTCAGATGCAGGCCATTGAGTTGAAGGTTAGTTTGTTTCTACTACTCTATAGAGTATGAAATTTACCCCTGTGTAGAGGCTATCCAAAGATCTGTACATCTCTTAAATTCCATTTTAGGGGATGTCAATGGTAGATAAACTTTGTATTTGACCCTCTTCCTTGGGGTGAATTTAACTAAAATGATTAGATTTTAGTGAAACAGAGGCTCAAGACTCCAGATGTACAGCACTGGAGGAGGGTTAATAGCATTGCAAGGTTAATCTGTTTTCACAGAAGAAATATTTTCAATAACTACAGTTTGATTCAGAGCTTCCTGATGTTCCTTAATGAGTGGCTAGGACTGACTTAGTTTGCCTAGGTTTAAAAGCCAGTCATTAGTGAACATTGGAGCAGTGAACAGCTGGCAGTTAACAGCAGAGTTTTGTAGGAGTTTGTAAGTGAGAGTTCGGGTGGGGAGGTTTTCTTTTCCGCTAGGAATAGGGTTTTTGGAAAAGAAGACAGTGGTGGCTATTGAGGCAGCACTACAAATGACCAGAGGAGGAGAGGACAGAAGGAAACTGCAGGTTGTGAAACACCCTTGAGAAGGTGTTTGATGGAAGCTACTTATGCATGAAATGTCACCTGATAGAACTCACAGCAGAGAAGATTCAAGGATTAGAGTTGCTGCTGGGGACAATCATGGAATTCAGAAGATATGAAGGAATCATTCAGGAAAGGAGAGAGGTTGTACAGACAGCTCAAAATTTATGGACGTCTGCTGAACAAAAGGAGCTACAGGGAAAGCTGCCAGAAGAGAAAGGTGATCCATGGAATAATATGACCATGGGGACAAGGCAGAGGAAAAGACCAGCTAGTAGTGATGAAATTGAGTTGAGTTATAGGTTTGCTGCCCTGGGAAATGAAGAGAAGACAACCCCCTACCTCTTTTTTCCAGCAACCACGTAGCACACCTCCATCATACTCATCCAGGAACCTACCCCTGCAGTCAACTCCGGTGACAACTCTGTCCACACATCTGTACGAATGACATCATCACAGGACTTAACCACATAAGTCACCACATCAGAGGCTCACACAACTGCACATCCACCAATGTGATCTATGCTATCAAGTGCCAGCAGTGCCCCTCTGCCATGTATATTGGCCAAACCGGACAGTCTCTACAACAAAGGACTAATGGACACAAATCAGATATTCGAAATGGTAACACACAGAAACCTGTTGGGGCAATTTTAACTTGCTCAGGCACTCTCTAATGGATCTAAAAGTATCTATATTATTTCAAAGCAATTTCAAAAACCAGTTTGAAAGGGAAGCTGCAGAACTTGGTTTCATTTACAAGTGTGACACCTTGAATAGAGACTTAAACAAAGACCTAACCTGGATAAAGCACTACATTCCACATCCTAATGACATAAAAAGCCAAGCACCGGGTACTTAGAATTCTTAGAGCCCACTCTATTAAACTCATTTAGCATGGACACTCTAATTGACAATATTTTTCCTCCATTTTTCCCTTCTCTTTCCCTCCCCATCTCCTCTCTTTCTCTGCTATTTATTTGGACCCTGGACCCCTTAACTCCATTCATCTGAGGAAGTGGGTTGTGCCCATGAAAGCTTATGATACCATCTACATTCTTTTGTTAGTCTGTAAGGTGTTGCAGAACTATTCGCTGTTTTTAAGTCTCCTCTAAAAGGTTATTAGGCATTAGCAAAGAGACTATATGGAATGGAGAAAGTCTGACTGGCAAAGAAAGCTACATTGTGGTGGTTAGAAAAGGTACGAAAGGGAGAATTACTAAAAGTCAACCTGAATTAGCTCTTGCCAAGGAAATTAAATAATAATAAGTGAAAAGAAAATAGGGACACATGAGGCTTGGGTGCTGTGCAAAGAGATAAGATTTAGATTTAAGATAATCTCTAGATTGAGTCAAACTATTCATTTAGTTTGGGGACCAGTTTCCAGTGACCGTGATCATACTGAACAAGTGCAGAGATGCAATATGGCTGTTAGAAATGAGTATACAGAAATGGAAATTGCCCCGTCCTGAAGCAGAAGACAAACTTAAATCTCAAATCTGTGGGACCAGATAATTCCATCCCAGAATATTGAAAGAACTGGTATAGGAGGTTTTTAATCCTGTAATAAGGATGTTTAATAAATCTCTGTTCAGATATAGTACCATATGACTAGAGAACAGCTATTATCATACCTATATTTGAGAGAGACGAGAAAAGTGATCTGGACAATTAAGTTCTGTTAGTCTGATCTCAGTAGAATGCCAATTTTAGAGCAAATTGTGAAGATAAGGATAATTAAATAACAGAGGTAAAGGAAAAGGGGATGTAATGCAATGTGGGTTTATCAAAAGTAGATCATGCTGTAATAACCTGATTTCCTTCCTTGAGAAAAGAACTGATTTTTTTTTTTGTCAGTAAGGGAAGTGCAGTAAAGCTAATACGTTTGGACGTTAGTAAAGCATTTGACATGGTAACACTTGGGAAATTATTAGTTAAATTATGGAAGATGGGGGAATCAGTGCAAGCACTGCAAAGTGATTAAGGAATTGGCTAAAGGGGAGAAGGCAAGGGATTGTGCTGAAAGGTGAATTATCAGACTGCAGAGAGTTCTTCATGGGTTGGTCTTGGGACTAATCTTAGTCAACATTTGTATTAATGGCCTTGGCACAAAAAATAGGAGTGTGCAAATGAAATTTGCTGATGATATAAAGTTGGGAGTCATCATCAATACAGGAGGATTGGAATATTACAGAGGAAAAACTGTATGATTCTGAAGACTAGAGTGACAGAAATGGGATGAAATTCAACCGTACAAAATACAAGGTCATGCAGTTAGGGTCTAATAATCAGAATTTCCGGTACAAGTTGGTGGCTTATCAGTAGAAAGAGATAGCTGAGAGAGATCTGGGTAAGGGGGTCCATTACAGGATGAGTATGAGCCAATTATCTGGTACGGCTGTGAAAAAGGCAAATGCAATCCTCAAATGTAGTAAGTGAGGCATTTCCCGTAAAGATAAAAAAAAAATTAATGCATTATACAAGGCATTTGTAAGACCTCATTTGGAATACTGTGTACAATTCCCGTCATCTGTATTCAAGAAAAATGAATTTAAATTGGAACAGCTGAGAGAAGAGCTACTAGGGGAATGTAGGTACTATCTTATGAGAGCAAACTGGAGGGACTTGACTTGTTTAGTCTTGCAGAAGGAAGACTGAGCGGGGATATGATTGCTCTTTATAAACACATTAGTGAGGTAAATACCAATGAGGATAAAAAGTATTTAAGCTAAAGGACAATATTGGTATAAGAGTAAATAGTTATAAACTGGCCATAAACAAATTCATGGTGGAAATTTAGAAAAATGTTGTTAACTCTCAGAGGGATGATGTTCCGCCACAGCCTCTCAGTAGCAGTTGTGGGGGCAAACAACTTAATTAGTGTACAGAGACAAATATGTGAGTGCCATTGTACAATGAGGTTGCTTGTGATGTGGGGGCCAGGGATTAATAGCCCTGTGGCTCACTCTGATTTATGTCTTGTGTTCCTAATGCTCATGCTTCTAGTTTCAGGGGGCCACTGGCGGGAGTCAGGAAGAAAACCTTTCCTAACCCATTGTATTCTGGGAAGGTTTTTTAAATCTTCTTCCTCTTAAGTATTAGTGGTGTCTACAGCTAGATATGGGATATTGAATAGGGTGGGCCTGGGCTCTGTGGTGGCACCAAGGAGTCTCCATTTCATGAGCATGGCTGGCTGGTTCTTGCTCACATGCTCAGGATCTAACTGATCATCATGAGTGGTGTTGGAAAGTGGGAGTGACTTTGGGGGGCGTGGGGTTTGCCTTCCTCTGCCGTGTGAGAGTATGGAACACTTAACAAAAATGAAAATGTCCATGCTTCATTTAAATCATTGCTCGGGGTTGGGTCTGGGGATGGGGGGTTCAGTATGCAGGTTTCCCCGGGGAGAGAGGACTATCCCAGCTCTCTGTCACTGCAGCAGAAGCACATCTCCATGGCTGCTGCAGCTCCAGTGAGCACAGCCAGGGGAGGGGTACATGTCATCTGGCTGGGACAGGTCCAGGTTTGTCTGTCCCCTCTGCTCCCCAGCCAGAGTGAGGAATGCAGCAAACTGTGCAATTTCCCCTCACTCACTGATGAAGAAGAATAGCCAGCAATGTCCTTGTATGAATCGTGGGGGAAGCTTCAGCCCCCGCTTCCCTAAAGGGCACGTTGGGATTGGGAGGCTCAGGGCTGGGGCAGTGTCTCTTTTCTGTACAGTTTTCTGAGAAGCAATCCCATTTTCCTTACCTTGCCTTAAGTTATGAGAAGAGGAAGCTGTATATCAAATTTGGCGGTCCTCGCTCTTACCATTTACGAGGAGTTGTTGGACAAACACATGGGCAGATGGACAGACAGACAAACTCTCTCAAATATATGGTTGATTATGTTTCACTTTGAAGGACTGTAAATTTCTCAGACATGCTTCTTCCCCTTATTAGTATCATCTTCCATGTTTATCATCTAATCTAGGGGCTCATGTGACCTCTTCAGGGCTGTAACTAGGTTGGGGCAGGAGGGGCACCTGACTCAGGTACAGAGCTGGTAGCAGGGTACAAAAATGGGCTGGCATAGGATTAGGCCCACTTTCAGCAGCTTCCCTGGCAGAGCCATTGGATACCAAAGCAGTTTACATAATTATTAGAGAATCATTTGTCAATGAAATGGAGCCACCTCTGGGGTAAGCCTATCAGCTATTTAACAAGGCACAGAAGCTTAAGACTAAAACAGCATAAAATTAAAAGCTACTTGAGGAACTTAAAGAAATGGCATAGTCCTCAGAGTGGAATTTGGACAGGATACTGAAGTTAACATTCCTCTTGTTGGGATACCATGGCTGGCAACAACATATCTCATCTGAAAGAGGAAGTACTGTTCCTATAAATGCTGTTTCAGGAAAGGACAGTGTAGCATTGCACTCATATAGCTTGACTAAAGCTGTAATTAAAGGTGGTACTTTCTGGAAATGTACCGTAGTGCGGCTGTTGAACATGCTTGTGTATTGCGCAGGTACTGGGAGATGGCCTGAGAGCGTAGCATCACAAGCAAGCATTTTGATTGCTGGCCATGTTATGTCTGTAGAGCAATAACTGTGGTCATGTAAGTGATTTGCAGAATGTGTATGTAAAATTTTTACACTATATATCCTCCTGTAAGACCAGGCATTAAGAATTACAATTTTGTGTTGCTTTTACTGATGCAAGGTTTGAAATGAGCTTGAATTATAAGGAGCTTTCATTTTGCTATAGGAAATTTGACTCTTCTTTTGATGGCTCATTTCCTTAGAATGGGGGTGGGGAGAAAGGAAGAGAAAACTGCAGAAATGCAAACTTGAGCTCCATTGGTAACTTCAGTTACACTATTTATTTTTCCACCTCTTCCATCATCTTCTTCCTTTTGTTCTCTCTGTGTTCCCCCATTACTACTTTACTATCTCTGCATTCCCTTTCCTCCCTTTTTCCTTGTGCTTCCCCATATTTGGTGGTTCTTTCCTCCTGCCCCTCACTGCTTCCTTCCTTCCATCCTTTCTTTTTGTTTCCAATCTGTTTTCTAATAACATTTTCAGTTTTATGGAAGCACCTGCCTGTTGACCTGTAGTCTACTCTGCCCTCAGAAACAGGGAATGTAGCTGATCCTTTATTAGGCACTGCTAGTCTGGCCAGGATTTATGGGCGGGTAAGTGCCTGATAAAGATATGGAAACAATCTACTTACCCATTCAGGGTGAGTCCCAACATTTCTTATGTGACTGGTGTGCAGAATTTAAGCGTACATTAAAAAAGCAGTAAACCTGGGATTTTCAAAGAGACCAAAGGAGTTTGATGACCAGCTCCCATTGACGTTAAAATCCCTAGTTTAAACCCAGTGAATGGTTGCAAAGATAACCTTGCTCATGCAAAGGAAGGTTAAACTGATGCAGTGCTGCCTTTTAAGAGAGGGAGGGCAGACAAAGAAGAGAAAGTGAGCAGACAGCCACAACATGGTGATGAAAAAATTGTTTAGAGACATGGGGAGGGAAGACGTGGATTGTTTGGGTAGATACATACAGAAAAAAAATGCTATTTAAGAGCAAAATAAAGCTCTTTGTTGGGGCACTGGATTTTTAGTTGAGCTAGTATGTTTTTGAAAAAGGAATTTTGTTGAGCTCGTCTAATACAATATGCGGGAACAGTTCTCACTCATATTACCATGCACATTGTCAACATTTACAGTGACCTCTGATTTCTGCTTACCTTCCTATACAGCTTTGATTTTTTTTCTATTTGTTTGCTTTGCTTTTAATGGCAGATTAATTTTCGGTGCAAACCAACTTTCCGAGAGGGGGGCTCCAGATCTCCAAGAGAAGTAAGTAACTTATGACTAACCGTTGCTCCCCTCCATGATTTGTGCACAAGTTCTTGGAGCAGGAACACGGCTTTTAGACTCACTGGAGCCTTGGAAAGGGAACTGGCCTCCTGTGGGACACATTCTCTCCACAATGAATATAAAATGAATTCTAGACAAATAGCCACATTAGTTATTATCAATAACATAAATGTCTTCTTTCCATATTCCCTCATCCATTCTTTTTTCTTCTTCTGTTTCATATTCTTTCTTTCTTTCTTATTTCCTGTCTTTCTGATTTTTCTACCCTTGCATCTCTCCATTATTTCTTCCCTTTCTTTCACCCTTTTCCCCCTCACTTTGCCAATAGTATTTTCAGGGTTTTAAGTCTCTCATTAGCTTGCAAAATTACAAAACCTCATGAAATGCAAAAGTTAATTTCAACTGCAGTATGAATTTGGCCACATTATAGAAGCTGCATGCTTTATGGAATTTATGCATATATTTCATGATATAAACACGAAGGAACATATTTAAGTAGAATAAACAGGCACAGAAAATAGCACATGTGAAACAAAGTACAGTTAATACAGTTGTTGAAAATTATTTCATGTCTTCATGTCAGGTTTTCACATTTAAATTCCTATATGTTTAGATTTTTAATAAAGAAAAGAAAGGAAAAAGTAGAGCTGTTTTGCTTGTGTAGTATCTCAGCTTCATTGATAAGCTAGATAGACTTACCTTTTTAACAATGAGTACGGAGAGTTCAGGAACAGATTTTGAAGTGTAGGGTAGAGGGTATGGTATAAATTATGGCTTAGACTGAGAGTTTACTCTTAACGTTTAGCAAGTAGCAGTGCCTAGTTGTGCTGCCCTAGGAGCAGAAAAGCTTAGCAGGATTTTATTTTTATTTTTAAAATAATTTTGGCCTCTAATATTGATGTTTATTTTTGCATCTTTTTATTTTTACTCTTATGTATTCACAGGTGCACAAAATAATGAATATGAGAATTTTATTTTTTTAATCAATTTAATTTTTTATAGTTGGGGGAAATTATAGGGGACCAGACTAATTATTTAATAACAATAAATGTTGAGATTAAAAAAGTTAAAGCTTTAGAACTGTTAAAACATAAACTGTCAATATCACATGTCAAAATATACACAATGAACAACTTTAAATCCAATCGCAGTAAGATCTGAAGTAGAATATTTCTTTCTTTTCCTATGTTGATTATTGTTGGTAGAAATATTTTTCATCGGTTTGTGTGTGCACCATGAAAATAGATTGTTTAGCCTGCTCTCAGGCTTCATCTACACTTGGTGTAAGGGGTGGGGATCCCCAGTTTGCACTGCTCTTACTGAGATAACATGTTACAAGGAGTAGTGCAGCCATAGCAACATGGGCAGCTAGGATATCCGCTTGTGCTGCCACTTGCTGCTGCCCTTGCTGCTGTGGCTACAGTACTATTTTTAGTATGCTAGCTTGGTGAGAGCTAGCATGGGTATGTCTCTGTGAGCTTGTAAGCACTGTCCTAGTTCCAAGGGTAGATGTAGCCTTAGGTTATTGTCTACACTGCAACGGATGGTGGGCATGCTAGCTTTAATCTACAATACAAGTTGAAACTCTCTAGTCTGGCACCCTTGGGATCTGACTGGTGCTAAACCAGAGAATTTGCCAAACCACGGGAGATCAATACTGCCTAGCAGCATTACCAACACTTCCACTGCTTTCTGGGCTCTCAGAAGACATTTAGGGGTAAATTAGAGCTAAATAACAGTACAGAACACTGAGAGCCAGGGCTGGTGGCTGTAAACAAACTTTATGGGACCACGTGAAATTTGGCTACAGCCATGATTAGTGGACACATGGCTCACTAATCATGCCGGACCAAAGAATGTCAGACTAGAGAGGTTTAACCATTAGTGGTGTAGATACAGCAGCATGGACTAGCCATCTGAGTGCAAGCCCACTGAGGAGCATGTATAATGTTGACAAATCCCAGGTGTTGGTGAATGGGATCAAACCTAGGACCTCTGGACCTAAGTGCATGCACATCAACTGCATGAACTGAAAGCCCCATGCTAAAGCTAAAGCTGTAGTGTGATCATTAATCTCTAAGTGGTCTTGGTGCCTCTAGGGGGGACAGAGCATCATACCACCAGGCATGAGTTACGCATAGGTACAGACGCTGGTTGCTAGCCCATCTACTCCACTATTGTTACCTGTGCTAGCTGCATTAAAGCTAGCATAGATATGCCTGCCCAGGTCACAATCACCCCTAGACTTGCAGTATAGATTTAGCCATAGAGTTCCAAGCATGTCTCTGGCTCTTCCTCTTCTCAAGGGGAAAGAAATCTGCTACTAGTCTGTACTCAATGCAGATCACATCCCCTTGTACATCAACTCAGCTATGCTGGCTGTGTTTTGAAGTGAAAAAGTTGAGGTACCATGCATGGAAAGGGAGGTAGCAGCCCTGCAGACACTGCTCTCTCTTCTCTTCTTCTCCATGGTATGGTTAGCCTCTGTGTCCCTTTACTCCCTTACCTTACAACTCCTTGTTCCCTGCATGGGCTTGTAGGACAACCCACGCTCTTGCTTTATAAGACCAAACCCAGCTCTCACTAAACTCATTGGTGAACTTCCTCTCCCATTGACTTCAATTGGACCCTATGCCATGGGTAAACTTAGTGCTTTAAAGACACTTCTCTCTTGACTGATATTGTAATTGTGTGTGCTGTACTCTATTCTTTTTGTATAAGAATAGCAGGGGGGTTGTCCTATCCAGACTTCAGTTTGGTAATGAATGCTGTCTGCGTAGATTCCTCCTGCAGTTTCAGTTGTAAATGGTGCTTTTCGTGTCCAATTAGCAACTGTTGGGCAGTACTACTAGACAGCTGCCAAGTTTTATTCCAAAAGTGACTGCAATTCAGTCATGGCTGAAGTGATTAATGTAGATACATCTGCCTAGTGAGTTAGATGGAAAGGTGCTCTGTAAAGGTAAGAGGCTATCATTCATTAATGCTTTCATTTTGTCCCTTTCCTGCAGAACTTTGTCCGACATCATTGGGTGCATAGGCGGAGACAGGAAGGAAAGTGTAAGCAGTGTGGAAAAGTAAGTGGCAGATGTACATTGTAATGGTTATGCGAGGATTCTCTACACACTGATAGGTTCAGCTCAGCAGGCTCCCCCATCACTAAATCACTCTATTCCAGCCCTCTCTTGAGCAGAGAATAATGATCGTCAAATGGGGTGATGGGTTTCTGATGTGCACAAATGGGGACCAAAGTGGTTAGAGCAAATTTATGTTACTTGTGACTTGATCCCAGGTTTCCAGAAGTGAAAGGCTAGTGCACTAAAGTCCAGCACCATTCCTCCATCCCTGATTCTTCATTGTTTTCAGTGTGCTAGATGCTTTGGAATTGTCAATGAACCCTCTGCTGTACAGACTCTGAAGGTCCATTTCCAAAGGCCATAAAAAGCTAAGGGAGAACGTGGCTCCCTCTAGGACCTTTTCCCCTATATCTTCCAGTCCACCAAGCATCTTAGAGATACTGAAATTATTTTACACCTAAGAATAACTTCCTTTTTCAAGAACTAGGTTATGCTACTGTCTTGTCTCTCTCTTCCTGAGAAACCTCTTTTCTTCAGCTTCAGCAGGTGTGGACAGAGGGCAGAGCCCATGTCTTATCTGATTCTCTATGGATTGTATATTTTTAGCCAGAATTAGAAAATCAGATGTAACGAATTGGCCCTTGCTACTGAGCTAAGGTACCAGCTGCAGCAAGATGCTGAATCCTCGTCATGGAAGATAGAATGTGAGCACCAGCAGCAAAAGGCTGACATGGAGTATTCTTATGCTGACATGACACATGATGAAAAGTAATAGAGAGGTAGCCGTGTTAGTCTGATCTTGGTAAAACAAAAGGGAAAAAATATGCAGCACTTTAAAGACTAACAAGATAGTTTATTAGGTGATGAGCTTTCGTGGGGCAGACCACTTCTTCAGATCATATTCTGATCATATGCTGTTTACTTTCTTCATTGTATTCCTTTGTTAAATATGCCAATTCACTTTCAGAATATGATCTGGAGAAGTGGGTCTGCCCCATGAAAGCTCATCACCTAATAAACCATCTTGTTAGTCTTTAAAGTGCTACATAATTTTTTTTCCCCTTATGACACATGATGACACTGGAGTCATGTTTTCTTGTACCTTTGCCATTCTGGGGATTGTTTGCTATCTCCAGTGCTGGTGTCAAAGGGATTCATTATGCCTGAAAAACAGGCAGTACATATTGTGCTAGAACCAACTCTTGATGTGTTGATGGTTTCTGTATGACCAGTCTGGATTGAACTGAAAAAAGCCTGGTTCCCCTAATGTTGAGGTCAGTAGACGTGCAAAGAGGATAGCGCCTTACTGCAGGCCATCTACACAGAGTTAAAGTCTGCATGTGTATGTTCTGGTAGACCTGTCTATCCAGAAACCAGAAAAGATGAAAGAAACCATTAACAAGAAAAATACCTTTATATTTTAATGGCAAAATGACTTCATTCATAACCAAATATTTGTTTATGATGTGCTCTCCTACTTTTTTCTAACTTTAAACCACCCTTTAACGTTACCTGTCATGCAAGATAAAGAAGGCAGTCATTGAAATGAAATGGAAGTAGATTTAGAGCAATAAAAGAAAGTATTTTTCACAAAGTGCTTAATCATTTTGTGGATCTCATTATTGTAGCAGGTCATCAGTCAAATCCTATGGCAAGAATTGGATAGCTTAAATATTTTAATGAACATTAATAATACTTACCGTTATGCAAGCGGAGATAATCACACCTCATACTCCTAGCTGTAAGCCTGCAGTTAGAAATGAATTTCACCTCACATCATTTGCTTAGTATGTTAGCTTTTTTTTTTTAACCTTACTTCTTTCTGAAGCATCCCTGGCCACAACTGAGGTGGGGGGTAGAGAGAGGTTACTGGATTATATGGACCAACGATCTGATACAGAATAGTGTATCATGAGATTGTTTCCCCTATGGTTTCTTAAGAAAGGTTTCACTTTATCAGTGCTGGTGCTAGCCCACTGAGGGCCCAAAGCAGGAATATTTTTGCTCCTTCAACACATATTAATAATTAATAGGGGGCTCCCTTGAGCTTGGGGCCCAAAGTAATTGCTTAGTCTGCTTACTGGTTTTGCACTCTATAGATCAATGAGGGAACAGAAGTCAGAGGTGATTAACCAACGGCCTATAGCTTCTTTATGGGAAGTTGCTAATATGAATTTGACTTCAATTATTTGGATAGGTTGTGACTCCCATGCAATTTGGGGATCTCTTCCACCAAATACCTTTCCTCCAGCCTGTATCGATGTAATTTATCTTCACACGAAGAGCTCACAAAATGTAGTTTTACATGCTACATTTGAAAGGCGGTGAATCAGGCACCAATGGAAACAACCCATCTCAAATATGGAGTTAGTGTCCCAACCCAGATTTTCTCAAACTATGTAATGTATTTCTTCTGAGAGAATTCTATTTCTTCCGGGAGCAAGTGCGGGCAAACCAACCCAAGAACAGCAAAGGTAAAGTGAACTCTAGTTTTCTATTTTACTCAGAGGGGACACAGGTGGATCCAGAGGAACTGGCCAGTTGGCTGAGCACAGGAACTGGACTATTTTAATCCCACTGTTTTCACTAACTCCCCCTGTGATCTTAGATACATCACTTTACTGCATCAGTTTTCCTACATGAAAATTCAAGTTCCTAGTGTTTACTAACTTACCTGACATGAGGAAACAGTTGTTCATATTTGTAAAGCAATTGAAGGAAGAATAGTGCTTTTTTACTTCTAAGTATCATTTTTTTTTATTGTAGGATCATTTTCATTGTTAACTTTAAAAGCAACAAGTAGTCCTGTGGCACCTTAAGGACTAACCAAAATATATAGCATCATGAGCTTTCATGAGTAAAAGCCACTTTGTCAAATGAATTGGAATTGAAATAACAGAGACCAAGAGATATATGTAACAGCAAAAGTACCTGTCAATTGTAGGGCCTGTGTTAATGAGGCTAATTAAGTGGGCTGGATGTGTGTCATACATAGCTTTTGGTGTGGAAATTAAGATGTTAAAGGGAGGAGAAATTGGCTTTATAATGCGCCAACCAGTTAATGTCTTTGTCCAAGCCAGTAGTGGTATCAAATCTGTAGATGAATTGCAGTTCAGCAGTCTCTCTCTGTAACTGGTTAATTAAATTCCTTTGTAGAAGAATGGCTACTTTTAAATCCATGAGTGAGTGAACAGTCTGGTTACAATGTTCCCTTACAATGTTCCCTTTATGTGTGTTACCATTTCTGATGTCTGATTTGTCCATTTATCCTTTGTTGTAGAGACTGTCTGGTTTGGCCAATATACATGGCAGAGGGGCATTGCTGAGAAATCAAATAGCCTACAGAATAAATTAAAATAAATTATTAATCCAAAACCAAAGAAATCTACTCAGTTTAAAAAAATACCACTTACATCCCATGGAACAAATGCACCTGATGTTGTTTTTAATTAGGTCCAGGTTTGGGAGACAATATTTCTACCCACTTGGAAAAAAAATGTTTCTGTTCACCTAGGTCCAAAATATTTTTTTCAAAGGAAGGGGGAATTAAATTTCAGAGTAACATTTAGACACTCTGATCTCAGTGAGTGTAGTAATTCAGGCCTGGTTTATACTGGAAAATTAAGTTGGACTAACTGCATCATTCAGGGGGTGTGAAAAATTCACATCCCTGTGTGATGTAGTTAAGTCAACTTAACCTCCAGTGCAGACAGTGCAACATCAATGGGCAAATTCTTCTGTCTACCTAGCTACTGCCTAGAATCCTAGCATTTATGCTGAATTGCTACTGTTGTGCAGCTACAGCACTGTAACCGCACTGCTGTGCAGTTTTATATGTAGACAAGCACTCAGTTAGCAATCAATCTGCCCAGTGTCAGCCCTCGGTCTCTAATGCTCCAGTCGTACAAACTATAGATCTGGAGACTGGATTTTTGGACCCACATAAAATGTCCAATCAGGAGGCAGTTGGGCTATTTGTGCTTGTGAAGTCAATGGGCCTCTTTCATAGACAGGTTTGGTGGGTGAAGCCCACCACCATGCTGAAAAGCCTCCCCACCCGTAGGATAGGAAGGAAACACTGAGCCCTGAAATCATCAGATTATAGGGAACTAAAAATGGGGAAACAAACAGGGCCAAGTGTGGAGATCTGTAACATGGTGCCTCTGCTGGTGACTATGGGGATTAGCTCTTCAACCCCGGAGCGCCCCCTTCTGGTTGATGCCACGCCTGCTACTACCTTTTATCGGCTCCACCACTTTATGTTAGGACCCATGTCCCCCTCAGACCATGGTACCCTCCCATCTGAGTACTGCCCTATCACAGTGCCCCCACACTCTGGGGTCTTCCTCTTCAGGGAACCCCCAATTTCCTATTCCCACTTTGCCTCAGTGACCCTACTGCCAGTTGTCATCTAGCTCCTTACCTCAGGGGCAAACTGCAGTCTGCAATGGCCACTCATCATTGGCAAGGCTGTGTGGACTTGCTGCCTTCTGCTGTCCTAACTGCCTCTCTGCAGCCCTAATATCTTCAGACCTTGCTTCAGGCCCTGTAGCCTGGGAGGTTGCCTGTCCAGAGCTTCCCCAGCTCTGCCTGCCTTTCCCCAGCCCTGCTCTAAGTCAGGAAGCCCCCAGCTAGAGCAAGAGTGAGTATATGTCTAGACTACACCTTTTTCCGCTTTTTTTTTTTCGAAGAGCATCTACACTGGGCCAAATTTTGGGAAAAATTCCCCTCTTTCAGAAGATCCTTTCTATCTCCTGGAATGAGGAAGACACAGCTGCCAAAAGAGCACATCTGCTCTTCCACACACACACAAAAAAAAGCAGAAGAGCAAACGCGTTCCCTGGATGCGGCGGAGGTCTTTTTGGGATACCAGAGGTATTCCAAACCCCTTCCCCCACCACCGCAGTCTAGATGTACTCTGAGTCAGTGTCTCCTTCCCTCCAGGAGCCCTTATTTATATAGTCACAGTTGGGCCCTAATAGGCTGTCTCTGCCTCAGCTGCTGTCTCCACCACTCCAGCCATCTCCCAGGACTGGATTTTAACCCTTAAAAGGCCAGTGTGGGGCAGATGCCCCGTCACAAGATCCCAACGTGTGATACCCCATGAGACTGAATTTGATCCATGGGCCCTGATGTGAGGTGAATACACAGACCATGTATGGGACATATTGGACAGATAGCTTCTTACAATGCCCAAGCAGAGAGAGAATTTCATTCTTCAGAATTCTGATTGTGGTCTCCTAAACCACAAACTGTGGGGACACCATATATAATTTTGAGTCCTTCACTTGGATTATGCAGTTAGATTATTTTTGTTTAGTGTTTTAATTATCTTTCTTTATTGCACTAACCAGTAATATTTGCCTCCTCCTCTGCATCTGCCAGCCTTCCTCCTCCCTCCCACAGAAGCTAAGATAAGAGGCAAATTGATTACTGAAGCAATGTAGCAGACTTCCCATGGCACCGTTACTAAATCAAATTTTAATAACTCTTCAAACAAATACATTTTGGCCCTGGACATCAGCTTAGGGATTCAAGTAAAGCTTAGTTTATCAAAAAGAAGACTGAAAGGTGACATGATTACTGTGGATTAGTAATCTACATTGGGAGAAAATACCAGATAGTAAAAGGTTCTTTAACCTAGCAAAGAAAGGCGTAACAAGAGCCCTTGGAGACTAGAAAGTTAATGTTAGACAAATTCAAATGAGAAATCAGATACATTTTTTTAAACAATGAATGTGATTGTTGGAACAAACTGCCAAGGGAAATTATGAATTCTCTGTCTCTTGAAGTCTTCAAATCAAGACTTGGTGCCTTTCTATGAAATATATTCTTTTAGTCAGTCACTAGTTATGAGGCTCAGTACAGAGGAAGCTAGGTGAAGTTTTACAGCTTATATGATACATGTGAATTAATGGTCCCTTCTGGTCCTTAAAGCATAGAGCTGGTTAAGAATTGGTTGGAATGATTTTCTGATGAAAAAATGCAGTTTCTGCACAACTGAAATATCCCATGGCAAAATCTCAGTTCTGTGGAAAAAAATTGATTATTTTGAATTGATTTGAGTGAGATTGAAATATTGTATTTTTGTTGAACTGACCTGAAACACTTTTTTGAATCAGTTCAATGAAACATTAAACTGCATTCCTCTGTCACCACACTGCTGATGGAAATCATAGTTGAGGCCTTCATTCTCTTCTATTGGTTGAGCTCCTTAGAGGTCTGCATCTCTCATACTTCAAGTGGATTTCCATTTATACAAGCTCTGTGTGGTGCATAATGGCAGTCACATGATTTTGGGTGCATAAAAGGACAGGTAGTCAAGCCAAAGACCTGGCCCATATGGAAGAGTGGGAGCATCAGCCTCATGAATTACAACTTCCACAAGGCAATGTGCCATAACTGGAAAATTCAATTTACAGTTGAAATGACTCAAAGCAAAGCATGTGGGTTATTTCAGCAAACTGAAATGATTTTGAGAATATTGGATGCTTTGATAAAAAAAAAGTCTAAATTTAAAGTTTTTAAAATTTACATTTTATAAAAAAATCTGAAATTTCAACTTTACATTAAGATATGAGACAATACAAACGCTGAAATTTCCAGCAAGATGGAAATTCTAAATTTCATTCAGTTCTATTAAAATCTATGAAAATAGGCTTTATCTCTCTGCTATTTCTTCTTTTTGGCTACAAAGCATGGAGGACAAAAAGACAAATTTTGGAAGTGAGTTCAACACCTCTGTTTTTAGAGTATTACAATTCAAGCTTACAAATATTAAACTAATGGAGTCATTTCAATTTTTCCATAAAAATGCTATCTTGGCCAGAGGTAGAAGTTTCTAACTTTGAGGGTGATATGATTGATATAGATTTTATTGTGGAAGCCAAAATTGTGTTATAAAGGCAGTTCAAGTAACACTCTTAACTACACTATGACTCCTGTCACTCCATAATAGTAGGATGCTAAATAACAATGGTGGATGTAACCTACTACGTGTTGATGAACTGTTTATGTCCTGCTATTCCATTGATTACAATAATATACAACAATCCAGAGCCCTCGGGGATATTAGGACATCCAAGAGATGTGAAAGACTGTATATGACCACCCTAAACTGATATAGCTCAGTCATGTGACAAAAGTTATAGGTGCTAAGTTTTCTCAATGGACGGGAAGTATGTGGATATGATGGAAAGCAGCTTGACCCTTCCTCTTCTTTTTCTTCCTGACATCCCAGGGGTTTCAGCAAAAATTCTCCTTCCACAGTAAAGAGATTGTGGCCATCAGTTGCTCCTGGTGCAAGCAGGCGGTAAGTGGCTAGAATTGAAGAATGGGGGTGGGGTAGGGGAGAAATGGTGGTGGCAATTTTGCTTACATGGAATCATCATATTTGACTTTAATTGTTCTAGTACTTTCATGTGCTCATGTATTAGGAAGAAAGGAGCCACATTCAGCTGTCCTCCACCAGAAGAGTAGGCTTCTTTCTTTTGGAGTGTAACAACACCACTCCTGGGGTAATGAGAAGGTTCACTCTCAAGTACTCCATTGCTATTGCTGGCTCAGAGAACAAGGGATTCCCATTATCTATAATTTTGCCTGTTCAGAATTTGGTCTTACTACCATTATGTGTATGTAAGCCTGGGCTGTCTTAGGGGTAGGAAAGACTTTTGGCAAAGGACAAGAAAATGGGAAGGTGGGTTGTTTTTTGCTCATGTTCCTCTTTGTAGAGAGGATTGGGAAAGGAAGTTGAACTGGGTACATTCCTCAGTGCCAAATACATCTCTCCATTTTTTTTTCTGTCCCCACCATGCCTTTCTCTCTCCCTCTTTCTCTTTTTTTCTTGCATTCTGTCCACCCCACTGATGGCTCTGCTCTCCTTCTGCTAGTTTCACAACAAAGTCACCTGCTTCTTGCTACATCACATCGAGGAGCCGTGTTCCCTGGGGGCTCATGCTGCTGTCATTGTGCCTCCCACCTGGATCATTAAGGTGAAGAAACCTCAGGTAACTGCATGCCAATGTCCGTTTCTGATGCTGTTTGGCAGCTCAGGGCAAGACTGGCTTCTTTTGCTCCTGGTACTCTTCCACAAAAGCATGTTTGTCTGCCCCATCCATTCCCCTCACACCCAGCTTACACCCATGATGAGTATGAATCTATCTCTCACTCTTTCATCTACCTCTCTGTAAGGATTCTTTCATTTTCTGGTTTGGGGCAATAAGTAATGAACCTGATTTTGGCATTAAATAATCCAGTTCATTCTTCTTATTGCAAGTTCATCTAACAGATTTGCAAGAATTCTCTGTTTTAGGTGCTCAAGCATGTTTCACTAAGTAGAGCTGGGCAAATAGAGAGAAAAAGCTTTCCACAAATATTCAGTTGAATTGAAACATAAATTGGCTGTGGCTGTGTTCACTTCCCTTTTGCATTCATTTTCCATGGATGTTTGGATGATCATGTTTTACTCACATGAATGCTTGCTTACATGCTCCAATGCTTGCAGATAATGAATTTTCAACTTGTGAGCGTTTGCACCCGATTTGGTATATTTTAGATGGGATAAGACATTGCTCAACTCAGCAGGGAAAAAAAGCTTCTGGAGCCCCTTTCCAGATAAGGGACTGATTTCATTCTTAACAAACAGGGCCACTCGAGCACATGGAGCTACTTTACATGTGGAGGGAAGACTAATAATTCAGAACAGCAAATGCAATGTGCTTAGTGTAATTTGTCTCTGGACTCCTTGTCAGAGTGAATACACAGCAGTGGTCTGTGTTGCAAAGGATACAACCACTTTTATTGATAATACTTTGTTTAATTGTGTGGATAGACCAGAAAAGGGACCTTGGAAACAACTGATGGGAGAGTCAGTTCTCTTGCAATTCTCATATGTTGAGTTCCTAGCACCTGCCAGGTTTCCTACTTAGGGTGTATCTATGCCACAATAAATCAGAACTGGCTATGACAAATATGCCAAGCCACTCATCCTCAGATTAACCCCATGATTCAGAGACTTCTGACAGGCTTTTTTTGAAAAACTCTCACATGGCTGAATGCTAATGGCAGATTTTGAACAAGAGCCCCCTGGAAGATTACCCCCCCCCCCACACACACACACCAAAGGAAGCCAAATCATGGTAGGAAAAGCCAACTGTAGTAGGAATTTATAGATTCCAAGGTCAGAAGGGCCCACTGGGATCATCTAGTCTGACTTCCTGTATAATACAGGAAATAACTGAAATAACTGCTGTTTTAACTAAAATGTGTCTTTTAGAAAAAAAATATCCAGTCTTGATTTTAAAATGATTCATAATAGAGAATCACCACAACCCTTGGTAAATTATTCCTGTGATTACTTACAGTCACTGTTAACAATGTATGCCTTATGCCAAGTCTGAATTTATCTAGCTTCAGTTACAGGACATACTTTCCAGTCCTTTAATCATTTTCATGGCTCTGCTGTGACCCCTCTCAGTTTCATCAGCATCCTTTTTTGAATTGTGGAAGTTAGAACCAGACATTGTATTTCAGCAGCAGTCACACCAGTGCCAGACTCGGAGGTAATATAAACTCTTTGTTCACTACTCCAAGGAAGGCATTGACTTTTTCTGGCCACAGCATCACATTGCGAGCTCGTGTTCATCTGCTGATCTACCAATATTGCTTTCCAGGGTAGAGCCCCTATCTTAAAGTATAACCAGCTAGGGGCCAATGCTCATCCTTGTCACTTTCCTGTCACAGGCCAGGTCTACACTACGGGAAGAAGTCGACCTAAGATACACAACTCCAGTTATGTGAATAGCATAGCTAGAGTCATCGTACCTTAGGCTGAATTTCTGCAGTGTCCCCACTGTGGGACCTATCGACTTCCCTTACTCCTTGTGATCCAGTCCTTTCTAGAACCGCTACATCGAACCCTGGGAGATTGATTTCTGCAGTGTCAATCTCCACCTAAGTCTTCTGTCTGGCTATCAAGTTAGGTAGGAAGGTTGTAGCCAGATCTGTATTGTAGGAAGGACTCTTCTTTTTCCCCTGGCACCTTTATAGTTGGCTAGGTGGCAGTGACCAGTCAGTTTGCATTATGTTGTGTCTGAGCTTATGCTGCTTGACCTCTGTTATCTCCACGCCCTCTACACTTTCATTCTTTATGAGTCTTCTAAGTGTCAGCAGCACTGTCCTGTCCCCACAGCCAGTTAAAAAATAAAAGACTTTAACATGTCAATGCTCAGTCTCATCCATAGTGTTTAAAACGGGCCCATTTTCAGTTTTATTAAAACCTTTCATGATTTTTTAAAACATCTGCTTTTAAACATTTTTTAAAAATGGAAATTAGTATCAAATGGCTATTGCATTTTTGATGAAAGCTTTTAGACCATAACAAATGTTTGTTCGGAAAATCCTTATTTTGGTTGACATTTTTCAAATTTTAGATGAAAAATGGAAACTCGACTATTTTTTTTTCAGTTTTTGATCAAAGGTTCAGCATTTATTTACCAAAACCACTTTTTGAAAACCAAACTTTTTCAGTTTTGTTTTTTGTTTGAATAATATAAACAAAATAACATTTGTATTAGATTAGATTAAAAAACAATTACAAGGACATTTATTGTAAGAAATAATTGATATTTTCTAATCAGCTCTAGCCACCTCTTCCTGAAAGATACAAAGCCCCAGTGTCTTCAGTTATCCACCACTTGATTAAAAGAGATACTCATTCAGACAGAGAACAGAAACAATGCCGTGTGAATAGGGCCGGTGGAGAATTTTCCATCAGAAAACAGTTTTTTGATGGAGAATTTGTTTTCGTCTAAGTGAAATTTTATATAAAATGTGTCTCTCTAGAACATTTTTACTTTTTATTGAAAAAGTGAAAAATGTTTAATTTTTAGGTTTTCAATTTTTCAGTGAAAAGTCGAAAATTTCTGCTGAAACTGTCCCTCCTTTCCATTTTTGTGACCAGCTCTATTTGTGAATGACCTGGCTATTTCCAACCCCTCTACATAGTCTGGATTTCTGATAGTATCAAACACTCACAGCAATCAATCCATTGAGAAAATAATAAAAAACTCATAAATAAATTAGAGGAAATTAATGAATGAATCAATATGTGGCAACAGAAATCTGTTCATAGATATTCCATGATGAGCATAAATATATCTAGCAACATTTCTACTACACATTATTGCTCAGCTCCACTTATTAACATCTCAGATGGTCACAGGTAAGTCCTGGACTAGATTTTCTACTAATTTAAAATGGATTCTAGCAATGTCTTTCACTCCCTTTTAGTGGTTGTTTCTTCTGAGTAGACAAGATTGCTTCCTGCAGAGACTCCTCACCTAGTTTTATTTTCCCTTTTTATTGATACTAAAAGGCTTTCCCATGAGCATTATGTTGACCAAGGGTCACCACCTTTCTAATCCTCTATCTGAATAAAAAACAGACTCCCTTCTCAAGTATCATGATGCAACATCATGATGTATTTGCATAAGATCAGTTTGTCCTAGGTGACCTGCTGCCTTTCTACAATGGGGAATTTTTCCTTTTTGCAAGTTCAGTGGTGAAAGTAATTTGAAATCTCTTACAAGTAACTGTCCTGTTGCAATCTGGGTTCCTGACAGCTCTTTAAATAGTTCCCTTTTGGCTTTTGCTGCAGCTCAGCCAGCTCTTGCCAGAGCTGTGCACCTGGGTACACCCATATACTTTCACCTCTGTGCAAGCTTCTGTTTTCAGGATAGAGGAAATTTAGAATCATTTGGATAATTTTGGAACAGGTGGTATCCCTGCATGGAATGACAAATTTACAAGGATGGCAAATTCACAGTATCTCCTTCATGATGGACATTATGTGAGCCTCTTCTGTAGCCCCCTAACAATTTTCAGTGCCTCTAGGTCTGGTTTCCTGGAGTTCAAGTACATTGCCTATTCTAGTTAGCATCTATAGGTCTCTACAGTGGCCTATTTTATATTTGATACTTGGCAGCCTGAATATAGTTACACAGATTTGCTGGGTGTGCAGGCACATGTGTGTGTGCATGTTAGGAGAGAGAAGCTAAGATTGACATTACAGAGCCAGTTCTTGGGAGGTTCTGGGTATAAAGCAGGGGCAGTAATTGTAAGTGGCTCCCAATGCTGAGCAAAGGTTTGTGATCAAGGTGAGTATATCTTCTCCTTTCCTTTCACTGTGGAATCTTCATAAGGAGCCTGTAACAATTGCCTACTGCTGGGCTTTTCTTCTTCTTACTTCAGTGCTGGCTGAAGCTAGCAAAGTGAGTGAGTTACCTGTGCCTCATTGCAGTCTGTGAACTACCTGAAGATCATAGTCAGATGTCTGTTGCTGCTGTGTATCTCATGCCTCCATTCAAGTCATTTGGAGCTGTCGAGGCTCAGAATTTCTGAAAATTAAATCTGTAGCATCCCGGGTGAAAGGATTGAAAAGGATCCATTGGATCTATCTAAGAGTGCTAGTCTAGCACTCAGCGTTATTTTAGGGGGACCCTGCTCTTCCTCCATAAATCTAAGCGGACTTGGAATATCTCCAATGACTACCATATAATGCAATCTGCGCTTCCTGTCTTTGAAGAAGGGTAAAATTATCTCACCAAGGATATTTTTCCTCTTCTAGAGACAATTGAGGATTTACAAACAGGCCTGTTCACTTATAGGCATTATTTACTGTACATGGAATCTCACTGAATTGCATTTGGTTTTTGGAAAAACACCCATACTCTTCCAGTGGAGAAGGAAGACTTTGATATGGACAAGATGGCACAGACAACAACTCCTTTAGTTCACCAGATAGACACCAGTGTGGACACTCAGGGCAGCTCTCCTTTTACTAGTTTGAAATGAACGCATGCAGTTGTATAACCAGTGCCCCTGCCTCTGACCTGTTATATAGCTAATGATGCTAAGCTGTAGCAAATGTTCAGTCTCTCTAAACATCACAAAAATAGGTGTGCTTAAACATGTGATGTAATAGAGTTTTGACAAAACCATAGTATGTCTTTTCTTGCCTGTGTGTGCAAAAACAAACACTATTGCATTTTAATCTTGGTAGATAACAAGACCAAGACATGTGTCTGTAACAAAGTTGTAATGTGGTTTTTTTCCTGGCTACAATGGCAAAAAAGCAGCTATGTTACAACATGATTTGGCAACAAGCATATTTGCACGTGGTTATTTTGTAATGAGGATAATGCTAATTTACCCAGCTTTCCTGGCTTTAGCCAGAAGAGCTGTACTGGGTGTAGTTCCTTCTAATAAATAGCAGATTGTCATTTTTTTCCAGTAAAATAATCAATCCCTCTAATATAGTGCTAGCTCTTTATCTATAGCACTTTTTATCAGTAGAACTCAAAGCCCTTTAGAAAGGAGGTAAGTAACATTATCTCCATTTTACAGATGAAGAAATACTGATTTTCCCAGGGTCACCCAACAGACAGTGGCAGTGCTCAGGCCAGATCTCCTGAGTCCCAGTCCAGTGCTCTCTCTCCTAGGCCACACTACCTCTACCCCTGTGACAGGTTTCAGAAAAAAATCCTCCCGGAGTAGATCAGAAACATGAATCTAAGATCTTCTACAGTTATCACTACAAATGGGTTTTGTCTCATTACATTGATTTTAAACTTCATATCCTCCCTCAGTCTGATTGCACTGCTTGAGAGTGAAAAGACCAGTAGGATACATATAATCCATCCACTTACCCCTGTCAGTGCAACTCTTGTTAGTGCACTTTTATATTCATGAAACCAGGGAAAGTTTAGAGCCCTTTTATAGACCTAGTTTCATCCTTCTTCTTAGTGTACATGCAACATGCCGGCGCCGCGGGTGGCATCTGACCAGGATTCAGCACCAAATCTAGTCAAGCTGCTTGGATCATTAGCTTCTGTTGCTTAGGCCAGGTACTGATGGGGAAAGTGACATGAACTCTGATCCCTTTATGCATGGTGAAAAGCAACAGGAAAGTTGCCTGATTTGAAACACCAGAAGTGGTCATTGGGGAATCAAGCCATGAATCCAGTAAATATGCTATTTAATGCAATAGGGCTGTTGGCTGAAGACCAGGGTTGAGCGAAAGCATCACATTCTGATGAATAGCTCTGATATGTCCACTCATAGGTCTCTGGGCCAGTAAAACTTTTCCCAGTAGAACTGTCTTGATCAGTTTAGGGATGTCTGGATCAATTTAGATAAAATAAGCAAACTTTCTGTTAATTTTCTGCACCACTGTACTTCCTAGTTTTGAATATACTATGCTGAAATACTGTGGAGAAAGTACATTTTTGCAGTGTTTCAAACTCAGCTGAAACTCAGTACAGGTTGAACCTCTCTAGTTCAGCAACCTTGGGACCTGACCGGTGCCAAACCAGAGAATTTGCTGACCCTCGGGAGGTCAATATTGTCTAGCAGTACTACCAACACTTCCACTTCTTAATGGGCTCTTGGAAGACATTTGGGGGTAAAAATAGAGTTAAATAATAGCACATAACACTGAGAGCCAGGACTGGTGGCAGTAAACAAACTTTACGGGACTGGGGAAAACTTGGCCACGCCCATTATAAGTGGACATTTGGCTAACTAAAATCATGCCAGACCACAGATGTTACCAGACCAGATAATGCTGAACTGGAGAGGTTCAACCTGTAATAGAGAGGAATTATATAGGGATTTGGCTATTTTAATTCAACAACTGAAACAGCTAAAAAAAAAACCCACCTCATTTTGGTTGGCCCTGATCACATCAGCATATTTATGTGATCTAGTATTAATGAAGTTTGTGCCATTCTGGGAATTTTTTTTTCTATAGAATTGTAGTACTGGAAGGGTACATCTATACAGCAGCGTTATTTTGGAATAACTAACGTTGTTCCGAAATAACATAGGGCACGTCTACACTATAAGCCTTTATTTCAACATAATGTTGAGCTGGAGGACTTCTTACTCCAACTCATGGTAGCTCTCATTTCACGAGGAGTAAGGGAAGTTGGAAAAAAAGAGTGCTTTTCCTTCGACTTCCTGCTGTGTAGACAGCGCCAAAAGCTGAATTAAGCTATTTTGACTTAAGCTACGCAATTGATGTAGCTGAAGTTGTGCAGCTTAATTGGACTTTAGCCCTGCTGTGTAGATGTGATCAAAGAGACAGCGGTCATCTCATCCACTCCCCTGGACTCATGGCAGGACAAGTATTTTTAGTTAACTCCTGTTGCTGACGCAATTTTTTGGCAGATGCTACAAAATATCTATTTGTTTCAACTAGTTTTTGTGCCGTAGAGTGGCAGCCATTTTCATTTGTTTTTATTTAAGAAAAAGGAAGCCCTTCAATAGTAAGAATTCAGAGGAGCTTCTCTATCAGATTATCGCAAGAGTTTCATGTTAGGTCAGGTTTGTCTTTTTCTGCCAGCATCATATGCAGCAATAGCATGCGTTATGCTATGTCATGGTGGGCGCCAGAGCTAACCCTGTGGTTTGGTTTGGTTTTGCATTTGTTTTGTTTTTTAAACATGAAAAATAGCTCATTTTATCATGTTTTATTACATTTTTGTGTAGGTGGTCTCCATACCAGGAGACGAGCTTGATTGGGAAGGAGACTGGAGCCCCGGAGGGAAAACGGGCGTCTCCTACCCCTATTGGGAGGGTTGGCAGGTACAACGTGTGGTGTTATGTGAGTCTATGGGAGTATCTGGATTTTTCTCCTCCCTGGCGTGGGAAAGCTTCCAGTTCCAAAGCACCAGTCTGGTCTCCGTGTGTGGCTTTCTCCATCAACGGTGGTGTGGAAGTGTAAAGCATGAGACGCATGTGATATAAACTTCAAGCATGTGCCAGACACTGTATCATTCTCCAAGTGAAGGAGCTTCTGAAATGAGGCTACTTCTGGGGCTGACTTGATTTTTGTTTTTCTTTCCATGTATCCTTTTTTTTTCTTTTTACATAGAACTCATTAAAAACTTCAACCCGGCGGAAGAAGAGAACATCTTTTAAAAGAAAAGCCAGCAAACGAGGCAATGAGGTAAGTCCTAATTAGTCATATATGAAAGAGGGACTGAATGGATATTTTAATCTTTAGATTACCACTTAACATCCAGCATATCTATTAATCAGCCAGCCCAGTTTGAGCTATCCCCCCCATCCTTAGATGAGATGCACAGGTTCATTCTCTAGGATAAAATAGGGTAGGTTGAATAATTGAGGCATGACAAGGGGGGTGCAGAGCAAAATTTGTTATCTGTACGACAGCAGTTTTCTAGTAAAGGTCACAGGGGTTAATATCATGGCTTTCATGGCCACAAAACCCTCTAAAAACAGAAATGAGAATGCTGTGTGATTTTTTTTTTCCCCTTGAGATTCTAGCATCAGTTTTGTGTAGCTCTAACTGAGGTACTCTGTCACTTTCGATTTTGCAGGAAAACAAAGGCCGACCATTTGTGATAAAGCCCATCTCTTCTCTGCTCATGAAACCGCTGTTGGTGTTTGTCAATCCAAAAAGTGGTGGGAATCAGGTAAAGGCATCAACTTGGCCACAGCAGCAATGTTTTTGCAAGTTTCTTTAAATAATGGGTCATAAAGGGATTTCAAGTCAGTCATAGAAAAGAAGAGTTTCATGTGGCCTGGGATGCAGACTCCTGGAATGGAGGCCTGGACCCTTCCCGGGGAATCTTCTTCCTGCCTGAATGGAGGTTTGGATTATTTAGCGTGATCTTCCTCTCAGGTTTTGATTCTTTGAGAGGAAACCAGAATAGTGGTTTGGAGCTCACCAAAGTAATTGCCAGTCATCTTCGTGCTCTTCTTTTGTTTGGCTTAATCAGGAAATCTCTCAACATCCTTTGGCCATGTATCTTGTATTGTAAACCCATGTAATTCTGAACTGTAAAGGTGTAGTTAACAGTGTTATAGAATAGTGTTTTTCAAAGTTGGGGCACGCCACTTTGTTTACTTAATATGTCCTTAGCCATGGAGCCTTGCAGCTCATTGGCTGTAAATGGCAAACCACAACCAATGGGAGCTGCAAGGGGATCTGTGGCTACAGACACAGTAAGTAAACAAGGAAGCACAGTGCTGCCAGCAGCTTACCCTGGTGGCCCCACGACCCAAGTCTGAAAAACTGTGTTCTAGAAAACCAAGTTTAAGATCATGATGCTGTTGCTTAGGCATATTGCTCCATCATCAAGCTGTAAGCAGCAGGCTGAACACTTTGGTCATGCATGCAGAGCTGAAGTAAACAATGGGCTCACACATGCCTACAAATATTTCAAAATTCTCTACAAAGAAAAAGTCTGAAAAATGTTTTGTTAGCTTTGATTTTGACCTGTTACATTTATATTCTATGATAACATAAAATGGAATCCAAAATAAAAGACATTGAAATGAAACGTCACTTTTAAAATAAACAAATAAAAATATTTATTTCAGGAAGTATTGAAATGGGATATTTCAACATTGCCAGAAACTTTTGCATGTTTTCTCCAAAGCAAAATTTCAGGAAACCTGGAACAATTTCACAGGACATCTTGATTTTGTCATAACTGGTTTTTCTGTTGCAAAATGGCTCCATCAAAGTTTTCTCAGCTAGCTCTACTGTCAATTAGAAGCCAATCCAGACCTGCATTCTACACTGCATGGACATATGTTGTTGTTATTATTAGCCATATTACCTTAATGCCTAGGAGGTTGAGTCATTGACTGTGACCCCATTGTGCCAAGCACTATAAGAACACAGAACAAAAAGGCAGTCCTTCCCCCAAGGGGCTGCACACACACAAAGAGCGAGATGGCAGGTCATGTGATTGTTCTCTAGTGCAATCCTCTGTTACAATGGGTAGCTTTTGTTTTGACTTGTCAGTAAATTCACCTTTTTTTTTGTATTTGTTCTGTAAAGCAAAGGTGAATGAAAGGTACTCCAAAGATTAATAAGGATAAAATATTATTACTTATAATAGTCATTTGCTCATTTAGTTTCCTTCCATTTTCTATCCTCACAGGGCACAAAGGTTCTCCAGATGTTCATGTGGTACTTGAATCCTCGCCAAGTCTTTGATCTCTCTCAGGAAGGGCCAAGAGAGGCGTAAGTACTGAAGCAATTAGTGTTGTCAACATGCTTCTTTGCTTGTTAAGTATGGGGGCAAAAGGTAGGGCTTCCTGGTAATAATAATCAGTAATAGCAGTATTGGCAAGGCTTATCAAAGCATGACCCACTGTCTAAGGGCCTGATTGAGTAATGCAATTCAGCACATGTTTGTGTCCATCCTTATTCAGAAAAGGACTTAAGTACATGCTTAACTGCACATTCCATTTCTCAAACATAAACTTCTTTGTAGATTGTTTTTGTGCAGAGCTAGGAATCAAGCTATTGACTTGGTATGGATCAAAATGGTCTCAACAAGTCAGGGTGTTGCATGTGTGGCAAAGTCCTCACCCAGGCTTTGCACTCTGGGACCCCTTCTTCGTCCACAAATCAACCAGAGATCCTTTCTGGTGCAATCACCCGTGCCTTTTATTGCCCATGCCAATTTCCCACCACCTTCTATTTACAGAGTTTTGTTCACAGCAAACTCAGCTAGCCTCTCCTTCTGGCTGGGGAGCACACTCAGCTATCCTCTGGCTCCTCCCCTTCCAATTCCCCTCTGGCTGCCTTATCTAGCCCTCTGGCTAATGAGGCCCACAGCTGCTTCCCATTAGCCCCTCATGCATGGGCCTGCTCAGCTGGCAGCAATTGCCCTTTTCAGCCATGCTGTAGTGGCAGAGCTCTGGCTTAGCCAGCAGCCTGTCACACAAGGAACTCACTAAATCTCTGGGGTACTCAAACTGAGAATGGTATTTTAAAATGTTCATTTTGTGTAGTTTGCATGCATCAATACAGAAAAATAGCTAGATATTTTTTTCCTATGCCTACCATTTAGAACTCAACACTTGTAAATACTCTAAAATCTGGATGGTTACTTGGGTTGCTTTGAAATTTTGGTTTACATCATGGGGATGTGGGGTAGCATTAATGGCCCAGATTTGGGGTTGTTTGACTAATGGGTTCCCAAGTTATAGGCTCTGCAAAATCAATTTCTTTCTGCTGCCTTGTTCTGCTAAATCGAGGGCTGGTCTACATTGGGAGTTTAGGTCGATGTATTCAGTGTTAGCTCGAATTTGCAATGAGAGTGTCTACACTGCCCAGTCCCTCCCATTGACCAAACGGGCTTTTAAAATTGACCCTTGTACTCCAGAGTAAAGCCTGAGGCAACATTCATGCCTCAAATTAAGGGCAGTGTAAACACTGTGGGCTTGTCTACACTATAGAGAAGATTGATACTGCCACAGTCAATCTTCCGGGGTTCGAATTACTGGGTCTAGTGAAGACAACGCTAATTTGAACTGAGAGGGCACTCCCATCAGTGCTGGTAGTCCTGCTCCTCATGAGGAGTAAGGGAAGTTGATGGGAGCGTCTGCTCCCATTGACCTCCTGCTGTGTGGATGGTGCCAAAACACGATTTAAGTTACTTCAACTCCAGCTACATAATTAACATAGCTGGAGTTGTGTAGCTTAAGTCGACTTTCCACTTTAGTGTAGACCAGGCCTGAGTATTGTAATTCAGAGTTACTGACCTGCAGGTGATGATCCAGAGTGCTCTGTTTTGAACCCTGTGACTAGCACGTTGAACTCCAGTACTCTTGGAACTGGAGAGCAAGAAAACCCATGGGAACTTTTGAATGTTCATTTCCTACTGCAGCAGCATGGAGAGCTCACCAGCGCAGCTGAGTACGCATGAACAGGGTCCCAAACACCAGAGGTGCAAATAAACAAAAATTCTTATTAAAATGGAAGGGGGAGAGCATACCAACAAAGGGGGAGCACGTGACCTCTCTGCATGACCCCTATGTAATTCTACCCCCAACCCTTCCAAGTGCTCAAAAACCTAAATATGCTTGTATGTATTTTCTTGAAATTCATTATGCGTGTAGGAGTTTAAAGAAGGGTAAATGCCCATATTAGGTGGTCATTTGAGCAAGGGATACCAGAGATATAATCTGAGTCAAAAAATAACCATTTCCCCAAAAGTTTCTAGGTGTTTATTGTCTATGCAGAAACAACAAGGAATCTGCTGGCACCGGAAAGTCTAACAATTTTATTATGGCTTAGGAGTTGCAACTCACTTCATCAGATGCATGAAGTGAAAAAAACAAAAGAAGCATAATTTTTGCTGAAACAGATTAAAACAGCTACCTCTGAAACCTGTCTATGCAAAGCTCGAGATAAAACCATTGCTGTGATGTGGGTCAACATATTCTCAATTAGTCAGTTTTTTTATACTGGTTGTTGCATGGTGCCCACTAAGTTTGTGCTGTGGCAGGACCACGCATATGTAGACCATACATGACAAATATTTGTCTAACCTGTTCCTAAAAACCTTCAGTAACTGGATTCACAGTTCAGGGCAGTTACATCTGTATTTGCCATTTGTGGTCCAGCAAAGGCACCTACTCTCAAACTCTCCCCTTTCCAGCCATCACCTCTCTTGGGGAGACCTGCATCTTCCTGCCAACTGGGGCTTTTCCAGAGGACACAGTTCCCATATAGACTGTGCAATTTCCTAGCATGACAGACTGCCCCAGCAGGTCTGCTTTGCCTTCCTTCCTCAGAGGCTACAAACAGCATGATAGCCTACAGTTGTTACCACACAGCTCTTTCTATGCAAGGGAAGAGGATTACAAATAAATATATTAAATACAATGAAATATACTAAAAACAATGAAAGAACCTACATACATGGTAATAAGCTGGCAAGGAGTCACCCCAACTGCAACAAAGGCTCTGTCTGGTGAACAATCCTTTGAACTCCTCTGTGATCACAAGTTCATAACTGCTATGAATCTGGGAGTTACTACTCCTTTATGCTGTTTGGGCCTTCCAGTCCTGGGAATAGCGAATTCATAGACAAAGGTTCCTTCCCCAGGAGTAAGCTTCAAAAGATTAGGTCTGGAGGGGGACATTTGCATTGCCCTTCTCCCAAGTATTCTGAAGAAACGTCCTCAATTAACCCAGCCCATTGTTTAAAAGAGTCCTTGGAAGCTCCTAATATTTCCCAAGGTTTGTATTAGTCATGTCTTCTAGACAGGTTACATACAACCCCCCTAATAACACAGACACATTTGCATTTTTAATACAATGAACTCCTAAAATACTTAAAGTTAATTCAATAAGGTTTAAATTAATTGAATAAGGTTTTTCAGATATTGCAGGAAATTGCCATCTCTGTCACAAGGGAGATTTCACAATCTCTATTGGAAGCTTATTCCAGTCTTTAGCTATCCTTTTAATTAGAAAGTTTCCCCAAATATCTAATGTAAATCTTGCTTGCTGCTACTTAAACTGATTACTTCTTGTCCTTCCTTTAATGGACATAGAATCATAGGAGTGTTGGACTGGAAGGAACCTCAGTAAGTTATCTCATGCACTCCCCTGCATTCAAGAAGAGAAAAGTTGATCAAGATCCTCTGTGTGGCAAGTTTCACTCAGAGGTAAAGAAGGTTGTACAAGATGGGGAGGAAATTTGGATTTTGTTTCTCCAGTTGTACTTTGTCCTATTTTTAATTCTTCCCATCAAATCTGTATTTGTTCCCCATTTCCTCAGCTCCCTCCAATCCTGCTGAAGATATGAAATTTGCTGCACTCCTTCAAACTTCTATAAGACTTCTCTCTCTGTCAGTTTAATCATTGGTGTTCCCATCTGTGATTGGAACCCACCAATATACTGAGTAGGAAGGCAGGTGTGTTAAACACAGCAGAAAAACACACATCCAATCAGCGTGTGCCTCCACAATATAGTCATCTGTTTCAGAAGCAAGAGGGAGATTAGTAGTCTAGAGATAACATAATGGAGGTCAAGGGAGTTGACAGGAGAAATGCCCCAAATGCAAAGGTTACTTTAGCCACATTTCTACTTTTGCCAGGACTTTCAGTGGGCCTATAAACAAATATTTGCATTTTCAACCTACAGTCTGATTTTTTAATTTCAAGTTTGTTTGCTTTATATCAAGAGTTTCCCAGCTTCTGAGCTGGAGTGAGAAATTCTCCTTTCAGCTTGACCGCAGATTTAAAAACCAAAATTAATCCTGTTGAATAAGTCCTGGTGAGCCTTGGAAGGAAGAGCCCGGGCTTGCTTCCTGGTAGGCTTTTCATTTTTCACAGTCATCTCTGCAGCAATAGGATTTAATTTTCTTCCACAAAACCAAGTTCTATGACTTTGTATGGAGAATTACTGCTGAATTGAGCTATCATTTGGGAAAAGAAGCCTGAATGTAACATTTAACCCTTGGTAGTATGCTATTTACTATGATTGTTCCAGTCAAAAGACATTATTGCTTTACGGAAAATAAGCAGTATTGCTTCAAAGCACATGGAACAAACGTTAAATCTATGAGAAATGAATTCTGAAGCATGAAGCTCTTAAGAGTGAAGTTCTACCTTACGGGAAAGTTTTTATAGGAAAACTCCTTTATTCGGCAGCATTTTTCAGTACCACTAGAGGGTGCTCTAGGATACCTAACAAATTCTTGCAGTCTCTTCTACAGCATCTCCATTGCTAGTAGCAGATACTGGAGTGATTTTTTTTGGTGCAAATGAGTGACTATCAGCACTGGTGGAACCAAAACTATTTGAGGCAGACACAGTTCAAGCTTCATTGCTGGGGCACTTCATTCTTCATCTACAGCAAGTGGTTTTCCACATGTGGTTCGCAGACCCCGTGGAGTCTGCGGACTGTGTCTAAGATTTCTAGAGGGGCCTGCACCTCCATTTGAAATTTTTTAGGGGCCCACAAATAGAAAAAAGGCTGAAAAACACTGATCTATAACATCCTTACTCCTTCTAGGTGTAAATTTTTCTTGAGTAGTGGCTAGTAATTGTTCCAAATGTGGAGCATTATTGTTGTATGAGCAGATTATCTTTCCATGCCTCCATCTATCTGATATTGAACAATATGCGATGAATAACTCTATTTAGTGATAAAATTGGCACGCTGTAATTTTTTTCCATTGGTATGTACAAATTCCTCCATTGTTTTGTTTGTTTTCTATGAGTGAAGCAACTCTTGTTGCAGTCACTGTATTTCTATTGTTCACTTCCTTACAGTTTTCTCCTACCCCTCTTTGTTTCCCCTTTCTAGACTCGAACTGTACAGAAAAGTACCAAACCTGCGACTCCTGGCCTGCGGAGGAGATGGAACGGTAGGTCCTCTGTGCTCTAACAGCACTTGTGTTCACTTGTTCTTTTTGTGATAGCCTCATGTTTCGTGTCAAACTCGGAGATTGTCTCCACTAACTCAGAAGGGACAGGGCTGGACAAAAAAACTCCTGCAAGAGAGACTTCAATCTGAAGGGAACATTAATAATTAAAAGACTTTTCAACATGATAAATGACATGGCAAAGTTTCCCTTGCACCCTGGTTAAGAATATCTAGTGGAAAGATGTTATCTATTGTAATACTTGTATATTACATGTGTTATGGATAAGGTATATTATAGATGGTTGTGATGGTTCTGCTCATACACACATACTCCTGCTAGCCAATGTTTCCTCTCATTTTTCCCATCCATGTGCAGAATAAATTTTGTTATATGCATGGAGGCATATGTGGATGTGCACTACCAGTAGAAACACATGCTGCTGGTTGTGTGCACTCTGCTAATCAGCTGGATGGCAGTAGAATCTCTCCTGGGTGGCCACCCATGTGCTCAGCTTACAGGGAACCCTACTACTAGCTCTCATTGAGCTTGCATAAGTATATGTAGCATTGTAGCTGCAGTAGCACAGGGGGCCACAGTGGCAATGCATCCAAGCCATGCCATCTACAAACCTACCTGAAATGGGTGGATATGTACTTGGCATGGCTCAGCCATGTCTCTGCTGCCACACCCAGTGCTACCATGGTTACACTGCTAGCTCACTGAGTGCTTGTGAGAGCATATGTACGTAAACAGGAGAATAACTCCCCTACTTCCTAGTGAAGAGGTAGCCTGTTCAGAGGTGTAGCGAGGGTGTTATGTGCCTGGGGGCAAAGGAAAAATTTGCCCCTCCCCCCCGCTGCCGCCGCCATGTGGCAGGGTCCCGAACCTGATGCACAGCTGAACCTGACCCTGGGAGGAGGGGGGCGAGGGGAATTTGTACCGCATCTTCTACTGCCCCCTCCAGTTTGGGGCTGGGCTCCCGCATGCACTAACCCGCCAGTGGAGATGGAGGAGGGTAGGGCTAGGAGCAGAGAGGCAGGGAGGAGGCTCCAGCTGCCGGGGGCAGGCGGAGTAGGAGCAGGTGAGCTGAGGGATGACAGGGGGAGCACAATGGGATTAAATTGGCGCCTCCCTAGCATGGTGCCCAGGGGCAACTGACCCCTCCGACCCCCTCGCTATGCCACTCCCCTGCAGATCTATCCTCTTATGCACGTGCAAGATCTGTGAGAGCCGTCCCATGCATCTGCAGTTAGTGTCTGTGGCGCCTGCTTCTGGGTGGTGTCTCAATGCTGCCACATTCACCTCCAAAGAGGGGGCTTCCCAAAGCAGGCCCTTGCTGCAGACCCCCAAGGCATCCACAGGTCCTGTCTCCTTTCAATGGGCCCACTTCCCAGGGCTCATTGGTCTTGGATCTGGCTTCCATCCCCTCTCCAACCCTTGCAACTGCCAAGAGGTCCTCGCCTTCCGCCTTATCCATTCCTACCTCATTCACCCCACAGGGACAGTCTCTGCCTCACTTGTCTTAGGGACTATTCTACCAAGATGTAATACAAAGCTTCCATGTAAAAGGACTCAATACACAGCTAAAAACTTCAGTGAGAGAATGATTAATACAGAGATGTGTCTACATCTGCTGCAGGGAGACACCTCTGCCTGCCTCCACCCCTCTCCCCCAGAGTCTACAGCCCCATTGCAAAGCAGGGGAGGGGAAGGAAAGAGGCTGAGGCCCATTCAATGGGACTGAAGCAGTCATGAGCAAGCCATGCCCGGGAGCCATTCTCCTGTCCATTGCTGGTGCTGTGTTGCTTCAGGCATGCTGAAATGCAGTCACCTCTAGGGTGGGCTAGACAGCTGTTTAACACCTGCACAAGGGGTTTCAGTTAGGGGGCAGTGCGGGCTGCCTTCCTGCAGAGCCCCCATTAGAACCACTGTGCCCTCCTGGCTTAGGAAAAGAAAAAACAGGAGGATTGGAAATTAACCCACTCAGTCTCACGTCCCCTAGGCAGGGAATGAGCCATCTACATTAGGCCCCAGCTGGAGTATCATGTCCAGTTCTGGGCGCCACATTTCAGGAAACATGTGGAGAAACTGGAGAAAGTCCAGAGAAGAGCAACACAAATAATGAAAGGTCTAGAGAACGTGACCTATGAGGCAAGGCTGAAGGAATTGGCCTTGTTTAGCTTGGAAAAGAGAAGACTGAAAAGGGACATGAGAGCAGCTTTCAAGTATCTAAAAGAGTGTCATAAGGAGGAGGAAGAAAAATTGTTCTTCTTGGTTTCTGAGGATAGGACGAGAAGCAATGGGCTTACACTGTAGCAAGGGAGGTTTAGGTTGGACATTAGGAAAAACTTCCTGCCTGTCGGGGGGTTAATCACCGGAATAAATTGCCTAGGGAGACTGCAGAATCTCCATCACTGGAGATATTTAAGACCAGGTTAGACAGACACCTGTCAGGGATGAGCTAGGGCAAGCCCGGGGGTCACACTGATACTCAAGGAACATGCTGAGGTCCTCAGCTTAAGTGTGGTTGCATATACAAGCAAATATATACAAATAGCTTCTCTCACACTGACAAGCATGAATACACAGATTAAGGCAAGACTACACAACACACAGGCCCCATTTAAGTCAGTTCTGCTGATATTAATAAAATGCAACATTTACTCGATTTCCATCCATGTGACAGCACTTTTCACGAGCAATGACAGTCCAAGAATTTAACTACTAAAACGCATCTCAACAGAAGACCATTACATTGACTACTTTTTTGTTTTGGCTCCCACCCGCCGGCCGCAAACAAACCGGCCATGGGCAGCATGTGGCCCACGGTCCGTGTGTTGAGTAGCCCTGGGTTCTTGGTCCTGCTATGAGGGCAGGAGACTGGCCTCGATGACCTCTTGAGGTCCCTTCCAGCTCTAGTGTTCTGTGATTCTATACTGCCTGCATGGGGTTAGATAGGGGCTGGTGCCCCCTAGAAGGGATGGGTCCCCAGAGCCCATCCATACCTCCGTGATCCAGCCTGTGCCCCCTGCCCTGGGACTGAACCAGAGCCAGCGCCCCCTACAGAGGCCCTGTAGCCTCCTGTGCACCAGTGGGATTTTGGTGCCAGGCCCTTCCCTCAAGTGGATCCCTTGAACTGGGGGTCAGATCAGGCCCTGTTCTCTCCCACACTGTGAGGTCCCAGGAGCCAGGCCTTGTGGTGAGTAGCTGAAAGTCAGTGGGCAGGGAACCAGGTTCCAGGTGCTGGGTCACTGGCAAATTCAGCCTACGGGGAAGGGGGCTCCCCATGCCTCCGCTCCCAGCACTTGCCGGTGGAGTTCACAAATGACAAAGCTCTTCTCACTTCCCCGCCAGCCAAGCCATCACTTTATTCCGACTCCTTAACATGTGCTGGCCCTTGCCTTGGCTGGGCACTGCTCCAGGGTGGGCCCGGCTCTCCTAGTCCTGAATCACAGAAGTGGGGTTGGGGGGCACAAGCTCCCGGATCCGTGACCCTGCTGTGCTTGCCCCAAGGCCCCATCCACACACAGTCCCACCCCCCCAAAATGCTCCTGAGCTACCTCTTCCTCCCAAGACCCACACCCCACTTGTACTCTCCCCCTGCCATTGCCTGCCCTTACACGCCTCTGGCCCCCCACCTCCTGCTTCGTGACCCCTGGCCCTGGCCTGCCGGACTAGGGGCTGCTGCTGGAGACTGGCAGGTTTTCTACCAGCTGATGCCAGAGCCAGGCACCCCCCAGCGCCTCCCACAACCAAATCCCCCTCCCTCAGAGCCACGCAACCCCAGCTCCCCAAACAAATCCCCCTCCTTCAGAGCCAAGCAACCCAGCACCCCCCCAACCAAATCCCCCTCCTTCAGAGCCAAGCAACCCAGCACCCCCCCAACCAAGTCCCCCTCCCTCAGAGCCAAGCAACCCCAGCTCCCAAACCAAATCCCCCTCCTTCAGAGCCAAGCAACCCAGTGCCCCCCCCAACCAAATCTCCTTCCCTCAGAGCCAGGCACGGGAGGAACCAGTTGGGTAAGTTCATCTTACTTTTAAAAGAGGCTGCTCCTGCTGGCTGCTTCTGCTCTTAGTGCATTCCAGGTGGCAGCATGTGGCCCAGCTGCTGGCTCACTGATCTAAGCGTCAGGTGGGCCTGCGCAGCGTGCGCTTCGCTCCCACCCCGGCCGGCGCCCCCCTAGTGTGGTGCCCGGGGGCAACTGCCCCTCACTGCCCCCCCTTCGCTACACCTCTGAGCCTGTTTGTGGGTCAATAGAGAAGCTTTCTTCTTCATAAGCAGCTTCTCTCAACACTGCATGTGATTTTATCATTCACCAGTGTGTGTGACATCACACTGTCCTCTCTGAGATAGCTAAATGTGATCAGGCACATTTCTACCATGGTAGGGTATAAGGTATAGGGGCTACACTGATGGTCAGGGCTCGACAATCTATGTAATCTACTCGCCTGTGGCGAGTAGATTACATCCCAGAAGAGCCGGGTTCGGGCGATCTGCGCATGCGCAGAACTCTGGACAGGGCGGCTGGCGAACGGGGCTCGCTGCGGCTCGGCGAGCCCTGCTGATGGTGATAGAACACTGCCACCCAATCTGAGAAATCATATCACCAGTGGTTGACTCTGATGGAACTGTTTACAATGGACAGAGGCTGGGATTTGCAAAGAAATGAGGCCCCCAACTCCCAAAAGCGTGTCGGGGGGGCCCCTGGCTGTCTAATCTCCTTAGGCCCATGTAAAAATCCTAGCCTTAGTGAATTGTAATATTAGTGGAGGTGTGCCTTCACTGCCAGACAGAAAGCCAGAGCGAACCAGCTAGGGCCTAGCAAAGAGCCATCGGTTGTGCGTCTCTAGGGATTGTTTCCTCCAGAACATACAGGGCACGGTTACAGCAGAGGATGTAGTGCAAATAGGTAATCTCCCAATTTATATGTCAAACGTATGCAGCCTGCCATCCACGGGAGATGAAATTATGATGTGAGAGACTCTAGGTCCACAGAATTTTAATATACAGATTAGTGCAGCTCAGTTGGCTCTTGTTTTCTTTTGACTTTGCAGTCTGAGCAAGAGGGGGCAACACCTCCTCACTGATGTGAACAGCACTCTTTGTTGCTGTTCAGTTTGAAACAAAATAACATGTCACGGCTGCAAAAGCCAATGGACTTTGTGAATATGCAGTGAGACCAGCTATCTCTTTGCCATGCTGATGTGAAACAGAAGGCGTTGGCTTTTCCAGAGTCGCCGTTTGCTCTCCCTTTCCTGGGGATACATAGAAGATGGTAGTCTGCAGGGCTGTCAAGCTCAGCTTCTTTCTCCATCACTCATTTCACAGAAGTTGGTAGGCCTCACTGGCCTATGACACCCAGATTGCTGTTGGATATTTGGAGATTGAGGACTAAGGCTTGATACTCAGAATAGTTTATTTTTGCATCCTTGAGTTAATTATCTCCACTCTACAGATGGAGAGACTGAGGCACAGATCAAGTCACCCACGCCATTTTATATAGCAAGTCAGTGGCAGAATGGGGGTCCTACTGGCCTGCATGGGCCCAGGATTTCACCTTAGGGTTCCCTTTGACTCCATCTTCTACTCTAAGCATCAGGGGCCATATTTGTAAAGGTGTGGGAGTTAGGTCTCTAGCCCCTTCTGAAAATCCCACTAGATGCCTAAAGTCCTCAAAAAATTTACTCTTGATCACCATGCTTCCTACACCACCATTTTAAAGTGTAAATTCAACATTATTCTAGACCTATAAGAATCTAGACCCATAAGAATCACTTCTACCACCACATACTACTTGTCCTCAGCTATTGCTAAAACATGAATGCTGTTTAACAGCACAAAGCAAAGCTACACAGTCGTATACAAGAATTCTTTAGCCATTGCAGCTCAAGTAGGAATTTGGACAACAGAGCTAATCTATCCACTCTTGCAAAAAAGCACCTTGGGATCTTTGATAACCTCAAATGGTCAGGATCTTGGTCTTATGCTTCATTTAAAAAAGGGATGGGGAACCATTTTGGGGTCAGGGGCAGCTGATTCACAGGAAAATCAGTCAGGGACCGCATACAAGTGAGAAGCAAAAAACCCCACAAACCCTCAGTGATGTGGCCCCCGACTGAGGAGGAGAAAGACACTCCCCACATTCCCCTTGCGCACCAGAGCCTTGGGGGGGTGGGGGAGGAGGGGCAGGATAGTAGACATGTGCTCTCCAGCCCTGTGGGGAGTGTCAGGGAGGGGCTGGAGTGCCAGTGCAGGGCTCCCCAATCATGGGGGTGGGGAGTCCTAACCCTCTGTTGTATCATGCAAGCAAGGTACTAACAAACTTCAACAGGACTTTATTTACCAAAAGTGAAACTTCTTTACAAAACTGCTGCTGCACCCAGTCCTCACTCATCCCTGGCTAATCCTCCCCCCTCCTTCCTGTTTCCTGTGCTTCCAGACTCCCAACAGCCAGTGCTCCCAGTTCTAATAATTACAAGCAGCATCTAAAACACCACATTCCCTCCTCTCTTAAGAAGCTCTCTCAATTATAAAATAAACATTGTTGTTCTAACCACAGCAACAAATATGGAACAAGACACTATACTGTTGGCAGAAATATTACACTGAAAACACTGTAAATACTACATAACATAGTCTCTAGTCCAGACGGGTGGTCGTCTGGGTCTGACAGACCATCTCTCAAACCCTGGTTCTAGTGCAATGTCTTGTTGTGTTGGTGCGATGGTGAAGTCATCCAGTGCAGATTGGTTGTTGGCATCATCTCCACTTGGTGCACAGGCAGGTGCAAGATAAGAAGCATTCCATACCCGCCCATCAAAAAGTCGATAAGTGTAAGGTCCCTTCTTCTCAATTATTTTAAGAGGAGATGTGAATTTATGGTCCCCTTTGCATAAAATTCCAAGGTTTTCTTACTCTGACGAAGGAACCACATTCAAACTTTGGTTCCTTAGCACCCCGCTGTTTGTCTGTGAAAGACTTATACTTTTCTTGGTTCTGTTCAACTGTTTTTCTCACATCATCCTCATTTGGTTCATCAGGTCTTGCCTTTAACAATCCAGCAATGTTCAGTTTAGTATTCATCTGTTTTCCATGCAGTAACTCTGCGGGTGATCTTTGCGTTGTGGCATGTCATGTAGCCCTGTATGCTTGCAAGAAATCAGTAGTGAAGGTTATCCACAATCACCCTTCCAGTTTAGCCATTTGCAAACTCTCTTTCAAGCTTCTGTTAAACCTTTTGATTTCCCCATGGGCTTGAGGGTATTATAGGGATGATCTTCAATGTAAAATGTTCCTCTCTGCTAGAAAAGTTTCAAATTCCAGGGAAGTAAATTGACTACCATTATCTGAAACCAGTTCTTTGGGATTACCTTCCCTGCTAAAAACTGTAGAGAGGAACTTAATTACTGTAACAGAAGAGATTAGCAATGTAAACACGACTTCAGGCCACTTACTGAAATAGTCTATTAAAGTGATGGCATAACGACAGTCAATTGGAGCAGTATCAAAGGGTCCGACGATGTCAATCGCAACTTTTTCCCATGCAGAATCAGGAAGAGGAACAGTCTGTAATGATGGGGTACATGTCACTGCTGTCTTATCATGCATTTGGCAAGTGACACAGGATTTTATGATTGCTTCAGTTTGGGAGTCCATCCCTGGCCATCAATACAGATCCTGTAGTCGTTGTTTGGTTCTGACAATTCCTTGATCAGTATCGTGTGCCAGGTGTATGAGTTTTGACTGTAATTCTTCTGGCACAAGTATCTGGTGTGTACCTCGTAGCACCCAGCCATCAAGCAAAGAAAGTTCATCCCGAACTCTAAAATAAGGCAGCAAAACTGGGTCAAGGTTTTTATGGTTACTGGGCCATCTCTTTGTCAGAAATTCCCTTAGCTTTTGTTGAATTGGACATGCTGAACAAGTAGCTTGGAATTGCTCTCTTGTAACTGCAGTAAGAGTGCTTGTAATAAGCGCAACTACTTCATCCTCATCCTCTAGTGGACCATCTGGTGAAGACAAAGGCAGGAGAGAAAGGCAATCAGCTATCACATTTTGGTTTCCAGGTTTATATTCCAGTTCATAATTGAAAGAGAATAGTCTTGCAGACTATCTAGCAATACGATTTCCTGCTCTTCCTTGAGCAGTCCTTTTGTGGTTAACAATGTTGTCAAAGGGCTGTGGTCTGTGTACAACTTGAATGTGCAGTCCCACAGGTAAGTTCTCCATTTTTCAGTAGCCCAGACACAAGCAAGTGCTTCTTTTTCAATTGTAGAATATTTTCTCTCAGCATCACTCAGTCTCCTTGAAGCAAATGCAACAGTCCTCTCTGTGTTGTCCTCATGAAGTTGTGTGAGGACAGCCCCAAGTCCATAATCAGAAGCGTCGGTAGTCACAATTGTGGGCAATGCACGACTGAATAGTGCAAGTACTGGACTATGTACAATCAAGTCTTTCACAGTTTCCAAACTAGCTTGTGCATCCGTTGTCCACACCAAAGTTGAACTTCTCCATAGTGATTCTCGTAACGGTTCAATGACAGAAGCATAATTGGGAATGAATTTTGCATACCAGGAGATAAGACCCAAGAAGGAACGTAAGGTTTGCAACCTGTTGGAGGAGGAGCATTTGAAATTGCTAGGATATGATCTGGATCAGGTTTTAGTCCAGCCGGTGAAATTGTATGCCCCAGAAAGGAGAGCTCTGTTTGTCTAAATTTGCATTTAGACAAATTGAGCTTGAGGCCTGCAGTGCTAATGCAGTTTAGTACAGACTGCAGATTATTGTCATGCTCCTCAGAAGTATTTCCAAACACAATAATATCATCCAGATAGCACTGAACTCCATGTTGATTCTTCATAATCAATGACATCATTTTTTGGAAGGCACTTGGGGCAGATGCAAGACCGTATGGAACACATTTAAAACGAAATAATCCCTCATGTGTAATAAATGCTGTGAGGTCTCTTCTATCTTCAAGTAACATAACCTGGTGGTATGCGCTGTACAAATCAAGAGTAGTAAGAATCTTTGCTCTATGGAGTTCTACAAATATTTCTCATATGTGAGGCAGAGGGTGGCTGTCAATCGCAATAGCTTTATTTGGCTCCCTTAAATCCACACAAAGGCGAATGCCTCCATCCTTCTTCTGTGTCACTAGTATAGGTGAAACCCATTCCGATGAGTCAATCTCTTCAATAATGTCCTTTTGTACAAGTTTTTTAAGTTCCTCTGAAACAGCTTCCCTGACTGAAAATGGTAAGCGCTGTAACTTCTGTTATACAGGCATCACATTATGTCACATTTTAACTTTGTGCACAAACCCATAAGCACAGCCAAGTTTCTCCTCAATCTGGTCTTGGGTCCCAGCTGAAACTGGTGTGTGTACTGCAAGAGTGCTTTGCTGAGAAAGATCAATTCGTCCATTAACTACCCTGAGGTTTAAAGCAGCCAATATATCTCTGCCAAGGATAGGAGTGCCTTTGTGGGCAACAGAGTTGTTGACTTGAGTCCCACGACTTGAACTCGAGTCTGACTTAAGTCGTCTAAGTGACTCGACTTGAGACTTGACTCAGGTTCATTGTGACTTGAGACTCGACTTGAGACTTGCTAATTTTGTTAAATCGACTTGGTGAAAATATAGTCCGAAAATGCCGATATTGATGGCTTGTACAAAAGTGACTTGACATTTTTTAAATTAAGACTTGAGACTTGACTTGGGACTTAACTCAAAAGTGACTTTAGGGACTTGAGACTCGACTTGAGACTTGAACTGTAGTGACTTGAGACTCGACTTGGACTTGACAATGACGACTTGAAGACAACACTGGTGGACAATGTAGAACTCTGCAGTTACATAGCAATCACCAAAAGTCACTGTTGCTGGCAGGCAGCCATGTACTGGAATTTGGTTTTTCAAATGGCATACCAAGTGAAGTTTGGGTTCAGTAAGTGGTACATCTTTAAAGTAATGCAGATAGATGGAATCAGGTAGTATAGATACTGCTGAGCCAGTGTCCAACATTAGCTGAATAGGATGTGATTTGCCCGAAGATGTGGCAGAAGCATTTACAGTACACCTTATCTGTTCTGGAATATGTGCAATAGTGATTTTGTCCACACTCAGCACAGTAACATCTGGTATTGTAACTGCATGTACCTGTTGATTGGACTGGCTACTGCAGCATACCTTAGCAAAATGCCCAATCTTTTTGCAGTGATTGCACTGAGCTACTTTTGCAGGACATCTTGTGTAGCTTGCAAGGTGTTGTGGAGATCCACAGCGAAAGCATGCTTTTGCTGTGCTTTGAATTTGCTGATTCTGTGGTTTTTTATTAGTTTTCTCTTTGTAATTGTTTGTCTGCAGTGATAGTGGATTTTTCTGCAAAGGAGTCACAGCCTGGACTGGGCCTCCTGTATCCATGCTCATTATTTTGGCTTCTGCTATAGCTGACTCAATCTGGGTAGCAATGGTCATTGCTTTTTCCAGTGTAAGTTGTGGTTCTAGAAGCAAGCTTTCTCTTACACAAAGCATTGCTGTTTTCTCAATGAGCTGGTCTCTAATGATCTCATCTGCCATATTCCCAAAGTCACAAGTTACAATCAGACTCCTCAGAGAAGCAATATACTGCATTATAGTCTCCCCTGGTTTCTGCTCACACTGGCGAAATCTGTAGCAATTAGCTACTACATTCATTTTTGGCACAAAAAAGTTCTTTAATGAAGTGAGTGAAGTTTCATATTTATCATCTGCAAGGGGAAAAGTGTAAAATATATACTGCCCTTCTGCTCCAAGGCAGTGGATTAGCAGAGCGCGCTTTCTTACTTCAGTATCAGAGGGGTAGCCATGTATCAGAGGGGTAGTCTGGATCTGCAAAAGCGACAAGGAGTCCTGTGGCACCTTATAGACTAACAGATGTATTAGAGCATAAGCTTTCGTGGGCAAAGACCCACTTCAGACATGCATCTGACGAAGTGGGTCTTTGCCCACAAAAGCTTATGCTCCAATACATCTGTTAGTATATAAGGTGCCACAGGACTCCTTGTCACTTTCTTACTTCAGGAATCTCTGTAGCACTGATTGCAAGCAGATAAGTCTCAAACATATCAAGCAGATAAGTAAAAGCAATTGGAGGCTCACCTGGTCTTTGCAGAAAGGATGCAGGTGGGTTCAGAGGCAGAAGATCCATCCTCGTTACCAAAATGTTGTATCATGCAAGCAAGGTACTAACAAACTTCAACAGGACTTTACCAAAGGTGAAACCTCTTTACAAAACTGCTGCTGCACCCCTCTGTAGCTCTCATTCAGCCCCGACTAATCCTTCCCCCTCCTTCCTGTTTCCTGTGCTTCCAGACTCCCAACAGCCAGTGCTCCCAGTTCTAATCATTACAAGCAGAATCTAAAACACCACACCCTCGGGGGCCAGATCCAGGCAAACCATGGGCTGCATCCAGCCCCCAGGCTTTAGGTTCCTCACTTCTGATTTAAAAGATGGCATCTCCATTGGTACAGTGCTCTTTAACCTTTACCTTCAATGCTACTACTTTGAAAAAATTAGGATGTATTTCAGATGTTTGTTCTTAGTAATTTTTTACTAAATTTTTTTTTAAATGCTGTTTAGTTTTGCTTTATGTTTTTTCACACTCTGTAGAAGATAGTCTAAGGAGGCCTTTGCTTTATGACAAAAGTTTCAATAACAAAAACCCGGCCCCAGAGCAATGTTCAACCACAGGTATAAATACAAGTCCATAATCCTATGTGCTTTTGCTTCCTGTTCAGGGAGCAGGTGTGAGTCATTATTCCCCTCTATTTGGCACAGGTGAAGCCATATCTGGAATATTGCATCTAGTTTCGGGCCCCCCGTTACAGAAAGAATATGGGTGAATTGGAAAGAGCCTAGTGGAGGGCAAAGAAAATGATTAAGGGGTGGGGGCATGTGACTTATAAGGAGAGGCTGAGGAAACTGGGCTTATTTAGTATGCAGAAGAGAACAATGGGGGGGGAGGGGATTTGATAGCAGCCTTTAGCTATCTAAAAGTGTATGTGTGTGAGAGGTTCCAACCAGGATGGAGCCAGGCTATTCTCAGTGCTAGCAGATGACAGAGCAAGAAGCAATGGTCTCATGTTGCAGTGGGAGAGATCTAGGTTGGAAATCAGGAAAAAACTATTTCACTAGGTGGGTGGTGAAGCACTGGAATGGATTGCCTTGGGAGCTAGTGGAATCTCCATCCTTGGAGGTTTTTAGGGCTAGGGTTGACAAAGCCTTGTCTGGAATGATTTAGTTGGGGTTGGTCTTTCTTTGAGCCACGGGTTGGACTAGATGACCTCCTGAGGTTTCTTCCAACCCTTATGTTCTATGAGTCTATGACTTTATGATTGTTAAACTAAATGTAACAATAAATAATGTCCATTTATTATTAGTAATAATCAGCCTATGTACAACTTGACATCCAGCTGCTCCTCAGAACACCCCACATGAAGCAGGTTAATAAATATTGTTACCCCCTTTTGCAGAGGAGGATGCTGAGGCAGGGTGGTTAAATGGCTGATTTGCAGTAGTGCTCATTTCTGCCTCTCCCACTGTTGGCACTTGACCATCTGTGTGCTGAGGATAAACTCTATTTCTGTTTCTTTCTCTTTCACCATTTAAATCCTCCCCACTTGATTTCTTTCCCTATCCTGTTCTCTGTTTGCAGGTGGGCTGGATCCTCTCCATCCTGGATGAGCTGCAACTCAGCCCCCAGCCTCCTGTTGCCGTCCTTCCACTTGGCACTGGGAATGACCTTGCTCGCACCCTCAACTGGGGAGGGGTAAGTACTGACTCCACAGCCCTCTAATTTGTGGTCCACCACCTATTCCTTCTAATTAGTAGTTGTTATTGGGTGGGGCTTCTAATGCCAATAGTATGTGAATGTGACTTAACAGACTTTACTAACAGTGTCATAGCCTCTTCTGCACTCCAAGGCTACGTCTACACTGGCGGCTTCTTGCGCAAGAATAGTCGTCCTTGCGCAAAAACTTGCCTGCTGTCTACACTGCACGAGCGTTCTTGCGGAAGTAAATTTACAGTCTAGCTTTGTAAAACAGGGCTTCTTCCGGAAGAGTTATTCCTCTCCCCACGAGGAATAAGCCCTCTTGCGCAAGAGCTCTTCCACAAGAGGGCAGTGTAGACCGGCAACATGAATTTCTTGCAAGAAGCCCCTATGGTTAAAATGGCCATCAGAGCTTTCTTGCATGGCGAGCGTCCACACTGCCATGGATGCTCTTGCGCAAAAGCACATCTCTTGCGCAAAAGCACATGGCAGTGTGAATGTGCTCTTGTGGAAGAGTTTTTGCACAAGAAGTCTTCTGCAAAAGAGTTCTTGTGGAAGAAGCCGCCAGTGTAGATGTAGCCTTGGTCTTACTGCACACACATGCAATAAAATCCCTGCCCCAAACTGTTCATGATATCTTGCCTTGTTTTATCACAAACCTGAAACACAGTACAGGTTTGTGAACCTTTTGGACAGATGCAGTCTGAGTTTCACATAAACCTTTTCATAGTTGTCAGGGTAGGTTTGAAGGTTTCGACCACAAACCATGCCAAAACTTGTTTCTTTCACATGAAATGAGATGAGCTCAGCTCTCACTTTTCAGGCTTGTATAAACCCAAAACTCAAAAGCAAAACTCAAAAGGTGCAAATTAAACAAGAACCAAAACACAAGCAAATGTAGCATTCAGCAAAGCATACGCAGATGCTGAAATTCACACAGCTTGTTTGCAGGACCAGGGCCATAACAGGCACCAGTTATCAGAGCAGCTGAGGAACCCTGTATTTTATTTCATTGTGTGCACGACAGAGAAGTATTAGAATTTAATTTTGGTGTTGGTGTGGAATGGATTCCGGATCCCCATGGAACAGGGAAAAACTTGAATTGTATTTGTCTCCATCTGCAATAGCTTTAAGTGCATCACAAGAATGGAAGCAGGCACAGAAATAAAAATCAGTTTCAATCTGGAATGGATTTGAGATGCACTGTACCTGTCAGAGATTGTAATTCTCAACAGCTGCTTGTCAAACTTCTTATTCCTGAAAAAACTTAAAAAACAACAAATAGTCTTGCAGCACCTTAGAGTCCAACGAACAATGTAGATGGTAATCATGAGCTTTCATAGGTACAACCCACTTCTTCAGATGAATGGAGTAATGGGTCCAGGGTACAAATAAATAGCAGAGAAAGAGAGGGGATGGGGAGGGAAAGAGAAGGAAAAATATAGGAAAAAATATTGTCAATTAGAGTGTCTGTGCTAAATGAGGCTAAGAAAGTGGGCTGTAAGTACCCTGCGCTTAGCTTTTTTTTGTCATTAGGGTGTGGAATGTAGTGGCCCATCTAGGTTAGAGCTTTGTTCAAACCTTGATCACAGGTGTCACATTTGTAAATGAAATGAAGTTCTGCAGCTTCTCTCTCCATCTGTTTTTTGAAATTACTTTGTAATAGTTAGCCACTTTTAGATCCATTAGTGAGCGCCCGGGCAAGTTAAAATGTTCCCCATCAAGTTTCTGTGTGATACCATTTCAAATATCTGATTTGTGTTCATTAAGCCTTTGTTGTAGAGTCTTTCCAGATTGGCCAATATACATGGCAGAGGGACATTGCTGGCACTTGATGGCATATGTGACATTAGTGGATGTGCAGTTGTATGAGACTCTGATGTGGTGTCTTATGTGGTTAGGTCCTGTGATGATGTCGCTGGTGGTAGATGTTTGGACAGAGTTAGCTCCAGAGTTGATTGCAGGAGTCTTCTTGTTCCTGGTTCACCCACACTCTAAATTTATGAACCTTTTGAGCAGACTTAGTTTGGATTTCATGCAAATTTCCTTCAGGCACATCTGGCCTGGCAATGTCATTGGTGTCTTAGGTAATTAACATGTGACATGATGTGTTCTAGAGGTCCATTTGAGCCTTTGGTGGCACTCATTCTGCTTCCAGGGTTACACAGATGAGCCGGTCTCGAAGATTCTCTGTCACGTAGAAGATGGGACTATTGTCCAGCTGGATCGCTGGAACCTCCAGGTGGAACGAAACCCCGATCTGCCACAGGAAGAAATAGAGGATGGGACACATAAGGTTAGAATGGTCTGTTTTACATCAGAGAGAGGCTGCAGGATGCAAGCTGGGATATCTGGAGAACAGGAAAACAGTTTCCACTCTTGTCTCCTGCTAGAACAAGTTTAAAGATGTCACCCCATTCAGAAGTATATCAGAGTTACAGTGTGCTGCCCGTTTGTTGTCCCTCATAATGCTCAATATCTGAGCACTTGTCTCAAGAACAAAACTCCTGGTTCACTGAGTCAGAGGGTAAAAATCTGTCATCTCATATGCAAGATTATTATTTCTTCCCACCAACTTGTTAGCTGTAGTGACAAAGGCTAGCTCCATGAGTCAGATCTAAATTGACTGAAAACCCACAAAGCTTCTGCATGTTCTTTGGCCTGCTCCTAGTGGACACCAGCTGTGTATCTGTTCTCTAAGCAAGGTGGTGCGTATGTGTCTTTTGCCTTCCCTTCCCTCTGTGTGGTTCCTTTTACATCACTGACTCTCTCCCCGTTTCTGCGAGTTGGAAGGTGAGATGCTATTTGTCGTGGGAGGAGCTGTATTTCTGTTCTCTGCTGGTTTAATCTGCCATTATTTTAAAGTGAGGCTCCTTTTACGTCACTGACTCTCTCCCCATTTCTGCGAGTTGGAAGGTGAGACGCTATTTGTCGTGGGAGGAGCTGTATTTCTGTTCTCTGCTGGTTTAATCTGCCATTATTTTAAAGTGAGGCAATAGTCAGAAAAATGACTCTGTTAAAATGACTCCTTGTTCCTGCCCACAGAGCCCCTCTACCCTTTCTGAGTTATAATTTCCAGCTGACCTACTGAACTTTAGCCGTGAAAGGGCCAGATGTGCTTTAGTCTGCTGCATGCATCATCAACAGAATTACCAACCACGTTCTGAATCCAGGATTTTTATTGCTGCTGATGATGTATGAAGCAGAAAGTATACAGCTTGGTTTTCAGATGCCACGCTGAGCATGTAGTGCCAGCAATTAGGAGAATCTTTGTTTTGACATGTTAAGTGGGAGATTGCTGAGAGAGGATAAATAAGGAACCCCATGATGTCGTGTTTACAGAGTCACTTATGTGACCATAAAGCACTGCAGATGTGTTTGTGTTCTTTCCTTTTTGCATTTGATTATCTTCACCAAGCTGTTTCCAGCCTTCATATCAGCTCTGCATATAACATTTCCCACAGCTTTCTCTTCTCTCTTTCTGTAGCCTTTCAAGAAGTGGTTAATCTGACAGATGGCATGAAATGTTTGGTCTTCTTTTCTTGCATATGTATCCACAACAGTTTCACATGTTTTCTTTCGGGCCTTTGATTGCAGCTTCCACTCAGTGTCTTCAATAATTACTTCAGCCTTGGATTTGATGCACATGTCACACTGGAATTCCATGAATCCCGAGGTGAGAGGAAGCCTTCATTCCCTTAGCCTGTGGGAACCACAGAAATGGGCAAATGGCTTATTAATTGCAACATAAGATCACTATAACAGCTTGTTTCTCAAAATGTAAAGAGAATGTTAGAACATGTAGAGTCCTGTCCCAGACAAGAAAGTGGGAAGAATGATGTTAGCACTAGTTTCTGAGGGACTTAGTAGATCACAGTTGGAAAGATTTGTCCAGTTTTGTGCATCATACTGAAGAAAGGACACTGAAGAAGTAGAAAAGGCTTTGGTGATATAACAAGACTGATAAAAGTGTCTGGAAAAGCCAATATTCATGGGAGGAAAAGAGGCTAAGCACAGAGATACTTTTCAAGAGTTTTCAAGCTTTTAAAGGCGACGTAAAGGGAGATGTGGCTACAACAAAAGACTTATGTTGATCCAGAAATAGGGAATGTGGGCAAAAATAAGGAAAAAGTAGAGAGAGGAAGAGAATTGACATTGGGTACAAGTCAAAATGAGGAAAGGAGTTGGAGGGGGAGCGAAAGGGATATGAAGTTGTGGAAGGCAGATGGCGGAAGAAGTATAGTCATGTTTACAGAAAAACTAGGGAGATACTTATTATAAAAGGCTATGGTGTAGTATTATTGGGCTGGACAATAGCGAGCCCTGGATCTTGTTGGTAAGGAAATGGATTTCATAATAATTCACACAAATCCCCTAGGAGTCCTAGCATGGGCTGTTGTAGCACTTTATTTCTCTTCATACTGATGAAGATTGTGTCCTGCCAGAAACTCCTACAGAATTCCAAATATGCTTAAATAGCTGAGCTATGGCTTGACAGGCAGTACGTTGTGTGCATGTACTAGGTAAGCATATTTATATTACCAGAGCCTCTGTTCAATTTTCCTTGGTCAGCATGTTGTTGATTTAGCTGCATGAGTTTTGAACTGCAGCCTCACTTGTTCTCATTTTTATACTCTAACAATGTCATTAAAAAAGTAAAAAGATAGCACCCAGTGCCATGCTAAATAAAGAGCCAAATGCCTGATGCAATGAGCTAATGCATATTTTATGATGTTTAAGACTGCTGTAAGCTTCAGGAATAATAATGAAGGGCCACAGAAGGGCACAGGAATGAAATGATGACAGCAGTATGCAGTTCTTTATGAATGCACACCAGTGTGCATTCCTAATGTAGTTGCAAATATACAGTATAAATGAGTTTCATGGCTACTCTCTTACTTAGTGGAAGCATTACTTAATTATTAAATTGTAGAGCTAGATAAAGAATGAATGTTATTCCAGACATACCAGCATTTAAAAAATTTAGAGGAGAGAGAAAATACACACAGAGCAATCTGTATGTGGGTAGGTGTGGATGGAGGAGCTTACATAGCACATGCATCTGCTGTTCCCATTCTAGCTGGCACAGTTATTTTCTCACTTCTTGATCAGAAAAACTTACAAAATAAGTCCTGTGTGTTATAGGGGGAGAAAAGTTTAAAGCTTAAGTTTTGGTCTCTTATATGTGTTTGTTTTGATTTAATTTTCTCCATCATGTGTTATTTATGGAAATAATCAGGATGCGTAAGATTCTGATCTCATTTACAACGGATGTAAATCCAGAGTAACGCCATTGAAATCAGTGGAATTACTCTGGATTTACACCCATTTCACTAAAGAAGAATTTAGTCCACTGAATTGATGCATGCACATTCCTGAATTCAGAGCTATTGTTAATAACATAAAATAGTGTGAAGCAAATAAAATAAATAAAGATATTGCCTTGAACTCTCCTAGTCCACTTAGGAATTTCACAGCATGGAAATGTAACTGTACTCTAAGGTAGATGAGTATTTCTTTTTTTGGAGACTAGTGACCAGGTACTTGTTTGAGGTTAGACCGAACCATTAGGCTCGGTTCTGAATACAGGGAAGCACATAGCTTTGCTGTTCAGGGAAGAGCTCTGGGAAAGAAACTCTGCTTCTGAGTCATATTTCCTCCCCAGTTCCTCTCTTACTCTAGGACAGGGCTGGGCATGCGGCCTGGGGGTCAGATCTAGCCTGCCTAACACTTTGATCTGGCCCGCGGTCTGCATCTGGCCACTTGCTATTTATATCCTGCTGCCCGTGCCACCGAGTTTCCAGGCGGTGGCTCAGGCAGCAGAATCGTATTTAAATGGCTCATGGCTCCAGGTCGTGGCACTACGTCAGCAGGGGCCAGAGTCGTGAGCCCTTTTAAATAGCTGCAGTAAACCCTGGCGCCTGCCAGGCAGCACGGTGGAGGTAGGGACAGATCTGTGAGTCCTTTAAATGGCTGTAATAACCCCAAGATGCTGCTAAGCAACACAGTGGAGGCGGCGCTGGGAGCCTCGAGCCCTTTGCTGTGTTTTTAATTCAAAGCCTCTGGCCCCAGACAACTCTAGGGGGAGGCTAGTCTCCAGTCCTGCCGCTTTTGCCTCAGGCCATATCTCTTCCAGCGGTGGAGCTGGCCTATGACCACATACCAAAATTCATTAAGTGGCCCCCCCTGCGAAAATTATTGCCCACTCGTGCTCTAGGAGGAAGTAAGTTACTTCACCACTTTTAGAGGTGCCACTTATTTCCTACCCCTTCCCCTGTGCCTGTCCCCATCTGCTGGCTGACTGTTGGGGTGTAATTGAGACAGATATAGGCATTGGGTATTCTGCCTTCCCAAACCGCCAGGCACAGCTCTGCCCACACTCCGCCCCCAGAATGCCTGCTGCAGGCATTCTGGGGGTGGAATGTTGCTGCCCCCAGCACCCACCCTCCTAGTGCTCTGGGACTGGCCGTTTGGCACGCCCTCCTCCTTCCCCCAGTGCTCTGGTGCTGGAGAGGCTGGGCTGGACTGGGCTGGGCGGCGCGGTGCACCTTCCACAGGGGCTGGGGAGGCTGCGGTGAGCGTGCGCCCACTCTCCTCCCTGTGGTTCAAAGGGGGGAGCACGCATGTGTCTTGCCACCCCACCTCCCAGGGGCCGGGGAAGAGGCGGGGACTAGCAGAAGGGGTGGGGATGGAGGTGGGGCTGGGGGCTTGCCTCCCTCAGCCCTGCCTTCACTGACTGCCCATGGAGACAGAGCACTCCACTCTTCCCCACTCAGGGTGTGTCTAGACTACAGGGTTTTGTCAACAAAAGTGGACTTTTGTCGACAAAACTATACCTGCGTCTACACTACCGCCGCATTCTGTCGACAGTAAGTCGACAGAGTGCGACAGTTTTGTCGACGGTGGTAAACCTCGTTTTACGAGGAATAACGTCTTTTTTCGACAGTTTTGTCAAAAAAGGCACTATTGCATACAAACTGCTTTTTTGAAAAAGAGTGTCTACACTCTCTTTCGAAAAAGCGGCTTGCTTTTTCGACAGAACTGGTTGTAGTCTAGATGCTCTTTTTCAACAGAGGCTTTGTCGACAGTATCTGTCGACAAAGCCTCTGTCGAAAAAGGCATGCAGTCTAGACATAGCCCTAGTTGCTTGAGAAGGGGTAGTCCAGGAATGTAGCCCCTGCCTTCCTCCTACACCCAGAGGTGCAATCCAGGCAATTTGAATGTGGCCCTGTGGAAGGGGACACATAAGTATCCTATTCAGCAGCTGCTGGGGGCACTTGTAAGCCTTTGTAGGAGGAGCCACAACTTGGGCATGTGAAGAGATGCGATTTGCCAGTGCAGCAAAAGAAGTGGCTTGGGAACATTTGGCCTAGAGAGTATTTGATATAGTAGAGTCCCAAATGTGATGTTTATTCACAACAAAGCAAACAGGATCATTTGGCAGCCCGAGTGCCATGAAACATGTATTTTTAACACAGGCAAGTGCAGCTCATATTTCTATGGAGAGAGAATGTAGGTCACCCTTACAATATGGAAGTCTGTGTTGTGGAAAACAGTGATTCAGAAAAGGATGTAGGGGGTCATTATAGATGACCAGCTGAATATGAGGTCCCAGTGATGATGTGGTCAATAGGGCTACTTCAATGGATTCATCGTGCAGGAGCAGGGAGGTGATGTTACCTATGTATATGGAGTTAGTGAGAGCCCTGCTGAAATCCTGTTACCAATTCTGGTGTGCACATTTTAGAAAGGATACTGAAAAAAATAGAGATGAATTGCAGAAGAGCTGTAAGAATGATTTGTGGGCTGAAAAACATGCTGTGCTATGGGAGATTAAAAGAGCTCTATTTATCTTATCACAGAGAAGGTTAAGAGGTGATTTAATCATACTCTTATAAGTAGCTGTTCAAGGAGATCTCTGATAGTAGAGGACTCTTTAGTTTATCAGAACAAAGAGTAAAAGATCCAATGGCTGGTTAAGAAAGTTTAAACTGGAAAAAAGACATAAAGTTTTAGCAGTGATTAATTAACCATTGGAAACACATTTACCAAGGATGTGTAAATTCTCTGTCACTTGGAATCTTTAATTTAAACTTGGATATCTATCGAATTTGGCTCTGCTTTAACTACAAGTTGTTGGGCGAGGTATGAGAACCAAGGTGGAATTCTATGGCCCTTGTTATGCAGGAGGTCAGACTAGATCAGTGTTTCTCAACCAGTGGTACGAATACCCTCAGGGGTACTCAAGAGAAGTCTGGTGGGGTGTACATCAACACAACTGAAATTTAGAGAAAACTGAATTTTTGTTTTAAGTTTTATAGTGTTTTATTATTTTTGTACTTTTTACACCCAAAAATGTCATCGCCCACCCGGCTACGATTAAGTTGTTTAAACAAATGTGTTGTAATGGTAGAAAAAAAATGTTGTGTGTCTGAAAACTGTATATACTGGTGATACTTAAAATTCTTTTTAAAAAGGGGTACTTTATAAAAAAGGTTGAGAAACACTGGACTAGATGATCATAAGGATTCCTTCTGGCCTTACAATCTATGAACCATTCAGTTTTGTTTCAAAGGTTTCTGAACTTGGAATAAATGTTTCAGCAGAATTTCTAATGATCCAAACAGAGATCTACTCAGTGTACAGTGTGCACTAATATCACTGAAAAGTGTGATTGCACTGTTAGGGCTTGTCTATACTACGGAGAAGATTGATGCCGCCACTGTCGATCTTCCGGGGTTCAAATTAATGGATCTAGTGAAGACCCGCTAATTAGAACTGAGAGGGCACTCCCCTTGGCTCTGGTTGCCCTGCTCCTCATGAGGAGTAAGGGAAGTTGATAGGACGATGTGCTCCCATTGACCTCCCGCCATGTGGATGGTGACAAAATGCAATTTAAGATACTTCCACTCCAGCTATGTAATTAACCTAGCTGGAGTTCCGTATCTTAAGTTGACTTTCCCCTTTAGCGTAGGCCAACCCTTAGAAATTAATGGACAATGTGACCATCGAACATGATGTTCTGATAAATTCCCTGCAAAAGAATCATGCTTTGGGAGCCGTCTGCCCTTATCCTCACCTGCTCTACCTTAGACCAAGAAGGGGCTGATCTAGATAGAACGGTTTAAAATCAAATAGCAAAGAGGGTAGATTCTTGTACAGTCAAAATCTATTTGACATTTCTTACCTTTTAATTACCAATGGATAGTGGATGTACAGTGTGCATGACATTGCTCTTGTAGGGTTGCCAGTGTAAGATGGTGCTGGAAATAAAGATTTCCCTTCCTCTTTTCGCCCTAAGGAGTTGAAAGATAGCAGTGTGCCAAGGCTGGAAATCCAACTATCTTTCTACCTTCAGGAAAGCTTGGAATGAAAATTCCAGGGTGCTTTGCTAACTTACTCTCTAGTCATGACTTCACGTTCTTCCTTGTTTTTATTTTGCAGAAGCTAATCCAGAGAAATTCAACAGTCGCTTTCGAAATAAAATGTTTTATGCTGGGGTGAGTTGCAATGGATTTTACAGAAGAGTGTTGGCTTATTTATTTAAATGATGTATTATTTCTCTCCCTTTCACTCCTCAGGGTTATGATCATTCTTTTGCCCATCACCTTTAAAAGTATGTAGTATGTTTCCAGCTATTTCTGGCAGTTCCTCCAACATGTCTGTTTGGAAGGGCTTGAAGTATTATTTTCCTATCATAGTCAGTAGTCAGAGGAGTGTTACAGAATTTGGATGAAGGACTGATAATATCCTGTGCCCACTGCTTCACCAATATGCTCACATTGATTCCCATATATGGGCAGCACTTGGATACTGAATTTATTGGGGGAAATTGCTAGCACATGGGAGAAATTATTGGCTGCATCTTTCAGCCCCTGATGAGCATTCCTGGATTTGGAGCTAGAGGGAGGTGATGGCGGAGGAGGACAGAGAGCTGCTATTTTGAGAATCTCATTTTCACACATGAATATGCAAATCAGATGACCATTTCTTATCCAGCGGGGAGGTGGGGGTTTAGGAAAGGGGTCCATTGACTGGATAATACTTGCCATTGCACTTGTCTTTCCACTGTCAGATTTAGTCACCGTCACCACAAACTTATTCACTAATAACCAACAAATGAAGGATTTGCATGATGTTTTGAGTGCACAATGGTACTCCATGGTAATCCTTCCTAAGTGGAGTGCTATTTCTCAGTGTAGCACCTTCATGCAGCAAAACAAAGGAACCAATCTTGCTTTCTGTGCCCTCATCCCCTGGCTCTGGTTCAAGGGACTCTTCAGACTTTGAAACATGCACTGCTGACTGGATGCTAACAGAAGAAACTTGGCCTAAACTCTCTGTCAATGGGAGCAGAAAAGAAGAGGCTAGCACAGGCTGATATGTGGTGACACAATCTGAGGAGAGATGCAAAGGAAGCTGTAGTTCATTCCAATAAAACAAAATCTGATTTTAACTCCTCCCCTTTCTTATGTTCGGTAGGCAGCCTTTTCAGACTTCCTCCAGAGAAGCTCCAGGGATTTATCTAAGCATGTTAAAGTTGTGGTAAGTATAGGAAATTGTGGCATTATTTCGTGCAGTAAGACAGATGGAGAGAGAGAGAGGGGAAGAGAAAGAGAGGGGGAGAGAGAGAGTGTGTGTGTAAGATATGTGAAAACACAGCTCTAATCACACAGACCATTGGTTGTTACTTTCAGTTTTGATGGTGACATTTGAAACACATTTTGTAGAAAGTCTTTGGGAATTTACACATATGATAATTTCCCAGTGGATAACACACTGTTCCTTATCTCTCACACAGTAAATTGTGCCCAGCAACTAGAGAGTTGGGTATTTCTAAAATGAGATCCACATTCATGGGCAGGTTGTTACAAAATGGAGTAAGAACAATTATTATCCTGTCTGAGAGCCCATTTGCAAACCCTCTTTGTTCTGTTGCTATAATTTTTGCAGTGTGATGGAACAGACCTAACCTCAAAGATTCAGGAGCTGAAGTTCCAATGTATAGTGTTTTTAAATATACCCAGGTAAGTTCCAGTCACAATTTTGGGGTCACTAAGCAAACAACATAGGAGCTCCCCTGCTGGCTCCATAGGAATCATTAATTAACAAGCACAATTTTCAGAGTTGTGCACATAATGCAGGGATGAGCAATAATTTTTGGTGGGGAGTGGGGTGGAAGGGGGCACTCCAAAAATTTGGAAAGTGATCAAGATCTGCACTCTTCCATACTAATGGAGGAGATGCAAGTCTGGGATGGACGTTGGGTGCAGAAAGGAACTTGTAGTAAGGGATTGGGGTACAGGAGAGAGTGTGGGGTCTGGCAGGGAGTTTGGGTGAAAGAGGCAGTTATGACATGGGTTAGGGGACTAGGATGCAGAAGTTGCCTGCTCCATCCCCGCACTGGCTGCTGGGGTCATGTGGTTTTTGAACAGCTACAAGCCTGAGGATGGGTGCTTTGCAAGCTGCCTGTTGACAAGAGACAGCTCCCATTGGCTGGGGTGGGAGCAGCATGTGAAGCCTCTGCTCACAGTTGTTCAAACAATGACCCAAGATCAGCTTTTCTCAGCAGCCTGTGGGGGGCAGGCAGGGAGTCTGCCTGAGGTTCACCATTGTGTCCGTGGCCTGGATCTGGTGGCTTGGTGGGCTGGGTCCAGCCTGTGGAGAGTATTTTGCCTGAGATAATGCATGAAGAAAGAAGTCAATAGATAAAACAGTTGTCTTCTGCTTCATTAGAACTACAAAGTAGGATGTTAAAAATCAGTCTTTTCCAAATAGAAGAGCTCCAAATGTGTTTGGAAGACAAATACATTTCTATTATCTCAGAAGGTGTCACACACTGTGGGGGTATGTTTTTAAATGCCCAATATTCTCCTGTTTTCCGTGTCCCCACTCCAAAGATTCCAAGGTACTCACTTCCTCCTGTGTTGTCCTCTTTGCTAGGTTCTTTGTGGTGTCTCCTCTCCAAAATTCTCTGCACCATGCTCTGCAAGGTCTATACCCTTAAGGGTAGGCAGGAGGAAGGAGCAGCAGAGGCCACTGTTTGGAGCTCCTCTACAATTAGCTCATTTGGTCTCTCCCCCAATCTGTCCCAGCCTTTGCATCCCCTCTGCTCCCAGACTGAGCCAGGAGGGAAGAAGAAACTAAGGTCTGCAGAAAGCAAGCTTGGTTTCAAGCTCCTGCCTTCTAGGTAGGGCACAAAGTAACCTTTGCTGGCAGGAGGCTGCAGGTGAAAATTCAGCTCAGCAGTTGATCTGAAGGACTTGGGTGTAGGGGTGGAGAGAAGAGTCCCATCATACTCCTGCAAAAAGGCACCGTCCTCATCTACACTCAGCAATCTGCCAGATGTTGGGATACAGAAGCTAATTGCCTACTCCACCAGCCTGAGCGTTGGAGTGTAGGTTCCCCTCCTGATCTGTCTGGTATTTATGGGTATGGTCACTGGAAGGCCCCAGAATGGATTTTAAGACCATTTAGAAAGGATGCATGTCTGTTCACCCAGAAGACAAAGATTAAACTTTCTTTTCTTTCAATGATTATAAGACCCTGTGAGGGCAAATTCTGACTCTGCTCTCTAAAGCTCTCATTTTCTAACCCTCTTTCTGCAGGTATTGTGCTGGCACCATGCCCTGGGGTACCCCCAGCGATCACAGAGACTTTGAACCTCAGCGCCATGATGATGGTTACATTGAGGTCATCGGGTTCACTATGGCCTCTCTGGTGAGAATTTTTGCAGAACTGAGTGTGTTTTATTTTTGCATGCAGTAGATTTCACCCTATTTAGGGCATTGGGACTAATTGGGACTTATGCACTAAGTGACGCAAGATGGGATGAAGATGGACACCCCTTGGTGGGTAAAGAACAGGTTAGGAACTATTTAGAACGTACACAAATCCATGGGTCCGGACTTAATGCATCCGAGGGTACTGAGGGAGTTGGCAAATGTCATTGAGGAGCTTTTGGCCATTATCTTTGAAAAGTCGTGGAGATCGGGAGAAATCCCGGATGACTGGAAAAAGGCAAATGTAGTGCCCATCTTCAAAAAAGGGAAGAAGGACGATCCAGGGAACTATAGGCCTGTCAGTCTTACCTCGGTTCCTGGAAAAATCATGGAAGGGATCCTTAAGGAATCCATTTTGAGGCACTTGGAAGAGAGGAAAGTGATTAGGAATAGTCAGCATGGATTCACAAAGGGCAAATCGTGCCTGACCAATCTGATTAGCTTCTATGATGAGGTAACTGGCTCTGTGGACGTGGGAAAGTCAGTGGATGTGATATACCTTGACTTTAGCAAGGCTTTTGATATGGTCTCCCACAATATTCTTACCAGCAAGTTAAGGGAATGTGGATTGGATAAATGGACAGTAAGATGGATAGAAAGATGGCTAGAAGGCCGGGCCCAGCGGGTAGTGATCAACGGCTCGATGTCAGGATGGCGGTCAGTTTCTAGCGGAGTGCCCCAAGGTTCGGTTCTAGGACCGGTTTTGTTCAATATCTTTATTAATGACCTGGATGAGGGGGATGGATTGCACCTTCAGCAAGTTTGTGGATGACACTAAGCTAGGGGGAGAGGTAGATACGCTTGAGGACAGAGATAGGGTCCAGAGTGACTTAGACAAATTGGAGGATTGGGCCACAAGAAATCTGATGAGGTTCAACAAGGACAAGTGCAGAGTCCTGCACTTGGGACGGAAGAATCCCAAGCATAGTTACAAGCTGGGGACCAACCAGTTAAATAGTAGTTCTGCAGAAAAGGACCTGGGGGTTACAGTGGACGAGAAGCTGGATATGAGTCAACAGTGTGCCCTTGTAGCCAAGAAGGCTAATGGCATATTAGGTTGCATTAAGAGCAGCATTGCCAGCAGATCCAGAGATGTCATTATTCCCCTTTATTCAGCTCTGGTGAGGCCACATCTGGAGTATTGGTGTCCAGTTCTGGGCCTCCCCACTACAAAAAGGATGTGGAGGCATTGGAGAGGGTCCAGCGGAGGGCAACCAAAATGATTAGGGGGCTGGAGCATATGACTTATGAGGAGAGGCTGAGGGAGTCTGTTTAGTCTGCAGCGAAGAGTGAGGGGGGATTTGATAGCAGCCTTCAACTTCCTGAAGGGAGGTTCCAAAGAGGATGGAGAGAGGCTCTTCTCAGTAGTGACAGATGACAGAACAAGGAGCAATGGTCTCAAGTTGTGGTGGGAGAGGTCCAGGTAGGATATTAGGAAAAACTATTTCACTAGGAGGGTAGTGAAGCACTGGAATGGGTTACCTAGGGAAGTAGTGGAGTCTCCATCCCTAGAGGTGTTTAAGTCTCGGCTTGACAAAGCCCTGGCCGGGTTGATTTAGTTGGGATTGGTCCTGTCTAGAGCAGGGGGCTGGACTTGATGACCTTCTGAGGTCTCTTCCAGCTCTATGGTTCTATGATTCTATGATAATTTGTGTGCAATTTTGTATGAGACACCTTATATCCATGGCTTAACATTAGAATGCACAGTTTCATACAAAATAATTCTATCCTATGCTTTCCTAGGTTCAATAAGGCAGAAAAATTTCTTTTGGCCTCACATTTTAAATTAAAATTAATTAATTGAAATTAACATTAAAATGATTAATAATGGCTTTCAAAGGAAGAGCAATATTATTTCATCATAAAAAAGTGCTTGTTGAAAAACTGGTTGCTTTAAACATATCTAATGGTGCTTCAAATGCTCCCAAACCAAAGGTAAAAAATCCCCATTAAATAAAGCATCATAGAAGGGAGGTATGAGCCTGTGTATGTGTGTTTGTACTATGGGAGACTTCTCTGTTCACAAATAGAGGCGCTTCCCAAGTTATAAACAACTGATTTATGAACGTCCGCACTTACAAACAAAAGCTCACCAGCAGCCTCAGCCGAGGAGCAGGGAAGAGGCACAGGAGCAGTGCTAGTGCTGGCCGAAAGACTCTGGAGGAGCAGGAGGTGGTCACACAGAAGCGGTGCTGTAAAGAAGACACCGCCGTTTCTCTCCAGATGCTGTCTGCACAGCCGCCCCCTGCTCTTCTGGAGTCCTCCGGCCTGCGCTCGTATTAGGTGGGGATTGGGTGCAATCTGTGGAGTTGGTGTTGGCCTGCAGAGGATGGGGCTGGCCACAGGAGCTGGTGCAGAGACCGCAGGGAATGGTGGCCAGGGGATGCCCAGAAGACCCCTTCAGAATCTCTAGCTATCTCCTCATCCTCCTCTAATTAAATGCACTTTTTCTCAAGCATCAGCATACAAGGTAAAATACAACCCCCCCCCCTTTCCACTATTTTTCATTGCAAATATTATGGGTTAAATAGGCTTTTGTTGGCTAGCCTGGGAACTGAACTACCATTTATAACATTGTTTCTATGGCAAAATGCATTCCAAGTTCCAAACAACTAACTTACAAACTTTTAGAACACAACTTGTTTGTAAGTTTGGGACTTTCTGTAGCTGCTTTTTGTTGCCAGCCCCAATACAACTGTGTTATTTGCATTCCATATATGTTAGTGCTAGTCATAAATTCTTTGCTGAAGAATGGATTCCAGCCATGATTTTTTTTGGATGTGTAGAAAAATTACATTTGTTGGAGTTTTCTTTCGCTTTTTGATGAAATTTATAAACAAACACAATATTTTGACTTTTTTTTAAATTTTAAAATATTCCATGTCAAAATTATGTTTTAAAAAAGGAGAAAAAAAGATGAAAATGTGAGGGATTTTTCCTCCAAACTTTTTGTGAAATCTTTTTCAATCATCTGTACCTACAATGCAGACATCTAATTTTTCAAAATTATACTGAAATAACATTATCTCCATCAGGTGCCTTACTGGAAGACAGACTTTAAATATCTATGCTCCTGACTGGGGTTACCACCATAGTACTTAAAGTTTATTCAAACTGTGCAATTTTGAGAGCTATTGCATTGTCAAATGGCTGTGCTCAACGGACGTGTCTTATTTGATAAAATAGGCACATATTGTAGCCATCCTCATCTTCAGTATGCAGGCGTGGCCTGTGTCTTACTTGCAACATGAAACACTACATGTTGGGACTTGTGGCCTTTAAAGGCCATGTTTCCATATTGAGATTGAGCATTCTTTTCTGCTGTACTCTAGAATTCCAAAGTCTGCCACTGTAAGAAGACAGGATACTGGGTGTAAAATGGATTATTGTTGAGACCCAGTATGGTCATTCTTATGTTCTTATTTGGCTCCAGTTGACCATCACTGGTATTGCAAAAAGTTCTCCACCTAAATTGCACTTAAAAATCTAAATGGTTAAAAATAATTACAATGACAGAGGTAAATATTCTCAGAAAATCCCTGTTTTCAGAAGACCATAGACCATAAGAGAAATACAAAGTATTGGACATTGTTCATTAATTAGTATAATTGCTTATTTTAAGTATTTGTATTTTCTAGCTGGTGCTCACACATTATAAATGATTTTAAAAATTGTACTGTCTGCATGTTAGCTCACATTCTGATGACTTGTTCTTTGCTTTCAAAGTCTATAGTGCCCTCAGAAGACTTGCATAAAGCCAGTGAGGCTGATTTATCTTGTGCTGCATTATAATGAATATTTACATAAAATGATCTATATATGTGCAGTACATTAATGCATAAAATGATGCTGATGCATAATTAAGCATTACATTTGTATATGCACCAGACATGGAATTCAGAGTGAACATTTCCATAGCAACCTTAACCTTGTGCCATCATCTTTCAAGTATTCATTACAATTATTCCATTTAAAACCCTGAGCAAGATAACATGGTATCTGAGAAATAGAACATTGTGTGAATCACTGGAGAATGAATAAATCTTTTTGAAAGGGTGTTGTCTACTAATCAGAGAACTGTACAGTGATCTAGAAGCCACACGAGTTCAGTTTTCCCCTGACACTGATTTGCTGTGTAATCTTGGGCAAGTCACTTATCCTAAAGTGGGAGTGGTAATTCTAATCCGCTCAGCAAAGGGGTTGAGAATTATAATTGTTTGTAAACTGTTTTGAAAGCATCTGATAAGTGCCGTTATAATAGTTTTTTTTCTTTTGTTCCCATACAAAAAATGTTAATGTTAAGCACATTACCTAGCATATAAATCTTAAAAACACAAGGTCACCAATGCATGTAACGTTACTCTCCAGACCATCCTTAGTTTTTGTACCTTTTTGCCATAATACCTATATATAGTCACAGGTTCCTCAGTTCCATGCCAGAGTGCCTTTCAATTTCAACATACCACTGCCCACAATGCAGACATCTCATTCTTCAATATTACACCGAAATAACATTAACTCCATCAGCTGCCTCACCAGTAGACATACTTTAAATGTCTATGCCCCTGTCTGGGGTTACCACCACAGCCCCAGTATACTGCAGAGCTATCACAAAGTCAGTGGAATATCCCTAGCATCAAAGGAATTCCCTAGTGGTTTAGATCTGGTGGAATAACCCTTCAACATCCCCATCATTACAACTTTTGGCGTAGATATGTATGAGATTATAAATGAGGGAAGGGGCAGGATGTATTGGAGGAATGAGGTATAGCTGGAATGTACTGGACTATATTTACAATACAGCATCAGCGCAGGCAACAGAGAGTTACAGTAACCTTTAGGGAGGCCTCCAGAGTCCAAAAGGCACAGAGGTGATGCACAGCCACCAGGGCTACTGGAGTGCTATTTCTACCTAAAACAAGCTGAGGTCAGAGTTAAGGTTGTATATTTGTTTTTGATTTTTGAATAGTCACTATAATGGTGGACCTTTGCTGTATCTTAGTAGCCATTTTGTGCATCACATTATCCTTTATGGTATGCTTGCCCACATTTGTGACATGCTTTGGGATCTTTGGATGAAAAGCCCTATATAAATGTTAAGTAACATGGTGATGATGATGATCATAATGTAACAGTAGCCCAATTGTAATATTCATAATAGGACACAGTTACGTTTCCTGTAGGCAACAAAACAATTAATGTCCTGATTTCTGTTCCAGTAATGTTTATGCTAATGTTGTCTTAATATAGGTTTTTAAAATCTCATAGACAATAATCACATTTTTTCTTAAAATACAGTGTTTCTGCCCCAAGGTAACTGCTGAAATCTCAAGGGCTTTGCAGGAGTTATTAACAACTTTATCTATCTTTCTGTCTCTGTTAGATTTTTGTTCCTCTTGTTTCTTCTACTGCTTTTTTATTCTGGTTCGGGTTTTAAAGTGGTTGTATGTACTATGGTATGAGGAGATGGGTTTGAGAAGCTGGTTATTTTCCCCCCTGTAAGTTAGGGTACGTCTATGCTGTGTGGCTATTTTGGGACACCAGAGGTATCCCAAAATAGCTACCCCACATCTACACAAGCCGCCTCTTATTTCGAAATATTTTTCAAAATAACAGGCGCGCTTTTTCGACATCCCAGTAAACCTCATTGCATGAGGGATAAGGGATGGCTCAAAATAGTGCACTATTTCAAAATTTGGCGTTGTGTAGATGTGTCAAATTTCAAAATAGCCTATTTCGAAATAGATTCGAAATAAGATATGAAAATTGTGTAGGGCAAATTGCGTATTTATTTCGAATTTAGGGTGCTGTGTAGATGCACCCTTAGAAAAGCACCAAATGGGGAAAGTTTTGGTCAAGGTGTTGTTTGATAGAAACTATTCAGCCCTGTTTCTGGAGGCTTGTTTCAGTCAACTTATGGAAAGAATGTTGGGTCAGTGGGTGAGTGTATCAGAGGTCACATGGCTCTGCCTCGTTCTTTCTCTCTCATTTTATTTCTTCAAGTTTGTTATTGAACACAGTTCTGATTGCACCTCCCAGAATTCTCTAGTCCGGCAACAGACCACGGAAGTTCCTGGATCAGAGAACCATGATAGCCTAGTGGCATGAGGGCAATCCAGGAGGGGCTGGGTTGAAGCAGCGGGACAGGTCAGGGGCTGGGGCTGGCAGCAGCCCCACCAGCCCGCAGCAGTGGGGCTGGAACCGGCAGCAGCCAGCAGCAGCCCCCAACAGCCTGCAGGACTGGGACTGGGTCTGAGCTGCTCCTGGCAGCACAGGATCGGGCTTGCAACAGCCTGTGGCAATATGGGCTGGGGCCAGCGCCTCGGACAGCCCATGGAAGTGGGGCCAGAGCCTATGGGCTGCCATGGGTCAGGAACCCAAGCCCTCGGCAGCAAGCGGCTGTGGGACTGAGGCCAGGGCTGCCAGCAGCCCCAGTAGCCTATGGGGACATGGGACCAGAGCCCTGGACAGCCTGCAGAAGCGGAGTAAGAGCCTGTGAGTGCCGTGGGGCTGGGACCAGAGCCCGAGCCCTTGGCAGCCCTGGCAGCCCAACCAGGGCTAGAGCCAGCCCCCGGCAGCCTGCGGCAGTGTGGGGCCAGAGTCTGTGAGGGTGTGTCTAGACTACATGGCTCACGAGGGTAGCCAGAGTCTGTAGGGTGGTTTGCATTACATGGCTCGCCAGAGCCAAGTGTAAAGTAGTTTACCCGATTATAGTCACGAAGCGGGATTTAAATAATCCCCGCCATTAAAAGCAATGACCCTGCTGACACAAAGGCTTCATCTGCTGGTGTGTCGACTACATGGCTCGTCGATGGAGCCATGTGTAAAATAGTTACCCGACATACCGACATGAAGCGATTAAATATCGCTTCATTTAAAAATGGCATAAGGAAGCGGTCGGGGGAAGCTGTCCACTTAGGCCGATTTGCCGATCTAGACTGCTGCGCTGTGCTGCTGCGCTGTGCTGGATCAGCTGATTGTCGGCACAGCGCGGCTGACAGCCTGCGGCAGTGCAGGCTGCTGGAGCATGGCAGGCAGTCCAGTTGGGGCAGCAGCAGCGAGGTCAGCAACCCATCAGGCAGCCTGAGAGGGGCTGGAAGTAGTCCCCCTGCTTTCCCCCACACACCTGGAGCTGGCAGAGTTGGCGGCTGGGGGCTGTGGCAGGGAACCTTCTGTAGTCTGGCAAATTCCCTGTTTTGGGACCTATCAGGCCCCGAGGGTGCTGGATAAGAGATGTCCAGCCTGTATTTAATTGTTTTCTGGTCATAGGTACTGAACACATTTTTTTCTCATGCTCTTTTCATTTTGTCTACTCCTGATGCTGAATTGCTTTATAAACTGTCATAATAAGTATTTCAGATTCATCTAATTCACATCAAGGACAGTATTGCCTTGGTAAGAAAGAAAACCCCAATTAATATTGCTTGAAAAAGCATGTAGATCACACGGATGGGATCCTGATTCTTGATTCACAGACTGTAGTCACTACTACAACAGAAGCAATCATATTTTAAAACAAGATAAAGAAATATATAAAAAATGCACAGTGTATGTTTGCAATCATATAAGTGTGTATCTATATCTGTAAATATAGATATCTAACACATATGCTTAGGCAATTGCCCCATGATAAATTTCATATCCATGTGATACATGAATTTATCATGTATGTTTGACTGCGTCACCTGACCTCTGCCCAATGATCCTTTTCTCCGGGACTTTATTCTAGCATTCTGTGAATAGAACTACATTCGTCCTACCTCATTGCAGGGACTTATTGAAAAGCGTTCATTGGAACATTGCCTCAATGTACCAGTTACACCCATGTCTCTTACTGGAAAACCATTCTGCAAATTCAGATGGCAGTGGGAGGAGAAATGTGGGGTTATATTGAAATGTAATATCCTAGTGGGAATGAATTTGGAATAGTGCGTTATTTGCATTGCATCCTTCAAATTAGTGGACGGTTTCTGCTTTCAGACTGTATTCTGGCAAGCATGTAATTCTCTGTGATAGAATAAACCACTTATTGCAACTGTGTGAATCTGATGTGCAAATATAGTTTGTAACAGAGTGTTGGGTAAAACAGGATTAGGAAGCTGTTAGCCAGTTCAAGTGGCTGGTATTGGATAGTAATATCATGGTTTTCCCCCCTTTTTGCTTTGTTCTTGTTCTGCAGGCTGCTCTGCAGGTGGGAGGTCATGGAGAAAGGTTGCATCAGTGCCGGGAGGTGACTCTGTTAACATACAAGTCTATCCCCATGCAAGTGGATGGGGAGCCATGTCGACTGGCTCCGTCTCTCATTCGGATCTCCCTAAGGAACCAGGCCAATATGGTGCAGAAGAGCAAGAGGAGAACATCCATGCCTTTACTCAATGAGTGAGTTGGACTTGTTCATGTCCTAATACAAGGAGGCCCTTGCTGGGCAGAGAATTCAAACAGGGAGTTTGCATGGACTGACCCATCAGAGTACTTGGAGAAAGAGGATGTAACGCTCCAGAATGTTCTTCTCCTCCGCATTGTAAATATTTACCAGATTTCGTTTGTGCTTTAACTAACAGGGTTCCCTTTGTCTTGCTTTCAGAAAGATGTTACGTCTTTCACTTATCCAAAAGGCAAAAGGGGGTAACTATTTGGGGAGGTCTGAGTGGACTCTGTCTTCTGTGTGACTCTCAACTAACACTCACAGAAGCTGTGCAGATATGCCCCTCATATCCTTTAGAGCGCCATGTGGTTCACTGAAATTAACAAGTATTTTGGATCCCATTTGGAGACTGTTCAACAAATAACCACACTCCACTGCTGGGATACAGATGAGCTCAGACTATATTGCAGTGTTCATGTTGGGAGCATGTAAATGGGACTAGGCTGAGGAATCACTGCATAAAGCTATTTGTCACCTTGTGGGGAATTGTGAGTGCACTGGTATAAATCACTAAGGGCTTGTCTGCACATACAGTGCTGCAGTGGTGTAGCTGCGGCACTTAGTGAAGACTTGACCTATGTCACCAGGAGAGCTTCTCTGACTGGTGTAGTTACTCCACTGTCCTGAGAGGTAGTAGCTATGTCAGTGGGAGAAGCCCTCTTATTAATATAGCGCTGTGTACACTATACTGTCTACAGTATAACAGTGCCACTCAAACCCTGAGGGTGTGTCTAGACTACAGGGTTTTTCAAAAAAAGTGGCTTTTTTTCGAAAAAACTTCCCCTGCATCTAGACTGCCGCTGCGTTCTTTCAAAATTAAATCGAAAGAACACGGCAGTTTTTTTGACCGCGGTAAACCTAATTTTATGAGGAAGAACGCCTTTTTTCGAAAGTGCTCTTTCGAAAAAAGGCGTTCTTGAATGCCAACAGGGCTTTTTCAAAAGAGAGCATCCAGACTGCCTGGGTGCTCTCTTTCAAAAAAGTGGCTCGCTTTTTCGAAAGAAGTGGTTGCAGTTTAGACGCTCTCTTTTGAAAGAGGCTTGTAGTCTAGACGTAGCCTGAGTGATGGATTTATGCCAACATAAGTCTGTAGTGTAGACCAAGCTTATATGTCTACTCTTCAGCTGGGAGCATGCTTCCCAGCAGAGGTAGAGAAACTTGTGCTTGCTCTACTCAAGCTGATGTGCTAAAAATAGCTATGTGGCCACTGTGATGTGGGTGGTAGTTTTAGCTTGTTGCCTCAATCCAACCCTATGTGAGCCCCTGGGTATGTACTGGGGTGGTTAGCCTGAGCTGCTGCCCTCACTAACTACCATTTTCACATGCAACTCAAGCAGAGGTAGCCAAGTTTGTCCACCCATGTGGGGAGGCATGCTCCCACCTGAAATGTATATGTACTCCCAACTGAGAGAGAGAGTTCAATAATTCTCAGGTAAATGTTAATTCTTTCTGTGTTGCAATCTTGGGGCAGTGGTAAAACATTGTAGTGTTCTTGGCTGCATCACTGTTCCACTGGAACATCAGCCATTCAGAGGGGACTTTCCTGATCCATTGGGCATTATTAAGGGTTGCATTTTGCATGAAACATTAGATCTAGTATATTTAGCAGCTTCCAATCTGCTACAAAAAAAAGCGACGGTACTCCAATTAGAAAGAGAGTGTTAGGTTTAGGGAGTTGCATTCAAGGGTAGATTAGGATTGAGATGGTCTGGATCAGGCAACCAGAAAAGAAAGGAAGAAAGGACAAGTAAGGAAAGAAGTCATATAAAATGAGAGGGAAGCAGCATTTGAGTAGCCTGAAAAGAAACAGGGAAAGGCAGAAATTAATGGAAGCCAGAAAACATCCAAAGAAAATAAGAGATTTTAAAAATATCTTTTTATATTAAAACATTAGTTTAAGAATCCATAAGAGATATTTTTACTAGCATAAGAATATTTAAAAAATGTAAATATTAAAAATGCCGTTATTTTTGATCTATCAGTGAATCTTTCTGTGCTGCTGAGATGGGAGTTAATAAGCATTCCCACCAACTTCTTCATGGTATATTATTTGAACTGGAAAAAAATAAGACTGGCCTTCAGTATGCATGGAGCTTAGGTGTCAAGCCAAACACCTCCACACCCTGCTGATGTATTTCATTCAAACAGCCACATATTCAGGAGCGTGTTATTCCTTTTAGTCAATCATATAATCCAGTAGTTAGCAAAAATGTATCAATTCATAAAACCAAGCCTTTTGCTATATCACACAATGCCTCCCTGCTCAGTTTGGTAGAATCACAGAATCTTAGGGCTGGCAGAGACCTCAGGAGGTCATCGAGTCCAACCCCCTGCCCAAAGCAGGACCAACCCTAACTAAACCGTTCCAGCCAGGACTTTGTCATGCCGGGACTTAAAAACCTCTAGGGATGGAGTTTCTACCACTTCCCTAGGTAACCCATTCCAGTGCTTCACCACCCTCTAGTGAAACAGTTTTTCCTAATATCCAACGTAGACCTCCCCCACTGCAACTTGAGACTATTGCTCCTTGTTCTGCCATCCGTCACTACTGAGAACAGCCTTTCTCCATCCTCTTTGGAATCTCCCTTCAGGAAGTTGAAGGCTGCCATCAAATCCCCCCTCACTCTTCTCTTGTGCAGACTAAATAAGCCCAAATCCCTCAACCTCTCCTCATAGGTCATGTGCTCCAGCCCCCTAATCATTTTGGTTGCCCTCTGCTGGACCCTCTTCAGTGCATCCACATCCTTTCTATAGTGGTATGTTCAGTTGTGTTAACACAAATATTGTGGAGCAGCAGTCTAAGATTGGGTTTAACATCTTAGCAGTCTAAGATGTTAGTTTCTTTCTTGTCTAGAAAGAACGTTAGACATAAATTTCACCCTTGAACCATTGATGAATAGAAGACTGTCACCCCCTGAGCAATGACCTTTAATTTCTTTCCATCACCCCATTCCATGCCACAAAGTCCAAGCTAGAAAAATTCAATCCTGAGTCATTGTTTCAAACCATGAGGGTGGTTACAGCAGGTGGAAGAAAGTATTTGGTACATTTCAGTCTAGTTATTAGCATGGTCAAGCATGAACTATAGCATCTAAATTTAAACTGTGGTTGGGATATACGCATCTGCTGCTTCATGATAACACTGTATAGTAATTCAGTGTGACTATGATGCCCATGAGCACTGGAGAATATTGTTCATCACATAATTGCTTTGAAAATGCCATGCCAAACTCCACTGGGTTCAGAGTTTCCATTGTTTGGGTACCTTTTGGTTTAACTGAAATATCCACTTGTGAGTCTGTTTTTGAGGGGATACTGACAATTTTTCAAAGACTTTAATCCCAATTGCAGATCTCTGTAAGGTGTATGTATCTGTATGTCTGATTGGGTGGGGCTGCAGGTGGGAGGCAGATGGAATGTCTGTTGAGTTTCTTGGCATAATAAAGATGAGTTCTAGGAGGTCAGAGTGACTAAGCTGGAATTTGTCCAATATGACACCGTTCTGCAAAACTCCACCACAGACATCAAGTTTTCCCTTTTACATGGTCTTATACATTTCTCAACCTGATCTCTGCAGCATTTAAAAGCATCCCATCAACATCTTTACAGTTGTTAGAATAGGTGGCTTTTTCTCCTCAGACTGGGGGGATGTGCACCCTGTGAATTATAGATATGTGAGATTACTAAATGAGCCTGCCACCGCACCTGCAATTGCTGGAAGCTTTTCTTAAGCTTTCTGCACACATAGTGATTAAAAAATAATCTCACATCACACTAATTCTGAAAGCTATTATTAATTTCTTTGATGATATTCGAGGAGGAGGTTAATAGCAGAAATTCCCTTTGGAATTTTGTCTGATGTAGTGACAGGAGAGAAAGTTTTCTTTTCTTTAAGTTTCTTACTCTGTTTCTGACTTCCCATAGTATGTTGTTTTGGAGTTCTGTTTTTCATAGCTTTCTGGGCTTGCTGGGAATGATAAATTTACCATCTTCCCTGCTGATGCTTTTTTCAAAGGCAGTCAAATCTATATATACAATTAGGATGTATACCTGTTATGAATGAAAACAGTTTTTGTGCAAAACACCTGCCCTGAAATACTGTGGTGAGTGTTAGCTGATTTTATTTTCATTGAAAATTTTGACTTTGTTGAAAAACCTAAAAACTGAAAAGGGTTTGAATTTTGAATTTTTTGTAAATTTTCATTGAGTTGAAAATCCAATTTTCCATCAAAAACCATCTTGATGGAAAGTTTTTGACAGGATCTAACTGTAAGAATATTTCAGATGAATCTTTAATAAAGGGATAAACTTTCTGGAGGAAGGCATTTCGAATGGAAAAGTGCAAAAAGTAAACTACGGTAATTATAACAGATTAGTTACCCCAAAACTTCTCCTTTGTACTTTAACTTTGTGTACATAGCTAAAAATATACACTATTTTATAAAAAATCAGAACAATTTTTGTCACTGTGCATTCTAGAAGAATTGAATGCAACAGAGATTTCCTCTTCCTCCCGCACCTTTCCCACCCCTATTATTCTCCTCAGTCTCAAAGAGCTGCCCATATATTCCTACAGTGTCTTCATTCAGAACCTGTGAACACTGTTTGCCTGGCTCATAGGACACAATGGGTACCTGAACTACAACTTCTATAAAGCAGAATGCTAGGGCAATGCAGTTTAAGGCTGATCTGACTCAAAAGGAAGCCTTTGCATCAATTCAATAAAATTAAATGAAACATTTAGATTTCAGAAGTGTCATTTTTTCAATCAAAAATGTTGAAACAAAATTCACTGTTTCTGAATACACATTTTTCAGCATTCCATTAAAAAATTTAAATTTATTTTTTTATTTTATTTTAGGATGAAAACAAATGTTAAAATATCAGAATTTTGCTAAGCTTTAGAAAATAGAAATGTGTTAATAAGTGGCTAGAAGGAGATGTTTGGGGTGAGCAATATATATTTCTCCCTTTGCTCTTATTGACCAGAGGTTGCTATGATGACCAGAAACCTCTCTTCACAAGCAGAGGTAGCCAAACAGTATATTTAGAGCGAAAAGGCAAAGTCTATTTAACTTAACAAAGAGATGGTTAAGGAATGAGATAATTACAGCCTATAAGTACCTATGTGAAGAATGAATATTTGATAATGGGCTTTCTAGTTTAGTAGAGAAAGGTGTATAACATCACCCAATGCCTGGCAAATGGAGGCGAGACAAATTCAAACTGGAAGCAAGGCACAATTTTTTTTAACAGTGAGGGCAATTAACTAATTGAACAATTAACTAGGATTCATTGTAGATTCTTCATCATTGGCAACTTTTAAATCTAGATGTTTTCCCCAAAGATCCTCATTAGGAAATGTTTTGGGGCAATTCTCTAGCTGGTGTCATACAGGAGAATTAGACCGTGGTCTCTTCTGGCTTGGAATCTGAGTATTGAAAGGTCTAGTGGTTTTGGCCTTCACCTGCTAAAATCTTTAGTTGATATTAATAGATGTTACAGTGGTGAACCTAAGCAGGATTTGAAGCCAAGTTGCTCAGGTGAGAAAATTCAACAGAAACAGTCAGTGTATCCTTGTCATATATATTTTTTAACCTTAGAAAATAGCAGAACACTGGGGACTTTTCTTACTGAAGAGGAAGGTCATTGTGGGCATCTGACATTCCCTTGACTAGTGCTATGAAATGGGCTCCTTTGGTTTCTCTGGATGTTTGAGTTGCCTTTCTTTTATTGTGCTGATTAGTACATTAATTTACCTCCTGGCATAGGATGTGAGCTGTCAGTTGATATTAGGAAGATGGCGAACCTAACTTTTCCTTCCTTCATATTTTAATGTGACATACTGATAAATGGCCGGCCTGCAGAAAGCAGCTTATCTATATATCTATATCTATATCTATATCTATATCTATATCTATCTAATCTGGAGGAGTCTCCACAATGTGAACTAAATCTATTTTATCTATCTTCTCATCCATTAACCTAATCTGAGTTTTTATACCATGCTTGTTATCCTACTATTTAAGGGCCATCTCCTTTCTCTGTCATTTCACAAATCTTCTCATTCCAAGATGTGGGAGAGTGGGCAATGTTTAATGTTTGTTTTTGAGAGTAACATGTCTTAAAGGTTATAGAAGGAGAATGAACAAGAAATCTGCTCCTGAATAGAATCTGAACCAGGGATCCAAATCTAGCAGTGCTGTTGAACTATTTATGCTGAAGTAGAATTTCCTTGTTTGACAGCAACAGCACTAATAGCCTCATTCAGGCCTTCAGTTATTAGAGGCTAAGACAGTTTCCTGTGTGTTGCATTCCACCTGACCTGACCTTGGCAAATAATTGGCAATGAATAATTTATCCAATGAATTTCACTTCTTCTGCCGTTACTGAGTTGTCCATGAACAGATTGTGATCTTCTCAAATGTATTCATTATCTGAAATTATTCATAGAATAATTTCTGAAAAGATCCCATGGTGTCTTCATTGTTCATCATTGAGTATTCAGTTCATTATTGAATATTTCCTATTTGAAACTTGTGCCACTTTCCTCCGCTGAGCGGGCCTCCCTCTGTTTCAGGGCTGGGCTGGGAACTTCTGTGGCCTGACATGGAGCCTGCCTGCCAGTAGGTGGCAGACAATGCCTGTCCCTGCCCAGTCAGGGTTGATGACCCAGTGTTTCCCTCCACCCCTAGCCCACAATAACTGGACTTTTGATGTCTAGTCGGTACATCTGACCCAACAGTCAGGTCCCCATTTCAACTGGATTTTCTGGTCAAAAACCAGGCCCTGGGCAACCCTAAAAATAAAAGAAAATTATTTTAAAAGTTAAAAAAGAATGTTTGTGTGGGAATTTGATGACAGCATGGTCATACTAATAATGTTTCTGCCACTTTATTACTTGTTTCTGATAGGTGCTTTCCAAGCATAAAAGAAGGCATAGTCTGTGCCTCATTTTCTATACCTTTACACATAATGGGGATATAATAATGAGCAAGTAAAGAGGTTCAATCCAGAAGTGACTTTTTAGCTGCGACAATTGTGCAATGTTGATTGATACTGTTTGCATTCAGGAATGGTGCAAGTTGAGGAAAAAAGGCAGATCATGGAGTCATGAATAGGGAAATAGTAAATTTGTTTATTTCTCATACCTGATTTCCATTTGTCTTCAGAGTCCGTTTGTTAAGTTTATTGGCAAAAGCAAGACTTTACTCTAGCCAGACTAGCAAAGTCAGTTTTGCTGCAGAACAGTGTTCCGCAGCATGTATCATTAAAATATTTGTCAGCTAAGTTCTGATTCCATAATCTCTCTTGATGCATGAAACAATGCAGCTTGGTTTTCAGAAATCAGGCTAAGAATGCCATGCTGGCAGGTAGGTTTTGCTTATAAATCGAACAATATTGTTTTATGTGGAAGCCACTGAAAAGGAATTAGAAAGGGCACCAATACTCAGTTTTCCCCGAGTCACTTTCTGACCCAAAATCCCAGTTTAAAATACTGCTCTGACAGTTGAGCTAATCAGAGGCATACAAAACTGCACAGAAAGAGTATTTGGCTTTCAGCTAGTGATCAGCCATAATGATCTGCATTATGAAATAAAAATTGTTCCAGAGGTTAAATATAGAAGCATTCCATTGGGACATTGGGAGAAATACCTTAGAGCAGGGCTACTCAACACGTGGCCCGCAGGCCACATGTGGCCCCTGGCCCATTTGTTTGTGGCCAATGGTGCAGTTTGGGTTTATGTGGGGCTCAACACATGGCCTGCGGGTGGGAGCCAAAACAAAAAAGTAGTCAACATAATGGTCTTCAGTTGCTATGCATTTTAGTAGTTACATTCCTGGACTGTCATTGATCATTAAAAGTGCTGTCATATGGGTGGAAATCGGGTAAATTTTGCAATTTATTAATATCAGCAGAACTGACTTAAATGGGCCCGCGTGTTGTGTAGTCTTGCCTTAATCTTTGTATTCATGCCCGTTAGTGTAAAAGAAGCTATTTGCATATATTTGCATACATATTTGCATGTATATGCAACCACACTTATGTTGTAGCCCTCAGTATGTACTGTGAGTATCATTGTGGCCCCTGGGGCTTCCAAAGTTGAGTAGCTCTGCCTTAGAGTATAGAAACTAAAGAAGCCAGCTTTAGGAGTAACTGTAAATTATATGCATGGCTCTCTAAGATATGTTAAGGAAGACTAGAGATAGCATTTTGCCCTTGTGGATAGAGGAATGCCAATTAAGTGTATTTTTTTAAATGTTAATGAAAGTTGGCAGATTTAAGGAGGCAACTCCATCATAAGGATGTTAAATATTGAGTCATTTACTAATCAAGTAGTCAATGGAATTTCCATCGACTAGTCGATAGGCATTTCCGCTGGGGCTCTTGTACATTTCAAAGGAGGAATGCAGAACTCTGCATGCAGACCAAGACCAGGACCAGCGGGAAGTCCCGCTGACTCTGGGCTCTACGAGGGTGTGCCAGCTTTGAAATGCGCAAGAGTCCCCAGCGGGGATTTTCTTGTGCATTTCAAAGCGGAAGTGCCCTCATGGAGCCTGGGGTCAATGGGAGACTCAGAGTCCCCCACTGACCCCGGGCTCCATGCTAAGCTGCTGCTTTGAAATGCCACACGGAGCCTAGGGTCATCTGGGGACCCCCAGCAGACCCCGGGTTCCATGCGGCATTTCCTCAGAGCCCACAGCTGGGGACTCCCAGCTGACTCCGGGCTCTGCGCAGTTTGAAATGCTGCACTGGAACCTGGGATCAGCTGGGGAGTCATGGTGGTGTTTCCCAGGCTCAGCTGTGCAGCACTGCCCCCTTGAAGCACCGCCTTGGCGTTTCAAAGCAGCACCGACCCTTTGAAACGCCGCGGTGGCATTTCAAAGGGGCGGCACCGCACAGAACCTGAGCTCAGCTGTACGGTGCTGCCGCTTTTAATCACTGAGGCAGCATTTCAAAGGGGCAGTGCCGCACGGAGCTGACCCTAGGCTCCATGCAGTGCTGCCCCTTAACGGGAGCCTGGGGTCAGCTCTATGCAGTGCTGCTTTGAAATGCCGAGGCGGCGTTTCATAGCGGCAGCGCCACACGGAGCTCAGTACGGGCTCTGTGCGGCACTGCTGCTTTGATGTCCCCCCTCTTCCCACCCCTCTTTGCTACCTCTGTCTGATAGAGACAGTGGGGGGGAGGAGGGGAAATCAATTAGTCAACTCAACTCTCCGATAAGCATTTGCTTATCGGATAGTTGACCAGTCGACTAGTCCTTAACATCCTTACTCCATCACATCATGTTTTGGCTCAGATAGCTGTTTGCTCTTTCAGTCTCGTAAGAAGTAATCACAGGCTTTTCAAACTTTGCTGGCTTAAGATCTTTCAGTATCTGTGGGACCATGGCCCAGAAACCTCTCCTAATGTAACCTTGCACATTGCTTGCCATTAGCCTGTGCCCAGCCTTCAGAAAAGACCTTTGTGTCACTTTACAGTGAACATTGTCTTTTGTTCTGTTTGCCCATTTTTGGTGCTGTCGCCTCTGTAGTGCAATCTTGGCACTTTGCATGTGTTTTCATTCAATTTTTGAGTGATGCATTCCTTTAGTTTCTGTTTAAATGTTGTATGTCTCTCTCTCTTTCTCTCACCTGGCTTCTTCCTTGTCTGTCCATGCTGTTGTGCTGACTGACTCTGTCTTGGCCGCTCATTTCCTGCTGCCTATAGTATCCATAAAGTGCACTCTGCAGACCTGAGAAGAGTCTCAGCTCCCCCTGATTCCTTCACTATGTGAGTACTCTTCTTTTCATTTCTTTCCTCCCTTTCAACAGTGTCTTGTCTGCTTCCCTTCACTTTACTCTGTTGCACTCTTCTACTGAACCCACCATCCTAGCGACAGTGCATCAAGACTGTCTATCTCCCAAAGGAGCAGATTTGGCAGTGCTGTTACAAATGCCTAGAGCAGGAGTTGTTTCTTTCTATTTGATCTTCCTTTTTCATTGCACAAGCTGGATGCCAAGTCCTAAGCACAGCTTCATTCTCTGGCTGCTGGGGTTGAGTCTGTCCTGCAGGTGTGCTTTGAAGACAGAACATTTTTCTTAGCTCCCCCCAGAAGAGGCAGAAATCATCTCTCAAGTGCCACCTTCTTCCTGCAACAAATGCTTAGAGAAGCACCGACAGGTGCTGGAATGAGACATGGCTATTTTCCTTCCAGTCCAGGAGAAATTAACGAGATTTTCTGGGGTTCCTCCAGAAGCACATGTCTCAAACATAGCCATTGTTAAATATTCAGATACATATCCAGAGCATTTGCTTGGCTTATGCAGATGTTGCTGCTTCTGTTTATTCAATGGCATGTCCAGTTCCTGCCAAATTCATGATCCATTTTGGTCCATTTCACGATTTTAAATGCAATAAATTTCATTATTTCAAATATTTAAATCTGAAATTTCACAGAGTTGTAATTGTGAGGGTTGCGACCAGTGTTCCCTCTAAGCTGGGAGCAGCACAGCTTCACAGGTGATTAATCAGCCCCCCCAGCCAGTCAGCTCTCTGCAAGAGGGAACACTGGTCCTGACCCAAAAAGGAATTGGGAGAGTTGCAAGGTTATTATGGTTGTGTGTGGGGTCGCAATACTGCTACCTTTACTTCTGTGCTGCTGGCGATGGCACTGTCCTCAGAGCTGATTGGTCAGAAGGCGGTAGCTGCTGGCTGGAATCCCAGCTCTGAAGACAGCAGCACAGAAGTAAGGGTGGCATAGCAGGGCATTGACACTCTTACTTCTGCAGTGCTTACTTCCTTCAGAACTGGGCACCCAGTCAAAAGACACCATTCTCTAGCCAGCCAGCTCTGAAGGCAGCATGGAAGGGAGGATGGCAATACTTTGACTGCCCCCCACACCTAAAATCACCTTGTGACTTCCCCAAAACTCCCTTTTGGGACAGGATCCCACATTTGAGAAACACTGGTCTCCACTGTAAAATCTGTATAGTATAGTAAACACATACAAATGATCAGATTTTATGGGGGAGACCAGATTTCATGGTCCATGACATGTTTTTCATGGTTGTATAATGGTCCATAGCCATGTTCATTAATGAGTTTCTAGTACAGTTTCCAACTAGTTATTGAGGAGCTAGAACTGTACTTCTGAACCTGTACTTGCATTTTTGGAAAATGCATTTGTCTTATAAAGGTAAAAGTTATTTTTCTGAAGGTCACACAACATCCCTGGGAATACTGGAGTTTAAGTGAATAGCATCTTTCTTTCATGAGTTTACAAGATTCAAAATTCAGATTTTTGGTTTTCAGTTTTAACCAAAACTAATTCAGTTCCACCCCATACTCCTAGCATATGGGTTTCTTGTTCTAACTGGTAAAAATCAGAAATTTACTCCTGTAGTGGTGCTGAACCAATTTGTGCTGAGAGGGGTGTTGAGAGGCATTGAACCAAATTGTAAACTCTGTATATAATGGAAACCACTTCAAGCCAAGGGATGCGGCAGCATCCCTTCTTCTAGCACCTAGGTCTAAAAGGGAAAGTTTATTGTTCTAGTTGGAATTGCACTAGGAAATAAAATAGTTCCTGCCTGGCAGTATTTTGACTATCAGTAATTCCAGTGTTGTAAACTGACTGATCTGTAGCCCAATCATTTAAGAATCCTACATCTATATAAAAATGTGGAGAATTGGTGATTTAAAAAAAAAGTAAGCACACATTATCAGGTATTGCTTTATTTATTCATTCCTATAAGAAGGATGTGCCTTCTTGTTGACCATGGGCACATTTATAATAAAATCAACCCCCATGTAATATGTCAACCCTATCTTTACAGCTTGGCTTAAAAAACATTTTTTAAACTATTCAGTCAAATAAGAAATGTAATTTGTTTTGTATTAGAGAACAATGAATTTCAGGGCTGCCACTGTGAATATTCACAGCGGACACTTGATTCTAACAGTTACACTCAGACAATCATGGAACAGCAACATTGCTGTGTGTTGCAGTAAAAACAAACCAAGGCACTTCTATTTGTGAATATTGAGCGCTTGCCACAAAGTGGACACAAATTGTCAGCAAACCAAGAATTACTTGCTAAAGCATTCAGTGAATAGTTTAAAAAAAAAAAGAACAAATGCATTTAAAAAATGGAAAGCAGTTCATTGATATTTAACAAACCAGAAAATATTCTCCATTCATCATGCATAATTGCTATAAGTTATTCATGAAGCTCTAGGAGGAACATTAACACATACACACACACACAACCCACTCCCATTTAACAAAACCAGGTGCACCCCTCAAGGCAAACCCCATGAAGAATCCTAGGAAAATGCTTTCTGCATGCCCTTAACAAACTTAGGGATTAAGGAGCAGGAGAGTGTTTTTCAGGATCAAGAGCTATCCAAGGAGAGTGATTTCCAAATCTGGGTACTATTAGACTGCGTATCCCAGCTGAACTCAACTGTCAGGATAAGGCAGAAAGAGAACAGTAATCTCGGAGACATACGGGACCCAAGCTAATTTGTAAGTCAAAGATATATTGCATCTTGAAATCTGTAAAAATAGATTAAACATGCAGCTGCACTATGACTGCCAATTAATGTGTCTGATAAATTTAAGTAAGAACCCAAGAGGAGTTAGGGAAATTTGATTTGGGTTGTGATTGCTTTGAGATTCAAATGCTCCTTGTCTGTTGGGTAATGTGTGTAAAGTACGTGTGTTCCAATGAGCACAGTACAGCAGCAAGGATTCTGTGGAGTTTCAGGGATAGAGTCAGCACCTTAGGTAGCCTTTAGATTTTCTGGAGCAATGTCTGTGGTCAGGATAAGTCTTAAATTTTGGATGGCAAAAAATATGAAAGAAATAATATACAGCGAGAGAGAGAGAGACTAAATTTATATATTTTTATTAATTTTTCCAAATACAGTAGAGTCTCGATTTTCCGACCTTCACTTATCCAACATTCCGTTTTATCCAACGGTGCCGCTCGTCACGTGACGGCAAGGGGCTCCAGAGATGCTTCACAACACAATGGCCTTGCTTTCCCTTTTTCCAGGGCTGGGCAAGAGCTCTGCTTGGCAGGTCTGCGGAGGCTCCCCTCAGCCCGGCACACGCAGCGCGGGCTCGGCAACCTGGGGTAGCTCATGGGTACCCCGTGCCTGGGGTAGCTCACGCCCGCGGTGCGGGCTCGCCTGGTGCTCAGGTGTGCTGGGCCCGTGCCCTGCTCGGGGCCCAATCCTGGCTGTCCTGCCACTTTAGTGGCTCCGCTTTTAGGAGCGGGCTCGGACCCGCTTCCCCCTCCCAAAACTTTGCGGGTTGGGGAGGGGGGGAGCCACCCCCTGCGGAGCGAGCCTGGCTCCCGGCCGGAGCAAGGGGGGAGTCCAGAGGCCCACCCCTCCGGGCCGAGGCAGGAAGGGAAAAGGAAGGGTGTGTGTGGCGAGGGGAGGGGCCGCTGCCGCCACTGGGCTGAGGAGAGGCAGGAGCGCCGGGGTCTTGGGCACGTCTGGGGGAGGAGGGAGGAAGAGGAAGGGGGAGGACGCGGCCCCTCACGAGGACGCAGCATCCGGAATCCACCGGGAGGGGGTAGCATGCACGCCAACCACTGCCGAGACAAAGAGCGGAGCCCGCCTGGGAGACCCCCCCTCAGCCGCCGCCACCACTGCCATTGCTGCCCTGCTCCCGCCCCGCCCCACCATGAGCAAGCGCCGTCCGTATTATTCGACATTTCCGTTATCTGACCATCCTCCGGTCCTGTTTAGGTTGGATAATCGAGACTTTACTGTACAACATACCAGATTCATCGTAATACCCAAAGTAAATAAAGTGAGTTAGGATCAAAGTTGGGGAAGGGAAGCGCAATACCTGTCTTCAGAATCTGCTTTAATCATAGACCTCTAACTAGTCAGCCCAAATTGCTTTTTAATGTTCCAGGCATTCCCTTTCAGCAGAGTGCCAGTCATGTGCTAGCTGTGAGGTCAGCCCTATCACTGAATTAGGCATCAGTATTTCATGGGGATTGACTTTTCCATTTTTTGCAGGATTAATTTTTTAATCACTAAAACTGCACACTAAAACTGTGCTGCCTTGTTACCAGGTAATCTCCAGCTTTCCAGAATATGAAATTAAAGAGGGAGGGCTCCAATATGGCATCCAATGTAAAATTGTTTCTCTGACCTATCTCAGATTGCATACAGTTGTATTCCATTGGTTCATAGATAGATGTGTATCCAATCTCTGTTCTAAGCAACTCTCAAATTATCAATCTTTGGCAGAGTTTTTGAGCCAGAAAATCATAAAAGGATACTGCAGAGGGGTATTGTTTTTGCATTATGAACAGTAGAGTGTTTTGAATCTTGAATTGGATATAACATGCCTTGATTTTTTTACTCTGTGGGTTGAGTACTCACACTTTTAGGCTACATCTAGACTGCAGGCTTCTTTCAGAAGAAACTTTTCCGGAAGAGATCTTCCAAAAAAACTTCTTCCAAAGGAGAGCGTCCACACTGCTGAAGTGCATCGAAAAAGCGATCTGCTTTTTAGAAAGATAGCATCAACACTGAATGGACGCTATCTCGCATTTAAGCTGTGATTACTATGGACGGAGTGGCCACCAGGGCACCTGTGCTTTTTCCTCTTTCCTCTTCTTTCAAAAGAACTCCCTCTTCCCCGTCTACACGTGCCTTTTTCCGAAAAAGCTCTTTCAGAAAAAGGTTTCTTCCACGTAGAAAGAGGTTTACCAATGTCGGAAAACCCTCTCTGTTCTTTTGATTTTTTCCGAAAGAACATGATTGCAGTGTGGACGTAAATGAAGTTTTTTAGGAAAAATGGCCGTTTTTCCGAAAAAACTCTGTAGTGTAGACATACCCTTAGTTGAGTATAGCAGGTTGGATGTTTAGATCTTTGAGTATATGCTCAGTTGGGATGATCCATATGAAGATCTTTTTTAAGCTGTGCAGTTGATTTAAAGCAATATAACTATTTGGATTTGTCAGAAAAATTAGCATTGGCTACCTGAAAAACATGAAGTAATTGATTTACTTGGGTCATAAAAGGAGCACTGTGGATATGCTGTGATTATTTACTGTTAAGCTCTGCATGCAGAAAAAATGTTGTTCTTGTCTGCTTAGTAAATAATGAGTTTTCTAGCAGGGAGTGTGTGATGAGTGCAGCAATATTCACATCTTTTGTCTGTGTGAGCTACAAAAGTGCTAAAAGGCATCAATTTCTGATTTTAGAAATATGAATGTCTAAAGAAATCTCTGTGTGTGCACATGCAGTACAAACTCTTTGAAATTGTCAAACACATTTACTATATAAGAAAAAGCATAAGGAGGACCAAGGTAATACAAGACAGTGGAGAAAGAGTTAGAGAAAATGGTTCAATGTCTAAGAGCAGAAGTAAGAATCTTGAGTCCTGATCTACACTAGACCAGGAAGATTGGCTGAAGGTACGCAACTCCAACTACGTAAAATGAGTAGCTGGAGTCGGCTTAACTTAAGCCGAGCCTTGGTGGTGCCCACACTGTGGGAGGCTGGCGGGAGCAAACGGTTCCATCGGCTTCTCATACTCCTCCCAAAATAAGAAGTACCAGATGCTGGCAGAAGCTGCCCTCAGTGTTCAATTTACAGGTCTATACTAGAGCTGCTAAATCAAATGATAGAAGATTGACCTCTGGAGCATCAATCTTCCGGTCAGTATAGATGTGCCCAAAGAGTCCCCCACCCTCCCACAAAGAATTATAAGAATTTGAGATGCTCATTTTTCTTTGTGTATTTTTCTGTTTTCAGTCTGTTGATTAGGTGGGATAATGTTAAAAGTGAGTTTTCTGAAATCTTCCCACCTCATATGGTGTCACTTAAGGCATGTGATGAGGTTTGCACTTGGGTAATGCTACGTTGGTAAGGTAGTGCAGTTGGGTTGCACAGACACACTCTAGACAGTGTAAGGAAGAAGCTTAAATCTGGCAGAAGTTGATGGAACATAAGCAAGAGCTTGATTTGCTGAATAGGTATGGGATTACATATGTGCCCATAGTTAAGTACATACTTACTTGCTTTGCTGAACTGGAGCCTAAGGAAAGAAATTAATATATTTTACAAATGACAGGTTTGACTCATAATAATAATTTACTTCAATTAATTTGTGATTTGAATGAGTTAGACTCCCTAGCAAGATTGGTTTTAGAAGATTAGGGTTTGAAGAGACTTCAGGAGGTCATCTAGTCCACCCCCCTGTTCAAAGCAGGGCCAACCCCAACTAAATCATTCCAGCCAGGGTTTTGTCAAGCGAGGTCTTAAAAACCTCTAAGGATGGAGATTCCATCACTTCCCTAGGTAACCCATTCCAATGCTTCAGCACCCTCCTAGTAAAATAGTTTTTCCTAATATCCAACCTACACCTCCCCCACTGCAACTTGGGACTATTGCTTCTTGTTCTATCATCTGTCACCACTGAGACTAGCCTGACTCCATCGTCTTTGGAACCCCCATTCAGGTAGTTGAAAGCTGCTATCAAATCCCCCCCTCATTGTTCTCTTCTGCAGACTAAACAAGCCCAGTTCCCTCAGCTTCTCCTCATAAGTCATGTGCCGCAGCCCTTAATCATGTTTTTTGCCCTCCACTGGGCTCTTTCCAATTTGTCCACATCCTTTCTGTAGTGGAAAGCCTAAAACTGGACGTAATACTCCAGATGTGGCCTCACCCATGCTGAGAGAGGAATAATCAATTCCCTCGATCTGCTGGCTGTGCTCCTCCTAATGCAGCCTAATATGTCGTTAGCCTTCTTGGCTACAAGGGCACACTGTTGATTCACATCCAGCTTCTCACCAATTGTAATCCTAAGGTTCTTTTCTGAAGAACTGCTGCCTCACCAGTCAGTCCCCAGCCTGTAGCAATGCATGGGATCCTTCTTTCCTAAGTTCAGGACTCTGCGCTTGTCCTTGTTGAACCTCATCAGATTTCTTTTGGTTCAGTTCTCCAATTTGTCTGGGCCACTCTTGACTCTATGGCTATTTGGAATTATTCTCTTTGATAAGAACAATGTCTAGTACATAGCAGAGTAATGAATTAGCAGTAGGATAAGAAGATGATAATTTAGTCTACAGAGGAGTTGTCCCAGTATATTTACTGGGATCAATTGAATGAAAGTACAGTTGAATGAATGTTGATCATTGCTAACTGTAAAAAAATTAAGAGAATGGTAATCTCTGGTATTCCTTTTTGTGTAGTAGATTTCTGGGTTAGCAGTGAGATGCTCATGATCAGCTTGAATCTTTATATAACACTCACATGGAATTTCAGCCATGCTGTAGCGTCTGTGTGAATACTGTTGCAGTGCAAAAGGCTGTAAATCTAGTGCTGGACCAGAGGTTAGAAGGCATGGTGGGGGACTGGCCAGATAACTGTTCCACTCTGTTGAACCCTAACTCCCAGAATAATGCCTTGGGACCCCCATCAGCCCTGTGCAATTTACAACAGCCCAGAAACTACTTTATATTGTGTTGGGGTATCGAGTCGGCTGTGGAATGGGCAAACTGTTAGTTGGCATAAAACCCCCACTTCTGAATGAATCATGGCTTGGATGAATCCTGGTTAATTTAAACTTGCCTGTTCAGTGGCACTCACTTCTGTGTGATTTGATTCAGGCAAATAACTTTAGCAAGGATTTTTTTTTCTTAACTTCTCTTGGAGCAAGCAGCTGGCATGGCCCATTGTCAGAGACAGGACACCAGCTAGATGGTTCTTTTCCATCATGGAAGGTCTTATGTTTTAAATAGATAAGAGCTGTCAAAAGCAACCTAATCTTTAATAAATCATTTCCAAGTTTTGCCTATGAGAACTTAGCAGTGAGGTTAATTTCTTTTTCTCCTTTGATTGCTGTTATCCTGCTCTTGATTGTTCTAAACACAAGGACATTTAATTAGTTTAGCATGTTTATTTCTTCTTCAGGAGATAGGTAATTCATTAATTTGTCACTGCAAACATGCCTCAGAGGAGTTTTGTGTTTTCTAAAGTATAGCGCTTTTCAGGGAGGAAGAGCGGGGGGAGAGGAGAATAGCTGAGGATGCTGTTTTAGTGAATCCTATTAACAGTATGATTAGCAGTATTTGCCTAGTTAGGTGTGACCTATATTCAGAAAGATCTGTGAAAAATACTCACTGGATTCTAAAGTTGGGTTTTTTTGACCCAGTCCTCTACCTTTATGCAGACATAAACAATGAGAATTGGTTCATAGGATTTCTAAATACTTGGAATGGGAGTTAGGTGTGTGTATTACAAGTTCCCCCCTCCTCTCTGCCCAGTTGAGTCAACCTGATGTGTTGGCTGAAAGTTGGTGTGATTACCAAGTGGCAGCTCCAAGATCAGAAGCCAACTTGACCTCTCCAGTGCTCTCTTTCCTGGGTGACTGGAGGCTGAAACACACATTTGAGGTCAAACAGCCATGCTTCAAAGAGCATGATTGGTATCATCCCAACAACAGCTGGATGATTAACAGGGCGGCAAGGGGGTCAGAGCTTCATCAGGAGGTGAGTGTGTCATCTTATTAGATGGAAATACACCAAGTTTGGATGGTGACTGCCACAATATGCGTGTGTGTGTTGTCTACATGAGTTCAGACACAGACAAGGGACAGAAAGCATTACTGATCTGTTACTGTACTTACTTCTCCATATCCGTGTCTGCCTCCACAAATATGAAACATACATACATATTCTTGTGGGTACTTTTAGAACCTGGTGTATCTCACTCTAAGACACACTCATCTTTTGATGGAGCTGGGACCTCCAACCCTGTTAATCATCCAGCACTTGGCAGGATGATGTCAATTGCTCCGCTTAGAGCATGGCTGTCTTACTGCTGTCTGTCTGTCTGTCAGTACTCAGTCCCTCAAGTTTCTAAATCTGGGCTCTTTAACATGCTTGTCAAGTTCACAGGTACAGAATTCCAGGTATGCTGTAGTTTAGATTAAAGACTGGTTATTGTTAGATAAAATGTGTCACTTCTCTAGTAAGCAATTTCCCTTAGGGGATTAAAATAATTGTATCTCATAAACTGAGTCTTTTTCTAGCATGATAAAGACCTGATTCTTGCTGTACACCTTGAATATATTTACTCCTTGGTTCATGGAGGGGTCAGTGCTGGTGCATGAGGTGAGAGTGGGAGGATTCCACATCAGGGAAAAAGAATGGAAAATGATTGTTTGTTTTTTTAAATTACAGGGCGGGGTTTGTTTTCCGATTAACAATTTCTGATTAGGAATTCCAAAAGAGTGTGCAGGAGACCCACTCTTTTCCTTTCATAAATGAAGAGTTCAGTCTGTTTGTTGTCACTCTACATCTGTGTTTCTTATTATGTATTGCTCTTTATGGGAAAGTCCTACATGTAATAATTTTGAAATAAGCAATTTCGGAATAAAAATTCTGAAATAGCTTATTTTGAAATAGCGTGTCTATACTGATTGGCGCCTCAATTGCATTTAAAGCCCCCTGGAAGCGCTTTGGGCAGGGCATCAGGACAGCAGTCACTTCCTGGAGCTGCTGACTGAGGCTAGCGGAGGCTTGTGCTTAAAGGGACCTCCCGGTACAGACATGTCTTAGGCGCTTCTACATTGCTTACCTCCTTGAGGGACAGCAAACTCTTCCCATTGTGTGCTCTGCTTGCCCTTGCGGACACCACAGCACTTCAGCCATGGAGCCAGACCTGCTGGATAGCAGTTGTCAGCTCTTAGACCTCATAGACTCATAGACTTTAAGGTCAGAAGGGACCATTATGATCATCTAGTCTGACCCCCTGCACAATGCAGGCCACAGAATCTCACCCACCCTCTCCTAGAATAATCCTCTCACCTATATCTCAGATATTGAAGCCTTCAAATAGTTTGAAGACCCCAAGATGCAGAGAATCCTCCAGCTGTGATCTGTACCCCATGCTACAGAGGAAGGCGAAAAACCTCCAGGGCCTCTGCCAATCTACCCTGGAGGAAAATTCCTTCCCGACCCCAAATATGGTGATCAGCTAAACCCTGAGCATGCGGGCAAGACTCACCAGCCAGACACCCAGAAAGTTCTCTATAGTAACTCCTATCATCCCTCCATTGACCTATTTACCACTGATAATGAATGGTCAATTAGTTACCAAGATCATGTTATCTCATCAAACCATCCCCTTCATAAACCCATCTAGTTTAATCTTGAAGCCAGATAGATCTTTTGCCCCACTACTTCCCTTGGAAGGCCGTTCCAGAACCTCACTCCTCTAATGGTTAGAAACCTTCGTCTAATCTCAAGTCTAAACTTCCTACTAGCCAGCTTATATCCATTTGTTCTTGTGTCCACATTGGTATTAAGCTTAAATAATTCCTCTCCCTCCCTGGTATTTATCCTCTAATATATTTAAAGAGTGCAATCATGCCCCCTCAGCCTTCTTTTGGTTAAGGTAAACAAGCCAAGCTCCTTGAGTCTCCTTTCATAAGACAGGTTTTCCATTCCTCGGATCATCCTAGTGGCCCTTCTTTGTACCTGTTCTAGTTTGAATTCATCCTTCTTAAACATGGGAGACCAGAACTGCACACAGTATTCCAAATGGGGTCTCACCAATGCCTTGTATAATGGCACTGACACCTCCTTATCCCTACTGGAAATACCTCGCCTAATACATCCCAAGACCGTATTAGCCTTTTCACGGCCATGTCACAATGGCGGCTCATAGTCATCCTATAATCAACCAGGACTCCGAGGTCCTTCTCCTCCTCCGTTACTTCCAACTGATGTGTCCCCAGCTTATAACTAAAATTCTTGTTATTAATCCCTAAATGCATAACCTTACACTTCTCTCTATTAAATTTCATCCTATTGCTATCACTCCAATTTACAAGGTCATCCAGATCTTCCTGTATGATATCCCGATCCTTTTCTGAATTGGCAATACCTCCCAAATTTGTGTCATCCATAAATTTTATCAGGACACTTCCACTTTTGGTGCCAAGGTCAGCAATAAAAGATTAAATAAAATTGGCCCCAAAACTGATCCCTGAGGAACTCCGCTAGTAACCTTCCTCCAACCTGACAGTTCACCTTTCAATATGACCCGCTGTAGTCTCCCCTTTAACCAGTTGCTTATCCACCTCTCAACTTTCATATTAATCCCTATTTTTTCCAATTTAACCAATAATTCCCCATGTGGTACTGTATCAAATGCCTTACTAAAGTCGAGGTAGATTAGATCCACTGCATTTCCTTTATCTAAAAAATCTGTTACTTTCTCAAAAAAGGAGATCAGGTTGGTTTGGCACGATCTACCTTTTGTAAAACTGTGTTGTAATTTGTCCCAATTGCCATTAGCCTCAATGTCTCTAACTACTTTCTCCTTCAACATTTGTTCCAAGATCTTGCATACTACAGATGTCAAACTAACAGGCCTATAGTTACCCGGGTCGCTTTTTTTTCCCTTTCTTAAAAATAGGAACTATATTAGCAATTCTCCAGTCAAATGGTACAACCCTGAGTTTAGAGATTTATTAAAAATTTTTGCTAATGGACTTGCAATTTCATGTGCCAGTTCCTTTAATATTCTTGGATGAAGATTATCTGGGCCCCCCGATTTACTCCCATTAAGCTGTTCAAGTTTGGCTTTTACCTCATGCTGCACCTCCTGATGCAGTTACTGCATGTTGCCCACGTGGCTCTGGAGGAACAGGACCTGCCGCTCCCTGCGGGGCATCTCCTCTCCTCTCTCTTCGCTGCTCATGCAGCACAGCCCCTCCCACTCTCCCCTGCACATTGTGCACTGCCACTTCTGGCAACTGAACACCAGTTCCGACTGGTGGGACCAGATCGTCATGGAGCGGTGGGATGACCAGCAGTGGCTCCGGAACTTCCGCATGCAGAAGGACACCTTCCTGGAGCTGTGTGCGTGGCTCACCTCTGCCCTCTGGCGATGGGACACCCACATGTGACCCGTCATCCCCATCCAGAAGTGGGTTGCCATCACACTGTAGAAGCTCGCCACGCCAGACAGCTACTGCTCTGTCAGGAACCTGTTCAACACGGGGAGATCAACCATCGGGGCCGTGCTTATGCAGGTATGGTGCTCTTGTGCTGTTCTCTCAGGAGGGTGGTGAACTGCTGGAATGGGGTTTCCTAAGGAAGTGGGGTTGGTGGTAGTTCCCTTCCTGGTAGGTTTGTCAGTCCCATCTTCACAAAGCCCTGCCAGGGGATGGGGTAAGTTGGGTTGATCCTGGTGTGTGGGAAGGGGGATTGGATTCGGGGAACTCCCGAGGGCCCTGGCAACCCTGTGATTCTCTGTTTGCCTCCTTCTACAGGTGGTGAGGGCCATCAACACCTTCCTGCTGCGCTGGGTCATCAGCCTGGGTGACGTGGACCACCACCAGCTTTGCTGCCATGGGCTTCCTTCAGCTGTGTGTGTGTGTGGGGCATTGACGGCACCTACATCCCCATCTGGGCCTCTGACCACTGGACGTCGGACTACATCAACCAGAAGGGGTACTTTTTCATGGTCCTGCAGGCAGTCATGGACCACTAAGGCTGCTTCAAGGACATCAGCGTTGGGTGGTCGGTGAAGATGCATGATGCCTGCATCTTCAGGAACTCTAGCCTGTTCCAGAAGATGCATGCCGGCACTTTTTTCCCCTGACCGCACATCTGGGTCAGGGATGTGGACATGTTCATGTGAATCATGGGGGATGCAGCCCACCCTCTGCTCCCCTGGCTAATGAAGCCCTACACTGGACATCTTGACCCCAACAAAGAACGTTTTAACGCCAGGCTCAGCAGGGCCCACGTGGCTGGGGAGGGTGCCTTCAGCCATCTTAAAGGGAGGTTCTGTTGTCTCCTCACCCACCTGGACCTTGGCAAGCGGGACGTCCCTCATTTGGTGGTGGCTTGCTGCATCCTGCACAACCTGTGTGAAAATGAGGGGGAGACGTTCCTGCCATGGTGGAGGGCAGAGGCTGAGCAGCTTGCAAGGGTCTTTGAGCAGCTGTGCACAGCTGTCATCCGGCAAGCCCGTCGGGGGCTATGAACATCGGGAGGCCCTGAGGGAGAGTTTGAGCCAGGGCCAGCTGAGACTCTCCCCTGGGTCTCTCCACAAGGGGCCTCTGCAGTGCCCCTTTGTGCCTTTTTTCCCACACCCCTGTCCTCCTTTCCTACTTTCCTCCCCCCTTCCCCTTCCCCTGAAGACACAATAAATCACACTTTTTGGTTTGGAAAGAATACACTTTTTTTTTAATTTGGGGTAAATGTATCTGGGGAGGGAACGGGGAAAGAACCTGGGAGGCAGGAGGAGCAATGTTCCCTCTAAGCTGTACTGCAGCACAGCTTCACAGGTGATTAATCAGCCCTGCCCAATCAGTCAGCTCCATACAGGGAGCCCTGAGCCTCTGACAGGGCGGAGTTGATTAATCAGCTGTGAAGCTTTGCTGCTGTGCAGCTTAGAGGGAACACTGAGGAGGGGAGAGGTAGAAGGGGGAGGAGAGGCTCAGGGATGAGGCTGGGACTGGCACCTGCCTGGAGTAGCCCCACCGCCTTGTGTGCGGGGCCCTTCGTGGCCCCGGGGTGGGGTAGTGGAAGAAGCCAGAGTGACGAGGGTGGGAGCTGGGGCAGGAGCAGCAGCAGGAGTCGGGGGGTGGCTCGTGGACTGCTCTGTGGCGGTTGCCAGGCAGTCAACAGTGGTGCTGAAAGCCACACACACACTTTGGACCTGCTGCAACAGCTCCTGCCAGGCGGTGCCGGCACAGTTCCAAGTCTGCATCCAGTCTGCGGTCCTGCTGCTCCACAGACCGCTACAGGGCCCATAGGCTGGCAATGTGCTCCTGCTGCAGGTCTTCCTGGGGTCGCTGGCGTCTGCAGGTTTTGTGGAGTTGGGAGGCTGGTGTGGGAGATGTTGCTCGTGCCTCACTTGCAGCTAGTCCAGCTGTGAAGAAAAGTGAGAAGAGCAGTCATCCCAGGAGACAGGGTGCATAAAGCGTAGCCCTTATCTCTGAGGTGACACCGAAAGGTCTCAGGTCAGATGAAGGCGAAGTGCTTCGAGCAAGGCCCTCTGTGGCTTAGAGAGTGGGCCCTTTCCTGCAGGGGCACGGACATCCCAGGGGGAAGCCTCACTTACCCCATGTCCCAGGGACAAGCAGGCAAGGGAGGGTGCCAGGAGCCTGTGGGCGGGAAGGGGGTGATGGGGTGGCTCGGCTTCCCTCCCTGCCGTGCACATGCCGGGTCCAGCAGTGGCAGCATCTCATAGGGAGACGACTTGTACCCCAGCCTGCTGGAGGATGGAAGGGAAGGTGTTGGAGAGGGGGAGTGTGCGCAGCAGATGCTGCTTGCCAGGGAAGTGCTGCTAGGGTCCCCTCCACTTCCTCCCTCTCCCAACAGGCTCCCTTGGCAGGGGTTTAGTGTCCCCCACCTTGCCACGCTTGCCTGGGAGTGGATGCCGCCCTGAGAGTTTTGTTCATTTCTATTTTAATGTATTATATACTCTCTGAAGAGTACACTGTCTTTAGAGAATCGAAGGAAGTATTTAAACATTTTTATATAGAAATTAGGGCTGGCTGGAAAATACCAATTTTATTTTGAGAACAAAGTCTTGGTTTTTGAAATTTATTTTCATTCTTCATGGGAATGAAAATGAGACTTCAAAAAATTTATGTAAAAGAGAGAGATGTGTGCATACACTGAAATACTCACCCAAACATAGCCAATAGTTCATTCTGTTGATTTGGGGCAGAAACTGCCATGACATGGCCTAACCCACGAGACTCTAAAATCCATCTCTCACTTTCTTCATCTCTCCTGTTGGTGCCATTTCACTTTGGATAAATATGTATTAACTAAGCCAGAGAGAGTGTGATTTTTCTGTTTCCCAAGTGTTGTTGGTTATTTGGGGTGATTCTCTCTTGTTTTGACCAGAAATTCCACCCAACCCCAAGCAACTTTCCAGATGAAAAGTTATTAAAAAAAATTTTTCAGCTATGTTTTGTAGAGTGGTCACTCAAGTCATGTTTGTTGAGTGACTGGTGATCTCTTTATCTGAAGTAATATTGTGATTTGAGTTTGTCTGGGGCTTGAAAATTTTTCTTCCTTACTTTACACCTGGAAAAACACTTTTTTTTGCAGTGTTTTCAAAAAATAAACTAATTCAAAAATTAGATTGAATTAATACCATGGATAGTATTCAGTGATATTCACAACCTCATTTACTAGCTTTTTCATAAAAACTATGTGAGCTAAACTCGGTTGTTCCCAAGCATGTTTGTCTAAGGGTAGAGTATTTGTGCATACGTGGACTAAACATGGTTTCTCACATGAATATTAATGCAAATTGTAGAAGTATTTATACTGGAGCTGTTTGTTCGTTTATCTTAAAAGCTCTTTTGGACCAGGAACCATCCAATCACGTGGCAGGAACAATACCACACTGTACAAGTGACTAATCTCACGGCATATGCATGAATGACAAATAGTGAATATTGGAAGCAGTTGCTGTAGTGAATAGTAAGCAATGCATCACAGTAAATTTTAAATGATCAAATTGTTAGAAATGAAAGTGTCTTTTCAGGTAATTCATGAACTGACAGTAGGGATAAATTCACTGAAGATATAGTTCACTGTGAATAACTTGTCTAACTCTGGAACTGGATGTACTAGATATGACTAGATTTTATTTAATACATAAAAACCTTGCTGCTGAGAAAGCGTCTTTTAGCACTGCAACTTCCAATATTAGCTGAATGCTACTAGATAGCTCTTTTTTTTACAAAGAGATAACATCTTGTGGCTTAGTGTTATCATTCATCTTGAACATGGCTAAAATGGCATGTCCTATTTCTTACATGTTGCATATTTTAGCTGCTGTAACTTATTTTTTAAATATGCATTTTAGTGCTACACTTCTTTTTTTGTGTGGGGTTAAGGGGGCAAGAAAAGCAACTGTGTTGATTTATATCAGCAAACTGCACTCTAGTGACTGAACTGGAAAGGAATTATGTCTGCTGAAGTCACATAGTATATTGCAAGGTTATGTGCTTGTTATTTTTCAGTAGAAACAAATTCAAAGATTCACCGTACAATTAAAGCAATGGTTTTTGTAGAATTTAGAAAGCACCCCCGTAAGCACTTTCTTGTATAAAGATAAACTTAAAAAACAACAAATGGTCTGGTAGCACTTTATAGACTAACAAAACATGTAGATAGTATCATGAACTTTTGTGGGTACAGCCCACTTCTTACTGCAGAGGGTGGGATATGGGTTGTTTTTTCATACCTTTCCTGAGCTCCAAAGGTTATTTCAGACTCGCCATTTGCTATAAATCTCACTTTACTCTTCCAGTTCTGGGTCTGAATGTGGAAACATAGATTGAACTTCTTGCATTTGGGGGTCCCTGCTTCTCCTTACCCCCTTTCTAATTTACAGAACAAGTATGGTACAAGTAGAACCAGTGTGACCTGTCCCAAAGCTGCACTACTAATGTACTCCAACCTTGACATGGTAGGACCAAGTGTGGGTATGAGAGCGTAGTTTGGCTCTGTGCTTTTTCATTCCCTGGACTTCATGCAAAGAAAAGTCATTAGGGGACTTGCAGGTGGTGCTGTCAGTGAGATATTGGACAGTGACTCTGGAGAGCGGGGTTCAGTTCCTGACTCTACCAAAGATTTTCTGTGTGATCCTGAGAAAAACATTTAATCTCTCTGTGCCTCATTTCCCCTTCTCTAGAATGCAGATAATGATACTTAGTTATTTCTCGGGTGTTTTGAGGATAAATTAATGTTTAGTGAAGCTCAGAATGGTGGTCACGGGAGCAATAGCAATACCTCTGTAGACTGAAGGTCAGCTGCCCAACGGCTCTGTGAGATGTTGTTTTAGCTGAGTGCCTGGTAAACAAGTATCCATATCACATAAACTACCTTTGTAACTGCAATCCTTATGGGGAGAGGAATGTATGGGATAGGATAGTGGTGTTCAACCTTTATCTATAGTGTGACCCCATGTTACAATAGATACAAGTTTGGCAATAGATACCTTGCCCTTCTTCATAGCCTAAACATAAAGGATATTACAACTCTCCTCCTTCCTCCTCCAGGTCTGTTCAGAATCCCCAGGCTGAGCACCCACGTGCTAGGAGACTGAATTATCTTTATAATCACAGAGTTGGTCCATAGATTAATGTTAAAGCACAGTACATTAAGGGAAAGCCAGCATTTCCCCTTCACATGTTGTACCTGTGGACAAAAGATGTCAGATTTCAGGAGTGTCAAGCTGTCACTTTTCACAAATGCTAATAAATTCGCTGAAATGTGTTTTCTTTCCTTCAGACAAAGACCATGTAATTAAATTCTTATATTTCCAGACTTAAACATTTTATCTCTTTTTTTTTCTAAAAATAAAATCTTGGGCAATTTTTCATTTTGGAAACCCATATTTTATATGTCTTGCAAGGGAACATAGCTCATCTGACTGTCCGATTAATTTCTCTGCCAGCCTGCTGTCTGACACTAAATTTATTTGACAAAAAGGAACTAAAATCTAATTAGAGAGAGATTGTTTCATCTATGTGCTCGGTAGCCCCCCCATAGGTCTGTCTCCGTGTTGGTCTGCCTCACTGTAAAAACTGCAGATGGAGAGAGCTGGTTACGGAATGTCATAATGCCAGTTAACTTAGAAGGATGTCCCCTGAAGCTGTGCTGGAAGTTAGTAGCTCAGCTGTCTGTCAAATAAACCATGACAAGCTTAGCTTGCACAAAGAGAGCTTCCTGACATCTTTGGACACCTGGACACCACAGCTCCTGTCAATCAGCATAGGAGAAATGTGTTGGTAGCTTATATGTTGCAAAAAGCATCACTCTTCCTGGTGCTGCCAGTATTTATGATTCCTAATAAGTTGTACTTTGTGTATTTTCAAGAGATTTGTATCATGGCTACAGAAACTCCTGTTTTGAACAGGAGTTTCTTTGATAAAGCTCTTTCCAGTGTGTTGTCTTATTCTCTAGTTACAGGAGAACCCTGAATTCATTATTCTTTGTCACTTTCCAGGCAAAGACAACTGTGCCTAAGGTGCTTATTTAACTGGGACTTCATTTTCAGTTGCTTTCTTTTCATCTATCCAGCAGTGATACAACTGCTTATACAAACAGACCAAAAGTATATGATAAGCTCGCGCTGAATACTTGCTAATTGCCATCTCAGTGGATTTACCAAGACAGGTCAGAGACAACATGTTTTGTTAAGTCAGCTGTATTTTCAGTCAAAGGCATAACAGCACACTTGTAAAAAGTTTACCTTTCTGAAACACAGCTAGTATGGAGATTGGTTTTCCAACAAGTAGAACAGTTGCTGTAGCTCAGATGTAGTGGAAAAGAGAAGGACCAAGTAGAAAACTTAGTCAGGTGGATAGAATCATGTCTCCGTATACAAGTATATCTATGTATAATAGTTTATTTGAAGACCGTGTATATATTAGGTGTTAGCAACATTGCCAGACTGATATTACTGGTATCTTACTGAGAGAAATATAAGTAGGTGGACAGTATATTGGTAACTCACAGAACAGGGAACTGATTCCTAACTTTGTTGTCCAGTATGTGACCTTAGAGAAGTCATTTAAATTCTCCATGACTCAGTTTCCCCATCAATAAAATCAATGTAACATATCACATGGGATGCTGTGAAATGTAATTCATTATTGTATATAAAGCGTGTTGTATTTATTTATTTAATGAGTGTGTATGGAATACATGTACTGCAAGGAGGGTTTCCTTGACAGGTCTTTGTCAATTATGTCAATCCCAACCTACAGTTTAACCCCCTACTCCAGACCCTAAAATCCTCAAAAACCTCCTGTTGTAGCATCTTATATCTGACTTATGACAGCCCTGGCTATTCTAATCTTAGGTCTTTCCTGATCAGAGGCTGTCAATTACATTTAATATGGGAGGCCTGGTGTCCACTGGGCTCCGGGATGAGATCACCAGCCAGATTGCCTAGACTGAGAAAGAGCAGTGCTCTAACCCTCTGCTCCAGCTAGCCCTAAGAACTACTTCTTTTGTCCTGCTGAACTCTTTCTGGTGGAAGAACAAATAGTCTGAAATGTGGGATATGATTTAAAAAATGAACTATTTCCAGAAGTAAATGTGGCCAGGCTACTTTAGCACTCAGTCAATAGCCCTTTGAATGGTAAGCGTGGAGTCAGAATATGGCTCTTAGGACCAGATTTCCCAGAGGTATTTAGTGCCTAAAGATGCAGATAGATGCCTAGTGGGGTTTTCAAAAATGCTTAAGAAGGCTAGGTGCCTAAAGTCCTTTGGAATCAAACAGAAATTAGGTATCTAACCGGCCTTGTCATCTTTGAAAATCCCAGTAGGCACCCACCTGCATCTGTAGGCACCTAAGTACCTTTTGATAATCTGACTATTAGCCATGTTCATGAACCCTCTTCCCTGCACTGCACTAGGTGCTTAACGACAAGTCCTGAGAATTAGGCCTATGTACTCTGAGGCATCACATGGGTTTGGAGGAGGGTATTGTACCCTCAGTTATACTTTTGCTGTCACATTGACCTTTGTGGCATTGCAGCCAGGTGCACAACGACAACTAGTCTCTTGGAAAGTGAATGGGGGCATCAAACTAGAAGCTATAGAGACCGGAAAATAATGTGAATCCAGACTGCATAACAAGCAAGGCCCCTTGGTCCAAACATACTGGTCACTTCACTCTGTAGTGGGGAGTTATCATACTCTGTTAAAATCTTAACTTTACTGATGGAAAACGAGGTGCCCATGGGGCGTTGGCTTCAGTGAGGTTTCTGCTTTCTCCCTCTCCTCATTCAGAAAAGTCTATAATCTCCCTGTGCTCTTCCCCCTTTTTTTCTGAGACTTTACTCTTTTTCTAACAGATTTTTTTTTCATTGCAGTCCCCACTCCATCCCAGACCGACTACGGATCCGAGTGAACAGGATTAGTTTACAAGATTACGAGGGGCTGCATTATGACAAGGAAAAACTGCGTGAAGCCTGTAAGTCAGTAGGGCCTGACTGGGTGATTTCTTTCTTTTGCCAGATAATGTGTGTAATAGATCTGATACTATAAAAAGTACGAGGTATACATTATGCACAGCTTGTACATGCAATATAGAACTGTGTCCTTAATTAGTCATGAACTTTGTATGTTGCTTACATTAAGCATAGAATAACCGATCCTTGTGTATTGACCATATATAGACTTGGACAGTTGTCATACGTCTTTTACTGGGCATTTGTAATTGAAAACTGCTAGCTGTCTTTTTTAAATCAATGTCTCCCTGGTGGCCATACGGGATTTTACTCATTTTTAAAGATTCTGTAATTGACTTAAAATTTCCAAGTCAAAGGTTTAATTATTGGATTCATCCTGTTATGCCTAGCAGTTGCATTGGCGTCTAGGATGGTCACAAACCAGACACATTTGTCTTTGCGGGTGAATCATGTAAAGCCCTCAGCATGACATACACATAAAATAATCAGTGTTCTCATTTAGTGATTTAATTACCACATTCAGGGTGTAAAACAGTCAGCCCATTGCATTGGCATCACTGATGACGATGATCTACACACTTAAAAATGAAGTCCTTTTCCTTGATGACATGTGGAATCATTAATCAATGCGGGACACTGCTGCTTGCAATAACAGTTTAATAGAGTCTTGCTCATGCATCTGGCTCATTATTCATGTTAAATTACAAGCAGTCTGTTTGTTGTGTAACAAAGCTGTAGCTCCCTCTATAATACAGGACTCCCCGGTAATTACAGGATGGCAAGCCTTTTAATTGGTTTGCTTATCTTATTGTGGAAAGATGGGTATACTGTTACAGTCTCTCTCTCTCTCCCCGCTCCCTGTTTCCCTGCTCACCATCACTTCTTCTGGCAATGGAATTGAGATGGTCTGAATTTTAATACAGATTCTGACAGCCTCTTTTAAGCTCTTGCTGGTAGATTTCAGCCATAATTAAAGCAATTACAGACTTCATCAGTGGGCTGACGTGAACTATAACAAGATGATGTCTGTGATTTGGTGGAGTGGAATTTCTATTAATATTCTATTAACTTAGGATGTGAGTCCAATGGACCCTAAACAAAAGGGACATCTATCTGTCTGTCTGTCTGTCTGTCTATCTCTCTATGTATCTATCTATCTATGATAGATATATAGAGAGATAGTTATATGAAGATATAGAGAGATAGATATAGATCTCTGTATATCTATCTATCTATCAATATCTATATCTATATCTATTCATTTATATAGGAGAAAAAGTTATTTTGGATGAATTGATGCCTCTCTCGAATATCTTTTTTCCTATCACACACACTCAGCATTTGAGGAAAGAAAAATATACCTGTTGTCATTAACTTTAAAAACCCCTAAACAAGCCTGTTCTAACAAACAGTTTAGAAGACAAGCTGCTGTTATTATAGTAAATAGATATTTTATGTTGTTTGTTAGTGGTGAAAACCTAAATGATGCTTTATATGAAATGTCTAGTAAACAATGTAAGAGTGTAATGAAAGATGTGGCAGATCCTCTCATCTGGATTTTGTTTATATGGAAATCTGGCCATTTGATGGATTTTTGTTCATATTCATTCTAAAAATTAAAATTTAGACATCAAATACTTGCAATAGCTGCTGCCAGATCGTGGGGATCATTTAAACATTATCCTGTTCCTTCATCTCTTCAGCCTGCTGCTGGAACTTCCTGCTAATTCCATTTCTATCCCCAACGCTGGTTCCCTATCTTCTCATTTTTCATACAGCTTCTCTTTTCTCACCTGCCTTTTCCTGGTCCACGATCCATCTACTCTCTTTCTCTCTCTTTTCTTCTCTTTCTTTCTTGGAATGCTTTTTGTAAAGTAAAAATATCACACAAGCCCAGTGTCCTCCAGCTGCCCCACTAGATCAATGTAAAATAGATAACAAAAGACATCCATTCCTCCCCCCCCCACCTTACAATACTTAGGAAAGTCCTGCGTGAATATATAATTATTGAAATTTACCCTAAAAGTTAACACATTTTTACTATATTGGACTAAAACTAAAAGCTAAATACTTCATATCAAAATTGTCCTAACTTCAGTTTGAATCTTGAAATGAAGGTGTCCATCTAATCCCAATCAAGCTTCCAGAAAGGGAAGAGTTCTCTACAGCTGCTGCTAACCAAACTATTATATAAATTATAGTCATCTTGAATTTTGCACCTAGGAAAAAGATTTGTCCATGCTGTCCAGGGAGCATAATGGTGTAACCTCCCTTCCCAGTTACCTTGTGACATATATTACACATCTCCATAAGAGAGCGATGCTAATAGCAAAACATTGTTATATCAGTGGTCTATACAACCTGAGAGTGTGGCAAGGAATGAGATTGAAGATACCTGGCACCTTCACCTAGCTGAGAAGTGCATCTAGGTATTTTATTGCATTCTAGAAGTGGGTTATTGAATATATATTAAATGATTTTTAGTAGCAACTCAGTGGGTCTGAACAGGTAAGCCAAATACCGACATTGTCTGTCCCTGAGATGCCTCCTTTTACCAGGGATTCTGGAACAATTTGTATAGTGGGGGGTGCATTGAACCAAATTGTAAACCATGATGGAAATCACTTCAAGCTAAGGGGTGAGGCAACACCCCCAACAGCCCTACTTCCAGTACTGATGCCTTTTACAATAAATGATCTTTAAAAATTATAATCCCAAGTGGAAAAAAACCTTTGCTCTTTAATAAGATAATTATAATAAAAAAATTATGATATTTTACTCAGCTGTCAAAAGGGGGGAAAAAAACCCTTCCCCTGGACAAATGGAGAGGTAGAATTTTGCAAGGCTGATTTTAAAACCTAAATATACATTCCAAAGAAATATAGCTGTTTGTTTGCTGCTAGGTAAAGAGACCTTTGTTATAGGAATTCTAAGTTAGAGAGGCTCGCTTTTGAAGTACCAATTGCTCTGCATCAGGTCATGCCCTCACAATAGCACCATGATATTCAGCAGCATATATTTCTCACTCTGTACCCTTGTGATTTTCAGTCTACACATCATTCTGTACTGGAACGGAATGAACATGGATATAGAAAGTCTAGAATGCCTCAGTTACTTCCCACTTCTCTGCTCTTGCTGCCTTAATAAAAAGCCAGCAACAACAGGAACACAAAAATCAGAACATGAAAAGGAAACCAGTTAATAACCACGCACTTTATTATCCCTGCAGGAACACTTTGGGAAAGCTATTAAGATTTTTGCCTATGACATGTCTCCATAATGGAGTTTTGGAAGCTCTGACATCAGCATAACAATCTGAATCACCCTAACTCAGAGTAAACACATTTCACTCTCCTTGTGTGCTTGAAATACTCATTTGATTCTATCTGCTGCTTCATCTAAAATTGAATTTTCCCCCGTCTAACAACTTGTCATACAAATAGTTCAGTAAAAGATTAATCTATGCTCTACTGGAGGTAGAAACCGCATTTCGAAAACCTTCTGAGCAATTAAATGGTGTTACTCTGCCCTCTGAAGGGCACAGCCATTCACACCTGATTCTGTCTTTCTGTCATGCTTTACTTTCCTTGTTGCTTTAGCAGGCATTTCACCAACATACCGCTACCAAATTACCTGCCCCTCCTTTTCCCCTCTCCTGCTTCATCTCTGGTGTCTCTTGTTTTTGTTTTTGTTTTCTAACTAACCCTGGATATTATCCATGGAATGATAAAAATGTAGGGGGTATCTTACACCCTACAACAAGGAAGAGAGGGTAGCTTCCTGACTATTCAAACGTCATTCTTTTGAGAATGGTGTGTATGTGTGTCTCTCATGTGTGCACACACACGTGATGCAAGTAAAGCTGAGCAATTTTTTAAATAAATAGTTTATTTACTAAAGAATATAGTTGTAGACTGACCCGGAAGAATTTGTAAATTTGACATGAATAGTTTTGATAATATTTCTCCCCGCTCCCCAGTAACTTAGATGCCATTCACAATGCAACCAGGGAAGAAGGGGTCATATAACGTTTAGCTCACTGATTTGAGCAGTAACTCTTGGTGTGGGAAACTTGGATTCAATTTCCCACCAGGGAGTGAGGATTTGAACTTGCAGAAGACAGCCTGAGCCACTGGACAGATCTTGGTCATCCCGTCGAAGCTGTATCACTTTTTTTTTATAGATAATTAAATGATCATTAGAACAGGGACTTAAACTGGATCCCCTACATCCTAAGGGAGGGCCCTAGTCATCAATCTACAGTCAAAGAAAATAATATACATAAAAATGGTAGAAAGGGGATGTTCAATAATAATGTAGAAAAACCGTAAGTGTCCATTAAATATTTCTGTTTTGTATTTGAGCAAAACAAATGATATAGTCATATCATATAACAAGATGAAATATTTTCCATCCCGATAGTAACTCAGGAGGATACTAAAGAGCAACTTCTATAATTAGGCATTTCTAAATCCACACATCTAGATAACTTGCATCCAAGAGTTTTAAAAGAGCTGACTGAGGAGCTCACTGGAAAATTAATGTTGTTTTTCTATAATTCTTGGAACACTGGGGAAGTTCCAAGTGACTAAAAGAGAGCTAATGTGCTAGTATTTAAAAAGGTGAAATGGTATGATGCAGGTAATTATAGGCCTGTCAATCCAACGTCGATCCTGGTTAAGATAATGGAGCAGTTGATATGGGACTTGATTAATAAACAATTAAAGGAGAGTAATATAATTAATGTCAATCAACATGGTGGTATGGAAATAGATCCTGTCAAACTAACTTGATTTGTGTTTTTGGGGATGAGATTACAAGTTTGGCTGATGAAGCTAATAATGTGAAGGTAATATACATAGACTTCTGTATTTGACTTAGTAGCACATACAATTTTGATTAAGAAACTTAAAAATATACAAAATTGAGATGGCACACATTAAATGAATTAAAATTGGGCAACTGATAGGTCTTAGTATCTAATGAAGAGGTCAGGTCAATGCAACAGATGAATCTGGATTGTTTGGGTAAGTAGGGCACAAGTAAACAATTTTTGTTTCAATATTGCTAAATGTAAATGTAAAGAACTAGGAACAAAGAGAGTAGGTCATACTTACAAGATGGAGGACTCTGCCCTGGGTAGCAGAGACTGTAAAAGATTTGGGAGTGGGAGAGGGTATAATTATCTGCACATGAGCTCCCAGTGTGACGCTTTAACCAAAAGCGCTAATACAGTCCTTAGATGGTTAAACAGAAGAATCTCACATAGCAGGAGAGAGGTTATTTTTCCTTTTTATTTGATAGTGGTTCAAGCACTCCTGGAATAGTGCACACTTCCAGGGTCCACAATTCAAGCAGGATGTTGATAAACTGGAGAGGGATCAGGGAAAAGCTATGAGCACAAGCAAAGGGCTAGAAAAATGCCTCTTGGAGGGTAAGTCTAAAATGCACCTGGGATTTGCAATTCTCTGCTTGTTTAGATGTACAAGTGTGGCTGCGGCTGCACAGCTGGCAGCTTAAGCTAGCCACTTAAAAATGTACCCAGGGAGTGAGTGAGATTGTAGCCAGGTGGCTGGCCTGAGCTGCTGCCCAGGTTGCTACAGTCACATAATGGTAGAATTAAGGAGCTGGATCTGGTTAGTTTTAACAAAGAGAAAGTTAAGGGGGCATCTTGTTCAAAGTCCATAAGTAGCTACATGGAGAAGAAGGAATGGCTAATGGGCTTATCTGTCTGGCAGAGAAAGGTATAACAAGATTTAATGACTGAAAGCTGAAGCTAGACAATTTCCCTGGAAACCAGGTGTACATTTTCATCTGTGAAGGTAGTTAACCGTTAAAGCATCCATCACAACCCTTGATAAATTCTTCTATCACTGGCTGCTTCTTTGAAGCAAGGTTCGTTTTAATTTTTTTAAAGAGGCTTTCTAAATTCAAACTAGAATTATTTTGGAGGACATTCTATGGCCTATTATGCAGGAGGTCAGTCTAGATGATTGAAATGTTTTTTTTCTGGCCTTTGAGTCTATGGGTATGTCTAAACTACATGGCTCTGTGGACGGAGCCATGTAGATTAGTTTACTCGAAAAAGGCAAATGAAGTGGCGATTTAAATAATCCTGTAAGCCTCGGTTCTGGGGTCGGCAGATCCCCGTCTAGACTGCCGCGCTGTGCCGACAAACAGCTGATCGGCACAGCGCAGCGGCCATTTTGATTTAAATGAAGCGGCGAATATTTCCCTTTTTCAAGTAAACTACTCTACATGGCTCCGTCGATGGAGCCATGTAGTCTAGACACACCTTATGAGTTTTCCTCTGGCCCAATGATTATTGTGCCCTTTCTGCTTGAGGCCATGGAGCCATAAGGTTCCCCCCCCCCCCCCGGAGCTGGAGGAGCCCCAACCCTCTCACAGCCATGCCAGCCAGCCAACTCCAGCCACCCTGGGCCATTGGCCCAAGCACTGGGCCACCTCAGTCAGCCTCTGGCTGCCAGCTGGAGCAGAGCCCCAGCAGCTTCAGGAGAGAAGGGGAGTGAGGGGCGGGGGGTCCCAGGGTTGCATGTGGGTGAGCTGGGGACATGGGCCTGGGTTAGGGGGAGGCTCAGCTTCCCCTGGCCTATGATACCCACCGTCCATGGACTATTCACTCTGATTATGAATAACTGTGAATTGCCAGCATAAGTAACATGGAACGATACTTCCAGACATGGAGAGTCTGTCTCTTTCTTGGTATGTCCCTGGATATCTTCTCTGTGCTCTGCATTTCTTTGTAACTGCAGGAGGGTTTGAGCCAAAGTGGGGTGATGGGGAGGAGTTGAGTTGGTCATAAACTGAAATAATTCCACTTAACCTTTTATTTTTTATTAATAGAACCCTTTCAGATTATAACCATCATCGGTGCTTTCCCCCCTTCCTATTGTGGAGCAGAATTTCTTGCCACTATATTTGCATAGGCAGCAAATATTCACAATTCACTTAATGAACTGAGCAGTACACATCTCTTTCAGTTTTGTCACAGTATTGCCCATTTAGATTTGTCACCATTATGGCAGAGTAGTGAATAAGGTCACTAGGAGTGGGAAATGCACTGCGACTCTAACACAATCTGTCAGATCCCAGTGCCTTGTGCTTAGCATTCTGTATGCTCTAAGCATATTTTGATGCTTTTACATTCAGTATGTCAATAGAGGTCAAATGAAGCAGGCAGTTTTCCCATCGCCATTCCCTGCCATGGTCTCCCTGACAATCTCCAAGTACTAACTTTTTCCCACCTCTGGCTCCTCACCCAAGTCCCATTCTTCACACTTAGCTGTTGCCAGTTGCCACTCCTCAGATCTCGCATCCTAGTCCCAGTTTCCTTGCAAAGTCATTCCCATTTCAGTCTCCACATCCCAATCTCCCCAGTTGCCTTGCCCAACTATTTCAAGTTTCCCCCTCATGCCTGTCTTCTTGTCCTTAGATTGATCCATTCAGTCACCATTTCACGTGCCCTCTAATGCCCCTGGCTTCCAGTCACCTCCATCCCCACATTCTTCACCCCCTCTGGCTCACAGTCCCTACCTCCTCCCTGGCTCCTTGTCCCAGAGTCTTTGTCAAGTGGATTTCAGTTCTGTTCCTGCACTTGGGCTCCTCATTAGCTCTGTCTTTCCTCCCCACTGGTTCCTATTCTCAGACTACTTATGTAGGCAGTTTTGGCCTCTCCTCACACAAGTCCAGTCTCTCCCACACTTACTGGTTCCCAGTGCCCTTCTATTTCCCTCCTCGTCTCCCCTTCAACTTCTAGTCTCACTCTTCCCCCACCAAGGCTCCTTGCCCCAAACTTCAAAATTCTAGTTAGTGGCTCCCTAAGAATGTGTATTGAAGGGTTGCCTAGGGAGATTGTGGAATCTCCATCTCTGGAGATATTTAAGAGCAGGTTATATAGACATGTATCAGGGATGATTTAGACGGTACTGGGTCCTGCCGTGAGTGCAGGGACTAGACTTGATGACCTCTTGAGGTCCTTTCCACTTCTAGTGTTCTATGATTCTATAAGGGTAGCCCAAGGATATGGCAAGCACAGCTATTCTCTTCTTTGCAACCAGCCAACTCTGCCTGCTGGTGAAGGGTTGTTAGCGGAGGTGAGTTTTGACCATTCCTTGCCCCAAACCCTTGTGAGATGGCTAGAGATGTTGGCAATGTTAGTTTTCCACATCATGGCAGGCACTTGCTTAATGTGGGAATGTTTGTAGTGTCCTCTGTGCTCCTCCATCCATACACCAACATAGGCCTGTGCATAACCTAGTCTATATATATATATAGTCTTAAGTTTATTCTGTAGATGTCTCAGATGTGTCCTATCAGATATGCTCACTTTTAAGAATCTGAATTGAAAACTCAACCTGGAATGTGCTTCAACCTCCTCTCCCCACCAAAAACAAACAAACAAAAAAACCAAGCCTTACTTGCTTAGTCTTACTAAGTAGTAAAAAAACCCCTTATATTTTTTTCAGTAAAATGAGCAGAAATGACATGAAGAGACAAGGTGTGTTTTTGTGTGGTAAGAAAGTATCATTAATATATATTAAATTCTTGGTCTACTACCACACTTTCAAAGCCAAACCCCTTAATATAAAATATCTGGTTATTTAATAGTTCCAACTCAACATTCTAGAGCATTTATTGTAATGACTTGACCCTTCACATCTCTCATATCAGTGGAAATCTCATAGGAAAATAATGTGCTCATAACATCCTCCACATGTAGAATCTTTTATTTGCTACATTAAACATTTACAGCCAAACACATAATCTCTGCAATCCCTGAAGGGTAACTAGGTGTAATGAACATTCTAGAAGATCACACTTGCCTTCATGGCTGTTTTCGTCAGGATTTTGCAGGCAAATTGTGGTGTTTTGATGACAAATTGAATCCCATAGCAAGAGCAAATGAGGAAGTTAATTGAATTTTATCTTTTCTGAGTGGTAATATACAACATTTTTAGTCTTTTTCTGGTTGGGTCTATATGTAATTTTCACTAGCTTCAGGGACTCAACATAATGAAGAGAGGGTAGGTGGGAGTTTTCTCCTTTTTTCATACATTCTGTAACTAACATCATGAGGAGTTTAGACATAATTGATAATTCTTCCAGCCAGCTTTTGGGGTGATCTGAATCACAAAGTGTAGTGTATGCTATCAGCCACATTGCTGTGTCTCCAACCCAAACTTTTGTTGATATTAGATTTAAGTTAGTGTCATTACAGGCAATAATGGTCCAAGAAGTGAACTAATTGAAATATTCTGCATTTCTTGATTTATCTGCCTATGTTCTTATAATGATATTCATTGCTATAATAAGAGTGCTTCTGTCCAATACCCAATACAGAAAATTCCCTAATCAGAGCCAAACCCTTTGAACTACTCAGGAGGCACAGGTTGAAACTCTCTTAACTAGGATTTTCTGGTCCGGCAACATCCATGGTCCAGCATGGATGCTGTAGGACCAGAGAGTCCCAGTGGAGGGCCAGCAGTAAGCATCCCTGTGGTGCCAGCAGGCTGCCCACAGGTAGCTGACAGTGGGGCCACCTGGCGCATGGCAGTGGGGTTGCCCAGTGGATTTGGGAGCCCCAGCGCGAGGTGTGCACATGGCTGCCCAGAGACCTAGCATATGGTGCGCATGACTGCCTGGAACCCCAGGTGATGGCTGAGCCAAGGCAACTATGGCTGCCCGGCGGTTTGGCAGAGCAGTGGGATCAGCAGGAGGTGGGGAGGCCAGCAGTCGGACCGGGGGGGCCAGTGGCAGAGGTCCAAAAATGACCTCCCCTGTTTCGGCAAAAATCCTTCATCTAGGACCAGTCAGGTCCCAAGGGTGCCGGACCAGGGAGGTCCAACCTATACAAAAGGGATGGGAAACCGGGCTGCAGCTGGCCTGCAGAAAATTCTGCTATTGGAAGGGAACTTTCTCTAGTGCATTTGGGTGCTTCTCTGACTGTCACTCCTCGTTCCTGATGTGGACACATGTTGGGAGTGGGCATAGAGCAGAGTGTGGGTGAAGTGGAACTCTGCTTTGCTAGGCCTTTGCTTCACTAATACCTTGCAATGGTGGGGCAAGTCAGAGGGGCTGGGAAGCAGCTATAACTCTCTTAGCACAGAGAGTGGCCAGGAGAATTAGGGAGCTGGAGCCATCTCTCTGACTGCTCCTACACACCCTCTCACCTTTCACTTGCACTGAGTGGAGCTCAGGCACTGAAAATAATTAAGTCATCAGTGAATACTTTGGTAAGAGCCAAAGAAGGGGCCCTTTGTGGGCTGATGCAGCTTAGAGTAACCAGACTGTGCTACTCAAAGCAGTGCTCCTGGACAGTTCTTTAGGGTGTCTTTGATTAGCCACTATTACTCATTGTTTAGGTGATAGCTCTCTGCTGATGTGCATAGATCATAACTGCACACTAGCTATCCATCAGCCAAAATGGAGAAGGGCTGCAGCAGAAGCGATAGAAAACCTGGAAGATCAGCTGGTTTAGTTTTGATCTGGTGCTGTTGGTGAAGGATTAGCCAGCTGTGAGCCAAACGATATTACTGCAAGGGACATCACAAACCCCTCACGGTGATCAAATAAAGGGTGTGAGGCAGTCCAGGAAATGGATTCTGGTTTAGTTTTTCTATAATATGTATAAATACCAAACCTCTCTTCTCCCTGCCCAGGTTTCCTCATTCAACGACTCTGCACACTAAGGGCACGTCTACACTAGGAAATTATTTTGAAATACCTAAATTTGAAATAATAACTCCCGAAATAACAAAATCGAAATAGAACAACGAGAAGTCCTGTGGCACCTTATAGACTAACAGATTCATTAGAGCATAAGCTTTCGTGGGCAAAGACCCACTTCGTCAGGTGCATCTGACGAAGTGGGTCTTTGTCCATGAAAGCTTACGCTCCAATAAATCTGTTAGTCTATAAGGTGCCACAGGACTTCTCGTTGTTCTTGCAGATTCAGACTAACACGATTACCCCACTGATAAAAATCGAAATAGTGTCCCCCCACTACAGGGAAGCCTCAAAATTAGTCCGAGGTTGGCTCCATGTGCTACCACGACGTAGTGTCCCCAGGAAACACTGGGGAGTAATTACTTCAAATGACTGGGGAATAGTTATTTCGAAACAGCAGCAGCTGAGCTTCCATACTACCACTTTTTTGAAATAACTATTTTGAAATAAGCATTATTCCCCAGGAAAGCAGGAGTGAAAATTTTGAAATAACCAGCCTGTCAGTTTGAAATAATGGGCTTGGTAGTGTGGACGTTCCGCTTATTATTTTGAAATCTGGGGGGTTATTTTGAAATAACTCCCTAGTGTAGACCGGGGCTAAAGGTACGTTTATACAGGGAAGTTAAAAAACATCCACTCAGGCGAATCTCAGAGCTCTGGTCAACAGACTTGGAGTCACAGGGTTAACACTGTGGGGCTACAAAGAGAGCCAGGAAGAGATTGGCCTTGGGCTAGAACCTGGGCCCCGAATCTGTCGGGGTGGTGGGAAGGTCTCACAGCTCAGGCTGCAGCCTGACCTCTGCCTCTACGCTGCTATTTTTAGCTCTGCAGCATGAGCCCCATGACTCTGAGTCAGTTTGCATGTGCTCTGTGGCTTACTGCCATGGGTTGTTTTTAGTTTGGCTGTCTTGATGTACCCTCAGTGTGGGGGTGACATTGGGTCCATTGTGACATCTCCCAGGATGCAATCTGGACTGTGGAACTTCTGTGTCCCCTTAACTCTCTAGCCTGAGGTGCCTTTTACACTGCTTTGCCATCAGAATAGCTGCTCCTGGCCAGTGTTCCCTCTAAGATTTTCCATCCCTGAGCGGAGTGAGTTTTGTCTTGTGCACCAACATTGAGGTCACGTGCGCTTGTTCGGATGTGTGCCGCTGGGGTGCTGCTCCCTGAGGGACTCTCCCAGTGCAGAGACTCCAGCCTGCCCCCCACCCCATGCTGGGACCTCGAGCCCTGCTCCCAGGCAGCACTCCCCTGGGGAGAATCTGAGACCTGCCCTCCCTCCTCGCCCCCAGGAGCGCTGCTTTCAGGGCAGCCTGTGTGCAAGGCAGTGGCTGCCCCAGGCTGCTCCTGTGGGACTAGCTGCGAGTCCCCTCCTGCGGCAGTGGGAAGCTGCTGCCAGCACCCAGAGTTTGCAGGGAGTGGGATGCTGGGGTGGGGTAGCAACATATGGGAAATCAGAGTGGGGAGCTGGCCGAGGGTTGAAGGAGCCTGGGGGCTCTGAGAGCCAGAGGGAAATGAGGGGGGAAGAGGGGAGAACAGTGATGCAGGGGGCCCCGGCCCCAGGAGCAGCTGCACCGTAGTCTGGCTCCAGCCATGCTGCTTCCTGCGGCTCCCCTTGGCTGCAAATGGCGAATTGTGGCCAAAGGGAGCCACGAGGCCCCATGGCTACGGTACCAGTAAAAAAGCAAATGGGAGTGACCCTTTGGCAGCTTTCTAAGCATGGTTCTGCAGGCACTTTGAGAAACACTGGTTTAGATAAAAGAACAAAACAAGTTTATTAACTAGAGTTATTAAGTGATTTATAGGTATTTAAGGCATAAAAGTCAGAATGGGTTTAAAAAAAAAAGTAAAACCATAAGTTCCTAAACTTTAACATTTTGAATAGGATTAGAAGGCAAAAAGATTTTTCTGAATCCAAAACTTTCAGCAGTCCATGCTAACCTGAAAGCCTTTCTAGTTAGGATGACTCCCACGTTCAAAGATGGTTCTGTATCTTTCAAATGATCTTGCTGATTTCAGGAATGTATGTAAGGATTGTTATTGACAAAATTTTCTAGCCAGCTCCAGTTTTGAAGAAAATTCTCTCCCATGCTTAGCTGTTTTAATTTCTTTTTCATCTATAAAATTCAGGTTGTCCCTTCTTCTTTTAGGAAACTGATTTCCCTTCCAAGGATCTCTTTGGAGATCTTCCTAAGCAATTTATTCATATCTCCCTCTTCATTTCTCTGCCCTGCACATAGTTACGTGTGCTGGGAAGCAGCATAATCTGGTGATTAGATTAAGGGACTGGGAATCTGGAAATCTTCTGTACTACTTCAAATTTATCACTTGCTTTGTGTTCATGAGCAATCTGTAATCTACAGTTGTGTCTACTCCCTCTCCTATACTCCACCTGAAAAATGAGGATAACAGCCCATATTGAGGTCACCATTTGCTAAATGGCACCATCCCATATTATCTGAGATACCACAGTACTGAGGTTTTTGGATGAACACTGACATGCACATTGAAAGTAATTACTATTACCTGATAAAATAAGCAGTTAATGTTTCAGTTATTGGTCACACTAGCCCAAAATTCATATGTAAGAGAAAGGGTGCTCATACAAATCTAATGTAAATGTCACTCTTGTCATTTCATAGGTAAAATTACTGAACTATGATTTTTATAAAATTCCTTTATCAGTTCTCTGTTGAAATGAATATATGGGACATAATTGAATTAATGTTCTTTCTCCCACCTTTGAAGACTGAAAGGCACTCTGTGCTTTTCTTTCATCCATGCAAATAACTCAGCTGTCGAAAATTTCATAGCTGAACTGTCTCTTGCATAGTAGCACTTACACCTCAGAAAGATTTATGGATTTCCTTAAAATTCCACACATTCACAAGTCCCTCCTCTCTTAGTCATTAGGAGCTATTACTGTCTAGTTAATTAACAACTTCAGTCCTTTGTTAGCTGCATTGTCTCAGTAGGATAAGTCTCTGGTCCCAGTTAGACACATACATTTCTTAGACAATGCAGGGGGCTAATAAAAAAAAAGAATTAAAAAAAAAAAGAGGAAAAATTAAGACCCAACAACACACCCCCTTTGTGCATTGTTGCTATTGGAGCCCTAATAGATATCTGTTGTGATTCACTGATTACTGCTGTAAAACATTACAAAATACCCACGTCAGATGAGGCTGTAGCGGGACCTACAGAATTGAAACTAAACAGCGATAAAATACATTCATCAGAGTGCTTGCCGTTCTCCTCTAAGGGCAGGTTAAGCAATAATAAATACCAAGCAAAGAGAATTATTCCGTACCCAGAGCACCTGAACAAATAAAAAGCGCATAACTATTGGCACTGTTTTATAGGCTCGCCTCACAAAGTCTTATCCATGATGAAATGTCTTAGGAATCAGCGTTGAAATCCTTCCTTTCTGGCATTTGTAAGATTTAAGATGTGGGTGAGAGTGGGAGCTTGCTAGAAGGAAATGTGTTAATCCATTATTTCAGAAGGAATGTGAGAGATTCTTTTTCTGCCTTATTGGTCTCAGCAACTTTCCTCCCACATACTCATTCTTCCTTTCTCAACTCCTACCTCCCAGTAGCGCACACTGCTATTTTCTTAGGCTCATAATCATTAGTGCTGAAGGTGGTGTTAATGCTATGGCTCTGGTCTGTGTTGGCCATTGGGCCCTGTGCAGAGCTTGAATGCTGCAGAACTCTTCCTTCCTAATCTGAGAGTGCTACAATTCTCTAGCCTGCCTCAGTGAGCCTGGAAAATATGAACCACCAGGATTGTCTTCTCCTTATCTCTTGCCATTGTCTGTTTCCTACGCTTAACAGAGTGAAGAGCTCCCCAATAGGCAAACATCCCAGGCTTCCTCTTAATCATATCCTTTTGAATTACAAGAGCAGCTGCAGCACAGTTAGTTTTTCAATTTATTCTACTGTTGATAGTAACTGTTCATGACTCCTTGTGATCCAATCAACTAAATTGTTCATGAACATAAGGATCTCATTCTCTCTTGGAATATTTCCTATGAATATTCTAATCTGTTTGGGTACATCTACACAGCAACATTATTTCGAAATAACACTAGTTATTTCATAATAACTTAGCCTGCCTCTACACAGTAAGCAGTTCTTTTGAAATAATGTCGAAATACTGTCAAGTTGGAAGACTTCTTACTCTGGCTATGTATAGACTGCAGAGCTTTTCCGGGATACCGGCGGTATCCTGGAAAAGCTCTGCCGCGTCCAAGAAATGCATCCGCTTTTCCAAAAAAAATGTCGGAAAAGCAGATGCATTTTTTCGGCATCCCTGTAAACCTCATTTTATTAGGAAGAAGGGATGTTCTGAAAGAGGTTTTTCTCCGAAATTTGGCCCCGTGTAGAGGGGCCAAATTTCAGAAAAGCCTCTTTCAGAAGTAAATCGGAAAAAGATATGCAAATTGCGTTTCTTTTTCTGATTTATCTTTGTAGTGTAGACATAACCTCTAACTCCTGTAAACCTCATTGTACAAGGAGTAAGGGAGGTCGAGGAAGAGTGCTCTATTTAAAAATAAGTGCTGTGTAGACGCTCCCAGTTTCGAAATAAGCTATTTCAAAATAAGCTACGCAATTGACACAGCTCAATTTGCGTAACTTATTTTGAGTTAAGTCCTGCTGTGTAAACACACCCTTCCTGTTCTTTCTTTGCTGCCTCCCCAGCTGCTGGTGCATTGCTTGGTTAAAGCCTATCAAGGGAGAGGGAACACATTATTAAACATCTCCATTTTAAAAATACAAGTACTTCGGAGTTTCCCTTCTCCTGCTTGTTTGGTGAGATCCCACTAGAGCCAGTTAGCAGCTCATTTGCAGGCTCACTGAATGGTCCTAGAACAGAGTAGCTATAGGGTCTGGACTGCACTTCTGCCATTAAAAGTAATGCTTACAGCATCAGGAAAAACATTTTGTAGTTTGCCAGTTTTTGAGTTTTCAACACAAATGTGTGAAATTTTGGCAAAAGTGGATTTTTTTGTGGAGGAAATGGAGATGTGAACACATTCTTTTTTGTCAAAAACATTTTTTAATGAAAAAATGTTTTGACAACATTTTCTGCCCTCTCTTGTTTATAATCTGGGAGGGCATAACTTCTGAATGCTTAATATATATGATCAGCGGTCAAGATGACCATCTTAAAATTGAAGTACTCTATTCCCCTTGTAGCTCATCATGAAGTCCATGCTAGATTTGCCTTCTGATACAAATGCTTCAGTTGTTTTTCTGCTAAAATAAATAAAAACGCAGAAATATAAAATCAACGTTGGTCATGGAACTACATTAATAAATCAGAATGCCCAGACAGGAGATCATAAACAGCCCAACAATTTCATATCAATGTGCACGGCTCCAAAACAGATTAATAAAAAAAAGAGTCAGAGGAAAGTGGAAGAAAAATGGTTAGAAAACAGATGTAACTTTTAGGTTTCCAAGGCTGTTTGTCTTTCATTGACTGTAAATTGTTTTAAAAGCGCTCCAGAGTCTCATTAAAAAAATAATCATGGCTTTCTGCAATGCATAACAAAACACTCAACACCAATAATTCCTTTGTTGAGATACTATTCCTTTTGATGTCTCAGCATAATTGATAATATTGTCAGACAAAGAAGGATGTAAACAAACTAGTCACATTAGCGCCTGCAATATTCTCAACACAGAAAAACAGTTGACTTAAATACAGAATGGAAAAATGGGTAGGAGAAATAGGATAAGGCTTCTAAGTGGGTGTTAAAAATTATCTAGTAACATTTTATTGGGGAATAAAAGGAAAATACACTGAGAATATTTATCATAAGTAGAAAGAAATTTTAATAAAGGGTTCTCTTTGCTGCCCCCAGCCATTCCTTTGGGAATAATAGTTGTACGAGGAGATTGTGACTTGGAGACCTGTCGTATGTACATTGACCGGCTACAAGAGGTGAGTCAGTGAGGATTTCAGTTATTACTTATTGATTTATGACCCACTTTTCTCAAGTCTGAGTGTGTTACAGGATTATAGCTATAGACGTAATATATAAGAAATGCTTTGCTTTGCTTTGCTCACCGCTGAAATGAAAATTTCTTGAGGGTGGAACATGGTAGCCATTATAAATTCATGAGCAGCACTGCGCAATATTTGGAAGCAAGTGAAAGAATATCAATTTAAAGCAAAGAGAAGAATGAACAGTAGTTGGATTGTATTTATTGATGCTGGAATTTGATCAGAATAGTAGGACGCCCCATGAATCTTGCAAATATAATGTGGGTCCTTCAACGAAAAGAAATAGGATTAGGAATACCTCAATTTTTCATGTAAGGATAGCTATTGTGGTATTAAAATGGGGCTGACTATGCCAATGGTGCAATATCTGCATGGAAATGATTCTGCTAATATCTGCAGTAAAGCTACAAGCATGCCAAGTATGAACTAGATATTTCCAGAAGCCTGTGTTGACTCTGAGGGGTCATGGAGTTAATAAAAGTGCTGCACTTTATTGAAAAATTGTCTCTTAAGAGCTGATTAAACATGACAGTCTCAACGATAGAACCTCCAAATGCTCCAGTAAGCAACTATCAAACGGATTTAAAATTATTAGTATTATAGGAACCAAGATAATGGATTCTCATTAGTGTGATGTAATAGCTTTTACTTTATTTTTACCTTCTGGTCAGCATTTTATCAATCTTTCTGTTATTTTCATTCAAGATCCTCAAAAACAGAGGCCAGAGTTAGGCCCCCAGAGCCATATTGAGGGCCCCTGAGGTGATGGCCCAAACGTGCTTAACTCCCCATCGCTCCCTTTGAAGTCACTTGGAACCGCTGTAGTGTTCAGCCCTTTTGAAAATGTGGCTATTTATTTAGATGGCTAAATGTGGAGTTAGGAGACTAAGATTAGGTATTTATTTTTAAAAAATTGGTGGGGGTGTAAACCAGCAAATGGAACTCTTAAAAAGCAAATATATTTCAGGACTACAAAACACAAGTGCATTGTATCTTAATACAGAGATAGGTTTGACAATGGTGATGCAGGGAGAGGATTTGGAGGACATTTCCTCACAATTTATAAATGAAGATCTGCATTAATCCTGTGCTCAGAGCCCTGGGTAAAGGATGGAAAGTAGCTTCACTCAGCATGGAAAAAGCCCTGGAAAGGATTCTGATTCTCAGTTATCCCTGGCTCCAGTTTGTGGGGGAGCTATGTTAGCAGCCTTTTACAGGCCTTCTCTAACTTCCTTTGCTTATGCTGGCTGAATTCCATTGACTAGCACAGTGTGGGAGGGGATGGACCAGGACTAAGGCTCAACTACTCCCCACTTACTCCCAGGTTGGGAAGGAGTAGCCTCCCCTAAGTGTATTATGACTCCCCTTCATACCCACACTTGCTATCTGGGCAAGCCTCACAGGAAGATGGAAGGAGCCTTATGTCTATTGACTCCCTGACGTTAGGGCTAATGATTAATCTGCCTTTATGGCAGATCACATCTTGGGCCTAGATTATTGGACAGAATGCTTATTAACATAAAAGAGCCCCTCGGAACTCACTATTAGTGCCATAATGCTGTGCCTTCGCTGAGGTTAAGTTGTAGTAAAACTTGGGAGACAAATCTGTGTGTAATTTGTGATTTCCTTAAATTTAAAACTTATTCCAAAGTATTTGTTGAAAAGCCTCTGCTAATAATTCTTGTTTGCATGTAGTTTGTTATGAGTATTCTAAATGTATGCTGTTGTGATAGGGGAACACAGGTCACCGGTATGTCATTATTCCCTCTTCAGATGAACATAGCAGCTCTTATTTCTGTGAATATCTGCCTCTGCAGACCATGTTTGCAGTTCGGATGCAGATTCAAATGTTGTATGCTCACAGGGCTCTAACAAATGGGTTTCTGTGTCAAAAAGTTCAAAATGCAAAATTTGCTTTCCACAAAGTTCCTCAGTATTAACTTAAAAACCTCTGAATGTGTAAGGCCTACCACCATTGAAGTTATTTGCTGGAATGCTTGTTGGAAGTGAGCACAAAAGAGTTGCAAACTTGATGAAAGCGCATACTCTCTAAAGTATGTGAATAAATAGTTTTGAAATTCTTTTGTGTCTTTTCATAAAATCATAGAATCCTAGGGTTGAAAGAGATCTAAGGAGGTCATTGAGCAGAACCAATCCCAACTAAATCATCCTAGCCAAGGCTTTGTCAAGCCGGGACTTAAAAACCTTGAGGGATGGAAATTCCACCACCTTCCTAGGTAACCCATCCCTGTACTTCACCACCCTCCTAGTGAAATAGTTTTTCCTAATATCCAACCTAGACCTCCCCCACTGTAACTTTACACTCTTCTTGGGTGGAGCTAGTGTGGGCATCTCTTGAGTGGAGTTTGTACATTGGTTTTGGATTCATTGTCATTGCCATTTCCTTTTATTCACCCATTAGGACCTGCAATCAGTAACGACTACTACGCAGAGAGTTCACTACCAGGTAAAATATGAAGAATACTTCTTGTTTTAATTCTTTAGGCTACGTCTACATTGCAGTGCTATTTCAGGATAGTGCGCTATTCCACATCTTTTGAGCGCGCCCATTATTTCAAAATCTAACAGGCTCTCTATTCCAACATCTCTGTAAACCTCATTCCACGAGGAGTAAGGGACATTTTGGAATAGCGATTTATTTCTAAATAAGTGCTGTGTAGACAGCGCCAAATTTTGAAATAAGCTATTTCAAAATTGACTTGAAATAAGCTACACAATTTGCATAGCTCAAATTTGCATAGCTTATTTCGAGCTATGGGTGCAGTGTAGATGCACTCTTACAGTATAGAGAAAAGTTAGTCTCTGCCAGGAGTTGATATTATGTTTGAATTCAGATTGTACTTCTCATATGTGAAGCTAGACCTTGAATAGAAAGTTCATCTTATATTAGCCTTAAATGACCATGTATCCCAGATTTTAATATGAGTTTCTGAATCCTCACCAAACAGTCCCTTATGTAGCACACCCTGGATTGTGGAACTGTTCTCATAATTATTTGGGGTTGGCACAACATTATAATGTAGGTTTTTCCGCAGCACCATTGCATTTTGTCTCAAATTAGTGGTTTGTAGAGTTTGATCGTAGGACAAATGGCTAAACCTGAATTGATGTTCTCACTTATTCTGATAGATGAAACAATCATACAATATCAGACACAGCCAGTAGCCTGAAATAATACAGTATGTCAGTGTAAGAAACCCCCCCCAGCAATCCTGGAACATTTATAACCACATAGATCAGAATGTGCATCTATCCCAGCTTTATATTGATTCACACAGATATATTTTAGAAGCTGGTTGTCTAAACTGTGCATGGAAATCTTTCTTTTGCACATAAAACAGAATGCTGTGCGGCATGGTTTCCATTTGTATTTGCAATTTTGAAGTCCAGTTTTGAAAATTAGGCCTCCAGTATATATTTCTTAACTACGTTGTCATATGTGATAACTGAGATACCGTGTTTGGGGTAGTATATCTGGTTCTATCTTAGGAAATACTCTTGTGAAATTAATCATTCTGTCCACTGTACCACTGTTAAATTGAAAACAGGGATCTGAATAGAATAAATCACAGGAACTGCCCATCTGAGATTGTTTTTTGTCTTCTGAAGTAATTTTCCATTGGCAATGGATTAGTAAAAACGTAGTAATGGTGTGGTAAAGGTGCTGAGCACCTTTTAAAGGGTTTATTGCCTCCAACTCTCACTGAAATCAGTAGGTACTGAGGGTATTAATTACATCACTGAAAGTACTCAAGTACCCTGCAGTTACGAGACCATTATGGTTCAGGAACAGATTATTTTGGAGGATCAGTGATGGGTGATGTTAGAGTTCAGTTAGGCATAATCCCCAAGCTATGCCTTGAGCCCTAGTAGATACTAGTAGAAAATGTACATTTGGAAAAAATGATTTTGAAGGGTTTTTTTTTTGAGTGGTCATTTATTGGTTCTCTTGTTCCCCTTCTGATTTCAACATCGTACTGTTGTTATTTGTGTCAGCCACTTCCAGGTACTAAGGGTAAAAAGCAATGTTAGTGCCCAGAACATTAGACAATAATTCTGTTCAGCTCATTATAAAAGAGTATATATCCAATATTACCTTACCGGCTGCTGGCTGCTTCATACAAAGGAAACACCAAGACATAAAATGCTGTCTTTGTGAGCATGTATGTGCAGATGCAAACCAGAGTAGCCAAAATGTGAAATGTCAGAGATCATACTCCCCACAGCACTGATATAACTCTTGACGCCTGGAGTTATCAGCTCTGTAGAAATGAATCACCTAATTGGCTCTGGAAGTGCAAGTCAGCTTGAAGCCTCTATCAATACTTTATAATGTTTCATTTTGAATGGCACTGCCTTTATGTTTTGTCTTTTGTGTGCTTGTTTATCCTTGATTGTTCAGGCATTTGTATATTCTCAGTGGGTTCTCACTACAAACTGTTTTGTTATCTTAATTTGTGGGCTGTTCCATATTTTGTTGGCAACCAACTATAAATTATGGAAAGGAAGAGAAATCAGGGCAAGAACAGGAGTAAAGTGCTTCAGTGGGTAGACTTGTCTTCATATCCCATTAATAAGGTTTTACAGGCCCTTTTAGATCTCATAAACACTCACATTTCTCTCTTGGGCTTCCTCTGCTGTTGGAAATGAGGAGAGTCAGCATAAAGTCTTATCAGTGAGCTTGCTGCAAATTTGAAAATTGCTGCTAGATGGGTTTTTTCCCCCAATCTGTTTGTTACTCAGATACATTTCATGCATTCTCTTATGAGTGATATCTGCACATCTGGGTTTAGCTACTGAGGCGGGCTGCCCTCAGTGAAGTAATGGAGGAAACGTGCAGATTTGTGATACGAGTTTCCTCCTGACAATGTCATCCTTTCCATTGCTTCTTCTGATAAGTTCCTGGGATCTGTGCCCATGTCTGCTTCAGTCCCTCCTCATATCCTCTCCCCCTCTGATGTACATCAGTTACCTTAGATTCCTCCTCATTTTCATCAAATAGAAGGATAGGTACACGCACGCACGCACGCACACACACAAATAAATACATAAAAATCCTCTAGGCTGTAGTTTCACTCAATAAGTTATAGATGCACCACACATCCATTCACTTGCACAAACAAAAAAAAAAACTATAAACTAAGCATACTGTTTCTCCTGCCAGTGGAGTTGGAAGAAAGATGCTTATTGTTATCCATCATTTCCAATTATTTGTGAGCAACATTCCCTCTAATGTTTTCCATCCATGTGCAGAATAAATCTTACTATGTGTGCTGAGACACGTGCAGATGTGTACCACCAGGAGAAACACAAACTTAGCTGTGGGCACTCTGCTAATCAGCTGGGTGGCAGTGGAATCTTTCATGAGTGGCTGCACAAGCACTCAGCTTACAGGGAACGCTGCTTGTGAGGCACTCAGAAGCATAAGGGCTGAGTCAGGCCTGCTAGTCACAGATGTCAGGTTCCAAAGAGCTTTACATGTTTCCATGTGCTTCACACCTGATGCTTAAACCGCTAAGCCTCGTCATCATGAAAGTACAGGTTGAACTTCTCTAGTCTGGCATGCTCTGGTCTGGCAACATCCATCGTCCGGCATGATTTTAGTTAGATGGATGTCCACTTATCATGGGTGTGGCCAAGTTTCCTGTGGTCCCATAAAGTTTGTTTACAGCCACAGGTCCTGGCTCTCAGGGTTCTGTGTTGTTGTTTAGCTCTGATTTACCCCTAAATGTCTTCTAAATGCTCAGTAAGCAGTGGCAATGTTGATAATACTGCTAGACAATACTGACCTCCCATGGTTCTACAAATTCTCTTGTTCAGCACCAGTCAGGTCGCACGGGTGCTCGACTAGAGAGGATCAACCTGTATGCACATAAGCAGAGTACACTGGGGCAGTGTTCCCTCTAAGGGTATGTCTACACTAGCCCCCTAGTTCGAACTAGGGAGGCTAATGTAGGCATTCGAAGTTGCAAATCAAGCCCGGGATTTAAATATCCCGCGCTTGATTTGCATCTTCCGCCAGTTGCCTTGAAATTTGTTCGGACTAATTCGTCTACGCGTGTGAGGTTTATACATCGAAATAAAGCCCTGAATCAACCTACCTGTTATTCCTCCTGGAATGAGGTTTAACAGGTAGTTTGAACTAGGCTTTATTTCGAACTACCGGTCCCCGCCGCATGTAGACACGGGCAGTTAGTCCGGACTTGTAAATTTCAAAAAGTGGTGACCGGCCGGGAAGATGCAAATCAAGCATGGGATATTTAAATCCCGGGCTTGATTTGCAACTTCGAATGCCTACATTAGCCTCCCTAGTTTGAACTAGGGGGCTAGTGTAGACATACCCTAAGCTGAGTGGCAGCACAGTCCCTCAGCTTCTTAATGAGCCCTGCCCAGCCAGGGGCTCAATACTGGCACATGGAGTTGTCTGAGTAGGGAAGGGGCACTTCTCCTCAGTGACATAGGATCACATCCCCTCCCTACTAGCTGGGAGACACTCACTGACAGTGAAACCTGTAAACCTGAAGCAACTCAGACAAGAGGTTGCTGTTGAGATCCTAGCAAACTGCCAAATCTTTGAGTGCACCGAGTTGTCTGGAGCAGCTTTAGCTTTTTCCTCTTGGATAATCAGGAAAAGAAGCCAATAATAGACAGACAGGGGGCAAATTAAGCCCCCAGGCAGAAGCTAATAAGATGAATCTTACAAAATCTGGTGGGCTGCCAAGCAAAGTTGTCAACAACTTGCAATTGCTTTGTGCCAAACTAATATGCATTCACCTGGCTGAAAAACAAGACACAGTCCATCAAATCATTAAACACTAATCATGGAACAGCTTATTGTAAACAGCGTCTAGAGAGTGCAAGTACGCTGCTAACCAAGAATACTGGGGAATCCAAGAATGTGTGTATGTGTACAGTACTGGAATAACCAAATTAAATTTCCAATGGTTGAGAAAGCATCTACTACTTTTAGTTAAAAGTGATGCATCATATTCAGTGACATATGGAGATGTGTCTTGTGATTTGATCAACCAGAGGTTCCATTTATCTAGAGTTTAGCTGATAAACTAAACTCATTTAAGTCACTTTGAGGTTTTCCCTAGGAATTTACAAACAAACCAACAAATCCTTGGGTATCCTGATTTGCACAGCTCTGCAACATAGGGAAACGGAGAGGTGAAACACCATTCCCTCCTCCCGTATTCTTTGGTTTCTTCCTAATTTTGTTCACTGCTTCGAAATGAAGGGAACAGCCACCTTAGAAATATCTCAGATCGATGGAAAACAAATCAGCATTTGCAAAGCAGAAAAACTAAAGTATCCATAGGAGAATAAATGTTGTTTCCACATTTCTAAATGTTACAAATATTGGCAAGTAAATCCACAAAAATTAAAAACTATTAAATAAAGTTCTTGACAATATCTGTATCAAAATTCCAAATGTGTTTTTGTGCACAATAAACTGAAACTTCCTATTTTATTACCTCCTATCCCTAATACTGCTTCCCTCTTGTGTATTAAGCAGACCCATTCTTCTCCTCCAAATAACATTTTCAATAGGGAAGGTAATTAATCACTGGTAATTGCCATTACCCAAGTGTATGATGTGTTCTTCATCATCTGAAGTCTTTAAATCAAGGTTGTCTTTCTAAAAATATACTCTAGCTAAGTGTTTGCCAAATGGTGGCTTGTAGGATGGTTGGAGGTGGGTTGAGCCCAATGTGGTGATGAGGTCTTTGAGGAGGGGGTAAGGTGAGCCTGCTCCACACTAACTCTGCGACAGCGGCACTCGTCCCATGGTGCTGGGTCTAGCTTCCTGCTCTGGGGATTGCACCCTGGCATGCAAGGTTACAGTGCTGCTCACCCAAATTTGGTTCAGCTGCCCCTCCAACATGACAGAGTGGTGGCTAAGTCAAACCTGAGTGGTGCTATGGTCTCCTACACCAGGTCACAATGCCCAGAGCCAGAAGCTGGGACCAGCCATATGGGAGAGGAAGTGACACTGTGGGGTGAGGGTAGAGTGTGCCCATTCTACTGCAGGGATGGGCAATAATTTTTGATGGGGGGTCACTCCAAGATTTTGGAAAGTGGTCAAGGGCCGCATTTCACTGTGGAGGGAGTGTGGGTTTTGGGATGGAGGTTGGGTGCAGAAGGGAGCTCGGGGTAGGGGGTTGGGGTGCAGAAGAGGATATGGGGTCTGAGGAGTTTAGATAAAGTAGGAGGTTGTGACTTTGGGCAGGGGATTGGGCTCCTGGGTCCAAGAGGGAGTAGGGGTGCAGGAGTGAATTTTGACCTGGGGGAGGAGTGTAGCGGGGGATGCAGAGTGTGGAAAGGAACTGTGATCTGTGGCAGTGTGCAGATGATTTGGGTGGTGACCTATGGCAGACAGTGGTAATGACCTGGGGCAGGGAGTTAAGAAGTAGGAGGGACTGGGGTGCAAGAGGCAGGCTCAGGCCAGGAGTCACTTACCTTAGGCAGCTACCAGCCAACGGTTCTGTGGGTCTCTGAGGCAGGCTCCCTCTTGCAGCAGCCCCAGCCACACGGGTTCCCTCCATGTGCTGCTCAGGGCCATGCATCCCTGGGGGGCGAGAGACTTCATGCACTCTCCCCTCTCCCCTCAAGGCCAATCCAGGCTGTATCATGGCCGCCCCTGCTCTACTGTATCCACTTCAGGGCCTTTCCTTTGCACTGGGCCAAGAGTAGGGTTGCAGAGTGCCAGGGTGGAAGGTGGTACTATGAGTGGCCAATGACCATCTGGCAAGGCAAGGAGAAGGAGGTAGCAGTGGCAGGGGAGAAAGACGCTGACCTAATTTTGGGCCCACAAATTTGGAGCCTGAGCGGGTCACATAAAAGAGAAGATGTGGTTGGTGGGTGGCCTTGCTGGGAAATTTGGGAACCACTGCTGTAACTCAAATAGAAGTTTAGGGGCTTGATGAAAGAATCACTAGGTGGAATTCTATGGGCTGTGTTTTGCAGATCAGACTAGAGCATCATAATGGTCCCTCCTGGCTTTATACTCTGTGATTCTCTAACTCATTTTCTGGTGCAGGATCCTTAAACAAAAAGTAGTTGAAACAAAACAAAACTAATAGCACTCTGTGGTTTCCATGTAAAACAATGGTTTCTCAGCTGGAACCTTCCCTCCCCTTTGTGCTGTTAACTGTCCTCATTCCCTGCATACAGATCATAAACTGGTGTCCTTATTCATTGTGCATCCTAATTTAGGGCCAGATTCTTTCCTGATTTACACCCCAGGCAACCCTACCAGACATCACTACTCTAGATGTAAATCAGAGCAGAATTTGGCCTTAAATGTATAGAAGTTTGGGTGGCCACTTGGACCGGATCATCTGCTGTGCTGGTGAATCATTCAGCATAGTGTTGCAATCAGCCTGCTTGCTGGTCTGGTGGCAGCACAACACAGCCCCATCTAGTAGATCATGTTCTGACATCCATTCCTGGCTCCCCAGATCAGGCAAGACTGAAAGTGCTGCAGAGCCAGCACGTTCAGCTCTTTGGTGCTATTGTGCACAAGGGAAGCCTCATTATTTCTCCTTAGTAAGTCTCCTCTGGGCAGTTCTGCTAGTGGCATTGCCAGGCTCTGAGAGGCAATCTCTCTTCAGCCAGAAGGATGGTTGTGTGAGCAGATTATTATTGCCATTGGTTCAAATTACAGGGGCACCCAAAAGTGCAAATGTTTCCAAACACAGAGGAAGACATGCCCCTAACCTCATGAGCATAAAGACGAGAAATAGAAAGGTAGATGAGGCACAAGGACACAACATACAAGCATGTGGCACCTTATAGACTAACTGAAGTGTTGGAGCATAAGCTTTCGTGGGCAAAGACCCACTTCGTCAGATGCATGCATCTGACGTGGGTCTTTACGAAAGCTTATGCTCCAACACTTCAGTTAGTCTATAAGGTGCCACAGGACTCCTCGCCGCTTTTGCAGATTCAGACTAACACGGCTACCCCTCTGATACTTAACATACAAGCATGGTGATCAGGATGGAGACAGATGTGTAATGGCATATCTATATTGCAAAATGTAAAGTATGGCATGAACCTGTATTTATCAAACCAGGGATTAAATAGCTGAGAAAACAAGATAACTTGGGTTGTAATTCAGATTAGCACTTGATTCAATCCCAGGCTGCCCTACAGAATTTCACTCAAATTCCTAATCTGAATTTGTTAAAAGCTGAGTTGCTATTCTCTGCTGCTCTTTTAACCCATGTTAGCTAACCTGATTCAGAACACACTTATTTTTGCTGTGTAAATATATCCTTATTGATATATCTGTTTTAGACTCCTCACAACTTGATATTCATAATCGTTTCCACCACCATACATGAGTAATGCTCATGTGACATAATATGTAACTTTGCTAGCTTTGATACGGGGCTTTTGAGGGCTCTGAACTGAAGAGAGTGGATACTGAAGGATTTGACTGGTGTCAGCAATGCCCAATGCCACAAAGAAGATTGGTTTACATGGGAACTGATATCTAGAAAAGCAGGACTAGGTTAATTAGAACATAAGAACATAGGAAAATAAGAATGGCCATATTGGGTCAGATCAAAGATCCATCTAGTCCAGTAACCTGTCTTCCGACAGTGGCCAATGCCAGATGCCCCAGAGACAGTGAACAGAAACAGGTAATCATCAAGTGATCCCTCTCCTATCATCCATTTCCAGTCCCTGACAAACAGAGGCTAGGGACACCATTCCTACCCATTTTGGCTAAGAAGTGTTGATGGACCTAACCTCCATGAGTGTATCTAGTGCTTTCTTTAACCCTATTAAAGTCCTGGTCTTCACAACCTCCTCTGGCAAGGAGTTCCACAGGTTGACTGTGTGCTGTGTGAAGAAAAACTTCCTTTTGTTTCTTTTCAACCTGCTACCTATTAAATTAGCTTTTACCTTTAGGGTAAAGTCAGCAAAGAAAAATAGGCAAATAATCCAGTTTTAAACAAAAGAGTTTATTCAACAATCTTCTTTCCTTCCCCCATACCCAGGATCAGGAAGGTTCCTTTCCACGAGTACTTTCCGTTCAGAGGCTCTCTCCTAGATGGTGCTTCCTAGATGGTAAGCGTATCTGCCTATGGTGCTATGATGAGCTCTTGTCATTGACACACACTGAGAGACTTTTATTTCCAAAACTATTGGTGTAATGGCCAGGTGCTGCCTTTTGCTGTGTGAGACAGGTAAGGAGGAGGTGGGTGTTGCTTCTTTCCTTCTCAGGAGCAGAGCAAGACCTTTACCTTGTGCGCAGCTAGAGGCCCAGGTGAGTGGTCTGCGTGCTGTGGTCAGCAGCACTTAGATCAGTACAGCCTGTGGCAGCCCACAGCAGTGCCTTTCAGTTGCTAATGCCCACTGCTATCTGTAGGCTTCAGTGCCAAACTCCACCCTACACCAAAACACCTATGCAGCTGGTTTTAGTACGGTAGAGCAAGCCCATGTCTGTTGACCTGGGCTGGGAGGCTCGTTGCCATGGGCTGTGAAGTTGCCCCTCCCTCGCTGGCTGCTCTTTTTGAAAGCAACAGCAAGTTGCTCCTGAATCTATTTTGCCCCTGGTATGGCCACATCTGTTGGTATCAGGCCTTTGCTCTGCATTGTGAATGCCACGTAGCTATTTGGTTTTTCCCTTTACATATTCTAGAGGTTATGAAAATGAAGCCCACATTCGGTCTGAGATTTCACTCTAACTCACTGTAGCACTGTGGAGAATTCTACATCTATACCTTGCCCTGGTTTTGTCAAAGCTACCCAGTTCACCTGGGGTCTACCCAGGCCCACCAACAAGGCAGGCAGGCAAAGCAGGTAACTACCCCGGGGACCAGCAATTCAAAGGGGCCCGGGACTCCCAGCTGGAGCCTCAGGCCTTTTAAATTGCTGCTAGAGCACCAGGCGGTGGTGCTAAGGGCTGGGTGGGGCAGAGGACCACGGCACAATGCTCTTCAGGCACTGCTGAGGGCTAGCTGCCTCCAACTCTGCCCCTTCTGGGAACGCAGAGCCAACCGCCCCCCCGCCCTTGCCCAGGAGACTGACAAGTCTGTCACACCCCCACACCCCCTCCTCCCCTGGTCTGCCTCAGCCTTTAGATCTCTAAAATTAGCAACTAAAATGGACAGCGCCTTGTTCTAGCATATATGAGCTGTGACTTTTGTCCTCAGTAGTTACAGTCTTTCCTTGATTGCTTCAGATATGCTCTTTCTTCTTTTGTTTTCTTTCACATGGCTGAAATAGTCTTTGCAGACAGGTTTTTTTTTTTGTAGTTGTTGGTTTTGGTTCATTTTTGGCCTCTTTGGATTACAATGTTCTTCTACAATGTTGAAAATTAACACACGGCAGAAAAATGCTACTGCATAAAAACTCCAAAGTGAAGCTAGCAAGTCTGTAGTTTCATTGCCCAAAGTAAGTGCCACGCATAAAGTAAACAGCATAGATGGTGAAAAACAACGTAGGCAGTTCAAATGCTTTCAGTTTTAATAATCCAAATTGCTTCCATAGCTAAAAATGGGCAAATAATACTAGATGACTTTCCCCTTTTTTCTCTTTGAATTTGCCATGAACAAAGTGTAATTTTTTTGAATTTCTTTGCAAATCGGTATTATCAGCCAATAACTTGATCTGCAGCTTGTTCACAAGCATTTTGGTTTATTTGATATAAAAATTGAGCTGATTTGGTTGGACACATAAATCATATGGTGATGTTTTTGTTTCCTGAATGGAAAAGAGCTCTTTGTATTAGATTTCTAGTATGATTGCCTCTTATTACAAATCTGAAATTCACTTTCCATGCTTTTGCATTATTTGCTTTAAATGTGCTGATTCAATGAACTTTACTGCCAAAAAATCATTTGCTAGAAATATTAGCACAAAGGGGGAATAGGAATAAGTATGAATATAGTCAGAACAAATAAATTGTTTAGCAGTGTTTGCTGAGCAGTGTTAGCAACACAGGTAAAGAATTTCACTTGCCTCCTTTGTAAGTGCTTTGAGATCTACTGATGAAAAACACTACATAACAGCTGTGATATTATTTTATCATAAAATATATGAAACTTCACAATGACTCTTCTGTGTGTGATTGTTTGTGATTGGATTTTTTAATCAAGTGCCATGACTTTTGTTAAACTCTGTCTTTAAAATCTACACATTAGTACTTGTGAAAAGCTGGCAAGACTCTACTGAAGTCCAAGTTGCCTTATTTGATGGCCGACTTTTGCCCAGTTTACATTGTGGATTCAATTCCGCTCAGATCTTTTTCTTTAACACGTCACTGTTGCTTCTCTTTCTTGCAGCAACTTCTGCTGATCGTTTTTACCATATTGACAGATCTCAGGTAAACTTCCATCTGTTTCCTGTATCTATAAATCTTTAAATCTTTTTAAAGCATTGTCAGATACAGCTTAAAATGAATTATCTGTATTTGTTCTTGTATGTCTTAAAATTTTGCTGATGCCTCAAGGAAAAATGAAATATATTTTGGGCCAGATCCTCAGAAGGTGTAAATTGACATAGCTCTACTGAAGTCAATGATGATTTATACCTACTGAAGATCTGCCCTTCTATCTACAAGCAATTTGATGTTCAAATAGTTTCCTCTATCCCTCTTGCTTATCCTCTATTTCTAAGGACATGTGTGTGCAAACAGAATCTTTATCAGTTTCTCTTCTGCAGTTTATAACAAACCTAAAAAACTAATCTTCTGTGTATGACATTGGATAGCTGCGGATGTTACAAATTGAGAATTATGATTAGAGCTGTATAAAATGCTCACAAAGAAACAGAAAAAATCGTACTCCACTGGTTTCAGGTTTTATTTCAAAATAGACAATAAGAGAAATTTGTGACGCTGGACTTAATTTGTAATCAAGCTGAGCAATGTAATAGTTTTGCATCAAAGTCATGCAACTGTAACACACTGGGAAGGTGTGTCTTTGTCCCTCTTCTGGACCATGTGACAAAGTCTCCTGAGTCTGCTACTGTCTTCCAGTTGATGGAGATGGTCCTGTAGCTTGAGCAGCACAGGTTGTTCCTCCCTTAATTGGGACTCTCTGATCTGGCAACATCCAGCAGGACTACAGATGTTCCTGGACTACAGAGTTCAGGTATAGGGAGGTCTGGTCGTGGGGCAGGACTGCAGCAGGGGGGGGGGCTGGTGACTCAGCTGGGAGTCCCATGTGTGGGGGAGAGGTGGGGGGAGCAGTGGGAAAATCTGGCCCCAACAGCTGAGCAGTAGCAGGGGGCCAGCAGCGGCCCGCGCAGCTCTGGCCCTGGTGGTAGCCAGGAAGCTCCAGCCCCGGTAGCAGCTCTGGCTCCAGCCATGAAGCTCCGGCCCTGGCAGCAGACAGGCAGCTCCAGCCCTGGCTGTACAGCTCCAGCCCCTGTTGCACAGCTCTGGCCCTGGAGTGACCAAGCAGCAGTGGGACCCTGGAACCCTATTAGGGGGGACAGCGGTTTAGCATGGGCCAGGAGGGGAGAAACCTCCCCTGGACCAGCAAAGCCCTGGGTGCCGGACCAGGGAGGTCCAACCTGTGATGGGTTATGTTTGTAAATCAGAGGTCCCAGGTGCAATCACTGTGGATCATCTGAGAAGGGATGTCTGTATTCAAGCTGATGTTTCAACAAAAAGCCAGGAGACTGCTTGAATGAAGTTTTACTTTAACATTTGGAGAACCTGAAACTCACAAGCAGGGTGAAGTAGATGAAATGAAATGTGGTTCAAACCTCTAGAGCAGGAGTGGGGAACCTTTTTAGAGTCAGGGGCTCAGCATCAAAATCAGTCAGGAGCTGCACACAAGCAAGAAGCAAAAAACCCCCCTCTCACTGACATGGCCCTTGACTGAGAAAAGACACTCCCCACATTCCCTTACGCACCAGAGCCTAGGGCTACGTCTACACTGCACTGTAGTTCAAAATAAGATACGCGATTTGAGCTACGCAAACTGTGTATCTTATTTTGAAATAGCTTATTCTGTAATTTGGCGCTATCTATACAGCACCAAATTTCAAAATAACCTGCTATTTGAAAATGTCCCTTACTCCTCGTAGAATGAGGTTTACAGGAATGTCGGAATAGCGAGCCTGAAATAAGATGTGGGATAGATATTTCGGGATACTGTGGTATCCCAAAATAGCATTGCAGTGTAGACGTAGCCTAGTGGGGCCCAGGCTAGTAGATTGTGTGTGCTCCAGCTCAATGGGTAGATGGCGGGGAGACTGGAGTGCCAGCACTGGCTCCCCAATGCCGGGGGAGAACCCTGAGTCTTGGGGCTGGATCCAGGCAAGCTGGGGGCTGCATCTGGCTCCCAGGCCTTAGATTCCCCACCCTGCTCCAGGGATACAATCCTACCAAGTTTTGCACAGCTTTCATTATATTACTATAAAAGCCCATGGGTTTGCTATTTCCCGTCTCCCCCATGTCTCTTTGGGGATGAAAGTGAAGATCCATCATGTTTCCACTGAGGTGTTGCTTAGGTGTTGGCAGAACATAGAACAGAGACCAGTGGAGAAGAGATGGAACCAGCAATGTAAGCCTTGCTATGGAGTTGATACTTGCTGCAGACTGATGGGGAAATCTGAAGTCCAGTGAAGTCAACAAAAGATATGTTGTTGCCTTCAGTGGTGCCAGGATTGAACCTTGAGAGTTGGGGGAGAAAAGTATGAGGTTGTCTCTATCTACTGGAAGATTCCAATTGGTACCCTTCAGGAAGGGTCATTTTTCTTCTGGCTTTCTGACACAGTTTGGCCTCCTGGCAGATGGACGATGATTCATTTTTGACTCTGTATCTCATTCTAACAGGAACATTTGCACTTTGTGACTGAAATTTCGCAGGACGAGATTTTTATCCTGGACCCAGAGCTGGTGATATCCCAGCAGGTGGGGACGCCTCCAGGAATGCCCGATCTGGTAGTGGAGCAGGCCTCTGGGTAAGCACTTCCCTTCCCAGTCTGGGAAGGGTTTTCCAGGGGGTGGGCACTTCCCCTTACCACACTTCGATAGTAGGAAGAGAATATTAAAGTAGGGAGTTGGGTAAACAGATCCATTGATCACATTACAAACTCTCTGTGGGGCTTACATTCAGACACTAGTAAATGGGGTCTTAAATTGAGCTGTGAACCCAGGAATTACAATAAAGTGTCCGTATTTCTCCTTGTCTTCTGGATAGACCAACATATGCTTACACTGAATTAACCTCCTTCACTCACTCTCTTCTCCCAAGGGGCTATTTAGGGCCCATCCAGCTTGAAGAGGGCTGCAAATGAATGAGTGTAAGGGGGCTTCAAACAAGAGTGAAAAGCGGCCTCTGAGGAATTAATTTCGTTCTCTTTCCTCCTTGTGTTTTTAGAATATCAGATCGGTGGAACCCTGCAGTCCGAAAGCGGATGCTAAGTGACAGCGGCCTCGGCAAGATTTCCCCGCACTACGAGGTACCTGACAAACAAAAGGACGCCAGCCAGACACACATGCTGCAGTAAGAGCCCTCTGCATTTCTCTGCTTGATGCTGCACCGTCCCCATCACAACTGACAACTGTTAGTTGGTCTTTTAAAATGTAGTGGGTAACAATGACAGGAGGAAATGGAATCTTTCTTTCTCTTTTTTCCACTTCTCCCTTCTGCTTTGCCCTCTGTCTCTCTCTCTTTCCTTTCCTTTCTTTCTCCAGCTTTCAGTCTTCCGTTTGCTTGAAAACATAGACCCAGATTTCCAAAAGTGAGCAGTGGTTTGGAAACCCTAAATTTTGTCTGAGAAACTGGAGGCACAGTAAAAGGTCCTGTTTTTCAGAACAAGCTGAATGTTCAGCCTCTGAAAACAGACCCCTTTTAAGCTATCCCAAGTTGATCACCCCAAAATGGAGGCACCCCAAGTCCATAGCCACTTTGAGCCCACAGCTCCCAAAGGATCTAAGCCAAGATTAGCTCTTTGGGGCTGACCTCTTAGACAACTTTTTGCTGTCTCCCTTCTATGGGTAACATTCCATCCACTGTGATCACATCATGATGTTCAGGGACAGTTTGCAGAGACTGGGGTGGGTCAGTGAGATGATTCTTTAGGCTACACTCCAAACTTAGGGCACATCTACACTGCAGCATTATTTCGAAATAACAAAGTGTGTGTCTACACAGCAAGCCGTTATTTCAAAATAATTTTGAGATGGTAGACTTCTTACTCTGACTTCTGTAACCCTCATTTCACGAGGAGTAAGGGAAGTCGACAGAAAAGTGTTCTTCCTTCGTCTTCCTGTTGTGTAGACAGCGCCAAAAGCCGAATTAAGCGATTTCAACTTCAGCTACGCAATTCACGTAGCTGAAGTTGCGTAGTTTAATACAACTTTTGTCCTGCAGTGTAGATGTGCCTTTAGGTGTGTGCTTGCATTTGCGTGTATCTTTCATCATCCCTACCACCTTTTGCAGAAAAAGGAGCCCACCTGCTGGTTCCTGTTGGTTGAGATTTTCAAATATTAATGAAGGGATTTAGGCCCATAACTGCCATTGAAACAGAAATAGGAACACTGTTGAATTCCCTTGCTGGTTGTGAAAATTTCAGCTTTTTACTATAGTAGCTGATTTAGATTGTGTTACATCAGTTCCCCTTTATATTTTCAGTAACCCCCAAAGGCCAGGTCTGTCTGAGAAAAAAGCAATTACATATACAAATCACACAGGCCTTGTTATAGCCTGAATTTTAGTTGGTTCCTGTGCCTTAGATCAGTAATATATGGAAATGTGAAAAGGGACGAGCACAGTGGCTATTGCTTAGTAGTCTTTCTTATTATGGGGAAGATTTTGGTTTAGTTCTTGATTTTGTGCTCCCAGGATAGTAGGCACTGTGAGAGGCCGGGCCAAAGAGTTTGCGGGGCCCAAGGCAGCACGCTGTGGTTGGCTGAGCCGCATGTGCTGGTGGCTCCCAGTCAGGGCAGCGAGTGAGCGGCTGGGGGGGCGGGAGCTGGGCAGCATGGGGCCCTGAATGTGCAGGGCCAAAGGCAACTGCCTTGCTCGCTTTTCCCAAAGGCCGGGCCTGGACTGTGAATATTGCAGAGGGAAACCTAATCAGCTTGGGAGAGCATGCAGCTTTCCCTAGGCCAGACTATAGGGCCTTAAACTGGGGACATGTGCAGTGGAAAAAAATTAGATTGATTTTAAAAAAGCTTCAGAGGGGTAGCCAAGTTAGTCTGTAACTGGAAAAACTTAAAAAACAACGAATAGTCTAGCAGCACCTTAGAGAAGGTGCATCTACACTGCAGCATTTTTCTGGAAAAATGGCCATTTTTCCAGAAAAACAATACTTGCATCCACACTGCCATTGAGTTCTTTCGACAGACAGTCGATAGAATGGAGGGGTTTTTCCGACGGCGGTAAGCCTCCTTCTACAAGGAAGAAGCCTATTTCGGAAAAAGGCATGTGTGGACACAGAAGAGGGAGTTTTTATGAAAGAAGAGGCCTCCAGAAAATAACACAGGTGCCCTGGTGGCCACTCCGTCCATACTAATCACAACTTAAATGCGAGATAGCGTCCAATCAATGTGGACACTATCTTTCGAAAAAGCAGATCGCTTTTTCATTGCGTGTTTGCTGTGTGGATACTCTCTTTCGAAATAAGCTTTTCTGGAAGATCTCTTCCGGAAAAGCTTCTTCTGAAAGGAGCTTACAGTCTAGATGTAATCAGACTAACAAAGAATGTAGATGGTATCACAAGCTTTCATGGGACCAACCAACTTCTTCAGATGAATGGAGTTTAAGGGATCTAGCTGTCAAATAAATAGCACAGAAATAGGATGTGGGGAGGAAGAGGATGAAAACCTGGCAGCTAGATCCCCCCCTGCTCCCGTGCTAGAGCAAGAGTGAGTCTGTGTCTCTCCTCTTCATGAGCCTTTATGTATACTGCTGTCAGTTGGGCCCTAATTTGCTGTATCTGCCACAGCTGCTGGCTCCACCACTCCAGCCCTCTCCCAGGGCTCAATTTTAACCTTTAAAGAGCCAGTGTGGGGCAGATGCCCCATCACAGTCACACATAATTCTTCCCTGCTTTATTCAGTGAACAGCAACAACTGGCAACCTATGCTAGAAAGTGTGCTGAATGAGTAGCCCTGCTTCATCTTAGTGGGCTGCAAGATCATTGTAACCAAGATAGTCTCCCAGGACAGGGTGGTTTTGCAAACTGCGCTTGCATATCTTTAATTTGCAAGGTGTGCTGAATGAACCATAGCAGCACTTTGATTAGATGCAGAGAAAGCTCATGGCTCTTACAGGCAATGTGTGCAATCAGCACACCCCTCACTCCATGTGCTCTTGCTTTACATGCATGTCACTTTAGTAATACCTGTAGGAAAAACACAAATGGAAACCAGCAGAATTTGGCAACCCTATGCATGGGCAACAGTAAACAAAATGTCTCGCAGGCCACAAATAGAACCACAATGGACTGCAAGCTGCATGGGCTACACTACTGTTGTACAAGATAGAGTTGCTCTAAGGAGAAAATCAGGATTGTGTAGTGAAGGATGACGGTTGTCTGTAGGACTCCCAAATGAGTGGTCACATTTGACAATTTTGGTCTTAAACTCTCTGGGTCTATGTTCACCAGCTACAAAATGAGCACGACTCCTGGATGCCATGCTAAGGTTTTAGCGATAAGTACTTTCTACTCCTAACCATTGGCCGCAGACAGTTCTTCCATATCTCAGAGTAGGGAGAAAGGGGGAAGGGAGCAAGGGAAACGTGAAATATCTTTAATCAGATACCATCTGAAAATAAACTCACACGAAGCTCACTTAATTAAAAACAAAAGAGTAATTAATTTTCTCTAACCAAGACCCCATGCCTAGTATAACCCCCTTTTCCCTCCCCGGGTTACTGGGGAGCAGGTCACACTCACAGGTGTGCCTGGGCGCCTGATGTTTTAACCCAAAAGGAGATCCTGAGCACCCCAGTAGTGATGGTGTTTAATTTGGGGGAAAAAACCCTTTCCACCCCCCTTGCTGTTCCCTTGCTCACAATGAATGTGCAATGGCGGTGCCTCCACCTGGCTGGCCTTGTACATATTTACTGGTGTGCCTTTAGAGCCTCCAGGAATATACTTATTCCAACTATAATCTGGATCTAATTCCAGAACAACTGCAAATCATATAGATCTAATAGAATACTTTAAAATAAACAATCTTTACTTAACTTAAATAAACAGAGATTAACAGATTAGCAATGAATAGCATTAACAAAACACATAACAATAATTGAAGCTTATGTAGCTAACATTTGTACTGACAACAGTGATCCCACCCCAGAGTGTTCACACCCCTGGACTCACAGTCCCAGACACTTGCTTGCGTTGGCGCGCTGATGTTGCAGCTGTAGTGGAGATTCGGTCCAGGCTAGACAGCAGCTCTGTCCCAGGTAGCACTTTCCCAACAAGGCCCAAAACTTACTGCCTCATGCTGTGCCTATCGGAAGCAGCCTGCTGAATCCCAGTTCCAACAGGCATCTAGTCCCGGTCTGTAGCTGCCCTCCAACAGCCCCCAGACTGGATCAATGTCCTTGGCAGCAGCCTGGCTCCCCCTTCGGTTCCAAACTCCAAGGCAAAGTACCAGACTGCTAGGCCTCTTTTTTTCATGCACATGGAGAAAGAGTCCTCTCCCACACAAGAGTCCTTCCTTCCTGTTTTTCCCAAGGGCTCATGGGAATTGTAGTCTGGATTGCAGCACACAGGGTCTTTCCAGGAAAAAAAACAGAGGCCCCTTTAGTAAGGGGACTACACTAGGAATCATTAAAATCAAATCTCTTTTCCCTCCCTCCCCAGGGCTTAAGAGTAGGATTTGTGCCAAGCACTGTAATTATTTTCAGATTCTCTATAGATCTTTTTATTCAGATTTGAGTGATTTAAGGCATCTCTTTGTTTACATACCTTGTCTTTTCAACGGTCCCTGCATTTTCAAAAAGGCAGACAGCATTTTAAAGGGCGGTATATATTTATTCCATGGACACTCCAAACAGCCGTCAGCCATACTACTTCTGGCTAGTCTGCTCTCATGACCTAAGATAGGTCTGCTCAGATCAATGCTTGAAAAAGATACCTCCAAGGAAAACCAGAGTACTGCAGAAAATGTCACTGAATCAGCTGAACACACGCTTTCCTCTTCCAGAGTGAGTGCTAGACCAATGTCCGAGTATGGTGCTAAGGGATATCGTGCTGTGAAGTTGTAGGTGTTGTACACATTGCTGTTGGGATGTGACATAATCTCTTATCACTTGTAGCTATTAAGATTTGATGGAACTTCATACAAGACAGGAGATATCCCTTGTATTCTGTAGATTTTCTCTGTGGGTAGTTGTATTCTGTATTGGTGAAATTCTTCCTGTTGTTACATTGGAAAAATGGATTTTTGGAATGAATTAACTCTACGTTCCACTGAGAAAGTGGATCTGGAGAAATGCTTTACCCGTGGGGGGCTTGACCCTATAGTGTGTGTTGAACACTGGCCTCGGTCTGGCGAAGCACATAATTAGGTACTTCACTTTAAGCACATAAGCAGTCTCATGGAAGTAATTGCTATTCAAGTCCCGACAAGTGCCTCCCATGGGGCTGAAGCTCTGAGACTTCCTCCTCCCCCTGCAAAGCAGAAGCCCCTAGGTCTGCCATAGGGCAGGCACCCTGAGCTCCTCTCTAGTAGCTGGAGAATGGAGAAGTGGTATGAGGGGCGTTGTGAACTGTTCTTTCTCTGTATGAGAGCCGAGCCATGGTTTGGCCACCCCTTCTTTATTAGCTAATGCAGGTCAGAAAAAAAGGCAGTGTTGAAAAGGGAAGATGTGAGCTGTAACCAGTCTTGGTAGAGGTCAGAGGTACACTGGATGAAAGAACATCTAAACCAGACTCTTTCATCTTCAGTGCCTTAGAGAGAGTAATAGCAACTTGTCTAACATCTAGCCAGCTATAATGGCATCATGTGTCCAGAGCTGTTATCTGAGTAAAGTACATGTAAAGGGTGGGAGAAGGTTGGCCAGCACACCATCTGGTTAAGTTGCACATAAGAAAAAAAATGCCTATAGGGGTTTGAAGATGGCAGCAACACTTCTTACAGTAAGTGGACATTAATTAGCCAGTAATATCATGCAGCCACTGCTTTATGAGGCAATAATAATTATCACAACGAAAGGACTTGGATCATTGCTGAGGAAATCAGAGTGGCAGTACAGATGTTTAAAAGAAAATTGTGTGCAGCGCAAGGAGATAAGCATCAGGAATGTGAGTTCGGATGTGAAAAGGGTGAGAAATGTCAAGAGGTCATGTGCAGTTTGAAAATGGAGGTGGAAGCTGCTAGTGATGAGTGCACCTTAGGAGGTCCAAAGGTGCTTTGGATAAACATTTAAAACTTCAGATGCTTCATCATGCATCTTACTTTTGAAAAACTGAGCATTAAACATCATAAAACTCATTCCCAAATACCTCCAAATAGTCTGTCCAGTAGTATTTCAACATCACACACTGAAATGTTTGTTTGGTTCAGATTCAGTTTAAACTCTGGGTGTAAATTTGAGGATTAAGTGTGATATTATTTTATCCCAGCAGTTTACTCACCCTTAGAAACCAATTTTCCAGGTCTATTTAAGATCACAGACATGCATTTGTGAGTGTAACCATGGCTTTCAACCCAATCACGTTTGGAGGGAGACACACAGAAATTCAGCCTGTCACCCACATATACTTTTTCCTGTAAAATATAATTTAGAAACAAACAGCATGAGTTCTGGGCACCACATTTCAAGAAAGATGTGGAGAAATTGGAGAAGGTCCAGAGAAGAGCAAGAAGAAAGATTAAAGGTCTAGAGAACATGACCTATGAAGGAAGACTGAAAGAAATGGGCTTGTTTAGTTTGGAAAGCAGAAGACTGAGAGGGGACATGATAGCGGTTTTCAAGTATCTAAAAGGGTGTCACAAGGAGGAGGGAGACAAATTGTTCTTGTTCTCTGAGGATAGGACAAGAAGCAATGGGCTTAAACTGCAGCAAGGGAGGTTTAGGTTGGACATTAGAAAAAACTTCCTAACTGTCAGGGTGGTTAAACCTTGGAGTAGGTTGCCTAGGGAGGTTGTGGAATCTCCATTTCTGGAGATATTTAAGAGCAGGTTGGATAGTCATCTATCAGGGTTGGTCTAGATGGTGCTTGGTCCTGCTGTGAGGGCAGGTGTCTGGACTTGATGACCTGGACTTGAGGTCCCTTCTAGTTCTAGTGTTCTATGATTTTATGATTCTATGATTCTATTAAATAGAATTTCTCCCTCCCATCCTCTCTCTCTCTTTGCTTCTCTCTTTTACCTCATCCTCTTTTTCCATCTGTTGGTCTTCTCCTGTTGGTCTATTCTTTCTTTCTCTTGTATTGCCCATCACTCTTAATAAGATAGCTTATAAGAGACCACTCTCATTACCCTAATGTTGTGTATGAGGAGGGCTTACATTTTAGCCTCTTTCCCAAGACGACCAAGGAGGTGTAGTTACAAATGGAAGGGAGGAAGACTAAAAGCTGTATTGGTTTATTCTCCACTGCCTCCATCTCCACTGCCTCCAAACACAGTTGATTTTCTTGAGTCTCCATCTTGAAGATAGTTCTTCTACTTGGAAACAGGAATTCTGTTTGGCTCTATATGAATGGAATTTCAGCAGTTTCACTGTCTGCCTTGAAAGGATTATAGACTAAGAAGCCTTTACAATATTTTTTTTTTAAATTTTGGCTAAATATAATGGAATAAAAAATCTACTCATCCATTCTGAGCCCTATATTTGTAAAATCAAAGTCTTGCTAGAAGTTGCCAGAATCTCTGTTTCCTTGTGTACTCATTTCAGTAAAAAAACAGGGTTTTTTTTCAGCACAGTAAACTCTATATTAGAACAGTCCTCGGGCTGTAGTACTAGAGATGGATGTCTCTGGACAAAAGGGACCGCTCTTCAGGGAAATTCTGTCTCTGCAGTTTGACTGCAGAAAGAAGCATTATTTCTGGACTCCCTCTTAGTTTGTGCTACATTTCAGGATGTGGCAGCCCATAGGATTTCAGGAGTTTCTAAGTGGCAGCTGCTGCAGCTATTTGTGGCTGGTGCTCTGGGGTGCTGATTTCATGTTCATGTCCAGTTCTTGTAACATTTTTCCTGGAAATAAATCCCTGTTGCTTTTGCTTTACTTACAAAGGTAGATCAGTGGGGAAGGCACATGATAAACATGGGTAGGTCCAGAATGCTACCTTAAAAAAAAAAAAAAAAAAAAAAAAAGGAGGAAACATAACAAATGAGTTTGAACTGCTTTGGTCACTCTCGGGCCAGTTTTGAACCAGTTCTCTCTAACTTTGGCATTTCTGCACTCCTACTTCCTCTTCAACTCCTCAGAGCTACACCAAATTATTTTTTGCCATATGATGCAGCATTTCTTTAATGAAAACTATGGCCAATAAAAGGCATTCCAGAGCATGGCTGAGAACTAAAGGCAGGTCATGTGGACAACTGAGCAGAAAATAAAGGTACACCATTTTGAAGAGAAAAGCTGCACAGATCGGGGACCGAATGGGAAGGAAGGGCACCAAACCACATCTTTGCTCTGACCCCACCCGTTTTAATTTTAATTCTGTTCTTGATTTTCATGAAATCAGTTCAGATCTCAAACTTGGTAGTTTCTCTGTCAGCAGAGAAACCACCCGCTTGCACCAACTGGAAGGATGACATGACAGGAACCACCAGTCAGAACTGAGGTTTCAAAAAGGCTCTGAGTTAGCTTGGCCATCCTCCTGCCATCTTGTAATGAGCACTGGGTGCATGAAGAGCATGGTGCTTTTAGGTGACATTGAAACTGAGAAAACAGAAAATGCCACGGCACAAATTCATTCTTGTGATACAGACTGTGGCAAGGCCCACCAGTGATGTACACCAGGGTATCCGTGATTGGCTACAGTAGAGCTTTTGTCCAGTAGGGGTTTCTGAGTCATCATCCACTATAAACTTTTAGGAGCTTTTACCGATTCTTTGTTCCTAGTGAGTGACTGAGTCTGTGAATTGAGCAGAAAGGACTGCAGATGGCACAGAAAGCAACCAAGTTAATCACTTGTTCCCTAGGAACGGGTGAGCCTTTGGCACCACATGTCAGTACAGTGCCAGGGTCTTGACTTATCTAATCAGGACTGGCATTTAGAGAAATCATTTTTTGACTTAGAGTAAAATTTCCATGAAAGGCATTGAGACCCCATCTAGAGAGAGCTCCGAATCATCATTTTGACAGTCTTTTTCCAGCAGTAGCTGAACTTTAAATCAGTCGTGGGCCACCTCTTCTGCTGTTAATAAATGTAGTTAAAAAAGGAAATTAAAGTATTTTTCATTTGCATAGCCACTAACCTGTTTGCATAAATGATTGCTAGGCCAATGATGTTTGTTTTTTTCAATTGGAAATAGGTCTTTTGCTTGCTGTTTAGGGACTGAACTGCTAAGGGGTTGTAATGAAAACTGCTGGATCTGACAAAACTATCTGTGTTTCTAGCCCTTTGGTATCTGATGGAAATACACAGTATATTTCGTATACTGTGCAATATTCTGTTTCCCACCATCCTGATTTCTGAGTGAGTAACTATAATTTAGACAGAGTGGATCCCCAGAGTGTACTGGGCATGGAGTTTAGTTTCCTCTTCTTATTGTTCCTGAGCCTGGAAATGAAGGCTCTTAGGGTATGTCTATACTAGCCACCCTAGTTCGAACTAGGGTGGCTAATGTAGTCATTCGAACTTGCAAATGAAGCCCGGGATTTAAATATCCCGGGCTTTATTTGCATGTTCGGCGCCGCCATTTTCTAAATGCCCATAGTTGAACTACCTGCCCGCGGCTGCCGCACGGCCAGGTAGTTCGAATTACTCTAATTCGAACTACCATTACTCCTCCTGCAATGAGGAGTAACGGTAGTTCAAATTCGAACTACCTAGCCGCGCGCGTAGCCGCCGGGCAGGTAGTTCGAACTATGGGCATTTAGAAATGGCGGCGCTGAACATGCAAAATAAAGCCCAGGATATTTAAATCCCGGGCTTCATTTGCAAGTTCGAATGACTACATTAGCCACCCTAGTTCGAACTAGGGTGGCAGTGTAGACATACCTTTAATAATTTTGTAAAATCTCAGCCCCTGATGTGCAGTTGAGGAAACTTGTCCTGCTAGCAAACTGGTTTGGCAGGTAGTGAAATGCAAAGCACACCAAAACATCATGAGACTGCAAACTGGCCTCTTTAGAGAATTCTTATGGCTCACTGACATTTTGCTCTCCAAAAGGGAAATACAATCAGCCCAGCCCTCAACCTCTCCATGGAGTGGATTTCCAAGGAAAAGAACAATTGCATGGTTGGTTAAGGACTCCACTGCCCTGGTGCAGAGATAGCCAGTTGCACTTTGGCTTTGAAATCCCCTCCAAATATTGTCAGCAGATAAGGGAGAGAAAATGCGTTTTCTAAGGGGAATGTAAGTTTTTATTGGAATGTGTTTAAAAGATGAAATGTGTGTTGAGAGAGATGAGATAGTGGGGCGCATCTGTTTTCTCCACATTGCTTTCCATAGCTGCCACAAATCTTCCTCCCTATCTCGGGTTAATTGTCCGGGCCAGAGTAGAATAGATGACTTATCTTGCTTTCTCTGTTTCTTTTTCTCCTCGTCCTTTTTTCCTTTCAGGATCTTTCCTGTGGAGTGAAGAAGAGGAGTCTGTGACAGAGAATAATATAATTCTATATCAGGGAAGGCAGGGGAACAAATAGGAATAACAGCTTTAATGCAACATCTTTCTATTTGGTTGACTAAGATAAAATGATCATTGGGAGTTTGACCTTCAGGGATTACTGCTTCTCTAAGGCAGGTGGTAAAGGGAAGTGATGATAGCAACACTATTTCTGCTTGAATATTCCTTTCTCCTAATGCTTGGTGCTCTGGGAAGTGAAAATTGCATCCTTAGCCCTCCAGATGATACTGGCAGCCAGCAAAAGAGAAATCTAGGTAGGTTTAATAGGGTGAGCTAGGATTATGAGATGAGAAGAAATCCATTGTTCAGCTAGGGCAGTGTATACAGTTGGTCCTCTTTGCTTCAAGCTTCTTTAGAAGGACAGGGTGAAGGAAATTCTTACCCTTTGATGGCCAAGGTTTCCACTCCATTTGAACATAACAATGCACATCTGTCAAAGCTGTAAATGAAATGAGCCTTGCAGTCTTATCGTAACATGGAAAAAGAAAGGGAAAAAAGGGTTAACCCAAGATGGAAAGGATCTGATGTCCTAGCTTACCCAGCAATGCACAGGCAAACCTGCTTACAGACCTCTGTCCATGTCTCTGCCATAAGGACATGCCATCTCTTGGGAGAAGAGACCACTTCCTAATCTGCTTTCATTCAGAAGCAAGCGGGCTGTAAAACGTCAGGTACACTGTGACATACATACACAATCTCTTACATATACCCTTTCGCTCTTTGAACACTCATAGGCATGTGCTGTCATGTGCACACACACGTAATTTATGATATCTAGCCAACTTTTCACCTTGTGGCTGTTTTGATTGATAAGATCTTTGAAAAGGGATAGATAGGGTCACTGCTACCCCATAGAGGCTGGGAGAACTGATAGTGGCTGGGAACCATCACCCAAATGCCGAGTAAAGCGGCTCTAAAAGCAAATTTTCTCTCTCAGGAACTGAGGATGAGAGCCATAGGACCCCTTCATAAACTCTGACCCTTGTGGGGAGGAGGAAAGCTGCGGAGGGCATGGCTGTGCTGTGTTGGGCATGTTGGGAGGGGCTGGAAGTGGAAGCATATGCTATTGCTGAGATTCTGGACTGTCTTGTTGCCTAAGAGCAGGCAGGGACAGACTGGGTCTAATTTACAATGGAGGCTGCTCAGCACAGACCTGAGATGGTGCAAAGGTGGTTTGAATAGGTGTGCTCCATGCCTGCTCTGCCCTGGCCCTGCCCCTGCCCCTGCCCCCACTCCATCCCTTTCCCCAAAGTCCCACCCCCTCCCTGCCGCTTCCGACCCTCACCTCTTTCGACCTCAACCCTGCCTTGTCTCTTCCCAACTTGTTCCACCTCCTCCCCAAAGTGCACTCTACCCTTGCATGGCTTCTTCCTGCCCCCACTTCTCCCCAACACCTCCTACATGCCACTGAACAGCTGATCACTGGTAAGCAGGAGCCTGGGGAGGGACAAGAGGAAGGAGCTGATCAGCGGAGCCACTGGAAGCACCCACTATTTTTTCCCATGGGTGCTGGAATACCCATTGAGTCAGCACCCATGCATTTAAAACTTCCTTAATCCCTGCCTTCTGGACTGAGAATTCTGTGCTGTGTCCCTTAAAGGACTCACTCAAACCTCTAAACATTGTGATTCATTCCCTGCTACTTAGTCCACAGCAGTATTGTGCTAAGTTCAGCCATTTTACTTGGCATGTGGGGTTTAAATGACCCCTTCATTTCTTTTTCAATGTGGCTGTGTCATGTGCCTTGGCCAACATTTTTTTAAAAGTGTGCCTAAAGCTTTTTTGAGGTGCTAGGTTCTAGCAATGTATTTAGGTACCAAAATATGGATTTAAGAACGCAAATTTAGGTACTTGTTTTTGAAAATCTTGTCCCTGGAGTTTCACTTTGAGTTTCAGATATTAACCATCTCCAAAACACGAAGTGAAATGCCTATATTTGTTTCTGGGATTTAAAAAAAACATTTTAGCATAGTTTGCTGTCTCTTTACAACCCCCAAACTGGCCTAGGTTCACTCAAAACTCAGCCTAGGTTCACCAAGAGGATTATGAACATTAGCTCCTGAATCTAGCCTGAGGGTCAGGTTTGTATTTGGGTGAATCTAGTTCTTGCCCGACTGCTGCTGTTGTGTTTGGAATGCTGGGGGCAATATGTTTTTATCTAAGTTTGTAGCACTCTAGCCCATCAGTCTGTTCCAAAGCAGCTTTTAAACCTCTTTGATGGCTTTGCAGATAAGAAACAACAGGATTCTGGGCCGAACCAAACGCTTATGCTGATGACAGAAGATTATCTGGGCATGGACTGTCATTGGGAGCCCTAAACAGGAATATTCTCTCCCCCCAAAACATAATAATGAATAGGAGGCCCCTTTTATTGCTTGGGGTCCTAAGCAATTGCTTAGTCTGCTTATGCCTCGCGCTGGCTCTGGAAAAAGGCATCTGCACAACACCCTTGGTCATGCAAGAGAATGCAATGAATTTGCCATCCGATTGATTGCTGTTTTTCCCCGAGCAAGATGAGTAAGCAACCTACCCTTAACTTCTGCCTCCACATTAGTTTGGAAGGGATTACAATACCCTTTGGCCTCATATCCCTGCTAGTGTGCCATTCCATCTGTGTATAGGACTGAGCCATATTCTCCCTCTTGCTCAATGACCATTACCTCCACATCAGCCACCACTTTTCTCCCTGCCCCAATGGTGGTCAATGAGAATTTTAATGCCCACTGAAGTCAGTGGGTATCCCTCCACTGATTTCAGTTGGTTTTTTAATCAGGCCCAGGCTGAGCATCAGTTTCGCTTTTTTAGAGCCCTTGTGTCTTGATCAGGACTGTGGGGAGAAGGCTAAATGAAATGAAGGGAAGAACCTCACATAACTCTGTAGTGATCCTGCTAATCATTTGGGGAGTTCCTTCCATTCAAAGGAGCTGCAGCAGGTCATCCTCAGCCAAAAGAATGAAGCCGAAGGATGTGTAGGTACACAAGGCACTTAGGGGGATCTCTCCTCTCCTGGCCTCGGGGAAAAACATCCGCTTTGGATAGTACTCCCCTCTTTTTTTGAGAGTGTGGCTCATGGAGGTCTTTCAGCCCGTTTCTTGTAAAGCAGTGTTAAGTATTGCTTTCTGGTCTTGCATCTTTCTCTTGGCTCCCTGTCGGAGCCCTCTCCTCCTAACCGTTTTGCTATAGTTGAATGGAAATGCTCCTAGTCCTCTAGGTGGCAGTAAAATTTCAAGGATAGCCAGTTTGCTCTGCACCCTTCCCTCCATCCTGTTCTGCTTGCAAAATCGTTATAGTGGGGAGAGGAATAAAACAAATGGCAAAAATTAAAAAGTGAGATGGCAGGAGAAACGATAAGAAAGGGCGCACATGCTCCAGAGACACACAGAGAAATACTATGGAGCTGCACTTATTTTCACGAGACATTTAGCATTGGGCTTGACTCTTGTGTGTTAGGTTACCTGCAAACAGTTTGATTCAATATCAGCATGTGGAGATGGAGACAGAGATGAAAGGAGGGAAGAGAGATTTCCCCACCCCCCCAAAAAATCACACCACTACATTAAATAAGAAGCATTGAGCTGCTAGCATTGTTTGTCCAGACAATCTAGAAATCCCTGAGGGTATGTTTACACTGCGGGGGTTTTCCAGGATACCTCCAGGGAACGCGTTTGCTCTTCCACTTTTTTTTGTGGAAGTGCAAACACGCTCTTTCCGAAGCCCTGTATTCCTCATTCCATGAGGAAGAAGGGATCTTCCAAAAGGGGGATTTTCTGAAATTTGGCCCAGTGTAGACGGGCCAAATTTTGGAAAAACCTCTTCCGAAAAAAAAAAAAATCGGAAAAAGCTGTAGTGTAGACCTAGCCTGAATGGATAACTGCAAACTGGCAATTCTTGATTTGAATGGGATTTTGTTTGATTCATGGAGCGTCACTCATCAGAAGTGTTCCTTATTTGCTGCTTTTAGTCAGTATTGACATCTGAGAGAAACAGAAGAAAGGAAGGCTGGTTTGCTTCCAAGAACGTGGAAGTACTCCACCAGGTTCGTAGCGTCTCACTGCAGAAGGCACTGTAGAGAGTGGATGTAGGTTAAGAGTGCTGCACGTGGGGGAAATTCATAATTACTCTTATTCCACTATCTCCGCCAGCTGCTATTGCAGTAATAATTTTGGTGACAGTCTGATTATTACCTCCAGTTCAGTTCTGCCTTTCCCAGTAGGAGGTGCTGCATGGAATGGAAAATTGTGTGGCTTTTCCTGTCTGAGTTTCTCCCAGCTGGCATGCTATAAACATGTTGGTAGAGTGCTAGCAATGGGAGCTCACGGCTACTCCGGTCCCAGACTGTATCAGTGACAGGTGCAGATGCCATGGTGTGGAGGAGGTAGAGCTCCCATATTGAAGAATGTGCAGTATGTTAAACCTTCCGATTAAAACTGAGGTTTGAATGAATTAATTTAAACCAGGAAGGTGATTTGCAGTTCTGTATATACATAAACATAAAATGAAAGGAACAGATTCAGTCTAAATCCTTCCCCATCCCACTACCTTTAGTTACTGGCAGAAAGAGTTAGCAAGTTTACAGCATTACATCACTTATGCAGAGAGAAGAGTTGGTGGGGGGGAAAAGAGAGATCATAGCCAAATGATGTAAGTGCTGCACACAGATTACTATTTGGCCTTTGAAAGGTGAATGGTTTGTTTTACATAGCCCTGGTGCAAATGCTTTCAGTTGCAGATTGATTGATAAAAATAGCTGTTTTTCATCAGCTCAACGTTTGTTTCTCTGCAATATCAATCTTCAGGAAGAAGGTACCTGTATGCTGGAATTTTGTTAGAATTCACCTGCCGGAGGCTGGCTGGGTTTCTATAGGTTCTCAAGGCTCTGTAGATGGAGCACTAAATCACAGCACTCCCCATTTTCCCTTCTTACAAATAAATGTTCCCTACCTCACATCTCTAGTGCTGAATAAACCTTGAGCCAACAGACTGAAGAGAGCATTTGGAAATAGCTGCTGTAAATGCTTGGCTGAGTGTGGAATGTTTTATGAGGTTGAAGGTGACCTGGCTGTGATAGGGCCTGATCCAAAACTCAATGAAGTCAAAGGAGAGACTCAAATGAGCTTTGTATCATAACCTTAATCCCTGGACCCTGATGCTAATGTTGCAGGCAGGTGAACACTGTGCTTGTCATGGCAGAGTTTGTTTAATTTCCTGGAGGTGTCTATTATGATGACTAACGTTTTTTTTTAAATAATTACTATTCAGGTCTTTTCACGCACTGCTAAATCTCTGTCCAGCTTGCTGTGATAGTGATCACCCAGGGACACATTGTAATATATATGCATGCAAATATATTTTGTGCACTTGTGCTTACCAAAGGGATAACTGTGCAGTCAACTCAGTTTCACCTTGTATGTTGGTAATTGTGAGTGCAATTACACATTCCGGGGCATGCTGTCCACAGTGCAGTACAGAGGGAACTCAACTGTAGGAGACTCATTAAGAGGAGAATGCAAAGTGTGGAAAGAAATGGAGGCTACATGATAGCACCATCTCTCTTCCCACATCCCTGGTATCCCTGACATCTTTGTCCCCGTAACACATCAGAGTATGGTTCTGCACAAACAAGGATGTGGCAAGCCAGGAAGTGGGAGAGTTGTTGGGGAAATAGGCTCTTCAAGTGGTATCTCTTCCAAGGCAGTAGTGCTTGCATTATAGTTGGCATTATTAGTTATTGCTATCCTGGAAATAAACAACTACAGGTTCAACCTTTCTAGTCCAGCACCCTCAGGACCTGACTGGTGCTGAACCAGAGAATTTGCTGAACCATGGGAGGTCAATATTGTCTAGCAGCATTACCAACTCTTCCACTGCTTACTGGGCTCTTAGAAGACATTTAGGTGTAAATTAGAGCTAAATAACAGCATAGAACACCGAGAGCCAGGACTGGGGGGCTGTAAACAAACTTTATGGGACTGTGGGAAACTTGGCCACATCCATGATAAGTGGTCATCCAACTAACTAAAACCATGTTGGACCATGGATGTTGCTGGACCAGGAAGTGCCAGACTACAGAAGCTTAGCCTGCATAGGCATTGTCTTCCTGTCTGTTTTTGGTATATGTCAATTCTATTAAAAATGGTGGTATTCTGTTGGGGTGGCACTTAGAAATTTTACCCCAATCTGTATCCCTTGGAAAAGCTGCAGTAACATCCCTCTCCAGGTGGAAATCAAGGACCAATTTCTCTGAATTTCCCAGAATTCACTAGCTTTTTCACCTTTTGGATAGCCAGCCAGTGACAGAAATGTAGGACCAAGCCCCTCTTGGTTGGTATTGCAGAGGGGAAATAGGGAGGAGTGGAAATAGCAAGATCTCCGGGTCAGAGTTCTGTAATTCCTGTGTAATCCGTACACCTGGGTGTAGTGAACTGTCCCAGTTACTGGCACTGAGACCAGTAACAGAGAAAATAATGAGTCTGCTTTACATCCTTAGCTGTGAGCCAGATGGCTGTTAGCTCAAGCAGGAGAGGCTCATGCACTAAACTCCAGAAAGCCCAGGTTTGATTCTGCCTACAGATGATAAGGGTCTGTTGGTGTTAAACCTGCATTCATAAGAACTGGCTTCCCCTTGCTTCTATTGTATTTGTGGAATGTTTTCTTGTTACTATTTGGGTGCATCTGCACAATAGCGTTATTTTGGAACATCATTTATTCTGAATAGTGCGCGTCTACACAGCAAGCAAAATTCAAAATAACAAGCTTCTTACTCCGATTTCTGTACACCTCATTGTATGAGGAGTAAGGGAGGTTGTAGGAAGAGTGCTCTATTTCTAAATAAGTGCTGTGTAGATGTACTCAAATTCGAAATAAGTTATTTCAACTTAAGCTACGCAATTAGTGTAGCTCAAGTTGCATCGCTTATTTCGAGTTTAGCCCTGCTGTGTAGCTGTACCCTTTATGTCTAGCTAGTTTGATCTCATTTTGTGCCATGGACTTTCTAATTTTGTCCCCATGTACTTGTTATTTGATGCAGTTTCCACTTTTTTTTTACTTTTAGATAATTGAGGCTCTCCTGGTTAAGACAGGTGGACTCTTGCCATATTTCATGTCTTTCCCATGCAATAGGGTAGTTTGGTCCTGTGCCCCTAATAATGTCTCTTTGAAAAACTGTCAGCTGTCTTCAACTGTTTTTTCCCTTAGTCTTGCTTCTCTAGGATCTTATCTACCAACTCCCTGAGGGTATGTCTACACTACAGAGGAAGATCGAAGCTGCTGCTGTCGATCTTCCAGGGTTCAAATTAGCGGTCTAGTTAAGACAGCTAATTCAAAGTGAGAGGGGTGCTCTGGTCAATGTCAGTAACCCTGCTTTCATGAGGATTGTGCTTCCTTCGACTTCCTGCACTGTAGACAGCGCCAAAAGTCAAGTTAAGCTACTTCGACTTCAGCTACACAATTAACATAGCTGAAGTTGTGTATCTTAATTTGACTTTGTCCCATAGTATAGACTCACCCTCACGAGTTTGCTAAAGTCTGCTTTTTTGAAATCCATTGTCTTTATTTGGCTGTTCTCCCTCCTAATATTCCTTATATCTGTATCTCATATATTGGTTTTCATCCATAGATCTCCAAACACTTTTCAGAGTTGCACACACAAAACCACTAGTTTATAAAAATGATAAAGTCAAGTCTTGTGCTTGCTACAGTGGTCTCCTACTGGCTATGTGTGTATGTGCTTTCTCTCTTGCTTTATTTTTTTCCTTGTGGGTGTTTTAAAGATAATAGCATATGTCTTCCCAAGAATAATCTAACAGAATTATAGGATAGTCTGTCCTATTCTGTAGTGTTTCTCTGCATAAGGATCTAGAAAATGACAAAATTGTTTGACTAAGAAATAAACAAGAAGGAATAAATACCTCAGACTAGATGAAACCACATCATAGCAGCAGGTGAGGTGTCAAGATAAAACAGATGAGAATTCTGGTTAAATATTTGCTTGGTTGTAACATTTTAAAAGAACAGCAGCATTGCACCTCCTGGTATCTTCCATCCTACATCACCTAGCTTTCTATTTTTGCAGAATTTTTACAGTGTGAAATTTTTACAATGTGGTGCTGTGGGGCAGTTCAAATGTTCAATCTTTTTGATGCTGTCCTCTGGGTTACCTACAATCTTGCCTGTTGCATGGACATTATTGGAATGGCAGTGTATACCTGGCCTGCTTCACAATAGGGGATGTGGCTAAGATGTTTCAGTTGCAGTCAGAGAGTTTAACAGTAGCAGTAGGTTGAATAATTCTGATCCATACAAATGCACTGGATATGAGCATCTTCATTAGGCAATCTGATTTTCCCCTTTATTTTCTCTAATTGAGTGAGTGTAACCCTTTCTCCTCTTTTCAAAAAGTAAAAAAACAAACAAACATGTTTCATTAGGGGAGTTTCCTTCTTTCCTTTCCATCTTTCACATTCTTACCTACATATACACATATCTGGCTCTGATGCCCTATCATCACAAATCCTTCATCCTCAGACCCCAGTTATAGAAAGAGATCATGACTTCTCCCTCAATTTCTTTATTCCTCTGAATTCAAAGCTCTATCCTCTCTATCCCCATTTGTTACTCTCTCTCACACACATTCTCTGTGCTACTTTTGTTATGTTTTCTATTCTCCCACCCTCTATCATAAGCTGCTTTTTTGACTCCAGCTTTGATCATCATGTCAGGAATGCTAACATTCATTTAATCTTGCTAATCTGTCATGTGTGTGCATTATTGTAAAATTAAACTCTGTTGGAAAAGAAAGAGAACCCTTTTCACGGTAGCAGCTAGCTCTTGTGTTACCTTGGCAGCAAGAATGTGCATTTACTTTAAAGTCACCTTGTAGGAATGATTCAGGTGCTGGTCTGACCCACAGTATGCTGTCAAATTGAGTTCAAATAGCCAAAACATGTCCAAATAGCCAAAACATGTCCAAAATATGTGCACAGGGCCAGAGGTGTAGTGAAGGGAATGGGGGGCCAGGGGAGGGGAGGGCAGAGGCAATTGCCCCCAGGCGCCATGCTAGAGTGGCGCCAATTTAGCTGTCTGTGAATAGCCCCTGCAGCACAGCCTGGGCAAGACAGTAAGACCTGGCTTCTTTTTACGCTGACAGCCTCTGTGCGAGATCGGAGCAACCCCACCATTGCGACCCTGAATTTGGGGGATGGAGGGGTGGCAGCTGGAGTTCAGGGCTGACTCTGACTTCCACCCTCTTGCGGTCTTGCTGGAGGCTGGGATGCAGCTGCAGGCCGGGCAGACCCTGGAACTACAAAATCCCCAAAGGCTGCAGGGGTAGTTGCAGGCAAGGGCTGTCCTCTAGAGCTAGGCCTCTCCACTCACTGAAGGGGAGTAGGTGGAAATCGGGGCCAGCTCCTGGAGTCCCTTGCCCTCATGAGGATCCGCTGCAAGAGCTGCGTCATACTCACCTCTGGCCAGCCCCGGGAAGCTACCCCTGCCTTCCAGCGCCCTTCACCTCCCACCGTCTACTCCTGCTGTGAGCCCTTCACCTCCCACCGTCATTCCTGACTCCTGCACCCTCACCCCAGCCCCTGAGTGCAGCCCTCCAACCACCAACCCTCTGTCCTGAATCCTCTTCCTAACACTGGAACCCCCTGCCCTGAGCCACCCTACATGTCCCATCCCTCTGCTTAAGAACTTGAGCAAAGCTGGGGACATTGCTCGGCGCTCTACAGAGACCGGCTCCCACTCTGGCTACACTGCAGCGGTGGCTCACAATGCAGTACCACCCGGGACCTGCACAGCAGTTTTAACCCCAGTCCCTTTGCAGCCCGGCTTCGTCAGCCTCCTTTGAAAGCTCTGGGTCCCGAACTTCCCGTGAGCCACCGTCATGCTGCCAGGCTTGGCACGGACACACCGGATGCACACAGCACGCTGCTCCCGCGCGGAGCTCAAGAAATTTTCCGGCCTCGGCCACCCACGTGGGTGCGATTCGTTGTCACCCCAAACCACCAGGCCCCGCTCGCCTTGCAGGCTGCGAGCTCCCGCTTCCTGTGCGGCAAATTCGACACTTTGGCCGGACAGGGGCAGCATGGAGGATCCAAGCCAAACCCTGTTCCCCTCCCATCACAGATTGGAATGTGTAAAGTCCCACAGCTAGTAACAAATGATTGGGGGGAGGGGCACAAATTTTGCCTTTGCCCCCAGATGCATAACACCCTCGCTACACCTCTGCACAGGGCTAACCCCAGCCCTGCTACTCCATCCTATATATATTGGGAGAGAAATGAAGTACAGTATTTTGCATTAATTAATTTGTATGCTATTTTTTTATTTTTGATCATAGGTGATGGAGGGTAAGATCTTCAGCTCAAATACACTGGGATAGCTCTGCTAATATAAGGCAAGCTCTCCTAATGTACACCAGCTGAGGACATGACTAGCTGACCATACTTCATACCTCAACACTGTTAGAATATTTTGCCTTTCAGTCTGTGGTTGTGTATACACTCATTCCCCAGAACCCTATGTTGCTGTTATCGAGTTGTGTTATATCATAGTTAAGTGTAGCCAAAGTTTCAGCAGATATATTTCAAGAATTCTTCATTAATGTATCCACATTGCTCTTGTTAAAATGCTACCATCTTCTGTGACTTACTGATAGTGCTTTGACATCATCCCCTGCTAGGGAAATCTGAGGCTGTACATTCAATGAGGTCTTCTGCAGCAATTATTTCTTCATGTATCCCTCTAGCAACCCTACCCGGACAGCTCTCTAAGCAGCCAGCACTCCTTCACCATTCCTTACAGTGACTCCTGGTGGGACTGGGAAACTACTTTCTGACCATGGACGTTATTATTTGGATATTTCCAACACTGACACCTGGTTTAAGATCCTGAGACTGAAGTGGGTGTGCACTTCCCCACACACTACAGAAACTCTTGCTAAGGGCTGAAGTAGCTATGTGCAGCCTCACAACCAGCTCTGCATGGTGGTACTAATCATACATTCACTCTGGCTGGGAAGGTTTGCTCCTGAAATTGCCTTGTGAACTCCCTTCTTGTCACCCCTCTTATGTTCTTACTGAGAGAAGTTGGCATTGGAATATCTCAGCTCCCTCATATCCAACACGCCAGCACCATTTTCTAGGGTGGCACTGAACCCTGTCTGCAGCCTTTTCATCACACAAAAGATGGACTGATCTTTGTTGTTTTCTTCCAGGCCACCTGTCTCTTCAGAAGATCAAGGTAAGATCCTGTTTTATTGATATTGATGAAGGATTAAAAATGTAACAGAAGACCAGTTAGGAAACTATGGTTTTGGTATTTCCTGTGATGGAGAAAAATAGCTTTGTAAAAATAACAACTTTGATGTTGTTCATATTTAGATCGTCTGTAACTTCAAATTCATATCAGTTAAAGTTCAATTTAGTAAAAGTCGAATCTGTGTTTAGATCTGTACCCTCAATTCTGCAAAATGATTTTTTTCAACTAAACTTGAGACTCTGAAAGAATTTGCAGTGTGATTCATGTACCTCATCACAGCTGGGGCTTGGCCAATGGGAAGGAATGTGCGCTCAAGAGTTTGTACAGGTTAGCTGAGGATTAGCTAAACCGTGATGACTGTTAGGGGAGAAACTTAAGAAACAAAAACTGGTCTGGTAGTACTTTATAGACTAACAAAACATGTAGATGATATCATGAGCTTTCATGGGCACAGCCCACTTCTTCAGATGACCGGAGTTTTGAGTTTAGGATGTGCAGACCCAAAATAAACAGGGGAGAAAGGAGAAGGGGGAAGGAAAAAAAGGGTAGTGTTGGGAACAAGGAGCAGAGGTTATGAAAAAGTCAAAGGGAAAAACAGGAAAGAAGAGGCAGTGTGCACTAAAAGATGAAGAGAATGTGTATATCTGGTTTTGGCTTTCAAGCTAGTTTGAACTACCACTAAAACCAGTCTGGAGGTCTTGTACATTTGTTCTGTCAGAACACCTGTGGTTTTTAGTACAATTCGTGGTTTCTACATGTAAAAATCCAAGGATAGTTGCAGATGAAAATACATTCATTGACAGGACTGGAATAAAATGGGATGCTGCAGGTCAGAAATGAAGTGCATGGGCAGAGCAGCATGGGAGATCAGGAATGAAAGACAAGGAAGGCCAGAACAGGGTCAATCAAGAGTGAGACTTTAGGAATGGAGTGGAACACACGGGTGTGATGCTGGTCAGGGGTGAAGCACATAAAGAAGAAGTCACGTGGAGGCTCAGGGATGGAATAAAAAAAGCTAGGCTAGGAATTAAGTTCATAGGTAGCTTGTGGGGGTAACAAGAATATTGTCCACTAACACAGAAGACTGGCTTCTAGACAGTGCTGCCTGAAAAAGAACTGTAATATTTACTAGTTACATTAATTGTTTGGAGACTGATTCTCAGATACACAAGGGCTCCTTTATACAGCTCTGACAGTGAAAAGGGGCCTTGAAGTGGGAATAAATTACCAGTGCCAGATTCATGAAAAGTAGAAATATCTTAATGTTCATAAGAATCTGACTGTGTGTTTTTAGTTCTACATAAGCCATTATTAAACAACTAGCCAATTAGCCCATCATAAGATGGGATTTTCAGGTCTCTCCTTCACATTGGTCTTCTCTCCTGAGCCTCCAGTCTCTCGCTCCGTCTCTCTCTCTCTCTCCTCCTCCTACTGCCTCCCCCCCTCTCTCTCTCTCAGCTCTCCTCCGCCTCCTGCCTCTCTCTCTGTCTCTCTCTTTCACTTCTCCTCCCCCTCCTGCCTCTCACTCGGGGGACCGCGGAGCCCAAATGGCCGTTTGGGCTATGCACTCCCCGTGCTGCATGTGGGGTGCGGAACCCAAACGGTCGCTTGTGCCACTTGCTCCCATGCGGCGGCCTGGCTGAGCAGCGCAGAACATAAGAACATAAGAACATAAGAACGGCCGTACCGGGTCAGACCAAAGGTCCATCTAGCCCAGTATCCTGTCTGCCGACAGTGGCCAGCACCAGGTGCCCCAGAGGGGGTGGACCGAAGACAATGATCAAGCGCTTTGTCTCCTGCCATCCCTCTCCAGCCTCTGTCAAACAGAGGCCAAGGACACCATTTTATCCCCTGGCTAATAGCCTTTTATGGACCTAACCTCCATGAAATTATCTAGCTTCTCTTTAAACTCTGTTATAGTCCTAGCCTTCACAGCCTCCTCTGGCAAGGAGTTCCACATGCTGACTACACGCTGTGTGAAGAAGAACTTTCTTTTATTAGTTTTAAACCTGCTACCCATTAATTTCATTTGGTGTCCTCTAGTTCTTCTATTTAGGAACTAATAAATAACTTTTCTTTATCGGCCCTCTCCACACCACTCATGATTTTATACACCTCTATCATATCCCCCTCAGTCTCCTCTTTTCTAAACTGAAAAGTCCCAGTCGCTTTAACCTCTCCTCATATGGGACCCGTTCCAAACCCCTAATCATTTTAGTTGCCCTTTTCTGAACCCTTTCCAAGGCCAAAATATCTTTTTGAGGTGAGAGACCACATCTGTACACAGTATTCAAGATGTGGGCGTACCATAGTTTTATACAGGGGCAGTAAGATATTCCGGGTCTTATTTTCTATCCCTTTCTTAATAATTCCTAGCATCCTATTTGCCTTTTTGACCGCGCTGCACTGTGTGGAAGTTTTCAGAGAACTGTCCACGATAACTCCAAGATCTCTTTCCTGATTTGTCGTAGCCAAATTAGCCCCCATCATACTGTACGTATAGTTGGGGTTATTTTTCCCGATGTGCATTACTTTACACTTATCCACATTAAATTTCATTTGCCATTTTGTTGCCCAATCACTCAGTTTGGTGAGATCTTCTTGGAGTCCCTTACAGTCTGCTTCTGTCTTGACTATCCTAAACAGTTTGGTATCATCCATAAACTTTACCACCTCACTGCTTACCCCTTTCTCCAGATCATTTATGAATAAGTTGAACAGGATTGGTCCTAGGACTGACCCTTGGGGACACCACTAGTTACCCCTCTCCTCTGAAAATTTACCATTTATTCCTACCCTTTGTTTCCTGTCTTTTAACCAGTTCTCAATCCAAGAAAGGACCTTCCCTCTTATCCCATGGCCATGTAATTTACACAAGAGCCTTTGGTGAGGACCTTGTCAAAGGCTTTCTGGAAATCTAAGTATACTATATCTACTGGATCCCCCTTGTCCGCATGTTTGTTAACCCCTTCAAAGAACTCTAATAGATTAGTAAGACAGGATTTCCTTTACAGAACCCATGTTGACTTTTGTCCAACAAATTATGTTCTTCTACATGCTTCACAATTTTATTCTTTATTATTGTTTCGACTAATTTGCCCGGTACTGAAGTTAGACTTACCGGTCTGTAATTGCCGGATCGCCTCTAGAGCCCTTTTTAAATATTGGTGTCACGTTGGCTACCTTCCAGTCATTAGGTACGGAAGCCGATTTAAGGGATAGGTTACAAACCACAGATAATAGTTCAGCAATTTCCCATTTGAGTTCTTTTAGAACCCTTGGATGAATGCCATCCGGTCCCGGAGATTTGTTAACATTAAGTTTTTCTATTTGTTCCAAAACCTCCTCTAATGACACTTCAATCCGGGACAGTTCCTCAGATTCATTACCCACAAAGGACGGTGCAGATTTGGGAATCTCCCAACGTCCTCAGCCGTGAAGACTGAAGCAAAGAAATCATTTAGTTTCTCCAATGGCTTTATCGTCCTTGATTGCGCCTTTTATAGTTCGATCGTCTAGGGACCCACAGGTTTTTAGCAGGCTTCCTGCTTCTAATGTACTTAAAAAACATTTTGTTATTTCTTTTTGAGTTTTTGCCTAGCTGTTCCTCAAAATCTTTTTGCTTTTCTTATTACATTTTACACTTGATTTGACAGTGTTTATGTTCCTTTCTATTTATCTCACTAGGATTGGACTTCCACTTCTTAAAAGATGCCTTTTGTCCCTCACTGCTTCTTTTACATGGTGGTTAAGCCACGGTGACACTTTTTAGGTCTCTTGCTATGTTTTTAATTTGGGGTATACATTTAAGTTGGGCCTCTATTATGGTGTCTTTAAAAAGTTTCCATGCAGCTTGCAGGGATTTGGCTCTAGTCACTGTGCCTTTTAATTTCTGTTTAACTAACCTCCTCATTTTTGTGTAATTCCCCTTTTTGAAATTAAATGCCAGGGTGCTGGTCTGCTGAGGTGTTCTTCCCACCACAGGAATGTTGAATGTTATTATATTATGGTCACTATTCCCAAGCGGTCCTGTAACGGTTATTTCCTGGACCTGATCCTGCGCTCCACTCAGGACTAAATCGAGAATTGCCTCTCTCCTTGTGGGTTCCTGCACCAGCTGCTCCAAGAAGCAGTCATTTAAGCCATTGAGAAATTTTATCTCCGCTTCTCTTCCTGAGGTGACATGTATCCAGTCAATATGGGGGTAATTAAAATCCCCCATTATTATAGAGTTCTTTGTTTTGGTAGCCTCTCTAATCTCCCTCAGCATTTCAATGTCAGTATCCCTGTCCTGGTCAGGTGGTCGGTAATAATATATCCCTACTGCTAATTTCTTATTTTTGGAGCATGGAATTACTATCCATAGCGATTCTATTGAACATGTTGATTCACCGCGAAGGGGGCCGGGGCGGTGACGTTCACGGCCAGGGGGCAGGGCCTGGAGCCGCTGTCACGCCACACGTCACCACCCGGCCCCCTTCGCCTCCCACCGTGGCGCTCGGCTGACTTCTGCACCGCTCAGCCGGGCCGCCGGGGGGGAGCAAGCGGCGCAAGCGGCTGTTTGGGCCCCACACTCCCCATGCAGCACGGGCCGCCCAGAGGGAACAGCCAGCATTTCAGCAACAGCGCCCCCCAGAGGGAACAGCCAGCATTTCAGGCAACAGCGCCCCCCCCAGAGGGAACAGCCAGCATTTCGGCATTACAGACACTGGGCTACTATATATATGATAGGGAAATGGACTGTCTGTGTCTCTATTTAGAAAGTGTAAAAGAGCTGCTGAATGTCAGTCATTTTCCACATTTTTATGGCATTCTAACAGAATTAATGTTTATTATTTCACATTGCATTACATTATGATTTTCAGGCACAACATCATGAATGCAACTGCACCCACAAAACCACTATGTAATTCCATGTTTTTTAGTATCTTGCTCAAACAGAGCGTAATCTCTTCTGTTTTATCCTGAGAACATTTGGCAGATAAAGTAATCACATCATTTGCTGAATTATCTCTAAAGATTTATACCCAATCTTGAGCCATAAATGTAGTGAGTTTGGTAGTTTTCTCTGGCTGCCAGTGCATATATTTCATAAGGTAACCCTGCCATTTCCCACAGTGCAGGGCAAGTCTTAGTCACTGTTCAACAAAGGCCCAGGCCAGGAGTTGTAAGGAGTGTCACCAGTCAAGGCTGAGAGCAGCAAGAGAGCTGTGGGAAGGTTAGGTTTGAGAGGCGTTGATTAAGTGTTGAGGAAGCCTACAACTGTTATTAACAAGAGGTTTGGGTTGCCAACCTTCCCAATTCTGCCAGGAGTCTCCCAGAATCGTGCTACTGAAGCCAAACTGGGAGATTTTAGGCTCTGAAAGTCTGGGGGTGCAGCAGGGTTAAGGCAGGATCCCTGCCTCCCTGGCCTTATGCTATGCCTGGCAGCAGCTGGCATGTCCCTGTGGCCTCTTGGGGAAGGGCAGGCAGTACCATGTGCAGCCCATATGCACAAGTGCCGCCCCCGCATCTCCCATTGGCAGCCATTAAAAGTCTCCTTCATCCTCTTAAAATGATATTTCCCAATGAAGAAAGTACCTCCTCTTCCCTTCCCCACCACTCAAGCTGGGCATATTGGAGCTTTGTGAATTTTTAACAGAATTCCCCTACCCCCAACCCTCAGGAGAAATGTTAAATTTGAATATGGTGTTCTGGGATCTGCTCTTGAACTACTTGTCAGCAGATAAGCTCGTCAATGATTAATTGCACTTGCTTAGAGATTTTCTGTGCATTTATTTTATTAATGGAGCAACAGACATTGAATGGTCTATTTCTTTATGATCTTCTAAACTTTAATCTCTAATTCTTCTCCCATTCTAACTCACTCCTTTCTCCTTTCACTGTTTTTATTGTTTCCTTCTTCCCAGAAATACCTTCCACCTGTGCCTATGTCATCAGAGTACAAGTGTTCATTTTGATCAGGATCCTTAAACACTCCAAAAATAAAAAACAAACAAACCCTGCTTTGAAATGGAGTACTAAAGCCCTCACACTGTAAACTAATTGGTGGCTGCCTATCACACCATGGTCTTTGCAAGGTTCTGCATGATGGAAGCGGAATGTCTATTTAAATTTCTCATCACAAAACGATGGAGTACGTCTAGCTTATCAGCATCCTACTTGGAGCACAACAGAATTTTTATGCTCTGTTGCCTCTTTGGAGAAGAAGCTGAATGCCCTGGGGACGCTCTTAACTCCCTGTACAGTTCTGTATCTAATATTGGAGGGCTCCCAAGTGGAATAAGAGAGATGATGTAACTTTGTAAAAGCCGTAAATTCAGAGCCAAGATTGCCATTCAGCCCATTGTGGCTAAGCATTGCAGCATAATAGTAGGTGAGAATATTCACTACTCTGAGATTCCAGTGACTGTTGAAGAGTCCCTTAACTCTGTATTCTCTGGCCTTTATGATTTTATTCAATATACCGAGAGAGAGATTTTCACTAGAGTGGAATTCCAGGATTTAGCTGAGTGACTCTCTTTCTTAACAGCTAGCACTCAGTTATATGCCTATTCACCATATTGAAAATACACCTCTTAATGTTTTGAGTTGCACAGTGGGGCAGGAGCAATTTCAGAAATGAGTTAACTGGAATGGTATCCTACCAATGACATAAAGTATGGGTCCAATTTTAAAAGTAAGGGACCAAATTTTAATTTCTCCCGTTTGCATAATCCTACCTCTCACTAACTGCTTATCACTTTCTAGTATTTCACAACTGTCCTTGTGATGAGATTGCTTCTTGGCTGTTAATGAGATGAGGTGCTGTCTTTGCTGTGATCCATTTCCTCTTTTCACTTCATATTTTGCTGCTGATCTTTTCTTTCCCTCTTTAATTTCCATTCTTATTTTTTTCTCCCTACTATTTTCCTTGGTACCTAATATTTTCTCCTCTCATCTCCTTACTGTCATTTCCTTTATCTATCCTTTCCATTGGTAATCTATTCCAGGGTTTCTCAACAAACTTCCCTCTAATATTTTCCCATCTGTGTGCAGAATAAATTTTGGTATGTGTACCAAGGCATATGTGGAAGTGCACCACCAGTACAAACACATCCTTCTGGCTGTGTTGCTGTGGGCACTCTGTTAATCAGCTGGGAGGGACTTAGGGCAACAGGCTAAGTATGGAAACCCTAGAGTATAGGCAAAATTTGACTTCTGTTGGGGGTGGGGAGGGAGGGCTGGTGGGGCTCTGGCCAGCTCTGTGCACTGGGGTTCAGTAAGGGAGTGCTGCCTGCATCCTCTGACTCACCTCAGCAACCAACCATCTACCGGAAGCTGTACGTCTGTGACTATGCTTTGGGGGCTCTGTTGGGCCCAAAGCCACCCGACAGCTCTGACCAGTTAAGTAAGTAATCCAAGGGAACTGGGAGCTGAGGAGAAACCACATCCCCGAGCACTAGCAGCAGATGGTTGAATGTCATGGCTGCCTACTGCATGGCACCACCAGCCAGAGGAGCAGCTGCCCCAAACTGCCTGGCTCTAGCTTCCTGCTTAGGACCTGCCCATAGGGCGTCGCCTGAAGGGGGCTGAGGGAGAGGAGGAAGTGTGGGAGTGGCTCTACTCCTGGGACTGCCCCACTCTGAGTAAGGCTCTGTAGTTTCAGGGGGCAACTCTCTCATGCCCCCATAACTCTGCCTATGGGCTTAAACTTTCTTCCTTTGTTGGGGTTTCAGCTCCACACTGCTCCTGGCTGCAGAGGAGCTCAAGTTTTCAGCCCCATGGCGCACTCTGCTTCAGCCCTGAGGGGAGTGCTGGGGTTTGGGGTACTGGGTTTCATTGGTGGGGCTGTGCGGCCCCCCGAAAGGGCTCTCAGGCCCCAAGGAGGCCGCAGACCCCCAATTGAGAGCCACTATTCTATTCTATTTTATTACCATCCTCCTCACTTTGGTATCTCAGTGTCCTCTTCCTCCATCTTCAATCCGCACATTAAATGATTCTAGCATGAGTTGCAAGCAGAAGTTGTGGAGTCTGTGCTATTACAGAAGGGCTACCAGCATCAGGTATTGCATGCTTGTAGTACTTCTGAACACCTGGTTTGTGAATCCCCCTGGAGCTTAGGTGTCTGGGTACCTAGAGTGAGGTGCTGTGCTCATGCCCAGGGCCATCTAGGGAACTTTAGCTGCAAACATGTAGGCACTGAGTGACTTTAGGTGCCTACAAGGTTCTGCAGGCACCTGGTATATCACAGCTGTCCCAAACCTGGGGCCTAGGCACATAGGCAACACATAGGCAATCGGGGTGGGGGCACAATGGGTCATGTGCCCCAAATGCCATGAGTAAGGGGTGAGGGGTAAAGGGCTGGCCAGCAGCCGGCAAAGGAATTAGCAGGGGGAGGTCTGGTGCTTGTAGCAGGTGTCTGCCCCCTCAGTTCAACAGCAGCAGTGCTCTTCTGGCCATGTCGCTTCACACTCACCTGTGGGAAGTGGTGTAACCTGGCCAGGGGAGCATAGTGAGCTGCTCTGCTTGCCTCATGACTGTTGGTGAGTGGTGGTGGTGGTGGGGGGGGGGGGGACGGATCCCCACTGCAAGTGTCAGCCCCCAACATCGCTCAGGGAAGGGGGAATAGGTGGGGCAGGGACAGAGCAGAGGTGGGGAGATGGTGGAGCATGGGCAGGGAGGAACAGAGCAGGGGCAAGGAGAGGCAGGGCCTAGGGCAGAGGGGGTTGTCCTGGCTCTTCCCTGGGCTGCAGGAGTCACCTGACCAGTGGCCTCTCCTTTCCCCTTCACCAGTTACCTCTGCTTAGGTCCCTAAAACAGGGACGTAGGTGCCTAACTACTTTGGTGCACTCAAGCCCAATATTGTTTCGTCACTGTCCACCTGGGTCAAGTTTTGACATGGAGATGAAAAGTTTTGTATCCTAACAATTGTCCCTTCATTTAGTTACCTCTATTGTTGGTCAATCCTTAAAAATTAGGCTTTGCCTTTCTTTCTTTTAGTAGCCATGACAACACATTCTTTGCAGCACCAACAGCATTTCCAGTGAGCTGTGTTATTTTGAAGTTCACCCTCTTTTCTTGGGGGCAGATTCTGAATCCACAAGGGAATAGGACATAAATGGGAAATTAATTAAGACAAGAACAATAGATTGAAAAGAGCATTTGGAGCCAGTCTTCTTAATACACGCTAATAATGATTTGTGAAGGGAGAAGTTAGAGGATGATTTTCTATTTAGAGAGGTATATGGAATACTGGTATCTCCCAATCTGGACATGCTCTCTGCAGTGTTTTCAGGCTAGTTGATGTGAAGTCATTTAATGATGCTTGTAACAGGGTAGCATCCTACTTAAGGACTGGGACTAGCCAACACTGATTACTGAATAAAGCATACCTGGAAGAGATTGTTGTGCATGCCCGAAAAAGGGCAGTAGGAGGCTGCAGTGAAAGGAGATTATTAATTATTATTATTATCAAATACATTTGAGTGTGTGTGTGTGTGTGTGTGTGTGTGTGTGTGTGTGTGTGTAAGTCTGTCTGCTTGTTCAAGAACTTCTCCTAAATGGGAAGAACTAGGACCACCAAATTTGGTATATAGCTTCCTCTTACCATAACTTAAAGCAAGGTCAGGGTTTGGTTGTGTCAATAAAATGGGATGTGCCTGGAACTGGATTGCTTCTCATAAAACCATACAGAAAAGAGAATCATTAGGCAGGTGAAAGGGGCTAGCTGGGGCCATGGGCTCACCCATCTGGGACTGCCCCAATCCTGAGCCTCCATTCTCCAGATGCCATTTAAGGAGGGGGGAAGGCTAAAAACCTTACCCCTCCCTGATTTATTTGGGAACATTGCTGGCTGTTCCTCACTCCAGCAGGGAAGTGCAAGGGGCAGATGAACCTGGACCTGCGCCAGCCGGGGGACCTGCACTCCTTTCCAAGTTGTGCCGTTGAAGCTGCATCAGCCATGGGGAGGAGCTTCTCACCTGGCTCCAAGCTGCTACAGTGAGCAGATGCTAGAAAAGAGCCAGGACTGAGACTCCTATCAGATAGGGCCTGGGAGAGGCCTGCCAAAGCAGGAAAGGCCCTAGACAGAAATGCCTAGAGGAGGAGAAACCTTTTGGTTTGTGTGGACTTTTGGATGGACTTGAAAACTTTATTTTGAGTGTTCTTTAATTAAAAAAAGCAGAACTTAAGAAAGGACATGAGTGGGCAAAAGTGTTTTTTGAGTTTATTGAACAGTCCACGTGGGGGAAACTGAGGCACACTCCCTGTAGTGAGACTCTAGGCCATAAGGGGGCACATGGGAGGTGGCTGGCTCTGCTACATGTTAGGAATGTAGTGGATTTTTTAACAGTGGCCTTAGAATTAGTGTCCAGTTGAATAACTTGTATGCTTTCAGAAAGAGCTGCAAGACGTATCTATTTCCGCAGGCCTTCATAACTGCCCCTTATGCCTGGAAGACAGAAGATGGGATGGTGTCAGTGTAACCACCACCAGGCAGATCTGAACCTGGGATCTCTGGAGCTGAGTATAGGAGCCTCTACCCTCTGAGCTAAAAGTCAGCTGGCTCCCAGCCCATGCTGTAGAGGTCTCTTGGTCTTATCTTTTGCTGTGGTCTAGGTGCCACAGCATTGGTCAGTGAACCACGCTGGGGCTATGTCTACACTGGCAGGTTCTTGTGCAAGACCATCTTGCGCAAGGGTTCTTGTGCAAGAACTCTTGCGCAAGAACATGTCCACACTGCCATGTGCTTTTGCGCAAGAGCATCCATGGCAGTGTGGATACTCTCTTGTGCAAGAAAGCTCTGATGGCCATTTTAGACATTGGGCTTTCTTGCGCAAGAAGCCCCTGCCGCGCGTCCACACTGCCCTCTTGTGCAAGAGCTCCTGCGCAAGAGGGCTTACACTAGTTAGAAAAGAGCGGAGCTCTTGCGCAATAAGCCTTGTCTTCCGATGCCGTTCTGTAAATCTTCTTGCTCAAGAGCAGGCGGGCAGTGTGGACGCTCTGCAGGTTCTTGTACAAGAACGGCTGTTCTTGTGCAAGAACCTGCCAGTGTAGACGTAGCCTAGGTGTGTGGGTTACATCAGTACTGGTGAGAAGTCACACAGAATGCAGGGTGGGCATCAGCACTGTCAAGTGAAAGAAGCTGCCTGGGCTATAGGCAAAGTAGATGCTCTCAGTAGCACCTCCCTGAGGTGGTGGGAGGTAATGAAGAACCTGACAAAGCAGGATTTTTTGGTATGGAGGGGAAGTTATTGAAGAATACCTCTGCACTTCCTATCCTTGTCCTAGGTATGTCTACTCTGCATCATGGTGTGAGCCTCCAGACCTGGTTCTAAAGACTTGTGCATTCTGGAGCTATGCTAGCATGCTAAAAATAGCTGCTCCAGCTCAAGACAAAACATCAAAGCAATGCCTACACACTTATTTTTAGGATGCTAATGTGACCTTACTAGTCCCACTATGGACCAAGGCTGGGAGGCTCCCAAATGCAGTGTGGACATATCCACTCAGGCCTGGGCTGACAAGGTTCCCAATAATGTTTGCACAGTGGGTAAAGAGTAAAAAGCTCATGGTTGACTTTGCTCCAGGAAAAACAGACAGTTATGCAGAGGAGTCTGCATATAGATATTGAGGGAGGGAGGATGTGATTGATTTTTCTCTTGAGGTTAGGGATAAATTGATTTCTGCAGGAGCAGATTTGAGGATGGGGCATCATTAAGTTGATTTACTGAATGAGTCTGTTTGATTCGATTTGTTGTTTGGCGGGGGGAGTTTTTGCTTTTAGGGGTTGTGCCTGTGACTTTGAATCGACTCGTATCAAAACAATCCCTCTTCAGAGCAACAAATCAGTTCAGGCTAGTGTCTCCATTCAGGCAGATCTTTATGCTTTTTCTCAAGTGTTGGGAAAGAGACCCTACCCTTGCACAAGTCCCCTGGGATGCAAGCCCATTACCAAGAAATTCTTTGATGTCCTCCTCAGACCATGGTCAGGGTGGAGAGGATCTGCTGGGAGGTTCTCCAATAGCTTCCATAGGCTGATTTAGAGTGACGGATTTATAGGAGTGTCTTCTTGCATAAGTAGGGGTAGTTTCTTCTTTTCCCTGGTCTCAGCACCCAGAGTCCATTCTGAAGTGTTCTTCAGTGCTACCTGCATCATCAAAGGGAGATGGGCTGAGCCTTTGAAGGGAAACAGGCAGCTGCAGGGGTCCCAGAGCATAAAGCAAGAGTGAGAACCTTGTCTATTCCTGGAGATATCCTGTATCCCTATAGACCAGTCCAAACCGGAGCTTCACTCCCTTGGATCATAGTATGACAGAGGGCCCCTCATTTCTTTTGTGAAGTCTTTGGGCCCCCCAAGTTTGGTGTTAGTGTGCAAAGGGATGTTCTTCTCAGGAATTCTGCTCCACTTGTAACTCTCTGTTCACATTGTGTAAAGAAATAAAATACCCCCCCCCATCTCTGAATGCAGGTAAAATTGGGCTGGGGCAGGGAGGGAAGAGAGAGAACAGCTGCACTTTAAATGCCAAATACTCTCAACAGAGCGATCGATGGTTTCACACAGCTCCAGCTGAGAGGCTGTAGACTTCAGGGTGAAGTTGCAGCCATTCACATAGCAACAAATTAAGATGTCTTGGAATGCTTTCTCTGAACAAATCCAAGTGAGCACGGCAGGGGAGGCTCCTGACTGCAGGTATTTATTTTGATTAATTATCCACTTAGGAAAGAAAGCGCACATATATATTGTTCTGAAAATGTGTCTCTGGCCAGCCCCAATCGTCTGTTGCTTAGGGACTTCAGATGTTGAGCTCATTCCTTTATTCTCCAGCTCAGCAGAGGCTGCAATGTTACCGGGAGCAGGAGGAAAGATTGCACATCACTTTGTTGGGGCCCCCTCCAGGTGGCTCAGGATTAATATTGATCTTTAAGTATTTAAAAGGTGCATCTAATCATACAATCTAAGTGTCATATAGCAGGAGGGGGGGCCAAGAGGGAGACATGGGTAGCCTTTTTGAGAGGGCAGGATAGGCCTTGTGAGTATAAGGCATCAGAGCGAGGGGTAAAATAAAAATGGGGGTAATTTCCCAAATATGGATTATTTTTTCACACCAAAAGCAGTTATGACTGAGGCACACGTTGTCAGAGTGTGAGAATATCCAAATCTAAGCAGAACTCAGTGATGGAAAGTTCTTAGCATATGGATTTTTCTTCTCATTTTTTCTGCGTGTGAGCAGTGCTTCAGCTTAGGCTCCAATCCACAGTGCCTATATATATCATATATATAGTAGCCCACTGTCTGTGTGTCTGTAACGCTGAAATGCTGTCTGTTCCCTCTGGGTGGCGCTGTTGCCTAAAATGCTGTCTGTTCCCTCTGGGTGGCGCTGTTGCTGAAATACTGGCTGTTCCCTCTGGGCGGCCCGTGCTGCATGGGGAGCGTGGGGCCCAAACGGCCGCTTGCGCCGCTTACTCCCCCGCGGCGGCCCGGCTGAGTGGCGCAGAAGTCAGCTGAGCACCACGGCGGGAGGCGAAGGGGGGCTGGGCGGTGATGTACGGCGTGACAGCGGCTCCAGGCCCCGCCCCCTGGCCATGAACGTCACTGCCCCGCCCCCCTCTGCCTCCTGCCGTGGCGTTCGGCTGACTTCTGCACCGCTCAGCCGGGCCGCCTTGTGGGAGCAAGTGGCGCAAGCGACCATTTGGGCTCCGCGCTCCCCATGCAGCACGGGGATTGCGGAGCCCAAACGGCCGTTTGGGCTCCGTGGTCCCCCGAGTGAGAGGCAGGAGAGGGAGGAGAAGAGAAAGAGAGAGGCAGGACGCGGAGGAGAGCTGAGAAAGAGAGGGGGAGAGGCAGTAGGAAGAGAAGAGAGGGAGAGAGAGACAGAATGAGAGACCGGAGGCTCAGGAGAGAAGACCGACGTGGAGGAGAGACCTGAAAATCCCGTCTTATGATGGGCTAATTGGCTAGTATATATATAAAAACAATGGTCCAGCAAAAAATAAAATTACTAAATGCTAGAACTGGTTTGCAAATTGTTTAAGGACATATTATGAACCCCTTCTCTATTGACAAACAGTTACTCACCTCACTAAGTATTGACAGGAAGACCCAATGCACAGCAGGATCAGACATGGATTGCCAAGGCCTCTGAGGGAATAAGAGCGAAGAGAGGCTTCTGGCTTCAGTAGGACTGTTTGTGTGAGCAATTGCCCACTGATGTGAGTAAGGGTAGGGGGGAGAATAGCCAGCCCTTAATTTTCTTTACTTTCTGTCTTCTTTTTAAATAAAAAATGTCATTGTTTAATTATTCAGCTTAAAGTTCTCCCCTTGCCAAAGTAATGCCATACTGATAAAAAACCTGGAGTTAGCTAGCTAAAATCCCCCTGGTATATTTTTGCTTGGTCAGCAACATTTTCCTCCATTTCATCACTCCTGAAAGTGACATTAATTGTTCCTGGCTTGGTTTAAAAACCAAATAGCTTTCTAGGACACAGTGAAGATGTCAGCCAGAGGGTACTGGGTGTCTCTGCAACTCTTCTTTGTTTCTTGGACCATTTACACAGACTGACCTTCTTCTCCTTCATGGTCATACCTGCCTTTGCAAAGCTGTTTGGCACTGCCCCAATGTTAGAAGGGAAAGCATCATCTCACCATCAGCCAATCAAGTACTGCCATTCCTCAGCCACTTTTATATCAACACCACTCGTGCACCACAGGAATATTACAGAACAGATTCTCATTTACACCAATTCCCCTTTACACTGCTTGTGCATTGTACACGGGTCCTAACATGGGTACAAATATAATTCATAACCATTTTAAGACCATTTTATACTTCCAGAAAGATTAAAAGGAGCCTTGCTATACATGAGAGTCTAGCCCTTCAGTTGTACAGCAAATGTTTGTTGCAGGATAGTGGTTGTTTTTTATTACCTCCCTATTCTAAGCAAAGGGCTTGGTATTCAATTTCTTGTTTGAAGCTAAAATCTTAAAAGGAAAAAGATTTCTGATCCATATTTATAACTACATTGAGCAGTTGATGTTTTTCACATATTAAGAATCTTGTCTTATTCCCAAATTAGTTGGCAGATGCATTCAAGACTGTGTTAGCTCTCACCTTTTAAATTGCTTATGAAGATGATGCTTTCTTAGCTAAGAGGCAGCCACAAACATTAATGAGAAATGTATACCATTGTGTGCAATCCAAACAGCAGATCTTATTAAAACAGGACTTAGTCACAGGACTGGCATCTTCCAAAAATGGTCTCTAAATTGTAGAAGTAGAATGTGCATTTGCACTCATTTGCATGTACAAATGGGTTAGTTGGATATGCTGTTTTAAAGGATTTGCAGATAAAAATGGCTGGTTTGTGAATGCCTTTTTGTTTGGACAATTATTAGAGAAAATTTAGCCCCAAGAGTGAGGAGAGTAGCAAATTAGTGTGTTCTCGATGAGGCATATGCTTTGCACCATTATAGCAACAAGCTACAAGAGGAAATTCCCTAGCTGGCTGTTGTTGCATGTGTTTGATATTCTTAATCCTTTTTGGCCTGAGGGTTACCCAGTTTTTGGAGCCTTGCTGTATTGTTTCTGTGAGCAGGTGAAATTAATGATATAAGTTACATATTTTTTTGTTCAGTCCTGTTTATTTACAAACAATGTACACTGAACACTACTGAACTAAACAACAGAAAGATGCTGCCTTGCTCAGAAATCCAAGTCTATGTTTCTAGCAAGTAGGTTCGAAAAAAAATCTCTGCAAGCTACGTAAGCCTATGGTTAGTGGGACTTGAGTCATTTGACCTGTATCAAGGAACCCTCGGCTTGAGGGTCTACATTGCATTTTAACCCCAAAATGGCAGGGTGAACTAGGTCTGGAGACCCCCCTGCTGAAGGTATGGCCCTGTGTCACTTTGCCCCAGAATGGAGCATCAAGAAGTCCTCCTGGCAACCTAGAGTGGCTGCAGAGGAGCAGCCAATCAGAGGGGCTTCTGGGGTGACCAATAAGGGGCCAGAAGGGCTAGATAAAAGGCAAGCAGCAGAACAGAGCCTTCAGTTGCTATGTGTAGCTTGATGAGGGAGGACTGGGTGCTGGGCTGGTTAGATGTACAACAGGACCATGGAACCAAGCCTAGGGGAGGTTTCTGAAAACCTGGTGTCTGGCTGATGGAAAGACCAATAGGGTCATGAAAAAGGCCCATATGGACAGACTGAGCCTCAGGGATTAAACACAGAACCTGGCCAGACCAGATGAGGTTGCCAAGATGGACCTTGCTGGTATGAACACAAATTGAGCCCAAGTAGGGCTGCAGAAAATATACCAACTGAGGGTACTGAGATGGGCCCTGTCTGGGGTGTGGAAGAAGGCAGTGCCTCTGTGAAGAAGCCTTAAACCTATAGCCTCATATCATTGCTGTGAAAATAACTAGAGTATGTACTCTGGAAGGGGGGGAGACAGCGTGTGGGGCTCAGCCACTGAAGACCTGCTGTGAGATCCATTGGCCCGGGGAATGTGTGTGCTCGAAAGAGGTCGGTGCCTCCCTGTACTAACAACTAAAAAAGACTAGCAGGCTTACACCCACTAGTAAGAGGTGGATGCCATCCTGCTGAAAAGGCCTGATTGCAGGCATATTGGACTGAAAAAGGGGGTGCTCACAAGCAGGGGAACCAAGAGACACACTGGGCCCTTGGAAGGAGTGGGGCCAGGGCAGCCACTTTCAGTGCCACCCAGATTGCAGCACGCTGGCCCCACCTAGCTCTCAGAGCTACCCAGAATGCACCACATGGTGTTTTAGTGGTGATTTAAAGGGTCCGGGGCGCCGGGCGCTGCCATTGCCACAACAGCTAGAGCTGGAACTCCAGGAACCTTAAAATCATTGGGCCCCAGGGCAGTTGCCCCCCTATCCATGAGTCTGCTCACAGGGATGAGTATTCACCCTGCTCTACCTAGATTACGGATTTTCTGACTCATGTTTGAATTTAGGATTCTGGCATACGCAGCATAGGTGCTGACTCTGTGAGTGCTTAGAGGGTGAATCACCCATAGAGAAAAAATAGTGGGCGTTCAGCACTCACTGGCAGTAGCGGTCTCCCTGACACCCCCCACTGCTGCTCATCCACCACAAACAACTGTTTTGCGGCGAGCAGGATGCTCTGGAGGGAGGGAATGAACTGGGATGGGGTGCACTTGGGGGATGGGTAGAAAGAGGTGGTGCAGGGGCAGGAAGAGACAAGGTGGATAGATGCTTGAGGAAGGGGTGGAGTGGGGGTGAGGTCTTGGGTGAAGCAGGAAGAGGGTCAAGCACTCTCTAGCTAGAGGGGAAGTAAGCACTTATGCTCCACAGTGCAGGACAGAGATCTGAACCAAGGTAACCCTATCCCAGAATGCCTACCACCCATCCTCATGTCAACACTTTAGCCCTGTGAATGTGTTACACTGTAGGAAAATTTTACTGCCCTACCTGTTTCTTACTGTCGTTGGGACTCAGGTGCCCATAAGGAGCACATTATTACATAAACTGCATAACTAGCTCCTTTGAAGGCCTGCCCCATAGAACAGTTGTCCCCAAATTGTGGGCCACACTCCAACAGAGCATGAAGGAATATTCAGGGGAGTGTGTGGTGGGGCCTGGGCCAGCTCCCAGGGTGGGTGGGGAGGGAGTGTCAGCTCCCTTCAGACCTTAGCCACAGCTCCCTTTGGCCCCCAGTCACAGATCCAGCCTCCCAGGGACCCCTGGGAAGCTGTGGGGAAGTTTTTTGGCTGGCTGCCACTCACCACTCAGTTTTGGGGCAGCCAAGGTGTTGGGGGTCATCTCTTCCCTGGCTGTGTTGAGTTAGGAGCTCTGCCACTCCTCCTCACTTACAGGGCAGCTTCTCAGTCCCTGGTCCACTCTCTGCTCCTCCAACCCTCCTCCTTGGGCCTGTGTGTGCAGGGACACCCAGACCGTGTGCATCACAATCTGGCACTGCTCTGGTGACCAGGAAGCAGCTCTCTTTGCAAAAGCCTTCTGATTGATCTCCTTGAAAGTCCTCCAGGCTCTCTGATAGACTGGTGTCCAGCAGACAATGGGTTAATGTTGACCTGAGCTATTGGGGTTGGCAAAGGGAGGTGTGGCTTTCCTTTGCCATAGAGTGTGATAGACCCCACCACAGATTGCTGGCATAGAGAGGTCAAAGGAAGTTGTCCCAGTGAACTCTGGAATATATATGGAGGACTTCTGACACCCAAGTTAGGCTGGGGCTGCATGCACACAGGAAAGCAAGAGAGCTCAGACCCTCCAATCTTGCACCATTCTGAGACCCTAAGTTTGAGCCCTAGGTTAATCCAAATGATGTGTGGACATGAGTGGGGTTAGGCTTGAGACTGGATTCAAGCCTGGGCTTACACTGCTGTGTAGACAGAATCTCACATAGAAACAACTTCATCCAGCAGTCCTAGCAAACTCTCAGCCTGCATCTTTTAGCTTATTTTTGTTCTTGCACATTTTATATGTAATATACATATGTACATTACATATCTACATTTTATCTATTTTATTTATTATTAGCAAGTGTTTTTTGTATTTTTCTTGGTAATTTCATTTGTAACATAAAGCCCAATATGATATAGTCAGTTCTACACATTATTGAATAATATGTCATTTCATTATTTCATATTCAGCTTTGATCTTATCTGAATCTCTACAACCACTGAATGTACAAAGCTGCTACAGTTAAGTGGCTGTGTTTACAGGGAAAATAATACATTTCTAAATTACAACCAAAGTGGCTTCCTCTGGAAAACTGAGCGTTTTGACTGATAAAGAACTGCTGTAAAGTGATTGTTATAAATCATGGAAAATTGAGACTGAAACTTTTCTTATCATACAGGTCGTTAACTGGTAGGTAAAATTCACATTTCTGACACTATTCAGTTCAGATTTTAACTTTTCAACATATAAAACAGTAATTGTTTTCAATTTTTTAAAAATTCAACTTTTAAAAAATTGCTGAATTTCCCACAGTCTACAAAAGCATTGTAATACATTCTAGGTTGGGAATGATCCAAGTTAAATTTAATATCTGCCACAAACCTGAACTGTATTACCTTCTGTAGTCCTGCAAGGGTGATGCAAGTCAGTATTTCACTGTGAAACTTTCAAGGGGTGCCCGCAGTATGTCCTACAGGAAAGGGTGTTAGTGAGTAAGGGCTGAACAATAGTGTGGTATTAGAAGTTTCTGCACTGCTGGAGTATTGTCTTTCCTCTGAGAGGTTGAAGCAACCTCTAAGAGGAAAGACTGGTCATATGTGGTCATTAAATATTTAATTGCACTTTTCAAAAGAGTTATGGATTTTATTAACCCCAATTCTCTAGCCAAAGTTTAGGTAATTCATTTTTTGTCTACACTCTCCCTGTAGTTAGACATGGTAGACTTCATTTACTGCTGTATAATACTGTCATGCACTGTTAAATAGGTAAGTTTTGTTCCAGAAGTAGTTGCTTTTCAACCTTGGATAAAATGATCCACTTATAGAATGGATATACTTCAAATTTTTCATTGGTTTGAAATCTTTTACCCTTTCCAGTAATATTTCCTAGTTCTATAAGGAAGAATTCCACTAGTATTGGTAGAAGCTTTCAAAATGGTATACATTTGAATGGTACTCCGTGTACATTAATATGTACAGTGGTGGTGTTGGGAGGCAGGTGGTGGGGTCCAGTGGATAGAGGTACAGCCCTGCATGGATAAAAGATTAGGATCCACTTCTGCAAAAATGATCCGCAGGTATCTGCACCCACCTCTGAGGATCAGGATACCCACTGATATAAAGAAGATATCCGCAAATGTACTGGGTTCCAGATACAAAATTTGCATCTGCATCCATCACTGCAAAAATGAGCCACAGATGTCTGCATCCACTGATTCAGAAATCCGTGGATAGCTGTGGATTTGCAAGGTTCTAGAATCATGGTTTCCAGCCATTCCTGAAGCAGTAGCCACTATAGTGGCTTGTGGCTAGCATATTAGATACCACAGCTCTAGAAAGAGGTGCTCAGCAGGTTCAGAGCTGGAAAACACTTGTGCTGTGAGTAGTAACTTTACTTGTACAAGCAGTTCAATTGAAGTAAGTTAGACTGTTCATGTGAGTAAAGTTACTTGTGCATATTGGCAAGGTCTGACATTAGAACTTTAAAGTACTTTAATTTTTCTTTTCTTACTGTATTATTGGTTGATACTTTGGAGACTTCTTTCTTTATGCTGCTGGTATGTTTTATTTATTTAATTTATGAATTAATGAGATGCTGCTAAAGTTTCTAGGGAATTGGTTCAAAATTTGCCTAACTCAGTGTCCAAACTTTATTACCACATAACAGCCAACATACACAAAATGAATTGTTGGCTACCCATTTTATAGTAGATGGGTGTACCTATCTAAATACATCGCCACTGGCAGTCTCCACAATGAGGTCAAAGAAGCATGGGATATGAACTATTCTCAGTACCCAACAAAGAGGGCTGAGGCCTATTGAGAAGGCTGTCGAGGGAATCTAGTACTGATGTAGACTCTGCTTGCCAATTATATGGACAAAGGACTTCAGTCTCTAGTTCTGGCTGTCTGGCAGCTTTCATTTGCAGTAAATTCACTTACCAGAAAATAAAAAAATAATACAATGTTTCTGTTACTCATTGCAAATGTTCATCTTAGGAAGAGTCAAAAAATAACAACTTGATTTAAATGTTCATTGATTATCAAATTATTTTAGACTTTTTAAGACCTGAAGGTATATTTGGTATGATAAAGCAATTGCATAATTCATGTTATGTGCCTGTGATAAACAAATTTTGCTCAAAACAGATAAAATCATTCTCATATTTTTTAAATTTGTCATTGCATGTTAATACCATTTTCATTTGATTTTTTGCCCTTTATTTGTAACTAGAAGTTTTTCTACATTTAAATCATTGTTTTGGGGTGGGGCTGGGATTGTGGGGGTCAGTAGGCAGTCTGCCCTGGGAAGAGAGGGCAACCCCTGCCCTCTCTCATCACAGCAGCTTGGGGCCACATGAAAACCACCTGTCCATGGCTGCTGCATGGGGGATGCATGCCCCCCAGTTGGGGAACAGACACAGACAGACAGAGACAGACACCTAAGCAGATGAATTCTCTGAAATATATATGGTAGATAACTGTCCCTTTCTCGACTCCTGCCCCCTGCTGGCCCAATGAGGTTATAGCTGTCCCTATCTCTGCCCCCCTGTGGGCATTCTGCAGTACAACCATCCCTGCTGCCAGACTCCCCCCTTTCCATTTTATGAGAAACAATCACAGATGGATGAGTCCAGACCATTTTTCCCCCAGGTCTTTTGTTGATCTCATTTTGTTGCCCAATCAAAATCCGCTATTTCCCAGAACTCCTGACACAAGGCAGGGGGCAGGGTCAAACACCCCAACCTAGTCTCTTTCCCTGTTGCAGCCTGATGTTTGGAAGGGAGTCAGAAGTAGCATGCTCTTGTTCATCACCTTTCCAGGCAATACTTACAGTAGAAAAGAATCCACCAGAACCCATCTGAATGCAGCACAACCCGTCTCACCCAGACTCCCATATTATTTGAGATTACCTCCTGTCTCTAAAGAACTCTTGTTTGTCAGCTCATTATGAATGAACCTAGCAATTAGTGCCTTCCTCCCTCCAGTACCTTCCTTCCTCCCCTCTGTTTTTATGTACCCAACTATAACATAGTTCATTGAAGAGTCTTCTCAAGGCCTTCCCATTAATCAGCACCACTATGGGATCTTAACTATATTCTGTCAAAACTTAATGGTCCTCCATTTGAACCTTTAGCAATGTGTTCCATATCCCACCTGTCCATGAAGGCAATATTTGTAGTGGCCTTTAATTTGGCAAAGATGGTGAGCAAACTGGGAGTCCTCATGGCATTTATGGTATTTCCCTTTACCTTCACCCTTAATTTATACACAGGGTCTTCCCTGAATTCTATCCTTAACTAGTGTATTTACTTACCTGTCCTTATTCTGTACCCCATGCTTTGTCTGAAAAGAAGACATGTCATACCTTCAATATCAGGGATGCACCAGCCTTTTACCTGTAAAGAACCAAGCCCATCAGGAAGAATCTGAGACTCTTTGTTGTGATAGCAGAGTGATCCCATGGTCAAGCTATATCCTCTTAGATGATTTCTAAGAGAGTTTCTGGCTGAATTATCAAATGTTACAAACTGGCTTGCATGCTACCATGCAAAGGTAAAAAGGTCTGTTACATGAGAGGACAAGCCATCCCTATAAGAGGTCCCAATACAGGACACCTGCAGAGCAGCCATTCTGTTGCTATACATGTTAGATAGGCATTATGCTCCAGTGCAGGTCTTTGCTGTGGATGCTTCAACAGGCTTTACAATACTGCACACATCTTTGTTGCCAGCTTCCTTGCATCAGCCTCCAGTCTGAGTATTGCTTGTCAATCACCCACATGTGGAATACACATAGGGATCTTCACTTGAAGAAATGAGTTACTTACTGTAAGTTCTTCAAGATGTGTGGTTTCTGTCTATATTCCACTGCCCATCCTCTATTCCCTCTGCATTTGGATCTGGATTGGATTCGCTGTGAGAAGAGGAGTTGAGGGAGTGTTGACCCATACTACACCTTATACCCTCAGAAGCACAAGGACCTCTCCTGTGCACATGTGGGCCAATGCTTCAGACTCTGGCCCATGCATACCTACATGTGGAATACAGATATCGATCACCATCTCAAAGAACTTCCAGTTAAAGTAAGTAACCTTCATTCTATGGGAGAGGAGACAGGATTTTTGTGACTGTCTTACAGAAGATTCCAGTAACCCAGAAGACAGCCATTCCGAAGGGATCACATCTTCCAAATCTACAAAATGAGCAACAAATAAACACAAAAGTCCAAATTCTGCTCTGTTGTACTGGTTTAAATCCATTGAAAACAGAGGAGAAACACTGGATTTAAACTGGTATATGTGACAACTGAGTCTGAAGCACAAGATTGTTTTTTCCCAACTTTGGCCTTTGCTTTGTGTCTCCTTCTTTACTTCAGAACATTGTGCAGCTGCCAGATGATTTCTAGTACCTAGTTTGTTAATTAGTGCTTATTCAGAAATGGCCTTAAATGCTACTGGACAAATATGAACTGAAATTGTAGCACTGCTTTCCAAATTGAGAACTCTGCATGGTGAAGTTTTGCCTTTCACCGCAGCTACCCAGCAAGGAGATGAAGTGAGAAAAGGTCCCCAAATCTCCTGCACAAAATGACATTGTTTAGGCAACAGAAATCACCTCTTGTATACCACACAGCTTTCCATATGCTTTAAAAGAAAGAAACACTTGTTGGTTTCTCCCCTGCATGGTTTAACTCATTTGTGATGTTATGCCTGGAGTAATAATGAGCTCCTTGTGGAATACTCATCATGGAGGTTCCAGTGCTCTTTGCCAGACAAAATACTATGGTATTGTTTTTCTTACTCCTCCTATAGGCCCTGATTCAGGAAAGCATTCTTATCCAGGCAGCACCTAAGCACATCCTTAACTTTACATTTATGCCTAAAGTTAAGCACATATTTAAGTGCTGTTCTAAATAAAGATGGACTTAAATGCTTTTCTCTCTCATGGGCCTAAATATATTTCCCAGAGGGTATGTCTACACTAGCCCCCTAGTCCGAACTAGGGAGGCTAATGTAGGCATTCGAAATAGCAAATGAAGCCCGGGATTTAAATATCCCGGGCTTTATTTGCATGGTCCATCGATCGCCATTTTGAAATTCCACTGGCCGAGTAACTGCCCGCTGCGCGGCAGTGAAGCGGTATTCGAACTAAGTCCTTGGTTCGAATTAACTGTTACACCTCATTCCAGGAGGAGTAACAGTTAATTCAAACTAAGGACTTAGTTCGAATTATCGTTTAACTGCCGCGCAGCCGCGGGCAGTTACTTCGAGCCAGTGGAATTTCAAAATGGCGATCGACGGGAACATAAATAAAGCCCTGGATATTTAAATCCCGGGCTTCATTTGCAATTTCGAATGCCTACATTAGCCTCCCTAGTTCGAACTAGGGGGCTAGTGTAGACATACCCAGAGAGATTAGTTCACTGTTGATTTTTGCTGTGCACGTAACGCGAAGGGGAGGGAAAGGAAGGAGAAAATAGTTCTTTGGTAGGAAACGTGTGACACCCTCACTTATATGTGGTTACTTACTGTCCAGAGAGTGTGTAGAAACTCTCCTGTGAGTTCTACAGTTCATCTATGACCAGAACATATGGCACTCTGGACTATCCTACCCACTGGCTCACAACTAATTGTTTGTTTGTATTATAGAAGTGCCTAGACATCCCAAATGCGACAGTAGAAAGATCACTGTGATTATCTAGTCTGATTTACAGGTCAGGAAAGGCATGTGGGAAGTCATGTGGCCTACTGGGTAGGATAGGGCACTGGACTAGGAGATCCGGGTGCTAGTTTTAGTGCTTCTACTGACATGCTGCATGACCCTGAGTATCTTACCTCTCTGTGCCTCAGTTTTCCCTCCCACCCATCACCTGTTTAGATTGCAAGTGCTGCAGGGACTCTATTTTACTATGTGCTTGTGCTGTGCCTACTAGAATGGAAGCCTGAATCTCAGTTGGGGTGTCTAGGGGTTTCTAAATTAATGATGATGCTCTGCTGTCCCCTTTGTTTATTTCTGAGTCTGCTGCTATCCAGTCCTGGGACTGAATGTCCATCAGTATAATTCTTGACATGACCCAAGGAAGGACCTTCTTTGTCAAGTACTCTGTGTTTTTAGTAATGCTCTCCTTATTAGTGTTCAACAGGTGTGACATCACAGTTCCATTTGGAGTAAAAAGGAGATAGGAGCGCATAGTGCCTCTGAATGCTTTTGAAAATATCAATAAACATTTCAATAAAATATCAATAAAATTTTTTATTGTATCAAATAAAGGTTGGCCTATCTGTGCTCCTGTTTAAATGAATGGAAGTTTCACTGTTGACCTTGGTTGGACCAGAGTTAAACCAGTGTTGCAAGCATATTATAAATTACCTAACATGTCTTAAGTTGGGTAGTCAGAAATTGAAGCACACGTACTTAGTGGTCACTTTTAAAAATATCGATATAAACTATATTGTGTCAAACACTACCAAAAGTTATCTCCCTCCCTCATTCTGTAGTGTTTGTCAGAGGGTATGAGTACACTGGACCTCGAAGGGGTGATTCCCAGCTCAAGAAGACATCTCTCCTAGCTCTGGTTGAGTTAATGCGCTAAAAATAGAAGTGTAGCTGCTATGACGTGAATGGCAGATTTCCTGAGTATGCACCTTGGGTCTTCAAGAGGGTCATACTTGGGGTGGCTAGCCCACCCCACTGCTCATGCTGCTGCAGCTACATTTCTATTTTTAGCACACTAGCTCGATTAGCACTAGCATGGGTATGTCGACTTGAGCTGGAACTTGCACTGTCAGATCCTTTGCAGCCATACCCAGATTGTGGCTCTGGTGATTTAAGATTGTGACACTGTAATGCAAGCTTGCTGGAGCCAGGGACCTTGCCTCCTATGTATTTTTAATATTGTCAAGCACTGTATTAATCAGTGGAACTATGTAAATAATAATTGCACTGGTTTTCTTTTCCCTGATGTTAGTCTTGTCTTTTGTCCTTTGCAGCACTTTTACAAGCAGTAATAGACGGTGATCTTCTGAAGGTATGTGCGGCAAGCTGGGCTTCTCAGCTATTGGCAGCAGTGATGGACTACATTTTATAGTCTACTCCTAATAGCATAAATATACTGCTGTAAAGATTGATAGCTAAATGCCACTTGCAGGATACATTGGATATTAGAGGGTCAACAGCCAAGTGAGGTATGACTTGAAATACAAGAGAATAGGATCTGGTGTTACACTGCACCTTTCATACTCCAGAAATCCCAAAGTACTTTCTGGAGCTATGGGTTGATTACATAGTGAAATGATTATGTAGCAAATACAGTGCTGAGCAGTATGGTATCCCCAACCCAGCCTTACACAATAAGCTTATTTTTACTGAAAGGGAAATGTTGGTCAGAACACCCGAGTTGTCCCCAATTCTTTTCAAATAGTGTAAGGATATTGTTGATTTTCACCAGGACAACTACCAGGGAAGGAAGAAGGGACTTTGGCTTAGCAACCTCTTTCCATTGCACTGTAATATCAGTATTAACTATGAGCCAAGTTCGTCTGACATTCAGAAGGGCTTGAAACACAAGAAATCTTGGCCCAACCAACCCTAAATGTTAGCTATTGGTAACTGTCTAAGGGAGGAGGAAAAGGGGCAAACGTAGTGTGTTTAAATCCTATAAATGTGAAACTCACTTCTAACCATTGCAGTCCCTATTTTTCAGGAGATAAGGGTACATTTACACAGCAAATAAAACCCCCATGGCAAAATGAGTCTCAAAGCCCGAATTAACTCACTCAGGCTTGTGGGGATAAAATAGCACTGTGGATTCCCTGCTCAGTCTGGAGTCGGGGCTCTGAAATCTAACAATGGGGATAACTCCCACAGCTTTTTTAGCCATGTAGCACAAGCCTAAGTCAATTGACCCAGATTCTGAAACTCACTAGTTTTGCTGTGTGGCTGTACCCAACGTGTTGGGGGTTTGCAAACGTGAACCTTAATTTGGGTGAGTATTATGATTAGCAATTGCAACATTATCTGGAAAAAAGCTTCCTTGAAAGTATCTGGAAAAGTGGTAATTTGTTATTCCTGATCTTTGCCTGCAGAGACACACCTCAACTCCTCTTCCCCCACTATTTCACTGGCAACAGTAGTAGCGATGATTCACTGAAACCACCATTCATTTGTCAAATGTTGCCCTTACCCTCATATCACATTCTATTTTGAACTTCACAGCACAATTTCCCCATCCCTTAAGGCCACTTTGTTTACAAGGCTCAACTCTCCCTTGAATCTTTTCCAGGCATCATTTTCATGACTTTGGTGTCATGACATAATAACGTCCATTGTCATAATGCAATCTCAGCACTATTTTTGTAGTATATATTACCAATTCCTGCAGTAACTTGAAGAAACAATCACCTATTCTTTCCTGCCTTCCTTATGTGAGTCTTCCCTTACAATGAGATCCAAGCTGGAAAGTGTATATATGTGTGACGGACAGAGGTGAAAGCCTCTGGGTCTATATGGATAAGGAAACAGGCAGCATATCACCAGATCTCTGGCATGTTGGTTTCCTTGCAGAGTTTCAGGTCGTCTTGGGGCTGTGGTAGAAAGAGCAAGGCAGGGAAATTTTGGGAAAAAAGACAAAACTAATTCTTAAACCATTTCCCCCATGATATTAGCTGCAAATGTATACAAGAGTATTTAAGAATAATACTTTTTTTGGTGCATAGGGCACCTACTGGATAACAATATTCATGAGAATAAAAGGAGCAATTTACTATTTCCAAGCAGTATACAGTGTATACCTAATCCCGAACACATGGGCCATTCATAAATCCATATAGATTTATAGACTATAGCACTACCAATATAATAACAAGTATTCATACAAACATACATTGATCCACTCCACCACACATCGGCACAGGGCATAACCAAAACACCCAAATGCCCATAAACTCTGTATCCCAATGTCTGCAGAGGGACTCAGGGCATGACACACCTGAACTACATCGCCCACAAGCCACTGTGTAGTTCAAAACAAAATATTTTAATTTTGGTGCAGATTTTTTTGTTTAGGAATGCTTGTTTTTTTGATTGGAAAGTTGAAATGTTCCACAGAAAGCAAACAGTGTGTGTGTGTGTGTGTGTGTGAAATCTTTAGTTGAAAACCGATTTTTTCATTAAAATGTTCAAATAAATAAAAACATCAGATAATTTAATTGATTTGACCAGCCCTACTTGCAAGCAATATTTCACCTACTATATATCACCAATGACCCACTGCTCATGAAATGTGATTTGCCATTGTTAACCCATTGTGTTGTATGCCTTGCTAGATTTAGGTAAAAAACCTTTGCTCTGCATTGTAAGGGCCTAACAGGTTTGCTAATAGTTACCACTATTGTTTTTAGCCACCTGCTAGCAAATGTTGACAGTTAATTTACCTGCATATTTATTTACCTGGGCATCATGTCCTACAGTTTTCTTGTCCTCTTCCTGTGCATTGCATTCCAGTTCATAGAATGCTGTAAGAGAGGAGCTAATCTGTTAATCCAGGGACCTGACCACTGTTCCTTGCTTCACCATGCTGCCAAGACTGGGCACCTTGAAATTGTGAAATACATCTTAGAACATGGTGAGTAATTGTATACAAACCTACAGAGAGTCACGCTCCATGAAGCGTCATTGTGATAAAATAAAAGTTTACTCACAACTCCTTACCAATCTCTCCTCCTGCAGCATGGAGCCAGGAATTTGGTATTGGGAAGAACTGTTGAAGCTGGCCCTAGATAAGGGGGAAAAGAGTGAAGAGTATAACAGGACAATTTTGTAGGAGATTCAGCAGGGCCCCGGGGCAAGATGTGTGTGTTGGGGCCTGGCTTTGCACCCCCAGAAGAGGCGGGGCCGGGGGCAGGACTGAGGGCAGTCAGCCCTTAACACTGCCCAGATGGTGGCACGCCTCTCTAGCTCTCAGAGACACTTGGAGTGGTGCTCCAGTTCTCTGTCGACAATTCAAAGGGGTCTGGGGCTCTAGCCACTGCTGCAGTAGTGACGGTGGTGGTCAGGAGCTCCCAGCCCCTTTGAATCTTTGGGCCCTGGGGCAATAGCCCCCATTGCGCCCCTCCGTGGGGCCTGAGGAGATGAACCCTTTTCAAAGATTATAAAACCAGAAGAGACCACAGTGATCTACTTTGATCTCTTGCATAACACAGGCCATAGGACTTCCCTAAATTCTGTATTTTCCTTCACTGAGCCCTCTCTCCAGACCACTTCCCAGAACACACTTGGCCTGTGTCATCCCCAATATTTCCCTCAGGCACATCTCACATGCGTGCATCCCTGTTGAATTCCAGCAAGGTTATACTTATGTGAAGACTCAAGATAAAATAGTAATTGAAGCTAGTAGAGACAAGAACAGGAAACCCATGAACACTTCTGAGACGGAGTCTCCACAGCAAATAGAGAAAGTGTGAGGAGGCTATGGCAAGGGTGGATGTTAGCAAAAATGATTTACGGGCATAAGATATTAGGAAGCGTCAGAAAACATCTGAAATCAAGATATTATGCAAATCTGTCATGCATTTGTCCATCCAAATCAAATTAGATGTGCAGAGGCACTGAGAACCTCAAATATTTTTAAGGAAAATCGTCCCCCCCTCGTCCTCTGTTTTATAAAGTGAGGTTTATAGAGCATTTCATTGACATGAGTTAATGTTTGTGGGACTCCTAGGTGTCATAGCTTAGGTGTAGCTTTAACAGCCTGTGTTGGAAGGTGTAGAGTTTGCTGCATGTATTGAGGACTTTTAGCCTGCATGGTGCCATATATTTTGGAAATGCCTTGAAAATGTGCTCATTCCATTTCTTCTTTTAAGTTTGTAATGAGCTCAGTGAAAGGGAAGCTGTCGGTTTTTGAACATCTCACTCCTTGTCCCTCCCCATAACACAGACTGCTATGCCTCCTGAGAAATCAGAGAGCAGGTTTGGTGGAGCAAAGAGGGGGAGGGAGGGAGGGAGGAAGGGAAGAAAAAAGTAATTTCACACAGAGAGACTATTAGAAATTAAGGACAGAGAGTGATCTCAGCTGGTCTTCTCTCCAGTGGTTCTTGCTTTTCAGCTCTTTTCAAGTGAACTTCCCCCCTCACCCCATTCCCTATTTTATTTTCCTGGGTCTTTTTTATTCTTTCACCTCCCCACACATTTCTATCTTTTGTTTTTATTTCCCCACCTGCTGTTTTTCTTGACAGAACTCTCACTCATGCATTTCCTTTCCGGATTTCTATTGGGTTATTTTGTCCTTTCCCTCTCTTTGCCTCAGTCCCCTTTTCTTTATTTGCTTCTTGTCCCCAGTAAAACAGCCGGCTCCCCACTGGGCCAAGATGACAGTGCTGTTAGCTTTCCCAGTGCCAGCCTTTCCCACATCTGTGCAGCTTTTGTCCTGCACCAGAGGGGGATTTGGAATGGTCGGCTGGCAGCGTCAGGGAGACTGATGTAAAAATGAGGTCCAAAAAGAGGGGTTGGGAAATGAGAAGGAGGGCGTGAGATGGTTTGAGAGAAGCACTACCGAACAGAAATAAGGGTCCAGCTTTATATTATGCTTGACTCAGTGCCTCCAGCTTTAGCTGTAAACATAAATGAACAAAACAACACTCTGGGTACCATATTGTTCTGTGAATTGCTTACTACCAGTCTCTGACCCTCAAGCTAGCTGTGATAGTTGGGATGCTCTGATAAATAGCTGAGTTCAGTATAATATCATATAAACTCCCTTCACTAAAATGGCACAACATGTGCTGGCTTTAATCCCACTCCTTTATCATCCTAGACCAATTACCCCATGCCATTCTCCCCTGATGCCCTAGCCCAGTTCCCCTTTTTATCCTGACTCCATCTACCAAACACTTTCCATACCCAAGCTATTGTCTTTCTCTCTCCCCCAAGCCACTCCTTAATCAATGTTGTCTCCATGCCCCAAAGACGTTTGTAGGTATCCGGAAGGGCCAAAGCTCCAGTTGTGTTTTCCAGCATGCAACAGTGTATTACCAAACCCTGATAGTGGGCAAATAGCAATTCAGCAGTGGAAGAGCATTGTTGCCTGAAAAGAATACTTTTTTGGACAGACACTAGATTTTTTTCTTAAATTGCCTGATTCTAATGGAATGAAAACGTCCAGATTTCATGTTCCCAAGCAGATGCTTCAAAGCCTCAAGGAGCTGCCTCTTTTCCTCGTTCCTCCATGTGTCTAGGTCTCTCATCATATCTTACTACTTTTCTAGTCAAAGGCTTGACTATGGACCACATCATTGTTGCTTCTTAATATTGAGTAACACTTTGAAAATATGGCGTGTTGGATGTTGCTGAAGCATTATTGTTGGACTATGGTGAAGACTTTCCAAGTAGAAACTGAGTGTGCTATGTCTATAGCACCTACTGTCCTGGCTGTGTGGGGAGTGGACCCCTACCACACAAAGCAGCAGGAGCATAGCTGATGAATTCTCAGTTGCCCTAAGTCCCCATATGAGGTTAGAGGCCACTGCAACAGCAGCAGCCAGTGGAGCCAGTTGCTGGTAACTTGGAACAAAGGATGACCTGTAGAGTTCTTTAAAGATTTCTACAGTGTTAGAGTATGGGCAATGGGATTGCTTGTCTGAACTCCCACAATGTGAGAATGCTGGAGGAAGGAAGGGGGCCACCTACAACTCCAGGAGAAAACCAGCTGGCTTCCCCTGCTGATAGTGAAGAAGTTTTTTATGTGGGAAGGGGTTCAAGCCATTGGGTCCTGTTGTCCTCCCAGCCACAGAAAAAAAACTAAAGAGGAAAAGAGGGGTTTGATTCTGTGCTTTTGTTATGAATAGTATAATACTTGGTAATTTCAGGAGTGATTTGATGTATATTTTTCACGGTCATTCAACCTGAAAGTCAAAGTTGAATTGGGGGATATGAATCCCCAGGAAGTGAAACTTCAGAGAAAGGTTCATCATTCCTGCCTCTAACCAAACCCACAATATTACTGGGTAGAACACTAATCAGCCAATCATAGAATGTAAAGCACACCACATGACGTATCTTGAGCTCTTACCCTCACTTACAAGTCCCATGTAAGCTTGAAAACTTGTCATTCTCATCAACAAATGTTGGTCCAATTAAAGATATTACCTCACTCACCTTGTCTTTCTAATATCCTGAAACCAACATGGGAACAACTACACTGCATATGACATGCATGACTTTCTTTCACAGGTCCGTCTGAGTTACTGGATATGACAGACAGTGAAATGTAAGTGCAACCCACTTGACACCCACTTCCTTCCGTAGTTGTTTGGTTTCATTTTACTTCCATTTGTGCCCACTGGAGATCTCTTGCTGCAATTTAAAAGTTAAAATAAAAAAATGTGCGAGAATGGCAGATTTCTTAAAAAGGCTTCCCTCCTCCAGGGAGGACCGCCCCTCCTCCCCAAAGCTACAAAACAAATTCCATATCTCCCCTCATCCGCAATTGCCCTAATTCTCCTAGAGGAGAACAGGTGAGATTTGTAGAGGTCCTGACACTCACTGATCCAGCCAGAGGGTTCAAATGGGATAATAAAAATCTTCTCCGCTTGTGGGAGGGCACTGTCAGCAAGACATTCTTGCTTTCCATTGGAATTTATCTCAAAGGGTATCTCAAAGGGTATTTATCTCAAAGGGTATTTTAAAATAAGCTATTTTGGAACTTTTTTTCCCCAAAATAGCACCTCTACACTACAGGGAAGCCTGGAAATTAATCCAAGGCAGGCTTCCCTAATGTGGATATGCTACCTTGATTTAGAGCCCCAGGAGGCACTGAGGAGTAATTACTTTGAATGACTCTGGGGAGGGTCCACACTACTGCTATTCCGAAATAGCTGTTTCGGAATAAGCACTATTCCTCATGGAATAAGGTTTACAGATTTTGAAATAAGCCATCTGTTCTTTCAAAAATATTTTGAAATAACGGAATTGCTATGTAGATCTCACATTTTTATTTCTAAATAACGGCCATTATTTTGAAATAACTGTGCTGTGTAGACACACTCAACTAGAACCCAAACCATTTTGGACTTGATAGGGTTAAGCCACAGCTGCTCTATGATTAGGGTGGACAGATGCCTCAATTTTATAGGGACAGTCCTGATATTTGGGGCTTTGTCTTATATAGGAGCTCACTACCCCCAAACCCTGTCCCAATTGTTCACAATTGTTGTTTGGTCACTCTTTGTGCCATCTATACTGAGGTGTCACAAAAGGGTCATAATTGGGTAAGCATACGCTTGTCAGAGGGGCGCCCAATGCCTTGCAACTGCCTTACCTCCACTGAAGTCTCCACTGCAGGGAACATTCCAGAGTATGCTGGAAGAGGGCATGAAGAGGTGTGCATGGAATGTGTTTATGCACCAGTGATTTTGCACCATGCAATGGTGCAAGTTAGGGCAGCTCTCAGGGATTCCCTAGTGCAGGGCTACTCAACTTTGGAAGCCCCGGGGGCCACAAAGATACTCACAGCACATGCCTAGGGCCGTAACTTAAGTATGGTTGCATATACATGCAAATATAGATGCAAATCTATGCAAATAGCTTCTTTCACACTGACAGGCATGAATACAAACTACTTCCCACAATGCCCCTGTGCTCCCAGCATCTCCTCGCTGGGGGCTAGAAATGCCGACACCCTGTACCCATCTGTTCCAGCCAGCCCATCTGCTTACATCTTTCAGTGCTCACCCCACATGGGAGATGCCTCGCTGTTGTGGAGCGTGTGCCCAGTGGAGACCATGTTCAAAGGAGCCCACCTGTGGGCTGCGTGTTGAGCCCTGCATAAACCCAAACCACACTGCAGGCTGCAAATTAGTGGGCCATGTGCAGCATATTGAGTAGCCCTGCCCTAGACTTTGCCAGAGGTTGAACCATCCACCATCTAATCCTTCTTTCTCTGTACTAGCTCTTACACTAGTACAGGCATAAATTTGTCCCTTAGTTGTCAGGTGGAAATCTAGTGCTCCATCTTTGGTTCAAATAGCAGGTAGAAGAGATTTGTCCTCTGGTGCCCGGTTAACATTTCAACTTGCCCATGTGCTGAGTCTGAAATTCCTTTCAACACACACACCTATTTGGCTCAATATGTGTGTGAAATCTGCTGTATCTTGAGAGGGTCATTTTTGGCATTTGTTTTGTATAGATGTATAATGGCCCTCCAGTGGTTATTGCCATTAACAAGGCCTCCCTCCACGCCCACAGAGAGCACACATTCTCCTCCTCCTCATATAAGGAAGACTGCCTCAACTGCAGTGGTATTGTGATATACATGAAGGCAACAGTTTGTCTCTACATTCTGTGAGGCCCACTCACAGGATATTGGGGCAGTCAAAATCAAGACTATCCTGTGACAAAGTCAGAATAGTTTAGTGCTTTAAAGTGAATGCAGATGTCCAGCTGTAGAGGGCTAGAATACATCTCACTGGTAGAGGTTGGGAAGAGTGGCAATCAGGGCCCAGGCAACAATATGGTGCAAGCACTGACTTTGGCATGCCAAAGTTTTTTGAATTCCATGCATCTGTCACTGCTTGCAGGAGCCAGAGTGTCATAATATTTAGTTTGATTAGGATATAACAGAAAAGAAACATCACCACTTTTTACCCGGCAGCAAATTAATAACAAGGCAGCTAACTTCCAGCAGCCAATAGAATCATAGAATACTGGAACTGGAAGGGACCTCAAGAGGTCATTGAGTCCAGTCCTCTGCCCTCACAGCAGGACCAAGAACCATCTAGTTCCTCCCTGACAGATGCTTGTCTAACCTGCTCTAAAATATCTCAGATGATGGATATTTCACAACTTCCCAAGGCAATTTATTGTAGTGCTTAACCACCTGACAGTTATGAAGTTTTTTGTAATGTCCAAACTAAACTCCTTTGCTTAAATGTGGTGATCTGTTTCTGTAAGAGTACTAATATGAAGGATATGCATGAAGGTTATGTCCACGCTACAAGGTTTTTGTGCAAAACCAGCTGGTTTTGCACAAAAACTGGTGGAGCATCCACATCTCAAGTGCATTTTTTGCGCAAACAAAACAGTAAATAGACAGGACAGAGGGCTTTTGCCAGTAGAGTTATTCCTCTTCCCACAAGGAATAACTCCTTTTTGTGCTACAGCTCTTGAACAAAAAGGCAGGTGTGGATGCTCCGCAGGGGTTTCTTGCGCAAAAAGAGCACATGTGCTCTGATGGCCATTCACAGAATGGCCATCAGCACTTTCTTGCACAAGAGCATCCATGCAGTGTGGACACTCTTGCACAAAAGCACATTGTTTTTGTGATGCACTTTTGAGGTGTGGACGCGCTTTAGCGCAAGAAGTTTTTGCAGAAGATCTCTTCTGCAAAAAGCTTCTTGTGCAAAAACCCTGCAGTGTAGACAAAGCCGAAGGCAATAGTTTCTTTTCCCTTCCCCACCAACTGATAGTACTCCATCTGCCGTATGAGTATTATAGATTGTTCTAATGATACAGAGGGCATGCATGTGAAGGGATAAAGTGTCCATGTCTATGCCAAGGACAACAGGAGAGAGCCTCATAAAAATGCTGCATTTTTCCTTTTAACTTACTGCTGGTTTCCTCTGCTTTGATTAGGGGTGAGACAGCATTGCACAAGGCAGCCTGCCAGTGCCATCGTGGCATCTGCCAGCTCTTGGTGGAAGCGGGAGCATCTCTAAGAAAGACAGATTCCAAGGTAACCAAACCAAATGAACCAATTATAAAACACTTTAGACAAGCAAATCCAATAAGCAACTGTCCCTGCTGCCTGCAAGATTGAGGGCCTATATGTTCCAAGAGTTTTTTTTCAAACAAGACTTTTTATTTAGAAAAGTGTCTTGATATAAACAAACACAAGAGACCCCCGTGAAATCCCCAACCTGGGTCATCTTTGCCATAGCAATAACCTGTCCCAAAACTGTTTTCTCAAATGGAGGCCAGAATATTACCATATCTGTGTTGGCTGCAGTGATCACTAATTAGGAATCCCAGTTTGACTCGACAGTGACTATGAGGTATGGAGATGGCCAATCCCTTTCTTAGTTTCTCCTTTCTATTTTGTCCTGTCATGCAAGGCCAACCACAATCTCCCCACCCTCTCAGTGTAAACTCAAAATTGAACAGACCTAATGAGCCTGTCTGAGCATGAAAAAACACATATGGGCAACATTAGGCCAGGGATGCAGCCATGGGTGGGTCAGGGCCCACTCACTTAGCATACAGGCCCACCCATTCCCAGCTTTGCCTCTGCTTCCACTGGGCGTGCCCGGTGGTGGAGTAGAGTAAGCCCAGGCACTCCAACCCCACTCCGCGTTGGGCAGGCAGACAGAGGCAAGCCACTACCCCGACCCTCTTTCCCGGCAGGCAGAGCAAGTGGGAGGGGGGGCAAAGTGGTTGTAAGGTTCAGGGTGCACATTTTTATGGGGGCTCCAATTTTTACAGACCAGAGCATCTATCCTCCACTTCTTTCAAGGCTAACTGAAGGAGAGGCAGCCCCATCACTGCTACCCCCCAGTGATTGCCCACCCAAAGTCAGGGCCCACCCACTTGTCCCATGCTGACCACACCACTGAATTAGACATTATAAAATTCAACCATTGTGGCAATCTGACTGAATATCCACAAGGGTTTCACAAATACAAATAAAGGTAAGCATGGATAGGGAGGCCCACATTACGTCACATTATATGGAGTACCAGGGTTTCTTGTTACCCCATCCAACCCACCTTTGAAGGTGCCTCATTAGCTGCTCTTCTGTCAGGAATTTGGTAACAGCAGACAATCTGTGGGCAGTGGTTGAAAGGTGTGATAAAAAGGCAGCTAGACTACAAAAATCCAGAATCTAAGGTTTGTTGATACATGAAGTTTGAAAGACACTATTATCGTATTTTGCAGTGCTAAGTAATCTGTTTGAAGAGAAGGGTCACCTGTTACTTTTGAATCATAGTACTGTGGACAACAGTAGTTTACTGAATAATACTGTCAGCAATGGCTGAAATACAGACAAGTAGACACTGACTAGCCTGATATCTGCCTGTCTTTATCACCCCAGAGGTGTAAAGGGTGGGATGTTCTGACATTTTTGATGTATTTTCACTATTTTTCAAAATTTGACTATCCAGATTCCTGGTTTTAGGTTATAACAACTTTAAAATAACGTGGCAACAGTAAGATACACTAAAGAGTGATTATCAACTGAAGTCAGCTCAACACAGTGCCTATAGACTCAGATGTTGGAAGCGTCTCGCGTCACATACCCACTAGTGTTGCCTATGACCTGGGTGGGTTTCTTTTTATGCCTCAGCTACAATACTATTCAGTATGCACATATGCAGTGTACATAGGCATTGGAGAGGAACTCTGCTAAATCAATTTTGGTGTCTATATGCCTTTTGTCAGCCATTGCAAACCACATAGTGTCTTGTAAAGTTGAGTTAATCTAAATCTGGTAAAGAGTTTAAGTAGAAAGAAGCCTGGCAGCAAGGCATTTACTAGTCTGAGGAGCCACATAGAGAATAAAAACATTTTCATGGAGAACTTTAACTTGACACGAGCCAAGTTGCCTCTTTACTTTTCTGGTTCTCAATTTTCTTTCTGTACTTCTAGTGTTAACTTCTGTGAAACATAAATTCAACTTGTCTTCTAAAAATGCTTGTGTGAGACTTTCTATCTGTGTCCCTTCATTGTAGGGTCAGACACCTAGAGACAAGGCTCAGCAAGCTGGGGACTTAGATTTGGCTGCCTACCTAGAAAGTCGGCAGAACTACCAGATGGTTTCCCATGAAGACCTGGAGACTGCAGTCTGATATCCATGAAGAGGAAGAGAATCCTAGGAAATAACAAGGCTGAACCTGAGACACTCAGGCTGAGAGGAAGAAGCTGATGGAATCAATGTCTCTCTCACTCTCATGCAAAATATCTGAGGACATGCCACCAGTTTCTAAGGGCTAATGAGTCTTGCCACGGAACTGTGGTGTTCCCATGTGATGGTCCATTCGGGATGAGGTGGAACACTCAAAGGTCTGTGGAATCCATGGGCCACAGAAATGTACCCTTACTGCTTCCAGCAAGTAGCATGAACTTCTCCCATGTTCATCTGTACAATTTATTTTAAAAAAAATAGGAAAAGAAAGGGAGGAAAAAAACCAAATTAACTTGGACATTAATAAACCAACCAACCCCTTCCTCTATTCCTACGGTGCCCTACATTCCTTTCTCTCCCATCCTTCTCATTTGTCACCAATTAAATATCTATTATCTCTGTATTAATTCTTCACAAATGGACAGATGATAGGCAAGATGTTGAGGAGCTCTGGATGCCCTTAGAAAAAAATGACTTATGAACCTGCTGAGTCCTCACCTACGTCTCCCTCAGAAGTTGAATTCTCAGTGTTTAATTGCCTGGGAGATTTTTTCTCTTTTGGAACAAATTATTTCTACTGCCCTGTTCTATGGGGTGCTGGGTCCAGCTAGCTTTACAGCAATGACAAGAGCTAGCTTCCTAATTGTCATTAAATAGATCTTAAAGGTGTTCTCATGAAATGATATTTTAATAGAAGGGAGTTGCTGTGTGACATTTTGTGGTGTCTTCTGACAGGCCACACAGTAGCCAAAAAGATGTCACATGTCACCACTCTGCTGATGATGACAGACTGATTCTGCTCAGGTCTGAATCCAGCCTATAATTATCCACTGGGGGCTTCTGTCAAGTTGTGTTTTTAAGATAGGGAGAGACCAGAGTATGATGGATGTAGTTGTGGTTGACTGACTTACTAGCCTTGCCACTTTGACTTACTGACTCTTATAGTCAAAGAAACCAAATTTAAAGCATCAGCTGTCCATCTAGGCTTGCTGATATTAGCAAGAGGATGAGCACCACATTAGACATTTTAAAAATAATAAAATACAATGAAAACACCTCTGCCTGAAAATTTAGATGTGCAGATTCAAAGAGGGGCTTGGAACAAAGCTTTTAAAAGAGAGAAAGAGATTATCCTATTCAAAATAAAACAAACATAAACCATTAACCTCTCATTGCTTACCATAGCATTACAAACATTCATTGCTTAACTGTTATCAGGCAAGCCATGGTTTCTTTGTTCTGCTCCTTACTTTCCTGACCCAAAGAATACCACCACCAAACACAGGAATCCTTCACACCCACACCCATATCCCCAAACATACTCATATATACATAGAGTGTTTACAGTAAGGTTTTCTATCACTTATGAAATTCAGCTGTCAGAAGTAAGGGGGCTTACACTTTCCCTTAGTCTGACCAATCCCATAAGAATTGTCAAGACTCAATCCTGGCATAACAATTCCAACACTAAGTGAAGATCTAGTTTTGTCTCTCTTTTCACTTGCATTCACAAGGTGTAGGTTTTTAATGGTTGGTCATTCTTTGGATAAGTTTTTCTTCCTTTAATAGCAATTGTGTGAATGAAATTGATGTGATTCTGGTGAACTTTTCTCTCCACTTTTTTTTAAACAAATTATTTTTTTGGCAGATGAGGGGGAGCTGAATAATAAGCCTTTTCATTTTTTTTGTTTTCAAAGCTCTATTCAGTGTGAGCAAAATATTGTTCTGTGCTTCCTTCCTCTGAAAGAAAATTATATTTGTAATCTACAGATCAATGGTGACATGAAACGTATTTTGTTTTATTTTCTCTTTTCACTTTATCTTTCTAAATTTAAAAACAAAAGATAAAGGCTCAGTTCTTCCCTTGGATACTCCTCCACTGGTTTCCATGGAGGGCCAGTGTATACATGCAAGGACAAGAAAGCAAAGTAAAATTTCTCTGTGTGCGAAACTTCCATAAACACAACCCTCTTTTTGTACTGTCACTGAAGTCTGTCATTATTTCCCAGCTGTGAAGAAAGGCATGCAGTAACACTGCTGTATATTCACACTTAAAAATGCTAGTATCCTTTTTAGCTTTTGGCTGTTTATTCAGTATGTTAGGAATAGAAGAAGTGAGATTGAAACCTTGGGCTAAATTCTGTCCTGTGCTTGGGGCATGGGGTCAAGATGGTCTGACAGCCAGTTATAATTCCCTGATTCTCAAGCTTCCCTGACTCCCACCAAGACATCAGTCAGAACAGTTTAATAGCTGCTCTCACTTTTGGTAACTGGTTGTGGTCCATAGGAAACCATACAGTGGCTGTGAATTACAGTATCAGAATTGAGCTCCACCTCTCTGGCACTGATTTTCTCCTCCCATAATGTGCCCTGAGAACTGGGGAAATGGTCAGCATAGCAGCTGCCTCTTTACATCACTTAAGAGTTCCCCTTTGCAGTGGGAGTTTTCAGCTTGGCATCTGTGGCCAGATTTTGCCTCCTTTGTGCTGTTCATACAGTTTAAGGGAGCTGGATTGCCACATGATGATCTGGCCTTCTATTTTTCTCCTGCAGCTGGAAAATGATGCTTTGACTAGAATGACACCATTGTGCCTCTGTAAAGTACACTCTGAGAACTTTGTAGGAAGCAGTTACTGTATGATGAAACTAAACCCCAGCACTGAAGATAGAGCAGAACTTGGCTGTCCGCAGTGCCTTTTAATTATTGAGGTGTGCCAACACACTTCACAAACAATGTGTAACATCCTGGGGAAATATTGATTTATGTAGATAAACAGAGCATATATTTATTCTCTACAATGACTCTGACAGCCTGGAATATCAGAACCTGTCTCACTGAGAGAGGGAATGTTGGGTTAGGACCCTCATAGGGATTATTCTTTCTAATGTGCCATTGGATCCTTGATTCTGGACAGTTAGCAGCAGCAAGAAGACCGGGCATCAGTTTAATATTACACATGTAGAGAACCTATGAGGGTTTGGTGTCCATCCCAGCATTGCACTTCAGTGCATGAATTGGGCAGTGCCCAAGTTCTTGTGTGGGCTGGGAACCCACTTAAACTCAATTCCAAATTATTTTAATTTATTAAAACGTCTTTACTGTGGGTATTTTCCTACAAGCTATTATGTTAGAATTGTAAAGAATTTAGGGATGATCAACCATTGAAACTGATGGACTGGTAGACTATTGTTAGCCCTTTAAATCTGCCAGTATAGGGATTGTCTTGATATAGAATGTAGCAGCTCTTGGGTTGTTCCATTGTGAGTGCTACCCTGTCCCATTTTAAAGTAAAACTGAGGGTGCAGAAAATATTTTTAATGTTAAAACAATTTTATTACTTAACATTAGTTATTTTTATTATTGTATATGCCAATGTTCTATAAATATATAGCTCTATATACATGATTTGATAAAACATGACAAGATTTTGGGGAGTTACAGCATCCCTGAGGCATTGTTACAAGGCATGATTGACCATGTAGGAAGAAGTAGGCCATGAGATGCAGTAGATTTCAAGGAAATTACAGCTCTTGGCTATAAAATGGAAGTAAAATATAAAATAACTCTCAGTCCTCTGTATTTGTTAGTGGTGTACATATGGGCATAGGATCACCAGTAGTCAGAGAAAATATTTCAGTTATTCTGAAGGCCACTCTGAACAGATTTATGATGGTCAAGCTGTGCTTTAGGAGCCATCTTACAGTTTATTATCTCTCCATTTAGGTTCTGTTGCTGACACACCTCGCCTTTGTAGCTCCCAAAAGTGAAAAACAACAACAATGGATTCATTCAATATCAATTCACAGTTCTGTAGCCTGGGTTTTGAACTGTTCATGAGCAGCTCTGTAATAGACAAGAAAGAGCTGTTAGAGCACTAGATACATAAAGAAAATAGAGCAAAATAAATGCTTTGTTGCCATTGATCTTCACAATCGTATGTGTGTAGGTGGTCCTAATTTGGATGAACAAATGAGCACATGGTTTTGTGGTGATGTGTTCTATTTAGTTCTGGTATGTTTGAGCTTTTTAATCACCCTTTTTTCTCACTTCTCTTTTTCATCTTTGCTGTTTCATTGTTAGAGTGCCATGAATTGCAATGAATAGCATTAACATGCCAGGTCTCTGCCCTGCCAACTGGTATTTTCTATCCAGCTATTCCAGATGCTGCACTTGGGTGCACCTAAATGTTGATGGTTCCAATGCTTCGAACTCACAATGAGAAGTACCGACAGAAAGTATTACATGAGCAGATAAATTGGTAGCAGTAAGCTCCTCTGGGCTTTCACACATGTAATGACACCGAGTACAAGGCATGCTGGATATTTGTGAAGACACTGAGAAATTCTGTGCAATAGTCCTGTTCCTTCATCTTGTGGACTGCATTTATGCAATGGTTCCTTGTGTTGATTCCTTTGAAGTTCATAATTTTCTCTTTCTCCATTTTTGCCTCTTGTTTTTGTCGGAATAAAGGGACATGGCCAAGTACTTTGTAATTTGGTGTTTAAGGTTTTACTTTCCATTGTTTTTAACAGCTCCCTTAGCACTTTGAGAATAATATTTCTTCTTGTATGTGTTTTGACCTTTCCCATTTGTTGAATGGTACATTTCCCTCCTTTTTCTCGTGGAACACAAGTCAACCTGGCAATAGATTATTAACTTCCTTGTTTGTCAAAAGCATCATCTAGAAATGTCTTCAGTACTGCAGCATTTCTGGGAACAGTTTGAGTAAACTCATGCCTTGCTGGTTGCCCCTGAAACAACAGAACAAACAATATTACCAGATTTAAACAGGTGGGTGTCTTCTCAATTTGATTTCTTAACAAAATAGGCAATTACTTTTTAAATAAATATTTAAAATCTGGAAGAGCTCTTTATCACTACACTACACTATATGCCAAAAAATCATTGGAGAGTGTCACATCTAATTCTAGACTTTTAAATGGTGGGAAAAGATTCTCGAGTTTCGGTGCTGCCACTACACCAAGAAGTGCAGCATGGAAGGCTTTGTTGAGTAGGGGAAAAGGAAAGGTCTTAAGGAGGATTTTAAACTGCCCTCCCATGGCTCCCTGAGTAATTTAGAGCACTGGCTCTTATAAGGTACAGTACCCTCTCCCTGAACTGATTTGCAGACTGTAGCTCCTGAAAATTTCTGTAGCTGCATGATTACAGGGACTTTGCTCCTGCCTCTGGCATGCTTCCTACACCAAGCCTTGTGATGGGGCCTGGCTGTCCTATGCAGTGTACCTACCAGAGGAATTTTTACTGGGCTGTCTAAAGAATTTAATGACCCCCTGTGTGATACTGCCACTGTGGCAGGGAAAAAAAATCCCTCCCTCAAGCCTTTTTTTGACTTGAGTGAACATAGTCTGCTTAATCATCAGAGACTTGATCCTAAGTGCTGAATAACTTCACTGCATAAAGCAATCAGGTTGCATTTTGTATACAATCATTTCTATACACCTTTTCTATAAGCTGATATTCCAGCCCTTGGTGCAGTGTTTCATTTCTTGCATAATATAAAGTATGAGTCTTTCCCAAGGAGGCCACATATATCCAGTGAGCAAAAGGGAGGCAAGGAGCCTTTTCTATGTATGCTTTAAAAATGCCCCTTCCAATGCGGCTGATGGGGATTTTTGTTGTGTAAAAGAAGGCATCTATTTTAAACAAAAATATTTTTTGTTTTTACACTCACTGAATTATTGTGCACAAGACTTGATTTTTAGCACATTTAAATATATCAGATTATGCTTGGACCTCCCCCAAAACCTTGAGAAGTGTGAAGACGTGAAGGGGAGCTATTTTTCAAATTAAAAATGACATGGCAGAGATAAAATGAAGAAAATTCATTCTGAAATATTTTCCATAGCAATTGGTTTTCATTTTCTGGTCATCATCTTACAAAGACAGAAGCTGAATTGTGAGCACTCTATTACAACTGTGCAATTATAGTTTATCAATGATTTTACAACTCAAGCTTTCATATGTACAGGGTGTACATAAGGAATAGACACCATCCCTTTAAACAATATATCATTAGTTATATAATTACTACATTAGAGACCGATTGTTATCTTTATTCATTAATATCAGATTCCACAATTAGTCCCAGACATGAGGTACTCGAGGAGAAAGGTCTACTCACTGTGAGGTATCAATATTTGGCCCTTACGCAGCGCTAATTATTAAAAAATACTTGAGAACAAAGACATGTCTATTAACAAAGTAGCTGAATAGATAAAAACGCATATCAATTAATTTGCTTTAAACACAGAATTTGCACAATACAATTCCAGTATTCTATGACAAGTTCTTTGTCATACAGCAGCAATTTAATTAATATATGAACCATAGTAGCACTTAATCCTTAGTATATGCTTAAGGGCATCATGGTTCTAACTACCTTAATGTCTGTTAATTATCATATTTCTCTACAGCCTTCAGTCTAGGGTGGGGGGAGTATAATGCATTTTTGATTCACATCTAATCTATAGGAATAATTTTTTAGTTACTGAGAAAAACAAGACACTCTTAAAAATACCAGACCTAGGAGTTACTTATTTGGTTACTAATACTCTAATTAACAGTTTCATTTCTTGAGGGTATGTTTTATTCCATGGAGCACTATGATATTTGGGGGTGGGAAAAACTAAAGCTGATGTTACATTCAATACACCCTGAAGAGTAGATGTCAGTTGAAGGCCACAGACAATTTTTTTTTGGGAGCAGGCGGAGTTAAAATATTATATAAGCCATTGAATATTTTTATAATGGTCAATTTTGTAGTACAACTAAATTTGTCTATTTTTAATCAAGTGAGAATACTGACCTGCTGTTCTGAGCTCAGTGTTTTTCTTTATTAAAACAATCCCTACATGTTGGGGAAGGACTAAAGTTCCTGCTTGTCTATGGCCTTGCAATACAAAGGTGCATGAAATTCTGTTTTCAGCTCCTGAGATCTTTACAAATACTAAAGGAAAGCCATATGTTGAGTGAATTTTAGACATTCGCACCTCCTCATCTTCCACTGCCAAGGAGTTTTTCCCCCTAAAGGTTGCTAACAATGCCACCCTGAAACAAACTGCCTCTTTTCTCATGTGTTGCACAGCAAAAAGGCAAACACCCTATCTCCAGCCCTTCTTCAGTCACTTTTTATCAATTTGCTTTTTCATGATCACCAAGAGAAGATATGTGTGTCTGTTTTAATAGGAAGCAGACCTAAACGTGCACCTGGCAATTGGTCTATTCTGGTTCAGTGCTTCCTTGTGGGCTTGCTATTACCAGAGCAGCATTCCTTCTGTGCAAGGCATTCTGGGGTATGCGTCAGTCCCCCAGGCCTGTAGATATGGTGGGATAGGTAGCAGTAAGGGCAAGTAGGAAATGGGAAATAATTTAAGTTGGGCTTATTTTAAATTCCTACACGCTGCTCTTTGCTTTTCCTTCCCTTGCCCTCCAGCCCATGCCCATTTCTTCTTCCTTCTCTTTCCTTTATTATCTCCAGCAAATTTCTTTCCATTCAGTCATTCCTCACATACCACTATTTCTCTCCTCCCTACCTTCTGCCCACTTTATATTTGCCGAAAAGGCTCCTCCTGATTCTACATATCACCACCTTCTGTGACCTGCTCTGCATGACCAGCATCAGAGGGAGTTCTGCTAGATAATACCTCCTGGGGTACTTCTGAGTAGTGAAGACCTGCCATGAGTAGGACTGTGGATCTCTGAGGAACCATTTATGGGCAGGGCTGTCAAGCCAAGCAAGCAGTCCCTAGTGGTGGAATGAAGCAGGAGGAATTTCCAACATGTGTCAAGAGTAAGGTGTAGGAGGACAGGAGCATGGACCATGGGGCCTTGTGTTTTTGGTTGTGATATGTCAAGCACTTAAGGTCAAATGCAGAATAATGGAAAGCATTCTCAAATAGTTGTGCTTTTTCCATGACTGACACCTATACCTGGTCATCTTTATCCCACTGAAGATTTTTGTCTAGGACAAATAATTGTTTTGCTGTTTAAAGATTTTGCAGGATATGCCGACTTCTTCCAAAAGATTAATGGCCATGGAGTTTTTGGGTGAGCAGGGGTTGGTCAGGCTATCAAACTGACTCAACTTTTTTCTTCCCCAATCATTTCCTTTCCCAAAAGATTCTCAATAAAATGAATGGCCTGTCTGTACTCATCCTGCATCTCACAACATCATAAAGAGATGGAAAAGACTTAGAAGAGCCTCTAATCCAGTCACATGTCAAGGCAGAATAGATTCCCTAGCATACTGCTGACTCCTTAAATCACTGAATAGTGTTGGTGAGAGAGAAAGTGGGTGTCTGAGCCTGCAAAATGGTAAGCAAATCCTCCTGCAGAGGGATGAGTATTCTGAACTCCCACTGACATTTGTCTATTTTTTTTCTATCTGAGCTGTATCAGAACCTCATAGAACTGGGTCCTAAATGTGCAGAGAAACCCACAGGTCATACACCAATGCTGCAGGGGGAAGTGACCTTTCTTCCAAGACTACCCATGCCAGAGATGCTAGAGGGAACTGTCTATCAGCCTCACTTTAAATACCTCAGTTAAAGACCTACCGTTCCAAGTAAGTCTTTGTCTCATCCTCCTTTTTGTGGAGGTCTTCCAAGATCCCTGGATTTTCTTTTCTACTTTCCCTGGTCATAGGGAAACCCTTTCTGGCTGACGAGGTTTTGCACATAGTCCTCTCCCAACTCCATCAGCTCTGAATTCTCCCTTGTAAATGTCAGCACTCAAGTGACATCAACTACTACCAGGAGTTGAGCGTTTTACATTGCCTCCTCTTCTGATGGAGGACTGACTAGTCCAAGGTTAAAGTACTTTCCTAAAGGAAGCTACAACTTGCAAATACTAGTCATTGTACTACAACTTCTTGCATATCACTCCCAGAAGCTCAGCAAAGTAGAGAGCCATCTTTGCCTTTTTGCTAAGAGGTGGAGTACTCATTAATGTTCTTCAGCCTCCATTAGTGACTGTAAACAGAGCACCAGAAAACATGTTCATATAAGGCAACTCCTTACACTTCCTTGACTTAAAAATGGGAAATCTTCACCCCGGTATGAGGTGAATTTTGAGGAGTGGGCTTCCATGTCCTCTGGACAAAGTTTCCAACTACTTATGGAATTTCAGTATTGCCTTTTGGTCAGTGAATAGACCTTATTGCTGCATGTGACAGGTTTTTGTTTTGTTTCGTATTTTTAAAATCTGGTAATTTGCTTCTACACAGCTTTAGAGAGGGAATGAATTTTCTGCCTTGAACCACATTCAAGATGTCATATTATGGGCACAAGTTGTTCGACATGGACAAAAATACCCATCTAAATAGTGCTGAAACTCTTATTAGATGTTAATGAGAATGTCATGTATATAGGAATTGTTCACATTTGAAACTGTCTACAAGTAGCTCAGTGGGAATTTTGCCTGAGAACTTGTGAATTTGACCCATGGTTTTGTTACCCCCCAGAGTTTACATAGGGATTGATCCTCATATTAATTATATGTTTGTGTCACATGTATTTAAGTCTAGATAACCATGTGTTTATAGGGTTATTCCATAATAGTGAGAATGCATTTATAGTAAATATTAAGTAAGCAGCATGTCTTTATAGAGAGGCATTGTGGTCCAATAGATAGGGCAACTGACTGGGAATTAAGAGAGCTAGGTTTTAATCCCGTCTTTGTCATTGATCCACAATGTGATGTTGGGCAAATCACTTAAACCTCTCTGTGCCTCAGTTGTCCCATCTGTAAAATGGGGATAATAATTCTTATCTACTTCGTTAAAGCACTTTTGAGGTCTATTGATGAGAAGTGCCATGTAAGTGCTATATATTATTAATCATTATTACCATTCTTCATTGTGCCTTGCAAAGTTTGTCCCATTTAGTATCCTGCTTCTTTTGGTGCCACATTTTAAAGGAAAAGGAGTGTCATTGTTCTCATTTTCATTTTAGAATAATTGATGTAGAGAATAGTGTTGGAAGATGACAAGTTCCTGAATAGGAGATATGCACTTTTCATGCTTGATTTCAATGTTAAAATATTGCATATTAAAATATTTACTCAGGTGATGTTTCCTTTGAATTAGAGCATTCAGGTGGCCCTCTCCCTCCACGCACCTGGTTGACGTGCTAGATATGTTTTGCCAAACCCCGTAACATCTGAGTTTGTTAGATAAGAATTCAAAGATCACAGGCTTTCTCTTTTTTTAGGCAAGGTGGGAAGGGGATGTCTCAGATACCCCTCTCCCATTGTCTGCGTCCCACCATCAAAGGTGTCACAGCATCCCTTCCTCTAGCCAGGGAGTACTGGATGCTGCACCCTCTGGAGCCTGGTGGTGCAACTTTCTTTTAGCCTAAGAAGGTTACTAGGGAAGGGCATTCATTCTCAACTGCCTACTCAGCCGAGGGGAATGAGTTTTATGCTCTTGAGACCCAGAGAGTCAGGAATGACACATGATCCAGAATGAGGAGAAGAATTAATGGAACACAGAGAACTGAGTAATCCTTTTCCAAAAAGGGACAAGACTGATTTAATGCAAAAGTACACTTGGATTTTATCAGATGACCAGAAGATACGGGGAGGTGTGGTTGTCATGATAAAAGGGCTGAAATTTCCATTAGGCAATATAATAAGTGTTAATTTACCACTGTCATGAGACTCTGATAAATCAAAGCCTAAGGGCCAAATTCTGAGCTCCGTTACATTTGAGTTAGTCTGGAGTTACTCTATGGAAGTCACTCCAGATTAATACCAGTGTAACAAAATATCAGAATCCAGACCATGTCTTCTAATATTTTTATTCTTCTATATAAAACAATAAAACCAAGGCATACACATCCATCTTTAGTCAGCATTTCATGGGCATCCAGAGTTCCAGAATTTGTATATATCCTATATTCAAATCCACATCTGTTCCAGGAGTTGTAATAACATCACAAAGGGCTCTTTTATGCTGTCTGACCCCACTGCATAGTGCTCCAGGGCCATGCACTGAGAGCATGCCAGCTGGTGGATGGAATCCAAGCAAAATAGCTGTGAGCTGATGTATTTAATAAAGGATCAGGGTGCTGTGGAGGGTGGTAGCAAGGAGAAAGAGGAAGGGGAATTTTTTTGTAATAAAGTGACAAGAGTATTTTCTTCCCTAAATTTTCTTGCAGTTCCTATTTATACAAAGTATCTTGATCACTGTGTTGCTAAAAGAGGTTTTAAATGTGAGCTAACCGGAAAGCAAGGGAAACCTGTAAACAACAAAATTACCAATTGCTATTACTTTTGGACACCTCTGCTGTATTGTGAGTTGTGTGGAAATGTACAGAATAAAAATGAAGAAGCTCACTCATTGGTTGGGCCAAGTTTCCTTGTGTTATTTTTCAGTGAAGCCAGAGTACTCCAGCTGTCAGTGCTGCAGAATGATTTTGAGATCCGAAGGCAGTAGAAAGCTTGTGAAGCTGGCAAGAGGCTGTGAGTACTTCATTAGTGAAGAGTGAAGCTAAAAGCAGGTTGAGTTGAAAAAGTGGAACTCTGTTCAACTGTGTGCCCTATTCTGTCCATTGTGATGCATTGCTCCAGCCCTGTTCCTCACATTCCCTTTTTCCAGGTGTCCCTCAGTAACCGTCCTTCCAGAGATCCAAGAGGCTTTCACTCCAGTGCCACTGATGGGGACATAGTGAAGGCTCAGTAGCTCACATTTTGGAGCATCAGCCCCTTCCAAAAAGCTGCTTATATAACTTCCCCTGGGCATCATAGTGGCATAAGAGGTTGGTGCACTAGTGTTTCACAATTGTTTCTTGCACTATCATCCTTGGCCCTTGTTAGTGCACATAATAACCCCCTGCCTTCCTCCTCCCTTATGTTCAGCTTCATTGGCAGGCTGCTCTAAAGAGAATAAGCAAGACTGAAGTGCATGGGCCTACATGCCAATTGAAGGTCTTGCTCATCCTTCTAAAGAGCCCAGTTTTCAAAAGCTTTGTTCCAGTGGCCCACCCTCCACTCAGGAAAAGCAGGTTCTCACTTTAATAATATTTTTGTCTTTATTCCAGGGAAACATATTGGGCGTTTGTTTCCACTCAACAGGACTCTGTGGGGGCCAGTATTTGCTGATGGGAGCAGGGAGGGGAGAGGTACAAGACAAGAGAACAATCTATTTTTGCTTTAAACCAGAGGGCTTCCATCTCTTTATCAATTATCTGAGCCTGAGTTGGTATAAGACACTCACCACTACAGTGTTTCCTGCTCTGTGGCCTTGGCACACCCTCTGTTGGTCTATTCCTGTCCATTACCTGCCTCCTTTTCGCATCTCCACCACTTGTTAGACCCTATACCTCTCCTTGACCATGGTGCCCCTTGCCTCGCAGTACTGCCCCATGGCAGTGACCCCACATTCTGGGGTCCTCCCTTTCCAGGGAGCCTCAACCTCCTTGCCTCACTGACCCACTGCCGGTCATCATCTAGACCAGCGGTTCCCAACCTTTTCCAGATGGGGACCCATTTTGACAATTCAGGAAGACTTGGTGACCCAGGGCAATTCAAAAAAATGTGTGAATGGCTCCTTAAGAGCCATCTGAGGAGACACCTGGAGATCCTTTTGAAATGTAATGGCGACCCATATTTGGGTCCCGACCCATAGGTTGGGAAACCTGATCTAGACCCTGCCTCAGGGGCAAACTGCAGTCTGAAATGGCCACTCATCATTGGCAAAGGTGTGTGGACCTGCTGCCTTCTGCTGCCCAGCCTGCCTCCCTAGTACTCCTCAGGCCTTGAATGCAAGGCTTCAGCCTGAGAGTTTGTCTGGCAGTGCTCTGTCACAGGTACCCTCTCTAGCCTACCAGGCAGGCATGTCCTTCCTGCTCCATAGCTGGAGTAAGAGTGAGCAGCTCCTGGCCAGCCATCTTTTTATATAGCCCTGCCAGGCTCTGGTTGGCTGTCTCAAGCTTTCTTCCAATTGGTTCCTAGCCTCAGCCCTCTCCAGGGCTGTTTTAACCCTTTCCATTCCAGTGCTGGGCAACTGCCCCACCACAGGCATCCTCTTTTTCCCTTTGTGAGATTGTATTTTGGTGGCTTCTGCCTCCTCTGTTGCCACTTTGGCTAAGGAGACAGCCTGCAGCACAGACATGTCACCACCAGCACATGGTTCCGTCATGCTCTCCTCCATCTCACCAACTGTCACTGCTCAGCTGCCATCATTCTATGTCTCTTTAGCGTCCTAACCCACCTTTTCCTGCAGTTTGAGCCAGTCCAGCAATACAATAATCATAATAATAATAATGATAATGATATTAATGAAAGACTAACTCTATTGTGTGTGCAGGAAGAGAGGGGGAATTGAGAATATGGAGCTCTCCCACAAAGCTGCAAATGCCATGTTGTTTTTGTTCCCTTTACCTGAGAGAGTAAATGTGTGTCAACATGGGAGTGTCACTTCTTGGGCTCTATTCCACACATTCCTCCCAAATTTCAGAAATGCATCAGGCTCTAAACTGTTTCTTTAGTCAGAGAAAGGAGGGCTGGATGGGGCCTCAAGAAGACATCCAGTCCACAGCCCTGCATTGATGTAGGCTTAAATACACCTAGACAATCACTGATAGGCATGTGTTTGTGCAATATAGAGTGAAAGCCATGCAATTGATCACCCTTCTCATCAAACATCCCATTTTTCTATCCTCCAAAGAATAGTCAAATATACTGGGTTTACCTCACAGCATGTGTTGTCAATGATATCAGGGGAAAGTAGGTGCAAAACACTAACAGCAGAACAGGAGCACATCACACTTTCTTTATACTGATGCAAGTGACTACACCGTGGAGAATTGGGTCTCTTGAAAACCATGTTTCCCTTGAATAGGAGAGCATCAGTGTTAAGCAAATTATTTTTGACAGAACCACAAAATGGGCCCATTAGAGTTGATACACTGAAAGTATTAAATTTGTATACATATGAGGTAGGCCTAGGGGATTTAGGACTAGAGCTGGTTGGCGTTTCTTTCTCTCTCTCTCTCATTGGCTGAAAAATGCATTGGGGGAATAGCAAAACTATTTGTGAATTTGGCAAACATGAAATGATTCAACTGTATAGTTCATGGGCTACGTGTACACTGTAGCCTTCTTGCGGAAAAGCTTAAGCAAATGAAGCCCAGCATGTTATATCGCTGCGCTTCATTTGCATAACTAATGAGCAACTGTTTTTGCGCAAAAAAGAGCAGTGTAGAACAGCTCTTGTGCAAGAAGGGGTTTTTGCACAAAAAGGAGCCATCTACACGGCTCTTTTTTTGCACAAAAGCCTCTTGCACAAAAACAGCTGCTCATTAGTTATGCAAATGAAGCACGACAATATTCCATGCCAAGCTTCATTTGCATAAGCTTTTCTGCAAGAAGGCTACAGTGTAGACGTAGTCATAGAGTCCAAGGCCAGAACGGACAATTGTGATCCAGTCTGAGCTCTTTTTTAACATAGACTATACAACTTCCCCCAACAAAGTTCTAGAGCAGATTTTTTAGAAAAAAAAATCCAATCTTGATTTAAAAATGGTCAATGATGAAGAATCCACCATGACTCTTAGGAAATGGTTCCAATAGTTCATTACCATCACTTTGAAAAAAAATTCCAATTTGAATTTGTCTGGCTTCACCTTCCAGCCATGGGATCGTGTTATACCTGTTTCTGCTAGAGTGAAGATCCAGTTGTCAATGTAAACACTGAAACAGTAATCAAATTGGCATGCCATGGAGGCCTATTTGACACTACTCTTTGTTAGCAACTCTTGCCACACACTGATGTGATATTTATATGAAAGGCAGACTGTACAATATTGTTTGACACCTGGTCATTAATGTCACCATTAGGAATGTCCTCTGACCTTATGTCCTGGATATTATAAACTGACAAAGATGACAAAGAGGTTTTTATATAAACAAAATAGAAAATATTATAGCAGATGCCCTGTAAAGGAAAGAGGGACATCTGCTACCTGCTGGCTAGTCAGTGGTTAAACTCCTGAATCTTTGTAAGTGGGGAAGGTATGACCTTAAGGACGCCTGACTCTGACAACATCCTTCTAGAATGTGGCCACCAGAACTGGACCTAGTATAACAGCAGTAGCCACCCCAATGCCAAAGAAAGAGGTAAAATAGCTTCAACATCTTCTCAAGATTCCCCTGATTACAAATCCCATGATTTCATTAGCTCTTTTGTCTACAATGCCAAATTGGAAGTTTGTGTTCAGCTGATTATCTGCCATGACCACTAAATCTTTTTCAGAGTCATTGTTTCCAAAGACAGAGTCCCCCATTCTGTAAGTATGGCCTGCATTATTTGTTCCTAGATGTATACATTTAGCCATATTACAACTCCGTTGTTTACTTCAGCCCAGTTTACCAAGTGATCCAAATTGCTCTGAATCCTTACAAGAAATATGGCCAAGGATATGACTACTCTTGTACTTAAGGATGAGGAATTCCACACTCAGGAATGTGACAAGCACTGGCCCAGGTGTCAAAAGAATAAAGTTTACTCCCAAGAGACGTGAAACACTAATGTTGAAACTCAGCAGACAAAATCCATACACTGAAACATAAAATCAGTAGGGCTCTCTGGCAACTACATAGAAAGCCAGACAAGATACTGTGAATGATCAGTATTCACAATCAGACCTCCATCTAATTGAAGAGCCCGAGGAGATCAGCAGTAAGTGTAATAGAACTTTGTGACTGGAACTTAATTTATTGCACATTCATCCTCAAAGCAGCTAAGTATCTTTTGAGAAAATAAAACAGGTGGTGGCTGAGTAGTTCCTGCTGATCCTATGGGGAAAAAAGGGTGTGTGGCATTTTAACACCGAATGTGCAGAAGCTGGACCCTATTTTGAGAGTGGTAGCAGATGTCCTCTTACCAAACTGCTGAACTAGTCCAATGCTAGAGGAATTTTCTGGGAAAGTTCTGAGACAACCAAAACTATTTCTGAACTGGGCTTTGACTCTTCCATTCTGTATTCCTATCCCAACAACCTTGAGTCAAACCATCCACTGTGGGGGCCAATGGTGGGACAGCAACTGTCACACAAGGATTTGATTATGTGTTTGCTAATATAACTAGCCAGCAGGAGGTAGAATTGGGTATACTAGGGGTGGAGTCTGATTCCATGGTTGTTTCACACAAACATATATTGTGTGTAAATATGTCTGTCTGAATTCACACATTCTGGGTCAATTTCTTTGCTGGTAAAAACTGGCTGAGCTCCAATTGATTTCAGTTTTGCTTTTCCAATTTGGATCAGCAGAGAAACCCACTCACTATATAATAAATATAAAGGGTATCTGAAATTCACTGGTGGGTGAAATTAACTACAATTAATATTGTCTGCAAAAAATTTTGGGATCCTTTGGGACGAACAGCACTGTATACATGTGAGGAATCGTCATCATTCTGGACATTCACTTTCTCATTTTATCCCTGTTCTGCCACACTGTACGACGTATAAATCAAAAGGACAGACAAAATTGTTTTGCCCAATTAAACAAGATGGAAGAATAAAGACAACAAGTATCAGCTTCTCAATGCATTTCCTCCCATAGTTCTCAGCCACATAATGATGAAGCAAGGAACTGCAGTTTAAGATTTATTCCCAGACAAAACACACAATTAATATTATGGTGAAGTGGTATCAAGTTTATAGTTAGCATACAGTCAAGTGAAAAAGATATCTATTAATTTAAAATATTATTAGAAGTATATTTATATCCATACATTATAAAGGGGTGTTTGAGTCTGCTGCATTTCAAAAATGTATATGTGAAAACTTCTAGACAGACTAAAATAGAGCTCCAGCACTAGATGTGATCTTTGATCTATATCATAAAAGCACAAGGAAGTGGTCATCTGAAGAAGAGGGCTGTGCCCACAAAAGCTCATGATACCATCTGCATGTTTTGTTAGTCTATAAAGTGCTATCAGACCATTTGTTGTTTTTTTTCCTGTAACAGACTAACTTGGCTACTCCCTCAAGGAAGAGCTAGTCACTGTTCTCTAATTAGCGAGTTGGTGTGATAATGGGAATCTGTGGCTTGTAGATGAAAGCTAAATGAGGGGTGGTAGTTAACATCAGTAGATACAATGTATGTTGGCAATGGAAATTTAAATACTAATTAGGATTTTTTGTATAATTTTCTGTATTTTAATCTTTGATTACTTTAATATCATAATAATGATTTAAAATGATAGTGACTTTAACCACTACAGAAAGTAAATGCTCAGAATATTCTGGGAAAAAAATGGTGTGTGTTAATTTGGGCACTTTGAAAATAGGATACTTAAAAATCATTAGTCACTTCTAAAAATCTTGGCCTAAACATCGAGAAACGGACACACATAATTTTTCCAGTTTTAGTTTCTTTCTTCCTACCTATATATTGGAGTGATCAGACTTTAAAATATGGGTATTCCCTTGCGGTTTACAGACTGCAATGCTCAGCTACAATTGTCTCCGGGCTGCATTTCTGCCTTGTACAGATTCAGACATCTTGTGCAGCCTCAGGCTTTTGACTCATTGTGCAGATCCCTTGCTGCTTCTCAATCTCCTTAATTGGTGCGAAACATTCCATTATTCCAGCTTTTTGTCATTTATCCTTATTAACTCACAGCAACAACACAACCAAACAAAAGCAGATGACAGCTACTATATGGAGGAACGGCTATTGTTTCTCCTGTAGCGGAAAGTATTGCTGACCTTTCAGCCCAACCTCTAAGTCAATATTTGGGGCTTTGCTGGGCTGTTTCTGATAGGAGCAGAAATTGTTTTATATAAAGCAGGTATATTCTTTGGTGCAATCCTGTTTATTTACAAAGAAATTACACAACAGCCTTTCCCCCTGAATACCATAGAACCAATTGACAGTCTCCTTTCTTCTTATTTCCAAGTCTGCTGTTCCAGTGGCCTCTGTAATCCAGAAGGTCAGTCTCTCTGTTCCCACTCAAGGCCATGCTCATGACTACCTATCTTGTTTTCAGCCCCTAACCCAGGGGTGGGCAAAATATGGCCTGCAGGCCAGATCTTGCCTGCCACCATCCCATGGCCCAGCGGGAGCCTCAGACTACAGGGCTCTGGGAGTATGGGTGAAGGAGTATGGAGTGCAGGTGGTAGTCTCTTCAGTCCTTCTTGTCAAAGGTAGGGGCCCACGCAGATACAGATGTATCCTGGAGGTGAATGCTTGGCTGCGAAGATGGTGTCGCCAGGAGGGCTTTGGCTTCCTTGACCATGGGATGCTATTCCAAGAAGGAGGACTGCTAAGCAGGGATGGGGTTCACCTTTCGAGGAAGGGGAAGACCATGTCTGGATATAGATTGGATAACCAACTGAGAAGGGCCTTAAACTAGGTTTGATGGGGGTAGGTGACCAAAGCCCACAGTTAAGTGAAAAACATGGAGACCTGGGAGATGGCTCAGAAATGGGAGTGAGCATGGGCTATAATAGCAGAGATAAAGGAGGGACAAGGCAGAACTGGGGGGCAAAATCAAATCAGTATCTGAGATGTCTATATACAAATGCAAGAAGTATGGGGAATGAACAGGAAGAACTTGAAGTGCTAATAAATAAACACAACTATGACATAGTATCACAGAGACTTGGTGGAATAGTACACGCGATTGGAATATTGGTATAGAAGGGTACAACTTACTCATGAAGGATAGGCAGGGGAAAAGGGAGGAGGTATTGTCTAAGGGTATGTCTACACTTGCTCCCTAGTTTGAACTAGGGATGCAAATGTAGCCAACCGAAATCGCTAATGAAGCGGGGATTTAAATATCCCACGCTTCATCAGCATAATCTCTCCCATGCACTATTCCACTCGCCAGCTGATTCGAACCAGGAAGTGTGCTCTGGGACGCATTAGTTCAAATCAAACCTCCGTGCTGCATGGGGAGCGCGGACCCCAAATGGCCGCTTGCCGCCGCTTGCTCCCCCGCCTCGGCCTAGCTCAGCGGTGCAGAACTCAGCCGAGCGCCATGGCGGGAGGCAAGAGCACCCCCCAGAGGCAGGTCTGTAATGCTACAGCTACTATATATATGATTATATGATTCTGTAACATATTATAAAAGTGGCATCCCATCTTAGGGGTAGTGTGTGTGAGAGAGAGATGTAGTTCTTAAGAGGTGACAGAATGATGCCCACTGGTGGTGATGGGGAAGGGGATGGTGGTGGGGAAGATGATGACTAACATTTTAGGTTGTTCTACAAAGGATGGTGTGAATATATGGATGTGCAGATGCATATTGCTGTAATATCTCTGTCTTACTAAGTTGGGGTGTTTGTGACTATGCTAAATGTATTACAATAAAAACCCTTTTATCCAGCACTTTACCAACTGCCAGCCTCAATAAACCAGCATTATTGATTTGCACAGAATGTTTGGTTTATAGTACAGGTTGAACCTTTCTAGTCATAAGAACATAAGAACGGCCATACTGGGTCAGACCAAAGGTCCATCCAGCCCAGTACCCTGTCTGCCGACAGTGGCCAATGCCAGGTGTCCCAGAGGGAGTGAATCGAACAGGTAATGATCAAGCGATCTCTCTCCTGCCATCCATCTCCACCCTCTGACAAACAGAGGCTAGGGACACCATTCCTTACCCATACTGGCTAATAGCCATTAATGGACTTAACCACCATGAATTTATCTAGTTCTCTTTTAAACCCTGTTATAGTCCTAGCCTTCACAACCTCCTCAGGCAAGGAGTTCCACAGATTGACTATGCGCTGTGTGAAAAAGAACTTCCTTTTATTTGTTTTAAACCTGCTGCCCATTAGTTTCATTTGGTGGCCTCTAGTTCTTATATTATGGGAACAAGTAAATAACTTTTCCTTATTCACTTTCTCCACACCACTCATGATTTTATAGACCTCTAGCATATCCCCGCTTAGTCTCCTCTTTTCCAAGCTGAAAAGTCCCAGTCTCTTTAATCTCTCCTCATATGGGACCCGTTCCAAATCCCTAATCATTTTAGTTGCCCTTCTCTGAACCTTGTCTAATGCCAGTATATCTTTTTTGAGATGAGGAGACTACTTCTGTACGCAGTCTTCAAGATGTGGGCGTACCATGGATTTATATAAGGGCAATAAGATATTCTCCATCTTATTCTCTATCCCTTTTTTAATGATTCCTAACATCCTGTTTGCTTTTTTGACTGCTGCTGTACACTGCGTGGACGTCTTCAGAGAACTATCCACGATGACTCAAAGATCTCTTTCCTGATTAGTTCTAGCTAAATTAGTCCCCATCATATTATATGTATAGTTGTGGTTATTTTTTCCAATGTTCATTACTTTACATTTATCCACATTAAATTTCATTTGCCATTTTGTTGCCCAATCACTTAGTTTGGTGAGATCTTTTTGAAGTTCTTCACAGTCTGCTTTGGTCTTAACTACTTTTAGTATTGTCTGCAGACTTTGCCACCTCACTGTTTACCACTTTCTCCAGATCATTTAAGAATAAGTTGAATAGGATTGGTGCTAGGGCTGACCCTTGGGGAACACCACTAGTTACCCCTCTCCATTCTGAAAATTTACCATTTATTCCTACCCTTTGTTTCCTGTCTTTTAACCAGTTCTCAGTCCATGAAAGGATCTTCCCTCTTATCCCATGACAACTTAATTTACGTAGGAGCCTTTGGGAGGGACCTTGTCAAAGGCTTTCTGGAAATCTAAGTATACTATATCTACTGGATCCCCCTTGTCCACGTTTGTTGACCCCTTCAAAGAACTCTAATAGATTAGTAAGACATGATTTCCCTTTACAGAAACCATGTTGACTTTTGCCCAACAAATTATGTTCTTCTATGTGTCTGACAATTTTATTCTTTACTATTGTTTCAACTAATTTGCCCGGTACTGATGTTAGACTTACTGGTCGGTAACTGCCGGGATCGCCTCTAGAGCTCTTTTTAAATATTGGCATTACATTAGCTATCTTCCAGTCATTGGGATAGTTGAAATCTCCCACTATTATTTAGTTCTTTATTTTGATAGCCTCTGTAATCTCCCTTAGCATTTCATAGTCACTATTACTGTCCTGGTCAGGTGGTCGATAATAGATACCTACTGTTATATTCTTATTAGAGCAGGGAATTACTATCCATAGCGATTCTATGGAACATGTTGATTCATTTAAGGTTTTTACTTCATTTGATTCTAAATTTTCTCTCACATATAGTGCCACTCCCCCACTCGCATGACCTGTTCTTTCCTTCCGATATATTTTGTACTCCGGAATGATTGTGTCCCATTGATTGTCTTCACTCCACCAGGTTTCTGTGATGCCTATTATATCAGTATCCTCCTTTGACACGAGGCACTCTAGTTCACCCATCTTATTTTTTAGACTTCTAGCATTTGTGTACAAGCACTTTAAAAACTTGTCACTGTTTATCTGCCCTTTTCTGATGTGCCAGATTCTTTTTTATGTGAATGTTTTTCATCTGATCTGGCCCATACTTTAGCCTCTTCCATCCTCTCCTCCTGACTAAAATCTAGAGAATCTCAATCAATAGACTCTCCTCTAAGAGATGTCTCTGTCCGATCCATGTGCTCCTCTGCACCAATTGGCTTTCCCCTATCTCTGAGTATGTCTAGTTTACATGCCTCTGCCGACAGAGGCATGTAAAATAGGCTCCCCCGACATAGTCAATGAAGTGGGGATTTAAATATCCCCGGCTTCATTAAAATAAAAATGGCTGCCATGCTGTGCCGGCTCAGCTGATTGTCGGCACAGCGTGCGAGTCAAGACGCGGATCGGTCGACAAGGGAAGCCTTTGTCGACCGCTCCTGTAAACCTCATTTCACGAGGCATAAAGAAGTGGTCGACAAAGGCTTCCCTTGTCGACCGATCCGCGTCTTGACTTGCGTGCTGTGCCGACAGTCAGCTGAGCCGGCATAGCGCACCGGCCATTTTTATTTTAATGAAGCCGGGGGGGATATTTAAATCTCCACTTCATTGACTATGTCGGGTAGCCTATTTTACATGCCTCTGTCGGCAGAGGCATGTAATCTAGACATATCCTCTTAGTTTAAAAACTGCTCTGTGACCTTTTCAATGTTAAGTGACAGCAGTCTGGATCCACTTTGGTTTAGGTGGAACCCATCCTTCCTGTATAGGCTCCCACTATCCCAAAAGTTTCTCCAGTTCCTTATCAAGTCAAACCCCTCCTCCCTACACCATTGTCTCATCCATGCATTGAGACTCTGAAGCTCTGCCTGCCTACCTGGCCCTGTGTGTGGAACTGGAAGCATTTCTGAGAATGCCACCATAGAGGTCCTGGATTTCAGTCTCTTTCCTAGCAGCCTAAATTTGGCCTCCAGGACATCTCTGCTACCCTTCCCTATGTCATTGGTACCTACATGTACCACGACCGCAGGCTCCTCTCCAGCACTACACATAAGTCTATCTAGATGCCTCGAGAGATCCGCAACCTTCGCACCAGGCAGGCAAGTCACCATACGCTTCTCCCAGTCATCACAAACCCAGCTATCTACATTTCTAATGATTGAATCTCCCATTACTAACACCTGCCTTTTCCTACTGACTGGAGTTCCCTCCCCTGGAGAGGTAACCTCAGTGCGAGAGGATACCCCAACATCTGGAAGGAGGGTCCCGACTATGGGAAGGTTTCCCTCTGGTCCTGTTGACTGCTCTCCTTCCCTGAGCCTTTCATCCTCCTTAACAGCACAGGGGTTGTCTGACTGAAGGTGGGACAATTCTACAGTGTCCCAGAAAGCCTCATCTACATACCTCTCTGCCTCCCTCAGCTCCTCCAGTGCAGCCACCCTGGCCTCCAAAGCCCATATGCGGTCTCTGAGGGCCAGGAGCTCCTTGCACTGAATGCAGACATATGCCACCTGCCCATAGGGCAGGTAATCATACATGCTACACTGAGTGCAATAAACAGGATAGCCCCCATTCTGCTGCTGGGCTTCTGCTTGCATTCTCTCCTACAGCTACCTAGGTTATTGATAGGGTTTTTAGTTACATAAGAACATAAGAACGGCCGTACTGGGTCAGACCAAAGGTCCATCTAGCCCAGTAGCCTGTCTGCCGACAGTGGCCAGCGCCAGGTGCCTCGGAGGGGGTGGACCGAAGACAATGATCAAGCGATTTGTCTTGTGCCATCCATCTCCAGCCTCTGATAAACAGAGGCCAGGGACACCATTCCTACCTCATGCCTAATAGCCTTTTATGGACCTAACCTCCATGAATTTATCTAGCTTCTTTAAACTCTATTATAGTTCTAGCCTTCACAGCCTCCTCTGACAAGGAGTTCCACAGGTTGACTATGCGCTGTGTGAAGAAGAACTTTCACTTATTAGTTTTAAACCTGCTACCCATTAATTTCATTTGGTGTCCTCTTGTCCTTATATTATGGGAACTAATTAATAACTTTTCTTCATTCACCCTCTCCACACCACTCATGATTTTATATACCTCTCTCATATCCCCTCAGTCTCCTCTTTTCCAAACTGAAAAGTCCCAGTCGCTTTAGCCTCTCCTCATATGGGACCTGTTCCAAACCCCTGATCATTTTAGGTGCCCTTTTCTGAACCCTTTCCAAGTCCAAAATATCTTTTTTGAGGTGAGGAGACCACATCTGTACACAGTACCATAGTTTTATACAGGGGCGGTAAGATATTCTGTGTCTTATTTTCTATCCCTTTCTTAATAATTCCTAAATCAGGAAGTTTTGATTAAAACCTTTAAACTAGACTATAAAGTTTGGCAAATGTACCTTGGCCCCTTCCCAACTCCCTCTCAAAACTCCCTATTTGCTGCCCCTGGTCACTGACTCACTGCTTTATAAAACCCTGACCTTCCTGATAGCCCCGCCCCCTGACTAAGGCTCAGCCAATTAACGGAGGCTTCTAGATTTCAAACCTTTAGAAGCTCACAGCTTCCAAATGCTGGCCACAGCACACACTCCTTCAAATAAACAAAACAAACAGACAAACACAAGCTCAGCACACAGCAAGTAACCCACAAACACACAAGCACACACAACAGACAGCCACTTACCTGAAGGGTCCCATATTTGCTCCTCCTTTACCTGGAGAACTCCCTCTCAAAACTCCAGAACTCTGTGGTCTGAAAACATCTGGCTGTGTCCAGACTGGCAAGTTTTTCCGCAAAATCAGCTGCTTTTGCAGAAAAACTTGCCAGCTGTCTACACTGGCCGCTTGAATTTCCACAAAAGCACTGACTTCCTACTGTAAGAAATCAGTACTTTTTGTGGAAATACTATGCTGCTCCCGTTGGGGCAAAAGTCCTTTTGGCGCAAAACTTTTGCGCAAAAGGGCCAGTGTAGACAGCTGAGATTTGTATTCGCAAAAAGCCCCGATCGCGAAAATGGCAATCGGGCTTTTTATGCGAAAGCGTCTAGATTGGCACGACGCTTTTCCGCAAAAAGTGCTTTTGGCGGAAAAGCTTCCGTGCCAATCTAGACGCTGTTTTCAGAAAATGCTTTTAACGGAAAACTTTTCCGTTAAAAGCATTTCCGGAAAATCATGCCAGTGTAGACACAGCCCTGTGGTCTGGCATGATTTTAGTTAGCTGGAAATCCATTTTCCATCAGTGTGGCCAAGTTTCCCATGGTCCCAAAGTTTGTTTACAGACATCAGTCCTGGCTCTCAGTGTTCTGTGCTGTTATTTAGCTCTAATTTACCCCTAATCCTTTAACAGCCCAATAAGGAGTGGAAGTGTTGGTAATGCTGCTAGACAATATTGACTTCATGTGGTCCTAAAATTCTCTGGTTTGGAACTGGTCAAGTCCCAAGGGTGCTGGACTAGAGAGGTTCAACCTTTATGGTTGGCCCATGTCCAGCCGGGGGACAGAGGTCTGGGAGGGACTGTGGGGCATGTTTGGATCCAAGAGGGAGTTTGGGGCCAGGGGATGGGGCAGAGGGGGGACTCAGGGTTCCAGATGAGGGGGGTTCTCACCTCCAGCAGCCCCTGCAAACAGCTGCCTTTGCTATTTCTGGTGGAGGTGTGGCCACATGGCTCTGCAGGCAGCCTGCCTCCATCCCCCCCCTCCCCAAGCATTGACTCCATGGCTCCCAGCCCATTGGCCAGGAACTGTGGCCAATGAGCGCTGCAGGAGGCAGGCAGAGGGAGTTGCCTGCAGATGGAGGCAGCATGTCTGCAGAGCCACATGGTTGTGCCTCTGTCAGAAACAGCATAGATGGGGCTTGCAAGGGCCACAGGAGATGAGTGCCCCATTCTGGCATCCTGAATCCATCCCAGAGACCATGCCTTGCATTCCCTCCCCTACCTCTGCCCTGCACACCCCACAACCCCTCCCCCCATTTCCCCACAATGCCAGTTAAAAAATCTTTAGCTGTAATAAACTATATTTGTAAGTATAAAAGAATTCCTATAGTGCGAGTGTTGCAACTGTACAAATCCGGTTTCCCAAGAATATAGTAATTTAAATAATACTGAGCCTGATCGTAGAACAAGAACCTGTCAATCTTCAAAGTGATAACTGGGGATTCTTGAGCAATTAATTAATACATAGTCTAAAGATCAGGCAACAATATAAATGCTAACATTTGGTCAGATAATTTGAGGAATTAACCCTTAGAAGGAACCAAGCCTGTGAAAAACGCTTAAGCCAGGGATTTCATGTAGGATTGTATTGTAGTTATTAAACCAGAATGACATTTCCCCCACTTTGAATGTGTAAGGTTTTTAGGAGCAGGTTGGGGAGGGGGATGTTTTTAATAAGTAATTTAATGCCTAAGCAAAACCACTATACAAGCATGTCTATACATTTCCAACACTTGTGTGATGGTAGAAGAATAACTAATACATTCCTATGAATAACAGTAAATCACATTGGGGACTGGATCCTTGAATATGTTCACAAATTTTCTATTTGACCAACTCTTTGCAGGAATAGGTCTGACTTGGGTTACGTCTACACTGCAGAGTTTTTTTGGAAAAACAGCTGTTATTCCAAAAAAACTTCATTTACGTCCACACTGCAATTGTGTTCTCCCGAGAGAACAGAAGGAGTCTTCCAACATTGGTAATCCTCATTCTATGAGGAAGAAGGCTTTTTCCGAAAGAGTTATTTTGGAAAGAGGTGTGTGTGGACATGGAAGAGGGAGTTCTTGCAAAAGAAGAGGAAAAAGAGGAAAAAGCAAGGGTGCCCTGGTGGCCACTCTGTCCATAGGACTCACAGCTGAAATGTGAGATAGCGTCCATTCAGTGTGAACGCTATCTTTTGAAAAAGCAGATCGCTTTTTCAATGCACTTTGGCAGTGTGGATGCTCTCTTTTGAAAGAAGATTTTCTGGAAGACCTCTTCCGGAAAAGCTTCTTCTGAAAGTAGCCTGCAGTCTAGACATAGCCTCACTGACAATATCACTTTAAGACATCCCAGAACAGCATATCAGAAGAGGACATCAAAAGCACCTACTGATATTAGACAACCTTTAAATCTATTTATCACTATTCTCATCTTTCACCATTCAAAGCAGCTTTATATAAATAAAATAAAGTTAATTGATATGCAGAGCGTATTAAAAACAAATAATGCAGTCTCACTGATTCTCCCAAACTCCTCTATAAAGACATGAGAAGGCCTCAGATTTTCTACATCCATAAATGAAAAGAAACTAGATAGATTACATTAATGTGAACATTTTATCAAATATCACACAGCCTCAAGGTAGCTAACACTGGTGCTTAATAAAAATCTTTTCTGGTTGTTTCTCTAGACTCTTGTTTGACAATGATGCACTAGATCTACATTTATTATTTATGCTGTCCTTACAGGACCTATATTAACATTGTAAGTAGTATGGCATGGGAGGGAAAAAAACAAAACTCTCAGTCTGCTTGTTTGGAAAGGTCTGCAGTGCAATATCTTAGTGTTTATTCAGAATAAATGGAATGTCCTGGAGGAACGAAAACAATAGTTTGTAGCTTAAAATAGAAATATGGTTGAAGTCTTGTAATGTTAGAGGATGTTTAAAAGTAGGTTAGGAGTGTTGCTAAAGAACAGCAATTTCCTCTCAGGATCTGCGAATCCTTCAATACTACCTTAGGGTACGTCTAGACTGCAGGCTTTTGTCGACAAAACTATACCTGTGTCTACACTACCGCCGAGTTCTGTCGACATAACATCGACAGAACTTGGCAGTTTTGTCGACGGCGGTAAACCTCATTCTACGAGGAATAACGCCTTTTGTAAACAGAGTTCTGTCAACAGAAGGCATTATTGCATCTACACTGTCCTTTGCGTCTACACTCTCCTGTCGACAAAGCGGCTTGCTTTGTCGACAGAACTGGATGTAGTCTAGACACTCTTTGTCAACAGAAGCTTTGTCGACAGTATCTGTTGACAAAGCTTCTGTCAACAAATCCTGTAGTCTAGACGTACCCTTACTGTTTATTAAATTCCTTTATTCATAACAACAGCAACAATTACATTAGCGTCCAGAGGATTCATCCAAAATTTGGACCCCTTTGTGTAAGACAAGCTCCTGCCCCAAGGAACATTAGAAGAAAGTGGCTGATAGATCAGAAGAGTCAGCATGAAAATCTGTTCTTTATTCCTCATTCAGTGGAAAGTATCAATGAGCAAGACCAGAACAACCCCATGGCACATATAAGTCCCAGAACAAAGGTCAAGAAAATTTGATCAGATAATCCCCTGCCAAAATCTTACTAACCATGCTTTAAAAAAGAATGGTAAAGAAAGTTATAATTGCCAAGTTCATCAAGGTCAAGAGAGTATTTCTTGAGTACATACATAATTGTGGCTCATTTGACTTATGTTAGAATCTGATCAGTGTGGGAAGATTCTTGTACCCACATGTACCCCATTTAAGTTAATGAGGCTCTAGCAGGTGCAGAAGACCAAGTGCACAGAGCTAATTGCAGGATAAGAATCTATATTTGTACTAGTTGTAAGGTTGTTGGGCTTGACTCTTCTCTTATTAGCATTGGTTTTACATCTGTCTACCTCAATTGATTTCACTGGGTTTACACTTTATTTATACTAGCCTAACAAAGAAGAGGATTAGCCCAACTGAGTAAATATGGAGAAGAAAGCACCAAAGAGAAGATCAAAGTGAATGGGAAGATGAAACAGAAGAATACAGAATGGGGAGACATAATGAAGTAAAAGATTATTTTCCTTTTTTTTACTATTTTTTACTATTATTATTTCATTTGAAGAAACGGGTTGTGCTCACAAAAGCTCATAATACCATCTATATGTTTTGTTAGTCTTTAAGGTGCTACTAGTCTATTTGTTCTTTTTAAAATTTTTCCTGTTACAGACTAACTCGGCTACCCTCTGAAGCTTTTTAAAGATTATTGCTATTTTTTAAAGTTACATTTACAGTAGAGCCAACCCAAAAAGCATGAGACAGAAAAACAAAACAGAGATTGGTTTAACAATCTTGAAATTTTAAAAGTAATACATTGGGTCTTTTTACTTACCTTCAGGTTCCTGAGCTATTTGGGGTTCACATTTCAAACATTTCCCTACAATCAGGAGGGGTAGAAGCTTACTTTCTTTAAAATGAAAGATGAGCACCTTGCGTAATCCACCTGATTCTGGAAGTAGGGGCTTAAAGAAAAAAACATAATCTCTAGACACTCTAGAATAACATTGTGCAAATTGGCAATACTTCATTTGTAATGGAGTGGCACCTTAGTTGATTTGCTGTCAGTGGTATATATAGCAGTAAATATATATTTAGTAGTCCTGCTGAACTACTCCAAGTAGTAAAGCTAAACATGTATGTTAGTGTTTCCAAGATTGGTGCCTTAGAGTGTCTATTGAAATACTGTGTTTATGTGCTTATCAAATTCATCCAGTGTACTCAGTCTGGGTCAAAGATTTGAAGAATAGTTGAAATAATTTGTGAGCAAACATAAGTAGTTATGGGATGAAAGCAGACCAACCATACATTCTACAGAGTGGTAATAACATTTCTGAATAATTGTTCCCTGTTGATGCTGAATCCATGTGTAATGCTGAGTTCCAATTTTACTGATCCTTCCCAACAGGAGGTTCAGCCTGATATTCCAAATTAGGACTTAAGGAAAACAGTTCATCATTTGAATTCAAAACAGGCAAAAACAGCTCACAGCTGGTTCAATTTAATTTTTTAAATTTAGCCGTGCCTTAATTAGATCACAAATGAGCCCAGTACAAATTTAAAACCAAAATGTATTCCTTTAAAAATGAAGGGAATTTAGGTGACAACTCAGAAAGGTCTTGTTTTCTCATGCAGTCAGTTAAATCCTCCTCTGCACCAGCAGAGCATCACAATGGAAGCATCTTACTGTACTTGATTATTAATAGGGTTTTAAGAAATTTGAAAGCTCTTTTTAAGTGATTTAATCTTCATTGAAGCTAAACGTAGTGATTAAAATAATGTTTATATTCTATGCTGGTTACAGTCATTTTACTTGAATCATAAAATATTTTGTTGTTAATGAGAATTTTTTACAATGATCAACTAAATAGACTTGGATAACTGGAAAAAGCATAGAGAGTATTTCACCCCTAGAAGCATCATTACAGTTCCAGTTCTGGCTCGCAGTAACCAAAACCTGTCACCAACTGATGACAATTAAGAAGTATATTAAAAATAAGCTTGGTAGGCGCTGCTCAAGTCCCAGGAGAGGAATGTCCACTACTGCAATTGATGGACTTCATAGAGGTGTCAGATTGATTGGCCAGAAGTGTTAAGCACAATCCTTTTACCTCCTCAGCTGGTCCCTCCATGTCACAATAGAAGTACAATAGCAGGACAATATGAGGATGTTGGTGCTGCTTGCTCTTCACATGTTAAGTGGATAATTGAATTCACCAGAAAACTGAAATTTTCCTGAAACAAAAGACAGGACTATGCAGCACTTTAAAGACTAACAAGATGGTTTATTAGGTGATTAGCTTTCGTGGGCCAGACCCACTTCCTCAGATCAAATTGTGGAAGAAAATTGGCATGACCATATATACCAAAGGTATACAATCAAAAAAAAGTGAACATATATAAAATTGACAAATCAGATTTTAGAACGGGGGGGGGGGTGTTTAGTGTCTATGAGATAATGATATTAGGGGTGATAATTGTCCCCTATATGGTCATGCCAATTTTCTTCCACAATTTGATCTGAGGAAGTGGGTCTGGCCCACGAAAGCTCATCACCTAATAAACCATCTTGTTAGTCTTTAAAGTGCTGCATAGTCCTGTATTTTGTTTCAGCAAGACCAGACTAATACGGCTACATCTCTATTACTATTCTGAAATTTTCCTGAGAGACATTTTGAATGAAATCTTTATTCAAAAAACAATTTTCCAAAATTTTCCTGCTAGAAGTTTCAAGTCAATTCAGAATGACAATGTTTATTTTGTTTTGGCTTAAAATGTTGTTTTGTTTTTGTTTAAAACAACCAAACAAAACCCCAAATTCGAAAACTCCCAGTTGGAACAAAAACAAAACAAAAAAGCTTGTAGTTTTGAATTAATATTTCAACATAGCATATAATTTTTAGTTTTTGCAAACTTCAAAGCTGAAATGAAATGCCATTTGTAGTGAAAATTAAATGGTTTTTTTCATTTTTAAAGGTTGAATGGAAATATATATTTTTTGCTTTGATGTTTTCTATGGGGGAAAAAAATCAAAACCTTTTCCCAGAATTGACAATTTTCTATGACATTTCTCAATTTTTATGGAACTGTTTTATTCATCAGGATCACTTACTTGATGAGAAATTTCAGGCAATGCATAACAAGACTTTTCCCTGTTGTATTGTTATTCTAACACACCTCCCCTGCACAAATTCAGAAAATATTAAAATAAATGACATGAATGCACAAGAGTAACTTTCTGCAGGTGAGCAGTAGCCCAAATGGGGAAAAAATGGAATTACTCAAATGTTACACATACGTGAGGGTGCTAAACCTTAGTAAGAAAGGGCTTCTGTTTTTATGCACACTCAAGATTCCCAATCCTGATGATCTGTAGGACAATCCATCCCTTCCAAAAATGCTTTGAGCACCAGCTGATGGAAATATTGGACGTAATTTACTGGTGCCTTAGATGTTGGGATATCAAATGTATGGGTTTTATTATTGTTTTTAAATAAAATATTCTGTGAAGCACTTAGCACATTTTGAGTGCTTTAAAATAATAGAAATAATGGATTCACAATTCTTTCATTTGCATTCTTCGTTAATATGTGCAAAACTGAGTTTTAATGAGTGGATCACTTTTAAATTACAGTTTGCAATGCAAATGATTATTTTTTAAATCACATCTATTTTTTTCTATCCTAATTATGGTAGTTTCTGTTATGATATGCATGCCTCTTTGCAGCTTTGATATAAAAATGGTTTGAGAGTGAACACAAACTCAGAAACAGTTCATTCCAGTGTTCAATACATCTGCTAAATAATTCAGTATCACTAATGGAAGTCTGTTCTTAGTGGACAAGCAAGCTTCTCTGGGCACTCACTGCTGGTTTTGGCATCCATACCCAGGAGAACAACAATGGAGTAAAAGGTGATATTTTTAAAACTGTTCTTGCATTCTCTTTTCTGCTTTCCTGGAATATTATTTCTTCTTGGTGGTGGCTGCATCTGAGAGCCGACAGGGTGAGAGAAAGAAATTGATATTTACAGTACATCTGAAACAAAGTAAGTTCAAACCAAGCTGACCTGTTAACTGGCATGTGTATCCTTGTTTGGTTTTCAAAATTCACAGCATCCATCTCCTAAGTGATGTGACCAAAGACAATGAAACACTTATTGGGGGCAAATTGCACAAGGTATTACTTCCATATTTCATACTCAGGTTTTAGGGCTAGAATTTTCAAGGGTCTAATGAGATCAGATACCCAATTCTCACTGAAGTCATAGAGTTAGGTGTCTAACTCTTATAGGTGCCTTTGGAAATCCTTGCCTACATATACTGAGCACCCACAAATCCAATGGAAATCAAAACTGAGGGTGCTTAACACCTTTTAAAGGAAAATAATCAACAAGAAAGAGCTTCTGTTTTTAGGCACACTCAAGATTCCCAATCCTGATTATCTTTAGGAAAATCCATCCCTTCCAAAAATGCTGAGAGCACCAGCTGGTGGAAATATTGGAGATCATTTACATGTAATCATTTTGCATCAACAATAAAAAAAAATCTATATAATTTGTTCTTTTGATCCTTGCTCTTTTCCTTTGTAAAGGCAGCAGTCTTCACCACTCTTCCCTCACTTTCAGAGACACTGTTTCAGGCTATGAAGAGGCTACTTGAAAATAATAGTTTGACTCCTGTACCTGCTACCCATTCTTTCTCTGTGTGTTTTTTTAAACCAATCTAAAACTGATAGTGACAAACAAGACATAAGGGGAAAGATTTTAAACCCAGCCAGAGATAGCAGGATTCTCTAGCCTATAAGCAAGGTCTCCTTTTAGTTAAATTTAGATTTGTTGTATGTCTAGACTAGACTATTAATAACCAAAGACTGACTTTCAGTGTAGATACCTGTATTTTTATCTCATATGTTACCCAGACTTAACCTCTTTGTCTTCATGTCCCCCCCCATCTGCATCATTCAAGAAGATAATCTAGGGCTGTGTCTACATTGGTGAGATCTTGCGCAAAAGCGGCCGCTTTTGCGCCAAAACTTGCTGCCTGTCTACACTGGCCGCGAGTTCTTGCACAAGAACACTGATGTTCTAATGTATGAAATCAGTGCTTCTTGCACAAGAACTATGATGCTCCCGCTCAGGAATAAGCCCTCTTGTGCAACTGTTCTTGCGCAAGAGGCCAGTGTAGACAGGCAACATGAATTACTTGCGCAAGAAAGCCCTATGGTTAAAATGGCCATCAGAGCTTTCATAAGAAGAGAGCGCCTACACTGGCAAGGATGCTCTGCACAAAAGCACATCTCTTGCACAAAGGCACATGCCAGTGTAGACGCTCTCTTCTGGAACAGTTTTTGCACAAGAACTCTTCCGCAAAAGAGTTCTTGCGCAAAATCATGCCAGTGTAGACGTAGCCTAGATGTAGGAAATAAACCATTAATTGGGATGTGAAATAATGAGACAAGATGATGAAGCAGGACTTGGAAGAATTCACTAGCTGCATCTAACAAGGAGAATATTGTTGCACCTGTATTTTTCATGTTTGCTATCATTGTTCTTTTCCACGCTGCCCAGTTGATTCTTCACTTTGGGAAGGGCAGGTTTGCCATCCTTTAGGCTGCACTGAGACTCTTTTTGTCAACAGCACCTACACTGGGTTTTCAGATGAGATAGCCATGTGTACCAAACTGTCTCATCTTACTCTAAGTTCTTTGGGAGGCCCACCTCACTAGCTCTGAATCAGTCTACAAAGTCACTTGTCATTGTCCTATTAATATTAAGATGCCAAACATTGTAGACTCTTTGGAGCAGGAATGTCTTACTATGTTTATACAGTGAAGCCCTGTATTTAGTTAGACCCTCTAGATGCTACTTTGATACAAGTTATATTAATAATAAAACCATACATATTCCTTAACTTTCCAGAACTGAGATGTTTTTCTTTTTAATCAGAGTTCCTTCAGACCCTAATTCAACCATGTTTGAACAGATGCATAATCTTGTATACAACTGAGTTTAACCTCTCCAAATCCTAATGCAAATCACATCACACAAGATTAGAATTTGGTTCAATGTGTGTGCTCAGTTTCAGCAAATTCAGCTCTAGCATGTTGTAGGGGAAGTATCAGGAACTCCTGTAACTGGGGGAAAAGTGTTAGTTAAAACTGCCTTACAGTGGAAAATTGGGTTTTGACAATGTAACATTTTTTAATGGAAAGTGGCTAGTTTCTGCAGAAAATGTCTCTCCCCCTTTTTGAAAAACTACAAACCTCAGTTTTCTCTCTTTCAACAAACAAATAATTTTCTGCTTGGGGAAGAATAATTCTGACCTGCTATGTCTCAGTTTTCTCTTCAGTCAGAAATTCAGTCTGCTACATTCTTCCCTTCTCACCAGGCTGCTCCAACCTCACTCTCCATCCAGAGAGATTTGGTGACACTCAAATGGAGAAACCTTTAAGGCCAAAGGTGTCAAACATTCTAAGTTATTTGGGGCAAGGAACGTCACTTACTATGTTTGTACAGTGCTTAGCACAGTAGGCCTTGATTCTCAGATGAAGCACTTCAGAGACTGGGCCTAAGCCAGTTGTGAAGTATTCCTCTTTATTGTTGTATGGCTTGGAGAATTTCCATTCCACAAAAGTAGATTTCTCGCTGAAGTCTTGGCCATTTAACTCCATAATGCTGGCTTCTTTAGCTAATCCAGCAGCTAGAGAGAACTGTTTGTTCTATCGATACCTGTCCATTATTTTGTGTTGATGATCAAAGTTGTTTGTCTTCAGTGACATTGCTATCGTTAAATCCCACTATGGCTGTGTGATGAAAGCAAAGGAAGAAGTTGAAAGAATTAGTTTACTTCACCCAGAGAGAATCCAGGTGGTGCAATTATCCAGTCTGGGACTTACTGCACAATGCCTTTTATTGTTACAGGTGGAAGGTGTTACATGATGCAATATACACTTTTGCCAGACAGTGGACTTCCTTAGCTCGTTTCATTGGAAACAGAATCTGAACTGGATTTGTGCACTTACGTGCAATAGGAGCCAAAATTTATGATCCCAGAAGGAAGACCAAAACCCTTAAATGTAATGGTCTTATTCTAAGGTTCAGGAAGAGTATGCATGATTCTAGAGTGAGTCCAATATATTTTAATTCACTTTGGAGCACTCTCATTTAACACATGTAATGAGGCTAAAAGTGGGAAAAGCCTGCCCCTAAAGTGAAAGCTTTGATGTAATTCCAGCAATTAGCAGACCTAGAAGTGAAGAAATTCCATAGGATAAAAACAGTTGTGTGGTATTTTCAGTCTAACTGGAAATTAAAAGTATCGGGCATCTTTTTCTCAGTGGCTGCGTCTACACTGGCATGATTTTCCACAAATGCTTTTAACGGAAAAGTTTTCCGTTAAAAGCATTTGCGAAAGAGCGCCTAGATTAGCACGGACGCTTTTCCGCAAAGCACTTTTTGTGGAAAAGCGCCCGTGGCCAATCTAGACGCTGCTAAAAAGCCCCGATCGCCATTTTCGCGATCGGGCTTTTTATGAAAACAAATCTCAGCTGTCTACACTTTTGCGCCAAAGTTTTGCGCAAAAGGGAATTTTGCCCGAACGGGAGCAGCATAGTATTTCAAAAAAGCACTGATTTCATACAGTAGGAAGTCAGTGCTTTTGAGGAAATTCAAGCGGCCAGTGTAGACAGCTGGCCAGTTTTTCCGGAAAAGCGGCTGATTTTCCAGAAAAACTGGCCAGTCTAGACACAGCCAGTATGTTTTCAGCCCAATTCTGGGCCATCAAGAGATTTACACAAGATTGAATTCAAAGCCCAGTTAACTAAAGAGACACATTTTGCCTTCCAGGTGGGCTTTGGATCAGGCCTATAGTACCAAAAAGTACAATAATAGTTTGTGTATGAAGTTCCTGAAATTGTTTATGGCTTCCTGGTCCCTAAAGGTGAGTGAATTCAGGTTAGTCCTCTGCGCTTCTTACCTGTGCACATTGCAAACAGGAAGATAGTCCATTTGATTTTTTAAATAAGTAACTTGGCTCAGAGGCTGGCAGACACTTACTAGCTCTCCTGAGCCAGCACCCCATTTATGATACTCAGGGCTGGATTAAGACCTTTAGAGGCCCTAAACACTGAAAAGATTATGGTGCCCCCCCATACGTAATTCAAAATAAAAACAATACTATACAATAAAATCTCTTTTTTTTTTTTGGTGCCCCTGCTTTGCTGGTGCCCTAAGCATCTGCTTAGTCTGCCTATTGGGTAATCCAGCCCTGGGTAGGCATCTCCAAGTAAGGGAATTTGGGAGACGATCCCCTCTTCTTTTTGGGAACAAAGCTTCCTATTTGGGGCCCAGAGCCCCAGTGCCTATGCCACGTGGCGTTGCAGAGGAAGGCTGCTACCCTGTAGCTACCTTTCCTTAGCAGTAAGGGAGCAACGCCAATCCTAGCCCCTCTCCCGTTCCCCTGCCTTCCTCCCGCCGCGGTGGGCGAGCCTGCCCCTCTGGTGACCTGCTTTTAATCCGCTTCCCCAGCCGCAGCGCACACGAGTGCACAGTGCTCGCTCGCGCTCTGCCTGCCTCGCAGCCTCCCTCCCGCTTCTCTCGCGCGCTCGCAGTCGGCGGGGCAGGGAGGCCAAGCGAGGAGCGGCGAGCTCCTGCCTCCAGCACCCAAGGCGTGGGGAGCCCAGCCCAGCAGGAGCGGGGCCGCGGGAGCGGCGAGTCAGGACCGGAGCCACCCATCCCAGCGCGCAGGAGAGGGGCCGGCGCCGCGCTCCAGGCAGCCCAGCACCGACCGTCCCTCCGAACCGCAGGCAGCCCGGGGCGCTTTGCAACTCCGCGTAAGTCCCCGCGGCGCGGCTGGCGCGATCTCCTGCTCCGGGGGCAGTGACAGCGCGGGGAGGGGGTGTATGTGCGGGGCCTCGCTCAGACCTGGGGGGGTCCTGCTCCAGGGAGGGCGCCTGGCGGGGCGGGGCGGCGCTCACCTGGCCGCCGCGGAGTGGGAGCGCGGCGCGGGGCAATTCCCTGCGCGGCTTCTCCCCGGGGGGCAAGGGGAGGGGTCGGGGGCACGCGGATTCCGGGGGCCCCGAGGAGAGCAGAGCGTGGGGCGATGGGGAGCGGGGAGGGTCCTCTGCCTCTCAGGGCCGGCGTAGAGGCAGAAGCCGCTACTCTCCCCATCTGCTCCCGGGAGCAGTTCCTGACACCCGAGCCTGTCAGTTTGGGCTTATCGCGGTTGACTCTACCCCGGGCACAGCTGTGGGGGCTCGGAGCCCACAGAGAAGTTCTGATTGTGCTGGGACAGAAGAGCCCGTCCCCCTCCTCCCGGGCCCTAGGGGGCTTTACTGGAAGCGTGCCGCAGTCAGACACCTGCCCCCTTCCCCCAGCACGGGGCTCGACGGCTGCAGCGGAAAAGAGACCTCGAGGCGTGCAGCCCCGCCAGTAGCGCTGACTGACTCCAAGGGGGCGATTCCCCCCCAGCTGCTCCCGCTCCCCTGCCTGGAGAGTTCTGCAGGCCGGGGGGAGAGGGGGGTGGGAGCCGCCGAGGATTACTCGGAGGGCTAATAGGATAATGGATCCGTTCTGTGCTCTGCGCTCAGCTTGGATGTGAGGCAACGGCGCACAGCTCCATTTAGCCACCGCTTGCTAATCACTTGGCAGGAAAGGCTGGCGGATCGATTTGTGGCAGTATTGAAAAGCTAAGGGAGAGGAGGCGGAACTTTACCCGGCGTTGTGAAAGAAAAAAGGCTGGGTCCCTGGTGACCTGTGGGCAGAAAGTGTTTTGAGAAGGCAGGCCAGCAGTTTGCACCTAGGCGAACCTGCTCTGGATGCTCTCTTGCATGGTGCCAGCAATACTCTCACTTGGATCCCAGAGACTTTGGGCCAGACTTTAGCCTCTCATAAGCACATTAACCCCGTTTGACTCTAACGGGAGTTAACCTGCTTATCCTAGTCGACCCCTACTTTAGTGCTGCTAAAATAACTAACAGGTGATGATGGATCAATTCTAGAGTTGTTACTGATCGGTTGTTTTGAATCTTCTCCGTGCTTCCTGTAAGACTTTTAAAACTGGCCCAAACTGCTGTCAGTGAGACATGTATATACACAATGTAACACCATTGACTTCTACCTGAGAGTATAACTTTTCTCCTTGGACTTTTCTCCTTTGTTCACAGGGAGCTTATTTTGCAAGGTATTCTCTGTTCTTAGCATTCTGGGAAGCCTCAAGCCTAAACTGCAGCTTCATTTCCAGCCACTCAGTACCACACTTTTATTTGTCTGGGTTTCCATGGTGCTATCAAACTACTACTTCTAGCTTGATCGGGGTGGGTAATAATTTTTGATGGGGGCACTCCAAGAATTTGGAAAGTAGTCAAGAGGTGCACTCTTCCATAATATTGGGGTGGGGTCTGGGATGGAGATTGGGTATAGAAGGGAGCTTGGGGTAAGGGACTAAGGTGCAGAAGGAGGTGTGGGATCTGGGAGGGAGTATGGGTAAAGGAGGGGGGTTGTGACCCGGGGCAGGAGATTGGAGTGTAGGAGGGGATCCAGGGGTTTGGGTTGTGACCTGGGGCAGGGGATTAGGGTACCGGGTTTGAGAGGGGGTATAGGTGCAGGAGACAGGGAAGAGGGTTTGGGTTATGTGGGGTGAGGGCAGAGGGGAAGGAGGGGCTGGGATGCCAGAGGCAGGCTGTGTCTGCAAGACATTTACCTGGGCAACTCCCGGCCAGCAGCTCAGCAGGTTCCCTGCCTTCCGTGCCCTGGCAGAAAGCTCAGAGTAGCTGGCTGTGGAGCCATGTGCATCTGTAAACAGCTGCAAGCCTGAAAGAAGGAGGGAGGCTTACTTTGTGCACTGTCTATTCTTTAAACAGGCAGCTCCTTTTGGCCAGCAACTGGCCAATGGGAGCTGCAATATTGTGCTGGAGTTCAGGGCAGCACACAAAGCCTTCCTACCTGCTCTCCCAGCCCCAGGTTTGCAGCTGTTCAGACAAACAGGACCCAGCTGCTGGCTTTTCTGAGTGGCATGCGGGGGTAGGGCAGGCATCCTCACTGAAGCTCCTGCTATGTTGTCCATGGGTTGGATCTAACAGCTTGGTAAGACGGATCTGGCCCATAGCTGTATTTTGCCCGGCATCTGACAATTGTATATATTTAGTAAAATAATCAGAGCCATTTAAGGTCTGTATTTCTAATTTATATCCATATCCTGGTATTATTAGTTAATGCATGTTAAGCATTGACTGAAGACACTGATTACATATGGAGTCAACAGCAGCAATAAACTTCAGATATGGCTCGGGTATTTTGAGATAAGTAGAAGGGCCCATATTTTAGGTTATTTTGGGCAGTTTTGCATCATGTGGACATAAAGGATAACATTTTAAAAAATGCCAAAGTCCTGAAGGCTGCTGTCACATAGGTGTTTTTGAAAATCTTCTCCATTGTGCCTTTCTGAATGTGTTCCTTCTCTATAGAGTTGGTTAGGGGTAAGTAGCAAAGTATGTATTGTAAGATATTTATAGTCAATTTCAGAGGAGTTGGGAGGAGTTAAAATGCAAAAAGCCTCAATTCCAATAGTTGGAAGTCTTGTACAAAAAGCTTTATTCAAAGGAAGTAAAATTTGAGGCCAAAACATATGGAGGTGAGCTATGGCATGTAAATGTGGATAACTGATTATTTTTGCTAAAATAATCAACTGTAACAATTACTATAGGAATATTGCTACTCCGGCTCAACTAATCAACATGGCATTCAAGGTGGCAGTGGTCAAGCAATTTGTTAGAAGCTATAGTTTTCATGGTGACATTAATTTTGTAGGGAGAGAAATCTGTTCTAGTTTCTTGTGCCTGTGCATTGTCCACCACCAAATTCCTACTAACTGCATTGAAAATGGAGGATGTCTCCGGAAATACAGTGCAACGAAACCCATGTAGATTAGTTGTTAGTGAAATGATGGAATTAGTATTTTAGCTCCACAGAGTAAATTGCTAGTATTCATTTATCATAGTCTTTAGATTAATCATAGAACAGTCTCCAGCAATGATTTGCTTTCTTTCCAAGTAAATAAAATAGGGCATTAGACCATCAAGACCAAGAAACTATTCTCCACCATAATCAGTGTCCTGTTTGCCTGTCTCTACCCAAAGCTGCATCAACTGCTGATTGTGGACTTGTCACAGTTTCATTCTTTACAGTTGTATGTGATTTGGAAATAATTGTTGTTTTTCACTACTACTCAGTAATGACTGCAGATGAAGATTAAATACTGATAGAAGAAGTAGATGAATTCTTAGAAAATGAAATCCTGCATGCACTATTAACAAAGACTGAAGGAAGAGATATTTGAGTAAATAGCGGAGTTGTAACTAAACATTTGCCATTAGAGAGTAGCTGCTTGTGAACAAATAATACCATTGGGGAAGGACTGTCAAACAGTCATTATAATTGAGGTTAGTAGCATGGCTAGGGCAATGGGTTTCAAGCTGCAGGCAACTACATTTGGGTTCTTAGATGAGTGCTGTATATGTTTGATCTTGTATGAAAATGAGGTGGTGCCCAATGTGACAGCAACAGAGAAAAGCGTCTTTGATCCCAGTATCTTTACTGTGAGAATCACCTAGCTAATGAAGTAAAAGTTGGCAATCTCTATGGAATCTGCTGCTTATATTTTTATGAGCTCTGAGTTGGCAGAGACACTGTTTATGTAGTGTCTGATACATTAGTGTGTCGCAGCCCTTCTCAAGCTTCAACAACCGTTTCAGTACAGAAAAGGGAAAGTCCCTCTTGGTGCCAACACGTAAGATTTTATGTTCTTCATACAGGCTATAATAATGTCATAGGACTTCTTCAGTGCACTCAAGTGTTTAGCAGCATCTTACCCTTAAGTGACAGAAAGGACCCAAACCTGGAAGTACACTCAGCATGAAACAGTTACACAGCCTGAGTCCCACAAACACAAATTGGTTGGTAATGCCAGCCGTGGGTATCCAGTTGCTGTGCAGACATATCCCCAGTGTACATTTGGAACAGAGGTTTAGTTATTTCCTCTCCAAGGTCTGACTGCTTTCTTTCTAAGGAACAGAATCTACCTCTGATCCCGCATAAGTTCCAGAGCTCAGGGAAGTCCTGGGGTAATGGGATTAAAAAACGTAAAACATGCAATCCTGCTCTTCATCATGTTATCCAGGTGCTGTCTGGGATGGGAAGGAGGGAGAGGAGGAATTACCAAAATATGGTCAAACGACACATACTGCAATGGTTGTGGAAATCAGCATACATACCTCATTACTTGGTTTAAAATAACACTCCTAAATCTGTCTAAGCCACCTGAAAGCATGTCAATTCAATTTCAAGCAATGATAGGCATAATTACTTTTATAGTGAGCCCCCTGTCTTGTATTTTGCTTTTGTTCATCTTAGTGTTACGAGCACTTTGACATTACTTTGCCTGCCTGTTGTTTTAAGATGATTTCCGGACTATAGATAAGATAGATATTAAAATCGGGTAGCATTTAAATTGTACAATGATCATATAACAGGCTGGATTTTATATCTTTCATAGGTATTCTGAAGTGCTAGAGAACACAATTAATTAGATGCTCGCTGCACAGTGAAAACCTAGGAGCCATTGTGCACTTCACAGTAATGATCTCACAGCATGGGACATTATTATTACTTCTTTTGCAGAACTACCCAAAAGATGCTAATTACTGTGCAAGCTTATATGGAGGTACAGACACTAGCCTCAAACCCTTAAGATCTAAAATGACATAAAACAGTTGGAAGGAGTAAAAGAGACTACAATATACAACGGCCTCAGGGTGATGAATGATATATATTACAGGTCATCAACCTTTCTGAAGTGGCGTGCCAAAATTTAACCCTACTTCCCTGGGCCACGCTGCTCCTCTCTCCACCATGCGCTTTGCTTGGTCTCCTGCCATGAGCTCTGCTCTGGTTTTCCTGTGGGCCGGGGAGGAGCAGTGCGTGTTCTTTTCCCTGGAAGCTGGATGCGGCACAGAGCCTCGGGGCTTCTCCTCCCCTCCGCAGAAAGCTGGCGCTGGCTCCAATCTACCAGCACGAGCTGAGGTCAGGGTGGGTTGGGGGTGGGTGTTCAGGGAAATGGGCAAGGCAGGGGTGGGTGGGTGACCCCAGGGTGTCCAGCCCTGCTGGGGTCGGGATCCCGTGGGGGTTTGGTCCATGACACCCTTGCCTTCCTGCCACGGACCCAGATGCCCAGGGAGCAACGTGACTTTGGGGCAGGGGGACACCCCATCTGTTTTCCTCTCCCCTCAGCTGCTGCCGCCCAGCCCCAGAGCTGCAGCCTGGCAGTACTCACACCCTAATGGGGGCCTAGCGGCGGTGGTACTGGCAGCTGGGCATGGCTTCAGCACCATCTTTAGCCCACCTTCTAGGAACAACGTGAAGCAGAAAGGGAGGCAAGCAGAGCAAGGAGCCCCGAGGCCACAGAGTTGGGACTGCGCAACAGGGTGGAGAGCGGTGGGCTAGAGGAGGTGGGGATAAGACTCCCAGGTGAAGGCAGCTAGAAGATGGCTCTGCACCCCCTGCCCTCCTCTGAAGCAGGAAAACAGAATCCCAAAGCGAGCTCCCCTCCTTCTTGCAGCTGCTGCATCCCAGTTCAGCTCCAGCCTGCCCCTGGCAGCCAGCTCAGGGGTGCCTCACTCCCTCACGTGACCTAGCTACTCTTGGAGCAGCCCCAGTCCCCGGAGCAGCTCTAGTCTCCCATGCCACATGGTCCAGCCGCCCCTGAAGCAGCCCCTTTCCTTGAAGCAGCTGCCCACCATGCAGCCCCATTCGCTTTTAAGCCAGCTCCCCTGAGCACTGCCTCCTGCTCCCCACCCCCTTGCTTCCTCTCTCTGATAGAGGCAGCAAGGGGCAGGGGCAGGAGCAGGAGGGAGTGACTAGTTGAGTCACTAGTCAACCATCCAATAAGCATATGCTTATTGGATAGTCGCCTAGTTGCTGACCCCTGATATATATCTTAGTTCCACAACACACACAAAATACATATAGATAAGGATGTGTGCGTCAAGAACCCCAAGCTATCTCTTTGCCCAGCCCAGACATTCTCCCTGACCCTGATTTGTTAAACAGGGGCATGTTTTTCATTATACACCCCCTGGCTTTATCACAGAATCTTTTTCAGAAAGTGCAACGGGATCTTTAACTTCCATCAAAAATGATACATGAAGGGATTTGGGAATAATGTCTTTCCAGCAAGATGGCGTCTCTAACAATCCAATGCCTTCTAACAGTATTATAGCACTGCCGAGTAGCATGGGGTACAAGTCTAAATCCTGCTTTGGGGCATTTGAACTAAAAACCTTTGGTGCTGTTTCAAGATGGCTACATTCAAATTATTCCTCACTCCTCTCCCCAGTGGAAATAAATATTTATCAGGGACCAAATTCTGTAGTTTTTACTCAGGCAAAGCTCTCACTGAAGTAAGGACAGACTTCGTTGGAATAAGATTAGAATTCTGAAAGGACACCTTTCTCCTTGGTTTTATTCAAAATAAGTTATGTCTGTAATAGTGCTTCATAGCTTGATAGCAAATAGTGAAAATACCATTCTGACACCCTTAATTTATACTGCGAATTGTCTCATTAATTGCAATGGGATTACTTGCAAAGTGAGGTACTATTCAGAGTGATTACAACTATCATAATCTTATCCCAACTAGAAAAATATTCCCATTCCTTTTGCTCTCTGTTTTGCTGATAGGGCAGCAATGCTCTCACTCTTCAGTTGGAATCATAAGAAATATCAATCCAGAAATTGTCTTCCCCCAAATTAAAAAGAAATATTATAAGCGTCTTACTCCGCCTGCCCAACTTGGTTTTTCCTTTGCTTTTCCAGGAAAAAGCTGCGTTTGCCAACCTAGTGAATCAGATTCCCTTCTGGTGCTGGGGGAAGGCCTCTGAGATGCTCTGATTGCCTCCCAGTGGCTCGTGCCACCTGACTGGCTTGTTTGTTTGGATCACTGCGTTCCCAGAGGTCACAACAATGTTTTTGTTTGTGTGAGAGTCTCTTGTTTCTATTAGCAGCCTCCCTGGGTGCAGCTGAGCATACAATGGCATGGAAGAAGGAAAAACGACTACTACAGTTTCCCTCCAAGCCAATGGCTATAATTTTCAATGCCTTTAGGGGCATTCAGAGGCAGAGAAAGATTTGATTCAGAGATCCTCATTGCATCATGCCTGCTTAATCTTTATTTTGCAGAGTGGTCCCTTTGGCCCATGTTTCTTGTCTAACTCACATGTTGTCAGATGTTTTTGCTAATCTTCATAAGAGATGTTTGCTTAAGTAAAGTGATTACAGTAAAACTCCAGTGGACTGGCATCCAATGGTCCGGCACTCCTGATGGTCCGGCACCATCTGGAACCCGGAAGTGCTCTAGGCAGCTGGACAATTGGAGCTGCTCTCCCCCCGGCTTCCCCGATTCAGCCTCTGCTGAAACTGACCAGCGGTTGACTCGGGGAAGTCTGGGGCAGAGCAGCTGGGGTGCTGCCGGGTTGGTCCCGCAGCGCCGAGGGGTGCATCCCCCCCACTCCACCCCAGACCCCTCTTAGCCCCCCCCTTCCAATAGTCCAGCATATCTGATAATCTGGCACCCCCTGGGTCCTAAAGGTGCCAGATTATCAGAAGTTTACTGTACTGGCAGACATTGTTTTTCCATTGTTTATTTTGTGTTCCTTTGCTGCTGATAAATTATACAGGCGACCCCTGCACTTACAAACTAACTAGTTCCTGGAGAACCGTCGTAAGTCGGGCCATCATAACTTGAACCCTTATTGCCCATAGGGGCAATGTTAAGAATGGGGGTTCTGTTCCTGGCTTGCTTTACCTCCTGGAGCCAGGGGGCTCTGCTGGGCAGTAGGCAACCCCATGGCGCGGCACAAACGGCGCCATGATCCAGCCGGGGGCTGTGCTGGGCGCTAGGTGGCTCCATGGCACAAACAGTACCCTGAGCTCGCCGGCCAGGAGCTGTGCTGGGTGGTAGGCGGCCCTGCGGCTCCCAGATCAGGGCGGCTGTAAATGTGGGAGGCTTTCAGGTCAGGCATTTGCAAGTTGGGGGTCGCCTGTACATTCTACTATGGGCTCCATTCTAGTCTTACTTATGCATCAGAGGGGGAGAGCCACCAGGAAGCTGTTACTACTCTTCTCTGGTCAGCTTTATATAGACCACACCCTGCTGGCAGAGTTTACAGGAGACAGAGGTGCTCTAAAATCTGCCAGCTGGTAACAAGTTGAGAGAGACCATCCACCAGCTGTGGATTGCAACAGGGAGAATGAACTACATGGGGTATGGGGTGGTGTAGCAGGTGAATCTATGTTACTAGAGACTTCCCCAGCCCCAAAAATATCCAGGTGGGGGAAGAAAGGGGATTGATCCCTTTGTGCCACTAGACCTAAATGTTATTTTTGAGCTTGGTCTGAGCAGTGGTTTTCAAACTTTTGTACTGTTCACATAGCTAGCCCCAGAGTGTGACTCCCCCAGGAGTGAGGGGTGGGATAATTTCCATAGTGGGGTTGCTGAGAGCCACTGAACAAAGCTGCAAGTCTTGAATATTATGAAAACCACTGCAAGCCAGGGGGTGCAGCAGCAAACTGGGGTGTGTGGCAGCATCCTCCCTACTCTAGCACCTATGATTATAAATGCTTGAGGTGAAGCATGGTTTGGGGAGGAGGCTGACAGCTTGCCACGCCCCACATGATAACCTTATGATTCCCTGAAAGGTCATGACAACCAGTTTGAGAGCCCTTGGACTAAAGTTTGCTGGGTGTGTAACAGATGGTTCTAGGTGTGTGTGTCTACATGTACACTTAGAAATGGGGTTTGCACTTGAGACAGCTAGCCCGTGACACCTCATGTCATTAATTGCACTATTGTAGCTACCTGAACCATCCTGTCCATAAGGCAGTTCAGGGGTGGCCATCTCAGGCCTTGCTCTTTGGGGGATCCCATAGTGGCCTCCTCAATCATCCTATGGATGGGGCCCAGAGCAGACCTGGGCATTACCTGGGGGTCTGGTGCAGAGCAGCAGCAAGAGTCCCCCTCCACTCACCACGGTAGCAGGAGCCAGAGCAACCTGATAGTTTGCTCCACCCTACCCCTCTGCCCTCTCCCAATTCCCTGTGCTCTGCTTCACAGTGACAACAGGAAGCAGAGAGCCCCAGTCCCAGGGCTTCCTGTCACCGTGCTGAAGCAGAGTGCAGCAGGCTGGGAGAGGGCAGTGGGGTGGAGCGGAGCTGTCACAGTAAGTCCAGGAGGGAGGCCAACCTCTGATGCAGCCTCATGCCAGGCCCCCCAATAATACCCTGATTCATGTTGCATGGGGAAGGGGGCAGAGCAGGGACAGGAAGGGGTGGGATGAAGGCAGAGCAGGGATGGGGCATGTGTGAAGGTGTGGGGCAGGACAGGGGTGGGACAGAGGTGGGGGGGCTGCAGCAAGAGTGGTTGCCCCATGCCTGGGGCATTGGGGTGAGGTATTTTTAGTGCACTAGCACAATAAAAGTTAGTACAAATATGTCTACTTGAGCTGGGCACCACACTTCCTTAATACATAATACACTTACACTTGGAGCTAGGCAGTGCCCTGAGAGTTATCTCACTGTGATGGAATGTTAATTTCTTCTTTATGTTTTCTCCCCTGCTGGCGAATGGTTGCTTAAGCAGATGATAGTATTTTAGCACCTGTCAGGGGTGTCAGTGTGACTTTGCTTATGAAAAATGGGATTGAGTGTGCTTTTCTCCACTTTGGAGCATGTTATAACAATGTTATACAGTAGAATCTTGTAGCTCTACATACAATGTTGTCTCACACATTTTTCCAGGACAATAATATTCAGAAGTTTGACTTTTCAAATGATGCTTCACAAGGCAATCTTTGAACATAACAGTAAATATTGCCACAATAAAATATATATATATATATATATATATATATGAAATCCTTGTGATAAATTTCAGAACAATATAATAAACGAATTCATCATGGGCTTTTGATTACCTGACTCACTGTCTCCCCAAAGACTTATTCTAGCTTTCCAAACCACAGAGCAGCTTCCAGTTGTCCATTTATTTGAAAATTCAGTCTGTCAGAGAACTATTGTCCCTTTCTTATAAATGTGGACTTCTCTCCCTCACCCACTCCAGAATTGTGTCTGTCCATAGGCCAATTACAACTTTCCTATGTCTAAACATGTCACGATCAAGTCTGAAATAGAGGGAATAAGATAGAAAGAGGATCTTCATACCAATGACATTTAATCCAGTATGATCAAAATTTGCTTCTAGCTTTGAAAGGGGCCAACTTGTTACACTTAATGGTGGCATGTATTTAGTACAACTGGTTAAAATTAGAAAAATAAATGAGAACATTTCAAAATCTGATTTTTTTCTCAATTTTTTTTCATATGATGAAGCTGATCAAAATTTTTCAAAAGAAGAAAAAAAAATCAATTTTTCTAAAAAATGAGGAAAAATAGAAAAGTTTGAAATGACTTCCTCCTTTTTTTGAACTATACTGTTTGTATGGAAGAACTCTTTTATTCACTCTAGAAGTTTTGGCCTCCTTCTGAGTCTTGTGTGGTTAGATTGATGACCACTACTTTTCCTGGCTTTATAGATAGAGTGATGTAAAAAATGAGCCTGAATTTTTTAAATAACCCTCTTTTAAAAAAAAAATACAGACAACACACAGTAGAATTTCACTAACCTCACTAATTTGCACTGACAGGGAGAGTTATTGAGAATTACAGGAATTTGAAAATTACCATACAACCAAATGAAAAAAAGTATAATGCATTACAAAATGTTCTTTGTTCATTTAATTGACATGTACTGTAATTTAGTTTAAATTATTTATGATTATATAGAATCGGAAGTGTTCCTATAATTAGAAACACTGATTTTGTATGCTAATTGCAGGCTTTGTGGATCAGAAGTATTTTTTAGAAATGCAATGGAGAATGTTCATGTGTGCATGGAAAAGAATCAGGTATACACAAACTTTTGTCCCAACCTCCTACTTTGTTCCCCAAACCCAGACATCAGCAGTGATGTGAAATGTCAATGAACTGGTGGAGCATTCCGGGTAAAGAGGTGTAACACAAAGATCCCACTTGATTTTAGAATTCCCAGTTACATAAAACATCTTGTAAATAACAAATCAATCTCTTCTTTAAATCGACACTTCCCACATAAGCAGTAAAGTTCTAATCCTATCACTAAACCAGTTGTTTTGAATAAAGAGGTTGCTGATGCCAGCTGGCAGAAGGATTAAGAGTGCATAAAAGGATCCCCTGTCTGAAATACCTGGTCTGCTATTTACATTCTTATTCACCAAAGAGCATTATGTAAGATCTCTTCTCTAGTGAAATCCAATGTCACGTTGATCTTTATAATCTATGTGAAATGTGTGGATATTATTTAGATAGCTGTCTATGAATAAAATATGTTCTTACAGCCTGAAATTAAAGGGAGGACACCCAGAAGTAAGATATCTAAAGTCAGGGAGAAGAGACATTGCTTGACTGTTGTGTATTGTGTGTCTTACAGTGGAAATCATTTTGGTAGTAAGGAAACTGCGGAAACTTCAGGTAAAGGCAAATAGTGCATGTGTGAATGTGGTTCTGCTTACAGGTGAAGAACAAAGGACTGGTTTAATTCATATAGGGGTGCAGAGTGACACCCTTCCATCCTTTGCACCTGTTGGTTTTCCCCCAACTCTTCATAGATGACGGATGCCTGCACAGGGAGGGAGCGTAGGGAAGGCCATCAAGAGGGACAGGGAAGGGGCAATTCACATTTTGGTAGGGGCTCAAGGGAGCGGTGCATCTTCTAAGTGCACCTATGCAACTCTTAGTTTTTAATTGAAGGGCTGGGGAAGAGCCGACAAGTGTGGAGGAGCACATGATTCAGATAGAGACATTCCTTACTGGAGGATCTAGTAATGGAGATTCTCTATATTCAAGTAGGAAGGAGAGGATGGAAGATGATAAAATATGAATAAGATCTGATGAGAAACAGTCAAATGAAAAAAAGTCCCATCAGTTATATCTCACAATGTCAGACAGCTAAAGAGTGGCATTTTTTCAAGTGCTATTACACATATGCTAGAAGTCTAAATACAGGTGAACTTGGTTCCCTTGTTTTAAATGAGGATATTGATTTAATAGGAATCACAGAAGTTTGGCAGAGTGAGGATAATCAATGGGACACAGTAATATTATCTTAGCCATGAGGGTGATGCAAAGAATTCATTTAGTTTCTGTGGAAAGCCTTATCTTCCTTGAGTGCTCCTTTAGCATCTCAAAAGTCCAGTGGCCCCACTCATTGTTTAGCAATGTTCTCACTTCTGATGTCCTTTCTTTACTGTTACTTTTTGAGCCTTTGACTGCCTGTCCTTCAAATTCTTTTTTGGTCTTCCTAATTCTATTTTTTTTTACACTTCACTTGCAAGAGTTTATGCTCCTTTGTATTTTCCTCAATAGGATTTAACTTCCACTTTTTAGACAATGCCTCTTTGCTGCTTTGACATTTCTCTCCCCAACTCTCACTGTTACCAAGCAGTTCAGTTATATTCACTTCTAGGGTCAGATGCTGTGCTCTGTTCAGGACCAAATCAAGATTTTCCTCCCCTCTTGTTGATTCCAAGATTAGCTGCTCTAAGAAGCAATCACTTGAGGTGTCAAGAAACCTTCTCTCTTCATCCTGTCCTTAGATGACCTGTGCCCAGTCAATACAAAACAAAATAGTTCAGTTAGTTATGTCAAAACATTTAGCCATTTTTGCGTAAAAATATTTTGTATTCAGCAACATTTTTTTGATGTTTTGCATTTTCATTATAATCTGAGGCAAAAACTAACACAGAAATAATAATAAAAAAAATCCTGCAGGATGGACTTTCTGATTTTGGACCAGCTGCATTCTCAACGATTTCTACAACAAGAAAATACCTGGTGCCCTGATCTAGCTAGTGCCATGTCCCATTTGGCAATATTGGAAGGGTAATATGATTGCAACTTGTAGGTTGAAAATCCTTGTATTAAATTATTTACTTTAGTAATATCCTGATGCACTGAGTTCCATAGTTTATTTTACACAATGTACAATTATTTCCTTGGCGTTTTTTCCCCCATGTGTTGCTCATTAATTTAATTGAGTATGCTTTTTCCTGTATTCTAGGAAAAGCTAAACAGGAATCTCTAGTTCAGCCTTTATGATTTATTATGATACTTCTATCATTTCTTACGGTTTTTTTCTTCAGCTATATTATGAAAATGCAGTATTCTCTTCATATACAGTGAGAAGCAAGTCTCAGCTTCATTCATCTGCTTTTTGCATTGCCCCCTCTAAAATTCTTGGGATAGGTTCTTTCATCTTGTATTTATGACTTGTAGAAATGAAGCCAGATTCTGGTCTCTAGTATGGCCCATTTGTCTGACAGTACATAGGCCACATAAACTTACTCTATTCAAGCTTGTCAGGGTTGTTCCTGCTTGTGGGAATCTCTAGGCAGTATTGTTGTAGTTGGCTTTATGCCATCTACTACAGTTCCTGTGCGCTTTGGGTATGGCTAAGTAAAGGGGTGTGTCTGGAGTATGACAGCATTCTGGTGAATCCCATTTGGCATGACTGTCCTTTGGTCTGTTACTAGTTGATAGAAGTTAGAGCAACTCTGAGCTTGTTCAAATTTGCACTGACAACCCAGGGATCAGGGAAAGCTATGGCCACGTTTGTCCTCCTGCACTTTTGAGTTCTGTCTTGAGCATATTTCAGCCAGACCTGCAGGTTGTGCCCAATGTTGTTGTTCACACTTGGTATAGTTTAGAAAAAGGGCATCTGAAAATAAACATTAAGGCTGCATCTAGACTGGCAAGTTTTTGCGCAAAAGCGGTCGCTTTGCAAAAACTGCCAACTATCTACACTGGCGCTTGAATTTGCAAGAACACTGGCGATCTAATGTATGATGCGTCAGTGTTCTTATATAAATAATGACTCTCCCACTCAGGAAAAAGCCCTCTTGTGCAAATGCTTTTGCGCATGAAGAGGCCAATGTAGACAACTGAGAACCGTTTTGCGCCAAAAAGCCCGATGGCGAAAATGGCGATCGGGGCTTTTTTGCACAAAACCGTGTCTAGATTGGCCACGGATGCTTTTGCGCAAAAGCATCCGTGCCAATCTAGATGCTCTTTTCCGCAAATGCTTTAACGGAAAAACTTTTCCCTTAAAAGCATTTGCGGATAATCATACCAGTCTAGACGCAGCCTAATAGTATTTTGAAAATTCTTTTACAATTTCCCCCCATTTCTTATTTAAAAATGGCTTGTCCTAGAAACCTCAAATAAGCTTGGCTCAAAAAAATTCTGGTTCAACAAGGACATTGAAAAATTGGCAAGGTTTCAGAAAAGAGCTACAAGAATGATCCGAGGTCTGGAAAAATCTTCATTATAGTGAAAGATTTAAGTAGCTCAGTTTATTTAGTGTATTTGAGAGGAGATTCAGAACTATCTTGATCATGCTTGATGGATACCTTCATGAGAAGAAGATTTTTTTATATTAGGGAGGCCTTTAATCTGTTGGACATAGCATAATAAAATCCAATGACTGGAAAATGAAGCTAGATAAACTTAGACTAAAAATAAGGTGTAAGCTTCTAACAGTGCAGTTTACCAAAGGATGTTCTGGCATCCTTGTCACTTGAAGTCTTTTTGCTAAGACTGGGTATCTTTCTATAGGATTTGTTCTAAAATGAAGAGGAATGGCTGGATGAAATTCTGCAGGAAGTATTATTCAGGAGGCCAAACTAGAAGACCACAATGTTCTGGCCTTAAAATCCATGAATCTATTCATCTTGATGAGATCTAGTGTATATGAGTTATGTCTGAGACAGAAATAGGCTTAAGAAGTTATTAACCTCTGACCTAGGAATGTTGAAATTATGTGTTTTATTGGAAGAAAAAAAATTAAGACCCTTTTTATTGTAAAGATAGGATTCTAATGCAAACTAATTGCAAGAGGGGTTCACATTTGTCACAATGATATCTATATCTTCTGCTTCTCAAAATTAGGTTCCTAAACTCTGTGGGGATTCTTTTCCTCCACTGTTCTAAGTACTTGCAGAACTCCTAGCATAGTCTAGCATTCCAATTCCCCACTAGCTTTTCCAAGTAATCTGTCCTCTTCCACAGTTGCACCTTCTGTAGATTCCATATTCAGATTCTTGTCCCAATCCCAGCTTTGCATTCCGGTAGAATTGTTAAAGACCTTCAGAGCTGCTGTGGATATTAAAGTTATGGGTCTTACTGTTTGTCAAAGGTCCACAACAAATGGGCCCAGTTATGATTGAACGATGATGTGCATTTTCATACTTTCAAATATTTGATTTTTTAATTTCAGTTCCTTATTCTTGTGTTTTAATGCTTGCATTTTTAAAACAACGGTTTTTTAAGTAATTTTTACCTTAATTTACCAATACTGAAACATAATTTTAACTCTATTTAAATAATTTTCCCTAGTCCTTTGCAATTTGAGTCTTTTAGCTCTCTCTCTCTCTCTCTCTCTCTCTTCCCCCTCCCCGCCATATATGTATATATTATAAAATACTCCCCCAATTATTCTTATTTTCTATAGCCTGCTCAAAACTTTCTTTGGGTTCCAGTACAGTGAAACATTTAAGTATATGCTTAATCTTAAATATGTGCTCAACTAACTTCATACCAATTCAGTGGACCTCCTTAAGCATGCATTTAAAATTAACTTAATTATGATTTCCTGTATTATTCTCTAAATTTCCCTTATTACAGAAGTTATTTTTAAAATTTTTGTTTATATCGGTGGGAAGTTAACTTCCCTTTTAGGCAGATTATTCTATGATTCTTAGATCTTTAGTCTAAAGTTAATACGAACCCATGGACATATACTGATGGTTTAGATTTCTCCTTCCAATGTGTTGTACACCTTTCACTCCCCTAATGAATTTAATCTGCTATGGTATTACCTAATTTTCTAATTATTTTAGGTCTTGTGGGAATTTCTCATAATCTTTTCCATTCTTACCTAACCTAATAATTTTGTGTTATCATCACATCTCATTATTCCTTCCTGCTTCCAGATTCTTAGTAATTTTATTGAACAACACTAGACATAGTCCTGACCCCTGAGGCACCCTATTAGTAATTCCTTTCTGTACAAAGAGTTGGTCATTATTGGCACCCATTGTGTCTTATTTGCTACTCAAATTTAAATCATGATCAGACTCTATCTTTTATCTCATGGTTACCAAGTTTCTGAAAAATCTCTCACTAGAGACTATTATCCGCAGCCTTTTGAAAAACTAAGTAATATACCGCACCAGGATAGCTCTTTTTAAACAGATTCTGACAAGTTAGAGAGGCATGATTTACCTCTGCATCATGCTGTTTTATACTGAGCTGGTTTCTGTGACTTCTGTACCAAATAGAGATGCTTTAGAACTCTGCCTTTAATGATTTTCTCAGATATTTCCTCTAACATTAGAATGTGGTTCACTAGTAGGCATTCTCTGCCCCCTCCAACCTTGTGCTTTGATGGGCAAACTGAAACAAAGAAATCATTTAACTTATGTGCAATCTTTGTATCCTTTCTGATTACCCCCTTTGCACCACAGGAACTGTCAAGCCCACCAAGTCTCCTGCAAGCTTCCTATTTCTGGTGTACTTAAAGAATTCCTTATTACTTGTCACTCTCTATTTGCCTCTTTGTTCTTCAAATTTACTCTTAGCCCTCTTAATCTCCATTTTCCATCTCACCTGCCAAAGTTATTCCTTTGAATTTGTATCACATAAACTGCATTTCCTTTTTTTTTTTTTAGGACACTTTTTTTGAGTGGAATAAATTCTAGTATTTTGCCATGCAGTTATACTATTTTTTTTCAATCTCGCATTTATGCTTGGTCTGAGGTATGCAGACCTTCAGGGTATGTCTAGACAGCAGAGCTATTTCAGGATACCAGAGAGATCCAGAAATAGCTATTCCGAATCTTTTACATGTGCCTGTTATTTTGAAATAGATTTCGAAATAACGGGTGCGCTATTCCGGCATCCCTGTAACTGTCGTTCCACAAGGGTTAAGGGATGTCTTGAAATAGCTCGTTATTTTAAATACATTCAAAATAAGCTACACGATTTGTGTAGCACAAATTGCGTAGCTTATTCTGAGATCTGGGTGCTGTCTAGACACACCCTCAGTGATTGCATTGAGATATGCTTTAAAAATCTGCATGCTGATATTTTTGGATTTTTATTTCTCTAATGTTCATTTCAGATTTTTTCCAAGGAACTCTGCCTTTTAAAAAAAACAACTAACCCACAGAACAGTGCAGTTTTTGAAGTGCAATGCTACAAGAGTTAATATTCCCTCCTAGTTGTAATGGCAAGGTCAACTATATTATAACTTAAAAAACAACAATGGTCCTGTAGCACCTTAGGGACTAACAAAATATGTATAAATAGTATCATGAGTTTTTGTGGGCACAACCCACTTCTTCAGATGACAAATATGGAGCAAGGGGCCCACAGTTTGAAATATAAAGTAGAAAAAGAGGGGAGAAGGGGAGGAGAAAGAAAGGGGAGGAAAAGGTTAAAAAAAAAAGCTGTCAATTAAAATATCCATGCTAAATGAGGCTAATAGAGTAGGCTGTAAGTGCCTGATACTTAGCTTTTGATGTCATTTAGGTGTTGAATATAATAGCCCATCCAGTTCATGTCTTTGTTCATGCCATGAGAGATAGTTCTCTCTTTAGTTGATTCCTGAAATTGTTTTGCAAGAGAATAGCCACCTTTAAATACATTAATGAGTGTCTGGGCAAGCTAAAATGTTCTCTAGCAAGTTTCTGTGTTCTGATTTCGAATATCTGATTTGTATCCATTAATCCTTTGTGGTAGAAACTGTCCAGTTTGTCCAATATACATAGCAGAGGGGCATTGCTGGCACTGTTTTTTAGGGGCGGGAAATTCAAAGGGCCTACAGTAGTTAGATATCAAAATCCTATTGAAATTAATTGCTTTGAAAACTCCAGTCTAGAAGTTCAGTAGCACTTAATTCCTGAATAAACTTTTTTCTGTTTCTGAAGACTAGTTTCACAGTAGCCTTTCTTGTTGTAAACTTCAAAGCTAAGGACTCCAATAAGTAACTGGTAACCATATCACAGAATTGTTTATCAGACCATGTCCCAGTGTAATGTTCTAACAATACATAGATGTCATTATCATCCTGATCTATCAGCATTGTGTAAATATAGTCTCTAGTCTGTGTTGTGGATCTACAAAATACTCTCACAAATATAGGTGTAGTCTTAAGGCCTGATCCAAAGGCCAACTGAAGTCAGTGGAAATCTTGTACTGACTTCAGTGTGGTTTGGATTGGGCTATAACTGTGACTACCTCTCTGTCTCTTTTTTAGCATTTTAGCAAACTCTGTCCTACTAAGCTGCTCATAGTCTCCAAGAGTCTTACGTTGCTTGCAATCAAGTACATATATATACCATTTCATAGTACTTCTACCGTTACTAAACTGGCCAAGCTCCATTTGCCTTCCCTACTTCTTTGTTACTTTCCCTGCGCTTCAATGACAATTTAGCTGTTTTTTGAAATGCTTACTTTATACTCATACCTCTAAAATGTACCCAATTTTAGTCCATGTTCTACCCCACATTGACATTCCCTTACTACTGTTGTTGAAAATTATTTACATCAGCACTGCAGAGTTGATAACCTGATGTTACAGAGAATCTGTTTACAATTCAAAGGCATTTCTAGTTTTCTGCATGGAAATTTGTTTGCATCCCCCATTTTGGGTCTTGTTAGGTGGAGAAGCAGCACGGTGACTCACCTACTTTTCTCCACTTGGCAGAACAAAAATGGCAGTCTCTCCCTTACCTCCCACCTCCACATAAAGGAAAATGTCAATATATTACCCTAAAAAGCTTCTGTCACCAGCAGAAGTCAGCCCAATAAAATATGGACTTACCTCAACCACCTTGTCTCTCTAATATCCTAGGAAAAACATGGCTACAAGTACATAGTATAAAGTGATTCACCCTTAGCATGCAGCTCACAGTTCATTCCCAGTTCTGTGTGCATCTTATTTTCATGTTATCTACAGAGAGAGACAACCATTTGCAGAGGCAAATCAGCTTTCACAAGTATGTGTCAATGGCAGGTGAGGCAAAAAGTTATCTGATCAGGAAGAGCGGTCAATATCATCAGAAATTAACTTATCAGGATTTAACAGGATGGTTTTGCTCTGATGGGAGGAAGAGATGATGGTTCTACATTTTGCTAATCTCAAAGTTCATTTAAAACTCATTCTTAAATCCAATGATTTTAATGAACAGACAGTTTAGAATAAACATATTTATAAAAGAGGGGAAAAACCCATGGACCTAGGCTGAATGCAGGTAATTGCTGTTCTCTAATGCTCATCAAAGAAGCACATGTAGGTTAGTGGTGTGTGCGGCCCCCTTAAATTCTGTGTCTCAGCATTTTCATATAAACCATTTTAATTGGATTATTGTGGATTTAAGAAGGAACTTGTTCCTATTCTTGACCAGCTAAAGTAGTTCTTAAATAGGATGCAGTGCATGGACACATGGACTTAGTGCTACTTGTCATCATGTAACTCTCTCTAAAAGCATTCCACCTTTGGGTGTATTATGAAAGGCAAAGCAGCAGCAGTGATGGAAGTGAGCTGGGGTTGCAGTTTATCTCCATCTCCGAATAACGGTGCTTCTAGATTGCCTGCCAACAATTATGGCATGACTTGTTGTATATCTGAATGATATTGTAACATACTAGCTGAAGAGTATATGATTATCTTGGCCACTAATGGCTGTCCCACAGAAAGGATAAGAGCCTTATTACTATTGCCTGCTAAGGGAGAATCTCATTTAGTGCATCTGACAGGGACAGCTGTGTTTTTGGAGCTGAGTTCCATCATGATGCTTACATGTATGTGATATAAATTATGACTCTGATGTCAGTCTGCATTCATATGCTGCAGTGTTCATCCAAGAGTGGACTATAGGAAAAGAAAACTATACATAGCTCTACCTCTGAAGACAGATTGGTTTCATAGCATGCACTGACACACCAGAACAGAAAAAGATATGTTCCTCACAAAACAGAACCACTGTACAACCACCTGCAGCTGTGAGTTCACTCAAGGGCAGGTCTGGAACAGCAGGTGGTGTGACTTGTCAGGACTGAGGTGTATTGGCAGTGCTGTGAGGGGGCAGAGCAATGGAACAGTTAGGGTGCTACAAGTTGGGACTGCAGTGTATGGGTAGCTCTGTGTATTGAACAGAGATGGAACACAGCAAGGGGGGTGCAGATTAAGAATGGATTTTGCTGCCGTAGCTGTATGATAGCCCAAGATGGGGCCAGCAGGGATTTTACAGGTGAGATTTGAGAAGCATTGACAGAGCTGAGCATGGAAAGATTACACTGCACTTGTCTGTAGTCAGCCTGGTTCAGCTATTGCTATTTAATGCTTCTCTCTTCTCTGCAACACATTCATCCATAAAAGGAGAAAAATGTGATTCTCATGAGAAATATCCCAATGGGTAAAGGCAAGATATGAACATTGGATTGTGAGACAGGGAACGATACTAACTTAACCTGTTCATACTGCTGGTGGGCAGGAGTTGCCTCACTCTATCACAGTCAGGTGTTCACCAAAGGATCTGGTTCTTAAATGCTGTGGACCAATTCCTTGGCCAGTGTAAGTTTGTGTGTGGCTTCATTTAAGTCTGGTTCTGTAGATCTTATTTTCAGAGTAAAATGTTTGAGAGGTTTCTGAAACCTTTTTAAAGATCAATGATCTGGCCACTGCTAGTCCCCCCCGCCTCCCCACAGTCCTTCTGTCCCTATGATTGCTTCTTTTCAATTTTTAATGTGCAGTCCCTAAGATGGATGTGTAAATAACCCCTCCATCACACACTTATCCTGAACCCCTGGATATTCTGTATAGTACAAATTCAATCTCTCTCAAAAATCTTCCTTCCCCTCATCCCCCACCCCCAGATGAAAATCTATTGCTGACAACAAAATAGAACAAATAAGTGGAATAGAAAAATGTATCCTACACATTCATTCTACTGCTTTGGTTGAATGCAAGGAAACAGGTAAGTGGAGTACCATTGTGACTGCAAGGAGAGCTACTCAGGAAAGTACTATCTGCAAGGAGGAGGGAAAGGCATATTTGATAGCATAAAAATGCAGCCAATTTGAAGCGTTTAGTATTAAAGTGTACCTCAGAGGCCTGTGTTGTTAAATAACCCATCTCTTTTCTTTATGCTCCCAGTCAGGCAGCTGCATAAGATGAGGAACGTATCAATTTCTCAGTCTTTGATTGATGTGGCTGGATCAAACTAGCAGTTAAATGGGGTTTAATTTACACTACTGCAACAGAAAACAAAATGAAACAAATGAGGGAAAAATCCATCAGTCACGTGAATGCTGCTTTACAGCAATTTACAGCTCCAGCCTGTTCTTTAAACAAGGGCTGGCTGAATGAGAACCTTGGCTCTAGAGTAGGTCTCAGCAGGCAGCAGTTTGGCCCTTAGGAATGTCTGGAGTGACTCACAAAACCTTAAATTGGTAGAATTTTGTATTATTAGATTTCCCCAACCCAGTAACAAATGCGAACACCTAAAACATTCTCACAGTCACAGACAATCCACTTGGACATTCCAGTCTATTTTGTCACCTAGGTAGAATAGACGTAGTGATAGATGGTTGCTGTATACCAAAGATCACAAAAGCATGTGGCTCTCAGTCCCAAGGGACCAGTTACTTACCCCAGATCAACTGTACTCAGATGTCAAACAAAAGACAATATTGTAGTCAATCTTGTAATAAACTAAGGTTTATTAACTAGGAAGAAGAAATGAGTTATTTACGAGGTTAATAATATAGGAAACACATACACAAGTGTGTGGGTCTTAGATGTTGAAAAGGTAATATAAGCTTCTGAAATAAACAGCTCTGTATGTCCTAGAGCTGACCCATACCAAGCAGTGCAGGGATCTCTTGCTTATGTTTTAGGAGGGTTTGCCTCTCAGAGTCCAGACTGAATCAAGACACCCCGTTTCTTCTTGTCAAGCTTTTTTATTCCCCCCCTCAGTGCAAAATCTAAGTTGATGAGTTCATACATGGGCCTCTCCTTCCTGGAGGGAGATACGAATGCAGTCAACAAGGTCTTTTTTCTTTGATGCTATACAATGCCTTATTTGCCTTCAGTGGGCCATATTATGTATAGCATGAGCACTTTAATTAATGCTGCTTTTTCTTTTGGTGAGTGACACAATTAGAGGTTTACAGTGCAAACACTCAATATAATTTTGTAGCATGGGAGACAGACATTATAAGTAGGATTAATGCATGCAGTATTTGACAAGCATTCCATAAAGTCCAAACATGAGTGTAATCCATTGCTGTCATAACTAGAGCAGCATTATTATATTTCATATGTCCCCACCTGGCAATCTATATTACTCTACTAGAAGACTTACCCGGCATTGCCCGCATCCTTCAGGGCAGGGAGCTGGAGATGTGGGGGGTGCAGGAGTCAGGGTAGGACCTTGGGGAGGTGGGGAGCTCAGGGAAGGAGGCTGAGGGCATAGGGATGCAGAAGTCAAGGTGGGGAGTTGAGGAGGGCTGGGGCCTGGAGATATGGATGGGTGAGAGTGAGGGTTGGGGGGTGAGGAAGGCCAGGGATGGGGGGCATAGGAAAAGGAGGAACTGAGGGGAGGAGGGCTTAGGACTGGAGATGAGGGAGCACTGGCTTCTCCCTGAGGGTGGCAGGGACCACACCCCCTGCCCACTGGCTTGTCCCCAGGATGAGGGTATGGAGCCATACACCCTACCCTCTGGCTTCTTCAGGGCAGGTGTGGGTTAGGAGGGGCCATGCACTCCCCCCATAGACTTGTCCCCGGGGCGGGGAGGATGTGTGCCGTGCACCCTACCTGCCAGCTTGTCCCTAGGAGCTGGGCTGGGCTGGAGGTAGGGGAGAAGCATGGCTTTCTCCGTTCTCATCCTAGGGTGGGTGGTGGGTTGGCAGGGCTTTCTCCCTCCCTCCTTCTGGGGCCAGAGGGGTCAGCGGGACTTTCTCCCTCAACCCATCTCCTCTAAGTCCAGCAGCTGGTGGGGCTTTCTCCCTTCCCCCTTGTTTGGCAGGTGTTCCCCCCCACGCTCTGGCACTATGGCCAAGGGGATAGGGGTTTGGCGGTGGGGGGGGATGGGTCACTTAACCTGGTCCAGTGGTTAGCAAGATGATGAGCCCAGCCCGATCTGGCCATTCTCTCGGTGGTGTAGCTGTCCCCAGTGGTCACTTTAACCACTGGGGGCAGTGAGTGTGGAGGACACCTATACAGAGAGTACTCTGCAATGTAGTGTTCCTACTCTCTGCCCCCTCCTTTTCCACATTATGGAAAACAGTCCCATTCTAGGTGCTTTCCACTTTCCTGGCACAACCAAACCCTGACCTTGCTTTAAGTTAGGAGAAGAGGAAGCTACATTCCCAAATTTGGTGGTCCTAGTGCTTACCATTTAGGAGGAGTTCTTGAACAAATGGATGGACAGGCAGACTGATAGATCAGTAGACAGATAGATGCACATTTCTAAAATATATAGGTAGATGAACAATGATGACCTCATTCTTTAAGATTTTTTTAATGTCCATCATCTCACAGAACATTGCCTTTACTGTGAGCCAAACAAACTACTGGACTGGAACTCTGACGAAGTGGGTCTTTGCCCATGAAAGCTTATGCTCCAATACACCTGTTAGTCTATAAGGTGCCACAGGACTCCTTGTTGCTTTTGCAGATCCAGACTAACACGGCTACCCCTCTGATACTAAACAAACTACTGTAATTCTTTGAAATCATATGCCCAATGAAAGGGCTAGCCATTTTATTACTTCCTTTGAGGCATGTGGTATGACAGTGCCATTGAACAGATCCAAAAAGGAAGGTGAGAAAGAATGGGGGAATTTGGGACAGAATGGGGATAGTAGACAAGTCACAGAAGAATCACTCTGTGTGGAGAGGTCAATAATTTCACAAAAGCCCCTTTGAATGTTTATACATAATACAGTGCCTATATTGGTATTGCTGATATAATTCTCACAGCAAATAGTGTAACCTTGTCTTCAGGACCCTTTACGGTAACTGTTATACATAAATATACATAGAGCACTTGTATTTTGGTATTGCATTTTATCAGAGCTATAACTTCACATATACTCAAGTGTAAGTAATTTTCCTAAGTAACACCAATGAGAGAGAACCACCAACTACTAAACACTTTGTTTCATAAATTAGTGGATAAGAGAACTATTTGCTTCTTACAATGTGCTGGATGTGTCAATTAGCTATGCCAATCAAATTCCCAGCTGATATTGATAAAGTAACTTGAAGCTAAGAGAGCTCAAGTTAGTGAATATATTAGGAACTTAAACTATTATGAGCATCAAATACTTATTCTGCTATAGTCATGCCATGAAATAATGTGAAAATATAAACATAAAATACATTTAAAATCAACATTTAATTTTGAAATTAAATTTCAATTTTTTCTGAAGTGAAAGTTTCAAATGTATTTTTTTCAGAATTCCATCTTTTGGGAAATTTTTGAAAATAAATGAATTTTTTTTGAAATTTTGGCATTTCCCATCAAAGAGAAATTCTAAGCTTTGACCAGCTCACTGCTTTGGATATTTGTGGATGTGAGGCGCTTTCCAAGTTCCAACGAGCAACTTTGACAGTGAATAGCGAACAAACTGGGCTGGGTGAGGAATCTTTTTATTAATATAATTTGACTTCAAGGAGATGGGGACATGGATCTCCAGAACAGCTTAGTCACCTCATTCTTAGAGTGTTAATCACGTGACTAAGGTATTGGACTGGAACTCTGGATGCATAGTTTCAGTTCCTGCCTCTGTCCCACTTAATCTTTTTGTGTCTCCATTTCCTATCTGTAAATAGGGGAAATAATACTTCCTTTCTCTGGCTCTTTTGCCTGTCTTATTTTTAAACTGTAATCTTCTTGGGTCTGGGACTCTATCATTCTATATGCGTTTAACAATGCCTAGCACCCTAATCCTGGTTACTACTGCAATACTACCACTAATAGTAATGAATGGTTTTCTATCTTCTAGCCACAGGGTTTGTGGAACTGGTCATCATGAAAAATAGAAGCAGGGTAAAAGATCACCTGGTAATTCCACTACTTTTCCTTGCACAGGCAGTGCACGTGGGTACCTTATATGTCTATTTACTAGGTATAAAACATTTATACTGACTTGTCTGAGGTAATTCCAAAGAGAGTAGAAAACTTTGTGAAGAATCACATCCTCCTCTAACAGAATTGGGTTTGTTCACCACTCAAAGGCAGCTTCCTTGAGTAAAATCTTAGAGGTCCTTGGTCTTGTGAGGATGTAGAGTTATAGCTGCTGATTACTGTAGTTATTTTAGATGCAAATTAGATGCCTTCTATAATGCTTGTTGTCTTCTCCTATGAAGAGAGAACTGCCAAAGCTCACCATATTTGAAATCTAGCTTAGTTTAAGCACTGACATGAGGTATAATAAAATGGTAGCATCACATCAGGTGGTTTTGAAAGATCAGATCCCAGAAGAATCACAGAATTAAAAGATAGGAAAGACCTATTAGTTCATTTCCTTGAAAATGGATATGTGTACTATTAAGTACATTTCCTAGGTTAGATTCTCAGTTTCACCAAATAATATTTGGGCAGGGAGGCACAGGGGTAGAAATGTGCAGTTCTTGATTTCCTAATCTTTGGGCTGGTTCTACATTGGACCAGTTCTCTGGTGTTGGTTAGAACAGCTTCTGAATTCTAATTTCACCAACTATATTTCAAGGAAATATCATACTGTCCCATTTTCTGTCATGACCCATTATTTGCTTCTTTATCTTTGTGATAATTATGTTGATATAATTATTAAACCAGAGTATATTTAGCTATGCCTGGGATGCTGCCTTCAATAACAGTCCAGAAAATTGAGAAGGGCTAAAGCTTGAGACTCAAAAGCTTTTAATAGAATGTCTAAATAAGGGCCAGTGGAAGTCAGTGAAAGAGTTTAGTGGGAGTCAGATAATCTGCCATTACCCCAGGGAACGCCAGTTGGAAGGCCTAAAGAAACAGGGCATTCTTTAGAACAGTGTTTCTCAACCTTTTTTTGCTCATGGCCCCCTTCTGAGCCTTGTTTACCTCTGTGGCTCCCCTCATAGCCTCTGTTAGTTGGAAAAAAAGGTACATAATTTACCTAATGTTCCATTTTTTCCATGTGGCCTCCTAGAGGTAGGGCGTGGCCCCTGGGGAGCCATATGGCCCACGGTTGAGAACCACTGCTTTAGAACAGGTTCTGTAAGTAAGGATAGGAAATATTGTTGGTGTGATTAATTGTGTTATCTCTTCCATGGGAGAGATGTCTATATGGCTAGGCCTCTTAAAACTTAATATTAGGCAAGTTTATTGTTTAAATAACACAGTGAACAGTAATCCCCAGAGAGCGGAATGATGATAATACTGTATTCAGGCAAAGCTCCTAGAGTATGGAAGAGCGGCTTTAGAAGGGCTGGCCAGAGGGAATAAAACTCCTGCATTATTCCAGTTAACTACTGTTCTTGAAACATCGCTGAATTGAGCCAGACTATGCTGCACATAGTCCCTGCTCTGTGTCATCAACACAGAACCACACCAGGCTTTTAATGTATTTGGTAATTCCACTAGTCGCGGGGCATACCAAACTGCTATGCTGGGAGCTTGATCTGTAGAGCATACTGAATTGAGAAGTGTTGGCTGCGGTTTGGTATTGTTTTCAATCAGATGTTGGACAAGAAAACCATATAGCCAGCATGTTGATATTTAACATGCAAAGGTATGCATCTAGAACCATGTTCATAGACATTATATATAGGACATGGAGCACAAGCATTTTTTTGTTATTAGAATAATCATCTACAAATAGGGTTGCCAGGTGGCTCAAAATTGTTGAGCCAAAAAAAAAAAAAAAGGACTTCGAGAGTTATTAAGCAAAAGCAAAAAAAAACCCAACCCCAGCATGGCCCCTTTAAGAAAGACCTTTGAGGCTTTTTGCTGGTGGCCATCTTGTTTTCCTTCTCCGAGCCAGAAGACAGCTCCCCTGTGGAACCAGGTAAGTGGGGGCCTGGAGGCTGGGCCCGGTGTGTGTAGGGTTGCTAGGTGTCCGGTATTTTCGCCTCCTGGCAAGGAAAAAAAATCATAAAATAGGTATCCGGTATTTTCTGAATTTTTTTTACTGGACAGGAGGTGAAAATACCAGACTGTCCGGGTCAATACTGGACACCTGGCAACCCATGGAGAGACTGCACCTTCTGCCTTAAAGGCATCATAAAAGAAACTGCATGACAGGCTCACAGTCAGATAATATTGCAGGCAGGTGGATCACATTGTGATATCTGATAGTGTGGCCTAGTTCACTGCGTAGGACTAGGGCTTTTCAAGGCTTTGGCATCAGAAATGGAAGGAACCATAGGCCCTAACTTCTACTTTTCCTGGTGGGTGGTGCACTACCTGAGGGTCCTAGCTTTGCTTCACCTCTTCTCACCCTGATCTGCCCCCTCTCAAGACTCTCCCTACCTGTCTGCTGCTCACTGCTGTCCACCCTCCCCAAGTGCCTCTTGGTAGCCCCACTCAAGAGCTGTGTGTGACTGGTAGGTGCTGAGCACCCTCTTTTTAATTTGTGAGTGCTTGAGCCCTGGAAGGTTTTCCTAGCTGCTAGGTAGTTTCATGAAGAGAGGCTGAGCAATAACTACAGATTTGGAAGCAGCCATGTAGAAAGGGATTTTTATTGCATGAGACACTACTTTTTTCCCCCTTTATCATTGGAGAGAGCAGTCCTATCACCATCAGCTTGTGGAGAATAAGCAGAGTTGGCATGTGAAGCCATTCAATGTGTGGAAGAGGGCTCTTGACTTGTTTCCCAACTAGGGAAAAGGAGCTACAAGGGCATCTCAACAACGTCAGGTGTCTGGCAGGGAAGGAGAATGAAGAGAATATAGGTAAAAATGATAGTATACTCAAATTAGATTCTGTGTGCACACAAAAGCCATTCTAAGGGCTGAAATATTGATAAGAGTGGTGGTGTCTTTTCCTATCAGCTTTATATTAATTTTATTTAATTTCTATAACTTTAGATTCTCATATTTTTTCCCCAGAAGACTTTGAAGTGTTTACATGGTCTCATTTATTGTGAGCTCTCCTTATAACTCTCAGAAAGTAGAATCTTTGGCCATGGCATCTTGTTCACATAATGAGCATTTTCTGGGGATCAATGAATTCACTCTCCTGGAAGATGTGTATGTGTGTGTTGCTTTTCACTTTTCTGTTTGTTTTTGTTTACAACCACATTGAAGGGACTGGGGGAACTCGAGACTTTTGCCTTGAGTGGCTTTTGGAAAGAGGAAAAGCTCACCATTTGGGGTGAAATTCACCCTGTTCAGAGGGCTGTTACCAGATCTAGTTACCACTTACCTCTTTTCTAGGCTCTGTTTTTAGTGAGACTTAGGAGGGGCATAGACCTTATTTGGCTCTCTGAATAGGGGAGAATTTGCCCATCAATTCCCAGTCAGGAGTAGGCATGAAGAGAAACTTTAGAAACATTCTTGGGCTCAGTTCCAGCACCCTGCTACTATTAGAGTCTCCCACTCCTTGGTGAGTCTGTTGGATGGATTCTGGTTTTTTAAGTTTAGTTTTGGGAAGTGTGTTTTTTCCCTGGAAAGGTGCCCCACTATAATGTACATATTCTTTGTCTGAGATCATCCCAAGCAATGCCTTTGGTCAGCTTTAGGGAGTCCTTTGCCATTACTTCTTGCTCTCCACTAACTCCTGCAGGTCAAATGGTGCAGATATGTAAACCCCTTGTTGCTGCCGAGTCTTTTGTCTTACCCTCTCTGCAGTGCCACTGAGTTCTCTGCTCTTTTGTGCTGTTAGAGTCTGCAGAAGAGCTTTGTGTAATGGCATATTTTTCTGTCTGCAATACAAATAGCCATTTTCTCCTCAAAGGAGGGGAAAAAAATCCAAAAAGCTTTAGTGTGAGAAAAATGCTCTTGCTTTTTCACTAGTCCCAGGCTGCTGATGTGATATTTTTTTCACTCTGTGGCAGTGAGAATTTTTTTATGTTGACTTTTCTGTGAAGGGCATCTCAAGCAGGCAGGCTATCCTGAGCACTGCTGGGAGAAGTGGAGAAACTGGAAAAGTGTGCTGCTGCTTCTAAATAAAAAGACATTACTTCTTCATTGCAGTTGATGTTGTTGGGTGTAAACATCTCCATTTCCAAAAGTGGGCAGAAATAGTTCTAGGGTGGCACAAACAGAGGTGATGGGGATAAAGGGGAAAAAAACTCCAGAGGCTTCTGGAGTGTTTCAGAACCATGGTTTGCACTGTGGTTTGTTTGGTCTTTTAGTTTGCTTTTCTTCTTCCTTGAAATGATTTGCCCATCCTTAATGCTTGAAAAGAGGGTTTTTTTTTGTCTGTGTGAGAGAAACACACACATACACTTGTTGCAAATGTCCATCCCTTTCTACCCCCCAAAATAAAGTTCTTCGCTGGAGAAGGGGCTGAGGAAATTACTTGCACCCTGAATAACATCTTCTTTCTTTGTAGCAACACTAGTTTTTGAAAGTGGACTTACCTCCTGTGCTTTTCTTTTTTAAATCACATAACTTCCTGCATGAGGTAACCTTTTCTATCTCTCTGTCTTTCTCTCTTGCTCTCTCTTCTGGCTTGCTTTTCAGTCACCATTGCTCTCCGGGTCTCTCGTTCTGTGATGAATGAGGTTCATTCATCTTTCTCTCCGGGGCTCTGTGAAAAGCTTTAGACTTCGCCTGCTCCCATTTTTTTTGCTCTGTTATTCATTTCCATGGAGATGGAAGGGGGGGGGGCAGAATGGGTGGCAGTGAGGTCAGAGGTCAAGAGTGGCCACTTTCTGAATTACAGCTGTGAATTTCTTTTAAAGGTGACACATTGTAACCTACAGTAATTCTCCAAGAACTTGGCTGTCAAAGGAATCAAAGCAAAGAGAGAGGGAGGAGAGAGGAAGGACAAATCACATAGAAAGAAGAATCCAAGTGCTTGCTATCTGTCAGGATTATATGTGGTGACTTAATGTAGAGGTAATTAATTTGTGTAATTGTAAAACTGACAGGCAGAATTGAACCTGGGACCTCTGGAGCTTAGTGTATGAGCCTCTATAGCCTGAGCTATAAAGCCAGCTGGCTCTCAGCTAAGGTTGTAGAGCAAACTCATTTCTCTATGGCAGTGGTCTAAGTGCTACTACATGGAACAGTGGACCACACCCAGTAGGTGTGTGGTTACATAATCATACATCATTCTTCAATGAGGACATACTGTGCCGTGTGCATGTGGATGACATGTGTAGTGCAGAGAGAACCATCAGTGAACAAATTTAAAAACAAAGACTAAGAAATTGGGGTGCTGAGAATGTTCTGACCCATCTGTGATTTCTTCCTATTATTATTATTATTATTATTTGTATTATAGTAGAGCCTAGAGCAGCGGTGGGTAAACTGCGGGCCACATGAAATTTATCAGGGTAATCTGATTGCGAGCCATGAGACATTTTGCTGACATTGACTGTCTGCCTATAGTGGCTGCAGTTTACCATTTCCAGCTAATGGAAATTGTGGAGGCCATGCCTACAGGTGAACAGAGAACTGTGGCCACTGGGAGCTGCAGAGGGTGCTGCCTGTGGATTGTCAAAATCAGCAAAATGTCTCACAGCCTGCTACCAGATTACCCTGGACTGGGGCCCTGTTGTGCTTGGCACTGTACAACCCTGTGCTAAGTGAGGGTGCTTGCCCAAAGAGCTCTAGACAAGACAAAGGATAGGAGGAAGGAAATACTATGATCCTCATCTTGTTTATTTTTGGTCAAGGCTCTGAAACATTGAGAGAAGATCTTTCTTCATTTTGGGGTCTGTCTCTATGCTTCGTAGTTGGGGCACAGAATGGAAATACCAAACTACTGAAGGTGTCTTTCCTGATGATCATTCTAGCCTGACAAGAAAGAAGAAATGAAAGAAGAGAACCAGATACGTTTTGCAGAGCACAATACATTGAATTTTTTTTTAATGTCTCAACTTGTACGTGCTTCTAAAAATGATCATTTTGAGATTCACCTAATTAGTGTTGCAGAATCCATCTGGTACAACTGTGCCTTCCCCTCTGACAAGAGAATAAATATTTAGGGATTATCCCTCATATTTCACCACTACCATCACTGATAGCAATGCGATTCTATTTCTTCCTGCTTGACCAATGGAATAACAGTCCTATTGTTAAGAGTAAATTCAGCTCACAAGCCTGAAAAGTCTGTCATCAGTTTGGGTGATTTTAGAGAACTTTAAGACATAATGATAATATACAAACTGTATGATGATATCTAAGGTCTCTCGAGAAATATTTATGTCCCTGTATTTTCAGAAATGCGCAGCATTCACCGCTCAAATTGACTTCAGCTGTAGTTGTAGGAGCTCAGCACCTCTAAAAATCAGCTTTGTTTTTAAACCCATGTGGGTAAGTTGTAAACTGAACCACTAGCAGCACTTAAAATATATTTTGGGTTGTCAATTAGGCCCATTCCATCTCCTGATGGGAGAGGTAGTTCCTGCTCTGGGTTTTCATTTTTTGATGATTCCTCTATGGTGCCTGAAATCTGCTTAGGGCAGACTGTCAGAGTTTAACTACCATTCTATCCTCTCCTTTCACTTGAAACAGAACAGATATGATGCAGAATCTAAAATATAAGTTAAAAGAAGGAAAACTTTTAACTAAGTGAGGATCTATGCCTCTTCTTCTGAAGCATTTACCCATGCTTTCCCATCCTTCTTCTGTGCTTTGCTCTGTCTCAGACCTACCTTCGATTTCCCACAAGATACCTGCTTTCCCATCTCTCCTTCCCTGAGCTTGGTTTTTACTTCTGCACTATTCATGCCTTTCGTACATGATTTGTAAAAGAGAGGAGTAAATAGCCATTGTTGTATGGGCCACCTACACCCTTGCAAGGGCTTTAATTTCTTTTAGTGATTCTGTTGGGAATTTTTGTAGGTTCTTTTACCCTCTCATTGGATCCCTGAGCCTCACCCTGCTCCCCACATTCACTTGCCCCTCATCCCTGTACTTCACACCAAGCATATTTGATGGTACCTGTTTCTTAACTGGTGTGAAAGGGCTCCCCTTCCTCCCAGGAAGTTACTAGCTAGTAAGCCCTCTTGGCAAGCTAAACAGCAGAGGTTCACCCAAGTATTTTCACCGCATGTTTATTATTTATCATCTTCTTATGTTTCAAGTAGAATCCAACCATATAGCAGCAGTTATGATGAATCCCCTTACTGCTTCCTAGGTTAGCCTTTTATACTGTCTACTTTCCTTCCTGGGTTCTCCAGGAGGCAGAGCTAATTGCCTCATTAACTCATCAGGCTACCAGCACATGTAAGTGCTACCTTCACCACACCCAGTGCCTTGGGCATTGTGCATGACCAGGGTGCTGGCTTCCATAGAGGCCAATTTGAGGTTTGCAACAATACCCTGTCACAACTGGCCAAAAATTTCATGATTGGTCAATGTGAGTTCCATATACGCTTTCTCGTTCAGAGCAAGTGATGCCTGAAGCAAAGTTCCTGGTATGTTGCTGTTAGAGCTGGCTAGAAAAGAGAATTTCTATTCTGTGAAATACGTCAAGTTTTAGGGCATATCTCCAGTGGGATAAAAAATTAACATCTCCAACATTTTTTTTGCAGAATAAAAACTCTGCAATATTGCATTTCATCAAAATGTTGCCCCAGCAGAAATATTTATATGATGGTTGTGGGGGGAAGGGGGCAGGAGAGTGCTCCTAGGCTGCCTGACTGGTTAGCTGGAGCTGGGCACTTAGGGCACATCTTCACTGCAGGGCAAAAGTTGAATTAAGCTACACAACTTGAGCTACATCAATTGCACAGCTGAAGTCGAAATAGCTTAACTCGGCTTTTGACACTGTCTACTCAGCAGGAAGTTGAAGGAAGAACACTCCTCATGAAATGAGGGTAACAGGAGCCAGAGTAAGAAGTCCTGCAGCTCAACATTATTTCAAAATAACGGCTTGCTGTGTATACGCACACTATGTTATTTAGAAATAACGTCAGTTATTCCGAAATAACGCTGCTGTGTAGATGTGTCCTTAGGGAATAGGCCACAGGGGAGCTGGAGGTCCCAGGGGTCAGGCAGCCCAGCAGCTAACTACGTGAAGTTCCAGGCAGTCTGGGCTCCTCAGCAGCCTTTACGGTGAACTACAGAGGAGCTGGAGGGCTCAGGGACTGGGGTGTGTGGTGGCAGGAAAGCAGGCAGCCTGGCTTGTCTTCCTGCCTTCTTTCCATCAAAAGTTTAGAATACGGAATTGATATGTTCCCATGGGATGTTTCAGTTTCATTGACTCAGCACTTTCCAACAGAAATCTTTTTCAGTGGAAAATTTTTGACCAGCTCTAGCTGGCATACTTAAAGTCAAAAAAGGACTCGCCATCTTTGGACATACTAGATAAAAGGACTCTACTCAAAGGGAAGGCTGTTTGGTAACAAGCCAAATGGGGGCTAAGTTGGAAGGGAATGGTTCCTGTGGATATAGGGAGGAGGGGATCCCTATAGAACAGTCTGTTAAAGGCTTCTGTGACATTACCTGTACATTTCATAAGGCAAACATACAGTTTCACAGAGTGAATATAATCTACAAGTCTTGTACAAATCACTTAGCTTCACCTCACCAGTGACTGACTTCTCCCTGGCATTTGAACCCACTCAGTCACTTTGCTGTTCTGCCATCTGATCTTTCATTCTATTATCTTTCATCCTATTTCTCATGCAGAGAACTGAAGTGAGATCCTGGGGATAGGCAGATGGGATTTTCCACATGGCCATGTGGTTATATGAAAAATCTGTGACAGCTCAATCTCTCCGCTTCTCCAGAGCAAACACAACTAAGTGGGCTGTGCAGTCTTCAGTGCAGGGCTGCCCTTGTGGGGGATGCAGAGCCTGGGACAAATCAACCTCCCTGTTAGTCTCCCTGCCATCCACCTGGTGTGCACATGTCCTTGCCCATCGCTCTCCTTCTCACCATCTGCCTACCCACTTGCCTGCCCCATCCACACCTGACTGCCTGCTTCCTCACCCCTCTCCTGCCTGCTGCTTGCCTTCCCATTTGCCTCCTCACATTCCTCGCCTCACTTACCTTCCTGACCCCTCACTTGAATAGCAGAACAAATGGCATCCCAATTGTACCTTGGTCCATACATTGGACAAAGGGCTAAATATTGGGACAATCCTGATTTTATTGAAACACAGCCCCTCTCCCCCCAAGCCTGGGGCTTGAGACAGGTGCCCCGATTCGCCATACCCAACGGGTGGCTCTGCTGGCATTTTTGCTTCCCTTTCAGGAACGTTGACTGTAGCTTGCATATGTCTCGATCTTCTGAGGCCCAATTTAGGACAAACTGAGCCTGCAAGCATCAAAATGAGGCACATAAAAAAAATAAGTTCTGGAAACTTGAAACAAATTGTGATGGATTATTTTAGCATCAGTAACTGTATCTATAATGACTGTCTTATGATGGCACATCTACAAAGCAAATCATTTTACAGTAATAAAAGAGTCAGCACTTCAGAATTGCATGGGACAAAGGTAAATGTGTGTATGAGGAGACAGATGAGCAATATGGCTATCCCTGGATGGTTTCTATGAAGGGCACTAATGTACAAGTGATGATCAAATACCAATCTAAGGATATGGATATGTCTACACTGCAGAGTTTTTTCAGAAAAACAGCCATTTTTCCAAAAACACTTCACGTACATCCACACTGCAATGATGTTCTTTCGACAAAAAGTCGAAAGAACGGAGGGATATTTTTGACAGCGGTAAACCTTTCTACAAGGAAGAAGCCTTTTCCCGAAAGAGGTCTTTCGGAAGAAGGCATGTGTGGATGGGGAAAATGGTTTTCTTTTGAAAGAAGAAGCCTCCAGGAAATAACACAGGTGCCCTGGTGGCCACTCCATCCAAAGTAATCACAACTCTACAGTTCCTGTCTCCTGGCACCTCTTAAAGCTGCAGGCACCCTGGACAAGACTTGTGGCAGGAAGCCAGCCCTGGAGCAACACCTGATCGTATGGCTTTCCCTCAGCCACACTCAGAGCTATGGCTGAGCCATAAGCCCCCTGAACCTCCGCTGGCACTCACAGGGAGCACCACCAGGACTCACCCGGGGTACCAAGTGGCATGCACCCTCTGGTCCGGAGTGGAGATCCTGTCCCTTCTGGAGTTGTGGGGAGAGGAGGAGACCCTACAGGATCTCCGCTCCCGGCATCAAAACACCGAAATCTATGGGCACATGGCCGAGGCCCTGGCGGAGCAGGGACACCCCCTGCCTGGACCTTAGAACTGGTCCGGAGTAAAATAAAGGAGCTCCACCAGGGCTATGCTAGGGTCAGGGAGCGCAGCTCGCACTCCAGGGCAGGACTCCACTCCTGCCCCTATTATGAGGAGCTGCACCAGATCCTGGGGGGTGGAGAAGCCCTTTCCCCACCTGTGGTGGTCAACTCTGGCCTCGAGACGCCCATTGTCACCTGGCCGGAGGTCGCAGAGGAAGAGGAGAAGGGACAGCAGGGTCAGGAGGAGGAGGACACGGCTAGTACGGTGACACTGAGCCTGAAGCCTTGGGTCAGAATGTGTTGCAGGCATTGTCTGACAGCGGGGAGAGACCATCAGGTGAGTGCTCTCAGTTTTACACACACACAAGGAGGGGGAGGTGCAGAAACTGCAGCATGGTCCTATGGGGCCATCACATGCCCAGGGCATCTCCGGCTCCATGGCAAGAAGAAAAATGCTGTGGCATCCAAAAGTTGGGCAATCGGAGCACTCAGGGTACGTCTACGCTAGCCCCCTAGTTTGAATGAGGGAGGCTAATGAGGGCGACCGAAATTGCAAATGAAGCGCGGGATTTAAATATCCCGTACTTCATTAGCATGTTCCCGAGCGGTCGCCATTTTGGAAACTGACTAGCCGGAATAACTGCACGTCTACGCGGCAGTGAAACGGAGTTTGAAATAAAGCCCTTAACTTGAATTAGCTGTTAAACCTCATTCCATGAGGAGTAACAGCTAATTCGAGTTATGGGCTTTACAACTCCGTTTCACTGCCGCGTGTAGACGCGGGCAGTTATTCCGGGCTAGTCAGTTTCCAAAATGGCGACAGCCCGGGAACATGCTAATGAAGTGCGGGATATTTAAATCCTGCACTTCATTTGCAATTTCGGTCGCCCTCATTAGCCTCCCTAGATCGAACTAGGGGACTAGTGTAGACATACCCACACTGTTAAAGCTTTGCTGTGCCTTGGAGAGGTAGGCAAGTACGCAGCAGAAGCAGAGAAATGTCTGTCCCTTGAAGTGCGTCTCTCAGCTAGGGTTAGGCAACAGCACTCAGAAGCAACTAGTGAGGCCTAATGCCCTGCCTGAACTGGTTCCGGGTGGCCTTATATGCGAGATTGTGTCCAATCATTGTGGACGCTATCTTTCAAAAAAAAACAGATCGCTTTTCCGGAAGACCTCTTCTGGAAAAGCTTCTTTCAAAAGAAGCTTGCAGTCTAGACGTAGCCTAAGGGTTTAGTTCCAAGGTGGTGGTATTAATAAGGGAATAAGCAACAAGAGTACGCAGGCCCAGAGTCTCTGCATGTTACAAGGATAATGGTATTTCCTTCAACAATTATTCCAAATGAATGCAGTCTGAGGGACACTTCCACATGACTGATAGTAGTGCTGACTCAGGTTTCTAAAAAATATTTGTGTGTGACAAGGACTGTAAATTCTGACTAGCAAATTCCTCCCCATCTCTTTTCTTCCCAAATAATCTACCAGCCTCTGGGTTAATGTAGTAAAAGCACCATATTCCTTTCAGCTAATGCTTCAATCAATGGCTGGATTTAGAGGTTTGAGATGGTGGGTAACATTTTATAGCCAATCAAACAACCAGTGTAGCAATAATTTGACTAGCTTTTTTGGAGTGGATGTTACCAAGAGCCAAAAATGATGGAAAGCTATTCAATCAGAACTGCCCTTTGGAGCATATGAGATGAGTTTGTAGCTTCAATGTATGGGTAGGACGATAAAGAAAGGCTCAGAGCTTTACAAGCTGAAGGAATACTCAATTGTTTTGCAATCTTACTGTTTTCCATAGTTCCTGAGTACCTGGCTTGTCCAATCAACACCCACCTAAGCCTCAGTAGAGTGGACTATTGCCAGTGAGAGTATTCTGACTGGATAGATGCCACCTGAATTGGCCAAGCCTCCCAGAAATGTTTTCCCAAAGAACCTCTGTGTATGTAACTTTTGAGTCTGCTTTTACTTCCCTGTGTTATTTCTGGCTCAGTTAATAGGGAGATGTAAAGCTTGAGCCTTGTGAGGTAGGTAGCTTAATCACCAGAGCTTGTTTTAGCAGAAAGCAGCTTAAAAACCCTGCTTGTGGCGGGGGAGAAGAATCCATAAATAGATGAGGGAAAGAATGGGATAGAACAGCCTTCATCACAAATCTGGAAACAGGTGCTGGAAATCCCACTCCTTTGATGTAGGACTTCCATTGTTACATCCTTTAGCAGCCTCCAGAGTCACATATGTTTAGCTGAGACAGAACCAAACCAAACTGATCTGTTACCCTTTGGAAGTCTTTCATCTCACAGTAAATATTTTTTCCCCTGGGGCTGCATGCCTTAAACATAAATGACTAATGAGGGGGCTGCTCTCTACAGCAGAGAAAAGGTGTGTGGGTGGGGAGATTTCCACACATTGCATCAATGTACTGAGAGCAATGACAGTAGGTTGGCCTGCTGCCTACAGTACCATTTCAAAGAGGCATGATTGGTATAACTATCCTTGGTCTAAATGCCTTGATCTGGTACCACTGCATTAATGATGATGATGATGATCACTGTATGGAGTGGGAGGAACATAAGACATGTTTGCAGGAGCATGGGTGATTTGGATAGGGTGCTGCTATGTCCTGGGTATTTCTAGCTGCTGGGACAAAAGTGCCTTAGACCATAGGCAGCGAGATATAAATTAAGGCAGCATTGAGGCTGCTCTAATTTGTGTCTGCAGCTTAAGTGGCCCCAAGATGGCCCAGAATAGGGGAGGAGCAAATGTGGTTTTAAATTACATTTGCCTCCACACAATCCCCAAAACTAGTGGTTTATTTTAATCATTAGATTCACCAATCCAGCAACAAAACAGCTTCTACAATACCTTGCTGATTACCCATAAGGAAGAAAATACAGTTCCCTTAAAGCAATTCAGACTTGGGCTCGCACCCAAACTGCCAAGTCAAATATGGTAAGGATTATTTAAAATTGTATTCATTATATATGAAGTTCTACCAGTCCCAAGACATTCGATGCATTACCTAGTAGGTCAATGAACTGTTTGCACTTTACCCAAATACATGTTTACAGTCAATCCCCATTAACAAAATGTGAAATGTATTAAAAAGAAAAGAGAGAGTGATTACAGTTAAATGATCCTTATTACATTTTGTCATGGATGTCACGGAAGTTACAGGGTCTATCACTTCCAAAAGCCTCCATGACGTCGGCCCACAGGTCACTGACAGCTGCAGGGTCCCGCTGCTGTTGTGGGATACTTCCACCATCCAAAGTAGTGGGGGCCCTCCAAGCTCTGAGCCGCTATGGGTGGCAGGAGTACCCTGCAGCTTCTGGCTGCCATGGCGGGACCACCCAAGCTACAGCTGCTGTGGACAGTAGATGGTACTCAAGGGCATGAAAGTACTCTGAGCTGCCACAGGCAGGGTGGAGACCCCACAGCTTCTAGCAGAACCACTGTAGCTCCCAGCCACAAGGGCAAGGAGACAGTGGAGCTCCCAGCCAACCCTCAGCTGCCCAGTGCCTCCCCATTTTGTCATGGATATTTCTAGTAAAAGTAAAACACCAGTCATGGGTTTCCATGAATTTGTCTTTATTGTGCATGACCTGTCTATGGGTATGTTACACTAGCCCCCTAGTTCGAACTAGGGAGGCTAATGTAGGCATTCGAAGTTGCAAATGAAGCCCGGGATTTAAATATCCCGGGCTTTATTTGCATCTTCCTAATCAGGGTGCCATTTTTAAATCCCCCTAGTCTGAACTAACTGCCCGCAGCTACACGCGGCAGTGAAACGGCAATTCGAACTAAGTCCTTAGTTCGAGTTAACTGTTACATCTCGTGGAATGAGGGGTAACAGTTAACTCGAACCAAGGACTTAGTTCGAGTTAATGTTTGACTGCTACGTGTAGCCGTGGGCAGTTAGTTCGGACTAGGGGGATTTAAAAATGGCACCCAGACGGGAAGATGCAAATAAAGCCCGGGATATTTAAATCTCGGGCTTCATTTGCAACTTCGAATGCCTACATTAGCCTCCCTAGTTCGAACTAGGGGGCTAGTGTAGACATACCCTATGAGTTTTACTAAAAATATTTGTGACACAATCTTAGCCTTAACTATTATACATACAGATATGAATACATTTCTTAGGTTAGTTTCATAGCATTGATGGTGAGCTGCTGAGTTGTAAAAAGTTCTTTCAGAATCAATTCCATAGGTTATAATCCAGTAGGCAGTCCACGTACAAAGTCTAAGTTCATATATGAGAAATAGAAAGGTAATTTGGAATGAAGCTGGAGACCTCAGTCTTGTGTGACTTAACTTTCCTGACGAAGTTCAAACAGATCTGAGGTGATGGGGTCAGCCCCTAGAATTCTTTTTTAGATCTCTGGCAGGTCACAGTAGCCTCTGGACAGCAAATAACACACCAGGCATTCCTTGGATGAAAAATAGGGTAATACATATTGTTGCTTTGAATTAACCCCCCTAGTTTCTATGCATACATGGGTAATTAGCTGTATTCATTAGCATAAGGTAATTACCCATTCAATCAGTTCATAGACAGTTTACTTACTACAAACTTCAAAGAGAAACATAATGATAATATTATGCCCAAATTTCATCTCAATGCTGTTATTCCTTTTTGATCTTTGAATCGATAGACTATAGTAACAGACAGGAACAGAAGATAAGCATCTACGAGCTGATTAGATCACATTGTTAACATCTAACAAGACATAGGTAAACACAGGTAAGTACAATTAGTATTTACTTCTAATTCTCTAACAGTACAGAACCTTCTTCTACTTAACATGGCTTTGATAACTATCTACAAAAATGACCCTCTTTACCAGTTCAGTACTTTCCTAACATGTTTTTAGAGGTTCCTCTTGGGTCACTTAGCCTGCTGACCATTTAACCCTCACTGGCTCAGTGTCATACTGAATATTTTATTTTCATGCAAATCTGAAAAATTGGGGGTTGTAGTTTTGATTGACTGAAAGTGAAAATGCTTTGATTTATGCTGAATTGAAATGGTGACAAAGGTTTCCTGACATGACTGGAAGGTAGCCAACGTGACACCAATATTTAAAAAGGGCTCTAGAGGCGATCCTGGCAATGACAGACCAGTAAGTCTAACTTCAGTACCGGGCAAATTAGTCGAAACAATAGTAAAGAATAAAATTGTGAGGCATGTAAAAGAACATAATTTGTTGGACAAAAGTCAACATGGTTTCTGTAAAGGGAAATCATGTCTTACTAATCTGTTAGAGTTCTTTGAAGGGGTTAACAAACATGCAGACAAGGGGGATCCAGTAGATATAGTATACTTAGATTTTCAGAAAGCCTTTGACAAGATCCCTCACCAAAGGCTCTTGTGTAAATTACATTGCCATGGGATAAGAGGGAAGGTCCTTTCATGGATTGAGAACTGGTTAAAAGACAGGAAACAAAGGGTAGGAATAAATGGTAAATTTTCAGAATGGAGAGGGGTAACTAATGGTGTCCCCCAAGGGTCAGTCCTGGGACCAATCCTGTTCAACTTATTCATAAATGATCTGGAGAAAGGGGTAAGCAGTGAGGTGGAAAAGTTTGCGGATGATACCAAACTGTTTAGGATAGTCAAGACAGAAGCAGACTATGAGGGACTCCAAAAAGATCTCACCAAACTGAGTGATTGGGCAACAAAATGGCAAATGAAATTTAATGTGGATAAGTGTAAAGTAATGCACATCGGGAAAAATAACCCCAACTATACATATAGTATGATGAGGGCTAATTTGGCTATGACAAATCAGGAAAGAGATCTTGGAGTTATCGTGGATATTTCTCTGAAAACTTCCACACAGTGTGCAGCGGCAGTCAAAAAGGCAAATAGGATGCTAGGAATTATTAAGAAAGGGATAGAAAATAAGACACAGAATATCTTACTGCCCCTGTATAAAACTATGGTACGCCCACATCTTGAATACTGTGTACAGATGTGGTCTCCTCACCACAAAAAAGATATTTTGGCCTTGGAAAGGGTTCAGAAAAGGGCAACTAAAATGATTAGGGGTTTGGAATGGATCCCATATGAAGAGAGGTTAAAGCGACTGGGACTTTTCAGTTTAGAAAAGAGGAGACTGAGGGGGAATATGATAGAGGTATATAAAATCATGAGTGGTGTGGAGAGGGCGGATAAAGAAAAGTTATTTATTAGTTCCCATAATAGAAGAACTAGAGGACATCAAATGAAATTAATGGGTAGCAGGTTTAAAACTAATAAAAGAAAGTTCTTCTTCACACTGCGTGTAGTCAACCTGTGGAACTCCTTGCCAGAGGAGGCTGTGAAGGCTAGGACTATAACAGAGTTTAAAGAAAAGCTAGATAATTTCATGGAGGTTAGGTCCATAAAAGGCTATTAGCCAGGGGATAGAAATGGTGTCCCTGGCCTCTGTTTGTCAGAGGCTGGAGAAGGATGGCAGGAGACAAAACGCTTGATCGTTTTCTTCGATCCACCCTCTCTGGGGCACCTGGTGCTGGCCACTGTCGGCAGACAGGCTACTGGGCTAGATGGACCTTTGGTCTGACCCAGTATGTCCGTTCTTATGTTTTTATGTTCTTATATAAATGTTGTAGTTAACCGGAAATGCTAAAACTAATTGTTTTGACATTTCTGATTTCTTTCCTTAACTGAAAAAAAAATAATGAAAATGAACCAAATTGTTTTAGTTGACCCAAATCCACATTTTTCAGGAGGAAAAAAAAGGGTTTGTACAAAAGTTTTCATATAGCTCCTCTCCTGAGTCTGTACTTTGAGTTGCTGGTCTCAGCTTTTCAGTAGGAAATGCTCACTGATGACTTTCTCGTGGAAAACATGTCTATAATGTAATGAAAACCAGTAACTCTTTTCAAGTTTTTAAACTATTTTAATAGAAAATTAAATCCCTATGGGAGAATTTCATAGGAGGATTTTTTTACACCTATAGAAGTGTGATTTATTGAGATATATCATTTATTGTGATTTGTGATTTATTGAGCCCTATTTGTTTCACTACTATTCGTTTCATTACTAGGACTTTTTCTTAACATGCTTCCCCTTAAGAAGATTTCTTAAGCTACAGTCTATGAGAGTTGGAAGAAAAAATGTCAGTTTATTTTTCCTCATTTCTCATCAAGCTCCTAAATTCTAACTCATTAGGGCACAAAACCTACTAATCAAGTCTTGAGATACTTGAACAACCACCTCAATCTCTTGGCTTGTCTCCACTAAGTGGTAAATCAATGCTGTGGCAATTGATCCACCGGCGGTTGATTTAGTCAGTCTAATGAAGACTCACTAAATCAACCACCGCTCACTCTCCCATCAACTCCGGTACTCCACCAGAAGGAGATGAGTAAGGGGAGTCAGTAGGAGAGTTTCTTCTGTCGACCAAGGGTAATGTGGACCCCACAGTAAGTAGATCTGAGCTATGTTAATTTCAATTACACTACCAACATAACTCAAATTGCATAGCTTAGTTCTACCTGTCCCAGTAATGTGGACCTGCATTCTGTATCTCTTTAAAGCAGTTGGAATTAGCTGGGCTGCTGTCTGTACTATTTTTTTCCCCAATCAGAGTTCTTTTTGCAGCTCACTTTTTATCATTTTGACTCTAGTTTCTGCACCAGTTCTTCTCTCAGTAGAAACTTTTTCTTTGCCTGCTCTTTTTGTGTGGTGGTCCTTCTTGGACATAGAACCCAGTTATGATATCCTAAATACTGCTGTCTGATAGGTACAGATTTAAAAAAGTGAAAATTAAACTACTGACTCAGAAAAGTGGAGATGAAGGTCAGTTGGCACATATGTGAACTCCCCTGCCCAATTCCTGTCTCTTAACATTTTATGAGTTCTGCTTTGTCCAACGAGCCCAAAAGCCAGCGGTGTGCAACAGGCAGCCCCAGGCAGAACACAGTTAATCAGAGATAGCCCCTGATGGATCACCAGACACTTTTACATGAGCATCCACAGGTATGGCCAATGGGAACTGTGGGAAGTGGCATGGGTTTGGTCACCACTTCCTGCAGTTTCCACAGCCAATGGGAGCTGTGAATGGCCATACTTGTGGACACTCAGGTAAATAACATGTCTGGCAGCTCGCTAGGGGCTAATCCTGGTGAACTGCATCCAAGTCTGCAGGCTGCTTATTGGCCACTCCTGACTAAAGCCATTATTTTATGGCTTAATTGTCTCCTAGTTTTCCAGGTTTCCTTGTATTCAGAGTCAATTTTTTGGATGTGTCTGTCCTCAGTTCCTTTTTCTGTAAAATGTGACTAATACTTCCTTTTTCCGTTTTGTCTATTTAGATTGTAAGCTATGTGGGTCAGGGACTGTCTCTCTATATGTATGAACAGCAACTAGCATAAGAATCTTGTTTACAGCCTCTTGGTGCTACTGTAATATTAACAGTCATAATTATGGAATATCTGCATACTTTTGCGGTGGCTGATAGCCCTAGTGTAGACAGGTGGGAGTGGTACTTACTCCTGACAAAGCCCACGGACTGTGATTGTATCCTCCACTGTGCACAGACTGTCTCAGTACATCTCTGTGTTTGTATTTTCTTATCTATAACATGCAGGTAGTAATTAGTATCTAGAATTATTTGAGATCAAAGATGAAAGGTGCTGTTGAAGTCCAAAGCAGTTGCTTTTTGTTTATTATGTATATATATACACACACATATGCACACAGTACATCTAAAACGGCCCACAAAACCACTTTGAGAAAGCTGCTAACTAGCCACGTTGGCATGTTTATTTACCAGTGCTGCAACCAAGTAGCCTTGCGGCTCCCATTGGCTCTGGTTTGCCATTTGCAGCCAAGGGGTGCCGTGGGAAGTGGTGTGGGCTGGGCCTCCACTTCCTGCAGCTCCCTTTGGCTACAAACGGTGAACCAGAGCCAGTTGGAGCTGTGAGGCTCTGTGGTTGCGGCATCAATAAATCAACACACCGGTGCATCCAGTTAGCAGCTTTCTTGAAGTGGTTTTGTGGACCACTTTGAGAAACACTGATCTAAAAGGTTTAGCTAAAGGGGGAATACAACATCTTTGAATCTAAATCCTCCAGCCCTTTCTCTGCTTTACTCATGAAAAGCTACACTTGTCTGGATGTGCATTCTTGTGAAAAAGTGCTGATTCTGAAGGGAGTGATTGAATCATTTGCTTCTCTTTGATTTGTGCTGATTTTGGCATCAGGACAGATGGGAAGAGGGTGTTTTCAGAGTTCAAAACTCTGCTGTGATCCTTCAAAACTGATGGAATTCAGTGCTAGATGGATGCAGTGCATCCCACCATTTCATCCATCCCAAAAGATAAACGGTTGCCACTCAGGCTACGTCTAGACTACATCCCTTTTTTGGTAAAGGGATGTAAAGTAGGCATGTCAGTATTGCAAATGAAGCCGGGATTTGAATTTCCTGCGCTTCATTTGCATAATGGCGGCCGCTGCTTAGTACAGGCTCTTTCGAAACGGCATTTCTGTCGAAAATGCCCTGTCTAAACTGCCGGGGGGTTTTCGAAAAAGCCCCATTTTGAAAAAAAGCGGTGGCCACTATTATGCAAATGAAGCACGGGAAATTCAAATCCTGGCTTCATTTACAATATCGACATGCCTAATTTACATCCCTTTACCGAAAAAGGGATGTAGTCTAGACACGGTCTCAGGCCTGGCTCTTGATTCTAACAGGAACATAGCAGTGATATCTCCCCATTAGGCTGATATTCAGACCATAGATTCCCACTAACTAGCTCTAGGGCTCATGGGAAATCATCAGGCTAACTGCTCCACTGAAGTTTTTAATTTGCTTATCATCTTTCGTGATTAGCAGCCAGGGCTAATTACCTGCAGGAATGCTCACTTGCTTTTCCTCTGGTATAAGCATAAGAGATCCAGATTTATGGTGCTTCATGATGGAACTCACTCTTTCTTTCTTTTCTCACCATGGAAAAGAAATTAATAGAGCCCTGCATGGTATCTGCATCTGCAAAAATGATCCTCGGATGTGGATACCCATTATCCACAGATATAAAGCAGATATACGTGGATTTGCAAGGCTGTAGAAATTAACCTTAGTTACAGAGATAGATGAATGATTCAGATAAAAACTCTCCCTTTTTTGCCCTCCTGGATCACTTTGTGAATGTTATCATTAGGTTTTCTGGAACTGAGACCTGAGAATTGCAGAAACATACAAACATAAAACACAATAGGCTTGGGGGAAAAATACTTAAAAGAATTCAGAACTTCAGACAAAGTTGGATTTAAGTTCTGGATGAAATTTCAAGTTGGTTATCTTCTCAATGAGGCTGCAATGTCTTAGAAATTAGAAGCCAGGAACTCCTGAGTCCAAGTTCTGGCTCTGCTTTTAGTCTTCTTTGTCCTTTTCAGGACTGTAACTATGTTGGGACGAATGGAGCAGCTGCCCAGCATGCAAAAAGTATGGGCAAAAATGGAACTGAAAAATGGTGAGAAAAAAGCAGTAGGGATGCAAATATGCTTGCCCATCTCTGGTGCTAAAGTGCTTAGAGCTTTGGTCTTTTGGCAGTTAACGTCTCTGTGCTTCAGTTTGCTCACCTCTAAAATGGGGGGAGGGCATGATAGTGAATATCTGCCTAGCAAGAATGTTGTACAGATTAATTATATTAGTCAATTGTTTTTTGCAAATGTAATGCTGAATTGTCTTGCTGTTACTTTTATCTGAACAGGTTAATCAATCCTTATTTTTGTCTTTGCATCTTTTTATGTAATAATTGTTCTTTATAGGCAAGATTCCAACCCCCCTCTTCCCGTCCGCAAAAACTGTAATGTTCCTTTCTCAGCAAAAAATAATAAGCAAGTGCCAGCAGCCTACCTGTTGTGAACAACCAGAAAATAACAAACTAATCTATCTGGATCTTTTCAACACCTATGTAGTCTGTGAAAAGATTCCACTGACTTTATTTGGCTTTGGATCAGGCCTCTTGTCTTCTATGCTGGCATACATTACCACAGTATCTGAGTGCCTACCTGGTTAACTAGATCAGCACAGATCTTCATGAAGTCTTCAGCTACTCTCCCTTCTCTGATTATAAGAAGCAGTATTTGAGGTAATTTATTTTGGAATCCTGCAACAATAAATGAGTGCCTGTGCGATAGAATAGGTGGAGAGGTTTCAGTCCAGTTCTGCAAGGTGCTGCGTGAAACTGTTTCTTCTGAATTTGGTTGGACTGATGGTATTTAGTGCTTCTGGGAGTATAACTCAGTCCCATGCTTTCCTGGGATTAAAGTATGTACAGGCAAAAGTCAATCAGGAGAGGGTAATTTTTAAAATAACAAGACACCTCTGGCTCTTCCAACATAGCTGATTGCAAATAACAGCAAGTGGGCACGCTTACTCACTTTGCAAATAGAGGTGTTATAACTACCCACCTATCAACAGACAGACATTTGTTAGGTGCCTATAGGTGTGGTGGTATGTAGGTGTTTCTTTCACATTACTGCAGCTGAGACTCAAACCGGGACCTCCAGGCTGTAAGTAGCACCTCTGATAGGTACAAAGGAGGGTTGAAGGAAAGGCTTAAATACCTATCACTCAGACATGAGATCTTTCGAAATCCAGATTAGACTTCCAACTCAAATTCCAGGTGTATGGTTTCACTCTAAAGAGAACAAACCTAGGTTTGTCCCTATTCTATCTGTGACATTTAATTCAAGGGAGGGGTAGCAGGCAGATTACAGCCAGAATTCTCCACCTGTAGTGTGGCCTCTGAGAGCTTTTGCTCTGTGATTCCTATTGTAAATTGACCCTGTACATATCACTAATACAAATGAGTCATAAATAAACCCTTGCATTGCTATTTATCATGAAAACATCAGTGTTTCATTGGAATGCTGATGATTCCAAGTAATATATCTGGGTCAATGCCCAAGGTGCACTTGGCCATATATCCAAGTATGTTGGCAGCACTCAGAAGATTAAGCAGTCAGGTGGTAGTGTATGAAAAACTCAAGAGTTTCATAAGTCCCAAGCTTAAGAGTATCTGAAATGATGACCATGGTGACTGCTGTAGGTACCAACCAATACTGAATTCTTTAGAAATCCTAGGACATTTCCACCATTTTGCCATCATCACAACAGGAGGATGAAGCTCAGGAACCTGATTTCCCCCACTGCCCTGCACTTTGTTTAGGCATTTATACCTGTGACAAGAGAGTGTGAAATATTATTTGATCAGAAGCATTTTGCACAGGTGTAAATGACTACAGTGCCCTGCACCTTGTGTAGAATCAGACCCAAGGAGTAGATTGTCTTTCAAATGCAGGCCTTCTTTAGATGTAATGCAGAGTTCTGTCATTGCAGGGAGACTCAAAGAAGTGCAGCATTCAAATGTAGCTCAAGAGCCCTAGGTTTCTGTATAAATTGCTTGGGGATTTGTTAACATGTACCCTCAGTTTAAATGATATCTTTTGGAAAGGGACTCTCTCTTTATCCATTCTGTAAATTTTTGTGCACTGTTATGATGCTGTATTTGTCTTTAAAAATAATGATGCATATATTCTCATTGGTTAACATTTTCAAACCTTAGCACCTAAGGTTAGGCTCCTAAATGTATGTTTAGACACATAGACTTTTATATCAATGTTTATATATTAATTTAGGAGCATTACTTTAATTTTGGACATTTGTGCTCTGTATCGCAAGAGTTTACCACTAATTATTTCACTATTGTCCTCTATCCAGTACAAGGACTTTGACAGTGTAATAGTAAATTATTCCATCCTTGAGCTCTTTCACTACTAGGAAGATGAGCCAGTTACTGCATTTAAACACATCACCATCTATGGCTTGTGAACAAATGTTATTAAGCTGTTTCATCATCTTCTTGACTGGTGGTGTTGTCTATGTTTTTTCGAGAGATCAACCAATTCAGGAATTCAGACAGCTTGGATTTTTATTTTTTTTAAATTGCACTAGGATGGTACTAATTATTTTCATATTAAAATCCAACCATTGTACTTAGTTTGACAATATGAGGGAAAGGAAGGAGCAAGAAAAGAACAAAGTCCTGCTTCAATACACTGGAAATGTCACTGGTGCACCATGTTGTGTTATGCTGGCAAAGCTTAATTAGACCAAGCATAAGTGAAAACCGAACATGCAATTTATTTTTAGGAAGCAGCCTCCTGCAGAGAATCACAGAATACATTGCAGTGAGAGGCAGATAAAAGAGAGAATTCTTTACAGAGTACAGCATGGAGACTCTCATGCAGGAAGAAAGGGGGAAGAGTAAGAGCTCTCACAGTGATGCGCATGGAATGGATGGATAGAAATGAGACATTTAGACACCACTAATACAGTAGTGCAGATAAATGTATGTGAGGAGAGAGTGCTGGGTGTACAGTACTAATGGAAAAGAGCCAGATGGGTAGGCTCGGTGTTTGAATGAGGCTGGAATGAGAGGACTGTACAGTGGTGGTGGGATTAGTGTTAGAGAGGAGGGTATGGGGATCATATAATAGGCAAAATTAGACTGAGGACTAGGCTTTAGTGTCAGGCCTGTATGAAGGAATTTCTGTGTGGGGTGTGTGCTTTTTTTGTAAATGTGGACCGCAAGGGTGTGAATGCACCCCCCATGGTCCCCTAAGTAAGTGGGGAAATCAGCCCCGGCCTTCCCCAGGCTGTTCAGAGCATAGGGGAGGGCAGCTCGGGCAGCATGCTGCTCTTGCCTTCCCCTGGCTGGCCATAGCATGCTTACTTGGGGGACCATGGGCGGTGCTTTTGCACCCTTTGCACACACCCCCCCCACATACCTGTAGTGTGCCTCACAGGTTAATTAAAAACTAAAGAGTTTTCTTTCAAATAGTCAGAGTGTAGCAGTATGAATTACCAGATGCATTGATTCTCTGGTTTTTGTCCCACTTTGCGAAGCATTAAGCCACAGGATACAAAATGCCCCCTCTTTTATTTTGCATGATCAGCAAGGTTAATCACTGAAGCAATAAAACACTGAGTTTGTTTCCTTTGATTGTCTGGTTTGTATGCTTACAATCAACAAATCCCAGGGAATTGCGTGTGTGTGGGTGCGAAATTTTTTGATTTTCTACTCCTCATTGTCAGCAAGCCAGTGTAGAGGCAGCAAATATTAGGTCTGGAGTAGTAAAAGAAACCCCAAATCCTTGCTGTACATCAGCCTAGAGGAGTATTTACTTACCCCTCTCTTTGGTCACACATCCTTCTGGAAATAGGTCACCAGGTTGTTTCCATATGAATTTTTGTGTAGAGAGGTCAGAACAATCACCTGAGCTATCAGCAGTACGTCTTTACTGCCTGAGCCAGTGAAAGAACTTGTGCCAGGAGAGAGATCCTTCTGCCAGGGAATAAAAAAAAACCTGAGTAATGATGTCCATCTAATTATATGCTAGTTGGCAGTCATATATGATGGCACATTTACAAGCAGTGAGGTAACTATGCTGCATGGAGAGAAGGGAGATTCAAATGTGGGCTTTTAGGCTCCAGAAACACAAGTCTCTATCCACTTGTGATCCTCTTCTGGTAGGTGCAGTGTTTAGACTGCTCAATGCAGAATGCATTTTGGGCTCGGTAGCCTTAAAGTTCAATTGTTGTCTGTCGAGGCAAGGGCTGAGTACTCCGTATACCAGCACTGGTGCTATAAAGAACAAGCATTAAAGAAAGCATTAGTCCATTTGTTTCTTTCTTAATTTGTGTTTGCAAAAGCTCATGTTAACACTCCATCACTACACGTATTTCAAATTGTATCCCCCGCAGCTCAGCCAGAGGGAACTCTTGCACGTGAGTTGACCTGTGACATTCCAGGAGGGGGCAGTGATGTATTGCACCTAAATGAACTGACTTGTGCACCATCTGTTAGAGCTGTGCAGAAAACCTCTATGTATAAAGTAAAGCAGACCCACTGTGACTTTTCAATGAATTTATCAAAAAACAAAATCCCTCACCTCTCTTCCCTTCCATCAACTGCATTTTATTTGTTCACTAGTGCAGTTTTGCAGAGGTTTTCTTTATAGTTTTTTGTTTGTAACATTTCCCAAACTGAAACAAAATCACCAGGCATAGTACACAAATCATTTGTAAATAAATTTATGTTCAGTTCACATTCTAGACAGATTGCCATGAAAGGGTTTGAAGTGTACATTTATCAAAGCTTGTGCCTATGAAATCCCTGTGACAGAATTTGAAGCAAAGGGTTGCAGGGTGCATTAAGGGGTAGGAGCCATTCCCAGCTTCAAATATGCTCAGCCATCTACCCTCATGAAAGGCATAGGACTTTGTGTTGACCTTAGAATGTCTAAAGATCCAGTTTGATGTAAGCAATAAAAACTCAGAAGCTTATCTGACTGTGTCTTTTAAGTCTCCTATCTTCCTGCCATCACAGCTGCAGTTCCATACGTGATTCTGGTACAACTGAGTAAGATACAGCATCCTGATTCTCCAGTACTTTTCAAAACAGACAGGAGTTCCTCTGGGCAATGAAAGAAGCCTATTGGTGTGGGCCTTTCTGCCATGCTCCCATTCCCTTCTGTTCATTCCTTTGTCATTGCAGCAGCAGCTCATAGTGGTAATATATTCCATGGACTGCTGCTGTTGTCACTGCTGTTTAGGGAATTTGGACACTAGCACAAGAATAAAAAGGATCTCAATTGGCTCTATGTGAAAATAGATACAAGCAATTCCTAACACAAATACCAAACAACGTTTACAGAGACACAGAGGGAAAAAAATCTCTCACTCCCAGGACTCTGCAAGGTTTCCTAAAACCTACATCAGTATAGTATTAACCTGCAAAGTGACAATTACCTGCTTCAAACAAGCAATGGGAAAGGGCCTCATTTTATCAGCTAATAATAACAGCTCTTTCCCTCATTTTTTTCAAATCCTTGGTGATTTTCATACATCACACCTATGTTATACATATTGTTTTGTAAATCCAGTTCCCTATATTATGTAAAGCAGCCATCACATTTCTCATGGTCTACATGCCAGTCACTAATCTTGAACCAAAAGGGCAATAGGGAAGGGGGTATGGAAAGGACGCGTCCCATTAGCAGTCGGCACCAGAGAGATGTAGATGGAGGGTAGCTTTTCATGGTGTGGGTTCTCTCTTTGGCTTCCTGCATGCTTTAGTTTACACCAGCCATTTTTTATCTTTACACAAGGCACCCAGCTGTAGAATAAATGCAGTATAGATCTTTGCTAACCGTGCCCCCTTTGGGCTTAGTCATGGCTTGTTTGGCATTTGCACCTCGACTCACAGAGCCAGATATAGCACCTAATTTGCATAAGGGCCAAATCACTGCAGCGGAGTAGTGTGGATGCTGTTCACAGGTTCAAAGGTTTAACACATATGTTATGATGCCTTTGCACCACCACAGCTGTTAAGATATAGTTTAACAGAGAAGAATAAAGCCTAGGGCCAAAAGGAAGGCAACCAGAGTTGTTGGGTTCTGCAATTTTTACTGCATGGGTAGGGGAACTGAGTGGAATGGGAATACATCATCTTTCATTTCTCCAAAAGTTAGGATTGATTTGAGGGTAGATTGGGCAAGATGTTATTCTTGACACACCAGTTAAGCCATCCCTAATTGTAATACGGGCTTATTGAGAGCCCCAAAAATTCTAAGGCCAGATTTACACATGATATTATGTCAGTGTACCTGGAACCCTGAATGGTATGCTAACCCCTGAGATCTGTAAGGATCGGGATGAAAGGGTAAAGCATGTGTTCCTCATAGATCCAGTGGATTAAGATTGTACGTCATGGGCGTAAAGTCAACAGAGCTGCAAAGTTACACCATCTGAGGAGTTGTGTTTCTGCATAATACTTGGCAGAAGGGGGAATTGCTGGGCGTAAAGTGTTAATGAAAATCTGTCCCCAAAAGCATGTGATTAAAAATGCATGAGAAAATGAAATGGATCTGCATAGTCAGCTGCACACACACGTATATGCTCCCTGCCATCATGATTCTTTTCCATAATAACCAGTTTCCAAACATGGTTTATAAAAACAAACCAGAAAACTCCATTTTTTTAAGCTATGTCAAAATGCAAATATAAGTTGGCGCCAACAAACTTCCATTGTCTCGGCTCTGCTACAATGCATTTTATTTTTTTTCCCAAAGAACATTTGGGCTGAAACCGTGAGTGCCAAGACTCAGCTGAGCAGGAATTCTAACTGCTGAGGTCTAAGCCTGTGATAATAGTGGTTTATTAAGGAAGGACTAACAGAGCCCGAACTGGAGTGGCCTGAATGGCCCAGCAGAAATAATGGAATGCTTGTGGCAGCTAGAGAATGATTGTTTATTGGCATAACCCCAGGCCAAGGCCCTGCCAAAAGCATACATTCTGTCCTTGCCAGTTTCCTCATATAGGAATACAGTACTGAATTTCTGCACATAATAGTGGAGCAGCCGAACAGGAGAAAGAGAGATGGTGACTCCGACTGTACCACCTGTTTAGCCAGGAGGGAAAGAATAAAAAATTAAAAGCTATAGATCCAACTGATGGAAATTTTCTCTCTACTGGGTCAGTAGAACTTCCCACATTTATACCAGCTGGGGACCTGCATCTCTAATTGAGAAACACAGCTTGGAATATGGGCAACACTCCAGGGCATGTGTTAGAGTGGGAGACTCTGAGATTGATATGTTCATATACATAGTTCTGTCCCTAGAATATTCAAGTCTCTGTAAATCTGCATGTTACCACAGGGGTATCTCTAAACTATGCATATACAAAGATGGGGGTTGTTCTCACAATGCATATCCTGATTCTAAACAGGACATGTTGTGGTTTCTCAGGCTGGCCTATCCCCAGTGTTTTAGTGCACCATGCAGGGGATACGCCTTGAGGCTGAATTCCAACCTCCTGCTCCCAAGTTGGTGGGAACTGGGAGTGCACTGGAGACAGGGTGTTCCTCTCCACCGCAAGACCGGGGACAATCTGCACTGTGATACAAAAGAGGTCTTTCAAGGTTCCAAAAGGAGCTTAGTTCAGTACTCTTTCCACAGAACCTGGTCACTGTGAAGTGAGGCCATGAGGGTAGGAAAAGGGAGGGACTCAGAGAAAGCTGGGAAGGATCCCATTGGGAAAAACAAACAACCAGTATGTCACCAATGAACTGCAGCAAGCTAGCTATACTATATGGTTTTTATGCCAGAGTTCTATATTTCAATCTATAGTACTGGAAATGCTTTAAAAAGAACTTCTACATCAACCTCCATTGCTATCTCTGAATCAAAATTACTTTCCCATTGAGAGTTTAATTACACGTAGAGCTGTTCCCATTCCCTGTCTATGTGCAGAGAATACCAGTTTCCTTTACCCTGAACAGAAACCTCTATTTCGAGGGCCTTGTATATTTCTTTTGCAATTGCATGGCCATGTAATATGTCCCAGAATTCACCTCTTGCCACACAATTTTGCTCCAGAATATGAATTTTCATTAAAAATGATTGTTTTTAGCCCCCATGACTGTAAAGATTATACTGAACAAGTTAATCAGGTGTTAAGTTATAATTTCATCCTCCTGCGTCTTTTGACTACATGGGGAAAAAAATCTGTGAATTGCCTTATTCATCTCTATTAGTCATTAACTCTGAAAACCTACAGGTGACAGTGTAAGTGCCAAAGTAGTTAACTGTTTCTCTGACATCCTTTTAAAAGAAAATTGATAAGTGATTAAAACATATACACACACAGAGCTTGTGGGGAAGTGAACACTGGCACAAGGGAATGACAGGTATTTCCTATGTGGCTGAAGGATAGCCATCATGCATATAATCAGATAGCCTGGCCCTTTAAGGGAGACGATTCTGGAGCAAATGGACCTTAGGAAGTGTGAGAAGCAGGTGCTTTTAGGGAGGGATTGTGTCTTCAGGAAAATCGGGTACCATTTCTTTGGGGGCTCAGGAGCAGGAGTCTTGTGATGCAGTCAATTACCAAACCAATCAAGACACACCTTAGGAAGGGAAGAATGGCCCCAAAGTCTTCCTGGTCTCATTGTTGAGAGGGTGGGAGAAGGATGTTGGTTCACCAGTGGACCTGCAAACCCCCAGAAATAAAAAGGGGTGACCTAGAGTCACCTTTGCAGGTTATACAAGAGGGCTGGAAGCCCCCCATTCCTCCACAGGAAACCCAAGGAGAAATGACTTTGGCTATTAAATTTTTCATGTTTGAGAACTTTATTTTGAAAGACTTTTGCAGTCCAGGAGATAAAGGGAGAGAATGCCTCAGAGTAGTGAGCCCATCGCAGTGCACAATGTCCTCCTACATGGCACTGCCACACCAGGCTCACTGGCATCTCTTCCACACAGGGGCTATAAGACATTTACAACTGTAGCTGGAGCAATCTCAGATTCTCCAGCAGGATGCCTCATTATGCTATTTCCAGAACTGAGGAGGTATGTAAAGTTGATTTGCGCAGTTAAATTTGGCTTGGGTTTGCAGCAGTTCAGAGTCATAGATTTTTAAACCAATGGGACTACTATGATCAGGTAGTCTGACTCTTGCATAGAGAATTTCACCAACTAATTCCTGAATCAAGCCCATTTAACAGTTATATACCTTGACATTGGATTCCAGTGAGAGAGAAACAAAGCTTAGGAAAGAAAAGACAAGTAATAGGAATGGAAATGACAGCTCTGAAGGAAACTATTAAAAATGTCTTTCCTGTTTTCTTGTTACATCTTTATTTTACAGCGGGACTTCCTGTGTAGGCTGGTACTCAACTAGCACTCAGGACACCTGGTTTCAGTTCCTGGCTCCACCATGGACTTCCTGTGAGACCTGGGGCTAGTCACGCACTCTCTTTGCTTCGTTTTCCCATTTGTAAACTTGGGATTTATCTATTTAGAGTGTAAGCTCTTTGGGACGGGGACCGAATCTTCTGATGTTTATTTAGTGCATAGCACAAAGCTGTTGAATCTGATCTTGTCTGGATTTTCTAAGTGCTACTTTAACAAAAAAAGGTAAGAATAAATAGAATGGGAAACCTTGGATATTTAGGTCAAGTCTACACTTGAACTTTAAAGTGCAATAACTTTCTGGCTCAGGGGTGTGAGCCTCTGTCCCCCAATGAGCAATTTACAGCACTGTTAAGTGCCAGTGTGAACCAGGCTACAGTGCTGGGAGCAGCATTCCCAGTACTATACACTACTCCCCTTGTAGAGGTGGTTTACATAGATCTCTCTCTCAGTGCTCCTGCCATGTGCACACTTTCAGTTTAAAGAGCTGCCACAACCACACTTTAAACTGTTAAGTGTAGACACAGCTTTAGTGAAAAACCATGTGTATATCAACTGGATACCCTTAAGAAATATTCTGGAATTCCCAGTGCTCTGATTTGGCCCCAGTGCTTGAGCTATGAATACAATTTTCACCTCATCCAGCACAACAAAGGTGGGTTCATGCCACCAATTCAAATGGGCGTTCAGATTTTTCCTAGGAGTATTTGTGGATATCTCCTCCACAATGCTGTGAAATCACTGCCCTACCATGGATTCGAACATCAGCCAATCAAAGATGCTAGCTCACCACCCCGGCATTAGTATCCTATTGGGGAATACTGACCTCTCTCATGAGTATGGGGGCAGTGCCAGATTTATGCACAAGCTAAGTAAGCTACAATTTAGGGATTTAGATTATGAGGGGCCTCTAAATATATATATAAACTAGTTTTTAGTTGCATCCTCATCTATATACTGGTATATATGCAAATATAAAACTTTATTATTTCTATTGTTATTATTCTTTCTGTTAGAATAACACACATTTTTGGTAATGCTACAAGGCCTCTTAAACTTGACATATGTTAGGGCCTCAGCATGTCTTAATCCAGCCCAGGACAGGAGTAGGGTTGCCAGGTGTCCGGTTTTGAACCGGACAGCCCAGTATTTGAGCTTTCTGTTCGGGAAACAAATTGAGAAAATATAAATGTCCAGTATGTTCTAAATAAGATGTAATGTAGATTGTGATGTAATGTCAAGTGTGTCCGGTATTTTTGTTGAAACCATCTGGCAACCCTAGACAGGAGAGACACTTTCAGCCTTTGTTGTGGAGTCCGATTCAGTGCCTATTGAAATCAGTGACCAAGTGCCTTCTGTGCATGAAAAATTGGGCTGCTGCTGAATTATTATTAAAATACTTTGGAACAGGAGGGGCAATATTCAGTGCCTCAGCCAAAGCGAAGGGTGAATTTTAGGTGATACTGCTTCCCCAGGTCAGGGCGAGAAGGGAATGCACTGTTGCTAGCAGAGGATGGGGAGCAGTGTTCTTCACTCCTTTCCTTTAGCTCTTGTTGATGCGGCACACTCCAGTCAACTTCCTTCTTCATGTCATGGCAGACAAAATATGTGCCAGACAGTGTTGCCATTATTCCCTGATTTGCAAGTGGGAGATGACCTCTTGTCCACCTCCTGTTCCTTGTTCATTAATTCCTCTTCCAGAAAATTATTTAAAACCCAAACCTGTTCACACATGACAGTCACATGGTGGAGGAAAAACAAAAACTCATTTGCACAGTACATCTGTTTGGGTCGGATTAATTTTCTTTCATTTCTATACAGCTACCCTGTGCTTTTTATTTTTAGCTGAAACAAGGAAGCAATTTCCAGGAAAAAATAGGCAGGGCTCACATGCCTTCACAAAGATTAATAGAGGGCAGAGGTGAAAGGTCATGTGCTTTCAGCCTAAATAATCTTCTGACTACATTGCATATTCTTTGGAGCTGAGGGAGAGGGTGGGTAGAAAAGAGCTGGGGAGGTGTAATGAGATTAAGATTAGAACTAATTTTCTTTAGGAGTATAAAGTGTTTTTAAAAGCTTAAGAAAAAATATTCAGAATTGAGAATCATGAGACTATACGAATTGGCATACTAGGTCCATGTAGCCCAGTATTCGAGATGCTTCAGGGGAGTGTATGGAAGAGGGCAGTTGGAGTGATCCATTTCTGTCTTCCCTTCCCAGTTTCTCGCAGTCAGAGGTTTAGAGTCACCCTGAGACTAGAGTTGCGTCTCTGACCATCTTGGCAGATAGCCATTGATGGTCTCTATCCTCTATGAACTTATCTGTTGTTTTTTGATCGTCTTGACATCCCATGGCATGAGTACTGCAAGTTTAATTGTGCATTGTGTAAAAAAAGTACTTCCACTTGTTTGTATTAAACTTGCTCCCTATTAATTTCACTGTGTGATGCCTGGTGTGGGGTTTTTTTTTTTGTATTGTGGGAAAGGCTAAATAAACCTTTTCCTGGGAAAAGGAGGTGGCAGCTGCACTCTCTACATTAGAGCCATATTTGGCTCCCTATTACTGTGGTTGTTAATGATTTATATTACAGTCATGCCAGGTAGCCCCAATCAGGGATGTGGCATTGTGCTAGGGATTGTAAGCATAAGTGAAGAGCCAGTTTCTGCCCTAAACTACAAAGATAGTTAGTGACAAGACAGAACAGAAGGATGAAACAAACCAATGGTTAGAGGTGTGAGAGCAGGAATAGGAGGTAACAATACTATGAACATCTTATCATGTAAGCTAGCCGTGTCCACAGTGTAGCTTGTCCTACCTAGCTGTTACCAGCTGACTGTGTTCTGAAGACATCGCAACAGAAGTGAGTATTAAGGAGGATAAGGTAAGTGGGCAAATACATTTTGGGGAGAGTTTGTGCCATTCATAAGAGCTGACATGAAGTAATTGTGGGAGAAACGGACTATCAGGGTGAATGACACCATATAAAGCTGGTGCGCAGTAAAGGTGAATCTCACCCAATGGCTGTGACTTGGTATCACTGAGGTAGGAAAATGCAGAGAATAAGGGTGGCAGCTATCTTTGTGTTCTCTCCATAGAAATTCCTGGGTCTCAGGGCTTGAGTCAGATTCATCACGCTTTGTTTTGTATTTAATACCCTTTAACATGTTTGCACAAAGAAACCTAACATAGATTATTATTAAATGTTTATATTTAAAACAGATGTGCTTATTGTGATGTGGGGGAGGAGAAGAGGAGCAAAATCACTGTAGCAGAAATTACTTACAGCCGACATGAAATGAAGAAGCCAGAGGCACAAAATACAAACTAAAATAGCTGCCTCGATGTAGTAGCTGCAGAGATCAGCATTAGTCACTGCCTGATTGTCTACTCTGAGCTGGTGGTCAGAGTAGCTCTCGCTGGTGACTGAGCTGAGAGGATGTGTATGTGACAGGACTCTGCCAAAGGAAATCGCTTGAACAATATAATTGACCTTGGCCTAGTTAATTTCTTATTCTCAACCTTTGGGTGTATGTATGTGTCTCTGTATGTGGTAATGGTGGGAGGAGGAAAACATCATAAAATCAATGGAGTTAGGACACCCGTCTGAGCTGAGTCAAACATTGTGTGGCCAGGTATTGTGGGCACTTCCAAATGACAGTAAAATACTTCAATACTGCTGCTATTGCTGATCCTGCACCCCCTCACCTCTGTCCTCAAAAAGTACTGATTGTCTAAGGTAGGGTGTTCAAAGTTACTTGAAAATGAGCCCTCTTTGAGATGTCTCAGACTGGATACTCAGAAATGGAGACACCCAAAATATCAAGTCATTTTTTGGAAATTTGGACCTGTATCTATTGGACTTGAAGTTTAATGGTTCTTTAGCCATTTTTCCTTTGTCCTATATTTGCACAGTATTTTGTGCCCCATGTTAGTTAGGGATGAGTGTGTGTGAGAGAGAGATCATGATTTAATATGTGTATAAGGGAAAAACAGAGCAGCAAGCAAATATTTAAAATAAAACTGCCACACTGAGTATAGCAAAGAGCTTTTGCTTATTACAACTTTTAATTTATTTACAGTAAAGCTGGGTGAATTTTCTGAATGAAAAGTTTTTCTTTAAAATATGTCCTTTTTCAAAAATGAAATTTTTCATAAAAACTGTTGACATTTTCAGAATTTTTGTTTCTCTGGGGAGTCTTTATTAGATTTGTTTCTAACAAAATGTTTTGTTAATGGAAAACTCTGTTTTTCACTAAATTAGTATTTTGGTAAATTAAAATGTTCAGTATCTGGTTTCAATAGCTATTTTTTAAATTTAAACATCAAATGAATGATTTCATGAACATTTTTGAAAAATAAAAACGTCTATTTTGAACTCACAAAATGGAACAACTTTGAAAGAGAAACATTTTTGATGATTTTTTGATCAATTCAAGTTCAGTGTCACTTTGAGAATCATCTACCACACTAAAAAGTTACTGTTTATTTCCAGAAACATAGGCAGAACACATAATATGGTTAGAGTTGATGATGCATTCCAGAGAATGGGAAAGAGGAAAAAAGGCGATACTGATATGCGTGAATAGAAAACCTGGCTAGGCTGGAGCATGCCACGAATGGATGGAGTCCCATCTTGTCAGGCTTATGATCTACTGGGACAGTAGAAAGCAGGTCTACTTGATATAGAACATGAATTGCAATTCCCTGGGTCGTTAGGAGAGTTAGGACTCCAGCTGCATGCTGGGGCATATAGTCCAGCCATTGTATTCACATGCAGTTTTGTCCACTGTGTCTTGCATTGTTTGTGGGTGATACAGTCCTTCAGGGAGCCCATAAAAACAATCAAGGCCCAAACTAGAATTCTTATAAGGCAATGCACCCATAATAAGGAAATGCAGTTTCAAGTCTGGGTTCAAAACAAAATATTCCAACCTTATTGAAATAAAGTGTTTTGAAAAATTCCATTGAAAACTTTTTTGAAATCAATGCATTCCTTCAAAACATTTCAATTTTGATGAAACAACACTTCCTGAAGGAAAATTGTTCTGTTGAAAATTGTCCAACTAACTATAGTTTTGAGCTTTATGTTAGCCCGAGGTATGCTGTACTTCAAATGGCAGAATACGTGCAAATATGGATCCCTGTGATCAACCCAAACTATGAATTATGTCCAAGGCGCTGGAAGTGTTAATGTCTGCTGCATATCTACCTGCTTTAGCTTGATGCTGAAGGCAAATATGCAATCAACTATGCAAATATCATAGGGAAGGAGAACTGTTACTCGCAATTAAACTAATTACTCTGGTTTATTTACTTGAACAAGGCCAGTTTGAGCATATTAATTGGGCATTTATTTAAGAAAATTTTGTCATTCTTTTCTTTTAACGTTAATCGCTTGTTCCCCAGGTTCCTCTTGTGCATGTAGTTCTCAGTTCCCTTGTTCATTTTATATCAGTGTTGTTCAGCCTGCTGGCTTCTGATCTACAAATTGTGGCCCCTCTATGTGATTTCATTAAGAAGCAAATATGTATTTGATTGCAATTTGAAAACGTGCTCCCTAAGCCTAACCCCCTGTTTTAAAGGGGAAGTGTTTGAATCACCACTGTCGCTAGAAGGCATTGCCTCCCACCATTCCCGTGCTGACCCAGAAAGTGTTCTAGTGTAAGCTCTGAGCGGCTGCTCAGCAGCTCCCCTGGTGGTTGCCTGCTGCATTGCAGTAGAGTAGCTCTAGTTCAGAGGTGAGCAAATACTAGCTCACAGGCTGGAGCCGGTTCCTCAGGGTTAGCTCACAGGCTGGAGCCGGTTCCTCAGGGTGGGCCACCAATGTTATATTTACCTGTGCCTCTGGAGGTATGGAAGATTACAGTTCCTTTTGGCCGCGGATTGTTGTTCCTGGCCAATTGGAGCTGTGGGAATTGGTGTCCTGGTCTGCGCTGCTTCCCGCAGCTCCCATTGGCTGGGAACAGTGATCTGCAGCCAACAGGAGCTGCAATTGTCCATACCTGCTGAGCCAGAGGTAAATATAGTGGTGGTGGCCTGCCAAGGGATAACCCTGGCAAACCTTCACTATTTTATTGTCCACCCCTGCTCGAGTTGCTCCATTGCTTTTTATCTGCAAATCTGTGGAAGTCTGAGAAAGAGTTGGACAAGACCTCAACTGGGTCTATCAGAGCCCAGGGAACTAGTGCCAAGCAAAGGATGGTTCCTCCACCCTACACACATCTACCCAGAACAGCCCAGGAAGGTGGAAAGAAGAGACATTAGAATCAACCATTGTTTTAAAGCTCCCTGAATCTCCCCCTTAGTGCAGTTAACAGTGGTCCTTAAAAGATTATAGACTGGCTGTGGAAAGCTGTAACATAGCACTCCCTAGCCATTCTCCCTCCCTGCTCTTTACATATCCCTGAATCAGAGGCTAGTGGGAAGGAGGTGTAGGAACTGGCTATGATGACTCTATGCATTCTAGGGACCAGGGCCAGCCCTAGACCAAATGGTGCCGCAGGCAAGGAGCCCCTGTTCCATTTGCTTGCCTCTAAATCTGTCCTGCTAGGAACTCCTGACACTGGGGCCAACCTCCCTCAAGGAACTTATGGGTGGTTTCCTCTCCCTTTATGCCACCTGAGCAGATCAAGACAGACAATCTGCACCAAAGTATTGATTGCGGCCCCTGGACCTTTGTCCACCTCATGGAACGTGACACCACTGTATCACAAATCAGTGTTTCAGAATGCAGGCATCTCACATGAGAGAGAACAGATACCACGGGAAGAATGAGCACTGGGGGGGACACACAAACAGATTTGTCCAATATCCTTCCTTTGCACGTGTTATTCTTGTGGGGGCCACAATTATGATGCTAGTTAAAGGGGTGAATATGGCACTTGTTTTCCTCTGTGATGATACCATGTTACAGTTTGAATCCTGAATTGTCTCCAAGCAACACAAACCTGTCGACACAGAGTGAGAAAGTAAAGGGATGATGCGTGGAAGATGTGTGTGAGAGGGTAAATGGAGGTTGTTTGGGGTGTTAGTGGGGGGTTAGGTTCCATCTTGATATGGTGGCGTTGAAGAGTCTACCATCTCTGAGGAGCTCTGATCCTGAAAATGAAGTGAGTGGATGGTCCAAGCACTGAACACTTTCAGTTATTTTTGCCCTGGCTACTTCTTTATGTATATCTTAAAGTTATTTTTTGAGTCCTTTGGCTTCCTATTTGTCCTTTGGGTGCTTATACAGCCTTTCTACTTCTCTCTCTTTTACCCGACAGATTAAGCCACTCCTCCACGAGATACTGTTACTGTGACCAGCCCCAAGGTAACTCTTCCTGCTTAACTATATGCTCTGATGGGCCTAGATACAAACATTCCCGCTAAGTGGCAAACCAAATAGATTTGGGGTGGAGCAGCCTTTACAGGGAATTAACTCCTCCCTTGCTTGAACTAGTGTGGGCTGTGTCTATCATAGGCAGCAATGTAGCAAGATTATGAAGAAAGTCAGGGGAGATTAGTATGATCATAAAAAATGGGTTGAGGTCTGACAGGAATGGTAAAGGAGGGTACATCTACACAGCAGCATTATTTCAGAATAACTCACGTTATTCCAAAATAATATAGTGCACATCTACACTACAAGCCTTTATTTCAAAATAATGTCGAGCTGGAGGACTTCTTACTCCAATTTGTGGTAGCCCTTATTTTACAAGGGGTAAGGGAAGTCGAAAAAAAGAATGTTCTTCCTTCAACTTCCTGCTGTGTAGACCGCGCCTAAAGCAGAATTAAGCTATTTCGACTTCAGCTACGCAATTGACGTAGCTGAAGCTGCATAGCTTATTCTGACTTTAGCCCTGCTGTGCAAACATACCCAGAGGTGCCTAGGGTGCTGAGGAACACCCAGAACCAGAAAGCCTTTAAGAAAATGCCGTCCTTGTAGGATTTCTGGCCAGCTTTCTTATTTTCTGATACCTTATGTGGAGCTGAACTCATCAGATAAAATCCATCTTCTGTCTGCCACCTCCTTTTCTGTTTTTCTTTTAATTCTCTCTCTCCACTAGAGCTGATATTGAAAGGAATCATTACATCACAGTGATTTGTGTATTTCATCTTACTCAAGAGATGCTACTTGCTACAGTGAACTTCAATAAAGCTGCATCTCTTCTCATTATCCACTTCACATTTTCTCTCACTCTCTCTTACTAAGTCCAGTTAATCATTTCTTTCTCTTCCCAATGTATGTTTCTATTTTCTTCATCTTTTAGCCGTGTCCATGATTTTTCTGTGTTATGCTATTTATTCCTTCTATCAAACTCAGTGCAACTCACCATTTAAATTGTCCTAATTACTTTCTCCTTTTATTGATTTCTCTCATGTTCACTGCTTCATTTCATTGCCTCTTGATGCCACTTTTCCCCAAAGATGTCTTCTTTCTCCCATTTCATCTGCATCTTTCTACTGGTTGTGAATGTGACTGCTAATTGTTTAGGGGAGGCTGTTGCTGCTTTCACATGGGATTCTAGAAAAGCTTTTCCTTCAGAACACTAAGCCCTGTTTATGATAGTTGGTTGAAATTTTAAAAATGTATGAAAATGGCATAGCTACCCAAGTTCTGCCTATTGCGCAAGGTTCAAAATGGACCTATTTTAATTGCTACAACATTTTTGGCAGTATTTTTAAATCAAAATTTTCATTGGAAACATTAGCAAAAGTATCAAAATAAAAAAGTCACAATTTTTTGAAAAAAACCCCAAAAGCTAATTTTTTCAAGAAATGTTATTTTTAAAATAAGACATTTTTACAGAAAAAGTCCTTTTTGTTAAAAAAAAAAAAACCCTCTACCTGCATTCAAGACAGTTTTAATAGTTCAAGGAAAATTGAGGGTGTTAGTATGAAAATATCCACATGTGCTTTTGACAACAGATGGTTGCAGCGTGATTTGGGATTTCCTATTTTTCTGAGAAACTTCTAACATGTTGTACCAACTCCTCCAGACAAGGGATACTGTGATGCCTATAGCCTGTTTGTAGCACTGTCCCTGCCAGTCTATAGAGTACAAGAGGGCTTCTGTAACTTTGCAGTTGCAATCAGTGACATCAGATTAGATATTTGTGTGAGGCAATGAAAAATATTGTGCATTATGTCAGACAATTCCTGTTTGTTGCATTTCATCAAGGAGGCACTGTCGGCACCTGATTGCCAGCCTTTACTGCAAGCAGATGTATTATGCCCTCAAGTTCAAACTTTGCTTCAGCAGCTTGGAAAAACTTCCCAAGTTGGTCCTGTGCTGCCATGGGCATATTTAAAGTGCCAGGCACACTCTCTGCATCAAGCCTCTGTGGGGTTTCAGTTTGTAGTAGAAGCACTGCAGATTCCTAACATATGTAAAAATAAATCACCTGATGTGACCTTGGTCATTGAATAGATTTCTAGTGCATGCCATTTTGTTTTGCGATATGTACTTCTAAACTACATCTTACAGATAGTACGTAGAGACCCCTCTCTCAAGTGTAAACTTCTTGTATTGTTTGTTATTTATTATTATCTTTTGGAGTGGGAAACATAAGAATTTACAGTACAGTAATAGAAATGAAACCATTAGGGTTCTTTAATAGGATTGAGTCTATGGAAATACTTCTAACAAGCTGTATAATTGAATAGAGAGTGATTCCTTTGCTGTAGAGGTTTGATGTCTCCTAGAAAATTCTATAATAGAAATATAGGATGACTCCAGAAAATCAGGTCACTCTTTGTATTTTTCAATTTAAAAAATGCTTAAGGGCTGGATACAGTGCTCACTGAAGACCGTATTTTGCATCTTTACAGGTGAAAGGCCCCAAATGAGAGAAGCTCCTGTGAAAGCTGCCAGATTGTTAGTTCAGAGAAGGAAATTCTCTGTATATCTGGAGAGCAGACTGTGTCCTGACAGCCATGGTATTAGTGTTCTCCATATATTACATGCCCCACTACTAATGTACCTCAGTCTTGAACTGTAAGGACTACAGAGAGGTAATTCAACCTCTGTGCCCATTTGTTCCTTGGCTACTCTGCTGAAAATGCCACAAGGTATTGGTGCCATTAGTGCCATCTGTCTTGTTGGTATTTGTGTTAGTGACTCCACCAATGACTGGACTTAAAATAATAGGTCACTGATTCATTGATAGATCAAACATTTTCTCCCTTGGAATACGTTGATTATTCATTTAAAAATTCCCCCAACTCCAAAAAACATTGCCCAATAACTTCAAAAGCTAAAAAATATCAGTTTTTAGATAGAAAAGTAAAAAATCTTCAAGGAGACAGACACTTTCCATGAAATTGTTCATGCAGTCAAAACCCCAGTTTTGCACTGAAACAATTTTGTTATAATCTTTATCACAAAAATTATTTACCCAACTCAGTTTTTTACGAAAGTAATATTGGATAAGATTTGTATTTGGACCGGTAAATGAAGCAGAATAATACGTCTGTTTTCCATATCACATCCTTTATAGATACTGTATCCCAAAACTTTCACAGAGACTATGATCTCTGTTGTCTGCTTCAGCAGAGGAGTGCACTTGGTGTAACTCAGGAGAGGGCTCTTAAGATAATTGGGGTGTTGTTTTTTTTGGTGTGGTGGCTGAACTGAAAAATCATAAAAAAATTCATTTCATGTTGACTCAAAAAATATTTTTTTGTTTTTTCTTGGTGAAAACAAAATGAATTTTTTGGTTGAAAGAAATATTTTGTTTTACCTGAAATGAAAAAGCATTTTTACTCCCTTAAAAATAAATCTGACTACCTTTTGAAATGCATTGTCATTTTGAAACAAAAAGTCACAAAATTTCATTGTGAAAATGTCAAAATGAAACATTTTCATTTAAAAAATTCCCTCCTCCCATTTTTCCTAGCTGAAGCATTCAATTCAAACCACATTTGTAAATAGTTTCGGTGAACCTGAAACTGCAGTTTTCAGCAAATAAATAATTTGACCTCAAATTTTCATATGGCTCTGTTAGTAATATAAATTTGGTTGCATTTTAAAGCTGACTTAGTAGCTGGAACTTGTAGTCACTTCATCCTTGGCAGTAAATGCATATACTGCAGCACAAAATGCAGGAAGGCTGGGTGAAAGAAAATGGTTCTTGCCTGAAAATCTTTGCAGAAGCTTTGTTTGGAACATCAGGCCTGCAAAGTCAGATCAGTCCTAGCTTCTGTGTCAGTGATTCAACTGGGTGGCTAGGAAGTGACATTTCACCAATGAGCAAATATACATTTATTCATATTTGTATTTGAATTTTGCATCCCAAGTCTAGATCTGAGCATCACTTAGAATGCATAGTTGGTCAGTGTAGTCCAGGGGAAAACACATTTTGTTTGTGATTTGTCCATTCATGGGCATGTTAGTTGAACCCTTTTTATACATGGATATTAATCTATGGAGAAGGAAAAGTGAAAGTATGACCAGGGAGCTCTAATGATGATTAATTCACTTTTCATCTACATACGCTTCATCAAAGGATCCTAAAGCACTTTGAAAATATCAATTATGTCAAAAATACTCTTGAACTTTGACCAAACAGTTAAGTAGCATTAACCTCTTTTTACAGATGGCTAAAGAGAGACAAAGGATAAGGGGTTTGCTCAATATTTCATTACAAGTCTGTAACAGATTGGAGATTAGAATCCAGGAATCCTTATTCTGTGTCCTACTTTAATCATTACTCTATAATTTCTCCCAAGTTTCTGTCATTCCTGTATTATCTGTAAGGCTACATCTAGACTGCAGGCTTCTTTTGGAAGAAGCTTTTCCGGAAAAGATCTTCCGAAAAACACTTCTTCTGAAAGAGCATGTCCACACTGCCAAAGCGTATCGAAAAAGCGATCTGCTTTTTCGAAAGATAGAGTCCACATTGAATGGACACTATCTCGCATTTAAACTGTGATTACTATGAATGGTGTGGCCCCTAGGGGACCTGTGCTTTTTCCTCTTTCCTCTTTTTCCAAAAGAACTCCCTCTTCCCTGACCACACACGCCTTTTTCCAAAAGAGCTATTTCGGAAAAAGGCTTCTTCCTCATAGAAAGAGGATTACCAATGCTGGAAAAACCCCTCTATTCTTTCAATTTTTTCTGAAAGAACATGATTGCAGTGCGGACGTAATTGAAGTATTTTTGGAAAAACTGCTGTTTTTCTGAAAAAACTCTGTAGTGTAGACATATCCTAAGAGACAAGCTGGGTGAGGTAACATCTTTCATTTTACCAACTGCTATTTGTGAGAGAGACAAGTTTTGAGCCAGAAATGGCTCTTCTGCAGGTCTCCCTTACCAACAGAAGTCGAGTCAATAAAAGATGTTACCTCATACCCAACTTGTCTTTCTCAGTGATATGGCTAAACCTACACTACATACACATGTACACAACATAGTAAACAAAAGTGCTGCATTGGGAATGCAGTGGTTTTGGGATGAAAATGGCCAATAAGGAACTTCAGCTATAAAGAAGATTTCAAAGGCTTTGTCTTTTGTGCAGGAAGAGGAAAATGCCATTATAATGCTTGATTGGTGTTTTTCTCTCAAGCAGTCTGACATACCTTTCCCTATGTACCTTTCCCAAAGCTGAACATACTCCTTTTTCTTTCAGAATGCAGCAGCAACAACAGCGCCGAATGTTCACAGTTGCCCTCTTGGCATTCATTTTTGTTCTGGCAGCCATGGGTACTACCGAGGCTGGCAAAAAAGAGAAACCAGGTAAGGTAAAATATAATCAATTATGCAGGAGATATGGGATGGAGGATGGTAGAGCGAGCCTAGGATCAGATTTTTCACTACTCAGGTCAATGACAGTTGTGCTATTGACTTCAGTGAGTTTATGATCAAGCTGTTTATTTCCAAAGCCCAGATCCTCAAAGGTATGTAAGCATTTAATGCCCACTGAAATAATTTTGGAATTCAATATGAATTAGATGTCTAAATATTTGATGATTTAGGCCTAAATATCTTTATTAGGCAGTGGTTCTCAAAGTAAGGTTTGCGGATAACTAGTGGTCTGCAGATGCCTTACAGGTGGTCCGTAGCTTGAGCTCAACCCCCCCTTAGTTCCCTCGGAGAGGGAAACCTGTATTGGTGCTCCAGCCTAACCTCCCTTCCCCCCCTTTCCTGCGAGGTGGAGTGCCAGTGTTGGCTTCCTGCTGGGGGGGCGGGAGAAAGTTTCGAACTTTGTGTGCGATCCAGCTTGCGGGGAAGAAGCCACTCCATGCAGCTGATCCCTTCCCGCAGCTGGGGGAATGGCAGCACACAGATGTGCTGTCCAGAGGCTTTCCCCACTGCTCCCATTGGCCGGAATCCAACCAGTGGGAGCAGTGGGGAGGCCCATGTTACATGGTGTCTAGGAGCAGCAGTGGGCACAAAGGCAGGTAAGTGCCCTCCCTTCCTCTCATGCCCGGACATTGCACCCCACCCCCTCACACACATCCCCACTGAGATCCTTCACCCCCACAGAGTTCCCACACCCCCAGCCCTCTCCTCCCCTGACCAGTTATCTTCCCCCAGCCCACTCCCCTCTGCTCTGGCCAGTCTGCTCCTGTCCCCTGCCCCCTAGCCCGACACCCTACTCCCAGCCTGCTCCTGCACCCTACCTCCCCCCAGGCCTTGCACCATCACCCCCTCCTGCACCCCAACTTCTGCCCAGAACCTGTACCCTCATCCTTGTCCCTCACAGTGAACCCCTCATTTTTGTCCCCACCCTTGAGCCTAAGGGGGGTCCACAAAATCCACTAACTGTGGAACCCCAGAAAAGTAAATCTGGTCTATGGGAAGCCCTGAGCCTCAGTCCTCCCTGTCCCCCACCTCCATGGGAGTGAGGTGTTTAAATTGGGGCCCACATCAGTGAGGGTTGGGAGATTTTGGAGGTTTTTTTTTGGCTTCTCACTTGTGTGGTCCCCAACTGATTTTTCAGTAGGTCAGTGGCCTCTGACCCAGAAAACATTCCCCATCCCTGCCATAAATAAAGACAATGTTGGAACATAAATTAATGTTTTTGTGTTGGACATAAATTAATATTTTTCTTTATTTAAAATGACATTTGGTAAACTACCATGAGGAAGTCAAAGCCCTTAATCTTTTTGCTAATTTCAGTTAAGATTTCCTTTCTTACTGGTTAACTTAAACTGATCTTCCTAGCTGCAGCACTAGCAAGATGGCTCTGGCATAATTATATAATTTAACGGCGAGTTTCTATTAACAGTTGGTGATCTGTGGAAAGGTTTGCGTTGAGCCGGGTGGGTCACGGGCCAAAAAAGTTTGAGAACCACTGTTATTAGGGATGCAACAGTGTACTCAACTAAACGATTAACCAATAAGTAGGTGCATATTGGTCAACATTATCAACTATACGCAACACTTTCCATCTTCCCCCCCCCCCCAAGTAACTTTTTGAGCTGGCACATGGCCAGGCTGGCTTAGTCCCCACTTGTGCTGGGACATGGCATCAACCCCTTGCTCCAGCTCTTAGTACTTGTAGTGCAGAGCTGCAGTGGGGGGTTATGCCGTGTCCTGGCACGAGCTGTGACTGACCAGTCTGCCTGTGCGCCGGCTCCTAGTGCTTATACTATAGAGCTGCAGTGGGGGGTTGATGCTGGTCCTGGCCCTAAGCACACAGGCAGGCTGGCTCAGTCCTGGCTTACCCCACTACAAGTGCTTATAGTACAGAGCTGCAGCAGGTGTAGTTGCTGAAACTGGCAGGAGCCGGGATTGAATGGAAGCAGTGCTACCCCTTATCGACTAATCGTGTAGTCGACAAAATTTTTGTCAACTACATGATTAATGAATTACTTGTTTCTTAACATCCCTAGTCTTTATTGTATTTATCAGTATGTTTCATATACTGTTTTTCCCACTATATTTTACTTTTGGGATGCATAAAGTTGTTTCTCCCCCGGCCCCTCCATTTTTCCTCCTCAACTGATTAAAAGAAAACTAATTTGGTACATATGAGAGGGTTTCTTGAGTACCATTTGCTTCTTCTCCATTGGGTAGGGGTGACATTCCATCCCAGTTCAGAATCCAAAGCTGGCTGGCACAAAGCTCAAATCATAGATCCATCCGTGACTGTTTAGGGGAAAAATATTTGCGAAGAGAACAATGTGACCCCTGGCAATAGTTAGGGAGGAGTTTCCTCAAGTTATTATTATAGTTAAGGTGCATTGTCAGAACTGTAGAATAGCAAAGAAATCTGCAGCTCAAGACTGAGGTGTTTTACCAGGGCAGTGCATGAAGACCCAGGGTTTAGAAAGCAGGGACTATTGCAGATTAAGTCTGAAACCAGTTGGTGATTTTTGACTGTGTGTGAAAGTCTGGAATAACAGCAGTGCTACATATGAGGACTGGGGTACATTTCCATGATGTGGATGACCCAGAACTAAACTGAATATCAGGTGTCACTATGCCCTGATATTGAATACCAACCCCCTTATTTCAAAATAATAAGCAGAGTGCCCATACTATCCAAGCCCATTATTTTGAAATAGCGGGCTGGTTATTTTGAAATCTGTACTCCTGTTTTCCTCAGGGGAATAAGCTTATTTTGCAATAGTTATTTCAGGAGCTATTATTTCAAATTTAGTTACTTTGAAATAATTTCCCAGTATAGACATGCCCTGTAAGGCAGACTGAAGCGCAGTGGGAGAACTGTGTGTGTGGTTGGACTAGGGCAGGAAGTACACTGGAAGAGCAGGGATTTTACAGGTCAGGAATATAGTACATTGAGAGAGCTCTGTGTGGTGGCCAGAAATGGAAACAGAGTGGTGTTAGGATAAGGTACATGAGAAAATCTGTGTATTACATACTATTTCCTCGTACAGAATGGTTGGGGTATTGCATGCCAAGACTGAACTTAATTCACTCTCTTTTTTCCCTGAGATAGATTTCATGGATAGAAGAATGTCAAATGCTTTTGTCTTTATTATGAAATTCAGGAGAATCATTAACTTTTTGACACACAGACTAGGGATTTGCTGCAGTGACATGTTTTCATTTAAGTGGGAGAACAGAAATTAGTGTCTGTGAAAGCTGCCAGTTTGACAGCCGCTGACGCTCTTTTTTTAAACAAAGGACAGGTATGGCATAGAAACAGCAGCACAGCCTTTCTCGGCACTGCCCTGTCCTTGAGCTCCCCTGGATCGTTGGAGAGGTGCCCAGTTGGATTCAGTCACCCTGCTCTTTCATTGGCCTCCGAAGTAGTGGCCACTCGCACATTTCCAGAATACCAGATGTTCTAGTACTTCTGTGAATAGTGTGACCCTGCCCATATTGACATGACTTGGCACACATGGCACATGCATGGTCATGCTGGCAGGGGCAGAGTGGTACACTGTCCCCTGTCTGGTTTTGTCTCAGTACTGGATGAAGGACAACTTGGGACAAAGCACACAAAAAGAGGATGGTCTGGTTTAAAACTGGCCTTACCTACTCTGAATATACACACAACAAAGATCTTGCCTATGTGACATGGAAACCCATCCATTAGGAATTGGACAGACTTTTTTTCGCATAGGACCTGACAAACACGCACCTACTGGTAACTGCTTTCGATCAGCAATGACTCCATTCTTATTTTAAATAGAGATGATCCTGAGATGGAAAACTCAGACCTAGATTTCAAACCTGAATGTTGCCAATTCTTATGCCTTTCAACACGAGAGTCATGATTTCTGGAATTTTACTTAAACGCCTACAACCGTGAGACCTATGAATGTTTCAGAATCTGAGCTTTCATTTCAAAACAGACAGTACGTTTCCAGCCATTGTGGATACAGAGAAATGCTAGAAAATATGAACCATGAAGGTACAAAAAACCAGAAGGCAAATAAGTGCTGTAATGTATTATTTAAAATATCTTATGATATTTTGAGGCCTGACTCATGATTTTTGAATACTTGGGGTTGGCAGTTCAGTTAATCTCTCTCAGCAGACTAAGCTCATGCAACATGAAATGAAGTCCAGTTTCTTATCAGCACTCCTGTGCACTGGATTCTTATAACACCTATCTTTGGAGGTGTTTTAGGCCATTATAAAAGTAGGGAGGGTTGCTATCAGTAATGAAATTTGTATCCACGTTCAGATATACTGACACATCTTTACCCTGCTAGCTTAACCTCTGCCTCCAAAATTCAGGGAGACTGTCCTGATAAGAGGGATGGTATGATACAAAAATAAAAGGCCTGGTCTCCTCTCAGTCCTCATCCACACAGGAAACGAGCACAACACCTTCAAAAGTTGAGCCTGAGAGCTTCATAACTTTGTTAGACCATGGAATAGAGACACTGGATTTATGACCTTTTATCACAATCTATAATCCACTAAGCCTCACTCTCCCCAGCTTGATTTTTTTTTTATTTATTGCCCCTCTTTGCCCCCTTATTGGAGAGGTTTTAGCAGGCAACTTCACCCTGAATTGTCCTTTGAAGTATGTCTTAATTGCTTATGCTAAGCAATCTGCTCCTCTCTGAATTTAGCTGTGCCACTGAACACATTTCCTGGACCTGAAGAAGACCTCTGTGAAAGCTGGAAAACCTGTTTGTCTTACAAACAGAAGTTGGCCTAATAAAAGATATTACCTCACCCACCTTGTCACTCTAGTATCCTGGAACTAGCATGGCTCCAATACAGCATACTCCAAATCCCTCTTGAAACAAACTCTAAGCATAAACTTCTGGCCTATATCTTGCCTGGATGGGTAGGAATGATGTCTCTACCCACTGTCAGAAGCTGGGAATAGGTGACAGGGGAGGGATCACTCAATGATTCCCTGTTCTGTTCATTCCCTCTGGCATCTGGCATTGGCCACTGTCAGAAGACAGGATACTGGGCTAGATTGACCTTTGGTTTGACCCAGTACGGCTGTTCTTATGTTCTTATGTATGTTCTGGAGCCCATTCCCGCACTCCAAACCCCTCATTACTGGCCCCATTCCAGAGCCTCCACCCCATCCCATCCCTCACCCCCATGCCCTAGTCCAGTAAAAGTGAGTGAGGATGGAGGAGAACAAGTGATGGAGGGAATAGACTCTGGGGGTAGGATCTTGGTGAAGAGGCAGGGCATGGATATTTGGTGTTGTGAGATTAGAAAATTGGCATCTCTAGTCTGGAGTCCATACTAGGTCAGCCTCTAGAAAGGCAGTCAATTTACAATCTTCAGCACCTTGTGAGAACTTCAGTTTTGATCCATTCAAGGCAGTTATGGTATCAGAGGCTCTTTTACCTGTTGAGCTGTTTAAAGTGGATGCTTTTGGCTGGGTACTAGCCACTTTTCTTGTTTTGGTTTGGTTTCCTTGGCACCATCCAGAGAAGAAAGTGAAGAAGTCTGACTGTGGGGAGTGGCAGTGGAGTGTGTGTGTACCCACCAGTGGAGACTGTGGCCTAGGGACCCGTGAGGGTACACGTACTGGAGCTGAGTGCAAGCAAACTATGAAGACCCAAAGGTGTAAGATCCCCTGCAACTGGAAGAAGCAGTTTGGAGGTAAGGGTTGCCCTGTCTTGAGTGATTTACTTATCTCCAATTTGAGTATTGGGAAGTCACCCTCTGTGTATGCTCACCCTGGGCAGATAGCAGGTGTGCATGTTCTGCCTCTCTCTGCAGTGCTTCATGGTCAGAACAACTAGAGCTGATTGGAAATCTTACCCTAACTTTTTTGTATGAAAAATAGCTTTTAAAATGGAAATGCATGTGATTCTTTTAAAATTCTATTTTATTTTTGTTGAGTTTTAAGGGTCAGACAAAGGAGGGGAAATTATTTCCTCACTAGATCGGATTACAGCCTAGTCAGGAGGTGTTTCACTGACATACACTCTGTGTGAGAAGGTGGATTTTACAGGCCTCTAGGATTACCAGATGGTTTCAAAAAAATACTGGACACACTTGATCTCAGATCGGGGGTGGGAGGGAACCGGCCGGGAGGAAAGCAGGGCTGGTTGGGAGGGGCTTGGGAGGAGCGGGGCTGGTCAGAGGGGGAGGAGAAGGGCAGGAACTGGCCAGCGGGGAGCGGAGCTGGCCTGGGCGCACGTAGATCCCAGGGTGCTGCCCGTCCTGCGCACAGTCCCAGCGGGGAGCATGGGCGAGTCCAGCCCCGGGGATTCCATCCTGCCCCGGTCCCACCCCACTCCTCTCTACTGAGTAGTTGCGTACTGCTTGGCTGGTAGACACGCTCACGCAGTGTGAGCGTGTCTACCAGCCAGGCAGTACGCAAATCCGTACTGATACTCGTGATAATAATAAAACTTACTTAATTAGAAAATACCAGACATTTATATGTCCGGTATTTTCTCAATTTGTTTCCTGAACAGAAAGCTCAATTATTGGACTGTCCGGTTCAAAACCGGACACCTGGCAACCCTACAGGCCTCCAAGGACAGGGTTTGAGTAACTGCTTATTTAGGCCATCAGAAGACAGGATATTCAGGGTAGAAGGGAGAACTGAGCGAATATCTGATTTTTTTAATGTGGTGGCCAAGCTGAGAGGTCTGGGAGAGGGGGGATGGGAATTGGTTAGTATTGAACAGAAACTGTTGTTTTTTTTGTTAGGTTTTTCATTTTGGGAAGGATAAAGACAAAGTTGTTTGGGTCAATTCAACATTTCAAAACAAAACGGTTTGTTTCAAAAATGTCAAAACTAACCTTTTTTTGACTTTTTTTGGGGAAAAAATCTTCCTTTTTTTGTTCGACTGAAGTTATTTGCCATATTTGACCCTAATTCAAAGATAGTTTTTAGCGCTCTGAATTGGCATTTTTCAGATAATTTTCAATAATAATAACATAAATAAATAATAATTATTATTAATAATAAACGTATGTATTCATATTTATGAAAATATTCACCCAGCTCTAGTAGAGAGATCTTACTGGCAGGACATCCACCAAACCAGTACAGCACCCAGAGGCCCAGCAACATCTTAAAGCTACTATCTATTGCCTTTCCACGGTTGTGAATACCCCCATGAGTACTTCAGTCTTCACTATGGAACACGATATAAAATTTGCAGCCTCTTGAGTTAGTGGCTGTGACTTGTTGTGGAGTGGATAAAGGCCATACTATTTAATAAATGAAAGATTAATATATGACTATGCTTTTCCTATGTAACCAGGACTCAGGTATATGGTTGCCCTTGTAGACTCAGCTCTTCTCTACTAAACAGCTTATATGACTTGAACTGATGATGACACTACAATGAATGCTTCAGGCAGTCCGTGCAGAGGTTCTGGAGTTGGCAGATCCTGTGCTGCACCTGGGCACTTGTAGTATTTCTGGCCCTATTTGCAAACTCAAGAGGTTGGATAATTCATTTTCAGAGAAATATACAAAAGTTTGGATACACATTTGAATCAGACCTCTGAACTTTTTGTTCTAACTCTTCACTAGTGAGAACTGGTCTGTGGAAACCACCTCTGCAGCGATAGAACCATAAACCTTTATACAGTGAGTGATGTGTAAACAGCAGCACAATGAGCACAATCAAATATATTTGGTTTAATATATTTTAATTTCTTGATGAGAAAAAGTAGATATTAATGGTCTGATTCTCACTAGCTTCACATCTTGTGTAGTCATTTACACCCATACTAAGTAATTGCAATATATTATTATTATGGTTTGCAACTTTTCATACCTCATTTGTAATTGATTCTGCAAAGCAGTGGAGAAAGCCTTTTGAATCTGGAGGAAATTTCCACTAACTTTTCTCTTCTATTGTAGTTTCTGTATTTAAAAAGTACTTTCCTTTTTATAACATTAATCTAGTACCCAGCAAGAACAAGATAATTATGTTTTTAAATTGGGTCATATTTGGGAAAAAAATACCTCTAAAAATCTCCCTTGAACGTTTGCTCTCCCCCACTTCTTTGGATGTATAATGCAACTGTCTGAAATCACTGGCAGTATGTACCTGCCTGATTAGTCTTGGGTAACATTTATTCATGCTCCATGATTCTTTTTTAAAAATTATTCGTGTTCCCACACTCTTTGCAGCAGAGTGTAAATACCAGTTCCAGGCTTGGGGAGAATGCGACCTGAACACCGCCCTGAAGACTCGAACTGGAAACCTGAAGAGAGCTCTTCACAATGCTGACTGCCAGAAAACAGTCACCATCTCAAAACCCTGTGGAAAGCTTACCAAACCCAAACCTCAAGGTACAGCCCATTTGCTGCCAGTGATACACTATTCCACGTAAATCCAATTACTGCTAGATTACCACATGCCTTAGTGTGAAGTCAGTTGAGAAAGGCCTGCTGATTGGGGCAAGGGGAGGAGGGAGGCGGCAAAGGGACCAATTGCCCTAGAGCCCAGTGATTTTAAGGGACCTGGGGCACCCAACTGACACCACTGCTACAGCAGTAGCAGTGGTGGCTGGAGCCCTGGCCTCCTTTGAATTGCCGCCAGAGTGTTGAAGCATCACTCCACCCACTCTGCATGGCTCTGAGGGCTTGAGAGGGCGGGGCACATACTGTGGTCCGGGCAATGCTGAGGGGTGGCTGCCTTCGGTCCCGCCCTTTCCACCTGAGGCCCTGCCCCTTCCAGAGTTGCGGAGTTGGTCCCCCACATACCTTGCCCTGCCCCCGCCCCAAGTGGTTGTCGGCCCTGCTGGATTATACTTCCTTATGCTTTCCTAGCCATAGCACTGCTCCTGAATCTGAACGTCCATCCAGGAATAAATGTGTCTGAGCTGTGCAGTCCTGAGGTCTTGACAGATAGGAGGTCGTATAAGGATTTAGAATCCCACACTAAAATCCCACTGCAAATATACTGCCACCAGTTTGTTTTAACTATGGGTGTTGATGCTGTCATGGCTTCAGAGTACAGGAACTCTTCACACATCCCCTATTGATGGGAATGCACTAATAGCAGAAAGAGAAAATGTTTCTAACTACACAAATAACTTTTTCTTATCTCCTTATTGACTTTTAACTACCTGCTGAAAAACCACAGCTCTCCCTTGGATAGGAACACTATTCTGACAAGCCATGGGGAGAAGAGTTTATTCTCCCTGCTGCTTAGTGTGTCTAGACTAACGCTGCAAAGTCAATGAATGTTCTGTGCACTTTGGATCATGTAGTTCCAAATCTAAGAGAAGTGTTTACTAAGGTATGGGTGGGAGGAAGAAGAGGCTTTCTGCTGCCTCTTGCTGTAATTGACAATGCAATTCCCAATACGTGGACAGCCATATGTCTCACCAATTCATCCTGTTTCCATGTGTCACAGACTCTCTAGGTCAATATCAGGGAAACTTGTTTTTTTTCTAATCACTTGAACTTTTTAATGAACTCTGCTGCGGTAGCAGCAGGTACAGGATAATTTATAGTGGGTGCTTAGACTGCTTAAAGTCCCACTGTGTCTCTGACAACATGCCTCGTAGGCCACATAGGGCACACCACATAGCCATGTGTTTGCTGGAGCAGATGATACTTTTACTGGAAAATCAGCTGAGGTTGAGCAGATACCAGGGGTTTTTATTGCTTTCTTTCTCTGAATAAATATAAAAAATTACTCTAGATGATTAAAAGTGAAGGTGGTGCTTAAATTAGGAACCCGTAAAATGTCATTGGGTCACTAATGGTCTATAGAGTAAGTCTGCCCCTTATGTCTCAGATTATACATACCTTCTTAAATAAAAATTGTGTGTGTATGCGTGTGTACACGTGCGCATGCATGCGTGCATTTATGGAATCACTTTGAATGTGGGAGGTTATTGGCTAAAGCTTAATTTTACACTACCAGAAGGCCTCTGCTATCCCTATCCTCGCTATTGTGTTGCTCTGTTCTGCTGCTTTGCTGAGTCAGCATTTTCTATCAATGACTGACAGAAGAGGGCAGAACGATATAAGCAGAATGGTGCTGGAGGAACAGTTTAGGAGAGAGATGCAGTCAGGTGGTGGAAAAACAGTCTTCGAGATTTTTGGTTTGTTTTTCTTAAGAAAGCTTTGTTGGGGATTGTTATAGCGGCCCTTATTAAACGGGAACTGGCTTTCCTGAATCAGGATACTGAGTCACTCTATTAATGAATGGAGCTACATGAATAGAGAGAGGTCATGTAAGTTTGGACTATTGCAAACACACAGGCTTTCAGGGGCTGAAATATTCGTTATAACAAGCCTGACTGCACTGCATAACTTAATCTAAAGACACAACTCCATGTGATTTGAAACAATGCAAATGAAAAATGGCTGTAAATGTAGGCCTCTGTCCTTGAAAATTATAGTAATTGAAGGGATAATGTCTAGTCTTAGCTCTCCACTGGAGATCTTTGTGGAACACTGCTGCACTCTGCTTCTATACCCAACTCCATACGTGTAGGCAGGAGTTCCATGTGGAAGTCAAGTATATAATATAATGGAGAAATTCAAGGTGGACAAGAAATCTACGTGGTTCATCTGAGAGCAGAATTCTCCCATTTGTGTATACTGAGTTATAGGAACTCTGTGTTAATGGAATTATTAATGAGGGGTGGGATTAGGGTGAGAAATTAGAATGTATTTCAGGAGGACATAAAAATCTAGGTGGAGCTTTCTTTAACTGACCAAAAAAATCTTGCTGCCGAAATGCTGACTGTATTTTTGAGGAAGAGGGGATTTTCAGATGAATTTTGGTGCCCACGCAGGATGGTACTCAGTTAGACTGGGACCCTGTTTAATTTGTGAGTAAGAGAGAAGCATTTTATTTTGGTGCAGAGCAGTGCATGGAATGCTTTGTTACCTGTATGCGGCAACTCCTATTAAGTGCTGGTGAACTGCAGTGTCATAGGTTGGCTGTTACTCCCACCAGTGATCACGAACAGCTGTGAGTTTAGAAGCTGTTCAGTATATGAGATGTTCTCCATCAGATTAATCTTTTTCACCTGTAGCCATTATGCTTTAAGAGCAACATTTCTGTTCTTTACCAGCAGGAAGGTAAGCTCTGATTACCTCTCCAGCAGCGCTAGGCTGAAAGGAAGGAAGGAAACAAAGCAAGCAAACAACTGAATGTTGGGAATACAAAGTGGAATATTATCCTGTTTTAAGACAGACAGAGAAAGATTTATTTGGGCTCAGTTTCAAGCCAAGCCAATATGACCAAATCATTCCATAGGAACAGTGCCAGATGGTCCATCTAGTCCAGTATCCTGGATAGTGGCCAGCACCAGATGCTTCAGAGGAAGGTACAAGTACTTTCCAGCAAGCAGTCATGGGATAACCGCCTCCTAAGCCCCAGTAGGTACAGCTAGACTTAGGCCCTGAAGTTTGATGATTTATATCCCATCTTAAATTTCATTAAAAATATTTACTTTTAGAACTCTGATGCTCTCATTAGCTATGGGAAATGCAGGGTTTTTTTTTTTTGTCTGAATCCTGCCAAGTTCTTGGCTTCAGTCATATCTTGTTGCAATAATTCCTGCGGACTAATTGTGTGTTCTGTGAAGGTGTATTTCCTTTTTCATCCTTGAATTTGTTGATTTTAGGTTACATTAAATTTCCCTCTGTGCTGGTGTTATGAAAGAGGGTGAATAGACTACCTGACTATCTTCTTTCACCATCCATTATTTTATATACTCTTATCATGTTCCTTCCCGTTTGCCTTTTCACAACTAGTTTTTATCGTCTCTTCATACATTTTTTCCATATTTCTAATATTTCTTGTTACTCTTCTTTGAATTCTCCTATATCAGTGGTTCTCAATTTTTTTTTCACAGACCGATTGAGAATTAGTGAAGGTCTCAGTGGACATCTTAATGAACTTTCCAAATGCTGTTGTTTGTCCTGTTATCTAACTATTGTAAAGCGCTTTGTATAAGAGCTCTTAACACATCCCTGAATAATAATTAACTTTTTTGTTCAGTACTTTGCATGTAATAAATAAATCCAATATAGGTAGGCTAGCTGAACTGCATCCAATGAAAACGACACGTACACAACTGAAAAATGTGACCAATTAAAACTATGTCTGTAGTGTAGTAGGATAGCTTGCAAATAAGGTCTTTATCTTACAAAACACCTCCCAGCACCCTTCACAAGTAGTGTGCTGCTTGCTACTTAAGAATCAGGGGAAGTACTGTACTCTGAAGAGCCGGAACTACACCAGTAACAAAGTCTGGCCTTAATGGTTCCCGTGCCTCTCTCCAAATATAATGGAAATCACTTGTCTGGACAAGTGATATCCATTCAGTTTTGGTAGCAGTTTGGGGAGAGGTGTCTCTCCTCCTGCCTCATAGCTACCAAGATAAGGCTGGGAAGAAAGGGCTCTCTCTCTCTCTCTTCCCCACTGCGGCAGCCACTGAGTTGGACTAGAAACAAGGGGTGTCTCTCCCACATCCTGGCAGCCACTGAGCTGGGGCTGGGAAGGAGAAGAGTATTTCTCCAGCCACAGAAAGCACAGAACTGAGGCTGGGAAGGAGGAGAATCTCCCTGGCAGCTGCAGCCTTCGAGCTTGGGAAATGTGTCTCTTACTCTGGCTGTGCAGCCCTGCACATTCCAAATCCCCCTCCTTCTCACCCCAGTGCTCCCTCACCTACCCCCTATTTCACCCACCTCACCCAACTCTTCTCTACCACCCTCCTCTTATTTCCCCCAAGACCACCACTTCATCTTATATATGTACCTTCTCCAGGGTCCAGGCACTTAATTAGTGGAGCTGTGCAGGTGTGGACTCCACGAATTAAGTGGTGACCCTTTGTTCTCTTGTGTATGGCTGTATAGGTGTGCACCTTAGAGATGTATCGAGCCGAGATCTTCATTGAGCAATCCAGAATAATACCCTTTTCTCTGAGGTGATGCAGTTAATTTAGAATACAGTAAGGTGTATTGAACGTTTACATTATTTCTTCCAGCGTGCAATACTTTGAACTTCTAGCACTGACCTAACTAAGCTAAGGGAATGGAACTGATGAAATTTACTTTTAAACTTTTCGTAATCGTCTCCCAACCTTGATAGACAATACCTTTGTATTATCTGCAAATGTTGCTATCTCACTGCTCATCCCCTTTTCCAGCTCATTAATAATTATATGGAACAACACTGGTCCTAGGATGGAACCATGTGTCTTCCTATCATTAACGTGAATATTCTCTTGCCACTTTGCAAGATGATTGTTTTTCTGCAAGATTGCTCTTTGTATTTTAAGAAGGAAAAGTGCATATAAAGAGGGAGAAAAATAAATATTGACAATTTCCCTTTAGCTGCCCCACTAGGAAGTACGTATTTGGGTTTTTTTGGGAACCTGTGAGAGCCCTAGCAAAACCTCTGCTAAGCTAAATCAGTGGAGCTACTTATTAACCTCAGGCTTGGGAAACTGGCGACCTGAGCTTTCGTTCCCTTTTTATACATTTTCTTCATTATTAATCAGTAGCTATGGAAAGGCCTTAAAATGGTCTTCAAGCTGTGTCCAATCTGTCATTGTCTGAAAGTGGAATTTCATTAATTCAGACACAAACTGTAGAGCTTGGAAAGCTTGTTTCAAATGCACCCATATTTCTTACTCACCAGAAATCGATCCACCTCAGCCTTCTTTGTTTGCTTGGTACTGCATAGCTGGCAACTTTAAGTATTGATTGTACTCTCCCTCCACTTTCAATATTCACTGCTTGAAGATGGAGAGTCTCAAACTTTGCTGTATTTTCACAAGAGAACCAACAGAATCAGAACCCACTAAATTTTCTGACAGGCACTTTCCTTTGAAAGTTTATTGGGGATCCAGCATATATTATTATAATAATTTAGTCCTGGGTTGGTATATCAAAATATGATGACCTTATTGTACCCCAAAATGAAAAATTGGACACATTCTTGAATTTGATGCGTTTTTAGTGGGAAATTGTTTGCACTCAGATTATGGTGTTGGTATCCCAGATGCCATAGTTTGTCTATTATACAAATGAGGCCATGCAAAAACATATCATAGGCTGGGAGAGATAAAGGAATCATTTTTAGCATGGAATCCCAGCAGAGGCTGCTGAATCTCCTCGAGCATGTACAATCACACATTCTATCAAGTGTCTGCCATGCAAGTGCTGTTCAAGGTCTCTCTAAGCTATGCTGATAGATATGAAGTAATCAGCTACTTCTGGAGTACAGCTGCTCTAGTGGCCAAATTGCATTGATGAGCAGAAAGCATTGACAATAAACTACATCTGCCCTATTTCCAAATTTGATTGATGATTATTCAGGTTCCAGTTGACCAGAAAAATAATGAGTTATTGTCAGGTGCCCTTTGCTTTTCAGGGGGGAGAATTTATTTTCACTGAGCTTGGTTGTCTCATTGGTCATTTCTCTCTTTCCATGCCTTTCACTTTCTTCCCATCTATTTTTCTCTCTCTCATATTTTTGACAGTTTATCCTTCAGCTTAAAATAATATGAGATTGAATGATCAGTATATATCTACTATTATGTCATTCTGCAATGTAGCCATCTGTCATTCTAACTCCACTATGTTTTCTCTCGGTTTTTTTACACATATTTTCTATCGTCTTCTCCATCCCTCCTTCCCATTTTTCTTCTTTATACATTTTTTCACATATCTGCTTTTCCACCAAGATAGCCAGTTATTATTGCTCATGATACCAGTACAGTTCAACTTGCATTTGCAACCTGCAGCCATGCTCATCTTTAAAGACAGGCTGTGGCCTGAGGAAGTTTCAAGTCCCAACATTGCAGAAGGTTGTTTGGATCAAGCCACTATGAACATTGGATTCTGTTACCATAAATCCCTGTGGGCTTCCATATTATAGGTGTAAGTGGCTGCAGTCTGCTCCAGTAAAACAAATTAGGTGCAGCCCTTGGGCTCCTGGCAGATTGTCAGTACAATTCTCTCTTTTTCTCAAGTATGGGAGTTCAGATCCCAGAGGGAATATAATCTTCTTTGTATTCTTGCTTATTTCATGTCTAAATACAAATGCTAATACTCTGCAGCACACAGTGAGTTTTATCTAAGAATCTTTACAGAAAACAATTAGGAAATCCTCATAACACCCTTGTGAGCTCAGGAAATACTATGATCCCCACTGTGGAGAGGCGTGGTGACAGAGATATAGAAATGACATATCCAAGGTCACACAAACAATCAGTGGCAGATCTAGGAGCAGAATCAAGAACACCAGATACTATTCTATACTCCAAGCAGTGGCTGCTGCTTCCTTTTGTTTCCAATCCTCATGTTTATCAAAAAAGCATGATTTTTCAGGGTAAGTATCTCTGTCTCCATTGTAGTCTTTGATTTGGAGTTCTATTCTGAGCAGGATCTTATGTTTATATTCAGGGAATTTCTTTTAGAAGGTGACAAAATATAAAGCTGCGCCTTACTGAGCAGATGTATTAGCAATAAGATGAGTTGCCTGTTGCCTTGCTATGCTGGAAACACAAGGTGGGGGAGGTGCTATCTTTTATTGGACCAACTTTTGTTGGTGAAAGATGTTTTCGAGTGACACAGAGCTCTTCTTCAGGTCCTTCTTCTTGTTACACTGTCAGACTAGATTGCCATCTGGAAGCAAAATATACCAGGTGCCTATTGCTATAATGTATTGGATGCTATAGGAGATGGGATACCCAGCTGCACACAGGATGTACAGCTAACCATTGTGTCACCAGAACAGACTGCCTGCTATCTGGGCATAATGACTTGGTAGTCAGTTAGTGGCAGGAGCTGACTGTGATGTGGTCTGAATGGATCCCTGGCCTGATAGACAACTACTTATTGCTCAAAAAGACAGGCTGCTCTAGTTGCACAAAGGACCACCAGACTGACACTGTGGAGTGAGTGGATGCTCTGCCATGTTGGTAGATTGGAGTGTACACTCTGTGTGGTACTCTCTCCCATTAGAAAGGATGAAATACATACCCCCCCCCCCCACTTCTGTGGGGGAAAAGATTCATGAGCACTAGGAACTTTTTTTTTTTTTTAATTTAAAGGTGCTGAAATCACACAATTTGGCATCACAGTCCTGGCTCCTTCTCTCTCTGTAAATTCCAGGGCTCCCAGCCTTTAATGTAGCTCATTAGTCATGCATACATGCAGCTAGCATAATAATTAGTACTATAGAAGGCAGAATAATAGGTTGCTGCTCATACTAATGAGAGATAAAAACGAGGGATTTTCTCAGTTTAGGCAAACAGTTGTGACAATGAAACAGTAAAGGAAAAAGCATAATTGGGGAGTGGAGATTCTTCCAAACCTTGGAGCTGATTTCCTAAAATATGTGTTTCATCTTCTGAGGGAGAAACTTCTCTTTTCACTCCAGCTACAGGGGTGCTATACAAGGGTAAGAAAACATAGCACTCAGTGGAATTCCAGTTTGGGTGGCATTGTAGAACTCCATCAGCCTTGATCTAGCAAGAATAAAATTAGCCTAGGTACAGCTTCACAAGCTCCAAGCATATTTCCCAACTGCAGTGTATACATCCTAAAGTGAGAGAGAGCTGCTGTCCTGAAGGGTTTGTGCTCTAAAGAGCTCAGACAGACAAAAGGCAGGAGGGAAAACAGCAGCCCAGAGAGGTAAGGTGACTTTCCTAAAGTCAGTGGCAAGATCAGAATTAGAATACAGGTCTCCTATCTGAAGAGCTCCACGTTGACCTAGGCGGTAGGTGCTTAGCTCAAGGAAAAACACTGCTTGCTGGGAACTATAGTCTGTGGGAAATATTTCTATGTATAGAACCACTGCTTATGCAGCTGGAGTCAAAGGGATTTTCATCATTGGTTTTTTATAGGAGCAGGAGTAAGTGATCAAAGAGATCTGGGCTAGTTTTGAGCTGTTGGCAAGGAGCCAGTGAAACCCTCAGCTGGTAAAGATGAGGTGCCCATGATTTCGTTGCTTTTGTTGGTGACTTGTCAGTGCCTATGGCTCAGGTCTCTTTGGGGTTTCCAGCTTTGTCCTTTTTATACGACTACCTTTTGAGAAATCTAAATGTTGGACAAATCACTGACAGCCCCATAGAATCAATAGTAACGTTGATTGGACTGACTCACAGAGAAGCTGCCTCTAATTCAGAAGAAAGAAAATGCATTCAAGGGAGGGAGAAAGAAGAGGCAGATTTTTTTTAGCATTGAAATAATGTTATTTTTCAAAATCTCATATTCTCAGATGTTTTATATTCCTGAAGAGGGTTTTGTTTTGTTTTGTTTAAAAAATACCCAGAATTCTAAGAGCTTCCTGGAATATAAAATTTCATCATTTTTTCATCCTTTGGTTTGTATGTCTGATTCCTTTTTGTGTGCTGCCCCAAACTGTGAAATAGACTAAGTGTCATATAGCTGCCAAATAACCCTTTGGGCACACAAAAGTCTCCATTCGCATTAATGCAAAACTTGGTGCATGAAAAGTTTAAACAATCTGAGTGTGTCCTGCTATTTTTACATGCTCATTGCCTCACTCTCATGGCTTTCAGCAACATATCCAGCTTGCTTTGGCATTCATCAGTACCCCTCAGCAGTGAAAGGGCCTGAAGCTATGGGACTTACTGGGATAAAAGATATGCCATCAGCAAATGTTTACACTCATTACCATTCCAAGCAGTGAGAGAGCTCCCTTTCTGTCTTTCTCTTGCTTGCTTTCTTCTTCACTTCCTTCCTTCTTCCCCTTTCTTCCTCTCTCCATCTCTTCCTCTCTTTTTTCTTGGCACAGAAGCCTTGAAGGCAACTCCTTGAACTGTGGATCACTGATAAAAGCAGAGCCTGTGTCCTCCTTAGTTCACAACACAGATATAATCTATGGGCAGATGCTGCAAGCATAACAGAGAAATGCACACAGCTCTTTAACAAATATTCTTCCCCTAGTTTCATTATATCACAAGCAAATTATTTCCTGTTACATTGCCATTTACTAATCTTGTATACTAGATAGCGGCAGCCTACCTGTCAAGCTACTGGTCATGGTTGTTGAGCAGTATCCCATGGTTATGTGAACACAGCAAGTAAAACCTGAGAACAACACATTGCCCTGGGTCCATACATGCAACCTCCCTTGACATTAACGAGAATCCCTGTGGAGCCTCAAAGTCAGGGATGTTGTGGCATATATCCTGTTGGATGCTTGGTGGGGACTCAGGACTTCTCTGGTCCTTACTTTTCTTCCTTCCTCCACCAATCACAGAATGTGTCTTGCACATATGGCTGGAAGAGCTCCAGCAGTGTTGCCAACACTAACAATTTTAACACACGTCTTACAATATTTGGTGTTTTTGAAAAGCCCCAGCTCCTGTAGTCAGGTGTTTATATAAAAACCTTAGCTTTCATTTTAAAATAAAAGTAAGTTTCTAACTGTAACCAAGTACGTCAAAGGCTAGTCAATCCGTGCCTTTATTTATGCCCCCCACCATCACACCCAGCGAGCACGAGAGTCTGACCCGCCTCAAGTCCTTCTCGTTGTCGTTTTTGTAGATAACTTCTCTCCAGGGCTAGCCTGGCCCGAGCGCGTGTCCCGGGCTATTTTGCCCCGTCTCAGGTGTTGGGGAGAGGGGGGTCCAGACCCGCCCTCACTTGCGGACCCCAGCGCAGGGCCCTAAGGATGCGGACCTGCTTTGGTCCGGTCTGGCTGGCGGGGCTTCCCGCCGTAACACGCCAGCCCACGGGCTATGAGGATGCCCTACCCTGGGCTGTTTCCTCTCCCCTTACCTATCTTCCCCTCTTCCTGGGCCCCCGGTAGTTTGCAACTCCCCGTGAGTGCGTCTCCGGTTAGCCTCTTCCCCACACCGCTCCTCCCTCCCCCCTAGCAGCAAAGCCTCTTGCTTTTAAACCCTGGTGCCGGGCATTACATCACATCCACGCTCTGCCCTTTCACTCCCCGCCTCACCCTCTCCTCGCTCCCTTGCTGCCCAGGAGCACACCGCGCATGCTCCCTCCAGACCTTGCCGCGCCCCGTATGCAGCTGGCACTGGGTGGTTTGAGGGGCGGGGCCACTGTGTCCTGTCCCACGTGGCCTGAGGATATGCCGCGCCAGCTCCCTCCCTGCAGCGCCATGTCCCATACAGAGCCATTGCCGGAGGCTCTTCAGTGCAGGGCCGCTGCGCCCCGTCACACTAACTTTTATGGTTTTAGAAAAAAGCGTGAAAATGTGACCTTTTCACACCTTAGGGTGTGTCTAGACTCATAATTTCAAAGCTATTTTTTTTTCCATTTTCAGGGCCTTACTCCTGATTTTTGAATACTTAAGGTTGTTGATACTTCTCCTATGACTGGCTTTCTGTTGTGATGAGTATGCCTGGACAGGCAGAGCAATTTGCTTCAAATTCTTGTTTGACTCCTTGTGGCCTATAATCCTGAGACTGCAAATTTCATGAAAACACTCCCTTACTCCCAGTATTATACCACTGAGCATTCAATCCAGGCTGAATGTAGGAAATGGAATGGTGCCCAGGAATTAAAATGGTGTAAATGGGTTCTTTAAAACGGCTGTTCAAAGTCTTCCTTTTTTTGATGCTATCATACAGTTTCAATACGATTAAAAGGGCATTTTTTCCTGGGGAAAAATGCCTGTGACAAGCAGCCCCTGTCCGTGGTGAGTCCCAGCACCCTGCTGGGACCCCCACAGACAGGGACTGCTGGATCTGGCGCAAGCTGAGACCGAGCAAGCCGCTCAGTCCCAGATCGTGCCGGTCCTGGACCTACCTCCACTGTGGCCCTGAAGTTTAAATGTTGTAGGAGCCAAGCTGTCTCCTGCCTGGCTCCTACCACATTTAAACTGCAGAGGCAGCAGTGGGGGGGCCTCTTATTGACTAATCATATACTCAATACAAATATCTGCTTCTTAGTGTGAATAACTGATATTTTTTTTTTGGTTTGCTGCCTGTTCTAAAAAAAAAAAATTGTTGCAAGTTGAACCAAAACAATGTTTTCTTTATTTTTTCAGTGAACTAAATTGAAAAAAAAATTTGGATGCAACTAAATGTTTCATTTTCCCCCAAAATTTTGTTTTAAAGATTTTAAAAATTCAAGTAAATTTCCAATGAAAATTGTTTCAAATACAAAAAAGGAAATTTTTCTTTTTAAAAACTGATGATACAAAATGCCCATTATGGGGGGGATTTTATATACTTTTTTTCAACAGAAACTATTTTGATTGTCCCAAATTTGCATTTTGAATAAAAAAATTAGTATGAACATTTTTGCTGAAGTCTGTTAATGACACTTCAGTTGGATTTACTTAAAATAGTTGGGGCCGTACCTGGCCCACCCTTTGGTCCCTTTCTGTTGCAGTGATGCAAGGAGAGTGTAAAGTGGACCTACTAGGGCAGTTTAAGGGTTTCTCTGATAAGCAAAAAAAAAAAAACCCATCTAACAGAGAAATGGTGTAACAGTCTTCATACTCCCTCCCTTGACTCTCCTGCATAGTGTATGTGTTGGTACAGAGCTGGGGAAGAGGGCAGGTCTGGGCTCCTGCTGCATTACAGCAAACCCTAGGCAGATTAATAGCCTCTAGGGAAGAGCAAAAGCGTGGCAAACCGTCCCCTCTGCCATTCTGTCTGGTGAGTATAGTTTAACTAACTTGAGGATCAAGCCCTTTACTTATTAATTTTTACCATACTGATGCCATTGACTTCTCTACTGGGGTTCATGTCCCACAGTGATCGTGGCCTTTAAGGGAATGCTGCTGTGCCATGGGTATGTTCAAGTTAGAACTACATGTGAGTGAGTAGGCACCTGCCTCTCATCTGCACGTAGCTCTTCATAACAGCTCCAGTGATTATAGCTAACACATGTCAGGTGCAGACACATTCCCGATGGCCAGTGCACAGCTGATGTGCAGAGTCTGTGGCTTCCTCTTTGCAAATATTGCATTAATTAAATGGGAAAGCGGCAGGAGCCTGCTGTTCACACAGAGCACTTTGCAGAGCTGTGTTGTATGAGGGGCAGGCAGTACACACTGGGCTGGCTGGCTCCCCTGGCATCTCCCCATCAGTGCTGTGCAAGAGAGAGAGAGAGAGAGAAAGAGAGCGCGTACATGCCCACTGTGTGGAGGCAGTTAGTATCCACAACAGCAGTGCAGTGACTCTTCCATCCCAATTATCATTATTATCACTGGAGACAGCTTAACAGATTACCGCAGAAGGCAGACTGAGACCACATTAAAAAGTCTGATAGGAAATGAGGGTCCCCACTTAGCATGCTGAAATGAAGGTCTTAAGTCCAGTCTGTACCAGGGTGAATCAGATCCAGATGGCTTCATATGCCTGGGACAGGCACATGAAAAAGTGGCTTATCAGATACCATATAACCGATGGATCTTTCCCCCACTTCCACTTCTTCAACAGATATGGGGGGTTGAGACTATAAAGGTTTTACATAACTTGCCATTGTTCTGTGAGCTCAGGGCTTCCTGGCAAGGGGTCAGCTCTCACACTGCTAGCATTTTGACCCTTTGGTCACATCAGACTTCTGTAACCAGGAAGCTAGTGTAGGACTCAGTTATCTAGGTGGCATAGTTCCTGTGTGGTTCCCTAAGCTGACTTGCTGTTGTACAACGCAAATTACTTGTCTAGTGTAGAATTAGGAGGAGGTGGAGGATGAAAATGAGAGTCACAAAGCTGCAGAGCTGTGCGCTGAACAGTGGGGGAAAAGATGAATAAAATACAATTCAAAGCAGCTTCCCAACTTGTTAAATGTGGAGAAGTTATAGTCTATAATCTCTGCCATAAGGAGAGGAATGTAGCAGTTGTAAACAGACACAGGCAGTAGTAACTAGCAGGGTCTGAATACACAGAGTAACATTTCCAAACCCGGGCTGCCTAAAATTATGCTTGTAAATTCATGTTTAGACATCAGGGTGGGATATTCAAATGAGCCTAAGGCTTAGTGTACAGTTTATGTACCAGTCTAACATTCATTTAGGGGTGTTTAAAAGTGATATACACTTTTAGCAGTACAGCTCCCGATGTGGGCTGTTGTTTTGACATAAAGGTGCATGATATTGATATGTCTTTCCTCTTCTCATGTGAGAATAAGGCCTTGTCTACAAAACACTGCAGCAGTGCTGCTGTAGCACTTCAGAGATGTCACTGAGGAGAGTATTCTCCTGTCGGGGAAAGTAATCCAAAGGGTACTAGCAAGGTCAATGGGAGAATCTGTGGATAGCTATCCCAAGCTATCAATATCATGCTCCAATAATAAGAAATTAGCAGTAGGGATATATTATCGACCACCTGACCAGGACAGCGATACTGACATTGAAATGCTGAGGGAGATTAGAGAGGCTACCAAAATAAGGAACTCTATAATAATGGGGGATTTTAATTATCCCCATATTGAATGGATACATGTCACCTCAGGAAGAGAAGCAGAGATAAAATTTCTCAATGGCTTAAATGACTGCTTCTTGGAGCAGCTGGTACAGGAACCCACAAGGGGAGAGGCAATTCTCGATTTAGTCCTGAGTGGAGCGCAGGATCAGGTCCAGGAGATAACCGTTACAGGACCACTTGGGAATAGTGACCATAATATAATAACATTTAACATTCCTGTGGTGGGAAGAACACCTCAGCAGTCCAGCACTCTGGCATTTAATTTCAAAAAGGGGAATTACATAAAAATGAGGAGGTTAGTTAAACAGAAATTAAAAAGCACAGTGACTAGAGCCAAATCCCTGCAAGCTGCATGGAAACTTTTTAAAGACACCATAATAGAGGCCCAATTTAAATGTATACCCCAAATTAAAAACATAGCAAGAAACCTAAAAAGAATCACTGTGGCTTAACCACCTAAAAGAAGAAGCAGTGAGGGACAAAAAAGCATCTTTTAAGAAGTGGAAGTCCAATCCTGGTGAGATAAATAGAAAGGAACATAAACACTGTCAAATCAAATGTAAAAATGTAATAAGAAAAGCAAAAAAAGATTTTGAGGAACAGCTAGCCAAAAACTCAAAAAGAAATAAAATGTTTTTTAAGTACATTAGAAGCAGGAAGCCTGCTAAAAAACCTGTGGGTCCCCTAGACGATCGAGATATAAAAGGAGCAATCAAGGACGATAAAGCCATTGTGGAAAAACTAAATGATTTCTTTGCTTCAGTCTTCACGGCTGAGGACGTTAGGGAGATTCCCAAATCTGCACCATCCTTTGTGGGTGATGAATCTGAGGAACTTTCCCGGATTGAAGTGTCATTAGAGGAGGTTTTGGAACAAATAGAAAAACTTAATGTTAACAAATCTCCGGGACCGGATGGCATTCATCCAAGGGTTCTAAAAGAACTCAAATGGGAAATTACTGAACTATTATCTGTGGTTTGTAACCTATCCTTTAAAACAGCTTCCGTACATAATGACTGGAAGGTAGCTAACGTGACACCAATATTTGAAAAGGGCTCTAGAGGCGATCCTGGCAATTACAGACCGGTAAGTCTAACTTCAGTACCGGGCAAATTAGTGAAACAATAGTAAAGAATAAAATTGTGAAACGAGAAGAACATAATTTGTTGGACAAAAGTCAACATGGTTTCTGTAAAGGGAAATCATGTCTTACTAATCTATTAGAGTTCTTTGAAGGTTAACAAACATGCAGACAAGGGGGATCCAGTAGATATAGTATACTTAGATTTTCAGAAAGCCTTTGACAAGGTCCCTCACCAAAGGCTCTTGTGTAAATTACATTGCCATGGGATAAGAGGGAAGGTCCTTTCTTGGATTGAGAACTGGTTAAAGGACAGGAAACAAAGGGTAGGAATAAATGGTAATTTTTAGAATGGAGAGGGGTAACTAGTGGTGTCCCCCAAGAGTCAGTCCTGGGACCAATCCTGTTCAACTTATTCATAAATGATCTGGAGAAATGGGTAAGCAGTGAGGTGGTAAAGTTTGCGGATGATACCAAACTGTTTAGGATAGTCAAGACAGAAGCAGACTGTGAGGGACTCCAAAAAGATCTCACCAAACTAAGTGATTGGGCAACAAAATGGCAAATTAAATTTAATGTGGATAAGTGTAAAGTAATGCACATCGGGGAAAAATAACCCCAACTATACATATAGTATGATGGGGGCTAATTTGGCTACGACAAATCAGGAAAGAGATCTTGGAGTTATCGTGGATAGTTCTCTGAAAACTTCCACACAGTGTGCAGCGGCGGTCAAAAAGGCAAATAGGATGCTAGGAATTTTTAAGAAAGGGATAGAAAATAAGACACAGAATATCTTACTGCCCCTGTATAAAACTATGGCACGCCCACATCTTGAATACTGTGTACAGTTGTGGTCTCCACACCTCAAAAAAGATATTTTGACCTTGGAAAGGGTTCAGAAAAGGGCAACTAAAATGATTAGGGGTTTGGAACAGGTCCCATATGAAGAGAGGTTAAAATGACTGGGACTTTTCAGTTTAGAAAAGAGGAGACTGAGGGGGGATGTGATAGAGGTATTTAAAATCATGAGTGGTGTGGAGTGAGCGAATAAAGAAAAGTTATTTTCTAGTTCCCATAATAGAAGAACTAGAGGACACCAAATGAAGTTAATGGGTAGCAGGTTTAAAACTAATAAAAGAATGTTCTTCTTCACACAGCGTGTAGTCAACCTGTGGAACTCCTTGCCAGAGGAGGCTGTGAAGGCTAGGAATATAACAGAGTTTAAAGAGAAGCTAGATAATTTCATGGAGGTTAGGTCCATAAAAGGCTATTAGCCAGGGGATAGAAATGGTGTCCCTGGCCTCTGTTTGTCAGAGGCTGGAGAGGGATGGCAGGAGACAAATCGCTTGATCATTGTCTTCGGTCCACCCTCTCTGGGGCACCTGGTGCTGGCCACTGTCGGCAGACAGGCTACTGGGCTAGATGGAGCTTTGGTCTGACCCAGTACGGCCCTTCATATGTTCAACTCTTCTATCTCCAATGCTTTTAGCAAATTTTAGTTGAAGTCTGCACATTTTCTTCTGCTTGCTTGGCATCTGAGTAGATTTTACAAATTCCAAGGCTTGTCTGATTGAGGGGAAGTAACTATAACTTTACCCTAGTGGAAGGGAAGAGAGACACAGACTGGTCTATTCAGAGTGCCCATTGTATCATTCATGAGGGTCTGCCCCATGTTTACCAATTACAGTCCAGGGCCAATCTATACTAAACACATGCACTGGCAGAGCCATCTTTCTCAGGTGTGTGAAAAATCTGCACCCCCTACAAGGTGTAACTGTGCCGACCCCTGGTGTAGACAGCAACAGGTTGATGGAAGAATTCTTAAACTGCAACTTTGCAGGGAGGTGGATTAACTAGGCTGATGAGAGAACTCCTCCCATCACAGTAGTTAGTTGTTTACACTTGCTGCAACTATGCTGCTGTATCAGTTTAAGTGTAGACTTACCTTGGAGTTAGGCCTGGTCTGCACTAGAAAATTAGGTCAGTTGAACTACATTAATCGGGATGTAAAAATCCATACCCTCAAGCATTGCAACCACATCATCTTAACCCTCCTGTCAGCCTCGGTAAAATGTATATGGAAATGCTGCAGCTTAATTCATTCTGCAGGGTGGCAAGGGAGGTGAAGTGAAAAATGGATGCAAAAGTTTTGGGGATTTCATGGTCTGATTCTTTTTTTCCTGAGGTTGGCTCCCCCTTTTGCTTCGGTAAGCAAGAAATAGGAGAGAGGTTCAACATACTCTGAGCCAGACCCTAAGCGGCTGTAAAACAGTGTCGCTTTATTGACTCAGTAGCACTATGCAGATGGATTGCCAGATAGTCCAGTTTAATGATCCAGGCAGAGTAAAAACTCATACCCAGCAATCAGACTTAGAACTCTCAAGTGCTAGTGAAGCACACTAACCAAAGGGCCACCTGACCAACTCCTGGCTTGGAGGCTATTTAGCCTGTGATTTCAACGTGAGTTTTTTTTCTTATAAAAGGGAAGAAGCGACGATGCGATTAGATGAAGAGTAGTGCCTACTGGTTAAAGTGGAGTTGGACAGCCATGACTGTTGAGTTCTGTTCCCAATCCTGCCACTACTTGCTGGGCAAGAAGCTTAACTGTGATGTGCCTCAGTTTCTTCATATGTATATTGGGTATAATATGTATGGAACTGTATTTTACAGTGGCATTGTGAGGATTAAGTAATCTTTGCAGAGAGGTTGTCAGTGAAAAATTATATACAAGAGTAGTTCAAGTGTCATGCTGTTTGGAGTGACTCATGACCATGAGCATCAACTTCAGGGCAGACATCCGAAAAGCAGGGCAGATATCTCCAACTGATTGTGTGCTCTGTAATTAGATTTCACGGATCCAGAAACAAATGTAAGTATAGTTTCCCCAAGTATAGTCTTATAACAGAGTCACAAACAGTGCCCTTAGGCACTGCAGCCTAACTTGCCAGCCAGTGCGATAAATGGTCACTTACACTAAAAATCACAAAATGTTCAGATGCTTCTAGTTCCAATAGACCAGTCACTTACCCTAGGTCAATTGTACCTTAGATCTCACACCAAAGTCTTCTAGATAATCCTGTAATTAACTAAAGTTTTATTAACTAGGGCAAAAGAAGTGAGAGTGTTCTTTAGCAGTCAGGGGAAGCAAGCTCTATACACACCTGAGTTCCAGTGTGTGATTCAAAAGATGACAGTCCTGAGAGACACTTTAACTGACAGATCACTACAGCTCTAAGTCATGACAAGCAGCATGGGAATCTTTTTGCTTATGTTCAGGCATCTTTGTGCCTCAGAATCCAGACAGTAGGAAAGAGATTCAGTTTCTCCTTGTTAGGGATTTTGCCTCCCCCACTCCAGAGTTCAGACTGATGAGTTCATGCATAGGTCTCTCCTTCCTAGTGGGAGTTAGAAAAGCAGTTAATAGGGCCTCTGGCCTTTGATGCTATGCAATACCTCATTTGCCATCAGTGGATCATCTTGTGTGCAGGACAAGTACTTTACCTTACTGTTTCTTTTCCTGTTTGGTGAGTTACACAGTTACAGAGGTTTACAATGTAAACACTCAATATAACTTTATAGTATGGGCTGCAGCCATAGATCTTACTTATAATGATAGAGATCAACACATGCTGCATCCTTCAAGCATTTTATAAAACCAAAACATATTCTTAGTAACTTAACAGCTAACATCTATTTTGATGATGCCAACACACAGGTAAGTCTGGTTTCCAGCTATACATTTGGCTTGAGACCTGGGTATGAGCTGGCACCTGGTCTGCCAGCATCACACCATGTACTTTCCCTAACTCCCAAACTCCACTTATTCATAATCTTGCTAGGCTATAATACGAACTTGATTTATCTGTAAAAAACACATGCACTTTTATAGCACTGTAAAAATAATTAATAGAATGCCACTGGAACCTTTAATTAAACCCATACTGTAGTTTCCTCACCCAATGCTAACCATGTAGTCCATACCCTTTGGTGACAAAACCCTTGGGTGAGTATGGCCCAAGCCTACAGTGGTTGCATTCTGTGTTTGAGCTTGGATTACATTTTAATTGTTACACAGGTGCTGTTAGGAACAAAAAAGGAGAAACATGTGCAGAATGGGGGTGACGGGGGAGAGAAATAAGAGAGCTTTCTCTCCTCCTTCTGGAATCGCTCTCACATTCGGAGAAAGGCAAAGACTTGCAATGAAACAAGTAACAAGGGAGGTGTGTGTGTACACCTTTTCTCCAGCTCTCCATTGAGTCGTGACCTGGTTTCTTCAGGAATTGCCTGCTGTTTTCTTTATTTTCTAAGCAACTCCTGAGACAATGCCTTGCATGCCAAACAGCCAGCCAATCAGATAGGAAAGGGTCTGAGTTGAAGATGCACTTCCTGATCCTTTCCTCTTATTATTTTTCTTTCCTGGCTCTGAAAGAACAGCTCTGAATCTTGTCACCATGGAAAGGACAGGGGAAAAAAAGGCTTCTCTTACCTGCCTGAGCACCTGATTGAGTGTTATGTGTACTGTATTTGGATATTAATATTTGTCATTGTTATCATTTTGGCAGAACCCAAGAAGAAGAAAAAGGAAGGCAAGAAGCAGGAGAAGATGCTAGATTAATAGAAGCCATGCTGGGCAGCAGGAGAAAGGGACATCAGCAAGTGTAATGGGTTAACAGTTTCATTTACATCTAGGCAATTTACCCTAAAATTATTTATAGTTTAATTGTACAATAGGAGAACACACACACACACACAATCCTTTTTTTTTTAAAGTTTACTCTAGTATTTTTAATGTATAGCCCTAACAACATTTTAGAGGACTGCAATAAAGAACTGTAATTTCATTCAGAAAATCATTTCTATTGTATGTTGAACAATGTAGAGTATTTTAAGGCATGTTTTTCTCAAGTCATATTTTAGCAGTTGATCCAGACAAGTTACTCCATGCAGGCAGAGCTCTAAGCCTGTGGAAGTCAGTGGAGCGGTGTGTGAGAGCAGGCATCTGCCCACATGCAATAATGTGTAGGATTGAGGCCTTAGATCTGAAACAAAGGAGACATTTTTTTTGGGGGGGGGGGGGGGGAGGATCTTTTAAAATGAATATTCTGATTATTAGAATGCTGTGTCGAAACTATCTGTTTGGGAGTAGGTGGGAAGGACTAGTATTTACAGGCAAAAAGTAAGAGGGGGGTGGGACAGGTTTAAATTCCCATTGTTTCTACCACAGGCACTTTATTGGCAGCAGGAATAGTGAAATAATCTCTAGAAAGCTGGGGTTGGCAAAGTCCTCAATTTTCACAGTGTTGCACTCAGCTGAAAAAGAGCTTGTCATAGTCAAACAATACCAAAACTCTTCTTTTGTTTTCATGAAAAATTCAAGGCAACAGAGGAAAACGTTTCCCTCCCTCTGCATGAAATCCTGCAAAAATACCTTTACCCTGCCCTCTTCCAGCAGGGGAGAATATCCTTTTCATGCAGTCTGATTGGGATCATTGGGTTTTTGCCTTACCAGTCTCCCATTGATGCCAGTGAGAGCCTGCCTATTGATTTCAATTAGAATTGGTTTCAGCAGAAAAATTGAAATAAATTATTTTTTAAAAAGTCACAGGCTTTTTTCCAGAAAACAAAATGGGAAAAAAATTGGGGTTTGAAGCCAAAAATTAGATTTTTTTTTCATTTAGCCCCTTTATCTCCCTTTTTCTTTTATTCCATTAGAAAAAAGGGAAAGTGAAAACCAAGAAAGGTTTTGTTTTCCATTAAAACTTGGAAAATTTCAGTCAAAATAAAAATTTTCTGTGAAAAAAAATTTACATAAAGTATTTTTTGTGTGTGTGGGGGGGGGATATTGATTGAAAAAAAAATGAGCTGCTTTAATTTTAATAAATATTGAGTCTGTTCTTTTGTTGAGGGAAGGGAGGGCTGATTTTCTTCTTATTTTAGCCCACCATTTTAATTGACTATGAGACCCAGGGCAAAGGCATCTCTTACATCATGAGCTAAAGTGCTACCCAAGTGGCTCCAGGAAAATCCCATAAATGATTGTGCTGGGGAGAAGACTGTTTTTCACTCGAGACAGTTAAGTGAGGATTTTGCAAAGGAGTTTAAAGAATATCAGTGCCCAAACTGCACTGAACTTGCATTTGAAAATCTCAACCTTATAGTTCAAAGGACAGGATTTGGCTGCATCCTGCTTTCTGTAGAGGGAAGGCCATGGCCTGTGTTATGCAAGTCAGACTATATTATCACAATGGGCTCCTCTGGTCTTAAAACATATGACTCAATGAGAACCTGCCAATGTCAGTAGTTCTGCACTGGGTGTAAGGAGAGCCCAGGTGAGCAGGTCACACCACAGGATTGGGGCCTGGCTTGTAAAAATGGCGGAGATTCTTCTCCCCACTCTACCTCCCCTCCCACCGTACATAAACTCCAGGCATGCTCTCTTTGTGCTCACACTGGTTCTGGAATGGAGAGCACGCTTTAGGCCAGGGGTGGGCAATAATTTTTGAGAGGGGGGGGCACTCCAAGATTTTGGAAAGTGGTCGAGGGCTGTACTCTTCCATGGAGGAGATACAGGATCTGGGATGGAGGTTGGGTGCAGAAGGGAGCTTGGGGTAAGGGATTGAAGAGCAGGAGGGAGACTGGACTCTGGGAGGGAGTTTGGGTGAAGGAGGTGGTTGTGACCTAGGGCAGGGGACTGGAGTGCACAGATTTGGGGTGTGACCTAGGGTAGGAGGGGATTGTGATCTGGGGCAGGGGATTTGGGTGTAAGAGGGGGATGGAGGGTTTGGGTTTATTGAGTGGGGAGGGGGGCAGAGGGTTGGGACGGAGGGACTGGGGTGCCAGATGCAGGCTGTGGCCAGGAGACTTACCAGCCAGCATGCAAACCAGCTTAAAACATTTCCCAGCCAGCCAGCCTGGCCACGTGCGTCATTGAATAACTGAGCTAAGGACAGGGGGCATGGTTCTTCTTGGCTGCCTGTTAGTCAAACAAGCAGCTCCCATTGGCCGGTTTTTGGCCAGAAACTGGCCAATGGGATTGTGCTGGGGGCAGGACGGCTCCTGAAATGTCCCCCCGTCTCATCCAGTTTTAAAACAGAAATGGAGCCCTGCAGCCATGTTTCTGCACACCTTGCGGGGCTGGAGGCCTATACACAGAGCTAAGGCCTGGTCTACACTTAACACTTAGGGCATATCTACACTAGGAAATTATTTCAAAATAACTTATTTCAAAATAACTCCTGAAATAATAATTTTGAAATAGAGTGCCCACACAACAGGGAAGCCTCAAAATCAGTCTGATTCAAGCACCTTAATGTGGACATGCTACCTTGCCATAGAGCCCCTGGGGAGGAAGCACTGGGGAGTAATTCGTTTGAGTGACTCTGGTGAGTAGTTATTTCAAAGTAGGGGCAACGCAGCATCCACACTACCACTGTTTTGAAATAAGCATTATTCCCCGTGGAAAGCAGGCGTTATTTCAAAATAACCAGCCCATTATTTTGAAATAAGGTAGTGTGAACACTCCGCATGTTATTTCAAAATAAGGGGAGTTGTTTCAAAATGACTCCCTAGTGTAGACCAGGGCTTATACAAGCATAAATATATTAGCCAGCAGTGTGAAAACCCCCCCACCCCTAGGCTACGTCTAGACTACATCCTTCTGTCAGCAGAGGGCTGTAAATGAAGCACTTCGAAAGTGCAAATGAAGCAGGGATTTAACTATCCCATGCTTCATTTGCATAATCACGTAATGGCACTCTTTCTGCTGACAGAGGGATGTAGCCTAGACATAGCCATAGTGGTCATAGCTATGCCGACAAAACCTCCCATATAAATGCAGCTATTCCAATTGAAGAGTGCTGGTGTGAATCTAGTTAATGTTATATGGGAAGATGGTGTTCTTATGTCAATGGGTTGGTTTACACTAGGGCTACGTCTACACTGTAGCAAATGAAGCACAAAGTGGAATATCGCCATGCTTCATTTGCATAATTAATTAGCAGCCGTTTTTGCGCAACCGGCTTTTGTGCAAAAAGGAGCTGTGTAGGTGGCTCCTTTTTGCCCAAAAACCCCCTCTTTCACAAGAGCCATTCTTCCTGAAAAAATGAGGACGGCTAGGAGGCTATATTGAGGTAGGCTTTGAGATGGAAACATAGCCTAAAGAGCTGATGTTGCACCGATGTAGTTTCAGTGGCACAGCTTTGCGTAGGGACATTCTAACATCATTTTAAATCAGGTTTACAGTGGTTTAGCTGGCTTCCATTAAGCTGTCAGGAGTTGAGAATGCTGCAGACAGATGGCCTGATTCTCCTGTGATTGGGCTAAAAGTTTTGTAAAAAGGGGTGCTCTCCTCCTTCCTTCCCTCCCCCACTGTAAGGAGTTAGAAGTGGACTCGTGTGTCCTACTTCAGGAATGGTTTCTGTCTTCATTTGCCACAGCTATAACATGGTCCTAATGGAACAAGTACCCTAAAATAGCATGACTTTCTATGGACACTCAAAATCAGTAGAGTGAGGTGAAATGTCATGCTTTGGCTAGACATTGTGTGCAAACCCTGGATTTAAACACCTGCAAGCTTAGGGAATTTTGACACTAGAACTTATCTTGACAGCTGCCCTTATCTCTCCAATGCCCTGAACCAACCTCCCAGTGGATACGGGAAGTTGGGTTTTTGATTCAGATTCTACAGGTTGGGATGCTGTCTAGTTTTAACATTCTTGACAGAAATGCCCCATTTGTAACAATAACACTGTGTCACCTGCCACTTCAGGATCATCTAATGATGTAGTACCATTCCTTCCAAAGCTACTCTTCAGGGTTGTTGCAAGTTTGAGAACAATAAAAATCAGCAATTGGAAGCAGCAGCTTGTTTGGGCTGTTGATTCAGAATACGTAGGTGCTAACTTAGAATCATTCTCTTAACACTTCTTCAGTCACGTCTCCTGACTTGGGTGGAACTTTGTCTTTCATGCTTTCTTGTAATTGTGCATTAACTAAAAGCACAAGTGACATGCCTGGGAAAGGGAGTCCCTCTGGGTTGACCAGTAGTAGGGAATATAAAAAGCAAAGAGTAATAAAGTCATCTTCAGGGCTAATGCACAGCTGCAGCGCCTCCTGCTGGTCACTCAGGGAAGCAACTCAATTCAGCCCTGCAGCACCCCCTTCTGACCAGTGTCTCACTTGCTCTTACAGGTGGTTGTGTCATCTTACATTATCCCACATCACTCCCAGACTGCAGCACCCTCCTTTCTGGGTACTGCCCTGCCACAGTGTCCCCACACTCTGGGGTCCTCCCCCTCTGGGAACCTCCAACACCATATACCAACCTTGCCTTCATGACAATACCTGCCACTCATTATCTAACCTATGCCTCAGGGGCCAACTACAGCCCGAAATGGCCACTAGTCAAGGGCTCTGGACCTGCTGCCTTTGCCTACCCTGGCTGCCTTCCTGCAACTCTAGTACGCTCAGGCCCTGCAGCCTGAGAGCTTGCCTGGCCAGAGCTTCCCAGCTCTGCTTGCCTTTCCCCAGCACCACTTTGCCCCACACTGGCCCCATAAGGGTTAAATCCAGTCCTGGGAGTGGTCTGGGGCTGTGGAGCAAGCAGCTGTGGCATATAATGGCCAATTATTTATACAGCCCTCAGCTGGGTCCTAACAGCACCTGGGTGGGAGGAGAGACTCACTCATTCTTGTTCCAGCTGTGGGGCAGGAGGGGACCTGGCTGCTAGGGAAGCTTGATGCTTCTTGAGACAAACACTCCATCACAGGCTGCAAGCATTAAAACAATGTTCATGGTGATAAGAGATATCATAACATATTTCCCTCACCTTGGTGCATAGCTATTCCTTCAACATTTGGCATCAGGCGATGGACAATTCCAATAAAGCCTGGTGCATGAATTGGTAATGATCCAGGGGAAAATTAAAACAGCCACCTAATGTGCAATATCCCAGCACTAGCCAGGCTCTTAGCCTGAGTGTGGGCATGATAGGTATTTCTGGTTTGTGTAAGGGAATTCCTTCAAGAACAATCAGATTTAATTTGTGATTGTTATTAGGATTTAAGAGGTTTTTTTGGGGGAGGAGCAGCTGTTCCCTTGTTCTGCAAATCTTGACTAACTCTGTGTGTGAGTATGGTATCACATGGTTTGTGTCTTCTGAACTGAAGTGCTGCTGAAATTGCTCTGACATCAGCTCATGTAAACCTGCCAAGTCTCTTTTAGTGAAATACTTTGATGAGAGCTGGCATTTCAAAATAAACCTCCACAAGCTGTCCAGGGTGAGAAAAAAGTTGGGGAAGGGGAATCTTCCGTCTCCATTTTTTGAGCCCTACAAGGGGGTATCTCTTAGAATCATAGAATACTAGGACTGGAAGGGACCTTGAGAGGTCATCGAGTCCAGTCCCCTGCACGCACGGCAGGACCAAATACTGTCTAGACCATCCTTGATAGACATTTATCTAACCTACGCTTAAATAGCTCCAGAGATGGAGATTCCACAACCTCCCTGGGCAATTTATTCCAGTGTCTGACTACCCTGACAGTTTGGAACTTTTTCCTAATGTCCAACCTAAACCTCCCTTGCTGCAGTTTAAGCCCATTGCTTCTTGTTCTATCCTCAGAGGCCAAGATGAACAAGTTTTCTCCCTCCTCCTTATGACACCCTTTTAGATACCTGAAAACGGCTATCATGTCCCCCCTTAATCACATATCTCTTGGGGACCTGCAATAGTTTTCCAGAGGTTGTCCTCCCAAAGGAGGGTTCCCTCACTATATTCTGACAGAGTTGAAGGGTTTCCCTTTGAGCTTCTCCCAGATTTCCGAAGGCATTGCTGTGGCTCCTCTCCAAACCTGAGTAAATGTCAGTTGGAGATATGAACCTGCAATTGCATTCTTCAGTAGGAGGAAGAGCTCTTGTGGAGAGCGATCCAAAGGGCACCTCTGAATTCACCTATTATTCCTTTCATCAGAAATCTCTAATTCTTCCTATCCAGTCCCTTCATCCTACAGCAGCACCTGCAGAGCACTGTATTCAAAAATCCTTTGTTGATTCTGGCACACAGAATTGTGGGATTCAGTGGGTCCTTGGATGCTTTTTTTGACCATTTTGTGAGTCCTGCACAAAATTAAGCTGATAATTCATGGGACACCAGGAATTAGGAATAGGCTGCCCAAATTACTTGGGAAAATGGGCTTGTTGGAGAAGAGCCTTCTTCATAAGTTTTTCTCTAGCTAGGGGCTTTCTGGTAGACTGGAACCCATCAGATGCAATGAAAAACAAGGGACTCCAATGTAAAGGAGAACTGACTCAAACTCAGAAGGCCACTTTTGCAAGTTAAACTGTGAAGACAGTGAAGATAACCCCACGTCCCCACCTAAGCTATCAGGGTAAAGAATGAGGGGACAGAAATTCAGGAGTGGATAGAAATGAAGAAAGTTACGGCCTGGAGAAAATACACTCTACATCCACATTTTGACTTGGGGATGGCCTGGTCCTCTTGATCCGAGTTCTAGAAGACTTGGGCATGCCTTTGACTATGAGGAATCAAAAAAATCTTCCCATTCATCTACCACCTCCCTGCTCACTAACCTCATGCTTCAAAAATTTCAACCTTGGCTTGTGCAACCTTCCCTCTGATACCAAACACATCTGAGATCCTAATGGTTGCAGTGGGAAAACCTGGCCTATAAAACCCCTACAGGTTGGACCTCCCTGGTCTGGCACCCTCAGGTCCTGAGTAGGCCTGAAGGAGGGTTTTGCCGAACCAGGGGAGGTCACTTCTGTCCCCCTGCCAAGTTCTGCTCCTGGTCTGGCCTCCTGGCGGGTTCCCCACATGCAAGCAGCCCTGCTTCCCTGCCACAGCAGCCCGTGATCCCACCGCTGGGGCTTTTAGCTTTGCCGTGCCAAACCACTGCCCTTCTGCTGGTGCTCCTGTCCCCACCAGCCCTGCTGCATCAGCACCAGCCCTACCAGCCCACAGTCCTGCCCCTGGACCTCCACCCCCTCCCACCTGCCATGACAACAGCTGAGCAGCAGTCAGGATTCCTGACCTTGCCAGCCTGACCAAGACAGCACTGGCCTTGTTGCTGGGGCTCCTGGCTCCACCGCTGGGGATTCTGGCCCTACCTCAGCAGACCACTGCCCTGCCAAAGCCTGCTGACGTTCTGGCTGCCCTGCCACTGGCTCAACAGAACTCCCATGGCAGGGATCCCAGCCACTGGCCTCCCTGCAGCCAGCCTGGCTGGATTCCCAGCCCCTGCAGGACTCCTGCCTCTGGCCCTCCACTGGGTCTCTTTGGTCCAGCAACAGCTGTGGTCCTGTGGTTCAACCTGTACTGTAGCCACTATCACGCCCTCTCTGTGTGAGATGGCACCAACTCTTTAGCACTAAGCCTTTCTTATGTTTTCCTTTATAGAGCTCCTTAAAGTCAAAAGATGCCCTGACTCTAATGGTTTCTTCCTGCCTTTGCCTTCTTGAATGCAGAATGGGATCCTCAGGATGCAACCTAACCCACAATTCTCTTATTAAATATCTGACAAAGAGCTTCCTATTTTCAAAAGCAATTACTCATATTCCATCTTGAGAGGGGTTCCCCAAACAAAACCAGTTCAAAAGGCCATTTACGGTTCTAAACAGATCAAGAGAACTTTGCATATAAAAGTCTGCAGCTTTGAAATCCTTGAGGCAAGAGAATTTACAACCTATGCTTCCTATCCATCGTTACCTTCCCGTAATGAATTATACAACCTGAATCCCCTCATCTTAATCTATCTACCTTTCCGCAGTGAATTGTTACACTTTCAGTGTGGTAATTATGTAATTTATTCAGACTTTCCAGATTGGAGTGGAACGGCTTTGTTTCTTCAGATTTTGTTTTGGTCATTGTTGGGGATTAACAGAAAAGTAGAATACTACTGATGCTCAGAGCTAGAACTTGGCTAATGAGGATGGCAGTAAGAAGGCGCAATACCTTTCTAGAACAACGGTGCTTACAGAAACTACTAAGCGTGACTCCAATCTAAAAAATAATAGTGCCAACGCAAAGTGAGCTCAATGACTTTACTAAACACAAGCCAGCAGAGACTCACGGCCATCAACTCTTGTTTTAGGGCAGAAGTTGTCATCCTTTCAGAAGTGGTGTGCCAAGAGTTAACTTATTTACTTCTATTTATGAATATGCATGCCGAGAGGAAGAGGGGTAGGGATAGGCTGGGAATGGTGACCATATTTTCTGAACCAGCTGCTGCTAGGGAGAACAGTTTAATTATTTAAAATTAAGTTTGATAAACTAACATGAGAAAGTTAAAATGCTTAATCTGTTTAATAAAAGTATAATATTAATTTATGTCCAACCCAAAAAATGTTTCAATTTTTTTTTATTTATGGCAGGGTTGGGGAACCTTTTTTTGGGGGGTCAGGGGTCACTGACTAACAGAAAAATCAGTTGGGGGACCACACAAGTGAGAAGCAAAAAAACAAAAACAAAAACAAAACCCCCACACCTCCTCCCACCCAAACTTCCTCCCACCCATACTGATGTAGCCCCCAACTGAGACACCTCACTCCTCTAGCGCTCCAAGGAGGACTGAGGTTCAGGGTTTCGCATAGGCCAGATTTATTTTTCTGGGGTTCCAGACTTAATGGATTTTGTGGACCTCCGTAGACTCTGGGGTGGGGACAAAAATGAGGGATTCAGTGTGTGGGACAGGGCTGCCAGCAAGAGGGATGGGAGTGCAGGATCTGGGCAGAAGGTAGGGTGCAGGAAGGCAGCATCTGGAAGGGAGGATGGAAGTAAGAAGGCACAATACCTTTCTAGAACAACGGTGCTTACAGAAACTACTAAGAATGACTCCAATCTAAAAAATAATAGTGCCAACGCAAAGTGAGCTCAATGACTTTACTAAACACAAGCCAGCAGAGACTCACGGCCATCAACTCTTGTTTTAGGGCAGAGGTTGTCATCCTTTCAGAAGTGATGTGCCAAGATTTAACTTATTTATTTCTATTTATGAATATGCATGCCGAGAGGAAGAGGGGAGGGAGTGTGGGGTGGGGGTACAAACAGAAGTTTGGGGGTTAGGGGAATAACACAGAAAGGGTGAGAATGCAGCCAAATAGCTAGTTGGAGAGGGAGACAAAGAAGTGGGGAGTAAAGGAAAGTGCAGCTTCTGCAAAGTAAAATTGTACCCCTCTCACATCCTCCCTCTGCTCCAGACTCATTCCTGTCAGCCCCATGATCCCATCCCCACAGCCCGATACCCTGCATCACCCCATCTTCCTCAGTGCAACCCCTGACTCACTCCCATCCTGTCTCTGCATCCTCCCTCACCTCTCCTACCGCAACATCCCTGTGCCCCCAGAATACACACCGGCAGGGCAGCAGCGCTGAGATTCACAGCCCCTAGGAGCAGCACTGGGGTGAAGAGGGGTTGTGGGGGAGGGACAGAGTCACTTCCCTGCCTGGCCCAGCCGTTTGCTGTGGCTCGCCCCTCACCTGCAAGCTGCTGCTTTGGGGTTGGGGTGGGCAGAGCCCGGGGATGCTCAGGGCTGGTTCCAGCCTGGCCAGGCGCAGCAGGGCATTGAGGAAAGGGCTCCCTGCCCCCGCACACATCCCGGAGGCGGCAGCAGCTTGTGACTGGCCATCCAGCCCTGGATCTGCAGAACAGTTCCAGCTCCACCCCCTCCCGGAGCAGGAAGCAGAACCTGTAGTCAGGGGTTGTGTGATAAACCCTTAGCTCCTGGGAGCTGCACAGTCAGGCTGGGCAGGGGCAGCCCTAGGGACTCAGAGCCCAATGTGGGGTCATGCTGCCTGCTCCACTTGCTGGGTCACCTCGGCCCCCTCTGCCTGCCCCCTCCCCCTTCCAGTGGGAAGCCAGGGTTGGTTCTCCAGCCAGCACCTGCACCATGACTGCAGGGCTCCAGCAGCTGCTGGGGCAGGGAAGGGGAGCTAAGCTCCCCTCACGCGTGCCAGTCAAAATCAGCTTGCATGCCACTTATGGCACCTGTGACGTAGGTTGCCGACCCCTGTTTTAGAGCCAAGACCAATCAAACCAAGTGCAAACATTCTACAAAACAAAGGCTGATTGCTGTCTCAGAATGAAGGTCTCTTCTAGCACCACAAAGTAAAAGGAAAACCATAGTGCCCTCTCCTGTCTGTTGCAACTTCCCAGGGACCAGATCCATTCAGAAGTTTTTGAATATAGTAACCGTGAATATGAATGGGGGAAGGGAATGGCTTCTGCCACTGCAAATAAAAGAAAATAAAAGAAACCCCTCCCAATCCCTGTAGTGGTGTCAAAAATGTAAAAAAAGAATGAACATTAATAACAAATTACGGGCTAAATACCGTGCTCAATGAATTTCTAATTTCATAAAATCTTACCTTATGTCCATGATGGCCAACCAGTTCTGAAGCAGCAGCCACTATAGTGGTCGCTGCTATAGCAAACTAGCCACACTCAACCAGCCAAACAGACTTATATGGCTACTGGCTAGTGTGTTGGACACTATGGCCTCATATGGTGTCTTTCCATTGGTTCTTTCCTTTTCTCTCATTTGTTTTTATTTTTATTTGTATATTGAGTTTGTAAGCTAGTCGCGTGTTTGATATGAAAGCCATATATACACTGTGACAAAGCTCCTATGAAAACTCGGTGGCTCCTGCACTTCCTGGCAGATTTTGCTTGCCTCAGAGGCTCACAGCAGCCCACAGTTTTAAGCACCACACCCAGGGCTTTAGTTTGCTGATTGTTGATCTCTTTTCATCATCGGCCAGTATATAGTAAAATGGAGAAGAAACTCCACGATCCTTTTCCCCCAGTGAAAGTGGGGAGGTGGGTGTTGGGGGGGAACTTGACCCACTCTCTACGCTGGGTTCCAGCCCAGGGGCCTGTAATAGTAGCTGCCTGTGTGAATTCCCAACACCTGCTGTAAGTCAGCTCCAAGACCCGTGGGCTGCTTCCCAACTCCTTCCCCAGCACCTTCCTTCTCTCTACTTCATCCTCCTGGTGTTCAGTTGTTGTCTCCTTTCCTCCTACTCCCAGCAGTTCCATCCTCTCAGCCACCCCACTGTAGGCAAAGCTTCTTTCATAGCCAGTCTGAACTGGTTTTCTTAATTACCCCCAGGTGTCCTAATTGGCCTAGGCTGGCCTGACTGCAGGTCTGGTCAATTAGCTCCAGGTGTTCCACTCTGCCTGATTGCCTCTGCCAGCCCTTCCCTGTTACCCTGAGAACAGAGATCTCCTCAGTCAGAGGCTTATATATCTCCCCTCCACTACTTTTTTATAGCCTTCTGTTCTGACCCTGTCACAGCACATTATGGGATGAAAACATTAATCCTGTAACTTTCCTTAATGTTTCCCTTGGCGTGGCAGGATCATGGGAGGCCCTGGAGAATGCATATGTTTACTGATTGTATCAACATAATTTACTTGCTCTTAGTGGAGATGAAGCTATTAAATAAACTAATGTACAGAGGTATGGCCGTGTCATCATCTGCTTGTTGAAACAATAATAAGAGGCGTTGAAAGTCTCCTGAAAGCATTCCAAAGATTCTTGGGGGTAGTGTCTTCCTTTGTGGTGTCAATTTGCTGTCAGCCTCGGGATGTTGCGTTTTTAATAAACCCTTCCTGTATATATTCTTAGAGTCTTTATTTGCAGCAAGAAACCAAGCCAAATAACAGGGACTGGCAACTTCTCTGTAGTTGTGGGCATCTAGGCTGAAGTCTGTCTTCTCAAAATTCCCTCTATTTCCCAGCCCTGTAATAGGAAAACACTTTTTTAATGCTCACTTGAATGTCCAGAACATAGCCACAACACTGGGAGAGAAGTTTGGAAACGTTTTTCTTGTGGCTTAAGTGAGAATATCATGCACATCCTCAAGAATGGAATGTCCTCGGCCGTCCTTTTCTGCCATGTCTAATCCCTTTGGGGTGAGAGGTGTTGGTGGGGGAAAAGGAGTGCGAAGCAACTGGGCATCGGAAAGGCGAGCAGATATGTTCATTTCCATTAAGGAACGAAGAAGAGTGGTAATAAGAAGGGAAAAGGAGAAAGGAGATGGAAAGAACAGGTAAGCCATCATCACTTTAAGTCTTTTGCCTTTGATTATTGAAGAAAATAGCGGGGGAAGGGAAATTAAAAGAACAGAGAAGGAATAGGGAAGGAAAAAGGAGGACAAACACTTTGAATACTCCCCCATCCGCACTTGCCCTGAGTTGCAGTTCCGTTCCCCACTGACAGGACAGGAGCTGTGTCTGGAAGTGTGAGTCCACACTGCTTGTTGGCTTCATTGGTGATTGAGCTAGGAAAAGTAGACGGAGTTCTTGAATTGTTTGCAAGACAATGAGCAGTGATTGTAAACTGTGTAAGCTGCTAGTGTATTCATCACACCACTAAAAGGGTTGGCAAGCCAAAGCCCAAAAGGAACCAGCTATCCAGTATTGTTTATTTATGCAGTATGAATTCTCTTCCCATAATCTGCCTGGCTAGCGTTTACATTGTAAGACTTTGAGCAGAGAGGGAGTTTTATGGCAAATTTAAGCTGCTTTTATGCTGCTTGTATTCTTTGGCTGATCATCTAGCATAGCTCCCCATGCTTTATGAAAATTTGGCTTATGAATATAAATATGCATAACTCAAAGACACTTTATGAAAAATGCATCATGTAACATATAAATTTATCAGTTTTAAAGTTACTATCTGCTGAATGTGTATATTGTATTTTTGTGCAAGTACCATGCTTGTGTGCAGTGTTAGAAAGATGAAGTGTGAATCTGGTTTTAATTCTAAGTGTGCTAATGAGGGCCATTAGTGCTATTTTAGGACCTTAATGGCTCAGTACTCAAACCAATAACATATGAATGGTTTTATTTTTCCATGAGCCTAAACTGCAGTTGGTCTAGAAGACATGTGATCATGCCACCAGGTAATGGAGTCCATCTTGAATCTTGTATTTTTCCATGGAGATGGGGAGACTGAAGAAAAGGTCTCTCTCCTCTGGCAAAGTCTATTTAAAGAAAGGAAAGCAATCAGATCTTTGTCTTCAGTTGATCTTTGAAACTGCCTTGCAGAGCCTACGAAGATACACATGAAGAAACCTGGAAACAAAGGACTCTATAGAACTCTATAGACACAGGCTAAAGTAAAGATAAACTCTGACTTGAAGCAATTTACCTGACCACTGTTTAGGATAAGAATTTGCATGTAACAAGTTTCTTAGTATATTGGCATTAGCTGGCATCTTTTGTTTATTTTAACTTAGTAACATACTTTGATCTGTGTGCTTTCACTTGCAACACTTAAATCTTACTTTTTATACTTAATAAAACACATTTGTTTATTATCAAGCACAGTATAAATAAGTGTTACCTGAGTGGAAGCAACCATTGTGCATATCTTTTTTTCATTGATAACGGGCAAACTTACGAGCTGTCTCTGTGTAAAACTTTTACACAGAGTAAGACAGCTTTATTTGGGGCTTTGGTCCCTTTTGGGGGTTGATTTCCTGGGTACTGAGCTCTTACAGCTGAGACCTTCTGGAGCTGAACTGGTTCAGTTTCCATGTTGTTCTGCAGGGGTGCAGCAACCCCAGCTCTGTGCCTTTCTTAGGGAAGACCAGAGCTTTTGGTCCAGCAGGACAGGGTGGTAGAGAACCCTAGAGGGCAGAAAGGCAGGTATTGGTGGTTTCATCAACACACTGGGGGTGTGTCTACACTACAGAGTTTTGTCGGAAAAATAGTCATTTTTCCGACAAAACCTGAGTTACATCCACACTGTAATCGCATTCTTCCGAAAGTAATCAAATCAAATCAAAAGAACAGAGGGGTTTTTCCAGCGTTGGTAATCCTCTTTCTATAAGGAAGAAGCCTTTTTCTCAAAGAGCTCTTTCGGAAAAAGGCATGTGTGGACAGGGAAGAGGGAGTTCTTTCAAAAGAAGAGGAAAGAGGAAAAAGCACAGGTGCCCTAGTGGCCACTCTGTCCATAGTAATCACAGCTTAAATGTGAGATCGCGTCCATTCAGTGTGGATGCTATCTTTCAAAAAAGCAGATCGTTTTTTCGATGCACTTTTGTGTGTGGACACTCTCTTTTGGAAGAAGTTTTTTCAGAAAATCTCGTCCAAAAAAAGGTTCTTCCGAAAGAAGCCTGCAGTCTAGACATAGCCTGGGGGACAACCCTATGGGGATTTCCGTGATCCAACCCATCACAGGTTCTACCTAGGTGTAAGTTAAAGCACCCTCACAGTGTTTTAACTTATACTTTGCTTCCTATGTTCCCCTGTGCAGGGCACTCTGGTCACACACCTTCCCTGCACCAAACATACCCACTATGCCATGTACATGGCTGGCAGAGGGCCCTTATGGCACTTTTACAACAGTGATGTTCCCCTGGACAGAAGAAATTCTCAGAATGTTTTTATAATGCCCATTTATCTTGACAGAGTGGCATAAGGGAATCAGTGAATCAAGTTCTGTGCCTCTAATGCATCTTATGACACTTTTCTACATACCTCTAAAGGTTGCTATACACACTGTGTTAATTACTTAGGCCAATGAACACATTAATAAGACCTGGAAGTGAGTGGGAATAGCAGCCACTTGTTACTTCTAGTCAAAGTTTATAGATGGTTTATGTGGTGCTTAATAGCTTAGGTTCTTATGTAGGGTAAAATATAAGTAATCAAACCTCAGGCTTCAAGCTGATTGCCACAGAGATGAGAAATGAATGCTCTCCCTCTCTTTCAACATTTCTCAACTGACTAGTTACCAGTCAGCAGCCGCCTTCTGAAGCCACAACCAGAGACCAGATACTTGACTAGATGGACTATAGGTTAAGAACATAAGAATGGCTGTACCGGGTCAGACCAAAGGTCCATGTAGCCTGTCTGCTGACAGTGGCCAGCACCAGGTGCCCTGGAGGGGGTGGACCGAAGACAATGATCAAGCGATTTGTCTCGTGCCATCCATCTCCAGCCTCTGACAAACAAAGGCCAGGGACACCATTCCTACCCCTTGGCTAATAGCCTTTTAGGACCTAACCTTCATGAATTCTCTTCTAGCTTCTCTTTAAACTCTGTTATAGTTCTAGCCTTCACAGCCTCCTCTGGCAAGGAGTTCCACAGGTTGACTATGCGCTGTGTGTCATTAGTTTAATGTCCTCCCAACTAGTCTAGGCATCACCTAGAGGCACTTAGTAGCTCATGGAATCAGACCTCAGGTGCTCAGACTTGCTGATACTTACATTTTGTTTTAGGAACTTTGCAATTGGCTTAAAATAAGGTTTGACTGAGTGTGGCAAGTTCCTTGTTCCTTTTACAAGCCATATTCACAGCATTCCTGGAGAAAAGTGTAATCTCACTCAAGGATATATGCTACAACCTCCTAAAGTTACACTACACATAAAACTACCGCTAGCCTTATAAACTGTAGAACAGTCTCAATGCTGCACAAATGGCCCACACCAAAAGTAAGCAAAAAGGGGAGAGAGATTGGTTAAAATTTCTAACTCTGATAGGGTGAATAATATGAGAATTAATGAACAGAAAGCAACTTGTACATTGTGAAGAAAATATACATATGCATGTCTACCCCAGTCTCCACAGATCGGGGTGGGCAAGATGCGGCCAGAGGGCCAGATCTGCCCAACCAAGCTGCTCGATCCAGCCTCCAGCCACCTCCCTGGGACTCTAACTACAGAGCAGCTCATGCTGCTTTAAACAGCAGGCTGCTAATTACTCTGCATGCTGGGAGGGAGGAGGAAGCTTTGTCTGCTGCTCCCACCCCCTAGCAAAACCCCTTAGCTCCCATTGTCCAGTTTCTGGCCAATAGGAGCTGAGAAATTTTGCTGGAGGCAGGGGCAGTGGTGTGACACCTTCTCCCGCCCTTACCTCTCCCTCTCTGTGCAGAGCCACATGGAGCAGCCAGCCCAGCAGACAGGCATAGAGCCTGTCTCAGGTTCCTGCTGGCTGCTAGCTGGGAGCTGCCTAGGTAAATGCCTCAGAGACAGACCTTCCTCTGGCATCTCCCTTCCCGCCCCCAACTACCTGCCCCAGGCTACCATCTAAACCCTTTGTATCTCCTCTTCCCACCTCCTGCAGGTCATAACTCCCTCCCAGACCCTGCAGCCCAAACCTCTGCCCCAGATCATAACCCCTCCTTCACACAAACTCCCTCTCAGACCCCATACCCTCTCCTGCACCCCATACCCTCTCCAAGCCCCCTTCTGCAGCCCACCCATTGTCTCAAACCCCACACTCCCTCCATAGAAGTGTAGCCCTTGACCACTTACCAAAATCTTGGAGTGCCCCCCCCCATTAAAAATTATTGCCTACCCCTGCCACAGATGCTCTGAAAATCACTACTTTAGCCATAAGGCGTTATTAGTGACACAACATGTCCTTGCCTTGAGGGAAGAGCCTGCAGCCCTCATTCTCTGTCAGCAGGGACTCAGGGAATAATATGTATTACTAAATATATTTCATGGGGTTTGCTGGGACAAGAGGCTTTCAGGATTGAGGCCTATTTATATGGGAATATAGACACTGCCAGACTGGATCAGATCCATAGTCCATCCAGTCCAATATCCTGTCAGACAGTAGCCCACACCAGATGCTTCAGACAAAGTTTCATGAAACTCAACAGTATATTCACCAGAGCAGTGAAAGAGCAAAGAAATAACCTCGGCTCTTCATCTGAGTATCTACATCGTTAAACGCTCTGTGCATTTCATTAAGCTCCAAGACCTTTCTTTAACTCTTATTGACTGGCTGGCCATCTTACAGTACAGGTTGAACCTCTCTAGTCTGGCACCCTCGGGACCTGACCGGTGCCGAACCATGGGCCAGTGGTCAGACCACGGGAGGTCAATATTATCTAGCAGCATTACCAACACTTCCACTGCTTACTGGGCTCTTGGAAGACATTTAGGGGTAAATTACAGCTAAATAACAGCACAGAACACTGAGAGCCAGGACTGGCGTCTGTAAAAAAACTTTATGGGACTGCAGAAAATTTGGCCACACCCATGGTAAGTGGACATCCAGCTAACTAAAATCATGTAGGACCATGGATGTTGCCAGACCAGAGTGTGCCAAACTAGAGAGTTTCAACCTGTATATATTCATAAACGTTTGCTGCCTTATTTCAAGCATTTAAACCAAGTTTCAGAATCTTATGGCACTGTGATTAGAGTGGACAAACCCCCACACTGAATCAGGGCTGTACTAGTCCATTTCATCTCCACGTCCTGGCCCCCAAATGAAAGGCTGAAAGCTGGGATCATGAAAGGTTAGTAGCTAGTTTTCATCCAGTTCAGTGTTCAGTGATGCTCATGACCAGGCACCTGTATTGGTGCTTTCTTAACATTTCACAAGTGACTGATACACAGAGAGCATTGCTAAACATGTACTGCTGGGGAAGCAAAGTGAGACTGAGGGGACAGGACACTCAGTAGCAGCTGTACTTTATCATCCTGCCTATTGTAATATTTTGAAATACATTCTAAATACAGTAGACTTCCGATAATCCGGCACCTTTGGGATCCAGGGGATGCCGGATTATCGGATATGCTGGAGTATCAGGAGGTACTCTGGCGGGGGGGCTGTGACGGGTCTGCCGGGACCCGCACTGCGCCCGGTGGGCAGGGGGAGGGTCGACGGGGAATGGCGCGGCGAGGGGTGAACCCTCCGCCGTTTTGCAGGGAGGTGGGGGAAGCCCTGCACAGCCACCGGCGACAGGCCAGCTGGGGCTGCAAGCGGCAGCAGCGGACTTGGGGAAGCGGCGGAGCAGAGCAGCTGGGGTGCTGCCAGGTTGGTCCCGCAGCACTGCCCTGCACCTGAGTGGCGCTGTGGGACCAACCCGGCAGCACCCCAGCTGCTCTGCTCCACTGCTTCCCCCAGTCTGCCACCGCCGTTTGCCGCCTGCCTGCAAGCGGCAGCGGCAGACTTGGGGAAGCGGCGGGGCAGAGCAGCTGGGGTGCTGCTGAGTTGGTCCTGCAGTGCAGCCCCTCACCTGGCCCCCTCTCCTCCGCTGCCGCTTGCAGCCCCAGCTTGCCTGTAGTAGGCGGCTGCGGGGGGCTTCCCCCGCCTCCCTGCAAAATGGTGGAGGGTTCGCCCCTCGCCGCGCCGTTCCCCACTGACCCTGCCACCCGGCCAGATGCAGTGCGGGTCCCGGCAGACCCGTCACAGGGGTATAATCCCCTTCCTCTCTCCTCCCCTTCCCTTTCCCAGCCCCTGAGCGCGCGTGGGGCACACAGCAGCTCCAATTTTCCGGCTGGCTGGAGCACTTCCAGGTTCCAGTTGGTGCCGGACTATCAGGAGTGCCAGACCACTTGATGCCGGACAATCAGAGTTTTACTGTATATTGTTTTCTTTTCTGTGCTGCTCTGCAATTTCCAAAAGCCCATTGCCAATCTAATACAGAGCTTTGAAGACATACTTTTCACTCTAGTCTTGAGCTGCTTTATAACCATTGACCCTTGTATTATTAGTTACTGGATGGCACTACAGAGGTGCATGGTGATCAACATATACAGCGAGCCAGATGTTCAGCCTTAGTTAAGTCTGCTTTGTGTTGCTCTGGTGGCGCAAAGCAAACTCTAAGGTGACTGAAGTCGCCAGCTAAAGCTCCCCTTTGCATAGGGGATTCCTCCAAAGTCTATGCTGGCTCCTCACAGCACCTGGGGTAAAGGTTGTCACAGAGGTAAAGGAGGTGTGACCAGGACACTGTTGAACTCCCGTGATCTCTGGTTACTGGTTCAGCTTCTTAGGCATTTGCAGTCAACACAATGCAATTGTTCTTTGTGATTAGACCCACTCCAGGTGGCCCAAGATTAGAGAACTGTAAAGAAAGCTTACGGAAACTTGTATGCTCCCCCATCTGCAGAAACTGACCTAGGTTGCAAATATCCAGTCCAGAGGAGCTTGACCATACTCCTTGCTCTGAGAGATATTGCAGGAGGAAATGAAAAACACGAGGAGGGACTTGGTGAGGGGAAGTAAAATTTACATGACAGTTACAGAGTAGGGTTTTTTTGTGGTTAGTTTTTAAATAGTTTATAAAGCTTTCTGGTGAAGTGGGTTTTGAGAAGAGACTTTAAAGATAGAGTAGAATGAATTCAAATTGGGTCCCAGATACAGAGACCCACACAAAATAATGTGTGGGCGTATGTGTGTGGGTGTGTGTGGAGGGGGTTTCCAGAGACAAGACAAAAAGGGCAGCTCAGGAAGATGATTTTTGTAACAGAACATTCTCTACACTTCTAAGGCTCTTAGAAGTGACAATGAGGAGCCCCATGGTGCTGGAAACTACAGACTCAGAACAAAAAGCCAGCCCTGCCACAATGAGTTGCCAGTCAAAATATTCCCATGACCCTGATCCTTCCACAGTGGGACAGGTGCTGGTAGAAAAATGGGCCAGTGGTTAGGGTGCCATTCTTGGACTTTGCAGACAGTGGAATGGGGATGAGTCATTTAGCCTCTCTGTGCCTCAGTTTCTCCATGTACAGTTGTGAGACCACATGCATTAGTGATTGCGAGGTGAGTAGATATTGGCGTGAAGGAGGGCAGTGTGAGTTCCTTGTTAGGCAGACTGCATGTGTGCCAGCGAGGCTGGGGGAGCGCCATTAATACAGGCCTTATAAACCTGAGCCCTGATGCCTTTACAAAAGAGTCATGGTACTCTTGGTTGGGGCAGCTTTTCCCTCTCTTGGCTGTGGGCCTCTTTCCATGTGCTCCTTACATTGGACCCAGCCAGCCCCTTGGGTCTACTTCTACTATTTAAATCCCCGCTTCATTTGCAATAGCGATGTGCCTAATCTACATCCCTATGTCAGCATTGCTTTAAGTTATGATAGAAAGAAGTTGTATGTCAAATTTGGTGGTCCTAGCTCTTACCATTTAGTGGGAGTTCTTGAAAAAACAGACAAACTCTCAAATATGGGAAGGTTTTGATAATGAATAAAAATCAGAGATATAAGTTGTAGAAAATTGATGAGGGAAGCAAAGAGACACAAGGTGAAATCTATGGCTAGCAGGGTTAAGGACAATAAAAAGGAGTTTTTACAGTATATTAGGAGCAAAAATAATCCAGACAATAATGCTGATCCGTTACTAAATGGAAATGCAGAATTGTCAAGATAATGCTGAAAAGGCGGAAGTATTTGATAATTATTTCTCTTCTCTATTTGAGGGAAAACAGAGGTAGAGTCATATCATACAACACCCTAGCAACACAGGAGAAAGTTAAACTTAGTAAAGGTGAGGTTAATCTGCAGCCAAGAGTTTTAAAAGAGATGAGTGAGGAGCTCACTGGACCATTATTGTTGTTTTTCAATAAATTCTGGAATAAATTGAATGTGCCAGTTTTTAAAAAGGGTAAATGGGATGACCTACTGCTTATAGGTCTATCAGTACAACAATGCTCCTGGCCAAGAGAACCAATTAGCTGATATAAAACTTGATTAATAATTAATTAAAGGAGGGTACTATATTAATGCCAACCGACATGGTTTTATTGCAAGTAGATCCTGTCAGAATAATGATATCTTTTTTTGGATGAGATTACAAGTTTGGGTGGTAAAGGTAATAGTGTTGATGTAATATATTTAGACTTCTGTAAGGTATTAGATTAGGTACCACATGATATTTGGCCTGAAAAACTAGATTGATATAACACTAACATTGCAGAGAATAAATGGATTAAAGACTGGCTAACTGATAGGTCTGCTAATGTAACTGTAAATAGGGAATCATCACTGAGTGGATGTGTTTCTACTGAAGTTCCTCAGGGATACATTTTTGGCTCTACTATTTATTTTTATTAACGACCTGGAAGAAAACAAAAAACCCATCACTGATAAAGTTTACAGCTGACACAAAAATTGAGGAAGCGGAAAATAATGAAAAGGACAATTCAGTGCTACATAGAGATCTAGATGTCTTGATAAACTAGGTGTGCACACACAATATGCATTTTAATACAGTGAAAGAAAAATGTATACATATAGGCACAAAGAATGCAGACCATGCTTACAGACCCTATCCTGGAAAGCAGTGAAAAAGATTTGGAGCTGGATAATCAGCTGAACATAAGCTCTCTGTACAACATTGTGACAAATGGGCTAATAAATGCGTAAACAGGATTCTTGAGTAGGAGTAGATATTTTACTTCTGCATTTGGCACTGATGTGACTGCTTCTGGATTACTGTATCCACTTCTGGTGTCCACAATCAAGACACATTTGAAAGGGTACAAAGAGCTACAAGAATTATTCAAGATAAACAAATGCCTTATAGTGATAGACTCAAGGAGCTCAGTCTACTTAACAAAGAGAAGGTGAAGGCGATTATTTGATTACAGTCTATAAGTACTTACATGGGAACAAATATTTGATAATGGGATTTCTTGTACACATGGTACAGTGGCTAGAAGCAGATGATATTAAAACTGAGATTGGTAAATTTTTAGCAATGAGGGTAATTAACCACTGCAACAAATGACTAAAGGTTGTGGTGGAATCTCCTTCCCTGGTCTTTTTTAAATCAAGATGGTATGTGTTTCTAAAAGCTCTGCTCTGGGAATGATTTTGAGAGCATCCTAGGCCTGTGTTATACAGGAGGTCAGACTAGATGATCACACTGGTCCCTTCTGCCCTTGGAATCTGTAACGCAGTGTGGCTTTTTGTCTTTCTGGAGTGACTGTAGCTCAGAGAGGTGCAAGACTGCTATTGCTTTTGGGCTAATGGGCCTGGAGCTTAAAGTCAAGCAATAGCAGCCCACGTGTTTAGAATGAAAGGTCCTGGATTCAATCACTGCAAGAGCTCCCATCAGGGGCATCATTACACAAACAGGAAGCACATGTGGGTAACGAGGCCTGAAATTCTTTTCCAAGGCCAGACATTCTTAAGTGGATTTGTGTTACCCTTTGTTTTGTAGGCCACATGTGCTGTCTTCAGCCTTAATGCTAATGATTCCTGATAGACTGCAAAGAATTTAGGCCCTGTTCCTGCAAATATTTACCTTTGCACACTACAAGTAGCCTCACTAACTTCAACAGGCCAGCTCACAGGTAGAGTTAAAGATATGCACAACTCTTGGCAGCGGCAGGGCCTCATTTACCACTAGCTTTAAATTAACTACAATGTTTCTGATATATTTCTACTAACACCTGCTGTTGATAGGTTCACATTGCATCCTGCAGGGTGGGAGTGTGGCAAAGAGAAAACATACAGCCTCTCTGATAAAGACTGTCTGGTGAGTGGCTGGATTGGAACTGTGTCTGTGTCTCATCAGCGCCGCTCGCTCACTTATCAGCCAAGGGCCCTAAAGTGTTCCGATTTATCACAGTGCGACTAAAAAGATGAGGCTATTTTATTTCAGTGCAGTGCATGGTTGCAACTTTTGTTCTGTCATTTTAGGGTCAGTGAAAGGGTTGCTACAGGACAGAGGGAACAATGGGCATAAAACCCAGCAAGGTTTCTCCCTATAATGTTAAATGATGCAGCTCATGGAACAAATGGTTTCCACTACAGAAGAATGTGGAAAAGTCTCATTTTAATAAAAGGAAAAATATGTATTATGCATCCTGATGTGTTTACTTAGCACCTTTCATCCAGGGCTTTCAGAGCACTGCACGTATATTAATTAGGCTTCCAACATCCCTGTCAGGGAAGTGTTTTTTTAATCCCCATTTTCCAGAGAGCCAGAGCTTGGAGAGGTTAATGTGAATGAGCCAAGAGTGCAGAGTGGATTTATTGCAACTCAGAAAATGTAGCTCCAACACCCCAGTTCTGACCACTAGTCAACTGTGTTTATAGTATCATGGTAAAAGGCAGGCGGATCTATTTATAACTTCCTCTGAAAGGAGCCAGAAAGCGTGTGAGGAGTTAATCAACTGAGGAGAGTAGTGAACTGGTATGGAGAGAGCCACTGGCCAGTATAGAGCCCAGGAGTCTAAACATTAAAAAGAGAAGCCACCCCATCCCAGAAGCTGTTCAAAGGTGCTTTCCCCTGTTTCAGCACAGACATTCCATGGCCATTTATGTGAAGAGATTTCAAGCTGTCCCCTGCAGATATGAAGCCTAAGAGAGGGAAGACGGAAAGAGTCCCGTTCTGGTGCTCTCAGCTTAGGATGGAAAGAAAGAGGCAGAGAAGGAGTCTGCTGTTTGATGCCTTGGATGCTCACTGGTGTACTGCTTTCTGTGTGTGACACAACAGGTGTGACATGACACGCCTCACGAGAGTGACTCTGGATAATTGACTCTGATGCCCTCACATGTTTCACTGCTGTTCTGTGAGCTCCACAAAGCTGCTTGGGAAGAAGAGGGAAGTGGTAGCAGCTAAAGGATTCCCGGAAACAAGAAAGCCAAGCAGGATGCCATTGAGAAGAAACGAGGATGATTTGGAAACAGGTCTGAGCAACCCATGCCACAGCTAGAAATTCGTTCCCTCCATTCCACAGACAAACGTGATCCCTCAAGGTTTCTGGGTAGCTCATGTGGGATCTGAAACTGGAGGCATCGCTGCTTTTGTTCAGAAGGGGTCTCAAAGAAGATTTCACCAAGAGAGCTTTTGAAGTGTTTGGGAAAAAAGGGGCTTAGTAAATCATTGCCGTACTCACCAGGCCATCTGATTCCTATCCCTGTCCCTTGCTTGCTTGCAGAATGGCACAGGCTTGTTCTTGTCAGATTGATGCCCCCCGCATACCCATTCATATCTTCTGTTGGAATGACAGGGACTCTAAGCCAAATTCCTAGCATGTGAGGGGCTTTGTCAGGACTACATGTTATGTTTAGAGTCATCCTCTGTGATTTCACTGCCACTCAGGAGGTGTGATTGCGAAAAGAAGGAAGCCTGAAGTGGCTGGTGGCAGATTTTGTGGCTGTTCCAAGGGAGGAACCCGCCTCTTGGAAGGACTGGGAAAAGCTAGTTAGGCATGTGAATTAGAGTTGATGGGAAACCCCCAGCCTTTTAGGGCTTTGTAAATGTGACTGGATTAGCATGAACTTATTCTTGTCTCTCCTCACTCTGGCGCCAGTTCCGCCTTTAGAAAACACCAAACCGAAGTTGTGTCACATCTGAAAGCAAAGGCTGAGCTTCCATTGAAGCTTTTCTTTTAAGTGAGTTTTGTGTGGCAGTGAAAAAAAGCTGGCTTGACGGTCTTGGTAGCTAAACTCCTGTATTCATGTACATAAGGGGTGCTGGATGGGATAGCTGCAATCATAACCATCATTCATGGGGTTGACCCTGGCATTTTGCTTGGGGGGTCGGGGGCTGAATCCAGGACCCCCAGAGCAAAATCATGAGCCTCTACAACTTGACCTAATAGATAAAGGGCCCAGATCCTTGAAGGTTTTGAGACCTAGCTCCCACTGATTTCAATGGGAGTTAGACACCTAAATATATTTGAGCATCTGGACGTATGTTCCCGAGCTGGCAGCTGGAGGAGAATCATACCCTCTATGAATCTGGCACAGCAGAAAATGTATAACAAACACTGGACAGTGTGTTAAACAAGCTTATTTCTCCAGCCTTCTTCAGTAAGGGTTTGTCTACACTAGATGGTGGATCAATGCTGCAGTGATCAATCCACCAGCGGTTAATTTTTCGCCTCTGCTTAGATGTGATAAATCAACCTCTGAGTGCTCTCCTGTCAACTCTGATACTCCACCAGGATGAGAAGAGTAGCCGGTATCTATGGGTGAGCAGCCTCTGCCAACCTTACTGTGTGGAAGACACCATGGTAAGTACATCGACTTCAGTTCTGCGTAGGTTAGATGAAAGGGGGGAGGGGTGTAGTGTAGAGTAGGCCTCAGTGTACCTCTGCCTCAGCCTAGAGACCCCACCTCCACAAAGAAGCTGGCTTACCTGCTGAGGTAGCCAACAAAGTTACCAATTAGTGCCAGCTGTGCTAGCAGCATCTGAGATGTGGCAGTCCCAAACAGGACCGCTATCACCTTGTCAATGTTTTTAGTCAAAGACTGTGTAGTAGATTGATCCAGTGTAATGGGGTATGTGATTAGAGGACTCTGGTGCTTGTAGACAGGAGCTGAAAGCACAGCTAGAGTAAACAGCTGTGACTAGTAAAAGGTTGAATAGTTGGAAAGGCTGGGGAATTCATGAGTTTTGCATGTTCAGGGAACCATCTGATAGCAGTTACTGCTTTTCCTGCCTTTGTTCATAGCAAGAAAATTCATTTTGAATTGACAGCTATAAAGAGGCTTCAACTCTCCGGTGTGAATTGCCATGTCTGCTATCCCTATGGCTCATGTACTCCACCAGTCTCGGAGGGTGTAGATCTCAATTGCCTGATACTGCTCTCCCAGCTGGAGAGAGGCTTCCTAGCAGAGTCAGTGAACGTGAAAGAGGGCTTTGCAGGTGCTGTGAACAAAGCTCCTGCAACAGAAAGTCTCATAAGAAAATAAAGCAGGAAAGGGTGAAGGGCGAAGATGAAATGGGAATTAACAAAGCGACGTTCACCCATTAGATGAAGGTGACCCTGTGCTTGAGATATGGAGCTAGACCCCCAACTGGTGTAAACTGGCACATACTCATTTAAAGATGTGTAATGCTCCCTTTTAAGGTCATTTGGCTGCTTGTTTTGTCCGCTACTTGCAGGATTTTCTGGAAAAGCAGCCTGTCCTTATGGGAGTTTGGAACCAGGCAGCTCCCCATCACCTCCCTAAGTTCACTGTAAGATATGCTACTGGGCAGCTGCCATTCAGCTGTCCCTCCCCCACCCCACTGCACGCTGCTCCTGCCTTCTGCCTTGGAGCAGCTCCCAGGAGCCTCCTGCTTGCTGTGCAGAGGGGGAAGGAGGCAGGGAGAGGGTGCTGATGTGAGGATGTCCTTCCTCCCCTCCTCCTTCAAGCCCCCCGCTCTGTATCCCATTTCTGCAGGAATGTGTTTGCAGTCACTGCGCTGCATACATCTATACAGTTTCCTCCCTCCTGGCTCACTCCATGCTGCCTCTAGAGTGTGAGGCTACATTAACAACATGTTAACTTTTGAGGGCTCAGCCGAGTGCTAGAGATTGGACCTTTCTGGTCTGGCACCCTCAGGACCTGACTGGCCCTGAATGAGGGAATTTGCTGGACCTGGGAAGATCTTCTGCCATCAGCCCTCTAGCCTGCTGCCCCTCTCCGCCACCAGCCCCAGCTGCCCTCCTGCCGCCAGCTCTGGACCTGCTGCTGGGGGCTGCTGTGGCCCCAACCCCACTGCTGGGAGCTGCCTCAACCTCGGCCCCATTGCCAAGGGCTGCCACAGGCCTAGCCCCAGCTTCTCTATTGTCAGCCCTGCTGGGCTCCCAGCCTGCTAGGGCTCCCAGCTCCTGGCAAACAGGAAGAAGAATCTCTTTGCCAGAAGTTTTAGAACATTCTGCCTGGTGGCCTTGCTAAACAGATCCCATCTAATTGGATCTGTCCCTGCTCAAAATAAGTGAGAGCGCTGAATACCAGATAGTTTAATAAAGAAAAGAATGGATTACAGATGTTTTTAGCTTGGAACAAAGAGGTGATATCGCTCCTGGTAGGATCATCCATGCCGGACAGGTCGAAGGGTAGAGACCAAACTAAGTGTGATTCACTGGTCCTCCAGGTTGGGGGTTTGGCTCAGGGCTAACAACCCTGGCCTAGTGTCAGCCGACGGTCAGGGCAGTGTGTGTGTGTGTGTGTTACACCCAAGTCTTCAACTGCTGAGACGCAAGGTCTCATTGCAGTGGGCAGCCTAGGAGGCTGGAGGGCGCCCCAAAAAGAGTTTAACGTCTGTGACTTTACTGCTAGGACCGGGGTCCCGTCGCAGAGGGCAGCCAACAGGCTGACAGACGCCCCGAGTTTATAGGATGAGCTTATTACATCTCAGATTTCAGCTGCTAGGATACAGGATCCCTTCGCAGCGGGCAGTCTAGGGAAGACTGAGAGATGCCCCAACGGATCTGTCACCTGGGAGTGACACGATCCAAACGCCCAAGCTCTTCCTATACCTGTCCCTTATGACCGGCTGAAGTTCTTTTTAAAATTGTGCTTGGTTCTGTTACAGCAACTGAAGGAGTCAGGTCACAGCTTAAACAGTTACTATTTTATTGTTACAGGGTAAACTTAGCTGTTAATGCTACTACTGTGTTACAGATAACACAGCCACTACAAAGGACAGGACAGAAATTACACTAATAAGTCACTTACAGGTACCATGAAACCCTTTGGTTCTCTCTGAGCTCTTATTAAATGCATGCAAAATAGACACCTAGGAGGTATATATTCTCACCCCTGCATTCCAGACTTGGCGTGGCCAGCGTCTTTCTCTCAATCCTCGGGAAGAAGTAGGACGAGGTTGGGCGCCCCACAGACCTCGGGAGACAATCAATACCTGTCAGCAGGTGTAGATGATTGGAGCTCAAATGGGGTAGGCTACTAAACCCCTCTTTATACCCCTTGGGTCACGTAGGCTTCTTCCTGGTCTCAAGTGGCCAATTAGGAAAAATGGCTTTGAATGCCAAGTTTCCCATGAAGGGTGCAAAGCATAATTCACATCTGGGAAAATGCAGACAATGGGCACCTCTGGTATGTGATGGGCGAAGATTCCTCTCCTGGGCCAGCCATCAGGGCGACGGGAGGCCCCCAGTCGTCAGCTAGCCCATTTACTGTCTAGTTTCTGTTTATGGTAGAGTCAGGGACAGGCAGCACACCTGTGTTCCCTGGGCATCAAAGGCTGACTGCCTTTCTCTTGCTCTCTGGGGCGGGGGGGGAAAGCAAGATGGGGTTCATGTCTGGCTACACCTAGAAAAAAAAAAATTGTTACGGAAACAGCAATGAAGAATTCTCCTACAACTTTGAGCAATGGCCTTCCTAAGTCCTCTCTGGGGACAACTGGGACACACTGGAGAAAATGGCCAAAGACAAACAAAAATGGAGAACCTTCGTTGCTGCCCTACAGGCAAGCAGGCATAATAGGCATTAACTAACCTTTAAATTCAATATTTTCACTGCTTAATCTCCAACATACTTTACTTGTCTACATGTTAAAGATTTTGGGGGTATTTGTTGGATTTCTTTTAGTAGGAATGAAGGAAATTGTGATCCAGATCCCATTTTGGAGATAGGGATGAGCAGATGAAGCTGGCTACTTTTTCCATAAACTCTCAATTCCTACTCATCCCGTCAGTCATGCCAGATCCAGGATATTCACATCTGGAGTATCTTGATTTGTTTGAGTCCTGTTCACTTCTTCACTTAACATTTACACTATCTGCAGAACAGAAGCAAATACTCTATTGAATCTGGCTGCTGCGTCACTTCTTTTCACCCTTCAGGACACACCTTGGTTAGGCCATTCAACAGTGTTTTGATCTCCTAGCAGCTCTATTATGAAGTGCTTGCTTGTAAATGGAAGAACAGAAATGTGAGGAAAAAAGAACAGAGAGGTGAAATGGAGGGGACACTCCATTTCCAGGCCCACCATTATTGGATGCTATATATCGCCCTTATTTTATTTTCTCAACAGTTGTCAGATTTTCTCCTTGTTTTTCAATCTTATTTATAAAAAAAATAGGAAACTACGGTAATTTTTAGTGAATTTTTTGGATACATTTTGTATTTTTCTGTTTAATTACTGCCATAAACAGCTCACAACCATTCATATGTATCTGCCTCTCAGAATTATATATCTAAACTTTTGGGGGTGATTAATGCACTCTGTAGTTAGCTAATTAGTCTGTAGATTGGTCACATGCACCATACAGCAAAAAACTGATATTTGAAATCTGAACTATGTTGGTTAGTCTTCATTGGATACACTCAGTAGATCACGTAATGTTTTTGCTCCTTGCCTGGTTCAAATTAGTTTGCTGGTAACAATGTTAACCACTAATTAAATGTGTCTTAAAATTTGCTGTGTCCACTAACATTTTTGCAAGCAAACTCATTTGCGACAGAATGTTTAGAACACAAACACAAAGAGGGCATGAGCAGCAGCAAAACAAGCTCCCTAAAAATCAGATCAAATATTAGTGAGATATATTTTGCACTAGATTAATCAAAATTCAGAATTTTCTCAGAACTCAGTTCTGCACTCCAGAGTCCAGATGAATTTCCACTCGGTGCAATGGGAGCTGCGCCACAGTCAGAGAAATTGAAGGATGGGGTCCACAGGCATTTGTCTCCGCTGTGTAAGGTTTTGTTTTATGTCTAGTGGGGTGGATAGCTTCAATAGAGAGTGAACAGGCATGCACAGTTAATGATTTTAATGAGTACTGAATATAAACAGCAAGATTGCCTTCTTTTGGAATGTACTGTTATGTTTTGGTAGTGTGTTTAGAATTTAAGTATGTTCGGCTTTGCAAAGTAGCAGAATTCACTGTGAAAACGGCCATTGCTGGCAAGATGTACAATGTATTGTGATTCTGTGAGCTGTCAGTAAAATTTTACTGCTATTCCTCTATCTTGCTGAGGAAATCATGAACTTCTCAGGAAAGAGAGTGGAGATAGCTGGTTGACTCAAAGGATAGCTGGTTGACTCAGAGCTGGGATGCAGTCATTCTTTTCTGAAACATAAAATCCAGTGTAGCCTGCTAGCACGTTTGACCAAAAGCCGCATTGACAGCAGATGGTGAAATGAGCTGACCTCAATCTAAATCCTATGGATTGGACCTGGCGTAAATAAATCATCAAACTTGTTACTGAATGAGAAATCATTTTTTCATTATTCAGGAAGTTCTGTTGATGGTCAAATAGGATTAAAGAAACAGTGTATTCATTTCTCCCATCCAAATGTCAGGCACATTAAAGGTGAGTGTGCATTGTCATTATTTAGTCAATTCTGCTATGACATGTCTACAGCACAAAGCCTTCTCAGACCCACTGGTCCTTCAGAAACAGGAGCCTGACACCTCATCTGTGAGGTGGAGTAGGAGAGCTTGCATAATTGCTTCCTGTGCTGTCCCAGCTGTGTGAAAGGGGCTTCAGTTTTCAGGCATCATGGCACCATCCACTAACACAAAACTTATTTTTAAAAGGATCTTTATTCATTTTTGGAGATTGAACTGCTTTATATGAGTGTCTTTTGAGCCATCTCTGAACCACCAGCCTTATTCTCAGCACCTTTCTCTGTTTCATCACTACATATGTTCATTGCCCCCCACATCTGTGCTCTCCCTCCCTAGTCAAGTATTGGCCTTCTATATCATACACACCTTTGTGAAAGGAAATCTTCCAAAACCAATTTGTGCCTCTGGCATGGTCTCCTTATTTGCTTTCTTTATGGAAAATCAAACAAGACCCTAAGCTGTGTTGGGGGAAAAAATATGTCCCAAACTATTGGATCATAACTCTGAAGTGAAAACAGTGGGCACAACTTTTTCTCACTATCAGCTTCAGGAAGCACGCCTCTTTCACAAACATCATGTCATCTTGAGAATCCCCTCCAATGTGGCCACCAGCCACCATGGGACCCAAGGCAAAGTGTGTGTGTGGGAGGGGGGCAGTGGCCTTGTGCAGAAGGGGCAGGCCTGGGGCCAGTGGGCCATCAGTGGCACTGAGGCTGGCCCCCCAGCCCTCAGAGCGCCATTGGAGAGTCTGATGTGACACTTCAGTAACAATTCAAAGGGGCCCAGGGCAGCTTCCCCTTTGCCTCTCCCCTCCCCCGCCCCCTTGTCAGACCTTCTTTCTTCCTTCTGCTCAATGAACTCTGCAGTTTACATTGCACCTGAAATTAAAGGGGGAAGGGTGGGAAATCCCCCCCAGACAAGCCATTGCCATGTATGAGCAGCCAGACGATGGGATACTATTTAATTTAGAGCTTTTACTGAAATTACATGGCATAAAAACAATTCTGTTTCCATTACCCTAGCTCCCTTCTCTCCTCCCCACTGTGTGCCTGTCGAATCTAGTCCATATTTAATTTTTAAATGGATTAAGTAGTGAGGAGGTATAATCAATTATGGGGCTGGCTTGGAGGCACTGAAAGGTTTCCAGCAAACATTTTCTGCTCGAGAGGCTTTCACAGGAGGGAAGAGTCAGAGCAGGCCCCTCACCCAGCTTTTATCAGAACACGCTACCTGCAGTAGCTTCTTGCTCCAGTTTTTCTCCTCTTCTAGTGTGAAAGTGCTGTGATGGGGTGGACACCCCACACTGACTCTGAAAGAGTTAACTGGAAGTGGACAGCTCAGTTATGACACCTGGTGGCGTCATTAGGACATGTCAGAGCCAATTAAGGAGGAAACCCAGCTGGGTGACAAAGATAAAGGGACGAGGTCAGTGCAGAAAGGAGAAGGAAGTTCAGGGGGAGAGTGGACCTTGGGATCCTCTGATGCTAAGGGAATTCTGACAGCAGGTCAGGAGAGATACTGAGAAATCACAGGGGTGGAGCAAACTATACATACAATATGATGGGGACTAATTTAGCTACAACTACTCAAGAGAGAGATCTCAGAGTCATTGTGGATAGTTCTCTGAAAACATCCCCTCAGTGTGCAGCGGCAGTCAAATAAGCAAACAGAATGTTAGGAACCATGAAAAAAGGGATAGAGAATAAGATAGAGAATATCTTATTGCCTCTATATAAAACCATGGTACGCCCACATTTTGAATACTGCATGCAGATGTGGTTGCTTCATTTGAAAAAAAGATATATTGATATTGGAAAAGGTTCAGAAAAGGGCAACTAAAATGATTAGGGGTTTGGAACTGGTCCCATATGAAGAGAGATTAAAAAGACTTGGACTTTTCAGCTTAGAAAAGAGAAGACTAAGGGGGAATATGATAGAGGTCTATAAAATCATGACTGGTGTGGAAAAAGTGAATAAGGAAAAGTTAGTTACTTATTCCCACCGTATAAGAACTAGAGGTCACCAAATGAAATGAATGAGTAGCAGGTTTAAAACAAACAAAAGGAAGTTTTTCTTCACTCAGCGCAGTCAACCTGTGGAGCCCCTTGCCAGAGGATGTGGTGAAGGCTAGAACTTTAACAGGGTTCAAAAACGAGCTAGATAGATTCATGGAGGTTAGGTCCATCAATGGCTGTTATCCAGGATGGGACGGAATGGTGTCCCTAGCCTCTGTTTGTCTTGAAATGCATGACAGGGGAGGGATCACGTGATGATTACCATTGTGTTCTCTCCCTCTGGGGCATCTGGTGTTGGCCACTGTCAGCAGACATGGTACTGGGCTGGATGGATTTTTGGTCTGACCCAGTATGGCCGTTCTTATGTTCTTGCCATGAGTTTTGATAGAAGGCAAAAGATATTCAAATGGAAAGCTTGGGGAGGTGTTGCTTGCTACCAGAGCAGGAAAGGGCTTTATGGAGCTTAGAAACTCCCTGGCACAAGGGGTAAGGGCTATTGTAAGCCCCGAGACAAGCGGAGGATGTAAGGCCCACAGGACTCAAAGTCAGGCACTGAAGACCTGGCTGTCACAAGGTCATTGAACTATTGTTGGTGTGACTTTCTGCTACCCTGATGGTGAGGGAGACTATAAGTGGCCTGCCTGAAGGGCTGAGAGACAAGAAGAAGCTGACAACCCCTCAATGGCCCTCCACAGAGGTCACCCAAGCTAAAGCCTGCTATGGCAGGCCCAGCCATGAGGGGGCATGCTGACTGGTGGGTCATTCTTCTACTGGGTTTGTCTACAGGAGGAAACGGACTAGAAGAGTGATAGCTGTTTTAGAGCAGTTTCCCATGTGGTCACTCAATTCCAGAATAAAAGTCACTTTATTCTGGAAAACATTGTTTGAGAAGTACCCTAACCTGGAGTAAGGTGACTTTTGTTCTGAAATGATGTCTGTCTGGGAAGCTGTTTTGGAATAACAATTTTCTCAGGGAGATGAGCCCTAATTCTGTTTGTGTGTGACTTTTGGTTTCTTTCCCTCTTCTGCTTCTTTGAGCTTGATCATTGCAGAGGGTTTCCAATATGAGCAATTTGGCAAGTCTGGAAGAGAAGTGAGGGTGGGAAGTTTTTAACTAAAGGAGAAAAATCTAGAAATTAGTAAGGCTATTTACTGTATTATGTTACTCTGGGCTGTTACTTCTCTCCCGCATGCATAAGATGCCTCCTCCTGCTTCCACCCATCGTCCATTCATCTTCCTCTTGAAGACCAAGGGCTTCTGTAGCACTCCTAGCCTTTGCTTTGCAAAAGCAAGAACTCCCCAAGTAGCTTCTAAACAGGACTTGCTGTTGACAGGTTCTTTATGCCAGCAAAGGCACCAACCCCACTATGATTCCATGTGTCTATAACAATCTCATTTAGTTATAGATACCCAGTGCTGGTCCATAGGTGGTTTTTACGCATTTATTTTTCAGGGCTGAAGCATAGCTTTTGCTAGACGTGCTTTGAAAAGTATATGAGGGCCAGGCTGATAAGCATTAGAAAATGGCTTACACACTTTGGATCACGGTTATGTTCCAGCCAAATAAAGTCTTCAAAATGTAGCATCTGAATCTTCCCAGTGAGAACCATGGGGAAACACATTTCTCTAAGGTGCTAAGGCAGTTTGAAATCTGTGCATAGAAAGAAGCTAAAAATGCCTTGAGGAAGGGCTGTTGAGCCTCCTGAGTCTCTGACTCTTTTTCTTTATCTGTGTTCAGTGCCAGTGTCAGCAAACCCTCTGGTACAAACCAGCTAGCAGGTGTTCCATTTATTATCAAAGTCTCTTCACAATGACAGTGAAAAGAGAATCCCATCCTGTTGGTCAGTAATCATTTGAAGGCGGTGATGTTCGAAAAAGGGGATTGGGGAAGGACGAAATGTATTTTTTCAGTGAAATCTTCTTTGGTGTAGTGCCTATTCTATACATGTCATTGATGGCTTTTCTTTTGCACTTTCCTTACTGTGGCTCTAGAAGATTAGTCTTTTCACAGCTTAGGAAAGAGCCTGGCTGTGTTTCTGATGGACCATTATTTCCAGAGGGTTTCATGGAGGATGGGTGTGATGGGGCGTATAAACAACATACCGGTTAACCATTGGTTAACAGGAGCATAAATCCATTTAGGCAATTGGATGTCACCTGAAGGGGTTTTAGGCATAGCATAGCTGAGCTGGAGAGGAGCTAGGTCTTCATAAATGAAAGAGTATAGCTGGGGTAGTCAACCTGTGGCTGTTCTGAAGTTAATATGCAGCTCCTTGTTCAGGCACTGACTCTGGGGCTGCAGCTACAGGTGCCAACTTTCCAGTGCTCAGCTCCTGGCTCCACGTTGTGCCTCCTCCTCCAAGTTGTGCCCTCACTCCTTCCCTCTCCCACAGAGCCTCCTGAGGGCCATGAAACAGCTGATTGCAGTGCGCAGAAGGAGCGGGGAAGGAAAGAGGCAGTACTGATCCATGGGGCTGCTGGTGGGCAAAAGATACTGGAGACGGGAGAGGAGGCACCTGATGGGGAGTGCTGACAAATTACTGTAGCTCTTTGGCAATGTACATTGATAAATGGTGGCTCTTTCTCAGGCTCAGGTTGGCCACACCTGGAGTATGGGGTGGTGGGGAAAAAAGTCCAAGAGGAGACCAAAGAAAAAGGTAGACGGGAGTTTCCTCTCTTGGGTTGAAGACTCAGAGAAATCAGGGACACCTGAAGCCAGAACCACAAGTCCTGAGCTAAGAGGAAGCCCAGAAGACTGGGAGCCACAGGCAGGCTTTTGTGCATCAGGAGGAAGATGGAGACAGTGATGGTAAAGCCTAATACAGAGTTGGGTTGAAGTTTGAGGAGCTGCAAGGAGAGAAGGAAGAACTCTTCAGTCACACTCCTGGTGGGAGAGAATGGAGAACTGTGGTGCATAGAAAGGCTTCTGCGGGATGAGGAAGAAGCCTTGTGGAGGTAGGGGAAGATACTGGGGAAACACGGGATTGGAGCAATGTCCTGTGGCTGACCCTGACACAAAGGCAGGAACCAGACATTTCAGGAAAAAAAACCCTGTGCAGTGTTGCTAGCTACAAAGAGCTCAGAAAGGATGTGTGGGGAAGTCCTGAATAAAGGCTAGTTATAGAAAGGACTCCAGGGAGGCTGTGGCAAGGTGTCTGACAGACCAGACCTTGGCTGTTCAACTTAGGGCTCCTGAGCTGGCGCCCAGGATAGGGGGTGGACCTGGGTTCCCTTGCCAGCCACTGGGAAGAGGGCATGAAATCCTCTGATGTGAGAGGCTATGGATGATTCAGAGCCCTGAGACAGTGGTGTAGGGCCATTGGGCATGGAGTCAGGGGCTGGAGACCTGATACAAAGTTGGGAAATACTTGTTGGACTTCTGTTAGCCTGGAAAGCATGAAACTACAATGTTGCCTGGCTGGAGGGCTGGGGTAACACAGATGAGAGCATCACAGAGCCAAGAGGTGTTGGAGACGAGCGGCTATGCTGCACCCACCCCTAAGGTTGTGCTCCTGTAGTAAGTGCACTTGCTCCTCAGTGGTGCATGGGGAGAATGTGTGGAGTGGCAGCAGAGTCCCGCCAGACCCAGCTGCGGGCAGGAGACCATTGCAAGCCCATGCTGAGAAAAAGCAGCCTGGGTGTGCTGAAAAAAGCAGTTGGGCAGTGCTGTAGCACAGGCTTGGGAGGACAGTGGGCACATTGGACAGAGGCAGGGGGATACCCAGCATGGAAGAAGATGAAGCTCAGTTCAGGACTGTTTTTATAGGAGCATATCTGTTGGCTTTAGGGGAATTGATTGGAAAACACCTAGGGTATGTTTAGACTACATGGTTCCGTCGACGGAGCCATGTAGATGAGTTTACTAGACATAGGAAAATGAAGCGGCGATTTAAATAATTGCCGCTTCATTTACATCAAAATGGACGCCGCGCTGTGCCGATCAGCTGTTTGGCGGCACAGCGGGGCAGTCTGGACTCACCGCGGTCGACAAGGGAAGCCTTTGTCGACCACTCCGGTAAACCTCATTTCACGAGGCATACTGGAGCAGTCGACAAAGGCTTCCCTGGTTGACCGCAGCGCGTCCAGACTGCCCCGCTGTGCCGCCAAACAGATGATCGGCACAGCGCGGTGGACATTTTGATGTAAATGAAGTGGCGATTATTTAAATTGCCACTTCATTTTCCTATGTCTAGTAAACTCATCTACATGGCTCCGTCGACAGAGCCATGTAGTCTAGACATACCCCCCAGAGAGAGCAACTTCATAAATGCTAGAGAGTGAGAGGTAGGGATCAAGATTAAAGCTGGGAGGCACAACAGAAAGATTCCTGTTTAGAGAGTCCAGGAACTTAAATCCTCTAAGACATGCAAATGCTGGAAGTCAGATCCTCTGAACTGAAACAAGACAGGCATCTAATTCTAATAGCCCAAGCAGCCCAAGTGTAAAGCAATGAGGAAAGCCTTTGTACGTCTGCACTGGGGGCAGGGGGTGGCATGCCATTTGTCAGAAAGAGCAAATATCCAAATATTCAGGACTGACTGAGAGGAAAGTGGTTCTGCCTGTGGGAGAGAGCTAGATTGTGAATCAAAACATACAGACTGTCAGGGTGCTTCTATACTGCAAGGCTTACCTCGAAATAAGCGACGCAAATTGAGTTACGTCAATTGCGTATCTTGTTTCGAAATAGCTTATTTTGAAATAGGGAGCATCTACACAGCACTTTTTTCGAAATAGAGCACTCTTCCTCTGACTCCCCTTATTCCTCGTACGATGAGGCTATGTCTACACTGCCACTTTTTATTGGAAAAAGGTACACAAATTGCACTCTGCAATTTGTGTACCTTTTTACAATAGTTTTGTCAGAAGAGGCTTTTCCAAAATTTGGCCTGTCTACACTGGGCCAAATTTCAAAAAACCCTCCTTTTTCAGGAGTGCCCTTCTTCCTCGTGGCACGAGGAAGACAGGGCTTCTGGAAGAGTGTGTCTGCTCTTCTGAAAAAAATGTTGGAAGAGCAAATGTGTTCACTGGACGCAGCTTCTGGTATCCTGGAAAACCCCCGTAGTCTAGACATAGCGTGAGGGTTACAGGAGCCGGAGTAAGAAGTCCTCCAGCTTGACAGTATTTTGACACTATTTTGAAATAACTGTCTGCTGTGTAGACGTGGACTAAGTTATTTCAGAATAGTGCTAGTTATTTTGAAATAGTGTTGCTGTGTAGACCTACCCTCAGAGTACAGAAATTGGGAATGAACTACCTTAAACAATGAGGGGAGGGGGGAAGACTAATGACATCGGCTAGATTACATTAGCCCTAAAAGTCATATACTGCCATTGGTGTTTCAATGTAACTGAGTTTAGTATCACTGGGAGGAGTGTGCACACACACATGTTTGTGTGTGTACATGTAAGCACTCATGAGTACAATGTATGGACCTTAGATTTTTACAATTGTGCTGTTTTGGACAGTGCATCATCATAAATAGGTTGTCTACCTGGAGGGCACATACATTCAGGGTCAAACCAGTTTAGACTGACGTGGTTTAGGAAAAAATATACAAATGTTGTAAAAAAGTGTGAATTTGCTTCATTGCACCACATTCCCAGCTGGTCTAATCTGACACTGTTCCATGGATGTCAATGGAGCAAAGGCGATTTTCACTGGCCAAAAGTCTAGTTTCACATCTCTTTAGTGATGCTTAGCGTAGCTCCTATGTGTTTTTCTTTTTCGGGCTGGGGCAGGATGCGGGGAGGCTGGATGTTGGTGTGTGGGTCTCTTAGCAGTAATCGCCACTTAGCACATAACATTTTTCTTCTTTCTATCTTTTTTTAAAATGAAGATTGATGTTGATAAGAAAAAGTTTCCACTAATCAGTTTATAAAATCACCCAATCATATCTTTTGCCTCCCTGGCAAGACACAAAACCAAACCAAACTGGCTAAATAAAGAGAATGAAAGACCTTCTCCTCCAAATTCCACACTCCCATCCTCCACCCCTTATTTTCCCTAAGAAAAAGAATGGATTGAATTGTGAAAGCTGGGCCATCCAGCATCTCAGATTACAAAGAAATTCAACACACTCGCTGCCTTTATCAGGAGACAGAACTGCCCTGTAGTCACCACTTTAACTAGCCCCTTTCAAAGAACTGATAACAGCAGACTGGTTAAACATGGCAGTCTGACAGAACTGGACTGGGTTCTTATTGTTTTGCTATCTCTTTCCATTAAGGTTACTGTCATTCTGACTGTTTGCCACTGTGACCGGCGGTGTGCCGGGGCAGCAAATACTTCATTTTATACCTTGTCGTCTATCTGCCCATGGTAAATCTAGCATATTAAATCATGCAACAAACAAGTCATGAAATAACAGTTAATGTTCCTCCAGCAATGTGATGTCAATGTCAAATTGCACATACAGAGTCATTTCCGTGCACTTATGCAGCAGAGAATTTGGCTCAGGATGCAGTATTTTGTTTACACCATAAAATGTATACCTTAACACATACACATTCTGTAACCAAATTTAAGTTGCTGTGGGAAGACTCTGCTATACAGTCTGTTTCCTGATATCCGTACATTTAGTTCTCAGCTTCACTGTTTCATTAACTTTTATCAGCTTTTGATATTTCATAGCATGGTATGCAAGAAATACTCTGCAGCAGCCTAAATGGTAGATGACTCTATTCCCACTTTCAAAACCATTTTAATGAATCTCTTTGTTGATATCCCAGCTATATAGAGAGGAACGGATGGATTATACAGATATATTGTAGAGGCTTTTTAAGAAGCTATGAAAGCAGCAGCAACAACTTTTATTAGTGTCCAGTGTTCCCTGTAAACTGAGAACATGGGCAGCCACACAAGAGAGATTCAAATGCTGCTCAGGTGACGAGCAGAGGGCCCACAGCCAACAGAATGTGTTTCTATTGGTGGTGCACATCCACATATGCCTCAGTTATCGGTCCAGCTAACAAAATTTATTTCGCACTTGGACGGAAAAATTTGAGGGAACATTGTGTGGCATGAAGGAATCAGAGATGACATACAGATTGTGGGCCAGGGATTTAAGGAAGGTGGTGGAGTTATTAGCCATGGTGGAGAAGGGAAAGGGAGGAGAGCACATGGGGGAAGGTATGAAGTTCTGGTTTGTGTGATCTCTGAGCTGACGATGGGGGCATTCAGGAGGTGTTAGCATAACAGAACTGAAATGAAACAGATGGGGACAGGGCAGAGATCATCAGGTCAGAGACGGTAGGTGAAGTTGTGAATCAGTGAGGTCACCCAGGGATGAAGAAGGGTAGGGGGGAGTACAGAAAGGATGCCAAGGAGGATTGGAGAATGGCAGAGGAGAGGAACCAGCAATAGATCTACTGAAGATATAGTCTGAGAGACAGAAGATAATCCACCAAGCACGAAGTTGTGAAGACTTGGGGAGAGGAGATCATGGTCAGGTGGAAGGTATGAACCAATATAACTTTATAACATGCTCAAAAAAGATACTAGATATGTTCATGGAGGATTGATCTATCAATAACTACTAGCCAAGATGGTAAGGGATGCAGTTCCATGCTCTGGATTTTCCTAACCTCTGACTGCTAGAAGGTGAGACAGGACGACAGGGGATGGCTCACCTGATAAATTGCCCTGTTCTGTCCATTCCCTCTGAAGTCCTCTGGGACTGGTCACTGTCGGAGACAGGACTAGGTGGACCATTAGTATAAGCCCATTTGGCCATTTCTATGATCTTAAGATAGTGTTAAACACAGCAGAGAAGATTGAGAAAGGAGAAGAGGCCCATGGCTCAGAGGAGGTCAGTGACTTTCATGACTGAAACCCAGTTGCAGAGAATCAAGAAGAAAGTTAGCAGAGAGAAGTGGGCATAGGTCTGGTCAGAAAACAGGATGCCTCTTGGTTTTTACCAAATGTTCTACATTCAAAAGTTTTCAACCAGCTAGCAGAAGACAGCATGTTCAAGGAACTAAGGAGTGACCTGCCCTGGAGTTATGTGCAGAAGAGACCTCATGGAGCCACAGATAAATCTGAGGAGTGGTAGGAGAAAGGAGAGCAGCTCCTAGATGCATGTTGGTGTGTTTGAGCTAGTCCAGAGTGGGACTGATAAAAGGGAAGGAGTTTAGCAAGGAAGCAGCTGTTCAGCAATAGGTGAACCCAAGAGATCTTCTGAGGAGTTCCTAAGAAAAATCTCTAAGAGCTGGTGCCAAGGAAGATGCTCTAGCAGCTGGAAGGGAACACACGGGAGCCATCATCGTCCTCCGATGCTGCATGGTCCCCAAGCAACAGAAGGTTGGATGTAAGAGTGCCCTGATCAGAAGCCTAGCCAAGAGTCTAATGGTTGTCCTAGAATATGCCATTAGGTTTCCCCCCTGGATCATATTTAGGGCTTCATTGCTGATTGTGTCTTCTCATTGGGAAACGAAGGAACCTAGCATTTGAGGCATCCACAATACTTGCCTCAAAGAGTAAGGCATGCCTGGTAAGCCACCCAGGAACTTTTTAATGCCAGGCTCCCTAGCATTAAAAAGCCAAAGATACTGTGAGACATCCCAATGGCAACTCACTTTCTCTCAACGATAGTGTCATTAACGTATCTTGCCGCAATCTCTCTCTTGTGTTGTGTAAGTTTTTTTTTAAATGATCAAGGTTTTGGCCCCCTTTCCCCCCATAAAACCACCTACCTGACAAAAGAGAAAAGGAGCTGGAAAGAATTCCTCCTCCTGTCACCCTCTCTGGCTTCTTTCAAACTGAGCTGTGTGGAGCTCTGTTGCAGTCTGACAGTTCTTAACTACAGAGATTTAACAGATGCTTCAGGAGGAATCAGCAGAGGTGACTGGCTATAAGTTTCCAGCAAGGTTTCTGCCTCAACTAATGTATCTAGGGGACTTTCTGGGGTCCTCCAAGAGGGAGAGATATTGGAAGGAGGTGCTTGGTGACAACCAGGTTCAAAATAATATGAATGAGGTTACAGACTTAGAACCCTATAAATAAAATGAATGTGTGCCTACTGAATGCCAGAGACACATGCTGGCTTAGCAGCTGGGGAAATGGAAGCCCTTGTTTTTGTGATGGTACTTGACATGACAGAGGTAGCAGCTGGACTTTAATCACTACCTGGTGCATTTTGATGTTGGAGTGCACTTTCCTGCCTTTGAAACTGGATTGAAAATTACCGTGCAATGAGCAGCCCACTCTGTCAATGGCCACATTAGACATAACACTCTCTTCTTCACAGCTATTGATACAATGATTACTGTTTGCTAGTTCTTCAGCTTTGTCCCCATAGATGTTCTTGGGATAAAGACAGTGGGAAATTTTGTAGACTGGTAATAGCAAAAGTCCAGGTTCAAATCTGAGTTTGTGAAGTCATCTTTGTTATGGCTGCATGGGAAGAGAATTTCTTGCCTTCATAAAAATCTTCAAAGTTCTGGTAAGTGGACCTGGTAGTACACAGCTTAATAGATCTTAAGCCTTCATTCAATAGACCTCTTCACAGTGGTTTATGCCTTGAGAATGGACTGTGATAATGCATTTTACTTTGGGAGGGGCTACACCTTTCAATCAGTTATGCCCACGTTTCTCAAACTGTGGGTCCTGACCTCACATGGGGTTGCGAGCAACTGTAGAGGGTGGTCGTGAGCAACTTAGAGGGGGGGGTTGCAGCAACACAAAGTCTGAGAACCCCTGAGTTATGCAGTTGATGCAGAAGGGAATGGCTAGTTAGTTAAGGGATAGCTTTTTTTTCAAGGAATACAGTAGACTTCCGATAATCCAGCACCTTTGGGACCCAGGGGTGCCGGATTATCGGATATGCCGGAGTATCAGGAGGTACTCCGGCAGGGGGGCTGTGACGGGTCTGCGGGGAACGGCGCGGTGAAGGGCAAACCCTCCGCTGTTTTGCAGGGAGGCGGGGGAAGCTCGCACAGCCGCCGGCAACAGGCCAGCTGGGGTTGCAAGCGGCAGCGGCAGACTTGGGGAAGCGGCGGGGCAGAGCAGCTGGGGTGTTTGCCGGATTGGTCCTGCAGCGCCACCCCTCACCTCACCTCCTCTCCTCCTCCGCCACTTGCAGCCCCAGTTTGCCTGTAGCAGGTGGCTGTGTGGGACTTTTCCCCACCTCCCTGCAAATCGGTGGAGGGTTCGCCCCTCGCCGCACCATTCCCGCTGACCTTGCCCCTGGGCCGGCTGCAGTACGGGTCCCGGCAGACCCGTCACAGGGATATAATCCCCTTCCCCTCTCTTCCCCTTCCCTTTCCTGGCCCGTGAGCATGCGTGGGGCTCACAGGAGCTCCAATTTTCCGGCTGGCTGGAGCACTTCCGGGTTCCAGTTGGTGCTGGACGATCGGGAGTGCCGGACCATTGGATGCCTGACAATTGGAGTTTTACTGTACTATTATATTCGTAACTCCCAGTTTGCACTGACTTCCATTTTGCTGCAGGGTTCAATTTAAAGTGCTAGATTAAAAAAAAGAGAGAGAGAGAGAGAGAGAGATTTACTAGTTTATCCATCAGATGCCTGATGGAAAGAAAGCTGGTTAGTGAACAATCTCTTTCATGCCATCACATTTTCTATTTATTTCCTCTGGGAATTCAAACCCTCCTTTAGTTTACAGGGGGCAGAGTATTCTAAGCAACATGTAGCCGTGATTAAATGTGAAGAGATGCAACATAATACTGCAGACATATTATGTCTTCCTTTTGCCTCCATTATGAGCAACAACTGCTTTTGCAGCTGGAAAGTTGTCTCATTAGTTGTCTCTAATTCACAGCTGAGGTGCATGGGATGAGACTCTAAGTCCAATTCCAGTTCTTAATTGGATGCGGGGTGGGGGTGGGGTGGAGGAAGGGATTGTTCCAAACTTTTTCTATCTTTTGGGAAGAAGAAATTTATCCAATGCACAGATTTATGCCAATGCCTTTACCAGTATCACTAAAGAGAGCAGTCAGCGGGAATATGACATAAATCTAAGATGCCTAAAAGGAACTGTACTGCCATCAATTACAGTCTCCACTGTCACCTTCACGCTTGTCTCCAAAATCTCAGATCCTAGGGGATGTCTACACAGCAAAGTTATTTCAGAATAACAGCTGTTATTCCAAAATAACTATGCGAGCGTCTACACGGCCATTCCGTTATTTTGAAATAACAGCTAATTCCAACTTCTGTAAACCTCATTCTACGAAGAATAATGGCTATTCTGAAATAGCTATTTTGAAATAAGGCATGTGTAGACGTTCCACTGCTGCTATTTTGAAATAGCCCCTTACCAGGGCCATTCTAAGTTATTGCTCCTGGGGCTCTAAATCGAGATAGCACGTCTACATTAGGGAAGCCTGCCTCGGACTAATTTTGAGGCTTACCTGCAGCATAGACAAGCTATTTCAAAATAAGCCATTTCGGAATAACTATTCCAGAATAATTTATTCTGAAATAACTGTGCAGTGTAGACGTAGCCCTAGTGACCATCCAACTTGGGCTTCTCCCTGAGCTCTAAGCTCAGGTTCTGTTTGGCTGGCTATGTCCCTGCAATAGCAGCACATGCCTTCTCCTGCAGCTTTCACTGTCTGTCGCAGCTCATGTCCTCCTGCGCCAATGGGAAGCGAGCTGTCCCCTTAGAATACTAGAGATGGGTGGAAGTGGTGAAGTCATCTTGTCCAGGCTGCCCATCCTCTAGCGGCTAGAGTCTAGCCAATCAGAGTACAGAAGGCTAGGCAGCTCTTGACAGCAGTGTTGTTGACTGGTGGCACAGGACTACCACTGATGTAGCGCAATGTGAGGTGCTTTCTGTAACTCCCTTTCTGCTGTCTCTTCCTGGCAGTTGAGCATGCTGCAGCCACAGCATTTCCAGGCACATTGTTCGCTTTTCAAAAATTCTTCTGCATGAGACGAAGCAAGGTCCATAATCCTGCCAGCACAGAGCTGATCCCTATAGTGATCTGTAGTGCTGTCATTATAGGCCAGGGGTGGGGAACCTAAGGCCTGGGGGACCGGATATGACCCCCGGCTTGCCTGGATCTGGCTCCCAAGACTTGGGTTTCCTCCCCAGCATTGGGAAGCCCGTGCCGGCACTCCAGGCCCAGCCCCCTCCCTGCAAGTCTCCCCACGGGGCTGGAGCACCAGTGCTGGTTCCTCACAATGGGGGAGGAGGCCCAAGCCTTGCAGGCCTGAGTCAGGCAAGCCAGAGCCAAATCTGATCCACAGGTTCTGCCTTGTGGGAGTAGAAAGCGGCTCCACATGCTCCCCCTCCCTCCGGCTGGCTTTCCCTCCCACAAAATCTACTAGACCATGCCCCCTTAGGCTCTGGTATAAGAGGGGAATGTGGGGGAGTGTCCTTCTGTTTCTCAGTTGTGGGCCATGTCAGTGAGGTGGGTGTTTTTTTTTGTTTTTTTTTTGCTTCTTACTTTTGTAAGGCCTCCGACTGATTTTTCTGTGTGTCAGTGTCTCTCAACCCTAAAAAGGTTCCCCGCCCCTGTTATGGATAAATAGTCAAAGCTCTGTGGTTAAGAGCTACCTGAGAATTAGGCATCTTTCATTTAGGAACTTAAATATGGATTTAGGAACCTAGCTTTAGGGTCCGTGATTTGAAAAATGTGGCCGACATGCAGCGAAGAATTCCATTTTTTTTTGTCTTACTCCTCTTGAATTGTCTTGACTCCTCACTCTTAGGTGTCCAGGGCCAGAGACAAAGCTCACTGATGTCAACTGGAATGTACCTATTCATTTCACTGAGCTTTGGATCAGGTGCCTGGTGTAAGGGAGTCTTTGCTGTACTGCACAGCATGTCTAATCCATAGTGAGCCAGGATGCACAGCTCTAATCATGACAGTTAGTTGCAGGGCTTTTTTCCCCGAGCACTCCTGGACACAATGGCAGCAGTTTGTTGATAATCTGTAAGTCGATAAACAAGCAGCAGTGCACTGATTCATGGCAAGAGGATAAAGGGTAATGACTCTCACTCTTAACACTTCAATCCATTCCCGCTCTGACAATATCTGATGGCGATCATTTTGTAGAATGACCTCTATTGAGTGCACACCTGCAAGGAAATAAATGGGGGTTAATGTGCCACATAGATTTGCATAGGGGTAAGCTCAGTAATGCCAAGTACAAATCACTGACAAAAATAAAATAAAGCCAGTTCCGACAGCACTGCTGAGAGGCAGACCAAGGCAAGTAGATGCACTCTGATCATCATCTACAACAGGCCCTGCTATTCCAGTCCTGAAACATTCTACGACAGATAAAGGACTAAGGGCACGTCTTCACTCACTGAACCGGAGATCTATGTTTTGGTGTTCGATCTAGTGGGTCTAGTATAGACCTGTAAATCGAATGCTGAGGGCAGTTCCAGCTGAAGTCTGTACTCCTCACAGAGTATGGGGAATTACACCAAGCTCGGCTTAAGGTAAACTGATGCCTGCTACATATTCTATGTAGCTGAAGTTGCGTACCTTAAGCTGATCTCCCAGGTCTAGTGTAGACCTAGCCTAAGAACGTATAATACTTATTCTCAGTAGCAAGGACTTATTCATACACGTATTCCCTGCCTTCCCACTGAAATCAACACTACTTGAGTGAGTAAATGTTCACCAGTGTGAGAAAGGGTTGCATATTCTAGCCCAGATTAATAAAGGAGAAGAAAAGTGGAAAATAGGATATGGCTGAGAATGACTTTTCAGCTTGTTCTTTGTGGGGAGAGGAAGCAGCTCCTTGAGTCATTCCAGCATCCATTAGAGGACAATAGACACTTCTGGACCTTGCAGCTGAAATTTAGGTTTCTGATTACAGTGGGGAGTATCTGAGACCCTGGCAGCAGAACTGCTCGTGTGTCATATTTAAGCTATCCCTTTAATATTAATATATTACAAGTTATCCTTGTGCCTCATTTTATGTCCAATTTGAAACAGAAGTCACTTGATGGTGTTTTCTGTTGATACCTCCTCCGGATTCTCAGCACGGCTTTGGAACAACCTGAGCAGATTTGCCCTCAGAGAATACATGGCAGGTTTTAGGCTATCCCCAGTGCATGCTGAAAGGCGTTTGGGGAGTTAGTGGCTTGGCTGGCAGTGCCTGCTGATGGGGCTGTGTGGGTCCAGTTACCACCCAGGGGAAGGAAGGTCTTGGGCTGGGAAAGGAGAGATGCCATGGGGTAGAGTTGTGGCCTCCTGTGGCTACTGGTTCCTCACTATCACCCTGGATATGCAGGTGCAAGAGTAATGTAGTTCCAGACAGGTTTAGTTGTCCACAGTAGGATCTGTAAGGGGGATCCATAGGCAGCCCAGAGCTGAAAAAATCTTGGTAGCATGACTCCATTGGATGTCAGGGAGTGAGGGTAGTCACCTGCAGGAGCCACGCAGGCACCTTGAAGGCCAGGGTCTACACATAAATGAGCCTGGTCTGCTGCACATCTCTCTAGATTAGCAAGTTTTATGGACCATACCTGCAGTCTTTCCTGCTTTCCTGTTGGAATAAACACAGAGGAATTATGTGGGTTTGGTTTTCTCCCTCCATCCCAGGAACTTCCTGAATGGAAGAGGTGCCTCTTGCAGTTCTTGAACTCTCTTTCTTTGTGCCCCAGCTGCCTTCTAGAGTGGCACTAAACATGGAACTCTCTTTGCCTTGAGGAAGGCTGCACTAATAGGAGGAAGAGGTAGCCAACTGGAGTGGACGGAAAGTAACTCTTCCCACAGCCTCCCTGAAATGAAGAACTCATGTCATAAGCACAATTTATGTTTATGAGTTCTTCTCACCTAACAGGTTTTCAGAACACTACACTAAAGAAAATGAGAGTATTTTTTTCTGCCCCTCCTCCCCCACCTCCAGCCAAAGCAACAAACAGAAAAACATCAAAAGCCCTTCACCTTTCCTCAAATCAATGAAGCAATGATCCATGCACAAACTCCTTACCAGAGACTTTGCATTGTCCCCACCTTCCCCCGGCATACCTACTGACGATTGTTTTGCAATGACATATTATATATCATCTGACTTCACCAACCAATCATCATCTAGTTGAAATACTCTTCAGGTTGTGTCCAAAAAAGATGACCTGGTAGTTGAGGCTGTGATTCAAGAATCCTGTTGTCGGGTTCTAGCTCTGGCACAGATTTCCTCTGTGATCTTGAGCAAGTCATTTGGTCTCCCCGTGCCTCAGTTTTCCATCTGCAAAATGGGAGTGAGCCTGCCCTACCTCAAAAGAGTATTAGGAGACTAAGTTCAATGTTTGAGACACTCCTTGCTCTGGTGATGAGGGCTATATAAGGACATAGGTTGATAGATAGAATGCAGGTGATATGAAATGAACAAAATGGCATATAGAATGGCCTGTGTTTTACATGCATTTCTTTGTTCTCTTTTTGTTCTTTCTTTCTAACTATTTCATTTTTCCCTTTATCTTGTGCTTGTGAGAATATTCCACATTGCGGTGACCAAAACTATTCAGTGGGTCGGTTTGCTTGACGGATTGTGGCATCTTATGATAGGTTATTAAACTGCTGGGGATCTTTGCTGGGTTGTTTTTTTTTTCTTTTTTTTTTCTTCTCACAGGAGCTTCAGGAGCACTGTAGAATAACAGTCTAGTCGATACTAATTCCTTCTGTACGTATTAATATTCATTATCTGAAGTTGGTGTTCGTGTGTGGGATGCAGTAAGTAATTCTTAAAGGATCCTGTTGTTTAATCAATGTTGAGCTACAGCCTGTTTTAGTGCTTTTGAAATTTGAGCTGTGCACATTTGCAGACATCAGCAAGTCATGAAGCTCTCTCACAAAGGGGGAAAACATTTTGTTTCATCTGGTGTAAAGGTCTCTGATGGTAAATGACTCCTAGCTGAGGCAAACTTTGGGCAACTCCTCCAGCTGTGGGTCCCGATTCAGCAAAGCACCTAAGCACAGGCCAAATGTTAAATGCATGGTTAACTTTAAACATTTGCTTAAGTCTGTCCCTATTTTAGTAAAACTTTTGAACATGTATGTCGGTACTGCGGGTTAATTATCTGCTTCACTGAATTGAGGCCTTGGTCAGGAATAGGCTGGCTCCCAGTGGCAGTCCTATCTTTGGGACACCGCAGCCAGGCCTGCTGAAATGAGGGGGGAAGGGGAGGACAAAGGAGGCAACTGCCCCAGGGCCTGGCAGTTCCCAGCTGCCACCACTGCTACTGTGGCAGTGGTGGTGGCCAGAGCCCTGGGCCCTTTAAATCATCTCTGGACTGCTGCACTGCACACTCAGTGCAGCTTTGAGGGCTGGCAGGGGATGCGTCATGCTCTGTGTGGCCCCGGGGGGGGGAGGGGGAAGGTGAGGGTGCTGGTTGCCCTGGCCCCGCCCCTTCTGCCTGAGGCCCCACCCCTTTCAGGAGCATGGTGCCAGCCCTCCCTCACTTTGCCCAGGGGCCTGCAGAGGCTGTCGGCTCTCCTGACTGAAGCCACTGCCTCATTCAGAAAAATGAAAGCATGTAAATTAAACGTATTTTTCCCCTGCATCTGTGTATCATTCCCAGCTGGTAAATTAACAGAATTTCCATCTTCTGGATGAGAGGTCTGTGAAAAAGCAAGCTGCTCCCCTGTCCCAGAGTGAGTCAAGCACATTCCAGAAGAACCCTCCAAACAGTTACAGAAATAACAGATCTTTTGGGGAGGGCACCTGTGTTTTCTTGACTACCCCAGCAAACACATGGAAGACTAAGGGTAGGTCTACACTAGCCCCCTAGTTCGAACTAGGGAGGCTAATGTAGGCATTCGAAGTTGCAAATCAAGCCCGAGATTTAAATATCCCGCGCTTGATTTGCATCTTCTTGGCCAGTCGCCATTTTTGAAATTTACAAGTCCGGACTAACTGCCTGTGTCTACACGCAGCAGGGACCCGGTATTTCTAATTAAAACCCTAAATCGAACTACCTGTTATTCCTCCTGCAAGGAGGTTTAACAGGTAGTTCTATTTAGGGGCTTTAATTCAAAATACCGGGTCCCTGCTGTAGACGCGGCAGTTAGTCTGGACTTGTAAATTTCAAAAATGGCGACTGGTTGAAGATGCAAAATCAAGCGTGGATATTTAAATCCCGGGCTTGATTTGCAACTTCGAATGCCTACATTAGCCTCCCTGGTTCGAACTAGGGGGCTAGTGTAAACATACCCTAAGAGGCACTTTCAAAAGTAATGTAGTGCTTTCAGTCTCTAGCATGCTCTCTAGTGCTTCTCTAGTCAGCTTGTTGGGCCAAATACAAGAGTAATCTCTGTGGTCAGCCAATCATGCAAAGGACAGATTCCTTCTGTCAGGCAACCACCCATATTCCAAATGACACTCTGTCACTGAGCCAGATGCCAGTGATTGGGAGTTGTGGTGAGGTATGTGAATTCAAGGTCTGGTTCAAGTCAATTGTAAGCCTTGCTGAGATCCTATTTTGAGAACCCCTGCGCACTTCTACAATAAGACGTTGGGTCTCGTGGCATTCTCATTTAATTGCTGCATTTGGATGATACATGTTCACAGCAGTGCAAGTGTTTTTTTCCTCTGAAGACTATTACAACTATAAATATCAGCAAAAGCAAGGTAGCTCCATGGACATTCTCAACACTGTCTTGGACTCCTGGTCCTATAATTAATTCTTAGTTACTTTTCTGGAATATCCTTTCATGGTCTAAAGGTATGATAATTTAGTCTATTTGTAGAAAAGGCCTTTGCTTTTATCCAAGCCTTAAATATAACATTGTCATGGATTCTGCATTCCCTGGGTTGATTCTTGAATACTGTGTCTCGGCCAGATTATTGTGATGGTTACTCTATTCAGCTAATTCATTAGCAGGTTACTTGAGAAATCCATCCAGAGAGAGGAAGGTGGATTCTAACAAGTCCTTCTCAAGTAAACACTTGAGACAATTCAAGAGCCATTCACTTTGGTGTTCCGGCTTGTCTTCTAGCAGAGCTCACTACATTGGACCTTGCCTGAAACTAAACCCAGAAAACAGAGGGAGAGGGAGAATTTTTTAGAGATGGAAGTACAGATTTCTAGAATTAAGGAGTCTGAAGTAAGATAGACCTGTCTTAGAATTCAGGGTAAGTTAGACATGCATACAGATTTTCTGTGTTTAAAAATTCCTTTTAGTTTATGCTAAGCTTTGTTCCTTCTGTTAAGATTAAACAATATCTTGTTTTAAAAAGATAGTACTGAATCGTTGTATTCATTCACCACTAGTAACTAACTCCCAAAGGGATGAACTACAGGGAAAAAGTCCACTAGATGCATTGGAAGGTATGCACTGCTACACAGTGTATTGAAAACTAACACTTGGACTCAGTGGGAGAATTATGGAATTCTACTCTAAGAGGGTAGCTGCATGAGGGCTTTCTGGGATGTACTCAGACCAGAAAGGGGTCAGAGATGCAGCTAGCTCCCTGGCTGTGACAAGATATCTATTTTCAGCATTGGACAGGCTTTGACTTAAAGGGCTCTACCATGATGTTAACTGACCCTGATACATCTGAGGAAGCCTCTATCCAATCCCTAGGGTCTTGAATCAATAGAATTTCACTCAGTGGGCTATAAACTTTACATTCCTGTGCTCTTAAGAGAGTTTACAGTGCTTCAATGGTGACTTATTTTTTTTAATTTAATTTAATTTTATTTTATTTTTGAAGTATCTGTGTAGAGTTGTGGGGCTTATCTGAAAGAACTTTAGTTGGCCGACAAGAGGGTCACAATTTGAACCCTACATTCCCTAAAGTGAAAATGTATATATATGTTGGAAAGTTCCACCAATTCTTTGAGGGTGCTATTGTATCTGATCACCAAGCAGGATAACTTGAGGAATTTTGTCTTTGGCTTGAGACATGAGTTGCATTTGCTTAGTGTAACCAACTTTGCTTTACTGTAACATTAATCATTGGTCCAGGCAAGAAAGAATAATTGAGTTCAGGTACTTTGATCTTTTTTTGATCTCCACGCATATTTTAATCTCCATCTCAATTATGCATTACAGGAAGCCAGAAGCAGAATGAGTGTCAGGAAAAACAGTAAAGAAATTGCTTGAATATGCAAGAGTCTCCCGAGCCAATTCATTCAGCCACTGTGTTAAATACATTTGTACAAGGTTCTTCTTGTCTCATCATTTTATCCTTTAACTGTGGTTCAGTAAAATAAAAGAGCAAAAAATACCACTTGCTACAGTGGACCTGTGTCTTTCTTGAGGCTATTAAGTTGTTCCATTCTCTGCCTACTGGACAAGGTGGGGAGCTTTGAGGCCATTTTGTACCTCTGCCAACTGTACTTTGTGAAGTCAGATCTGCTTCGATCTCCTCCTCCTTCTCCATAGTAACACAGGTGGTCTATCCATGACAGGAGGTATATAAAAGCAGTAGCACCTGCAACAATATCATGCCGCTCAACAGTCACTTTTCATAAAACTCAGGGCTGCTCCCTGAGGGAGATCTAAATTAAAGTTTAAAAATCAACCATGCCACTTCTGTAAGGGGTACATTTTCAAAGTGTAACCTGTATTGAAATCATGCATCTAGCAGCATGCATATTGCATTGAAAATTCACAGGCACAGAGCCTGATCTGGCTCCCATTAAGGTGTTTGGGAGTATTTCCATTAATTTCAGTGGGAGCTAGATAACGTCCTAAGCGGGTATGCTTCCATATTATTAGAACATATTTGCATGTGTACACAGGAGAATAGACTATATTAAATGCAGCTTTTTCAAAACAACTTTTATTCTATACATAGTTCAGAATTGGATACCACTTATTGCATGTAGCTACTATAGTAATGTTAGGTGCCAGGATATACATATTTATGCAGCATGGCTGATTAGGCCCATAGCTTAAGCTGGAAGAACACCAAATAGCCACAAGGCTTATCTATTATATGTTGCTATTCTTTGGGATTTGCATAGGATTACCAATCTACTTTCAAAGTGATGGGATGGGAATAGCCATCTTAAAACTGTATGTAAATACCCATAAAAGTTTGGTTGCTGACTGTTTCTGATTTAATGAAGTCTATATATTTGATTTAATAATCTGACTTATCCAAAAACCTGAGTTTGCCAAATGGGGCTAGAAATCATCCCTTCACACCCTTTTCTGAACGTCTCAGAGGGGTAGCCATGTTAGGGTATGTCCATACTAAGAAATTATTTCAAAATAAATTATTTCAAAATAATAACTCAGTTATTTTGGGAGTTATTGTTTCGAAATATTTCAAAATAGCAAGTTGACACTACAGGGAAGCCTCGAAATTAGTCTGAGGCAGGCTCCCTTAGGGTACATGTACACAGCAGTGTTATTTCGGAATAATTTATGTTATTCTGAAATAACATAGACCGTGTCTACACACAAGTAGTTATTTCAAGATAATGTTAAAATAATGTCCAGCCGGAGGACTTCTTACTCTGACTCCTGTAATCCTCATTTTATGAGGATTAAGGGTAGTCAGAGGAAGAGTGCTCTTTCTTGGACTTCCTGCTGTGTAGACAGCACCAAAAGCTGAAATAAGCTATTTCGACTTAAGCTATGCAATTGACACAGCTCAAGTTGCATAGCTTATTTTGGATTTAGCCTTGCCTTGTAGACACGCCCTTAATGTGCTACCTCGGCTTAGAGCTCCAGGAAGCACTGGGGAATAATTATTTGAATGTCTCAGGGGAGTAGTTATTTTGAAATAGCAGCAGTGGAGTGTCCACACTACCACTATTTTGAAACAGCTATTTCAAAATAAGCGTTATTCCTCGTGGAAAGCAGGAGTTATTATTTTGAAATAACCAGCCCCTTATTTTGAAATAATAGACTTGGTAGTGTGGTCGCTCCGCTCGTTATTTTGAAATAAGGAGAGTTATTTTGAAATAACTCCCTTGTGTAGACTAGGGCCTACATTTAGAAACAATGAATAGCCCTGTGGCAACTTAGGCTATGTCTACACAGCAGCGTAGTTTCAGAATAACTGACATTATTCCAAAATAACTTAGTCCGTGTCTACACACAAGCAGTTATTTCGACATTATGTCAAAATAATATTGAGCTGGAGGACTGTAGCTCAAGCATAACTCATGTTGCGTAGCTTATTTTGAGTTTAGCCCTGCTGTGTAGATGTGCCCTTAGAGACTAACAATATATATACATATATAGGGCTTGACGAACCGCGGCGAGATCTACTCGCCAGCCCCACACCGCGCATACGCCAGACCGGCACAGTGCATGCTCACAGCGCCGGTGAACAGGGTGACCGGCTGAAATCTACTCACCACGGGCGAGTAGATATAGCGATTTGTCGAGCCCTGTATATATATATATAGTATCGTGAGCTATCATGAGCAAAATCCACAGTATCTTAGCACTTGTCCAGTTCTGTGCAATGAAATGGCCAGTGTTTTAAATGATACGTGTATCCTAGAACTTAACTCTTTAAACAAGTGGTGAGGGAATAGGAAGGGAGAATCATTAATGTGCATGGATCTCCACCTTCTCCTCAGTGACCTGAAAGCCTGTGAGATGCATTTCTCCTTGTTCTAGGGCAGTTCCTCTGCAAATTGAGAAATCATGCTTGGGGAATGGCTAGGGGAGTAGGGCTTGGAGTAGGGTGCGTCAGGGGGATGTACTGTACATCATTTGCTTTTCAGTCACTAGTGTCAAGTCAGCCCAGATGGAACTGCGGCCTACCTTTCTCTGAGCATGGAAACCTGTGGAGGATCTTGAGTAATCTGCAGAGTTTGGGAGTGGCTCTATCCTCCTTATGGAATAGTTTTTGAGAAACTGTAAGCTCAGGGACCCCTTCTGTTGGTTTTTCTGCAGGTGTGAGCAATTCCCCCTACAACAGGGTTCACAAACTTGACTGCATCATGACCCCCTTCAGACAACAAAACTTACTACATAACCCCATGAGGGAGGCCTGAGCCCATCCAAGTTCCATTGCCCAGGTGAGTAGGCCAAAACCGAAGCCCAAGGGCTCCAGCCATAGGTGGGTGGGGGACTGTAACGTGAGCAGTGCCACCTACAGCTGAAGCCCTTGGGCTTTGCCTTTGGCCCTAGAGAGTGGGGCTTGGGATTCAATTTTTGCCCAGGGAAGAGGGGTTTGGGCTTTGGCTCTGGATGGTGAGGCTCGGGCTTTGGCTTTGGCCCTGGGCCCCAGCAAGTCTAATGTCAGCCCTAGCAACCCCATTAAAATAGGGTCATGACCCACTTTGGGATCCTGACCCACAGTTTGAGGGTCCCTGGCCCACACCATAATAACATAAGGCCTGATACATAGCTAATTAAAATCAGTGGGATGACTTCAGTGGCCTTGGGAGCAGGCACTCGCTACATTCTCTCCAATGTTGTGTGGACAGCCTTCTGCAGTTTACATGGCAGATACGAAAGTAACAGTCCTGGAATGTGCACTGTGCTACAGGAGCGAGAAGTTGCAAGCTACCCCGCTCTTCACAAAAGCACCTGGTATCACTGACCCAGGGCAAATGTAAACTGGTGATCAAGAAACAAAAGCCACACTATTCCATTACCAATCTCCGGAACCATTCACACCCTCTGTTATTTGATTTTGAGTATAAAATTCTTGTGTACACACTGCTTACTTACACATCCAGACTCACCATGGTGGTAACACAGAGGGCTGCTGTGTGCACATACTGAAGGGAAAATACAGCCCTGAAAATGCATTGTGTGCCTTGTATCTAATCTGGATATGCCCCATGAAGAATAGTAGGTTTGATCTTCTGCTGGTGCATATTGGCATAAATGTTAACTTCAATGGCGCTATGTGGATTTACACCAGCTGAAGATGTGGCTGTAGGTCTTCAAAAATAGCTGCAGAAACCCACGCAGTGATTTTAAAGGAGTTCACAATGATCCCTTCTTGTAATTCTTTCTATTGTGTAGTTTACTCATGTCCAAAATGGACTCTTTGGGAGAATAACTCTCCCATTTCAATTTTGGTTTTTTCGAACTGCGTGCTACGTTTATGAATTTTTTCCAGAACATTACTTCTCAGCAGAAGACCCTGGTATCTTGGGTGAAAGTCAGTAGGGAGAAAGGCAATCTGGTCATTTTCAAGGGGTTGGGGTATCAAATTATCCAGCTTGCTGTAGAAAATAGTCATTTTTATTCTGGACTCTGCTTATCTATTTTTGCAAGTACATCGCGTTAGAAAGCTACTTGCTCAGCTAATCTGTAACTGTCATGGAAATGTAATTTTTCCCTCCTCCAACCCAATAACAGGCACCTGGCAAGCTTGCTTGTGCACCCGTGCATTCAAGTCTAGCCGTTTCCATGGAAACCCATCAAGCTGTCGCACTAGTTTTCTAACATATTGCCACTTCACAAACACAGGACAGGCTGTTTTGCACAAAATTTTCTTATAATGTTATTTTCTCTCCTCCGAAGACAATTCAGAAAAGACAGTGTCTGTGGAATGGAAGAATTGTTTCTTATTCCAGCAAAGCCATTCGTGTAAATAAGAAAATAAAAATGGAAGCTTTTACAAAGTCACTCAAAAATAAATTGTAAGCAATTGTCAATTGAATCCAACCTAGAGGCAGGAAAAATGAAAAGTCCCAGCTCAGATTATTAATACATATTCCCTGATTTCATTGGTGCACAGTCTCTCTGAGAGTCTGTCACCTCCTCATGGCAAATATATGAATTCCAAAACCAAGAGGAGGGACATGGCTGTCTTCATCAAGAGTGTCCTATTCCAATGCCAATCTAAGAACCTTGGTTCCTCCTTTTATGGACAGTTCAGAATTCAACCCCCAGCCTTAAGGTGTCCACAGAGTCCTTTGGGGCGGGGGGGGGGAAGGGGCCAGAATCCCAGATGAGTAATAGGAACCAACCTGGTTCCCTTTTCTGGAGACTCCTCAATTCTGGTTCAGTCTAAGAAACCTACATTCTCCTCATGGAGAGTCTTCATTTGAGGACTAGCCATTTGTTAAAAAATCTGCTCCAGTGCAGAGCTCAGAAACTACCCCAAGCCAAGTGGTCACAGTGAATCACCAACAACCATAAACATCTTCACACAATACAGTGGCTGCCCTTAAAAAATTCTTTCATTTTGAAATTTAACACCAGTTTAAGACTCTAAGAATGGCCATATCTTGTCTAGTTCAATATCCTGTCTCCAACAGTGGCTGATACCAGATGTTTCAGAGGAAAGGAACAGAACAGGGCAATTTATCAAATGATTGATCTGCTGTCATCCTGTCAGATGGTTAGGGACATCCAGAGCATAGGATTGCATCACTGACCATCATGGCTAATAGCCACTGATGGACCTACAGTCTGTGAATACATCTAATTCTTTTTTGAACCCCGTTGTATGTTTGCCTTCACAGCATCCTCTGGCAACAAGCTCCACAGGATGACTCAGCACTGTGTGAAGATGTACTTCCTTATGTGTTGTTTTAAACCTGTTTCATATTAATTTTATTTGGTGACGCATGGTTCATGTGTTATGTAAAGGGGTAAATAACTCTTCCCTATTCACTTTTTCCACACTCTCTATGATTTCATAGACTGCTGTCATATCCCCCTTGTAATGTCTTTTTTAAGTTGAACAGTGCCAATCTTTTTATTCTCTCTTCATATGGAAGCTTATCCACACCCCTAATCATTTTCATTGTCCTCTGTACCTTTTCCAATTCTAATATATCATTTTGAGATGGGGAAACCAGAACTGCATGTGTTATTTATGCTGTGAGTATATAAAGTATGTATATAGTAACATTATGGCATTTTCTGTCTTATTATCTCTTTCCTAATGGTTCGTAATATTCTGTTAACTTTTTTGACTGCCATTGCACACTGAGCAGATGTTATCAGAGAACTATCCTTGATGCCTCCAAGATCTCATTCTTGAGTAGTAATAGCTAATTTAGACCCTATCATTTCATATTGGGACTAATTGGTTGGGATTACGTTTTCCAATGTGCACTTCTTGGCATTTGTCAACACTAGAATGTCATTTGCCATTTTGTTGTTCAGTCATGCAGTTTTGTGAGTTTTCCCTTCTTTGCGATCTGCTTTGAACTTTATCTTTAGTAGTTCTGTATCCTCTGGAAATTTTGCCACATGTTTAACTCTTTTCCAGATCATTTATAAATATGTTGAACAGCACTCCTCCTAGTACAGATCCTTGGGGGACCTGCTATTTATCTTTCTCCTCTGTGAAAATTGACCATTTATTTTATTGGATCGGGATGCAGTGTCTTGCCATGCTGTTGAGACAGCAGATCATAACACAGAGGGAATACATGGGCATCAGAAACCGCCAACCTATGCAGGTAAAGGAACCAGGTAGACCTGAACCATGATGGCATGATTAGAATGACCTGTGCTCAGTCTTGTGTGATTGTGGTGATCACTCAGTGAATCAGAGGTAGTGGTGGGAATGCATGTAGGAGGGGGGCATCCCATTTTAGGAGAAAAGCATCTCCTAGAGATCCTTTCCCCAGAGCTGCCCTGGTGCGGAAGTGGTGACACTTGCGGTTGGACTTGGTTGCAAACTGATCTGTGTCAGGCTGGTCTCATTTGAGGAAGACCTCTCAGAGGGCTACTGTGTCTAGCTCCCACTCATGTTGGTCTGAAAAAATACAGCTGAGGTTGTCTTCTGTGACATAGATAAGTTGCAATGAGGTTGACATGATGCATATTTTTATGGCCTCTGTACAGAGGGAGTGGGATTGAGCTAAACCCTGATGGCTGATGTAGTATATACATGCTGTATTGTCCGTCATGATGGTGACTGTCTTGTGTGTGATGTACAGTTGAAAGTGGCTGCATGCATACCATACTGCCCTCAGTTTGAGGAGGTTGATGTGGAGTGTCTGTTCATGCTGAGTCCACTTGCCCTGTACTGTATGAGAGTCGAGATGTGCCCCCTATCCCAGAAGGGAGGCATCAGTTGTAATGGTAACCATGGGGGTAGGTTGGTAGAAAGGTACACCTTGCAACATGTTCTGTAGTTGAGTCCACCATTGTAACGAGGTTAAAACATGTTGCGGTGTAGTTACCATCTTGTATAGAGAATCTCTGGAGGGGACTTAAACAGTGTCCAACCATGTATAGAGGCATCTCGTGTAAAGCCTGGCTAGTCTCACAACATGTGTAGTTGCTGCCACATGGCCAAAGATTTTGAGGCAGTCACACACTGTCATGATTGGGATTATCTGCATTGAAGATATGAGATCTGTGAAAGTATCGAATCTGTGTCTGGGGAGTGTTGCCCCCTAGCTGTTGTTGAGTCCAGACAATCACCTATAAACTCAAGAGTTTGCATTGGTTCGAGTGTGAATCTCTGGTCATTGATGTGGAACACGAGGCTGAGTAAGAGCAAAATCATTTTGTTGACCATCTCTTGGGCATTTTGGAATGACGTGCCTTTTTACGAGGCAGTCATCCAAATAAGGGAATTTTATTACTCCCGTCCATTGACAGTTACTACAGCTAGGGTCTTTGAAAAAACTCTCAGTGCCATTGAGAGACCAAATAGAAGGACTTGATATGGTAGTGATTTATCCCAACTATGAAACATAAAAAGCATCTGTGTGCTGGATGTATTGTTATATGGAAATAAGCATCTTGTAGGTTGAGGACCAAGAACCAGTCCCAGTAATCGAACGCTGGTATGATTGTTTCTAGCATTACCATCTTGAACCTCTTGTATGCTACATATTTGTTGAATTTCCTGAGATCTAAAATTGGCCTCCATCCCCCTGTTTTCTTTTGCATGAGGAAATACTTCAAATAGAAACCTTTCCCTTCAAAGGCTGGAGGAACTGGTTCTATAGCTCCTATTTGCAGGAGGTGTTGGACCTCTAGTTGTAGAAGGACTTTGTGAGAAGGGTCCCTGAAGAGGGATGAGGATGGGTAGGGGAATAGAAATGAAGGGGATGGACCAGACCAAATTGATAATCTCTAAGATCCAGTGATCAGATGTTATTTTGCTGTAGAAAGGACTGTAGCTGATGGGTGAATCAGAGGTTGGATGGTGTTGTAACAGGGATGTCTCTCAAGCCCTCAACCAAAACTTCAAATTTGCTGTTTTGATGTCTAAGATTGGTTAAATGTAGACTGTTGGTGGTGCTGAGGTTTGTGCCTCTGTTGTCTGTGCCTTTGTCTGAAGTCATACCTGGATGTCTGTCTGTATGACTGCCTGGGTCTTGTGTAGTTGTTATACCTTTATCTCTTGTTGGGAGGTGTGTACATTCCTAGAGTTCTCAGAGTTGTGTGAGAGCTCTTCATGGAATGTAGGACTTTGTCTGTCTTGCTCGCAAACAGGTTGGTCCTGTTGAAAGGGAGGTCCTCGACTTTAAGTTGTAGCTTCTTAGGTATTCCAGATGCCTGGAGCCATGATTCTGTATGCATTATGATCATGGTAGCCATGCTGCAGGCTGCAGTGTCTGCTATATCCATCGCCAATTGCAGGGCAATGAGGGCAATAGTATGGCCCTCTTGAATGATACTCTGGAGCTGGGGTCATTTCTTCTCCAGGAGGAACTGTGAAAGCTCTTGGAGCTTCAAATAATTTGTGTAGTCGTAGTGTGCTAGTATTGCTGAGTAATTAGCTACTCACAATTGCAGAGTGGCAATGACTAGACCTTCCTGCACAGGATATCTAACCACTTATGGTCTTTGTCTTGGGGAGTGGATCTGAAATGTGTATTTCATCTTGTGGCAAACTGAGTTGATGACCAGGGAATTAGGAGTGGGGGGGGGGAGGGGAGGGAAGGAAAACAAAAAATCCATCCCCTTGGCTGGCACAAAGTATTTTCTGTCTGCCCTTTTTGTCTGTAGGTGTGACAGATGCAGGTGTCTGTTAGATCACATTGGCAGGGTCCAGGATAGCCTCATCCATGAGGAGTGTGATCCTAGCGAATGTAGCTGGTTGTAGAATGCGTAAGAGCCTATGTTGTTTCTCTTGGACTTCCTGAAGGTCCAACTCCTGCTCTGTCACCATTCTCTTGAACAACTCCTGGAATTTTTGATGTCATCCATTGGAAGTGGAGTGTGTTGCGTAAAGCCTCTGTCCAAACAATTACCCTGTAAATTGAAGCTACTTGATTTACACTTACATTTTCTGGAAATGTATTAAACCTGTAAGTTCCTGCCAACACATGACTTAGAGAATGACAAAATGCTGATGACCGCATTGCTGTGAACACTGTTTGAGGGGGGAGGAGGGAACAGTTGTTTTCTAAGTCACTTTATTACTGATGATTTGTAGATGATAAAGATGGGAATTGTTCTCAGTCAGGGTATGTCTACACTAGCCCCCTAGATCGATCTAGGGAGGCTAATGAGGGTGACTGAAATTGCAAATGAAGCGCGGGATTTAAATATCCCGTGCTTGATTTCTGCGTTCGACGATCGCCATTTTAGAAATTGACTAGGCTGAAGTAACTGCCGTGTCTACATGCGGCAGTGAAGCGGGATTCGAAATAAAGCCTAACTCGAATTAGCTGGTATTCCTCCTGCAATGAGGTTTACCAGCTAATTCGAGTTAGGGCTTTATTTCGAATCCCATTTCACTGCGGCGTGTGGCGTGGTAGTTACTCGGGCTAGTCAATTTCTAAAATGGCGACACGAACATGTAAATAAAGCACGGGATATTTAAATCCCGTGCTTCATTTGCAATTCCGGTCACCCTCATTAGCCTCCCTAGATCGATCTAGGGGCCTAGTGTAGACATACCCTTACTGTGCTTTGGAAGGTATCTTTGTAACTACTGAGCTTTGAAGCTTTGTAATGGTTTCTTTGTAACTTTCAGATGCTTTGGTTTTTAAGTTTGGTAACTTATTGTAAACTCCCTGATTGTTGAACTTTGCTTTTTAAATTCTGTAACTTACTCTAAGCTTCATTCCACCCTGTGATAAGAGTGTGTGTGTGAATGGAAACTGGAGCTTGTCTGGGATCAGGAAAACAGCAAGGCACGAACACGGAGGAAGGATCCTGCCTGTGTGACAAGAGCTGCCCAGTTCCAATAAAAGGAGAGAGCATGTGGCAGAAGCCCTCTTTATGATCAACTCCCGGGCCATGATCCATGTCTGCAGGCAGATGCTCCAGATATATCCCTTGGCTTTCTCTTTCTCTCTCTCTGTAGCCCTGGCCTTTGTAAGGGTGTGAGAGCCTGAGGGCATGAATAAATGTGTGCCTGTGAGATAGCTCCTTCCCTTTGAATTTAACCCTATAGTTGCATTCAATGATAGCTCAATCCCCTTTAGATTAACCCTATAGTGAATTGTTAATTTCTCATTTAATAAATCCATATGAGTGTAATGCTGGGGTGCTCTCCAGTGAAATTTGGGGTAACAGAGTGGTGGGAAGTATAGCCTCATCCAGAGAAGACGACAAATTGTGTGGGGGAGATCTGTCTTTCCCCTCTGAGAGGGAGTCTTCTTCCTTGGATTGTTGATGATCTGGGGAATTTGGTGCCGTGTCATGGGGTACATGCTGCGTGGAATGTGGTGGTCTCTTGGCCGGTGTCAAAGGAGCAGTATGTTGGCTTCTGTGGGTCAACCATGTGTCCCATGGAGGCCATTGGCCAGGGTATGGTGGTGGTGGCCAATGGTGCCCATACCAGTGTGGTGGTAGCAGCATATGGGATGGTCTTGCCAAGCATGACTCCCAAGGGGGACGCCTCTTAAAGGGTGAGGAGTGCTGGGAGGAGAAGTGGTTGTGATGAGCCATATCAGCCTCTCTGAGGCTATGTCAAGACTACAGAGTTTTGTTGGGAAAACAGCCATTTTTCTGAGAAAACTTGAGTTATATCCACATTGCAAGCGTGTTCTTTCATCAGTAAATTGAAAGAACAGAGGGATTTTTGCGCAATTGGTAATCCTCATTCTATGAGGAAGAAGCCTTTTTATGAAAGAGCTCTTTCGCAAAAAGGTGTGTGTGGACGGGGAAGAGGGAGTTTTTTCGGAAGAAGAGGGAAGAGGAAAAAACACAAATGCCCTGGTGGCCATTCTGTCCATAGCAATCACAGCTTACATGCGAGATAGCGTCCAGACTGCCTGGACGCTATCTTTCAAAAAAGCACATCACTTTTTTGATGCACTTTTGCAGCATGGACACTCTCTTTTGGAAGAAGTTTTTTCAGAAGATCTCTTCCAAAAAAAGCTTCTTGTGCAAGAAGCCTGCAGTCTAGACGTAGCCTGAGAGAAATAGATGGAGCTGGAAGCAAGGCAAGTGAATGGAGTGGATTGAAGATGTCAGTGAGTGCGGTGCCTATGATCTGTGCTATCGGTACTATGGAATGCTTAGAAGGTTCTTTGCATGGATCTGTCCTAGTCAGCACCAATGTCAGTGTTGGTGATGGAACCCTCAGCAGAGGCATGTCAGTCCGGGACCTCTTCACTACCATATCCAGTACCATCTTCTGTGTCGACATATGTGGTTTGCCAGGTGCATCATATGATGGTGCCGACAGTACCGATGATACAGATGGTGGTGTAGATTTGTGTCTGAGCTCTGAATGTGCCTGTTTGTGTGGTGCGCTCTACTTCAATAGCACCATGTTGAAGGTGCCAAGCCTGTTGCCTACGCTCACTGTCAATGAGCTTGGTGCTAAAGGTAGGGACTTGGGGAGTGAGGGAGAGGGACGAACCTGACCTTTGTTATTGCCCTGTCGGATGAGGTAGAGGGATGGCTTTTGTCCATACCTGGGGCCTTTTCACTCTCTTTAGGCTATGGTGGAGAGTCCTTGTGGGTAGGCTGTAAAGATTTCTTTTAGAGAAAAGTCTTTAGTCTGTTGGCACAATCCTGTCTTGCTCTCACAGTGAGGTTAGGGGCATTTATGTACAAGGTGTCCCTCTCCTGAGCACTTAATGAAGGAGGAATGGCCATCCGAGTCTGGCATAGCCTCGCAACGTGAGTCGCATCTCTTAAAGCCTGGCAAGTCAGGCACATTGAGGTGAGAAAAACAACAGAGAAGAATGAAGGTTTTTTTTTAAATTTGTTTGTTTGTTTTTGACAAAAAATGAGGGGAACTTTAACTTTTTTTTACACTAATTTAGGATGAAGAAAGGGCGACTGAAGGGAAGCTCAATTTGCTGCCAACACGGTAGAAAAGAAAGTGAGGTGCCGCGCCACATACATGCCTAACGGATGCCAACGGCATGTGGAGATGCTACTGCGCAGCTCGGCACTGCTAGAAAAAATCTCCAGTCACTGGTGTGAGAATGTACCAACACCCAGAGTGGAGCACCCATGGGGACATCACTAAAAGAAGAACTATTCATTTCATCACTGTTACTCCTGATTACATTGGTGCAAAGGAGAAGGGAATGAGGCCCCTTAAATTAATCTTTGGTAATATAAAGGGCAGTAAAATATTCAGTTTAAATCAGGGTCTGGATTAAAAGAAAGTAGGAACCTCTCCAAGAATGTAGGCAGTGATTATCTTCTAATGTTGATATCAGGTTTAGGATTAAATTACAATAATATACAGAAATTGTGTTACACAATAGACATTTATAATTGATAGCAGCTGGAGCTGGAAGCCAGAGGGCAGAAAACTTTTATCAAGAGTTATGTTTTAGGAAAGGAACTCTCAAATGGTGTGAAGCATACTATATATGGTTGAATCCACTTAATATCAATTTGCTTAATGGAGAAGTTTATCTGTGCCATTTAGCATTTAATGCTAATATGCCCATTTAATAACAACTGACATTAAACAGTTTCCCATTTAATGTTAACTGAAAATCACTGGACTCAAGCTCCACATAGTACTTAATGTTACTTATTGCAAGCAGAGACAATGAAAGCAACAAATCTTTTTAATGTGCACTTTACAGAAAGTGTAAAGGGCTACGCTTCAGTTTTTATTAAAAGTTTTAAATTTAATCGAACTGTCTGATGATTGAAAAGACCTAATGAGGGAGGGCCCCAATGGTCTTAAAGCTCGGCTAATTGCCAGGAAAACCATGGACTAGGCTAGCTGATTTTAGAATAATTGCATGTTTCTTGGATATTAATGTGGATTAACAACATGTCAGGAAGTTTAGGTCCTGGTCGTACCATCACCATCTCCAATCTGAAGTCAGGACTAACTTTAGTTCTCCTCAGGGCATGAGGTCCTGATTTATTGGTCTGCTGATGGAGTCTGTTTATAATGTTAGTTAGGCTGTGGAGCAGTAGTCTATTCTACTGATGGTTTGATAAAACATAAAAATGGCCATACTGGGTCAGTCCAAAGGTCCATCTAGCCCAGTATCCTGTCTTCCGACAGTGGCCAATGCCAGGTGCCCCAGAGGGAGTGAACAGAGAAGGTAATCATCAAGCGATCCCATCCCTGTCACCCATTCCCAGCTTCTGACAAATAGAGGCTCAAGACACCATTGCTCACCATCCTGGCTAGTAGCAAGTGATGGACCTAACCTCCATGAATTTATCTAGTTCTTTTTTGAACCCTATTAAAGTCCTGGTCTTCACAACCTCCTCTGGCTAGGAGTTTTATAGGTTGAGTGTGCGCTGCATGGAGAAATACTTTCTTTTGTTTATCTTAAACCTGCTATCTATTAATTCCATGTGGTGACTCCTAGTTCTCATGCTATGGGAACAAGTAAATAACTTTTCCTGATTCGCTTTCTCCACACCAGTCATGATTTTATAGACCTCTATCATATCCCCCTTAAATATGATTCTATAGTATGAAAGATGTGTAGAAATTGGAGAAGGTCCAAAGAGCAACAAAAATGATTAAAGGTCTAGAAAACATGAGCTATGAGGGAAAGCTGAAGGAATTTAGTTTGGAAAAGAGAAGACTGAGAGGGGACATGATAGTGATTTTCAGGTATCTAAAAGGGAGTCACGAGGGGCCGGGGGAATTGTTCTCGTTGGCCTCTGAGGATAGGGCAAGAAGCAATGGGCTTAAACTGCAGCAAGGGAGGTTTAGGTTGGATATTAGGAAAAGCTTCCTAACTGTTGGGGTGGTTAAACACTGGAATAAATTGCCTAGGGGGGTTGTGGAATCTCCATCACTGGAGATATTCAAGAGCAGGTTAGACAGACATCTATCAGGGATGATATAGACCGTGCTTGGTCCTGCTGTGAGGGCAGAGGACTGGACTTGATCTCTTGAGGTCCCTTCCTGATGTAGTATCCTATGATTCTATGATTCTCTATGAGTATTGGCTGTCCATGACTATTCATATAATGTCTCCTAAACAACTTGTCTTCATGTACCAACTTTTTTGGTGCTTGTTGGTGAGTAGATGACTGATGAGAGATTTAATACAGAGATTAGAGGTTACAGCACTGATGGTGGCTGACAAATTTAGAGGTCAGCTGAGGTGTAATGAAGGGGTCAGTTATTCTATCCCATACTTGATGTGGAGGAAAATAAAGTTATTTTTCTCCTTCATTAAAACATCTACAAAATAAAGTCAAGGAGAACTTTTGGGTGGTGAACAGCTTGTCGCCATTTTGGGGTATAAATTCACTTGATTTCAGACTGACTGTAACCATAGAATTGGAGCCATGGTCAAGGAAAATGCTAGTTTGGCTCTGTTGTGACTAGTTTTGCTCATGGGTTCTAGGAATATCAGGGTTGCTTCAGGCTGTCACCTGCAAGTTAGGGTCATTCTTTTCATAAGTTCTAAAAGCTAGCAGGGTGGTGGTGCTGAATCCATTCTTCATGATGATTATTCTAAGGGAAGCCATTTCTAGTAGTAGTTGTGCCTTTGCACAAGATACTATCTGTTGACATCAATGATCTAAGTAATGCTGTGTCTTTAGACTTCCCTTTTGGGGAATGTTTTGAAAAGTTGTGACAAGGTAATTTTGGCAGGCTCTGAAGCTCTAAAATTGCTATTGTTGCTCTGGACTTAGAGCTGACATCACTGCAAACGCTTAGGGTATGTCTAGACTGCATTCCTCTGTCGGCAGAGGGATGCAGATTAGGCAGGTCGACATTGCAAATGAGGCAGGGATTTAAATATCACGCAGGAGGCATAAGGGATCTGTCGAAAAAAGGCTTTCTTTCTCGACAGATCCCCCTCTAGACTGCTGCTTTTTGCCGACAAAGTGCTGAGTCAGCAAAATCGGCGGCCATTTTTATGCAAATTAAGCACGGGATATTTAAATCCCTGCCTCATTTGCAATGTCGACCTGCCTAATCTGCATCCCTCTGCCGACAAAGGGATGCAGTCTAGACATACCCTTACATGAGTCGATGGCATTGCTCTTAAAAGGCTTTTTCTGCCTTTCTTCTTGGAAAGTTCAAAAAAGGGCATTTCTGAATGATGGTTCTTCTGCCCAAAAGATTTTATTTTGAGGGTTCCATAGAGTTCTGCCCTTTCATCCCTCCTGTTTGCGTGTTCATATGGTTTGGGTTAGAAAATAGTAAGAGGTTTGTCCTGCAAAAACCTCTCTATGCTGACAATAAAGCACTGCATCTTTTTGCCCTACCCAGATGGTGCAATGTCTAAGCTTCCTTAATGCCTAGCCATATTGATGCTGGTTTGATGGGAGTTTGATTTGTCTTTCTACGTGACTGAGGTTCCTAAGCACCTAAGTCACTTTTGAAAATGCAAGGTAGGCTCCTAAGTCACATTAGTGCTTTTGAAAAATTACCTCCCTATACTTTAGTGCATGTTACTTGTACCCTGAGCAGAGTTGGATCTGTGGTTTGTTCATAAACAGTTCCATGTCTCTTTGTTCATATATGTATCCAAAAGTGTGTCTATATAACCCTTCTGCCAGGTGGAGCCAGCAGCAAACAGGGCCAGGTTCAATATCCAGGGGTTCCTCTCCATTGATACAATAGAACCAGCTCAAGCCCCCACCCAGTTACGTGGGAAAATTACATACCACTCCTAAGCACCTGCAAAAGGCAGTTGTTCTCCCCTTGCAAGCAGAGTCTGGAAGGGAAATAACAACATGCAATGTTTTCTAGGAAAACATTGCAAATAGGGTTCATAAACCATGAGCAAATAACCCATTCCCAAGCAGGCTGTGCAGTGCCCTTTTCCTCCCATGTTCTTAGGTTCAACAACTCAAAAGTCCCTTTCATGTGTCTGAGCCCTGCTCTGCACCCCACTCACAGCTGCTGTCCTTGGTTAGTACACACCCTGAGTTCAGAGGTGCATCCACAGAATACACCTTTCACACTGCATGGGGAGGGCCCGGGTAAGGAGGAACCCTACTCTCTCCACTGCTAGGACATTCACTTGTTGTTTCTCTTTGCCCGCCACCCTGCTGGCCACTCACTGCAACTTTCCACCTCACCAGCCACTCATTTGCCAGCTGATTGTCTGATTTGCCAGCTGAGTGCCTCTCTGCTGTGACCTCTGCACATCAGTCCCCTGGTAATTTTCAGCTCTTTGAAGGCTGGGCAGAAACACTGCCCCATCTCAAGTGATTTCAGTTCACAGCGATTTTCATCTCTTAGCAGGCAGGGCAGAAATGCCCTACTACAACAGATTCCACCTCTGACTGAGCATTTACAACAATAAAGAACCTCTTAAGGAAGCCCATGTAATTCTTTCTTTGAACAGTGGCGGGAACAGGTTAAACCAGCTCCGGGAGGACCCTTGGGGGAGGGTCCACACCTCCTGACTAGGACACCTGTCCCCAGCCCTTTTACTTTCACAGGACTCTGCATTCAAGCCCCTGACTTCACAAAGTCCTTTCATCCCAGGGTAACCCCTCTGATTTGAGACGAGGATAAAAAACATTCATACAAGGATAAAAAACAATATTTCACTGCCCCTTCATTTAATACTAAAGTGATGTGTAACCCAACACCAGCCTAAGTTTATTCACTTTGAGCAACACCATTTTATCTGCTAGATATCAAATCAGAGTAGATACGTTCATGTAAATATACTTTGCTCCTAAATCCTCTCTCCCTCCAAGCTAGCTTCTGGGGAATTCATTCAGACTCCGTTTAAATATAAATACTTGTCGGTGTGTGGTGGTACAATTGAATGTTCTCATTAGCGTATGGTTGGCATAGATGCATCATAGCTTCACCACTTGCAAATCATCGACCTATCGATCTCACATCAGCAGAGCAAGGCTCTTCCTTTTCCCTCTCTATTTCTCAACTATCCCTGGCACGGTGTAGAATTTGTAATTCCAGCTTGCCATGAATGTGATTATGGTCTCAATGCATTGGCTAGTTTATTTCAAAATGTGCAATAAGGGAATTGTACCAGTCACTGTTTTCTAAGTGAGGCAGAGAAACTGTAATTGCTTTGTCAGTTGCCTTGTGTTTGGCTTTTTTTTTGGAGGGTGTTTCTCTTTGCCAGCAAAAGAATATCCTACTGCGACCACTTTTCGATATTATAGTACCCAGCATTTTTGCTTGGTGATAATTAATAACACTGATGTTATTAACCTTCACTATGTCTCCTAACCTCTTCAGCAAAGAATAACATATTGTTAAGGAAGAAAATTATGGCACAGTCTCTCCCAAAGGGAAAATGGAATTCCCACACCATTCTCAATTCTCCCACACAGTGAATATAGTCTGTAGAAGCCTCTTGCAAGGAGAGCTTATCACAGGGGAGTGAGATGCCATGTGGATGGGGTTTCTTTAGCCCTGGTCTACACTAGGGCATTATTTTGAAATAAGTCTCCTTATTTTGAAATAACAAGCAGAGGGTCCACACTAACCAAGCCTGTTATTTTGAAATAAGAGGCTGGTTATTTCAAAATAATGACTTCTGCTTTCCACGAAGAATAACGCTTCTTTTGAAATAGTTTTTTAAAAAATGTGGTAGTGTGGATGCTCCACTGCTGCTATTTTGAAATAACTACTCCCCAGAGTCATTCAAATAATTACTCCCCGGTGCTTCCTGGGGCTCTAAGTTGAGGTAGCACGTCCACATTAAAGGAGCCTGAATCGGACTAATTTTGAGGCTTCACTGTCGTGTGGATACGCTATTTCAAAATAGGTGTTTCAGAAGTTATTATTTCAAAATAAGTTATTTTGAAATAATTTCCTAGTGTAGACATGCCCTTAGTGTCTGCCTGACTTGCACAGGGAACCAAAAGGTTGAATTCCAGGATATGCTAATTGTGATGGGTCCAATTTAGGGCTTGTCTAGATTCCGCTGAAGTTTCGAAAGAGAATATTCAAATTCCACGGGAATTTGCATATATTCTTCCAATCTCATTTTCAAAAGCAGAGCTTTTGAAAGTGAAAGTAGTCGGGACGCGTTTTTTTCGGCAACCCTCCCCCCCTTTTTTTGAAAAGCTATGCAAACCTCATTTTTTGAGGAAGAGCAGCTTTTCCAGAAAGGAGGGGGTTGCTGAAAAAAACCACATCGCAACTACTTTCACTTTCGAAAGCTCTGCTTTCGAAAGTGACATCAAAAGAAGATATGCAAATTCCCGCTGAATTTGCATATCCTCTTTCGAAACTTCAGCATAGTCTAGACATAGCCTTAGAGAGTAACTAATGGATCATTCTACCTCTGATCCCTGCTGACACTTGATGTCTATATTTTTGAGTCAGTTTGAGGCATTTCACACACCCATATGGCAGCAGTAGGCATCAAAGCTGTTGATATCCCTGTGTTTGCATTGATAATTCATCTTCTGCTATAAACTTTTGACAGGCATGAGATTTTGAAAAGGCCAGATTTTGAGTCTCATGAGATTACTTCCTGCCTCAGCTGTGACAGTTATGCATGGGAGATACTAGTTGTATGTATTTTGCGAGACCATTAAAGAACTGAGGCCTGGCAAATCATTATTAGTACAGCTGGGTAAATAATCAATTGAAAATGTTTTGCTTTAGGTCAAAGAGCATTATTGTTGCAAAATCAAGCACTCAAAAGTTAGGAATTACTAGAATTAAGGTTGCTTGTGCTCAATTTCTCTGTGGTGATGGTACGTGTCTATTTTAATTAGATGTGGGAGCTGTGAGGGGATAGAAAATACTCAGTTGCTTTGTGGGGGTGGATATGCTTAGTATCATCAGCAGTAGGACCTATAGAGCCTGGAGCATGCTTATTGAGGATAGAATCTTCCGAGATTTTAACTGTGAAACTCTAACAAGTCTCTCATGTTTGAACTGAGATTTTTTTCCCCCCATAGGCTTTTCACTTGGCACATTTGGTCAAATTATTGAGATGGCCAAAGGCATATTTCTGATAAAAGACTCCTGACAAGTTCAAGCCCCTGCTCCAAAACATGGGGTGGCACTAAAACATTTCAAAGAAAAGGTCTAAAGAATATTTTTTAAATGGACATACAATTGAAAATGATTAAACCATTTACCTGAATTTTTGTATAATAATAATGATTCAGGATGAGGGCGACACCTAAAATGGACATTTTTAGTCCAAATAATTAAAGTTGGTAAAAGTTATAAGCACAGGGTCTCATAATGGGAAGTGTCAGATAATCCTAAGAGTAGGTAGTGCTGAGTTCCACCTATAACAGTGTCTGCTCTATGCTATTACTTTCAGTCCATATCAAGCTACATATAAATTGCAAAACCAAACATAGCATAAAAATAATTATCATGCTTTATCTTTAACCATTTGCAGACTCTTGTACCATAGTTTACTGGGAAAGCAATCCGAAGCATTGATCTACTAGTGTAACTGTACAGCGCAGTCAGATGCATCTCACTGTGCCAGTGCATCTTCCAAAGCATCACCATTTCCGCTCAGTTTTTTCACATTATATATCTGTCCCACAAAGGCATAGATGAAACTTCTTTGAGAAAAGTATGTCTGCTCCATTTTTAGTGGGTGAATAGCAGTGGTAATGAAACTATAAGTGAATGCCTGGTAAAAATTAGAGCAGGACCCAGAAATAGTGCCGTGCAAACTTGTTGCCACCTATCCTTTTTATTTTTACGTTCTGTTGCCATCATGGAACAATGCCTGAGTTCCTGAGCTCTGCATTGAACTGCAACCTGCGTGGAACTTGAATCGAGCAGCACAAGAAGCAGAAGGGAAGAGTGAGATGAAGGCACCAGTAAGTCAGATCTGTAGGCAAATGACAGGAATGCTAGCTGTGGCTGCCTCATTTCTGTAGATAGTTCTCTTAATAACAAGTTAGTCTAGTTGTTTTGCCCAGCTCATGGTATCTGAAACATGCATCAACCCCTTCTGCTCCATTCTAGGATTGTCTCACAGGTTGGCCAGTGTACTTAAATACTGGCCAGCAACAATCTTGACTAACCAAGTCTGGAATGAAAACCCAAACCTTCTATCCCCCGGTGGCAATGCACCTCTGTTCTGACCTGTTTCAGTGTTCCTGCAGAAGAAATAAAAATGTGACAATCACAGTGAATTAATTGTACCTCTAAAATATTTGTAAACATTGAATCTGTAACTTTTAAAAGTGCTCGTGGCAATTCAAAAAAGATATTTCTGTCAGTGCAATTCCTTTTTTGCTCTCTCAATTTCTCCTCTGATTTATAGTATGTCAGTTTATTTTTTATTTATAATTGTTTTTTAAACACTTAAAGAACAGAGCCAGATTTTCTACTAAAGAATCTTATAATTAGAAACAGGCTGCAATTTATTATGAATTAACTTGTGCACACTGTAAAGTATTACAATCTTGGGCAGTCGTGCTTTCTTAGTACTTAGAGACACGTAGTAATACATTGATAAGCCTTTCATACGTTCAAGGTCATCTTCCTGTTCTGTTTCATCTTGAAACTGTTCAGGCTTAAAAAACAACGAATAGTATATGCCTCTGAAGCTTTTGTTCAGGCTTAATCACTCAATTAAATTTGTCAGACAGACAGACAGACAGAAAGCTGATTAACGGGCTGATTTGGAGAAAGTATCTTATTTTGGAATTGGAAAGAGACAGTGTTTCTAGCAAGCTATTTTTAGTGACAGGGAAATATACCTTTCCCAAAAGGTCCTGTACATCATAAAGCACTCTCTCTTCACATCGTGAAGAAACAATCTGGCCCCAATCCTGGGTTCCATTAGGGTGGCTTTGACTGCTCCATCGTCAAAATGCAGCCCTCAAGACATCATGCATGCTTGGAGGAGCATGCATACATAGTGACTCCTATGCTATACTGCTCCTTGAAGCTGCCACAGATGGAGTAGCTGAGATTGTGCCTAGAACAATCAATCCTGAAGTGATATACAGGTCTCAAAGCAAGTAGAACTGTTAGATTACCTCTAAAGAGGCCTTGTGATTGTCAGTGGAGAATCAGAACTTTGAAGCCTGCCTTGCATCATGTACAATCATTTAGACATGTGTGAAGTGGGAGTTTACAGAACCACTCATTTTTGGTAGCATTTTACACTTATCTTACACAGGTGCGAATGGCTGTATAGGGCACAAGGCAGTGGCAAATTAGGTCCACAGTCTTCTAATCCCACTTTTTCATCTTAGTACTAAATGTGTATTTTTATACTTCACAAATCATTACAAATGGAGATAAGTGTGCTTTAACATCTCCGAAAATTTAAACAAATACCATATCTAAGATTACTCTTCCCACTGTCTTTAATGGTGATGAGCAGAGGCTGAAGGATCTTGTAGAAATTACATTGGCTACTCTACACAAACAGACACCCCATCTCCTCTCTCTTTAGGGGTTTCTCACCATTTGTTGTCATTCCACTGGGACATCTGTGACTAAAGAAGGTCAGGCTATAGAGTCGCACCTGAATACGCTCTCGTTCAATGAGGAATTAAGTAAGGAATGTCCTATGACAGTGTTTCTCAAAGTGGGCTGCAAGCCACTCCCGTTGGTTTACTTCACGGCTCCGCAGCCACAGAACCTCGGGGCTCCCATTGGCTGCTGTTTGCAGATAAAGGGAGCCACAGGAAGCAGTGGACTGGGCCTATGTTCTGCAGGAGTTCAGCCTCTATGATCACAATGGGTCCTTTGGATTTTACAGTCTCTGAATCTGTTACTAAGATGGTACTCCATGAAGTGTCAGGAATTTTTATTATTCTAACTGAGAAGCAACAGAACATTTCTCATGGTTTCTTGCTGCTGTTGTTTAGTACCTTTTCCCTCAGCCGTTCTGATAGCATGCACAAAAGAGAAAGGACAGCTGCCAAGTTTGTCTAGCAGAAAAACTTGCTCTACCTTGGGGATTGTTTCCTGATGTTGCTGTGTAGTTGCTAGTTAGGCATGTATATGAAAAAGCTGTAGGCAAGCGCTATCCCAGCCTATTAGGTATTTCAGGAGATGGATGCCTCCTGACAATCGCTCGACTGGCAGGCTGGCAGCCTAGATCTCAGTAAAATGCCAGAGAGAGAGCAACAGTACACACAAGGCTTTCAAATGATAGCAACATTTCTCTCCATTTCTCATTGCATGGATGTGAAGCATTCCAGGCTTCTTCAGAGAAAGCAAATTGTTCAGAAAAGTAAGGGTAGGATGCACCCCAAAGACATAGTCTAGAGCAGCGGTTCTCAAACTTTTTGGGCTCCGGAGCCCTTTACATGCATAAAAATTTATGCAGAGCCCCAGCAGTCCACTGATTGTATGTGTTGTACCTATCGATGTTTCCAGTTTGTCAACCTCGCGGAGCCCCTGGAAATGTCTCGCGGAGCCCTGGGGCTCCTCGGAGCACAGTTTGAGAAACACTGGTCTAGCATAAGAATTGCAGCTCAGGGAGACACAATTGCCTCCTCGCTGCAATAGTAATAATTTGCTGCTGGCTTTAACCAGCAACAGGGCCAGACATAGAAAATGCAGCTGTGTAGGGCACCTGAAAATTTGGGGCACCATTGGGTCACCCTGTCTACCCATCTGCTTCTTTTTTTCTCTGTTCTGTGCCTGCTGCAGCCTGGTGAGTCTTTCACTGGAGGTGAACTAGTTAATTTGAAAGTGACATACCCTTCTAGCAGGTCTATTAGTAGGCCATCACACCTGTGAAAGAGTCATTCACGTGGCAATGAGGTCAATTAACAGGTATATATTATCAGTTTCTCACTTCCTTGTGTTAGTCTACAGGGCCATTGTGAGATGCATACCTACAGTGCATTGCTCCCACTGTTGACTGGGGTGGGAGGTGAGGCTTAGATGAGGACACAATCTGTCCACAGAGGGAACAAATGTAAATATGCTTTGGCAACTTTTTTTTGGCAAATTCTGCATGTCAGCATTAGTTTCCTCAACAAAATTTGGCAGTGTAGACATACCCTTACTTTCCTCCCCACACACTACAATCCACCAATCTAAGCCTCTGAACATTCTCCTCTTCCTTCACTGCTGGCCTGTAGGTAGGTTCACAGTGGCCTTGATCTCTGCATGCCCAGACCCAAGGACTATGTGGGGACAAGTGTCTTACATCCTCTGACACTCCTGTGATGTCATCAAAGCTGGGAAAGAATCTGCCTCTTAATGCTTCAAAGCTTAGATACAGCTGTGAACCCAACTTCTTTCTATTCTGCACTTCCCCAGGTTCCAGACTTCAGATGGGAATACTGGGGTGCACTCTCAGGGCTTTTCTCCATTGGAGTAATTTCAGGAAGCGGGGGGTGAGGGGAAGGGCGGGGACAGCCTCAGTTGCTGCAACACCTGAGTTACACTCCCCTCCCATGCTCTCTTCCCTCAGGACAGAAACTGGAGGCTGGATTTTGTCTTTCTTAAGAGAGCTGTTTTAGCACCATGACTGCTTTCTCATTTCTATTGTGTGGGTCTCAGCCCTGTTTTCTCAACTAGCCCAGGTTTACTATTACTGGGAGGCCTGTGTCGACCTTCCTGAGTTTAAACATTTTTCAGGATAATGCCATCTTATATGGCCTATTTGCTTGAAACAGAAACAAATTGTCTGTGAAGTGGCTTCTAGGCACTAAGCTAAGTCCAAACAGTTCTCTGTTCTGCCTTCTCGATAGCCCAGGCCTCAGCCATTTGTGGCCAGATATCTTGGTCATCCTGAATTCCCCTGGTCTTGGTTGGGCTCAAAGCAATCAGTCTGGCCTCACAGCCATGGCTTGTATCAGAGTAAACCCATCTCTCCTGCCCCATTTATTCATAGTAACTGCAGCTCTATGGTAGGGTCTTCTGACTCTTTCCTTGTAGCCTCTGGGTGGACACTGTCATGGCTGCCAAACTCCCACCAACCTGGGACTGGTGATTCTGGAGTTGCTGCTGTTGAAGCCCTTCCAGGGTTTCACTGCACTGTTGCTGGACAGCTTTCTGGGGCTTTGCAGTTCCTGCATCCTGCAGCTGCTGGCCTAGGAGTCTTATCAGCTCTTCCATGGTCCCCTGGTTAACAGGGGCTGGTCCAAAAAGAAAATCCTATTTCTGGAACCTGTGAAGACTCTCTTGTGTACCTCCTGGCCAACTGCAAATATCTGCTTGCTCTCTCTTTCTGTTTGTGGCAGCTCTTCAGTGATTCAGCTCTCTAGCTAAGTCACACATAGTCTGTTGGTAAAAACAGTACCCTCTATGGTCTTTCAACTTGTTCCCCCTCTGGAATAGAGTGGTCCACCAGGGCTTCTTCCCTGGAGGCAATGTTTTTGCCCTTTTAGGGCCTTTCTGGCTCAACTCTTCAGCTGGGATACTACCATTCAGTTCCTGTTCTGGGGTGCCTCAAAGTCCAGGCCACTTTCCCCTCCCAGGAGCTAATGGAGGACTAGAGGGTACCTGAGCCCACCTCCTACTCTAGGTCCCAGACCAGGGACCCTATAGATAGCAGTTGTCTGCAATGCTTCTTTAAATAACTGTGTCACTGCTATAATTCCCTAGAACACTTCCCTTGGCCCTTACCTTAGGACCTTGTCCTGTGGAGACCTAGCAGCCAGAGCAGAGCACCATCTGTCTCCTCCAGCTCCAGCAAGGAACTGACCTTTCTCTAGCCCAGCTGATGTTCTTATACTAGCTTGCTAGAAGCTGGAACCATTTTCACACTCCCTGATTGGTTGCCTCTCAAACAGCCATTCTAGGCAGCTTGGAGGACCCCTTTACTGCCCTTTTCTAGCGTGAGGTATAGCAGGACCACAAGGCTTCCAGCAGTGGGATTCAGGGACTAGTGCACCCCATCACAATAGGAAAGAGTGTTTTATAAGTAAAGTGCAATTGCAATAAAAAATAAGTGATTTGTAGTTGTTGATTTATACAGCATGTTTTGCTTTTCCATTACACGAAAGGAAGATCTTGCTGCTGTTAAAAGTGGATTTATGGATATATATATATATATATATATATTAAGAGACCATATACTAAGAACACCACAGTTAGTCCTATGGGAAAAAAATATTTTCAGTATGTTGAAAATTGTAAGTGAAATATTTTACAGATTAGGCCAATGTTGATGATATTTTATGAGAGTCATATGGATGTAGTTTAAATATGAAATATACTCTAGAAATGTCTATTTTAGTGAAAAAGAATCAGGCTTCCTAGTCATAATAAATAATTTTCTCACTCCCAGATGGTCCTTTGGAGGGGAGCTATGCAATTTGCTGTTGCTAGAAATAATTGCTGTCAATTATTTTTGCTTACTTTTTTCAAGGTTGTGGATAAAAGTGAAAATTAATTCACAGTGAATATTTTCAGTTCTGATATGCTGCATAAGTAAATTAATAGTTATACGAGATTAGCACTTGTTTTAGTATAACTTCCTTCCCTCACCATCCCACTTTCTCTAAAGTGGTTGTTTCAGATATCTATAGATTTAATTGAGTATTTTGATGATTCAGTTGAATGACTGTCCTTCTCAGTGATTTGAGACAAACTTTTCACCAGGTACATAGGAATTCTATCAATCATCTACCTAGTTTTTAGAGAACTCTTCCAGTGAAAATTAATTTGTTCCTTAGATTTCACTTTTGGATTCCATAAATTCACTTAGTTTGTTTTATCATATTTGCTATCATTACCACATATCACAAGATATGACGTCATAACATAACCAATATATTTAAGTCATTATTACATAATCCTCAATACATCTATTAAAAGGTATTTGTCTCTGTATATGGAAATCTTTTTGTAAGAAATGTGCTGGAGCTTGAAATAGTCTTTTCTACGTAACACTTATGCTGTATGACAAGATTTCATAATGAGTCGTAAGGTGGTTCATGACTTCATCCTCTCGGTAGCCTGATGGAGTGTTATCAACCATATGTCAGTTCTCTACTTTTGGTATAACATCTGCGGTAATTCTTCTTAAAGCTGTCAGGGAACTGGCATAATTTAGAAGTGACATATGGAGGCTCTGAAGGCAGCTGTGTGCACATAGCCAGTCAAGAGCCATTGTGAAAAAGAATCTCAGGCACATTATGAGGTTTTTTCTGGGAGATATTGAAATAACTCCGGAACTCTAAAATGCAAGAGCCAAGAATGAATGAAGTCCATTTGTCATCATGTCTCTGATTTATTTCAGAATAACCTGTAGGTCAGCTACAGGTGCCCAACTAATTTCTCCAGTAGAGTGACACAAATGACTCTGGCTTTAGACTGACAGTACCAACTGGCTCTCCCTTTGCCTTCCAGCATTCCTGCAGGCAAAATAAGAGACAGAGCCAAGAAAGTGTCTGGTACATTTGATATCATTGGAAGTTTAACACATAAGTAAACAGGTACAGTCAGACCCATGCATTTGATCTGGCAGAAGAGAGAACACACACACACACACACACACACACCGGTATAAAGAGAGCTTTTTTGATCCAATTTCTATTCTTAAATGTTCTAGTGTCTCTATTCCACAGTAAAGTCATGTCATCCAAGTATAGCAGTCCATGGAAGCAGGAGAGGTTAGTAAGAATGTTTTCCTTTTTTGCAGTGTCAGAAATGGGGAGTATCTCTAAATCATCAATAAAGAAAAGAAAAGAAAAGAAAAGAAAAGGGTATGTTCTATAGGTCTGAGAGTGCCAGTCCTTTAAGAGGGTAAGGGAAGGGAGCTCACCTCTCACATGAACCTAGCGAGGGTTTCCCCCAATTAACTCCTGCCTAGAACCCTTCCTCTGTGAGATGCCAGAGGCTCACAGCACTCCAGAGAGGACCAGTAGAGGAAGGGATGATGTGGGGTTTGACCCCCCTCCCTTTTTATGCACCTGTCCAAAGGAAGCCAGATGCACTTTGGCAAGGAAAAAGGATGCAGCATCCTCAAGGAAGCTGCCGCCTGCCTTGTCTCCCTTGCTCAAGGACATACTCTGTTGGGTGTGGGAATGTGTCACCTTGAGCAAGGTACATCCCTAACCTCCCCACCTTTCTCTGTATATGGCCGTGTTATATCATGGCAGATAGCCCCAATGCTCATCAATTGATCGTTCCCATTTTTTCAAAGAAGAGTTTCAATTGGTCCCCAAACTCACAAGATCATTGCATGACCTTATTGTTATCAAAATTGTGCCTGAAAGTCTACCTAACTTTTACTTTGCTGGAACTGAGCCTTATAGCCCATCAGTCTGAGGATACTTACTTGTTTGTAATTAAGGGTGGCAAGCACTATTACACTCTGTTTTGGTCTGCTGGTATAATCTGACCAGCACCAGTAGCTGAACATTTCAGCCAAACATAGAGGCCTCCTCTATCCTAGACCAGGAAGGTCGGCTTAAGCAGTGGTTCCCAATGTGGTGCCTGCAGGTGCCATGGCACCCGCCAGGGCATTTATGTGTGCCCACCAAATTGTCTGGGCCGGCCCTGCCCCCGGCACGTGCACGGTGCTGGCCCCGGGCGTGTGGCACATGCGCGGTGCCAGCCCCGGGCGTGCGGCACATGGGAGGCCCCCGCCCCAGGCGCACGGCACATGTGCGGTGCTGGCCCCGGGTGCGTGGCGCATGGGCGGCCCCTGCCCCCAGATGCCAGGCGCATGAGTGGCCCTGCCGCCGGACGCCTGGCAGCCCCGAAAGGTTGGGGACCACTGGCTTAAGGCATGCAACTCCAGCTACATAAAATGCATAGCTGGAGTCGGCTTACCTTAAGCTGAACCTTGGTGGCATCCACGCAATGCGAGTCTGGCAGGGCCAAAAAATCCCATTGGCTTCCCTTACTCCTCACAAAAGGAGATGCTGGAGGGGGTTGCCTTTGGTGTTCGATTTACAGGTCTATACTAGACCTGATACATCGAACGCTAGAAGATCGACCTCCAGAACGTTGATCTTGCAGTAAGTATAGAGGTGCCCAGAGGGAGGAACTTGGTAGTGCTGTTCATTAGTGCCTTTCACTTCTGGAGTCCTGAGTTCACCTTCTATCACAACTGAAAAAGACTCAGGCAGTAAGGTATGTCTGGGATTCCAAACGTCCCTGTTGGTGTACATTGCAGAACTGCTATATAGGCAAATATTAGTGACCACTTCTACTTTGGTGAAGCCTAGGATTGAAGAGGTAGTGAGAACAACTGTTCATGTGTATCATAGTTCAGGCTTATGCAAAGACTGCTTTGAAGAACCAAGAGCAGAACTGCAGCATTGCATCAAATCAGGAGTGAGATTCATAGACAGAGCTGTTGTGGAGAAAAGTTTGAGTGACTAGTCATGACTCCATGAGGCTTGGCTTCAGTCATTGCTCTCTCTTTTTTCCACTGTCATAAAAAATAAATTCATAGCCCCTCCTTCTCCACGGCTTTGAACTGATTTGAGTTGTCAGTGCTTTTCAGCCACTCTGCGCAGGTGTAAACAGTCATAGAAGGGGCAAAGCAGTGCAAATTCAGGCACTATATCTGGGGTCCAGCAATTAAAACCCACGCTTTGAATCAAAGTTTGATTTAAGCAGGATGTAAAGAACAGTGGACTTGCATGGGTGTAAATTAGAGCAAAATTTGTCTTTTAGGCTGATTCTCCACTATCTTGCACCTAGTGTTATCATTTATACATAACTGCAAAAAATGGGTGCAAAATGTCACTATTGCAATATATGTGCTAGCATTTTACACAAACAGTTTATGTAGCTGTAAATAAGACAAGTCACAGGGCAGTGGAGAATATATCTGTATTCAGCATGCTTAGTCTGAGTGCTACAGAGTTAGAATATGTAGGCTTCTTTCTTGTTGCACTTACTGAACTGATGAGATTAGTCTATGATGATGTAAGGGCATGGCTTCTTTGGAAGGGTGAAATATCCACCCTGAAGCACTTTCTGACAGTTCATTAATCAATAAAGAACTAATTTCTTATGCAAAACTAACTTTTAAAGTTCTCATGATTGCTTAATGGAAGGGACCAAAGAAAAGCCATCCAAGCCCATCAGCTATTTGGAATTTGAATATGCCTACATTTCTGTTCATAATTAATGCAGCAGGGTACTCACGGTGAGGAGAGAAATCACAGGTTCCCTAGTAAAAGATTTTCAGCTGAGTTAGTGTCACCCTGTTCTGTTTGACTCTCTGCTTAAGACAATAAAAATCCCAAAGGATGCTTGAGGAGATGTGTCCTTTTAGATATCTCAGTAATTCAAAGTCAAACAGAGAGAGGGAGCGAGTGCAAGTGTGCATTTCTAGAATAATTATCAGTCTGCATGCATTCATTATATTGGGTATTTGATATAAATTCTTGCTGTTTCTTTCTTTTTTACTTAAAAATTCAAGGCTCCATTAGGACTGGAAATGGAAATACATTTTAATAATTTGTAGATTTCCAGAAAGATAGTTATTCAAAACTATACTGTACTTTAGTAATAGAGACTACCTACTATATATTTGAGAGAGTTTGTGTGTCTGTCCATCAGTCTGTGAGTCTATTTGTTCAAGAACTCCTCCTAAATGTTAAGAGCTAGGACCACCAAATTTGGAATGCAGCCTCCTATCATCATACCTTAAAGCAAGGTAAAGGTTTGGTTGTGCCAGGACAATGGGATGTGCCTAGAATGTGATTGTTTCTCATAAAATGGAAAGGGAAGAGTCTGCTACCAGGGACAGTTATACCGTAGAATGACCGGGGGGGTGGGGCAGCAAGGGGAAACTGGGACAGCTATAGCCCCATTACGATAGCAGAGGAAATGGGTGGAGAAAGGGACAACTATATACTATATATTTCCGAGAGTTTGTCTGTTTGTGTGTCTATGTCTGTCTGTTTCCTAGCTGGCAGCAGCCAGGGGCAGGCACTTCTCTGCTGGTCCCTTCTGCATTGACAGAAGTAGTCCTTTCTCCCCGGGGCAGCCAGCATACTGAACCCCTCGTTCCTAATTTTACATAGATATAGAGCTTGTTGTTTTTGAAAGATGATGTCTATCCAGGGAACTCTTTCACTTTGGTCATGAAAATACTTTTTATTGGTGGAGTCTTCCATCCCAGTAAATCCCAATATCTCCCCCAACTCAGCCCTGCCTATACTGTGCCTATAATATTGAATAGTATATGCTGGGGTGAAAGTAACTTACTTTTCTTGCTGATACTATCATTTCATAATCTCCCCTTGCGATGGGCTAAGGGCAGAAGATTCAGGGGGGATGCGATACAATAGTACCTGTAAGAAATTTAAGTGTGAGGTGGAGGGTGGGAGGCTCAAGGCAGGAGGCTAGGGGTGTGTGCCAGAGTCAGAGCAGTGGGCTGTGTGTGTGTAGGCTCAGGGTAAGCAATTGGGGTATATGTACAGGAGGAGAGTGGTGGTGGGGGGAGGGCTGGGCTACCGTATGTGGCTGTTGGACCAGTCCCTGCCCCATGGCTCCTGTTTGCTGCCAAGGAAGCTTTGAGCTGGCTGTGTGAGGGCACTACTACAGGCAAACATGTAGCGGTGGTGTGAGAAACCTCCTGGCTGACTGCTCCCTGCTCTGGGCTTCTTCCCAGGAGCTGCAGGGTATGCCAGGACTCCACAAGTGCTCCCTGGCATCTAGCAAAAGGGAGGGCAGCAGGACACGGACACATCGGGATCTTGTTTGGGAGTGCACATACCTCCTACAGTGTGCCCCCAGCCAGCCCCTTTAACTTGCCTGCCTCACATGGCTGCCTGCCACTTATTGTGGCATGCGAGGTTGCCAGTGCAAGCCCTAAAGCAGGAGCCTTAGGCACCATTGGAAGCCTGGCTGGGAGAGCGCACCGCAAGCTGCACTGCACACCTCCACCTACAGAGGAGTGCCCTAGCCAGATCTTACCAGGCCAGCACCCCACCTTACTTTCACCTCAGATGGTATTTCTATACAACCACATTTTTGTCACCCAAAACTGCCTTTTGGCATCAAAACACATCACTATGCAACTTTTGTTGGGAAAAACACCCAGTTCTGGTGACAAAACACTTCCACCCCTCCAAAAACTTTCTTCTCCCCTCCCTTTATTTTCAACAAAGAGCCAGTGTAGACTCTGCTGTTTGTTTTGCCGACAACTGGATTCTGCCAGTGTCTCACAATGCTTGCCCTGATGGGTCTGCTCAGTGTTTTGGTCCCTGGTGCCCTGCAGGCATGCGCCTCTCCCCTTTCAAAGCCCCAGGAAGTATCTGACATCTGAGTGAGCTGCCCCCTTTGGGGGAACAAAGAACAAATAATTGGACTGCTCCTGTTCTGCCCTGCACTAGGAACACAGTGGCAAGCAGACTGCTGCTGTAGGGGGAGGGCTGGAGAGATTGCTGTGCTGCTTTGACATTCCTCAGCATGGAGAGCTCACAGAGCTACTCGTGATGCCACTCCCAGCAGCTGAGGATGCTGTGGTAGAACTCAGAGGGAATCCCAAGAAGTGCAGGGATCAGCTCTGCCTTCCCAGAACACTGAAGTCTGGGACACATACACACAGTGTTTTGCTCACACTGTAATGATGGTGCCCCCAGTGTCAACAGAGGGAGCAATTGCGAATATCCTATGATGATTTTTGTTTTGTCGACTTTCAGGCGTTAACCTACATTTTGTCGACAAAACTTGGTAGTGTAGACATACCCTGAGTTTAAGATCTACATGAAATAATTTGTCAGAAATGTATGGAGAGGGAGTTCCATATTCCTAACTTCTGTCAACTCTCTCAAAAGCCACCAGCTTATCTTCTGTTAGGATCTGATCCAAATCCTTTGATTTAAACGGGAGTTGGTCATTCACTTCAGTAGGCTTTGGCTCAGACTCCTCATTCCTCCTTAAAAACAAATTTTCCATATCTATCTGTGACCACCGCAAATCCTGTGATTATGAATTTGAGGAAACAGACCCACCTCTGTGTCCCTCCCCACCCCCCCCACTACTCACCTACCCTATTGGTCATTTTATCCACCTTTACATATTGTCTAATCCCAGGACGGTGAATTTTTTCTAGGAAGGCCTATTTTTGTATTGTTTGTAGAGTCTGGTACAAGAGGGCAGCAGGGCTGACAGTCACCATAACCCTAGGGTAAGGTGTAGAGGGGGTCCAGCTCTGCCTCCCCCCCGAGAAGGAGCAGGAACCAGGGCAGAAGGGGCAGGGGGACAAGGACAGTTAGCACCACCCAGCCCTCCTTCGACAGCCTTCAGAGCCTCCCAGCCCATGGCACACCCCTCCAGCTGGAAATATTATTAGTATATTATAATATTATAAATTATAACAGTAATATTATTAATATCAATAATATAATAATATTAATAAATGGTAAAAATATCAACTTCTATTCTTAACTGGTTTGAAAACTGAAAACTTGTCACAATCTCCTTGGGGGGCATTTTGCTCCAGTTCAGAATGTTCTCCATCCCTCTCTTTGAAAGTATGCTCTTTGTGCAGGATTTTTCTCTCTCTTCTTTAAGAGCCTAGGTCAGACCTAGCCATGCTAGTCGGAAACAAAAAAAACCTTAAAAACCAATGGACCTGTAGCACCTTAGATAACCAAATATCTATCTATCTCTAGAGATAATATCATGAGCTTTCGTGGGCACAACCCACTTCTTCAGATGACAAATATGGAGCAAGAGGCACAGAGGTTGAATTATAAAGCAGAATGCTCCATATTTGTCATCTGAAGAAGTGGGTTGTGCCCACCAAAGGTGATGATACTATCTCTATATTTTTTGGTCAGTCTCTAAGGGCGCTTCTACACTGCATTTTGAAATAATAAAGTGTGCAGCTACACAGCAAGACGTTATTTCGAAATAATTTCAAGATGGAGGACTTCTTACTCTGACTTCTGTAACCCTTATTTCACAAGGAGCGAGGGAAGACAAAGGAACAGTGTTCCATTGTTGTTTTTTAATTTTTTTAGATCAGACCTGTTAGCCCTTGAAGGCTGCTCTCATTAGCGGGAATTGTCCTCCCACACCCTTGATAATTGCTTCTGGTAAGGATGAGTTAACAGAAAAAAGAAATTACTAGCAATGTCAGAAATACACTCTTTCTTGTGATATTTTAATGAGGTTGAAGCTTATGGTAATCAAGAAATTCCCTCCTCTGTAAATGAAAGGGGGTTTATGTTAATCTGTTGTGATACTGATTGTTTTCCCAGTGTGAAATGATGGATCTTCTGTGTGGCATCAGCTACATACTCTGTCACTTCCTCGCCAAGCCTGGAGACTTGGGAATGGATTGGTGCGAGTGATAACGGAGCTATTATCTCCTCATTTGAGCTGATGAGGAAGACACGGCACAAAAGGACATTCCTTTTCCCCATAAATTCATCTCTAGCAGTCACTTGCCATTCTGTGGTTTCTTCGGGCATGTTCACCGATTTATGGTACCATCTTCCACATTCAGGAAAAGATTAAGTGTGGAATTAGGGCTGGTTGAAAATGTTCTTTCGTGATATATTTTATGAGATTTTTTAACTAAATGAACATTTTCATGGAAAATGTCTGCTCTCTTTGAATGGTCCTCTGAAATGTGTATTAACTACTTATGTTAAATGATTTGCTCCACCTTGTATTTAGCTCTGACATCTTCTTCAGGCTTTGGGAACAGGCTGTTTAAGCTCTGAAGATTTTCTCTCATCAACAGAATTTGGGCCAGTAAAAAAATATTACCTCATCCACTTGTCTCTGTTTCCTTGGAAACTGTTGATTTTTTTTTTTTAAGTCAGAAAAACAGAATTGTTGGGCCAAAGACCAAAAAATGTTTTATTGTGGGAATTTTTTTCTACAAATTTTTGGTTGTGGGGTTTTCAATAACATGTCAAAATCTTCTATGAAGAAACCATCCTTTTCCAACTCAGCTGGACATGGAAGGCTTTGTCATTGCAAGGGGAGTCAGTAGAAATTGTATTCAGTCTTCTGCAATGGAAGACTTCATTGTGCATCATACATGCCGATAACTCCATTGACCTTTGCCCTCCAAAAATCTTTTTCACTCTTGATTCTGTTCTCTCTTTCATTCAGGCCTTTATCTGTAAGCATGATGAAATGATCAGCATTTCCTTTCTCCCCTTACTTATCATTCTATTAGTGAATTCAAATATGTTTGAAACACCCTTTGCTAATTATGGGCCTCATTCTCTGCTGTGCAGGAGAAAGGACACTGGGAGTTTCAATGGACTGAGTTCCTTGGGACTTCTTCCTTTGGAGAGATCGGGTTTGTTGTCCTCCTGTGGAAGATGCCAGGGGATCATAGGGGCGCATGTACTCAACAGGAAGAAAGGAGAATCTTTGCAGGTGCATACAATACAAGGGGAGTCTGCATGTCCAAGTAATTTACAAGGGGAGGATCATTGTAGTAAATACATTCCAATACAAACTAGGCAGGAGTGGTGAGGAGTCCTGTGGCACCTTATAGACTAACTGAAGTGTTGGAGCATAAGCTTTCGTGGGCAAGACCCGCCGTCAGGCATGCATCTGTGAAGTGGGTCTTTCACTGCTAACACTCAATCTATAGATCACAGGACTCCACTCAGACTAACACGGCTACCCCTCTGATACTAGGCAGAAGTGTAAATTATAAGGAGAATCCTCTCCATGGTGGGTACATTGCAAAAGGAAACCACTCATGGGCTACATCTACACTGGTAGCTTCTTGCGCAAGAACAGCTGTTCTTGTGCAAAAACTTGCCGGGTGTCTACACTGCACGCGCGTTCTTGCGCAAGTAAATTTACAGTCTAGCGTCGGAAAACAGGGCTTCTTCTGGAAGAGTTATTCCTCTCCCCATGAGGAATAAGCCCTCTTGCACAAGAGCTCTTGTGCAAGAGGGTAGTGTAGACAGGCAACATGAATTTCTTGCGCAAGAAACCCCTATGGCTAAAATGGCCATCAGAGCTTTCTTGCACAAGAGAGCGTCCACACTGCCATAGACGCTCTTGCACAAAAGCACATCTCTTGTGCAAAAGCACATGCCAGTGTAGATGCGCTCTTGTGGAAGACTTTTTGCGCAAGAACTCTTCCGCAAAACAGTTCTTGCGCAAGAAGCTGCCAGTGTAGACGTAGCCATGGGGTTTGATTGTACACATATTTTAATTGAGGGCAATGGTATTCTCACAAATGTGCTCACATACACCATTGAAAAATTGCCCCTTGGTGTCTGCAGAGACGGTTGTGAAAGAAATTGGCGATAGTGTCATATTAAAAACAAACTATAAACAATCCTCGCTTTTGGGCTGGGTCAGTCGCAGTCACGTAACTAGTTCCTATTGCAATTGTATGAGGCGCTCTGCACTGGGAGGCCCTCACAAGCATTCTGAATGCACAATAGAAATTGGACAAATAGATGAAAGAATAAAGAAACCTACCTGGTGGTTAAAAATAGTGAAGCTGAACTCTTCTGTGGACATGCAAGCAATTCAGACCTGAATGCTGTAATTGCCTGGGAGAGCCATTCTAAGGACTGAGCATTGCTCTGGATTTCTGTTGCCTTTAGACACGTTCTGTCTCTTCTCCTTTGCCTGAGGCCCAGTAGTTACAACTGTAATTGGGAAAAACACACAGACATATAGATCCTTCTGGCTTGACTGCATTTTGTTACCTGAGAGAGCAAGGGAGAGATAAGGCATGATGTGGTTTCAAAATTGATTCACTAAGCTCTGGTCTGCACTAGGGAGTTATTCCGAAATAACTCCCCTTATTTTAAATAACAAATGGAGCATCCACACCACCAAGCCTGTTATTTTGAAATAAGGGGCTGGTTATTTCAAAATAATAACTTTCCACAAGGAATAATGCTTATTTTGAAATAGTTATTGCAAAATATCGGTAGTGTGGACACTCCTCTTCTGCTATTTTGAAATAACTACTTCCCAGAGTCATTCACAATAATTACTCCCCACTTAGTGCTTCCTGGGGCTCTAAGTCGAGGTAGCACGTCCACATTAAGGGAGCCTGCATCGGACTAATTTTGAAGCTTCCCTGTTGTGTGGATACACTATTTCAAAATAGTTAGTTTGGGAGTTATTATTTTGGAATAAGTTATTTCAAAATAATTTCCTAGTGTGGATATGCTCTCTAACGTGGTGGGGAGCTGACCTGTATCAACTACCAGTTTTCAGCATGTCAGGGCCTTGAAAGGGTGCCGTTTGCTCTGCATTTCCCAACACCCTGTTTCCAGAGTTAACAAACAGTAAAGCAGAGGAATAATGGATGGTAAGTGGTTATAGAATGGATTTTTTTCCATATCTGTTTTCTGAATAGTCCATATGTGTGTGAGTGCTGGCTAGTGTCTTCTGTCCACTCATTCTGAAACTTGCCCCTTCAGTTCAACCATCTTGGCTGTATCTCTGCAATGAAACCCATTCTCCAGCTGGGAGGATGATAATTGTGGAGTCTTTCCAAAAGCAGGTCGATGATGGCGATAGCATGGTATGATGGGCTTATATGAACAATAATATTTTTTATACCACTAAATGCATGGTCCTATATTGAGAAATCAAGAATGTAGATCTCACTTATAGGATGGGGGCAAGGGCTGTTTTTTGGAAAGCAGTGACTTAGGGGTCATAATGGCTGCCCAAAAGAACATGATGTGCTTCTAGCTAAGAGAGTGAATACAGTTCTTGGAATTCAAGCAGTAGTATGGAGGTGTTAGTATTAGGCTATGTCTAGACTAGTATCCCGGGATAGTATCCACGGCCACTTTTTCGGAACAGTTTCTGAAAAAGTGGATGCATTCTTTCGGCATCTCTGTATTCCTCATTTTATGAGGAATAATGGATGTTCCAAAAGAAGAGGTTTTTCTGAAAAAAACAAGCAGAAAAAGATGGCAGTGTAGACATAGCCTTAGTGTATTTAACACGAGAGGGACCACTACAGAAAATTTGTGTAAGTTCTGGTGTCCACATTTTTTTAAAAAAATCAACAGATTGGAAAGAAATTGGAAGAAGCTACTAAAACAAATTTTATAGTAAAAGACTAAGGAAGCTCAATATGCTGCTTAATCCTTAACAGAAGATCAAGAGTTGACTTATTCACAACCTATATGGGGAGAAGTTTCCAATAGCCTTTAACCTTCTAACATCACAAGCCACAACAAACAATTTGTCACTTCAAAAGAATGGCTCAGGTTTGGGAATTTCCCTCACATTCTCAGCCATGAAGACTGATGCAAAGAATTCATTTAGTTGTTCCACAGAGGTCTTTATCAGTCCTGAGTGCTCCTTTAGCATCCTGATCATCCAGTGGCTCTCACTGGTTATTAGGCAGGCTTCCTGCTTCTGATCTACTCAAAAATTGTTTTGCTATAACTTTGAGTCTTTGGCTTGCTGGTCTTCATAGCTTGTGTTATATGGATGTTGGTATAGTCTCAGGCTCTGACTATAACATAGTCAAGGAGGTGCCAGTGTTTGGACTGAGAATATTTCCAGGTGTTCTTAAATTTGTTACTCTGCCTACAGATGGTATTTTCGATGAGCAGGTCGTGCTCCACACATTTGTTGAGATGGAGATAACATTGGGGTTTACATTTCCTACCCCTTTATTTCCCATTTTGCCTCTCCGGAGCTAGGAATCCCATCTGACTCTGGCATTGAAATCTCCCAGGAGCATGAGTTTGTCTGTTTTAGGTGTGATTGTGATGACTGCATCAAGAGTTCTACAAAACTGCTCCTGATTGTCTTCCTCATCATGTGCCGATGACCAAGACATCTTGGTTGCTGCTACGCTTCAGCTGACACGTCATGAGATGCTTGTTGATCCCCACAGGAAGCTCCAAAAGCTGACTGGCAATCTTATTTTTGATCCAATCCCATGAATGTGTCTCTTTTCAGGTGGCTTTCCTTTCCAAAAGAAGATGTAACCATATCCATTCTCTTTTAATTGGACCTTGATGGTTTGGTGACTCTCGTCAAGAGTTGCAATTACAATGATGAGACTTGCTAGTTTTCTGGAAATTTTGGCAATTCTTTCTGAGCATTCACTGTGCTGAGAGTCCATAAGGGTGCAGACATTCCAGGTGGCAAACTTCATTGTCTTATATCTCTTGTTTTGACTGCAGAGTCAAGTGATCCCTCTGGATATGGCCATCCAGTCAGAAAGGGATGAAATGGCCTATGTTTGGGGCACCTTTTCTAACCCATTTGGAGTGAACAGAGGGCATCCTGCTCAGTCACAACTGCTGCCGAAATGCACTTTAGAGGAAGATAGAGTCATCAGAGAGGTGGTCTGTTTTGTACAGAAGATGTCATGTCCCTCCACTTTTAAAAAAATATTCTTGGAGAGTCTTATCTGAGTCATGGGGTTTGGGAACTACTGGAACTTCAGCTTTAGATTTTCAATTACAAACATTACCTATAATGTGAAGATCATCAGAATGAGAAAAGAGGAAATAGAGGAGGGGAAGAAGAAAGAAGGGAGAGAGAGAATGGAAAAGAGGAAAAACAAGAAGTCTTTTTAAAAATGCAACATTTAACTATTGTAACTGTAATACAGATATTTTCTTGATAAACTTACATGAGAAAATTCAGGAAGATAGGAATGAGTGAATGATCCTCAGTTCAATTTAGATAAAGATCAAAGGTTTCTTTCTCAAGAAGGGTTCCTAATATTTCCCTGTGTTATCAGGGTCAAGTATTCTGTTTTAAAAGTCTTTCTTGGGCATACTCCTACTTATGCTGCAAGGCATAAAAATCATGAAGACAAATGAATCCACCATTTTTAAATCTCAGAGAAAGTTCAATATGAGGGTTGAGTGATAAATCAAGTTTTTTCATATTTGTCTGAACTGTTTCTCATTCCTAAGGGAAGTAGCTTTGTGTAGACCAGTGGTTCTCAAACTTTTTGGCTCGTGGTCAACCCCGCTAAACACAGACCTTTGTGTGGACCACCAACCAACCACCCATGATGATAAAATGGGTGCAGAATGGAGGGGGAGTGTAGGGTCTGGCTGGGAGGTAGGGTGCAGAAGTAGAGTGGGGATGAGGAGGTTGGGGTGGAAAGTGGGATGTAGGAGTGGGGTGGGGGCATGGGATCTCGGTGCTCCAATCTCACAGAGCAGGAGGCACCCTGGGAGGGGGGGAGTGACCCCAGGCCCAAAGCCCACCTGCAAGATGTTCACAGATCATTAGGGGTCCATGGTGCACACTTTGAGAATCACTGGTCTAGACCAGCAGTGGGCAACCCATGGGTTGTGACCCCCTCGGGGATCGTAGCTGTCTTCCTGGGGGGTCGCAGCACCGGGCCAGCTGCCATTTTGTTTTCCTGGCTCAGCGCCTGATATACGTGCAGTGGGGGTGGGGAGAGTGTTAGGGGATTGGACTGGCGCTTGAAATTAAAGGGGCTGCAACAAATTTTTTTTTTTTTTCTTTGCTCAACCAAAATTTTCCCGGCCTTGGAGGTCGCGAATTAAAAAAGGTTGAGCACCACTGGTCTAGACTCTAGTTTTCCATAGATACATAGAATTTAAAGCCAGAAACAGGCAGCAAAAATCCCTGAGTCCAGTGATTTCCACAGTGCTAGGCCACAAATGGAATGTGCTGTTCAGTACAGTAAGTGAAATATGCACTAATTCCTTCTGTGATTAGGTGGGTAGGAGGCATTTGGAGGACTTTCATTTTCATTCAACAAACTGCACAGAGCAGTGTAATCTCAGGTGAGCCATGAGCACAGTTAACAGCCCTGTTTCTGCACACCATCCTGATCTGTTTCATTTTCAATGGACCAGCAGGCAGGATATGGTACTGTATATACAAACATCCCATTTACAGTGCTGGAGACAAAGCACTCAGAATCTGATTTGAACAGATTGATGCCCAATAGTGCTGGAAAGTCAGTAGAGCTCTGTTGATGGCAATCCAGAATCACTCACTGTGCATGTAAAAATCTCTTCTAGGAATACTTTTTCATTGTAGGGCACTTGCTTCTGATTAAACAGTGGGCAGTGATCATCTGCAGACACAGACACATTTAAAAAAATCATAAATACACTTCTCTACCACATGAACTAGGAGTAATAGTAACTGTTTTAATATTATGACTATTGGGCTTCTGCATGCTTCCCATGCATGTGATTGGTATGAAAGTATTTTTTTGTCTGGGCAGATGTAGATCTCCTGCGATATTATGAATAGGAACTTTCTAAGTGGGTTTTATCTCTCTGTCCATCAATGTTCCCTCTAACCTTTTCCATCCATTTTGGACTTTTTTCCATTCATGTGCAGAATAATTTTCTATGTGCACCAAGGAATGTGTGGAAGTGAACCACCAATAGAAACACAAAAGTTAGCTATGGGCACTCTACTAATCAGGTGGGTGGCATCTGAATCTCTCCTGAGCATAGCTTACAGGGAACACCGCTTTCCATCCATTTGTCTGTCTGCCTTCCCAGATAGATAAAAAAAATATAGGTGTGTTTCAAGTGATTTATTTCAATCTGAGATATTCCCAACAATATCTGGTCAGAAAAAGGCACACCAAGAAAAAAATACTGTTTAAAATGTTGAGCTTTTGCTAAAATCCTGGTGGCTTGTAGCCTTAGCAAACTCAAGGCCTCTCTCTTTCTGTCCTGTGTCAGTGCAGACTTACACCTTGGCCAGTGAAACAGCCAGTGTGGAAATTGTTCTCAGGCTACAAAATGTAACTAGGAGAACTCAAAGAAACATATTATTTAAAAGCATAAGGACAGGAAAAGCTGTCTGGATTCTTCCTCTTTTGTATACTTTACGTAGTATGTGCTTAAAGCATCTGGTTCACTCCCTCCACAGAGCCCCAAACCCAGTTGAGTTTGCTGTCTATTTTGGTAACATTATTTTTTGTAACACTGTGGCTATACACAAGCCGTCAAACGTGTCAGTGACAATGGGATGCTACAATCTTCTTTCCCTTTAACACTCCCTCTCAAATGACACCTCAACCTAAGGATGGATGTCAATAGTTGCCTTGCTAGTGAAGAAGGTTTACTTATAAATAACTCATGGAATGAGCCAGGCATAGCCACTGTAGAAGCCAGACAGTGCTAGATCTTTCCTTTGTCACCAGCTTGTACTGGTGTCTTCCTCTGCCCTTACGTGACATTGCCCTGGCCTTCTATTGCCAGACAGCACTGAGATTTCTCTCCATGCTCAGCCATTGGTTGTGCTTTACCTTATTGTTCAGGTGCATTCCCTCAGACTCCTCAACAGGATGTGGGAGCTCTCTCTGAGTGTAAGTCCCTAGTCTCAGAGGACACCAGCACAATGCATGCAATACAGCATTTTTACTTTGTATGCTTTTTTTTAAAAGGTCTGGTACATACAAAACAACGGCTAAGGAACATTTTTGAGTTGGAAAGCCCATTTGAAAACTAGGAAATGCCAGATTTATGGCTGACTGCAGGTGTAATTTGAACCTCTTGTGGTATAACATCTTTAATGACATAATCACATGTTATTTTCTCCATAGGGTGCCCTACCTCATTCAGGGCGCAGGTTGCAGCAGTGTGCAGAATCAGGCCAGCCGATGGGGGGAGGGGATGGAAGGGCAGAGAGGGCAGCTGCCCCATGGCCTGATGATTCCAAAGGGCTCAGGGCTCCTGTCTGCTGCTAATGCTAGTGCAGCAGTGGCAGCAGCCAGCTCCCTGGGCCCTTTAAATCACCGCTGAAGCTCTGGATGGTGTGGTCCAAGTGACATTGAGGGCTGACGGGGGAGTAGGGGAATGTAGTCCCCTTTTAAGCTCCATTAATAAGCTCCTTCCGCCTGAGTCCCCACCCCTTCTGGGAGCACAGAGCTACCCCCCTACCTTGCCTGGAGTCCTGGTGAGTCTATCGGCTCTCCTGGGCAGAATTATTGGGTCATGGGCAATTGTTAACTTGGCATTCCTCACTTCAGAGTGCTTGACTTAGACTATAGTAAAAGCAAGTTATTTAGGTTTCAGTGTATGTAATAGTATTTAGCTTATCTAGTCAAATAGTCTTTGCAACCAAAGCCTGTACAGGACAAAAGCTGCCAGTGATGCTGTAGTCCAGCTATACTACACTGCAGCTCAACCACTTACTTTAGGTGAAATGCCCAGGGACAAAGTTCTTGTAGCTTATCTATGAGCCAGTGACTGGCGATATTCAACTGCAGAGTTTCATGTTGAAATTCATATTTTTATCCTCCCCTTTCTACTCCTTGAGGTTAGCTTAGAGTCCAAGCCAGCCTGCCAAATAGGCATGGAGAAGTGGGTGTCTGGCATGTGCATGACGCTCTCTGCATCAAACACTCCTCAGAGAAGGTGTTTTATGACCCTGCTGAAGACTCCTCGTTGAGATGCAGCAGCAGCAGACTTCTGGTTGCCTGGTGTGGGAGGTTTCCAGGAAAGATTCTGTGAGTTTAATACGTTTTACAATTGATAGCACTTCTTAGCACTCTTCCCGTTGTTACTGAATCGATTCCAGGCAGGTGCTTATGAAGACAGATATTTCTAGTGTGTGTGCACATTTGAGCTCTTTAAGCTCCATTAATAACCAAGTGGGAGCATGGCTGTGTTGGGGCAGATCAATACACAGAGTGGCACCCTTGAGGGGGGGAGCAGGGAGTGGTTTGGAATCAGTGGGGTGGAGGGGGGCACAGAATTGTGGATTTGCCTGCTATAAGTCCAACAGGGCCTCTCTCAGTGCCCTTGTAGCCAGGAGGCATCCCGCCCCTCACCTGCAGACAGAAGGGAGACTCCCCAAGCTGCCTGATGGGTGGATCCAGGAGGGCTCATCCCACCTGCTGGAAGCGGAAGGGGGAGATAGGAAGGGGAAGCTTAACAGTCTGGCCTCGGTGCTCAGTTGTGGGAAGCAGCCAGAGACAGGAGGTACTTCTGTGCTACAGCTGGCTCCAGGGAGAGCCAGAGATTAACCCACACCACCGGAGAGCGCTGATGCTGCAAAGCTGCTGTCTGTGCCCTTGGCGGTATACCTGGAGGAGCTGGAAGAATATCTGTGGGTCCAGGTTCACCAGCAAGGGCATGGTGGAAGTAACCCAGGGGAACCAGGTGATAGTCTTGTGGCTGGTGTCCCTAGTCTGGGGCAGCATGTTACCACTGATAGGATCCTGGATTGGGGTGCGGTAAAGTTGGGCAGACCTGCATATCCCCCTGCCACCCTAGTGCTGGGGTAGCAGTACTCCTCCTCCATAGGCCAGGAGGTCTGCACTATGCCATATGACCCCCTACCTGAGCTGGTGGATTGCAGTAATATTCATTCCTGTCCTGCTTAGAAGCCAGGAGGCCCTGGCTGCACTGAAATGGCTCTGTCTTAACTGAACTGGCAACGTCTAGAGGCTCTGACTGCATGGAAGTGGCTACGTCTAGACTGCAAGCCTTTTTTGAACGATACTTTCGAAAAAGCCTCTTTCAAAAAAAAAAAGAGCATTTAAACTACAACCTGTACTTTCGAAAAAGCAAGCTGCTTTTTTGAAAGAGAGCACCCAGGCAGTCTGGATGCTCTCTTTCGAAAAAGCACAGTTTGCATTACATAGCACCTTTTTTGGAAAGAGCACTTTCGAAAAAAGGCGTTATTCCTCGTAAAACAAAGTTTTCCATGGTAGAAAAAACTGCCGCGTTCTTTCGATTTACTTTTGAAAGAACACGGCAGCAGTCTAAATGCAAGGGAAGTTTTTTCAAAAAAAGGCCACTTTTTTCGAAAAAACCCTGTAGTCTAGACACAGATCCTCTGCTTGTTACTTGCCCTGTCCTGCTTTGAGGCCAGGGAAGCCAGACTGCTACTGAACTGGCTGTGTCAAGTTGTGAGGACAGAGCCTCTGATCTTGGTGTCTCTAGACTACAAGGTTTTTGTGAAAAAAGTAGCCTTTTTCCAAAAAAACTTCACCCGCGCCTAGACTGCAGCTGCATTCTTTCAAAAGTAAATCGAAAGAACGTGGCAGTTTTTTCGATCGCGGTAAACCTCATTTTACAAGGAATAATGCCTTTTTTCAAAAATACTTTCAAAAAAAGACGCTATTGAATGCAAACTGCTTTTTCAAAAGAGAGCGTCTAGATTCTCGTTTGAAAAAGCAGCTTGCTTTTTCGAAAAATCTGCTTGTAGTCTAGACGCTCTCTTTTGAAACAGGCTTTTTTGAAAGATTCTTTCAAAAAAGCCTCTTTTGAAAGAGGCTTGTAGTCTAGACATAGCCTAATTATCTCCCTTCCCACTCCCGCCTAAAGGATGGAAAACCTTAACTGGTAAACTCCAACCCTAGTAGAGACTAGTAATTCCCCTTTTGTAGGCAAGATCCCAGAACACTGCAGGGATGGGGTGTGCCCCTTTTAGCCATGGATGCTGAAGGATGACCTGCCCACAAGAAATCTGCATTTAGAGACCTCCCTTTAAAGCCTCACTGTGAGACAGCAGAGCCACAAAATTGAAGATATTTTGTCGCCAATAGGTGATAATGATGTTTAGCCAATAAGGACTTAGAAATGACATCCAGCCAACAGCTTAGAGAAGCAAAAATCTGTACTATTACCAGATAATTCAGAACTATCCAGGGCTGCAAGCAATTATTGTTTCATGAATAGGCCAATAACTGAATGAAAAATAGGAACCACAGTAGATATAACTTTGAATACTGAGGGAAAACAAATGCAGTGAGAGACAACTTGAGCAATCAAAATTACTTAAATCAGAAGCCAAGTGGGGAGCATTTTTTTTTAACATATGAAGAAGTCAATGGCTGATTTGGCATCTGTGCCTGTATCACTTATCTATCCCAGCTACAGCGGGTGTATCCAAAGTAACAGGCAAAACAGAATCTGGTATTTCCAAATTGATTATTCTCTGTCCCGTGTGAGCAATATGCAAAGGGGAGGAAGGTTAAAGAGGAAAGCTAACGGAAACCACTGTCAGTTATTCATCCTTAAGGGCTCTGCAATATTATTCCCTTGCAATCTCCTTTGTATGGCTCATATCATTTCAGGCTAATATTCATGTGCAGTAATATTGGAAAGTGACATTCATAGTATATTAGCTAAGATGAATACTAATACGGAGTGATGGAGAGGAGCTAATGTGACAGGACTGTCATACTGTGTTAACGCTGGAATGCCGCTCCTGCCATTTCCAGATCACTTTACAGTGTCTGAGTGTCAAGGAGCTGAGCATATTTCTCAGTGCCGTTCACCTGAAATGAATGTGGGTGAGGTGGGGAGGACAGTTCCACTTCAGTGGTTCCTATTGAGATAGAACAGTAGAAGAAGATGCTTTTCCTCCAGTTCTACATTCCTTTGGCCATATATCCCCGTTACCATCCTATTGTATCCCAGTGTATCTGTATCCACATATCACAGCACTAGCAGCATTTAGAAGAGTCATGCAGCACCCACCTTTAGGAATTTTCTTTTCCAAACTGGGATATGTATCCAAGATACTCCTGGAACTAGATGGGTCCAGAATTTGACCTCAGATGATGGTGTAAAAGAAGAGTGTTTTTCTTCTCCAAGTCTGTACATTATAAAACACTGCCTTTATCCCCATCTCACACATTTTATCCCTATGGCTAGCACATCTGCTATTGTAACTTCGGCTCTATCCAAGAATAAAGTAATCAATAATTAAAATGGGCTTGTATGATCCAATGCATTTTTTTGTTTGTTTGTTTCATACATAGGCCCCAGCCAGATTGGAGCCCTGTGCATTGGGTACTTTAGGCCTAAATTTTCAAATGTGACTAGTGATTTCAGTGCCCAACTTTGAGACAGTTTGAAGGGACCTGATTTCCTCACAGTGCTGAGTGTCTGCTCCCTGTAAGTTGTTTCCAGCTGGCCACCCTGACATGGAGAGTCCTGAAATCACTGGTTACTGATGAAAAAAGGTCATCATTGTTCAGCTCAAAGACCTTAATTTCTAGCAGTTAACCTTATGATTCCACACAAATGGCTCTTGATCTTTCCTCCTCAGAACTCTTCCATGTCAGCTAAACACACAGCCCCCAGCAGATATTTCTGCGGCCACAATAGCCTCCAAAGGATAGGTGGAATTTGGGAGGGGACAAAGCAGTGGTGTCTCCCTGCTGCTCCCAGCTGTGGCTCCTGAATGGCTGTTACCAAGGGCAGCGAGATGCACCACCTCAGTGTTTTTTGCTGGCGCTGTCATCAGGGATTGGCACACTTCACCATGTAGCCCCTTCAGGAGCTCTGGGCAGTACCTCTGGAGACACATGGGACCATTATGTGCAGCACTGCAGGCAGCTCTCCTTAGAGGTGACTATGGCACTTAGTTGCTGGTGTCTCCCCTGGGCAGTTCCCCTGCTCCTGCCCAGGCAGAGGAAGGGAAGTCTGGGGGTATGTCTACTCTACAGAGTTTTGTTGGAAAAACGGCCATTTTTCTGACAAAACCTGAGTTATGTGCACACTGCAAAAGAACTTTTCCGGAAAAAGGTGTGTGTGGATGGGGAAAAGGGAGTTCTTTCGAAAGAAGAGGAAAAAGCACAGGTGCCCTGATGGCCACTCCATCCATAGGAATCACAGCTTAAATGAGAGAGAGCATCCAATCAGTCTGGGCACTATCTTTCGAAAAAGCAGATCACTTTTTCGATGAGTTTTTGTGTGTGGATGCTTTCTTTCAGAAGACGTTTTTTCGGAAGATCTCTTCCAAAAAAAAGTTCTTCCAAAAGAAGGCTGAAGTCTAGACATAGCCTGGGACTCCACAGGTAACCAATAAGATCCGAACCCACCTTCCTTGCAGGCATCTCCCAGAAGGAGCATGGAAAGCAGAGGCAGAGACAGGTGTGGCAGAGTGGCCATCAGTTCCAAAAAATGTTGTGAGCACCTCTACCAGAAAAAAAACAAGCAAGATTCAATGGCTGAGAGCTGATGTAAGACTCATTCAAACTAGAAATAAGGTGCCATTACAAAAATGTTAGGGGCATTAATTGTTGGAACAACTGAGCTTGGGGCATGGTGGATTTTTCACCACAGGCGTCTTGATGAGTGAGTGTCTCTTTCTAAAAGATCTGTCATAGCTCAAACAAGTTAATGGGTTGGATGCAGGAAATATTAGCTCAAAATCTTTGGTCTGTGTTGTGCAATAGGTCAAGACTACATGATCACAGTAGTCACTTCTGACCTTAATATCTCTGACTCTGTGATATCTGACAACAGCAAAAGAAGCATAACTGCAAGTAGTGACAATTTAAGTGACTTCTGTGGTCCTAACAGAGATAATGGCCTGTGACAATTGCGGCAATTCAGAGTTGTGTGAGAAGAAATACTCACCTGCCTCGGATGTCAGCATGAATTCACAGCACCGCTATTTACCATATCTAAGAGTGCTGCACCAGCAGCATCCATTCTGTTATAACCAAGCAGGTCTGTCAGATCAGGAATAGTGTTCTTATGGCTGCATGAGTTGCTGGGAATACCATGTCTCATTACATCCAGGCACAAAAAGGATCAGGTCTCAGATCCCTAGCAGACATTGGCTCAGTTCATAGACAATCTGTCATGGACATTTTATCCACCATCAGCTTCACAAAACCTATGCATGTGGGCTAGAAAGTATGAACACGGTTAGTAAGATAATGCCACGGCATCCATTTAACAAAAATGACATATTACAACTGGAAAATGTATTTCTTCCAGGTATTTGAAGTCTTCCAGGAAGAAAGGACCCCACACCAGTAATAATATTGTTTTTCATGTGTGCACTGCAAGTGTGCCAGTTAAAACCATGGCTTCCTTTTGTTGGGGCTGCTTTTTCTTTGGGATCCCTCAAAGTGAGTAAGATTTCCCCTCGGACACTTATCACTGATGAGTACATAGATGAGAAATTAGGCCAATCCTGGCAAGGAACACTCCCTGACAGTGGCTGCATATGAGGTCTCCAATACAGGCCTGAGCACGCTCCTTACATTGGGCTTTCTGATCTTCTTCATGGAGATGTCACTTGATCTCAAAGGCTACATCTAAACTGGCAGCTTCTTGCGCAAGAACTCTTTTGCAGAAAAGTACTTGTGCAAAAACTCTTCCAGAAGAGAGCGTCTACACTGGCATGTGCTTTTGCGCAAGAGCATCCATGCCAGTGTAGACACTCTCTTGCGCAAGAAAGCTCTGATGGCCATTTTAACCATAGGGCTTTCTTGCGCAAGAAATTCATGTTGCCTGTCTACACTGGCCTCTTGCACAAGAACAGTTGCGCAAGAGGGCTTATTCCTGAGCGGGAGCATCATAGTTCTTGCGCAATTTTATACAGTAGAACGTCAGTTTACTTGTGCAAGAACACACGACCAGTGTAGACAGGCAGCAAGTTTTTGCGCAAGAGCAGCCGCTTTGGTGCAAGATCGCGCCAGTGTAGACACAGCCAAAGTGTTGGGCACTGTTCTTGATGGTGATCCTCCAGGGTTAGGATTTAGCCGCTTTAGGAATGCACTGTACAAGTGTGGGAACTGACCTGGGTCACCCCTGCTATTTGGAATGCTACATCTTGCTACAGAACATCCTAACTATGAGCAAGTTATACTGCATTGTGCTCTTCTCACCCTGATGTTCCTGATGAGGATTTAGGGTATCATTTTTTAATATAATATACCCATGTTGAGCGAGTGACTATAACTTGTTCCTTTGCACCAAAAGGACAATCCAACCAAATGGCTCTGGAATTATTTAATGATGTGTGCTGTGCAATGTAGGTGTTTACCAAAGGAAATACCTGTTCCCTGGTCTTGCTGTCATTCCTCTAGGGGTATCAAACTTTCTATATTTAGTGTGTCTTTTACTGTCTGTTACCAAGAGGAGTTGTGCTTTTCCATTAACATGACTGGGGCAGTGGTTCATTTACTTTCCCCTGACATGCTATTTATTTTAATCAAGGTTTTCCAGCTGGACCGAGGAGACTTTTATGAGGCCAGTATCTATTTGTGCCCAGGTTCCTAAAAAAATGATTCACAGAGGCTGTCACCTGTAATGCTCCCATTTGTTGGTGTTGTCATGCCATGTGGAGCCAATCACCCTTGCTTTGGTCTTATTTCCAAACACTTTGCAATGGCATCCAAGGTCATATTTAGGCTATGTCTAGACTACATCCCTTTTTAGGTAAAGGTATCTAAATTAGGCACTTCAATATTGCAAATGAAGCCGAGATTTGAATTTCCCGTGCTTCATTTGCATAATGGCGGCTGCCACTTTTTTCCGAAATGGGGCTTTTTGGAAAAAAACCTAGCAGTTTAGACGGGGCATTTTCAACAGAAATGCCCCATTTCAAAAGATCCTGTACTCCTCATTTTTTGGAGTTATTTTGGGAATGATTATTTCAAAATAAGTTATTTCGAACTAATTTCCTAGTGTACACATGCACTAAGGTGCCACAGGACTTCTTGTTGTTTCCTCATTTTTTGAGGAGTACAGGATCTTTCAAAATGGGGCATTTCTGTCAAAAATGCCCCGTCTAAACTGCCAATTTTTTTCGAAAAAGCCCTGTTTCGAAAAAAAGTGGCAGCTGCCATTATGCAAATGAAGCGCGGGAAATTCAAATCTCGGCTTCATTTGCAATATTGATGTGCCTAATTTACATCCCTTTACCGAAAAAGGGATGTAGTCTAGACACGGCCTTAGTGACTATTCACAGGCATCAGGAAAAATCTGTGTTTCTAGAAACTTAAATTAAACAACTCAAATTTAATAGTCTCAGAGGGGTAGCCGTGTTAGGCTGTAACTTTAAAAATGAGTAGTCCTTAGAGTAGGCACCTTAGAGACTAGCAAAAATATTTTGTATCATGAGCTTTCATGGGAATATATACATATATATATATAAATATAACTCTCTCTCTCTGGGTGTGTCTAAACTACACCCCTCTGTTGGCAGAGGGTTGTAAATTAGACACATCGAAAGTGCAAATGAAGAGGGGATTTAAATATCCCGCACTTCATTTGCATAATGGCGCCACCACTTTTTTTCAAAACGGGCCTTTTTTAAAAAAACCCGGTAGTTTAGATGGGGCATTTTCGACAGAAATGTCCCGTTTTGAAATATCCTGTACTCCTCATTTTTTGAGGAGTGCCACAGGACTTCTTGTTGTTTTCAAATTTGATAGGATTTTTAATGTTTGGATTATAGGGGTATGTCTACACTAGCTCGTTAGTTCGAGCTAGGTAGGCAAATGAGGGCAACCGGAGTTGCAAATGAAGCCCGGGATTTAAATATCCCGGGCTTCATTTTACATGTTCAGCGCCGCCATTTTAAAATCCCCTTAGTCCGAACTCCGTGCCGCAGCTACACGCGGAATGAGGAGTAACGGTAGTTCGAATTAGGATCTCTAATTTGAACTACCTACTCCGTGCCGCGCGTAGCCGCGGCATGGAGTTCGACTAAGATTTAAAATGGCGGCACCGGGAACATGCAAATGAAGCCCGGGATATTTAAATCCCGGGCTTCATTTGCAACTCCGGTTGCCCTCATTTGCCTACCTAGCTCGAACTAACGAGCTAGTGTAGCCATACCCTAGCTTCTTTCCCTCCTATGCTATTCCTCATTTTTCAGGCTACAGCCCCAGCTCTACTCATGATTTACTCTGTACCTTTAAGCAAGTTTTTAAGAAGAGTGCAAGCTGGAGTGGCCTTTGAAAGCACTTGGAGAAAAATGAAGAGAGTAATGTTTGTATGAGGGGAAATGTTTCTCTCTCTTTCTCCCCCATCTTTGACATCATTATTACCATATTTATTATTCTCTCCAGACCTGTGAAGTGGTGGAAGTTGGCAAGGCCCCGAGAGAACAAAGTGGTGAAGTCCATTTCCTTTCAGAGCCAAGTGGGTTTCCATGTCTAGACAGCGAATAAAATGTTTGGCGAGGGACCAGAAGAGAGTTAATAGATTTACAAACTATCAGTGTTTTCTCTGTATTGATTTTCCTAGGGTATTTCTGAACAAACAGAAGGCCGTTACAATGCACAGTTTGAGTCTCTGATGAATAGCTGGCTCAAAGGGAAGCCAGTAATGGAGACGCTGCTGGAGTGGGTAAATGTATCTGAAGCACTCTCCTCCAGGATGTAATACACCTGATTGAGAGCACTAGGAAGGAAACAGCCTCTAAAGACTCAAAGAACATTGAACAGGAGGAAATGCTACTGGGTTGATAGGAAGGCATCAGATATTACTATTGCTTAGGTGTGATCCTACACCGTTAATAAGAAAGGTAATTTTGTGAAAGCCCAGATGGCAAGATGGTTAGGGAAGAATTTATATTACTTTTTGTTTGTGTGTTTGCTTTGGTACCCAGCTACACAGTCTACATTTTGCCCCTGCTCTCCCTCCACACGCTCAGACTGAGATGCTGCTAGAGGAAAGCAAGATGCAGCAGAGGAAATTAGTCTTTAACTCAGTGTTGCATGTGCATAGACTACAGGTTGGACATCTCTTATCCAGGACCCCTGGCACCTGACCAGTCCCAAACCAGTGAATTTGATGGACCAGAAAAGCCCCAGCCTTGGTCCTGCTGTCGTGGGCTACCAAGAGCACAGGTTCCTGCCCCACAGCATCCCATAGGTTCTGGTCCCACTTCTGCAGGCTGCCCAAGGCTCTTGCCCTGGCCCTGCTCTGCCACGGGCTGTCCCCAGACCAATCATGCACTGCCACAAGCAGCCCTGACCTAGTCCCAGTGCTGAAGGCTGTTGACAGCTGCTGGGGGCTGCTGTTGGTTCCAGCCCCACTGCTGCAGGCTGCTGCCAGTCCCAGCTCCTGCCCTGTCCAGTTGCTTAAGCCTGGCCCCTACTGGATTGCCCTCCTGCCACTAGGCTGCCGGGGTTCTCTGATCCTGGAACATCTGTAGTCTTGCCGGACAACGGATTTTGCCAGACTAGAGAATTCTGGTTTGGGGAGGTACAACCTGTAGTACATCCTATTCTGGTGCTTTACTACTGAACCCATACCCAAATAATGTTAAAATACATGCTGGCAAGAAACATATTTTGTCTTTGCTTCACAAAATGAATGGAGAGGATCTAGTTAGTCCTACACATCCAGAGATTCACTCTGTCACTCATCTACCAAAACAATCATCGCTTACATTTTGAGGGTGGGCTGGAGCATACATTAACAATTCTCAGGTACTGCAAAGAGGAAGTGCATATTGGGTGGATTATACCAGTATGCTAAGAAATTCTATTATACCAGTGATTCCATGGTGTAATGGTTAGTGGTGTAAACTCTGATGCTGTTCTGAAAGAACATAGCCCGGGTCTATATACAAGCAGTTATTTCGACATAATGTCAAAATAATGTTGAGCTGGAGGACTGCTTACTCTGAGTCCTGTAACCCTCATTGTACAAGGAGTAAGGGAAGTCGGGGGAAGAGTGCTCTGTCTCGATAACTGCTATGTAGACAGCACCAAAAGTCGAAATAAGCTATTTCGACTTAAGCTACACAATTAGTGTAGCTCAAGTTGCATAGCTTATTTCAAGGTTAGCCGTGCTGTATAGACATGCCCTATATGTATAATAGGGATGATATTACTTCCCTGAATGATGGACTACTGGGAGGACAAATACTTTGAATATTGTGAGGTACTATGATTTGGGGGGCAACTGAGCACCATCCATAGACTTGCCTGTATGAAAGTTTAGTGGAACGTTTCACAAAGATGGTGAATTGCAGGATATCTAAAGCAATCTGTGTTCTAGCCCTTATTCCACCATCAAGGGCGTTGCGGTGTAGATATAGATGTGAAGGGTTGTAGAAATGTAGGGAGGCGTGATAATAGTGGGTAGAGATTGAGAGAGAGAGGCAGGCATGGCTGTTAAAGCTGCTAGGAGGAGAAAAGCCAAGTCAGAGAAACAAAAAAAAAAAATCTTGAAGAGAGGAGAGGGCTTTAGAGATAAAATGACATCAAGCATTTTGATGAGGAGATGCTGGAAGGAACAGCTGGGAGCCTCTGGTTAAAACTTTACCACCACCTCCTGCGAAGAGTCAGGATGATGCCCCTTTGTGTTACAGAGACATTCCCTGTCTGGATACTGCTAAACATCCTTTCCAGAGGCAGTATAACCATTGTGCTCATGAAGGTCCTGTTCCTGATTCTATTGGTGTCAATGGTTAAAGTTCCAGTGACAGTATTTGGGCACCAAGACACTGGCACATTTTTTGCCCTTTTGAACATAGCGGATTCCATCAGTTGTCAGGGATGGGTCCAAGGATGATCTCTATGGGCTTCCCCTACTGTGTCTGTATGCAAAGTGGTCATGATGTGGCAAAGTGCTGTGTATCCTGTGATGGAGTGCCCTCAATTCCCACTAACTTTAATGGGCGTTGAAGGTGGCTTGACATGTCAAGCAAAGGGATGACTGTCAGTTTGTTTGCCAGCTATGCTGCCTTTTTCCTGGTTAACTGTGAAAACATGAAATCACAGAACAGGAAGGTCATCAAGGTACCCTGAACTCATGGTGGCCAGAGTACCCTGCACTCACGGTGGCCAGAGCACTATCCAGGCTGTCCCTGACAGATGTTTATCTAATCTGCTGTTAAATATCTTCAATGATGGAGATTCCGGACCCTCCCTAGGCAATTTATTGCAGTGTTTAACCACCCTGATGATTAGGAAGTTCCCCCTAATGTCCGACCTAAACCTGCAATTTAAGCCCATTTTTTTTTGTCCTATCATCAGAGGTTAAGGAAAATAATTGTTCTCCCTCCTCTTAGTAACAAACTTTTAGGTACTTGAAAACTACTATCATGTCCCCTCTGTCTTCTCTTTCCCAGACTAAATAAAACCAGTTCTTTTAATCTTCCCTTTGCAGTCACGTTTTCTAGAACTTATCATTTTTGTTGGTCTTCTTTGGACTTTTTCAAATTTGTCCACATCTTTCCTGAAATGTGCTGCCTGGAACTGAACCCAGTACTCCAGCTGAGGCCGAATCAATGCAGAGAATAGCAGAAGAATTACCTCTTGTGTCTTTTGCTGATAACATGCATTTGTTAAAACAGGAAAACCAATGACGAGCAGCTATCCCAGTCCCTTCACTGCCCCTTTCTTCTATGGATTATGCCCCAAGGACATGGGAATATAGTGAAGTGAAGGAAGAGGTCTATTTTCTAAGAGTACCTTGTTAAAATATGGGCAAGACCTGGCACTTACATTCTTTTGAGGGAAAATAAGGAAAAAGGCTGAGAAAAGGTGTATAAAGATATGACGGGGGAGTGATGAGAGAAAGGAGGACTAACATTGATACCCAAATTGTAGAGCTTAAGTATTTTCCACTCACCAGGAAGGCCTTGTGGAAACATGGTTTGACTATAACTAACCACTAAAAAAAGAGACATACTGGACACCCATGTAACTCAGGCTGAAGGAGAATAGTTGACTGTTGCCTCCCATTGTTCCATGGGGAAAACAATATAATTTGCTGAATAATAAAAAAATAAACAGAAGTACCACATACAAAAACAGTTTTATTATTATTATTATTATTATTATATTTTGCTGTTTAATGCAATGCTTCAACTAGGTATACAACTCAGCAGAGGTACATACACATATATTGCATGTAATTTTCATTGTGTCTTCAAAATATTTCAAACCCTCATCATTTCAGTCCTTTGTTAACTGTTATGGTGGAGCCTCTCCATCCTAGCTGGCTATGGCTCTCCTCTTCCTGCATAACATATTCTAATGTCACTGTACAGCAGTCTTTGTTTCCTCTGAACTGCAGTATTATGCACAAATTCCCAGAAATGCCTGTTTGCTACGATCTTCTTTCACTGTGTGAATGCTGTATATAATATGTAAATATCTATACAGTATATATAAATATATATATCTATAAGGTATATATAATAACGTTGGTTAGCTTTACCTAGCCAACCATAAAACTTGTGCTTATCTTATTTATATGAGATCAAATGTACGGCATCAAAAATGCAACCAAATTCCAGCAGCCTTGGTTTGCATGATCCTTATTTCTCAATCTTGCCATATGATTTTGGACACCATTTACATGTAATGCACTTTTTCAGACAGTAGATTTCTTTTAAGACAAGAATACTGAATTTTGAAAATTAACCGTAGGTTTTTCATACCCTTGAGTTAAAAAATAATAAAAAAAATTGATTTCTAGAAGAGACTAGGCCTCTCCTTGTACATATGGTTTGAAGAGTAACTGAACATTCATTGTAGATATATTTACATTGCAACCTTATCTTGATAATATTACACATATTATATTAGTTCTGTACATAGCCAAGATATGCTGTTGGTCATGTTAAAACACACTACCTAAAGGTATTTACAGTATGAATATTAGACTCGAGCTCACCAATGACCTCCACAAAATGGCACCAGGAGTTAAGGGAAAAGTCATAAAAAGGCCAGTTCATTACTGACCTTGGCACCTTCTCACCTATTATATTTTTATTATTATCATTATAATGTGCTTCAGAAAAGGATGGCTATCTTTGGGGTAGAACTTGAAAGATGGGATCATCAGTGGAACCAAAACCTCTGAGCCTCTCCAGAGCAGATGAATGGTGGCGATGCCAGAATGCCTTCAATCTTCCTGTCCATTTGGAGCTTTGGGAACAGACATTTTGGCTGGTGTCCCTGTGTACCGTGCTACCTTGAGTGGCAGGGGGTGAAACAATGTATATTTAAACATATGGAAACATACCCTTGGTAATGAGGGGCAGCAGAAAAAGGACCATCCATTTTAATGACTATGACAGTGATTCTGTATATGACACCGCCAGATACCAAAGTCTCCCAGAAAGTCAGTGCAGTTTGGGATAGCTTAAAGAAAAAGCTTTGCATGTGTGCTCCTTCATTCATACAATTCAGGGGTGAAATTTGCCCATAGTATCAAAAAAAAAGAAATGGCAGTCTCCAAACACCAGATGAAGGACTGGGCAGAACTATGGAGGTGTGTGGCCCACTTTATTTTTCTTCAAGCAGCAGCAGATTGAAATGTAAGTGCGCCAAATCCATCAGCTACCTCTCTTATTCAAGCACAGGAAACACTAAAATGATCCTTTGATCCTTATCTACTTCCTTTTAACTAGCCAATCTTCAGGCGCTTATAGGCACCAGCTCTGCCTACTTGTTTTTCCCTTTGATATTTTCATTCCCTCTGCTCCTTGTTTCCCACCCCTTCTCTTTTTCCTCCCCCCGCCTTCTCCCCTATTTATTTTGGGTCTGCACATCCTAAACTCATAACTTTGGTCATCTGAAGAAGTGGGTTGTGCCCACGAAAGCTCATGATACCATCTACATGTTTTGTTAGTCTATAAAATGCTACCAGACCTTTTGTTGTTTTTTAATTTTATCCTGTACAGACTAACTCGGTTACCCCCTGAAGCTACTAAAATGAAGTTTCTCAGAAGCTGGGAATGGGCGATAGGGGATGGATCACTTGATTCCCTGTTCTGTTCATTCCCTCTGGGGCATCTGACATTGGCCACTGTTGGAAGACAGGATACTGGGCTAAATGGACCCTTGGTCTGACTCAGTATGGCCATTCTTATGTTCTTATAACAAAAGTTACTGAAAGACATTGACTGCAGTGTATGGTATTGATCCAATCCAGACTGGCTCTGGTTACATTCCAAGGTTTGGGATTCCCTGGTGAAAAAAGCAGTAGAATTCAGAGAGCACTTAGAATATTTTAACAGTATGTTGGCAGCTCAGGATGGATGATGGGGCCCCCAATTGGTTATGTCATGATGCACAAACCACCACACCATGTTTTGTCATGTAATATTTCATCATAACAACATGGAGTCTCCCATGTTACCTATGTTGTTTCTTGCTTGGAGCTGATAACACTTTTAAAAATGGGAAAGGGAGAGGACGTTCTTGCTTTTGTGGGTTTTTTAACCTAAAATTAAAGCATTTAAAAGGGATCTTGATTTGAAGTTACTATCACTGTAGTACATATAAGAACATGGATTTAAATTAGGCTGATTTTCACAGTACAAAATGGCATGAACCTAGCAGGGCAGAAGCATCAGTGCAGTAGCACTCACTGTGGCTATGTCTAGACTATGGTGTTTTTCCGGGATACCATTTTTTGCGGAAGAGCAGATGCGCTCTTTTGGGAGCCCTGTCTTCCTCCTCCCATGAGGAAGAAGGGCTCTTCTGAAAGAGGAGGCTTCTACAAAATTTGGCCGGTCTACACCGTGTAGACGGGCCAAATTTCGGAAAAGCCTCTTAGGAAAAAATAATGGGAAAAAGGTACCAAATTGCAGAGCACAATTTGCATACCTTTTTCCGATAGATCCCTGTAGTGTAGACATAGCCTCACATAGCAGCAGGAGGACAGAAGTGAATCTGGGTCTTTTACTTTAGAAACAAGTCTTTACTGATTTGGCAACTGCTTCTGATGCTACAAAAGAGGACCTCACATCAGGAAGTCAGATGGGTGAATGGGAATATGAATTATGTTATAAAGGAGATGTGTGGGGTGTTGTCAAAACATTTCCCTGCAGTCATCATTTTGTGAAACCGTGTGATTAGGAAGAGAAGATACCTTAGGATGCGTCTACACAGCACCCTTACCTTGAAATAAGCTACAAAGTTTGCGCTATGCAAATTGCGTAGCTTTTTTCTGGGTAATTTCGAAATTAAGTGCTATTCCAACAACTCCTTTAACCCCTGTGGAACGAGGATCACCAGAATAGTGCACCCATTATTTTGAAATATATTTCAATATAACAGGCGCATTTAAAGATGTGGAATTACTGTTTTGGGATACTTCCAGTATCCCAAAATAGCCCCGCTTTCTAGACGTAGCCTTAGAGTCCCCTTCCCAAAATAAATCCACATAGAACTAATTAATGATCTCTATTTCATGTGTTCTACACCTCTCTGACAGCACAAAAACAGCTGGAAAATTAGCTTCTCTGGCCAGCTGGCATTTTGCTCAGAGTAAGGGAATCTGGAGCAGCATTACAGCTAGCATGTCTGGGTGTTCACAGCCTACTTTCCTAGTGTTGGTATATGGGGTGAATTGGGGGCATGGTAAGTAAAAGAGATGACAGGGGCACAATGCAGCTGGTGTAATTTTAAACACAGTAGGGTTACCCTAAGTTGCTCCTTCAGACCAATGTCTGCTGGCCTGAGGATTAGGGAAATGCAAAAGTAAGTTATAAATACCGCCCTCTCTCCCCCATCCATACTGTGCTGGGTCAAAATAACCAGTGCCCAGGATCTGATCCTACAGCTCCAGCTTTTACTGGCATTTGAGAGAAAAAACCCTTACATATATTCACTTGCTTTTGTTTTGCAGAGCCCATTTTTTTTACAAGGAAACAACCAAACCCATTTCTATGTCCAAATAGACCCTTGTGATCCCTAATAAATCAAAGTAAAAATGCCAAGCAGATGGCTGACCAGCATGTTCCTTAGGTTTTTGCACACAGCTGAAAGCAGATTTCTCAATGTTACTTTGGCTGACAGTTGATATATCCCCCTGCTTCCCCCCACCCTCCTGATGGATGTTAAGGCTCAGAAAAGGCACCTTATTGACATGCCTTGGGGCTGTTGTCCTCTCTTCGGCCACAAGCTATAGACCGAGTAGTGACAATTACAAGTCTTACACCGGGCTGAGAAGTGTAACTCAGTCAGAAAGAGGGATTCAAGCTCGGTGCCTAGTTATGTCTCACCTTCTTTCTGGAGCCTGACAATAAGGGTGGCAAGAAGTGCTCACTGTAGTCTTCCATATTTTTTTCTTCTTAATGATTTACCTATACAGTCTGCTAAGATTACATGTCTAGTGTGAACTACCCAGCTCAACATGGAATATGAAAATCCAGCAGGGCTTTTTCTGCCAACTGGTGTTACAAAGACAGCTGACGCTGTTGTTGATGATCGGTGGAGCAGAACAGAATGCAGCGCTTCCTTCCTTTCTGGGTTCAGCGGCACCGACAACCGTGGTTTTTGTCAACCAATGAAGCTGACAGATTCAGATGACTCGTGAGGAGCCAAATGGGTAAGTAGAAGGCACCATTTTTTTAAAGAATCATATTTGCAGCCTGCAGAACTATAGTCCAAAGGAGAATGTGAAGAATCATGCGTAGATTTGGAAGCACAAGGAAAGGTATGGAGAGGAGGATTATAAAACCCATACCAATTTTTTAACAAGTGCATCTTTGAAAGAACAAAATACTGTATAGTAATGAGAGACTATTCTCTATGGTATCTCACTAATCCACCCCTCAAACTGACATTAAACCTTACAAATTGTGTGAGACTCTTTAAGTCTCCGTATCACAAGAAGGGTATACACAGCATGATGAATAGAAATTTGTCCTGCAACTTAGATTAGATGTCAAGGAGGTTATCATCCCCATGCATCATGCTGAAAACTTTATATTGCACATATACGCTCCAAGCTTGTGTGTGTGTGTTTACAGATACATTATTTTATTTTTGGAACTGTAAAATTTTGATGAAGATGTGTGGATGGGAGACATTTTAAATCCATAAAACTAGGAAGCATACACAATGAGTAAAGTACAGTACACTAGGCAGTTAGTGCATCCTCTCAGCCTTTCAAATGTGTTGTTAATACAATTTGAAATAAAGCCTCTCTTTTCACAGGCCCAAAGGTAGTGATGGGCTTTAGGAAAAAGCACTAGAAAATTGTGCTTTCTTTCTTGGTGGGTGTTTGGCACAATGTCAATTTCTCTTCCTGTCACATTGTGTCTCATAACATTCTGAGAGGCAGCAGAATGTCATGTGATCTACCTGTGTACTTTTTAACCTGTGGATGTGTCTCATGATGCTAAGTGTATTTATAATTCATGTCCTGGTTATGGCTTGAGAGTTAAGAATGGATTGTGGACATACATCGGAGGTCCAAGGTTACAAGTTGAACTTTTTGTGGTTTCTGGGAAGAATATACAACCCATCTTCCATCTTTGGGAATGTGTTATTCCTGGGAGATTGGGGCAGGCATGATCTCTTGGAAAGCTTTTCTTTCCTGAAGAAAGGTATAGAAAAGTGAACATATTTCACTTTCTTTGATTTTAGTCTCACCATTTAGAAGAGACTAAACAGCACAGATTGCTGAAACATGGCCAGATAACTTCCTTTATGTCTTCAAGACACATCAGGTGAAAATAACTTTGACAGATATTCAGGAATCAATTTTGCAGCCCTTACATTGAGCAGCAATTATTTACGTGAGTAATCACAGTAAAGTTGGACTGGTGGGAGTTAATGCTGTTCAATATAAGGATTGCCGATTCAGACCCGTCGTGAACAAGCATTTGCTGTGTTTACCTAATGCTTTGACCTGTTGAAGTCTATGGAAAGCTTTCCATGTACTTCAAAGGGATTTGGTTCAGGCTATTAATGAGTTAATTATCTTATTTGTCAATAATGGCTCCTTAAATTACAAGACACTGTAATTTAAGACAGGGATTGTGAAAACAATCCGGCATAGGTGCTTTTGCACCTTGTTTTGTATTGTGGTTAATTTTCCTTTTCTGCCAGGAACTTTGAACTGGTCTAGGTCAAAAAGATCCTAAAGTGATCCTAAAGATCCTAAATGATTTCTCAAGTGAACTAATTCATAGTTCAGCTGAGCATCTGAAAAGTTTAAATATTAAATTATCCAGGTTAATTTCCTTTCAATACGAAAAGCTGCTATTTTGAAGTTCACTGTGGAAGACTGCTATATAATAGGATGATATTCTGAGATGATTTAGTGGTCTAGTTGTCGTGTGAGCATCATTCCAGATGACTGTGGATATTTTTGGCTTACAATGAAGGAACCTCATGGAAGTGTCATGGTGGAAGGTTAGTCTTAGGATAGTAAAATCCCGGGACATACCTTTATTAGAATCTGGACATGTCAAAGAGAGGGAGGATATTGACATATGCAATCTCATGGGGTACTTTAATCTGATGCACTCTGCCAAATTCACACAGTGCTCAGTTTTGCCATAATTTATATCAAATACTGCAAAAGTATCTCTTCTACAGGCAGGACTCAAATGTGGATTATGACAATTTTTGGAACATTTTAAAATAATTATATTGCACTGCCTATGTCTGTTTAACCTCTGTTTTCCTCTCTGCCCCTTTACTACCATTATCCCCTGATTAGCAGTGATAATATTGCTCCATGCTAATACAAAAGGCAACATAGCCAGCACTGCATTTTTTTCCATAAAATATACATCGTCTCCACCAATTCCAGGGACATGCCCAGAGTCACTTGCAGGTGGACACACTGATCTAGGCACAGTTATTCTCTTCTGTAGGACAAATATATCAATAGGAATCTTCTCTCTTTCGGACATTAAGATGGACTTTCTTATGTTCACCTTTCACCTCTGGTAGCTGCAAGCAAATCCTGAACTTAATATATGTGACCATCAGAAATGGCTATAACTCTCTCCTTACCTATTTACCGCATGCTTTTGCTGGGCTCAATTTACTTCCTTGATTTGGACCACATGGTTGTTAATTTGATGAAAACATGCAATTCACATCTTGCTTTGGTTTTCAATCCTAATCCTAGGCAGGGAGGGTGCAAAAAAGAAAGGGCTGAAGAAAAATACAACTTCATGGGGGATATTACATAAAAGAGCTTAAGTGAGCTAAATCTTCAAAGACTTTGGCTTATAAGGGCCTCTACACAAGCTTTGTGATACAGCAAACTGGAAGGGACCTCTTTGTTCCCCGCCCTTTTCATTTTCATTGGCACCAAAGGACCAACCCCCTCGGTAAGAGAGAGGTGATATGCTTGGAACAATGGATAATGAATCATCGGATCCATGGTGAGATAAAGAACACTTTTGTCTGATATATTTTTGGTGATGGGAGAGAGGTATAGATAATATATTAGCTGTCACAGTTAGCCTATAGTTAGTCTCAACATGAGACCCTGATAAAAAATATCATTGTCAGCTTTTAACTTTGGAAATAATCTTTGCAAGATGAGTTTGGATTGTTCCATGTCTCTCTCTCTCCTCTACCTTTCCCCTCCCCAATTCTATTTTATTTGTTGTTAGAGTGCCCTTACAGCTTTTTCTTCAGACAGACAAACAAACAGACAGAACGACAGACAAGACACATACACAAAGATTATTGTTGTTCTATAAAAATGGACAAAAATCATAGACTCAGAAAGCCCTTCTGCATGACACTGTCAGAGAATCAGGAACTGTGCCGCCCGTCCACATTGCCTCCTGACCTCTCCTTCAATCACCACTTCCCCAAGACTCATGGATAACAACAACAACAACAACAACAACAACAACAATAGTAAAGGTTTTAAGTGCAGTTCTCAAAGACTGAGCTGAAGCTCCAGGTCAGTGACTCCACTAGGTTCCTTAACTGCACGTTCCACACTAGAGCGTAAAGTGCTGTGGCATTGTTTGTTTTTTAAACTTGAAACATCTCTCCTCTTTCCATGTTTTTTTGCTTTTTACCTTGTGGCTCCTATGTTCTTGTAATGACACATAAGAAGGTGCTTAAAGGTTTTCTTAAAGGTAGCATTGCAGAGCGCATAGCAGGCAGGGTTGATGGTGCTGTTGATATAACAGAGCCAGTAACCAATAGTCCATACAGTGTTGGGGATGCAGTAGATGCAGAAGCTGTTGATGAGCACCATCACATTGTATGGTGTCCAAGTAATGATGAAGGCCAAGAGAATAGCCAAGATAGTCCTGGTCACTTTTTTTTCCCTTGAAGGAGGGGGTTTCTTTTTGGCCGGCTGCTTGGTCATCTTGACAATTTTACGGGCCACAGTGTTTTGCTTCTCATCCCCATTTTGGCCATTAGTACCTACAATCTCCACGGTGGTGTTGGTGGGGGCACAGCTGTCACCCTTTTGGGATTTAGTGACTATCCTGATGCACATCAGCTTGGAATTCTCCCCTTTCACATGGGCGTGGGAGACAGAAGCCGTGGTGGCCTCTTTGGTAACTTCGTCCTCCTTCACATTGGAAGCAACAACGCTGACCGAAGTGGAGTCATTAGAACTCTCCTTCTCCTCCCCTGGAACACAGTTCTCTGTCACAGCCTCTCCAGTGGCTTTACCATTCTGAATTTTGCTGTGCTCCAACCCATCCACGCTGGGTGGGATGTTGTTATTGTTTGGTTTCACTATTTTACCTTGGACCAAACTGGGAGAAACTGGATCCTGGCTTTGTGCTGGTTCCTTTTTTCCTTTTTTTATCCTGCTCTTGCTGGCCCGAGATATCTGCCAGTAGAGGATGGTCATGATGATAACGGGCAGGTAGAAGGCTGCAATAGCAGTGCCAAAGGTGACAGCAGCGTTGGAAAAAAATTGGATGTAGCACTCCCCATCAGGAACAGTTCTTCCCCCCACAATGAACTGCCAGAAAAGTATTGCAGGTGCCCACAAGATGAAGGACAGCACCCAAGCGGCTGCAATCATCATGCCCGCCATCTTAGTGGTCCTCTTTACAGGATACGACAGAGGCTTGGTGACACAAAAATATCTGTCAAAGCTGATGATGAGAAGGTTCATGACAGAGGCATTGCTGACCACATAATCAAGAGCCAGCCACAGGTCACACACTACAGGCCCCAAGGGCCAGTAGCCAATCACAGTGTAAAGTGTGTACAGGTTCATGGAAAAGACACCAATAATCAAGTCAGCACAAGCCAAGCTGAACAGGAAGTAATTGTTGACAGTCTGTAGGTGCCTGTTGACTTTGATGGACACCATGACCAGAATGTTCCCAATGATGGTCACTAGACTGAGAGACCCTGCGACCAGGACTATGAACACCACCTCAACAGTTTTATAGGGACTCCCCAAGGCCAGAACATCCCCCGTGGAGGAGTTTATGTAAGTTGAGTTATTCATTTCTGTGTCTCTAACAAGAAGCCTGATGACCAATTGTCACTTAAACCTGCAGAGGAAAGAAAACAAAAGAAATATCATTATGAAATGAGTCTTTGATTCTGGCAAATGGAGCCCAGAAAAAAGTGTAAGGGAAGAACTCCAAGATAGCAGATTGTGGTTTGGCAGAACCACATGGACATGGTTTATCTAAAACATTAGTCTGTTTGTAATTTCCTGTTGAGAACAATATAGACAGGTGGTTAAATTAAAGCTTGAACCAGGATGAAAAATTTGCATCCAGAACTAGGTTTTGGACACCCTAATATGCATATTTGTTCAGATCCAAGTTTTTTTCTTGTGACCGATTATAAAAATAAGAACTATTCACAACATTTGGAACTGAATCTTGGTTCCAAGTCCCTCCCCATACCTTCAAAATGTAGGCATGTTTTGATTCAGGGTTGTGTTTCAATCCCATATATAAATTAAATATCTCTTGAAAAATAATATTAGAGGGGTAAACATGTTAGTTTGTAACTTTAAAAACAACGCGCAGTCCTGTGGCACCTTAGGCCTGGTGTACACTAGGACCTTACACCTAAATTAGCTCCCCATGGTTGATTTTCTAAGCAATGCATCCACACTACCAAGCTCGTTATTCCAGAATAAGAAGCCACTGAATTTGAATTCTGTAGTCCTGCTTTTCATGAGGAAGAACGCTATTCCCGAACTTGTATGTCCAAAATAATGTTAGCGTAGACACTCTGGTGCTGCTAATTCAAACAAATTGGCCTCCGGGAGGCCACCTGCAGCTCCCCAGAGTGCTTCCTGAGGCTCTGAGTCCGAGGCAGGCTCCATTAATGTGGATGCGCTACCTCGGACTACATTCGATTCTTCCCTGTAATGGGGACAAAGAACTTCGAATTTGTAAAATTGGGTGCCCAGAAGTCAAACTTAGTAAATTTGAAATAATCACCAGTTTAGACATGGCCTAGAAACTAACATATAACAAATGTGTGTCACAGGATTGCTTGTTATCTTCAGAGAAGTTTGTCAAACAGAATATACAGTTTTTAAAATATTGAAGGAGATTATTTTTTAACTTGGATTGTAAAAAGATAACTTAAGTTTCTCTCTACCTGGCAAGGTGCAACCAGGAAGTTTTCTGTGAGGTCCATAAAACAAATTGGTGTAATTTCTCCCCATGCTTTTTAAATGTTACATACCAATTTCTTCTTTTCAGTGTTTGAAAAGAGGATGGCATTTCATGGGAAACTGAAAATTTTCCCTGCTGCCCAGATGCCCCACTGATATAAATCATTTAAGTCAATAGAATTGAGAAATTTATACCAACTGACGATCTGGACATGTGATTAGAAACTAATCAGCATGTGTGCTATCAAATTTATTTTTTTCACAGATTTCACCAATCTTTTTTTAAAGTATTGCTGTATTTTTTTCCTGTTTTTGAATTAAAAATGATTTTTTAACATACAGAGTTAATTCTCTAATGCTTATCCTCTGTAATAATCCTCTGTTTTGTGACATAATGAGTGGTTCAATTCATTGATGTCACAGAGAATTGAGACATAAGGTGTCAAATGATTGCAGGGGAACCATAAAGAAACAAACAAAAAAAATCCAGTTTTGTTCCTATTTACCAACCCGTTTTCTGCCTTATATGACACACTGCCAGCACTCAATAAAAAAATAACTAAAATACTAGTAATATGCATTTGATAGAGGCTCAAGAAATGAGCAACTGCTTTTTTTTTTGCCGTATAATTACATAGCATCCTTTTCTGCATCTCCCACAGAAATCAATATAATGCAACAGAATTGGCAGTGCAGTCTCTGAGTGTACATTATTTATGTGTTGTGTTCAAAGGATTATTAAGACATGAAGGCCCAATCTGACTAAGAAGTTAAGACTGTTTCTAATTGGAATGTTTTCCAAAGTTTTCCACAAGGCATCACATCTTTAAGATGCAGCATTTAAGTTAGGACAAATGACTAAAAGAAGAAAAAAATAATCCATTCAACTTGCCTAAGGCACATATACTGTGGTATTTCCTACTAACCAGGTGCCCAATATGCACATACAATCCATATTTCAGAACCAGAATGATCCATGTTCACTGTAATGAAATTACTGCACTTTTTCTTTGGGGCTAGAAAAGATGAATATGATGGGAGTTATCACAGTAAATAACCTGTAATCATAAAGAAAAACAGACAAACCTGGGCTTGTGGGAATGTTGGACAACTACATCTAGTTTAAGGGTTCTTTGCCTGAGGTCGGTTTATACCACTCTACCCGATACTTTATGCAGAATGACTCACTAAAAATTGAGCATATGTATTTGTCTCTAACATTACAATGACCTGAGATTTTTGTTTGGAAAAGGTTGGGATGAAGAGAAAACACGGCTGGGAAAAGATGTGCAGACTGTATTGTGATGAAGCTAGTATGAAACCCTGGATGGGGACAAATGGATGGACAGGCATATTTCTCTATTGATCAATCAGTGAGCATTAGGGTGGGGTTGGTAGGAAGAAGAGCATTTCTAAGAGAGGGAGAGAAAGAGGCTGAAAAGAAGAGTGAGATAATTTTAATTCCCAAGTGTGCTTGTCAAAAGGGAATACCTCAGAAGCGCACAAAATAAGAAGAGGTTAGATATTACTGATTACAAATGTGGTAGGTTTAGCAGTTTACTGTAGATATTAGGAATGTCACCCACCTGCCTGAATGGGTGGGGGAACCTGATGGGGCTGGAGGTGAGGGGGAACAATCCCAGCTTCAAGAGAGGTACAAGCTCTCCCATTTTCCCTGGGAGTCTCTGGAACCCATTGGGCAGAAGAGAGGTGTGAGGTGCTGACTGATCAGCATTCCCAAATGCCTAGGATTTAACATGGAGTGAAGCCTCTTTCTGTTCCATTATAGCAGCCCCACCCTACTCACCCCAGGTTAGGAAGGGGAACATGAGCTGACAGTTTCTGTGGATCTAGCTGGTTACTGGTTTGGGGGTCAGGAAGGAATTCTCTCTCATGGACCAATTGTCAGATGACCAGAGAGTGTTTCACCTTCCTTGCAGCATCTTCAAACCACAGTGGGTTAAGCAGGAATGCATTATTACCTAACTCAAGTACTTGGACTGAGTTGTTAATTTGTCACAATTTACAGATAAATTCCAGCATCACTAAAAGGATAAAATAAATGGTCGCCAGCAGTGTTCCCTCTAAGATTTTCTATCCTGGGGCACGTTGAAATTTCTTATGTGCAACACCAATATTGAGGCAGTGTGTGGATGTGTACCCACCAGTACAAACAAATATCATAGATATATTTTAAATAATCCATAGGTATGGAAGAAAATGTATTAAAACAAGGGATAATTAACAAGGAGCAATGCTTATGATTATTTAATATGAAATCAAATAAAAAGAAAATTAACACTAATCTTGGATAAAGAAGTGGGTTGTGCCCACGAAAGCTCATGTTACTATTTATATATTTTTATTAGCCTCTAAGGGTATGTCTACACTTGCTCCCTAGTCTGAACTAGGGATGCAAATGTAGCATACTGAAGTTGCTAATGAAGCACGGGATTTAAGTATCCCACGCTTGATTAGCATATTCGCGTCCGGTCGCCATTTTAAAAATCCACTAGTGCAATGAGGAGTAACAGTTAATCCGAGGGAAGGGGTTTCTTTTGGAATACTGCGTCTACATGCGGCGAGTTAATTCGGACTAGTGGATTTTTAAAATGGCGATCGGATGCGAATATGCTAATCAAGCGCGGGATACTTAAATCCCGCGCTTCATTAGCAACTTCAGTATGCTACATTTGCATCCCTAGTTCGGACTAGGGAGCAAGTGTAGACATATCCTAAGATGCTACAGGACCATTGTTATTTTTTAATTTTTTTTTAGTTACAGACTAACATGGCTACCCCTCTGAGACCTTGGAGTACATGTATCATCTTCCTTTCTAACAGACAAATGCATGTTTCAAAGAACTTGCAAATAAGGTTTCATCCTACTAAACAGCTAGCATCACACCTAGTACTTGCTACTTCTGACTCATAAGAGCCAGAGCTCTATCAGATAGCAAAGATCTGGCCTTAATGCAATATAGTTTACCATGTATTAATTAGTAACACAGGGTTTTAAAAAAATCATTAAGATCAGAGTTTTAGATATCTGCAACACTCAGAAAAATTCAGTTAAAAGAATCTTTTTCTTTCTTACCTTAAGCCATTAACACCTATGTAAACTTTGTTTGAAATGTAATTATGCAAATACCCTGGCAACACCCCCCTCCCCCCAATGCAGCTTACTTCAGGTCATTTCTAAAGGAGCTCTTTTGGTACTAAAAGAAGTTCTCCCTCCCTTAACAGCCTAAGGTAACATCTACAGATCAAATTTACCAGAGGCTCTAGCTTGCACTGTTCTCAAGGAAACACATAGCAGCACAATCAAGAGCCGTTCTTCCTCAAAAAATAAGGCTCTTGTGCAAAAGGGGGTTTTTGCGCAAAAAGGAGCCATCTACATAGCAAAAATCTCTTTCACAAAAGGGATCCGAGGAGGAAATGCAAACGAGAGAGAAGAGAGAATTTGCACCTATCAACAAATGGGTGCTCCATTTGCATTTCCTCTTGCAGAAGAGTATCGTAGTATAGACATAGCCACTGACTCTACTGGTTATCACAGCACATCCATGGATAGTAACTGCATGTTTGCAATGAGTAAGAATGGTAAAGGAAAGAAATCCATGACACTTTTTGACCAGAATGGTAATTGGTTTATAGGTTTATGGTCTGTAAACACCATAATGATAAATGAAAATGTCCAGTGCTATAAGAATTCACATGTAAAAATGCATATGTTAATAAGTAGATTGGAAAGCTTTAATAGTGAAATCTTCCTTGCAACCCATCTCCCATCTCCACTGAACAACTTCATTATCAATAAACCATTCCCATCCCTTCCTCCTGACACTAGTTTTTGCACACGGGTTAGAGGCAGAACTCATGGATTTAAGGAAGCTGCAGTGGGTGTGCACCCCGGTGTGACACAAAACACAGCTGCTTGAGTGAGGAGTGGTTGTTGTGGCTGGTAGAGGCAGAGTAGAGATAGGCTGCTAAAGTAAAGGGGATGAGGTCAGAATTTCTGCTATCATGCAAACTCCCCAGGCCTTCGAGTGTGGCAGCTGTAGCAGTAGCTTCCATAAAATATCTCCATAGCTACAGCACAGCTCTTGGGAGGAAAGATTTTTTCCTATTGTTTTTCATGGAGCTCCCTCGCATCCAGCTGAGATATTCCGACAGGGTTCTGAAGAGAGAATTTGTACCTATCAACCGAGGTGTACTATAAATGGGAACTGCCATTTGCACAATGAAGCAAAATGGTGAAATTCAGTATGTTAATTCTGTTACAATACAGACCCCCAAAAGATAAGCAGTAATCCGAACACATGGAGAACAGATGAGAATCTGAAGTGTATCACTTCACCAGCATTGTTATCCAATGAACTATGCAGGTTGGAACTCCATGTTCTGGCACCCTCAGGAGCGGACGAGTCCCGGAGGAGGGATTTTGCAGGACCAGGGAAAGTCATTTCTGGTTGCCCTGCCACCAGCCCCCACAGTCCTGTGCCAGCCACCAGCCTCCTGGCTGGCTCACCCCCTGCCACTGGCCCCCCACTGCACTGCTGGCAGACCCTGCTTCCCTGCTGGACAGCCCAGCTACTGACATGTGGTGGGCTCCTGTTGCCATGCCAGGCTTCCGCTGCTGCACTGGGCAGCCTTGCTGTTGAACATCGGGCTCCCGCTGCCCTGCCAGGAAGCCTCCCTGCCATGTGTCAGACTCCCACTGCCCTGGCAACCCACAAGGCTTCCTACCAGACCATGGATGTACCTGGATCAGAGAGTTCCGGTTTAGAAAGTTTCATCCTGTACTTGTAAATTACATTTCCATAATGTGCTTTCCCTAGACCAGTGGTTTTTTACATTTTTAAAGTTGTGGGCCTGTAAAACATTTCAACTGGCGGTGTGGACCTCTTTGGACATCTTAGAGATAGTGCTCAGACCTTCCCACCCAAGGTCTGTGGATCACAGGTTGGAAACTGCTGCCCTAGACTAGTGTTTCTCAACCAGTGGTACAAGTACCCTTAAGGGTACTCAAGAGAAGTCTGGGTGGTATGTCAACACAACTGAAATCTGAAGAAAACTAAATTTGTGTTTTATGTTTTAAAGCGCTTTATTATTTTTGTACTTTTTACACCCAAAAATTTCATCGCCTGACCAGCTACTATTAAGTTGTTTAAACAAATGTGTTGCAATGGTAGAAATTTTTTTGCGTGTGTCTGAAAACTGTAGGTACTGGGGGTACTTAATTTATTTTTTGGAAAAGGGGTACTTTATAAAAAAGGTTGAGAAACACTGCCCCAGACCCTCATAGTGTCACACCAGTAAGGTACAGCTTAATCCTTTAGCATAGGTGCAATTCAAAAGCCCTGATTTAGAAGATATATTCAACATCCCACGCAAAGAAGATAATAATTTTGTGTATGTTCAAAAATCTAGCTGATGTCACAGATCTGCCAAGGTTTACCAGGTAAGTACTTCCTTTTTTTCTTTAAGTCCCCAAGTTTAATATGGTGAGTCTGGAAGGGGTTCACTGGTGCTTAGGACAGAACACACAGTGAAAAAATTTGGGAGACATCATTGCCACATTTGGGAGACATCATTGCAGAATTTAAGAGATGTTACAAATTTCACCTTTGGTAACAAATAACTGAAAATCTTCCATGTATGGGTGATCATAGGGAATCTACCAGAGTCAGGAAGAATCTATATGGAGTGCTATTGCCTCTGTACTCTTGCCTTCCCCTCACTTCTGGCTCCCCATACCTTCTCCCCCTCTTCCCTGCACACAGCACATGTTCTTCAAGAATTGTATTTCAGGAGTTCTCTTAACCCACATTTTCCCTGGATCCACCAGAGGTGGAGTTAAGGACATACTAAGAATTCTCTGTGTATGTCTTTAAAGTGTAAGCAGAGCACAGTCCCTTAATATCAACAGAATAAATGCATAGTCTGTCTCTGGCAACAGTAGAAAGACATAAAAATAAAACTCCCTTAAGAACAGTGAGGAATGATACATGAATAGGTGGCAATGCCTAGGATACTGTCTTAATTCTGTCTTCTGGGCTTTGGGATTTGTACAGCACTTAATTACAACTTGTTCACCTCTGTGCTGATAATCTAAAACTGGTTAATTTACTTACTTTAGCACAATAGTGAGAACTCAAAATTGCACAAGGGAAAACCAAGTCTTGGTAGTATCTCTGGCTGTGGGAAGCTCCAGAGAAGAAACTCTGAATATTATTTATTATTAATTATTATTATTATTATTTATGTTTATTATTATTCTGAAAGGTCCCTATCAGGCTCAAGCTACCCTATTTAGTGTCTGTTCTTTAAATGTTTCTCCGGCACCTGTTTCTTTGTGGTGAAGTATTTGACCATCTGTATGATCATGAAAGTATTTACATTCTCCTTTGATCACGGACATCGCTTCTAGTTTTTCTTTTTCTGGGCAAACCAGAAAAATACAAAGTGAACATGCAAACCTTATCCAACCCCTTTGGTCTACAAAACTGGATTTTATGCCCTCAAACAAAATACCCACCATGATTCAAAGGTCTGGTCTCCTTGTTCTTGCAGATTGAGTCTTCCTCCCACAGACTAGTGAGAAGATTGTCAAATTCTACCCTAGGGAAACGATAATTCTTCTCTACACAGTTCTGGTGAGATTGTACCTTGACTACTGTGTGCAGCTTTGGGCACCTGAAAGATTATTATGGAGTGGAGAGGGATTTGGAGAAAGAAAATTAGAAGTTAAGGGTCTAATTTACCACTTGATTACTTCAGTTGCATACTGGTGCAGTTCAACTGATTTCAGTAAAAATAAACTATTTAGAGCATTTTGGCTGTGGAGATCTGAAAAAGAGACAGATTGGTTAATTTCCCTATTTCATGTTAGGTTGGACGAGGACCTTGGAAATCTAGTGGCTGTGATTATGAGATACCAAATGTCCAGGAAGCAGTACAAAGAAGAAAGTTAAAAAACAACAAATAGTCTAGTAGCACTTTAAAGACTAACAAAACATGTACACGGTGCTACTAGTCTAGGTGTTACTAGATTATTTGTTGTTGTTTAAGTTTTTCCTGGTACAGACTAACTCGGCTACCCCTCTGAAGCTTTTGAACAAAGAAGAAAGTGTTCTTGTGGATTTGTTTTTATGGATTTTGAGGCAAACGTGAGCTATCACTATAAGCAGAGGGAAGAGGTTATTGTTGTTCTCTTCATGCCTTCAACATTGACTGGTTCTGTGGCATTTCACCTGACATTTACTTCAGCTGCAAGCCAGGGCTCTGGAAAACAAAGCTGCAACCTCACTTGACTTCCAATTGGACTCTTCTTCATTTTCCTTTTGCATCTCAAAGATGTATGGAGAAGGAAAGGAAAGGAAAAGAAAGAATGAGCTACCATTCTCTTTTATTTGCTGGGATCCTTTTGGTGGTAGGCATAGGAGGAGAAGGGAGCCCTTGGGCTGCTGCAAAAAATCATGTCAGATTGGAGTAGTTACAGTGATATGAAGAACTATGGAATTATAAGGGGGGAGGAAAGGGCACAGAATGCCAATAATGAAAAAGGAAAAATAATGCTGGTCGGAAATTTTCCAGCAGAATGTTTTTCTATCTTAAAATGCTGATTAATTGAAAATGAAACATTTTGCACTGAATATTCATTTTGAAGGAGAGATGGAACAGAGCATTCCAATAAGGTTGAAATGAAATATTGAAACATTTTTGGAACTGAACACTGCAATTTTCTACTTTGAAACAATTGTTTATTTCATATATATGTACATAGTATATGGTAAAAAATTAAAAGTCAAAATTGAAATGGAATATTTGGTTTTACTGAAACGAAATTTCCCAGGAAATGAAATTTCAGAGAAAAAATCGTTTTTGGTCAATCAAAAAATTTATTTTGTGTGTGTGTGTGTGTTGCAGAATAGGGGGGGAAAAATTAAAGCATGGATTTTCCCATCAAACTGAAAATCTTTTTTGTCCAGTTCTATAAGGGTATGTCTACACTACAGCGTTATTTTGAAATATCTTATTTTGAAATAGTTAATTCAAAATAAGTTATTTTGAAATAATGCATCTACACACAAAATGCATTTCGAAATAGCATTTTGCTATTTTGAAATACCGCGTCCACACTGAGTGGACACTGATTCGGACTTAAGGCTGGCCACAACCAGGTCAGGGTTAGGGTATCAGGTAAGGAGTGTCTTTGTGTGGCTGTTGCCTGAGGCTATCTGAGGCCTGTGCTTAAAGGGACACCCCCTCTCCCCCCAGGCAGCCCGTTCTCAGGTGTCCCTGCTTGCTTGCCTGCCTTCCACGTACCCCTCCCTAATCCCCCTTCCTGATGTCAAATGAAATACACATATTTTAAAAAATATAAACTCTCTTTATTTAACAAAACTGGGGGTGGTGGTGAAACTCTGGAGAGACTGGGGAAAGGAGGCAGGAGAGGGGAGAAGAGAGGGTGGGAGAGGGGAAGGGGAAACTGGAAGGAGGGAGCTGGAAGGGGGAAGGAAGGGGAACAAGGCGGAGGGGAAGCTCAAGGCTCAGGGGTGGGGGTCTCACTGGGCCAACTGTCTCCCAGCACGGTGGGTGCGGGGGCCTCGGCATCCCTGGGGGGATGGGGAGAAGGGTGTGGAGGTTGAGGAGGGAGAGGTGGGAGGGGGAGAAAGAGTGGGAGGGGGAGGAGGAGTGGGAGCTGGGGAGGCAGCAGGCGCTGGAGTGGCACGAGGCAGCACGCTCTGCACCAGAGTCTGCAGATGGGCACAGATGGCATGACCCTGGGCAAGCAGCTCCCGCTGGAACTCCCGGTCGTCCTGCACCCTCTGCTCCATGGTGCGGTGCAGGGCTCGCAGGGCCCCCAGCTGCTGGTCTCGGTACCCCTGCAGTGTTGTGGTGGACCTGCTGAGCCCTCAAGTGAGGGAGGATGTCCCAGGCGGGGTGGTGCGCCCTGCACGTGCAGCTGGTGCAGCTGTGGAGAAAGAAGAGAAGTGGTCAGTTCTCCCTGGGGACACAGTGGGTGAAGCCCAGCCCGCCTCTGCGAGGTGAGGATGACTGTGCCCTACACCGTCAGAGCCACTGTGCTTCCACAGAGGCCATGGTCGGAATGTCTGGCTATCCCCGGGAGTGGGAGCTGCCCCGAGATCGCACCCAGGCCCCTGTGCTGTGTATAGTGTGGCCGAGGTGGGGGGAGATGTTAGAGGGGGCTTGTGAAGGGAGGGCATCCTGCTGTGTCCTGCCCTGGGGTCAGAAGCATGTCGGGTCTCTTCACACATGCGTGTGGCTATCAGGCCATGGCCCCTGTGTGGCAGGCAGCTGGAGCCACCTGCCCAGGGGTGGCACGGCACGTGCTCACACGTGCACAGGTTGCTGCGTGATGCGTGGTAAGCAAGGGCCATGCACGCGGTCCCTGGTCTCCCTCCCCTCCCCCCCCGCCCGCCCCCCAACCCCCCGGGAAGGGGACAGTGACAGCACTTACATGGTGTGGCATCCCCAGACGACCCTGCTGACTCCTCTCCTGGGACTGCTCGGGGGTCCTGCTGGCGAGGCGGCTCCTCCTCCATGCCCTGGTCAGGGCCCTCCGGTCCCGGCTCACTGCCCCCCGGGGTGGCACGGACCACACCGCCCCCCCAGATGCGGTCCAGGGCATCAAAATAGGGGCAGGTGTCTGCCCCTGCTGTGGAGCTGCCCCGAGTGGCCCTGGCATATGCCTGCTGCAGTTCTTTGATCTTGAGGCGCACCTGCTCCTGGGTGCACCTGTGACCTTTCTTGCCCATGGTGGCAGCTATGTGGCCATAGACGGCCGCGTTCCTCCATCTAGTGCGGAGATCATGGACATTGGGGGCCTGCCCCCAAACCTCAATGAGGTCCATGATCTCCGCACTAGTCCAGGAGGGCGCCCGCCGTCTACGGCCCCTGGCTGGCTCCTGGGCACTGGAGGACTGGGCGGGGGACCACTGGCTAGCTGTGGCTGCCCGGCTCATCCTGGGGCCACTGGGTCAGGGGCAGCGACTGCTGGCAGGCCTGGATCTGGCACGTGAAGTGTGGCCAGAGTCTATCCCTTTAAGGGCTCCGGGGCTGGGGGAGAGAAGAGTTTTCCTGGTTTGGCCCATAGTGGCCACCAGGGGAAACTGGGAAGGGCTGGAGGCCCCCTATTTCGAAATAAGCATCTACACAGCGCTTATTTCGAATTAGCTATTTCAAATTTGGCATTCTTCCTCATAGAATGAGGTTTAACTAAATCGAATTAAGCGCCCCGCTATTTTGATTTTATTTTGAAATAGCCATTTGCCTGTATAGACGCTATTAAAGTTAATTCGAAATAACGGCTGTTATTTCGAATTGACTTTGCTGTGTAGACATCCCCTAATTCTCTCAGTGACAGACTAGTTTGCTCTTTAGCTGTAGCCCTTTTGCACTGATGGTCCAAGGAACCCACTATTCAAATGAGTGATGACAAAAATTGCTCTGCAAATATTCATTTGGAGTGAGATGTTCAAAAACAGGAACATAAAGTTAGGCCACTAAATCCCTATTTTGTCACATAATTAACTGGTCTTGCTTTCATACAGCAGCTCACAATACATTTCTGGATTTCAAACAGTGCTTTAGCACCTATTTTTGAAAGTCTGGGCTTTGAATTTTTAAACAAACTTACTTCAACTATTCTTGTGTGTTGTAGTGGATCCACTACTTCGGGAGACAGTCAAGTAACTCATTTATTTTAATGCAAATGCCCATGAAAAGCAATATTTCTTTTTTTCTGATGTTTTATTTTACAGAGTCACAGATAGAAAGGAAAGAGAGTATAGAATGATACTGCTCTGGTCTTGGAGCAACATATTGCTTAGAATCAAACAACAAAGAAAATGATGGTTCCACATGGGTGTCAGTAAAAGCAAAGATGGGTCACTAAGGTACATAGTCAGATATCTAAGTCACTGAAGTATCCAAATCAGCATGGTTTACAAGAATCAACCAACCAGCAAAGCACATTCATGTGACAGAGCAATGTTTGTGATAAATGGTTACTTTTTGCCTTGACCAGTATAGTCCATGCTTTACAGTACTCATGCCCAAACTGGGAATCAGGAAGATACACCATTTTTTAAAAATAACATCAGCCAGGTGGCAGTGCTGTGGGATTCTCTACTTTGAGAAAATGGTGAATATTTTAACTTGCCCAGGGAGACCAAGGAACAAGCTCAATGCTTGCTTTCCAAAAATGTGCTCTCTAGGGCAATCGGAGCGTAGGTCAGAAAACTTAAATTATAGCACCAGCACTCATCTGTATCAGAGGTCCCTATTTTTTAAAATGTGTCTATAGTATTCAGAATATCTCTGCAGCCAGAAAGAGCCAGAAAGTGCCACAAATGTGAAAGCAAACCCACCAACAGGGTATGTAAAGGGGTCAATGGCCCTGGGGCCTGGCAATTATAAAGGACTCAGGACTCCCGGCCACCGCTACTATGGCAGCGGCAACGGCTGTAGCCCTGTGTCCTTTAAATCACTGTTGGAATAGCATGTGGGGCTTTGGAGTGCAGCGCGCTGGGCAGCTCAGAGGGCTGGCAGAGATGAAGGGGACAGTGCAGTCCAGGCCACACCGGGGGCTGGCAGCCCTGCCCCTTCCTTCCAAGGCCTTGCCCCTTGCTCCACCCCACATTGCTCAGGGGCCTGATAAAGCTGTCCCGCTTCCCCCCGAGTGAAAGTTAAATAGTAAAGCCAAGATTTTCAAAACTGTCTAGAGCAGTGGTTCCCAACCTGGGGTCTGAAGACCCCGGAGGGTCTGCAAGGGCATTGCCAGAGGTCCATGAAAAAATAAAAGATAAATAAAAATGATTATAGAAACTAAGTTTTAAATACATTTCAAAGTTACAGTCAATTAATATTTTTAAATTAAATATCTTCCAGTAATGTTATTCATTGCTGTCTGAAAATCCATGTTGTGGCACCTTTGTGTGACAAAACAATCCCGACGATTAGAAGCATACAAACGTTAGCCATACATTCAGCATGGATCTGTGGCTGCAATCAGGCTTGCTGAACAGAAAGGCGACTGATGAGCAGAGTGAAGCATCCACAAGTGAAACGTCTAATCAAACAGACATAAGTAAATGAAAAGTGAGAAAATACGCCATTGACTACTAGAGTTGCAGCTAGCATTGGCTTTCACAGGGGTCCGCAAATGATTTGGGCGGGGTGGAGGGGTGATTAAATGGTTTGGGGAGGTGATTGGGGGTTCGCACTAGTGAAAAGGTTGGGAACCACTGGTCTAGAGGATTGAGATGCACAACTCCCAATGAAATTAATGGGGAATTGTGCATCTGCCGTTCCAGTGGTTTTGAAACAAATTTTTGACATTTCAGTGAATTCAGAATGTGAAACAGTACTCAGGTCTTAAAACATATTATTTGTCCTGGTGATATTCAACTGTGAGAGCCTCTGTAAAAATGCTGGCTGCTGCATTCTGTGCTTACTGTATTCTAGCCAACATATAAATGGGAGCACTGCAGACAAAACAATTGCAGCAGTCAACTCTTGACCAGCTGAAAGCATTTGTACAATAATTAAATGAAGATCTCAGCGTGGCATTATTCTGATAAGAAATGTTTTTATTTCAATGGTGTGAATCCTGTTCCCCCAAACCATAATATTAGAGGGCCTTAGAGATCCTGGCAAAGTGTCCATTGAGGAATCAGGATTAGGGTTACACAGGCAGAGGGTTCATTCCCCAGGAAGCAAATCCTACAATGAAGCAAAGACAATTAGCATGAGCTGGGGAGCTTCTTGCACGAATGCTATACCCCAGGCATATGAGCTCTGCGAGGGCTCTCAAATCGCTACACATTTCCATGCATTAGGTTTTGAAGGGCAAGACAGACAATGGCCAAGAGAGGAGCAAAGCTTATGGATCCTGCATTAAGAAGAAAGCAAAGCAGTGATACAAGTGGGGTGGATGCTGGTGCAGCCAAACCATGCATCAGCTGTGCTGCTGGTCTGCACCTATGGTGGCAAATTCCTTTTGTCTCCGGTATCTTTGGAATCACCCTGTTACTTAAGCTTGGTACAGAGCACAGGATTTACAACACATATTGACATATCCTATTGGTGCCCAAGTTCTTTGTAACAGGAGCTGTGCTCAAAGAAATGCATCACCAGACTGGATGCGCCACACAACAGATGCTTGGAACCAATCAGAAAATGTTTTATTTTGTTTCAGATTGGAATGAAATTAGGCATTCTCTCCAGGGGGATATGCTGAAAGAAAACCCAGGCAGGCAAACTGATGGAATCCTGAGATTTCAGCTGATTTGAGTCACATCTGCCAGGCAATAAAATAAAGAATTGAAGTACATGAAAACTACTTCTTATTCTAGTTAGAACAACATGTGGCCAAAGAAAAGGAGTAATCCTAACATTGATCCTTCAGGTACATCAGTGCACAAGGGAGTAGGCCTGGGCCTAATTGGATCCATGATGACGGCCATTGTTTGATACTGCAGACAGGACTAGAACCAAATCAAAGTGGAGCCTCACAATAGATGGTGAATATGTCAGAAGAATGTCTTTATCAACTGCATCAAATGCTAGCAAAACTAGGCCCTACCTCTTCAGCTTCTCCCCTGGAGTTGGCTAAGCTTGCTGCCTTTTTAATTGCTCATAACAGGAGTCCTGACACCCCAACCGCTTCCCTGCCTTATCCCACCCAAGGCCTCACCCCTGCTCTGCCTCTTCCCTTGAGGCCTCACCTTCTTTCCTGTCTCTTCTGTCAAGGCCCTGACCCCATCACTTGCTCCTCTCCCTCTCATCCCTCACTGATTCATCTTCACACCCCGCACCGCAGCTGGGCTTTCTCTGCTCTGGGACTGGGTTGGGAGCTGCTGTAGCCTGACAAGGATCCTGCCAGCAGGTAGGTGGTGGCGTCTGCTAAGCAGGGGCTGAGGTGAGTCAATGACTAGGCACCGCCTCCTGCCCTACAGTAACTAGACTTTTGGTGTCTGGTCAGGGCATCTGACAGGACACTTTTCAACCGGACTTTCCAGCTGAAAACGAGGCACCTGGAAACTCTAAATACCATCCAAAAAAGTCAAACACTGGACTGCCTGGGTAAAACCAGATACTTTGTTGTTTTACACCAGGCCCCTCAGGACATTCTACCCTCTTTGCCACCGCATGCTGTACGCTGCCCTGCCATCTTGACAGTCTCATTGGAATTCTTGCTATTCACTGAGCTGAACAAGATGAGTTTGTATTTGAATATAAATGATTTCTTCGAGAATTGTAGACAGAATACTTAAATTACAAACCTGATGAAAATTAGTCATTGCTTCAGCTGCCAAGGAAAATTCTCCTCGGCAAAGGAGGTATTTAAGCTTCGTTTAAGATTAGATGGAACAATACCAGATTCCAAGGAGATATTCCTGGAATAATTGGTGCCATGACAGGTAAACACTCCCTCAGCAGCCCAGCAGGAACTGGATTTAAAGCACTTCATTACCCTCAAGCCAGGTGCCATGTCTGCGATATCAGAGACATCTTTTAGAACTACTCAAAGTCCCTGGCTAGCAGGTGAAAAAAACCACAGGTGGAGGAGAGGGATCAGAAAGCAGATTCAAGCTCAAGCCCATTTGCTCTGAACATTTGGAGCTAATTCATGACATGACCAAACATCTTACTCAGAACTTCCGTAGATGGAATTAAATAAACAAACAAACAAACAAACAAACAAACAAACAAAAAGAAGACTTTCAAACTGGTTTAAAGGTTGTAGGGCTATTGGTAGTGAAATAATGATAGCAAACAAATCACTTTAAGGCTTTAAGCAATGTACAGAGTTTCTCGGGGATCACTTGTAATATTGCAGGATGCCAGAAAGTCAGATAAATTCCCACAAAGTCCTATGTTGTTCTGGACAATCACTCCAGATCTCTTGAAGTCACACAACATTCTCACAGAGTCCCAGGGAATTCTACAGAAATCCAAAGAAGCCCACAAAATCCCAAAGTGATTCTGCAGCCCACAACAATATCTCTGATAGCTGTTTCATACCAACTCTCACTGAAGTCAGTGGGAGTCTTTCCATTTACACTAATGGGAACTGGTTCTAGCATTTAGCTGTTATCAGTGACTTCCTTATTTACAACAGTGCACAGCACTCACCTGTCATCTAGCCAGGCTCAAAGTCCCTTCACAGACACCAGCCTAACGGATAGCAGATAGCTGAAATTCCCCTGGATGCTTTTCTCACCAGCTATAGAAAGCATCCATCTGTTCCTTGCCTCAGAAGCCAAATACCTCGCTGAATGCTGAAGGAAGGCTTTGCTCCCAGTCATTGCTCTCACTAGTATCTCAATGATTTTAAATAGAATTGTGCCAAGAAACAGTTAGATCAACAGCTACAAATTCTCATCAATTCAGAGAGGAGCTTGAGTCTGTTGACTTCCCGGCAGCAAAGTTTCCAAGAATGTTCATTCAGCTACAACTAGAACTGGGCTGGAAATTATTTTCCTATCCCAAAAGAATTATTTCTAGTTCAATTTTTCCTCCGTCTCAAACTGGAACAAAATGTTAAAATGTTGAAAAGACTTGCTAAACAACAAAAACAAAAAGAAATATTTTTATGACGGGTTGGACCTCGCTTTCGGAGTGCCACTAGATGGATGAGGGTCCCACTGAGCCTGCCGGCTATACCAGCCTGAGTTTCCTTTGCACTGGGTTCCTGTGCCAGTCCCTCAAGCCCCTTTCCAGGCACACACCCAGGCAGTGGCAGCCCGTCAATACAGGCGAACTAGGCGATCGCCTAGGGTGCCAAGATAAACGACCGTTGAGGGCTTTGGAGTCGGGGGCGCCGATCGCGCGTTTCGCTTAGGGCGCCAGTTGCCGGTAACTCGTCTAGGGCCATTCCTGCACCCAGGCAAGACCACACCCAGCTGCAGACACAAACTGCAGTCAGATCTGTGTGAGAAGGTTCAGCTTGGGGATTTACTCTACGTTGTGGTGCACGCACCATATGGAATGTGAACCCAAAATAATGTTGTCTGTGCTGTACAAAGAGCTGCACAGCACAAGCTCATAAGAGAATTCCCCACCCACTGTAAGAAGAAAAACAAAATATTATTTGAGGTGTATTGAAATCATTTGGCCACTTATGTAAATTTGGAATTCGGCCCACTCCCGTTTCTTGCTTTCTTTACTTTCCATCATCTTTGCTCATCTTTTTTCTCTTCTGGCACAATAAACTTTCGTCACTCACTGAGTTCTGGAAACCTGGAAACGTGGTCCATTTCTACATCTTCTCTATCTGTCCATTTTGGTTGTTACTTACTTCCCTTGCCACAGAACAAATCTGTGCAGATCCTGTGTTGACCTATGGAGAGCCCTGGCTCAGATAAAAGCACTGTCCCAATCCTCACCATGAAGTTGGACCAAACTCAAATCCATTTTTTAAACTAAAAAAAAAAAAAGTTTGGATAACTTAATAATTTATGTTTAACCACCTCTGCAGGTCATAGTCCCAGCTGTGACTATTGTTTAAAGATATTTCCTAACCCACTAGAAATGGGAAATACCAGAATTCTCATGATAAAATCTGTTCTTGAAAGATATTCAGCCAGGTGTTGCAGTTCAGAAGGTTTAGATAATTTGAGAAAGCTTGAGAGAGTATCCTACAGCGTATGTGTCTTCCTCTGTGAAATGGGGAGGATATCCGTTTTTGTAAAGTGCTTCGAATTTTTCAGACACAGGATGTGATATAACAGATAAGATGTTCTTATTAATATTGCTTTGTGTTTCTTTGCTATGAGCCTGCACAAATTATCTCCCCTTTTTATGAGACTAGAACCTGAATGTTTATTTCTTTGAGGAGCAAAAATTCAATTAGCAGTTTGTCTGTAGATGTAGCCTTTTTCATTCACAGTTGCGACATTTTTAATAAGTGCTATAACTCTCTGGCTGTGTTATGTCTCAGTAAACAACTGGTACCTGCTTTGCTTTTAATTACATAGGTTGCGGTTGCCATCAAACTCGCTTTTTCTCCACTACAGATTTAAAATATCCTTGCAAGAGTAATTCTGGCTGTGACGCATAGCGACCAATATTGGTTGTAACACACTGAGTTTTTGTTTAACAAAGTACCATATCTTAGCTCTGGATATGAATCATTCACTCTGGGGGGTGGGAGAGGAAGACAAGCCCCTTATTCTACGTTCACCAGAAATATAAAACCTAACAGAATCAGCTTAATAATGGGTGTTTTGGGATTTGTTTCTGACCTCTAACACCCATAGAGCATCTTTGTACACAGGACTACAACACTCAAGGAAATAGCCCCAGGCTGTTTTCTCATTTTTGTTGCATGATACTGTAAAGTTTGGTCAGATCAATATCTGACCTACTTTGTTTGTCTACTGCAACAATCTACATGTGCAGCCCAGCATCTGTGAAAACCTTCATGACACCAAACTAGTTGTGAACATGAAAGAGCAAAGGAAAAGACATGTCAGGCTTCCAGTGGGGTTATTTCCAATTCAAACTTTTAAGAGTCCTAGATATGGTTCTGAATGACACAGTACAGATGGATAGGGAAGAGCAGATTAGATTGCTACAAATTAAGAGCTATATTGTGCTTAGCCTTCTGTGACCTACATTAGGCTTACTTCGATTGCAAGACTTTGGACCCAGGGCTGTATTCCTGCTCCTCCATCATGGGAGGCAGTAGTCTGTGATTATGTGGCACTACCTCATGTCATCAGCTTACTGGCCACTGGAGCTGGATGGATGCATATGGGTTGATGGAAATTCTGCTGTACTCCATAAAAAGATTTTTCAGTTTACCTTCCCCCAGTTCAACAGAGACAGCTCTACTGCCTCCCAGTGGGAGGATGGCACATATCTGTGACGCCCCTTTTGGTGGCCTGCCTGCAAATGTTAGACCAGACAAAGTGAATATTAAAAAAAACAAAAACAAAAGAAAGAATACTCTTGGAAGGATGGTTTAAAGTTCATATTGATAGTGGCTGGCATATAAATATGTCACTGCATTGTGAATGGCTTTGCAACACCAGTGCAATGTCTGGACATTGGCTCAGACAAAGAGCTCATCTTTTGCATTAAGGTCATCACAGCTGTTTTTATTAATATGCTATAATTCTATTTGTTTTTTAGTTCTTTTTTCCTTCGTTAGTTCACTGCTCAGCAATTTCCCGCTTATGCGCTCCCTTGGTTCAAAAGGCCCCTCTCCACTGCAGAGAATACTTGCAAGTTATAAGTTGTGCTATCTGAGTTTTCACTTTACTCTCATTATCTGGAATGTCACTGGCATGACCTAATTCTCTCAGTCTAGTTCCATATTTACCTAACAACTCATTAAAGAGGTTCTTCCACACTGAAGCAAATTTATGGGAAATCAAATACGGTCTGGAAAAGTAATTTACTTGGGGGCATGAACCAACAATTTTAGCCTAATTGTAAACTCAACTGTAAAAAGCAAGTTAAAGTTCATAAATGGTCACAATGACTTGTTATATGAAATGGCTGTTTATAAAAAGTAAGAAGGAGACAAAAATCACTGAATTGTTTTCAACAGAAAGTCATTTACTAATACCACTCAAGGACTGTGTTAAGATTATGAGTGGGAAACAAGAGGCCTACAGAATGAGAAATCAAAGAAACTTAGATTGGTGTGTTGGAAATTAGGCCCATTGATGGACAAAATAATTAGAGGATCAACTATTTCTCCCAATACTTCTTTTTGCAGTTCTTTAAAAGAAATAATGATGAGGGAAATACTGGCTTCAATGGCACTGGCTGATGAATTAAAAAACAAAACAAAACAGGAAAGGAACAAGCTTCACCATCATGGATGCCACCCCTCACTGTGTCTTAGGACCCCAGACTTTCTTCATTCTCATTCTGAGAACTATTCCCGCCAGACTGGGCCAGAGAAAGTATTCCAGATGACACTGCAACCTCCACTGGCTCCAGCTGAATCTCAAACACCACCTGGGCTTTGAAATATTGGGCAGGTCTATCCTAGAAGCACTACATTGCCTTGTGGTGGCAGTAATAGCTGCACAGAGTAGTTGTGCTGTTCTTGTATGGCATGATGGGATCAGATTTATTCACAGACATGCCACCCCAAAAATGCTGAAGTGCCAACACTAGTTAAGTCAAGCTCAGTGTGAAGCGTATGAATGTGGGGGGATGGGACAGGAGGTGGAGGGAGGGTGTATTAATGTAGATGGAATAAAGGGGTACAAGAAGTCAAAGATTTTAACATAAATCTGAAATGGTTCAATATTAAAACAGTTTGAAATAAGGTTGTGGATTTCATATACAGAGACCTCAGTCTTCTCAATACCATGTCAGCATTATTAATAATGTTTAATATTAATTAACATTAATGATTAAAGTTAATAATTAACATTATTAATAATCCTTTAAACTAGGGGTGGGAACCTTTTTTGGGTCGGGGGCTACTGACGCACAGAAAAATAATTCGGGGGCTGCACAAAAGTGAGAAGCAACTTCTCCTGCCTGAGAAGGAGAAAAGACACTCCCCACATTCTCCTCACACCCCAGAGTCTGTGGGAGTCCAGGGTAGTAGATTTTGTGTGCTCCAGCCCCATGGTGGTGTGAGAGCCAGCATAGGCTCCCCAATGCTGGGGGAATGAGCTCTGAGCCCTGGGTGCTGGATCCAGGCAAGCTGGGGGCTGGATGCAGCCCCTGGACCTGAGGTTTCCCATCCCTGTTTTAAACCCTCTATTAAGGATACAGAGAAGAAGGAAAAACAGTTAAAGGATTTGAAATTTAAAGAATTAATGCTTTCATTTTAACAACATTCTTTGTTTCCTTTCCCTGTGGCTATAGAGAGCCTTTAAAGGAAAAAAAAAACCCATCTCTTTGATGATAATAACTGTTCTTTTTGGGAAAAGAGAAGAAATTAGTTAAGATTGAAGGGATCTATTGTCATGGCTGTTGTTAAAGTCCAATCCCATTTTCTAGAAAACAAAACAAGCCAACACATACGCACAAAAGGGAAAAGAAAAGAAGAGGAAAAACACAGGCGCAGAACATGCTCTTATCAGTCACTTGGAGACCTGGCACACTGGTTCCTGCATCGGGCTGTTTAGAGCATTGCTTTTAGCTGCCTCCATTTGGTCATAGGCACATGGCAGTGATGCAAATTATGCCATCTTGGACAGCTAAACTAGACTCCTATTAGACTGAAGGCAAAAGGAGAAGTATCTTAAAGGAAGAAAGGGAAGAAATAATGTAGGGAAGGAAAAGGTTACATAGCATGTGGAGTGGGACAGGAGAGACACAAAGGGTAGGTGTTTACTACTACTTGTCAATATAACTGATGTTGATCAAGGGTGTGAAAAAGACACCTCCCTGAATGACACAGATTACCCCCAATGCCCTCCCACCGACATACCTTCTGAATCTTACAAAGGTGATGTAATTATAACAATGGAGAGCACTCTCTCATCGGCATAGAATGTCTTCACTAGACGTGCTACAATGGCACAGCTGTGCCGATGCTCTTTAAAGGAGCAGCACACTTGATCAGGTTTTCAGGATGCTACAGTAATAGGGGTGGAGCACTGCAGCGGAAGACGTTTTGTGAGGGAGAACTGAGGACTGGAAGGGTTGTTAATGGCCCCTGACAAAAAGTGGACAGGGGAAGCCAGGGTGTGACCTGCATGGTGGTAGGTTGGCTGTTGGTGCCAAGGACATGAGCCACAGACCCATAGCCTTTCAGGTACTCAGAGTTGTAAGGCACTGAACATCTTACTGGCCTAGTTGAAATCCAGGGGGGTCACATTAACTCTCTTTTGAAAACGGGACTTAGATGCTTTTTAAAATGTTACCCTTCTAATAATTTGGAAGTCCGGCACTGACTGTTCCACTCCCCAAGGGAGGCATGGAGAAGGGGTGAGATTATTCCTTTGGACAGTTGTTTTATGTGGTTTCCTTGCTATAACTTATCTGTGAATAAGAGCTCATTCCCTTACGGACAATTCTGTCTTTTCTTCCTGATTCTCCCTGATGTAATGATGGGCCAGTCTCGAAAGATTTGAAGATTCAGGTACACATCCATATGTTCAGATGCTTATCCCTTGGTGTGATTCTTTGTGACTGAATACAATCATTTATATCAGTGGTATCACCACTGCTATAGAATTGCAAGAAACATTGTACAAAATATGTCATATCAGGTGTCAATGGAACTTATAATTTTCTCAATATAGTTGTTCTGTTTATAGGCATGTATCATCTGTATCATCTTTATAGCTGCAGTTATATATATTGCCTATGAATTAGCATTATACACATGTATTGTATTCCTGGGCAACACTCACCGGATAGACTTTACATTAGAGCCAAACAGCTGTGTTAACGGCCCATTAAGGATGCTTCACTCTGTTAGTCTTCAGGACCTTAATTTAAAATGCGCCTTAAAACTATTACATTAGAGTGCTGCTGAAGATTATAAAATCCCATCTCTAAAAAGTCATCATCCCCCTCTCCCGGATGGTTGTCAGGGATAGGTGCACCAGTTTAATAGTACTATGTAGGGCCCCATAAATCCTAAGGATGTCTCTGCTTCCTGCTCTCAGTTATTCACATTATGAGCCTGTGACTTCAAAAAGGGTGGCTTTAAAGGAATGTTTGGAAACAAAAGAGATTGCATGAAAATCACTTTTTTTCTTCCCAGGATATAACCAGTTTTAGAATATTTTGGTATGACTGCTTCTTGGTGTCGTTCCCCCCCCCCCACACACACACTTGATTTTACAAAGAAACCAAAAAGAACTTGGCAGTGGAAGAGAAAACACTGCTACAGACTCTGAGTCCACTTGCTAGTAAAGTCCCCCTACTAGCATGCTTCTCTCTATCTTGATGTATACTTTTTAGGTCAAGATGGAACAATGCATGCGGGGGAGCTATAGTTCTCATAGCCTAAGGCCACGTCTCCATTTACCGGAGGACCTTCTGAGGTTCAATTTAGTAGGTCTAGTAAAGACCCACTAAATCAAATTGACCTCAGTATTCCTTAAACTAAGGTCCTGTTGCGAGAGTTTCTCCCATCGACCTCCCACTGTGGTGCTGCCTCAGAAAACTGATGTATGGTACATCAGCTCAAATTACACAATTAACATAGCTAAAGTTGTGTATCTTACATCGATTTTCTCCACCAGTATCAACCTGGCATAATGGTTTTCATCCTTTTCTGTATTTTGACTGTATGTTACACCATAGAGTCACAAAATGGACTCCTGTAATGCATTTAGCTATAGAGAAAGGGCGGATACTCAGGAAACCCTGAGACTTGTTTGTGATGATCGTCGTGCTTGTGCCCCATCCTGAGTTTCAATATGCTATAGGCCATCTCTCTAAAATGGTTTAGATTCAGTGTTCCCTGTTTTTACTCAACTAAGACTTGAGTGTAGATATTATTCACATGTGGGTCTATCTTGCAGCTCACCTTCATAGTACTTGAGCACCTTCAAAATAGAATCAATAGCAATAGTGAAGTGGCTAGTTGTTTTCATGGAATTTCTGGAGCATCTTTTTAGGGTATAAAAATTCTTCTTGTGGCTACGGTTATATTTGGCATATAAAAAGTATAATTAACCATAATTCAATGTAATTTTACTTAGGGTATAAAATTCTACTTGGAGTTCAATTGTGGTTTCATTTGTCTTACTGACTTATTAATTAATGATTTGGGAGGAAGGTATTTTGTTTATTTTGATTTTTGAATGGCACAATGTTGTCCTTGATTGGTTAAAGTTTGTATACTCCTGTCATAAGATGCATGATCAAGTGATTTACAGTTGGGTACACGCTTGACTGATTATCCAGTTGCATGTCATGGTGGGGAATGTCCTTTATATTTTTAATTACCTATATCTTTACATTTAGCTACTCTGTAAAAGAGCATTTGAAAATGTCAGTAGTCACCCTTTTTAGATACCCATAATGAACTGGCTTCCACTCATAGATAGTGCAGTCATCCTAAACAAATGCCAGTAAAAACCTATGATCCATCCACACCATTATATATTCACTTTATATACATGAGTTGGCTTAATTCTTCCTTCCTTGGTTCATATCACTCAAGGGGATTGCTGCCCTTCTGTATTTCCCCATTCATTTGTGCCTGGTGATGTGCATATCAGAACATTACAAAATCTTAACAGACAATCATTATCATACATTTTATGTTGTGTACTTCCTTATTAACAGCGGCAGGGGAATGGGCTGAGCTGTCCTAAAGAAGGAACCTGTCGGAGTAACCCATGGAGGGAAGAAGAGATGAGCTAAACTCTGTGTTATGGACAAGTTGTCTTGACAAATATAGACAAATCTCAGGAAAAAGCTTAGTTTGGACTCTGCATTATGTGTGTGGACTGTGTTCTTAGGGTATCAGCACACAGTGCAGTATTTACGGAACAGCCAAAAAAATTACTTTTTATTTCAGTCCCTCACTTGCATGGGGAGAGCAGGGAATGACCTGTTATACCTATTTTGTGTGTGTTGGGCTGGCGAGGGGCAGGGGTTGTTCTTAAAAACATTCACCATTCTGACTTTGAGTTGAGGCAGGGGTGGAAAGAAGCCTTGATCTAATTATATGATAAGGATGGACAGGGTCAGGAAGCAATAGGGTGACACAGAGCTATTTATCACTAGAGCGTCTGATCGTGTTGGGGCCAGCGACCCACCTGGTGTTATCAATTAATGAAATCCAAGCTGACTGTCATCCTGGGCTATGTGGTCAATGGAAGAACATACAGTATCATTTACTAGGGAAATGAAAAATAGCTCTGCTGCCCCACTTCACATGCTCATGCGCTAGGAATGAAATCCCAGTCAGCTCTATCTCAAAGGCAACAGGCTGGAGAAGGCACTGTCAGCGGAATCTGGCCTGAGTTTTCCTTGCTCTGTCATTAATGATGGCTGTAGCTTCTGTACATGACCAATGTCTACACCGATCAGTGGCCACTCACACATCTCTTTAGCATTATGGCTTCTATGCCACAACATTTATTTTCCAAGCAAGGCCTTAGCTGTGTATGTGTGTGAGATTGTGATTGTCAGTACTTGTGTGTGTTGATTTTGTGATGATCTGTTTCTCTGGGTGTGCATGTGTATCTATGTAAGAATGCCTGCTTCTGTGTGACTGTATGTATGTGCACATGCCATATAAGCATATGTGGCTGTCTGAGTGCTAGCGGGCAGAGAAGCAACCACTCCCATGACCCTCATTTGGTCAGATTCATTCTTTACATAAGGAATACATTCAGCCTGTTATTGTCAACCACACTTTCATGCTTCCACCAGCCAGCTCCAAACCATGTGTCACTCATCAAGGATAAACAGAAAAGGAGCATGGGGCTGGGGAGAGGAAACTGGAGGAAAGGTTACAACAAATGGCAGGGGTATGAGAAATAGGCTTTTCCCTTGTTGTCAGCTGAAGCAGATATTTACAAAAAACTCATTTTTTTCAAAGCAATGTTACCACTAAGTACCAGTTTATATCACACACGGGCAACGTGAACTATCGTATTGATGGAAATAAGATCAAGCATTAGGAAGAGAATCTTCCCAAAAAACATTGATACATCTGATAGTGTGACAGATGGAGTTCCTGACTACTCCTGCTGGACAGGGGAATTTACTTTATTCATTCTTTGTTTGTCTCTGCAAACATTCCTATCACAGCTCAGAAACAAGTCCATGCCTCAAGCTGGCTAAAGGTGTGGGCAAGAAATTGGAAAAGCAGCCTGGTTCTTTGGATGAAGAGCTTCTCACCCTATCCTGTACTCTGCACGGAGAAAGATGGCCTCTCCTTCTTCTCTTGTGGGCACATTTAGTGCTAATGAATGTGAGGGGCTGATACAACTATTTAGGACTAGGCAGAGCCTATGGGTATGTTTACACTGCAGTGCTATTTCGGGATACCGGAGGTATCCCGAAATAGCTATTCCACGTCTTTTGAGTGCGCCCGTTATTTCAAAATATAACAGGCTCACTATTCTGATGTCCTGGAAAACCTCATTCCACAAGGAGTAAGGGATGTTTCAGAATAGCGATTTATTTCTAAATAAGTGCTGTGTAGACAGCGCCAAATTTTGAATTAAACTATTTCAAAATTGACTTGAAATAAGCTATGCAATTTGCATAGCTCACATTGCATAGCTTATTTCCGAACTACGGGTGCATTGTAGACGCACCCTATAAGAACATAAGAACATAAGAACGGCCGTACCGGGTCAGACCAAAGGTCCATCCAGCCCAGTATCCTGTCTGCCGACAGTGGCCAGCACCAGGTGCCCCAGAGGGGGGTGGACCGAAGACAATGATCAAGCGATTTGTCTCCTGCCATCCCTCTCCAGCCTCTGTCAAACAGAGGCCAAGGACACCATTTTATCCCCTGGCTAATAGCCTTTTATGGACCTAACCTCCATGAAATTATCTAACTTCTCTTTAAACTCTGTTATATTCCTAGCCTTCACAGCCTCCTCTGGCAAGGAGTTCCACATGCTGACTACACGCTGTGTGAAGAAGAACTTTCTTTTATTAGTTTTAAACCTGCTACCCATTAATTTCATTTGGTGTCCTCTAGTTCTTCTATTTAGGAACTAATAAATAACTTTTCTTTATCGGCCCTCTCCACACCACTCATGATTTTATACACCTCTATCATATCCCCCCTCAGTCTCCTCTTTTCTAAACTGAAAAGTCCCAGTCGCTTTAACGTCTCCTCATATGGGACCCGTTCCAAACCCCTAATCATTTTAGTTGCCCTTTTCTGAACCCTTTCCAAGGCCAAAATATCTTTTTTGAGGTGAGGAGACCACATCTGTACATAGTATTCAAGATGTGGGCGTACCATAGTTTTATACAGGGCAGTAAGATATTCTGGGTCTTATTTTCTATCCCTTTCTTAATAATACCTAGCATCCTATTTGCCTTTTTGACCGCGCTGCACACTGTGTGGAAGTTTTCAGAGAACTGTCCACGATAACTCCAAGATCTCTTTCCTGATTTGTCGTAGCCAAATTAGCCCCCATCATACTGTACGTATAGTTGGGGTTATTTTTCCGATGTGCATTACTTTACACTTATCCACATTAAATTTCATTTGCCATTTTGTTGCCCAATCACTCAGTTTGGTGAGATCTTCTTGGAGTCCCTTACAGTCTGCTTCTGTCTTGACTATCCTAAACAGTTTGGTATCATCCGCAAACTTCACCACCTCACTGCTTACCCCTTTCTCCAGATCATTTATGAATAAGTTGAACAGGATTGGTCCTAGGACTGACCCTTGGGGGACACCACTAGTTACCCCTCTCCATTCTGAAAATTTACCATTTATTCCTACCCTTTGTTTCCTGTCTTTTAACCAGTTCTCAATCCAAGAAAGGACCTTCCTCTTATCCCATGGCCATGTAATTTACACAAGAGCCTTTGGTGAGGGACCTTGTCAAAGGCTTTCTGGAAATCTAAGTATACTATATCTACTGGATCCCCTTGTCCGCATGTTTGTTAACCCTTCAAAGAACTCTAATAGATTAGTAAGACAGGATTTCCTTTACAGAAACCATGTTGACTTTTGTCCAACAAATTATGTTCTTCTACATGCTTCACAATTTTATTCTTTACTATTGTTTCGACTAATTTGCCAGGTACCGAAGTTAGACTTACCGGTCTGTAATTGCCCGGATCGCCTCTAGAGCCCTTTTTAAATATTGGTGTCACGTTGGCTACCTTCCAGTCATTAGGTACGGAAGCCGATTTAAGGGATAGGTTACAAACCACAGATAATATGAATCCTAAACTACTGTAATCACGTACCCTGATCTTAATCTGTAACAAGTTCCAGTTTGTCCAGTCTTGGGTTTCTACACAGCTCAGCCAAAGCACCTCATTCATGCCCTACCATACCTTCGCCATTTCAATATTAGAAAGGAGGCACAGTGGTCTTTTGGCATTCAGTAAATAGTGATGCACTGCAGAAAATGTACTGAACCATCACAAAAGACAATGGTAATATAATTACATGAAAACAGTTGTACCATCTTTCATATTTTATCAACTCTGTGCACAGACCCACTGATGGGGTGAGTGAGAGGCAAAGGGTGCAGTTGCCCCGTAGCCCAGTGATTCAAAATAGCCTGCGGCTCCCAGCTGCGATGGTAGTGCCAGCAGCCAGAGCCCTGGGCCCTTTAAATGCTCCGAGTGACACAAAGGGCTGCTGGGGTGTGTGTGTGTGTACAGTTCAAGCAGTGCCGAGCACTGGGCTCAAAAATAGCAGGTTGAGTTGTGGGCAATGGTTAGGTGATATATCTGTCCCTAAATGTCGTATACATCAAGGTTGAACTATCATGGTTACAATTTTCCAAGGCAGCCAGAGTTACTGGGAGATGTGTGTGTGTGAATCCCCCAGTCAGCTCTGAAAATGTCAGCCTATATATAGTGTTGCTCCTTTGGCCTGAGCAGTTAGTCAGTATTCAGAGCCTAACAAGATTGTTTCCGTTAAAATGAGACACTGATGATATGAGTCAGAAATATTGTTGGTCTAATCTTATTTACTTACCCAGAATGTACACAAATCCCAGTTTCCCTGAACACAGACACAAACAACAGCAGAAGGTTCCTTGTCAGAAACCCAAGGTCTGTCCTTCCAGTGAGCTACATACCCAAGAAACCTTGGCCTCTTTTTCCTCTCAAAGCTGTGCTCATGACGCTTTTGGCTTTCTCTGCCTCCAACCCACACATGGCCTAATACCAATACACTAGCCCCTGTGTTTGGAACTTGAGAAATCCCTCAGTCTACCCACCATAGTGCTGAGCTACCATGTGACATAGTGGCTTGGGCAGTAGCCCCAGAGCACTCACCTGTTTTTACTACTCACTGGGCCTTGTTTGCTCCTTCTGATGAGCCTGATCAAGAGGGGTTGGCATATTCATTGGCTTTAATGAATTCTCTGGTTGACTTTGGACCCAAGATATAGCTCCCAGCAGCCATTACCACCTGTTTGTATAACAACGTGTCCTAATGACTCATACATAGGTGTAACATAAATAGTGGTGTCATCTACACCCTCAGTATGTGCGTAAACAACGCACTGAGAAATGGCAGCCCTATAAAGAGAATGGCAATTAACAGCTGTGAAATATTGTTAAGATGACTTCATTTTACAGCCTCCTCTTATGTGCCTCTTTTGCCATCACTCTGCCTTTCCGCCTCGTGCTTCCTTGGCATGTAGCATGCATTTGCTGATGTGAGGCTTATACCCATTGACATCACCTCAGAACTGAGCCCATAGAGAGTTGGTTACTTGCTGCATATGAATGTCATTCCTGGACAGAAAAGACTCTCTCCCCCTATTGAACACCATCAGTGAACCCACCCAAAATTAAAGTTTCACTGAGTGACTTCTCCAAAGAACTTCCTCCGTGGTGGTGGGGGGCTATGGTAGTGCATCCTAGGACCTAACTGGAAAAAGGACTTCCCTGCATAGGTATTCAGTAGCTTATGCTGCCAGGATGGAGGTGGAGCTGTAGTGAAATGAACAGGAAGGTAGGTTTATTTTTGCAATGTTAGGGATTGCCCCTAATCCAGGCATGATTTGGAAAAGTAATAGGCATTGGAGAGTGCATGCTTGGCACAGCCAGGAAGAGTTCACTTGGAGTATCACCAAAAATTCCAGTTTGCTCGTATCTTACAGATCTAAGATGAGAATGAATGGGGATTTGGGTACATTCTGGGTAAGTATTAATAGGACAGCAGCACAACAAATAAACAAATGAACTAGCAGCAATGCAGTGCATGCCAGTTATCAAACAACATTGCAGACCCGTTTGGTTGTATTGTGCAGGAGGACTGGGTTTGATTCCCATTGCGGATGTCTGGCTCTCCCAACCTGTACGGACTGGGGGAGCCACAGTGGCGGTTTATTCAACTTCCAAGAGGGGAGACAGTATGTCTATGACTCAGTGGCGACTACTCTGGGCTCTTAAAGGTGTAGCATTTGGGGGCACTAAAAGGAATCCTATCCTGTTCTCCTTAGCAGGCAACCAAGGCAGTGAATTGCAAAACTCCATTTTGCCTATACACCCATTTGAGCAGGGACTGCCCCTTGCTCTGTGTGTGGCTACAGCAGCTAGCACAGTGGGCTCCAATATCAGTTGGCACCTCTAAGTGCTGTGGCATTATAAACTAATAAATAAACATAATAATTAATAATACCAGTGGTAAGCGAGAAGACCTTCAGATACCCAAAAGAGTTCTGGGGAACCCCCTTCACAAAGAAAAAGTCTGTTAATTAGACTTGATTAAAAGCATACATTGTTTGTCTATTGACAATTTGCCATATATATTAGATTTTTCTTATTTGTGCAATTTTACTACATTTTCCCCAATATGGCATAAAATATTTACTATCTGAAAATTTTCTCTTACTCTTTCCTTTGGGTAGAAATATTAGCTAGATGTAAGGAGCAAGTTTAAGCAGAGTGGCTGTGGGCAATTTGCATGCACCAAACACTTCTGTCTCATAGAAGGACACAGCCTGCTGGCTAGCTAAGTAATGCAACCCATCTCCCGTCACATTAAAAACATTCAAAAGATACCTTGGAATCCGTTTCTCATCACAGGAGACATGCAGTAAGTGACTGAATGAAGAGCAAGAACATCCAAGTGCTGTATTATAATCTCCTGTGTCTGTCTTCTCACACAGAGGCAAGATCCACTTGTGCAGTGTATATCTGATTCTTCTCAGCTCGCCTCATACTGTTTGAATTCAGCATTCAATATTTCTTTCTTTCCCCTTCTTTCCTTTCTTTTTTACAAATAGCCCAAGTATTTCTGCTTTGTGTTCCTATTGTGAAATCTGAGGTACCTCCTATTATCTCCCTATTTTTGTTCAGGAAGCTTCTATGGCAGAAGCAGCAGCCTCCACTGCAGACAATGTAAAATGTAGTCAGAGATAATCATGATTTGGGCTATTCTTTTTCCTATCTCTTTTTTTTAAAAGCTGATCTGCAATAGGTGAAATATCAGAAATAAATGCAATGCCTGGGAAATATAATAGGATAGATATACAGAGATATTCAAACACCTATCTCTCTATATAGATTTATTCTTTCATTTCCCCTCCTTTTTTTTTGGTCCTCTAATTTTCTTGCCTTATTTTTCTCTTCTCATCACCACCTACAAAGGTTCTGGATTTAGTTATGGGTATAGGATGGCAAACAGTAATTTCTGTATAAACCCTAATTATGTGAGCTATTTAAATAAATTGGCGTTTCAATTAGGAAAGTCAGAGCCCACTGAGTCTGAGATATTTTGAACCTCTCAAATGCTTTAGGATTTAATATTTGTTTCTGATTTCACAGCAGAGCTAGGGTTTAGCTAAAATAACAAGAATATTTGCTTGAATAAAAGCAGAATTCACTTTTTCTGCTGTATGTTCATGCCACTTTTGTGTTTGTCTCTTATTAATAGTCTAGAGAATACATTTAGCAGTGGGAAGATTAATAAAAACATAAAATTTTAAGTGGATATTAGAGAATAGTCATAAAAACAGTTTTTGAATTCATACTTAACAGCATTTCCAATGAAGCTTGATTGACCTGTATTACTAGTCCAAGCTAATCATCACTGCTTGAATTTCAGATTGTCACAACTGCTCTCAAATAAAGTACTGGCAAAGAGCCTGACTGAAATTAAAGGGAAAAAACCTCTCTCACCCTCAGTCTTCTGAGACCCTGACTCCTTGAGCTGTTTGGATACACATCTTGCTCACCAGAATGAAGCAAAGGGGGACAGAAAGCGGAATGCAGTCATGAAAAAAAAAAAGAACAAGAACACTCCTGGATTTGTTCTCGACAGATTTCCAAGCAGAGAAGTTTTCCAAGTTGCTGTCAGTCTCGTAGACCTCACATTGTGGGACTGACAGATACATCATGCTCGGGCTGGAAGTTTTATTTTTGTCTTGTGTTTTAGGTTATGTTTAGAAAGTTCCAGCCTGACACTATCTATGTTAATGATCACATGTGTGTGTCACTGGAAGCCGCCCTTCCTTCTAGTGTTGAAGAGATATAAAGCAGGTCAGAGTGACAGCATTAAGCCCTCATTCAGATGAGATGTAAAACAGAAGTCCTGAATATTCTATCATGCAAGATCCAGTGGCCGTTCCTCAGGACTAGAGACTTCCTGTCTTGTCCAAATCACAATTTTGGTAATTACATTTTGCCTCATTTCTTAAGTATCACAGCTGTCTCATGGGCAGCCAGACCTACTGGTTGGAGCCAAGGTTTACAGTTTTGGGATGGGAGTCAAGAGTCAGCCAGGTCAAGATGCTGGGAGATCGGAAGCAGGAGACAAACCAGAGAGCAAAAGCACATATCAGTAACCAACCAAGATAGGTCAGGGTTCCGGAGGGTCAGAGGCAGGAGACAAATTGGACATGAAAGCCATGGGTCAGGAGCTGGAGTCAGGCCTGGTCAGGATACCAAGAGGTAAGAGTCAGGAGACAAACTAGAGTCTGGAACCACAAGTCAGACACCAGGAGTCAAGACAGAAATGCCACAAAGGCCAGGCAGGAGAACAGTAGCCACACAGTCCACAGCAGGTTAGAGCCCAGTTGCATGGACAACTTTCTGTCCTTTCTTTTGCTGAGTTTATATAAAAGCTGTGGACCAATCAGAGCTCCCAGAATTCTGCCAACCAGGGTATGTTTACACTACAGAGTTTTGTAAAAACGACTGTTTTTCCGAAAAAACTTCAATTATGTCCACACTGCAATCGAGTTCTTTTGAAAGAAAATCAAAAGAACACAGGGATTTTTCTGGCATTGGTAATCCTCTTTTTATGAGGCAGAAGCCTTTTTCTGAAAGACCTCTTTCAGAAAAAGGCATGTGTGGATGGGGAAGAGGGAGTTCTTTTGGAGCAAGAAGAAAAAGGAAAAAGCACAGGTGCCCTGATGGCCACTCCATCCATAGTAATCACAGTTTAAATGTGAGATAGCACCCATTCAGTGTGGACCCTATCTTTTGAAAAAGCAGATTGCTTTTTCAATGTGCTTTGCAGCGTGGACGCTTTCTTTCAGAAGAAGTTTTTTCAGAAGATCTCTTCTGGAAAAGCTTCTTCTTAAAGAAGCCTGCAGTCTAGATGTAGCCCCAGAGTCCAGGCCTAGAGACCTCCGTCAGGGTTCAGCTTCTGTCTTAGGAAGTGTTAGCAGGTTGCTGGGTGGCATATTGGAGCTTACTAGACACTTCCTCACAATATGGAAGAGACTTTCAAAGGCACGGATGGTGGTGAGGGGCCTACATCCTATTAAAAGTTGCCAGCACCATTGACAAGCTGCTAATTAAATACAATTTAGCCTGTGTTTCTGTCTCCCCCCCACTCCCACTGCGAAAAAAGCTGGAAGAGAGCTGCAAAACTGCTCTTCATTCACATTTGTAAACACTTGGCTTTATCTGTGTTCACACCCATTTGTGTTTTCTTTCATCTAATGTTGTAGGCTGAGATTTTTGGAGGAGCCTAAGGGAGTTAGGTAACTGACTTAATGAATTTCAGTAGGATTTAACCTCCTAACTCACATGAACTCCTTTGACAATCTCAGACCTTGAATAGCACTTTAAGCTTCTAAAGTAATCTGGGGTCCTTAATAAAAGAATAAGAGGTTCTTTATGGATGAAAGATTATAGTAAATAATAAAAAAGCATGTTAATAATGGTAAATAATACTATTAATGCATCTAAGAAGGAAAGACTGATCAAAGGAAAGCAATTCAGTCTTTGTCATTAACTTATTGTGTGGAGTAGCCTTGAACAACATATTTAAAAAACCACCTGAAATTAAAACTAAGGAAATAGCCACAGGGGACAAGTTACAGGAATGGGTCTGAAGCATTCCTGGTAAAGATTGGACCTCCGTGTTATTAACAGAAGGAGAAAATAAGTTATATGACTACCATGGGCTATTGTGTTTATGAATAATATCTAACTCAAAAGAGATCTAAATCATCGGTAGTATTGGGTGGAACAAGACCTTGTTACTAAGTGATTAAGACAAAGAAAATATTAAATGCTAAAAAATACAAGCAAAAATGTCTAATTCCCACTTTATAAAAACATATGAATGACCATACTGGTCCAGCTAGCCTAGTGTCTTGTCTTCCAACAGTGGCTGGTGTCACATGTTCCAGAGGAAGTGAACAGAACAAGGCAATTCGTTGAGTGATTCATCTACTGTTGTTCTGTTCCAGCTTCTAGCAGTGATAGGTTTGGGGATATACAGAGCATTAAGTTGCACCATTGGCCTTCTTGGCTAACAGCTATTAATGGGCCTATCTTCTATGAGAATTATCTAATTCTTTTTTAATCCAGTTATATTTTTGGTCTTCACAACATCTCCTGGCAATGAGTTCCACGGCAGACTACTCCTTGTGTAAAGAAGTACTTCCTTATGTTTGTTTTAAGCCTACTGCCTTTTAATTTCTTTGGGGTTCTGATTCTTATGGGTAGGGGTAAATAACACTTCCTTATTCACTTTCACCAGAACCACTCATGATTCATGTGCCTCACTCAGTTGTCTCTTTTTCAAGCAGAATAGGCCCAGTCTTTTTAAGCTCTCCTGTGTAAGATGGCCCATACCCACAATCATTTTCACAGCTCTTCTCTGTACTCCCTCCACCTCCTCCCCCCGGTTCTCATGTATCTTTTTGGGACAGGAAAACTGCAAGTAGTAGTCAAGGTATGAGCATGCCATGGATTTATATAGTGGCATTATGATATGTTTTGTCTTATTATTTATCCATTTTTAATGTTTCCTTATACTCTGTTATCTTTTTAATTGCTGCTGCACATTAAGCAGATGATCTCAGAGAACTATCCAGGTTGACTCTTAAATCTCTGTCTTAAGTGGTAACAGCTAATTTATTTCCCCCTCCCATTGTGGTGTATGAATAGTTGGGATTATGTTTTCCAATGTACATTATTTTGTATTTGTCAACATTTTTTGTTAATATTTCATCTGCCGTTTTGATTCCAGTCCCCCAGTTTTATGAAATCCCTTTGTAACTCTTTGCAGTCTATTTTGGTCTTAACTCTCTTGAGTAACTTTGTATTTTCTACAAACTTTGCCACCTCACTGTTTGCCTCTTTATCCAGATCATTTATAAATATATTGAACAGCACTGATCCCAGGATGGATCCTTGGGGGACCCAAATATTTACTTCTCTCCATTGTCAAAACTGACCTTTTAATCCTACACTTTGTTTCCTATTTTTTCCAGTTACTTATATTTGCTTTGCTTAAAAGCTTTTGGTGAGGGGTTTGTCAAAGGCCTTCTGAAAATCCAAGTCGACTATATTAAATGACTTTCCCTTGTCCATATGCTCCTTGACACCCTCAAAGAACCCTAAAAGATTGTGAGACATGATATTCCTGTATAAAAGCTGTGTTGTCTCTTCCCCAACATATTGTGTTAATCTATGTGTCTGATATGTCTGTTCTTTACTATAGGTTAAACCAATGTGCCTGGTACTGAAGTTAGACTTACTAGCCTGTAATTACCAGGATCACTGCTACAGTCTGTTTTTTTTAAATGGCATCACATTAGCTATCCTCCAGTGGTCTGATACAGAAGCTGATCTAAACAATAGGATACATAGCATAGTTAGTGGTTCAATAACTTCATATCTGAGTTCTTTCAGAACTCTTGGGTGAATACCAACTGGTCCTGGTGACATATTAATGTTTAATTTATCAGTCTGTTCTAAAACCTCCTCTACTGACACCTCAGCCTGTGACAGTTCCACAGATTTGTCATTTTAAAAGAATAAGAATGGCTCAGATGTGGTGCTCTCCCCCTATCCTCTGCAGTGAAGATGGATGCACAGAATTCATTTAGCTTCACCACAACTGCCTTGTCTCTTTGAGTGCCACTTAGTACCTCTCTTGTCCAGTGGCCCCAGTGATTATTTGATAGGCTTCCTGCTTCTAATGTACTTAAAAACCCCTTGCTATTAATTATTGTGTCTTCTACTGGTTGCTCTTCAAGTTCTTTCTTGGCCTGGCTTATTATAAAACACTTAGGTTTCTTAGGACCATAAAGCTGAACTAGTCAGATTGAATAGTGAGTGTTCTCTTACTGTAAGGAAATCCCTAGGTGGTGCAGAGCTGACATTTTAAAACACTTTCAAATGTGATTAACTAGAAAATACCACAAGTGGGCATGTTGGAGACTTTAATACAACGAGCACTAATTAAAGCCATCTCTGTTTAAAAGTGTTGGCATAGGGGAGTCCTATGGAATATCTGGAAATTTTCCATTCCAAAAATCAATGATGACTACAGGAAACTCATAGAGCACATCAGCACCATTAGCCTTAATGACCACAGCTTTCAATGTACCCATGAATCTGTACAGAAGGGTAATGGTAGAGCAAGATTCCTTCATTCCCAACAAGCTGTCTAAGCCTGTATCTGAGCAGGAGGATAGAATCACCACACAAGAGGTATTTTATACTCTATGCCATTTCAGTCTTTGACTTGACTTTGCTGAGATGATTAACAGTAGAGCTTATTATCAGTGGTGGTGATGGTGGCTGTGAAATGTAGGTGAAATGCCCACCAGGAACTGGACTCCAGCCACTAGCTCTTTTCACAGCAGCCGGCACACAGCTGACAGATGGCAAATACATCCAGTCACTGTTGCAGTTGACGAGGCCAGAGATCTGTAAATGCAGCTGTTCGTTTGCCTTACAACGGCCCTATCTTGAAAAGTAGTGTGATGTCAAATCACAGATGGGAGATCAGCAGTGGGATCGTTCTGCATGGTCATCTGCAGGACTGGGCAATGGAGTTGGCAATTAATAGAAATATTTCACGTTTGTGTAGCACCTCTTGTTACAAAGCTCTTCAATGGTAGGTCTACCCTACACACCACAGGCAATGGTAAGTGTAGCTATGTGCTACAGTTGAAACCAAGCTGCCCCCACGCTGTGGTGTGTAGTTACATGTGGCAGTGAAGGCCCTAGCAGAGAAGAGTGGGGAGGCAGCAGCAGAGAAGAGCTGCTGGAGCCTCTCTCTGCTACCTCCCTCCTGGCAGAGCCTGTCCCTGTGGCAAGGAAATATTTCAGCGGGGAGGAAGAAGCGGGATACCACACCGCTAAAAATAGCAGTGTAGAGGGGAGAGGCATTGCTTGGGCATATAGAGAGCCATGTATGGTTTATACTCACAGGGTTCAGGCATGTCTTTCCTTCAGTGGGTCCGACAGCCACTGGGCAAAGTGTAGGGAGGCCAGCTCCATGCCCCTTCATGGAAGGGGCGAGACCAGGGACAGCCAATCCTTAGTGCTGCCCGAACTGTAGCACCCCTCCCCAGCCCTCAGAGCTGCACAGAGCACCCAGAGCAGTGCTCCAGCAGCAATGTAAAGTGTCATGCACCTCCCCCCTCTTGGGCTTTGCATGGATTGTTCCATAAAAAAGCGAGGGACAGAGCCAATGGGTTACTTTGTAGATCCTCAGGCACCCTGCAGATTGAGGCAGCACAGACAGCAGGGCTGGATTAAGACCTTTAGAGGCCCTAAGCACTGAAAAGATTATGGTACCCTCCCCATATGTAATTCAAAATAAAAACAATACTATACCGTAAAACCTCATTTTTTTTGGTGCCCCTGCTTTGCTGGTGCCCTAAGCACGTGCTTAGTCTGCCTATTGGGTAATCCAGCTCTGACAGACAGTATTGTGGTGTTATACCCACAGAGAGATGCAAAGGAGTCCTGGACAGAAGTTGGACCCCTCCACAGAATGCTCTCAGCATAAGGGGCTGCTATGACAAATACGGATCCAGCTCTGCCAAAGCTGTACCACTTCCACAGGGCCCTCCAGGTCTATGGTTGGGGCAAACTTGTTTGCATCAGTGCAGCAGCTCTTTGGATGTGCATCTGGAGCATGAGGTAAAGCTGCCCATAGGCAGGGATGAATTTGGCCCTGTGCCTCCATTCATCCCCCGTTTTTCATTCCTGTCTCATCCTGTGATAAGAAAATGGCAGCATCTTTGCAAATGGGAACATGCAGATTATTTTCCAATACAAACAAAGGTCAGTGGATAGGTTATGACCATGCAATCTAAAGAAACTATTGTTTTTCCAGCCTTCATGGGGTATTAGTAGCTCAGGTTTGCTACAGCGGTGCTTTCTCATTGCTTGAGCTTTATCCTAGTAGGCTCTGCATTCTCTCTTTCCTCTGTCCCTCCACTTACTTTACCAGCAGTTACCCACCAGCTTCAGCTTCTGATACTAAACACACATGCCTTGAGTGACTAGGTGTTTCCTTCCTCACTACAGTAACCCTGACACTCCCCCAGTCTACAGGGATCATTCTGCTTTGATTCTTTTAGATTTCTTTCTAGGAAAACACTCAACACAGAAGCATCAGTGAGGTCAGCTACCCATAGCTCACTCATGAAGGCACCTAGGTAAGTTTTAGGGTTATTTATCATATCAGTGTTTGAGCCGGATACATGAAGGGCCATGTCCCCTCGTATAAATTGGCATGGCGCTGTGCCATACCACTGGAAGAGCTGTTCCTACATTTGTAAATAAAACCATATTTCAGGAATTCCATGACATTTTCAATATTTGTTTCCATTATTTGCCCAGGTCTAATCATAATAGATAGATTAGGCTTAGCACACATGTCCCTCCCCCAGGACTGTCCAGATTTTACTGCACCATTCCTATGTCCTGGAAGTTTAAATTGTAAAGTATAAAAAGAGCCATTAAGGCTGTGCAAGTATAAGTGTTGGATTCTTACATGATGCCATTTATTTATTTACCTAGAGAAGGAAATTAAACATTTTTAATATCTGGGCCTCTGTTCCCAGTTTCTCCTTGGAAGCTTTTCCCGCTTTTCATCTGTGTTGCTATTTGGACTGTAGTGTGTACAGTGCAGAAATTGGTTCTCACCAAGTGCTAACACAGTGCTTTGCACAGTGGCATCTCTGGGTACCACAAATAATAATTATAATAAAAATAATAAAAATATGCCACAATTTTGTGATGCATGTGTTATTTCTCCCCGGAAAGATAAATTATAAAAGGCGCTGAACCTTCATTGCTAAATAAATTATATGCCATTTATTTTTAGCTGTGTGCTACTTGCAGTAAATTATGGCAATAAATTGGTAGGAATTAGTGGAATTCTTCTGCAAGTCATTGGTGGTGGCCATTTACTCATGAGACTCCTTTCCTAAGGGAGAATGTTCAAAGATAATGGAAAAAGCAGGTGCTGAGACAGGAGTAAAAAAACCTAAGAGGATTCATTTAATGCAACAGTGCTAGGCTAAACCCTGGATCAAAGCTGAGAAGTTATTCAGCGAAGTCAGTGTGAGTCATGCAGTCCTGGTCTAAGAAAGCCCATTAAATAATAGGTGATTCATTCTTATCGCTCCCCTTCTCTTTCATCTTTATGGGCTGAACAGTAAGAGATCCTTTATTCCATATATCTCTGTTCAATGGAACAGTAAAAAAGCAAGTGCCAAGCTCTAGCTGCAATAACAAGAACTGGCAAGAGCCCAGTTGGTCTGCACTGTTTGTGTGGTTTTTTTAAAACTTTTTATTTATTAAAATTCTCTGGATACAGATTTACTTTCCTGGCTTTTCCTGTATTATTGCTTCACCTGCCTCAATTTGGGAACTGCAGGCACTTTGATAAATAGATTGTAAAGTTGTGTAGATTCATTGTGACTTCTATAACTGCCTGTGTATCCTCAGCTGAAATGCAGTTTTGTAACTTCCTGCAGCAATTGCTCCTCAGTGAATCACAACAAATATTACTCTGCCACCCACAGACCAGAACACTAGGGGGGCTATTTCCTTTCTTCCTAATGGTAACATTATACCTGCATCACAAAATATTTTATTACATCATTGAAATCATATAGCTAGGGTTGCCAGATGGTATCAACAAAAATACTGGACACACTTGACATTACATCACAATCTACATTACATCTTATTTAGAAAATACCAGACATTTCTATTTTCTCATTTATATTTTTCTCAATTTGTTTCCCAAACAGAAAGCTCAAATACTGGACTGTCCGGTTCAAAACCAGACACCTGGCAACCCTACATGTAGCCTCAACTGGTCCTGGCTTTAAAGGTGAACAGTAAAGCTTAATCACATTTCAGGGCTAGACTCTACTTTAGGCCTGATACAATATTCATTGACCTTCTCTGGGAGTTAGGTGCCTCAGTCCCTTTAGATGTCTGTCTTTCTCTTTAGGCAGCTAAATAACTTTATAAATCTATTCTTTACTCTGCAAAGAATCTCACTGATTTCAGTGGACTCCTTGTGGAGTGAATTACTGTTTATTAATCAGGAAGGGTGACAGAATCAGGCGCACTGAAACATAGTGTTTCATTGGAATCAAAGTAGCTTATCAGCAATGTAAAGCTGATGCGCTGTGGAATATTTTCAGTAAACCAGAGAAAGTGATGAAGGAATTCACACAGGGAGTGGTCATTTTAAAAAGCAATGTATTTTTTTGGCTGGATTCCCTCCTCTGAGCCCAACCCTACATAGTGAAGAGTTTCTCTACACAAATCTGTGCATAGTTTAATGGGTTCTTTTTAGTTAACGGTTTAACTGTAGGTCTAAAAAAAATGCACTCTTCTCCATCAGAACACCGGGTAATGATCAGTTCTCTGGAGATAAATGGCAGCTAATTTTTAATGTTGCTTTTCAGTGCCTCAATTGATTTATTGTATATACACACACACTCTACACACATATACTCTATACACTCTCTCTCTACACACACGCATGCACCCCCCTCCTCCCCAATACAAAATAGCTTTTTCTGCTGGAAGACAGCATATCTGATTTACTATTTTAAGAGATCAGTTTATGAGTCATACAAAATACGTTTTATCTTATTAATCCATCTGGGCCTTCCTGATATATTTTTCAGGAGTGCTAAATAAGACAGGCTTCATGCAAACAAGGGCTTAAATCTTTTTTCTGTGATCACATATTCTCAGGTGATTCTGCTTGGAACATAGGTGTATTAAAATACTATTCTTAAGTTCTTTTCATTACAGTTTCAGCCTGTGTCAAAATTATTAACTTGCCTTTAGCTTAATCTTATTTCACATTACAGAGTCTCAAATCTACCTGAAATATATGTGTGATGGAAAAGGAAGAAAGTGAGGAGCCAGTTGGTGGTTGTCTTTTCCAGAAACTGAAGAAAAATCACATAAGCTGAGGAAAAGGTCAATGCCTAAAACTTTTTTTTTAAATTGACAAAGTGTTACCAATTAGATGTTTTATTTAAAATGTGTTTTTCAGTCCAAATCTTAATTAAAAGTAAGGGCCTAAAAGCCAGATAATTGACTCTGATAAGACTATAGCAGTGGTTTTCAACCTGTGGTCTGCAGATCCCTGAAGGCCCACAAAATACATCTAAAGGGTCTGTGAAAGGTTGTCATTTCCATAAAACAGTGATTCTCATCCATGGACTCGTGGGGGTCAGCAGACTATGTCTGTGATTTCCAAGTGGGGTCCTCACCTCCCACTCAAAATTTGCAGGGGCTTGCAAATTAAAAAGGATCAAAAATCACTGGGCTATATCATTCCAGGGACAGAAGGCCATTTTAAGTGACCCACTGAGAGTTTCCATAGGAAGAGGGAATCATGACATATGCCTCCATACACCAGAATGGGGCACATATGAAACATATTCATGGCTTGATATTGATTTCTCAGCTCCACAACAGCTACCTGAGTGCCATTACAAGGGCCATCAATCTGCTCTAATGTAAGACATGGACCAAACTGCCCCTCAGCAGCCTTGGGGATTAGGAGAGCACAAAAGTGTCCTAAGCCCAACTTTACTCTCATGCACCTGAACACCCCTTGTCTGGACCAAAGAATTATGTCCCTGAACTGTAGCTACACTTAGAAAAATGACTCTATAAACGGCCTCACGGAGATCCTAAAGGGCAAACTGGCCTGGATTCAGGTGTCTGTGTTTCCTTTCTATGGCATTAAATGCCTCTCTTGTTTGGTTTCCACCTGCAGTTTGATTATATTCAGTTTCAAACTGTCTGACTCAGGTATTGGGAAGTTGGATGCAGTCCAAAGAAAGATACCACTGGGCAAAGATGATACATGAAAACTTTGTTAGGAGCACCATCACCACAGTAGGGGAGAGGTTATGCAGAAACCCAGGTGTGTACATTGCCAGGGGGACAATGAAGAGGTAGGAAGGAGGAACTCAGGATAGGGCAATTGTGGAAAACCAAGGAATGGATGAGGGACAGCGCTAGGAAAGGAGGGATGAGAAGAGAGTGAGAGACAAAGGGATAGAAGAAGGGGAAAATGTGGGAAAGAAAGGGGACAGAAAGGGACACCAGGGGAATGCAAAGGGCAGAAAAAGAACAAGAGGAAGTTCAAAAGAAAAATAACAGTGAGCCAGAAAAAGAGGCAAGAAAAGGCAGTGATTATTGATACGGCAGGAAGAACTGAAGCTTGATGAATGAAGCTTTAGAGAATATTAACATTTCCCCTCTTAATGGAAACCCAAGATCATTTATGTCTAAATGGGCCAAAAATTGCTAAAAGAAATCACTACATGTGAGCAAAAGAGAAAAGAAGCGAGGGAACATGGGCCACATTCACTACTACATTGGCTGACTTTTTTTAACCATTCCAGTGATGTAACATAGCCATAAACCAGACAGTTAAACTAGGTTTACAGCTTATGTCTGCTTTCTATTGCCTGAGCAATGCAAAGTATTTGGCATGTGCTAGGAAATATGGGTCTTTACATCACACCTAAAGCTACATTAAAAGAACATTATTACAATTACAAAGTCAAACACATTCAAGTTAGGAAATGGTAGAATTAAGGCCATTTTGTGAGCGTGCATTCTGATACAGTGTAATTTTTAGTCTGGATTTGTTTGTTGAGTGCAGGAGTTCTATGTACTTTCAAATCCTTAGAAATGTCATTCAGTAAGTCCTTTAAGTATTTGGAGGATATGCCTTATTATTCTCGCAAAACAAATAAATTCAAATCATGCTTTGATTACATCTCTCAGCACAACCTTAATTATAGAGCCAGAATGGTGCTTCCATAACATAGAGAGATCATAGAATCATAGAATACTAGGACTGGAAGGGACCTCGAGAGGTCATGGAGTCCAGTCCCCTGCCCTCATGGCAGGACCAAATACTGTCTAGACCATCCTGATAGACATTTATCTAACCTACTCTTAAATATCTCCAGAGATGGAGATTCCACAACCTCCCTGGGCAATTTATATGGATGGAACCTAGATTTACCTCATCTATCTTTTGTAACATTTGCTGACTTTTCTAAAAGATATTTCTTAATAACACTGTGTACCACACACAGGCAAAAGAGCAAACATTTCCTTAAGGAATTCCCTTTTTCTTGACCTATAGTTTGCTACTAATTAAAGCATAGGCCACAGTCAAAAAGCTGTTTGCATTTATCATTACACCTTTCCCTCCTTTTGTTTAACAAAAGATCTTTCAAAAAGCCAGTTAGAGAACTCCCAGAAATGTTCATGGCTCCAAACTCATTATAGTCAACAATCTGTATACCTGATCATCGGATACCAGTTCAAGGAACTTGTTGAGATGATTCCAAACACTTATGTTCCCCTACAGATTGTCTGATACATATTATCAGTTGCTACATCTTTTCCTTCCATTAAACTTTACACCAAATCTTGCTACTTTACACTGACTCCCTTCCCCGGCATGTTAGCAAAGATACATTGATTAGGTTTTTCCTCCTTCTTGAATGGACTCAGATGTGAAACATATTCTGCTTGGTATTTCTACTTCCTGATCATCTTTTCCTTTTCTTTCTCTAACACTCTGCCAAAGAAAAGCACTGAATCTGGGATTTGAAGTACAGTGTGTTTAAAAAATCCTTTTGGAACCTTCCAGGATTTTTTTTGTCTTCTACAATATAACTGTCCCTGCTAGCAGACCTCTCCCTTTCCATTTTATGAGCAACAATCACATTCCAGGCATATCCCATTGTCTTGGCACAACCAAACCCTGACCTTACTTTAAGTTATGATGTGAGAAAGCTGCATATCAAATTTGGTAGTTCTAGCTCTTACTGTTTAGGAGGAGTTCTTGAACAAACAGACTCATAGATGAACAGACACAAAAAATCTCTCAGATACATAGTAGATTAGATTACATGTAGTTGCATGGAATCCCATGTTCCATTTGGCACATGGTTGTAGAACTCAGACGCTCTTTTTCAGTTGCTGGATTTGTTCTGAAGGTGACCTCAGGGGGAAACAAGGAAACCTGCTGTCATTGTTCCAGAAAATGGAGATTTAATTTCCAGAATGTTCCTCCAAAATGCTGACAGAAAGGGCCAGACAGTGATTATCTAGCTGTAAGATCATTGCTTGCCAGTGATGTGTATGTATTCATGAGACACCAAAAATATCAGCATTTAGAAATAGATAGGTCATGAGATAGTTCTCTCTTTAGATAATATCGTAAGGGAGGGTTGCTCTGTTTAGCACCGGTGACTAGAAGCCAGGACTCCTATATTCTATTCTCTGATCTGCCAGTGACTTACAGTGCATTTTTGTGCAACTCCTTAGACTCACTTAGTCTGACACTTGTGAGGACTGAATATAATAATACAGGGCTGACTCATAATGAACCTTAATTAATTGTGTGATATTGAAAACATTAAAAAGCATTACTAATAGGATGTCAGATGGCCATGTATCTGACACTGATGTGTCTACACTGCACCTGAGGCTCGAAGTAAGATATGCAATTTGAGCTATGCAAATTGCGTATGTTATTTCGATCTTATTTCGAAATTGACACCGTCTACACAGAACTTATTTAGAAATAAATTGCTATTCCTAAACGTCCCTTACGCCTCGTGGAATGAGGTTTACAGGGACATCAGAAGAGTGAGCCCGTTATATTTCAAAATAATGGGCGTGCTGTTAAGATGCAGGATAGCTATTTCGGGATACCTCTGGTATCCCAAAATAGTGCTGAATTGTAAACACATCCTGAGGGTTTTGGGAAGAACATTACAACAATGACCAGCTATCATCATTGAATCTCCCAATCTGGTGAATGGTGAGGGCTGAGCAGTCTACCTTTGGGAATGATCAGGAGCTAGGATTTTCTGCACTGAGATATGTGAATAAGTTGTTGAGCTAAAGAAAAGATCGAAAGTCTGACAGGGAGGAGTCTGGGGAAAAGTGTAGCAATGGATGAGGAATGCAATATATTATGATTAAGGCTTTGTCTACACTGCACAGCTTTTAGAGACACAGCCACGTCGCTAAAAGTTGGCCAGTGTAAACACTACTTGTTGGCACTTTTGCCAGCAAAAAACTTCCACCCTTTACACACACTCTCTTGCTGACAATGCAGCGTTTACACTAGCACTTGCTGCAGCAAAGCTTTTGCCCTGTGGTAAAGGGAGGAGGGAGAGAATGTTTAAGCACCTGTCACTCAATTGCCAGTGTAGACAAAGCCTAAGAGATACCATGAGAGAGGAATATGGATGTTGCTATGCTGGAGCGCAGCTCTAGCCCATCAATTGAAGTTTCTTCTTTCCAGATAGATTTATAATATTGTAGAGGAGATTGCTCCATAATACATCGAGTTAATGAATTGTGCACAGTATCTGGCCATCCCTACCCTCTGTTTCAAATCTGGGAATACCTGGATCTCATCTCTTTTCCTGTCTCTAATTTGCCCCCTCCCCTTTGTGTAAAGTCTGTAGAAGAAAAATGACAGACTATCGCATATGTTATAAATACCTTGAAATGAGTGGAGTAAACAACGTGGTAATAACATTTCATAAAGCTGGCCAGCCAGCCAGCCTCCCTACTGAGACACTTTTTATTATGTTCCGCTCCAAGTGTCATTTCCCTAATGCTGCCCATACATCTTGTGCTGTGTGACAAATCAAATCTGTATTCACCCTTGCTTTCTCTGGCAGTGAAGAGGCACGGCAGTGGCCGGCTCATGGCATACAAAGTGCGTCATAAAACTGCAAGGGTTCCCTCGTAATTTATTCTCCTGGCTTTTGTTTTGTTGTTCTGAGGGAGGATGGGGATAGCAGGTGACTACAAATGTGCATTCTTCAACTGCCTTGACTGATCTGTTTCCTTTAGGCGCTGTGTGGCTTGTTTGCTTTGACAGTTGCACATGCCAGAGAAATAGCAGCAAGCTTCAGGTGGGGCTTCAAGGTCATGCCCTATCTTAAACATGTGAAGTAGAGTCTTCCATTAAGGAGTGCTTGATGTGGGTGACTGAGGAGAGCAAATAAACAAGAACAAAATAAAACAACAAAGCTAGCCCTCTGCTGGTTATTTGTTTGGGACAGCAAAGATAGTGTTCTGAAAGCACACCCACCCGAGCCTGAATGACCTTGGAGGGAGAGGTAGAGACAAAGGGTCAGAGGCAGACAGAGTTACTAAAGGTGATCTGGGTCTAGTCCCCATTTCACTCACCAGTGAAGTGAGTGTGACCTTTTCATTCCAGAGCTACAAAGAACATGCAACCTGATTTGTGGGACTGAATAATATTAAATTCTGCCCATCTCCCCAGTAAGGAGAGACCAATAAATGTCATTCAACAACCCACACTGATCCATCCAGCTAATCTGCTATCCCAGGGCAGGAACATCTAAAACCCTCAAGGTATTTACATCTTCTGGAATACTAGTCCCCTCCAACTGAAACAGCTATGATAGTCAAAGACCTCTCTCTCTCCTCACCATGAATGTCCTTGCTCCTGCTCCCAGTAGAATGTATGTGGTAGCTTTGAAAGCCTCTCCATTGGAGAAAGACACAAAATCTTCACTTCCATCCCCCTAACCCATGCCAGGGTTTAATTTTCTTAACTCTTACACTTTTAACTCAGTGTGGTCCAATAATGAAAAAAAATAGAATAATTATTTGAAGGAAAAAATATTAATAATATTAATTATTCCAAGTAACTTTGCTCTCAAGCCCTGCAACTGAGTAGGCCTGACACTTTGAGAATCAAAAGTCTTCTCTCTAGATATTTCTTTCATTTCTTCAGCCTGCATTAAGGTTTATTTAGCTGGTCCTGTTCCCACTGAGGAAGTGAAAAGATGGGTAATGTTACTTTAGAGATGAGACAGTTAAGAAGAGACATGATAGTTATACGAAATAGTGAATGAGATCAGGTGGGTGAGGTAATATTTTTATTGGACCAACAATGTTATCTCACCTACTTTGTCTCTCTAATAACCTGGGACTGACAAAGTTACAACCACATGGCATAACATAATGAATGCTATACAGAAGGGAAACTAGGCACTCCTGTTCAGTCCCTCTCGAAATACAGTAACCAGGGGACATTTGATGTAACAGAGTACCAGCCAACTTACAACCAGGAAAAGGAAATTCTTTTCCACACAGCGCACAATTCACCTGCACAACTCATTGCCGCACAGCTTTGTTGAGGCCAAGAGCTTAGCAGATCCCCAAATTGATTGAACGTTGATATGGTGAACAAGACTATTTAGAGTTAGAAAGTAAAGGAGTATGGGTACAAATAGAAATTCTTCCACTCAAGGGCTTCAAGTCTGGGGGCTGTCTCTGACTATTTGGGTTTAAGAAGAAACTTTCCATAAAGGACAGGTTGTCCCATAACTGTTTTCTGCAGCACTGCTGGACACTATGAAAGACAAGGTGATGAACTACATGGACTATTGTGTTTTTCCAGTGTGTCCTCTGCTTCCATGTTTTACCATTGGCTGTCTACTGAAGGATGTTTTGGGATCTAGGTCAGACCATACATGGTTCTTCAGCCCTGATTAGAACATTGGCTCTCCCATATTTGCCTGTCACCAGAAAAGGAGACATCCCTCCACCCTTCCCCAACTCAGTGTGCTCTGTGGGGCTCAAAGTAAGAGCAGAGGGTTTTATTTCTGAACTCTGACTTTCAATGGCATAATTGACATGATTGATAAAAGTAAACAAATGCACCCATTCTACAGTTTGCAGCGACATTTAGCAATTTGTAGCAATGTTCAATAATTACATGATGCATTCGTTAAGTAATGCATTTAATTACTTTGCATGTGGTATTTAGGAAGGTCTCTTTTTAATTAAAGGGCTTAAGGACAGTAAGAAGTTCCCAAGAATACTTACTTAAGTAATTCCTAGTAAATACAGATAAATTGTAGATAGCTATTTTATTCGGTACCAGAAGCTAAAGGCAATGTTGCTGCTGTAATAGCGGGGATCCCACAGGTCAGGAGTAAGGTAGTTTGGCAGATCTGGATGGAGTGCTAGGACTGAGGGTCTTGATGTTCAGGGAGGTCTGAGACACATTGTTATATCTTTGTGTGGCCCTAGAATGGAAATTTCAAGGGAAGTTGTCGGGGAAAACATTTAGCAGGGCTGCGTGAAGGTATGTTTACCCTACAGCTGTTTATACTCTGCGCCAGACTCTCCTCTGGTTATAAAATAGCATAGCTCCGCTGAAGGCAATAGAGGTAAGCCAGCTTGCACCGCCGAGTGTCTGACACTATGTCTGGTTTTAACCAGAACTCGCAGGCTCTCGCTCACTAGCACAAAGACTCACATATGCATTATATGATGTTTGCAAAAGGCAATGATGAATTATGGGGGCGAGTGGCTGACTCGGAGGACTGGATGAAGGGACAATGAGGCTTTCGCACCTAGAATGCTACTCATTTCAGGCTGATAGTGACTGAAAGTTGTTGCCATCTGATGGCTATTTAGTAACCATGTGAAAAATGCATTGCTGGGCTCAGTCCATTTCCTAATAGCCAGGTTTTCACACTCTTCCCCTCCTTCCTACTGTTCTCCACACAGTATCACAATCAGCGCTAATTACCATCACTGCTGATAGCCCTAGTAGAAATGTCAAGGACCAAACAGCTCTGAAGATTAACTATCCTCTCTGCATGTCAGGGTTGAAGCACAGAGGTAAGGACTCCGCTCTTTTCAAAGCTGTGCATTTGACACCTTTTGCCAGCACATTCCTCCTGAATCTTTTTAAAAGACGTTTGAAATGATAACAGAGAAAATCCCCTCTGTTCTTCACAATCTCTCAGCTGATTTCTTAGCTTTAAAGCCTCTCCTAATCTCTAGAGACAATCGCCCACAAGTCCTGTCATGAGCGGAATGAAGATGGCACCCCAGCTCTCCAGAAGAGCACTGAGACACCTTTAACTGTAACATAATCAATGTTTTTATGGAGTTCCGGATCATTTACTGGTATTGAACATTGCAGTGGCTTAATTCTTCCTCACACAACGTGAAAACAAATAACAGTTCGATAGACTTCATCGCTCACAAAGGGCAGACAGAGCAGGCCAGCCAGCATGAAAATACATTAATTATACTTCACCAGAGAGATAGCACATGCCATGAAACAAAAGTGCATGTTTCTTCCTTCGCCTCTTTCCTTGGGGGAAGGGAGTGTTATTTTAGACATACAAATGATTGATTAAAATTACTCTTGAGTCTAACCATGGAGTGTCCAGTTGATTAAAAAAAGAGACACCTTTGATACAAACCAAAGGATTCACCTTCAATGGACACCAGCAAGCACTCATTGGAGCAACTCCTCCATTGACCCAGCCCCTTATAGCAAAGCCTGACCAATGAGTACTGGGTACTCTATTGAAACACTAGACATATCTGATCATCCCTTTGCTTGAATTTGAGAAGGACAAGTCCTCCTTGATAGACAGCATGGGGATTTATGCTTTCACTGACACATGACATTTCAGAGGAGTTGCCTCACTGGAACATATAAAGAGCATTCCTTTGATGACTGATCAGATGTTCTCCTTAGCCACTGAGGGTCAGATTTTAAAAAGTATTTAGGTGCCTAAAGACACAAATAGGAACCTAATGGGATTTTCAAGAGCATTTGATGCCAAACTTTCATACAGATTTGTGCTAATTACAAAGTCTCCACAGTATTTTTCTCTGCTCAGGTGAGACTCAGCTGAAATAGCAGGGGAATAGCCATGCAGAAATTACATGCATTTTTGGCGCTTAATCCATTGACATTCCAGGACTGCAATGAGCTCTAGATTAGGCCTTTGCAAGCTGCATAAAATCTGGTATAGCAGGGAGTATTGAAGATTATTTTACAGTGCATTGGGTCTGTACATCTCCCTCTTTGTCTTATGCATCATCTAATATTTTTATTTTGTGAAGAACAGCATTTGATAAGAACTTCAAAACTACCCATTTCTAATGCCCAAGTGATCTGTAAACACATTTTTGTGTGAGTACCTGTATGGTAAAAGTAACTACTCTGCTTATAGTGTGCCATGGTAAATGATAGCACCAAAGAAACCTACCAAGAAACTAGGGCAAACACTAAAAATAATTCTGCTTTCTCTTCCTTGGCAATTCTTGTAACACATTGCAGATGACTTGAATGGCTAAAAAGGGCCACATAAAAGAAATATGTAGCAGAAATGTTTTACTTATGTTAGTTGGCTGCTGGAGCAGGAACAGAGAATGCTGGAAAAGGCCAAAACAGCCAATCTCCAACACTGGTCAGCACTGAATACTTCAGAGTCAGAATTAAAAGTGGGATTTCAAAAAGCTCCCAGCATTGGCTGACCTCTCCTCCCAATGAAGTAGAGTTAGGCCAGTGCTGACTGCTTTTGAAATTTCCATCCTCAGGCCCTAAAACTCTAGTAATGCACTCAGTTATGAAATAATATATCAGGCAGGGAAACTTTTTCCCAACCCTCCTTGTTGATCAACTAATGCTCAAAAGCACAAGAATTGATACCCCCATGCAATTCATATAAGCATCACTCTTTTCCAAATTTTACTAAGCAATTCGTCTTAGTAATATTTTATTGCAGTGAAGGAGACCCATTTAATTAAATGTTGAATACAATTATATTACTTATAATCCATTTAATATCTATTGCCTATAAATTTGTCCAAGACAGGGTAAACAGAAGTGTCCAGTTGGTCTTCTCTCTGCAATATATTAGTTTTTTGACCTTTCTCCAATTATTTTTTAAACTAAGCCTTCCTAATGTTTTCAGTCAGTCCTCATACTGAGGCATTCCTTCAATGCCTTTAGAACTTTAGTTCTTCTTTGTCTTTTTTTTCCCTAGATGGAGTTGATCTAAAGCGAATACAGCACCAAAGCTGAGCTGGAAACATTAATTTATATAATAGCATGATATTTTCCATTGTATTAATTTTCACCACATCATCTTATCCATTTTTGACCAACACTAGAGTAGTGAATAGAAATACTCAACAACAATTTTCTTTCCCCTGAAAGGTCTGGTTCAAAGTCTGTCAGTGTGTAGGGGTAGTCTAAATTGTTCCTTCCTTCTGAATTGTATTCACCACTACGTTGCTTAATTAGGTCCTTCTGGAGTTCCTCAAATCCTTCCTTGCCTTTCCTGACTAACCTATATAACTGCCATCAGCAAATATTGCCAACTCACTATTCACCCCCTTTTCCAGGCAGTTAATAAATATAATGAACCACCAAGCTCCCAGTACTGTTCCCTTGAGCACCCCTATTTATTAACTTGTTCTGATGCTGAGACTTAATCACTTATCACTGCTTCTTGCTTCCTGTCTCCACAGATTTCTCCTTGTGTGCTATTGCAACACTTCAACTCAGCTGAGCCATTCAGGGTCATAGTCTCTGACTTAAACAGGAGCAGTCTCAATGAGGTGTCATTTGTGGAATGGACTACACTCATGTTCACTGATCTGATCTTTAGGTAGTACTACGTAGCCTCTCTCATGTACAGTTGTTGGGGAAATTATATTTTTGTCCCAGGAGAAATTTTGAAATTTCAGTATTTGTTTTTATTCCAATAAATAATATAGTCAGACATCTGAAATTCAAAAACTTCCACAGAGCAAAAAGTTGCAAAAAGAAAATTTCAGTTCTGAAATATTAAACACAAAATGTCTCAAAATATCAGCATTTGACATTTCAAAATCATCACTTTTTAACAAGTGGAAATGCTGAAATGTCAATTTGGCCACGTCAATTTGGCTACTACAGATAAGATCAAAACAGCCTCAGTCAATTTTCTGGGGTTTCGAATTAGTGGGTCTAGTGAAGAATTGAGAGGGTGTTCCCATCAATGCCAATAGTCTTGCTTCTACGAGGAGTAAGGGAAGTCACGTGCTTCCTTCGACTTCCTGCCATGTGGATGATACCAAAATTCAAATTAAGACACTTTGATTTAAGCTACACAATTAATGTAGCTGAAGTTTCACATCTTAATTTGAATTTACCCTCTAGAGTAGACCAGGAGTTTACAACAAACGTTTCATTTACAATTTTCCCATTGAAAAATCAGAAAAAAAATGTCAAAAGTCAAATTTTCTCATGGGAAATTTCCATTTTGATGAAACTGCATAATTTGCTAGGAAAATTTTTTGATCAAAAATTTTAACTGGGTCTTTTATCAAGTATTCCACAGCTAAAGGGGAATTATTTAAGGAGAGTATTGGGCCCAGTTTCCCACTTGGTATAAGTGCACTGAAGTTAATTAAGGGAATTACAGAAGTCAAGTAGATGGAGCAGATGCAGGATTTAAATGTAAAGGAGGTTTAGAATTTCTTTCCAAATCAACTATACAAAGGGTATCTGACTTTTGCATTCCAAGCAAGGAGGGAAAAAAATTGTAAGGAAACACACCTGACAAATAAATGTATTTGTGATCTGGAGAAGTAATGTGGGACTGGGAATAGCTAATGTCATATTTATACCTACAAACAGGAAAACAAAATTATCACGGCAATACGGACCTGCTAGTTTGATTTCAAAAGTATACAAGGCTTTAGAGCAAACTGTGAAGGAAACAACAATTACATGTATAGAGGTAAATGGTAAAGGTGATGAAATGCAACATGGGTTTCCCAAAGGTAGATCAAGCCAGATTTGCTTCTTTGAGAAAATAACTGATTTTTTAATTAAGGGACGTGCAATAGGGCTGATATATTTGGACTTCAGTAAAGTATTGGACCTCAGTTACGTTGGGTTATTACAAGATTGTAAGGAACTGGCTAAAGGGCAGAAGGGCAACTGGTTGTGCTGCAAGGTGAACTATCAGACTGGAGAAGGGTTACTAGTGGACTTCCTCAGATCATTCTTGGCACCCATCTTAGCCAGTATTTTTATCAATGACCTTGGCACAAAAAGCTGTGTGTGCTAATGAAATTTGCTCACGATACAAAGTTGGGAGGCATCATCAATACTGAGGAGGATCAAAATATTCTGCTTGAAGATCTGGCTGGCCTTGAAGACTGGAGTGACAGGAATGGTATGAAAGTCAACACTACACAATGAAAGGTGCACTTATGGTCCAAGAATAAGAATTTCTGATACAAGCAGGGGTTTGGAAGTAGAAACAACAGAGGAGCTGACAGACCTGGGTACAGAGGAGCTGACAGACTCAGTGGGCCCCTGGGCAAGATGGAGGGGAAGGGGCAGCTCTCAAGGCCTTGGGCAGTAGGTGTGGGACTAAGGTTAGCTTCCTCAGGAAGCCTCAGCGCTCACAGGAGCACTCTGCATCTATCCCAGGCAACCCTTAATATTGCCCAAAGTGTGCCATGCAGCGTTCTGGTACCAACTTAAAAGTCCCAGGCCTCTGGCAGCCACTGCTGCAACAGTAACAGCAATGGCAGCCGGGGACTTGGGGCTCTTTTGAATTACCAGGACCTGAAGCAGTTGTCCCCATTGCCCCCACCCTGCCATTGGAACTGCCTGGGTGTGTGGCTTTATTACAAGATTATTGTGAACCATCAATGTGATGTAGCTGTGAAAAGGGCAATTGCAATGCTAGATTGTACTAGGGTGAAGCATATCCAGTGTGGACAGAGACGCATGAATATCACTGAACAAGGCACTGGTGAGACCTCCTCTGGAATACTGTGTGCAGATCTGGTCACCCTTGTTCAAGAAAAAAATAATTAAAATAGGAAGAGGTGCAGAGAAGAGCTACTAGGGTGATCGGGGGAATGGAGGGTCTGTTTTATGTGACAAAGATAGAAGACCGTGGCTTGTTTAGCTCAGTAAAAATGAAGGCTGAGAGGGGTTATGATTGCTCTCCATAAGTACATCAGAGGGATAAGCACTAGAAAGGACAGAGAGCTCTTTAAACTAAAGGACAATGATGGCATATCAATGATTAGGTGTAAGCTGAACATGAATAAATTGAGGCTGGAAATTAGAGGAAGGTTTCTAATCATCAGAGGAGTGAATTTTTTGTACAGGAAGAGTTGTGGAGACAGAGAACAACATTTATGAGTGTGATTGTGTAAAGGAGGGTGGGAGGTAGTTGTCAATGGCCCTGGCCTCACTTCCAGTTTGTGTTATATGGTCCTAAAAGCTCATGCTTCAGGGCTTTAGCAGGCCACTTTCAGGGGATCAGGAAGGGATTTCCTCCTTCCCCCAATTATATTCTGGGTTAGTTTGGTTGTTTTGTCCTGTCTCCTTCCTCAGGCACAGCCACAACTGGAGATAGGACACTGGGGAGGGCCAAGGTGGTACCGAGCATCCTCTCTCTCTCTCTTTCTCAGTTGCTTGTCTGCCTGATTCTTGCTCACATGCTCAGGATCTAACTGACTGACATATGTGGGGCAGGAAGAAATTTTCCCCCAGAACAGACTGGCAGTACCCTCAGGGGTTGTTTTCCGCCTTCCACTGGAATATGGGTCACTTGCCAGGATTACGTGGATACATCTCAATCAGCCTATGTCTATGCTACCACAGAAAGTTGACTAAAGGTACACAACTTCAGGTTCACTATTTCCATAGCTATGTAGCTGGAGTTGACATACCATAAAGATCAGCTTACTGTAGTGTCTACACCAGTGATTCCCAACCTTTTTCCCATGGAGGAACCCCTAAAATAATTTTTCATATCCCGAGGAACCCCTACCTATGAAAATGTTTGCTTGGCCAGAAAAAGTTGACAGCAGGGAGTGCAATTCAATTACTGTGAAATTTTTTCAAGAAAATTTATTTGTAAAGAGCTGTTTCATATATGTCAGCTTACATTGTAAGAAAAAAAATGGGAGCATTTTTCCTGTCTTTTTTTGTATTATCTAATCTTTTTTTTTTCAAATATCAAATATCCTCCCCCTCCCTCTTTCTCTTCTCCTCCTCCTCCTGCCTCACTCTCTCTTTCTCTTCTCCACCTCCTCCTACCTCTCACTCTCTCTTTCTCTTCTCCTCTGCCTCACTCTCTCTTTCTCTTCTCCTCCCCCTCCTGCCTCACTCTCTCTTTCTCGTCTCCTCCTCCTCCTACCTCTCACTCTCTCTTTCTCTTCTCCTCCTCTCCTGCCTCACTCTCTCTTTCTCTTCTCCTCCTCCTCCTGCCTCACTCTCTCTTTCTCTTCCCCTCTCCTCTGCTTCTGCGCAGCGGCCTGGCTGAGCTACGCAGAAGTCAGCTGAGCGCCATGGCGGGAGGCGAAGGCCATGACAGAGGCTCCAGGCCCCGCCCTCTGGCTTGGAGGGCACCACTTGCTCCCGCGTGGCAGCCCGGCTGAGCGGCGCAGAAATCAGACGAGCACCAGTGTGGGAGGCGAAGGGCGTGACAGATGCTCCAGGCCTCGCCCAGTGTTATTTATTCCACGATTTCTGGCAGAACCCCTGATGATGGTCCACGGAACCCCGGTTGGGAAACACTGGTCTACACTAAACCTGTTAAAACAACTGCTGGTGTATTAATCTCATGTCATAGATCCCTGCTTAATTAGATGTAGGCTCAATCAGTTCCCTGCCATTGTGGGGGCTTTGGGAATTGGTGCACATCAGTCCCTCCTATTCCTTCTTTCTTTTCTGCACTGCAACTTTGGTCTCATTTTGATTGATAGGTGCGGGTGGCCTATAATGTACAGGTGCTCAGTCTACATGATCTGGTGACCCCGTCTCAACCTTAAACTCTATGGGTGCATCTACACTGCACCCATAGCTCGAAATAAGCTACACAGTTTGAGTACACAATTTGCATAGCTTATTTTGAGTTAATTTCAAAACAAACCGCCATTCTAAAATGTCCCTTTAATCCTCGTGGAACAAGGTTTACAGGGACCTTGGAATAGCGAGCCCGTTATATTTCGAAATAACAGTCTTGTTTCATAAATGTGGAATAGCTATTTCGGGATCCTGGGAGTATCCCGAAATAGTGCCACAGTATAGACGTACCAGCGTAGACTTTATGACATCATAAAGGATGAACCACTGTATTGTTAATGGGGATAGGAAGCATTTATGGACTTTGCTCTTTTTGAAATGTGTATTGTGCCTTTCTACAATAATTCCATATGCACTGAAAGACTCACATGGGTGTGTTTAAATTGAAATAAAAATGAGACAGTGCAAGCATTTTCCTCTCACCCTGTGCTTACCAAATTTCCTTAATGACCTCTCGACTGAATTTATTAAAACATGTTTGAATAAAATAAATCAATTTTATTCATTATCTTGTCTCCCCCACCTTTATTATCCATTTTATTAATGTAATACCCTAAGAAATAATTGTGAAAAAAGTGACAAAGGGAAAATACTAGGAATAGATGCAAACATACAAAAATATTTACTGAAATACATGTATTGGGATTTTTTTTCATCTTTGTTTGTGTGTGCAAACATACAACTGTGAAATTGGAGCAATTTTTAAAAAATGCTGACAAATTTTAATGTGGCAATTATATTTCCAATGAAGACAAGAAAGTTTGGTGACAAATGTCACACTGCTTTCCAAATTTCAAAGTGACTTCATCTCAGCCTCTAAGATTTGTATCTATACACTGACATCCTGTGTAAAGTAGAGGTAGAAATCTAACTTATAAACCATGGCTATCGGAGGACAGAAAAGCAGGCAGATTTGGGTGGGTAACATTGTAAACGAAAACCACTGACATATGTCTAAGGCAGAAAAAATGTTTAAAGCATGCGTGCAACATGGCATTGTATCTTACATAACATGAAAACTGACACCAACGGTGCCATTTTGGGTTTGTAGGGGGCGTGCAGCAGCCGTGCGCTGCGGGACAGCAGCTAGCTTTTCATCCCGTTCGCTGGATGCTAATGGAGTCTGGGGAAAGTGACTGCATTCTGTGCATGCCTCTCACACCAGGCTGGTGAAGGGAGCTCACCAGCCAGGTGTGAGAGGCATGCATGGAATGCTCATGGCTGCTGCCCTTGCCACGTGCCCGAATGTGTTGACTGACACGTGATATTTTAAATCTATTGTCATATATCACTTTTGTGCTGATTAGAAATGATAGGCATTGTCCTTAGCTGGTATAAATCAGTGTATTGCACCCAGGCCTGCCAATAGTGGGGCAATTGCCCTGGGGCCCAGTGATTCTAAAGGACCCGGAGCCCCAGGCCCTTTAAATCATCACCAGAGCAGTGGCCAGCACACTCCGGCAGCGCTAAGGGCTGGGTGGCAGGCATGGCACACTCCTGGTGGCGCTGAGGGCTGGCTGGCCTGGCCCTGCCTCTTCTGCCTGAGGCCCCACCCCTTATGGAAGCACAGAGCTGCCCTCCCCACCTTGTCCAGGGGCCTGATGTGGCTGTCAGCTCCCATGATTGCTGATGATCTGGCCTTGAATGTATAATAAAAGTGTCCATTCTTGGCCTTCTGCCTACTGTTGCCTGTATATATTCTGTCTGGGTAATTGTGGCCTTCCACAAGACTGTCTTTTCCCGCTAAATCTGCCCTGAGTAACACTCTCAGGGGCTAAGGGATTTCACACTTACCCTGAAAATGGCATATTTATGCTGATTGTTAACACTGTGGCAAATTAACAGTTCCAGCTGAGGCACTGAGCTGGTCCAACAGCATTGTTCTGCAGCTGAGCCATATGTAAAAGAGGGAATGGGATTTTTCACTTGGTAATGATGAAACATAAAGATGTCAGGCCTGGGAAATCCAGATTGAAAGTGATAGAAGTATTTGGCCAGAAAGCAGAATAAGCTGTAATCAGAGGATTTTAGCTGCAGGCTTTAGTCAATGCACTTTTAGATGTTATCAAACCACACAGAGAAATAACTGCAAGGAGACATTTCATTTTCTAAATTAGTACTGGCCTTTCAATCATCAGCTAGGATCATCCAGCACCATATTAGATGTATCTGTTCACCTTGCCTCTGTCCATCTTTATTGTTTGTGTAATTTAAGAGACTCAGAGCAACTGCTCTTTTGTGGCTCAACTTTAGTTGCTTCTTTTGCTACATGGGTGAAATGATACATATGCTTTATAATTGCTTTTATCCAAAGATCTTAACACCCTTCATGGACAGGGGCTCCACAAGCCATGCAATAACCCACTGGGCCAGTTAGGTTTCAGCATATATATTTAACAGATGAAGATCTCATGGCACAGCCAGGTTAAATGATTTGGTCAAGGTTACACAGAAAGTCAATGTCAGAAGCAGGAGTGGACCACAGCAGTTGTGACTAGAGCGATGTGAACTATCTGTTGCAAAACCCCAAATCATTCACAATTCCCTAGACTTCATGTTTCATTACAAACTTGTGCCTGATTCATCAGCTGTCACATCCTTTCCAAACAAACATTGAACCAATTTCAAATAAACCAGGGCTCATTTGTGCGAAACTGGGTGAAACTTGGAGGGTTCACCTGGATGTTTTGGGTCATTCACATAAAACATTCAAAGTTAACATGAGCCCATAACAAACAGAAACCAAAGAGAAGGTTGGCATGAACATCTACCAGCCAAAGCCATCTGAATCCTCACACCTTTAGTTCTGACACCAAGATCATTAGTGCAACTAACAGATACATTTCTTGCACCATTCTAAGCTGGAAAAAATGTCTTTTTTTTTTCGGCAGATGATCTTCAAAGACTAGGAAACCCCAGCTATTCAATAGGACAGTTTCACCCTGTCGTGATTCCCTTTTGCTCCTGAAGACCCCTCTTGCAGCTGGGTACAATACTGCCAGGGTGATTGCCTCAGGTTTCTATGTCAGGCTCCTCAAACACTCCATCGCAAGTCCTCCCAGGTACAATATTACTCTTTCATGAAAGCAGTTTCTTATCCCCCAAAGTGCAAATAGTTCTTGAAAGCCCCAAAGAGCCCATTTAGCCTACACAGTGCAGATAGTCCCTTAATGTCCAAAAATATAGTTCAATAACATACAGGTATGAGAATCTACTGCCACATCTGGACTTTCCTCCAGTCCCCAACTGTTCTTGTATCGAAACAAACCTCCAGTCCATCTAGCTGAGTCCTTCCTAGGCTTCTTCTTGGTTTCCAGCTCAGGAAGGAGAGCAGGCTAGCCCCTCTTCTGGTCTCTTAGTTCTCAGCTCCTTTTCAGCCACCTCACACTTACTTTCTGGTTCAGGAAGATCAGCCAGTTAGCCCCTGTACTAGTTTCCTCCCCTCAGCCTTCCCAGAGAAAGCCCCAAGGGACCTCCTCTCCAATTACAGCTGTCTTCCTCTAATTTTCATACCCTCCCATACTTCTCCACTCTCTTAATTGGGCCAATCTGGGATGTACTTGCACTTGGGGCCAGCTACTGTGTAAAATAACCCTTCCTTCCAAATTCAGAACCAAATCTCTAAGGGTACATCTACACTAGCCCTTTAGATTGATCTAGGGAGGCTAATGAGGGCAACTGAAATTGCAAATCAAGCCCGGGATTTAAATATCCCGCACTTGATTTGCATGTTCCCGGCCGGTCACCATTTTAGAAATTGACTAGCCCGAAGTAACTGCCCGCGTCTACACGCAGTGAAATGGGATTCCGATTTAAAGCCTAACTCGAATTAGCTGGTATTCCTCCTGCAATGAGGTTTACCAGCTAATTCGATTACTAGTCAATTTCTAAAATGGCGGCTGAGGAACATGAAATCAGCGGGATATTTAAATCGCTTCATTGCAATTTCGGTCACCCTCATTAGCCTCCCTAGATCGATCTATGGGGCTAGTGTAGATGTACCCTTACTGTTTTCACTCTATTCTTATTTTGGTAAATTCCCAGGGGCTTCATGGGAGTTTGCCTGAGTAAGAACTTTCTAATTTGGCCAGCTGTATGGATACACAACTGCTTTGTTCCCAGACCACTGCCTCCCTCATTTGCTCCTTCCCCGCCTCCTCATTGTACAATCTACATATTGGATTTTGAAAGGGGAAAAGAAATCCAACAATGCTGCATCTTTTCCCTTCCTTTAAACTTGAATCACACGCACTGCAGGGATCACGCCAGTGTTGTAGAAAAGCCTCTTGGATTCTGCTATGTGTGTACGTGCATCCCTGGCCCCCTGGCGTGGATGCTGGTTTTCATTATTGCTGCACGTTCTCTTTGCTCCCGTTTAAAACTTCATCTACTCTCCAATGTATGTGAAAGCCTCAGGCTCATTTGCCCTTTGAGTCACTGAAAAAATCCTGATTATACAGACCCAGCTGTTATGTGCCAACACCAAAAATTCAAGGAGGGAGGTGAATTTTCAACAAAGGGTCACTATGCCTATAGGGAGGACTAATTAAATTCCTAGTTTCCCACCTGGGAAACTTATTGAGTGCACCTTTTCACCCTCCAACCAACCCTCTCACCCATCTCATGTGTTGGTCCTTTAAAAACTGTTTACATTTTCAGTGCATCTATTCTAATCTCTGACTCTATTAACACAGTTTTTCTTGAACAATTATTTGGATTTAACAGAGAACACGCTGACTACATTTGATTACTACCACCTGAAATTTAGCTGCTCAGTTACCAGCCCTATAGAAAGAAGGGATATAAAGATGATGGGAACAATGGGGTCAAAACTAGTGTCCCCTTGCTTCAACCTAGAGGGACAATGCACATTACCTTTCTTTGTCAACACCTGTACTGTGGTCTTGAAAAGAAAAAGGAGACATAAGTGCTCAGGGTTGCTGTGAGCTATGGGTTCTAGCTGGGTCAGCACAATATTGCATGCAGTGCCACCTGTCAAATGGAGTTAAATGGGATTTGCCACAAGTTGACTCTACTGTACAACCACGTGTGTGGCAATGCACAATGTATGTACATCACTTTGACGCTGCAATAATAGATACCCTAGGAAAACCTAAGATGGATACGTGTTTGTATGTGTATTCAACCTTCACCCTGCAGCTGTGACTGCTATAATACATACACACAGAGACTACAGCACATACACATGCAGGGGCTGATTCACCACTGCATTACTCCAGTTTTTGTAGGCCTAACTACACCAATGATGTTTTATAAGGGCAATGCTGAAATCAAGTATAGGATAGTCAGGTCCACATACTCTATATTTTCCCTGCCCTACTCTCTCCTCTTTTATAATACACACACACACACACACATATATTATGTTTATTGCTATATTTTAGCGGGGAAATATACTGGGACCTGATTTGGAAGAATATTGCAAAAACTAAATATGTGTGAACTTTCATTTGAATAGCTTTGCTTCAATGGGATTCAGAACCTTTGTGTTGCAATTGGAGGTGTTGTTCATAAGTGTGATGGCAGAAAGAGAAAGTCTCATATACTGTTCTAGTGCTACTAATAAAGCAAGACTTGAGCAAGAGACTGAAAATAGATAAGAGCTTGACATTGTCATATGTAATACATTTTGCAGGTGTGAATCTCTTAAAAAAATTATAAAATTAGACATGGATGATAGGTTAATTAGCTTATGGAATCCAGCATCACTCTGTAAATGAGTTGCCATGATGGGCACTGGCATATCACTGTCAGACAATTAGGCTACTGAAATCTCTCCATGTACTGTATTTGTCTCTATTGCAATTAGCACATGCTGGCAGATCTTTAACTGTGTACTATGTTCTTACATTTCAGAGATACTTGCCCAGTTCACATACAAGCTGTTTAGACACCTGTTGCGTGTAGGAAAACACAAGATGAAGGGACACAAACTTAGCTGGCTAGTATAGGTCAATACAAGATGCCCCCAGGGTCAGAGGATGTTAGAGATGTAGGACCAGGTCCGGGGCTGCAGTCAAAAAGAAATCAGGGGAGCTGAGGACACAGGTGCAAATGAGTTTTTATGCCTTTAGGTTTCCCTCTCTTGGACTTTCGAAGTGCTTGATTTGCACTTTCCAAGTGCTTGATTTGCATCCCTCTGCTGACAGAGGGATGCAGTCTGGAGGTAGCCGTGTATACCTATGTGCAAATGCACATGCTCATATTTAGAAGTTTGGCCAGGCATGGTATCATTCATTTAACCCTTTAATAAAAGTAACAGATGCTTGAAAACTATGTGCAAAACTAAGGCAATATATAGAGTTAAGTAAGGCATCCCATTCCTGAAGATATACCTGCAGAATTTCCTAACAAAGCAAGATCAATTTTTATTCTGTTCTGATTCTTGTATCATCAGAAAAACTGACAGATACTTTGATTACAGAATCTTTCATTTTTGGTGATGATGTTTGATGGAAAAGGAAAAAGTATGTTTCCAGCTTGCTTGTTCTGACTTATGAACTGACCAGGTTGGGTAGTTCTGGTTCTAACTAGCAATGGGTAAATGTCAGAATCTTTAGCTGAGTTTAGGTAAACAACCAAAAGTTCAGATTCCTGTTTGAAGCTTAAGCAAACTTATCTGAACCTCTTTGCTCTAGAAACCCCACTGGAAAAATCCCATAAGAATAAATGTATTGTTTGTATTGTAATAAGAAAATCTGACATTTCATTACTTTTGAAAAAGCTGACTAGCTCTATTGTTGATCAAAAGTGTGGGAAATTTTGGCAAACATTTTCTTGAAAATATTTCCCCTGATTTTTGATGAAATTAGGAATTTTGATGACCTTTTTCACTTAATTTTTGACTCTCTCTGCTTCTGATATTTCCCGTACTGCTTGCTTTTCAGCCTGGTATGAGATATAGTCTGATGCAAATAGTTTTCTCCTGTGCTATTTTGGTATTTCTGTACATGGATGCACATACAAAAGGTGAAATATACATATATAAATAGGAATGAGATAGGTTTAATTTCAGGTAAATTTTCAGGCCATTTCTCATTTTATTTAAATTGGATTGTCTATTAATTACCAGCTTGAAACTGGTCCAAAATATACCTTTACCCCTAGTAGGAACAACTTCTGTTGGGTTCCTCCTTTAGTATCTACTTAAAGTTGTTTGTTGAGGCAATGAGAGTTGCTGTAGCTCTTTAGCATTCCACTGCATATACAAACCCAATGTCCTCAAAGTTTCAATTACTTTCAAGTAGCTTAGTTTGTGGCCACACAATGATTTTAATGGAGAGAGTTTAACCTTGGGCTCAAAGGTACACGATACTTCGATAAGAAGTGTCTGTTGAAAATAAAGCAGGATAAGGCAGACGGAGGGGAAATGACTCCACCTAGAAACCACACACTGGCTTGGCAATGTTATTAACTTTTTGCCATCTAATAGGAAGCCACAAGGTGAGGACAGGTGGAGGAGTGCAGAAGGCGATATTAAACACTCCATAAACCTGGAGAGTCTGGAGTTGACATTGTGTGAACATAAGAACACTCATTCCATCTGCTTGAATTTCACCATGATGATTCTCTAGCCTTTCCTACCTGGCGACCTCATGCCTGTCTGCTTTTCAGATCAGAGACCCAGAAAGAACGGGAATGGGAAAAGGAGGGTTTCCTGATTCCAAGGGTAACACCTTCACATGGTGTAAATAGATGTAGCTCCATTGTGATGTCACAGCAACACTCTCTGTTTAGTCTGCTAGCTCAATCTTGGAATCACACCACTAGTTTCAAATGTAGACATACTCATAGGTGACCGAGGGCTAGATTTTCTCCTGCCTCGAAGCTGGTTACAATGGCCTGATTTACAGGACCAGCCACAACCAAGATGTGATGAAGAGCACAAACTATTACTGTCAGTGGAAAATATCAGCTCCTCACCAACAGCCCCAACCTGAACATTTTTTTTTCAATTTTTAGCAATTTTTGACTTTTTAAAAAATCCTCACTTGTCAAAACTGAGAAAAAAAAATCTTTAGCTTTCTGGTTTTCTGATAAAAAAAAATCAAATTTCTTCAAGGAGAACAGACACTTTTCCTAAAAATTTTCTTTTAATCAAAACCCCAATTTTTGAAGGCAAAAAAAGAAAAAGATTTGTCCCCCCCTTGTTGGAAGCCATATTGCAGATGATTCTCACACTGTGGTCTGTGGGCCACTGTTGGTCCATGAGGAATATGCCAATGGTGCACTGATACTTACCTCACACCATGGTACTACCTTTTTCTCCTTGTTTATTGCCATTAAGTATCAATAGGTTACCTTTAAATGCATTCAGTATTTTTCTAGCATTATTAGGGTTGCCAATGTTGGTTAGACGTATTCCTGCAGGTTTTATTACATGATGTAATCTTTAATTGAAGATTAATCCTTAGATCCTGGAGACTAAAGGACAATCCTGGAGAGTTGGCATCCTTAAATAATACTATGCTACATAATCATAATTGTTGGAATAGCCATGGGACTATTATGTGATCATAAATATGAGGGAAGATAGTCTGTGAAGTCATGGATAGAACGGTTGGGAATTCACACACACACACACACACACACACACTCACACACACTATGAAAAAAGTATGAGAACCCCTGCCATATAGTTTTAACGTACTTGAATCATGCTTTGTGATTTCTGAACAAAACAATAGCAACTAGCAGTGTGTGGCCTGTGAGAACACAAATATGCAAAGCATGTTAACTTGTGAAGGCAGAAGATATTTTTACTACCATGTTTCTTACAAACAAAAGGAGGAGTCAGGCCACCAAACTCCTTCTCCCTTTCTTACTGCCAGAACAACAGCAAAATTGCTACTCCACAACAACAGTGGAAGCTGCACTCTGCCTATTTCTATAGCCAAAATGCATTTGATAGCCAAATGGAGCCTGCAGTTGCGTAAGGGTTCATGTTCCTTGAAGGTGCTGCAGTGCAGGGAGTGCAGTAGAACAGCCTGCCCTGACAACTGGTGTCTAGGCCTAGACAAGAGGTGTTTGTGGTGGAAGACTCAACTGAGAAGACAGATGACCCACATAAGAGGAACAGGCTTCAGAGCAGAGAGTTAGCTGGCTGTTTTGAAGATGAGCCTGTGAGAAGAGATTAAGCAGCAGGTAGGGCCAGTCATGGAACAGAGCAGGACAGCAGTCAAACAGGAGTGTTCGAGTCTGACTGTTTTTGAGACAAAATGGCTGATGTGGGGAAGAGTGATGTACATGCAACAAGGTGCTGTTTGACTGAACCCCATGGTCATGTAGAGCTGCAGGGGAGTTAGTCAGTCATGTGGCCATGCAAGAACAGGCATATGGTTCAGGAAAGACCTCAGCACTTATGTAATTGCCCACAGACAGATTTGAACCTCAGATCTCTAGAGCTTAGTGCATGACTCTCTATAGCTTGAGTTATAAAGGTTAAGGCTGTAGAGCTCACTCATTCTTAACTCTTGCTGTACATGGTCTAAGTGCCACTACATAGGACTGTGAATCATACCCACTAGGCATGTGGGTTACACCGGCACTTCCCAGAAAGCTTCAGACACATTATAAATTCAATTCCAAATGGCCTCCAGGAATAGCGTGACTCACTGGTACACAATACACCCTCTAGGGCTGTCAAATTTCTAATTGCACAAAACTGAACAACCTTTCCCTGCTCATGTGCTGAGGCCCTGTCCATGCCCTCAGTTACTCAGTGATCCCCAACCTCACTCACACTGGGCTGGGGTTGGCGGTTGGAGGGCAGGGGTGAGAACTACAGATGAGGATGCAGGCTCTACAGTGAGACGGAAATAAGAGGGTTTGGATGCAGGAGGAGCTTCAGATATGGGCAGGAGGTTGGGGAGCAGGATCAGGGAGGGAGTTTGGGTATGGGAGGGGCTCAGAGCTAGGTGCAGAGTTTGGGGTGTGGGATCAAGGAAGGAGTTTGGGTTTGGGAAGAGGTTCCAGCCCAAGGGTGCAGGAGGAGACTTGGGGTGCAAATTCCAGCTGGGCAATGCTTGCCTCAGGTGGCTCCTGGTCAGTGGTGCACTGGGGCTATGGAAGGCTCCCTGCCTGCCCTCGCTCTGTGCTGCTCCCAGAAGCAGCTGCCATGTTTGGTTCCCTAGGCATAGGCCCACTGGTACAGCCCTTGCAACTTCCACTGGCTGCAGTTCCCAGCCAATGGGAGCTGTGGAGCTGGTGCTGGGGGCAGAGGTAGCACAGGGAGTTTTCCTGACCAACCATGCACCTAGAAGCCAGAGGGACCTGTCATCACTTGTGGGAGTGGCATGGAGCCAGGCAGGGAGGCTGACGTAGCCCCACTGCACTGTCAACCAGACTTTTAATGGCCCAGTTAGTGGTGCTGACCCTTTCTGACCAACAAGTGTTCCAGTCAAAAACTGGATGCCTGGCAACCCTACACGATTCCCCCAATAGTTCACATTTGAAATATACTGTGATGTCTCTGGGCCTGATGCAGAACCCATTGAAAACAATAGTAACCCTCCCGTTGACTTCAGTGGGCTTTGGATCATGCCCCTTTCTGGGAAGTCATGTGGTGAACAAGTCATTGGTGCCCTGAAGCGGGGTAAAGGGAAAAGGAAACATTCGGCATGATGTGACTGGCATTACCTACACTCCGTTGCTTGTTAAACAATAAAAACACTGCCATGAGGGAGAGAATGGGCAGATTCTTTAACAAAAATAGTAGCAAGTGAACAGCAAAGGATAAATACTAACATTCCTTGACAAGTAATAGAGAGGTAGCCGTGTTAGTTTTTCCTTTTGTTTTAGCAAGATCAGACTATGTAGCACTTTAAAGACTAACAAGATAGTTTAATAGGTGATGAGCTTTCGTGGGACAGACCCACTTCCTCAGATCATATTCTGTAAGAGAATTGGCATGACCATATATTCCAAAGGAATACAATGAAAAAAGTGAACACGTTATTAAACTGACAAACCAGATTTAGTACAGAAGGTGGGGCAACTCCTGTACTAAATCTGGTTTGTCAGTTTAATAACGTGTTCACTTTTTTCATTGTATTCCTTTGGTATATATGGTCATGCCAATTCTCTTCCAGAATATGATCTGAGGAAGTGGGTCTGGCCCACGAAAGCTCATCACCTACTAAACCATCTTGTTAGTCTTTAAAGTGCTACATAGTTATTCCTTGACAAGTGACACACAGGCGTGTGTGGGCCAGGCCCGAGTTTAAATGGAGGCATCCAAGGGCACCTTGGTCTTTTAGTATGAACAGAAAATGAAGCAAAACAACTGTTGCTACAGGGGCACTGGTTCCCATTTCAGGAAGGGAAAGAAAGATGCCAATGAAAATGTGCTGGTTTCAAATTTGGGATGCCACAAATATCCCTCTAAACCGTTTTGTAATGATTCTTCAGTTGAAAAATGAAAGTCCGATGGATTTGTCACAAAAGGCTGCCTGCCAGCCTAACCTAGAGATTCTGTTGTGCCTTCTGCCAGCTGTTAAGTGGTCTTGTTGCTTGGCTCTTTGAGGGCTCAGCATTTCCATCAGTGGAACCAAGTGGCTTTCATTCAGAACGCTCAAGAAGTTCAAACTCAAATCATGAAGGGCTACTGTCATTTCCCCAGGCAATACTGATTCTTGGAAAGATTGTTTAGTGTATTCTCCTCTTCCAAAAAGGGTTTCATAAATCACAGCAAGAGAAAGAATGCACTGACATACCTCTGGCCAGCATTGTCATTCACATCTGTAAGGAACAAACCAACATTTTAAGTCCTCCAGGCAAAGAAGGGAAGGTGACAGATATCTCCTGTGTAGAAGGTATCACTTTCTGCACTGGCTCCCATGCGGGTTGCTCTGTATCTGAGCGGTCTGTCAAACATTGTACATGCTATCTGCCTTAGTCACTGGATGTGCCTGCTGAGTTCTCATTCCATGGTAAGAAGCAGAGGGGTTGTGAGAAGTAACAGAGTGGCAAAGTCCAGCAGCAAAGAGGACAATATGATGGCAACTCATATGAATGAGATGAAGTGGAGGGGAGGGTGTAGCTGTGCTGTGGGATTACTCTGAGTTGTAGGGAACTTGCTCATTGCATATGCCATCCTCAGAGGCATGGGTCAAGGACAAATTTCAGCAGCCCAAATAAATAGATGTTCTGTAGCAAACATGCATTGCATAGCCATTTACCTCTGTCCCCAGTATCTTGAAAATAACAATGCTGAAATCAGAGCTGGAGATTGGCAGCCAGGAATCTCTTCGGTGTGTATTGCATCCGAAGATTAAAATTTTAAATAGTGGGACGTGTGATGATAAATGTAGCATGAATGAAATTAAGAAGTGTGTGATCACAGCATAGTATTTCTTGTGCAAATTATTCATTCCAAAAGACACTCATATAATTTACTTGGTTTGCAGAAGGCTCGGTATCCAGTTGAAAGGTGCTAGATAAGTGAAAAGTATTATTGTTGTACTATGACGCTGACCACCATGGATACTAAGCATCCAGCTACTCTGTGGGAACTGTGGCAGTTCTTAGGACCAAATGGGCTAGATTAATAAAGGAAGAAGTAGGCATCTAGAAAAGCATTGACATTCACAAAGTCTCAGCTAGACACTTAGGGTATGTCTACGCTGCACGGCTATTTTGAAATAAGCTATTCCGGAATAGTTATTCTGAAATAGCTTATTTTGAAATAGCACATATACACTGCAGGGAAGCCTCAAAATTAGTCTGAGGCAGGCTTCTCTAATGTAGACGTGCTATCTCGATTTAGAGCCCCAGGAAGCACTGGGGAGGAGTAACTTAGTCCCTCAACAGAGCCATTCTATGTCAAAATAGCAGCAATGGAGCATCTACACATGCCTTATTTCAAAATAGCTTTTTTGGAATAGGCGTTATTCCTCGTAGAATGAGGTTTACAGATTTCAGAATAAGCCCATCCGTTATTTCAAAATTATTTTGAAATAACGGATGGCTGTGTAGACGCTCACATTGTTATTTCAAAATAATGCTAATTATCTCGAAATAACAGTGCAGTGTAGACACACCCTAGGGGCTCTCTGTAACATGAAGGGGAGAGGTAGGCACCTCAGAATGAGATTCACAAAGGCCAGCACGCTAGGTGGCCCCTCAACTACACTAGTGAATTGGAGACGCCAAGGAGAGGGGTGTGTGCAAAGCCTCTCTTTTTTCAGTGGGTTAAGTGCTAAAGTCCAAATACATGGAGGTGCCTCTTAGGAGTTTCATCTGCAAATGCTCTCTGGATGATACGTGCTCCTCCTTTCCCCGCATCTCCCAGCCACCTTCAGGGCCCAATCCAGTATGTGAGCTCTGAGGATGCTTACCAAATTGGGACCTGCAGGCGAGTCAGGCAAAGGAATGCCTATTTTCCTCAGTTCACACATTGCTCTGGGGCCTAGGCATCCAGATGTCTAGAGCCAGACACAGTGACCATCACAGAGACAGAAACATAGGTGCCTAGGAAAACTTGACTGCAAAAATATTAAGCGCCTACCAAATTTAGTTGCCTGCAGGGCTCTGTGGCAGCTGCGTGGGCATTTAGTGAATTCCAAAGGGACTGATTCTGGGATTTAGGTGCTTATAGAGTCATTTAGATTCCTACGTCCTTTTCTGAATCCTAGCCTACTGATGCTACTGCATTGGCTAACCAGATGACTAGATGATGTCGCATCACTCTCAGAAGTACAGTGTTGATATGGAGAAGCTGATGCAGTGATGAAGTTCAGTCTGGTGCCTAACACAGGTTGAGAGGTTTATGACAGGGGAATTCTCTGCTGGTGATTTACAGGTGGATGATTCTCCTTTATGTCATCTGCATGCTAGAAGGGGCTGTAACCAGGTTTCAGTATATGTCCTTTGTATGCATAGGTTGCAGGTAATGTAGGCAAGGGAAGGCATTGCCTCCCCAAAACTGCCTATGCTTGCTGCTGGCCACCTGGGAGGGCTGGGGCTGGGGCGTGGCTGCCCCAGGCACTCTGACCACCTGGGAAAGGTGGGGTCATATCACTGAGTGGGGCTGGGAGCAGTAACCTAGGGTGGGGACCAGACCTGACTTCACAGGGGAAGATGGTTGTGGAAGGGGCGGGGCCTCACGCTGGAGGGGCGGGGCCTCAGGCTTGTCTTCCCCAGTTGGGCCTTCACCCACTGCCTGTGCTTGTATGAAATGAATGTATTGTAGGGTGAAATTCACCTCTGTGAAGAAAAGGCCTTTACAAACTTCTGATATGCTGGAGTAGTATCTGTGTAAAAACAAAGACCACATTTCTAAAGAAACAGCCACACAGATTGCATTTCAGCAAACATGACAGTCCCAATATTGCTTGTGTATTTCCAAAAATCTTCAAAGAAAATGGGGCTGCAGCTAACCTAAGCTCTGGGCACAGTGAGACATTTCTTCCCCAGAGAATAACAAAGCATATTCACGTGGTTTGAGAGAAGGCAGCTTTCAGCCATGCTCCAAGAGTCAATATGCATTTTACTGTATCATAATGGAGTTTAATGTTCCAGGTCACAGACCCTTTTCACAGGAAAAGTTGTGTGATTAAAGACCTAATTAAGTTTATTTTCCCTGTATTTACTCTGTATACCCTAACCTGATATTAGAAGTCTAATTTGTTTAAGGAAATCAAAGGTGATTGCCCTAGCTAATTTATATTTGGCAAAGGCACTGTAGGACTCTTTCAGAAAGAACATTACTTCTTTCTTCCGCCAGAGGCAAGGAAATGTGATGTGAGTGACAACCTGGTTGCTGGTTGTGAGTTAAGAATGCAGCTGGGTTTTTTGACTCAGATGAGGTGTCCCCTCCAGGTACAATATGGACTTAAAGAGCAAAATGACATGGAAGTAACCAGCAATGTCACACCTTTCATATGCCTCCGGCAAGCTCAGTTGCAAGACTACATAAAATGCAAAGATTAAAAAAAGACCACTGAAAAAATGCAAATGAAGAATCTGAACTGACTTTGCTGAGGAAATTTGTTTAAATGGTTAGGTCTCGGTGTGACTCTGGGTAAAGGTAAAATCAGATCTGAGGTATCTTCGCTGTGGATCTCTTCCTAGTCCCTCTGGCCTGATTTGGGCCAAAATTCTCTGTTGGTATAACTCCAGGGAGAGAATTCCCATTACAGCCGGAGAAGTCAATAGACTGGCCCTTGGGCCCTAGTTCTGTAGGGATGTCACTGGGGCTCTTCTCAGACCCATCAGCAGTAATCACCTGTGACAGCACAGAGCCATAGGGATACTCTCTAGCAATGGTGCCATTTTTAATGGAAATTACAAAAGCCCCCAGGTACCAGCTTGTTGGAGGAGGATAAATATAGTACTTGCCAATATTTGAATACTAGAACAAGGAGGAACAGGTGGGGAAGAAATCAGAAGACTCCCTTATAAATGCCATCAAAATGCACTGGACTATTAGAGCGATTTGGAAGGATAAAGGGAGAAATGGTACCTATTTTGCTAAAAATTAAGGACTAAGCATCTTAAATATAGGCTTCTGGCCTGTCTGTGGCAGAAAGAGGTAATATCAAAAATTATAGTACAAGGGAAAAAAATTTAAGATGGAATATTTTTAATATTTTAGGCTGTACCACAAAAATCCTATTAAATGATACAGGAATGTATCATTTAGCTGTACAGCTTTCTGCAATATTAAAATTCAGTGAAGATGTGGGATGATTGCTTGGTTTTTATAGACAATTAAAAGAGCATTTTTGTTTTCATATACTCCATGTGCTGTTCCAGTGTTCTATATCTGGGATGAATGAGACTGAAGCAACAGAGGACGTGCTGGGTTTTATTTTTGGTTCTGGAACTGAAGTTGGAGGTCTATAACAAAGATAATGTGAAAGTTCTGGAAGTTTGGCTGCAAATGTGCACCTTTCAATGTCTTTAAGTGGTCCTGCAATTTCCAACATTGCAATCTTCTTCAGTAACACAGACCATGGACTGAATGTGCACATCAACACTAGCTTCCTATTGCAAGGTGCAGAATAAGTAAGCCACAGAAAGTAGGATTTGGGTTTCATTTTCCCAGGAGCATCAGGGGTACAAGGTAAAATTTTCTAAAGCATCTGTCTGACAAACAATTATGTCCCGTTTTCAGAAGTGATTTGTTTGCTTAGGAACTAAAATCCCATTGACTTTCGATGAGACTTAGGCTCCTGAGTGCTAAGTCACTTTTATAAATGGGGCATAGGCTCTTAAATCACTTGGGTGCTTTTAAAAAATGTTACCTTCATTTTGTTTTAGTGCAGAGAATTTGTAATTTTTGTGATAGCAGTTACACCATGTGTAATACAAATACATCAGTTGTATTTGGTTATATTAGCTTTTTTGTTCTCTTTCAGTGTTAAAGATTGTACTGTAAAAGCAATTCTCTCCACATACCTCGCCCTAAACATGCAGCCCTTCAACAAATTGGTAAAATAATATAGACTCAAGTACCAAGGAAAAGAGGAAACAGCATGACTTAAGAAGTAGATCAAAAAGAGGACTGTTCCATAGCGAATTAGAATAATCAATTTTGTTTCTCTTTATTTGCATCCAGATTGCATTATCTTAAAGTGGTTAGGGTTTGGAACAGAGAGACATTGCAAGATTCTAAAACAGAATTTTAGAAATAAAGGATTCTAGAATTTTAGGATTTCAAAACTGGAGAATTTTAGGATAGCAACATTCAGGAACTTAAAGAACTGGAAGATACAAGACATATCTAGCTATGCTTTTATGTGGTCTTCATTAAACTAATATTTGGGCACCTTCCAAACATTAATGTATTTATCATCATTGCAGTCCTGAGAAAGAAAGAACAAAAGACTGGTCTGAGGAAAACTCTTTAGAAGTAGGAAGTTTGACCAAGATAACCTATGTTTAGTTCTGATATAGCTTCAGAGAATTAAGTGCTTACCCTTTAAGATTTGAAACTGAGAAACTGGTATTGCTGCAAATGCTTATGTGTCAGCCAGAGGAGTTTATGAGGCCTGCACAAGACCTAATGGACCCCATGTTATGATATTTTAAAATGGAACTTTATTGAACAAGTTCTGGATTTATTTACAACTCAGGTGATCAATTAAATTGAGTGCTATTGCAGGAAGTGCCATCACCAAATTTGGTCAGGTAACTTCAACAAACACTAATACGTAGATAGTATTTTCAGCTCTATTCTAATAAATAAAGTTTAAGGCTTGGCTTCAACATCCCTTAGGAACAGTGGGTAACAATTTCAAAAGCACTTCAGTTACTAAGAGCCTAAATCTAACAAAGTCAATAGGACTTAGGCTTTTCAGTCACTTAGGTATTTTGAAAATGTGACCAATACAGTTTTGTTAATAACAGATACACATTTGTTACCAGACAGTGCAGAAATTAAGGGAGACAGATTACAGTCCCATACCATACAGGTGACGTGTGCCCTCTAATCCCCCATCCCCTCCCAAGTATCTTTCTCTGCCCTCCCTCCGAAAAACAAATCACAACACTTTGTCAAGAAAACCAGGCAAATATGGTTGATTTGTTTGAAGGGGACCTCTGATTTGGGGTGCCTGATCTGAGACAATTAAATGCATTTTGTTGGTCACCTAAATGCTGAGGCTTCCAAAATGAAGGAGCGACTCCTTTTGAACATGTTGCAGTAAGCTTCTAGTGATCCTTTCTGAAACCATAAAGAAAGTTCCTCATTGAGGTGGCAAGTTAATTTACAGCCTCTCTCCTTGATAAATGTACATATGATTAGGACTCCTAGGAAAGTGCTGTCCTTCAGCCTGTGTACAAAGACAGGCTGTCTGAGTAGTGACGGGAAGGCCATTCAGCATAACTAATGAATATACTTGCATCCTTGTGGGCAAAGAGATCTGAAGGGAGGGAACAAATGAAAGAGGAGCAGTATGATGATCCATCCCAGGGCTGTCAGGGAAACATAGCTCTACTAGATAAGCAGCCCAGCACAGTTGGCTCCCTTGTGCCAGGTGCAATAGAAGAGACCGGGACTTGAATGGGTGTAGAGGCTGAGTTAGTCCATTGCATTGAGTGGTGGGCCAAGTTTGAAGCATGTTGGTGGTGCAGTCTGGAGAAGAAAGATTTTACTGCTTCTAACCATGCCAGGGATGCTGTCTGCTCAGTGCCCATAGTGTAGGGGCAAACACAGACCCTCATTTTCCTCATGTGTCAGCATGACACTTTTCAAGCAACATTGAATGACTTTTAAACTTTAAAAGGAAACTTTTTTAAAAAAATCTGTTCTCTTACACATGTTAGACAATCAATTCCTGTCTGCCATAGTCATCTTTCACAGAGATAAATGACATGTCCCTATCAGGCATCCTTCAGGGACTTGACCTCCTTTATCATAGTGCTTATTATCATGAACCAATGGTCTTGCTAACATCCTAATGAATCCAAATCCACTTACAGCATAATAGTGTTCTCCCTGGAAAGCCTTCAGAAAACCAAGGCAGGGTCTAATAAAGGCTCTCTGGTTGGGAGTGTTACTGTATTCAGCAATCATACCACACTTTACATCTCCAGAGGACTGTAACATACTAATTAAACCTCATCACATTCCAATGAGGTAGCTAATCTTATCCTGTCAACGACTCTGCAGGACAGTAAAGGTCTGCCTGCATGGAGCAACTTGCAGGAGTGGGATCATATTCCTGGTTACAGAAAGAGAAACTCTAAATTATCCAATGTTATTTTAAGTACATTCACTGGGAGCTTCCACTTCATCCCTGTCAAGAGTATGAAAGCCTCAGTAATGGCATGAGAGCTAAAGCAATCTCGACAACATAGTAATAGGAAGAGAAAAGACAGAGGAAACACAAGAAAAAAAAAGAGAGAGAGAAAGGAAGGGAAAGCACAAGAAAGGAAGAGGAAATATTGCCCTGCCTTTTCGGAGACAGTATGTCTTTTCCCTGGAGGACTTGTCAGTGATTGTAGATTGGGAATTTCCCAATATTTAAGGCTTCTGAAATTTTAGTCCCCTCTCTGGTTACACAATAGCTGGAAGCAGTCTGGGATGAGTGCAGTTCTTTGTTCTTTTCATGTGCAGGAAGAAAGGCTTGGGATGTTTGAAACCATTAGAGGATGTAATGATTTTCCCCCTTTGCCTTAATTTCTTTGTAAATTAAATAAAAAGGAAAAAAATTGCTGTTGCAGTGGCCCACGAGAATAACCCATGGCTGTCACCTGCCTCTGTTTTCACATCATAAGAGCTGTATCTTGAAGGACACACTCAATACATAATATCTGTGAGCCCTTCTCAGCTTTTTGATTAACATCAAGTGTGAGACCAAATTTCATGGTCCATGACATTTTTATAGTCATGAATGTGGTAAGTCCCTACATTTATGTAGGACTTGCATCGTGTTATCACACTGTTGCATCATATTACACCATAATCACACAAATGCACCATTATGACATCATTGTGTTTTTGTACTTTGTCCTAAAAACAGAGGGTTTCAAAGGTGATTCCATGGGGGCAGCACACTCACCCCGATGGTGCCTCCTGATGGTCACTTTGGGAATTAGCTCTTCAGACCTGAAGCCCCCCCTCTTCAGCTGGTGTCATGCCTGCTGATACCATCCGAGGTCACTGCCTCTGTACTCTAGGGTCCTCCCTTCCCAAGGAGTCCCCCATTCCCCTATACCCACCTTGCCTCAGTGTCCCACTGCCAGTCATCCTCTAGCCCCTGCCTCGGGCAAACTACAGTCTGAAATGGCCACTCATCATTGTCAAGGGGGTGTGGACCTGCCTTTTCCTATCACTGGCTGTGTCCCTGCAGCCTTAGTACACTCAGGCCTTTCCTCAGACCCTGCAGCCTGGGAGTGTGGTCAGGCCAGAGTTCCCCAGCTCTGCCTGCCTTTCCCCAGCCCTGCTCTGTCTCAGGAAACCTCCAGCTTCCCTGGCAGCCAGGTCTCTTCTGTTCCCCAGCTAGAGAAAGAGTGTGTGTGTCCTCCTTCTCCCCAGGAGCCCTTATTTATGCAGCCCCAACTGGGCCCTAATTGCTGTATCTCCTTCAGCTGTTGGCACCACTCTTTCAGCCCTCCCCCAGGGCTGGGTTTTAATCCTTGAAGGGCCAGTGCGAGGCAGACATCCTATCAGAGGTGACAGCTAATCTGATTGGGAACACTGTCTTATCACCATGAGAGTTTTGGTGCAGAGGTAGTTTAGGGTTGTGCACAATAAAATTAGACCCTATTAGAGCACATTGCAAAAGCACCACACAACTGGAAACATTTGGGGGTTTTGCACATTTTGTGATGAGCTGAATTTCTGTCTGATTGGAGGCTGTGCAAGGCATTGCCTACACCAGAAGGCTGTACTATTTTAGCAATAAATCCCTGAACTGGAGTTCATCCAAGATTCTTAGATTAACATGCCTAATTTTATGAAACATACCATAAGATCTATAACAAATACAAGAGTCTCATTCCAAAATCCATGGGCTTTAAAAATACATGAATAAAAGATGGATTTTATTCATTTCATATACATACCATGTGCCTTATCCACACATACTGTAATTAACTTTACAACACACCATAAGACACTATCAAATGATTTTCCATAATTAAAATATGTATTATTCAAACTTTTGATATGGGGTTTCAAGAAATGTTACTCTCACAATTAACGCAAATTATCTTGTCATTGTCTGTCACATGGATTGAAAAAAATCTATACACGTGCAAACAAAGCATAATGTTTAAATTTAGTGTACCAAATTTGGAGGGGAGACATCTACTCGTGTCACTGGGAGCTGGGAAGGTTAGGTTTTATATAACATATTAATTAATGACCTGGAACAACATATTCAGCATGTAAATGAAATTTACAAATTATACTAAATTGGGAAGTAATCCAACCAACTGAGCAGATGGAAGAATACATATGGACATGGATTGATGCAGGAAAGCACTTATACATTTGCTTAAAATGCTCTCCTGACTAGGCATAGACTTAAATACATATTTGACTTTATGTATCTACTTAAATCCCATTGACTTCAATGAAACATAAGCACATGCCTATGGTTAAACATGTACCTAAAAGCTTTCTTAGAAAGGGATGCTTTCATTAATCAGGGACTTAGGTTTGAAACATGAAGAGGAAATAAAATGTTTCTATTTGCAAGGTTGGGAGAATAGTCAGAAGCAAATATTACAGTTGAGAGAGAAAAAATAATGTGGAAAGATACTTGGGGTTGTAGCAGATATTAATTGCATGTGATTTTTCAGTGTGATATATAAGTGTAAAAGAGCAATATGATTTTGGACTGCAGAGTGAGAAGCACTGTATCATGATGGAAGGAGGAAATAGTCACTCTCTCGATATCAAGTCTTCTGAGTCTGCACATGGAGTACTGGGTACCTCATACCAGAAAGATGTAGACAAATTACAGAGGATTTAAAGAAGAGGGTGCAAGAACTAGATATGACAATGCCTCAGGGAAGGGATGGGATATCTGATCCATATCCTAGAGGAAAAGGAACTTTTCAGCATAGCACAAGATAGTATAGCCATAAGGGAGAATGGGATGAAATTAAGAAAAAGGAAAAATGAATATCAGGAAACCAGGAAATAACAGTGATATCACCTTCTCCAAGATAAGAGGTGGAGTCGAGCTGGAGAAGGAATAAGAAACATACTACGGCGAACAATGCTGGGCTAGAAGAATGATGTTTCACTAACTGCCTTAAGAAGTCTTTTTCCACTTCTGATCATTATAATTCTGTAATTCATTTCATTGTATTTTCTTAAGTATGGCTAGCAAATTAACACAAAATCTTAGTACATCAAAAGGATGAAACAACAATACTATTCCATAATACATACAGGGCTAAGGTGCATCCTTACTCGAAAGGCATGCACTAGAAGTTGCACTCTAGTACACCTGTGCAGAGAGTATGTGAAATCTGCTTACAAGTTCTGGAGAGGGCCCAGGAGGTATAACCCACTAGCCTTATGTGAAGTGCTTAGTAGCATTAGGGCACTCAGATACCATGGTGATAGACGTAGTATAAGACTAGACTAGGTGCTTTTGTGTTGGGCATGGGAAGGATGTGGCCCCACCTCACTACATGCTTGCCTAGACATTAAACTTTTAAAAAAGTGACTGGTAAATCACTTTTATAGGTGTAAAAAGAGCCACTTTGCATAGTGCTTCCTCCATCCCTAGTGCCCCGGAAGTATTATAGGGCAGCTTAACTACTCAGCTTCTCAACTAGTGTAAATTGGCACTGTTACATTCTTTTCAAAGGAGCTACACCAATTTATAACCACCAAGAATTTGGTCCAATGTCTTTTAAAGGCATAGTATATTTTGGCATAATGTGATATTACTCTTAAAGTTATCTATCATTAGATACTGCCTCAAAATAAAAACACAACATCTGTGAATTAAACTTTTTCTATTGAAGTTTTTGAAACCAGGTCACATTGAACTAAAAACCAAACATGGGAAATGTCCTTTTTAGGATAAAATGTAAATGTGTCCAGTGCCAGATTCATGTACAAGCTAAGTAAGCTACAGTTTAGGACCCCAGATTCTGAGGGGCCTCCAAATACAAAACAATTACTAGTTTTTAGTTGCATTCTCACCTATGTACTGCTATATATGCAGATATAAAACTTTATTATTTCTATTTTCATTGTCCTTTCTGTTAGAATAATACAAATTTTGGTAATGCTTTAGGGCTTCTTAAACTTGACATAGCTTAGAGCCACAGCATGTCTGAATCTGGCCCTGATTGTGTCATTGCTAGATCCCTGCATGGATACAAATTTTTGTATCCGCATTCACGTCTATATCATCAAAAATGAGTCATGGATATCTGCATTCACATCTGCAGATGTGGATACCCACAGATATAAGTGAATATCCATGAACTTGCAGTGTTCTAGATACAAAATTTGTATCCACATCTGTATCTGCAAAAATGAGTCACAGATATGTGCATTCACATCCACCAATGCAGATATCCGCAGATATAAAACAGATATCCAGCAGATGTCCATGGATTTGCAAGGTTCTAGTCATTGCATGTACCATTTCCTTGAATCTTACTGGGTTATACTTAACATTTTTATCATGACTACATGGTGAAATATGAAAAATTATGCAAATCAAAGAATAAAAAGAAATAATTGCATGACACTGTAGAATCCAAGTCCAAATACCAATTCAAATGTTTGAAAAGTGGTATAGGACAGGGGTGGGGAACCTAAGATGTGGAGTGGTATAAGACTAGGGGCTGGTGCATACAGAATGTATTAGCCTGGGCCTTACTAGGCTCTGGTGTGCGAGGGGAATGTGGGGAGTGTTTTTCTCCTTCTCAGTCAGGGGCCATGTCAGTGAGGGTTGGTTTGTTTGTTTAGTATTTTTGCTTCTTAGTTGGGTGCGGCCCCTGACTGATTTTTCTGTGGGTCAATGGCTCCTGACCCAGAAAAGATTCCCCACCCCTGCTATAGGACATTAAAATGGGTTTAATCAATTAAAAGCAAAATCCTCTAGTAGTTTTCTCATGAACATTCAATACTTTAGTGTCAGAGCTTTTAAAATTACATTAAAATGGGCATAAAATTCATACATATGCTTATTTTGCAACGGATACTGTTTACAGTAGAACTTCAAAGTAGTCATTAGTAGCAGGGGAAAATCTGTGAAGTAACTTGCTATGTGTATTCAGAGAGAGAAAATACACACACACTCTCTTTTTTCTTCCCCTACATTCCACGGCTGTGTCTACATTGGCACCCTTTTTCGGAAAAGGGTGCCAATGTAGACACAGCCCACAAGTTTTAGCTTTATTCCCTGCAATTACAATTTTGAATTTCCACTGATAACTGTAACATTTGCAAATCTACGCTATATTTGAGAGTTTGTCTGTGCATCTGTGTGTTTGTCCATATGTTCAAGAACTCCTCCTAAACATTAAGAGCTGAGTTAGGGCCACCAAATTTGATATACAGCTTCCTTTTATCATAACTTAAAGCAGGATAAGGGTTTAGCTGTGCCGGGACAATGGGATGTGCCTGGAATGGGATTGCTTCCCAGAAAACCATACAGAAAAGGGACAGAATCACCTGGCAGGGCACTGTCCCTGCTCCCCACCCATCTGGGACTGCCCCAAACCTCCCACTCCTCCTTTAGGGAGGGCTGGAGAGGGGGCTTTAACTTCCTCCACCAATTCATATGGGAACAGTATATTCCTCACTTTGGCTGGGGAGTGCAGGGGGCAGACAAACTTGGCCATATCCCAGCCAGCTGTGTGCACTGGAGCTTCTGCAGTCATGGAAAGATGCTTCTCATCTGGCCCCAAGCTGCTATGGTGACAGAGGGCTCTGGCTGTCCTCCCTCCCCAGGGCAGCCTGCATACCGAACCTCTCATCCCCAGCCAAAAGCCAAAATGAAATGTACATTTTCATTTTATTTTCCAAAAAACAAAAATTGAGTTCAAGACCCAAGCAATGCTGGATGAATCTTCTACTAAATCCATATTTTCAGGAAGCTCCAACTACACCAGGGCTTTACATTTGTCTGGCTTATTAACATGGAAAATTCTACTATTACAGAGCTCTCAGGAGAAAGTATGTTCACAAGATGTAATATTTCTGTAATATTTTAAACTGTTGCAAACCTAAAAAAAAAAAAAATCACATTATTAAAAAGCTGTTTCAGTAGGATGCCCATATTTCTCAATGCTCCAATACGGGACACCTGGTAAAATTACTCATATTCAAGCGAGTTCAATGGCAATCAATCAGATCTATGCAGTACAAACGTTCACATTAAAATCAAGTTGACTGAGCCCCTGCTATAAAGAAATGCTGCATGGCTGGATTATTTTTGTTTACCTTCTTATCTTTAAGGTTTGTAGGAGGAGAGGTGACACACCCAATCCCCACATACCTCTTTCACACAGGTATGCGGGTGACTGACCGACCTGACCCAACCTCTCTGTCCAACGCTCTCTATTATCTATGTCTGACTGGGCTCCCAGTATGGACCTGACTCTCCTGGTATCTTGCACTACATTTTCTCAAGGCAACATGTGGGGGCATGCAGGGTCACAGCCACCCCTCCCCAGATTTCTGTCGGGGTTCCCAACAGAATTTGGCACTGTGCGGGAGAGAAGGGATGGGAGCTGCTTCCTGCTGAAGGGAAGTTGGGATGGTGTAAGGACGCCTTGACCCATGTTTTTCCAGAGCTCGTCTCTTCCCTCCATCCCCCTGCTCCTTTGTGGCTAGAGGCACCTTCTCCCTTCCTGCTCAGAAAATATCAAAAGGCAACTAACACCTCCAAGCTGCCACTGGCCACCAACATAACCCAGCTGCCTCCTGCCCCCTGGCTACAGGGGAGCAAGAAGGGGTTAAGCCCCAAGGATAAATTGGGCACCAGGGTCCAGGGAACCTGAATGCAGGGCACAACCATCCCAACCAATACACAAAACACACAGCTGTGTAGGGCACAACAGGGCTCCAAATTGTCCCAAATGTCAGGGTTGCCATGTAGCTGGTACTGCAATGAGCTCTGGCAGCCTCTAGCCTCCGTCCCCGGCTACCCCCTCCCTGCGGGCTGTGTGTCAGCCAGGCAGCGGCAAGCGGCACAAGTGCGGGCTGGAGGACAAAGGAGGAGCAGAGGGTGGCCGGGCAGCCAGTGGCTGGAGAGAAGCAGCCGTTTCCCCTTCCCACTTCTCTCCAGCCGGCTGCACAGCTGCCCACTGCCACTCCGGCCTGAGCTCACGCTGCTCACTGTCACCCGCCTGCTCTCCTGAAGCTGCCAGGTGAGCCTTGCACCCTGCCACGTGCCTGCCTCGGGTTGCCACTTCTCCCGACCAGATGGATGCAACACCATTTGCACCAATGAAAGTTCATGTCTGTCCAGTCTGAGAGAGCTGGCAACCTACTCCTGCCCTCCACTGCTCCTGCCCTCACAGAGAGGCCGCTCCTTTCATGGGAGTGTGCTGCTGCTGGGCTGTGTAAGGCACCAGCATTCACAGGGATGGCCCCTGCCTGGGGACCTGCAGGGTTGGGTGCAAACAGGCTGGAAATAGCTTCCTCCCTACCACTCCAGAGCCTAGCAGAGGCGCAGAAAAGCTTCCCCATGCCAGGGCTGTGTGAGGCTTTGGCACATACAGGGCTTGGCTCCTCCTGCCCAGTGCCACAGGCCAGAGCTTTCCCAGGGTGCCAGCCCAGCCAGAGGCAGTGAGGGAAGGAAGGAGCCTGCCAGCCAGGCTGTTGGTGAGCTGAATGATCCAACCAGCAGCTGGTTCTCTGCACGGTGCTCTGTCTTGGGTGTGTGCGAAGGAGCAACTGGGCCAGAGCGAGAGGGAGTGAGTGGGTACTGCAGTGAGACGACAATGAGAGGGGAAGCATGTAAAGGGCAGATGGGTGGGCAGCAGAGGTGACACAACTGGCCACCACCAGCTTACACTCACCAGCCACCACAGCAAATAGCCAGTACTGACTGGAAAGAGAATGGGGTGAGGTGAGAGCCTGTTGGTCAATAGCCAGCACACAGCAGAGCTGCGCTAACGGACCAGCACAGGGAGCGGCTGGCCCTACACTCTTGAAACCAGCCTTGCACACTCACCCATCATCAGCCACAGGAACCCCTTCCCCCACTCACTGCTGGTGGGCGGGCAGCTGGTGAGCAAGGATTTGGCCAGCAGTAGGACCCACCAGTACTTATGGGAGGGGAAAGAGAATATACAGGATGATTTGTCCATTTTTTTTAAAGTAGGGACACCTGCAGGAGGGGCTTAAATATGGGAGTGTCCCTTTAAAAACGGAACATCTGGTCACCCAACATTTCAGGTATTTGCATATGAGGCAAGTTTCCTGTGATTTAGGAATAATTAAGGATAAATAGAAGAGGAGCTGTAAAGCCTGTTGGTGCATTGCACGCTGTGAAATCCATGGCTTTCGAGGGAAGCAAATTTCTTGCCTGTAATCATCAGAAAAAAGGTTGTAAATCAGAACCCCAATCTCAGGAGTCCTGTCCATGGGTGAATATAGTTAAAATCAAATATGCTGCTGAAATAAAATGTTCATGAGATCTTCTTTAATTAAAGAAGATGTTTTTCACTGTGAGAAAATGTTGTTTGGCTCATGAGAAGTTATTTGTATCCAAATGTAGCTATTAGTATGTAAAAATCAAAGTACATTATGTCGGAGGAAACTGGTTCTTTAGATTAGTGATAGAGATGCAGCCGTGTTAGTCTGGTGTAGCTGAAACAAAAGACAGGACTATGCAGCACTTTAAAGACTAACAAGATGGTTTATTAGGTGATGAGCTTTTGTGGGCCAGACCCACTTCCTCAGATCAATTTGTGGAAGAAAATTGGCATGACCATATATACCAAAGGGATACAATCAAAAAAAAGTGAACACATATTTAGATGTATCTCTGGAAGCAAGCAGAAGTGATTAGAAACAAAAAAGTCTACCATGTGCTCTAGCACACGTGTAACGCACTCACAGTTAATCGGCTCATTAAATTAGGGTGACAGTTAATGTTATTTTGGGCTGTGCTTAGAAGCCTAGTATTAGCTACATGCTTATTTCTAGAAATCATTTTTTGCTGGATATTTAAAATCACCTGAATTAAGTTCCTTGGGGGTGGGATTGGGACTCTGTGTGTATTGGTACAGCCTCCATCACGATGGAGTTATTATTGGGGCCTTTGGGTTCCACTGCTCTGCTCCAATAGGAAGAAATGGATTTGGCAGTCCATGGAATGTCTTTTCAAGAAAAAATAATGAAGAGAAACAACTTTCTCCCAGCTGGTGCCACTAAGACAATGCTTTAGCAAATGACATTCAAGGACTTATCATGGGTTACAAGCTCCAGACCTCCTATCTTATCATGACCGTCTCTCTTTCAAGAGGAGAGATTGTTTGTAATGCTTGCTAATCTTTTAACAAGTTGCTGTCTACACAGACATACTCTGCTCACCAAAGGCATGAGAAAATTCCCTCTCTCAAAAAATCTCCCATTGGCTTTGGCGGGACAAAATGAAGCCTCAGCAGAGTGACCACTTCCAACCCTAGCTAGCTACTACACACTCCTACACATACATCCTGCCCATGCGAACAACCCCTCTCTTGCTGTCAGAACATCTTCCCCACATCAGTACATTGAAGACAGCACCTCTACTCCTCACTAACATGCCAATCAAGTGACTCCTCCCCTGCCACACCAATCAAATCATCCTCTTTTTCCATACAGAACAAAGCACCCAGTCAACAAAGAGACCACCACCTGCAGCGCATATATGCCTTGCCCATCTCTACCCATGCCAATCTGTAAACAGGGGCAACCCATAATACTTACTCACAGTGTTCCCTTCATACAAAGCCCAATAGGAGAGCTTCATACATCTTGTCAGGCAATAAGCACACCTCTGTATACTGCAGGAACTGGGCATACCTTTGGGGAAATCTGAAGCTCTTTCTTCTCCCCTCATATCAAAATCCATCACCTTCTGGAGCAAGGAGCTCTGGTGCTTCTTGGAGGGAAAATTCATTAGAAATGACTGCCTCAGACAGAGGCATGAAAACAGACACATGCCCCTCTTCCCCAACGTGCTGCCATTCCCTCACGTCATGGTGCTCCAGGCTGCAAAGCAATGATCTGGGTGCATGGAGAGCTAGTAAATTGGTGTGCCCCATGGCTTTTGAAGCTGTACAGGATGGATGAGAGCAAGGGAAGCCCAGTGAGAAAGGTGTCATCAACTGTATCCCACCCTGAGCACTGTCAGGTGCAATATCACAATGATCTTCCCAGGCTGGGCTATTGGCAGCTCATCTGGGTCATTACCAATGACTGTCTATCCAGCTGCAAGAAGATAATAGATCTCTGGTGTGAGTCCCTCTGTCCATCACTCTCCCTTCATATTTCATCATAAAAGTTATAGTGAGGACTATTGGGAGGCAACACTTTCAGGTTAAAACAACTCTCTCCCACACACACACTATGTGTTTTGAACATGGTCATGATGCTCTTTGGATGTGACCTTTCCACTCCTGAAGATAAAATGGAGTGAGCTACCACTCAGAACAAGAGTCCAGCTGTGTAGGTTTTAGCCACAAGTGAGGGACACCATCACACCATTCTGCTGGAAATACCTCAGTATTTTTATGATCATTCTTCTGTTGGCATTAGCAATCATTGACAATGTGCATGGTAGTGGGGTTGGACAATTTTTAGACAGATTCTCAGTCCTCTGTGATTAGTGAAGATTTATCCCCAAAGGTGTTTTCCCTCCCTCCATTATGTATGAAGGGCAGAACTCAAAGTGAGAAGAGATGAGATGCAGGGAAGTTTCTTCTGGAAACATAGTAGGCTAATACCAGCTTGTTGCCTACCTTGAAGCATGGTGGTGACTACAAAAGTGACTGTAGAAGTGACCTACATGCGATTCCATTCCAAGTCGGCTATCTTGCATTGATTTCTCAATCATATTTGCTCAGTGTGAAAGTCAACAGATAATCTCACTTCTTGCTGGTCCTGCAAATCCCAGCCCTGAGTCTGAAACTGAGTTATGGTCTTCCTGGCTTTTATATCACTCCCAGTAATAAGAATGTAGTGATTAGGACTTTGCTGAAAATGTTGCTTATGCTGCATATGTCAGAATAAAATACATCACATTCTTGTAGATTGTAATAACTCTGCATTGCTAACAATAGACAAACTTGGTTTGGTCAGTAAATGAAGCAGAAATCTCTCAAGTACACATGTATACTGTAGAGAAAGAAGTGCTGCTTTCTCATGGACTCTTTATAGACTTCACCTATATTTTAAGTTGGGGTGGGGAAACTTTTTTGGGTCGGGGGCTGCTCACCCACAGAAAAATCGGTTGAATGCTGCACACAAGTGAGAAGCAAAAATAAAAAAAACAAATCCCCACTGATGTGGCACCTGACTGAAGGAGAAAGACACTTCCCACATTCCCCTGACACACCAGCGCCGAGGGGGGACCGGGCTAGTAGATTTTGTGTGCTCCAAACCCACAGTGGGGCAACAGGGAGCTGGAGCACCAGCACAGGCTCCCCAAAGTAGGGGAAAGGGAGACCTGGAGCCTCTGGGGCCAGATCCAGGCAAGCCAGGGGCCACATCTGCCCCTCACGCCTGAAGTTCCCCACCTCTGTTTTAAGTGCTCCACTTTGATATTGAACTACATCCCTGCATTGGTCAAGGGAGTGGTTCCACCCTAGCTAAATAGGAGCACAACAGTCATTGTGTACAGTCCTTCAGAGGTGCAAGACATATCTTGAGCACAGCTGGGCAGATGTGCTGCCTGATGCAGAGGGCAAAGTTGGTCATAGACTCTCCCTTTCCCGGAGTGACTTATGCCTAGAGGCACTAGTAAGGAGCAATCCTTGTGGAAGGATACAGGGACAATAGCTGTGGCTGGTCTTTGTGCAGCATCCAAAAGAAAAGGTAGACTACTTCCCTCCACGGCCTCCCATGCCAGGCAAGGGCGAGTATCAGTCTAGCCAAGAAATGGGTTCTGTATTCCCTTCTAAAGCTGTTCCATCATTTATTGGTTCCCTCTTTATTGATTTCCCTATCTGATAATATAATATTCAATACAAGCAGAATGTTAGACTTTGCAGCAACTCTAGTTCATGCAAGAACCTGTCAACACTCAGGGTATGTCTAGACTACATGCCTCTGCCGACAGAGGCATGTAAAATAGGCTACCCAACATAGCCAGTGAAGCGGGGATTTAAATATCCCCGGCTTTATTAAAATAAAAATGGCCATTTCACGAGGCATAAGGGAGTGGTCAACAAAGGCTTCCCTTGTCGACCGATCCACGTCTTGACTCGCACGCTGTGCTGACGATCAGCTGAGCCAGCACAGCACGGCGGCCATTTTTATTTTAATGAAGCCGGGGATATTTAAATCCCCACTTCATTGGCTATGTCGGGTAGCCTATTTTACATGCCTCTGTCGGCAGAGGCATGTAGTCTAGATATACCCTTGGTGCTCAGGATACAGAGGGCAGACCACTAAAACACTCCATTATTTATTCTTTTCTTTTTCTTTAGGGAAAGTCAAATGCAGTGTTGACAACTCTGATGATTTTATAACAAGTCTTGTAATGCCAGGTGTTGTACTTAAAGCGCTAACTCCTGGAATCAGGTGATGATGGCAGTCTCGCTTTTCAATTCAGTTTTTGAGTGCAGAGGAAACTGGGAAAATGTGAAGTCTAAAGACTCAAGCACCAGGGGGCAAATAAGAAGAACCCTAAATTCATTTCTTAAAAAAACCTCATAATTTTTAAACCAATCTTGTGTTTTGAGGAGGGCCTGACTTATCAGTTTTGAATGTCTGGAGTGGGCAGTACTGTATACCTGTCCTCTATTTTAAATCCTTTCAGTCTTTGTTGCCAACCACTGCTAAAGCCATATTCTGTTGAAATGATCTACATCAGCATGCTGCAGGGAGAATCTCTAACAAGACAGAACCACAGAAGTCCTCAGAACCAGAGCTGAGCCGACCATGTGGCTGATGTTTATATTATGAAAATAAAAGACAGGAGAGAGAATCTGAGCAAGCTCACTTACCAACACAAGTTGGTCCAATAAAAAAGATATTACCTCATCCATCTTGTCACTCTCATACCCTGGGACTGACATAGCTATACCTATACTCAGTATAAAAGGAATCATTCAGGATGAGATGTAGCCTTTGCTTAGTCTGTGGGAAAGGAGTGATAGTTATAGCGCTACGGGAGGAGCACTCAAGGTCACAATTCCTTATCCCCTTACCACAGGGAGATGTAACTTAATGATGTCCTTCACTCTACTAGCCTGTATGGGAAATTGTGGAGCTAAATCTCCCTCCACACTTCTCTACCTCCTACCTACCCACCTGCAAAGGGGTACAAGACATTGAATTTTTCAAAATGCTCCTATTCCCATTCTGTTAAAGTGAGGGGCAGGGAGCCCTGACATAAAGGAGCATAAGGGTTTCTAACTCCCTACAGTAAGCAGGCCCAAACTCTGACCCTTTATATGGGCCACTTTCAGTGCAGCTTGTTAAATGATTTGCCCAGCCTTCCCCAAAACCAAAAGGATGAATTTACAGCCCTTATAAAATTGGCAGGTTGAAATGAGCAATTTGATTAGCTAGTTGCTGCATGTGCTGAACAGCTCACAAGCTAAATGCACCAGCTGGGACATCTCAGCCTGTTAACAAATATCCATATGCTGTAAAATTCCATAAACAATTAAAATCGTCTTTTGTTGGTCCAAAATGTAGCTGTAGTTAAACCTACAGGTACAACATACTGAATAATCAGCTGTCTTGCTGGACTGTAATACAACACTGAATGCAATCTAAAAATAAAAACCCAAAGCAGGAGGAACAGGTTAAATTAGAGATGAGATTTTTAAAGCAGCCTGAGGGAGTAAGAATCCATTTCTGGAGGTGAGTTGAGGGGAACAAACAAACAAACAAACAACCCTCTGTCCTCCAAAGACAACCCTAGTGTCCTGGCCAGTGTTGTCCCTTTCAGTGAAACAGCCTGACTAGGCTAGGCCGTGTGAGCGCTGTTCATGAAAACGCCCAGCAACTGCCCATGCAGTCACTGCACTACTGCATCTAAGTCATTACATGGCAGTGTCCTTTCGAAAAACTGTTGTGTGGCATATATGCTGGGAATGCGAGTTCCTGATTCCTATGAGTGGCATGAGCATTTTGAACATTTCAGTGATTTTTAGCCACTTTGGAAAGCAAACATTTCCTGTGTCACATTAGGTCATTGGCAAGAAACACTGCTCTGTGCGCACTGTCGCTTTCTCAGGCTGGTGTGCACAACTCCTGAAGACTTTCTTTGGAGACGGCTCTTCTTCCTCCTGTGTCCATTCAACAGTATGCTAATGGAGCATTTGCAAATGAGCAATACACTGACTCCACGCTCTGTGACTATCAACCCACTCCTCGTCCTGAGTCATTACGAACAGTTTTAAGGGCACAGGGGAAAGAAAAAAATAAAATGGCCGTTCAGCAATAGACTCTTTACAAATTCACAGCACATAAAACATCCCAAGCAAAGTGGAGAGCAAGCGAGCTTGTAATTCAAAGTAATTGCAGGGCCACTCACAATCAATACAGTATAATACAAATGCATTGTTTGTCTCTGGGAGTCATTTACCCCCTCCCAAAGATTTCTTTCCCTCCCCCCACAAGACAAAGAAAATGTAGAAAAGCCTTTAAAAAGTCAGAAACCCATGAAAAATCCATCACTTTAAATTGCATGTCAGTGGCAGCCCAGCCATATTTAAATGACAGTTCAATGCAGCATGCACCAGGATGTCTTGCTTCATTTGATTCTTGCTCTTGTTTATTTCCCTTCCCTTTTTCTCTTCCTCCCTCTCCCAGCCCCCCCAAAATAGAAATCATTCTGTGAGGGAGAAGAGAAATGTAAATGGACACACATCTTGTAAGCAATGAACTCACTTCTGCCATTGGCAATTTTTCAAGTCAATTCTGCTTCAGCCCCCCGCCCCCAGAGTGTCTGGTGCTCCTAGGTACAGCAAGCCAATGAGTCTACAGATTGCTGTCCCATGGCTTGCTGAACTAAGCAAGTGTTTTCATCCCCCACAATTATTCTTACCTTCCAGCCACATATAGCACAAAATGCATTTGCTCACTTAGGGTACGTCTACACAGCAGAGTTATTTTGGAATAATGTGTGTTATTCCAAAATAACATTATGCACTGTCTACACAAGAAGTCTGTTATTGTGAAATAAATTTGAAATAATGGGCATCTTACTCCGACTTTCTGTAAACCTCCTTGTACGAGGATTAAGGAAGTCAGAGGAATAGTGATTTATTTCAAAATAAGTGCTGTGTAGACAGCGCCAAATTTCAAAATAAGCTCTTTTGAAAAATTACACAATTTGCATAGCTCAAATTGTGGAGCTTTTTTTGAGGTACGCGCTACTGTATAGACGTACCCATAGGGTGTGTCTGTACTACAAGCTTTTAGCAACAAGGCTGTGAAAAATGCTGTTTGTCAGCACGTTTGCTGACAAAATGTTCCCATCCCCTATGAGGTGGGTTTCCTTTTCACTTGCTGCAGCAAAACTTTGTCATTCATGGAGGAGGAGCTAAGCACCCGTGAACAACAAACATTTTGTTGGTCAAGTGCAAGTGCTGACATACCCTTACAGATGTTAAGCCCAGGTGAATAACGTAGGAATCAACATGAATCTAGTCTATATAAAGGTGTTTGCTTTCATAAGCAAGATAAGATCTTGTTTATAGACCAGGTTTGGTTTAATTCCCTAAAGGACACATTCATATCACATTTCAATAGAATTGCATGTTCATAGCATTGCATATTCATGTGGTCATCATTATCTTCCCAAAAACATAAGAACAGACAAACCATATCAAGCCACTCATTTAGCTAGGTTCTATCTCTGATAATGGCCAGAGTCACATGATTCAGAGGAAGGTGGAAGAAACTCCACGGTGTACAGATCTTCTCTGGCGCATAACATGATCTTATTCTCATACTAATATCGGGTGGGTATCCTCAAGTTGTGGATGATTCGCTGCTCCTTGTCTGCAGGGGTGCGTTTTTGATTTCCCAGCTGACACCCACCAACTTGGATGAAAATGAATTAATCTGATGAGCTTCAGTGGGGGACAGAGAAAATGGCCAGGTAGCTGATAAGGAGTCATTGGCTTCCGCTGCTTGTGAACAGCTCAACAGCATGGAGTCCTCCAGGTTGGTGTATCTCTATAATCTTGACCCACCTGGAGATCCATGGTGTCGAACCATGAACTTATGAAGACAGCGCTGCCTCCAAGCGGTGGGAAAGCTCTTCTTCACCCCCAGCATGTAGAATAGTCCAGTACTTGTCACTTTCTTTCCCAGTGGTTCCATTCCACATGTATTCCTTTGTCTCTTTTACTACTCCTTTCCTGCCACCTGCTTTTGCCAATACCATTCCACAACTTAATGCATGTGTGTGACTAGAAGCAGAATCTACCCATTTGTTTTAGGGCTTTTACTGCCATCTGTCCCCTGAAACTGGTAATGATGAGGCTCCTAGTGGACTTCATGGGATCCCCTGGCTCTTGCCCCTTTTTGTGTTGTTAGTAGGTCTATATGATGGAGGGTTTGTGTGTGTGTTTATTTTGCAAGAAGGTGAGGGGAAGTGAGAAACGATTGTATAGGTGCTTAGGGGTAGCGCTAAAAAGCTTTATCAAAGAGGAAGATTTTGTGATGGTTCCTGAAGGTGGTCAGACCCTGGATCATTCTAGCTGGGTAAAGCCTCCTAGTGAAATCCAGTTGAGTTGTGGACTCCAAGAAACATTAGATGCCAGGGAGAAACCAGTGGGGAGTCTTCTGATATACTTTCCTGGCATTGCCTGTGACTCAACATGTGATTTTGTTCTTTCTATGCCATTAGTTGGTCCCACTGATTCCTTATTTGCCAATATGAAGGTTCAGCTAAATGATTTCTACTTACATAGCATTTCAGGACAGCGCAGAGGTGTACATACACCCTCCTCTAGTGGAGAAGAGTGAGCCTACCATTGAGTTGCTATCTGTTATACTCATTTTGCATTGAACAGATTTATGAGTACAGCACAGGTTGAGACAAGACTATTTGCAGAAGCTGAAAATATAAAAAATAAGACGGAAAAATCCACGACAATAAATAATGTTTCAGCATTTTAGAGTATTCTTTCCTGTAGATGCCTCACAAAGCTCATCAAAATATGTGATTTGGGGAAAAAATTAGTCCCTAAACTAGAAAGTTTTGCAATTTCTCTTCTCTTGCATTGGGCAACTACCCACAGCAATACAAAGACAAAATGCATAAGTTGGTATAGTTGTGGGGAGGGGAGATAGGTATATATGTTTAAGTATTCATCTACTCCTGCTGCTTGTTCTTCAACCTGAAGTTACAACTGCCCTGTTTATGACCTAATCATTTGTTGCAGTGGAGAAGATTACAGTGGCAGAGAAGAGGCAACTAATGAATATAAACAGCAGGATCAAATGAACTCTGAAGCAACAAAGAAACTGACTTTCATGCACAGGCTCATAGTAATTTAAAGGAGTACAGAGACACTGTCCACAAAGACGCTTAGGGCATGTCTACATGAGGAAATTATTTTGAAATAACTTATTTCGAAGTAATAACTCCTGAAATAACTATTTCAAAATAGTGAGTTCACATTACAGGGAAGCCTCAAAATTAGTCTGAAGCAGGCTCCCTTAATGTGGATTCACTACCTAGACTTAGAGCCCCAAAAAGCACTGGGGGGTAATTCCTTTGAATGACTCTGGGGAGTAGTTATTTTGAAATAGCAGCAGTGGAGCATCCACACTACTGCTATTTCAAACTAACTATTTCAAAACAAGTGTTATTCCTCATGGAAAGCAGGAGTTATTATTTCAAAATAACTAGCCCATTATTTCAAAAGAACGGGCTGGACAGTATGGACATTCCGCTTGTTATTTTCAAATAACTCCCTAGCGTAGACCAGGGCTTAGGCTTCTAACTTCCACTGACGTCAATGAGAGTTAGGAGTCCAAATACCTTTGAGAAGCTGGGCCACACAGACAAACTTGGATCTTGTCATCCTTACAAATACGTAGTACTGTACTATCTTATTCCTTGGAAGTATGTGTGACTGCTGTGAGTAGCAATTTACTCCCTGATAAGCCTTTTGAAGTATAAAGAACTACTGGTAGCCAGCACATTGCTTCTAGAGTAGCACTATTTAAATACATAGGACCAGTGATTTTTTGGAAAAAAAAAAAAAAAAAAAAAGAAAGAAAAGGGTCCCGGTACTCCAGGGGAAAAGTTGTTCAGCAGAAAAAAAAAAAGGTGGTGAGGCTGGCATTGCCCTTTTAAGAGACGCGGCCCCTTTAAGAAACATGGCTGTTGACCATTTTCATCACAGAGGTGCTAATGCGCTCTGTTCTTTCCAGGTAAGCTTTGACTGGAGGCCGGGCAGTACCATCACAAAAAAAGCACTGCATAGGACTATTAGGGCACATCTAAACAGCAGCGTTATTTCGGAACAACTAACGTTATTCCAAAATAACAAAGAGTGTGTCTACATTGCAAAATAATGTCGAGCTAGAGGATGTCTTACTCTGACTCCTGTAACCCTCATTTGACGAGGAGCAAGGGAAGTCGAAGGAAGACTTCCTTTGACTTCCTGCTGTGTAGACAGCACCAAAAGCCGAATTAAGCTATTTTGACTTCAGCTACGCAATTGTGGTAGCTGCAGTTGCGTAGCTTAATTCAACTTTAGCCCTGCTGTGTAAACGTACCCTTACTGAGTAGCAAGTTAATGCTTGAGTGGCCCTACTGGAATATACGATGTTGTGAATGAGTAGAGTCTTAATCCTGCAGTAACACCAATAAAATATATGGGATTATTAGGGCAGTGGTTCTCCTCCAAGGGTACACATATACATCAACTCATCTAGATATTTGCCTAATTTTTCAACAGGCTATTTGACAACCACTAGCAATATCACTATAAATTAAAATTTCATACAGATAATGACTTGTTTATACAGCTCTATGTACTATATGCTAAAGTGTAAGAACTATATTTATATTCCAATTGATTTATTTTATAATTAGAAGGTAAATATGAAAAACGAAGCTCTTTTTCAGGAACAGTGTGTTATGACACTTTTGTATGAAGTGAGATGAAGCTTGGGGGTATCCAAGACAAATCAGACTCTTGAAAGGGTTACAGTAGTCTGCAAAGGTTGAGACGGATACTGTGCTGAGAAAGTGTGGCAGAATCAGGATCAGGGGGAAGAAGATGAAGGAGGAAGAAAAAAGATACAGTACCTGAAAGAGCAGGGATTGGCAAGAGAGCCTTTCTGGGCTGGATCCAGCCTGCCAAGCCAGTTGATCAGGTCCTTAGCCACCCTGCCGCTCCTCTGCCCCCAGGCCAATAAGACCTGGGGGCAGGGGAGCATGTGACGTCTCCTCCCCCCACCGGGGTGCATGGCACCAAAGGGAACCACCAGCTATTCAGAAAAGCTGGAAGTTCAATCTAGGCGCTGCATGCCCCTTGCAGGGCAGGGGGAGGGGGTGAAAGACTCCACATGCTCCCATGTCCCCAGGCCCTGATTGGCTTGGAGATGAGGGAGTGAGCAAAGTCTCCTCCTCCCACCAGGGAGAACAGTGCCTAGAGTGAACTGCCAGCTGTTCAAAAGAGCTGGTGGTTCACTCTAGGCACTGTGCCCCCTTGCAGGGTGAGGGGAGGGGGTGAAAGACTTCATGCACTTCCCGGCCCCCAGGCCCTGATTGGCCTGAGGATGGAGGGAGTGCTCAAAGTCTCCTTCCACCACCAGGGATATGCCACGCCTAGAGGGAATCGCCAGCTGTTCAAAACAGCTGGTGATTCTCTCTAGGCATGTGGGGAAGGGGGGACGGCAAAGACTTCACGCATTCTCCCACCCCCAGGTCAATCAGGGTCTGTGGGAAGGGGAGAATGAGAAATGCCATGGCCCTGCCTGTTCTGACTGGGGCCCCACCCTTTCTGGGGTGGCCTGGGGCCACTTTAGAAATTTGTGAAGTGGCCCCCCTTCAAAAATTATTGCCCACCCCTGTATCAGATCATCTAAATTGCTACTAAGGTGCATGTTTTTGAAAGCTTTCTACTAAGTGTCAGCAGTCCCTTGATTAATTTATCAGACAACAGGAGTGTAGATTTATTGGGTTTTTATTCCATTTTCAATGGGCATCAATCTGTCCAGTGAAAATTTTACTAGAGCAATCAGCACCAGAAAGTCTGGGGGAGCTAGTAGCTGCTTCCATAATATAGTAGTGCAGTCAGAAGATACATTAAGATTAAATTCATGTTCTCCCTGCCCTTGTTTTCTTTTCAGGTGTTTCCTCTGCCTCATCGCCAGCCCTTGATGGACTGTAAACAAATCCTTCAAATATGCTGTCGTGAGACTGGCAGTAAGATACCATAGCACTGAAAAAAGGTAATTTATGTTGCATTCAGTTAGTTTCACTTATGGTCTTGTCACTACCAGAGTATATTAGCCTCATATGTAGCATCAGAAAGCGTTTGTTCAGCATTTTTGGACTAGCAATGACAACACAAAGAGACAGAGTCATCAAGGAATGCCTAGAACAGTCAATTCTTCGGAGATGGAAAATAAATGGAAAGCTCTCAATGTACATTCAGTATCTTGAAGAGTTGATGGGGGGGGGGGTCTGTAGGCTCCCCATTGCACAGAATGGCTACGTCTAGACTGCATGCCTTTTTCGACAGAGGCTTTGTCGACAGATACTGTTGACAAAGCCTCTGTCGAAAAAGAGCGTCTAGACTACGATCAGTATTGTCGACAAAGCAAGACGCTTTTTCTAAAGAGAGTCTAGACGCTCTTTCAAAAAAAGCACAGTTTGCATGCAATAGCGCCTTTTTTCGAAAGAGTACTTTTGAAAAAAGGCGTTATTCCTCGTAAAATGAGGTTTACCGCTGTCGACAAAACCGCCAAATTCTGTCGACTTACTGTCGACAGAACGTGGCGGTAGTGTAGACACAGGTATAGTTTTGTCGACAAAACCCTGTAGTCTAGACACACCCAATGAGACATATATCCCATGCCTCCAACACTGGGCAGCACCAGCTGTTTCAGAGAAGGGATCAAAAACTCACTGCAGAGAGCCATGGGATAGCTTAGAAAATTTGTCTAAAACCCCACCCATTCCCAACAGGCAGAGGTTGGCATAGTCCCTGAACCAGGAGTGTTCATATTCCTTCCAAAACCTTGGGAATGAGTTTGTTTATTTTAACTTGGAAAAGGGAGTTAAAGATTTGCTATTATAACTGCATATTCTCTTTGTTCAAATAAATGTCCCTTTTATTTAATCTTGTAGAATTTTTGGCCTCAGTGTGATTGTGGCCATGAGTTCCACAGGCTGTGTGGAAAAGAAATTATTTTATCATTTTCTTCTCTTTTGTTCTCTACTGGCTCCCTTAAAGACCCCTCTTATGGTCAATTTCAACTAATAAAGGCCTGATATAGCTATCTCCATAGCCCACAAATGATATTGTGTACAAACATGAATGGCTCAAAGGACCTCTTCTTTTCTAGAAAGTGAACATGCTATCCTTAGGAGATCAGATATTTTGGTACTGTTCTACAAGTTGGGTAATTACATTCTTCTGTCTTAAATTTCTCCTGCAGTTTTACAATTAGATACAGTATTCTTCCTTCCTGCCCTCAGCTGTTAAGCAGTATTGTTGTGCATTCTGAAATGTTTCACTCCAGAAGTGGCTGTATTTCAGTGCTGGGTGAAGCATAGAACTGGACAATCAATTGGTACTGTCTTTTATAACTGCATTTAGGTGAAAGTTAACATGTAAAAGGAAGTCCATTATCATTACCATCTTGGCTTTTTTAGTAAACATTTCTGATGTCTGGTTTGCTTTTGGGGTTTTTTTGTTTTTGTTTTTGAAAGGGGAGCAGTTGTTGGTTTTTTACCTAAAAAGGTCTGATCTTCAAAAGTGCTAAGCACCATCCGCTGAAGTGTATGGGAGTGTGGGTGGGTATCGGTGTTCCCTAGAAGCTCTGATAAACCATGCCTTTCCCTAAGGTACAACTGTGAAGAATTCAATTTAGTGTTTCCTAGTGATACAAGCGATTTCCCTACATGTAAGATGGGAGCTGAATCGAAAGAATAATTTTCACAGCACTGACAGCAGAGGCACTGAGCATGAAAGTTACTTGTATAAAAATCAGGTTCTGCCAAGTCTGAGGAATTTCATGTCTGTTAAAGGTAGTAAATCAAAGGATAAGTCAGAGGACAGAGGAGCATTTTTTAATCTGAAAAACTAGGGGTGAAATCTGGACTTCACTGAAGTCTGTGGGAAGACTCTCCGTGATTTCAGTTAAGCCAGGACTTCACCCTAAAACAGTTAAATACCTTATGGCTATCCAGCCTGCTTAGTCTTTTAAGGGGGAAGGATCCAATTTCCTGCAGAGATTCATCCTATTTTAGTCTGAAGAAAGCTATTGTCAAGTATTAGTTGTCCACAAGCTTGTGGGATGGAATCCTGGTCTCATGAAGTCAAAGGCAAAACTCCCATGACTTCAGTGGGGCCAAGGTTTCCCCCCTTGGAGGCTACTTTTGATGTAGGATTTCTGCCTACAGTGTGAGGCCAGCCAGAATCTATTGTATATATCGACACTCTGTCTACCATTGAACTAATGAGAACTCACTGACGGGGACTCTAACTGGAGGGCTTTTCACTGTGCTGAATCACATCCTTTTTGCAGTCTGTCCAAGACAGGAGTGATTTCTATAAGGGCCAGGACTTGCCTGAAGACCAATAAGGCCCAACATTCATCATTCTAAAGCTTTAAAAGGGACAGGGCACATGATCAAATTACTCATTTCAGAGGTGACGCTGGCATTACCCAATAACTTAGTGTGTCACTGTGTACACGCCGTATTGCAAAATAATCTGCTCAAGTAATTATAACCAAAACTGAAAACAAGACATTATTTCCCTTCTAAGCCAGGTACCTATCTAGTCACTTCAGGAAAGAAACCCAAGAAAAAGCGAGGGAGGAAATGAACTAACACTGGAATGATTAAGTAGGGATACCAGCATGTCCAATAATTGCTTATTAAATGCAAAAAGTACTGTAAAAAGCAAACAATGGACAGACTCCAGATCTAGTCTCTTTTGTCTGGAACAATATGTTTAGATGGTTCCAGGGTGATATTTTCCTATAAGAACATAAGAAGGGCCATACTGGGTCAGACCAAAGGTCCATCTAGCCGAGTATGCTGTCTGCCGACAGTGGCCAGTGCCGGGTACCCCAAAGGCTTACAAGGGGGCGCTAAGACTTCATCCACGGGGCAGTTCAGGTATAAAGAAGAGACTACCTGGGACATGGAATGCCACCCTGTTTAGCAATGAACCAGCTGAATCCTTGTATGGCAGGCTCATATGCAAACCACAACTCAATTTACTTCTTAAAAGCCAGGCAGGCTTTGGAGATTCATAATTGTTACGACACTTAGAAAAATTTGTGATACAGTCCTATCCTAGAAAGAAATTTGATCCTTTGAAAAGGGCGTCCACCAACAAGCCAGTATGTACTAAAAATAGATCATTGGGGGAGGAGTCTCTCTTGATAACTCCCTCACATGGTAAATCTATTCTCTCACCTCTATCATATGTTTAGTTCTGAACAAGGGAGGTGGTCCTAGTTTCAAAAGGAAATGCATAACATATAAATGTGTAGCTTTGCTGTCTCTACCTGCTCCTCAACCAATAGTAAATATAATAAAAATAAAAACACCAAGCACTTATATGGTGCTTTGCATCTGTAGATCTCAAAATACTTTATAAAGCAGGTCAGTATTGACACTGTCATGTGAGAGGCCAATCTTCTCATGCAAAACTCTACACATGGAATGCCACCCTGTTTAGCAAAATGAACTAGCTGAATCCTTGTATGGCAGGCTCATATGAATACCACAAGTCAATTTACTTGCTTAAAAGCCAGGCTTCAGAGATTCATAACAGCTACATGACTCACTTTGCACATTATGCGATCACAAATTTTGGCTTGGCAGAAACAGCGCTCTTGAAAAATGCCATTACAGAAACAGTCCATTTCTTAGCCATGTTTGAGATAAGACATAAATCTTCACCAGCGACGGGTAACATCTCCTGCTATTGCAACTATGGTTTCCGTGCAGTCAGGGGCTTCAAAATGCTCCACTCGCTTACCATTAAACTACTTTCATAAAATATGAACAATGGTATCCCTTGGAGAATGTAGGTGGCATTAACATTCTGGTCTCAGATTTTATTTTACAAAGAGGGCAGAGTACGTTGCCTGACAGGATCTGTGATGGTGGCTGTCAGGAGAACAGGAAGCAGGGGAGGCCTCGCTCACATGTGTCATACTCAGTTTTGTGATTCGCCTCAGATGTCAGGCTCAGGAGTTAAAGGCTATGCCCCATTCTGCAGGGGCATGGTGCCTTTCTGGATACATTTGTTTGAAAACCCATAATTATTTCTCTAAAACTGCTAGATGCCACTCCTGACAGATGGCAGAGAGAGAAAGAGCATCTGGGAAGTAGGGAAAACCTCAAGCACAATTACTAAAGCAAACTCTCTAAAGCGAAAGTGAAGAAGGGAAGAACATGAGGGGACAATACCTTATCCAATAAGGCAAAAGCATATATTGTTACACACGAAGCATTACTGTTAATTAAACATCAATGTGTAGACTGGCAAAATCCTTTAACCTTTAATTATACCATAAATGAGACAGCAACAGAACCCGGAGAAAAGATGAAATTTACATAAAAGACAAATTGTGCTAAAAGCCATATATTCACATTTTGGATACTGCAAGACAAAGCAATACTAATAGGCTACTGATTGTAAATCTCTTTCTTCACCTGTTTTGTAATGACCTTCCTTAAAAAACTTGAGGGAAAGATCAACAGACAGACAGATATATAGACAATTGTGTATAGGGTTATTTAGGAAGATATATTAAATGTTGCTTAACAAATGCAAAAGGAACTAACAAACAAAAATCAATACCAGGAACAATGTATTTCCATTTATTTTAGTCTTCAGTAAATAATAGTTATAATTTCCCATGGTTAAAACATTATTAAGCTGACTTCTTTTTCCCAGTCAAGCAAAAGGAAATTCTGGCTTCTTCCTGGCTACTTCAAGGTCACTTGGGGCATGGATGTTTTGAGCGAGGCTTTTACAGCATGGTATTGTCTAACACATGATCATCACCAACAGTACTCAATAGGATTGCTGTGGGACATGTCATGACATTGTATGGGAATGGGTTATCACTGAGTAATTCTGAAGGGAATTCAACTTTCATAATGCGAAAAGTAGTGTTTCAATGGGTCTGTCATTGTAATACCAATTCCTACAAAGTTCCACATTGCAGAGGTTTAGAAAGTACAATAAGACACTCAGCACCAGGTGTGAGAGCAAACAAGGCCAACCCCACGTAATAGCCTGGGTTAGTAGGCTTTTCAAAGAAAGGGGCTACCTACTGATCCAAGCTATTGTGGGATCACTATTCACTCTCTGGAATACCATCAGCCTGTTGATATGATAATCAAGAACATGATATGTCACACAGCACTTCCACCCTGCACTCACCATGCAATATCATGTCATCTCACAAAGTAATTCTACTGAATGATGGTCTAGCTCTAGCTACCTGTTTGGGAGCCTGTATGTCATTCTGCACTGCAGCTGACTTTTGAATTATTTTAGTTCCCCCCACAAATGGAATGAGTGATCTAGTGACTAAAGCTGGTTGGAAATTTTCAATTTTTTTTTTTTTTTTTTTTTTTTTAAGAAAATCCTGTTGTAATGGAAACTGAGATGTTTTGCAAGACGGGTCTGATTTTGAAGAAAGTTTGTCTTTGAAGAAAAAACAACAACATGAAATATTTTAATAATGTCAAAGAATATCAGTTGGTAATTTTCAGAATGGGTCATTTTGATTTCTAAATGATGTTTTTAAATTAGTTAATTTATATATAAGAGAAAACGAGAAGAGTTACCCAGCATTGCCCAGGTCCTTCAGAGCAGAGGGCAGGTGGTGTGGGGGGTGCACAAGTTAGAGCAGGGGTTTGGTGATATGAGGGGCTCAGGGCAGGGAGTGAGGTGTTTAGGAATCAGGGCAGGGGGTGGGAAAGTATGGGGGGGCTCAGGACAGGGGTGGAGATGCAGGAGTCAAGGCAGGGGTTGGCAGGTGTGAGAGGGCTCACTCAGCTGGTCAGGCTGGCTGATAGCATTGCTGTCCAGGGCTGGCATGCTTGCTACTCCCCTGTGGTCATTTTGGAGTATAACTGCCCGTTGTTATCAGAGCCCTCCCTTTCCATTTGATAGGATGCAATCGGATTCCAAGCACATCCCATTGTCCTGATACAACCAGATCCTTACTTTGCTTTAATTTATGGTAAGAGGAAACTGCATTCCAAATTTGGTAGTCCTAGCTTACCGTTTAGGAGGAGTTCTTGAACAAACACACTCACAGATGGACACACACAAACTGAAATATATGGTAGATATAAATGTTTCTAAATGTCAGATTTGGAATAAATGATTTTATTTATGATCAAGCCCAAACTTTTAAAAAAATCTGAGAGGTAATTTTTCAATTTTCTTCGTTACATTTCAGAATGAAAAAAAATTAAATTGTAAAATTTCCCACACAACTGAAAATCCAGTTCACACCCAACTGTACAATTAACATATGTCAGGATATCCTGGAAGACAACTTCTGCCCTAACTGTGTTTGTGCCTTTCTATTGACACAAATCATTAATAATACAACAGATAATTCTGCAGGTTGGAACCAAAGTTTGCCCTATATCCAGAGCAGCCTTGCCTTCAAGAAGAGTTTTCCCCTCACCGTGTTCCCTCTAGTCTTTTCCATTTATGTGCAGATTTTTAACATTCATGTGCAGAATAAATGTTATGTGCACCAAGGCTTGTGTGATTGTGCACCACCAGTTGAAACAAAAAACCTAGATGTGGGCATGCTGCTAAGAGTTGGGTGGCATTTGAGTCTCTCCTGAGTGACCGCACAAGCACACAGCTTACAGGGAGCACTGCCCTCCACTGCTACAGCCTGTAAAGATTTCACTGTCTGCTCATGGAACCACTCAATGGGAGATTACTGACCTTAGCAGTAACAAACCGCAAACTCTGAGCCATCCAAGCCACAAAGCATCTCCATTCATTGGCCCAGAGCAGCTAGGCGAGGGTGACCCTTCTAGATACCAACATATGAAAATAATTAATAGAGGCTGTTTAGAAGCAAGAGGGAACATACCTTCATCTGACATGGAAATACACTGAACTCAAGCATTTTAAAAGAAAAGGAATTCTCTGCAATCATATGGTGTGCAACGGGGAGAGCAACATCATTTCTGAGAGAGGCACTCACTGTTCTCAGCTGATCGTGTGCTGGTTAACGTAGGATACCTTTAAAAAAGTCTCCTTAGTCCTCAGCTATGGCTATGGCTACTAAGCTGTCCAATGGAATGCAGGTGGCCACCAAGAAATTGGGACAAGAAAAGCCCATGAAAGTCAATGGGATATTTTCCACTGACTTTAATGGACCAAGAAGGCTGCAGCTTTGGACATACCTTGTGGAATATGCACTACAAGCATGAAGAAAATGGAGCAGATGCCTACAAACAATTCCATGTGTATTAGGAGTAGCTTCCTGCAAGTATGAATCCAGTTTCCTTTTCCCCCTTCTTCCTTTTTCTCTTGTTCTTAACTTACTTCCTGTTTGTCCCTAATTTATATAGTAATATTTTCAGCTCTATCTTAACCAATCATTTTACTGAAATTTAACTAACCAATCCTAACATATTATATAACATGATTATCTGACCAATTATATCCCACCAAAAATGAGGCCTCAGAGGCTACATCTACACTGCAATGCTATTTCGGGATACCAGAGTATCTCAGGGTATGTCTACACTAGCCCCCTAGTTCGAACTAGGGAGGCTAATGTAGGCATTCGAAGTTGCAAATGAAGCCCGGGATTTAAATATCCCGGGCTTCATTTGCATCTTCCCGGGCGCCGCCATTTTTAAATCCCCCTTAGTCCGAACTCCGTGCCCGCGGCTACACGCGGCATGGAGTAGGTAGTTCGAATTAGGATCTCTAATTCGAACTACCGGTACACCTCGTTCCACGTGCGGGGTTGGGGGGGTGGGGAGAAATAAATAAAAAGCCAAAGCATCTGGAAAATAAAGGATGGAATGAAAAGCAGCCATAAACATAATAGCAACAGAAGAAAGATGAGCAAATAGGAAACGGGAATAAAGATAACCTCTGGCACTGCCAAAAATACAGGACAGGTTAAAAAAATTAAAAAAAAAAACATACAGAAGAGGAAAGAAGATGTTGAGTCAATGAGAGAGACTTCAGAACCAAACTGGACAGAAATCAAGCAAATGAGATGGTGTCATTGCTAATTTATTCCTTGACGAAAATTTGTGCAGGCTACTGGAGTCATGTAAGGTGCCATCATCCAACTCGTGGATGCATTACAGTGTTGCTGCATCTTCCTATTTCCTTCTTTCCATTTTTAATTAGATTAGACTTGATATATTCAGAATGTCAGGAAACACCTTTCCTACCCTGCCTCTTTAGAGGAGGCATACAAAACAACAAAGAGGAGGCGTCAGTCACTCATTTTGGCTCTGAGTGAGCAGGCACAAAGACTAGATCTTGTCATTTTTATACAAGAATATTTTGCTGGCCTGAGGCCAGGATGAAAAACAGAGCAAGTTGGATTGCTTTTGTGTGGGTGTAAGATTGTATATAATATGTATGACCTCCCCAGGACCCTGTAATGATTTTCTTTCAGCTGCAGCCAGAAAAATAGACCTTGAGATTGAGTTATTTCTTCAGAAAGGAAAGATGATGTTTTTAGTCTCTTTCTTCCCTCTTGCTCCCATCTGTTCCCTCTAAATCACGGGTTTGTTCTAAAGCTGGTAGAACAGTTAAACACTGGTGCTTAATTTGTAATGAAAGAGGTGATGGGGCTCAAGCAACGCTTTGAATTTTAAACTTGTTATGACTTTGAATGTGCAGTGACATTGTTGTCATTAGCAAGGACAATAATGACATGGTATGGTATTGTTACCCTTACTTCTGCACTGCTGCTGCCTTCAGAGGTGGGCAGTGGCTCCTGGCGGGGAGCCCAGAGGTGTTGGGATTATGAACTGACAAGCCAACAAGTGTCAGGGCACAGCCCCAGTAAGCCTTGGCACAAATGTAGCACTCAAACACAATAAAACCAAGGCTCATTAATATTTTTACAAGCAAATGCACAGACCGGGCTCAGTTCACAGTGACTTACAGTATCATACTACTCATCATTTGCAATTATTTGAACACTTGCCAAGCATTTGCATAAATGCTTGCAAATCTCAAGATTTTCCTTAGTTTTAGCGCAGATTCCTTGTCTGAAATTTCAATCCTGAACTTTATGATTTGCTATTTGTTTCTCACTGTTCCCAAGTTCCAAATATTTCACTCAGTCAGGCCCCAATTCAGTACGAAAGCACATGCTTTGACTTCTGTGGGATTTATCCTGTCCTGAACAGGGATACCATTGTCAATGAAGGTCTCACTCTAGTAACACCAAGCCACCGATGAAGTGGATCAACCACAGTACATGAATAGCAATTAGTCAAATAAAGCATTTAATGAACAGCCCCAATGGGAAACTTATGGATTCAAATTATTCAGCACTTATTTATGTTTGATGAATAAATTCTGAAAATGAGATCAGATTGCAAGTGATTCTACTACACAAAAGAAGTGAAGATCCCAATTTGCAAGCACGCTTAACTCCATCATGTGAATAATTGCACTGAAGTCAAGGGGGATAGTCATGTTTAACTGTTCACAGAATCAAAGCCTCTATTTGTAATGAATAGGTCTAGTATACTTGAGGAATTTCCTATATTAGTCATTATCAATATGGAAAGTTACCTACCCTGTGGTAAATAGTAAGGAATTCAAAATGTAGACTAATTGCTATTCATGTAATGTGGTTGATCTACTTCATGGATGGCTTGGTACTACTAGAGTAAGGCCGTCATTCAGAACTGTATCCCTGTTCAGGACAGGCTAAATCCCACAGAATAAACCATTCAGAATAATTAAACTTTAATTTTATTCACTAAAATGTTAACATTTTGGCCCAAAGTCTTTTTTCAGGACATATTTCAGTAATAACAAATACATCTTCTCTCCTAGACACTATGTCACAAACCTTTTCTGTATTTACTTCTTTCCCTTTTCCCTCCATTCTCTTCTTTCTCCAGTCACCCAATCTGGCCACATTTAATGTGTGAGCCTTCTCCTTTGCAACTCCTGGCATGTGTAGTCACTGGATGGAAAGTAGGATTCTTCCCCCTCTGCATGGAAAATTTTGATAAATATTTCAGCAGAAATTTTTTACATTTAGTTGAATAAAGGAAAAGATGACAATCCCAACATTTGGGGGATTTAGCCAAAAAGTTCTGATTTTTGAAATTTTGGTTTTCCTATTTTAAAAAGTTAAAATTTTCAAAACAGACACTTTCTGTGAAAAAATTCATCTAATGGAAAAATGTTTTTTTCATTGAAAGAGAGTTTTGATGGAAAATGTTTGCAAAGATAAAATAGCCTCCTGACGGCCTCCCTGGAATTCATTTAGCATCCATCACTTTTCAAATTAGAGCTGAAAATACATAATTTCTCCCCAGCCCAGGGTGTTTATTTTCTCCCTCCCTCTGATGTTAGGTATGATCTCTCATTAATTTTAAGGGAGTTTATCTTAAAAAGCTATAGTCATATTGCTGTACAGTATTTTAATCAATTCTGATTTATTATTATGTGCAGTAGTTAAATAAAATATACATAATATTCAATAGCTGTGATACATAATCACTGTAATGAATTACTATAGGGAAGGAAGAGCCACATCATTCCAAGAAGTGAACTCAGACCTGAAATTGAAATTAGAAGATTTTTGTAAGTGATGCAATAGCTCCCACTCTTATATGTGAATTAGGGAGTAAAAAGTAAGATGACAAAGAAACAGGAAGAAAGACTGAGACAATAGTACATACTAGTTCTAGACTTTATCTTGGAAAACACTGAGGCTTCGTCTTCACCACAAGTTTTTTCTGCCAGAAAATATGCTAATGAGATCATGACTCATGCTAATGAGTCCCTCATTAGCATATTTTCTGCTGGAAGAACTCGCAGTGAAGTCGTAGCCTGAGATTTTAGGACTGCTGTCCCGTTTGGTGAATGGGAGTTTGATCACGAGTGCTACTTCACACAGTACAGTTTCTGAGTTGTGATTTTGCTTTCTGCACATAGGAAGTGAACAAGTCCAGCACACTCCCTGGATTTCTTACATTACAGAAGACTCCAAATGGAGACCAATGCATTCAAAGCTAATTAATCTACTGCTACATTCTACTAATGCGGCAACACGCTGATGGAAATCAGTAGCAAAATGAGTTAATTTTCCTGAATGAAATGTTCCAAGACAGAGTGTATACAGAAATGTTTTCTTCTGCAAGGCTAGCAGTGTACTCAGCATGAGCTGGGCTGAAAAACTGTTGTAGTTAATTAGGACTGGGGGGCAAAAGCTCAGCTGGTGTAAAATCAGCTGAGTTCCACTGACGCACACAATGGAGGATCTGGCCCATACGCTTCATTATTAATTTGTACAGTGATTTTTTTTCCAAATACTAGGGAAATAAGTGATTAGAGATTTACACACACACACACACACACACACACACACACAAGCTTTCTTTTAAAAAGAGCAATGGCAACTTCAACTGCCTTGTCATTTGCAGGTTTCTTCTACATCATTATGAAATACTGAGTGAAAATTAGATGTTGCCAGGGGTTGCAGAGAACTCCTATTAGGCAGAAAATTCTGGTTTGATAGCAGCCTCCAGCTTCCTGAAGGGAGGTTCCAAAGGGGATGGAGAGAGGGTATTCTCAGGGGTGACAGATAGCAGAACAAGGAGCAATGGTCTCAAGTTACAGTGGGGGAGGTCTAGGTTGGATATTAGGAAAAAACTATTTCACCAGGAGAGTGGTGAAGCACTGGGATGGGTTACCTAGGGAGGTGGTGGAATCTCCATCCCTAGAGGTTTTTAAGTTCCTGTTTGACAAGGCCCTGGCTGGGATGATTTAGTGAGGTTTGGTCCTGCCTTGGGCAGGGGGCTGGACTCGATGACCTTCTGAGGTCTCTTTCAGCCCTAGGATTCTGTGATTCTATGATTCTTTGACATGTTATGTCCAATTAAGGAATCCAGTTCTTCAACCTTTACTTTAACCACTAGCCTTTACTCATGTGAGTAATCCTACAGGTGTTAATGGGTCTACTTGTGTGAGTGACCATGCAGATTCTAGCTACAAAAGGAAACTACCCACCAGAATTAGGACTGCTAAGGCAGCATTAAAAAAATGCACACAACAACACACACAAAAATACAACCTGATATTATTATTTACAGACTGTACACAGTACATGTATTTAAACCAAAATGCAAGTTACATGCAAAGTACTGCTAGACTTCATAGCCAAATGTGATTTAAAGGAGTCTGCTGAGACCAGTCAGAACTACACACTGTCATTACATAGTATTCAACAAGTTATACACACAGATGTAAGCAGAATCTGAAGGAATGCTTCCCTCACAACCAGTTGGATGGAAGAGACCCTGGCTGTGCCTCTGTAAATACTGTTTGCTCCTGCTTTGCTTAGATGTGTTAGATATTCAGCAAACGGAATGGTATTTTGCTCATTGTAATCAACCTAATTTGTGACTCAACACCAGCTATGTTTGTATTAAATGCAGGGATAGCTAAAATATGGTTAGCCAATGTTTGTAATTTTGTGGGAATACAGAAAACTAGGACTGTGCTAAATTGTTCCAAAAGAAACAGCTCTCAGTTAGCAGAAAGAATCTTGCTAAGCAGGAGCTTGACTTACAGAGCTTAGTAAAAGTACAGGGTATGAGAGAAGGTCATTCTGATCAGGAGGCTGCATATCTTTCCTTGCCTGGACTGATTTGACCTGATCCCCATCACTGCTCAAAGAAAAGAGCTAAACAGGCATCATTAAGAGCTAAGGCTAAGGGTGGACAATATTTTTTGATGGGGGTGGGGGCACTCCAAGAATTTAGTAAGTGGTCAAGGGCTACACTCTTCCATGATATTAAGGGAGGAGGTGTGGGGTCTGGGATGGAGGGTGGGTGCAGAAGGGAGCTTGGAGTAAGAGGTTGGGGTATAAAAGGGGGTATGGAATCTGGGAGGGAGTGTGGGTAGAGGAAGGGGTTGTGACCTGGGAGAGGAGACTGGGGTGCAGGATCCAAGAGGAGGTATGGGTCAGGAGAGGATTCTGACCTGGAGGAGGGATATAGGAGTGGGTGCAGGGTCTAGGAGGGGGTTATGAACAGGAGTTCAGGAGGGGGGTACAGGTATTTGGGTTATGACCAGGGGTAGGGAATTGGGGTGCAAGGTCTGGGAGGGGGTTGTGACCAGGAGGAGGGGTGGTGGAGGGGGTGCAGGGTCTGGGAGGTGGTATGGGTGCAAGAGCAGAGGTGCAGAGGGTTTGTGTTACATGGGGTAGGAGTGCAAGATGGGGGACAGAGGGTTGAGGGAGAGGGAGGAGCTTGGGTGCCAGAGACAGACTCTGGCCAGCTCCTAGCCAGCAGGTTCTTCAGCCAGGCTCCCTGCCTTCCCTACCACTGCAGGCCACTCAAAGCAGCTGCTCTGCTGCCTGTCACATGCTGCCTGTCCTACCAACAGTCAGCTCCCACTGGCTAGAAACCACCCAACTGGAGCTGCGAGATTGTGCTGGGAGCGGAGAAAAATTCTCTTTCTCCCTCCCCCCAGGCTTGCAGCAATACATGGTCATCACAGGGCTGACCAGCATGTCTGAGGCTCCCGCTGGCTGTGGGCTGTATCCGGTGGCTTGGCAGGCTATATTTTGCACAACCCTCATAAAGAGCCTCTTTTCTTACGTTAATTGTGTTGGAGTTGTGTTTCTTCTATCCAGCTTGCTAAGAGTGAAATCACTGGGAGCTGAAATCACTGTAGACTGATGGGCAAAAGTCACAGCCAAGAGGTAGATGGCAGTGGATGGTGACAGACAGCCTGCAGGGCAGCAGTGGAGAGATGTGATGAGAGGCCAGCAGGGCAGTGGAAGAGAGGTGTGATAAGTGGCCAACAGGACAGCAGTGGAGAGGTGCGACAAACAGCCAGAAAATGGCAGTAAAAAGCAGTGTGGAGGTGGATGGCAAGTGACCAGAGGAGTGGGTAAGATGCCTTTTTACCTCCCCCGACCCAGGATGGGAGGTGAACTCTGTGGATGCACTTCTGAACTCTGGTCTGCCCTGACCAAGTGCAGCAACTATGAGTGGGGTGCAGAGAAGGGTCGGGCATGTGAAGGGGACATTTACATTGCTGGACTTAACAACCTGAGAGGAAAAGGACACTCCCCAACCTACTTAGAGTGTTAGTGTCCGGCTTTCACTTTTTATGTGACTACGTTAGTCCTGTTACATTTACAAAGCAGTGCAAGCCACCGAGGGTGCATTTACACCGCACCCGTAGGTTGAAATCAGATACGCAATTTAAGCTACACAAATTGCATATCTTATTACCATCTAATTTTGAAATAGCTTCTTTCAAAATTTGGCGCTGTCTACACAGAGCCAAATTTCAATATAAAGTGCCATTCCAAAATGTCCCTTAACGCTCGTGGAATGAGGGTTACAGGGTCACCAGAATAGCGCACCCATTATTTTGAAATCTATTTCGAAATAACAGGTGCATTTCAAGATGCGGAATAGCTATTTCGGGATAGCCTGTCTAGACATAGCCTGTCTAAGAGAATCTTCTTTCTCTTTCCCTTCCCAGCCTTCCTTATAATGGAGATAGGTTTTTCAAAGGAAATATCCTTCAGTACCTGCAAGTATCCATAAGCACTGAATAGAGGAAGAGGTCTGGGATGTACAAAACACAGGCCAAGCCCTGCCTCTGTTGGGAGCTAGAAAACAATAGCAGCTTGTGACAGGCAATAACTGATTTCAGTGGCAAAACAGCCCGTGTGATAAAGGTGCAATCACTCTTCCCATCTCCTGCCGTCTTGTTTCTTTACTGAAGAAATGGCACTTGCAACCTGTTCCAGCTCTCCTGATTCCAGGCTGCAATTCATACAGTCTCAGCTATTGTATATCCTGGCAAGGAAAGGAGTGAAGGTGAATGGAGCTCACATGTGCGGAGAGGAATTCTAAGAAAAGAGGTGGGGGGTGAGGGTCAGTCCCAAGTTGAAACAGATTTCCCAAAGGGGTGGCACTTAGCCTGGCTAATCTCTTTTCAGGTAGATACACTACTCTCTTTTAGTTCTCCTTCCATTCCAGCCGCCACTGCCAATTATAAATAAAGCTCCATGAGGAAGGTAGGGCATTGGAGTGGGGGACAGGAGATCTGGATTCTAGTCCTGCCACTTGTGAAGCAATGTAAATGTTTTGTTTCTCTCATTTCCCTTTGCCCTCCCCATCAGTAATGATGAGGATATTGAAATCCTTCCTGGGATGTTGAATGAAAGTTTGTAAAGCACTCTGACACAGTCAGAAGGAAAACATCATAGAAGCAAAATGGCCATCCTGCTTGGGCTTTCTTTAGTTCACACAATGTTCCTGCAATGTCATTTGTTCTCTCTCTCCCTCCGGGCTAAATTCATCTTTAGAATGAATTCATCTTAAGAAGGAGGGGCTGCTGTGTGTTCTCTAGTTTAGGTTAGCTCAGCTATCAGAGCTGACTGAAACTGCATCCTTACTATAAGGGAACTATGGCTAGGTCACTGGAAAGGCATACAATTGCTGGGCATAAGAACACCCCAGCTACCACCTTTTCATCCGTCAGCCCACCCAAGTGAACTCCCAGAACTGTCTCAGGGTGGGGATTGTGCCTACTCTATATTCTAGCTGTATTAAAAGGGTCTGTACCCTGCCTAGAGCCTTCATCACAGTAGTGTATCAGCACCAAGTATGTGGGCTGCTGAGAGGGAGGAGGTGCCATAGTCCTGTTGCTATTCATGTCATGGAGTATGGGTGGGTGGGACAAAGGGCAGGCAGGGTAGACTAGAAATAGCAGTAGCAGTGGGCCCACAGCAAATTACTTGATTGACTGGAATAGAGGCAAAGTGAATGTAAAGTCTGAAGATTAGCCAATGAATCTGGATCGTATTCTGTCTCCCCCCTCTCGCTGAATACATAGCCTCATGCTGTTTCTAGTGAAAAGAGGGACAAGGGAGAATTTAAAAGTTCCCAGTATTCCCTATGCCAGTCTGTCTATCATGCTTTCACCCCATGGGGGTTTCATAACCTATTGGTTTCTTCAGACTGCTGCTCCTGTTTACAAAGGCTATGTCATCCAGTCAGGGAATAGAAACCAGGTCATGTGAGTCCGGAGATCCTCAGTTCCCAGCGCTGAATACTGAGGGGAGCACTCACTACAGACAGCTTGTGAGAACCCATCAGTCCTAATTTGTTCATGAAAAATATTATTCAAGACACCAAGAACACAAACACTTGCAAAAATCATGGCTGTGTCTAGACTGGCCACTTTTTCCGCAAAATCAGCCGCTTTTGCGGAAAAACTGGCCAGCTGTCTACACTGGCCGCTGAATTTCTGCAAAAGCACTGACTTCCTGCTGTAAGAAATCAGTGCTTTTATGAAATACTATGCTGCTCCCGTTCGGGCAAAAAGTCCCTTTGCGCAAAACTTTGTGCAAAAGGGCCAGTGTAGACAGCTGAGATTTGTTTTCCGCAAAAAGCCCCAATCGCGAAAATGGCCATCGGGCTTTTTGAGCAAAGGTTTAGATGAGCACGGACGCTTCAAAAAGTGCTTTTTATGAAAAGCTGTCTGTACAATCTAGACGCTTCTTTCCAAAATGTTTTAACAGAAAACTTTTCCGTTAAAAGCATTTCCGGAAAATCATGCCAGTCTAGACGTAGCCCATGTGTTGGCTGGTAAGTCACAAATAGATGGGGAAGAGGGAGACTCCAGTGGACAATAATCAACAGTTCCATCTGCTCCAGGCAATGTATTTTCCTTGTCAGCCAGTCCCTCTGGGAACAGCATTTATCTGTCACTTAGGACTGATTGCCCCATTCCCGGCTGCTATTCTCAATGAACACTCTCCCTCAAAATATGGGTAGAATCTGCTCCAACAGTAACACAGTTTTCCCCTTCCCCCCCACTTCCCATTGTTCAGATTAGGGAGAATTCATCATCCACCACTGTTTTCCCACCTGGAATTCTATTATGTCCCCATAATAACCAATTGTGTTGTAGTAGGTTCCAGCTTCCTAGCACAGAGAATTCACAGTGGTGCTATCGAGTAGATCTCCCCCCTTTCCTTTACTGGTCATTGCAGTGGGGAGAGGCATATGCTCTCTGTGACTATCAAAACAGGAATGAAGTTGGCGTCTTTGAATCTCAGAACTAGGTTCCAGGCTGGCTGACAGACTTTGCCGGGTCTCAAGCAACGTGGGGGTGCAGCTCCAGGCCCCCAGAAGGGATGGGATCTCAGACAGAAGGGGCAGGGCTGGGGCTAGCCTCCCTCAGCCAGACCTTCAGAGCAGCCCGGCACCTGCTGCCAGGGCTCCAGCAATAATGTAAAGGGCCCAAAGCTCCAGCTGCTGCTGTTGCCACTGTAGTGGTGGTGACAGCTAGGAACTCTGAGCTTTTAAATTATTGGGCCTCAGGGCAGATGCCTTCTCTGCCACTTGCCCTGGTTGACAGGCCTGCAAAACGCAGAGGTGTGGGGTACCAGCAGTGCCACAGGACAGCTACTAAATAGCATGGATCAGAAGTTAGGCCAGCTGGAACTCAGGATACTTGGGTTCTAATCCTGGCTCTGTTTTCCTTCACTGGTTTCCAATATAACCTCTCTGACTCCTGTAAGTCATTTAGTCAATAAATTACCCATCCATCACACTACACAAAATGTTCATAAATTTCATGCAGAGTTGGCACATTCCAATTTTAACAAATACCCAGAAAAAAGGATACATTTGGATTTTTCAATTATTTCTCTCATTAAGTCCTTCCTTTCTAGCCAGGTGACAGACATCACAACTATCTCAGTGCCAACAGCAGCTGTATGGCACAAACCCTGAACCTCTGAGAAAGTCTGTTTTTGCTCTCCTGGGACGCTGGAGGTAGAACGAGGGCAGCAGATGTTTCCTTTAAATGCTAATGTCCCACAACTCATGAGCTGAGTTAGCTCCAAAGAGCCTGATCTTACTACTTTTCACTGGCAAAGCCCTCACCAGATTCCTGCATGCAAGGACTGTGGGACTAAATCCAAAACTAGAGTGATATTTGTGTCACCAGAAGCCCAAACAACCATGCCTCTACACTGTAAATTCATTAAACGCCAAGATAGTCATTTTTACATGCTGCACAACTCCTCTCAAACTGCAAACAGTGCACTGAAAAGCAAACCTTTACCCTTCCTTCCCATCTACACACACACCCCTAAAAGATAACATGGTGAGATCAGTCACCTTAGATAAACCTTTCCTCCACAGGAAAAGGGTTCCATTACATACAGGCAGCAGCATGCATAGAAATGAAATCTGCTGTCTGGCTCCTACCAGGAGGGCTAAGTGTTGTTAGTGTAATGACTTGAGAGCCCAGGTGGGCCTGTCTTGTAAACACCAATGTGACTACCTGCAAAGTGCCCCTCTCCTTGTGCTTTAGAGATTTGCAGAGCATAATGTTTGTGGTGATACCAACGCCTGGCAGTGTCACAAGACTGCCTCCAGGCTGAGAAAGGGGCTCTCTGTAGATTGCCATCTCACCCTACCTTCCCCTCTGCGTCCCCTGAGGATTCTGTTATTCTCCCCGACCTATGTCCCTCCCCATATCCCTTCAGGCCTCAGGCCTCCAAGGTCTCTTAGACTAGGAACCATACTGCTAGCTGCAGAGGGGTGGATTAGACTCCTTCTGAAACTCACTGATGCCGTCCTTTAACTAGCCAAAGGAGTTTACTGTTGAGCAGCTGGAGGCCTCGTCTCACATCAAGATGACAGAAAAGCTATTGCAGACCAACAGATAACAGGCTCTAAAGCCTGTACCTTTCTATGTTCCAAATAGGACAATAGCTCCTATTGGTGTTTAGGGAGATTGGGGTCCCACAACCAGAGCTCAAAAAGTTGCGAAGTCAGAGTAGAGGACACACATTCCACTCCCCCAGCCATCCCCTCCACTCCATGGCAGAACTGAGCTCTGCTGAAGATTAAAAAATGCATGGGAGAGAGTTGGTGTGACAGAGCGGGTCCACATAGCCTGTGAAATAACTAATCATTACAAAGTACAAGGGTAATCATCATTTCTTCATGCCGCAGTGCAGGAACCCAGCTTCATGGCCGCGTACACTGGGCTGAAGAGATGGAGAGCTAATTAGTGCAACAACAGAAACAACGTGGTTGATCCCCACAGAACAGACCGGAGAGGACCTCCAAAATAAGTAATTGATTGCTCCTTATTTACTCATTATCTCTTTCCTCGCTCTATGGTAAAGGGTATATTTTTCTCCCACATTGTCTTTTGTGGGTTTTTTTATTTCTCCTGCTTGGTTTAGTGAAGCAAGAAGAGATAATTTTTTTAAAAAAAATTATACTGGTATTGAGCTCCAACTATGTAATAAAAAAAAAGCTGAAAGTAGACTCCTAGAATTTCCTCCCCATTCCTATTGCTGTCTCATATCCAAAACTAACCATGTGCGAGGAAACAAGTCCTCAGAGAAATCCTTGAAGGAGGGGTTGAGCTATTCCTTAAGCCCATCCACCAACCTAGTTTGAATTAAAGTAGAACCAAAACTTTTTACCTACCAGGAGGTGGGCTCAGGGGCCTGTGCTCCTGCTGCAGCAGTCAAGGATAAGGCTGGCATCTAAAGCAGTGAGAGGCATGAAGGCAACGCAGCTCCACGGTATTGGTGTACTCTAGATGCTTATGATGCCATCATCTGTAGGGAGGAAACACAACATTCTGAACTAGGGGCCTGGTTGCTGGCAGGTGGAGGAGGAATGGATGTTGCAATTGTCTTTTCACAATAAAAGTCAGTCCCACTCCCAATTGGAGAAATGAAAATCCCTAAGCTTTGGGTTGAGGTGGGGTGTTAAACTCTCTGAATCTGGGTCCACAGTTTTCAAATCATTCAGAGATTTCTGATGAGACATACCACTACCCTGAACACCCCCAATGTAAAAGGCGTTTGAAAAGCTAAATCCTTGATTCCCAATAACTTGTGTCTGATGAGACAAACCAACCCTTCATCAAAGGGCAGTAGCAGATTTCAACCTACAACTGAGCAGCCACACTCTACCACAGAGGATGAAATCTTTGCTCCAATGAAGTCAATGGCAAAGCTACCCTGGGGTGTAACACACTGTGCAGTGGCTCACCAAAACGCCACCAGGTACTTAAAGGTCAGAATCTTGTCTTGCTGAGACCATTTATTCTTAGCCTATAGTATGCTGTCCATTTTTTTTACACTTTGTGTGCATGCTACAAAGCTGGATCCTGCTACGATGTGTTGAACACTTCTTTGGAGCACCCTCAGCTGCCACTGAAGTCTTTGGATCTCTCTCACTTGCTGATTTCAGTTTTCCCACTGATTTCAGCAGAACAGGATCTGAGCAGCTGGAAGCTGAGAGCACTTAGCACAATCACTGCTCAGTACCTCCCAAGAATGGATGCTTAGTGATTCTATTTACTGATTTTAAGGCTTTGTCCTTCACTCTTTGCCCAGCTAACATTTGAAAAGTGATGTACCAAGATGCCCATCATAGCCTCTGTCTTTTCTCCACTCCCGAATTCCATCTCTCAGGAAAGCATGTCACTCAAAGATATGTCAGAAGAACACAGTGTTGCTGCTTTAACTCACAGAGGTCTGTAATAGCATTTTATCACCTCCCACTCGCTTCTGAAACCCACAAAAATCAGCACAGCCCCCAGAACAAGCTGCCCTGATTAATCTATGCACATTGGGCCTGATTTTCCACCACTTTGCACCCGGCGTAGTCATCTACACCTGTGCAAAGTGGGGTTAAAATGCTACCAGATTGGAGCAGCAGCATGTCACGCCCACTTTGCACAGCTGAGAATGACTCAAGAGGCAAGACCGTGGGAGCTAGGCCTATTACCAATTTATCTATCTTTAAAAGGTTGTGGCCAAAATTTTCAAAGACGTGTGCCTAAAGTTAAACATCTAAATCCGTACTTAAGTACCTAAAAAGTGCCAATTTTGAAAAATCCTGACCACTCAGAGGTCTCTCTTCAGATCAGTATTTAGCTCTTTGGAAAGCCAGGGCTTTTATTTAGGTCCTTAAATATGAACTTCTAGAAGTCTAACTTGCCATTTTTTTGAAAAATTTGGCCTCAGTTTATTTCAAAGCTTTTCAGCTGCCCTTTACATTCGTGTTTATTCACACCTTTAAATTGGCATAAATATTCTGTGCAGAACACTCCTGAACAAGCTAAAAAATGTCTGTGATTCACACTGGATCAATGATGGCCAATTTGGCAGGATGCTAGCCTAGATAGTTTAAGGCATGTCTACACATCAGAGCAAAACTCAAATTAAGCTGCGCAACTTGAGTTACGTCAATTGAGTAGTTTAAGTCGAAATAGCTTAATTTGGCTTTTGGCGCTGTTTACACAGCAGGAAGTCAAAGGAAGAACATTCTTCCTTTTACTCCTTGTGACATGAAGGTTACGGGAGTTGGAGTAAGAAGTCCTCCAGCTCGACATTATTTCGAAATAAAGCCTTGAAGTGTAGACGCACTTTGTTATTTCAGAGTAACGTCGGATATTCTGAAATAACGCTGCTGTGTAGATGTGCCCCATAATGACCTCCTATCCCACTACCTGGAGACTTTAAATGCATCAGGAATGAGAGATCACTTTCAAAAAGCACCATTGTGCTTTCACCTCTTCTTTTTATTTAGTAAATTTGATTTTTTTTTTTAAAAGAGATCTGCTAATTACAAACAATAGCCCAAATCCTGACATGAGCTTACACAGCAATATGGGCACATGAACCCCATTAGGCTGCATCAACTTACTATGCATAGGACCATTGCTATCTGCAAATGGGAGGGGAAGATCTTATGCAAATGAGAAGAACTCCCTGGGCAACCACCTCCCACTTTTTCAGGTGTGCTAAGGCCTCTCACTATACCCATCAATGCACTCCTCAGATTTTGGGGGTGAAGGGATTGATCCATCATTCTTCATGCAGGTAGCAGGATACTAGCAAGAGGGCATGGGGGAAGCAGGCCTCTGGCCCTCTCACTCTCATGGCTATTCCAAGACAAGAAAATCAATGTGAAAGTTATAAGGGTCTGACACGTGGGGGGTGCAGCTGCATAGATCAGAATACAGTATCATGTCTGCCGACAGTGAAAGGCTGGGCCACGTAATGGAGCTGGCAGTGGAGTACTGCACTGACCCTCCTAGAAGCCACAAGTGTGATTTGATTTTCCCTCTGTTCTAAGTGAACAGGGTCTAGATAAATATAAAATCTTTTTTTATTATTTCACTGAGAGGCAAGGGGTTAATTCAATTGCTTTCAAAGTATCTTGTGCTTCTTTTGGTGACCTTCCACCCAAGGATGACAGCAAGGATCTGACATGCTGCTAGATTAAAGCTAATGCCACTGAAGGGTACTATCAGAGGAGCACACAGTCACCCACGCAAATATATATGCCCATTCTGGGTATATACTGCTGATGAGCATACAGCCTGAGACAGCGCTCCCGCAGGTGAATAGAAAGAGTCCCATTGTCCCTAGTGAGGTTTGGAGCAGACCTATACCGTATTCCTGTTTTTATAAGGAATAAATCAAATGTTTTAAAAGTTGCTTTGTTTATTTTTTTGAGGTCCAAACCAAGCACAGGGCACATGTATCAAGCACTTCATGAGACATTTTCTGGCCAAAGAGATTACAGGCAAGACCAACTATGTCAGAAAGGAAATGCTATTATCCATAATTTACAGTTGGGAAATTGAAGCATTGGTGATCACATTATTAGCCCAGAGTGATATCGGAAACTTGTGACAAAGCCAGGAATTGAATCCATATCTCCAAAATCCTAATCAAGTGCCTTAACCACAAAAACCATCCTCCCTCATTTTAACTAATCCTCTTTTCATTTCCACATTTGCTAAATTGTTAAGAATCTTTAAAGAAAATGATTTGGTACTTCAATAGCCAAAATCTTGTGCCAAAGAGTGACACTCTTTGTGGATTTTCTTAGGCCAGATATTTTACATCCATCTGTGCCCCGTGACCAAAAACATGTTCTCTGACTCTTCCCTGAGATGAGAAATTCACTCATTTTCTCAAGGCAGGGTACATCAAAGCACTATTTTCTTTTTTACTTGCTTCTTTCCACTTTTATATTTTATTTCCTTGCCTTTATTGCATCACAATTATAAAATAAATAATAGGTAGGATGTTTCTCTTAAGGGCTTTTCCTGATGTCAAAACCTCTTGGTAAAGCCCTCTAAGGTCACTCCAAGAATATGAAGTTGGAAAAATTATTTATAGATATCAATTCCTCATTTTAATGAAAACTTAACAAGCCCTTCACATTTGATTCTCATGTTCTTTTCCTCTAATGAAGGAAGTATGTTTCTTATCAGATGTAGAAGCAAAGTCCTAACCTGCTCCAACTTCTTCCTCTCCTGTCACTGTACCTCAAGTGAGTGATCTGTACATGTTTGAGTGGGAAGGAAAAGCATCACCAGTGAGATGACACACTTATATTCTCCCTGCTAGGATTCAGGCACAGGCCTTTGGCTGACTGAAGATGTGACATTGTCCGGTTAATACAGAACCTAGTTTGGTGGTGGCCATCTCTTTCATGTCACTCATGTTCTGACGGCTTTCAGCAGCTAGGAATTCACGGTTAGAAATAGAAAAATGAACTTAGTGCTGGTGAAAGATGCTAGAATGTCAGATCTGGAGACAAAATCCTTCAATTTAGCTACAGCACAGAATGGGATACCTCAGGGGAAGTTTTCCCCATGCCTGTCTCCTTTCTCCTAAAGCTCTTCTTCCTGTAAAAATGATCACTCCAGGTCACAGTTAAGTTCATGGAGAGGTTCATTGTCTGTGCATTGATTCTGTCCTCAGCCACAGTGAAGTAACAGCCAGAGCAGGGACCTGGATCACTATTGCCTGGCACCTTGTATAGTAGGAAGGCAAGTATAAGAAACTATAGGTGGAATTCTCTGGCACTAGGGGGATGATGGGGCTGTCAGGCTCCTACAGCCTGTGCCACTTGGTCTTAGCATGACCTAGAGAAGGTGAGGAGCTGCTCTACCTTACCCCAGTGGTGCAAGGTTCCAAAGTGACTTTAAATAGCTTTACACCAGTAGAAAATAGCAGAAGCACAGCTACACTTTGGCATGCCCCCCTCTATCCCTGCCCCCACTCCCCACTTAACATCAGGATTCAAAAGCAATTTCTTGATGTGTCTGACCCAATTCACTGCAGCTGTACCTCCTTGTGGCTAGGTCTAGGAATCATCTCTGACCCCATTTAGTATCCTCCTCTTTTGAATGCTTGCTCTGGTCCCTCACTATCAGTGACTGGGGGTGCTCCTTCATGACTCAACCTTGCAGCCGCATCACTATACAGCTGCCTCACTTCTGAGGTAACAAAGTCTCACCCAGCAAGCTGTTTCTATGCCATCTTAGGCAGTCACCTGTTCCAATTGGTCCTGTACCCATCCACTACTCCATGTTCCAGCCCACAGGCTCTGTGGCTAGCAACCTAGTGCAGATCAGGCTCAGACCCTGGGCTCCTTGGTACCCCATGTCTCCATCACCTTTCCAATCTCTGGAGCTTTCTCTGCTCCCACTGGCTGCATCAAGCCCCTTGCAAGATGGCCTCTTCTGGTCAAGACCAGGTTTTACCTTTCACTCTCATAGCCCCTAGCCATGACCCGACCCCCCCACCCCCCGAGGAATAACTACAGACCTGCTTCCTGTAGCCCCTTCCTGGCTTTATAATCCTAACCCAGTTCCTCCCCCACCTGGACTTCATCAGTCATAAACCCTATCAATCCAGGTTCCCTTCTGGTTGCAGCATCTAAAGTTAACTGGCCCCACCTGGAACATATTGACTCATTCAGGGCTTGTTTGGAGAGAGCACCCCACCATAGCGCCTGAGATGGTTCTTTCTTGGAACAATTAGTCCTAGAGTTACACAAAAAGAGAAGCTATTCTCCACTTAAGTCTTAAGTAGCATATAGAGTTGGTTCAAAAAGTCATTCATTTGTTGCTTGACTACATTTAAGACCACAATACAAATGAGTTTATCATCCTGAGTGCAGAAGTTGTTCCAAGAATTAGCACAGTGACACTACATTTAAAAAGTAAGAATTAATTTTTTTAAGTTAGCAAGTTAAAGACCCTAGAGTAAAAAAATAAGGGAATTAACATCTTTAGACTCAAAATGGAACTACTTAAGCACACCATTTTTAAGTCAGAGAAGGCATGAATGCACTAACCAGAAAGGTATGAGAAAAGCATGGAGGAAAAAATGCTTTTTTAAATGGCAAGGTTCAAGAAATTATTTCAGCCAAAAGAATAACTTCCATGAAATGAAAATCCACCCTAGTGAAGTCAAAAATAAGGAACATAAATTATGGGGGAAAATGTGCCAGATGGAAATTAAGTATTCCAGTTTAAGAAAGCATTTGATAAGCAAATACAGAAAGATTTTCTTTAAGCATATTAAAATCAGGATATCTGCAAGAGAAATGGTGAGTCTGTTGGACTACCAGGGAATAAAGAGAAAAACATTGCAGAAATGCTGAATCGATTTATTTGAATCTGTCTTCACCACAAGAAGATGATGTGTTGATGTCTGCAATAGGTCTGTTATTTTCAGGGAAATAAAGGAAGCATACATTGTGATATTAGGGATGGGAAGGAAATAATTTTTCTGTCCTGTAAATATATTTGAATTTTGAAAATTTTCTCAACCCAAATTGCAATGAAAGTCAAAAATCTCAAAAAAAAATCCTCTCACTTTAGATCAATCAAAACAGGATTTTTTTTTCAATAAATTTGAAATGTTTCACTTTAATTTTCATCATTTTCCTTTTTAAAATTTCCAACCTAATTAGCTTAAATTTTAAAAAGAAGTAATTTTGAACTAGAAAACCAGATTTTTTTATTTTCAAAATGATGCATTTCAATGATTTCAGAACTTTTTTTCAACAGCTTTTTAAGTCAGGAAATTTGTCTAACTCATGCGGCTGCCCTGCAAAAAGTTTGTTTTGACAAATTGGCATTTCTGTTAAAGAAATGATTTGTTGGAAAATTTCTAGCCAACTCTCTCTCAGATCTTCAAGTGTAAAGAGAGAAAGACAGAGATAAACTAAATAGCACCACTGTCACAAAAACATCACAGAGTTTGAAAGGCACTTAAAAACGAAGTGGCAGGGCTGATAACAAAAATATGCAATCTCTCATTGGAGTCATATACACTATAAAAGGACTGTAGAACAGCAACCATTATGCCTGTGTGTAGGAAATGTACTGGGGTGATTTCTAGGAATTATAGAGCACAGAACCTAACTTCACTACCAGCTGAATTGGTTGAAAAAATAGTCAAAAATAGAATTATAAAACACCTACAAGAACACCAAATGAGAGAGACAAATCAGCACAGATTTTGTAAAAGAAAAATATGTCTGTTGTATATATTAGAATTATTTGAACACATGAACAAGATCACAGATAAAAAAGAACTGGCTGATATAATTTGTTTGAACTTTACAAACAATCTTTGATAATATCTCTTGCAAAAAAAGTATTAAGGAAACTAAGAAGTCATGGGGTGAGAGGTAAAGTAGCATCATGAATTAGAAATGGGGTAAGAGATGAAAACAAAAGACTACCCAAGAATCGTCTATTATCTATAGGGTAGAAAATAGACAATAGAGTGTTCAATGGTTCTACATTAGAAAAAAATACTGTGTCTTTATTAATCATCTGGAAAAATGGGAGAATAATAAGGTTGCAAAATATGCAGATACTGTGAATATTTGTTTAACTCAAATAACTGTAACATTACAAGGAACAAAGCTTTTTGTTTTTAGAAGGGTTATGGACTTTGGTGTTCCTAAAGGATAAACCAGCCACGAACTGGTGGGTATTTGGAAGAAATGACCCTTACGGGCAAGTGCATAATTCTCTATGATGGTGTTTCTTGCATCTTCCTCTGGAGGATCTGTTCTTCTCTACCGTCACAGACAAGATACTGGACTTAACACACCAGAAGTCTGATCTAGTGTAAGGAATTACAAACAATTCACTTCTAGTTAATTATTCATGCTAAAATTCATGAAGCGTTTGAGATGAATGCACATTTTCATGAATACTAGTCTCAGGGGTAGCCGTATAAGTCTTTATCTGTAAAAAGAATGAGGAATCCTGTGACACCTTAAAGACTAACAGATTTATTTGGACATAAACTTTTGTGGGTCAAAACTACTTCATCAGATGCATGGAGACGAATAAATCTTTGGTCACCCAATATTCATCGACAACAAACAACATAACTTTGAAAATAACAAATGGAATGAATTTGCCATATTTATTCATTACAATATTTGTGAAATTGTTTTTAATACATGATCTGTTCTAATTCTAAGTGGTAGGTTGGCCTAATGAAAAGAATCACCTGCTCCTATTCTCTAAATTTTGATTCCATGGAAATTAACTGGCTAAATATGAGTTAAATGGGTTTGGAGAAAAGGACATTAGAAAACCTACTACAGAGCTCTAGGTGAAAATTCATTAGTATATAGATCTGAAGACTCTACAGTTTCTGACTAGGCAGAACGTTATTTATTTCATGGTCAAGATGTTTTATTTTTCATTCCTCACAAGCCAAAATAGATTAAAAAAGATGAAGGGCCATACCCTCAGAAGATAAATCAGCATTGCTTCACTGAAGTCAAGAGAGCGATAACAGTTCAAACCTGCTGTAAATGGAACCCAAATAAATTAGAAAATGAAGAGGTCTTGTTTTGTTTGTTTTTAACAAAACATTTTTGTTTTTAATTAGTCTCAAGGAGTGCTTTTCACTACCATTGAAACTAGCTGGACTTATTAGGGCATTGTATCTAACTCTGTGCAGGAATTGTATCCATCTGCAATTTTTCCACTGCTTTTCAAAAAGTTTGGAGCAAACTCTGAGAGGAGTTAGGAGTTGCAATTGCTTGGTGCTTTTGTTTGTTAAAGCTGTTGCAATTGCTATCATTATTACAGGGTTTTTCCCCATCCTACTACTGCATCATGTCCATTATCTCACAACATTTTCCATTTAGTGGGAGCAAGCTCTCTAGAAATGTTCGGTGGATAGTTGTCAAAATCTCAGCATATCCTCGTGAATTTTCTTCAAGAAAAATATTACTATTAAACACAAATTCTGAGCCAAAATCCATTTGTGTAATTCCATTAAAAGCCAGTGGCATCACTCCCCATTTGCAGGATTGCAATTAAGATCAGAATCTAGCCCATAGGTCCAAATAAGTTGCTAGTGCTAAGGAGTCAGGACAGCATCTAGTCAAAACACAGACAGATGGACAGATCCTCTGCTAGTGTGAGTCGATGTAAAACTGCATTGGCTTGGTGAAGATCTCACCCCGAGTGATGATTTGGTTTATTTTACCCTTATATTCTTGAAAATGAATATACAGCAGCACATGCACTCTTGGGACCTCACTGGGTAGATATGTTTTATTAGCAAACATACTCTATAAAGTGCTTAACAGAAACAAGATGAAACTTAGTGCACCTTAGCCCCAGCCTCTCTGGTCTTAAAATCTAATGGAAATAATGGTGATAGTAGCATGAGGAACAATCCTATTCAACGTATTCATAAATTATCTGGAGAAAGGGGTAAACAGTGACAGGCTACGTCTACACTGGCAGCTTCTTGCACAAGAACTCTTTTGCAGAAGAGTTCTTGTGCAAAAACTCTTCCACAAGAGAGCGCCTACACTGGCATGTGCTTTTGCACAAGAGATGAGCTTTTGCGCAAGAGCATCCATGGTAGTGTAGACGTTCTCTTCCACAAGAAAGCTCTGATGGCCATTTTAACCATAGGGGCTTCTTGCGCAAGAAATTCATGTTGCCTGTCTACACTGCCCTCTTCTGGAAGAGCTCTTGCGCAAGAGGGCTTATTCCTCATGGGGAGAGGAATAACTCTTCCAGAAGAAGCCCTGTTTTACAATGCTATACTGTAAATTTACTTCTGGAAGAACGCTTGTGCAGTGTAGAGAGCCGACAAGTTTTTGCGGAAGAATGGCTGTTCTTCCGCAAGAAGCTGCCAGTGTAGACGTAGCCTGAGGTGGCAAAATTTGCAGATGACACAAAACTGCTCAATATAGTTAAGACCAAAGCTGACTGTGAAGAGCTTCAAAAGGATCTCACCAAACTAAGTGATCGGGCAACAAAATGTCACATGAAATTTAATGTTGATAAATGTAAATTAATGCACATTGGAAAAAAAATAATCCCAACTATATATACAATATGATGGGGACTAATTTAGCTACAACTACTCAAGAGGCAGATCTTGGAGTCATTGTGGATAGTTCTCTGATATCATCCACTCAATGTGCAGCAGCAGTCAAAAGTTATTGAATAAATGGCTAGTATAAACAATCTACCACCTCCAATAACCTCTTACCTGCTCCTCTGGAGTTGCATGTGCTGTTTAGAATTTGATATCTTAACCCTCAAGGCCATAAAGTGAGATCTGCTGGGTTTTTAGAGTATTCACTGCAGAGGAAAGAACTGATTGGAAACAGAAAGCAGAAGGAAACAAATCTAACTCATTCTGTTTGCTTGCCTTTCTTCCCCTGGACTGCACAGGTGTCACACAATTGTCTCTAATACCTCCAGGTTTAGCTTGCTGTTACATAGATTCAATGTTTTTCCTTTTTGTTTTGGTGAATAACTCATTTCAAAGAAGTATAGAATCAGAAAACTGGGGTTATAAAACACTTTACAAAAGATGACCAAATAAACTCTGTGGATCTCTACACTAAAGTGCGTGTGTGGTGGGGAGGGCGGGGGAGGGTTGTATGGCATGATTTGGGGTGTTTTACTCATAGTTGGGCCTTGGCAGATTATGAAGTACAGAGCTGGAGCAGAGTGCGCAAAATATAAATGAGAAGTGATAGGTATTGCCCCGAATGGGAATGTAAGAACTCTTAGTGCTTAATAATGTTTTCATCTTCAAATCACTTGACAGGCATCAATTAATCATTATAATGCATCATCCCACTGGATATATATGTATGTATTATTAACCCCCACTTTAGCTGGGGAAACTGAGGCAAAGAAGCTACATGTACCATGTGAGTGTAAGCCAGGACTGGAACTGGCGTGCCCAGACCATCTGACTGCTGCATCTGCTGCTATCCTGCAATAGCAGATACAAATATTAGTGTGGTCTATAGAACCCTGTGAAGGGTGGGTGAGCAGAACTGAGATGGAGAGGATAGTCGAAGAATGGAATCCTAGCCATGGAATTAAGACAAATGCAAGCAAGTCTGAGGAATGAGCAATAATTCAAGGAATGATTATGTACACTGAACAGAAAAGACAGTAGAAAAGGACTGGAATCTCTTGCTGTTGATAAATCCATCAAACTAGGTATTTAGAGCTTTTGGTTTCTTTCTGGATCACGTTCAACACATGCTGTTAGCCTTCTGCACCTATCCCTTCCTTTGGGGACCAGCCCTTCCAAGGGAGGACGGGAAAGTGACTTCCCTCTTCTCCCATGATGAAACCATACTTTGCCAAATGTGCCCCCCTCCTGCAGACATCTGGGGAAACTGTTGGCTACACTGAAAAGTGGCTGAGCAAACTCTTTGCTCCTTTCACTGAGCACCTGAGTTCAGTTTCAATGGGTTGAGAGTGCAGCAAGGGAGGTTTAGGTTGGACATTAGGAAAAAACTTCCTAACTGTCAAGGTGGTTAAACACTGGAATAAATTGCCTTGAGAGGTTGTGGGATCTCCATCACTGGAGATATTTAAGAGTAGGTTGGTAGACATCTATCAGGGATGATCTAGATGGTGCTTGATCCTGCCCTGAGGGCAGGGGACTGGACTTGATGACCTCTGGAGGTCCCTTCCAGTTCTAGTGTTCTGTGTTTCACCCATATCCCTCTCCCCCATCCAATTTGCCATCACATCTGAGGTGCCTAGGTACATTCTGAACTTAAGACGCCCGCGGGCGCTTAATTCCGAACACATCACCAGATACCCATCTACCTACAGCTGTAGGTCAGCTCCCGGAGCCGGCGTTCTCCTTGCCTTTCTCGCCCACTAGAAGGCGCTGCCACATGGGACTCGGATAAACTCCCTGCGGATTCGGTTTCACCTCGATTGAACTCGCTCTCCGAGAGGTCTCGGTTGCGCTGGGAGAGGATCGGGTTCCTTACGCCGGAGCCGGCCGTGTTTCCTGGGCCGTATTGCTATGGAAACAGCGCTAAGAAAGAGCGCGATGTATGTAGGTCATAATCTCAATGAAGATGAGAAAGTTTGGGAGGGTGTGTGTGTGTGTGGGGGTTGCCTGAGATTGTGAAGTGGAGGGGGGGGGGTTCCCATCAGACACCTGCAGGGGGAATAACACAGGCGGCCTCAGACACAGTGAATAATAGAGACCCACAGACTGCACATGGAGAGCCAGACTAGAGTGGGGAAAAGTAGGGGGGGGGGGCGGATAAATGGCAGCGGCTAAAAGTGTCCAAGGTCTCTCTCTCACTCACACACACACACACACACACACTCTCCCTCCTCCCCCCATCTGTGCAACCCAGCTGAGGGAACACGTCTGGGAAACAAGCTTGGATTCGGACTCTGGCGTTGACCTGGCCGAAGTAGAGACCGGACAGACGGGGCTTTGAGCCCTCTGCCCCCTTTCTCCATAGGAATGAAATACACCGAAAATGGGGCGACCCTCATTTCAGTGGAACCCGTGTTGAGTCTGCGAGCCGCCCCTGGCTGCAATGCAGACGGTGCAGGTAGGTCTGAGCAGAGCGGAGCGAGCCAGCTTTCCTGCACCCGGGGCTGGAGCAGCGTGCACAGTGGGAGTGCTGAGAGTTGTGGAACCCAGCTGTCGAGCCTGTGTCTAATGGACACCGCTTCACATCAGAGGGTGCACCCCCCCCCCCCCCCCCCCCCCCCGCCGCGCACCCCGAGTCCCAGCGCCGATGCCCATTGGACTAGCCCAGAGCGCGTTCTCCGGATCCAGCGTGAAAGCACACGCTGCTCGAAAGGGCAACCAAGAGTGTTAAGACATCATCCGGGGGCGGGGGAGAGGAGGGGAAGCGGAGCCAAGCATGAGAAAGAGTAGCCTAACTAAGAGCGGAAAACATGCCTTGATCAGCGTTTCAAAGTTTATACATGTGTCATCGGAGGGGGGTTTGTTTTGTGTCATAAACCACAAGGCGGAGGGCTGGCGTGCGTCTAGGCACGGAACACTCAGCTCAAATTACAGGCTTCGCAACGCCATAAAAGCCGACCGTGTGCCTACTCCTTCGCTCACATGTTAACCTCCCATTCTCCACCCCCATCTCCTGTATTCTGCAAATACAGAAGGTCAGTCGAGAGAGCAGCCCCCATGCCTCTGTCTTTCAGAGCAGAGATGGGGACAACTTCCTCAGGGGGAGGCTGAAATAGGGACATGCTCTCTGCAAAAGCACCACTCACTGGCAATCCCTAGCCAGGGGGAGTCCTAGTCCAGAAAGATTTCCGACAGGGAAATACTCCTCCCCCAGTCTAGAACTCCATTCCCTCAATCGAACCTGACCAGAGGAAGTTAGAGAGGAAGGGTGAGGGGAGAACACCTGTTTACACACAGCCTGAAGGGGAGATACATTACCTTATTCCTATATACAATCTGGCCAATTAGTGCCTGATCCAAAGCCCACTGAAAGAAATGGAAAAAATTCCCACTGGCTCCAATGATTTTTGGATGAGCCCCGTGTAAAATAATCCTGACGGTCTCTCTAGTTGTGACATTTTAATCCCGCTGGTGCTGGCTCTCATGCCGTGATCAATGAGTGTGCTGTGATATGACATGGACACAATCCCTCCCTTGCAAGACAAGGAGCATCTAGCTATCTGTCAGAAAGAACACAATGTCCCGATGGAACTTGCTCTTCAGTCTTCTGTACAAATTCACACCCCCCGGGAAGTCTGACCTTGTCAGTTACATAAGCGCGGTCTCATTAATATCAGGCTCTTTGAAAGTCTTTAATTTGCTTGAACAGCAAAGCGGAGGCCAGAGGGAGAGTTTTGTGATGGCCGCATGGAGGCCAGGAAAATGGGCCCCCAAACGAAGAATTTTAGCAAGCCTCTCTTGAGATCTGGGGGAAACGGGGGAGTAATTTGACCACAGTTGAACACAGTTTAGATTGATTTTGAATCAGTGTGTCATTTACAGCAGCCATCATCGGCTTTAAACTTGTCAACTCTACAGTTTGATTTCTTTTTCAGGGTGGCTCCATCAGACTTCTCCCGGCAATACACCCCGGTCTCTTGGGTTATTCGGTGGCTGCAGAAAAGGTGTGCAGCGGGCGAAAACAAAAACAAAGCTGTTGGATGCATGTACCGGGGACTTCCTACTCCAGCATCCCGGACACACAACACCCCCTCCCTCGTGCGGCAGCCTCATCTTGGGGCTGCTGCAGCATTTGCACCACTGGGCTTGATGAAGAAGAGGAACGGGCGCGGGGGAGGCTTAGATGGCCAGGGTGCATGGAGAAACCGAGGAATCTTTACAGCAGCGGCCAATGGCTGTTTACATTTGAACAGGTGGCGGAGGGCCTGGTGGCGGGAGTGGAAGGGCCGGTGCACTTCTGTGCCTTGGGGCTGCGGAAGGAGCGGGTAACTGAGAGATGGATTGATGAGCCAGAGAGACACACAGAACCTCGGGTACCAAGAGCTGTCATTTCGGAGGCGGATTCCCCCCAGAATTCCGGGTCTGGGACCTTACTCCCTTGCGATATGCATCTCTCTCCAGGTCCTCCTTAGTCACCATACCCACACATGGACATGGCCAGAGACAGACTACGTGAAACATAAGGGCACAATCCTGCTCAGTGCTCAGCAAAGGCTATAGCCTGTGGAGATCAAAGGGATAAGTCCCTTAGGGTTGACAGAGCATGATCTGCCCCCACAGCCATTCCTTCCCTCACACCGCACCATTTTGGTGGCTTCTTTCTGACTCTCCTCCTGCAAGGAGCAGCGGGGGGGAAGGGGGCAAAGAAGTCCTGTTCAAAGGGGAATAGAAAGCGCCCGTGAAAGACAATGTTATGACTGGGGTGACTAGAGGCTTTGCAGGTATACACTCTGCGTCACAGCGGTGCCATTTGGCGGATTCCCGCCCCCTCGGGTGTAGATTCCGACCCCAATCCTGCCTCGGCTGCGCCCCATCGCAGCACTGCGAAGAGGCGCCGTTCGAACGCGGGGATTCTCTCTCTCCGTTTACAGCAGCTGCGGAGCTGTGCGGAGCAGATGCGATCTGGCGGGTGGCTCCCGCGGCTTGTGAGCCCACACACCGTTTCCCGCAATCACACCTTCGCCTCTCGGACCTGCTGCCTCCTTCCCTCCCTCTCTCGCTCTCTTCCCCTTTCACAACAGCTCCCGGGCCCCGTCGGTCTTCCCACTGATAGGAAAGTTTCAAAGATAACACCCGCCACAAATAACCTGTGCGCGTCAACAGCTCCACGCGCTCCCCTCCTCCTGCCTACTCCCGCTCTTTGGGGGCATTTAAACAGAGCTGCTAGCGCAAGTGGAAGAGCATCGAGGCTGGCTCATCAATTAGCTGGCTGATCTCTCCCCACTCCCCACGCGCGCGTTTGTAAAAATCCGCGCGTCCTGCGCGTTACATGTACCCCCCGGTATCCGAGCTTGCGAGGTAACTCCCAGACTGTCTCTAACCCGTATCTCTGATTGCACCTCCTCATTTTCCCAGCCCTATGTCAGGGATCGCCTCTTCTTCCCACTTCTCTGCGGTTCCCCTCCCACTGCCTGGCACACATCTGCTACCTTCTTTTAACCACCCTGGGTAAAAGCGGCGTCCTGCGGTACCAAAGCAAAACCCCTTTCATGGAAAGGGCAGGCTGGATTATTACCTACCGGGGAAGTGGCCAATAAACATGTCACCTCTCTAGGCAGGAGTGACACGGAGCCCCGAAAATGCCAAGCCCCGTCGGAATGCCGCAGTTATATAAAAACCCGTGGATACTTCTTAAAAAGGCGAGGAAGTCTATCATGAGGTCCCTACGTCTCTGACCATTTTAGCCTCGCTTCTGGGGCTAAATCAGACCAGACCGCTGTCTGTTTGATGCAATCGCTCCCCCTTAGCCCTCTAGCCACGATCGTCCTCCCCTTTGAGCAGAAGTTTCCTTTCGCCACAACATTTTTTTCTCCTGGAAAGCAAAATGCGAAGCAGCTGGGTTCCAAGTTAGCCCAGGAAGGGGGCATTCAGTAAAGCAAAGGCAAAGTGGCAGCCGACACAAAGGCATCCTCCTTACCTGGCATGCTGCTGCAGGCACAAGAAGTTGCATCCTATCCCTCCGCAGGCGGTTTGCTGGGGAAAGCGACTGGGAAGTCCACCCAGCCCTGGGAAACCAAGAGCCGGCTGCACACGGTCAGAGTCCAGTGGCAGCCTCTTTATCTTTCCCTTCCATATCTTCGAAAGGGGGTGGACTCGGGGAGGGGGGGGGCCTAGATTAGTCGGTGCTGTGATACTGGGAGAAAGAACAACAGTTTGAAAGCTTCGGACAAGAGGTGGGATGGTCCGCGCTGATCGAGTTTGTCACACACACACACACACACACACACACACACCACACCCCCGCTTGGTGGCTCCTGGCACTGGGAAGCCTCCTGCCTCAGCTCTGCCAAGTTTAATTGCTTTTAAAAATAAGGTCGAGCCGCCGTGCTATCAAAGCGGGCTCGAGGGTTCAGACAAGGCTCGGAGAATTAAAAATAGCAGAAGCTGGGGCTCGGAAGCGGGTCGCTGATAATTCATTTTTCTCTGCCCAACGCGCTTGGAGGAGCAGCGAAGACGCGCAAACTGCTCGCGCAAAGCGTCCGCGTTAGCATGGGAGTTCGACTCCTCCAGCAGCCCCCTTGGTGCGGTGTGTGCGTGTGTTCGATTAGATGCAAGGGGCAGGCAGTTTCTGCAGCGCACATTTACCATTTTCTTTCAATATGACAGGATTAGCTGCTGTTGAAGGCTCTCCTCCAATAAGATCAGCACTGCTTTCTGATTTGGTAGCTTCGCTGAATAGAAATTACTGCTTCTTGTTATCTCTCCCCGCACCCCCCCCCCCCCCCCCTTCCCTTCTCCCTCATCAGAAGTCTTTATCTACAATTTGCACATCAGAACCGAGGTTTTTTTCAATTGCTTTCCCCCCTTTTCTTTCCCCACAACCCTTTTTATTTCTGGTTGCGCTTGCAATTCCCTCGTAGCTGTAAGTCTCAACCAATAGACAGGGGAAAGGAGATTTTGCTTCTTGATTATTGCAATCAGAAAAGTCTCTGTGCACTGGGGGGGTGGGGAAGTGTTGTTACACTAACTCCAGTTGCGTTTTAAAACATGTTATCGTGCTGAAATATTCACGGGATGTTGTTTCCTTGGCACAATGACAAACGAATTAGGGAAAGGAGATACATTCTGTGAACAACAGCTAATTCTCCTTGGGTGTAAAACATTCCCTTTTAATTAATAATAATTAGGCTGAGAAGTATTTACTTTGCTTTAGGGAATTTGCCAGTTCAGGGGAAATCATCTAGCTATGAACATTAGCCGCTCTGGAAACCAGATATTGATTCATGTGGATTTGAGTTATGGGGTGGGGGGGTGGATTTTGCCTTCTGGGGGAAAATACTGGGCGTGAGGAACTAGAAGAGGGGAAGCAATCGGCTCTGTTATCCAAAGGAACGTATGTTGTAGGACAGACCTGAAGCGAGAGTGAGAGTTTGTCAAGGTGACATCAGTTTATGTCTTGGTTTATGTGCACAGCATTTTGAAAGTCTAGCCAATAATCCCAATGGTTTAGATCAAATAGCTAACCCGGAGTTAGAAGGGCCTACAGCTTTTAGAACAGGATCCCAGACGGTGTAAACACAATACAGCACACCCTGAACAGGTTACTATTATTGCGATTACCGAGGCCTATAGATAAACGTTCTAAACCAGAAAGACACCGGTTCCTCTTCACTTCAGTTCCCCAGAAGCCACACACTTCAATGCATGTGGTACTCAGGCTGCGCTTGCCTGTTCTGCTAATCATTCTGCGTCACTAGACACCACCACACTGCTGAATTCAAATGTACCAGTGACTACAGAGCCTAAAATGTCTAAGGGGACCGAGGAGGAGTGGAGACATCTGAAGTTCTTATCTTAGGGATAGGAGAATGTTTGCTGTGTAATCATTTTCATTGGCCAGCCCTTGGTGCACACAAGGCTATCAATTGCTACGGTGTTGCTGTGTAACCCACCTTGCCTAGGAAGTCAGTGAACTTTGGATTTATACGGGAGTGGGTAGAACACAGTCAGTCCTGTCACCTGGACACACTGTCGTGGGGATTAACTGCTAGTTGGTGGGTAACTCTGCAGGTATAAAATAGAAAGCGTACCGAAGCAATTGGGACATATATTCGAAGCTGGAACTTCCTGTGTTCTTATACTAGAAAGATTTCCCCTGGCCCTCACAGGAATGTATGATAACTCTGAACTAAAGGGGCTGATTTCCTTTTCTCTTAGACCTTAATCCAAAAGTCATTTAAATCAACAACTTCAGTCAGCAACTACTTTTGGCCTCCACAGTCCCCTTCCATTGGGTTTACAACAATGTGACTCCATGGAGATACTCTTGATTTACCCCAGCAAAAATCAAGCCAGTACCCACTAACCTACATTTGCACCAGTCTTGCTGGTATAAGAGAGCTATGGAAACAGATGCACCACTCTTAAGTCACGTTAGCAGACTGAGACCTCGTCGCTTAACATATTCTAACATTCATTAATCAAGATCCTCATTAGGGGGAACGGGAGAGTACACGCCTCTTTTCTCCCCCAGGTGCGTTGCGAATGTTTGATTGTGCACGTTGATTCCTGTGGAATTAATTAGAGTTCAATTATCATATATACAAATCAGTCTTTTTCTATGGCGAGGCAGATTAAGAGGTATGACAAGTATGGCCCAGTTTGATCTGTTTTCCCTTCTCAGGTATTTCACTAACACGGTGCCCGAAAATCTCGCTTTTTGAAGGGGGACACTTCCTTTGCCCCCCATCAGCTTCTCAGAAGTACATTACCACATAGGGAGTCATTGAATGCAATAAAATAGGCTTCAGGATAGGGCGTTAGTGCGTCTCACTAGCTACAGGGGGGCTTCCCAGCTGATTTAAGTGGGTTCCTATGGACTGTACCGCAATGCCAACCCAAAGGTGAGCTGCAGACACGCCTCCGGATCGCGTTGGATCAGAGCCCTAAGCGATGAAAATGTAACCAAATGACGCCTCAAAACATGGCTTGTTTCAGTTCGGTCCCTCCTTCCTTCCCCAGAGAAATAAAGCAACGTTGCTGCTAATTGTAGCAGTATATAAAACTGAACTTCTTTTTCTTCTTCTTTCCTGAACGCCGAGCCTAGGGCGTATTAAGACTTCCTGTCTCTGAAATGTATAGTCCACGATATTTCTTTTCGAAGGAAATTGGAGGGATCCCTCCCCGCCTCTCCCTCTAAGCTGTATTCAGACGAAGTTTTAGCAGATACAGCTCCAAGACACGCGGTGACTCTTCGGTAAACAATGGCTTTTCACTTTGACAGCGCATCTGTTATTGCAACCCCCTTTCTTCCGAGCAGTAAATCTGTTTTACAAACCACCCACAACACACTTGCTGCTCCCGAGTCTAACATATTTAAAAGGCAGAGCCCTTTCTCAAACAAGCCAGAGCAAACAGAAAGCCTAGCAAGGTTAAACACTTGTAGAGGGAAACTGATGTTCAGAAGGGGGCCGGGAGTAATGCAGTATGAAACGGATATGTACTAAAACCAGATTTATTCCCTCTTCCCCTCCCACCCCCGGAGCTGAGGGGCCCTGCTGGAAGAGGAAATAAAGTTAGGAAAGTTTCAGTGGCTGTGTCTTGTTCCTAATGTGACTCACATTATTATTCTCTAGCTACGTGGCAGCAGGGCCCAGGCAGGAAGAAGCCCTGTTGCACTGAGAGCGGGAGGAGAAAAGGTCCTTGCCCCGAGGAGTTTACAAGCCGGATAAATGCCATGCGGGGAGGGATGGAAAGGTACAATAGGGTGTGTGTTCCCCAGGAAGGCGTTCTCACTGACCTCCCTTCTGTCTTTTTTATTGTATAACCCGCAGGCAGCCGCGGGGATCTGGCGCAGCCCTCTCGGAGGTGGCAGCACTTGCAAGATCAGAGGGAAGATGTTCGTACCACGAGAGCAGTCAAAACCCACAGGAACCCCGGGAGCTCCACTCGCTGTAACAGAGGTCACACGGAAAGCTACATCCTGCTGGTCTCACTCTCGCTGGGGGGGCCATTGCAGTCGACTACAAGGCAGGATTTTGCTCCTCGCTGGTTTTGGAACCTGTCCTAAAATCTGATCATCCTGTTCACCCCGCTTTCAGGTAACCACGATGTTCTCTGGGCATGGGGCTAAACTCATGCACAGAAGCTGTCCGCGTACTGTAGAGCGCTGATGCATGGGACGGACGCATGCAATGCATGGCTCGCCGTTAGCTAAGTTTCCCTAGCAAGTGTCTGAGAGTTAAAAGCCAGAGGCCTTCCCAGCACCTGCTCCATGAAAATGCAGGCTCGCCTCAAGCAAGCAGCATCTCAGGACACCGCAGTCCCGTGGCTGGCTGGAGCTCGCGTTCCGATTGATCGCTCCCGAGGCAAGGGGGTGAGACGAGAGAGCACATCCGTGCTCCCGAAGGGAACCAGCCTGGAACACTTGGCTTCCCCTTTTAGACCTTGTGTCTGCTGGAATGTCTAGGGACAGATCATTCCTCCAGAGGGGCCCTAGGACAGGAAATAGCCCTCTTAAATTGGGACCGCGGCTCAGGGTCACCCATGAATGGACCTCTCTTCCTTTAGGAAAGCAGCCAGCCAGCCACCGGTGTATCCTGATTTTAGCCTACAGGTCTCCCGTAATAATTAATAACAAGCCTGAACTGGACGGGCCATTATAAAACCCGCTTTCCTTACATTCAAAACCCAATCGACATCAAAAGCTAAGTATGGGGCACTTCCAGCCCCCTCAATTAACCTCATTAGCAGTGGCAAAACAATTGACAGGTAATCCCCCCCCCTTCTTTTTCTGTTACAAATTCTGAGGATCCCACCTTTTCTTTCCATCCTGCTCATCCGAGGAAGTGGGTTTTGCCCACAAAAGCTCATGACACTATGTATATTTCGGTGAGTCTCTAAGGGTACATCTACACTACAAGGTTTTTGTGCAAAAACCAGCTGGAGCATCCACACCTCAAATGAGCTCTTGTGCAATTAAACAGGCAGTTAAACAGCAGAACAGAGGACTTTTTTCACCATAGGTAAACCTCCTTTTCTGAGGCATAACTGCTTTTAGTGCTACAACTATTGCGCAAGAAGGTAAGTGTGGAGGCTCCAGAGGGCCTATGGGAAAAAGCACAGGTGCTCTGATGGCCATTCTGTGAATGGCCATCAGAGCTTTCTTGTGCAAGAGCATCCATGCAGTGTGGGCACTCTCTTGTGCAAAAACACATTGCTTTTGGGATGTGCTTTGAGGTATGGACGTGCTCTTGCACAAGAAGTTTTTGTGCAAAAACTCTTGTGTAAAAGGCTTCTTACACAAGAAGCATGTAGTGTAGATGTAGCCTAAGGGTACATCTACACACCCGGGCTATTTTGGGATACTGGAAAGTATCCTGAAATAGCTATCCCCTGTCTTTTGAACCTGCCCACTACTTCCAGATAGGTCTCGAAATAGCAGATGTGTTATTTCAGCATCCCTGTAACCCTTGGTCCATGACGGCTAAGGGATGTCTCAAAATAGCATGTTATTTTGAAATTTGACACTGTGTAGACATGCCAAATTTTTAAATACATTCTTTCAAAAGTCAATTAAAATAAGATACACAATTTGCATAGCACAAATTGTGCATCTTATTTCAAGTTTAGAGTGCTGGATAGATGCACCCTAAGGCTATGTCTACACTGCAACACAATTTTGGGATACCAGAGTATCCTGAAATAGCTATCTCACATCTTCACAGCAAGCCTGTTATTTCAAAATATAATGGGCTCGCTAGTCAGACGTCTCTATAAACCTCATTCCACATGGAATTACAAAATAAGATATTTTGAAATAAGATTGAAATAGGATACACAATTGGCATAGCTCAAATTGAATAGCTTATTTCAAGCTATGCGTGACTGGTAGAGGCACCCTAAGGGCACATTTACAGAGCAACCTTATTTCAGAATAACTGAACTCATGTAACAAGGAGTAAGTCCATGGAAGAGTGTTCTTCCTTCCACTTCCTGCTGTGTAGACAGCGCCAACAACTGAATAGAGCTATTTCAACTTCAGTTGCATAATTGACGCTAATTCGACTTTTGCCCTGCTTTTGTTTTAAAAGTTACTAACAGAGTTAGCCCTCTGAGACTAATTTAAAAAAAGAAACATGTTCTTTGGTGGGAGCATTAGCCTTTCGGTGTCTCAGTGCTTTTGATGCTCGGTGTTTATTGTGTACCTCTCACACTGACTGCCAGGCAATGCAAGGAGAAGCGTTACACTAGTTTAGTCGGAGCTAAGCCGATGGCACAGGTGATTACCAGAGGTACTACCTGTAGCATTGTACTCACAACCTATCTGAAAACTACCGTAGCTTCTGCCCCCCGCCCCCCCATTGCTTGAAGACTCCCGCGGAATTGCCCATTGAGGCACCGAGCACAGGCTACACGGCGCAATCTATTCTAGGGCTACGGCGTTAATCTAAACAAGATCGGGTTGACCTTAGTTTGCCGCGATTTCGCTCTTCCTATGTGCCACTACATCCATTTAACTCCATCCCCGGAGTGGAGCCTTCCGAGGGCTGATCTAAAGGAGGTGGGCAGGCGTTGGACAGAGGGCAAGACAACAAGGAGAAACAACAATCCAGGTACAAACAACAGAGAGCGAGAAAGAGACAGAGGAAAGGCAACAGCCCCAAACCACGCCATCCGGCTCCATGCACAGCAATGCTTCAAAGGCACTTACCAAACCGAAACGGAGCGCTCTGGCTGAACTGATGTCCCTGCCCTGAGCAGATAAGAGCAAACCATCAGCTGGCTATGTCCAGATCAATCTGTCCATCTGAGTAAAGTAAAGTTACCGTGAGCAGGCAATGAATCATTGTCAGACTCAGGAGCTCGCTCGCCAGGGAACTAAGAGCGCCTTCCTCCCGTCGGAAAGCACTCCGAGGCAAACAGGGAGGAGATGCCTCGTCTTCCCCAAGCTAAAGGAATTCACTATTGAGTCGGTGAGAGACACTCGCTATCCTTCTTCTTGCCCTGCCTGATGACTGTTGCTTCCGATAACCTGGGAAGCTCACAGCCTGGGAATCATCCAGAGCAGTCTATGCCGATTCATTTGAGATTCCCAGCGATCCGGGATGATTTTCCCAGCCAAACCGGAGCGGTGGACACAGTACACCTAATGCACTATTCAGGGATAAACCGTGTCTGGAAGGACATTCCGCCAGACACAGCGGTGCTAAGAAGCTAACAAGTCGTAAGCCTTGTCATATGCACGCGCAATGAGTTTGCCTAGCAATAAACCCGTCAAGTTGCAGGCGTCTCTTTGGGCGCCTAGGTATAGCTGGCATGGCACGATCTTTGCAAACACCATATGTTCCCACCCGGCGGCAGGTGTGTGGGCAGATGGCAAGAGTATTTCAAACCAATCTGCAAAATAATATCTCTGTATTGAGCCATCAAAGCAATCGCGTAAGTGGAACTTTGCATGGGTTCGTGCAAATGATTGGAACAGTGGCGACTGAAAATGACCAGACCAGAACGCATGGTCAGGGCTGGGAGAAGGATTTGTGACCCTAAACGCACACCGAAAATGCCTGGAGTGTGTTTGGAGGGTATGTGGCTTCTAAGACCAGCCGGCCAGCTGGGGTTCTCATAAATCCAGCTCTTGCTGGCTGCCCAGCACCACAGCACCACCGAGCCTACACAAAAGGCCGGTAGCTTTAATACAGTTCTGCCTGAAAGCAGGAAATAAAACCAAGAAACCGAGTTACCTCCCACCTTGTGTGTTCTTAGTTATTGCACGTAGAAGCACAAACCTACATGGCTTAATTCCCCCCCCCCCCCGCCCCCCGCTAGTGCTTTGGAAACTGACCGCCCCCAAACGAAGATTCAAGTCAGAAAGAAGCTAATGTGTGTTTGGCGGGGAGGATCACAACTTTACCAACCGCTTTCAGCACGCTGGACAGTTCAGCGCGTCTCAGCTCCAGCCTTTGGAGAGGAGCGGACACTCCCAACCCGCGGGCCAGGGCGAGCCGGACTCTGTTGTTCTGCCCGCTGTTTAACCGGAGCGTCTTCTTTATCTTTTCGCTGGAAACCTGGACACCCAAACTCCACCTCCCTACACCAGCTGTTGGAAAGGTTCTAAAAGCTTTGACCCCAAAGCCCCTCTTCCCGGTACACTGCAGAGGGGAGAGAAGCCCTGCTAAGGAAGGGCACTCATTGTAATGTAACCCTCCCTGCTAAGCAAAAATGACCTCCCTTTCCCCCCATGCTTCTTAACGCTCTATTCCAAGAGGTGGGGAACCTTTTTTTGAGTTGGGAGCTGCAGACTCACTGAAAAAAATCAGTCAGGGGCCGCAGACAAGTGAGAAGAAATAACAAAAACAATCCTCACTGAAGTGGCCCCTGACTGAGAAGGAGAAAGACACTCCGCATATTGAGCTCCCACACCAGAGCCTAGTGGGGCCCAGGCTAGTAGATTTTGTGTGCTCTAGCCCCACACAAGGGGGAGTAGCTGAGGAAAGAGGGCTGGAGTGCCAGCACAGCAGTGGGGGGCAGAGGGGAACCCTGGGCCTCAGGGGCCAGGTCCAGGCAAGCTGGGGTGGCATCCAACCCCCAGGCCTTAGGTTTCCCACCCCTGCGCTATTCCCAAATAACCTGAGGTAACTCAAATCAGAGTCATGGATCAAATCCAGGGCTGGAATGAGGGGCATTGTCTTTTCTGCTTTTCTTCCTTAACTCTTTGGTACTCAGAATATGATATTTGTATTTCTCAGGCACTATTAGTTCTCCTTTTGCTACCAGCCACAATGCTCTCCACAGACCTACTTGTGTATTCCTCATTGTTCCCTCTATTCAGCAAGACAAATATTACCTGTGTGGAGGTAGGTGATAGGGAGGGTATTGTGTTCAGGTTGTTTACTTGCCTTTGAAGAGGACTTTGAAGAGGAATTTAAATGGCTAGTTCAATTAGAAAAGTTTGCAGCTACAAATTAGAGAACCCTCCAATGTGTTAGTAAAGTTCTAACCTCCCCTCCTCCGCAGAACCCAGTAACCTAAGATTCAGTAATATCAATTGCTCTCTTCAGACCAAGCTCTAAAGTAACTAATTAGTAGCCAGACTGCAAAGGTGTCAGTGGAACCTCCCTATAATGAGATCTGAGTCAATAACAGCCTGCCCTGTATTTCTAAGTACCCACTTTCCTCTGACTAAACACGGGGGTGGTGTCTGCATACAGAAACTGGAGTGTAAATCAGATAATTATTTTTTCCCTTTATTTTGATTAACTGGATGAAGAGGAAGATGGGTCCAAAATCCAATAGGTCATAAGAGATGATAGTTGCTGTAAATAGAGAGAGCTCCAGGGACTTCAGTGAAACATGGTTGATTTACACCAACCGAAGCTTGCATTGAGCAGGGTGGATCCTGCTTATGGAATGAGAGAGGGTTGTGAATCCGCAGATGTTTTCTTTTTCCTGAAAATGTTCTGTAACCTGGCCTGAGAGTGACAGAAAAACAGTGCTGTGTTCTCCATTAGGCATTAGCATGGTAATTTACTGGTACTTGATGACAAAGGAAAACCATTCTGATAATATCCTGCCATTGAATAAAATTTCAGGGTTCTCTCCTATCATGCTTCAGGTGTTCAGTAAAAATCTACCTTGCTGGCTAGGCAACTTCAACCTTCTTCTTAGGAACTGGGGTACAGCTAAGCACAGGGGAAATGAGAGATCTGGGAGGGGGTAATTTTAGAGCTGTGTGTGAGAGAGATAGTAGTGATGATAATCAAGGAGGTAAAAAGATATGGAGAACACTAAAGGACTGTGCGTATGTCTGGTGCAGACACGCAGCTCTGCCTTGGCCTTTTTCAAGGCCCATTCCTTTCCCTGCGTGGATGGATGCCTGACCCAATACAGTTCCCTCCATTTTCTAGGGACAATGCCACAGAGGTGTATGATGCCAATAGACACATTTCCCATCCAGTCAGACCTCCATCTATGGATCCAAGTAAAACAATTTTAATCACTCTATGAGGATAAAGCTCTAATGTGCAATGAGGGTCTTTGTGAATTAGAATAATATTTTTCTATTATTAATAATTCAGATATATATTACTGTGTTGTTATATCATTAAAATATGACCATATAGATCATTGTTGCAATCACTGTTATATATTTGCAACAAATCTTGCACAGAATATGGCGTCTAAGATTTCTCTGAAAAGGTTTTGATTTGCTATTTGTAGGTATGTATCATTTTTGTGCTTGATGTTATGGGTATTAGCTCTTTACCTGTATCTCAAATGTTTGTCTGGGGTAACACCCATAAGGTATTCAGCCGGCACATTGAAGGGGCTATTTAAGTTGCATGCCCTATCAAGGGACACTTAGCTCACAATGGACCAATGGAGACACTCACCTGTACCTAATGGCCGTTCTTGTAGACGAGTTTCAACTGAAGTATAGGAAATGGTTGCTGCTGTGACTAAACAAAATTATGCATGGACATGTGACTTAACCATGTGACTCCATATTTCATCTTTGCCTGTAATTTTTCACAGTAAGAACAATGGGATTCCTTCCACATGGCAGATGCTATAAAAGGACCTAGAAACAGCTCCATTTTCCTTTTTCCTGCTCCAACTTTTGGATTATGGACTTATACAGATAGGAACATTCTAACAAAAGGATTCCAAATCACTGGTAGGACCTCAATCCTTTTGTTAGAATGCTCCCATCTGTATAAGTCCATAGTCCATCATCCCTAGCAGTATCCTCATGGGTGGTGCATCTGGGGCAGGCGAACCTTTGACTTCCAGTAGTGCTGGATGGCCAGCCTGAAGGCTGCCTGGGAACCCATGCACAGAGTATTCCAGCTGAGGCTGCTGCACTGATTTATGCACTGGCATATTGTTTGTTATTCAACCTACCATCATGTTTGCTTTTTTAACCCCAGCTGTACGTTGCGCTCAGGTCTTCAGTGAGCTGTCTCAGTCATGTCCAGGTCCCTTTCCTGAGTGGACACAGTTAATGTAGACCCCAGCAAGGTATATGAATTAGCTGATTCTCCTCTCCCCCCTTCACAGTGTAACACTTGGCATTTGTCAACATCAAACTTCATTTGCCATGGTCTTGCTCATTCAACTTGCTTGGCTAAACCCATTCATCTTTCTGCACTCCCACATCTGCCTCCTGTTCAGCTGTCATCCGAGTACTCCTCCTGAGTGTCCTTGCTCTTCCTTACTGCCTCTAGTTACCCCTCAGCATAACTAGTTTGCAAAAATACTTTCATGTTTATTATTGCAAACTTCTAGCTCTTTTTTCCTTTGCTTCAGTCTACTCTCTCTCTATAGGCAGTTTCCCTATTTCCTGTGTGAATGCTTTTAAACAGTTTACTTTATTAAGCTTCTCTCTCTAATGTGTGTGTGGTTTCTTTTGAGCTTTGTGTGAAGGTCACAATACAAAAATTCAGATATAGGGCCAGTTCATCAGCTGGTGTAAATGTAATACACTTTGACTGCCAGGGAGCTACACTTTACATCAGTTGAAGATCTGTCCCTTATTTTATTGCATGTATATGCAGTATCCCAATTTGAGAACCAATATAAAAGAAATATCAGCTACTGCCATATATCCTAGCACCCACTCTTTTACTCCAAAACCCTTCTCTTTCTTCAATCTTGGAAATTGCACAGCCTTTTATATATTTTCATGGAAGCACATAACCATCTCTTCTTTATTATTTTAGTGTTATTACTATTGTTGTTGTTATTACTATAGACAAGGTTTTTAAAGTTGTCCTAAGAGATCTGATAGACTTGCTGCTGTACTATCATTACTGAAAAACTAGTCACTGTTTCTATAGCAAGGCTGAAATGTGTTTATAAAACATGAGAGTAGTAAGCAAAACTTTGCTCCCCATCACACCACTGCTTTATTTAATTAGCTTACTTTAAAATAATAAAATAGATAATCCTGATTGCTTATGCAAGCAGCCCCTTTAGGCTTAGGATAAGTGAAGCCTCGCCGGAACTATTCAGAGATTATTCTATAAGTGTTACGTGAATTGTATAGGTCCTTGCAGCAATACATCAACTGGCTTACTTTACAAGGAGGTGAGAGTCTTCCTTGAGGACATGTGACAATAGCTTAGTATATCAAAACTATTATATCTGGTTGAAATAGCCTCTCTAATATGCTTTCTTATTTATAAGGAGGAAAAAAGAAAAGTCACAAATGACGTTTTAAATGGTTGGAATGATAATTGGGCTAATAATTAATAATGATAAATCCAGAGCAGCTGAAGTCCAGCCAACAGGCCAGATGAGACTCACGGAAGTTCTATAAAATGTCTTGCAAGCACTATCTTCTTTAATATGCCTTGTAGGCCTGTGGTGACTACATATCCCAGCATATAATCCTGCACAGAAATTGAAGGTTGAATGTTGGATCTGTAGTCTGTAGTCTGCATTATAGATGAAGATAGTTGAAATCTCCTTTCTATATGGCTCTTAGCCTCTTGAAGTTACCACTGTGATCCATGGGTGGGCCAAGTTTCTGAGTCTTTTCATTAAAGCATAATTTCTACTATTGATCTTTCTGATTGTACCACATACATTTTATATATCTTTATTAATGCTGATAAGAACAGTTTATCCTTCTATCCATCCCAGAGTGAGATGATGATGAAATGGAATGTGGTACAATTCCACCAGAAAGGCTCTGCAATGATACCACACCTGTTCTCCTAAAAATCAGTACTGCACCAATACACAGGCACATTTCTGTACTAATATTAAACAGAGGCTGACATATATATACAGTAGTGGTGCTTGTTGTGAGACATTGGGAATATTATGAAGTTTGTGTATTTCCACACCATTTGGGAAAAATCACTCTATGGGGTAAACTTAATAAATTATGAAGCCTACTAACATTCTCCTCTTGATTTGCATCTTCAGGAAACAACCTGATTTAACTCTATGAACTGCATGGCTCCCCTGCATTATTCCTGTTGATTATGTATATTTAATTTTGCATGACTTCCTTTGAAATATTATGGTGAACATTCACTCAGAATCTTTGCATAGTGACTGATCCAAGTAAAAGAGTTACTTTTCTGAACTATTGGGGGATATTTTATAGTCATATTTTATCCCGTATTAAAAACAGATACAAGAAATGTAATAATAAATGTGATTGATAACATATGGTGATATTCCATGACATTTATCTCTAGTAATTTAGGTACCAATTCAGGGAAGGACTTAAGTAACTGCTACATTTTAAGCATGTGTTTACACACTTACAGGTAAGCATATGCCTAAAGTGCCTTCCTGAATAGCGAAACTTTCCTAAATTGAGTCTTAGTATATTTAGTACAGGACTGAGAGTCAGGGTTCCTGGATTCTCTTTCTAGTTCCCATTTTAGTGAGTCATTTTAAGCCACATTAAAAAAAAAAGAGCCTTCTATTGGTGCCGCAGTTTTTGAATTCTCAACTGAAGCCCACCCCGCCCCATAGTGACTGCCTGGTTTAGAGGTGTGAACACTCACAAATCTAGATGATGTCAATGTGAGCTGTGTGCCCTCAGCATAATTGAAAATCAGGACCTACGTATCTGTCAAACCAACCTGATGGGGGAGAGGTAGATACACTGGAGGGCAGGGATAGGGCCCAGAGTGACCTGGACAGATTAGAGGATTGGGCCAAAAGAAATCTGAAGAGGTTCAATAAGGACAAGTGCAGAGTCCTGCACTTGGGACGGAAGAATCCCAAGCATTGTTACAGGCTGGGGACTCAATGGCTAAGTAGCAGTTCAGCAGAAAAGGACATAGGGATTACAGTGGATGAGAAGCTGGATATGAGTCAACAGTGTGCCCTTGTAGCCAAGAAGGCTAATGGCATATTAGGGTGCATTAGGAGGAACATTGCCAGCAGATCCAGAGAAGTGATTATTCCCCTTTATTCGGCTCTGGTGAGGCCACATCTGGAATATTGTGTCAAGTTCTGGACCCCACCCCCACTATAGAAAGGATGTGGACGCATTAGAGAGGGTCCAGCGGAGGACAACCAAAATGATTAGGGGGCTGGAGCTCATGACCTATGAGGAGAAACTGAGGGATTTGGGTTTGTTTAGTCTGCAGAAGAGAAGAGTGAGGGGGGATTTGATAGCAGCCTTCAACTTCCTGAAGGGAGGTTCCAAAGAGGATGGAGAAAGGCTGTTCACAGTAGTGACGGATGGCAGAACAAGGAGCAATGGTCTCAAGTTACAGTGGGGGAAGTCTAAGTTGGATATTAGGAAAAACTATTTCACTAGGAGGGTGGTGAAGCACTGGAATGAGTTACCTAGAGAGATGGTGGAATCTCCATCCCTAAAGGTGTTTAAGTCTCAGCTTGACAAAGCCCAGGCTGGGTTGATTTAGTTGAGATTGGTCCTGCCTCGGGCAGGGGGCTGGTCTTGATGACCTCCTGAGGTCTCTTCCAGCTCTATGATTCTATGATAGCTTTCTTTGTCAGGATAACAAGTCTTGTGGATAAGGAGGAAGTGGTATACCTAGACATTAGTAAGGCGTTTGATATAGTCTCATGTGACCTCCTCATTAACGAACTAGGGAAATACAACATTTATGGAGCTACTATACGGTAGATGCAACCATCATCTTGTTCGATAAATGAGTTCCTTTAGAAAACATAGGACATAACTTCTTTAGGGTTTGGTTTTCCTATCTGCAAAATGGCTGCGATACTTACCCAACACAGAGGAATGGTACACAGCTTTATTAATTATTGTTTGATAAGCAATCTAAGATACATAGGAGAAAATTGCTGCTGCAGGTTAGTTCAAATAGAGGCAACAGCAAACATGCATATAGCCATTCAGTTTCAGGCATTGTTATTTCACTCCTACTACTTGACAGGTGTGTAATACAAGTGTCTGCTGAAAGTTAAGTTGAGCATATATTTAAGTGCTTTGCTGAATAGGGATGGACACTTGCAGTTAAGATGGCCACTTGCTTAGGTATTTTATTGAATGAGCATATATGTGTCATGGAACTATATTGTAGCAGTTAATGAGAACATGGGTGGTCTGCATAGAAATCCCAGCTATTTCTTTTGTTTTTATAGCATCAGGGGTTATTTATTGGATTTCCCCCCATACTCTTCCTCTGTGCATATTTTTTATGCAGAGCTTTCACTCTAATAAGATGTTACTGAACTTTAGCATATTTCCTGTACTTTATATTATTTTCAAGTCTCCATCGTTGACAGACACTTCAACTTCTAATCTGGATAGAGAGAGACCTGGAAAGCCCTCTAGCAATAAGACATAGCCCCAGGAGAAATCCCAATTACCAGTTCTATCTTATTACCCAAGCTGTTATTTTAGCTGAATAAATAAAAAAATTCAGCAGTGCAAAGGCTAACACCTGTTTTGATTTAGACAACATAGTTAATAAGGGGAGCAGGGTATTGTGTTAAAGTGGAAGGAGGAGTGAAGAGAGGAACCTTTCTTCAAATCATACTGAACATATCTCTGGGACTTTGAAGGAAATGCACTTAACTTTAGACCCCATATTGTAGCCTATGCTATAAGGAAAGATGAACCACTGGATAAAAGGGAGGCATATCTCCAAAGACTGCAGCTCTTGCCAACTATGCAGGTGAATTGGGAAGAGAGATGCTTGTGTCTAGGAAGCTAATGATAGGATTGGGGTTTTGAAGAATAATGTTGCTTTCCTAGGGGTTGAAGAACTTAAGGTAACCCACAACCAAAGCATACTCTGGAAAAGTGCTGTCCTTAAGTAGCTTTCATTACATGTGTGGTCTTATTCTACCATAGAACATGCACCCTAAATTATAGGGCTGTTAATTGATGTGCATTAATGCTTGCGATTAACACAGAGCAGGATTAACACTTTTTTTAACGTGTTAATCACAGGCATTAATGCTGCACTGCCCCTTTGAAGCGCCGCTCCAGTGCTTCAAAGGGGCAGCACTGCACAGAGCCTGGGGTCAGCTGGGGAGTCCAACTGGTCCCAAGCTCCTAATGCACTGCCCCTTTGAAGTGCTGGGGTGGCACTTCAAAGGGGCAGCACAACACGGAACCCAGGATCAGCTCAGTGCCTAGGATCAGCTGGATTCCAGCTGACCCCGGGCTCCCACAGTGCTGCCCCTTGGAAATGCCAGGGCGGCCTTTCCAAGTGGCAGTGCTGCACCGAGCTAGGGTCAGCTGGGGACTCCAGCTGATGCCAGGCTCCGTGCACCACTGCCCCTTTGAAACACCGCCCGCTACATTTCAAAAGGGCAGCTGCACTGAGCCTGGGGTCAGCTGAGGACTCCAGCTGATCCCGGACTTCTGCAGTGCTGCCCCTTTGAAACGCCGCCGCAGCGTTTCAAAGGGGCAGCACACACAATTAATCGCGTGATTAATTGCGATTAATTTTTTAATCACGTGACAGCCCTATTAAATTGGCATTGCTTCAAATCTGCCTCCAGTTAGTTGCCCAAAGTAATTGTGATGTGGTGACTGATAATGAATAGTTACTGGCTTCAGTCCAATTCTCAGAGAACATTGTTGAGCAGGGATTTGAGGCTTATTTTTGCTCCTCACTACACCTCCCCACTCATTCCTTTTGACTCTTTACTGGCTCCTAGAAGTGCTGGTTACTGTTTGCTGTCAGTGAAAAAGTTTAAACCAGAGAATTTAACCCAAGCCTCCCAGGCAAGTTTATTGAGAAGGAATTATATCAGCAGTAAGAGAGTTACATCAAGCATGTAACTTCTATGTTAGACACAGCAATACATGAGGAACTATACATTCCCTTAAACGAGCCTCTCTTTGACAAACATGCGGAGACAGTTCCTGTACTGGCCCCACACAGTCGCTGTCTGGCAAATAGGGAAGGTGTTTACAAATCTGTAGATAACTCCTTTTCACCTTGTTTGGGCCTGGTCTGTGCCACTGGAGCAAGGCTTTGGTTGCCTTGAAAGTCCTTTGGTTCACAGTCCCACACACTGGGGCATAACTGGCTTCTTTAACTTTAAGTACATGAATTAAGGGATCTCCACCACACTAATTTACTTTGCTTGATTTTTATACCTCCTTCCCCCAAAGGAGTCATATGTCTTAAGAACCTACCCAAGTGGGTGTCTTCTTCCTCATTTTTTTACTTAATTAATATTTTTGGAAGGGGCTAGGAGAGGTGATACCCACAATTACTCCACTTTCATTCAGTCATTAATCATCCATTTTGGCTTGTGCATGACCTTCTGCTGTTAGGTTATGATGACCCTATCAGCTCGTGCTCCATGCTAGAACTTCACCCATGATATTTACTTTTGCATAGGCCCATATTTACTGACCAATACGTCCAGTATTGATTGTGCATGCAGTCCGGTCTGCAATCCTAGCCAGTTTGACTCATCAAGTTGACTTCAGTTTACTTCATTTTTGAGAGGACCTGCTCCCAGAATCCTCAGTTATTTGGCCATGTTTAAGCGATGTCAAGTCATGCTCACATCATTCATTCAGTTTGGTCACACCAATTTGGCACCATCCCGACAAACATGTTTCCACATGACAAGCAAAGTTGTTACTACTAGGCTGTGAAACCACAATGATCAGGGAGTTTTCAAACCCAAGCTCTGTGGCCTCAAAGCAGCTTCCAGCAGCACTGATTTGAAACAAATGGGTTACTCAAATTACAGATCACTCTTTGGGGAAAAAAACACCCTCATCCTCTAGGAATTCTCTTTCAATGAACTGTGCTACACAAATCTTTAACTCCATAGTATCTCATTCTATAGTACTCATATCAAGACAGGTATACCAAAGCTTTTCTTTAAAGCAGTCATTACAGAGTCATTTCAGTTAGAAATGTGGGAAGAGGAAACCCTAGCTTGCTGCACACTCCACCAGTAAGATGTTCAAACTGCTGTAGGAAGTATTTTTGGTGATCCTCTAACTTTATCCTTTCCACTTAGTCTACAGTGAACCAATGACACAGCATATTATTAGGGACCATTCAAAAGAAAGAGGTGTAAAACCAAGTTACTGGGCCCTAATCTAACAACCCAGGAAGTTAATGAAAGACTCCCATTACCTTGAGTACTTGTAATCATTAAAATTTAACCACTCTTTTGGAAAAAAGTAGGGAAATTAATTTCAGTGCCCTGGCCAAATTCCTGTGTGAGTAATTATGTTTCTTCTTCCAATTCCCTCTTAAATTTCAGAAGGACACTGCGTTCTTCACTTCTTGCAAATACTGCTCACTGTTCTGTGTACCCATATCACAAGTTTCACATCAATGGTGTCTACATCATGGTAACAGGTGACATAAGCTCTATACAATAACTCATGTATTTCCATACATGGTTGTATAATTGGTAAAGTAGTGGTAACAATTCCCTACTAATACATGTTTGACATTTTTCAGTAAGTTTGCTTTAGCTGTGTTGGTACACATGTTGTCTTAATGCAAAATGTACTATTTTGTTAAATATTCTGCAAAATGAATTGTTTTTTCAAATACCCATGAAAAGCAAATATTCCCCCCAAAATTAATTTGGAACTCAAAACTGCAAGTATTTGCATCAGAAACTTCATTCTAAGAGCTATGCTCATGCAATCGGGAAACATGATCAATACCTACTAATCTATGCATCCAATCCATACAGCTTCTAGGGGTAAAATGGGATAATAACTTCTTCCATTCTTCTCCTCAAATGTGCCTCATGAGGCTTCAGCAGTTAATGTACTTTCAAAATCTGATAAAAATAATAGGTGGGACTAAATTATGGCCCTCATTTATGTTTGATCAATAGAAATTAAATGACCTGCTTACTATTGTGGGAAGATGGGAATCATAAGATGGAACAGTAGTGATGCATAAGATAAGGGAGAAATCCTTAAACACATTAAAAAAGGAAGAAAAAATTCTATTGGAAAAAAAGAAAAGAGTCAAGTAATGAACATTTCCCCCCATTCCCAAATTATAAATACTGAAATGGTTAAAATATTTTTGTCCCAGAATATGTTTAATTATGGCATTATCAGATGTTATCTAACTTAAAAATATTTTACCAAGCATTTTAACTGTTAAAAATTTGATTTATTTAAAATGTAAAAGCTCATTTAATAATCACAAGACACATCAGACCACACGGCCATGCTGATCAATGAACACCTCGGGTGCAGGGAAACTGAGCTGTGAATTAATCAGCATGACCATACAGCCCATGGTGCCTTATGACTCAATCATTAGCATGTTGAAGCAGCCTTTGGCAGTGGGAAATGAAATGCAGCAATGCAAGGGTAACTGGCATGAGCACTTGGGCAATTTGTGCCCAAGGCCTGTGTGGAAGGAAGCACTCTGCATGATGCTCAAGCATTTTGAGCTAACATTGTTTAAACCTTTCAGTAAGGAACATCCCAAACTATGTGGATCCCAGTTTGGGATTTAGGTTTTGACCTAGAATCATGTGAAACTCAACAATTTCAAACATGTTTTGTTTGGAGTTTTCTGGTTCAAAACCACCTGAAAAATGCAAGTAAAAAATGTGGACGTGTAAAATTCTCTAAATCAAAACCAACAAGGAAAGTACATAAAACAAACCCACTGGTTTTGGACTTGTAGAAGCCACCCTGGTAGGACCCACAGCCATATCTTTATTACCTTGCTGCAATATGTGGCCTTTTGAGGACTGGGCAGAAGAAACTTAGAAAAAGGTCCTTGGAGATTTTCTCTCCTCCCCTCAAAATGGGGTAGGCAATAATGCTGAGAGAACATTGTAAGAAAGTATTCATCAACATTCCTCTAATGAACACTGCAAATTCTTTTTTGGTGGCACTGGTGAACACCTCCATTTGTTTCTCATGAACATTCGTATAAGCACATTTTTGTTCACATAAATATTCACACCTTGAGAAAGTATCACAAATAATCACACAGACATGTATACACAGAGGCTACGTCTACACTGGCATGATCTTGCGCAAGAACTCTTTTGCGGAAGAGTTCTTGTGCAAAAACGCTTCCAGAAGAGAGTGTCTATGCTGGCATGTGCGTTTGCTCAAGAGATGTGCTTTTGCACAAGAGCATCCATGCCAGTGTAGACGCTCTCTTTCGCAAGAAAGCTCTGATGGCCATTTTAACCATAGGGCTTTCTTGCACAAGAAATTCATGTTGCCTGTCTACACTGGCCTCTTGCGCAAGAACAGTTGTGCAAGAGGGCTTATTCCTGAGCGGGAGCATCAGAGTTCTTGTGCAAGAAGCACTGATTTCATACATTAGAACGTCAGTGTACTTGCGCAAGAACTCGCGGCCAGTGTAGACAGGCAGCAAGTTTTTGCGCAAAAGCAGCTGCTTTTGTGCAAGATCGCGCCAATGTAGACACAGCCAGAGGCATTTACATTTGAAGTTTTGGTACAGCCATTTAGTCAGAGAGCAGAAGTAATACCATGCGGCTTAGGTGACCAATCACACAACACAAATAGTCAATTATGAACAGCAAATACTCAGATCATACTCATTACATATAAGGCCTGATTTTGATACCTTTACTTTAGATGACTACTTTTTTACTATAGGTTTCAGTGAGAAAACTCGCTGGGCAAGGTTCCACAGAGTATGAGTGATGGCATTAAAATATAGCCCATAGTTCCCAGGAAAGCTAGGGAGGGAATATAATATACCTGTAACACATTTATTTGGATTCTCCAATCCATCTATCTGTATCCTTCAATTGTCTCTCATCTTATACTTGGATCCTAATCTCTTTGGGCTAGGAATTGTCTTTTTGTTCTGTGTTTGCACAATGCCTAGCACAATGGAGTCCTGATCCATGGTTGGGCTCCTCAGTACTGCAATAATACAAAGACAGTGCTCCCTCTAAGATTTTCCATCCTTGAGGAGTGAGTTTTGTCTTGTGAGCCAACAATGAGGTCATGTGCACTTGTTCAGATGTGTGTCACCACCAGGGGCAGAGGGGAAGCTGCTGCCAGCGCTCAGGGTTTGCAGGGTGTGAGGTGCTGGGGGTGGGGCAACGACGCATGGAGAGTGGGGCGAAGGAGGGTGACAGAAGCCTGGGAGGGACAGGGGGCTCTCAGTGTGTGTCTAAACTACACCCCTCTGCCAACAGAGGGATGTAGATTAGGCACATTGCTATTGCAAATGAAGCAGGGATTTAAATATCCCGCGCTTCATTTGAATAGAAATCGCCGCTGCTTTTTGCTGCCGCGGCACTTTGCCAGCAAAAAAGCGGCAGTCTAGACGGGGATCGGTCAACAAGGAAAGCCTTTTCCGACCGATCCCTTATGCCTCATGCAGCGCGGCTCTGCAAAGGAGGTGGGCGCGCATCTTACAAGGAACTATGTACAAATCCTATATAATTTACTGAATCATTTCATAAAAATGACTGAGTTTGTAGGCCTAATCTCATGTTTCCCCCTGAGACTAGTTCTAGTTTTAGTGAGCACAAACTGCGGTGGGACAATGGCTGGATTCTGTTTCCCTTCTCCTGATATTAACTTTCTTGCTAGAGTTTAAATATACCATTGAAAGAAAGGGATCAGAGCCTAATTTTATTTTTTCTAATATGTTTGTCATTTTAAAAATAAGTTACATGCATGTTGTTGTTATCTTTTTCCTAGACAGACATTTCCGCATGTAAATAGAATGGAGAATCTTTTGGAGACATGTAATTCTGTGACAGCCCATTGAATTATATGTCAAGAGAATGGATAGTAAGGGTATGTCTACACTACATGGCTCTGTTGACGGAGCCATGTAGATTACCTTTGTAGACATAGGAAAATGAAGTGGAGATTTAAATAATCACCGCTTCATTTAAATTAAAATGGCTGCCGCGCTGTGCCAATCAACTGTTTGTCGGCACAGCGCTGTAGTCTGGACACTCCGCGGTCGACATCAAAGGCATTTGTCGACCTCCCCGGTAAACCTCATCCCACGAGCACAGCCCTGAATGATTAGATTAGTCAGGGGAGCATTAAACTAATATCTAATATGGAAGGTAAAGTCAGGGAAGACACAAACACTCAGCCAGCACAAAATTGAGATGCTGAGAAGAAAACTAATCAAGGAACCAAAGAACCAAGGAACCAAAGAATGAGAAAAAATTATTGAATTGGCTATATAGCAATACTAAGAGCCTAGGTAACAAATAACAGGAATTGGAATTGCTCATTTATGAAAACATATTTAATGTAACTGGTGTTACTCAAACCTGATGGGATGAGTCATACTACTGAAATGTTATAACCTATTTAGATAGGGCTGAGTGGGCAAAACGGGAGGGGATGGCGATGCTCTATGTCAAAAATGGTATTACCAGTTTCTGAGTCACTGGTAACTCAGAAGAAAATGATCCTGGTGCTTATGGATCAGTTTTCTACCAGATAAAGAACAAGATGGGATATTAGCTGGTGTTGACTACAGATGGACAAATCACACCGGGGTATAGGATGACTACCTTCTTTTGCAACAATCTATAATGTACAGGGGAAAGAAGCATGTACTCATGGAAGACTTGAATTTGAGTGACACATGCTGGAAGACTCATGCTGCTACTTCTAAAACATCCTTGGAATTATAGATGACAATTTCCTAACTCAGAAAGTATTGCAGCCAAGATGGGGAAAATCTATATTAGACCTTGCCTTAACAGAGATAAACATACATTATATTATTATATACAAATATATATTATGGCCATTAATTTTTAGTTCTTGATCAGTTCTAAATATATATATTTACACTTGATTTTTTAATAGGGCCAATTTCACAAGGTTGAAAACAATTATGAGCCAAATCAGCTGGAAAGATTAAATTAATCAGAAAGATGTGAATGATAATTAGGAAACTTTTAAGAACACCTAATGAGTTGCCTGAAAATCCACAAGACCACAACTGAGAGAGAAGGCAGTACTTGTTTTTAAAAATATATTGGTTTATAGAGGAAGTGAAGGAAGCACTCTCTTTCTCTCTCTCTCTCTCTGTCTCCGTAACAGAAGAAGGGGGAAGTTAATAGTAGTGAAGTTAGGAATTGTAAAAAAGGAAAAGGGAAGAAAAGGGATACAAGGAGAAAATCTATGGCCAGCTGATTTAGGGACAATAATCATAAGTTTTAAAAGTATATTAGGAACAAAAAGAATCCTGACAATGTTATTGGTCTATTACTAGTTGGAAATTATAGAATTACCAACAATAATACAGAAAAAGCAGAAGCTGAATACATATTTCTCTTCTGTTTTTAGTGATATAGTCTTATTATATGGTGATGATAACACTCTTTCATTTCAATTAATATTTCTGGAGGATGTTAAACAGCAGCAACTAATGTTAGAAGTTTTAAAATCAGGGGGTCCACATAATTTGCTTCCAAGAGTTCTAAAAGAGCTGGTTTAAGAATTTGCAGGAGTGCAAATGCTGATTTTCAGTAAGGGTGTGTCTAGACTACATGGCTCCGTCAACGGAGCCATGTAAAGTAGTTTACTCAACACAGTCAATGAAGTGGGGATTTAAATAATCCCCGCTTCATTAAAATAAAAATGGCCGCCACACTGTGCTGACAACCAGATGATCCGGCACAGCGCAGCAGTCTAGACATGGCGTGGTCGACAAGGGAAGCCTTTGTCGACTGCTCCAGTATGCCTTGTGAAACGAGGTTTACTGGAGCGGTCGACAAAGGCTTCCCTTGTCGACCGCACCGCATCTAGACTGCCCCACTGTGCTGGATCAGCTGATTGTTGGGACAGCACGGTGGCCATTTTTATTTTAATGAAGCGGGGATTATTTAAATCTCCGCTTCATTGACTATGTCGAGTAAACTACTTTACATGGCTCCGTCGATGGAGCCATGTAGTCTAGACACACCCTAAGTCTTGGGGCAATTGAGAAGTTCCCAAAGACTGGAAGAAAGTGAATGTTTTGCCAGTTTTCATAAAGAGTAAATGGAAATAGTTGGGTAGTTACAGGCCTATTAGCCTGACACCAGTCCCTGGCAAGACAAGGGAGCAGCTGCTAAGGAACTTTATTAATAAAGACTTAAAGAAGGGTAATGTAATTAATGCAAATCAACAAGGGTTTATGGAAAACAGATCCAGTCAAATTAACTTGATGTCATTTATTGATGAGATTACATGTTTTGTTGATGAAGGTAATACTGTGGACATTATATATTTAGATTTCTGTAGGCATTTGATTTAGTACCACACAATATTTTGATTAAAAAGTTAGAATATATACATTTAATAGGGCACAAATTATATGGATTAAAAACTGACTAAATGATAGGTCTAAAAATGTGATTATAAATAAGAAATCATCATTGTGTGTTTGCTTTCCTTTGGGTCCTTCAGGGTTTGGCCTTACACTATTTAACATTTTTATTAATAAGCTGGAAGAAAAAATAAAATCATCACTGATATAGTTTGCAAATAACACAAAAAGTTGAGGGAGTGGTAAGTAATGAAGGGTACAGGTCATTGATTCAGAAGGATGTGGATCACTCAGTAAACTGAGAGCAAGCAAACAACATGTGTTTTAATTGGCTAAATGTAAATGTGTACATGTAGGAACAAAGGACGTTGGCCATACAAGACTTGATCCTGAGAAGCAGGAACAATAAAAGAGAGCTGGAGGTTGTGGTGGATAAGCAGTTGCATATGATCTCTTAATATGATATCATGCCAAAAAGCTAATGTGATCCAGGGATGCATAACCAGGGAAATCTCAAATAGGAGTAGAGAGGTTATTTTACCTCTGTATTTGGCACTGATGTGTAACTGCTGCTGGAATACTGTGTCTGTTCAAGAAGGATATTGATAAATTGAGGAGGGTTCAGAGAAGAGCTACCAGAATGATTTCATGGTTAGAAAACATGCCTTATAGTGATTGACTCAGGGCTCAATCTATTTTAATAACCATGAAGGTGTGACTTGATTACAGTCTTTAGTTATGTATGTAGGGAACAAATTGATAATAATGGGCTCTTCCATCTTGCAGAATAAGGCATAATGTGGCTAGAAACTGAAGCTAGAAAAATTCAGATGGGAAATAAAGGGTACATTTTTAATGGCGAGAGTAATTAACAAAACTGGAACATATTATCAAGGATCATGTTAGCGTTTCCATCACTAACAATTTTAAATCAAGGTTGGATGTGTGTTTTTTTAAATATTCCCAAGGAATTATTTTGGGGAAAATTCTATGGCCTGTGTTATATGGGAGGTCAGAGTAGATCACAGTGGTGTCCTCTGGACTTGGCATCGATGACAAAAAACAGTGATTTGCTTGTCACAGCCAGAAATACACTCAAAACACTTCAAGAATGTATCATTAAAACACTGCAAGAATGTATCATTTGCCCATTTTACTGGTTGGGGAACTGAGGCACAGCAGTCTTGTCCAACTTCATAAAGACTGTAAAGTATCAGAACTGAGAAGGGAATCTAGCTGTCTTAGCTAACAGGTCAATGCCTGGTCCTCTGGACCAAAGCCTCTATGGAAGATAAATAGTTTCCTCTACTAAACCATTCCAATACTATTAGCAGTTACAAGGTTCCCTTATTGGCTTCATAGAGAATTCAGAGTCATTACTGTAGAGTCAGAACTCATTGTCTTTGCTTAATTGCTAGTAGGATTATTCAATTCATTCCAAAGGGGAAAAGTGAAGAATTGTTGCTATTTTTATAGCATTGATTGCCAGAAAAAAGAAAATGTTCATTAATTTAAACTAAATGTTTAATATTGGTTCGGTTGGCATCTTTAATTTCAGATGGTCAGCAATTATTGGCATCTATTGAACTGACTCAATTCATGGTCAGAGAAAGGGAGAATTAGCTAAAACACTACACTATTCTGAATCCCATCTCTTCTATTACTTGGAACAAGGAGCTTGTGGGATAGAGTCTCTGAATATCTCTGTCTGTGGTCTGAAAAATGATTACGCTTTTTGTCAAACAATTACTCACTCTCCTTTCTCTAAGGAATTTTATTTTGGCATTTTACTTTTATAAACAATATCTACTCAGTGTTTTGTGTGGTGGTTAGTATTTAAACACTTCCCAGATTGATTAGATTGTTACGGGGAGGTCACTAATGAAATTCTTGGATTCTATCACTCTTCTTTCTCTGGTTCTAGGAAGTTCTATGTGGGTTTGGACCTTGGATTCATGTACCCACAAGTAAATGGTTTAAATCAGCACTTTTCATCTTCAAAGCCCTGTGCAAATATTAACTAATTAATCCTCCCCGCAAGGTAAGTGCCAGCATGTTAGTGTTATTATCCCCATTTTACAGATGGGGAAACAGAGACAAAGAGGAGATAAGGGATCCTACCTTCTCATTCTAGTCTATTAGACCACACTTCCTCTTGATAATGATACCTGCACTAGCAACCAATTCAATAGGCAAATGTCTATCATTCTTAACTAGCCACTTCAATGGTACCCATGGTTTCCAGTATATTTTTGTTTAACCTTTAGTCAGAGGCCACCTTCACTAGGCAACCAGCAGGTTCTGGGAAGCAGGCTTCAGACAGGCCAAAAATCCGAACATTCAATCGCTGCTGAACCAAGCCAGGGTCCTGTTCTCATACATATTGGCCAGGGAGGGTGACAATGTGGGGAATGACATCACAGAACCTATGAGTGGGTGTATGCAGTGATACAGCAGTCTCCTAAAATATAGGGGTGTAATGGGGGTAGTTCTATATCCCATCCCTCAGTGAGAGAGCTGGCCTGTGAATATGTTCAAACCACGCTGACTGCACTTCCTTGTGTACGATTACTGTTTACCTGCTTGAGTTACATCCACTTTTGTAGATGGTATCATTATAATTGTTCCCTCACAACAGAGGGAAAGACAGCAAGAAACAATCACCCCTTGTGTTTATTAGGGTCAGCTGAGTTCTGAGATAGCAGTAGCAGCAGCACTACTGCTGTAGTCTCAGCTAGATTTGTTAATATGTTGTGACATGGAGCACTTTTTACTCTCTTGATGTTCTTCTACTCACCTCTACTCATACTGGAAATTCTGCATGTCTGTTATGTTCTAAAATAAAAATAATAACAACAACAGCAACAATTGTGCAACTCACCAGGTGTAATGTCAGAAGTAAAGCATATCTCGCATCTAGGAGGATGTGAAAGGGAACAATCTACAAACCTCAAAGATTGATATATTTGTTCTTGCAGCCTAAAGGGGATAACATACTGACTAACCAAGTGGGTAAATTATATTGAGCCAAAGCAGATAGTCATTACAAAAATAAAATTAGCATATTATTGTGTCATGGTATTTTCCAGCCTTATTTACATTTCCAGTGTTGTAAACAGGACACAGAAGCAGAATCTTGTGGAGTATATTCATACCCAAAGCAAATTCATACAAAGGACCAGCATTGTTTGAAAGAGTTTAAAATCTAATTAAATTCAGAATAATTTATTTCAGTTCAAAAGGCTGAGGAGTTGCTTTGCTGGAGGAAAAGCTCACCTGACAGTGAAGAAAAGGAAGGTTCTTCCATGACATCTGCAATGTGTTAATCACTAATATTTATCCTCCAATATCTTCTTTATTTTGATTTTCAAGACAAAGAAAATAACATAAAACCCTTAAAAGAATCATTGAATATGTCCCTAATCCAAGGTGGAGGATCTTTACTAACTCAAATTGTAAGGGTTGCCAATCTTCATGGGATGGGAGTGGAGGATTCTTTTGCATAACTGTGCCTTCTAGGACATGATGAGGCCAAACATCATCATTCTCCCTCCAGCAACAACAACAAAACCTATCCAGTGGGGCATGCTATTACATGTGTATTTTGTGCTAAAAGTATGTGGGATTGAAACTTGTTGATTAATGTAGCATATAATCATTTTAAAATTTCATTATTTCAGATTTGCAGGTCCAAAGAGTAAGAGGATATCAGTGACAATGGCAAGCAGGAAATGGTCCAAGTATTAAGTTATCCTTTCAAGCTGGCTCATTGCCAAAGTGAAATAGTTTTATGAAAAATACGGGCCTTATAGTGATGATTTGAGCATATCCCCAAATGGAAACAAACATCCCATGTTTTTGTTCTTCAGGGAGTAGTTTACATTTTAAAAGATTAAATATGACTAAAACTCTATGGAAATTAAAAAAATATGATTATTTACATTTCAAACCAAATGATACACATATTCAAGCGCATTTGTAACACAATACACAATACAACAAATTGATGCATCATTGCATCTTTCGGAAATACACTATCTCAATTTGGAAGGTATTAAGATTTAAGATGCACCCATTTAGATTCAGAGCTGGTTGAAATGCGGTAACTATATTCTGTGAACAAGTTATATTTTCCTTATTTTTCAAAATAAAGACAGTATTTTTCATTTCTGATCGCTTTTTATTTTTGAAAACCAGGTTTTGTTGGTTTTTAGTTTTCCATTAAAAATAAATACAAGGAAAAGGTCCTTTCTCATAAAAAAAGTTGAATGAAAAATTAATGCCAGCTTTATTCAGAATTTTGTTGCAGTCATTGGGGATTTCACCATCCCACACAGTGCTGGTGACAAACATGACAGATTTTTCACTTGCCTATTTCATCTTGCATCTCTTGCTTGAGGGATATTCTCCTTCTGGGGCCAGATACTCTCCCTCCCCATTGCAAAGCTTTTCTTTTCTGGATTAATCTGCTTCATGCCATGCCCACATTTGTCAAAATCTCATTTCTTCATCCTACAGCTTTTAGAAGTAGCTTTGGCGGAAGACTGGGTTTGGAGTTGATTGACACCAATATTATGCCTGCCTCCGTTGTGGTCTCCATTATTGATCTCAGTACCCATCTCAGTGATATACACTGAGAGCTGAGCAAAGTGTATCAAACAAAGAGTTTGTTTCTTCTAAAAAAAATTGTAATTTCAGTCAACCCAAAACTATATGCAGATTTAATACAAATTTGCCGTACAGTTTTGGACACAAAATAAAAACCAGGCTACATTCACAAGGTGAGTTAGGTTCTATTCACAACATTGAAGAAGGAACTGTGGTGCTGCTTCTCCCAAAAATTAATAGCCCTGTGATTAGTAAACTAGCATGGGATTTGGGAGGGCTAGGATGAAGTCCCTCCTCTGCCTGACATAGAGCAGGATTTGAAGCCAGTCCCATTCTCCTGAAAATTTCCCTAGCCCCTGGCTTGCAAAGTGTTCTAAGGTCGATCTTACTCAATCTCTCCTGTTTAAATTGTTCCACTTTGTACAAATAAATAGTTCTTGGAGAAGTACAAAGCTTCACATAATGTTCTGAAGATTAAAACTGTGGGCTCTGGTGGATCAAGTGGGAAGTGGTTTCCAAGTTTGAGGATCTGCAGAACAGTGGACTCACTGCTAGGGCACACATCATGGCTGGGAATGGCCTAGCAACTCTTTCCTCATCTACTGCCCCTGCGGACAGCTGTTCCCCTCCTATGGTATTCTTTTTACTTGTGACTCGGCCCTTTGGCTAAACCACGTTTAGTGCCACCCTCTTCGTAGTAAACAGCATTCCATACACTAAACTCACAACACAACTCTTTTCCTCTACACAAGCTCACTCCCCCATGGGCTCGTCTTTCCTTCCTGGGCTCTGCAGTATTATGCTCTTATGCTGAACAACGTGGGCCTTTTTCTTAGATACCTGGATAAAAATGCAACAGTTCTTTTCACCCTTGTGTCAGAGTGCACTTTTTTCTGTGGCCAGCAGGAACCCAGGCCTCCCTCTCACCTGGGTTTCAGTCCAGAGAACATGTAGTAGACTCCTTGCTGCCTGCCTGGACATTCTCTGACCTTGGTCTTCCTTCAGGCCCTTTCCCACAGCATCTCCCTAGGTTTACCAAACATCTGCCTCTTCTTGGGCCTTTTCTTCACTCCCTACCAACCAGAGTGGGACTTCAGAATTCTTCCCCTTTCTTATCCAGGCTTCTTCCCTCTAAGCTTGTCCCCCAGCTACTCCCCCACCTGCACTTGTACTTCTACTTCTGTTGGGCCTGGCCCACGCCTCAGGTGCTTTAACTGAGCTCTCTGACTCCAGTTAATCCTTTTAATATACTCCTGAACAGCGCTCTGCCTCTATCCACCTCCCTGTGGTATTACAGAAGATATGCCTTAAATACAGAGCTTCGGGGCATGTAGCTATTCAGTGTTCTTCAGCAGTCTTTGCTTCACTGAGGGAATTTTCTAAAATGCTGCCGCATTATCAGTCCTGTCTGCAGAATCCAAAACTCAACTCTTCCTCCTGACAATAAGTACTTCTTCATATCTGCTACATCTGCTTCAAGGAACACCTCCTCCATTAGTCTCTGCTGAGTATGGATCCAGCTGCCTCACAGGAGAAAAATACAATTATGCTGAAGAAGAGCTCTGTATAAGACTGAAAGATTGTCTCTCACCAACAGAAGTTGGTCCAATAAGATATCATTACAGCCACATTTTCTCTTTTTTAATCCAAATTTTTAGAACAACCACAAGTCACTGAGCAACTAGCAATAACCATATTTCAACTAACCAATGGCTCCAGCTGGGATGAAATAGTATCTGTGAAAAAACCTTCCATCTTCAGGGTCACTTGAATTACCCGGCTTAGAGATACAATGCCATCCACAACCATTAGATGGATGTCTTCTGGATTTAATTGTGATAATCCAGGGACAGGTCCTCGAACCTGATGCATCTTCTGCTGGACTCCGCAAGTCAGTTCAGGATTTGCCATAGTGGTTCAGGAATGTCCTGGATAATCACAATTAAATCCAGGAGACATTTCCGAGGCTTCTTTATTGGGATGAATGTGCTGTAATCTGGAGGGATTGAGATGCTCTTTAAATAATCTTTGTTTTACCTAATTAAATTGTGGTAGAAGAATCTTGCCTGCTGAGGAAGCAATAGGAGGGGAGCTTGGAAAGGAATTGCTAGTTAAAAGAGTTACACTAAAGATGTTATCCACCAGTACTTTGTCTAATTACTCATATCACTAGCACATGCATTAGTGACTGAGAACCTCTGGAATAAACATTGCTGTAAATGCCATGAAGCTTCCAGGGAATCCTGAAAATGAATTTGACAGGGAAAAAGAGAGTGAAGTGTCAAAGTGGCCTTTAAGCAGCTCCTGATTAATAAATATAGCCATATATGGAGAGTAATTGACAGTAAGTTCATCTATTTCAAAGGATCCTGTAATTTCTTTTAAAATGTTGGCTATTTACTTCTCAAAGGACTAATCTAATTGACACAGCTATTTAAGGCTCACAGCATCTTCAGAAATTCTCTGCTGAATGAAGTCAAAACTTCTGAAGTCAGTATTAGAATATACATCAGATGTTTATCACAACAGATTCGTTTAGGAAGCTCTTCTCTGTGAGTATGGAGAAAGATGTTTGGTCATTTTCTGTCTGGTATTGAGAACAGAATAAAAAAATTAAAAGGTGATGTTTTTGGAGTAAGATAGACTGAACATAAATCTGGAGGGCCTGATTTCCATGTCATTTACACTGGTTTTATACCAGTCTCAGAGAAGCCAGGTTAGTCTGTAACTTTAAAAAAATGAGTAGTCCACATATATATATACACACACACATGATTGGAGTATTGTTATAGAAAGGTACAGCTTGCTCAGGAAATATAGGCAAGGAAAAAAAGGTGGAGGTGGCTTTACGTATTATTATTTTTAAAACATTCATTGCTTATATACTCAGCCTCTGCTGCCATCAACTCTTGTGTACAAGAACAATAAGCTAGATTTGTACACTTTAATACTATGGTTAAAATACTAGCATTTCGTACAAGCCAAAGCTTGGATGAGTTTGAAATCTGATGTCCAAATACTGCTAGCAAATAATTCCATTCTCTGAGCTGCCCAGATTCGCTTATGCTCAGAGGCTCTCCCTGGGTGTAATTTGGCCTTTATACCTTTTGCTTTTATGCTACCATTTTCACAGATATTAACTCTCTAGGGGTACATCTACACAGTCGTGCGTAGCTCAAAATAAGATATGCAATATGAGCAACCCAAATTGCATAGCTTATTTTGAGATAGCCTATTTCGAAATTTGGTGCTGTCTAGACAGCACCAGATTTTGAAATAGAGCGCTATTCTGGCATCTGCCTTATTCCACGTGCAACAAGGTTTACAGGAATAAGACCCCCATTATTTCAAATCTATTTCAAACTAACAGGTGTGTTGTTAAGACACACACACACATTGCTATTTTGGGATATTGGATTTTATCCCGAAATAGTGCCACTGTGTAGACATACTCAAGGAGATTATTTTCCCAATTCACCTGCCCTCTTACCTTTCCATTTTGCTGCAGAGTATATAACTGATTGTAAAACATTTTGCAATGCCTGCAGTGTATAAAATATTCTCCACAAAAATAAAGGGCCAGATTCTCAGTTGTCATAAATTGTTACTGAAACCAAAGAGTGACATTGATTTGCATCTGATGAGAATTTGACTCAAAATGTGCGGCAAGACTTGGCTTCTAGGTTTAGGTGACCTTTCTCCCTCTGCACAGTGAACTTAAGAGGAATTCCTACAGTATTCCTCAGGGAAGGGAAGGAACCGCAGAGTCCATTTTTGAGACTAACCATCATTAGGCATGCCAATCACATCCTGCCCTGGCAATAATTACTAGCAAGTGAGAGAATGTACCTGTAATCATAAAGTGAATTAAACATATAAATAAGGTGCAGGCAGGTAATTGCAAGCAAAATGAAAGAGAGAGAGTGTGCGTGTGAGAAACAGAAAGGTGAAATGAACAGAGAGAGATTTAAATGAGAAACTGATGAAAGACTTTGAAAATCTTTTGCCTTTAATTGATGGCTATTATTCATATTTATGCAATTCATGGAAAAGAAATTGAAAGGGGAAATGAAAGGAATATATTTAAGATATGTTTAAACTAGACTGACTGCCTTTGCTGCTGCTCTGTTATTCTCTGTCTGCATTGTTCAAGTGCCAGAAAGGACCAGGCCATTCCGCAATAGCTGGGATTCCTTCTGACCTCTTTTCCCTTTCCTGAAGGCCATTTTGACAACTGATTCAAAGCCTGGCACCAATTCCCCCATATATAGAGAATAACACAGCTTTGGTTTCTAAGTTCTTTGCCAGAGTTCTAAACTTACAATGCGCAGAATGGCTGCAACAATCTCTGGGAACACAGGCATCAACACGGCCTCACCCCAAAACCTGACTCTCAAGAAATTGCCATGGGATCTCTGACACTGTGTCCCTATATGTTTTTTGGAAATGTGTTTTGAATATGAATATGCATATCTCAAACATGCTTTATGCAAATGGAGGCATGCAACCTATCACTGGAGAGCCTGTAATTCCCCAAATGTGTATATTTTATTTATGTGCATGTATCATTCTTGTATGTGAAGTTAGAATTATGAAGTATAAGCCCATTCACATATGTAGATGTGCTAATGAAGGCCATTAGCAGTACTCAAAAAACTTACTGACCCAGTGCTTAAGGCAATGATCTGTGAATAGCCTTGTTTTTCCCATTAGCCTGCATTGTGGTTGATTCTACAGAGACATGTGACCATGCTTTCAGATACTGGACTTCATCTTGAATTTTGTACTTTTCCTTAGGGTAGGGAGAATTGAACAAAGACCTCCCACCCTAGGGAAATTCTATATAAGAAATGGGAAGCAAACAGTGATGGTCTTCAGCTGCTTCACAGACAGCTCCCAACACAAGACGATATATGAGAAACCCTGGGAATAAAAGAACTCTAATGACAGGGGTGGAGTTGAGCTGCTCGACCCAGGTCAGCAGCTGGCCTGAAAAAGCATTCACCTGAAATAAGAACCAGGGTGAGAAATTATGGTTTGTAACAACTTAGTATATTAGGCTTAGCTAACATGTTTTGTTTTGCTTAGTAATTTACTTTGATCTGTCTGTTGCCACTTAAATCCTACTTTTTATACTTAATAAAATCTCTTCTCTTTATTATCAAACCCAGTGTAAATAATCGTTGCTTGGGTGGGGGGCAACACCTGTGCATCTCTCTCTTTTACTGATAAGGGGAGTAAACATATTATGAGCTCACTCTGTATAAACTTTATGCACAGTGAGATGGATTTATTTGTGGTTTTGTTCCCACTGAGGCTATGCACCAGAGTGCGGTGTCAAAGCCCTATGACTGAGCCTTTCCAGAGTTGAGCTGTTCTCTGTGTTTGTGTTGCTCTGCTGTGGGCTGTAATCCCAACTCTGTGCCTTTGCAGGGGAAGGGGGAGGGGACAGAGGCTCTGTCTAAGCAGGACAGGGTGGTGGGGCACCCAAGAGAGCAGGTAGTAATGATCTGTAATGGGATCAGTGGCATGATCAGCCCATGAGATGACAGTCTCAAGGGGATCTCTGTGACCCCAACCTGCCAGAGGGTCGAGAAAAGTTTTTGCCCCCTTTTCAGAGAGAATGTTTATACAGTCTTCTTTGCTCAGTTGTATTAGCTCAGTGGTATTCATACCACCTGTGTATTAATATAAGATTAGGTAGCTCTTAGAACAGCATAACCCTATGATTTGATTTTCCAGGGAAATAGAAATCTGTGGATGACTGACCAATCCCTCCTACTCTCTTCCCTTGACCTGAATGCCACAGCCCCAGTCCTTCTTTTGGAGCAAGACCAGCCAGAATTCCATTCAGAACCTATCAATGCCACTGATTTAAGAATCTGAAGTTGTTGGTGCCGCTGTAAGAGAAGGTGTTTGCTCTCCACTCTGATAAAATGTGTATTGCTTCCATGGCACTTGGGATCACTGCTGGACCAAAGAGTGGGAGAGTAATATTAGAGGATGATTCATTTCGGTTTCCATGGCTGGAAATAGAGTGTCTGCAATCTGAAGCCCTCATGGATGGGTTGTAAATCAAGGAAAGTGTATTTATCTGTCTGTATTTTGAGAAGTGATTTCTCAGAGCTCCAGTGGAGATACCAAGGAAAAAGAAAAAAACCCCGAACAGCTCTAGAACTGGTTCATCTTAGCAGCCTATCAATAATACAGTGCAATTTTATTTTTCATATCTTCTTTCATACAGACTATATCCCAAAATATTTTATTACAAATTTAATTATTACACGGCAGTGCATATTATATAGTATAGATTATGAGAAAACAGTGGCAAAAAGATGCTGTATATAGAATATATTAAAAACAGATAACGGCCAAGATCTGGGAAAGAGAGAAAGGAAATAAGAGGTGTAAACAGGGGGATTGTGATGGGGTGGTCCAGCCCCGCACTGGCCAAGGGGGGAGCCAGCTGGCCTATTGGGCTGTGCAGGCCCCACCCGCGTAGCAGTGCTGGGCATGCTCCAACTGCTGGCCAGGTATAAAGGCCAGGGAGACAGCTCAGTTGGGGCTGGCCTCCGGGGAGGGAGGAACTCCTGCCTAACGTCCAGAGCCACAGCCAGACCTGCCACCAGAGCAAGAGCCGCCGGGCCTGCCACCGTCGCCGCTGCAGTCCCCGGGCCGAGCACGACCGCAACGCCGACCCCGGGGGGCAGCCCACCCTGCTGCGGTGGACAACGCCGTGACTGCTGCCCCAGAAGCCGAACCTGCCAATGTCACGGTCACCGCCAGCCCAGAGCCTGCAGGTGGGGTCTCCGTCAGCCACGGGGCTGGGGTAGGAAGCAACCTAGGGCAGGGGGCAGGGAACCCCCCGGTGGGCTTGGTGTGTTTCGGGGAGAACTCCCCACTGAGCCAGTGATGGGAACTACCCACCACTAATAGGGCCCTGGGTTGGGGTACGGTGGAGTGGGAGGGCCCAGACCCCCCTACCCCATCCCCCCAGAGCCTGGACAAGGCCTCCGGGCCTGCGTTGGTGATGAACTAGGCCTCTGGGCCTGGGAGTGTAACGGCTCAACCCCAGGGCCGAGCAGTGCAGGGTGGGGCACCCCGCGACAGGGATTAAGAGATGTTTTTAGATGAGAGTTGAAAAGAGAGGGAGAGCTGATGAGGTAGAGGTTTACTGCAAGTCTGTTTCAGATGTCAAGAGATTATACAGAGGGACAAAGAGGAAGCTGGTGTGAAATGAGCGGAGGGAGAGATGGTGAAGTGATTGCCAGGTCTGGAGTTACACAAACAAGAAAGACATTTCTGAGCTAACTCATGAAATAACTGGTAGGCCAGCAGATTCCTCTGAAAATGGATGGTACCATATGTGCGAGAGGGTGTGCATGCTGCTAAGAAACAGAGGAAGCAGGGGCAAGGGTTATTTTCAAATCCAAGTAACTTGGAGTACCATAGAAACAGAACAACAACATAACTTCCCCTAATGTCTGAACTGGATGTTCATATTTGTTAAACAAGTACTAAGTGACATTTGTCCCGAGTTCTTCAAGATAGCAGGACTGAAGGACAAACAAATCTATCAACACTTCTCTCTGTTAGGCATTAGAGGTCACTTTGTCACAGCTGCTGGGGCTGCCTCTTTCTACTTAGTGCCACCTGGCAACTTCCACAAGCATTACATTGTCTACAAGCTTCTACCAAATATTTGGATTCTCGAAAAATCCATGACCTACAGGACAATTTTTTCAGATATGGCTTCCAAATTTTCACTGGCAATTTTATCCGTAAAATTATTTGAGCATGCAAAGTCTGTACTTGGATGAGCAAATTATACTTGGACCCAGAAATCAGATTATTGCCTAGCCATTTAATCAGTGTGCACCAATTTCTGCCCATTACTAACGACTTCTCCCTGAGCCTAAAGGGGCACCAAGCAGACCTAACCAAGGGGCATTGGTAGATCCACCTCAATCCACAGTCCTGGGAGAAGACCATGTTTGCCACCCCTACCAGGCTCTCACTTTTTCCAGATGCCTTTTGGCTTACATGGGGCATCGGCCACCTTTCAGAGACTGATGGACCGCCTCCTGAGCACCCACAAGGAATATGCCACCACCTACTTAGACAATGTTGTGGGGTACAGCAAAGGATGTGACACTCACCTGCTTCAGGAAGCAGTCATCCTCTGGACTCTATGATGGGCTGAGCTTATGGCCACCTGAAAGAAATGTAATCTTGGGTGGCAGGAAACAATCTACTTAGGGTACACACTGGGCTGAGGGCAAGTCCGGCCCCTCATTGGGAAGATTCAGGCACTATAAGAGAGGCCTGCCTCGATGACCAAGCATCGGGTTCAACAACTCCTTAGCCTAGCAGGGTGTTATCATTGCTTTGTGCTCTGGTTTGTGACCATTGCAGCCTCCCTTATGTTGCTTCTTAAGAAGAATGGCCCCTGACAAGCCTGATGGTCCATTGAGTGCAAGGAGGACTTTTGCACCCGTAAGAGGATCCTATCTCAGGAATCGGTGCTTTTCCGTCCCAATTTTGACCAGGAAATCCTGATATAAATGAATGCATCGGAGGTTGGGCTTGGGTCCTCTCACAGGAGGATGATGGAGAAGAACATCCCATCCTCTGAGTCAGGCACTATTTCCCTGGGAGTGTAAGCATTCGACAATAGAGAAGGAGGCCCTTGCAGTTAAGTGGGCCATTGAGGCCCTTCGCTGTTATTTATTGGGAATGTGACAGGGTGCAGTCATAGATGACCCTGTGGGGCTGTTGCCTGGTGTGCTGATTATGCCACTGACATTCACCTCCTGGCTCTCTGGGGTTCCCCATCACTCCTGTCCTGCTGGGCCAGCTTGTCTGGTCTCCCAAGGCACAGAGTTGGGGTAACCACCCCTTCCTGAAGAGCAAGGCAGACACTGAACCACTTCAGCTCTAGGAGAATGCAGTTTTAAAGCACAGCACCCAGGAATCCTGCCCCCCAAAGGGATCAAACCCCCAAATAAATGCATCTTTCTCTGGGTAAAAGTTGTACACAAAGAAAGCTCATGAGGATATTTGCCCTCTTTATCAATGAAAGAGAGAATAAGTACACTGATTGCTTCCCCCAGGTAACAATTATTTACATTAGGCTAGATAGTAAACAAAGGTGACTTTATTAAATACAAACAATAGGATTTAAGTGGTTTCAAGTGAAAATGGAGAGAGCAAAGTAAATTACAGATTTAAAATGAAAAGAAAATGTATAGTTAGTTCTAATTCACTAAAAAACTCATTACAAGCAGTTCCTTACCCTCAAGAGCTTGTTCTTATTTCAAGACAGTATTCAAAATCAAAGATGATTGTTTACTCAGACTGGGTCTCTGGTGATTTATTTTGTATCTTACTGTACCAGGCCCTTCTTCAGGCCAGCTGAAAACAAAGCCACAGATAGCTTCCCATTGTTTCTATCGATTCTCCTTGCAAAGTGGGGGGGAGAAGGGAGGAATATTTTGTTCTCTACCCTCACCTACCATGGAAAATTACCTGGTCAAACTGGTACTCTACTCCCAGGTGGTATGTTTTCTTAAGAACAGCCACTGCTTAGACTATAGGGTGTGTCTACACAGCAGAGCTTAACCCAAAATAAGCTATGCAAATTGAGCTACATCAATTGCATAGTTTATTTAAAAATAACTTATTTCAAAATTGGGAGTGTCTACACAGCACTTATTTTGAAATAGAGCACTCTTTCTCTGATTTCCCTCACTCCTTGTACCATGAGGGTTACAGGAGTCAGAGTAAGACATCCTCCAGCTTGACAATATTTCGACATTATTTCAAAATAACTGCCTGCTGTGTAGACGTGGACTAAGTTATTTTGGAATAGCACTAGTTATTTTGAAATAATGTTGCCGTGTAGACGTACCCTAAAAGGACAAACAAGGCTGTTCTCAAGTTGTTAAGTTGATCATCCAGTCATTAAGGCTTTCTGGAGCACCACTGAGAGCTTACATTTGCAGATTTAAAACCACAAACAATTTCATACCTATATTTCTAACTTTTCAGACAAGAATGATACATACACTCAAATAAGATATACAGATCCAGCAGACTGTAACATTAAAATTGATCAGTTACATGAAGTATTATGTCTAAAATGTCTTTGAGTTATGCATATTTATACTCATAAATCAATTTCATGAAGTATGGAGGGGAGGTATTGCAACAGGGATCTCCCTTTGTCCTCATCATGGTCCATGCCCCTGGTCTGCAGTGGTTGCATCAAATGAAGGATACCAACACTCATCTCACTCATTGGTTCTTAGCTCTACAGCAATATGTTTTCTCAGTCTGTCATCTGACCAGAAAAGAACATTTAAATGTGGACTTTTTAAATGAGAGAGGGTCTGAAGACCAATCCCAGAGATCAGGGGCTGGACATGGTGGGGGGAAGTTTACTGAGGCAGTTTGGCCTCACTCTGACCTGGAGGGGAAGAACTCCCCAAGACACCTAGAGCGATCTAGCCCTGCTCCCAGGAAGCAAAGGGGCGGGGCTGGAAGTAGAAAAGCTGGAGCTGGACACCTTACCCAAGCTCCCTAGGTGGGAGGCTTGGCCACACTGCCTGGAAGAGGAAAACTGGCCAGGACTGCTGGCGAGCTCAGAAGACTGACCAGGACCACCAGGACTGCTGATGCCCCAGACCCCAAGCCAAGAGAAACCTTGCTGGAGTCTTTGTTAGCTCCAGACCTGGAGGAACTGGGACCAAGCCAAGTCGGCCCATAGGAGGCATAGCAGGCATTTGGGAAGCGGAATGTGGGTGGGGCTATGCCTGGCGGTTTGGGAAGACAAAGCCTTTCCCCGCCTAGGCCCATGGACCTGAATGTTGCTCAAGATACACCCTGGCCTGAGCACCCTGACTTGGTTTCTGCCCTTCCCTGAATTAGAGCCAAGGCATATTGACTCCTGATCAGCCCGAACCCAGGACTCAGCTTCTGTTTGCTGCCCTGCCCTGAACAAGGGCCTGGAGAAATTAACTGTAGCTCTACTGGAACACAGGCTTGAGCTCTCTGAACTGCTTGTTGCCCTGCCCTGAACTAGGCCTGGGCCTCCCTTGCCCAGCTTGAACACAGGCCTGAGCCCACATGTGGTTTGTGGCCTGCCCTGGGCTAGAGCCAGTGCATAGTGACTGCTGCTTAGTCTGAGCATAGGCCCAAGCACCTGGACTCTTTGTAGCCCTGCCCTGAACGAGGGCCTGGACATCTTGACTGATATTCAGTCTGAATATAGTCGTGAGTACCCGAACTGTTGTGGCCCAGCCCTGAAGCAGGCCCTGGGCTGGACTATTCACCCTGTCTGCTTCATGCTCATGATACCATCAACATGTTTTGTTAGTCTTTAAGAAGGGCTACTAGACTATTCCTCATTTTTTAAGTTTTTCCAGTTAGGGTATGTCTACACTTGCCCCCTAGTTCGAACTAGGGGGCAAGTGTAGACATACCCTTACAGACTAACATGGCTACCCCTCTGATGCTTCCTTGTTGTGGGGCAGCTTCGCCTCACTCTGACCCTGGACGTGAGTCAGTCTCCCACCTGGTCCAGTACAATGGCTCATGCTCCTTTCAGCATATATGGTGTTGTTACATATCAGCACTGGACAATATTTTAATTCAGTATCCAAAGGGTTAATTATTTTGTGGCATATATGCTTAGGCTTTGTTTGAGTTAATGTGAGCTGCCATTTTCCTAGTGGCTTCAACGTGCTTGAGGACAGGCCAGTCTAGCAAATACTGAAATCTTTTGGGAGGTTACAGGAGCACCTTAAATGATACCCAGCTCTTCAAGCAAATAGAAAACCAGTGCAAAGAAAACAGGTCTAATATGTTTCCAGGCGGTAACACTAACAGAGGAGACAAGTAGTCACATTCTACCACAGCTGTGGCCTCCCAGAGGTCTTCAACTTAGTATAGCCCCATGTGGAAAACAATGTTCTGTGCCTCAGAACAGCTGGTTTTCACTAATTGATGAAATTAGAAATTCAAACGTTGGCCATTGTTTCATAGTCAGTCAGAGGTAAAGACAATTTATCTAAAACTCCTCATCAATGTGAAAATCAGCCTATTGCAAAGGGCCAGGAAAAACCCACATAGGCACCACTGAAATGTCACTTAAACCTTCAAAACAGGATTTAAACAGGACTTATGTGGCACATAGGTCTTTTCCTCTGCATATGGGGTAAATGTCACATTTTGAGAACAGCCACCTCAAAAGTATTCATAGAAATGTCGATAAAGCAGCAAAGCTCAAATCCAGCTATGAAATGAAACATGCACAGACCTGGAGAAAATTTAAACACATTATCGCTTCATGTTTTTGAGTAGTGGCAAATGCAATGGATTTGCGGACTCCGGTAGACCTGGATGGAGGCTCATTTCAGCCCACTGTTTGGCTGATACAAGTAACTTAAAGCAAGAAGCTATGATGGCAGTTGTCTGAACAACACACACATGATAAACCCTCCAGACCCTGCACATGATAAACCCTCGACTGTGGCTTTTGCCCTGCATGAAGGGAGCATAGCAGCCAGAGTCAGTAGTAACGGGAAGGATAGTGCCCCTCAACCAGGTCCCAGCCCAGGATCCTGTCAGCGGTGGAGTGGATCACCGCTAGCTCGATGGGGATTCCTGCCAAAACACGCTGACCAGTTGGGGTGCAACTCCCTGCCCTGAGTTACTTCCTACCAATGTCTCCTTCGTAGTCTGCTCCATCTCTTCACAAATAGAACTGTGCCCATAAACACTATGGCTATGCTAAACGGTAGGTGATAGAATGACATAAAATAAAGACCAGTGAATTCGACCAAATACTTTGGGCAGGTACATACAATGTAATGGAATGAGCAATTGCAGCAAACATTTTGAAAGAAAGCTGCAAATTCAAATTTGTTTGCACAGCGCATTTGTTGAATAATTATGGGTAGTAAATAATTTAAAAACCCACAGTGTGTTCTTAGACAATTCTCTAGCCAAAACAGTGGTTAAATTAATTGAATAAATTATTCATTACAAATTCTCTTTCCAGCTTTCCTAGAAGTCAAATGCAAGTCAAACTTGAACCAACTTCTCATATGTATGATGTTTGAGTTGAATATTTTTCATGGCTCTCAGCAGCAGCACTATCTTCACCCACCACAAAGAGAAGGTTGCCAGTCATGCCAATGGATGTGTTACAGGGTTGGAAGAGATGTTACACCTATCAGCAGAATTCCAAAGGCCTTTAATGCAAAACCATACCTTTAGATAGATACCTTTAGATAGAGCTGGCTGAAAAGTTTCATCCTTTCTCTCCCGCATCAAAACATAGCCTTTTTTCTAAATTAAATTTATTGAATGGATTTTTCATTGCTGTTGACTTTGGGAGGGCGTGATTGTAAAATCACAATCTGAAGTAATTTTGGAAACCAAAATGTTGGGTTTTTCTTTCCCATCCTTCCCCTTCATTTTCCCTTTATCATTTCCACCCCTTACCAGTGGCAAAACATAACAAAGGAAAAAGAAGGGGATGGTGAGAAATGACAGTAAAACAAAACCTGAAGATGTTGGCTTTTGAAAACCAAAACATTTTCATTTTCAAGAAACTATATAACAAAAGAATCCATGGAATGTTTAGAAAAATTAGAATAATATATGTGTAAATAAATATGTACTATTTGTCAGTTATTTCTACCTTTTCTTCATTTGCAAGACACTATCATTGAAATATAGGTCCACAGACACCAGCTTGACATACACAGCATTTCAATCCCACGCCATTTAGCCACTGGGTTGAATTTTCATGAATTTCCATTTCAGAATGGGGGGGGAGGGGAGGGGAGCATGAAAGCATGGAGGGGGGGTGGACTGAGGACAGAGGCTTCAGAAGTGTTACTGAGCATATAGGAAACCTCTATTTTTTGGCAGACAACCGAGCAGTTAGCTGGCAGAAGCACTGCATCTAATTCCTATATCAAAGAAGGAAATTAATAAATATTAGACCCACTCAACTCTAACACTAACATAGTCTGACATCTTGTGGCAAGTCACTTAAGGGACACTGGTTAGCCTTAACATGTTAATGTATATTCTTACTTTGTTACTAACTCTGTGGAGAGAAAGAGATCCTGTCAGGACTCCTGAGCTCTATCTCAGCTCTGGAAGAGGAGTGGGGTTAAGGGGATTACAGCAAGGGGGCAGATACATTTCAGCTCTATATAAGAACATCAGAATGGACCAAGGGTCAGATCAGTCCAGTATCCTGTCATCCAACAGTGGCCAATGCCAGGTGCTTCAGAAGGAATAAACAGAAGAGGCATGATCCTTCCCTTGGTGCCCAGTCCCAGCTTCTGGCAAACATAGAATAGGGACACCATCCCTGCCCACTCTGGCTAGTAGTCATTGATGGACTTATCCTCCTTGAATTTATTTTTTTCTTATTGGAACCCTATTGTAGCTTGGGCTTCTCCACCATCTCCTGGCAAAGAGTTCCACAAGTTGATTGTGAAAAAATAATTTATTTTGTTTGTTTTAAATCTGCTGCCTATAAATTTAATTGGCTCAGCTTCTTGTGTGATGTTAGTGAAGACATAAATAACATTTCCTTTTTTTAATTCTTCCACACTTTTCATGATTTTCTAGACCTCTAACATATCCCCCCACCCTTTAATCATTTATTTTCCAAGGTGAATAGTCCCAGTCTTGTTAATCTATCCTCATATGCAAGCTGTTCCTTACCCCCTAATAATTTCTGTTGCCCTTTCTGTACCTTTTCCAAATACATTATATCTTTTTTAGATGGGTTGACCAGATCTGCATACAGTATTCAAGAAGTGGGCATACATTGACTTTATGTGGAGGCAATATGGTATTTTGTCTTATTATCTATTCCTTTCCTAATGATTCCCAATATTCTATTATCTTTTTAGTTTTTATACTGCCGCTGCCCATTGAACAGATGTTTTCAGGAAACTATCCACAATGATTCCAAGATCTCTTTTCTGAGTGGTAACAATTATTTTGTACACAGTGCTTTTTTTGTGACGTTATGCCCCAGGACGGCGTATCGGCACCTATTTTCCCTGCATAATTTAAATGTGAATTGCATTCCCCTCGGGCATTTCGGCCCTCGGCGTGGTTTTTTTTTTTTGCTCAATAACTTTCCCCCCTGGAGTACCAGCACCTTTTTTTCTAACATTCAATGAAGGTGTTAACAGCTCTTTGTCTCTGTAGATTCTTGTGTTAGTACCCTTCCTATCTAATTGCTGTCCTACTGATTACCAGTTCTGCCTATTTGGTTTTCCCTTTGATATTTTCATACCCTCTGCTCCTTATGTCCTGCCCCCTTCCATTTTTTTCCTTCCCTCCTCTCCCTTTTCCCCTCTTTATTTTGGGTCTGCACATCCTAAACTCAAAACTCCCGTCATCTGAAGAAGTGGGCTGTGCCCATGAAAGCCCATGATACCATTTACATGTTTTGTTAGTCTATAAAGTGCTACCAGACCATTTGTTGTTTTTTAAGTTTAACCTGTACAGACTAACTCGGCTACCCCCGAAGCTTCAAAAAAAGCACTGTTTGTATGTATAGTTAGGATTACATTTTTCCATGTGCATTACTTTGCACTTATTAACACTGAATTTCATCTGTTTTTGTGTTGCCCAATCATCTAATTTTGTGAAATCCCTTTGTAGCTTTTTGCAGTCAGTTTTGGATTAGTCCCTGATCACCCCTTCTTTAAGAACATTTGTAAGTTTAACACAGTAATTGAAATGCAAATCCCAGCATCACAGCACTCATTACTACTTCCCCCCACATTTTTTAATTGGAGTACCTGGAAATGTTTTCAGGATGATCTAATGATCCTTCAGTTACTGGAATTTTGTTATTCTTAATCAGCCTGCCTTCCTCTTTTTATAATAAACTCTCTGCCCCAATGGCAAAGCTGCAGGCAGCTCAAACACTGTTGCAGTTAAGATCTGCTTCTGGAGTGATGGCATGCAGCTTTAAGCGGACCTCAGATATGAAATCCAGGGAGTTCAAATTCAGGATGGGGTCTACTGTCCCTCCAGCCCCCATAAATGGTGCCCGTGAGTTCCTTTCTGAATCATAGACACCAGAACTGGATGCAGTATTCCGGCAATGGTAATACCAGTGTCACATACAAAGATAAAATAATCCTTTACTCGTACTTGAGATTCCCATTTATGCATTAAACGATTACATTAGATGATTGCATGAGCTTTTTCGGCCACCGCATCATTCTGGGAGTTCATGTTCATGTTATGCACCATGATACCCAAATCTTTTTCACAGCCACTGCTCCATTATTTACCTCTCTTCCATTTTTTGTGTTATCTGAAAACTTCATCAACAAAGATTTAATTTTTTTCCAGCTCATTAATAAAATATTAAATAATATAGGGCCAAAAACTGATCCTTATGAGATCCCACTGGAAACACACCTGCTTGATGAAAATTCCCTCAAACTAGGCAAATTATTTTCATACCTACCAGCTAGCCAGTTTTTCATATTTTTAATGAGTGTCACATTAATTTTATATCACTCTTGTTTTTTAATCAAAATATTGTTATCAACTCAAAGATCTTTCAGAAGACTAAGTATATTACATCGATACTATCAAATTTATTTACCAAACCTGTAATCTCATCTTAAAAAGATAACTAGTGAGGATCTATTTTCCATAAACCCAAGTTGATTTGCATTGGTTATATTACTCTGCTTTAATTTTTATTAATTATGTCTTACAGCAGCTCCATTATTTTGCCTGCAATCAATTCCAGGTTGAAAGGCCAATGATTACTTGGCTTATACTGTTTATCCTTTAAAAAACTGGCAAAACTTTAACTTTCTTCCAGTATTCTGACATTTCCCCAGTGCTTCAAGATTTAGCAATATTAATGGTCCAGCAATATGCTGAGCCAGCTCTTTTAAAACTCTTGAATACAAATTACCTGGACATATTAGTTGAAAAATATCTAAATTTAGTAGATATTTGTAATTATATTATTCAGTGGCCCATTATGCTAAGAGATATAAAAACATAGTAGTTGACTGTTGCTGCCCCAAATGGCTCACAAACTAAACAGAAAAGCTTAATAAAGGAAAGATTATTAACCCCATTTTACAGATGGGGAATTGAGGCACAGTTAGATTAAATAACTTGCTAAAAGTCCCACAGGAGATCTAAACCAGATCTCCTAACTGCTATTCTGGGCTAGACATTTCATTGTGAATATTTAATAAATTAAAATTATCACTTGGGATTTTTTTTAAAAAAAGGAGAACTAATAGAAACCTACATTACAAATTGTTTACCTAGTTGTACTCAGAACTCTACTTGTAGGAGAACAAGTTTCCATGTTGGGGTTTCCTCACATAGAGACATCACAACTTCGGTCATTCAAAACTAGACTGTACAGAACACTAGACTACAAACTGTAGAGAACAATCATAGCAGTTTGGCAGGTGAGATAACCCAGTAATACTCCATCACCCCTAACTGCTAGGATACTGGTTGGCTCAAAAGTGACACATTTTGACTCAAGAATAATATATTTGTATTAGGACGAATTACAAAACTAAAGCCCCAATTGGCCCAAGCCTGCCCACGTGACCACGCCAACTTAGAAATGGACTAAAAATGATCCAGCAAAGTCAATGAATCATCTACAGCTTCCGAAATCATGACATCCCATGGTCACGGTGGGTCTATGAAAAGCGTAGCTAAAGAGGGCAGAAAGCATTTGGCTTCTAGTTTTGCAACAATATCCAGAAAAAATAAACAGTCAATCATAGCAATGTAATTAAAGGGTAGGAAGAGAGACCAAACAAAGGCAGCAAACTTATTTGCCTATAACTCTTCATAGCTCTTTTCAGTGACTAGCTTCTATTTACTTCCTCCTCTTATAGCTCTGTTGCTGTACTCTGGCACTGGAAAAAAAAGTCTTTAAATGATCACTCCAAGCTTTGTGCCAGCCAGGCCCTGTGTCCTGGATTAAAATCCATGACAGTTCTTTAAAAAAATTGATGTCCCCACTTCCTCTGGTTGTCTCCATCTTTTTCAATATATTCACAAACAAATGGATGACCCACAGATCTGATCAATTATTTTGCCCCTTTTGCGGCAATGAAATGTAATTACAAGAAAGAAGGTAAATGTAATGGTGTGTAGCTGGCACATCCGTCTGAAATTTGTGAACAACAGCTGAACTATCATGACAGAAAGCAGGTGGCGTTCTGGCTATTAGAATCTAATTGGCACGGCAAACTAGAACAACAAGGGATAGACTAATTACTACAATGTAGCTGATTCAACCTCTTCTTCATCCATTCAACCCTAATCTTTATTTGGTGTGACAGGCCAATGGACATTGCAATATTCCCCCAGTTGGCTTTATGGGAGTTTGGAGGATATGCACCCTTCAGGAATTGTCATATCAGAAAAGAATGGAGTGGAGTAAGAAGAGAAAAGGAGCCAAAAATAGCAATGTAATTGTTGTGTTCTTGGGGTGGGTCAATGTGGAAGAGGGGGGATCTGTGTGCAGGGTACTCCCTTCTAGGGGAAATTGAAAAAACTGGGCTCATTTCATATGGTAATGGGAAAGGCAAGAGGAAACTGAAGAAATATGTTAGTTAATGAGTGGTATGGAAACAGCTATGTGGATGTTCCTATTGATGTTTCCCTCACAGTATAAAAACAAAAGGGGAAAGTCAATGGAATCAAAACGCAACACATTTAAAATGGATAACTGGAAATACCACTTCTACACAAGAGCTACTTAAACGGTGTCACTAAGGGTATGTCTACACTAGCCCCCTAGTTTGAACTAGGGAGGCTAATGTAGGCCTGAAGTTGTAAATAAGCCCGGGATTTAAATATCCCACGCTTGATTTGCAGCCGTCGCCATTTTTGAAATTTACAGTCCGATTAACTGCTCGCGTTTACACGCCGTAGGGACCTGGTATTTCGAATTAAAGCCTAAATAGAACTACTCGTTAAACCTCCTTGCAGGAGGAATAACAGGTAGTTCGATTTAGGCTTTAATTGAAATACCGGGTCCCTGCTGCGTAGACACGGGCAGTTAGTCCGACTTGTAAATTTCAAAAATGGCGATCGTTGGAAGATGCAAATCAAGCGTGGGATATTTAAATCCCGGGCTTGATTTGCAACTTTGAATGCCTACATTAGCCTCCCTAGTTCGAACTAGGGGGCTAGTGTAGACATACCCTAAGTAATTTAGCAAGATATTTTAAAGGAATAGGTATTTGCAGTCACTAGAAAGAAGGTGACAAAGTCTAACAAGTGTCATATTTTAAAGCCTAAAATAATGGCTAGGTGGGGGCGGGGTGAGGAAGAAATCTCTCCTTTACGTGATAAAGCAATGCTCACTTAGCCAGGTTGCGGTATACATTGTGCAGACACCTTTCCACCCTCCCCTCCCCCAAAGTCGTGGAATCAACATGACGCTCTGCAATCACATTATTCACCCTATTTGTATTTTCTGTGTCTTGGGACTTTTCTATATGGGGCAGCAATGAGCATGAGAGAACCATGACTTCTAAAGACCTCTAAGGTGCTGTCCACTACCTGGCCTGAGTAGGTCTTGCTAATTCACGCTAAAGGTTCTCTGGTCAGTTGAGAGCCAAATGAGTGTACGCAAGCATTTAGGAGCTGATGGATATTTAAGAGAAATTTGTTCGTCATACCCAGGTCTCTACTGCACTCTGGAAGGTAAGAGTTGGGTTAGCACTCTCAGAGTAGGGCGGAGTCTGCCCACTCCACTGGTGTTCTTCAACAACATTCTGGGTATGACTACACAGCCCACAGAACTGAGTCTCCCATCCCAACAGACTTGGGCTTAATGTACTGCATTAAAAATAGATCTGTAGACAACACTTTGAAGTTGTGTCTAAGGTTCTGTGGGCCCTTCTCCCCAATCTAGCATCAGAGCCTAAGTTCTTGCCTCGGACACAATATCTACACAACTATATTTAGTGTGGTATCATGATTCCAAGTCTGTCAATCAGTGAGGTGTGATGGATCTGAAGAAAGATGGTGACCCAGGCAAATAAAAGCAGCAATCTCTCTGCTCTGTGCCCCCACCCATAGCCCTCTGGGATAAGCTGATTGCTAGCACTTTGAAGGTGAGTATAAAATGAAGCATCCTTTAAATTAATAATAGCCACACTTAATGAACACACTCTTTTATTAGAGCATGGGGCCTATGGCCAAAGCAAAATTAGCCTGCCCAAACGCATGAACACAACGTATTCAAAAAGAGATGAGTTGAGACAGGAAATGGGGTAATAGCTGCACCTGCAGGCCCTTATCTTCTCTCTGTCCCTTTTTTCCCTTCTTCTTTGTTGTTAGGTCAGCAGCTGCCTTCTCAGAAGGGCAGTGATGCCTGATACAATGGCAATGCACACTGGCCCTCTGTGAGGGTGTGGTTCGGGGAAGGGAGTCCGCACCCTCCCTTTACTGTAGCCCTCCCCTAAAGAGGGTTCACTCAATGGTGTTTCGCCACCGTCATTAGTATACAGGAATATTCCCTTCACCAGTTTCACCCGTGCTCGATAAGGCCCGACCCTCGGATCAGCGGTCCTAGTGTCCTAGGCCGAACCAATATTCCCTGTGCGTCACCCCCTATACGTTCCGGGGTGTCTTTGTTCAGGTCCACAATACTTTCAGTTGGTACACTAACAACAAATGCCTCCGTCACCTCGCCAGGGAGTCGGGGAAGGGGTAGAGGGACCCAGGCCCGCCCTCTCGCTGGGTCCCGACCCAGGGCCCTGGGGGTAGAGAACCACTCTTACCCCTATGGTTGATGGGGATGCAGCCCGTAACACGCCAACCCACGGGTCATGGCCAGGGACCCTGCCCTGGGTCACTTTCTATCCCCCTCCTGGAGTTATAGACCTATATCAGCGGAGCCGACCGCCAAGGTCCTCAGCTCCTTGCCCTTCCAGCCCCGGCAGGCTATTACTCAGGGCCTCCGGCTCTACTCCAGTCCGCGCTGTGGGGCTTCCCTCCCCACAGCCGTCCTCCCTCCTCCCCCCTTGATCTGGCGACGCGCCATTTTTAAATGCCGTGTCGTAGCGCCGCACAGGCCGCTGGGCACGCCACATGGCAGGATCCTTCTCCTCCCCCGCCTCGCACGCACTTACTGTGGCCATGTCTGGGCGACCCAGCGCATTGGCACATGTGCAGCCGGGCCATTGCCACGCCGCTCACTCTCCTCCCTGAGGCATCGCTGTCTCCGCGAGAGTGCGGGGTTCGGATGCCCCGTCACACCTTCTTAGATTCGGGAGTGTGTCTCTGTTGCCTCCCTGTCTGACATGGAGGAAGCACTGTATTGTTCAACGGCTGTGGTGCAGGATGAATTGGTCATACTTGATTCAGGAGTTGGGACAGATTCAGGAAGGACAATGGTAAGGGCAGAGCTGGGTACCAATGGCACAGAGGGGAATTCACTGGTCCAGGTGTGCATATAATAGCAAACCAGTTTATTTCAGTGATTTGTGGTGAAGCTGAAGGACCTGGAGTGTGTAAAAGCTGGTACATTCTCTCTATAACCCCTGTGCCTATCTCTGTGAACCTAGCCTGTGGGGTGAGAGGCATCATGGGGTATTTAATAGCCAGCAACTACTTGATAATATCCAGGAAGGATGTAGTTGCCTTTCTGTTATTCTCTGGGACATTGCTATGGAGGGCAGTGCTTGGTACAGAGCTCCCATGTTTGCATCACCACAGCAGGTCTCAGTCAATTGAACACAAATCAAATCAACTCATGTGCCAATAAGATCTACATTTCTCTGGGTCTAGGCAACTTCTAATCATGCTGGCCAGAATGAGCCAAGTGTGCCCACAATATTTCATAAGTAGAAATTCACCCAAAGAGTTCTTAACCCAGGTGTCCCTGGGAAATGAGCAGCAGGAGTGTGTGCTACAGCTCTGGGCTACAGTCTGAGGAAGCTATCTGCCCTCTACTGCTAGCATGGGATGGGTACCATAACCTTTTACCACAGTTGTCTTCTGAAAGACCCAATGACAGGCACTCAGCTGGGGCCAGAGTGCCAGGCCAGCTTGAGAGCCCAACCATGCAGCCAGATGTTCAGAGCATGACAGCTAGTTTTGAAAATTCTTCTGATTTCCAGAGCAGCCTACACCAAGAACTATTCCAAATGACCCCTTTGAAAGTTATCCTAGACATCCATTGCATCCCAGAAACCCATGTCTGGTGTGAGGCCGCCATTTATCAACACAGAATGCATTAAAGATCCTGGCACTCCAACTGTAGCAATAAAAACTAGAACAAGGGTTTTGAGGGGGAAAAAAAAGTATTGCAGACATTGGTGATCCCTACTCTAGCAACAGATCTGTCAATCCACGGAGTGAGCATTAAAGACTATGTGAAAATCTCTGGAGGCCAATTTCTGCTTTGACTCAACTACAATAGCGCAATTCATTCAAGTCAATAGGGTTGCACTAGTGCATTTGCTAGAAGATTTTTGCCTGAAATTCCTAGGATAGAAATAGGAGGATTCTGCCCTAGAACTAACATATGACAAAGGCTGCGGGTCACAAGAATAAAATCCTGTCTCCCATTCATAATGTGAAATATTTCATGTGTTTTAATTAGGGAATGTTGACAGTTTGGCTGCTGAGTTTGGAAGGTGAATTGTTAGGCGATGTCAGGTGGTTTTAGATTTCCTACTGGGTTTTGTAACAGAGCAGTAGATCTGGGAACTCTGAACCCCCAAGTGAAATCAATGGAGACAAATAGAAGGATTCTGATGGTTCTGGGTCGGGCTCTACCAAATTTACAGCCATGAAAAATGTGTCATGGATCAGAAAATGTGGTCTTTTCTGTACTTTTCTCCCAGACTCTACAGATTTTGTGGAGGGGGGAAGGGAAAGGGGAGACCAGTGTTTCTGAAATTGGAGGCCTTCGCCCAAAAAAGAATTGCAGGGAGGTTGCAAGGTTATTTTAGTGGGGTTGCAGTATTGCTACCCTTACTTCTGAGTTGCCTTCAGAGCTGGGTGACCAGAGAATGGTAGTTCTTGTCCAGGTTCCCAGTTCTGAAGGCAGTGGCCCCATCAGCAGCAGCACAGAAGTAAGGGTGGCAACACTATACCATGCCAACCTTACTTCTGCACAGTTGCCTTCAGAGATGGGTGTCTGGAAAGTGGCACCTGCTGGCTGAGGGCCCAGCTCTGCAGGCAGCAGCACAGAAGTAAGAATGGCAATGCCACACCATTCCATCTTTACTTCAGTGCTGTTGCTGGCAGTAGCTGTGCCTTCAGAGCTGGCCTTCTGGCCAACAGCCATCATTCTGCAGCTCCCCAGCTCTGAAGGCAATGCTGCTGCCAGTAGCTGTGCAGAAGTAAGGGTAGCAATACCACAACCCCCACACAGTAACCTTGTGACCACCCCACAACTCCTTTTTGGCTCTGGATCCCTACAATTGCACCACTGGGAAATTTCAGATTTAAATAGTAGAAATCATGACATTGACAATGTTTACAATCCTATGACTGTGAAATTGACCAAAATGGACCATGACTTTGGTAGGGACTTACTACTGGGATGTCCACAAAGGAAGGGATGAAAAGATATCAATTAACAGGACAACCAGAGTCAGATTAATGTTGTCCTGACATCAACTCACCTGATGGAATGCCCTGATTCACCCGCCCCCATACCATGGTCCCCATCCCTCACTGGTCTCCCCTGCCAGAAAGGCAGGTTCATGGAGGGCCTCAGAGAAGCAACAGGAGAAGCAATTTTTTCCTTCTCTCCCCTGTTGTATAGAGACAAGGTGGTGGCAGGGGAGCTCTCCAGTCCTTAACCCAGCAGCTGAAGTGCATCTGATTGGGTAGGTGGTTTGGTTGAACTGACTACTCTCTTACCCTCCTGCCACACAGAGTTCACTTCTGGGATAATACTGGCAAGGTCTCCCAGACCATGGATCTGGGCATTAAACACCCAATTGAGATGAATGGATGAGGGACTCCTTTCCGGAGACATTATTTCAAGCTCTCTGCAGACTTAAGAGGGCATTGCTGCATCTGTTAAACATGGGTCAAGCATTTCTTCACAATAATGAGAGTTAGAAATCCTTTATTTAAAAATGAAACCAGAGATTGTGATGTAACCACATGACTCCAGAAGGTGGGGCTAAGACGTGGCGCTATAGAAGTTATGCCCTTATTTGGTCCTGAGGACAACAAAGCATAACAGGATGGAGGTGGGGAGCCTTCAGTGGTTAGTTTTCACAAAGTTTGAGATTTTGCTTGGCAAGAAGCGTGGGGGAAAACTTAACATCTACTTGCACCTACAAACAGGGATCCTTCTAATAGAACAAGCATCTAGGAAGCCAGGCTAGATGACAAATGAAATGCCCCCCTTGGGAAATAATTTTCTTGGAAAATGGCACAGGGTGGAAGGTTTTAAAGAGCCCTTGTTTGATTCTTTCCCTCTCCCCCCCCCACTTTTTTTAAAGGGTAGTATTTATGTTTTCAGTATCCCCAGCTGGAGCCACAAATGCTGTCCTGGGACCCTCTTTAGTATTCATTTAGGCAGCACACAGTAGGCATTCACAGATTCCCTCTCTGCAGTATTTATGGAAACAGGTACAGAAGCTTTTAAAAAGAATTATGATAAAGCAAAAAAACTGCCACTATCCAGCAAAAAGAGAAAGAGCCTCCAGAAGCTATGTCGTCTCTTTCAAGTTCTCTTGTTTCCAGATTATCAGCAGTGGACACTCCTGTGACTGTATCTGCTCATTTTGCTTTGTTCAGAACCACATTAATATACCTACATGCATTTCACTTGGCTAGCACTACTTAACTTTCGGGGGTGGGGGGAGGGAGTTGTTTGTTTGTTTGTTTTTCCTTTGGCTAAGTCGGTAATTCTCAGCCTTTTGTATTGGCGACCAACCCCCTTTCACATACCAAACCTCCAACTGCAAAACCTCACCTCTTATAAATTAAAAATAGTTTTAAATATATTTAACACCAATATAAATGCTGGTGGCAAAGCAGGGTTTGGAGTAGAAACTGAGAGCTCAACGACCCTTCAGCTAATACTCTTATAACCTCCTGAGGGGACCCACTCTCCAGTTTGAGAGCCCCTGGGATAAGATGTACCTTGGCAGGTTATCTATTACCTACAAAGCAAGGCGAGAGCTGAGGCTATGTGTAAGATACCTTGCTATGTAGAAAGCTAAAAAGCAAATGGGTTTGCCAGTTTCACTCTCTAAAGATTCATAATTTACTCTCTGTCACTGTTGTGAGCAATCAGCCCCACTTACTATAGCAAAAGAGGGGGTTAAAAGACAGTTTCCATCTTCTGCAATTTACCAGGTGAATTATTAAACCAGAGCCTGATTAAAGGCCATTTTAAGAACCACTAACCTATGCATAGACAATGCATTACAAGTTTGTCTTATAATTGTGTGTGCAGGGTGCTTAGCATATCATGGAACTACTGCAATTGACAAAGTAAGTATACATTATATGAAGGAATATTCAATGGATATGAAGCTCCCTCATATGGTACAAGTCAGGGGCAGGTATTGGGTATAGATATTTTATAAGTGACATTTTTATAAAAATAAAAATACAATCATCAGTTTTTCCTACAAGATTTAATAATCGGGAACATTAAAATACTTTTTATTACACATAGCACATGGCTGAGAGTCATGTTTAATGGATTGAAAGGAAATATTTACTTAAATTTTAAGCTCTTCAGGACAGGGCGTGTCTTGACATGTGCTTGTACATCACCTAGCAAAGTGGAGCCCTGATCCCTATTGGGTTTGTAAGAGCTAGTGCAATACAAACAATTTATTATTATTATTATTATTAATAACAATAATTAATAATAGGTTCACAAGGCTTGAAAGGACACCAAATGTCTTCAGTTTTTCTGTATATGGCTCAGATCTCAGAAAGACAACAGATGACAACTCCACACCACCAATATGGCTCTCTCCCAAGACATCATACCCCTTATCCTCCAGTGAAGCTTTCAAAATCTGAGTGTCAATCTCCAGAAGCATTTTTGGCATTTAGTTCAGACATATCCCCATTTGCAAGTGTTCCTCTGATGTACAAATTTTCCCTCTCATCACTCAGTCAGCATGGGCGGGGCAGGTTAGACATGATTAGTAAAATGTATTCCATCTGCAGGTATTAGAGACAAATATTTTTAGCACTTACACTGGTGTACATTAGAAATAGGTCCACTAATGTCAATGAGGTAATTCTGATGCAAAACTAGGGAAAGTGGAAGGAGCACATGTGAATCAAAATGATGGGAAATGCATATCAGCAAAATAAAATAAAATAACCCTACCAAAACCAAAACAGCCAACCAAAATAACCAACATAGATGAATCAGGCCAGGTAAGCGAGCCCTCTTCCATGGGACACTAAGGCTATGTCTACACTAGCGGTTATTGCGCAAGAACTGCCGTTCTTCCACAGAGCATCCACACTGCCCACCCGTTCTTGCGCAAGAAGATTTACAGTAAAGCGTGGTAGGAGAGGGCTTCTTTTGCAAGATCTACGCTCTTTTCTAACAGATGTAAGCTTTTCTAACAGATGGAAATGCTTTTCTAACAGATGTAAGAGCTCTTGTGCAAGAGGGCAGTGTGGATGCACGTCAGGGGTTTATTGCACAAGAAAGCCCTATGGTTAAAATGGCCATCAGAGTTTTCTTGCGCAAGAGAGCGTCCACACTGCCATGGATGCTCTTGCACAAAAGCACATCTTGCACATGGCAGTGTGGACGTATTCTTGCGCAAGAGTTCTTGCACAAGAACCCTTGCGCAGCGCAAGAAGCCACCAGTGTAGACATAGCCTAATAGTATGTGTAGAGGTTGAACCTCTCTAGTTTGGCACACTCTGGTTCAGCAACATCCATGGTCCAGCATGATTTTAGTTAGCTGGATGTCCACTTATCATGGGTGTGGCCAGGTTTCCTGCAGTCCCATAAAGTTTGTTTGTAAGTACCAGTCCTGGCTCTCTGTGTTCTGTGCTGTTATTTAGCTCTAATTTACCCCTAAATGTCTTTTGAGAGCCCAGTAAGCAGTGGAAGTGTTGGAAATGCTGCTAGACAATATTGACCTCCCATGGTTCGACAAATTCTCTAGTTTGGCACCAGTCAGATCCCAAAGATGCAGGACTAGAGAGGTTCAACCTGTACAATGCAGTTGGAAATATACCTTCCAACACCGGTAGACTTATGTAAACTACTTTTGATAGTTTTGATAAAGCTAACATGCTAAAAATAGCAGTGGCATCAATGTACCTAATTGTTCCTGGGCCACTGGTCAATTTCCAAGGTCCTAGTTAGTAAGCACGGTAAAACTGAATGCCAGAGTCTACCGTGACTCCCACCCCACAAACCAAAGCAGAATCCAGCCCACAATTATCCCACAATTAGGACTTGTAAAAAAAAGAGAAAAAAAAACCCCTTTTAATTGAAAAATAACAAGGGAAAACCTGCCTAACCCTAGGAGAAATGTACCTGCCACCAGATCAGGAATGGACAGTAATTTCAAAAGGAGATGAAGGATCAAACCCCAGTCACACTGTATAGCCCCCTCCTAGGTGGGTCGTAATTACCTCTGACAGATACCTGAAGGCACTACCTCTTTTTTTATGCCTTGGCTATTTTTGTATAGCTTTCCATGCCAATTAAGTCTTATTGAGTGCGACTGAATTGAGGAATGAATCACTAGTTGCAATCCAGTTCCTAGTGTGCAGGTGTCCACTTCGAATAACACATCACAGCAATAACTTGGCACCATGTAAGGTTTTGCTTATATGAGTATAATCCATCAGCAGCAGGCAGCTCTGTCCCTAAAGAAATTATTTTGGTCACAGAGGGCACGTCCACACAGCAGGGCAAAAGTCAAATTAAGCTACGCAACTTCAGCTGCGTCAGTTACGTAGCTGAAGTCAAAATAGCATAACTCAGCTTTTGGTGCTGTCTACGCAGCAGGAAGTCGAACAAAGAACATTCTTCCTTCGATTTCCCTTCCTCCTCATGAAATGAGGGTTACAGGAGTCAGAGTAAGAAGTCCTCCAGCTTGACATTATTTTGAAATCATGGCTTGTGGTATAGATGTATTTATTTCGAAATAACGTCAGATATTCCGAAATAACGCTGCTGTGTAGATGTACCCCGAGAAATTAAGTGGGGTGGGAGAAGCATTACAGGTTGTGAGCTTGATACAATAGAAAGCCCACTGGAATCAATGGGGATCTTTCCATTGAATTCAATGAGTTCTGGGTCTGGCCCTTTGTGCATAGCTTCTAAGCTGAACCACACCACCTCTGACAATAAGCATTTTCCAAAGAGCTAACTGCTCATACAGTCAGATAAACAGAACCAGCAGATCATCTGAAATAGCTCCAACTGGCGACTTCTGACAGAGTTATGGCCATAGATGGCACCCTTCCTGGAAGCCTTATGAGATGGTAATGACTGAACACACATAGAAACTGAACTCCCACAACACCCAAGAGATGGTCTGGACATTCAGGCCTGATGCATATGGCGTGGAGAGACTTGAGCTGCAGCTTCCTACATTGTTGTATGTGTTTGATAGATAAAACAGCACATTTTAGTGTACTGTGTAGTGAATCACCAACTTCTACCAGCACTAAATTCACCCGAGGACAGACTACAAACCAACCAGTATTATCTAGGGAGAAAGGTGTTCCAAAACTTATTCTTTGGACACTTTACAGTAAGGAAAGTGTCTGCAGGGAAAGAAACCAAGCTCACTGCCTTACCAGTAAATCTCTGAACTGATTTGTAATTCAAAGCAATTTTAAATTTAACACTAAATTAAGATAGCACGCGAGGGCAGATTAAAGTTCTAATTCACTTTTCAACTGTAGAAATGCACTAAAACAGCTCTGGGTAGGTATAATGTGATTTACAGGACCCTAATGAGACATGAGAATGGGCTCTTGGATTTTACTTATAAGCAAATGGGGAGAAAAGGGAAATTTGCAAACCTTTGTTTAGCTGTTGCTAACATACACTCTGTTTCTGCTCATTTCAAAGGCAGCAATGAGAAGATCAGCGCAGGTTCATACTGTGCACCAGAACCTGGATGTGGCCATGTGAACTCGTCTCCAGCTTAACAAGAACAAAAGAGACAGTGATTGCTTTTATAGCGATGTGGTAGCTCTTGTTTTTACCCCTTTTTACCTTATTATAAGGCAGGATTGGATGAAAGACAGATAAGTGTCAATGTTACAACAACAACAACAAATCACCAGTTCACCCATACCCTGTATATTCCATAGAGCAATGGTTCTCAGTCAGGAGTCCTGGACCCCATGGGAGGCCAGGAGCAGGTTTCAAGGGGGCACCAAGCATGACCAGCATTAGACTTGACCAGCCATGCCACCTGGACACTTGCCCTGCTTGCTACCCTCTACTGCAGGCTTTTATATGCAGCAAACCAGTTGCTGTGGCACAGGTGGGCTAAGGAGTTTTTATAGCATGTCGGGGGGGGGCGGGAGAGGCAGGCTCAGAAAGAAAAAGATTAAGAACCCCTGCTCCAGAAGCAAGATTGTGCCTCAACTAAAACTTCCTATGGCTACATAGGTAAACTCCCATAGTCATCAAAGGGCGTTTACACCCCTTAGGGCCAGATTCGTCCACATTTACTCACATTATATAGTATTCTATTTAGCAAGTAGCATCAGTGAGACAAATTCTGCTCCCATTTACACCGCATCTACATTGATAACGTCATTGTTTTCAAGGGTGTCATTACACTGTATTTACACTGGATTGAGAACAGAATCTGGTCCAGTGGAGGCTATTTGTGGAATGAGGTACTACTCAGTCAGGCTTGAACACAAAGGCTTGACATGGTATCGAGTTGCAATAGTTCCCATTCCTGAAAAAGAATATAAAATAAAATTGGATGGCATTCTATAGGAATAGCCACCCAAACCCTGCAGTCTCACTCCTGCAAGATGTAGGGTTTTGGGTCATTCCTGTAGGATAATGTAGTTTATTTTTGTAAGTGGAGCCAGGAAATACCCAAAAGGAGATGTTACCTGGAAAAGGAGATGATAATGAGATTACCTAGGGCAAAGCACGCATAAGATCACATGTGGGCGGCAAACTCTTAGGCCTGGTCTACACTAGACCAGGCAGGTTGGCTTAAGGTACACCATCCAGCTATACAAAATGCGCAGCTAGATTCAGCTTACCTTAAGCTGCGTTGCCACAGTGTCGACACAGTGGGAGGCCAATGGGAGCACGTGCTCCTATTAACTTCCCTTACTCCTGGCAGAATGAGGAATATAGGACTACAGCAGGGATGGTCCTGAGCGTTCGATTTAGGGGTCTGCACTAGGCCAGCTAAATGAATACTGGAAGATTGACCTTCGGAGGGTTGATCTTCTCTGTAGTGTAGACATGCCCCTAGAACTTCTGCCATTGAAATCTAGATTTCCAGATGCTCTGTAGCCTCTTCTCATGAGAAGCAAAATCCACTCTAGGCCTGAATTGTTTAAATTTAGATTTTAGATTTAAGTATTAATCTGAACTTTAAATATGAAGGGATCAGACTCAATTAACCCAAATATTCCAAACTCAATTTTTTCCCTGGGTACTCTTCATGATTTAGCCACCAGACCACAAGCAGCCTCTAGTGAAGTAAAAGGAACTGTACAGAAGGTAGGACAGAGGAAATACAAGATTTCCATCTTTTTCTAAACGATAACACAATAAGATTATTAAAATGTATTTCAGCAGCATGATTAATTTGTGTTATGGGAGTAAAATAATATATTAATATAATTCTTATAAAATGTAATAATAAAGTGTACTTGCAGCTGTTATTCTGAAGGCATTTTAAGAGGTGCTGAGGGAATAAATACATTAAAAATTAGGAAGCACTGAGATGTAATGGTAATGGCATCTGTATCATACCTAAGATTCTGACAAACCAATGTCTCAGTGCCTGATGAAGTCAGAACTTTTTAATTTAAGGATTTTGCAGAAAGCAAGGGCTGCACTGGCAAATTCCCCAAACATTATAATTGCCCCCTGATTTCTTCCTATGTCTACTTTTGATAATTAAAAACAAAACTTAATGCAGATGTGACCTAATTAGCTGTTCCTTGCCAGGTGAATTGAGACAGGTTGTTGTTTACACTCACTTGCAGTGTATCAGTTTTATCATGAGCTTGAGAGGATGTATGGGGAAGGGGAAGTTAGCATTTTAGGATCTCCCAGGATGCCCTGGGAGTTCCAACAGAAGTAACTTGGCAGTGGGGTTCAGTTTCAGAGCAGGGCAGGTGGTATCTGCTCTGGGAAAGCTTCCAGAAAGAGGGACAAGGAAGAAAAAAGAATGAATATGATCTGCCTTCCTGCTAATAAGCGCAGGGCATGAGGCTGAGTTCCCTGAAAATGATGAGTGCGTGGGCAATCTAACTCTATTATTTTAATGGCTTGGAGCCTGGGCAGACTGCACTAATGCATTGATACTTCAGAGGAACAAGGAAACATTTTTAGATTTCATTTACTTAATGGCTTACGGATTAATTGAGTTCCAGACAGACCTGGACAGTGTTCAGCTAGTTTTAAATATATCACCTCGCCAACAGCATTTTTTGGAAAAGCCACTTTGGAAATGGAAAATCAGAGTGAAAATGTTACCAAATTTTTTTTAAAAACCCCACCCTTCCCTAAAAATAAAAATAGATGATGGCAGGGAAAGAGGTTGGGAAATGTAAACAGCAGAGAAAGTAGACAGTGGTAGGGAGAAAATTTGTCACTCAGTGAAGCACAGTGGTTTCAAATAACTAGAATCAGTTTCAAGGCCACATTGCTCTTAGCTGATCTTGTCTCCCCACCCCTTTCTTCTCACTTCAAATACATTGTCTGGGATTCCAACAAAACTTCTTGTCATTTAAGGTCTAGCCCAATGCACAATGAAGTTAGTGGGGCTTGTGTCCTTACTGATGTTCCTTATCATGAGACTAGAAGAGAACGTAGTGATCATCTGGTCTGACCTACTGTATATCACTGGCCATACAACTTCCCTCAAATCATTCCTAGAGCAGATCTTTTAAAAAAATCAAATCCCAATTTAAAACTTGTCAGTGATGGAATTGGAATGGTGAATTAGTCTCACTGATAAAAAAGATGCTTCTTATTCAGTCTGAATGTGTCTATCTTACACATCCATCCATTAGCCCATTATGTCTTTCTCTTGTAGACTGAAGAGACCATTATTAAATATTTATTCCCTATATAGATACTCTCAGACTGTGATTAAATCATCTCTTCACTTTCTCTTCCGTCAGATTGAGACTATCATTTTAAGACATGTTTCCTAATCTGTAATCATTCTTGTGGCTATTCTCTGAACCCTCTCCAGTTTATTGACATTTTCCTTGAATTGTTGACACCAGAAATGGACACAGTACTCCAGCAGTGGTCACACCAGTGACAAATACAGATGTGAAATAACCTCTTTATTCCTACTTGAGATGATTTTTTATGCATCTCTGGATTGTGTAGTCATGGCTTCATATTAGGGCTTATGTTCAGCTGATTATCCACCATAAGCCCCAGGCCGTCTTCAGTCATGGCTTCTCTGAATAGAGTCCCTCATCCTGTAAGTATGGCCTCTCTAGTGTATTCCCCGATGCATACATTTAGTCATATTAAAATGAGTATTGACATCTTGCATACAGTTTTGCAAATGATCCGCATCATTTTGAATGCTTAATGTCTCCTCTTCATTATTTCCTATTTCCCCCCAAGTTTTGTCATTTGAAAACTTTATCAGCAATGATTTATATTTTCTTCCAGCTCATGGAAAAAATGTTAAATATCATAGGGTCAAGATCCAAACACTGCAAGATCCTACGGACATACAACCATTCCATGATAATTATCCATCAATGATGATATTTTGAGATCTATTAGGCAGTTTTTAATTCATGTTAATTTTACATCATTCTAGATTTTTATCAAAACATTGTCCTGCATTAAACCAAATGCCTTCAACCAAATTTATAATCTTATAAAAAGTTATCAAATTAGTTTGACATGATGCATTTTCCATAAACCCATGTTTATTTGCATTAATTTTCTATTAATCAAGTCCCTGATCAGCTGCTTCATAATCTTGCCCAGGATAAATATCAGACTGATAGACTTATAATTAGGATGGGTCATCCTGTTTACCCTTTTTAAAAATTGGTAAAACTTTAGGATTTTTCTTCTGCGACTTCCCCAGTGCTATAAGACTTATTGAAAATCAGCATTAATGGGCCACCAAACACCTGAGATAGTTCTTTTAAAACTAGTGGGTGCAAATTATCTAGGCTGCTTGATTTTTAAATGTCTTTGTTTACTAGTTGCTGTTTAACATCTGTTAAAGTTATCAGTGGAATGGAAAGGATGTTATCATCACTATATAATGAGATTATGTCATCTGTTTTTTTCCTGACATACCAAACAGAAATATTTATTGAACCACTCTCCCTTTTCTGTATTATTATTGGTAATTCTACCATATGAAGTAGTGCTATTGTTTGGATTCTTTTTTAAAGTCTCTATTTTCCTTATTTCTGCTGGTCATAGATCTCATTGTGTCCCTTTGCTCCCTCTATTAGTTTTTGAAAATTCCCCATTCCTGATTTATATTTATAAGTATTAACTTCCCCTTTCTCCCACTTGTTTACACACACACACACACACACACACACACACACACACACACACACACACACATTAAATTCCTCTGTGAACCAGATCTGTTTTTTAACCAAACTGGCCTTCTTATTTAAAGATTCCTCATTATCATTTATATTTTTCTTATAAAATTTTTCCTCCCGGGTGATTTAGCTCAATTATTTATAACTTTGTGATACTGGACCCTTTAAAGTACCAAGTATATGTACAGTGGTAACTGCTGGGAAGGGACATAATGAAGGCATGGGCCATGTGACTGCCCCCTCTGTGACTCCTCCCCCTTCCACCCTTAGTCTGGGAGAGGACCCCACCTCTTCCTGTCCTCACCTTGCCTCACTCCACCTCAGGCTCCGCCTCTTCCCATCCATACCCCATGCCCCATCCCCCACTCCACCTCTTCCCCCAAACCACCTTTGCCAAGAGACGTGGCCTGGAACAGTAGTGAGGTTCCAGGCACCAGCAGCCGGGGGCAGGACACCCCCCATACTCACTGGCAGTGGCAGTGGAAGGGGGAGCGGAGCAACCTGACTCCAGCCCATTCCATTCTCCCAGCTCCCAGCAGTGACAACTAATACCAACTAGAAGGGATGTATGCTCATAAATTATCAATTCAAATTCTTCTTGTTTGTTGCCCAGGCTCCTAGTACAGGTGTATCAGCAATTCAAGAATTTCTTCCCTTTGTGTCCTTCGGTTCCTTGACTAATTTTGTTCTCAATATTTCCACTTTGTACTAACAGTTCATCGCTGGTAGGGGTGCCAACTCAGAGCAGACAGCATTTGTTAGCTCATGTCTGCACAAGAACTCCACTCCTTGTTCCCCTCACCAAATGCACTATTTCTTATCCACCCTGATCATATTCCTAGAGGGTCAGGATTTGGGTTAGGCTACTGAGTAGATTATTTAAGACAAACCTAAACTTTAGCTAGTAAGGTAAAATTGTTCACATTGTATGAGGTTTGTTTCCCCTCACACAGCAGTCCCTAGGCAAATTGTTTGAGAAAAGGAAATACATAATTACCACATGTGGGTTCTTCCTACCCACTGCTAATGACTCTGCAAAAGAAACAGAATTTAAAAGAAGCTATGAGCACAATGGGATATAAAAGCAAAATTAACAAATTGCTTTATTTACCTTGATTTATAGGATTCCTCCTGTACAACTATGTTAATTATCCTAATCAATAGCAGGGCCTAAAGAGTTTGTGAGTACATGAAAAACAGGATGAGTCAAATTGCTGTAATGGTTGAGTCAGTTTGCCAAAATATTGCAGGATGCAGCAGCATTCAGCGATTGCTACTTCTTCAGAGACATATGCATTTGGCAGTGTGCTATGCATACTGAGCCTACACAGCTTAACCCAACAACTTGTAAGTGGATGAAAAAATTGAGATGAAAAATGTTGTTGTATGGGATAGAGAGATTTACATGTGGCAATGGTAAAGATATAACATTTGTTATAGGAAAGCTGTAGTAAGTTGTTTTGGAATCTGGAACATGTTGAATCTGTAAAGTCCTCGCTCCCTGAAACAAGGACTCTGTCTAACCACTACCATAATTTTGTAAAAGGAAAGTAATTTGGAACTGAAGACCAGCACAGCTTTTTCTGCATTATAAAACTTCCTTTAAAGAAGGATTTTCACACTGTGACACACAAAACAGAGACAAATATATCAAGGTATGGAATTGTGTTTCTAACTTACAATTGTCACAATTTTCCATATTGTGACTATTAATTAACAAAGACATTTGCAGATAGGTAGGAAACCACAAACATATTGACAACTCCTAGCTTGAGTTTTCATTCTCCTCATTATAATGAGGATATTAATTTTAAATATAGATGCTTTACTAGGCATCTATCCACATGCTGCAACCAGAGGCATGAATAACCATCATTTCCCTAAGTGCCAGTTTCAGTATAGATTTAGAGGTTTTATTTCAATACATATATTTGTAGATTGGGCTCTTTGATGTCAAACATTTTTGATTTCAGCCATATACAGGCATGTGAGGTTGGTTAGCACTCAAGGAGCCATCTCTCTTTATGCCCCCATGAAAGGACTAGGCATAGGGGCAATCTTGGCAGTCTCTTCAGCACAGGATGACTTGAAGCTAGCACCCGCAGTGACACTGACCTATTTAAAGGGCCACACTTTGCTGTGGCACCAACCTCTCTTCTTCAAAATACGTGGACAGCAGGCGGGGAGAGGGTATGTACATTTCTTGCATGACGCACAGGGATTCTTGGAGTTTCCATAGGAATGGTGAATCTCTGCACTCTGATACCAAAGACTTAAAGGCCGGGGCAGTCCCTTTGTCTATTACTCTCATGTATTTTCCCCTTTAATTGTCTCAGAACATCCAAATCTCTCTCCCGCCTCTGAAACAACAGGGCTAGCATGCAGGGCTTCAGTCACGGTGAAATCGAAGTTCATCCTTCCATGTCTTCCTTTAAGCACCTCTTTATCCCTCCTCCTCCCCCCCCAAAAAAATTCTCACCTGTCATAACAAAATGACAAGAATCTTGAGTGGCTCAGATTTAATGGACTTGCTGGCTGCTGCCCGTGGAAACAAAGACAGAGATCTCAAATTCTTTTGTGCTAGCTATGGAGGAAGCTCAGCAGAAATACTGCAATAAAAATTTCTAAGCTCTGAAAAACTGTTTTTCCCGGCAGAGTTTCAGTGTAAAGAAACTTAAGAAGTGTTCTTATTGCCAACTCAATCCCCAGCTAAAAGGTTTTCAAACCCTTCCTGTTTTGGAGAAAGCCTTTCTCATCTTAAGAGGACCCAAAGGGAAGCTTATGAAAAGCAGAGGCTTGCTACTTCTAAGTTTGAGATGTCATGAACGGGACGGATAGGCATGCAGCAAAGTATGACCTTTCCTTCTAAATTCCCGGCTGTTCAGGATAGAACTCCTCTGCATTTCAACACTGCCTCTAATAGTTAGTTCTGTAATCTATTATATATTTTGAAGAGTTTGTTTGTTTGTGGATTTTTTTGTTCAAAATAAAGTCACACTTTTCAATTACCTACCGATACCATATTCTGCATAAACAATCCTACCACTTAAATTAGCTGAATGCACTACTTTTTACATCAGAATATGCTGGGTGAAAGGTTTAAATATTTATTTTTGTTTTTCATCAGTAAAAAGTCATGACTATTATGATTAGAATTCATAAAAATATTTGCTAACAAAATTAAAATCGAGTCACCCATTCAACTGCCATTTCAGTGCAAAGAAGATTTTTACTGTTAAGAATCACAAAATAATTCAGATTAGTTATGGAAAGAGTAATGGAAGCTTTACGAGTTTCTGATTCAAATTTACTGTGTAAGGGAATGTTTGAAGTTGAAACCCTACACATTTAAAACTGTTTTTTTATTTCCCTTTTGCAAGCACATTATTAAAAAATTCTGTTCCATATATTTAATTTCTTAAACTTTCCTATACGTGGCATCTATGCAAAATGACTTTGTGTGGTCAACAACGGGCCTCACCTGCTAGTTGTATTTAAAATAAAGAAGGAGTTTTGTTTCCAGATATGCTAGAGTTATACTGAGCATATTTTTGTTGCATTTTGCGAACACCAAAGACCCTGTGTTGTTGGTTTAGCACAGTGGTTTGCAAAATTTTCAATTTAAGAATTAAATTTGAGGAGCTATTTGTCCATGAGATGGGACTGACCTCTTTAACTAATTCCAAGTAAGAAAGAGGAACAGTCTATCTGAGATAAAATGAATAATGATAAAAATTCAGTAAGCCAAATCTTGCCATTCTGATACAAACTTTTACTTAGCCCTTGCATCGGCAAAATCCTTTCTGGCTTTATTTAGAGTTATCCCAGTAAAGATGAGAACAACTTACTAAGGACTTTAGGATTTAACCTATCATGTTTTATTTTCTTTTGGATCATTTTCCTTTTGATTCAGCGTGGGCAGAACTGTCTATTGATTAGTAGATATTCACTATGGGAGGATTCAATAGATGTTTTTGCATATGCTGAGCCCTAAGGGTAGCAAATTAAGCTAACAAGAAAGAAAAATGTTAACACTACCTTTGCCTATATCTTTTAGTCTTCCAATAACCCTTCTATGGGGAAAGTATTACCTTTTATCTCAACCCTCAATAACTGATCAGAACAGTTTCCATCGAGGGAAACATATAGGTATAGAAAAAGTATGCCCAATTGTTGGCAATCCAATTAATGATTTATTATAACTTATTATTATTACTACTGGTATTTATTTGTATGACATACCAGTAGTAATAATAATAATTTATAATAAATCATTGATTGGATTGCCAACAATTGGGCATACTTGGACAATTTGAGGCCCCAAATGAGCTCAGGCCCCAGTTGTGTGAGGAATTGTACATACACATAATAATGACAAGTTCTTGCCCTGAAGAGTTTACAGTCAAATTAGACAAGACAGATAAAGGTTGGGCATAACAGAGTCCTCAAAGAACCAGGTGGCAAACTGGATAGGACACCCACCTTGCAGTCTTCAGCCTCCCAGTGGGAAGGGCCTGCAGTCCATTGCCTAATCCTTGTAGGTGGCTTATCATCATCATCCCAGGGTTTTTAATATCCTTACCCTCTCCTTGCTAGAAGGGGAAGGAGTGGAAACAAGGCTTATGCCCATCCTGCAACAAGTGCAGGTGTTAGGAAAGCCTGGGCTCACCCACCCCACCAGGATGGGCCATAGGCCCTATGAAAAAACAGTGTCCTGCACTCTGGAGTACCCCAGATCTGTTTCCATGATCACTGCCTACCATCCATTTCCCAATGGGTCCAAGTCCAATATGAGATAGCAAGGAGGGGGAGGGAGAACACAACTAAATCTTCAGCACTAGCCAGGCATTCTTCTTCCTCATAGGGAGGCTTCTTCGGCACCCTTGTTCATGAACCCTAAGAGTACTTCTATCTACCTCCTCAGCCTCCCCATTCTGAGCTGAGTTACTCTATTAAGTTTCCTTTCCAGTTGGAGCATAATCTATAGCCCTGGAGAAGTGGGACTACTAGGGTACAGTGTTGTCCTTTAGCCCCTTCAGGCCCAGTGTGGGGTTTGTATGATCCCTCACAGTGGATAAAATAAGCCTTGTTATCACCATTTAACAGATAAGGAACTGAGGCACAGAGATGGTGAGGGACTTATCCAAGATGACAAAGAAAGTCGGTGGCAAACCTGGAAAACGAGCCCAGAACTCATTTCCTGGTCCAGTGTTTTAACCAGAGATGATCCTTCCTCGTCCACTGTCCCCAGCTTGAAAGCATGGTATAAATATGTCTCTTGAAATTGTAATTATCATGTCCTTCTTCGGAAAACAAACACCACTTTTACTGTTTCATGGAATTAAATTTAGGTAAACACTGTTGTCTTGCTCATCAACCTGGAACTTATTATCAGGTAACGTGAATGAATAAATTTCTTTTCTGTTTCCAAGTAGTCTGCAAGCTGTTTACAATTCCCCATTTAATTTGTTGCTGAATTCTTCCAGTGAGCAATTCTCAATCTGTAGATTGCATACAAGCAGTTTGCAAATGAATGAAATTGGTTATTTACTGGTTAATTTTGATTGGATGAGTCAGATTATGTTTCTTTTGTCACTGATGAGCAAGGTAACTGAGTGAAGATTTTCATTTCTATTTACAATGACCTTGTTTTTGGTTGAATAGCAGCACCCTAGTATGTGAGAAACAAAGTGGCAACTGGTTTGGAGAAGTTGTGAAGAGAGAAGCAATCTCAGAAGTGTTTTGGGTCAGTTCCAGAGAAGGCTTTGGAAATGAACACCATTACTTTCCATTAGACCTGAATCAGTGTGGGGAGCAGAAAGGGAAAAGGAGCTAGGGTAAAATACTGTAAAATTAAGGAAGGTAAAATGGGGGGAAAGGTGAAGAGAGAGGGCAGGAAAACCATAAGGGGCCTGGAAAGAGCTGGTGTGTTGGGCAGGAGATGAGTGAGGAAGGGCAATGAGAAAGGGATAACTAAAGGTTAGAGACAGGGGAGGAGATACAAGGTAACACAAGTTTAGGAGACGTGAGCTCGTGTTTAAAAGCCACCCAAGTAGACCTACATTTATACTTGTGGCTCTCATGACTGGATGCAGTGGACCACACCATGAATACAGTCTGTAAAGCATGTTGGGTTCCTTCTGCAGGCAAGGAGCTGCTGGCTAATGGTAAGTTTCCTCTGGTGGAGGAACTGACCAAATATGATGATTAGGAAGTTGATTAGGAAGGCAAGGGACAGTTTCAAAGAGATGTCTGTACTCAACATGTTCTTTAAAGCTGGCTAAAGTGTTTTTCAATAAGAGATTTTTGGCAAAAGGGCATTTTTTAAAAATATCCCCCCAATTATGAAGGGTTTTATTCCCCACAAAATGAAACTTGACTTTTTCTTATCCAAAGCATTGTCCATTTCCACATTTTTGGATGTTGTGGTGTTGGCAGACAGACAGCATACCAATCTGATTATCCAACCTTGGTAAAGTGATCCTGCGCTGAGTTGGGTTAATAAAATTATTTCGCCTATGAAAACTTATGCTCAAATTCTGTCTTAGACAATAAGTGACCTGGGCGATGGTTTTATTCTCCTTACTAGTGGACTTTTCTCATATCAGAAAACCATCATATATTCTGGCACATTTTTCACGATTATTTGACTCTGCTCACCATTAAAGAGAACTGGAATACTTATGAGGTCAGAAGATTGAAGTGGCTGAGGCTGGTGGCTGTTCAGGATTTAAGGAGATTGCATAGTTGTGCTAGGGAAGCTTGCACAATGTCTACCTGAACTTTACCTGATTTGAGCCCTCTAGATTGATTCAAATTGGACACAAGGCATACTTTTTTTAACAGGGAGGATAATTAATGATTGAAACACTTTAATAAGTTGTGGTGGATTCTCCATCTTTGGAGATCTTAAAATCAAGAATGGATATTTTTAGGAGATATTCTCTAGTTCAAACAGCAAATCATGCAGCCTGTGTTATGTAGGAGGTCAGATGAGGTGATCACAATGGTCCCTTATGGTTTAAATATATGAACCCAATCTTACACTTGGCTGATCTTTAAATTCACCATCCTATCCCACTGTTTCTACTTCTCTGAAATACAGTTAGGGTCATTTAAGTGCTACATCATATCCATGCAAACCCTTAAAAGTGGGTAAATGTTCAGTTAAGGGATCCACCTTTTACCATGCTATAAATCCACATATCACTCAACCCCTTCTGGATTTACAGACTCTGCCCCTCACAAAATAACTTCAGCATCTAATATTGCATATCACATACACACACACCAAATACTTCCCAAACATCCCACTGTATCTTTAAGCTCCTTTAATATGAACTTTTATTCTAGAATTTATCCAAAGAGAACAACATCAATGTGTCTTCAATGTCTGGTAAAAAGAAGTGGGGAATAGGCTTCGATGAACTGGAACATAATGTATCCAGTTTACTGCGTTAAAACGGATATTTCTGATCAACCATGATTTGAATGTCGGGATCCTGATGCCTACAGACTTTCCACCTGTGAAAAGACTTTAGGTTATTTTGCCTTGATTATATATTTGTACCATTACTAACATCAAATCATTTTGCAATTAAAGAACATTGTTTTTAAGAGTGGTATTTACAGCAAACATTTTACATCCAGCCATGAACACTCTTAAGTACACTCCTTCATAAGACAGTATAAGAGAAGAGAAATACAAATAATCAAAATGAAGGTAGTACATGGGCTTGCCATTGGGCTGTTATAGCTATGATTGTAAGAACACAGAGGGGCATATTCTGAAAGAGAATGTGAGCTAATATAAACCAGAAGCATAATACAAGAATATATGACTGTGTCAATCTCTTAGGTGAAGTTGTGACTTTATATCATATCAGTACCTCACATAATATACTTTACAACTGGCTCTTTTAAAATAAATATGTTTATCCATGTTGTTGACTATTTCATCCTCACACTCAATCAGCAGTTTTTGAAAATAAATGGCACTCTCAGATTCATTTATTTTATTCAGCATTTACCTGTTTCTCAAATAAAATATGGACGAATTAAGGTTTTGAGTTTACAGAGGCTCTGAAGTACAGTCCTCAATCAATTTGCTAATTTGGAGGTGTTCTAATCCATTACTTTACTATCCCTTTTTTAGGCTCTGTCTATACCCTATCAGCTTATGTGCATGCAGGCTCAATTGTTATAAATAGCAATGTATTAAGTACAAACAATGTGCACAGAACTGTACACAAAGGCCTATGGGAAAAGGTAATTCTTGTGCTGATGAGCTTGCAGACTAAACCTCCAGTCCTGCTCCCATTGAATTCATAGCCAAAACTTTCACTGGCTTCAGTGGTACAAGTCGAGTCACTAAATGGCCATTCAGCAATTTGTGATGGACTCCCTTACCTCTCTCCATCTTATGCCCTGACCAGCCTTAGCATGTGTCTGCCTCTCAGAAGGAGTCAGACTTCAAAAGAGATTTGAATGAGGAGAAGGTGGATGTGTGGGGTAGAGGGATAGGGAAAATGTTTAAGGGGAAATATGGAAGAAGGCAGAGAAACCATAGAAAGGGAAGGAAATTGAGGGAGTGCTAGTGAAGCTGAATTCCTCGGAAGAATGAAGGACCAAGAATCAGTATGGGTACATCTACACTAGCCCCTAGTTCGAACTAGGGAGGCTAATGCGGGCGACCGAAATTGCTCATGAAGCACGGGATTTAAATATCCCGTGCTTGATTAGCATATTCCCGGCCGGTCTCCATTTTGGAAACTGACTAGCCCGAAGTAACTGCCCGCGTCTATACGCGGCAGAGAAGCAGGATTCCGAGATAAACCCCTTAGTTTGAATTAGGCTGTTACTCCTCGTGGAATGAGGTTTAACAGTTAATTCGAACTAAGGGGTTTATCTCGGAATCCCGCTTCTCTGCCGCGCGTAGACACGGGCAGTTACTTCGGGCTAGTCAGTTTCCAAAAATGGAGACCGGCTGGGACTATGCTAATCAAGCGCGGGATATTTAAATCCCGCGCTTCATTAGCAATTTCGGTCACTCTCATTAGCCTCCCTAGTTCGAACTAGGGGGCTAGTGTAGACGTACCCTATGATGAGAAAGCAGAGCAGAGATTTAAGCAAGGCTTCTGTGAAAAGAGCTGAATTCGATTCTGCATACTGGAAGGAAGCCAAGAAGGGTTTCATAGAAGGAGATATAATTTGTGGCATTTGAGAAAGACTATTTTAATTGCCCATTTCTGAATAGACTAGAGGGTAGTTAGACAGTTTGGGATCTCCCTATATTCAAACAAACAAACTTTCAGGATGACAAGCACTTGAATGGCAAATGTTCTTCCCTTTCATAGGGAATAACAGCAATCCAGGCAACTCCTCTGCTCATACCAGGGCTTTCAAACAAAAGTTCTTGTAGTCTGTGAGTAAAACAAAAGCACTGCCTTCCTGAGCCTGGTCTCACCCCTACCGAGTTCCCAGTGCTTATTTCCTATGACTTTTATACCCAGCACCTGAGCCCTGCTAGGCTACCAGCCCAGCTGGATGTGCTCTATGCCCCTTAACTATGCCCTGTCTGCTTCTACACTATTGTAGAGCTGACATGGGAACAGTAAGATGGGTTGGGACACACCCCACCTACAAACACAGACAGGGCATTCGGAGAACTTCGTGAGGCCCAGAGGGGCTGCAAAGGAAAACCCTTCTCTGTCACTGGTGGGAGTTCAGTAGGCCAGGGAGGTCATCAAAGCATAAGCAAGTGTGTCAGCTGTGGAGGCAGAAGGAAAGCTCTGATGGAATGTGTTGCTGCCCACAGCCACAGATGAAAAGCTTCAGTGGAACACAGAGAAGTGTACTTCCTGCACTTCCCTCACCTTCGGCTCTTCTCCACTGATTGGCAAGCCCTGCAAGATACTACCTGAAGGGTGAGAGCTTTAAGACGACACCTTTTTCTCCTCATCAAGTAACACTTCCGTGCATAATAATGGAAATTCTTCTAGCTGCCTACTAGAAGCATCTTGAGAATAATAATGGTCTTCGCCCTGCAAGTACATCCTTTTCCTCTCACTGCCATCCTATTAAACGGGCAAGCCACTCGACCACCTATACTTGACATCTCTGCGTATCAAGTAGTCGGGAAGTAAATGTGCTATATTAGAGTCACATCAGGAGTCCTCATCTGCAAATTAAAAAAGCCATAGCGAACGATCCTTATCTAATATCTATTACCTTGCTTGCTGGAAACACTTCTTTGTATTCTGAATTCTCCAGCTTGCCAAAATAAAAAGGGAATTTAATTTAAAAACGAGGCATCATTTTTTTCCCCTCAAGTGCAGAAGCAGAATGATACATGGAAAAATCAGGGAGGACACCAGTGGGGAAACTTGTTTTTATCATTTGTATTTGGGTTTCATTCAGGAGCACGTAGTAGGGGAAGGGAGGGCACGCAGGGGCACAGAACTCCTGTGGCCCTGGAGCAACAACAGGGAGATTCAGTCCCTCCAGGTTACCAAGGGATGCCACAGCATTGCCAGCAATCCTACTGTTGCCAAAGATTCAGTCACATAGACTGAACACACAGGCACCTGGCCTTCAGGACCTAGCCTGAGATCAGTCCGAGTTGTGCTTGATCTGAAGGGAAGCTATGTCCCCTCTTAAGGTTTGTCAAGGTGACGATGGTAGGACTGCAGGATTACACTAACACAAACAAGGAACCTTTTAGTTTCCTAGTGCAGCATCCATCGGAGGGAGTTACCATGCAGCACTATGATGCACAGTGCTAATCACCTACCCATAATCCAAACTGTGTGTCCGTGTAGATAAACCAAGAGGTAGCAAATCCCAGTTCAGATCCCTACTTCCCCTTAGGTGGAAGGAGAATTGGAACTAGGGGTCTCCCAGAGCCCAGGGGAGTACCTTAACCCTGGGCAAGAGTGGTGAGGGAACTCCTCCTCCTGTCCAACAGAGCATGGGTGCCTGACACCAAGAAAGGCTTGTCAGCTGACAATTCCAAGCAGAGGAAGGCGCTGTCCTGCATCCCAGATGTGGGCATCTAACTCCAAGGGAGAAGCTTGGTGGGTCCCATTGGCTACGTTAGGCAGGCTTTGCAAATCCCAGTGTTTTTTGAAGTGCCTAAAATTTAGGTATGAGATTCAGGATCAGTTTCTTTGTACATCTAGCCCTGTAGTTCTTCTGGGTGTTCTGAGAATCGGTAAGGGAAGCTGTTTGGCACCACTGATTTGTATGCAAATGCCTAGAAGGCATTTCCATTTCAGCAGCTGTACTGTGGTAGCAGTATTGGTATGTGAATTATGAGCTAGGTGTTATTATTACTACAGTGTTACTTTCAAGTGGCAGCTTTTTGAAAATGGCCCAAGTGTTTTAATTGAATGAAAGTGCCAGCATGGCACTATTTTATGGGCACTAATCCAAAAAGCTGACAAAGCCAAATTGTTTATGCCCATAACCAAAGTGATGACCCTGTCCAATGGCAGAACAGTATTATCATCACTGACACGCAACTGGGATTGAGACTGGGGCTTGTCTGAAGTAAGAATTGCTGCACAGAACCAGGCAAACCAGTGGAAGAGCTACACTGAGGGAAAAAAGCAAGAAGCCATTTTGTGATGCAAGTACTCTGAAATAATGTCCATACTTCGGCAAGTTATATAAGAATGAAAACTGGCAAAATAAATGTAATGAGTTCAGAAGTAAGCAAGGAGAAGAGCACGTCCCACCCAAACACTAACTGAAAAGGGAGGCTTATAAGGGAACCCCCTGATCTAAGTGGCACGTCTTTGGAAGTTGAAATAATGTTTTCATGATGTTTGAAACATCTGTGCAATCAGGACAATAAATCAGTTTCCTTCCTGACCACCACCTCTTTTTTTCTTTTAACTTACCATGCATTGCTCAAACACTGGTTTGTTACGGTTTGTTTTCACAGCAGTGCTGTACTTTGCAGGCTTGTTTGTTATTGTAGGGTTGCTCCTGAGGATTGACCTCCTGCCTTTGACTTGTGGAGGAGAAACATCTGTTAAAAGAAGAACAGACAGATCATATTATAAAAGCAAATGTTGACTAACCCACCAGCGAACATGAACAAACTCCCCCTCTCCTGCCAACAAGCTATAGGAGATGAACATCAATGCCAGAGTTGTAGGACTGTGCAATCAGGAATCTTTTTTTCTCCTCCTCTTGGAGTTTTAAAACTACTTCCTTCTCCCTCCTTCCTGTTTAGTATTTGTTCAAAAGCAGAAGCCATGCTGTTTAATACCACTTCCCTCCTTTAGCCATGGGGACTATGAAAGAACTCTTTTAAAGGGGAAAATATTTTGAAAAATAACAGAGGAGAATTTCTTCAGAAAGGGCTGTTTCTCTTTTCTGTTCAACCATCCTCCTCCTGGGATGAGGTCACTCTTTCCTTTGTGAACAAAGACAGCACCAGCTCCAGGAACTCTTGTCACCAGGCACTCATTGAAGAGCCATTAAGGTTAACATGTTGCCAACATAAATGATCACATTCAGTGGTCACTCCATTCCCATGTGAACAGCCTGTAACAATCAGGAACCACTTCCAGGGTCAGATCCTGAATGGGTGTAAGTGAACACCGCTCTATTGGCTTCAAGGCATTGATTGATGTCAGTGGAGCTATGCTGATTTACACCAGTCAAGAGTCTGGCCACTCAAAAGTCCAGATGGGAGTAAATAGACCAGGTAGGAGGTGGAAGAAAGAGTGATCTCTAAAGGAGCAGGGGCAGAATCAATGCACAGAATGTGGGCTCATGGAGCCATAGGGATAAGGCAAGGCAGCATGAAGAGCAAGCTCCTTCTGAGCTGGGGAATCTTGAATCCACAAAGCTCCATCAGCTGAACAATGAGCAGCCCTGCGAGTGTTCCGGCGTGCACCCCCTGCTGCCCCTATTGTTAGAACACGACTGGATTGCTTGGAGATCTGTGTTTGCAGGAAGGAAGGAAAGTTAAAGAAAAGGGAAAATAAATGAAAAGACAATGGGGATCCTCACAGATCCAGCGGAGAAACCACACTTTAGAGGCCAACAAGTATTTGTCCATGATGGACACAATGGGGATAGTGATAACTAGGAGTATAGTGAGTGCTGCTTCTCCTGCTCAGACTCAAACCAAGGGCCAACTCTGTAACCTGGAGCACGTGTTCTCAAACTGGGGTTCACCAACAGGTGCCAGTGAGTGTGGCATGTGCTCTGCTCTTCTCATATTGCTAAATGAGAGCTGGCTCCCAACTAGATCCCAGCTATTCAAAAAGGTGGGGGCAGGGGAGGTATCTCCCTGTGGAAAATGTTGTGGGCCACTGACTTAGAGGCACCCTTGGTCATATTCAGGGTAAACAGAATTGATCCCAGGCTGGATTTATCAGCTTTGGAGTATTCAGGGACCGCAGACTTACTATGTATCTCAATAGCTTCCCCTCCACAACCAGGAAGGCTCCCAGGCTGGGGTATGTGTTTGTGTACTACAATGGGGGGGAAAGGGAATCTAATAATGGAAGAAAGTATTCTAAACACAAATTCCAGCCACATTAGTTTACTGACCCATTGCTGACTGCAGTGGTCAGTAATTAATCCTCCTGAACAGCTTAAGATGTGTCTATACTGCAGGGCTTAACTCAAAATAAGCTATGCAAATTGAGCTATGTCAATTGTGTATCTTATTTAGAAATAGCTTATTTCGAAATAAGTGTCTACACAGCACCTATTTCGAAATAGAGCACTCTTCCTCCGACTTCCCTTATTCCTCATACAGTGAGGGTTACAGGAGTCAGAGTAAGAAGTCCTCCAGCTTGACAGTATTTTGACACTATTTTGAAATAACTTCCTACTGTGTAGATGCGGACTAAGTTATTTGAGAATAGCGCTAGTTATTTAGAAATAGTATTGCAGTGTAGACATACCCTAATTAGTTAAGAAAGTAGCTCACAAGACTGAGCCATTACAGAAAGTATGATGGAGATTTAGGAAAAGTGGTACATTAAGGTGCAGCTGAGGCATAGCATTGTTGGTGTTTGAAGGGAGATGAGTTGAGCCACTTTGGGCTATATTATGGTACTCTTATGCAACGCATGATTATAGCTTCTAAGTCTTGGAACTGGTTAATTTTTGAGTGACTTATAAATCATACTTTATAAAAACAATCTGGTATTTCTGAAGCCACATGTGTGCTCCTGTGGACAGAATGCTGAGCTGGAAGCTAGGAGAGCAGAGTTAAATTTCCAGCTCTGTCACTAACTTTCGATGTTACATTAGACAAGTCTCTGCACTTCTCTGTGCCTTTCTATCCCACCCCACATTGGCCATCTTGTTTGTTTAGATTACAAGCTTTTCAAGGGAATTGCTTACTACATGTATGTGCAATGCCTAGCACCATGGGGCTCTGTTCTTGGCTGTGTCCTCTAGGTGCTGCTGTAACTGCACATCATAATTATCACCATCGTGCTGAGTTACACATACTATATTGCAAGGCCAGTATTACTTGCAGCAGCCAGTCTCCAGGCTTGCATTCCTGAGCCTCTGGTCCCACACCATTTCCAGTCCCCCCTGAAACCTAAATCCCTGTCTCCAGTTCCACTCATCATACCACAGGAGATTAGTTGGTGCAAGATATAATCTCAAACAAAAAAGCAAATGAAAACAGTCACTTGAATAAAGTCATTATACTGAAATGCCAGGTGCCAGACTGGGTTCCCCTGCCAACCCTTTGGAGAAAGGGTACTGGTAGGGCAGCAAATGGGAAGACTGCCTGAACCTGTATGTGAGAAGTGTCTTTCTAACCTGACCTAGCCAGAGTGTTGAGTCTTGAAGTGGCAGCAGCTGCCCATGGAGTGTGAGGGAGGCAGCAGACCAGAAGAGAGATGGAGTGATGGCATGCAACTGTGGGAAGAGCTGTTGACCTGGTGAGCTATCCCCAGAGTGACCAGGAAGAGGTACCATCCCAGCGGTGAATGGACCACCCCTGTCACATAGGCCCAGTGTGGATTGTCTCCCCATGATAATGAGATAGCCCAAAATAAGCAGAAATTCTCCATGGGGAACATGAACATATGAAACCTATCCAGGAGAGAAGAAGTATGAGATTTTTGTGGTTTGCCCAGGCCAGTAAGGGGTTTGATAAATGTCTGCCTTGTTATCGTGGGTTCTGGGTGGCTATGCAGCTTTGGTCCAGAGCTCTGACCCCAAAAATCTGCCAGCAGCTCACAAACCTCACCCTGGCTTTGTCCAACCTAGCTACTTCTTGTAGGATGACCTTCATGTTCTTCCAGGCCTGAATTAACCCCCCAAATCATCCTGCTGCACACACTAGTGTCCTGACAGAGAAAGTATGGGGTTCACTGTCTTTACAGAGGCAGTTAAATATTGCAACCTGTTAGCTTTCTAGGAGCCCACACTTCACTGACCTTACACAGAACTGTTGATTTATCATGAACACAATATACGTTTATAAGTATACGCACAGTAAGTGGTATAAAGTAAAAGAGATAAAGGGAGAGATGGGAACAAGCAAGTAAAAGTGAAAACATGCATCTAAACAACTAAAACTGAATCTAGCAGGATGCAGTCTTTGTTCAAGATGGTTTATCTCACCCACAGTCTCCTGTCCAGCTTTTCACCGACCAGCCTTGCCCAGACTCATCCCAGAGGCCAAATGGCTTGGTTTCTTGTCTCCTAAGGGGAAGGAAAAAGATGGAATCTCTCTCTGTTTCTTATGTCCCTAAAGGAACATCTCTGTTTTACAAGTTGGGAAGGCCTCTTGTGGATTCAGTCTCCTGTGTCTCTCTGAGGTGCAGGAGCCATGTTAATTCTCTGTCTCTCAAGAGGAGGATCACTTTTACCAGTTTACCCTCAATGGTTTTGTTTACTACTAATATATAAATTTAGGAAAAACCACATTTCCTTGTATATGACAGACCTATGTATCACCTTTTCCTAGGCTAGGCTGCCTGGTCTTAAATATGTTCTGGTCACATCATACAGAGGGAAATCATAACTCCACATAAAATGTTCTCACTTGCATTTTACATTGGTGTTATTAACCAGTGTGCTACATCAGAAAGCACATTGTATACAGCAATGATTGCAGTAGTGTAATGATTGCAGAAGGGTGCTTAGGGCCACAAGAGGTAAAATATCTTTCCATAAGGGGCAGGAGTTGGACACCCTGAGGGCTGAATTCACAGTAGACTTTAGATATTTTCATCATTTCTGGCACGTCGGTAGATGATTAACTGAGTGCAGAAAAAATGTCAGCATACAGTTGTGCATCACTGCACATTTCTTTAGGACTTATACATACAAATGAAACAATGCAGATTTAAAGATTTAGGATTTACTATATATCTAAAATGAAAGTTTGTGAATATAATTTAATTTATTCACATAAAAAGAAGATCAATATTAATCCCCCATGCGGGGCTGTTCTGAAGCCACACGATATGTGTGCGCACTCTCGCGCTTATTAAAACAAACCCAGTATTACCATTTTGCTCTGCAGACTATTTTGCCTAACCCCATTCCCTTTAAAGACCTGTTGGTGGTGGATTCAAAACACTTTTACTATGCACCAAAGCCATAAAAGGGAAACCTGGGAAGTCAATTTAATAATCCCTTGCCCTTTAATTCCGGGATGGGACAGAATTTCTCACAACTAACTACCTCTCTTTAATCTATCTCGCTTTGGAAATATCACCATATCATTTACTGAGGTCAAATGCACACCCCTATCAATCAGTATATGGTATTCTAGACTGCTATTCATTTTCACAGTTTCTGCATGTGTGAAAGAAAATGTATAACATTTATCTACCCTAGTAAAGCATGCTATTGTCCTTTGGTAGTGCAATGGAAGAAATACCCCAAGATCTAGAAGAGATTAGGGCTTTCATAAGGGCTGACTGGAGGAGACTTTTTCCAGACAAGATAGAGAGAATGTTGATAGACTGTGGGAAGCAGGTGGATGAAATGAAAAGAATTTACACTGATATCCCTAACTAAAGGTGTATGGCCACATTTGTCACACGGGTGCCCAATTTCAGCGTGTTACTGGTTCCTGGGTTCTTCCTGGATGCCCAGTTAGGGAATGTTTTTCCATCTAAAAATGGTGAAGAGAAGGCAAACTTTTTTTTCCTCTGCGTTAGAGACCTTGCCACAATTATCCTTTTCTTTTTTTGCCTTGAAATTATATTTACATAGTGCTTCCTTGAAGTGCCTAACATTGAAACCAAAGATAGGGCAGATTATGATAGCTTGATTACTAAGCAATTTCATATCAGGAGTACACTGACACATAAATGTTGTGGGATCTGCACTGACTGGGATCAGAAGGTTTCAAAGGTCTAAAAGCTAGCACCATAAAAGGACAGTCCAGAAGTAAGGGTTGCATGGTGTGGGAGTTACCATACCTCCATGTTTTCCTGGCAGCCTCCATCCAGCAGCCACAGACTTTCCTGCAACTGGGGTTGATTGCTAGAGGTGGGTCAGTCCCACTTCTGGGAGTGGCCCCTACAGAGGAAGAGGAAGTCTCATCCCTTTCCAGTCTGAGCCAGGACTAGTAACCAGAGACTGTCCGACAGTAAAATCCCCTGGCTGGGGCAACTGTAGTCCTGCCCCTCCTCTACAAAACTCAGTTTTTATGGGGGAGATCAGATTTCATGGTCTGGGATGTGTTTTTCACAACTGTGAGTTTGGTAGGGCCCCACTCATTACAAATTAGTGGGACTTTCAGTAAGATCTTCTCCACCAGAGATTCTCTGCTTTGGAAATTTACTTTTAAGGGGGAATTGCAGTTAGTTATGGGAGTGACATTATCTGCCTGTGTTTATTTTAAAATGGGGAGAAAAGTTGATTGTGGTGCTTTTGATTCAGTTTTGGGATTGTTGTTTTCTTGTCAAGTGGTATGATATCAGAGAGCGACTGCTGGGGTTGGGCATTTCTTTATCTCTGTGAAGGGGGGTAGAATAAAAGTAAATAAAACACAGGGCTCTATCACTCAGTGTATACGTATGTGGCAGGACAATAAGGGTGTGTCTAGACTACATGGTTTTTTCGAAAAAAGTGGGCTTTTTTCGAAAAAACTTCCCCTGCATTTAGACTGCTGCCGTGTTCTTTCAAAAGTAAATCAAAAGAACGCGGCAGTTTTTCCGACCACGAAAAACCTTGTTTTACGAGGAAGAATGTCTTTTTTTGAAAGTGCTCTTTCAAAAAAAGGTGCTATGTAATGCAAACTGTGTTTTTCGAAAGAGAGCATCCAGACTGCCTGGGTGCTCTCTTTCAAAAAAGCAGCTTGCTTTTTCAAAAGTACTGGTTGTAGTCTAGATGCTCTTTTTTGAAAGAGGCTTTTTTGAAAGTATCTTTCGAAAAAGCCTCTTTTGAAAGAGGCTTGCAGTCTAGACGTAGTTTTATTGTCAGCAGTTCTCCCTTAAAAATCCCACATTTACAGGCACTAAAGTCTTCAGAGTCCTTTAGTTTACCTGTAGAACCATGGAAATGGCAGTTTTCAATCCAAACTTCAATCTGCTTGAGGAAAACATTATACTAATATGGGAGACAGTCCTGAAAAGGCTGATGCACATGACTAATCTTTACCTATATAAAGGAATCACACTGAGGAAAATGGATCTACTTTTAGGGGTAAAATTATGCACATGTATAAGTCCTTGAAAGATGAGTTCCTTACTTTTCTAAAGTTTAACTAGTTGTAGCCACGACAGTAACAACAGATCTTTTGGCTCAGCACCAGCTTCTCCGTGTCTGATACTGACCCACAGCTACTGGCACCACCTGATCAGCACACTTCAAAATAATCTGAATGAACAGGAATCCTGGCAAGTAGATGCAGGCTTTGGAGAAACATCAGTGCGTCAGTAAAATGTTGCTACTGATACACAAGTCATAACTGTTTATGATAGTGAAACGGAGCAATATATTTTATGAACAGGAAAGTACAAACATCGAATACCATGTGAATGAGCAAACTATTGAACAGTGGAACTAGGCTTTGGAGAAGCAGCCCCTGCTGATCAGAACATTACATCTCTTGAGGTCACAACTTATACATTGCCATTTGGAAGCCAAGCTAAAAAGGATCTTTACACACTCTCCTGGTTTGTTATTGGGCCTGCCTATTTTAAGGGGCAATACTACATACAGAAGGCCTATTATCACTTTAGTTTCATTGCAGAGGAGGAACACTATCTTTTCTAAAGGTATCATATATATAGTAGCCCAATATCTGTGACTCTGTAATGCTGTAGCGTTACAGTCTTGCCTCTGAGGGGCGCTGTTGCCTCCCGTCGTGGCGCTCGTCTGACTTCTGTGCCGCTCAGCTGGGCCGCTGTGGGGGAGCAAGCGGCCGTTTGGGGTCCGCACTCCCCATGCAGCACCATGCTGCATGGGGAGCGTGGACCCCAAGCGACGCTGCACCGCTTGCTCCCGGCGGCCCGGCTGGCGGCACAGAAGTCAGACGGCGCCACGGCAGGAAGGAAGGGGGCAGGGCAGTGACGTACACGGCCAGGGGGTGGGGCCGTGTACATCACCACCCGCCCCCTTCCCCTCCCGCCGTGGCACTCGTCTGACTTCTGTGCCGCTCAGCCGGGCGCCATGGGGGAGCAAGCAGCACGAGAGGCCATTTGGGCTCCGCAGTCCCCGTGCTGCATGGGGAGTGTGGAGCCCAAACAGCCGCTTGCGCTGCTTGCCCCCGCACGGGGAGCGCGGAGCCCAAACAGCTGTTTGGGCTCCGCGGTCCCCGAGTGACAGGCAGGAGGGGGAAGAGAAGAGAAAGAGAGAGTGAGAGGCAGGAGGGGGAGAAGAGAAAGAGTGACGGAGAGAGAGGCAGGAGGCGGAGGAGAGCTGAGAGAGAAAGGGGGGAGGCAGGAGGAGGAGAAGAGAGAGAAAGATGGACATGGAGGAGAGACCCAAAAATCCCATTTTATGACGGGCTATTGGCTAGTTTTATATATGGTTCCAAGCTTGATTCTGATTTTACTATATCTGAATGAATGGGTAGGAAAGGGCTTAAAGGAGGTCTGGCAGAAAATTTTCTAATGAAACATTGTTCTTTCAAAAAATGGGGTTTCATCAATATCAAAATGTTTCATGGGAAAAGATGGATTTTGGCTGAATTTTCCATCAAGAAAATTTAATTGAAACATTTTGTTGATCCTATAAGTTAGCTGTGATGATGTATTATGGGACTCATCATGGAGGGGCTGGCGTGTATGATGGGAGTTGTATTCCATCTATGGTGAAGGGTGTATAGAGGAGATTAGAGGTACAAAAGATCCACACCTACATCTGTCATGAGGCACTGTGGTGTCTCAAGCAGACATGCATTCATGCCAACCCGAAATGAAATTAAATATTTCCAAATTACAATTTATTTCTTATTTAATGAAAAGTTTGATATTTTAATTTTGTGTTGCGATTTGAAACTAAAATATCAGCATTGGAGTTTCCTACTGGGTGGAAATTCTATTTTTTTGATCATCTCTAAGCTTAAAATGTCCAACGTTAATTCTCTTTCCTCACCTCTCAGCCAAGGATCCCCTGAGTTTTTGTCCAAGCCCTCAGTGGTGACCATTTGACCTTAATACTGTATTACGCTCCAGGCCAAAAAAAGAAAGAAGTTCATTGCACTTTCTTTCCTTCTTCTAGAGGCTTGTTTGTTTCCATTAGTTCTGCTGTATTCCAAGGGGTCCTCAGAAACATTCAGTGGCCAGAGAGGTTAATTACAGCAATGTCTTTGCAGTATCTCTCTTTGGGATCCTCCCTCGCACTGACCCATTTTAGAATGTTATTGTTGATTGGTTTAAAATTTAGTGGTAGTGAAGGGTGAGAGGGTCAGTCAATCTTATAGTGTTACTCACAAAGCAGATAAGACAGGACTCAGGTGCAACAGACACAAAGGGGATTCTCTACTGACATCTCTCAGTAAATACAAACACTAACTTTCCCTGGGTCTCCAGATAGCAGAGAAAGAACCCCTGCTTGTGCTTCATAATTACCACATAGGATCTGTCTAAATCTTGGACTGGATATAATAACTGGAGAATGGATTGTTGACAATTCTACCGTTTTCTGAGCCTTTCGGTCCTTGAGCTGTCTGCTGAGATTGTTAGCTAGTGTGCCAATTAATGCCAGTTGATGTGACAGCTTTTGTGATGTGGACACCCATTTACTAGAAAGTGGGCTGAAATCAGTTCACACAGTGTAGATACCAGAAGGGAACAGCTTTGGGAATTGATCTGATTTGGATTTAAGGATGAACCAGGACTCTAGAATGAATAAAAACACATTTTTCTTATTTCCGATTCCCTGAAATTTTCAATCTCCAAGAAGCTCATTTTATTCTTTAAGTCAATCATTTTCCTTCTTCCTTTGCCCTTCAAGTTCTCTTTTGTGCATCCATGTACGTGTGACCACACACTGCACTAATATGCAAATTCTTAGAGAACATACCCTGAGAAAACCATGAGGTAAGGCCTCTTCTCCTTGGGATTATGGTATATACAAAGGTCGACCTTTCAAACCGAAATTTCTCAGGTGAATGTTGTGAAAATGTTAATTAACCAGAATAGAAATATTTCTCAGGACCATGTTGATTTCAAGAAAACTGTGGTAGCCAGACAGGATTCTGATTGGCACCCTGCCTCTCAGGCTCACTGCTTCGGGTCAGACTGCCAGATGGAGTGCCTCAGAGTTGGGGCTCATAGGGCTTTCAGGCTCCTCAGACAAATTTGGAGAGTCTTCTAGAAGAGCTTGGGATTTGGCAGCTGAACCACTAGCCTTTCTACTAAGAAGAAACCTCATCCCAGTGGGGAAAAACATTAGAAAACTCCCATGATTTCAGTAGGGCCAGAATTTCACCTAGACAGGCTCACAGAATGCCATTTAAGTTGCTGACCTTTCAGCCAGGGATGGAAAATACTATATGGGTATGTCTACACTACATGGCTCCGTCGACGGATCCATGTAGATTTGTTTACTGGGCATAGGAAAATGAAGCGGCGATTTAAATAATTGCCACTTCATTTAAATTTAAATGGCTGCCGCGCTGTGCTGATCAGCTGTTTGTCGGCTCAGCGTGCTAGTCTGGACGCTCTGCAGTCAACATCAAAGGCATTTGTCGACCTCCCCGGTAAACCTCATCCCACGAGGCAAACCGGGGAGGTCGACAAATGCCTTTGATGTCAACCGCGGAGCGTCCAGACTAGTGCGCTGAGCCGACAAACAGCTGATCGGCACAGCGCGGCAGCCATTTAAATTTAAATGAAGTGGCAATTATTTAAATCGCCGCTTCATTTTCCTATGCCGGGTAGCCTAATCTACATGCCTCTGTCGCCAGAGGCATGTAGTCTAGACATACCCTATAAGTGCAACAGACCATGGTTTAACATTTAACTGAGGATGGAATGTGGACCCCTATAATCCTATATAATGTACTACCCTCAAACTGTCAAAATGCAAAGAAACTCTCCTAGGTTGGAAGAGATGATCTAACAATTAAAATACTGCTGTCTGTCAGGGTAAAGCTTGCGTTTAGAGCAGTCCCTGCAATCCCTTCACTGCCAAACAAATAGATTTAAAGTTAAAATCCCCAATCTCCCAGTTTCTACTCCTCCACATTCAGACAACCTTCTCTTCCTAATAACCACCCTGAGGAGATTAGTGATGGAGGACAAATCCATGAAGTTACTCTTTATCAGGCCTTCCAACAAGGAGCAGGAAGGGGAGAAAAGGAGGCAACTGCCTGGGGGCCAGGCGATTCAAAGGCTCCCAGCCACCACTGCTGCTACTGTGGCAGCGGCGGTGGCCGGAGCCCCAGGACCTTTTAAATTGCCATCAGAGCACCGCACAACACTCTCCAGTCAGCGCATAGGACTTGAGAACTGGGGCGGGGGGAGTACATGCCATGCTGTGGGCAGCACTATGGAGTGCCTCTCCTGGCTCAGCCCCTTCCAGCTGAGGCCCTGCCCCTTTCAGGAGCATGAAGCCAGTCCCCCCTCCCACCTTGCCTAGGGACCCACAGTGTCTGTTGGCTCCCCTGCCTTTTATAGACATAGTCCCATGTCCACCAGGATAAAGAAAGAGGAGGACACATATAACATGCTTTGTATATTAATACATGGCTAGACATTTTACAGGGATGCAGAACATTTCCTCTCTGGCACATTTTTAGTGCAAGCTCAAATGTGTGAACAGTTACCAGGATGTGCAGACCCTACTGAATACAGCTTTCTCCTCTTACATTTAACCTTATAGCTTCCCTGTGGCTAAATGCTTTTTCAATATTAAAATCAACCACTAAGAAGTTTCTCCCTCCTCCCAGCATGTTAAATTCCTTTTTTCCAGTTTATGACTCTGTACAGTTATTGTTCAGCAATTTCAGATTGCCGTTTCCTTCTTCTAAGACTATTAGAAATGCAGCTTCACACTTCATGGAAGGCAACACAATCAAATTACATTTTATTTCTACATAAATAACAAAACAATTAAACACACACACAAACTGTTCCTTAAAATGTTATTGTAGCAAGAAAAGCAACTGTGTAAAACTGGTGTCATTGCCAACATATTGGCTCCCTTTATGTATCTCTGAATCACATCTGTTTCCTTTAGTGACAAAATGAAATGCTGTTTTTATTACTGTTAGCACTGCAGAGCCAACACTGGTATGGAAGACTGAGTTGGATGCTATTTTGCTTCACATATCATTAATAAATGTGCCAGCTTGGTTCTGAACGTTGAACTTTTGTTACTGGTGATGCAGAAGAAATACATTTCATTGTCCAAGTCCAAGTTCAGTTTGAAGAGTGGCAGTTGTTAAAACTATGTTTTAGTTTGTAAACAAAACAATTTTGATATGAAAGCAACTGTGGAAAACAACACAATAATACAATTATACATCCCCCTTTCATTCAAGGATCTCATAGCACTCTACACATATGAAATCATTTAAGCCTTCTAATACCCTCTTGGGGGCCATGTCTACAGCACAGATAAGACGGATGCAGCTGCAGTTGATCTTCAGGGTTCGAATTAGTGGGTCTAGTGAAGACACGCTAGTTCGAACTGCCAGGGTGCCCCTGTCAATGCCAGTAGTCGTGCTTCTACAAGAATTAAGGGAAGTTGAAGGGAGAGTGTTCTCCCTTCAACTTCCTACAGTTTGGATGGTGCCAAAATTTGAGTTAAGATACTTGGACTTAAGCTACACAATTAATGTAGCTGAAGTTGCATATCTTAATTTGAATTTAATCCCCTAGTGTATACCAGGCCTGGAAAAGATGAGTCTCCAATTATGGGTGGAGACCATGCGACACAAATGGTAAAGTTGAAATTTTCAAAAGAATGAAGGGGATTTAGCCACATGTCCTCCAGAAATATTCAGCTAACATGCTTATCCCACAATCCCAACCTGCTTCCACATCTTCTCCCAGCCCCAAACCCTGCTTTCACCAAGCATCTGGTGTTCCCAGACAACCTCTGCAATGCAGTTAAGTATTGTCAATCACAACATTTGCAGCAGAGTGAAAATGTCAGAGAATGGAAATGCATTAGATTTAAATTCAAACCAAATAACACTGGAGCTGATTTCATTATTAATTTTCAAAGTTAAGCCAACAAAAATCTCCATCATCTATTCTAGATGAAGCTGCCACGGAATTTCCAGTTTGCCGCAGCGGTGTGTTGTGAAATCCAGGAACCATGGCCGAGAATAGAATTTAGATCCATTATGCAACAGAGTGCCTAGGGCTTTATGTATTGGAGAATAATCTGTGGGACTAAAGCCTTGTTTAAATTTAGGATTAATCCTGATGAAGCCATTGGTGGTCAGTGACCAGTTTAGTTGCACTGGTGCATACCTCAACTGTAGACAAGGAAAGTCATGACACGTACTAGAGGAGGTTACACTGATTTCAATGGGTGCAAATCACAAGCTTCCTTGTCTATACATTGGTGCAATGACAGCAGTTACAGGCCAGGGATGGCTGAATCCCAAGCAGTGATAGGCCTGATTGTTGGCTGTGTTACGGAAGATCTTGTGTTTTCCAATGTAACTTTGCAGAGCTCAATGTCTGACCAGCCTTGATTTGGGAGAACTATTGCACTTGCCATTATCTATTTGTCCTCCCCTCTCCCCCCCGGGTTCAATGAGATCTACAGCCTTTCATTTCTGGTAATTCTGAATGTTGAGATTATTTATTTTTTCTACCCCCAGTGGCTGAAAAAGTGCATGCTGAAGAGTAAAAAGGCTTTTCACAGCTGGATGCTTCTTAGCTGCTTAGCAGAAACACTAACAACCTTCTGCTAACCAGAAATGCCCACCAGTTTTAAAGATGCCTGTGCTCATCAAAAGCAAGGGACAAGCAGCTCCTTGAAAGCAATGAGCAAAAAGCAGCAGAGTTCGACCACATCTAAAGTATGCCTGGTTCGCCTTTGAAACAATCTGAGCAATTAATCCTATACGGTGAAATCCTGTTCTTGCATACACAAATTTTCCCCTGGCGTGGAGTGGAAATGGTGTGTTTCAACTTTGTTTCCTTTATATTCTTCTCGTGGGAAGCAGTGGGGAGCCAGCTGCTATTCAGAAGAGGCCAGAGATTTGAATCCAATACAGGAAACATGAGCTTTTGCGTAACCATTTATACCTGGGCAGAGTGGGAATCCAAATCAAAACTGTCCACTCACAGATCCACTTTGCACAGGTGTAAACGGCAACCCAAGAGGCAAGGCAGTGGAGAAGCAGGCCATGCTTCTCAAGGGGCCTGGCAGAGGCAAGGAGCTAGCTGCATGAAGTCCCAAATGAAATTGTTTGCCTTGTACATCCACTTCTCACAGGACGCTCTATTTCTAGTTCTGGCCAGCTTAGGGAAGGAGTAGTATTCAGCCCTCCTTGGCCAGAAAGGATACAATAGCATGCTATGGGACTTCTGAGGGTGAGAAAAGACCTTGTGTATACTGGGGATGTGCCCGGACCATACTAGTGGAACTGCATCAGTTTAATCCCCTAGCCTAGGTGAGGCAAAACTGTTCCTTGCACTAATTGAACTCACACATGCTTGAAACAAGTGAAAATGTAACCAGTGCAAATAGGAGTTTGGCCTGTTTGTGCTAGCCACTGCAGGGGTGCCTGCTGACAGCTGCAATCAGGATAAGTCCTCAATCTAGACAAGGTCAAAGTGTGGAAAATGAGGGAGGATTTCAGACAACCCCTTCCCACACCTGAATTTATATACAGGCCTTTCAGATAACGATATTTACATGTATTAAGTAAATCCTGACAGCTTCATTCAGTGGGAAAGTATTATAGTTCCTTACCTCCCCTTGTCTATTTCCTTGCCCCATCCCTTCATTCCAGATAGGATAGGATAGACCTGCACTTCTCTTCAGCTGTACCTATGCAACCACTGGTCTTCTCTTGACAGCCACTTTCACTTCATGCTTCAGGAGACAGGACCCTGCACTCTCATTTGTCTGTGTCATAGGGAGGAAGGCAAATCTTTCAGCAGAGTCTGGATTCCTTTGCTGTCTCATGGAGCAAGGAGCACTGTGTAGGAATGAATAATGATAATAGCCCGTGCAGGGTCGTTCTGGGGTCACTTGCCTATCCATTGCCCTTTCCTGGCTGCATTATTATTATTTGCATGATAATAGCACCCAGCAGCCACAATCAGGATCAAAGCAGTCTTGCGCTGGGGGGACACATATTGAAAGGCAGTCTTTGGCCTGAAGGACTTACCATCTAAACTGAGCCACAGCATCATTGTTTGCCGTGTTAGTTGTGGCAATACTCAGTACCAAACAATAAGCCAGCAGCTCTGTGACAGCAGCCTTACTTTACCAAGCATGTGACTAGATTGTGCTCCAACACAGCTGTATAAGGGAGTAAGGAAGAGTCAGGTTTCCTCACCTCTTGTGTGGCCATGTGAGATTGGTACACAGCCTCATCCTAAGGGAGGAGGAACTGTGCCTCACAGACACTGCTCGGGTGCACAATGCTTCCTCAGGATCAGTGCACCACCATATCAAACCTCATTCAAGGCTGTTCCCAAGGGCACAGTGTAACCCTAAACAAAAATAGAAAGATAAAAGCATTTGGCCAACAAGGTTAATGCTGGCATTTAAATAGGTCTTATGAATGGCGCCAGTGATAATGGGGCTGTGAACAGTAGAAGGGTAGTAAATTATCTACCCACTAAATCACAACGCTTCTGGATTTAGAGAAAGCACTATAATCTTCCTAGAGTTTTCATCCTCATCCCCTACCTGACACCATCATGACCTTTTTCTTGTTCTAATCTCTTTGGTTCTATTCTAGTCAGGTTTTTATACCACACTCATCAACATAGTATCAGAGCGTCTTCCAACAATGCATTAAGCAATGTAACTACACCTCTGTCATATGTTATTTGTTCTCAGATCCTCTCTCCAGAGGGAGAAGTGTGTGCAGTGGAGTGTCTTGTTAGTGTGTGTATATATAATGGACCTGTGGCTATGTGATATTAGAGACGGTCAAAGGTCAAAGCAATGTGCCTTGCATTTAAGGCAGAAAGTGGGAAGCTTTGTGATGGTCCTTGGTAATTGGGGTGTTCATTCCACACTCTTGAACTGCCTCCAGAGAAAGTTCTGTCTCTGCAGAGGTGAGCTTAATTTGTACTGATGAAAGTTTCCCTGTGCCACAGGAGGTCTGACCCATGACTCTCTCTGCTGCTTTTGCACTGATCTGCAGCACAAGAATAGAGACCAGCCTCATCTCCTTGGCTATTGACTCCACCATATGCATGGGAATTCACAGCAAATGTCAAAAGTGTAGTTGCTACGTCATATTCCCTGCAAATTGCTCTGTAATGGGTGTATCCAAGATAAGAGGGCCAGCGACAGAGCATAGCCAGTTGTAGTATGAGGCGGGCCTGACACAAAAGCCCATGTAGCACAGGCCTGATCTGAGGCCTGAGGCCTAGCTAACAATGAACAAAACTTGGCTAACATAAAGCAAATCTAAGCTGTGAGCAAGAGGCAGGCCCTGCCCACAGAACTTGGCATGAACAGGGCCGAGAGTACAAAACACTAATTGGTAACAGGCCCAAGCGTAGAACAGTAATTGGTACCGAGCATAAGTTGAAAGCACATTCCAAAAAGAAGGTACCACCAGCTCATTAAAAAGGACCTTGGTACCCACACTCCACAGATACAGACCAAGGTCCAGGAAAGGGTCTAAACTGACAGCATGATGGATAGTGATGTCCTAATTGAACCACGAGGTGCAGGGTCATGGGTGGTATCAAAGTAGCGTCAGTGGGTGGCAACCTGACACGTCAGGAGTGATGTGTAACTTGTCTGTACCTGTATAAAAAGTGATGTCCTGGAGGGGACAGTCTTTGTCCATCCTAGGGGGCAGTGGGACCTCCCACTGACTGAGCTGATCCATTGTTATGGGTACATATGTGTAGTGGTTCAGTAGAGTCTACTGACAACTGTTACTGTACTTCACTTAACAATAAACCTGGCCGGGCGCCTTTGATCCTTATCTGATTTGTAGTTTTGGGGGGCTCTCTCAGAGTCTGCTGTGTTGACTAATTGCACAAGCCAACACAGCACTCATCATCGAGCACACACGCACGCAGCCTTCTGGTTATCATCACTGACAGAGCAGGACACCTGTCAGCACCATGACAATAAATCCTGACCTACTACATCAGTGTGTGCTATGTTCCAGTTATTCCCAGCAGGTAGATGGTCATTTGGAGACCATTACTAATTGGCAGAACTTACATCAATATATATTCTCTTCTATGCAAAATTCTTGTTTTGCCCTCATCACCGTAGTCTCAGACCAGCTTCCAGGAGTGCATTAAGCAATCTGAGTGACTGTCATGAGTAGTTTTTTCCCATCCTCTCCCCAGTAGAAAAGTGTTCAACATCCTGTTTTGTTTTCTATGTATATGTGGCTATGTGTCAGAGAAGACAGGCTGAAAAATTGCCCTTTATACTTGGAGTGGAAGTTGGTGAATTTCATGACGAGCCTTCTTTCCTGGAATAGTTCATTCCATAGTCTGAGCCTGGCCCCTGAGAACTCAGTCTCTTGCACCAGCAAGCTTTACCCTTGTTATAGAATTTTCCATTGTATCAGAGGAGCAAAGTGGTTTCCCATGGTCCTCAGTCTACTGCTTTAGATGGCTTTTACATCTCCTGAGTCGACACCATTGAGCATCTTGGTGAGAGAACCAAGCCCGTGAACTTGACTCCATATTTTGTGGAAAACCATTGTAGAATGAGAGGACAGGTTTGATATGCTCTGATGACACATGCTACTGAGAAAACCTGTCCCTGAGGGTACATCTACACTAGCCCCCTAGATCGATCTAGGGAGGCTAATGAGGGCAACTGGAATTGCAAATCAAGCCCAGGATTTAAATATCCTGCGCTTGATTTGCATGTTTCAACGATCGCCATTTAGAAATTGACTAGCCGAAGTAACTGCCCGTCTGCATGCGGCAGTGAAGCAGGATTCGATTTAAAGCCCTAACTCGAATTAGCTGGTATTCCTCCTGCAATGAGATTTACCAGCTAATTCGAATTAGCGGCTTTAAATCGAATCGCTTCACTGCCGCGTAGACGCGGCAGTTACTGGGCTAGTCAATTTCTAAAATGGCGACAACAAGAACATGCAAATCAAGAGCAGGATATTTAAATCCTGGGCTTGATTTGCAATTCCGGTCGCCCACATTAGCCTCCCTAGATCGATCTAGGGGGCTAGTGTAGACGTACCCTGAGAGCTGATGAGTTCATATCCAGTGTAGAAATGGAGTCAACGCAATACTGGCCTCAGCATCAGAGACACATAACTAGCTTCTTGGAATACCTGCCTTTTACTGTGCCAAGAAGCTAGTAAAGAATCTGTCCCTATAAGCACTGTATAAAGTTTATGAAATTTATCAGATGTTTGCCATCTGAATCATGTTGGAACTATACATATATATTGTGTGGCTAATCTCTGCTTAACTATTCTCTCTGCATCCTGTCTGGGCTCACAATAATATTTTTTTCTGATTTATATTCCATCCTCTTAAATATTTAAAATTGATCTAATTTTCTTCCACTGTTTACTAAGCAGATATAGCATGTTTAATTAAAAGGGATATTTTCAACTAGTATTTACAATCCTTTCCCTCTAAAATAATCTTGCAAATGTAAGTTAAAACAGATTAAAACCCCATAGGTATTAAATTTAAAATAAATATTTCAAACTCTTCCCAAGTATCAAGCAGAACACTTTGATATCCCTGATCAAAAGTAAAAGACTTTTGAAAACTCCAAACCTCTTTCTCTATGGTTTTAGCCTTTTCTTCCTCTAGTACTCTTATGTTGCCAAACATTGGTAATCTGGTCCTAATAACGATATTTTTCACTTACTGTGGGGGGGAGTCTATGTAGGCCCAAGGGATCTGTGCACATGCCACAACTTGAAGGATCAGGGTTAGCATTTGGGTTGATTGCAAATTATTTGTTTAGTGATAACTTTGTGACTGGTCACCAGAGTCACATAGTACTTTTTCTGCTCCAATGATCACAACTATTGTACAAGAAAAGAAGGGAAATAAAAAAAAATTCAGGATGGCTGCCTGAACATGTCTGGCATGAACTTTTGTCTAAATATAAATTTGTGCAATTATCTGTGAGAATTTCTCCCTTTTTGAGAATATTAGTGAAATGAAAAATCAAACCAAATCATTTTCAGAAATGCTTATGAAATAGTGGTTGTGAATACTGCTTAAGGGATTTTCTATGCTTATATGAACAATTTTTTATTCCTTTCAATGAATATCTCTTCTACTGCAGATATATTTAAAACTGTTTTCACTCTGCATTTTTTATATTTTGACATATGGAGTCTGACCTTTGGCCATCAAATTTGTGCCCTATCTCCAGCAGTGCTCAGTACTTGACTCTTCAGAGAAGGCAGAAGAAACAAACAACACAAAGCAAATAACCCTTCCCCCTAGCATTATGTGCCTTCTAAGTTGTGCAATTCTATTCAAGGGAAGTAAAAAATCCCTTCTGACTCCTGTAGTGATCAGCATGATGTATGAGCTTTGATCATGCTTATCTTAGTCTGCATAACTATAAATGTTATTGGTCAAAAGTCCTTATTTAAACCTAGAAGTAGCAGCATTTACTTCTATAGCCTCCTGTGGTTGTGAATTCCACAGGTTGACACATAACTAGGGAGCCATGTGAAATTCTCTCTCTCTCTCTCCCCCCATCTCCCTTTTCCTTGTTTCCAGGAGTAGGAGATAGAGGGTAGATTGGTTTGGGTTCTTATTTGCTTTGGTTTTTTTTGTTTTCTTTTGAGGGGCAAGAGTTGGCTAGAAAGTGTTGCAAACATACAACAAAAGAATGGTGGGACTGTGCTTAACACACCTGTTTTTAAAGCAATACAGCAACTCAAAAGCCCCTTCTCAAGCCCCTTCAAAATCAGTAGCAAAATTATAGTACCTTGGCCCCAGATAAAATCTACCAATGTTCTGGTTGATGAGAAAGAAAGAAAGAGAGAGAGCAAGAGAGAGAGAGAGAGAGAGAGAGCATAATTCCAAGGGACAAAAGTCAGGCTCAAAGTAGAAACTCAGTTGCAACCTTAACTAGGAAGCAACTCCATAATGCACATGCTGTATGGAGAGCACATGGTTGGCCCTCAGCAAATAAATAAACACTAACAGCAACAAGATGAAATGCCAAATTTAGAGATTTGGAAATATCTTGATCCAAATAACTGTGTTTCTACTCTAAACTTCTCCTGTTAAATGTTTAATGTGAAGAGATCACAGCTGTGCTGTTATGTAGACTGCAGATGGTGTCTCCCAGCATTATCAGCCCCTCGTTTTTGCTTGTGTTCTGCATCTCTTGGCCCTAGACGCAGGAAGAGATTAGCGGAAGGCTGTAAAATCCTTCACAATGCTATATTCTGAATTCAGTGGCAGGGGCTGCGTGTGGATTTGTCTCACTGAAAAGGTTGGGTTACAGCAGGGCCATCCCTTCTGTTGTGTTACGGCTGCTCTAGCACAGATCAGAGACAAAGGCAGCTGTACAAAAGTGAGAAAGACAGCTGTTTGAGCACAGCAAATGCTTCAGACGTGCTCAGACTGCTTGCAGTAGCGGTGTAGGTTATGAACATAAGAACATTAGAACATAAGAATGGACGTACTGGGTCAGATCAAAGGTCCATCTAGCCCAGTAGCCTGTCTGCCATCAGTGGTCAGCGCCAAGTGCCCCAGAGGGGGTGGACCGAAGACAATGATCAAGTGATTTGTCTCGTGCCATCCATCTCCAGGCTCTGACAAACAGAGGCCAGGGACACCATTCCTACCCCCGGGCTAATAGCCTTTTATGGACCTAACATCCATGAATTTATCTAGCTTCTCTTTAAACTCTGTTATAGTTCTAGCCTTCACAGACTCCTCTGGCAAGGAGTTCCACAGGTTGACTATGCGCTGTGTGAAGAAGAACTTTCGCTTATTAGTTTTAAACCTGCTACCCATTAATTTCATTTGGTGTCCTCTAGTCCTTATATTATGGGAACTAATGAATAACTTTTCTTTATTCACCCTCTCCACACCACTCATGATTTTATATACCTCTATCATATCCCCCCTCAGTCTCCTCTTTTCCAAACTGAAAAGTCACAGTTGCTTTAGCCTCTCTTCATATGGGACCTGTTCCAAACCCCTAATCATTTTAGTTGCCCTTTTCTGAACCCTTTCCGAGGCCAAAATATCTTTTTTGAGGTGAGGAGACCACATCTGTACACAGTACTCAAGATGTGGGCATACCATAGTTTTATACAGGGGCAGTAAGATATTCTGTGTCTTATTTTCTATCTCTTTCTTAATAATTCCTAACATTCTATTTGCCTTTTTGACCGCCACTGCACACTGTGTGGATGTTTTCAGAGAACTATCCACGATAACTCCAAGATCTCTTTCCTGATTTGTCATAGACAAATTAGCCCCCATCATACTATATGTATAGTTGGGGTTATTTTTTCCAATGTGCATTACTTTACACTTATCCACATTAAAATTCATTTGCCATTTTGTTGCCCAATCACTTAGTTTTGTGAGATCTTTTTGAAGTTCTTCACAGTCTGCTTCTGTCTTGACTATCTTGAACAGTTTAGTATCATCCGCAAACTTTACTACCTACTGCTTGCCCCTTTCTCTAGATCATTTATGAATAAGTTGAATAGGATTGGTCCTAAGACTGACCCTTGGGGGACACTGCTAGTTACCCCTCTCCATTCTGAAAATTTACCATTTATTCCTACCCTTTGTTTCCTGTCTTTTAACCAGTTCTCAATCCACAAAAGGACCTTCCCTCTTATCCCATGACCAGGTAATTTACACAAGAGCCTTTGGTGAGGGACTTTGTCAAAGGCTTCTGAAAATCTAAGTATATTATATCTACTGGATCCCCCTTGTCTGCATGTTTGTTAACCCCTTCAAAGAACTCTAATAGATTAGTAAGACATGATTTCCCTTTATAGAAACCATGTTGACTTTTGTCCAACAAATTATGTTCTTCTACGTGCCTCATAATTTTATTCATTACTATTGTTTCGACTAATTTGCCCGGTATCGACGTTAGACGTAACGGTCTGTAATTGCCAAGATCACCTCTAGAGCCCTTTTTAATAGCAAAATGTTCTTTATATGCATTTTGTTGTTTATATTACAACAATAGCTTGGAGAAACCACATGGACAAGGTGAGGTCCAAATAAGTTATAACACTATTTACTAAATATAGGCCACCTGTGAGGTCTGTATACATATGTGCACTGCATTCTGGCTGGTCTCCAAATAATAGAATACAGTGAGTGCTACCAGAGGACTTACCCACTATTTAAAGGGATATACCCCTTTTGCTAAACATTTTAGTGTGTGAAACATTCTTGAAGAAGACTTAACACTTTCCATGGAGGCTCTCCAATTTTGTTTCAGATTTTTAAAGATGATCTTGTTGCCTGAAAACCCCTGACATGCCAGGTCTTCTCACATGAAAACAGTCCAATGATTACATTTACATGAAAAAAGATATGCACACATAACACCCAACATTCAACACGTCAAATCCCCTTTCAAGTGAAAAATAGTTTGCACTGAAAAGACGCAAAATATCTCATTTTTCATGGGTTTGGGTGGGAAAAGAATCCTTTCATGCACATTTTGTGAAAGACAACATTTCTGAGAAAATTGAGACAGCCCTGTCTAGTAAACATCACAAATGTTCATTTCTGTTGCACAGCTGCAGTCCAGGAGGACTAGATTTTTAAAGGTATTTAGGTGCGTACGGATGCAGGTAGAGACCTCATGTGATTTACAAATATGCCTCAGTACCTGACTGTATTGAAATCTGCCATCCTGATTTCAATGGAAGCTAGGCAACTACATGCTTTTGAAAATCCCAATAGGTGCCCATCTGTATCTTTAGGTGCCTAAATACCTTAAACATTGGCCACAAAGCCCCCAATTCAGGAAACATGCTGATTCAGAAAAACACCTAACCATATACTGAAGTCCCATTGAAATCCATGGAACTTAAGCAGCGCTTATGTGCTTTTTCTGAACAAAAATGAAATGTAGGCACACTCTTAAATTCCAATGTAAGTGTGTGTTTAAATGATTTCCTAAATCAGTGTATAAGCACATGCTTAACTTTAAGTACTTGAAGAGTGCCACTGCCTTCAGAGTGTCAGTGAGACCACTCCTGTGCTTAATCACATGCTTGTTGGCTCATGGTCTCAGAGCATGTATTCAAAATCACTCACAAGCAAAGCAGTTAATATTTATTTAGTATTTGCATGAGAGAGCTTGAAGGAAGATCTTGAGTTCTGTAGAAAGTGATGCTGGTTGTTCACTATGAGTTGCTCTTCCTGTTATGTACATATTGAACCAAAGATCTAGCACTGCACTCAGAGAGGTAGTATTGATGGGGGAGCTGTCTTTCAAATGGGACGTAAAAACAAGGACCTGACTCCCTGGGTTCAGTAAGCAGATTAAAAAACAAACCTTATGTAACTTTTTCAAGAATAATTTTAGTAACTGCAACTATAGACATACCTTTATCGTATGTGAAAGAGGAGATATTCTCCTACCAATGTAGCATTTCATATTGCCTGACACAGGACCCTTTGAACAAGGAGTTGTTTGTATATGTCTCATTGCCACTGCCAACAGGCCAAGTGGAGTAGAATCCAGAATATTTTGTTGCGCTCACTTCAAATTTTGAAAAGAACATACCCTTCAATGTTCTTTTCACTCCAATTATTCTTGGTGGGAAAGTAGAGGATGCTTTTTACTTAGACTGTAAGCTTTTGGGGGCAGGAAACATCTTTTGTTCTGTGTCTGTACAGAGCCTAGGACTAGGGTTCTTACACACTGCAATAGTACAAATAACAGCTCTGACTATTTCCACCTGCTTTCACACTGCATTCTCAGAAGACTGCCTCCTGAGATGTCAGCCACATTTCTTAGTTGTCCAGATTTAGTTGCTGTTGAGTAAAGCAAGGCATCCCTTCCTTTGGGACTGAATATTCAGTGGTCAAAATTCATAGCAGCCAAAGGGGGCTGCCATGACAGTGATGAGGATGGCATATAGGCTGGGGCAGTTCTGTCTGCTTGTTGCATTTGATTTCTTTAGGACTTAAAGTGCGGTTTTACTCTAATACAATGGTGGGCCACATGAAGCCCAATTGGGAGTCTATGTGTGGCCCACGAGACATTTTATTTATCATTGACCACATGCAGGGCTGCCAGATTCCACTGGTTTCCATCCGTGCACTTTTTTTCCTACTGGTATTACTAAAGTGACACACATAAAGCAAGGGGACATGAAGCGAGGTGCGTGCTGATTGCACAACAACATTGAGTGTGAGAGCCGTGTGCTCCCTCTGCATCCAGTCAAAGTACTAATATGGTTCAATTGGCCCACCCCACAAATTCTAGGCAGGCAAGTGAAGTTAGCAAAATTACCCCATTCCAGGAGATTGTCTTGGCTACAGCAATCTTGCAGCCCACTGAGATGAAGAAGGGCCATTCATGTGGCCCACTTGCTAGGCTAGGTTATCCATCACTGCTCTAATGGGTGGTAGCATGGGATCCATGTTTACTTCCTGTCAGGGTGTGTCTACACTGCACCATAGCTCAAAATAAGATATGCAATTTGAGCTATGCGAATTGGGTATCTTATTTCAAAATAGCTTATTTCGTACTTTGGCACTGTCTACACAGTGCCAAATTTTGAAATAACTTGCTCTTCTGAAACATCCCTTACTCCTTGGGGAATGAGGTTTACAGGAACATTGGAATAATGTTCCATTATATTTTGAAATAACGGGCTTGCTGTGAAGACATGGGATAGCTCCAGTATCCCGAAATAGAGTTGCAATATAGACATGGCCTCAGTGACATCAATAACAGATTGGTTCCATTGACACATAAAAAGGCGATTTATCTAACTGCCAGCTCTGCAGACTCAGTCTAGGTTGTGAAAACCAGCTGTGCTCTGACTAGCTTGTATATCATCACTAGTAATAAATGTTCTGAAAGCAAAATGCTGCTTGTACTTGAACTTGCGCAACCCCACCGTCCTCAAATTGCCCAGGTGTAAGGGAAGGCAGACTGTTGCTTACTTCTGGAAATTGGTTAACAATTTTGTTGACGATGTGCAAGTCAGGAGGGAATCCAGCTCACTCACTCTGAGAGCAGGACTGTCTCTGCAGTGCCAACAGGAGTAATAACTTGTCATTAAAGCAAACAGAACTGTTGTCTCTAAATACACACAGGTAGTATGTCTGTTGATCAAGAAGGTGTAACTGTTGCAGTCACTTTTCAAAGTTTAACAGTTTGGATAATGTAATCATGTGATGAGATCATGGTAAGTTTTCTCAAGTATTACATTATTTCTGTGGACTTATTTAACAGCTTATCATAATTAATAACAGTTTTAATGATGTTCTCATAAATAGCTGTTATTAAGCAATGAGTACTGTCAAAATATTTTTCAAAGTCTTTCAAATCAAATTTTTATTCAGTTTTTATAACCAACTGTAGGAGCTAGAAATGGAAATGGGAATTTCATTAATTAAATTAATTTTGTTCCTTGTCACGAACTTAAAGGTTTTGTACTGTAGGCTTACTGAGCATTTCCCATCCTTCTGAACCCAAATGATGTGGGGTTCAATATGTTGCCACCTGCCAGGGTTCTTGGATAAGTTGCCCATGTATCTGGACTTTCATATGCCAATTCTGGTAGCTGGTCTATTTGTCAGATATGTCTCCACCTCACATGGAATCTGTACAAGCTGACAGGAGTAAATGGGCAGAATTAAGGTTATATGAAGCACCTCACACATAAATTAATTAAGAGAAAAGGGTATCCTTAACTTTGAATTTTATGAATTTTATAAACATATCTGTTAATGTTTTTACCCTTAAATGGTTAGTACAGATTAACGAAATTGTTTTTTAAATATGTTAATAAGGTATATTCTATAATATTTAGTTCTGAACAATTTTATCTGTATTCTATATTTTATCTAGATGGTATTAGCATGTATGTATAAAACATTAGGAACTGTCAGACATATGAACCATCTGCAGTATTTCAAAAGTGTAGCTTGGAGCATGAACTAGGGACAAAGGGAAAGACAGATTCAGTAAAGACCTTAAGCACATACTTCATTTTAAGCACACACATGACTCCTAATGAAATTCAATTGCATAAGTATTTTGCTGCATTGAGGCCTCAATTATACAAGGTCTTCAACACCCTCCTGAAATCAACAGGAAATGAAGGTATTCAGCATCTTACATGATTGGACCCTGTCAAAGGCTGGAAGGATGATAGGGTGGGATTTTCAAAAAGATTTCTCTCTGTTGAAGACTTTGTAGAATTGAAACCACAACATTCAGGGGAGCACGTCTAGACTACACACAACTTCCGAAAGAAGATATGCAAATTTGGTTTGAATTTGCATATCTTCTTCCGTTTTTTTTCACGGAAGAGGCTTTTCCAATATTTGACCCAGTCTAGGGCCAAATATCAGAACAAAACCCTCTTTCGAAAGTCCTCTTATTTCTCCTAAAAGGAGGTTTACATGGGGCTTTTGAAAGGGGGGGGGGTCAATATTTGGCCCTGTATAGACAGGCCCAAATATCGGAAAAGCCTCTTCCGGGAAAAAAAATGGAAGAAGATATGCAAATTTGAGCCAAATTTGCATATCTTTTTTCAGAAGCCGCTTGTAGTCTAGACGTGTTGCCCTCATTACATAGTCATTGGGTCCAAGACAGCATAAGAATGATTCTATAGCTTGGTGGTTAGCGCACTCATCCAGAATGTGATCCAGAATCCATTCTTCCTGCTCAAACAAACCGTTTTGTTATTTATCCAGAGTTTCAACAGGAGAGACTGAGGGACGCCCCCACACCATACCAGAGTATCCTATAGCTCAATGGACAGGTCACTCACGCAAGAGATCTGTGTTCAATTTTTTTCTCCTAATCAGAAAAAGTGGAGATCTGAGTGGGGCATCATCCTAGGTGAGTATCCTGGGCTAAATGTTTTGAGGGAGATCCCCATTCTCCTTCAGCAGCACAAAAAAGACTTAGATACCTGTCTCTAGGAGAGGGTTCGCAACTGCAAATCCCAAGCCAAGACAGAGACCTAACCCTGAGCAAAGTAGAATTTATCACACACACTCCTCGTTGGCACACTGGCTTTTGGTAATCCCATTCTTTTTGGTACCTGTCTCTCCCCACTCTTTGGATAGGGGGTCTAGGCACCAAACCCAGGCTTTGTGAATTCCTGTGATTTTTTGTGGTGCCTACAAGACAGTCATTGTCACTCTCAGTGTCACCACATCTAAGCGTCTTGGTGAATCTAGCCCAAAGTGCCCAAGTCCCTTTTGAACTTGTCAGAGGATGTAGTAAAGGCTAGTACTTTGACAGGGTTCATAAAAGAGCTAGATAGGTTCATGAAAGTTAGGTCCATCAATGGCTATTAGCCAGGATGGGTAATAATGGTGTCCCTAGCCTCTGTTTGTCTGGAGGTGGGTGACAGGGGAGGGATCATATGAGGATAGCCTGTTGTGCTCCCTCCCTGTGGGGCATCTGGTATTGGCCACTATCGGTAGACAGGATACTGGGCTAGATGGACTGTTGGTCTGACCCAATATGGCCATTCTTATGTTCTTATGAAAACTGACATAGATGCTTTTGAAAATTTTATCTCAGGTCCATTTTGGGTGACTCCATTTGGGCACCCTAAATTACTTCTTTCTTTTGAAACAAAAATGTTAATTTAAAATGTATTCCTAGCCTAATTTATTTTTTTGTAACTACCAATTTTCATAATTGTCTCTTGATTAATACTTTATTTTTTTTAAAAAAGGGTTAAAAATAATACACTCTTCCTATGGCAAAGAGGCCTTTTAGTCAACATCACACCCAAACCCCAGAGCAACCCCAAACTTCAGCCTCACTTGGGAAAATGTCACGTCACTGTGAATTCATTAGCTGATGGGGATGTAGGGGTTAATGAAAGGATGACATGACTATTGTTTGAAATCCTTTTTTTCTCTCACAGTAATTTTAAAACCTATGCCCATGAATTTTTTTATTCACTCCTATTAATTATTATTATCATCATTAACTGCAAATTGTAGGCTCCAGCTTCTGTGGCTGCTGGAAACAACCAACCTGGCAGAGAATCCCACTTCTGTGCAGTGACTCACCCATTGATGGCAGAGAGCATGTTTATGTACACGCTGGAACCTCATCTCTTACCCAAAGGCCTATTTACACACATTGCAGTCCCTGGAGATTTATTTTAACTTTTAATAACATTTTAAAATAATCATTGTTTTGAATTTTGGTAAATATTGATGGGTGCAGACACTTTCTGGGAGATGATGGACTAGATGAACTGTGGTAAGTGATTAAATTGACTCCTTCTAAAGCTGCAGCTATTGTACATTTAAGATTTTAACCTTAGCCTACATCCTAACCTAAAACAAATGAACAAAGCCCATTGGCTCTTGCTTTCTCCCTCCCCTCCTCCCCTGGTAGCAAGTCATTTCAGAGCCAACTTTAAAAGGCTGTGTTGTGAGGAAAATTGCACCCTACCTGAAATGCAGCAGGCCAGGTTCTCAGTTGGTGTCAGTCATCATAGTTCCATGGAACTCAATAGAGTTACACTGAGTTATAGCAGCAAAGAATTTGGCCCAGCTGAGAACCAACAGTTATTCCAAACTTACCACAGTGCCCCCTGCATGGCTTTCTTCCTTGAAATTAGCACCTAAGGTTCATTTTCAAAAGTGACTTGGGCACATGGGAACTGATACCTCACTGAAAATTCTGGGGACTTAGGATCCTAAGCACCTCTTCCCATGCCACTCAATAACTCACAAGAGTTGGGGGTGGAGGTGAGGGGGTGATTTTCAAACTATGTTGTGTGTGATTTTCTCCTGAGGCAAATAAAGCTCAGGATACCTTGAAGAATGTGTGGATCAAAAACATGAAGCCTTACCGTTTTCATAAGAGAAGCCACATGACAACATACAAGAGAAAGGAACAAAGCCTAGGAACATGGACAGGCAGAGCACCAATATTCCTCTGAATACTGTTCCTTCAATTCCCCATGAAAAAGCCTTTCATGTCAACTTTCTGCTTTGAAATTTCAATGATCGATAAGGACAGGCTCCCCCCAGGGCACCAATGGAATAACTTTGAGTTAAAAGTAAGGCTATTTGTGTCTGAATAGGTCTATGTAGCTATTGGCAAGGCTATGAAATAGCTGCCCACACACACACACACACACACACACATGTGCACGCACTCCCTTTACATTAGTAACATCTGTTCAATGGGGAAGGATTTGAGAGCCAAGGGAAGGGAGTAAAAAGAAGTGAAAACTTAAGTACATCACAATCTGACATGGTGTTATGTGAACTACTGAAGTAACCAGTGGAAACAAGAACACAAAGGTGATCTCTCCTAGTGCTTCAATAAGGGCATGTTTAGAGTCTATGCCATTGAAGTGTGATCAACATTTTCAGATGTGATCACTTATTTTGTGATTCCTCCAGCATGAAACACATCAGGCCTGATTTTCAGATGTGCTGAACATCTTGAATTCCAAATGGAGTTAATATGTTCAGCCAATGACTCTTCTACTGTATGGTTCTCTCCACTTGGAAATTGTTTCAGAAGATACTAAGGCATCTTTAGCAGACAGTTCCACACTTTGCTGTCTGGCCACCCTTAACCAGTCTGTTCTTTCTTATAATTGCCCATACTTCTCAGGTATAAGAGAGTGGGGATTTTAACACATCCTAGATCTAGTGGAAGTAGGAGGTGAAAAAAGTCATAGTGAAGATTGGATTAAAAGATGCAGAGGACAAATATTACAGATATGCTCAAAGAACTGGTTGTTGGGTTTGTAACATGTTCACACAGATTGGAGTGAAAATTCTGAGACCTGCTTGTACAATATTTTCCACGCCAAGCAGGAAAGTATATATGTAGTTCTGGTGCATTAGCTCATCAGATCTGAGGCTTTTCCATGCATTTTTACAGCCGTTTGGATGAGTCTTCTTGTGTATATTTCCAAATTTTATCAGCTACAGAGAAGGTGTTGAAGACAGTGCTTCCAGCAGCTCTTAAAACAGCATTCCTGCTATGGCACTGCTTAGAACCAAGCTGACTACATGACACAAAGGTGAAAATCAACTTTTTCCTTGTTTTGATTACCCACCTCTTTGACATGCATACACACTCAACTAATGGCATGCAAAAGCATCCTGAAACAATTGATAGCATGAGGAAGGAAATAAGACCCAGGCAATCCTTTTAAAAAGCAAGTTACTTAAATGAATTCTTCCAGAATTGTGCTAGAAACGTGCCTTTACTCTGCCTCAGAATACACTGCTTTATGTTACGTACTGAAGATTATGAAACTGTTCAAACAAAAGCATTTCTCATAAAAAGCCAACGTGGGACAATAATGTGACTAGAGCTGGCTGAAAAAACTGAGAAACATCTTTTCAAGGCACAAAAACATTTAGATGGGAATGTCTGTTTCCTTAAGAATGTATCGATGTTTTAATTAAACAATTTGTAATAAAAATGGTTTTGTTTTGAATCCAAAACTGGAACCTGGGATTTGAGATTAAGTGCTGCTTCAAGGATATGTATAACTGAGCAATCTGAAGACTATACAACAAGCACTACCTACTGGTTGATATTTAATGGCATTTTATACTATCCCTTCCTAGCAACCAGCTCTGGGGTTCCTGCAGGCCTAAATATCTTAAAGGGGTCTGACATTAAGCAAGTCAATATGTATCACTTTCTGAACTTCTGGCTCCTTTAAAATGTCTAAAAATGAGCACATGAAAACGGAGGCACCCAAAGTCACTAGTCCATTTTGAAAATGTAGACAGAGTGATCCAGTCATTGCTGCTGCTTCTCCCTCTGACCTTTACCACATTCTTTAAGAAATGCTTTAGTCAAATACAAGTTATCGGGCTCCATACAGAGGTAACTGGGTGAAACTCTGTGGCCCGTGATATATGTGAGGTCAGACTAGGTGATCTAATGTTCCTTTCTGGCCTAAAACTCTATGGATTGATGAGGTCTGGGTCCTTATCCATCTGAGTCCACAAAAGTAACTTACATTCTCTTCCCTATTCTGTATGGCTGCAGTGAATTCATATTTGATCCTTTGCTCTTCCTTGAATCATTTTCCTACATCTGACACTACTGGCAACTCCAATAGACTTTCTTAAACCAATTGCCTACTGAAAGGTTCATCTTGCGCAAGCCAGTGGAAGGCAGCAGAATCAGGCCAGGAAAATCCTATTTCTTTCCCTTTGCAAAACTAAAACAGGACAACTGATGTTTTGCAAGAGCAAAACCATTCCTGATTCATCCCATTTCCAGTGGGCACACATAGCCCCTGTGCACAGGACTGGAGTAAGGCAGTTTGGTGACCACACACCACGACCATGGCATTTCTCCTGTAACCCCGCCCCCACATCATTCCCTTTCCCCTCTTCTTGGTGTAGCAGTGGCGACTCTGGTAAGTTATACATGGGTTTGACAAACACAAGGGCTAAAAGATTCTATTAAAAAATGAAACCTACGATCCAGACATAATCACATGACTCTGGGAGCTGGCACCTGAAGCACGGGACCATAGTTTTCATTCAACCCTGGCTGCACACATCTTAGAAGGGGAAAAAAATATTTTCTGTTCCAGAAAGGAACAAAACTGTATCAGGAGGAATTATTGCCCTCTGTTCTCCCTCTGGTGTGAGCTAAGTTCAAGGCCAGCTTTGATTGTATTTCTTTTTAAAATCAATTAACTTCATATGCAAAGGACACAATGAGCTAAATAGGAAAATATAATTTCAGTTAGTATTCTACACAAAGGAAAGATCTCACTGAACTGCAGTGTGACGGTAAACCACAGTGTGGGTGAGGGTCTCTTCTAAGGTAGGAAAACCCTCTGAAAGAGCCACTGAACCACTGAAAGACATGTAATTTAGCAACTGCATTAAAATTTCCCATTTACCACAGTCAGACTTTTTCTTTCATCCTACTGTCTCCCCAACACTGGCCCGTCCAAGAATGTTAGGGTTTTAGCATTAAATTACTGTGTATATTGGAACAATTACAAAGCAAAACTAAACAGTATGTCCTGGCCATTTTCATAGTGTTATGGTGACTGCCAAGTAAAGCACTATTTTAAAAGCAAAAGTTCCTTTGAATGGGACTGAGTTATATGAAAATATGCATCCACACGTGCACTTAGGCAGAAAATCTCACTAACGTTTGATCACTGTATGTCTCATGTACCAGTCCATTGCTATTTGTTCCGCTTTTCAATCTGCTTCCATAAGCTCTTCTTCATATTAGCAACAAAGACAAAACTGGATCCCCATTCTCATCCACACCTACTCAGAGGAACATAGAAATTCCCGGACTAATCAGACAGAAGGTCCATTCATTCTGATATCCTATCTCAGACTGTGGCTAGCACTAGCTGCTTCAGAGGAAAGTGTTAGACTCCCGGCAATAGGTAAAGGTGGGATGATGTTGATCTTTACTAATTAGAGGTGAGCTTAAATCAGTCAGTTTCCCTAAGTGGTATTTTTACTTACAAAGTAACAATTTGAGTGAGAGAGGCTGGGTTCAGTCTCTTCCCTGAAACTTAAGGGTACGTCTAGACTACAGGCTTTTTGTCGACAAAGCTTCTGTCGACAAAGAGCATCTAGACTACATCCAGTTCTGTCGACAAAGCAAGCCGCTTTGTCGACATGACAGTGTAGACGCAAAGGACAGTGTAGATGCAATAACACCTTCTGTCGACAGAACTCTGCCGACAAAAGGTGTTATTCCTCGTAGGATGAGGTTTACAACTGTCGACAAAACTGCTGAGTTCTGTCGACATTATGTCGACAGAACTCAGCGGCAGTGTAGACGCAGCTATAGTTTTGTCAACAAAAGTCCACTTTTTGTCGACAAAACCCTGTAGTCTAGACACATCCTAACCTAAGACCTCTATTAAAATGTTCATTAGGTCATGCAGGATAGAACTGGCTGAAATACGAAAAACTGATTTTACGCCTCTCTCTCCCCATACCAAAGTTTATTTTTTATTGTGGAGTGTTTGAAGTTAATTTATTTGTGTTTCTTATAAATTTCCATGATATTCTTTCAAAATTTCTATTGAAAGTAATACAAAAAAATAAAAAAGTGCTTTGATTGTTTTCACGTTGATAATTTTTTTGGTAATCATTTTTGATGAAAAGGAGAGTTTGGGAGTTAGAAGGTATGACATTTTTCATAAACAGTCAAAGTCAACACTTTTTCTCTAAAATTTCAATTTAAAAATAAAGGCTATTTTTCAATACAAAACCTTTTCATTTGAAATTTTCCAACCAGCTTTAATATGTGATTCCCTTAAATTTAATTTAGTTTACATTATTTATATAACTGTTTTTAGAAAAAAAGACAAAAGCATTCCAGTTATATTATAGAATTGGTATTCCTTAAAGTCCGGAAGAGGAAGATGAACTATGAAACAAAGAAGGAAAGCTGATCTTTTGGTTAAGGCAATGAACTGGTCCTCAGAATATGCAGATGGGTACCTAGTGGATTGTCAAAAGGTCCCAATTAAGTTAGGTGCTTTTGTAAATCTCACTAGGCATCTATCTGCATCTTTAGACACCCAAATACCTTTGAAAAAATATAGCCCTAGGAGCCCAGATCCTCAGACTTTTCAGTGAGATGTCAGCTCCCAAGTGCCTAAGTCACTTTTGAAAATGACACTTAGGTACTTTGGAAATGTTATTCTTAATCTAAAATATGTAAAATAGGGACCATAATATTTCCTTTTTCTGTCATGTCTATTTACAGTTTTTAGCTTCTCTTCTGGCAGGGTTTTTCTATTTCTAGATGTATATTCAGTGACTTAGCAAAGTGGGGCTCTGATCTCGGCTTCTGACTTTAAGCCTCACTATACTACTACTATTACTAATTATTATTATTAATCATAGGAAATCTCTGCTGTGTAGACAGTGTATGCAGCATTGTATATAGGTAACAAATGGAAAATGACGGGATGGATTTTTTTCATAGATGAGATTTTACAGTTTACAGCACACACCGAACTTTCTGTTAGACCTTATTAAGAAGTGAGAACACACTGTCTGGACCTGCTTTGGAAATAGGCAAACAAATAAGGAAGCTCTTGCTGCATAGCCACAAGGCACATTTATTATTTATTCTTCTTTTATTCATCAGTTTACTTTTCAAGCCCAAGTAAAGGTTTATTCTCTTCACTGAGTCCAAAATACTTTAGGCTTTGCACATTCCGTTTATGGTATGGTCAGCCAGCTTATTCTGCTCAGAATATCAGGCTGCTTACCAGAAATCCTGAACCTGGGTGACATTTGGAAGTTTCTTTCCAAATATTTTCCATGCTTTCAGAAACAGAAGGAGGACTAGAAGAGAGATGTGTTAACATGGAGCTCTCACTGCCTGCTGCAATAACTCTGGCTGGATCCATCTGTTGTCTCTTGCTAGATGGAAAGCTCTTGGCAGACGAAGCCACTTTTTATCTTACGTCTGTACAGCGCTGAGCACACTGAGGTCTGGTCCATGACTAGTGCTCCTAGGCACTGTGGTTATACAAATAATAACTCTCTAAATACAAAATTAGAAATACAAAGAAGAGAGTGGACCGTTGAATCTCTGATTCATTCCAGTGTTCAAATGCCTTTCTTTAAAAAAGCACTCTCCCTTCTAATTGTATTTTAAATGTTTGAAATGTGTAACTGGCTTTCCTTTCTCTGCTCCTGTTAATTCCATTTGGCAAACACAGATGGTTTGTGTCTTCATCTGGGCTCCAGATTTATCCATGAGGTCAGTCCACCTCTGTAAGCAGAGTCTGTTAGTTAAATGTTGCGGAGTTAGTGGAAAGTACATAAAGCACTGTGCTTTGCCTCAGACACACTTAATAAAAACTGTGGGTATGTCAGAGAAAACAGAAGAACTAACCTCCCTGATTGTGACACAGAAATCCCTCTATGCAGGAATTACCTATGGAGAAGACTGTGATGTCTGTGATGATCTCTTTGCAGGTTTTTCCACACCTTGTTCCCCAGTGGGGACAGGGTTTACATTTTTCAGGTGGAGGGGCATGAAGGAAGTCAGCCTACAAACCCTGATGATTCTTTGAGAACTGTAAAGATCTTGGGGGCACCATAGGCCAGGGTTTTCCATACAGTCCTCCCCTCCACCTCTGCACCCTGTAGCCCAGTTCCCTGTCAGTACAATTCTTGTTGCAGAATCTGGAAGCATTTCCCTTACAAGGGTGAGTACCAAGGAAAAGAGGGATTAACAATGCATCTTCATTAATGCTGCCTCGGGTAATACTAATTTATCTAGGGGATCCCTGCAGTGTGTGTTTGTGGTCAGTGGGAGAAATATATGTTCAGAGATGACCCGTCTTCACAGCCCATTTCTTCTCCAGCTATGTATCCTCTTGATCTTTACGCAGTTGCCACAGAGGAACTTCCAAGAAGTCAGGAGGAGTGAGGGAATGATGCCATAGACTGCAGGGAACATTCTCCTTCCCCCATCCTGGGGCATCTGTGTAGAGGGCTGCTGGGTTTTTGCCCTTTCCACTCACAGGGCTGGAGGAAGTGTTCTGGCCCCATTAACTTATTAACACTTAAGGCAGCCCCTTAGATATCACTTCAACATTCAAATTTGTTCTATACATAGCTAAATAGCACCAAAATGACCTATCTAGTGGTGTGGGTAATAGAAAACACTTCCCCCTTCGAGCTGACTGTCAGGATTAGGTTGCATTATTTGTTTGGCTTTGAAGTGAATTTTAATGCTGGCAAAAGGCATGAGGCTGATGTTTTAGAAACCAATGTTACCTAACTAGTCAAAAAAGAAGCATACATTGGGCAATAGCATGACAGACTTCATCCTACACAGGTCTCTTCAGAGACCTCACCCCTGACAGGGAGAGACCAACTCTTGAAGTGAGAGAGTACATCAGTCTCTATGTCCTTTCTGTCTTGGGACTGTGTAAAAATACCTCACCTGGGACTCAGAAGACCTGGGTTACATTCCCAGCTGTGCCATAGATTTCCTGTGTGACCTGGTGCAAGACATTTAGAGTCTCCTGCCTTCAGTTCCTCCTCTGTAAGAGGGAGTCCTAATGACTCAAGTGGGCAGGAGGCATACATTAAAAATTGTGAAGTGCTTCTGTACTGTGATAATTGGAGCCATATAAGTACCTAAGATAAAAATATAGATAGACAGGAATTGGACTGGTTACATTCCTAAGAGCTGAAACTCAACAGTGCGCTTGTATGGTAAACCAGCAATGCTTCCGAGTGGGGCTGCTGAAGGGACAAAATGCTTGGAATGCCACATCACACTGACATAACAGTTCCTATGTTTGTTACAAGAAAAAGATCAAGAACATAATCAATGTTTAATCCTCAACAAAGCACCAATTCTCCTTCTCACATCCACTGTATGAATTCACCGAAGCTGCTTACAGTCCACTCACAGAAATCCTATTGATACCAGGGGGGAGGGGGTTCCCATCTAAAACACATAGGCTTTGTTTACACTTCAGGGTTTTTGCACAAGAAGCTTTTTGCAGAAGAGATCTTCTGCAAAAACTTCTTGTGCAAAAGCGTGTCCACACCTCAAAAGTGCATCGCAAAAGCGATGTGCTCTTGCACAAGAGAGCGTCCATACTGCATGGGCACTCTTGCCACAAGAAAGCTCTGATTGCCACTAGCAGAATGGCCATCAGAGCACCTGTGCTTTTTCTTGATAGGCTCTTTTTGTGCAAGAAACCCCTGCGGAGCATCCATACATATCTTTTTGCGCAAGAGCTGTAGCGCAAAAAGGAGTTATTCCTCATGGGGATAGGAATAACTCTACTAGCAAAAGCCCTCTGTCCTGTTGATTTACTGTATTTTTTTGTGTGCAAAAACACGCTTGAGGTGTGGACACTCTGCTGGTTTTTGCGCAAAACCAGCTGTTTTTGCACAAAAACCTTGTAGTGTAGACATAGCCATAGAGTATAAACAAGCCCCACTGAATGAAGTTGGGAACCTTGCTGGGTGAATTTGGTCCTAATCAGCCCGTTCAGATGAGTGGAGATTTTACCAGATATACATTTATGTCTGTGACTTTAACTGACGAGCCGAATACTGGAAAAAGCAACTGCCTAACCCTTCTATGGTAGGACAGGAATATGTCAGCCCGCCTGCCTGGTAGTACACTAGTTACAAATGTAGAACTAGATTGTACCTCTAGACAGAGCCCTAACCACAGAGAAGTGTGTAAGTTACATCACTGCAGGAACAGGCTTGCCAGTTTTGGTTGGATGTGTTCCTGGGAGTTTCATCACATGACATAATCTTTAATCAAAGATTGATCTTTAATTCCTGAAGGGCTGGCGAACCTACGCAGGAATAGCCTTGGTGAGGCATTGTGGGTTGGAGAGATTCCTCTGAGGGCTTGTCTACATAAGCATTTAGTTTGTGGAAAGCAGGAGTGTAAATCTATCCCGCACTAACTGTCTGTGTGGAACCTACTGTATGGCCAGTGCATAGCTTTAGCGTGCTTTGATCTATCCGGCTTTGAAATAGGACTAGATCAAAGCACACTAGGGGGCCATTAGGCTATGTCTACACTGAGGAACTATTTCAGGATTCTGCCAGTATCCCATAATAGCTATTCCGCATCTTACGAGTAAGCCCATCATATCAAAATATAATGGGCTCGCTATTCCAGCGTCCCTGTAAACCTCATTGCATGAGGGTTAAGGGATATTTTGGAATAGCACTTTATTTTAAAAATTGGTGCTGTGTACACAGTGCCAAATTTTGAAATAGGCTATTTTGAAATTACTCAAAATAAGCTATGCAATTTATATAGCACAAATTGCATAGCTTTTTTTAAGGTAAGGGTGCTGTGTAGACGAACCCTTAGGCTGTGTCTACACTGGGCCACTTATTCCGGAAAATCAGCTGCTTTTCCGGAATAAGTTGCGAGCTGTCTACACTGGCCCCTTGAATTTCCGGAAAAGCACTGACGATCTACTGTAAGAAATCAGCTGTTTTTCCGGAAAAACTATTCTGCTCCCGCTCAGGCAAAAGTCCTTTTTCCAGAAAACTGTTCCGGAAAAGGGCCAGTGTAGACAGCACAGTAGTCTTTTCCGCAAAAAAGCCCCGATCGCGAAAATGACGATCGGGGCTTTTTCCAGAAAGCGCTATTGGCACGGATGCTTTTCCGGAAAAAGGGCTTTTCCGGAAAAGCATCCTGCCAATGTAGACGCTCTTTTTCCGGAAATACTTATAACGGAAAACTGTTCTGTTTTAAGCATTTCCGGAAAATCATGCCAGTGTAGACGTAGCCTTAGAGTATAGCCACAGGAGTCACATGGGCAGTTAGTGTAGGGTAGCTTTGCTCCCCCACTTGCTTCACATCATAGACTCATAGACTTTAAGGTCAGAAGGGACCATTATGATCATCTAGTCTGACCCCCTGCACAATGCAGGCCACAGAATCTCACCCACCCCCTGCTAGAATAATCTTCTCACCTATATCTCAGATACTGAAGCCCTCAAATAGTTTGAAGACATCAAATGTTCACACAAAGAAGCTCTGAGCCACAGTTTCTCCTCTGCTTCCTCCCTGCTTCCATGGAGTAAAAATTGGCTGCTGCCCAATAACAGTAGGGTTGTGTCTACACTGCAGGTCTTAACTCGAAATAAGCTATGCAAATTGAGCTACATCAATTGCACAACTTGTTTCAAAATAGCTTATTTCAAAATAGGGAGCGTCTACACTGCACTTTTTTCTAAATAGAGCACTCTTCCTCCGACTTCACTTATTCCTCTTATACAATGAGAATTACAGAAATCGGAGTAAGAAGTCCTCCAGCTTGACAGTATCTTGACACTATTTCGAAATAACTGCCTGCTGTTGTAGATGTGGACTGAGTTATTTCGAAATAACGCTAGTTTTAAAAAAAAATAATGTTGCAGTGTAGACGTACCCCTAGTAGATTATTACCTAGCCACATCAGGAGCTTTGCTCTGCTACTCCAGCCAGTGAGTAGAGCAGATTCTCCACCCATATACTTCAGGAGGGGAATAGAGCTGATTATTAAAATATGGTCATAGGCTAGGTCTGGGTAGCCCTCCTAGGGAAGAAAGTGGGGTTCTTTTTCCTTCAGAGAGGTATGTTGTCGACATCACAACCTAACCCTATGCTTTTACTCCTCCAGTGTTATTGTGGTTAAGTGCTAGAAGTACACAATTTATAGGACATTTCTCAATGACAATGTAATTTCAAAGAAATGGAGTGGAATTGACTTTGAAAAACAGCAAAGGGTACAGGAAATGTAAACATTCATGAGCTTCACTGAAGAAGAGTAAGACAAAAAATGAGAAGGGGGTGCATATTGACATGATTATAAACTGCAGATTATTTTTCAATTTCTAATGCCTGTGGAACAAAGGGAAGTCTAATGCCACTCAGTTTAAATCCCATTGTCTGAGAAGGCATGCAAAATGGAGAAAGATTTATCATGAGTTCTTTAAGCTCTCCGTTTTCTGCCTAGAAGATATGCGGTCCCCATTTGTAGCCTTTTCTGCATCTTGTTAACTTCGAAATAATTGAGTCTTTATGAGATTGGCAGGAGATCAGTGCTGTGGAAAGGGGGAAAAAGTAACTAGAGAAAAAAATATCTTTGCAGCTTGGATGGCTTTGTGAGCCATTACCTTGTGCTTCCATCCCCAGTCTCAATATAGAGCTTTATTAATGCGATCTTCTTAACAAGGGTGTCGGCAAGATATAGATTTCCAAACTGGTTACTATAGAAACCGGTTGTTCATTAAGCCCCCTCTCAGCCCCCCTTCCCTTTTTTATATTCTTAGATCTGAGGATGACAATACGTATAGACTCAGACTTTGTATTTCCTTCAGTCAAGTTTCAAGGTTCCCTATGGCGCTGGGATCATTTGCCATGGGGAATTACAATGAATCACCAGAATACCTAAAATAATACTTTTCTTCTTCTTCTTCTTTTTTCAGTCACCAATAGTTCAGCAGTAGCAGAGTGCACAAAGAGAAGGGAAACGTTCATGACAAAATGCAAAGCCAATTGAAAAATTATAAACAGGTCTGAAAAGGCTCCAATTCAAAATGGATCCTAAGGTAGGTTCTGAAACTGCCTGTGTGACCCTGCAAGAAATGCTCAGCCTTTCTCCCCTTTCAAAGGGCTTTCTGGGTTTTAGTAAGTCTATGTGGGCAAAGGAGGCTTGCCAGCTTTTCTCCTCTGTAACAAGAGTCATCACCTTTTGAGTCACAGTAGCTTTCTTGCTGTTTGTTATCCCTTCCTGTGACCTGCTCTCTGTTTTAGGCATGCTTCAGCCAACTGGACCAGACTCTTCAGGTGTCTATTTAGTAGAGTTAAGCTGTGAGCAAGAGGCAGGCCCCTGCTCACAGAAATTGGCAAGAACAGGGCTGATATTACAGAAACACTCATACCTAAGAGGTACTGGGCATAGGCTGTAAGCACATTCCAGAAGGGTTGTAACAGAACACCTTGTTAAGAAACATCCTGGTACCAGCACATACCCCACAAATAACATACACACTGACCCAGGTTCAGGACCGGGTCTAAATTGACAGCATGATGGATAGTAATGGAAACCTCCTTCTGTGAGATAAGGGGCAGTAACTAGCTAACAAAGGGTAGCAACCTGATATGTCAGGGGTGATGTGTAACTTGTTTGTACCTGTGTATAAAAGTGCACCTCAAAGGGTGATTGTCGACTGACTGTGGGGGATGCTATAATCCAAAGCATTTAGTTGGGTGTAAGTCCATTGTCACAATTTACATAGATGTAGTGGCACAGCGGCGAGTCTGTTTGCCAATAACTATTATAGTATGTCACTTGGCAATAAACTTACTCAGGTGCTTTCAATCCTTGTCTGATTTGTGGTCTCTGGGGGCTCTCTGGGAGTCTGTCATGTTGACTGTGTATGGTTAATGCATTTAGACAGTGGAGCACACGCATGCACGCAGCCAAAAGTTTATCATGATTGACGGAGTAAAGGACCTGTCAGGAACCCATCAGGATGACTTACGATACTCTGGCTACATCTAAACTACGAGCCTCTTCCACAAGAGGAAATGCAAATGGAGCGCAAAAAATGAGGAAGAACGGCTCTTGCGCAAAAGGGTTTTTTTGTGCAAAAAGGAGCCGTCTACCCAGCTCTTTTTTGCACAAAAACCTCTTGCGCAAAAGGGATCTGAGGAGGAAATGCAAATGAGAGCATGATATATGCAAATGAGTGCTCCATTTGCATTTCCTCTTGCAGAAGAGGCTTGTAGTGTAGACGTAGCCTCTGCTAATCAGCTGGGTGGCAGTGGAATCTCTCCTGAGTGGCCACACAAATGCATAGCTTACAGGTAACGCTGCTGTCGGCTTCCCTCGCCATGACAGGCACTAGGGCAGAACAAGTAAATAGGCTCAAGCTAGAGGCTTATAGGACGTATGACAGAAGCAGCCCACCTGAGAATGCAGGCATCATGATCCAGCATAGGTACTGTGGAATGCAATGTGAAAAGCAGAACAAAAAATGCCCAACCTACATGAGAAACTATCAGGTTAGTTGGAAAAAGGAGAACTACTTTTTATCCCAGTGCTGCACCTACCCCAGAAAGAAAAAAAAGAGTCCATTCAGTACATGCAATCATTGAGGACATAGAGACTGCCAATGAAAAGCAGGAAGCCTATAGTGTGACTTTAGCATAACCAAACCCTCCCAGTGTACACACACTGCAGAAGGGGGCTGCCAGTCATCCAAATGTCATATTTGCAATGACACTGTTGGATCAATGAGCAATTTGAGACCAAATGGACTGTGCAATCAATGGCAAAGTAATCCCAGCATCACTGATAAGCAGCAGTGTTAGACTGGAGAAATGTGACCAGGTGGTGGTAATATATAATAATACCATTCTGAGGCCAATGGGCAAATGCAAGTTGATAAGAAACCCATGAAATAAGAGATGTTATCATTTGGAGTTTATAGTTAGTGACACACAGCAGTGCCATCCACTGTTGAGTAGCAAGCCATGGATCTGGTCATAGTACAACTCCAAAATATCCTCAACATCTGAGAGAAAGGAAGGTCATCATGGGCCCTGTCCAGGATTCTAACAGAATATAATACTTCAAGTTGAAGTTAGAAGTAGACCCCCACATGTAGCTCATGAGACTACAGAAACACAGAGTTCCAGCAGCCCTGGGAGAACCACTAACAAAGGAACTGGCAAGCCTTCCGATGATGTATCAGTATGCCTGTTGAAACTAGCACAGAGTAGATCAATAACTTTCTAGTGGTGATAAAACCTTCACGTAAACAGGATCTGCACTGACCCAAAAGCAATGTGTCACAGCATGTTGCACCAGAATTTGAGACACCAAATAGGATTTTGAGCACATGATGTCTTCTCTTGGGTACTCACGAAGCAATGGGCAGGCAGAGTCTGCAGTAAGGACAGCCAACAGACTGACAGCAAATGGAAAACAGACCAGAGGGGATGTCTACCTAGCAGTGTTAGACTACTGCAGTGCACCCTCTCAGGTTCCAAAGAGTAGCCCAGCATAGAAACTGGTGGGCTAGAAACTCAAGAGTGTTTCCCATGAGAGGTAATCTCCTACATCCCAGCAGGGGAGTGATTGACAAGGCACAGGCACCGTTAAATGAACAGCAATTTAGGCAGATGAAGGAGCTGAGGATTGGAAGTCTCCATGGACAAGTCTGGGTCCATCCATCAAAACACAAAATAACAGCAAAATAGTCCATGCTGGAGTGGGGCACTGTAATCAGCAGTAGCTACAGACTTAGGAGAGCAGTGGAGAAGAAAGTGAAGACAGATGCAGAGTAGTACCAGACAACAATCACATCCAGGCTGATTGGACCCAGGCCAGGACTAGGACTTAGAAAGAGCCCGTACTATCAGTTGGCCTGATAGAAGAGAGTCAGAAAAAAGAAGGATTATGAGCAATACAGACAATCAAGAGGACACCACCCAAATAGAATGAAGGCAACAACAGGGTGGAAGCAAGTCACAGCCTTTCCCCCTCAAGCACTCTTGAAGAAATATGAGGGCAGCCATGGAATAGTGGTACCAGAAGGCCACGCTGTTGGATGACCACTGAGGTTCAAAGTTCAAACAACAGTATCCAAACAGAAGGCTTGACTGTTTTGAAAGCCACTTCCCACCTCTCTTCATCATCCTTGAAGGGATTACTGTGTAAGTGCCAGTATGCCCAGACGTCTCTCACTTCAAACTGTTTCATAATATAATTGCCATTTCAGCACTGTTTGCTGGTAGGATTGCAAGCATAAGACAGCACTGTAAGCTGCTGGGATCACCAGGCAGAGCCCAACAATTCAGTTTTGCCAAGGGAGAGCTTTGTTGTGGGCTTACTCTGTCAGGTGTCTTAAAATAAAACTGAAGAGATTTCACACAGACAGGATAAGAGGTCTAGTGGGGTTTATACTCACCACTCTGGGTTTAGAAGTTTGCCTTCCCTTAGCTCTTTCATTAGCTTTCTCTTGCTAACTTCTCTCCTTCTCTTTCTCTGACTTCCCCTGAAATAATCTTTATCTTCATTTCAGACCTTCAGCTACTTCAAAGAGTAGTCTTGACCCATTCACTCAACTCCCTCTCCCCACTTATTTAGGCCTCAAAAGTCAGAGCTCAGGACAGATTTAACTGTTCCCCTACCACAGCAAGGGTTGTGTTACTACACCCTGGCTCAAGAAATGGGAGTGAAGAAGACTGGGGTAGAGCAGTGTCAGATCCTCAGGCACTGTACATTGGTGTGGTGGCATTGACGTCAATAGAGCTAAATTGATTTACACCTGCATGAGGCTCTGGATCTAGTAATTTAAAAGGTCTAAAAGAAATGGCTACTTTGTTAGCTGTCATTTAAGAGTGTGATTTAGTAATGAGAGTCCCCTTTACTTGCATTCCCTGGAGTTTCTTTTAATAACTGCAGCAAGATTCATGAATCCTGAGCCAAAGGAGATAATGGATGAGGACAGCTATCAGGCGGTAGCACTAGCAACAAAAAGAGACCATTGATGTAGCTAATTCTACCAGCACAAGTTCTGTACATCTGAATACTTTGGAGCCAGTGTAAAGCATTAACAGCTTGTACATGAAGATGATCGGGGTTTATAGAACAGAAGTGAGTCTGTGGGGGATTAGGTTTGGAATATTTCATTAATTATGTAGCTGTAAGCGATAATAAAAATAATAATACTTTGCACTTGCATTGCGCCTTTCATCCTCAGATCTCTTCTAAAAGCACTTTATAAACATTAATTAAGCCTCCCGTCCTCGTAAAGTAAGTATGTATTATTATATACATGTTAAAAATGGAACAGAGACATTAACTGACTCACACAGGGTCATATCCATCATGCTGGAAGAGGTTTTCACTAGTCAATTGTTAACATTCAGTCACAACACTGAAGGAAAGCATAGTGTGATTTGAGAAGGACAGGGTGATTTCCCTCCTTCTGTGTGGAGTTCACATCTATCAGAGATGGAGAGCAAATGTTTAGTCTATGGAATGTACCAGATGGACCTAGCTGTCAGATACATTTTAAACAATAATGTCCTAAGTTGGATTCCTTTGGTCCCATCAACAAAGTCTGGTCAACTCATCCCTACTTCAGATCACATCAGCTAAGTACCATGCTACTCCATACAAAACATATTTTTTCCAGATATGAAGTCTCAGATGTTTAGCAAATGCAGTCAAATGAAGTTTGTTTGCCATGTGGGGCTGTCTTCCTCCTTAGTATGTGGTTTTGTTAATAAATGTACAGATTCCTCAGTCTCTTTCCCCCTTTTCTGCTTCAAAGGCTATGGCATACAGGGTTAATTGCAGGCTAGGGAGAAGCCCATTGTTAAAATATTGTCAGAACACAGGAAGTCAATGACAGAGACACAAGAAGAACACAGGAATGGTGGCTCACAATCCAATGCTATAACCATTACACTCGTTGCTTCACACAAGAAAAACCATATATAGCCTAATACGTCACTCAGCTCCCGGTTAAGCATCAAAACAAATGAACTGATTCAGAAAAAAATAGTCACAGCATGCTGAGTTTTTTTTCGAAAATCAGGCCATAAACACTTGAAAATCTAGCACGTCTTTTTTCTGTCTACAACAGCAAACAAGTTATTTTGAAAATCTGAGCCACAGTAAATGGGAGAAGAGAGCTGAGAGAGTGGAACCAACATGCCAAAACCATATGTATCCTAGCAGGGGCATGGAGCTATGGACTACACATTTGCAATGTTTAATGGCACGTTTACTCCTAAGACTTTTCCATTGCAAAAGATTGTGCTAGTCTGGGAGTGCTGAAGTTCTAGAACAGGGGTGGCCAACCCATTTAACAAAGAGAGCCAAAACAGAGGCAGAAAAAATGCCCCCCAGAACAGAATTGTTGAGCAAAAACAAAAACATTAAAAACCAAAAAAAATTAAAAAGGAGGCTGCCCCTTTAAGATGGCCGCCATCTTGTGTGCCATTTTTAAAACCCCACAGCTCTGACCCGGTAAGCACAGAGAAGCCGGGGGCTAGGGAGGAGCTGACAGGGGCCGTTTTGGGGGGGGCGCAGGAGCGGCTTCGTGAGCTGCACTTTTGGGGGGCAAGATCCGCATGCAGCTCGCAAGCTGCAGGTTGGCCATGGCTGTTTTAGATCAATCAAGATAATAAAAATACCACCTCGCTCATACATAGCACTTATCACCAGATTTTAAAGCACTGAAGTGTCAATATCCTCATTTCTGAAAGAGGGAAACTGAGGCACAGGGAAGGGAGAGGAGTTGCCCATTATCATCCAGTAGGCAAGCCAAGATTGGAACACAGGTCTTTTCAACCCATGTTCTGTGAGCACTTCACTAGGTCACGGAAAAAGGAGTTCAAGAGTCTCCTGTGAATAAATGTATTTTATTGTTCCTGTGTCCTGGCAAAGTATGCTAATGCCTGATCAAAACATTTTTTCCAACGGGCTATTTGGACTGAAGAAGAATCAAATGAAGATACCTTATGTCTGAAATATCACTCTGGATTAAATTTTCCAAGTGGTTACCCTTTTCCTAGACAGTCTCCCTCTTTCAGCAAGAAAACGATGTAACGTTAATGTAATGTATATCTTCCTTTCTCTTCTGTTTTCACTGCCTAGTGCACTAAAAAGGCAAACATTTGCAGCTTCCGGTTGTGGAGGTATAATCTGTTCCCTAATGTACAGCTCGCTATTCTGGGAGAGTAAATTACTTTTACTGGAAACTTAATACAACACAGAAATAACAGGGTTTATTATTGCTCTGCTGTGTTGTTAAGGAAGGGATAGAATCAACCTATCTTCAAAAAGCAAGAGAAGGATGCATCTGACTAAGTGGTTTTTAACCACAAAAGCTTATGCCCAAATAAATATGTTAGTCTTTAAGATGCCACAGGACTCCTCATTGTATTTGCAGATAGAGACTAACAACGCTACCCCCTCTGAGACTTATATTATCTGTAATGGTGTCTGTTGTAAATACACACACATACACACACTAGCTCTCCATCTCTTCATTACATCCCTTTTTGACCTCCCTTTCCCACACCTGTCATGCCCCCTACTCCAGGATTACTGAGGGAGCTACAGTAGAGACAATAAAATCACTCACTGTTTGGTGGGACATCTTGGCAATTGCAAATAACTGGCAAAGGCAGCCCTACTCTACTCCAAACTAAATAATACACTCATAAATCCAAGTTAAAGGCACTCACTGGGGTAGGCTATAACTACATTTAGTTTTTTGTTATAAAATCATGTTCCAAATTACGTGAGGCCCAAGACCAGGGGCCGGCAACCTTTCAGAAGTGGTGTTCCAAGATTTAACTTATTCATGGATCTGTGTGCCGGGCCGGGGGCAGAATGGGGGAGCAGGGTCAGTCTGGGTATGGTGACTGTATTTTCTGAACCAGCAGCAACTAGGGAGAATGATTTAATTTAAATTATTAGACAGATTAAGCGTTTTAACTTTCTCATGTTAGTTTATCAAACTTCATTTTAAATAAAGTGAAAAATTATGTTCAACACAAAAGGTTTCCATGTTTTCTTTATTTATGGCAGGGGTGGGGAGCCTTTTTTGGGTCGGGGGCCACTGACCCATAGAAAAATCAGCTGGGGACCACACAAGTGAGAAAAAAAACCTCCTCCAAAAACTCCCAACCCTCACTGATGTGACCCCCAATTGAGACACCTCACTTTTTTGGCACTCCAGACTCACAGGGTGAGGGGAAGGGACAGGGAGGACTGATGTTCAGATTTACTTTTCTGGGGTGCTGGAGTTAATGGATTTTATGGACCCCCTTCGGCTCTGGGGTAGGGACAAAAATGAAGGGTTCAGTGTATGGGACTGGGCTGCCAGTGTGTGGGATAGAGATGGAGGTGCAGGATCTGGGAGGGAGGTGGGGTGCAGAAGGGGGAGAGGTTGTGAGGTCTGGGTGGGAGGTAGGGTTCAGAAGCAGGCTGGGAGTAGGGTGTCTGGCCAGGGGGGAGAGAGCAGGAGCAAGGGAGGGTGCAGTGTGTGGCCAAGAGGGAGGGTGCAGGAGCAATGGTGGATGCAGGAACAGGGTGGGGCAGATGTCTGGCCAGGGGAAAGGGTGCAGGAACAAGGGAGGGGGTCAGAGCAAGCTGGGGATGTGGGGTATTGGCAGGGGGAGGGGAATGAGTGAGGGGGAGTGGGGTGTGGGGGTCTGGGCATGAGGCGGAACACTTACCTGGCTTCGCACCCCCTTGCAGCAACTGCCGCGGCCATGCAGTCCAGGGCCAGCCCTGGAGGCACTGCTCTGCCCCAGTTCTGCCTCCTCCCTCTGTAGCCTAAGCTGCCGTGGAGAAGAGGGACAGCTCTTCAGCAGCTGTACGAGCTGCTGAGCTCCCGCCCTGCAAGTCACTGAAAATTGGCTCACGTGCTACTTATGACACGCATGCTGTAGGTTGCTGACCCCCTTCCCTAGACTAAACATTCTTCTCGGGCTTTGTTGCCTTGGTTGACATTGTCTGCTGTGCTAGGACTTCATGAAGTGCTGCACAGAAGGCACCAGGGAGAACCGGGGGTAAAGGTGCAATCCCCCATCAGATCTGGTGACACAAACATTTTGTGAATTTGTATTAGTTTCACCAAGTTGTTTTGGGGAAAACAAATGAGCAGACAAAAACATTGAAGGTTTTTTTTCAACATTTTTAAGCAAAACAGTTTGATTTTTCATTCTGATACTACTTTTCATTTCAGAATTTCTCTTGAAGGGCAAAACAGTCCCCACCATAAATGGAAGCAGTCCCAAGAGTTCTCTGATTTATGTCATCTTCCCAAGGGCTGCCTCACAATCTGGAGCAGCCCAGGAACTCCACAAAGGCAGGAACCAGTCAAACTCCCTTAGGGCCGGCCCCACCATGAGGCGAACTGAGGCGGCTGCCTCAGGTGCCGGACTGTGGTGGAGGTGGGGGGAGTGCCACTAGGACTCAGAGTATAGAAAATTGTGTCTGCTGCTGGTACATATGTGCATATGGGGGCGTCATTTGAGCTCCCCACCTCAGGTGCCAAAATGTTGTGGGCCAGCCCTGAACTCCCTGTCCCACACCTGGCATGCCCACTACAGAAGGGTTACTGCGGGAACTAGAGTAGAGGTAATAAAATCCTCCCCAAATCCCAAGCTACATTGTTCTGGTCCCTATACATCACTTCAGCATTCCTGAGATGTGGGTGGAACAGAATTTTTCTCACCATGTTTGCTTTACCTCATGTTTACTTTTTCCCCAGTCTGTCCCTAGGTAGGGTTTCTTTTCTCAAGAGCCAAATGTCCCAAATTTTAGTGCATTTGCTCTGCCTGATGGCTATTCCTGCTTCCCTTGCACCAAGGCCCTTTAGCCCACCTCCCAGACCCCAGTAGGTTCAAGGCCCTTTAACTCTTTCTCAGCAGGCCCACTACCAGCTATGGTGCCTTTTAGTGACAGAACAGTGAGAGCGTTCACACTGCAACGAGAATTTTGTGGGGAAAAACACCCAGTTTTGGTGACAAAAAACTTCCATCCCTATGAGAGACTTTTGCCTTTTCCCTCCCTTTATTGTAGACGAAGAACCAGTGTAGATTCTACTGTTTGTTTTGTTGACAGAACTGGCTTCTGCTAATATCCCACAATGCCATCCCTGATGGCTGTGCTCAGTGTTGCATCACTTCTGCCCAGCAGGCATATACCCCTCCCCTTTCAAAGCTCTGGGATCTGACAGCTCAGTGAGTTACTCTGTTTGGGGAACAAATCATTGGACTGCTCCTGTACTGCCCTGCACTAGGAACATAGCAGCAGGCAAACAGCTGCTGAGGGGCAGGGAGTGGGGGCAGTGGGACAGACATGGTGCTGCTTTGACATTCCTCAGCATGGAGAGCTCACAGAGCTACTCATGATGTTGCTTCCAGCAGCCAAGAATATTTCGGGAGAACTTGGAGGGATCAGCTCTGCTCTCCCACAACACTGTACTGTGGGACACATATCCACAGTGCACTGTTCACACAGTCGATGAAGGTGACCCCACTATGGACATGATCTGTCTCCATATGTTGAAACCCCTCATTAACAACCTCCATGATAGACTTCAAGGAGTTGATGTTAGGTCTTTTAGGGTGTGTCTACAAAGCAAAGTTATTTCGGGATAATGGCAGTTATTCCAAAATAAATACGCAAGCATCTACACAGCAATTCTGTTATTTCAAAATAATTTTGAAATAATGGATGGCTTATTCCAACTTCAGTAAACTTCATTCTATGAAGAATAATGCCTATTCCGAAATAGCTATTTTGAAATAAGGCGTGTGTAGACACACCATTTCTGCTATTTCGAACTAGCCCCTCACTAGGGCCATTCTAAGTTATTCCTCTTGGGGCTCTAAATCGAGATAGCACGTCTACATTAGGGAAGCCTGCTTTGGACTAATTTTGAGGCTTCCCTGCAGTGTAGATGTGCTATTTCAAAATAAGCTATTTCAGAGTAACTATGACGGAATAGCTTATTCAGAAATAACTGTGCAGTGTAGACGTAGCCTTTTTGATATAACTCCCTTGTTTATATAAGTCCTAGCAGATTTACCCGGTGTTGCTTGGGTCAATAATTCAGGAATTTCATCAAGTGTATTTTGTTTCTTCATCCCTATAAACTCCTATCATTCACTATTTTTTAACAAAAAAGGGCTATAGTCAATTTGGTTTCCAATAACTTTGTTTTCTTGTTTTCAAACCTTAAGCATTGATTTATTTAGCTGTGCCAAAACCATATAGTACACCTAATATCTGTGTTTTATCTCTTTTCTGTAAGGTTTATTGAGAAGCAATCCTATTGCAGGTTCATCCTATTTTACTGGCTCATCTTGGTTCAGTCCCTTCCAACATTTGTTCAGTTATGTCAGTTTTGAGGACTACTTGCTTTGGTGATTCTGTCTCATTTCTGTTTGGTTTTATGAGAAGCAATCCCTTTCTAGGCACATCCCATTTCCCTGGCATAACCAAAACCTTATGCTGCTTTTAGTTATGATAAGAGGAAGCTGTATACCGAATTTGGTGGTCCTAGCTCTTACCATTCAGCAAGAGTTCTTGATCAAACTAACTCTCTAAAATATATAGTAGATATGTGCGATTGTAAGTATTCTCCCATCACCCATGCCTTTGGAAGCATTTGACTTGTCTCTTCAGGAGACCAGGCATTCCCAAATACCCCCACCATCACCCTCACTCAGCACAACTCTGGCTCTGAAAGCTGGAAGAGAGCCCTAAATGTTTCAGACTTTTATTGCAATTATTATTCATACAGGTGTTCCCGACACTTTACAGCTCTAATTTCCTTTTCTTTGTGTAGGAAAGTGGTGAGAACTCATCAGCTTCTAATCACAATGAAGTCAAAGTAGTAGTAGACATTTAAATAAAAGAAAGATTAAATATTTTTGTAAAATATGGAGAGTATCTTTTGATACCAGAGTTAATTAGGTGTTGAAAATTTAGTGATCCATTTGACATCTCAAGAATAATAGATATGAAATACTTCTACTAAAACTACAACCCCTGGGGCTTTAAATTCAGTTTCTATGCAACAAAAGACAGACAATGAATCTTCTGTTCCACCGTTTAAATGAAATCATAAGAATGTACAGGTTTTATATTACACTGGGCTCCCCACATACATCAGAAAATATAATATGTATGTGCGTGTGTGTGCATGCAGTTGTGTATGGGTAACTGTGTTAATAATGGAGTTTTTTTAGTTCATTAGGGATCATTGGTGTTAAATGAAAAGTTTCATTCCAACAAAATCAAAATGTTTTGTTTTAATTTTGTATTTAATTTTCTTTTATAAAAATTCAGTACAGCTTGAACCTCTCTAAACGGGGACACTCTGGTCTGCCAACATCTACCACAGATGTTCCAGGACCAGAGAGCCCTGGTGAAGGGCTGGTGGCTGGGAGCACTATGGGCTGGCAGGGCAGCAGGCTGCGGGGAGCCCAGGGCGCCACAGGGAGGCCCTCTGGTGGGGCCAGGAAACCCGGTGGTGCTGGTAGGGCAGCGGGGCTGACAGCATGGGGGGAAGCTGGCTGGGAGGCCATTGGCTGAGCCATGGCTGAGGAGGGTCAGTGGCAGAGAGGTCAAAAATGACCTTCCCTGGTCCTGTAAAATCCCTCATTGGGGATCAGTCAGGTTCCAAAGGTGCTGGACCAGGGAAGTCCAACCTGTATATTTTAAAGGAAATTTTGCAATGAAATGTCATTTTGGACCAAAAAAATCAAAATATTTTGTTTTAAAAGTGTCAACTTCAAACTTTGTAACATTAACAACCTCCCTCGGAACCCTATTCTTGTCTCCATAAATTGCTATTTTCCTGTGTACCAACATCCCTCACAATGACAGAATTGTTGCCTTCCTTAAATATCTACCAAGTAATGGACAACACTCAAATATTCACCCCAAGCACCTCACCAAGCTCATCTTTACCCACAATAATTTTACATTTAATAATTAATATTGTCCAATGATAGGAACAGCCACGAGTGATATAGAATGATACTTAATAAACCAGTCTTTTCTATGGGCTGCCTTGAGGAAGAATTTCTGGTAAACTGTACCACAAAAATCAATGATATACTTGAGATACAGAAATGATATTTTCATTCTCTGAACAGATGTTCTACATTCTCTCCTAGATTTCCCACCACAACTACAATAACCACCACCTAACCATCAACATCTCTAGAATCCTGGATACCATGACCACCAGCAGCAATGGAAGCTCTATAGACAATTATATGCAAGAAACCAACAGGTCACCACACATACTTCCACAGTTCCAGTAACCACATCAAACACACTAAGGCTACGTCTACACTGCAAGGTTTTTTGCACAAAAACCTGCAGAGCGTCCACACCTCAAATGAGCTCTTGTGCAATTAAATGGGCAGTTAAACGGCAGAACAGAGGGCTTTTTCCGCCGTAGGTAAACCTCCTTTTCTGAGGCATAACTGCTTTTAGAGCTACCGCTATTGCGCAAGAAAGCAAGTGTGGAGCTCCAGAGGGGTTTCTTGTGCAAGAAACCCCTATGAGAAAAAGCACAGGTGCTTTCTTGCGCAAGAGCATCCATGCAGTGTGGATGCTCTCTTGCACAAAAGTGCATCGCTTTTGCGATGCGCTTAGAGGTGTGGATGTGTTTTTTGCGCAAGAACTCTTCTGCAAAAGACTTCTTGCGCAAAAACCTTGCACTGTAGATGTAGCCTAAGAAATCTGCTGTCTAAAGCCAGGCATTCAGATGCCAGAAAATATGCTCCAAGGAGAAAGTGTGAGATTAGCACACTTTTTAAACCATCTTCACTCAACAAGAACACCCCGCCAGTAAAAGTAGATTGCATCATAAAATGGGCCACCCAAATATCCCAAAAGAAACTGATTCAATGTAGTGGAAAAATAAACTCTGACTGCACACTAGCATCCCACACTGGAAACCGTATGGGATATCATTAAACAATTACATGCCATATTTGATGGAGACAACACTTTGTAAATTTTATCCCCGACTCCCTCTTCTGGCCTTCAAACAACCCTCCAATTTCACCAAGCTCATTGTCAGAAGCAAATACCCACAGACCAGGACACCCCAACTCAAAATGACACCAACCTCTGCCATAAAAACATATGCAAAACTGGTAGACATATTGCCACTGCTGTGATGATCAATATTTCCCAACACACCTTTCAAGATCTATGGGTCCCACACATTCCTATTTGAACCTGTTATGTACCTCATCCAGTGCACTAAATTCCTCAATAACAACTATGTGGGTGCAACTAGCCAATCACTATGCTCTTGAATGAACTGACATAGAAAAACAAAAAAAGACAAAGACACCATATTATCCCTGGGTGAACAATTTTTGCAATATGATCACGCCATATCTGACCTCTGAGTCCTCATTCTCAAAGGAAACTTTCACCACAACTTTGAAAGACAAGCTTAAATTCATAACTCTGCTAGACAGCAAAGATCATGGACTTAATAAAGATACTGGATGTACAGTTCATTACAATGATCTATAACATACTAAACCTCCTATGTCCTGTTACTATACAGGTGTTAACTTTACCGTGGATGGTCTCTTGTAACACCTTATCTGTTCCACTTTGCATTTAGCTCTGACACTCTGAGTAGATTCCAGGTGTAAGATCTCAAGCATCAATGAAGGATTTTACTATTGCTCATCAAAAATTGTAGTTAGTCTCCAAAAATGTTACTTTTAAAAATAGATATATTAAATATGTATTGTATGTGTATATTTCTATTTTATACACAATCCCCCCAATAAGGAGCTAATGAGGGAATATGACTATAAAACACATTTTCACAACAATAAACCTATGAATATAACAACATTCACCACGTAACACTCCCCCCCCCCCCAAGTGAAATCAGACACACTGTTTCCTCAATTCCTCTTTTTATTCCTCTATCACATTCAGCTACAAGTGCCCACAAGAGGAATCTAGCTTCACTGGCTTCATTCCATTTTGGCCTTAAACAATACAAGTGACACCTTAGCCAGCACAGAATCCTCACAAGACATCCTGCCAAGCCAGTACCTGTGGGGAAGTTGTATGAAAGAGGATAAAGGATTAAAAGAAACCTTGAAAATTCAGAGGAACAATGGTCTTGTGGTAAAGCCTGAAAATGGGATTTCTATTCAGTGTGAGTGTAGCCATGTCAGTTCCAGGATATTAGAAAGGCAGAGTGTGTGAGATAATATTTTTTATTGGGCCAACTTCTGTTGGTGAGAGAGACAAGCTGAGAAGCCACACAGAGCTCTGCTTCAGATCTGGGAATGATACTCTGAGCCTCTCAGCTAAATGCAAGGTGGAACTGTTTGTTTAGCATAAATAGTTAGCAGGTACTGTAAGGAACTGGTCAAGGTAAAATGACCAATTAACATCTCTGCAGTCACTGCCTGTATGGCTTACTACAACAATGTTTAACCCACTCACTAACCCCCTTTTTGTCCTATGACTGCAAAGGTCATTGTTCTTCTGGTTTGTGGTTCAAGAAAACATCCCTAATCAGGACAGCATTGAAGAAGGAAGCCAAGAGGACTTATGCACATGCTAGAAGTTAAGTATGTGATTGATTTCTGGAGGTAGGCAATGGGGAGCTGCTGAGTACTGAGAACTTTTGATAATCTTCCCCTTAATTTGATGCAGAAGGAAAGCAACTGAGCACTCTGCCTGAAAAGGGATGATTTTCCATAGTTGGGCCTCGGTACCTTAGTTCCCCATCTGGATAATGGGGATAGTGCAGGGAAGAACCTCATTTCTTCCTTCCTTTGTCTTGTGAGTTTGTGCTGGGAATTGTCCAGGGGCATAAGGGAGTTAGAATGTCCAAATCCCATTGAATCTCTACAGGCGTTGGAACTCCCTCAGGCTCTGTTGAATAGTCCAATATTAGATGTAAAGACCTCAGGGCGGGGACTGTCGTTATACATCTCTATAATGTCTGACATAATGGTGAACTGCTCTTATATGAGGTTTCTTGTTAGGACTGGTGGAAAAATTGCTAGCAAATCTCTTCTTGGATGGAAAAAACATGTCTATGGAAAGTATTTAATTTCCTCAAACAATAGCATTTTTTCATAAAAACCTGACTTTTTTGGATTTTAATGAAAAGATGAAACTTTCCAGTAGGGTGAAAAAAAATCAATTCTGACCTTCTGTGCTTGTGTTATTTTACATTAATGAATAATAACAATGAGGTAAAAGAAATAGAACAGGTCTGCAGCAAATTATTATCCTGCAGTCTTCCTAAGGTATTAAGGCTGTCAGTTGCTAGACAATGATCTCAAATTATATTCTCACTTTTTCTTGCTACCCTTAAGCTAGCAGTAATATTTTTACCAGCAAATCATAAGCATATGTGTAGGAATATGGCTATCAAAACATGATATAATTACCAATAATTTTCTCCCACTTCTTTGAGAGGTACATAATAACTGAGAGAACTGAAAGCTATTTCAATTTTCTCTGTGATATTAAAGCAATTAAAATGAGTTGGGTAACAAAACAAGGATGGCCTTAAAAAATTACAAGCTTCAATATTACTAGTGTGGGTGGGTGGGCTGTTCTCAAATTACCAAATTCTCAAATGTATAATTATATAGGGCATGATTTTCAAAAGCACTAAGTGACTTGAAAATCAATGGGACCTGTGCTTCTACCATCACTTAAAGTGCTTTCCAAAATCAAAATCTGAGCTGAACTCTGAAGTAGCAGTCATCAGATATTCATGTTTGCCTGCTCCTAGCTATTTTTCCAGTCTCTGCTCCTGCTCTTGCTCTGCTCCAGCACTTGCTCCTCTTTGGCTTCAATACTCAGCTGCACCTTGAGCTTACCGACTCTAGTTAACCATCCAGCTCTGGCATTTGGCTTTTGTCTCTCTGATTCTCAAGCCATCTATGGCCTATGACTTTGGTTTACCCTCCAGCTCTTTCATTCTATTGGGGCATGTCTACACTAGGAAATTATTTCAAAATAACTAAATTCAAAATAATAACTCCCAGAATAACAATTTCAAAATAAGCATATTCCCCAAGGAAAGCAGGAGTTATTATTTCAAAAAACCAGCCCCTTATTTTGAAATAATGGGCTTGGTGGTATGGACGCTCTGCTTGTTATTTTGAAATAAAAGGAGTTATTTTGAAATAACTCCTTAGTGTAGACCAGGGCTCAGTGTCTCCTATTTTTTGCTCTTATTCTTTGTTTCTTTTTTAAAGACACTGTACAAAATACATCATGCATCTCTCTCTCTCTCTCTCTGTGTGTGTGTGTGTGTGTGTGTGTGTGCGTAAAAATATAGAATCCTAAGCCCCTGTGCCACTGATTACCTTGAGGTTGTTTTTCTTTTTATTAATATTCATTTGTATTTTCAGTACATACTGTGACCCTCATCCTGAAAACACTCAGGCATGTGTTTGACTTTAAGCAAGAGAGTAGTCCCAGCAACTCCAGTAGGACTTCCCCCATGCTACCTCGAGATGAAGATACTTGCCTCTTTTGCAAAGCACTTTGAGATCTGCTGATGAAAAGTGCTGAATAAGAGCAGGGTATTATTATGATATTATTAAGGCTAAGCATGTGCACATTTTCAGGATGCAGGCCTATTTCAACACAGCAGTCACAACAAGCAAATGACACCATTAATCAAAATCATATGGATGGTATTTAACTGAAATAGAAAGCACCAGATAGGTGCTACAAAACAAACAAACAAACAAAAAACAAGGCATACATACAAAGGACTGAAAAAACCTCCACTTGCATATGCTGGTCTCCAGACTGCAAAACAAGTCTGTCTAAGTTGTATACATGGCTAGCCAGGATGCAGAAGACCCTGTCTTCATTGTCACTAGAGATAAGTAATCACAATAGGGGCTTTGAAATGAACTCCATAACAATCCTAGCATTCCTTTTCCTAACAAAAGAACCTATTTTTACATTTGGCACTAGACAATAAAACACTGATCGAAACAGCAACAATGTGAGTTTATTTGCTTTTCCAGTTCATTCATATTATTATTATTATTATTATTTGCAATTTTTGCTCTCTACTGGAACTACTTTTCCCCCCATTTATTTAAAAGATGTAAAATTTCTTACTACCTGACCATCAAAATGAAATCCCCCAAATCAGTTTATAGTTCTTTTAAAACCATCTCTTGTAAAAGGTATTACTGTAGAAAGGGACAGTTTTTTACCATGCACACAAATGGTGACCTTATTTTCATCATATCTCTAACAATTTACAATTCTTAACACCCTGATTCTGGATAAGCAATTCCATACAGTTGTGCACTGATTTATATTCATGTGCTGGACCAGAAATATCTTTGAATGTCATAAGAAATATTATCCCAATCTGAGAGAGAATTTTTCGGAGATCTCATTCCCTGTAACACCTTCAGCATGTTATTTGGGTTTAAATGCTCATTTAGCAACTTGCAAATCTTTGAGGCTGAATGCTGAGATTGGATAAGATCAATATGTAGCTTTTCTACAATGGCAGTATTGCATTTCTTTATGTGATTATATCTTTGTATTTGAGACTCTGGTAGATAAAAATCTCACTGTAGCATAGTAAACAATTTTAGATTACACTCTACAGTAATGTCTGCAAGGTAATGATTTCCATAAGCAATTCACTGATGTCAGAAGAAAGAAGGCATGATGATCCAAAGGATCATACAAATAAAGGCTTATTGAAGAATGGATTAATTCTGTGCAGGTCATTGTGATGCTCTCCCCAGGGCACCCAGAACCAAAAGCTACTGTTACATCTCTTCCTCAGCAAGGGAAAACTTTCTTGGAGTTTAAACTATGAATCAGCTGCCTGCCACAACTGTCTGTCTGCCTTACCAGCAAATGCAATGAGACTCTGTCAGTCTTAGGGTGCTTCTACACAGCAGGGCTTAACTCGAAATAAGCTACGCAAATTGAGTTACATCAATTGCATAGATTATTTTGAAATTGGGAGAATCTATATAGTACTTATTTCAAAATAGAGAACTCTTCCTCCAACTTCCCTTACTCCTCATACAATAAGGGTTACAGGAGTTGGAGTAAGAAGTCCTCCCGCTTGACAGTGTTTTGACATTATTTTGAAATAACTGCCTGCTGTGTAGATGTGGACTAAGTTATTTTGAAATAACACTAGTAATTTGGAAATAATGTTGCTGTATAGATGTACCTTTAGCCTTCATTTGCAGGCAACATTTAGTGGACCCCCGTTCTCAAGTTTCCCAAGGGTACATCTACACAGCAACATTATTTCAGAATAATTGATGTTATTCTGAAATAACATAGTGTGCGTCTACACTACAAGGCATTATTTTGAAATAATGTCGAGCTGGAGGACTTCCTACTCTAACTTCCCTTACTCCTCATAAAATAAGGGTTACAGGACTTGAAGGAAGAGTGTTCTTCCTTTGACTTCCTGCTGTGTAGTCAGTGCCAAAAGCCAAATTCAGCTATTTTGACTTCAGCAATGCAATTGCCGTAACTGAAGTTGCGTAGTTTAATTCAACTTTAGCCCTGCTGGGTAGACATGCCCCAACATATCTGTGCAGCATCCAGTCCCTTTCACTGGACACTCACAGAATTGTTATGTGTGCTGCCTCCAAAGACAAACCTGTTGACTTCCTGAGGAGACAGACTTTACTTTAAAATAGGGCACCAGAATGGTTTATAGTAAAACTTAAGAATAAGTTTATTATTAAAAACCAAAGATATAATTGATACTAAGCGGAGACAACAGAAATAGAAAATGGCTACAAATAAATAAAAATAAAACACACTTTCTTGTGTCTGAGACTTAACCTTGGTAATCTGCTATTTTTGCTCTCTTAAGTACATCAAACCACCAGCATTTCCAGCCCTTCTGGTAGATGGAGTCACAGAATCAGAAGAGAGAGATACAACTAGAATGTCTCTTCCTCCTTTTATATTCTCCATAGTCTATTGTATTTGCCTCAAAATCCTGATTGACCTCCTGGGGGCTCACACTACCGTTTGTCATCTGATGTGCTCACCAGACTGTTTCCTCTGCCACTTGTCCGCTTGATTAGTTTGTCTATGTTATATGTAAATGTGCTTTCATTGTCCTCTGCCTGTAACCAAGCCAGGTAAACAGGTAAACTACTTCCCTTTGTCTAAAGCAGGTCTGTTTATTCACTATCTCCAAACTATATTTTAAGAATTTGATTCCAAGACACATTTGTAACTCATTATACACAAACTGTAGCTGTCCAGCCCACAGGCGCTGAGAACTAATGGCTGAAACAAGTATTCATCCTGGTGATTAGAGCTGGTTTTAGGGTGGGCAGACTCCTAGGGTACATCTACGAAGCAGTGTTATGTCGGAATAACTAATGTTATTCAGAAATAACATAGTCCGCGTCTACACTACAAGCAGTTATTTCAACATAATGTCAAAATAATGTCGAGCTGAAGGACTTCTTATTCCAACTCCTGTAACCCTCATTTTATGAGGAGTAAGGGGAGTTGGAGGAAGAGTGCTCTTACTCAGACTTCCTTCTTGTAGACAGCACCAAAAGCTAAAATAAGCTATTTCGACTTAAGCTATGCAATTGACCTAGCTGAAGTTGCGTAGCTTATTTCGGCTTTAGCCCTGCTGTGTAGACGTGTCCCTAGAGTGAGCCAAGGAGGGACACAAATATGCAAGAGACTTAGATATGCAAGAAGGACAAGATAAAACATCAGATGTGGTCTGATTAGAGACAAAGTCTGTCTGGGCTAGAAAGTTATGGGGAGACTTCTTCAGGCAGCAGATTCTGAAAAGAATAAGCCTCCAGCACCAGTAAATGAGATTGTACATAGAGGAAGGATCTAGTGGAGTGTGCTGAGAGAAAGACAACATCTATGGGATAATAAGCATAGAGAGGTGGGTTCAAAATCTGACTGGCCAAGTTGTTTTAAGAGTCCCCTAATCTACCTCTTCTCACCACAACAAATGAAGCATGACTAAATATTTGTTAAGGAAAGTCAGAAACAGGAATAGTATGGCTCCAAGCTGCTCAAGCCATGGTCTGAGTTGCACTAGCAATGTTGGTACTCAAGATAGAAAGGAACTGAACAGGGAATGAATAGAATACATAATTATACTTGTAGTGAATGAAAAGCAGATGAGGACTCACTCTTACATTAATGGCTATAGAGCCATTCTGACACATGCAGAGGTTTTATTCAAGGGAGAATCCATGCAAAATGCAATTTGTGTCCATTCCATTCTCCCCCCTTTTTGGGTCATTCATTACTTCCACTCAGGATATGTGTACACTTGAGATTGATCGACAAACTATTGTCATTCATGAGAGCTTAACCCCTTCGCCCTATTCCAAATGACAAAAGTTTTGCCATAGTAAGTGCAAGTGTGAACACATTTTTGTCGGCATGAGTGCTCTCTCCCAACAAAGCAAAAGCTGTGTGTAGGGGCTGGGAGCATTTTGTTAGCAAAAGTGCAGACAAACAGGGTTGACACTCACTGACTTTTAGGGTACATCTAGATTTTATGCCTCTGCCAACAGAGGCATGTAAAATAGGCTACCTGACATAGTCAATGAAGCGGGGATTTAAATATCCCCGGCTTCATTAAAATAAAAATGGACGCTGTGCTGTGCTGGCTCAGCTGATTGTCGGCACAGCGCGTGAGTCAAGACGTGGATCGGTCGACAGGGGAAGCCTTTGTCAACTGCTCTCTTATGCCTCGTGGAATCCCGGCTTCATTGACTATGTCGGGTAGCCTATTTTACATGCCTCTGTTGGCAGAGGCATGTAATCTAAACGTACCCTTTGTGACAAGGCTGTGTCCATATAGCCTTGTCTTTAAGAGTTGCATAAAGTAGATGTACCTTTATTTTGAGGTTTGTGCATACTCCAATTTCTCCCTTAGTTAAATGTAAACAAGCCTAATAGATCTGAAACAAATACATAGTTGGTGCCTCTCAAACAAAAGTTGCACTTCGCATCTAATTTAGTAACTTCATGTAAAACCCCTACTTCAACAGATTAGAAGTAATCATGGCTCTTATTATCATACGGACATGTAATTCCTGATTGCTATTAACATGGCTGGGCAAAGAACAATCAAAACTATTGGTGGGAGAATGCTTAAAGGATGGGAAGTAGGGTTTGGATTGAATAAGTATTCAAAAGCATCTAATTTTACAGTATGTAAAACTGGTCTTGAAATCTCACCATAATGGGTTTTCTTTGAGTTTTCTGGGACTTCTGCTTTTGATTCCAGCTGGAAATACCATAACATCTTTTCTCATAGTGAAACACCTACAAAATATATATTTCTTAATTATGCAAATATTCCAGATATTTTAAAAAATGTTATGTTAGATTCTGGTACTAAAAAAGTGAAAGTTTTGGGAGTGTAACGTTAGCTTAAATGGCTCAGTAATATCTCATGCAAACACATTCTAATCTTGAGCTTTCTGTTCTTTACTATGGAGATATTCATTCTTAATAGACTGCTGGATAATCAGATCCAAACTGCTCTATTAAATTAACTCAGAATTAATAATCAGAGAGGGCCCCAAAGGTGAATTAGAGAGAGCAAAGTGTTAAGAACACTGAAATGAGGGGGAAGACACAGAGCAGGATTAAAGAATAAAGAACAGATAAATAAAAGCAATAGTAATTGGGCACTGTTTAAGCAAAGCCCACAGAAATCTCCATTTGTGTTGGTTATGGCAGAAATCCATTTATCTATATTTCAACATGTCTTGGAATCTCATTCTGAGCCAGGTGCATGAGGAATCAGCAAGAACTTGGACAGTTATTAACAATAGCATCACTAATAAAACCAATACAGTTCCAGTTCACATTCATTCTGCCCATCACAGCAACACTTTAAAGAAATTCAGGTCAATAGAAAGAACAAACTCCATAGCAATGCATGAGTTAGTTTTGTATAGAACTGCATGTTTTTCTTCTCAATTGTGCAGTGTTTGAAACAGCGTGGTGTGCTTCTTTAGAAACAGAATGTTTAAAATAGGAAACCATACTTAGGTACTCTGCAGTGGATAAATAAAGAAACAATTCAGAATGAATAAATCTGAGAGGCTTTCTTTTCATTTAAAAATACTAATTTTTAAAAAATCAGAATTGTTTAATGGGCCAGATATTCAGCTGCTGTAAACTGACATCAGTCCAGAGACTTCAGTTTACATCAGCTGTGGATTTGGCCCAACACCTCTAATGAGCACTGTTGGCAAGAAGACTATGGTTCAAAACCTCTTCTAGTCATAGCTAATGATCTCTATAAGCAAATTTCCACTTGAGTATAAAAGCGGATATTTTGAGTGGCCCAGTAACTTCTTGGTGCCAACTCACAGAAGTGCACAAGATTTACAGGGATCTCCCGTGTCTATTATCTACATACTAGTTCACCAAAAATGATCATGTAAGGTCCCCACTGAAAGCTGGTGTGACACTGGTCAACATAATCAATGTGAAATGTATATATGGAAAATATGTAATTTTCTAAACTGAAAATTGTGTTTTTATAGTCTATGATTTGGGGCTGGTCACCAGAAGCTGCTAACCAAGTTTCTTTCAGGCGGAAGGTGTTTACATATTGGTCTATCTATAAGTTGAGTATTGTTTGGCTCACAATGAATGCCATTTACAGTCTGTGCTGAAAGCTAATGAAATGGTTGTGAAATCTTCAGGGAGAGGGAATTCAAGGGAGGAGATGCACTAGCAGAAGGAGTCCTATGTATAAGAGAAGACAATGGATTTTTGGACTATAACTATGCACAGGAACTCACCCTGGATCCTTAGTCTAGGAAGTAAAGCCGACAGTGGGTTTACTTCTTGCAAAAAGGATCACAGACAGCCAGGCTATTAAATGCTGAGAGAAGAAAGTTGGGTGAGATAAACTTCATTAGACGGAGAGTCTCTTGTTTGTTAAGTCTAGGCTCTAGTATGTGCATGATTTTGTTTTATATGTGGCCCTTTGTTTCCAGGATTCTGCTTTGCATCGCTTGAATCTCTCCGTTCTTTGCTAAAGCAACACATACTCGCTGTCTGTACCAACAACACTAAGTGCTGTGTTAGGTGGAACTGGGTTCTGTGGTGTGATTGATAAGTTTGGGTACCTTGGGAACAGAGGGTGTGAGAATTCTGAGTGTGTTCGGGGGGGAATCAGCGTGGAACCTTGCCAGTAGATTCTCGGAGGGCTTCGAGGTGGCTGTGTGTCTATTGCTAACCCACAGAGGGACAGCAGAGGTTGCGTAGGCTGAGAAGGGAGTGCTTGTGCAGACAAGTGGCTGGTGGAACCAGGGAGCTGACCCACGCCAGGCACAGACAAGGCTTCCTTGTGCTCAGGGCAGGTGACAATGAGGTGCCTCCTCCCGAGTCCCAACCCTGGGCACCCCAGGGGTGTGTCACCTCTTGCAGTACAGTGTGAGGAGGCTAGCAGGGTTCCAGTTTCTTTATAATAATATTGTATTGTTGGATTTATTTCACGCAACGCTGTTTGGGAGCAACTGTTATTTTGGAAACAGCTGCCAACTTGTGCTGTGGATGAACCTTTGCTTTGTGAATCTGATAGAAAAGATGCAGAGTTAGGTGCTGATTCGGAAAGCCCTTAAACATGTGCTGTGTATGGGTCTGAGCACACAAGACTCATGTGCTCTTAAAAGTTCCCTTGGATGCTGTAAGGCTGCAGCACTTCCTCTTTTGTTGGCCTCTCTGGCATGCTTCCTGGGCACTGAGTCTCTGCTATCCCTTCATGGATATGGGATCTCAAATCCCAGCTACCAAAGCCCCCACCCCTCTGACTAATGGTGATCCCCTCAGACTGTCTAATAGCTTTCTCCCTCCCCTGCCACCCAGCTCCAACATTGTGGGTACTCTGGGATTGGAGTTCCTGACTTCAGGGACATGCAATAGGGAAAGTAAACACACTCTTTGCAAAGGATTTCCATAACTTATCACTTTTTGGTTAGCAGAGAAATTTGCAGATTTAGACAAAACAATACAATTCCTGGACTCATCTCCCAGCCTCACTTTCTTCACTACTCTTGAGCATTCTTTGGGCTTTGGTAAAATTCTTTTAAGGAATCCAGGACTCTCCCCTTCTGCACAGAACTTCTCTTCTGACCCACGGAGTTTCTCTCATATGCAGGCATTTTCCTTCTTCATTGGTTGATCCATCATTTTAAAAGGATCCCTTTGATACAAAACATACCCTTTTGATCCTCTCTCCTTTCCAAACTTCCTTTATCTGTGTGAGTCCCTCTAGGTTCCCCCCAGCTCAGTGTTTTTTAAGACAGTACTAAGACTTGACTTCTTTGGTCTTAAGTCTGGGGATTTTCCATGTTCCAAACCTCAGGCCCCAGCAGAGAAGTTGATGAAAACTGGTTTCACCTCGGATGCAGCCATCACATTGCCCTAATGTGTTCCTTTTTGAATAAGAGTTGCAAAGGTTTAATGACTTTCTGTTGTCCCTCATCTGGGGGGATATGTGACAGGAGATGGTAGATTCCCTCCTACACTGTGATGTTCAATGGTACAGAAGTGTTGTAAGATCAAAGCAAGAACAAATAAGACGTACATAGAAAGATTTCCTAAATAATCACAGATATAAATGTACATTTTTCTGGGAGTGCAAAATTTGTCACATGCTGTAACTTCAAATCCATTTCATGGCAACTTTCCTTCTGTTGCCAAGATTTTTGCTTCTTGAATAATACAGGTCTTGCCATCCAGGGGGTACTTTGAACTTCATAGCAATGAAAGACAAAATTAATATGTTCTAAGAGGAAGGAAAAAATCAGGTTTACTTGTATTGTAGAAGGCAGCTCGGATACTTTCTATCATCTTTGATTTTTAACAAATCATTTGAGACTATTGATGTGAAATACATTTTTTTCAAGAGGCATTTTAAGCAATTTTGAAGACCGTGTGAAGATTACTTCCCAGATGGCCCTTCTTACATGAAAAAGAGATGAATGGGTGACCCATTTATTGTAGAAGCAATTAACAAAGACAGACATGAAGATTCCTTAGCAGAATTATCTTGTGGTAACACTTTAAAGCTGAGATTACAGGCAAGAGTCTCATCTCATGTAAATCAGCATAGCTCTCTTTAAGTCAATTGAGTTCATATCAGTTTGTCCCAGCTGAGGGGTTGGAACCAGATGCACTCAAGCAGTGTAGGAGTTTCCACAAAAACTGCATAGTTTCAAACAGTCAGAAAGGGCTGGTGAGTGATAGAGAAAGTTTGGGAACCTTCCCTCTACAATGTGATGCCTTAGAGTTATGCTGTTGATGACTGACCAAGTGAATTTGTGTTTGCTTGCAGAAGGATCAGCTGTTTCTGGGATGGGAAAGGGGGTTTGTTGTTTTTTTGGCAGGGAAAGAGTTGGAGGAGCCAGAGAAAAATTAAGAAGAGATCAAGGAAGAGCATCCACATCACTGATAATTAAATACACTCCTAAGCCTCTTTAACACAGTTCTTGGGTTTCCCTACGGTATGTCCACACTACAGTTTTTCAAAAAAAACTTGAATTACGTCCACACTGCAATCATGTTCTTTCAAAAGAAAATTGCAAGAACAGAGGGATTGTCCCGGCATTGGTAATCCTCTTTCTACGAGGAAGAAGCCTTTTTCCGAAAGAGCTCTTTCGGGAAAAGGCATGTGTGGAGGGGAAGAGGGAGTTCTTTCAGATGAAGAGGAAAGAGGAAAAAGCACAGGTGACCTGGTGGCCACTCCATCCATAGTAATCACAGTTGAAATGCAAGATAGTGTCCATTCAGAGTGGACATTATCTTTCAAAAAAGCAGACTGATTTTTCGATGCGCTTTGGCAGTGTGGGCACGCTCTTTTGGAAGAAGTTTTTCCGGAAGATTTCTTCTGGAAAAGCTTCTTCCGAAAGAAGCCTGCAGTCTAGACGTAGCCCTACAATCCAACTCTCTTGACCCACAGGAATTGTTTGTAGTCCCATCAATCCAGGCTGAAGTATTGTGAAGATGGAAACCTTGCAAAAAAGCAAGGTCTGGTGGTCTTTTACATTAATTTTCTCTAACACAAATTGGCTCAGTGCTTCCATTATACAATTGAATCTATTGTAGAGGGATATATAATACAATCAGCTCTATATTAGAAACATTAAGTTCTCTTCCATTACAGAAAATTGCCGCACAAGGCTACCAGGCTCTGCTTTATTGGCCAGGATGACAGCTGTAGATGGCCTATTCAATATCACGCCAAACAGTAAAGGTAGAAGGGGGTTGGGTGTTTTTTAAATGGCAAGAAGCTACATCACTGACTTCACATCAGAAGTACTTACACATTGGTGTCAGTCACCTTTCTTATGAGTGGCAGAGTGAAAGCAGAGCTGCTAGGCCTAAACAACACCGTTTGTGAATGATCATGTTCGATTTGATTTTTATCCCAGGACCTCTTGACCAAACATTGCTTAGGAAAGAGGCAAGTTATTTCCCTCTGTCTGCCTCTGCAAAGAGAATGATTTGAATTGTCAAAAATATATTTTATCATTATCAACCCAAGGACCACAAAGAAGGGCCACCAACAAATGAATAATACAATAACTCGGATGTTGCCTTGCTCATCTTCAAAGATTTCGTGAGATTTCTGACTTCTAGTCTTTTATTAAAACTATATCATTCTGTAAAGGTTAAATTATCATTCACCTCCATTCTTAGCTACTGGAACTATGGATGCTGAACATGCTGCTCTCTGGCTCAAAGGCATTTCCATTATACATAGGAGCTACAGTTTGGTCCAATGACTCTCAGCACTCCACTATAAAAATTGTTCCAGTACCCCTGCCTCCATTGCTTTCTTAGTGGGAGCTGGGGATTCTCAGAGTTATGTCTCCACCCTTGTTGATACGTACATTTTTACATTTTACATCTTCAGATGCCTGTATCCTATAATTAGGGCCTTACCAAATGCACAGTCCTTTTTGGACAATGTCACGGTCACAGTATTTTAAAAATGGTAAATTGCATGGTTTCAAATATTTAAACCTGAAATTTCACGGTATTGTACATTGTTAGGTCCTGATGGAAAAAAGAGCTGTGTGGGGAAGGGGGTTGCTAGGTTATTGTATGGATATTATTTACTTCTTCCCTTATTTTTGTACCACTGCTGGCAGCACCATTGCCTTCAGAGTGGGACAGCTGGAAAGTGGTGGCTGCTGGCCAGGAGCCCAGCTCTGAGGGCAGAGCTACTGTCAGCAGCTATGCTGAAGTAAGGATGGCCTGGTATGGTATCGCCATCTTTACTTCTGTGCAGCTGCCTGCAGAGCTGGGCCCTCAGTCAGCAGCTGCCACTCTTTGGCTACCCAGCTCCGAAAATCACAGTGTAGGAGTAAGAGCAACATGGGAATGGTATTACCACCTTTACTTCTGCACTTCTTCTGGCAGGGTGCTGCGTTCAGAGCTGAGCCACCAATATTACAACCACCTCTCTCTAATTGCTTAGCTCTAAAAGCAGCACAGATATAAGGGGGGCAATACTGTGACTCTCCTAAAATAACCTTATAGTCTCCCTGCAATTCCCTGTTGAATCAGGACTGCCAATTTGAGAAACCCTGGTCTCTCCCATGACATCTGTATAGTTTAGGGTAAAAGCACACAAAAGGTCAGAATTCATGGGATGACATCAGATTTCATGGTCCATGATGTGTTTTGCATGGTTGTGATTTTGCTAGTATTTGCTCAAGGATGGACAGCTGTGTTTCATTCTGACTTCAGACAGAAAAAGGGCAGTGGTCACTCTGGAAAAATATTCTTACCCACCCAAATGTTTTCAAAGCTTTTACAAAATTAAGCAGGCAGAAACTAAGTTAGGGTACGTCTACACTAGACCCCTAGATCGATCTAGAGAGGCTAACGAAGGCAACCGAAATTGCAAATCAAGCCCGGGATTTAAATATCCCGCACTTGATTTGCATGGTCTCGGCCGGTCACAATTTTAGAAATTGACTAGCCTGAAGTAACTGCCCGCATCTACACGCGGCAGTGAAACGGGATTCTGATTTAAAGACCTAACTCGAATTAGCTGGTATTCCTCCTGCAATGAGGTTAACCAGCTAATTCGAATTAGGGGCTTTAAATCGGAATCCCGTTTCACTGCCGCATGTAGATGCGGCAATTACTTCGGGCTGTCAATTTCTAAAATGGCGATCGGCAGAACATGCAAATCAAGCACGGGATATTTAAATCCCGGGCTTAATTTGCAATTCCGGTCACCCTCATTAGCCTCCCTAGATCGATCTAGGGGGCTAGTGTAGACATACCTTCAGATAATAATGTGCTGAACATGTGGGCTTTGTGGGTGTCTCAGATGATGCTATCTTATTATACCATAAAACAACTGAAAATTGACAGTGAGAAGTGGGATAGAACTTGAGGTAAGATAGAACTGAAAGGTCCCTTGAGGCTATCCATTTGAAGGCACATTACACACATACATTGGGCATTACAGTACTAACCAAAAGTACTAAGCATATGATGAGCTGCCTTCAGTCTTGGGCTTGTTAGCCCAAGTCACAGTACATCTGGTCACTTTGGATTGTGAAGTTTAAGTCACAGGGAATTTGCTTCAGTAAAAGCTTCTAATTTAAATTTTATTAAATCCATATTGGGATGTTTTTAAGGGTCTGTATGTTTTCAGATAAGATTCTAGGCATTTCCCTAATATGATACTATTTCCATGCCAAATGGAGGAATGAAACCCAGAATGGAAGATGAATGGCCATCCCAAACAGAGCTTCACTTAATGAGGATATACAAGATTTTTCTGAAAATATCATATCTGCATGGTCAAATAAATCTCATTTTTCTAACTTATGTCAGGCATATAACAGGTTGTTTAAAAAAGTATGATCATTATGTTCAGACAGATATTGCATAATAATAAAGTACAAACAGCTATTCAATCAAAGAGCTGGATTAAATTTAGAGGAGGACACTATACTGTCGGTATCGATGGACCATTCCATTATGATTGTGACTCAAGGGGTGGAGAGAAAGGTTGATTGAATACATATCTATTTATTCAAAACCCTGTATTTGTTTTATAGGCATGTTGAACTACTTCAGAATTTCTTCTTTAAATCTGAGCACTGCCTTGTTAGCACTTCAAACACCGTGATCAAACCACTCATCCTCAGTTTGCTGTCTTACAGCCTGTTATCAGAGCTCCCCCTCAGGTGGCATTTTCTCATTTCATTCTTGGAGAGGTGGATTAGTGTGTTTGTGATCTTTTCTTCACATCAGCACACTTGCTATGTGGTCTTTTATCCTCACTAGTATAATGAAATAACCCAAGATGAATGTCCCTTCCCTGTGTCTCTCTCTGCATGTTTGTAACTGTGCGTGTTTATATGCTGTGCATAACTCAATTCTGTAACAGCAGGATGCTGGCCCTGATCCTCCTTCCATTGAAGTCCATGTTAAAGCTTCCACCAACTTTAATTATGCAGAATCAGACTATGTACACAATGCCATTTTTAGTTGCAAAACTACGAAGTGACTGTACAGCTTATGATTCACAAAGTGAAACTACAGAATGGGCCAGATCTGCAGTTAAGTTGCATTCTATATACACATTATAATGAGAGCAACATCTAGTTTCAGTGCCAAAAAGATGTTGTGGCTGAGAACTTAAACACACAATACACAGAAATTGTTTCCAAAGTAACTAAGGGCACATCTACACTTCAACACCATTTCAAAATAACTAGCACTATTCCAAAATAAGTTAGTCGGTGTCTACATAGCAGGCAATTATTTTGAAATAGTGTCAAAATACTGTCAAGCTGAAGGACTTCTTACTCTGACTCCTGTAACCCTCATTGTATGAGGAGTAAGGGAAGTCAGAGGAAGGGTGCTCTATTTCAAAATAAATGCTGTGTAAATGCACTCTATTTTGAAATAAGCTATTTCGAAATAAGATACGCAATTGACATAGCTCAATTTGTGTAGCTTATTTCGAATTAAACTTTGCAGTGCAGACACACCCTAACTCTAGACCGAGGAACTGAGCATTCAAAGAACAGGCTTGGGGAAAGGCTGAACCAATGAGAGGCAGATGTTCAACGGGTGTAAGTGATCATAGCTCCACTGACGTCAAAAGAGCTATGAAAATTCATACCGACCGACGACCTGTACCTGAGTTTGAGACCTGCATAATGCATCTTGTCCCACTTGCTCCAAAAAATTAAAAAAAAGAAAGATGGTGCTAATGTGTTTAAATGGATGTACAATTCATGAACAGATGTAAAACAAGCTATTTGTTAACAATTACTGTTGTCTTTTGACTATGCAATCATTAAGTCATTACACATTCCATTCACTCTCATTTGCTGAGGAAGTGAGCTTCTAGAGTGCAGTTTTTTTGAAAGCTGCCATTAAGAAATGGAGAAAAAGAGACAGCAGAAGCTGGTTTATCTAAACCCCTTCCATTGTGATTTTCGGGGAAATAAAATGTTAACACTTGGAGCCAGATTCTAATCTTATAGTGGTTTTGGATCAGTTTAACTCCATTAACTATAATAGAATTACTCATGATTTACACACTTTTGACAAGAGATTTTATTGCCTTTTAATTCTGCAGACCAAGTAGGTCTGTAGGTCTCTCTTTAGTCCCAACTGCCTTCTATTTAACATCTATTCCTGTTTCATGGCCATAGTGTAGGCTGTGATGATGCTAGTGTGCAAAACTCCAGAGCATAAAAATTTGATTTGAAAACAAAATATCATGACCATACTTTAAATATACTAGCAGGACTTCAGTGGAGTGATGCTGCACATGATAAGGGGATGTATAGAATCAGAGAATACTAGAACTGGAAGGGACCTCAAGAGGTCATCAAGTCCAGTCCCCTGTCCTCACAGCAGGACCAAGCACCATCTACAGAATCCCTGATAGATTTCTATTTAATCTGCTCTTAAATATCTCCAGTGATGGAGATTCCACAACATCCCTAGGCAATTTATTCCAGTGTTTAACTACCCTGACAGAAACTTTTTGAAGTTTTTCTTAATGCCCAATCTAAACCTCCACTGCTGCAATTTAAGCCCTTTGCCTCTTGTCCTATTATCAGAGGCCAAGGAGAACAATTTTTCTCCCTCCTCCTTGTAACACCCTTTTAGATACTTGAAAACTGCTATAATGTCCCCTCTCAGTCTTCTCTTTTCTAAACTAAACAAGCCCAATTCTTTCAGTCTTCCCTAATAGCGCATGTTCTCTAGACCTTTAATCATTTTTGTTGCTCTTCTCTGGACCTTCTCCAACTTCTCCACATCTTTCTTGAAAGATCCAAAATGGCTAAAATTAAGAGGTACCAGCTGAGCTTTGATTGACACATCCTATCCAGTTTCCAGTGAGTTTCAGAAAGTGGTGTTCTAGATATACCTGTAGGTGCAAATAGGCTTAGTGTATATGAAGAGCTCTGTACCAGTGCGTTATTGAAAATGAGTTGATAATTATATGGAGCCAAATTCTGAAATCCTTACTCAGTCCACATCCCTTTGGAGTTAATTAGGGAAAATTCTTACTAAGGGCTGATGGCTAAAACTAGGTTTGAAATGTGAAGTTAAATTTTAACGGAGCTCTAAGTAAACCTTCAGGGTTTGGCACATAGGGTGTTATACTAAGACTTCTTTTGATTTCATGGAGTTTTGGATCAGGCTTGTACTGTGTATGCACAGCACACAACTGTCTAATCCCTATACGCTTTGTTATTTCAAAATCAAATTCCTTCCTTCCTTCCTGCCAGAGAGCTTGGCCTTATGACTATGTTCACTGCAAATTGAATATTTTAAAATGGACTAGTTTGGGGGGGGTTATTTATATGGCAAACTAAAGGCTGGGAAAAAAAAACCATTTGAAAGTGTATTAATTGTTTTCAGTCTATTTCTAACCACAAAGCAACCTGATTTTCAGCAAACTTTCAAAAATAGAAACCATCATCTTTTGTTTGACGTACGCAAAAAATGTCAGCCCAAAAGGACTGTTTTTCTCCAGTTATAAGCATCTGAAGACAGGAGTTTATAATGAAACTGCCTCTTCAACCATAACGGGAGCATAGTGACTTCAGAGACATAATAATACAATACGCCTTACTTTTGGGAAATAAACACACATCAATAAATCTTATTATTTCAATGACTATGCTACCATATGTAAGCAATTTTAATGAGCATAGCAAAAAGTACATCCCTATAATTGTTCTGCACATTCAGGGCACATCTACACAGCAGGGCTAAACTCGAAATAAGCTACGCAAATTGAACTACATCAATTGCATAGCTTATTTCAAAATAGCTTATTTCGAGTTTTGATGCTGTCTACAAAGCACTTATTTCGAAATAGAGCACTCTTCCTCCGTCTTCCCTTACTCCTCATACAATGAGGGTGACAGGAGTCGAAGTAAGACGTCCTGCAGCTTGACATTATTTCGACATTTTGCCAGCTGTGTAGATGTGGACTATGTTATCTCTAAATAACGCCGGTTATTTCGAAATAATGTTGCTGTGTAGACATAGACACACTGTCCTTTCTGCTGTGGTGTACAGTGTAATCCAAGGGTTTGTGAACTTCCTAAGTGTAGAAGACATCTGAAAGAGATACTTTTCTGCAACACTTGCCTGCTGACAGGCATCTGGGGGATCACTTCTTTGACCCATCGGAAATGCATAATGGCCTTCCAGTGATTACAGCAATGGCTTTCTGGGAAAGTAATATCAGGAACTTATTCATGTATTTTAACTCTCTTTAATGTAATAAGCCATTTTGTCCTTTTTTTTACAAAAAAATCAATCACACTATCTATTCTGGTGCATCATTTCAGCTTACACTCCCATCTCTTTCCCCACTTTCCCACATGTTTTTCTGTCACTGGCCCCTTCTCAGACTTACCCTGCACTTGTTTCCCTGCTATTATGTTTCCTTCCCTCTCTGTCTACTGGACATGTGGCTCAGACAACTAGTTCTTCCCTTCCTCTCTTGTCCTAGACAGAGGTACCGTCTCTCACATTCCCTTCTCCCCTTCGGCTGCTGACTGATTGCTTCAGTTGCTCTGGTGGTGGCTTCTCTTTCCTGAAACGACCAGATAAGTGTCTCCATTTGATCTCTGGCTGCTTCTACAAGCCCATCAGACTCCTCTTTGCAAACAAGAGATTGGACAATTGTTGAAGCAGCTAAAAACAAGATGGCAAAATCAGCACCATGTGACCAGGCAACTCTTCATGGCTCAAGCAGCAAGTGCTCTGTGAACACCACATTTTCACTCTTTCTCCATATTTTTGTGATGCAGGGAAAACCATGCACCCATTACTCACAGCTTTGCTCTTCCACTTGAGAATCTGGCAATGTTCCTTATTTTCATGAGTGTGCATGGAAGAACTACTACGTCCTAAATCTACTGTATGTACTAGAGATAGGCAACACTCAGAGTTTTGATTCAGTTCCGATAAGCACTCCAAAGAGAGTGAAATGGTGTTGGAAATCTTGCAAAGAGAGCCTGCCTTCTTGTAGTCATCTCTTGATGTTAAGGTTTCACATAATTCCTTATTTTATCTGAAGCAATTGGACAATCATTAGCAAATGCACATATGCAGAGCTAAGTACACATCAATGCATGGGAGACTATGAAGGGGCAGGCCCTCATGCTGACAGGGAAGGAACTAACAAGCTTCTCTAGGCCTGGACAACACCAACCAGGCAACTACAAGGCTTGTTCTATCTGGACTGGAGGGGGGGTGGGGGTGATTAAAAGGGAAAATGTGACACAGGAAGGGGTGGGGAACTAAGATAAGGTTGCTCCATCTCAGACAACTGAGACAGGCTCCCTGTGAGGGAAATGACAACAAACCCCCTGAAGCTGCATGACCCAGCCTCAGAGCAGCACGTCCCACAAGGAGGAGCCGGAGGTGGACCTCTGTGTACACTAAGCCAAAAGGACTGACTAGAAAGACTGCCTGAGTTCCATGTCTCCCTTGGTTCTTTTCAATTTCCTATGAACTCTTCTATCCCATAAGGGAAGAATGAGGGGAGAGGCCTTTTGTTTGTGCCAAGAAACCTCAAGAGTAACAGTAGACAGAGGTGGAGAGAAAGAATACAAGGACCTGAAGCAGGGACTTGAGGGGACTCCTCCCCCCACAAGGACTTCATATTGGTCTCTGAGCCTGAACTTCTAATGCAAGAAAGTTTGATTCCTAAAATAATCCTTCATGTAAATAAAACATAATTGTATTCATCTGTTCATAAGTTATACTTACCACATTTAAAAGAATGTGAGGACCAGATTTCAAGCTAGCATAACTCAGCTGAAGTTAGTGGAGTTGTGCCAATTTATATCAGCTGAAGAAGATCTATGCCAGAGAATGTAACAGTTAATCCCTATACCTCCTTGGGAGCCCAGCATCCTTTATGGCATCTCCAGAAAGGTTATTATACATTCTAAAAGTTCTCCTGCTGCCCTGACAATATGAGGTGCTTTGCTTCCCTGATCCTGATGACTTTATTCATTAGCTCATCTCATTTTAATTTTTTCTTCGTTAAATTTACTTTTATGGATATTTTTGTTCAACTCCCATGCTTTTCTATTATGTAAATTGGCAGCTGCTTTACTCTTGTGTAAAATCTGGAGGGTTTACATTTTCCCCTCTGAAGTGAAAATCAATAAGAGCAGGGTGGAAAGAAAACTGTCGTAAAGTATTCCACAGGGATTTCAACAACTTCCGCCCCACCATCAACCTTAGTCTGGACCAGTCCACACAAGAGATCCACTTCCATGATGTTCAATTAAATGATGGACACATTTCCACCACCTTATACCAGTAACCTACTGAACTTTATACTTACCTACATGCCTCTAGCTTTCATCCAAGACACATTTCCCAATCAGTTGTTTATAACCAGGCCCTAAGATTCAACCAGATTTGCTCCAATCCCACAGAGACAAACACCTACAGGATCTATATCAAGCATTCTTAAAACTTAAATACCCACCCGGGGAAGTGAAAAAAAACAAACCCAGATTGACAGAGGCAGGTGAGTACCCAGGCATCAGCTTCTTCAAGATAGGCCCAGCAAACAAAATAACAGAACTCCACTAGTCATCACCAACAGCCCCCAAATTAAACCCCTCCAGCACATCATTAACAATCTACAACCCATCCTGGGAAACGATCCCTCACTCGCACAGGCCTTGGGGGACAGGCCAATCCTCGCCTACAGACAACCCCCTAACCTCAAACAAATTCTTTCCAGCAACCACACAGCACACCTCCATTATACTCATCCAGGAACCCACCCTGGCAATCAACTCTGGTGCCAACTCTGTCCACACATCTACACAAGCGACATCATCACAGGACCTAACCACATAAGCCACCACATCAGAGGCTCATACAACGGCACATCCACTAATGTGATCTATGCCATCAAATGCCAGCAATGCCCCCCTGCCATGTATATCGGCCAAACTGGATAGTCTTTACGACAAAGGATTAATGGACACAAATCAGATAGGGTACATCTACATTTGCTCCCTAGTTCAGACTAGGGATGCAAATGTAGGCGACGGAAATTGCTAATGAAGCGGGGATTTAAATATTCCGTGCTTCATTAGCAAGATCTCGCCCGGCACGGTAGTCCGAATCACAACTGATTCGAACCAGGAAGTGCGCGCCGGGATGCAGTAGTTCGAACCAAAGCCCTCAAAAAATGAAACTAACGTTACTCCTCAAAAAACGAGGAGTAACGTTAGTTCGAACCAAGGGCTTTGGTTCAAACTGCGTCTGTGGCGCGCTCCAATCAGCTGTGATTCGGACTTCTGCGCTCCAGGCGATTGCTAATGAGGCACAGGATATTTAAATCCCCGCTTCATTAGCAATTTCAGTCGCCTACATTTGCATCCCTAGTCCGAACTAGGGAGCAAATGTAGACATACCCATATTCAAAATGGTAACACACAGAAACCTGTTTGGGAAATTTTAACTTGCCCAGGCACTCACTAATGGATCTAAAAGTGACCATACTCTTACAAAGCAATTTCAAAAGCCAGCTGGAGAGAGAAACTGTGGAACTTGCCTTCATATGCAAATTTCACACATTTGACCAAGGTTTGAACACGAACTGGATGGGCAGTTATATTCAACACCCTAATGACATCAAAAGCTAAGTATTGGGCACTTACAACCCACTCTATTAGCCTCTTTTAACATGGACACTCTAACTGACACGCTTTTTCCCCCTTTCCTTTCCCATCTGCCCTCTTTTTCTGCTATTTGTTTGTATCTCTGAACCCCTTGCTCCATTCATCTGAAGAGGTGGGTTGTGCCCATAAAAGCTCATGATACTATCTACATTTTTTTGTTAGTCTCTAAGGGTATGTCTACACTTGCACCTTCTTTCGAGAGAGGGAAGCAAATGCAGACATTCAAAATTGCAAATGAAGCCGGGATTTAAATATCCCATGCTTCATTTGCATATTCACATTATGCGCTATTTTGAAATAGCGCTATTTCGAAATAACAGATGCTGTTAAGACTCAGTTATTTCGAGAGAAAACCCTTCTCTCGAAATAACCCTTATTCCTCATACAATGAGGACAAGTCACAGGCTCACACATAAATGCATAACCCAGCCCAAATCAGGGTGGGTTCATGGTCTATTATTTTGTGAATTGAAGCCAAATGCAGAAAATCCACACAGTTCTGCTCCCCAATATTTGTGCCTCAGTCATACCCTGCCTCCCAAACCTAGATTCCAGGACTTCCCATTTTAATTTTTGATGCTTTTTAGGAAAATGGACAATTTGCTCATTGACACCCTTTGATGGGTGGCATCCTCTGCCTCTACCTTTTGGTTGCCAAAGAGTGCTTGGTGACTGTTCTACCAGAAACTTCAGGAGGATACTTGGCATGAACTGCTGCCTTTCACTATCCTTTTTTTCCCCACAGAGATCTGGAAGTGAAAACACTGCTCCTCCATAGTGCAACAGGGATGTTCCCATTGCCAGCCATAACCCTACTGAGATGGCTGCAGACTCTTTTCAATCCAGTAGGAACCCTAAGGGCTCTCTAGCAACTGTGTGCTAGACAAGAAAACTCCACAATCCCCTGTGTGTGGCTGTGTGTGGTTGCTAGGGAATCCCTGTATATTTTATAGATACTACAGATGATATTATGGAGTGTTTTTATAGCTAGTTTAATAGAAAATTGACTAGCAGCAATGACAAGTTTTATTTCCCTGCTCCATATGCCCTTTGTGGGTCTGAGGAAAGTATTGTGCATTGTTCTCCCACAACAAAGACTATAAAATTGCAGGATATGGTGGGCCATACTTAGTAGCGCTCCAAAGTCCCTCATGAGAACAAGTCATTCAATGTCTTTTGAAGACAATGGGGAAGGTGGCAGTGATCCCTAGTCCCAAAGCCCATCTGGACTGAGTGGACTGCTTTCCCCTTTTTGTTCCCATAACTCATAGAATGAATGGGAAAAAAGGTTAGCCCTAGGCCTTTTATTTCAGGGATAAAGGAGATGGCCAGGAACCTGAAACCTGGGGAAAGAAGAGGGAGAATTTTTTGTGGTGTCTTGGACCTGTATACAATCTGAACCTTTAGTCAGTCTTTTTTTACTGGGTTCCCATACCTGAGAACCTTCAAGGTACAGTAAGTCATACGAACCTGATACAACAGGGCTAACAAAATCCTAGATATTTAACAAATGTATTAATTAATTAATAATAATAATAATTATTATTATTATTATTGCCCTAGCCATGGACCAGGACCACATCATGCTAGGCGCTGTACGTACCATGCCACTGAAGTATGAGTGTCCTAGATACAATGCTTCCACAAGAGGGTAAGCTGAGAAGACAGTGATGTGGGGAGAAGTGGAGGGTGAAAGGAGGATGAAGAGTTGCTGTTTTCCCTGTGCAGAGAATGGCATCTGTTGCTAAGATCAAAGACAGAAACTAAATCATAACATTGGAAATCTTGGCAAAGAAGATTTTCTTGCGTTGTGAGATTTAGGATGATTTGGATAAATGTGCATGGGGGAAGGCACTTCAGAAGCAGAGAGCACAGAAGAAATATCATCATCAATAAAAACGTGGGAGCAGAGTGATTACACCAGCTGCTGAACCCAGCCACAAATAACTTTGAACTATCTGCCCATACTTAAATTGCTTGAATGTATCGTGGACAGCATGAGCTGGAGCACTTCCCAACCGTCATCACCATCCAGTAGGTCACCGACTTCTCACCACCAGATCACATGTCATGTCCCTCTCATGAGCTCAGCTCTTTCAGGAAGCTGACCCAATAGTAAGTGGTGGGCTAGCAAAACCCTAGACTCATCCTGAGGACTCCTTTGTGTTCTGGAGAGACTTTGAACTGGCTCAGCCAACTGGCACTGCTCAGAAAAGAGTTACGTGAAACAGGGAGGAGTTGTATAACCTACACACCTCAGGTAATAAACACCCAAAAGTAATTTTTAAAAAAGGAAGAGAGTTAGACTTGGGTGAGTGCCTTTTGTATTCCATGCAAGTATTCCCAAGTGCTTTTTAAAACACCAAGTTTGATGCTTGGGTAGTCTAGAGGCTGGGAAGGCAAATAACCACTGGGATTATTGTATATTCTTTTGAAAACATGCCATGGGATCTTTAATTTCCACATAGCTGAAAGAGTCCTTGATTTAATTAACGAGAAGTTATTAGTCTATAAGGTGCCACAGGACTTCTCGTTGTTTATGCAGATTCAGACTAACATGTCTACCCCTCTGATACTTGATTTAATTGTGAATCTGAGTGACTAGACTTCTTACAGAGGAGCAGGTATTTCTACCACCCCAACATTACAGTGCAGGATCAGCACCAAATATGAGCAGCATCAGTTGAACCACAAGCATCTGGGCCAGAAAGAAAAGTAACAGCAACTGAGCTTCAGTGATGCTGGAAATTACAAATGCACTGTTCTGGTGCTATACCTGATTCATATACATGAAGGAATCACTAAGAAAAGTTCTGCTCATTGCAAACTTCCAGTTCAAAAAGAATTTCAGATCAAAACATTTCCTAGCAAATTGTTGGTAGTAATGGCTCAAAAGAGCCACTATGAGCTTCACAGTCTTTACCTGCCTCCACCTCAATATTCACACAATCTTTTGATGCATCTTTCATCCTGAGAGATTCCTGGATCTGTCATATTTGGCATCAACTAATGTTTTTGGTTGTATTTATTTGTGCCTCATTACCAAATTCTCATCATTACAGGGGCTTTGTACCACCCACAATTGGGGAAGGGCTTTTATTTGAGCAGATTAGTTAAATGTGGCACAAAGATAGAGCTAGGTGAAATTTCCAACTGGAAAATATATATCACCAAAGATAACCAGATTTGGTGATACCCAAACACTTCATGAATTTGTGGTGATTGTGTTGAATTTTTCACTTCAACCACACTCCGCCTCTGCAAAATAAAAATGTTTCATTCTGATAGTTTCAAAATAAAGCTTTTTGACTTTTCAATTCAAAGCAACTTTTCTTTTTGAAATGCCCTTTATTTTTTAAAGTAAAATAAAAACTTTTAAAATGTTTGAAATCAAAACAAATATATTATTTTAGGTCAAACTATTGTAATGTATTTATTACTGTTCAACTTGTCAACTTCTTCAAAATGTGTTGATCCACTTTATTATTTTTATTTGCTTGTTTGTTTATTATAATCCTAGCACAAAGCCATACCATTTCTACTAGATGCCTACTCACCCATATCATTTTTTACTATCTAATGTTATCCAAAGTGAATACCTTAATTTCACCTATAGTGTGCCTTTAGGTCCCAGATTATTGCATAAGCTAATTAGAACAGAAAAATGTCTTCCTTTACATCTTATAAAGTACAGAACACATTTTTGTGCAATTAACAATTCATAAATAACCATAAAGAATTATTAAGGCACTACAGTAATAACAATAAAGAGCCCAGAGGAAAGAACACCCCTGGACTTGATTACAGAATGCATTTGTGATTATAATGTGTCATTTTTATCTGATTTTTTTAATTGTAAAATGAGCCAGTTTGCACTGGGAGTCAAAGTTAGACAATAAACATGGAACTCTGTGATACCACAGTCACTTTTCAGAGTAGAACCACACTTTCAGCCAATTAACTCTAGATGTAAAAAGTGATATACATATCAAAAGAAAATCTTCAACTAGAAATTACTACTTTTCCTCTGGGAAACCACTGTGCCTCCATTGAAAAAGAAGCTTGAATGTTTTGTAAATGGAATTTCCCCTTTTCCCCAGCCTTATCAATTATATAGAAGAATCACTCAGCAAAATCCAAGAGGCCTAGAGGATAGCGTGGGCAGCTGGGGGGAAAAATGCACATGCCTTAATTCCAGACATACTAATAGTTGCCATGATCCCAGTTAGGAGCTTAGAGAAGAAACTTACTTTGATTTGTATGTTATATTTATCATCTGTATAGTATTTGTCATGATCATCTCACTTTGTTATTGAGAATAGTACTGTAATTACTTCCATTAAACAAAATGGAGCAAAATGAGGCACAGAAAAGTAAAGGCCGAAATTTTGAAAAAAAGGCTCTTGTTTTTCACTGCCTTTAATTTTGGATACCCAAGTTAGGCATCTGAGCATGATTTTCAGAAGAGTTGAATACTTACAACATTCTCTCAAATCACTGGGAGATACAGTTGCTCGGTACCTCCGAAAGTCAAGCTCACGGCATCTCAGGTTGGAGGCTCAAACACCACAGCGCCCAAAATCCAAAACTACTTTTCAAAATGTTGGTCTGAGTGACTTCTCTAAGGCTTGGTCTACACTACAGCAGAAGGTCGAAATAAGATACGCAACTTCAGCTATGTTAATTACCTAGCTAGAGTCAACATATCTTAGATCACATTTCCGCACCGTCCACACAACAGGAGGATGATGGGAGCAAATGCTCCTGTCAGCTTCCCTTACTCCTCACAAAAGGAGAACTACTGGATGCTGGCCGGAGCTTGTCCTCAGCATTCGATTTATGGGTCCCTACCTGACCTGCTAAATCGAATGCTAGAAGATCGACCTCTAGAGTGTTGATCTTCCATGTAGTGTAGATGTGGCCTAAAGTTACAGAGAGAATCAGTGTCAGTTGTCAGTGTCACGGTAACTGTAATTGAAAGAGGACAGGCTTGGCTGATTCCTGACCTCAGGAGGTCATCAAGTCCAGCCCCCTACTCAAAGCAGGACCAATCCCAACTAAATCAACCCAGCCAAGGTTTTGTCAAGCCGAGACTTAAAAACCTCTAGGGATGGAGAGTCCACCACCTCCCTAGGTAACCCATTCCAGTGCTTCACCACCCTCCTATGAAATAGTTTTTCCTAATATCCAACCTAGACCTCCCCCACTTTAACTTGAGACCATTGCTCGTTATTCTGCCATTTGTCACTACTGAGAACAGCCTCTCTCCATCCTCTTTGGAACCTCCCTTCAGGAAGTTGAAGGCTGCTATCAAATCCCCCCCCCCCCTTCTCTTCTACAGACTAAATAAGCCCAAATCCCTCATCCTCTCCTCATAGGTGATGTGCTTTAGCTTCCTAATCCTTTTGGTTGCCCTCCGCTGGACCCTCTCCAATGTGTCCACATCCTTTCTGTAGTGGGGGGCCCAGAACTGGACCCAATACTCCAGGGAATAATAACTTCTCTAGATCTGCTGGCAATGCTCCTCCTAATGCAACCTAATATTCCATTTGCCTTCTTGGTTATAAGGGCACACTGTTGACTCATATCCAGCTTCTCATCCACTGTAATCCCCAGGTCCTTTTCTGCTGAACTGATACTTAGCCAGTCAGTCCCCAGCCTGTAACATGCTTGGGATTCTTCCGTTTTCAAAACTTCTGCTTCCAGTTGGAAGCAGGAGTTGTGAATATGCATCATGACAATGAAAAAAAAATAGAGCAGTTTATTTTAAAAGACGCTTTTTTCCATTAACATTCTATTGCCTTTTTCTGAAAAAGAAAAAAATATTTCAGTTATGTTTTTCAACTAGCTTGATTAATAAGGGGAAAAAACCTAGCTCTTTTGAATCTCAGAATTGTTGGGTTTGACTCACATTTGGGAAAAAGATCCAGCTTGGTAATTTTTTTTCTGAACCAGCTCACTCAGCCACACAGGGAATGCAAGTTGGCAAGCTCCTGCTTTGAACAACACTTGCACAGGAAACTTCTTTTGAGGGACAAAGATGGTTCTGCCCCCACAGGAGTCCTGTGCATAAAGAATGCTTGAGGAGGCCTAGAGCAGGTCAAGCATCAGGTGGAGAAGGGAAGGAGGAAAGAAGGGAGGGAGGAATCTGATAAAAAACAGGAGGAGAAGTGGTCAGAGTAGTTCTAGAACCAGGCAGTTCCCCAGTAGTGTGTGCCCTACAGGGGGGTGGGGGGGCTTTAATAGTGCAGGGACAAGTTAGGGTAGCTGTCATGCGTACGCCAAGGAAGGGGATGGTCCCGAGCAGCCCATGTATAGGGAAAACTCAAGCTCCTTTGGATCACTGAGTGAACTCAGAGATGAATTCCCCCTTTTTATATCACAGAGGCTGGGGCAGAGGAGAAGGAAGACAGGGTGTCTGTACCCTGAGGATGAACTAGAATCAGCAGAGGGGAAGAGGATAAAGTCGTTATACCTTATACCTACAGGGTAAACTCCTGGCCATACTGAAGTTGACAGCAATGGTGCTGCTGTCACCAATGGGGCCAGGATTTCACCTATAATACTTTGATGGTCTTGCTTTAACATGAGGACTTGCGGGGAACAATTCATGTTTCTTCTCTGGCCACTTTTCTTTACTGCCAGTTCCGTAAATGCTGAAGTTTTGGAAAGTGGAAAGACAGGGTTGCATTTGCTTTGGATAACTTATTTATTTATCTTATGTGCCTGGTTTACTGGCCTAACATGACCCAGATGAAAGTTTTGCATAGCAGAGATCTCTGAATAATATCATTAGAGCAGACTTTTTAAATGAGTAATTTCAGAGCTTTGTTTTTCTACTCTGTAAACAAATATCTTGGAAAAAATGTGTGACTAGATTTTCTGTTTTGAAATGGATACCTGCCCAGAAAGCTTGAGACAATGGGAACGCTGAACTATTTTTTATTACTCTCAATATTATTATTTATATATTTTCCCTAGTTCACTGCCTTTGTGTTGTTCTTTATTTTGGGGGCAACAGAGACATACTGTTGAATGCTAGAATAGATATGACCTGTGTGTTTCTGCCTATTGCACACACTTTAGTGAATGACACTTGTTTATGGACCTGAAATGCTAATTGTGCAAGCAGTGTTTCATGTATTTTAAAAAGCCACTTCCACACTCACAAACGTTTTTAGAGGTGGCAAGTTACAGTTGTTGCCTTTTTCTAGATTCATCTTTCCAGCACCAGGAAATGTATGTATAAAAAGAAGCCTTTTCTTTTGTAGTCACTTTCCGCCTACTTCCTGAAATGCTCATTTCCCCAGGGTGATAATGATAAGCTGTGATGTCAAAAACTGAACTGTGAGGACATCGATGAATTAATCAGAGAGGAAGATGCTGATTAGAAAAAAATAAAGGCGTCTATTTATACACAGCTTTTGTAACTGTAATCAGCACTGACAAGAAAAGACACCATAGAGTAATAAAAGGAGCAAACGTAAGATTTTAGAATCAGAGTCTGATCATCTTTAAAGGATGATGTGGAAAGTCCATTGATGTTTAAAGACTTATTTCTCAGATGTTGAAAGTCAATGGAGATACAGGAATTTACACTAGTTGAGGATCTGAATCTATTTATGCAGAATGTTCTTCCCTTTAAATATACCTCCTATTGATAATTTAAGAATAACAGTATTTTTGCAAATTCCTAACAATGTCTAGTGGTTAGAACTGTGCCTGGAAGTCTGACCTCAGGGGTTTTGTTCTCAGCTCTGCGGGTCTGTCACTGCTCCTGTGGAGTCACATGAGACAGAGTTTTCAGAAATGCTGAGCATACACAACTCAAGTTAATGAGAGTTGCAAATGCTGAGTGCCTCTTGACAAATCAAACTTTAAAAGGAATGCCTATGGAGCAATATAACTCCCTTGGCTGGTGGCTGAGCCCAAATACCTCCTCTGCCATATTAAAGGCCTGCACTCTGTTCCCGAGTCAGCTGAAATAGGCCAGATGCAGGTGTTTTATTGCAGAGTAGACGTACCCAAATCTCTGCAAGTCTATCTCCTATAAATAGCAATCTGTTATTACCCATAGTGCTTTGTACTATGCAGTTTTTTCACATTGGAAAGAAGTTTTGATTGCCTTGTCATTCACCCTAATCCAATAGTGTAGTCTTAGAAAATGGTAGCAAAAATGCAAACAATGTGTATTGCACAGAAAAATTATTTTAATCATGGTAGTGACTGTAAACTGATTAAAAAGTGATCACAGCAGGAGACCACTTACGATAATAATATTTTTCTAGTGTAATTAGAAGGCAGAATCTGAGAAAAATACACATGCATTTAGCCTTTTTTTCAGCTGTAAGACTAAAAATAAAATTTTAAAATAATACAATGAAGGACTCTTGCTCCTTTAATCGTAGTTTTAAATGACTAGTTCTCCCTCTAGGGGGCCTGCTATCGCAACTCTGAGCTAACACATCAAATGATCAGTTTGAAAGCACCTCCTTTGAGCTATCAAGTTGTCACTTCAGGCTGTTGGAATTATTGTCTAGAGTGGGGATTGGTCCTGATTCAACAATGAGAAGCCAGCAAGCAGTATGACAAGTCCATTGCAAATTCCTAAGGGAGACAAAGAGAACATCTACAATATGGGAAGCACAGTATCACCACAGCTATGCCACTGTTGTGTTGTACTGTGGACATTTTTTACATGATTAGAAGGGTTTTTTTCCCATTGAAGTCGGAAATCCACTACCCTGAGTGGTGATAGCTAGGTTAACGGAATTCTTCTGCATCAGAACTGTGAATGAGGTTGACTTCACTCTTTTGCTCAGTACGGTGAATTTTTTACACCCAGGAATGACATAGTGAGGTCAACTTAAATTTTAAGTGTAGACTAGGGCAAAGAAAGCCATCATTTTCACTGGTTGATTTGCCCATGATTTCAAGAAAGACTTTAAACTGATTTTTTTTATTCATAATGACACCAATTTAAGTGAAAGTGACTCCAGGGTAGTAAATAAACAATCAGAAAAGTGTTCTCAGCCTGTCTCCTGGAAGTTTTCTGCAATGCAGCAGCTATGTAAATAACTTATATTTCAGTTCATTGGCAGTTCTGGGGGGAAAAGTAATCCTAGTGGAAACAAAGCATGTTGTTCATCGTGAAATGAAACATTTTGCTTCTGTTTTGTACATGTTTAAAAATTTAAGTATAATTGAAATAAATGTCTAACCAGAAATAAAACTGGAAATACAAATTGAAACATTTTGCTTAGAAATAGTTCAGATAAAATTATGACTTTTTTGTATTGCTTCAGCCCACCCCCACACAAATACTTCATCAAAATCAAAATGAATTCACAAATCAGTGTTGCCAAATCTGCATTTTTCAAAACCAAAGTTTCATTCAGACTTTTTGCCTAGCTCTATATAATACATATCTGTCTGTGTGACTGTCCCAGTGCAAATATTAGCATTCAAGAACATTCTATGGACTTGGGACTTGAGAAAGGCTTTTGTTTTTCTTAAAAAAAAAAAAAAAAAAAGGTGGCAATTTGACACAGATAAAATCTTGCCCCTGTTCATTTTATAATTCTTAGTAGGAAACATCATTTCATCATACCATTACTTTGAAATGTTGGAAGATAAGAATCATCTACAAGCATGAATACATTCAGATACTTATGAAAAGAACATTAAATTGGCATCTTTTTTTTTTCCTGGAGCTCTGTTTCCTTCCCTGCCTCTGAGATATTATTTCTCTCTTTAAAGTTGCCCTCCTTCCCAATTGTTTGCTCTGAATTCTCAGCAAGGGGCTTTCTGATAACTAGGCACTTGGGGCTAGATTATAGCTGTATCCATGTGCAAATGTATGGGGGGGGGGGAGGAGGAGAGAGAGAGAGACCTCCTTGTCACACAAAGGTTAGGAAGAATCATATTCCCTGTCCTTGGGCAAGTGCAGAAACTCCACTCTCCGTAGGGCTGAAAGAGGAAGCAAGGCCATGACTCTCTCCCCCCAGTCACCCGCCTAGGACAAACCATAGCAAAACAATGGAGATGCATGACATGCTTTTCCACTTCATTGACAGCCATGCCAAAATGATACTGCAACCCTTTAGGCTTTGCTGACATGGAAAATGACTCACGGATGGGTCCAGCGTAAGATTTTGTGATATTTAGACTTTGGGTGACATTTTTGTAAAATATTGTCTAGGAAAATCTGCCATGGTACTCAGTTTCTGATGATCTGCTTTGACTCCAGTCTTCTAGTTCACATACAAGCATAAAATGTGCTTCAGATAATGTCAGTGCTAGTTAGAATGATATTCTATGTACTGCACATATGGCTTGTGGAGCAAGGAACCAAGTCTGTGTTAGGCAGTTGGAAGAGGAACCCTAGCTATCCATGGCACACTTTGATTTAGCACCTAGGTTTGACACTAACTGGTTGAACACTTGTCAGGCATTTGAGCAGTTCAGTTCTAGAAACCATCCTCCTTGCCTGTTTCCCTGAGTTACAGAGAACCAGCATTTAGCTCGCTTTGTGCTGTTTTATTTGCAGCCAGAGATCTATGCGTGGATCCTCTTCCACAAAGTAGAATTTAGTCATTAAACCGCTTAATCCCTTTGCTATAATAAGTCATTCCACTTTGTCTAACTAATTAAGAGATCAGATTTCTATAAAATGTGTGGACTTTACAACTGTGCCCAATGATGGCGACAGAATGCTTATTATATCTGCATATAATCTCCTGGGATCTAATTAAGGAGAACCTGATGGGCCTTAAAATCAGTCATGCTGTTTTTGAAGCTGAAATTATGTTGCAGTGGTCAGATCAATTACATCCTTTGTCAGTTCCAGTGCAGCAAGATACACCCTAGAAGCAAATAAATGATCGTGTGCAATAGTAATTACAGTAAAGAAATTGTGGTTGCACAAGAGAAAACACTGTCTAGTGCAGTTGACACAAGATGATTATGTATCACTCCTTCATACTGTCACACACATACATATAATGGGCCCATAACATTGTTTTGAACACTAATAATATTGAAAGAATTCTAACAAACTTGGTCTGCAGTGCTATCTCCTCTTAAGGGTGTGCATGCATATGGATATTTTCCATGTATTTATCTATGGATTTTAACACACTGCTGCAGGACACAAGAGATCAGTCCCTCACTGCAATTGTATTCCCACTTCCAAAATGACAAAATTGGTGAATGTGGGTTTTCCTGGGTTGTATCACTGAGGCCTGGTCTATACTACGACCTTAGTCCAAAATAACCCCCCAAGGTTGAATTTGTAAGTGATGCATCCACACTACCAAGCCCATTATTCCGGAATAAGGGACTGCAGAATTTGAACTCTGTAGTCCGGCTTTCCATGAGGAAGAACACTATTCCCAAACTTGTAAGTCTGAAATAATGTTAGTGTGGATGCTCCACTGCCACTAATATGAACTAATTGGCCTCCGGGAGACCTCCCGCAACTCCCCAGAGTGCTTCCTGGAGCTCTGAGTCCGAGGTAGCATGTCCACATTAACGAAGCCTGCCTCAGACTACATTCAATTATTCTCCACAGTGAGGACATGGAAGTTCGAATTTGTAAAATCAGGGGCCCAGAGTTGAACTTAATAAATTTGAAATAATCTCCTAGTGTGGAGATGGTCTGACACACACAATGGACAGAATTAATCAGCTAGTCAACTGAGTTGAAGTGACCATACCCGATCACTTACAAGAAGCAAAGAATTGCAGCTGGCAGAGAGGAACTCTCCTGAGCTAGTGTTGCTTTAAAGGCCAGGTTTGAATGTTAAAATGAACACAGTCATTGTAAGCATTTGTTCAGTATAGTGCTTGTACTGTTCAGCTGCTATTCATTGTATTGGAAAGTGCTGTCATAATATTATGTTTACTTCACTGGTATATAATGATTAAAACATTTTTAGCAATTAGGAGATTCAGTTAGAGGCAGTAAACCAGGTGAAACGCACTGCAATTAAGGCTCAGAAAAGGTAACATTCTCTTTTCTTTCCTTTCATAGCAGGCAGCGATTGGAAGTGACTCAGTCCTCTCCTTTCACCACTAAGCAGTCATAAAAGTAAAAGCTTGTTCCAGACTAGCTTGGTCCTGACACTGTCAAGAGTGGACACGGGTTCTGATTTTACACCTACAAACAGGTGTAAAATTGATTGTGCTCCACAAAAGTCAATTCAGCAACATCAGTCTATCTCCAGCTGAGGATTTGTCTCAGAAACTGCAAACTGGATGTGCAATACTACCAGATAAGAACAGGAGCCTGTTACATTCCCTCTCCAGCGAGGCAGAGTATTGCTGTTAAACTCTGAGATGCCTCCAAACCCTAGAATTTTTTTTTTTAAATCTGCCATTGTTGATTTCTGACAAGAGAAATTATGGAATTGTTTTCTCCCTGGGCTACTTCCTACCACTACTTCCTTCCTACTAGGGCATGGATGCAGTCTGACAAACAAGAGAAGGGTTGCTTAATACACAAAGGATCAGCTAGTGTTCCTCAGCTGGGGCAGCTGCAGCTTGTGTACCCTTTACCCCCCTTTCATATATCAAAAGCTCCCGCTGTGCTTTTACCCAGGACTTTTCAGGGTAAGTCCATTACCCTATTCTATCTGCTATTCCCTCACTGCCCCCTGCTTACTGAGTATTCTGGCTGTCTTTTCAATTCATCCTCCAGCTAGAGCAGGCTATGCAGGTGTGGTGGGGCAGAGTCACTTGGGCCCAGAGCTGCTCCTTAACTCTTTCTAGCTCCGTGAGGGGTTTATACACCCTGTCCCAGAGACTTTCAGCCACTTTAGGGATAAAACATTTGGAGGAGGGATGTCTATGTTGTAACATAAAATGGCTTGTTTGAAAACAACTCTCTTTCTGAAGGAAATATGGTTGTATTTTTGGTTTGTTTAACATATCTAATTACATTACATGTAACAGAGATGTATCAGTATTAGATCCCTTTTATCTGAACTCTCCAGAAAATTTGGTGATATAAATAAAATAGAATCTGGACCAAAACCATGTAGGAAATCTGATTTTGCCATCACTTACATCAGAAGACATGTTGTGGAGTTAGAAGTGGTTAATAAATGGGAGGGGTGAGGGACAATCCATTTTTTAAAATAATCTAAACTCTTTTATTTCACAATCAAAATTCCAGTGAAGATTTACAATCCAAAAATCAAACTGAAGGAACAATTTGACCATCTCTACTTAAAGTCAGTGGAATGAGAGGATAATCAGTCCTTTTTTCCCCTGACTTTTGCAACTACTTCAGAGCAGGGCCGACTTATCCATTAGGCACAGTGCCTAGGGCCCACGATACTTTTAGGGGCCCACGAAAATGTTTTAATTTCTTTTAAAATCAGAAGAAAAAAATGAACTTTTAAGGTTGAAGAAAATGTTTTAATTTTTTTCTCACATCAGAAAAAAATGAAACTTTTAGGGCCCACGAAAATCTATTAAATTTTGCCTAAAACAGAAAAAAAAATGTTGAAGTATTTAAAGTTATATCAAAAATAGTTTTTAATATTTTTTTTTTATGGAGGAAGGGGCCTACGAAGGCAAAAGTGCCTAGGGCCCATGAAAGTCATAATGCAGCCCTGCTTCAGAGAGTAGTTCGCAATCCTGCTGGAAGGGCATAACAAGTGGGATTCTGCAGGGGTCTGTTTGGGACTGGTTCTGTTCAATATCTTCATCAACTATTTAGATATTGGCATAGAGAGTACACTTATTAAGTTTGCAGATGATACAAAGCTGGGAGGGGTTGCAAGTGCTTTGGAGGATAGGGTCATAATTCAAAATGATCTGGACAAACTGAAGAAATGGTCTGAGGTAAATAGGATGAAGTTTAATAAGGACAAATTCAAAGTGCTTCACTTAGGAAGGAACAAACAGTTTCACATATACAGAATGGGAAGCATCTAGGAAGGAGTACTGCAGAAAGGGATCTAGGAGTTATAGTGGACCACGAGCTAAATATGAGTCAACAGTGTGATGCTGTTGCAAAAAAAGCAAACATGATTCTGGGATGCATTAACAGGAGTGTTGTGAGCAAGACATGAGAAGTCATTCTTCCGCTCTACTCTGTGCTGGTTAGGCCTCAATTGGAGTATTGTGTCCAATTCTGGGCACCACATTTCAAGAAAGATGTGGAGAAATTGGAGAATGTCCAGAGAAGAGCAACAAGTATGATTAAAAGTCTAGAGAACATGACTTATGAAGGAAGACTGAAAGAATTGGGCTTGTTTAGTTTGGAAAGGAGAAGATTGAAGGGGACAGGATAGTGGTTTTCAGGTATCTAAAAGGGTGTCACAAGGAGGAGGAAGAAAAACTGTTCCCCTTGCCTTCTGAGGATAGGACAAGAAGCATTGGGCTTAAACTTTAGCAAAGGACGTTTAGGTTGGACATTAGAAAAAATTTCCTGTCAGGGTGGTTAAACACTGGAATAAATTGCCTAGGGAGGTTGTGGAATCTTTAAGAGCAGATTAGATAGACATCTATTAGGGATGATCTAGATGGTACTGGGTCCTTCCATGAGGGCAAGGGACTGGACTCGATGACCTCTCGAGGTCCCTTGCAGTTCTAGTGTTCTGTAATTCTATGATTCAAATCTAAAAGCATCACTTAGCTTTTAAGCAATCAGCCCCTGACATAGCTCATGTGTCTCATGGCAAGAGGTAAGTATCAAAATTCCAGCTTACTTTGTATGCACACATGAGCCATTTAAATCTTTTGCTCATTTCCAGTCCATTTCCCCAGTGGTAGCTACAGTTATACCATCATATCAGAAAACTGGAGGAATACTTCTGAAGCACAGTCATACATTGGGGGACATTTCCCCCATTTGATCTCATGATGCTTTCTGACCTGTTATGGAAGCAAGGTTTCAGGAATCTCAGATATCATTTTATCACAATTGAGGAACTATTTTTCCAGACCGTTCTTCAGGCATTTCAGATCCCCGACAGATCCCATTCAAATTAAAGGCATGACCCTACAAACCCTAGTCTTCAGGGACTAGGCCCTAAAATTCAACACAAAGGGTGTGTCTAGACTACACCTCTCTGTCGACAGAGAGATGTAGATTAGGCACATTGAAATTGCTAATGAAGCCTGGATTTAAATATCCTGCACTTCATTAGCATAAATATGGCTGCCACTTTTTTTCTAAACGGAGGTTTTTGGAAAAAACGGCAGTCTAGATGCAGATCTGTCGAAAATAAACCCTTTTTCAAAAGATCATGTATTCCTCAAAAAATAAGGTTTACAGGATCTTTCGAGAAAAAGGGTTTATTTTCTACAGATCCGCATCTAGACTGCCGGGTTTTTTCGAAAAAACTCCATTTAGAAAAGAAGCGGCAGTCATGTTTATGCTAATGAAGCAGGGGATATTTAAATCCCTGCTTCATTAGCAATTTCGATGTGCTTGATTTGCATCCCCTCTGTCAACAGACGGATGCAGTCTAGACATAGCCGAAGTGTACTGGTTGGCTGGTTGTCCATACTGATGGAAACTAACCAGCCTAAATGATTGTGAAGTTTGGGTGAGGCAGAGTGTGACATAGGATCAAATCAGACATTGTCATCCTGGAGGAAAACTCTTGAAAAGAGTCTGAGAGGAGGAAAACTTTGTGAAATTCCTTTCACTGAGTTTCCTCCGGATTCTTCTGTCAGAGAGCAGTCACTGCATTCCCCCACATATCCTCATCTCCTGGAAGAAGTAGGAAGCTCTTCCCCCAAGCTGCAGCAAAAGTCCATGCAGATCTTGGGGAAAAGGCGGAGCTTCCCTGACACCTGCAACTGTCTCATAATTTCCTGACAGATCATTTTTTTCAGATGTGTGTAGGTTCTAGAATCCCAAGCTCAAGCCGTTAATTTCAGCTGAGTTGCTGGATGCTTAGCTGAAGGCCTTTTATTTGCAGCATGGCTGACAGCAAGCACTGAAAATTTGAGCTAGCTGACCTTCTGACTGGTCAACTGACAGATGGTCCAGGTAGCAATACCAACAACAATTAGAGTTGGTTGGGAAATGTAATTTTCATCCCTGAAGAAGAGTCAATATTTAGAAATTACTTTTCATTTAGAATCAGAATAGAAAATCAAAACATTGAAAAATTTCACAGAGAAAAGTTCCAAAACTTCAAAATCAACATGTTGAAACAAACATACACACAAACAAACACTGAACATGTTGGTTCAAGCTGGCACTGGCATGACAAAATTACCTTTCAAGATGTCAGCTCAACAATTTTTCATTTCAATTCTCTCAATTAGAAAATCATAATAAAAAAAAGTCAGTTTTAACAAAACCACATTTTCCAATGGGAATAAATCAACTAATAATAATACTTAGTCTTATAGAGAATTTTTCACTGGAAAAACTCAGTACAATTCTCACCACACATTTATGAGGTAGATGTATATTGTTATATCCATTTTATAGATGGACTTTTTAAGTGAGGCTACATCTACACATCATTTACAGTTCCCAGGTGAACCAATAGTCTAGCTGTTCCCCCATGGCTTAATAGCTCCTTTTTCATGAAAGGCAACAGCTATGTCAATAAAGCTCTCCCACTGATATATAGCACCTGCACTTTGGTTGGTATAATTTATGTCAGTCCAGGGTGTGGATTATTCACACGCTTGAGCAACATAAATTATACCAAAGTAATTTGTAGCATAGACATAGTCTGAAAGTTATTTGTCAAATCTCACAGAGTAAGTGAGCCATCAGCTAGAGCTATTGTCCCTTTGGTCAATCCACTAGACCACAATGCCTCTCCAAAATGAATGGGCATGTTCAACCCCAATGGAAGAGTTTAGAGACAGGAGCAGAAATTCAATATTTGGCACAACAATCTTTAAACAAAAATTCTTAGACACAATCCACACATTGTGTTCTCATTCAAAAATCACAGCTCTTGCAGACCAGTTGTGTGAAGAAGCAGTGAAATTCTAGGGATAGAAAAAGCTTGGGTGATTCTAATATTTCCCCTTGAGGATTTACAAGAAATAAATCAATCCAGCAAGAACACCCTCAAAATGGTTTACAACTGTGGCACTGTATGAAAAATAATTGTTCCTTTGATGGTGGAGAGAAGCTCTCCCACATGGGTATGTGTATCCATGCATGGATGATGTGACAGTGTTTAAAGCCAATTATTTATAGACTATATGAAAAACCTGATCTGTTCTCCAACATTAGGGCTAAATTCCAATTTTATACAAGCACCTATGAGACCTTATCTGGCACTCGTTGTGCTCTTCTAGTCTCCTATGTTGAAGAAAGCTTAATTCAAACTGGAAAAGGTACAGAGAAGGGCTACTAAGATGAGCCAAGTAATGGAAAACCTACCTTATGAGAACAGACACAGAGCTTGGCTTGTTTAGCCTAACCCAAAGGAATTTGAGACGAGATACACACCTGGGTTTTGTGATCTGCATTGTCCTACAGCAGCACAAACACCTTTGTTATGGTGATTCATAAATAAAAGTTCCATGTTCACTAGAGCTGGAATTTGATCTGTTCCTTTTTTTCCCCTTCTTTTTCTATACTCAAGTGTGTGGGGGGGAGGGGAGTAAATGGTTCCTACCTTTCCCTCTACACAAGGAGCAACATCAGAAAGACTGTCCTATGAAAGACACTTTTTCTGTGGTGCCCCTCCTGGGGCTGGGGGGCTCATGATCGGGGTATTAAAGCAAATTTAATCCTATTCTTGAATTCCAGCTCCTCTTTTTGTCTCTCCTCCTTCACATGTGCATCCTACATCATTCTGGTGTGGTGTTTGCTCCTTGCTCACATGTTACAATCATCCACGAGACATTGCTAGGTAGCAGTGGCCTGCCTATCAGGTACTTGATCATTCTATTACTGTTAACAATTCTAACAATGAATGATATCATATTTTATTGCCTGAGTGTTGCCTCCATCAATCCTCCGCTCAAAGTGTTCTGTAAATGGTGCTCCAGGAAAACCGCATACTACAACATTTGCTCCTTCTCGTGCAATCAAATTTCTCTCTTAATTAAAAGCATTGCTTTTTCTAGTTCACCTCTGAACTCAGGGGTTAGCAGAGGACTGCCATCCCTTCTTTCTGGGTCACATGCCTAGCTTACACATCCAAAGGGACAGAGAAAATCCCAGGAGGGCCTTATCAGCAGCTGTCAGCTATACAAGGTCAGGAGGTTACTGTCAATGAATTAACTGTGGGCAGAGCTTAATTGACCATAGGGACATCTAATCCAGGTTGCAAATAAAAACCCTGACATTCCAAGGATAGAATTTTGACAGGTAACAACCTCAATTGGTGACTCCTGAACAGGTTGGTACAAATAATGTTTTCCATACATCAGGAAATGTCTGCATAGCATTCACGCCTCCTTCTGCACTCCTTTAAATGACACGTTGATCCAACACATCGCTATTGTGCAGAACAAAGCTTTATGCAGAGAAAAAAAGGTTTCTTTGGAAGAACAAAAAAAAAGTCACAAAGCACCAACCCTTACTGGAATAAACGTAACAAACTGAGAATTATGACCGTTACAAAGTAGATCTCTTTGCATAATTCCATATAGACAGGGCAGGTATGCTATATAGTACAATCAGGGACTGGGTCTCCTAGGGGCCCTAAAGGGTCATGACAGAGCACTGAACTACTCTAGCCTTTGTTTTTCAGTATCCAGGTGGTCAACAGCACAGGTTTGGTTGCAGAGACTCAGCTCTGTAACTGAGCCCAGGGGAGTCCAAGCCTTTTCGGGCTATCAAAGATCAAAACGAAAACCAAATGCAAATAAACTTATACCAAGTCTCATCAGAATTCTCTTCTTGCACAGAGAATCTTTAGAACACTATTGCCCATTCTAGCAACTGCAGGCTTATCTCTGGTAACAGTCCCAAAATAATGACTCATTATTGGGCTCTCCAACCCCTCAAAAGGGTCCTCCGTAGGCAGTGGCGTTCCCAGCAGCTCCAGTCTTCAGCCCAACCTACTTCCAGTGCTGAGGAATGAAGGTTTTCTCTCCCCTCAGATGTGCCACCAGCTGAGCTGTGCTTCTCCTTTTTTCATCTTACCTCTAGGCTGGCACATCTGGCAGGTGGGTCAGAGAGGAGATGCTTGAGCCCAGAGCAGCTCATTAACCCTGGGCTGACTGGTGTAGCATAGCCACACGGTATGACAAGGGCAAGGGGAGAAGCAGCTTGTGTTCAGAGTCAATGGAAGTAAAAACTAAAGTCCTGATTACTACTTGCTGGGTATCGCAAGAGAGCTGTCTCTGTGTGCAGGGACTGCAATGGTGCCTACTTCCTCCCTGAACACTATGTGGAGATGAGAAGGCTCCTTGCCTCCTTTCTTCATCACTGTGCACTGACATTGTGGCCTCATGGGCCTGACTCTGTGCCCATTCAAGTCAATGGCAAAGTTCCCATTCATTTTATTGATGCAGGACCATGTACTAAATAGAAGCCAGGGTCCACTAAGATGACGCATCAGAATTGCCATGAGGAAAAGGACTGCTCGATATGAGCATATACATGCAGTGAAAAGAAAAGAATGGCAATTAAAAGGTGCTAATAAGCAAGACAATACCTATGATGTAGGCATGGCACTCAGAATATACCCAGCAATGTTTATTTAAGGATCCAGAGTGGCTAATATCCAGACCCAAAGGCTGGATTTTGTTGTTGTTGATGTTCTTATCCTTTGCTGTCTGGGTTCTGAATGCCTTTCTGAATAACACTGGCTGGCTTATATCTCCTGTTTTGGCACAGGTCATCTCCTGACATTCCCAGGTGCAGTACTGTGAGTGACCTTGGTTTCTCTAACCTGGGATATAAATAAGTCCAAGCAGGTCTTCATGATACACAAGATGCACCTTTTGGAGAGTCTTTTTTTTTTAAAGAGAAAACACCACAATGTGCAAAAGACTCCTTAATTCAGCTCCTCCCCAGGAAAACCCTCCACCTCTGGGTTAGTCAGTCTTATATCTGAGACCATTAGCCATGAAGCACTCTCGTGCTGCATTCACTGTCTGGAATAAGGGCCTCTGCCTGGCAGTCGTCTGGCTGCCACTCTTCCTCCCATCCCAGTCAGTGTATCATTGTCAAGTAAGTCTCATCCAGGAGGTCCTTCATCTGGGTCATTCTCCTAGGTTACTCTTGTCCCTTTTTTTCCAGGAACAACTTTCTCTCTGAGATTGCTCCTCTCTGTGTAAGAGTCCCTTCTTTCCCAAAACACTTTCTTCCTGGGAGTACCTACCTTAACAGAGCTCTGGGCACTTTTTATTAGGTCCACTAAAATGTCTGATGAAGTTGCCACATGGGGCAGTCAGTTACACCCAGATGGGCCTTCAAAAAACAGTCACAGGCAAACTGGGCCCTAACTTGAAATCTTTTATTTTCAACTTTTCCTTTCTTGTAATGAAAAAATGGGCACTCTTTTTGGTTGCAAAAATGAAATTTTGTCAGGGAAATGTTTATTTGATTCAATTTTTCATATTTACGTTAAAAAAATTAAAAACCAGTTACCAAAAACTGGGGAAAAAACAAGTTTTAGCTTTTGGCAACAAAACAAGAAATAAATCATTCCAAACCTGAAAAAAATAATCAGTATTTGGTTTCTGAAAACAAAACATTTTTCAATCTGGGGATTTTCATATTTTTGACCAAAAAAACTTTAAAAGAACATTTTTAACAAAAATTAAATTGCCAGCTTTTTTTTTTTTTTTTTTTTTGTTGAGGGACTACAAAACATCTCCATGTCTAGCAGCTGGTAGCTTGCCCTATAAGATTGCCATGCACCGCAGAGGGCATGTGTGTTTGAAAGGAATGGAGGACATTGCCTCTGAAAACTGAATCTCTCTCACTGAAATGTTTGAGGAAGGCTGCTATTCAGGGGTCCCTCAGCCCAGGTATAAATGATAATAAATTCAAACTGCCACCAAATGTACCTCTGTGAAATAAATTGGAATGACAGTAATAAGACTGGATAGAAAAAGACTTGAATCATGGGACTGTCACGTAGGTGCACTGGTCAGAACCATTAGTCAAACCAATAAAACTGTTTCTTCTATAGAGTCCATTTGAAGGCATACAGTAGCAGTGTCACATATCCATGCATACTTCTTCAGTGCTGAAAGAACATTCATGGTGCAGCCCCACCATGAAATGTGACATACACCCTAATCTGCATTATTGCTTATGTAAAACAGCTCTGTTTGCAAAATGAGGGAAAAGAGAGCTATTTGCTACACTGTCTAATCAGAAAACTCCTTTCTTAATGAATGTATTGTTGAGCTCAAAGCACTTCCATTGTAATGCATTTGTAAGCCCCAGAAACAATGTCACTCATCATGCAAATCAAATGGTGCTCCCTTTAGCTTCTGCCAGTTATAAAATATTGGTGGCTGTCAAGTACAAAGACAAATTACCTTGTCTTTTCTGTGGACTTATTTATAAAGTTTGAGAAACCTTGTGTAACCCAATTTGCTTAAAGAATTCTAATCTTTGAGTGAGCCAGCCCAGAAGTGTAATTTTTTTACACCTGGGCTATGTCTAGATTACATGCCTCTGTCGAAGAGGCATGTAAAATAGGCTACCCGACATAGTCAATGAAGCCAGGATTTAAATATCCCCGGCTTCATTAAAATAAAAATGGCTGCCACGCTGTGCCGGCTCAACTGATTGTCTGCACAGAGCGTGAGTCAAGACGCGGATTGGTTGACAAGGAAAGCCTTTGCGACCGCTCCCTTATGCCTCGTGAAACGAGGTTTACAGGAGCGGTCGACAAAGGCTTCCCTTGTCGACCGATCCGCATCTTGACTTGCGCGCTGTGCCGACAATCAGCTGAGCCGGCACAGCGCGGCATCCATTTTTATTTTAATGAAGCTGGGGATATTTAAATCCCCACTTCATTGACTATGTCGGGTAGCTTATTTTACATGCCTCTGTCGGCAGAGGCATGTAATCTAGACGTACCCCTAGAGAAAAACCCAGCAGATTGTGGGGTGCTAAGATGGTCACTCATAACCCAAGCTAGTAGGAGCAGAAAAGAAGATAAAGGGAACATCAAGTCACATTTCTTGGAGTACCTACCTTTTGTCAAAATACAAAGTAAAATGGATCACCATGGGAAGAAAGGTGAAATGCTGTGTTACTTTGTAGCTCCTAAGAAGTGGTGGTTACATAAAAGGAAGTAATCTTTTGGGAACTATTTCAATAGATATTTTTCCTTTACAACTGCTTCAGAATGAGTTAGGTGGAAAATACTCCATTCTCTTAGATGCTTAACATTCTGCACCTGCCCATCAGGGATATTGGAAAAGACCAGCTATTGGACCAGACACCAGCAATCGAGTAATCAGCTATTCTATGGTATTATTAAGGAACTACTGGCAAAGGCAGATCCTGCCAAACACAGGGCCTGATCCAAACTCCACTGACAGAAACGTGAGTCTTTATTGCCTTCAGTGAGTTTTAAATCAGTCCCAGCAACCTCTTGCCTACAAAGATTAGCTGATGTGGGCAATAAAACATTTGGCAATGTTAATCAGTACAAAAGTAAGAACATGTCATTCCTAATATGCTGAACAAATTTAAATGGACATCTTTTTGCAGAGATAAAATGTTAGCAAGGTCAGTTTTATCTCCTTCAAACAGATAGCATTCTCTAAGTATTTGGAAAACACCAAACTCTTAATGGTAAATTAATAAGAATTATTTATTTTCTAAGCCCCCTTTTCCCATAAATGAAGCCACCTACTGACTCATAAACACAAAAAAGGTCACACTGCAACATTTTACTTCAAAGAGAAATGAGTGACTACAAAAAATAGAAAACAGCAAAGGAATTAAAGCTTCACAAGTCAAAAGGGACTCAGACTGAGCTCTGTGCAGGAACTATAGTTGTATGCTGCATCAACAGCCTTTGGATCTGTGGTGGTCTGCAAACTGCTAAAGAGTAGGGAGGGGATAAGAGGAGAAAATGAGGCCACATGTTTTACCCTGCTACTGGAATGTGAGATAAGACTGGTGCGTATGATGAAAAGATTGCAGGGAATGCTGGGCACCCAGCGGCTGCTTGTGCTTAAGTCCTGGCATGGGTACCAGTCTGGCAAGAATTTCAATAGACATTTGTAATTAGACTCTTTGGTATCCCAGTTATTCCCTACAAAATGAATCAAACCAGCTGGTGAAACACTTGTTTTTGGCTTGGTCTCATCATAATCTTTGTTGATGTCAATTCATTCTTCATTAGAAGAGCTTTGGCAGAGGAAATCCCTTTTCTTCTCTGGCACCCAGGATCCTTTTAAACCATTGGGTTCACTTTGACTCAGAAAAAAAGAGTGTCTTCTACTGAAGCAAATGCCATAATGTCTTCCAGATTTCTTGTAGGTGTCTCTTCCAAGTATTGTCATGGCCCACTCTTGCACAGTCTATGGTTTCAACTCTAAGTCATTGGAGTCATACAAGTCATTACAAAGCTAGTTGAAAGATGAGGCCAAAGTTCTTCTGAGACTGACTACAGATAATTTTTGCTCAGCCTAGTTCCTCAGGAGAATTTAAACTTTGGTGGCATTTCAGACAAGAACTGAAAAAGAACTGGATAAAGTCCTATTTTTTCCAGAATTTGTCACAGTTGATTCAGGTACTACTCTACATGCAGATTATACTTCCAGGACTTGTGAAATGCCTGGTATTGAAGTTTATACATAGATATATGTATATATGAACGGCAAAACAAAACAGATAAGTGGTGCAACACACTATTTAGAAAATCCAACCCCAAAATGTATAAATATTCAGATTTGACATGTTGGTTCTGATTCATCTCTCATTCTGTGGAACACTTACTTAGCAGGAAAAATTATACTTCAATAAAGAATTTCCTTATGTATTCACTAGCAAGGCAAGGCAATTTTTCATCTATTCTGTATGGTATAATCTAGCATATAGCTTGTTTGACTAATGACTTGCAAGCCAATCATATAGCCCCTCAGATCTGCCTTGTAAACGCTCTTTCCAGGCACCCCAAATTATACTTGTGCTTGAAAAGTGATTGTGAACTAGAAATAGGTCAATAAAATGTCAGTTCTCATCCATCCTTGTTCTCCCAAGGCCAAGTTCTAGAATGTCTATATAGAAGGCAAAGTGTCAAGGTATTTCTAAGCTTCACTGCTAGAAATACCAATTGGTATGCACAAGCAGTAGAAGAATGTCAAAGAGGCTTCAAATCTATGTGTATCTATGTGTATCCCTACATTTCATTCTCAGGTGACAGTATATAAAGGAAGGATATTCTTCATCTTCAACACAAACTCGCAGATTAGAAATTGACTATCAACCAGAATCTGGAATCTGTTTTATAGAGAAAGAACAAGTTATATGACAGATATTAAATAGGATTTCTGCAACTTTTGTTTGTGAAAGGAAGTTGCAGGACAATGAAAGAAAAGGATACAGCTACAACCTCTGGCTATGTCTACGTTACCAGGTTATTTCAAAATAAGTTACTTTGAAATAATAACTCCTGAAATAAATATTTCTAAATAAGCTTATTCCTCTTCACAAGCAGGAGTTATTATTTCTAAATAACAAGCCCATTATTTTGAATTAACAGGGTTGGCAGTGTGGATGCTTGCCTTGTTATTTCAAAACTAGCCAATTAGCCCGTCATAAGATGGGATTTTCAGGTCTTCTCGCCAGAGCTCTCTCTCTCTCTCTCTCTCTCTCTCTTCCTACTGCCTCCCCCCCCTCAGCTCTCCTCTGCCTCCTGCCTCTCTCTCCATCTCTTTCTCTTCTCCCCCTCCTGCCTCTCACTCTCCCTTTCTCTTCTCCTCCTCCTCCTGCCTCTCTCTCCCTTCCGTCTCTCCCCGCCCCTCTTCCCCTTCCCCTTCCCCTTCCCCCACCGTGGTGCTTGGCTGAGTGCTGCCTGCTCAGCCAGGCTGCTGCGAGGGAGGGGGGTGGGGCGGTAACGTACACGGCTGGGGCCAGGGCCATGTACATCACTGCCCTCCCTTCCCCTCCCACCCCGGGGGAACCCAAACAGCCCCTTGCGCTGCTGGCTCCCCGGCAGCCCTGGCTGAGGGGCGCAGCACTCAGCTGAGTGCCACAGTGGGAGGGGAAGGAAGGCGGTGACATACACGGCCCCGCCCCCTGGCTGTGTATGTCACCGCCCCACCCCCTTCCCCTCCCTCCGTGGCGGCTCGGCTGAGTGTTGCGCGCTCAGCTGGGCCACCGCGGGGGAAGAGAGGAGGGGTGGGGCAGTGACGTACACGGCCGGGGGCGGGGCTGTCTACGTCACCGCCCCGCAGTGGCCCGGCTGAGGGGCGCATCACTCAGCGCCACAGTGGGAGGAGGAAGGGGGGGCCGTGACGTACACGGCCCTGCCCCCTGGCCGTGTACATCACTGCTCCGCCCCCCTTCCTGTCCCACTGGGCCCACCTGTGTGGCGCTCAGCTGGGCCCCAGCGGGGGATCAAGTGGCGGCAAGCGGCCTGTGGCTGCACCCCCCCCCTCGCCAGGTCTGTTTCCCGCCCCCCTCCTCCCGTCTAGCCCCACGGCCCCCGATCCCCCCCCAGCTCTGCTTCCCACCCCCTTCCCATGGGAAGCGCATACCCCAAAGGGCCGCTTGCCGCCCTGGGCCCAGCTGACTGCCGCTCCCGCCGGGCCCACCTGAGCGGTGCGCCGCTGCTTGCTCCCCAACCGGGGCCCGTCCGGAGAGAGGGGAAGGGGGTGGGGCTGGCCGGAAGGGGGTGGTAAGCGGGCTGGGGTTGGGGGCTGTGGGGCTGGAAGGAGGATGGGGGCCCAGAGGAAGGGGAGAGGGAAGCAGCGCTGGTGGGTGGGGGGTGTCCGGGGGGCTGTGGGGCCCGAACCGCCAGGGATCGAGGGGAAGGGGGGCAGGGCGCTGATGTTCACGGCCAGGGGGCGTGTCCGTGTACGTCAGTGTTACAGATGCACAGACACTAGGCTACTATATATATGATAAGGGAAGTTATTTCAAAATAACTCCTCAGTGTAGACATGTCCTCTAGGGCCAGCCATCACTAAAGACTGAGAGCAGACAATTATAACTAGAAATAGTAGTTGTTTTGCCAGTTTAATTTATGAACTCCATACCTTGTGGTATAATTTTCACTGTCTCAATGTAGTCTTTCAGAAACAGTATCCCATTTTTCAACACGCTCTACTCCAACTAAATTCTCAAAATTGGCCATCCCTTCCTGGTCAAAAGTTGAAATATTGAAAAAAATTGTTTAAAATTACCATTTTTGTAAGACAAAGCCTAGTTTTGAGCCTTGATCTGAATCAACAATAAACAGGGCCCTAATCATGACATTCATTCCCCTCAATAGAGCCTTATCTAGTTCAGGAATATCAAGGAGCTCATAAGAGACCATTAGTTTTAATCACCCTTCTCTTGAACTATCCTGAAAACCTCCAGAAAGAGTTTGAATCAAAGCTGTATCGCCTTCGTCTGAAGAGTTAACTACAGCCAGTTAATGAATGGAGAGCACGTATAACCTACCATGTCTACATTACACATTTGTATGGAATTTAGTAGGCCTAGACTTCTTGCTGTTTCCCCCACCTCTTCCTGTATGTAGCCATGACCTTTAAGTATCCCACAGTTTCCAGGTTCTCAACAGCTGCAGATGTTACCAGTACCTTCACTAGAAGCCAAATGAAAAAAAGAGTCAGCCAACCGCTGCAACCACTGGTCTTACTTGGGCTACTCTTTCTGTTCCCATCATGTTTTATTCCTGGTTTGTTTGCTTTCTCAAAAGAAAGTGCCTTACTAATAATTTGTAGTAAGGATCTGATTGCATGTAACTGAGATCCAAAGGGAATTTGGAATAGAGCGAACAGAATCTGCCCAGAAGGATACATAAATACCACCGTTGAGCTGGATATAGGCAACTCGTTTTAAAATGAGTAGGGCCCTACCAAACTCACAGTCCATTATGGTTAACTTCACAGTCATAGGATTTGAAAATTGGTAAATTTCATGTTTTCAGATGTTTAAATCTGACATTTCATGGTGTTGTAACTGGGGGGGACGGGTTCCTGACCCAACTGGTGGTTGGGAGAGGGGGGTAATGGGATTGTCACCCTCACTTCTGTGCTGCCTTCAGAGCTAAACTCTCTCTCCCCTGCCCTGACGGAGCTAGGAACTCCCTTTGCAGTATTGGGAAGATCGGACTCCCAGACAGTGTCCTGCTGCAGTGTCCTATTTCCCACTTCCCTCCAAGCAGCTGTGCAGGAGAGGGACAAATGCTGTCCCTCTCCAGCCCCGGCAAAACTAGGAGCCCCCTTTGCTGGGGAGCTCCTAGGAAGAAGGGGACATTGGATTTCATGCCTGGGGAAGGGCTTATTTCATGGTCTGTCACTCATTTTTCATAGCTGTGAATTTGGTAGGGCAAATGAGGAAGGAAGTTCTGTCCAGCATCGGGTATCTGTAGAAAACCTGAATACATCAGCCACAATGGATAATATTGCTCTAGTGTTATTACTAAGGATCAGATGGTGCCATTTGCTCAACCATCTACCAAACATTGAGAGACATAAATAAAAACATAAATACCACTTGTAAGACAGGAAGAATCCTCCTGATCTTAGCAACTGAAGTTAAATAATGTCAACAATGTGACACAGGAACTACACTGACATACAGATATCAACCAAGTACCATAGAGCCATATAATATCCAAAACTGATGTCATTTTGAAAGTGAAGAACATTCCTCCAGTTGGAAACCAGTGGTAGTTCTTTCAGTGCTCTACAAAGCCATCTGCAAAGCAATATTACTGCCAATAGAGTTAATACGGGTAAAGTAAAGAAACAAAACAGAGGCCAGTGCTGCTGCTAAAAGATTTCCTACGTACCATCCTTCAGATGTTAGTGGAAACTTGTGCCAATATTTTTAGTACTGGGAACCTAAAATTAGGCTCCAAATTTTAACCTCAGCGGGGAGCTTCTAAGTGTTGAACACTTTAAAATATATATATTGGAATAAACAGCCTGATTTTTTGAGGTGTGTGTCTGTCTCTAAGTCTGTTTCTTCAAGAACTGCTCCTAGACGTTAAGACCTAGGACCACCAAATTTGGTATGCAGCTTCCTCCTCTCCAATCTGTTTACCAGATTGTCATGAAAACAGAACATCTGTGCTTCCAGGGGCACATAAGAGTCCCTTTGTCATGTTGTGTTGTAGGGAATCCTGCAGCTGATATCAGATAAGCCCTTTAGAGAACAGAAGTGTAGTGAGTGGGGTTTTGTGTCTGGCAACTATTTCGTGTCCATGTAAAAATAATAAAACCTTCCCCCCCTGCTACCAGAGATGTGCTAGTGACTGAAGATAAAATGTTCTATGCAAGATTAGGAACATAAAATTTTCTGTCCCCCATGTGATTTGAGTCAATGAATAATGGAGCCTTTCCTTATATCATAGAAAGCAAGTTGGTTAGGAGAAGTGTATATGACTGTGATATGTGCTTAAGGATATAATAGTTTAAGAGTCCTCCAGATACAGTATTAAGATATATGATTATGGAGTCCAAGTCAGTGAGTGTGCAATGTTGATAATCAATAATCATTTAACAATAATTTTGAACAATAATGAGAACATAAGAATGTCCAATCTTAGTCAAACCAATGATCTGTGTAGTCAATTATTCTGTCCCCAATAGTGGCCAATAACTGAGAGTCATGTGGAAGTATATAGAACAGGACAGTTGGAATGATCCAATCCTATCTTCCCCTCCCAGCTTCCGTAGTCAGAGGTTTAGGTTTGCCCTGAGCATGAATTGCATCCCTGACCAACTTGGCTAATAGTCATTGATGCTTCTATCTTCCTTGAACATATCTCTTTTTTTTTAACCCAGTTATAATTTTGGCCATCACAACATCCCCTGACAATGAGTTCCACATGTTAACTATACGTTATGTGAAGAAAGACTTCCTTTTGTTTGTTTTAAACCTGCTGCCTATTCATTTCATTAGGTGACCCCTACATCTGTGATTATATGAAGAGATCAGACAGACTTCCCCTATTCAATTTCTCCACACCACTCATGATTTTATTTACATCTATCATGCCCCCTTTGCTGTCTCTTTTCTAATCTGAACATCTCTAATCTCTTTAGTCTCTCATATATTCCATACCTTTTGTTGGCCTTCTCTGAACTTTTCCAGTTCCACTATATCCTTCTAGAGATGGGGGGGACTGGAACTAGATATGATATTCAAGGTGTACGTGCATGATGGATTTATATAGTGGCAATATGATATGTTCATCTTATTTCTATCCCTTTCTTAATAGTTCCTAACATTGTGTTAGCTTTTTTGACTGCTGCGTCACATTGAGCTGAAGTGTTCAGAGAACTATCCCTGGTGATTGCAAGACCTCTTTCTTGAATGATAACAGCTAATTTAGAAACCATCATTATATATGTGCAGTTTGGATTTTTTTTTCCCTGTGTGCATTACTTTGCATTATTAATGTTCAATTTTCTTACCCACTTTATTCCCAGTCACCCAGTTTTGTGAGGTCCCTTTGTAACTTCTCAGTCAGCTTTAGACTTAATTATCTCCAATAATTTTCTATCATCTGCATTTTGCCACATTTGTTCACTCCCTTTTCCAGATCATTAATGAATATCTTGAACAGCTGAGGTTCTAGCAGAGATCCTTGAAGGGCCCTGCATTTATTCGCTCTCTCTCTCTCTTTTCCTTTCAACCGATCATTGATCCACGAGAGGACTTTCCTTATTATACTATGACTTCCTTAGGAGCCTTTGGTGAAGGACTTTGTCAAATGCTTTTAATAGCCCATAGTTGATAGGAATTATAGTTATGATTAAATATTTAATTCACAGAATTCTCTTGAATTCAAATTTGGTTAGTAATATCAGACCTCAAATAAATCAACTTAGATGGTATTTATTAATCAGTTAGTAAAGACAGCACATACACAATGAGGCATAGAATTATCAACCACCATGGAAGACCTTCCCATGACAGTCTGCATTCAAAAGCTTCAGAGGGATAGCCGAGTTAGTCTGTGACTAACTTAAAAACAATGAATAGTCTAGTAGCACCTTAAAGACTAACAAAACATGTAGATGGTATCATGAGCTTTTGTAGCCAAAACCCATTTCTGTCATCTGAAGAAGTGGGTTTTGCCCACGAAAGGCCATGATACCATCTATATCTTTTGTTAGTCTGTAAGGTGCTACTAGACTATTTGTTGTTTTTTAAATTTTTTCCAGTCTACATTCAGTTTGCTAAAGGTCTTATTCCTTATGATTTCAGGGAGTAATTATACTTTTGTTATCCTCATTAGTTTATCAGCCCAAGCCTTATCTGTTCTCTCTTCCTGGCTCATATTTCTGCATTTCTCAGTTTATTTCATAAATTCCTTGTTCCCTGGTAACTTTCAAACCATCTGAAAAGCTAGTGGTTAGTTATTATTTATGCCCTTTTTTGGACATTTTATTCATGATATATCTTATGCTCATCTTGCAGCTAGTACAAGTAATACCTTACAACAGTTTTTTAAATATGTTATGGGTTCCTGCACTGCAAAATTTAAATCCTTGCTAGATATCTTTATCTTAATGTCCAAGCAACATCAGAGTCTTGCTCCCAGGCCAAACTTAATATCTTTCCTGACCTAGCGTTCACTGTCAACCGCAGGTAAAGATTTGCACCAGAGGATGGGCTCAGTTTCCTGTGGAAGAGTCAAGTATCTACAAACATTGGAGACTTTTGGAATTTCCAATGTTTATTGAGGATATGACTACCAACCCCACTTTCATGGTTTATTAAGACAAAGATTACAACCTTTCCATTCTAAACTCCTCATGAGTGGTGGATCTGAGAAACAGACTATGACAATTATACCAAATGAGCTGTTTTCCCTAGTGCATCATTATACGCTGCAGATGACAGATCCAAGATTTCTTAACAGCTCCTGTATTATAGGCAGAGGGCATGAGTTTTTATGGGCAGATATTTATCTTATAATCTTTGAGTCACCGATTCATGGAATAGTGCTAGCAGAAGAGTCACCCTGCCAACTGTTCATTGAGAGGGAAGAAAAATGTTTAAGGACTACCATAGGTGATAGGTAACCAACGTATTGTTAGTGACACTAACCACATAGATGATTGAGGAGGAGAGGTAGAAAGAATGTGTCTCATGCCTTAAAGAACTACATGTTTTGTACAGTTTTTAGAAGACCCAAATTCAGAAGGTAACTGATGGGTTAACAGCAGGAAAGCGAGAGAGTTGATAATGTTGTTTAAACTGACATCCAAAGGGCACGTCTACACTGCACCCATATCTTGAAATATGCTACACAAATTGTGTAGCTTATTTCGAGTAAATTTCGAACTAGCTTATTTTGAAATTTGGTGCTGTCTACACAGCACTTATTATGAAATAAATTGCTATTCCGAAATGTTCCTTACTCCTCATGGAATGAGGTTTACAGGGACATCCGAATAGCGAGCCTGTTATATTTCAAAATAATGTGCATGCTCAAAAGATTCAGAATAGCTATTTTGGGATAGCTATTTCAGGATATCTCTGGTACCCTGAAATAGCACTACAATATAGACGTAGCCAAACTGACCCTGTCTTCTGAAAACATCAGAGAGTAGATGTGGGCAAAGAAAGTCTATAGATATTTGTTTGAATTCAAAATCCCATAACAGTTCATTGATATTCACAACCTATTTTTCCATTCATTTTCCATGAATATTCATGATAGGACAGCTTCTGTGCTCAGTTGTTCATGGGAAAAGAATTTTAAGCTCAGATGCCCAAATAAAGCCATGAGACCCCTTTAGCCAACTAGCTAATGTAGAATACATTTAATATGTTGGATATTTACAGTAAACTATTCCCAGATAAGCTGCACACCTGACTTTATTTGCTGAAGAAATTCATGGACAGGGAGAAAAGAGGGTGAAAGTCATCAGATAAATTATTTATTATGAATTATTCACTCAGCTCTACTCATGAGGCTTGCCTCCCCAGTACTCAGCTCAGCCTTACCTTCTGGCTTGTGACTACAGAAGGAGATGGGTCAGCCAGGAGAGCAGGCCCAAAGAGGCCAAGGAGAGAGCCAACTGGAACATAGGAGGTAGGGGACAAAAAGGGAGAACAAAGGTGAGGTAGGTGGAAATAGCACCAGAATTGTCCCTGCTGAGAGACAGGACAATTTTGTTTACTTAAATATTTGAAACTAGCAGATTTATGCAGCATTGCTTGGCTCTTTAACTCGATTACATGTTGAGGGTTTTGAAAATAAAATGAAAATGTCCATGCTTCATTTAATTCGGTGCTCTGGAGTGGGGCTGGGATGAGGGGTTCAGTAGGCAGGCTGCTCCGGGGAGAGAGGACTACCCCAGCCCTCTCTCAGAGCAGCAGCTTGGGGCCAGATGAAAAGCACCTCTTTGTAGTACTGCATCTCCATTGGGCACAGCCGGGAAAGGGTGCATATCCAGGTTTGTCTATCCCCTGTGCTCCCCAGCCAAAGTGAGGGATGCAGCAAACTGTGCACTTTCCCCTCACTCCTTGATGAAGGGGAACAGCCAGCAATGTTCCTATACAAATGGGGTGGAGAGCATCAGCCTTCTGCTGCCCTCCCTAAAGAGTGCCTGGGAATTGGAAGCTCAGGGTTGGGGCAGTCCCGGACGGGGAAGGACATGTCCCCACTAGTCACTTTCACATTCCTGGTAATTCTGTCTCTTTTCTATATGGTTTTATGAGAAGCAATCCCATTCCGGGCACATCCCATTTTCCTGACACAACCAAACCCTTACCCTGCTTTAAGTTATGCCAAGAGGAAGCTGTTTAATGAATTTGGTGGTCCCAGCTCTTACTATTTAGGAGGAGTTCTTGAACAGACAGACAGGCAAATACACAGACAAACATGCTCAAATATAAAGTAGATAAACACGTGCTACTTACTTTTTCCTTCTTTTGTATACTCTGTTGTCCAGACATCACTCTTCTATGCTGGCCTGTCACAAACATTTACTTGATAGTAGGACACTGCTGGCACTCTGAGATCCTTGGATAATTAGGATGTGTGGAGAGAGCGTAATAGAATTTGATTTTCTGTATCTTCTTTCATAATCACAGTGTTCCAAAACAATGGTTAGATATTGGTGCTGCATAGATAAATGGAACAGCTTTATGCTCTCCTCAGCCTTGTTCTTACATTCTGGTTTATTTAGAGGTTTATCATACTGACCTGTAAACAACAGGTTTATCTGCCATACTTACTTTTTAAAAAACAGCATGGAATCAAAGTCATCCCTGGTGTACCTCAATATAATGCCAGTAAAACTAAACCAAGGCTGAACTTGGACTTTTAGTTTAAAACAGAACAGAAAGATGGTACAGGTTGAACATCTCTAGTCCAGCACCCTCGGAACTTGACTGGTGCTGAACCAGAGAATTTGCTGAACCATGGGAGGTCAATAGTGCTTAGCAGCATTACCAATACTTCCACTGCTTACTGGGCCCTTAGAAGACATTTAAGGGAATTAAAGCTAAGTAACAGCACCAAATGCTGAGAGTCAGGACTGGTGGCTGTAAACAAAATTTTTGGGACCACAGGAAACTTGACCACACTCATGATAAGTGGACCTCCAGCTAACGAAACCCTGCTTGACCACGGATATTGCCAGACCAAGGAGTGCTGGACTAGGGAGGTTCAACATGTATAGCAGAGGCAATGTTAATTTACCCCATAATGCCTGCCCCCATGTGCCTTTCTCATGATCTGCATGGATCACCTCTGTGTAACAGGGTATAGGTCACACACGCATTTAATTTTTGACCTTTATTTTTTGAGAGTGTAAGTATCTCAAGTGGACTCAATGAACCAGGAAGCCCCTTTTCAGCCTATGTCCTAAATCTTGTGGCAGTGTTAGTATAGAGGCTGGTAGTTGAGTGTAAGGTAGAGGTCCCACAGCACCAATTCATTTCACTTAGGTCAACAAAATGCCATCAGAAAGTAACAACTTTAGGTCGCTACTGAAGAATCTCAAACACATGCTGAATTTGATAGTGCAGTCCCATTGTTGTCACTGACTTCTACCTGGACTTAGCAAACCTTTAGCAACCTCATAATGGCTGTGCCCCAGGAATTCCTGATCCCCAGTTCACTTCCTAATTCATACTAATGGAACAGTAATGTTTTAAAAGGTGTAAGAAAAGGGTCTATGCATTGTGAGTCACCGCACCATTGGAAAGATCCTTCTTAAGGAAAATAGCTGTTGTCTCACAGTTCCCTCCATAGTTATTTGCATTTACACCTCATTAAGTTGTTCATGCTATCAAAGGAAAACAGATCCTTCTGCTACCAAATGATTAAAAAATTCTTAACTTGTAAACAACTCTCTAAATAAAGCAAAATGAACTCTATGGATTCAAACTCTGTGTACAATAAAGTGACAGATGGTAATGCCTGATTGGTCCTGACATAATGCTCCCAGCTGCACAAAATACTGTGATAGGCTGACTGGCTTTCCTTGATTGGATCTGACAGATTATTGGGATGGAGTTGGACCATGAGACACACAATTTCACAGTAAAGGCATAACTCTCTTTGCACAATGCTTGATTTCATTAGTAATTTCCACCCCCTGCATGCATGCTTGCATTGTTTTTTGACAGATCCTCCTTTCGGATATATAAGGCATTAAGGCTGTATCACTTACATATGCTTATCATTTGTGACGTGATGGTGGCTGATGTTGTAACATCTCGGTCATGAGTGTCAGCGCAGGATTATGAGTGGCGCAAGGAAATGTGATCCTATTTGCTTTGGCCATCATCTGTCTGTATTTTATGCCTATCATAATGAGCAAAGTTAACTGAAAGGTAAAAGAACAAATATTAATGTTAGCAGGGAATTATTTTATTGAATGCAAGGACTGTCGTGCAGTAGCTGACTGGGAAGCATGGCAGGTATTAAGGTTTAATCTCCACTCTCAGTTGGAATAATCAAATAAACACACAAAATACTGTGTGTAAAAGAGAAATAAATCATACCACTGGAAAAAAAAAGTGCATGGGGTGTGTTTTAAATTGTGTAACTACTCTCTTTAAACATGTGGATGACACACTGTCAGCTGTAATTATTTGCTCACATCACCAATTGACTATCAGACTTGATTACTACATGTGGAGCTGAATCACACTGTAAATTATGGAATAGTAATAGAGAAGTAGCTGTGTTAGTCTGATCTTGCAAAAACAAAAGGAAAAACTATGTAGCACTTTAAAGACTAACAAGATGGTTTAATAGGTGATGAGCTTTTGTGGGCCAGACCCACTTCCTCAGATCATATTCTGGAAGAGAATTGGCATGACCATATATACCAAAGGAATACAATGAAAAAAGTCAACACATTATTAAACTGACAAATCAGATTTAGTACAGAAGGTGGGATGATGAAGAGGAAGGGAGGGAATAGCTATTATGAGTCAATGAATGGCTAATCAGGGGCGATAAGTGGGAAGCTATCTTTGTAATGGTTAAGGTAATTAGAATCTTTGTTAAGGCCCATTCGTAAAGTGTCAAATTTAAGCATGAAAGAAAGTTCTGAGGTTTCCCTCTGTAATCTGGTGTTAAAGTCTCTTTGTAGTAAGACGCATGTAGTAAGGTCGCTAAGATTATGTCCAGGTAGGTTGAAATGAAAAGCAACTGGTTTTTCCTTGTGAAGATGTCTGATTTGTGGGCATTAATTCTTTGGCAAAGTGTCTGAGAAGTCTGTCCAATATACATAGCAGAAGGACACTGTTGGCACATGATGGCATAAATTCTATTTCTGGATGAACAGAAATATGTGTCTTTGATCATATCACTGACATGGTTAGGTCCAGTGATGGTGTCACCAGAGTAAATATGTGGACAAAGTTGGCACAGGGGTTTGTTGCAAGGGAAGTTCCAGGGTTGGTATTAGTGTGGTATGTCCTGCGGTTGTTGGTAAGAATCCTCCTGAGGTTAGGTGGTTGTCTATAGGAGACTATGGGTCTGTCCCCCAGAGCCTCTCGGAGTGTAGTATCCTGTTCCAGTATAGGTTGTAGGTTATTGATAATGCGTTGGAGGGGTTTAAGTTGGGGGCTATAGGTGATGACAAGTGGTGTTCTATTGTTGGTTTTCTTGGGCCTATCTTGAAGAAGATGGTTTCTGGGTATTCGTCTGGCTCTTTCAATTTGTTTTTTTATTTCCCCTGGTGGGTAATTGAGATTTAAAAATGCTTGGTAGAAATCTTGAAGTTTCTGGTCTCTGTCAGTGGGATTAGAGCAGATGCGGTTGTACCTAAGGGCTTGACTATATGGAGTCCTTATATATATATATAAATATATAAATATAAGGGCTTGACTAAATTATGGAGACACTATAAATTGTTGTCATCATGCATATTTATATTCACTGCACTCTGCCCATTCATTAGTCTCCCTGGACTAATTTTAACATTCAAAACCTCTGTATAGGTTTAAACGGACACTTATTCTTATAAGCAGGGCACGTAGCTCCATCTATTATCCAGACTGCCTGAAAGTTCCCATTATAAGACCCTGTATTCACTTGCTTATAACTTTGCTAAACTTCAACCATTTGAGCTGAAACCCAAACATCCACCCTGGGCACTGAATAAGGTATGAATCCTGTAGGAAAAATAATATGTGATCATGTAAATAAAAACAATATCATAATGCACGTACACAAGAGGGGCAAACTAAGGTAACCTTAATTCTCGCATTCCCTAACTTTTGAGTGTTCAACTTTGCATCCTTAACAATTTTCTTTTAACACAATTTTGTGTGTATAATGCTATAATCAGCCTGCCTGAAGACTGTTTTCTTTGACCTAAATGTGGAATTTCCCATGCAAAATTATACTTTTCTTGATTGGTATACAGGTTTATTATACTACCAGAAAGAATATTCCTAGCTTTTCAATGTAATATATAGAAGTTGATTTTGGTTCTTGAAGTCCCATGGTGTTAGATTTTAAAGCTGTGACACTTTGATATTTTCAAAGGCTATTTAAAATACATTTTGGCAATAAATAGTTATAATTTTCCTCTTTTTCTGAGTTGAAGACATTTGAACTTGTGGTACCTAAAGTATCTAACCTTATGGGTATAACTAGATGCAGGCTCCCACTAAAAATTTGTAAAGCTCTCCAAAACATTTCTAAAATAATTTCATGTGCAGTATGTGCTGTGTATACAATACATGGTTGTGTTTTTATATGTTTTATCGTAGAATCATAGAACCATAGAACCATAGGCTTGGAAGACTATGTCTACATTGCACATCAATTTCGAAATAAGCTATTCTGGAATAGTTATTCCAAAATAGCTCATTTCAAAATAGCATGTCTACACTGCAGGGAAGCCTCAAAATTAGTCTGAGGCAGGCTTCCTTAGTGTAGACGTGCTATTTTGATTTAGAGCCCCAGGAGGCACTGGGGAGGAATAACTTAGAATGGCCCTGGTGAGGAGCTATTTTGAAATAGCAACATTGGAGCATCTATGAATACCTTATTTCAAAATACAGTAAAACTCCAATTGTCCAGCATCCAGTGGTCTGGCACTCCTGATAGTCTGGCACCAACTGGAACCCGGAAGTGCTCCGGGCCAGCCGGACAATTGGAGCTGCTCCCCGCCCCTTCCCCAAGTCCGCCGCTGCCGCTGTTGAAACTGACAAGTGGCGGACTTGGGGAAGCTGCAGAGCAGAGCAGCTGGGGTGCTGCCGGGTGCTGAGCAGGGGGGTGAGGGGCGGCGCTGCAGGACCAACCTGGCAGGACCTCAGCTGTTCTGCTCCGCGCCACTTCTCCAAGTCCGCTGCTCATCAGTTTCAGCAGCGGCAGCGGCAGATTTGGGGAAGCAGTGTGGAACAGAGCAGCTGGGGTGCTGCCGGGTGCAGAGCAGCGGAGTGAGGGGTGGCCCTGCCGGACCAACCCGGCAGCACCCCAGCTGCTCTGCTCCGTGCCACTTCCCCAAGTCCGCCACTTGTCAGTTTCAGCAGCAGCAGCAGCGGACTCAGGGAAGTGGCATGGAGCAGAGCAGCTGGGGTGCTGCCCGACACCGAGCAGGGGGTTGAGGGATGGCGCTGCTCGGGGATAGTTATCCCCTGCTCGGGGATAACTACTGCAGTCTGCGGGGTGCGGAGCCCGCTCCCCTCCCTCCCAGAAACTCTCAGTGGCGGCGCGGGGCTTCCCCTGCCTTCCTGCAAAACGGCAGAGGGTTCGCCCCTCGCCACGCCATTCCCCGCCCACCCGCCGGACACAGTGCGGGTCCAGCAGACCTGTCACAGCCCCCCCCCCGCCGGAGTACCTCCTGATACTCCGGCATATCTGATAATCCGGCACCACCTAGGTCCCAAAGGTGCTGGATTATCGGAAGTCTACTGTAGCTATTTTGGAATAAGCATTATTCTTCGTAGAATGAGGGTTGCAGATTTCAGAATAAGCTGCCTGTTATTTCAAAGTTATTTCAAAATAATGGAATGGCTGTGTAGACGCTCGTATATTTATGAAATAGCTTTGCTGTGTAGACATACCCAAAGAGACCTCAGGAGGTCATCGAGCCCAACCTCCTGCTAAAAGCAGGACTGGTCCCAACTAAATCATCCTAGTCAGGGCTTTGTCAAGCTCAGACTTAAAAACCTCTAGGGATGGAGATTCCACCACATCCCTAGGTAACCCATTCCAGTGCTTCACCACTCTCCTAGTGAAATAGTTTTTCCTATTATCAACCTAGATCTTCCTCACTGCAACTTGAGACTATTGTTCCTTGTTCTGTCATCCATCACTACTGAGAACAGCCTCTCTCCATCCTTTTTTAAAAATTACCTTGAGTTAGGTCCAGTTTTGTCTTTTATGTGATTCAAAAGATATATCAACAGGTAACTTTATTAGTGAGTGCATAAATCCAAATACATAGAATCCATTAAAAACTCATCAAATATTTTTGGTGTCTGCATTTTCTAAGCAGAACTGAATCTATTTTGTGGTGGAAACAGACCCATTTTTTAAACCCCAAATGGGACCATTACCAGGTTAAAATTGGCTGAATTTTCCAGGGAGGGTGGGTTTTGCACAGAGCTCAGAACATCATAGTTCCACGTTTGGACTGCAGAACTAGACATTTCATCCTAACTGCAAAAATAAGTAAAGGGTTAGAAAAATGAAAAGATACTTAATGACAAAACTATAGTTGTTATTAATAACAGCCTCAAGCCTTCAAAAGGCAGAAGTTCAAAAAAAGCCACCCACCTGAATTTAATGCACCTCATTGTAGCCCTATGTTAAATTAATAATACATTGTGTAAATGACTCATCACAGAGATAATAATCATTAATCATTAGTGATCACATTTAATCTAGGTTGCTAGTTAAATAAAAAAAACTTTTATAGTATAGAAGTACCTGTTGTCAAAAAAAGGAGGAGAGAGGGGGGGTCAAATAGCATCTTTACAAACATCAGGTCCTTTATGGCCTCATTTCATATTTGTCTTCTCACATCAGAAACTACATACTTCAGTGACTGTTTAGACCACCCCTCATGCTCCCTTTTAACCTTGGAACTACAGCACTTTCTGTTATTTTAAACTCCTTCAAAGCACAAGCCTTGAATTGAGAAGCTGTAACTACCCAAAACAACGTGATCCCATGTAGTTTATCTTTGTATAGATTGATCCCTCGGTATCAGCTATTGAAGTCAATGGAAAGACTTCTAGGACCTTGGATCAGACCCCTTAATTTCTATACTTATCTCCTTTCTATTGCCGGATTAATTTCAGGGTCAAATAGACAGGTGCTGTTGCAGCCTGATTTCTCTGTCTCCAATCCCACACCATTCCTCTAACGGCCCTCGCACGATGCAGCTCTTGTGCTGAGAGGGACCATTATAAAGAGAAACTCAGGCCTTTGCAATGTTTTCAGTACATACCGAGATATTTAAGCACATTGACTAGGAATGAGCTCTCCAATGGATTATGACAGGTTTCTTTTGTAATTACACATTTGGAAAAACAAAGAATATATTTTAAGTTTCAAAGTAACATCCCATGAATCATGCACTAACTGCCAATTTCTTCCTGTGTGGCTTAGGTATGACTAACATTAGACAATTGTTTCAGTGTGATTGTCACTCTTTGATTAGAATGTGCTGTAATACCGTCACGGAGACGGGCACCCGCTGGGGACACAGTCACTTTTGCCACTGCAAATAAGTAGGCACGGGATGCTAATCTAGACGTCTGGATGAATGAATAAAGGTAGCAAATTGAGAGCTCTGTAAGTATTCGAATAAAAAGTTTAGCCTCGCCACTAAGTGCTATTTCTAGTGCAATAGAACCTGTGAGCATGAGCTGGATTTCCTGGGTATGGGTCCTGCATGGCTGTGTGACTGTCAAGCAGGTGCAGTGGAGCTCATAGAATCCTCAGGCTGTGTGGAGAGGACATGCCAAGCCCCACCAATCTTTCACAAATCATACCACTTGGCTGTCCCAAAAGGAGATATCTCTCTGCCCCTTCATGCAAAGACATCAAATGAAGCACAACTGCCCTGCCCCCTTCATGATGCCCTCTGCCTTATGTGGGAATGCGAATGGAGTCTCTAGGAGAAGTAGCTGAGATGCTACAGCCAACTGTGGTCTCAGTGCTGAAGCTGTAGCTGGGGTCCACGTCCATTCAGTGGGAAGGTGGGGCATCATAGTTTAGACAGGAATGAACAGGTATGGGAGGCCGAATGCAAAGTCATGCTGCCTGCATGTTCCCATCTGCAGCATAACATTCGCCACAAACTTTTCAGGAGTGTTGTGATGATTTATTATTATCTACAGAGCCCTTTGAACAGCTGAGCCCTGAGTAATCACTCTTTGCCACTAGTCCAATGCTGTTTTAATTCTACTGATTTCCTAGTAGAAGAGAATGAGGCCTACAGAGTGCTATAGAAGGGCATGGAGATTCCTCTTAGGGTCACTTCGAGAGGATGAATAGCTACAATGATTTTAGGATTGAAATAGCTTAAATAGAATGGCAGATTACTCAAGGGAAGTTGGCATTGAAGTTGTTAGGTTAATTGGATATGATCTGTCTAGGGACTGCCAATTGTCTCTCAGAGTAAATTACATTTTCAGCTGATAGTTAAGGGCTGTTGCGTAACATTTGGCCTTTTGAAGCATTTCTTTAAACTTTTAAAATTCTTTACATTATTTCTATTTATCCCAGGGTAAAAAAAAAAAAAAAAAAGATATTTTCTGTCCTTCCATGGACACTTTGCTCGAAAGAGAAGCAGCACAATTCTGGTTGCAATTAAGTAACAGGATTCTCAGGGAGAAAAAGACCAAGGTAAATGGATATGATTTTGCAAGGGGAGCTAATCATTTCATTGTACAACCCCAATACTTTTACTAGGAGGGTGGTGAAGTACTGGAATAAGTTGCCTAGGGAGGTGGTAGAAGTTTTTAAGTTCCGACTTGACAAAGCCCTGGTTGGGATGATTTAGTTAGGGTTGGTCCTGCTTTGGGCAGGGGGTTGGACTCGGTGACCTCCTGAGGTATCTTCCAACCCCATGGTTCTATGATCCTAAGACTTTCACAGGGGATCAATGGTAACGATTCTCCCCAGCGCTCCTTTTCCCCAGAATGGGATAATTATTAGAGCTACTGTGGGGAGAGGAAAGAAGAAGGACACCTTCTTGGATAGGAGGAGCCTGGCTCAATAACCACCCAGAAGATTTGTCGGGAGGCGATAGGGGGCATAACTGTAGAGGCAGATCAGCAGCCCAAGAAGTGTAGATAGAAAGCCCTGATGGCCAAGGATAAACAGAGACAATCCTGTGGAAGACCGGATGATGGTATTTGAGATTCTCCTGCTATGAAGTGCAGCCTTTGTCATTTGGGACAGATATCTAGGGCTCAGGTCTTAAGCTTAACAGGTCAATGACTGTGTAGTGTATCTGGCCCAAACAGACTGGTTCATACACAGTAGCCTATCAATGGCTTAGGTTCTATATGTAGGAGAATGGTCTCTATTGTTACCCATTTACAGTAGAGATTAGGTGGAAGAGAAGGGAAAATTCTGTGAATATTCCTTTACATTTTCAAATACCATTCACCTTATTCGTTATTTGGCTTTTGGATCAATTTCATAAGGACCAAAAGTTGTCTGTCACTGACAAAGGTAATGGAATGATCAACATGTAGAGCAGGAAAGGATCTTAAAAGCTCTTATCCAGCCTCTTATCTTAATGCAGCCTCTTATGCTGTGGCAGGACCAAGTTATCCTAGACCACTCGTGCAGGTTTTTGTCCAATCTGTCCTTTAAACCCTCCGATGATGGGGCTTCTACAACCTGCCATGGAGCTTAACTACCCTTATAGTTAGAAAGGGTTTTTTTTCCCCCAACTATTTAACTTGCCCTTGCATCAGATTAAGTCTATTACTTCTTATCCTATCATCAATGGACAGGGAGAACAATTAATCGGTGTCCTCTTTATAACAGATTTAACATATATAAAGATTTATCAGATTCCCACCCAATTTTATTTTCTGAAGACTAAACATGCCCAGCTTTTTAAATCTTTCCTCCGAGGTCAGGTTTTCCAAACTGTTTATCATTTGTGTTTCTTTCTGCTGGACTTTCTCCATTTCACCCATATCGTTCCTAAAATGCTGAACAGAGTGGGACAATTACATGCCATGTTTTAGGTACAACACTTCTGTTAATACCCTTGTACTGCATCTTAGCCTTGTTCACAACTGCATCACATAGTTGACTCATCTTTACTTTGTGATCCACTGTAACTCCCAACTCCTTCTCAGCAGTATCCCTGAGTAGTCAGTTATTCCCCATTTTTAGTATGTGTATAATATTTTTCCTTTCTAATTGTAGTGCTTTGGACTTACCTATATTGACTTTTATTATATTGGTTTCAGACCAATTTTCCAATTTGTCCCCCAAATTGCTTACTGCTCTCCCCTCTCCTCCCCCCGCCAGATTAGTTTCATCCACAAATTTCAAATGCAAACTCTCTTCACCATTGGTTTCACACACAAATTTTATAAGCAAACTTGTTCCTCTGGTATTAATGAAAATGTTGAATATTACTGGATGCAGGACAGACTCCTGCTGGACACTAGTAGATCCTCAGTGACGTCTGTGAAATGACATCTGTTCTCAATCTAGCTCCTAGAGGCCAGGTTGCTACATCCATATTGTCAACTCACAGGGGCAGAGCCCAACAGGGTTGTGGATTTGCTTCAAGACAGAGTCGACTAGGGATAGTTGCTTTTATTAATCTTACAACGTCTCTACTGTTACAGGCTTAATACTGCCAGATGGTTACACAGCTACTGCAAAGTAAGACGCCAATAAGCACAGGCAGAGCAATGCATAAAACAGTATCAGGCACTTAGAAATGCTTATGCCCCTTCAGTTCTGCAGGGAGTCCCATTCCAGTCACCTCGCACCAGGCCTCAGTGGTCGTGGCTCCAGCTGGGGGACCCAGGGCACCCTTTGAGGTCTAGACCCCTGGTGAGACTCAATGGGCCCGGGACTCCCTACACTAGTTGTTTACTGGGCGTGCACGTACCTGGCTCAATGCCATTCTTATCACTTTCATGAGCTGAGACTGAGGTCAAACTTGTTTACTGCTCAGTAGTTTCCCAGCTAAAGGCACATGTTAAAGCTGACAAAGCCCAGCTGCTATTTGGGCTTGCAGGGTCACAGGCTATGCTAAGCTGGGTACAGCAGGGATGGAAACTTCCATCCCAGGCCTGCTAAGCTGCAGGACCCACATATGACTTTTATGTGACACATATCACCAGCAGAAATAATAGAACCCACACGCTAGATGGCTGTTTCACCAGAGAAGCCAATGAAAGAATGGACACAGAGACTACATAAAGTACTTATTCTTATAGGACATGATCCAGCTCCCACTGAAACCAATGGGAAGCTTTCCATTCACTTTATGAGCTTCGTATCAGGCCATTGCTGCTAAAGGAAGTCTATCCAGAATGGTGTTAAAGTATATGGTTGGGAAGTTTCTATTGCTGCTAGCAGTCGACCTTTCTGTAGATAAGCGGAGCCATTTAGGATCCTACTGCTGTTATTCTGGCACATGATACTAGAAACTACTTTTCTTTATTTAAAGACTCTCTGCAGGAAATGTAAACACAGAAAAAGCAAAGAGACAACTTCCAAGTGATGTTCCTAGAAAATCCCCATGAGATTTTAATCCCAGGCTAGTTGAACACTGACACTCTCCATTTGCTACGTATAATAGGATTAAGAGGCCGAAGTGATATAAAATTAAATATTCTATGTGATCATTATGTGCAGTCTAAGACCAACTTACATTTTTTTTTCTTGTTAATGCAGTATAACAACACACACAGAGGTTAATGTGTGCAAAAATAACAGCTTTAGAAAGAGCTCATATACTTTTCAAGTGACATGGAAATGACTGCATTAAAATATTTTCCTTTTATTTTAAAAAGAGCTGTAGTGAAAGGTGTAATGTATTATCCTGTAACTTTACACAGTTTCCAGCACACCACCTACACTAGAAGTATTATTAACTTCCTCAAGGCAGGTGCCATGCCGAGAAGCTACTGCATGTTATTGATGTTCTCAATTTTAAGGCTCACTGATCCAACTGACAGAAATATTTGCTTCTTATTTTGATATTGCTTAATTTTGTATACTTCTGTCTGTCAATACATATCAGCATAGGAGTCTTCATCTATAAAAGACTCAAAAAGATACATAGAAATCAATGTGAAGCATATACATAATGTATTTTTATTGTGGAAAAATTGTTTTCTCTCACAGGGTTTGTATGAGGTGACGAAGTTATCTCTCTTGATTCCAAACTAAGGAAATACATTAGAGGGTAGATTGCAGACCCAAGAGACATATACTTGTTCTTCTGGTCTAATGAGACTATAAAAGAGACCTGGGTGTTGCCTTTTAAACCCCTTGGCATATCAATAATCTGTTAGCTGAATTTTTCAACACATGTCACTCTTTAAAGTCAATAGGAGATGTTCCTTTTCTGAGTTTGGTTGAAACAGAATGTCCTGTTAGTAATTGTATTGTACTCAGTGGAGTGTCTTATTCCTTCTGTTTTGGAGGATACCTAATATTCAGCTCACTTTATTAGTGCCTTGTTTGGCCCAGCCTTCTCAGAGAGAAAGAAACTCAAAATCTATGTCCAGAATTTTTATGCCTTAGAGAAATACAGCTGCTGCAGCTCTTTCCACTTCTCTTCATCCAAATGGATGATGATGTTTTCAACCAAAGCCTGGGACAACTCAAAATAATTTACTCTCATAGTGGCATGGGGGCTGCAATAAGAGTGATCCCTTCCTTTGCACTCAGAGAACACCAAAAAGACTTCTCTGAAGTAGCCCACTTGCCTTGCAACTCAGGATGCCTTAAGCATATGCAATCACTGCTCTGGTTCCTCAGCTAATGAAATTTTTCAGTCTTTGCCATGATAGCAAAAGTGCCCCCTGAGACTGGTCTGAGCTATGTAGGAAACAACCTATCTCTCTATGCACTTGAACTCCATTTCATAGCTACATTCCACTGGAACCATGAAACTGTTGTCTCATAGGGTGTGTCTAGACTACAGGGTTTTGTCGACAAAAGTGGACTTTTGTTGACAAAACTATACCTGCATCTACATTACGGCCGCGTTCTGTCGACATAACGTCGACAGAACTCGGCAGTTTTGTCGATGGCAGTAAACCTCATTCTACGAGGAATAACACCTTTTGTCGACAGAGTTCTGTCGACAGAAGGCGTTATTGCATCTACACTGTCCGCTGCATCTACACTCTCATGTCGACAAAGCGGCTTGCTTTGTCAACGGAACTGGATGTAGTCTAGACGCTCTTTGTCGACAGAAGTTTTGTTGATAGTATCTGTTGACAAAGCCTCTGTTGACAAAAGCCTGTGGTCTAGACGTACCCATAGTGAGAAGATTGTGACAGTGGAAGACAGAGCTTCTATTGGAGCTGAACTTCAACTTCTGCAGGAGATCAGAATTGCCGCAGACAACACTGCATTCAGAAGTAAATGTGAAAGCCATTTCTTTGACTTAGCTTCCCCTTAGCAGCCCCTCTCATAGCCTACTCACAGCCGAGGTGATTACAAGACAAAAGAATTAGTGTGGGGTGGAACCTCTGCCTCTCTAGCTACTCCAATGGGGTAGAAGTAAGGGGTAGTGTTTGGGGCTTTGCTTGACTAATTTGGGAAGTAACTCAGATAATGCAGTACAAGTAGATTAGACAGATACATTAAATACCCTCACTGCAATCTCTCTATTGTGATCAACATACTAGACAGTGATGGTATCTTCTTCCGGTGCTAAGAGATTCCAGGAACAGAATAAGGGATCTGCCAGCCCACTGTTGTAATGAAAAATAAACACAAGGGAAGACTCAATATTAATCAAATAGCATGCTCCAAATTCATCACAAAGGGCTAGATTCACAAAGAGGAATTGGGCACTGCAACAATCAGCTCTGCAGCCAGGGGCAGAGCCACATTTTGGAACCCAGAGGTGTGATGGGTCTGGACAGTGAGCCCGTCCTGCACTCACCAACCAGAGGTGGCTCGTGTCCTGTGGGGCTGGGCATGGCTTCCAACTTCAGGCATGGGGTCACAGCCCTATTCAGATTTGGCCCTGCTGCCCTTCCATCATGATGGAATGCCTGAAGTGTGGAGCTGGGACCAAGCCCCATGGGACAGGGTCTGCCACCACTGGGTGAGGGCAAGACTGGGTCATGCTCCAACCCCTTGTGACAAGGTGCACATGTATACCAAAAGGCTGCCAGGTGGGTGGTTATACCCCTGCCCCTATTAGCTCCACCACTGATTGCAGCACTTAATTTTTAGAGGCCCTTTTCCCTAATGGAATTTACAACCCAAGTAGGACATGCAAGCACCCTATATAATGCACAAGGAGAGGCAGGTACCTAAAAAGAGATTCACCAACACCAGGACGTCAAATGGGGAGTTCCCTGTGCTAGGCAGTAGCAAATGCAGAAGAGAGAGGCACGAAATAGGCTTTGTTCCTCAAAGGGAGAGAAGCACCCACAATGGGGCCAGAGTGAAGGTGAAGGAGTTTGGAGCGCAGGTGGTATTCTCTTCGATCCTTCCTGTCGCAGGTAGGGGCCCGGGCAGAGACAAGTGCATCCTGGAGGTGAATGCCTGGCTGCGAGGATGGTGTCGCCAGGAGGGCTTTGGCTTCCTCAACCATGGGGTGCTATTCCAGGAAGGACTGCTAAGCAGGGATGGCGTCTACCTTTCGAGGAGGGGGAAGACCCTATCTGGACACAGAATGGCTAACCTAGTGAGGAGGGCTTTAAACTAGGTTCGATGGGGACAGGTGAGCAAAGCCCACAGGTAAGTGGAGAACATGGAGACCTGGGAGTTGGGTCGGAAATGGGAGGGAGCGTGGGCTACAATGGCAGAGAGAAAGGAGGTTCAGGGCAAAACTGGGAGACAAGGTCAAGTCAGGATCTTAGATGACTATATACAAATGTGAGAAGTATGGGAAATAAGCAGGAAGAACTGGAAGTGCTAATAAATAAGTACAATTATGACATTGTTGGCATCACAGAAACTTGGTGGGATAATACACATGACTGGAATGTTTGTATAAAGGGTACAGCTTGCTCAGGAAAGATAGACAGGGAAAAAAGGGAGGAGGTGTTGCCTTATACACTAAAAATGAACACACTTGGAGTGAGGTGGAGGTGGGCGTAGGAGACGGAAATGTTGAGAGTCTCTGGGTTAGGCTAAAAGGGATTAAAACCAAGGTGATGTCCTGCTAGAGTCTACTACAGGCCACCACCCAGGTGGAAGAAGTGGATGAGGCTTTTTCAAACAACTAATAAAATCATCCAAAGCCCAAGATTTGGTGATGAAGGACTTCAACTATCCAGATATATGTTGGGAAAATAACACTGCACAGACTATCCAATAAGTTCTTGTACTGCATTGGAGACAACTTTTTATTTCAGAAGGTTGAAAAAGCTACCAGGGAGAAAGCTGTTCTAGATTTGATCCTAACAAATAGGGAGGAACTGGTTGAGAATTTGAAAGTGGAAGGCAGCTTGGGTGAAAGTGATCATGAAATCATAGAGTTCACAATTCTAAGGAAGGGTAGAAGGGAGAACAGCAAAATAGAGACAATGGATTTCAGGAAGGCGGATTTTGGTAAGCTCAGAGAGCTGATAGGTAAGGTCCCATGGGAATCAAGTCTGAAAGGAAAAACAACTGAGGAGAGTTGGCAGTTTTTCAAAGGGACATTGTTAAGGGCCCAAAAGCAAGCTATTCCGATGTGTCAGAAAGATAGAAAATATGGCAAAAGACCGCCTTGGCTTAACCACGAGATCTTGAATGATCTAAAAATAAAAAAGGAGTCATATAAAAATAGAAAGTAGGACAAATTACAAAGGATGATATAAGCAAACAGCACAGGAATGCAGGGGCAAGATTAGAAAGGCAAAGGCACAGAATGAGCTCAAACTAGCTACGGGAATAAAGGGAAACAAGAAGACATTTTATAAATACATTAGAAGCAAGAGGAAGACCAAGGAGAGGGTAGGCCCACTGGTCAGTGAGGAGGGAGAAACAGTAACAGGAAACTTGGAAATGGCAGAGATGCTTAATGACTTCTTTGTTTCGGTCTTTACCGAGAAGTCTGTAGGAATGCCTAACATAGTGACTGCTAGTGGAAAGGGGGTAATTTTAGAAGGTAAAATAAAAAAAGAACAAGTTAAAAATCACCTAGAAAAGTTAGATGCCTGCAAGTCATCAGGGCCTGATGAAATGCATCCTAGAATACTCAAGGAGCTGATAGAGGAGGTATCTGAGCCTCTAGCTATCATCTTTGGAAAATCATGGGAGACAGGAGAGATTCCAGAGGACTGGAAAAGGGCAAATATAGTGCCCATCTATAAAAGGAAATAAGAACAACCCAGGAAACTACAGACCAGTTAGTTTAACTTCTGTGCCAGGGAAGATAATGGAGCAAGTAATTAAGGAAATCATCTGTAGACACTTGGAAAGTGGCAAGGTGATAGGGAACAGCCAGCATGGATTTGTAAAGAACAAATCATGTCAAACCAATCTGATAGCTTTCTTTGATAGGATAACGAGTCTTGTGGATAAGGGAGAAGCGGTGGATGTGGTATACCTAGACTTTAGTAAGGCATTTGTTACGGTCTCGCATGATATTCTTATCAATAAACCAGGTAAATACAACTTAGATGGGGCTACTATAAGGTGGGTGCATAACTGGCTGGATAACCGTTATTAATGGTTCACATTCCTTCTGGAAAGGCATAACAAGTGGGGTTCCGCAGGGGTCTGTTTTGGGACCGGCTCTGTTCAATATCTTCATCAACGATTTAGATATTGGTATAGAAAGTACGCTTATTAAGTTTGCAGATGATACCAAGCTGGGAGGGGTTGCGACTAATCTGAAGGATAGGGTCATAATTCAAAATGACCTGGACAAATTAGAGAAATGGTCTGAGGTAAATAGGATGAAGTTTAATAAAAACAAATGCAAAGTGCTCCACTTAGGAAGGAACAATCAGTTTCACACATACAGAATGGGAAGCGACAGTCTGGGAAGGAGTACGGCAGAAAGGGATCTAGGGGTTATAGTGGACCACAAGTTAAATATGAGTCAGCAGTGTGATGCTGTTGCAAAGAAAGCAAATATGATTCTGGGATGTATTAACAGGTGTGTTGTGAGCAAGACACGGGAGATCATTCTTCCGCTCTACTCTGTGCTGGTTAGGCCTCAATTGGAGTATTGTGTCCAGTTCTGGGCACCGCATTTCAAGAAAGATGTGGAAAAATTTGAGAGGGTCCAGAGAAGAGCAATGAGAATGATTAAAGGTCTAGAGAACATGACCTATGAGGGAAGGCTGAAGGAATTGGGTTTGTTTAGTTTAGAAAAGAGAAGATTGAGGGGGGACATGATAGCAGTTTTCAGATATCTAAAAGGGTGTCATAAGGAGGAGGGAGAAAACTTGTTCATCTTGGCCTCTGAGGATAGAACAAGAAGCAATGGGCTTAAACTGCAGCAAGGGAGGTTTAGGTTGGACATTAGGAAAAAGTTCCTAACTGTCAGGGTAGTCAAACACTGGAATAAATTGCCCAGGGAGGTTGTGGAATCTCCATCTCTGGAGATATTTAAGAGTAGGTTAGATAAATGTCTATCAGGGATGGTCTAGACAGTATTTGATCCTGCCATGAGGGCAGGGGACTGGACTCGATGACCTCTCGAGGTCCCTTCCAGTCCTAGTATTCTATGATTCTATCTCCACTCAGTATTCTTAGCCATAAATCTCATGTGGTATTAGGTATTTAAGGCAGCTTAGTATGTTTCATGGAAAAACTGAGGAGGCGGTCATGGAAGTGTAGGTTAAGTACCAAGTGGTTGTGCAGTATTATGGAAGAGGTAGCTAAGCACATGCCTAGACGCCAAAACTTTGGCACCTCAAGTAGTGGAACGCTAACCATTTACAGGGTTAGATGGTGGCTGGGTAGCAGTTTTGTGAGTGCAACTGATGCCTACAGGTTGGATGTAGGTGCCTAAGGTGGCAGTTAGGTGCTTACACCTTCCTCCCTTTGTGAATCTAGCTCAAAGTGTACAGGAGTATATTCTTACCAACATGTTTACCCGAGTTTGTTGTTGTTTCTGTTGGCTTTTACTTTTTTGTTTATTAAAAACAGGTTCCAAGCCATGAGCCTTGTATTTGGCAGTGGTGAGACCTCTGCTGGGATACTGTCCTCTTCAGGTGGCCACAGTTCAAGAAGGCAGTTGATAAATGGAAGAGAATTCACTGAATGACTCGAGGATTAGAAAACATGGCCTTATAGTGACAGACTCAAAGAGAAGGTTAAGGAGTGACAATTACAGGTAGGGCCCTGTGTTTTCAGTTTTTATTTATATTTCCTAGCAATTTGTCAGTGTTTATTATACCACCGCAACAGAAACAGGTGAAAATCAGTTCAAAAACGTAATAACTTTTCTGGGTAAATGCTGGGATTTATTTTGGTGGACAGAATACCTGGGGAAAAGAGCATTCAACAGATTAATGTTTTCAATTCCATTCATCAACGTTAGCTGCAGATTTTAAAGCAGACCTGAAAACACAATGACACCTCTGGATTTAAAGTAAGCAATGTGTTTAATCCCCAAATAAAACTTTTCATTTGAATAAATAGTATACTGTTGTCGTTTTAGAATTATTAGCCTATAAATATTTACATTTAATCATTCGGCCACTCCATTTGCAGTGCACACACTTGACTTCACCCTTTTCTACTGTTTTTGGTGGGTTTTTTAAACTTTAAAATACTTCCTCGGGTTCTGAAACATATTCTGAAGCAGATTTTCATTTTCTTCCCATTTTAGTTTGTCAGATCTTTAAACCTGTTATCTGCTAATAGCTTGAAATGTGTAGGTGGTGGGCGTGAGATTCATCAGTACGTTCAGATGCTCCTGCACTGAGCTTGCATGAGTGCCTGTTTATTTACTGTGTGTGTCTTCTAGATTAATACATAGGCGGAATTCAACAGGCAGCTTTGCATATACACAAACCAATATATTATCGTAACATATATATCTCATGCAATGTATTGTATTTTCATAATAAAACAAGTTTACTTTATATATTTGCATGATACAAAAGTAGGGTGAAAAATCAGAAAAAACCTGAATAATACTTTTTTTTGTAAAACCCAGGAATTTTCAGTAAAAATCAACTTACACTGAAAACTGAGGGACATAATTACAGTTTATAACACTCCAAATGGGAAACAAATATTAATAATGGTAGCAGAGAAAAGTACAAAACACTCCAATGGTGAAAAAGCTAAATAAATTCAGGCTGGAAACAAGGTGTATGTTTTTAACAGAGAGTAAATATCCATTGGAACAATTTACCAAGGGCCACCATTATCAATTGTTAAATAAAATCAGATGTTTTCTAAAAGATCTGCTGTAGGAATTATTTTGGGGCTGTTCTCTGCCCTGTGTTATAAAGGAGGTAAGACTAGACAATTACAACAAAAATGATTAGGGGTTTGGAACGGGTTGCGTATGAGGAGAGATTAAAAAGACTTGGACTTTTCAGCTTAGAAAAGAGGAGACTAAGGTGGGATATGATAGGTCTATAAAATCATGACTGGTATGGAAAAATTGAATAAGGAAAAGTTATTTACTTATTCCCACAATATAAGAACTAGGGGTCAACAAATGAAATTAATAGGCAGCAGGTTTAAAACAAACAAAAGGAAGTTTTTCTTCACTCAGTGCACAGTCAACCTCTGGAACTCCTTGCCAGAGGATGCAGAGAAGGCTAGAACTTTAACAGGATTCAAAAAAGAGGTAGATGGATTCATGGAGGTTAGGTCCATCAATGGCTATTAGCCAGAATGGGTAGGAATGGTATCCCTAGCCTCTGTTTGTCTGGAAGTGGGAGACAGGAGAGGGATCACATGAGGATTACCTGTTGTGATCCCTCACTCTGGGACATCTGGTATTGGCCACTGTCGGCAGACAGGATACTGGGCTAGATGGACCTTTGGTCTGACCTAGTATGGCCGTTCTTATGTTTTTACAGTAGTTCCTTTTGGCTTTGGAATCTGTGAATCTATGAACCAGGGATTGAGAATTTGATCCCTTTCCTTTTGACTGTAATAGTATTCAATCACGCCTCAAAACAGATTCTGGAAGCCCTCTTTCCATCACTTCCACAACTCAGCAAACTGCAGCCTGGTTTACACTACGTCCCAGTGTAAATCCAAGGGTATGTCTAGACTGCAAGGCGTATCCCGATATAGCTACCCCACATTGAAGGAACGTGTTCACTATTTCAAAATAATTTTTGAAATAACAGATGCACTATTTCAGCATCCATGTAAACCTTGCTTCATGAGGAATAAGGGATGTCTTGAAATCATGCTTTATTTTGAAATAAAATTGAAATAAGATATGCAATTTACGTAGCACAAATTGTGCATCTTATTCAATTTTAGAGTACAGTCTAGAGGTACCCCAAGAGATGCAACTTCAGCTACGCTCTTAGTGTAGCTGAAGTCGATGTACTTAGACCTGAAAACCATGGGGTCTTCCATGCAGTAAGTTCAGTAGCTGATACTTTCCTGTCGATCATGCCTACTCTTTTCATCCTGTTGGAAACAGAGCGAACAGGAGAGTGCTCAGATATCGATTTATTGCATCTAAACAGACACAATAAATCAACCACCAGTGGATCGATTTCTTCAGCATCAATCCACCGTGTAGAGGAGACAAGCCCCCAATTAGATTGGTACAGCTACAGACTGGCACAACTTACAATGTATTGCCTATTACTAGGACCCTATAATCAAAAGATAAAAAATTTGAAAATGGAGGGCGGATAGCTCAGCAGTATAAAAATAATTTTGAAACATTTACACATCAGTAAAATCCCAGCAGGGGTCAGCTTAGCCTTTCATCTGCCCCCAGTTAGATAACTGAATACCTTTGTAGTTAAAAGCATGTGGCCCATTTAGCTAAGTCTGTAACAACTGAGTTCCTCCCTATGCCTTACACAGGTGACAAAGGTTCCAAGATATTCTACATGTTTCATTAGTCTATAAAGTGCTACCAGACCATTTGTTGTTTTTTTCTGTAACAGACTAACTTGGCTACCCCCTGAAGCTTCTGTAATAAGGTTTGTCCTGATGCTGTGATGTCCTGTATTCTCTTACAGGCACACTTGTAACAGGTAGAGACATTCCATAAACACTATCAGGGTATGTCTACACTACAGCACTAATTTGAACTAACTTAATTCGAATTAGTTAATTTGAAATAAGCTAATTCGAAATAGTGCATCTAGACCTAAAAACTAATTCGAATTAGCGTTTTGCTAATTCGAAATAGCATGTCCACATTGAGTGGACCCTGAACCGAAGTTAAGGCTGGCCGGAACCCCATGCCGGCAGGGCATCAGGTTAGGACTTAGAGTGTGGAGCTGCTGCCACTTAGAGTGTGGACCCGACCCCCGACCCCCGCCCCAGACAGACAGTTCTCAGGGTTCCCCGCTTGCTTGTCTAACTCGATGAGGGACAGCAAAGCAGTCCTGTCTTGGAGTTCCCTGATTGCCCCCACACGGCACATCACAGCACTCGGCCATCAGCCCGGCTGCACTTGCCGCAGGCTGCCATCCGGGGGTGTCAATCGGGGGGCTGTCAGGATCCAGGAGGCCCTGCAGGAGAGCTTCCACCCCGAGGAGCCCGCAGAGCCACCCCAGTCCTCCCCATTGGGGGCTCGTGCCCCATTCATCCCTTACCTCCTTCCACTTACGCCTCCTAGCCCCCCTTCCTGATGTAAAAAATAAAGGACACGTGTGTTCAAAAATAGAAACTCTCTTTATTTAACAAAACTGGCGGGGGGATTAACCTCTGGGGAGACTGGGAAAAGAAGGTGGGAGAGGGGAAGAGAGAGGGTGGAAGAGGGGAGAGGGAAACCTGGGAGGAGGGAGCTGGAAGGGGGAAGCCAGGGGAAGAAGGATGAGGGGAAGTATAAAACTATGGTATGCCATATCTTCAGTACTGTGTACAGATGTGGTCTCTCACCTCAAAAATGATATTTTGGCCTTGGAAAGGGTTCAGAAAAGGGCAACTAAAATGATTAGGGGTTTGGAACAGGTCCCATATGAAGAGAGGCTAAAGAGACTGGGACTTTTCAGCTTAGAAAAGAGGAGACTGAGGGGATATGATAGAGGTATATAAAATCATGAGTGGTGTGGAGAGGGTGAATAAAGAAAAGTTCTTCATTAGTTCCCATAATATAGGACTAGAGGACACCAATGAAATTAATGGGTAGCAGGCTTAAAACTAATAAAAGAAAGTTCTTCTTCACACAGCGCATAGTCAACCTGTGGAACTCCTTGCCACAGGAGGCTGTGAAGGCTAGAACCATAACAGAGTTTAAAGAGAAGTTAGATAAATTCATGGAGGTTGGGTCCATGGAGTGCTATTAGCCCGGGGGTAGGAATGGTGTCCCTGGCCTCTGTTTGTGGAAGGCTGGAGATGGATGGCATGAGACAAATCGCCTGGTCATTGTCTTTGGTCCATCCCCTCCGGGGTACCTGGTGCTGGCCGCTGTCGGCAGACAAGCTACTGGGCTAGATGGACCTTTGGTTTGACCCAGTACGGCTGTTCTTATGTTCTTATGTTCTAAGCTCAGGGCTCAGGGTCGGGGGTCTCACTGGACCAACTTGATTTTCATGCAAACCTGCTCCTGGGTTTGCATGTGGCCTTTGGTGGCCAGGCTGGCAGCTATCCTGCCCTAGACAGCCGCTTTCCTGTGCCTAGTGTGGAGATTGTGGACGTTGGAGGCCTCCCCCCAAACCTCAATGAGGTCCACGATCTCCGCACTAGACCATGTGGGCGCCCGCCTCTCGCGGCCCCGGGGAGGCTCCTGTGAGCCGCCAGCCTGGTTCTGGGAAGAGGCGGAGGGCTGGGTGGCAGCGGGTGGCTGGCTCATGCCGTGTCAGGTGCAGGGTCTGCTGGCTGGGTGCTGGCAGGCTTGCAACTGGCACAAGCACTATAGCCAGACCGTGGCCCTTTAAGGGCTCCGGGGCCGGGAGGGGGGCAGAAGAGTTTCCCTGGTTTGGCCCAGAGCCACCAGGGCAAGCTGGGAAGGGCTAGTTTAACTAGTTCGAATTAAGTGGCTACACAGCCCTTAATTCGAACTACTTAATTCGAACCAGGCATTAGTCCTCGTAGAATGAGGTTTACCTAGTTCGACTCCCGCTAGTTCGATTTAAATTCGAACTAGTGGTTTGTATGTGTAGCCCCTATTAAAGTTAATTCGAACTAACGGCTGTTAGTTTGAATTAACTTTGTAGTGTAGACATACCCTCAGTGACAAATCCTGAGCATAAAGTGATTTGTGCAAAATGTCATAAACTCAGAGATCTTCCTTCAACTGCCCATTATATTCATAAGTGATGTGGCATGCTTTTTGGCCATGTCTCCAGAATGGACAACCCTCCTGCCTCCCCACCCCTAGCACACCAAGTTCTCAACCTCTCCATCATCACACAAAGGGGTGCATGACCGGACTAATAGGCATTGCCTGTAGGGCTGCCTGAGATCTGTTGATCTGCAGGACTGAGCCAGAACTGGGAACTTCACTACATGATGCTTAGTGACCATGGTCCCTGGGGCTGACACAGCAGTCCTCGATACACAGTGTGACTTTGACTGACTGATTGATTCTGATGCCTGACAACATTTTCTCCTCTCCACAATGATGCACAATGTAATGTATTAATTTTTTTCTGCTTTTCACCCAGGTGTGGCTACTTCTCAGGGATCTAGTATAGCAGCGTGGAAGTACTCTGATGGTGACGTCAACATGATGCATTTCAGAGCCTTGTGAAATTGTATTCACCATGCACCTTTGACCACTTCATCTGCACGCTGCTCATTAATCCATCTCAAGCTTCTGTCATTCCAAAATCCGCAACAGCTTCAAACAGCTTTAAAAAATCCTTTCCCTTCCATACCTTCTCACTCTAGCCTTTCAGATAAATATTGCTGCCGTTTTAATTAAATATTCATTTTAATGGGAGAGAAAATATATTTATTTTTATTTTCCTGTCATTCAAAACTAGAGGAACTTGTTTTGCCCAGTATTGCCTCATCAGTCCAGAGTTGTTCAGTCTGGAATTGAAAGTTTCACAGCATGTTGAGTGACACAATTAGAAAGGCTATGTCTACACTGGCATGATCTTGCGCAAGGACTCTTTTGCGGAAGAGTTCTTGTGCAAAAACTCTTCCAAAAGAGAGCGTCTACACTGGCATGTGCGTTTGCGCGCAAGAGATGTGCTTTTGCTCAAGAGCATCCGTGCCAGTGTAGACGCTCTCTTGCGCAAGAAAGCTCTGATGGCCATTTTAACCATAGGGCTTTCTTGCGCAAGAAATTCATGTTGCCTGTCTACACTGGCCTCTTGCGCAAGAACAGTTGCGCAAGAGGGCTTATTCCTGAGTGGGAGCATCAGAGTTCTTGCGCAAGAAGCACTGATTTCACACATTAGAACGTCAGTGTACTTGCGCAAGAACTCGCGGCCAGTGTAGACAGGCAGCAAGTTTTTGCACAAAAGTGACCGCTTTTGCGCAAGATCGCGCCAATGTAGACACAGCCAAAATGTATAAAGAAAGCCTTATGCTGCAGTTGCTATGCTTGCTGGGTGCTTCAGTTCTAAGAAATCAGGTGGCTCCAAGACAAAATGTTCAGCTTCAGGCTGAAAGTGGTGTTCTTGTTGTTCCTCCCTGTTGAAAAAACAGGCCAAGGTAGGGACTATTGCATTCTGGAGGTAAATGTTTGGTTGTGCAGGTGATATTGGAGAGGGGGCTTTGGATTCTTCAACGATGAGATGTTGTTCCAGTTAGAAGGATTGCTAGGAAGAGATGGGATCCACCTAATGAAGAGAGGGAAGAGCATCTTCATAGTAATGTTTGCCAACCTAGAGTGGAGGGCTTTAAAGTAGGTTTGTTGGGGGATAGTGACCTAAGCCCTGAGGCAAGTGGGGAAGTGAGATACCGGGAAGAAACACAATAAGGAAGTGGGTCTTTGCCCATGAAAGCTTATGCTCCAACACTTCAGTTAGTCTATAAGGTGCCACAGGACTCCTTGCCGCTTTTGCAGATTCAGACTTACACGGCTACCCCTCTGATACTTGACACCATGCAAGGCACTGCATTTAGCCATATGGAGTGGAAATCTATCAACCTCATGAAGAAACTTGCACAAGTACAAACAGATATCATCTTTCTCTCCAAATGCAAACGGATGGACATTATACCAAATGGACTGAAGGTGAAAAATCCTTCGCTATCTACATACTGCACAGACTACAGTGAGAGATTATGCCATACACTATCTAAAAAACTGAGGAACCACCTGATCAGCATCCTGTACAGCAAACAGGAAAACATCAAAAAAGAGCTCTCCAATCTGGAGTCTCTCATAAAACACCAACCTTCCCCACAAACGGACTTTACTAAAATAAGACAGGAGATCTACATTACACACTTCACTTCTCTACAGAGGAAGAAGGACTGTAAGCTGTCTAAAATCCTACCTACCACATGGGGCACAACAGTGGTACACCTAACTCACCCAGCAATATCGTAAATCTTTCCAACTACACACTCAGCCCGGCAGAAGAGTCTGTTCTATCTCGGGGACTCTCTTTTTGCCCCGCCACCCCCACTAACATGATACAGTTCTGCGGTGATCTGGAAGCCTACTCGTCTCCGTCTCAAGGAATACTTCCAACACAACACTGAACAGTGCACTGACTCACAGATACCTTCCCACCAACAGCACAAGAAGAAGAACTCCACATGGACTCCTCCTGAGGGCCGAAATGACAGTCTGGACCTCTACATAGAATGCTTCCGCCGACGTGCACAGGCAGAAATTGTGGAAAAACAGCATCGCTTGCCTGGTAACCTCAGTCGTGCAGAACGCAATGCCATCCACAGCCTCAGGAACAACTCTGACATTATAATCAAAGAGGCTGACAAAGGAGGTGCTGTTGTCATCATGAACAGGCCTGACTACCTAAAGGAGGCTGCCAGACAACTCTCCAATACCAAATTCTACAGGCCTCTTTCCTCAGATCCCACTAAGGAATACACTAAGAAACTGCACCATCTGCTCAGGACACTCCCTACACAAGCACAGGAACAAATTGATACACCCTTAGAGCCCCGACCAGGGTTGTTCTATCTATTACCCAAGATCCACAAACCTGGAAATCCCGGACGCCCCATCATCTCGGGCATTGGCACTCTCACTGAAGGACTGTCTGGCTATGTGGACTCTCTACTCAGACCCTACGCCACCAGCACTCCCAGTTACCTCCATGACACTACGGATTTCCTGAGAAAACTACAATGCATTGGTGATCTTCCAGAAAACACCATCCTAGCCACCATGGATGTAGAGGCTCTCTACACAAACATCCCACATGCAGATGGAGTACAAGCTGTCAGGAACAGTATCCCTGATGATGCCACAGCACAACTGGTGGCTGAACTCTGTGAATTTATCCTCACACACAACTATTTCAGATTTGGTGACAATATATACCTCCAGACCAGTGGCACTGCTATGGGTACCCGCATGGCCCCACAATACGCCAACATTTTTATGGCTGACCTGGAACAACGCTCTCAGCTCTCGCCCACTTACGCCCCTTCTCTACCTACGCTACATCGATGACATCTTCATCATCTGGACCCATGGGAAGGAGACTCTGGAAGAATTTCACCATGATTTCAACAGCTTCCACCCCACCATCAACCTCAGCATGGACCAGTCTACACGGGAGGTCCATTTCCTGACACCACGGTGCAAATAAGTGACGGTCACATCAATACACCCTATACCGAAAGCCTACCGACCGCTATGCTTACCTGCATGCCTCCAGCTTCCATCCCGGACACACCACACGATCCATTGTTTACAGCCAAGCACTGAGGTACAACCGCATATGCTCCAACCCTCAGACAGAGACCTACACCTACAAGATCTTCAACAAGCATTCTGTAAACTACAATACCCACACGAGGAAGTGAGGAGACAGATTGACAGAGCCAGACATGTACCCAGAAGCCTCCTGCTACGGGACAAGCCCAGGAAAGAAACCAACAGAACACCACTGGCCATCACCTACAGTCCTCAGCTAAAACCTCTCCAACACATCATTAGTGATCTACAACCCATCCTGGACAATGATCCTCGCTTTCACAGGCCTTGGGAGGCAGGCCAGTCCTGCCCACAGACAACCCGCCAACCTGAAGCATATTCTCACCAGCAACTACACACCGCACCATAATAACTCTAACTCAGGAACCAATCCATGCACCTTGGTGCCAACTCTGCCCACATATATACACCAGCAACACCATCACAGGAACTAACCAGATCAGCCATACTGTCACTGGTTCATTCTCCTGCACATCTACTAACGTAGTATATGTCATCATGTGCCAACAATGCCCCACTGCTATATACATCGGCCAAACTGGACAGTCCCTACGTAAAAGAATCAATGGACACAAATCAGATATTAGGAATGGCAACATACAAAAACCTGTAGGAGAACACTTCAATCTCCCTGGACACACAATTGCAGATCTAAAGGTAGCCATCCTGCAGCAAAAACTTCAGGACCAGACTTCAAAGAGAAACTGCTGAGCTACAGTTTATCTTCAAGTTTGACACAATCAACTCAGGATTAAACAAAGACTGTGAATGGCTCGCTAACTACAAAAGCAGCTTCTCCTCTCTTGGAATTCACACCTCCAGATCAGCTACTAGAAGTGGGCCTCATCCTCCCTGATTGGATCCACCTCATCTCCAGCCTGATTCTGGCCTGCATATTTATACCTGCCTCTGGAAATTTCCACTACATGCATCTGACGAAGTGGGTCTTTGCCCACGAAAGCTTATGCTCCAACACTTCAGTTAGTCTATAAGGTGCCACAGGACTCCTCGCCACTTTTACAATAAGGAGGGTGCAACAGGGGAAGCCTCCTGATTCATACTGAGAAAGTAGGCAATCAACTAGTTATCTTAGGTGCCTGTACACAAACTCAAGAAGCTGGGGAAACTAACAGGAAGAATTGGAAGTCCTGGAACAGTCAGGTATTAGGATATGATTAGAATAACTCACATGACCAGAGCACTGTTATGGCTATCAACTGTTCAGGAAGGACAGGTGGGGGAGAAAAGTTGGAGGAGCTACACTGCATGTAAGAGAACAGTATGATTGCTCAGGGGTCCAGTATGAAACTGGAGAACAGAGAAACCTTGGCCGGAGCCAAGCATAAGGGTGTTGTAATTTGTGACGTCTGCAGGTCAGCCCTAAATAACTCTTTCCCAGGAGAAAGAAAAGAAAGAGCGAGGAATTCTGAGTGACAAGGCTCCTCCTGGGGGTGATGCAGCTCACACACTGTCCTTTGTGAAGGGTGGCCTGTAGGCACAATCTAGACCTACAGAAGTAAACTAAAGACCTTTGATACCCTGTCACAACCAATACAGTTGGAGTCCAGAGGCAGAGAAATGGTCTTCAAGACATGTATATGATGGAGTCAGCAGGCCAAATTCTGCCCTTAGCGATAGATACACAGCCCCTAAACTCTGATGACAACGATATGAGTATAACGTATTAGAGAGACAATGTGGGTCGGGTAATATCTTTTATTGGAGCAACTTCTCTTTATGGGAGACATAAGCTTTTGAGCCACACAGAGCTCTTCTTCAGGTCTTCATTCTACAGTGTAAGCTATAATGAGGGCTAGAGACTGGATAAATATCAGGTGAGAGCAGGACAGTGCAGGAGGATACCGGCATTAAATTGATGCATCTTATTTTCCCTAGAGGGCCACCAAACAGGCCTTTGGAAAACAGATACGGCATTGATGTGAATGAGTTACTTCAGGGATAATACTAGTCAACAAAGAAAAGATTCAATTTCAGAAAGTTTAATTGAATGAAAACATTAAACTAGAGTGTACCAAATGTATACAAGATGCTGGCAATTTAGCCCAGCTGCATACTTTGTTCTGCAAAGAGCCTACATGGCTTCCCATGCGTGACTGAGCCTCCTCCGCTGCCTTTTGATTGGCTTGGCTTTGTTTCTGAATGCAGGCTGGCTCTCTGCTTCCGCGATTTCACAGTGGCGTAGAACCAGAATTAAATACTGACGTGCGATTGATTAAAAGCAAATAGCTACGGTCTCTGGAGGTGGCATTTTGTTTAATCCTGAAGCTTACTCTGGACCCACATCTCAGTGACTTGCAGAACTGGTAAACTCCACACATTTTGAAAGCAGGTAATTTTGTCTGCTTTCATTGGGATTTAAATGCATGGCCCACCAGACAGAAAGACCCAAAGCATCCAGCTGCTTCATTACTGCATTATTTCAAATGGATTAGCTGCTTTGCCATTGCTGCTACTGTTGTTCAATTAAAGTCAGCTGACTCTGTGCCTAACATGTCATTATTTTGATGCTTCTCCATCTCTTCTCTCTCAGTTAATCCAAACTGCTGAAATGGTAAAGACATTGCATGGCAGGCACTACTTATCTCTGCAGGCTTTCTCCCCTCCCCTTCTCCCTCCCTCCCCCCGACCATCAGCTTAACTGTACTTGTTTATTTATTTTTTTTTATGTATTAATAAAATTGACTTTTAAAGACATTGCAGGACTCCTGCATTGCCAGGCAATTGTATCTTTCTCAAATTAATAACCAACTCCAGAGAGTACAATTAGGAATGAGAAGCACGGTTGAGGAAAAATGCCTGAATTTGTCTAGTTTTTCATTAAATAACTGAAAAGCAATAGGCAACCCAATTATTTAAAAAAAGCAGCTGGAATCCTGCTTGGACTTGCATTTCTGTATAAAGTATTGTCTCTGCTATGAAACGCTTAGATGTATGAGGCCATTATTCTCAGTTTCCTTCCTTTTATTTTATTTTATTTTTATTTTTTTGTTACTTACCACTATAGGTTTCTACACCAATTGGTTAAGGTATACATTCCATTATAAATGTTAATGTGAAGTTTAATTCAGATATAATTTTCAGTGGTGGGATGGATAAAGGATGGGAAGTCTGAATAGCTTGTTGATTTCTTACATACTCATTGTGTGGGCATACAGGGCCGGATTACCCAATAGGCAGACTAAGCACGTGCTTAGGGCACCAGCAAAGCAGGGGCACCAAAAAAAAAAGAGATTTTACGGTATAGTATTGTTTTTACTTTGAATTACATATGGGGGGCACCGTAATCTTTTCAGTGCTTAGGGCCTCTAAAGGTCTTAATCTGGCCCTGTGTGCATATACACAGGCCAGCACTGCTTTATAACTAGGAGCTGGACAAATGTCATTCAAAATAGTAAAACCACTTTATACTCATGGATGATTAAATTCACCACTATGTACTGGGCCAGCTCTAAGTAGCTGCACCATTAAATCCTACTCTAGCAGCCCCCCAACAATTCACCCCACCACACCATGCATTAAGCACCCAAATGAAGACTTTTAACCATTGGAAGAGTAAAGCTCTTTAACAGCCTCCCAGTAGGAATACTTATGGCAACGGGCCTGATTAGTTTTAAGATAGAGCTTGGTATATTTATGAGGTGGACTGTATGATGAGGTTGCCTGAAGGTCTAGAGGCCCGGAGATTCCTTTCCAGTCCTATTTCTAAATCTCAGGTTTCAGGCCTTCCACTGATTGCCTACAGAAATCAGGAAGGAATTCTCTTCCCCCTCTTCCAGAGTGTGTCTACACAGCAAAGTTATTTTGGAATAATGGCCATTATTCTGAAATAACTATGCAAGCATCTACACAGCAAGCAGTCTTCACAGACAGCTTATTCTGACTTCTGTAAACCTCATTCTATGAAGAAAAAACGCTTATTCTGAAATAGCTATTTTGAAATAAGACATATGTAGAAGCTCCACTTCTGCTATTTCGAAATAGCCCCTTACCAGGGCCATTCTAAGTTATTCCTCCTGGGGATCTAAATTGAGATAGCACGTTTACATTAGGGAAACCTGCCTCGGACTAATTTTGAGGCTTCCCTGCAGTGTAGACATGCTATTTTGAAATAAGCTATTTCGGGAATAACTATTCCGGAACAGCTTATTCTGAAATAACTGTGCAGTGTAGACGTAGACCCAGGGTATTCTGGAAGGTTGTTTTTTCACTCTTTCTGTAGCAATCCAAAATGACCATGGCTGGAGATGGAACACCAGGTGCTGTGTGAGGCAATTCAAAGAATTTTCTCTCAGATGTTTTTCTGGTGGGTGTTGCTCACGTGCTCAGGAATCTATTAATCTCCATTTTTAAGTTTGTGAAGGAATTTCTCTTAGGTCAGATTGGAAGGGACCTGGGAATTTATTGCCATCCTTTGCAGCGTGGGATGCAGTTTGCTTACTTGGGTCCTCTGAGTATATATAACCAAATCAATTCCCTGCCCTTGAGGGGTCTTGGATATTGGTGAACCTCAGTTCCTCCTATTCACTGCTTGTAGCACACAATAGTTTATACTGTAAATTATTGGACTGTAATACTTTAGTTTTATCCAGATTATTAAACTCCATAGCATAGTAACTGGGCGATGTTCATTGGCATGTGATGTTCAGGAGCAAGGACCAGATGACATGGTGATCCTTTCTGACGTTAAGCTCTAGGACAATGTTGAGATTAAAAATTTTTCATGGTGAATGTCTCGATTGCATTAGAGATTTCCTCCTTGAGCTTTCTCCCAATGAAAATTTGCACTCTGACACCACTTATCTTTCAGGGTTTTTTTTTTTAGGTGCACAGTCAATTGATCCTTTATTGCAATGCTGATAAACCATGAAACATTTCCCTATTGACAAGTGTTTCAGTCCCTACCCACCTACACTTAAGGAAGTGGGATTTTCCCTGAAAATGTCCTTTGAATGACCACTGTTGATCGCAAACGTTAATTACTCATTTCGTGTGTCACATTCCCTCTCAAGGTCATGATTCAAAACTCACAGAACTCAGCAAAACGCATAACATTTCAATGTATGCTTTTGTTATATTGAACATCAAGCAGAAGGAGGGCGCTTTAAAAATAAAACAATCACTGATGATTCTTATTCAACACCATAATAGACACATTTGTAATGAAAAGTAAAGCAATCTTGGAAACTACTGCAGACTTTAATACTGTGTGAACAATGGGCCTGACCCTGAAATAAAATGGGATTTTTGCCTGAAAAAGCACATACATAATAATAACTAGTTCTTATACAATGCTTTTCATTTGTAGAGCTCAAAGCATTTTACAAAGGAGGTCAGTACTGTTATCCTCATTTTACAAATGCGGAAAGTGACTTGTCCAAGATCAGCCATCATGCCAGAGCAGGAATTGAAGTCAGGTCTCCTGTATCCTGTCCAGAGCTCAATCCAGAAAGACACACAGTTTATAGTTTCAAAATATCCCTTTTGTTTTGTTTATCTGTTCCCTGAAAATTATGCAGAATGACATAGGTACAAACCTTAATGCACCACACAGTGAGAACAGCGAGTACTTATAGCCACAGTATCAATATTATGCATTAACAGGGACCACACCCTGAAGTGTTTCTTTAGGACTGACTCAAGTAAAATTCCACTTCCCCCATATTAAAGAGTGCTGGATTTGGCTTATTGATCTTACATTGTGATCTGATCCAAAGCCTACTGAAGTCATTCTGTGGCTTTCCACTGTGCCTCGGTAGTCTTAGGATCAGTCCTTTGGTACATCTTCTACATAGCTACAATTCATAAAAGCAGGTTTTTCACTGAAGCCTAAGTTTATTACACCAAAACAATGGTTTGGCACCTAAATAATTCGGACTGCCATACAAGATAGACAAATGCACACCTTTCTGGCATAAAAGTACCTCACTCTAGTCTTTCTGGCCTGATGAAACATCAAGTCCACACCTCCTAGCCATCAGAAAAGTAGTGATTTTTTTCCCCGACAGGCCAACCTCTTATGCATTTTGTGTCTGCAAAGTAACACCTGGGACAATCAAACTTAGCTACTATAAAAATGAAGATTCTTCTACTATTACTTTAAAGAGATGTTTTATTTAATGGTGCCCAATGTAAGCAGAAGCTGGCCTAAGAATGATTTTATTCAAATTCAATGTCCCGAGTATCCTATACTATTTCATATACAACCATCCAAAATGTAATTCTATTTGGATAAAGACCATCACATTTATCGTTCTGTCACACACTAAATTACTTTGTTAGTTTAATTTGGATGATGATCTGCACTTTCTTTACTAACTTTTTTGTTGTAAGAATTGGTATTCTCACAGCAGCTCAAATATCCATCTGGTATAGAAGCAGCACAAAGCAGCTCCTTAACAAGATGCTAACCCTTTATTAAACATAGACAATTTAGAAGGAAGAATGAATGTAATCAGTATAGCAAGCTAGCCAGCTAGCCATTCTCTTGGCATCGAAAGCCACCAAGAGGTCCATCCACCATGGTGTGGTTCTGGAGTGCTTGGTGGAGTTGGGTATCAGAGGCACTGTTTTGCGTGGTTCTGGTCTTACCTGTCAGGAAGCTTTCAGAAGGTGGCAGTAGGGGGCTGCTGCTCGATCCCATGGCTATTTTGTTATGGGGTCCCACAAGGTTCCATCTTGTCCCCTCTTCTGTTTAACAGCTACATGAAACTGCTGGGAGAGGTCATAAGGAGATTTGGAGGATGATGCCATCAATATGCAGATGACACCCAATGCTATTTCTCTGTGACATCGAATCCTGGTGTGGCGGTGACTGATCTGAACCGAACCAGTGCCTGGAGGCGATGATGGACTGGATGAGATCAAATAAGCTGAAGCTGAATACAGATAAGATGATGAGTGGATGATGAGTGGATCAGGAAGCCATCTGACTGGGAATGTGATATGTTACCTGTTCTGGATGGGGTCACATCCCCCTGAAGGAACTGGCGGCAGCTTCGGAGTCCTCCTGGACCCTTTTCTAGCATTTGAGAATCAGATTTCCTCGGTGGCCAAGAGTGCTTTGGGCAGCTTTGGCTGATCCGCCAGCTGGGCCCTTCCTGAGTAAGAATGACCCAGCCACAGTGATTCATGCTCTTGTCACATCCCGATTGGACTACTGCAATGCGCTTTATGTGGGGCTTCCTTTGAAAAGTCTTCAGAAAATTCAGCTGTGGTGCTTGAAGGCCTGTCTCCTCCTGTAAGAACCTGTCCTGGGATAAAGATCAGCTGGGGAGGCTCTGCTCTGTGTTCCCCCACTTATGGAGATAAGGCTGACATCTATTCAGAGCAGGGCCGTCGCAGCTTTTGATCCCAGGCTATGGAACTCCCTCCCCCAGGACATTCGCCTGGCGCCAACCTTGACATTGTTTCGGCACCAGGCTAAAGCCACCACTTTTTACCCGTGCTTTTACGGTGCTTGCGTTTGTGTGTGTGTGTGTGTGTGTGTGTGTGTGTGTGTGTGTGTCGCCCCTCCGCTTGGTGTGTCTTAGTAGGCTTTATGCCCCCTTTTGGGGGTCTTTTATTCTACTTTTTTTTATATATTGTGTTTTAAAATTTTGTAAGCCATCTCGGATATTTTAAATAGAGAGGCAGGGTTAAAATATTTTAAAATAAACTTCTATCAGTTCCCAGATAAATGCAGTTTCCAATAAAACAGACTTTATTTAGCTTGCAGGGGACAAGTAAATAAACAAGTTTACCCGTTCAATAACATATGGTGTAAGCTTCAGGCTAGTGGTGATGTGTTGAAACATCCAGGGCATTCTGTTATAAGCCAGGGACCTACATTTGGTAACGTCTGGAAACTTGTAGATCTGCTAAAAATGTCAGGCTAGCTCCACTGGAATTTTTTTAAAGAGCCATCTGTTATATTCCATAAATAATTCCACTTCTAAACCTATTTTACAATTCTTATATTTCATTCTTATACTTCAGTGGGATGTATTTGGAGTTACAGATCAGCACAGAGGATCAGGAGATTGGTAGCAATGGGGTGGGGGAGTCAACAGCCCTTGCATGAGCTGAGGACTACTCCAACCCCCACATCCCACTTAATCAGTTAATTCCTGACTCTGCAACTGACTTTGTGTGCAACCTTGGACAAATCCCTTACATTCTCTGCAGCTCAGTTTTCCCATCTGTAATGCTGCAGTTATAGGACAAAGGGTACTATGAATATGATTAAGAACATTTGTAAAAGCATATGTAGATCCCCAGATAGGAAGTGGTGATTATGGGTGGGGACGGCAGCACAGCCTACTAGTAAGGTCACAAGACACTTCTTATTAAAAGGCACTGTTTTCAATTGCTTATAATTTTGCCAAATTTTAACTGTTTAGGCTGAAATTTCCCATGCTGGCTGTTTGCCTCCAGGTGAGTTTGGAAAACGTCAGCCAAAATGGTTGAGCCATTTCCAAGATTAAGGCCTGTCACAAGGTGTATCAACCCTGCACTGGACTTGTAACGGTTAACCACGGTTACCTGGCCAAGAGAGCCCCATCCCACAGCCCTGCGGGGCATGCTCCAGCTGGAGGACAGGTATAAAGGCTGGTGGAGCAGCTCAGTCAGGTCTGAGCACCGTGGAGGAAGGAGCTGCTGTCAGAGCCCTGGAGGGAGAGCTATGGACGAACTAAACTGCAGAGGCCAGTCAGCAGGGAATGGCCAGAGAAGCCCACAGCTCAGTGGAAACTGGAGAAGAAGCTGAGCACAGTGAGTCTGGTAGGAAGTAGCCCAGGGCAGGGAGCTGGCTCCCCAAGAGCTCAGTGGGTTTTGGGTAGATTCCTCACTGAGCTAGTGGTGAGACACGCTCATCACTGACCTCCCTCCCTCCTGCTGTACTGCACATGCATTATATGGTTACTAAGGACCTGTGTTTTATATCAAGACTCTCTTCAATAAAGGTTAGATAGTGGCATTTACGCCTGCAGTAGCTCTGTGTGAGAAGTGGTGTGAAGATGCATCATCCCAGGAAAAGCAACAGTACGTCAGGCAAACAGAACTACTCCTAGAGGTGCTCATTGCCCATGGGGGTATTGCACTTGGCTCCGTCCATTAGGAATGGGTAACCAGTTAACAGATAAGCATCACTCTTACTGGGTGATGCTTACTAGATAATGGTTAACGGTTGCTGGGGAGCAGCCCCCCACACATGACGCACCACGGGCAGAGGGCTGCTCCAGCCGTGCCAGGCTCACTGTGCCATGAGACCAGGTAGCCCCATGCAAAGTGGGACAGGGGAGCTGGCAGTAGCTACTGGGTGGGGAAGCCAACAGCCCTTGCATGAGCTGAGGACTGCTCCAGCCCCCACATCCCACTTAATCAGTTAGGGTATGTCTACACTGCCACCCTAGTTCGAACTAGGGTGGCTAATGTAGTCATTCGAACTTGCAAATGAAGCCCGGGATTGAAATATCCGGGCTTTATTTGCATGTTCCCGGCACCGCCATTTTTAAATGCCCGCAGTTGAACTCCTGCCCGCGGCTGCACGGGCTAGGTAATTGAATTAAAGCTCCTAATTCAAACTACCGTTACTCCTCATTGCAGGAGGAGTAACAGTAGTTCGAATTAGAGCTTTAATTCGAACTACCTAGCCTGTGCGCGTAGCCGCAGGTAGTTCGAACTACGGGCATTTAGAAATGGCGGCGCTGAACACATAATAAAGCCCGGGATATTTCAATCCCGGCTTCATTTGCAAGTTCGAATGACTACATTAGCCACCCTAGTTCGAACTAGGGTGGCAGTGTAGACATATCCTTAAGTAGTTAAACCTAAGGTTTAACTGGTTAACTGAGTATACAGGAGTTTATATCCCTAATTAGGATAGCAAAGATTGTTCCCCCTTACTCCCTATTTCAAATGATCTGCTCCAAAGGGAGAACAGGGAATGAGAAATATCTGTGCTTTCCATAGGAAGGGGACTGCTATAGAAGAAAGCCTAATGCCTATGAACATAAAAGGGGGGGGTTAGGCTGCTTGCATGCTCCTTCTGACTGACTATGCAAGAGGCACCTCAATCATTCCCCATAAGACTGTAGTTTGATGGGATTTTTATCTTCATTTTGATTTTTTTTCTCTTCTAAACATTATTTTCCATGTAATTTTTAACAGGACCCCCTAGCAGTCTGTGAACCACAGATTGAAAGCCACTGGACTAAAGCAAAGAGGTGCTCCTTTTTACTGACCATTGTATGCATTGAAATAAATTGTGTAAAATCTTTAAGTCACAAAACCAATAGCTAGCACTATTTTAATTAAGACCTTCTGTTTTGATTATCCCTTTTGATATAGATTTCCTTTCCTTTAACCTCAGCAGTGTACCACTCTTCACAAAGTCACAAGCCAGAGTCTTGGCACAAATATGCAGTTGTGGACAAGAGCGTGTGTCAGTATCTTTTTAATCTGGACCATGCCTGCTACTTGGCATGCACTCCTTTCAAAGCTGGACTGTGCATATACAATCTACATACACTTATTCTGTGTGATGATGGCAAGGGAAGATTAATTTTATACATGATCTCAGCCCACAGTATTACCATTTTTTTCTAGCAGTGATGGTAAGCAAGTGCTAATTAAATTGGCACAAATAAGAAAAAAAAATCTTCCTAATTCCTTAATTCTACCAGTTTAGCTACTCCTGATTCCACAAACTACTCCTCCCTTTCTCCTATGAGACTTAAAGGCCAAGTAATTGTACTAACCATTACCTTACATTGTGTTAGTTACATTCATTCACTCTGGAAAAGAAATAGTATCACATAATGTTGATTTCAGAGCAGCAACAAGAAAAACATGGTGAATTCAGTTTATGAGCAGACCATAGGGTTACATGTATCTACATGAAACCACAGAATAATTTCAAATGAACTCATTCATTTTAATAAAAGTGTAATGACAAACAATTTGCAAAAGTAAAAGAGTAAAATTTGTTTAAGAAGTAGTTAACCCAACTCTGTTTCTATTCTATTTTTGCCTGAACATTTAATTTCACAAGACACTTCATTCTACAACATTATATTTAAAGGTACTGGCCACAGGGAAATAAATATAAATTCAGCAGACTTGTCTAAAAAAAAAAAAAAAAAAGATCCTATTTATATCATCTTTCAATAGACATTTCCTACATAGGTACTGCCATTTTGAAAGATGAGGAGAAAATTGATCCAAAATTACTTGTTCTAATTTTGGCACATGCTAAATTACAGTTAATAATCTGAAGCAGTATCAGTCAATGTTAAGATGGGCATTTGACCATTTATTTTTCCTGGTCAAAAGTCTGTAGATACATGGGAATGACAGCCCTAAGCATTACTTCAGAACTAATAAGAATCAAGAGTTTTTCATGGCCACTGCAAGCAAGAATGCAATGCAAAGCATTGTGGGTAGTGGCACTAACAACTTGTTAGAAAATAAGGTTAATTTTAACAAATTCAGAAGATTACAGTTTTTATGGCTTTGCATAGGTCTTCAACAAGTGGTTTTGTAACCACTTCCCCTTCCTCTCTTTTTTTTTTTTTTTTTTTTTTTTTAAAGATGTAGGTCTAAATCCAGAGGTACTTGAACAATTTGTATAAGTGCTGTGGGTGCTGAGAGCCATTGACCCAAGCAGTAAAACCTGTAAATGATAGATTCTATTTTACACTGGGGGTGTGGCAACAGCCACATCACCCATGTCTAGATTTATTCTGGATCTAGAAAGTAAACTTTATTGAATGTTTGACATTTTTTACATTAAGTTAAGGGTAGTCTCAGGGGAGACTTGTAATGTTGCATTTCAGAACCTAGTAACATTATGCTTTGCTTTAACTAAGATGGTGTGGGCCTGATTCTCCACCCACTGAAGTCAAAGGAGTAACTGGTATAAATGAGAGGAGAATCAAGCCCAGTACTTTGTGTTTAAAATACACGCGTAGGTTTGGTACTAAATAGCTGCATATTGAGCCATTATCCTTACCATTTTGTCATCTTGCATTTTCATAAGAACATAAGCCTCAGAGGAGTAGCCGTGTTAGTCTGTAACTGAAAAAACTTAAACAATGAATGGTCCTGCAGCACCTTAGAGATAAACAAAAAATGTAGATGATGGTATGGAGGTGAATGGAGCAAGGGGTTCCCTCTGGACCAACTCTGGACTCCTTGCTCCATTCACTTGAAGAAGTAGGTTGTGCCCACAAAAGCTCATGATAACATCATCTACATTTTTGTTAGTCTCTAAGGTGCTGCAGGACCACAAGAATGGCCATACTGGGTCAGACCAAAGGTCCATCTAGCCCAGTATCCTGTCTTTCAACAGTGGCCAATGCCAGATACCCCAGGGGGAGGGAACACAACAGGTATTCATCAAGTTTTCCCTCTCCTGACATCCATTTCCAACCTCTGACAAACAGAGGCTAAGGACACCATTCCTCCTCACCCTGGCTAGTAGTGAGTGATGGACCTAACCTCCATGAATTTATCTAGTCCTTTTTTGAACCCTGTTAAAGTCCTGGTCTTCACAACATCCTCTGGCAAGGAATTCCACAGGTTTATTGTGCACTGCATGAAGAAAAACTTCCTTTTGTTTGTTTTAAACCAGCTACCTATTAATTTCATTTGGTAACCCCCAGTTCTTATGTTATGGGAACAAGTAAATAACTTTTCCTTATTCACTTTTCCATACTTGCCATGATTTTATAGACCTCTATCGGATCCCCCTAAGTCTTCTCTTTTCTTAAGTGAAAGGTCCCAGTCTTTTTAATCTCTCTTCATATGGCACCGTTCCACATCCCTAATCATTTGTATTGCCCTTGTATGAACCTTTTTCCAATGCCTATATATATATTTTTTAGATGAGGTGACCACATCTGTATGCAGTACCATGGATTTATTTTTTCCTATCTTGTGAAGGACCCTGACACACAATTCTTTCTGGCCATGTCACTTTCTCCATGTTAGTCCTACAGACCATATACATCTTCAAATTGTACAGCATGTATGGGTCAATATTCACAGAAAAAAAGGTCCCAGGACAACACATGATACACTGCAGGACAATTTAAGATAACAGCATATAGATGTTCCACCTGAAATTACTTAAAATAATTTTGCCAGATAATGTCTTTTAAAAGTTTTATTAATCACAGAATTAAATTTGCCTATGTTTTCAACACCTCTAGTAAGCTTGGGAAAATATTCCAACTAGTATTGTCAAACTAGTGAAAGATCATTGGAAGAAAAGGTGAAAGAAAGCCCCTTCTCATTCTTTAAGCTATTTAGGGAAAATGCACTGACAATAGGATGATGTTGAGAGAAGCGTACCTGTTTTCTTCCACAAAAACATGGTCACCCTTTTCAGGGTCTCTCCTCCCTTTTGAGTACATGTTGCTGCTTCTGACATTTTCACTGATTTGCATTAAACATCAGAAATCAGAGTTCCCATTTTACCTCTTTCCTACACAGGACTTGTGGTTTCACATCCAAACACCTTAGTTTCATGAACTGGGGCTTGAAAGTGAATTATAAGGTGAAAAAAGCAAAGTGCATGCTTGAGTCTATCCTTATTCAGGAAAGCTCTGAAGCAAGTACTTAACTGTAAGCATCTCCATAAGGTCTTGATCCTGAATCAGTGAAGACCATAAGAGCTTTGCTACTGACTTCAAATGCTCAAAGTACTTTCCTGGATTAGGGTATGAATGAGGAAATTTTTCATCACAATACAATAGAGTTTCAATTGCGTACTTCTCTGAAATCATATTTTGCATCTTAATATTCTTTTGCCTCCTATTTTTTCAGTCTGCTTCTGTTTGTTCTATTTGCTCAGGTTTTTCCTTTGATTTTTCTTTTCCTTTTTCCCTCAGCCTACATCTCACTGTATCTCTCTCTTCATCTCTACAGATCAGGTAACTAGGATCTTTATCTTCATTCTTTGATTTCATAGCTCTGGTGGAATTATTCATGTCGTGCAAGTTAAGTACTGTGATAAGCTAATAAGAATTTATATAACTCTTCCTACCATCTCTATATTTCACTGCTGATGAATAAATTGCTCCTGAAATACTTGATATATCACTGCATCATTTGTAATGGTCACCTCCATTTTCTTTTGAATATGATTTGTACTGGAGGCATTGGCAAGCAGCAGTATGAAGAGAAGATTTCCTAGCTAATTCAGACTCCTCTATATCTCCATTTAGTATTGCTATTTCTGCCATTTTAGAAAGTAATCAAATGCACTTTAGAGACTTTTAATTTAATGGGGGGATAAACATTCTTGTTAGATGCTTATCAATGAATTAGTTGGTAACTGTTGTTCCTGGAGTTTTAGGGAATTCCTGATAATAAAAATTCCCTAGCTTAGAACATCTGTGCCACAAACTTAACCCAGAGCCCAACAGGATACCTGTCAGCCTATTTCAGGCCCAAACCCCAGCTATCTCAAAGTATCAGCTGTTTTAGTGTAACATTTTGCAAGGAAAAGTCTGACAAATAACAAAATCTATCAGGACCCCATCCAGTAGTCCCTGAAAACTCCAGACTTTTCACTAGTGCAAAACTTCCATTAGGCAGAAAATATCAGGCCAGGAGTGGTCAATAAGAAATACCTTTGAAAAAGGGATCAACAAAAGAGTTTTCAGGTATTAAAAAGGAAAGGGTGGTCTAAGATAGATTTCAAGGAGAGTGAGTGCCTCTTCTTTGGGATTGCCAACACTGAAGTATAATGTGCTTTTTACCCAACAGGTTATGATAGGATCTTTAAAAAGAGATAATATGAGAGCAAATATGCATATGCAGTGCAAGTCAAAATTCCCTCTTTCTTTCTCTCTTTCTTTCTCTCTTTCTTAAAAAGAAAGAAAGAAATTCCTATGTTGAACTTCAGCAGCTAAGCCTCTAGGACTGACAGCAGTGCATCTGTATTTTATCCAGAAAGCAGATCCCATAGGTAAGAGTTGTGGCATGAGTGACCTGGAATTATAACTCACGAAACATTGCTGTGATCAGGCAGTTGCAAAGATTAATGTCAACTCAACCTTAAAATAAACATTTAGCTCACTCTGAAATGAAACATTTTGTTACAGGAATGTCTAAATGCATTGTTTCAATCCAAAATGTCAAAATGAATCATCTCACTACTTTTAATGGAATTTTGTTTTGGAATTTTTCATTGCGCAGAGTTTCAGTATTCCACCTTTTTACCCCCAGTCTGAGAAGAAAACAAACATCAAAATACCAAATTTGTGACAGAAGGGAAATTCTCTTTTTCTAGTCATCTTTATTAATAAGTTCTAGCAAATGGCTACAGTACAACCTCTGAAATGGAGGTTGTCCGTAACTCTGAACAAAATGCAGTTCTGGCTTCAGTAGTTCATACCCCACGCCAGGTTCCAAAGGCATCTGTAAGGGGCTGAGTCATATATGTCCCCTTGAGACTGTTACCTGATGGGCTGTCATACCACTTAGTCTTCCTACTTGACCTCTGGGGTGCCCCACCATCCTGTGTTGCTGATCCAGAAGCTTTGGTCTCCCCCAGCAAAGGCACAGATTTGGGACAGCAGCTCCCAGCAGAGTAACACAGACACTGATTACAGCTCATTTCTGGAAGGGCTCAGTTACAGGTACTTGATAGCACACAAGAGCACAGCCCCAGTGGGATCAAAACCCCAAATAAAATCCATCTTACTCTGTATAAAATTTTACACAGAGGAAGCTCATAAAGTTCACTCCCTTTATGAATGACAAAGAAACATGCACAGCTGTTGTGTGTCATCCCCCAGGTAACAATTATTTATGATGGGTTTGATAATAAATAGAAGTGATTTTATTGAGTATAAAAAGTAGGATTTAAATGGTTGTAAGTGATGACAGACAGATAAAAGTAAGATAGTAAGCCAAAATAATCAAAACATGTCAGCTGAGTCTGATACACCAATAAAAATTGTTGCAAATCATAATTTCTCACCTTAGTCCTTATTTTAAATAAAAGTTTTTCAGGCTAGAGCAGATTTTTTTTCTGACCCGGGTCTAACAGCTTCTCCTCTCATGAGAGTTCTTTTCTTTCTTTCCTCCTTTCATGTGTCCTATTGAGATGGGGAGCTGTCTATGAAGCTAGCTGAAGACCATCATTGTTTGTTTCCCATTCCTTAAATAGGATTTCCCCAGGTGGAAAGTCTTTTTCCTATTCTCCCCATCCCTAAGGAAAAATACCAAAATCAGGATGGATTCCAGCATCAGGTGTCATGGTTCCCTGTCTTTGTAGGACCAACCACACTTTACGCTTACAAGAAAAACAAGATGATTCACAGATCCTTGTCTTGAGCACAGGACCATTAAATTTCTTAAGAACAACTAATAGCTTTCACTAGAAGACATGGTTTACACGTCATATTTCATAAAGCTGGTGAATCTACATATAGATTCACCGGCACCAATCAAGATAGATGATGCAGACTTACCCAGCACAGAAAGCTTTATGTACTTAGGCAGCATCATCCGCCATGATGGAGGCACCAAGAATGACATCCAGAGCAGACTAAGTAAGGGCCAGAAATGTCCTCAGGAGTATGAACAATGTATGGAGATCTACACAGTACATTGTCCACATTAAGCTTAAGCTGTACCAGAGCTGTGTCACATCAACACTACTATAAGGATCAGAGTGCTGGCGGATGACAGAGTGCGACGCTCTCATCGCCAAGCTCTCATCCTTTCACACCACCAGCCTTCATAAGATACTTCGCAACTTTTGGCCGAAAAAGATCTCCAACCACGACCTGCTCCTGCGATGCCACCAGGAGGACATGACCACTATCATTATGAGAAGACACTGGAGATGGATAGGGCACTTGATGAGAAGGGAGGCAGACGCCATTGTAAAGGTAGCATATCACTGGACGCCTGAAGGACAATGGAAACGTGGGAGGCCCAAGACAACATGGTGGCATATGGTTGAGGCAGATATGAAGAGAATGAACTACAACTGGGAAACACTGGAGAAAATGGCCAAAGACAAACAAAAATGGAGAACCTTCATTGCTGCCCTACACACCAGTGAGCGTAATAGGCATTAATTTAAGTGTAGTACTTTGCACTTATCTTTATTGAATTTCATTTTGTTGGTTTCAGACCAATCCTCCAACATGTCAAGGTTGTTTTGAACTCTGATTCTATCCTCTAAAGTGCTCAAAACATAATGGAGTTGTTCCTAATATCCAGCTTAAAGTTTCCTTTGTACTTAAACTCAGTTTTCTAACCTCCCAATCCTGAAGCTTCATTTGAATTAGACTGTGGGAGAAAGACTTCTTGGTTCAGGGTCTCCATGTATTGAAACCCCTCATTAACTACTGCCACCATAGACTTCAAGGGGTTGATGTCAGGTCTTTTAGGGTGTGTCTGTTATTCCGAAATAACTATGCGAGCGTCTACACAGCAATTCCGTTATTTCAAAATTATTTTGAAATAATGGGAGGCTTATTCTAACTTCTGTAAACCTCATTCTATAAAGAATAATGCCTATTACGAAATAGCTATTTTGAAATAAGGCGTGTATAGATGCTCCACTTCTGCTAATTCAAAATAGCCCCTCATCAGGGCCATTCTAAGTTATTCCTCCTGGGGCTCTAAATCAAGGTAGCACATCTACATTAGGGAAGCCTGCCTCAGACTAATTTTGAGGCTTCCTTGCAGTGTAGACGTGCTATTTTGAAATAAGCTATTTTGGAATAACTATTCCGGAATAGCTTATTCTGAAATAACTGTGCAGTGTAGATGTAGCCTAAGGGTACATCTACACTGCACCATAACTCGAAATAAGATACGCAATTTGCATATCTTATTTCAAAGCTATTTCAAAATAGCTTATTTCATCATTATTTGGTGCTGTCTACACAGCAGCAAATTTCAAAATAAAGTGCTATTCCAAAACTTCCCTTACTCCTCATAGAATGTGGTTTACAGGAACGTTGGAATAGCGAGCCCAAAATAATGGGCTTGCTGTGAAGACACAGGATAGCTATTTCGGGATACTCCAGTATCCCGAAATAGTGTTGCAGTGTAGATGTAGCCTTATTGAACTCAGTTTATTTCTAACCACTTTGTTCTCCCTTTGCCACCAGCTCCACACTTCTGGATTTTGCTTTTGTTTTTGTTTTTTTGTTTAATGATTTGATTGTCATTCTTTTGACAGAGTAGTTGATCCTTTCGTGGGCCATTGTACCAATTTATATTTTAAACTTGGTTCAACACATTGTTTAAACATGATGTTGATAGAATAAATATACAAAGCTAAAGCAACTGATTTAGGTTTGCACTACACTTAGATACACAGGAACAAGTTCAGATAGATACATTCATTATTAAAGCGATTATATGCTAATCCCCACTTTATAGAAGCTTTACAAAGAATTTTTCTCCCAACCTGTTTGTCCATGACGTTTTGGGTCATATTTCATTATAAATATGTTCCTTTCCAGCTTCCTACCAATGGTCAATGTCCTCAGTGATACTTGCTCAACTCTGGGAATAGGAGTTGAGATTTTCAGAGTTAACTAAGGGATGTAGTCACAAATTATGGATCCTTATGGACCAACATTTTTGGTTGCAGGAGCAGTGAAAAAACATATGTAGCACTGACCCATGCACAGTTCCAGCATGTTACTTTCTCAGTTACAGACATTTAATGTTTTGTTTCTAAAGAAAGAGATTTAGCATCTAGGATCCTAACTCTCAGTAGATCATGCCAATTTAAAAGCAAGAGTGCATAGAGAGACACAATCTAGTTCTGCTCAAGCAAGTACACCAAAAACTGCAAGACAATCAGGGGCAGCAAGATAGGTGGTGGCTTGGACTAGCTACCCACATATATATCTAGGGGATTCAGGTTGGATTGTACTTAGATGGCTAACTTGTGTGTATAGGATTTGCTGCTATTTTTAGTATGCTAGCTTGAGCAAACATAGCAAGTGTCTGGCTACTCATATTAGGAAATATACTCCCAGCAGCAGTCAAATTTGGAGTCCAAATTGTTTAGCAGTATGGCTATAAGATATGTGGGCTTTTTGAAAGGGAAAATTTAACACATAGGGCCAGATTCACCGCAGTGATGTTCAACCAGCTTCATGGAGTTACACCAGTAATTAATTTAGCCCATTATTTATATCCCCCACAAGCCAATGAGCAGTGCACAGTCAAACTTTCTGTCAGCAGAATTTACAGAGCAGTGTAGCTAGAGTGATTATTTGTGTGCACGTACTCTGTGTTCCCACTGTCTACTGAACGTTAGATTTGCCCTTGAATCTTATATAACCTCACATTATACCCAGCTAAAGAGCCATTTTGATTCCATTTGCTAGTGCCATTTTATTCATTGGCTTGTTTTGAAATAGTGGCTACTTTCCTCTTCATAGCCAGCAGTCTTTTCATTTGTCCATTGCGAGATGATACAGAGACTAATTTTAAAATCTGATTTAAAACAATGACTAGTGCTCAGACTTATGGAGCTGTTCCTCTCTCTTCTGGTTCAATCACTTCTAATTTTTCCAGATCATTTCGTTTCTTTCCTATGTCCTTGTGCTGAACAGTAATCTTTCTCTTGGTTGTGCCCTCAGATTAATGCCTAACATGAAAAAGTAGTTTGAATGGAAAGTCTTCCTACATATTCAGTTCTTCAGAGCAACACTCAGATTTTGTCGCTTGCTGTTCCAATCCATTAATTGTTCTATGGGTCAGCTCTCAAGAACCTAACATTTGTCTGTCCAAACATATACAAAAATTCATAGATTCACTGTACATTTTAGTGCTATTTCCTCTTCCTACAGGGATCTTTGTATCAAGTTCTCCAGCATTGTGACATACATGATCCACAACAAATACCTTCTGACATACCAGCTAAATGTCTAATATCTTTTATATTTCCTGTTATTACACAAAGGATGCCACTCACAAGCAAACACAAGCTCTTCAATCCACGGAAAAATAATTATAGATTTAATTTCAACATACGCAGGGTCTGAATGAATGCTTCCATTACAGCCACCTGGAATGGAAACCCCAGTTGTGACTATGTAAATATGGTTTGCTCCTGCTTTGCTTAGATGTGTTAGATATTCAGCTGATGGAATATTGTATTGCTCATTGTAATCAGCTTGGCTGGTGTTGGGTCACAAGTTGTGTTAACACTAATTGTGATGTCTGCAATTATTGTGGGAATACAAAAGAAGAAAGGCTGTGCTTAACCTTGCACAAAGGAGAGAGACACTGTCAGTGTAAAGAAGCTTGGATGGACAGAGGCTCCACTTCCAGAGCCCTGTGAGATTAAGCTGGGGAGGGCAGGACTCTGAGCAAGCAGGCTACATGCTCTCCAGGCGTGAACTGTAAGACTGGTTCAACCTGTTTCTCCTCACTGTTTCAATGATAGAGCTAAAGGGCCTGGACTTGATGACCTCCTGAGGTCTCTTCCAGCTCTACGATTTGCTTCTTAAGGAGTCTCTTATTATCTACATTTACTCTAGTGGATGCTGGAATTTCTTGTAGCTGGACTGTGCTTTGGGCCAACCGTTGAAATCACTGAGAGCTGAAATCACTAGGTTTGGCCCAGAGCCAAATCCACCACAATCCAGCAGAAACAGTGAGCAGATGGTGACTTAGAACCAACAAGTTGGTGGTGGAGAGATGCGATGAATGGCCATCAAAGTGGTGGCATGATAAGTGGCTAGCAGAGCAGCAGCAGCACGATGAGCAGCCAGCAGAATGATGATGCAGAAGCGTAATGAATGGCCAGCAGGGAAGAGAGAGATAGGTGAGATGAATGGCCAGCAAGGCAGTGCCAGAATGCAGTGAGCAGGTGAATGGCACATGACCAATGGAGTAAGATGCCTCTTTACCTTCCTCCACTCAGGATGGAAGGTGAACTCTGCAGATGCTCCTCTAAACTCTGGGTCTGCCCTGACTATGGGCAACAACTGTGAATGGGGTGTAGAGATGGGTTGGGCATGTGAAGGGGACATTTACATTGCTGGTCTTAAGAACCTGAGAGGAAAAGGACACTCCCCAACCTTGGGGTGGCACATTTACTCATGGTTTTGATTATGAACTGCTGTGGTGTTTTCCCACATTAATGCCATGCACTACCGCCCTCCCCTTTTATTAAAAGTTCCTTTTCCATGCTCAGTCTCTGTGCTTGTGAGTGGGGAAGCATGGCCTCTCAGAGGCGCCCAGGAGTGGTGTGTGAATTTCCCAGGTTATTGGGTGGGAGCTCGAGCCAGTTCTGTGGATGGAAAGAGAGGAACCCCTAGATATTGAACCTGGCCCTGGCTGCTGCTGGTGCTAGCTGGCAGAAGGGTTACATCAATAATGTCAAATAATTGATTCCTCAACACCTCTTCCCTCACATGAGTGCATGGCAAATAGTATAATGCAGTGTTCACAGTTATTTGTTTTCATTCTGACTAGCTCTTGGGCTTTATCCATTTTGCTTGCAAATTAATTTTTGTGTGGCTATTTGGGGAATATTGGCTCTTCATGGGACTCTCTTCATTAACATATTGATACATGTATATGTGCATGAATAAGACTATTTTTTCTATTTGTTATTCTCTAGTCATTATTTGCTATTTTCCTGTTTAAACAGTTCAGCAATCCATTCAGAAACAGAAACAGAAACAGAAACAGAAACAGAAACAATACCTTGTGACTCAAGTGACCAGTCAAACCCACAAAAAATGCATAATGAATAATGCACAGTCAAAGTAAACAGGTTGTAAACAAACCCTGGGCTAAAATTTGTTTGCATACACTGTTAGTCAAACAATTACAAATGACAAGCACATTCATAAAAATCAAAATTGGTATGTGGTTAATTCATGGAAGGCACTAAACTCATCAGATAAATTATTCACAAGAAGTAATTCAGCCATGAAATTCATTGTTGACAAATGCAAGGTAATGCACATTGGAATAATTTGAACTACTCATACACATTGTTGGGTTCTAAATTAACTGTAACCACCCAGGAAAAAAAATTGAACATGGTTGTGGATAGCTCAACAAAACTGCTGCTCAGTGCACAGCAGCGGTCTGAAAACTAATCTTAGGTTGCATAAAGATGGTGGGGGGAAATAATACTGAAATCATAGAGACATCATATAATTGCTGTATGGTGTCACCTGGAATATTGAGTTTAGTTTTGGTCAACCTATCTGAAAAAAGATATAACAAAAAGAAGGGGATTCTACAAACATGGGTGAGAAAAATGTATTGAAAGCACAAACACCCAGATCCTCAAACATATTTAGTCTTACAATTCATACTGAAATCAAAGAGAGTTTGGTGACTAAACATTTTTGAGGGTCTTGGCCAGAGAAACATCCAAATGAGGAGAGATTGAAAAGTTTGGAACAATTCAATTGGGAGCAGAGATGAATAAGAGAAGACAAGATATAGAAAAGGACAAACCAGGTTCCCTATTTACTCTCTTTCCATAATTGAAGAATGAGAGGACATTCAATAAAACAGAAACATTTAAAACTTAATATGTATGAGAAAATATTTCTTTTGATAATTAGCCTGTAGGACTCACTGCCACAAGGTAGCACTGTGAATACGAGCTTAGTAGAATTTTTTTAAAAGGAATTGAAGTTTACATGGATACACAAATAAGATAGAAACCATTACAGTATGGGGGTTACAGAAACCCTGATGCTTTAGAGTATAAATAAACCCCAAATTATGAGGGTTAGTAAGAAGCTTCTATGACAAATTATTCAGTTGTCAGCCATGAGAGGTTTTTTTAAACACTTTTAGGGTATGTCTACACTACAGCGCTATTTCGAATTAACTTAATTCAAAATAGTTAATTAGAATTAAGCTAATTTGAAATAACGCATCTATACACAAAAACTATTTTGAAATAGCGTTCCGCTATTTCGAAATAGCATGTGCACACGAGTGGACCCTGAACCGAAGTTAAGGCTGGCCGGAACCAGTGCCGTCAGGGCATCAGGTTAGGACTTAGTGTGTGGGGCTGCTGCCTGAGGCTAACTGAGCTCCGTGCTTAAAGGGACCCTACCTCCACCCCGGACAGACAGTTCTCAGGGTTCCCCGCTTGCTTGTCTACCCCGATGAGGGACAGCAAAGCAGTCCTGTCTTGGAGTGCCCTGAGTGCCCAAACTCGGGACACCACAGCACTCGGCCACATGGAACCAGAGCTGCCCCTCGGCACGCATCTCATGGGGTCATTGCCATCAGCCCGGCTGCCCTTGCTGCAGGCTGCCATCCGGGGGGTCCATTGGGGGGTTGTCAGGATCCAGGAGGCCCTGAGGGAGAGCGTCCTCCCTGAGGAGCCCTCAGAGCCCCCCCGGTCCTCCCCACCGAGGGCTCGTGCCCCATTCCTCCCTCACGTCCTTCCACTTACCCCTCCCTAGTCCCCCTTCCTGATGTAAAAAAAAGGCACGTATGTTCAAAAATAGAAACTGGGTTTATTGAACAAAACTGGGGGGCGGGGATGAACCTCTGGGGAGACTGGGAAAATGAGGTGGGAGAGGGGAAGAGAGAGGGTGGGAGAGGGGAGGGGGAAACCTGGGAGGAGGGAGCTGGAAGGGGTAAGCAAGGGGAAGAAGGGGGAGGGGACGCTCAGGGTTGGGGGTCTCGCTGGACCAACTTGACTTTCATGCTAACCTGCTCCTGGGTTCGCATGTGGCCTTTGGTGGCCAGGCTGGCAGCTATCTTGCCATAGATGGCCGCGTTCCTCTGTCTAGTGCGGAGATCATGGATGTTGGGGTCATCCCCCCCAAACCTGAATAAGGTCCACGATCTCCACCCTGGACCAGGAAGGCGCCCGCCTTCTCCAGCCCCTGTCAGGGTCCTGGGAGCTGGCAGACTGCTCCTGGGGAGTGGTGAAGGGCTGGCTGCCAGTGGCTTGCTGGCTCATGTTTTGGGGCCACTGGGTCAGGGGCCCCGGTGACCACTGCTGGCTCTGGGCTGGCAGGCTTGGAGCTGGCACAGGCACTGTGGCCAGGGTCTACCCCTTTAATGGCTCCGGGGCTGGGGGAGAGGAGAGTAAGTTTTCCTGGTTGTGCCCAGAGTGGCCACCAGGGTTCCCTGGGAATGGCTGGAGGCCCCCTATTTCGAATTAAGTGTCTATAGAGCACTTAATTTGAAATAGCTGTTTCGAATTTGGCGTTACTCCTCGTAGAATAAGGTTTACCAAATTCAAATTAAGGGCTCCGCATGTATAGACGCTATTAAAGTTAATTCGAAATAACGGCTGTTATTTCAAATTAACTTTGCAGTGTAGACATACCCTTAATGTCTACTATCAAAGAAAGGCTAATGATCTTAATGGAACACTGCTGTGATCTAGTACGACAATTCTTATGTTCCTAGCTCTATACAAAGCAGACCATTATACATAAGAAAGAACAACACAGAGAGGATATCAAAGAAGCATGTTAGACTATGCCACTGTAAGGCAAACCTGTGATGATTTGCACATCAGCATATGTGGACTAAACTCCTTTGTGGTGGGACATTCCATATTCTTTATGGGAATATGCTTATTAATATCAATATGACATACCTGGAATATGCTTTACCTGAAATCCTTCATGGGAGATATCACTGGAAAAGTTATGATTTATTGAATGTGTTTATTCTATGTGTATGCATGTATCATTTCTGTATCAGAAATTAGGAATATTGACTGTAGATTTGTTATCAATCTGTTGATATTGGGAATATCCTATTCCAGGTTGTACCTCCAAAAAACTGGTACTCTCCGATCTGGTAACATCCATCATTCAGCAGGATCACGGGTGCTCCTGGACCAGTGTCAGCCGATGGTCAGGGCTGTGCATGTGTGTGTGTTATACACCCAAGACTTCAACTGCTGGGACACAAGGTCCTGTCGCAGCGGGGCGGCCTTAGGGGAGGCCGACGGATGCCCCGAGAAGTTTTACGTCCATGTCTTTGACCGCTAGGACCGGGGTCCCTTCGCAGCGGGCAGCCAACAGGCTGACAGACGCCCCAGAGTTTACAGGGAGAGCTTATTACACCTCAGACTTTGACTGCTAGGATACATGATCCCTTCACAGCGGGCAGCCTAGGGAAGGCTGAGAAGTGCCCCTACGGATCTGTCCCCTGGAAGCGACACGATCCAAATGCCCAGCTCTGCCTGTATCTGTCCCTTATGACCGGCTGGAGTTCTTTTAAATTGTGCTTGGTTCTGTTACAGCAACTGAAGGAGTCAGGTTAAAGCTTAAACAGTTACAGGTTTATTAAAGAGACTTATAAAGCATGTGGTTACAACGGCTATTGCTCTACTTCTTAATTATTGACAAATATAGATCTTAAAAATGGTTACAAAGAAAATAAAGATAAAAAAATAGAAATAATGGTACCAAGTGACAGCTTAATCTTTAAAGAGCTCTAATTCTATGTATATATACTTAAACAAAGGACACATACAGGTACAATTTTTACCCCCTTCTGTGCCTCTTGACTCCAGCGTATCAGGCCAGGGCCGGTCCCTCAATTCCTAGGAAAGACGAATACGAGGTGGGCGTCCCCGTGGAACCTCAGGAGGCCAATCACCTAACCCGACCAGCAGACAGATGGTAGATTGACGCTCAGAGTAAGTGTGCTGCTGGACCCATCTTTATACCCATAGGGGCCCGTATCCTTTTTCTTATCTAAGATGCCGTTGTGTTGGTCCGTCTTTGTGACGCCAGTTCTTACAGGGAGTTTCAACTTAATTTATACTTGCAAGAGAGATAACTAAATTGTGAGTACTGGGCATTCTTTACTGGGCGGGAGATTTCTCCCCAGACGAGTGTGTGTTCATATCAATATAGGTGCCAGCCAAGGCAGTTCTTGCAGCCTCGAGGTCAACAATTAGCTCGATCACCCTCATATCTCTGCTTACAGTTGTCCAGGGTCACTGTGAGCTGGCATATCTGGGCCTCCTGTCAAGGCTTCAAAGACTATGCTGATTTTACTGCTCAGTGTGCCCTGTATGCTCCAGGCATCTCAGAGAGGGGCAAGCAAAAATGGATGTTACAGGAGGGTTCCTGTCTGGCTGCAACCAGAGAGCGTGGGAGCCTAAGAGCAGGAGGGCCAGCAGGATCAGCAGCCCAGCTGGGGGCAGTGTGACAGTGCAGGGCTAGATTGGAGTCCCCCAGCAGCACAGATTGGCTCTCGGGTGAAGCACTGTGGCAGCCACCAGGAGGGCTGAGGTCAGAGGCCACCACCAGTGTGGGACCAGAGTCTTCTGGAAGCTTTCTGAAGTGTGGGGCTGGAGTAGTTCCCTGAACACAGGGCTGGGGCACCATGGCAGCCCTTTGGAGTGTGGGGCTGGAATTGAGGCCCATGGCAGCACAGAGTTGGATCACTGGAGCAGCCTATTGGAGCGCAGGTCTGGAGCTGGAGTCCCGCAGCAGCCCCGGTGCCAGAGCCCCTTGGAGTGTAGGTCCAGGGCTGGAATCCATCTTGGATTTTGTTCTTTACCATAAGAAGAGAAGAGGGGAGTCAAACTTGGAATGAAGGATTCCTACTTCATGCAAATGCATAATACACTAAGGGCATGTCTAAACTACATCCCTCTTTCAAATGAGGGATGTAAATTAGACATATCGAACTTGCAAATTAAGCTGGGATTTGAATTTCCCATGCTTCATTTGCATAATGGCGGCTGCACGTTCTTTCGAAAATGGGTATTTTGAAAGTGAAAAAAAATGAGGTTTACAGGATCTTTTGAAAAAGGGTTTTTTTCTGAAAGCACTGCATCTAGACGCCAGTTTCACTTTCGAAATACCCATTTTTGAAAGAACTCGTGGCTGCCATTAGACATAGCCTAATAAGGGAATTGATTACATATATAAGTTCTCACCTTCAAAGTTGTTCTAATAATCTTCACAGACCATTCCTTCAGCCTGGGACCAGTCCCTTCCCTCCAATTCAGTCTTAATTATTTCTAGCAGTCATCTCGGGTAGAGTTCCAGGGGGGAACTGATGGCCAGGATTACCTCACTCCCCACCTTACTGTAGGGTAATCTCATATTGGAAATTTATCAGTTGCCTTTTGCCTCTGATCAGGGGAATTATTAATTTAATATATGGTTACCTCTTTTGGTTGGTATCAAGCATTGAGTTTAGTGCAGCACTGGTTTAATATCTGACAAATCTTTTATCACTAAGATCTTCCACATGGAAATTCAATCAAAATATAATTACAACTAGATCATCCTGAAAGCCAAATAAATAGTATTCTTCGCATTTCCTCTTTGAATTGATATACAGAAATTAATACTCCCAACATCCTTGTGAGGTAATTAGCATTAACCTATGATCTCCATTGGAAAATGAGAAAGTGAAACAAAGTTTATATAACCTCTGCAAAGTCACAGAGTCTAACATGAGATAGAACCCAAGTGTTTCTAATAAACAGTCCTGTGCTCCGATCACACTTCATACACAACAGTTCCCTTTTCCATCACATTTAATCTAGGTTCTCCTTCCTCATAGAAATATTATTTTGTTCAACTTTCCATTCATTTTACAGAATCTTTGCATATGAACTCATGGCATAACTAAAATTGTAATTAAATAGCCTGCCTACGGACATCTTCAGGAACTCCCCAAGCTGCTAAATAAACATTTGAGAACAAAGAACAAATGATTCTGAATAACCAAATCCCCCCGGTTTTTCATAGTGGTTTAAAATAATTTCCACCACAGTTGCTGCTCTAATGAGGCTCCAGTTTTAAAACTTGCAAACTTGAAAACAGTCATCAGTCTATGTGTTGCAAAAATAAATATGCTGCCTGGTTGTATTCCATCATTGAATACAGTTGTTGCTTTTTTTTTCCCTCTTTGTGCAGCCCATGCACATTGTCTTTACGGAATAGTCTGTTAGTCTATGATTTCTTCCCCCCCTATTTTTGTGATAATGTAGTTCAATGATTCTTAGTCATTTACAACAGAAGAGCTCTGTTATTCTCCACACAGACCACTCCACTGTAGATGACTAGAAACTCTATGCATTTCACACATGCTTTTTTTCTGAATTTTAAAATGAGAGGCGAAGGGAAGGGAAGAATGGGAACATGGACTGACTCCCTTGTGTGATAAAGTATATCTGCCCCGCCCAGGTATATTATGGATTGAAGAAACTACACCCCCTCACCCTGCTGCATGTGCTCCTGTTGGAACCCCAGTGAAAGAGGGAGCAACTAAGCTCAGCATGGGCTGACTAGGGATGTGAGAGGATGTCTGTTGCAGGCCCCTGCTTTGGAGCTGTTGGAGTCCCAGACCTCAGAGGCCAGGCGTGTCAAGACCCAGGCAAATATCCAACTCTCCACGGAAGCCCGTGAGGAAAAGAAACTGTTGGGACCCCACCTGCCAAGTACCCTGAAGAACCAGGGGATATTCAGACTACAGAGCAGGAAAACAGGGTATTAAGTAGCCCAGGGGAATCAAACACTGATCCAGTCATGGTACTGGGGACAGAGTCAGCATATTCAGGGAAGGAACCCTGCTAACCCAGTGCAAATACGCTCGCTGCTGAAAGGGGCCCTGGGCTAGGACCTTGTAAAGAGAGAAGACCATATCCCCCTACTCTGGCTGTTGACCCAACCCTGGGTGGTGAAACACTCCCCTTTGGCCCCAAGCCAGACTGCCCTGTGGTGATGGGCAGTGATCCCGCTAAGCTGTGTGGCGGCACAGCTTCACGGGTGATTAATCAGCCCCGCCCTTTCAGTCAGCTCTGGTGAGGGGTAGTCCTATGGGCTCTGACTGCTAGGCATCACTACCCAGCTCAGAAGGCCAATCCCACTGACTTGGGCAATTAGGCCATACTGTCTGGACTGTAGGGTGCTCTGACTGGCTCTGGCTACTAGGCCATAATGCTCTGTGCTTTAGGGCAATCCTATTTACTCTGGCCATTATGCTGTGCTGACCTGAATCTAAAGATGTCCCCTCTGACTCTGGCCACTAGGTCTCATTGCTCTGAGAAGAAGGGTGGCAACTTACACTTTCATCATTGACCCATACTGCCCTGAACTCTGGGACAATCAGACTGACTTCAGTCATTGGGCTTCCCCAGCCTGAGAAGAAGAACAATTATTTGGACTTGGCCACAGGCCATAATACTCTAAAGGTGATAGGGTATACCCATCCCAGGACACCATGACAGTGGCAGGGGGCTCGAACCCAAAGACACTGCATCTCCTGAGATCCACATGGACCTTCATTTACATTGATTCTCATTTCCTTTCCTGTTATCATCTGTCCCTTATTCTTCGTTGGGGTAGGAAGGCTCCATGGACAAGTAGTCATCATTAGCCTTTCAACAAAATTCCTTGGGGTTGATCTGGTGGGAGGAGGACAATGTTCTCGAGCACAGTCATACCTCTAGCTTCATGACTTCCCCTATTAGAATTCTCCCTCCTAATGGCAGAGCTCAAATCATGTGGCTTCATTGCAGAGTATGTCATTAGGGTTGGTTGGATAGGCACACTGCTAAGGAGGTAGCAGACTTCCCTTCCACACTCCCTTTTTCTTGAGGGCTACCAACACAAGTATGCACCCAAAGTCTGCAGTGCCCTTGTACAGCCCACTCAGGGCCATGTCAACATGTCTTTACTGCTATTTTTAGCCATGTTAGCTAGATGAAAGCAAGGGTGGTTATATTAAACCATGCAACAATCACAACTTCAACTGCAGTCTAGGCATACTCTTGGAGGCAGAGAAAATCATAAGACTTTACTATGGTTTCAAGCAGTCAGTAAGAAATTCTTTTTATTTCCATCACTGGTTAATGTGATTATTCTCTCACTGTCATAACCATTACACATTCATTTACAAAACCATTACCATAAAGAGAGAGAGAGACACACAATGTTGTCATCCAGTAACTGCCCAGCTGTCATATATTCCAATGTCACCTATGTTATCTTTATAAAGTGTCAAACAGGACTCTGGATTAGAATCTTTAATCTCTTTCAGAATGTCATTTTCCTGTGTGGTACCCTGTAAAACCATTGTCAAAATTTAGACATTCTCACTTGCATGAGGTTTATGCACTATGAGCATTCTAAACCAAAACTGATTTCAGAAATCTGTTTCAGAAAATAATCATGAATAAGGTAACTATAACAATAAAATTGAACAATTTGAACAGGCCAGATGGGTGAACTAAGCCTAAAGAACTTGACTGATTAAAATAAAATCACACCTGTTCTTCATGACATTATTTCTTATTGGACTGAAATGCACGTGTGCAACATTGTCCTTCCTTATATTGTTAACTTCGCCCTTCTGGCACGATTTGTTGTGTTTCAAAATATGCCATTTGAGTTATTGGTTCAAAATTAAAAGGAGGAACAGACTCTTAAAACTTTGCAGATACATTAGGCCAAATGCATCTGTGATGTAACTCAGTTGAAAATAGACCAGAAGATATTCTGGCCTATTGTTTCAAACTTCTGTTAACTTTAGTCATTTGTGCCAGATGAGCAGTTAGACTACAGACTAGTTGCTCCAACACAATGAGATGTGCTTCATTACCTTCCTTGCCTTACCAATTAGGTTAAAATGTCTTCCCCCCAACCCATCATCAAGTAATGAAAATGAGCCATGGTGTCATCAGATCTTATAAGCAAAGCAAGTTAGGACCTGGGATATACTTGGAAAAGGACTTCCAAAGAACTGGGTGCTTCAGGAAATTGTGCTGGCTACTCGATGGGTAATCCTCTGTCCTCTTAAATCAGGAGTGGACCAGAGTCACAGCATAGTGACAGGGAGCAACATACTGTTAACAGTGCCTTTTTTCAGAGAAAACAAAATCCTGATTAATTATAAAAAGGAAAGATCCAAAGCACTTTTCCCAAAAGTAATGGGATTAACCCTGACTGGAACAAATTCCAATCCTGGTACAGTAAAACTCTAATAGTCCGGCATCCAATAGTCCGGCACTCCTGATAGTCTGGCATCAAAATGGCAAGAGCCTAGTGAGTGAGCTTCAGCAAAAAATGAGTCACAAGGTAACAGTGGCAGCAGCTGAACTGAGCAAAAAGGGTAAAAAAAGCTTAAAAAAACTAAAACATTACAGTATACTGTATATAGTATGTACAATAAAAAGGGTTAAGAACACTTTATATACAGTATATAATGTATACAGTACATATATAACCTGCTTATAGTACCTCCTGATAGTCCGGCATATCTGATAATCCGGCACCACCTAAATCCCATAGGTTCCGGATTATCGGAAGTCTACTATACTTACCAGAGCTATGAAAAATTGCAGCAGAACTGAAAACAATCAAAATTTGCCCCATTGTCAAATCTGCAGGAAATCATATATGAATTCAAAGAATACCATCAAAATGAATTCCATCAAAATTCTTAACATTAGAGAAAACATTGTCAAATTTGAGCACAACTTCTTGTTGCTCCAACTGGAACTGAGTAGAAAGCACAGTGCATTAAGTTCTGAGCTGAGGTAACTGGAGTGCTCACATGGATGAACTCAGATGTGATTGCTACAGTTTCTTTGGCTCTTTGAATGTACTTTAGATGTTCTGGGGAGTCAGAAAAAGCCATTTTGACTAAAATTTGCAGAGGGAGAACATCCTGTTTTTCTCTCTGAGCTGGAAAGATAATTCTGCTGTTATTAGTTATACTATACAGAAAACAAATATTGAAATATATTTTATATTAAAAAAATACTCTCCCCTACTTTATATATATTTGTATAACAGGAAACTACGCCCATAAATCTGTTCTCTTGTGGCAGTGACGGCCTACTGTCTCAGTTGGAAAGGGGCGGCCTGCTCTCCCTTGCTGCTTTGTTTAATACTCTAATTTATAGTCAAGGATTGGTATACATTATCCTATATTAGAAATGATGGGCTTGAGTTTTCATTGCCTTGCAACTCATGTAGTTATTTACACCTGGGCAAAGTGCACATAGCATGCTACTGCCACAGTGACATGATGGCACTTAACACGCTGCACAGGTGTAAAGGTTTACGCAGGCTGCAAGGCAAAGTGACAGCTAGCTAGCCACTACAACAAAGAACAAGGCTCCAAATGTGCCACTTTGTTTCCTTAGAACTGACTACTCCTTCCTCTACCAGAAGGCCATTCTGTCATGGGTCCTCATAAGTCTGCGGCTCAAAAATGTAGGATTTGTCTTCCAAATGTTAATCTAGGCGGTGGATTGTGGCAAAAATGGCTCCAAAAGAGGTTGCTGCTACTAACGATAATGCCTAGTTTTAACAGGCTGATTCTTCTAATGTGTCAACTCATGTGCAAATATAACCATTCATCCATGGAAGCTCTGAGTGACAATAACAGAGAGGCCGAGGAGCATACCTAATGAGGAGTAATAACCCAAGCAGGAGGAGGCTATACATTTACAAGGGCCTCTATTGTTTGAAAGAAGCTGTAACAGCATAAACCACACCGTGATGGGGTGTTCAACCCATACAGGACTGGAAAGAGTTAAGATAATCAGGCAGACCAATTAATTCCAGAGGCTGAATTTGGAGGTGAAGCCTAGTAGCAAGGTACTAATTGGAAGCAGGTACAGATAGGGCCTAAATAAAGTCAGGTAGCTGGCAAGAGAAGGAGCTGGATGGGCAGTAGGTAGCAGTCACTTACTGGGAAAAGGGAGGAGGGTTTGGAGCTGGAACACCCAGAGAAAGGATGGTAACCATGAGTTGTAGGAAGCAGGGAAGGAGCTGGGAGGACTGGGAGAGGAAAGCCCAGAACTGCTGGGTTGAAGGTCCCTGGACTGGAACTCAAAATAGTGAGTGGGCCCAGGTTCCCCTAATGGCCACCGGAGGGAGTGGCACCATCAGAGTAGTGCAGGAGGAGACTGCCTGAGACCTTGTGTGCAGAGGACTTTGAGTAAACCCTCAGGAAGGGAAACCATGTAGTGACCTGGCTAGAAGGCTGAATCACAAAGAGGATGTTGCAGTACCTAGCGTGAGAGCAGGCTGCAGGGTGAGAAGATGGAATAAACACCACTAGAAGTGGCAGCACAGCAGCTGGCAGAACCAATCCCCGAAACAGCCAGAATGAGGTGCCACTAGCAGTGGGCGCAGCCTAAGGCACACACTAAATGTCCGTAACTTCTGCTCCTGTGGTGATTACTCTTTGTTTACTATCTACTGCTTTGATGCCATCACTTATTTCTTGATGTCATCTGGCAGCCACAGCAAAGTGAGGTAAGGCATGTCCTCTCCATTCTGGGGCAGTGTGTGTGGTTGAGATGCTATTCAGTAATATTTATGTTAGCAATGTTATGGTTCTGCTTGGGACCAATGCTAAGGATTTCACCATTGCAGCTGTTGCAGCCATGTTTTATGTGCATCTACATACATGCTTCTTCCTTTTGCTAATTCCTACTGGTTTTATGATGCAGCTGCTGTTCTGCTTAGGGATTCGACAGCACAATATTGCTAGCTTATGTAAGACGTGTCTTCTCTGAATTCCATCCTAGCAACCCGTTAGGTTTGTTGCCTAATGCTAAACTGACAAAAAACAAAAAAAACTAGCCTTCCATTTATAGATGTTCTTATTTATTGACCCATTGGGGTATGGGTCAGAAAAATCTTCTTTTAATAGATGTATGGATCATTTGTCAGAACTCTGACATTGAATATTTGAGTGCATCCAGACATGAAAAAGATTTGGGAGTGATGGTGAATAATTAGCTGAACCATGAGCTGGTAGTGCGATGCTATGGCCAAAAGGGCTCATGTGATCCTTGGCTGTATGAACAGGAAAATACAGAGTAGGAGCAAGGTGGTGATTTCACCTTCTGTATTTGGCTCTGGTATGACAGCCCCTGGAATATCCAAAAGCTACTTTGGAGAGTGTTTAGAGAAGACCCATGAGAATGATTGAAGGAGTAGAAAACCTCATGTATAGTTATGGAACTCATTGTGTCTATCTATTAATCTTAACCAAAATATGATTATGGGTTGACTTGATCACAACCTATCAGTAGCTACATGAAAATAAATATTTGTAAAAGGGTTTTTCAGTTTAACAGACAAAGGTGTAACAAGATCCCATGGCTGGAAATTTGCATTCAATACATTCAGGCTGGGAATAAGGTGCAAGATTTTAACAGTAAAGGTAATTAAACGTTGGAACAATTTAGCAAGTGTCATGATGGACTTTCTGTCACTGGCAATTTTTGAATCAAGAATGAATGTTTTTTTCTATGAAAGAGGTTCTAGTTCAAACAACAATTAATTCAGGGAAGTTCTATGACCTGTATTTTGCAAGAGGTCTGTTCTGGTCTTATCATATGATCCAGCATTGAGCAGGGGAAGATGAACAAAGATGGCAGCATACAACCTGCTGGATAATGCTGCATGTAGTCTACTATATATGCTCAAGATGATAGAATTGTAACTGACCAGCTCCTGTCTCTGTTCAATAGATCCAAAGTGATACATGTTGTGTAAGCTTCCTGAAGGAAAAATGAGATGCAGAAAAGCTGAAGGACTCCTGGATAGAAGGGGAAAGATGATCTGGCATTTTTTGGAAGGAAAGGTGCTGTATGAATGTAAGATCTTGGTATGTCCATGAGTCAATCTGAGAAAGAGAATCAAATGTGGCATTCGTCACAGAATGGATCACAGCCCTTCTGCCTCTAATGTAAGCATCATTCATTTATTCAAAGCAGTAAAGGTTGATGTGTAAAAGTAATTGATGATGGGCTGAGTTGTCATACAAATGAATTTTGCTCCCTGTTATCTGTCTGAAGTACTGTATTTTTAATCATATTGAAGTAATAAGGTACAGCTAGCAGTGCATTGCTAGCCAATGATAGTATACCCCAGGCAATGTTATGGGTCATGCAACTGAAATCCAAATGTCTCTAAATTCTCAAGAAATGCAGTCACCCTGAAGTAAGTTATTGTTTTGATGGAACGATTTACTTACTGTACCTTCCAACATTGTAGCAATAGGTTTAATCACTGACAACTAAATCTGAAAGCTTCATTTGTGTTGAGACTTCTACAGCTGTTACATTGTGCAAAAGTACCTGCATTATCTGAGAATCGTTCACATTGTCATTGATTTTAGCTGTAATATTTACCTGCCTCTTTCAAAGGTTCTGCAGCATTTATGCTACTGTGAACTGTTGCAGTTCATTCTGATCACTTATACTCTGCCACATTAAATAACTTGTAATGCAATAGGGTTGAGGCAATCTGACACAATGTGACAGGAAGTGTAGTTTTATGCCCATGACCAGGCAGGTTTCAGAAACTCTTTAAAAACAAATAAAGCAACTTTCAGAAATATTGTTTAAGAGGCTTTAAAAACAAAAGCCTAGCTACACATGAGCTCTAGCTAAACTCTCATAATCTTCAGCTATCAAGCAGAACATGACAGAGTGTGACATTTACTTCCACTGAAAAGCGAGTAAATAGCAGCAAGCCTGGAATGAAGGGCAGGAGTGATTCAAGTCAAGCTAGAAAAAGAGTATGCCCATTATTAGAGCTGGGAGAAAAGTGAGTTTTGTGTGCGTGCACGCTCGGGTGCACACTGTGGGAGAATTAACTCCCCACCCACTTCTCCGAGAATGGTTGTGCAAGTTCAGTTTAACATAATACCATGCCAACTGGCACATGTACTTGCAAAGTGCATTTGTTCTGGAGGTGCTTGCTTGATGGCAAGAAATGATTCTGTGTATTCAGCTTAAAACTCCTGAAAAAGGAATGATTTTCAGCTCTTTCTTAAAAAAACAACCTCCCCCCAAAAAAACCCATGGCATCCCAAATTACCTGTTACTGTAGCAGTCTTAAGCTCCTGAATATATTGGTCACATGTGTTCGGCAATGAAGAGCTTAGGGAGACAGGGAGAGATTAAGAGTGTTTTGAAATCAGTTTTTTTAAACAAAATAAATACTAATCGGCATAAGCAGTGGAGGAGGAGGATGGGAGGATATTTAAGCAGCCAGAAAGTCCCTTACCTATTGAAACTTGCAGACCACTTCTTAAATTCATACTAGCATTTCCATATTATGCTAGTAAAATGATATACTGAGCATTTCTGCAGCTTCCTGTGATTAAACAATAGCCCACATCCTTGCCTACGTACTATCATGAGTCTGAGCCCTTGATCCCCTGCTTTAAGTTAACACACCCAAAACAGAAGTTATTACAGGTCACCTTGCCAGGACACCAGCCGAAATATTTGTGTGGATGGAAAGTTAAATTGATGGTACCCAGCTTACACCTACTCCCTTCTTTTCTACTTATAGGTTAAAAAGTATTTTTGGATACATCTAGACTACAAGCCTTTTTCAAAAGAGCTCTTTCGAAAAAGCCTCTTTCGAAAGAGATCGTCTAGACAGCCACAAGGGTTTCAAAAAAGAGATCCACTTTTTTGAAAGAGAGCACCCAGGCAATCTGAATGCTCTCTTTCGACAAAGCCCTGTTTGCATTCCAGAATGCCTTTTTTGGGAAAGAGCTCTTTTGAAAAAAGGCATTCTTCCTGGTAAAAGTAGGTTTACCAATTTTGAAAAAAGCACCGCGTTCTTTCGATTTAATTTCAAAAAAACACGACAGCAGTCTAGATGCAGGTGAAGTTTTTTCGAAAAAAGGCCATTTAAAAAAAAAAAAACCTCAGTAGTCTAGACACACCCTTTGTGGCAGAAGCCTTTTCTCCCATTGCTTCTGTTTTGAGTATATTGCTTATTCACTGCTTGTGCTGACCTGTCTGTGATGAACGTTACCAATGGCAATAAAGTGCTTCTGAAGTTACCACAGGAGGGGAAGGGACACTGTAATTGGTTTCCACCAACATATGGACAAATTCCCATGCTCTTGAGGTTTCTGGCATGCTTTCAGAATTATGGTACATCAATGCCTAAGAGGCATGTTTGGGTGAGATTTTGGGGGGAAATGTGGGAGAAAGTTTGTGTACATCTTCCTTCATAGACTAAACTCACTGTCTGAACCCAGCTATACTCAGCACAAAGAGGATGGTGCACAGTGGAGAGTGAGTTTGGGTTCCCTGATTCTTAGATTGCCAAAGTTGTGTCCCCTGCCCTGAGTCAAGAGCTACTCTAATATAAGCAGCTGGGAATGGGGCCCATTGGTATATCTACTCCACAGTTAGACATCCAGAGCTGGCCTATGCCAACTGCCCCATGGTTGTGGGGTTGGGCTGTGAGGCTGTTAACTGCAGTGTTGACGTTTGGGCTCAGATTGGGGCCTGGTCTCTAGGACCCCATGACATAGGAGGGTCCCAAAGTTTAGGCTTCACTACAATTGAACAGCTCCTTAAACACCATAATGGGGCAAACACCAGCTGACAACAGAGCTCCCCTAACCCTTTCTTCCCCTGTCACACTGGAGTGGAGGTGGGGGAGGAAAGGCAGTTGGGGTATGTCTACGCTAGCCCCCTAGTTCAAACTAGGGAGGCTAATGTAGGCATTCGAAGTTGCAAATGAAGCCCGGGATTTAAATATCCCGGGCTTCATTTGCATCTTCACGGGTGCCGCCATTTTTAAATCCCCCGTAGTTCGAATTAGAGATCCTAATTCGAACTACCTACTCCGTGCCGCTTGTAGCCGCGGGCACAGAGTTCGGACTAAGGGGATTTAAAATGGCGGCGCTGAAGATAAATGAAGCCCAGGATATTTAAATCCCGGCTTCATTTGCAACTTCGAATGCCTACATTAGCCTCCCTAGTTCGAACTAGGGGGCTAGTGTAGACATACCCTCGATGAGCTGGCTCTTCCACCTTTATGCTCAATTTCAAAGCAACAGATAAGCCAATACAAACCATGACTTGTTTGCAGACAGTTTACCAAAAGGGAAAGGACTACACTGGATTATTTGCTGTTGTCTTTGCTAGATGTTAGCTTGATGGAAACTATTGTATTACTGCCCTGCATTAGATGTTAAATTATGCACTGGAACTTAATTTATGTCTCTATATGTTGAAATAGATGTAACCATTCTAGCATCACTTAAATAAAAGCATTTTGTTATGATACATGTTCCATTTTAATGGATAAATATATTCTTAGAATGCAGCAAAATTGCTCACTATCTTCTCTCTAGAGCACAACAAGTAGTGTAGCAAATTGTTTCATTTTCATGAATTTTTGCATGAATGTCGCTCTTGGAATGAACTTGGAAACACATTGAGGCCGATATAAATTGTCATAGCAACATTTAAGCCAGTGGAGCTATGACAATCTATAGCAGCTACATATCGGGCCATTGCATTTGATCATTTTAGTAATATGATTTTTAGAATGCTCAGTATTTCCACTGCAGTCAAGGAACAACTGGGGAACCACACACTGGCCAACATGATAAGTCTGAATTCTATCAGCCAGACACCTAATAGAGTAAAACATAGGTACACTTGCTGATTGAAACTAGTGTAAATGGTGGATTCTCTGTCATTTGAAGTCTTTACTTCATGATTTGGGGGTTTCTGTAACTCAGACAGAGCCAATGGGCCTATTACAGTAGTGGACGGGTGAGGTTCAGTGGCCTATGATGTTCAGGATGTCAGCTTAGATGATCATGTCTTGCCTTAAAGTCTTTGAGTCTGTGAGAGTCAACAAATTACTTAAGCACGTGCCTAACTTTAAGTACTGGAGTAGTCCTTTTGAAGGCTAGTGGAATTATTTACATATTTAAGCAGATGGAATCAGAATCTAGGTATTCAATTCATATTTCAAATGCTTGATGTTCAAATATTGCTCAGGCTGTATTTTGATTAGAATGTCTGTTGGCTTCCCCTGCCCTTCAATTCTAGATTTTTCCAGAACATGATATGTTAAGTATCAGATCCAAAATGTTTCAGAAACAAAGAAATTGCCTATAGAGATGTGTGGTACTGGATCTATAAAATTAGATAGGTTAGAACATTTAGACATCTCAGTGGCCAAGATAAATAAGAAATGATTGAAACAGCTCATATACCCAAGGGGAAAGATTCACAGTGTTTGTTATTTGCTTCTACTTTTTCCTGAATTTAAACATTTTCCCAAGTCATGGATCTTCTACACTTGGGTGAAGAAGTAGTTAAGGGTTATCCCTATTACATTAACAGGTTGAGGTTTGTTTGGGGGTGACTTAGTTAATCGAGATTTAAACACATCTCTTTTCCAGCAAGTGTTTTTCATTAATGGAACAAGTCAAAATATATTTTGACTTTTTATCTAAAAAATTTGAGGTTTAAGCAAATCTGGTTCACAACAAGTGAACCTTGGTGGCTTAAAATTGTTTTACTCCGAATGTTTGTGATTACTTGATTCTCATAATTCAAAATCAGAATGTTCCAGATAAATCAAAACTAACTGGCAAATTACCCCATTTTTTTTTCAGGAAAAATGTTTGCTCTTTTTCATCTAGTTTATTTTTTACTGATTTAAATTAAATTGAAATAGGACATTTGATCTGATATAAGATTGCCAGCCCACAAGATCTGCAAAAAAACTGAAGATATAACTTATACATTATTCTGATATTTTGGTTCCAGTTTGCGGACACCCCTTCATCAATAATAGATTTTTGTAAGACTGCTGCCCACACTTACAAAATCATGGCTGACTAATAAAAAGAATTTGGACAAAAATACATGCTAAAAATTGTTACGTTTTCTAAATGTTTCAGTTTATCTCTAAGAAACTTACAAAAGCAAAACATTATCTCCGCCTTGCAAATATTTTAGACATAGTTTTTTGTATAGGAGGATTTATATACTGAAGTCACTGACACTACATCACTTTTAAAGATTTAGTATTTTGGGTGCAGTGCAAAGAGGAAAGGTGTTTTATTACTATATAGGAAAGAACATAACCATTTCAGAAGTGATGGCAATTGCAATCAGTAGCTATAAACATTTTTGCAGTGCATTTAAAGAACATTAATATCATTCCACCTGGGGTGCTACTCTAAACCCTGAATGAGATTATCCGAGATTGGAGACACAATTAAATAGAATCCATAAAGAGAAACATTCTTCAAGGCTGGCTTTGGTGTAATGGAATCAAACTTGTTCTCCTAATTAGTGACTGAAACCAATAATTCAGGAACTTGTACATTTCTTTTCTGTTCGATGTCTAGTTCTCTTTTGTGTGACAATTCTTTTTTGCGGATGCCCATGGTCCCTATAAATCATTTTGCTTGAATTCTTTTTGCAATTGGTATTTTTTACATTGATCTTCCATGTGCCATAGCCCTGGGAATTATTAATAAAAAAACTGCACATTGGTATCCTTACTACCTCCAACTCCAGCAATTTCCCTCTTATGCCTTTTTGGCCCCAATATTTGCAAACACTGCTTCCCTAGACTTGAAAGATATTTCTTTACCGTCCTCTCATACAGTGCTAAAAATAAGAATTTACATGGATCAATTATGGTCTAAAGTTCCTTGGAGACAAGTGGCTAGAATTGTTTCTTCTACCATCTCTTATACAGTTTGGCATTCTCTTCTTTTTGGGGGGGTTTAGTACAGTGTTCTATGTTGCACTGTAGATTTGGTGGGTCTGTGTCTGTGACAGGATATGACAGCAGTCTAGAAGGAGTTAAGAGATTCCTGACAATCCTATGGGCGATCCCAGTAGACAGATGCAAATTTATGGTTCATGTATCCATGTGTCACATTCTGGAGTGAAATCCATGACAGTTGGGGGGAGGGGTTTGTCACCACCTGTCTTGTAATCCCTGCATACCTCAAATGTTCTGTGATTTAGCTCACAGTCTGGACTCTGAGAACCAGGAGCCAAGCAAGCACTGAATGTGTTAAGCAGTGGTGGTTCCAGCAGCCTGCTTGTCACATCCCAGCCACATCTTGGAATCCATCAGCTTCGTATGCATCAGTTACACCTAGCAAAATGACCCCAACACTTCCCAGGCTTATGTTTTCCCAAAACATTGTGTGCTGCAATGTCCAATCCTTTCCTGGACCATTCAGAGGCATAATAAGGTTTGTTTGCTCCTATGAAGAGACAATATGCAGCTTCTCATTTTCCCTAGCAATCACTTTGATTCAAACTAGGGATGTTAAATATCAGTTAATCAAATAGTCGATTGACCTCATGAATTCATATTGATTATTACTCAACTATTCTATAGTCCCCGAGGGTGGTGCCGGCAGCCAGTGCGCTCTGGCCCCACTCCCTGGGAGCCCCCTGCCACTCTGCACTGCTGCCTCTGTATCAGAGGCAGCAGCATGGGGAGCCAAGTGGGAACTGGGCTATGAGGGGAGGCAGTTTAAAAACCAGCTCCACTCATGGACCCGCTGCCTGTTGCCCCATGCTGCTCCCTCTGATACAGAGGCAGCAGTGTGGGATTGCAACATCCCCTGTCTGGGAGTGATCTGAGCTCCCAGATCCAGTGCAAGCCAGAACTGAGCTGGGCTGCTGGCCAGCCTACTAAAAAATTTAGTGTGTGGTGGGGAGGGGAATGCATGTAGTCTATAGCATTAACTGATAAGCTTTTGCTTATCAGTTAATCGGTTAATTGACTACACTATTACATCCCTAATTCAAACAGAGTACAGAGCTAGTTTAGACTAAAAGTAAAACAAGTTATTAACAAAAGGAGATAGCGTTTTAATGATACTAAGTAGCAAGAATAAAGTTAGAGAAACAAAACTAAAGATATGCTTTCTAATGCTAAAACATTAACGGTTATTGTCTAGGTATTGGGCAAGTGTCTTGCCATGCATTTCTTTCAGCAAGATTGCTGACAAACCTTTTATTCAGCATCTCTCCCTAAATACAAAGCATCTTCTTAAGTGAAAGGTAACTTGGGGACCACTGCTCCTTACTTTTATAGCTCAATGAATCTTTGAAATGAATTCTTCTGACGGTCACCCCCAAAACACAGTGCATTCAAGCTATGAGGAAGGAGACGTGGAATTGTGTGGTAAAGGAGGTTCTATGCTAGTTTATTCTCCCACTGGTATTTGCTAAAATGCAAATTTTTCTGTTCATGCTCTCTCCAATGCAAATGAATGGCCGCTTGACATGTGATTGCTAATCAACGCTGGCAGCTGGCTCGAGTATTGGTTTGTCCTTTGTGTCAGGGGAAAAACCTGTTTACTCCTTCTCAAGACTTGTCTGGTAAACATATTTTAGTTCTATATTTCCTTCTTGTGTGGTCTGTTGGGCATTTATTGTACACACTCCATGCAAGAACATTAATGATCTATTATTAGTTTTCTAGTGGTGCATTATGTAATGCATATCAGATACAGCTTATGACACTGATGAATAGGGACACACTGAACTGGTCAGGGGTCAGCTGAAACTCCCTATAGATACCAGTGAGCCCCTTCCATCTTGCACTGGGATACTGTAGGGTCACACCCTGTAACCAGTTTGACTCTGTTTGCACTTATCCTTTTCTAAGGAGTCTGAATGATGAGAGGGCCTCCATTTTGAAGAGCAGTTTCAGTTCAAGATGGCTGGTTTTACATAATGAGTTGAATCACAATGTGTTCACTTAAGAAGATTACATTTGTTTTCTCATTTCATTTTCTCTTCATCTAATATTAAAGTTATTCAGGCTGAAAATATATAATTGATCGGCAGATGAAAAACAGAACTCCATTAAATCAATAAGCAGCAGGTGGCATGGGACTTCTCTGAACACTGCCCACCAAATACATCCTGGCAGCACAAATCCAAAGAGGTAGAGATTAGAGCTGGTTGAGAGATTTTCAACAAAACAGCTTGCCATTCAGAAAAATGCTGATTCATCAAAACAAACAGTTTGCAGGAAAGGGTCAGCGTTGACACATTGTTTTAAAGGAATTCTTTTTTTGGCTCAAAATGACTTTGTTCTGAATTTTAAGTTAATTTGTGATAAAAAAAATGTAAAAATAAAAGTTTTGACCCAATCCATAGGTTTTTTTTATTTGTGAAAATTTGAAATTTCTATTTTTCATACCAATTTGGGGTAGGAATTTTTTTTTAATCTCAAATTGTCATGGGATGGAAAACCAGCTTTCTAACAGCTAGTGCAATTGGATTCTATGTCCATGATACCCTTTTCTAAACTCCTCAAGTAACATCAATAAGGGCTTTATCTGAACTTCAATGACATCATGGAAAGACTCCTGTTGGTTTCCATGGGGGTTACACAACCTTATGGAATAGGAAATTAAGCAGTAGCTAGGAGTTAGGTGACTCACTAGGACATCTAGATATATAAATAGGTTTATGCTTCACACTTATAATTTCATATGCAAGAATGATACCTGCACGCAAATAGTATATACACATTCAAAGAATTACAAGCTCTCCAAGGATAGGTTACATGCCCCAATTTGCATATAGCATATTAGAGTTATGCATATTCAAATTCAAAACCATATTTCCATTAAAATATGGGGGTGCAGCATCACATATATACTAAAATATGCCAGGCAGCTAGATAGTTGTCCAATTCACACAGTACTTGTGGCCTGTGGTCACTCTCTCCAAGGCCTGGTGTACACTAAAGCGGAAGGTAGACTTAAGATAAGCAACTCCAGCTATGTTAGTTACATAGCTGGAGTCCGTCTATCTTAAATCACCATGCACACAGTAGGAGGTCGAGCAGAGCAAATGCTTCCGTCAGCTTCCCATACTCTTCATAAGGAGCAGGACTACTGGCGCCGATGGTCTTCACTAGACCTGCTAAACTAAACCCCAGAAGATTGACCGTGGCAGCACCAATCTTCTGCATAGTGTAGACATGGCCTAAATGTTTACCTCTGTGGAGTGATGGTGAGAGCACACTCATGAAAAAAAGTCTATTCTTCAAAATTCAGAAAAATGTCTACACAGGGAGGACAGTTATGGAAAATAGCCAGCTCCCAAAGAAATTATTAGGTCTGATTGATAAGACTCTGCATTGTTTGGTGGAAGTGCTTGCCACTCTTACGCTTGCACTGATTCTTCACAGCACCTCAGTGAGCTAGCAAGAGTATTTTTCTGTTCATACAGGTTAATCTCACCCATTGCATAGAAAATAATAAAACAATGTAGCAGCACTTGTGCCCAGGTTGCATAAATAACAAGAAAAGAGCATCTCAACAAACAGTTTATACTTGCAGTGCACTAAACATGGTTTGTTTGCTCAGGCATCCTGTTAAAGATGGTTTGCAAAATAAATAAGGGCCACTTAGCACACAACCTATTAGTGATCCTTAGTGAGCTGCAATGTTTTATGTGAAGTAAGGTAATGCAATGCAGCTAGATTACTTAAATAGAAAAGAAGGATCGAAAGGAAGAACACGATAATACCTCCATGGTAATATACTTGTTCTTGACAAAGAATATTGATTACTGGGGTGTTTCACATTTGTTATGCACTGAACAAAAAGCAACAGTTCTGAAGTAATTACACAGAAATTGACAGTATATTCATCTGTGTTTTGGGTTATTTCACTGCACTGGTATTTTCATAAATTACAGCATGCCACTTTAGATGTACATAAAAGTTAAATCATTTACAGCTACAACTGATTATTAAAAATGAGAATATAGGGAATCATTCGTAAAATATGGGATAAAGGCTTCAGTGCAAGTTTTATACAATAGTAAATTACAAAAAGCAAAGGATTTTGTGTGTGTGTGTGTGTGTGTTGGTTGCTGATGATTTTTCAAGTGAATTAACTGCCACGCTGAATTCCTTCATTCACTGCAGAGCAGACAAAGGGAAGGGCAGTGCACCTGTAATCCTGCACACTGATGATCTGCAAATGTATTTCATGCTAACATGAGGGGACCACTTCTAATGAAAAAGTATCTTGCTGTCTGTCCATGGCCCATTCAGCCCCTCACTTCTGTTAGATCACCAATCAAGGTGAAAATGAGTGAAAATTCAGATGGAGATATCCGTGATAAACATTCAAAACTATAGTGAAATTAGTTCAGCTAAATTGCATAGCTCACTAAATGGTCATCTGATTATAACTTCCAGATTTTATGCTAACCTGAGCCAGAATGGAACGCTGATCTAAGGATGAAACACTCCTATCTCCCACTACCAACCCTGAACTATCCAGCCCCCTGGCATATTTTAGTACATATGTGATGCTGCACCCCCATATTTTTAATGGAAATAAGGTTTTGAATTTGAATATGCAGAACTCAAATATGCTTTATGCAAATTGGGGCATGTAACCTATCCTTGGAGAGCTTGTAATCCCCTGAATGTGTATATTCTATTTGTGTGCATGTATCATTCTTACATATGAAATTATAACTGAAGCATAAATACATTTATGTGCTGATGAAGGCCATTAGCAGTACTCAAGGAACTTAATGGCCCTGTGTCCAAACCAAAGATTTGTGAATAAGCCTGGATTTTGATTGGTCCTACAATGACAGGTGACCATTCCACCTGATGCTGAATTCCATCTTGAATTTTGTACTTTTCCACAAGGATGGGGGGTACGTCTACACTTGCTCCCTAGTTCGAACTAGGGATGCAAATGTAGCCGACCAAAATTGATTCGAACTAACATGTCCTGGAGTGCACTTCCTGGTTCGAATCAGCTGCCAAGCAGAATAGCACGTGGGCGAGATTGTGCTAATGAAGCGCGGAATATTTAAATCCCTGCTTCATTAGCAATTGCGGTCGGCTACATTTACATCCCTAGTTCGAACTAGGGAGCAAGTGTAGACGTAGCTGGGGGAATTGAACAAAGACTTCCTGCCCTTGGAAAATTCTATATAAGGAATGGGAAGTAAACAATGATGGTCTTCAGCTGATTTTACTCCCCACCCCGAGAAGCCAAAAAAACTGGAAACAAGAAGAACTCTAAGGACAGAGTGGAGAGAAGCTGCTGGGCTCAGGTCAGAAAAGAGATCAGCTCTGACCGGAGAAGAACTATACCTGAAATAAGATCGAGGCTGAAAAATTATGATTTGTGACTTCTCTCAGTCTCTTAGGCTTAGCTGGCATTAGCTTAGTAAATTACTTTGATCTGTCTGTCATCTCTTGGAACCACTTAAATCCGATTTTCTATTTTTAATAAAATCACTTTTGTTTATTATCAGACCCAGTGTAAATTATTGTTGCTGGTGGAGGGCAACAGCTGTGCATATTTCTTTCATCAATAAAGGAGGAGAATATCTAATGAACTCACTTTGCTTACACTTTATAAATAGCCATACATTTATTTGGTGTCCTGGTCCCATTGGGTCTGTGCTCCTGGGTGCTGTGTCAAGACCCTGTGACTGAGCTTTCCCAAAAGCTGAGCTGCTCTCAGTGTCTGTGTTACTCTGTTGGAGGCATTACCCTACATCTGTGCCTTTTCTCGGAGAGACCAGACCTTCTGGCCTAGCAGGACGATGTGGTGGAGCACCCCAGAGGGCAGGTAGGCAGACTCTTCAGTAGTCTGATCAACCCATCAGCTGACAGTCTCACAGGGATCTCTGTGGTCCCACCCATCACAACATGTATTCCATCCAGGCAGGGGGGTAGGAAGAGGATACTCTGAAAGCCTTTTTTTTCCTGTTGTAAGTAAATGAACATATTATATGAAATTTATGAGCATCTTAAGAGCTAAACCAACATACTCAGTTAGTACTTAAGGTAGTGGCTCAATGAGCTTTCAGTGAGGAACACGTCAGCTTTCTCCTACAGAATTTGACAAGGAAATAATCCTGTAGTTAAGAAAGCAGAAATGCTAAAAAAAAATTCACTCCAAAGACAATTTCACTACTCTCTCTCCACCCCATAAAATTTTCCATTTAATGATGGTCAAATAAAAACGGTTTGGTGTTTCCATTTGCATATATTTAGATGTTAATTCAAACACTAGCCAGATCTCTAGCATTTTCAAAATTAGGCTGGGAATATTGAGCAAGGTATTCTACCCTCTTTAATCTTTGTTACAGTCAATGACATTTTCCTGTGTGTAACTGGAAGGCATAATTTGGTTCTTTGTTAGGGATGAGATTCAGGTGAGCTTTCTGGGACGTTTCTGATCTTGGTGGGCCGAGCACTATTGCAGGAACAACACTTTTCTGTTATATTTTATCTGTCAAGAAGTGTAGACACAAGAGAACGTTGAGGTAACTTAAGCTATTCATCTTTTGCAAATCCCAGAAAAAACATAGAATCCAGGTTCAGCTTTGAGCAAAGTTTTGGGTATTTTTATTTTAAACTCATCTGTTCACCCTTCCTGTATCATTAATCACAACAAAATACAAACTGGGTGATCAGTTTCTGAGACATCAGATTATAGGTAATGCTGTACAACCTGTCCCCTCAGAATCTAGGCTCTCCTCATGGATTCATGGTGGTTGAGTATTAAGACAAAAATGTTACACTTCACTGTGAAGGCCATAAATGAATTATGGTCGTGTGATCTGATGTAATGAGAAAAGGGATGAAAGGGATGAATAAGGGCCCTGCATTGCATTTTGCTGTTTGGGATATGCTTTTCTTTCCTGATGGTCACCTCTTTATGTATGCCATTCATTGTGTTTCCTGGGGTATATTTCTTTACAAATGTCAATTCTCTGCAAAGGTCATTTTTTTCCTATTGAGTAGATTTAATAGCCAATTTTGAGAACAGTTTAACTCTCCATTAACTGTTACTAATTTACAATGAACTCCTGTGGAAGAAAAACATAATTTAATGCAACATCAACCTGGAATGCTAAATAAAGCCAGTAGTAGTGGCATAGCCATGGGGAACAGAAAACAAGGGTGATGGCAAGTATATATACTTTAAAGTAAATTCAATTAAACAGATGCAGTTAGCTTCCCAAAAATGGTGGTGTATTTTCTTTGAGTCTGAAAAGGTATTTAGAGTTAAAAGGTCCCCATTTAGGGCCAGGGGCCAGATTTTACAAACAAGTCACTCAAACCTTGGCCCCGAGAGTTCACAAGCAAGGATTTTGAAAGCATGCATTTGTTTGGTGAACACATCAATGAAATAGGGGGTGAAAATGTAACTATGTCTCTCGGATTATCTGAATTAAAAAACTCTGAATCTAAAAGCATGAGCCTCTTGCCTGTGAACTAGAGGAGCAACTAACAGGAAGGACTGCTGCTGTCCCATAAGTGGGCTTCCAACAGCAGGGACGATAGTAACCGTGGGACCCGGGGCAAAGTGAGAGGAGGGCCAGCTCCATGCCCCCAGAAGGGGTGGGGCCAAGGGAAGAAGGGGTGGGGCCTAAAGCAGTCAGCACTTAGTGCTGACCAGACCATGGCACTGGTTCTCCTGAGCTCTCAAAGCGGTGTGGAGTGACACTTTTGCTGCAGTTCTAAGGGTCCCAGGGCTCTGGCTGCCACTGCTGCTGAAATAGCTGTGGTGACAGTGGAGAGTTCCAGACCCCTTTGAAATGCCAGGCCCTTGTGCAGTTGGCCCCTTTGCCCTCCCCTTCCCCAGTGGGGGCAAGGCTCCAAGGGAATAGTAGGATTCAAGGACCCAGCCCCAGAGCCTCTCTATGCCTTCTACTATGGCATGCTAAGATGGATCAGGACGGCATCAATCTTTACTCCCAAATGAACCTCTCTTAGAAATCCTGTGACTTAGACCCTTAGGTCCCGGAGAACCTCTTTACCCCATACATGTTCGATTGTAGTTTAAGATTTTTCAATTAGTTTACAAGGTGGGGAATCTTCTTGAGTCAGGGGCTGCTGAACCCACAGAAAAATCAGTCGGGGGCCACACATAAGTGAAAAGCAAAAAAAAAAAAAAAAGACCACAACAAAACCTCACTGATGCGGCCCCTGACTAAGAAGGAGAAGGACACTCCCCACATTTCCCTCGCACACCAGAGCCTAGGGAGCACCAGGCTAGTAGGTTTTGTGTGCTCCAGCCCCTCAGAGTCAGTGGAGTGGGGCTGGAGCGCCAGCACAGGCTTCACAATATAGGGGGAGCCCTGAGCCTTGCGGGGGTCAGATCAAGGCAACTTGGGGGTCACATCCAGCCCCTGGGCCTTAGGTTCCCCTTCCCCGACATGACACACCAATAAAGGAGGATGGGTTACAGGAAGGGTGCTTGTCAAAAAAAGCATGTTCCTGCTTCCAAATTGCTTGAGGATAGGCGAAAGTCATTTCTGCAAAGCTGATATTTTTGTTCACTTTTTTTCTTTAATTCTCTTGCTCCAATGAGCTACTACACTAATGAACATGCTGTCAAAGTGATGGGGAGCTATACTTCTGAAACGTCTTGTATTCTGCTAGCACAGTACACCATTTGAAAGATAAGCCAGTGGGAAGATAAAACTAGGCAATATGAAAGACATGCCAAGGTAAGGCCAGTTAGATGCAGATTTTACAGCTTGAACACACTGCTTCTGTTTACCTGATTTCTGTCCAATACTGCTGCAAGCCAGAGTTTAAGCCACAGCTTATGATTGCTATATTCCCTTTGCTAAATAATCCTGCTGAAAGCAATACACTTTGAGGATGATGATGGCATGAGAAGAGTTTGAGGGAGAATAATATATCCCTGCTCACACCCAGCTCCATTCTACCAATTGGCTTCCTATGGATAACAGAGTTAATGCAAGTCCCCATAGCTATTAGTTTGTACAGCAAACTAGAGCATTTACATTTTAGAAGAACAGCTCATGGTTCATGGAAAACATAATATTTAGAAACAATGCTGTGTTGTGTGTATTTTTTGTTCCTTTTTCCTCTATGGCTTGGAGCAATTTACTTTTGAGGAAAATATAACATGTTTAATATCATCACAGTAATAGTTTACATGTTGCCCTTATTAGGTGATTTGTATTGCAATTGCAGCTGGAAGACTGTGTGAGGAGTCAGGGCACTATTGTGTGAGGCAATGTATAAAGCTAACAAAATTATGATCTCTGCCCATTGTTTTCCTTGATCTCTGAGAACAGGACAAGAAGCAATGGGCTTAAATTGCAGCAAGGGGAGGCTTAGGTTGGGCATTAGGAAAAACTTCCTGTCAGGGTGGTTAAACACTGGAATAAATTGCCTAGGGATGTTGTGAAATCTCCATCACTGGAGATATTCAAGAGCAGATTAGTTAGAAATCTATCAAGGATGATCTAGAGAAGGGCTGGGGGCTGGACTTGATGATCTCTCAAGGTCCCTTCCAGTTCTAGGACTCTATGATTCTATGAAAAGAGCTTACAATCCAAGAAACATACAGCAGTTATTATAACATATAACAATTTGTATCCAAGCAGCTCAAAGCCACTGACAGACATTAATTAAGCCTTTCAACATTCCTGTGAGGTAGGTAAGTACTCACTGACAGAGATGCAAGTGAGGTAGGTAAGTATTGAGGTAAGTCCAGAGACTTGCCCAAGCTCACACAGCACATCAGTGGCAGAGCTGGGACTAAACACCAAGATGCGTGAAACCTTAGGTCACATCCTGGCCCCAACTATACCATTCCGGCAAAGCATAGCAATCTTCACTAGTCACCTGATTATTCCCCCAACTACATGACTCTCCAGGGGTAGGAGTGGTTTAGTAACTATCATCCTCTTCTTGGTCCCCAGGGAAGATAGGCAGGGTCCACTGAATCCTGGATGCCAGAATGGCCCTTTAGAATCATAGAACACTAGAACTAGAAGGGACCTCAAGAGATCATCAAATCTAGTCCCTGCACTCACGGCAGGACCAAGCACCATCTAGACCATCCCTGATAGATGTCTAATTTAAGACCATGGACACATAAGAGTAAGCCCGGATACCCTGAAATCTGTTTTAATTAACATCAGCAACCCAACTGGTCCCCAGCCGGACCCAGAATCAAGAAAGATTAAGGCTACTTTTGCTCCCATTCCTCTTTTCTGGCACTGAGCACATCTGGACCAGACCATGGAAACTTAGTCTCAGTTTTCTGCTAGACAAAAACATTAGCGAATGTGTTTCCCTTAAGGGATTATCTGCTCCGTTTCCACTGTACCTGCAATCACGTTCCTTTGATTGTGATATGACATTTGTTTCCACAGCAACCAATTGGGAAAAGAACTACAGAAAATGTAAACTACAGAAGCAGAATTGTTTCTAAATGGAATGTTTTTCTAAAAGTTTCCCCAAGGCTGTCAGCAGCTCTAAGCATTTTAATGCCCCACATTTCCTATGTGGAGGAGTGACAAACAATTCTAACCTGCAAAGCAAAATACAAAAGAGAATGAAAGGGAAATTGAATTTCTAACATACACAGATGAACCAAATTGTCAGATACAGGATAGAATTCGAAGTACCCATAAAGATTAAACATACCTTTCTCAATTGCTTATTTCTCAGCTATTATGTTATTAAAGGTTATCCTATTACCGGCAGTATTTGTACGTTGAAACTATAAACAAGTACATCATATTTCCCTGCAGAATGTAGAATCTTTGCAAACAAACTACCAATGATGTTATCAGTGAGGGTATTTATTTCCTCAAGTGTATAAAGGAACCCTTTCATACCTCAGAAATGGAAATGCTTCAAGAAACCATTTGTTATTTCTATTACTGTAACACCACAAGTACCAGGTCAGGACTGCGAAAATCCTCCAATTCATAGATTTTTAAGGCTGGAAGTGACTATTTATAATCTTTTATATAACAAATCACAGAATTTCACCCAGTAATTCCTTCATCAAAGCAACAGATTGTAGCTGAACCACAGCACATCATTTGGAAAAATCTTGATTCAGGAAAATATGCATATGCTTAAATTCACCCCAAGTATGAATGGCTTAAAGCAGAGGTGGGCACATACCAGCCCGTGGTCTGGAGCCGGTTCACCAGGGTTAGTCCCTGGTGGGCTACTGCCATTATATTTATCTGCGCCTCCACAAGTAATGGCACTTGCAGCACCCACTGACTGTGGATCTCTGTTCCTGGCCAATGGGAGCTGCAGGAAGTGGTGTCCTGGTCCATGCCGCTTCCTACAGCTCCCATTGGCTGGGAACGGCAATCTGCGGCCAATAGGAGCTGCAATCACCCATACCTGTGGAGGTGCAGGCAAATATAGCAGTGGTGGCTTATGTGTGTTTTATTGTTCACCCCTGCCTTAAGGGCTGTTCTGAAGGGGGAAGCTGTTGGGATGGAGAATCCACCAGATTCTTTGTTAAACTGTTCCAAGGATTAATTATGCCACGGTAAACTCATTGGATCATGTGCTGTACAAACCCACTGAAGACAGTCCCTGCCACAAAGAGCTTGTGTTTTGTCTTTAAATTAGGCAGTAAGAAGTGAGTGTAAAAGCTAGAGAGAAAGAGAGAGGAGGACAAAGATCATAGCAATGAGAACTATTTTTTACTTGATAATTGTGGATCATTGGGATTTTTTAAAAAATAAGGTCAAATAATCCCTCCACCTAGCCATTAGCAACTGGCAACTTTCTTGTGTGCATCATGGTAAAAGCAGGTCTTGCAGAGGCATTTGAAGGAAGCAAGAGTAATGACTTTACAGACCAGTTTAGGGAGTAAAGCCAAGACCAGATCCCATTGATTTCAGTGGGAGATTGGTGCTTAAATAGCTCACACATGAATCCCAAATGTATAGTATTTGGTCTTCCATAGCTTCCCAATCACCAATCTCAACAGTCTTTTTGGACAAACAAACAGGGCCGCCTAACGCCTGTATGTGGTAAGCAAGCATTGCTATACCCAGGCTAATGATGGGGAAACTAAGACACACAGGGTACATCTACAGAGTGAGGGTCAGCGAGTCTTGGAACCCTTGTCACCAGACTCAGGCTTGCACTGCCACACTGAAAGAGCTGTGAGGAGGTTGCCAGTCAGGCCCTGAAGCCTATTCCCTCCTTAGGCATTACAGCCTGAGCTGCAACACCTTCACATGGATTTTTAGCATGAGCCTGACTTGGTCAAACTGGGCTCTGAGACTCACTGCTGCAGACTGCCACCAACTGTGTAAATGTACCAAGAGATGCGGAGAAAACAGAGGTGCAGAGAGGCTAACATCAAACAGTGTGTTTAAGGTTAGGGTTCAGAGAGGAATGCAGCTCACCAAGACCCTACATCTTTTCCAAAGAACCCCACAAAATTACCTCTCTCTTGTCTCTTCACAGGATGTCACACCTCACTGCATGCAAGCTCTAGAGATCCCTTTTCACATGGGGAAGAATAATTCCTAGGTAAAGGGTCTAAAGGCCTGGACACCAGTTAGTGTACTGAGCTACATCTTTTTCCGAAAGGAGGCTGATAATGTTACTCAAGGAAAGAGAAGTAAATTTAATAATTGAAATTAATGACTATATAATAACACCATTCAGGAATATTTTGTTACAGGAGACCCTGTATCAGAATATCACAGAATCAGGATTTTGCATATTCATGAATCATTCCCATCCCAAGCCCACCTCTTTCTACCACTGTCGTGCCCTCCCCCCTCAATTGCACACCATCCCCCAGGCTGGGGGCATGCAGCTCAGGGGGGCCATTTGCAAAGTGGATCCCCTCCCCCACACAGCAAGTGGTAGCTGCAGAGTTTGGAGCACTTGCTTTGCTTCCCCCCACCCCAGTATTCATGGATTTCACCATTCGTTGTTGTGTCAGAACATATACACTAGGAATGGCGAAGGTTTTCTGTGTTTCATTTTTTAAAATAATTTTAAAGTACTTTTCTTCTTGCAGTGATGTCACTGTGATTGGAATAACAGGCACTGATGTAATAATATGGAAATACCAATGGAAAAGGGCCTGAATTCTGAGGCTGTATGAATCAGCAATATAAATATATATCATCTCCTGTCTACCTCTCTTTCTCACATATATTTCCCTCTCAGGGACCAATCTTTCTCAGAAATAAGCAAACAAGGAATTCAACTTTCCTACATCCCAAACTCTCATCTTTAGTTCTGCCAAGTTTACCCTTATTGCATTTCTAGACTGAGAGAAAGTCGCAGGTATTGAAAAACACTTACGACCTGAATGGAAGGATGATAAGCGATAGGAAAGCACTGAGGCAGTGTGTGCTTCACAAATTTGATGTGAATTGTTATTAGTCCAGGCCACTCTGTCAATGCCAGAATAGAAATTAGGGACCATGGATAACACCAAATGTGGCTAGAGGACAATACTTTATATTTCTTAAGCTCTTGTGCCTGTCAAGGTGAGGAAAGCAGTGTTCAGAAATGAAACACTTTATCTTCCCCTCCAGACCATTTGGATGACTTGGGTCACAGTGGTAATAATGAGCACTGGATTTCTGAGGTTGTATGCAACCTGTTTTACACCACAATAGCAACTTGAACTCTTTAACAACCTTAATACTGGAATGGGGACAGTAATATATGATACAAGGCTGACACAAAGCATGCTGACAGTCTCTCTAGAACTAGTTTTTAAACTGTTGTACGCTTGGGTGACAGGACTTTTTCAGTAGTGCCAACTGCAAGCATGAATTCAAATATTGTTTCATTTTTTTCCCCACTGATTTAATCTTTATTTAAGTAGCACTGGAGGAAGATTCTAAGTTCAAATAAATTTTTAATAATCGTTTTACATTTCTGCAACAAAATGTTTCGAAAATATTTTGATTTCAGGGTGTTCCCTTGTTTCCACTCTTCCGGCCCCCTGACTGAAACCATGTGGCAAATTTGATCTGATTTGCAAAATGTTTTGGTCAGTCTGAGTCTGCACTTGTGAGCAAAAACATTTTGGCTAACAATGTTTGTCAAGCCCTCCTAATAATATTAAATATAAGATTAGTTTTGAGTTGTAAGAGTGCTTAGAGATTCTCTAGTTGCTTGTGCTCACCACCAGAGCACTCCTTTGGATCAGGATATCCCATTACATGAGTTCTTATCTTTTAGTATCCTCTTGCAGCCCGGTTCTGTAATTGTTTGTGGCTTCCATAACCTAGCCCCTCTGGGCAGGCCAGCTCTCACACTAGTAACCTTTTGGGTGTTGAACAGAAAATAAATTAAATCTCATCTCAACAGAACCATGGGGATACAGTAGTCCATGATATATACACTCACCCTTCCTAGATATCCAGGGCTGGTGTTGTCAAGATTAAGCTCTGACAGGACCAAGTTCCTTGGGATAGGGTAGGAAATGCATTGTACCCCTGTCCTAGATGAAGTTATCATAGATGCCTGAGAGAAGCAGCCAGCCCTTTTTATCTGGCCTGCTTAGCACTGATTGGCCTATGCCCATTTCCAACCCCTCTAGTCACTGGAGGACTAAACTCTCACTGGTTCCACCATCAGCTGACTCTGGGAGGCCTTTCTAGGCAACTGTTAAAGGTCCAAAATTGCTGCCCTTCTTTTCTTAAAGGGCCACTTACTAGGGCCTATACAAAAGTATAGTAAGAGATTGTCCTTGCATCAAAGGATTTACAGGCTGAATAGAGAAGACAGAAATACAGGAAACAGAAGCATAGGGAGGTGAAGTGATTTGCCCAAGCTTATACAGCGGATCAGTGGCTCTAGGAAGAACAGAACCTATAATCTCTTTATTGCCTGTAGAGTGCCCTTAATCACTAGGGCATATTGCAATTCTAATTGGGGTAGGCTCTATATTCATATGGTAACAATGGAGCTGTGTGACTTTAAACTACAGATAAAACAGGAGACTATTTTAGACTGGGTCAGCCAATCTCTTCTCCTGTAATATATATTTAGAAGATTATTAACTAACTATCAGCCAATATTTTGGATTTGTTTATTTGTTGACCAGGAGAGGTATTTTAGGGATAACTTGATGGCTTTTAGGCCACAATGTTGCTGGAGAGTATCCAGGAATCTGCACAGTAGCAAGTCTGGAGTAATTCCAGTTGCCGTTGCCAAAATTCCTCCTGGTGCTCCCAGGAGTGCATGCCAAAGAGGCAGAGCTGCCTTTCATGTAGAAGGTACATTATTCACTCTTCCTCCAGGTGGGTGGCTCTGATATCTAGCTTGGGTTTTCCAGAGAATCCATCACCACAAAATCCAAATACTTCCTGAGTAAATTCAAAGAGTGGAAGGCATTTGTCCCTGGACTTCATAGAGCTTTCTGCATTTTTTGCTTCTCTGGTTATAGGAGGTTTGGTTTGAATCTATATATAAATGATTTACATTTAAAACATTTTATTATGGTGGGAGTGGAACTTTGTGACTGAGGAAAATCTAAAACTGCTTGATAGGTAGTCATTGGACTTTGGATTAAATTGAACCCGCTTTTGAAGTTCACGACATAACTACTTCCATTCATTGCCTTTATCCTAGAGCTTCCTACTTCCCACTCTGGGACATCTAGAGTACACTAACAAGAAATGGCATCTGTAATGCCAAACAGCTTGCTGCCATGTCTACATTCTGTCCCTCGTTTGGATCCTTAACAAGCAGAGAATGATTACTGCTGTAGTTATCTTCATTTCCAGCCCTTAACATGAGGGGTGCGTCAGAAGTATTTTCTAGCTCTAAATGATGAGATAACTTGTATAGTGTTGAAAATTTATTTCCTATTGCTTATAATTATATATTTTTAAAAGTGGGAGGGAGCAGGAATAATTAGCCTATGACAAATTGCTCATCAGTAACACCCCACGCTAATGAGACATTTCACCAGGCAGTTAATTATACCAGAGTGATTGGTGCATCCATGCTCATGCTGACACATCTGCAACATAAAAATCAGGCTGTTGGAAAAATCTAATGCTGTTGCTAGACTTTACCAAATTAATTTAGCATCACAATACATGTCAATGTCTCCACTCAAGAATTTGTGCAGTTTAAATTAATTGGAGATACGATTATTCATCAAAGCATCTTCAATTTGCCATATCCATCTTTGAAAGGATTTTTTAAATTTTTTAAATAAATGATGCAGCATTGAAAAATAGTCACTTCTTCCCCTTAAACAGAGCAGAGAGTAGGTTATTGTTCCGCATCCCATAAAACATGTAAATAACTCTTCATATTAAAAACCCAGGCTTGGCTCAGCTTAATGAAATCACTACAGTTAGATTTCATGTTGCATCAACCAAGGATGCCATGAGATCTGGGATAGCACTTGAGTCAATAGCTATCTGGGTCAAAGGAGGGTTTCTGATTCCTTTTCAATGGCATTCAGCATTATTTTTTCCCAAGAAATCACCACTGCCATGTTTTGGTTTTCTCTTTTGGAGGCCCTGTACTGAGATGACCATGTGGGCAAAGAGGAGTCGGGTGCGGTCCTGTTTGCTGCCTAGCAATTGCATCTGCCAATGAATTTGTGGTAGAATGTGGTGTAGTACTCTCTGCCAAGGTCTGAATATGATGGGGCTAGGTTTGATCTCATGACAGACATAAATCAGCAGTAGCTCCTGTGAAGGTAGAAAGGGTGAAAGACTGATGTGAGAGTGAGAGATCAGAATCAGACCATGTCCTTCACTATATTCCCAGCCTCTTTTAGCTGAGAATGATTGTATGTCTAAACTCATGTCTTCTACGTGGTACTGTGTGATACTATATATCCCTTGATCTCTGGGTATAGCCAATCATGGAGTAAACCTTTCAATTGCCCTTAGACATGATTTAAATTGATTCCCTCCATGTCACTCAACCTATGGCCATGAATTGAAAAACAAAATGAAAGACAAAACACCATGCTCCTTCTGTCCTCATCCTTAGTTAGATAGTTAAAATCTCATTAAATAGTTACATCTTCAAATATACACCAGGCTTCATTGGACAGTGGCCCAAATGCTCTGAGTGTGTCCAATGGACTGTAATGAAACAGGCAATTAAATTAACTTGTCCATTAGAACAAAATTATTCAAAGTTGCTTCTGTTTTATAGCTGTGCTGGTTCACAATCCATCGAACATAGGTAAATAAAGCAGAGTTCAGACATTAGTTATTTGCCGGTTGTTGCTTATGGTGATATAAAATGTTCTGTCAAAAGTTGTTGCATATTTATGATTTATATTGTTTTCTACTTGTTCACAGATGTGACTATAAATATCTTTACAAATAAAAAGCTACATAATTCATTTTAACTTGATTTCTTTGCCATACCACTACGAAGCTTGTATTTGGTAAATATTCCAGTTGGAAAATCAAAGCAAGCTACTGGACCAACTCAGAATATTCCCTCAGGAGCACTTTAATATTTTGGGATTAAGACCAACATATGAAGACATTGCCAGTTTTATAGTAGATTAGGGATATAAAATTTCAATTAATTGGCTAATCGAATAGTCAATGTAAGTTGCATCAACTATCCGATTAGTTGATATGGGAGCCCCCAGGGCTGTTGCTACACTTCAAAGGCAAAGCGCTGCAGGAAGCATGGGGCCAGCAGGGGACTCAAGCAGTCTCCCGCTGGCCCCATGCTCCCTGCGGCATCAGGCTCCACATGGCATTTCAAAACTGCTGTGCCACATGGAGCCTGGGATCAATGGGGGGAGTCCCCAGCTGACCCCGGGCTTCATGGGGCACTGCCTCTTTAAAACACCCTCTCCTCTTCACCTCCTCTTACTGCATCTTTCTGATAGAGGCAGCAAGGGAGGGGGAAGTGACTAGTCGACTAGTATGTTGACTATCCAATAAGCATTTGCTTATCAGCTAGTTGACTAGTCAACTAGTCATTCACATCCCTACAATGACGTTTTTCTGTCATTTGACTTGCAAGCTCATAATGATTTGTTTTCCCTCTGTCAGATCTTCAACTCAAGAGACTTACAGCAAGGATCCTAAGTCCATCGTGTAGTATCTTTTTTCAGAAACAATCATTTCGTAAATCAATCCCAGCAAAAAGGAGCTTCGGGAAAGATGGGGCAACCTGTTAATGTTTACAAAAACAAACACAAAACACCGGAAAAATTATGCTGAGGCTAAGAATTAATACTGAACTTTACGCTCAGGGCAGGGGGGAGGGGGAGAGATCAATCTAAGTTCCACAGCTTCAGCTACATGAATAGCATAGTGGATGTTGACATACTTAGATTTACTTACCGCTGCAGTATGTCAACAGGAGTCGCGCTCCCGTTGACTCTGCTTGCACTTTTTTGTGGAGTTGGTGTACCAGAGTTGACAGGAGAATGATCAGCAGTAAATTTATCGTGTCTGTACTAGATGTGATAAATCTACCCTTTCTGGATCGATCACTGCCCTATTGATCTGGCCCAGAGTGAAGATATGCCCTCACTGTTCTGGTTGCATTTGAAGAGGCTGTGTGCTCAAACTATGTAACCATATTCAAACACTTGTCCTTGGTGTTGCTTTTGTTGAGTATCCAGTATCACGTTTCTTTGGTCTGCATTTGGTTTCCTTACTTACTTATGCTTTACTGACCAAGGTCACCTCCATGGGAAACAATTAGAAGGGAGGATATGTGTTGTCAGGTGACTATTTGGTTGTATGTGCTTCTGAGAGAAAAATCTTGAAATGGAGGATACACTAAACTCATGTACCTGCATAAGTTAAATGTAACAGAAACTAATTAGGTCATCCAATCCACCACCCTACACATGTATGATGGCCCCCACAGAACATTTTCTAGCATTCCATCCAATCTAGTATTAAATGCTCCAAGCGATGGGGCTTTTGGAATTTCCCTACGGAGACACTTTCATTGTCTGAGGAAGGAAAGCACTTCCTGTTCCCTTCGTGAAATGGAGCAGGGGGCCAGCTTAAAAGAAGAGCTAATGGACTGCCTTGGTGCTCGGTTGATCTTTTCCTTCAAGCCCCGAAATGCTGATTGAAGGAGCATAGCTTGTAGTCAGGAGGATATGATGGCAGAGAAAGTGGGCTAACAGACCAGAGCAGATGGAACTGGTAGAGGAGAGGAACTGGTGGGTTAGGTAATAGTGGCTTCTGAAGATGTCAGAAGTGCTGCAACAGTGTTTGTGCAATTTTGGGACTGTGGTAGGGAACAAAGTTGCAGGCAGAGTTGTCAAGAAGGCAGATGTATTGGAGGAGACTGAGAGTAATTATTTGGCAGCTGCTTACACGGAGCTGAATGTTGCTGAAATGGTGGAACTATGGGTGAGATGCTGTTTTAAAGAGCTGTCATTTGCATTAAGATGGTTTTTACCCAGGAAGCTAGATTAGATAAAGAGCGAGAGTGAATATCACAAAGAAAGAGTGTCCTACAGGGCCTTCTTTGAATTCTGCAGGGGATGCTGTATTTTAATCACATTATAGCGTCCCAAGTTTTAGATACTCAAGCTTGTAGGTCTTCCATGCATGGCCTTGTTCATGTAGGGAGATCATATCAGCCACATTCTATTTATGGACCCAAACATCAGCAAACAGAAAAACAGGTACAGGGAAGCCATGTATAAGGGCCAACATGCTCCCCTCAGGGGGAGAAATCTAGTTCTAGGCTAGACAAGATTGACACAAAACCACTGAGCACTTATTATTTCAATGGCATTAAAGCCACAGAACGTAGAGAGGGTGGACAATAGCTGCAGAACTCTCAGTGTTGATGGCCCTGATGTACCTGAGGCTCACATGTGGGTCAATTCCCTACCCCCAAACTTTCTGTGGTTTGATTCCTCTGTACATCACAAACGTGAGGGTAATGTGCCATTCTTTGGCACAACAGCTGGGAGATTTCCATCAGCTGAGGCTCACAGAGGTGGGGCAACTCAGAGGCTTACGATGTGATTGGGAAGACACAGGGAGTGGGAACTCCAGAAACCCTGCGCCATTGCACAGTGGTGGTAGAGATACCTTAGAGGCACAGAGATTGAGTCACCTTAGTAGTCAATCACTTGGAAGCAAGTACAGTAAGGATTGCATTGGTCTTTCACTGCACAAACTTAGTGACTTCAGCAACCTCGTTTCCTTTTTGGTTTATGATGCACCCATCCTGTCCACAATGCAGTTGATAACTTTATTCACATTGTATATCGGGGATTTGTTTACAAACAAGTTGTCCTCCCCCCACACTTGTTTTCAGAAGTACTGTTCTGGCTGAGGAATTTTTCTGTCATGGGGGCTTTAACATAGAATTTGCACCCTTCAGATTCTATAGATTTACCATGCTCCCCCTCCACGTGCATCCCAGTAGCTCTTAGCCAAGCTATGCTGTGCTTAGGCTCTTAGTTTTTCCTTATAGTTTATGATTATTTGCAGTGTTCTCTGAGGCTATGTCTAGACTGCAGACTTCTTTCGGAAGAAGCTTTTCCCAAAGAGATCTTCCAAAAAAACTTCTTCTGAAAGAAAGCGTCTACACAGCAAAAGCACATTGAAAAAGCAATCTGCTTTTTCGAAAGATAGCATCCACACTGTATGGACGCTGTCTCGCATGTAAGTTGTGATTACTATGGACGGAGTGGCCACCGGGGCACCTGTGCTTTTTCCTCTTTCCTCTTCTTTTGAAAGAACTCCCTCTTTCCCATTCAAACATGCCTTTTTCCAAAAGAGCTCTTTCAGATAAAGGCTTCTTTCTCAGAGAAAGAGGTTTACCAAAGTCAGAAAAACCCCTCTGTTCTTTCGATTTTTTTTTTTTAAAGAACAAGATTGCAGTGTGGATATAAGTGAAGTTTTTTTTGGAAAAACTGCAGTGTAGACATACCCTGAAATTCCTCCTGTTTGTCTGTATCTTCTTTGATATATGTAAATGCAGTCTCTGCAGCACAGGCTGATGCCAGTGCCCCACTGTTACTTATAAGGTTTGAATGCATCTTATTAAAAATGATGAGAGCCATGAGATCATTCAAATCCCAACTACCTCTCCTGCACAGCCTATGAAGTGATATGTCTATAGGACCAGAATCCTCTACCTTTAGTCATGCCAAGTAGGATGTTCCTCCATGGAGCGATCCAGTTCTTTTCAATTCATGAAGTAAGGTGCTACTCATTAGCAGTGAAAGTGGTAGAATCTGGTCTGTAATGCCCAGAGGAAAGGTACACACTGAGCAACAGGAAAGCAGCAGAGACAGTGCTGTGCCTATTCCTTGACAGAGGGTGAAATTCCGGTTCCATCCATTCATTGGAGTCAATAGCAAAACTCCCAGTGAGTTGTATTTGTCTAAGGCAAATTTGGATTAAACTACTGCAAAGCTGAAGAATCAAAGCAGATAGACAGGTTAGGAAAGGGTGAAGAGATATAAGACTGGAAAGAGTGAACATATGAGGGTAAACTCGAGTGACTGTTTTGCCTTCTGATGTGAAAATGTCCACCAATCCAGATTTGTAGAGCCATGGAATAGATCCACACATGGGCTACATCTAGACTGGCATGATTTTCCGCAAATGCTTTTAATGGAAAAGTTTTTCTGTTAAAAGCATTTGCGGAAAAGAGCGTCTAGATTGGCACGGATGCTTTGCGCAAAAGCACTTTTTGCGGAAAAGCGTCCGTGCCAGTCTAGACGCGTTTTTATGCAAGAAAGCCCGATCACCATTTTCGCCATCGGGGCTTTTGCGCAAAACAGTCCTGAGCTGTCTACACTGGCCCTCTTGTGCAAATACATTTGCGCAAGAGGGCTTTTTCAAACGGAGCAGCATAGTATTTAAGAAGAACACTGACAATCTTACATCAGATCGCCAGTGTTCTTGCAAGAAATTCAGCGGCCAGTGTAGACAGCTGGCAAGTTTTTCCGCATAAGCGGCTGCTTTTGCGGAAAAACTTGCCGGTCTATATGCAGCCGTGAGGTTTAGAGATAGGGAATAGAGAAACTTAATCGCCAAATTCACCACGCTTTGTTATAAATGAACAATATTGTAAGCTTGAGTTGACCAGGATAATCCTCAGTGATGTTCTTTCATCATCATTATTTATTGTTTGTATCATCACAGTATTTAGGAACCTCGGTCATGTACTGGGACTCTAGCGTGCTTGGTGCTGTACAAGAAACACAGGACAAGAAGACTGTCCTCGTCCCAAAGCATTTACAATCTAAATAACCTCCAAAATAAATAATAAATTAGGATCTATGTCTACAGTGCATATTGGAGTATTACAGTATAAACTGTAAACAGTGACTATGATTCTCTTCTCACATCAAAACAAATCAATGGAAAGTTCAATGCAATCAATGAAATTATACTTGGGTAAAACTGGCTGATGAGAGGAGAATCAGACCCAGTGTTTCTCCTACTTACTATTTTATTCCACTTACAAACAGTATGTTTTATTTCCCCTTTCTCTTCTCTTGTTAGCAATCCTAATTTACATGCAGAGCCAACTTCTTGACAAATTCCTTCTGTCAGATCCACAGAGTGAACTGGCAGCCTTACGGAGGGAAATGGATTGAGGGATTCAACAGGGCCACAATTGTATTTAAATCCCTGGAAAAAGAGGAGAGAAAGGAAAGCCTGATGCAGATTTTAAAACAAACAATGGGCCAGATTCATGCCTCGTGTAACTCCACTGAATGAAGATGATAGTTACACCCAGGATGGATTTAGCTCCATTAATATTTAGGGCTAAGGGAAGGCTTCTCCCTTCCCCCCACACTCACACCCTTTGTTTCAATGGCAAAAAGAAAGTCAGCTGTATAGTGGGAAATTACCAATCATGCTTCTACCTTTGCCTGTATAGCATTGTGGCTATCTCACCATGTTTAACAGAGCTGCAAGTCTGGGCTGTATCTTGCAGAGATATCAGTGTTGCTACCTTCCCCATGTGAGGCCTCCCTCCTATCTACTCAAACACTGTTCTTAGAATAATTATGTATTTTTGGTTTGTGTGCATGCTTGGGACTCCAACACTCAGTGAAATCAGCTGTTAAAATCAGTGTTAATGTTAACAAGATGATCCATTTCATCCCCCCAATAGAAGCTAATGAATCATTGTGAATTTATTGTGATGGAAAGTCAGTGGCTGCTGGTAATTAAACTGATGAGAAGAGTTATTCTCATAAGAGGGTACATTACAGTAATTATTTTCCATGTGGTTCTTTTACAAAAATATATCTAAGCACAACTATGCTTTGATTACCTGGCATCTCAAAAGATGATTCTCAAAGGGGGAATTTATAAGGATTTTCTTTGTGGAAGGAAATACAACTACTGCTTGAGGGAACTTTAGGTAGAATCCCTTAAAAAAAATTCAAATGTAGAGTGTATCCCAAAGTAATAATAAAACATTGGAAAAACTTAAAAAACAACAGATAATCCTGCAACACCTTAGGGTACACTGTAACACCATTTTGAAATAAGTAGCGCTGTTCCAAAATTACTTAGTCCGCATCTACACAGCAGGCAGTTATTTCAAAATAGTGTCAAAATACTGTCAACTTGGAGGACTTCTTACTCCAACTCCTGGAGTCCTAATTGTACGAGGAGTAAGGGAAGTCAGAGGAAGAGTGCTTTATTTCGAAATAAGTGCTGTGTAGATGCTCCCTATTTCGAAATAAGCTATTTCGAAATAAGATACAGAATTGACGTAGCTCAATTTGCATAGCGTATTTTGAGTTAAGCCCTGCAGTGTAGATGCACCCTAACAAAACATGTAGATGGTATCATGAGCTTTTGTGGGCACAACCCACTTCTTCAAATGAATGGAGTTTAAAGGGGTCCAGTTTTCAAATAAATAGCACAGAGAGAGGATAGGGGTGGGGAAGAGGAGGAAAAAGAAGGAAAAAGGGGGGGAAAGAAATTGTCAGTTAGAGTGGCACCTTCTTACTTAGCAGATGTGTTCATTGTGTGCATTCAAGGTCAGATATGCTTACGTGACTATGGCTATGTCTATATTGCACACTTTACAATAGTGCGGCTGTGTCACTATAACTGCAGCATTGCTAAGGTGTAGCCACTCTTTGACACCAGGAGAGTGCTCTCCTGGCAACAACATAAAACTATCCCAAATGAGAGGTGGTAGCTTTATTAGTGGGAGAACAGCTCCTATTAACAAAGTGCTGTTTACACTAGTGCTTTTTGCCATTAAATTTTTTGTCATTTGGGGAAGTTTTTCCAGCAGCCACTGACTTTCCACCACAATGATTCATTAGCTTCTGTCAGGGGATGAAATGGATCATCTTGTTAACGTTAACATTGGTTTGAATTGCTGATTTCACTGATTGTTGGAGTCATGATTATGCACACAAACCAAAAATAAAAAATTATGCAGAGAATGGTGTTTGAGAAGATGGGAGGGAGGCCTGACACAGGGAAAGTGGGAAAGCTAATATCTCCGCAAGATATTTGCAATGAAGAATCAATGTAATTCTGGGACACTGACCTGGATTTTAGTCACTTCTGTTTTATTCTGCATCGTTTGCGTGAATTCACTGAGAAGGCAGCTACGTGGTATGGGGTGCAGGGGTTTTCAAACCATGGGTTGTGATCCAGTTCTGGGGTATGGAATGTCAGGCACTGAGTTTGTTGCTGCCCAGGGGGTCAGGTGATCAGTGGGGGTGCTAAGGCAGGCTACTGTTCAGCAGGCCCAGCTCTTAGGTGTGTGTGTGGGGAGGGGAGGGGGAGGGAGTGCATGTGGATCCATGCACTGCCCCTGCCCTGAACACTAGCTCCACACTCCCATTGGCTGAGAACCTGCTGCTGGCTGCTTCTGGGAAGCAGCGTGGTCTACTGTGTCAGAAAAGGCAGGTAGCCTGCCTTAGCCTCCCTGCTGTACCACTGACTGGGAGCTGCTCAAGGTAAGCCCCTACTGCCCCAGTCCTGACCCCTCCCAAAACAGCCAAAGCTCCCTCCTACACCCCAAAGCTCTCACCCTCAGCCCCACCCCGGAGCCCACACTCTAGCCAATTACATTGTGTCACAGGCATCAACAATTTTCTTCAGCTGGGTAACGAGACAAAAGTTTGAAAACCACTGGTAGAGTGGCATAGTTGTTCCCTATACATGTACAGTAGACAATCTATACATGATTAAACTTAAGCCAGACTAATGTGTGTGGCAAGCAGAATGAAACAGAGTAGAGCTGTAGGTGAGGAGCACAGATGAATTTTTTTTTTAAAGCACTGAGGAAACTAAAAAAGCAACGGATGACAGGGCTGGATGAAATGTTCACAATATAATAACCAGCTACACCCAAAACACATTGAATAGCTTTTATTTTGACTTAGTCTGAGGCTTCAAATATCACTTACTTCTGTGCTTCTATACGTTTTTGTAGTTTATAAATTACCATCTTTATATAAAATATAACCACCAACCAGAGGACAGTTTCAACTTTGTTACAATTGTATGTAAGTTCCCCTGTCAGCATCTTGATAAACAATATACTTGGCACTTACATAGTGGTCTTTGTCTTCAAAATGATTCACAAACAGTAATTAAGTAACACAAGCCCCAAGAGGGATGCAAGTATATTATTACCATTTTATATATAGGTAAACTAAGAGAAGTGATACATCTTACCCATGATAATGTGAAAGCTGAGGTTAGGCTAGAGGAATTCCTGTCTCCCAGCTCTGGGTAGATTTCTTTACACCATTCTTCTTTAGAAAAGGAACAACAAAGTATCTTATTTTGCCACTAACGAGTAGAAGCCTAAATGAAACAAGCACAGGCCCAGAGGGGAATTCTACAAAACCTTTCAAGCAGATAAGAGTTGCCTTGGGTTTGCCCAAGAGTCTCTCTTGATTTGAGTGAAGTGCCATGGGGGTGTGACCCTTTCATGTAATTCAAATTCAGCGCTGACAAGTTGCTAACCTCATCCCCAGGAAAGGTATAGTTCTGTCCGTGTGCGCTTGGTGTTTACAGGAAAGGATAGTACAGCACTCTGCAGCATCTTCCATATCTAGAGACAGAGACAGAATCACCACAGCCACTAAGAAAATGCAGCAACTGAAGCAGCAAAGCAGGAAGACAAACAGTGCAAAAATCCTTTGCAAGAATGTGCAATGAATAGGAAACAGTGCTGTGACAGATTTCTCCCACCCCTCACTTTATGAAATGGACTTATTGACACAAATAAGCATAACTCAAAGGTGCTTTGGACAAATTATCTCATGTAACCTATCAATCTTCATATCATAATCCACTGGATCTGTATATCTTATATTGGTGTATGTGTCATTTTTGTGTGTAAAGTTAGACATATGGAATATGGAATGCTTTATGGTTTTAAATGTGCAAATGAAAGCCATCAAAGGCATTCCCAATGCTGGGATGCCTCAGTGTCTGGGTAAACATCTGTAAACAGCCCCTCTGTCCTTTAAGTCTTAGCAGTGATTGGTCCTGGGAAGTCATGTGATCTCCCCAACTGGTAGGGTCTGGCCAGCTGTGATTTGCCAGGTAAAGGTGGAATGTAAAAGAGAATCTCCCTCCCCCCCAGGTATAATTTACAAAACAATGGGAAGCCAGCAGGTCTTGGTCTTTGGCTACCATGACACTCCTAAGAAAGAGAACCAGAGACCCCGGGAGAGGAGCTGCCCTAGTGTGGAGGCTTAGCTGGAATAAGAACAATTTTAGGGTGTGTTCGTAATAAGTTTGTACTGAGGTTTTAGTGTTAGAATTAGTTAAGCATTTTCTGTTATTTTAAGTTTGCAATCCACTTTGATTTGCCTGTTCTCACTTATAACCACTTATATCCTACTGCTTGTACTTAATAAAATCACTTTTATTTACTATCAAGCCCAGTATAAATAATTGTTACCTGGAGGAGCAATCAGTGTGTACATCCCCCTTTCATTGTAAAAGGGTGCTTACCTAAATCATTCATTTGGCATTCTGATCCCATTTGGGGAGTGGTATCCTGGGAAGCTGGGCCCAAAGCTTTATTTTCCTTGGACCTGAAAGGTTTGAGTGTCTGTACTGCTCCTCGGGGGGGAGGAAGGGGAGGTGATCTCAGCTTTGTGCCTTGGCTGGGGGAGACCAAGGAGCTAGTCCAGCAGGACAGGGTAGCGAGAAGTCCCAGACAGGAGGAAGGCAAGTGGCAGTGGACTTGTCAGCACCCCAGAAAGCATCCCCAAGGGGTCTTCTGTGACCACACCCCGACACAAGCACCTTCAAGGCTGGTGTATGCTGAAAGAGCAGACTCACTTTTGGGATGGTGCTCAGGCCTTTGGCCTTTAAAGGAGTCTGATACCAAGTCAAGTAGAGGCTTCCCTGAAACAAGCGCAAGCTCCAGGGGAGAATTAGGCTGCACTGAAAGGAATGAGCCAGACCAGCTCCACCAGGAGAGATTTAACTGGCTAAGTAGCTATGAGGCAGTCAAGCACCTGGGTCTACCAAAAAGCATGAGAGAGCTCAGTTGGAGGTGGGGAAAGCAGCTCCTAAGGACAAAGCAGAGAATACTTCTAGGGACGGTGAATGAGGCAAAAGTTCTCCAGGCAGAGAGGCCTGGGAAAGACCCTGAACATAGAGGAGAAAGACTACACAGCTCTCCAGGCAGCAGAGAAGCCTGAGGCCTTACAGCAGAATGAGCTGCTGCTGTAACCTAGACATTTTTGTTTGGGAACTTTAAAGATGTATCTGGGCTCAGCGGTAAGAACTTTTAAACGCCCTTGTATAAGTGCTCCTTTTTGAAGGCTTTATCAAAGGGAGACACTCTGCTGTAAAATACTGTTGGGCTTCTCCTTGACCAGGCTGCTTAAGTGACTTCATTAAAGAGGGGAAACTGAGGCAGACAACAGCAGAGCAACACTCAGCTGCAAGGGGATCCTAGGGAGGCAACAATGCCCTTTGCACAAGCTTCCAAACTGGTGGCTGGAAAAGGCCAATTAGAAGAATCTTTTAGGCAATATGAGTTCCTACATTTTACCCGAGAGCAAATGTGAATCTGCCCTTTATACTCCATATCCCGCTCTTCCCCATTTGGCTAAGACAGCAAAGGATTTGAACTAAGCTCACCTGAGGTGAATACTGATCTTTGCCCACCTTAAACTGGACAAGATGCTGTTCACATAAATGAAAAGGCATTTTCCTCCCCTTAGTTTTAAGGGAAGCAGCCTATCATGATGTGATTTTTTGGTTACACTCATTACCAATATAAATCCTTACAGGCTTTCATTTCGACCCTCGCCATTAACTGTCAGCTGTAAGCACACCCACCGTTTTATCAAATATGCAAAATTAGATTCAGTCAGTTTTTTTGAAGCCTAAAAACATACTTGTTTTTAAACTATCCTGCCTATTTATGCAGTTTTTGGTAAAAATTGAAAACTAGACTGTAAAGCTTTTACTTTAACACATTAAATACCAAGCAGCTTTCAAAAGTGGCTGGTTCCATGTTGATGTGTTCCAGAATCCTTTAAATTGGGTCTAAGCATCTGTTGAGGCAGAATAGGTTATTTTTCCCATTTTCCACTACTAATAAATGCATTTTCTTGCCACACTGGGAAAATATACTGTGGCTCTCAATGCCCATCAAGAAAACCTAATTATTCTTCGTAGCTGGTAGCTATACAGAGAAGAGCTGATGTGAAGAGTTATCCCAGGAAATCAGTTCAGCCAATCACAGCCTACAGAATAATCCACTTAAAAATCTTTGATTCAACCAGCATGATACTAGCTGTCCCCAATTCCATCTTTCCTTTTCCACAGAAGTTCCTCCCTCAAATTCTTCACTGTAGAGTTCCATTCCATTGATGATGCAATTATTTTTCTTAGCATTATCCTTAAGATATCATGCGACAACCCAAGAAAGAAGAGTGCAGCACTTTCAAATCACTGGATATGTCCTATTTTGAAAAGCAATAACTGTAGTCTATTGGTAATGGGTTATATTTTAAATTTAACTCAAAAGTATCCATTCAAAATTCATGCATTCCTCCTTTTTAAAGCCGCACAAATAAACCATTGGATCCATGCAAAGCCCTATATCCCACTTCCACAAATACCACTTTCCCTTCTCAAAATACAGGAAGGTAGAAACTAATTTGACACATAACAAATACTAGTAGCACTGCAATATACTGTCTAGGTGTGGCAAACAATCAATCTCAGAGATTCTTGGTGCCTGCTATAGTCCAGCAGCATGAATATTATCCCCTTTAGAATAACACTTGAGAGAATTCTGTATCATAAGCAAAGAGATCGGAAGGATATCCTCAGTCCAGAAACCCAAAATAAAATGAGTTTTGCACAACTTACTTGAGCACTCTCAAAACATGTGTAAAAAAATATCAGCAAAATTACATGCCAAAAGTTAGGACCCTAAATCCATAGATAGGCATGCAAAATAGCAACTTGACTTTCAAAAATCTGGTACACGAACCAACTCCTATTCAGTGTGATGGGTGCTTTAATAGAGTTGTGTCTATCCATCCCCCATGTTTAATGTGTATGGATGGGTCTACTCATGCTCTCAATGAAATCAGTTGCAACATTCTCATATGCTTCAAGAATAGCAGGAGAGGCTTTGCTATCGATAAATACAGATGCTAATAACAGCATGCAGCCTGCATGGGATCTCAACATGGGTCTTCTGCTATGGGTCCCTGAAGGGAATTCTTTGACAAGTATTGTATAGAAGCTTAGTCTTAACCTTCCTTCACTTACAAAGGTTTAAAAGTACCATGGCTGCCTTTTTTCTCAGTTTGTTCAAAAGCATCACATGAGAACTGTGAGTGAGACCTAACTAAATGGCAGCCTGTGCTTAAGGAGTTACACAATATGATTTTGATGCTATTTGGGAAACACAAATGAAGCCTGCAACTAAGCAATACTTGGATGACCCACAAGTTTCAGAGGGAGCTCCATCCATTGAGTGTTTGCTGAAATTGTACGTTGAACACCCCTGGAGAGAGACAGAATTTTTCATGTGGGAATTCACGGGAAAATTGCTAACATGATGTAGAAAACGTTCAGTATACTACTCTTGGAATGTTATTATGCTAATTCCACATGGTATTCAGGTTGTCTTGTCATACAAAACAAATCAACAATAAAAAAAATCACAAGCCTTACACTTTTCAGAGAGCAGATGAACACAACACAACACAAAAGGAAGTGCTGTCCTGGTAAAGAAAATTACAAAAACCACAGCAGTAGGCGACAGCACGTTACTGTGGAGATTAATTACTTCCACTGCTTCCAAAAAGTCCATTAAGAAATCTAATCTACAAAATGGGCTTTCCTGCACGCATTACTCGTCCATTAGCGTTCTGAGTGCATTTAGCAATTATGCAACATGGCTGATAGCATGCACAAAGCTTGTGAAGTAGTCCGAGTAGGATTTCTATGTTATTTTCACATTGGAGAAGCAAAAGAAAACAGCAAAATGTTGACTTAGAATTGTACAATTTATTCTGCCAAACAGTACTTTTAAACACTATGGTACTTCTAAAACTACTGCTGGCTTTAATGAGCATTTAATGTAAATGATTTCTTAGTCTTTCTTTTGATTTTGTCAGTTTCACTCTCTATTCTTCTCTTCCATCTTCTCCTTCCATGATGTTGATGCAATTGTCCATCTTTTTTTGCCTAGCCCCAAACTATGCTATTGCTTCCTTTCCCATGGGACTGCTTCTCCCTTACAGTCTTGTGGGTTTGAGGGTACTGTTTACGTCAACTTTCCAGCTACTTAGTCACACTCTTACTATTTGATATTCTTCCCAATCATTCATTTGTTGTGAATGCTCTTCCCTTTTCATTCTTGATGCTTTCTTCTGCTGAACACTGGCAGCCACTATTTCAAGCTTACTTCTCTCTCATTCCATGTGTGATTCGTTCATCCTTTAATACACAATATTACCTACAACAGGGTCTTTTTTCTACAGAGAAGTCATAAAATAGTTGATGAGTCATCTGTTCCTGTTGGGTGATTTTTTCTTCCAAAATACTTTCTTTCTTTGGCTGTCTGCATCTATATTTTTGTCTCTGTCCCACCTCTTGTAGGATTTTTAATCTGGCACTTTCTTTAAGGCACTTAATTTCTGTTAGTATCTGAAGTTTGATACTGACAGCATTTTGCTGGCACCTCACCAGCATGATTAAATATGACATAATGCGATAAGGACTGTGTTTAAGGCCATTCAGTCTCCAATGGCCATTCATTCACTGACATCTCTTCTCAAACTGTCAACAACAAAGTTGCTAATCAGTGCCTATTACAACAGAAGTTTTTATGGTGTATTCAGAATATCTGTCCACTAGAAACTGGAAAGACAGCAGCCCATTTCACATTGTCCATTTTTCAGCAATTATATTCTAAATTCACTTTGGTCACCACTCCGCTAGCTCAGAAATATATTAGAGATCAGAACAATGGGAAAAGCCTTGTGCCCCTTTGCTAAAAACCTGAGCTAGTAAGTCCTCCCTCAGTGCTTCTCTATTGTTCATTATTTTACTTTTCTTCCCCACACCCTTCTCTTTTAATCCCATTATCACAAAACACACTCAAACTCTTTTTTTCTCTTTTTTTTTTTTTTTTTTTTTTTGTTCATCCCCGGGCAGTTGTGGTCACACACCAGTGAACCTCTGACAATGGAGGAGAATTAATTGAAAATGAGGAAAATGGAAGTAAAAGGTGTAACTTCGGCAGAATGGAGGTATTCAGTGAGAGACATCACAATCGATTATTGTGGATTGTTCTGGACTAATGTTGTTACTCCATCCTGAACACTGGAGCAGCAGAAGATGGCCAATGATGCCTTAATAATTATGTTCCTGAAAGGGCACTAACTACATGGAATAGGTAATAAGAGAGAATATTAAAGTAGAAGACTTTAGTTCATTGAAGAATAGAATCATAGAAGTCAGAGATGGAAGAGATCTATTAGGTCACCTAATCCCTTGCCAAGGCAGGATTACTCCCCGCTAAAACATATTTTCTGGTACATTCTCAAGTCTTGTTAAAGTGCCCCAAGGATTCCCACCCCTCCACTGGAGAGACTATTCCATAGACTACTAGGGAGGAAGCTTCCTGTATCTGCTCTGCTGAGAGGGCAGGGCAATGGACCAAGATGGCTGCTGCTTCTGATGGGGAGGAAACTGTACTGCCTGTGGGCCTTGCTGAGCCATCTGATTCTGGAGCAGGGATGCTGAGAGTTGAGGAAATTAGGTATGGGCTGAAGGAGCACAGCCACAGTATATGCTGTATAGTGTATTCAAGTTTCTGTAGAGGCTCTCTTAGGTTACCTATCCCCACCCTTGGCTTTGGAGGCCCTGATAGAGGTATTGGGTATGGTTAGCAAGTCAGCATAGATCATGGACAATAGATTGATGGAAATAGCTATCGAAGTTGCAGGAGGTGTTGAGCAATGTCTGCTGATACTTGATTCTTGTAGGGAGACAAAGGATGCCAAATGTAAAGAGGAGATGGGGAATATCCATGTGACAGCCATTTTTGAGGAGATGTTGGGATCATGGAAATTGAGAAGGGGCATCTGAAGGCTGCAAATTTCTCCCCACTATTGAGATCTCTGGCAATGAGGGACCTGGGGTTTAATCCTGGGGATCTGGTGGCAGTGATCCATCTCCAGGGCTCTTGAAAAATGGTACTTTTAGTACTTAGTCCTGGAGGAGTTCTGAAGGTATATGGGCAGCACAATGTCAGAGTAACTGGAAGGAGATGTACAGTAATTTTCTAAGGGGTGTGTTGATGGGCAGGTCTTAAACTAGTGGCCTGGGTTTATGTAGTCTTTTGTTTCTGACCTTGTTTATCCATATTCATCAGGTAGTACTAGCAGGTCCTGATTGATTTAGTCTCCCAAAATGGTTGGTTGTAAGTGGGAGAAGGGGGCTAAAAGCCATGGATTTAGTAGGTTGGTGCAGTGGTTCCCAGGTTTTTTTTATACCATGGACCAGCAAGCCCTTTCAAAAACTTTTAGTGGACTGGTAACACTTATCTGCATATTTGCATATTCATTATGCAAATAATGAATATGCAAATAAGATGATAGTGGTCCACCAAAATATGTACTCCAGCCCCATAGGCATAGCCTAACAGTGTGCCATGGCCTGGCAGCCAGTGGTTCATGGCCCATCACCGGTCTACAGACCAGTGGTTAGGAACCACTGGGTTGGTGGGATGGTGGACTCTCAGGATATGTCAGTCAGTTACAGCAGATGTAAGAGGATGCTGTGGCAAGCAGGGTAGTGCTAGAGGAACATTGTCCTTTAATACTCGTTGGTCAAACCAAGCACTGTTCATTCTACTCTCAGTCAAGTGAAGATGACAGAAATGGAGCTGCTGCTGACTTTTTGCCTACCCTACAGAGCTGCTGTAGGAGGGACTCCATTTGGTTTCATTGTTTGAATTTTGTAAATTGTTGGGACTACATGGCCCTCTGTTGTCGAAGTTTGTTTGTTATTTATTTGTAATGTAAATTCATTGATCTGATATATGTTTCTATATTTGTTGGGTTCCTGTGGTTTTTGGAACTATTTTTTTAAACCACTATAATATATCTCACTGTCATGGAGGTTTTCTTAATATTTATCTTAAGTATCTCATCTTAAATTTCATTCCTTTGCTCCTAGATACATCTCCATGCATCACTCTAAATGTCACATTTTCATCCATGCAATATTTACACTTCAAAATATTTACCCTTCAATATTTGTAGGGTAAATATTTCCCTATAATAGAAATGTTTGCCGGTCAGTGAAACTATTTACTGTAGAGCAAGAATGAAATATTCCTGCATCCAATAGGAATATTTACCTTTCAATTTATGCTTCAAATATTTGTAGATAGTCATATGTTGTTCTCCACTTGCTACCCAGGCATCCTTAACTCTTTTTAAAAAAATCTTTCCTGATGAGCCATTTCTTTTAGCCACCTGATCAGTTTTGCTTCTCTTCTCTAAATTCCCTCCTTTTAATTTGCGATTATGTTTCTGGTAACAATGCCCAGAACTGTGGGCAGTTTTTCACATGTGGTCCTATCTGAGCCATATAGAGATGGATTTTATCTCCCCTACTAGGGTATGTTTTTCTGCATATTCAATACCAAATAGCATTGGCTTCTTTTGCAGTCATGTCACATTACATATTTGTGTAATTTGCTGTCCAGCATCTCCCACACCTTTTTCAACATTATGGCTTTCCTAGGTTATTCCTACAAATGAATATTCATGTTTCAGATTATTTCCCCCAAGATAAACGTAGCATTTTCTGCTTTGAAAATTCTCATTTTGAGTTCTGCCATCCATGCTTATTAATAACTCTCCTTTGTTAAGACCTGCTCGAACTTTTAACTTTTTTATTTTTATTAACATTGATTTTACTATGAGTTTAGGATCTAACTATTTTAGTGATCATTAATGTTATCTACTTCCTCATTTATCTAAATATTTACATTCTCTTTACTCATCCTCCTTTATATATTTGTAAAATTTTCTCTCCTCCTGCCCCTTAATTCTCACCTCCACAATCGCCACTTGATGTTGTTTTCTAATCATCACTGGACGCAAAAATAAGAAAATGACACAGATGTTTGTTTGGGAGTGTTTAATAAAAGCTGTACTTTTGTTCTACAAGAAATGTGCTCTATGACATCTTAAAGAGGTAATTCTTACTACATGTGAAAGTCATGCTGACTGTATGCATTGCTTCTGGCTTGCTACTAACAAAACACTTAGAATATACCTCTGTGGTTATTTTATGAACTGCTGCATGCCTGGGCTGCTGCCTGCCCTACAACATGGCAAGAAATGCATACAAGTTCTCAGAACCAAGAAATTATTGGAGACTGGGAAGGGAAGGTATTTTTCAGCTATGGCTCTAATATGAGTGCTTTGATGACTTGTTCTGTGCTTTTGATACAAGGGCACACTTTTTTTTTCTTTACAGCAGATTGTGTAGCAGCAACTTGTATGGGTAGATGTAAATAGTGTTATTTTCCATTTTTTTTACAACATCTTTGCTACTACTTGGGGGGCAAAATCACAGTCTTGTCCTACAAAGTCTTTCTTAAGCCTTAACCAACTGACCCCAGAGAGCACTTATTTGCCGGGGGGAGACCATAAATGCACTGTTGATCATATTTTAAACCAAACTCTTTGCCTATGTCTACACTACCACATTATTTCAAAATAAGTTACTTCGGAATGATAATTCCCAAAATAACTATTTCAAAATAAACTTATTCCTCTTCATAAGCAGGAGTTTTCAAAATAGCAAGCCCATTATTTTGACATAATGGGCTTGGTAGTGTGGACGCTCACCTTGTTATTTCGAAATAAGGGGAGTTAGGGAGTGTAGGGAGTGTAGACATGCCCATAGAGACCATCACTTGTGGTGAGAATATGGAGTAGTGTTGAGTTAAAACTTTAAGTCTTTAGGTCCTCTCCCCTTAACTGAGAGAGTAGGAATTGCTACATGGGAGATTCGGGGAAGAAGTAGGGGAACTTCCCAGAAGAAGGGTTGCTCGTGTTCTGTTAGAAACAATGTGTCTGAGGTTCATTATCTACAAATGCCCTGCGGTCAATGAAGAGTTAATCCTGCAGAAATTAGAAAAGATGTCATCCCTGTTTGATTTACAAAGTGCTGACAAGGGATGAAGAAGCAAAATAGAAACTACTATAGGGTGCTCTACCTGCCTAGTGAGACTCAGCAGAGTTTGAAAGAATTACTGTGTTTTGAAAGAATGATCCACCCTCTGTTCACCAGCTGTCTAATGGCAAAGCCCCTGGTACTGACAGTTTGCCTAGAAAGTTTCAAAAACAGTTTCAGGACATAACTGGCAATTACATATTTTTAAACGTTCATCTGGGATGCGTTCAGAAGAAATCACTGCCCCTTCACTGCCTTAGAGCAGTGGCTACACTACAGCTAAACCATTTAAAGAAATAGAACCTTTTTTTTTTCTTGTTTGAAAAGTCCTATAAAAATCATCTCACACATGACGAGAACTCATTCTGATCATTTCAAAGGTGCACTGAAGCATTGTATTTTAAATCAGCAATGTTTTAGCAATTTGTAAATTCTAATGTTTATGTGACTCATTTCGTTAAATGGGGAAGACAGCTTTTGCTGAAGTTGATCATATGTATTTGTTTAGAATCTTTACTGTGTCTGGAAAGGGATTGTGACAGTTTTGTTATCTTGTACATTACTGTATCACTTTGCTGTATTAGTGTTTTGAAGTTTAATAACAATGTTGATCAATACTCTGTTGAAGAAGTCATCAGAGATGTTCTCTGTTCTGCATGTCATACAGCCTAAGCGCTGAACCTTTTTCAGCAACTGTTGAGAAGACATCTGATAGGTCTCTCCACATTGGACAATAGTGCACATCCATAATTGTTTTACATATCCTTGTTGGCACAAGCTGATGACTTCACAGTTCAATGGATGTCCAGGCTGTCTGTGCTTGTTTGATAAAGTATTCTGATTGAATAAACTGGATTAAAAGAGATATTTTAGCTGATTCTTGATAGCAGAATAGCTCACTTTTCTCTCTCCCTCCGGCGTAATGGAACGATTAGAATGCCGAGAGTGTGGCTTTCTAAAGAAATGATCAGATTCTGATGGAAAATTGGAAGGAGGCAGTGTGGAATGAAAATGTTTGATTGCAGTCCTGACTCTTACTTGGGCTCTCATTTAAGTAAATACTTATGTCTGTAAATAATCTGCCATCTCCCATGTTGTGGCAAAGGTATAGACCCTCCTCAGGGATTTGATGAGTTTATAAATCTCTTCTGGAATGCTAGTTATTTGAAACTCTTTGTCATCAGATGAAGGAAGAAAGAGGTTGATCGTTTTTGTTTGTAGGATGACAATGTTTCCATCTGCAGTTTACTCAGGGACTGTAGTATATGGGCTCCCCTGTAGCTTGTACAATCTTTGCTCTCCCTCTCTGCTAAGAGATCAGGTATCAACACATTTGAATAATACTAAATTGGCCAACATTAATTTCCCATTGAATTTTAGCAAAACTGATGGTTTTAATCCTTCCCTCTCTCTCCCTCACACATTTAAATCCCACATTTTCTAGGAGTTTATCTGAAAATTTTCCTTGAGTGTTATTAACAAAGCTGTGCCCCTTGATTCCACTTTCATCATTTGAGTTATAAATCTGGACTCCTTCTCTGCCTCTATCGCAGCTTTCTTCGCAGGCTGCAGAATTTCAACAAACCACATTTACATAGACTTCTTTACCAGAACAAGAGTCTCTTTCCTTCATCTTTTGTCTCCCCTCAGGTGGGTGCAAACTCTGAACATAATTGTGCAATTTTATCTTGGTTTTAAAATATCTTACCAGCATTCAGCTCGCCATCTAGAATAATAGTTATAAATGCAGCAATAGCAACAAGTGAATGGTGTACAAAGTAGAACCCACAAATTTTAGGAGAGTTTTGTTAACTGCAACCCTGCAAGTGAAGTTAGCAAAACTATCCTATCCTGGGAGACCATCTTGTTTATGACAATCCTGTGGCCCACTGAGACAAAAGAAGGCCACTTATGCAGCATAATCATTTGACAAGGTTGCCCATCACTGACCTACACCATTGTAAGGAAGGTTACAATAGAGTAAAACTCACTGAGTGAGTTAGATGTGAGTTCTGATCTTCATTTCACTTATATTAACAAAATTTTGCTTGATCACAGAGGGTACGTCTATACTGCATGGCTATTTCGGAGTACCGGAGGTATCCCGAAATAGCTACCCTGTGTCTACACAAGCCACCCATTATTTTGAAATATTTTTTTAAATAATGGGCATGCTATTTTGTCACCCTGGAAAACCTCATTGCACAAGGGATAAAGGATGGGTCGAAACAGCACATTATTTCAAAATTTGATGCTGTGTAGATGCGCCAAATTTCAAAATAAGCTATTTCAAAGTAGTTTCGAAATAAAATATGCTAATTGCATTACCTTATTTCAAGTTTAGGGTGCTGTGTAGACACACCCTAACTGAATTTCATTTTCTGATTGAACTAATCCAAAGTCTGGCACAAAATTTCTTATGAATAACATTCACTAAATGAGAGAGAGAAAAGGCCTGAGCCAGGTTGAGGAGATTCTATTTTAGCAGGTTCTGAAATATTTTATGCATAATTTCTGACTATTCACCCAGTTCTATTCTTGCTGTTATTAAACATTAACCATTGAGACCCACATACATGAAAAACAGATTCTTTTTTCCATGACTCAAACTAATTTTTTTCCAAAACAAGTCCCCTTCTCTTCCTTTTCCCACCCTCCACCCAATACTAAAGTTTGTTTTAGGGGTAAAATAAAGCTCAGATTCACAGCTCCCTTGACTATTTTTATAATTAGCCAGGCTAAACTAGCAGTTTTCAAACCACATCTGTATAAAGAGAAAGGGGTGGGTTCAGAAGGACAAGATATGTTCTGTGTTTGCAGAATATTAACTGTGTCTAGAATAAATATTGATTATGTACTTTATATCAAATGACCAATACACATTTCAGTATTCTGTGAATGCCTGCTGTTTGTCTGTGATAGATTGGCTGCATCCTTCCCTAAGGAAAAGCAGATCTAAAGTTAAAGAATGATACATTAAAGGGAGAAGGGGGGAGTGAAATCTTGTTAATAGAAAATTGTGCAGCCTTTACATAATTTTAATTAGTCTTTTAATTTTATTCTTTCCAAAGACTATAAAGGGTTTAAAAAGAGCTGAACTGGGAGGTTTTTTATAAGGCTCAAAATTAAAGACATACAATAATTCTGGTAGAAAAACATTTCATTGTATCATAAAAATTAATACCAGGCCCCAAGCTCTGCTACAAACTAAAATATTGTGCTAATAATGTGACCCTTCACAGTCCAGATGCTATAGTTATGGCTGAGGGAGGTGAGCAAGAGCTTCTATTTTGTGCTGCCCTGGTATGATTAGGATGAATACGTGTTTCCCGGTTCTGTTATGATTTAAAGATATCAGTTATTCAGGTAGGTTTTGCTCTGCACTCTCACCACAATAACAGTTCTAAAGTTATTAATGGAGGGAAATGCTATTTTCCATAAGTAAACTTCAAAGTGTAAATTACCTGAAATTCCAGTTATTTTTTTTAAATTAAATTATTCATCTTATCCCTTCCCATCTCTGATAAAAAAATTTCCAGGAAATACTAGTTCAGTGACACATCCACATCTGCAGTATTGTGGTTACCAATGTTCCTTGCAAGCTGAGTAGCAGAGTGCCCACAGCCAGGCTTTTGTTTTTACTGGTGGTGCACATACACACATGCCTTGGTGCATATAAAAATTTATTCCATGCATGGATGGAAAAAATCCGCACATGAATGGAAAAGATTAGAGGGAACATTGGTGTTCACTGTAAAAATGCGGTTTACAGGATCTGTCGAAAAAGGGTTTATTTTTGACAGATCCACGTCTAGACTGCCGTTTTTCTTTGAAAAATCTCCGTTTTGAAAAAAAGTGGCAGCCATGTTTATGCCAATGAAGCACAGGATATTTAAATCCCTGCTTCATTAGCAATTTCAACGTGCCTAATCTACATCTCTCTGTCGACAGAGAAGTGTAGTCTAGACGCAGCCAAACTGTGACAGTCTGAAGAATATGGCTTTGTCCACACTACATGGCTCTCCTGCTGACAACGTGAACACCTCTCATTCAAGGCGGAAGTATTTTGTTAGCAAAAGAGCTGACAAACAGCAGCTATGCTGCCCATCTTTTAGCAACTCGGCCGTCTCTGTCATCTCTTATGCCGGCAAAATACTTCCAATATGGTGTTCACATTGTCAGTGGGAGAGCGATCCTGCCAACAATGTGTTGTTCACACTGGCACTTGCCATGGCAAAATTTTTGTCTTGGGGGGCGATGGGTGAGTAACACCTCTGAACAACAAATCTTTTCTTGTTCAATACCAAGGGAGACATAGCCTCAGTCTCTGTCAACCAGGGGCGTAAATTCAGCTGTAGTTGTCTGGCGCAGAATTCCGGTAAATGTTTTCAAACTGCAGGAGCTGCAATGCCTCCCACCAGTTTCAGGGCTGGAGCCCCGAAACATGTAGATGGTATCATGAGCTTTCATGGGCACAGCCCACTTCTTCAGATGACTGGAGTTATGAGTTGGGGATATGAAAACTTGAAATAAATAGGAGAGGGGAGAGAAAGAAAAAAGGGAGGGGGGGTGGGAGACAGAGCATCATTAAGTATCTGGAGAATGATTTTTATCTGCTTAGGTTTAAGTACCCAAAGTAAATAGATACATTCCTAAAACAGGAAGGATACCATTCAGAGAGCTGTTAGCACCTTCCGTGGTTATTAAGTAGGTAGAGTCCCCACTAGCCCATATCACGATTGAGAGTTACACAATAACAGAGAGTGTCCAGCTGGATGGACTTCTGAGGAAAGCATGCACGGGTGATCAGGGAGACTGCAAAGAGTCAGCATTAGTCCCAGGGTGTAAGGCTGTTGGTCTGTGAATTCCCATCTTCCCAAAAAGGGGACCCATGCAGGGAGTGTGCATCTCTGAAGTGTGCCTTAGAGGACCAGAATTAGAGACAGAGACTGGATGCTTCCTAGACTGAGTGGACCTGAGACCATGTGGGATGCAAAAATTAGTAGGACTAATGTAGCAGATTGGCTACACTACATTGGTCAGGGTGCAAATAGAAGTATAACAACCAATCAAAAAAAAAAGGCAGACAAATGATTAGGAATGTATAAACATTTCTATATGAAAATAAATTGAAAGAATTGGGGCTGTTTAGAGGGGAGAAGAATTGGAATGGAGAGAAGAGAAGGAAAGTCAAGAGCTCCTATTTGCCCATTTTCATGATACAAATGGAGCAATTCAATGAAACAAAGACATTTAAAACCAGTGAAATACTTTTATTATCCCAGTACATTATTAACCAGTGGAACTCACTGCACAAGATTATAAAATAATGAGCTTTTTGCAAGATTCAAAGTAGGTTTATATTTTAATATTGATAATGAGAATTATTCTGTACAGAAAATAGGGGCAAGGGATGAGGCATGGAATAGGGAATGAGGGAAATATTAACTGATGGATGAAGCAAGAAGTACCTCTATGTGAATTTTTCCATATTTACTGTGACATGGAGTATTCTGGCCTGGTGTTAGGCCTGGCGGGGTGGAGTGTTGGGAAGGCTACTCCATTCTATAAGTTAGGATGCAGATAGAGAGAAATGGTCCGTGGGTAACACTTGGCAACTGGAGCAACCTCAAACTCCTCTTCTCTTTGGCCTTGGGGAAAAGTGGCTTGCAATCCTGGGTGTTGGGCACAGCAGTCCTCTCTCTTGGCCAACCAGGACAAGTTTCAGGAGGAAATACAGTATATAATCTGCCTCTCACCTCATAATAGGGATGATAGTCGCAAGAACTGAATGGCTGGCTAGCTTGGCAAAAGCAAGGGAGAATGAGATTGAACTGTTTTGATTCTCCAACCAAACTTAGATCTTGCTGGAGAAACCCTCTTTTAAATGATCGGAAAATGAAAGAGATGCTAAAATTTCTAGCACAGTGGGCCCAGGGAGCATCTCAAGAGTCTCAGTAGCAATTACATAAGAACATAGGAACTGCCACACTGGGTCAGACCAAAAGCCCATCTAGCCCAGTATCCTGTCTGCCGACAGCGGCCAATACCAGGTGCCCCAGAGGGAGGGAACACAACAGGTAATCCTCACGTGATCCCTCCACTTCCAGAGAAAATTTATGAAGGTGAAGCAGCTGCAAGAGCACCGTGCATTCAATCTGGCTATGGAGTGTGAATTCATTGGACACAGGCATGCAGCTTTACTGTAAATGAACAGATAGGGCACCTGAAACATTTCTGTTGTCTGTCCAAACTGAAGGAAAGTCTATCTTCTGACCTACTGGGCTCAAGATGTGACCAAATGCCAGCCTGAGGGGACCTGACATAAGTGGAGTACTTGCAAAATACACATCTCATTATACCATCTGTTCTTGGCCATTGACAAACACAAGAAAAGCTGGACCACTGGTCTGGCATGACATTATAAGGACAGTGGAATCTTGATTACCAGATTCCCTATGGCAACACCAAATATTTGGATAATGGAAACCTGGAAAAATGAGTCTACAGAACATGCAGCTATGCTGGCAGTTTGAAAAAGGGAGGGACTGACAAGCAGGGGTCCAGATAATTGGGATTCTACTAGATTCAGTAGTTAAAGCACAGTCTGAATTAATACAAAGCCCTTTTTTCCATGTTGTTGACATTTGAGAGGTTTTAGTGTCTGGTGAAACAGCAAATGCAAAAACAGGAGCTTTGAGCAACAGAACAGTCAATTAACCTTGAATAAATCAAACTGAATAAAACATAGGAAACCTGTGAGTTTCCAAGCGGGAACAGGCCAATAGCTACCTAGTCCTGTATCCTGTCTCCAGCAGTGGCTAATGACCAATGTCTCAAAAGAAGGCAGAAAACTCCCATAAAGTGCCTAATTGTTCAGTACTGAACTATGGAGGTTGGGGAAGGGCAATTTCTCTCCCACATGGCTTGTGATCAATTTATGTTCTAAAGCACAAGGATTGACAGCCCTTATGTTTATTTCCTCATTAGTGCAACTGCTGATGGTATTGCTATTACAAAAAGCTGTATTTGACATAAAGATGAGTGAACTTTGGGTGAATTTTTAATTTGAACCTATGATGCAGGTTTTCTTTTTTTAAAAAATAACCCCAAATTTTATCATGCTTGGGGACGGGAGGCAGGGAGTATAAATTACAGGAAAAGTGTTTCACAAAAACCAACTATTTTTGCAAAACTTGAATGTTGTAAAAATAGCACAACATTACAGAAAAGTCACGGCTGGGGTGGGATTAGCAATGAGCTATGGGATTATTTACCTTGACATCACTAGGTCACATTCAGCCTAGAATTCTTTACCATCTGACTGCTGTTCATTATCCTCATGTGAAATGACTGGCTGCCATCAGCCCATTCCCTTGTGGCCATTACAAAACAGTATTAGTTTTAGCATTAATTGACATTAGCTACCACAGCAGAGGCCAAATGTTGAACAGACATAGAAACTGAATGGCCTTTACTGCTCTGGGGAGAAGGGGGCCTTACCAAGATAAGAGAGAAGATGAAGAACCATCAGGAAGTAATTTTGCACTGCTGCTGCCTTGACTTTGTCATTTGAATTAATTACAGACTTCAGTGTCTATGGCTGGGTAATCTGTCCCCTCTCCTCCATGAACTTCCTCCTGGAATGGCCTATGTGACCATTTAACAGTTCAGGAGGAGAAAGGTGGATGTTATCGGGCTAGGGGCACTCTGGAACTGTGGGGTCTATTTCTGATATCTTGTGCATGCATGAGCAGACTTCCTCCAGGGACTGTCCTCTGACTTCTTGACTCCTTATTGGACCAGTGGGTATTATGTGATGTTCTCTGCTCTGTCTTTCCCTATTTCTCTGGATCCCTTGTGCTGACCCTGTATATCCTGCCCTTCCATCCCTGTTTTTCCATAGTTTCTATGCTCTGTGGCCCCTCCTCTGAGGGAGCTGGCCTTTAGTTCTGCTAATGGGTTCCACTCACCAGTCTTGAAATCATATGAATTAGCATATTTCAGCTAATTATCTCTCCAAGAACCTCTTTGCATTGGACAAAGTGGCCATTTATCTGTAACGGTGTGGGGGGTGTTTGATGGGGGCAATTCTCTGTGACTGTGTGTGATGGGGTGGCCCGGCCCCGCACTCAAGCCCAGGGAAACCACCTGGAGCAGGGGGCAGGGAGGGCCCCACCCACGCAGCCCTACTGGGCATGCTCCCAGGGGAGCCAAGGTATAAAAGGCTGCAGGCCTGCTCAGAAGGGGCAGACCGCCGCCGGAGCTGGAGTTCGTGCCCAACCTCCCGAGTCGCAGACCCGACCGCCAGAGAGGGAGTCGCCAGGCCCGCCGGACGCACTGCTGCCAGGCCCGAGCTGGCTCGACCCCAACGACGGAGCCTCCAGTCAGCCCCCTGTGACCCAGGCACCGGACCGGCCACCGCAAACCCCGACGCTGACAGGGGAAGTGTCGCTATCGCCACCCGACTCGTGCCAGCAGGTGGGAGCGCTACAGGCCAGGGGAAGGGGCAGGAAGCGACCCAGGGCAGGGAGCTGGAAAAGCCCCCGAGGGCTCGACGCGTTGCGGGGAGGAACCCACCGAGCCAGTGGTGGGAGCCGCCCGCCACTGATAGGGCCCTGGGTCGGGGCCCGGTGCAGAGGGAGGGCCCGGACCCTCCTACCCCCCCTGCCCTGGACCCTGGCGAGTGGGGGCGTGGCTGAAGGACTAGGCCTCAGAGCCTGCGTACAAAGGACTAGGCTGGGAGGCCGTATTTCCCCGAATACCGGGGCAGTGTACTGTGAGATTGGGCCAGGGGGTCATATTCCCCCTAATACAGGGCAGAGTACTGCGAGACTAGGCCTGAGAACTCTAAACTATGCCCCGGACATGGGTGGCACCCCCGGGGGGGTTGCCCCCCGACACGTGGTGGAGAATGTGGGTATTCGATCCTGCCCCTGGGCTAAGGGGCTGGCAAAGGGAGTCGGTAGCCCAGGGCTGAAAGGGCCCAGGAGGAGGTGTGAGCGGTTGTCAACCTGGCAACGGCAGCAAGAGGTATACCTGACCCAGCTGCAGCGGCAGCTGGATGGGTTACAAGAGCGGCAGCACTGCTGGGAGCGGGAGGTCACGGCCCAGCTGTTGGCCCAGCAAAAGGAGGGACTAGAAAGGGGCCAGGGATTGGAGGAGCCCCGCATGGTCTGCCCTTTCGGACAAGCACTGACCACAGATCCCGGGGGGAGGGGGCAAAAGGACCTCGCCAAAATGGTAGTGCGACTCTGGGTAGAGGGGACCCCCACGGTGGCATTGGTGGACTCAGGGTGCAGCCAGACCCTGGTCAGGGTGGACCTAATACAAGACCCAGAGCCAGCAGGGGCCACCATTCAATTGTTGTGCGTGCACGGGGAGGTACGGGCGTACCCGACGGCCTGGGTGCAGCTAGATGATGGCCAGGATGCCGGGGTCTACAGTGTGGGGTTGGTCCCGACGTTAGCCTACCCCATGATATTAGGCCGAGACTGGAAGGGCTTTGGCAGGGTGCTGTGAGAGTGGGGCCAGTGGCCAGCGCAAGGGCCGGGCCCCTCCCCGCCCAACCAGGAAGAGGCCGCCCAAGGTGAGAGTCCAGGAAGGGGGGAAAAGGTGACCCCAAACCAACCGAGGGACCCACCACGGGCCAGAGAGGACCCCCTGACCTGGGAGGACGAAGTCGAAACCCTGGAAGTGGACGGGGACTTCATGAGGGAACAAAGGGAAGACCAGACGTTGAGCCGAGCGTGGGAGCAGGTGCAAGAACCCGAAGAAGGGGCGATCCAGGACCCTTGCAAGCCTCAAGGCCCATGGTTTTACGTGAACGCGGATCGGCTATATAGGCTGGTCCGGAACCCCCAGACAGGAGAAGACCTGTGGCAGCTCCTGGTCCTGAGAAAATTTAGGAAGACCGTACTCCGGCTGGCACACCGGCTTCCTTGGGCCGGCCATCTAGGACGAGAAAAGACTTTGCAACGGATAGGGCTGCGGTTTTTTTGGCCGGGCATACACCGCGCAGTGCGAGACTTCTGTGAATCCTGTCCCGAGTGCCAACTCACCAGCAAAAAGGGAGTGCCAAAGGCCCCGCTGGTGGCACTGCCAGTGGTGGGGATCCCATTTGAAAGGATAGGGTTGAACCTGGTGGGACCCCTAGAGAAGGCCAGTTCGGGTTGCCAATATATCATGGTGGTGGTGGACTATGCCATGTGTTACCCGGAAGCGGTGCCACTATGCAATACCACCGCCCGCACCCTCGCAGAGGAACTTTTCAAACTGTTTGCGCGAATGGGGATATCCAAAGAGGTCCTGACCGACAAGGGGACCAATGTGTCATCCCGACTGATGGCAGAGCTGTCACGGTTATTGAACATCCACCCTCTGAGGATGACTGTTTACCATCCCCAGACAGATGGCCTGGTGGAACGTTTTAATCAAACATTAAAGGCAATGCTGCGCAAGTTTGTGACCAAAGACCCCCTGACACTGGGACAAGCTCCTACCGGCCCTGTTGTTCGCTATTCGGGAGGTCCCCCAGGCGTCAACGGGGTTCTCCCCATTTGAACTCCTGTATGGACGCCAGCTGAGCGGAATACTCGACCTGTTGAGAGAAAGCTGGGAAGAACCGGAATCTCAAGTCCAATGAACGGTACCCTATATTTTACAGCTGCAGGAGCGCTTGCAGAAGGTAGGGGAATTTGCCAAGGCTAACCTCTTACAGGCACAGGAGACCCACGCCCGGTATTATAATCGAGGGGCCAAGCTCCGCTCTTTTGAACCGGGGGACCACGTACTCGTCCTACTGCCGTCCCAAGACTCCAAGCTGCTAGCCCGATGGCAAGGCCCCTTTGAGGTGGTCTGGCGAATAGGGACCGTGGATTACGAGGCGAGATTGCCCAGAAGGAGGAAAGAGGTACGAATATACCACATCAACCTCCTGAAGGAATGGAAAACAGCCGAAGGATTACTGGTCACTCCGTATCCCCCAGATCCAGAACTGGGGCCGGCAGTAGAAGACTTCCAGGGGGATGCTCAGGTCATGGTGAGCAAGGAACTAAATCTGGTACAGCAGAGGGAATTACAGCAGGTGGTCCAGAGATTCGCACAGTTTTTCTCCACTCAACCCGGCCGGATCAGTGCCACGCATCACCACATTGCTACCCGGCTGGGCCATAAAGTACGAGACCAGCTCCGGCCCCTACCCAGGAAGATGTGGGAAACAGTCCAGAGGGAACTCCAGATGATGTTAGAGATGGGAGTTGTGGAGGAATCCCGCAGTGAGTGGAGGAGCCCAATAGTTCTCGTCCCAAAACCGGATGGTACGACGCGGTTTTGCATCGATTTCCGCGAAGTCAACGCCATCTCGCGGTTTGATGCCTACCTGATGGCTCGAACCGAGGAGCTACTAGAACGGCTCGGACAGGCGGAATACTTCTCCATCCTGGACATGGCGAAAGGGTATTGGCAGATTCCCCTGACACCAGCTTCTAAGGAGAAAACTGCCTTCCCCACCCCCTTTGGCCTGTTTCAGTTTGTGACCATACCGTTCGGCCATGTTCCCAGCGATTAATGGACCGATTGTTACAGCCCCACTACGCCTACGCAGCTGCATACATAGACGACGTGGTGATCTATAGCCCAATGTGGACGGCCCATCTACAACACTTAGAAGCAGTATTGGAGACCCTGAAGGAGGCCGGCCTTACCGCCAACCCGCAAAAATGTCAGCTGGGCCGCCGGGAGGTGACCTACTTGGGGTACACCATCGGGCAGGGGGACGGTACGACCGTTAATAGACAAGGTGAAAGCAGTACAGGAATGTAAGGCACCCACGACAAAAAAACAGGTTCGCCAGTTCTTGGGACTAGCAGGATATTACCGTCGGTTCATCCCTGATTTCGCGAATATTGCAGCCCCCCTATCAGACCTCACTAAAAATGCCCAGCCAAATAAGGTGCAGTGGTCAGCCGAGTGCGAGGGGGCCTTCAGGACCCTGAAGGACAAGCTTACTAAAGCCCCCGTCTTGTTCCACGCGGATTTCTCGAAGCCCTTTCTGCTGCAGACGGATGCCTCAGAGAGGAGCTTAGGGGCGGTCTTATCCCAGCAGACAGAGGGTGGGGAGCACCCGGTGGTATATCTGAGCCGCAGGCTCTTCCCGTGAGAACAGAACTATGCCACCATAGAAAAGGAAGCACTGGCCGTGAAGTGGGCTATAGACGCTCTAAGGTACTATCTATTGGGAAACCCATTTCATAATGTACCATGCCCCCCGAAGTGGCTAAATAGCATGAAAGAGACTAACCCCATTTAATGCAATGGTATCTGTCTTTACAGCCTTACAACTTCAATATAGCCCATCACCCGGGGAAGACGCACACGAATGCCGATTTCTTTTCCCGGGTGGGGAAAGAGGAGACTGGGACAAGCGAGGGGGGCAGGCACCCACTTAAGGGGGAGGGTGTGTGATGGAGCGGCCCCGCCCTGCACTTAAGCCCAGGGAAACCACCTGGCGCAGGGGGCGGAGAGGGCCCCACCCACGCAGCCCTACTGGGCATGCTCCCAGGGGAGCCAAGGTATAAAAGGCTGCAGGCCTGCTCAGAAGGGGCAGACCTCCCCTCGGAGCTGGAGCTAGCGCCCAACCTCCCGAGTCGCAGACCCGACCGCCAGAGAGGGGGTCGCCAGGCCCGCTGGATGCGCCGCTGCCAGGCCCAAGCCGGGCTCGACCCCAACGACGGAGCCGCCAGCCAGCCCCCCGCGACCCAGGCACCGGACCGGCCACCGGACCAGCCGCTACAGCCACCCGACTCGCGCCAGCAGGTGGGAGCGCTACGGGCCGGGGGAAGGGGCAGGAAGCGACCCAGGGCAGGGAGCTGGAAAAGCCCCCGGGGGCTCGGCGCGTTGCGGGGAGGAACCCACCGAGCCAGTGGTGGGAGCCGCCCGCCACTGATAGGGCCCTGGGTCGGGGCCCGGTGGAGAGGGAGGGCCGGGCCCCCTACCCCCCTGCCCTGGACCCCGGCGAGTGGGGGCGCGGCTGAAGGACTAGGCCTCAGAGCCTGCGTACAAAGGACTAGGCCGGGAGGCCGTATTTCCCCTAATACGGGGCAGTGTACTGTGAGATTGGGCCGTATTTCCCCTAATGCAGGAGCAGCGTACTGCGAGACTAGGCCCGAGAACTCTAAACTATGCCCTGGACATGGGTGGCACCCCCCGAGGGGGGGGGCTTGCCCCCCAACACTGTGTAACCTATTTTCTCATTCAAGTGACTAGGAATGTGTGGCTCAAAGCACCTTGTGTTCACATCTACACACTATTCTAATCACCTTTGTACAAAATATTCCTTATAAGGTATCATTTGAAACCTAACTTGCTCGTTGATAATTTGGTGAAATGTATGTAGCAACAGCTCCATATAATTATGAATTACTCCATATGATGTTACTTGTTCAAAACTGGATGGCTCTACCTAGGCAAAAGTTGATAAACACAGGAATGTTTTTCTCCCTCAATTTACATACAAGTAGTAATCACAACCAACAAGAGGGCAGGGGGAGGAGATGACAGGAAACCAAACAATTTTCATTTTAGCAAACACAAGTGGGAAGGGGGATTCTGACTGAGAAGAGGCATCAGCCACAATCTTGCTAGAGGACAGTAGGTGAGAAAAAAATATATTGAACAAAGTACTGAGCTGAGCTGTGCCACCTTAAATTTTAGACTTTCAGATGAGTGCTTTCAAATGAACAGTCCTGCGTTTGTACTCAAAACCAACAGCGCTGGGTAATGTGGCAAGCTAGTGGGTTCTGTCTCCCTACAGGAGCAAATAGAGCTTGTTAGTCTTCTGAATGTTGCCGAAGAGGGCTAGACATGTTGGAGAACATGGGTCTGAGAAAGTTTGGGACTGGGAATGTGTTGGGATCACTTGCTACTGTCATCCAACTGTGGTAAACACAAAAGTGTGTCTGTGTGAATTGCTGGGAAGTTCTTGGACTCAAAATGGTTGAAGTAGCACAATCCTGCATATAGAACACCAAATCCTTGTTGGACTATGGCTGTGTGTAGGCACCAAGCAGGGAGCCACAAGTAGCAGAAGCATTTTGAGGCACACACAAGGTTATAATACAACTGGTTTCACAACTTCTCAATGGTCTGAATTGAATTCCAGAATGTTATAGAAGGATGGCTGAGATAATGTGTGACTCAATTATTCTCCTTTTTCCTGAACCACGGGCTTACTGCTCTGCTTAAACACAAGCCAGAATTCTATCTTTTCATGTGTATGTATAAACATATATATTATACATTAAACCTTGTAGCTATGATATGCAAAATCCTGAACGCAGGGATCAGTACCAGCTACCAGTCAGCCTCAGAAGTACCATACTATTTCTTAGTGAACAAATATTTAATATCTACACAGTGGCATGGACATGCAAACAGTATTAGGAATACCTGGGAATAATGTCTTCAAATTATTAGGCAATGAAATCTATTGCTGTTCTTTTTACAGACTTCCCTACTTATTTGCCGTTACATATTTCAGTGTAAGCATTCAGCAGAATGCACGGTTCAGTGCAGACACATCCCCCTCTGAGAAATCATCTCTGTGAGCCAATCAGTCTCTATAGTGTGGTCTGAAATGGTGGTCAGATAAGCCAGCAACATACTTCAAAGTCCTTTGTCAGAGGTGTAGGGGTTGCTGCAGCACTCCTTCAGCCTTGAGTCCCGGCCTCCAGGTGACTCCCACAGGGTTCACCAGCCCTATGCACTTTGCTGGCCTCCTGGGGGCCTGCCGGCCCTCAGGGGTCACCTGCCAGCCCTGTGGTTTCTGCCAGCTATTGGGGTCCTACTGCCCATGGGCTTTGCAGCCCGCTGGCCCCACCAGCCCAGGCCTTTACAGCTGCCCCCAGCTGTGGCCCCTGTTTGGGACAGTGAGGGTTGCCAACTTTCTTGGACTGGATGCCATTTGCAGCAATGTAGTCTGGTCAGTCCGGTCCGGGAGAATTGGCAACCCCGATCTCAACAAATCTAAAGGAGGGGGGGGGGGGGGGTGAGGCTCAGCACCCCCACCCTAAAAATAGTTCCAGCATCGCTGCCCTTATTTCATAAGATCCTGAGGTGGCAGGATTCACCATGCTGTTTCTTGGCAGCAAGTCTTCCAGAATTGTTAGCCACCCTCCAGGATTATCCTGGGAGTCTCCAGGAATTAAAGATTAACCTTTAATTAAAGAGAATGTCATGTGATGAAACCTCCAGGAATACCTCCAACTAAAATTAGCTATCCTGTCTCCCAAAAATGTCTGCTGCTGACCATTGAGCCAGGCAACATTAGGGCTATAGGCTTTCTTCAGGAAGCAATGGAAAGTAGAGGGTGGATGAGTATTCTGGCATTGCTTGAAAACTAAAGCCATTTCTATAGATTTTTCAGTGGAAAAAAAAATCTCATGAAGACAACCTGTTCTTTCCAACTTCTTTAAATAGAGCATGGAGACTGAACTTCAAAGATTTTCCTTTTACATCTTCAAAGGACTATGTTACCCCTGTATGGTGCTCTCTTGGGGTAGCCCTACACTGCAAGCACTAGAACAGCACAGCTGCAGTGCTGCAATTGTGCCTCTGTAGCACCATAATGTGCACATCTGCTACAGTGAAGAACATAAGAACATAAGAACATAAGAACGGCCGTGCAGGTCAGACCAAAGGTCCATCTAGCCCAGTATCCTGTCTGCCGACAGTGGCCCAGCACCAGGTGCCCCAGAGGTGGACCGAAGACAATGATCAAGCGCTTTGTCTCCTGCCATCCCTCTCCAGCCTCTGTCAAACAGAGGCCAAGGACACCATTTTATCCCTGGCTAATAGCCTTTTATGGACCTAACCTCCATGAAATTATCTAGCTTCTCTTTAAACTCTGTTATAGTCCTAGCCTTCACAGCCTCCTCTGGCAAGGAGTTCCACATGCTGACTACACGCTGTGTGAAGAAGAACTTTCTTTTATTAGTTTTAAACCTGCTACCCATTAATTTCATTTGGTGTCCTCTAGTTCTTCTATTTAGGGAACTAATAAATAACTTTTCTTTATCGGCCCTCTCCACACCACTCATGATTTTATACACCTCTATCATATCCCCTCAGTCTCCTCTTTTCTAAACTGAAAAGTCCCAGTCGCTTTAACCTCTCCTCATATGGGACCCGTTCCAAACCCTAATCATTTTAGTTGCCCTTTTCTGAACCCTTTCCAAGGCCAAAATATCTTTTTTGAGGTGAGAGACCACATCTGTACACAGTATTCAAGATGTGGGCGTACCATAGTTTTATACAGGGGCAGTAAGATATTCCGGGTCTTATTTTCTATCCCTTTCTTAATAATACCTAGCATCCTATTTGCCTTTTTGACCGCGCTGCATGTGTGGAAGTTTTCAGAGAACTGTCCACGATAACTCCAAGATCTCTTTCCTGATTTATCGTAGCCAAATTAGCCCCCATCATACTGTGCATTATAGTTGGGGTTATTTTTCCCAATGTGCATTACTTTACACTTATCCACATTAAATTTCATTTGCCATTTTGTTGCCCAATCACTCAGTTTGGTGAGATCTTCTTGGAGTCCCTTACAGTCTGCTTCTGTCTTGACTATCCTAAACAGTTTGGTATCATCCATAAACTTTACCACCTCACTGCTTACCCCTTTCTCCAGATCATTTATGAATAAGTTGAACAGGATTGGTCCTAGGACTGACCCTTGGGGACACCACTAGTTACCCCTCTCCACTCTGAAAATTTACCATTTATTCCTACCCTTTGTTTCCTGTCTTTTAACCAGTTCTCAATCCAAGAAAGGACCTTCCCTCTTATCCCATGGCCATGTAATTTACACAAGAGCCTTTGGTGAGGACCTTGTCAAAGGCTTTCTGGAAATCTAAGTATACTATATCTACTGGATCCCCCTTGTCCGCATGTTTGTTAACCCCTTCAAAGAACTCTAATAGATTAGTAAGACAGGATTTCCCTTTACAGAACCCATGTTGACTTTTGTCAACAAATTATGTTCTTCTACATGCTTCACAATTTTATTCTTTACTATTGTTTCGACTAATTTGCCCGGTACTGAAGTTAGACTTACCGGTCTGTAATTGCCGGATCGCCTCTAGAGCCCTTTTTAAATATTGGTGTCACGTTGGCTACCTTCCAGTCATTAGGTACGGAAGCCGATTTAAGGGATAGGTTACAAACCACAGATAATAGTTCAGCAATTTCCCATTTGAGTTCTTTTAGAACCCTTGGATGAATGCCATCCGGTCCCGGAGATTTGTTAACATTAAGTTTTTCTATTTGTTCCAAAACCTCCTCTAATGACACTTCAATCCGGGACAGTTCCTCAGATTCATTACCCACAAAGGGCGGTGCAGATTTGGGAATCTCCCCAACGTCCTCAGCCGTGAAGACTGAAGCAAAGAAATCATTTAGTTTCTCCGCAATGGCTTTATCGTCCTTGATTGCGCCTTTTATAGTTCGATCGTCTAGGGACCCACAGGTTTTTAGCAGGCTTCCTGCTTCTAATGTATAAAAACATTTTGTTATTTCTTTTTGAGTTTTGGCTAGCTGTTCCTCAAAATCTTTTTGCTTTTCTTATTACATTTTTACACTTGATTTGACAGTGTTTATGTTCCTTTCTATTTATCTCACTAGGATTGGACTTCCACTTCTTAAAAGATGCCTTTTTGTCCCTCACTGCTTCTTTTACATGGTGGTTAAGCCACGGTGACTCTTTTTTAGGTCTCTTGCTATGTTTTTTAATTTGGGGTATACATTTAAGTTGGGCCTCTATTATGGTGTCTTTAAAAAGTTTCCATGCAGCTTGCAGGGATTTGGCTCTAGTCACTGTGCCTTTTAATTTCTGTTTAACTAACCTCCTCATTTTTGTATAATTCCCCTTTTTGAAATTAAATGCCAGGGTGCTGGTCTGCTGAGGTGTTCTTCCCACCACAGGAATGTTGAATGTTATTATATTATGGTCACTATTCCCAAGCGGTCCTGTAACGGTTATTTCCTGGACCTGATCCTGCGCTCCACTCAGGACTAAATCGAGAATTGCCTCTCCTTGTGGGTTCCTGCACTAGCTGCTCCAAGAAGCAGTCATTTAAGCCATTGAGAAATTTTATCTCCTTCTCTTCCTGAGGTGACATGTATCCAGTCAATATGGGGGTAATTAAAATCCCCATTATTATAGAGTTCTTTGTTTTGGTAGCCTCTCTAATCTCCCTCAGCATTTCAATGTCAGTATCCCTGTCCTGGTCAGGTGGTCGGTAATATATCCCTACTGCTAATTTCTTATTTTTGGAGCATGGAATTACTATCCAAAAAGTAAAAGGAAGGTCACGGCTACTCAACTTTGGAAGCTCCAGGGACCACAATGATACTCACAGCACATGCCAAGGGCCGCAACTTAAGTGTGGTTGCATATACAAGCAAATATATATGCAAATAGCTTCTTTCACAGTGACAGGCATGAATACAAAAATTAAGGCAAGACTACACAACACGCAGGCCCCATTTAAGTCAGTTCTGCTGATATTAATAAAATGCAATATTTACCTGATTTCTACCAATATGACAGCACTTTCAATAAGCAATGACAGTCCAGGAATTTAACTACTAAAACACATATCAAAAGAAGACCATTATATTCACTATTTTTTTGTGTTTCGGCTCCCAGCTGTGTGTTGAGCCCCGCATAAACCAAAACCACACCACAGGCTTCAAACAAACAGGCCGTGGGCCGCATGTGGCCCGCGGGCCATGTGTTGAGTATCCCTGGTGAAGGGGGTAGGCAGGCCTGGCCTTAGGGCAAGATGAGCGGGGTGGTTGCCTTGGGCCCTGTGCATTCAGGGCTCTGCAACTCCACGCATTCTGGGCCCCGTACTGCTCGGATTCCGGCCCCACCCACCTGGCTGCTCACTCGCTGCCCTGACTGGGAGCTGCACAGCCGTGCGGCTCAGCCACGCAGCCTTGGACCCCGCAACCTCTTTGGCTGGTCTCGGGGTAGGCAACTCCTTCCAGCACGGTAGTACATCTACCCTCTGGAGAGGCTGTAGCTGGATCCACAGAAGAATTCTTCCATTGACCCAATGGGGACTTAGGTTGATTTAATTATGTCTGTCAGGGTTGTACATTTTTTCACGCCCTTAAGCAACAAAGCTAAGATTTAGGTGTAGACCAGGCCCTGGAGTGGTGGCTTAGGAGGTAGTACATCTTTTTAAGGCATAGAATCTTTTAGGCCCTACTGAGGGTGTTTTCTGCACTGAAACCTACAGTATCAGAAGAGTTTGTTTTTCCTTATTCTAATAATTTTTAAAATAGCTTGACCAATTTTACTCAAGTCTTCCTGAGAAAATATATATGTTGGCCTTACAATAAGCATGGAAAATGTACACCTCAGAGTAATGTATTGGTAAGTCACCCAAACAACTGAAAAAAACAGGTTGAATGTGACCGCTGGAATTCAGCCTTAACTACAGAGGGAATTGTGTGTCTGCCCCTAAAAATACCATAAAGCAACCATTTTAAATGTATTTATTTAAATAAATGAACAAAGCACATTTTATGATTCAGGAAGCAAAATCTCTTTTCATTGCGTTTGTTTTTATTCACTTTGCAAACATTAGTAATCTTCAATTCAATCCATCTCCCAGTCATTTGTGCATTAGAGGGTTCCGATGCAAGCTCATTAAAAGAAGGTTGTAAAAATCCCAGTAAGTCCACTCTATTTACATCTCAAGACTTGCTTTATTCATCAACTCTGAGCAGCTGGTCAAATGGAGCACCTTTATCTTTCTCATATATTCTTTTTAAATAGCAGTCAATTACCTCTTCTCAATAATTTCCATGTTAGCCACAAACATGAAAGGGAATAAAACAGCAGAGACAGACTGAGGCAGAGATTAGGAACCTGGGGATATAAAAGGCAATGAGTTTCAGGAGGACTTGGTAGTGTACTAGCATGCACAGCTTTCTTTCATGATTGAATTCTATTTGAAATTATAAATCAAAGGAATAGCCTATCAGAGGGCTGGAAAGTGTGTGAAATTAAAAAAAAAATCTGTCATTTAGAAGAAAAGCTCTATGCTGATGAAGAGATGTTTCTGATACTGTTTGACTGCATGTGCAGATATAACATCTGTACTCAATACAAATCTGTAACTCACCATATAACCCACCAATACTCTATGAAGGCACACGAGTGTCTGTGTAAATTCAGAGTCATATATAACAGCTGAAGAAGGGACCTATTAAACAATTGCCAACAGGTCAGAATCAATTGGTCTGGTGGTAAAAATGCTATCCTTGGCAAACCCTTGTCAGGCAGCATTACAGTCAGAATGAGCAGTGAAATGAGAGAGTAAACGTTTCAGGAAGGTTTGGTCAGTTCCCACTGAGCACACTCGGAGAGGAAAACAGCCAGCAGGTACCACCACACTAAATGTATTGCAGATCTGGTACAGTATTACAGGGGTCCCATAAATACAGTATAAAAAAGGTGTCAGAAAGTAATAGTTCTGCTAGGAGACATTGAAGAGGACAGCAAAGGGACTCCCAGCCAAAGTGTCAGCTGGGGGACATCAAGCTCACCCCTCTATAATTTATTAACTGCATTTTTCCAGTGAGACCTTTTGACAAGGATGTTCCACGTGTATGCAGGTGGTTACTGTGATGGGGTCAACTGCCAGCTTCAGTTCCCTTGTTATGTTCTCCAAGTGAAATTTGCTTATTCCCTGAGACTATGGGACAACAAGATTTTTGTTGTTGTTTTAGTCTGAACATCCATCTGCTAGCCTGTTTGTATTCCAACCCCTCCTTCCAATCTCTTCATTTCAGGTTAATGCTTACTGCCTTCCACGCTTTGCTTTCTTTTCTTCCCTCTTCTACTCTCTTTTATTCCACTTATCTTACTTTTCATTGTCCCTTCCCCCTTCCTTTTGCCCTTTCAGTCAGCTAATCCTCTCTCTCCTAACAAAACCCTGCTCTAAAACGTTTAAAAAAAAAAAAAAAAGGAGGGCAGGTTGTTTGCCAGCCATCACCTTGTTTGTGCTGCTTTTTTACAAGATCATTTCCCCTACCTATATCAGTCTTGTTTATTTAGATTGTAAGATCTTTGGAGTAAGGACTGTCTCCAGTTGTTTGTCCAGTGCCTAGCACAAAAATCACCCCTATCTTGGTCAGTGTCTGTAGGCACCGCTGCAATCCAAATATTATGGATGAAAAAGATACTGAACTAGCTCATTCTTGCCTGGAGAGGAACCTGCAAAACAGGGGAAACTTTTCAGTGCTCACTGGTCACAGTTTTCCAGAGCTTCTCCCTTCTCCAGTCAAAGGAACTGCGGAGAATGGAAGGAGACTGCACCTTCTCTGTCCCAATTCTAGACCCTTAGAGGCAATGGCATCCCCATGAATGGCAGCTGTCTCTTTCCCACTGGAACCAGTGCTCTTTCTGGAGCACAGGCTGCCACTGCTTGAGTCTACCCTGTGCAGGAGCAGTCATGGTGGCTATTTAACATCAACTCTGGATCAGACCTCAGCAGGTTGAACAAGGGATGATACTAAGGAGCCTACAATAGTTCCCAGCTCTATATCCTTGCCTCCAAAATTCAGCAGACCTACAACCTCACTGTGGTCCCGCAGAGGAGCTTCCACAAGGCTGAATTCCTGCAGTTCATACCGCCCCCCCAGTGGATCTGGAGACCCCTGCTGGCATGGAAACCTCTTGTGAAGAGCTGCATGTATGCACCTGATTCTTTTCAATAATATTGAACGTCCTGTTTCCACTATTAATATCAATAAGTTGTTTTCCTTCATATTTCTGAAAAAGACTCTTTACCTTCAGTACCAAAGAAGTCAGTCACACACTCTGCTATGCACACAATCCATGCAGGCTGCTGGTAGGAATTCCTCCACACAGAAAGCAACATAATTCAAACCCGGGGCTGGCCCTACCATAAGGCGAACTGAGGCAGCCGCCTCAGGTGCCAGACTGTGGGGGGGAGGGCTGCCGCTAGTGTAATGAGGAGGAATGGGGGCGTCATTTGAGCTCCCTGCCTCAGGTGCCAAAATGTTGTGGGTTGGCCCTGTTCAAACCCTGTATGAACCCCATGGAATTGCACATAAGTATCGGCACCTTTTTCTATATCTTTGAGTTAGCAGAGATTAGGCAAAAAGAAGTGGAAAAATCACAAAAGGTGGTTACACCATAGTATCTGAAGACTGGTCGAGGCAAGAAAGGGTCAAGTATTTTGGAAAGCAAGATAACTGGAATTCACTTGCTTTGCTTGTTTGTGCATGAGACAGGAAGAGGAAGTCAGAGTGAGAAAGATCTGAACCTCATCTTTCTGACCCTGAGCAGAAGATAGGGACTTGAGTAAAAAGGGTTCAGTTTATTCTGTGAGGTTTTTTTTTTTCCCCACAGTCTTTGAATGGGATTGATGCAACCTTTATTTTTCTGAGAAACTGTCAGAGATTATTTAGGCTTTTTTTTGTAGGAACTGAGTGAATGCCACATGCCACAAACATTATTCACAAATATTAATTTAAGTTTTTGCATGCTTTTGCTTCAACTGTCTTCATATTCCTCTTATGTTCACTCTGAATATATTAACGAACAAGCTTACTGGCAGGAACATTTGTGAAAGTAACAACTGAGTACACCAATAAAAATATATTCCAGGAAAAAGCACTTCATAATTATGAATGTTTTCCACCAGGAAGCTGAGTCTAAGAGTCACACTCACCCAATTAAGAAACAAAATATCATGTGATTGTGTCTTCAATCAAATCTAACTGACGTAGGTCAAGTGGGAGATTTTCCATTCCAGATCATCTCAAATTACTTGCAAAATAACTGCAGTTAGACTTGTTCAAAGAAGTAATAAAATATTTTAAAAAAAATAGATCAACTTTTGGACAATACAGGACCAGAAAAATTGGGAAGTCATTCCATAAATTATTCATTTAGTTCTATTGCTTTGCATACCAGACAAGTCTAAACAGCGTAGGAGACACCTAATCTTTAAGGAGGCATGGCTTGTACCCTGTGCTGAGCTGTTTTACACTAAAGATAAATGGAATTTTCAAACCAGCACCAACTCATTAGCCGTCTCGTGTTTCCTCATTTGGATTTAAAATAATTAGTCAAAGCCTGGAACATTATTTTTAATCTGCAACATAATTTACCTAAGGGGGGAACAGGTAGTATGGTCTTTATGTCCCAAAGTCCCGAGTTTCTCTGTTGCAAGAGCTAATCAGGCTGCCAATTGTGCTGGCAGGTTTTAAAATGACAAGGAGGTTGTCTACTGAATAAACACCATGAGCTCGTTCTGCACAGGTTGTCACTAGATTTCAGACAAAAACAATCTTTGGTCACTTCTGGCCAGGGCCACATTGAAATGATGATCTAGGCATGTAAGGCTCAGTATCTCATTTCAAACCCTGGAGCCATCCAATCAGATCAAAAAGCACAAGAATTTGAATCAATATAAAACCCACCAGTGATATTGACCAGGGAACAGTAGAAATATGTTGGCAACTTTCAAGCCATCATAGAATCACAGGGTTGGAAGAGACCTCAGGAGGTCATCCAGTCCAACCCCCTTGTCACTAGAGTTATTATAAACTAGACAAGAATGTTTGAATATTTCCAAAGGCTTATTCAGTCTCCTGAGAACTGCATATTCCATATGACAAATGCTGATGAATAAACCAAAATTATTTAAAAATCATATATGTGCACGGGGGAAATGACACATGGAAAAAGGATCTTGGTTCAGGTCTGCTAAGCTTGATTAACATAAATCTGTCAACAGTAGTTGAAAATCTGAATATGTTTTCATCTTCAGCAAAAACCATCCAGCATAATTTACCCAAAACAGCTGTTAGCATTTTCAACTGATTTCTAGCAAATACATTTTCTGATACTAGTTAAATACAAGTTGCATTTTTTTACCCACATTATAAAACCAGCTTTCCTTATATTCAACATCCTATTGACATCAAAAGCTAAGTATGGGACACTTCCAGCCCACTCAATTAGCATCATTATCACCAGGACTACAATTGACAGGTACTTTTTTTTCCTCCCTCTCCCATCTTATTCTGAGGGACCCTCTCTTTTCTCCATTCAAGATGATCTCATCTGAAGAAGTGGGTTTTACCCACAAAAATCTCATGATGCTATATATTTTTGTTAGTCTCTAAGGGTATGTCTGCACTTGCCCCCTACTTCGAAGTAGGGAGGCAAATGAAACATACGAAGTTACAAATCAAGCCGGGATTTAAATATCCGCGCTGATTTGCATGTTCCAACGATCGCCATTTTAGAAATTCACTAGCCGAAGTAACTGCCGGCGTCTGCAGCGTAGTGAAACAGGAGTCGATTTAGAGCCCTAATTCGAATTAGCTGGTAAACCTCATTGCAGGAGGAATACCAGCTAATTTGAATTAGGGCTCTAAATCGACTCCTTTCACTGCAGCGTGACGAGCAGTTACTTCGGCTAGTGAATTTCTAAAATGGCGACAGGCGAACATGCAATCAAGCGCGGGATATTTAAATCGGCTTGATTTGCAACTTCGGTATGCTTCATTTGCCTCCCTACTAGAAGTAGGGGAAAGTGTAGACATACCCTCAGTGCGCATCTACACAGCACCCTAAACTCGAAATAAGATATGTGATTTGCGCTATGCAAATTGAGTATCTTATTTTGAATCTATTTCAAAATCTTTTTTTGAAATTTGGTGCATCTACACAGCACCAAATTTTGAAATAACATGCTATTTCGAGACATCCCTTAACCCTTGTGGTATCAGGGTTACTGGGATGCCAAAATAGCGCACCTGTTATTTTGAAAAATATTTCAAACTTCATGTTGTGTAGTCGCGGGGTAGCTATGTCGGGATACCTCTGGTATCCTGAAATAGCCATGCAGTGTAGACGTACCCTAAAGTGCCACAGGACTGCTCATTGTTTTTAGATTGGACTCTACAAAAATCAGGATCTGCATCTGCTAATATGTATGAGCATGACATAGTCCCCCTTTATCTGTATTTAAGCCAATATACAGAGGAAAAGGAGACACGTATGTCCAATTACTGACACAATCTAGGCTGGGACTATATCTCTCTGTGTGTTTATATAGGAGTTACACTCTGGAACTTAGATCCTGATTGGGGCTCAGGCTCTATTTCAGTGTTGATATTTAACAATAATAGACACCACACAAATGCCAAGAAGTTAGATAAAGAATGGAGATGCCTCAAGGGCCTGTGTTTGAAGGATCCTGAGCTATTAAAAACAAAGAAAATAGAAAGAACAATATTTTAGATGCACACATCTGCACCAGTTCAAACCCAATCCCCAACCCACCAAGCTGTCAAACGCCAACTTGCAGGAGAGAGAAAGATTTATTTATCTATGCATCTATCTATGTACACAAAGATCAAGTTGGAAGAGCTCTGGAGGAAACACTTCATGGCTCAGGAAAGTCGTCCTTTATGTTTATTCACACACCACCATTGTAGTTTCCCCATGGCATTGCAGAGTCAGTTTCTTTCTGGCTTTGGGTCAGAAGCAAGCCAGCTATTGCTGGCAGTTTTTGCAAAGTTTTCGGAGTACAGTTGCATAATACATGGGGTACAGGATCAAACACCACAGCTCTTTGGACTGGGTCTTATGTTAAGCTTTAGTGTGGTGCACGAGAGATTTTTTGGACCCCACAAAACTGATTTTTTCATAATAAAATCTGATTTGTAACTCACAGTGGTCAAGGCCAGGATTTCCACCCTGTGGGTGTACGTGAGAAATCACTGCTTGGACACTGTGAAAACCTGTGGTTTAGAATAAAATGTATATTCTACACTGACTAACACAACACAGTGACACTGGAATCCTGACCGAATGCATGTTGCTCATATTAAAATGCACATTTAGAATCATGAGTTTCCAACTCCGCATTTGAGTTTTATGTGTGGAATCAAGGGGAATTTTTTTTAAATGATTTGGGCAGTACAATATTTCCCCATTCTCTTTCCCTAAGCCATGGGGTATGAGCGACATGCATTCGGTATGCACAGCATCTGAGGGTATGTGCAAACTCCCCACTCCTGCTTTCACATTAAGAGCAGGAGGAAAACTGCACAGCAAACTCTTTCAAAACGAGAGAAAGAGACTATGGGGTCTCTTCACCCTCCTATTGGTGGACTGATGTCCTCACAACCCTAAGTGAAAGACCAAGGAGGAAGAGAACCTCCTGAGGCCAGATGGGTGGGAGGAACCAGCAACTCCCCGTCTGCTCTCAGCAAAATAGCAAAAGCTGCATTTCCTCATGCTCCCCTTTCTATGTAGGCATTATTGAAGATGAATCCACATAGCTGCCATCTACTGATAGGCCTCCCAAATCTTCCAGTTCACCCTACTGCAAGTGGCATTTCCATGGCACACAGCTCTGTGGTACAAAAGCGCATCCTGAGGACCTCTCTCTGGGCCACAATGGAACTGCACTGGTTTCTCTGCCTTGTGAGACACAGACTCCAACAGAGGCCAAGGGGAGCAAGGAGAACTTCAGCCATATTGTATAAAGCACTTGGGTATTATGGGGATCTAGCAGAATGGAAAAAAAGAACCATTCTGGGAAACAGCACTGGAGAATTGCTAGGAAATGCCTACAATTTCTCTTACATACTACTCTGAGGGATCTCAGGCCTCAAACCAAGACACACACATCCCCAAGCAGTACACAGACCACAGCCACCACCAAACTGTTCACCTGAATGCCTCGAGAAGGGAGACGGTGAAGGACTAGCTCGCAAGAGGCCTTGCCTAAGTAATTCCTGATTGGGGAACCATACAGAGACACCAATTGTCTGGCAAGCTCTATTTAAACCAGAAAGTGACAGGAAGTTGTCTGAGTAACTAGAGAAAATTCTGCCTGTCTTCTATTTTGCCTGTTTTCTTGCTTTCCCACCTTTTCCTGTCCTCTTCAGCCCAGACTCCCATCTGTTCCAAATCCCTGCTTCTATGCCCTACAGCCAAGTTCAGTCTCTAATCCCTGGTGTGGCACCTTACTAACCATCAGGCCTGATTGCTCACACCCCGCTGTCAAACTGTCTGGAATGGCTCCAAGCAGGAGTACCAACACCAGGGCAGACTGTTACAAACTAGAGCACAACCTGCAAACTGGTTGTGTGTTCTATAAACAGATTTCACCAACCACATATCACATATGAACTCCTCAGGCCTTAATATGGAGTCATGGACAGTCCTCTTGGGCACACTTATCCATCTTGCCACCTAGACAAGCCTGCATTTATTTATATTAGATAGTCCCTTATGCTGAAAAATTACAATAATATTCAGGTTATTCCAGGTCTCAAAGAGCCAGTCATTTACCCCCGGGCAATTGTACTGTAAATCTCTCATCAAGACAATGCCTGCAGTTAATCCTATAATAAACTAAAGGTTTATTAACTCGAAAAAAAGAAATAAGAGTTATTTCCAAGCAGGTAAAGCAGGTAAACGTGCACACACAAATGAGCTACAATCTTAGGGTTCAAAAAGTAATAAAACTGCTGTAGCATGCAAGTTCCCTATGGCCTTTAAGGTTAGCACAAGCTATGCAGCCTGGGGATCCCTTGCTTATCCTTAGAAACATTGCCCTCTCCAACTCCAAGCAGCACAGTGGTATAGATCCTTCCAGCCATGGATTTTTATTCATTTCCCCCAGAGTTCAAAATGTGATGAGATGAGGGTTTGTGCACATCGCCTTATAATGGGTGAGGGGAGAAATCAACAAAGCTTTTGTCCACTGATGTTTCACAATGATTTGTCTGGTGTTTATAGGCCTTCTTTTGTTGGGGAGGAGATGACACCTCTTGTAGTAAACCAGTATTTCATACTTGGGAATTCTTCTTTCTTTTATAGTTACAAAACAAATACTTCAATATGACTGTATAAACATGGGATACAGATATTACAAGTGAGATTAATGCATGCAGCAACTCACAAGCATTTCATAAAGTCCAAATGCTACACATGCTCTTACAAACTTAATTGCTCTTTTAACAATGATAATACACAGGTGAGCCAGATTGGTGTCCAACTATGCACTTGTCAGTGTTCGGTGAGTCCTAGCAGCCTTGGCATGTGTTAGTACATGGTCTATCAGCATCACACCCAGGCTATGTCTACACTGCAGAATTTTTGCACAAAAATGGCCATTTGTGCGCAAAAACTCGCAGAGTGTCCACATCTCAAGCGTGTTTTTGTGCAAAAAAATTTACAGTGAATTGACAGAACAGAGGGGTTTTTGTGATATAGGTATTCCTCTTTCTACGAGGAATAACTCCTTTTTGTGTAAGACCTCTTGCACAAAAAGGTGTGTGTGGACGCGCAACAGGGGTTTTTTTTGCGCAAAGCCAGCCTATCGAAAGAAGCACAGGTGCTCTGGTGGCCAATCTATTAATGGCAATCAGAGCTTTCTTGTGAGAGAGTATCCATGCAGTCTGGATGCTCTCTTGTGCAAAAGCACATCGCTTTTCTGATGTGCTTTTGCAGTGTGGGCATGCTCTTGCGCAAGAAGTTTTTGCGGAAGACCTCTTCCTCAAAAAGCTTCTTGCTCAAGAAGCCTGCAGTGTAGAAATAGCCCCTCTGCCTACAACTCCAAGCTCTTTATGTGGGCTATGTTTTACTAACCATTTTCCTTACACAAATCTCATATTATTGTTGTAGCCCTGGAATTTTGTAACTAATAAGTCTGTTAGTTATAATGAATGTATGTTATAGCAAAAGGTTTGGATTAAACTTAAATACAAGATGTAGGCCTCAGACAGGCCAGGTAGCTTTGTTAAAACGTAGCTCCAGCTCTGTTTGATGTTAGCATGTTCTGATGTTAAAGCAAAGGGATGGAATATTGTAATGCATAGTGATGTTAATATTAGGCAAGGCCTTGTAATAGATAGAAAGAAGTTTACTGTTGAAAAACTTTGTTAAAGTGACTAGAAGTACCCCTTTGTTCCATGCTGCAATTCTGTAAATGTATTGTTTGTGTGAATGAGAGAAAGAATGTTTTAGGAGAGATAAGTGTGAAGGCCACTGCATGCTCAAATGGTCAGAGGAGGGGCCAGAGACTCAGAAGCACCAAATAGTTATCAACTAAGTGAAAGCACACTGAAGATGAAGACTACCCGGGGCAGATTGATGAACCCTGAAGTTAGTGGCAAGCACCCCTTGATAGGGAACGGATAACAAGTTTCGCCAGAAGACAACACCCAGGAGGGGTCATCAGCATACTCGTATCAGATGACTGAGAGAACAACTTCCAGATAAACATATGTCACAGAAAAACTGATTGTGATGCTGAATGAATGATTAGGCCTGACAAGGCAAAATGTATAGACTTGCATAGAAGGAAAATCCTATAAAAGATGGGGTGTCTTGTATAGTTCTTTGGGTTCTTGTCCTGCCAGGAGGAGCAGCAGTCTGGACTGACACGAACCCAGCTCCTTCCTTGTACCCGACCTATCTGGCCAATAGGTTGGGCCAAGCAACAGACTGGTAACTATTCCATCAGCAAGGCGTATGTGTGTGTGTAAATTCATATGCTACTTTGTTATATTATCAATAAATGTAGCATGTTGTCTTATCCCCCTGAGAAAGATCCCATGTGCTTCTTTTAAGCATAACATGGTCCTTTTCCCTCTCCATGAAGTAACTGGAAACTGCACATGGATGGTGAGAATTAGAATTTTTTTTTTTAGTGTAATATTTATCACCAAATTCCAACCCTCTGCTACATTTATGGAAACTCTTCCACACCGTGTTCGAAGAGGAGAGAGCATTTACACTTCCCCCATGCCCTCTTTCATTCTGTACATCTTAAAAACTGGAGAGCTGGACAGGCAGGGGATTTTGCTGACATCAGGGCCAGCATGAGATTCTGGTGATGCACCAAACAGGCCTGCAATCAGCAGTACTTGAATTTTTAAAATTCAGTTCCTCACTCAATAAAAAATGTAATTAACTTGAGTGTTTGTTCAATAAAATGTATTGACTATGTAATCAATATTCATAGTCATTAAATATTGAAAATACCAAAATGTATGCAGTCAAGAGATTCACATGTTTTTAATACTTATGCTTTTTTCAAAGAGAAAGACTTCTCCTAACCAGATGTTAACTTTTCAAGCTAGCTTTTTACCTTTTTTCACTTCTAAATATTGAACTTTCTAAGAGCATCACTTTTTTTCTTTTCTTGGGAGCTAGGCCACAAGCTAAAAGACTTCGCTCTGTGTGTGGGTTTTTGTTTGTTTGTTTTGGGGGGTGTTTTTTGGCACTTCCATGAAAGAATATATTCTTGTGGCAGGAGCTGCTGTGCATTGAGCTTCAGTCAATGCTCTCCATAGCTCCTATGCAATTCCCAGCAAAGTGAATAGGTATTCTCCTCTTGACTTCTATGAGCGTTGGATCAGATGTCCTATCTGTCCTCAGGACCCAGCAATTCATTTCTCAAAGAGTGCCTTGGCAGAATTGCTACAAATTCCAGTCCTGCTTTGTTCCCCTGAGATTTCCAGAAATGCACCAACCTCAAACTATCTCAAGGGAGAAATATCTTCCCTGGGATTTTCCTTTTCACTGATATCAAAATGGGAGCAAGCTCAAGAATGGGAGCCTTCTTCTAAGTCTGAGCTTCAAAAAACTAGATTTCTTGCCTGTGATGAGTTTAAATGTTGTTACTGCCACAGAATCCTGTGCTACTTTTGACAAGGATCTTTAAGACAAAGGGTTTTATCTCCTCATGGATTAATGCTGATAAGAACATTCATTTCCTTTCTTGAACAAAAAGTATTTAAAGGCTGAAAAGTATTTAATAGTTGGTTCAAGAGTCTGCACTATATAGTTACAAATCTTTTTTTGAATTTAGGCAAAAAGCTCCTCCCCTCCTTGGGTCTAAAGAGATAAGGACTTGCATAACTTCTAATGTGGATCTATGAACTAGCTGCATGAATGATGGAGACCATAGGATATCAAAGGGATCCAAATAAGAGAATAGATAGATAGATAGATTTACTTGCTGTAAAACTATGTTCCCTTTAGCTTGACTGAGTGACATTTAATGTGAAAAACAGCAGCAGAGTCTGCTACATTTATGAAATCCCCAAGGACAGTTGTTAAAACAAGATGTTATGTTTCATGTTTTTTTTCCTTTGTAAAGTATTTCTCAACTGAGCAAACAATTCATGTCTGTCAGTACACACTAGCTAAATAATTGTGAAGACACAAAACATGTTGTGTTATATAGGATGTGATCATTTGCATAGGGACAGCCTAGAGAAACATGACACACTAAGCCTTTCAAGATTACATAGCTCCCTGTCTTTGGGCAAAATAAAAATAGGTTTGTTTGCTAGTAAAGCAACTGTGATATCAAAACCAGTTAATCTCAATAGATGTGTGCAAAGCTGCTGTTAGTTAATTTGCAGAGCTAGCAAACCAGCAGGTATGCTTAGGTTTTTTATGTTCTTAAGAACAGGGAAGCAGAAATCAAGGCAGTTGGTCACCAATGTACAGTATATTTAATATTTTAAAAATGTGAAATATCCAGGCATTTCCTTTTTCAAAAATATCGTGCAATATGCCAAACAATTTGAAGAGAAAGCTTTAGGGATGGGATGGACTTGCACATTGCATAAGTCCTTTAAAAAAGGAAAGAATCAAAATACAAATGAGTTCAAATAAGTGTTCATGGGGAGAGAGAGAGAGAGAGAGAGAGAATAAGCATAGGATAATTTCACTAGGGTATTTTTTCCCTGAGACGATACTTATGGTTTTGGAAGAATATCCCATTCTCAAAGGTACAGGCAGAATCCATTTGATTAGAATAGAAGAACAAATATATACACCAGTCCTTGTCTTTTCAACATTCTTGCTAATCTGGTCTTCAAACCCACTATTCTTTTTCCACACTCAAATCCCCCTTAGAACCTATTTCTACTCCCATGTCTACAAGACATTAGTCAGCTAATAATGCTAGGTTGAGGGGTAATTTGGGAGGGAGTTTAATTTTTTTTTAAAAAAAAGCTAGCATAGGTAAAGGCAGAGCCCAGTGCAAAAATAGCAGATGTGTCTCAGGAAATAAACTTGAAATGCACTGGGCATTTCCCAATACCCTTCAGCTGTGTTGGGCTTGCCTTTTTCCCCCCTGGACATAGTGGGCCACGTTCTCCCATTGATTTCAAAGGAGCTGCACCAAAGATGAATTAGTCCTATTCATTTCACAATTTTGCTATATACTAAGATTTTAGACCACAGGCAGATAGAGTCTGACTCTCCAGTTCAAAAAGAGAACACCTGTAAGAAGTTAGTATGTTTTTCCTCAGCCTATGTATACATTTCCCCAGCAAAAGATGCCATTTGCATCTGATTCATCTCCTTCACCAGAAGTTCAGAGCTTAACTTGCAGCTTGGTCAAGTTTAACTCCTCCTCCCTAAACCCTGCTCCTTGAATCTGAGAAAAAGGCACTTGAACAGGATCTAAAGCATTTGTATTTCCTTTCATCGGGATGGTACATTGGTTCAATGAACAGTACCAAGCTATTTGCTTCTTCTCTATGACTTTGCTTAAGTACAATGGAAATAATGCCTTTTCATTTTAAAAAAAGCATCTCCAAAAGACAGCCACAGATCTGTAAGATTATTCAATCTATCACTCTCAAACCCAGCAGAAGCCCACCATCAACTTCACTAGACTAGATGGAATTTATGTAACACATTGTGGGGAGAGGAGGGAATGCTAGGTTGCCACCTTAATTGTGGAGCAGACCAAACCACTGAAGAGTAAAGCTGAACAAGAACGTGTAGGGGGAGTTTTTCGTTCCTTTGCTCGCTGTTTAGAATTTCCTGGCATTTTACACAGTGTTAAGCTAATCAGTTTTCTTGGCTTTTTGCTCATATTAAGAATGCAAGAGCATTAGTCTTATATCTAGGACATAATCTGGAGTATTTATATCCCAACAGTCTATGGAGGAGGCTGTAATCAGTCAAACAGTCCTTTTCCACCCTTTATCTTTTACAACTTTCAGCTATTACTATTATGTGTTTGTTAAGTCTCAGCAGGGTGCTCCTCACAGAACAAAGCATTAAGCTGGAGAACTGCCCTTAGTTCTAAATTTGCTGCACACATTTTCAGGGCCCTCAATCTGTTAATTACTGTGTCTGCAAAGCCTTGGCCTGCATAGTCACTGCAACTGCGGCATTGCCAATCCTTGCAGGCTTATTGCTAGTCACATCGTATAGGTCCTTTGTGTGAAAGGCCCACCACCTTTTTGAGCCATTTGATTATTAAGACTCAGCTTCCACTGGGGGTGGGAGGAGTATGTTTCATGCCCTTATGCTGGCAGACAAAAACCTGAAAATGTTACTCCTAAAGACTAAAATCAGAAGACAAACACACAAATCCAAAATGTATTATTTTTAAGTATAATGTGATATTTGAATATTTGGCATTGGAAAATACCGAATTATCTCAGCAAATAATGTCATTAAACAGCCATTTTGTTACCAATAACAACAGTGTGAACAGGCAGCACTGTAAGAAACAAAACTTTGTTAAACATGCAGGGAGGCCACTAATAGATGTTGAGGTTTGCAGCCCAGGTTTTCATTTGAAAGCCTCTAGTCCCTCACCAATCTTGATCCCTCCTAAAGCCTGATCCTCTTTATCTAGTTCCATCCATCCTATTACACATTTATTTCACTTTCTAATGTACCTTATTAAAAAAAATGTTGAGATCTCATATTGAGTTTGAGGCTGTTATAGTTGATTCCCTGGAGAGATTCAGGGGGTCCTAAAGTTTGCCAAAAATAAAGGGTTACTGAAAAACTTTGCTTCATGCTTCACTACTTGCTTGCAGGGCATCTCTGTAATGCATTGATTATCATATCCAGCAGTAATGGCATCTTGAATGAGGTGCCCACAGAAACAGCTCTTCTGCACATACCAAACTATTGCACAAAGCACTTTCAGACTATTTATTGGTTGGTTAAGAATAGCCAGTTTGATCTATCCAGGGGGTTGATTGAAATAAGGTTCTATGCCCAGTTTTTTCATTGACTTTGTGTTCCTTAAACTATTTAATTGAGTACTGAGGGTGATAAGTCATTCATTTAGCCCACACCAAGAAATTAGAAAATAATGCTGATATTACTTTCTTATCTGGCCTGGATATGTTGACAATATCTGCACCTATTTTTAACTTTTGTCTGTATAAGAAAATGAGATTGTCCATGGGTGTCACCAGGAAGAACGGCCCTACATAATGTGTTATAAAGGTGTGTCATAGCATTGACCCTTCTGCTTCAGTTTGACTCCTTTGTAACATAACCTTGAGCAAGTCACTAAGGGTGAGTCTACATTGTAGGGCATAACTCAAACTAAGCTATGCAAATTGAGCTACGTCAATTGCGTATCTTATTTCAAAATAGCTTATTTCGAAATAGGGAGCTTCTACACAGCACTTATTTCAAATTAGAGCACTCTTCCTCCAACTTTCCTTATTCCTTGTACAATGAGGGTTACAGAAGTCAGAGTAAGAAGACCTCCAGCTTGACAGTATTTTGACACTATTTCAAAATAACTGACTGCTGTGTAGACGTGGACTAAATTATTTCGTAATAGTGTTAGTTATTTCAAAACAGTGTTTCAGTTTAGACATACCCTTACTTCCTTGTGCCTCTGTTACCCCCACTGTAAATACTTCCCTACATCTCAGAAGAATTGCAAAGATTACTTATTTGTCACGTGCCTTGAAATCTTGACAACAAAGATGCTCCAGGACAAATAAGGCATGCCTTCTAAAGACAGAAAGCTCCAGTTTATTTTGTATCATGTTGCTTTGCCAAAGGTGAAAAGAGCATCACCCTCCAGAGTAAAAGATACAAACAGTTTTCTTGTGTTGTAATGTTCCTGCTGAGGTGAAGAAATGGCTTTTTGGAACTCTTCAAATGTGTATTTTCATCCATAAGCAGGAGCTTAAATACCATATCCATGCCATATAAAATAGAATGATGAAATGATCACTGAAAATTGTTGTGACAGATTAACTCAGTGTGATGCTGACAGACCAGCTCAAATCAAAACCAGGTGCCAATTCACTTTTGTGTGAATGTCAAAGAAATATAAAGTGGGCTAGGAGGCATAGGACAATTAATTTATGTTGGTATCAAATAAATGCTTAGGTTATTGTCTGCACTTGCCTGTAACCTGTTGTTTGCTATTATATTGCATTATTAATTATTATTATATCTTGTACTTAATTAACCCTAAATCAACATTGTCTGTTAGTGAGGATTTACTGGATATATAAACGGCATGAAAACTAATGAAAGATTGTTTGGATTACTGTAACTAAATGCACTGTGTAACTCTAATTGGATTGCTCATTAAACTGGATTGAAACTGTAAATGAGGAAGCGTGCTAACTTCAAAGCATTGGTCACTGTTTTGGAAAACAGAAAATCTGCGGTCCCTATCTGTGTTTAGTCAACAACGGAAAAACACACACTGTGATGGAAACACTTGGCAGATTGCTTTCCAGGGAAGCTATAAGAATGGATCTAGGGAATGATCTTGTATCTCTGACCTCTTTTGGATTCCAACAGGGTGGAAAATTGAACAGGAACACTGAGATCTCCAAAGTTATTTTGGGTAATCCAGAGAGATTCTTGGAAAACTAGCTGAGTACTTCTTGTTGGGTACCACTTTGGATTTACACACTTGGGGTACGTCTAGACTACATGGCTCCATATCAACGGAGCCATGTAAAATAGTTTACTAGGCATAGTCAAAGAAGCGGGTATTTAAATAATCCCTGCTTCATTAAAATAAAAATGGCCGCTGCACTGTGCCGACGATCAGCTGATCCGGCACAGCGCGGCAGTCTAGATGCGGCGCGGTCGACAAGGGAAGCCTTTGTCGACCGCTCTGGTATGCCTTGGACTCACCTGTTGAAGTATTTTACCTGCTTTAACTTCTCTCTCATTCATTTCTTTTTCTTAGCTAATAAATCTGTTTTATGAAAGAAGTTGGCTGCCAGCATTATTTTTGGTGTAAGATCAAGAATATTAACTCACCTGGGGTAAGTGACCAATCGTTTGGGATTGGAAATAATCCAATGTAAGGTGATATTTGGTTTTAATAACCTTTCAGCACAATGTCTAGATTGTCTGGGCTGGAAGGCATGCTGGAGTGCCTAAGGGGACAGTCTGTGGCTTGGTGATAAGACTAATATAGGGGCCCAGGAGTGCATATGTGATATTGACTTGATGAAGTGTAATTACAGAATACACCACTGGTGGGGGGTGTCTCATTTTTTCTCACAGCCTGACCAGAGATTGGCACGCTCAGTTGTGAACTACTTTATTGCTACTCATGACAATTGCTTTGAACAGACCAGAAATAAAGCTGAGGAGGCTTGAATGAACTGTTCAAGATATTCATAAAGGAACTGAGCCTCTCCTTCTCCCTAGCTCATTGGTTCAAATCCAATTCAAAGTCAGTATCTGCCAAAAGTTACAATCATCTGATGCCTGTATGGTTGCTATGAAAAATTAGTTGATTGCTTGTGATCCAAAACTTTCAATACCAATGTCCACATAGATTATTCAAAGTAAAATGGACAGTTAGAAAAAGTAATGAAGAGGCCCTAAAAAGGACACCACAACCTAGATTACAAGTAGCATGGATCCATCCATCTGGCATATTTGGGAAATCTTTTAAGAATACCCAGTTCAGACTTAGAGGTCTGTGTAGCCATGTCTCTTATTGCTGAAGATGCATTGTCAGATATTAGACATTTGACCAAGTGAAGACCCAAATAGTTTCTCAGTGTCAGAGCCTGTCATGGCTCCTTCCCCAATCTGGCACGATAAATGCAGAAGTGGGGGCCAGCAAATGTACCCCAAAACCTTATCTACCAGGCTTTGGTTTAAAACTTCCCCCAAAAATCTTAAAACCCTAGATTTTGGGGGATAAAATCTCCACTGCCACCACCCAAGTATTGATGTGAAAAATCAGGGGAGAGATCACTTGGGAAATCTCAGCCCTAAAGTACAAACCAGGACACAACCATTAACCACTACCAGGTTAATAAAAAGAAAAGAGAAAACTTTTATTAACACCACAATATTTCTGTTGCAAGCATAATGACTAGATGGAGAAGTAACAAAATAATATACTCATGGAGAAACTCCATGGGCCTAGAATTTAATTACAAAAGAAAACCAAAACATCAGATCCCATTCCCCAAACCATAAAATAATAAAACCTAACAGATTTATCTAAACTTTACCCTACTTACAGAAAGTGAAGAATTGTTCCTTGGAGAGAGAGACATGACTGTCTCCCTCAGTAGCTGGAGGGAACTCCCAGAAAGGAGGGAAAAAAACAAAAATTCCTTTGTTCCAGTTTGAAATTCCTACCTACATTCCCATTGGCCGCTCCACCTGGCTAGGCGTAGTTAACCCCTTAATCTCCAGGCTGCCAGCCATCTCTCATGATCATGACAGAGCCCATTTGCACTTGCTGTTGTTTGGTTGCAAGTTCCTTTCATGATACCCGTCCACATCTCTTGAGCATCTTCTTGTCTGGCATTTCCTCACACCAGTATGTCACCTATAGAACAGTCAACATATTGCAGACCTTCAAATGACTGTCAGATTGCTCTGCTACACTTCAGGAGCTGGGCAGATGACAAAAGGAAGTCTGCGGAACATGTACCTGCTAAATGATGTGTTGAACATCCAGAAGCTAGACCTTTGGTCATCCTGCTGTACTTGCCAAAAACCATCACTGGCATGTAGGACAGTGAAAAACTGCAGCTTTTGCTAACTTACTGTTGACGACTTCTACCACAGGCAACTGAAAATGTTCCCTTCGTATTACTTTTATTCCTAACTCTTGGATCCCAGGATATTATTTCATCTCAATCTGGTTTGTCTACAACTACTATTGAATTCACCCATTTTGTAGGTTTGTTGTTATTAATGACTTTTGTTATTACTTTTAACTTCACCAAGTGGTGCAATTCTTCTTCTATTGTGTCCCTTAATGCTACCAGAACTTTATGTGGTGCATGAATTATAGGTGGTACTTGTAAACTCATCTTTAGGGTAGTGTCACAGAGTGCTGGAAAATAGCAGCTCAGCCAGCACTCTGGTCACTGCAGCCCAAATTAATTGCTCTAGAGCAAACTTCATTAAGAAGAGCTTTGCCTAATTGATGAACTGAGAGACTAATTAGGCCATTAGACCAGTGGTACAAAAAGCACAGGAAGGAGGAAGCAGATAGAGAGGAAAAGAGGGAGATTAGTCTTCCCTGCTTGCCTCAGGATCTGAATCCTTTGTCTGATACATCTCCTTTTATAACAAAAGCACCATGAAACTCTAAACCCACCTCTCAAGCCCTTATTCTTCTCTGCTTCAAAGAAGCATGTGTTAAAGCATAGAAGAGTCCTATTCTCTGACTGCCTAAGTTCTTAGATATCACCCAAACAACTCAGAATACTTAGAAATCAATAGATTTGCTGTGTGTCCTATAAAGTATCTTTGTCCCTACTGTATGCTGTAGTTACCCTTCCCTTCCCAACCTCTAGTCAGGACTGTTTGCTTATTACAAGAGAACAGGACAGTAGCCTTATTAAGGGGTGATGCTTTGTTGTCTGGTTTAGCGTTTAAAAGGAAAGGGGAAGTATAATCCCAAAGGAGTCTTTTACAGGTTGGCTGGCCCTTTCTGAGAAGCCAGGCTCAGCCTTGCCTCTGACCTAGCTATCCCCCAGCTGATGGTAACATGGCAACTTAATGATAATTAGTCACCCCCACTGTAAGGAATTCAGTGTAAGGGCAGGGGAAGCACTTCGGAGAAGTTAGAATTTACCAATAAATATAAGAACCTTCCAGTTTAGGTTCTGGGAGCGGGAGTCTAGAAATAGATCTTAAGTGGGTAGGACTACCCACAGGGAGTAGCTTAGGCTCCTGTGGGAGAAACTCTGCACAAGAACTGACAAGAAGACCATCCTGGCTAATAGCTATTGATGGCCCTATCCTCCGTTAATTTATCTAGCTCTTTTTTGAACTTTGCTACAGTCTTTTGCTGAGGATGTTGTGAAGGCCAAGAGTTCCGCAAGTTGACTGCATGTTGTGTGAAGAAATACTCCCTTTGTTGATTTTGAACCTGCTGCCTATTAATTTCATTTGGTGATCCTTGTTCTTGCGTTATGAAGAGTAAAGACAATTTCCCATTTACTTTCTCTACACCAGTCATGATTTTAGAGATCTCTGCCTTTTCCCCTCCTCGGTCCTCTCTCTTCCAACCTGAAAAGTCCCAATCTTTTCTCATATGGATGCTATTCCATGCCCCTTGTCATTTTTGCTGTCCTTTTCTGAATCTTTTCCAAGTCCAATATAGTTTTCTTTAAGATGGGTTGACTACATCCACATGCAGCATTCAAGGTATGTGTATACCATGGATTTATACAGAGGGAGTATGATATTTTCTGCCTTACTATTATCATCATTACCATGGATTTATAAAGAGGCAAGAAGATAGTTTCTATCTTATTTTTGATCCCTTTCCTAAATGTTTCCAACATTCTGTTTGCTTTTTTGATTGCTGCTGCTCATTAAGATTTTTTTTTCAGAGAACTATCCACAATGACTCTAAGACCTCTTTCTTAATGTGTTACAGCTAATTTAGACCTCATCATTTTGTATGTGTAATTGGGATTATATTTTCCAGTGTGCCTTGCTTTGCATTTATCAACCTTGAATTTCATCTGTCATTTTATTGCCTAGGCACCCACTATTGTGAGATCCCTTTGTAATTCTATGCAGTCTACTTTGGACTTAACTGTCTTGGGTAATTTTTTATCATCTGAAAATTTTGCCACCTCCCTGTTTGCACATTTTTCATTTAATTTATGAATATGTTAACTAGCTTTGGTCCCAATACAGATCCCTCGAGGACACAACTATTTACTCCCTTCATTCTGAAAACCATTTATCCCTACGCTTTGTTTCCTATCTTTTAACCGGTTACTGATTCATGAGAGGACCTTCTCTCTTAGCCCTTGACAGCTAACTTTGCTCAAGAGCCTTTGGTGAAGAACTTTGTCATAGTCAAAATAGTTCCATTCCTCACAATTTAAATCATGGAAGGGGAATAGATAATTGTTTGTAGTCCCCTACTAAAGGTGCCTCTGACTTTTTTCTGGGAGGATCCTGTGTGCTGCAATCTAGCTCTAGGTACTACAATTCCCATGAGCCCTTGAGGAAACCAGGAAGGAAATTTTGGTGTGAGGCTCTCCATGTGGAAGGAGGCTCAGCAGTCTGGGGGCTCTCCATGATTTTTGGAACAAAAGGAACCAGGATGCTGTGGAGGAGTCTTATCCAGTCCAGGAGCTGTTATGTTGCAGCTACAGACTGGGACTGAGAGCCTTTGGAACTGGGATCTATCAGGCTGCTTCTGATTGCCCTAGAGGGGAGAGACTCTCTGGCTGTGCCTGTGGCTCAGAAGGACTACACTACAATTAGCACACAGAAGGAGGCTGTAAGTAAATGGGCTCTTTGGGAAACTGCTGCCTGGGACAGATCTCAGAGATATAGACTAACTCTGGGTCCAAAGAGAGGCAGAGTGCCCAGCCCAGTGATCCAGAGCTGCTGGCAGTTGGTGGAACCTCCTTCACTGGCGGAGGGAATTTGCAGCTGGCTGTACAGCTGGACTAACACGCACACACACCACCTACAGAGAACATCCACTCTAGCGGCAGAATCTTCAAGCGCGCCCATGCAAGCGTCTGGGACTCTGAGTCCAGAGGAGTGCACACTCTGCGGTGGGATAAATGGTGGCAGTGCAAATGCCAGATAGATAAGTTTTCCAATTATTTCTGTGTACTTTGTTAATGTTATTTACTGTTAATCTGTTAAACCCTGTTGCTTTAAGTTGTTAAATAAAGGTAGTTCAGTCTAATATAATCTATTAGATGTATATTATTTATGATTTGTAATTGTTGCTGGAATAAGTTATTCCTGGAGGCTCTCAAGGCACACCAGTAAGTGTGTACAGGGCCAGCCAGCTGGAGGCACCGCCATTGTATGGAGCAAAGGGCTGCAGCAAGGGGGTGGATAGGGTTTCCCCAACTAAACAACATCACCACTGGGGTACTCAGGATCTCCTTTTATGTTAAAACCATCAGGTGCCCAGGCACACCTGTGAGTGTGACCTGTTCCTGAGTAACCCAGGGAGGAAAAAGGGGGTTACATGTTTATTTTATTTTCAAAGCTCCAAGGAGAAACTAACAACCAGTGGTGTCTGTCTTGAAAATTACCTAGCTGATAGGAGAGAGAGGGAGAGGGAGAGAGAGAACTGCCAATAGATTGTAGCACAAAGAGGCAGCAGATAATGGACTTATCTGTTCAGCATATAAATTTATATATGGAAGAAAGAGTAAATTATGACCATCCAGCAAAGGGAGGTAGGAAGAAAAGGCAGTCCTGACAGTGAGGTACAGGTTACCCTTTAGAAAGCAAGTGTCCTTTAAAAACTTATCCCATCAAAACCCTAAGGATACATTTATAAGTCTATGCAAAGATTCTAAGAGATTAACACACTAGTCTCAAAGACAAATTGTGTAAATTAAAGGCATAGTATAACAAAATACTTACTAATGCCCACTTGTAATGCATTTGATGATAATCTTATTGTTAGCATTGAACATTGGGGTACATTTTAATGTTAATGGTAATCTTGTTACAATGAATAACAGGTATGATTTTGGGGAAAAGCATTTAAAGCATACTAGAAGTGATAATTAGAAACATACCTCATGTTAAAAAAGTTTTATGGTAATTAATAATGCTTCTCAGTTATTACCTGTAAATAAACTTAAAATCTGGCAATGCAGAGAAATCATTACAAATGTGGCTTGCCTATAGAACAAAAACACAGGAAAATATGGAAGTAGTTCCTCTGTTTTGCCTGTAATTAGCAAGAAGCTTTGTAAAAGCAAGGGGTATTTTAAGCAATAATCTGCCACCTCCCTAGGGTTAAAAAATGTTATTTTTGTCTTTTAGAACCTTAGGAAAAGCTGGCACCAGAATCCAGAATACCATGGAACAATTGTTATGATGAAGATTGTGTTTTGTATATATGTTTTGTGTTGTCTTGTTGCTAAACATTGTTGTGTCTTGTGTTAAAAAGGTGGATACTATGCTGGGCAGAAAAAGATTAATGACCACTTGAACTGTATTTACAGAAACAAATGTCACAGAAAGGTAGAGCCAAAGAACACCATTCTGTTAACAGAGAAACATCCACTGTGGTGAAAGCATCTTTAAAGGCAAAATATGCATGGGACGCAAGGTTTATATTTTGGTGGAAGTGGAAGAATGAATGTAAAAAATGTAAAGCACAAAACTGAATTACCAAGGGGAATAGCAGTATGTAAAAACATTGGTTGCTAAAAAAATATGCAGTGATAATTGGTAACTCTTAATCAACCTCTGGCAGTACGCCCAGCTGAATGTGTGTGGTATTGTATAAAATTTGATGAAAGGGAAGGAAAACTATTACAGCACCTTCCCTGACTACTATAGGGGGGCAATACAGCAAAGGCCTACTGAAGGTATAGCTGCTTTAACACTATCTCAGGGTGCATCTACATAGCACCATAACTCAAAATAAGATATGCAATTTGAGCTAGGCAAATTGAGTGTCTTATTTCAATGCTATTTTGAAATAGCTTATTTCTACACTGCACCAAATTTTGAAATAAAGCACTATTCCGAAACATCCTTTACTCCTCATAGAATGAGGTTTACAGGGATGGCGGAATAGTGAGCCCAAAATAATGGGCTTGCTGTGAAGATGCAGGATAACTATTTTGGGATACTCTAGTATCCTGAAATATCATTGCAGTGTAGACGTATTGAAAGTGTGAAGTATTGAAAGTAATTGGTTTGCTTGAAGCCAAGACAGGTGGATAGCAATGTTCCCTCTAATTTTTTCCATCCATGTGCAGAATAACTTTTGTTATGTGCACCAAGGCACATGCAGATGTGCATCACCAATAGAATCACATGCTGCCGGCTGTGGGCACTCTGCCAATCAGCTGGGTGACATTTGAAACTCTCCTGGATGGCCTTCCAAGCACAGAGCTTAAAAGCATACTGGTGGGTAGCCTAAAGAAAGGGCTCCTAAGCCGCATATTGGAAAATGGTTTGGGTGGAACTGGCACAGGAGTTGGCATATTGGATGGTACTAACAGAGAGGTATTGGCAAACCAACCTAGTTATGTTACAGCTGAAATACAAACGTTGCGAAAACTCATCAGTCCATCCTTATCAAAATTAGGTATGGGGCAACAATTATTTTTTAAAATACTGCCAGTATGGCAAGAATAAAAGTCCCCATGAATTTGCAGATTACTCCCTGACTAATCCCTTAAGTGTGCAGGTTACAAATCCATGAGACATGAATGAGCTGTCACAAGAGAAATAAGATTCCCATTATGCTGGCCAACAGGTTCTTTACACCATTATGGGGCCTGAGGAAAAAAAGAAATAGGGGCCTTCTATCCTTTTGTGTCTTTTAAATTTACGAGGCCCTAAAAAGTGAGGGGTTTTGCTTATAAAAAGAAACTAGATTTGTCTATCCCATTAAAATACAATTTTTTTCAAATCTCCAAAATGAACCCCCACACCCCAGTCCCATTTCCCAAGAAAGGTGGTCAGACTTATCTATTTCTAGGCAGGCAGCTAAATGATAACATTTCTCAGGAGAACTTGGGAAAGTCCAATCGGTTACAGCCAACATTAATTGTTTCTTCTCCACCAATCCAGGAGACTCAAACACCAGCACTCAATAGTTTTAACTTGCAAGTAATTCTAGCAGCACACCAAGTGTGAATATAATTATGGACTCAGAATAGTGCTGCTTCTATTGTGCTGGAACTCTGTTCCACGCGCCTTGTTCAGATAAGATAGAACTATTCAATGAGAATGCATCTTGAATTAATACTGCCACCAGATAATGAAAGGGGCTGATTGGAAAAATTACTATCAAGGTAAGAGTGCTTGAGAACTAAAGAAAAAGTGTGCCCTGGGAGAAGCCAACTACAGTTTTGGCAATGCACATAGTCAAAACATGAAACTGCACAACATTGGAAGCAGTATGGAAAAACATTTTCAAAATAAGTAGTTCCAGTTATACACACACACACACACACACACACACACGAGTTTCCTTCCAACATCCTCGTTGTATGTATTTTAAATTTAAAGGGACAGCATCTAGAAGTTAATCCTCATATTAAAATGTTTCCAAATCCAACATGAATGGAAACATTTTGATAAATGATTAAAGCTTTAATCAATAAAGAACAGCTGTTGGAATTTAAGCATTATGATGCAGTGTTTGAAAGCTAAAGGAGATGCAGCATTTTACCAGTATGTAAGTAAATACTTCAGGGCATGGGCTACCTTCCTCTCTATTGGGACAATGCCCAATACATTTTAGGTGCTGCCTCACTATAAATGCTATTATTAATAGCATGTTGCTTCCAGTTGGCTGTGGTTTCCTGCTAGAACTATCCAATGTAAGTGACAATATGTGCTTAAAACTAGCTCTTATGATTGCAGCGCTAACCTTCAAAATGTAATCTACATGTAAAATGCATATAGCCTCCGGAGGCTGCAGATAGCTCCAATGTGGAGTCCAACTCTGAGCAAAATGTGGACTATCCCATTCACTGAAGGAGAGAGTAAGGCTGAAATGTGAGAGTGAAAAATTAATGGCAACATTCCTAACCTCTCTGCCAATCATTTTAGAAGAAACATCTTGCTTATCCTATTCTGTTGAATATAGTGACTGAGATTCGGGCAGGGAGTCATAGCTGCTGTCAACGTTTCGGGGGTGCATGTGTGTTATCTGATCTTTGGATAATATATAATTGTATCAATTATTTATCCTTTCAAGTTACCACTTTGAGGGTTGACAGGTTCTTGTCCCAGGATCAGGCCCAGTATTTAAATTATTCTATGGTTGGGAGCCCTGATGTGCAAAGTTGCAACACACACACTATAGGAACTTGTGTATATTTACAAATATAATTTATTAATACATTTAGCACAGTCACAAGCATCCCAACTTAAGATAGATAGGGAATGTACAACTGCATTTCCATATACTCACGCTATACCTTCTGGAACAACCTGAAGTGCTAGCCATCATCTTCCTCGTCATCATCACCTTCCCCATCATTCTGGCACCTCCTAAGGTCTACATCTCCTTCTCCTACTGCCCTTGGACTGGGATGCCACTTCTATAATATGTTACACTGCCTTTGTTATGTTTGATGCATATTCAGTGGGGGATGTTTTCCTTTCCCCTTATTGGTATTTCCTCCCCTTACCAAGAGGAAGAACTTAAACAACAACAAATAGTCTAGAAGCACCTTATAGACTAACAGAACATGTAGATGGTATCAGGAGCTTTCGTGGACAAAACCCACTTCTTCAGATGACCGGAGTATAATAAGTCCAGATCCAAGAATAAATAAGAGAAGTGGGGCGGGGAGGAGGGAGGAAAAAGAGAGACAGTAAGTAGATAGTGCAAATAGTTACAAGAGGCCATTAAGAAGCATCAGCACCTCCACTGTCTGGTTGATTGTTTAAGACCTTAAAAGGTGGAAGATAGTGTGTGAGCCATCCTATATCCTGGTTTAGATCACTAGCATAAGAATTAAACTTGTGAAGAAGTTAAGTTTCAATTCTTCTCTGTGTATTTGGCTTGTGGAATTGGTCTGAAACAAAACAGTGACTTGGAGATCCATTAATGAGTGACCAGGAAGCTTAAGGGTTACTTCTCCATGGTCCTGCAGGCCCTGGTCGACCACCACAGGCAGTTTACCAACATCTACATTGGGTAGTCAGGGAAGGTACACAATGCCCGCGTCTTCAGAAACTCCAGTGTCTTCCGGAAACTGGAGGCCGGCACTTTCTTCCCCAGGCACACCATCAGGATGGAGGATGTAGACATGCCACTATGGGGGACGCAGCCTACCCTCTCGTGCCATGGCTCATGAAGCCCTACACCAGACACCTTGACCCCAGCAAGGAATGCTTTAATGCCAGGCTCATCCAGGCCCTCATGATAGTAGAGGGCACCTTTGGGCATCTCGAGGCGAGGTTCAGACGCCTCCTCACCCAGCTAGACATTGGGGAGTGGAACATTCCCCATGTGGTGACCGTGTGTTGTGTGCTCCACAACATATGTCAGTAGAAAGGGGAGGTGTTCCTCCCTGGGTGGGGGCACAGGCTGGCCAGGAGACATGGCCATCCGGCAGGCCTCTCAGGTGGGTGTGCACATCCGGGAGGCCCTGTGGGAGAGTTTCTCACAAGGACACTAGTGACACTCTCCTTGGGGCCTCCCCATTAGGGGCCTGTGCCTTGCCCTTCTCTACCTTTCCTTCCTCACCACTCCCTTCTCCCCTTCCCTGCAGAGACAATAAAACTGACATTGTTTTTTTGGCAACAATCAACTGTGTGTGGTTTATATTTGGGGTCAAAGTAACTGGGGAGGGTCTGAAGAAAGAACCTGGGAGAGGAGAGTGGGGGGGAGGAGGAGAGATGAGAAACTTTGAAGGGGGGAGAGAAGGGGGAAGGAGAGACTCAGAGCTGGGAGTGGGATTGGTGCCTGGCTTGGTTGGAACCAACACCTTGAGTATGGGGACCTCAGGGACCATGAAGAAGGGGAAGGCTGGGTGGGGGGGGGGGGAAGGCAGGAGGTGGAGCTGGAACAGGGTCCAGCATGGGAGGAGGGGCAGAGGCAGAGGCTGGCATGGGAGGAGAAGCTGGCTCCTGGTGGGTGAGGAGAGACTGGACGGTTGTGCACATAGTGCAGCCCTGCTGCAGCAACTCCCTCCAGGTCTCTCTGTGCAATTGCATGTCCTCCTGGAGCCTCTGGTCCAGCATCTCATGCAGGGCCCAGAGCATGGAGATGTGCTCCTGCAGCAGTTCCTCCTATGTTCTCTGGTGCCTGTGGCTGCCCTGGGAGGTGTCGCCTAGCCCCTTCTCACAGCTTGTCCAGCTGTGGAGAATAAAGACAGACAGTCAATCATCCCTGGAAACATTGTCTCTGAAGCCTTGCCCTCATCTGTGAGCTGAGACTGACAGTTCTCAGGGTGGATGAACTGGGATGCAAGGCCATCTGTGGCCTGGAAAGTGGGCCCTTTCTTACAGAAGCCCAGATGTTCCTGGGGGAGCAGGCTCTCCCCCCACATCCCATGGAAAAGCAGGCATGGGAAGCTGCTTGCCACACTGGGATCCTATCAGTGGGAGGGGGGCCATGGGCTGGCTGGGCTTGCCACGGTACCACGCATATGCCAAGTGCGACACTGGTAGAGTGTCCTAAGGGGAGAGGACTTGTATCCCTGGCCGCTGGAGGAGATGGGGTCCGGGTGTAGGGAGGAAGGGGGTGTGAGCAGAAGACGCACTTGCACCTGGCAGCACTGTCCATGGGAGTGGGTGCTGCCTTGAAAGTGCGGGCATGTCCGTGTGCGTGTGGGGGGGTGTACATCTCCAGCCTCCTTATAGTGGTGGCTAGTGGTGGGAAGGTGTCCCTCTCGGGTGTCTGAAGTGTGGCCAGCCTCCCCTGGCCTTGTGAGCAAGAGCCCAGGGGTGCTCTGGTGCAGCCTCCTGCGGCTGTGTGGCCCAGACTGGCACTGCACGTGCATCCACGTGCATGGACTGCAGTGCGATTCCCCAAGTCGAGAAGGTTGTATGAGGAGTGCACCTCAGCCCCTCACTGCCTGCCACCTCCACCCTGTCTGTGTCATGTGCCTGAGATCACTTACCTGATGATCCTTCCCCAGCCCCAGAGGATGCCTGGGACACATCTAGGCCATAGGGTACTGGCTCTAGGGTCACTGAGATCATGGTGCTGGCCCCATCAGGGTCCTCCTCCTCCTCTTCCTCCCCACGGTCAGCTCTTCCCCCTGGGAGGGTGATGACGTGTGTCTTCAGCCTGAGTCAGCCACCAGGGGTGGGGAAGGGGCTGCACCACCCCAGGATGCAGTGCAAGTCGAGGTAATATGGGCAGAAGTGTGGTTCTGCCCCAGAGCGGGAGCTGTGCTCCCTTACCTTGGAATAGGCAAGGCGGAGCTCCTTCATTTTCATCCGGACCCACTCCTGGGTCTGGATGTGGCCCTTTGTGGCCAGGCTATCAGTCATGCGGCCATATATATCAGCATTGCACCGTCTGGTGCAGAGATCCTGGAGGTTTTCCTCCTCACCCCACACCTCAATGAGGGCCAGGTTCTTTGCCCCAGACCAGGACAGCACGTGCCTCATGTGGCACCTGGCAGGCTCCTGGGAGCCATCAGACTGCTCCCTGGGAGCAATGGAGGGCTCTTGGGGAACGCAAGGGTCACTCATTCTGACCCTCGGACTAGCTGTGGCAGCAGCAGTGTGGCTGGAAGCTGTCAGGGCCAACTTCCTGCCACAAGCCCTTCCCCCTGTGGCTGCAGCTTTAAGAGCTGCAGGGGAAGAGGAATTATAGAGTCCTGATGAGTGTGGATGGATGGAGCAGCCAGCAGGGCACCTGTGGGATTTCCTGGAGACCTCTTATTTTGAAATAACTCCAGTTGCTGTGTCCACACATGCCCTATTTTGAAATAGCTATTTAGAAATGGGCATTATTCCTCATGGAATGATGTTTACAGATTTTGGAATAAGCCATCTGTTATTTCAAAATTATTTTGAAATAATGGAATTGCTGTGTAGACACTCGCATGGTTATTTCGAAATAACGGTGCTATGTAGATGCACCCATAATGAAGTGTCTTTTTTCTATAGGTCAGTATATCATTGATCTTAACTTATTATCTTATATGTCAATTCATTACCATGGCCTCTTTTGTGCTTATCCATCACATTTGTTATTTCTGTCCTACTTGGTTATTTGGCGTGGTCTTAAATAAATAATGTGTTTTAAAGTCACATTAAACAAGAAAAAAAAGAAGAGATTCATTTAAGGCTCTCCAATGTTTTCACCCACTCATATGCATGGGAAGCCGCTTCCCCTGCCCCCACATTAGTGTTACTTGCCTCGTGCTGCCTTACTCACATGTGTAGGTGCCCAGGATGATCTATGAACTGGCCCTTAAGGTCTTTACCGGCTATGGAGAAATACATGCACATTAAGTTTGTTTCCACTGAAGCTTCACCCTCTGTGCACAGCAGGAAGGCCACTGTAATAGAACATTGTTTTTCTTCCTCCTCAGGAGCATCACAATCTGCCAAGTATCACTCTTGTCCTTGTTCCACACTTCTCCCTGACACTCAAGAGCAGGTCATGCCTCAAGGGCTGTTTACAGGTCTGAATTTTAGATCTGTAACCCACTAGCAACAGCTTCTCAGTTTGTTGATCACTCCCCATTTTGATGCCCTGGATGAAGCGATGAGGCCTGTTAGTCAGGTGGCATCAGTTCCAAGGTGGTGAAATTAAGAATACAGGGGACATTCCAACTAGTGAATTTGCTATGGCATCTTTCATTTATCTACTAAGATTGAGGACCCACCCATTAATAAAAGAAGTACTCTATGCAGCAAATCAAGAAGCGTCTTCTGACTCAGAAGTGTGTTAACAATTTTATCACCTTAACTTCAGGAACTGAACACAGGATCAACAACACTATGAAATTCATTCAACACGATAAGGACATCTGTGTCTTTAAAGCCTGTTGAAAATAGGAGCTAGGGTTAACTTGTGTCAGTTCTGACTCAGTGAAATGAAGGGATCAGAACTCAAACTGTACCTTTTTCTTGCTGGCACAATTGTACTCAGATAGATTATTAGATTATTTAAATCAGGGCTACTCAATACATGGCCCGCAGGCCGCATGCGGCCCATGGTGCAGTTTAGGTTTACGCGGAGCTCAGCACATGGCCTGCAGGTGGGAGCCTAATCAAAAACGTAGTCAATATAATGGTCTTCTGTTTATATGCATTTCAGTAGTTAAAGTCCGGGATTGTCATTGCTCATTAAAAGTGCTGTTATATGGGTGGAAATCAGGTAAATATTGCATTTTATAAATATCAGCAGAACTAACTTAAATGGGACCTACGTGTTGTGTAGTCTTGCCTTAACCTTTGTATTCATGCCTGTCAGTGTGAAAGAAGCTATTTGCATATATTTGCATATATATTTCCATGTATACTACACTTAAGTTGCAGCCCTCGGCATGTACTGTGAGTATTATTGTGGCCCCCAGGGCTTCCAAAGTTGAGTAGTCCTGATTTAGACTAAGCATTTTCAAGATTTGTCCTTATGGTCACCTGAACTATTTGTAAAACACCTAAACTATGGTAATCCTCTAAAAATAAAAGTTATTATTGTGAATTCTAATTAACCATTCCCTACCCACACAGCTGGCTAGAATGGATCATCACATGATCCAAAGCAAACAATCCATTATGAACAACGTTGTGTGTAAATTTAGCTTTTTTTTTCTAGTGAATTGTTTGTGGACCAGTCTTCACTTTTTTCAGTTTAACTTATTTATAAATATTCACCAAATAATACAGAGAGATACATTTTCCTTGGATTGCTTTACTTTGACTAGTTGCTGTTTCATTTCTGTTGTGTGATTGGTCAGCTAAGTCACATGGTATTATTTCTGTGCCCAGAGTCTGAGTGATTTATTTATGTTTAAAGCAGGAGAATAAAGAATAGCGTATAACAACAACACTTTTCAGTATGAATTTTCAGGGTAAGAATAAATGTGTTTTTAGGTTTGAAAAAATTTAGAATCTGCAACTATTTTCTCCAAATACCATCATGAACAGTAATAGAGAACAACGTAAAATGAAATGAACTCTGCGTATCTGAGGTCCAGAGTTTAGTTTTGATTGTTCAACCTGTTCTGCTCATCAGTGACTAAAATTACCTAAGTGTAGTTGGTGCAGTTTGTTAGGATCCCTAATCTCAGCAATGCAACATAAATCAACGTGTTTGGCATACTGTATCCTCTCTAACAAGAAATGTAATAGCCTGCTTTGTCTTTTCAGAAACATAGCAGCTATTTGACTCCTAACTTAGTCAGTGTATATAACTAGGCAGTGAACAGCAGGGATCTTGCAATGGAAATATTTCAAATTATTCCAACGAAGAGCCACAAATCCCTCTTAAAAGATTTTGTTTTTCTTCTTGAAGTCAAATCTGTAGGAAAATGTTTGCCAGACTAGACTAAGAACCCCTATTGAAAAGGGGCTTTTTATTGTTAAAGTGAGCCATATAAAAGGAAAAAAAATGAATTGATCAAGGAATGTTGTCTTAAAAGAACTTGAGTGCAGGCACAGAGGATGATATTGGTGCTCACAAAGCAACCTAATACTGCAGGCTACCAATATCTGACAGAAGCTAGACAAAATTGAGATATAAAAGTGCATTCAGAGTTCATTTCCAACAAGTAGGTAAAGATTGTACTCCATGACTCAAGGTAAAGTAGGCAAAGCCTACCCCATGGAGCCCCCACAGAAGACTGAGTTGCTAAATCCATGATATTTAGGATTTCTCAGGGGAAAACAGCCATTCACTGAATCTATAGAGAAAGCAGCAATATCTTATGTGAAACCTGACTATCTGCAAATTTAGAGCATGTGGATTTGCCCTAAAAACATGGATCTAAATAAAAATGCCAGTGTAAAAATCATGTCCAAGAGTGTCAGCAACTCTGTTCATTAGCAAGTCCTTTGCTTTCCTCAGATAACAAGCTAAAGCCAAGAAATAACTAATCTGGCCAGAGGAACTACAAGAAACAGAGAGGTGAAGGGGTGTCTTCAGTGAAAGAACCATTTTTTTCCAATCAGTCATGTGATCTGTTAAAGAACAGGGCTGACAAACAGATGACAGCTTCAGAAACCAATTGTTTGCTTGTCTTGCGCACAGAAATATTCAATCCAGCGAAGGTGCCGTGTCACTGTCTTCAATATATCAGTTGTTAGTTTCATTTAAAATCACACTATAAAGGAGGCAGCTTTGCAGTCTTTGGCTAAATCTCTCATCAGCAAAGTCCTCAACCGAAACCAAAGCTGGCCGTGATCAGAACCCAACCCTCTTTTACTTCACAGCTTCACTTTTAGCAGAACAATTACATTCAGCACAAAACCCCTGTCACCAAATGCTGGGCTTGTTTTCCTTCAATCACCTACCTAGCAAGCTGCTTTGTGGTTAAAAATGATGTTTGCTTGGCCTCAGGGTTACCAACTTTCTGACTGAACAAACCCAAACACCCTTGCCCTGGGCCTTCTCAGAGGCCCCCTCCTGCTTATTCCATCCCCACCCTCTCTCCATCACTCACCCGCTCATTTTCACAGGGCTGGAAGGGTCCCTTTTCAACTGGGCATTCTGCACCTCACTTGGCCTTGAGTGAGTGTCAGTCTTTAGAAGTTAAGGTTGCACCCTCAGTAATACTCTAAGGCTATGTCTACATTGGCAAGATTTTGCGCAAATACTTTTAACGCAAGAGTTTTTGCGTAAAAGTATTTGCGCAAGAGAGCGTCTACACTGGCATGTGCTTTTGCGCAAGCGATGTGCTTTTGTGCAAAAGCATCTGTGCCAGTGTAGATGCTCTCTTGCGCAAGAAAGCTCCGATGGCCATTTTAACCATAGGGCTTTCTTGCGCAAGAAATTCATGTTGCCTGTCTACACTGGCCTCTTGCGCAAGAACAGTTGCACAAGAGGGCTTATTCCTGAGCGGGAGCATCATAGTTCTTGTGCAAGAAGCCCTGATTTCACACATTAGAACATCAGTGTACTTGCGCAAGAACTCCCCGCCAGTGTAGACAGGCAGCATGTTTTTGTGCAATGTAGACACAGCCTCAGGGTATGTCTACACTGCAGAGTTTTTCCAAAAAAACAGCCGTCCACACTGTAATTGCGTTCTTTTGACAGAAAGTCGAAAGAATGCAGGGGTTTTTCTGACAGTGGTAAACCACTTTCTATGAGGAAGAAGCCTTTTTCAGAAAAAAGGCGTGTGTGGACGGGGAAGAGGGAGTTCTTTCAAAAGAAGAGGCCCCCAAGAAAAAAGCACAGGTGCCCTGGTGGCCACTTCATTCATACTAAACACAACTTAAATGCGAGAGAGCATTCAATGTGGATGCTATCTTTTGAAAAAGCACATTGCTTCTTTTGCTGTGTGGATGCTCTCTTTCGAAAGAAGTTTTTCCAAAAGATCTCTTCCAGAAAAGCTTCTTCCGAAAGAAGCCTGCAGTCTAGACACAGCCTAAAAGTGAAAGCCGCTGTAAAATTCCACTAAGCTTCTGCTATGTTCCACTTGCATCACCTACTTGGCTTGTCTCCCTTTAACTGACAAATTGTTTTCAAGAAGACAACCCAGCTCCCTATATAAATAGTCCAACTTTAGTCTTTGATCTTTTCTGCCTGCATAGGTGAAAGCAAAATTGGGTCAGGCCAGAATTTAAATGGGAGACCTCCAAAAAGGGTGTTAAGAATTGGTGATAGTGGCAAAATAGTCAACATCCTCCCCCGCCCGGGAATCAGTATGCTTAAGATGGTATGCTGTGGTTTGTAACCTATCCCTTAAATCGGCTTCCGTACCTAATGACTGGAAGGTAGCCAATGTGACACCAATATTTAAAAAGGGCTCTAGAGGCGATCCGGGCAATTACAGACCGGTAAGTCTAACTTCAGTACCGGGCAAATTAGTCGAAACATTAGTAAAGAATCAAATTGTGAAGCATGTAGAAGAACATAATTTGTTGGACAAAAGTCAACATGGTTTCTGTAAAGGGAAATCCTGTCTTACTAATCTATTAGAGTTCTTTGAAGGGGTTAACAAACATGCGGACAAGGGGGATCCAGTAGATATAGTATACTTAGATTTTCAGAAAGCCTTTGATAAGGTCCTTCACCAAAGGCTCTTGTGTAAATTACATGGCCATGGGATAAGAGGGAAGGTCCTTTCTTGGATTGAGAACTGGTTAAAAGACAGGAAACAAAGGGTAGGAATAAATGGTAAATTTTCAGAATGGAGAGGGGTAACTAGTGGTGTCCCCAAGGGTCAGTCCTAGGACCAATCCTGTTCAACTTATTCATAAATGATCTGGAGAAAGGGGTAAGCAGTGAGGTGGTAAAGTTCATGGATGATACCAAACTGTTTAGGATAGTCAAGACAGAAGCAGACTGTGAGGACTCCAAAAGATCTCACCAAACTGAGTGATTGGGCAACAAAATGGCAAATGAAATTTAATGTGGATAAGTGTAAAGTAATGCACATCGGGAAAAATAACCCCAACTATAAGTACAGTATGATGGGGGCTAATTTGGCTACGACAAATCAGGAAAGAGATCTTGGAGTTATCGTGGACAGTTCTCTGAAAACTTCCACACAGTGTGCAGCGGCGGTCAAAAGGCAAATAGGATGCTAGGAATTATTAAGAAAGGGATAGAAAATAAGACCCAGAATATCTTACTGCCCCTGTATAAAACTATGGTACGCCCACATCTTGAATACTGTGTACAGATGTGGTCTCCTCACCTCAAAAAGATATTTTGGCCTTGGAAAGGGTTCAGAAAGGGCAACTAAAATGATTAGGGGTTTGGAACGGGTCCCATATGAGGAGAGGTTAAAGCGACTGGGACTTTTCAGTTTAGAAAAGAGGAGACTGAGGGGATATGATAGAGGTATATAAAATCATGAGTGGTGTGGAGAGGGCCGATAAAGAAAAGTTATTTATTAGTTCCCTAAATAGAAGAACTAGAGGACACCAAATGAAATTAATGGGTAGCAGGTTTAAAACTAATAAAAGAAAGTTCTTCTTCACACAGCGTGTAGTCAGCCTGTGGAACTCCTTGCCAGAGGAGGCTGTGAAGGCTAGGACTATAATAGAGTTTAAAGAGAAGCTAGATAATTTCATGGAGGTTAGGTCCATAAAAGGCTATTAGCCAGGGGATAAAATGGTGTCCTTGGCCTCTGTTTGTCAGAGGCTGGAGAGGGATGGCAGGAGACAAATCGCTTGATCATTGTCTTCGGTCCACCCTCTCTGGGGCACCTGGTGCTGGCCACTGTCGGCAGACAGGCTACTGGGCTAGATGGACCTTTGGTCTGACCCAGTACGGCCGTTCTTATGTTCTTATGGTCCAATAAGAAATATGGCAAGGGATGTGATTCAGTTGAGAGGTCACTGGGCCTTCAGCTCTAGCCCCACTTTTGTCACTGACCTCATACCTAACCTTGGACAAGTCACTTCACTTCTCTGTGCCTCACTTGGCTCATCTATATGGAGCCCAAGGTCCAGTGTGCTTCAGGAGCATCTCCCTTGGGAACTACAAGTTGAGGACTACAAACTGTGGCATGTTGGGAGAACTTCCTGGTTCCTGCCAGGATGTGTCCTCTGCCCCCCAGCAGAGTCTCAGCACTGACTGAGCTGGGAGCGTATAGGCTGCAGGCAGAGAGGAGGCTGCTCAACTGTGATCCTGTGCTGTGTCCTTTACAGAATAAAGCCTGTTCCTGGTGGTTTGTCTGAGGTGCACACACACCATCACAACAGAGAGCACACAAAGGAGGCTCAGGCCTAGTTTCCCAAAGTTGTGTAAAAAGTCGCAATGCTTCCCTATGTTGAATATCTTCATATTGGGCTAGTGAACAGGAGGAGCTACATATAAATGCGTGTTTACCATCCTTTGTACAGGTTTTTGCAAACTATTGATAAAGAAAACTATATATAAGGATCAAGAGCAAGGGCACAATTTCAGGAGAGTAGGAAGGACAGCAGCCTTGCGTACCAGGTTGTGGCTTGCTTTTCTTCTCCTTCCCCTGACTATCAGAGGGCAAGAGGAAAGTACATGGCTTCTGTGCATGCCTGTCACTAGATACACTTGGTGTTCTTTAAAACTTCTTTTAAACTAAACTAAAACCAAAACTACCTGATTTAAATAAAAACCCTATCAAGAATCTAATTATCTGCAGGAGACAATGCAGCCAGAAGCCCAGCAGCAGGGTGGGGGCTATCCTGTTTATTGCACCCAATGTAGCATGTATGATTACCTGCCCTATGGACAAGTGGTGTATGTGTGCACTCGGTATAAGGAGCTCCTGGACCTCAGAGACTGCATATGGACTTTGGAAACCAGGATGGCTGAACTGGAGGACCTAAAGGAGACAGAGAGGTACATAGATGAGGTTTTCTGGGACACAGTAGAATGGTCCCATCTCTGGTCAGACAGCCCCTGTGCTGTTGAAGGGAGTGGGCAGAGGAGTAATTCATGGAATATAAATACTTTCCCCTCACTCCCTGATAGTCAGGTGAATGGGAAGAAAAAACAATCTGCATCCCAGTACGCACAGCTGCTGATCCCTTTACCCTCCCAAAATGGCACCCTTGAACAAGGGCCAAAATGTTAGATTTTAAAATACATTGTGAAAAAACAAATTTGAAAACCCTGCTGAGTTTGTTTATCTTAAATTTATCAGTGGCATTTCCCTCTTTCCTGACAGGTTACACTTGGATACTTTCTCACATAGAAATGTAATCTGGCTTCCATTAATGAAAAGCATCTTATATTTCTGGTAGATACGTCTACAAGCAGAGAAACAATTATTTTTTCTAATTAAGCAGCACTAGTACCCAAAGTGAACTAGAATAGATGTTGAACAATAGGCTGATATGGAGCCAAACAGAGCAATTTTTTTCAAATTTCCAACCAGTTTTTCAGTTAGTTTTGTTGCCAGATGAATGTTCTTCTAGCTCTGTTTCTGAGGCATAATGGAGACATCTTGTGGCTAGATAGGCAACACAGAAGTTAATGTACCCAGTCTTAATGGATCCCCCAGACAAATCCAACTTTGCTTTTCCTATGTTAAAATGCTGTTCTGAATACAAGATGAGAAACATGCTTTCAGATAGATCACACTTATATTGTGTACTTTTCTGAAAACAGGCAGTGTATGTACTTTGTATTTCCAATTGTTGTATTTTATCAAAACCTGTTCCCCAAACTAGCTCTTTTATCAACAAACCCAGTCTTGCACAGATGCGGTGTTTATAAGCAAGCAGATTCCGTAAGGCCGAACTGAGCAGAAAGTCAACTCCTTGCTTCACACACATAACCGTCAATTTGGTATATCACTATTGTAACTGATTATGCACGTCATACATTAATATTTTAAGTGGAACCATAATGAAATAGTTCAACATACCGTAAGTATTTCAGAATATATGTAGGGGGTGTTAATATGAGCAGCCAACAAAATTAATTGAAAAGTTTTGAAGCAAGTTAGGTGTTTGACCAGTTGGTAAATAATAGAGTTTGGGATACATATTGATTTAGCGCACACACACACACACACACACACACACACACACACACACACACACACACACACACACACGCAAATTAGCCAAGTATTGTAATGTCAAAATCTAGCATCAGGAAGGTTGACAGTTCCTGAATAACCCTAAGGAAGGTGGGGGAGGGGGCATCTCTGTGCCCCCAAAAGGGGTGGCAGCTTGGGCAGAAGGGGTGGGACTTGGGCAGCCAGCCTTCAGCACTGCCTAAGCCACATTGCTGGGCCCCCTATCCATTCCTCAGAGAAACACGGAACAATGAGGGTGACCAGGAGCCCCAAGCCCCTTTGAATTGCTGGCCCAGGGCAACTGCCCCTTTACTGCCCCCATTCCCCACATTGGCAGGCCTGTCTAGCATATAGAATTATACTATATGCTAATAATGCAAATAGAATTGTCCCACTCCTCACACGCCACATGGCACAGTGCTTCTAAAGTGCTATAATCAGAGGCATATCCTCTCTGCTTTCACTTTGACTAGCCTCCAGGTTCTCTATTTTCTTCCGGTTATCACTAATAGCTGACCCTGAGGCCAAAGTCATCACCTTGCAGGAGGTATTTAAAAGTATGTCTGCATCTAATCCTATGTATAAGGAATATAACGCATGACAGGATTTATATCCCCACATACTAGGATGAAAGGCCTGTTGAACCATCTGGTAGAATAACGTCTAAACACTAACATTAAACACCTGCCTGCTATGCAAGACAGAACACTTCCTAATGAAGCTCTAGTCCGCCATCCTTTGATCCCTAATCCCTTTAAGATCCTTCAATGTGGGGAGGGAACTCAGAAAAAAAATGGGACTGAAAAAGCCAAGGCTACAGCTACACTGTAGCTTTCTTCCGGAAAAGCTTATGCAAATGAAGTGCGGCATGGAATATCGCCACACTTCATTTGCATAATTAATTAGCATCTGCTTTTGCTCAAGAGACTTTTTGCGCAAAAAGGAGCTGTATAGATGGCTCTTTCATGCGAAAAAACCTCCTCTTGCGCAAGAACCGTTCTTCCTGAAAAAATGAGGAAGAACGGCTCTTGCACAAGAAGGGGTTTTTGAGCAAAAAGGAGCCGTCCACACAGCTCCTTTTTGCGCAAAAGCCTCTTGCACAAAAATGGCTGCTCATTAATTATGCAAATGAAGCGTGGCAATATTCCACGCCACACTTCATTTGCATAAGCTTTTCCGGGAAGACGGCTACAGTGTAGCCGTAGCTCAAGTTTTAGTGCTCAGCAGAGCTAGTCATCAGCAACAGTAAAGAGGGGAGTTTTGTGAACAAGTTTACAGAAGAAATGAGGGAGTCAGATACACCTAACAAACGTTCTCTAAACTTAGACCAACAAACATCCCCACCCCACCTGGACATGAACTGGATGGGCCACTATATTCAACACCCTAATGACATCAAAAGCTAAGTATCAGGCACTTAGAGCCCACCCTATTAGTCTCATTTAGCACGGACCCTCTAATTGACAGGATTTTTTTCTTCTCTTTTCCTCCCCATCTCCCCTCTTTTCCTGCTATTTATTTGTACCCCTGGACTCCTTGCTCCATTCATCTGAAGAAGTGGGTTGTGCCCACGAAAGCTCATGATACTATCTACATTTTTTGTTAGTCTCTAAGGGTACATTTATACTACAGAGAAGATTGAAGACGCTGCTGTCGATCTTCCAAGGTTCAAATTAGCAGGTTTAGTGAAAACATGCTAATTCTAAGTAAGAGGGGCACTCCAGTCGATTCCAGTAGTCCTGCTTTCATGAGGAGTAAGGGAAGTTGAAGGAAGAGTGTTGGTCTCCCTTTGACTTCCTGCAGTGTGGATAGCACCAAAAGTCGAGTTAAAGTACTTTGACTTTAGCTACGCAATTAATGTAGCTGAAGTTCCATATCTTAATTCAACCTTATGACACAGTGCAGACCAAGGTGCTGCAGGACCATTCATTGTTTAAGTTTTTCCTTAGTTCTTATATTATGGGAAAAAGTAAATAAATATTAAAAGTAAATTCACTTTCTCCATACCTGTCATGATTTTATAGATCTCTATCATAAACCCCCTAGTCTCCTCTTTTCTAAGCTGAAAAGTCCCAGTCTTTTTAATCTTTCTTCATATGGTACCGGTTCCAAATGCCTCACCATTTCTGTTGCCTTTTTCTGAACCTTTTCCGATGCCAATTTATCTTTTTGAGATGAGGTGACCACTTTGAATACTGTATGCATCCCGCTCAGAAAAAAATATATAGAATTGTAGAAAGTACAGAGATCAAAAATCATTAAGGGTATGGAATAGTTCCACATAAAATGAGTTTTAAATGGATGGGACTATTCAGCTTGGAAAGAGATGACTAAGGGAGGGACAATGGTAGAAGTTTTTAAAATCATGAATGGTGTGGTGAAAATAAATAAGGAAGTGTTATTTACCCCTTCAGCCTAATATGACTCAGGGGTCTCTCAATTAAACTAATTGGCAGCAGATTTAAAACAAACAGAAGGAAGTACGTACTTCTTCACACAACATACAGTCAGCCTGTGGAACTCATTGCCAAAGGATGATGTGAAGGCCAAAAATATAACTGGGCTCAAAAGAGATTTATATTAGTTCAAGGATAATAAGTCTATCAATAGCTATTAGTCAAAGTGTCCAGGAACACAAATCCCCGTGCTTTAGGCATCAATAAACCACTGACTGCTAGAACCTGGAAATGGATGACAAGGAATGGATCATTTGATTAACTGCCCTGTTCTGTTTACTCAAAGCATCTGGCACCAGCCACTGTCTGAAATCAGAATACTGAGCTAAACAGATGATTGATCTGACTTCGTATGGCCATTCATATGTTCTTTAACATAGCATAGATGGAAATGAGTATGTAAAGAAAAAAATCCATTTCTTAATAAAAAGGGAGAGAATGTCCTCTCCATGGCAAAACACTGGAAAAAATTAAACTTCTTTAAGAAAAGAGTAAAAAGAAAATAACTCTCTCAATGTGTCTACACTGCACCATTATTCCAGAATAACAGCCGTTATTCCAGAAAAACAATACTAGTGTCCACACAACAATTGTGTTATTTTGAAAGAAAATTGAAATAACGGAAGGCTTTTTCTGACATTGGTAAACCTCGTTCCACGAGGAATAATGCCTCTTCCAAAAAAGCTCTGTCGGAAGAGGGTATGTATGGATACTCTACTGTTGCTATGTTGAAATAGCTCCTCCCCAAAGCCATTCTAATTATTCCTCCCCAGTGCCTCCTGGGGCTCTAAATCAAGGTAGCACATCCACATTAGGGGAGCCTGCCTCGGACTAATTTGGTGGCTTCCCTGTAGTGTGGATGCTCTATTTTGAAGTAAGCTGTTCTGAAAGATATCTTCCAGAATAGTTGTTTTGAAATAAGCTTGCAGTGTAGACGTACCTCAGTAACCATGACTTAACCCTGACCAAGAAGGACAACTGGTTGCTAGAAAATTTGGGATCCTGCCAGGCCTCATACACAATTAAATCCTACTGTGAGAAGATGAACGCTTTTCAAATGTTGTCACAGCTGGTAGAGCTGTTTAATTGTACATATTGTTGCCAGTTATACTGAAATAAAAGTATCTCCACCAACATGCAGAGAGACTGTAGAGTAACAGATCATAACCTTGCCATTTTGACACTATTTATGGGATTTGTTGCACTCTAGTTTCTTCCAGTTCCACCACCACCGCACACTTATTTCGCCATAGCCATATTGAGTAAGCAAATCACAGGAGCATAAATATTGCCATGCCGGGGTCACTCTGGTTCATCACGGATTCATCTCGAACAGCAACTCACGCCAATCCATACAGAAGGTGCAAGGACCTCCTGGAGCAGGTTTTACAGATAGGGAGCTGAGGTACAGAGATTATAATTCCTTCCTCTCAACCTCTATCTTGTCTCTAGACTGACAAGCTTTTTAGGGCAGATCTGCCTCTTACTAGGTGTCTGTACAGTGCTTCTCATAGTGGAGTCCTGATCTTAGTTGAGGCCCCTCAGGGCTAATTGTGATACAGGATTGTAATACAGTAGTCAGTTGGTTATTCATCATAGCTCCAGTCCTCTTATCCAGAAGACATTAAGATGTATCGTAAACAATCATAGAAACTGCATTCATAAAAGCATACAGAACTCGGTGCTGATGAGCACTTACATAGGAAGTTTGTAAGTGGAGTAGAAAAATGTGAAAAGGTGACACAAACACCTGCAATTAAAATTATTCTTCCCTAATAGAAAGACTCCTCTTAAAGCACATTTGGATCACTATTCGTTTAATTCATTGGCTGTATGTTTGAGACTGTGTATATGTAAAACATTAGACTGGACTCTGACCTGGTTATTTTGGTTCCTATTATCAGTTTGTTTTAGTTAAAAGTGTAAGCATTGATGATTTATATTTGTTATCTAGATAACTGCTTATTTGATATATCTGCATTCTGTATATATCTTAGGAAGCTTAGAGGAACACTATCAAGTTTATTATTTTAAAAAATGGCTTTTGATACTAAAACACCTTTACACTTTTGATAGTCTAATGTACTTTTCATCAGATATAGGTATGCTGATAGTTTGCTCTTTACATTTCTCTCAATTTGGATTAGAAGGATAATATTAGTTTCACTTACTGGTTACCATGCACCAGCAGGGCTACCAATTTATTTTTGATTAGGAACATACTGACACACTTGCTCATCCCACTAGTCTGTTTACAGTAGCATCCTGTCTCTGAACATGCCCAGATACCAGCTGCTTCAGAGGGAAATATAAAAGCCTGCAACGGGCAATTGTGCAACAATCACCCCCCCAGATATAACTTCCCTCCTCCTTCCAATAGTAAAAGGTTGCCTAAACCCTGAAGCCTGATGTTTTACATCCCCTCCAAAACTCTATTTTATTAATATTTACAGTAGCAGCACTAGATACTCTTGTTTTCCAAATGTCCAGCCTTTTTGGAGGCCTGTTAAGCTTGAGCCTCACTGATACCTCAGAGCTCCACAGAACCCTCACGGTATTTAAAATTATTCCAATGATTTTATTTTTAAATTATGGAAACATTTATATTGGGTTTTGAGGTGGTAAAGCCTCGCCCAGATCATCCCTCCTGTGGGAGAATTTCCAGATTCACTTAGGAAGATTCACCCCAAACACTGTCACAAAGTTCAGGGTTTTGCCCCTTCCCTGCACATATTGTAGATCTTTGAGACCTGGCAGAACCCATCATTTGCACTTACTCAAACTCCAGCTTCATCAGAACCAAGCTCCCAGGGAATGTCCCAGTTTTCCTCCCAAACATTACTTCTCCTTCCATATGTCCTCCAAAGGGTGTTGCTCAAGGCTTTAACTAATATTGATAGTGCTAGAGACACACACAGAGAGAATTACATGCATTCCTCCTTTGTTCTAACCATATTTTCCCCCAGTCTGCTCAGTCTACACCCAGCACCAGGGTTGCCAACCCACAGAAATTTCATTTACGGACAAAATGGGAAAAAAGTACGGACAGACAAATTTTTTTACGGACATAATTTTTATACCATATTAAGATGACATAAATGGCCAAAAGTGAAAAGTAATCATTGTCATTCATACATCACAAGAACAATATGCTATAACTCACTTTCATTTAGTTAGTCATGGTCCTGGAAGTTTTCCATTGAGCTAAATAAACAATTAAAACGTCCCATTTCCACAGCTCCACAGTGAAATGGCTGAAGCAGCACAGAAGAAATTTAATTGCTATAGAATAATTGCTGTTTTTTGAAATTTTATTGCACTTTTACAAAATTTACAGACACCTAAATTTTTTTTACAGACTTTATGGATTTGTCCAATTTTGGTTAATTTTTTACAGACTGTCTGTAAATTTCCTGACGGTTGGCAACCCTGACCAGCACCCTACATACAGATCCTCCATAGAGTGGAGGGAATGGTTCTGGAAAGGGGACTGAGACTTCTTCACTGAAGTAAAGAATCCTTGAGTGGACAGTTCCCCTATCCATAGATTTCAAAGGGCATAATCTGATTCTCCATCTTTACAAAAAAACCTAAATCTGGGTCCAATTTGATCTGACGTCAGACTAATAAATGGTTTAAACCAAAATAAAAGAAAGGGGAGAAAGACACCTACTTCTTTTATATATTTGTCTGTTTTTCAAATGAAGGGTAGAACGGAGCCCTTTGAGTCTGCTTCGTGTTATCTGCGATTATCATTTTCTTGTCTTGAGTACTATATTTATTTCTATTTTTAAAAGCTTTTTAAAATCCTCTACATTTCCATAAGAGCCCAACAGAAGAAAAGCCTCACATACATCAAACACATACAGACCTGCATCTAGACATATAAAAATGAAGAGAACAGGAATGAGCTGGCATTGGAATGAAAAGGAAATGCTTTCCTAACAATCTTTAGAATGCATTTGTTATCAAGCTACAGTACAGGTTTGTGGGATTTATTCCTGTCTCACCTCTCTTCAACATTTGAGAAAGGATACGCATTCATGGCCGCTAATCTAGGGAAAGGGTTTGCAGTGAAGTGACACAGCATGACAAGCAATACAGGCAATGGAAGATCTTTGCAGTTCCACAAACACCTATCTTTGCTTTTGTTTCATACCCGTGTGATTGCCTGCCTGTTATTTGAATCCAAGCCAGCACCTGCTGCAGCTATACAGTTAATATCATAGAAGGACCGAACAACTCCTCAGAGTGCTGTGAACATTAAAGCAGCTTTGATAAAAATAAGAGTGATTTACTTCTGCTGGCTTTCAAATGTTTTCATCTGCATTATTCATGGCTGAAACAGGAATTTTCTTTCTAGTCACCTCTACTCATTTTTATATTCTATAAAATAGGGCTAGTTGTCCACTTTTATCTGGGGAGAGGAAGGAGGGTGGGAACTTCAACCCACATTTGTGGGAGGTACATTTTCCCCTACATTCAATATAGGCAAAAATAAACATGATACTCCACAAACAAAAGGTTTCCTGCCAACCCACAGTTACATTGTATTGCTCTACCCACCCAAACCCCATACAAAGAGCTCTTCCTCTGAATTGCTTCCCAATGATTGCCTCAGTATGTGTCAGGATTTTATTAGAAAACAGCATCTCACATGTATATCAAGCATTACTAGGGAACTGGGAATTGCTATTTGTACAGCATTGTGTTGGTTGTGACAGTTAATTATGAGCAGTGATAAATTGGACCCTACACAGTTTTAACACCGCAAACTGGTGCCAATAACATACAGTATGTAACCATTCATGCTGTAGGGTTTTAATTAGCAGGTTGTGGACAGAAAAGATGCTAAGTTAGCATCATTATTCACAAACAGTTACTGTTTCAATTTGTTATGACACAAACCGATATATTTCAGTCTCTGTTTTCTCTTTTTAAATTTGTTGCTCTATTGTATTCATGTATCGTATTGCTCCCTTAAATACTGTCTAAAAGCTGCTATTATAATTGTATGATTGATGACTAAATATATACAATTAGAGGTGGAATTTCCCTTCAGTAAACAGCAGGCTGAAAATCCATCACATGCCACTCATGGGGATTCCTCTGTTGCAGGTATGTTGCTAAAGAGGAAAAGTAAAAGCAGCTTTTAAGAATCAGTCAAACGGATTAAAAATGAGTATCTCTGGAGCTAATCCCAGCTACTGAACTTTCCCTATTTCCTAAAATAAGGAAAAAACAAGTTAAAATTATTTAGACAAGTTAGATATCTTCTAGGCACTAGGCCTGATTATATATAGGCTAGAAGCTAGAATACTCCAGTAAGTGTCTGAGAAGATACCTGAGACATTAGAAGTCATCTTGGAAAAGTCATGGAAGATGGGAGAGATTCCAAAAGATTGGAGATGGGCAAATATAGTGCCCATCTTTAAAAAAAGGAGAATAAAAGACAACCCAGGGAACTACAGGCCACTCAGCTTAATTTCAACACCCACAAGCCTTGTGGATGGTGGGGAAAGTAGTAGTATATCTTGACTTTAGGAAGGCTTTTGATACTGCATTATAACACCTCCTTAACAAACAAGGGAAATACTACCGAGCCACAGCTACTGTGCGATGGGTACATAAGTGGTTGGAAAACTGTTCCTAGAGAGTAATTATCAGTGGTTCAGTCAACATGAAAGAGCATATCCAGTGAGGTCCCATAGGGATCAGACCTGGGTTTGGTTCTGTCCAAAATCTTCATCAACAATTTAGATAATGGTATAGAGACCACACTTATAAAGTTAGTAGATGCTGCAAAGCTGAAAGGGGTCACAAATGCTTTGGAGGACAAGATTATAATTAAAAAATGATCTGGACATACTGGAGAAATGGTCCTAAGTAGCTAGAATGAAATTCAATAACTACAAATGAAAATTACTCTACTTAGGAAGGAATAATTAATTGCACACTTGTAAAATGGGAAATGTCTGCCAAGGAAGGAGTTCTTTGGAAAGAGATCTGGGTGGTCATAATGGATCATAAGCTAAATACATGTCAACATTGTAACTACTGCAAAAAAGCCAACATCATTTTAGGATATATTAGCTGGAGTGTTGTATGCAAGACACGAGAAGTAATTTTTCCTTTGTACTCTCTGCTGACACAGCCTCAGCTGGAGTATCATGTCCAGTTGTGGGCACCACATTTCAAGAAAGATGTGGACAAACTGGAGAAAGTCCAGTTGAGAGCAACAAGAATAATTAAAGGTCTAGAAAACATGTGCTATGAGGAAAGAGTGGAAGAATTGATTTGTTTAGTCTGCAGAAGAACAGACCGGGGTACAGGATTAGAGTTTTCCAGGACAAAAAAGGTTGTTACAAGGAGACAGGAGAAAAATTATTCTCTTTAACCTGTGATGATGGGACAAGAAATAATGGACTTACATTATACTAAGGGAGGGTTATACTGGACATTAGGAAAACCTTCCTGTCAGGGTAAATAAGCATCAGAATAAATTGTTTAGGGAGGTTGTTAAATCTGCCTCATAGAGGTTTTTCAGAGCAGGATAGATGAACACCTGTAATGGATGCTCTAGATAGTACTTAGTCCTTCTTAAGTACAGGGGACTGGACTTGAAGACCTCTCAAGGTCCCTTCCACTCTTACAGGCTGCAGGTCCCAACTCCAAATAAAGCAGGATGGGTCAAGTGCAAGGCTAACGACCTACTCTTGTTTTAAAAAATCCCAAACACTTAATTGGTTGTAGAAGTGGATCCAGTCTACCATTCCAGTATAAATGGCTGCTCTCTCAAGGATATTGCCAACCCTTCATGAAAGCTCCTGGTGAGGGCCAATCGCTGGAAGCCAGGATGCCAAAAAGTTTGAAGTATTTTCTTACTTCCAGCATCAAAATCAGCAATTAGAATGTGAGAACAAGGTTTCAAACATCAAAACTCTTGCATATCACAAAGGCAATGGACAGCCATGGACTTGAAATCCCAGTAATCAGTGAGAGCAGACAGGAGTGGATGAGGAGTGCTTCACACAAAACCCAAAACATCACATCTATTCAGTTTGCAGCAACAACATACGTTCATCAGAGGGAGGAGCACTCATTAGGACAGGTGCTGTTAAAAACATCACTTATCAACTGGAATCCTATCAACTAACATATGATATAAGCCAGATTCCGAATCAGATAGCTAAAGATGTCAAATCATCCATTGCTGTGCTCTGACCGAAGACACAATGAGGATAAAGGTAAGTTCTAGAATTTCCTCCAAATTCCTCCTGTGACTAATGGAAAACAAAAACACAATTTACCTCTTGTGATGGGCAACTTTAAAGCCTGGGTGTGACAACCAAGGAATGGAAAGAGCAATAGTGAAACATGGGTGGGAATCATTAACCACAATGAGAAGCAGCAAGTCAGAGGAGAAGTTCAGGAAAGCAGACAAAGCAGTGGAAAGCAGTGAAAAGAAAGACAAATGGAGAGCTGTTGAAGATCCAGAAACTGAAGCTGACCCTGCTGCTCTGAGTCATGTAGCAAGTGACTAAAAACCATATGTGGAAACTGCAAAACAGGAAACAGGTCAATAAAAAGTAAAGAGGGAGAAATGTTTACAACTGAGGTAGGAACAGAACAGATGGGAAAAAAAACATTCAAATAAATCCTCAGCAGACCTAGCGCAAGAATTTGATGAAACATATTATTAACTTGGTATTGATATTGGTCCAGCAGAGATGCTAGAAGTACAGGCTGCAATCAAGAAGCAGAAAAACATCAAAGTGGTGGGAGAGGATTAAATCACCTCAGAAATGCTAGAAGTAGTTGACACTACCACCTGCACAAAACTGACAGAGCATTTCAATAAAGTCTGGGTAGGAGAGACCTCTACTAAGCAGTGGAAACCTGGAATACCCAGAGCGATTGATCTTACTGATAAGGACTGGAGAAAAGTTTCACTATTACCCGGTTGTTGGGAAAGTCTTCTATGGTGTGACACAGAGGACCCAAAGCTTATGGAAGAACAGACTAGACTGAGGGACAAGAGATCCTGTGCAGATCAGATATTCACACTAAGACTACGTTTACACTGCAGGCTTCTTGTGCAAGAACTTCTTGCGGAAGAGGTCTTCCACAAAAAGTTCTTGTGCAAGAGTGCATCCACATCGCCAAGTGCTTTTGCATAAGAGAGCATCCACACTGCCATGGACACTCTTGCGCAAGAAAGCTCTGATGGCCATTCATAGAATGGCCATCAGAGCACCTGTGTTTTTTCCAATAGGGGTTTCTTGCTCAAGAAACCCCTGTTGTCCGTCCACACACCCCTTTTTGCCCAAGAGGTCTTGCGCAAAAAGACTTATTCCTCGTGAGAAAGAGGAATAACTCTTGCGCAAAAAGCCCTGTCTTCTGACGATCTACTGTAAATTTTCTTGTGCAAAAATGCACTTGTAAACTCTGCAGCGTAGATGAAGCCTAAGAACCATACCATTAGCTATGAATGGGACATATCCAGCCTGATTCAATTAGCATCATTAACACTGGTCCTATAATTGACAGGTAACTGCTTTTGCTATTATATATACTCTGGATTCCTTAATTTCTATTCCAACTCATCTGATGAAGTGGGTTTTATCCACAAAAGCTCATGATATATTTATTAGCCTCTAAGGTGTCAGAGGACTACTCGTTTTTAAGAAGCATCAGAATGTCAAATTCATTTCATTGACTTTCAAAAAGTATTTGACAGAATGCACAGATGTACATTGTGGAATACTTTCAGTCTTATGGAATTTTAGATAAAATAGTCAACATCAAGGGTCTGCTCAGTGATGCAAAGTCCTCTGTAAGTTTGACCAATCAGACAAGAGTGTTTCAGCATGGACTCTGACATGGAACAGGATAGGTGTTTGGCATTGCCACAGATTTCATCACGAAGAAGTGTGTTAGCAACACAAACACTGGCATAGCATGTACTGATGGCAAATTCTCTTAGAAGATACAGATTTCAATGATTTTGGACTATTGAGCGACGTGCCTGATAAGTTATGAACAAAGACAGAGCCCTTAGCAAAAACAACCACCCAAGCAGGGCTCAATATCAGTTAAACAAAACATCCTTGCAAACTAGATGTCAAATAGTGATACCATATTAGAAAGCAAAAACCTTGAAGAAAGTTGAATAGTTAATTTATCTGAGCAGTACCATACCAGCCAATAGAGACCGCCACAAAGAAGTGACTTCATGAATAAGAAAGGCATCAACGGCATTCACTAAACTCAGCCTGTGGAAATCAATGATATACAGCACCAAATCAAAACCTGAGAATCAACTCACACATGCTCTGTGCTCACATACAGCTTTAGGAGCTGGAGAGCAATTAAAATGTCAGCCAGAAAACTAGCTGACTTTGAAAACAAGTATGTACAAAGATATTGGGAACTGGGTGGAACAATATTGCCAACAAAGAAATCTAAGAGAGTATGTCTACACAGCAACATTATTTCGAAATAACTAGCGTCATTTCGAAATAAATTAGTCCGTGTCTTCACAGAAGGCAGTTATTTCAAAATAATGTCGAAATACTGTCAAGCTGGAGGACTTCTTCCTCCGACTCCTGTAACCCTCCTTGTATGAGGAGAAAGGGAAGTCGGAGGAAGAGTGCTCTATTTCGAAATAAGTGCTGTGTAGATGCTCCCAATTTCGAAATAAACTACGCAATTGATGTAGCTCAATTTGCATAGCTTATTTTGAGTCAAGCTCTGCTGTGTAGATGCACCCAGACAACTCTTCTCCCTAATGAGAAGGAAACATTGAACTATTTAGGACATGTACTCCCAATGCCAACACACAGACTCAGACATGAATTTGTCAAATGGAAACCAGCTGGTGCAAGAAAACAAGGGCATGCAAGAGAAACCCAACAAAGAACCCATAGCAGGGGTGGGCAGAACAGTGAACCCCAGGCACCCTCAGAGCAGATGGAAGCAGCAGTTAGTAACAGAATGAGATGGAAGTGGCTAGCCATTACCCAGTGTTCCAACATTGGCATGAGAAGGATGGAATATATAATGTGTCTGACTCAGTGATTTAATAGCTGCATCCTAAGGTATTACCGGATCTGCTCCACCCCGACTTCCTTACATGGTTTTTGAAGGAGGAAGCAGAAGATCACTAGATGGTGCCATAGTTCATCTATTAGCCTTTCATATCTATCAAAACTATGTTTAACCAGGTGAATTCCACCACTTACAGGTCAACATTTTAACCAGTTTCTTAATCATGACTCATTTGTGTTTTGCAAAAAGGGGGGCTGGCGGTTTAACTGTGAGATGGGATGGAAAGTCAGTCATTGTAAGGGCACAACATGAGAGAAAGACAGAGTTAGTACGGAGGTAGAGCTGCTTGTTACTGGCTTTTGACGAGTTGGAAGCCAAGAGTTGGAAGCCAGCAGACAATGACGACCATCCGTTGTGCTTTTCCTTTAAATAAAAGCTACCTTTCTCTTTTCATTTTCTTTTTCCTTCTTAAGAAAAGGTAATGTGCCTGATTTTGCAATTTTAATTTCATTACATATGGCGAGCCATAAACTGTCAGATAAAGATTAAATATATAAGACATTGTCAGTACTTGTGGGTTTTTCTTTTTAAGTAGCAATTAATCTTCTATTTTTGTATATACTATATAGTCAATGAGCAAACTTTTTTGGCTCATCAGAAAATACTACTACCCATTTCACTATCAAATTCTTCCAAGTGGACAGGGCCCTACCCAAATATATTGATATATTCAAGCCGGTAAAATAAGTTGCAATTTATGCTTGAATATAAAATTCAAATCTCCAAATCATCATCACTCTTTTATTGTCCAAATTACAATTCCATTTTGGGATCCGTTCTGATAGAAAGAATTTGTGCAGCACCAAAAATATAGACTAGTGTTTATAGCTGATGCATTAGCAGTCACATTTGCCACGGCATTGCTATACCAGGAAGGTTGGATGCATGTGCCCCAGGTGATTCTGCTCCAAGTGAAAAGGAAGTGGATTATGTTTTAGCTAGAAATAAGAGGTGTTTGCCCAAGTTACCTGTTGTTCACATTCACCTGGCCAGCACTAAACAGGAGCACAGCTGATGAGCACAATTTAGTATGTACAACTGGAGTAAACCATGTTCATGAGCCCTCTCCAATATCAAGTCAATAAGGGCCTGCCTGGCTGTATGTAATTTTTCATATCTTCTAACTGACTCAGATGCAGATGAAAAATACAGAATTTATTGTTCAATAACCCATGGATTTGTTTCCTTCAGGGACTCTGGATTTATAAATCCAATAGCTGAAATACATTAACAGATGATTAATTTTCTCGTTTTAATAATCCAAGCATAATTCAATTCTAGCCTCCACTGTTTCAGTTTTGATGGCAGAAATGTTTGAAAAAAACCCACAGTTCAAAGTCTCCTGTGTATTTACTCTTTAAAATTGAATTTGAAGTTTGAATGCTTGTGTGCATGCTGGAAGTGCTAGAATGTTCATAGGATTTAAAGTCCAGAAGAGGCTATTAGATCAGATAGTCTGACATGCTGTATAACACAGGCCGTAGATCTTCACTTAGTTATTCCTTGTATTGAGCTCCGATAACTTGTGTTTAACTAAAGAGTACCTTCGAGAGAAGCATCCAAATCCTGATTTGGACATATGCTTTAGTCAAACCATTTATTAGGTTCACCAATTCAGACAAGGCAAGCATGAGCATTTGACCAACCAAAACTAAGCACTGCTCAATACTCAGGCAGTCAAATAAATGTAGGAAATCATGATCCATGCATGGTAATCTATAAAAATACTGTAGAGCCAAAATTCACTCAAAAAAATATTGCAAGTTATTTCCTCAGCTGTATTCTTTTCTTATCTAAACCTAATCTCAGCTAGTGTACTGCTTTGTGTTTTGGCCTCCTGAAGACTTAGGTAGCCAATTCAAATTAGACAGAATGAAAGACACGAGTGGAACTGAAGACAAATGGGTCATTTGGTGAAAATTAAACAATGATCATATTTGCTAGAAATACAAACATGGAAATCCTACACAGACAGACAAAAGGATCCTTTACCTTTCAGAAAAAATAACGCAAGAAATATAATTTGTGCTACCCGTAGCATCCAGATATAATCTAGCATTTTGAAAAATTTGTTTTTTACAACTAAGATCATAATCAAATCTCAGTGATATCACTAATGGGAAATAGGCATTACCACATTAACTGTTCCTTGCCCTTAGATATACTGAACATTCACTAGCAAAAAGTAAAAAAGGTATTATTTGAATACACTGACTTCTCCCACAATGAATTATAGAATAGGTGGGTGTTCAATGAAATAAATGTATGACCATGAAATAAATGTTTCAATTTACTATGAAAAGGCAGTAGAATAATTTAAGTCAATGTAGATATATTTGCAATATATCTGTCATAGTGGAAGGAAATAATTCTGCATTCTTCCTCCTTCTCCCCATCATCATTTGCTCAATTCCCAAAACCTACTGAGGGCCAAGGCCAGAAGCTTGCCTAGGGTCCCAATAGGTGGAAGAATTATACATCCAGGGAGTATTCCTTTCTTTCATACCAGCCATCCAAAACATTCCAAGTTTCAGCCTCCTTTGGCTGTGTAAATGGAAAGGATGAGCTGTCCCTGCTGCAAACAAAGTTTAATTTGATATATTTGATGTTTATTTGTTCTGGATTGTTGAGATCACACTCCCAGTCGGCTGATTCCCCAAATCTGTGAATGTCCATGCACTCTAATTCCAGTAATATACTAACACACTTATTTCATTTCAGTGCTTAGTGGCAGACCATCATTTACTGCTGATACCCATTAAACAACATCACCCACACTCTTTGGGGAATATAAGACTGCCACTTCAATTTATTAAGCTAGACAACCTCTGAGCTATAAAACCTTACACATGTTGGCTACCTAGCAGGCTCTGGCTCTTTCCAGCTGCTATGGGAGCTGTTAAAGTCAGCAGGAGCAGTCCCCCAAATATTATCAAGAGGATAGGGACTGGTTTTGGAGCCCACATCTGTTTACTTCTCGGAGTCCTGTGATAATTGGGTCTACACATGTACCCTAGTTGTGAGCTCAACTGTGAAAAGTGAGTGTAACTTCATAGAACATAATGTACAACAACAAATGTTTATGGGGAAAAGTACAAAAGGAAGATGGTCAAGGTTAGTCCCGACTCAAAGACTCATGCTAAGATTGTGCTTGAGTAACAAGGAAAGTGTAGAACCAAAAGTCATTCGGCCAAAACTAGGCTGGAAAACTAGACCTAATTAGTCACAAAATAATGAAGGGATAGGCAATTCTGGATCTCATTCCCTTTTGAAGGCCTCAAAGAAAGAGACATTGGGAGAAAAACTGGTTACTACAGCATCTGAAAAACTCAGAAACAGAAAAACTTCGAAAAACTCTGGTCATCTGAAGAAGTGGGCTGTGCCCACGAAAGCTCATGATACCATCTACATGTTTTGTTAGTCTATAAAGTGCTACCAGACTATTTGTTGTTTTTTAAGTTTATAGTGTGGCATGCTTTACCATCACAGCTCCTTTCCCAGTAGTGTCTTGAATCCCCAGGCCTTCATCATCACAATCCTGAGAGATGTCCTGATCAAACCAGGCCACAGACTGAAGGACACAAGTGTTGCTGCCACCTCTACCAGCTCTGTCTGAATCCCAGAATGTGAGTGTGTCAATTCCTCCTCCCACCCCACACACATACATCTGCCTTTTTCCTTCCTCATCTTATTTCTTCTTTTTCCTCTCCCTCATTTTGTTTTCCCCTTCCTTCTAATAAGCGTCTTAGCTGTGTATTTCACACCACTGCTGTAAGCCCATGGTCAGTGAGAGAGGGATTAAAAGCAATGTCTAAACATCCCAATGCTGGTATTTGTTTTCCAGGTCTCAGAGCAGATAAGATTCTGTGCTGTGACTGTGTCCCCCTGCCACAAGTGTGGATGTGAGTCAGCATCACTGACAGAAGTGGCAATCTCTCTGCACGTTGCTCTTGTTTTGTCTTCTAGGAGACAAAGTCAGACTTTAACAACCACAGCAGCAGCAGCCAGCTCCTGCCTAGCTTAACTAACTTCTTCTCTTTTTACTCCCAGCACAGTTATGGCCATCTTTGATGCCACCAGTGAGCGGAAAGATGGAGTTAAACACAACAAGGTGATCTTAGGGGTGGGAGATGTGGGTGACTGCCAAGGGCATGGTGGTCGGGAGATAGGGGGGAAAATGCAGCAGGACAAACATGCCTTCTGCCAGCTTTCAGGGAAGTGCTGCAAACTTAAAGACTCTTCCTTCAGTTGGAGAAACATGGGGAGGACAAAAGGTGATGCACGGATACTGCTCGACCTCTGGACATTCCTCTGTGTCCCCCAGTGGGCTATCAGGGAGGGAAGGAGGGAGGAGTAGTGGCCAGGACTTCTAGCATCCTGGTCACTTTCCCTTAGGCTGTGAGGCATCAGGAATTGCTGCTCTCTGCCCTCCTTTTATGCAGCCCAGTTGGGGAAACTAACCAGGATGCAGGGAGCATCTAGCTTTGCTCCTCGTTCCTCCCTATAAACATCTAGGGGGTCACAAAGAAGCCGTGTCTTGGAGGGGAATTGTGAGTAATACCAGCTGTTTTGTGCTACCAGGTTAGTTTCCCCATATGGTCATAGGAGGAGACTTCAGGAGTTAGGGACACAGCGGGTGCAGAAGGTTGTTGGGAAGAAGGGGCTATTCATTATTAATGTAATTATTGTGTATTTTACAAATAATTTCAGACATACATCTCAGATTAGATACCTGAAATCACACTCAGTTTTAATCAGTGATGACCATTTCTCAGCATCTAGCACAAGATGGGTCCATGTCTCCCTCCACCTACCTGGATTCTCCTCTTCCCTTACTTTATTCTTGAGAGCATGCAGAAGCTTATCACCAGAAGCCAAAGATTTGATCCTGAAACTTTTGCTCTGCAAGGAGTCCTTGCTCAGCTACGGAATCCCATTGAACCCAGGAAATTGCAGGATCTGTCCCTAGCTCTTGCGTAGTACCATAACTCAGAGGTTTTGGAGTAGTTCCATATTTGTGTTAACTTGTTGGCAAACGTATTAAATGGTTTGCTGCTGCTATGAAGAATAAAGAATGAGTCTATGTTCTACCATACAGGCTTTCCATCCTGAAGTACAATGACATATGCCAGACTCCTTTTGGTTACATAGAGCACGTGTTGAGAGAAATAAAGCAGATGCAAGCAGCATGAAGAACCATACGTGGCGGCCCCAGGCATCCTTACTGTATTTGCTCATGCAAGCTGCACCAGTGGATGCAATTACTAGAACACAGCTTTGCAGTCTGGCCTCTCTCACTCAAGCTAGGCCAAACTGTGTAGTAAAGAGAATGCCACTGTGGATAGCTTAGTAAAAACAGCTCATTGTTGAAGGAGTCGTCAAAAAAGCTAAATGTACAAGAGACATCTTGGACAATTCTCTTGTGATGAACAATCTGGAGACATGTTCATAATTCATATTTGTGGGCAAAACAAAGATCGTTTAGGTGTTTTCAATTAAAGTCTCAATGAAATAAGACACAGGCAGCCAGGGAGGTCTGTGAAAGGTAGTATCTGACTAGGTGGCAAGCCTATAGTTGAATGACAACTATAACTCATTATTAAGTTAATGATGTCTCCTCAGTGGTCCATTTCATTAAAAAAAAAAAAAAAAAATCCAAGTGTGCATGTAGATAAGTGGGGAAAAACATGTGATTTTTAAATCTGGGGCTGCAGCCCTGGAGTGGGTCAGTTTGGAAAAAGACTTTTCGACACAGCAAAAGGAGCCTGAATCTAAGCCGCATCATGATGCTAATAGGCTGCCCAGAGAAGTCAAGGAGAGGGGGATTGTTTTCAGGAGATATATATTGTACCCCAACAAGCAGAGATTGCCTTATGTAATTTGGCTTAAGAGAAGTGAAAATCAAAACATTGTGTGGGGGAGATTTTGTTTTAATACTATTTATTCCTGCACAGATATGTTTTACCCTTGTGATGGAAATTTCAGTTTTACCAGAGGAAAGGAGCTGTCTGTCTGTCACTGTCCTCCCAGAAGGACCTTTAGAAAATTTTACATATCAAGCCCAGATAATTAAGCACTTTGAAAACTTGAACGTGACCTGGTAGTACATGGGAAGTCAATATAGAGAGTGGAGGAGAGGTGTGACTGTTTTGTATCTTCCAGTTTCCATTTCTAGTTTATGATCACTGGTTCTGTATTTGGTCAGCTTGCTTTAGCTTTGTACATTTTACTGTAGAGAGGAGATCTGCCAGATTATTGTGCAGGACAGGCTAGTTTATTGCTATTTTTAACATGTTCTTTCCTATGACTAGTATAGTCATGATCTAGGTGCTGATCTAGCATCTTGAGGTTCCTTCAGTTTAGAGTGAAATTGTTTACTCCACTGGTTGCGGGGTGACAAGGTAGATGTATAGATGACGGGTCTGTATTTTCATTTGGATTTTGTTATTTATTCTATAGTGCTTTGTGGTGCCGGAAGTGTTTGCTGCTTTGGCGAAAGTGGCACAAGAGGATGAATTCTATGTGCACAAGAGGCTATGCTCTGCAAAGATCATTGCTGAAATTTCTGTGCATGTGGACTATTGGTTTGCAGAACTGCAATTGGAAGGTTCATTTTGGTGATTTGACTAGGTCAGTGCAATTGGTTGCTAACACTGGGTGCCAGATTTCTGAATAGCTGAATGGGACAGCTTGCTTTGTTGAAATTTTAGCAGCAGTTTTTACTTGCTTGGTTTGGTTTGGCTTTGGGGGACAATGGGAATTTTATTTCTCCAACAGTTTCTTCCTGGAATAGAAGACCTACAGATTTTTTTCCTTATAGTCCTTTAACAGCCAATCTAAAGCTCCCTGCATTTGTTATGAGACCCAGCTATATATAATTTAGGATGTGATTAATCATTGTACCTAATATTTTTATTCTTTATTGGTTGTTTTGGAGCTTTTCCTGAAGTCTCCTTTTTCTTTATGGCAGGTTGGTCCATAAGGCCCATGTATGCAGAACGTGTAAGTTTCTTTTGGAGACAGGTGACAATATGACTAGAACATCAGTGCAGAATACAATTGAGCAGTGTTTAAGTGGGACTGATAAACCTTTGACATATTGGTAGAAGATGGACAGGATAACATTACAGCCCCGATTTACTCCCTTTTCTTTCTTGAAGGCCTTTTCTTGTTTTGTTTTGTTTTTTAAATCCTCTATTTGATGGATTGGCACCTGGATTTAGTGAAGTCATATTTTCCCCCCACTATTCCATTTTGTAGTAATTTGAGGTCAGTTAGGTAAAGATGTGGTTAGTGGTTCCTTTCTCAGGGAAGATGCCAATTTGGCTTTCATGGACTATGGAGATGCCAGCCAGATATTGTACTATTTTTTAAACAAGGATGTTGCACAATGATTTGCTAATGTTGCTCTTGACCCAGATATGTTTGTGGTTGGTGAGCATTAGGATAGCTCTACTTTTGTATATTGGGGCAATCAGACCATCTTGTGTCCAGGTCTTAGGGGTTAGCATAAACAGCTTTACAAAAGTTTTCTGGATGCATTTGGTCCGGTGTTTGAGCACCCTGACATGATATCTGACACACATGATTTACTGGGCTGGAAAATTTTCAGATACTTATTTAGTTTGTGCATTGATATAGGAACATGTAGGGTAGATAGTTTTTCTGATAATGTTTTGTTTTTATGTCAGATATTCAAGTTGGGTTCCTTTTTTGTGTTCCTTCCATCATTTTCCATTCTGGATTATTATGAGTTATTTCTTTGCTTTCATTTCTTTCCACACTTGCCAGAAGGAATTGGTGCCTATAATATCTTTGTGCTAATTTTCCTTTCACGTGGTCTGATTTTGTTCCACTGAAGTACTGGCTTGTAATGCTACAGGCTTTTGTGCTCAGCTATACAAAGTTAATGTCACATGTGTTTTTATTTTCAGTTGGAAACAATTTTTTCAGCCTCTATCAAACCATTTTTGTTTGTTTCCTTTTCCTTCCCTTTGAGCTGAAATCTCCTTTTGCTAGTAGTATGGCTAGGGATTTTGTTTCTCGGATGAAGATTCTTTGGGAGTCCTCTGTGACTGTTTAGCCATTGTGTTAATTTACAAACATTAATTAAATTTTCAAGGAATGGTGATTTCCAAGGCTCTCATTATTTTGCAGACTTGTCCCCAGAGATGTTTATTGAGTAAGCCATAGAGATTTTGTGGTAGTTTGTTACTTGCTGGCATGCAATGTGATTTGTTTAGTTACAGGCCCAATTAACTGTGGCCCAACAAGAATTACTGGGGTTTGGCTATTGGTACATTTATGTCATTGAACTCTAGATACAGGGTGGCGTAAATCAATCACATTATTTATCATTAACTCAGCAAAGGGCAATTTGCCAAGGCAGTCCTCTCCTGTTCTGTTCCTACCCTCCAATGATGTATAGGCCCAGGCTGTTACACATGCTAGGAAATTTCTTTTCATCCATGTTGACAATGCCATTGAAGCTATGTGGGATGTTTTGGTGGGATGTTGTGCTAAAGTGCATCAGCTCAAACTAGGCCTCTTTCCCAAGTCTGGGTCTTTGCCTGTGTATGTGTTTATGTCAGAACCAAATCGCCCTGTATTCACATCTGTGATGGGGCGGCACCGCCCCGCACTCAAGCCCAAGGAGTCCACCTGGCCCAGGTGGCTGAGGGGGCCCCACCCCCACAGCCCTGCGGAGCATGCTCAGGCTGTAGGCCCGGGATAAATACCCAGATAAGCAGGCAGACAGGGAGGGGTGTGGCCGAAGAGGCCGGGGCTCAGAGAGGCGCTCCGAAACAGCCCAAACCACCGCCTGAACCCAGTCCACTATTGCTGCCGCGGCAGGAGTCTGACCAGCCCCCACAGGAGCATCGCTCACCATCCAAACCACTCCAGGAGCAGCCGAGGGGTAACCTGCAGAGGGCCCGACCCGGCAAGGGGAGAGGTAGGAGACAGCCCAGGGCAGAGGAAGGACCTCCAGGAGGTCGACGAGTTCCGGCAGACATCCCCACCGACCAGGCAGTGGAAACCTTCGCTGCCATCAGGGCCCTGGGCTGGGACCCAGTGGAGTGGGAGGGCCCGGGTTCCCCTACCTCTCCCACCACTCTGCACGCCACCCACAGAGACTGCAGGGGCATTGTACTTTGGGGCTAGGGCTGTATTTCCCTTAAGCCAGGGGCATTGTACTTTGGGACTAGGCCCGAGGGCCGCATTTCCCCTACGCCAGGGCATTGTACTTTGGGGGACTGGGCCAGGCAGGGCTGAAGTTTACCCCGAGTGTGGGTGGCACACCCCGACGTGGGGCCCGCCCCTCGACAACATCCATTACTTAAGTGCCATCATCTTTGTGCAAAATACACCTTGGCTGTGTCTATATTGGCATGATTTTGCGCAAAAGCGGCCGCTTTTGCGCAAAAACATGCTGCCTGTCTACACTGGCGGGAGTTCTTGCGCAAGAACACTGACGTTCTAATGTGTGAAATCAGGGCTTCTTGCAAGAACTGATGCTCCTGCTCAGAATAAGCCCTCTTGCACAACTGTTCTTGCGCAAGAGGCCAGTGTAGACAGGCAACATGAATTTCTTGCAAGAAAGCCCAATGGCTAAAATGGCCATTGGAGCTTTCTTCACAAGAGAGAGCCTACACGGATGCTTTTGCACAAAAGCACATCTCTTGCGCAAAAGCACATGCCAGTGTAGACGCTCTCTTGCGCAAATACTTTAACGCAAAAACTCTTGCGTTAAAAGTATTTGTGCAAAATCTTGCCAATGTAGACATAGCCCTTGAGAAGCTAATAACAGATCAGTATTTTTGTATAATGTATGAAATGTGTGTTCAGATTTATGAACATAAACTGAAATTAGGCCTACATGGCTTTACCAAACCAGTCGGTGTATGTGTATGTGGGGGGGAGGGAGGGGAAGAGAAAGGGGTTACACCTGTTTCTCAAAAACAAAAGGACAAACTGACAACTCCAGCCAGGTGTCCAAGTTGATTAGCAATCACCCAAAAATGTCCTTTTTTTGGGGGGGGAGGCAAAGTAGGGGGGCAGGAACAGATCAATCTGCATTTTAGCAAACAGCATGGAGCCTTTTCCCCCACAAGACTCTATGTCTCCGTCCTCACAGTCTGAGTGAACTTTATCTAGGGCAAGTGTCTCAAAGTCCCGGTTCGAGGACCATCTGTGGCCTGAGCACCTCCCCCAGTCAGGCCCACAAAATATTTAGAAAACGTTATTTAATCCGGCCTGGAGGCAGGGAGGTTGGCAGTGTGCAGGGACTCACCCATGCACATGGCTCCCAGCAGCATCCAAGCTCCCAGTGCGCACATAGTCCTGGTCGCAGAGGACCCTGCTCAGTCCTGGAAGTTGTGGTGGCTGCCTCTGTCAGGGAACAGCCAGAACTGATGTGGTTCTGCAGCCAGTGGGGTTGGGGTGGGGATCCCAGCATGAGTACGCGGATGTTAGCGGTGTGGGAGGTGGGATTCCAGTGCAAGGGTGCAGATGTTAGCAGGGAAGGGAACATACCAGCATGAGCACATGGGAGTGTCAGGGTCAGGACACCGTTTCATGCCTTTTGTAGTATCCTGGTCTCTGTCTGGGCTCCTGAACATAGTGGGAGACACTATCAACTCACATGTACTGTATATCCAACCGCAAGCTTTCAGAACTCACGAATCAGCCCTTCTATCCCCGCGAAAGAGAATGGCTTCTTGAAACCACAGATACAAATGCACTCGGATCTTTTTATTTGGCATCTGCCGTTTGAGGTCTTTGTCTGAACTTGGGGCACGTTTTCTAGCTTTTCTCCACAAACCATGAGACCTGAAGTCTTCCCTTTATTAAAAAAAGAAAAATCAAAAGAAGGCTGGGATTCTCTTCTAATACCATGCACCAGCATACACACATAATCTACTAAATCTGACTGATCACAGTTGATAGAAATGCATGAGACATCAGATAGTGAAGTTCCCAGATCTGGCTTAATTCTAATAATGTGGGGCTGGGGCTTTCCAGGAACCCGGCCCCCCCGCAATTATCAGGAGGCTTCTGAGCAAATCAGGAGTGTTAGCATCACTGATTGTTAGTTAGTTTCACAAAATGGGTTAATAGTTTCACAGCTCACAGCCATGGACAGGATAGCTCTGCACACACCTCCCCCGGGCCACAGGGATGTGCTGGCGATGGCATGGAGTTAGCCACAGGAAGCCACTCTAGTCCTGTTGCACTCCCAGTGGTGGGGTGGGGTGAGGGGAGGGAGGCTGGTGAGTTTTAAATCACCTGAGAGCAACAGGCGGGTCTGAGGGACAGGTGGGAGGGGAAGCAGTAGAGCCATCCAGAGGGGCTGGGAGATGTATGGGGAAGAGGGGATGCATGGAGACCCTCTCCCCAGAGCCCTGCCAGAGGGGGTGACTGCTGGACTTCTAGACGGATTTGAGGACTGGCACTGGCCCTAAATAAATTGATTTGGAGACTACTAATCTCTGGGTAACCCTCAGGAAAATAGTTTCAAAAAGGTGAATGAATGCTAAGGGAAAAACACGCCACATTCTCTCTCCCCCCCCCCACCAAGAGGAAGGAACCAGCCCTTTGATTCTGGGGAGGAAGCCTGACCTGAGAATTTGGTCAGCCATATTGCTGGGCACCTCTGGTAAGGATTTCACCACAAAGTAAGTGTAGCTTCTTCATTTTTATCTACTAGAAAGGATTTGATCTGTATTTCTTTTGTAACTCTCTCTAACTAATACCTTATACTTGTTCTCAACATCTCTGTAATAAGCAAACATGTTTTATTTTTAAATCTAAACTGTTCCACTCTTATGTTTACATTGAGCTGTTTGATAATTCCATTTAAAAGTAGGAAACAGTTGCATATGGACCCCTTCTAGGTTCAATAGACCTTGATTATCTGAACTGCCCAAGAGAAAACTGGACTGTGCAGAAAACACATTTTGGGGAAGATTCAGGACATTCACCCTGTAAGTAGAAACCCAGACTGGTGGAAGCCAGAATGTGGCTGGTGTGTTCCTGACAGGTTGCTGAGGTCAGAGGAAGTGGACCAGTGCTCTAGCCATAGAGATCCACACAGTATGACCTGCATGCTGCTTGGCTCGTTGTGAATGGCCAAGGTCGGAATCTACCACACACCAAAGCATTGTGAGGCACCCAAGTTTGTGGGGCAGGAAGTGACAGGCCCTCAGTAATCTGCATTCCACCCCAGAGTGGTATAGTCCCCTCCAACACCCTTTTCTGTGCTTGAAAGCTGTTGGTTTCTGACTGAACATTTGTGAAATCTCTCTGGGGGGAAGTTGTAGATCACATGTGTAAAGCACAGAGGTAGAGATCAGAATGCAGATGCAGGATATTTCACCTCATGGGATATTTCTCTCAACAACTGTACTGTGCTTTGCTCATTCTTCTTTGATCTATGCCAGGGAGACTGCTAGCAAAACTGCCACTTTTCTGTTTCCCTAGGACAAGTTTGGCCCCTATAAAGGTAAATTGGAAAAAGGCTATGAAAATAAAATGTTAGTGCAAGTGCTAGTTGCAGAAATGTATGTTAGAACTACAAGCACAGTTGTATACTGAAGGGCTTGTAGATGTTTACAGACAGAATTCTAAGAGACTACCAAAATTAATAGCAATTAGGATGATTTCCCTTCCTTTTTACAGAAAGACTCTATAGTAGCTAAGTACTTGTGAGGAGAGAGGTTGGACTCCTTTTGTGGAAATGGGGGACACATCAGCTCTGGATACTGATGGAGTCATTCCTGACAGAAAGGACTCCTCTCCAAGACTTCTACAAACACTTCAGGGTTTTGTTTGCAGCATTGGAATTAGCCTGATTGCTCTAAATACCAGGAATATTTTGAGTATCAGGGAAGGCAATCCTAAACATCTCTCTTTAAGTTTATACAGCCCCAATAATGCACTATAGACTTAGTACCTTTTTCAGCCTTCACAAGTGCCTAGTGCATTCCCCTCCCTATTTAGCTATAGTTCTAAGGGGAAAAAATCAGATAAATAGGAGAACACTAGACTAGATTCCTTCCTCTCTGTACACCCACAACACTCTTCTCCCTAGAACTTATTTTTAAAAAGGCCTCTATGCTCTGATCCCTCACTCTTCTAGTGTGCTAGGTAATTGCTTAATTTATGACACCTGGCCCAGTCCTGCTACCCTGACAAACCCTAGGTTTAGGGCATGCAGCTGTGCCCTTTGAGCTGAATAAAGATTGGTGAGGGTAAGCGTGTTAACTCCTTCCTGCCAATCCTTGAAGAAGGTCTATATAACCCTTCACAGAGAAGAAGATAGACTATTAATTAATTTAAAAGAGATTTTTTTCCCCAATCTGTGAGGGTTCTGATTACAATGAAGAAAAACTTGGCATCTCCTTAACATATTGAAATCATGTGTTGTTGTTCTAGTGGGGTCAAGAGATTATATTTTCTGTACCCCAGCTGATAGGTGTTATTTTGTGATCTAACCAGTAATGGGCGTGAACCAAGCCACTAGATAAAAACACTATTCAACTTGGTGTGTGTGTGTGTGTGTGTGTGTGTGTGAGCGAGCGCGAGCGGAAGCGGTTGGTCGGTCGGTCGGTCGACATTTGTTTGGTAAATGCTTTCACTATTTATAAAGATTGGAGTAAAACCCACATCTGAAAGCCCCTGTGTATTGCAGGGGGCTCTAATTTTGTGGTTTAGACCCATCTCAGGATTTCACACAATAAACCAGTCACAGATTTCAGCCTGTAACCATGGCAGAAGTTGCCAGCCTAGGTAAGGTGGTCTAGTAGATAGGTATTTTGAATGCTAGACAATTAGCCTAAGTCCAGTTCTTGAGTCAGCTGCGGACTTCCAAGGTCACTTCAGAAATCTACCCCATGCCTCTGTTTCATATTGTTAAAATAATCTCAAAGGGGAGATTTGAGGGTAAATGCCATTAATGATTATGTTGTAATGAGGGCAATGTAAGTACCCAGACAAATAGCCCATGATGGGGAGAATAAGTGAAACTCTTTCTTGGTCTAATGCCTTTAGGGAAGGAACAGCAGAATTATGTTCTGTACTAGGTATTACTTGGAAATTGTGCTCCACCTCCAGGTATTAAGTTAAAACACAGGGGCTGTGTCTACATTGGTGCGATCTTGCGCAAAAGCAGCCGCTTTTGCGCCAAAACTTGCTGCCTGTCTACACTGGCCATGAGTTCTTGCACAAGTACACTGACGTTCTAATGTATGAAATCAGGGCTTCTTGCACAAGAACTCTGATGCTCCCACTCAGGAATAAGCCCTTTTGCGCAACTGTTCTTGCGCAAGAGGCCAGTGTAGACAGGCAACATGAATTTCTTGCACAAGAAAGCCCTATGGTTAAAATGGCCATCAGAGCTTTCTTGCGCAAGAGAGCGTCTACACTGGCATGGATGCTCTTGTGCAAACGCACATGCCAGTGTAGACGCTCTCTTTTGGAAGAGTTTTTGCACAAGAACTTTTCCGCAAAAGAGTTCTTGCGCAAGATCATGCCAGTGTAGACGTAGCCAGGGTTTGTGCATTTTCCCCATGGCTACGTCTAGACTGGCATGATTTTCCGGAAATGCTTTTAACGGAAAAGTTTTCCGTTAAAAGCATTTTCGGAAAAGAGCGTCTAGATTGGCACGACGCTTTTCCACAAAAGCACTTTTTGCGGAAAAGCGTCCGTGGCCAATCTAGACGCTGCTTTAAAAAAAAGCCCCGATCGCCATTTTCGCGATCGGGGCCTTTATGAAAACAAATCTCAGCTGTCTACACTGGCCCTTTGCGCAAAGTTTTGCGCAAAGGGACTTTTTGCCCAACGGAGCAGCATAGTATTTCCGCAAAAAGCACTGATTTCTTACAGCAGGAAGTCAGTGCTTTTGCGGAAATTCAAGCAGCCAGTGTAGACAGCTGGCCAGTTTTTCCGGAAAAGCGGGTGATTTTGCGGAAAAACTGGCCAGTCTAGACACAGCCCATCTGTTTTCATTCCCCCTTTGTGCAACCTTGTTACTGCTTTTTTTTTTTCTCTGTCTCCACCTGCCTTGGGCTGAATGTGATGTAGCCCTTGATTACACACCTATCAGCCTGTTTGGCCAAAGGAACTTAATTTGGGCAGCCCCTCAATGAGGCATAAGTGTACTGCATGCATTCCAAATTGCAATAAGGCCTTGTGTCTTTAAGACATCAGTAACATCTATCATAATCATGCTGACACATTGATGACACTTTGGGAAATATTATTTTGGGGCAACGTGCACTTAGGTATTAAGGCACAAGGCACCTTAACGAGACTCAGGATTGATACCAAAGTTGTTGGCTAAATCAACCCAAACCACTCCAAAACCTGGACTCGGAGCTCTGAGTTCCACAGCTGTTACTCTAGCCTGCAGTGGAACCTCCAGTCTTCTGTGTTGCTTCTGCAGGCTGTCAGAGCCACTGGGTCTGTATAATGACACATCCCACAAGTAACCCCCATCCACACACACACAACTCACTATCAGGGTCACCATCCATGATAATCTGAGGTAAGGTGTAATGGAAGCCCCCCTTCTATTAGGCAGAGTATAGTAGCTGTGCAGACTCTGTGCCAGTGGCTTTCTGAGCAACAGAGCGGAAATGAGGCAGACTATTTTGCCCTGAATGTCACCCTGGCTGCTGGTATTTAACACTTATTAGTGCTAACAGCAATTACTGACCATAGCCACCTGGAGGGAAATATCTGTTTTCCTTGAGCCTAGAAACCGAGAAATTGTTGCTGTGCTTAACATGAGAAAGCAAATTTGACAAGCAGTCACTAGATCTCATAGTTGCATTGCACCACACCTGTGCCTTATAAATTCATCAAGCCTGCATGGTAGGTGGTTTATGGCTGCTTTGCAAGATTTGTAGCATGGATTAGCTAAAAACCAACAGCACAGATACATGCTACTCTTTCAAAGACAATAAGGAAGAACTGGGATTTTATCCCCAGGCCAAACTGTTCCCTATTAAGTGATGCACATGGGCAAGCAAACTTAAGACATATGCACCCACAAATATTTTTGATGGCTAAATTACATGTGAAGAGGAAAGGAAAACTCAGTGGACCCCTCGTGCTGTCTGAAACAGCTTCTGTAAAAACATCTGATTTACATTTGTTTAAAAAGGTTTACCTTTGCCATCAGCTGTAATGTTCTAGAAGGCTAAAGGATGGAGGAAAAACTGTTTGTTCAGAATTCATCTTTTCTTATTTTAATGGGTTAATTCAAAGCCCATTCAAGTCAATGGTAATCTTTCTATTGATTCTGATAGGTATTCGCTCAAGCCTTTAGTTTCCTACCTCCCTACATCAAGCTAGTTTTAGATCTGTGTATAGGTAACCAGAATGTGGTACCTTTGCTTTTGCTGAAATCTGTATAAAGCTTTGTGTTTTCCCCTGAAAGAGTTTTCAAACTCATTAAACAGCTGTATACAGTAGTGCAGGAATGTTGCTGATACCTTTTATAAGGAGAAATGCTGCCCTAAGGGATTCCTCTTGAAATCCTCATGCCCAGATTTCTACTAGGCCAATGCAGCCATTTGCCTGCTTAATCCCCATAGAGAAGTAAGCAGCCCAGAATGAGCTTTTTGTTAAAATATACAAAGCTTCAAATTGAACAAGGCCTAGGTAGCCTGCATGTTTATTTAGTCAAAAAACCAATCCCTCCCCGCCCCCCCTCCCCCCGCTTCTTCTTCTTCAAGCACAATTTTGTAAGATACTATTTCCAAGTAATACCAAATATAGTAACATAATTCAAGTTGTAATGAACATTGTGAATTGTGCATTAGGATTCAGTGCAAGCTGCTTAAAACAGACTTATCGGCCACATCCTGTTTAGTCTGTTTTAGCTGCTGTCCATTTCAAGAGGCCTGAGAGAATGAAGCACATGTGTGCTAGGCAGGAAGGAGAAAAAACAGGGAAAGTGTCCAGAAAACAATTTCCAGTAAGGCTTAGCCAATAGCACTAGCCCTGGTCTCAACAGATTGCGTTAGAAACTAGAATTGTTCCAATTTTCCAGTTACGTTAAATGTACACATCCATTTTATGTGAGCAGCACTGCATTTATATTTAAATACCATAGCCTGGTGATTATGTTTTAATGCATGCATTTAAGATGTGTGCTGCCAAATTATCACTTGTTTTTTAGTACTTTCTGATGTTTACACTGGAGAGCTCTGGTAGATGGCACATCTAGCAAGTGAATTAACTTTTTAATTGTCAGTTAGTAGATTCAAATCCTAGGTTTGATCATCACTTAAACACGTTGTATAGTCTCTTTCTTGTGGATTCTGAATATTAGCCCATCATTGAATCTCGAGTGATACTTGGACGTGAAATATTACAGATCAGGATTGAGGTATATTGACAGGCTTGCTGGAGGGCCCAGAACTAGAATAAAAGGGGTACTGCAGCTCTGAGCTGAAGAAAGTTGGCAAAATCTTTGTAAATGCCTGTATAGTGTCTGCAGTATTGGTTTTGCATAGCCAGTGTTATTAGCTCCTACATCACTTTCAAGACTTAAAAGAAAAAGCTTCAGCAATAATCCATTCCAGCTCCTTCCTAGAAGGTTCCGATGTAACATTCCATAAGTCACCTCTGTATTAGCTGCCTTCTCAAGAGTTCTTAAAAAAAAAAAAATACAGCAAACCACATCAGCAGCCATTGGGCTTCCAAATATAATGGCGTTTAAGGTTCATAGGCAGGTCAGCTAATTTGTTTGTCTTGCATTCCTTTCAACCTAGTGACCCCTGTTGTCTTGAACACCATCATTTTAATAGGTCCAGCTTTTTTTGTGCTATTATAAGGTTGGCCATTACTGATGGAATGCTGCTTGGGGAATTTCTGCCTTTTATTTGTTTGTGTGTGCGTGTGTTTCTTTGGATTTAAATAAACTAACAGAAAAGAATGCCGACTTGGAACTAGGCACCATGGCCATCAATTCAAATATACAATAACAAAAACATTACCAGACCAAAATAACACATTTCCCCTCACACCTGCCTCTTACACACAAAGCCCCAGTCAGCAATACATATTACTAGTACAAATGTCTCCACTCTTCCTATTCCTCTACTCCCCAAAACAAAACCCCACCCTTCATGACCTCAGTCCTTTGCACATGCCTGTTCAACTAGATCGACCTTGGAAGACCAGCCTAGGAAAGATGTTCTTGTAGCTAAAACACTGAATTGAGCCTCAGGAGAACTGGGCATTGGGCAGTTTATCATAGAATACATCTTTTGCTTGCTTAGATGATCATTGGTAGGTGTGTTAGACTGGATGATAGTTACTTTAGCATGATTTGTAACAAAATGTGCTCTTATAACTTATGAGTCAACTATTTCCCATTCTTGTAGAGCTTGTGTTGCCTTTTTAATAGAAGAGGGTCCCAATTTCCTCTACATAAATATCATCTTGCCTTCCTAAGCAGAGTACTATGACGCCATCTGAATGAAATCTACCACATCTGCTCCAAGAATGTTAATATCGAACTGAGTCATTTCTCTGACTCTTTGATGCAGTTTTCCGATGTCCCACCTGGTTTTCACATTCCAGCATCAAGTTTAATTTTAGTTGTTAAGATCTCTTGTTTCAGACAATGAATGCCTGCATGGGTTTGGTTGACCATCTCCACGCATCCATTTGAACTCACTTGCCAACTAAATGATTTCAGAGGGCTGTGATCTCCTTCCACCAAACTATCTGAGACAGACTCTTGTATTTGGGTTTTTTTCCTATAACAGTAGCTTTTTTCACACAGGTGGTCAGCTTGACTCTCAGCTATAGATCCATGGCTCCTTATTCACTATATTCAGAGTGCCTCATACCATATTTGAGGTTACCTCATCTGCAACCTGGGGATGTGTCTGGTAGCTGAGGATGCCCCAAGGTTTGGGGGAAGTGATAGTAGCTAACTTTGCATGCATAAGTTTAGAGCATAATAGATCTTGATTGGGGGCCATAAATATTAATATGAATAGTATTTTGGACCAAAAGTTTGGTCCAGAAGTAGAGTTATCTGATCATCCACTAATAATGGAAAGACCATGAGAATAATGTGGGATAGCTTCACAATACTATAAAACACAGGAGGAAAAAATCTTCATGGGGAAAATAACAGCAAATAATTCTTTAGTGGGGATGTTTCTCTCTTTTATTTTTATAAACCTGCTATAGAAAAAAGTGCATCTATTAGGCTACGTCTAGACAGTGGGGCTATTTTGGGATACCGGAAGTATCCCAAAACAGCAATGCCACATCTTTAAACACGCCTATTATTTTGAAATATATTTTGAAATAATAGGCTTACTATTCTGGCATCCCTGTATCCCTTGTTCCACGAGGGTTAAGGGATTTGTTGAAATAGCGCTTTATTTCAAAGTTACCTTGAAATAAGCTACACAATTTACATAGCACAAATTACCTAGCTTATTTCGAGGTAAGCGTGCTGTGTAGACGCACCCTTACAGATCAATGGAACATTCATGGAATAGTCAGAGGATAACAGAAGAAGACAAGCTGTTTATTTTTTCCTTTTTTATAGGAAACTGACTAGAAGTCATGGTGAAGCTTATGAAAATTATGCAACATTTGGCCCTGTAAATATTATGGGACCAATTTTGTCCTATGTTCCATGGGTACAAAAAGGGCATGAAGCCTGTGTATCTTTCTAGCTGGGGATGTCCCTGTTGTAGGGGGGATTCTTGAGCAGTATAAACCAAAGATAGATGATTCCTATGACACCCCTCTTATTTACAAATCCTCCAAGAGAGGGTAGAGAGGATAATGTTGGAACCATGGCTGGCAAGACAGTGCAAAGGCCAGAACCCCATTGCTTTCCAAAAATCTCCAGTTGGCATACTGACTACTTGAGGTCATAGCCAACTAGCGCTTGGACAAGAACCAGTCTTGTGTAAATGAGGTCCCTAAACTAGGAAGCCATGAGTGACTTCTATTAGGCTACGTCTAGACAGTGGGGCTATTATGTCCCCTCATCTTAGCCCAGTTCCTACTGGCTGCATCTGAGAATCTGAGCCAACACGAAACACATTCATTTGGACTTGAAATTAAGGGGAAAGAAGTTTTGAGCTAGAACTAAAGTTGAGTCATTTTCTCTCCTAGATATCAGGGAAGAAGTATCAGTAGTCACAAGTCACATCATGTATACAGAATCAAAAGCAATTTTTGAGGTCTGAAGAAGGTGGAAAGGGATTATTTGCAGAGATTAATCACAAATAGATGTTATGTTGCCACTGATTTGGGCGCAGAATTGCATGTGTGTGTATATGTATATAAATAAATCTTAAGCTGAAAACTGTAATGTGATTTCTCAAAACATCCTCTGATGTTAGATACAAGCTGAATAATAACCTTCACTTGTAAATCCATATCAATAAGTTTATAAAAAATGTGCACTGGAATAAGAATAGTTGTAGTTAAAATAAGACCCAGAAAAAGAAAACAAGTAAACAAATATAAACTATTCCTCTGTGCCTTTCTGTCTATTTTCAAGTATTCACAGAAGTTGTCTTTGCATTGTCAAACTTGATTATCTCTTGACAGGGAGGTGTCTGTCTAAATTTGAACAATGAAGAAAAATTCAGTAGTTTTGAGCTTTCTCATATTCAGTGAATAATTTAAATTAGGGAAAGTAAATAAAGAAAAAAAAGGAGATGAAATTCCTTTCCATGTTACTTCTGTTTCAGTCAGTCTTTCTCAAACCTGTCTCCTGGAATTTGTGTAATGGGATGGAGAGGGGTTACCTAGACTTTTATTAACCCAACCCAACTCTCTATGTGTGTGTTTTTGTATTCCACAGAGGAACTTACTTATGCAGTGTTATACTCCAACCTTTGTCTCTGTATATATGAGTGCACACATACACACAGGTGTTGCATCTGTTCTTTGCTTTTAATTTTTTTAATGAATATGGGGTTTGATCCAATGTCTCCTGAAGCCAGTGAGAATATTTCCATTGGTTTTGTCATGTTGTGATGGCAAAGGGTACAAGATGGAAGGCTTTGTAGATGGAAGCCCTCTATCCCCAGAACAGACCCAGAATGGGCAGTGGAAACCTCTGAATATTTCATGACCTGGTGGTGCCACCTCCTGGAGAGTTTAGTTTCCATTCCTAGTTGATGTTTGGACTCTGCTAAGAACACATGGTAATGTTCAATTCAAGCTGGTGTGCATGACATGGCCAACAATTGGTATTTATTTGGAATCAGGCTTCTTATGAACTCATTTCTGTATCTGACTTAGGGTTCTTCTAGACAAACAACACACGGTAAGATGGGGACAACTTTACAGGTCAAAATACACTGTGGGATGTTGAGTATGTGGTAGCAGGTTCCCCACAGAGAGTTAGTGCATGGCATACTAGTGTAAGCTAGATTTTCATCCCAGTTTACCAGGAACTTGGGGAGTAAACTTACTCAGCACTAGCCTTCTGCAGACTATCTGTCCATATGCTGTCCATGTTAATGCTTTGATCTGGTCCTCTTAAAAAAAAGGGGGGGGGGCAAGATCAAAGCAAACCAATGAACTACTAATGCATCTCAACAAGGTTCATGTGAACAGCTAGCACATGGCAGGTTGTGTGGAATAAATTCACACTCCAGCTTGCTGCAAACTGTTTGTATAGACAAGTCCTTAATGTGACAATGTTAGCTCACTATAGCGAACAACAAAATAAGCCAGCATCTTAGTGAACATGCACAGAACAGAAAAAAACATAAAGATAATGATTGGAAATCCATTTTAAGCTCTGGGAAAACAAACAATTAAGCATGTATTAGCTAACTGGAAGAGTTTACTTATGAATACCATGGTGTCAAATTGAGCTGGCTCATGGCACCAAAACAAGCAGGGGTTTTTCCTTGCTGCCTTTAGCTTGTGCTCCAGAATCTAAGTTCTCATTTTAAAAGAATTTTTAGCACTTATGGTTGATCAGATAATGTTCAAAATGCTAGAAGGAAACTCATGCCATTGTGTCAGTCTGAGCCTGCAGATAGCCTAACACAAAACCTTTGAGAGACATAAGCACTGCACTAGTGCATCTCCATAGCATATTAACTTTGGCTAAGATTTTTAAAAGCGACAAATGAACTTCAATGCTTCCATTTTTGGATGCCAAAGCTTCCACTTTAGAGAGGCCTGATTTTTGCCCACTCCCTAAAACTCAGTCCCCCTTTTTAAAATGTGTCTAGTCAGATGCCTCAAAAAAGTCAAGGGCCTAAAATCACTTTTGAAAATCTTGGCCTCCGAAGCATAATGATGACAACTGAAATATCAACATGTCTAACTCTGTCACTCGTAATAAAGAAAATCATTTTATAAAGACCTGTACAACCTCATCTTGGTGTAGGTATGGCAGGGTGTGGTATAGGCTGTGGGCAGAGCTTGAAAGTGCCAACACATGTTTTATCCCAGTGGATCTCCTGATATGACCTAATTTTTCTCCATGTGAATCCTTTAGAAGGCCCCATGGATGAAATGTCTCCTCTGACCTGACTGTGTTTTTCTTTACATATTTTAACAAATAACCTGTTGCGTTAATGTTGTTTGATGTGCAGCCAGCATGCTGAGATGGCTCCAGTTTGGCAGATGCACCCGCTTATCAACATCTTGCATACCAGTTGTTTTCATTTGCCATGCTCCCAGTCCACATATAGGCAATACAGGCTATAAAGCTACCCAAGATGGATTATATTCCAGTAATAAGTACGTAAATCTCACCAGAAACCTTTCTGCATGCATCCTACATCATTATCTTCTGCCAGTTCCTAATCACTATTGCATCAGAAGTAATTTTCATTCTAACTAGCTCCCTAGTAATTGTCGTACTCTGTTTATGCTCATAATTACAACAATCAAAGAAGGAAAAGGCAGTAGGCAAGAATATTTCTAGTTGAAATTAAAATTCTCTAACTACAGCATTTAACTAGTAAATAAAAAAGCCATTTGAACCCACATTTGTCATAGAAATGAGCCTCTTGGAATTAGACATAACTGGACTGCATACAATTAGCTGCTGTGATTTAAAAACAGGGTTTTGTGGGAATTATTACTTGAGTTTGTTGTCTGCCTGATTATCACTATTAACTCTTCTGGCTGCTTGCACATGCTGATTCATTTCCTCAGACTACTATCATTTCGCCTTGGTAATAGGTAAGAACCAAGAGAGACACTCTAATAATGGGTGAATGGCTAACAATTAGAAGCTTCAATGTGGAGTGAGTAGGAGCACCATATAAGAAGCAGCATGTAGATGAGCTGCCACAGACATGAGTGAAGGGCCAAATTGTGATTCAGTCTCTTGCACCAAGGGAAAGTTTTCAGTACCAGCCCTTTCCCTGGTGCCAATTACTTTCTCCTCTGCTCCAGCTCAGAAACTCTGTAGGCATATGTGGTGGGGACAGAATGGGTAAACCTACTGCATGGAAATGACTAGTTTCCAATCCTACACACTATTATCCACCATAACATAGCACACGCAGCGAGGTTAGGAGGTCACTTTCTCCTCCTACTTTGCTACACTTCGTCTTGCCTTATGTAAACATAATGAAAAGGTGCTCTTATTACCCAGATTTTGGAGGGAATTTAAGGCTGGGTAATACATCACCAGCACCAATACAACTAGATCATGCTTTAGATAATGCCCAGAGTCATATTAGAATCAGTATGTAAGCCTCCCTCTTTCCATTTTTCATTGTATTCATGTCCTGGTGTGTACCAGCAATTTACTAGAAAGTCTGGGCAACAATGGGATAATTTACCATCTTGAAATCTGACCCAGTCAAGACAAGGATAACAACAGTGTCAAAGTTTGTGCTGGGGCTGCTAGCACTCAACTTTATTGTTTTGCAGTATATGCCCAGTCAATGATTTTCAGGTTGATTACAGGCTAACCAGTCCAGACCGCTGGATTTTGCAGTGTGTCGTACAAAGCAACAGAGATGATTGATGATCTCTCAAAGAGGATGTGTGGCTGCTCCTGGTGTTCTACTACAAGACACGGGTGGCCAAAAGTGCCTGTTGTCTCGCTGTTCCCCAGATGGGATCACAGCAGCATCTGTCTGCATAGGGGCTCCCCTTGCCGACTCCTTCAACCAATCCAGTAGACCAGAGGGAAGAAGAGATGCAGGAGGAATGCTTTCAGCAAGGCCTGTGACCTGTTGCAGGGAGTCTAGAGCACAAATATGGAAATTTGGGAAAGCTTCCTTGGGGGAATGGGGAAGGAAAAGGTCTAGTCGTGGTGAAATTCATGTTCCTTACTTATCCCTATCAAGGCCATACATTCTAAAGGTGAATGTCGGAGCCCTCTGTAGCCAGACATGAACCCCCCCCCCCCATTTAACATCCATCTTTGTCTGCTTGAAAACATACAGGGCACACAGAGCAGGAAAACAGCATGATCTTTGAAAACCTTGGAGCAGGAGGTTTAGATATGCTGGCTCAGTGACCATGGACAACTGTAAGCAGAGATAAGAGCGTGGTCAAACTAATTGCTGACCAAGAGTCTGCAGAAGAGTGCCCTTGACTTAACCCATATTGATACGAACACACAGCCGTCCACGGGGAGGAATCTCCGCCCAGCAAAGAACATCCGGCACTCCTAATTTAGATATTTTCCTCTCTTACAAGTGTAAATTATTTTGAAATTCCCTTGTAAGAACTGGCGCCACAAAACGGACCAGTACAATTTGGCATTTTAAGATAAGAAAGAGAATACGGGCCCCCAGGGGTATAAAGACGGGCCCAGCAGCACACTTACTCTGAGTGTCAATCTACCATCTATCTGCTGGTCGGATTAGGTGTTTGACCTCCCGAGGTTCCAGAGGGATGCCTGCCTCGTATCCGTCTTTCCGAGGAATTGAGGGACCGACCCTGGCCTGACCGCTGGAGTCGAGAGGCACAGAAGGGGTAAAAATTGTACCTGGATGTGGTCCTTTGTCTTAAGTGTACACATAGATTTAGAGCTCTTTAAAGATTAAGCTGTCACTTGGTACCATTATTTCTATCTTCTATCTTTACCTTTTTTTATTCCTGTAACCATTTTAAGATCTATATATATATATATATTTGCTAGCATTTAAGAAATAGAGCAATAGCCATTGTAACCATATGATTTATAAGCTTCTTTAATAAACCTGTAACTGTTTAAGCTTTAACCTGACTCCTTCAGTTGCTGTAATAGAACCAAGCACAATTTAAAAGAACTTCAGCTGGTCATAAGGGACAGGTATAGGAAGAGCTGAGCGTTTGGATCTGTGTCACTCCCAGGTGACAGGTCCGTTGGGGCACCTCTCAGTCTGTCCTAGGCTGCCCGCTGCGAAGGGATTTTTGTATCCTAGCAGCTAAAATCTGAGGTGTAATAAGCTCTTCCTATAAACAGGGGCGTCTGTTGGCCTGCTGGCCACCCTCTGCGACGGGACTCTGGTCCTAGCAGTAAAGACACGGACGTTAAACCTTTTCTCGGAAACACACACACACACACACACACACACACACTGCCCTGACCGTCGGCTGACACCCTCTCAGCAGAATTGCCAACCCACAGAAATTTCATTTATGGGAAAAATTAATGGGAAAAATTTATGGACAGACACATTTTTTTACGGACATAATTTTTATACCGTATTAAGATGACATAAATGGCCAAAAGTGAAAAGTAATCATTGTCATTCATACATCACAAGAACAATATGCTATAACTCACTTTCATTTAGTTAGTCATGGTCCTGGAAGTTTTCCATGGAGCTAAATAAACAACTAAAACGTCCAATTTCTGCTGCTCCGCAGTGAAATGGCTGAAGCAGCACAGAAGAAATTTAATTGCTATAGAATAATTGCTGTTTTTTTAAATTTATTGCACTTTTACAAAATTTACAGACACCTAAATTTTTTTACAGACTTTATGGACATGTCTGATTTCGGCAAATTTTTACGGACTGTCCGTAAATTTACTGACGGTTGGCAACCCTGCCTCTCAGATGTGCCTCTCAGCACAGAACTCAGACTTGGTACCTTCTCAATCCCATGCTGTTACACAGCCCCCAGAAACATTTGGATAACCCTGGGGACCTGTCCACATTATGGCAGCCTGGCTACACTATCCTATGGGCAGCAGCACTATGAAAAATCTCCACAGCATTGCATGGGGTTCCCCAACCCTCGTCATGCCCCCTCACACCCAAACCCCAGCAGGGCCCTTACACCAGGGCTTTTCAGGTGGTCCTTGAAAAGGAGCTTGTAGCTGTTGTCCTTAATTTCTGTGCTGGAGGCTCCTTCCCCAGCAAGAGCATAGAATCATAGGGTTGGAAGAGACCTCAGGAGGTCATTAATTCCAACCCCCTGGTAAAAACCTTTAGGGGTGGAGATTCCACCTCCCTAGGTGACCCATTCCAGTGCTTCACCACCCTCCTAGTGAAATAGTTTTTCCTAATATCCAACCTAGACCCCTTCCTGCATTTAGGGGATCCATGGGCTTTTAGAACCCATATATATTGTTCTGTCCTCTTTATCCAATGTAAACGGATCTGGAACAGGGTGAGAATTTCACCCTAGGAATGAACTAACCATTACCCACTCAGAATGTGGGTGCATTTTTGTGCTTTCGTTGTAGTTGAGGTTTCCACTTCTATTTCACTACACTTTGGTTTGGTATCCATTTTCAAAGTATCTATTTCACTACACTTTGGTTTGAGCTAAACTGCGAGGTCCTTATTCAATGCAGCTTCTGCTAATTTTAGTAGGAGTTAGCTTGAATGAAGACTGAATATAAACTAAATAAGGAACCCAGGATTTGGCCCATCCTATGGATTTATTCATAGATATATTGCATTAACAAATGCACATAGATATAAGTCCAGAGAAGTTTGGAGAGCATAAATGAAAATAAATTCTATTTATCCCTGCTAGTAAAAATTCCTCTGAAACCCTTCTGTGGCTGAACTCCACATATATTCAAAAGGGAGAGGAGAGAAAACAAAAGACATAAGCAAACATCCATCAAAAACATCTCCCTTTCCCCCAGGTGCGAAGAAAGGACAGAAAGCCACATAATATCCCTGATGGGCTAGGCTGTTGAATTAGAAGGGCTGATAGATCAGAGTCATTTGTCTGTGGCAAGCTACAGGGACAAAATACATCAATATATCCCTGTTTTACTCAGGCATGGTTATATTGTGAATGATACAGCCTTGAATTTGTACTTGGAGTACGCAACAAGAAACTATATGAAAGATGAGACTAATGTCATATATTCAAAAGCCAAGATCAAGTATTTAGTGAACTTCAGTACTCTGAGCTATGTCTAGACTACAATGATTTACTGGAAAAAGGTATGCAAATTGCACTCCGCAATTTGCGTACCTTTTTCCGATAGTTTTTTCGGAAGAGGCTTTTCTGAAATTTGGCCCATCTACACTGGGCCAAATTTCGGAAAAACCTCCTCTTTCAGAAGAGCCCTTCTTCCTCACAGAAGGAGGAATGCAGGGCTTCCGAAGGAGCGCATTTGCTGTTCCACAAAAAAAAGCAGAAGAGCAGATGCATTCCCTGAATGTGGCAGAGTTTTTCCAGGATACCAGAAGGTATCCCGGAAAAACCCCATAAAGTAGACATAGCCTGAGTGGCACCAATGTGATTAAAGTCGTGTCCAGCAAGATGGCAGCATGCACAGCAATGCACATTATCCAGTAATCCTGGCACAGGGAGCAGGGAAATGAAGGAAGTTGTGATGAACCATCCTGACTCAGTGCCTTTTAGATTGCCAATCAATTGTGTGGGACACCAGGTGAAAATTGTATATGGTGGAGTAATATTAATTTAGAAAAAGAAGTCAAGCATTGAAATGATTGTTCTGTGTTTATTTTTCATGCCAATGTTGTAATATTTAGCTATTGTGCAGTGTTTTTCACCAGTATATCTCAAAGCACTATGCAAGATGCTAAGTATGATTATCCTCATCTTAAATATGGAGCAACTGATTAGATTCTGGTAGACCTTTGGGGTAGCAGGTATTTAAAATAAAGTAAGTTATCAAACCATTTTGTGCTTATATGGCTTTTTAAATTATCTGTTTTGAAATATGTGCCAGTATCTATCACTTTTTGTGTGTCTGTAACTTTAAAATGACTTGCTTGCAACATTTGAAATTTTGAACCTGTAAAGTTCCATAAAATGTCAAGTATAAAAGCAAGCTACATTTTAAAAATTATTTATTGGAAACAAAGTAATTAACATTGTTTGCCATTAGTGCCTTCTTGTTTTCCATGGCAGATGCTAATGCACACAATTTTAAACATCATGATCATGGTTCTTATGTCCAGCCTAGCTGATGTAATACCAAGATGGCAAAGAGGCAAAGATAGTTTTATCTCTTTTATGGTTCCCTGATCATGGGGCTAGGTGTGAGCTGTACAACACAGAGCAGTCTTCAGGCTGCTCTAAGGTGCATCCAGTTACATCGGGCTTCAAGTGGCAGTCCCAGCAATGATCCATACCCACAATCTAGAGTGTGTTTTTAAGTGCATATCAGATCAGGTAGCTGCCTGACCAATTTCCTTCATAAGGTTCACATGCTCCCCTATCCTTCAGTGGCACCGAACAGAGGATGACCTTGAAAGGGAACACTGTGCAGGGAAGACGTACCTACACAATATTTTTCTTTCCTACAGTGTAACCTCCCATCAGCTTCTCTGCAGCACTTCTGATCTTGAGCTGCTGTTCTGCCAAAAGGATGATATGACCTACCAGTGGGGTGGAGTCACGGAACATTGGCTACACATGGCTTTTTCCCTTCAGAATGTGTTGCAACTCCAGATAGATTATGAAGGATCCCTTAGGGCAGCTGCTGGGGGAAGGAATGGATAGCAGCGCAGCAAAAAAGCAAACTGTGATCTAAGGTGGCTGTGAAAACCATATGGAGGGATTAACATGGCATAGGGCTATCAAGGGATCTTCTGCTTTGAGACCAATTATTCCAGGTCCTCTGGACTTTTGTCAGACCACACAACTCCCAACTCCATCTGTCCACTTGGGTGTCATCATGGACACAGCTTAGTAAAAGTGTTTCCTTATTGCGTAGCCTTTCTTTGAAACATGAGGTACAGCCCATTTTCAGCAGCTTTTTTTCCCCCTGCAAATCCAGCAAATGTGCCCAGTCTTTTGGCTTTTCTGACATTTCACATTGTTATGTATTAGCTGAGGGCTTTGTTTACAACAGGAAAGAAACATTCTTGTGGCTTGGAGTTTCTCTTCAGGGAGGGGACCTTGCCTTCACATTTGTCTGTAAATCTTCCAGCATGCTGCTAGAACTACATACATAATAACCTTGTGAACTGGGCCTCTGCACATTTTAAAGTCATTTGCCTCTTTCTCCTGCTTTCCAGCTATGTTGAGTCTCTTTCAGGAGAACACTGCTTTTAATAGTAACTTTCTGTGTATTTCATATTTGACACACAGAGAATTCTATCATATAAAGCCCTCATCTAAATATTGTCCAAATTGGGGGTGCTATTCTATCTTTCTTAACTCCACTAACAGCTGATTGAATTTCTACTTTGTTGCCTCTGAGGAAATGTGCACTTTCCACATTTGGAACTGAGGCGACTAAGGGAATTAGGCACCTAATAGTTTCCATTGAGTTTTAATGGGCATTGGATGACTAACTGCCTTAGATGCCTTTCCAAACCTTAGTTAAAAGTAGCCTTGTTGAGTCTTGAACCATTAGACAAGTTATTACACTATATTATCAGTGGCTCATTTGAGAATACTAATGTCTAACATCTGATTTTTCTCCATTTCCAGGAGAATAGTTCTTTTCATTTCCCCTTTTTAGGTTATTTGCTTTAAAAACAAAACTAGGTCTAGCATTTATGCATATTTCCCTTATCCTCATCCTTTTCCACAAGACTCTACGTTCCTTCACGCTGTCATTTGTACTTCAGAAAAATACCAAACAAAATAGCTCACTGTGGGTGGTGAATTCTTTTTCTTTTCTTTTTTTCTCCTCAGCAACATAACCAGGCGGTACTCTTGGCTTCTATCTTTCCAAGGAAAAAAGTATCAGTCACATAGTGGCTCTTAAACGCACACACATTTTGTGCAGACAGCTTGCTGAATTTCAAGGTGCTCAGGTAGCAGCTAAAACAACACTGCTTCTGTCTTTGATCCTGCTGCTTGTTTAAATTGTTTACATTTCTCTTCAGACTCAATAGGTGAAACTTTTAAAAAAGTAAGTCTCCTTCTGCTAATAACTCATGCATTAACCTTACAGTATTTAGGGAAGAGGACAGCATGAACCTAGACTGGGGATTGTGCCAGAGTAGAAGTTTCATTCTATATTGCTCCTTCATTAGCGCAAGTATAGATTAGCCCTATCTGCAGTATAGCTTGGCCAGTGGTTCAAAATACAACTGTGCTAGAAATTGCTCTAACCCTTAATCCGATAGCACTGTTCACAATAACTGCCTCTTTCTTATTCTTAGTAAAATAAATCAGTCTTCAGAGGATAAAATTCAGTAGTGTGACACCATCATAAAACTGTGGTGGTGAATATGTCCCAATGTTTATTATATGGATTACCAACACCATAAAACACCAACTGGTAAACATAAGTTGACATTTTCAAAGCTGGGTCCCTGACGCTAGGCTCCAAAACCCATATTCGAACACTTGAATATTAGCTTTTATTTATGTCCTTAAATAAGCATTGAGATGTCAACGTGAGGCATTCAGATTTGAAAACTTATTCTGGCATCAGTGATAACAGGCGAGTGAAAATATAGTTAACAGGACTCTGAAAATTAAGTGACCTTTCCTTTATCAGAGAAAATAGCCTTATGGGTGATAAGAAAATACAATTTATCACTGTCATTAAGGAATGGGGGCCTGAGACAGAGCCATTGACTCTAGTGGACATGGATTAGGCCCTGATTACCATTTACACTATGTAGTAATTCATCTATTTCATTGTTCTCTATATTGAATTTTAGACCAAATTGAAATTTTTCCAAACCTCAACTTTCTTGACATGTGAATCCTCCTGTTTTAACATACATGATAATTGCATAAAGAATATTTCTCTTAATAATCTGTACTTTTTATTTAACCCCTGAAATAAAACACAACATAGACATGATTCTTCTTAGCACTAATGTGTATTCATTTCACCGTCTCCATCTTGCTTCCTTCTGTCACATGGTAAGACAAATAATGAAAAGGGCAAATAGATAGATTTAATATCCCTTGATCTGTTCACCTTTAATTTTAAAGGAATTGCAATCTCCTTCCCCCACCTTGCATTGTATATTGGCCACTAAATTGCCTTTTCTTAGTATTTTAGACAATATATTTCATTTTGTACCATGAACGTATTGTTTAGGAAATATGCAGTACATTAACTGCTCAGGAAGGGAAAAATAATTCTGTTTGCTGAGCCATTTAATCTCTTTTTAGCAGGACAGAAACACTTGCCTTTATTTAACATCTTAGTAACAAAGACTATTTTCATGCCTATGGCAGGCTCGAAATCTCATCCAAATCCTCCTATTGTGTTTGAATTGACTGGACAGAATTTACCAGTCCCCTTTCTGTGGAGTCCCCTTTCTGATGTAAAATCTGATGGCAGATTTTTCTTTACTTCTACCAATGCTAAAACCCAATGGACTCCATTGTACCTGCTAGACACAGTCCTATACCGTGCTCTGCTGTGTGGGAGGAATTGTACTTAATGGAGGGAAAATCTCTCCGCAGTGTAAAGTGAAAATGCATGAGTTATGTCATTCCCACCTCTCCTCACTTCCTTTGGGGCACACAGAAGGAACATCCCTCTGTTTCCCAGAGCAAAAGGACTGTAATTGTCTCTGGCCCTTGCAAAAAATGCATTGCAGGGAGAACTCCTTGCACTCTCCCACCCAATAGCCTCCTTTCAGGGCTAGACAGTCTGGCCAAATATGATTTGGGTGAGCCTGTTTTGATATGAGGATTTTATTGGAACGCTCACCCTGTGAGGGGATTGGCACAATCTCCTAAGGAGAGGTCCGAGAATAGAATAGCAGGGGGTGTGAGTGGCAGCACTGAGTGGCATTGGCAGAGCTGAATAGGGAAATCTTGCTCAGTATCTGCGTCACTAAACCTGGCCTTAGTCACTTCCATGAAGCCTTCCCTTTCATAAGAACCACATTTAAAAGAGAAGACATAGCAGAATAAAATGACTAGGAAAAAAGGAGCACCCTGGTAAATGAAGGGCCCAACTACCAAAATAGCTCAGGATTTATGAGTCTAATCACGGGAAAAAAAGCAATGAAAATAACTGAGTAGTATTTTTAGACATTGTAAGTAGTCATGGGAAAAATATAAATACACAGCTGAAAAACTGGAAATGTGTAACTAACCAGAAAGTCTTTTTTTAAAGGACATTACCTAATGTTTTTCATAGATGTTTCTCTTTTTATAAAACATCCCATTGTCTGTAATTCCCCCCTGTCAGCTTGTTCTTTTTTATTTGTATAACACTGAGTATTCGCCAAAGACCTAATCCTGCAAGGTACTCAGTGCCTTGTGGAAGATGCTAAATGCAGCTGATTCTTTCTAGAGAGACTGGGAGATGAAGATGCTAAATCTCTTGCAGAAAGTACTCCTCCCAGGATCTGGCCCTAAGTTTTTAAGGGAGCTGAAATTAGCATGAGTTTTTTCTGTCTCTCTGTCTCTCTTTCCTTCCTGTGACTTCAGCAGCTTTCTGCTTTGTGGAATGCACTCACTGATCAGCCAAAGGATATACAAATCAGGAATATCCAGCCAAACTAAGGAAAATAATTTTGCACTCAGATATGACAATGAGGCTGAAGTCCAACCCAGCAAGTCCTCACTCACAATTTTATTCTTAACTCGCCCACTGAAGACAATTACTACTTTAATTCATTTGTGACAGCCCCCACCAGAGAGAATCAGAGCACCAGTGTGCTAAGTGCTGTTCCATACATTGGAAGATTTTGTCCCTGCCTGGAAATCTCACAATCTAATGTGGCAGACCACTTGTGAAGGGCAAGGGAGTCAAGGGACTTCTGTAGGAAAAACTGGCCACCTCATTTCCCACCAGTGCAATTCTACCAGTGGTAGCAATCCTCTGTCTTATCTAGAGAGCTGTGGAGGAGAACTGAAAATCAAACTCCTCTCCTCCCTGGCAGTACGGTGAAGTAAAATCTAGGGTCAGACTATGTCTACAGTATGATAAAATAAACAGTAGCGGTAGCAGCGGCAGCCAGAAATCAGAGCTGGAGTGCCACGTTGCATACCCTCTACAGCTTTTAGCGCAGGGGAGGGGCCCCACCACTTCTCCCCAAGGCCCTACCCCTTCCAGGAGTGTGAAGCTGCCCCCTCTCCCCCCCCCCCCCCCACACCTTGTACAAGGGCTCACGTAGGCTGTCAGCTCCCTGGCTGAGGGGGAAAAAAGTCTACACAAGCTCAGAGAGTTGCCTCTGAGAGCCTTCAAACTGCAGGTTTTGGCTTTTCTCCCATGCCTCCATCCCTCTTAAATTCTTGCTTGGCTGAGGGCTTGACCAGCCTAGGAAAATGAATGATTTTTGAAAAACATATTAGCTAGCACATGCTAATTATTTTTCAGCACCAGTTGGCACCTAATGTAGAAAAAGAAAGTGGTGTTTAAAAATGTGTTAGTTGGACACGGCTAACTCTGAGGAGTCTCTAAAACCGAGCTATGTTGCTTAGCTTTAATACTGCAGCCTCTGAAATTGTATCTGTAGTCAGGGAAAAACAGGTGACGGATGGAGTCAAAGACTACAAACAAATCGTTTTTCTCATTCTTGAAGTACCTCAGTAATAACATCTACTTATAGAGGTGTCACCTGATAATGAAGTGGGTGCTAATTGTCAGCCAATAATGAAATTGTGAAGTAAATGAATGGAAGCACATATGTGGATTGGCTCACTGAACAGCCTCTAATTTACATGAAGAATATAATCTTGATACGAACATCAGAGGATGATTTAATGCACATTGCAGTCCACAAGTGCTAGGAAGATACAGTTCAATTCTGCTGTTAGTGGCAGCGATTATACAAGGACTGAGAGGAAGGATGGTCTTGTGGTTACAAGATAGACTCACTCAATCTGCTCCAGACTTCCAATATTCCCTTAACACAGGGGTGGGGGGAAACTCAGGCCCGGGTGCCAGATGCAGCCCCCGGCTTGCCTAGATCTGGCTCCTGAGGCTCATCCCCTCTCCCCCAGCACTGGGGAGTCCATGCTAGTGCTCCCCCCTTCCCCGCCCCCTCCGTCGCCATCTCCCCACAAGGCTGAAGCACACAAAATCTGCCTGCCTGGGTCTCCAGTGGGGAGTGTTTTTCTCCTTCTCAGTCAGAGGCCATGTCAGTGAGGGGAGTTTGTTTTACTTTTTGCTTTTCACTTGTGTGTGTGGCCCCCAACTGATGTTTCTGTGGGTCAGTGGCTCCCAACCAAAATAAGATTCCCCACCCCTGCCTTAACAAATCACTTCAGCCCTGATTCTGGAAAACACTTAAGCACATACTTAACTTGCAGTGAATTCAATAGTCTTTCACAACTGCTTAAAGTTAAGCATCATTTAAGTGTTCTCCTGAATAAAGATGGATGTAAGCACATACTTCATTGTTTCCTGAAGTGAGGCCTCGGTTCCTCCATACTTCAGTTCCTCATTGTGGAACAGAGATGATATTTCCATTCTCCTCACACCCTTTGTCTGTCTAGTCTAATTAGTTTGTAATCTCATTTGGGCCCTGATATAACTGGGGCCTCTAGGTGCTACTGCTGTAATGAATAACAATAATAAATCCATTATTTACAATAATGTGTACACCGCCTTTCATACTCATGGATTCCAAAGTGCACTAGTCTTTTCATGTAGCCAGCTCTGAGGTGGGAATGGGAGCCTCTGAATAGCAGTGGTGGAAAGAGATGAGAAATTTGGGAAGGCCTCTGTGACAAACTCCCACTCAGCAGATCACAATAATCTGTCTCTGTGCAGAATAGAAAAACAAAACAGTACAGAACTGAATGTAGCTATCTCAGAGAAACAAAGGGCTGAGTTTCCACTTAAACCTGCTATAGTTCTAAGGGGCATAGGTGTATCTCACTTACTGTTTAAACCATCTCCCTACCAGTCGTACTCAGTGTTTCAGTGCTCCACTGTGAATAAATATCAGTGTTGTCTTCAAGTCGTCATTGTCAAGTCCAAGTCGAGTCTCAAGTCCCTCAAGTCACTTTCGCGTCAAGTCCCAAGTCGAGTCTCAAGTCTTAATTTAAAAAATGTCAAGTCACTTTTGTACAAGCCATCAATATCGGCATTTTTGGACAATTTTTTCACCAAGTCGATTTAACAAAATTAGCAAGTCTCAAGTCGAGTCTCAAGTCACAAACAATGAACCTGAGTCTCAAGTTGAGTCACCTAGGCGACTTAAGTCGGACTCGAGTTCAAGTCGTGGGACTCGTGTCAACAACTCTGATAAATATACATCTTGCACCTTCAGCAGGGGACACATGCAGGCTCTGTAGCTTGTTGCATTACTTGCTATTAAATCTTTGTTGGAGATATTTTAAAGAGTGTTTCTCTACTCAGGTGAGTGCACTGAAAATATGTATATGCAAACATTAGTGAAGTATTAAAATATAGTTACACAAGGTCACAGTAATGCATCATTTATTAATCCAATATTTTTCACAGTACATTTGGAATGCAGTTGTTTATTCTGATAAATTCTGCGTGGAGTATTAGAAATGTGGCTTTCCGTGGTTTGCTACCGTGCACGCTATGAATGGCATGCTATTTGTCAAGTTTCATTCTGTGCTTTTTTAGAAGTGCCCATATCTAAGATACGTCACAGGGCTTTGGAAATGTACCTTTCTTACAATGCAACTAGGAGCACTGGCAGTCTGCATAACCCAAGATTTACCACAAAAATGTGAAAATGTAATTATTTTGAGAGTCAGCAAACTACTGTGGATGGGTATGAATCCCAAACCTCTGCAGAGCCCCACTTTTGAGTCTGGAGTGCCTGGGGAATCTTTACATCTTGCTATTCTGTTATTGATACTGTTAAGTGCATAAAGAACAACTTTCCATTTATGACAAACAGCGCACAGCTTCTACCAGTCAGTGGGGAAGCAACACAGTTGGAGAGACCTTCTGAGTTATCTATCTGCCAGAGAGCCACTGCTTATGAATCATGGCGATCCAGAACGATTAGAATTTCTGAGAGAGTAATGTGCACAGTCATAAGTCCCAGCACTGGGTGGGAAAGTCTAGCAATTACTCACACTTGCTCTATTTTCTGGATACTAGTTTTAAGGAAACAAGCAAACCTGTACTATAAAATCAAATGGTTGGCTCGGGCGCCAGTAGTTTATAACGGCACTTAAGAAGAAAGTAGACATGGGGCAAAATAAATGTAATGTACCAGATTACTCCTTTGACATTAATCTAACTGGTCTCTAAATGGCACTATTGGGCTGAATGGGAACAAGTGTATCAGTGTTTATTCAGAACACCAAAGCAGTCAGCTCCCTATGAGTTTGTTGTAGAGATGCATAACGCCTTTCTCAAATTAAATAGAATCTGAATCAATTCATCTATTTCTTTCATTTTTCCATTTGCCTGGATTTCTAGAGCTGTCTTCAGTGGTAGCTACTGTTCAAGTATAGTTGTATACGTGATTTCTTCATCTGGCACCAAATCCAGCAACCCTTTCTTCATCCTTAGTTGGCCTCAATGGGAATTTTTCTTGAGTAAAGACTGCAGGCTCCAGCACAGTATTTATCTAAATGGATCAGGCAAACTAATTTAAATGAGCCATATCTAGCTGTAAATAATATCAAGTGAGAGAATCTTCTGTGTGAAAACAGACTTGTCCCTTGTTGTAAGAAATCATAAAAATGGCATTTCAGTTTTAATATGGGTGTTTACCTATTTGTTACACTGTTATGACACCGCATCATTTCATACACTGAACCTTACTGCAATTCATTGCCACGGGCCATAGAGTCAGATACCGGAGCCCGATTTTAAAAGGGCTGGGTAATTTTCTGACGGCTAATAACATTTCTAGTTATGCAGAATAAGATAAAGAGTAATCTGATCTCATGCATCAAGGCATAAACTCATTGCCACAGGGGTCAGGAAGTAATTTACCTTCCTTGTACGCATCATGAGCAGCAGTGCACAAGTAGCTAGCTCCTCAATGAGAGGAGGGAGGCAGTGCTTCCTCTGAAATATCAGATACTGGCCCCTGCCATAAGCAGAATAGCAGTTCCTATGAAACTAGTCGTATGGTACAGCAGCTTTTGCTTCCTGTAGGCTAAGTCACAACTCTCCTCACAAAGATATTCATGAGAACTGGGGGAAGTTAAGAGCCCTCCCTCCTTGTATGGCCCAAGTAAGGATGGGCAGAATTGCCACCCATGTGGCTGGAGTTGTGTTAGGGCTGCTAATAAAATGTTCCATCTGAGAATAGCTCACCTGAAAGGCAGGGAGCTGATGGAGCTAACGTGAAGAATATATCTCTCCCCCTTAAAGAATTGATTCAACCAGGATGCTCTGGGAGGCATTGTGCCTCTCTTAGGTGAAATGCATCCCTTCACTCTCTCCTGGGTAGTGTGCTTCTGGGCTTTTTGCTATTATAAACTCTGCATTAATAGCCCTATCTAGCTCTACATTTCCCCGGCATGTTCTTATTTACACTCCTCAGTGAATCAGAATGATTTTCCTACTACTGGCAATAAAACTTGTTTCAGGTTTACGTCAGCATCTAATAAAGGCTCACTGTAGTCATTAACCCTTTAATTTATGTGCATCTCTTTTTAATATTTTTTCACACATGACACTAAATGACATCTTCAGGTTTCTAATTGCTGTGACTTCAGCAGTAATTCTGCTAATGATCCCTTTTGCTTCTATCCCTCTAATTCAGTGACCTGGCTGGGGATAGTAGGAAAAATGGAAAATAATCATTCCAAAACTCATTAAAATAACTCAGCTCTGAGTGAAATTGGTTCTTGTGAGAAGAATTAAAAAATGAAGAGAAAAAAACCTGTTAAGATGCAGAAGTAAAAAATCTGCTACTGTCTCTGCATTTCTGATATTTGTCAGTCAAAGCCCTCTCTGTAGTTCAATTTGCTAAGGATAATTTCAACAGCTAAAGCCCAAATCTGCACCTTCCTAGTTTGTGTCTCCTTCACCACCTGAGGTTAATTCCTTTTTAACCTTTCCTGTGTTTACTCCTCCATCACAATCATGAGGAAGCACAGGGAGTGGAGGCTCGTTAGTCTGGCTGTGACGTAGTCCAGCTCTGCTTGGTAAAATAAAACCATGCTGTGGCCAGCTCAGACTTTCAGAACAATTGCCCCTTGTTCCTTACTGACAAGTAGCCCCCCTTTCTGGAAGGTAAATACCAACAGTACTGTTCTCGATAGGATAAATGTGAAAAGCACAGATCCAATTTCTGGCCTAGGGAAAATAAACAGTAAAACCAGTTTCATGGGTTCAGGGCACCCGGCACAATTCTTTCTCTGGTCACTATGGAGAAAGCACAGTTCCTTGCCACTGCAAGCAAACTGCTGATTATATATAGGTAGGGCTCCATTATGAATTATTATTTTATTTATTAATTATTTGAAGTAGCCATTACCCCAAGCACCATATAAACACATAGTAAGAAATGGTTTCTCCCCTGGAAAAGAGCATATAAAGCCAACTTGTCTCAAACAAACACATCACCCTCGTGGGTTTCATTCTTTCCACAGTTCAACACCCTCTGTCCACTAGTTGTCTTCCTCTCTGTATCTTTCCCACTCACCACAGATGTTTCTGAGACAGAGATATACATACCATCAAGACACACACAGACACACCAACAGTCACCCACATATATAACATCAAGACATACTTAAATCTACTGATGTTGTTTTCTACTTTTCAATACACAAACACACTGCTGTATAAATAATGTCACTCATTCAAAGTCCTTCATGCATGCTGTCATGTACATGCACACGCATGTGTCTCTTTCCCTTACACACATCTTCCCATGTCCACAGAGCTAGGTTTCCATAACCATACTTGTGCAAGGAAGTTAAGGGCCTATTTTCCCACAAATGCGTATCTTAAGAGGGTGGCTGAATCCCACACATGAATACTCTGCACATGTGCGTCTTCCTTTATTAGCACACCCACAGCACAGTGTCAATGAGAGAATGCCAATGAGAGAAATCCACCAAGTGGCATAGATAGTGTCTACAAGAAAATGCTACAGAAGTGCCACTGTGCTGCTGGAGTATTTTCAATGTAGACACACCCATACTTGGAGCCAAGTACAATTCCCTTTTACTTCTGTTACAGCTCCAGTGTCTTTATGAGCATTATTCAAAGCAGTTTTGCGGTGAGCAAAGAAAAATTCAAACGATGCCATCATTCCTCTCCTAGACCGATTCTCTATTTCCCAACAGTTTCAGAGCAATGAGCTTGAGACTGAAACATCTGCCTTATCAGCCAGGAGAAGACCATCTTTTTAGAGATGTGACTTCATTTGCATTCAATTTACTCTGTATTTCTAAGGAGCACATTTAACTTGTATACTGTCCAAAGGTTGTAAATTTTAAGTCTTGCTGGCAAAAGGAGAAAATAGCTATTTCTGAAGGAATGAAGGTGGTTTGGATTTTTTTTTTTTTTTTCCTATTTCTCTTGCACATTGGCAACTGTTCATTTAAACCTCTCCTGGTATTTTGCAGGCTATTTAAAAACGGAAGGAAATTAAACTGATTCTGTTCTGCACATTAAGCTATGCTAATACTCTGCTTCTATTCCAAAGCTGCCTGCATAAAATGTACCCTATCATTCTGCAGTGAGAAAATCAATCAGATGATTAAGTGCCACTTTCATAACAGTTTCAAAGTAGGGTGGGGCAAATGGCCAATGTCTCTTTGTTAAGTACGTGGGTGTCTCTTTTTGCTGAGATCCAAAAGTTGCTTGGTGGGCTAACTATCTTTGTGGTGATCTTGGGTCCTCCCCAGGGAGCAAAGTGGAATGGGATTTCCTGTCCCAGGAAACTCATTTCATAGACTCTCTCTAAGGCCATGTCTACACTACCATGGTTGATCCTGCCATGGTTGATCTTCTGAGGGTTGATTTCAGCAGGTCTAGTGAAGACCCACTACACTGAACTCATAGGGAACCCCCTGCTCCTCATAAGGAGTAAGGGAAGCCAATGGGAGCATTGGCTCCTGTCGACCTCCTGTTGTGTTGACAGCGATTTGAGATACATCGACTCTGGCTACATAATAAACGTAGCTGTAGATGCATATTTTAAGTTGACCTACCACTCTAGTGTAGACCAAACCTGAATGCCTAACAGGTAGAAGTGGACATGCTAGTGCTGCCTATAATTAACACTTTTCATATAAAACTTGGTTTTCAGTTGGACTTTGCCAATTTTTAATCCATTTGTACTGACATTTTCTATCCTCAGCATCTGCTTGATGCATATTTTTGGGAAGAAAAATGGCAACAATGGTTCAGCCATTTCTAAGAAGGGAAATAAAGAACAAGATGTTTTCTATCCATATTATACAAATTCTTACAACCTTTTTGTTAAGGAGCTCTCATGCTTTGGAGCAAAAACTTGAAATTCAGCAGCAGAGTTGCTCTGGTGTCAGGGGTATGCCTTTTATAATTCCTATGAAAATGCAACCAAATTTGGCCTAGTTATGAGGTTCTAAAATAATCTGGATGTGTACATGCTCAGAAGGGTCTTGATAGAGTATAGAATTCTCCAAAGACTCTGTCGGGGCTACTGGCATTGAGCCTGACTTTCTCTGCACTTGTTTCCTCCTGGCTGATAGGGTTCACTGGACACTGGAACTGAGAATGGCAATGCTTCCCCAGGTGGCCAAGGCAGCATGGGGGAAAAGAAGGGAGCAGACTGACTAGAATGCAGAGGAATAAAGAATGGGGTACCAGGTAGAGGGACTGCAGGAGTCAGAGGCTAGGGAGAAGTAGAAGAACAGGGAAGATCTACAGAGGTATCTAGATATGGGAGGGCAGGAGCTGGGGGATTGGATAGAAACAAAGGGGTAGGGGAGCAGGAACCAAGGTCAAGGATTGATATGAACAGAACAGGATGGGGACAAGACCCAGGGTAGCAGTGATTCATAAGAACAGAAAGGATGGGGAGGTTGGCTAGGAACAGATATGGATTACCAGGATTCGATGGAGAAGAGGTGGACAGCAATAGGATGGGACAGTCAGGAGGAGAGGGGACAGGACGGGGCTTGAGGTAAGGAGAGCGCAGTAACAGAGTGGAATAGACCCAGACTTGGGAAAGGGAATCCCCAGGGTCTCACAAGAGAACAATCCCCTCCGGAACCTGGAATTGAATTCAGGAGTTTTAACTCTTTGTGTTTTTCTGTTGCCAAATAGTTACAGTTGTAAAGTCAAGCACTGAAAAGTAAGAAAATGCCAGAATTAAAGGCAACCTTAATTCAGCCCCCTTGTGCATATGCATTATGATACAGTCATCAGCTACATAATCACTTGCTATTTTGCTTGACTTTGCATCTTTAATGTTCTTCTGAATGTAGATTTGTTAATGTAATTATATAAAAGGTGCTTAGCTACGACATTGTTGTGTATATTAGAAATGCAGATATATCCAATGATAGGGGAAGATGTCAATAGTGTGACATTTAGCAAGTGTGACTATTATTCTCTGATTTTGTAAGAGAAAGAGAGGTTCAAATGAAGAAGTGCAGCAAACAAAAAAGGTAGAAAGCAATAGAGAAAAATACTATAAAGATAAGTAGAGGGGATGAAACTGGGAGATGAAAAGAGAAGATAACAAAAAAGAAAGAAAAGCATCAGATTTTTTTTACAGTTCTAAGGTTAGTATGTTTTATTATATTCACTCCTCAGAGGGGTGGCCGAGTTAGTCTGTAACAGGAAAAACTTAAAAAACAACGAATAGACTAGTAGCACCTTAAAGACTAACAAAACGTGTAGATAATATCATGAGCTTTTGTGGGCACAACCCACTTCTTCAGATGACAAGAGTGTTAGAAGTCCAGATCCAAGAATAAATAAGGCAAGGAGGAAGGGAGGGAAAAGGAAAAAAGGAAAAAACTTATCCACTCTTGTTCTTACATTTTCATTGTATGTCACTGTCAGCCACTAGAGGCAGACTTAGTGCTTGGACTCCAGTGTTGTGGCTAGATTTGCAAACAGGATACATTTATCATCATTAGTAATACTCTCAAATAAGCATGATATATGAATAACAATTATTATTAATAATAATACAAATAGAAATCTTAGGCTTGAGAGCACAAAGTGATTGGCTGTGAAGCCTCTGGAAGAAATTTCATTCCCACTACAACTCACCAAGTCAAGTATAAAATTAACTAAGTATATTTAAGTTAACTAAGTTAACAAAATTAACTAAGTATATTTATTCCATTGACTTCCCCAATTCATGCCGCTAGATGCTCTATATTGGAATAAAGATAACACAGTGCATTGAGCCTTGAGGAAAGCATGTTTCAACCTTCCTTCCAAAACATTTTTAAAAAGTCTTCCTGTAGCCTTTCGAAAAACCTTGCCAGCTTTGTATACAGAAGGCCTTTTGTTAGTCTATGTCTAGACTGCAGAGTTTTTCCGGGATACCTTTGGTATCCCGGAAAAACTCTGCCACATTCAGGGAATGTGTCCACTTTTTTGGAACAGTTTCCGAAAAAGCAAGCGCGTTCTTTCTGCATCCCTGTATTCCTCATTTTATGAGGAATAAAGGATGTTCTGAAAGAGGAGGTTTTTCTGACATTTGGCCCCATGTAGACAGGTCAAATATCAGAAAAGACTCTTCCAAAAAAACACAAGCGGAAAAAGGTACACAAATTGCGGTTCGCAATTTGCTTATCTTTTTCCAAAAACCCCCGCAGTGTAGACATAGCCTTAGAAAAAGACCCTAGGATGCCATAACATAGCTACTTGTGTCCAATCCTCCCTTGGTTCTTTCTTGGCCTCCTTTGTATAACGTTGTATCCTTTCTCACATCGCAAGTTCTTATAGCAAGAAAACTTGAGCGCAAGTAATACCATTTTAATGTCAGCTGTACACTACAGCCATGCGACCAGTTTTCAGCATCCATTATTTGAAAGCCGGTTCACTGTGGGATGATGTTCCTGTTGGAAGGGAGCCTGCATCAGTCTTAATCAAACCAAGCCAAGTCTTAAGTACACAATAATTGTATTTGATGGGGAAACTGTTATTGTTTATACATCCCAGTTTTGCTTCTCAGTTTTTTCCCTCTGCATCGAATCCAGGGAGAGCCATTATTTGATTCATCTTGGGAATCTGGGCTTTGTGTCAGGAAAGGAAGGAAGGGCACTAACCTGTGATGAGGGAGTACCAGGTTTATTTCCTTGCTTTGCCACAGCCTACAACATGTCTTTGAGCAATTCTCACAAAGCCTGACAAGGGTCTTAGGTACCACTGAGATTGTCAAAACCACTGTGCAGTGGCCCTCTGATCACATAGGTGCCTAAATTCCCCAGATGCCTATGTTTCCATCAATTGGCAAGTACAAATCTGCATAAATCCTGACACTGCTCAGCTGCTTGGCCCCCTACTTCATGTTTAAGCCCAGGAAGGATTAAGAAATTAGACATTCTCTCATCTGTGGGGACTGAGCAACCATTATGATAGGCATATCCCTTTGTGGATCTATGACTTAGGCTCCTTGAGCCTAAATTCCCCATGTGTGTAAAGACCAGAGCTCGACAAATTAGGCAATCTACTCTCCCATGGTGAGTAGATTTTAGCCCGGCGGGGCCGCGCAGCACGGTCAGCACATGCGCAGCATGCGCTTCCGCACGTCTGGCAAGCAGGGCTCGCCGCCGCTTGGCAAGCCCTGTTAATGACTATAGTCACATTTCCCCGTCACACAGGAGGAATGCTGGTACCCTGCTCATGAGGGCCACATAAGTAGCCTAAATAGATACATCTTTCTTTCTGCTCAAAACTAAGTGGTTAAGTCTTTAAATGCTGTGGAATTGTTTCACTCAAAATGGAAAGCAACACATTTTCAGTGGATGTAAATTCAGAGTGCAGGTTTCACAGCCAAATAAAAACTAAAGCACCACAATTGCCTTAATGGAATAGAAAGACACTAACAGAATTTGATAAAAAGTAGCCTCCCTCCAGATTTATTCTGCGTTAATGCCAGATTTCTCCATTTAAAAATTCACATGGTTAGCATCTCTCGCTAGATGAACCACAGTAAAATTAAAAGAAAGCTTTGTTGCTAATCGAAAAGCAAATATTAATTCCAGAGACTGGCTTCCGTGGATGTAAATATTTTGTTAATCTCAGTGGGTTTTTAAATGAAAGGATGTTTAATCAAAACAGTGGGAGGAAAAAGATCATTGATCAGCTGAGCTCCTTACTTCGGGCAAAATATTCCCCTTATTTCTTTAAGCCGTAGTGAGGGGAGAGAAGAAGGTGCCTGATGAGTTCTGGTGCCAGTCTTCTAGGACATGGCAAGATAGTTCTGGTGGGCTATGTAGGAGGAAGTTGTGCCTGAACTCTACTCCAGAAAGGAGCAGAATGCACCCAGCCCAGAGTGTACTGCTCACCACAGTGTGCATACATCAGAATTTGCAAGCCTGTCATGGCAGATGTAGCCAAGTCTAGGATGTGCAGTGCCTGCTGCCATATTAGCTACAGTCCCCCCAGTCATCAAGGAAGATCTATTGCTGTCTGTAACAGTCATCACAAGAATCAATGGCTACCTACCTCTATCAGACTCTGATTACACTGCGCTGCTACTGCTGCTCTGATTGTGACAAGCCTGCCTTTTCTCACATCCGCACAACACAGATCAGGACCCAGACCAATGCTCATAAGATAAATGCTACACAAACCAGTTGAATATACTCTCAGCTTTTATTTTCCATTTTGTTTAACAATCAGAATTTTAAAATGCAACACAAAATATAGATCATTACACAGGTCAAATTATTCAAGTAAATATTCCTGTAGAAGGGCATCAGTAACTGACTACAGAAGGGAAGAAATATAGTTCCCAAAAAATCATCTGAAACAAATGATGGAAGCCCACTGACAGCATGATTTAGATAGCATTATATAATGGGAAGAAAACAGTACTGTACTTATATGAGTATCCATTAGAATAACAGAGGAAGCACCTTACTACCAGTAAATACACATTTTCTGTGTGTGTTTGATCCTGCAACTGACATCAAAGGAGGGCAGTCAAGAGGACTCTACAGAGGCACAGAAATCTATCCTTCCAGCTCCCCCTCACTGTTTTATAATTGCAGTATGAGGACCTTGGCTTCCAAACTCTTTTAGCCTCAGATCTTTACATTACAGAATAGTGTTTACCCTGAAACATCTGTCATCAATACTAGCATCTCTGTGTTTGGTGATTCGGGATACAATTGGGCCCCATTTTAGTAAACGTCAAAACTCCAGTTAACTTCAGTGAGCCCAGAGCATCATCCATAATTTGTGAATGAGGTAGCAGGAGAAAATGACAGACATCTTTATAATAAAAGTTTAGAGAACTTTTCAGGAGCCTTTGATGCTCAGTATTTGAGTCTCATTTGTGTATGTTCCTCTTCTCGATATATTTTAGCAGATTTTATATCCCTCTAGGGTTTCATATTTTAAATTTTTATATATATTTGTATTGTGTTTAAAAATTTTTGTAAGCCACCTTGAATATTTTAAATAGAGAGGCGGGGTAAAAATAAATAAATAAATAAATAAATATCTCAGGCCTGTGTCTCCACTTTGTTCAGCAAAGTGTCCCCACTGATTTGGATTATGCAATTAATGTCCCAAGAAGGAAGAGGATCACTTCTTCATGCTTGGACTGCAGCTTACTGAAATCACAATATGCATCTATGTGGCCAGTGAACAAGACCAAATCCAGGGCAGCATCATGTCTCTATAAATGCTGTCAAAACATTGCTTTTAGAGTTGGTTGACTATTTCCAAATGTTGGTGACATTATTAAGATTAGGATGAATGTTCAGAACTACAAAAGGGGGATTTTTAAATTGAATTTCAAAATTTTGGGGAAAAAAGTGAGAAACGATTTCAAGAGGTTTCCACTTTTCTCCTGCAAATCCCTCATCCCTTCCTCCATTTTGCAACCAGCTCTAATTGCTGAGTTTTCCCTTCCTTTTACTTCACTATTCATGCTGTTTATTTCTGGTGAGTGGATGTAGTCCAGAGCTGAATATGGACAGTTTGGTACTGGAAATAAAATATTCATTCAGTGCCTGAATCATGTCTGTTGAAGTCTTTGTATTGACTCCAGTGGGAGATGGACCTGGCCCCTCAAAAAGACAAATAAAAAAATGGTCATTGTGTGGGGTCTTTTTCCTTCAATACTCAAAAACTATTGCATAAGTAGTTTAAAGGCATGTCTTTTGAGCTGTGCCAGTCTTGTATGATAGGCTACATGAATCCCATGTAAACCAGGAAAGCGCTAACGAGCAGCTGTGGGCTCATTAAGCCAAACACCCTCCTACACCTGGTGTCAGGCTTGGAGGCAGGAGTTCAAAGGGGGGCGCTCCCGTTAGCTGGAGGTTGGGTGAAAAGGAGAACAGATCTGCAAGCTGTACTCTGTGAGAGATGCCATGCTGGGAACTGCTGTGTGCTGGAGTCTAAGGCAAGGTAGACCTGAGCCAACAAAAACGGACTATTGTTCTTTTGGTTGGCTATTGGTGAATTGCCTGTAGGTCTGAGGGCACGTACAGGTTGAACCTCTGTATTTTGGGACTCCCTGGTCCAGCAACATCCATGGTCTGGCAGCACCAAGGATGTTCCAGGACCAGAAAGTCCCACTAGAGAGCTGGCAGCCGGGCTTCCTACAGCTGGACTGCCCAGCAACCCGCAACTGGGCTGCCAAGCACAACCCAATAGGGTTGCCCAGTGTGGCCAGGAAACCAGTGCACAGAAAGCATAGCAGGAAAGAGGGTTAGGGGAGACCAGCAGGGCAGTGAGGCTGGTGGCTGGTCCAGGACTGGGAAGGCCAGTAGCGGCAGGGCCACATATGACCTCCCCTGGTCCGGCAAAATCCCTCATCCAGGACCGGTCAGGACCTGAGGTTGCCAGACCAGGGAAGTCCAACCTGTAGTTAAAGGTGGTACCCTGCCTGAAGAAGGCTGACTGCCAAATAAAAACCTTTTGGTTTATTTACAACTGACTGGTCACTTGATAGTACTTTGCCCAGAAGTAACCTAGGTCACACTTGCAACTTACACTTAGTAATTAAATAGTTGATCAAGTTTTGTTTAAAACATACAGTGGCCCAGCCTGCTGATACTGAGGAAGAAATTTGCTTATTTGTACTATGCTTGTCATCTTAGCATGCCTGTGTTTATTGTTGTGCACTGCCATGTGCCAGACTGGGTCTGTTTCCCAAGTGTGCTCTCTAATTTTCCAAACAAGGTAGGTTTGAAAGTACAGTGGCTGCAGTGTGTTCAAAATCTAGGGGCTCCTGATTACATGTGGTAATCACCTGTCTGACCAGTTTAAAACTGAAACTGGCTCTGATGGCTATGCCCTCCAAACCATCCTCTGGTGCAGCAAAGGAAAGCCATGACAAGAAGTGGGTGTGCAAAACAATAGGCTCCTTCAGTGCAGAGTCTGAGGGAGAAAAAAAATCAGTTTTAGCTCTTGTTCTTACAAATGCAGAGCAACAAACTTCCATTCAACATCCTTCATAGCCCCACTCTATGCAATTAAACTTTCTTATTTCCTCACATCTAACGCATGTTTCTTTGCAGGTGTGCACTCCATGGAGGTCGTTTCGAGAAGATTAACATGCTTTGATGGGAGTGCAGGGATTAATTGAAATGCTATCACTAAGCATTTCAACCCATTATTCCTCGGATAGAAATTAGTTCTCTGCAGCCTGTTTACTGAGATACAGATTATCAACAAACCGCTGCCATTGTGGCCCCAAATTGCTCTTTCATATTTAAAAAAAAAAATCAGCCATAATTGCCATGTATGAACTTCCCATTCTGTCTTGTTCTGGATGAGCAAGGAAGCAGAACAAAGTGTTATATTCTCTGACGCTGTTCAGGCACTAGGTTTGTTACCAAAGCAGAACAGGTTTCTTGTTGGTCTAAAAATAAGATGAAAAGAATCCAATCTTTTGTCTGAATTCTGCCTCCCCACCGCCCCCCAAAGCTGAATTCTGCATCTTTCTAGCACACTTTTTTGCACTTTTGTTGATGATCTGCAATTACCTCGTGAATCATTTGTACGTGCTACTAATGTGACAGCTAAATATATGTTTTCCTTGGAGACCTCCCATAGAGATGGAAACATGCAGCAACCAAATTAGAGGAAAACACACCCCTCCATAGCTACTTTTGGAAGCGGAGGAATTCTTATGTTACAGCAAACAGCATGTTAGCCAAGGGCGTGAACGGTGGAGTTCAACGCAGTGGGAAATGGGAGCAGAGCAGCTTTAGAGCCCAGTTATTCTTTACAGCCTAAAGCCTAATGGCAGCAAGTCACAAGATGTGGCTCCTGACCTGGATTTTGAACACTCAGGAGCACTCAGGTTCGAAACGCTTGTCCCCGACCCCTAGAACTGCAGGGCATGTCTGTGGAATTTTGGATTCTGCACACAATTAGTTGGGGGAGTGTTTGGCTGGTGAGTTGAAATACAGTCTCCTCTCTGAAAACAGCTTCTATCTCTCCTTTCTGTTTCTCAAACATAATAGAGGCAAAATATACCACTGTGTTTGGATGGCAAAGAGGGGTGAGCTTGATAGAGAAGATCTCCCCTACACACTCCCTCAACAAGGGCCTCTTATTCCTGCATCTGTGAAATGGGGAGGACATGTGGGGAGAGGGAACCTCTGAATGGACACCCCAGGAACACTCTTCTAGCATGCCCAGCCTGATTCTTCCACCTCACTCACATGAGTAGCTCCTTACTATGTAAACCCGTTTCCATGGGACTACCTGTGTAGTAAGGTGTTAGCGTGAAAAAAGGGTGATGGAAGCAGGACTTATTTGTGTGGACATAGTAAATAGCCCAAGTAAATAGATCCTCTGTTACTTCTTTATAGTGTCAAAGCATTGATGGAGATTCGCTAAGGGACACAACCTGCGGAGAAATGACATTAATATTTATTATTTGTGTTATGATAGTGCCTGGGTGTTCTGACTGAAATCACAATCCAGTGCTGTTAAGTGTTGTACAAATACATAGTGACAGTCCCTGCCCCAAGGAGTTTACAATCTAAATAGCTAAGATAAAGGATTGGGGAAAAGGAATTATCATTGCTTCCATGGGGTACGTCTACACTGCGTGGCTATTTCGGGATACCTCCGGTATCCCGAAATAGTTACCCCATGTCTTAACAAGCCGTCCATTATTTCAAAGTACTTTTTGAAATAACGGGCACGCTATTTCAGCATCCCTGTGACCCTCGTTCCATGAGGGTTAAGGGATGTCTCGAAATAGTGCGTTATTTTGAAATTTGGCGCTATGTAGACATGCCAAATTTCAAATTAACCTATTTCAAATTAGAATCGAAATAAGATATGCAATATGTGTAGTGCAAATTGTGCATCTTATTTTGAGTTTAGGGTGCTGTGTAGATGCACCCATGGAGAAGTAAGGCACAGGGGGCATATCTACACTAAGACATTATTTCAAAATAACTTATTTCGAAATAATAACTTCCGAAATAACTATTTTGAAATAGCATGTCCACATAACAGGGAAGCCTTGAACTTTGTCCAAGGTAGGCTCCCTTAATGTGGATGCGCTATCTCGACTTAGAGCCCCAGGGAGCACTGGGGACTAATTACTTTGAATGACTCTGGGGAGTAGATATTTTGAAAAAGCACCAGTGGAGCATCCACACTACTGCTATTTTGAAATAAATAAGCAGTATTCCTCGTGGAAAGCCGGAGTACAGATTTCAAAATAACCAGCCCGCTATTTTGAAATAATGGGCTTTGCAGCGTGAACACTCCACTTGTTATTTTGAAATAAGGGGAGTTATCTCGAAATAACTCCCTTGTATAGACCAGGGCAGGGAGATTAAATGATTTGCCCAAGGTCACGCAGGAAGACTGCGGAAGACTCAGGAACTAAATCTAGATCGCCTGAGTCCCACTCTAGTGCCCTACCTACATGACCATCCCATCCCTCCCCAGAATGGTTGTCATTATGATAGCACTTTATCAGAGCAGAGAAGTCAACTCAACTGAATTCCCTCCCCAAAATATAAATCTCCATTAAAAAAAAATAACAGCCCTAAACTCCCATTCTAATATGATCCTTCCCTGAAAAGGGGTCTATTTGATGGGTGTTCTCCCCTTCTTGCCTTGAAAGAATTAATAAACGGCTAAAAACCTACCAAGCCACAGCTGAGAGGAATCAGATGGCCAAGTAATCTCCTATCGGGTTAAGATAACCCAACTCCAGCTATGGATTTTTTGTAGCTGGAATTGTGTACCTTAACTTGACCTTCCAGGTCTAGTGTAGGCCTGGCCTGAGTTAGGGAGCCCCACTGAGGAGGAAAGAGCTAGGCTGGGACTATAAAGAAAATGGGAGCAGGGAAGGGGTCTGCTGAGAGAGGCTACAGTCACTCCCTTAGAGGAGGGAGGAATGTCTGGAGGTTGTAGAGACCAATACCTGCAGTTGCTCCCTGGCAGCAGGAAGGGAATGGTGAAGCTGGCAGATCGAGAAGGAAGGGAATGCTGGAATGTTAAGAGAGGACTCAGTGAATGGAAATAAGGTAAAAAAGGGAGCAGTTCTTGACAGCTGACTAGAAGTCCCCTGAGCCAGAACACAGTGTAGAGAGTGTGCCTGCTAGTCACAGAGTGAGCAGCACTATGGGAAGACTGCCCAGTATTGCTGAAAAAACCTCATGGTATCCTGGAAGAAGAAAATGTGTGTAGCAACTTTGCTGGAAGACTGAGTCAGGAAGAGGCAGTGACAGAGAGGCAGCAAAATAACCATGGGAAGGGGTGTTGACCTGCTGAGCTATTCCCCAGAATGTCCAGGAGGATGTGCTGCCCTACCAGTGAGTGAAGTACTCTGTCACAGGCTAAGTCGGTGAAACAAACTAATGGAGTAATCTTAGCAAAACCCTTTTAGAGAAACCCACAGAAAAGAAAAAAGGCATGCTAATGGATTTGGGTTTTACCAGAGATGGGCTTCCCCTGAAAACTGGCTCCAGAACACCCATCAAACTTGAAGAATGTTTCTATTCAGAGGTCCATGTCTAATACTAACCTCTTGTTGTTGGTTACAAATGTTTAAAATCACGCCTTCAGGCATGTGGAGCTTAATAGATGGCCACATTGTTTCCTTATTGATCCTCAAATCCTTTATTGCACTGGGCGCAATCAACAACCTGAACTCTGGCAAATCTCCCTCACAACCAGGGGGAATTTTGCCTCACCAGGAACTGCAGCATGGGGGCTGTAGAGGAAAGCTTTTCCTAGGAAAGAAAAGGAGCATAATGTTGAGTCCTGTGGCAATGAACACACACACTCCACGACTCCACCAGATGTTTCTAAATTTCTTGGCTGCTCAGAGGAATTCTTAAAAGGATTTTATCTCCCTTCCCTAGACAACTGACATTTAAAAATTGGTTTTGACACTAAGAACATAAAGCTCCTTTCCTAACCATTAGTGTCCAGAATTGAGCAAATGTCTGGGATACTACAGCAATAACCCACTGAGTCATCCTGCTGCGTTAGCCATGCTGTGTCTCTTTCTTTCTCAATTTCCACAGTAACCTTTTATGCTGTTCTGTAACACAGAGAATGCATTCACCAAAGGGCTGCTCACCGAGATCTATCCAGCTGGTGTGTGATGCCTGTCCTCACCCTGACACCTCTAATACTTCTCCTACCTCCAAAAGAAGAGAGGGAGGAAACGGGGCAGGGAGAGAGAAATTCAAGCACGTGAGTGCACATCACATCCTTTTTTTAACTTATGAAGGGATTATTTTGCCTCCTGGCAGCTCAGGGAAGACTGTCAAGAGCCCGGCAGATACCCCAAATTGGTAGTATGTCCCAGAAAAGAATACACACCTAAAAGTGTTACAAAAAGGATGGTTCAATCGGTAAAGCACAAACCGAGGCATCACCATTCTTGGGTTCTATGCCATGGATGCTGTGGAGCTCTGGACAAATTAATTAGTGTGCCTCACTTTCTCCTCCATAAATCTGAGCTTTCAATACTTGCCTTTTTGGAGTTCTACAGATGCTAAGTATGATTAAATTTATTATTCAACTCAAATTTGAATAGAACAGAATTCCCCTTTTCAGTAGAGACTATTCTTACATGTGACTCTCAATAGTAATGTTGCATTTACAAAATTGCTTTCATTCAAAAGCACTTTACAAGCATTCCTCAAGGATCATTTCAGATGCCATTGAAATGCTGGGGTGAAAAAGCAACTATTCAGTAGAGCAAAGCAATATCACAAAATAGTTTTGGACAGGAAAGGAGCATTCTGCAGCGGGCAGTCATACCAGTAAGATGTGAAGAAACTGCAGGGTGAGCTGAAATAGGTAGAAGGTGTGGGGTTTTCCTGAATAGTACCAGAAGTATGCTACAAGGAGTCCTGTAGCACCTTACAGACTAATAGATGTATTGGGGCATAAGCTTTCGTGGACACGGCTACCCCTCTGATACTTGACAGTAGTGTGCTAGGTTCTTTACAGACTATACGATGAAGACAAGTGCCCTGCCATGAACATCTTGTACTCTAAGAGCCAGCTTGTGTCTCTTACATTGGTGAACAGTTACCATCCAATTGAAGTCAATGGAATTGTTTGTGGGAGTAACTGCTCACCCATGTATGAGAGAGGAAGGTCACAACAGATAATGTGTACTTGACTCTCATAAGTATGCCCTCTTGATGACAAATCTGTCACCTTCCCACCGCCAAATGTCTCAGGGTTATTTTTTTCCCATGGCACTCCCAGGCATGTAATGGCTTTTCTCAACTGTTCTCTAAGCCACTCACCTTCCCCTGTTGACTTGCTTGCCCAGCCATGGCATTTTCATTTTACAAAGGCCATTATTTTATTTTATTTTATTTTATTTTATTTTATTAATTTAAAAGTAACAGCTGAGAGAGGGTTTTCCAGGTTATGAGACCACATGGATGAAAGCACAGAGGTGAGATCTGGAAAGAGACATGAAGGCGTTAATTGGTCACATAGCTGAGGTGGAGCAAAAGGGCAAGAGAAAAGACAACTGCAAGACACAGTAGGAGCTGAGCTGTGTAGGACTTTGCTGGCTAAAGGAAGGTACTAAAACTGGAGAAAGTGGTGGGGGGGGGGAGAGAGAAATTACTGCAAAAGTTTGCAAATTAGAATTAGGGTTATTATTATTAGGTTTATTCTTATAAAAGACAGATTAAGACATGATGAGGTCCTAAACTATGTCAAGTTTAAGAGGCCCCCATAGCACTACCAAAAAAAGTGTATTATTTGAACAGAAAGGGCATGAAAATAGAAATAATAAAGTTTTATATTTTCATATATACTAGTATATAGATGAGGATGCAACTAAAAACTAGTAATTTTTTTATTTAGAGGCCCCTCATAATCTGAGGCCCTAAACTGTATCTTACTCATTTTGTGCATAAATCTGGCACTGAAAGATGCCATGAGGTCTTCCATGGCCACAGGTGGGCAGGATCTTGGTTTTGCTTGTTACCCAAAAGACAGTATCCCCATCAGCCTAGAGTCCCATCAGCCAACAGCACCATGCTGGAATATTGATTCAGTAACAAATTAAAGTTCCAGTTGTAGAGTCCCTGATGTGCACTCCTTGGAGGTTTCCTATCCAAGTATTGGCCCAGACCAAGGCTGCTTAGCTAGCCAGAGATGATGGGATCACTATAAAGTGATATGACTTTCCTGCCATGTTACTGACTTTAATTATTGTTGGTTATTTACTGGCATGTGTGAATATATATAGCTCCAAAAGTCTCTGCTGTTGAAATCCGTTCAGAGGAAATACATCTCTAAAGTGATCCCAATTAAGGGCTATGGGGAAGTGTGGGGTGTTTTTAATCCATATTCCAGCTTTAAAATTTTAATCAGAGATTCATAGGGAAAAAAGCGGAAGAGATCATCATGAATGTGTGCATCCAGACCCAACAAGTTTCACAAGCCATCTCTCCAACCTCCGTAAACCGTAGTGGCATTGCACTGCTAAATGTGAAAGACATTTACTTTGTACACAGCCTCTGAGCAATCACTTTCAATGCTCCAAATCAATTTTCCAGCATCTGGGTTTTGATATAAAATCACTGAGTTTTTCTTGTTGTGTCTGCAGTGACCAGAGTGGCATGTGACTGCTGCATGGATGTAATCAGAGGAGGTGGCTGAACTCAACTTAAGTAATTTCCTGAGACTGATAGAATTGATCACTATAAGTCAGTGAAGAGGAAGAGCCACTGCTGCCCAGCTCTCAGTAGGTGCAACAAGGATCTGCATAGACTATCTCAGAGTTTGTAATAGAGCCTCTGGAGATTTAAAAACCTTACATCATGATTTAGTTTCTTTGGGGAGACATAATTTGTTATGGAGCTTCAGGGGGTAGCCGAGTTAGTCTGTTACAGAAAAAAACAACAAATGGTCTGGTAGCACTTTATAGACTAACAAAAAATGTAGATGGTATCATGAGCTTTCGTGGGCTTGCCTAACCATAATCTGACAGATCTGCAGGTGGTGGTCTTGTCACTGGCCAGTGCCTCAAGCCAAATACACAGAGAAAGCTTGGAATTACATTACATACACAAACTCAATTCACATGCTAATGGACTCAATCGTGATTTAAACTGGTGGGGACTCTACCATTAAAGGTGCTAACAACTTTCTGAGTGGTATCCTTCCTGTTTTAGCAATCTAGCTATTGACTTTGATCTTTATTTGCTTAGGTTTAGCACCCATTCTGCAGATACTTAAAGAAAAAACAGGAAGGGGAGTGGAAGACAGAGCATCATTCTCTTCCCCCTCCGCTCCCCCCACCCCCCCGACTTTCCCTTCTCCTATTTATTTCGAGTTTTCATATCCCCTACTCATAACTCCGGTTATCTGAAGAAGTGGGCTGTGCCCACAAAAGCTCATGATACCATCTACATGTTTTGTTAGGCTATAAAGTGCTACCAGACCATTTATAATTTGTTATGGTCATGTTGCTGGCATTGAGGCTAGGTCTAGACTGCACGCCTTTTTCAACAGAGGCTTTGTCAACAGATACTGTCAACAAAGCCTCTGTCGAAAAAGAGCGTCTAGATTACATAATGCAGATCAAAAAATCGATCTGCTTTTTCAAAAAAGAGCGTCCAAACTGCCAGACGCTCTGTCAAAAAAAGAAGGCACCCGGAAGTGCTTCTGGTAGAGCATGGGGGCAGCCTTTATTTCCAGGTGCTACGGCATGCCCTTTGCAGAGACGTGTGCTTAAAGGGATCCCCCTGGACAGCCATTGCTCTGCTCCTGCTTCTGGCTTGCCTACCTCCTAGAGGGAAAGCAAAGCTGCTGCAGCGCTTGCTCTGGTTGCCCTGCTTCCTTGGACACCACAGCAGTTTATTTTCTGGGGCGGGGCCGGGGGGTTCTGATTTTCACTGGTTTTGGCCATGGAGCCTGAGCTGCCCCTGGGCAGTCGATGGCCCCACGCTGCCATACTGCAGCTTCTGTTGCATCTGCATGACTCTGTCATGAATCTCCTGCCCCATATGGACCCGGACTGCACCGAGGAGACCCTCCTCCAGGATACAGGAGCTCTGTCCTTGCCCCCAAACTTTTTTGGGGACAGGCAGATTTGGAGTCACAAGACGAGTTTGGACTGGTGGGACCGGCTCGTCATGCAGCTCTGGGACGATGACCACTGGCTCCGCAACTTCCAGATGCAGAAGGCCACATTCCTGGAGCTGTGTGCCTGGCTCGCTCCTGCTCTGGAACACCAGGACACCCACCTGCAGCCCATCATCCCCCTGCAGAAGTGGGTCGCAATCGCCCTCTGGAAGCTGCCCCCCCCCCGACAGCTACCGCTCCGTGGGACACCAGTTTGGCATGGGGAGGTCTACCGTCGGGGCCGTCTTGATGGAGGTAAGGCACTGTCGGAGGACAGGTCCTGCTGAGTGGCGGGGGGGGGGGGAAGGTTGAGAAAGGGAGAATGCCAGCCAAGGGCAAGAGGGAATGGGGGATGGAGTGGCACTTGGAGGCCACTCCTTGGCCACCCCTGCACTGATGCGGGGGACGGGGGCATCCTGACAAGGGGAGGGATGGGTTGGGGGGGAGAGTTCTCCTCCCAAGCACTTAGGTAACCTGTCTAACACCCTGGTTTCTGTTTGTCTCTTGCTGCAGGTGGTGAGGGCCATCAATGTGGAGCTGCTGAAGAGGCTCGTCCGTCTCGGGGACCTGGACAACATCATTGCTGGGTTTGCCGCCCTTGGCTTCCCGAACTGCAGAGAAGCCCTCGATGGGACACACAATGCAATCCGCGCACCACCCCATCGAGCAGCCCAGTTTATAAACAGGAAGGGCTACTATTCCATGGTGCTGCAGGGGACACTTTATGGACATTTGTGTTGGGTGGTCGGGGTGGGCACACGATGCCCGCATATTCCTCAACTCCTACCTGTACCGCAGGTTGCAGGCAGGAACATTTTTCCCCCAGCGGCACCTTGCGCTCGGGGACGTACAGATGCCAGTGTCTTAGTGGCCGATGCAGCCTACCCCCTAATGCCATGGCTCATAAAGCCCTGCACCGGCCACCTGGATGAGAGCAAGGAGCTTTTCAACACGCATCTTAGCTAGGCTCATATCCAGGTGGAATGCGCCTTCGGCTGTCTGAAAGGGAGGTTCCGTTGCCTCCTCAAATGCCTGGAGATGGGCGTGGCCGCATGTTGCGCCCTCCATAACCTGGTGGAGAGGAAAGGGGAGGCCTTCCTGCCAGGGTGGGGGATGGTCCTGATGGTGAGGACAGGCCATTTCAGCAGCCCCGGACGGCTGCCATCCGCCAGGCTCACCAGGCTGGCGTCCACATCCAAGAGGCCCTGAGGGAGAAATTCTCAGAAGGAGCCCACTGACTCTCCCCAGGGCCTCCCCCATGGGGGGGTTGGCCTGGCCCATCTCTACTTTTCCCTCCACAACCCTCAATCTCTTCCCATTAAGAAGACATATAAGACCCGGTTTTCTTTGTAAACAGAAATTTGTTTTATTAGAAACACTAGCAGTAAAGAAATGTGTGAACTGTTTAACAAAACTTTCTCTTTTTACTGTTCAACTGTTTCTAAACAAAGTAAATCTGTCAGTCAAAAATAAAGATTTTGTAACATAACTGAAATGTCTTTTAACTGGGGTGGTAGGGGACTGAAAACCTGGAGGGGGAAGGGAGCTCAAGAAGGCCGCTGCTTCCCTGATTGCAGGGTCCTGCCACCTTCCTGCATCCTGGCATTGCCATGGCCTTGGGATTGGGTGGAGCGAGAGCCAGTCCTGGCCTGGGCAGGAGTGGGGGGCAGCTGTTGGGCCTGTGAGGGCTTGGGAGCAGGAGGGCTGGGGGGAAAGTGGGGGCTGGAGGAGCAGGGGGCTGGAGGAAGGAGGAGCTGGAAGAGAAGGAGGGGCTGAGGAAGGGGGCTGGAGGAGCAGGAGGGGCTGGGAAAGGGGGCTGGAGTAGCAGGGGGAGCAGGGGGAGGAGGGGCCTGGCGTTCTTTCGAAAAATGCTATTTCGAAAGTGAAACCGCGTTGTAGGATCTTGCGAAAAAGGCTTTTCTTTTTGAAAGGAATGCATCTAGACCACAGTTTCACTTTTGAAATAGCGTTTTTCGAAAGAACACCATGACGCGATTATGCAAATGAAGCGCGGGAAATTCAAATCCTGGCTTCATTTGCAATTTTAATATGTCTAATTTACATGCCTCTTTTGAAAGAGGGATGTAATCTAGACATAGCCTCTGACAAGCATCAGGGATGGCCACGCCTGAAAATGGGACATTAGACAGGTTGGGCACATAGTATCTCTGTCAGGTGCATGGCTGGCTGCTTTTTGCTCACATGCTCAGGTCTAACTCATCACGTGGTGTCCAAGGAATTTTCCTGCAGGTCAAATCACCAGTGACGTTGGGCATTTTTCACCTTTCTTTGCAGCATGGAAATGCTTGTCTCTTGCCAAGATCATCTGGGTACATCTCAATCATTTCTCTGCTATTTCAGGGGCCTCAAGCACTAGTGCACCTCACTGCCTCCTGTTCTTGGCACATAGCAGTCTGTCTTCATAGATATCCATATTTTTGGTCTAATTTTGGTTGTTGGGTTTAATGTGTGGGTGCTAGCTGGTACTGGTAGTCTGTGATGTAGAGGAAGTCAGATGAGGTGATCTGGTAGTCCAGTCTGGCCTTAAATCTATGTTGTTGTATAACATAAATGAATAATTTATCACATTTGTGTATTTCAGAATCAAGTTTTCTATAATGCCTGAGACTACTTGGAAAGTATATTAATAAACATTGCCAAAAGGGTGTGAAATTAAAAACTGTACATATTATAATGAACCTGCCACTTGTGGTTCAAATGCACTTTCCCCTCTTTCAAGTGACTAACTTTACCCAGCTCCTTCCAAACTCCTTCCAAAAATAGAGGACATTATTTGTTCAGCAGAGGGGGAAATGAATGGTCTTGTGTTTAAACCACAGGACAAGAAGTTTAGTTTAGAATCTGTTCTGAGCCCAAGACAAAACTTGTTTTTTTGCAACCACCAGCCCACAATAACACAGGCTAATAGGAGTAAAAAAAATCCATTCAAGTCCAAGTAATCAAGCTCTCAGAAGAGAAGACCAAAGACTGCTCCTACATACAGCCTCTATCTCATTTTACTGTTATTTCAGGCCTACTCTAAAAATTAGAGCAGAAAGAAACATCAAAATTAAAAAATATGACAGTTCAGTGAAAAAACAGGGAAAAATATTTTAATAGTGATTCCTCCCCCCTTGTTTTCCTTCTAGCTTTCCTATGAATACATATGAATAAAGGAATCAGGAGACACAAATTTTATTCCCAGCTTTCCCCCAGCCTTCCTGTGTAGCTGGCCACTGCTACAGATGAAGTCTCAGTGTCCTTCCAGAAAGAGAAAAGAGCAAATGCCTCCAAATCTTGAGCTCCCTTACTGAAGGACTGGACCTGTTACATCTTTGCTAGACTTGTTCCTTGCCTATGTCCTATTGCTCCCAATGGATGCTCTGACAGTCTCCCAGTTCCCCCCATCTCTCTCCTAATTGTCTCTTGCCCTGGAATACTGCTTCCCTATGTAGGGAGTTTATGGAGCCTATGTGACTCAAGGGTCTGGAAAGAAGAATCTGGAAGAATATGAGGGAATTAGGGTATATCTACACAGCAAAGTTATTTCGAAATAACAGCCGTTATTTTGAAATAACTTTCCTGCGTCTACACAAGTCAACTGCTATTTCGAAATTAATTTGAAATAGCAGAGGGCTTATTTTGAAATTGGTAAACCTCATTCCATGAGGAATAGCGCCAATTTCAAAATTGCTATTTCAAAATAAGTGCTGTGTAGATGCTTATTTCGAAATAGGGGGCCTCCAGCCCTTCCCAGGGTTCCCTGCTGGCCGCCCTGGCTACAAGGTAACTTCTGACCTGATGCCCTGCCGGAACCAGTTCCGGCTGGCCTTAAATGCGATTCAGCGTCCAATCAGTGTGGACGCGCTATTTTGAAATAGCAAAAAGCTATTTCGAAATGCATTTTGTGTGTAGATGCATTATTTCGAAGTAAGATATTTTGAAATAACTATTTCGAAATTAGATATTTCGAAATAACGCTGTAGTGTAGACATACCCTTAGGTATCTTGGCTGGGGAGGAGAGCCAAGGTGCATGGGCGTTGAGATGGAGAAGTAACTTCTCAGGGGCAGACTCATCTGCAGCACTACCATGCTAGGATTCTTTTATGTTTAGAGTGGCAGAAGGAAGGGGCAGAAGCCCTGGACCCAAGTTCTCAAAAGTCACTAAACAAAGTGAGGGTCTGAGTCAAATGTTCTAGCCTCCCAACACAAGACTTTATAACCTCCCTCCAAGACACCTTTTTCAACCAGCTGCACTGAAGTATGTGACATAACCACTACTAAATCCCGTTCCCATTTCCAGTTCAAGTACTGTTCCCTCACAGAGACTGGTGTCTTGCAGGGCTATAGGGTGCAGCACTTTCCAGCCCAGATAGCTCATTATGGGTACATTTAAGACATTAGAAAATCATAGAATCATAGAACACTAGAACTGGAAAGGACCTCGAGAGATCATCAAGTCCAGTCTCCCACCCTTACGGCAGGACCAAGCACCATCTAGATCAGGGCTACTCAACATGTGGCCTGTTTGTCTGTGACCCACGGTGTGGTTTGGGTTTATGTGGGGCTCAATATGCTGCTCACGGGTGGGAGCCAAAACAAAAAAGTAGTCAATATAATGGTTTCTGTTGATATGCATTTTGGTTGTTAAATTCCTGGATTGTCATTCCTCATTAAAAGTGCTATCATATGGGTGGAAATTGGGTAACTATTGCATTTTATTAATATCAGCAAAACTGACTTAAGTGGGGCCTGTGTGTTGTGTAGACTTGCCTTAATCTTTGTATCCAGGCCCGTCAGCGTGAAAGAAGCTATTTGCATATATTTGCATATATATTTGCATGTATATGCAGCCACACTTAAGTTGTGGCCTTCGGCATGTGCTAGGAGTATCATTGTGGTCCCCGGGGCTTCCAAAGTTGAGTAGCATTTGTCTAGATCATCCCCGATAGGAGTCTGTGTAATCTGCGCTTAAATATCTCCAGTGATGGAGATTCCACAACCTCCCTAGGCAATTTATTCCAGTATTAACCACCCTGACAGTTAGGAAGTTTTTCCTAATGTCCAACCTAAACCCCCCTTGCTGCAGTTTAAGCCCATTGCTTCTTGTCCTATCCTCAGAGGCCAAGGAGTACAATTCCCTCCCTCCTCCCTGTGACACCCTTTTAGATACCTGAAAACCGCTATCATGTCTCCTCCCAGTTTTCTCTTTTCCAAACTGAACAAACCCAATTCCTTCAGCCTTCCCTCATAGTTCATGTTTTCTATACCTTTAATCATTTTTGTTGCTCTTCTCTGGATCTTCTCCAATTTCTCCACATCTTTCTTGAAATGTGGTGCCCAGAACTGGACAGAATACTCCAATTGAGGCCTAATCAGAGTAGAGCAGAAGAATGACTTCTTGTGTCTTGCTCACAACACTCCTGCTAATGCATCCCAGAATCATGTTTGCTTTTTTTGCAAATATTATGTGGCTATATTTTATTATCAAGATCCAAAAAGATAAGGATTCATACTCCAACCCCATTGCACATGGAAACCATGGATTTCCGCAAAACTAATACAGTTCTAGACAGTAAGAGAAAAATTCCAAATAATAAAATCTCTGTGGTTAACACCTGTTCAGAAGGTGTTAATCACTGAAGTCAATGGACCTATGGCAATTTACATCCTCTGAGGTTCCTGCATCTTCAGAATAACTTACATATTTTACCATCATGCCGTGATTTATATCAGGCTAAATAATTACATCTGCAGGACCTAATTCACCATTTCCCTACACCAAATGAATACTCATTTAGCCCAGCACAAACAGAATGCCATGTACATTCCAGTTGAAATGGTAGCATTTTATACTGTCTTTGCACTAGTGTAAAAAAACCCCATAAAGGTCCAGAGCAAAGGTGGATTTTACAACTAAATGTGTAGTTAGTTGTAAAATACTATTGTTATTCAAGCCAGCAAGATATCAATTCCCTTACCATTTTTTCAATTTTTTCCAATTGTCATTGTTCTTCTTTTAGCTAAATCTGCAACATTAACTTTTTGATGACTAGTGTGATATGACAAATAAAAGTGAAGAAAAGAAATCATGCTCACTCTATACAGTACATTTGAGAAAAGGTATTCATCGGCGCTTGGGTTATACACTTTAGACTCTCAATTTAAATGCAGATTTTTAAGTTCCCAGTTAAGGGGCCATGAGAGATTTCTCTTGCTTGATTAAAATACTACTAGCAAAAATATTTCAGACTTCATTTTTCTCTTCTACAGAGTGAACCTAGCTAATAGTGAGCCCCAAAGAGGGTGAAGTTTCCTGGATGAATTTTTTTCTAACAATTTTCAGGTACTATAGCAAGTCTCCAGGAAGATTTCATATTTCAGGCTTCCAGTGCATTTACCCACAAAGGAGCTAATATATTTCAGCTAGTGTGTGTGTAAAATGTTTCCCTCTTTCTCTAAATTAATACTGATCTGTACAATAATTCTCAGAGTATTAGAGTATGTCATTCCTGCGGCTCCAAAGAGAACGAAGACACCTCTTTTGCAAACACTTTTATGCACTCGCTTACCTTCATGCATATACTTCAGCTGAATGATTTCAAAGTATAAAAGAAAACATAAGCTTAAGTAATTTGTATGTGTGGGCCTTGGACTTCAAACATTATGGAAAAAAAGTTATCCATAGGAACTGGAGTTATGCATATTGTAGTTTTCAGAAGTTACAGAAGAGACCTAGTATCTCAAAAGACACATAATATGCCAAGAACATCAAGAGTAGGGACTTGTTACCATTGATTCGTCTTTAACCAGCATGTTAATTTCTGAAACTTCTGTGTAACCCAACTGGAATCTCCGGTTGGTGGATTGATTTGACTTAGTCTATTAAGACTTTTAGGAAGCCAGGGTGAGATAGGGCCTTTCTTTCTAACCTGCCACATTGAAAGAGAAGGGAATACACAGAAATTAAATACTAACTAGCATTAACCTGTGAGTTCACACTTCCATACAGTAGTAGTTCAGCTTACAAATCCTGATCCAAAGCCATATGATATTATTAGGAATCTTTCCTGAAAGCTGTTTTAAATCCTGCCAGGGTGGTGTAGCACAGTCCCAAAGATCTGAAACAGGTTCCTTTAAGTCTTTCAACCCCCTTCCCTCCTTAGGCTGCACCCAGTGGTCAAATGGATGCCGCTAAAAGTCCTTTATGCATCTCGTTAACTTTTTAACTCTGATAACCCTTGTAGTACACTTCACCTGCCTTGGGATCTCCATAGGCTAATACAGCGGTTCCCAATCGCCAGTCCGCAGCCTGTTGCCGGGGCGTGGACCTCTGGCTGCTGGGCTGCAGTAGCTCAGGGTGCCAGGGCTGGGGTACATCACTCCCACCGCAGCTTTGGGAGAGGTGTGTCCTTCCCCGACTTTCAGCCAACCAACACCGGGCACAGGTGGGGTCTCTTCCTGAACATGGACGAGCACTTTGCTGCATGGCAGGAGGGCTGTGTGGAGCCCGGCATGGCAGCCTTAGAGCAGCTGCGACCTGGGCAGCAACGCTCAGCTTGCGGCTGAAAGGCAGCATAGGGCTGGGTGAGGGGGGCAGGGCAGACACTGGAGGCTCCAGAGGCGGGGCTAGTACTAGGGGACTCTGGGGGTGGGGGGCTCACACTGAGGAGCTCTGGGGACCAGGCTAGAACTAGGGAGCTCTAAGAGGAAGGGGGTTAAAACTGGGGGCAGTGGGGTGATCGGGGTGGAGAGCTGGCACCGGGGGACTCTGGGAGTGGAGCTAGTAGTGAGGCGGGGGGCTATAGGGGCAGGGTTGTCACTGGAGGGCTCTGGAGATGGGGATAATATTGGGGACTGGGGGCTGGTACTGGGAAGGGCTCGGGGGTTGGGTACAGTGGGGCTCTAGAAACAGGAGTCTGGCACTGGAGCGTGTGTTGAGGGGGCTATAAGATGCAGGGGGCTGGCACTGAGGCATTTGGGATGGGGGGCTGGCACTAGGGGGGTTAGGTGCAAGGGATTCTGGGTCAGTGGCGGGTGCTGGGAGGTATTGCAGGGGGGAGGGTTCTAAAGGTTAGGGCTGGCAATGGAGGTGTCTGGGGACCCGGGCTTTTGGTGGACCAGTAGCATTTTATTTGCATGTATGCATATTCATTATTTGCATAATGGGTATGCAGATATGCAAATAAAATTTTACCAGTCCGCCAAAAGTTTGTAAAAGAGTTTGCTAGTCCTTGGTTTTAAAAAGTTTGGGAACGACTGGGTCAATAACATTCAAACCACTTCCATTAAAAAAAAAATTCTATGTCCAGCTTCCATGTCATTGGCTGAGCCCACAAAAGCCTTATACTCAACATTTCTCCAGGCCAGCTGGCAAGGGGGAGCAAAGGGGGCAATTGTCCCAAGGCCATAGTTACTGCATGGCAGCGCACAAAATCTTCTTCCCCCGTCCAGTTCCTCTGCAGAGCTACACAGCAGCACTTGCATGGCAGGTGGCTGCCCTGGTGGGCAGGGCTGGCTGAGACGGTGTGGTGAAGGAGCCGCTGGGATGGGGGGCTGGGACCTCAGTACTGGTGCATGAGCCAAAACTCATTCCACTCATGGTTGGAAAATCTTAGAGGAAACAGTGCTTGGGGCCCAGCAATTCAAAAGGGCCTGAGTCTCCCAGTCGCTGCTGCTGTTACTTCAACAGTGGCGGCACCCGGAACCCCAGTCCCTTTAAATAGACGCTGGAGAGCCGTGCAGCATGCTCAAGACGACTGAGGGCTTGGGTGGGGCAAAGGGATGGAGAATGAGGTACCCTGCATAGGGGAATAAGAGAGGTCACACAGAACCCCTGGCAAGGGGAAATTGGGGGGTCTAGTACGTGGAAGGAGGCACAGAGAATCCCTAGCATAGCAGGAAAGGGAAAATAGGACAGACAGAGCCCCTGACGAGTGAGGCAAGAGAGGACCTGCTATGGGGGAAATGGGAACACACTGAATACCTTGCAGGGGAAGTCCTGGTATGATGGAAAGAGGAGGGCAGCACAAAGAGCCCATGATAGGGGACCACATGGGGCTAGGGTTGCCTACAGAGCTGCTGGCAAAGGAAGGAAGAAAGGAATGGGGGTGAACAGACAGAGCCCCTGACATAAGAAGAAGAGGGAATGGATGGCATGGGGGGAGTGGGCATGGGGATGCACACACAGCTGCTGGCATGGAGGGAGAATGGAGGACTCTAGTATGGGAGGGGAGACTGAGGGATACACAGAAATCCTAATGGGGGGAATTAGTTCCTAAAATAGAGGGGGATAGGAGGGTGGTACAAAGGGAACTTGTGGAGTGGAATGGAGGAATATAAGGAGCCCTTGGTGTGGGCCATATGCTATGTGCTTGCAGGAGCGGCCCTAGACTAGCTGCCAGCAACTGGCGCCCTAGGCGAACCATGCAATCAGCGCCCCCACCTCCAAACCCCTCAACGATATTGCGCCACCATTTGGCGCCCCATTGCGCCCCATTTAACTTGGTGCCCTAGGCGACCGCCTAGTTCGCCTATATGGACGGGCCGCCCCTGTGTGCTTGACCTAACTACAAAGTATGCTCTCCCCTCAGTCTAGGTATCTCCTTTGCATGGCTGTGAATAGTACAGCCATAACAGACTCCCCCGAGCACTGATTGTGTATTCACTTTGGTCTGTTCCTGCCTTGATGAAAGTCAATGGCAAGAATTCCACTGATTTGAATGAGAGCAAGTTTGAGTCCCCTTCTGCCCACTTTTTTTTTTTCAGAGCATCACCCATGTCTTTCCCACTGTAAATAAATCTTACATGCTGCCATCTGTTTGGGCTACTCAGACAGTTAGCAGATACAATTAACCTCCCACAACTATATCAGGTAGGGTTTTTTTTAATCTTATCCGTACTAGTGAAATTTGCAATTAATGAAGTTCATGATCAGAGATGTTCAAAACATGTCAGAGCCATCAAGATACTGTCTAAATATAGCTCAAAAGAGAATGAGGAACAATTGGAAAGCTCCCTGCCATGGATCAAATCGAAGTTCAATCTGCATTTCTATTCAGTGGATACTGTAGAAGCAGAAATTTCACAATAGGCTATGCTGTATTCAGCTATCCATATTAATATTTTCTCTGCTCCTTTTCAAATATTTCAATATTTTCTCATCTCCTCTCCTTACTCCTGTGTGCACTTTTCATTAAAAAATTATATAGAATGTGCATTTTTTAATTTTCTTCATACATGGTGATTTATTTATACAAATGTCAATGCTATTCTTTTATGATCATATTATTGCTCTGCCAGGTTTAAAAAAAAGCCTGTAAGGACTGCTTCATTTTCCAGATTTGCATTCAGTTTCTAAGTCTCCAGCTATGTACCGTAGTTTTAGGATGTTCTGCATAGAAAAAACTTTGCCACTCACCCCTGCGCCACCTACTGGCACAAAACTAAACAAAAACCAAAACAAGCATTTTGCCATCTTTACCTACTTAATTTTATTTAATCCTAATTCTCCCTCTCTGATGTCTCCTAGATCAACTGCCATACATGGCTGCATGACACAAATGTGACAGAAAAGTTGTGTATTGGTACTAACATAATTCTTTCTCAAATTAATCTCTCTTGCTGTACAAAATAGGTCATATCTGAAGAGGTTCTGTGCATCTCCAGTTTCCACAAGAAGTTGCAGGCACTCTCTGGCTCTCAAAGTTTAGCATTAGCTGGAGCTGTCTGGTAGGATATCCTACCAAACCACCTCCAGAACTCAAATATTTGTGCCTCCCTCCACTCTGGGCTGGGGGAAGACTCTGGCAATTTGTACAATAAGATGACACCCTGATCTATAAATGTTTTTCTGCAATTTTTCATTCAGACTACCTTTATTTTTCTTTTTTGCTCTCAATTTTTCTCAACTTCCCCTGAAACATGTAATGATATTTAAATTGAAATCCCCAGCTACAATGGATTTGGTTGATTAGAAATGGAGTCTTCATGATGCAGTACCTTAATCTTCTTTGAAAACAGCACCTGGGGCTTCATGCATCTGTAAAATTGCAAAAACAAAGGAGGTGGAGGGGTTAAGCACATTGCAGAGAATTATTTTATAGTTCAGCATGTGGTGTTTAAACAGGAGTGTGTAAATATGTAATTTAAATAAATTAGGGCTTGGGTGCTTTTTCTTTCTTTTTTCACTTCTATTTTAGCTATGTAAATTCGATTGGCATTTTGTTGTCCTTGTTATTGGAGTTATTTTGAGATCACATGGGCCTCAGTCTTGTCCTACTTACACCAGTATAAGCCAGGAGTAAGTCCACTACAATCTGTTGAATTACATTTGTGTAAATCAGGTGTGGAATCAGAGTTACTCCTCTACAATATGAAAACCTAACCAGCTGATTGCCAAGCTGCACTGTGGCATCCCTTCCACTCTTTGTGTGTCCTTTCTTTTTAGATTATAAGACCCTTCCAGGCAGGGCCAGTCTCTCATTATGTGTTTGTACATTGCTTAGCACAATGGAGCCCTTATCTCACTTGCTGCCTGTAGCCATTGCTGTAGTACAAATAATAATAGTAATAATAAATAACAACATGATAACGATGCCTGCAAGCTGTGGCGGGTAACATCATCCATTCCCCTTTTCCAGAATCTTTGGTGTTTTCATCAAGAACTTGTTGTAGAATTTGATATGAGCTATGGGAAGAAAAAAAGAGGAATCAAACCAAACAAACTCCCTCCTAACTGTAATCAGTGTACAACATAACCAATGCTTGCTCTTTAAACCTGGATTTCTTCTTTTCTTTTTGGGTACATCTAGACTACTTTTTTTCTCAAAAGGAGATATGCAAATTTGGTGCTAATTTGCATATCTTCTTCCAATCGCTTTTTTGAAAACGGGTTTTTTGAAAGTGAAAGTAGTCTGGACATGTTTTTTGGGGGGAAAACCACCCTTTTTCGAAAAACCCATGCTTCCTAAAAAAAGGAGGTTTATGCGGTTTTTCGAAAAAGGGGTTTTTTCCTGAAAAAAGCACGTCCAGGCTACTTTCACTTTCGAAAAACCTGCTTTCGAAAAAGCAATTGGAAGAAGATATGCAAATTAGCACTGAATTTGCATATCTCCTTCGGAAAAAAACTTAGTCGAGACATACCCGCTATCTGACATGAGAATGATGAGTGACTTTAAGTCTGTGGTTTTAGTCCAGCTCCTCTCTTCAGCCACAATCCTGCACACTCTGCTGCATGCATGGACCCATGGGCCTGTGAGAAGTTCCACTGAGTTCAATAGGGCCCTTTGCAGCCTTTCAAGATGAGAGGGCTCTGTTTGCTTGACTAGTAATGTAGTAGCACCTGGGGATCAAAGGGAACCACCATGAAATCAGAACATTCTAAACATTCCCTGCCAAGTCCCCTCAATGTTTTGGCAAGAAAGAAAGATACCAAAAATATGGCAGCCAGCATAAGTCTGAAATAAGCCCTCCAAGGTCGATTTTGTAAGCAATGCGTCCGCACTACCAACCCCATTATTCCAGAATAAAGAGCCACGGAATTCGAACTCTGCAGTCCTGCTCTTCATGAGGAAGAATGCTATTCCCGAACTTTTATGTCCAAAATAACGTTAGTGTGGATACTCCACTGCCACTAATTCAACTAATTGCCCTCCAGGAGGCCTCCTGTAGCTTCCCAGAGTGCTTCCTGGGGTTCTAAGTCTGAGGTAGCTCATCTACATTAACAGAGCCTGCCTCAGACTACATTCGATTCTTCCCTGCAGTGAGGACACAGAACTTTGAATATATAAAATCAGGTGCCCAGAAGCAAGGGCGGCATTTATGGGGGTTTTCAAGTGCCTAGTAACCCTAGAAAGAGGTGAGATGTGTGTGTGAGGAGGGCAAATGGAATCCGGTCCCTTCTCCACCCTGCAATTTGCTGCTTGGCTTGTACTGAGCATGCTCAGTAACACTGCTGAAGCCACTGTCCTCATCTCCCCCCCCACAATTTTCCCCCTCCCTCCGTCAGGGTATGCACAGGTTGCCCTCCCCCACTTTACCAAAATCTGAAATGGCACCCCTGCCCAGAAGTCAAACTTAAATTCAAAATAATCTCCAAGTGGAGTCATGGCCTAAGAAAGCATTTGGGAGCTATCCACCAAAAAGATATCCACACATGTGCTCCCTTATGAACACCTTGGGTGGATCTTGGGCTGCATGGTCTAGCGTTTACAGCTCATGGACTAAAATCAGAACTTTCTGACTTCTGGTGGGGACTGTGGTCCAGGGCTGAGAGAGGTGGGCCTGGCCGACAGGACTCTTGGGTTTTGCTCTTGCATCACAATCCCTCTGGACTCCTGATTCTAACTGGCACAGCTGTCACCATTAGAAAATACTTTGGATCCCATGGATTCCAGAGTAAGGTATGTGTAAGTAGTCTCTGTAAATCAGGGATTTCCAAACAATGGCACGTTACCACCAGAGGTGCATGAGCTTAATATTCCATCAATTCAGTTCCCCACAGCTTTATAATGAAATGGGTGTGTCACTCACTTCAGTTTGGGAACTGCTGCTCTCTAGTTATTTGGGGAAGCAGGGCAGAATGAGGTCTGTGCTTCTTCCCTGCATGTCCCTCCTTCCTCAGAACCAATCCTTTCTATCACTTTGCTGTGTCTCTTTCCCCTTCCAATCAAGCACTGCTCCTCTGCCCACCTTCACTGCACGGCTTATATGTTGTAGGAAGGAACAAAGCACTCTCTTCTTCAAATGACTTCATTCCCATGTGAGACACTTTGAATATGTTCTTTTCAGAGGTGCCCTGTGAAGGGTTCAGGTTACCAAAAGGAGGCATTTGTTTTTAATCTTCCTTTAAAAATAAAAAAAATCAGTTTCATTGGCTGTTGGAGAGCAAAATTCTGCCTCTTTTGATCCATACCATGTGTTTGTTCTCTACAAAAGTCATTGAAAAGCAACACAAGAGAGGGACCATAGTGGAATGGTAACTTGTCTCTTCATTTTTACTCTCCAGGACATGGAGGTCAAACTGAGATTTGGGCAAATGCTGGGCCAGCACGAGGGAATGCTCTCTATGCATGGATCCGACTGGGTGCAGACAGAGTGAATGCTTTTGGGAAATCTCCACATTTGAGAATGCAAACTAAAGGGAGAGTATAAAAGAGAAGCTTCTACTGGCTAAAAAAATGATCATAAAAATGATGATGAATAAAATCTAATGGCAGGTTTTTTTAATAACTAGAAGACTTACCTGGCATTGCTCAGGTCCTTCAGGGCAGGAGACTGAGGGTATAGGGCAGTGGTCTCCAACCTTTTTAAGCACAAGATCACTTTTTGAATTTAAGTGAAATCCAAGATCTACCTCAAACCCAAATACCCTGTCCCCGCCTCCTTTGTGCCCCCTTCTCTGAGGCTCTGCCCCTGCTCACTCCATCCTCTCCCCCCCCCCATCCTCCTTCACTTTCACCAGGCTGGGGCAGGCAGTTGGGGTATCAGAGGGGATTATAGGTGCAGGCGCTGGAAGGGTGTTTGGATACAGGGGTGCTTGGGGCTTGGGTTGCAGAAGGAGGTTCATGACAGGGGGTAGGGTTTCGGGATGTGAGTACCAGCTGGGCACTGCTTATCTCAGGTGGCTCCTGGGTGGTGGTGCAGTGGGGCTAAGGCAGGCTCACCCATGCCCTGACCTTGCACCACTCCCAAAAGCAGCCAGCAAACTCCATCCCAAGCCCTGTTGTGCCCCCTCTCTGCTCTGTGGAGATAGGATACAGGGTGGAAGAGGGGGCACCTTGACATCAGCACCCTCCTCTCCCTCCCCTGCACAGCAAGCAGGAGGCTCCTGGGGGGAGGGGGTGGTGAGGAGGCAGCTCCAAAGCAAAGGGCAGGAAATGTGCAGCAAGCTGGGGTGGGGTAGCTGAAGTGCTGTGCTTGATAACCTCTTGGCCAAACCAGTCAGGATCACCTGTCAGAAGCTCCAAGATCTACCAGTAGATCCCAATCTACTGGTTGGTGACCACTGGTGTAGGGGTTGAAAGAGTTAGAGTAGGGGCTTGGGGATGTTGAGGGCTCAGGGCAGGAAGCTGAGTGTGTGGTGGGGTGCAGGAGTCAAGATTGGGGGTGAGGAGGGGCTCAGGGCAGGAGGTGGGGGCAAAGTCAGTGTAGGGGGTTGGGAGATGGATGGGACTTAGGGGAGAGGATGTGGGTGCAGTAGTTACGGTATGGGGTGGAGGGCTCAGGGAAGGGTGTGGGGGCGGCTGGTGGCTGTTTCCCGAGGACAGGACAGGGCGGCAGGGTGCCCAGCCGGCAGCTGCTCTTTGGCTCTCCAGGGCTGTCAGGACAGTGGGAACCTCTCCCCAGGGCTGGCTAGGGTGGCAGAGGCTGCTCTATGGCTCTCCAGGGCTCACAGGGAAGCAGGAGTATGCTTGCTTGCTGCCCCCGTGGTCATTCTGGAGTATAAATGCCCCTGCTATCACAGCCCTCCTGTCCATTTGATGAGAAACAGTCACATTCCAGGTACATCCCATTGTGCTGATACAACCAAACCCTGACCTTGCTTTAAGTTATGATAAGAGGAAGCTGCATATCAAATTTGGTGGTCCTCACTCCTACCGTTGCGGAGTTTTTGAACAAGCAGATTCACAGATGAACAGACAGACACATAAACTCTCTCAAATATATAGTAGAAGTGCTCCTCCTCCCCACCTCAGACCTCACATGCCACCAAAGCATTTGAGGTAAAACAATTTAAAATACATTAAAACAAACGTACATACCAAAACCACTTCTGAGTACTTGGGGCTAAGTTGTGGCATTTAGCCACCGCCCCTAATAAGGGCTGGTGCCAAGCAATGTTTCCTATAATCTTTTCCATCCATATGTGAAATAAATTTTGTTGTGTGCACCAAGGCATGTGTGAATGTACACCACCAAGAAAAACACAAACCTTGTTGTGAGCACTCAGCTAATCAGCGAGGTGACACTGGAATCTCTCATGGGTGGCTGCACAAGCACACAGCTTACAGAGAACACAGGTGTCAAGGTACTATGAGGAGCAGAACTAAAGAGAAAGGGTCAGGTTACATGGGGGACCTAGTCTGGTGAAGCTAGGGCCTGAGGAATGTTAGCCAAGGTGCTGTCAAGACTGAGCTTTAGCACCTCTCTTGTTAACAACTCTGCCTGCCTGCTGACTTCACAGACTGAGCATTCTGCAACATCTTTTTAAGGGGTGCCCCATACTCCCTTGTCCCCCAGTGCCTCTGGTCAGATCTATTAATTGATCATGCATGAGGGGGCAAAGCCAACGCTTGGCCTACTCCCTGTCCCTTCCCTCCCACTGTTCCTGGGGGTAACAACCTCTGCGCTGCCCTGAACAGAGAGATGGCAATTCTGTCAACCCTGATATGGGCCGCACACAAAGCTTCTCCCTCATTCCTTCCCCACTACTGCATGGCTAAAGAAGGGCTGCTTGCATTCTGCCCGTTTTATGAAAGTTAGTCAAAATGGGAAGAGGCTGACCAAAATGAATGAGGAGAGAGATGACATAAAAGAGGAAAAGGGAATAAGGAAGCCAATACTGATCCAACTAAAAACATACAGCTATGAGGTTTAAACATGTAAAGGTGATTTTTAAAAGCGGAGAAGAGATAACCTCAAGGATTTCAATGGGGTCCAGCTCAGCCTGCCAAGGCCCACCATGGCAATGGCCTACCAAATGAAGGCCCTGAGTCAGGAAAGCACGTAGTTCAAGTTAAGCATGTGCTTAATGCTTTACTGAACCTGGGCCTAGGACTAATATATTTCTTAAACAGGACAGCTTTTCACTGGAAAAAAGATAGGTGTGTTTTTACTGGAGATAGATAAGCTAACCCAGTGTAAAAGTGTGGGAAAGCACAGTAGTTTTTCCCCTCAGCATAACTAAGGCTATGTCTACACTGCCTTTTTTTTTGCCAGAAGATATGCAAATCGTGCTCTGATTTGCATATCTTCTGCTGATCCTCTTTGCAGAAGAGGTTTTGCTGCTAAAAAGCCCTGTGTAGACGGGGCTATTTGTTGGGAAAAAAAACCCTTTTTCACAAGATCCCTTATTCCTCAAAAAATGAGGTTTACAGGATCTTGCGAAAAAGGATTTTTTTCCAACAAATGGCCCCATCCACACAGGGCTTTTTAGTGGCAAAACCTTTTCCGTAAAAAGGATTGGTAGAAGATATGCAAATGAGAGTGCGATTTGCATATCTTCTGCCAAAAACCCCCCGGCAGTGTAGACATAGCCTGAGTGAAGGATGAAGTTTGGAGGGAAGAGGAACATATCTTGGAGAATGGGAGGGGTGTTCTTGAATGTGTGTGGCGATATATATACATATATGTATATATAATGATAATAAAGATTAAACAAGGAAAAATCAATCTTTAAAATGCTTTTGGCTTTTTGAAATCTTTAACATTCTTTTTCTGTTCTAAGCAAAAATGTAATAGGCTTGTGAGGGTTGACAAACCCTTTTTAATCTATGAAGTATTTAGCATTCTGCCAAAGAGTCATTAACACAAGATTTTTTTTCCAAAGCTTGAAAAGAGGGAACAAGAAGAAGACTGGGACAGAATGTTCACACAAGGCACCATTATTTTTTAAAAATGGAAATAACTCAGGTTCCAGTTTCTTGAACCTTTTCATCTTCATAGAACATTTTAAACAGGCTAGTACTGGGGAATTAGGATTTTCAAACAGGAGTGAAGCACTAGTAATACTAACAGTGAACAAAGCTTTTCTTAATATCTGATGTTATTGGAAAATACATTCTAATACCTACAAAATTTATTGTTTTGAAAGCAAAGACGAAAGTAGCTGCAATTCCTAACTGAAATTTTTAGAAATTCTCGGATTCTAGAATTCAGTCTTATAGAACTTGCAAGTACAGATGTGCTCTGCAGCAGAATCAAGGTGCTATAATGAATGAGGTTGTTGTCTGCAGGACATATTGTTTGTTACAGAAGTTAGAAAGTCTGTTGTGAATGAGATAGGGAATTGCAGGAGAAAAAAAGCAGATCTTGTGATTAAGGCAATTGAATGTAAGCCTGGAGAACTGGATTCTATCCCTGTCTCTACTACTGAGTTTCTATGTGATGCTGAGCAAATCATTTAAACTAAACTTTTCACAGGTGACCACTGTGTGTTTCTCATTTTCTGGATGCCTGATTTGAGATCCTAAGTTTGATTTGCAGAAGGGCTGAACACTCATAATTGCAACTAAGTCACTGGGAGCTGTGCTTTGAACATATAGGCTGTGTCTACATTGGCACCCTTTTTGGAAAAAGGGATGCTAATGAGACCAGTCGCAATTGCAAATCCGCGGGGGATTTAAATATCCCCTGCGGTATTTGCATTTACATGGCTGCCGCTTTTTTCCGGCTCGGGGCTTTGCCGGCAAAAAGCGCCAGTCTAGACGGGGATCTTGCGGAAAATAAACCCTTTTCCGCAAGATCTCTTATGCCTACTTTCAGTAGGCATAAGAGATCTTGCGGAAAAGGGTTTATTTTCCGCAAGATCCGTCTAGACTGGCGCTTTGCCGGCAAAGCCCCGAGCCGGACATGTAATGCAAATACGCGAGATATTTAAATCCCCGATTTTGCGACTGGTCTCATTAGCATCCCTTTTTCGAAAAAGGGTGCCAATGTAGACACAGCCATACAGTGCTATAAAATGTGTAATACTCTGAAAAATCAAGCCTTAAATGTCTCAAATTTAGCTGATAATTTTGGCTTCTAGTGTCTCCATCCTGCATCTACAAAATGGAACTAATAATAAAACTTCACTTGGATGCTGTGAAGACATAATCATTAATAGTTGTAAAGTACTGAAATACTATTATCAGAACACCATAATAATGTCCAAAAGGAAATTATTAATTCTGTATTACATGGTTTGGATGGTATGTGGTATTTATTGCATAGGGTCAAACACTGAATGAGGAGAATAACAATAAATAACGAATAAACTGCCCATTCACTGGGTCTTGTTCCAATAAATAGCTTATGATGATGTAATTAATGACTATATAATAATACATGTATGCAAGGAGGTCAAATTAAGGTTGCATAGGCAACTTTAATTCTATCATTCCTTAATGTTTAAGTGCTTGACTTTGTAACCTTAATGTATTTTGAATGTTTTATACATATATACTTATATAGAGAGAGAGAAAGACTAAGAGACTATACATTGCTAGACTGTAATTAATTTTATTACTAATGCAGCTGGACTAATCTCTCTTCAAAACTATTAATTCTTGTCTATTTTCTCTTACATTTCTCCTTCAAGAGAAATCACAGTGCAGAAATCCAGTTTAAGCTTAGCTACTGTTGTACCCTGTAATAAAAGGCTTGTTAATTGGCAAACTGGGGATTTCACTATTAAAATTTTAATAATTGCCAGTTCCCACTGAAGGTAAGCAAATAAATCTCCTTTTTAAAAGCAGCTTAGGGTGACAATTGTTCATCTTTATGTAAAGTAGTGATATGTTTCATGTCATGAAAATCAGACATTATGAAGTAGTTTGCTACTGAACTTAAAAAGCCTCTTTCAGTGTGTATTCTTGTAACCTGTGAGCAAAACAGAGTCAAGTAACTAGAATCATTGTCGTTCATTATTTATTAAATGCTTAGATGTGAACAGACCTGAGCATACAGTTTTGAAGATAAAAATCTTCCTTAAATAGTGGCTCTCTGAGCTACTGCTGCACACACAACTTCCCAACAGCTCTGGCAGGGCAACACTAGACGGGTTGTGAGCCTTGTGGGACTACCCACCACGGGATGTTCTGGCCACAGAGGCAGTCATTGGCACAGGCTCATTCTTTAAGACAGGTGAAACACCCAGGGGCTGTTGGTGCAACCAAGTAAATCCCTGGCCAGCTGCTAAATCACACACTGTATTGTCCCTGCTTCCTCACCTTGTCCCAGCTCTGTCCCAGCTTCACTCCTGCTTCTGACCCAGTCCTACTCTTGCTTTCCCTGATGCCAAACTGGATAACCCAGTTGTAACCCTCAGCTTTGATTCCTGCCTGTGACTCCAGTTTGAGCTCTGGCATCCTGCTTCTGAGTCTGATTCTGCCTTGATTCCATTTTGCAGCGCCCAGCTCCTGCACCAATCACTAGGGGTTACCACCCACACTCTGATTCCTGACCCTACAGAACTGAAAATTATAGGACTTGATCTAACTCCTTTAAAAGTCACTGGAAAGACTCCTGTGGATGTTGGATCAAGATATAGGGCCATATTTTGCCTTTGAACCCATACGTGCCATTCCCATGAAATGGAGAAGCAGAATTTGGCCATATCTTCTGTGCAGCTACAGTGCAATACAACAGCAGCAGTAAGTAAGTAAAAACACGTTTAGAGCAGGAGCTTAACCATAGAAGAGCAGTATGACAATGTGATGAAAAGGTGAGGAGGTGATTGTGTTTGAATGACTGGTTAGATGCTACACAAAATAAAACTAGAATCACAGTTATGATGCACAATGGGATGTATCATCTGTGTGCTATATCATGGAGGATGGGCATTGTAATGGATGCTAATCTGTATTATACCGTTCACCCATCAGGTGGCAAGTTATGTAAAATACCTTATTTAAGTAGACCTCAGCCATCTCTGGCAGTGCATTCAAGGATCTAATGATGAATATACCTGGTATGTATAAGAAACTCTGCGATGAGTCCATATCTTATACAGGCACATGACATGGTGTCAGGAGTAAATTAGGAAGGAAAAAAGCAACAAAAGTTGCAGACAAAACTAACATGGGGAAACAAATAGACCATATCATTAAATCTTTTGACTTTACTGGATACTGTTAAAGATGAATATGAAAAGGCTGTGTTTAATGCATATTTTATACCTCAAAGTAATATGGTGTATGAAAGAGCAGCTTTCACCAGAGAATTCAAGTACCAGTGGGAAATGTTGAGTGTTTCTAATAAGAAATGTGAGCCCATTGGATAAAATTGTGATTTTGAGAACACAAAACATGAAAATATTAGAAACAGGCTGATAACTGGGTTAACAGATAAAAACCTTTCACCACAGCAATAACTTTAGCATTAGCCATACCTACCCAGAGAGTAAAGCAGTCAGATTTAATCAAACAGAACAAAAGGAGGAAGCAACTTCAAAACCTGAAAGCCACTTAGAAATTATGAACGGACACATAAGTGCTGAAAGTCATCATAAAACCTCTGAGGCAAGGAGAGACAACTCTGAGGCTTAGAGGGGCAAATTCCAGCCTATATGCACATGTGTAAAAAGTCATATCCCAAGAGATGATGCATGTTTTGCTGGAGGCACTACAGTGTAATATATGCATAAAATATGGACGGTTTGCTGCTGCTTGCTGCACCTAAGCAATCAGGAAGTTGAACTCATATTACAGATAACCAAGAGCTATTATTTCTGGGATCTAACACTTGTGATAACACAAAGCCTGCCAGGAGGGTGAAACTGAATATTCATGGCAATACTATTAACTTTAAAACTGAGGTAGGAGGTGATGTCCCAGTCATCTCAGAAAGGACTTACAATCACCTTCAACTCATCCCACAGAATTGAATTCACCTGACACAGCTCCAACTAACCATGGAATTATCCTCAACCTCATGGGCCAGGACACCACAGAAATGACTTACAAAGACAAAACTCTGCACTCAGAGTATATGATCAAAGGATCAAAGAGCATCATGATCCCAGCATGGCAGTTCGGTAGAAGACTCGATAGAATATTTGATGTTGGACTTTTGAAACGAGATCCAGTACACTTCATCTTAAGAGCCAGTCCATATCTGACGCAGGATTATGACAGGCATGGTACCTCTTCTTCACATATGCACAGCTTATTATTATCATGGGCATCTTCCTGGCTTACCATATTAGGGTCAATTTAAGAACAAGAAGTCTGATTCTCACTATAAAATCTGTTGATACTTTTTCTGGTGGCATAAAGAAGCCTTAAAGGGGAAGGAAGTGCCTCCCCACCAGTAATTTCTCATGTGCAGGTAAGTCTTCATCATCAGGTCTTTGCTGGCCCTCTACACAGTGGTGAATTTCAGCTTAACCTTCCTATGCCTCTCCCCACATGCAATGGACCAGAAGGAGACCTGTACATTTCTAAAGACCCATTTAAGTTCTCCTTTGAGTGTTTTAGTGGGACTAAATTCACCCTTTCCTTTGCACAGGGTGAATTTTACCCATAGTGATATAGGCGCACACTTGTACATAAGTGCCTAATTCTATAACTTCTTAAGCTCCTGTACACTTTTGTAAAAGAAAGAGGTACTGTGAACACAATGGGTCAATCCCCTGTGTACAGTCCCATTGAAAGCAGTGAAGAATTTTGCAAGATTCTTGAAAATGATCTTTAATATTTATGCGTGACTTAATTCTGAATTGTAGATTTCCTTTTAATCTGAGTGTTTCATAAAAATATCCCATAAGTCAGAACAGAGTGCTCTACAATTGCAAATGACAACTTTAAGATCTTATTACGACTCAGGAAGCATTAAAGTATTAGAATCTTTCTTAATTTGTGCTAGGACACTTTCTTCTCTGTTAGATATGAAACATCTAAATAAATGTTAAAATAACAAAAACCCAGGAAATTGGGGAATTGTTTCCCCCCAGCAATGTTCATTTGGCTAAACTGCACACCCTGGGTGCACGTTTATCCCTGAAAATTGGGCCTGATCCAAAGCTCATTGATTTTAAAAGGAAGACTCCCACAAGGCTTTGAATGAGATTCATTGCATCTCCATTTGCCTGCTTGGCAGCCCCTCGGGGCATTCATCTATTGCCCGGCCTTGGGTTGTTGCCTAGATAATGCATCTGTAATCTCTGTGGGATGCTCTACAGGAGACTTGTCAGTTGAGGCTGCCTAGAGGTTGTACAGGTTGCACCTCCAAAAACCTTCATTCTCTGGTCCGGCAACATCTGTGGTCCTGCTGGACCATGGATGTTCCTGAACTAGAGAGCCCAGGAGCCTAAGAGCTGGAGAGCCAGCCGGGGTCAGAGGCAAGAAGGTCAGGAGCCCAGACTCAGTATGGGACTGGGGCTGGAGTCTCCCAACAGCCCCTGGCAAGTGGAGCCAGGGCCTCATGGCAGGAGCCAGAACCTAGGCCATCCAGGGAGCCGGCAGTAGGGGGTGAAGCAGGGAGCCTGCTGGGGCAGCCTGCCAGCAGCAGGCAATGGGTTTGGGGGCTGGTACCAGGGGACCTCCCCTGGTCCGGCAAATTCTCTTGGTTTGGACCAGTCAGATCCCAACGGTGCTGGACCAGGGAGGTCCGACCTGTACTGAACTACTGAGTGTCCCAAGTGCCCTGGTCACGTTCCTCCCTAGCCAGCGATGCCCTTGTTTAGGATTGCCCTGAAGTCAGTGGGAGTCCTTCCAAAGGCTTTAATGGGATTTACATTGCACTCCTAGCATGCTGTGGGCTCCTTGGCAGGCAGTAATAAATCTGGAGTGTACAACCTATCTGTGGATGGGGCCTGTTTTTCCAGAGGCAGAAGCTAACACTATGACTTTGGTTTCCTCTCTGATTTGTGCTATGCATTTCCCATGTTAAACAATAATATATTAATATTAGAGAGCCAAAACTCAAGAATACTTAATACTGCTTCTGTGGCTCTGTCAGGGCTGTTTCCCACTCTAGCACTCCAAGCGCAGAAGGTGGGGCCCACAAGAGACCCTAAAACTACCTTGCCTCTATAGGCTCTGCTTACAAAAACTCCCTAGAGTCACAGATTCACTGATACTGGGAGATAGGCTGCCACTATCAAGTGTCCATCTCCTTCTTTTAAAACCCAGGATGAATCATTTGAATTTCTTCCAGAGGAGTGTCCCAAGCTCTCTTACCACAAGAGAGTTTGAAAAAGAAAACAGAAAACAAAGTACTATTTCTAGTAGCTGATCACTCAGCCTAGGCAGACACACACACAGACCTCCTGTTACCTTCTAGGACAGAAGAATCAAATCATTGCCTTAAAAGGTGATTTTTATTAATAAAACAAAAAGATATGCTTGATAAGCATACTTGGTTGCTTGGTGTTACAGAGCAACTAAGAAAAGAACAGATCAAAGCATACACACAAAAAAGAGTCTCTTTGGGCTGCAGTTTTGAAATGGTGCATGGGGTAGAGAGGCACACGGATTTCACACAGAGAAGTTTAACCAAACAGCAAAATAAAGAAAAATACCCTGATCATGACTAAACATACATTTCTCTATCTACTCATGATTCGTACTGACCGCTTCTTCAAGGCCCAGTCCATTCCCATGCCCAATATTTCTTGTAGGCATGGTAATTCCATTTGATTACTTCATCTTGCTTCCTCCAGCTACTAACTTAGAACTTACACAAAGAGAGCAGAAATTTCAGAACTTATCCCATTGGTTCTTCTGGCTCCCTGCCAACATCCCTAGTTACCAGAGTAGTAACCTGAGTTTAATCCTTTAGTCACCAAGTACTGGCCAGCACTCCTCCTATCCTTCACAGGCTCTGTAAAAGTTACTGCTAAAACTTTGTCCTACTCTGGCGTATCGTGACTGTAATTGTGTCACCTTAATATTGCAGCATTGCAGTAACTTAGTTAGCTGCACATTTCATGTCTTTGGTTGTTTTTTTCCCAAAACGAGAAGAAAACAACTATGGGCTATGGTTAATTGTTTGAACATTTATGTAATCACAAACAGGCTTCAAAGTTCACACTGCATTGAGCAGGGCGTATGTTCCCTCCTTTGCTGCTGCTATTACTTAGCTGAAGGCAATTGCCCGTAAAACGTAATTATTATGTATTTGTATTGCAGAAGGGCTGTGGTATGTTGGGGTGGGGAAAAAGTATGCAGCGCTGCAGAGATTCAGGGCAGCATTAAGCCAGCATGGAAGCCCAAGGAGGCTGCTGGCCATTCTTAGTTGGTGGAGCGATTTATCTGGTTAATGCCGATAACTTACTATGTTTGTCTAAAATACTTCAGAAGCCACAGAAAATCTGAGTTTGGGATGATGCAAATACAGGTACTCTCAAGTTACAAACATCCAACTTTCAGACAGCCACACATACAAACATAAGCTTGCCAGCAGCCTCAGGGTAGCAGGCAAGAGGCAGAGGTGGTGGTGAGTGGCATAATTGCTGGCCAGAGGACTCCAGAGCAGCAAGGGGTGGCCGCGCAGCCAATAGCTAGAGAGAAGCAACTCTTTGAAGGGAAAACCACTGCTTCTCTCCAGCTCCTGGCTTCATGGCTACCCCGTACTCCTCCAGAGTTCTCCGGCCTGTATTGGTCCTGCTTGCTACCTCTTGGTGAGTGGGGGCTAGGTGCAACCCATAGGGGAATGTCCAGGGGATGAGGCTAACCGCAGAAGCCAGCAGGGGAATGAGGCGGCAGTTGAGGGATGTTCCCCTTCAGAATCTTCATTTGCCACCTCACCCTCTTCTAATTAAACCTACCTTTCTTCAAGCACCAATATTTCAAGTCATATAAAAATGATTTCTATTATCTTTCATTGCAAATATACAGTATTTCAGCTACATTGTTGGTTAAATAGGCTTTTGTGGGCTAGCCTGGGAACCTAACTACTATTTATAACATTGTTTCTCTGGGAAAATGTGTTCCAAATTCCAAACAGCTGACTTACAAACTTTTGGAAAACAACCTATTCATAAGTTGGAGACTTCCTGTATGTCTGAAAGCCTCTCTTTCCCTGCACTCAAAGTTGTGCACTATGCTTCTAGAAAAACAATCCCATCTTAGGTTTCCTTAATTTAATTCCAACCAAAATATCCTTAGTTCAGTAAATGTATTGGTTCCCTGATCAGGATGAATTTTAGGCTTCAATTGAGGCAACCTTATCTATTCGGCATATACTTAAGTGTCATTGACTTTAATGGGACTTAAGCATGTGTTTAAAATGGCCACATATACTTTGCTAAACAGGGGCATTTGGGAGCCAGGGAATGTATTTCTTGGGAGATGGAAAGGATCTTAAGGTATGTCTACATTACAGAATTTTGTTGGGAAAATGGCTGTTTTTCGGACAAAACCTGAGTTATGTCCACACTGCAATCGCATTCGTCTGAAAGTAAATTGAAAGAACAGAGGTTTTTTTCCAGCGTTGGTATTCCTCTTTCTGAGAGGAAGAAGACTTTTTCCAAAAAAGCTCTTTCGGAAAAAGGCGTGTGTGGACGGGGAAGAGCGAGTTCTTTTGAAAGAAGAAGAAAGAGGAAGAAGCACAGGTGCGCTGGTGGCCACTCCATCCATAGTAATCACAGCTGAAATGTGAGATAGCGTCCATTCAGTGTGAACACTATCTTTCGAAAAACAGATCGCTTTTTCGCGATATGCTTTTGTGTGTGGATGCTCTCTTTTGGAAGAAGTTTTTTTGGAAGATCTCTTCCAAAAAAAAAGGTTCTTCTGAAAGAAGCCTGTAGTCTAGATATAGCCTTAAGGTACATTTATACCACAAGAGAACCCTTGTGTCAGCAAGTTTCAGAGGCCAGCTGTAGTACAAACTGACTCAAGTTTGTATCACAGTTAAATAGAGCAGTGCAGACATTCCCACTAGGGCTGACAAGAGAGATGGGTCTCAGAGCCTTAGCTCCTGTCCAACTAGTAAGATCTACACTGCTATTTTTAGCCCCATAGCATGAACTTGAGTTAGTTGACCAGGGCTCTGAGACATGATGCTAGGAGTGGGTTTTTTGCAATGTACATGTACCATTATTGACATCAGAAGAAGTTGGACCAGGCATGTAGCCTTTTAGCTGACATTTGCTTTGCCCCCACTGAACTCCACAAATGTCACCAAATTCCCTAAGAAATTACAGCAAATCCCACATCTTTTGGGTGTATTTCTGTGCATCTTCAAATTATGTGCAGATAAACTGGATCCAGAAAAAGCAAATGTTACACTCTTTCTTCTTACTCTTTCTCTGACTTCTTTTGTTGCTGTTGTTCTTACTGTTTGATTCAACTTACAGTAGAAAAGTATGTTTAATAACTGCAGCCACCTTCATCTTTCATTACTAGATTTAAAGCTTTATTCTTTCAGCTACGTAGACTGAGAGCTAGAAAGAATGTCTGGGTGTCCTTTAAAATAAATTAAATTTCTAAAAAATGTCATTGTATGCATAATTATGTACATGTATATGTATTATTTATGTTTATACCCCACTGAAATAGTAGTCAAGTTTATGTTGTCCCTGAAAATAAAAAAATATAATATATACTGTAGCATTTGTGATGCTGAAGGGATGCTGTCCAGTTGATTAGGCCACAAAATTGATCTACCTTTAAAGATGTTTCATGTTGTAGTTCTTTATGTACAGACTCCCAGGCGTGCTTCTTTTTAAAATCAGTCTTCCCTGACAAGTGTTTATGACAAAGAATAACAAATGGGGAAAGATGACACACAAAGAATTAGTGCTGCCCAATAACTCTGGGGAAGTGTTTCAAAGGCACAAATGGAAACTAGGAAGCTAACTCCCATTGACTTTCTATAGCAGTTAAACACCTGTCATTTGTGATTCAGAATCCCTCCTCTCTGCTAATGTTAACGTATAGGACTGTATCACATTGTAATTCCGAACTAAAGTCATCTTGGACTAAGTTGCTGGAAGCTTGTCAAAGAAAAATGTCATCATAAATGCACTGATTAACATTATACATATAGGCTATGTCTACACTACAAGGTTTTTGCACGAAAACGGCTGTTTTGTGCAAAAACAACTGTTTTTGCACAAAAACCAGTGGAGCGACCACACCTCAAGTGCATTTCTGTTCCAAAAAACCAAAAATACAGTAAATCAACAGGACAGAGGGCTTTTGCCGGTGTAGGTATTCCTCTCCTGATGAGGAATAACTCCTTTTTGCACTACAGCTCTTGCGCAAAAAGGCATGTGTGGACACTCCACAGGGGTTTCTTGCGCAAAAAGAGCCTATGAGAAAAAGCACAGGTGCAATGCACTTTTGAGATGTGGATGCCCTTTTGTGCAAGAAGTTTTTGCGGAAGATCTCTTCCGTAAAAAGCTTCTTGCGCAAAAACCCTGCAGTGTAGACAAAGCCATAGTGTATTCCATTGTGGTGTAGTACCTGCTGGTTGCAAAAAAAAAGGTTGTAGTACCTGCTGGTTGCAAAAAAAAAAAAAAGTATAACTTATCATACAGTACAGTACTTACGCATAAGGGCATGATTTACAATTTCTTTGTGAGCCATCAGTGGATTTTAAAGAGACACTAAAACATGCTGATGCATTATAGAACATGGCCAATGTTATAGAAATTTCCCCCGCACTGCTGATCACCAATATCCTTGGTTCACAGCAAGAAGACAGTGATGACTTGTGCTGACCTTGGCAAAAAACATCTGTGAGAGTTAATGAATTGCACCAAAACATGTTCACGCTACATCATCTGGTGTCAGCTGGGAGAATGGCAAGTAGCTTGATGAATTGCACCACTTATTCCAGGATCTGTAATGCATGTACGTGTTGAAAAATTACTGGGAACTGAAATGGCACTGTGCACCATGCACATCTTGAGGCTCACAAAATTTTACTTCACTGGGGTCTTGTATAAAAAGAGGGAGAGAAAATGTTTCTTCATTTTCTATTCTTTTTCTTAAGTACCAATAAAAAGAGAGGGATCACTATTGCAAAAACTAAATTAGAGTGACACTAAAGGTATAAATTAAATCCAGAGAACAACTACGTTCAAAGTAAAAGCTGGATTTCTGTTCTTAACACGATCATACCGTACTTAGACCATGTCTACACTACGCAGAAGATCGACTTTGCCACAGAAGAGCGACACTAAATCTGGGATTTGATATAGCAGGTCTAGTGAAGACCTGCTTATTCAAACTGAGATAGCTCCCCCATTAGCACTGGTAGTCCTGCTCTTCACGAGGAGTAAGGGAAGCTAATGGGAGTGTTTGCTCCTGTTGACGTCCTGCTGTGTGCACTGTGCGAAAACGTGATTTTAGATACATCTTCTCCAGCTATGTAATTAATGTAGCTGGAGTTGTGTATCTTGAGTCGACCTTCCCCTTTAGTGGCCTTTGTCTCTAGGCTACCATAAAACATTAGAACTGGTATAACATCATGTATACATGCTGCAATGCTTCAGCTCAGTAAAATGAGTTACTAATAAAATTGAAGTGGCTTTTAATCTCATTTCCCAGCAGTAGTGGATTTAAATTAAACAATGATGGACACAGAATCCTGTACAAAGGGTGGACTCAAAAAAGGAATGCACAGACAATGGACAATTTGCTCTTGCAATTGCACGACTTGTATGAGCAAATACAGACACATGTATAACAGACACATGTTCATTCTTCTGAATGAACACATTGAGATGGTCTTTGCAGATATGATCCTTATATTTGTATGTAGCTATTATTATTATTGCACTAGCAACTAAAGGCTTTGAGATCAAGGCCCTAGGGTACTAGGCACTGTACAATCACAGTCAGAGTTCTTGCTCCAAGGAGGTTATAGTCTAAATAGACGAGACAGACAAAGGATGGGCAACAGACTAATCACCCCATTTTGCAGATAAGGAACTGAAGCAAAGAGTGATTAACTTGTCCAAGGTCACACAGGAAAACTATGTCAGAGCTGTGGATTGAATTCATATTTCCTGAGTCCCAGTCCAGTCCCTCAAGCACAGCCCTATCTTAGCAGGAGCACCTTCACATTTAGACAGATACAAACCAAGCTGACTAAGTTAATAGGCTGGGTTAAAATCACAGCATGTAGCCAGCTGCACCTGAGTACCTTAGTTACAAAATAATCTTCCTAATTCCCTTTCCCTCCCTTTGGCCTTTTCTTGTTTTCTTCGGTAATTGACAATTTCTTCCTTGAGAACATCAGCTTCATTATTCTACCTCCAAGGATTAGCTGACAGAGAAAAATATTACAGGTGTTTTCTAATCTACCATTGAATATCACTTTATACAAAAAGCTTTTAATATGCCAACATCTCCCCAAAATGGAGAGCAATAGATATAAGAGGCATAACAACTAGCTCTCAAAAATAATGTATATAAATTAGAGGAAAACTATAAAATGGTATTCTGCTGGACAAAGAACTGGGAGCAGAAAAAAAAGAGTATGTATGCAGAGGAGAGTATTAGAAATGGCTCCAAGCCTGAAGCATAGATCCAGATTTTGAGCCCTTTCCTCCCATTTTCTTCCCAAGTTCACACTGTGGGAAGATTGGTTATTCTCATGTCCATTATATATGAATCCACTCATACAAGGAAGTTCTCTTGGAACTGATTGTACTGTGATGAATAATGAATTTAGATACCATTCCCATAGCCTTTCCAATCTCCTTAACGAATAGGAAGAGAGTCAAAGTTGCACTGTGCTCAGAATGATACTTTTTAAAAATTATTTTGACCTGCAATCAACACTTGCAGTATTTTTCTTAAGAGGAAAATTCAAACATAAAGCATGCAGCACGAAGCATTTTGTATCTGATCCACTATAAATCTCCAAACTACATTCTGATTAATATATGTAGGCATTTTAAGCGAGTGATTATACAAGGGTCATCAAAGATTCATGAATTCCAAGGGCAGAAGGGATCATTTGGTGGTTATCTAGTCTGACCTCTAGTATAACAAAGGGCATTGAGCATCCCCCAATCTAGAGAAGATCTTTTTGAAAAATATCACTCTATATTTAAAAACTTGTCAGTGACGGAGAATCCACCATTGTCAGCAATAAGGGGAAGAAAAAGATTTCCAAGAAGCTACAGTGAAGCAGCAATTGTACAGATAAAAATTGTTGTACATATTAAAATGTTAATTGACATATTATGATAAATGGGTGGGTCAATGTTAGATAGGGTAATTTGAACAGTGAAAGGGCAGGACAATATTTTCTAAATGATCAGCAAGGGCACAGTGTGTCATTCGCCATAATGAAAAGTATCTAAAATGTCCTCATGTATTTTTTGACTGTTTCCTTCAATAAGTATTACTTTTTCTTGAGTCTCTCCATATCCTGGCAGTCTGCTGGCAGGGAATAGTAGTGTTTTAATGAGTTGTACTGTGTAATATAAATAAATTGCCTGTCTTATGCTGCAGCATGTAACAGTTACAATGGGGGATTCGTTAGCTTTACAGTGTTTTGATTAGCTTGGAATCCTACATACAACTTAGTCCTCCCATTGGCTCTGATCCAAAGCTTGTTGAACTCAATGAAAAGACTCCCATGGACTCCACTGGGCTTTTGATCAGGTACATGTTCAATGTTAAAGCTCCTATTGATTTCAATAAGACAGATTCAAGTATTTACAGGGCAATTGCCTGATTAGGTAATTTCTCTTTCCTCTACCTATCATTGGAATGATAGATCAAAATATCCCTCGTGTAAGTACACTGAAGTAAATGCTTTCACCCCACAGGTTAACTTGGACAGCCTGAAATAAAAACATTTCCAATTAAAAAATGTTATCATGTCTCAAAGTTTACCAACCAGCTGTAACAGGTTCTAGCACTGAACCTAAGATCCAGCTATATATTCATCTATCTATAAGGGGCTCGAATCACTCCCTCTAGATGCATTCAGTAACTCTACAATGTAACTAACTAAAATTGATTTAAAAAAGCATGTCATGAGGAGCACCAGTTGTAAACAAAGATACCAAAGTTATGTTTATCTCTTGGATGATCATTTCAGTCCAGATCAAAAGTAAGAATTGTGGATCTCTGTTGAAAAGTAAGTAATTTTTGTCAATTATAAAGAATATTGATTAGGGCATGTTTAGATCTGAAGTAGAAACTTTATATGTGAGACCCACACATGTGGGTATACAGAGTACTGGCACCCTTGAGCAATTATCTGTGGAGAATAGGAAGGAATCCACACCTACACACACAATGACAAAGCAACTATAGTCACAGGTTATCTAATTCAGGACACCAAGAAATATTGCTGTAGGAAGTTACAACATGATATTTCAGCTGAGTATACAACGCTACATCATGGAAGCTACTGTGAAAACAGATAACTTTTCAAATCAATTTATCAAAGTGGCTGCATTTTTCATTTCCAGGCAAATGACAAGATAGTAAATATTGATTGAAGGAAGTTAGTCAGTATCTATAATGTTGTATTAAATAAAATGTTACTCACAAAATATCTCTGTGTGTTGGTAAGCTGTAGACCATTCTAGTTATTTAGAAGCTGAGCTTTCTCCCCCTAGATTTAAACTTACTATCTATAATGGGAACTACCTACAGTCTTCAGGAGATTTGGGGGGCAAAATATATTAAGACTATAGATAGGCTCAAACCCAGAGACTGAATCTGAATCCCATCTATTCTGAGAGAGTCTGAATCCAGATCCCAGTTTTACAGCATAGGCCCGTCTTACTATATATGTTAGAAATGTATATCTTTCTGTCTGTCTGTCCATCTGTGACTCTATTTGTTCAACAACTCCTCCTAAATCATAAGATCTAGGACCATCAATTTAGTATGCAACTTCCTCTTATCATAACTTAAAGCAAGATAAAGGTTTGGTTGTTCCAAGACAATGGGATGTGTTTGGAATTCGATTGTTTCTCATTAAATGGAATGGGAGGGGTCTGGTAGGATGACCGTTATACTATAGAAAAACTACAGGGAAGCAGTAAGAGGCCATAGATGGGGACTGGGACACCTATCACACCACTGGGCCAGCAGGGGGCAGGGTGGAGAAAGGAATATTTCTCTATTATATATTTCAAAGAGTTTGTCTTTTTGTGTGTCTATTTGTGTATCTGTCCCCTAGCCGGGAAACATGCTCCTCCCCCAGCTGTGCCTGCTGCAGTGTCAGTCGCAATGAACAGGCACTTCTTACCTGGCCCAAAGCTGTTGTGGTGAGAGAGAAATAAGTGTTATTCCTCGTGGAAAGCAGGAGTTGTTATTTCTAAATAACCAGCCCCTTATTTCGAAATAATGGGCTTGGTAGTGTGGATGCTCCATTTGTTATTTCAGATAAGAGATATTATTTTGAAACAACTCCCTGGTTTAGACCATGGGGTAAGTTGCTACAGGACCATTGTTGTTTTTAAGGGGGTTTTATTATTTATTTATTTTTAGTTTTAATGTTATGTACAATTCTCTGTAGCGAAAAAGGCTCTTTCTAAGGATGACATATCATCCATTATTCTGAATTTCCATAATTTATTTTCTTCACTGCTGGATGTTTCACCTCCTTCCAACTCCTATAGTGCCTCTTTAAATTCATACATCACTGAAATTAATGGAAAGTTAGGAGGAGAGGCTACTTTGGAGAGCACAGGTGATATCTTGTAGTCAAAGTGATTCATTTACACAGTTCATCTGAGGGCTTGAATAACCCTTAACATTATTTTAATATAGTTTTTTTTAAATGCAATACTGATGCATTTCACTTAACTTCTAAGTTTGTTTCATTCCTTTGCCATTAGAATATTACAGATAATATTTTAAATATTCAGTTCATTTAACCTCTCATTGCTGATGTTTTGCTAGGGCTTACTTGTAATGCATGGTGTGAAATCCGAGTGTCTGATCTGAAAATAAGAAAGATCAAAATTGCATAAAAAGCACTGCATGGGAATCTTATAACTTGTCAAATGTAAAGAATTTTATGCAAATACACTGTCTCTGTAGACCCTGACACTGTCTCCTGCATCTGAAAGGCCCAACCAATTCCCAGTCAGTAAAACATGCTTCAGCTACAGTTCACAGAGTAAATACTAATAAAGCAAAAGCAATCACCGGGAGAAAGCACAAATTTAAATCTGAAGTGGAAGAAGTATGGTATTATTCAAAGAGATGCCAGGAGAAATCCAGAGAATGCAATGAGAATTCTTAGGGTCTGATTTTACAGTCTTCATGCAGGCAAAACTGTGACTGATGTCATGTTAATTTTTGTGCATTATCAGTTCACTTGGATGTAAAATGGGAAGGGAGCTCTAGCAGTGATATTTTCATTCTTCCTTTTTTCTCTTGGGAGCATGAGGTAAATGGAAGTTTGACACCAGGGTCTAATATCCTTTCATCAGTTAACTAGTGTACAAGTCAGGACCCCATCCTCAAAATATATCCCCCCTCTCCTCTACCATCCACAATTATACAACCCCACAGAATGCTCAGTTTGAGGTTGCATCACTGATGGGCATGTGGCTAAATATTATATTATGCAGATGCTGTCCAAAGGAATCTAATGCTGAGTTAATTCAGTCTAAAAATGTACAGACATTTCATTCGTAAGGTTACCAGGTATCTGGTATTGGCCTCTGTCCGGAAAATGGTTGTCATGTAAAATGTCCAGTATTTTCTGTTTTTCTCAGATGGAAGGCTGCTTGGGACATTCTTCCCCTGCTGTGTCTGGCAGGGGGCAGAGGGAGCAGGGAGCATGGAGATTTTAAAGGTGCAGTGACTCTTTTTTTTTTTGCTCAACCAATTTTTTTACCGCCATGTTTGGTATTTTTTGTGAAAGTATCTAGCAACCCTATTCATTAGCTTCACATTGTTTGGGCTCTCAAAAGAAGCACCAAAGACCCTTTACTTTGAGCACCACTATATGCGCTTTGCTGACAGGGATGGATTAACCCTTTCTGTTGACTTGAATGAAAAATGAAAATGTTGCCCTCTGGCCCACTTCAATATTAAAATGATAAAAAGAAAAAGAAATGCTCCTGTGGTCTGTATCTTTACATAAGAAATTAAGGGCAAGGAAAAAAGTTTGTATTTGAAGAATATAATCAAACCTGCATGCCAATAAATAACATTTCCAGAAATATATTGCTCTAGGACGTGGCTCCTATTAACTCCGTTTCGCCATTTGCAGCCAAGGGGAGCCGCAGGAAGTGGCGTGGGCTGGGCCACTGCTTCCTGCAGCTCCCTTTGGCTGCAAACGGTGAAATGGAACCAATAGAAGCCTCAAGGATCCACGTCCACGGTGCTAGTGAGTAAACACCGCAGCAGCCAGTTAACAGGACTGTACTAGGACCACACACTATTAACGATACATATGTTTTGTTTTGAACCCCATGCATATTATATCCAATATACATTTCAGTTCTTACATTAGGGTTTCTTTTTCTGAACTTTAAATTAGAAAGTGAATCCATAGCATCATACAAAACAAGGCTCTATTGAAAAGACCAAAAAGTGAATTCAGTCTGTTCTAGGTCATTTGTTTCTTATTATAGGCAGACCTAGTAGCTCAGACCTATAGTTAAGTTTATCTGACACTTCCCATTATAAATCCTATTATCAATTGCTTGTAACTTTGCCAAGCTTTAACCACTGGTGAAACTAGTGGTTTAGTCATTGGTTGCCTGGCATAGGTGCCGGAACTAGAAGTGTTGGGAGTGTTGCAGCACTCCCTGGCATGAAGAGGCTTGGATTATAGACAGGGTTGACAGTTTAGTTCAATGCCTCTCGGCATCCTCACTATATAAATTGTTCTAGTACTCTATTGCCTAGGCAACCTTAACTTTAGCATATCTTAACTTTTGATTGTTTAACTTTGCAACCTTATCATCCTTTTAAAGTAATGTTTTTTAACATAATGAATAATATTTAGCATGTTTACTACTCCTCATGGTGAAAACACTGTACAAACATTATCTAAATCTCTCAACTTTCAGAATGGAGAAACTAAGCCAAAGATGTTAAGTGACTTGTTCAAGACTGCAAGAGGCATTAGGACTCAAAAATTCCAGATTCGCAGCCTCGTGCTCAGTACACTAGAACCTTCCTTTCTCTTAAATGTAATTGTTAAATCAGATTTTGTTCTCTTTGTTTTCTGTATTATTCACATGAAACATGAATGTGTATTTTTTGTCCTTCTCTCCTATAACCACAGAATGTCACCAGCCTTGGCTGATAGGCAAGTTTGGCTCTGTGAAGTATTATGTGGAAGCTTCTTCTATTCTCAAAAACTGCAGTTGATAGATGAAGTTAACACAGCCAGTAGTAGAGCTGCACCATCAGTTTCACAGCATAAAATAGCAAAATATACCATTTGGGATCTAATTTATCTGTTCAGCAGTTAGCTACTGGAGCGAAGGGCTCTATAGAAAACCTAACATAAAAAGATCTTCCTGAATTACCCATGTATTTATTATTACTAGAATATCTAAGCCTCAATCCCCGCCTCTCCCCCCATAGACATTTTATGAATTTTCTCTCATATTACACCTGGGATATACTATCTCCATTTTATGTATGAGAAAACTGAGGCACTGAGCATTTACATGATTTGCCCAAAGTCACACAGGAAGTTTGCAATGCAGACAGGAAAAGAATCCAGATAGCCAGAGTGCCTTACCCAGGAGACTCTCCTTTTTCACAAATAGCAGTACCTGGGGTACAATTGAAAAAAATGTCTCCTGTTAAGGAAAGCTGTAACAACAACAACAACAACAAAAAGAAGAAGCAAGCCTGAAGCCTGCATATGAAGTTGGTCTACCTTCATTATAACCTCAAAAACTCAGCAATTATTAGCATCCAGGGGTGCTGGCCTCTTTGCTGGGCCCCTGGGGTGGCTCTGTGTTCTTGGAAGAGGTGGAGCCTTAGGTGGAAGGGGTGGTTCCGGGGGCAGCCAGCCCTCAGTATCACCCAAACTGTGGCACGTTCCCCAACCCCTCCAGCCCTCAACACTGTCACAGGGTGGCAAACCAGCAAAGATTTAAAGGGGCTGGGTCTCTGGGAGTCACCATTGTCACAATAGCAGCAGCAGCGGCCAGCAACCTGGGCCGTTTTGAATTTCCGGGTGTTGAGGCAGTTGCCTTCTTTGCCTCCCCCGGCAGTGGGTCTGTTAGCATCAGATAGAAAAATATCATGTGCTGATATGATATTTAATGATCTGCTGTCATATCTCACTCACAGAAATGAACAACTACAAAAAAGAGGCTCTTACTTTTGTACCCATGTGGAGGCAGTTGCACTTCATACTGTATACAAGATATTTGTTCTATTGATGAGGCCATGATACCCAAATGGATTCAAGATAGATGATTGCAGCAGCATTTGGAAGGTCTTTGGGACTGATCTTGCGTCCAGATCAGTCCCAGTAAACACTTCTACTGTTTACTGAGCCCTTACAAGACATTTTGGGGTAAATTAGAGCTAAATAACAACACAGAACACTGAGAGCCAGGACAATCTTTATGGGACTGTGGATAACTTAGCCACACCCATGATAAAAGGACATCCGGCTAACTAAAATCATGTCGGACCATGGATGTTGCCAGACCAGAGAGTGCCAACTAAAGAGGCATTATATACCACCCACAAACATACAGATAGCGCACATAAGTGAGAAGATATCTTGTCCTAAAATTATAGGCAGTAACGGCATCCTCTAGATCCATATATGTACATACTGAGTGAGATTCTTTCTTGTATAATCCTATTTCTGTACGTGCAAAGTTGGTATGTTCTGAAACTTACTGTTCCCAATATATTAGTCATTATATATTCCTAAATAGACTGTTATGTGCAGTTACATTTGAGTGTTTCATAACTATCTGCATACTTAACAATTTCAGATGCTGTACAGAACTGTGGAAAAGGGACATATTTTGATCCTACAAGGTCAGACACATGGACTTGACCTACCTGACAAGGCCAGGGAGCATATGTTTATATTTCTGGACTAGTGATTGGTGCCTATAGCACTTATCCATAGATCTCAAAGAACTTTTCAAAAGATGAGGAAGCATTACAGTCCCCATGTTATAGAAGGGTGAATGGAGGCAGAGATCACTTAAATAATGTTCCCAGGCTCACACAGTGGGTCAGTGGCTAAAATGGAATAGAAGGCAAAATTTTCCCCTATTATAAATCAGCATAGCACCATTTATCTCAATGGAGCAACACTAATTTGGCCCAGATTGAGGATCTGGTCAAGAAACCTGACTCCTAGTTTGCTCCCTTATCCATTATATCATCCTACTACCCACCTGGTAAGGTCTAATCACTCACTTTAATGCTCTCAAAAATGCATGTACCATAGTCTATACATGTATAGCTCACTTGCACCTCTATATATCCTTCAGAGTCATGTATATTTGCAATTACAAATATATTTTTAAAAACCCCTTTTCAAATAAACCACGTATATTCACTCCCAAAGCAATGTGCTTAGTGTATGATTCACATACCCTTTTGGGGGTTGGAACCCCATTTGACAGAATGAGAAGTGATGTTCTGCTCATGCATCTATAGATCTGGCTTTTTAGGGTCTGCACAGAACAGATTACCCTGTTTGTATGAAATCCATTACATCCAGACCCCTTCTTCTCATTCAAGCCTTAGGGAACCTCTTTACCTTATGATTGAATGGATCTTATGCCTTTAGCCACCTCACTTTCCTTAACTATCAACTAGATGTTCATGAATAAGACCACTGTCAACCATAAAAAGATACTTAATATATCATGCAATGTCCTGTAACAGAATCATATCTCATTTACTTATATTACCACTAGAGGTCAGACAATATAGCATGACAAGATGTAATATCTCTAACAGGACTATATCTCTAAATACATCTAGCAAGAAAAGTATACTACAGGTGTAATGCATATATATGATGAAAAACTCTTCCTTTTCCCGTCAGAAACAAAACTGTATTCTTGAAACCTCGCCACATTAGATACCAATATAGTGGTTAAGCAGACACAGTTCTATAAAATATAAAATATGTGTGCAGTTGAGTATGGATCTTCTTTAAAGTAGAAACTAGCACAATAAAAGTCTCTGTTCTCACTGTGCCTCAAATCTAACCAAAATTGGAAGACTTAACCAATCGTGGGTTGCCATCTCAATTGAGGGACAGGTTGTTTAACTGGAATACTCTCCTTATGAATTCAGAGCAAGAAAATAAAACCTTCTGATGTTTTGTTTTTTGTCTCAGGGTACGTCTAGACTGCAACCACTTCTTTCGAAAAAGCGAGCCACTTTTTCAAAAGAGAGCACCCAGGCAGTCTGGATGCTCTCTTTCGAAAAAAGGTGTTATTCCTCGTAAAATGAGGTTTTCCTCGATCAAAAAAATTGCCGCGTTCTTTCAATTTAATTTCGAAAGAACGCAGCAGCCGTCTAGATGCAGGTTCGAAAAAACCCTATAGCCTAGACACACCCTCAGTGAGAAATGTAGCCCCAATCTTGGGTATATATATGGAAGATATCATAGTCTAACAATATTTGAAATCATAAACAGCTACTTTTTAAATACATTCTTGGATTACATACATTACACCTAAAGTGAAAAGAAGGGAAATGTGTGGGTTTTTTTAATTAGTACCAACTTTTTAATATACATATTTACCTGAGGGCTCCTTGGCCTCTGATTCTTGAATATTGTTTAAGTTCTATAACTGATAACCCAGCCAAAACACAGCAGAAAGATTTGTCTGCTATGAAGGTGATGTATAGTTTTACTTAAGGCAGATCATCGTACAGGTTTGCTATTCACTGTGTAATGAATCAGTTATGTATTAACCATGCTTTAATTGTAGTGGTTATTAGGCACATCAATGTATTAAAAAGCAAATTTAGGTTTACTTATAATTATGTAAGATGTGAAATAATAAACAAAAGACCTGTGTACAAATGCTTCACTCCCACACATATCTTACCACTGCAGAGACAGGCTAGTGACTTATTAATATTTGTAAACTAGCCTCCATAATCTTGTTCCTCCTTAAACATTTCTAATACCAACAAAAGGTCCTGCATATTCCATATGGCTTCTGTAGATGTTAGAAATGGCATCAACTGTAGCAGGGAAATCTCAAGATGCAACAATTCTGAACATGTATCTGAACAGATAAACATAAATTAAGTGCAAATGTAAATGCTGTGGGCCTGCCCCTTCAACCTGAATAGTAGTTACTTGTATGAGTAGATCTATTGCAGTCACAGTGAATAAGGATTACAGATTTAGGTCCAGTGTTTGCAGGAAAAATCTTGTTTGGGAATGCTGCAGAATACACATCTATTCTGTTCAAGTACGCTCTTATTCTTGTATTCCTTTGTAGATGTTTCACATACACTACACTGCAGTTCTATCAAAGCCAAATCATGAGCACCAGCAAATGTCTCTGTAATGTTAATCCTTCTTGAATTCCTCCAAGGAAACTACCAGGTAAGGCCAAATGACTGGCAGTTTCCATGGAGAGATGCAAGCAGATGTCACGCTGTAGCAAAATGCAGTGTGTCATTTACCTTTGTCACCACTTCCACTGTGAAACAATGCTGAGATTGACATTGCACAGTAGTTTCTAGTTGGAGGGTAACACCTGGTGGATAGAAAGAGAAGCAAGTATTACTAAGTTTTGCAAAGGAAAACGCAAGATTAATTATTAGCATGTACAAATATAATTTGAAATCAAATTTTAAAAGTGAACTGTGATTAATACTACTAACAGTCAGTCTGCTGCTCCGGGCTATTGCAAAATAACAGAGCACACAACAACAAAAACAACAGCAGCAAAAGAAGGGATACTCAATAAGACATGCACAACAAGGGTGCATCTATACTGCACCCTTACCTCAAAATAAGTTATGCAATATGCGCTATGCAATTTGCGTAGTTTATTTCGAGGTAATTTCAAAATAGCTTATTCAATGTGAATTTCAAAATAAAGCATTGTTCCGAAATGTCCTTTAAACCTTGTGGAACAAAGTTTACAGGGACATTGGAATAGCAAGCCCATTATATTTTGAAATGATGTGTGCACTCATAAGACGCTAAATAGCTATTTCGGGATACTTCTGGTATCCCAGAATAACTCAGCAGTGTAGACATAGCCCAAGTGACTAGTATGTGTCCATTTACCCTTTTATTGCATAGCCCAGGGGTGGGCAAGGGGCCCTCTGTGGGCCGGATCCAGCCCGCCAAGCCGGGGGATTCAGCCTGCGGCCACCCTGCTACTCCCCCACCCTGGCGTTTCTCTCTAGGGGCAGGGTAGGGGATCGAGGGGGAAGACTTCTCATGTTCCCCCACCCCAGGCCAATTTGGGAGGGGAGCACAAGAAGTCTCCTGGCCCCGCCCCTTCTGCCTGAGGCCCTGCCCCTTCTGGGGTGGCCCACTTTTAAAAATTATTGCCCACCCATGGCATAGCTATTAGGGATGTTAGCGTGTAGCATACAGTCAAGTAAATGATTAACTGAAAAGCGTAGGCTTATCAGTTAATTCTATTGACTACATGCACTACCTCCCTTGCTGCCTCTGTATCAGAGGCAGCAAGTGGGGTAGCCGGAGCCGGTGCCATGAGGAGCTGGCTTTAAGCAGACTCCTTACTAGCACCAGATCCGCCTGTCCCTATCACCCCAGTGCTGCTGCCTCTGATAGAAAGGCAGAGAAGGGGGGCAGGGAGGACCTGGTGCTGGGGGGATCCCACTTAAAAGCTGGTTCCCCACAGCACCAGCTCTGCAGTGCTGTCTGTCCCCCCTCCCTCCCATGCTGCTGCCTCTATTAGAGGCTGCTTCACAGCAGCAGCCCCTGTCCGTGGGGGGGCGGGTCCAAGGCAGCCAGTCCATGAGGAGAGCTGGTTTTTAAACTGGCTCCCCTCGCAGACCAGCTCCCACCTGCCACCCCATGCTGCTGCCTTTGATAGAGAGGCAGCAGCGCAAGGTGGCAGGGGGTTCCCCAGGAGCGTGGCCGGGAGTACACTGGCTGTCAGCCCCGCCCCTAGGTGACTATCAAATACACGTGTAATCGATATTTTATGCTGTTACACAACTATTCAATTATACAATGTCTAACATCCCTAACAGCCATACCACTGCTATAGACAATCCACCCAGAGAGAAATAGGTCATTTATTTTTAAAGTATATTCACACAACTATAGTGACATAGTAACTTAGCATATTGATCGATGTTAGCGAAGCATGAATGACAGGAGCTTTCAACACTTCATAGTGGATGAGCAGCAAGTATTGTGAACAGTCATTGCTCTAGAGGAGATCTGGATATATGACCCTCTCTATTCTCAACTGAGCCCTCAATATGTCAAGGCTCTGGTGAGAAATTTAAAAAAACGGCATTAGTTAACTGTTACAGGCATAATTCTAAATGTTTAGAAACAGTAAGAAAAAACAGAATATGTTAACTATACAAATGACTCTTTATTGTATGGGACTGTACAGGTTGGACCTCCCTGGTCCGGCAACATCGGGAACTGACTGGTTCGGAAAGAGAAAATTTTCCGGACTAGGGGAGGTGTCCCCTGCCATCAGCCTAAGTCAGCTGGCCCCCTGCCACTGGCACCATCTACACCCACCTCAGCTGGACTGTTCACCCTGCTGCCACCAACCCCCCCATCCCTAGGCTGCTATGGCCATCTGGGGTTCTCCAGCCTCTGGCCCTGCGCTGCTGCAGTTCCTTGGTCCCGCACTGTCATGGTTCCCTGGCCCTGTGCTGCTGCAGACAGCCAGGTTTCCCCAGCTCCACACTGCTGCACCAGGAACCAGGGATGTTGCCAGACCAGAGAGTACCAGTTTTCAGAGGTCAACCTGTACTTACTGCCACAAACGCCAGGTCCCAAGCTTGTTGGGCATATCCATGTTGAGGCCATAAGTGATCTGACAGAACACATTCCACTTTCTTTGGCCAATCTGTTGCAATGCACTTGACCTACTTTCATACAGAACAGTAGAGTGATGGAGGCTCTGCAGTAACTTCCCTAAAACAAGATTTTAGCGCAGAAGCTATCATTTCACCAAGAGATGTACATTAGAAAATAATGTATTTACTCCAAGATTGTATAGGGCTACAACATGACTATATTTGGTCAAGATGGGAAGAAGAGGCAGAGCAATGTGAAACAGCCCCAGACAGATCTGTGACTCGCGAGAATCACCAAATGTCGAGTAGTGCGCTGTGTAATCTGCACAGCCCACGTCACGAGCACAGATATACATCTACTAGGGAAAGCTATTCCCTTCTTCAAGAATGTGAAAGGAGAACCCAGCCTATGCTATGTATAAATAGAGGATGGTGAGAACATTATACCAGCTCTGCCTAACAGCTTGGGGAAAATAAGAAAAGAAAGAAAACACATAATGGAAGACAAAAATAAGTAGGATAGCATTTGAAGCCAGCAAAAGTTGCTGATTAAAAACTAACACTTGTTACAGAAAGTGACTTCTATGTTTGCAATATATTAGGATAAAAAATTCATGCTGAGAAAAAATAAATATTACAGCACCACTTTATATTCTATCTCTTCTTCACATTCATACTACAAAGAGAGAAATATAAACAGAAAGGTTTGTAATTAAAAATTATGTAGATTCAGGGACAACAGTTTTGAAAGCACTGGATGAAATTCTGTTAGAATAGAAAAAACTATTTCTAAATACCCTATCAACAGCAAAATGACATCTATGATTTTGGCTAAGTACTTTCTTGACCTGTATATTTTCATATATATTAGTCCTTAGACATGAATGTTCTTCAGCAGCAGAATACATTCAATTTTGGAAGCTAATGCTCCTTTTGAAAAGTTTTTCTCCAAAGATCAGTAGTAGTAATAATAATTGATTCCCCACAGCTAGATTTCAAATATCTTAGCATATGATTGACAGGAACTCTGATGTCGTCCCTGCATTAATATTACTTAGCACTTACATAGCACCTTTCATCTGAGGCTCTCAAAGTATTTTACAACAGTGGGAAAGCATCATCATCCTCAGACTACTAATGGGGAAACTAAGGCCTGAAAAGGAATGGTTTGGAGAACAGTGTCTCCTTGTAGCATTGTGACTGATCAGTATATTATATATTGATTGTTGGATGCCAACAGTGTGATCTTCAGTGTCAAAGACACAAAGGAAGATACAGTCCCTGACTTGAGGGACTTACAGTCAAAGATCCAATCCTGTCAAAACACTCAAGTATGCACACAACTTTGCTCATATAACTAGACTGTTCAAGTAAGCAAAGTTATTCATAAGCTTTGATGCCGGGGTGGAAAACTTAAGGCCTGGGGGCCGGATGCAGCCCCCAAGGCTTGAGGCTTCCCCCTGTCCCCCAGCATTAGGGAGCCTGCGCTGGCACTCCAGCCCCCCGCCATTCTCCCTGTGGGACTGGAACACACAAAATCTCTTAGCCTGGGCCATCTGCTCTCCGTGGTGCATAAGGGGAATGTGGGGAGTGTCTTTCTCCTTCTCAGTCAGGGGCCACATCAGTGAGGGGCTTTTTTTTTTTTTTTATTGTTTCTCATTTATGTGTGGCCCCCAGCCAATAAAAGGTTTCCTACCCCTGTTTTAATGCTAGGCAGGATTGGGGCCCATAGATCCTAAGTCTTCATGAGATTCTGCTAGGTCAGAACCCCTGAAAATGTGCAGTGTCTTATTAAAGTCACAGGTGTAAGAATCCCTGTTAGCAATTATGGATGCTGAATCAGAGAATGAGGTATAATTGTGATTAGAGCTTTGACACAGAAACTTCATAATATTTGGAAATTTGAATTCTCATCCTGAACATTGTATGTCTATAGCTCTTTGAATGTACTGTAATAAATATATCTATTGCCTCGTCATTATTTTCTGGGGGGTAAGAGTGGACATGGGAGTAGGGAGAGGACGTTAGGCCCTGCAATTGAGCCAAAAAAATGCTCCTATATATCTCAGAAGTCTGTACTAGCTGGGGCATCCAAAACATACACAGCAGTAAATATTCAAACTTGTCTAAGCATAGGCCAGATGACTGTATTTACCAGAAATGCTCACAGCTACATCTTTAAATATAGTTCCAAAAAACTCAAAAGGTAAAACACAGTATAAATTCTTCTGCAAATTTATTTGGGGTCAAATTCAGAGTTGACATACAGTTTGTGTGTAACACATAAGTTAATCAGCCTGTCACCCACTGAGTGCATGGAAGTGAGTGTATCTACCAGGAAACACAACCAGCAGCAAGCAGTAAATGAGATAATACTGGAGAAAGCAAGTTTGGCACTGGCTTATCTTACACTTCTTTCCACCCTTCTTTCAGGGTTTTTTTTTTTCTTGCTAAAAACCCATCCTTCCACTCTCTCGTTACATAAGTTACACTAACTAGGACCCATTTTTCTAAGTGCAGCTTTCACCACTCTTTATGCTTCCTCTGAATTTGGACTAACCTGCAAAAGATGTGTCGACATTTTTCTCTTTGGCATTTTATTTTCTCCCAAAAGGCAGAATTTCAGCCATAATATTTTAGCATTTGGAATTCCTACGGGGAAATCTCGATACTACAGAGTGTGTTTTAGTTGTGGTTTTTTAACCACATTTGGACTGTGTTTTAGGTTAGATGTTGCTCCATATTACTTTAATTGTAATGATAGTGAAAAGACTTATTGTGAAAATATCTTGTTACTTTATGCCTAGGGTTGCTAATTTTGGTTGGAGGTATTCCTGGAGGTTTTATCATATGACACAATCTTTAATTAAAGTTTAATCACTAATTGTTGGAGAGTCCAGGACAATCCTGGAGGGCTGGCAATCCTAGTGTATCATCTTATTACATTCCCTATCAGTACATCTACATAGCAGTGTTATTTCGGAATAACTGAAGTTATTCTGAAATAACATAGTCCATGTCTACACTACAAGCAGTTATTTCGACATAATGTCAAAATAACGTCAAGCTGGAGGACTTCTTACTCCGACTCCTGTAACACCTCATTTTACGAGGAGTAAGGGAAGTCATTGGACGAATGCTCTTTCTCAGACTTCCTGCTATGTAGATAGTGCCAAAAGCCGAAATAAGCTATTTTGACTTAAACAATGCAATTGCTGTAGCTCAAGTTGCATAGCTTATTTCGAATTTAGCCCTGCTGTGTAGACGTGCCCTATGTATCCAAGTCTTATTTGCCTACTGGCAAAGGATTTCGGCATAGTCAGAATGACAAGCCAATAGAGTTGTGAAAAAAGAGTTGCATTCTATTTCAACTCAGGCATTATCAGAAAAACAGTGAGCTAAATTCTTCTGATCGTTACTCTCAGCTACCCAGGAATATAAATAGGGCAGTACCCTCTGGTACCTAGTACATGCAAAAGATTGCTACGGGGTACTGGAAAGACATGGGGCCAGCCCCTCTACCTCTGCCAGAGCACACACATACATATCGCCTGAGCATATGGCTGGTGGGGGGCAGGGCTGTACTATGTAGAATGAGGCTAGGGGAGGGCAGTATAGTCATTCTTTATGGCTTGAACAGCGCAATCCATATGTTAGCAAATTTAAACAAAGGCTTTGTTTAAGTTTGTTAGCATATGGATTGTGCTGTTATATCTTGGTTCAGGAGTTCTCAGGAAGGGAGAAGTGTGGGAGATGGGTGGAAGGTGTGCCCACCTTTGTTAGAATGAAGCTCCTTCTGATCTGACAGCTCTGTAATTGTCAATTTCATCCAGAACAATTAACAAACTTGGTTGAAACTCTTACCTACTCCTTTGTAAATCCTTAATCATTTGATCAGTCCCACTGAAGACAATGTGACTACATGACTATTGACCACTTTTGTGGAATAGTAAGAGTTTCAGGAGTCTGTTCACTGCATAATCACACACTGAGGGATATAGACCTCCATCTCTCTCATGCAAACCTGAGGCTACCTGATGTTTAATAACAACTAGGGGGCTGTGCCCCCTGCTTGTTACACTTGTCAACCCCCCTCTCTCTGGGAGTAGGCAGCCTCAGTTCCCCCCCGGCCACCAGAGAGGGTCAGGCCGAGGTGTGGCAGCCTGGCCTGCCCCCTCTCCACCTCGGCTACTGGGCCAAGGCAGGCCCATCCCCGGCTCTCCCACCCCTGGCCGCCCTGAGGCCAGGCCAGACTTGGCTTTCTCCCCTGGCTGTAGGGCAGGGCTGAGGATGGGCCAGCCCTGGCTCCCCTCTCCCCTTTCCCCAGTGCTTGGGAGCTGGGGCTGCTATGCCCTGGCCTCTCTTCTCCCCCCTCCCCATGAGGCAGGGCCAAGGCTGCACTAACCCCAGCTCTATCCCCTTCCCCAACCCCCAGCCATGCCAGCCCTAGCTCCTGCCCCCCTTCTCCTCTCCGGCACTGCCTGGCACAGGGAAGGGGGAGAAGAGAGGCCAGGGCATGGCAGCCCCAGCTCCCAAGCACTGGGGAAAGGGGAGAGGGCAGGAGGGAGGAGCAAGGTGTTGTCCCGCAGGAATTTTCTTATATATATAGAGAGAGAGAGAGACAGTGTCATAGTCAATGTAGAGAAATTACACTGGAGAATGTTTGTATTTATTTTCATTTTTTATTTCAGAGTGGTAGCTCAGTGGACTAAACCTCATATTTTGAATACTTAATTTTTGTCTGCCTTAGGCATTTGTCCTGATTCTACCAGCCTGTAAATAGTCACCAAATGTAGGTGCACTGATGCAAACCCTTAGTGCAGAATTTGCTCTAGTTGAGCTCATCTTTGGTTTAGAGCAGGGGTACGCTTCTCTGGTGCAAATCCCATCTTCCTTTGTATACACATATAGTTTGCACTATATAGTTTGCACTGATGCATTTACACTAGTCCCTGGCTGCTGATCACTGAAACCCAGCTAAATTCCCCATGCAGACAAAGGAACATGCTCATTTAACTTGTCTAGGTTCAAGTACTTTTTTCATTTTTCCAAGGTATATACATTTATGAAGATTATATAATTACCTATGCATATTCTTTTACTGGCTTATTTTGTGGTAAAGGAGTTGCTTTGGGGCAACCTTTCCCAAACATGTGAGTCTCGCGGAATCCATTGGAATACAGGGCCATTCACACAGAGGCCTTGTGCCACATTGGTTCCTGGGAAACCCTGTTTTGTCCACAGAGTTCATTCAGGAACACTCATATTGGTTGCTGTGCCTAGAATTTCCCCCCATACCACTAGGGTTTCCACAGCACAGGTAGGTGAAGCAAACAGTTAATACTGCCTCATTTTCATTTGGAGGCTTGGTTCCCCAAACCTTCCATGTGTAGATCCCCTGGCAGAAAAGGGATTAGAAGAGAACATTTTTATACTCTCTTCTTCCCTTTCTCTATGCACATTATATTAGGGCCAACCAAAACTGGATCCTATGAGTTTATTTCTAACGTGGTTTAAATGAGGAAAATGAATTTCCAAATGATAAGAATAAATTTATTTCTAACAGCAACAAACTCTATTCAAACATGTCATCAAAGATTCATGTAGCTGAGGAAAAATTTATGGAGATGGGAGCTATTTTGATTTTCTATTCTGCTAAATTATTGGTTCAAAACAGTAGGAGAAAAAATCTTTGTAATGACCATGGTGAGGTAAAGCAACGGCTCGATGCACACTGCACAGAGAATACTTCAGAGTATCCTCTCCAGTGATTTTAATGGGGGACAAAGTGTATCAAATCTGTTAGAAATGTAGCCAACTGCCAAAAAGAAAATAATTATGTGCCCCAGTTTTCACACCTGTCACTACTAGAACTCCAGTAACATTTTAATAACTGTACTGAATGTAGAGTGGTGTTAAGTGATAAATGTATTATTTCCTGAAATGGTTTGATTTCTCTCTCTTGAGCAAAGGATTTTATGTGAGATTATATTTTGAATGAATTGTTTGCTTATTACCACTAATATAAATACTGTATTTTATTAATTTTATGGTGCTATGGCTCTAGAGCAGTGGTTCTTAACCTGGGGTGCACACAACCCCTGGGGGTGCGAGATGCCCTTTCTGGGGGTGCGAGTCATGCCAGATTTTTATGACATATCTTAGGTTTAAAACTGACCTACTTCAACGATTTTTAATAAGGGGTGCAAGAACATATTTTGACAACCAAAGGGGTGCAGGCTGCAGTAAGGTTAAGAACCACTGCTCTAGACAGTAAATGGTAGGTTTTTTCCTTGACCAAACAGATGTAGTTCTCTCTTGAATAAATAGGGCTTTTAAAATACAAGCCTAGAGGGATACAAATAGGTACCTGAGTCTCCTGCCTGTTTTGTTTTAATTATTGGATAATTAAAACAGTTGGATACTCTTTGATTTTAGAAAATATGAATAATTTATTATGCATATTTTATTCTTTCCTATCCATATTATTTATTTACTAGCAAATGTACCTGACGTTGCTCAGGTCCTTAATTGTAGTAGTTTGTGGGGGCTTTTTAATTAAAAGGAAAGTGTACATGCTTTATTTAAATGACTGTACAGGGCAAAGGGAAAGTGGGAGAGGAGGGCTCAAAGCAGGGGGTGGGAGTGCAGGAGTCAGGGCAGGACCTGGGTGCTCAGGGCAGGGCATTGGGGTTCAGAAGACAGGCCGGGGACTTGGAGGTGTGTGTGGGGTGGGGCGGGCTGAGGGCAGGGTGTGGGAGAGTGAAGAGTCAGCATAGAGGTTTGAGGACTGAGGGCAGGGAGTGCGGATGCAGGAGTCAGGGCAGGAGCCTGGGAGGTGTGGTGGTGGAAGGCTCAGGGTAGGGGGGTGTACAGGAGTCTGGGTAGGGGGTTGGGTGTATGTGGACCTCAGGGCAGGTGGGGTGGGGTGTAGGGGTCTCAGGGCAGAGGGTTTGGTGTGGGGGACCTGGATTGAGGGCAGGTGTGGGAGGCTCAGGGTAGTAGATGGGAGTGCAGGAGTTAGGATAGAGGATTGGGAGGGTTGGGGGTACTCAGGGCAGCAGTGGAGGATACTGGAGTGAGGACAGGGGGTGAGAGGCCTCAAGACACAGGGTTTGGTGTGAGGGGGGGTGAAGGTAGGGGATGGTGGGCACAGGGCAGGGGTTGGGATGCAGAAGTCAGGGAAGGGTGCTCAGGGCAGGGTGCTGGGAGGCTGGGGGGATCTTACTGGCACCGCCAAGGGTGGCACTTCTCCTGCAGCAGTTCTTTATTGAAACCTGTTAAAGTCCTGATCTTCACAACCTCCTCCGGCAAGGAGTTCCCGAGGCTGACAATGCACTGTGTGACAAAACACTTCCTTTCGTTTGTTTTAAACCTGCTACTTATTAATTTCATTTGGTGACCTCTAGTTCTTATGTTGTGGGAACAAGTAAATAATTTTTCCTTATTCACTTTTTCCACACCAGTAATGATTTTATAAACATCTATCATATCCCCCCTTGGTCTCTTCTTTTCTAAGATGAAAAGTCCCAATCTCTCTTCATATGGGACTTGTTCCAAACCCCTAATTATTTTTGTTGCCCTTTTCTGAACCTTTTCCAAAGTCAATATATCTTTTTTGAGATGAAGCAACCACATCTATATGCAGTATTCAAAATATGGGTGTACCATTGTTTATATAGAGGCGGTAAAATGTTCTGTCTTATTCTCTATCCCTTTTTTAATGATTCCTAACATTCTGTTTGCTTTTTTGACTGCCACTGCACATTGGGTAAATGTTTTCAGAGAACTATCCACAATGACTCCAAGATCTCTCTCTTGAGTAGTTATAGCTAAATTAGTGCCCATCATATTGTATGTATAGTTGGTATTATTTTTTCCAATGTGCATTACTTTTCATTTATCAACATTACATTTCATTTGCCATTTTGTTGCCCAATCACTTAGTTTTTTGGTATCTTTTTAAAGTTCTTCACAGTCTGCTTTGGTCTTATCTATCTTGAGCAGTTTACTATCATCTGCAAATCTTGCCATCTCACTGTTTACCCCTTTCTCCAGATCATTTATAAATAGGTTGAATAGGATTGGTGGTCCTAGCTCTTACTGTTTAGAAATTTCTGGTATTTTCTTTGATGCATTTTTATTTACAAACAGGGGAGGTGAGTTATATGGGCCCATGGTTCCCAGGTTCCAGGAATATTCCTGGCCCCATGACCCAGCTCCAGCAAAGTTCAGGGTTGAGTCTCTGTCCCAGTCCTGCCTGCCACCCTCAGGTGATTTAAAATGGCTCGAGGGTCTCCGTCACCACTACCAGAAATGCAGTGAGACTAGAGTGCTTTGTACTCGTTTACCCCATGCATTTGATGGGCCAGCGCATCCCTGTGGCCTGGGGAGAGGGTGTCTCCATTTACTGCCCCTGCCCCAACTGCCTCTGAGATGAATGGGAGCTACGGAGTTGGTGCCTCCCCCACTAGGGTGGATTGATTTAAATTAAGGTGATTTAAATAATTGATTGAAATTATAATTTAAATCAACAAAAATATTGATTTAATTGAAGTTACCAAAAAAGCTAAGACTGACTGAGCTTACAGGGCACATAATTTTGGAGTAAGTCCCATTTTACTCACTGACACTTATATTTTTTGAGAGAACAAGTACAGGATGGGGTTCCCTTGGAAAAGATGAATTATGCTGAAGTAAAATAGGAAATAGACTTATGTCATCACCATTATGGTCTGTGGCCATGATGTTACAAAATAGGGGACATGCAGTATGTAATATAGAATAAGAAAATGAGACTCAGTGACAACTGGCAACTCTAGATTTCTTTTACTGCAGCTTTCTGTATTGTACACTTGAGTGATAGATTCTAAAGCTAGTTAACTAATTAAACAAGCCATAAGGATTAGCTAAGCTAAACTTTTTCTTCAAATATTCCCATAGAGGGGCTCTTTTATGTCCAAAAGCCATGACAGCTTTCCTGTGGAAAAAGCGTGGGAGAAAGTCTTTAAACAGGGGTGGGGACCAGATGCAGCCTCTGGGTTGCCTGTATCTGGCCCCTGAGGTTTAGGGCCTCTCCCAGCATTGGGGAGCCTACATTGGTACTCCAGTCCCCCCCTCCCCATCTCCCTGCAGCCCCTGTCCCAACTGATTTTACTGCGGGTCAGTGGCCCCCAACCCAGAAAAGGTTTCCCACCCCTACTTTAAGACAATGTCTGTACTAACTGCTCTGCCAAGCTTGGCCAAGGTCCACCACCACCTAAGCAGAGAACAAAAACAATCCTGTACCGCATGTGTCTTTCTTTGCACATGTTACTTCTTAGTCTGCTGAAAAACAGAAATTGAAAGCCCATAATTTTCAAGAAGCAAGAGCTAGTAGTTAGGTTGTACAGATTAGAGCAATTATACAGATTAGACCAATTAATTAATTTTTATGAGACTGTAAGTGTAGGTGTTTCATGTTTGTGATGAGATTTAATTGCAACTGTTATTTTTAAATGAGAAATAAAAAATCTGATTTAAATTAAAAAATTAAATATTTTTATTCACCATGCCCCCCACCTAGGAGTCACTGCCAGAGGGAGGTGCCCCAGGTAAGCGCTCACCCCCCAAACTCACTCCTCTGCCACTCCTTCCTACTCCCATATTCCCTCTTGGACCCCCACTCTCTTCCTCTTTCCACCCCCAAACTCCCTCCCAGAGTCTGCATCCCCTTTTTGCCTTAGGTGGCAGTTTTAATTCAATTCACAAGGTTCTATCCACCTCATAACAATATAAATAAAAAAACCTATTTGAGCTACATATTTATATTCAATGAGAGTGAAATTCACTCGTGTGCAGAGGCCCGTGCACCATTTAAGTACCCATTTAAGCCCTCAAAGTAGAAGGGATCATAAAAGCAGAAAGCTTAATTTAATCTCATCAGAAGTAATGGGGTGGGAGGAAGAGCAGCTTTTTGGCACACATTTACCAACCTTCCTATGTTTTATTTCATTGCCTCTTTGCTCTGTCCTCCAATCTCATGGAGATATATGAGAGCTTTCTGTGCTTCTTCTACGTAGTCAACCCTGCCACAGCCCCTAATCAGTGCTCTACAATTCGGCTACATCTACACTGGCAGCTTCTTGCGCAAGAACTCTTTTGCGGAAGAGTTCTTGTGCAAAAACTCTTCCAGAAGAGAGCGTCTACACTGGTATGGATGCTTTTGCGCAAAAGCACATGCCAGTGTAGACGCTCTCTTGCGCAAGAAAGCTCTGATGGCCATTTTAACCATCGGGCTTTCTTGCGCAAGAAATTCATGTTGCCTGTCCACACTGGCCTCTTGCGCAAGAACAGTTGCACAAGAGGCTTTTTCCTGAGCGGGAGCATCATAGTTCTTGCGCAAGAAGCCCTGATTTCATACATTAGAATGTCAGTTTACTTGCGCAAGAACACACGGCCAGTGTAGACAGGCAACAAGTTTTTGCGCAAGAAAGGCCGCTTTGGCGCAAGATCGCACCAGTGTAGACACAGCCTTCTTGTCTACCTGAAGTATATAGGCAGAGCAAGGAATGACATTCTGATTAGAGAAATGAGTTTAAGTGAAGTATTGTATCTGCTTCATCATCTCATGCCAAATGAAGAAAAGCTTCCAGTTCTCTGGGGGTTTTTTTTGCATGGATTTTGCCTATTTTTCTCATTTTATAACAAAGTTGCAGTTTTAAAATATTATCTACACTTTTTCACACAATTGTTGGAGAACGTGCACTTAAAATCTCATTTTAAGAGTGTAGCCTCCAGAGTATGGTTGATAGAGGTAGGGCTGCCTGTCTTAAACACTCCCTCAGAAATATAATCGACTTAGTTTCAATAATCCATTAAATTTACAAAGTGATAACTTATTACATCATTTCTAAAAGACAGACACTGTGTTCAGTGGTGTGGCAGGTGGTTTCTATAACAGGTAGACATAATCCTTGTCTAAATCACATCCTGAAGTTCTACTCTGTCATGAGTAGAACCCTATGGCAGGGTTCCACTTGCAACATCCAGCCCTCAATTTTACACTGGAAGCAACAAGTGAGGAACAAAGCAAATTAGAGGGGTGTTGGATAAGGATGTAAATATGATATTGGTGTCATTCTGTATACAATTTTCGCAAACTTTTTGAGTTTACATTTTAAATAGTTCACTTTCGTAGGCTTTGTATCTAGTATCCAGGAGTGACTTGGATGATGTTTAGGACTGTGGCTTGATTGAGTAGGTTTTTAGAAATGTTCCAGATACCAAAGGCAGCACACAAAAAAGCGAGAATTGGGTTTCACTTGTTATAGTCCTTGGATTATATAACGTCAGTTATCGAGTCTTTTAGCAATCGGTTAGGTAAGCCTGGGTTTTCTAGCAACAACGAAAGGGATTCAGCACACGATTTAGCCCTTCGTTATTTCAAATACATCAGAAAGGGGATGCAAAACCCTTTCCCCCTGTAGCATGCAGTCATTTCATCCAAGCCATTTGTTCCCGTATCTGGTCTTCCCTATTTTACCAGTTGTACCCGTGCCTGCGTCCCTATGCCTCTGTTTTCATGTCCTCTTTATTCTGCTCAGACAGCAGCCCCCGCCAGGCGGGCAGCGAGTGAAAGCAGAAGTATGGCAAGGGATGGTCGTGGTGAGAGTAACAAGGGAGCAAGCACCGCCTGTGAGAACCTGCGGGACCCAGCGCAGAGCTACCGTGAGAACCCTCGCTTCGCCCGAGTCACTATGAGCCACAGCCTCCAACCTGGCGCATGCTCAGTGAGTGAGAGAACTGAGCTGCCCGGAAGCGCATGCGTGGTTTAGTGGCCTCTCCACTGGGGGCCGGGCTGACCGAATGAAAACCGGAAGCGGAAGCGCTGCTTGCCAAACCGCGTTCCTCTTCGGTTGGGCGGACTTCCCTCCCCCCCTCTCTCTGTTCCCGGCGTAAAGCGAGGGCGGCGGGGTCCGGAACGTGGTGTTATAACCGCCCTAACGGCCGCTCATCCGCGTCGTCTCCCCGGGGGGAGCGAGAGCTGCTGGCCGGAGAGGGGATCCCCGCCCGCACGCACGCTGAGCAGCCCTGCCCCTCTCTCTGTGGGTGCTGGGCCCTCGCCGCTCCCGCGTCTCTGTCAGGCAGCCGCTATGTCTGACAAGGAGTTTATGTGGGCCCTCAAAAATGGAGACCTGGATGAGGTGAAGGACTATGTGGCCAAGGTAAGAGTCGCCACCCCCACCTCCCCGCGAGGGGCCACGATGGGGGGCGGGCAGCGCCTTGGCGCCCCTGGGTTTGGCGGTGTGTGTGAGACTAGGCTGCTAAGCCCGCCTTGCCCGGGCCCGGCTGGGTACTTGCTGGGCTGGTAGTGCTGGGGGGCAGGGGGCGGGGCGGCGAGGACCGGGCGGGGAGTTGTTTGCGGCCAGGGCGCCCACAGAGGCGTGGAGGAGGGAGCCAGCGTCGGGGCGGGTGGGGAGGTGTCAGTGCTGGGGGCCGGTAGTGGCTGTAAGTCCTGCCCATGGAGGTGCGGGCTAGCTCGGGGGCTCTCCTGACGTCTCAGGACTGCCTCAAGGCCTTGTCGCGTCCCCTTTCTGAGCCCCCGTGCCCTGACAGTGCAGCTGGAGCAGGTCTAATCTGCCGGGCATGTCTCTGGGATCCATGAGAGAGGCGAAGAATAATTACAGCAAGGTAATACACGTGTCTGTTACTAGTAAGGCCTTTCTGCTCAGGGCACGTCAGGGGCTGAATTCTGCCTTCTCTGCAACTGCTATTGAGGATTGTAAATTGCGCACATGGGCTGGGTTCACCTGTATGTGTTTAAAATGCTGCCTTGACAACTCTTCAAGTGGCAGTGTGTGTGTGTGGGGGGGGAGGTGTCTTAACCAAGATGGTTGAGAGCATGGTTCTAGCAGTTTCTTAAACTCATAATATGGACCCTAGTGCTGTGGGTCTCAGCCTGTGGGCTGCTTGTGGCCCAGTAGCACAACTGTGGCTCTTGACAGCCTCATGGCTTATGCAGTATTGGATATGGCCCACAATGGTAAATAGGTTGGGAACTACTTTATTTATGTGTTTTGGGAGGCCACCTTTCCTCCTGACAATTGCTTATATAATATTGGAGGTGTATTTAGTGATCTTTATTTTATTCAAAGCAATAAGTGTTTTAATTTATTTGAAAAAACACATTGTGTGTTTGTTTCTAGTAGCTTTTATAGGCTTCCAGGTTCTTCTTTTTGCTGATTATTCAGGATACCTGCAAAACATTTGAAAGGAACCAGCACTGTATGAATAGAGAACTATCCATGGGCCACTCACTATTTGAACACTTCTGAAGAATGTCTGACATGAATTGATGCCACAAAATGCTCCAGCTATCTCTGACATCAGGCGCAATCTTGAAATAGAAAGTAACTAAAATTGGGGAAGACCTTCTTTTGCTGCTGATTGAAAACTTTTATTTTTCCTTTCAAAGATGTAATGATTCCTTCTTTCTTCCCTACCTATTAGTTGTCCATCATAATGTAAGGAGTTATTTTTTTTTCTTTCAACACACATCCTGTCTCTTTGGTCCTCTTCCCCTTGCTTATCAAATTTAACTGCTTCTGCCCATTGCTTTCCCACCACTAGCTCAGTGTAGCCATTAAGAATCTTATTAAATCATGTAAACTTCCTATTGCTGTAGCAGAGATTCCCACTTTGCTTGGGAGACTTTACTGGCTGTGCACTCAAAATACTGAGTACTTTTCAGTTTTCTTATTTTTTTTCATAATCTTAGTGACTCCCATCAGCACTTCTGAAATTCTTCCAGTTGCCCTAACTAAACACAACCATTCTTTGTCCTTTTGTTGATCTAATCTTAATTATGTACACGATCTTCAATGTTGCAAACATGCTCTTTTTTTCCATGTATGGAGTTCAGTCTTCTACCATGTTAATTACTGATCACTTTTAACTCAGGTTCCTCTTCATTTGTAACCCTGCAGATGTTAAAAGAATCTGTACCCTAGATTAGGGATGTTAGTGTGTAGTCATTTACACAATTAACCAATAAACCTGGGCTGTTAATCCTAATGACCCTTTCCCTTCCCCCCCCCCCCCACTGCAGTTTGTATCCTCAGTAAACTACATGGGTTTGCCAACTATCTGTAAGACAGATCACCTTGTAGCTTGTGAAACAGAAATGCTCAGCCGGCAAACTGGAGTTGGCTTACTGACTGAGGGTACTGTAATGGAAAGGTTGGAGATGGGCAGCGTTTCTAGGTGTCATTCAAGTAGTGGGCATAGCTGGTGGGGGATTCTTGGATAGTGAACAAAGGAGACTCAGTGGCTCAGACTGCTGTGGAGTGCTTCCTCCCTTGTTCTGGGCAAGGGTACAGAGAGAGGCATTGGATTGAATTAAGACAGTGCTAATAAGGACACAAGACAAAACTAAAACAAGCTCACTATGATTTGTGTGGAACACTGCTTCCATCAGTTTATTATAATTGTTTAGACCATAAACTGCCAGGTGTTAAAATGAGAGGGAACTTGGATCTTGCTTGTTACGCATGTCTCAATATGCTGCAAACCTAACAAATTGTTCTTAGGCGCTGGTGGCTGAAACTGTTCTTCCAACTGGTATTAAACTTGTAAACCAGTTAGAACAGTTACAACCACCAGAACCTTGTCATACTGTTGATATAGCTGGTTTAAAACAAGGTTGGGTATTTTTTTAGTTTATTTTGGAGGGGTCATATTAGGGCATGTCTGACCTGGGGAAAACAGCCAAAGTGGGCAGGTGTGAGAGTTCTCTCTATTCTGTGTCACTTAGGCTATTGCTACATTGCACACCTTACGGCATAAATGTGTAGCCATTTTTTTTCTGCCAGGAGAGAACTCTCCCAGTGGAAAAAATAAAACCATCCTGAACAAGGTGAGGTGCTTATCAGTGAGAGCAGCTCCTACCAATGAAGCACTGACCACACTGGTGCTTTGCTCACTAAAATTTCTGTTCAAAGGTGTTGTTTTTTTTCCATACCCCTGAAAAAAGTGACAAGTGGAGTGTCAGCAAAGCCTTATATTGGTCTCACTAACTTCCCTTTATGTAACTGGAGGAGCATTGTTGACAGGTTCTAGAGGGAGCAATATCTACACTTGATCAGAGGCAAGAAGTAAAATCTCTTAAGGGGGTTTCTTTTGAGATAAAGAATCTTGGCAGACAGCTCCTTCAAAAACAAGCTGGAAAGTAGGGATGTAAAAAGTGAGTTAAAAAGGTGTAACTGCTAAAAATCTTATGCTGACGGGGACTGCTGGCCCTGTTCCTTGGGAAGCTTCGCTTTGGCTGGTCCCTGCCAGCTCCAGTCCTATAGAACCAGCTGCTGGGACCTGTTGTGAACCAGAATGGAGCCTTCCAGCTCCTAAACTGCAGAGCCCACAGCTCGGGTGTCAGCCATTCCCCAGGCAGGCGAAGTTTAATCAATAACATTTACCAGTTGCCCTATGTGTTAACTGGTTAATTGGTTAAACTCTAAGGGCTCATCTAGACTACGGGGAACAGTCGAAAGAAGTCTTCCGGTTGCACTTTCGAAAGCAGATCTTTCAAAAGTGAAAGTAGTTAAGACACGGCGTTTTTGGCGAACTCTTCCCCCTCCTCCCCAGCCTTGTTGAAAAGCCGCTCTTCCTCAAAAAAGCAGATTTACGCAGCTTTTCGACAAAGGGGAGAGTTGGCCGAAAAAGCCGCGTCTTAACTACTTTCACTTTCAAAAGCTCTGCTTTTGAATGTGTGATTGGAAGAAGATATACAAATTCCCGCGGAATTTGCATATCTTCCTTTCGTTCCCCGTAGTCTAGATGAGCCCTAACATCCCTAACTCAGAAATACTGGAAGGGTGATAATGTATTAAAGGTACCAAAGAATTCATAAATAACCAGACATTTTTGTTGATTTGTTAATTGTGTAACTACAGTGCCTCAACCCTAGTCTGACTATTGCCAAGACTGCATTATATATTCACATGCCTAAAACTCTTGATGTACCTGAACCTGACTTTTAAACTGTTGAGTCTATAATTAAGTGCTTTTGGGTGAATTAATAAACTTGAGTGGTTAAGAGCACAAAACACTCAATTTGAGAAATATTGTTCAAGAAACTTAGCATCATTATGGTCAGTATGCTAATACTTCCTCACTTAGTAAAGAGGGGCCTACCCTAATTACATTTGATTCAAATACTGACAACAATTATCAAGTGGCAGAATCAACTTTTTAGATTTTAGCTTTAAAAATATTTGGCTGTAAATTCAATTCATAAATTGAATCCCAATTAGTCCTTACTAAAGTTAAGCACTTGAATGTTAGGAAGTGCTAAAATGTAGTTTGCCTGTACAATCTTAAATGTGCCCTATTATATACAGGCATTATAATACAATCTTTAGAACAAGGGTGAGACACTTAAGGCCTGAGGGCCAGATGCAGCTTGCCTAGATCTGGCCCCCCAAGGCTCAGGACTCCCCCCAGCATTGGAGAGCCTGCACTGGCACTCCAACCCTCCCGCTGCCCCACTAAGGGACTGAAGGATACAAAATCTGCTAACCGTGGCCCCCTGAAGCCTCCTAGGCTCTGGTTTGCAAGGGTAACACGGGGAATGTCTTTCTGCTCCTTAGTCAAGGACCATATCAATGAGGGTTTTTCTTTTTTCTTTTCACTCGTGTGTGGCCTATGACTTTTTCTTTCCCCTGCGGGTCAGTGCTTCCCCACTGAAAAAAGGTTCCCCTCTCCTGCTTTAGAAGATCAGTACCCCTGTCCTTCTCCTCCAAAACACACAGGCCCCAAGGTCTTAGTATAAGATGCTTCTTCCCATTTAAGAACTATAATGTGATTGCTGATTTTTCGTATTAAAAGTGCACAAGTGAAATCGACCCTAATATACATTGAACCTCTCAAATATGGGACACTCTGGTCTGGTAACCATAATACATTGCTGGATCAAAGAGCCCTGGCAGCGGCGGATGGATTGGAAAGCTCTGTCTGGGCCGGCAGCACTGAAGCTTGCAGAAGCTAGGGAGTCCAGGGGCAGAGTTGGTGGCCAGGAATGGAGCATTGACCTCCCCTGTTCCAGCAAACTCTCTGGTTTGGGACTGCTGCTGGACCTGGGAGGTCCAACCTGTAGTCTGTTAATCTTCTCTTTGAGTTTGTCAGGATCTTGAGCTATTAGAGCTGCTAAGCATAACAATGACCAACTCTATATTCTCTCTGCACTCACTAATTAGAGTCCCGTCCACTCAGAGTGCTGATGATCAGTGCATGAGTTTGAACCGTGCATCCCACTAGCTCTCAAGGTTTCAGTCATGAGGGCATATATCTCTATCTTGCAAGATCAGACATTGTGAAAGCTCGAGTTCCTATTCTTGAGGTGTAACGTGACATCGACTATGATTTTTTTCCTGTCCTCAGTGGTAATGACAATGTCTAGTCACAATTGGCTGTCTTTTTTCCAGGGATGGTGACGTTCACAGCAACCTTCCCTATGGGCAGAGAGCGAGCTCTGACCAGGTTATCCTGGATGGCATTGATTTGCAGCTGCCATGCTTCGGGGTGTGTGTGTGTGTGTGTGTGTGTGTGTGTGTGTGTGAGAGAATCTTGCAGCTACGCAGGATGTGGGTGTTGCGTAAAGCCTCTGCTTGCTCTATGACTTGATTTTACACCTGGATTTTTCTGGAAATACACTAAACTGTAAGGTTCTGCCAACACCTGACTTAGAGACTGACAACTTCCTGCTGACTGCATTGCTCAGGAGGGGGGGGCAGATGTCTTCTAAATCACTTCATTACTGATGATTTGTAAATGGTTCTCTGAAGCTTTGTAATTGTTTCAGCTGCATTGCCTTTTAAACTCTGCAACTCATTGTAATCTTTGTTAAACCTTGCAACTTTCATCCACTCTGCTTGTAACTTGCTCTAAATTGCATTCTTCCCTGAGGGGGGTATGTGTGTGAGTGGAGACTATTGTGTGTTTGGGATTAGAAATTTCAAGGCTGAGCTCGGGTAGCCAGGTGATGAGTCATCAGACCAATTAAAGAGATCCTGCTGCTCTGCTGGATCAAGGAAAGTCTGGGCATGCTCCCTGGTGAGAAATGTGGATGAGTCTCAGGAGTTGTACAGGGGCAATAAAAGGAGAGAGCATGTGGCAGAAGCTCTCTTTCTGAAAAGCACCTTTTTCTGCAGCCAGAAGCTCTTTCTTGTCTGACCAGCTCCCCAGCCATGATGAGCAGACAGACCCTCCAGGTGCAACATGCCTTGGCTCCTTCTGCAACCCATATGCCAGTGTGAGTGCCTAAGGGCAGGAATGAGTGTGTGTGGCTGAATGAAGGTATGTGTGTTTGTGTTGGAGAGAGCTGGTTCCTCTTTAGTTTATACCTTTAGACTGTCTACACTATAGCCATTTTGCAGAGAAACATAAGCATATGAGGCTAAGCATGGAATATTGCTGCACATTTGCATAATTGAGCGCCCGTTTTTGCACAAAAGGCTTTTGTGCAAGAGCCGTTCTTACGCATTTTTCCAGAATGGCTCTTGTGCAAGAGGGTGTGTTTGCGCAAAAACGGGTGCTCGTTAATTATGCAAATGAGGCATGGTGATATTCCATGCTTAGCCTCATTTGCATGTGTTTTTCTGCAAAAAGGCTATAGTGTAGACATAGCCTTAGTGGCAGCTCTGTCCTCTTTAGTTTAACCATATAGTGGAATGTTAATTCCTCAATCACTAAATCCATACTAGTGTAACCCTGGGTAGTCTCCAGTGAAACTTTTGGGTAACAGCGGGGTAGTGTTTCATTGGCATACACACATTTCCTGCATTACTTGCCTGATTCCCGCAGTTGAGCCATGCCAAGTAGATGAACTGCCAGTCTACACATCAGGTGAAGCTGTTCCCAGGTTTGAAGTGGTTGTTGGCATTCCACTTGCAAGTTGGCTCAAAGGCCGTGCCCTGGTCCAGCTTCATTTCAGGTTTTTGACCATAGTAGCAGCAGACAGCATCTTCCATTGACTACTTGATTAACTTATTAACCGCTACATAACATCCCTATTCTATATATAATTCTGTATTTGTAAGTTCAACTTTCATGCTAAAGAGATTATACTATAGTATTTGCATGCAATTGAAATATATATTTGTTCTTTAGCATGCAGATGTGTAATCCAACAAAGTGAACATCATACACTTTATATTGTGTTGTAACTGAAATCAATATATTTGAAAATTTAGAAAAATCCAAATTAAAACAAATGGTATTCTATTAATGGTGTGAATAATTTTGTAAATGCTTGGCAGCCCTACTTTTAAGGCAGCGATGTCCAACCTAGGCTTGTGACTGGGCTGCAGAAGTGGCCCTCCATCTGAGGGAGCCACAAAATTGTCATAAGACAGTTTCCTGAATCGGGTAGTTTTGCTAACTGTTCTTGAATACCTAAATCTGCATATCCCACAACTTTTAACCACAGAGCGCTTTGTTTGGATGCAGAGCTCTCACAATCAATGTTGCGTGCAATCAGCATGCACCTCACTTCACGTGCCCTTGCTTTACATGTTAAAAATAAGGGGATGGAAACGAACAGAATCTGGCAAGCCTGTGCCTGGGCAATGGTAAACAATGTCTTGTGGTCTACACATAGAACCTTGATAGGCCACATGCAGCACTTGGGCTGCGGCTTACCCACCACTATTTTAAAGTTTATTGAAGGCTAGGATAACCATTTCTCTTAGAAATTGATTCCACATTAAAGTCAGGAAGATTTTCTTGATGTTCTGTATTTTCATTTTAATGTAATCCCAATAATTATACCCTCCTTTATAATATACATCCAACAGAAACAATTGAAAATATTGTCTAAAATTAAGCTACTAATTTCTTTGTTCTAATCTTTCTTTGACTTTTATGAAATTAAATAGTCATATCATCCCTTTTCTTCCTAGTTCTCACCCCTCTCCCCTAATCCTTCTTTCTCCTACTCTATTAAATTTGCTTTGAAACTATGCCTTTTTCTTCGGTCTTTCCTTACTAGGGTTGAGGCACTGTAATTACACAATGTTACAAATCAACAAAAATGTCTGGTTACTTGAGTTCTTTGGTACCTTTAGTACACTTATCATCCTTCCAGTACTTCTCTGAGTAGTAATGGAATGCTAAGGCTTTCTTAGGATGGTGGTCCCTGTTTGAATTGTCTGGTATGAATGGGAGAAATGCAAAATGTTAAGAGTAACTGCTCAAAGCTGTGTTATAGTTCTTACAACAGTTTACTTAGCTTTAGAAAGAGGAAATAATGGATATAACATTACTTAAAAAGTCAATATGATTCATTGTCTCATGAGAGAGCTTGTGTACTCACCCGTGTGCTTTGAAATAAGTAACTAAGGGCACATCTACACAACAGGGCAAAAGTCAAATTAAGCTACGCAATTTTAGCTGCATCAATTGCGTAGCTCACCAGTTCCCAACCTTTTCCAGATGGGGACCCATTTTTACAATTCAGGAAGACTTGGTGACCCAAGGCAATTCAAAAACAGGGGGAGGAGGGGAGGCAGAGCCACCTGGGGAGACACTTGGCAACCCTTTTGAAATGTAATGGTGACCCATAGGTTGGGAAACCCTGGTGTAGCTGAAGTCAAAATAGCTTAACTCAGCTTTAGGCGCTCTATACTGCGGGAAGTTGAAGGAAGAGTAGTGTTCCTTTACTTCTTGTGAAATGAGGGTTACAGGAGTCGGAGTAAGTCCTCTAGCTAGCCGTTATTTTGAAATAATAGTTTGCTGTGTAGATGCACTCCTTGTTGATGATGATCCGAAATAATGCTGCTGGGTAGACCTAGCCTTAAAAGAGAGACTCTGAAATGAAATCTTACTATTACTACTACTTCTCAGGCTTTGTAATTGTTGCAGGAGGGAGATTTGGACCTCATAATTGCTCCGTGTCAAGTTGGTGGGTATACCAACTATAGGGGTGCTCAGTCTCAAGTTTTATATACTTTGTTTCAGGTTCCATTGGAAGAGAGCAGTCCTCTTATTTTCTGTTGGACTCTGGAGACAGTGTTCTGATTTCAATTCTGTTTTTTTAATCTATTGGATACCAATGGAAGCATCAATGTGTAAAGTTTCTTCAGTTCTTTTATCAGTGAATCCTGTAAATTCACAGATGTCCACATCCATGGGCCATTTTTGTGGCTCACAGGTCAGATGCAGGTAGAAATTTTGTATCCACACAGAGCTCTCTTATCAGAGGCCTTGTATGTTTGAATTAAATATGTTGTTTCAGTGTTAATAGTTGGATTAACTGGAATCCCCATTCATAGCAAGTACTTTTAATATTCTGAAGTTATGTCCTGGTCAAAGCTGCTGGGCCCTTTGAGTTACATCTACAATGCAATAAAATGCTTGGGGCTGGCCCTGATCAGCTGGCTCAGGCTGCAGGGATAAAAATATTAGCATAGACTTTTGGGCCCAGCCTCCAACCTGAGCCAGAATATATAGACTATAGTGGGGTGTTTTTTTTTTTTTTTTTTTTTTTTAATAGCACTGCAGCCCAAGCCCTGCCCCAAGTGTATTGACCTGGGCTTTGAGATTCTGATGCTACAATATTTATTTAATTGTCATACAGACTTACCCCGTGTGGCTAAAAGGGAAGCTGAGGGAAGTTGGTTTAGACCTTTGTGGCCATCCTGTGACTGTTAATCTCCTTCAAGAATAATCATTCAATACTGTGTGTAATTCTTTTGTTGATCGTAATACCAGGGAATACTCATATGAGATTTAGAAAAAACAATCTCATGATAGATGTAGATGGCAACAATATGCATATTAACTAACAACAGATATAATTCACTTTAGGATCATACTTTTTTCTAACACTTTTTTTAAATCTGGTGTCTGGATTTGAGATAATGGAATATTTTGAAGGGTGAGTAAGATTCAAGGAGTTGTGACTAAGGTACATTTTGGTTAGTAGGGAAAAGTCATAAATAGAATGTACTATAACTCTAGGAGTAAATGCCTAGGGCCTGCAAAGTGAAGAGTAGAGAAGCTTTTTATAAGGGATTGTATTCCAGGATATTAAGACATTGCTCAAGTTTATTAACTTACTAAATCTTGTTGAGATTCGCTATTGATACAGTTATTTGTATTTACAGTATACATTTCCCACGCAGTACATTTTGTCAAGAAGTCTGACATTCCTCTTAAATAGACACTCAGTACTTTTCTTATGAAAACATAGTTCAAAGATATCACCGACAGTACCGGTGATTGAAATCCTTAACTTTGTCTGAGGTTGTAGTGAAATTTATTAGAAAACGCATGCCTTTTAATTGTCCAAACTCATTATAAGCAGACATTTTTGCCACATCTGGTACTGTTTCCCATAGATTTTGTGAAAATGGTAGTTGGTTTAACTTTCTGCAGACAAGAAGGCTCCTGTTCAGTACAAATAGGCTGGGAACAGATGAGTAACACTAATATTGAGGCTAATTGGCTCCGGGCTCAACTGTTTCCTGCCTCAAATATGTCTGTTGCCCCCTGGGTTTGAAGGTTTATACAGTACTTAGCTGTCATCTGGCACCCAGGTGGACAGAAATATAACTTTCCACTCACTAGACCCGTGGAAGGGTAAACAGACCAAAGCAGCAGTCCTGGGGTTTTGGTCAAATTCTATGCTGACTGAACAGTCATCTTGGTGGAATATAAAATTACTAGATGGGCAGATAAAGGTTGTCAAAGAGAACAGGGACTGCAGTATGCTCAGTTGATATGTTGAGTGTGGAGATTTTCTTCCCCATTTTTAAAAAATGGTCAGTCATGATACTTTCAGATTCAGGAAAAAATGCATGGCTTACAGAAAGCTTACTTGTAGTTCCCTCTAATACCTCCACTTCAGAATCTTCTTTGCTGCTCTAATTCTGATACTCAGATTTATTTTAGCTTGTTCCTGTGGTCTTTATTATTCCTATTGCTGTCTTCCTCAAAGGGTGATATTTCAACTCTACTGAATTCTCAATCTCCTCTGTAATAGGAATGTTAAACTTAATCAACTAGTCGATTGGATTTTCATCAACTAGTCGATTGGTTAGGGCTCTTAATACATTTAAACAGCTAAAGCCCAGCGGGGCGAGGAGATCCAGTGAGAGCCAGGAATCAGCTGTCCCGGTTCGTACTGGGTTCCCCATCTCCTGCTGCACTTATGATTTTTAAATGTATTAAGAGCTGGCAGGCTCGTGCTTGGTCCCTGCTATCCCGTGCCTCCCCTACTTGCCTGCAGAGATGTTGCTGGGGGAACCGGCTTTTCAGCTGGCTCCCCCAGCATTGGTTCCTGTTCTTCTTCCCCTTCCCTCCCCCTTCCCTTGCTGCCTCTGATGCTGATAGAAGCAGTAAGTAGTGGGGTGACTAGTCAAGGGATTAGTCAACTATCCAATAAGCTTTTGCTTATTGGATAGTTGACTGGTCGCTTACATCCCTACTCTAACTTAGAGTCTGATACAAGGTTTATTGTACAAAGGATTAAATTGGCATCTTTTGAGTTTTTACATCTTTAAGAAGCTTGAGAGAAGCTAAGTCTATGGTCCATGGATTCCCATGTCTTCATCTGGACTTAGAAAATATCCAGACATTCAATCACAAAGAACAGGGAATCAAAGGAAGAAATGGGGGGAGATGACTGTCACTATTCTAAGGTACAGTTGCTGGGGGTGGGCCGTTTTGAGACATCAGCTGCCATTTTAACCAACTTGGCAGACTTCTTGAATAGTCTTTCCCGAGTCATTTCTTTTTTTCTCTCTCCTTTTCCCCTTGTATTTTGTACCTTTCTCTGCCTCTTATTTCTGCCAGTTTTTCATTCCTCAGTCTATCGATTCTTCTCTTCAGTATGGCTTGGAAATGAGACACACTATGCTTGATCTAACTTATCACAAGACCATCTCTTATGGCTTGTTGCTTTTCCAGAATACATTTCTTCTGCTTTTTCTGTTCCTGCACAAAAACTTCCTTAAATGTCAGAATGAAATCTGAAAACCTGGTCAGTCTTCTGTTCCTGCTGTGCCACAGAGGAAACATAAGCAGGAGAAGTACAAGGAGGTTCTACTTTTGTCAGATTTCATTTTTCCTCCAAATCACATTTTAGAGTCCCAAACAATTTAAACTCTTACCTGTGTGTTGGTCACCCATATAATCTCTTGCAAACTGTAGTTTAAGATGGGTTCTAATCACTTGCATAGTAACACACACACTATCCTCTAATAATTTGATATCCCACAGTTATTAAACCTTTGTACCACCTGGTGATCTAAAGGAGGTGCATTGTATTGTAGCTATACTAACATAATCTTAGAGATGTAGCCTACAGCAATTGAGGGGCTTTGTTGCAGTAATAACACCATTTCTTGATGGTAGCTATATTGATGGAAGCATTCTTTCCTTGATCTAGCTGTGTGATGCTAGGGGTTAGGTTAATATTACTACAGCACTCGAGGGTGGATTTTTGCACCCCGAAATGCCATAGCAATATCGGCCTAAATTTTAACTGTATATGAGGCCTTATTCTTCCGGGTTGCAAATGCGTAATCAGTGCTGATGACAGGTGGAGACTGTTGCCATGGAGGAAATTTAGTGAAGGACCTAATTTCACAATTTCCTTAGAATACTCTTTATCAGCTATTCAGACATGCATAACAGATGTGTGATGCTATTTCAGCCAGTACTGTAACTTTGAACCTATGTTCATTGTGGCTCTTCATCTACCAGTAAAATGTTAACTAGTACCACCCATTCAATTATTAGATGTACACTTAAGATTTATTCTTCTGGAAATGGAATAGTAAATATTCTAACCAGGAGCGTTTCTGCCTTTTGGCTCAGTATCAGTGCTCAGTGTATGGAGTTGATTTTTCATTTTCAAATTATAACTAGGCTGCAGTGCCTCCTACTCACCAACCCTCTTGTCTTTGGGGGGTAGGCAGCCCCGGCTCTCCCCTCTGCCTCCGGATGGGGCCAGGCTGAGGCATGCAGAGCACAGGCTGGGCCAGTGTGGACTTTCTGCTCTCACTCCCCTCAGTTGGGCAGGGCTAGGGCTGAGGCCAGGCCAGCCCTGGCTCTCCTCCCTGCAACCTGTACTTCAATTAGATCCCCCTGCCTCCATTCCTGCACTCACCATCCTCCCTAAACCCTCCACCTTCCTGCCCCCGCTACCCAACCCCTGCCTCCATTCCTATATCCCCTCATCCCCACCCATCCTCCCTTTACCACACTGCCCATCCCCACATATACCCTATCCCCTTCCCTCCCTCCTTACAGACACCCTGCCTCCCCACATTTGTTGAGCTACACACCAATCCCCCCAGCAGCACCACTGGGCCAGGCAGCACAGCCCCAGCCTCTCCAGCAGGAGCCACAGCCCACCCCAGCCTTTACGAATTGGTCTGATGGGGCAGGTTTGCTCTGTGGCAAGCCCAGAGCACAGAGTGGCTGCTCTGGAGAGCCAGGGAAGTGGAGGGGATGGACGCAAGGCATGCCCAGGAGAGCAGACCTGAGCCTGGGCGCCACAGAGCCAACTTGCACCCTCCCATTTCAGAGTGGTCATATGGTCAGGGCTCCTGGGGATGCAGAGTGATGTCATCACGTCACTCTGTCATCCTTCAGGCAAAGGTTTGTTTATATAATAAAATATATAGAGCGATTTCTTCTTTTTCCGAAGTCAGGAGAGAGAGACGAGCTTCTAGACGCTCTCACTAGAAAATGTAGAGTTCATCCTTATTCTATAGAATTGCTCTAATGCTTTGCAGGATTTTTTGTTTAAAAATGCTGATACAACAGCCAAAACACAGATGGCTCAGTGGTTCAGTTTATATAGCAGTTTTTTTTCTGGAATCGTATTCTTTAGGTTGGGACAAAACTTCAGATTGCATTTGATTAGAGTTGGCTAACTTGGGTATTTGTTCACCATTGACATGGCAGCCAACAAAGTAGACCTCTGTACTATAGTTTACTTTTTGTTGTGGTAAGCCCATAGAAATTTAGTGCTTGTATGGCATTTTCAAAGCTCTTACAGTGTTCTTGGCAGCCAAGCAGGATTCAGACACAGAGCAAATATTTTAACGTATCAGTTTTCCTGAGAATTCAAGGCCTTTTATAAAAACAGGAAAATACTATGTCTGTTTTCCAGCCAAGGCATAAGTGCAAGGTGGATCTTACCTGCTTTTGACATAATAATGAAAATGCCTTAACTGAGTACTAGCACTTGAGCTGTTACTAGGAGCTCAGCTGTTTGCAAATAGGTATGTGATCTTCCAGTGTGGATGTACTCTAGGATTTCCTGGCTCCAAGGCCTGTCTACAGTTATTTCGACTGCACTGCCTGCCCTAGTTTCACTAGTGAAATGAACTGGAGAAAACAGGCTCTGAATCTACCCTAATAAACCTTTATCTGTATGCACCTTCCCACTGCCAAAAATACACTTCTGTGAACAGTCTCCTCTCCCCGCCTGCCTGCCTGCTCAGCTAATCTCTTGAGTAACCTGTTCCTTACTGTTGACATCTCTAAGTGGAATGAACACAAGATAGTCATCCAAAATACTTCTGTCAAACTATAGGTGGGGCAGGGAAGGAGCCCCTGGGTAGAAGAGGAAGTAATTGGCGGAGGGGAAGGACAACCACCCTGCATTAGTTCTTTTCTGTTCCAACTTGAAACTGAGTTGATGTCAGAGTCCTTGCTTCCTTCCTTGCCATGCTCTACCCCCAAGTCAAGAATCAGACTGGTGAAAATTGATTAGATCAGCAGGTCTTCATTCTGTTGCAGTTGTGGAATTACTGAAGTGCAATAAAAACTATGGATTTTTTTAAAATGCAGACTTGCACCTATAATTGTAGACATGGCTTTATAGCATCACTTTCAGACTTACCCACCATTGCTCAGGCCCTTCAGGGTAGATGTCTAGTGGGGGTTGCAGGACTCAGGGCAAAGTCTTAGGAATCTGGGGAGGTGGTGCAAGGGTCTTGGGGTGTGTTTGGGTGAGGAGAGGGACTCTGGGCAGTGAGTCCCAACTGGCATGGGTCTTTCCTCAGCTCCGCACCTTAGCCACTGGGGTCCAAGAGCTGGGGGGGCGGAGGGGAGGAAAGGTTTGGGACAGTCGCTACTTACACAGTGTATTGGCAGGTAAGATGGTGAAGCCCCAGCCATGCGGACTAGGGATGTGAATGACTAGTTGACTCTCCAATAAACATTTGCTTATCCGATAGTCGATGCTCTAATCAACTAGTTGCTTCCTTTCCCCTCTGGCTGCCTCTATCAGAGGCAGCAAGTGGGGGGGGGGGGACAGGAGGAAGGGTGCTTCAAAACGGCAGCGCCATGTGGAACCCAGGGCCATACCCTAGGCTCCCTGTGGCGCTGATGCTTGGAAATGCCATGTGCAGCCTGGGACTAGCTGGGACTATTCAATTAGCCAATTAATTGAAATCTTACATCCCTAATGCTGGCCACTCCCCTTGGTGGCATGGCTACCTTAAATGGATACACTGCAGAATAGCTCTCCTGTGGGCTTGCTGCCCCTTAGTAGCCACTCATATCATGCCCCTCATTTTGCACGTTATGGAAAACAGTCATTTTCCTGGGGTTTCTAGTTGTCTCGTCACAACCTGACCTTGCTTTAAGTTAGAGGAAGCTGCATTCCAAATTTGGTTGCCCTAGCTCTTACCACTTTTAGGGGGTGTTCTTGAACAAATGGATTCAGACACACTGTAAAACAGGTGAGGAACCTTTTGGGTTGGGGACCCAATAACTCTCAGAAAAATCAGTCATGGGCCTTCACTGATGTGGCCCTTGAATGTGGGGAGTGTCTCCTTCTCAATCCACTTGCACACCAGAGCCTAGGGTGGGGAGAGGGGCTGTGCTAGTAGATTTTGTGTGTGCCAGCCCTATGGGGGAGTACCAGTGCTGGAGGGAGCCCTTAGCCTTAGGGGCTGGATCCAGGCAAGCTGGGGGCTGAATGCAGCCCCTGGGCCTTAGGTTCACCACCCCTGCTCTAATATATATGTAAATAGATAGATAGCTTTGCTGTTGTGGTACCATCATGTAGCTCAGGGGTGCACAAACTTTTCCAGTTGTGCCACTTCTCCATATTTATGGAATCAGTCCATACCCCCTCCATTACTGCACAGTTAAGACTTCCTCAGTACAGAGCTGATGCTGAGGGCAGAACAGGACCAGGGCCTTAGCAGTGTTGGGGAGGAGCTGATCTGGGAGTGAGGCTGGGAGTGTTGAGCTTCCTTTCGGCATTCCCCTTCGGCTCCCAAGAGTGCTGTCCCAGGCCTAGAGGAAGAGAAGGATTGGGGACTGAATGGAGTAGGGGAGGAGTGTGGCTGAGGGCAGAGCTGAGGATTAGGGATGTGAAGGACTAGTCGACTATCTGATAAGCAGTAATTATAGGATAGTCAACTAGTCACTCTCCCCACCCCTTTGCTACCTGTGAGAGAGAGGCAGCAGGGGCGGGGGGGGAGGTATGTAGAAGAGGGGAGTACTTCAAAGTGGCAGTGCTGCATGGAGCCTGGGATCAGCTGGGGGCTCCCCAGCTGACCCCAGGCCACTTTGAAATGCGGTGTGGAGCCCAGGGTCATTCGATTAGTCAATTACCTGCTACTTAACATCCTTACTGAGGATGGAAGCATGGTGCTCCCTTACCATTCCAGTTTGTGGTTGGCCTAGCCCCCACTACATAGCCACCAAACATTCTTGATGAGCACAAACTACAATTTAAGGGCCATTGGTATAGATACACAATACTGTGATACGTTTTTGTGTTTGTTTGTTTTTTCTGTACCTAGTAGTGAGTCTGTGCCCCTGAGAGAGGGTAGGTAAATTGATGGAAACATTCTTAAATTGATCTTGGTGAACTTCAACTGCAAGTTTGTCAGCTTGGCTGTGGTGCTTAGGGGTGGGGACTTGAGGTCATCTTTTCCTAGTCATCAGTCTACTCTAAATCCCCTTGCGAACAGCTTTCTATGTAACAGTAATTCTGGGATCCCAGTAATCCCAGTAGCTCTGGGATCTATTCCTCCAGAATCTGACCTTCCTGTTAGATATTCAGCAGATAACAGAGCAGATGAACACCGTAGTAGCTCTTCTCAGTACTTACTCTATACCAGATAAGGTCACTGTTTTGAATCCTCTTATCCAGTATTGGATGTTACAAAATGTACTAGGAATTTGTGAAAAGGTAGCCACCTCTGTACATACTCAGATTGAACTGGTCCAGGAGTATCCATGCACATTACTGGATATTTTGCACTCTGCAGGACATATGAGTGGCTCTGCCTATTAGAGACCACTTAGAATGCACAAAAATTCTTTAGCAACCTCCCTAGCCTGACTCCCACTGCCAAGAGAATGGTGAAGTGGTGCCAAGGTCTCTCACAGGATGTGAGATTTTTATTCACATTTGTGCATGCTGTGTAGGTGACAATTTTACCTAGAAATGGGAACTGACTTTTTTCTTTTGTAATTGTCACGTGTGACTACCTTGACATGGGGTGGAGGGTGGCTACTAATATGTAGCAATGAAACCTAGCTAAGGCACCAGTTGTAGCCTGTGCTCTTTTATTCATGCCTTGACATTCCTGCACTCACATACAAAATTCAGCATTTGCTGCTACTCCACTACAAGCCTAAATTTGGCATAAATAAATGTCTTCATTTTTCTCTCATGCTCATTCAAGGGGGAGTATGTGGTTTATCATTTTATGCAATATTAATAGTATCATAAGATGTGTGTTCATATACCTTAATATATTGTATAAAATCAACAGTTATGTAACTGGGAATTCAGAGATAGGGCAAAGGACAAAAATGAAGATAAAATCTGTAGCTGTAATTGGATTCCTTAAAGTTCCTATTGGACAACTGCACCTTACTCAGAAGGTTGAAGTATTGAGAGTTTCTTTCTTAGCTTTTACAGTAGATTTCAAAGGTTTTGTGCCAGTTTTAAAATCAAAAGTCCAAAGTTCAATTGTTTTCCAAATATTATTTCTCTCTGGTTGTCTTGATATAGTCATCAGTTGTGCATGATGGGGAGGAGGGGCAAGAGAACTGGAAATACAGTTCACCTGTAATGTTTAGCACTGAAAGCTTTCCTTGAAATTTTATTTGAGAATATCTAACAGATGAACAAATCTGTGGAGAAGACTTAAAATAAACTCTCTAATCTTCATGGGAAGTTTCAGGAGAACATATAAATTGGAAGTCATTACTCATGGTTTCCTCTCAAACTCCTTTCAGTAGCGAAATCTAGTTAAAGGGAGAGGGGAAGCTGTTCATCAGTGAAGTGACTAGTTTATCCAGTACTCTAAATCATGCCGTTCCTATCTCCTGGGGATCTTGTTGCAGCTGGTGGTTATTAATGAAAAATGGAAAAGGTGGTATATGGACTTGAATTTATACTGCTTTTTAGGATTTGAGTAGGCATTCCAGAAGCAAAATAATATGCCATTTAATTACTTCTGGAGGGGCTTGATGTTGAGACTTTCCTTTACAGTTTTATTCAAGATCATCTTCCAAATAAAGTCTCTGAGTTGCACAGTTGTGACATTTTAAAAGGCACTGAGCCAAAATGGAAAGACATAAGTCTAGTATGGTTTAATAGGCTAGCAAGAAAATAATGAGCTTTTAAATTATCATTTGTGTGACTTGGAATTTAAAGTTTATTATTAAATTTACTCATGCCTTTTTAATGGGGTAAGAGCATAGTAAATTGTAGGGACAAAGACAATAAAATCTAATGCACTTCTACAATTTGAACTGCAAAAGAATTGAAGAATGAAATTAAATGATTAGAACTAATCAGAAAATTATTCAAGTGGTGATATTACAAACCTGCTCTGGGAACCTTTCAGTTCTAACAAATGAAACAGCGGGGGCTAGAATTGATAAATTCCTAAGCTGCCTAGTTTGTCCCAAACTGAAATTTCAACCTGACCTAACTTATTTTTCTCCTCAAGAACGTATTACACAGTTTTAATAAGCATACTGTTGGCTACATTCTTGGCAATGAATAAAGAATCTGAAATATATTTTGATGATGAATTACTACATTGCAGAAACCTGCTGATTGTTGTTCTCAAGGAAGAACTGGATTTGTTTAATTTTGAACTAGTTTTCAGGAGCCCTGACAAGGAAATGAGGAAGGGGCACAATGAGGGACAAGTGCTTCAACTATAAAATGTTCAGTATTTATTAAAACCTTAGTAACACTTCGAAAAATTAAACAACTTGTCAATATAACATTATGAAGTTCTCCTAATTCTTGTACAAGAACACCAGGCAAGCAGTTAACCAACTGGAACAACCCCCTGCCAACCACTTGTGTTAATTTTTTAAACTGGATTTTACATCCCTATTTTTGATATTATGCCAAGTCTTTGCGATGAGGAGCCTGGACATCTTTAGAAAAGAACCCAAAGACCTGTAAAAACGACTAGGAGCAAGCCAGCCTAGCTATCACTAATGGTTAGTCTTATGGTGATTGGTATGGCAGCTGCCATATGAGAGGGTGGAAGTGAGCCATTATTTTCTGTTACTGGAGCTGCCAGAATGTCCAGAGGAGGAGAAAATGAAGTAGTTCATCAGCATGTGCAGAAGGGTTAGAAGGCTTTACAGTTGACTTATAGGAAAAGGGAATCGAGCTGCATGAAAATGTATGCAAAGGGAGATGGGGGAGACTAAATGAAAGAGTGATTATTTTTCTTCAAAAACCAAACATTTATTGGATTAAGTGTGTCTAAAAAAATCCAATACTTAATTTTCTAAATAAGTAATTCCTGTATTTGACATGCAGATACTATTCACACAGTAAGCATGATAGACTGCAACACAATATCTGGAATGTTGTCCACATCTGAAAAAGTGGAAGGACCCTGATCTCTTGTTTATTCCTTGTAGTAACATACTGTTTGTGGCAAGGGAGCAGGTAAATTGTTTAGTGCTTCTGAGATTTTGAATCTTCTCTTTTTTTCATTTTAAAGAATATTGCATAAACAAGGAAATCTAATGAGTTTTTCTTCCTTCTTTATAAGGGTGAAGATGTCAATCGGACACTGGAAGGTGGGAGGAAACCTCTTCATTATGCAGCAGATTGTGGGCAGCTTGAGATTCTGGAATTTCTGCTATTAAAAGGAGCTGATATTAATGTATGTTTTGCAAATTGAAGGCAGACTTTGACTGTGTGCCTTGTGCAATTGGGTCAGATGTATTAAGAGATTTTTGTGAAAGTCTGGGGGACTGTCAAATGAATTAATGTATTTCATATAATTGAGAGATCAGTGAGTAAAATATTTTAAGAACAAAATGGAGGCTTGAAGCTTAAACTGACATCTACATATTACTTTTACAGCATGTAAATTACACTGTAGATGTTAAATAGCGGTTAGGAAGCCAATCAAGTAGTCCATGGTTCTTAATACAGTTAAAAAGCGGAGGTGCAGCATCTGGGACCTGGTGCGAGCTGGGACTGCTCAGTCCCGGCTTGCACCTTTTCCCCCCTGCTGTGCTTCTGCCTCCTTTGCCCCCTGCGGAGATAGTGCTGGGGGGGAACTGGCTTTTAAGCTAGCTTTCCCTCCAGCACTGGCTCCTGCTTCTCCCCCTCTTCTCTCCTCCCAACCCCCCCTTGCTGCTGCTGCTTCTGATAGAGGCAGCAAGTGGGGAAAGTAACTAGTTGAGTAGTGACTCAACTACCTGATAAGCCTCGGCTTTCCGAGTAGTTAACTAGTTGATTCTGCATTGTGTAATTTAGGGATGCAAGCAAGTTCTATTTGCTAGTTTCCATTTAAAAAGTCTGGTTAATGAGAACTAGGATTCAGCAGTCATATCTGACCTTTTTTCAGAGCTTAAGATATGTGAAGTTAGTATACAATACTGGGGGAAGATTCTTGTTTAAACTTAAGTTATAAGAGTGGCTACTAAGGGAAACTTTTTTTCCCATTAACCCAAGATTTGTTAGGACTTCAGCTAGCTGGCACTTGTCAACAGTATGTTACCATAATTCTATGACCTTTAAACCTCCAAAATTTAGGAAGTTGATTGGAATTCACCAGATAAGGACTTAAGTTACAAGTCTGTTCTTTGCTTCCTTTGTGTTAGGAAGAGGTGTGGACATGTTCCCTGTTCACTTGTTCTTTTTTCTGCTTTCCTTCTCTTTCTGTTGCATCTTGTGTTAAACCTGCAGCTATTTTGTATAGTGTGGAACTAATATATATATTTAACTATTACTCCTCCCCTTTCACCCCAGTAAAAACTAAATGGACTTCTCAGCAAGGTGAATAAAACCAACTTTGTTTTATAGCCAGCCTGTTGTGAAGATAAAGTTCAAGAAAGTTTTTCAGAGAATTATCAGTCTGCAACAAGAAAATCTTTTTTAAAAGTTTGAAATTCCTGGGGGGTGGGGGGGGTAGTGAGTGCAATGAAAAATGGTATTAACTTTTCAGTATAGTAAACTTTTTTTAATACAAATGTGAACTTCAATAAATGTCTTGGTTCCTGTCTTTACAGGCTCCAGATAAACATCATATCACACCTCTTCTATCAGCAGTATATGAGGGTCACGACACTTGTGTGAAATTACTTCTGTCAAAGGTAAAACTTAATATTTTACCCAGTACTCATTCTTATAACTTGCCCATTGATGAAATTCAGTACTCTGACTTTAACAATAATAAGGTGGACCAAGTGATTTGAAAATAGCTGAACAGGACAGTCATTCATGTAATCGGACCAGTGGCTGGCACTTGATTATGCCCAGCGCTTGTGGATAAGGGAGAAGCAGTAGATGTGGTATGTCTAGATGTCTGTAAGGCATTTGATACAGTCTTGCATGACCTTAACAAACCAGGGAAATATAACCTAGATGGAGATGGAAGTAAAGTGGGTGCATAATGGGTTAGATAACCATTCCCAGAGTAATGATCAATGGTTCACAGTCATGATGGAAGGGCATAAAGTGTGGAGATCAACAGGGATTTGTTTCAGTATAGGTCCTGTTCTGTCGTTATCAATGATTTAGATAATAATGGCGTAGATAGTACACTTATAAAACTTGCAATCCCTCCAAGCTGAGAGGGGTTGCAAGTGATTTGGAGGATAGGATTACAATTCAAAATGATGTGGACAAACTGAAGAAATGGTCTGAGGAAAATAGGATGAAATTCAATAAGGACACATGCAAAGTACTCCATTTCTGGAGGAACAATCAGTTGCACACATACAACATGGGAAATGACTACCTACAAAGGAGTACTGTGGAGAGGGATCTAGGGATCATAGTGCACCATAAACTAAATACACGAATCACCAATGTGATACTGTTGCCAAAAAAAAGCAAACATCATTCTGATGTATGAGCAGGAGTGTTGTAAGCAAGATATGAGAAGTATTTCTTCTGCTCTACTGCATGCTGATTAGGCCTCAACTGGAGCATTTTGTTCCGTTCTGGGTGCCACATTTCAGGAGAGATGTGGACAAACTGGAAAAAATCCAAAGAGCAACAAAAATGGTTAAAAGTCTAGAGACTGTAACCTAGGAGGGACAATTGAAAGAAATGGGATGGTTTAGTTTGAAAAAGATGACTTAAAGGACATGATAGCAGCTTTCAAATACTAAACGGGTTGTTCAAGGAGGTGGAAGAAAGAATTGTCTCCTTGACCTCTATTGATAGGACAAGAAACAATGAGCTCAAATTACAGCAAAGGAAGGTTAAGTTGGACATTAGGAGAAACTAACTGTTAGGGTGATTAAGTACTGGAATAAATTGCCTAGGAAGGTTGTAGAATCTCCACAATTGGAGGTTTTTAAGACCAGGTTAGACAAACACCTGGCTAGGATGATCTAACTGTTGCTTGGTCTTCCATAAGTGCAGGGGACTGTACTTGACCTCTCGAGGTCCCTTCTAGTTCTGATTCCATAATTACAGCACTGATGCACTTTCAGAGCAATCTTAAGCTATGCATTTCATAATTTCTAAGTGTATTCCTGATACTAACTTGAATGAAATTTCAAAATAGTGTTATCTCCCCCTTCCTGGTGTATACCGTGTTCCACACTTGTTGAACAATGCCTTTTGCCCCTTAGTTTAGCTCGCAGGACACATGTCTGTAAAATATCAGGTGATCTTGACTGCTTTTCTTAATTCTACTTTGTGGGCACTGCAGAGCTCTTCAAAATCTCATCAGTTGATTCTGCCTTCATCTTCTGGATTTGAAAAACCACTACATTTCTAATTAACTTGATTAAACACACAAGATTTCACTATTCCTACTTCTTACTGTAGTGGGAAAAGCCTAATCTTATATGAGCCAAGCAGTGCTTCCATTCCTGATCACTGAGTAGCACCCTACACCCTCTGATTGTTCAGGACCCAAATAACACTCCTTCAAATTCAAATCTTTCAGATTTCCAAACAGGCAGTCTGGATAAAAGCACTGTCCAGGAGTCAAGGTCCTGTATTTCTGTGTACCCATAGGGTCGTTCCTGGGTCACATACTAGTCAATATTTTCATTAGACTTTGATAATGGACAGGAGAGTACCCTTATAAAATCTGCAGATACCACACATGTAGAAGCAGTTCCAAGCACTTTGGAGGATGGGATTAGAATTTTAAAATAACCTTGACAAATTGGAGAATTAATCTGAAGACAAGTGCAATACTAATACTCAAAGGAAGAATCAAATATCCCCAAATTACAAAATGGGAATAACTGGCTAGAGAGTGGAACTGAAAAAAGGATCTGGTAGTTCAAACTGCAAATGACTGAATTGTTGGTGTGATGCAGTCAGCCATCCTGTCCATAAGAGTGTCGGGTGGCCCCCCCATGGGCCCTGCACTTTGGAGGGGCCCCCACAGTGGCCATCTTCATGGTCTTTTAGACAGGATGGTGTCGTCCCCATATTAATGGGATGCTCCCTCCTGACCCCGCACTCAGCACAGCGGCAAAAGCTATGGGAAGTGCAGCAACCTCATCTCCCAGCTTGGTCACTCCATTTCACCACAGCAGTGGGAAGCTGAACACCCTGGCCTACTCTGCTCCCCCAAGTGATGTGGGCTCTGGGGAGCAGTGGTCAAGGGCACAATCCCTGCTGCTGCCAACGCCAGGCCCCTTGGTAATCCCTTGGCTTGCTTCTCTTGGGAGAGGGTTTTTTGGGAAGGGGTGGAATGGGCATAGGGCCTGGCATTAGAGGGATTGCCCTGGATCCTGTCACCCCCTTCAGGACAGCCCTGGATGCAATCATGGAAAAAACTAATATTCTGGAGTATATTGACAGCAGTGTTGTACATGAGACCTAGAAGGTAATAGTTTTAGCACTGGTGAGACCCCAGCTGGAATAGTGTGTTCAGTTTTGGGCACCATTTTTCAGGAAAGATGTGAACAAATTAGAGTCCAGAGAAGAGTAATAAAGATAATAACATTTCAAAAATCTGACTGATGAGGAAAAGTTAAAAGTTGAGAATGAGGATGGGGATCTGATAATTCTTCAGTTATGTTTAAAGACTGTTATAAAGAGGATTGTGACTAGTTGATCTCCATGTCCACTGAACATAAGACAAGGAGTAATCCGCTTAATCTTCAGCAAAGGAGACTTAGGTTAGATATTGGGGAAACTTTATAACTAAAGGGTAGTTAATCTCTGAAAAACTTCAAAAGTAGGTTGTGGAAGCCTCATCTAAGTAGATTAAGAATAGATTTTACAAAAACCTGTAAGGATGGGTCAGGAAATCTAGATCATCCCTGAGCTGAGGCCAGGACCATGATTTCCTGGGGTCTGTTCCAGCCCTGTATTACTGTCCTTGTGTAAGGGATGCAAGATTTTCCTTAATTAGCCAAAAGTTTGAGATGCATTTTATCCAAGTTTAAACATTGACTCTGAGTGAGGCTTTTTCATAAATATATCACTGTTGTCAGTTTAGAGTCATGAAGGCAAATGTCAACCAGTTCTTAACAGTGACGGATACCTGAAAGCTGCTATGACCTTGTATGTGTGCTTCCAGATTAATTGCAAATCATCAGTTTCACCTTTTTGTGTAAATAGCAAGTTTCATAGTAAACTTATTCACCATGCCAAACACAATGCAGATGCTGGTTTTCATCACCTAGTGTTAGCTCATGACTTAAACGTCCTATTTTATGACCAGATGTGTTAAATGGTATGTTTTCCAATACATAGAATTCTCAAACTTTTCTGGCTGTTTGTGTGAAATGCTTACATTCTAATAAACAAGCCCAACGCAGCTGATAAATTCAGGTAAAGTAGCACCAATCTTCTTTCTCTTCAGGTAGCTTTGTGTTGCAACTGTGTTCCCACTTCTCTCAATTAGCCAGTACCGATGTAAGCAATGGATTCATATGTTGAATTTTCTGGCATAAGCTGTAGCTGAACTTTCTGACCAGATCAGTTCAATGTTTGAGGCAGCGTTAGTGATTCCAGGCCAAGTGACATTGTCATGATTTGTCTATTCCGTGATCATATAAGTGGACTTCAGAACCTGATGTTCTCTGGGAAATAAAAATAAGGTTAGATTTTTAAGGTGTAGGGCATTTTTCAACTTCAGCCTGAATGTAGTAGTACATGTTCATTTTTTGTTAAACTTTGTCTGGTAATCCTATGTAACCTTTCCCTTGAGTAAGCTGGAAGCAGTTACGTTTCAGCTGAAAGACACACTTATCTCCCAACTTCTCTCCCAACTGCTGAAATACAGACTTGCATGCATGGAGGCTGGGGGAAAATAGCTGCAGTAGTGTTTCTATCTTTTTCTTCTAAATAACTTCTAATACTGAATATTTTGTCACAAAATAGGACTTTGATCCCCTATTTACTGCTACTTTGCAGAAAGGATAAAAACATGGAGGCCTTTGAAGGAGTAGAATTGATAGTCCCAGGTAACCCTAACAGATGATGGTTCTTGCAAGAATATAAATGTCAGCTGGAAGGCCACTATGCTTGTAGCAAGAGCTTGAGAGGTAGCTGAGTTAGTCTGTAACAGGAAAAAATTAAGGTGCTACTAGACTATTTGTGGTTTTTTAAAGACGAACAAAATATGTAGATGGTGGTATGAGCTTTCGTGGGCACAACCCACATCTTCAGATGACAGGAGTATTAGTTGAACTGGTAAACAACAGTAACAGAGTTGTCTTCTGGACCAATTCTCTATATATGTATTAATCCTGCTACTACGCTTCCCCTTTCAAACCAGTTTCAGCATTCTACATTTCAGATTGTAATATTTTGCATTTAATGATGCTTCCAAGTGGATAGTTGGTCTAAGTTTATTGAAACCAAGAAGAATACAGACCACTTTTATGCCTGTAATTGAATTATGGTAACTAATGCAGAGTAAGGAATCGAAGTGAAGAATAACTCTGTGAAGTATCTTGGAAGTAGAAAAGGTGCTGAAACCTGTGAACAATAAATGTCCCCATACTAATTAATTTCATGCCACTTGCTGCAGTATATGGGTATTGAAGCTTTCATTTAAAGCCTGAGATTTGTAATGTCAATACATTACTTTTATACAAGTCTCTGAGAAGAACTTGGTTAGTGTATTTTCTGTACCCCCAAAAGAATGAGTGCAAAATGTAGCTGTTATAGAAGTGAAGCTATAAAGTTAGGTTTAGTCAAGGTGACCTACAGTAATCAAAAGCTTTAAAAATTCTGGAGAACAATGTAACTGATGCAGGAAAACGGTTTGCTTTTGCACAAAGCATAAAAACAGTTTGCTTTAAACTGATTACTCTGTTTAGAAGCAGTAAAAGGATTTAGGCACAACTTCTTCCATACATTTCAGTAGCTTATCAGAATAAGTTATGGTCCATTGAAGCAAGAAGCTTTCAAGCCATGAGCCATCAAGATGAGATTGCAACTGGGGAAAAAAAACCTTGACAGCCTCTTGAAATTGCAGGACAAAGAAATTCTGGACCATTTGGTTTTTAAAACTTAATGGTTAAGCTACAATGTCCCAACATTGGGAGTCATCAAAAACTTTGAGCCTTGCAAAGTTTATAGTTAGTGTATGCAAGTAAACACCAATTTAATCAAATGCACAGTTTTCTAAAACTCAGTCCTCATGGTTGAAACTTCTGTAGAATTTGTACAGTACTGCAAACTTTGTGCATTTACATAACTTTGAAATTGAAGTGGGTTTGCCTGTATTTAGCTACGTATTGGAAATCTGAGCTTCCACAGGTGTGTAAAGTACACCAAGGCTGGCTGATTCCAAAACAGTTGTAGTAATTTTCTTTGACTTGTGTTTAAAATAGACTTTCTCCAAATTGTGCAGTTGTGTTGGTTGTTTCACTGGCAGTCATTTTTAAACTTCTAAAATAGGTGACTGTTGACTTAGTTTTGGTTTTTGGATCTAGTCCCTTTAACACCTTCAATATGGATAGTTGTCCCTTAATTCACATTATGCAAGGCATCTGACATTGATAAATAAAAATCAAGGAAACTGACTTGAGGCTGAATGTTTATCCTTCATCTGCCTTCTTGGAGTCAGTTCAGTTTGGTATTGCCTTCAATACCTAGATACAAGGGGGAAGATGGAGTGAAACTTAATTCTTGCCTCCGCATTTCTTATCTCTTGCTATTTTACAACCCAGCCCTTTTTAAAAAAGAAAGTTTGTGATGTGCAATTTCTTTAAAAACTGCAGCACCTTAATTGTTACCTTGTAAACTTCTCCTGATTAGACATGGTGTATTTGCCTTGAAAATCATCACAAATCTTGGCAAAACTGTCTAATCACTGGAAGGGCAAAGTAGATAACATGCTGTAAATCAGTACTGAGTTGTACTGCTGTGTGAGAAATTTACATAGTGATTGTCCAGTATGTTATCTGCTCTTATTGTTAGATGTCCAAAATATTTCAATGAACCGAATGAAAAATACTAGTTACTACAAAAACACTTACTTAAAAAATTTACCTCCTCAGCTATGCTAATTGTAATGATGTAGCTCTTGGTGGCCCACTTTGTATAGCCTATGTGGCTGGGGCAATGCCCCCCAAATTGCTATAGGTGGGAGAAGCAAGGGGCTGGTCAGCAGCCAGAGTCCTTGGCAGCCAGGAGAGTAGAGCAAGCTGGGGTCTTGTTGCTCCACTCCTGGTGAGTGGCCAGATCTCTGCTACTGGCACCAGACCCCCAGCTCCGCTAGTCTCCGGATGACAGCGGGTTGGGGGAACCGGCCATCAGCATGAACGCATGTCATCTGCCACCAGCAGGTGCCACCAGCAGAGGGTTAACTTTCTTTTTTGGTGGTTCAGTTTTTATAGATTCTGCACAGGAGCGTACCTCTTTTTAAGACTTCTGAAAGCATGCTCCACACCTCGTCCCTCAGATTTTGGACGGCACTTCTGATTCTTAAACCTTGGGTTGACTGCTGTAGCTATCTTTAGAAATCTCACCTTGAGAACACACAGAAGGTACCAAATCTGAAGTGAAAATGTTCCTAAAATGTTCACCATCCGCAACTGCTATAACATGAAATATATAGTAGAATATGGGTAAAATAGAGCAGGAGATATAATTCTCCCCCAAGAAGTTGTCACAAATGAACACACTTTTTAAACGAGAGCCATCAGCATGGAAGTGTTATATCTGGAATGGTGGCCAAAGCATGAAGGGGCATATGAATGTTTAGCATATCTGGCACATAACTACTTTGCAATGGCAGCTATAAATGTGCCATGCAAACACTTTCAGGTCCTGTTGTAAATAAGTATGCATTATCTCCCAGAAATGTAAACTGACTTGTTTGGCTTAGTGATTTGGCTAAAGAAGTAGTAGGACTGAGTGGACATGGAGGCTCTAAAGTTTTGGTTTTTTGACTGCAGTTATTTACCAAGTATTTTGGAGTTGCATTTTCACAGTAGATTGCACTATAGAACTTGTACGAGGTGAACGGAAAAAATATTTCTTGTATTTTTTTACTGTGCAAATATTTATAATTAAAATAATAGTGGGCACTGTATACTCTCTAATTTACATCAATATATTTAAATGTAGAAAACATCCAAAAATCTAATACATTCCAGTTGGATTTTGTATTGTTTAAGCATGCAGTAAATCCAGATGAATTTTTTGAGTTAATCATGTGAGTTAACTGGCTAATCAACAGCCCTTTTTTAATTTAATGTTCTATAGGATTCTTTTTAAAAATTAGATGGTTAGTCACTCAATAAGTAATTCTTATTCATTATATGAGAATGTGTGTCACTTAGGAGATAACAGAAGAAACTTGACATTGTGGAGGCTCAGGCTAGATTTTGTTTGCTATACATGCCCATACACAATAATTGTACTATCATTGTCCGAGGAAACTGACTTTCTAATCCTTATAAATTAGAGATAGTGCTGACAGCTGAAACCATAGTAATACACACAAAAATACTAGGATTGACAGTCCTAATAAGTGGTGGTTTATGGAGTGGCTGATGGTAGATACATAGGAAAAGAATGTGGCTAAGTTTCCACTAAATGCAGAATTTTCCACTCTAAAATCCACCTCCACAACCAAAAGACACACAGCTCTGGACCGATCTGATAAGTCGAAAGCTAAAGTAGAATTCATGAAGGAAATTCCAAGTAATTTGCAGAGTCTTTGAGAGAGCAAACTTTGTGTGTTTTAAGTAGCTGGAAACTTTTTTTTGTAAGCTCCTAGAGATGAAGTCGTCTTAATTGTCATTTTATTTGACTCCTTTAGATGAGATATAGTGCATGGTACTGTAAAGGTCAATTTAACTAGTAGTCTACTGTTCCAAAGATTTCACCCATAGATCACTGGTAGGCCCTATTCAGCTTCATTCACCACTTTGGCACAGCTCCCTGCCTGGTCCAAACCTACCAGGTACAGAGCACCTTGAAAAAGTTCCTGTTTGATATGCCAGAGTTGGTTCATCTGTCTAGGGGGAGTAGTTGGAGTAGGGAGGGGACAGATAGATAAGTAGCATTGCAAGTCCAGTCGAGGCCCCTTTTTGTACTTTACTTGCAACTCAGTTCTCTTAGCTCCTAATCTTAAGTAACTTCCCTGCTACAATTTTTGGTGGCAATTCTAAGCAATAGTAGAAGACGATCATCTAATTTGAGGTATGAAGGCCTCAGTCCTTTGTCCTTATCAGAATCCCATTTATAAGTCTGTGCAGGACTCTACTTAGACACTACACAATCATCTGAGCCTTTTAGATTATTTAAGCATTAAACCAAAATAAATGTCTTGTCTCACATTACATATTGAATTATTTACATAATTTCTTCTTATAGAAAATTTTTTAGCTGCTGTGCTACATTCTGAGCTTCTGCAAGGGGAACAGAACTGAAAACTCTGTACCAACTCCTGGTCCCTGATGTGTTCTGGGAGGGGAGAGATGGCAGGGAGGCAGAGCTGACTTGTGGCACTTCTGACTGCATTTGCAGCAGCTCCAGCTAGCTAACCAGCTGTGATTCACCAGACTTGGCAAACTGTGCCTGAGCCAAAATGATAGCACAGTTTCTGAGAGAGATAGTTAACAGGAAGTCCTCACCTTATTCTCTCTCCCTCCACCCAAGATGAGGGGTTTACTTAAAACTTTCACAGGAGCTGAAATGCAAACCTGACTTCACTGACTGACTGACTGATCTACCTAAAGATTACCATTAGGGGAATTGTAGGTCTGACAGGCTTATCAGATATATCCATCCTGAAGGTAGGACCTTACTTCCCACATGTGAACTAGGGATTGTAAGTGACTCCTCAGAGTAGTTGACTACCTGATAAGCTTAAGGTTAGACTTATCAGGTAGTGGGATACTTGAACATACTGACATTGATTATAAGGGAGCATTTGCTCATGTGCTTTGACCTATTAACGAAGTTGCACTGAAGTTCCTGGGGGAATGGAAAAATAGAACAATTTACTATAGTAGTCTTTGGACTTTTACGAACCAATTTTTTTTCATGTGTTATGAAGTGTATGGCCTTATGGTTAAGCTATTTGAACTCTTGCTTTAATACATCAGTACATCTTAAAATGGTGATATTATACAAGTACAAGCATTTTCATCTAATATGAAAGTCAAATGTGGTGATTAAGAAATTTGCTTGAACAGGTTACATGGCATTTACATTTATTTAACATGCAAAATAAAATACGAGAGCCTATTGATATTTAGCATGAGATTTGTGATAACATGTTTGCATAGCTATGCTACTGATAACACTTTATGAAATGCATGGGTTTGTGTTCATTTTGTTCCCTTTCTGCATGGGTTCCCTAAGCCAGCTGCTTCTGCAAAAGTTAGGGCTGTCTGTTTCTCATTCTCTTAGGCCCTTTAGAATTTATGCTTCAGTGGAAATCTACTGGGTTTCTACTGAGACTTTTCCTTCTAGAAAGTAGAAATTGACTTGCTCAGTTTATTACTTGCAGCAAAATGATGTGTATTTGGAGATTGCAGGTGATGGAGCTCTCTGGCGTTGTTGTGCTAATAATAGTGATTGGCTGCAGTCAATTACAGGCATGATTTTGGCATATTGCGTTTATTAAATGTTTTCAAATAAGTTGTCTTTTTTTGATGGTCCACGCCTGTCTGATACCATCTAAAACACAAGCACCGATAAACAACCAGGAAATTGCCAAGCTGAGCCTGCGGGACAAGAGTAACATTTTTCTTTGAGATTATTGGCACAGGCTGTATCTCCAACATCCAACACTCTGGTCCGGCAACGCCACGGATGCTCCTGGACCAGAGCCTGGAGCCTAAGGACTGGGTATCTGGGTCAGCAGCCCAGCTGGGGGCAGCACAGGCTGAGGCCAGAGCCCCACAGGAGTGTGGCCTTGAGGCCAGAGCCCCATAGCAGTGTGGGGTCAGCGTCCCCACGGCAACCCCAGGCTGCACGGGGCTGGGGTCAGAGCATGAGCCCCACGGCTGCTCCCAGATGTGTGGGACCAGAATCCCGTGGCAGGAGGTGGAGCCTGTCTCCCAGTAAACTAGTAGTAGCTGGGCAGGCAGCCCAGTCAGGTTATGGGGAGGGCGAGATGGGGTTGCCTGCTAGGGCAGTCTGCCAGCAGCTGACAGTGGACTCGGGGATTGGTGGTGGTAAATCTCCTCTGGTCTGGCAAATTGTCTCATTTGGGACTGGTCAGGTCCCAACAATGCCGGACCAGGGAGGTTCAACTTGTAGATAGACCAAAGAACCCTTCCAAATTGTTACCCTGGAAACCTTTAAGGGTCAAACTTACTAACTCATGTGTTTTTAGCCCTAAGTTTGCAACAAGTTGTGCAACTTGAAAATAGGTGTTTGTGGTAGGGACACTTAAATGTATGCAAACTCATTTCTGTCCATTGCGAGATCGAAAGATAGTTTGAAGGAGAATGCCAGTTTCTCTGGTCCAAACCAGAATGGTAGGTTACCAATGTTACTCCTTTAATTTCTTTAACATATTGGTTATTTCCCATCAAAACTGTCATAGCTAGCAAAGCACAGCTGACTAAGAAATACTTTAAAAAAAAAAAAAAAAATTTGTACAGGGAGGGGAGCTGTATTTGCCTATTTTAACAAAAAGGTAATTGTAATCTCATATTATCCAATACCTAAAGAATGGAAGTAATATCTCATGTGAAATTTAGTGTGAGAAACATTGACCTAAGGTGCAGAGTTAATTTGGGAGGGCCCAAAATTAGGTTCCCACAATGAAATTAGTACTTAATCCTTTCTAAATAGGTATGATGATTTGAGCAGCTCCATTTTCTTTCTTTTATGGCACAGCAAGACTTTTTGTGGCAGAGCATGCAATTAACGTGAACTGTGAGATTGCATTTTCAAATAAGTTTGAGACATGACCTCAGATGCAGCTTTAAAAACTCTTCCAATAGAGCAAAATACAGGACTATGTAGCACTTTAAAGACTAACAAGATGGTTTATTAAAGTGCTACATAGTCCTGTATTTTGTTTCAGCTACACCAGACTAACACGGCTACATTTCTATCACTATTCCAATAGAGCAGTGATGCTCTAACCTCAGTGGTTCAGAAACAAAAGTAGCAATTAGTGTTACCCAAAAGAGTAACAGGAGTAAGGATGTAAGCGACTAGTCGACAATCCAATAAGCATAAGCTTATCAGATAGTCAAGTAGTGGCTTGACTAGTTGCTTCCCCCTTACTGCCTCTATCAGCTTTTAAGCCAGCTCCACCCCAGCACTGGCTCTATGGGGGCCAGGGGAAGCAGAGGTATAGTGGGGGACTGGGCTCTTAATACATTTAAAAGAGCTGCCAGGCTCTTAATACATTTAAAAGGCTGAAGTACAGTGGAGGAGGGGGGGACCAGGCACGAGCCAGGAATCATCTGTCCTGGCTCATGCCCAGTCCCCCTACTGTGCTTCAGCTTTTTAAATGTATTAAGAGCCTGGCAGCTCTTAATGCATTTAAAAGGCAGAGCCACAGCAGGGTTAGCTCCCCTGCTGCAACTCTGCAGTGCCCCCCCTTATTGATTAATTAACTAGTCAATGGAAGTTCCATCAACTAGTTGATTCAATGCAATCTAACATTCTGAAACAGTAGTGTTAATTCATATTTTTTTTTTAAATTTTATATATATCTATTAGTGCAATAGGAAATACTTGGTGTTCATATGTATTAAAGAACTTGGTCAGTAATTTTTCTGTGAATAATCATGTGTCTGTACATAAAATTGTCACAGCAAAATGACCAAATATTTTATCAACTACAGTCAGCTAATCTGGTAGAAATATTCTGATTAATAACTTTGGTTTAATAAATTAGCACTTTTAATATCATGAACTGCAAAGAGCCATAAGAGAAACATTAAAGCACCATGTGAGGCTCACGAGCTTCAGTCTGAGTGTCACTACAATAAGAGGATAATTTTTTGTACCTTGCCTTTGCCAGAAAGAACACTGGTAAATTCTCTAGATTTGCATATAAATAGTTACACTAATCATGAAGAGCACCCTTAACTTTCTTGCTAGTGAAATTTGGTCTCCCTACTGCTATTTCTAACTACTTTGACATATTTAACGGGGGAAAAAAGCTTGGTTTGGAAGCATAAGGGTTTGTTAATAGCCAATAGGTTTACTTATCAAAGCTTTGTTTCAAATCCTAGTTGGGTCTCAACTGAAAATTGGTTTGGCCTTTGTCTCCTGTGTGTGTATGTGGTTGAATCCCACTTTCTCAAAGATCTTTCTACTCTAAAATTTCTTAGGGCCCAAATAATGACTTCATCAAGTTGAAGTGCATTGGCAAAAAAGTATGTGGACAAGTCATAATTTCTTGAACTAATCCTACTTCGGACTAGCACCAAATATACTTTCTTGTGAACACTGAACTTGCCCACTTTTATTTCAGCCCCATTTCTTCAGTTCTTGTATTTCAGTATAACCCTAATTCCTATAGATCACCCATTTAACTTCTGTTGAATGCAAAAATAAATTTGATGCAGAAGTAATGGGTGACTTCATCTTTCCTTTAATTTTCTAATGTGCACAGATTATACTGCAGCTGTTTGAGGAGTTACAACTGAGGCAAAAATGTTAAAAGCTGAGCAAGATTTGGGTTTTTTTAATCCATGGAAAATTCGAAAACACAATCTGTGAAATGTTTGAGACTTCTGATCTACTAATATATAATTAGGGGTTGTGGTAAGCACAATATACATTTCATGAAAACACTGTACTTGCCTCCAAAAAGGTCTAAGGATGAAATGACACGGGAAATCGATTAAATATATTAAATTCCTCAATGCTTGTTGGATAGCATTTATTATTTCTTCCCCACTCCCCTTATGCTAACCAGACCAAATGATGACTTATCTGAGACTGACAGCTTCTTTCGAGATTTTAAGAGGCTGATTTTTATGAGAGGTTATCTTTGCATCTTGAGCTTAGACTTGTTTTGGGGAAGGGCAGAGTTACCATTTAATGCGAGTAGTTTAAAGAAACACATACAATTTCCATTCAGGAAATGGAAGTTTGAAGGCCTTCAGGAGTTTGCTTCCAAGTGCAGTTTGTTCTGTAGTCTTATTCTAAGTATGGCCCAGAGCCAAACTTGAAACATGGTTCATTTTAACATGGGCCTTGTTTTATGTTCTCACCTAGAGGTATTCATACTGTTGGTATGAGATGGGGGTTACATCCATCTTTCAAAACTCAACCTAATTTGAAATTGTGTGCTATTGCAGTTTTAAATTAAAATGTATGAGCTATATTGTAAATGTTATTTAAAACACTACCAGTCTTAAGTGATAGAGTATGGATTTCACAAGCCAGCTAAAGGAAAAACAAGATATTAATCTGCATTTACAAAGATTCTGTTAAATTGAGGGTTGCAAGGAAAAACAAGTACAAAAGTAATTGACTTGAATGAGAACAGAGTGTAAAGATGTAATACAGTACAGGTGAAATTTGTGTAAACTGCAATCAAATAGAACATAGCAACATAACTAGTGTTAATGCATCATTTTAAATTTTATGATTTGAGAGCAAAAAGTCAGTCCCATTATCCAAGTTCACTTAAGAGTAGAGTAACTATGTCCTCCTTTGGCTGTCCATTTTTAAGCCCTGTCTTGGCTGTTCTGGCTCTTCTTTTTTGGGGAGGAAGGGAGGGTTGGAAAAAGTTGGCATTTGTTTTGCTCTTGATCTGTTGGCAAGAAAAGGGACAAATGTCTACTCTTGCCCAAAAAAGTAGGGTGTGATTGTAGAAGAATATACAAGGAGTGAGTAGAGATGGGCTATGCTAGTAAATTGTCTGTACTGTAATTCATAAGTGTTAACATGACCTTTCTGAAGCACTCTGTGCCATTCAAAGTGGGATGACAACCGTTTTTATGTAGTAGTTCAAATTCAGTGTACTTCAAAACCAAAAGATTGGATATATTTAGCTATAAAACTAAGTTTCTTGTGGTTTCTGAGAGATATACAGGATGTGAAAAAAAGTGAGCAATTTAGTGAGTTCAAAGTAGTTCTGTAATGTAACTAAAATGTGCCAGAATCCCTTCACAAGAAACTGCAGATACCAAGATGTGATGTCCTTTGCTAAGTGACAAATCTTCTCATCTCTTTACAGGGTGCTGATAAGACTGTGAAAGGCCCAGATGGACTAACAGCCTTTGAAGCTACTGACAACCAGGCAATCAAAGCTCTTCTTCAGTGACGGCTGGACTGATACAACTAATGTCTTTTCTGTGGCCTCACACTGCTGCCTGTCTGTCACTCTTTGTATCTTCCAGCTTCTTCAGCTAAATACTTTTTTTTTTTTTTTTGGGGTTGTGTCAGTACATCAGACTAACTAAAGGTCTCTGTTTTAAAAAAAAAATCTGTTTTGAAGAATGGAAATCTATACAATCAATGTCCTTAGGATTTGCTTCATGCACAATCTTCCCTCTCCCCTCCCCCATTTATAGTGAAAACAAACGTCTTCTGCAGGAGGGGAAAGAACATACACTTCAAAATTGGGTTATATGCCTCCCTGACAGTTTTTTTGTGTTGAAAAATCAGCGTAGACAAAGGTAGTGTATTAAATGCTCTAGGATGCTAACTAAGACAGTGGTCCAATGCTGTTAGTGTCTGCCATGATATAAAATGTAGTCACTGAGGCAGTTGATAGCTACATCCTTCTGCTTTAAAGCATATGTTGAAATACTGAAGACTTCTGATACTAGTTAAAGGCTCTATCTCCATCTTGACTAATCAGATGCCGCACTAACCTTCCTTTCACTCCTTGTAAATCAAGAAAGATCAGTTTTTAGGCAAGACCTTGTTATATTCCAAAAGACCTGCCAAGATACCTTTAGAAGATTGGATGTTGGGTTCTCCCTCCACCCCTTCCAGTCTGTGTTCTAGTCCAGAACTGACCAATTTGACCTGTAATATTTTTCTTTGTGATGATAAATCTCTCTGCAGTTTATCCTTTTAGGTTGTCAGTTGGAATTTCCTCATTTACCATGTCATAGGTGCATATGGTAAAAACTGCACGCCCTCTGGTATCCAAGAAGAATTTCTCTGCTTAATGATTTAAACTTAGTGCTGCTAGTAATTTAGATGTTCTCAGTAAAACAAATCAAAATTGCTAAATGGTTTTTGCTATAGTTTCAAAAAATATTACATGAAGCACTGTCTGTGTTCTACTATCAGAAAAAGGCTGAAATGCAATTTAACTGAAATCTATAACTACCACCAGAGAAAAGAAAATAAGGGGTTTCCTAAGATTCCTTATCAATTGGCTGAATGTTTTTAACAGAGTAACGAACCTCTTTCCAAAGCTTCTGCTTAATTCCTGTATCCTTTATGGTCCTACAAACATATTTAAGTTTCATCTGGACGTTATTGTACCAGTAAATATTACAGCAGTAGATAACTTATTGGAAGCAAATTTAAGATTGTAACAAGGGATCCCCACCTCATTCGTTCCAAGAAAGTCTGAGCTCTTGTTTTTCAGCTTTAATTTGCATTAGACACCAGCTCACCCAAACAGTTCATAGTATTTTTTAAAGAGACATACATTATATAAAGATATATCTGTTTGGGAGGTTGGTATGTGCAACTTTCAGGCATTATGGTAACATTCAGAAAACATCCATCATGTTTAAAACTGAGTGTGTTTAAACAAAACAAGCAAGCCTTATTGTTATTTCTCATGTTTGGAATTGGTGATGTCAGGAAGGTGAGCAATACAGTCCCTGGTAATTGCCATCAAGATAAATATGTACTGACCGATTTTGGGTTCATATTTTAACCGTGTTGCATACAATTGAATGTGCGTCAATTATGAACAACCTTGTATTTAGAATGTAAAATGAGAACAAACAGAATTATAAATATAGAACATCCCCACATGATTTAAAAAAAATCCAGAATAGTCATTCTGGCCAATGAGAAACTGTAGTGAGTAACTATTGATGGGTTTCTTGGATTTCTGGGAGGTATGAATGGCAGTAGAAAGTTTAGAAATATTTTAAACTGTAACCAGTCACTGAGTAACTGGTAATGAACGAACACACATTTGGCTAATTGTTTTTATTAAGTCTTTAAAATAAAGATCTCTGTAATCAATCTCTAATCAATGCTGGACCATCATAGTCTCATTACAGTAGTGTGGATGCCGAATAACATTCTGATATTCTGTAGTATCACTGAAATAATTACTACTATGTTTGCATAAACTAGTCTTATGCTGTTAAATACTAGTCCAGAAAACTGCAAATTGAAAATATTTTTTTACTTTCAAGTTTAATGAATTGTCAACAAATTGTATACTTCACCATAATAACCTCTTACCATCTTTTTTCCTCTTTGCCTTACCCTTCTCCATCTCATTCACCCCTACCGCCCACTTAAGAGATGATTATTATAGCACTGGATCATTTGGACCTTTTTTGTACTGTTCTTCTGGTGATAGTGGAGGTTATTTGCCTTCATTTTCTACAATTATTTAAACTTTTTAATTTTTCTTCTATTTCACATGAAGAAACCTGCAAAAAAAAAAAAATTATAAGAGCATGTTTAATTTGACTGAATAAAAATCCAGGCCACTTTGCCAGAATGGTTAGAGTATTGATATTTAAATCTTTATTTTTTACTAAAGAAGAATTTGTTTCCTTTTTGCACTACATAAAAGGTTGTCATTTTTGTCCAGGTTTTTAAAGAAATATAAATGCTTTAATCTTTGTTGTGTGTAGACAATAGGTTTGTTAATGCACTTCCTTTTCATCACGTGAGAAATTGGGTCGCTACCTGTTTCTCTCTCTAGCCCTTCTATGTGAGAAATTGACACACTGTAAATTTTTGAATGCACAGAAAACTGTAATATAGAAACACAAAGGCTTAAATATCTTGTCAAAGCCAACTGGAAATATATACATTTGGAAATCAAATTAGTTTGTGTAGCTTTCCCTTTCAAATTTGGGTTGAGTATTTTAAAATCTGAGGTTTTACATTCTCTGTTCTCTTCTTTCATTGAAATAAATCTTTGAATCTTAAATGGAACTTCTCCTTTAATACAATATTGAATGCATTATTTTGTTTGTAGAAGAGGCTGGTAAGAGTGGAGTGTCCTAGTTCAAGCAATTGCAGTGTTGCATGCAAAATTTCAAAATGAACTGTCTTAATTATATTTTGTAAATGAAGAAACAATCATATCTTTCTACGCAGTGATGGAAGAAAATTAGTGCTTTGTGCATTTTGATATTCCTCTTTTCACCAGTGTAGCTATTTTGACACAGGTCTATCGTTATCATGGTTCATTGACATCAGAATGCTAAATGATACTGTATTTTTAAGATTGTTGCAAGAATGAATGAATGAAATAAACTTGAATTGTGCTACAGAAGATTCTGCAGCTTTATTTCCCTTGTCCTATCTGTCTTCTATTGCTGTCTGATCATACTTACATACTGTGTAGCTCTGTGGTACTTCAGTTAAACTGGCACTGTGTGAGTAACTTCAGCTGTATTAATACAGATGTAACCAAATCTGAGGGCTGGCCTACACCAGCGGTTCTCAAACTTTTTGGGCTCCAGAGCCCTTTACATGCGTAAAAATTTATGCGGAGCCCAAGTGGTCCACTGATTGTGTGTGTGGTACCTATTGATGTTTCCAGTTTGTCAACCTCGCGAAGCCCTGGAGATGTCTCGCAGAGCCCTGGGGCTCTGCGGAGCACAGTTTGAGAAATAGTGGTCTACACTAATGCTGTAAGTCGATTTAAGTTATGCTAGTTCAGTTACGTAAATGATGTAACTGAAGTTGATGCAACTTGGGTTGTCTTACGATGCAGCCACTGCTATCTGTGAATGGGAGAGACTTCAACATAAACTTAAACGATGAATGGTCCTGTAGCACTGTAGAGACTAGCCAAAAATATAGATAGTATCTCGAGCTTTCATCTGAAGAATGGATTGTGCCCACGAAAGCTCATGATACTATCTATATTTTTGGTTAGTCTCTAAAGGTATGTCTACACTAGCCACCCTAGTTCGAACTAGGGTGGCTAATGTAGTCATTCAAACTACAAATGAAACCCGGGATTAAAATATCCTGTTCCCAGGCGCCGCCATTTTTAAATGCCCAGTAGTTTGAACTAAAGCCCCTAATTTGGACTACCGTTACTCCTCATTGCAGGAGGAGTAATGGTAGTCCAAATTAGGGGTTTTAGTTCGAACTACCTAGCCCATGCCGCGTGTAGCCACGGGCAGGGAGTTCAAACTACTGGGCATTTAAATATGCAAATAAAGCCCGGGATATTTTAATCCCGGGCTTCATTTGCAAGTTCGAATGACTACATCAGCCACCCTAGTTCGAACTAGGGTGGCAGTGTAGACATACCCTAAGGTGCTACAGGACCATTTGTGGGACAGAGTAACATAGCTGCCCCTCTGATCCTTCAACATAGTTTCCGCACCCCAAAAAGTTGAGTTAGACATCTTTGGGAGAGCACACTCTCATTAACAGAAGGTTTCTCCATGCCAGCTAAATTAACATCTCTGCTTTGCTGATTTAGCTGGTAGCTTATAGGCCCTGTCTATACAATCTTTACTCTTGAGTGACCCTTAGTATTAGCTACATGTGATTTAGGGCATGGATTGGGGAAGGGTAAGAAGAGACAGTATTTATATGCTATATCTCCCCAAAAAACTTGGACTGAATGAACATGGCAACTCCCACAGACATTACCAATAATAGACAATTCATCATATTGAGATTGCTGTTTAACAGAATCCTTGCATTTGCACTGGCTTCAACTTTGCCTGCAAGGCAAATAGACTCCATTCCACAGTTTTAGGACAACTCAGTTTTGGAGCTTAAAAGGAATATTATATGCAACCTGGAACTAAAATAATAAGGTGCAAGTGTACTTTGCAAAATGTGTCAATGCCCACCTTAAGAGAGACAATTTTATTAATCCTTTGCTCTCATGCCTGGTCTTAAAGGCGTGCTATCCCTGAAATAAGTTTACTGTAGATTAGATTAAATTGACCTTGGAGGGGGGAGGGGAAAAAACTTTTTCTGACTGTGCCTCAACTGTCTTTCAAGAGTAATGCAATTCCTTCCTCCTCAACTTTGCTGTCCAGTACACTTGTGTGAAGAACTCAATTAAGGTACTAGAAATAGCTGCAGTGTATGTAGATGTTGCATATGACTTCCCCTTTTGTACTGATTTCTAAATCTTCATTAGAAAGCACTGAACTCATAATTTTAATGCTATTCCTTATAGTAGGAGAAATCGGTCTCATTTACATTTTGTCCAAAACAAATTCAGTTTTAAATGCACATTTTAAAAGAAATAACTTTTACACGGTGGTATTTCTTATAACAAAATGGAATAGTGTTATAAAATGATAACGAGACAAATTAGTATTCCAAAATGAGAAGCCTCACTTAAAGACTTAGATTTTTTTTCTGCAGTTTTCAATTTTGAAATCATAATCTTATCTACTAATGCTGTATGCACAGCCTGCTTATTTAAAAAAAAAAAGTAAATACACTTTGGATACAATGCTAGCATTCCAAAGTAGTTCAAATGGTGCCACTGCCAGTGACAATTCATAATTGTATGAGTGCAGTCATTTGACATTCAGATGTTTGTAAGATAACTTGCAGAAGCTTAGCCTAGGGTCAGCCTATCTCTACTTGGCTAAGGAAGACAGAACCTTCTTATACGAATAAACATACATAGAATACATCCAAAAAGGATAACACAAAGTATTTTTATATTGGTAATTGTAATATCTTGAAAAGGCAAAGTGCTTTTCTACTCTACATCAGCAAAGTACAACCACCTTTTGGGCAGACAGCTTCCAACTTGCTGGCCCATATACATGGCACAAGGTGGAGAGGGAAAGACTTTGTAGGATGGCATTTCTTGTAACACTTTTCCTCAAACTCTTGCACTAGTTGTAGAATTAATTTTTATCACGTTTTTCTTCAGCTGTGTACAGAGGAAGTATTAGATATAGTGTATGCAGCATACAGTTGTACTGTAGAGAAAACCATCATTCCAAATGCCTCCGTTCTACATTACTGGCTTTAAACATTTAATCTAGATTCTCTTTTTTAATGTATTTAGTGTCACTTTAGAGAATGGTAATAACTGTCTGTAAAACGAAATTCCTGTATTCTCCTACTGGTGCTTCAAGATCATTCCATCAGAATGGGCTGCTGCCTTCTAGATAAGTTTTCAGCAAAATAAGTCATGGAAAGTTTAAAACAAAATCACTAGCACTTCTCTACATAAGTATCAATTGTAAATCATTGTTCTAACATCAGTTGGATCGATAACCCCTTGACCCATGCCTGACAATTTTTAAGAGATTAGTTTGTAAATAATCCGTACCTAGTAGGTGCCCTTCCAGTAATGCCAAGCCAATTCTTCTAATTAATCTGCCACATATGTAGATTGTTCATAAAGGGACATATTACTCCTTTTAATAGCTATATTTACCTTGAGTAAAAAAGTCCTATAGTGGTCATTTGGATATAAGAACAAAATCTTGTATTAAGAAGGAAAATAGTTCTTAGTTATGTCTGTGCATGCTCCACTTGTAGGCACAGTACAGCAAACTTCCAATAATCCGGCACCTTTAGGACCCAGGGGGTGCTGGATTATCAGATATGCTGGACTATCAGAAGGGGGGGCTATGAGGGGTCTAGGGTGGTGTGGGGGGAATGCCACCCCAGACCACTCATAGGCCCCCCTTCCGATAGTCCGGCTCTGCCCCAGGCGTCCCCCATTCAGCCGCTGCTGGTCAGTTTCAGCAGCAGCTGAATTGGGAAGCCTGCAGCAGAGCAGCTGGGGTGCTGCTGGGTTGGTCGGTAGCGCCGCCCCTTGCTGCTGCGGGACCAACCCAGCAGCACCCCAGTTGCTCTTGGGGACAGCTGGGGTGCTGCCAGGTTGTTCCCCCAGCACCAAGGGGCAGCGCTACCGGACCACCCCGGCAGCACCCCAGCTGCTCTGTCCCCAAGTCAGCTGCCGCTGAAACTGACCAGCGGCTGACTCCGGGAAGCCGGAGGCAGAGCTGCTCTGCCCCCGGCTTCCCGCATTCAGCCGCTGGTCAGTTTCAGCAGTGGCTGAATCGGGGAAGCCGGGGGCAGAGCAGCTCCACTGGTCCGGCTGCCCGGAGCACTTCTGGGTTCCTGATGGTGCCGGACCATCAGGAGTGCCGGACCATCAGATGCTGGACCAATGGAGTTTTACTGTAGTACACCTGGGATTGGAGATCTTCATCAGCAATGCCCATTGGACAGCACGTGTACAACCACCCCCCAACACTCCCACTGAATGGGACATATGTAAAAATAACACTGCAGTCTGACCCCTCCCACTTCCTTCCCTACTTCCTTTAGTATGGAACAGAATGTGCAGCAGAACCCACTTTTCCTATTCCTCCACTAGATAGTGCCTTACCTGTTAGTGTAGATAATATTTTATTCCTTTTATCATATATAATTTTAATTTATTTCGTAAGCTAGGTTTCCATTTCCTACCCTTCTTTACTAGAAAGCTTTTTTTCTTCACATTTAGGTCTCGGTTCCATGGGCTTAATAGGTATGTTTCTTATGGGGCTGCTTTCCTGGTCGTGGATGGTCACCTGCCTGGGAGAGTAAAATATCCCCCAAGTGTTCACACTGTCTTGGTCTGAAACCCAAAGCTAGAAAAGATGAAGGAATTAGCTTAAAATTTCTCATGGAGATGTTGCTGTGATCAGCAATGGACCTGGGCCCAGACTCCAAGAGAGGCCCTTCCACTCTGCCTGGTTATCTGAACAAGGTATTACTTCTCGGGCTGTCCTCAGCACCTCGGGTATTCTCTAAGATTCTTGAGAGAGTCACTTCTGGCCTTAGAAAGAAAGGAGTTGTCATCTTTCCATACTTTGGACAACTATCTTCTAAAGACCCCATCCAAGACCAATGCACTGTTCACATTTCTAGATTCACAAGGAGACCTAGCTATGTTTACTTCAATTCTAGTACAATAACTGGAATTCATTGGCATACAGTTGCATTATATATAAGCCATAGCCCTCCTACTGCCACCCAGATGCTTAGCTATAGTAGATCTGGTATCCAACGTATTGGTCTGCCCCCAGATCTCTTCCAAAACATATCTCCAACTTCTAGGCCACATAGCAGTGACCACTTTTATGGGTAGGCATGGCTATCCGCAGTATATCTCCTTACAAGCACTGCCTCCACAACTGCTTATCCAAGCTGATGAAAGCCAAAGACTCGCTGCTTTGGTGGACATAGACAACAATGTTTGTCAGAGTTGCTTTCCTCCAACCAACAGTGACTATTATCATAACAACCGATGCTTCCATAATTGGTTGGGGAGCATATCTCCACAATCATACCATGCAGGGGAGATGATCATTAACTAACTCCACTGGATACATAAATCTCTTAGACTTGCAGACTCTCTTGCTCACTACCCATCATGAGGGATGTTACACCAGTGCTCGCCTACATGAAGCCATTACGCTTTGGAAACCGAGGGGAATGCCCACAGGACCCCTCAATGGTCTCTGGACCTGGGACTCTGCCAGTAGGATTCCAAGCACAGTTTGCCAGTGTGTACACACACACACACACACACACACCCCCTCTAGCAAGAACACTGGTCCTGACCCTCTATGTCTTCCTGGGCTCAGAATTGCTGTACACGGTTGGGGGTTTTTTGTCTATAAGAACAAGGTCCAGCTGCATCTTCTCTTGGCCTTCTTGCCAAAGGTTTTATCTTCCTTGAATATGAACATGTTCCTCCCAGTGTTCAGTCTGAAGCAGCACAAGACTGCTGAGGAGAGGTGCCTGCACACACTGGAGATCTAGAGGGCTTTGATTTTATCTGGAACCCATGCCTTTCCATGAATCAACTCACTAGTCATCATTACAGTGGATAGGATCAAGGGCCTCCTGGTTTCTTTGCAGGGGAGTTCCAGTTAGATCACCTCTTGCATAAAGACCTGTTGTTATAAGGTGGCAAAGGTCCCAGCACCACTGAGCATCAAAGCCCATTCAATTAGAGCGCAAGCATCTTCAGCAGACTTTCTGGCACACATCTTGATCTAGGACATCTGTAGCGCCATGATGATGTCTTCTGACAACATGATCATGTCTCATTATGCCATCACTCAGCAGGGCAGAGATGACACTGGGTTCAACAGAGCTGTGCTAGAATCTTCAAGGCCATGAACACCTACCTGCTTCCAAGGGTACTGCTTAGTCACCTAATGTGGAATGAACATGAGCAATCACTTGGAGAAAAAATGGTTACCTGTTTCCATAACTGGCATTCTTCAAGATGTGTTGTTAATGTCCATTCCACGACCCACCTTCCTTCTCTACTGTCTGAGTTTCTGGCAAGAAGGAACTGAGGGTGTGGAGAGCGGGCAGTAAGCCTTATAATGTGCCAAAAGGACACCACTCCCCCACAGATAATGCTAAGGGAAAAACTTCTGGCACTGGTGCATGTGGCAAGGACACACACCTATTTTGGAATGGACATGAGCAATCTATCTCAAAGAACATCAGTTATGGAAACAGAACTGTACTTTCTCTTCATTCATCATTAGGTCTGAGTTTTCACATTTTGCAGAGTTTTCATCTCCTTGAGGAAGAAATTAGAAGGAATCATTTCAAACTGCATCTTTTAAAATTATATCTGATAAATGCACAAGGCTTGCTTTTCTGGCTGGGCTTCCACTGGGAAAATATTTATCCGTGCTGATGCTTTTGCTTTCTGAACCCTCAATTAGACTTTGTTCAACTCCTGTAGAAAACCATCTAAATTATGAATCAGAGGTAATTGATCATTAATGTTTCTGTTAGCGTTGTCTAGTCAGATTTACTTCCACTTTCTGGATTTTAGTATTTGAAACATGTATCTGTCCTTGGAAGCTTGCCTTTCTTATTCTACAAACATTCTGGGATTTTTATCATGTCCTTTGAAGTTAAAGAATGCTCCCATAAGGCTCTGCCTTGTCCTACATTTAAAATTGCCTTGTAAAATTAGCACATAATCAGTTCTACCACGCTCATTGGTATTTACACTAAAAGCAAACCCCAATGCTAATGATGGGCTTCAAAATAAGGATTAACACTTAAAATAGTTTGCATCTATTTGTTGGTTCTGGTTTTCAATGTAAAGGGTGCAAATTTATCTGGGTTTAAGTGAATTGTGTGAAGCTTCATGAGTCTATTTGCTCCCATCACTTTTTGGAAACCTAAGTTACTATGCAAATAGTAGACCCTTCCATGGGTGGTTGACTGGTTGCATAGTTTAACAATAGGGCAAAATATTTAAATCATGCTGTAGAATTGATACTGGATGAACCAGATACTATAGGCCAGAAGACTTCAGAAAAACACTTTCTGATTTAGCAGCTGAAGCTACTTCTAGCTATGTCATGTTTTAACTGTGGTGTTAATATTGTACAGGCAAATAATCAATGATTTCAAACTGCATGGTAAAATTGGGGGAGGTGGACAGGAAGGAATCGATGTCTTTGAAATGGGTAAAGACAAAAACATTGAATCTCCTCTGTAGTGTATGTGGGTGTAAAATAGAAGCAAATCTCAAGACAATAAATTCATATTAAATGGAGGATGTGTCTTTTAAGAAAGGAAATGACCGAATTATAGAAATGTAGAACTGAAAGGGACTTCAAGAGGTCATCTAGTGCAGCCTCCTGTACTGATGCAGGATCAAATGTATCATCCCTGGGAGGCATTCGCCTAACCTGTTCTTAAAAGCCCTCTCCTACAGTAATTCAACAGCATCGCTTGGCATCCTGTTCTAGTACGTAGCTGTTCTTATAGTTCCCCCCCCTTCTTATCTAACTTAAATATACTTTGCTGCAGATCAAGCTGATTACTTCTTACTGTACCTTCAGTGGATGTGGAGAATAAAGTGTGACACTAAAACTGGATTCAGTACTCCAGCTGAGGCCTTACCCATGTAGAACACAGCAGGATAGTTGCTTCCTTTTAATATACCCCCACAATACTATTTTTTTGCAACTGCATCACATTGTTGGCTTATGTTCAGTTTAAGATCTACTATTAACCCCCTCATCCTTTTCTCAAGAACTTTTGTCTGATTAGCTATTCTCCATTTGGTAGTTGTGCATCTGTTTTTCTTTTCCTTCCTAAGTTTACTACTTTGCCACTAGTTTCTATTGACTTGTGTTGATTTCAGAGCCATTCTCCAATCTATCAATGTCCTTTTGAATTCTAATTTTGTCCTTTGAAGTGCTTGCAACCCATACCATTTGGTTTGTCCAGAAATTGTATAAGCATACACTCCACTCGTTTCCAACTCGTTAATACAAATAATGAATAATACTGAACCTAGGATTTACCTCAGCTAGATCCCACTAAATATTTCCTCCCAGTTTGATACTAAACCATTGATAACTGCTTTGAGTGTGGTCTTTCAACCAAGTGTGCATTCCCCTTGGTAGTATTTTCACGTAGACTACATTTAATTAGTTTGCTTATGAGAATCTCATGTGGGCCTGTTTCAAAGGCCTTCTAAAATCAGGATGTATCCTGCTGGATGCTTCCCCTCTGTCAAAACCCTGTCAAAGAAGGAAGTTAGGTTGGTCTGACAAATTTAAGCTGGCTATTCTTTAACCTTATTATTTTCCTAGGTACTTAAAAATGTAATTAATCTCTTCCAGTATCTTTCCAGGTATCTAAGTTAGAATGATTGTTCTGTAATTCTCCAGGTCCACTTTGTTCCCCTTTTTTAAAAGGTAAGTACTGTGGTTGCTCTTCTCCAAACCCTCTGGGATCTCACCCATCCTTCATGAGTTCTCAAAGCTAATAGGTGGTAGTTCTAAGATTGCTTTAGCTAGTTACCTAAGTACCTTAAAATGAACTTCATCAGATCCTGCTAACTTAGATATATGTAACTTTTATCTAAATAGTTTATGACCTGTTTTTTCCTATAATGGCATGTGTATCTTACCTCTTATTTTCAATATTGATTGTGTTAAACATCTGTCCACAATTAACATTTGGTGAAAACAGAAGCAAAATGGGCATTAAACACCTTAACTGCCTTTGTGTCTATTATAAGCTCTTCTTCGCCACTAAGTTCCTTCATCTTTCTTTTTCTCCTAATGTATTTATAGAACCTCTTATTGCCTTTTATCACCCTTGCTAGGTGTTACTCATTTTGTGCCTGTCTTAGATGTTGCCCGTATATGCTTGCACTATTCTTTTCTACTCATCTTAGTGATTTATACTTATCTTTAGCAATTTGTCCCCTTTTTGTAGGACTTCTGTTTGATTTTCATTTCATTAAAAAGTTTTTGATGCAGCCACATTGGCCTCTTATTATTTTTCCTATCTTTCCTTCACATTGGCATAGTTTGCTTTTGTGCCTTTTACATTGTCTCTTTCAGAAACTGCTAGCTCTCCTGTTCTCCTTTTTCACCTTAGATTTCATTCACATGAGACCTACCTATCAGTTGTAAATCTGCTTTTTTTAAGTCCATTGTCCTTATTCTGTCACTCTCATCCCTCCCTTTCCTTAGAATAATGACATTCATCATTTCATGATCACTTTCATTCAAATTGCCTTCTCCTTCAGATTTACAACCAATTCCTATGTATTAGTGAAATTCAAATCTAAAATTATGTCCATCTTCCTTCTGAAATAAGTTTTCCCCAACACATTTCATGGACTTCTTGTACATTTTATGCTTTATTATATTACTTTTCCAACAGATGTTTGGGTAGTTAAAGTCTCTCCTCCCCCTCTTCCCATTACTACCAAGTGTGGTGTTTGGATATTTTTTCTATAAATGCCTTGTCCAGACTTCCAGTGCTTCCTGTTTATTCCCCATATTCCCTGACGATTTGTACAGCTGGGGTATGTCTAGACTACAGGGTTTTGTCGACAAATGTGGACTTTTGTCGACAAAACTATACCTGCGTCTACACTACCGCTGAGTTCTGTCGACATAACGTCGACAGAACTCGGCAGTTTTGTCGACGGTGGTAAACCTCATTCTACGAGGAATAACGCCTTTTTGTCGACAGAGTTCTGTCGACAGAAGGCGTTATTGCATGTACACTGTCCTTTGCATCTACACTCTCATGTTGACAAAGCGGCTTGCTTTGTCGACAGAACTGGATGTAGGCTAGACGCTCTTTGTCAACAGAAGCTTTGTCGACAGTATCTGTCGACAAAGCCTCTGTCGACAAAAGCCTGTAGTCTAGAGGTACCCATTCTGAAAATGTTGAGCAGATTCCCCCCACTGCATTTCCTCTTGCTTCTATGACCCTTTCATTTTTTCACTTTTTACATTCCTCTGCCCCACCCCACTTCAACTTCCAGCCCTTTGTCAAGGTCACCTTTTGTACATGTGGGCTTTTGTTACCTGTCACCCTGGAGCCTAGTTTAAAGCCTTCACTTAGTTGGAAAATCAGAAGATGCTGTTCCCTTTCATCAAGTGTAACTTGTCTCCTTCAGGGAGGGCATCCCATGGTTGAGAGAGCCAAACCTCTTTAAAATCCATGTATTACATGTAAGATGAGTCTGTTCTTGTGTGAACCTTTACTCTCATCTAGGAGGAGGGAGAAGAGCATACTTTTATATCAACCAGTAAAAATAACTTGTATCCAAAAAAAGTTTAAAAAGTTGGTTCAGGAGCTCTTTTGACCATCATTGTTAATTTTTCAATAGGTCTTGAACACAGATTAAATGCCAGAAGATTGGAAGAAACATAGCAGTCTCCTGTAAGTGTTCTCTGCATATCCCCACTCATTATATGCTCCCAACTTGCTCAGCCTGAATAATAGAGCTTTAATTATCAGTAGCCTTTGGAGCACTCCTGTGCTACCCTCCTTTCTTCCTCCTCCAAGAAAGTGGAGAGTTCCAGGGCAAGTGTATAAAAAAGATTCCTTAGTTCCTTTTAAGCCTGAAATTTGTGTGGCAGTCAGGAATCCTTCCAAATCTGATGCTGATTAAATTAAATCTTAATTGTTAAAATCTGTAGGTATTGTAGGTTGAGTAGTATTATAGTTAGTATGTAATGGAACAAAAAAAGACACCTGGTTTTAAAAGATGCGTCTCTTCTCCAGTGGTGTTCTTGATGTTTAATACTTGTTGGGTGTCAGTCATGTTTAGGTGAAGGGTGTTTACCTGCCAAGTTTGCTCTATATTTCCAGTGAGAGCAAAGAAAGACAAAATAGATTCCAAGCAATGTTATGAGTTGGTGAAGTCATCAGGAACTGGCAGAGGACAAGGTCCTAGGAAACTTCACAGACCATCATCTGGTGTGGATAGGTCCACTGAGAAGAAAGATCATCTTCCTCAAACTCTAAGAGGGCCAGTGACAAAGTCCTTAAAAAGAGAACTTGTAAGGTGTCAGCTTCCATCTAGAGCTAATCTTAATAAAGACTCTGCTGCCAAGATAAATGTAAGTATTCAACCCTGAGTAGAGTCTGCCTCTTTTTAAAAGAGTAAAATAAAACCCTACAGAAAATGTCCCTTTTGAGGCTTCTTAACAATGTGTTAGTAGCTCTGTAAATTCTACTTTTGGAAATTTCTGTTCTGTTCTTTAGATATAAAAATCAGGTTAAAAATGACAGTCTGATTTTCTAGAAGCTCAGTGATGTGCTCTGTCTCTTGATTAATTTTATATGTGCAGCTACTGAGCTTGTGTGTGCAGATTATCTCTGCATGCAAAAGCCTACTTTACATGTACAAACAACAAGGAGTCCTGTGGCACCTTTGAGACTAACAAATATATAGGATTATAAACTTTCGCCACTTTATCAGATGAGTTGGAGTGGAAATAACAGAATCCAAGGTATATATAATAGCAAAAGCAGTTATCTGTCAATTTTGTTAATGAAGCTAATTAAGTAGGCTGGATTTGTCCCATTCATAGCTATTGATGTAAAAATGTGAATGTCGAAGTTCGGGAAAATTGCCTTTGTAGTGCATTAACCAGATAATGTCTTTATACACGGCCAGGTTGACAGTGTCAAATTTGTAAATGAATTCCAGTTATGCAGTCTTTCTGTAACTGGGTGATAAAATTCCTTTGATCTTCTTGTGTACAAAGTAAACTGAAAGAATGAAGATTTTACAGATGCCACCCTGAGACATTAATATGAACAAATTTTCTAGCCTGGATAAACTGTTCATTCTCTGGTTTTGGTAGGTCTTTCTGGGGTTCTTCGCTATCCTCCCTGGCTATGAGCTGCTAAAATAATTGGTACATTTGGTCACCTCACTGTTGACCTGTTCTTCAAGGCTGTTAATATATTTATATTGAACACCATCCAAGTATTGGTCTCCTGTTATGTAATACTTGGACCCCAGTATTAACCTCTTGTTAGTGTTGAGCAATGGCCACTTATGCTATCCTCTCTTATTTTAGTTTTTAAACCATGACATGACTTAACCTGTCATCCTGGTTTCCAAGTTTCCTTAATTCCCTATTGTGAGGGATTTTATCAAAAGTCATTTGAAAGGCTAAATGAATTCTCTCTGCTAGCTGTTTTATTTAATACCTGTAAGATAGCAGAGGGAAAAAATATGACCCCTCCCAACCTAGCAAAATACAAATTCCCTTGGCAATCAATACTTTTCTTTGCAATGTCCAGTCCTTCAAAATACTGCACACTGACTTCAGTGGAAGCTGTGGGAACAAGTGTTTTGTGAGATTGGTGCCTGGGCAATTAAAATCCCAAGTAAGATTCCTATAGTTTCCTAAGAGGCCTGAGGGAGCCCTTACTCTGTTATAAACAGCCCTTTTTAGTGGTAAAGGAACAGTCAAGGAATTAGCTAATGAATTAATCAACTCTTTCCTGCAGTAACATACAAAACAATTACAAACTTCCATTAGGGCAACTTCAGTGCATTTAACTTTTATATCCCTAATCTCCACAATGTCTTCAAGGTGCCTGGCTGTTGCATTCAAAGCTATTTAACAACACCGCAGTTTCAGACCCTGTATATAAAGATGTGAGTGTCTGTCTTTCATTTCAATAACGTATCATTATTTATGGGTATGTCATAACCATTCTTTTCTTCTGTCAAATACACTCTGTGATAAGTGTGTTTTTTTAAATTTTATCTGTGCATAGAGTTCACCAATATGGTTTTTGTTTGACCACTTATTTCTAGTGCTGAGGGATACTGTATTCACAAATACTTAGTTCTTTTATACAATATGTATTTGGAGAGCTCAGTGCTTTACAAAGGAAGTTCAGTATAAATATTCCTATTTTACAGATGAAAATGGAGTTTCTGAGAGGCAAGTTTCTGAGAGGTTTCTTGCCCCCCAAGATCGGTAGTAGAGTTAGGAAAGAATCCACGTCTCTGGACTCTCACGACAGTTTATCCGCTGAATGGTTCTGCCTTTCCCAGTAATTTATTGTTTATTATTATATTATGGTAGTGCCTTAAGGCCCCAAACAAGGATCAAAGCCTCATTTTGCTGGGCATGTCCAGACATTTAACGAAGAGTCTGTGCCTTAATAAACTAACCATTTCCCACATAACATGGGGGAATCTGTCTGTTGAATCTGTCTAATAATTATAATTAATGTTAAAGAAACTTTGGTGTTTTGTGTCTGTTTTATTTTCCTGTACTACTCTGTGTTCCAGTGGCATAGCGGGGGGGGGAGGGGGAGGAGAGGAGCAGTTACCCCTGGGTGCCAATTTAGTCCCCCTCTGCTCCGCCATCATCCCTCGGCTTGCCGCCTGCTCCTCTGCCCTCTGCTGCCAGCTGGAGCCTCCTCCTTGCCTCTTCACCCCCAGCCCAACCCCTCCTCCATCTCCACTGGTGGGTTAGTGCATGCAGGGGCCCGGCCCCAAACTGGAGGGAGCAGGGGAAGATGCAGAACAAGCTCCCTCCCCACCCAGGGTCGGGCTCGGCTGTGCACCAGGTTCGGAGCCCTGACGCGTGGCAGAAGCAGAAAGAACAAGGGGCACAAATTTTGCCTTTGCCCCCGGGTGCATAACACCCTCGTTACGCCTTTACTGTGTTCCCTTATTTTATCATTGGACATCTCAATGCATTTACCTGAACCATGTATTTTAAATATAGTATAAACTGGTCAGTCATACAATGTTTAACATATGCAGGATTTACATATCTTTTCTAGGGATGTTAAAATGCAGGTAATTGTGTAACTGCAATCGCTGAAAAACTCAGTGGTTTCATGATTACCTGCATCCTCGGTGGCAGCCAGCTCTTTAGGAGCCAGTGCATGCCAGAAGCCTGCTTTTAAGTGGACTCCCAGCCTGCAGTCTGCAGCCCCGCCCCTGGGGAGCTGGTTACTGCCCCTGCATTGCTGCCTCTGATACAGAGGCAGCAGTGTGGGGTGGCAGCCAGCTCCCCAGGAATGGGATGGGAGCCTGTGTATAAACATGAATGTTAACCGGTAAGACCAGGCTTATTGGTTAACTGTTTACACAGTTATACGTTCACACTCCTAATCTGTACAGACAAAAACTACAGTTTCTTATGCAGAAAAATTACATAGGGAATGTACTTCTGGACATTCAATACAAACATAGTCTTTTTGCTTTAGATTCTCCTTTTTCAGAAAGGGTATGTCTACACTTGTACCCTCTTTCAAGAGAGGGATGCAACTGAAGACTTCATTTGCAATTTTGAATTCCGGGATTTAAATATCCCACGCTTCATTTGCATAATCACGTTATGGCACTATTTCGAAATAGCACTATTTCAAAATAACAGACGCTGTTAAGATACGTTATTTCGAGAGAAAACCCTTCTCTCGAAATAACTCTTATTCCTCATACAATGAGGTTTACCAGTTATTTCGAGAGAAGAGTTTTCTCTCGAAATAACTGCGTCTTAACAGCGTCTGTTATTTCAAAATAGCGCTATTTTGAAATAGCTGCTGATATGGAAATGAAGCGCGGGATACTTAAATCCCGGCTTCATTTGCAATTTTGAATGTCTTCATTTGCATCCCTCTCTCAAAAGAGGGTGCAAGTGTAGACATACCCTAACTCTTCGTATACAATTTCACAAAATGAGATGCTACTTCTTGTTTTCTCTGAAACATGGTAAGCAACCTCAAGGGAAAATAAAGATTCCTGTTGGGGAGAAAGTTTATAAGTAAATAGTTAGTTCATGATAAATGGAATGGTAATGCAATGCTAATAGGATGCTGCTTGGGAGATGACAAACTGTAAATAAAATCAGATTTTAATGAGAATTGCCATCTGATGAGGGAGGACCATGCTGACTCCTGTCCAAGTATATATTTACCCAGTTTCCCTAGCTTCCTCCCCTTTACCACCTTTTCTTTTTAGATCCCTTTCCTCTGGGGCAAAAGGGAATTTACTTCACAATGACATCTAGAAAAGACTAGAAAGCACATAATTCTTTCTATTTCTATCCAGACTGCATTTCCATCCTTTGGCTTTTCTTCCATATATTAGTTCAAATTTCCATTCTCCAGTTCTGCCTTCACCTACCCGACTTCAATTGGTCCCACTGATGTTACTAGGACTGCACTAGATGTGAGGTCAGCACGTGGCCCATAGTATCTAGGCAGCAGGTAGTCAGAGCTGTACTTCAAACCATCTTTAGGCTTCCCTCTCCTTCCCCAGCCCTCTGTACTTCCAAAAATTTCCTAACGTTATGTTGGGGCAGGATGGAAGTGGAGGAACAGACTAGCTGGCTTTTCTCAGAGTTCCAGTGAAGCTGCAGAAGATTCTTCCCAAGAGAGTTCGTGTTCTGCATTTTGTTCCCATTGTCCACACGCTGAGGCCTATTATTCAACTGATGCATATCTCAAGGAAAACATTGTAACAGTATGAGGAGGTTTGCGGAGTTACATGGAAATAAAATAAGACCAAGAAGCCTCTGGTTAAAATTTGTCAGTAAAGATGGAACTAGACCTCCCAGTTCTCCAGCATTTTCCAAGCAAGTCCACCAGCATCTACATACAGAAGGGCCTTTCTAGGGTTGGATCATGCTGATCCCAAGTGAAGGGTTTGGCAAAGGAATCAGCAGCCATCCTGCTGAGGAATTGGAGAGGGCACTCAACATGGTGGCTTCTTCCAGATTCCCTGTGATCTCTGGGGTTCAGAGGCAAACTTCTTCCACAGGCAAACTTTGCATCCTCATAATATTTAGAGATGGAAATAGCAGGCAATGCAGTATCCCAGTGATAGCTACAGTAGTATGCGCAGATGCTGCCTCGCGCCGTTCGCGCCCTTTCTGTGGAGCACAGTCCAGCCCACCAGTTCCTCTTAGCTATCCACGGCTGCAGATGGAATCCGGACGAGCTCCTCTTCTGTTCTGAGAAGAAAGAGAGACAGAAATATTTTAAGTAGAAAATTCTGTTTTCGTCTCAGTTTAGCACCTTCCCAGTAGTTCTAGTTCCAGTTTCTTGAAAAACTTTTTTTAATTCTATATATAGTTGTACGCAATTCGACGTTGTTAAAAAAAAAAGAAAGAAAGGAAGAACAGAAAGAAAGAGGAAGGACTTAGCCTTGTTAGTGGTGCCATCATGCCCAGTTCCCCCCAGGTTTAAAAAGTGTGCGTCATGCTGGGATGCCATGCCAGCATCGGACGGCCACTCCCCCTGCATTAAGTGCCTTGGGGAGGGTCATATCCCCCAAAAGTGCATGCACTGTTCCAAATTAACCTCCCGCATGAGGCAGGACAGGGAGATGCGGCTAACGATGCTGCTATTCAATAAGGCATTGCGGCCGCCCACCACAGAGCACTCAACTGAAGAGGCTCCTGTGCCATGTAAGTCCCACGACAAGCGGACCTCTGCCCTTACCAGGAGCATTAGTGCGGGATTTGCACCAAGCACGTCGGGGTTCCGCCCAAGCCTATCACGGCTAAGGCACCCAAAGGCCGCAGTACATCCACGCCTAGCCCCGTGATTCCATCCAACTAGGCACCGACGGTGTGCACGGCACCGCGACCTGAATCGGCACCGGCGACAGCACCGAGAGAGCCTCATGCCGTTCCGAGAGCAACCCCCTTGGCGCTCACAGCCTCGGTGCTGAAGCGCTCGGCACCGCCGGCACCGCACCATTCACCACTGTCACCGACGTCCTCGGCACCGATCCCAGCCTCTTTGACGGCGCCGACATCACCAGTGCCAGCACCGCTAACACCACCTTGGCACCAGGAGAGGTCAGAACCGAGTTCGCTGGCCTCACCACCGACTGGACCTATGAGTTCCACTCTACCTCCTGCGCGTGCTTCTACAATGCCTACTAAGGCACAGTGCAAGTCTAGGCACGTACGCACACCAACACCAAGCCCTGAGGTGGCTGTTTTTTCTCCTGAGCCTTCTCCTCCACCTTCCTGCTGCTCAGGAAGTCACAGACATGATGGCTACATTTCACCTCCATGACGTTATCAGAGATCCCCACGTCGGTCATGCTCACCTCGTTACTACCGATCCTACCGTTCCCATTCACCTTCACATTGCACAGTGCGGTCAAGATCACCGAGGTCACCAAAGTCACGATATTCTCGCCACTACAGGAGCACAAGTTCTTATTCTCCAAGGCACTCCCCTCAAACGTATCACCATCACACCCGGCATTACACCTACTACTATCGTGAGCATTCACACTCAAGTAGTGCAGTATATTCCAGCTCTAGATCACCAAGATCCAGACAATCTCAGTCTCCACAGTGTCTGACTCATGACATCCCACTTCCTAGACAGGCTCCTCCAATACCCACAGGTGATGCACCCTTGGTTTCGAGCCAGCAGGAAAGGGATGATAATATACCCTCCCACCATGAGCAACAGCATATGGACTCCCCCACAGATCAGTCGTCCTCCTCACCGGACGATGCAGTATTCCAGGGTGACACTTCCCCGGCGGATGACTACAAACAGTTCCAAGAGCTGTTCAAAAGGGTAGCCCAGTCCCAGGAACTGCATACCACGGACATGCCACAGAAACAATACCGTCTGTTAAAAAATGTACAACCGTCCCAAAAATCCAAGTTAGCGCTTCCCTTTGACGAGGCCATCTTGGAAATTGCCAATGATGTCTTGCAAACTCCAGCCTCGGTGCCACCAACAAGCAGACGTGCTGATAAAAAATATTTTGTCGCTTCTAAGGACACTGAATTCTTTTTCACGCACCCCCAGCCCAACTCCATTGTTATGGATGCCGCTCAACAAAGATCAAAGACGGCACAGGGTAGGGCAGCGACAACTGATAAGGAGGCGAAGCGCTTGGATTTGTTGGGCAGAAAAGTCTATTCCTCTGCCACGGCAACCCTCAGGATGGCAAACTACGCGGCTCTCCTTGCCAATCATGATTTTGATAATTATACTAAACTGGTTGCTCTCCTAGAATTTCTACCTGAGACAAAAAGGCAAATTTTGAAGGCAGTAGTGCAGGAGAGCTACACAGCAGCCCACACAGTGCTTCAAATTGCCCTAGATATTGCCGACACTGCCTCTTGGACCACAGCGACATCAGTGGTCGTGCGGCGTGCTTCCTGGCTCCACCTGGCATCCATACCAAAGGATCCATACAGAGCGCCCTGACAGCAAGGTGGTGGGGCGGGTTGCAGCATGGGCTAGGGGATAGGGAGCCCACCTGGGGAGGACAGGGTCACAGGTTCAAGTCCCACCTCCATCAGGTCAGGTCAGGATGGGATGTCAAAAAGCCAAAAGTAGAGGACCTACCCTTCAACCATCAATTGCTGTTTGTTCAGAACACCAATCAGGTCTTCAATTCCAGCAAACACTCACTTACCACACTGAGGATGCTCAGGATGTATACACCACCATACAGATGTAAGAGATTTGGTCCATACAATAAGCAGAGACCTTTCTCATATGCCACACTCCACTTCCAGCCATATGATCAGCCAAGGCAGAGACAGCATACACAGAGATGCCACCAACAACCAGGCAAAGTGTCCAACCAACAGTTCCCTCAGCAGCAGGTTTGACATGTCAATCAAGGGACTGCATGCTATTCCCCTTATAGAGGCTCCACATGACATGACCACATTATTCCATCACCAGTTGAGACCATACCACCTCCAATGGTTCGCAATAACCACAGACTGTTGGGTCAGAGAAATTGTCATGTCCAGTTTCACCATCCCATTCTCTATCCAGCCCCCTCCCTCCCCTCCTACCCCGTCCCTCTTCAGGGACCCCCCTCACAAACCTCTTTTGCACCAAGAGATCTCACGTCTACTTACCATTGGGGCAGTAGAGATGGTGCCGAAGCAGTTCAGAAGGAAAGGCTTTTATTCCCGGTACTTCCTCACCCAAAAGAAGTCTGGAGGGTGGAGACTTATTCTGGATCTCCGCAGACTCAACCGCTACCTTTGAAAACAAAAATTCAAGGTGGTCACTTTAGCCTGTATCATTCCAGCTCTGAACGAAGGGGATTGGTTCGCATCCCTCTATCTCCAGGATGCTTATTTCCACACAACCGTGCATCTGGCTCACAGGAGGTTCCTCCGTTTCACGCTGGGCGAAGGACATTACCATTACAGAGTGCTACCATTCAGCCTCTTGGCAGCACCGAGAGTATTTTCAAAAACCCTAGCAGTTGAAGCTGCCTACCTCTGATGCCTTGGTGTCACCATTTTTCCGTATTTGGACGACTGCCTGCTGAAGGCCCCTTCTGCAGACAAAGCTATGGCAGCAGTCGACACGTCCAGGGTTACGTTCGAAGCTCTAGGGCTCATTATCAATCTCCCAAAGTCTTCTCTGATGCCTTCCCAGTCTCTCAAGTTCACTGGGGCGAGGCTGGACTCCATAGCCGCTATGGCGTATTTACCCCTGGACAGGTTCCATACCATCTAAGACCTCAGGAATGCTTTACTTGCTGCCCCCAAAACACCTATACTTACCTGCCTGAAATTGCTGGGTCACATGGCGGCCACCACTTATGTGGTACCCCACACGATACTCCACCTGAGGTGCCTTCAACATTGGGTACTCACCATATACACATCAGGGCAACCAGAGCACATGTAATTCTATTGTTGTCCCCAAACACGTGAAAGACTCCTTGCTGTGGTGGCTCAACCCGAAGAAAATCCTATCGGGTGTCCCCTTTCACAGCCCGAAACCAGCTGCATAAATCACCACAGATGTATCCCTAATCGGTTGGGGAGCTCATATGTGTCACTATCGTGTTATGGGGCTTTGGATGCAGCAGGAGTCCCTATTGCACATAAACTTTCTGGAGTTACGAGCTGTGTTCAATGCCTGCAAATACTTCCTGCATGTAATACGAGGCATCACAGTACAAATTCTCACCGACAACATTTGCACTGTCTACTACATCAATCGGCAGGGCGGTGCTAGGTCCCGATCCCTCTGTGCCGAATCCATCCACTTATGGAATTGGGCTGTCTGGCATGTAATCACACTCACTGCTGCTGACCTTCCTGGCAAGAACAATACTATTGCCGATGCCCTCAGCAGGGCCTTTCCCCTGCAGCATGAGTGGGAATTGCTCAACGAAGTAGTCCGCAACCTCTTCGAGCATTGGGGGTATCCCACCATAGACCTTTTTGCTACTCGAGCCAACAGGAAGTGCCGCCGCTATTGTTTGAGAGCAGGTATAGACACAGCTTCCCTAGGGGATGCCTTCCTTATCGACTGGGGACCTCACCGCTTACTCTACACCTTTCCCCCCATCCTCCTCATTCCACGGGTGCTGAAGAAAATAGCTACAGAGGGGTCGACCGTGATAATGATAGCACCGTTCTGGCCCCGACAGATCTGGCTATCCCAGCTAACACAGATGTCAGTATCACAACCACGACGACTTCCGCAGTTACACAACTTACTGTCACAACAGCACGCGTCGCTCCTTCACCCCCACATCGACCATTTGCACCTCACGACATGGCTCCTAGCTGGCTCTAGGGCCCAGAAATGACTTGCTCTCAGGCAGTGAAGGACGTCCTCATACATAGTAGACGCCAAACCACCCAAAAGACCTACCTTCACAAATGGTGTCGATTTCGGTCATGGTGTGAGGTGAGGGCTGTCGATCCTCTAGCAATATCCATCCAGCAGATACTGGACAATATTCTACAACTGAAGACCGGAGGACTAGCGATCTCCTCACTTAAGGTCCATCTAGCGGCAATTTCTGCCTTTCGTCCACCCATCGACGGTTGGTCAGTCTTCACTCACCCACTTACCAAAAGATTCCTAAAGGGTATCGCAAACCTGTGTCCCCCTCACAAACCTCCCCCGGAACAGTGGGACCTAGGTTTGGTCCTAGATACTCTGACCCATCCCCCCTTCGAACCACTTGCAACATGTGATCTGCACACACTCACGATGAAAGTGACATTCTTGCTTGCCATCACCACCGCACGGTGCGTGAATGAACTGGCAGCACTCTCTGCTGATCCCCCATATACGTTATTCACCGACCAGGAGATAAAAGGAGGTTCCCTGCTTCGGAACTGTTCTCTTTGTTTTTCAGATGGTTCCGGCTAGGAGGAACTGGTGGTCCGGACTGCACTCCACAGAAAAGGCGCGAACAGCGCGAGGCAGCATCTGCGCATTCGCGGTCCGGCAGGGGCTACTGCTAAGGAAAACTCTCCGAGCTGTGGCGCCAGGACAAGCCCGACACCTGTAGTGGAGCACCCATGGGGATACATATCTTGAAGAATAGATGTTACTGCACAGGTGAGTAACACTTTCATTTTTATTGGTAATTGTGGACAAACATCAATTTCACCACACACACAAACTGACAAAAGTATTTCCATTGGCAATCATCACTATTTACAGATAGGCAATGTAAAAAAGAATGTTCTTGAGAACTTAAGATTTAAAGATATTTACTTTTTGTGACATGCAATGATGATAATTTGTGTTTTTAATCATTAGCATTTTGAATCTCAGCCTCTGTCATTAAATAATTGTCTGAATTTCCCATTATTTCCTGCAAATGTGAAAATTTCAACAGATAAAAATCTAAAAAATGTTTAAAAATGAGCATGAGTATTCTCTGTTGTAATTATAAAACAGAAGTTGAATTTGGCCAACCCAAAATTTAATTGTCTTGGAAAAAATATAATATAAATATAAGTATTTACTTTATTTAGCTATGCAATATTGATATATTCTTACATAGGAATATTTTAAATGTAAGAATTAAATATGTTTACCAAGGTCTGGGAGTGCAGCAGAAGCTGCATGGTTAGTCCCTTGGAGAGAAAGGGGAATGGCTGATGGTGCTTAACAGTGACCCCTTGGACCAACTGGGGACTAATGTGACAGACTACAAATGGTAGTTAGAAAAAGGGATTAGTAAAAATAGAGATTAAAAACTAATAGCCCAAGTACTTTTTAAATAAACAAGGGCGGATTGTGTTGTCTTATGCCATGAATAGCTCAATTTCTTTACCAATTTATAGTTTGGATTCCTACACAGAAAGGATTTTTTTTTCTAGTAGTCCTGACCAAGCCAGACTTCCTCCAAAGGGGTGATGTATCATCCCCTTCCTGATCTTCTGGCTCTCTTCCTTCTAGTGACGTTCAGATAATCTGAAGAGTGACACAGTGAGAGCAACAGGCTTTATTATTTCTTTTCAGTAACCCCCGCACACATACCCGAAAGGAAGAGGCAGGGGAAAGAGAAGGAGCATTTTTCTGACACCAGTTTGGAGACTGTAGTTCAATTGGAACAGATGCACAACAAACGTGCAATAATGTGTGATATTTATGACAGAGACCTCTCCAGCATGACTGCAGGAACTTGCAGGGTCGCATTGGAAGTTTCACCAGTGTACTCCATTTTAATGTTCATTAGCCATGCACTCCCAGGAAAACGTACAGTATGCTCACCCAGGCCAGAGACCAATACTGCCAATTATTTTCAGACAAATTAATGCAGGAAATGAAACCTGGCTCTCAAAGGATTACCTTCCTCCTGATCTATACCTGGCTTGATTTTCAGCAGAAGTCACATCACCCTCTTCTGGAATAAGAAGGAGGGAGGAGTTAGCAGTTATCAGTGATAAAAAAATTATTATTCTTTAAATGACATTTTGTTCTCTTAAATATCCAGTGTAATTGGACACTCCATATATGTAAATGGCTAGCCTGGGTTTATTTCTAAATTATTTGGAAGCAAAGCTTGTGCCATATAGCATCTGAGGACTGCATTAATTTACAGGAATAAATTCTATTACTAGAATACAGAGAAATAGTTAAAGTATAGGAATGTCTGGAGACAGAGTAAGATCCCTTCTCAGCAAAGACCTTAAAATGCTTAACAACAGTGGCAATTAATGACACTTTTTCCTGATTCAGGTCCTTAACATATTCCTATGCTTGAAATATTTTTTATCCTGTAGTTGCCTGAGAGAGACTGCAAGCTCTTTCAGGCATTGAATATGCTTTTGTTTCTGTGTTTATTAAACACCATTTACATTCATGCTAACAAAATCAGCAGCATCTAAAAAACACATACTCTTTTATTATAGGGTTTTTTGGGGGGGATACCCAAATCCTTGGATTAGAAAGTGCAAGATTTAATGCAGAAAGTGCAGAAGGGTGGAGGCAGGGATGATAGTAGGGAGAGAACATAAGTTTAGGAGCCATTCCAAATACATTTTTTATAAAAACACTCAGTTCCAATAAATGCAGTTACACCAGATATGGCATATGAACTTCCCACTTTGCTGAACAACAGCAATTTTTCATTCAAAGTTTTACTGTTGCCATGGCCTTCAGCAATGTTGCTAATAATGAACAAAGGCACTTTTGGCCCTTCAGAGCACACTCAAAGCAAGTGATATCCACTATAACTGCATGCTTTTTTCTCTTCCATCTATTTGAATTCTCTGTATGTAGGTGCTGTATTCTGCCAATATTCATACTTCTCAGAAGCAATCAAACTACAGGTTGAACCCTTCTCAACTGGGACTCCTTGGTCCGGCCACATCCCTGGTCTGGTAGGACCACGGATGTTGCTGGACAAAGAGGCCATCCAGTAGATGGCCAGAGGCAGGAACCCTGCAGGGGGCCATGAACCTAGGCAGGCTGGCTGCAGGGAGGCCAGGAGAAGGAAGGAGAAGCATGGAGTCCAGCTGAGCTGGTGGCCAGAATGCCAGCGGTCTCTGGCAGGGCAGCAGTCTGTTGCAGTGATGCCAGGAGCCACAGCGGCAGGACCGCGGGGCTGCTGCAGCAGGGCTGATAGAACCAGAAGCCGCGGCTGTGGGGCCGGTGCTGCCCCAATTGGACGGGCAGGGTCGGAAACCCTGATGGCTGAGCAGCAGACTGCTGCGGGGTAGTGGCGGGGAGGTGGGCTGGTGGGGCCAGTGCTGCAGCAGTAGAGCTGGCAGGCCGGGGAGCACAGGTGACAGGGCAGTGGTTTGGCATGGCGAAACTGAAAGCCCCAGTGGTGGGACCGTGGGCTGCTGTGGCAAGGCAGCGAGGCTGGTCACATGTGGCGAGCCCAATGGGAGGCCAGAGCAGGAGTGGAGCAGAGTGGGGCTTGGGGGGTGGGAGGGGGAGTGGCAGGGGGGCAGAAATTACCTTCCCTGGTCCAGCAAAATCCCTCCTTTGGGACAACTCAGGTCCCGAGGATACCAGACCAGGGAGGTACAACCTGTAGAGGTGAAAGTGGGCAGGTACAGTATACCGACAAGTAGCGACTGCCAGTACTGGTCCCCACACAGCCAACATTAAAGGTAAGGATGTTAAGTAATGGTTAATTTGTAACAATATGGCTTTTCTGTAGCCATGTTGGAAGGCCTGTGCTAGGCCTGAACCAAAGCCGCCTTCTGTAGCCAGACTGAAGAGCAGCAGCCATTAACTGTAAGACCTGGAATCACATACTCACATTCCATCTAAATTGTATTAAAAAGTGTCACACCAAGCTCTGAGGAGGGGACTTTGTCCTGATAGCTCCCCCAGTGTCACCAGATAAAGAAACAGATCTCAAGACAGGTAAAGAAAACTAAAGTCACACCATTCTGTCTGGCAAGAAACTGCTTATCAACAGAGAATGTTGTAGAATCCTCATTCTATGATCATTGTCATTACACTTTCCTATTGTTTGACTGTGTGATCTCTGTCTGGTTTGTAACTGTTTCTGTCTGTTGTATAATTAATTTTGTTGGGTGTAAATCAATTAAGGTGGTGGGGTATGATTGGTTAGGTAATTTTGTTATGACTGGTTAGTAAAATTATACTAAAATAATTGGTTACGGTATAGCTAAGCAAGACTCAGGTTTCATTATATAAACTGGGGTCCAAGAAGGAGAAGAAGAAGAAGATCAGAAGTAACAGAAGCAGAAGGAAGGAAGCAAAAGGCTGGAAGAAGACCAAAGGGAGACAAGGAACGCCAAGAAGAAGAACTCACCTCCAAGACCCAGCCTAAGATAAGAGCTGCCAGGACTCTCCTGCACAACCGTGATGTGCAGCAGCTAAGATCCAGAGAGACTGACCTTGCCTGGCCAACAGGGGAAGTCTGCCTGCCTTTATCAGGATTGGTGAGCATGATACTGTGTGCTTAGCATGCGTATTCTGCTTGTTTGGGAATTGTCAATAAATAGAGGATAAGGATATTACTGTGTGAGGCTCTTTCAGTGGCTAAAGATCCTGCAAAACCCGGAGGAAGATGCGCCCTGAGCCCTAGGAATTGGGTAAGGGTGGGTGTGTAAATTAACAGGGTTGCACCTTGAGCCCTAGGAACTGGGTAAAAGTGTGTGTCCCTACAGTGTGGAAGGGGTAGAGAAATTTGTGCGGGTAACAAATTGACTAGTTGACTAGTCGGTAGGCACTTCGGCATTCCTCCTTTGAAATGTACAAGAGCCTCTTGTACATTTCAAAGGGGGAATGCAAAACTCCGTGTGAAGCTTGGGACCAGCGGGAAATTCCGCTGACTCTGTGCTACACATGGGTGTGCCAGCTTTGAAATGCACAAGAGTCCCTAGCGGGGGCTCTTGTGCATTTCAAAGCGGCAGCGCAACATTGAACTCAGAGTCCCCCGCTGACCCCAGGCTCCATGCTGTGCTGCTGCTTTGAAATGCCACACGGAGCCGGACTCAGCTATGCGGCACTGCCGCTTTCAAGTACCCCCCCCCCCGTCCCTCCCCTTTGCTGCCTCTATCTGATAGAGGCAGCAAAGCGGGGGGGTGAATCAACTAGTCGACTGACTGTCCAATAAGCATTTGCTTATTGGAGAGTCGACTAGTCCTTAACATCCCTAATTAAAGCATTGCTGCGGGAGCACTTTAAGGGCCCTCCTGAAAGTTCTGCCACAGCAGCACTTTAACGTCACTGCCACTTTTGCTCCCTCCTACCAGCATAGTTGCTGACAAGTGGGAAGCAAAAGGGGCAGCTGCCCTGAGGCCTGGTGATTGAAAAGCGCCTGGGGCTTTAGGCTGTTGCTACTGCAGCAGCAGGAGCCCTGGGCCTTCAAATAGCTTCCGGAGTTCCATGGCTCATGGTTGCTACTGCTGTAGTCATGAAGGGCTGGCTGGGGTTTGGGGGGGGGGAGTCTGGTCCATAGCCCTGCCCCTTCCAACCAAGGCCGCTGCCCTCACCTTGTCCATGACCTCCCAGGCTATGTATTGGTAAGGCTTGATTTGTGCTTTCACCCCTGAATCAAACCAAACATACTAATGACCAGCTCAGGTGTTATTTGGCTACTACTGTTTTCTGGCCTTCACTCCATATACAATCTAGACTGTGCTCCTTATATGTGGCTTTTTTGCCAGGTGGCAAATGTACATTTTCACTTTAGGTGCCTCTGGCTAGTCCTTAGATGCCAAGTTGCAAATCTAAAGAAATAATGATCTCTGAAGCTTGCAACAGTGCTAATCAAAGCCAACCCAGTTGCTATAGGTTCCCCAAATTATTTCTATTACTATGAGCCCTTGGAAAATAGGAGACCAGGATGGAAGGAGTGTTTAATCATTTATACAACTGTGCTATATGCCCTCATAATATAGAGGGAGCCATTAATAATTCAGTATATATGTGTTTGGAGGATAATATTGCTACACAAGTTCCAAATGTCATGAAATGTAATCGGTACATACATTTTTTTGCTTCATTTTGATGTATAAAGAAATCCTCAAAGGTTTATATGTTTTAAGGCAGGGCTACTCAACTTTGGAAGCCCCAGGGGCCACAATGATAGTCACAGCACATGCCGAGGGCCGCAACGTAAGTGTGGTTGTATATACATGCAAATGTAGATGCAAATAGCTTCTTTCACACTGATGGGCATGAATACAAAGATTAAGGCAAGACTATACAACATGCAGGTCCCATTTAAGTCAGTTCTGCTGTTATTAATAAAATGCAGCGTTTACCCGATTTCCACCCATATGACAGTACTTTTAATGAGCAATGACAGTCCAGGAATTTAACTACTAAAACACATATCAACAGAAGACCATTATATTGACTACTTTTTTGTTTTGGCTCCCACCCGAGGGCCGTGTGTTGAGCCCCACATAAACCCAAACCACACTGCGGGCCGCAAAGAAACAGGCGGCCCACGGGCCGCTTGTTGATTAGCCCCGTTTTAAGGTATTTTTCTCCTGCTTGTTTTTCTCGGTTTACACATATCAAGTCTTGCAGACTCGGCTGTTACAGAGAATGCTACCATTGATGAGAGAATTAAAAAGGATTATAATATCACAAGAGACAAACTGAGCAGTTGAAAGGAGAAGGGATTTTTCATCAGACTATATAAATGCCTTTGGTTTTAAACATATATTTTACACATAACTTAATAAACTTTTGGGAGAAAAGATCTCTGATGGATATTCAACTATCCCATTCAAGGAGTGAAAATATTCTTATTCCAGATGAGTAGTCTTTTTAAAGACTCTTCTAACAAAATAGGGAAGACAAGACTGGATGTTTCTGATAGTATTTCTAAAGTAAAACAACAAATAAAAATTTATATATTTGGAAACATTCAAATTTTAAGATTTCTCAGAGGTGCGGAGACTTTCCTTTTGTTCTATATTTGTACAACCTAACACAGTGAAGTCCTAGTCCATGACTGGGGATCCTAGGTACTACATTAATGCAAACACAGGTTGCACCTCTCTAAACTGGGACTTTCAGGTCTGGCAACATCTGTGGTCTGGCAGCACCACAGATTTTCCAGAATCAGAGAGTCCCAGTGCACTGCAGAGAGTGGGGGTGGGAGGAAGGAGAGAGAGATTAGAGCCTGGTGTGATGCAGGGGTGGGGGGCAGGAGTCTAGCACAATGCAGCTGGGCTGCTGCGGGAAGGGATGGAAGCTGGGAAGCCAGGTGGGGCGGCAAAACAGGGAGACTAGAAATAACCTCCCCTGGTCTGGCAAAAATCACTCATTAAGGACCAATTGGGTCCTGAGTTCTGGATCAGGGAGATCCAACCTGTAATAGGTACAAATATCCCTCCCCCTTTGCAGGGTTCCTTTAATAATTATTGCTGATGTGTAAGTTCAGAAAGTCTGCGTTAGGCCTGATTATGTCTGACAGCCCTTAGGACAACCACCCTGATAGCTGGTTACTCATACAGGACATTCACTGGCTGTTGGACTGTAGCTGGTTTCATCAGTTCCCCTAGCGGGATGAATCGAAGACCCAGGTAAGTGTAATACAAATTTGCATTGTTCTAGCATCACACGTTCTGACAGTTAGGGCTAACAGCCACTGCATGCCCTGGAGCAAGGTGTGTGTGTGAGAGACCAGCTCCGTGACCCTGGAAGGAGAGGGGCTGAATGTGGAAGGAGCAGGGCAGCGGGCAGTCAGCTCTCAGCACCACCCAGACTGTGGTATGCCCCCCCACCAGCCCTCAAAGCCACACAGAACAGCGCTGCTGGGGTGGGAGCCAGGAGTTCTGGGTCTCTGGGCAATTGCCCTCTTTGCCCTTCCCTCACCCTCCTGTCAGTGGGCCTGTGTTCTGAAAGGGAGAAGAATAATCTTTATAAGGCTGTGTGTTTCTCACCCTGGTTCTCAGCATGTCCATTTTTTCATTGAAAGTTTTACTGTTGCCATAGCTTTCAGCAACATTTCTAGTAATGAGCACATGTCAAATGACTTGGAGGCTTGGTTTGGTTTAGGTGAGCACCCACACGTGTGAATTCCCTTTTAGCCTTTACTTAAACAATGGTGAGGCTCCTGACTCTGCAGTACAGGGTGGGCTGGAAACCACTCAGGAGCAGGTTCTTTTAAGATATGTAGAATATTTCCCTCTTTTGTACTTCCCTTTTCTAATCAGGCCAGAAATCTGTTAAATATAGAACCCTAATTGTATATTTCAACACTTCTGTTTCCAGACTTAGCTGATATTGGGAAGCACAGAGACACACTAAAATGAAAAATTGCTATTGGAAAGCTAACCAGCCTTTTTTTAAAACTGTAAGTGAAAGTTTCCTTTTGAACACAACCTAATTTTGTAAAAGTTAATGATTATTGGGTACAATTTTTGAGAGCCTATCTCACTGAAAGACAATCAGGCTTAGGCCCCTAAGCTACTTGGTACAATTTTCATAATTATCATTATTAGTATTTTTTATTGTAGTAGAGCCTAGGCTCCCCAATCAGGAACTGGGAAAGATTCTGTACATATAGCTAAAAGACTTAAGTTCTTTGGGACAGGTACCAAGTATGAAAGACAACCGATGGCTATAACAAACATAGGGGAGTAACACAAGGCAACAGAGAGACCATTGAGATTAATATTGACACACAAAACTAAATTAATTTTAGTTAATTTCAGGTGTTCAAAAGTTCTGAAATGTTAGAATTATGATTGCCTGAATTATGTAATCACATACTAGTTTTCCACAGGACACCTGCCTTATTTCATGCACGGGATGGAAGGTGATCACTTAGGCTATGTCTACACTGCAACGCTATTTCAGGATAGCGGAAGTATCCCAAAATAGCTATCCTGCATCTTTATAACAAGCCAGTTATTTCAAAATATAACAGGCTCGCTATTCCGACGTCCCTGTAAACCTCGACGTCCCTGTAAACCTCATTCCATGAGGAATAAGGGACGTTTTAGAATAGCAGGTTATTTTGAAATATAGTGCTGTATAGACAGCACCAAAAGATGAAATAAGCTATTTTGAAATAAGATCAAAATAACCTATGCAATGCGTATCTTATTTTGAGCTATGGTGCAGTGTAAGCGCACCCTTAGTCAACAGCATTTTATTTTGAAGAATGAAGATAATGTGTGACCCCAGACTTAATTTACTATTCAAACCCTGCTCTGATGACTGAATTATTAATTTCCACATGGGCTTTTCTGCAGCACTCATTACAGTGTCAGAGAGCTTCATTAAATCCTAATTAATGTAGCTTCACAAAATCCCTGTGATATAAAGAGTTGGTATTATCCTCGTTTTGCAGATGGAGAGTTGAGATTCAGAGAGATTATGGAAACAAATATCCACTAATTTGGGGTTTCCCAATTTGAGATGCCTAAAACTTGATTTTTCAGCATACTTAGCATTACATAGCACTGTTAGGTTCAAAGCACAGGTCCCATTGACTTCAGTTGTGGCTGTGAGTGTTTAGCAGTTCTGCAAATTAGACCTCAGGGTTTCAGGTTAAGCACTCAGAAAATGAGGAACACACAATTAATGACCATCTGTGAAATATTTGGTTTTAGAGGTTTACACAGCAGCACACAGGAACTCTGTGGAAGAGGCAAGGATAGAATCTGGATCGCCAGGGCAGCATTCAACTGCCTTAACCATGAGTTCACCCTTTCCCTTCCTGCAGTCCCCTGCCTCATTTATTACCCAATGTCTGCAATAGATAAGGCAAGAGATCCTAAAAACCACAGCCCCTATACCTACCCATCCCTATTCCACCATCAGAACGGATCCATCCTGTGCACAGTCTATTTGCCTAGCCTCTCCCCGTTTCTTCTCCACACACTGTCCCCCTACCCCAGTTTCCTCAGTGGTCCTCCTCATCTCCTTGTCCAACAGATCCTAGCATTTCTTTCCTACCCAGTCCCAGTATTCTGGCCTCTTGCCCCAACCCCAACCTTCATCTCCAAGTCTCAGTTTCCCTTTTCCCCCATTCCAGTCCCAGTCTCTATAGGCTTTGAGTCCCACTTTTCTACTTCTGCTGTCCTAGCCTAGCTGTCGTCTCATGTCTGAGGTCATACAGCCCCACTGGGTGTAGGTCTGGAGACACTGCAGCCACATGGCTGGGAGGAGTTGCTGACACAGGGCATTGCAGTTCCTGGGAGCAGAGACCTGCGGATCAGTCATTGCCAATTTCTATCTGCAAATATCTGCACCTGCAGATAGAAATTTGTATCCACATAAAGCTCAAACTATTTGGCACATTTTATTGTGTGGCACAACATCCAATGCTTCCAAGAACAGCCTAGAGAATTATGCTGTATGAGGCTAGGCTATACAATTGTAAACCACAAAGGTTGAACATTTAACCAGCTAAATGTTCTTAAGACTTTATTTTTTATATCACATACATTTATTTGATAATAACTTCAGATTTCTCTCAATGTATAGCAGACTATGAGGCTGGCAGACCAGATGCCAGCTCTTTTTAAGGTTTTAGGCCTCATTGCTGGAAACTAGCCAGTTTCACCCATCAGTAAAAAATGTTTGCTCTGAAACTGTGAACCTAATCAGGCAGGATTAGCACCTGCTCATCAAGAAAGCCTGTCAAAACTAAATGGGCCACTGTGGGATGTCACAATACAATGACTTTGTTAATTACCACCTTTATCCATGAAAAATCTAGGCACTGATAGGGCTCATGCCATCATCTTGAATTGTGGAAGAAGGAAATGAAAATATCTGATAAGAAAATTTAACCTCTTTTGGGTTTTGGATTATCAGGGTATGTCTATACAACAATAAAGAAGGCATGTCTGTTCCTTGGGCTGTTAGGCTGTTTCATTGCTGTGTAGATTTCCAGGCTTGGGCTGGAGCCAAGATTCTAGGACCTTATGGGGTGGCAGGATCTCAGAATTTTGGCTGCAGCATGAGCCTGACAGTCTAGACAGCATTGAAACAGCATGAGCCCAAATGGGTTTTTCTTTGCTGTGTAGGCATACCCTTGCAGGGCTGGAGCTACAAAACAGAAACAGAGATCCCCAGTATCAACTTAGAGTAGCCATAAAAACATTCAGGCATGTCTACACTACATGAAAGATCAATGCTGCTCAGGTTGATCTTCTGGAGTTCGATTTAGCGGGTGAAGAATAAAACCACTAGATCAAACTCAACCTCCACCGATACTGGTACTCCTACTCATCACAAGGAGTAAAGGAAGCTGATGGGAGCAAATGCTCCTGTCGACCTCTCGCGGTGTGGATGGGGTTTTAAGATATGTTGAATCCAGCTATGTAACTTACGTAGCTGGAGTTGTGCATCTTACTTCAATCTTCCCTTGTAGTGTAGACCAGGCTTCAGAGCTAACAGATTACTATACTATAACCTTTTCAAACTATAGTTTTTAACTTATTTGTATACATACGTTTGCCTACTTTAACTTTGTAATAACTCTAGTTTGTTTTCTTAGTTAATAAATCCTCATTTAATAAACCTTACTATAAGATTGGCAATGAATGTTGTCTTTAGTGTGAGATCTAATGTACAAGTTGACCTGAGGTAAGTGACTGATCTTTTGGGACTGGAAGTAACCTGAATATTTTGATCTTTAGTGTAAAATGACCAGCTATCACTAAGTCCAGCTTGCTTGGGTCTCAAGATAGAATGGAATATCCAAGGGATTTGTTTGTGATTCCATGGTAAGATGGCTATAATGCTTTAGGAGTCAGTGCTTGTTACGGGGTTGGTGAAATCTAATTATAGAACATAAAACTAGTTTGGGGTATCTGCCCTGCTTCTTGGCATCCTGCCCTCAGATTGGCACTCATGGTCATGAGAAACTGAGAGTGACAAAGACTCTTAGGCCATGTCTAAACTATCCCCCTTTGTCGGCAGAGGGATGTAAATAAAGCACATCGAAAGTGCAAATGAAGCGGGGATTTAAATATTCCATGCTTCATTTGCATAATCACGTTCTGGCACTGTTTCGAACAAGCGCCATTTCGAAACTGAAACCGTGGTTTAGACGTGGTTCTGCCGGCAGTGGGGTGATTTTTCGACAGATCCTGTACTCTCGTTTTTTGAGGAGTACAGGATCTGTCGAAAAATCACCCCGCTGTCGGCAAAGCCACGTCTAAACCACGGTTTCAGTTTCAAAATGGCGCTTGTTCGAAACAGTGCCAGAACGTGATTATGCAAATGAAGCGTGGGATATTTAAATCCCCGCTTCATTTGTACTTTCAGTGCATGTAATTTACATCCCTCTGCTGACAGAAGGGTGTAGTGTAGACCTAGCCTCAGTTATGTGAAGGAGGTGCTGTTTTTAGAGTGACTGTTGTATTTGTTGAAACTATAGAAAGAACCTTCTTGGTGTGTCCTGCTGAGTGTGTATTCAGAGAAAAGCATTATAAAAACAAGAGGGAGCTTGGGAACAGTAGACTAGATAAATGAATATTAAGATACCATACTTTAAACACTACTGTCACACTTGTTTCTGACCTCATGCGATACACTCAATGCCAAAGTGAACTGGTTAGATCAAAGTAATCACCCATTTTAATTATGTTTTAAATCAACTATCAGGAACTGTTTATATAAATAATCCATTTTAATTAGGATTGTGTATTGGTACTTTTAGTTATTTTCCTAAAGAAAAGCTGGTTTTTCTTTGGTAATCATTAAAACATGCTGCTTTGCAAGTAAGTATAGCCTTTCATTACATTTAATTTTTTTTTTTTTCACTAGCCAGGAAAATACACTATTTAATTAAGGAATTTTATAGTTTTAACTTAGAATCATTCAGAGTTTTAATCTTTACATTTTTATTATGTTAGAAAATGGTGAATATTTTATGTATTAGATTAATTTTCTACTCATTTATGTCAAAATGCATTTATATGGAAATTAGAATTCAATTAAAATGCAAAAAACCCTAGCTTTTTATGAATTAGTTGAATAAAACTACCTTAAATGTGCTGGATACATGTGAAATAAAAATAAGCATATAAAGCATGTTTTGAAATTAAAATTAACGGATTTATTAAATAAAGTAAGCATTATCTGCAGTTAGTAAACTGAACTTATTGGTTTAGGTCACCATGTCCTTCCAGAGTTTAGAACTAGTAACTCTCATCCTCAGTTGTAGTTTATACTCATAGACTGGAAGAGGTAAACAAGCTTTCCCACTTTTTGAATTTCTATTAGATTTCTTTGAATGAACTAGTCATTGAGCTGAACTAGCTGCATAAACTGAGATGAAGAAAACATTCTCTCTGAATCTGAAGTGGCTACTACTGTCAAAACTGGTTTAGCATGTCAACAGACTCTGGCTCCAAATGCTTGGCCAGAAGTAACTTCTCTTCGGTGGTTTGACTTTTTTTGCAACTTGGCAGCAAAGATGTACTATCTAATTCTTTTTGTTATTAATTTAAACAATTATAATAGATTACCTTAAGTGCAGGCCTTAACATAGATTGTCATTTTAAATTCTAAATATTTTTTTTCTAAAAATATCCTACTTAAATAAAAAGTAAAACCATGTTTTTAAAATCATAGCTTCCTCATCATAACCATACTCCTTTAAAAAGTAGGATTCTGGACTTACATTACTATACTCAGTAAAAAATTACAATGCAGCCATCTGGTGTGTCTACAGGGAATTGACTCATGTAATAGCACCAATGCAATCAGCAGTGCAGCAATTTGGCATGTCCTTGGGGACAAGTGACCAATGAATTTTGCAGTTTTTTAGCCATTAACAAAATAAATGAGATATTTTGCAATGCCTGCATAGGGGCCTCCCTTGGACAGTTTTTGAAGATGTGAGGTGCTTCCTGCTTTCTGTGAAATTCCATATCAATAGAGTCCTTGCAGCAGCACACAATTTATTTCTCCAGAGGAGGCAACATGAGAGAGGGGCCAATTTTCTCTTCAAAGACACAGACCAACTCTCAGGAGTCCATCTCTACATTAACCCTTTAGTGACCAGTGCTCCTACAACTCAGCTCTCTTCTTATGGCCCTAAGGACATACAATATACTCTTACATCCCACAAATCAGTGATAGTAGGTGAAAGTAACATGATGCCAGATAGCATACATTTCATCTGACATTAAAGGGGCACCAGTTGAAGACCTAAGTTACTGCACATTAGTGAGTGCTAATAATCCATCCTGACCTGTAGGACAGCAAAGTATGTGTCATAAAAGACCTGAGCTGCAGACCAATAAAAAGCTTGTCTTTTGTCATAAATGTTTTCTATGAAATAGAGCTCCACTTCTAAGCATGAGGAGGAGCCTCCTAACCCCATACTAATTCAACAATTTCATCCTGTCCTGTAACACAAGGGTGATGAATTGCTTTTCTACTATGGCTGTAACATATTTTCCAAGAACTGGGAAAAGTTTTAATCCAACTGTTAAGTTTAGTTTTTCTGACAATACACTATGGGTGTGTCTAGACTACAGGGTTTTGGAGACAAAAGTGGACTTTTGTCGACAAAACTATACCTGCGTCTACACTGCTGCTGAGTTCTGTCGACATAACGTCGACAGAACTCAGCAGTTTTGTCGACGGTTGTAAACCTCATTCTATGAGGAATAACGCCTTTTGTCGACAGAGGTCTGTTGACAGAAGGCGTTATTGCATCTACACTGTCCTTTGCGTCTACACTCTCATGTCGACAAAGCAGCTTGCTTTGTCGACGGAACTGGATGTAGTCTAGACGCTCTTTGTTGACAGAAGTTTTGTCGACAGTATCTGTCGACAAAACTTCTGTCAACAAAAGCCTGTAGTCTAGATGTACCCTGTGTAGAGTACATTTATGGACAATGGCAAAGGTATTTTTTCAGAAGAGTTTGGCTTTAAGGAATTTTTGTGTGGGTGTGTTTCATTCCATGTTCTGGATATCTTCTGTGATGACCCATGATATTTATTACTTATTCTTCAGCTATAAATTCAAGGCATTCCCTAAGGGGTTTCCATCACAAGCATTCATTACCCTGAGCAGGGTCCTATTATGTTAGAAACTATACAGACATATAACAAAAAGAGCTTACAATTTAAATATAGTGCAAGAGAGAAACAGTTGCTCACAATAAAAAGATTGGTTATATTGTTAGCTCATGCTTCCCTTGTTTTCAAGATCCATTTTTTTCACAGAGGAAATGAATGGCTCTACCCTTAATGAATGGGGATTTCTATTTGTCTTTCATCCACTGAAACAGTACAATATTCCTTACAATGTATCAAATAGGCTTATATTTATCTGTGTAATACAACAGATTAAATCAATGTATTGGAAATAAGAAGATAGTTTACATATGTAAGGACTACTTTTCTTTGCCCTGGGATATGGAGTGTTTTTAGTCTTACAAGTGATGGAAAAAGAGACTTTTCCCCAAGCTGCTTAGTCTTCTCCCATGGTCCTTTTCTCAAGAGATTTCTTTTCCAGAATCATTTGTTTAACCTCAAATCAGATATGCTCCAAGCACCTTGAAAATCCATAACTACTCTTCACTGGCTGCCAATATTATCTGAGGACATTAGAAAACCTCAACTTAAATCTTGCCCCCCCCATGCCTCCAATCTGCAAAAGACACTGCTCAATTTCAATGACTTTTATTGCTAGGGAAAAAACAGCATCTTAACAGCCTAGGAGACAAAGGCCTTGTCTATACTAAAGCAGGCCGTTCACATTAGGCCCGTATGTGAATAACGTAGCTAAAGTTGATGTACTTAGGTCTGTTTACCCTGGTATCTTCTCAGCAGTAAATCAACAGCTGATGCTCTCCTGTCGACTCCACTTACTCTTCTTGTGGTGGTGGAGTACCAGAGTCAACAGAGGTCAATTTATTGCATCTGTACTAGACGTGATAAATCTGCTGGATTAATTGCTGCCCTTTGATCCAGCCTGTAGTGAAGACCTGCCCTAAGATTCTCATTTAGCCAGAAGACAGAAAGCTACAGTGCAAGCTTACTTCACATTGAGACCAAGGTGTTTTGGTGAGACAATCTGTATGAACTCCTCTCTAGTAAAGAAAGAGGGTAGTTCAGATTCCTGTAGGCTCTGGACCAGGACCTATGTACCCATCACCAGACCTTTTGCAGCACAGTTTTGAAAGAAGAGCGAATTTTTCCCTGGGTATCTGATCCTGTTCATGGGGAATCACATTCACCTTCCAGTGTCCCTAGAGATCACTTTTTTCCCTTTGACGGTTCCAGCTAAACTCTTGGAAAGCAGAAATAATGAGTAGCTAAAAGGGATAGTAGAACAGGGTTTTACAGGATGGCTTTGATAAGACCAAGAAACTTATCTCTAACATAAGGCACAATATCATGCAAGATTACTGAACTACACAGGCTTGTAGAGAGAAGTTTGGCTTCTGAAATCATGTGAGGACTATGCTACATCTGAAAGTGGCATTTCTCCAGAGAAACAAATACCTGGAGAAAATTCAGCCTATAAGATGAGGTTTTCTTTGTAGTTGCAGCTTACTCCTTTGATCTGAATGTGACAAAAGACACAGTAGCTTTTTGTTTCAGTCACCAACTCATTTTGAAGTTTAGAGAATGCATGTGATAATTACGGGCTTTTCTTCTTGCAACCTTCATTGACCTATAACTGGGATATGAACTAATACTAATCTACATTGATATCTCTTTGCATTTCAAATTGGGTTTCCTATTGTCTCCTTGTTTAAATACAATCTTAAAGACTCTCCAATCTGTAAAAAGAATTACAAAATCCTTTGCATAGTGTTCAATTAGCTCTCCCTTTGTTCTCCTTAATATTTCATTCAACATTGTACTGGCAGTAAACTTGAATTAGATTGTTGTTGTAACTGTGTTCTCAGAATATTAGAGAGAAGGTGGATGAGGAAATATCTTTTATTGAGCCAACTTTTGCTGGATTCAAGAGATAAGATTTTGAGCTGCATGGAACTTTACTTTAGGTCTGGGAAACCTCCCTGCTCATATTTGGAGTATTTTTGCAGACCTGAAAAAGAGCGCTCTCAAGCTCAAAAGTTTGTCTCGTGCACCCAACAAAAGTTGGTCCAATAAAAGATATTACCTCACCCACCTTGTCTCAATAAGTCATCTCACAGTTGTAATTTCATCTTATAGGAGAGATTTGTGTAACCGCAGAATCCAAGATTATACATTGATAAGCAATGCCCCATTAACAGTTATCTGTGTGTCTGCACTGGGGGACTATGCACCCACACAGCAACTTGTTCATGCTTGTCACAAATGTAAAGTCTAGCCTATGGCGTTAAACAATACACTTTCTAATTTTGGTGCTTAGGTCATATGATGTTTATAAGTGGCAAATCCCCTAAGTAAAATACAATAAGCACTACAGTCTCCAAGACCAGTAGCTTTACCTGAAAACTAGCATCTCCTCTTCCTGTTGGAGTTAGATTGGCTTTAGGCAGCATGGTCCTGGTGTTGACATCCTCATATTCTGGCATCAATATTTCACAAATGAAATTTTCTTGGAAACATTTAACAAATGTGTCACTCCAGGAACTAACTTGGGGCTATGACATGACATTGATGTAGAAGTCTTGAGAAGTTGTAATTAAATTCTGTGTCCAATTCAGGATCAGCTGACTGACACTAGATATCTAAAAGCAACTTTATTTGCAGCTTGCAAATGGAAAAGAAAATAGAGAAGTGTCTTTGAAAGCTCAGATCCTGTTTATACATTTACATCAACAGCCAAATCAGGTATATCTCACCTGATAAGATAAACAGTAATGGAGAATCTGAAGGGGGAGTATGGTTGGTGTCTGAGCCATTTCTCTGCAAAAATAAAATAAAAATTGGTTCAAAACCTGGTTGGGTAACCAAGTGAGTCTTGTGTTATCTGATCTTAAACCTTAGTGGCAGAGTTCCCCTCCCTCCTCTTTCTATTTAATAAAAGCTTCATAAATTATAGCATGGAAGTATGGGACATCTTGAATAGGATGATACTGCATCTTTCTCACAACCATGTGTTCCCCTATGGGTAGAAGCTGGGCAGAAAATGTATATAAACGCTTGAGAAGGTATATATGAATAAATGATAATTATGGCAACAAATCCCTGACATTAATATGGGATTTTTACTAAAAATGTAGGTGAGAGCCCACAAATACTACATTCTTGAGTACATATTGATTTCTACCAATATGAGAATCATAGATATAATTCTGTTCTTTTTTGTGAGACAGGTAAAACAGAACATTACTACTTAATATTATCAACAGTGTGTGCATAATTTATGTATTTTCTGTGTATGGTATATGTGCAAGTTTAGCTTCTTTTTGCCTTCCCTCTTGGAGGTAGCTCTGGATTTATGAGAAGCATTTAATCCTGTAATGATAGTGTGACATTATCTAATTAAAATATGACCATATGGATCATTGTTGTTGCCACTGTTATAGAATTGCAACAAATCTTGTACAAAGTATATCAAGTAAGGTGTCTATGGAAAGGCTCCATAGATATACATAGTGGGAAACAGTCCCTGTTCCAAAGAGTTTACAATCTGAATAGGCAGTCAGATTACAAGTAGCTTACAAGTCAGAATGTGGAAGGGAGGGAGTGATAGAACTGAGGCACAGAAAGAGTAAGTGACTTGCCTATGGTCTCAGAAGAATTATGCAGAAGAGCTTGAAACTGAATCGAGAGTACCCAAGTATCAGTTTGGAGCCTTAGTCACAAAACCATCCCTCCTCCTTTACTTTTTTACCCTAAGTTGTTTGGTGTTTGGGTGTTAAGTAGCTACATAATTTTACCTGGAGGAAGAGAGATAGCTGGGTATGGTACAGACTGTAGAGCATTGTGTGAGGTCTTTCTGGTTAAAACACTGCTTTCAATCTGAAAAGCGTAAAGGCTTTTATTTTACTCCTTTCATTTTGTATATCTCATTCATTCTCTCTTTGAAAACTCTGATCTCTATTTCATTGTGTTCTGCAGGCTGAGTTTTTCTCCCCCAACCTCCACACATGACAAAACGTCTATTTCGATAAAGAGAAAAGAGGAAATGTAGCAGATATAAATATAAAGAAACTAAGCCCTAGAGAGCTGTAATCAACCTTTCTAGGAAGGCACTTCAGTATGTGTACACCTAACACACCTTCCTGGCTTTCTACTGCCTGCTTTCAAGGTAGGTTTTGTTATGCCCTCTCTCTCTCTCTGTTTGCAATCTAGTCATCAGCTGAAATCTGTCACCAAAAGACACTGGGTTACCTAACAGAAGTGCTTATCGAGTATTGGCACCAATCCTTTTTTTTTTTCCTTTAGAAAGAACTGATACTACATCTTGAGCTGTAATTGTGGTCATGCTGGAATAACTTGACACTGCCATTAGTTTGAAACAAAAGCTGTTTGTCTGCAGGTTCCCACGTCCCCTGCTTTTTAAAATTCCACCTGCTCACCCCATCTTGCAGGAATCTGACCACTTCATCAAACCTTTTCGCCCTGTGTCTCAGAGACACTGTAAATTACACAGGAGAGGAGGAATCCTAAATAGAGAAAGAGATTGTATGGGATTGGATGACAGTATTAAGTAATTCATCAACCACACCGTCCCTGCTGGAAAAAACGTCATCACTGACAGGAGAGAGGTATGATCTTCCCCTCCAGAATCCAGAGCAGCAAGTTCAGCCCAGCCCTGAATACTAACAGTTTTACAGAAGTCTCAGTGTCCTTAGTCCTCATCCCCAAAATACAAGGAGAGATCTACTTTCAAAGGAAGTAATTGAGAACTGGGAACAATTCTATTTCACCTATTTATAAATGATCTGAACAGTGAGGTGGAAAAATTTGCAGCTGATACTAAACTACTTAAGATAGTTAAGAGCAAAGCAGACTGTATAGAGCTTCAAAAGGACGTCACAAAACTAGGTGGTATATAACTTAGCGGATTTGAATGTGGGACTTCTGGACCTTAGTATAGGTGCCTCTACAGGTTGAGCTATAAAAACAGCTATCTCTCAGGTTAGGCTCCCTTGTTATCTGTCACTGTCAGTGGTCTAAGTGCTACTACATGGGACAGTGAACCACACTAGGGTGTGTCTAGACGACATGGCTCCATCGACGGAGCCATGTAAAGTAGTTTACCCGACATAGTCAATGAAGCAGGGATTTAAATAATCTCCGCTTCATCAAAATAAAAATGGCCGCCGCGCTGTGCCGACAATCAGTCGACAAGGGAAGCCTTTGTCGACCGCTCCTGTAAACCTCGTTTTACGAGGCATAAGGGAGCGGTTGACAAAGGCTTCCTTTGTCGACCAATTCGCATCTAGACTGCTGTGCTGTGCTGGATCAGCTGATTGTCGGCACAGCGCGGCAGCCATTTTTATTTTAATGAAGAGGGGGATTATTTAAATAATCCGTTGATGGAGCCATGTAGTCTAGACAAACCCTAGGTGTGTGGGTTACAATTGGGCAACAAAATAGCAAATTAATTTCACTGTTAATAAATGCAAAGTAATGCACGTTGTAAAAAATAATCCCAACTACTCTCACAAAATGATGGGGACAAATGTAGCTATAACGACTCAAGAGATCTCGGAGTCATTGTGGATAGTTCTCTGAAAACATTCCCTCAGTGTGCAATGGTAGTCAAAAAGCAAACAGAATGTTAGGAGTCATTAAAGAAGGGATAGAGAATAAGACAGAGAACATCTTCTTGTCTCTATGTAACCCCCAAGGAGATTACCTAGATTGCTGGGGCTCTGTCTGCTGGTAGCTCAGGGAGAGGCACACTGAGTTTGCCTTGGCTCCCCCTCTCTACCAGGGACAGAATCTGCCCGGCAACCCATAGGGAGTGAGATGCTCCTTTCAGGGAGTTCAGGAGGGGGAGGAGAGGCCATTGTTTGAGGAGTCTGGAGCCAGCCTGGGCAAGAGGAAGGCTGGCTGTGTGGGAGCTAGCATGGGTGGCGAGTTATATGGGCTCATGGTGCCCATGCTCCAACAATATTCAGAGCCGGGGGCCCTGCTCCAACAATATTTAGAGCTGGGTCTCTCCCCCGGCCCTGCCTGGAGCGGGCCCTGGCCCCCACCTGCCAGCCCCCCTGCACGTCCTCCCACCCCGGCCCCAGAGCGTCCCCCCGGACCCGTCCCATCCCTGCCATGTGCAACTTTCAGTCTGGCTTCCCCTTGCCAGCATGCACTGCCAGCTGCTGCTGACATGTGCGGGGTTTACAGGTGAGCGGGAGACTTTAAAGCTGCTTGGCGTGGCATTGCGCCACGCGGCCTAGCTCCATGTTCAGAGTCCAGGGACTTCTGGGGCCCGAGTGCAGACTCCGGCCCCACAAAATGGAAGGCAGAAGGTAAGGTAGGGGAGGGAGAGGGGAAGGGGTGGGAGAGGAAGGGGCTTGTGTGGAGGGGAGGGGGAAAACAGGGGAAGGGGTGGGAGAGGAAAGGGCTTATGGGGAGGAGGGGAAAATAGGGAAGGGATGGGAGAGGAAGGGGCTTATGTGGAGGGGAGGGGAAGATAGGGGAAGGGGTGAGAGAGGTAGGGGCTTGTGCGGGGTGGGGAAGGGGAAGAAAGGGAAGGCACCAAGGGACAGGATGGAGGAGAGACAAATGCCAGGGGCCAAGTGGAGACAATGAGGAAAAGGGCAGGAGGAGGTGTCAGTGGGAGGGGACAGGGTGATGCTGGGAGGAGAGGGTAAGGGCATTGGGGGCTAGGGGAGGGGAGGTGCTGGGAGAAGGCTTGAAAGAAGGGGTGGGCATGAGAAAGGTGGGGATGGAGCAAGTCATGTGTGAGGGCACAGAGGGGAATGAGGGGAATGGGGGCAGAGAGTGGTGAGGGGTGGGCATCAGGGAAAAGAGGGCAAAGGGGCAGGGGCAGTAAGGGAGGCACCAGGAGGGTGCAGGGCTAAGGAAGGTGCAGGTCCCAGGGATTCTGGGGTGAAGCAGAAGGGCAGACACCTGCAGGGGAGGGACCAGCACCAGAGGAGAGAGGCAGGGCAGGTGTGTAGAGGAGGTGTTAGAAGAGGGGATGAGGAGGGGTAGCTCACATGATCAGAGTGGGGCTACTGTAGGAGTGGGCACAGGGGGCAGAGAAGGGCTGGTGGAGGAGGGCAGGTCGCAAGAGGGCTGAGGGCAGTGAGAGGGACAGGAGTCAGGACAGCAGAGGAGGGTGAGGAGTTGGGGGCAGCAGGCACCAGGGGAGCTGATGGAACAAGTGGAGGAGACATGGCAGCAGAGAGAAAAGGTAAAGGTTTATAAAATATTTATTAATAACTTGGGTGCCACAGTGGCATATCCAAACAAGCAAATGAACTCAGTACTGGTGCACAACACAAAATTAATTCTGCTCATGGGAGGAAACTCTTAGGCTATGTCTACACTGGCGACTTCTTGTGCAAGAACACGTCCACACTACCATGTATGAGCTGTGCTTTTGCGCAAGAGCATCCATGGCAGTGTGGACGCTCTCTTGCTCAAGAAAGCTCTGATGGCCATTTTAGCCATAGGAGTTTCTTGCGCAAGAAATTCCTCCGGAGCATCCACACAGCCCTCTTGCGCAAGACGCCCTCTCTTACCATGCTGTACTGTAAATTTCCTTGCGCAAGAGCAGGCGGGCAGTGTGGATACTCTGTGGGTTCTTGCGCAAGAATGGCTGTACTTGCGCAAGAAGCCGCAGGTGTAGACATAGCCTTAAAGGGAACACTTCCCCCAGCCTCTCTGCCCCCGAGTTAATGTCACACACATTGGGTTAATGCAATTGCAGGATAGTTGCATGAGGGGGGTTTGGTGGGGACCAAACTAATCCCTGTTGGTAGGAGGATGGTGGGAAAAGTCCTTCAAGAGGGGTGACATGACACCTTTTACTTCTGGTCATGTGTCCATCTTGCCCCGAGCATGTTACCTCCAGAGGCCTGGTTAACGGAGGTCAGGGGGCGTGGTTAACGGGGTCAGGAGTGTGGCTAATGGGGGTCGGGGCGTGGTTAACAGGGATCAGGGGGTGTGGCTAATGAGGCAGCACCAAAAATTATACAAACCTGCCACCCCTGGGAGCTAGTAAGCCCCAGGCCTGCATGCAGGGTTTCCCCCTGAGAACTAGCCTCTAGGGACCTGAAAGCAAGATCCTTCAGCTGGGTTTTATTTCTCCACTGTTGATTCCCAGTTTGTAGAGTTTGCTGGGAAACTTCCTCAGCCAGGCTGAGTTAGCTCTCCAGCTCCCTAGGTGAGACCAGTCACCACATGGTCAGCTCTGCTCTGTCTGCTAGTTCAGGGCTGCTGCCTGCTGTGTCTGAATGCTGAGGTAGGAGATTACAGTTTGAATTTTAGTGCAGTTGTGTAACCTGCACCTTGAGCCTTGCACCCCTTTGTGGTGAGGGGAAATTCTGGGACCAAAGCAGCCTGATTCCTGCCTGAAGAGGATCCCTACCAGAAGAGACCAGCCCCTCTGCAGTGACTAAGTCATCTCTGAACCTGAGGCTCAATCATGGAGTGTGTGAGTGCACCATCTTTTAGTTAGTCAGTCAGGGAATTTGTTTGGGGATTTTATAACCTTCTGCATATTAAACCCGTGGAGGGATTTGCCACCTTCTCCCACTTGTGAGTCCTTTGGGCTGTACTGGACCTAGTCAGCCCCACTGCTAAACCACTGCAGAGAAGAATTTTGTGGTCATAAGTCATCAAGGGCCCCATCAAAGTACGCGTATCAACGGGACACTAATCTTACAGTTGCTGGGCACCGGGTGAACCTAAAAATAGTGTTTTACCCTGTTATGTTATATTTGTCTCCTGTTTAATATAATTGTGTTTAATATAGTGTATGTGTTTGTTTGTGTTATTTTCTGGGAGTCTCCAACTATCTGGCAAGTACGTGGGGATTACCCTGGGTTAGAATTTTCCTCCCAAGCTGCCCTGGTGACCCTGCCAGGAAGGAGTGAGGGGGGTGGAGGCACCACCAAATAAATCCATAGGGAAAAATAAAGTTGAGTGGATGGCGGGATCCAGAAGAACCCAGACCTATCTATCAAAACCTGTAAGCAGATTGGCATTAAGGAAGGTAACCAGGTGGAGAGGGGACGCTACATCTATATAAAACCATGGTACGCCCACATCTTGAATACTGAGTACAGATGTGGTTGCCTCGTCTTAAAAAAGATATATTGGCATTGGAAAAGGTTCAGAGAAGGGCAACAAAAGTGATTAGGGGTTTGGAACAGGTCCCATATGAAGAGAGATTAAAAAGACTGGGACTTTTTAGCTTAGAAAAGAGGAGACTAAGGGGGGGGGGGATATGATAGAGGTCTATAAAATCATGACAGGAACAGGTTGAACTTCCTCGGTCTGGCACCCTCGGGACCAGTCAGGGATTTTGCCGGACCAGGGAAGGTCATTTCTAGGTCCCCCTTGTCACTGGCCCCTCAGCCATGGCCTAACTGCTAGCCTTCCAACCGGCTTCCCCTTGCTGTTGGCCCCTCCTCGCGCAGGGCTCCTGGCCCTACCATGGCAGCCCCACTGCTGGGATGCACAACCCCATTTCCGGTCTCCTGGCCTCGCAGAGCACCCCGCTCCTGGGGTCCAGCTGCTCCAACAGGCAACAGCTCTGCTTGGGGTTCAGCCTCACTGGGCAGTTATTGACTTATTCCCATAACATAAGAACTAGGGGTCACAAAATAAAATTAATAGGTAGCAAGTTTAATACAAACAAAAGGAAGTTTTGCTTCATGCAGCGCATGGTCAACCTGTGGAACTCTTTGCCAGAGGACGTTGTGAAGACTAGGACTTTAACAGGGTTCAGAAAAGAACTAGATAAATTCATGGAGGTTAGGTCCATCAATGCTTACTAACCAGAACAGGTAGGAATGGTGTCCTTAGCCTCTGTTTGTCAGGGGCTAGAACTGGATAACTGGAGAGGGATCACTTGATTACCTGTTTCTCTTCACTTCCTCTGGAGCATCTGGCATTGGCCACTGTCGGAAGACAGGATACTGAGCTAGATGGTCCTTTAGTCTGACCCAGTATGGCCGTTCTTTTGTTCTTATGAGTGATTACTGCTTGAATCCTTATCTGAGATGCATATAAAAGCTAAAATCCAGGTTTCTGCATTTTTCACACAAAAGCAACAGCAGTTCAGTGGCACATTTATGTGACAGCACAAGGCCTGGATAATTTCACCCTGGATTTTTAAGGTTACCTATACATCTCTCCAGTGCTCCACTGTCTACATTGACTTTCTATCAAGTAGCAACTTAAATTCAAGGGCGTCATTTTGAATTTCAAAGTCTTAAATGAACTAGGCTTGCACTTAATAAAGGACCACCTGTCCTCCCCCTTGATGCCTACAAATATCCCCCCTAACTGTAAGCCAGAAGTACAGTTGAACTCTCTGCAGCCTGAGTGAGACTAGAAAGCTTCCACTAAGCTCCTAGCTCACCATGTGAAACTCGCTCCCACAGGAGGTAAACACTGAATGGAGAGGAAGGCTTGTCTCTTTGCCAGACCTTTCCTTGCAAAAATTAGAACAATAGTCACTTAAATACAATTTTTTTAAAAAGGTTCTTTCACTGTGATGGGGAAAAGGTAAGAGAACCAAAGAGAGAGAAAAGGTTTAAATTTCCTGTTGGATTCACAGTTCCACATGGTGTTCACATAATCCAAGTGATGTGTGGCATTAATATCTAAGGGTATGTCTACACTAGCCCCCTAGTTTGAGCTAGGGTGGCTAATGTAGGCATTCGAACTTGAAAATGAAGCCTGGGATTTAAATATGCCGGGCTTCATTTGATTCGAGCGCGGAGCCATTTTTAAATCCCCTTAGTTCAAACTGACTGCCCGCGACTACACGTGGCAGTCAGAAGTTAATCTGAACGAAATCCTTAGTTCAGATTAACTGTTACACCTCATTGCAGGAGGAGTAACAGTTAATCCGAACTAAGGACTTAGTTCGGATTAACTTCTGACTGCCGCGCGTAGCCGCAGGCAGTCAGTTCGAACTAAGGAGATTTAAAAATGGCGCCCGAACATGTAATGAAGCCCGGATATTTAAATCCCGGCTTCATTTGCAAGTTCAAATGTACATTAGCCACCCTAGTTCGAACTAGGGGGCTAGTGTGGACATACCCTAATGGTGCGTCTACACAGCACCCTTACCTTGAAATAAGCTACACAATTTGCATTATGCAAATTGCATAGCTTATTTCAATCTTATTTCAGAATAGTTTATTGCAAAATTTGGCGCTGTCTACACAGCACCAAATTTCAAAATAAGGCGCTATTCTAAAACGTCCCTTAATCCTTGTGCAATGAGGTTTACAGGGGCATCAGAATAGTGAGCCTGTTATATTTCGATATAATGGGCTTGCTCTTAAGACGCAGAGTATACGCTGTGTAGATGTAGCCTAAATGGACAGATGGAGTCTCACACTTTGCCTCAGGGAGAGGGAAGGGACTAAATAAACATGGAGCAGCTCCATTGTTGCTGCCTAACTGTGCTTGCGCCTTCATGGCATTAGAGAGAACTGCAGTGGTAGAACCCCCAAAATTGCAGAGCTCTGGCCCAGCTCGCAGCAGGGAGTTGGGATTTTGTCTGTAGTACATAAAGGTGCTGCCTTTAATAGCTTTATACCCCTTTCTTTCACAACCATGGGTCCACTGGAGAGAGGCTGTCCACTTGCCTCTTTATTCACCAAAGTAGCTGAATACAATTGATTAAACTGTAGTAAAGACAGGACAGACTCTCAGGTGCATTGTTCATAGGGAGAAATTATGACATTTCACCACTGGCTTGGTTTGAGGATGGTGCAGAGCCCCCTCACCTCAGTGGGAGTTGGAGGGATTGCTTCTGACCCAGCCAGCCAGATGCATGGGGAGTGGACGGGCTGACTCAGTCCTTAAAATGGTGACTCCTGTTTTCTCTAAACACCTTGACCTGTTCATGAAGGTGTAGTTGGATGTAGCAGGGGTAGTTGCATGATGTGTGCCCCTTAAGACCACAGAGGTGAGAGACCCTTGGGTAAGGTTCACAGAGGGTGAGAAGAGAGCCTTCTTATGCCACTTGCTTCTTCCCCTCCCTGCCTTCTATGTCACCCCACACCCACACAAGGAACACTGTCTCTTCATGCTTTTTGTTACCTATAAACACCCACAGACAGGGAGGGGGCTTTGTTATCTTAATGCTTTTATAACTGCCATGGGGTAGATTTGAACTGGGACCTCTGGAGCTTACTATAGGAGCAGCAACTTGAGCTATAAAGCCAGCTGGTTCTCAACTTAGGCGGTAGAGCTCCTGTGTTCTTATCTCTCGCTGTAAGTGCTCTAAGTGCCACTACATGGGACAGTGAACCACACAAGGTGTGTGGGTTCCCTTTCATTGTTTGGGGATTTAGGATATGTCTACACTGCAGCAAAACACCCGCAGCCAGCCTGTGTCAGTTCGCAGGACTCGGGCTACTCTTGCAGTCTGCATGTTGTTGCCAGGAGCAAGCACTGATGTGAAGATGGGAATCCAGACCTTAGGTGAGAGAGTTGTTCCATTTCAGACAAGTTAAAAGCAGAGACAGGACAAGAGATGGGCCTGGGAGATCAAGAGAAGATGAGTAGGAGCAGCCAGCCTGGGACACAGTGAGACATGGAGGAAGCAGGACAAAAATGGAGAGAGCAGGTGTGTGGCGGATAGGTGGATCTGGGGTGATGGAGCATAAACAGAGTAAGGGCAGGTGGTAGATGCAGGGATTGTAAAACACTTTTTATGCCAGGATGCTTTAACAAACCAAGAACATTGAGATCTTAAATTATGTCACTTTTTTGACAATGCTCATACCGCATTAATGGTCTGGATTTAATTCATTTGAGGGTACTGAGGGAGTTGGCAAATGTAATTGCAGAGGCTTTGGCCCTTATCTTTGAAAACTCGTGGAGATCGGGAGAGGTCCCGGATGATTGGAAAAAGGCGAATGTAGTGTCCAGCTTTAAAAAAGGGAAGAAGGACAATCCAGGGAACTACAGACCAGTCAGCCTTACCTCAGTCCCCGGAAAAATCATGGAGGGGATCCTCATTTTGAAGCACTTGGAAGAGGGGAAAGTGATCAGGAATATGTCAATATGGATTCACCAAGGGCAAGTCATGCCTGACCAATCTGATTAGCTTCTATGATGAGGTAACAGGCTCTTTGGACATGGGGAAGTCAGTGGATGGGATATACCTTGACGTTAGCAAAGCTTTTGATATGGTTTCCCACAGTATTCTTGCCAGCAAGTTAAGGAAGTATGGATTGGATAAATGGACTGTACAGTGGATAGAAAGCTGGCTAGATTGTTGGGCCCAATGGGTAGTGATCAATGGTTTGATGTCAGGTTGGCAGAGTGCCCCAAGGGTCAGTTATAGGGCCTGTTCTGTTCAACATCTTTATTAATGACCTGGATGAGGGGATGGATTGCACCCTCAGCAAGTTTGCGGATGACATTAAGATGGGGGACAGGTAGATATGCTGGAGGGCAGGTTTAGGGTCCAGAGTGACCTGGACAGATTAGAGGATTGGGCCAAAAGAAATCTGATGAGGTTCAACAAGGACAAGTGCAGTTGGGACAGAAGGATCCCGAGCATTGTTACAGGCTGGGGAACAACTAGCTAGGTAGTAGTTCAACAGAAAAGGACCTGGGGATTACAGTGGATGAGAAGCTGGATATGAGTCAACAGTGTACCTTGTAGCCAAGAAGGCTAAGGCATATTAGGGTGCATTAGGAGGGGCATTGCCAGCAGATCTAGAGAAGTTATTATTCCCCTTTATTCGGTGCTGGTGAGGCCACATCTGGAGTATTGCATCCAATTCTGTGGCTCTCCACTACAGAAAGCATGTGGACACATTGGAAAGGGTCCAGTGGAGGGCAACCAAAATGATTAGGGGACTGGAGCACATGACCTACAAGGAGAGGCTGAGGGATTTGGGCTTATTTAGTCTGCAGAAGAGAAGAGTGAGGGGGGATTTGATAGCAGCCTTCAACTTCCTGAAGGGAGGTTCCAAAGAGGATGGAGAGAGGCTGTTCTCAGTAGTGACAGATGGCAGAACAAGGAGCAATTATCTCAAGTTACAGTGGGGGAGGTCTAGGTTAGATATTAGGAAAAAACTATTTCATTAGGAGGGTGGTGAAGCACTGGAATGGGTTACCTAGAGAGGTGGTGGGATCTCCATCCCTAGAGGTTTTTAAGTCTCGGCTTGACAAAGCCCTGGCTGGCATGATTTAATTGGGATTGGTCTTGCTTTGGGCAGAGGGCTGGACTCAACCTCCTGAGGTCTCTTCCTGCCCTATGATTCTATGGTTAACAAATTAAACTTTCTGGGTTGCAAGCTCATAGTGGAGTGGTGTTATCTGATGTATCCTGACATATTCCCATCTTTTTGAAATAATGTAGTAAGGGCAGATCCATGGACAAATATAGCATGGGAACATAAATGCAGCCATTATTTCAGACCACTGAGGTATGAGGTATGTTTCACATGAAAAACATCCTTCTTTAAAGTCTGGTTTCCCCTCAGTGAGCTTCAGCATTGCCATGTATCTTTCTAAGTTACTGTGACAAGAGCAGGAGTCAATGGAGGCTGTTTTACTGCCACTCTTGAGAGCCATTTGCAGAGATTAGGACTGTTTTGGAAAGACATTATTGAAGGTTTAGGGTCTGCTTTCTGAAGTCACGCAAGATTAACGAGGACTGGCTAGCTCACACTGATAGCTCCTTCAAAGCCGATAGCAGCCAAAGGAAAATCAGCCACAAAAGGGAACTCAATTTTGTTTCTTATCATATTGCCTTTGTTTATAGGGAGATTTTCAGAGCCGACGTCTTAATGTGAATTTCAATAATGAGAAATGGCTGTGTCCTAGATGAATAAATGCTAACTGAGTCCACCTCTGGTGCATGACTGCACTGGCAAGATAGGCTGTTTAAGGCCAAGAGGGAATCCATGCATTTGTGGGGAGCCATTGGTGAGGTCTGCAAGCAATCATATATAAGAAAGGAGCACTTTTGCCTGTGGGACCCCCTTGCTAAATTAGATGACTTACACATGAAGGACAGGTTCCAATTCACAGGATCGAGCTAAAGCCGCTTGACAATATTGATGAGCTCTTCCAAACAGGCGACAATGACATTTTGAGACAGGCCCAGTAGCCTGTTGTTTAGATGTATTTACTGCCATGTAGGAGACCTGAGTTTAATGTGCAATGCTAGTCCTTACTTCACCGCTCTGAATCAGCTCACTTAGCCTCTGAGTTGAATTCGCAGGCTGTTTAAGCAGTGAAAGGATGAACTGTGTAAGTTTTAATCACAACATCACAATTCACATTCAGGAAAAAGATAAAGTTAAAGAAAAAATACCCACATACATTAGTGGGCCAAATTCAGTCCCAGTGAAAGCAGTTGCAGCTCTATTAACATCAAGAGAGGTGCAGCTGCTGACACCAGGGCTGGGTCTGGGTCATTGTTTTAACTTAGGAATGGAATTCTCTTTATGACTTTATTCCAGGCACTCCTGTTTAGTTAATTATTTTCATATATGATTGCAGAACCAATTTCTGCCTTCTGTCATACCTGAAGAACACCAATATATCCAGTGGTAACTACATTAATTTGCGTAAAATTTTGGGCAAAATTTGGACTCCAGAGACTACTGAAAGAGAAAAAGACAGTCATCTCATTCTCTCATGGCCCCAAACTTCCTTGTAGTGTCACAGACTTTTGAACTTCCTATGAAGGCAGGTGCCAGGGGCCATCTCTTGCTGGACAGTGTTCCCTGTAAGCTGTGTGCTTTGGTGACCACCCAGGAGATTCAAATGCCACCCAGCTGATTAGCAGATTGCCCACAGATAGGTTTTTTTACTACTACTGGTGGTGCACATTCACATATGCTGTGGTGTACATCAAATGTATTCCACACTTCACAGAAAAAAATTAAATTCTGGGTAATTTTATTATGCTCTAAACTACTCCCAGCATTAGGTGATTATGCTACGTTTATAAATAATCCCACTTTTCTTCCTAAACATACATGTCCCAGAGAAATATTTGCCATAAGACATAGCACATGAAGTATTAGAAGGGAAGCCTCAATGGCTTTTATTTCAACGGACATAATTGGAGCTTGGTGCAGTCTCTCTGTCATTATAATTTATCTTGTTTCAGTGGAAAACAGCTCAATGCTGCTGCTGATTACTGAATGCTTCCCTCTCTTCCTAGTGCTGCTTCAGTACAAACAATTCCCAGATCAATAGCATCTAGTCTCTTTAGAGCTAATGATGCAAACACATATTTCATAAGTGTCAGCTTCTGGCATGAGTTACACTGATGTACAAGATCTCTCCCTTCTCCTCCAATGTAGATTTTTTTTTCCATTGGCAGTACAAATCATTCAGCTTCTTCAAACACTGGTATGCTTTATGCTTGCCTACTACACTGGAAAGAGTCCCTTTTTAAAATAAATTCTGATTTGTACTCTTTTAAAAACAGACCTAAACCTTATGTCTGAAATTTATGAAAGGATGAGACAAATTTGAATGGAAATGAAAAACAAAAAAAACAGTTCATTCAATCTGTCCATTCCAGCCAGTCTGGGTTTGTCACCTATTGCATATTTTCTAGCATTTTGCCAAGTCACTTTAAGACCTTGTCTTATTTAGGATTTTAAAATCTGATGTTAGAACAAGTTATCTAGCACAACCTAACTACTACCTTCTAAAACTGTAATTAGGACAGAGTTGAACTTTTCAGGTGCTAAACTGGTCAAATTGAACCCAAAGGGCCTTTAAAATCCTAGGGTTTGGCACGTGCTCAAGCGGTCAAGTTAAAGTATTGGTATTACAGTACTTGTCAATGCGGGGAGTGAGAAGGAAGGCAAAGGGTGCAGTTGCCCTGGGACTTGGTGATTCAAAGGGACCTGGCTGGATCCCTAGCCCCCTCTGAATCGCCACACGAGTACCAGAGTGCTACTCCATGTGGCTATAAGGGTGTGGGGGTGACATACATGGTGCTGGTGGTGCTGAGGGCTAGCTGTCCTGGACCCACCCCTTTGCCTGCGGCCCCACCCCTTCCAAGAGTGGGGTGGAACTACCCTTCCATTGTGCTCCAGGGCCTGTGGTGGCTGTCAGCTCCACTGATTACAGTGGTGCACAGAGGCTCCAGTTGAAATCAGGTCCACATTTTTGCCAGGCATTGTACAAACACAGTGTGTTTATAGTAGGGCTTTGGCTAACATAAAAATGTTACAAAAGAAATCATATCTCTGACTGAGTTTGTGGTAGAGGACTGGTCAAAGCGACAAGTATATTTATTAACAGGTGTTAATGAATGTGCTTGCTAAGCACACTTCCTTTCCTTAAGAAAGCAAGCACTCAAGAGCCAGGAAGTTGAAAAACGTTAACATTTCTCCTGCAATGTTAATTTGCTTATCTTGAATATCCTGTATATTTTACAGTCTACATTACAGTACTAACAAATAATAAAGCATTAAGATATTCTTGTTAGCAAAGAAAACCTTTAAGAATATGACATGCACCAAATTGGTTGACCATTGTTGAAAAAAACCTTAATTTGTGGAATATCCTGAATTTAAACTTTTGACTTCTTAAACTTGAGTATTTCTACATGTACATGTAATTTCCCTACATTGGGTGATTTAAGAAAGAAGAAAAAGAAGTGTCTAAAGGTGTGAAACATCAACTTTCTGAACTTTGCTGTACCCATTGGGGAGGATATATTTTTTGACTGATTTGCCACTTTTTCTTGCTTTTGATTTGATTGCTTCTTATGCTTGAATTGGTCCAGGATAGAGATTATATTTCATGACCACCTCAGATCAACTCACAACTCTTAAATTTCTTGTTTACTTTATGATAGAATATCCCAATCTTGTACTGCATACATTTGTGGAGTTTTTTCCTTTGTGAGAATAGATATAAATGTATCATGATCTCAGAAGGAATTTTACAATTTAGTTGTCTTTTTTTAAATTTGCAATCTTTTGGAAAAGTCCACCATCACTGTCAATTTCAGTTAGTTATAGTTCTCTTCAAGGAATCCAACCCTTTATGGGTTAATTTTATATTCTGACTCATGATATTTTGGAATCCTTTGGACATCTAGAAATATTACTTGCTGCCACTCAAAGAAAATTCCACTTTAGCCAATATTTCCTAGGTCTGAAAAAAAAAGAGAGTCTTTCAGTACATCTAAAAAGAGGCAACTATATTATAAAATTCTGCTGAGATTGATACATTTATATTTGTTTTCAGACTCCTCCCTTCCCTCAGACATAGTCAGTGCAAAATTGGTATATTCTACCATTATATAAGCATAAGAAATTTAAGAGTTGTGAGTCTATCTGAACATGTCAAAAATGGAGCAGAGCTCTGATAAATATTTTAAAACCCATAGGGCACAGACCCCAAATCCGAGTGTTCTCCATGAGGCTACAGGAATATTCTATGAAAATTTAAGTGTAAGTGAATGGGTCTCTTAGGCAAAGAGTAAGCAGAGGAGATGCATAAGCAGCTGCCTAATAGATCAGTATACACCTTTGCTAATAACCATATGTTTGTTTCATGACTGAACATAAATTTTGGCAGAAGGGTGCTGCAAGTGGCTGTGAAACACTGATTTTTCCTTAGGAGGTTCAACTGTGCTTGGTGCCTACTAGAAAATTCCCTCTCCTGCTAATGAAAATGCAATTACTTGGGATAGTTTCCTCAAAACAAAGTGTTGTTTATTTTCCCATTGGAGATTACACCCAAGATGGTTAGCCAGGTAAACCTTCAAAGGAACTGACACCTCCATGTTATTTGTTAACATTGGTGATTAACCTATCGGGCTCCACTGTCTTAGCTGCAAAACCCTCCTAAGAATGACTTAACAAGATACTCATATGGATATTCATAAAATATTATAAATATCTCCATGTTCCTCACAACCTGATCACAGTCTATAAATTCCTCCATGGGGAAGAGAAATTTGATAACAGAAGGCTCCTCAATCTAATAGACAAGATCCAATGCCTGTAAACTAAAAATCCATAAATTCAGACTCAAAATAAGTGCAAATTTTTAACTGTGAGGGTACATAACTATTGGAATAAATGACCAAGGTTGTGACAGATTCTCCATCACTGGAAAAGTTTAAAGCAAGATTCTCCCCCCACCCCCAAGATGTGCACACAGCAAGTGAACTTGAAGCAGGAATTAATTCAGGGAAGTTTAATGGTCTGTGTTATGTAGGAGATCACACTAGATGACCAGAATGATCCCATCAGGTCTTAAAAGCTACAAATCTAGGAATTCTCTTCCTCATTATGATAAATAAATCAGTCTGACTCTGATATATGCACTTGGTAGTTTTCTTCCTTATCATTTACTTTTGGTATGGCAAGATATTTGCCAGTGTAAGAAAACAATAAAAACAAAAAGTTTATTTTTATAGAAAAAGTCCATATCTTGCAAGACACAGTCAAGCCCCCTTCCTCTCTGCCCCCCCCATTAATCATCAGTGAGGACAGATTGCATTTTTCTCACCTTTTCCCTGGGGATGTAGCATATATAGAGCTCAGCTAGCCTGAGTCCCACAGCTATCTACAGAGATAAATTGTGTGGGTTTATTTTTCTGTCTAGTAGGCTCAGCAGGAAGGATAACAAAGCAAACAGAATGAGAATGCACCCTTGAGAAACCAATAGCCTTAAGGCAGCTGGCTGGCCAGTTTTGCCGTAACTTAAAGAAATCCTATAGTTTTTCATAGCTAGGGAGCATTTTCAATGTAGGGCTGTGGACTCCCAGTAATAACAATGGGATTTGGATAGCTTAGGGGACTGATAGTGGGATGTAGAGAATTTAACCTCTGCATCACTGATTTGAATTTGGTACAAATCATAAGAGAAATTTTCCATTAGCTGCTGTTAATTAGCTTATTAAATGGGTTTCACTGGGCAGATATACATCACAAAAGGCACCCATGCTGGCCATCCCTGCCAAACCACCAAAGACCTGATGAGTGAAGATAAAGGAGTTTCTCTTTCCTCCTGAAAGATGATCTAATTCCCTGAGGGTGTAGGGACATTTACAGGAGGCTGTCTGTGGAGAAAGCCAACTGTCAGTGTCCAGGCTATGTAGTAGTTTGATGGGAAACTAGAGGATTTTCCTTCCCAGAGTTGTCTGTCAGCACATTTCCTAGGCACAAATTTTACTCAAAGAAACATACATGATTGACTATTTCATAGTAATACATCTAACATAATCAAGGGGTGGACTTCCCCAGGCCACTGCCCATGATCCGCTGGTCTGCCCAGTTATGGTCTCGGGGCAAGGAGCATTCAACTGCATAGCAGCAACTTACTGATAATCCTCTGTTCTGTACTTAGACATGACCCTTAAGGGTGTGGGGGGAATCCACACTTTAAATGGGCCTAAAACTAAGCTTTAATTCAGTTAATTTAAATTAATCTATATTTAATGACCCATATAAATTGCTTGTTTCTCAAAAGTAGCAAACACCTTGGTCAGGGATTTAGGCATTTCAATGCCCAGCCTATCTCTGCTTGGTGATCCAGGACTGGGAACCCCTCTTCTGGAAACAGCTGTCTCAGAGTCTGTCTACACTACAGGACAAAGTTGAATTAAGACACACAACTTCAGCTATGTTAATTGTGTAGCTAAAGTCCAAGAAGCTTAATTTGGCTTTTGGCGCTGTCTACGCTGCATGAAATCGAAGGGAGAGCACTCTTCCTTTGACTTTCCTTACTCCTTGTGAAAGCAGGGTTACCGGCATCGACTGGAGTGTCCCTCTCACTTCAAATTAGCTGTCTGAACTAGACCCGCTAATTCGAACCCTGCAAGATGGACAGCAGCAGCTTCAATCTTCCTCTGTAGTGTAGACGTACTCTTAGATGCCTAACTAGATTCTTGTGGGAATAAGTTAGGTGCCTTGCTCCATGCAAACAAGGAGAAGTCAGGGATGATGCTTGCCTTTCAGTATTCTCCTGGTATGTGGGAGGCCCCAGTTCAATTTCCCCCTCTGCCTACTGAGTGAAAGGCTTTGAACTGGGCCATCCTCCTGCTCTGGAATGTTCTGTAATCACTGAGCTATGAGATATTCTGAGGTGGGACATATCCAATCTCTCCTGTCCATGCTGATCCACTGTGGATAAATAATGAAAGATGAATTGGAGCCAGCATCCCACACCTCCTGTGTGTGTACTCCGACCATGGGGTTACAGAGTCATTTTTTACTTTCTCTGTTTCAGCGAGTCTTCCACTATGGGTAGGCACTTAAATAGGCAATTGGGGCAGGAAAAGAGAGAGGAAAGCCAATGCCTACCTTCCCCCTGTCTTGTAGATTGCTCTCATGTTTAGGTGGGAGACAGACTTCCAGATTCCTAGAGGCCGGTAAGAAAACTCATGTTCTGAGGGAACTTTTACTCTGAAATTGTAGGCACCAGGCGAGCTTACATACCTACATGTTTCAGGGGGAGTGGTGTGGATCACAGTGGAGCCTGAACAGGGATTTAAGAGCCAGCTGCCTCAGGAGCACTGGGCATAGCTAGCCCTGGTAGTCACTGCCTAATTTACTGCACTTCCTGACTGGAAGCAAGGTGCAGCTGAGTTGCTACTGCTGGCTGGATGGTGAATGCATTCCATATGGGAGCTACCCTTGATCTTGCTTTCATCCAGCCTGTGCCTGCTCATGCCAATGCCTGGTCTGCTCTTGCTCCCACTTCACTTCCTGCTTCCTCCCAGCAGACTCGTGTGCTCACTCCGCTTCCTGCCTCTCCCCATCCTTGACACCTCTGGCTCTGACCCCAGGTTTCCCTTCTGGATCGTGCCTTCATTTCAACCACTGACTTTGGCATTTGGCTTCTGATTATTGATTCTGACCCCTGGTTCTGCTTGTGGCTTCACTGACAAGAGTCCCTTCGCCTGAATACTTGGCTCCAGTTCAGCTTGGTTCAGCTTTAACCTCCAGGGCTGGCCACACATGTGACTCTGAGTAGCCCAACAGCTCTTATCCCAGTCATAATCTTGACACTCAGGGTTCATCTACACTAGCTCGTTAGTTCAAGCTAGGTAGGGAAATGAGGGCAAGCGGAGTTGCAAATGAAGCCCGGGATTTAAATATCCCGGGCTTCATTTGCATGTTCCCAGCGCCGCCATTTTAAATCTCTTAGTCCAAACTCGTGCCTGCGGCTACACGCGCACGAGTAGAAGTTCGAATTAAAGATCCCACCGAACTACTCCTCATTCCACGAGGTGTACCGCAGTTCGAATTAGGATCTTTAATTCAAACTACCTACTCCGTGCGCGTGCAGCCGCGGGCACAGAGTTTGGACTAAGATTTAAAAATGGCGCACTGGGAAGCCGGATATTTAAATCCCGGGCTTCATTTGCAACTCCGCTTGCCCTCATTTCCCTACCTAGCTCGAACTAACGAGCCAGTGTAGACGTACCCTCAGGTACTTAAACTGGAGATTTTGGTGCCCAAGTGTCAGGTATACTGCCTAAGTGCCCTCGCAGAACGGGGTCCCACGTTCTCCTGAATTCTGTAGGAGCAGTCAGCACATTTATAAATCAGAACACTTATTTAGAAGCCTTAACACAGACGCCAAGAAGTCTGATGATGAAGGAATGCCTAACATAGTGAATGCTAGTGGGAAGGGGGTAGGTTTAGAAGATAAAATAAAATTTTAAAAAATTAAAAGTCACTTAGAAAAGTTAGATGTCTGCAAGTCACCAGGGCCTGATGAAATGTATCCTAGATCACTCAAGGAGCTGACAGGGGAGGTATCTGAGCCTTTAGCTATCGTCTTTGAAAAATCATGGAAGACAGGAGAGATTCCAGAAGACTGGAAAAGGGCAAATATAGTGCCCATCTATAAAAAGGGAAATAAGAACAACCCAGGAAACTACAGACCAGTCAGTTTAATCATTGTGCCAGGAAAGACAATGGAGCAAGTAGTTAAGGAATTCATCTGCAAACACCTGAAAGATAATAAGGTGATAGGTAACAGCTAGCATGGATTTGTAAAGAACAAATCTTGCCAAACCAATCTGATAGCTTTCTTTGATAGGATAATGAGTCTTGTGGATAATGGAGAAGCGGTGGACGTGGTATACCTATACATTAATAAGGCATTTGATACGGTCTCGCATGATATTCTTATCAATGAACTAGGCAAATACAATTTAGATGGGGCTACTATAAAGTGGGTTCATAACTGGCTGGATAACCATTCTCAAAGAGTAGTTATTAACGGTTCACAATCATGCTGGAAGGGCATAACAAGTGGGGTTCCTCAGGGGTCTATTTTGGGACCAGTTCTGTTCAATATCTTCATCAACAATTTAGATATTGGCATAGAGAGTTCGCTTATTAAGTTTGCAGATGATACAAAGCTGGGAGGGATTGCAACTGCCTTGGAGGATATGGTCATAATTCAAAATGATCTGGACAAACTGGAGAATGGTCTGAGGTAAATAGGATGAAGTTTAATAAGAACAAATGCAAAGTACTCCACTTAGGAAGGAACAATCAGTTTCACATATACAGAATGGGAAGCGACTGTCTAGGAAGGAGTACTACAGAAAGGGATCTAGGGGTCACAGTGGACCACAAGCTAAATATGAGTTAACAGTGTGATGCTGTTGCAAAAAAAGCAAACATGATTCTGGGATGCATTAACAGGAATGTTGTGAGCAAGACATGAGAAGTCATTCTTCTGCTCTACTCTGTGCTGATTAGGTCTCAACTGGAGTACTGTGTCCAGTTCTGGGCACCACATTTCAAGAAAGATGTGGAGAAATTGGAGAAGGTCCATAGAAGAGCAATAAGAATGATTAAAAGTCTAAAGAATATGACCTATGAAGGAAGACTGAAGGAACTGGGCTTGTTTAGTTTGGAAAGGAGAAGACTGAGAGGGGACATGATAGCAGTTTTCAGGTATCTAAAAGGGTGTCATGAGGAGGAGGGAGAAAAACTGTTTTCCTTAGCCTCTGAGGATAAGACAAGAAACAATGGGCTTAAACTGCAACAAGGGAAGTTTAGGTTGGATATTAGGAAAAACTTCCTAACTGTCAGGGTGGTTAAACAATGGAATAAGTTGCCTAGAGAGGTTGTGGAATCTCCATTTCTGGAGATATTTAAGAGCAGGTTAGATAGACATCTATCAGGGATGGTCTAGATCAGTAGTTCCCAAACTTTTTGGCATCACACCCCCTTTTTGATTTTTGAGAAACCCTCACACTCTCCCGCCCCTTCCTGCCCCCCCCCAAAAATAGCAGCAAAACTTGTCGGGAAAAAAAAGGAACTGACGGGGGCCGAAAAACAAAAATAGCAGCAAAACTTGTTGAGCGAAAAAAAAAAAAAAAAAAAGGGACTGACCGGGGCAGAAAAACAGTCGGGGACCCTTTAAGCCCCTTTAATTCCTGGGACCAGTTTTAAAAAAGATGCTGGTACTCCAGGGGAAAAGTTGTTGACCAAAAAATAAAAAGGGTTACCCTTTTAAGAGCAGAGCAGCATTGCCCTTTAAAGGCGGCCATTTTGAAGTCTGCCCAGGATGCTCTATCCTCCCCCCACGCCAGCCAGCCTGAGCTGCGCGTGTTCCGTCGGACACCTGAGCCAGGAGAAACAGAAGATACCGGATATTTCACATGGGTATTTTCTGAATTTTTTTACTGGATGCATTAACATTTTTTCTGGGATGCATTAACAGGAATGTTGTGAGCAAGACATGAGAAGTCATTCTTCCGCTCTATTCTGTGCTGGGGGGAGGAATTGATGGGGGAGGGCTGGGTCGCCTTGTGCCCTCCCTGGAATTTCTTAACACCCCCCCCCCCAGGTGGTCATGCCCCTCAGTTTGGGAACCTATGGTCTAGATGGTACTGGGTTCTGCCATGAGGCAGGGTACTGGACTTGATGACCTCTCGAGGTCCCTTCCAGTTCTAGTGTTCTATGATTCTATGCAAGTGTCTAACTTTTGGCAGCCATTTTGAAAATCTTGGTCACCATGTCTTTCATCTAGGAGTTTCCCAAAGCACTTTCATGCCCTACAAAAAACACACACGGAAATCACTTTAAGTCACCACTCAATTGTAGGCAGCTCTACCTCGGCCCATGGCTTAACAGTTTACAATAGCAAAATACAAAGGTATAATAAAAAAAAGGGAAGAGGAATATTGAAATTAACTAAAATGGAGAAGCAAATTTAGGTGGAGAGAAAGTAATTAGAATTTAATGGGGTCACTAGAAATAAATCATCCCTGCTCTTGCAAAATGTCACGATATGAGATCTTTAATGATCACAAGTAGTCAGGATCTATACTTCATCTGAAAGAAGCACTCCCAGTAGTAGTAGAAGGATATTTTTCCTTCCTTCCGCCCCCCACCAAACAACATACTAGGACTTTGGCTCTGTACTGAACCAGTGTTAACTTTTGAATCACTACCAGGTCTTCCTAAAGAATTTTTTTCTTTAGAAATCTCCAAGGGCTAATTCGTATTTTATTAACTCTAGTAGGATTACAGGACAAGATAGTATGGTTTCAGACAAGTATTAGGACTGGGATAAGACCACTAGAAGTACTTGTGTCCTAATTAGAATTTAAACTCCAGTCAGTAAGATGTGAACTTAATGTTGCTCCTGGAGCCCTTTTTCTTAAGAGGGCAAGAGTATACCATACTGTTCTTATACCATTTCCTAAAGTTTCTTATTGACTGTCATGTGTAGACAGGTATGTGTGAGGTTTCCAGCAGACTAGGTCTCTAACAATGTCTTTGAATAATAGAATACTAGAACTGGAAGGGATCTCAAAAGGTCATCAAAGTCCAGTCCCCTAAACAGGAATTTCTTACCTCATTGGTCACTAGGGAGAGAAGACATCCTCATTCAAATTTCTTCATAAGGGGAACACGCAGGATTTTCAACCAGGAATTCCCAGGGTCTTCTACTGCCTAAGCAAGCATCCAAACCACTGGACTACAGAGTGATTCCTTTACTGAGGCTCTTGGTATTCTGAAGATTAACTATTTTGATGTGGGGAAAAGGAACATATCTAAGCCATTGTTTATTAGCTATCTACACTAGTGGCTAGGGAGAGTGAGATGTTTCTGGTGTAAAGAGGTAGAACCAACCAATTTATTTTACATTGACAGCTGAAAGCCTCCAGCTTCTCTCCACTTCATGCCTCCCCTGAATTTGCCAGTTGCTTGTAATTGCATGGGTCATTGCAAACTCACTCCAACTGGTTCCTGCCAGCCACTCTTAATTACTTTATAGCCCATCACAAATCCTAGCAGAGACAATTCTTTCTTGATTTTCCACCCCTTCATTCTACCTCATCTTGACCCCTGAGGTGAGCAATTTTTCTGAATCAAGGGCTGAAAGTTTAAAGTGTATTTTAAAATATCTCATCTATCTAAGAGAGAATAGGTCCAAGACATTCTGTGGTCCTTTTTCTTCATTTTATCTTTCAGTAAAAAGGAGAATTTCAGTATTTGATTCAATAGCAGGGCAAGTTTGTGAGATATAGTAGTGGTAAATATTGGTGATATCTCTGTGTCACATATTGATTCTACTGCCCTCCATCTCTATAATGTGCAAAGTGGTTGGCTTCTCTATAGAGCCATGGGGAAGGAAGGGGGAATGAAGAGGCAAGACAGTGACTGTAAGATGTTCATTGGATGGCTCAGATGGCCATGTTGGTCTGTGGCAGTACAGCAAACCAGCAACTTTACACAGCTACTCTCTTCTTCAGAATCTCAGATTTGGTTTTTTTTTAAGTAACTCACTAGCTGTTATGATTGCTAAGCAAATTTCAACAGTGCGACTGAAACAGTAACCAGTTGAGAGATGGCTGTGTCTACAGCAAACCTGAAACAATAGCTCTGCGGTGTGGATTGCCCCATTCTTCTCCATGGGAGGATAATTCTGACGTCCAATGATGATAGTTAATGTTGATGTTTAAATTAAATTTCCCAGGTAAGAAAGGAGAAGAAGATTAGTTATCTGTACAATTTACTTCAAATGATGTCTTATTTTGGTGTCACAAATGGGTGGTATTGGGAAATACCCACGCTTTTTCCTCCAATCAGAAAGGAGCCAAGCCCCAGCAGCATAGCAGAGCCACGGGACATATTCAAGATCCACCAAGGTGGAATCGAGGTCAAAGAGCTCAATTAAGACAAGTAACATGGATGATCTTATTTTGAACATAAAAACAAAAGAACATAAGAATGGCTGTACTGGATCAGACCAAAGGTCCATCTAGCCCAGTAGCCTGTCTGCCGACAGTGGCCAATGCCAGGTGCCCCAGAGGGGGTGGACCGAAGACAATGATCAAGCAATTTGTCTCCTGCCATCCTTCTCCAGCCTCTGACAAACAGAGGCCAGGGACACCATTTCTATCCCCTGGCTAATAGCCTTTTATGGACCTAACCTCCATGAAATTATCTAGCTTCTCTTTAAAACTCTGTTATAGTCCTAGCCTTCACAGCCTCCTCTGGCAAGGAGCTCCACAGGTTGACTACGTCCTGTGTGAAGAAGAACTTTCGCTTATTAGTTTTAAACCTGCTACCCATTAACAACCCATTTTGACCATCTGCACAGTCTTCTGTGGGCAGCCTCACATTGCATAGACTCAGCTTGAAGTAGCACTACAGCCACCACATTTTTCCTTCCAGCTAAGCCCTTGAGAACAAAATTATTACCTCTCAGACTGAAATGCAGAGCTCTCCGGCCTTGTCTGAATTGGAAAGCCAGACAGGCAAATCCCTCTAGTGGGAGTGGCGGTAACCCCAACTCTCTGCCTTGTCCTGGGGAGACTAGAGGATCTGGCCAAGCAGGACAGGGTGGTGAGGCATCCCAGAGAGCAAGAAGGCAGGTAACAGTGGCACGAGCAGCACACTGGAGAATAATCTCAATGGGTCTTCCATGACCGCAGATATAGTCTGAACCATAGCCTCATCCAGTGCTTTCTCTCTGCCAGAAGGATGATGGCTGCATTGTGTGGCTTTCATGTTTGGGGGTATAAAATATAGGACTAAATGGAAGTGTTTTCAATGCTCAGGCAAGGGCATTTGGAGGACAGAAGGTGCAAATGTTCTGGAAAATAAGAGTCACTTTAATCATCCCAATATTTGAGCCCCTCTCTTCTACTTCTTAGCATATGCACAATGTGCCTTTGGTGGCACATGACCAGGATTCATCACTGAATGTGGTCCACCGGTTGGATCATTAGCTTTCCCTTTTCAGGCTGGGTACTGACTGAGGGGGAGTGTGACATGAATGCTGATCAATGCCCTTCCCTTCACTGATTCCTTCTCCACCATCACCCTTCTTCCTCTCTTTCCTTTCATCCTCCCATTTTTCTGCATCCTTTGTAACTGCCATTATTAATTATTATTGTTATTTATTTGTATTATACCTAGAGACCCAATTAAGTCAGGAGCGCCATTGGGCTAAGTGTGCACTATAGACGCACAGCAAGAGACAATTCCATTCCCTAAACAGCTTGTCCTCTAAATAGACAAGCCTGACAACAAGAAGGGAAAAGGAAGTATTACTACTCCATTTTACAGATGGGGAATTGAGGCACAGGGCAATTGTGTGACTTGCTCAGGGTCACATAGACAGCTGTGGTGGAGTGGGAAGCTCATGTTTCCTCTGGCTCAGGGCAGGTCTACACTGAAATCTTACATTGTGGTTGCTATGTGTCTCAGGGGTGTGCCATCCTAACCCCTTCTCTTGACAGCACTGGGTTGAAGAAAGAATTCTACCACCTCTCAGGGAGGTGGATTAACTTCAGTTACAGAAGGACCCCTCCTATCTATGTGTTGGGTGTCAACACTGAAGAACTACAGCAGTGCTGCGGAAGCTTTTAAAGTGTAGAAATAGCCTCACTCGAGTTCTTTAGCATGTCCTTCCTTCCACTTCATTCCCTTTCCCAGTTTTCCATTCTCCCATTCAACCTCATCCATTCCCTGCTCTTTGGAGCCTCTCTCCTTTCTCACACCAATTTCTCCCTCTCCAGGGCTGTGGTAGGGTGAAGAGTGACACATTCCTCAGCCTCAAGCCAACTGTTGCCAGAGACAGTGGATAGAGGGGTGGACTAGAAAAGAGTGATTGACAGTTCTTAAAAGGGAGGGGCTGCTGGTAGCTGGGAAGGGATAAAACTAGTGTGAAATACAGAGCAGCAATTTTGCAATTCATTGGCCCTGGAGATTAGGCCACAGACTAAAAATAATACAGTAAAACTCCAATAGTCCAGCATCCAATAGTCCAGCACTTCTGATAGTCTGGCATCAAAATGGCAAGAGCCTAGTGAGTGAGCTTCGCAAAACATGAGTCACAAGGTAACAGCGGCAGCAGCTGAACTGAGCAAAAGGGTAAAAAGGCTTAAAAACTAAAACATTACAGTATACTGTATACAGTATGTACAATAAAAAGGGTTAAGAACACTTTATACACAGTATATAATGTATACAGTATATATATAACCTGCTTATAGTACCTCCTGATAGTCCGGCATATTTGATAATCCGGCACCACCTAGGTCCATAGATTCCGGATTATCGGAAGTCTACTGTACCTTTGTAGGCCAGGTGCAGCTTGGTACTCTGCTTCTCTATGGCATATCACTGGCTTCCTTCTCAGGAATGTTGTGAGAATTTATGTTTATAATACAATTTGAGATTGTTGCCAGAAGATCTTTAGAACCTATACTACAGTGTTTATACATTTTATAGCCAGGGTCAGCACAGCTATTTGGGAAAAAATGTTATTTCAAACTGTTGAAAATATCAACAAATTCAGCGGTTAGTAGAATTTTATTTTCTTATCTTTCTAAACTTCTCTGATTTGGTATTCCTGATGCACATTGGATAAGTGCTCTAAAAGCATCTTAAACAGGGGGGGATGCTTTGCCTGCATCATTCCTAGAATGCTGAGACTGTATTAGCTGCTGATAATGAATATCTCGCTTAAGGTTCATTTTTCTGTTGTTTGTATTGTCCTGGCAAATTGCTTTGCAGTCACTTCAGAATTTGTATGAGAAGACAAACCAAATACAAGGCTGCCAGTAATGGAGAATTGGGTTTTGTTGTTATATAAAATGTTACCTGTCAAATAACCTATAATTGGACAGGCTTGTACTGAAAGAATTTCTTGGGGTTATTGTTTCAAAAGGAAAAGTTTTATTGAAAGAAGCTGAATCAGATGAAGAAACATTTGAGGCTGGTTTTATGTAAAAATGTAAGTGCCCTGAAAGAATTACCACACAAATGTGCTTGCTGTATTAACCATAGTCATACTAAATCTTAACATGTACAAAGGCCTGTTCATCTGGAAGAACTGTATCCCAGGCTGATTTACAGCATGCTGATTTTAGGTAGGTCACAGGGCCAGGATACACAAAGAGAGTTAAGTGTTACAATACTCAATCTTGTGACACCTAGAAAAATTGCAGGAACAATGGGATCCAGAAAGCCCGAGTTAGGTGTTTGGGCTCCCTGTACAATGGGTAGGCAGAGGTAGGTGCCTATCTGTGACCCACAAAGGCCTGCATGTAGGTAGGAAGCCACTTACATCAGCCAATGGCAGATGCAGATGAGGGTGGAGTGAGCTAAGCCTTGCCCCTTTCTTGGAGATAAATGCCCAACTCCTGCCTGAAGGGAGATGCCTATCTCTGCTTAGGGATTCATGAACAGCAGTTTGTTCATTTATTGCACAGCAATTTAGGCAGTGATTGGACTGACTGTTTCTCTATTGTCTTAAATAAAAATATAGCCACAGCTGACAAATTACAGCAATAGCCAGAATTAAGAGGATTCTTCACTGCTTCTCTCATGTAAAGTTTCTATTTCTTTGTATTCTCACTTTTCTGGAACTTGCAGGCATAAAGTTACACCTGCCTCAATCTCTAATATGCAGCCTCTTTTGCTTCTTCTGCTGTTTTGGGACAATCAACTAGCTGGGCTATCAGTCATCTCCCAACAAAAAGAAGATATAGTTGCACAAAAGAGATAAAAACTGTTCTCTGTAATTTACTGTGCAATCCCTTGAGCACCATGTAAAAGATATCAGATAAGTTAGCTTACGTTCCCACTCTTCCATATTTATCTTAGAAATGCTGTTTAGAGTTTTACTTTTATGTTGCTGCAGATGAGAAATGCAATGTATGCTTGACAGCTTTAGAGACTTAATATTGCTGAACCGATTCTTTTCTTTATAAACTTTTGAATTTTTGTGATGACTTATTTTATTTTTATTGACCTGACCTAACAAATGTGCAGCACTTTACAAAATAAAAATGCCCAGGGCTCCTGGTCTTGGTAGAACATAAGGTAATTAGGCTTTTGTACATATGTAATAAAAAAAGCTTTCATTAAACAGTTTAAAATAATGTAGTTGTGGCAATCTGTATCCTTATGTTCACCACTTTTACAAAACTGTGATCAATTTTGTACAAAATATGCCTCGTGAGATATCATTTGAAAACTTATAATTTACTGATCAGTATTGTCCTGGTAAAGTTTGTGTGGCAATATTGTAAGTAGAATTTAACAACTTTACTGCATAAGACATATTCCATGTTTAGAAAAGCAAACATAAAACAGTTTATCTGAGACAAAAGACAAACTCATGCCTCAGATAGGTGTCAGCAAAATAAAATGGACTCTCGCCTGATTAAATGGTTATTCTTTAGCAGGAAATTTGTAAGTTAGCAAAGAAATATCTGGAAGTTACTATCTCCCACACTTACTGTCTTCGGAGCCTCAGCTGGAAATGACTTCCCAAGAGGAGTAAAAATATGAAACTGAGGAATACAGATCCTATATCTTTCCTTCCTTTCTCTCTGTCTACAACATCCATAATGCCTGAACGATAATGAAAGGAGCATTGGACTGTGGAAAGGGTCTAGGCTGAGAGGCATTCAGCTAATAAGACTACAAAATCATGTGGCCAGAGAGAGACATTTTGCTTTGAAATCACTTAGCTTGTTCAGTTAGGTGTTGGTTATTTTATCGTTTATTTTCTTGTAACCAAATTCTGACTTTTATGCCTTATTACTTGCAATCACTTAAAATATATATTCTGTATCTGACAACATTAATAAAATGATGGACTTTCTATGAGCATGTATTGTCCATAAGGAAGCAGAGGGGCAGTACCAGACAAACATTTTGGGGACAAGTCTGGGGCTGGGAATTTGCTGGTGTCACTCTGCAATGTAATTTATGGCTGGCAGATCAAGCCCTAATGCAGTATAACTGGAAGTAATTTACATGCTAGAGACTGTGTGAGAGCAAATTAGGAGCGGTTGCTCTCAGAATGGAGCAGTGTAAAAGGTACCCCAGGTTGGAGAATTGAAGGGACACAGCTGTTCAGCACTACAGGTTATACCCTGGGTAATGTCACAGTAGTACTCTTGAAAGGTACTAGAGTAATCTTAGTACTAGAACATGACACCCTTGATTATAATGTATTCCCAGAACAGGGAGAATTTGGGCAATCTCTCTCTGCTCTGGGAAAACATTATAATCAAGGGTGTCATGTTCTGGGCAGATTTCCCCTAGGCCTGCTTGCTGCAAATAGTCTTCCAATCCAACCTGGAGGATAACTTCAAGAATTTAGAGAGAAGTTCTATGTCCATGCTTATTGAACGATATCTCATTGCTCAGACTGCCAATACGGTTGCCAGTGGTGGGTTTTTGAAGTGGACTTGTTCTGTTTATTCCCTCTGGGACACCTGGCATTCGCCACTGTTGGGAGACAGGATACTGGGCTACATGGACTTTTGGTCTGACCAGTATGGCTTCTTATGTTCTGATGACACTTATCTCACTCTGAGTAGGCAGAGGCCACTGATTCTGTCACACACCTTCTGTAGGTCACTGAATATGACGAGCTTTAAGATGATGGTTTCAGTGACTGCAGTTTTGAATTAGAGTAGAACCAGTGAAGAGTTGAAAGGCTTTGTAGTGGTTTCCTTAATCACGCGTACTTTGCTAAATTAATCTGAGGTTTTGTAATTGACTATTTGCACGTAGATATTAGAAAGAGAGGAAATGTCATGCCTTCACCCACTCAGGCTGTGAGGCCTGGTGTTGTTTGGTATAAATAATTCAGCATGCTGAATAGGGACATTGCTGAAGAGGCCTATGCTTTGCAGTAGGCTGCAATTGGACACAGCTATAGATATAGCTGATAAAACTTCATTTGACCTGAGATCACTGTTTATACCCTGGATTGAGAGATCCATTCCTTCATTTCACTGCATATGAAGTGGCAAAAGCAGCAGCAAAATTTCTGGACGTGGAAAAAGTTGATTTTTTTCCTCAAATTGAAACCATACTAACCACTGAGATGTTCTGAAGGACAGGGAAAAATAAACGCTACACATACACAAACAGCAATAAACCATTCCACAACCCCTACTTATGAATGACTCCAGGCCTTCTTTCAATACTAACAGAAATGTCTGCACTTTTTCTGAATTCGCACTAATATTGAATATGGCCAGGCTATGTTTCTGTAATGTCTGTACACCATCACGGATGGAATAGATATAGGGTAGTCAAATAATATCCCTTAAATTGAGCTTTAGACAATCCTCTTCTGATTATCAGACATCATGAAGAGACCTGTAAAAGATTGACGGGTACAGTTTTATTTCATCATACTCACTGCTTTCCTTACTTTCCACTTCTGACCTGCTGATGAGAAGAAGGGGGCTGTCTGTCATTTCTCATATATATCAGTTGAGTGTTATTAGCATAGAAATGGCATCAAGAAATATATGAAAAAGCTGTTTGCTTTACCCTCTCCCTGCAATTATGGTTTAGCTGCTTCAATAAACAACAAAATCATTCCCCAAACATATCATTACCACTGAAAAGATTAAAATAATCTTGCTAGCAGAAAACCATCCAAACAGAAGCTCACACAACCAACTTCTCCACCCACAACCTAATTCCACTGGCTCCTGCTGGATGAGAAATTTATATCACATTGCAAGAGACATGACAGTACCTTCTGCTCTGCTCCTGAAGAGCCCTTGAGGCACTATAGGAAGTGAAGTAAGACAAAGAGGCTACATCTAGACTGCACGCCTTTTTCGACACAGGCTTTGTCGACAGTATCTTTTGAAAAAGCCTCTGTCGGAAAAGAGCGTCTAGATTACATTATGCGGATCGAAAAATCGATCTGCTTTTCTGAAAAAGAGCATCCAGACTGCCGGATGCTCTGTCAAAAGAAGAAGGCACCTGGAAGTGCTTCTGGTAGGGCATCGGGGCAGCCTTTATTTCCAGGTGCTGCTGCATGCCCTTTGCAGAGACGCATGCTTAAAGGGATACCCTGGACAGCTGTTGCTCTGCTTCTGCTTCTGGCTTGCCTACCTCTGACCTAGAGGGAAAGCAAAGCTGCTGCAGTGCTTGCTCTGGTTGCCCTGCTTCCTCGGACACCACAGCAGTTTATTTGCAGGGTTTTTCTGCTTTTCACCGTGGTTTTGGCCATGGAGCCTGAGCTGCCCCTGGGCAGGCAATGGCCCCATGCAGCCATACTGCAGCTTCTGCTGCATCTGCATGACTCTGTCATGAATCTCCTGCCCCATATGGACCCGGACCGCACCGAGGAGACTCTCCTCCGGGATGCAGGAGCTTTGTCCTTTCCCCAAACTTTTTGGGGACAGGCAGATTTGGAGACACGAGATGAGTTCGGACTGATGGGACCGGCTTGTCATGCAGCTCTGGGACAACGACCACTGGCTCCGCAACTTCTGGATGTGGAAGGCCACATTCCTGGACCTGAGTGCCTGGCTCGCCCCTGCTCTGGAACACCAGGACACCCACCTGCGGCCTGCCATCCCCCTGCAGAAGTGGGTCTCAATTGCCCTGTGGAAATTGGCCACCCCCGACAGCTACCACTCCTTGGGACACCAATCTGGCATGGGGAGGTCTACCGTCGGGGCCATCTTGATGGAGGTAAGTCACTGTCAGGGGACAGGCCCTGCTGAGTGGAGGGGTTGAGAGAGGGGGACTGCCAGGCAAGGGCAAGAGGGAGTGGGGGATGGAGTGGCACTTGGAGGCCGCTCTTCAGCCACCCCTGCACTGATGCAGGGGAGGGGGGCTTCCTGACAAGGGAAGGGGTGAGGTGGGTTGTGGGGGGGAGAGTTCTCCTCCCAAGTGCTTAAGTAACCTGTCTAACTCCCTGGTTTCTGTCTGTCTATTTGTCTCAAGCTGTAGGTGGTGAGGGCCATCAATGCAGAGCTGCTGAAGAGGCTCGTCCATCTCGGGGACCTGGACATCATCATTGCCAGGTTTGCTGCCCTTGGCTTCCCAACTGCGGAGGAGCCCTCGATGGGACACACATTGCAATCCACGCACCGCCCCATCGAGCAGCCCAGTTTATAAACAGAAAGGGCTACTATTCCATGATACTGCAGGCCCTCATCGACCACTGGGGGACACTTTATGGACATTTGTGTCGGGTGGTCGGGGCAGGCACATGATGCCCGCATATTCCTTAACTCCTACCTGTACTGCAGGTTGCAGGCAGGAACATTTTTCCCCCAGCAGCACCTCGCACTTGGGGACGTGCAGATGCCAGTGTGCATAGTGGCCGACGCAGCCTACCCCCTGATGCCGTGGCTCATGAAGCCCTACACTGACCACCTGGATGTGAGCAAGGAGCTTTTCAACACAATCTTGGCCAGGGTTGCATCTAGGTGGAATGCGCCTTCGGCCGGCTGAAAGGGAGGTTCTGTTGCCTTCTCACATGGCTGGAGATGGGCTAACGCCACATCCCGGAGGTGGTGGCCGTATGTTGCGCCCTGCATAACCTGGTGGAGAGGAAAGGGGAAGCCTTCCTGCTGGGGTGGGGGACAGGAGCTGATGGCGAGGACAGGCCATTTCAGCAGCCCGGGTGGCTGCCATCCGCCAGGCTCACCAGGCTGGTGTCCAAATCCGAGAGGCCCTGAGGGAGAGATTCTCAGAAGAAGCCCACTGACTCTCCCCAGGGCCTCCCCCATGGAGGGTTTGGCCTGGCCACCCCTACCTTTCCCTCCACTACCCTCAATCTCTTTCCATTAAGAAGACATAGACCCGATTTCCTTTGTAAACAGAATTTTTTTTTTTATTAGAAACACTAGCAGTACAGAACAGGTGCGGACTGTTTAACAAAACTTTCTCTTCTTACTGCTCAACTGTTTCTAAACAAAGTAAATCTGTCAGTCAAAAATAAAGATTTTGTTACATAACTGAAATGTCCTTTAACTGGGGTGGTAGGGGACTGAAAACCTGGACGGGGAAGGGGGAGCTGAAGTAGGCCGCTGCTTCCCTGATCGCAGGGTCCTGCCACCTTCCTGCATTCTGGCATCACCATGGCCTTGGGATCGGGTGAAGTGAGAGCCAGTCCTGGCCTGGGCAGGAGGGGATGGAGCAGCTGTTGGGCCTGTGAGGGCTCAGGAGCAGGAGGGTCTGGGTGGAAGGGGGGGCTGGAGGAGCAGGAGGAGCTGGGGAGGAAGGGGGAGCTGGGGGGGCTGGAGGAGCAGGGGGATCAGGGGCCCGTGACGGGCAGGCAAGGCTAGGACCTCGCACATTGTGGCACAGATGGAAGTGCGCTGCTGGACCAGCTCATCCAGCAGCCTGGTGCGCCACTCAGCCTCTGCCTCCGTCCTGTGCTGGAGGGTCTGTTCAGGTCCTGCAGGGCCACTACATGCTCCCTCAGCCGGTCTGTGTAGACCCACCAGTTCCTGCATGTGTCACGGTCCGGGATGGTGGTAGGGCGGGTGTGGTGCTCCTCTCTTGGGTAGTGGGTCCAGCTGTGGAGTAAAAGAAGAAGAGACAATCAATGTCTGTGTGCACCCCTGGGCTACGTCTACACTGGCATGATTTTGTGCAAGAACTCTTTTGCGGAAGAGTTCTTGTGCAAAAACTCTTCTAGAAGAGGGCATCTACACTGGCATGTGCCTTTGCACAAGAGATGTGCTTTTGCGCTTGCGCAAGCGCATCCTTGCCAGTGTAGACGCTCTCTTGCGCGCAAGAAAGCTCTGATGGCCATTTTAACCATAGGGCTTTCTTGCACAAGAAATTCATGTTGCCTGTCTACACTGGCCTCTTGCGCAAGAACAGTTGTGCAAAAGGGCTTATTCCTGAGCGGGATCATCATAGTTCTTGCGCAAGAAGCACTGATTTCATACATTACAACGTCAGTGTTCTTGCGCAAGAACTCGCGGCCAGTGTAGACACAGCCCTGCTGTCCCCAAGGGCATTCCATGGCTGTCAGGGGCTGTCCTTTGGACAGAAGACTCAGGGGTGTTACACGTGACACTGCGTGTGAGTTGGGCAGCGGCCTGAAAGCCTCACAGGGGCCCCACAGTGGCAATGGGACTAGATGACCCCCCCACACTGCCAACCTGCCCATGTGTGCTGACCCCTCAAAGCACTTACCTGATGATCCCTCCCCAATGTCCACAGATGCCTAGGAGGCCTCTGGGGTCTGGAGGACCGGCTCCTGGGAGAGGGTCCCTGCTGCCTCCTCCTCCTCCTCCTCCCTTTGCAGCTCTCCCGCCTCTCCTGCCTCGTCTTCCTCCCTCAGGGGTGGGTCCATGATGTGTTGGGGTAACCCGGACTCCACCACACGCAGTGGAGTCTGGGCTTCCCCACCGCCCAGGATCTGCTCCAACTCTTGGTAGTAAGGGCAGCTCTCTGGGGCTGCCCTGGAGCGGGAGCTCTGGTCCCGGGCCCTGGCATATCCCTGCCACAGCTCCTTTACCTGGGCCCTTAGTTGTGCCATGGTGCGGGGGGGATGCCCTTTGGTGGTCAGTCCCTGGGCCAGGTGCTCGTAGATGTCCACATTCCTGTGGCGTGTCTGCAGGGCCTGCAGGGCTTCTTCCTGGGACCAGAGCTCCAGCAGTTTTTTATTCCTGGCCCTGACCAGGCTGGTGCCCGCCTTTTGGTGCCCCTGGGTGGGTCCTCCTCTCTGTCCTGAGAAGGGCCAGGGGGGCCTTGAGTCTGGGACATGGCTGGCACGGCTGGCACGGATGCTCTGGCTAGCTGCCGGACAGCAAGGCCTGTGTGGGTGCCTGTGCCTTTAAGAGGCTGAGGCCAGGAACCACAGAGGTGCTGTACATGTAAAGGCTAGACTGTCCACCAGGGCTTCTTCCTGGAGGCCGTTTTTTTGGACAGAACTGGCTCCCTGCATCCACACACACCTTTTTTCGACAGATCTCCATCAACAAAGGCGTTCTTCCTCCTAAAACGAGGTTTACCGCTGTCGACAAAACTGCGGAGTTCTGTCGATTTACTGTCGACAGAAAGCGGTGGTAGTGTAGATGCAGGTATAGTTTTTTCCAAAAAAGGCCACTTTTTTCGAAAAAACCCTGTAGTCTAGACCAGGGCCGGCTTTAGGAAGAGCGGGCCCCAATTTGAACAGCAGTTTCGACGGGGCCCCGGCAGCCAGGATATTTTGTTGAGCAAAAAAAAAAAAAAACACCACACACAAAAAAAGAGTCAAGAGTCACAGCTATAGGGCAGAGTCATGTCCCGCCAACCCCTACTCCCGCGATGCAGGGAAACCCCTACGCTCGACTCACCCCTCCTGCGGCACAGGGAAGCCGCCGCACTTCTCCTCCGGAACCCCTGGAAGTGGCACAAAGCTGTAGACAGGACTTCCATCCACCCCCGCGGGAAGCCGGCACTACGCTGGAAGTAGGTAGTAGGGCTTCTCGGGGTTGGGGGGAAAATGGGGAGTGGGGGGCCCGAACGCCTCGCGATCAACTGGTCGAGGCCTTGCGATCGACCAGTCAATCATAATCGACCGGTTGGTGACCACGGCTTTAGGGCGCAGGGCCCGATTCGGGGGAATCGGTAGAATCAGCCTAAAGCCGGCCCTGGTCTAGACACACCCAGAGAGATCACCTGAAGAGTTTGCAGCAAGGCTTTCATGCTATAGCCTGTCCAGAGGCCGCAAAATCCCAGGTACTTCATAACCAACTTTCCAGAGAGGACCACAAGGCACAGGAGGGGGTGCACACAAGGAGCTCCTCAGACATGTACAAATGGCCTTAGGTGGCCCATAGCCAATTGAGTCTGCAAGCAAAAGCTGTGGAGGGTTTGCCTAGGAACACTCTGATATGTTTTGCCTTCTGGGGTTTTTTTTTTTTAGACCGCCAGTTAATTCAAAAAGATGAAAATTTTCTCCTGGCCTCATTTGAATATTGAGGCCAGCTCTTGTATCCTAAGGGAATGTAAAAGTACATGAGATGAGGCTACTGCTTGGCACAATTTGTCTTCATAAAAACACTCAACTTGTCCAAAGCCAAAAGCTTGCAAGAAACTGTTTAACCCAAATAGCCATCCATTACCTGACTGGCCATATTAAGTACATGACAAGAAGCTTAAACTGACCCACATTATTTCAGATAAATTGCGGAATGGTATTAGTGGCTCGTTTTTACAATTATTCTCTTTTTATGCTTTTGACACATAACCTATGCAGTATTATTAAAATAGTCAGCCACCAGCATGATGGGTACAGCATAAATCCATGACTCGAATAAATTAAATTTTACCAGGCAGTTAGAGCATAGATGGTATTTCTTTGAGACTTATGCTTTACTTCCTGAATTTAGAACCTGTCTGGAAAATTATGAGCATCCTGAGGGAAATAATGGAAAGCTTGGTTTCTCTGTTCACATCCACCATGGGCAGAGTTGTTTACTCTGTTCTGATTGCACCCCCCTCCTTTTTTTTTTTTTTTTTTTTTTTAAACAGATGATGATGTGTGAATGAGAAAGAACAGGGCTTAACCTTTATGTACTAGGATGAGTTTTTCAAACTGGCAGTTAGTTAGAAAGACAAAAAAGACAAGGAAACAAACAAAATACCACCCTCAAATCCCCCACAACTGTAGCCACATATTTTAGTTCTAAACATAATTTATTTTATATGGAGTAATTTAAAGACAATAAACAGAGAATTGCACAATGACATTTTGCAATCACTTTTCAGAGTTAGTTATGTCAAAATGCCTTCAGAAACATAAGAACTAAATACATTAAGACTTTAAGTATACTGTCTATCATTCTGAATAATCATACTAGTTAAGACATGATAGTATTTGTGGTCCCAGATTAAACTATTTTAGCTAATTATTTTTAAAATATTTCTCCCCTCATAAACTCAATACAGGGCATAGTTAAATTTGTTTAAATCTTAATTATGTATTTCCATACCTTTATAGATTCCAAGGCTAGAAGGAATCACTTGATCATCACATCTGAACTCCTCTATAACATAGGCCATACAAATTTCCCAAAATAATTCCTAGATCACATCTTTTAGAAAAAACATGTAATCTTGATTTAAAAATGAACCCTGATGGCAAATCCACTACAACCCTTTGTAAATTCTCCCAATAGTTAATTACTTTCAATGTAAAAATTTTATACCGTATTTCCAGTCTCAGTTTGTCTAGCTTCAGCTTCGAACCATCAAATCATGTTATAGCTTTCTCTGCTAGATTGAAGAGCCCATTATTAAATAGACATTCACCAATTATGATCAATTCACCTGTTTCCCTTCTCTTTGTAAAAGCTAAATAGAGTGAGCTCCTGGGGTCTAAGGCATGCCTTTTAATTATTTTCACGGCTGTACTTTTGAACCCTCACAAATTTATCAGCATCCTTCCTAAACTGTGGACACCAGAACTGAGCAGAGTATTTGAGCAACACTCACACCAATGCCAAATAAAGAGGCAAAATAACCTCTCCCTCCTACTCAAGAGTGTCCTGTTCAAGCATGTAAGGAGTGCATTACCTATTTTGGTCACAGCATCATGCAGCTAGCTCATGTTTAGCTGAGTATCCTCCTCCCCCACCCCCAAAAGCTTTTTTAGAGTGTTTCTTTACCAGGATAAAGTCTACATCATCTTGTAAGTGTGACATTACATTCTTGGTTCCTAGATGTTTACATTTATACACAGATATTTTTTTAAATGTAAACTTTACTCTGAAATTCCTGGGCTTGTAGTTCCTGTAATGTTATATTATCCTGAGGTACCGGTTGACCTCTATAGTCCGGACTTCCATAGTCCAGCAACATCTGTGGTCTAGCATCCCCATGGTTGCTCCCAGGCTGGAGAACTCATGGGGAAAAGCTAGGCCCCATGCTAAACAACTCCTCCCTGCCCTCCTAGAGATTCCAGAGCACTGCAACTAGCTTATTTATGGTGCTCTAACTCAGGGAAGGAAAGGGAGAGGCAGGGACAGGAAGGGCTCTTGGGGAAAGAGGCAGGGTGTCTGCAGAGCCCCATGGCCAGGGACCAGGAGTGTAGCCCTGAGGCTGTTGGCAGGGGCTGGGAGTGCAGCCCGGTGGTGGCTATGGCTCTCTGTGTGTTCCCACGGGGCTGTGCTCCTGGCCTCCAGCCGCAGGGCTCTGTAGGTACCCATCCTCTTTCCCTGAGTGCCCTGCCCCCAGGCCTTGCTCTGTCAATGCTGGCCCCTCTGCTACTGCCACAGTGGAGCCATCACTGATCCCCCTAAGTCTGGCAAATTCCCTGGTTCGGGACCAGTCAGGCCCTGAGAGTGCCGAACCAGGAAGGTACAACCTATATGTCTATGTGCTCTTAACCTTCATTTCATTTTATGTCGTTTTTTGCCTTGACATTTTCACTTTTGTTTTTTCTAATTAAAGCATGAACACTAAATAACTCCCCTGCCCCACACACACAGGGAGAAGACCACCATTCAATATGTGTAATGATTTGAAGAAGGGTAATATTAACCTAAAATCTTTTACAAATTTCCTTGTAAGGGCAGATTCCCCAGTAGAGCAATGCAAAGCAGGAGAGCACATTTGCATTGCCAAAGCAGTGCAAAGCAGCTGAAGGTTATTGGTGAATCTGGCTCTTAATTTGCAATTGACTTCTGGGTTTAATAGGATGCGTTTGTGAGATTGCACTAAGAGAAGGGGGCCAGAGGAGCCCACTTCTTGAGTTGCACTGGTTTAAGAATTCCTGTGCTCCTGCCTTCATTCCTACGGCAGTGCCACCTCAGTGTGCAGTGGAACACCAAATATTGTGAGAATTGTGATTTAAAAGATTGCAAGAGTCAGCACGACACATGCTTGTCCACAGACTGTGATGCTCTCCAAGGATATGATGAACCTCACCACCATCTTCTTTAGCATGAAGCAGTTTTGCCTGGTGCCTGCTATAACTCATCTCCCTGAAAACAATAGCCTCTGCCCACAGACAAGCACTAACTTCCAGATCTCCACAGTTCACCTCTGTGCAGGCTAGTGTTACACACACACTAACTCTTAAGTCCTCACAGTGTTCCCTCTGTAGTATCCAGCCCCGTCACTTGAGTCTCACAGACATTACTAGGTAAACTGTTCCTGGAGGAACTCAGTACACACAGCTTGGCTGATAAAACTCAGGATAAGACCCCACCATTTATAACACAGCACTGTAATCTATTTGTGAAAACAAATATGTTTATTAACATTTTAAAAGATAGTGAGCAAGGATACTAGGAACAACCAATTCCTGCTAGAATATAAAATGCAGTCCTAGGTCTGTCTGCACTCATTACTGGGTACCTTTCCTATTCCATAGAGTGTTTGCTGGTTTTCAGTCAGCTTGGATTCTGGTTATTTCATGAATACTTTCACACTCTCAAAGGAATTGCCTCAGTAAAGGCATGACACCAGGGTCCTTTTTCTTTACTCTGATACCGCAAATTTTATTGTTTTTGTGCCCCAGAGACTAAACCACTCCTTGTGGTTTTTAGTCTTTGGTGTTTTCCTGTGTTGACTTTACATTCTTAGCTTGACTTGCAGATATAGCTCCCTTCTGTTTGGCTTTACAATGTGTAATCTGCCTCAGAAGCATAAGATTCCGTGTTTCTTTGTCTGTGAAAACCATCTTGTCAACCCTTTCTGGGAGACATTAAATTATATTTTCAGTACATACATACAAACAACTTCTTAAATGTCATCTGTCCATACATCACACAATGATTATGATGATCGGTATCCTAAATTTTATCAGACAGCTTATACAAACCCTTTCAGATCAATACTATGAAAGTAGTGGGTTAGATGCAGTGAGCTGGTCAGGCCTGATGGAGACTGCTCTTAGGGTACGTCTACACTGTGGACTAAAGTTGAGTTAATTACACATTAATTACACATTAATTGTGTAGCTGAAGTCAAAGCACCTTAACTCAACTTTTGGTGCTGTCTACACAGCAGGAAATCAAAGGAAGAACACTCTTCCTTTGACTTCCCTTACTCCTCATGAAATGAGGGTTACAGAAGTCAGAGTAAGAAGCCTGTTATTTCAAAATTATTTCAAAATAACAGACTTGTTGTGTAGACGTGCACTCTATTTTGAAATAAACATTCAGTGTAGACATAGCCTTACAGAATGGTGAACCTTTTGCCAGCTGCCCATCAGGGTTCTTGCAGTCACATAGCCATATGGATGTTTTTCCTGTCTTTTCAGAGGAATAACAAAAGTAGTTTGTTTACAGAACTGCCAGAGACTCTATTAAGACTATTAAATGTTTTGCTATTGCTATTGATTTTACATGGAAGGTGCTCAAATTCTAACCAATGGACAGCTGAATAGAAGCACAACCCCAGTCAGCCAATTGATGCAAAGAAAGAGTAAGAAGTTTTAATCCTCACAGTTCATAAGTAAGCAGCTTTCTTCTTCTCCTGTGACCTAGCTGCACTTCTCTCTATAAAGACTAGTCACACTTTTACAAGATTCCCATGAGGCAGCAACTACTAGTGACATTGCACACATGTTGTGATACCAGTAGCCTGCTGGCACATATCTCAAAGAAAATAATCCAACAGCAATACACAGCAAAGTTGAGAGAAGGCAAGGGAGGGCCATTGATTGATGCAGTTTCATTGAGTGTATTAACTCCCCCTTCACATACACCCCCATCGCCCTACTGGGCTTAGCAGGAAGTTTGCTTTACTTGCAGGCCTACTAGAAATGTGGAGTCTGGAGGGAGGCCCTGACAGCTGAAGTAGATAATCAGTAGGTAACAGGAAATAAAGGGGTCAGAGGTATTCCCCTTATAGAGGAGAGATCATATCTAGCTTGTTCAGGCTGGGTTAATGAGGCATGAGTGCCCAAGTGTTTGCTGAGAGTAGAGACAGTGGGTCTCCTTTGGGGGAAGAGGAGGATCATTGTACAGACTCTTTGCCCACTATTAGTTTCAGGGAGATGAGTTGTTAACAAACAGAGACTGAATCAAGTTTACAAAGCAGGGATGACACATTAAACAGAAGAATTCTCCAGGCTGCCCCCTGGAAAGGGATGGGCTGGATCAGGGCCAGCTGGGATGGTAGGGGATAGTCCTGGTGAAACTAAGTCCTGTCCTTATGTCACTGGAGGCAATTAGGTTGTTGATTATGAATTTTAACTACAGAATGCCATGCCTATTATCTTCACCCCCTGAGATGTTTTGTTGTAGGCAAATGACAGTTGACTGACAACACGAACACACATAGCACAGGATCTGACAGTGTCTTTACCTCACGCATCAGTGGAGGCTGGCCGGGAGGCACCTCAGGAATGTAATACAGCCATATGCCTGCTAGGCGAAACAGCAATTGCATGTGGGTTACCTGGACCTGCACTGAACACATTTCAACTGCTCCTGCGATCTATTTGGTTTCTCACCATAAAAATGGCAATGCTCGGCTTTAGGTGTGAGTGTGAGAGAGAGACACTCACCCAGGAACTACAATATCATATGCCATGCTGCTACAATTACAGTGTTTCCAAGGGTATGCCTTTTGGCACTACATATCTCCTTTCTCTTTGACTCATTCCTACTAATAAAGTTTGGTAGTGTATCCTTCCTCTTTCCTTGTTGGCACAGAGAAGGGCGGGGTACCTTTCTTCACTCTTCGTCCTCCCCTGACATGGGTATTTAAATAAATAGGGAGAAATACTGGCAGCTTCTCATGAGTTCAGACAGAAAAAAGACATTTCCAGCCATATCCAGGGACTCCATAAGAGCTCCATGCTGATTCCCAAAGGGCTATGGGTGGTAAGGCTTGCCAATGCTGACTGAAGCTATTCCAGGAAATATTTCCCCCAACCTGATCTAATACCATTTTCTTAAAAGATCCTGCTACAATCTCCCAGCTTGCCTTCAGTAGTCACTGGGAAATTGATTCTGATTCCAGGAGACTCCAGGACAATCCTGGAGGGTTGGCAAACCTATGGGTGGCTCTAGGGCCATAAGTTGAGTATTGCTTCTTGGAAGATTACTGATCGTGGAAGGCCTGATGGCCCAGTCTTTACTCATGTACTACTTATGGTGATGTAAAGGGTTGGATAATCATCTGCCTTGTAACCCTCATTGCCTTGTGTGGCTGTGCAGCTTTGGTCCAGAGGTCTGACCCAACAGCCTGCCAGCATCCCATAGTCCTCACCCTGGCTTTGCCCAACCTGGTTACTCCTTACAGGCTGATTTTTGTACCCTCTTAACCCTGAATTTGCCTCAAAATCGTCCTACTGCCCAGGCCAATTCCTTTCACTGAAACCTCATAGAGAAAGTGTTGGGTTTGCTGCCTTTACAGATACAATTAAACACTCCAACCTTTCTAGGAGCCTACACTTTACTGAACTTACACAGCCCTGTTGATTTATACCTAATGGAAATGAAATCAACTAAGAAAATAGCATGGATTAAGTGGTACTAAGTAAAAGAGAGAAAGGTAGAGATGGTAACAAGCAAATGAAAGTGAAAAATTGCATCTTTAAAAGACTAAATCTTGCTTGATGATTTTGCGCAGTGGAAGTATCATAGCGAATGAGGTTAATCAGAGGCACAATTATTGTTAATATTTATGATGGTTTCTGTCATCCATGGTTTCCAGTCCAGCTTTTTACTGACCAGGCACCAACCCAGAGACCAAATGGACTAGTTGCTTTTGTTTCCGAAGGTGAAGGAAGATGATGAAATCTTTCGCTGTTCCTTATGTCCCCAAAGAGATGTCTTTGTTTCCATAAGTTGGGAAGGCCTCCTGGAGTGCAAGAGCCATGTTAATGCACTGTCTCTTGAGTTCAGGACAAGGATAATTCCTATGAGTTTAGCTCAATGGTTCTGTTTACTGCTCATAGGTACATTTAAGGTAAAACCACATTTCTTTTGTCTAGGATGGGGCTGTTTATTGCTTTTTCCTAGACTAGGCCTGAACATCTTAAGGATGTTCCAGTGACATACAGAAGCAATTAATTACTTCATATATAATGTTCACATACGCATTTTACAATGGTAGTATTGATCAGCATGTCATTAGCTTTTGTATGATACCTCACAAGATCTATTTTGTACAAAGGATCTTGCAGTAGTGTGTAAGGTATGGATACAGTGGTCTTTAGGCTCACACTCATTCACATGGCTAGTAGTTCTGTTCACCTCAGTAAGGCTACCTGTGAATAAGCTGGGTGCAAAAGTTAAGCATCCTCCAGCCTGCCAATCCTATGACCAAACACAAAATAAACCCATTTAAAGGCATGGATAAAAGCAAATTCTTTAGGCAGTTTTCCCTTCAGCTTCCCTTCCACCCTTTTCATCATGATCTGCAAAAAATCAAGTTTCCCCCAGTCAGGACCCAAGACTATCCATCTTGTTATAACTCAGAAAGATAAAAAGAACAGATGAAGAAGAAAATGATCAGAGGATCACCCAAAACATTAGGTGCTGCTTGTTAAAACAGAACTCAGCCTTCTAAGATTTGCTTAATAGCAACTTCAGCCCATCATCTGACAGAGTGGGTTTTGCTCACAAAAGCTCATGATACTATATATATGTTTTTATTAGTCTCCAAGGTGCCACAGGACTATTAATTGGTTTTTAGTAATTTCAAAGCAACATAAATCTATGACAGGCCCCCTGGAAACCCAGAAGAGCTCCACCTGGAAAGAAACACAAAGCAAAACAAAACAGTGCCAGGGGGAATATAACAGGGAGACCTACCTCGTATGCACCACAATCTTTCAAACTTCTTTATAGATGTTTATTCCAGCAGCCTATGGGTTTTTGTTGACATCACAGCAGGATAATTACACAGACTGCTGGACTAAAAATGTGTGCCCAACATACAAATGTCTTTCTTAAGTTATATGAGGTATCCTGTATTTCCATGTCAGAGACACTAAGGTTGACTGATATGTTCCATTCCAGGGTGGAAATACACATACAGTCTTAAAACTTTTGATAGAAATGGCTCCTATGTACCCTCCAAAATAAAAGCACTACTTCCGGGAAAGCAGTTCAGACACAGGGAAAAGGCAGGCATGATGGGGAGGGCAGAATTACCTTCATTAAGGTATGAAAAAGCACTAGGGCATGACTTTTCCTTTTAACAGGGCTTCACTCTCACAAATTTCTGTAATAACCTCTGGAATTCAAGGCTTTAGCTGGTAATGGAGCACCATTTCTGGTTCTAATGCCTCTGGGTCACTGTGAATTGTCTCTGTCCTTTCTATCAGTGATCCTAGGTTGGTTATGGGGACCTTAATTGGAAAGCTTGCTGAGATACCATACAGTCCTAACCCCTGTCAGACTATTCCCTATCATGTGTATGTTCATGTGCATTGCTTGTTTCCTCTTCAATTAATTTGGGCAGAGTACTCATTGGCTGCAGTTCAAAGACTTCTTTTTTTTTCCTGTCAGTCAACCTGTCACTCATTTTTCAGGCAAAAGGGAAAGCCATGGGGGCCAGAATCAAATTATTTTTAATGAGCTCTGACAGATCCTGTCTGGATCCAGTCTTTTTATACAGGTAAAATGTCAGGCTTAGGCATGGTAGCACTCCAGAGACAGAAAGAAAGGTGTGCTTGGCCTCTAAGTACCCTGATCATGTGATTCCCTTTACTCTGTAAAGTGGATTTGTCACCCCGCAAGAGACTCACCACATCTCCAAGGGCTTGTCTACATGGGAGGGGGCTAGTTTGCACTAACTCAAATTGGAGCACAGCACAAACTCTTGCAGCCTACTTACTCCCCAGTTGCTGCAGAGTCTGTACTGCAGTTTTAGAGTGGACTAAATTCTCTGCAAAGTGAGTTAGTGCACACTATCACAATGCTGCTGCATACTACTTTGACAGTCCACCAGCTGCTATCCCAGACTGGTTTGCAGGTGTCCATGTCATACTTGTCTATCTCTGTGACCCACAATGCTCTGGGGTCAAGATGACCAGTGTCCCCTCCCCCATTTAAAACCTGTCATGGGGCTGGGATCAGCAAATTAACTCTGGGACTCAAAGCCATCAACATTACAGTACTATTGTTCAGTGGTGTTGCACCATGCCTCATCCATCCTCTTGGACTCAGCTGAGTTCCTTGATCTGCTTGCACTCTGGGGAGAAAATGACAGTGCAGCAAGTTCTTCACAGCAACTATCACAATGAGAATATTTTTGAAGACATGACTAAGCAGATGGTACCAGCGGTATACAACTGGGATGCTACTCAGTGCTGTATCAAGAGCAAGGAATTTAGGAAACTGTAAAGGTATACCAAGGATGGGAAATACCCTTGGTAATACCCATTAGACCTGTCCATTTTTTTGAGAAGCTGGTCAAAATTTTCTTGAGACCCACGACTATGGATCCCAATACCCTTGTGCAAAATGGCACCACTGTCACCACTGAGGGAACTGTATCCTGCCCTGACAATGGCCAGGATTCTTTGGAGGAGGAGGAAAAGGAGGGATGGGATTTCTTCAAATCTCAGCAGCCTGAGGACAACTGGAAGAAGATGGTTAGAAATAGTCTGGACATTTCCTGAGAGAGCACTCCGGTGACCAAAAACATTGTGAGGAAAGGCAGGGGCATGCAGAAACCGTTCCTGAGTCAATGAGCAGGTAGAATGCTCTGCTGGAGTGAATGATGCTGCTAGGACAACACAGACTGCAGCAGCCCCCAGCAGGACCTAGACATGTTCTGCAGTGTGTGGGTAACACAGTTACAGGGACACCCCATGCTGTAGCCCCACAGCCTTCCTCTCAGAGGTCATTCCTTCCCATCCCTCCTCATACAGGGCATCAGGAATAGCATTGCATTTGAGCTCTCCCATGCACCTGATCACTTTTGATCTGGCACTCAATTCCAGACACCAGAATGACTATGAGGACTTGCTGCTTCTTCACACATCTGCACCTCCTGACCCCCCGCCTTGTACTGCATATGGGTGTCACACTTTGTCATTTTAAAGTTGCATTTTGTATTTGTAATCCCTTTGATATAAGATTTTGTAATATTTTTGCCGTTTTTGTTTTTTGTTGTGACCTAAAGTCAGAATGTGGGACTTCTGAACATTCTTCTACTAGAGTTTGTCACTGTACAGACACACAGTAAATATCTCCAGGGGTGTGTCTTTACTAGGAAAAATTGTATATATTTATCTTGCATTAGCTAACACATGGTAACTAACATGGGATAAAATCCTAGTGAAGACAAAGCAGTTTGTAGCAGTCTGATGAATTCTCAAGTGAAGGCAAACTCTAAGGGGGAACCTGAGATTTGCCTCAACCTGCTAACTTTCATTAAACTTACAAACTGCCTTGTCTTCACTGAAATTTTACCATGTTAGCCAATGTTAGGTGCAAAGGTACCTGCAGCCAATTAAGTCTTGCTGGGCTACTTAAAAGGCTTCCCCTCAGGTAAAGGAGGGAGAAGGAGATGAATGAAGGACTGAGAGGAGGAAGTGTGTTGCTGGAGAGCTGAGGATGCAAATAGGAAAGAGTGTGCTGAAGCAGGAAAGATACATTCAGGTACCAGGAGCACTTGTGAAAGTGGCCTGGGGAAAAGGCTGCTCTATTGGGCCTTGAGGAAAACCCCCATCAGTTTCCAGTACCTAGGGTCCCCGGGCCAGGACCTGGAGTAGTGGGTAGAACCAAGTTCCCCCCAACCCTCCCCGCACCACTAAAAAATCTGCTCCTGGAAAGAGAGGTCAGGATTATGCAGGGATTTCCCCTCAATCCTTTGACTTTGCCAATGATGAGGATGGCTCAGTAAGAAATGATCCTGACCTCTAGAAAAGGTAAGAGGCTGTGTGGCAGGTCACAATGAGCCTCTGAGGCATATAATCAGCTCCTAGAAGCACAGGACCCTCCAGGCACGGCCAGAGGTTTGCCACAACAAACACACAGAGAATAAGAGTCCCTGGCCCAAAACTGCTCTAAAATTATAGAGTACAAGTCTCCCGATGCGCAGCCTGGTGGCCTAACTGCTGGGCTATGCTGCACAGAAAGTGAAGTTTGAACTCACAAACATATTTATTTATTCCCCAAACTAGATTATTTGATTATTAGTGAATGTTTCTATTGCTATAGTATTTGGAAACCCCATCACAAAGGGGTTCTATTTGGTTAGGCCCTGTACCAACATGTATGAAGATGTAGAATTACACATCATAATGTACAAGGCATATGTCTTCCTAGGCCATTGTTGAGTTTGACTCCTCTTGGGTAGAGCAAGCTGATGGTTGTGTTTATACATGGATATATTACACCCATATGGAGAAAACTTTCACTTCATTGGGCTTTGGATCAATTTCCTAGCTACCAGAGAAAGTGATGACAACTCCCGCTGTTCAAAAATCAGAAGTCAGGCCTCCTAAAATCACAACATTAGCTTAAAGTAAAGAGATTAAAATAAATTGGTTTTTTTTATTGCCTTTATGGTTCACATTTTCAAGCTCCTCTCTGTCACCAGGAGAGCTAGAATCTTAATAAAAGCTGAGGTTCTCCTGCAATGGCCCCAGGAGCTGGGACTTTAAGAAAAACACAGAATATTGTGAGACTTGTGATAAAATCATGATAGCTACTAACACCACAGAGAAAATGAACCTCATTAATCCTTACCTGTGACGGCTGTTCGGAGCCAGTAACAGATAGAATAGAGTATTCTGTAAATGTACACAGACTAATGACAGTTTGTGTTAGCCCCTAGGCAACTAGGTAGAACTTGATTTTATTGCATATAGAATTGATCAGAAAGTTACAGAGTTCCATGAATTATGGCAAAAAATGCCTATAAAATTTTGTGTGGGAATTTCCCTTCCTCCCCCTTTTTTCATCGGCCCTTGCATTCCAGTATTGCAATAAACATCCTAGGAAAGAGTTTCGGAGTTGCCTATTAGGCTTCACAGTATCTGACACCTACCAGTCATGCATGGGGAGAATACCAAAGGCATTGCTAGTGATTAGGTTGGTGACCATCTGTAATTACTGAATAGTAATAGAGTAACACCACCTAACCTCAGGATGATTCTTACCAACAACCAACGGACATACCACACTAATACCAACCCTGGAACTTTCCCTTGCAACAAACTCCATTGCCAGCTTTGTCCACATATTTACTCTGCTGACACCATCATTGGACCTAACCATGTCAGTTACAAGATCAAGGACACACATTCCTGTTCATCAGAAATATAATTTATGCCATCATGTGCCAACAGTGTCCATCTGCTAACAGATGGACAAACTTCTCAGACACTTTGCCAAAGAATCAATGCACACAAAACAGACATCAGACAGTTTCACAAAGAAAAAACAGTTTCTTGCCATTTCAACCAGTCTGGGCATTGTCTCAATGACCTTACTACATGCATCCTGCTTCAAAGAGACTTTAACACCAGACTACAAAGGGAAGCCTCAGAACTGTCATTCATGCTTAAATTTGACACTTTATGAATGGGCCTTAACGAAGATGCTAATTATCTTACCCATTACAAAGATAGCTTCCCCAATTATCACCCCTAATATCATTATCTCATAGACACTAACCCCCATCACCCCGTTCTAAAATCTGATTTGTCAATTTTATATGTGTTCACTTTTTTTGATTGTATCCCTTTGGTATATATGGTCATGCCAATTTTCTTCCACTATTTGATCTGAGGAAGTGGGTCTGGCCCACGAAAGCTCATTACCTAATAAACCATCTTGTTAGTCTTTAAAGTGCTGCATAGTCCTGTCTTTTGTTTCTGTAATTACTGAGACTGTGATTACTACCATATGCAAATACACACGTCTCTTTTGTTCCTTTGGCTTCCTGCTCTCTTCCCCCCATATTTGTCTGTTTAGTAGACTGGGGCTTGAAAACATACAAAGTGAAATATTGTGGCCTTCATAAAAGCACACACATAATTAATTTTAAATGCAGGACTGTTTGTGTCATCTGCACAGTCACAACTACAATGAGGCATTTCTCCAACAAAGAAATAAAAGTTAACCAAAGTAACAAATTTCAGAGAGGTGGCCGTATTAGTCTATTTCAGCAAAAACAACAAGGAGTCCGGTGGCACTTTAAGGACTAAAAAAATTATTAGGTCTCAGAGGGAAAACCATGCTAGACTATAACTTTAAAAACAAGTAGTCCAGTGGCACCTTAGAGACTAACAAATATATATATAGTATCATGAGTTTTTGTGGGCAAAAGCCACTTCCTCTGATGATGAGTTAGGGTAGAAATAACAGAAACTAAGTTTAGGACTGGTGCTAATGAGGCTAATTAAGTGGTCTAGAAGTGTCCCATACTTAGCTTTTGATGTAAAAATGAAGTGTTAATGGCAAGGGAGACTGGCTTTATAATGCAACATCCAGTTAATGTCTTTGTTCAAGCTTAGGGAAACAGTGCCAACTTTGCAGATGAATACCAGTTCCTCATTCTCTCTCTGTACTGGCTGATGAAATTCCTTTGTAGAAGAATGGCTACTTTTAAATCCATGACTGAGTGCTCAGGCAGGTTAAAATGTTCCCTTATACATTTATGTGTCTAGTGTCAGCAATGGCCCTCTGCCATGTATATTGGCCAAACTGGACAATTTCTATGACAATGGATAAATGGACATAAATCAGACATCTGAAATAGTATCACACATAAATACCTCTCTAGCCATGTGTTTTCTAGCCACAAAATGGTGGTGTGTGTGTTTGTGTGCGTGCTCTGCTCCACAAACAGCATGCCGAACAAATAGATTTTTGCCCTGGGACTATTTTCTCAATTTTTTGAGAAAATCCTTAGGAATCCAGTTCATCTGTCTCCAAGAAGCTTTCATGTTACCCAGCAGCACTATACATCCAAGAGGAATTGCATTCTCCTTTCTATCTCCTTACTCAGCAAAGACTTTTTCAATAACTTCCCTAAGTATGTGTGATTTTATAATACAAGGCCTTTGATGTGTTCTGTCATCTATCTTTCTCCTTGGATTATTTCTATTTTCCCTTTTTGGCTTTTCCTCTCCCTCTCCCAGCATTCTGCTTTTTAAATGACAAATGCCCAGGGCTATAAATTCAATTTAAAAAGGAAACCTCTTAGGCGCTCTTCTAATTTTTCTTAAGCTAATGAGAAAATGCATAATTACCAAATGTAAACCAACTATGAAAAAAGAACCTACTAATCAGCTGCTGTTTGCTGTGCTATTAAATAATGTTTGGATGACCATTCTGCAAGGGGTGCAAATTCCCTTTAGGCTAGTTGAAAAGGAAAGGGACAGATCTAGAACTCAAACTTTGGGTTTCTGGGGATGGCATTCAAGGAAATCTATAGCATCAAATCTCTATCCCCTAGTATGCATTCACTAGCAAGGATAGTACTTGTCATAAAATTAATATGCACTTATACAATGCCTTTTCTCAAAGCCATTAAACCTGAAACACCTGTCTGAAGAAGGTAAGGATTAAATAGGGATCACTTCACTCATACTCACATCTGCCTGCAGTCAGGGCCGGCCCACAACATTTTGGCACCTGAGGTGGGGAGCTCAAATGACGTCCCCATTCACCTTTGCTTGGGTCAAAACTTTGCAAGGTCTCAATTCTGCCTTCTTCCTGTTCTGCTCCTCTCATGGTACTGCTCTGCTACCTACCCCAATAAAGGAGAACTAACAGCAGCAGACACAATTTTCTACACTCTAGGTTGTAGTGGCGTCCCCCCCCCAGTTTGGCACCTGAGGCAACCGCCTCAGTTCGCCTCATGGTAAGGCCAGCCCTGCCTGCAGTAGACAACTGGAACCTCTCCCCCTCCCCTCTGCCCTGCAATTTCCCTCTCTGTCGAACCCACCCACTGCTTCCAACTGTTTTCAGGAATGAAATTTTTGCTGTTGAAAACCATCATGGGAGTTAATAGACGGTCAAAAACCCCAGTCTTATGAACACTCATGTACATGCTTTTTCTTCTTAATTCTTTTCTTTTCTTATGGCAGGGCCTAGCAAAGCCAGAAATGAACTAGGACCCCACTGTGTGAGTCACTATGTGATCACAGAACAAAAAAGACGGTCCCTGCCCCAAGGACCCTGCACTCTAAGAGTAGCGTTATGCCTCTGAATGGTCCCAGGAGTGGTTATGAGCTTATTAACATGTGATGTGATATGCACATACGTAAGTATGAAACTGGCAATACAACAGTAACCAAAGTCAAGATTTTAGGTTTGGTGCAATTGAGGAGAAGAAGGAGGGTGGCTTCCAACCATTTTTCAACTCTAGCCAATCTGAGCTCCAATGGTTTAACTTAGGCTCCATCTGCACTATGGGCTGGGGCATTAGCTAAGTGAGAGTTAGCAGGACTATATACAGTCATGTAGCTGAGGTAGCACTGGCAGTGGCAGCATGGCTGAGCAGCATCAAGTACAGTGCCTGTGGGTACATACACAGCATGGCTTTGGGTATCAGAGCTACATGACTATTTATACTTGTGCTAGCTCTCATTGATCTAGCATGAGTCTGAGCTTAAGGATCAACTCCACAAAGGGACTTAGATGCCCATTTGGGGGGAATCTAGTTTTAGGGGATACTGCAATGCCAAAACATCTGCTCAGCACTTGCTTAATCCTGTTGGGGCCTAAACTCACTCAGTGATTAAATTTCCACAGCAGAAGTCCCATAGGCTAAGTTTCTGCCTGTGGTCATGTATACAGTCTCAGCCAGGAGTCTTGGTGCCTATTTCATGCTTAAGCCCGAGCATGATCCTCAGAACAATGAAGATAGGCAGGGCAATATTTATCTCCTCTGCAGGGTCAAATTTTGCGCTGAGCATACCACACTCCAAACAACCTCAGACTTAGCAGCCCGAACACTTGAGGAGGCAAATGGATTAGAATGGGGGTTCCATGCCTCTCAGGTGAGTGCCCTCCCTGTCGGACTATGGAATGTTCTGATGTGGGTCTCTCTGCACCTCCCTGCAGCTTGACATTAAACACCTAAATCCACAAAAGGGGTGGAGCTAAGACCACATCCCTCTCATCAGCATCTCCCATTGGCCCATTTGGCCCAAATCTTCCCATTATCAGGCATCTGTCTATCCCTGTGAATTGTACATGGAGCCAAAGGGCCTCCCCCCCAGGCTTGGGGAGTCCAGTGATTTTCAAGGTGCCTAAAAGTTAGGCATTGCAACACCTATATACCTTTGTAGACTGGATCATGTCAGTGTTGAAAATGGGATGTAGGTTCCTAAGTCACTTAGCTGCTCACTGCTCTGGAAAATTTTGCTTTTAGGTAATCTCAGACTCAGCAGCGTTTGTCCCTGAATTCAGCATTGAGAGAACAGCAACTCAGACTTCAGCATATTGTGTTGTTACTAACCCAGCCTGCCAAATATGGCCTATTTATTCCAGCAAAGAAGGAAATTAGAACCAGCTATGCCTAATGTGAAAATAAACAGAAAAACAACTGTAAAAACTTTTGTGTAATGAAAGCATCTTCGATTAACTGACAGAAGTGGAAAGGGGAGCAAACAAATGGTTTGGGCTTGTGTTTTCAATCCCATAAAAACATAAGAATATAAGAACACCCATAATGGATCAGACCAATGGCTCATTTGGTCCAGTATGTTGTCTTCTGACAGGGGCCAATGCCCCAAAGTGAATGATCAGAGCAGGTGGTAATCATCAAATTATCCATCCCCAGTTTCTGACAGAGGCTAGAAACACCATCCCTGCACATCCTGGCTAATAGTCATTGAAGGTCCATGAATTTATCTACCTCTTTTTTCGAACACTGTTATAGTCTTGACCTTCACAACATCCTCTGGCAAGGAGTTCCACAGGTTGACTCTGCAATGTATGAAGAAGTGTGCATAGTGTGAAGAAGTACTTCTTTTTATTTGTTTTAAAGTTGCTACCTATTAATTTCATTTGGTGGCCCCTAGTTCTTGTATTATGGGAAGGAGTAAATAACTCTTCTTTATTCACTTTTTCCACTCCTGACATGATTGGATAGACCTCTATCATATCCCCCCTTAGCTGTCTCTTTTCAAAGCTCAAAAGTCCCAGTCTTATTAATCTCTCCTCATATGGCAGCCATTCCATGCCCCTAACCTTTTTATTTTTGCCTTTTTTGAACTTTTACCAATGCCAAGATAATATTTCAATTGTGTTCTTGAATCTGTTATAAAGGGCTTCTGTTCAGTATGTGAGATTCTCTCTCCTCTCAAGGACTGGATGCTTTGCCTCTACAATCTTCCCAAATCTTGCCTGCGTTGGTAGCAAGAGGCAGATAACCAGAACTAGAGAGTGGATTTGGGGCTCCAACATAACAGTGCAAAGAGTTAACTGCTACCCCAAACAAGTGGGGGTTTTTTTGGTTTTGGTTTTTGGTTTGCTTTTGTTCTGCAGAAATAACTTGGAACGCCAGATGGAGGATTTCCCTGAAGTAAAATATAATATGGCTTCAACACAGCCTGTTTTGATCAGAAACTAATCTTCGAGTTCTGTGGAAGAAATGAGAAACTACATGACAATGTGTATTCTCTGAGCCCACAATGGTAAAGAAAAAAGGAATAGAAATCAAAAGTGTATTTCTTACAGGTAATATCCACTGAGAGAATTACTGGTATTTGTATTATTTCAGTGCTCCTTAGTTTAGACCCAAATTTGTTTTTCTAAATTGCCGTCATGAGCTCTTTGTCCTGCTGTGACCTAAATATCAGCCAGTAAGTGCTGATATGTAGGTCACAGCACTGCTGTTATATATGCACACTGCTCTGTAACACAATTGTGTCGTGGAGCCATAAAATGTCATGATGCAGAGTCCAGACATATAGCACAGTACCTCAAAGCTTTTCAGAACTGTTAGTAGTGAAACTGGGGGGTTTCACTGTGCCAGCTGCCCCACCAAGTGTCCCCTCATGGCCAAAGGTAAATCTCCAGATGGCCTGTTTCAGTTTCCACCCTTCAAAGGGCTTCTGAAATAAACTCCACACAAGTTTTCATGAGGCCAGTGACAATAGCCTGCCTGAGGCTATCTGGTTGATTCATTTAAAATTTAAAAATAAACACAAAAGCCTTCCCCCCAGCCTTTAGCTGAGCACAGCCCAAACTGGCCCGGTGGCCCAGCATCCTTCTGGCCTTAGCAGGCTACTCCTAACCCTGCCCCTTCCTTGGTCTCAGGGTCTTCCTTGGAGGAGCCTCTCTCACTCTCTGCAGTCTTTCTACAGCTTCCTGAAAATTATCCCCTGGTAGCATCCTGCTGCTCTTTTTGGGAGAATCAACTCCTCCATAGCCAGTGGGTTCCACTAATTAACACCAGACTCCATTCCAGGTATGGCAGGCATTGGCAGCGAGATGGCAAGGGGACAGAAGCTGGCCAGCAACTGACTAGCTCCAGGCTTCTGGCTCTTAAAGTAGGAGGCTACCCCATCATGGGGCGATACTGGAAAAATTGGGACAAGAGCTGTACAGAGGCAATCAGGACCTTATGCACACCACCACAAAAGGCCTTCGTCACTCTGCCTCCATTCTTCTGCATGGTGGAAGAGGCCACCCGCATAAGAGACATCTGCTGGAGAGACAGAGAACCTTCCACCACTCCTCAATGGGCTGGGACCTCTTTTCTCACTGATACTCCATGCCTGGAGTTCAGGCAGGCTGAAATTCATCTGTGAAGGGCACAAGCAGAGGACTCTGTAAAGATGGATCCCCTGTCATCCGTCCAGCTGATGGCACCCAGCCGATGGCCCTATGTGTGAAAGTTGACCTGCCCCTCGGTAGGGTTGTTTGTGTGTAGATATCTTCCTCCCACCCCTGCACAGCTTTGTGCTGGCTGCTGTAGGGCTTCCCCTGTGTATTCCACAGGGCTAACATTATCCTTCATGCACACACAGAGCACTCTGCTGAGATGATTGGGTCCCTCTGGCAGCCCCATTCTCCTGTTTGTCCTAAGATCTGTGGCCATGGCTGAGTTCTCACTAGCCAGATGTGTTAGCAGCCACAGCAACAATAGCCGAGCCTCCTCTTCCAATGAACAAGCCCATGTCTACACTACCAAAATAAGTCAACCTAACTTACATTGACATATACCTATGTATATCGCTTTTGCGTGTCTGCTCTTTGTTCCATGTGTTGGCGGTGCATGTCCTCACCAAGAGTGCTTATGTCCAATGTCCTGTCAGCAGGAGGCACTGTGGGATGGCTCCTGAAACTAATAAGAGTTGACATGTGAATGCAGTGTCTATTCTGACACTACTCAGACCTAACTGCATTGACCTTGACTCTACGGCTGCTCAAGGAGGTGGAGTTTTTAAGTTGAGGAAGCAGGATGGTTACATCAGCAGGAAGGAAATTTAAGTGTCAGCACTTCCATAGCTAGATCGACATAAGCTGTCTTGTATCAATCTGACTAGATTGTAGACCAGATCCCAAAGAGAAGTATAGAGATCCTGAACCCTTATCTCTCTGGTTACCCTGAGAGTTGAATATGATTCCACCTTCATACCAGCCCCTGCCTCTGGCTGAGCCTTGACTTGGGATGGATCTGGCTATATGCTGCAGGAACTATGTTCCTCATGCTACATATGTTAACATCACTGATGATATCATGTGACCCCAGAGTCAGGGTCCCATATCACAAGTTTATTCTACTTTGTAGTTAATCTGGCCCTACATGGAAACACCATGTCTCTTATAAAGCTGGTGCCTGTCTTTATTGATTTCAATCACAGAATACCAATCATGAAACAGAGTTTATGGAAAATGGTATTATTTATTTAAAGAGATCATTTCCACATGCTACACACTCAGTCCCTGTGTCTGTCCCTCGCTCTGCATTGCCTTTGTCCTACAGTGTATCCCTGCATTTGGGACTTTGCAAGTGGAGCGAAGGTAGAGTGAAAGCTACAAAAGAGAATGCAGAGTAGCTGCACAATGACACTGCTGCAAGAGGTAATGAACTGCAGCATCTAAAACTGCCAAGTTATTCTGCAACTTCAGTGCCGATGGGACTGGAGGCAACAGAGGAATGAAGGCTGAGTGTGAAATTATGTTCCTGTAGATTTTTATCTCTACAGTTCAGCCTTGAATAACAAATCTCCTGCCCTTTTGCCACTCACTCAAGAGGAACTGACCTTCATCAAGGTGATGGGGTGTCTGTAAGCAGCTGTCACCCTTTGCTTAAACAGAAATGTGCATCTTTATCCATCTGGGATCCTGGTTATTATACTAAATACATACAAACTGCTTCCAGAGATAAGGGGAAAAATAACCCTGTATAATGATAAAAGGGAGCTGTAAATTCTTCATGTGCCATGGGGAAAAATTACTTTTACTGGCATTTTCCCACCTGAAATTAAGTTTGTATCTCTGTGATGGCTTGATTTCTCCTCCAGGGGAATTATTATTATTTATTGGTTGCTGTCTGTCTTAGTTCTTTGAGGGACAATGTCTCATTTTTCTGTGTCTGTGTTTTTTAAAGTAGTGCAGATTGTGAGTTTGGCTGAGAGGTGAAGCTGCAGTGACCTAGACACAGGATCTGCATTGATAAAGAACCAGAACAATTCAGCACATATTACGCACTCTTCATCAAGCAAGGCTGGCACCTGACTCAAGGGCTGGGGTGCGGCAGTCGCAGGGATGGAATCTGGAGCCAAAGGGACAGCCCATGCTGCCTGTTCCCTGATGGGAAACTGCGTGGCAAAAAGAGATCGTGCCCTGCTCCAATTCTAATAACCTCGATTCGTGAGGAGATTCTCAGCTTGCAGTAGAGGTGGGAGACCGGTTATTGCAGGCACATTAGCTCCAGTAACACTCTAGGACTGGAATGGGATTGAAGCCCAAAGTGTCTGAGAGAAAGCAGCAGGCAGCGGGGATGGTCTTTTTAATGACTTGTTTACATTCAGATATTTTGAATGACAGCTATTAACACAGCAGCCCTTCTTCTTCAGAGTTCACCAGGCAAAATCCTGTGGAACTAAAGCAATGTCAGAATGTCATGAACCGTTCACTGATGCCTGTACCAATAGCCATAGTTTTGTCTGGTTCCCTTCAATTCCTCCTTCTTAGAGAGCTACTGTTTGGGGTCAGCAGGGTGGTCACAGCTTCACTGTGTCTTCTTGCCGGCTTCCATAACTCATTGCTGCTTGTTTTGTATGTCTTTTATTTTTCTCTTGTGGAGGCAAGGTTGGAAGGGAAGTGGCAAGAAACAAGGTTGTGCTTGAATGGGGAAAAAATTGAGGGGGGGTCTTCAAAATGTTTTGGTTTTCAGCTGGCAGCAATGAGAAGTGGCACTATGCCACTCCTACCTCACCCCTTTCCACAACCTTTCACTGAGGGCTGGGGAAAAGGGAGAGAATCTTGTGGTGACGACTTATGACTCAGGAGGTCTGAGGTGAACTCCTACTTCTGATGCAGTCACCTTGTGACGTCAGGCAAGGTACTTATTTTTCTGTATCTTAGTTTCCCAAATGAGAAATGTGGTTAATAAGGCTTCTTTTCTCTCACCCTTTGCCTGCCTTGTCAGTTTATATTGGAAGTTCTTTGTGACAGTTCTCTCACTATGTATTTGTACAGTTCTATTTAAGAAACCAGGTGCCTGGCAGCCCTAGCTAAAATGAAAAAAACAAAAACACCACCCTTCCCATTCTTCTCTCTGCCCTTACATGCCTAACTCTTCCTTATTTCTCCAATTTATTCCATTTTCCAGCTTCCAACCCCTTCACAGGATTCAATGCTCTTTATTTTTCCCCTCTGTCTTTTTGTTTGAAAACAGGAGGCTAGTGGGTGTGGGCTCTGTGTTCTTCTGACTTGTTCACTCCCTCACTCAGCTGCTGCAACTGTTAACTCATTTTTTATTGTAAACAGTTGCTTAATTATATTGGCCACCTGGACTCCAACTTGGATGCTGTCATTCTCTCTGTTTCTCTGGAAGTCTGGTTACCACATGGCCTCAGGCATAAAGCCCTGTTATGCTCTTGTTATGCCTGCCCACTACAAAGTACTGTGGAAGTTCAGGAGCACAGATATCCACCTGATACTTTAAACTCCTCATATTGACCTGGATCGTGTTCCCTCATAGCCACTCAGCAATTTATTTTTACTTTGCACGGAGTGGAAGAGAAATCAGAAGTCTAACCCACAGACAATTCCAATATTTCAATATTTGCTGAAATAGCTGTTCGGAAATGTTGAAAAGTTTCTACCTTTTTCAGTATGTGTGTGTGTGTGGGGAATTCACAGCCCCCTAATTATGGCATACATCAATATTCTGATTTTACAAATGGGATCTGAAGCACAGAGCAGCTAAGTGACTAGCCCAGGGTCACACAGAAACTCTGTTGTGGTGCAGAAACTTGAATCTGGTCCCACTAAATCCTAGATTCTAACCCTAACCACTGGAGAACATTTCAGATAATTTTCATACAGAGACTGCTTCTTGTGCAGCATCATTAGTATCACGAGGCACTTGAAAATGGTGTTCAATATTTGCGCTATGCATGCAACATCTTGTATGGCTGGAACCACCAGAAATCATAGGGAATGGAGAAGGAACCATGATCTCCTGTGCATTTCCCCATCATTATATCCTCCACTGTAGACCATAAATGAGAGCTCACCTAAGCGGCATTGGTATTCAGCAGCTTGACTGGGCCATCGAGCACAAATGCTGCTGCTGCACCTTCTAACCAACTTGCAACCCCTGATAACTTCATGAAGAACTGCTTTTCATGCCAAGAGCTGGGCTATCTCACCAGGAACTGTCAGGAGCTGCAATCAGGAACCAAGAGCAGCCACCAAAGGAGCTGAAAGAATTATCACAATCAGAATAGAAATGGAGGCCACTTTACAACCATGTGCTCCTTACCACAATAAGGAAACTTTAGAAGCTAACATTTGGATCAGACCGTTGGTCAAAAATACAGCTCAAGTTTCCATGGCATGAGTATTGTAACCCCCAAAATAGGTGTAGTGTACACCATTAAAAGTGGGGGAAATGACGGCCTGTTTGGTGGATTCAAAAGCATTCATCTACTAGATCTAGGAATAGTTCATTCTAAATGATGCACCACAGTTTTTGTTCAGGAGGTGAGCCAAAGTGTAAATGGATTAGCTGTAAATTATATATATATATATATATATATATATATATATATAATTATTTATATATAATATATATAGGATACCAACTTCCTTATGGTCTTTTCAGTTTGCTGGTAAACTAGTTATACAATTGTTCTTGTGAGATTTGATGACATTTCCTTCCCAACACAGCATGATCTTGTCCATGAGCAACAGGTTGCTCTCATAGCCTGGAAATTAGGAATACCTGCAACTACAGAGGTTGGTGGAAGTTTTTTTACACTGGAAAATGTGAGACAGGAATTGATCTTGAATTCCCTTGATATGTATAAATGGAAGGGTGATCTCTCTCAGCTGTACTAGCCTCACCGAGCACAGCCCTGAGCTCACAAAAAGCATCTAAAAGGCCATACCTTTAATTACCTACAAAAGAAGGTGGGCCAACAAGCAGGTCACAGAGCTACTCACCACTGTTCCAAAATGCTCTTCTGTAGTATCCTTTGCCAAGGTGTACGCATACAGGTAGCCTCAATGACTGTACAAAAGCAAGGATTCTAGGAATAGATGAAGGACAAAAGAAGGAATTGATGTGAACAAAACACAAAGTTAGGAGACAAGTCTAACTAGAGGGACTAATGGTTAGGTTAATATGTCGATAAACTAATATAAAGTATGTTAAATTAAACTTCATTTGATTAATCGTCAGATTAAAATGTTACAATGTTGTAATATACAGAAGCAGTAATGTATGCTTATAGATATAAAGGAGCCTGCTACCAATATTTGCTGTACCTCTTCAGTTATAAAAAACGCTCGCCATCTTGTGGAAAAATATAGAACTTCAAACCTGTCCAACAATTTCCTTTAGGCTTGCAAGAATTTAGATTTTTATTGGTAAACCTCATTTTCACCATACACACACAAACCGATAGGAAAATATTTCCATGGACTATAATTGAAATTTACAGATAGACAATGCTGTTGTAGAACTTTCTTTAAAAAATAGGAATATTTACTTAGGACATAAGAATGGCCATACTGGGTCAGACCAAGGTCCATCCAGCCCAGTACCCTGTCTGCCGACAGTGGCCAATGTCAGGTGTCCCAGAGGGAGTGAATCGAACAGGTAATGATCAAGTGATCTTTCTCCTGCCATCCATCCCCAGCCTCTGACAAACAGAGGCTAGGGACACCATTCCTTACCCGTACTGGCTAACGGCCATTAATGGACTTAACCTCCATGAATTTATCTAGTTCTCTTTTAAACCCTTTATAGTCCTAGCCTTCCACAACCTCCTCAGGCAAGGAGTTCCACAGATTGACTATGCGCTGTGTGAAGAAGAACTTCCTTTTATTTGTTTTAAACCTCCTGCCCATTAGTTTCATTTGGTGGCCCCTAGTTCTTATATTATGGGAACAAGTAAATAACTTTTCCTTATTCACTTTCTCCACACCACTCATGATTTTATAGACCTCTATCATATCCCCCTTAGTCCCCTCTTTTCCAAGCTGAAAAGTCCCAGTCTCTTTAATCTCTCCTCATATGGGACCCGTTCCAAACCCCTAATGATTTTAGTTGCCCTTCTCTGAACCTTTTCTAATGCCAGTATATCTTTTTTGAGATGAGGAGACCACATCTGTACACAGTATTCAAGGTGTGGGCGTACCATGGATTTATATAAGGGCAATAAGATATTCTCTGTCTTATTCTCTATCCCTTTTTAAATGATTCCTAACATCCTGTTTTCTTTTTTGACTGCTGCTGCACACTGCGTGGATGTCTTCTGAGAACTATCCATGGTGACTCAAAGATCTCTTTCCTGATTAGTTGTAGCTAAATTAGCCCCCATCATATTATATGTACAGTTGGGGTTATTTTTTCCAATGTGCATTACTGTACATTTATCCACATTAAATTTCATTTGCCCAGTCACTTAGTTTGATGAGATCTTTTGAAGTTCTTCACAGTCTGCTTTGGTCTTAACTACCTTGAGTAGTTTAGTATCGTCTGCAAACTTTGCCACCTCACTGTTTACCCCTTTCTCCAGATCATTTATGAATAAGTTGAATAGGATTAGTCCTAGGGCTGACCCTTGGGGAACACCACTAGTTATCCCTCTTCATTCTGAAAATTTACCATTTATTCCTACCCTTTGTTTCCTGTCTTCTAACCAGTTCTCAGTCCATGAAAGGATCTTCCCTCTTATCCCATGACAACTTAATTTACGTAAGAGCCTTTGGTGAGGGACCTTGATAAAGGCTTTCTGGAAATCTAAGTACACTATATCTACTGGATCCCCCTTGCCCACGTTTGTTGACCCTTTCAAAGAACTCTAATAGATTAGTAAGACATGATTTCCCTTTAAAGAAACCATGTTGACTTTTGCCCAACAAATTATGTTCTTCTATGTGTCTGACAATTTTATTCTTTACTATTGTTTCAATGAATATGCCCGGTACTGACGTTAGACTTACCTGTCGGTAATTGCCAGGATCGCCTCTATAGCCTTTTTAAAATATTGGCATTACATTAGCTATCTTCCAGTCACTGGGTACAGAAGCTGATTTAAAGGATAGGTTACAAACCATAGTTAATAGTTCCGCAATTTCACATTTGAGTTCTTTCAGAACTCTTGGGTGAATGCCATCTGGTCCCGGTGACTTGTTACTGTTAAGTTTATCAATTAATTCCAAAACCTCCTCTAATGACACTTCAATCTGTGACAAGTCCTCAGATTTGTCACCTACAAAGGATGTGTCAGGTTTGGGGATCTCCCTAACATCCTCAGCCTTGAAGACTGAAGCAAAGAATTAATTTAGTTTCTCTGCAATGACTTTATCGTCTTTAAATGCTCCTTTTGTATCTCAATCGTCCCGGGCCCCACTGGTAGTTTAGCAGGCTTCCTGCTTCTGATGTACTTTAAAAAATTTTGTTATTACCTTTTTTACCTAGTTTTTGGCTAGCTGTTCTTCAAACTCCGTTTTGGCTTTTCTTATTACATTTTTACACTTAATTTGGCAATGTTTATGCTCCTTTCTATTTACCTCACTAGGATTTGATTTCCACTTTTTAAAAGTTGTCTTTTTATCTCTCTCTGCTTCTTTTACATGGCTCTTTTTTTAGTTCTTCTAGTATGTTTTTTTAATTTGGGGTACACATTTAAGTTGGGCCTCTATTATGGTGTCTTTGAAAAGTGTCCATGCAGCTTGCAGGGATTTTACTTTAGTCATTGTACCTTTTAATTTTTCTTTAACTAATCTCCTCATTTTTGTACAGTTCCACTTTTTTAAATTAAATGCCACAGTGTTTTGATACGTCACATTGACAATTTCTGTTTTAAGGTTATACAGCTTTAACTTTTTGAATCTCTGTGTATGCTGTCATTAAATAATTATCTCCCTCCCTCAATTTCCCATAGTCATTAAAATTTAAATAAATAAAAATAGTAAAAATGCTTATAAATAAATATTGGTATTTAGGTGGGTGAGGTAGTTTTTTTGGTTTTTTTTTTAACTTCTGTTGGTAAGAGAGACAAGCTTTTGAGCTACACACAGCTCTTTGTCAGATCCAGGAGAGATACTGTGATGCCAAGAGTACATTTCCTAGACCTGAAGCAGAGCTCTTTTTGGCTCAAAAGCTTGTCTCTCTCCCCAAAAGAAATTGGTCCAATAAAAGACATTACCTCACCCATCTTTTCTCTAATATCCTGGGACCAACATGGCTATAACTATACTGCATAGCCACTAATATTATCTATCAGAAAATATAAAAAAGGAAAAATCCAATTCTGCCAATCCTCATAAATTAGTGGATAAGTTTACTCAAGGTTAACAGTTATGTTATACAAAAACTTGTTGCCAGTCTTTGCTATGGACATTGATTAGCATTTAACCTTCCCCAGATTTTTCTTTCCCCTAATCCTTTAACTTTTACAAATTGTAGGAAATTAAGGGTAATATGTAGGATGTTGGCAGGACCCCTCTAAAGATAGGTGGGATTTTCAGCACAGCCTTCCATTCTGAGCAAAATTCAGGTGGAGTGTTCAGGACCACTCATTCTAAAGGGGAAGAACCCAAAGTGAATGGAAGGAGCAAACCTTTCACTCAAGGGGATATCACAGAAGATACTTGTTGAATATATCTGAGGTAGACTTCCCAGGATTCTTCCATTAGATTTGAATGGACTAATCAGAACTCAGCCAAAAGTTTTAGAATTGAAAACTCAGTTGAAAACATCCTGGTGAATGAGGGCTAGATCCTCACCTGATGTAAATAGACTAACTTGAATAGTAGGCATTCTTGGGAAAAAGAGGAAGTGACTATGAACCTGCTACATGCTTCTGGCCCATGGCTGCTAGCTTGGCCCTTTGTGGCTGTGGAAAGGCACACACAAACGGAGCATCTCTCAAGCTGCTTTCACATATGCCAGGGACCAACCTGGTACCCAGATGGTTCTAAGATTAGGGAATGTAAAGGTGGCTCACAAAGTAATCTCTCATTCTTCCACCATCTGGAACTGAGCACTATTTGGCTGGTCAAGTGACTATTGTCCTTAATTACTAAAATGATAACACAAGCAAACTGCTATAGGCTGGGAACATTGCTGTTTAAATAAACAACTTATCCTCCTAAAAGGTTCACAGAAAGAAGCATGTGTGTGATTGGCAGGACTGTTATTAAAATGACACGCAACACAATACAAAATTCCACTGGCATGGAAAAAAAAGGAAAATCCAGGTTCGGGTGAAAACTATAACCACAGAAATTGTATTTGGGGCACACATGTTTTAAATGGAAAACATGACTACGCGGTAGCAGGCAGTGGAAGGAAAAAGAATATTAGAAAGAATGCACAGAGGGAAGTTTTAACAACCACCCAGATAGGAAAGCAGAAAATCTGGCTCTTCAGCTGCTGGGAACTCTTAAAGAAAACTTCCTGGCTCTGTGTCTTCAGGACAATACCTGAACCTTCTGCACCTTTCCTATTGTCCTAGCAATATCTGAAGTAGGAGATGTGCAAGGGATAGAAAAGGGTTATAATAACTTGGATGAAGAGAAAATAATGGATTTCACAGATGTTGCAGAGGAAGAATTCGCCAAATCTGGCAAAAAGTTTGCATATGGGAAGAGAAATAGAGAGGAGTTTAAAAAACCCAATACCACCATTTGAGATAATGCACCTTTTTTTACATACAAAAATCTATTAATAAATAAATATATGCTACTATGGAGCTCCATCTGAAAGAGCTCAACTATTGAGGTTTTCTTTATCAGTAAGACCTACTCCTGAGAAGTCAATGGGAGTTCTCTACTTTTTAAAACCAGGCTAGTACTGACTTTATAATGTTTTACAGTAAGATCACTACTGATGCTTAAAAATGTTCCAAGTTGTTTTTTGATGGAAAATTGGGGTTTTAACCAAAGAAGGGTTTTTGTTTTAATAAAAATGTCTGCTTCCTGAAGACATTTCAGTTTTTTATAATAAACAGTGTGAACACACACAACAAAAATGTGTTTATGGCCAAAAATTAAAAATATTTCACCCACAAATACACATATTTCAATTTTGAAAAGCTGTTGAGATTCCTTATGGGAGTTGCAGTCTGGGGGCTCATTCTCCTTTATGGTTTGAGCTCTCCTGTTGGACATCATCTCTCTTGAGGTGTTATGGCCTAGTTACAGCCATGATGCACTGCTTCCTGTCATTAAGAGGGGACTGTAGTGCATCATGGGGAATGTAGTCTAATTAGAAAATGTATAAGGAAAAATGGCTGCACAAGGCACCCAAACTACAACTTCCATGAGGCACCACAGCAGCATTTCTGAATCCTAATATTTGATTTTTCTTTCTTTTTTAAGCTTTGGAATAAAACTTTAAATGTTCATCAAAAATGTACTCATTTTTCTGATGTGGCATACCTACCCCATTTTTTCTGAATAGCTCTATCGATGACATTAGTCAGAGCTAGATTTTGAGAACTGCATAAGGCTCATTGACAGTTGGCTTTCTTCACAGCTGCTTTTGAAAATTCCACACCTGAATGTGGCATAACTGAAGGAGACAGGATGTTTAGCCAATTTTAAACTATCACCATTCTATAGTAACTTGTTAAAAAAAAAACCAGTGAAGTACAGCCCAGCCCAGTATCTTCAATAAATAAAAATAACATCCCAAAATAGGACTGATTAAAAGTTCCTTTCTAATGGTTTCAAGCTGTCTAAAAATACACCCCAATTTTCAGTCAGTCAATGTACATTTTTTCTTCCTCCCCCTTCAGTAGTCACTGGTTAAAACAGTGCATTACAGCCATTCAGGTCCTGAACTCAATAGGAACAAGGTGCCTAAATACCTTTGAGGATGTGGGTCTCAGTGGCCATGTTAAGTATACCACTAAAAAGCATACCCTGGGCTCTGTGAAGTAAGAAGTATATTGATGGCATGATATATTTACTACTCTTTTCACTGATGTGATCTACTAAATAACCACTCATAGGCTAGGTCTGTTGCTGCTGTAAATGATTTACACCACCTAAATCTCTGAACGATATTTATTCCACATTGTTTAAGCATGGTAATAGCTAGTCTGCTGTCCCCATTTCTGGCACATCCTGCACAGGTAAAGACGGATCCAAATGACAAAATTTGGATCTAAATCTGAACTTGCTCAATGTTTGGGGTGGCAATTGGATATGCACGTTTATTTTGGGTTCATATTTACACCTGGTTCCTGTAGAAATATAGGTTTTAAAAAAAATGAAAATACTCCCTGAGCTGCAAACAAGGCCCAAGTGAACCTTTTATCATGAAACAATCTTATTCACTTAGGGCATGTCTACACTAGCCCCCAACTTCAAAGTAGGGAGGCAAATGAAGCATACCGAAGTTGCAAATCAAGCCTGGGATTTAAATATCCAGCGCTTCATTTGCATGTTCCCAGCTGGTAGCCATTTTAGAAATTCACTAGCCCGGAGTAACTGCCCGCGTCTACACGCGGCAGTGAAACAGGAGTCCGATTTAAAGCCCCTAATTCGAATTAGCTAGTAAACCTCATTGCAGGAGGAATACCAGCTAATTCAAGTTAGGGCTTTAAATCGGACTCCCGTTTCACTGCCGCAAGTAGACGCGGGCAGTTATTCTGGGCTAGTGAATTTCTAAACTGGCGACCAGACGGGAACATGGAAATCAAGCGCGGGGTATTTAAATCTCGGGCTCGATTTGCAACTTCGGTATGCTTCATTTGCCTCCCTACTTTGAAGTAGGGGGCTAGTGTAGACATACCCTCAGTCTGGAATTTGAGAGGGGGTTAAGCACCCAACTCCTGTTCACTTTCAATTGGACCCATGTGCCTAACTCCGCTCCGAAAAATATTAAAAATAGGATTTAATTTAAAAACACCTGATTCTAAGACAAATCATTTCAGTTTCCTCTCACTTCTGTAGTATCCAGTGACAAGCTGTACTAGCTAATTAGTCTGGTTGAAGAAACACACTGCCTGGTTCCATTTCAGTTGAATACCCCACATTCCTCCCCACCTCCCTTCCCCTCTGTGTGGAGAAGCATGGTAAAATGGGAGTAGGGAGAACACATTAACTTCATCCTAGACTTGTGCTGTGGATGGATTTCAACTAGGAATCCAGGCATTCAGTAAAGTAAAGCTAATAAGGGCTCTAGGCCATTAGGAGCCCAGGAGGATCGCTAGCAGGTAAAAGGAAGTAGTAGTGATTGTGGGGCCACTGAGATCTCAGATCAGAACTCAGAGACTCTGACTGGCAAAATATAGGATTTTTGTTTTTCCCAGAAGGAGAAAGTAGGTGACCTTGTTTCAAGTTCCCAAAAGTTTTCACAAGCCATGGCAACCTAGTATGAAAAATGTTCTCCCAGCCACAGTACTGATAACGACATCTCTTTTCTGCATTAGGAGATAAAGGGGTGATCCAGACAGGCCTCTTTCTGTACTCGGCTTTTCAGGGACTATAATTAAATGTCAGTGCTCCTCTTCCTTGCCATTGTATGTTGCTTAGGTGGATTCTGCCCACCTCTATACAGTGTGTAGTATCCAGATTTCAGTTTTATCCAGCACCACCGACAAGAAAAAATACTTTCAAACTGCTGATGGCTAAAATTAATTTACTTCTGTAAAGACAGCCAGCTTAAGGCCCGTGCACTATTTAAGGCAAAGTCTGGCCTTGTGCTGAGTCTCTGCACCTGTTTTTTTTACTGCTGTGTCCTTCATAAGGATACCTGTTGAGTGGCCATGTTGTCTCCACTTGCCAGATCTCCTTTGTCTTTCCTCAATATCTTCAAGACTACACTTGAAAGGGAATCCTCTGAACTATCATTCATGCTTAAATTCGACACTTTACATTCAAGTTTGAATAAAGACTCTAATTATCTTACCCATTACAAAGATAGCTTCCCCAATTATCACCTCTAATATCATTAGCTCACAGACATTTACTCTCCCCCGCCCATCCCCCTTCTGTTCTGAAATTTGATTTGTCCTTTTCATATGTGTTCATTTTTTTAAAATTGTATCCTTTGGTATATATGGTTGTGACAATTTTCTTCCACTATTTGATCTGAGGAAGTGGGTCTGGCCCACGAAAGCTCATCACCTAATAAACCATCTTGTTAGTCTTTAAAGTGCTACATAGTCCTGTTTTTTGTTTCTTCCCACCAGGGCCTGAAAACACAGCCAAATACCCTCACCAGCTGTGAAGTAGGAGCTGACATTTATGTTGGTGGTGATGATGTATTTCAGCTACAGCTCACATCTCATGCAGCTGAATTCTGCTCCTCCTTTGCTGATCAACCGAGAAGCAGCCAGTGCATGACAAGTCTGGAGGGGCAACTGAAGGAAGTTTGGGAGCTTTGTTCTCACAAGCATATGCTGGAAAATACTGAAATTTGAGGACATAAATAGGAAGCCCCCAAGTGACCAGACAAATTGCCAGAAGTGCTAACCAAGAATTGCCTCTGTCATCCAGAAGACCCCTGTTAAACCAATACTTACCTTAACCATATTTCATTCATTATTCACCCTGGGCTGCACCACTGACAAGTAATGAGGCCAGTCAATTAATTAAAATCAGTATGCTCAAATGTGCATTCAGAATGGTATACTCAGATAAATATACCTCTGTACCTAACAGATTCAGCAAAAAAATCCCATTGCTAACTAGTGAAAACGGTAGAGATGGGCTTTAATCTTAATATTCACATCGAGATTGAGGATTTGGAGCGTCTTAAACTTTGTTACCAAATCTACAAATTAACTATATTTGTAGTGTTATTAACTTCACTGGCCTGAGTAAAGACTATAGGATTTAGCCCCAGCAAATCTGATGACTCAAAAATCTTGGCCAATTGCTCATTTTTTGGCTAAACGATCACCTTAGACTACAGCAAGAACCTAAATGGTATTGTGATGGAGACTTTGGAACTTGGGAAATGGTACTACCATATCTAGCCCAAATTAATTGATTAGATAAGTGTTAATTGCTAATTTGTAAGTCTCATGCTCACATGTTTATATCATTAAAAGATATAAGATTAACACTTCAATCATATAAAATATATATTATTGATTTGGAAATGCATAAGTCCATAATTCATTGTTAACCATTCAGCACAATAATGTTCAAATCAATTATAAAATTGTCATTACCATCTCAGGCCTTAACCCTCACTTAAGCATTTAAATGACTTTACACACTAGAATGACTATGTCTACTAAGGCATGTCTACACTAGAGAGAAGATCAACCTTCCAGAGGTCGATCTTCTAGTGTTTGATTTAGCTTGTCTAGTGTAGACCCCCAAATCGAACGCTGAGGACCTCCCCTGCTGGTGTCCTATACTCCTCATTCTGCTAGGAGTAAGGGAAGTCAATAGGAGCATGTGCTCCCATCGGCCTCCCGCAGTGTAGATGCTCCGACAGCTCGGTTTAAGATAAGCTGAATCCAGCTACACATTTTGTGTACCTAAAGCTGACCTACTTGGTCTAGTGTAGACCTAGGCTTAGATTCTTCATAAGCTTACAGTTACATCCATGCTTCAATCATTGCAGAATCAGGGTAGCAGACCTTATGTATTGTAGCGGGTTCACTCACTTTTTTCACACGGCTTCTTCCTTTAGGGTGGCTTTTGGGGGAAGTAGCTGGCTGTTCCGTCACCGATGCACCCCCTTTGGGTGTGGTGTTGGTCTTCAGAGCGCTGCCTTCCTGCAGTGACCACTCCGTTCTTAGTCCATGCCTCCTTCTGGGGTGAAGTCATTGCTGTTCTTTAGTCCAGGGTCCTACCTACTCCCTAGGACCCCCAGTTCTTCTGCCCCAGTTCCCTCCACACTGTCCCAGCCTCAGTGGCCTACTGCCAGTCCCTTAATAGCCCCTCCGGGCAGACCGCAGTATCTCCAGGCCCCTCTTCCCTGGCCACAGGTGCACCTCTGCCTGCCCAATTGCCTCCTGCAACACTGCCTTCTGGTCTTACAGCCTGGGGCTTCCCTGGCTCAAGCTCCCTGTGTCTACTGCAGCTGCCTCCATGCTAGCCACGGCTGCCTCCTTCGCAGCCCAGCCTTTTAGGGCTGCCTCCATGCTAGCCTCAGCCCTTCATGACTGCCTCCTTGCAGCGCTGGGCCTCAGGCCAGGTAGCCTGGGTTCATCCTGCCATATCTACCAATCTGATAGCTTTCTTTAATAGGATAACGAGTCTTGTGGATAAGGGAGAAGCGGTGGATGTGGTATACCTAGACTTTAGTAAGGCGTTTGATACGGTCTCGCATGATATTCTTATCAATAAACTAGGTAAATACAACTTAGATGGGGCTACTATAAGGTGGGTGCATAACTGGCTGGATAACCATACTCAGAGAGTAGTTATTAATGGTTCACAATCCTGCTGGAAAGGCATAACAAGTGGGGTTCCGCATGAGGTCTGTTTTGGGACCGGCTCTGTTCAATATCTTCATCAACGATTTAGATATTGGTGTAGAAAGTACGCTTATTAAGTTTGCAGATGATACCAAACTGGGAGGGGTTGCGACTAATCTGGAAGATAGGGTCATAATTCAAAATGACCTGGACAAATTGGAGAAATGGTCTGAGGTAAATAGGATGAAGTTTAATAAAGACAAATGCAAAGTGCTCCACTTAGGAAGGAACAATCAGTTTCATACATACAGAATGGGAAGCGACTGTCTGGGAAGGAGTACGGCAGAAAGGAATCTAGGGGTTATAATGGACCACAAGTTGAATATGAGTCAGCAGTGTGATGCTGTTGCAAAGAAAGCAAACATGATTCTGGGATGCATTAACAGGTGTGTTGTGAGCAAGACACGAGAAGTCATTCTTCCGCTCTACTCTGCGCTGGTTAGGCCTCAGTTGGAGTATTGTGTCCAGTTCTGGGCACCGCATTTCAAGAAAGATGTGGAGAAATTGGAGAGAGTCCAGAGAAGAGCAACAAGAATGATTAAAGGTCTAGAGAACATGACCTATGAGGGAAGGATGAAGGAACTGGGTTTGTTTAGTTTAGAAAAGAGAAGATTGAGGGGGGGACATGATAGCAGTTTTTAGATATCTAAAAGGGTGTCATAAGGAGGAGAGAGAAAACTTGTTCATCTTGGCCTGTGAGGATAGAACAAGAAGCAATGGGCTTAAACTGCAGCAAGGGAGGTTTAGGTTGGACATTAGGAAAAAGTTCCTAACTGTCAGGGTAGTCAGACACTGGAATAAATTGCCCAGGGAGGTTGTGGAATCTCCATCTCTGGAGATATTTAAGAGTAGGTTAGATAAATGTCTATCAGGGATGGTCTAGACAGTATTTGGTCCTGCCATGAGGGCAGGGGACTGGACTCGATGACCTCTCGAGGTCCCTTCCAGTCCTAGTATTCTATGATTCTATGATAGCCTCCCCAGTCCTGCCCTCTTCCAGGGAAGCCTCTTGCTTCCCCAGCAGTCAGGTCTCTACCTCTCTCCCTCCAGAGCAGCAGGCAGATAGATCTCCCTCTCCTCCTCCTAGGAGCTGTTCTTATTGCCTCCAGCTGGGCCCTCCTCATTTGCAACAGATGGACTTCCCCTGACTCCCCTACTCTCAGCCCCTTAAAGGGCCAGGGCAGAGCAACGCCCTGCCACACCATATTAGTAAAGTTGTAACAATTTAACTAAATCTATTTGAAATTAACCTAGATAAACTCACACAAATCTCTAAAATGAGTACCCTTAAATCTGTTTGACCCATTCTTCAGTCAGTTTGGTTTCTATCAGTAAATTGCTAAATTAAGCGAAAGTGTAGTTTGCAAGGGTTAAACCAATTTAAGAGCTTCTTCATTAGAGGTTTGGACCAGTTTAACCAGATGAATTCAACACTGATTTATTTGAAACAGTGTGGCTTTTCTCAACAAGGAAGGCTTTAGTCTGTCTTCATAATTTGTAATCTAGAAAAATTATGTCAACACATTGAAAAAACAGAGAACAACTGAAAATATACAGTCTTTTGATTTGCAGTCTTGTCAATATTTCTATGCGTTGAACAAGAGCAGGATTCTGTAACCCCTACTGGTGTGAATAGCTCTGAGAGAATTAGGACCATTCACATGAGTGAATGGAGTATGCTTACATAAGTAATGGATCGCAGGACAGGCCCCTTAATGTGTATAATTTGTCTTAAAATGTTTATGATTTAGTTGTAGGATAGATGAAGTACATCCTCATGTAGAAGATTTGTTAATTACATTCCACCATTTCTTTTACATTGTAAGTACTCCCATCTGGCCATGATGGTATCACAACGTAAAAATTAATATTTTACCAGAAAAAAATATCTTGCCTGTTAATTTTGGATTCCCAACAGAGAGAGGCTGGATTTTAAAACCCTGACTACACTGCTTGTCTCAATGTGTGAGAGATCATAAAGTTTGTTTTCGGGTCAGGGTATACCAGTTTCTACCAGTAACTGTAGACTATAACAAAGAGAAGCCTAACGAGTCCTCAGCTAACATCAGGCCCCATTTTGAAAATCGCCATGCAAACACATAGTGAGAGACACTGAGAGGCCAATTAAGGACTTCTGGGGCCTGGCTCGCAGTAGGGAAAGGGAAGCACTGGAGCCATGGCTCTGCCTCAACCCTTATGCCTGTGTCCCTGCTCAGAGCCCCACCACATTCCATCAGCACTGTGACCCACAGAGCCATTTGATCTGTTCCTAGCATTAGCAGAACAGCTGTGTTGGTTCAGCCTAGATCCCAGAGACAAGTCGTTATCCTGCTAAAATGTGCTGGGCAGTTGCTTAGCTATGGCTATCGTGTTTTCCTGCCTGCTTTTCCCACAGCCCCTTCTAGTAAAAGCTTTTTTTATCCAATATGTTGGGGGAACAGAGGGTGGCAGTCAGTATTTGCTGTAAGCTGTGGCTCATGCGGCCACTCAGGGAAGATTCAAAGGCTGCCCAGTTGATTGGCAGAGCACCCACAGCTAGGTTTTGTTTCTATGAGTGGTGCACATTTGCACATGCCTCAGTGCACATAAAACATTAATTCTGCAAATGTATGGAAAAATCCACATCTGGATGGAAAAGATGAGACACAACATTGATGCCAGTTAATCAAGTATTCCAGTTAACTAAGATCATGGTTCCCAACCATTTTTTATACCGGGGACCAGCAAACCCATTCATGAACTTTTGGTGGACCAGTAAAATTTTATTTGCGTATTTGCATATTCATTATGCAAATAGTGAATATGCAAATAAAATGTTACTGGTCCACCAAAAGCCCTGGCTCCCAGAGTCCCCCAGTGCCAGCCCTAACCTCTAGAGCCCCCACCCCACCACAACCTCCCAGCGCCAGCACTCAACCCCCGTGCCAGCCTCCCGCGCTCAGAGCCCGCTAGTGCCAGACTCTTTTCCCAAATGCCTCAGTGCCAGCCCCTGTCCCTTAGTGCCCCATCACCACACCCCACAGTACCAGCCTCCTGTTTCCAGAGCCCCACTGCACCCAACCCCCCAGAGCCCTCCCCAGTGCCAGCTTTTACTGTATTAAGCTAGATTAATCTGTTCATACAGGAAAGCCTTTGTAATGAGTGAATTAGGGGAACTGTGACAGCGGTACTGATTATAGAAAAGCTGAGTGAATCCAGGGTAAGATGGTTCGGAACAGTGTTTCTCAACCAGTGGTACGAGTACCCTTAGGGGTACTCAAGAGAAGTCTGGGGGATACATCAACACAACTGAAATTTGGAGAACACTGAATTTTTACAACGCTTTATTATTTTTGTACTTTTTACACCCAAAAATTTCATCACCCGCCCGGACATGATTAAGTTGTTTAAATGAATGTGTTGCAATGGTACAAAAAATATTTGTGTGTCTGAAAACTGTAGGTACTGGGGGTACTTATAATTTTTTTAAAGGGGTACTTTATAAAAAAAAAAAAAAAGGTTGAGAAACACTGGTTTGGGAACATGAAAAGAAGATGAGACGAATACAAAGGAATGGAGGTGTTAAATTTAAGCTTGGTCTACGCTGCAGAGTTTTTCTGTAAGCATTTGCACTAAAATGCAACTCCTACCAATGTAACTTACCCACTACACTGGCTTAGTAATTTCACCTGAGAAAGAGGCATAGTATGTAAGATGATGTAGTTAGGTCAATGCAGGGTCAATGTAGACACTGCTTTGCTTACATCATCTGTTACTGCCTTTCATAAACCATCCCACGGTGCCTTATCCTGATAGTTAAATTGCTGCAGAAGCTCCTGGTGCGGACATGCAACAACTGACACAAGGAGCATAGTGTGGATATGTAAAACCTATTCAATTACAGTGGTGCCTGTACAGCGGCATAATTTAGGCCAACTTAATTTTGCAGCATAAATTCGCCCTTAGAAGGGGAAGGTAAGAGAAGGGTTGGAACACCCAATGCAAAGTGGATGGATGCTTTACAAAAGGATTTGATTAGCTGGTTCCAAAGTACTGCCTCATAACAGACTGGAATGGAGTAAAAAGGCTCAACGAATCAACCCCATATAGATGGAACTTAGGCTGCAAGAAGAAGGCTGCAAGAAGACAGTCATAACCCAGTGTATGATAACTTCATTGCACCAGAGGTGAAAGTAAGCGTGGTACACAGCTCTGGCAAGAACTGTCTGAGCTGTGGCAAAAGCCAGCAGGGAGCTATTTAAAGAGTTAGCAGGGACCTGGGTTACAATAGGACAGTACCTGTAAGACATTTTAAGTTACTTTCACCCTGCATTTCACTGGTCAATTCACATACAGTATTTATAAAATTATTACATCTCCATATTCTTGGATTATTACATAGCAACTTCATGTCTCTCACTATAAGAACAACTATGTATATTTCAATCACTAGATTACTCTTGTTCATTGTATAAAACTGTTGTCTCATTTGGGGTCTGACTCTGAAAAGTGTGCTGTTGAAATATCAGATTATTTAGCCTGTACCACTCAAGAAGCCCTAGACTTATATGAACTCTGACCTTAGGGACCATCTGCATGTGATTAGATTGGAAGCTGTTCTACCTTATTAAATACAGAAGTTTGCAGGTATAACTGTGAAACGGAGGGATATTTGTCGTTCTGTGTTTTGTTTATAACTTGCAAAAAAAATAATCAGAATTTTAAAAGTGGCTGTGTTCCCCCATCTCCCTTGCTATTGTGGAAGAAAACAAAGTCCTCACTGCGTTTAGTCAGCAACAAGTCAGAGACAGTTTATTGTTTGAGCAATTGCAAGGGAAGACTGCGGCTGGACAAGGAGTGGTCCCCCTTCCTAGGCAGATCTTCCCTTGCAATTGCTCGAACAATAAACTGTCTCTGACTTGTTGCTGACTAAACGCAGAGTGAGGATTTTGTTTTCTTCCACAATTTGGTGCCGTGACTCGGATGGCAACGCCCGGCTGAGACCGCAGTGGGCTGCAGACTGTTCCCCCTTTAGAACCGCAAGGCGCCAAACGAGAGGTAAGAGACCTTTTGAAATCTCTACTGGGGATGTCGAGGGAGGACGGCCCATGGAGCTGCCTGTTCTCTTGGGCTCACGCCAAAGAAACCAAGATATGAGGGAGTGAGGATTCCCCTTATTTCATGAGATGTTGATAAGGTCTGCCTCTTGAGACCCAGCAGACCCCTTCTTTGGAATGCACTTCTGATTAATAACTAATATATTTTTGAGCAATACTAATATCAATAGCATAGGAAGGAATATATTGCAATATAGCGCAAGTCAAGTTATTAGTTATTGGAATCATGTTAGTACAGGTCAAATTTCCATTAGGGGAACACATTCTCTGGGTATGAATTTGATCACTGATTAATTGGGTAACCAAATAACAAGGGAGGCCCCTTCCTCCCAGCATACTGCAAACTCCGGGCACAGCAATCATATCAACCCCCCTAGAAAACCCCCTAATCTCAATTTCAGATCTTTGCGGCTCATGCTCATTTGCGGTGATATCATATATCTTTATCTCCACTGATCCATCTGTTTTCCACCCAATTGTTCGCTCTTATGAGAAATTCAAAACCTTAAAGAATAAATTTTCCAGACAATACTTAGCCAAATCACTAAGATGTGAAGGCCTTGGCCATTGGATTTCATAGAATCAAAGAATCATAGAACCATAGAGCTGAAAGAGACCTCAGGAGGTCATCAAGTCCAGCCCCCTGCTCTAGGCAGGACCAATCCCAACTAGATCAACCCAGCCAGGTTGTATATAATATAGTATGTTCTGTATTTGGGTATGTTACAGGGGTGGCAGTGGAGGTGGGGAGAATGGAGGGGGGAGTAGCATCCAGGTGCTTTTGGTATTCTTCATCTGAAAGCCAATTAGGGAGGGAGTACATCCTGATGGTACCTGTCCGACAACACAGTCCACGGCCCCTGGAAGAAACCCAGCATACCACTTAACACCACGCTCCCAATCAAAGATCCCACAAGTCCCTCCTTGCCAATGTATAATATTCCGTATCTTCCACCAGGGCCAGTTTTTAATGTCCTTTGTAGTCAGAAATGTCTGGACCTTGGCGGTGTCAGTGGAGCGGGCATTTCTTCTTCTCTCCGGAAGCAGTCGTGGTTCAGCATCATGAAGGGGAGAGGTTACTAGCACGTCACCCTGTAATATTTTGGTTCTTCTGGCAGATACCGAATGTATGGTAATGCTGCTAGTGGGCAAGGGAGAGGTTACCAGCACTTCACCTTGCCCTTGTCTCCTGTTGTCCTGCAGAAGGAAAAGCAGGACCAGAAGGAGAGATAGACTTATCAGCAGTCGGGGTAGAATCATCCCGAGGTGGAGGGGTCTTTTTGCAGTGAGAAGCATGGGTCCAGGCAGCCAGTCCCTGGCACTTCACAGCGGTGTTGGTGGTTAGCAGAACTTGATAAGGGCCTTTCCAATGTGGGGCTAGAGTGGCCTTTCGCTGATGGACCTTTATGTAGACCCAGTCTCCTGGATCCAACGGGTGACAAGGTTGCTCAGGATCCTTAGGTAATACTTCTTTCGCCTGTGTGTGAAAAGACCTAACACATTTCATTAATGCCTGGCAGTAATTAAGCATGATATCATCCATTAGCTGAATGTCTATCTGGGCAAAGGTCAGTGGAGGCGCTGCCAGTAGTCTCATCGGGTGCCCCATCAGGATTTCGTGTGGGCTGAGCCCAGTTTTTCGATTTGGGCTGGCCCTCATACTCATTAATGCCAATGAAAGGGCATCTGGCCATTTCAAGTTTGTTTCTGCACAGATTTTGGCCAATTTATTTTTCAGAATCCCATTCTGACGTTCCACTGTCCCGGCAGACTGCGGGTGGTACGGGCGGTGGAGGTTGTGTTGGATCTGCAAGGCAGCACATAACTCTTTTACAATCTGTCCAGTAAGATGAGAACCACAATCACTGTTGACACTAACAGGTATACCAAACCTTGGTATAAAGTCCTTGAGCAGGATTTTCACAACAGACTTGGCGTCTGCTCTCCTGCAAGGGAAGGCTTCAATCCAACTTGAAAAAACATCAATTAATACTAATACATACTCATAATTACAACATTTAGACATTTAAATAAAATCAATTTGAATATTTACAAAGGGTCCCCAAGGAGGGGTGTGTGCAGCCCATGCAACTTTAACAGCTTTACCAACATTGTGTTGTTGGCAAATGGTACATTGTTGGCAGTAGTGCTGGGCCACAGAAGAAAAATCTGGTGCATACCACTCTCATTTAACTACAGTAACCATCCCCCCTTTGCTCACATGTGCCACTCCATGGTGCACGCGAGCAAAATAGGGCAAGAGAACCTTAGGTGCGACCAGGCGGCCATCCGGGGAGCACCAGAGGCGATCAGGGTGTAAAGCGCACCCAGCAACACTCCAAGAATGTTTTTCAGCATCTGGTGCCATCTCCTGGATTCTGGCAAGATCGGCAAGGGAAGCCAGCGGAGGTTGCTCAATCAAGGCAAAAGTGTTTGCAGCCTGAGGGGCAGAAAGAGCTGCATTCTTAGCTGCAGTATCAGCCAAGGCATTTCCACGTGTCATTTCATCATGAAGGGTTTGATGAGCAGAACATTTTACAATAGCAACAGCCTTAGGTAACAAAAGGTCATCCAAAAGAGCAGATACATACTGACCATTCTTAATAGGAGACCTAGAGGAGGTAAGAAAGCCTCTGTGTTTCCAAAGCAACCCATAATCATGTACCACTCCAAAAGCATATCGAGAATCAGTATAAATAGTTAACAGCTTGATCCTGAGCTAAAATGCAGGCTCGAGTCAGGGCAATGAGCTCAGCAACCTGGGCTGACAATACAGAAGGGAGGGAGGCACCCTCAATAACAGAATATGAAGAACACACAGCATAACCAGCAACCAATTTGCACTTAGAATCTCGAAAACAAGAGCCATCTACAAAATAAATGAGATCAGAATTCTGCAGGGGTATATCTGTAAGATCATCTCTCGGACGGGTAAGGACTGAGGTCACAGAGACACAGTCATGAGGTTTCCCATCTTCCGGACCAGGCAACAAGGAGGCTGGATTTAAAACGGCACAACGAGTCAGGGTAATATGAGACGAAGATAACAACACAAGCTCATATTTAGTGAGGCAAGAAGTAGACAGATGTTGTGTCTTAGATTTTAACAAAAGAGCTACCACAGCATGAGGTACAGCAACAGTCAAGGGTGATCCTAAAACTATAGAGTCCAATAATTGTACAGCCAGCACGGCTGCAGCTACAGCCTGAAGCCTGGGAGGAAACCCAGCTGCCACAACATCTAGGCAGTGCTGTAATAAGCAAGTGGATGGTGTTTGTCTCCGTGTTTTTGCATTAATACAGCCAAAGCAATCACATTACCCTCATGGCAGAAAAGGATAAATGGTTTAACATAATCAGGAAGCCCAAGAGCCGGGGCACTGGAAAGGGCTTGTTTAATGGCCACAAAGGCTTGTTCAGCCTCTTGGAACCATGGAAGTGGTTCAGGAGTGTCTGTTTTAGTCAGGTCTTGTAATGGTTTGATTATTGTTGCATAACCCAAAATCCACTGTCTGCAGTATCCAGTCATACCAAGAAAGGTTCACATTTGAGAGACAGAAACAGGTCTAGGCATATTTAAAATGGCTGTGATGCGAGAATCTGATAAATGGCAAGTGCCAAATGAAATGTCATGACCAAGGTAATGAACTCTAGGTTGGCACAATTGAAGTTTTTCCCGGGAGGCCTTGTGGCCCTTTGCAGTGAGAGCCCTTAAGAGAACTAAAGTATCAATCTTACAGGATTCAAAGGAGGGAGATGCCAGCAACAGATCATCCACATATTGTATGAGACAGATTTCTTTGGAAAGACCACGTCATCTAGGTCTTTCTTTAAGGCCTGAGACAACAGAGACGGGGATTCAGTATACCCTTGGGGCAAGCAACTCCAGGTGTATTGTCACTCTTTATAGGTAAAAGCAAATAAAGCAAATAGATCTGATGGACAGAATCCCCTGGGATGCTAACATGAAGGGGAAAGGAGTCCAGGACAGCTGGCAGTATTTTAAAGAAGCCTTATTGAAGGCACAGAAAGAAACCATCCCGACGTAGCAAGAGAGGCAAACATGGTAGGAGACCGATTGGCTTACGGGGAAATCCTTGGTGAACTTAAGCACAAAAAGGAAGCTTACAAAAAGTGGAAACTTGGACAAATGACCAGGGAGGGGTTTAAATCTATAGCTCAAGAATGCCGGGGGATTAAATGGAATTGCGACTGGCTAAGGATGTGAAGGATAACAAGAAAGGTTTCTACAGGCATGTTAACAAGAAGAAGGTGATCAGAGAGGGTGTGCAGCCCCTACTGGATGAAGGAGGTAACCTAGTGACAGATGATGTGGGGAGAGCTGAAGTACTCAATGCTTTCTTTGCCTCTGTATTCACGGACAAGGTCGGCTCCTGGACTTCTGCACTAAGTGACGCAAGATGGGATGAAGATGGACAGCCCATGGTGGGTAAAGAACAGGTTAGGAACTATTTAGAAAAGCTAAACGTACACAAATCCATGGGTCCGGACTTAATGCACCCGAGGGTACTGAGGGAGTTGGCAAATGTCATTGAGGAGCCTTTGGCCATTATCTTTGAAAAGTCGTGGAGATCGAGAAATCCCGGATGATTGGAAAAGGCAAATGTAGTGCCCATCTTCAAAAAGGGAAGAAGGACAATCCAGGGAACTATAGGCCGGTCAGTCTTACCTCGGTTCCTGGAAAAATCATGGAAGGGATCCTTAAGGAATCCATTTTGAGGCACTTGGAAGAGAGGAAAGTGATTAGGAATAGTCAGCATGGATTCACAAAGGGCAAGTCGTGCCTGACCAATCTGATTAGCTTCTATGATGAGGTAACTGGCTCTGTGGATGTGGGAAAGTCAGTGGATGTGATATACCTTGACTTTAGCAAGGCTTTTGATACGGTCTCCCACAATATTCTTACCAGCAAGTTAAGGGAATGTGGATTGGATAAATGGACGGCAAGATGGATAGAAAGATGGCTAGAAGGCCGGGCCCAGCGGGTAGTGATCAACGGCTCGATGTCAGGATGGCGGTCGGTTTCTAGCGGAGTGTCCCAAGGTTCGGTTCTAGGACCGGTTTTGTTCAATATCTTTATTAATGACCTGGATGAGGGGATGGATTGCATCCTCAGCAAGTTTGGATGACACTAAGCTAGGGGAGAGGTAGATACGCTTGAGGGCAGAGATAGGGTCCAGAGTGACTTAGACAAATTGGAGGATTGGGCCACAAGAAATCTGATGAAGTTCATCAAGGACAAGTGCAGAGTCCTGCACTTGGGACGGAAGAATCCCACGCATAGTTACAAGCTGGGGACCAACCAGTTAAGTAGTAGTTCTGCAGAAAAGGACCTGGGGGTTACAGTGGATGAGAAGCTGGATATGAGTCAACAGTGTGCCCTTGTAGCCAAGAAGGTGAATGGCATATTAGGTTGCATTAAGAGCATTGCCAGCAGATCCAGAGATGTCATTATTCCCCTTTATTCGGCTTTGGTGAGGCCACATCTGGAGTATTGTGTCCAGTTCTGGGCCCCCCACTACAAAAAGGATGTGGACGCATTGGAGAGGGTCCAGCGGAGGGCAACCAAAATGATTAGAGGGCTGGAGCATATGACTTATGAGGAGAGGCTGAGGGAGTTGGGTCTGTTTAGTCTGCAGAAGCGAAGAGTGAGGGGGGATTTGATAGCAGCCTTCAACTTCCTGAAGGGAGGTTCCAAAGAGGATGGAGAGAGGCTGTTCTCAAGTTGTGGTGGGAGAGGTCCAGGTTGGATATTAGGAAAAACTATTTCACTAGGAGGGTAGTGAAGCACTGGAATGGGTTGCCTAGGGAGGTAGTGGAATCTCCATCCCTGGAGGTGTTTAAGTCTCGGCTTGACCAAGCCCTGGCTGTGTTGATTTAGTTGGGATTGGTCCTGCCTAGAGCAGGGGGCTGGACTTGATGACCTTCTGAGGTCTCTTCCAGCTCTATGGTTCTATGATTCTATGAAAGTTTGGCTGTCTGCGGGCACGTCTAGACTACATGGCTCCATTGACGGAGCCATGTAGATTAGAGTTGTAGGCAAAGGGAAATGAAGCGGCGATTTAAATAATTGCCGCTTCATTTAAATTAAAATGGCTGCTACGCTCTGCCGATCAGCTGTTTGGGGGCACAGCGCTGTAGTCTGGACGCTCCGTGGTCAACATCAAAGGCATTTGTCGACCTCCCCGTTATGCCTCGAGGGATGAGGTTTACCGGGAGGTTGACAAATGCCTTGATGTCGATCGCGAGCGCCCAGACTACAGCGCTGTGCCGCCAAACAGCTGAACAGCGCAGCAGCCATTTTAATTTAAATGAAGCGGCAATTATTTAAATCGCCGCTTCATTTCCCTTTGCCTACAACCCTAATCTTCATGGCTCCGTTGATGGAGGTTGCCCTGGGTGAATAGGAATAGAAAAGAATGCTGAACATAAATCCACAACCGTAAAACAGGTAGCTGTCGAGGGGATACAAGAAAGGATGGTAGCTGGATTTGGAACTACTGGAAAGGATGGTAAAACAACAGCATTAATCGCACGGAGATCCTGAACAAAGCGATAGGTGTTCTTTCCCGGTTTCTTTACAGGAAAGATAGGCGTATTACAAGGGCTAGAAATAGGAATCACAATACCTTGTTGTAACAGAGAATCTATTACAGGGGCATTTCCCTTTGCCGCTTCAGGGTGCAGTGGATACTGTGACACTCTCGGAAGAGGCTTAGAAGGGTCAACAAGAATTTTGACTGGTTCAGCTGTTTGAACCTGTCCCACTTCATTTGCATGTTGAGACCAGAGACAAGAGGGAACTTGTGACAGCAAGTCAGCAAGATCATTGCTGAGGGGCGGATTTTGTTGGGTTGGCTCCATTGTTTGCAGGTAGCCAGTACTAGGTTGGTATTCTCATCCGGGACATTTAAGAACATGCCATCTGACGTACAATAAATAGTACAACCCAATTTACATACAAGATCTCGTCCCAGCAAATTAACAGGAGAGGCTGGACTAAGTAAGAAAGGCATGTTGATCTGAAATGGGTCCCAAGGAAACAGAGAGAGGCTGTGTGATAGGATGAGGAACGGGTTGGTTCGAAATACCAACAGCATTAACAGACGAAAAGGACAAAGGAACAGAAGATAATTCTGCAGACCTTAAAGCTGATCTGCTAGCACCAGTATCTATAAGACAAGCTACAGATTGTCCTGCGATCTCACAATTTATGTGTGGCCCTTCTTGATTAATAGGAATTAAAGGATTCATGATGCAGTTATGTTCCCTCAGGCCGTCTTAGTAGGAATTAGCTTGTGGAGAAAAGGAAGGTGCATCAGGGTTCAGGAAAGGCGGAGGGGGAAAAGGCGGTGAGGGGTTTGGAGAAGGTCGGTTTGGGCATTCATTCCTCCAATGTCCCTCCTGGTGGCAGTAATGACACGCCGTGCTCCCTGTCAGGGCAGGGTATGAGGAACCTCTTCCTCTACCCTGCCTCTAGCTCGTCCTCTCCCTCCCTGTATAACCTCACAGCCTCTATATTGATAAGTTTGTAATTGTAAAGCCAAGAGTTTTGTTTCAGTACTTTCTTTCTTTTGTTCTATGCAAGCTGTACAATGGTTGGCAACCATTACCAATTCAGAAAGGGGTTTGGTTTGCCAGCTGATGCAAATTATTTTTAGCTGTTGTTGAACCTTTGGTAAAAGTCCTTGAACAAAAGCAGCCCCCACTGCCTCTTTGGCGTTGTTAGCTGGTCGGGTGATCCCTGAATGCTGCTCAAATGTCCTTGTTAGCCTATCCAAGTAGTCAGCAGGGGATTCACCCTTATTCTGCTTACAGTTGTTAATCTTTGTCCAGTCTGCTTTCTTAGGGCAGACCTCTGGAATGGCAATCAAGAGACGTTTCCTAGCTTCATTCAGGGGTTGACCAATTCCGGGATCAGTATTAGGCCAAGTGGCCTGAATGAGAAACCGTTGTTGGACTTCAGGTGGCATAATTGGTCATAGGAGCTGGTTAACATCTGCCCATGAGGGACTGTAACATTGAAATACTGTCTCAAGTTCCTCTCTAAATTTTCCAGGCTCCTCTCTGATATTAGGAAACTCTTTAATCAGATTTCTAAGGTCCCCTGGTGTCCAAGGAGCATGTACTGTAACTAAGGCATCTCCTGTACCAGGCAGTTGTCTTAAGGGGGCCAGGAATGCAGTGTGGCTCCTAGTGTGGTCTGCAATTGAGGTAAAGGACGTAGAACTGGGCCAGTGGCGGGATAGGTCAGAAAAATTCCCCCCCTCTTGCTCACTATGGGACGGCAAGGCTGGCGAGGAAGGATCCCCTCCAGAAAGATTAAGTTGTGCAGGCGACGCCTGTACCGATGAGCCTGGTGTTGCAGCTGGCAGGTCAGGAGATGCAGCCAGCTGAGGGGGAGAGAGAGGAGGGGGAGGAGAGGAAGGCAGTGGCTGCTGCCTTGAAGCACTGCTGAAGAAATCCACAATGTCTTCAGCTGACTCCCCCTCACTATCAGGCTTAACTAAGTGGGGATATAAAGGAGCCGAGGGAGTTAAAGAAGTAATTTGGGTAGGAAGGCATCCAGATGCTTTACATTTTGTTTTCAAATCCTGCACTTGAGTTTTTAATTTTTCCTGGGAGTCCTTTAGACTCTGTACTCAAGACTCATGGAGTCTCTTTGTGGCTTCCTCCCACCAATAAACAAATGGCTCCCACTGTATACCAGAGATTTCTGGTGATTTAAGGGTTTCTCTGAGGCACAGAATTTTATCTAGATCAAAGGTACCTTCTAGTGGGAACTGTTTAGATGGATTATCATGCGTGAAAAAATTTCAACTATCCAGATACTTGCAGGTCCTAGGACCATGATGCATATACATATAGTATGCAGGGGTGCCTTTCGGCGGTGTGGGGGTATTCTTAGACTGACTCCCACCCATTTTTAGTCACACAGGGAGTATCCTGTCCACTCCCTGTCGTCCGCTCAGCAGCTCATAGGCAACTAACTCCACACATTCCAAAGAAGGGGTCTGTTGGGTATCAAGAGGCAGACTTTATCAGAAGCTCATGAAATAAGGGGAATCGTCACTCCCTCATATCTGCTGGGTCACGAGGTTTGGCTGACCCAGCTGGAATCAGCTTAAGTCTCAGACCTGGTCAGCGGCATTCACTCAACACTCACTACATTCATATTTATTTCCCACAATTAGATTAATCTCTCTGTAACCATAACCATATTTGGGGGCAGCAAACAACAATCTCCCCAGCACCGCATTAACCTTAGTTAATTATGTCCAGACTCAATACAACCTTTCTCTTATCTGGAGGCGGCAAAAATTTCCCCAGCACCGCTATAACTTAACCTCATTGGGGGGGCAACAAAACTACTTCCCCAGCACCGCGTTCACTAACCTTATTTGGGGGCAGCAAAACAAATCCCCAGCACCGCGCTGAGTCTGACCTTGTTGCAGATTCAATAAGTTCGGATGGAGTAAGCCCAAGAGAACAGGCAGCTCCACAGGCCGTTCTCTCTCGACACCCCAGTAGAGATTTCAAAAGGTCTCTTACCTCTCGTTTGGCACCTTGCAGTTCAAAAGGGGGAACAGTCCGCAGCCCACAGCCATCTCAGCCGGGCGTTGCCATCCGAGTCACGGCACCAAATTGTGGAAGAAAACAAATTGAGAGAGTTGCTCACTCTGCGTTTAGCCAGCAACAAGTCAGAGACAGTTTATTGTTTGAGCAATTGCAAGGGAAGACTGCGGCCGGACGGGTGTGGGTTCCCCCTTCCTAGGCAAATCTTCAAATACAAATAAGAGAAAAGGCAATATATATATATCTTCCCGTTACATACAACAACTGAAAAATTATCTCCCTATCCGCACGGTTCCCTTGAGAGGCTACCTTATCTCAAGGTCCATGCTGGAGTCAGCATTCCATCTTTATCTTGTAGTGAGTGAAGTGGAGAGGAGAAAGGGTATCTTATAGCTCGCGATTATTAGGCCTCAGCATGAGCCTGACTCTTGCTCTGCTTTTAACAAGCCTAAGATGGCTGCATACAAATCCCTGCTTCCACACTATTTTGAAAACACACCCAAGAGGTGTTTTTGTTTGGTTGTTTTTTTGGCTAATGCAGCACAAAGCAGTTTATATGAAGCAATGACCTGTTTTGCTTCTTTGGGGCTTATTTTATATTTTAGCTAAACCAGTGCCTGTTGAAGTTTATTGCCTACAAACTTCAAACTGAGTTTTCATATACTGACCTCTCACGAGGCCTTGTTTTATTGCAACAGTTTGCTCAAGATAGTACACTCTAGTTACTCCACTCAAGCTGCCTAGTGAGAGTGACTGAGGGAAAGGGAGATTACAATTTATTAGAGCTCTGGGCACAAAGAACATTTGGGCCCCAGAACTGGGTGGAGGGGGTAGCAGGGCCATGCACTCTCTTTTTTTAACATGGACATGGTAGCCTTGGGCAAGTGCAGAGCAGCAACAGCATGGGAGTACTTTGGGGAGAGCAGGAGGGCATTATCTTTCTCCTCCCCTGCAAACTGCAAGTCCTGGGCCAGAGGCTGAAGAAGGAGCAGTGGTACATGTGGTTGCTGCCTTGGGAGAAACCTGATAGGTACAATCTGGCAGTAGGAGCTGGGTGAAGGCACTGAACAAGCCCAGTTGTAAAGTGGCAGCTGCTGAGGCTGGGCCAGTAGCAGTGGGAGCTGCACAGAGGAGCCCTTCCTGCCAGGTTCTTCACTGCCTGTGACCTTCCCAGACAGGGAGGGCCTCCTCTCCTCACACAGTGTTTCTGAAAACCCAAGGGAGGGGGTAGAAGGCTGAAGTGGAGCTGTGTCCCACTGGCATTGGCATGTCCCATGGGGCAGGGACACAGGCCGGGGACTGTTCTTGGGAACCCAGCCCCTGCCCAGGGCAGGTGAAGCGTCAGCAGCCTGAGCTCCCTGGGTGACTCTTACTACTGTCTGGTTCCAGTTTCTGGCCTGGCCAGGGGGCTAGGCCTTGGGGAAAGGGGAGAGCAGGGGGCAGGGCCCCCCTGCTACCCAGGTTCCAGTGCTCCTGCAGGGATCCCCAAAGAGATCACTGGGGCTCGTGCATAAATCTGCCACTGCTGCGCTGCAGAACAACGCTGCAGCTCTACAGAGTGACTGGATTAGCAATTGATGAGACGTTACTCAATGTGCCTGTGCTGCTAAAGAAAGGTTTGTTCTTAACTTGGCTTAGCTGATCTGCACTAGCTAGCTGTGGTTACAAAGGCAGCAAGGACACAGCATACTGGCTTTCAACTCGGGTTAGCAGCTCGACTGCAACCCCGGGTTGTCCTATAGCCTTTAACTTGAGCTGTTCACCTGAGTTAAAAGCCAAGATGCTGTTTCTTCACTACTATTTTAATCTAAGTTGGCTAATTCAGGTCTGCTAAACTGACTTAAAAACCCCCATCTCTTTTTGCAGTCTGGACCTATTTTCAAGCTGCTGCATCCCCAACTCTACTGTTAGTGGTGCTCCAGCTTTGAACCCTCTTCCCTGATGTGTGAGGTAGTTTGAGCTTACAGCACCACTTAACTCAAGCTAATGATTTTTGTGTACGGACAGGAGTAGGGTTAGGGACAAAACTCAAGTTAACAATGCGCTGAAGACAAGCCGTCAGTCAAACATCACAGAAGCTTTCCCATCAGAAGCTTTACCTCCTCCTGTTTTCTTCAGGATATTTGGTATGGTGTTCACCACAACTTGACCTTAATATTGGTTGGAATCTCTAGGTCGGGCCGGGGAACCTTTTCTGAGTCAGGGGCCACTGACCCACAGAAAATCAGAGAAGCAAAAAAGCCCTGACTGAGAAGGAGAAAGACACTCTCCACATTCCTCTCACACACTAGAGCCTAGGGAGGCCCAGGCTAATAAATTTTGTGTTCTCCAGCCCTGCGATGCGGTGGCAGAGGAGGGGAGCTGGAGTGCCATCGGGGCTCCCCAAAGTCCTAAGCACTGAGCCTTGGGGGCCAGATCCAAGCGAGCCAGGGGCCACATCAGGCCCCACCCCTTCTCTAGGTGCTACCATAATAACATAATCATAAATCACTTGACTAAGTCCTGGACAGAACAGAACATCAGTGTCTGAGCCTATGTCATAGATATGTAGCCGTGTTAGTCTGGTCTAGCTGAAACAAAAAACAGGACGATGTAGCACTTTAAAGACTAACAAGATGGTTTATTGGGTGATGAGCTTTCGTGGGCCAGACCCACTTCCTCAGATCAAATAGTGGAAGAAAATTGTCACAACCATATATACCAAAGGATACAATAAAAAAAATGAACACATATGAAAAGGACAAATCAAATTTCAGAACAGAAGGGGATGAGGGGGGGAGGTAAATGTCTGTGAGCTAATGATATTAGAGGTGATAATTGGGGAAGCTATCTTTGTAATGGGTAAGGTAATTAGCATCCTTGTTAAGACCGAGGTGTAAAGTGTCAAATTTAAGCATGAATGACAGTCAGAGGATTCTCTTTCAAGTCTGGTGTTAAAAGGTCTTTGAAGCAGGATGCAGGTAATCAGGTCATTGAGACAATGCCCTTTCTGGTTGAAATGGCAAGAAACTGTTTTTTCTTTGTGATCAATGCACACAAAACAGATATTAGACAGGATCACAAAGAAAAAACAGTTTCTTGCCATTTCAACCAGGGCTAAACAGATCCAGCCTCATTTGAATTTTAGTTATGAGATAGTTTGGGGCATTTTGGTAAAAATACAGTTAAGTCTTGCACATCAGGGCAATATAATGCTATTATCTCTGTTGGGGAAAATGAAAGGCAAGAGATCTACACTTAATGTGCATGGGCCGAGGGGTCACTCTGACTAGGTTACAGTGAGGTACAGGTAGGTAAGGGATGCTGGAGCAGGCTTTAAAGAAGAGAGATAGGAAAATCTCCTTTTATAGGGGAAAAAAATGTTGGCTGGTTGTAAGGATACAGTTAATGGTTTCTATGTGCACCATGGATCGCTTTCTGAAGACTTAGGACAGAGGTTGCTTCAAGCTAGCAGATGGTTTGGAGGTGGTAGGTTGAGCTGGTGTGGCTTCAGGGTAGGTGACTGTGTTTATGTAGCTAAGCTGCAGCTTATCTGAGGGACTTTGGTGTGGGTTCCTTGCTATTGAGAAGTCAAGGCTGAAATCACTTCAGCTGTGTTAGAGGGCAGAGCCCCGGGAGAAGCCTAGGTAGCCATACTCTTAGTGGGGTGGAGAGTGCCCTGCTAGAATTCTTGGACCCCGTGAGCTGTGCACAAGAAAGGGTGAGTGGGAGGGGGGATTGAGAGAGAGGAAGGTGACTAGACTGCATTAGTCACTCACAAATACAAGAGGAGGACTGAGGCTGGGACTATTGGAAAGATATCCCATGTGAGGAGAGGGAGCCTTGTTAAATAGATATTGGTAATGTCTGATTGTTGGCTTGCCCTAGTTTGGTCTGTTGTCCCTTGCATGCCCCTCTTTCCCTCACTCCCTCTTGGTGGGGAAGTATTGACCTTTGAGGGTGCCCAGGGTTGTGTATATAGTTTCCCTGGTTTTTGGAAAGGGGCTTGAGCTCATAATTGTGTTTTCAGAAGGATCCCCTAGAAAACTGAACCTGGCCCTTTTTGCAGCTAAATATGCTAGTTGCATATGGATGGAAACACTATATAAGTCCCCAGAATTGTTACTATAGCAGCCTTGTAGATGTGGTACCATACAGAGCAGAGTGCAATGTGCATTTATTTCAATATTTCACTTACTAATGAAAACTGTATTATTTTAGAGCTGGGTATTATTATTACTGCAACCTGAAAATATTTCCTTCTAATCCACCTTCCCCTGTATTACTTTCAGTGGTGCTCGTGTAGTTAAAATAAAACAGTTCAATCAACAAAGAGGGTCTCCTTTCCCAGAGTGCTTAGTCAAGATATGAAACATTACTGATTACACTCTAGGAAGCCACTTACTAAACCTATGGCTAAGGCCATGCTCGGAGTTGGCAACCTCTTTTGGGTGTTTATTTCTCCACAGTGTCTCTTGAATAATCAGTTACTTAGCTATGATAACAGACATGAGTAGAATTATCTTAACTTGTGTTATTCATCAGCATGTTGACACATGGATTGCCTCCAGTCACAACAAGATGTATTTCCATTATATCAGTGATGAACATAGCCAAATTTCCTCTCATAAGTGTAGCTTAAAATGTTAATGTTGGGCTAAAACTGTAGTCTATCTTCTGAGAACATCCTTTTCTACTACAGAGGGGGTCACAAGACAAAGCATAAATTGTATTTTACAGTTTATTTTCTACTCATTGAATTTTTCCACTTAACTTTTATTTAGCTTCATAAAAAGTAATTTTAAAAATCAGTTTCTGGGAATGTGAAATGTGCCATCTGGGAATGGACATTTGCCTGGAACATTGATGGGGCTTAAAAACAAACTTTGGATTTTTTGTTTAAAAGAGTGTGTATGAATGGGAGGGGGGATCCTAATTCTTCATTCTACCAAATGTGAAATCAAAAGGCTGGAGGGCAGAGGTCTGCTGTTTCCAATTAAAACACAAAAGTGAAGAAATACTTGAGCGGCCATCACAGTATTGAAACATAAACAGTGATCTAGCGGCCAGATGAAGACCCATTTTAATTCATTTGCTGTGCTCTGTTTGTGTGTGTGTTCTAAATTTATTGTGATGTTCAGGAAAGCTTGCTGCTAAGAGACCTTGTAAAGATCATCTTTGTTTTGGAACTCAATTTTGTTTAATAAAAGCAGTAAGTCAATTTTTACCAAGTGTATTTTGGGGTCCCACAACCATGTCTTCTTGAGCTCAGGATATGAGAGAATGACATGTTGCCATGACTTCAACACCCACAAAACATCAACCTGCTATTATTTAAGGGAAAGTGCAGTGGTATTAAAACATAAGAACAGCCCTGCTGGGTCAGACCAAAGGTCCTTCTAGCCCAGTCTCCTATCTGCCAACAGTGGCCAATATCAGATGCCCCAGATGGAGGGAACATAACAGGTAATCATCACATGATCTCTCTCCTGTCATCCATTTCCAGACAAACAGAGGCTAGGGACACCATTCCTACCCATCCTGGCTAATAGCCATTGATGGACCTAACCTCCACGAATCTATTTGACTCTTTTTTGAACCCTGTTAAAGTCCGAGCCTTCACCACATCCTCTGGCAAGGAGTTCTAAAAGTTGACTGTGTGCTGAGTGAAGAAAAACTTCCTTTTTTTGTTGTAAACCTGCTGCCTATTAATTTCATTTGGTGACCCCCTAGTTCTCATATTGTGAGAATAAGTAAATAACTTTTCCTTATTCACTTTTTTCATACCAGCCATGATTTTATAGACCTTTATCATATCTCCCATAGTCTCCTCTTTTCTAAGCTCATTTGATTATGCATCTCATTAATTTGCAACATCAAAAAGGAAACACCAAGCTATCAACATGATAGTCATTATAATGCAACAAAAATACCTTTGGAATAGACAGAAAGTAGAAGGAAAAAATGGCATGACAGCCATCAGTTAACACAGTACATCTTTGTGTTGACTTCTATAGCACTTGAGGCATTTAGTACTTTAACCTTCATATACCACATTTCATTCTGAAAGCCTTTTCAGGCTAACATGTTTCAGGGCATTTCATTCCTCACTAAAATGTAGCCATCACAGACATGGAACTTAGAAGCCATTTGTTGCCATACACACAACACAAGAAGAGGCTAAAGAACCATAGTAATAATTTAGTTAGACAGGAGTCAATTTCCCAGATAGTAACTTAGCCAGGCCAATGAGATTAAATACATAAAGTCTTACAAAGAGTGCAATGGGAACTGGAAATATCCCTTAAATAGTTTGTGAGAGATCAGGGTCATGGGGTCTTCTGTGTTTCAGAAAGCACCAGAACTCTGCCAAAACAGCAGTATGGGGTAGCAAGGCCTTGCATATTGAATGAGTAAACATGGTTATTTGTCTCCCAATGTGCCTATAGCTCCTTCATAATAAGTATGTTGTACAGGGATTTTAATGGTCAAGAAGCATGATAAGCCAAGACACGGTAATGCCACTCCCAAATGTCTGAAAATCATGAGTTAGGCCCCAAAATCATGAGATTGGATTAAAAGTCATGAGATCTTAAACATAATAAAAACATAGGTTCTCTTGTTTGTCTTCTGGATTTAGGGTTCATATTTTCAGGCTTTTCTCCATAACCAGGTGGGTTTTCTTTTTAAATGAAAACTGAAGGTCTCACGCACTCACCAGACTCCAGGACCTCAGAATCAATTAAAACATCAAATATCATGAGATTTAGCAACAATGAAGGTGAAGCCCCATTTAAATAACCACAAGCCTATTTCAAAGAAAAGCAATGATGGTTGTGGGGAATGTGCCATTCAGCCCCCTGGGACTTGCAGGCATGTGAATTGTCTGAGAGGCAAATTTGTTGTGGCCACGACTACTTTGAAAACAGATTCACATCTTCTCTCTGCTTGCCACCCCGACTCTATCTCCTGCCACACAGGAATACTAGCCTAGCTGATTTTGTAGAGAGATCTTTGGCCTGTGGTCCCATTCGGCCAACCTAGCTGAACAGACACGGGCAGTGCTTAACTGATCATGAAAGAAATGCTGGGGCTCAAGCAATTTTTTCTTACTTTTGTAACTGATGTGGCAAGTTATAAGGGACTGTGGCTCAGCCGGGATACAAGGTAAGCCCTTGGCCTGAAAACAATGTACAGTAAACTTCCCATAATCTGACACCTTTAGGACCCAGGGGGTGCCGGATTATCAGATATGCCGGACTATCGGAAAGGGGGGCTATGAGGGGTCTGGGGTGGGGTGGGGAGGGGGATGGGGATGGCGCTGCGGGACCAACCCGGCAGCACCCCAGCTGCTCTGCACTGGGCGTCCCCAAGTCAGCCGCTGCTGAAACAGATCAGCGGCTGACTCCGAGAAGCCCGGGGCAGAGCAGCTCCAATTGTCTGGCTGCCTGGAGCACTTCCGGGTTCCAGGTGGTGCCGGACTAGCAGGAGTGCCAGACCACTGGATGCCGGACAACTGGAGTTTTACTGTATTGAGTGCAATGTGATCTGCCTAACCTCATATAGGCAGTGCTAGGAATAGTACTCAGATGTCCCAGTTCAGAGCCTTAACAACAATTCCATCCTTCTAAGTTATGACATTCTCAGTATAGTTTGTTTAGAAAGGTTTAGTTTGAACATGGCTTATTGTGCTTAGGCAGCTGCAGTTTCCATGGCTCTCAGTTTAACACTTCATTTTTTTTCTTACTGCAAACCAAAAACACATTAAGTTACCATAAAAGACCTAATATCCAAGAAATGTATGGTAAATTATGTCCACCTCTTAATGGATTTACCGATGGCAGTACTACAAATAGAAGTTTGGCTTTTTTGCATGCCCAAATATATTGGGCAGCTAATTAACTCAAAAGACTATATGTGTGGAGTTTCACTTACACAGTGTACTCAAGGGTATGTCTGCACTGCACGTCTATACAAGCCATCCATTATTTCAAAATATTTTTTGAAATAACGGGCGTACTATTTTGCCATCCCTGTAAACCTTGTCTACCTGTGTAGATGCGCCAACTTTCAAAATAAGCTATTTCAAAATAGTTTTGAAATAAGATACGCAATTTGCAAAGCGCAAATTGCATATCTTATTTCAAGTTTAGGATGCTGTGTAGATGCACCCCAACTGAGGTGAAAAAATAGAAAGCAAGCATCAGAGCATGTACTTGCTGCCTGCTGCCATTTCTTTACTGAGATGCTTCTGCTCTTGCCTGACAAAAACCTCTTTGAGTCAGAGGCCAGGCTAAACATAGCTATGCCTGATTGCGAAATTACCAGGGAACTGGAAATGAATTTTGCCTTTTTGCACAGTTATTGAAGTAGGGGCATGAAGCCAAACCACAGGTCCAAACAACCTGGGATTCCAGAGAATTTGAAATTCAGCTGCGAACTTTGCTGCTCAGTTCATCGCCATTATTAATTAACAATTGCTTTTGCGTTACCAATCGCTGAGTCATTCAGTCACTGTACAGAGTTCTTTTCTCTAGTGAGCTGAGGAATTATTGATTCTAGAAAACCTTGGGTACCATCAAATGAAGTAAGGGGCAGAAGGAAGGGAGCTTTTTATTTGTTTGTTTTTTAATAATCTCTGTGGTTGATTTATAGGTTTATTGAGCTCACTTTGAATTAAAGCATTTTGGACTCAGTGCTTGTCTTACTTGGAGCAGTACAGATGCTACCTGTTCTGATGGGATGGGTTTTCTAATCAACATAGGTAGTCCACCTCTCAGAGAGGCTGTAGCTAAGTCAATGGAAGATGGAGATTTAGGATGGCATGACTATGCCACTGAAGGGTGTGGCTTTATCACACCCCACTGAGCGACATAGTTAAACTGACCTCATTTTCTAGTGTAGAACTTTATTGATTATGTTAACACTGTGTGAGGATTCGACAGCAATATTCAAATTCTTAAGGCCTGATTCACCATGGCCTTTCATCTTCTGCAATCATTTGTGCTTGGGAAAAGTGAGTGCAAAGTGGTTGCAAAATGCTGCCAGTTCCAATAGCTGTGGTTTACACCCATTTAGCACAGAAAGCTGGTAAATAACTTTAGAAAGTGCAAGGCAGTCAAGACTCAGGCCTCTACATTTCTGCCCCGCCATGAAGTAGTATCAGTGTAAAACCTCTTTTGGATTGTCTGATGGTAAGTCTCTTTACTAGTTGTTCCAAGGTTCTGGTCAGAATCTGGAGGGAATGTCCCCAGAAAACGACATTTTGTGTATGTATGTTCATGGGTTTTTTTAAGGCAACAAGCTCAGCAAAATGCCTTTCTCTCTTAGATGTGCGGTGGGGTAACATTGCTGTGTTCCATGTTGTTGTGTCCCTCTTGTAAATTAGTTTCAAATTAAGAACTTTATTTCTGAATCTTAACCTTTCTCTTGGGAATTGTTATGGCCTCCACATTCAGAAAAGTCAAGCATCTCTTCAGGATGTGAAGACTTCTGAAATGTTTGGACACATATTTGCATGGGCCAAACACGAGTCTGTGTTTGGCCAGATAATCTGTGGTAGTAGACATGTTCTACTGATCTCAGTATTCCTCCATTTCAGTAAGGGCATCTGTTTACATGGGCCATGTGGGGCAATGGAACAGGAGAGTAAGAAACCATAGGAACAAGTTAACAAAAGTTATGGTAACCTCTCCATCTCTTGCAGTCTTTAAATCAAGTCTGTCTATCTAAAAGATATGAAACAAAGTGGATGAGGTAGTACCTTCATTGGACCAATTTCTGTTGCAAAAGACAACTTCTCTGAGCTCTTCTTACTGTAGCACTAAGAATGAAAACTTCTAAAAGATATGCTCTTATTCAACCACATCTCATTGGTGCAGATGAAGGAAACACTGGCTGAAACTGGCCTGTGCTAGGCAGGACGTCAGTCTAGAAGACTAAATAGTCCATTTTTGGCTTGCAAATCTATTAAGTAAACAGTAACAAGAATGTCTAACGCCCATAGTGATGGTGTGCATTCCATATGCTTTATGAAACTATGTTAGTGGTATGACTGTCATAACTGAGATATGCTTTGTGCAAGATGGCTCTTGTAATATATCATTGGGAAGGTTGTGATTTACTGAATATGATTATCACATTTGTAGGCATGTATTTTTTGTAGATCAAGTTAGGAATATTGAACTGCGCCTCTGTAATTACATATTCGCTGCTTTTGGTCACTCCCACTGATTACACTTCAAGGCTGTGATGGGCCATTAGCAAGAGACAATGGAGCTTAACCTTCCTGTGGACATGCGGGTATCCTGTCTCCATACTTCACAGAGGTCTTGCAGAGACATGTCACCTAATACTGGAATCCACCTTAAACTCTGTACTTTTCCATGAGAAGCTGGGAGGGGTCAAACTGAAACAAGGGACACCTGTTTTATGCAAATCCTACTTAAGGGTGGGGAGTAAGGTAATCCTAGTTGTCAGTACTCCCTGACTACCCCATCTAAGATGACTGCTGGAAACAACTAAGACTGAAGTGAAGAAAGGGACTGGGCCCAGGCTGGAAGGAGGTCTGGCCTGTGAAGATGATTATTAGAACAACTTTTAGGGTGTAATATTACATGTAAGTTGTTTTAGTGTATTAAGCTTAATTAAGGTGTTCTGTTTTATTTTGCTTAGTAACCTACTTTGTTCTGTGTGCTCTCTTTCATGACCATGTAAATCCTACCATTCATATTTAATAAGATAGTATAAATAATTATTAACTGGAAAAGGGTGGTGGTGGTAAAGAGTCTGGGCCTATCTCTTTTTACATCATGAGAAAGAGGGCAAATTTACATGATCTTATTCTCTATTGTATTCCACACAGTGTAAGTTTTATCTGGGGTTCACTCCCGGAAGGGCTGTGTATCTGTGTGCTGAGGTTTTTGTCACTCACTATATTGTCTGCTCTCAATATTACAATTATATTACTGCCCTTCCCTGTGTCCATGCTGGGGCTGGCTGCAGAGCCATGCTCGGCAAAACAGGATTGCAGGGCAGATAGGCTCAGTGGTGTCTCAGCATATCAGGTAACAGTCCCAAGTAGCAAATTCATTATGAGGCTGTCTATAGAATACATGGTAAAGAACAAGGCTATGTCTACACTGGCAGCATCTTGCGCAAGAACAGCCATTTTTACGCAAAAACTTGCCTGCTGTCTACACTGCACACACGTTCTTGCACAAGTAAATTTACAGTATAGCATTGTAAAACAGGGCTTCTTCTGGAAGAGTTATTCCTCTCCCCACAAGGAATAAGCCCTCTTGCACAAGAGCTCTTCCACAAGAAGGCAGTGTAGACAGGCAACATGAATTTCTTGTGCAAGAAGCCCCAATGGTTAAAATGGCCATCAGAGCTTTCTTGCGCAACAAAGTGTCCACACTGCCACGGATGCTCTTGTGCAAAAGCACATCTCTTGTGCAAAAGCACATGCCAGTGTAGACGCTCTCTTGTGGAAGAGTTTTTGCACAAGAACTCTTCCGCAAAACAGTTCTTGTGCAAGAAGCTGCCAGTGTAGATGTAGCCCAAGTGTGTTAGCTCAGGATGCATCTAGAACATTGAGAAGCACAATATATTGAAGCATGGGGATATAACAGACTATGTAGCACTGTAGCAAGTGCATACTGTGGGAAATGCCTAGCATGTGGTACTCATGTTGGAGCAGGAATGAAATAATTGAAAGAATTGTACAGTCATACTTCATTTAAGTTTAGTTAACATTGTGGACATTACACCAGTTTTTTAATTAGCTTTTGAAAGCATAAATTGTTTCCAGAGAGACGAGGTGAGTGAAGTAGCTTCAGCAGATCAACTTCAGTAGGTGAAAGAGACAAAAACAATTTGGTCCAATAAAGCCTACCTTATCTGTCTATTATCCTGGGACTAGCACAACTACAACAACACTGCCTATATGGTTTCGACTCTTATTTTGGTACATGTTACAACTTTGGAAGTTTAATAAGTTCCAGCTGATACAAAAGGCTCACTTATTTGTCTTCCCAAGTTTGTCTTCCACATTGCACTTAGGGTGACTTTTTGTCTCCGTCAACTCTAGATAAAAGGGATAACAATTTGCAAATCTAAATACAATAACTTTCTACAGCCCAACCGGAGAGCACAGATCATGTTTGGTGACTAATAAAATATTCCAAACCAGGGCATTTTGATGTTTTAATTATCATTGCAGTGTTTCTCAGGAATTGGACTGTTAAGTTTTAAAGAATGTGCAAAATATGTCTTTTGACCGGTGCTTGACTGGGAATTCAAATAACCTTTTATGTAACAAAGCTATTTTTCTCAAGCTGACATTGAACTGACAGCAGAAAAGTGGATTATTTTAGAACTAATAGGAATATAAGATGTATTTAGTTTGTAAAGATAAGAAATAACAAATCAGTCATAATCCAACGTTAAAGTTCCAAATCATTTAATAGCCAGGAAATGCACTGTCAAGACTGACATCTCAGCCTTAACCCTGCCCCTGTCTGCTTCATTTGAAATTTAGGCCTACTTTCCCTCTTACACCAGATTTACTCTAGTGTAAGTCCATTGACTTCAAACTGAATTACTTCAGTTTTCAGAATTACTGATTTACAGCTATGTAAGTGGGTGGAAAATCTGGGCTTTTAGCATGATGAAATATTTGACAGTTAATATAGTCTATAATATAATTGTGACAGGTTGCCCCTCCTCACCTGATATTCTGGGGTTCCTGTAAGCCTGCATGTTTTGCCAGCCTGGGCTTCCTTACTTCTCCTGATGAACCAGACAATCAAGCTTCCTACAGCACACAGGCAGCTGCAGACACAGGTACTGAAATCAGTACTGCACGGGAAGGGTTTCAGTTGTAGAACTGCCCAGTGCTCAAGTGCACATCCACTCTGAATTATAAGATCCCAAATTGTATTGTCTGACACTGTGCAGTTTTCTGTGTAGTGTAAGCTCATTGACATTCACCTCCTCCCTCAATGTTGAGGAAGATATACATAGCTTAAAACTCCAGGTATTCCTTTCAAGGCAGACACATTCTAGCCTGGGTTCAGTCCTTTCTTCCCCAGATCAGTCTTAGGTGTTTTCAGCAGTCCTCTTGGGTGGGGATGCAGTAAAGAATCTACCCTGTTTATCTCACTCCCCAGCCTTAAAAAAGATTTACATATGGTGGGAATCATTTGTTTCCCACCCCTACTAGTGGAAAAGTACTAGTAGTCCAAGATGGACATGGTCACATGACATGATCACATGACCTTGCGGTGTCAAAACCGGCAGAAATAGTTATTTGCAGCATTGCAGGAAAGTGAGAGATCAGAATGTTTCAAGTACTATTGTTCTCCCTGAAGGTTCATTGACTAACCAGCCAGACTGACTACATTTTATCTTGTGGGCGTTCCCCAGGTGCAAACACATTTGTAATTAATGCATAGTTGATATTCCTGAGTTCAGATAAAGACATGATACATGCTTACAAATAGGATAATCACATTCAGTAAATCATGACCTTTCCAGTGATAAATCACATGATCCATCTTGCATAAAGTACACCTTAGTTATGCCATATTCATACAGTATCTCTATGATGAATAGGGGGTATAGAGTCACAATAACACAACCTGGAATCTGTATCATAATCTTCCCTGCATCCTCCTTGCTCTGCTAAAGTTAAATGGAATGCTGACATTAATGGCCAGGTGATCAGGAATAACCCCATTGACTTTACTCAGGTTCCCTGAGGTAACAGGACACTACCTAACCTGAGGAAGAGAGGCAAAATCATGGCTGAAGTGATGAGAGCTTAACATGAGGTTACTCGAATACAGATGAAACCTATAATTTCATGTGAGTGAAAAGTGAAGATGACTGTAGTCTGCATCATGCTGTGCAAAAAGGGGCATCCCTCAGGCTTCTGGCACAGACTCCTCTCCTCACATCTCTGATATATTTAATTAAAATCTGTGGATATATTTTCCTCTTCTAGTTTCTGGTTGATGCCTGTATAGTCATAACACTAGCAGGGTATGGGATGTTTCCTGCCCTGAGATAAGCTAATGTAAAAGTCCCATGCAGCCACTTGGCTTCACAGATTCTTGGCTGGGGAAGGAAGCAGATATGGAGAGCATAGAACAGTCTAGTGGCTGGATATTTCCTCATAGCTGAGATCTGAGAGTCTTCCTTCTGACTCTTTATGTCTGCTCCCTTCACAAGACCCTCTAATTGTGGTCTACAGGCTGCTTACAGAGCCAAAGCAAATAACAAATGTGTATTCTGTTGGCTCATTGCATTCCTTCAGGTGTTCATACTCTTAGCATTTTTGCAATTCTACTGAAACATGCCAATGAAAGAATTGAAGGGATTGTTTTTTATTAATAATTCTCATCGTTTTACACTGTCAGGGAACTACATATTCCACCTCACTGGTTTTGTTCCTGTTTATAGCACCTTTCCTATACTCTGATTCCTCTTTGAAGGGAGGAGGTGGAAGTAATTTCACTGCTTTTAGCTGGCAGGAAACCGATGCTGTGAAGATGGCATGTTGTTAGCACAACTGTTTTAATGTGCCTGTAGCAAAGCTCTGAGCTCATAGTCAAAGATTGCTTTTATAAGTAGGTAGTCTTCTGCCAATGATCAGCGATGCTGAATCTAAAGACTTGAAAGTTTAGTGAAAGTGGCAGGAGGGTGTATCACCCAACTCTGTTAGTGTTTGCCATAAAGCTGCCTGTTACATTTAATACCACTTTGCAATGTGCTAATAGAGGTAACCTGAAGAAGTGGGCTGTGCCCACGAAAGCTCATGATACCATCTACATGTTTTGTTAGTCCATAAAGTGCTACCAGACCATTTGTTGTTTTTTATGTTAATCCTGTACAGACTAACTCGGCTACCCCCTGAAGCTTCTGAAAATTAAAGTTAATTGGTAATGTCCTATGTAATTTTTTGGTTGAATTTACCATCATCAGTCATGCATTTTTTTTAGTTTTTCCATTGAGGCATCACAATTGCCTTACATTTACCTTGCACTACCCACACACCTATGAATTGTATGCACTTGTTATCTCTCATCTTATGCTTAGTTTGGAAAGTACTAGGGTCAGGGACTATATTTTGGTGTGAGTTTATACAGCACTTAGCACAAGGGTGCAGGACACACAGCCCTGATGTTATGGCATGGCTTGCCCCTCACATGGCCACTGCAATATAAATAATGCTGTTTGTTTGGGAGCACTGATGGTGTGTTCAGTCTAGTGCAAACACAGTACTTGGGGATGCTTGACAGTGGAGCTTAAAGTGAGTCAAGCTCTCTCTTCATTCAGGTGCTGTCTCTACAGAAAAGACCTATAAAACTCCAAAATAGAACATAAACAGAAAAATCACAAAACAAGCACATCCAAATGCACATTAGTCTGACATTATGAGGGGGGGAAAGTACGGCTTTCAATTGATGTGCATTAACGCCTGCAATAAATGCAGGGAAGGATTAATGCATTAATTTTTTTAACGCATTAATCACAGGCATTAATGTTGCACTGCCCCTTTGAAGCACGACAACAGAAGCTGGGGATCAGCTGGAGTGTCCAGCTGATCCCAGGATCTGCCTTGCGCTACCCCTTTGAAGCATCAGACCAGCGCTTCAAAGGGGCAGCACTGAACAGAGCCCAAGGTCAGCTGGGCACTCCAGCTCATCCTGGGCTCCCGGGGTGCTGCCCCTTGGAAACACCACCACTGCGTTTCAAAGGGGCAGCTGCACTGAGCCTGGGGTCAGCTGAGGACTCCAGCTGATCCCGGGCTTCCGCAATGCTGCTCCTTTGAAATGCCGCCGCAGCGTTTCAAAGGGGCAGTGCATGCAATTAATCGTGATTAATTTTTTTTGATCACTTGACAGCCCTAGAAAAAGTCCCACTACAAGGAAGAAAGATTGAAGGACAAAATATGTAAATTATATCTACTGCACAAATTTGCCCTGCCCCGCCCCTGCCCCCGGCCTGAAAGCTCTTATTGTTTCTCTCTACAAGATAGCACTCATCATACGTTTTTAAAATTAAAAAAGAACAAGGAAGAAAAGGTAAAATTTCCATGTCCCCCTGCTCTTTTCAACCAACATTCTTCTCCTTAGGTTTTATAATATACCCCTCAAAGTCTGGGAGTCCTCCTCCTTCTTCTTGTGTCAATGAAACCTTTGCTCCATCAATTTCAGATAGTAGCCATCTTTTCGTTTGATGCATTCAGTAAATCTTTTCCTATTTCAATACATCCTTGTCTGAGTTACAATAAAATATGCATTTTCTTTCTGTCACACAGTTTACCTTTAGCATAATAGATATCTCCTAGTGTACATTAATTCCTTGTAAGCAGTTTCCAGTGTTTGTCCAAATACTGATTTGTCACCACAAATTTCCTTTCTTTTTATTTTGCTCCCATGTGCATACATGTAAATTTTCCCAAATTTTCCAAAAAGGGCCTCAGATCATCACTCAAAATTCTACTCCTGTAATTAATTGTGTGCAAAATTTTGCATCCACGCCTCATTCAGTCTTTTGTTTGGGCCTCAAATGTCAGTGCTGCTATTTATTGTGGTTATGTTACTTAATGGACAACCAGTTTAAAATGAAACTCCCAAATTCATTAGTGTGTTGTTTTCCTAAGAACCTCTGTGAAAGAATGCTCCATTATCATGTAACTAGCTACTGTCCCAGGGCCCAGGTTAATAGTCATTAGGCATAATATAGAGAATATCATATTAAATTCCCCAAGATTATTATAAAAAAATGCAACTCATCTGGGCATTTTATTGTCCAACACAACTGCCGTAGTCATGGATACTAAATATGAAAGGTTTTATTTCCTTACCACAAACTGCCAGCTTAAAACAAAATATAAAGCTCTCCCTTTAAGAATAAAACGATACACTTAAAAGGTATTCTCAAGCTGCCTGCCAAAACTGAGGTTTTGAAGGGTTCATTTGCATTTGTTTGTCATGCTTTTCTTTCCGCCCAAATACTCTAATTTGTTTTGTCCATTTTTTAAAAATAAGTCTGAACCAGTGTGAGGCTTCAAAGTTGTGGTTCACTGTGGATTCCTAGACAGCTTGCCTGGTGAAGAACAAACCACACCATAATCCCAGGGCTAGGTAGAGGCATGTCACACAAACTGTTTTTCCAGGGTTTCCTGATGCTATAGTTTGGTGATGCACAGATAGCTGCTGAGCGGAGACTTGGAAAGTCATACACTTTCACCTCTTATCTGATGGAAATATGCTTGCTGTAATAATCCACAACACTGAGGTGGAAATGGAGATGGAAACAAATAGGTGTGTGTGTGAGAGAGAGAGAGAGAGAGAGAGAGAGAGAACATAATTGTATTTAGCAACCACCTCCTTTGAATATTTTGAATGGTCTTGCTGTTGGGAAGTAGAATTTTCTACTATTTTACAAATAGGCTGTGTCTACACTGGCACCCTTTTGCGGAAAAGGGATGCTAGCGCATTAAACTGGGGATTTAAATATCCCCACGGTATTTGCATGAACATGGCTGCCGCTTTTTCCGCTCGGGTTTTGCCGGAGAAAAACGCCAGTCTAGATGCGATCTTGCGGAAAATAAACCCTTTTGCGGAAAATAAACCTACTTGAAAGTAGGAATAAGAGATCTTGCGGAAAAGGGTTTATTTTCCGCAAGATCACGTCTAGACTGGCGCTTTTCTCCGGCAAAACCCCGAGCCGGAAAAAAGCGGCAGCCATGTTCATGCAAATACCGCGGGGGATATTTAAATCCCCCACGGATTTGCAATTGCGCTGTGTCTCATTAGCATCCCTTTTCCGCAAAAGGGTGCCAGTGTAGACACAGCCATTGTGTGTCCTACAGGCCCCGGCTGAGAAGGGTCCCCATTGTGTTAGGCAGTGTTCAGAGACACAATAAGACAGATGCTTCTCTGAAAAACTTACTATTACTATAAAAATGTTTTTTCTTTCTCTGTCATAGTGCTAAGGGCAGAGCAAAAGCTACTTAAATTTGCATGTATTAATCATGAACCTGATTGATAGGCCAGTAAAATCAATTAGGGTCTTTCTATTGACTTCAGTAAACTTTTGATGAGGTCCTATATTTTGGACTGACAGTCTTCTTCTGCCATCACAAACAACCTCTCTTCCTCTTCATCTGCCTGTGTGTCTCTCATATATATATATTGTCAGTCCTGGAATTCAGTAATGGTTTGATGTACATATTGGAAACTATTTAGAAAGCCGCAGAACAATAGCCGACTCTTGCACATCAAATCTTATCAAAGTGAACAAACTAATTAGAACATTTAGGCAGGGAGAGAGGCACTGAAAATAGACTATCCAACACCTCAGACTTGGCATGCAGTCCATGAATCTTCTTGAAATGTTAGCATGTAAAGAAACTGTCGTGTATTGAGCTGGATCTCAGTAGGAGACTAAGGTGGAAGAGAGCTTTCAGATTTGGAGTGGTATGAAAGGAAACCTTTAGAAAAAGCAAAATAGGAATTTCTTAATTTATTTTTCCAGCAAAATTAATGTTGACAAAAGAAAATACTGGCTCAGTACACAATTAGTCAGTGAAACTCAATGCCATTGAGACCAAGAGTTCAGTAGGAATCCTGTTAGAAATTTAAGTGGATAATAGGAATTTTCCTAGCTATAATAGTATAATATTTTCAAAGAAAGTGTTGGAAGGAAAATAATGTCATATTTCAAGGTGCAAGTCAACCTCTCACCAAGGGGGGGTTAGGCACAATCTTTCCCTGGAGTCAGTGACCCCATAATTACTTATTGCAGGCCTTCTTGTACCTTCCTCTGATGCCCCCTTGTGCTGTGGACATAGGACACTGAACTAGATGGCTACAGGTCTGATCCAGTGTGGCAATTCCTCTATTTCTATATAAAACATGATTTTTTTTCCATCTGAAACATCATTAGCAGCTAAATGTCAATACTGGGGAAAACACAAGAGCAGGTGGCTGCCACCAGATATGCAAAGAGTGACTTTAAAGTCAGAGAAGTGCAGCACAGCTCTTGCTGGCATGGCCACTGGCAGGCTTTTTTACATAGCTGGTAAAGCATCGGCCTGTGTACCACAGAAACCTTGATTTGAACCTTATAGTTCTGGTAGGAGGAGCAGTGACATGCAGAGCAACTTGGCCATTGAAGAGAGTTTCAATCCATTTTGCTTCATGGCTGCTACCCAGCAGGAAGACTAATGGACCATAACCTCTGCTTCAGCATCTCATTGCTATCCCTGCATTCAAGCACAGATTAAACTAAGTCATTACCCATCCAAGAATTTTTAGAAGTTCAGCAAATTATGGTTCTAATCCTGCAGGATAGCTCTTATGGGGAGAGGAATCCCATTGACTAAAATGGGACTCCTCTGAGGAGTAAGGGCTCCTGGCATGAACAAGGAATGAAGGATCAGGCCCTATTTTTCTAGAAGAAAACGTGCATAACTTCAGAGCTGTTATCTCCCTGGGACCCATTTATCTTCCAAGTGACTTTCTGGTTTCCAATTATTAGACCACAGAACATGCAGATAGATAGAGAGGGAGAAAGGGGAGGGAGGAGGAATAGAGAGCATGAAAGAGTTTATTGTTACAGAAGCAGTAACCTGCAAAAGCTGCCTTCTTCCTTTCCCTTTATTGTCTTATGTTTAAATAACCCAACTTGATGGTTGGTGTTTTCCATTAGATTTACTGTCAAAATAAAAAGGCAAGATAGTGGGTGAAAAAGGAGAGAGGATCAACCATCTTTATGTTATAATTTCAGAAAGGATTATGTTAAATTTTTGCTTCTCAAGTTGCTAATGTTTACATTTAATCTCACTTTGAAACTGGCCAGCATCTCTTTTAGCATAATCTCCTTCTGTCTCTCTTTCTCTCTCCCTCTCTCATGCTTATTTTGACTGAAATAAGGCATGGACATTAGATTCATCCCTTTAAAGCAGAACATCACTTCATTTTTTCCCCCAGATTTGCTGGACAGATGGAAGGAAAATTACTAAAAGGTCATACTACATTTATAGTACAGTCCAGATTTTTGGTGTTCATGTTTATTTTAGTGATCAAAATATGAACTAGAACAGATTCAAATTGGTTTTACATTGCTTCTTTCGTATATTATTTCCCCCAAGTGTTTTAGGAAGCCATGGTTAGAGACTGGCACAGAGACTGTGCATTCAGTTGCTGCTCCTGCAGTGCCTTGGTTTCAGAAGAAAATGTGTTTATACCCTTTTTGAAAAAATACTATAGGTCAAGGGCATCAACAGCCTCCGTGGTCCCCTAGGCAATGTGGGGGATCCAGGTCCATGCTCCCAGAAGGGGCAGGGTCTTGGGTGGAAGGGTGTGGCCACCTGGAGCATGCCATGCCACACTGCCCTCCCTCCCCTACTGAGAGCTGCCCAGAATATGCGATGTGGTGCTCCAGTGGCAATTTAAAGGTTAGTGGCGGTGGCCAGGAGCCCTGGGTCCCTTTTGAATCACCATGCCCTGGGGCATCTGCCTCCTTTCCACATTGTTTCCCCCATTGTTGGGCCTGTGATAAGTCACCAAATCTTGTGCTAGTGTCAACTATATCGCAGCTTCATTGATTTCAATGGAGCTGCACCAGCTGACACCAGCATAAAATCTTGCTCTGGATGTTTCATGTCCACCTTGAAACCCACCAGAGACTGAACCACAGGGTGGCAACAGTGAAGCAGCAATTTAGCACTGCACGCCATGGTTAGCACTGGGTGCGAAGCCAAGTCCTGGAATGGGAGTGATGCCACATCATTATGGCTCAAAGAGAGAGTGCTACAAGGACAGCCATGCTGCCACTATGGGAGTGTGCTGAATATCAGTGGCTGAGGGATTTCGGACAAGTCAGAGGCTGAGAAGAGGTAATCGGTAGCGGGATTCGCTATTGGAGGTTACACATCGTGGGCATAGAAATGCTGTCTGAAGTATAAAGTCCATGCACTCATTTTTAAGGGTCTGATTCAACACTGCACTGCTCTAGGTTATAACAGGTGTAATTCCATTCACTCCTGTTGGAATAAGCAGTAGGCACCAGACACATACTCTAACTGATATTATTATCTGTTTTGGAGTATCTGGGCAAAGAAGAAATCTCCATTTTTGACAAACTGGCAAGTACAGATACTCATTTGTCTAGCTGCAGAAAGTGGTTGCAGCACTGGTGGGGCTGAAGCATGAAGGCGAGGAAGGCAGTTTTCAGGGGTGAAAGTAACTTTTTTACAGGTACTGTCATATTGCAGCCCCTCCCACCTAGGAATTTGGGGCGGGGGGTTGTGATATGATCATACCTGTAAGAAATGTAAGTGTGGGGTGGAGTGCAGTGGCCTGAAGGAAGCGGATTGGGGAGTGTTGGGATGAAGGGCTCAGGGCAGGGGATTGGGGATGTGCGACAGGTGCAGGAGTCAGGTTTAGGGGGTATGATGAGTAGTTCTGGACAGAGAGTTGGGGTATGTGGGGAGGTGCAAGAGTCAGGTTTGGCAGGTGAGGAGGGACTCTTGGCATGGGGTTGGGGCATGGAGGGGTTCAGGAGTCAGGAGAGGGAGCTAGAGGTGTGGGGGTCTCAGGGCAGGGGTTTGGGTGTGTGCAGGGAATGCAGGGAGACTGAAGCCCCCTTCCCCTGCAAGATTTGTATCAGGACACTGCTTGCTCTTCCCCTTCCTGTCACTGTCAGGGAGTGAGAGAAAAGTACATAGCTCATCTGCCCCCTACACTTCCCAGCCAGAGTGAGAGGAATGAAGCAAAAGGCACTTTCCCCTCACTCCCTGACAGTGATGGAAAGGGGAACAGCAAGCAGCCTCCTGGTATAAATCTCCTGGGATGGGGGGCATCAGCCTCCCCTTCCCAAAGATTGTCAAAGGGAACTCTGGGCTGGGACAGTCCCAGATAGGTGGGGGGAAGTGCCCCCAGACACCCCTTTCACCTGCCTGCTGTTTAGTGTGTCAGCCTGCAGCAGTGCCTCAGGAGTCGAGCTAGAAGCATGCCACACCTCCTGCAGCTGAGCATGTCCCAGCCAGATAGCTCCTTCTTGCTGCAGCGGCCCACTGGGACATTAGAACATAAGAATGCTCATACTGGGTCAGAACAAAGTCCATTTAGCCCAGTGTCCTATCTTCTGACAGTGGTCAATGCCAGGTGCCCCACAGGGAGTGAACAGAACAAATAATCAAGTGATCCACCCCCTGTCACCCATTCCCAGTTTATAACAAATAGAGGCTAGGGACATCATTCCTACCCATCCTGATTAATAAGTACTGATGGAATTATCCTCCATGAAATTATTTAGTTCTTTTCTGAACCATGTTAAAGTCCTGGTCTTCACAACACCTTCTGGCAAGGAGTTCCACAGGTTGATTGTGCATTGTGTGAAGAAAACCTTCCTTTTGTTTAAATTTGCTACCTATTAATTTCATTTGGTGACCCCTAGTTCTTGTGTTATAGGAACAAATAAGCAATAATAACTTTTCTTTATTTATTTCTCCACACCAGTCATGATTTTATAGCTCTTTGTCATATCACCCCTTGGTCATCTCTTCTCCAAGCTGAAAAGTCCCAGTCTCATTAATCTTTTCTCACATGGCAGCTGTTCTAAACCCCTAATAATTCTGTTGCCCTTTTCGGAACTTTTTCCAGTGCCAAGATATCTTTTTTGAGATAAGGTCTCAAAAATACTGCACACAGTATTCAAGATGTGGGATACCATGGATTTATACAGAGGCAATAAAATATTCTCTGTCTTATTTTCTATCTCTGTTTCCAATGATTCTTAATCAGGGCCGGCCCACAACATTTTGGCACCTGAGGCGAGGAGCTCAAATGCCCCCTCGCTTGGGCCAAAACTTTGAAAGGTCTCAATTCTGCCTTCTTCCTGTTCTACTCTACCACCATCTCTGTGCATCTAGAGCAGAAAGAATACATATGCACCAGCAGCAGACACAATTTTCTACACTCTGGGTCCTAATGGCGCTCCCCCCACAGTCTGGCATCTGAGGCGACAGCCTCAGTTCGCCTCATGGTAAGACCAGCCCTGTTCCTAATATTCTATTTGCCTTTTTGACTGCTGCTGCACAATGAGTGGATTTTTTTCAGAGAACTATCCACAATGTCTCCAAGATCTGTCTCTTGATGGGAACTAAATTAACTATGGGTATGTCTACACTTGCAGCCTAATTCGAACTAGGGCTGCAAATGTAGGCATTCGGAATTGCAACTCAAGCCTGGGATTTAAATATCCCACGCTTGATTTGCATCTTCCTGGCCGGGCGCCATTTTTTGAAATTTACAAGCCTGAAGTAACTGCCCGCGTCTACACAAGGCAGTGAAAAGGTCGTCCGAAATAAACCCCTAATTCGAACTACCTGTTGTTCCTCCTGCAATAACAGGTGAGGGACCTTGTCAAAGGCTTTCTGGAAATTTTACTTTCATCTGTGGCTTGCACTGCTCCCTGTTCCAAGGTAACGTCACAGTTATTTTCATTTGTTTCCCACTTCCAATAGTACTCTTCTTTGTGGCTCAGACTTTTGCAGCTTTATAGGAATTCTAACTTTCACTTCTCTTTAGGAATTTGTAACTCTGTTTGTCCCATCTCTTTTGCTGTGCCTGGGTCCCTGGCTTAGAGTCTGCACTCCAACCTTATGGGAATTCCCCCACTACTTCATCATTTTGTCTTCTGCTCTCCTTATCTCAGGTTTGCATTTACATAAAACTTGATATAACACTACTGATATTTAAAGAGAGGACAAAACCAACATATAAATGTAAGTTATGGAAAACAGATCGGCAGTTTGCTAAGCATTTAATGTATGTAGGTAAAGCTAGCTTTTGTTAAATTCTCAAAAGTGATGGAGTTTAATGCTGGATATATAAATCCTATACAGATAGTCCCCGACTTACAAATGAGTTACATACCAAACACTTGGTCATAACTCGATCTGTTCATAAGTCAAACCCCATTCATTTAAATGTTACCGCACTGTTCGTAAGTGCGGATCGCAGTCATAACCCGGGGACCGGCTTTAATGGGAGGTTGGTCGTACGAACGGTCATAAGTTGATGCATTTGTACCTCGGGGACCACCTGTATTTCTATATAGATATAAAATTATCGCTACTGTAGATGGTTAACTATTAGCTTAAAGAAAGGCCAGAACTGGAACCATTCCTCCAACCCTTTGCTTAATTCCTCAGATATTTGTAGGTTCAGATCAAATGAAAATCAGATTGAAACCATCTCTGCTTTGGATTTTAGAGCATAAAATCCCACCTGAGGAGGTTTTTCAAACCTAATTTTGCTCATCTTATCTCCAGTTACAAGGACATAATATGCTCCAGTAATTTCCTTGGGATTTGTCCTGTTCATAAGTATACGTTAAAAAGGAAAGAAAGAAAATGGGTGTCTTCTTTTTTAAATATACTTTTATAGTGTACTTCCTGCTTCCTGATAGTGACTCTTTTCTGTATTTCGCTTGCTATAAAGCAGGGTCAGCCTTTTATTATTATTATCTATGCATTTTTATTATGTTCATGTTCAGGGCCCTGGTAATATAACAGTGCCCCATTGTACAACAGCTGTGATTAGTCCAGCTTGAAAATACAAGGGATGCTGCAATTATCTTGCATTGACCAGTGCCCTTAGTCTACTAGCGGTTTTTACATGAGCCTGGTGCTAATCAAACTGTGTCGGTGTCCTGTGCTTGAAAAATCAGTCACATTGCAAAGAGCTGCTTTGAGGCAGTTTGAAGAGAGTAGTGAAAGAGGATGCAAGCCTCAAGGAGAGCAGAGTAGCTGCTGCAGTACGAGATGTTCCTTACGGCTGTACTTTCCACGTATAACGCCTTTCTTTGCTTCTAAGGGTGTTGCTATAAGCAATATATTATATACACATATAATAATTCCACCGGAAAAAAAGGCAGCGGGATTTGCTGTTTTTTCCATTACACCTGCTTTCAAGCTCATGTGCCAAACTGAGGGCAGCTGGGAGGCAGCGAGCATCTGCATCAAAAAGAAATCAGGCCATACCCTTCTCAGCAATATGAAAGGTGATTTGGGTGTGTGGCAGCAGTGAGACTCATCTGCTACTAAACTGGGCACTTGGCTTGCACGCACAATAAAAACAGCCAGTTCTTCAAAGCATTGTGAATGTAGTGTGACATGGCATATAGCTTTGAACTTCCCCTGAGGGGACATATATTATGGCCATAAGCAGTGTATTCATGCTTTAGGAACTGAGCTTGTAAATGCCCAGCTCTCTACCTCTAAATACCTCTGCTGTGCTAGAGACTACACTGCACCAAATTTGGCCTTGGTGCAAGTAAACACAACTAGAATGTCTGTGAACTTGAAATATTCTGGGTTAGAACTATGCTAATTTTCATATCTAATATTTTTAGAGGCATGTAGCCTTCATTTCTGTGTACACATTAGCCACTGAGGAATGTAGATTTTTATGAAAAAAATGTATTTAAAAATGTTTCTATAAACATTCTATGCCAGGTTCTCCACAAGACTTTGGCCCCTGGGGCTAGCCTTATGCCACAAAGGGGCCTTGAACCAGGTATAGCTCTAGTCAGCCCAAGATTCTCCCATTATGGGGTATGCAGAGTGATCCTCAGGCGAGGGGAATCCTTGGGCTGTGTTAAGCAGCCAAAATGGTCCTACACTGCACCTCTTGCAACCTTTAAGGAAAGGGCCCTGGACAGGCAGAGGCTGCAAAACTCCAGCTACCAGATGGTCTCTTGAAGGCTGCTGTGGTAGAGTGTAGTTTAGAGAAGCCTTCAGACTGCTCAACACTGTGCCAGACAAAGAAACCCAGTAACTCAGAAGTGGCTTTTCCTCACTTCAGTTCTATGCCATGCAAACTGGCTTTCAGCCACAACTGCAAAGCTAGCCGCAGTGTCTACATGACTAGGCTCTCATGTCAGCCATGCAGCTCAAAACTATGAGCTACTATGCATTTCATTTTTTTTTTTAATCAAAGATAATCATAGTGTGCCTTGGGGTGGGGTGGCATGTAAATTGTCTTGAACTATCACTTTGTGTGCACAGGGCATTAATTTATAGTTTAGTCTGCACTCCCAGGGTATCTAATTGCTGCTGACCACCTTTCCATTTCTAAGCTGCCTGTGTGTTCCCTTTGTTTCTTGCTGTCAGTAGGAGCATGAGATTTTTCTGTTGGGATGGCCCCCACCCCATGGTATCACCTGGAGCTGGAGTATCACTGAGCTCCTGTGACCCACCAGCCTGGGCTCCCTTTCACACTGTCCTGCTATGACAAGCTGCAAAGGCCTCCAGCCTGCACTTTCACCAGCATACACATAAGCAGGGACATATCCAGCTGCAGTTACATTCAGCCTCTCTGACCAGACGCTGCATAGGAAGGCTACAGCTAGGACAATTCCCAGCTCCTCAGGCATGCATTCCCTCTGTAGTGTGAACCCAAAATTATACAGTTTTGCACTGCACAGGAAACTGAACAGCGTAAGCTCATAAAATTCACCCTGTCCCTCGGAGTGGCGAAGAATATGCAACAGCCTTTTGCCCCTGAGCTAAGAGTCTCACATGCTTCACTCCAACTCACTGGTTTAGATAAGGCAAAAACAAGTTTATTAACTACAAAAGATAGATGTTAAGTGCTTATAGGTGATCGCAAACAGATCAAAGCAGATTACCCAGCAAATAAACAAAAAAACCAAACTAAGCTCAATATACTAAATAGATTGGATACAAAGCAGATATGGTAGATTCTCACCCTAAGAGATTATACAGGCAGGCTGTAGATTTTTAAGGGGCAAACTGCACTTGCTTCACAGCTTGGAATCACTGGGTGTTTCCTTCACAGGCTAGAAATCACTATTAGCCTGAGTCCAGTGCTGAGTCCAGCACTTCCCACAATTTAGTCATTGTTCCTCAGGTGTTTCTAGGAGTCATCTTGTGTGGCTAGTGAAGAACCCCCAGATGATGTCACCCCTTCAGTTAAATAGCTTTTGAATATGGAGGGAACTCTTTATTCCAAAGTTTGGATCCCAGACCAGTCCATGGAAAATTACTGACCTCTTAAAATGGCGTCTAGCATCACATGACCAGGCCACATATGCATGTAGAGTCATAGTGGCCATCACTCACAGGCTGATTTGAACATTCACAGGAAGGCTCACCAGGTGGGAGATAAGTTTCTCCTAAGGACTATTGGTTTTTTCCTTAATGGCCTATTGCCTTGAATAGGTCCTTCCCTGACCACTATCTAGACTGAGAGCATCTTATCTAGTAGGCATTACTCAGTTGTAACTATTTGAAGTACAGACATAAAGTCAATATTCATAACTTCAAACACAACATTGATGCATGCGTACAAATAGGATAATCGTATTCAGCAAATAATATTTTTCCAATGACACCTCACATGACTTATCTTCCATAAAACACATCATAACTATGTTATAATACCACAGTATTGCTATGAACAATATGGGGTACGGTGTCACTGCTGTAATGATCATGATAGTCAAATTGCCCTCTCTCGTGGGGGGGCTGGAAACCCTGGAAAACTGGAGTGCTGAGGAGGGAGAGGGAAAGGAAGGAATTGCCACCTGCTTCCCTCAAACCCTTCCTGGAATACCTGCGACTGAGACAGATGGTCCTGGTTTTTCAGTTGGAAGAGCAGGTCACTTAGTTCATACACCGGTGAGTGGATTTATAGGTGGAATATCAGTCAATTGGCCCTGAATTAGAATTTTTACCTTTAAAAAAAATTCTTATCTGCCTCTGGGAACCTTCAGGGTCTTTAAATCCAAAGGCCTGGGGTTCTTACAATTAATTGTACTACTGTAGCAGTAAGGGACTTCAGTCGAGACCTAGGCTTCATTGTGCCTGGCATTGTACACCAAGTAAGAAACAGTGTCTGGCTGATAGAGCTTACAGTCTATTTAGACAAGCCAGATGAATGATGGGGAACAAAGACCATTATCCTCCTTGTTTTAACAGATGGGGAAATGGGGCAGACAGAGCCAGTGAGTTAGTCAAAGTGACACAGGAAAGTGCGTGGCAGAATCAGGATTTGAGCCCTGGCTGCCAGTCCATGCTGTCTCTCTCGTGGTATAATCTGCTCCCATAGTGTCATTAAACTGGCAGCCTCATGCCGTACCCATAGCACTTTCCTTCCCCACCTCCTATGTGCCCCTGCTGCTAGTTCAACGGGCTGTCATGAATCTAGCACCATGATTGCTGCTGAGAGAGCATAAATAAAGCTTCCATCCAATTGTTTCTGGTAATGAGACAGTGTTGGCCATTCTGTATTTCTTTTAGCTCCAGAAAAGGCACCAGTTTGTCTGCTTTTGTGTTCTCAAGCCCTGCTTTCTTTGGGGTTGGAGTTAAAATGGTATGGGGCTATTTACTGAAAGGAGACTTTGCTCTTGTTCTGAGGAATTAATCCTAAATCCCTCTTCTGTGAATGTGTGCGGTTATTGACTTCATGGGCTAGGAGACAGGAAATTCTCTGAATAGCTGACCTTCCTTTATGATTTTAGCAGTGATTTGTGGCATGGAGCATTTGTCTGCCTCAATTCAGCCTTCATCTTACAATAGCACTGCCGATAGTGGGGGTTTTTCACTTAACTGCAAGTCATGGCCTTGATGTTTATGTTGGCTCCTTGCCCTTATAACCCATTAGCCCCCTGTAAATAATGCAGAAAAGGAAGTAAGATTTTGGAAAGTTTCAAACTTTAAATTTAACAGACAAAGGTAATGCTGCCTTGTACACTGAAGCCTATGGAGATACAACTATTTATTCTACCCAAAGGTCTGACCTGACCCAGAGGTCACAAATGAGAGTTAGGTGTGTATATATTGTATGTAGCAGGGAAAAGGGAGACCAGTCAGTCATCTTTTCTTCCTTCATCGTCAGGCACTTGCCATGGTGAGTATCTCTTGCTCCTGTACCCTGTCTTGGCTTCCTGTTTGTGCTAGGCTACATCTATACTGCACCTCTCTTCCACAAAAGCTTATGAAAATGAAGCACGGATTAGCATATTGCCACGCTTCATTTGCATAATTAATTAGGGGGCCATTTTTGCGCAAAAAGGAGCCATCTACGCAGCTCCTTTTTGTGCAAAAGCCTTCTGTGCAAAAATGGCCCCTGATTAATTATGCCAATGAAGCGCAGCAATATGCTAATCCTTGCTTCATTTGCATAAGCTTTTGTGGAAGAGAGGTGCAGTATAGTCGTAGCCCCTGTGTGACAATGGCTGACACCCTGGAAACTGCAGGGACCTGTAAGGCTGAAAGCATGGGTTTCTATAGCTTGAGCTGAAGAGCCAGGCTGTGCAGATGGGACTCACAGCCTATGCGAAGTGGAAGCGTGGTGGTGGAACATAATATCTTGCTCTTAACAACTCTACAAAAATTACCTTTTCCTCCCTTTCGGAGGCTATTAGTTCTCAGATCTAATGCCCCCTTGTCCAATGCATAACAGCACTGAATCATAAAGTTAATTCCAGGACAGAATCAGCTGGCTTCCCAGAAGTTCTTCTGAGTCTATGTGAGAATTTTGCCTCCAAGTGAACTGTTCTTGCAAGCAGCTGTAAACTATAACAAAAATATTTGACAGGCTAACATGCACTTTTACAGATAATAAGAAGCTAGTAATTGCTCAATTAACAGTAGTCTACTTCTGAAATAACATTTTTTTCTTGAAAGTCAGTGACCCTGTCATTTGAAGGGTGGGGGAAAGATGAATTTGTTGTGGCTCCTAACTAGAAAAGTCCATAGTATTTCAGGTGAGCCACATTTGGCTATTAGGGTTTGGCATAGGCGGTGAATGTACTGGAATACCTTCATGTACCAGAAGGGCAGTTGACTGTGCCCATGGTGATCACAACTCTTGAGTGCTATTCTCAGCTCTAGCACTGATTGATTGAGAGGCCTTAGGCAAGTTACTTAACTTTTCTCTGCCTCAGTTTCTCCATCTGTATGTTGGGGCTGGGAATGATAAGAGCCTTCCTCACAAGAATATGTAGGGACTTGTTTAATATTTAAGTGCTTTAAACTCATGGGTGGTCAGTGAAGGCAGGGCTGCAGGAGGCAAGCCCCCAGCCTCACCTCCAGCCCCACCCTTTCAACTAGGCCTCACCCCTTCTCCACCCTGGGAGGCGGGGTAATGCACCATGCACGTGCTCCCCTCCAACCACTGGGCCTCCAGCCCAGCCTCTCAAGCACCGGGGGATGGAGGATGCAGGGCCTGCTGTGCCACAGGGCCAGCTCTGGAACACTGGGGGAGGGAGGAGAGCATGTCATACAGCCAGGCCTGACCTCCCCAGCCCTTGAAGCACAGGGTGGGTGGGCACTGGGAGCAGCAACACTCTGCCCCCAGAATGCCTATAGCAGGTGTTCTGGGGGTGGAGTGTGGGCAGGGCTATGCCTTACATACCCAACGCCCATGTTTAATCTAATCAAATGAAAGGAGCTTATATAAAAATACCAAGTATTATGATTATTAGTGGCACAATATAGACAATGGCAGATTTCTAGAATGTGGGGAGGCATCAAGGTCTCATGAACAGGGACCTGGATTAGGACTCCGGAGATCTCTGACCATGGGCAAGTCACTTCACCTCTGTTTGCCCTTCTATCCATTATCTATCTTGGCTTTTATAGACTGTAAGCTCCTCAGAACAGAGGCTGTATCCCACAATGTGTACATACAGCACCTAGTACAATGGGGCCTTAGCATATATGGGCAATAATAGAGGATAGCATCTTCACTGCTATCTGATGAGGTTCAACAAGGACAAGTGCAGAGTCCTGCACTTGGGACGGAAGAATCCCAAGCATTGTTACAGGCTGGGGACCGACTGGCTAAGTAGTAGTTCTGCAGAAAAGGACCTGGGGATTACAGTGGATGAGAAGCTGGATATGAATCAACAGTGTGCCCTTGTAGCCAAGAAGGCTAATGGCATATTAGGTTGCATTAAGAGGAGCATTGCCAGCAGATCCAGAGATGTGATTATTCCCCCTTTATTTGGCTCTACAAAAAGGATGTGGATGCATTGGAGAGGGTCCAGCAGAGGACAACCAAAATGATTAGGGGGCTGGAGCATATGACCTACAAGGAGAGAAGAGTGAGGGGGGATTTGATAGCAGAAGAGAAGAGTGAGGGGGGGGATTTGATAGCAGCCTTCAACTTCCTGAAGGGAGGTTCCAAAGAGGCTGGAGAAAGGCTGTTCTCAGTAGTGACGGATGGCAGAACAAGGAGCAATGGTCTCAAGTTGTGGCGGGAGAGGTCCAGGTTGGATATTAGGAAAAACTATTTCACTAGGAGGGTAGTGAAGCACTGGAATGAGTTACCTAAGGAAGTAGTGGAGTCTCCATCCCTTGAGATTTTTAAGTCTCAGCTTGACAAAGCCCTGGCTGGGTTGATTTAGTTGGGATTGGTCCTGTCTAGGGCAGGGGGCTGGACTTGATGACCTTCTAAGGTCTCTTCCAGCTCTATGATTCTATGATTCTATCTGCTGGGACTAGAAGCCTAGCACACCCTTCCCCCACCCTCTGCCTGAAGATTTCCACAGATGCAGGGACAATTAGAAGACTCTGTCTTAACAGCTGACCACCATATAGGAATAAATTATCTGCCCCGACTGCATTACAGGTTTAAATGTAGGGAAATAAGCTAAACCAAGATAAACGCCCATATTTCAATATAACTACCCACACTAGAGAGTTGAACCAATTTACCCATATCTATTTCTAAAGCAGTATAAAAATGGTGTAGACCAGGTTGCACTCTCCGGCTACATCTACACTGCAGGCTTCTTGCGCAAGAACTGTTTTGTGCAAGAGTTCTTGCGCAAAAGGTCTTGTGCAAGAGCACGTCCACACTGCCATGTACTTTTGTGCAAAAGCATTCATGGCAGTATGGACGCTTTCTTGTGCAAGAGAGCTCTGATGGCCATTTTAGCCATAGGGGTTTCTTGCTCAAGAAACCTCTGTTGCCCGTCCACACTGCCTTCTTACACAAGAGCTCTTGCACAAGAGAGGAGAGGAATAACTCTTGTGCAAGAAGCCCTCTCTTCTGATGCTTTACTAGCTGAAGAACATGCGTGCAGTGTAGATGCTCTGCAAGTTTTTGCGCAAGAACAATTGTTCTTGCACAAAAAACCTGCAGTGTAGAGGTAGCCTCCTTGTGTCAAAACTATTTTAAACCAGACCTACTCTGGTGTGACTTCAGTGATTCAATATTTGCCCTCAGTGAGGCAAATACCCAGTCCAGTCCAGTTGTAAAAATGAATAGAAGATGTGTGGCTAACTTTCCTGTACTTGTTTGAACACTCTGTGTGTGTGATAATATATGGTAGAGCCAAACCTAGTACCCTATTGATTGTTGTGGGCCATTTTACACATTTGTATGGAGCAATTTACACTGGTAGCATTGAAAGGAGAATGGTTCCCTTAAGCATTATTTTTGGCTGGCACTTTATAACTACAGCTGCATTTTCTTCATTATAAAACACCACACATGCATCATTTATAACCCTCCAACTGAATCCCATGTAAAGGTGCTCATTTGCTCAGAGAGGCTTGGAAGACTGAGCAAACAACTGCACTGGGAAAGTGAGCTTTACAGCAGTATTGGGGAGAGTGTGTGAGCCCTGAAAAAGCATGTCCAAAAGGAGTCAAATAAATGAGTCGTTAGATAAAATTCCAAAGTGAGCCTAACTTTAAGAAAATCTAAAGTATCTAGTAGAAATCTCAGATGCTGCAATTCCTGCCTCCTCACCTTTTTTTTCACCCTCCTACTCCAAATGCACATTAAACAATCTCACTCTCTGGTCCTATTCACACTAAATAACTTTATGCCAGCATAGCTGCATTGAAACAGTTGAAATAGTGCAGCTAAATTAATGCAAACTCTTAAATTCCATTGTTATCATGCAGGCCTAAAATAGGGTTTATCCCAATGCAGTTATCTCTGAATTGGGGTCACTAAGAGCCTGATCCACTACTTCACTGTTCCAATTTTACATCTGTGACTCTATTGATTTCAGTGGCATTACACTGATATAAAACCAGAATAGCATAATGATAAATTGGGCCCTCAGAATCCAAGCTCATGTTTATTGGCATCCCTCATACAACAAAGTTCCAGAAGAAAGGCGTGTAACGAGACAAGCAAGTGACAAGAGAGTGTAAGAATGCATGCATTACAGTCAGCTGTTCTCTGCTTTAATTTATATCCCCCATCTCTTTGGCATGTAAGTTACTCCCTTACAATCACATTCCATTATGTGGATGTAAATTATATCTGAGAGATTCTGCATCTAGGAAAATGAGAGGCTACAGGAATAGAGTTGATATCACCTTAGGCAACAAAACTGATTTTGTCCCATTGTCACTTCCCCCACCTCTCCACCCCTTTTCCTTTACTAACCATTATAATAGTTTTTGCTTGAATTTGGTACTTGGGATAGTGAAGGAATTGTAGCCTTAGCTAGAGTATGGTATGAGGTAGACTAGAGTGGTGCAGGTTTCCTCCATGCAGTCTTGCCAATGGACAACAATCCTGACTTGCTATATCCTCTGCTATTTCTGGGTCCTTCCTTGTAATTCTGCTACTCTATGTACATCTGAGTGGGCTTCTCGTCTCATTTATGCCAATTTTACCCCGGTGTGAATCCACTTGCTTCACTGAAGTTGCCCCTGGCTTCTACATGTGTAAGTGAGAGCTGAATTAGAGCTAGGTTCTATCTCTAATGGTTCCCTCACTGGTTTCTAGGCACCAAATAGAAATAGAAAACTGAGAAGCAGACACATTTTTGCATCACTTCTTGATCATCTCTTAGAATCCACATCCCACTATTTCTTTTCTATGTCCTGATACATAGCAACCACCTGATATGTCAATCCTGTATGCTCTCAGTGCCTCTCAGCCTTGACCGGAAGGGTGGTGTTGGACCTTCTTGCAGCTCTGACAGTATATCTTATTTTTTCTTTAGCTGTATGCCCCCAGGTGTTTCCAATCAGGGTCTCTTTGAAGTAGATACTTCCACTGATGGCAGCCCGAGTGTATTTTGTTATGCTGACCAGCATCATCATGGAGGCAACTATCAAATACCATTTGCTTCACGAATGGGGACTCTCTAAGACAAGGGTTCTCAAACTTGTGATACCGCGACCCCCCTCTCAGTTGCTCGGGATCCCCCCTCTCCATTGCTGCAACCAGCCTCTCAGTTGCTCGCGACCCCCCTCTAATTTGTTTGCGATCCCCCTCTAAGTTGCTCACGACCCCCCGGGGGGTCAGGACCCACAGTTTGAGAAACGCTGCTCTAAGACATTTTCCACCCACATGCACCCTGACTGATGTGTCTTATTATTTATTTGTATTGTGGGAGTGCCTAGGAACCTCAATCATAGACTAGGGCCCCAGGGTGCTGAACAAACACAGAGCAAAAAAGATGGTCTCTATCTCAAAGAGCTCACGCTCTCAATGTTTTAGTTCATTGTGCTCTGTAAATGAGTGATGCCCATGAATTAAGGTAGTAAAATGTTCCTTCAGTGAATATACCCCACTCCCTGTTTTATGCATCTGAGGAATGCAGCACACCTCACCACAGGGCTGATGCTTAGCTGAACTACTTGCTAGCATATGCCCATGCATGCAGCAGAGGGAAAAAAAGTACAGAACAACCATTTAATAGCGTTCTGTCATAAAGTTGCTCCTGTCTGTTTATTTGACTTAAAAAAAACCTGGCCCTTCTAACAAATGGAACTTGACTACAAAAATGTAATGACATTTATTCTCACAGTTGCCAGCAAACTCACATGCACCATGAGTCATTCCAGATGCGGATAAAAACAAAGTGTGCCTCTGAAAGCAAGATTCCTGATCCCAAGGAGAGTTGATTTAGAAGAGGCGCTACTACATTGACTTCAATTGCATTCAGGAGAACAGACAGGTTCTTCCTTTGGAGTGGGAAGGTAGTTAAAAACAAATAGCTAATATACAGCTATAGAAAGGAATTTTATAATAAAGGATGTGCCAGAAGACTTTGCTACTGCTGCTTTTCTGTTACAATGCTTATGCGACTGTGAGCCCAAGGTGGAGCAGAGGTAAGATTTAAATATATAAAAGAAATTATGGAAAAACACTGAAATTGCCGAATGGTTCTGACATTACAACACCATTTTTTTTTCATTTGCCACCCCCAGCTCTTGAATTTTTTCCCATTCTCAGAAGGTTAATTTTTCTTTAAAAAAAAAATCTCATCACTTTGTTTCCCACCTTTCTATTAAAATAAAATTAGGAGCAGTTTTTTCAGGGCATAAAATCCAGAAGAAAAACCTTTCCAGCCACAAGGGCCATGATTTTCTCTTTTCTCCTGGGCAGGTGTTTGGGGTTTAAAAATAAGACGCTACATGAGGCAAAAATTAAAATACCCACAGGACAGAGGGAGCCGAAGTAAAAGGAATTCTAAATCTGGGGGACCAGCATGTTTTATATATGGAAAGCTGTCAGTATGAAGATACATTTCATTATTACCTATGCATATTTATCTTTTTTCCCCCCAGTGACTTACAAAGTAAATGTGTATCCAGCCAATTCAGGATTTACCCCAAGTGGCCCCCATCCAATATCTTTATTAATTATTTTATTTTTTAACTTTCTCCTTTCCTTTATTCTTTCCACTGGAATTTGGCTGTGGTTCAGTGGCTGCTTTAGCAGCACTGTCTGGAAGGAGAAAAGGAAACACCTCCCAGCAGAATTTTCTGGGATTGAACCTAAATCCACAGACTTCTGAAGGGAACATTGGCATCAATGAAGTGCAAGTTAAATTTATTATTCAGCCCCCACTTCCTCCCTCTGTGGGCTTGATTCCTTTCTAACCGAGTCTGTGTTTTATAATAAGGGTTGAACTTTTTAAAGGGACATCAGGGAGTGAAGTTGAATGAGATTTTAACTCTTCTCTAGGAGGCAGTGATGCCTAGTGCATTGTGCTGAGACCCAAAGATGAGGACTCTATTCCCAGCTCTGTCATTGGCTAAGACTAAGGGTACATCTGCACTGCATGGCTATTTCGGGATACCAGAGGTATTCTGAAATAGCTACCCCTAATTTACGCAAGCCACCTTATTTTTCGAAATAACAGGCACGGTATTTTGCCATCCTGGTAAACCTCATTGCACTATGGTTAAGGAAGGGCTCGAAATAGCATGTTCTTTTGAAATTTGGCACTGTGTAGATGTAGATAAGAATAGAGTGTTGGGCCTTACAGCTTGTCCTAAAGGCCAACAGATTTGGGCTCTCTCAGGCCAGTGGGGGAGGCCAGTTTCAGTCAGGGGCCTTCCAGTGAGTACATCCTGACCTCAGTCCTAGATGGTTAAACCTAGAGACTGCTCGTTTGAGTACCACTGGCTGTTAATCTCAACTTCCATGACTGTGAATGGGAATGGGAGGAGAAGCTATCTCAGATGGCCAGGACCCGAACCATTCGGCAAAGCCAGCAACCTGCATGGCAGCTGGAAGTGAACAAAAAGATGGAGCATTCTCGTTGGGGTTAATACCTCTTCACAGAGAAGCAAGCACTTTCCAGCATCTCCTATAGCTTTCTAGCAGTCTTCCACGGTGCCCCATGTTGGAGCCTACTACACAGTCCAGCCTCAAAGTGACAAAAGTTTGACTGACAGTGGCAAGATCTTGAGATGAGAATGAAATAGTTGCAACCCAATGTAGACAGGGGAAGGAAAAGCCCCATTGGCTACCAATTTCTCTATGTGTGTCTAGGAGCATCTCAGAATCCAAAGGCAGCCCTAAATTAATCTCTTGAAAATGCAAAGGGAAATTTGTATCAGTAATGAAGACAGGACATATCCTTATACTTCCCTCACTCCACCTCCTCCCCTCTGTCTTGTCTAGCTTAAGCCACAGCCAGCTAACTCTCATCCAAGTCCTGAACGAGGCTTGGCACTGGGAATGCAAAGGCAGCACAGCATCTGGAGCTGATGAAAATGGAAAGCTGCATGTCATCTGCATACTGACCAGTAGCACAAATTGTTTAAAGCAAAGATTCCCTTGCAAAGCAAAACATCCTTCATTCATGAATAGTTGATGTCCATGGTAAAGATGAACATTAGAGGTGTGGGTAAAATGGGACCTGCATCAAAATCCCACTGTCAAGGATTTGGCCCTTCTCTGTTCTGAGATCGTGATGGGCTAAGATTAGAGACATTGAGTTAAATCTCTGAACTTTGAGAAATTTTATAAATGGAGGCTTACGGTCTGAAAGACACTGTCATGGAGGACTGGGCCTTTGGTGCATATATACATCCAAATGAACTTGGTACAACCTCTAACTTCTTTAAAATAGGGTGCTATAGTCACAAGCACTTGACTAGGAGTGAGCCTGCAGGTTCCCAGATATCAATCCTTCTGCCCCTGGAACAGGTCAAAAGAGAGGAGAGACTCGGGGAAGCCTTAGGGTGGGTTTCTCCATAGTTGTCAGGAATGGCTGCCAAAGGGAGATAGCATCTGGTCTCCCTTCTCAGCTGTGGTGGAAGCTGGGTAAGACCTGGGAGGATAGTACTCAGAATCTTGAATGTATTTGTTCTTGTTCCGGAGCTCTTGTTGTCAAATAAAGCCAGACCTGCTGAGGAAAGGCTCTTGGTCTGAGTGGTGGTTGGGGGCGTTTATTCTACTTCCCTCTCCTGGTAAGTTTGATTACTGGTTTGTGTGCACCATTCGTAGTCTGGGCTTTGCCAGAAAAAAAAAAGAAGAAGAAGAAGAAGAAGAAGAAGACAAGGAGCTTTCTTTCTTCTTAGGCTTGACATTAGGAAAAACTTCCTAACTGTCAGGGTGATTAAACACTGGAATAAATTGCCTAGGGTGGTTGTGGAATCTCTATCACTGGAGATATTTAAGAGCAGGTTGGATAGACATCTATCAGGGATGATTTAAACGGTGCTTGGTCCTGCCATGACTGCAGGGAACTAGGCTTGATGATCTCTCGAGGTCCCTTCCAGTTCTGGTATTCTATGATTCTTGCTCATTCATATTCTACAGCAATATTTGGAGTGCCATGTGGAATGTCAGAAACATTCTGTCTCATCTGCCTGCCCAAAGCCAAATGTGAAGTGGGGAGCATTACAAGAGAGGACAAAGATGGAATAGTTGTAGCTGAGGCACGTTGCTTTTACACATCTGAAGTTTTCTACAGACTTGGCATTTCTGATTTCACTTTTGAGAAATAGCAAGATAGCAACAGGTCTTGTGGAGCAAATGTAATCCGTATAGAATGCCTCTACCTCCCCAGGTACAAATGAGAGGTATGATTATTACAGAAGAGCTTAAACCAGAACTCTAGATCTGCATAGATGTGTAAAGTGTCCAACTTCAGGTAACTTTGAAACCACGGACAGACCAAATTCTGTTCTTTTGATTCTGTTCTTTTGGGTTTAGATTTAGATTTAATATACTATAAACCAGTATAAATCTGGACAAACTCCATTGACTTCAATATGACTGAATTTAGCCCAATATCTGTATTTTTGAAATTGCTTGGTTTTATAGTAGAAACTCTAAAGCCAGTCTAGTTAGCATGTCTCAGTTCAGCTGGATATATTTTATTAGTTTTAAGAGCTTCCTGATCAGCCAGTGAGGTGGGTTGATAGGGTGGTTCTTTGGGTGGGGAAGATGCAATTTGATTCCTCCGAGGTGAGCTTCCTTGGGCAGTGAGGAAGCAATTATGTCTGTAATTTCACCCACCATTGAAGGCTGGGGAAGGAGGAATGGGAAGTGTAAGGTTGGAGGAAGGTCAAGGTTTTCTCACTTGTTCCACACACACTGCTACACATCTCTCCTCTCAGTTGTTGCAAAAATGGATCTTCTGTAATTCCATAAAGCTACAGATGTATTCATTCTCTTGATACATTGCTTATGTTTGTCCCTGGGGAGAAAGAATGCCCATCTGCCTGGATTTCCCCAGGGCAGGCCTAATTCTTTGTGTTTCATCTATTGTTCTGGCAATAACGGTATTGAACCTGAGTGAACAGTCATTGCTCAAGTCACTAGCATGCTGCGATACATGCTGCCTCAGCTTCAGAAAGCTGGTAGCTTTCTTTAGCCAAGTGAGAGAGGGAAGCGTGTCCATGCCCAGCCAGTGATTTCACACTGGAGGTACAGTTTAATTCTTTGTCTGATGCGTGACAAGAAGCCCGTGCCAGGCACATGATGGTCCTGCCACATGCACTTTCCAAATAATCCTGGCAAGGGAACAAGGTGAATCACCAAAACTTTTTATTTCACTTTCCTCTTTCCTGCCCTGCCCCATCTTGCAAACTAAACCTTCCTCACCATAGTTCTGCAGCAGCCTCTAGGATTCTAGTGCTAACAGTAATACTACCTTATCTCTTCTGGCTTGCATGGTGCAAGTGTCAAGAATTTGGCTTGACTACAGCATGTAATTACCACACAAATGGACATACACACCCAGCAGCCCCTTGTGTACTGGGTCATCACTTTGGCTTGTGTAGAACATGATGAGGAGCGTAACGGTCTGGCTCATGAATAAAAAATAAATTACACCAGCTGGCTTTGGAACAAGAGCTTTTAAAATGTAGGGTCCTTTTCACTTGCTGTGATTTCCATAGAGTAGTTATTATCCGATTCATGAAAAATGTACATAAAACTATGAGGATTTGAAATATTATGCAACTTGGCCTGTTCTCTATGCTCGTGTGCAAAGTTTGCTCCATCTTTCACTTGAAAGAAAGACTTTCCTTTTATCTGGTTTCCCTGATTGCTTTAAAGAGTCCTTGTAACCCATATTATTTTGCTTGTTTGACACTGTTGGGCTACATTTTTCTCTAGTGTAACCCCACTGAGCTCTGTGGAGTTATGCCAGCAGAATGTTTGGCCAGTTATGTTTGTGGTTCCCACCTAGTCTGAATTTCATGTGTCTATACCATTTCTTGGAGGTCTATGCTCATATAAATATCTGAAATCTCATTTACAGTTAATTCATTAATAGTGACAATATCATTTAAAACCAAAAACAAAACCCCTCACTGATGTGACCCTGGAGGAGAAAGACCCTGCTCACATTCCCCTCATACACCAGAGCCTGGGGGGACGGAGAGGGGACAGGCTAGTAGATTCTGTGTGCTCCACAGGGGACCAATGCTGGGGTGGGAGCCCTGAGCCTTTGAGGCCAGATCCTGGCAAGCCGGGGACTGCTTCTGGCTCCCAGGCCTTAGGGTCTCCATCTCTGGTTTAAAGGCAGCTATGTGGGCTACTGGTTAGAGTATTGGAGTGCAAATCAGGCAACCTGCATTCTACTCCCAGTTCTGCCACTGGAATGCTGGATCACCTTGGACAAGTCCTGTCACCTTCTATGGCTTGGTTTTCCCAAGTGTAAAATGAGGATAATGATTCTTTTTCTCCTTTGCAAAGTGCTTTGAAACATACTGATAAAAAGGGCTGTACAGGAGCAAGTTTTTAAAACTTGATGTCATACAAACAGCACCTCTGGGCCCTGGCTCCCAAAACTGCAGGGCCATGGGTGGCCAGATTTAAGTCAAAGAAGCCTTAGTTACTCTCATTTATACCAGAGACTAGACCAGTAGTAAAGGCTGCTAAAAACCATCTATAGCAGAGCCCTGAGTGGGACTATTTTTTTAAAATCCTACTTCTGTCCCACCCATAATACTCACTCCCACTTCCACCTGCTCCCACATAATTTCTTGCATTTTTATCCTCTTCCCACCTGCAAAAACCTTATATCCCAAAAAATCTCACCAGAAAGAGACAGAGAGATTTTTCCATGCACTAAAAAACCCAACCCCGGAGTAGGTTGGCTAATCTCTCTCTATATTTTAGTGTGTGTCTGTCTGTGTGTGCGTGAGCGTGTTTGCTCAAGAACTAAACAGTAAGAGCTAGGGCCACCCAATCTGGCATGCAGCTTCCTTTTCTCCTAACTTAAAGCAAGGTCAGGGCTGGTTGTGCCAAGACAACTAGAAACCCCAGGAAAAGGACTATTTTCCATAACATGCAAAGGGAGGGGCTGCTGTTCAGACGGACATGACAAGAGAGTGACCACTGGGGGCAGCAGGCCCACAGAGGAGAGCTATCCTGCAGAGTGTCCACTGAGGGCAACCACACCACCATGGGAGTGGCCAGTAGGGCTGCGGCTCCGCATCTTGCCTGCCAATACACTGTGTAAGCAGTGCCTCTCCTCCAAACCCTTTCCCTGCCTCCTGGCTCTTGGCCCCAGCACTGGAGGGGTGTGTGGAAAAAAAGGACCCTGGTGGCTGGGGTGAGGCCTGGGAGGGAGAGAACAGGTCCCAGGAAGGCTGGAGGTTCTGGGGAGTGGGGAGAGAACAGGTACCTGATGAGCTGGGAGGACCTGGGGAAAGAACAGGCCCCGGGGAGACAACAGGCCCTGACTGGCTGAGGAGTCCTGTGGAGACAGAACAGACTCATGGCAGGCTAGGGGGAGGGGGTGGGGAAAGAAGAGGCAGGGGGTGGGCTAGCAGGAGAGAACAGGTCCCTGGCAGGCTGCGGAGGCGGCTGTAGAGAGAACATGCCCCTGGCAGGGAGAGGTGACTGGGGTGGGGGAGGACCTGCCCTTGGTGGAGGGGGGGGAGGACTCCCCACCCTGATCCCTTCCTAACCCCCACCCCTCATTCTCTGACCCCAACCCCCACATCTCCAAGGCCCTGCTCTGAAGGACCCAGATAAAGTCGGCTACTATAGCTATTAATTGAATTCAGACACCATTTTTACCACTAAAAATAAAACGAACCTGGCTTAAACTATATACAAGTACGTAAAAGTCCTGTTATAATAGTCATCAAATCTCTTTCTATCCCAAGCTTAAATTTAAGGATGAAAAGTTCCTTTATTTTTAAAAAGAACTTGCTTTACCTTGCTGAAATTCTATTTATGACAAACTAAATAGAGTTTTAGTGTTGTTTCACAAATTACCAGTCTTTCTTCCCTCACACCCATCCAATCCTGCCCTCAACAAGAACATTTTACATGCTCCCAGTATTCTGGCAGCAGGTCCTGTGGGAGCCCAGTCCTACTGCAGGGCTCTAATCTGCAGCTTCTGCCCTACCCTGAGCAGGTCTGACACGGGCTAAGTTAGGGGCCAAGGTAGGTAGTTTTGAATTGGATTGTTAAATAAACAAGCTGCTAGTGGTAGGTGTTAGGCAGCTCAGTAGTATGGCAAGAGGAGATACGAAAAGCAAGATGTCATGTTTTTAAGGCAATTTGGCTAAACAGAGATGAGATCAGAGGGAAGATGATAGCCCAAAACAGGGTAATTTCTGATATCTGAGTAAAATATTCTACTACAGAGAAAACAGTCACACCATTAATAAACAAGGATCTAAATGATTCTGAAACTCTCTTCACCATGAAAAGCAGCCCCAAGTGGCTAAAGTTCACAGCCTATATGGTCATAAATTGTAGCTAGAATAAAACAAAATCAGAAAAGAATGAGATAACTTGGAAGAGAAGCAAGGGTAAACAATAATGATGGCACAACAGGGAAGTACATGAGCGAGAGTGGCCTTCTCAATGAATTTTACATTGAAAGAACATGTATATAGAATTATATACTGGAATCTAATTCCCACAATATTAGAATAAAATGTAAGGGGACTACAGTGAATAAAGGATCTCCATCTGACCAGCCTTGACATTCCTGAATTCCCTTATCTCCTCTATAATTGCTGTAATCCCAGATTTAGAATGATCATTACATCCATTAGACTTTCAGGTGAGATGTAAAACAGAGTTCCAGAACATTTTACACAAAAATGTCGATTTTTATACCCCGATAGCCTGACCAAATTCCATCTTGGAAACTACACGCTGACATTTGCCACCAAAATTCCACTGCAGTTTGTCTGAAATAGTATTTTTCTCTTGTGCCATTTGTGCTAGGCATCATGTAAACACACCCAGCAAACAGTCCCTTCTCCAAAAGCTTACAATGTAATTAGACAAGATAGGCAAAGGATGGAAGAAGGGAAATGTTTACATCCCCTTTTCACAGATGGAAAACTGAGGCAGAGAGTGATTAAGTGACTTATCCAAGGTCTTCTGGAAAGCCTGTGGATGTGTAATACTGTATATTAGCCCTGGTCTACACTGGCATGTTTTGTTGCCAAAACCTGCCGTTTGTTGACAAAACAGCAAGAGTATTTATACTACAATGCGACTTTTGGCAGGAAAAACACTCAGTTTTGGCAACAAAAAACTTCCACCCCTATGAGAGACTTTTGCCTTTTCTCCTCCCTTTATTGTTGACAAAGAGCCAGTATGGACTCTGCTGTTTGTTTTGTTGAGAGAACTGGCTTCCACCAGTATCCCACAATGCCTGCCCTGATGGCTGTACTTAGTGTTATATGATCTCTGCTACCCTGCAGGCATGGGTCCCCCTCCCCTTTCAAAGCTCCGGGAAGTATCTGACAGCTGAATGATCTGCTCCATTTTGGAAATAATCAAAAAACAAATAATTGGAATGCTTCTGTTCTGCCGCTGCAGCCAGAGGGCTGAAGAGAATGCTGTGCTGCTTTGATATTCTTTAGAGTGGAGAACTCACAGGGATCAGCTCTGCCTTCCCACTAACTGCACTGTGGGATGCTCACCCACATTGCTTTGCTCCAGCTATTGACAGGGGAGCTAGCATTGTGACCATAAAATGTTGACAACGGAAGGCAAAAAAACTGGTTTGACCGGTTTTCACTTTTGGCGACTTCTGCATATCAACAACACTTTTGTCGGCAAACCTTCCCAGTGTAGAGAGAGCCACGGTATTAGTGATGATTTGTTCATTGGGGGCCTTAACAAAAGTAATTAAATTGCAAAGGTTTAATTATTCAGACTATAATAGGCCTGATCCTCAGGTCGTATAAACTGGAATAGCTCCATTGAAGTCAATGGAGTTAGTTTGATAAACAGAAGCTAAACATCCTACTCAACAAGTTGAACCTAGACATCACTGATGTCCTGTGACAATTCACATGCCCTGGGTGGTCCAAAATAATTTCCTCCAGGCTGCATGACCTTGCAGGTTCCACATGTATGAGGTCTCACTGAGCAGAGGACACAATTTTGAGGACTACAAAATGGCATCTTCTATCAGGGCTGGCTGGAATTGTCCCATGGGCTGGATCTGATCTCCAGGCTGCTAGGTGGGCAACAGACAATGATCCAGGCATTCAGTGCAAGCCTGGTATTCATAGATGGCACATCACTGCTAGAAACAGGCCTGCGCTAAAACCCTACAGCTGCACACACAAACTTTAGGAGTGTTTTGGACTGGGTCTGAAATGTGTGGATCAGTCTAATTTCTTGTTTAAAGTTCAAATGTCTCCGTGAAGTGAATGGGGTTTCAATAAAGCCAAGTGTAACCCATTGCTCCATTTCCTATAAGAATCAAGAATGATCAAAGACCTGCAGCACATGCATGAGAAATTGCTGGAAATTTCATTAGCAGTGGCTTAGGCACTTTTGAACGCCACAGAATATATGGGTATCAGAAGGCAGCAGGGAAAGGAGGAACTGTTCCATGATATCTCAGAATGAAGGAAGAAATGTTTCCCTGACAATAGGACAAGAAACAATGAGCAAGGGAGGTTTAGGTTGGACATTAGGAAAATCTTCTTAACTGTCAGGTTGGTTAAACACTGGAATAAATTGCCTAGGGAGGTTGTGGAATCTCCATCATTGGAGATATTTAAGAGCAGGTTAGACAGACACCTGCCAGAGATGATCAGGTGGTGCTTGGTCCTGCTGTGAGGGCAGGGCTCTGGACTTGGTGATCTCTTGAGGTCCCTTCCAGTTCTAGTGTTCTATGGGTCTACGCACAGACTAGTAGTACCTGCAGACCTGCTTTGTGAGGGGCACAGGATAAAGTCCAAAATGGTAAACTACTATATAGACTTCCTCTTCCCATTTAAAAAAAAAAGGTTGGAGCACTAGTCCATCCTCCTTTTTCATTCATTTCGCCTTCCCATCACTCTGAGGTAATAATGGCTAAGCATGCTTTGTACTTACATAGTGGTACGACTGTTTTTCTTTGGTGAGACCCTTCCCCTTGGGTATTTTGCCTTTCTGGTTAGAGTGCTGGATCTGAGACATGGTCCCTTGAACCAGCCTCAGTCTGTTACATAATGTAGGTTTACTAACAGAAGTTCCGATGAGGGTTAGTGCTGTAGCAATAACCTTGTTGTTGTTATTTCATCATTAGTATGGTGATGATGGTGGGAGTTCAATACTGCAATTGGCGCCCAGAAGATGTATGTGTAAAAGAAAAGACTAAAATAAGAACCATTGCTCCCTTTTGTTCCCACAGAGATTTCTTTCTTTTCATTAAAGCCTTTGCTGGGGCATTTCTTGTCCCAATTTGCTGGCTACAGTTGGCAATTCCCAACTCCTTTGAGATCAGCACTCGTTCCTTTCATTGTTTTGAAATTCCTCACCAGCCACAGCAAATTAGGTCACCAGCCACAGTGACTAAACATTTCATAAGCATCTGTGATTGGAGGAGCCCGGTGGGCTGCCCTTCTTTATCTCCACCCCTTACCCTCGCGTCTCCCTTCCCCCCCGCCAAAAAAAAAATCAGGAAGAGGAAAAAGAAAGTTTCTGAAGATGCAGGGCATGCTTTGTGTTGCTAGGCTGGAGACTCAGATCGGGTTTCCTGAGGATTTCAAGTACCAGGAAGATGCATTTCCAGGCCAGCTGCCCAAAGCTGCACTGTGGCACATTTATTGCCAATGCCTGCACCCACATTGTACTTGGGGAGTAGAATGCTGGGATTACATGATAACACAAATGAATAGCGTAACTAGGAACTTGTAAAACTGCACTAATTTTGACCTGGAAATCTGCCTGCATGGAGGAGTCAAGGGTTAGCTCAGCGTAATCTATTTTGTGAGTTTTAGGATAGCATGGAGCCCCCGTTCTGGTTTCTCCAGTGTTTTGGAGTTACTGTCTTTTCCAACAGGCAGTACTTATATGAGCCTGCTTCTATCCAGATCAGTGGAAATAGCCCAATGTTAGACAAAGGGCATGCCGCACCTTGTCAAAGGAAAGCTTAGTGACCTTGCTCCTGGTTTTGATGAGTGAACTGCAGAAGTGTCAGCTCCATCAAACCCACTAAGATTAGTGAACAACAGAAACCTACTTCCTGGAAGTGGTTGAAACTCACTTCTGCACAATCTAAAGCAATGTCTAAACTGCAGGCTTCTTTCAGAAGAACCTTTTTTCAGAAGAGATCTTCTGAAAAAACTTCTTCAAAAGAGTGTCCATGCTGCCAAAGCTCATCAAAAAAGCGATCTGTTTTTTCGAAAGATAGCGTCCACACTGAATGGATGCTATCTCGCATGTAAGCTGTGATTAGTATGGACGGAGTGGCCACCAGGGCACCTGTGCTTTTTCCTCTTTCCTCTTCTTTGGAAAGAGCTCCCTCTTCCCTGTCCACATACTCCTTTTTCTGAAAGAGCTCTTTCAGAAAAAGGCTTCTTCCTTGTAGAAAGAGGATTTCCAATGTCAGGAAAAAAACCCTCTGTTCTTTCAATTTACTTTTGGAAGAACATGATTGCAGGGTGGACGTAACTCAGGATTTGTCAGAAAAGCGGCCATTTTTCCGACAAAACTCTGTAGTGTTAGACATACCCTAACAGAAAAATTGCTTTCCATTCTCTCTCATCTCTTTGTCTCCACTCTTACTTACACAATAATCTGTCTCAACTCAAAACCATCTCAGCTGCACATGGCCAGGCTGGGTTTTGCAGAATCCTGAGCAAAGTATGACGTGTGTGGAGTGAGGCTGTCTTAAATAGCCCAAGTAATATAGCTGTAGGGAGAAGCTGGTGATGGATGCAGCATTAGGATGTTAGATAGAAAAGTGTGTCAGTTGTTAGTAGGGCATGTTCACTAGGCTGCTTGTCTTTGTTAGGCCATAGGGTGCTGCAAGTGGGGGGTTGCTCAGAGATCACTGGTGCATTAGCCAAGATGGAGTTTGTCACACCAGCAAGTGCCTCTCCAGTGACACAGCTGCAAATCAATGCAGCTGATTGCACTTTTGCAGACCCTAAGAAGCAGCCTTACCGGTGACTTAGAAAAGCCTCATGTTAGCTCATCTAACCTCATCTTGGATGGAAGGAGCTATTTACATTTTTTTTAACAAGTTGCAAAATGCGTGTATGTCAGAGGATCATTTTCTAAATACAAATGATATAAATAATCCAGAAAATTTGTCTGAGCAATCTCTCACTGACAAACTGGCATGCACTGCTCAGCCTTCTCATGTAGACGCACCGTATTAAACACTAACGGTAGTGTGCATAGTCTGGTGCTCGTCAGCAGCTCAACAATAACTAAGAAGTGTGCCTTATTATTCTTCATTTGTATTGTGGTAGTTCCTGGAAACCCCAGTCATAGATCCCCTTATGCTAGGCACTGTGCAAATACAGAACAAGAAGTTGGTCCCTCCAGGGGAACCGACAGCTCTGCTGAGCCCTGGGTAAAGCGTGGGAGAAAGGACAACTCTTTGTTCTTGGAAAAGGGGCAGGGCTGAAGGCTGAAGGGGTGGGGCCAGAACAGCCAGCCCTGAGCACTAACCCTTTCAAATCATCGTGCCCTGGATTAGTTGCTCCCTTTGAAATCTTTGTGATCACCGGGCCCCTGTCAGCAGGCCTGGTCCCTGGTCCAAAGGGTTTACAATGTAAGTGATGATCCAGTGTTCATGAGCAGCCACATGAAAACAATCCAGTGAGCATATGAGATGATGGAAAAACAATCATCCAAAGAAGCATATTTCAGTTGGAAGGCTCTAGGCAGTTATTAACAAAAGGGTAAATAACATTAATCAAGTAACATTTTAGAAGATGAACAATAAGTTGACAGTTCTTTTAAATCCAGGCAAATTTATTCAGGCATATTTATTCAGGCTTTTTACAGGCATCTTACAACTTCCACCCACCCACCCACTAGGGGTTATTATCAGGGCTGCATTCAATCCATAGTACCCCACAATCTGCCTCACGTGGAAGGAGCACTCGCCTGAATTGGGTCTTCCTAATTTCCTGATATCATGCCATTATCCTAAATATTTACTTGGGTTGTTTTCCTAGAAGCCAAAATCCGTTTTACAAGCTCAGATCAACACACTCGCAGGGAGGAGTGACTGGTGAATCGGGTGCCGATTGCTGAATCAAATACACACCGACAAACGTGATAAAACCCACTGAAGCTGAGAGAATGTGACGTGACACTTGCAGAGTGAACTTAGAGATGGGAGACAGATGAATTTAGGTCACACTGTGACGTGATGAGGCGCTACATCAGGGCTACTCAACGTTGGAAGCTCTGGGGACCACAATGATAGTCACAGCACATGCCGCGAGCCACAATTTAAGTGTGGTTGCAAATGCATGCAAATATATATGCAAATATATGGAAATTGTGTTTCACACTGATGGGCATGAATACAAGGATTAAGGCAAGACTACACAACACGCAGGCCCCACTTAAGTCAGTTCTGCTGATATCAATAAAATGCAATATTCACCCGATTGTCACCCATATGGCAGCACTTTTAATGAGCAATGACAGTCCAGGAATTAAACTACTAAAACACATGTCAACAGAAGACCATTATATTGACTACTTTTTTGTTTTGGCTCCCACCTGTGGGCTGCAAACAAATGGGCCGTGCCACAGGCCGCGTGTTGAGTAGCCCTGCCCTACAATGTTCATTTGTTTCAATGGGAGCAGCAGGCTCCCAGCAGTTTGGCCCCATCCATGGACAAGCAAGAGTTCTGGTTCTATTGTTGATCACATCATCTAGTGAACATAAACCTGAACTCCTCCTCTTTTCTGTGCTGCAGAGATGGGCCCTTGCATGACAGGGGGTTTTGTGACTTTACTCCACATATGGCACATCATGATGAGATTTGTAGAGCAAAGTCTTCAGGTAAACTTCTCCAGCGGTTACTTGAGTGGAGCCAGGCCCGTTTAGTTCATTTGAGGATCTATCCCAGAATATCTAGCTGGCTTCAGCAGACTGCAGTGCATGGTGTTTGACTTGGCTTGGCTTTATGCACTTGAAATCCTAATAGCAATTCCAGTCCTACTTCAAACCTCAGCGTTCACTCCCTGGGCTGTGAAACAAAACTATCTAAATATTTATTGTGGAGAAAGGGCAGCCTTATGGCTAAGACACTCCTCTGAGACTCAGCAGACAGGGATTCAGCTTCTGGCTCTCCCACAAGCTTCCTATGTGACCTTAAGCATGTCACTTAGTCCAGGGTTTCCCAAACAGTGGGTCGAGGAAGGGTTCTAGATGGATTGCAGGCCCAGAGCAAAGGGGAGGACCTGGGTTCAGGCAGATTGAAAAGCCAATCTACCCAGCACTCAGCCCATGGTGGTAGCTTCTGTTCTGTGGGGCTGGCTCCCAACTCCTAGGACAACCAGATGGCAAGAATAAAATAGAAGGACACAAGCATAGGCTCACAGCCCCCACCCCACTGGAACACAGCCTGAGGAAGCTGCAGGTTGGGGCACACAGCTCTGGCCCCCACCACAACAAGCTGCAAGATGGGTTTGTGCCAGTAACCAGCAGCCCCCAGCTACTGTGCCACTGTAAGTTGAAGGTTCATGGCCCCATCTCTGCCTCTACCGCAAGCTGTCAGGGACAGGTGCATGGCTGCCAGCCAATCACCGCTGCAGAGTTGGGGCTTGTGGGCACAGGCAGTGTGCAGTCCTGAGGCCACCCTTGACCTCAAGCCAGCGGGACCTGGTGGGGAAAAAGTGGGGTCCTGGTAGCACTTACCTGGGGTATCTCCCACTGGGAAGCACCTGGCAGGTCCCTCTGGTTCCTAGATCACCAGCAGCCAGGTGGGTCTCTATGTACTGCATCTGTCACAAATGCCGGCCTCAGCTGCTGCTGGCTGGCAACTGTGTGGGCAGGACTTACTTGAGGGTGCAAGTAGCGTGCAGAGCCCCAGGGTTGGGGCAATCAGGGGGTTCTGTGCATTGTCTGCACCCACAGAATCTGCCCCTGGATCTCACTTTGGCCGTGATGGAGCCAGAACTCATGGCAAGTGCAGCAAGCAGAGACTTCCCTGGTTACCCCTGTGCCTAGGGGCCACAAGGTCCTGCTGCTGGCTGCTTCCCAGGAGTTGCCTCACGTAAGCACCACTGGGACCCCGGGTAAGTGCTGATCAGTGTGCTCCAGCCCCACGCTAAAATATCAGGACAAATGACATCCTGTCTGTACATCTCTTGGGCCATGGGACAAGCAACTAAATATAGGGACAGTCCCAATGTTACTGTCATGTCTGGTCACCCTACCAGCTCCAGACATTGCAACCAAGCCCACAGGTTCACAGCACTGCTCTGGTTAGGTGCAGCCCCCTCGCTCCCGACACTGTGGTGCCATGTGCCAGATCTCAACACTGCTCATTCAAATCTGCCCCAGCTGCCCTTAGCAGAGAGTCGGGCCCAGCCCTCGGGGGCAGGAAGTGAGCAGGGGCAGGCTCCTTCTTCAAGGGCCAGATATTAGAAATGCAGCAGGAGAGCATGGCTGATGGTGGGGTGGGGTCAGCGCCCTCTCAGTGGGATGAGGAGCAGGCAGGCATGAAGGGGAAGGATGCTGGCTGATGATTCTGGACCAACAATTCCCATGAATCTGGACTTTGGGTGGATTGCCTAAAAGAGAAATGCAGTTGCTGGTGGCACCTCAGAAAAAGAAAAAAAACCTTTAGGAACCACTGACTTAATCTCTGTGTTTCAATTCCTCTTCTTCTGCTCACATATGTTATCACTTCCTCCCCGTCAGGTCTGTTTAGCTTGTAGGCTGTTTGGGACAGGGACGGTTACTATTTGCATGCACAGCAGTTGGCACATAGGTCGCTGATCTGGGCTGCAGATTCTGTAATATAAATAATAATTTTCAAATTCATATTTCAAGCTTTTAACCCTTTTATGGCATTACCCCAAATGCTGGTGACACTCCCCAGGTGTGCCATAATACTCATACATTTTGAAATATGTTTGAGATTTTACATATCTTTGTCGTCATCTTCTGGTTTCCCACCAATTTCACTTTTGTGCCAGGCATTCACAAAGCTATGATGAAAATCTGAGAGACTGGACTCTCTTATTTTGATTTTTCCTTCAAATAGGCCACACTCACACCTCTGACCCTGAGTTAAGGACTTGCAGGGAGGGCCTTATTCTTCAGATTTTTCTGAGGCAGCAAAATAGCTGTGCAATTCCAGTTCAGAAAACATCAGTCTTTTGCTCTCACTCTTGAGAAATACACCATGGTTTGGAAAGGCTCTGTTTCCAGGACAATTCATTTCCTCCGTTAAATGATCCGATAGTCCTCGGCAACCTGCTTAAGGGATGAGGCTGATTTCTATACTTTCTTTGTCTAGCACATCTTTATGTCATTAAGAAAACTAACAGCAGATGTGCAGACATATGGAGATCAGCTAACATCTGGCAAGGCACCTGTACGCTTTCTATTTCTGGAGCACAAGTAAAATCCTAAAGCAGGAGAGAGAAAAGAGGGATTGATGTTTTCTCATTCTACAGATTCTTTTGAATTAGTAGAGAGCTGTGGAAGAGTGGGGAGAACAATTGTGGTCTTCCTAATCAAAGAAAAAAAATCAACCATGTAAAGGAAATCCCTCACCCGCTTTGAGCTGTGTGTATTGATTTCAGGTGTTACTGGAGATCAGTTTTCCCCAGCTGTGGACCTGGTGATGTCTGAGTACTTCATAGTGAGCTATATGTTAAATTAATTTTGCCTCTATTTCTGTTCACAAATAGTTTGTGGATAAATTATTAAATTCCTTAATTTATTCATGAGATTATTCGCTCTTTTGTTTGGCAAATAATTTCTAGATCCAGGTCATGCTATTCTTCCTTACATTAAATAATAGTTTGGGGGGCTCCATGGGACATCTCACAGATTAAGGTACTGCTCAGTAGGAGTGATAGCATCTGGCTGTTAGCCTGCAGATTGTAAATTCATGGATTTAAAGGCCAGAAGGGATGGTTAGATCACCCAATCTGACCTTCTGTGTATCACAGCCATAGAATTTCACCCAGTGATTCCTTTCCTGAGCACAGCACTTCCATTTGGCTAACGCATCTCTTCCAGAAAGGCATTCAGTCTTGGCCTGAAAAAATCAAGAGATGGAGAATTGGCTACTTTGCTTGGCAGTTTGTTCAAATGGTAAATCATCCTTGTTGTTCATAAAAATTGTGCTGGATTTCACAGCAAAATGTTGAAATCAATTTTATGTGAGTTAGTTACCTAATGCCTGTGGTATTGTTTCTGTCCCCTGATTGGATGTCTCATGAGACTCAACGCTGAAGTTTGTGACTCAAAATCCCTATTGGGGCCTTACAGTTGTACAATTCAGAATTGACCTTTTGGATTAATTTTTGAGCATTCACAATTGAAATGAACTGGGGTGAGGTGTGCATGTGTGCATTAACAGAGCATGCCCATTTGAATATTTAAGGGAAATAACAAAAAGAGAGAAACATAGCTGAAGTAAATTCACTGAAAATTCAAATATCTTTTAATGGAGTTGTTTTCAGCCTTTGCCCTACAATACAGAGTGCAGAAGGAGCAATAATAGCTTTACGGGGCTGTGATGGGGTGGACTAGGCCCTGAAGCCCCTGCTGTAAGCTTGTGGCCTTGCCACACCGCACTCCAGGAAAAAAGCAGAGAAGTCCTCCAGGCAAGCTACTGTGGCTGCTTCCACTGCAGCCAATCAAGGCCTAACAAGCCAGGATAAAGAAGCTGCTGGGCCAGGGTCTGCTAGTTCCTCTTTGGAACTCAAGCCAGGCAGACCCATGGATGGACAGACGGACAGACAGATGGACTGGCTGAGAAAGCAGCAGTACCTTGGACACATCGGTGCATAGAGTGAATTGCAGACCTGGCTGAAGACCAGACATGGTGGGCAGGAAGAATTGCAGAACCCTGGACAGCGTGCTGTTGGGACTTGGAGGCAAAGCCCTGAGAGAGGGCAAAGAGGGAATCGGCCCAGGGAGCGAGTAGCAGTGAAACAGCAAAGACTGACACTTAGCAAACAATTGCTATTTACAGGGTCCCTGGGCTGTGACCCAGAAGAGTGTGTGGGCCTGGGTCTCCCTCCCATCCCACAGTAGCTATTAAGGGGGGCAGGAAGAAGCCTGGTTCTAGGCAACCCCGCAGAAATGGCATCTGGAATACCCTCCACGCTCAGAGCCAGGAGCGGAGTGGGAGCTTGCAGATACATGTCCTCAGCCAGAAGGGGGCGCTTGAGAGAGGGTGAGCCCTTTGCAGTGGTGCAGTACACAATAGAGTCTATGCAGTAGTGGTTACATCAACAGGCATGGAACCGTGCAGGTACCAGTCTGTCACTTTTTCAGGCTGGGCACTCCCCCCAACTCCATTGTGTCCTGTGTCCTGGAATCACCACAAAATGGCATCCTAGCACACTATACCTGGCCCCGGGAGTCCTTCATCCAGGAACTCTAGTAGTGCACCAGCTGTGTCAGTAACTCAGAGATGGTAGCATAGCTACTGTCTCCCTTCTGCGCCAGCAGAGTGAGGAAGTCTGCGTGAATGACAGTGTAAGGGAGGATCTAACTTATGCTATCTTATGTGTCACCTCTGAACAGTCTGCCGCAGCCCTCCAGTGCTGCAGTACATATGAACCCAAATGTTGCTGGCATAGGGAACTCACTGCTCTCTGGCCCAGAAGTTTCCCCTTTGCAAGTGGCAAGGTGAAAGGGTGTAGGTTTAGAAGAAACTTTTTGTAAGGACTGCCTTTTCAAGGACAGAATGAAGCTGCTTTTCACAGCTTCTATGGATGAGTGGCTTCTACGGTATGTTTTCTTGATTTCCATTGTTCCCATTCCCTTCTTAGTTTGAAGGTTCCACCTCCTTGTTTTGTTTGTGTTGGCCAAACCCACCAATAAGGGGGAAAGGCAAGTGACCCAACACCTGGCAATCCAAGGGGGCCCTGAGATCTGCTCACCACCACTGCCGTACTATGCATTCTGTCCAGCAGTAAGGGCTGTGGGGGAGAATGCCCCATGTCCTGGGCAATGCTGAAGGCCTGCTATCATTAGCTCCACCCCTTCTAGGAGTGCAGAGCCAGGACTCCTTGCTCACAGGCCCATGGACATTGTCTGCTTCATTGGTGTTGACCTTCCAACAGAGTCCTACCTGCAACATCTTTAGGAGCACCAACATCCAGTTGCACTATCTTCCTCCTTCCCTCTCTGCACCTTGCTTCAAGAAATGACAATAGACCACATCACTGTACAGTCCTCTGCGCAGACATCTGTGCAGAGAAATTTCAAATTCTGTTTAGGATGGCTTTATGTCTGCTAGTGGCCTGGACCACGCCATAAGGATGAAGAAAAAAGGTGGTCTTGAAGTGAAGGCCTGAGACTGGGACATAGATTGGGAATTGCACCTACACAGGAAAGGTTTGCATCTCTAACAAGTTCTACATTGAAGTCGCTATACACTCCACACCTTCTGATCATTTTCTTTGCAGGCAAGAACACATCTCAGGGGTTTCAAAGCAAAACATGCCTTGTACCCTGTGGTGACAGAATAGGAAGTAAACCTGGGTTGGGAGACAGCTTATAGGAAACAGGCTCTTCTTTGATGCATGATTCACAAATTATTGTAATTATTGTAAATTATTGAAACAATTGTAATGGAACAACTTTTAAAATAGAATGTATCTTAAAACAGCATCAAAAGTTGCCTGATTCTCCTCATGCATTCCCACGGCAGTTGCATTTCCTGTGTCACTGTTAGTTAGATGTTTAAATATATCACCAATATTTACGTTTGCAGTAAATTCTCTTTGAGCCATAGTCTGTTGGATTCGAGGTTTTCTTGAATGCCATTTCAAGATGGCAGCTTCACATTTGAGTCTTATTAAACATAATAAGTAAAAAGAATAATAAATGTGTAAGCCTGGCTCTAGCCAACAGAGCAGAAAAAGATAATTGTGTTTTCAATTCTTGGGAGCTCAGAATATAAGATGGTGGGCATTGATATAAGAAGCTCGATCAACATATTCTATTTTTTTTTAATTCATTGATGTAGGAATTTTTGATTTTGCAGTTATTGTTTTCCTTTACAGGGAATAGAGACTTCAAATCCAATACTGGGGGCTTTACTGCATGAAGGCAAGTTTCTACAGGCCTTTGTGTAGCATTTGTCACCAAGAAGTTACCTGTGTGAGTAACTCTACGTAAGGGCTGTAGAAACAGTTCTTAGCAATATGCTGTGTTTTCTCATCTTTCTGAATCAATTCAAATGATCTTTTTTCTTTCCCTTATTTCTATCCCTGCTGTTCCTCCTCGAGCAGTTTCTAGATTTCTCTTGACAAAGGGTCAGCATTAAGTCATTTTAACCTCAGATTTTAGATAGAGAAAGCAAAATGTCAAAAACTAAAACGAAGATATGCCTAACCACAAACCACTGCAGCGCTGGTCAGGCAAAGTTCAGGTCCTGGCCTGATAACCCATTGCATGTGTTCTGCGTTCACTTTCCAAACACCCTGTGGAACTGTGGAACATGCATCCTTCTGGGGTTAATGCAAGTGCTGGCCACAAAGTACAGAAGGGTGGAAATATTATAAACTAGTCTGCTCATCTTTTATTAATACAGGTCCAGTCATCATGAGTTAGGTGGATGGCATTACTTCCTTCACCGCCTGCTGTACCTCCCGCATGGGTTAACACTACCATACTCAGCAAGAGTCAGCCCTTCTGCTACCAAGTGTGCGGCAAGCTCAGCCACAGATGCAGGGCTGCAAAACATCTAGAGATTCTTGGCTGAGCAATTGCAGAACGCTGAGGAGCAGATATGTCACAGTCAGCTTGAGGTGGCAGCAACCTTTGGAGGCAGGTCTGGCCAATCAGGTGTTGTTCTATTAATGCAGTAACTCAACAAGAGGACTATAATAGCTATTCCTCTAACAAAAACAATACTTTCAAACATCAAATAGTCTGGGTTTCACTCACACCCCCACAGACAGTCATATTCAAAGATGACAGTGAAATAATAACTTGAGGCAGGATGTCTGGGGTTTGAGTCTCACAGCAAAACTCTCATGTCAATACTCCAGCGAACCACTTAGGGGAGAGGTGGAAGATAAATGATAAGCTGCTAAAACACATTCTCAATGGCCTTTCTGAAGAAGCTAGGGAATATCTTCAGGGAACTGCCCTGCAATCTTCTCAACCAAATAGGTTCTAGTCTCCCGGGCTGTATGTGAACTATCACTGGGCATGTGATGGCTGCTGTATTTGCTGACACAAGTCACTGCACTGCTACCATTGAACTCATTTGCTTTGTCAAGTGCCTGAGATTCTTTCAAATAAAAAGAGGTGCTGATTTAAAACTCTGTCCTGGGAAATAAAGTAACTTCCCCCAGCCCAGTCCTCAGGATTGGCAGAGCTCTACTCAGACAGAACCCCGGGAGAGGAGGCAAAGGTGACTCTAATACCTTTTGTGCCCCCTTTTCACCAGATCTTAGCACTGACAGTCCTCATTGCAAGTTAAAACAGCCCTCAGACCTGCCAGAATATGCACCCAAGAGCAACAGCTGCAGCAGTGCTAAAGCCATGCCCTGGCATCCCCTTGCACTGGGGATGAGGGAAGGCTGGTGTAGAGAGAGCTACGCTCTGTGTGACTTGGAAGAGCCCATCATACACCTGTGACCAGTCATGACCTTTCCCATTACAAGGGCTGGCCATGGAGTTTGAAGGACTTCAAAGTAACTCCTGAGTGACTCCACCCAGCTCCAACCCAAACCTGGCCCAGCTCTACCCACCTCTTTGTACTCTTTCTTGGCCAATCTGTTTTGTTCAGGTCCTGGCAATCCATGCTACTGGTACAAGGCGGCCAAGAGAGAGAGCCAAAGTACAACTTTCATTGTGGGACTATAGGAGGGAAACTCCAGTAGTCAGTCATTGCCATTGGGACCAGATGGGAACACAGCCGGACAATCAGAGATAATACTCTGGTTCAGGTGTGTGCATGTGGTGTCGGTTAAGGCTAAGCCACCCCGAAGTCTGGAGTGACTTTAGAAGTAGTCTTGATTTATCTTCAGTTATTAGCACTAAAGAAACCTCTTTGAGAGACATGTAGAAAGTTTCAGCTATAGGACAAAGGCAACAGGAGAGCTGCCTTATCTAACCAAACTCTAATTCTAAAGCATTGCCTGGAATTTTATCTCCTAGGAGCATTCCAACGAGTATAGCGGCAGAACCATTACTGTTCCTCTGAGTTCCTCAGTATTTGGTCCTGCCATGGGGGCAGGGGACTGGACTCGATGACCTCTCGAGGTCCCTTCCAGTCCTAGTATTCTATGATTCTATGAGTTATGGAGGAGAACAGGGAGGCATGGAAGGGCCAGTTCTTCTCAAGATGGAGTATGGTATTGCAGAAATCCCCCCCTGCCCCCCTCCACCTCTCCCCATAACAGCAAAAACCACTGTGCTCTAATGGAGACTCACCTCCAAGGAGACCATGTGGTGTTTCTCCTTCTGGCTTCACTTGGGTTTGTGACTGGGACAACAATTCTTTTTCTATTAGGTGCCCCCAGCTGTCGAGGTTGTCAAGGTGCTCACTAGCATGGCATAGCCCCTCAGAGAGTGAGCTTGTAGTAACCTTGCATGGCCATAAATTTCCACCATAACACAGAAGTAATGTCTGATCTACAACCCACTGAGATCAAAAGAATGATTCCTATTGACGTCAGTGTTTGTGGGGTCCTATAATCCAGCCTATTGAAGCAAATGGGAAAATGTGCTACTGAATCATCTTCCCGTTTGGATTAGGTGCTTATTCTGCAGCCCTGAAGACTGAAAACTATGTTATGGTCTCACTACAATAAACATACCTGGGCATAGTGCTCGACGGTGTCAGTCATGATGTTTTGTATGATTTCTTTTTTGAAGGAAAGGAAAATAAATAAGATTCACAATGTAGTAAGCAAATGATTTTTGTATTTGTGACTGTCTTCTTTTCTCTTTAGTTATTTTTTTGTTCAAGTTACTACTGGGATGCAAACAGGGTGAGCAACAGTCTGGGCTTGAACGACAAACAAAATAACTGTGAGTTCGTGCCAGTTCTTAAGTGAACCAAAATGGAATTTTGGAAAAGGGAGAAAAACTTACCACAGTACCAGTGAAATGCAGGAAAGTCCAATGTGGTTACTTTAGAAAGAATAAAACAGACTTTAAGAAAACTTTCAACATAAAAGTCTATGACTAAAAGACAATTTCTTGTAACTGTATCTCTTGGTGTTATATTTAAATATCTAACTAACAATGACCCAACATACAGTGATGAGTTAGAAGCTTGCAGTGCAGTTCCCAACAGGCTAAAGAGTTGTGGCCTTTATAAAAGTTTGTGGGATAGCTCTTGGCAGTGACAATTCCATCATGTGCATCATTTTAGAAGCAGATGAGTTAAAGAATTAGGAAATGTTTGGTGTGGAACATTCTTGTAATGGAAAAACTAGGTGACCAAAGAAGGCACTTCCACCTCTAATTATTAGGACTATGCACCCACTGTACCTACACCCACCCATGCATGATGTTAGTGAGAAGGGGAGAGTTAGCCAAGACACATTAAGTGATCTGGGAATCTCTTATGTTGGTCTATTATTCCCCATGAACTTTTGTCTGTCTTGTCTATTTAAACACAGGAACAATCTCTATGTTTTGCAGGAGGAATAACAGGTAGTTCGAAATAGGGCTTTATTTTGAACGCCCGTTTCACTGCCGTGTGTAGACGCGGGCAGTTATTCCGGGCTTGTAAATTTCAAAAAATGGCGCCCGGCTGGAAAGATGCAAATCGAGCGCGGGTTATTTAAATCCCGGTTTGATTTGCAATTCTGAATGCCTACATTTGCAGCCCTATTCCAAAATAGGTTGCAAGTGTAGACATACCCTTAGTCTGTAAGGTGCTACAGGACTTCTTGTTGTTTATGCAGACTCAGACTAACATGGTTACCCCTCTGATGCTTCTTTCTGGTAGTCACAGTTTCTGTGAATGATGGAACCAGACATTTCCTCCTCCTCCTCATCATCAATATGATATAAATTGCTATGAAATAAATATCTAGTAATGCTACAGGAAATTCCTTTGGGGCTCAAACTAGAAAAGAGATGGTAAGCTGTACAGATGGTCCTGTGCTGTTCTTTGATAGTGCACCACTAGCTCATGTGAAAGCTGTAAGCATGGAAGGAAGTCAAATCAGCAGAAAAGTTTCTAGATGAATTTATAATAATTAAATTCAGACTTCCTTAAGACTGGCAGCAAATCATTCTCCACCTTGGTTTTTGTGCTAAATTTACAAGCTTGTAAAGACTTAGTAAATAAAACCTGAAATTGCTTTCTGTAAATGCCTATACAAATCCTGAGGGAAATGTTAATCACTGGGGTTAGAATAATTGAGAGAGAGAGAGGGGGGAGGGATTGAATTAAAATGCTGAGCAAGAGAAAATAAAAATAAAAAAGAACACAACATCTATGCAGACAGACAGAAGTTCCTAAGAACTGTAGCTAAGATTTAATATCTGCATACGGGGCCACGCGAACAGAGAGTTAATGCAAAACTGACCCATATAAAGGGCTTCTTACACAAAATACACACAAGCCTCTTGTTTGCAAATTTAACACGTTCAGGTCCTGGCCCTATCAAATCTCACATCCTACAAAGGAATGTCATCCTAGTCAGTTGTGGATAGGAGCCATCAAAAGTGGAGTTAGTGATTTAGTAACAGGCATTTTTCAAAAGGTGTGTCTACTCTTCAAACTGGGGGTGAGAATTCCAGCTTGAGGAAATGTACCCATCAAACAAGCTTGCATGCTTAAAGATAGAATGTAGCCACTGAGGCACAAGAGATGGAGGGGCTAACCCAGTGGCATAGTGAGGGGAGACGGGGTGGGGGGCAGTTGCCCCCGGGCACCACACTGGGTGGGGAGTGCCAATTTAGTCCCCCTCTGCTCCCCCTGTTATCCCTCAGCTCGCCTGCTCCTCCTCCGCCTGCCGCCGTCAGCTGGAGCCTCCTCCCCAGCTCCTCTGCCCCCAGCCCAACCCTCCTCTCTCTCCACCGGTGGGTTAGTGCATTCAGGGGCCCGGCCCCAAACTGGAGGGGGTGGGGGAAGACACGGTACTAGCTCCACCTCTTCTCCCATAGTTAGGCTCAGCTGTGCACCAGGTTCGGGGCCCTGCCGCACAGTGGCATCAGGGCACGGGGCAAATTTTTCCTTTGCCTCCGGGCGGGTAACACCCTTGTTATGCCTCTGGGCTAACCACCCCATGTAACAACATGCCCTCAGGGCAGCCTGCCTTTCCTGCCGTACTAACTGCCACAGCTACACTCTATTTTCAGTGTGCTTGCTGGATCACAGCTAGCATGTGTATATCTTCCCCCAGCTCAGAATTACACTCCCAATTCAAAGTGTAGATGCACCTTAAGTCAGCACTGTGCCAATTTCCTAACATTCAGGGAGCCCTGTGCTCATGGAAGTGATGTCTTCTGGAGAGTTGTAAAATAAGGGTATTGATCACTCTTAGCTAAATTCTAATGTAATAATCCATATTCTACCTACTTAAATTCTCCCTGTGGACTTTCAGCTGGCAATATCATCCTTCACTTCCTTTCTCAAAAGCTGTTGTACAGTATCACTATTAAATAGCTGTTGCATTTCTGTGGGGGATAAGGGCTGTATACATAATTTTTACAGTGCCTGGGAGATAGTTATAGACGTAAAGCACTATTATGGAGATATGAGTGTGATTCTAGAATTATCCATCTGTCCAGAATTTTAATCTATTTTCTAGCTCTCTCTAGCATTGAATTGCAGATAGTGAGTAGTCTGAAAATATATATGGTTATAGTAGACAAGGAGAAAATGTATAGCTGGGATTATTTTTTCCTACCTGCCTTAATTTACACTTATCAACACTGAATTTCATTTGTCACTTGGTTAGTTTAGTAAGATCCCTTTGCAGCTTTTTGCTTTGGACTTAAATCTCTTGAATAATTTTGTATAATCTGCAAAGTTTGCCACCTCAGTGTTTACCCCATTTTTCCAGATTTATGAACATGTTTAATAGCATTTGTACAGATTCTTGGGGCACCTTCCTATTTACCTCTCTCTACTGTGAAAACTGACCATTTATTTCTGCCCTTAGTTTCCCATTTTTAACTAATTACTGATTCATGAGAGGACCTGCCCTCTTATCCTGTTACTGCTTACTTTGCGTAAGAGTCTTTGATGAAGGACCTTGTCAAAAGCTTTCTGAATATCCACGTACACTGTATCAGCTAGATCACCTTTGTCCATACACTTGTTGATACCTTCAAAGAATTCTAATAAACTGGTGAAACATGATTTCCCTTTACAAAAGTCTCACTGTGTTGAGTCTTCCCCAACAAATTCAATTTATTTGTATGTCTGTTAATTCTATTATTTACTATACTTTCAACCAATTTTCCCGCTACTAACATTACACTTTCTGTCCTATAATTGTCAGGATTGCCTCTGGAGCCTTTTATAAAAATGGGTGTTATGTTAATTATCTTCCCATCATCTGGTATAAAGACTGACTTGAATGTTAGCTTACACATCACAGTTACTAGTTCTGCACTTTCATATTTGAGTTCCTTTAGAACACTTGGGTGAATACTATCTTGCCCTGGTGACTTATTTCTGTTTAATTTATCATTTTTTAAAAAACCTCTCAGTCTGGGACAGTTCCTCAAATTTGTCACCCAAAAAGAATGGCTTAGGTCCGGGTATCTCCGTCACTGTCTCGGCAATGAAGACAGATGTAAGTAATTCAGTCAGCTTCTCTGAAATAACCTTCCCTAAGTGCTCCTTGAGCACCTTGATCTTCCAAGGGTCCACTGAGTATTTGGCAGGCTTCCTGCTTCTGATATACTTCAAAAAATTGCTGTTAGTTTTTGCATCTTTAACTGGTTGTTCATATTCTTCCTTTGGTGTGCCTAATTATACTTTTACATGACTTGCTAGAGTTTCTTTTCATTTCCCTTTTTCGTCTATGATTTGACTTCCATTTTTTTAAGGATACCTTTTTGCCTCTATCTGCCCCTTTTACTGTGCTGTTTACCCATATTGGCTTTGGAGGTAGAAGAGGTCTTCTTACTGCCTCACTTGAGTTCTGCCTTCAGAAAGCATGACGCTTAAGTGTCCCATTTCATGGATACGTTCATGCTACATATGTCCAAACTTGGCAGAATTCAATGGTTTTATAATGTTGACAGATAATATTACTGCTAATTTTTAAACATTTTTAAAAGGTAAAATATTGATTTAAATATTCAAAATTGTACAAAATTATGGATGTTAAGCATTTTAATTATTTCTTGATTTTAAATGTTCAAATTTGTGTGGCTTTATGGGGGAGTGTCAGACAACATGAGGAGTCAGAAAATAATACATGACATAAATTGAAATTCAAAAGTTCAAGGTCTGTAATGTTAAAACACAAATTGTTAACATCATATGTAAAAATATATGTTAATATCCAGAAATCAAACTGGAATAAAGCCTCAAAACTGCATTTTTCTACTTTTGCCTGCCTATACATTCTGATTGCTGTTGATGGAAATATTTTTTGTCAGTTTGTGAGCATGTGGTGAAATCAGCACCTAACTGATAGCAATTCTTCCAAGCCTGGATTTAGTACAGCTGTGGCTTACTGGTTTGCAGAGGAGTAAGTGTTGCCTACACTGTTTCAGGTGGAATGCGAGCAACACAACAAGGGTTAAGTGACTTCCTAACTATACATGGCAGCTCCAGAACAGGGTGACATGTCCTTCCCCTGTGACAGTATTTGCTTCCCAAACAGAGGCTCCTTTCTGGTCCTGAATTAGAGAGAAAACATCTAGGTCCTATTATTTATATTTGTACTGTGGTAGTGTTTAGGCTCCTGGATCCTGCACCCCATTGCGGTAGGCACCGTACAGACATAGAACAACAAAATGTCCCCTACCTCAGCAAGCTTATCATCTAAATAAATGTTTACAACCCATACAGTGAACTTCCTTGCCCAGTGCAAAGTTCTTCCCTGCAGCATATTTTCTGCAACACACTGAACTTTGGCTAAAGCTGATACCAAGATGTCCTTGGTTCTCTTAGGGCATGTCTACAGTGGGGGATTATTTCGAAATAACTTCCCTTATTTTGAAATGACAAGGCGAGCGTCCACACTACCAAGCCTGTTATTTCAAAATAACGGGCTTGTTATTTTGAAATAATAACTCCTGCTTGTGAAGAGGAATAAGCTTATTTTGGGAGTTATTTTGAAATAACCTGGTCGTGTAGACATAGCCTTAGTGCGTGCAACTGACTCAAATCTCTCTTTTTCCCCAGCCATGCTTTTCCCAGCTGCTCAGCGGCATAAGAGATCGTTATCTGCCCTCGTGAGCCCGGTGCTGCAGAACTCACTGGATGATGTGGACATGCTATTCGAGGTTCAGTATGTGGGGGCCAGAACCCCCTTCAGTCCATATAATGTCATTGTTTCTCATTCATCACATCCTCCCCATTTCATCCTATCTCTGAGCTCTGCTCCCAGCCTCAAACCTGAGTTACTGAGCAAAGTGCCATCTCTTCTGGTTAGTAGCTCTCTGCCTGGTACCAAACAGGGAGGAATTGGAGTGATGAATACTTTCAAAAGTACAAAACATCCCCATTTCAGATTCAAGGAACATGTACAACCCACATTAAAATATACTTCACTTTGAGAAACACTCAATTCAAAGTGGACTCCTGATTTAAAACAAATAAATCTTCCCCCCAAAATTAAGTCCCCTTAGCCTTTGGACAAGCCTGACATGGCTCTTGGAGCTTAATAAACATGTGTTCTTTTGAGCCAACAGGCGAGGTAAGATCCAGAGCCAGTGCACACACTCCCAAACATACCCCGTCCTGTGCTTCCAGCCAGTAACCATATAGTGCCATTTTGATTCCTTGCTTCACAGCAGCACTGCCAAATGAATCAATGCTTAGCAGCACCGAACCACATCTGCCAGTGCTAAGGAATCAAAATGAAAAACAGACCTCCCAGGATAGCGTGACTATTTCCCCTGTACAGAGCAGGTTCAAATACTCTGTTCAGGTCACATTTGAATATGATTCTGGTGCTTTGACCCTAGTGTAGATTACAAAACCACTGCAAGATCTGCCACAGTTTAGCATAACTGGAAAAGATCCTAACTTAGAAAAGCAAGGACATCGTAGGCCAGTAGTAAGATGTCTTGGTAAAGTGGTGTAGTGGTCCAGAACTGGAAGGGCAGGAGTTAAGGTGCAGTGGTGGATTTGTTGAGGGCAGCTTCCAAAATGTCTTTCTATTCTAGACAAGTTTTATTAGTTCTCTTTGCTTGGATTTTACCAAAGAAAAGAAATAAGAACGTGCTCTAAATTCATGTTTACTCTGTCTATAGACTCCCAGAGGATAAATAACTTCCTGTGTTCTGATTTTGTGCCAGTTTCTTTTAGCTGAGCTTGAAATTGACAAAGGCCTGAAGATCTCCATCAAAGACGAGGAGCTGGCTTCGCTGAGGAAGGCCAAAGAATTTGACACTATCTGCAATGACATTATCCCCAAGAGCATCACAGAGATTCGACGGTTGAGTGCCAGGCTGTCTGTCTACCCAATGGTCCTAAAGAAGGAAGATTTTGAAAGAACAGTGTTGACCATGGTCTATACTGCCTACAGGGCCGCTCAATCTCGGAAACACCAGAAGGATGTTTGGGCCGAATCCTTCATCAGTCTCTACAAGGCCCTGAAGCATGACTTGATGTTCTCACACAGCAAAAAGCCATTGCACTAAAGGAGTTTATACACCAAAAATGCAACAAGCTCTGCTGATAAAGTGGTCCTGCTACATGTCTTCTTTCTTTGTAAACAATTTATGTCTATGTGTAAAGATTTTTTTATTCTCTTGCGCCCCCTAGTGGTATCCTGTTATAGAACCATGATAAGCAGGAAAAACATCTTCTGGGGAGTCCATTCCCCCCCAATGAATGAGGTAGGTGTGTGTGTGTGTGTGTGTGTGTGTGATGTTATTCCCAAAAGATGGAGGAAGGGAATGTTCATCTGGAAAGTTTGGAACCCCTCTCCTGTTTGGAAAGTAACAGATATTTGGAAGTCTCATTAAACAAGTCCATACCTGGTGTAATATCAGTGAAGTTAATGGCTTTGTCTGGGATGATTTTGACCTGAAATATCCTGGGGGTGAAGGGAGTGTGCTCTGGTAACTAGTCTGCAAAGGAAGCTCAGAAGGACAGTGTAGTGGGGAATTCAGGCTAGAAAAAATATACTAGCTTTGCTGCCATCTAATGGGGTCTAAAGAAACAGAAAGAGAGATACAGGCCCCCAGAAAATGAAGAAGAATCATGGAAAGTAAAGCTTGGAGACTATGGCAAGAATAAAATAATCAATGTTCTTGCAAGTAAAACTGGTTGACTTGTTTCCCAGGTACTGACAACCTATTTTAATCTCTTGTTCACAGTTGAGCCAGTTTTTATTCACAAGAAAGAACACATAGCTATTTACGTGTGCAGTCTCCCCACACGAGCTCTCACAGTCAGTCTATAAAGGTCCTGCCATTATTTGCACATGATTCTGAGCCTCCCATGTGTTATCAACTGCTAAATTAATTTAACAATTACAAATTTTTCAGCGTATCCCTGTAACTCAGTTGCTGAACCAATCTCCTGCTTCAGAACATCCCTGAACTTCCTAAACAGTGGAAAACCCCCATATTTTGTGCATTACTTTGCTGCTTGGCTCACCTTTGCCCGTTTGGATCATCTTTGCTTGTAACTCTGTGTGTATGAGAGAGAGAGTGTGTCTATCTTAGGTCTTTCAGTCAGGGAACAGCCGTGGCATTCCATATGATTTAAGTGATCGGTCATGTGGTGAGAATCGTGAATGCAGAATGAAAAACATTCATGCTGACTTGATCGTGAACAAATCATAGGCTAAAATTTGTACAAATGATTTAACAAGCAATTGCAAATTATGAACAAAGGCCTTTTGTGGACACTTCATGGACAGAGGAAAGGACTATATTCGTCAGCTAAATTATTTACAATAGGCAGTTCAACCTGTTCTAATGGCAGTAGCCTAAGGTTTGAAAGCTGTGCGCTAATGCTGTTTATCTACCTATGCTAGCTAATTTTGGCATGTTTCACTATGGTATCTGAGCACTTCTGACAAGCTGTTACCCCTTTAATATATGCACCTGTGGTCTCTCACACACGCCACGCAGTCTTTCTCCCCAGGCAGAAGATGCATAGGAGCAATGGTAAAACAGAGAAGGGGGCAGGGTCCCTCATTTTGGAAGGGAGGTGGTAAGAAATGAGTAGAGTTTCTGCACTTTGCTAAATATTCTAAACTTTCTAAACAGAGACAGGCCCAAACCAAACCCAGCAAGGGAAACAGTGGTGGTTGGATTTTAAGGACCAAATGCCGAGTCCCACACTGCTCCTTTTCCATCACTCAGGCCATGCGCAAAGAGGAGAAGTCTCCTGCATGTGCCCTACTGTGGTGCTATTCCACTGGGAGGGTGATTCCCCAGTAAATGTGGAGCTGATACATACACCTCCTACACTTCCTTCTCTGCAGCTTTCATTGCAAGCAGGGTTTGGGGGGCAGTTAAGGGCAAGCAGTTAAGACAGTTAAGTCTTGGCTTGACAAAGCCCTGGCTGGGTTGATTTAGTTGGGATTGGTCCTGCCTTGGGCAGGGGGCTGGACTCGACCTTCTGAGGTCTCTTCCAGCCCTAGGATTGTATGATTCTAAGCAGGGGAAGCTAGCAGAGCACAATGTGCTCTAGCAGTCCATGGCTGGTGAATGGCCACTGCAGGATCATTGCCTGCTGGTGCTGTTTAGGGTCTGCCAAAATTATTAACAGCTGAAAATAGGGTTTTCTAATGGCTAGTGGGAGGCATCTTTAACAAGAGGTGTAACTAATTCCATTTGTGTGTGAAAGAGTATTCACATGCAAAACCAGCATGCAGTGCATCCTTTAAAACAGGGGTGGGGAACCTCAGGCCTTGGGGCCGGATGTGGCCCCCAGCTTGCCTGAATCTGGCCCCCACGGTTCAAGGCTCACCCCAGTATTGAGGAGCCTGCACAGGTGCTCCAGCCCCACCACTGCCACACTGCAGGGCTGGAGAACACAAAATCTACTATGCTGGCCCCCCTAGGTTCTGGTGTGGGAGGAGAATGTGGGGATTGTCCTCTCAGTTGGGGCCACATCACCACCACAAGCAGGCCAGCAGATGTCTCACATGTAATGTCTTTTCTGCACCACTCTGGGAAATCATACTCACATACTGCATAGACTGGTGGATTACTCTTTTTTTTTTCCCAGTAGGACTGGGATGGGAGCACCAAATATATCCCTTCTTAAAAGCAAATACAAACTATCTATGTTTTTTTTCCTTTATAAAATTACCCTGCTGTATAATTAATTTACTCATGGAGGCTAGTTATCATGAGTGTTCACCTTGTTTTTATTCTGTGCGCCTATTCCATTCCCTAGAGTGACATCTGCTGGGAGAGTCTGGAACTAGAGCATTCAGGAGCTCCCTCCACAGCTCCTTGTCCTATCCTCTTCCCTCCTGTGACAACAACCAGGACTGGGGCAAGCAGGTTTTAAGTAGAATTATCTACACAGATAAGTCTCCCCCACCAGGTGGCATTATACTGCACACCAAATTCATCTGCTAGGGAACATCGTAAGCATCTTGGAAAATTATCCATACAAACTTTGCTCAGAACATCCTTCCATTCCCTATGGATAACTGAACCTTACAAATGACCTTTTATTTCTTTACTGTTAAATTAAGTTTTCTTGAGTTTATCCCCTATACCTGCCCCAGTTGCTGTGGATAATGTAACAAAGGAGAAATAATATTGTTGTCACTCGGCTTGCCCAAGTGTAGTTAGAACTACTTGGCTGTCTGGTGCATTTGCTAAAGGAAGTAACTCCACTGTGGATGTGTGGCAACTTGCAAGTGTAACATGCCCTCATTTCAGGAGCTGATTTGCTATTTAACTACCCTGCAGCATGTCCCCAGTCCCTGGATATCTTTCAGTCTGTGGAGCTTCATTCACACAAAGCATAACTATTAGAGATGGGCAGGAAATGGGATTTTTGTTCAACAGGCTATTCCAACACTTTGAAACTCATTTCCATTTTTAATTGTTTCAAAAAGCATTAAAAATTCATTTTATGATGCAATGTTGTAATATAAAAATGTTAAATATAATAGATGTAAAACAGTATTAAAATTAATATAATAGCCAAAAATGAAACAAGAACGTGTTTGCCTTATTGGAACTAAACATTTCAACATTATCAAAATGAAACGAGTCATCTGAACGTTCTTTCATCAGAAGTGTTGTTGAAATCGACACATTTCAACCAAATGTTTTTTATTTTGATCAAACTGCATTTGCTGAGGGAAAATTGGTCTGTGGAAAATGCTTCAATCAATGCTGATAACCGCACTGGAAAATTCTGGTGGCTGGATCTCTTTCCCCAGTAGGGAAACAGTAGGAACAGCCAAGATTGGCCACACAAGTTTTCAGCAGCCCACAAGGTTACACCAAAAATATATGTTCACGTAAAAGACCCCACTATTCAGTGCAAGACATTTGGCACTCACAGTGCTCTGGCTAAACAGAGGCACTTCCCTCTGAGAAGGAGTGGAAAGTACTGAGCAAATGGATCAATAGCCCTATGGGGTATCTATCCTCCCCCAGGCCGATAACAGAGGATGCATAGGAGCAAGGGTAAAACAGAGATGGGGAGAGAGTTTCCCTACTTTTCCTTCAGCCTGGAGAGAGTGAGGGGCCCGGAGTTCAGTGTAGTGGAGTACTCTGGAGAGCCTTCCTCCACAATACCTCTCCTAGACTTGCTCAGACATGTGCACAGATTGTCTCATCTTTCAGGGGAGAAAATAAGCACTATTGTCAACTTTATTCCCATAGCTCTTTCTAGCATAACTTGGTTAAAGCCTGGAATTTTTTGCCTCTTCTTACCTTGGTGTCACACCCACTGACTGTGACATACGAAGAAACTCATTGCTCTTCTCTAGTATGGCAAAGACCTATTGTCCTTCCGAGATTTCTATGCCATACCCTCAGTAATACAGTGGATTGAAACACTGCCCCCTTGTGGGAGTGCCATGTTCTGGTGGCATTAAATACACTTGTGGCATCTTCAGATGTCTTCTCCTTAGCATGTGGGGCATGGCAGGAAGAAGTGACTATTTCACTGCAGCATTACGTCTCCTTCTGGATTTACCTCAGGATGCTGCTGCTCTAAGCCTTAGGCTCCTGTGCAGTCATTTACCTCTGGGAAAAGTGGCTGTGAAAGTCCTGACATGTGAGAATGGTGGCCTTTTGCATCCCCTTTGCGTGGATGTGGTTGGCCACACAGGTGTAAAGTAAGGAAGCACATGGCCCTGTGGCTTTAGTTCGTGACCAGATTGTGCATGGCTCTCAGATTCCCATTTCTACAGTGTGGGGGAAACAAGGGATAATCATGACGTCAAAGAGGGGCAAGGAGGGAAGAGTTCCTTTTCCCCCTGTTATGCTCAAATATCTTGTCTTTGCCACCAGTCTCCCTTCCTAAGTCCATTTCTTTTCATGGCTGCTGCTTTACCCATCCCTGTTTCCTTCAGCTACATTCCCTTGCTCATTAGCTTCTTCAGACACCCATGGTAGGGGGCCGCAGCTGTGGAGAACTCAGCAATTCCAAGCTTATGGGTGGTAACGGGAGTGCACATGAGGACGAATAATTTGTCTTCACTGTTCGTTGGGCTGAGCCAGTCCTTTGACCTGCCAGCAGGAGCCCACACTCAGCCTCCCACCAGCAGGGCTGCACATGCAGCTGCTTGGGCTCAGCCTATGCAGCAAAGTTTGTGCACAGGCTGCCAGCAGGCCTGACTGGCATCCAGGTGGATGGAACTGATGTTGGATAATTTGAACCTGTTTGGAACCTGACCCTCCAAAACTGTGTGGTTCCCCAGGAAATCCTGGATGCTTGAGATGCGCACCCTCCCCATGGACGCCCAAAGCCTATGGATACATCAGGCCTGTGGATTCAACATGCCTCTTGTATCTCAAGTATTGTCAGCCCATTCCTCATTAATGATATCAAGCTTAATGCTAAAAGGCTGAGCTCATGAAGGTGCTCCTATAGCTAAGCCATTAGAACCCTGTGGTTGGGGAACATTAGGTTCTGAATTTGTGTCTGATTTCCATGGACCCTGGCTGATGTGCATGTGTATATAGGCACAGATTGCAACACATCCCTTATGAATTAATAGCCCCCATGACTGAAACAACAATGATCATGAAAAAGAAAGTATGTTCTCTGGAAAACAATGTTTGTTTACTTATCAGCAGCTCCTGGGCCTTGAAATAATCTCAGTGTTCAGCAACTAAGAAAAGGCCTTTCTTTGTGAGAGGAGGCTGGTTGTCATCTCAAGCATCCTGATTGGCTTTTGGATGGTGGGCGGTGGCTCTACCATTTTCCATCCTCCTTAATGGTGAATTCTAGTTGGACGAGCCTTTTTAACAAGTTTTTTATCTTGAGAGTGAGGATAATCTTTCCAAGAAGTGCTGCCCTGCGAATTCCAGGCTGAAGAAAAAGTAGGGGAAAGGTAAACTCAAAGTTGAAAAGAAAATTAGAGGAAGAAATCTGAACAGAGCACACCATCAAAAGAGGAAAACTTTTAAAAATACTGCATGTTTTCTTCGGTGATTTAAACTCTAAAGTGTTGCTTCTAACAATTTCTGAGGAAGAAAATAAATCCAGTGTTGGAAAACTTGGACTATAGTATTAATGAGCAGAGAGAAGAGAGACTTTAGAGTATAACCGTGAGTGGCTATGGAGGTATCAGACCTGGTTTACCAAAAGCAAGACTTACATCACTGAAAACCAGATGATGGAAGGAGCAGAGGCTTTATAAAACAGGGATCAGAAGGCAATGCAGAAACTTCCCTGATTCTGAATAAAACATCCATACCAAAAAGACCACTATGCTCCAGCTTGCAAACCTCTTTGGATTATGGTGTGACAATCCTAAGGATATACTAGTAAGCCCTACATAAACCCGAAAAAGGTTAGCAACATTGATAGCATTTCTTTAAAACAGATCAAAGGAAAAGAATAAATCTATTAACAAAGAAATTTCAGGAGTGGTGGTGGGAGGGGAGGGAAAGAAGTTGACAGTGCAAAGCTGAAGAAGGACCTGGAACTGAAGTAGGAGCATCTGGGAAAAACAAAGACAAATCCAAGAAGCAGAGCAACCAGGAAGTGAAGCATTATGGCACTGATAAAGGAGCTCCTCAGGGCCAGAAACCTGCTGCTGGTTGTCCTCATTCCACTTCTGCTGCTTCCTCTACCACTCTTATACCCCAGTAGTGTAAGTACATTACTGTTTCCTTTTTATTGAAGCTTGCAAAGCAGATGGGCAAAGAGAGTGATGGTGAGTTGCAGGGTCACCAGGCTGGACAGGTGTACTGTAGGAAAATGAGGAGAGGGGGGTGAAAGAGCAAAGTATTCTTCCTGGGCAATGAGCTGATGCCCCTTTGTAGAATTTTGAAATATGATTTATTTAGAAGCGAGAGTAGTAGTCCCCACAGCAGCCAACTATGATGTCACAAGCCGAGGTGGGAAATCAGTGCTGAAGCTGAAAAAGATCCTGTTTTCAGACAAATGTATCAAATGCTTTTTTAAGAACATGACAAAAATACAGACTTTATATTTCAGTATGTGGAATTATCTTGGACAAGAATTCTTTAAAATAATTATATCGGGAGTCATGAGGCTCAAAATGGCAAGTGGTTGTCTGGGGACTTTCAAATTAGACTGAGTTTTTATAGGACATCTGTAAATATTTTGTAAAGAACAGAGCCAGGATTCAGTGATAGATATATAGGAACATGCACAGCATTTGCCATTACACATCAAACCTTTGTTTCTCTAGTCTATCAATTACACTTCTGGCAGAAGCTAATAGCTGAAGGCTCAGAGAGAGGCACAACAGAACAAAAGGGAGGAATTGTGGCTGGGCACTGAGGAATCTGCTTTTTATTCTTGACTCTGCCTTGGACTTCCTGAGGTGGTTTAAATTCCTGCCACTGATCAGTATGATCTAGCGCAAGCCCAACATTTTCAAGAGTCTCTTGAGTTTGGGTATCCGACCTGAGAGGGACCTGGCTCTGAGCACTCATGCTCTGACAATCAAGCCTTTTCAAGCTCTCTCAAACTGGACACTCCAAAAATCTGGCCCCTGTAACTTTTAAAACTCTTGCTTCATTTTCCCCATCCACACAATAGGGAAATGCCTTCCTACCTCATAGGGCTGGTGGGAGGCTACTTCATTCATGTTTGTAAAATGCTTTGAGGTCCTAAAAGGGAAGAGTCTTAAGGGTGAAAAACTTAATTATTATCTTTAGCTAGGGTTTGTAATATGGCTGCCTGCAGTCTGGCCTTTCTTCTGCCCCGTGGGATAACTGAGATGGTGTCAGTGGAACCAGAGTCATTTCATTTCTCTCCCACTCCACTTGCATTCTGCTTCCCAATTCTCTGTTCCAGGCCTCTCCTCTGAGGCTATGGATGTAGCAGCCCCCTTGGGTTGTCTGAGGAGAAAGGAGGGGGCAGAAACACTTAACACCCTATTGATACAACCCCACTTTAGTATTAGTCACTCTGGTTACCAATAAATAAATCAATAAATGCAAGTTAAATGGAGAAGATTAGCATGTTTCTCAGAGAAACCAGCCGTGTTAAAGCAGTTGCAGAATACATAGCTCAAGCTGCTACAGAAGCTGATTAAGCCTTCAGCAGAGATTATCACACAGCAGTTATTGTGGACACTTTTCTCCCCATGCACCTACTACTCTGTTTTCTGCGAAAATGGGCTTTCTTTTGTTTTTGTTTGGAAATTGAGGATACACATAAAAACAGCAAAAAACATCAGCACTTATCCTTCCCCACACTGTTATAGATTCAACTTTTTTGAAGCCATACAAAGGTCTTCTTTATTTATGTGTCAAAATTATATCACATATTTTGAAAGTGGAAATAGTTTAGAATCAACATATCAGAATAAAATTATTTCTGGCAAAGAAAATCCTTACGGTTTTACACATTTACTGTAAGCAAAGTAAAACACTCTTCCACCAAGATGGTCACTGTTTCTCACATAGGACCTACACAAACACAGTGCTTTTGTTCTGCAGAATAATAAACATTAAATAATAAACATTTCAGAACTATATTAAATGGCTCCCTGGGGTTATGCAGCTTCATTCACCATATCATATAAGTCTATATTGCTCTTGCAGTCAATGCTGGGGCTGCACAAACTAGGGAGTAAACAAATAGAGTTGTGTTAATTTTATGTTCTATGACAAACAAAATGAAAAAGTCAATAACTGTTAAAGGGAAAGAGAGAAAGTTGCCAGCAGATTTTTTTCAAGCCCCTAAATGTAATTATAAGCAATGGAGAGGAAAAATAAAGAAAATTATAAAAATGTGCTTAGTGTTTAAATTAAGTATCTTACAATATTTTTTCCTTATAGATACAAGAGATACAAAAGATCCTGATGTTGTGAAAACCAGGACTTTAACAGGGTTCAAAAAAGAACTAGATAAATTCATGTAAGTTAGGTCCATCAATGGCTGTTAGTCAGGATGGGTAGGAATGGTGTGTCCCTAGCCTCTGTTTGTCAGAAGCTGGGAATGGGCAACAGGAACGGGATCACTTGCTGATTCCCTGTCCTGTTCATTCCTTCTGGGGGCACCTGGCATTGGCCAGTGTCAGAAGACAGGATACTGGGGCTATGTCTAGACTGCAGAGCTTTTTCCGGGATACCAGAGGTATCCCGGAAAAGCTATGCTGGGTCCAAGGAACGTGTCCGCTTTTCCGAAAAAAAAAATTCAGAAAAGTGGACACGTTCTTTCACCATTCCTGTAAATCTTGTTCTATGAGGCATACGGGATGTGACAAAAGAGGAAGTTTTTTCCGAAATTTGGCCCCGTGTAGATGGGCCAAATTTCGGAAAAGCCTCTTCCGAAAGAAAAGCTGAAAAAGATATGTACATTGTGATTCACAATTTGTGTATCTTTTTCCGACTTTTCTTTGCAGTCCAGACATACCATGGGCTAGATGGACCTTTGGTCTGACCCAATATGGCAGTTCTTATCTTTGCTCCACATTTTGACTCCTGTCACTGCCACATCACAGGTGTGAATCAATATCAACATGCAGATCAACCTGGTCACCAGACTTTTGACTTGTAAGCAGTTCCAGTGTTTCCAAGGCTGCAATTCTACCCCCCACTCAATCTATAGGCCTGAGCCAAAGCATGTTGAAGTCCCTGAAAGTCTTTGGATCAGGGCCTATGTGAGCTTTTCAATGAGACTGTGTCAAAGGGTGACTGGTCTTTCAGTTGGTGCTAGATCTAACCCCAGCTGTGGCACACTTAGATCACCTCCCTAGGTGAAGAAAATCAGCAGATGACAGGCAGATCTTGTGGCTAAGATCAGGCTTTGTGAGGTGGTGGTAAAAACAGAAGCCTCTGAAGAGCCAGAGGAGTTGAGGTGCTAGAGCAGGAACACTAGAACCTGCCTGCTGGTGGGCTGGAGAAGCTGATTTGAGCCATTGCAGGATGGCTGTGAAGTCCCTTAACAAGGGAGAAGCACTGCATAGCCTACGTAGGAGGGCGGTCCATTCCTTGAACCAGGGAGAAGGATTTGACCCTGAGAGACCAAAGGAAACCGCGTATTTATAAAAACTCAAGAAATTGGACACCAGGAAAGGGAAAGTGACTTCAGGGTGTGAACAAGCTAGTTGAGAGAAGCAAGGGGGAGCTGAGAGTGACAATGGGGTTCTAGAACAATTTGTATAATGGGGGTGCTGAGAGCCATCGAACCAAACTGTAAACCCTGTGTATGGTGGGAACCACTTCAGCGTCCCCACATCTCTAGTTGCAGCACCGATGGTGATAATCTAGGTAGCATGCCTGCAGCACCACGTTGTGCCAGGAAGGGGCGTGCTGCAGGGATTGAAGCAAACTTCACACCGACTGCAAATGGGATCCTACTCCTGGGTGTCTCTCAAAGATTGACTATAAAGTCTACAAGTACGTGGTGTTGTGGCTGACAAATCATTGCCTTCCAGGTTAATGTCATTAAACGGATTGTGCATGTGACTCTGGCCTACACTTATATTTAGCTTGTCTCCATGGGTTACAGAAAGTGGGCCAATTCTCTGTTTCACACAGTCTGTGCTCTGTCAGTCTGCTCTTCATTTTGTGTAGGATGAAGCGGTTACACCACTTTCTAAAGGGAACACTCTGAAGCTAATCAAGAATTTCAAATTCAGACACGTGCACATCAAATAAGTCAGATGTATGTTTCCATAAGATTTGTACCTCATTATTCATGCTTTCGTTTTGAAAAGAGAGACAAACAAGAGGATTGCCACCTGAACAAAGGATACCTTCCATCTGTCTACACAGCTAATAATTGCAGTGAGCCATATCCCAGCGTGAACATTTTATTAACACCCATGGAATTTTGTCTGACTCTGGCACAGTCTAAAAAAGAACATTTCAGGTTAGCTCCAGACTGAGACTTTTCAGGACATTATTTTATATAACATAGGTTATGAATACCACAAACTGTATGTTGGTCTTTCTGCACTCCCAGATATCCTTCCTCCCACCTCTGCACCCCTGCTCTCTTTTTCTAGACTTAAACCTAGGTTTCCTGCTACTATCCTGCCTGACAGTATTTCAACAAGCAAAAGTGGCAAATGACCCTTCCTAAACCTGCTATCACTGGGAAATGTACCATTAAGGATGTCACTAGCTATACGGCGTAGGGAACTTAAGGCCTGGGGGCCAGATAGCGCCCCCAGCTTGCCTGGATCCAGCCCACAAAGCTCAGGATCCCCTTCCCCCAGCATGAGGGAGCCAGTATTGGTGCTCCAGCTCTGCACCCCACCCACCCATCCTGCCCAAACCCTCCCCCGCACTTCACTCCTGCACCCTACCTCCCAAGCAGACCCCTTATCCCCAGGCCTCTCCTGCATCCTCCTTCCTTCCCAGACCCTGCACCTCCACTCCACTCCTTCACCCTCCCACTCTCCCTGCATCCTCTCTCCCACCCAGACCCCACACCTCAAGCTTGCTTCCCAGCAGTTGTCTCCCACACTCTGAACCCCTCAGTTTTGGCCCCACCGCAGTCTTGGGGGGGGGGCTGAAAAAAATCTACTAGCCCAGGCCCCCCTAGGCACTGGTGTGAAAGGGAACATGGAGAGTGTCTTTCTCCTTCTCAGTCGGGGACCATGTCAGTAGGTTGTTGGGGTTTTTTTAATGTTTTTGCTTCTCACCTGTGTGCGGCCCCCAACTGATTTTTCTATGGGTTAGTAACCCCCAACCCAGAAAAGGTTCCCTACCCCTGATCTATAGCTTACTTTCTGGCCTGGTGCCACGTGTTTGAGATCAATGGGTGGGAAGGAAGAGTGTTTTTCTGAAATTCAAACGTGTGTGTGTGGGTGTGTATTTTCAGAGAGAGAACGAGAGATCAGTGAGCGTGTGGCAAGCGGGGGATGCTCTTATCCATGTTTGGGAACGTGCATGATGGCTAGCTCTAGCCAAAACTATCGCACTCATGAGCCGCAAACTCATGACTCCTCACAAATTTCAGTTTTAATTATTGAGTAGCGCTGCCAAGGAAAAGGAAAAAACACACCAACCCTTAATCTTACAGAACTCGTTGCTGTTTAAGGGTCTAGGATAGAGAGAATTGGCAACAATTTGATGTGTGCCGTTGTAGCATTGGCGATAGCTGGTGTACACCCTGTAATTACTTTTTCTAGGCTACCCAGAAAATTTACCACAGCCTTCCATCTTATTTTTCAAACAGATGCATGGGTAGCAGGGTTGTATAATTTTTGGTTGTGCCCAGAATGGGTCCAAGTCCTGTACCCTACACCCACACTTCCCTTGTAAATTGATGAAGGGATGAGGGCTGTGGGGTGGGCCCAGGGATGAGGGATTCATGGTGAAGGAGGCTACTCAGGAGTTGGGCAGAGGATGGGAATGGGGGTGAGGGCTCTAGCTGGGGGTATGGACTCTGGGATGAAGTCAGGGATGAGGGGTTCATGGTACAAGAGGGGGGCCAGGAATTAGCAGAGGGTTGAAGAGTGAGGGGTCTGGCTGGGGGTGCGGGTTCGGGGGGTGGGCTGATGGATGGGGAAGGGGCCTCAGGGCTGGGGTGCAGAGGTGAGGAAGGTTGGAGAGGGGACGAGGGGTTCAGGGAGCAGGAGTGTGCTTAGGGCTGGAGCAGAGGGTTGGTGTGTGGGGCTCTGGGATGGGGCCAGGGATGAGGAGTTTGGGGTGCAGGCAGGCTGTCCCAGGGCTGGAGCCACCGGAGTCCTGCAAGCCCTCTTCTCACAGGCAGCAATGAGCTCTGAGGGAGGGCCCCCGTCTCCTCAGCAGCCAGGCCCACAGACTGAGGAGTAAAAGGGGGCAATTACCCAGGGGCCCAGGTGATTTAAAAGGGACCGAGGGCCCTAGCCACTGTCACAGTAGCTCTGCCTGCTCTGGGGAAAAGCGTTTCTTGACTCTAAGATGCTTTTGATGTGCCCCATGCAGGTTCAAAGATGGCTGAGGCGGCAGAGTAGATGCTGCATAGAGTAGGGGCATATCAGAAGTATCTTTGGCTTTGTCTACGCTTACTGAGAGATCGACGCTGGAAAAGTCAACCTCCCAGGGGGTCAATTTAGCAGGTCTAGAAAGGATGCACTAAATCGACTGCTGATGGTGCCTTCATCAACTCTGGTACTCCACTGGCTCATGAGGAGTAAGGGACGTTGATAGAAGAGTTTCTCCCATCAACCTCTCGCAGTGGGGAGGCCATGATAAGATGAACTAAAATATGTCAACTCCAGCTATGCTATTCACATGGCTGGAGTTATGTACCTTAGTTAAACTTTGCCCCTTAGTGTAGACCTGGCCTTTGAATCAAGAGATGCTGTAGCTTTTACCCAGAAAAGGTTGGGTCAGAATGGTTACATCTGCCCTGGGGCTCTTCTGGGCAGCTGGAGGAGGGAGGGAAAGAGTCATTCAGGGCTTCTCTAGGTGGAGGGACTTGTGGTCCCGGCCAAAGGAGGAGAATGGGGGAGGAGGGGGTGGCAGCCAGCCCCTGCCCAGGGCACAGAGATGGTTCGGGGGAAGTGGGTGGGATGGTGGGTGGGACCAGGGGAGATTCCCAAACATTGGTAGAGCCAGATCTCTGTGCTCTGAATATTTGTGGAGCACAGACACCAGAGGCCCATATAACTTGTCGCCTATGAATAGATGTCTCTGTCTTTACTCTCTGTGACATTCAGCAGAGCTTACCTTAGTCTCAGTGAGTTATGCTTAAAGTTCTGGGAATATTTCTGCCCACAGCTGAACAAATTTAGCCCCTTTCTCTGTTCATGAATTATTTTCAAACAGATGTCAATTTTTACAAATTGGGAGCCAGATCCTTAGCTGATCTAAACTGATAGCTCTATGGAAATTAAAGGTGCTCTGATCATTTGCATCAGCTATGAATCTTGCCATGTTCATTATTAAAAATTATTCATTGGAAAGTTTGTATGAAAATATTTCACCCTATGGATTTCTTATATAATAATCACGGACTATTGCTTGGAGTGTTCATGACTCATAATTTCCTGCGTGATTTGTCACTTACATTTTATTGCATTGTTACTGTTCCTGGATTCGATGACTCCCAAAACAACAAAGAGTTTTCAGAAGTTGCATAAACTCTTCCAGCAGGAATTATTGTGTTAATTGATTAGCATTTCTAACACTTTCTTTTCTACAATAATTTTTGTACACAATAAATCCTTTGGTGAAAAAGGTAACAGAAAACAAATCAAAGGGGACTTGAATACCCTTTAAATGGACTAACAGTTTTTATTTTAATCAATGTGAATATCTGTTGACAGTACTCCCTGTACTCTACTTATGATCCATTCTCAAGTGTTTTTTTTTCTGTAGTTCAGCATTTCATACCATCCAGAACACAGCCCAAAGAAAATGTTTACACAGATTAGTATCTGTCATTGCTTCTATTTATTTAAAATCTTCTGCCAGATCTTATTCAGTTGCTTAGGTTTAAATTGGCTATCATTGACCTGGTTTTAACCCTTATTTCTGAAACGTGGCATTAAACATTCACAATTAAGATAACAAAGAATATTAAAGTAACTGAAATATAAATAGTAAAATCAACAATTTAGTTGAATAATAGTACCCAAGATGACATTAGACAAATACAGATCCAGATTGCTCTGCTATAGCTTTATAATTTCATTGGAAAGTCTGGATCACAAGAGAACTGCTATGATTGCATAACACACATGTATATTTTATTTTTTTCTTAACTTTAGTGTAACACTAGTTCAAATGCTAAACTCTCTATCCTAAGATTTCACTATTCCACAGTCTGGGATCTGGTTGAATTAAGAAACAGAGATGTTCTCTCAAATCCCTGTACAGAGTTCATCATAGTTACAATATGTCACTACTGGCAGAAAACACCAATTGGACTGCCTAGACTAGACTGGATTAGAGTGGATGAAATCAAAGACTCATTTTAATATTTTTGGATCATGGCACATGCATTTGAGAACTGGGAATACAGTCTGGAGACAGAGGGAGTTGTGGTTTAATTGGTAGCAATGTGAAGTGACCATTCAGTAAAACTGAAGTGATTTAAGAAACTGTGTAACCTCTTCAATATGCGCTTCTTTTTAATCCCAGGTGTTTTCCTCATCCGTTACCGTTGCTATAGTTCTTAAACTCTTATGAGCAACCTGCTGTCTTTTGGAATTTCTCTAATCCCCTAGTGGTAGCACCCAATTTAGTCCCAGCCAACAGTCCCCATAGACAACATTGTGATCTAATCACCTGTGGGCTGGGCCCATTCTCTGGACATATTTGCAAAGGCTGATACAGCAGAGGCAGTATGAGTGATGGCTAACCTCAGTGATTTCTCCCCTCAGGAATGCTCATGTGCCTATGTGCTGATCGTGACAGCTGTGTACTGGGTCTCAGAAGCGGTACCGCTCGGAGCTGCAGCCCTAGTTCCTGCTTTCCTCTACCCACTCTTTGGAGTCATGAAGTCCAGTGAGGTAACCCAAAGCATATTCTATCACTTCTGACTCTGTTGATTGTTTGCAGCAAACAGGAGAGCAACGGGGCTAATATGGCAGCTAAGTGACTAAATCTGTAAAAAGTAGGCTAACCAGCTGCCCATAGAAGGAACATAGTCTGACATTCCCAAATACAATCTGGACACACATGGGGCTGTATCACCCCTGCCCTGCAACCTTGGATGTCTCACAATGCTGCTGTAGCTTCCATCCTGGATTACTCACAATTAGCCTGCCAGCATGTAGGCTATACCCAAAAGCTACGTCTAGACTGGCGCGCTTTTGCACCAGAGCTATGCAAATGAGGCTCAACGTTGGAATATCGCCGAGCTTCATTTGCATGGCTAATGAACTGCCATTTTCGCGGAAGAGGCTCTTGCGCAAGACGGGGCTGTCCACACTGCCCCTTCTTGCGCAAGAAAAACCCTTTTGCGCAAAGCCGTTATGCCTGAAAATAATCGGCATAACGGCTTTGCTAAAAGGAGTTTTTTCTTGCGCAAGAAGGGCTGTGTAGACCCGTCCTTGGCGCAAGAGCCTCTTCCGCGAAAAATGGCAGTTCATTAGTTATGCAAATGAGGCTCGGCAATATTCCAACGCTGAGCCTCATTTGCATAGCTCTGGCGCAAAAGCGCGCCAGTCTAGACGTAGCCAAAATGTCTGTATTCCCATAGCCCTGGACCATCTGCTCTGAAGCCAGCAGCCTCTCAGCAAATACCAATCACACACTGGCTTCCACCAGCCTTGGTTGCTATTTGCAGGGTGACCCTCTACATACTCCCAGTCCTGAATTTCCCCCCAAAATATGGACAGTCCAGATATATTAGGCCTGTTGCCCCTTGAAGGGGATCAATACAGAGCAATTTGCTACCTTAAATGAAGTTACCCAAACAATTCACAACACTGGATTAGATTTAATTAAAGAATAAAATAAGTTTATTTTACAAAAAAAAAAAATATCGGTGAGTGCAACTGATGAGGTATTAAAGTCAGAAACAGTTACAAGAAAAACAAAAATAAAATGCTGTCTAAAATTAAAAACACTAGACTAGGTTCAAGGTGAAGTTCTTGCACGTTTTTAGGACACTGCTGACTAACCTCATAGGCTAGGACCCAAAGCCCATAGGCTGTTTCTTTTGTTGTCTTAGGTGGCAAAGAGAGCTGGAAGGGGAACAAGAACTTGGGGTGCTTTCCCCTCACTTTTATAGTTCAGTCACCCTTTGACATGCATCTTCCTGAGAGTGACCTCTAGGGTAACTTCTTTCCAGCTGAGAGCAAAGAGCCATGGAGTCTAGTAGGCTAAGTTCCCCCTAAACTATGCAGCCACGTAGATTCCCATTAAGCCCCATGCAGGTGCCCAGATCTCTCCCAGCCCTGAAGCTGCAGTGGCCAATGGAGGAAAGCCCCTTCTTGCCAACCCCAGCACTGAGCTGCCATGGCCAGGGGAAAGGAGCGCCTTCTTGCCATCCCCATCATGGAACCATCTGGATAATCCCAAGCCCCAACCTCCTACCCCACTCTGAGCCCCTCACCAAACTTGGAGCCCCCCCTGTTATGCTTATAAGAAGCACACAGGATCTTTATAGGGGAAAAGGCAATATGCCACATTTATTAAGAATACAATAGTAAAGCAGTTAGCATATGCTTATATAGACACACACACATACAGTCCCACCAACTGATGTTATATTTACCAGTTCACAGTCCATGTCTCTCCAGTGGCCATCCAGATTGATCACTGATAGGAGCAGGGCTCTATCGGTCTGGACCAATGCTCCTGTGTTGGCAGGATGTACCCAAAAATTATGGGAAAGCAGCTCCTTTTTGTAGCAGTTTTCCTTTACTGGGATCAGTACATTTTGCACTGTCATGCTGTAATCAATCGCCATTTGATGAGTGCTTGTTTTCTTAAGTTGTTCTTCTCATGTCCAGCTAGCTTGTCCCAACCGATAGGTGCTTGCCTTATCTTTTAGAGTCATCAATCTGCCCTTCATCCGCATCTCAATAGAGGTACATAGCATCTCCTGCCGCTTTTACATCTAACCTCGTCTTCTCTCTGAAACATCTGGTCTGTTGATGGCCTTCACACTTAGCTTCTAACACATATTCCTCATTCACACACACAAAACAGAATTGATCTCCTTGTTGCACAGACACAATGGCTGTGTCTACATTGGCACCCTTTTCCGGAAAAGGGATGCTAATGAGACAAGTCGGAATTGCAAATGCCGCGGGGATTTAAATTTTCCCAGCGGCATTTGCATAATTTATAACTGCGCTTTTTCGGCTCGGGGCTTTGACGAAAAAGCGCCAGTCTAAACCGGACTCTTGCGGAAAATAAAGCCTTTTCGGAAGAGCCCTTATTCCTCTTAAAATCAGGAATAAGGGATCTTCGGAAAAGGCTTTATTTCCGCAAGACAGACTGGCGCTTTCGTCAAAGCCCCGAGCTGGAAAAAAGCGCAATAATTATGCAAATGCCGGGAAAATTTAAATCCGCAGCATTTGCAATTCGACTTGTCTCATTAGCATCCCTTTTCCAGAAAAGGGTGCCAATGTAGACACAGCCAATATGAATATTTAAGCAGGAACATCAAATTACAATTTAAACAAAACAATCATCACACCCTTTTACTTAATTAACAATACTAATTTTAAAACTTAAAACAAAAACCATAAGAATTCCTGACTTGGAAATCAGCTTCAGACACAAAATTCTGGCAGCTGCAACTTTTCCAATGGTAAGGTAAAGGTCCTTTCTGCTTTCAGAAAGGGTACCTGACAGGGTACACTGAGGCACATTAGATTACATAAAGCTACATGGCTACACCCCTCCTACACTCCAGATTCTTCATCCCCAACCAGAGACCTTACACCCCAACCCTCTGTCCCAGCCCTGAGTCCCTCAAACCCACCCTCATCCTAGAGCCTTCATCCTCAGCTGGAGCCCTCATATTCCTGCACCACAACCCTCTGCCCCAAACCTGATTCCCCTCCCACACTCAGAACCTCTTGGCCCCACTCCCACCACATGAATTTTGTCATGTGCACCAATATGAAGGTGACATGTTGCACATCACCTCCACAGTAAGAAAAAATCATTCCACTGAGGGGTGGAAAAAATGAGAGAGAACACTGCTGGTAGGGCGGAGGTTTTTTGCTGCTCTTTGCTAAGATGAAGACTTATGTTCCTGTCCTCTCTCTTTACCAAAGAATGGCCACTTGATAGGCTCTGTCCCATCAGCTTTGATAACACCTTGGCTGGGTTTCAATTTGTCCTTTGTCTTTGAGAAACAAAGACACTTGCCAGACCTGTCTGGTAAACACACTTCAGTTATGATTTCAGTTTATGTTCATTACTGTGTATATAATGTTGTTACATACACTTGATTATTATATTATTGACTGGCAATTTATTACTTTTCAAATGATTCCTTACAAGCCATATTTTGTATAAATATTATTACAGATATTGTGCGAATACAGGGGTGCATTCCATCATACACAGAAACATAGGAATGGCCACAGATGATTGGTCCAGCTAGTGCAGTTTTCTATCACCAACAATTCTTGGTACCAACTACTTTAGAGAAATGTGGGAGAAGCTTCGTAGTAGGTAACTATGGATAACTCCCAAGGAAAACCTCCTCCTAAACCTCAGGACTTAGAGGCAGTCTGGGTGTGTCTAGACTACAGGGTTTTGTCGACAAAAAGTGGACTTTTGTTGACAAAACTATACCTGCGTCTACACTACCGCCGAGTTCTCTCAACATAACGTCGACAGAACCGGCAGTTTTGTCGACGGCGGTAAACCTCATTCTACAAGGAATAATGCCTTTTGTCGACAGACTTCTGTCAATAGAAGGCGTTATTGCATCTACACTGTCCTTTGTGTCTACACTCTCATGTCGACAAAGCGGCTTGCTTTGTTGACAGAACTGGATGTAGTCTAGACGCTCTTTGTCGACAGTATCTGTCGACAAAGCCTCTGTTGACAAAAGCCTGTAGTCTAGACGTGTCCTCTGATCCCTGAAGCAGGAGGATATCTATGTCTTCCAAAACTGCTACTAATATTTACTATTATAACTAGTTATTGTTACCTATATAAATGTCTAATTTGTTTGACAAATCCATCTAAGCTTGACTTCAGTGATGTCTCGTGTCAGTGACTCAGAGGGGTAGCTGTGTTAGTCTGTAACTTTAAAAACAGCACCTTAGAGACTAACAAATAGAGAGAAAGAGAGAGAGAGAATGAATCATGAGCTTTCATGGGCACAACCCACTTCCTCAGATGAAATGAGCTAGAGTGGAGAAAAATATCAATGAGTTCCACATGTTAATTGTGAGTTGTGAGGAAAAAAATATTCTCTTGGATCTGTTTTGAATTTGTTTCTTTTAATTTTCATTAGTCATCTTGTTCTTGTATTATGAGACTGGGGATTTCCATTAATGCTATCTACATTCTTTATAGGATTTTTCTTTTACTCTTGTTCTCAGCATGAAGATCAGTGTCAGCTTATTAGAACAGGAAGCACAGGGCTTGTCTGCACAAATAATGTGAACAGAAGCCAGAGAGTCATATCCCTCACTCATAGTACAGGCATGATCTAAGTTCAGTACCAGGCCTGAATGTAAACTGCTACAGTGAAGTGTACAGTAAGTCTGAAACTGCTCTTCAAGGTGTTAACTGCCCTGGTAAGCTCAGAGGCATAATAAACTTGCAATCAGTGGTGAAAGGGTTGACATGGAAAATTACTTAATTAGACTGTGAGGTTATGCTTTGTGCTTGTTACACACACTGAGCCTCCTTCTTGCACTCATTACACAAACTCAGCCTGCCTCATTCTCCTTCCCCAGTGCCAAAAACCCCAGTTGTGCCCTATGCAATAGCAAGGCCCTTCAGTTCTCCTCCTTCCCCTTGTAAACAGCTGCATGTTTTCAGTACAAAAACTGAAAACAGCTGACTATTTAAAAATGTATGTGCTGCATACTACAAATTGAATTTAATATTTAATTTAAATTAAATAATAATAGGAATACTCTACAGTCTGCTTTATTCATTTCCCAAAAATAAAACAAATGCTTAAATTAAAAAAAATCCCTGCATTCGCTGATGCTGTTGCAAAATTTCCAGTCTGATGTGCAGGGGAGCCTTCAAAATTGCTAAGCCCATGGGCAATGTGGCTGGGGGGCACAGCTCCATGCACCTGGAAGGGGCGGAGTCTCAGGAGGAAGAGGCGGGGATGGAGCAGCGCTCCCATGGCGATTCTAAAGGGCCTGTGGGCAGCTCCAGCAGCTGCTGCTACCGCAGTAGCAAAAGCAGCAGCCAGAGCCCTGGGTTCTTTAGAATCTCCAGGCCTCAGGGCAATTTCCCTCTTTGCCCCACTCCTGTTGGCGGGCCTGCTGAACTGCCAGGGAACTCAGGGTCTTGCCACATGGTTTACACCAAATATCACTCACACGGCCATGTGTGTGTGTGTGTGTGTGCGTGTGTGGTATATTCTTTAGTTTCTCCAAAATACTTTTAAAGGGATAAAGGGAAACAATCGAGTCCTTGTGTTGCTAGCTCAATAGATCCCTTTCATTCAGTCTAAGAATTTTTTTATTAAAAAAATGCTGGACTAGGTGTGTGTGTGGGGGGGGAGGAGAGTTAATGAGGTAGAAAGTAGTGAAAGAGACATGAAAATGTGATATTTAAAAGTTTTTGGCAAACATTGAACCGTGACGGCCAAGTCCCTTTTTGTCATCATGGGAATTTGTTACATAAATAAAAATAAAGATTTTTTTATAACTTAAGAGAGCACTTTTCATGAGCAAAGCTTTAGAAAAGAGAGCAAGGATCGTTATCATGAAATAATCACCAATGAGGTGTGGTGAGGTTAAGGACAATAAGAGAAATCTTGACCCTTTTGAAGTCAATGGCCAGCTCCCAAGGATTTCAATGGGGCCAGGATTTAACCCTGTGTTTTCAAACCCTAGCCTGACATTTTGCTGGTTCTATAATTGAGCTTCCGGGTTAAATGTTGGCCTACTCTTTTAAATGTTACTTGTTTGGGATCATCCCCACCAAAAAAAAAAAAAAGAGAATGATTTTAAATAGCTGACATTATAATAGCTGACACATGATTGCTAAAGCATTTTAAAATCCCAGGGTATGTCTAGACTACATGGCTCTGTCGACGGAGCCATGTAGATTAGTTTACTAGACATAGGAAAATGAAGTGGCAATTTAAATAATCACCGCTTCATTTACATAAAAATGGCTGCCGCGCGCTGTGCCAATCAGCTGTTTGGCAGCACAGCACAGTAGTCTGGACGCTCCGCGGTCGACAAGGGAATGAGGTTTACCAGGGCGGTCGACAAAGGGCTTGTAGACAGAAGAAGTTGTAAAAGTAACTGTTAGCTGGTCATTGTGAACCGTTTCCTGTGACTCCTTCACCTCAACTAACGAATGTGTTAAAACTACAACTTTCTCTGCTACATTATTATCATATTTTTAAAATACAACCTACGTTCTTGCATGGAAAATTCCTTTGATAGTGTTGAACTAGCAATGGAAGCTGAAGTTGCATAGCATATCTGAAACCCAGCCTACCTATTTACATGCTGAAATATGAATTTGGATGCTTAACTTCAGGTAACTAATTCTGAAAATTTAGACTTTAGGGACTTTACACCAGAAATCTGTGGCTAAGTTAGGAATAGCATTTAGGTGTCCTTACTTTCTTTTTTTAATCATGGGGAGGTCCAGGATGGTCCAATGGTTAGGGTGCTAGTTTGGAGCTCTGGAGGCTTAGATTCAGTTTCCTACTCTGACACAAGCTTCCTTTGTGACCTTTCAGGGAGAAATGCGTCCACAATTTGACTCTAAATATCTTACCTAAAGTGACTGAGAGACTTTGTATCAGGGTAGAAGGTTGAGGTTTATTATACAGGCATTGGTGGTGACTCCGTAGTTAAATTTGCATGGAGATTTGCTATTAGATCATGATTCAAACCTGTTCTGTTTCACAAGGGGATGGAAATCTTTCCCAAGATTTCCAGAAAACTCTTCAAAAGCGCAGTGGCATTTTCTGTGTAATTATTTTTATAAAATAGCTGTGGATTTTTGTGCTCTCTTGCTCTCTTGCTCTCTCTCTTACACAAAAACACACACACACACACGCATGATCAGTCTCTGGGAGCTTTCTGTGGGTGCATTTTAGCCTTGCTTTCCTTATGATTAAACAAGATATAAAGACTTAAGAATAAGTGGGTAGGTGTAGAATCCCAGGTTGAATGAGCACTTCGGAAGTTTTGGCAGGTGGGAATCCACAGAAGATGTGTCAGTTTGGGCTTAATCTAAACATTTAACACATTACAAAGTAAAACTTTTATAAACTAACAGAAAATCACATGACCTCTCTCAATTTCTCTCTGCCTCTCCAAAATTGAGAAACCTAGCTGACAGGTTGCATGATACATTTTAATTTATCAACACCAGAAGAAAAGGAATTAAGTTGTGGTATTTTGAATCATAGGGTTTCCATTTCTTCCACTTTCCCTACATGCTGTCTGCAAGTGACTTCATTCTGTGATTGCTGATCTCCAACTTGCCTTTCCTGCAGGTGGCTGCCGAGTATTTCAAGAACACAACTTTGCTCCTCATGGGGGTGATTTGTGTGGCAGCTTCCGTTGAAAAGTGGAACCTACACAAGCGGATTGCTTTGCGTATGGTCATGATGGCTGGAGCAAAGCCAGGCATGTGAGTGAATCCTTTATAATAGTTTAGAACATTAAAGGGTATTGGCATCATGTTTAAAAATAAATGAGCAAATATTAATTAAATCTAGCCCTGTATGCTTTTCAAAAGCATATGGTGTCAGTTCCTGTAATGCATTGTACTTTTCCAATCTGGTGTCTTAAGTCAATCTTTGATGATCTTTTCATGTCCATAAAATTTATGAATTTTTCTGCCCCCTGTCTTTCTGCCTCTTCTTTTTTGTCTTTTATCCCTTCATCCAATACTCTCTGTTCATTGTGCTCTCACATTTCCTTGGGCTCTTCTGTTTGTTCCCTCCTTGACTGTTGTTTGATGTGTACAAAGCACTCACGATGAAATGCAGAATTTCCTGTTTTCACCTTGTTATGAATTTGGTCATAGATGGGGCTGAAATGATGCATTGTGCTGGTCCACTGTATTGGGGTGAATTTCAACTTGATGCAATATAATATATTTGCAAGTAAAGAGGAGAAATAATACATAAATAATAATTAATTAATTAAAATATTGGACAAGGGGGGGATCATGAAAAAGTTGTAAAAGTGCCCCCAGAGGGCTGTTCTCTCTTGTATTCTAGGTTACTTCTCTGCTTTATGTGCTGTACAACCGTTTTATCCATGTGGCTTTCCAATACCTCCACCACAGCCATGGTGATGCCAATTGTGGAGGCAGTGCTACAGGAATTAGTGTATGCTGATGAGGAGCATGAGGTCATCGGTACTGCAGGCAACACCATGCCTAAAGAGCGGGAGCCATTAGGTATATGATGATCTCAGTAATTCTTCTTTCATTTTTACATATTGGAGGCCAAATCCAGCTCCTGTAAATCATCATAGATCCATGGAAACCAGTGGAGCAATGTGAATTATACTACGTGAGGATTTGGCCCTGTTATCTATTTTTTGTATATTGTGTACAGCTATATTTATTTTATAGCCTCAGGGATATCTGGCAGGAGAAGTGGAATTAGGAGTCTGTGTAAGCTGAAGGGAAGCTGAGTTGAGGGCATCACTTCAGGGCAGATTTAAACTGTAGCTTATGCACAAGCTTTCAGGGAGTTCTAACTAGATGGAAAGTTTGAAGGCTCTGTGGCAAGACACAGGTAAGGTTGTTTAGGTGTTCTACATGTGCATTTCTATATCTTCATGTTTAGATTTCTTTTGCATTTAAACTGTGAATTTCCTGGGTTTATAATGCTTAGTTTTGAAATGTTTATAACCTCCCTATAATTTAGCATTAATCTAGGGTATAAGCATTTACCCTAGATTTACTCTCAGCGTAGTTTTTGTCTAGGAATTTCCTCAAGTTTTTTGATGAACATTTTCATATATGAACCACACTAAACAAGAAACTCAAAGAGAATGTACCCAGGTGATTTAAATATATGTAGTATCCAGCTTAGATATATTATTTAGTTCTAACTTTTGGAAGGTCAGATTCTTTGCTACTCTCTGGCTGCTTTACCTGACTTGGAAATAGTACAAAACAGCCAGAGCATATGGGTCATTTAACCTGCCTGTACAGCTGCTTTGTTTCATTGGAGCTGAACAAAACAGCTTCAATTTTCCCTGCCCTTTTAGCTTTCAAATGATCACTGCCTTTTCCATGTTCCTCCACACACACACCAGTTTTCTTTACTTCTCTACATTCCCTGCATGCACACACATGTACATCTAGGCTGTGTCTACATTGGCACCCTTTTTCGGAAAAGGGATGCTAATGAGACACAGCGCAATTTCAAGATCTACTTTCAAGTAGGCATAAGAGATCTTGCAGAAAAGGGTTTATTTTCCGCAGAAAGACTCGCTTTTTTGACTGCTTTGCCGGCAAAGCCCGTCGAGCCGGAAAATCGAGCCGGCAAAGCCCGAGTCTCATTAGCATCCCTTTTCCGAAAAAGGGTGCCAATGTAGACACAGCCCTAGTTTTTTCACCTTCCTGGTGTACTTGTTTAGTTGACCTGGTGCAATGGACACTTTTGAATATTTAAGCTTAATGGTCATTTTGTGCCATTAGTTTTCATAACTGAAAGTTTATCTGTGACAAAAAAACTCCCCAAAAGAGCCACCATCTCTATTGCTGTCAATGGAACAACTTAAAAAACAATGAATGGTCCTACAGCACCTTAAAGACTAACAAAAAATGTAGATTTTGTGGGCACAACCCACTTCTTCAGATGAATGGAGCAAGGAATCCAGAGGTACAAATAAATAGCAGAAAAAGAGGGGATGGGGAGGGAAAGAGAAGGGGAAGAAAAGCTTGTCAATTAGAGTGTCCATGCTAAATGAGGCTAATAGAGTGGTCTGTAAGTGCCCAATACCTAGCTTTTGATGTCAATAGGGTGTTGAATATAGCAGCCCATCCAGTTCATGTCTTTGTTCAAACCTTGATTAAAAGTGTCAAATTTGCAAATAAAGACAAGTTCCGCAGCTTCGCTCTCCAGCTGGTTTTTTAAATTGCTTTGTAAGAGTATAGTCACATTTAGATCTATTACTGATTAGATCCCATTCTACACAAGGCCCTGCTCCTTTCCATCAGCCTGTCCCTCCAAAAGAGCCCCAAGCACACCCACTGTGGCCACAAACTCCAGCACTTTGGAGCCTGGTGCTCCAAGTGGATAGATAGTGCAGCTAGCCCTATCACCCTGTCTCCCTCCAGCAAGGAGGCCAGCCAGCCCAGGCCAAGAGCAGGGAACAGCAGGAGGGGGCCTACCCTTGTGGCAGAGCATGGTTGGGGCCACACTAGGCTGTTGGGAAGGCACAGCAACACCTACCCATGTTTGAGGAGTCAGAGGCACTCGATACAATTGAGAACAGTGAAAGTGAGAGAAGATGGCTTTTTCAAAATGGCTACCCACCGAAGACAGCTGTCTCTTCAGTTCTGCCTAGAACAATGGGAGATGGAAGATGTTTTGAAAGATGTTTTTGTGGAATTTCCTAGCTGAACATTGTGTCTTTCAGCCTCTGCTGAAGGGAAAACTTTCAGTTATAAAGAATAAAAAGGGAAATGACTACTAATCTTAAAAACATTAAATAAATAATAAAATGAAATAATTAAAAATAATAATCAAGTGCAGCTCATGCACAAAATTTGTGAGTCTTAACTACACGTGAAGTTCAAAGAGTGGGTTATTCTGATACCAAAATAATTAGGAATAATAAAAAGTCTAAGATTGGTTACTAACTTTTTAAAGGTCCTACTTTTAATTAATTTTAATCCCTATACTAAGACATTTACTTGTACATTCTTAGAACCTGGGGAAGGAAACAATGTATTTTAAATAAGGAGCAATAAGGATTTTTTTTTTTTGGCTTTAAGTGCAAGAGTCAATATTAATTATGGGCCAAACACTATCCATGCCTCCATAACATATTACCTAAAGTTCTGGACCATCTGCATACCTGATTATGGAAGATAACTGATTATGACACACTTGTCTCATCCATGGGAGTGGAGGAGGGAACACTAGACCAGGTATAGCACTCTCATTACAGGGCATATGGAAGGCTGTTAGATCTCTTAACTGCATTTCCAAACCTTGAAATGTTTGGATTTCTTTTAAATATAACTCTCACTCTGAATTTCCAGGGTTGGTAATATTTGGTTCTTAGTTAATTTTTTTAAAACTCTTAAGTTACTGTGACATACTTTCAACCTTAATTCCATCTTGATGTAATATTTTGTCTGGCAATTAATAATGGAACATCCTCATCCAGCAATGAAATGCTTCCAGCACACAGAGGCACAGCCCAGAGGCAAGGAAACAAAGGTGTACTTAAGAGGCTCGGGGTCTGAAACAACCACCCTTCTCTTACACTGCCACCACTATAAGTAGACAGCCAAGGGAGCTGATCCAAGGCACAACAACAAAGTTCCTGTGGCCTATGGGCAGCTAGACAATACCTCCATGGTGCTATGTTATAGCCTCCGCTCCACCCTGGCATGGCCCTTGTGATATTCTCCACCTGCCAGCTAAGGGACTCTTTCACTCCCTATTCCACTGCAGGGCCTGTGTTGGCAGTGAAAATCCCTCCTTTTGTTTTTGGATTTGTGGTCTTCCATCTTAGTACTGACCAGATCCAACCTTGATAGCCTCTCATATCTAAGACTAAAGGTCTACAGCTGTAGTCACATACGGTATGTTACTGACAGGTCTTTATTAGCCAAAGTTAAATAAATAAGAAAATAGGGAGGAATCATAGAAGACTAGGGGTTGGAAGAGACCCTGTCCTCCCCAGGCGAGCGCCCTATCCCCTAGGCCACGCGGGAACCCGCCCCACCACCACCTTACCGTCAGGGCGCCCTCAAGAGGATATCCAGTCCAACCCCTTGCTCAAAGCAGAACCAACCCCAACTAAATCACCCTAGCCAGCGCTTTGTCAAGTCTGGCCTTAAAAACCTGTAAGGATGAAGATTCCACCTGTAAGGATGGAGTTGCCTAGGCAACTCCAGTGCTTCACCATCCTTTACTAATAATATGCTGCATTACGTCCCAGAGTAGAAAAAAGTGTTCATGGAAATAGTTCTGAATTGAAACAAAGGAAAACTGCTCAGCTTCCAACTCTGACAGTCTCTCTCTCTTCTCTCTCTCTCTCTCTTTCTTTCTTCCCTCCACCCATTACTTTAGGTCTCAGTGAAAAACATGGCCAAGCCTCAGTGGAACTCATTTTCACCAATGAGGAGTAAGAATGAATCCTGGGCATCACTACTGGAGATTTGAACCGATGCAGGTTGCAATGAAATGAGCACAGGAGTGGCAAAAAGAAAGGGCAAACAGAAGCTCACAAATGAGCATTTGAGATGTTTGACAGGAAAAGATTATGTGAAGAGTGGGGCTTAGGCTGCCAGATGTTCCTATTTTATAAATGTTCTATGTCATTATCTAAGTCATTGATGTTGAACAGAACCTGTCTCAAAACTGATGCCCACAGAACCCCACTCATTATGCTCTTCAAGCATGATGGTGAACCATTGATAACTACTCTCTGAGAATGGTTATCCAGCCAGTTATGCATCCACCTTATGGTAGCTCCATGTAGGTTGTATTTCCCCAGTTTGTTAATAAGATGGATATAAGTAATGATACCCTCTGCTCTACGTTCTCCTCCTAGAACTGAGTCTGTTACTAGAGTGAAGTAGCTTGGAAGCCTTGCATCATCACTCTCATTATCATGGGACTGATTTTCCCTAAACTCCCTCTCCGGCATCTCTCCTTTTACCTTATCGTTATCTGCCATGCACCTGTGCTGTAAAGCATCAAGCTCCAAATGGAGCATTATTCAATTAACCACCTTTTATGCCATAGGATATGTCTACACTGCATTCCTCTTTCGAGAGAGGAATGCAAATGTAGCTGAGCGAAATTGCAAATAAAGCACAGATTTGAATTTCCCATGCTTCATTTGCATAATCGCGTCTGGGTGCTATTTCGAAATACCCTATTTCAAAAAAAGAAACGCTGTTTAAACACGGTTATTTCAAAAGAAAACCCTTCTTTCGAAATTACCCTTACTCCTTATAAAATGAGGTTTAAGGGTAATTTCGAAAGAAGGGTTTTCTTTCAAAATAACTGTGTCTAGACAGCATTTCTTTTTTCGAAATAGGGTATTTTGAAATAGCGCCCGGATGCGATTATGCAAATAAAGGTCAGGAAATTCAAATCCACACTTCATTTGCAATTTCGCTCAGCTGCATTTGCATTCCTCTCTCGAAAGAGGAATGCAGTGTAGACATACCTATACTGAAAAATGGCATACTAGTAGTGTATGTCAATGGAAAAAAACTAGAAAAGTAGATGAGCTTGAAATATATTGGGAAGGTAAAGCTACTGAACCAATCAGAAGTAAAAGATTATTCCACTGTATAAAAGTTAAGTCCAATACAGTGGTGGAAGTGACCAAGACCATTACTCCAAGATCCACAAGTCACATGAGATAGATGTTAGTCACATTGCTTTAATGAGTTACTGGAAGATGCTCAGATGCTGTGGTAATGAGGGAGGAATAAGAATATAGAATAGAATAGAAGTGTTCAGTTTTTCAGTGATTCACTCCACTGGGATAATGACATTAAAAGTTTGTCAGTAAACACTGTTGGTTTCATGGAGGTGGAATTCCATTGTCATAGTGCCAGAGACAGACCTTTGGAACAAAGTGACTCTCCCATGTATCTAGCTAAGATGTCACTTGAGATGTTGGAATATAATTGAACTTTTCACAATTCAACAGAATCTAGTTCTTGTTCAGGTGTTCACTACCTGCCCTGAACATGTGCCCTTTGGGATAGCTGGGAAAAAAATGTGTTTAAAAATACATTTTTCTTTCTTTGTTTTTAGTGCCACAACCACTGACTCCAGCTCCCTGGAGCATACTAAGGTATTGTGATAGATAGCCCCTATGCCATGTGACCTACACTCAGCTCTGCATTATAAAGCAGTACAAACAGGAATGACAAAAATGTGGCTCACAGAATTCTATATTGTGCATGGTGCACTCCTTTATCCTTAATGGGAGGTAGTTCTTGTAGAGTCCATACTTTACAGCATACCATGCTTTAGCTTGATCCTAACAGCCTGGCTCCTGAGATCAAGATGGAACACCGGTTCTGTAGTTTCTGTATTCCATGCTGCCATCTTACATGAGAGGTTTGATCAGTTCAATTGACTCGTGAGTAAATGTGGCCCATGTACTCCCAGCAAGTAGCAAATGTGGCCTTTTGTTATACAAGATTTGGGCACTCCTGCAGCATGGGATGTTCAGTCAACTAGGGCACTCTACTGGCTGACCATTCTAGCCCTTATAAAAACAAGGCTTAGGTGCCTCTAGGCTCTTGTTCGGTTTATGTTGGATTCTACCATCACAACATTGCCATGGTGACAGAGGGAGGAAAGCTAAACCGACCATTTAAACTTTAAGATTTTTTTAAATAAAAAGACCTAATTTTATTTAATGTTTTATTCCATAGAATAAGGTTTCAGATAAATTGCAGGGGATTTATTGGATGGTTCTCTGACTGAACTATTCACAAAGCACCGTTGAAGGTGTCTTCTGGAATTAGATAGAGAGTATTGGTTAATCAAGGGGCATTTACCTTCTTATAGAATATGAATGGTGTGCACATGATAGCCAACCCAACTGGAACTGTGAATCCCAAAAACAAGGGGCAGCATCTACCTCAGGTAAGAGGTGGTAATTTTCTGGAGGAGAGAAATGCAACACATTCTTGCTGCTTTCCGATGCTTACTTGTCAGTAGCTTCCCATGCAATCTTTACCCCTGCAAGTTCAGAACATATGACAGTTAGACCTATGCTGGTTCCTGAGATGGTTTCCACTTTTAGTTTCTGCCTTTACAGCCCTATTATATCTTTTGGGCTTCTTTAGTGTAGCTAAAGGTAAGAGAAGGTGTTCCTCAAAGGCTGTTCCCATAGGCATTTAGTGCCATATATCCCATGCTGTGGCTGTATAATTTCCATTTCTGTTTCACTGTTCCACTTTGTTTCCCCAAAGGTCCCTCTGGAGGTAACTCTACACAAACATTAATTTTTGTCATAGATTTCTAGCTAAAGCCAAACATAAGGCAGCAGAAACTGTTCCAGCATCTTACAGACAGCTCTCTCAGTCCCTATTTCCAATATCCCTGCACTTCCTCTCCTTTGACAACCCACCACACACATGCCCTCCCCACACACACATGCATACAGACACTTCCGCCAATATACCCCAATCCTGATCTGCATTTCCTACTTCCAATGCCTGAGGTTGAACTTTGGCTATGTGTATATACTGCTTTCATGCACAAACAGATCCCAACACAGGTTAGACGCCAATCAACACATTTATTTGCATATATGGCTCAGAAGGGATCTATACACATATCTTTAGAAAAGCTACTGCATTACCTGTGCCATTCAGCATCTCTCATACCCACATGCTGTGGTCACAACCAAACTCTTTCCAGTTTTGACCTAATACAAATTTGAACTAAGGCTTTCATGAGAGAGACTACAGAAGGGATGATTAAACCCATAGCACAGACTCCTCAGGGGGAAATAAGCCCATGAGAAGCCAATAGAATTATACTGTTGCAAATGAATCTGGCTTCTCTGGTGCTGGTGCTGGTGCTTTTTTCCTGATCCTACAGTACAGGCTTTTTATTTTCTCCCTTCCCTGTGCTACAAGTGACAGAACTCTAGGGGTACGTCTAAACTACATGGCTCCGTCGACGGAGCCATGTAGATTAGTTTACTCGAAAAAGGGAAATGAAGCGGCGATTATTTAAATTACCTCTTCATTTCCCTTTGTCGTCCTGCCTCATCTACATGGCTCCGTCGATGGAGCCATGTAGTCTAGACACACCCTAGGTGTGGTACCTTATTATTTTCAATATAACAACTTGATTTCGAGAACTATCCACTGCCAGCCACCACTATGGAAACGACGTCTTTGTGTCACAGTTTCTTGTGGTCACATTTTCATTTACCTCTTTTCTGGGACATATGCTAACAGCTGTGCAGTAGGTATTACAGCTATCTTGCACCTTTCCCCCCTCCTAATATTAGATTGCCCAGTGAGAGGGTGGAAAGTCTGCCAGGCATTGCCTGGAGGCTTCTAACATGCCTCAAAGATTATATGTTCTTAAAACTGAAATTATAGAATCTACTCCTCCCAGCTCATAAAGGTTTCCTGGTATCCAGTTAAGATCTGGATTGGAATAGGGCCAAACTCTAATCAGAAGTCTGATTATGGTTTACCGTGCATTTTGGCTGTAGATCAAGCAGTTTGGGATTACTGGCCAGGTCTCTAGTTCTGATCCCAGTTAATTCCCATGGAGCATAAGCTGCCTCCTCTTACCCAGGCAGGTTATTTCTTTATAACCCATAGACATCTTGGCACTTAAAGTTTCCCTCGCTGGCCCAGGCAAGACTGTTGGTAGTGTCTAATACGCTTTATGGCATGTGTTTCTTTTTTACAGACTCAGATACTTGTCCTGCCTCCTAACCCCAAAGACCTGGACTTGAGCACTAAATACCAGTACCAGTCCAGGCACGATCATATGATCTGCAAGTGCCTCTCATTGAGCATCTCATATGCTGCAACCATTGGGGGACTGACCACCATCATAGGGACCTCCACGAGTCTCATCTTCTTAGAATACTTCAATAAGTAAGTGATACTGCACAGTCTCTGATATTACAGTAGGGGCTTGTGCTGAAGTGGCTATCATCACCCTGATGACCCTATCAAAGAGTTACTCATGTCTAGTGGAAACCCTGCAAGATGTTTGGTGTAGAGATAATTTTGCTTTTATCTCACAGACTTTCTTTTTATATATGCTTTCTCCCCTAAGTCTTTATTACTAAGCTTCAGAGGGGTAGCCAAGTTAGTCTGTAACAGGAAAAACTTAAAAAAACAACAAATCAGTAGCACCTTAAAGACTAACAAAACATGTAGATGGTATCATGAGCTTTCATGGGCGCAACCCACTTCTTCAGATTATAGGAGTATTAGAAGCCCAGATCCAAGAATAAATAAGGAAAGGGGAGGAGGGGGAGAGAAAAAAAGAGAAAAAAGGAGGGGGAAAGGAGAAAAAAAGAGAGCGAGACAGTGAGTACGTGGTTCAAACAGTTACAACAGGCTGATAAGAACAACTAGCACCTCCATTGTTTGGTTGGTAGTTTAAGTCCTAGGATGTGGAAGGTAGTGTGCGAGCCAGCCAATGTCCTTTTTCGTACCATTTGCATAAGAATTAAACTTGTAAATGAAGTTAAGTTCCAATCCTTCTCTGTGTATTTGGCTTGTGGAATTGGCCTGAAACAAAACAGTTACTTGGAGATCCATTAATAAGTGTCCAGGTAGATTAAAGTGTTCTTCAACAGGTTTTTATGTGTTGCCTTTTCGGATATCTGATTTGTGTCTATTAATTCTTTCCCGAAGAGACTGTCCAATTTGGCCAATATACATGGCAGTGGGGCATTTGACGGCATAGATCACATCAGTGGATGTGCAGTTAAATAAGCTTCTGATGCAGTGGCTGATGTGGTTGGGTCCAGTGATGAAATTGCTTATGTAGATGTGTGGACAGATTGGCACCAGAGCTGATAGCAGGGGTGGGTTCCTGGATGATTATGATGGAGGTGTATTGTGTGGTTATTGGAAAGAATTTGTTTGAGATTAGGGGGTTGTCTGTAACTAAGGATTGGCCTTTCCCCCAAGGCTTCTGGGAGTGAGGGCTCATTTTCCAGGATAGGTTACAGATTGCTGATAATGCATTGGAGGGGTTTAAGTTGTGGACTGTAGGTGATGAGAAGTGGAATCCCGTTGTTTTCTCTTTTGGGCCTGTCTTGAAGTAGTTCATGTCTGGGTACTTTACTGGCTCTGTCCATCTGTTTTTTTCACTTCTCCGGGTGGGTATTTCAATTTTATGAAAGCTCTATATAGATCCTGTAGGTGTTTGTCTCTGTCTGTGGGGTTTATTACTAAGGATATTTGACTGAAAGCAGGATTTGTATTTCTTATGTGTCCATGTCTAAATGGGAGTTGACCCCTTTTGAAATGATCTAGCCCTATATTAGTATAGTGTACACATATATATACACAGACGGAATGTTTGTCTGCTTCTTTTATTTTAAAAAAAATGCAATACAGATTGGACCTCCCTGGTCTGGTACCCATGGGACCTGAACTGTCCCAAATGAGGGAATTTCTTGGCTATGGAGCAGTCCCCTGCCACCGGCCTCCCAGGATACTGCCTCTCCCTCTGGCTGGCTCCTTTCCAGTCCCACTGCCACTAGGCTCCAGCCCTGCTGCTACAGTGATTGGGCTCTAGCACACTGATGCCAGCCAGCTTGGGTTCTCCGGGGCTGGAGCTCCCCAGCTGCTGCAGCCTTGCTTCTGTCCTGCCTGGCTGAGTCTTCCCGAGGCCAGGGCTCTGTGGCTATCCTGCTTCTGTCCCAGCCAGGGCTTCCCAGGGACTAGGCTTCACGGCTGCCCTGCAGCTTCCTGGGGACGAGGCTCACCAGCTGCTGGAAGCCCCACTGCTGCTGTGCCCCGCCGGGATGTGGCTCTGCAGCTGCTCCACTGCTGCTGCACCGGGACTGGGCTCCAGGGAGATGGGGCTCGCTGGTTCCATTGCTGCCCTGCCCTGACGGGGCTCCCCAGGGACAGGGCTCACTAGTCCAATGGGGGGATCCCCGCCACTGGACTCCCTGACTGGCTCACATTCCCAGGCACCGGGGCTCTCTGGTTCAGCAACATTCGTGATCCTGCCAGAGCACGGATCTTGCTGGACCAGAGAGCCCCAGATGTAAGAGGCTCAACCTGTACTACTCTGAGGCTCAGAGATAATTTCCCAGAGTAACTTTTGAATGGTTCTTGTAAAACTGATTTTGGGGGTGAGCTCTTATTGGAAGATTTTGATTTTCAAGTATCCTGAAAGAAGATGTATTAGTGCGCCTTTTTATTATCACACTTCCAGCACTTTTTGGTTGCCATGAGGTGCACTGACAAACAATTTTGCCAAACTCCATCCTGCTGTATTAGTCATTTTATATTTTGTGGCCCAAGACCACAAGCGCACAGAAACCACACGTGAAATTAACAAGAGTTTCAGTAAGGCCAGGATTTCATTCCTTGTGCTTGCCTGTACCTCTGAAATTATCTCTACCATTGTTATCATTTTATTAAAAAGCAATTAACTGTTGAAGCAGTTTGGGATTCAACAGGGATGAAAGACACTATGCAAAACAGCTGTATTGTATTATAATGTCCATTCACAGGTACATTTAATTTCCATCCTCAAACTAACCTGTAATTTCCATAGCCATGGTAACTTTTGCATATCACCCAGACTACCCCAAGTATGAATCAATTTGTTTCCATCACAAAATCCTTGGAGGAAAGACGTATGTTATGGAGATGCTGATTTATATTGAGGTGGAAAGCAGGATATATGGATCTGTGAGCTTCTTGACTGAGGTTAATCTAGGTCAATATTAATCTCTTTGGATAAAGAAATTGTTTTTCACGTAAAAAATGAAGTTAATACATATATTGTGACATGCATTTTGAATCTCTGTTATGTTAGGTCAAATGAATCCCTCCTGTAGAAGCAATAAAAACATTTTGTACCATCAAAACATTTCTAAAATACATGTTGAACATATCTGTGTCTGGCATTCTCTGTTCTGGAAACATCTGTGATCTGGCATGGTTTTAGTTAGCCATGTGTCCATCCCTCATGGGTGTGGCCAAGTTTCCCGTAGTCCCATAAAGTTTGTTTACAGCCACCAGTCCTGGCTCTCAGTGTTCAGTGCTGTTCTTTAGCTGTAATTTACACCAAAAGGTCTTCTAAGTGCCCAGTAAGCAGTGAAGTGTTGGTAATGCTGCTAGACAACATTGACCTCCCATGACCCAGCACATTCTCTGGTTCAGTAGGTCAGGTCCCGAGGATGCTGGACTAGAGAGGTTCAACCTGTATATGCAGTAAACTGAACACATTGGTATATGATGTAGTGTTGATATAAGGGCTAATTTGGCATTCATTTGGGAGTGGCTTTGCCATGCATGTGTAATGCAGACCACAGTTATCACAAACCCATGCTAGTACAACCCTTTTACCATACCACATGGCCACATATGTGTGCATAGCTGCATGTTGTAGGAGTCTTATACAGTTTTTTTTTTTTTTCCTTTACAGCCACTATCCAAATGCTGAGGTGGTAAATTTTGGAACTTGGTTCTTGTTCAGCTTCCCCATCTGCCTCCTCATGCTGGTCCTGACCGGGTTCTGGATGCATTGGCTGTTCCTGGGCTGCAAGTGAGTGCAGGTTGCTAGAGTTGTGTGGGAATCCCAGGGCTAAAACAGCAGGAAGTGTGGCAGCTTCCTCCCAGTGCTGGTGTGAGTCCCCTGGGCGCCGTAAGCAGAAATATTTTACCACCCCCACACACTCCCCACATACTGTAATAATTAATAAGGAGCCCCTTGAGCTGTTCAGGGTCCTACGTAATTGTTTACTCTGCGTATGCCTAGCGCCTGCTCTGCTGGGGGCCACCATTTGAGAGTTCACAAAAGCATTAACAATCACACAAATGCTGGGTCACTATTCATCCCCTTTTCCATGGATATGGGTCCCATCCACTCCTTAGAGAAAGTCTCCTTTCCTAGTAGCACTGGATGCACAACAATGGTCTTTACTGATGCTTGAGTCCAGTGGCTGAAAAGGACTGATGAAAATCTATGCCCTGCACTTTCTTTGGTTTTGATGGGAAAAGTTTTTAATATGGCCGTGCCTTGATCAAGGCCATCAGGGAGACTTCTGATCAGAAGGGGCAATTAGAGGGGGGAAAAAAAGCCAGTTGGTAAAAACATGCCCAACTCTCCTCTCCCACTGCTGTAAATCAGGAGGGATGCCACTAAGGCAAGGAAGCTTACTTTGGTGTCAGACCAATGGAAATAAGAGGGGAATCAGGCTCCGTGGGATCCTAGCTGTACCAGTACAAAGTGCCATACTCACAGTCACAGTGCTAACTAAAGGTGCTGTGTTTATCAACAGAAGAGGTGGCAGGGAGAGTGAAAGCTTTTCCACGCACCCAGGCTGAAGGGATGTAGAGGCATTCAGTCACCATGACCACTAGACAGTGGCCTCTCTGAGGGACAAAGTGAATTGTGAGGACAAGAGGGAGCTTTATTGCGATCCCTAACATATTTCACATAGGACAATGAATAGCTCTTAAATGATAATGACTTCTGGTGGCTACTGTTCTTGAGAGCATTGAAGAGGTAAATAGCTCTGTGTCCTTTTCCCAATCAGTCCCCTGAGTCTTCTAGTTTCCATTTAAAAGGCTGTAATAAATTAGATTTTTTTCTTTAATCCTGAGAGGAAACAGGCCCTAACATGACCCTTAGTTTTTTAATAAACAGAACTGACATTCCACATTGCAGCCAAGAACTCACCCTGATTAATGCTGTTCTAAAGAACACCAAGGAACTGGAGCATTATCGACCTTTTGTGAAGTGTTGGTTGGTTCCAAGCCTCTTTAATCTCCAACTCTTGTTCTCTGCAGTTCATAAGAGAATACGTTAGGTTAGGAGTTTGGCTACAGAGCTCTGGCTGAGTTTCCTTCTAAGTCTTGGCAAGTGATCTTGATAAAACATCGAAAGCGATGTCTAGTTCAGTGCTTGCTGACAGACTTCTATGGCAGGGATGGAGAACCTTTTTTGGGTCAGGGGCTGCTGACCCACAGAAAAATCAGTCAGGAGCTGCACACAAGTGAAAAGCCCCCCCAAAAATGACCCCCCCCCCAAAAAACTTCAAATCCTCACTGACATGGCCCCCAACTGAGAAGGAGAAAGATATTCGTCACGTTCCCCTTGCACATCAGAGCCTAGAGGAGCCCAACCTACTAGATTTTGTGTGCTCCAGCCTCACGGTGGGGCATTGAGGGTCTGGAGCACCAGTGTGGGCACTCCAATGCTGGGAGGGGTCCTGAGCTTCGGGGGCCAGATCCAGGCAAGCCGGGGGGCCACATCCAATCTCCAGGCCTTAGGTTCCCCACCCCTGATCTATGGGATTCTTGGTAATGTGTATGCCTTTCTAATAGGGCTCCTACTACCAATCTTCTGCCCCTAGTACTGACTGGAGCAGCTCTCCAGTTTTTCTTTCAAGCCTAGAAACTCAGGTTCTTAAGTCAGAATGTAGTAGGGTGACCAGACAGGAAGTGTAAAAAATCTGGACAGGGGTAGAGTGTAATAAGTACTTATATAAGACAAAGTCCCAAATATCAGGACTATTCTTACAAAATTAGGATATCTGGTCACCCTAGAAAGCAAAGTCTAGGAAGGTCAAAAAGGGAGGGAAACAGTGCTATAAAGTTCTTCCTGCCTGAAAAATCCAGAAAAATAATACTGTGACTCCTTGGAACAGAGGAAAGTTGCAGATAGACTCCTAGTGCAATTTACAAAAGCCCCTAAGCAAATTAGGTTCCTATCTCTCAATGGACTAGAATAGTAGAATGTTGCTACAGCACTTGAGGTATAGTCAGGTAATACTACTAGAAGCAACACAGAGAACAGGGTGTTTTGTTTTGTTTTTAAAAAAAGCTTACCAGCATCTCAGTAAATGAATGAGTCCAGACTTTGTGACACACAAAGGCAATTTTCCCTGAGCCTGAGGGCTGCACCTGATTTGCATATAAATTTGTAGGCAGTTTAAATGCATTCAGCCGTAAAATGTGCTTGCTTTTGTATCTCCTTGATAGAAGTATAGAAATTGTTTGCTGGCAGAATAGTAAGATCATCAGCTTTGACTTTACCCTTCAGTTACAGAAAGAGTGAAACCTTACAAGAATAATCCTGGTTTAAATAGTGATAGAATTATCAAAGGCAGTCTTATGGACAACAGGCCCTGTAGTTCTGGGGATTCCCAGCATGCATTTACCAGATCACTTAAAGTAAAGAAGATCGCACCCAGAGCTTTCAAGAAGTCAAATGGGATGGGGCAGCCACCAGAATGCATCTTAAGTGGGCTGTACTGAATTCTATCCTTTAAGGGAACCACATACTATATAGAAAAACTAGTCCCCATCTAGAACAAAATCCCTATATGTGCTGGGCGTTAACCTACCCACAATGTGCCATAAAGTGATTGTAAGCTGTATGGGCATTCTGATGTTCCTAAGGACTGCCTGGCATTGACACCAGCTGGATGTTGCAGGTGTGGTGAAGCTGGGTGTGATGGGGCATGGTGGAAAGGGGGTAGCATGGCTGGAACACTAATGTGCTCCGGTGATTATGGTCTGGCATATTGACCCCTTGTGGGTTCTTACCAGGTGATATTAATTAGAACAACTCTGAGACTGCTCATGCTGGGGGTTGAACTGAATCCCAGCATCCCTGGGAATCTTCCCCACTTTTAATGTCATGTCCTGCACCAAGCACATCTCAGCCAACCACAAGGATTAGGTCCTCAGCTGTCTCGTCTACTGCATAATTTGCTATGTCACCTTCATTCTGAAATCTGATTCCCTTCTCTCATTTGGCTGTGCCAAATTATCCTTCTCAGTTTTAAAGAAACATGTTCTCTGAGCAAGAAGAAGAAGACCAAACGAGAAGAGATGTCAGAGAGGAGAATACAAGAGGAATATGAGAAACTGGGGGATATTAGGTAAAAAGAGCATATTTTCCTGTGGAATTTGCCTTGCATGCATTGGAACTGATCTTTGTTTTCTCCTCCAAGTTGAATTTGTCTTTTGTACATTGGACTTGATCTCTCAGTTCTTTCTCCCTATTGAATCAGTCCCGATGTTATAGAAATTGTTTCTCTTTCTTTTCAGTGTAGGTATTAAGTTCTCTAAAATAATAAGTCAAATCCAGTGACTTGAATAAAAACAGCTATTTGTTAAGGGCAGGCAGAGGGGTAGGTAAAAAAAGGGCATTAGATACAGACTCAGACCAATACATCTGGACTTGCCCCTACAATTAGGATTCCAAACTAGAAACCCTAGAAACTAGAAAGGGACCTGTTTTCCAATTCCATATCAGATGTGGCAAAGAAAAGCTAATTTTGCAAGGTGTCTACCTCTCAAGATGGGACTTCTCTCCTGAGATCTGCTCTTCTTCAAAGATTTCTCAGTGTTCAGCTGAAAGTTCATGAGATCAGTTTGCAAGATTTTTGCACAATCAAACTTCAATCTAAAACCCAGCGCTTATTCAGCTTCTGAAAATTGAACTTTAAAACCAAATACCAGATCAGAATACCAACAAGTATTCATGTTTGCGGTTCAAGTAGTGATGTTTGTTTATTTTAGTATTTGTAATTATATTTTTCATATGGTTTTAAAAATCACATAGAAAGCCATTTACAGTGCAGAAATGATGGAAAGTCTATCTCATTGCCATATTTCAGGTCCAGAATCATAGAAATTCCATGAGAAGACAAGATTTTGTATTTGCTTGGGCTCATAAATGTCTCATGACAAATGAAAGTATAAACACCAATAGAGATACTCAGCTTTATTATTTTCTGAGGTAACAGCTGGGACTCAAACATAAAACTCTAGTTCAAACTGATCTCCCATTTTATTCTCTCTGTGGCGTTTTTCCTTGTGTATTGAAGCCAATCTCTAATTTCTTTCTCTCTGTTGAATTTTCTCCTGGATTTTGACATTAATCTCAGGTTATATTCTTGCTTTTTCTTCCCACCTCACTTCCCTAGCTATCCCGAGATGGTGACTGGGTTTTTCTTCATCCTGATGACCTTGCTTTGGTTTACTCGGGAGCCTGGCTTTGTTCCAGGCTGGTCATCTTTCTTTGAGAAGTGAGTAAGGTCACCTCCTAATCAGCTGAGAAGAATGAGGTTCTGATTTTCCTGGGTTTCTAAAGCAACTTGGTTGATTGGTTTTTGGCCACAGAATCTCAGGATGACAGCAGCAATTTTGGTCAAGGCTGGACCAAATGGAATCTTAATCTTAAACTGAGGGGTATTCACTATTTTAACTATACCTGTTGACACAAGCAAAATCATATCCCTCTGACTCCAGGTGGCAGGGTGATTCCATTAGCGTATGAGAAACAACACGAGAAAATTGTTCCTGGTAGAATCAAGAGAAGGGTAATTCTGAAGTCAGAAGCAAACAAGTTTTAAAAAAAGAAGTCCCAAAAAACATGTTTGCTGCTAGGTCTGATTGTTGTTATAATTCACAGTTCTGAGGCATGGGGCTTGGTTTTATACTTTAGCACAGGTTGCATCAGAGAACCTGCAGATTGTTTTTAAAGTCATTGTCATTTTCCAGTGCATCCATGCAGACAAACAGTCAGATTTTCTCCCAAAATTTGTTTGGTTCTTGTAAACATAACTCCTTCTGTCACTCTCAGTTCTACCAGGAATACTACAGATGGTTCAGTATTTAAATTCTGAACAGATCTATTGGGTAGATATATTGGACTTTGAGACCTGAAGAGGGACCATTATTAGTCATTAGAATGCTAAATAATTATTGAAGAATGACTGAATCTAGCTAGAGTACACAGGCTCAAATCAAGGGAAAACACCAATTTATTCCCTTCAGATTTGGGGGCAAATTTTCTAAAGGACATCTAGTAGGTTTTCAGTATTTGCAAAATTGCATGCATTGAACCCTGCATGGATACAAAATTAGTATCTACATCCAATCTGTGATCTTCAAAATTGACTCATCTGTGGGTCTGGGTATCAGTGGTTATAAAGCAGATATCCATGGATTTCCAGGCTCTATGGGTATGTCTAGACTACATCCTTCTGTCGCCAGAGGGATGTAAATTAGACATCCGGAAATTTCTAATGAAGCGGGGATTTAAATATCTCACACATCATTAGAATAAAAATGGCTGCCGCTTTTTGCCAACGTGGCACTTTGCCGGCAAAAAGCGGCAGTCTAGATGGGGATCGGTCAACAAGGAAAGCCTTTTCTGACCGATCCTGTAAACCTTGTTGTACGAGGCATAAGGGATTGGTCAGAAAAGGCTTTCCTTGTCGACCGATCCCCGTCTAGACTGCCGCTTTTTGCTGGCAAAGTGCCACGTCAGCAAAAAGTGGCGTCCATTTTTATTCTAATGAAGCGTGGGATATTTAAATCCCTGCTTCATTAGCAATTTCGGTATGTCTAATTTACATCCCTCTGGTGACAGAGGGATGTAGTCTAGACATACCCTATGTGTGTGCACTGATATCTTTCCACACACTCAGGCTGTGTCTACACTGGCACCCTTTTTCGGAAAAGGGATGCTAATGAGACACAGCACAATTGCAAATCGCTGGGATTTAAATATCCTCGCGTATTTGATTACATGGCTGCCGCTTTTTCGGCTCGGGGCTTTGCCGGCAAAAAGCGCCAGTCTAGACGGGGATCTTGAAAGTAGGCATAAGAGATCTTGCAGAAAGGGTTTATTTTCCGCAAGATCCTCGTCTAGACTGGCGCTTTTTGCCGGCAAAGCCTGAGCCGAAAAAAAGCGGCAGTTATGTAATAAAATACCGCTGGGGATATTTAAATCCCCGTGATTACAATTGCTCTGTGTCTCATTAACATCCCTTTTCCGAAAAAGGGTGCCAGTGTAGACACAGCCATGGACTTGTGACTGTAATCTCTAACAACTTTCCATGGATTTATACTTACATTTGTGCAAGTGTTAGAATTTTTTTATGCACATAACATTCTTGTATTTCTGTTGGTGAGGGAATGAGCTGAACTTATGGTTAAAGTATTTCCCTCTATAATATATAGGATAAATATATGGCCTGATACGTGAAGGAAAGGTACACCAGGCCCAATAACAAAAAATAAACTTGAGTAGCACACTTATTTCCCCGTGCCTGCTGTTGAAACCATGGGGTTTTGTATACACACTTCAGTACAGAAACTTTTAGTATATAATTTTAGAATATAACCATAATCACAATGTTTCTTTCCTAGGAAAGGCTACCGGACTGATGCTACTGTCTCTGTCTTCCTTGGTTTTCTTCTGTTCCTGATTCCAGCAAAGAGACCATGCTTTGGAAAGAAGGTTAAAGGTAAGGCTTCATCTAGAACAGGGTTACTCAACCCGGGGGCCACAGTGATACAGCACATGCGGAGGGCCGCAACTTAAGCGTGGTTGCATGTACGTGCAAATATATATGCAAATATATGCAAATAATTTCTTTCATTCTGATGTGCATGAATACAAAGATTAGGGCAAGACTATACAACATGCAGGCCTCATTTAAGTCAGTTCTGCTGATATTAATAAAATGCAATATTCACCCAATTTCCACCCATATGACAGCACCTTTAATGAGCAATGACAGTCCAGAAATTTAACTACTAAAATGTATATCAACAGAAAACCATTATATTGACTCACCATTGTGAAGCATGTTCCCAGCGGAGGCCATGTTCAAAGGATCCCACCTGTGGGCCGTGTGTTGAGTCCCGTGTAAATCCAAACCGCACTGCAGGCCGCAAACAAATGGGCCGTGGCCACATGTTGAGTAAACCTGATCTAGAATTAGACTTGCCACACCTTTTTAACAAGAGGATGTAATCCCCATCCTCTTGTTTTATGGCTACATTAAGGTCCCAAAACTTTTCTGTTATAATATAGGATCTTAGTGTGGGAAAGGTTGAGAACCTCAGTCTTAAATATTGCTGTTGAGTGTAGCAATAGTGGATGGATATTAGAACATGTAAAGAACTCAATCCTTGCCAAATTTCAGGGTTACAAGATCTGGGGAACTGCTTGGTACAAACAAACAAAAAAAAGTCTAATGTACTACTAATGCTATATGATAATGTGGATAGACACCAATCCATTTTAAGTTAACATTACTGATGACAGAGTCTTCTTGAGAGTGGTTATTATTTATAGGTCTCAATCAGGATTGGGGCCTCTCTGTGCTATTCATTGCACAATCATATGAAGACATGGTCCTTTGACATTTGTTTCCATATTTTACTTAGAAATTGTATGTATGTATTTTACACTGCAAATCTCCCTACAGGAATATACAGCATTTAAGGGAAAACGAATTAACAAGTCTAATTTAACAAAAGACTCAGACCTCTAAAACCTAATACTACCACCAGGAAAAGCCTGAGCAAATAGATGGGCCTTGTATATTGTCCTAAAATGAAACACAGTTGGACTCAGTTTGGCCAGGAGAAATGGATTCTACAAATGAAGCCCCTTTTCTGAGACTGTCCAACCATCAAAACCCAGACTGTTTTTACACACACAGAGACATGTCTCAAATACATGTGCATACACACACACTTCTCAAATAGCCATTCCCTAACCATAGGACTGTATAACCATCAATGTCAACTCCAGACACCTATGGGAATCCAGTCCAGCCTTCAGAGAATTTAGGCACTATGCTTCCTGAGGCTGAGACACCACGGAGGTTGGCAGCTGCATTCTGCACCTGCTTTATCCTAAAGATGTTCTTCAAAAGGTAACCCTACAGAGAGTGCATTTGAGTAATTCTACCTAGAGGTCACAAAGTCAGAGGTCAGTGTAAAATGCTCCATATCTTACAGAAATGGCTGGTTTAGCATTAGCTATGTACCTTTGTTTTGCTTTAACATAGGAGATGGTGAAAATTCTACAGACATTAATTCAATGGAGCCAATAATTACATGGAAGGACTTCCAGAAGACTATGCCCTGGGAGATTGTAGTGCTGGTTGGAGGAGGTTATGCTCTAGCGGCTGGATGTAAGGTATTGAGTTAGAGAATATCTAAAATACTTACAAGCTTGAACTGTTATTTTAACCTGTGGTGTTCTGGCAATTCTGGTAACAAAATTACTATGACACTTTCAAAAGAATACACCACCTAAATCTGTGAGATGTTCTTCTGAAAGTTGTTCACCTAACATAGTAAAGCAACTTGCTATGCAATCTCTTTCTTGATGACTGGGAAGTAGCAAACAAGAGTTACAAAAAAACCCCCGTCAGCTACTTTGATACAGTGTTACCATTGAAAACACTGCTTCAGCCTTCATGCCCACATGCATGTACTGGTTTTGGTGATGGTAGGGACTAAAACAAAATAAGTACAAATGAATCAAATTAGATTAACAATCCTAGGAACCTGGATTTGCAGAACTACAGCACAGGAAATGGCAGAACCGTTATTTTTATAGTAGCACTCCAGACAGCCCCCAGTCTGGGTTTGGGTCCCATTATACTAAGTGCTATAAAACATATATGTAGACATGGTCCCTGTAAACTTTCCCCACACAGTGTGCCTCAGTTCTGACCTGGAAGGACAACCTTTACAAGTGAGGGGGAAGTACAGTCCTTCTGTCCATTCAGTTTTGGTCTCTCTTCTAACCGGCTAGTAGTGCCATTTAGTGCCAAACAGGGCTGCCAACAGAACTGCCATTCCCCTTGGCAAGGGGGTGGGAAGCCAGCTCTGGGACCCTGGGAAAGACAGGGCCTCAGGTGGGGCTGGAGGCTAGCCTTCCTGAGCCAGCCCTTCAGCACTGCCTGCCCCATGCCTCCCAGGGCTCTGGCCACTGCCATGGTAACAGCGATAGTCAAGAGCCCTGGTTCTTTTAAAATTGCTGAGCCATGCAACAACTGCCCCTTTTGTCCTCCTCCCCCACCATCAGGAGCTCTGGTACCAAATGAGGTGGTTTTAAGTTTTGGACACTTAGCTACAATAGAACCTCAGTTGTGAACTGACTGGTCAACCACATACCTCATTTGAAAATTGGAGTATACAATCAGGCCATAGCAGAGACAAAAAAACAGAGGTGGGGGATGGGGAGAGAGGGGGAAGCAGAGTACAAACACTGTGTTATTGTAAACTACTAAAAAATAAAGGGAAAGTGTTTGTTTGTTTTTAAAAAGAATGGTGTCCCTAACCTCTGTTTGTCAGAGGGTGGAGATGGATGGCAGGAGAGAGATTGCTTGATCATTACCTGTTTGATTCACTCCCTCTGGGACACCTGGCATTGGCCACTGTTGGCAGACAGGGAACTGGGCTGGATAGACATTTGGTCTGACCCAGTATGGCCATTCTTATGTTCTTATGACATGGTAAGGCAACTGCGTGCTAGTTTAAATTAATTAAGAGGGTTAAAAGAAGCATTTTCCTTTAGCAAAGTTTCAAAGCTGTATTAAGTCACTGTTCAGTTATAAAATTTTGGAAGAACAACCATGACCTTATGTGCACAGTTACAAACACTTCAGAGTTACAAACAACCTCCATTCCCAAGGTGTTAGTAATTCTGAGATTCTACTATGCACTAGGAATAGGATTGAAAGCACTAATTTAATGAACGTGGGCTACTAAATAGGGGCTGCCCAATTTAGTGAACAAAAGTTCTTAGCAGTGGGTTACTCCATTGCAAACTCTCAGATACAAGGATTTGGGTTGGAAACTTAACTTATATTGGCCATTATCTCATTCTCATATGTTTCTTCCAGACCTCTGGCCTTTCGACATGGATTGGGCGTCAAATGTTGTCCTTGAGTAGCCTTCCCTACTGGGCTGTCACTCTGCTGGCTTGCATGTTGGTGTCCATAGTAACAGAGTTTGTTAGTAACCCAGCAACCATAACTATCTTTCTGCCTATTTTATGCAGTATGGTGAGTAAAAACAATGGATTTTATGCTGTTTTTCTTTTTTCTTTTAGGCTTCATGGAATATCTTAAGACTTTAGGCTATTGGTTCTGTGAGCCAAGGTAAAACTCTGCTTCATTTTGGGTGCCACTGCTTTGCTCTTTCTTTTACAGAAGCATTAATAAGCATGGTCAGCCATCAGGCCTGCGTGCAGTATTTTTTGAACTCCCAGAAATGCGCTCAGCACTTCTCAAAACAAATAAAAGCATATTCCCTGCCCTGAGGGGCATACACTTTAACTGTGTCAGAAAGGAGGGAAGGGAAATGAGAAAAGGAAGGACAAGACAGACAGTAATAAGATCATATAATTACTCAGCAAAGCATGTACATTTCTTTCTAAATTCTATTTTGTATTTACAGTTCATTAGTTAAGAGTCCTCCTCATTTTTTTTTCTAGCAGAAACGTAGGAGATTTATTTGAGGGGTGGGACGTGCATTGGTAAACAATTTGGCAGGCCAAGAACAAGGACAGCATGGAAGAATGAACAGAGACACTTGTGAGAGAGGAAGACATTGTAGACATAGAGGCTTGTTTCACTAGCAGAGTGTGTGTGTGTGGGGGGGGGGGAGGAGGGCAGACAATAATTATACCCTATTTTAGTCTATAAAAACTATTTTAAACAGCAGTCCTTATACAGTGACTCAATTGGGTCATGACCACATGTTAATGTGATTGCCAGGGCTGGTGTTAGACTTGCGGGGGTCTGCTGGGGCCAAAGTCTGAGAACCACTGCCTGGGGCCAAAGCCTAATGGTTTCAGCCCTGGCAGGAAAGGATCAAGCTTTTCCCCATCCTGGGTCAAGTAGTAATTTTTGTTGTCAGAAAGGGGTTGCGGTGCAATGAAGTTTGAAAACCCCTGAACAACTATGTTCACGTCAGTTACAGAAACCTGCCTTCATTTTTGTCATTTATGTAATGAGAAGCACTTTTCACAAGGGACATAACCTGTGAAATGTATCTGAAAAGTGCCTGCTAGATATTTTCATGAGTTTCGCCATAAAAGCCATCTTACGGGTTTGTCTTAATGATTTACACAGTGAAATGCCACGGGGGTAATGTATAGACAGACATCCCAATATAGTAGGTACAGTCACAATAGTCAGGGCTTTATGTAATAGAGGCACCTATTACTTCCCATCCCATCCTGATTTTTCACACTTGCTATCTGCTAACCCTAACAATGTGAATTCAGACCAAAAGCTCAGGGTCTTGTTCCCCAGACCAAGGGTTTGTCTACACTGTGCAGTTTTTTTCTGAAAAACGGCAGTTTTTCTGAAAAAACTTCACCTATGTCCACACGGCTATTGCATTCTTTCAGAAAAAAATCGAAAGAACAGAGGGGTTTTTCCAACATTGGTAAACCTCTTTCTATGAGGAAGAAGCCTTTTTCCGAAAGAGCTCTTTCAGAAAAAGGCATGTGTGGACGGGGAAAAGGGAGTTCTTTCAAAAGAAGAGGAAAGAGGAAAAAAGCACAGGTGTCCTGGTGGCCACTCTGTCCATACTAATCACAGCTTAAATGCGAGATAGCCTCCATTCAGTGTGGACGCTATATATCAAAAAAGCAGATCACTTTTTTGATGTGTTTTTGCTGTGTGGACGCTTTCTTTCAGAAGAAGTTTTTTCAGAAGATCTCTTCTGGAAAAGCTTCTCCCGAAAGAAGCCTGCAGTCTAGACATATCCCAAGAGAGCTAAGTGTGCTATGGAAGTGACATGTTCAACTACTTGGGGGAAGGGAATTCATCCTGTCAGCCTATAGTGACCTCTGCTGGATGAAGTTTGGAACAGCACTTGTTAGAACTAGAACGGGGTGGGCAATAAAATAGCTGTGGTTCACCAGGGTTAGTCCCTGGTGGGTCACTGCCACTATATTTACCTGCACCTCCGCTGGTATGGGCAATCACAAATCCCATTGGCCAGAAGCTTTGCTCTCCTGTACCTCTGGAGGTGTAAATACAGAAATGTGGAGACCCACCGGGGCTAACCCTGACAGATGGAATCTGGCCCATGAGCCAGTATTTGCCCACCCCTGGACTACAAGGAGCAATGCAGAATACAGCTGCCCCAGGATAATGGAGGAGGGAAGTAAATGGGAGAAAGAGAACAGAGTTAGAGTGACTTCCTCTCTTCTTTACAAATATGTTAATGACTAAACAAAAGTTCCTAGATAAAGAATATCTGGAAATTTAAGCACTACACTTTCTTTTCAAAGTATGGGAAAAGGATAATGAGTTTACAATTAGGTCTTAAAATTTAGGGAATAGAGGGTATGTTAACAATTCTAGATCTTAGGGGGAGGGAGAGAGAAGCAGACAGGTGTCTTTTATCTGTAATTACAGCCAACAACTTAAAGGCAATGTGAAACTTCTCTTTCCCACCCCCACCTCTTCTCTCTGCAGTCAGAAACCTTGCATATCAACCCTTTATACACCCTGATTCCTGTAACAATGTGTATTTCCTTTGCCGTGATGCTGCCAGTGGGCAATCCCCCAAATGCCATTGTCTTCAGTTATGGGCACTGCCAGATCAAAGACATGGTAAGTCCTGAGAACCATCACATTTTTCCAAGCTTAAAGTGAACTGAACTCATCATCGTATATGGGATCTGGAAATAATCACAGGAGTCATGTTAATGTAATGTGACAATGACCAGCAGCCAGAATTCTCCGTATGCTGAGCACTTGGGTGGCCACCCATGAGAAATTCAAATGCCACCCAGATGATTAGCAGAGCACCCACAGCCAGCAGCATGTGTTTCTACTGGTGGTGCACATAATAACATTTATTCTGCACACTGATGGAAAAGAATAGAGGGAACATTGTTCAGCACTGTAACAATTTCACAGTAACTGTCATTTTAAGAACTTCAGCTGCTGGAGGTGTGCTCTGTTTTTTTAAAATGAATATAACTCCTGTGAAATGTCTGAGAGGATGACAGTACAAAATTCCCCCATCCAGTTCTCCTGGAATACAGTAGCAATCCTGGATGAGAGAGATGAGGTTATGTCTATGGTTGGACATGGAGAGGTACATTCCAAGTCCAGGAGTTATACCTAAGATAGCTCTGATCCAGCTAATGTACTAAAAATAGGCTATAACTTCAATGGCACAAGGGGAGGCAGGGGCTAGCTGCCTCGAGTTTGTACCCCTCTGAAACCTTAGCTATGTCTTCGATGTAGTTAGCCCCTTCTGCCACTCACACTGCAATGGCCACAGTCTATCTTCAGCATGCTGCCATGTGTTTTTAATCTGGAATTTACACCATTGGGGACCTGTGTACACATAACCTGCGTGAGCAGAGAGCAAGTGAGGAAGCTAGAGGGGTATGATAAAAGAGATTTATCATATATTTACAATTAATCTATAGCTATCACCTTGCACATGTGGTATAAATATATGGTAGAGATGTCCGTGCGAGAAATTATAGTCATGTGATGAATTGCATTGATTATACACCTTTGACCGCATCTTCTGCACTTTTCCCACTTATATACACACTCTCACATACAACTATTCATTAGGCTTTTTCTGCCATGGTAGTCAGCAAATTTATTTTGTTCTTTATGCAACTGAGAGCATGAGGGAATTGACTGTTCTCCACTGTGCACCCTACCACCTTCTGTGTTTATTAATTAATGCTTTCTAATCTGCTTGACATTCATTGTGCTCTGTTTGTTTATTTTTTCCCTTTAGGTGAAAGCTGGCTTGGGTGTAAATCTCATTGGTCTAGTGGTTGTCATGGTGGCGATCAACACTTGGGGAATTAGTCTCTTCCAGTTGGATACATTTCCAGATTGGGCAATGGTCAGCAATGTAACTGGTCAATCATAATCATCAATGACAAAATTTGCAGAACCAAAGCTGATAGGCAAAATATTTAGTTTAAATTGCACAAATAAAAAAAAAAGAAACTTGAGTGCATATAGATTCAGTACCTTTGGCACAACCAAAGGGAGGTCTCCTGTGAAAGACCCCTTGCCCTTTATCTTTTTCATGTTCAAAATCAACAATGAGAACAAAAGTCAGATTTGCTTTGATTTATTGCTGCTTACCCTGAGATACCATAATTCCAGAAGAAAAGCCTGCTTACAGCTTTTCCCTTGAGAAATACAATTACATAGACCCTTTCCCTTGAAAATACAGGATCTATGATTCCAGTGAGAGAACTCAAGAATATAATGGATACCCTACAGATTTCCACAGCTGATGCTTTTTAAGTTTTTTGAGTTATTGTTGTTTCGGAAGGACCGATTTGTCAGAGACATAGAAGGTGGAGAAAAATCTGATTAGTAAATATGTAACACCCACAACAATGGGAGGGAAGAAACAACTACAGACAAAAGGCCTGGGTGTGGCTGTAGGAGAGGGCGACCGAGAGTTTTCCACCATGCTAGCATGAAAACTCATGTGCTGCAGTACTCATGGTCTCTCTTTTGGAAAAGGCAAGTTCAGAACCTCCTGCAGATGCCAGTTGGAAAGTATTTGGTAGGCCTAACATTCTCTTTCAGTCCACTCATGTGAGAGCTCCCTTTAGAAGCTGTTTAGGGGGCATCACTCCCCGAAAACTCTTACGTGGCCTGGCCACACATTCTCTAAATCAGTGGTCATCAACCAGTAGATCGGGATCTACTGGTAGATCTTGGAGCCTCTGACAGGTGATCCTGACTGGTTTGACCAGGAGGCTGTCAAATGCCTGCACTTCAGCTGCCCCTCCCCCCAGGGCTGTACATCTCCTGCCCTTTGCCTTGGAGCTGCCCCCCCAGGAGCCTCCTGTTTGCTGTGCAGAGCAGGAAAGGGAGAGGAGGGGCGCTGGATGCTCCCTCCCACCCTGTAGTCTATCTCCACAGAATGTGTGTGGGGGGCACAACAGGGCTTGGGATGGAGTTTGCTGGCTGCTTTTGTGAGTGGTGCAGGGCCAGGATAGGGGTGAGCCTGCCTTAGCCCCACTGCACCACCACCCAGTAGCCACCTGAGGTAAGTGGTGTCCAGCTGGAGCCAGCTGCGAATGCCTGCCCCAGTCATGAACCCCCACCTGCACCCCAAGCTGCTGCCCCAGCCCTGAGCCCCCTGGACCCAAACTCCATTGCAGAGCCTGTATCCTGAACCTCCTCCTGCATCCCAATCCCTGCTCCAGGCTCAGCTCAGAGCCCCTCTCACACGCCAAATCCTTTAGCTCAAGTTCGGAGCCTGCACCCCAACCCTCTGCCCCTGTCTGATGAAAGGGAGGGAGGGTGGAGGACAGAGTGAGCAGGAGTAGGTCCTCAAAGGGGCACAAAGGAGGCAGGGCAGGGTATTTGGGTCTGAAGTAGATCCTGGATTACACTTAAATTCAAAAAGTGATTTTGTGCTTAGAAAGGTTGGAGACCCCTGCTCTAAATGGAGAAGAGACAGTCTCATCCAAATGCTGCTCCATGAGTAGGGAGCGGGCTGAAAAGGTGTGACATTGGTATATCTCACCATCACCACATTCACTTACCTGCTTTCTAGCAGCCCAGAGAACAGGAGCCCCAAACTAAGCTAGCTTCAAGATACTGTAGCTAAGAGGCACACCAAGAATTTGTCTTCATTGTAATGTAAGGCCAGGGTTTGGACTCAGGCTCAAGACTAATCCCACCTTCCATGGACACACTAATTGCACTGGCCTAGAGGCCCAGGACTCCATAAGGGTCAAGGTTCCAAGCCCTACTTCTTTGCAGAGTAGTCCCAGCCCCACAGGACTTGTGCACTGGGACACAGCCACAGGTATTACTCAATTCGATGAGTTGGCTTTCTTTGTCCTCTGGACAGTGAAGTTTGATGGACTTTCAAGTTTTCCAACATTGTACCACAGAGGGCGAGAGCAGCCACATTTTGGGAGGGTGCTAGGCAGTGTGGGATATGGGTGTTTGGAGTCGGGGCCACATAATGCAGTGTAGACTTGGGACGTAGGATTCAGTGATCATAACTGGGGTTACAAATGACTGTAGACACTCAAGCCAACTAGAGTTCTGTCTCCTTGGGCTTACACTGCAGTGCAATGCTACCCCAAGGAGTCAGTCTCTCTTACCTTTATAAAGGTGTGTGATCTGCATTATGGACTGGATCCCAATGATCCATGGCAGGTTTCCATTATGTAACATATTTTGAATCACTGATTTAATGTCAGTCTTTGATCTATTAGGAAAATTGGCTCCTATATAATCACTATCTATGTTCTTTAATCTGTTTTTATAGAGTTCATTCTGTAGATTTCCCACTATGAAACTAGCATCTCTCACAGGTAGTATGAATTGTCTGTAGTACATCAATGAGATGTCAATAAAATATTCAACGTGTCATGGTCTAGTGCTCTATAAGCCTACAAATGAGACTCATGCTTACTTTTCTCAACTGCTGCTAAGGCAATTTTCCAGGTGGATGTTAGTAATGGTGTACTGATTACATTTTAATGAGCAGTTTCCTGTAATATACTCTATATAATTAAGGGTGTATGTATTTGCAGATAGGGGTGATGAAGGATGGGGGAATCTCTCCATTGCCCCTTTCATTTAACAAAAACACTCCATTATAATCATAACAAAAGAAAAAGGCAACACCACTTAGCACAACAATTTATATTGAATGTACTTGGTGGAAATTAGTTCCTGAAAAATATTGTGAGTCCTGTATATCGACAGTATAATGTAACCCACTGTTTAAAATATGCTATGCATCCCCTCTCTTTAGCTGTTACATAGTCAATAACTGCCAAGTTCTTCTCCCAATGATGATCTTAGTCCTTTAGCTCTAGTTTTGGGCTGGAGATCTTGAGTTCAGTCCAGATCACGATGCATGCAGGGACTACAGTAGCATGATGTCCCAGCTGCCTGCATTTAAATGTGGGTGAGTGGACGCATACACTTTTTAAAGGAGTCCAGGATATTATTGTTCCTTGGCAGGTTATTACTGTTAAGAGGGAGAGACTGCTGACTTCATCTGGTCTTTGGTGAAATACTATTTTAAAAGGTTGTACAAAGCCGTTTCCTTGAACGTAGTAGAAACACAGTTTCCTTGATCAGATATCCAAATCTGCCTTTCTAGCCGGTACTGTGCCCAAAAAGCCCACTCTCAGCTTCTTCCCAGGGCCACATTCATACTGCTTCTCTCGCTGTCTGATAACTTTCTTGTTGCTTTTTGTCACACTCACTAAGCTACACCCACATCAGTCCCAGCATTTGCAACCTGTCTCCAAGAAAACCACTTGGGCTACATGGTTTGACTTCTATTTAGGCTTTGCCATGTCTTGGCCACTGGCTTTTATTAGTTCAGCTATCATTAAACCAAGGGGCTTTTAATTGCCCCTTCATTTAGCCCAAATGAAAGGTGACTAGCAAGTCCATCAGCTTGAACAAGGTCTGTGATTGCCCATAGACCAGACATCTTTGCTGGCAGCCACCAACATCCATGAGCAAGATAACATGTGTTTGGAAACTTGATGCATCCCAAAAGCAAATATTTAATTCTTGAGAAGTATTTTCGAGGGTCATTTCTGACAGGGTTAATGGGGAGTCCCAAAGTTCAGGCTCCAGCTTGAGCCTGAATGTCTACATGATAATTACATTGCCCCTTAGCCCAAACACCACATTCCACATCAGCTGGGACAGGCCAGCTGCACGTGTCTAATTGAAGTAGTACTAAAAATGATAAATGAACAAGGGGAGGGAGAACCTTTTAAAGCACTTATTTACCTTTATAACATACTGTCATATCAACTTCAGATTTCTCTGTTCCAATTACCAAATATTTTTTTCTTCAGAAAGGAAATCAAGTCATCGCCATATACTTTGAACATTTCACACACAAATACAATCAAGCCTACTAAAAGTTCTCTCTCAGGCTGACACATAACAAGAAAATGCCAGGTTTTTCTATCCAAAATTGCTTTTCCATTTTAACTAGTAGTGCTACTGTACTGTCTACTAAATTATATTATAATCCTACATGCAAATAAAAGGTTAAAAAGTAGATTCCATTTTAAGAACAAATATTTAATACTGTTACACTGATGTAAATCCTGAATAATGCCTTTAAAGCCTACTGAATTACTCTGGATTTACACTGAGCAAATTTTCACTCTTATAGTGGAAAGAGTCATATTTTCTTTCTTGGGGCAGAGATCCTTTTGTGCAAGCGATAGTTGTGCCAAAATTTATACAACAGTTGTTTGTCTCTCTCTGGCATGCAAACTACAAATCATAAATTTAAGGATGGATTTCAGTCAGTTTTTCCATCCTTTTGCACAATGGACCTAACTCAGCAAGACATTCCACAGATCTTTAAATTGTGTTTTGCAGAATAAGGCATGACTCAGTGGGAGTAAACATGGCAGAATTTGGCATTCGGCCTCCTAAATTCTCAAAGGTATGTAGTCTCCTAGTTTTTAACTGAAATCAACTGATGTTAGGAGCCTAAATACCTTTGAGGATCTGCGCGTTAGTCCTGTTCCTAGGAGACTGCTGAACATTTCCTACAGATAGGAAATGTTTGAGGTTTCAAGATTCTTTTAGAGCATAACAAATTACATAAAGGAAAGAGCAGGAGCTTTTCACAGAGATGGGACACTAAGCAATGTCTGAGAATTGGATTTATAAGTATAATGTTTAAGGAAAGGTAAAGAAAGTAGGGACTCTTGCGCTGAAAGAAACAGGTGGACTTGCTTGTGATGCAATCTTAATGATGATTTAAAGGGAGACTTTTTTGAATTTTCTAAATAGAAGATAAATGCTGGTCTGTAAATGTGAATGGCAAGAAGAAATTTGTAGCATGACACACCATAAAAATGTAGAAGGAAACTGTTATTCTATGTTAATAGATCGTACCCTCCAATAACCATGAAAATAAAAGCTTCATCTTTAAGTGAATACTTTTATTGAACTAGGGGACTGTGCCCACTGCTTGCTACACTCGCCAACCCCCCTCTCTTTGGTGGCTTTCATCACCAGAGAGCGTGATGATGTCATTCTGTCACCTGGCAGGAAAAAACTTTTGTATATATATTGAGAGAAAAGGAGCACATGCCCCAACCAAAAATAAAACCAAGTGAGGTTTCAAGGTATTTATTGCAACAGCAATACTTGTGGCAACAGTGCTTTTTCACATTGTGCTAATCTTTCAGAATATACTATAGTTTTAAATTAGCTAGCTTCTCTGTCTTTTTAGAGAAGGGACGAGATAAAAGTTAAGAGTAGGCTAATTTACAAATGATCTATTTAAAAATAATTGTATGGGAATATTTACAAGTTTATAGGTGACCATGTAGAATACAGAGGTATACAGGAAGCTGATGCAGTGTTTGTTACTGTGACAGATCCAGACTAGTTGAATGCTGCACTCTAATGGAAAACAGATATGCTGGGCTCTGGGAAAAAGGTTTCTTTTTCCTGAGTAACCAGGGACGAGCCTAGTGTAGCACAAACTGCTTCAGGCAATAAGAGCTTGCCAGAAGCAGCAACCTAATCAGATCACCTGCAGCCGATTAAAACCTGCTGGAGCTTGTTTAAAATGTCTCCCTGCAGGGAGGACAGAAGCCCAAGGTTTGAGAGTGAAGAGGTACACTGAGTGAGAGCTGAGGACTATGAGCAAGACAAAGTGCCATGGAGGAGCAGGACTGACTTACTCAGGTACCAGAGGAAAGATACTGGGAAGGATCATTTGGGGAAGTGGCCCAGGGGAAAAGCTTCCAGACTGGAAGTAGAGGAAACCCTGTCTGTTGCTGCTGCCTTAGAGTCCCTGGGTTGAAACTGGGAGTAGCGGGTAGGCCTGGGTTTCCTCCAACTCTCCCCATGCCACAACAGAGTCTTCCCCTGACAGGGGAGACCAGAACTACAGAGGGGTTTTCACTCCAAATGTGGACTAGTATATGACGAGGCTGGCTCAGTAGGCTGTGACCCTTGCCTCTAGTAAAGGGGAAGAGGCTGTGTGGAGGGTCACAGCGAGCCTCTGAGACAAACACTATCCTCCAGAATTGCAGGACCCTTGGGGCATGGCCAAAGCATCGCCACACTACATATAAATGTAGTTGCTTGTTTTGGGGGCAGGAGTATGTTCAGTGCTAGTTGACAGTTTTAGACAGTTGAAAGAATACTTATTGAAAAAGGTCTTGATGAAAACTTGCCAGAGCTCTAGGGGCAGTCTGCACAGGTGAGCTTTGAAGCATGCCTGTGAGGATGTGATTGGACATGCAGCAATGTGAACTGATAGCTAAAGTTGACCTCCGACATCGACTCACATCCAGAACTTTAAAACACAGTAAAATAAGATAAGGCTATAACAAGATGAAATATGAAACAAGGGGAAAGGGGCTTGTTTCAATCAGTGATATACAGTCACTACTTTCTATGGTCCCAACTACCCTGCAACAGAGAAAACAAAAAAACCCCACAGCTCTGTTTTCATGCAACATCTGTTCCGAGAATAAGTTCTGCAACTTTCTCTATTCTTAGAAGAAGCAAGCATGACAATTTGTGAGGATCATTTAAATTTTAATGAATATTTCAAGAGAAGTAGTGAATAACATCTGTTATCTTATATTCAATAAATAGGACACACCTCTTGGGAATCCATAAAATTAGTAGACAACCCTGACAAACTTAATGAAATATCAATTTTTTTTCTATATACGCTCCTCTCTTCCCTTCCCCCCCCAAGAAAGAAGTAGGGGGGAATTTGTCTCTGCATGGTTTAACTCCTACCTCACTGCATGAACCCCCAATTTCTAAGATACAAAAGTAACAACACCATCACATATTGGCGATAACTTATACAGAACGAACAAGGCATAAACATCTTTCTACAAAATGTAATTTATATAAATGAAATTACTTCCACATCACTTGAACTTACTGCACTGATATGAGTCTTTATCCTGTGTGTGTGTGTACCGTGGTTGGTTGAAAGGTATAGGCTGAGTGACACAAAGGGAGGTAGGAGCCTAAGTACCTTTCATGGATCTTGGCCACAGTGAAACCAACTTGGCATGACCAACACAAGGGGCCTGGGCCAGCACAGAATACATCACACTACTTCTTTTAATAAAACACTGGATGATTTACCCAGCGCTGCTCAGATCCTTAACTCATAAGAACATAAGAATAGCCGTACTGGGTCAGACCAAAGGTTCATCTAGCCCAATATCCTGTCTTCCAACAGTGGCCAATGCCAGATACCCCACAGGGAGTGAACAGAACAGGTAATCATAAAGTGATTTCTCTCCTGTCATCCATTTTCAGCCTCTGATAATCAGAGGCTAGGGACACCATTCCTACCCATTCTGGCTAATCAGGATTGATGGACCCAACCCCCATGAATTTATTTAGTTCTTTTTTTAAACCCTGTTAAACTCCTGGTCTTCACAACATCCTCTGGCAAGGAGTTCCACCGGTTGACTATGCTGCATGAAGAAAAGCTTCCTTTTGTTTTAAACCTGCTACATATTAATTTCATTTGGTATCCCCTAGTTCTTATATTATGGGAAAAAGTAAATAACTGTTCCTTATTCACTTTCTCCATACCTGTAATGATTGTATAGGCCTCTATCATATCCCCACTAGTCTCCTCTTTTCTAAGCTGAAGTCCCAATCTTGTTAATCTCTCTTCATATGGCACTGTTCCACACCCCTAATCATTTTTGTTGCCCTTTTCTGAGCCTTTTCCAATGCCAATATAACTTTTTTTTGAGATGAGGTGACCACATCTGTACACAGTATTCAAGATGGGGGGAACCATGGATTTATATAGAGGCAAGAAGATATTTTCTGTCAAGTAAATTTTGTTTTTCTTCATGTACATCATTGTTCTGGGGTGAGGCTGGGGATGCAGGTTCAGTATGCAGTCTGCCCCAGGGGAAAGGATAATCTCAGCCCTCTCTCAACACAGCAGCCTTGGGGAGGTGTGCCTGCTCTCATGCTGCAGGACAGACAGCTACACAAACAAACAAACGCTCTGAAATATATAATAGAATAGCTGTCCCTTTCTCCACTTCTGCTCCCTGCTGGCCCAATGGAGTTATAGCTGTTCTGGTCGCCATTGCTACTTGCTGCCCCCTTGTGGTCATTCTGTAGTATAACTCCCTCCTATCAGACCCTTCCCTTTTCCATGTTATGAGAAACAATCAGATTCCAGACAGATCCCATTGCCTGGGCACCACCGAACCTTGCCTTGCTTTAAGTTATAAGAGGAAGCTGCAGGCCAAATTTGGTGATCCTAGCTCTTACCATTTCAGAGGAGTTCTTGAACAGACACTCTCACAGACAGATGCATATTTCTAACATATATAGTAAGAAAATATGTGGCGAGATCAACATGAACCTGATGGGAGACATGCCAGACAATTCAGTAGGAGAGGGAAGTTGAAGTCCCCATAGAAAGCATTAACTGCATTTGGGCCAGGATTTTACATGATGTCATTTAATAGACAGAGAAGAGGTCCTTTGCTGTTAGGCCTGCCCCAAGCTCTGACACAGGCTGTACTCTGTTCGCTTCCATTGCTGTGCCCCCATAATGGAGTGAAGCCTAGCGAGTGGAGCTACTGCTTGCGTCCCATTCATCCTAGGTGTTTTTTGCAAGGGAAGGGAGGTTTTAGAGTTTGGCTGGTGATTCAGCTACCTACTTCACTATCTTTCATATGCTCATTGCCATGGTCCCTGAGTGCAATGAGGAACCTGCTTCCAGCTGATGTCTCAAGGATGCTCTAAATCAGACTATCCTATAACCCCTCTTAGGAATGTTAAATTTCGATTAACCAAATAGTCGATGGGATTTCCATTGACTATTCTATTAGCCGATCAGGACTGGCATGGCGTTCACTTCAAAGATTGAAATGCTGCGTGGAGCCCGGCTTCAGCGGTCCCCCGCTGGCCCCAGGCTCCATGCGGCACTTCCTCTTTGAAATATACATTTCAAAGAGGAAGCGCTGCTGCTTTGCCCCTGCCCATCCCCCACAGCTGGAGCTGGGTGGAGCCTGCCTTTAAGCTGGCTGCCCCCAGCACCCCTTCCTTCCCCCTCCTCCCCTGCTGTCTTTTCGTGATAGACGCAGCAGGGGCGGGGAGAAGAGAGCGACTAGTCGCTTACATCCCTAACCCCATTATGGCCAAAACAATTCCGAACCCTACTGTAGCAGGCATTACAGGCACTATGCATCATGCAGTCAGATATTTTCTGCCAGTTGGATGTGTAGCTGTGGGTTAGAAATCAGTATAATACGGCGTAGTCCATGGCTGACTTATGTTTAATGAAAATGTTGCAAGCCCTATATAGTAAATTTCAAGAATTCAGTTCTAAAATGGAATCAAGCTCTCCATTTTTCCAGGTGTAAAAACTTATTTTGGGCTAAAATGGGCTAAATTTTGGAACCTTATGGAGCACTTAAAAACATTATTATTAATAATTCTATATAGTTTAAATAGCAACACAGATGTGCCTGATTCTCTTTACTAGAAAAACTTCACAGGCTGATAGAAAATGTACTGACATCTGCTGTAAATTGAACAACTGAGATACAAATTGTACCTTTAAATGTGTAGCTTCTGTGGTCACTAATTATAGAAAAACCCTAAATAGTCATTCCCTTCTCTATGTGATAAGCAGGGAGAACATAATATACTCCTTGGGAAAAGAAACCTAAATTCACATTTATTGTTCAAACAACTGTAAGTGGTAGCTGAAGAAGAAGTCTGAGTGGTTTTAAGAACAATATGTCTAAATTTTGTCTCTAAAGATCCAAAGAAAGAAGAAAAATAATATTCCTGACATTATTCTTCATTACCAGATTCATCACATTTGCAAAAGGGGGTTTTAAAAAAAATTAGGCAGCATCGGTCCAGTTCTGTATGCCTTACTCGGGGGAAAGTGCATGAACATAGAGTGCAAGATTGACTTGAACAGATTTTGGATCACCCCCTGTGAGTATCTCTCAAAGAATTACATGTGTGCCTCCTACTGGTAGTTCACAAGTGATTAAGCATAGCTGTGTTTTTTAGGGAATTCCCATAATCAGTGACGCTTTTTCTCCTCCAGATCCACTTCTACCAGAATATCTATGGGTAATCACCAGCAAATAGCATTAGCATGGTAAATGGCTTGTCGGAATGTCTAATATCTACTTTATTTTTATTGATGGGGTTGGTGCCATCTATTAAAGTTTTATGTAAAATGTCCTGTTTTCAGTCATTTATAACCTTGCCAAACTTCAGTTCTTCACTCAGAAATTTTTCATGCCAGATGTTTAATTCAGAGTCAACTTTTCTGGAAAGTTTCATCGATAACAACTTGGCCATTTCAAAGAATGACATCAGAAGGAAATATGTTGTCCTGCCTATGTTATAAAAACAAACATACAACTACTTAGATGAGAAACTACATAACCTCTAATTTTGGGATCTTGGACTTGAAACAGGACAGGGAGGTAGCCTTTGGGTCAGAGATGTACCATTTGCCATTCCTGAGAAAATGTGCACAAATTTGGCTAAGTTATAAGCTGCTGTAAAATCTTAGATGAAACTTTCAATTTTGGCAATTACATGCTCAAAAGGTGCTGACTGCTCTGAGCATGCTCCAGCCCCAGGGCTCAAGGCTGAGCAGAAATTTCCCTGCAATTGTTTCTCTAGTTCTCAGTGCTCCCCCTGCTGGCACCTGGGAATAGGAGAAACACCCTGAGCTGAATGCAGAGGCAGGGAAATGGGATAGGTGGAGAAAAGGCAGTTGCAGAAGCTGAAAGTGGTGGTGGAAAGCTGAGGGATACAAGAGAAATTGAAGCAGATAACAATGGGAGGGGTCTGGAGGATATGTAGATGCTAAGGAACAAGGGCTCTGTAGTGACGGAGGCTATTATTCATAGAAACCCTACCTCCTGTTTCAATAGTTAGAAGGTGCATAGTGACAGAGAATTGCAGGAAAAGAAAGAATGATTTTAGGTGAACACTGCCCTAGAAAACTGGAGTCTACTCTTGCCTGTGCCAGGCTGAGCAAATCAGCTGAACCAAACTTTTCACTAAGGGTCACTGATTGGCTGTTCCACATAGACTGGGTGCCCAACCTGAAACACCCGGGCTCAATTTACAGAACTACTGAGCATTCCAAAAAGCATCACATGGAGTTGTATTCTGAACATATACAGTAAAACTCCAGCTGTCCAGCATCCAGTGGTCCGGCACTCCTGATAATCCGGCACCACCTGGAACCCGGAAGTGCTCCAGAAAGCCAGACAATTGGAGCTGCTCTGCCCCGGGCTTCCTGGAGTCAGCCGCTGGTCAGTTTCAGCAGCAGCTGACTTGGGGACACCTGGGGCAGAGCAGCTGGGGTGCTGCCGCGTTGGTCCCGCAGCGCCGTCCCCCCCCACACCCCTCCACCCCACCCCAGACCCCTCATACCCCCCCCTTCCGTTAGTCCGGCATATCTGATAATCCGGCACCCCCTGGGTCCTAAAGGTGCTGGATTATCGGAAGTTTACTGTACCATGCTATAAAAATGCTCAATACTCTGAAAAAAATAAAGCTTTGTGTGTCTCAAGCTGGGTGCCCAAACTTAGGGGGACACCTCTCAAAAATGAGCTTTTATCTCTCTGTGCCTCTATTTGCCATCTGTAAAATGGGGGTAATTCCTCCACCTCACCTTATACAGATGTGAAGAAGTTAATCTTCATTACAGTTGTTGCAGCCGACCTGAGCAGGGGTACCTGTTAGGTGTTGGGTTTTGTTTATTTAAGTATGGGTATAAACAAAGAGAGAGTGAGAGTGCTGTTAGGGACAGCAGAGAGAAGGGTGCAGGAGGGCTATGCACTTAACTATCTTTAAAAGGTGAGTCAAATTTACTTTGTCAATTGCTGATACTTTAGGCTGGGCTTGCTGAATGTGTCCCAGAGAGGGGAAAGGAGCAAACATGAAATGATGGGGAAATATTGGAACGGAACAGAGCAGAGAAAGGAAAAAAAAAAATGAAGGTAAAATGTAGGCTACGTCTAAACTATAGGCTTCTTTTGGAAGAAGCTTTTTTTTGGAAGAGAGTGTGCACACTGCAAAAGTGCATCAAAAAAGCGATCTGCAGACTGAATGGATGCTCTTTCGCATGTAAGCAGTGATTGCTATGAATGGAGTGGCCACCACGGCACCTGTGCTTTTTCCTCTTTCCTCTTCTTCCAAAGGAACTCCCTCTTCCCCATCCACACATGCCTTTTTGCGAAAGAGCTCTTTCACAGAAAGGCTTCTTCCTCATAGAATGAGGATTACCAATGCTGGAAAACCCCCTCTTTTCTTTTGATTTTCTTGTGGAAGAATGCAATTGCAGTGTGGACGTTCCACAAGTTTTGTTGGAAAAATGGCCATTTTTCCGACAAAGCTCTGTAGTGTAGACATACCCATAGTTTGAAAATGGTAACCTTTTACAGCCTCTGAGTCAGCCGTGTTTTCATTCACTTTGTGCAAAAAATAATAGGTCCACAAACAAGGTAAGATCTACAGTAGAAATAGACTTTACACGTAAATTCAGTGGACACTTAAAAAGCTCTCACTCAAAAAGCTCATCTCCAGCACAGAACTAAAGTTATGCATGATTCAGTCCCAAACAGGAGGTTTCAAAGAAAGGACAATGAAATAATATAGCTCAGAATAAAAACAGTCTTCATAAGTGACCTCCAGATACATTTGTTTTAATTTCTTTTGAGGCATTTTAAGTATTAATACTATAAAGCATCAGGCAGGATATGCAGTGGTCTCCATCTGAGCCATATAAAAATTCATAATAAAATATTAGGTAACAGCATGAAATCCAAACTCTTTTCCAATCACATCAGCTCAGAATCAGGTGTCCTGAAACTCTGGATGTTCGGTCTCACCACACATTCATGACTGTGCTTCAGCTCTGGACTGCTAGATTCTGGAAGACTGAAAGTAGAGGAAATCCTCAAAAGCCACACTTCTACTTTGAACTTGTAGCTTGACGGGGAATTACATCCTTGAAGTTTGTGTGGAGGTAATCCAGGCAACATCAGTGGTTTAGGATTTGTCACTGGGAGGTTTCTTCTTAGCTTCCACATCTCTTTTAATACCTTCAAGTTTCTTTGCAAGGTCAGGAATCTTTTATATTTTTTTAGAAAAAAAAAAAAAGTTAGACATTAGCAGTAGTGTTTAGTTGACTAATGAGGGAATGCAGAAAGAATACTTCATATAAAGTTTACCACGAACAATAAAGAGCTTGCTCCTTGGACCCACTCCACAGGATTACCATACACCAGTGTTTCCTAGTTTTATTTGGCCATGGAACCCTCTTAAAAAAAAAAAAAAAAAAAAAATCACGCCGGGGTAACTGGTGGACCAAAAAAAAAAAAAAAGCTGGTCTGCCTCTAAGACCACAGCGACCAGCAACCCCTTGAAAATGGTGGCCCCAGGCAACCACCCAGCTCACCTGCCCCTAAGACCAGCTCTGAGGGATTGGGGGGAGTGATCGGGTTCTTATGGAATCCTTACTTTCACTTCGCAGTAGGGTTGCCAGATACTTTCACAAAAAATCCCAAACATGGCAGGGGAAAAAAAAAATTGATTGGGGGAAGGGGGCGGGAAAACCAGGGGACCAAAGTTGTTGAGCCAAAAAAAAAAAAAAAAAAGGGGGCACTGTGCCTTTAAATCCACATGCTTCCCGCTTCCTTCCCCCCCATGCGGCAGGGGAACAATGTCCCCGCCAGCCTTCCATCCGAGAAACAGAAAATACTGGATATTTTACATATCCGGTATTTTCTGGGTTGTTTTTTTTTGTTTTAAACCGGACAGGGGCCACAAATACCGGACTGTCCAGGTGAAAACCAGACACCTGGCAACCCTACTTCATGGAACCCCAGGGTTCCGTGGAGCACTATTTGGGAAATACTGCCATAATCAGAAGAGGCATGCTCAGTACCATGTGTAGCAGCAAAGAAGAAGTGTTTGTAAAAAGTTGAAATAGAACATTTGGAGGACCAGCTTTCCTATCTCACTGGAAGAAAAATGAATGGCCCAAGAAAAGGCCACAGAAAACAAACTCAATAATATTAACACATTCTTCCAGAAATATCAACAAAGTATAAAGAGAATTTCTGTGGTCCGTAAAATGTACAAAGTCAGAGCACATGAACATATTGGTTCCTTTTAGACTTAGTTAAAACTTACAAAGAGTGTTGTGCAAAAGGAGGAAAGTATTTTTGAGCGATATCAAAAGTATTTATTCTGCTGTTTTGTGGCCTCCAAAATGTCTATGTAATTTTTGCACTGAACTCTGCAATCATTTGAAATTTCACACTTAAAGGGAAAAAAAATTAAGCATTTGTTCTAAAGATCAAGCCGATTTGCAAAATTCCCCTTAAAAATAGAAGCATTTAAGACTGAAAATGAACCAATGAGAAATGCCAGGCTGCCAATGCTTTATTGTAATAGCAATCCTGCAAGATACATTAGCTTTCCTTCAGCTTCTAGCCCTCATGCTTGCAGAAAACTGCTTGAAGATGAGACACAACTGGAATGAAAACTATAAACCACCAAAGGCAAAGAAAAAATATCCCCAAAATGCATATTTTTTTAGTCATGATTTTTAAAGCCAAATTTAATGATTGGGGGACTTGAATCATGACTTGAGTGCTCAGGTTAGATAAATGAAAAATGTCAGGTGGGTTTTTGTGTGTAAGGTAGTGGTGTTTTCTGTGTAGCAGGGTTTGGGTAGGGTTGCCAGGTGTCCAGTTTTGAACCGGACAGTCCAGTATTTGAGCTTCCTGTTCGAGAAACAAATTGAGAAAATATAAATGTCTGGTATTTTCTAAAGAAGATGTAATGTAGATTGTGATGTAATGTCAAGTGTGTCCAGTATTTTTGTTGAAACCATCTGACAACCCTAGGTTTGGGGGGAGAACTGGGCAAATCTTGCAAAACAGGAACTAAGAGCCCAAAACTGCAACTATTTATACATGTACCTCAGTTTAAGCAGGCATCACTGATGTCAACAGAACTACTCACAGGCTTGAAGGGACATGTATAAGCAGTGGTATGATTGGGGCCAACATGTGAAAAAGCAGAATGTTGAAGCTTCTGAATTTTGTTATAAGGAGTTCTACGGTGAATTACCTTTATACTGCTTTGCAGCATCTGCAGGAGTGATAGTGCATCTTAAACTCCTTGTTTAATTTACTCTTGAGCATATCCCTAAAAGAGCTTCTTGTCTCAAATTTTACTCTTGAAGAGAAAAGAAAACCCTATATTTTAAATTCTATCACCCATTTCTATAATTAGGGCTCTTATGATCAACCATGTAGAAAATCATCTGAGATACCAGATCACATAGTTGGTTTGTGCTAACAAATTAGTTTTACATCACCAAGGGAGAACTTTCTATGAATTAAAAGCAGAAGTTTCCCTCTTGTGGTGACACTTCAATTGTGCTGCTGGAAAATGATTATACCATGGTTTCATTAATTACATATGCACCTAGGGTTGCCAGATGGTTTCAGAAAAAATACCGAACCAAAAAAAAGCACCTATGTGGCCCCTTTAAGAAACACGTGATGAGGCTTTTTGGCTCTAACAGGCTGCTGGCAGCTGCTCACCATCTTGCCTCCCTGCGCGGGGCAGGACAGCTCTCCTGCGGAACCCAGTAAGCATTAGGGTTGCCAGGCTGCCTCCGTATTGAGCTGGACAACCTGGGATTTTCGCCTCCTGGCCAGGAAAAAAAAAAAAAATCAGAAAGTACCGGACATTTTAGGCGTCCGGTATTTTCTGAATTATTTTTTTTTTAACCAGACAGGAAGCAAAAATACCAGACTGTCCAATTCAATACCAAACACCTGGCAACCTATATGCACCATTCACTAGGGATGTAAGTGACTAGTTGACTACCCAATAAGCATATGCTTATCAGGTAGTCAAGTAGTGACTTTACTAGTTGCTTTCCTGCCCTCCTCTTTGCTGCCTCTATCAGAGAGGCAGAGGAGAAGGGGAGCGGGAGCCAGTGCTGGCATGAGACTATTTAAAAGCCCAGTCCCAGATGCTGCATCTCTGCTTTTTAAATGTATTAAAAGCCACCAGGCTCTTAACTTTATAACAAAATTCAATAACTATATCTTTTTCTAACAATTCCAAAGCTTCAACATTCCGCTTTTTCACGTGTTGGCCCCAATCATACAACTGCTTATGCATATGCCTTCAACCCTCTGAGTAGTTCTGTTGACATCAGTGACGCTTGCTTAAACTGAGGTACATGTAACCACTGAAAATTTCAGCAGTACACACTGGGAACCTGTGTGTAACCATGAAAGTTAAGCGATGAGCCCAGGGTCATCGGTTTACTGTGTAACTTGTTAATTTTTCATACCCCTAATAGGGATGTGAAAGTGTAACATGCCTGAGAGACCCAGTTAGGCTGACATAGCCCCAAGTTACATGGAAGAACTTTTCTGTCAACCTAGCAGCCACCTCTTGGAAAAGATGAATTTACCTCAGCAATAGGAGGGTTCTTACATTGCTGTAGTAAATATCTATTCTCAGTGCCCTTCAGCTATACTCACTGCTGTAACATTTCTAATATAGATATACCCTCAGTACCTACAGTTTTCAGACACACAATTTTTTCTTCTACCATTGCAACACATTTGTTTAAACAACTCAATCATAGCCGGGCAGGCCTACAGGGCAAGGCCCTGAACTAGGAGTTAGGAGAACTGGTTCTAAGCCTTGCTCTGACAGGGTACATCTACGCTGCACGATTATTTCAAGATAACTAGTGTTATTTCAAAATAACAATGTGAGTGTCTCTCAGCCATTCCGTTATTTCAAAATTATTTTGAAATAACGAATGGCTCATTCTGAAATCTGTAAACCTCATTCTACGAGGAATAACGCCTATTCCGAAATAACTATTTTGAAATAAGGCGTGTATAGACGATCCACTGCTGTTATGTCGAAATAGCTCCTCCTCAAGGCCATTCTAAATTATTCCTCCCAGTGCCTCCTAGGGCTCTAAATCAAGCTAGCACGTCTACATTAGGGAAGCCTGCCTCGGACTAATTTTGAGGCTTCCCTGCAGTATAGACGTGCTATTTTGGATAACTATTCCGGAATAGCTTATTTCGAAATAAGAGTGCAGTGTAGACTACCCACAGTGACCAGCTGTGTGACCTTGGCATCAGTAGAGCTAATCATGTGCTTGTAGTTTTCAGGATTTAGCAGATCTAAAATTAAATACCTACTATACAATTAATATCATATTTTAAACATTTCTTACGTGTGCCACAAATGCTACCTTAAAATTAAAAAGACTAAGTATAATGTCCACAAAGTTTTGTAGGTTCTTAAAGCCCAGACTTAGATACCTAAGTCCTAGTTTTGGCTTTATTACAATGCACAAAACCTCCTCTGAAGTCTATAGTCTTAAACTCATACTCTGCCTAAGGAACACTTTACTGCAAAAACTCAGGAGCTTACATTTCTGCCTCTGAACATGTTCACTGGCGAGTCCTTCTGAGTTTATAGATACCTAAGTCCCAGAGTGATTTGCAAACCAAAACGCAATAGGAGTTCAGACAACTAACTTGCCGGAGTAGTCAGATCTCTTAACAGTGCTCAGAGGTTGTCCATCTGTTTGAGTCCCATTCAAAATCCAGTTGAAAGAGGAGGTGGTGGTGGTAGCTCTCACTTGAGATGTGGGAGACCCAGGTTTGTTTTCCTTCTCTGGCAAAGGATTTTAACAGCTGTTTCCCACCTCTCAAAAGAGCGCCCTAACCACTGGCTTATGGAATAGCCCCACATCTCCATATCTCCTTCTCTCCTGTTGAATCTGTTCCACTCAGCTAATTAATCATAATAAATGACTGCTGAATTACTTATCTAATCACAACCATCTCTTCCTCCTCTGGCCATTTTGTGTGGAGTGAAGCAGGCACCTCACTGATTCCCTCGAGACAGTTTGAGCATGTAAGCCAGCTGACTCCAGGGCATGTCTTTTCACTTTTCCGGGCTCCTGTTTCATCTATTTAGACTACAAGCTCCTCTTCAGGACAGAGACTGTATCGTAATATAGGTTTGTACAACAGCTGCATAACAGGGTTCTGATCTCAGCTGGGATCTCTAAGTATTACTGTAATACAAATAAATGAGAGACAGTTCAATGCACAGGCAAGCTGGTTGTCCAATTACATAGGGTGCCATACATTGGGCCATGTGAATTTTTTTTGGCTTTACCCTGACTGGCTGGTCATTTTTTCTCTAGTTATTGGCCAGCATTTTTCTCTCCTCCAATTGGCCAAGTTTTTTTGTTTGTTTGTGTTAGCTCAACTACTTGGGAAAGGGACAATGAAAATATTTCCACCCTGGTCAGTAAGACAGGTAGGGCCACTTATACAAAATATTATTACTACTTTCATAAATAATAATACTTACATCATAATTCTGAGCCAGATACATCCCAACCACATTGCCGAAAGCAAAACCAAGCTTGAGGGGGGAGAAAAAAAAGAAAGAAAATGAATGACAAGGAGTTTAACACTTCACCCTTCACTAGCTCAGAATGTATAAACATTGGTCAGTCAAGGAGACTGAAAAATGGTGCTGGTGGCAGGGAAATCATGAAAACTTGTAAAATTGTTTTAATTTCTCAGGCTTCAGAAGGGAGGTATTTTCCCAAGTCACTTTCTGAATTATTGTTTTCATTAAGAGAATGCAGGTGGTTTTGGTGGGGAAAAAAATATTTCAAAAAGATGTTGATAAAAACATTGGTTAAAAAAAGAAAACTTTGCAAAAAAAAATTGAAAAATTTAAAATTCAAGTTTTTTTTCCCCCATGCACAAAACTTCTACCAGTTCAACCCATAAGTGTTTTTTATACTTCGCTCCCTGAAGCTCTCTCTCTTCCTTCCACTACGTACCCATCTACATCCCCACTCTCTTTCTGTAAGACCATCAACACCAGAAAATGAGGTTTTTCTTTATCACTGTTCTTACAGTTCCAAGAAATCTTCGGAGCAGAGGTTGGTCTTTTGTTCTGTGAAGTTTCTTGAATATCTACTATCTTATAAAAATAATAGTAAGTCCATTAAAACTAGGGGAACATAATAGAACAGGAAAAGTCTTTTTGTTCAATATTAATACAGCTCATAGCACAAGAAGTGTCTTGCTCTACGATTGAGGCTCACAGGAACTATCATAACTCACATACTAAGAACAACAGGCGCTGGGTGGGGGTTGAGGGATGTCACAAGTCACAGGCAAATGAAATGAGCTACAAAACAGATGGGCTGAGGATAGGGTTACCAGGTAGACCCCCCCCCCCAAAAAACGGACACACTTGATCGTGGGCGGGGGGGACTGGCTGGGAGAGGGGCAGGGCTGGCCGGGAGGAACAGGGGCCGGGACGAGCTGGGAGACCACGAGGCTGGCCGGGAGGGGGGAGAAAGGGGAGGTGGGAAGCAGAGCTGGGGGTACAGCAGCGCTGGCCGGGAGATCAGGAAGAGGAACCGGCCAGCAGGAAGCAAAGCTGGGGGGCGGTGCAGGGGGGCTGGCCGGGGAAGATCAGGAGGGGAAGTGGGGGAGAACCGGCCGGCTAGGAAGGGGGTGAGCAAATCGGCCGGCGCGGAGTGGGACTGACCCGGGCACTTGCAGATCCCGAGGCGCTGCCTGTCCCGCGCAGGCTCCCAGCGATGCATGAGCGAGGAAGAGGCTTCCCCTCCTCCTCACACTCAACCAACTGAGGGCTCCCAGCGGCAATCGCGGCCCCGCCTCCCAGCTGGGACTCCCAGCCGCTTCCCCGGCCCCCGCCAGGCTTCCGTCCGGTGCGCAGCCGGAAAAATCAGAAAATACCGGACATTGCACATGTCCGGTATTGTCTGATTTTTTTTACCAGAGAGCGCGCAAATACCGGACTGTCCGGTACAATACCGGACACCTGGCAACCCTAAGCTTAGGAGCTTGTACAGAAACAATGCATCGACGGATTCTTGGGCTGGCCTAGTTATAATACTTAGCAGAAATATAAATTTAGGTCTCAGGTTTGGGATAGCAGTTGCTGGGTACTAACGAAACAGGTCACTTCAGTCCATGAGGTTTAAAAAAAGAATAAAGGAAATAGAGTGCATAGCTCCAGTCACTTGCAGACTTAGGAGAAATTCAGGTCTTAATCAACCTCAGAGGAGAAAAGAAGAAAAAAAATCCTTTGTTTCCTCAGAAATATACATCCAGATTCTTTGCACACAGCCGTGCCAAGTAAAACTCTGGTCCTTCATTATCATTACATTTCACATTAAGCTTGCCTGATGTACAAATCCTAACAAGATTTTGCTGACTACCAATATTGCAAGTATAGACTCATCTCTGAAAATCCATGTGCTGCTTTTTTTTAAAATCAGCAACAGTAATGATTTTGCAATGAAAACCTAACTAGAAATTATATTCTGTTCTGCTTTGTGCAATGAATGCAACTATCTAGTTCAGCAGCATAAACACAGTATCTGTCATTGGTTAAAAACAAATAAACCAGACAACCAAAACCAAAATCTGAATGTGTTCTTGTTAGGAAGCTTCGGGCCATTAATAGAGCTGGTTGCACATTTTCACATGGTGATGCTATCTTTAACTAAATGTCTGAACTGTAAGAGAAACAGAACATTTATTTAAATTATCTGTTTACTACATTTTTAAACTTTAGGGCTCCCCCCCCCCCAACAAATTTAGTGTTCTTTGTGTGTGTTTGAAATAATAAAGTAGTTTTATACCAAACAACTGTAAATTAATGAAGCTTTTTACATGGGATATTATTAATGCGAAGAGTGAGGGGGGATTTGATAGCAGCCTTCAACTTCCTGAAGGGAGGTTCCAAAGAGGCTGGAGAAAGGCTGTTCTCAGTAGTGACGGATGGCAGAACAAGGAGCAACGGTCTCAAGTTGTGGTGGGGAGAGGTCCAGGTTGGATATTAGGAAAAACTATTTCACTAGGAGGGTAGTGAAGCACTGGAATGGGTTACCTAGGGAAGTAGTGGAGTCTCCATTCCTAGAGGTGTTTAAGTCTCGGCTTGACCAAGCCCTGGCTGTGTTGATTTAGTTGGAATTGGTCCTGCCTAGAGCAGGAGCTGGACTTGATGACCTTCTGAAGTCTCTTCCAGCTCTATGGTTCTATGATTCTATAATGCATGCTACATTGAGAGAAAAAGAATCTTAAATCCTGCTTAATGCTGAAAGTCAATACAGCAGAAGGGCCTTTCCTATATCTTGGTAGTGTCCATGAACTCACCAAAAAGGCAAGCAGAGACTCTTAGTTGAGAACTTCAGAGACTCTTTGCAAAGACTGGCTTATAGTGCGAGTCACTGGGGAAACCTTTCAGTCTATCCCTTACAAAATTATTTTTACTAAGAAAGTTCTCTCGATTTCTTCTCCTAAAAAAGGATTAACGCCTTAATTCTATTGCTTTTAGCCTAAAAAACATTCCGACTCCAAAGCTGGGACCAATACTTTACCCTGCAGTGAGCCTTATTTTGTATTGCAATTATCTTAACGCCCATGTCAAACCCAACACCATAAACAACTCATATCCCATTAGTTGAAGTCAGAGCTCAAAACACACCATGCAAGTTCAGTCCAGACTTTGATGTGTTATTTCATCCATTATTGAGGTTTAAAGAAGATGAAGAGGGGCAGTTGCACGATTTAATCTTTCACTTTTGACAATAAAAAATGCTGCCAATTAAAGGTTATGTGACAGCTAAGGACAGTAAAGAACTAATTAGAGTTAAAGGGGCTTCTAACAGCCACCCAATATGCTAAAATACATGTTAAATGTAAAACAAGCAATTACTTGACTCTAAAATGCAAAAATATAAAATTTGTCAGATTATCCCTTTATCTCCCTGCTTCAGCTCTAGCTAGGGTGAAGAAGCGACAGACACTATTTCCATTCGCAGGAAAGAAGAGGAAGGAACCCAGAATCAATGTGCCCTTCCTCCTTCCCCTTCACCAGCTTGCATACACTAATCAGAAAGTCTTAATTAAAACTGATTATTATCAGGTGTTTGCAACACAGGGGCTTCAAGAGGCAGTTGAGTTCAGAAACATTATGATTCCAAAGTCTGCTGAATGTATTAGTCCTATTACCCACTGTTTTCACTGGATTACTTTTTTAATCTTGTATTGGAGCAGGGGTAGGCTATGGAAGCTTATTTTTTAATAAACACCCAAGAGCTAAAGTGCTTCAAAAGAGGCCCTCTGATGGCATTATCAACTCACACCAGAATTGAAAATAGCCAGCAAACTAAAAAAGATTTAAGAGAGAGACCAGAGTCTTGATTTTCTAATAAATATGCAATGCATTATCAGGACTTACTAGCACCATGTCTGAACATAGGAAAAAATCCAGAGTATCCCTAAATTAGGTTAGCAGCACCTATAGTGAAAAATGAGAAACTGTGTAGTTTGGTTACTAGCATGGGCCATGTTGTTCTCTCTGTTATTTACTTTTAATAAGTGCCAGGTATTAGGATCAATTAAGGATTTAATTAGAATTGTAAATAAATCATATAGTTGGGCATCTGGCTTTAGATATCTGCCAGAGTTTGCAGACACACACTGAAAAAGAAAAAACAACAACAAAAGTTTAAAGAATGTTCAGCTAGTCAATGAAACAAACAGCTTCATTAATTAAAACACACTTTAGGACTGGGAATGAGGGGGGAAAGTAACCCTGGGCAAGGACTTTAACTCTGACCTCAGGAACAGCTTAGTATTTGCAGATGGTCAGAGTAGAGCTGGCCTCTTAAAAAAAATACGCCAGAAGCCCCTCAAATACCTAAGTAACTGCAGTCACTACAACAGAGTAGGTAATGTGTTGTCAAAACAAAAAGGTGGGAGAGAAGGAGAAAAAATGAGAGAACACAACAAACTGGAGAGCCAGTAAGATTAAAAATATGCTTAAAACAGCTTTGAGACTACTGATTCTTTTGGAGCAAAAATTGTCATGAAATACAAATTAACATAAATCCTTTGCATCAGTGATGTGTTTTACTAGAACAGCAAATCAATGAGGCTATGTCTACACTGCAGGCTTTTTGTGCAAGAACGACTGTTCTTGTGCAAAAACTTGCCAGGTGTCTACACTGCACGTGTCCTTGCGCAAGAATTTACAGTACAGCGTCAAAAAACAGGGCTTCTTCCGGAAGTGTAGACTGCTACACTTCTACAGGAGTGTAGACTGCTCCTTCTTGCGCAAAAGCCCCTAGCACAAAAATGGCAGCTCATTAAGTATGAAAATAAGGCAATATTGCCGCACCTAAGTTGCATATGTTCTTGCGCAAGACTGGCCAGTGTAGATGTAGCCTCACTGTCATGTTATAACCACAACTGTAGGTGGAAGAATTGAAAACTTTTTCCATTACTTTAAGTGAATTTACTTTTGTTCCCTTTTTTTGTGAAACATTGTTTATTTACAGTGCGAGTTTGTCTGATCCCATCCCTCCTACCTACAAGGTCTACAGCTGTTATACAGAAGATGTACCCAATTTAAAAAAGAAAGTTTCTACTAAAATTTAGGGCTCCTTTTGTTTTTACCATATGAACATAATACTGGGGGCCAGAGATGGAATACGCCAGCAGATCAACATAGATGCATCAACTCAGGCCCATGAAAAATGTCCACACTCTGAACAACATAGGTAGGTTAATCAAAATGCCACTGTATATGCAGATATGTTGACAGAAGAATTCTTCCACTGACCTAGCTACTGCCTCTGGGAGAGCAGTATTAAACATTACATGGATGGAAAAATATGAATTGTCTATATTATGACACTAGAGCATTGTAGCTGTATCACTGTAATTAAATATGCATTGAGTCAACTTTGCACATGGGAATTTCAGGCTAAGTCACTTGTGTGTGTTGGAAATCATTAGCAACCTATTTAACTGTTAGACTGCAATAATTTTTTCATACTAAATAGTACCGTTCACCCATGGATTTGAAGGGAACTTCTTGGGGTGAAAAGGCATCACAGTCTGTCCCTAAAATAATTTCTCTTTTTGCATGTGTGCATAATTTTTATTGAAGGAAAAAAACCCTCTTGGTGCAGTGAATAATATTTAACAGATGTCAAAAAATGGAGCTGTGGACCCTGGAAGTACTGGCATATCCAGTTCTTCTGAGGTAATCTACCTGAAAGACTGCTGAGAGTCAGACAGATGAACTGGCAGAAAACTAGACAGGCTCAGCTCAGCTTAAGGCAGGGTTAAATACCCTTGGATGTGCCACCGGATGTCTTAGCACCATAGACAAATGAATGTGGCACTGGTACAGAGGGGACACAGCAACCCAAGGGTTATACAGGCTGTCTACATTCCACAAAACTTGGAATTATCGCAAAACAACGTAAAGTGGGGAGTTTTTTTCTCCGCAGCTGACTTCCATTTGCACAATTTTTTTTTGCACTACTTAAGAGTGGAGAATGGGAGGACTTGTAACACATTAGTTCCTGCAAGTGTCAGTTACTTTAGTGTGGAATAGATGTATATTGGGGGCACCCCGCACTGCTGTTTGACTACTGTCATTCAAGAGGAATAACCTGAGTGCAGATAACTTGAATTAACTGTACAGTGAGGACATATTGCAAATCATAAACATACAGATGAAGTTCTAGAGCAGTGTTTTTCAACCAGTGGTACAAGTACCCTTAGGAGTACTCAAGCGAAGTCTGGGGAGGAGGGTGAGTCAACAACTGAAATTTGGAGAAAAATGAATTTTTGTTTTAAGTTTTATAGTGCTTTATTATTTTTGTATTTGTTACACCCCAAAATTTCATCGCCTGCCCGATTAAGCTACGATTAAGTTGTTTAAACAAATGTGTTGCAATGGTAGGAAAAAAAATTGTCTGAAAACTGTAGGTACAGGGGGTACTTAAATTTTTTTAAAGGGGTACTTCATAAGAAAAGGTTGAGGAACACTATTCTAGAGCAATTCACCCCCTCCACCCCATGGCTTGGATGCAGGTGCCCCATGAAGGGTATACCTAAACTGAGATAAAAGGTGTTTTAAAAGCCCACTAACTGGTCACTTAATATCTTTTAATGAACAATTTCAGAGGAAAAAGCTCAACAATAACCATAGCATTTCAGGGCTAGGTGTATTTTAAGGTTGGCTGGCTCCATTTTAGAGTAGGCTTCATCTCATCTAGCTAGCCTGTTAACAAAAGACCATCTTCCCAGGCAGCACTGAAGTTTTTAAAACGTGCTAGACAACCCTTACACGCTTTTATACTAGTCCAGAGGAACCCATAAGGTTAGTCAATGGGCCGCAGTTGCAAACAAGGTCCCAGGCCTATCAATGCACGAAATTTGGCAGGGATCCCCTCAGCAAGGGGACTGACGGTACTGTATCAAGTCAGGCGTGTGCTTTTCAGCTGAAAGCATGTAACCAGCTCCAGGGACCCAAGCCAGCCACAAAGTATCCACGGCTGGATGGCCAGAGCGTGTGTGTCTCAGCTGCTCTCCTTCCCGACTCAGCGACAGCCTCTCTCTCGCCAGGGGGCTGGGAGAAAGGGAGCTGCTCTTCCAGGCCGCCCCCAGCTCTGAGCAACTACTTCACCCGGTGCATAATCCCCTCCTCCCGCACAGTCGGGGCGGGGGTCGGACACCAGGCCAGAGGCGCCACGTGGAGGGGCTTTGCAGGCACTTACCAGAAACTGCAGCATAGCGCGGGCGGGCTGGCTCTCTCCTGCGAGGGGCGGCCGGGGAAATACTAAGTCACCGAGCCAGCAGCAGCTTCCCTTCCGGGTCCCAGCCTCCCCGCGGCTGTCTCCCTAGCGCTGGGGCCGATGGGTTTCCGAGCGGGCCTATCCTTTCTTGCCTTGCACGCCGGGCCCGCCTGCCCCCCTCTGGCCCCGCCTCTGGGGCCGCAGACCCGGCCCGCCTGGGTGAATTGCTCTCTGACAACCTCGTAAGTGCCCCTTGGGAGAGAGCTGCTCCCCACCGAGCCAGCCCGGCCCCCGCTAAATGCCCCAAACCCGCGCGGTTCTCTCTGTCTCTGTGTGTTTACACATAACACCCCCCCCCCCCATCTATTTACATTTCTGTAGGGTTGCCGGCTTTCGAACCGCACAAAACCAAACACCCTTGCCCCATCCCTAGCCCCCCGCCATTCACTCCATCCACTCTCGCTGGTTTTCACAGGCACTGGGTGAGGACTCTGGCTGGGGGTGCAGGCTCTGGTGTGGGGCAGGGGTTGAGGCATTGAGGATGCAGGAGAGTGTGGGAGAGGGCTCTGGGCAGAGGTAGGGGTTGGAGTGCGGAAGGGGGTGAGAGCTCTAGCTGCGGGTGTGGGCTCTGAGGTGAAGCCAGAAATTAGGGGGTCAGGGTGGGGCTCTGGGCTGGGAAAGGGGCTTGGGGCATGGGAGGTGGTGTGGGCTTTGGGAAGGAAGTTGGGTGTGGAAGGGGGCTCAGGCCTGGGACAGCGGGTTGGAGGATGGGAGGTGGTTTGGGGTGCAGTCTCTGGATGACACATCTCAGATGGCTCTCTGGAAGTGGTGACATTTCTCAGCTCCTAGGAGGTTGTGGTACAGGGGAGAGGAGGGGAAAGGGATAGGCACTGGGAGGGAGTTTGGGTGCAGGGGGTGGGCTCTGGGAGGAAGTTTGGATGCAGGACGAGGTGCAGGGGGTGGGCTCTGGGCTGGGGCAGCAAGTTGGGGTGCAGGAGTGAACCAGTGGGTTGGAGCTTACCTTGAGCAGCTCCCGAAAGGGACTGGCACACCCCTCTGGCAGTGGCTCCTAAGCACAGGAGGGCCAGGGTGTCTCTAGTCACTGCTGCTCACAGGCACTGTCCCTGCAGCTCCCATTGACCACGTTTCCTGCCAATGGGAGTTGCAGAGTCGGCGTTTTGAGACATGGATATTTCCCTCCTCCCTTCCCCCCCCACACACCTAGGGGCCACAGGGACATGCCAGCCGCTTCCAGGAATGACATGGAGTGAGGGCAGACAGAAAGCCTGCCTTAGCCATGCTGCACTGCCATCAGTGGCTGGGGTTCCTGAGTCTTTTTAAATAGCCTGGGCCCCTGGGCAGTTGCCTCATCCCCCCCCCCCCCCCCATCGGTGGGCCTGCTGCACTCTGTGTTCCTACATGCATTATATTCCTACTCAAGTTATTGTGACAATGGAAAACCAAAAATTACTTTCCCCCCTTTTATATATTCACTTCATTTACCAATGCTGAATCTGCTTAGCTATTTTCCTTGGGGAGTAGGCGTAACGGGCGGCACATTTTATTGGAAGTCACAGTGTGCACTCTCTTGGGTAGCTATGAAGGCTGCCACAAAGCTAAATGTTCAGTGCAAAATTTCAGGCCCTTTAAGACCTTCCCACCATATGACTCCTTAAAGTTGTAGAATTCTACGGGGCTGGCTTACATGGAAGCTGCATGGAGCACTGATTGTAACTTAGCCTCTGTTCACTTATTCTATCACCACAACTGCCTAGGAATCAGAAAGTGAAGTTTCAACCCCATGTCAGATTCGACAACTGCTACTCTAGCTCCCATTCAGAGTAGAAAAGGAGGTAGAAAGACCATTATGCCAGGTAGCAACAGCTACATTATCTGATTTACACTGAGGGCATGTTTATACTTACTGGAAGATCGATGCTCTGGAGGTAAATCGTCTAGCATTTGATTTAGCTGGTCTAATATAGATTCCTAAATTGAACACTGAGAGCAGCTCCTGCTGGCATCTGATATTTCTCCTTTAGGGAGGAGTAAGGGAAGTGCTCCCATCAGCCTCCTGCAGTGTGGACACAGCCATGGCTCAGCTTAAGGTAAGCCAACTGTAGCTACATGTTTTACGTAGCTGGAGTTGCATGCTTTAAGCTGACCTTCCCAATCTAGTGTAAACCAGGCCCTACAGCCCAGTTTCTCTTCTCTGATTATGTGGCACAAGCAGGGGCGGCCCGTGAGCCTTGGCGAGCTAGGCAGCTGCCTAGGGCGCCGCTGGCCCAGGCACCTGATGATGACGTCATGGGGCGCCGGGGCGCCCTGTGATGATGTCACGGCCATTGACGGCTGTTCAGGCAGGGGCGCTGATTGCGCCGCCCCGCCTAGGGTGCCAGCTGCTGCAGCCGGCCCCGGCCTTGGGCCGCTCCTGGGCACAAGTTGTAATTCCTCTCACTGCCAGACATACTACTTTCTCTTCCTTCCTGTAGGGCAGCTGGTTTCCTCTTCTGCAGCTGCCAGCTATTACCATAGAGACTGGCTGCAGTGCTAGGAAGAAAAAAAAAGGGTTGAGTAGCAGGTATCTGAAATGAAGGGTATGGAGGTTTGCATGGGAGTGACCTCTCCTTACAGTGAATTAGCATATTGCTGCGCTTCATTTAATTAGGGGCTGTTTTGTGCTAGAGGCTTCCTTGAGGAAGAATGGCTCTTGTGCAAGAGGGGGGTTTTGCGCAAAAAGGAGCCATCTACACAGCTCCTTTTTGCGCAAAAGCCTCTTGCGCAAAAACGGACCCTAATTAATTGTGCAAATGAAGTGCAGCAATATTCTAATCTGTGCTTCATTTGCATAGGCTTTTCGCAAGGGAGGTGCAGTGTAGACGTAGCCTTAGAGTTAGGGGAACAAACAAATATGTAACCTATTATATGTATTCAATCAAAACTCCATGTAAGTTAAATATTGAATATCAAATGCACTAAGTTGCTTTAATGTACAAATCACAGTGGTCAGATTCTGCTGCTCTTGCTCACAGTGAGTAGTACCTTGCTATGTGAACAGTCCTGTTGATTTTTACTAGAATACCTGAGAAGTAAAGGGCTATGCAGTGTGAGTAGGGTTGACTAAAACAGGCTCTAAATTATTTGTGGGTAAATTATGACCAGGGAAGTGGTTGAGTTATTTTTAAAATACTTCAACTGCAAAATATTTATTGAGTTCTACTACTTTAACCAGTTTTCCAGCTCTAGTCAATTACTCCTGGGGGAATCCTGCACCACTGCACATGCACAGAACTTATGCCCCCTGCAGATTTCTTTGTTTCCCCAAATAAAAATAACTTTTTGACAAGGAAACAAAGGGAAGCTGCAAGAGCAGTTACACATCATGGCCTAGCAGTGCAGGTACAGCATTTCAGGCAACCAGAGCAGTTGGCAGGGGGGTAAATCACTGCAAAGTTGGGGGTACCTCTCTTCTCCTGAGCTGGGATCAGCTGCTAGTCCCAGCTGGCTGGAGGCAGGAGAGGACTGGACTTTCTCTTCCCCTGAAAAAAGTGGCTAGGTCTGTATCAGACTCATCCCCAGAAATCTCCTGCAGCTGCCTGAAGCTCAGCATCCTCTCTTGCTTACTGCCCCCATCACTCCTCAGCTGTGGAAGAGGTGTCACTGTACCTTCCTCAGCTGTGGAAGAGATGTCAGCTGCTCTCCCATCCACCTAACCCCTGTGCATCTGGACCTCCCATTCCTAGACACCTCTGCCAAGCCTCATCTGGTACATCCAGAACCCTCCTAGCCCTTCATAACTGCACCCCACCCCAGTGAATCCCAAGCACCTAGAGTCCCCCTGCACCCATACCTGGGATTTCTGGACCCCTACCCCTGAACTGAAACCTCCATATTGGTGAGCCCCATCCCCTACTCCACCCCATATACAGACCCCAATGCTATTGACCCAACTAGCTGCACTCACACTTCCTCCCCACTAAGCTCCACTCCCTCAGCACCCAAAACCCTTGCTCAGACTCCCAAACCCCCTCTGCTGAGCCCTATCCATCTTCACCTGGAAGCCCTGCAGAGTCAGAGAATCAAAATACTAGAACTGGAAGGGACCTCAAGAGGTCATCAAGTCCAGCCCCTAGCCCTCACTGCAGGACCAACACTAACTAGATCATCCCTGATACATGTCTATCCAACCTACTCTTAAATATCTCCAGTGATGGAGATTCCACAACCTCCCTAGACAATTTATCCTAGCATTTAACCACCCTGACAGGACGTTTTTCCTAATGTCCAACCTAAACCTCCCTTGCTGCAATTTAAGCCCATTGCTTCATGTCCTATCATCAGAGGCCAAGGAGAACAATTTTTCTCCCTCCTCCTTGTAACACTGTTGCCAAGAGGCAATGGTTCTTCCCTTAAGGGATTTGGAGGTAATAAGCACACAAATTGGGTGAAGGCTTAAAGATTTTACTAAGCAAATATTTGGGTAAAATGTAATGCTTAATATTAGAGTAAAATACAATGAAGCAAATCTTAGAATAAAATACAAGACTTATTAAGCCTAAGCAGATCTCAGAATAAAATGCAATGCCTACATCCCTTCTGTTGCCGGGAACCCCCTGAAGAAGGACAGCGGATGGACCCCAGTGGCCAGTGCGTAGCACCTTCTGCAGCTTTGGTCTACACCGAGGTTCCAGTGTTAGGAATATTCCCGGCACTTATATACTACTGTTCAATCTACAGTAATCACCCCCCGTTGTTTTGAGAACCTAACAAGATCATTGATACTTTGCATATTTTCCCAGGCCAACTAATTAGCATTATTAGGTGGGAAACATTCAGCAAAGATAGCTATGTGATCTTCCCAAGCCCTCCTGCACTCCCACACCAGGTGCATGGCCTTGGGACCTGTCCCAGAACTTGTTGAAAGTCAACAGTGCATTCCTACACTGTACCATCTTGAACAAACTGCTAAGTCTTTGGGTATGTCTATACTACAGTGTTATTTCAAAATATCTTATTTCAAAATAGTTATTTCGAAATAACTTATTTTGAAATAGCACGTCCACACTCAGTGGATTCTGAATCGCATTTAAGGCTGGCCGGAACCAGTTCTGGGAGGGCACCAGGTCAGGACTTACTGTGTGAGGCTGCTGCCTGAGGCTATCTGAGGTCTGTGCTTAAAGGGACCCCCCTGGACAGACAGTTCTCAGGTTTCCCTGCTTGCTTGTCTACCTCGATGAGGGACAGCAAAGCATTTTGTCTCTGTGTGCTCTGGTTGCCCTCACTTGGGACACCACAGCACTCTGCAACATGGAGTCTGGTGCTTCTCTTGGATACGTTGCTGCGAACCTGGCTGCACTTTTTGCAGGCTGCCATCCGGGAGGTCCATCAAGGGGCTGTCAGTATCCAGGAGGCCCTGCAGGAGAGCTTCCACCCTGAGGAGCACTAAGAGCCTCCCTGGTCTGCCCCACTGGGGGCTTGTGCCTCATTCCTTCCTCACGTCCTTCCACTTACCCCTCCCTAACCCCCCTTCCTGATGTCAGATAAAATACATATATTTTCATGAACACAAACTCTCTTTATTTAACAAAACTGGGGGGGAGGGAATGAAACTCTGGTGGGACTGGGGAAAGGAGGCGGGAGAGGGGAGGGGGAAACCTGGGAGGAGGGAGCTGGAAGGGGGAAGCAAGGGGAAGAAGGAGGAGGGGAAGCTCAGGGTTGGGAGTCTCGCCGGACCATCTTGATTGTCATGCAAACCTGCTCCTGGGTTCACTTGTGGCCTTTGGTGGCCAGGCTGGCAGCTATCCTACCATAGACGGCCATGTTCCTTCATCTAGTGCAGAGATCATGGACGTTGGGGGGCATCCTCCCCAAACCTGATTAAGGTCCATGATCTCCACCCTGGACCAGGAAGGCGCCCGCCTTCTCTAGGCCCTGTCAGGCTCCTGGGAGCTGGCAGACTGCTCCTGGGGAGTGGTGGAGGGCTGGCTGCTAGTGGCTTGCTGGCTTATGTTTTGGGGCCACTGGGTCAGGGGCAGTGACTGCTGGCTCTGGGCTGGTAGGCTTGGAACTGGCACAGGCATTGTGGCCAGAGTCTACCCCTTTAAGGGCTCCAGGGAGGGGCGGGAGGGAGAGAAGTGTTCTTGGTTGAGGCTGGAGTGGCCACCAGGGCACCCTGGGAAGGCTGGAGGCCCCCTATTTTGAAATAAGTGTCTACATAGCACTTATTTCGAAATAACTATTTCGAATTTGGGGTTATTCCTCATAGAATAAGGTTTACCAAATTCGAAATAAGTGCTTCGCTATTTTGAATTAATTTTGAAATAGCGGTTTGGCTGTGTAGACGCTAGGAAAGTTATTTTGAAATAAGGGCTGTTATTTCAAAATAACTTTACTGTGTAGACATACCCTTTGAGAATAACAAAAGAATAATAAGAAGCAAAAAGCACAAATGGCTGCCTAGAGCATCCAGGCCTGTAAGAAAATGTAGTCACAAAAGGAACGATTGTGGTACACCACCTAATTTCCTCGACCTTACAATCGTTTTCTGCATTTTCACTACACTCCACCCCTGGGTGTACACAATTCTTTCCTTTTTGCCTTGTTATTCTTGTCCATTTTGCTACCATATCAGGGCCTGGACCTTTGCATACAATTGTTTAACTTTAGCATAAGTTTTGGTGATTCCAAGGGATAGACAAATACAGTTTTTTACCAGATACCACCCAGTTGCTTGCCCCAGTAACATTCATACAGTTTCCACTGATACCGGGGAGCCACTGTTTTTATGATAGCATACAAACACAAGAGAAAGGGATTTGTGTCATTCTCCATGGGCACTGGTTGCACGAACGCCTGCGTCGGAATTCCTGCTTGATTGAAGTCCCGGGGACACAATTGTCAGATTGGAATGGACCCATACCGGAATAAGGAGTGAGAGCCACAGCCATGTCATTCTTAAGATGTTCCACTGGTGTAGGTGCCCTCAATCCCACCATATGTTGTAGGGGTGTTTGGCCCTTAGCCATGAAAACATAACAGTAGTGTGCCTCAGTTTCCCTTTCCATACAGTACATTATGGCTGGAATCTTTGTCCTGTAAGAAGTTCCAAGATCAGTTACAGGCATTAACTGTATAATATCAATATCACAAGGTCCTTTAACATGCAGTGTGTCATTTGATACAACTCTTGACAGGTTCAATGGTTTTTCCAAAACAGTATGCACATTGTACATTTTTACAGTTCTTGGTAACAATAGCACACTGGTTACAAAAGTTAACATCAGTAACAAGAACAACTCCATATCAAGTGTATATTGACAACACTTTCTGTCATCATGCCACATTTTTGGCTCCATACCCTTGTAGTTCTGTCCCTTTAGGTTTAAACTGCAATTCTCCTTTGCCAAAGCAAGTTTGGCCCTTCCCCGTTGTCCTGTGGGCTTAACACCTGAAGTCTCTGGCTTAACAAAGACAAAGAGCTGGTTGGGTATGTCCTCCCTGTTCACAATGGCCATGGGATCCTCTCTCTTCCCCCAGTCAGTAGGATAACAACAATAAGCAGCCCAGACACCTTCTGATTCTCTGCTTTCTGCTTCAATTCCCAAGTTGGTCTGTCTCTCCCAGAGACAGGATCCATTCTCATTGGCATGATAAACATATGAATGTTTTGTCCTAAACGCACTGACTTCCCAGCAAGCTGGTCAAACACAGTCACTTGGTTATCACAAGACTGTTCCAACTCTCTGGCTGTTTCTGCCTCATCTGAAACAATCCTCAGTCCCTCTGAGACCTTTCCAAAACCATTCACACTAGATCTTTCTAAAGCCAAGTCAGTGGAGTCACTGTTAACACAAATTCTGCCAATCAGGCACTGAAACAAGTGTTTTATAAAATAAACGCTGCTTTTTACAGGCAGAGCTTTCTCCTGATCTTCCCCAAAGAAGGAACTTTTACTTTCTTCAGCTACCCCCAACTCCTGAAATTTCTTTACTTCCTGAATCATTTCTGGCCCCTGAGGTGGATTCCTAGACAATTCCCTTTCAGGCACAGACAGACTCACGAGATACAAGGTGAGAGACATTTTCCTTTCCCTTGCAACTCTCTGGATTGACACCCTGAAGGCTCCCTGTCCCAGCACACACATTTTCTCTTCCTCAAGTAACATACAAGCCCCAGAATCGTCTGATCTCTGGGATCCTAGCAAGACACTGACTGGATCTATCCCAGTCACAGCATCCTTTCTCCTAGAAGACACAAACCTAGGGCCATCCCCTTTCTGGGCTTTAGCTGTATCCAGACCCAGTTCTGGGACAACAGCACTGCTCTCAGTCATCACAGGCGGACGGATGCCTTCTCCAGACAAAGGCCTGGGAAGAAACCTTTCCCCCACAGGCATGCTGCTGGCACACACAGACAGACAACTAGAGACAGTCTCTCCTTTTGTCCCAGCACCCCTGGCTATTCTCAGGCACACAGCTAGCAACTGAGACAGCTTCTTCCTTCACTGACACACTGCAACTTCCAGCTTGTGCAAGTGCAGTTTTACAAGCATCACCAGCCAACAACTCATCACTCTCCAGAACTTTATCTTTTTCTTCAGTCCACTCATCATCACTAGAATCCCACATATCCCCACTCCAAGTTGCTGGATCCCATTCCCGAGCTGTAACAAGCGCCCTGACTTTACAGGGGTTGGGCACACATCCCCACTTTGCTTGTTTTCGATGTTTCAGTGGGCAAACCAAACAGCCATAGTTACGGCTTGTTCTTCTGCCACATCTCGGCTCCCCTGCGCACCTTTAAGTGCCCTGCACAAGAGCATCTGTTGTTCTTTTAAGGCAGCGATATCATCTGCCTGCTGTTGCACCTGCTTCCGAGCGGTTTCTAATTGTTCCTACACATTATGGAGCACCGTGAGAAAGACCCATCCTACTCCCATCACTGCTTTCTGCCCCTCTTTCTCTCCCACACCCAATGTCTGTAGACATTTAGACACTGCATTAGGCGTAGGGCTCCCATTCTCAGTCATTTCAGATTCCCATGACACTGGGGGGTGGGTCACCCAGTTTAATAGTTGAGCCACTGGGCCCCAGACACTGGTGCTGGGCCACCCGGGGATGTGGCTCTGGCCCACACTTTGCACTGCATCCTTTGCAGGTTTCTTCCCCCAAAAGGGCATTGTCACCAAATCCTGCCGACTACACCAATTGTATTGCCAAGAGGCAATGGTTCTTCCCTTAAGGGATTTGGAGGCAATAAGCACACAAATTGGGTGAAGGCTTAAAGATTTTACTAAGCAAATATTAGGGTAAAATACAATGCTTAATATTAGAGTAAAATACAATGAAGCAAATCTTAGAATAAAATACAATACTTATTAAGCCTAAGCAAACCTTAGAATAAAATGCAATGCTTATTAAGACAATACAATACTTATTAAGCCTAAGCAGATCTCAGAATAAAATGCAATGCCTACGTCCCCTACCAGGAACCCCCTGAAGAAGGACAGCGGACGGACCCCAGTGGCCAGTGCGTAGCACCTTCTGCAGCTTTGGTCTACGCCGAGGTTCCAATGTTAGGAATATTCCCGGCACTTATATACTGTTGGATCTACAGTAATCACCCCTGTTGTTTTGAGAACCTAAGAAGATCGTTGATACTTTGCATATTTTCCCAGATCCAATAATTAGCTTGTTGATACTTTACATATTTTCCCAGGCCAACTAATTAGCATTATTAGGTGGACTCAGATACCTCCTTTGTCAGCTCCTTGAATATTTTAGGATGCATTTCATCAGGCCCTGGTGACTTGAAGACATCTAACTTTTCTAAGTATTATTTAACTTTTTAACTTCTAAACCTACCCCATTTCCACTAGAATTCACTATGTTAGGCATCCTAACACCATCAATCTTCTTGACAAAAACCAAAAAAAAGAAATCATTAAGCACCTCTGCCATTTCCAAGTTTCCTGTTACTGATTCTCCCTCTTCACTGAGCAATGGGCCTGCCCTATCCTTGGTCTTCCTCTTGCTTCTAATATATTTGTAGAATGTCTTCTTGTAACCCTTTATGTCTCTAGTTTGATTGAGCTCATTTTGTGCCTTTCTCTTTCTAATCTCACCCCTGCATACTTGCATTGTTTGCTTTTCCTCTTAGTCTTGTTTCCCATTGGATCTTATCTACCAGCTCTCTGAGTTTACTAAAATCTACCTTCCTGAAATCCATTGTCTGTTTTGCTGTTCTTCCTTCTACTATTCCTTAGTCCCATTGCCCCTACACCTGGAACCCCCACAATGATCCTCTGTGCACTCAGATTGTCTCACACAGAATCCTCTCACCCAGCACCTGGATCTCCCCACACTGAGCCCTACAGACTTGGATCCTGCCTGGTTGAGCCTGACTGCCCAGTATCTGGCGCACTTGGCACAGAAGGGCAGTCTCCTAGGGTATTTGTCGGGTAGTCTCAGGCCTTGTGCAGTGTCAGAGATGGGTGCAGCCTCAATCCAGAGTCTGTGTCCTACAAGGGAGGAGAGCTACAGGGTGATGTCTCACTTTCATGCAACCAGAGGCCCGTGCTCCCCGCTGGAGCTTCTACATTTAATTATTAACAAATAAAACTTGCAGAATTCTAAAATATTGTTGGCTTAAAATTTAAATTTTTGGCACAGAATTTTTTTAAAATTGTTGGTGCAGAATGTCTTCAGGAGTAAGTCAGTGAATGATTTATGGGGGGGGAGGGAGTTTGTAGAAATCTTGTTGGTCACATGATCCTGGCTTCTCCTCCTAGCTTCCAGCTGTTAAATCAAGAGGAAACCACAAATTCATTGCATACTTGCCTAATATTACTTTCACATGTAAGCAATTGCTGCAGCTGCAGGAGATATTCTGAGACCACAAAGAGAGAGAGAATGATTTTCCAAACATATACTCCATCACTGAGTTTTTAAATCAAGATTACATTTTTTTACCCCTTAATGATATGCTGTAGTTTAACTGTCTGATTTGGCGTAACACAGGAAGAGTTAAGTGAAATTCTCTTCTGGCCTTAAAAGTCCATGAAAATGTAGTCTACACTATGGAACAACTTAGTGAACTTCTGCTTATTAAACACAAGCAGTAATTTTTTTTAAACTATCTTGGCATAAAATGACCCATGCCAGATATTTTGGTCTGTTAGGTGTTGTCCCAGTTAGACCAACAATAAACAATTTATACACAAGGGTGGCTTATGCCCCTAAATTCTGCTTCTATGTTCCCCAGGAAATTTGGACCTAGTATGAACCTGTATTTCTAGATGCTCCAAGATTTCTGGTCGAATAGCTCCTCCTACCATAAAAGGTAGACAGTCTGTTTTAATCACTAGGAGAACAAAAATCAATTTGATCCAAACTCAACCTTTTATTAAAAAGTGATTGGCTGTGATGCTCACCAGTATCTTGTTGCAAGCACTTCAAGGGTAATATGAATAAAATCACAGCATATAAATGCAGGTAAAGCAGAACTTTTGCTATACCTTCAATTTTGCTGTATATCTGCAACTACTATATCATGGTACATGGTAGATGTACCTAAATCTGGATGTCCTTTCAATAACCATTCCTTGTTTCCATTGTAAAGTTGGAAAATGCAGCTCAAAATAACTGTTCTTACATTAGAAATTCTATAGAATACACACTAGATGGTGCAATAAAACCATCTGAAGCAGTTTAAGTTTATCACGTGCAGTCCTTAGATTTTTCCTTTTTAAATGTTCAGCATTCTCTCTTACTTTCTCTAGGAAATGTAATTATACAGTGTTCATCAAGACATGCTTGATCTGTTTTTAAGGCACCCTACTCATGGTGGGGTCCCTTCCCCTGTCCTGTCCCTTCCCTGTCCCGTGCCTGTCCACAGCATTACCAGTAAAGAATGATCTACAAACCTAAATAACGACTCATGGAAAAAGATACAGACTATCCAGGCAGGGATGCCAATAGGATTGAGCAGAGAAATAGGAGCCAAAAAGTTCTATTACTGATTCCCATTGATGCACAGTGTGATGTTGAGACAGTCACTTAAAGCTAAAGTTTTGAAAAGTGGCCTTTATTTGAATGCCCCAGGTTCTGGGTGGCCAGTCCCCTCTTCTGCCACTCCCCAGCAAGTGAGTACTGGCAGCTAGGAGCTGCAGGTGTAATTACTATTTGTCCCACAAAAGACAACCAAATTCATTCTACCCTGCCAGAAAACATAGTCCAAAGGATCAAAAAGTGGTTGGAAAAGCCTTTTTCAACCAAATAAAAATGTTCACGAGATAGGTCATATTGAGATTTTCACCAAAAGCCTTGGAACACTTCAGTGACCTTTTCAGACAAAAATGGGGGCAGGAAAATCATTTATCTAAATTTTTCAAAGTGGGGAAATCAATTTCCCAGCTAGCTAGACAGTTGGGCTGTGTCTACATTGGTACCCTTTTCCGGAAAAGGGATGCTAATGAGACAAGTCGACAAATGCAGCGGGATTTAATTTTCCCTCACGGCATTTGCATGAACATGGCTGCGCGCTCGGGCTTTGACGAAAGCGCCAGTCTAGACGCTGGCTCTTGCGGAAAATAAAGCCTTTTCCGGAAGATCCCTTATTCCTGATTTTAAGAGGAATAAGGGCTCTTCCGAAAGGCTTTATTTTCCGCAAGAGCCACGTAGACTGGCGCTTTTTCCACAAAGCCCCGAGCCGAAAAAAAGCGGCATGTTCATGCAAATGCCGCGGGGAAAATTTAAATCCCCGCTGCATTTGCAATTCCGACTTGTCTCATTAGCATCCCTTTTCCGGAAAAGGGTGCCAATGTAGACACAGCCCCGGTTTTTGCCTTCAATTGGCAATTATTCCTATCCCATCTATACAGAGTGAGGGAATCTAAGGCCAGGTGGCCAGCTCCTGAGGCTTGGGGCTTCCCCCAGCATGGGGGAGCTGGTACTGGTGCTCCAGCCCAGAAGCCCCCATACAGTTTCCTTCCACAGGGCTGCAGTGCTAACACCGGCTCCCTGCTGTGGGGAAGAGCCCCAAGCCTCGTGGGCTGGAGTCAGGCAAGCCAGGTCTGGATCCAACCCACGGGTCATGCCTGGCAGGGGAGGAAGTGGCTTCTTCAACCCTCTCCTGCTCAGTACCCTGCACCCTACTTTACTCCTGCATACTACCTCCTGCCCAGTCCACTCCTGCACCCTCCACCCCAGACCCACCAACCCCCAATCCACTCGGGCACCCTCCTTCCTACCCAGACCCCACATCCCAAGCCTACTTCCCGGCAGCTGCCTCCCATACACTGAATCCCTTATTTTTGGCCTCAACCCAGAGTCTAGGGTGTGGGGGACACAAAATTTAGCTAGGCTCTGGTGTGTGAGGGGAATGTGGGGAGTGTCTTTCTGTTTCTCAGTTGGAGGCCATGTCAGTGAGGTGAGGTTTTTTCCCACTCATTTACTCAAAACACAGCAGTGAGGCCCTGGGAGGATCTGCACATGTATCAGCCTCTGGTAAGCAGAAGAAGAACAACAGTATCGAAGATTCTTCAGTATCTCCTCCCAGGCTTACAAATGAGGGGATGGTAGAGAGGGCGGCAGTGGAGAATATTCACTTCCAGTCAGGAAATGCCACAGAGGTGAAAGGAAGCAAATGTTCCCCAGCCCATTTTGGGGACACCAGGCTAGAGGACAGCAGGAACCGTCAAGATGTGCCTTTTCAGGAAGTACAGAGGGAGACAGAGACCTCAACCTCCCAGTTCTAATTACTAGCTGCACCAAGAATCAAGTGAAAAGTGAAGGGCAGCTGTGTGGGTGGGTTTTTTTCATCCCTTCAATCCCCAGCCTTAGGATAAAGCCTGAAAAGCTGTAGAGTTGTCAAGCTGATACTAGGCTTCTGTGAAGGCTCAGGCATTTGAGAGATTCCTGGCTTACTATCCCTAGTTTTCTGTGTTGATGTCAAGTCTTATGTCTGGGAGTTCATTAGCTAGGCAGGTTTAATATGCTACGCTGAAGTCAAAACTTTGGTGGCAGGGGGAAGGTTGCAATTGCTACAACACCTTTAGTATGCCATGTTTATAAGCACAGAGGCTTGCATTTTAACATAACTGGCTTGGCATCTGTGACAGATGACCTCAAAGCTCATCTGATATGCAGCAGAGACACGCAGACATTAATGAACAGTAATACTTTATTACCTCTCTTATGATAGAAACCTGATCAGGATTGGTGCTCTGTTGTGCTGGGACATTAGTAGTTCCAATAGTTCTGTTGTTTCACCACCAGAACCCTTTTGAGCTGTCATTGGGAAGGACCAGAAGCATTAGCCAAAAAATGAGACTCTAGTCCCTTGTAATGGCTTGGCTATTCTAATTTAAAGGTGGCCAAAATAATTGCAATATGGGTATAAAATGTCCCTATTCTGATTTGATGCACTCACCCACCTCTTGTTGCACTCAGGAGCAAATGAGTGAGAGGGGAACAAATGAAGGCAGGGGAGAATTGGCCACACAGTACAGAACCCCACTATGCCTATTTGTAGGGAGACACTTTTCAGAGCCAGAACTAAAAGACCTACAATATGAAAAGCAAATGAATCAGAGAAACAAGAAGTTTGCTAAGTAGCTAAATTCAGTGGCTAACTTACTCAAATTAAGTAGAACAAAACTGGTTTTTAATCAGAGAAAGCCAGGAAAGAAAAAAAGCGTACTGTCTGATTAACATCTGGGAAAGAAAAGTCAATGAATTCAGAATGGCTATAAAAAGACAGCTCACCAGGTAGTAATTAAAAGAATATAATTAGAACACAGCTAGCAGAACACCTGAATAATGACCTGTGATTTAAATTTTACTACATTGAAGAAAGTTAATGTGACATCACTACAATAGATGAATATTTTTTATTGAAATTCCTTCTTGAAGATAGACTTTGTATCAGGGAAAAAATGTCTTAAAGAATGAAACTACTTGGAGTTGGACTTGTATATTCTCTTTAGTCCACTAGCGTTATAATATAGTTGCCAGGCTCATTCATGTGGACACAGCAGCAAAATGAGGACAGACACACAGAATTAAGTGACAGGCTATAACTTTTATTAAGGTAAACTTTAACTTAGGGAAGAGGCAGTACCTATCCATCACCCAAACTCTCCAATACCACATACTTAGTTGGTTCCAGTGCAGTGTTACTGGGCTACATGTTGTATAAATCATAACTTGGAGTGGCTTTACTCAGGCCGCCCCTCAAACCTCAGTTCTCGCTAAGCCCTAGCACCTTGCCCTCATGAGGGATAGAGTGGGGACCTCTTCCCCTGTGAAGCTCACAAGGTCTCATCTATCACATGAGCCCAAGGCTCATCACCAAAATCCCAGGTCTTTTATCTCTGGGAATTGTTCATTCTATTCTCTTAACACCACACTGGATACTGGCTGCAAGTTACAACAAATAAACAATGCTCTCCCCCCCACCCCTCCTGCATCCCCCAAGTAGCTCAGTTAGGTACCATGTCCATTCCTGTCTCACATGCTATGGCTTGAAGGTGCTGTGAAGAAGGCAAAAAACCTCCTGGTCCTCTGCCAGTTGGCCCATAGGAGAAAAACATTTCTTCCGTGCCCTAAAACAGGCACAGACCTGCAGCATCTGCCAAGCTGGGTTTTCAGTCCTACTTTGAGTGGGTAGAGTAGGCTGCTGGAATGGAGTTGAAAGAAGCTACATGGGGCTTCAGCTCTGGGCTAAATCCTGGGAGCTGGGGTTTGCTGGCCAGGCCCCCCGATGGGGTAAGGGTAGGAGAAAGGCATAACTACCCTGGGACCCGGTGATTCTAAAGGGCCCAGGGCTCTGGCTGCTGCTGCTACTACTGCAGCAATGGAACCATGTGGTGCACTCTGGGCAGCTCTAAGGTCCTGGAGTGGAGTGCGGCCTGGCACACTCTAGGTGGCACTGAGGGCTGGCTGCCCCTGAATCCGTCCCTTCCACTCAGGCTTTGCCTCTTCCAGGAGCATGGAGAGAGGCCCCCCCCAAAACTTGGCCCAGGGGCCTGGCGTGGCTGTTGGCTCCCTTGATGTTAGCCAGTCAGCAGCCCCTTCCCCACAATTTGCCAGTGGGCGTAGAGACTCTTAGGGTATGCCTACACTGCAAGCATATTTTGGAAAAAGTTATTCCGGAAGATATCTTCCAGAATAGCTTATTTCGAAATAGAGCGTCCACACTACAGGGAAGCCTCCAAATTAGTCTGAGGCAGGCTCCCCTAATGTGGACATGCTATCTCGAGGAATAATTTAGAATGGCCCTGATAAGGAGCTATTTTGACATAGCAGCAGTGGAGCATCCACACACACCCTCTTCCAAAAGAGCTTTTCCGGAAGAGGTATTATTTCCCGTGGAATGAGGTTTACCAACGTTGGAAAAGCCCTCTGTTATTTCAGTTTTCTTTCGAAATAACGCAATTGCTGTGTGGACGCTAGTATTGTTTTTTCCAGAATAACAGTGCAGTGTAGACGCACCCTCAGGGAGAAATGTCCCTTGGGAAGTGTCTTCCTTCCTTGCTACTTGGACTGTTTTCCTTTCAATGTCCCTCACGTGTTGATGTGGAAGGTGGCACTTTGTTTTCTCTAGCTTCAAGGAAACAAGAAGACTTAGTTTGTAGAGCCTAAATACCCTAAATATGTTTTTTTTATTTCCCTGGGATATTGTTGGGTCTCCTGGAAATGTTTATCAGTGGTTGAATGGGTGTTAAGGGATTGTCTGTTTTATGACACTATGTATTCATGATTTGTCAGGAGCAACTAGCCCTTGCTCCTTTTTAATGGATAGGTTTATAAATCTAAATAAATAAAAACATATTTGGATCTTAGGGCGATGGTCACTAGATGGTGCTGTTTTCTTTATCAAGAAGTTAAAAATATTTTCAAAATATTAAAAGCACATCAACTTTATTTAACCTTACTTTGAGAGGAAGGCAGAGTTTATTAAACCTGAGCATGGGCCTGCTCCAATATTGTCATTCCTATATTCCTAGGTAGTGGCTTAAAGTAGGTAAGCTAGGTATTATAGGACAAATTTTCTGTTGTTGACAGGTGTACCGAGACAGGCCATTCATCGGGCTTTAAGATTGACAGTCCTGTTTTTCCTAAGGTTTGTCCCTTTCCAGTACTAAGAAAAAAAAAGCAGACTTGGTCATGGAGAGGAGATGCTGTTTTGAAGAGGGCCTTTTCTACCTCCTCTGACATGACGTTTCATGCATTGTATGTGTGATGTCACATTGGTGGGGACAGGGCAATGTGGTCTTCAAAATGTCATTCTCTGTGCGACAGCCTCACGTAGTGTATGCGGGTCATATTGGAATATGCTGGGGTCACACCCCACCTGAAATGGCCAGTGTTCTGAGGATGTGTGACATGCCACCCCTGGCGCGATGCTTCCTGGGATACACAGGGTTGGGACACCTAACTACCACTTGTCCTTACTGAGAGGAAGCCCAGTCCATGCATCAGCTCACCAATTCCGCCAGCCAGAGGCAACGCAAACGTTCTCCTCTCAGCCTATGTATGCCAGCAATAGCCACAACCCTTGAGTCCTCCAAGCATCTCCCTAGAGTGCCCAGCCGCTCATCGGCTGGACACTCCCAGTGTTCACAAATTCAGCATTTCCAAGGAAACAGTACATAGCAGCTTACCCACTTCACCTCAGATCTGTTTCATTTAACACATTGTACTTATGCTTGATTTCACTATAAACGTATTTAAGTTTCTTTAACGAAGCACAGAGACGCAGGTAAAAATAGTGTGAAAAAAGGGTTACATCTAAAGTTATAACACCCACTCTGGAGCATAGATTTAATAGTTAATATACTCAGGTCTCAGAGTAATGCTTAGCCAAAATCCTTGCTGTGCTTTAAATTCAGGTTGGCTGTGACCCTACTTTCATGAGTCAAGCATTCTATCGGTTGCATTCTATGTGAAGAATTACACATGTTCTTTTCATGCCAAACTATATCAGACCAATCCTTTGTCTTTACTTTGTGAACTGGAACCCCCCTATCCATTTTCCCTCTTGTAGATTTTGCCATCTTTCTATCTATCTCTTGGCTCATGGTGCAAATAGGCCTACATCTGTGAGGTATTCAGTACACAAATAACCAGCCAGGGAGTTAGGTGTCTGTTACAACCTGCCTGCAAGGGACACTTCTGAGGTACCTCACCTTCTGGTGACCTGCCTTGATTCTATGACCTTAGGAACACAGTTTTCAGTATGGATATTTCTTAAATATTATCTGTACATACATTTTTCAATGATTATGATGGATGGCTCTCAATAGACAACTCACATGCCACGCTTCTGTGATATCTGACCAAGGGGTCCCTGTGAAATCCTATGCACCCCCTGTGACCTCTGCCAATGGGCACCAAAGTGTCACAGGATCACATCAGGTAACTGATATCAATGAAGTTAAACCAGCAGAGAGTTTGGTCCTGTCACTACTTGGTCTTCTATTTTCAGTGCATATTTCCATCTAGAATGTTGCTTACCATTTTTTTTAAAGTTGTTGCATTAAAGCAAAAGTTTGTCTTTGGAGATGAGAGATGGAGTTTCTTATTGATAAAGAGCAGCTTGACATGCAGCAAAGTGACTGTAGCTTTCTCTAAATGAAGCCATGTCTTCTTATCTTTTAGGCCAAGGAGAAGAGGTGCTTTCAACAGCAATTTTAGAGTAAATATTAATAAACAATATTATAGTTAATAAGGACCGAGACTAGAATAGGAGAAAGCATGTTCCTGTTGTCTTAGTAACCATTCATTCCCCACTGTAGATCTAATTTAACACGAAGTACAATATAAATTTAACCCTCCACAATTCTGATATTTTGTTCTTTTAGCAAATGGAAACAATTCTTTAAAAGCAGGGGTGGGGAATCTCAGGCCGGGGGCCAAATGCAGCCCCCCAGCTTGCCTGGATCTGCCCCCGAGGCTCAGGACTCCCTTCCTGCCCCAGCATTGGGGAGTCTGAACTGGTGTTCCAGCCTTCCTGCTGCCACATGGCAGGGCTGGAGCACACAAAATCTACTACCCTGGGCCCTGCTAGGCTCTGGTGTGCGAGGGGAATGTGGGGAGTGTCTTTCTCCTTTTTCCTTTTGTTTTTGCAAGATCAGACTAACATGGCTACCTCTCTATTACTATTTCACCTTCTCAGTCAAGGGCTTCTCACTTTACTTCTCACTTGTGTGTGGTTCCTGACTGATTTTTCTGTGGGTCAGCGGCCCCCAACCCAAAAAAGGTTCTCCAGCCCTGTTTTTAGAGCCTAAAACACTGCAAGGGAAAAATGTTGTCTAATTTGTAACATTGTCTTAGGTCTGTGCTCAGTTCACTAGTAATGCCTTTGGGACAAAGTACTTTATACTGTCCTTTTTAAGATACCTGGATATAAGGTACAAACAGATTCAGAAAAAATAAGGTTATATATGAAAATGAGTTTTCAAGGACAGAATAAATATTTTACCAAAAGCACCGAGGAGCATAGCTAGAAAAGTGCCTATAGAAAGCAACTAAGGACCAGATTGTGATACTCCACTCAGGCTATGTCTAGATTACGGAGTTTTTCCAGGATACCAGAAGTATCCCGGAAAAACTCTGCCGCGTCCAGGGAACGCGTCTGCTCTTCCAACATTTTTTGCGAAAGAGCAGATGTGCTCTTTCGAAAGCCCTGCATTCTTCATTTTATGAGGAAGAAGGGCTCTTCCAAAAGAGGAGATTTTTCCGAAATTTGGCCCAGTGCAGATGGGGCAAATTTCGGAAAAGCCTCTTCCGAAAAAACAATCGGATAAAGGTACGCAAATTGCAAAGTGCAATTTGTGTACCTTTTTCTGAAAAAAAAAGCGGCAGTCTAGATGTAGCCTCAGGGTATAGAGTAGCATCTTTCACCTTATGTCATCTGATTCACTTAGGCTATGTCTGCACAGCAGCATTATTTTGGAATAACTGATGTTATTCTGAAATAACAAAGAGTGAGTCTATACTGCAAGCCTTTATTTCAAAATAATGTCAAGCTGGAGGACTTCTTACTCTGATTCCTGTAATCCTTATTTCATGAGGAGTAAGGGAATACAAAGGAAGGGTATGCTTCCTTTGACTTCCTGCTGCATAGACGAGCCAAATTAAGCTATTTTGACTTCAGCGACACAATTGATGTAGCTTAAGTTGCATAGCTTAATTCGACTTTAGCCCTGCTGTGTAGATGTACCCTTACTCATCATGTGTAAGGGTTGCTGAATCTTGTCCATTTACTCTGCCCAGTACCCTCTCCCAGTGTAACCTACAGCATACAACAGGGATCTCCAGGAATACTGAAACCTGCAGGTAACAGTGTACTAGAACTCATGTCTTTTTTAAAAAAGTTAAATATATATTTAAGTACTTTCCTGTTCAGGAAAACACTAAAGCTGGAGCATGTGCAAGCTGAAGTTAATGGGACTTAATCGTGTGCTTAAATACTTGATTGAACAATGATGGATTTATAGCTCTAACTAAAAGAAAGTTCAGAAGCTTCAGGGGGTAGCCGAGTTAGTCTGTTACAGAAAAAAAACAACGAATGGTCTGGTAGCACTTTATAGACTAACCAAACAAGTAGATGGCATCATGAGCTTTCATGGGCACAGCCCACTTCTTCAGATGACCGGAGTTATGAGAAGGGGCGGGGCAGGGGAGGGAAGAAAAAGGAAGGAGGGTGGCAGACAGAGCATCAGTAAGTATCTGAAGACTGGGTAGTTAAACCGAAGCAGATAAAAATCAAAGTCAATAGATAGACTCCCATGTCAGGAAGGATACAACACAGAGAGCTGTTTGCATCTTCAATGGTTGTTAAATTGGTAGTGTCCCAACCAACTTTCATCACAACTGAGTCCATTAGCATGTGAATTGAATTTGCGGATGAACTCTAAGGATCTGGCCTGTAGAACTGGTTTGTGACAAGACAGCTACTTGGAGATCTTTCAAAGTGTGATTTGGAAGGTTGACATGCTCTCCAATAGGTTTCTGTATGTTTCCTTTGCGTATATCTGATTTGTGTCCATTGATTCTTTTCCCTAGAGACTGTCCAGTTTGTCCAATATATATAGCAGTGGGGCACTGCTGGCAGTTGATGGCATAGATCAGATTACTGGATGTGCAGTCAAATGACCTTTTGATCTGGTGGCTGATGTTGTTGGCTCCAGTGATGAATTTGCCAGTATAGATATGTGGGCAGAGTTGGCATCTTTTTTGGTTGCAGGGCTGGATTCCTGGAGGCTTATGATGTGGTTGTGTGGCATGGTTACCAGAAAAAATTCGTTTCAGGTTAGGGGGTTGTCTGTAAGCAAGAATAGGCTTTTCTCCCAAGGCCTCTGAGAGTGAGGAATCATTTTCCAAGATGGGTTGTAGATTGTGTATAATGCGTCATCTGGGATGTGTTCACAAAAGCTCATGATACCATCTACATGGGAGTCTATCTATGGACTTGATGACCTCCTCAGGTCTCTTCCAGCTCTATGATTCTATGATTATACCACATCGTTACATGTAGACAGTTCTGTTATATTTCCAGGGATTTCCACAGCATACTGCAGATTATATTTTAATGGACCAATGATAGGATGTTTTGCAGAATCATGATCTAAAAGAATGGGTGTCTGACATAAGATACGGGAATACAGCAGAGTTGAGGCAGTATGAATTTTATGAAGTATGCATACTGTATTGTTAAAATCATACCAATGAATTATTATATTCTGTTTTGGAGTCTTCCCTGTTCCCTGTTCCCGTTGCCCAGATTTACAAAGATAGTTAGGTGTTGCTGTGCTCAGCAATATAATGCCTAACTGATTTAGGTACTAGAGAACCTAAATCCCATTGATAGTGAGATGTAGACTCAAATCAATTAGGAGCCTTTAAGAAACTTGGGCACTTAAACAAAAAAAAATCTAAACACAGAAGTGTGTGGTACAGGTCAGTTAAGACTGATGTTGTGAAGCAGGGTATAAAACAAGTTTATTTTAATTGATTTTCTGAATTGGTGGACTGGATTCCTAAAGAGAACAATTAAGTCTTCAGAGAGAGCTGTGAGAATTTTTTGAAAGACGTGTGTCCTGTGGGGGGAAAATAGTATGTAAACATGGAAGACTTAAAGACTGCAAGATAATGTATACAAACAAGGGGTAGAACCAAAGTTGTTGAGACCATGACATTGCAACCTTAATAATCCTCTTTTTACTATAACTATTTTGTTATCTCCATTATGGAAGCACCCACAATATGCTAGGGGCTTTCCAAAATATAGTAAGAGACCATGAGCATCCCAAAGAATTAAAATATGCATAAACCAGACAGACAAGTGAAATATTTGAAGAAATGTTGTTTTTAATTTTTTGAGTCTTCAGTTCTTTCTCCTTCTCTGTCCACCAAACATTCCCCTCCTCCCCCCACTATCCTAAAATGTCAACCACCCTGCTCTTCCTTTTCTGCTCCAATGTACTCTCTTTTCACCTTGTTCTCTCCATAGCCGAGATTAAAGCCTCCTACAAAAGCCTGAAAAATGTGCACAGAAATCTTTTGTGACTTTGTTGTGAAGCACAAAGGTCTTGCAGACTGTAGAGATCAAGCAAATATGCCCAAACCTATTTCCCACTGCCAAACCTGTAAGTATCATGATCCCCTCTAAGTCTCAGCTGATATTTGGACAAGCATTGTCAAGGCCGGAGGGTGAAAAAGATACAAGGACCAAGTCAGAGGTGGTTTGCACTGCATTCCACCTGTGAATGGTAGTAATAAGTAAGATTTTCTTTTTTCTGTGAAGCCCCTTTGATTCCTTCAGGCAGGCTGTTATCCATTAGTACTTGAAATTCCTATCAGAAAAAATCAGAACTGTCAGGGTGATCCTGCAAGATGCTGATCAGTCTGGCTCCAGTCTAGTAAAGCACTTAAGTGAGTATTTAAGCACATGAGTTAAGTGCTCAGTACCTTGCATGAGTTAGCCCTAAGAGTTTAAGAAAAAAACCTACATTTGAACAGTTTCCTTTAAACACAGGAGTGGGTTTAGGTACCATAAAAACATGGTTTCTGTGGCTCAGTTTAGTCAAGGAATCTAAGCCTAATTCTCTACTTGTACGTCAATCATTTATTATCAGGGCAAAGTGGGTGTAAAGCCCCACTTTTCACAGCTGTATCTGACACCAGGTGCAAGATACTGGCAAATCAGGCTCTTCATTTCCTTGGAACTTGGATTACTAAAGAGAAGATCCATCATGTCTGTATGTTCTTGTTCTGTTGTCATTTCCACCTTGCAGCAGGGAAAATGTGTGCTGCTGTTAGTACACAGATATTGACAATGGGGAGAGCTTCAAAATGGCTTTGTGCTTGCAAAGCTGAGGTCAGAGCCTTTTACTGTTCTTTTGCTTTTTGTTTTTTTGGTTTTTTAGTTATGGCACACACATCCCTCCAACAGCCGTAAAGTATTAAGAGCTTATGATAGGGTGTGAATGCCCCTCGCAAAGATAGGCAGGCCAATGGGTGATCCAGGCATTTAGGCTTGATCTGCACCTGACCAGGCAAGTCGGCTTAAGGTGCATCATCTAGCTATGCAAAATGCGTAGCTGGATTCGGCTTACCTTAAGTCGAGCCACCGCAGTGTCTACACTGCGGGAAGCCGATGGGAGTACTTGCTTCTGTCAGCTTCCCTTACTCCTCGCAGAATGAGGAGAACAGGATACTGGTGGTGGCTGCTCTCAACGTTCAATTTGGGGGTCTACACTAGACTTGCCAAATCAAACACTAGAATATTGACCTCTGGAGGGTTGAGCTTCTCCGTAGAGTAGACATTCCTTTAAGATATGTCTACACTAGCCCACTAGTTCGAACTAGGGTGGCTAATGTAGGCATTCGAACTTGCAAATGAAGCCCGGGATTTAAATATCCTGGGCTTCATTTTACATGTTCAGTGAGCGCCATTTTTAAATCCTTAGTTGAACTGACTGCCACGGCTGCGCAGCAGTCAGAAGTTAATCGAACTAAATGCTTAGTTGATTAACTGTTACTCCTCCTGCAATGAGGTGTAACAGTTAATCCGAACTAAGGACTTAGTTTGATTAACTTCTGACTGCCGCGCAGCCGTGGGCAGTCAGTTCAACTAAGGATTTAAAAATGGCGCCACTCAACATGTAAATGAAGCCCGGGATATTTAAATCCCGGGCTTCATTTGCAAGTTCGAATGCCTACATTAGCTACCCTAGTTCGAACTAGGGGGCTAGTGTAGACATACCCTTAGAGACAGGATGAAAGACAAAGGCCTTTTATGGGAAAAGGGAAAGTTTTCTCTTGATCTTCTCCCTTTTTCTTGTAGCCCCCAAAGGAAGAACAGTAAAGTCATGAGCACTAGCAACATGGTAAATGTCACATAGCAAGCAAATGCTCATGAGTGCAAATATAGCCAACACGTATGAATTTAAACATTCAAACATAGATGGTAAGTTCTTTGAGGGCAGAGATTTTTCAGTGTATGACTCACTGGGTCCTCTAGGTGTTCCCACAATACAGATGATCAGAAAATAAGAGTTATTAAAAGCAGCATGCTAATTAGTGTATAAAATGCCATTTATAGAAACTTATTTGGAAACAAAGATTGAACATATACTTGCAACTTTAATGATGTATAGTTGTAGGCCATTTTCTGCCAATAATAAAATAAAAGAATAATACTAAAAAATAATAATAATAATTAATAATGCCTAGTTCTACATCCACAGATCTCAACCCACTTTACAAAGGAGGTCAGTATCTTCATCTCCATTTTACAATCAGGGAAACTGAGGCACTGAGGGGGATATGACTCACGTAAGGTCATCCAGCAGGCCAATAGGCTGATCTGGGGGGAGGGAACCCTCAGTCATACTCCAGCACTCCATCCACTAGACAACACTGCCTTAAATTTGAATTCTAAGGAAACCCATTGTGACTATTTAAGAGGTACATGCATGTGCTCACATACACACACACTTCTTAAAGAGACACTCAAATTAGTTTATATAGCTAAATAAATACATTGGCAATATTCACTCAGCTCTAGTGATGTTGCCTGGCTGATCTTCTCAGGAACACAAAGTATAATACCATACTACAAAGGGACTTCAGAATGATTTCCTAATCACTTACTCTTGTGATCCATTAGGAGATGCAGGGATGCATTTCCTATCTCTGTTTTCAGAACACCCTACTAATCTGAGATACGTTGATCTGAGCTTGTCTTCTGGATTGTTAATTTGTTTGTGCTGCTAAGTGGCTGTAACTGGTTTTCTGTCAGGCTTCTTCCAGGATCTGATAGAGCCTCCCTTGTTAAAATGAATATTCTTGCAGAATAACTTTTATAATAATATTTGATTATAGCTAGTCATGTCTTTACAAAATACTGTAATATAGCAAAGGACAACACCAGCCTGAGGATATTCTGGCTACTTTAGCAAATGTCATAGCTTATCTTTTCAGTGAATCCATTTAGATTGCAGTTAGCTTGCCTAAAATTGGCCCAAAAGGGCAATGCAGTTTTTTTTTTTTTCCAAAAGATAAATTTCTACTGCTGCAAAACCTGGGAATTATAGAGACACTAGAAGACTTACCTGGTGTTGCCCTAGTCAGGCCTGGGGGCAGGGAGGGATGCAGAGGCCTCCTGACAGTGCTCCCTGGGCTCAGGTCAGGGGAAGGAAGGGGAGTCCCGTGTGGGCTGGCCCTGTTGGCACTCCCTGGCCCCGGGTCTGAGGGTAGAGGGGGAACCACACAGACCAGCCTCAGCGGTGCTCCCCGGCCCAGGAGGAGGGGCCTGTGCAAGTCTGCTAGTGCAGTCATGTTCTGTCTCCAGGAGAGGGTGAGGCTGCATTGCCTGGCCCTGGCGGTGCTCCAGGAGGGCACAGTGTTGGGGTTGGTGGGACTTCCCCAACACTGGGAAGGGTTTGGGGCAGTGGGGAACCCACTTACTGGGGCCGGTGCCAGTGCTAGCCCTGCCCCTAGCTGGCCATTTGCTTCCTAATGCTGCTGCCCCCACTGGTCACTCTGCAGTCTAGCTGTCCCCCATGCTCGCTGTGCCCAGTGGTGACTGAGTATCATGTCCCTCCTCCATCTTCCGCCCTTGCTTTCCATGGTATGGAAAATAATCCAGTGTCAGGTACATCCCATTTTCCTGGCACAACCAAACCCTGACCTTCCTTTAAGTTAGGATAAGAGGAAGCTGCATACCAAATTTGGTGGTCCGAGCTCTTATCATTTAGGAGTTCTTAAGCAGACAGACTCACAGACCAACAAATGCAAAAATCTCTAATATATATAGATCAGTGTTTTGCAATTGGTGCTTCGCGGAATCCTGAGTCCTCGGCACTCCCCAACCCCCTCTTAAAGAGACAGAGCCTTTTTGTGGCAGAACTCGGAGAATCTCTTTTTTTTTTCCTCAATAAATTTTACCCTGGCAACCCCAGGGGTTCCTTGAAATTCTTTCAAGCTGAAAAGGGTTCCGTGGCCAAATAAAATTGGGAAATACAGTATATAGATAGATAGATAGATTCGCCACTATTGAAATAATGGGTTAAGTATTGAATGAAAAGCACTGACAACTTTTGTTCTTAAAACCACTGAATCTATTCCAAGCATAGTAGTAAATGTGGGTTTGAAACAAACAAACAAACAAACAAACAGTGAACCCCAAATGCCACCAAGAGTCGTGTGTTAAACTCACATATTGACTTGGATCATAGCAATCCAGATTTATTTGAATCATTCAGTTATAATTTTTGGACACTTTGCTCTCTTTCAAATGGCAGAGTTCATATGTAATTTAGTAGCAATATTTCTACCTGAAATCCCCTTTTGTTTGCATGAGACATCTATTCATGGTTTCATTGTAAATGGCCATACAAAGACTCCATATTGGCATTTAAAATATTATACAGTGTATATGCACAGGTAGTTTTACTTGGGGTGGGGCCGGGGGCCAATATTTAGTTCTGAGGCACTTTGCCAAATTAAGTAATTAATGATCAGATGAGGCACTGAAAGAAAATGCTCAGTAGACAAATTGGATCCTACTGGGAATAAGAGGTGGTCAAAGCAATATGGAACCTAAGTTTTAACACCATAATTAGTGGCAAACAGGATTTTCAGCCAAGTAAAATCCACAGGCTGCTGGCAATGAGGTGTGCGATGTCATGGGTGGCATTCTTCCGTCTGAATCAACACTGATTTAATGAGTCAACATGGTGGCAGGGGAACTGTGCTGCTGGAGTCTGTGTGCTTTGGAAATAGTCCAAGACCATTCGCCGACATTAAAATCAGCATGCTTTTTTAAGGGCATTGCCCATGGTGTTCTGGCTACATTCCAACTGAAATCACTGCAGTTTGCCCCTCTAAATTATTCTTATGGTTTTTCAGTAGGAAAATGTGGTTTTTTTGCTTCCATCCTAAGCCATTGTGTTGCTGAGCCTACTGTATAGGTGCTATATATCACCCATTTTATTGCTGTACGGATGATATATCAGGAGGTGAGGGGTGAGAATGCCCTCTAATGACCCGTCCAAAGAGGCTAGGGGCACTTCCTACTGCTGTTACTACCACCAACTAAGAGAGATCTCCTTTCACTACCATGGTGGAGCTCCACTAGGTCTTTTTAAACTAAAAGTCCAGAAGTGAAATCCTGGACTCTCTGAAATCAATAACAGTTATAATCCCCGTTTCCGAGTTCTATGCAATGTATTTATTAATTGTGTCTATTTGCTGCAGGTTGATGTGTATGCTCATGTGCTGGATGCTTCAAAGTTAAGAAAAATAGGCAATAAAGATACAACAAGCAGTATAGTAAAATCCTTCCTCTTCAGAGGGCTGCTCCCAGGACTACCTACCAGTCCAGTAATTACAGCAAGAAGCAGGTTCTCTCACACACATGCAGAGTATCAAATCCATTCCTAAGGACTTGAGTGGTACGTAAGGCCCAGATCTACAAAGGGACTTAGGAATCTTAGGAATCCTAAAGCTCCCTGGCCATTTTTTGTGGAGTTAGTCTCTGAACATGCCTCCCAGATTGGGCCCCTAGATGAGACTGGCACTCCCTCACTGCTCTTCACCTAGCTTGAGGATTGTGCTGGGGCTTAGGTGGGAGGTAAGAGTTTGGACACCTCTTGAGGCAGCAGTGCTCATGTCCAGAGGCAGGAACTTAAGCATTCTATGGATGAAGAGGAAGCCAAATGTAGGTTTTATGATTTGCAGTGGTGTCTAAATCCAAGCTTTAGGCACCTAAATCGATTCATGGATCTGGGCTAAGCTCCTGTGCTGCTCCTCAGCCCAGCATGGGAGTAAAGGCTTACAGGAAATGGCATTAGTGGGTAGCAGGTTTGGAACAAGCAGGGGGAAATTTTTCTTTGCTCAGTGCGCAGTCAGCCTGTGGAGCTCCTTGCCAGAGGATGTTGTGAAGACCAAGACTTTAACAGGGTTTGAAGGGGAACTAGATGAATTCATGGAGGGTAGGTCCATCAATGCTTATCACCCAGGGTAGGTAAGTCAGGGGCTGGAAATGGATGACAGGAGGGGGATCACTTCATGATTACCTGCTTTGTTCACTTCCTCTTGGGCATCTAGCATTGGCCACTGCTGGAAGAGAGGATACTGGGCTCTATGGACCTTTGGTCTGACCCAGTATGGCCATTCTTATATTCTTAGATTACGAGCTCTCTATCATTATAGCATTGCTATGTCAGCATATTCAAGGGCAATCTGTTAAATGCAAAATGACAGATAAATGAAAAAATGTTGCAGCCCCTCCTTCCGTAGACATCTTAAAGTTGATTCAGAGCTAGGAAATAAGCTATTTAAATTCTAACCATGAACAGAAATGAAGAAATGTCATATGCATGAACCTGGGCTCATCTCTATTTCAAATATTAGAGCAATTGTCTGAAACTAAGAACATCTCAGGCTGTAACAGAATATATAAATGTGCCATCTTCTAAATACAGTCACATACATTTTTTAAAAAAAGATCTGGATATGAAGGATTGTAGCTTTTGCAGTGGCATCTCATGGTCATATGTAAGTAGGACACAGCAATGTACCTCACTAGCTCATATTTTTTCAAGCATGCCACTCAGTCATATACTGGGGCTGCTGGCTATGCTTTGGAGCTCAGACATGCCCTTCAAAGTCACACTGCTAAGTATTTTTCTATCAAGAAGGTTGAACTGACCTGGTGCCAAAACTGGCACAAGTCTCCAGAACCTTCTCTGGGCTAGGGCTCCCACCAGCACAACTGACTAGTGGTAGCACCACCCTGGACTGTTTCAGCCACAAAAAGCTCTTGCACAGACAGGCCTAATGGGTTTGAATTGCAGTGGTGCCTAAATCCAAGACCCCTTGTTTTGTTCATTACATGGCAGAGAGGGCTGCAGACCAGCTTCCTCCATGGAATTTTCATAGGGAAGTTACATATTCTTCTTAGATTATTGATGATAGATGTTAGGACACCAATAGTTGAAAGGAATTTTCCAGCTGGTTTGTCTGGTGATGTCGTAACAAGGCCTTTTTGCCCAGCTAGCCCTGCCCCATTTTACCTGCAGCCAATGCCAAGCCTGGAGGGAGAATAAAAGAGAGGAACCTGGCTCAGTTAAAGGCTGACCAGCGAAGAGACAGGAGCTGGTTCTACAGGACCTGAGCCAGAGCCATCTACTGGGTCAGCCACAGGAGCCAGTAAGCCTCCAACCCCTCCCCCTGATGCAAAGGGGGAGAACCAGAAGGAACCCTCACTGAGGAGGGGGAAATTGAACTCTTGGGGCCATGCCCCAAACTTAAGAACCAGACTCTGGCAAGAGGCAGGAATTCCTAGGCCCAGGGCCTCAGCGGCAGGGGCCTACACCCCGGGCCACCAGCTAACTCTGGGACTTAACCACTAGGCCACCCTGCTACCTGGGAGACCCGGCCACATAAGGGCAAGTCAGATGTCCTGCTAAATGCAGTGTTAAATATTACGGAATACATGATGGAGCTTTTCTTTTTTACATTTTCTCAATCAGTATTTCTAAGCTGATTTTGTATTCTAAATGTACTCGTTAGCCTTCATAAAAGTATTCATTCCAGATTACTACATATTTGACTCACTGAAACAAAGACATTATTTTAAATTAGTCAGGGCAATTTAGTGTGTTCATAACAAAGTTCATTGCTTTTAGAAAAAAATTTTGTGTGATCTCCATAACAATGGACACACTTCTGAAGTTTCATCATACATTTATGTTAAAAGTGTTTCCAAAGATTTTAGGCATAACAAAGGATTTCACATCATATTAAGGTCCTCAATTTTGATGGAGGGTTTTCTTAAAATTAGTTGTCAAGTAATCAGAAGAAAAGAATGGGAAACTCATTTGTCCAGCTATCTATAAGAAAAGAAATGTTATCCCCTTAAGGGCTCTCTTTGAAATAGGGGTGAGAGGAGAGCAGGAATGGACAGAAAGGACAGGAAAACTTTGGAAGCAAATGTTTTCATTATAGTAATTAAAATTAAATGTTTATTTTAAATAAGGGTGGTCTTTTTGAAGAATTTATTAAAACAACCTGTAAGTTTAAAGATCCAAGCACTTAAGATTTAATATGAATACTTAGATTATGCATCTAAATATGCAAGGATGTTTTAGAGATGTGATTTTATAATTTTCATCAACAAACTAATGAAATGTTTAAAGCAAATTTTAAATTAAGATCCTATACCAATGCTACAGATGTAGGGCTAAGAGTAAACATGACCCTCTGCCTTCCTGACTTTAGTTGTTTTTCTGAAGTATGTGGTCTTGCAAGATGATGGAAAGTTCCCTCACCTAATTGAGAGAAAACTACAAGCTGGAACTTTCCACACTTAGCTAAGCTTTTGCTCCGCAGGTTTTTCATTTGTTTTGGTTTGTTTTATTGTGCTTTGATGAACAAGCTACATAATATTAACAAATTGGGTATAAAAAGAGAGGGAAAAATGTGAGATGTCCAAGCTCAGAAGTTCCCCTGCAGAAAGTCTCAGGACCTCCGTAGGACCCTGGGTAAATATGAATTTGGGATTTTTTAGGGTGTTTTACTAACCTGTTGTGGATGTGTTTAAGTGCTGGAGTCTAAATAAAGTAAAGCTATGAGTGGAAGCACTCTTGTATTGTTCCAGCCAGCTATCCATGTTTCCATTGATTTATTTCCTGCCAGCACCTCACCCAGAGTAAAAGTTACCAAGAGCTTTGAATTCAAAACCCCCACGTAACAGGAACCGCATTTTGTTTGTACAAGCACCTGCCACAAGACTGGAGCTCCTAGCTGCTAGCACAATACAAATAATTAATAGGAGCAGCATGACAAGGTAGGAGGGGAGACAGCTCCCCGTTTCTTTGCTGTTCCCTCTCCTCTCGATGACTTTGAAGAACAGTGTGCCCTCACAGCTCCCCACTCCCTCTTGGCTGTTGCTGGGAGAGTACACCCTTCTGTTTCTATCTTACGTAATCACAGCACATAAGCCAGTGGGAGTTTTCTATGAAAAAGAATTGAAGTGCAGAGCTCTGAAAATTCCTATTAAATTTGCCCACTTCCCTTCCCTCAAATCGTTCAGGTACTGCAGGAAGGGAAGAGACATTGGATGAGGAGAAAAGGTCTTCCAAATGAGGTTAGGTAAGTGACTTGAGCATATGATATTTCTGCTTTTCCCGAGTCCCTGCTATGTAAGAAAATTGGCCAGTTATTTTTTACATACTCCAGCCTGAGTGGTGGGGATGGGGAAGAGCATTAAGCAAGAATTATGTGCCTTGCATTGCCATCCATGCTGACATGTCAGTTCAGAACAGTTTGGTAACATAGTGACAGGCTGCAGCACTTCATTATTATACTTTGCTACCTTTTAATACAGTATTTGACATTTCAGTCAGAGACAGCTTGGTTCCTAAGTTGGCAACTGTTTATGCTTCCCACCCAAGAATATTGCCAGGATGGGCATGTGTACCATACATACATAAGCAAGCTGTGTTTACATGCTCATGTCAAATTAGTGTTAGTAAGATGAACAGCAAAAAAACAAACTTTGTATTTTTTTAAAAAGTAATGACAAACCACTGAGCAACCCCATGCAATCGGGCCAATTCAGCCTCCATTTTTGTTGAATAAAATGTCCTGACTTGCTGTTTCCAATATTGCGCAAAATATCTGACTATGTGAAAAATCTTTCACTCTTAGCCGTGTTGGGAAGGTCAGTTGTCCTGTTAAAATGACTGGAATTATTTGCAGAGTAAGGTACAGGTTTTACTTCCCTAAACCAGGACGCTCTGGGTCAGCAACATCTGTGGTCCAGAAGGGCCATGGATGTTCTTGGACCACAGAGCCCAGGAACGGGGAGGTCTGGTGGTGGGGCAGGAGCGCAGTGGTGTGGGGGGACATGACTCACCCAGGAGTCCTGTGTTGGGGGTGCAGGTGAAGCTCCAGCCCTGTTCTGGCCCCATCAGCTAGAGAGCTCCAGCCCCAGTGGCAGCCAGGGATCTCAGACCCCGGTCCCAGCTGTGGAACTCCATGGCTGCCGCCATGGCCCGGAGCTCCACAGCCACTTGGCCCTGCAGCCAGGGCCAGAGCTCTGCAGCCGGTGCTGGAGGGCTGGTGCCGGAGCTCCATGGCTAGGGCTTGGGCCAGAACTCCCTGGCTGCCACTGGGGCTGGAGCTCCACGGCTGCTGAGGCCAGAATAGGGCTTGAATATCATGGCTGGGGATCTCCAGCCCAGCCACAGAGCTTCGGCCCTGGCCCCGGCCCCGGCAGCAGCTGAGCCAGCAGCAGCTAGAGAGCCCTGGAGCGGAGGGGCTGTGGCAACAGCAGGGCTGGGCTGGAGCCCTAGGTTGAGGGCAGCAGGGCAACATGGGTCATTAGAGGAGGGACCTAAGCTGATCTGGCAAATCCCCTCCTTCAGGACTGGTTAGGTCCCGAGGGTGCCAGACCAGGGAGGTCCAACCTGTATTACTCAGCCTGACTCTACGTGGCAGAACCTGGCTCCAAGTGACATGCACAATTTTTAGACCAAAGAAGTCTAAATGCTTTGGGCCTGATTGTCCTCTTGTTTACAACAGTGCAAGTCAGGAGTAATTCCATTAGAGGTAACTGAGTTGCCTCTGTGTGAAACTGGTGCTCTAAGTTAAACACTTTGCTGTATGGTAGTGGTGGGTGAAACTGGTTGTGCATGTAGAATGTATAATATCTTTTGTGATACTCTATAAAGTAAGATTTATCAATATTCATGTTTCAGCAGAAATACCTAATACAAGAAAATCTAAGATCAAAGCCTAAAGTCATCTCATTTTTATCTAAACTGATTTCACTACTAGCAGTAGAATAAGTAGATAAATCAAAGCACTATTGGAAATAGTCTTGGTTGGAACATATTCTCTCAGTAATTCATGTGCTATAGTACCAGCGGTCTATCTTTTATTAAGGGTAAATTGTTTTCTCTATTGCTAGATTTAAAATACCACATAGGGTACCTCTATGGGATCTGTGAATTGAACTGTTTACAACATTTCCTCCTCTTATAGGGATCTTAATCAGGAGGTTGATTATGATGAATAAAAGCTTGAAGCCTGTAGCTATATTGGCATTTGAAACCCACTGCCTGGATAGGATAAAATTAAAACTTCTTTGTCAGAGAATCAAACAAGCCAAAAAAAATCCTGATGACATTTTATGTAAATTCCTGAAGACCTGGACTTAGAGAACTTCAGTAAGTCCTTTTTATCCAGTCACTATCAGAGCTAGTATTTTGGGGGGAGAAACAAGTGAAATAATTTTCATGCTCTTTCAGTGTGTAATCAAATTCTGTCCACCACGATTTATTTATAATAGTTACAGTCTGAGGAGTTTTAGAGAGGATCCGTGGGATGATCCTTTCATACATATATGCAATTAACTGACTTATTCCCTTTAAAAAGAGAGTGGAAGGAAATTTCAGTTCACAGTTCAGTCCTGCTTTAGGAGAATTAAGAGTCCAGAGGCTTGGGCCGAGCTCTGTGTATTGTCGTCAACTCTACTAATGGGTAATTTTCCCAACAAGTTTTGGACATGTTAATGTCCTGACCACAAACATAGAGTACACTAGTCCTTTACAAACATTAACCAGTTCATCACAGCACACCTCCTTGAGGGATGAGATAGTTTTAACTATAATTATCCCCAGTTTAAAGCTGAGAAAACCAAGATTAAATGATTTCACAAAGGCCACAGAAAGAGTCAATTTCTGAATCAACGTTTAGTATGAAGTTCTTGGTTTTATATTTAGGGCTTTTCTACACATGGATTTATTCAGTAATAGCCATTGTGCTTTAAATTCACACTAATTTCATAATCCCAGTTAATGTTAAAGTGTAGACAAGTGCTAAAAAAACCCCTGCTGCTCAACAGAGGAGCCACCTTAGCTGAAGACTGCAGTATGGGAAAGAGTTTGGCAGGGGCAATGCAGCACTGGGGGTGTCAGCAGGCTGGTAACCACATCAGGATCATTTCAGAATACTAAAGAGCTGCATCTCCCAGTTGAAAATTGTGTTTGGGGACACAAGACATTGTGCACATTCTTTAAACCATAGAAATATCTGACTCTTGTGATCAATTTCTCCTCTGCACAGAAACAATCTAGCAAAGGCCTGAATATTGGCTAATGTCTCGTCTCAAAAAGGGGCCATGCAGAGTCCCATCCTTGTTGCTGAGAAATTTTTAGTTTAAGAATCTTCCATTTGCCTGAGATTAAGAGATTAATGTGTATTGTTCAGAGAGAAAGTTAGCATTGTTCCAACCTTGCGCTTCTTCTGTTAGGAACCGTGTGAAAAATCAGCTCTGTCAGATACTATGTAGTTTCTCAATGTGGCCACAGTGATTAGATGAAATCTTGGCTTCGCCGAAGTCATTGGCAAAACTCTCATTGACCTCAGTAGGACCAGGATATCCCTCTGAAATTTCTGTCAAGTGCAGGTCTTCTCTGAAAAGTGTTTCCGTACAAATGGTTTTGTAGGTCCCAATTCCACGTGTCTCACTGACTCTCTAATATTTTTTCTCGTTTCACAAGTAAGGTGGTGCTTATTCCGATTGTCAGATCCAAGACCAACCCATCCCATGAGTTTACACAATTCCCAGAGGGAATGATCTACAAACTAAAGGAGTCAGAACTGCATCTCTGAGGTTGTCATTTGGCTTACAGCCATCTTTATTTCTGGTGATTAATTGAGAGCCCCAAGGTCAGTTTGTGAGGGTGATGGGAACAAACACTTTTATTCTTGCAAACTGTAGAAAAATACGCTACTCAGATGAGTGAGACACAGTGGATATGGAACTCCATGTTGCTCCTTTTTACACAGACTTTTTAGTAAAATTGCTCCAGATTCCTCTGCTATGCTTCAGAATACTGCAGGCAGATGATGCCTTTAAACAAAAACTTTCCACAGTGTGACATCCGAGGCGGCAGCAGCAGCTATATTTACAAAACATTTTTTCTCCTAATAGTTCTGTTTGTTTAAACTGATTCTTTTTCTATCACTGGGTATTTTATGCCAAATATAAATGCATGTAGTGTATGTCTGACTTTTTTTTCTACTAGAATCGCAATTTATGCTCTCTTGTTGTGTTTCACAGTCAAATAGCCTTGCAGCATCTATTATGTTTATTCTGATCAATTTTTTTTTTTTTACAAACCAGTGATGCTCTATTCAATTTTACATTTTCAAAAGATGCCGATTCGTTTTTCTAGCATTTTTTAATTAAAATCCTTGGGTCCCTGTGTCATTTTGATTGCCTCAGGCACTAAGAGTAGTTTTACCAGATGCAGCTGCTGGAAGCACTTTGCCTTATCAGAATTCTCTTTGTTTTGTTTTTTTCAATTAACTTCCAAGTACATATAGTCTAGTTCAATATTTTACATTTCCCCTTCTAAAAAAGTGTTTTGTATGGCAGTAATGGAACAACGAAAGCAGTGGCATGATTACAGTTGGATCATAAGTCTCTTGTCCAGTCCAGAGCACAAAGCGTAGCCATGTGACTGGCTATGACACCTCCAGTAGGACCACAGACTGGGCAATCATCCATGATCAGGCCTGCTGATGGGAGAGGCAAAGGGGACAGTTACCCTGAGGCCTGGCAATTCAAAGAGACTTAGGGCTCCCAGCCACCACTGCCACTACTAGCCCCGGACCCTTTAAATCAGCACTGCAGCGCCATGTGGCATGCTTTGTGCAACTCTGAGGGGTGGAAGACGTGCCACACTCTGGGTGGTGCTGAGGGTTGGCTGTCCACAGCCCCACCCCTGCGGCTAAATGTCCCACCCCTTCCAGGAGTGTGGAGCCAGGGTCCCCCCACCTTGGCCTGGGGTTCACAAAGGCTGGCAGCACCCCTGTCCGTGATGCGTCCAACAGTTGGCAACATGCCACTATCCCACTTTGGCGATTCTCTGTTACTGTCTGTAGAGTACGCATGCACATCTTCCATGAAAGATGATTGTACAGATGAGTGATATCACAGCAATGTCGTAAATCCACCCAAGCTTGTAAATGGAAATGAGGAGAATCAAAAATTAAAAAGTTGGTATTAATGTAATAAGTTAGAATCTATAAATAGACTAGGAATGTTAAAATGGTGGTTTTTGGGTAAACATGTAGCCACTGAGGGTATGTCTACACTAGCTCATTAGTTCGAGCTAGGTAGGCAAATGAGGGCAACCGCGGAGTTGCAAATGAAGCCCGGGATTTAAATATCACGGGCTTCATTTGCATGTTCCCGGGCGCCGCCATTTTTAAATCCCCCTTAGTCCGAACTCCATGCCCGCGGCTACACGTGGCACGGAGTAGGTAGTTCGAATTAGAGATCCTCGAGGAGTAACGGTAGTAACGCGGGCATGGAGTTCCGACTACGGGGGATTTAAAAATGGCGGCGCCCAGGAACATGCAAATGAAGCCCGGGATATTTAAATCCCGGGCTTCATTTGCAACTCCGGTTACCCTCATTTGCCTACCTAGCTCGAACTAACGAGCTAGTGTAGACATACCGTGAAATTTTCAGTGGTTACACATTTACATACAGTGGGGGAGGCAGCTCCCCAGGAGCTGCTGTGAGTGGGGAGCCTGCTTTTCAGCCGGCTCCCTCTGGCCCCCCCATGCCCCACTGTTGCCTCTGTATTGTGAGCAGGAGGGCAGGCATTTCTATGGGAGCAGGTATACGTGGGGAGCCTGCTTAAAAGCTGGCTTCCCATGAGCACCTGCTCCCACCTGCTTCCCCTCACCCCCTGCTGCCTCTGTATCAGAGGCAGCAGAGGTAGGGGGACCTTGAGTGTAACCATGATGAGCCTGGGCTCATCGGTTAACCATTTAAATGAATACATTGTCACAGCCTTAAAATAGATAAGAACACACATGGAGCAAGCAAACGTTAAAAAAAGAGACAACCATAGGTGTGCTATGAATAAGTCACAAGTAACGGTTCTTTGTTGCATGACATACACTTTGGTACATTCTCTTTACAGAGCCACTCATGTATTTTCTGCAGCAAAGTGGAGGGGAGTGCTGAATCTCAGAATTATGCAGACACAGCTACAGGAGGGAGGATCTAAACATAAAGCCTTTGTTTCTTTATTTGCCAAACAAAGAAGAGTCCTTGTGTGTCTACAAGAGGAGATGAAAAAAGATCAATTCAATTGACATATGGATCACAAAACTCTTCTGTTTATGCTTTAAATAATAAAAGGGTGATTATCTGAATAGATATTTTCAGGAAGCCCTAGACATAATGAAGCCATAATGATGCCATATCTAGAACTGAGGGGTTGCAGTAGCACCCTTGTGTTCCTTTCTCAATAGTCTGTTTCGAGCATAACTACATCTGGAAAATTAAGAGTTGGTATTAATCCTCTTCCCGCACACTCACACAACAGTTGCTAATAGATTATTCATGGTGATCACTTTTTATGGATCTGAAATATGCAACATATGTCCAATCTGCATATGACCAGACTCAATGTCAGTTGAATTCAGTGGAAATATTGGTTCTGCACCATTTGAGAACCACCGTGGGCTAGGAGAGTGGTAGGATTTGAACCGTATTATAGACAGAGGAAGGGGGATATGTACAGCCCAGCCGCTGGCACTCCTCAGGAAAAACCTGCCTTGAGGGTGTGAGGGGTGGCAGGCCAGATGCTGAGGGTCCCTGGGCCTGGCCCAGGGAGTGGGAGACGTGCAGGCCACACTCCCCAGGGTGGCCTGAGGGTGAGAGGGCCATGCAGGTGGTGCTCCCCGGGGGCGGCACAGGCTGTGCAGCTGCCAGTAGCTGCTCCACATCTCGCCAGCGCAGCTACTCACTGGGGCACTTGTTGTCCCCATTCCCATGTGATCATTCTTTTCCCCATGCTTGCTGCCCCCATGTGGTCATGAGTTAGTATAACTGTCCCTGCTCTCCCCACTCCTCCCTTTCTGTTAACACTGCTGTGTAGACATGGCCTATTTTGGAATAACTGATGTTATTTTGAAATAGCAAAATATGCATCTACACAGTAAGCCACTATTTCAAAATACAGCTGGTCCCTGACTTACGAACGAGTTACATTCCAAGCACTTGGTCATAACTCGATGTGTTCGTAAGTCAGACCCCATTCATTTCAATGGGACCGTGCTGTTCATAAGCACGGATCGCTGTTCGTAAGTCGGGGCCATGCTTAATGGGAGGCTGGTCGTAAATGCCGTTGGTCGTATGTTGATGCGTTTGTAAGTCAGGGACTGGCTGTAATGTCGAGATGGAGGACTTCTTACTTGGACTCCTGCAACCCTCATTTCACGAGGAATAAAGGAAGTCGAAATAAGCTATTTCAACTTCAGCTACGCAACTGACGTAGCTCAAGTTGCGTAGCTTAATTCTACTATAGTCCTGCTGTGTAGACATGCCCTTGGATATTAAACAACCTCATGCCACACACACATTGCGTTATCCTGGAACAGCCAAACCCTGCCCTTGCTTTAAGTTAGAAGGGGAAGCTGCATACCAAGCTTGGTGTTCCTAGCTCTTACCATTTAGGAGGAGTTCTGAATAAATGGACTCACAGATGGCTGGACAAACAGACACACATTACTAAAATACATAGATACATGTTTTTGAGTATGAATGTGCTTAATGTGTATATGCTTTGCACAAAACATGTCATGCAACCCAACATTGGAGAGCTTGCAAACCTGTAGCCAGACAGGAACCCCCCTGTAACATCCATCTTTGCTTGCCTGGATATGGCAGGCTGCTGTGGCCCTGAATGGCTGTAAACAGAGATACGCCAGTTGCTGACCAAGAGGCTGCAGAGGAGTGTCCTTGACTGAACCCATATTGATACGAACACACAGCCGTCTGCGGGGGAGGAATCTCTCGCCCAGTAAAAAAAATGTTTAGTACTCACAATTTAGTTATCTCTCTTGCAAGTGTAAATTAAGTTGAAACTTGCTTGTAAGAACTGGCGTCACAAAGACGAACCAACACAATTTGGCATCTTAGATAAGAAAGAGGATACGGGCCCCTATGGGTATAAAAATGGGTCCAGCAGCACATTTACTCTGAGTGTCAATCTACCATCTATCTGCTGGTCGGGTTAGGTGTTTGACCTCCCGAGGTTCCACGGCGATGCCCACCTCGTATTCGTCTTTCCTAGGAATTGAGGACCGGCCCTGGCTTGACCGCTGGAGTCGAGAGGCACAGAAGGGGGTAAAAATTGTACCTGGATGTGGTCCTTTGTCTTAAGTGTACACATAAATTTAGAGCTCTTTAAAGATTAAGCTGTCACTTGGTACCATTATTTCTATTTTCTATCTTTATTTTCTTTGTAACCATTTTTAAGATCTATATTTGCTAGCAGTTAAGAAATAGAGCAATAGCCATTGTAACCATATGATTTATAAGCTTCTTTAATAAACCTGTAACTGTTTAAGTTTTTAACCTGACTCCTTCAGTTGCTGTAACAGAACCAAGCACAATTTAAAAGAACTTCAGCCAGTCATAAGGGACAGGTATAGGAAGAGCTTGGGCGTTTGGATCTGTGTCACTCCCAGGTGACAGGTCCGTTGGGGCACCTCTCAGTCTGTCCTAGGCTGCCCGCTGCGAAGGGATTTTGCATCCTAGCAGCTAAAATCTGAGTGTAATAAGCTCTTCCTATAAACAGGGGCGTCTGTTGGCCTACTGGCTACCCTCTGCGACGGGACCCCGGTCCTAGCAGTAAAGACACGGACGTTAAACCTTTTCTCGGAAATACACACACACACACACACTGCCCTGACCGTCGGCTGACAAAACCCCTGAATGGGTATATTCTATTTGTGTGCATGTATCACTACTGGATTTGAAGATAGAAATATAAACCATAAACTTGTTTATTGATCTAGACCATTAGTGGTACTTAAGGAATTTAATGGCTTGATATTTGGGACATTGATCTGTAAAGAGAGGCAACCTACTCCCTTCTGCATCCTAAGCCTGAGCTTTAAGTACTCTCCCAGAGCCAACCACCTATAGCCCCCTCTTACACCTCAGACTCCCCCAGCCTCTACCCCCCCATCCCGCGAGCCAGCACTCCATAACCCATTCTGCACCACAACAATCTGCTCCCACCCAAAGCCCCTTCCTTCACCCAAACTCCCTCTCAGAGCTTGCACTCCTCAGCCCTTCCAGCACTCCATGCTCCTGCCCCAAGCTTAGCCTGGAGCCCCCTCCCACACTCAGCCCCAGTCCAGCACTTCATTCCCCTCCCAAGCTCCTGCCCCAGCCTATTGAAAATGAGTGAGGGTGGAGGAGAGTAAGTGGTGGGCAGGGGGAGCAGAGAAATGGAGTGAGCAGGGCAGTAGGGTATATCCTGGATTGCCCTTGAACTCACAAAGTGATCTTCTTGGGTGTAAAAAGGTTGGAGACCACTGGCTTAGCGAAAACATTCATACTTCTCCCGTGAGTAGGTTATGATATTAACTTGACGGAACATAGCTTTAATATCATTTTCAATAAAAATATCTGCAGGAATTGAGTTCTTGACAACAACTACCATAACATCATCAAATTCTTTCTTGTAATGTCCATTTTAGTCAAAGGCATTTTTATAAAATACTCAGAGAAAGCTTCAACCTTCACACTCATCTGGTAAATAATCTGCTTCCTGACAAGGCCTGCTTTAACTAAAGTAAAATGAGCTATGATGTCCCATTAAGCCAAACAGTTCCCCTCCACCCCCAACTAATTTCTGTACTGCTAATGAATTCCATATTACTATTACCATTTGCTTCAATGCGAGTGTGAGGCTAACTCCTTCTAAGACCACAGTGACAGTTTTGCATAATTATGTCAGTGTTGGGATTTATTTGGTTACCTTGCATGTTTATAGAATTAGAATTCATGGTTAGTGATTTTTTGGGTTATTTCTCAATCTGGTTTGATATGTCCTGGTACACTACACAAGGACAGACCACTTTTCTCCTCTTAGAATAAAGAAGTTTCTATGTTCTGGGCTCTCATGAGCTTTTCTAATTGAACTGGGGCTATGTTTAAACCCTTCATTCTTTTCAAATTGCGGTTTAGACTTTTCACACTATCTAGATAAGCATCAGTAATTTAAGCCTTTAAAACTGAATTAGGGTCTTCTAATCACAGGTAGAAGCTTGAATATTTTCAGGAGCAATGTTCAATATTTGCTCAAAGTAATTAGTCCAAAAGTTTTTCAAAACTTGTGTAGGAATTTGCTCCCACAACACACTTTTTAACAAAACGCATTAATTTATGAGCCCATTCCACAAATGTACACACATTAGGCATTTAAACATTTCTAATTTCAAATCTGTGAGATTAAGAAGTAAACATAATCACTCTGACACAAAATCTTTAAACATTGCATAATGCAAAGCCACTCAATCTCCTAATTCAGTAAATACCTCTCCAGTTTTTCCAATCAATCTAGTTAGCAAAACAAGCATTCATCTGAAAATTGGTGAAGACTCCACGTGTGTTCAAAGGGAGATAAAAATTCCTTTATCTTCAGTGTCTTTACAAATAGCACAAATTATCTCAATGTTTAGCTATTGTGCAGGAGAGATGAAGTTTCAGGCAATGGTATATTCTTCTGTTGCTCCAGGATTTGGAGTTCATGGTTGGACCTTTTTTATGTGCTTCTCTCTCACTTTGCATCTGTTCCATGCATCTTGGACACACCTGTTCCTCAACAGTCAGTTGTTCCATGATGAACAGCTCTTCGATGAGCAGCTTTTACTATTTCCTCAGCTTCTTTTTCCCTCTCAGCAATTTTTTGTTCCTCCCTTAATCAAAGTTCTATCATTTCTTTTTCATGCTCCCACTACTGCTTATCTGTCAGCTTTTGCATTCTAATTGCTGCTTCTGCTGTAATTTCTTCTACAGATCAGGGCAGAGCCTCTGCTTTCTGCTCACTGGCCATTAGCAGATTTTCAGTTCTTGAACTGGGGCTTTCTTCTTAAAAGAGAACCCCATTTGTAAGCACAAATTGGTCAAGGGCTTTTCTGTCAAACTCCTGTAATGATCATGGCTCACTCTTTGTAACTAATCTTTCACCCGTAAAAATTGCAATATCAAAATTAAATTTTGAATACCATTGGATTCTGGACCAAAGCTTAATTGAACTGGTTCTGTGAATCCTAGCCAGTTATGCCCAATGTTGTCATGCCTTAGTGGGTCACATCTGAGAACACCATATTCAGGACAAACTGCTGAAAACAGGGCACATTCACCTCCCAAGCTGACAGTTAATTCTATCAGATTATACCAAACCAGTAACAAAAATATACTTCTGTTTTACCACATTGGTTAACAAAAGTCAAAACTGCAATCCCCTTAGGTATTCCGGCTCTTATTTCACCACCACTACACTGGACTCTGTGAGGAGTGGTTACTGAAAACCAATTTAATCAGATATAGGGTCCTTTTAATCCCAAGAGATCAGCTACTTAGTCCGGTCAATATACATTTATGATCTTACCCAACAATCACACTGTTGCCAATTCTTTAGTAACTAAAATCTAAAGCTTCAGGGGGTAGCCGGGTTAGTCAGTAGGTTTATTAATAAAAGAAAAGGAGAAGAGAATTAAAAATAGTCCGAAGAGAATGTTTGTAGCAGCAGTGTTACAGATTGTTGGCTTGTAAAGTCTCTCTGGTAATGTCCAAAAGATTGGAAGGTCCTCAGTACATAGTTCAATGCATTGCTTTTAGTTGTAAATCCACAATCCAGATAATCAGGGCAGGAAAGAGGCAAAATGGAGTCATTTCAGAGGTCTCTTATATATAAGAGTGGCCATATTAGGTCAGACCAAGGGTCCATCTAGTCCAGTATCCTGTCTTCTAAGAGTGGCCAAGGCCGGGTGCTTCAGAAGGAATGAACAGAACAGGTAATCAAGAGACCCACCCCCTCGTCCATTACCGATTCCGGCAAACAGAGTCTAGGAACACTCACTTCCCATCCTAATAGCTAATAGCCTCTGATGGACCTCTCCTCCACCAATGTATTTAGTTCTTTTTTTAGTCTTCTTAATGTTCACAACATACTTTGGCAGGGAGTGCCACAGGTTGACTGTGCATTGTGGGAAGAAATATTTCCTTTTTTTGTTTTAAGCCCGCTGCCTATTAATTTCATTTTATGCCCCCTAGTTCTTATGCTATGAGAAGGAGCAAATAGCACTTCCTTATTTACTTTCTTCACACTAGTCATGGTTTTGTGGACCTCTAGTATATCCTTCCTTAGTCATCTCTTAGTCGTCTCTTTTCGGGCACGTGGCTGGGGCAGTGTTTCCTCTAAGGTGCACGCCTGCATAGGTGCACACCAAGAATGTGAGGCCCACCCACATCCTCAGCAGAGACACGCAGTGGCTGTTCAGCTGCTCTGGGGTGGGGCCACATTGCGGGTGGCTGCCCGCACCAGGAGCACCACCACGTGGCCCTGGCCCTATCTTCAGCCCCTTCCCCAGGGCTGGAGCTGCAGGCCATGTGGCTGCTGCTCTGGCCACATCGCAGATGGTAGCTGTTCCGGTGGCTCCAGCCGAGGCCAGACTTGGAGCTGCGTCGTGGGCGGCAGCTGATCCATAGCCAGAGCTGCATTGTGTGACTGGCAGCAGCTCCTCCAGTGGCTGGGGTTGCATGGCAGGGGGCTGGGACTGCTTCTGGGGCCAGCTGCAGCCTTTCTCCAGGGCTGAAGCTGTGGCCAGGGCCACATAGTGGCTTCCCGACTGCTCCCTGGGTGGACTGCATGGTAGCTGCCCACAGCTGGAGCCAGGCAGTGGTGTGGCTACTCTTGGGACTGGTGCCCCCTGCATTTCTTTCCCCCTTTCTGCACCTCTCTTTTGCCCCTCAGAACCTCCTGCCCCTCCAACACTCTGTCCCCTGCCTCCCCACATGTCACTACCCCACTCCCAGCTTCCCTCTGCTCCAGGTGGGGATTCACAGCCAGCCTCACAGGAGCAGCCTGGGGCAGTCCAGTCCTTTCCCTGCCCACAGGCTGCCCAGGGAGCAGCACTCCCGGGGGAGGGCATGTCTCAACTTCTCCCCAAGAGGTGGAGGGTGCTGCCTGGGAGACTCTCTTAGGGAGCAGTGCCACTGGTGGGACACATCTGAACAAGCACACATGACCTCATTGTTGGCGCACATGACAAAACTTGCTCCACTCATGGATGGAAAATCTTAGAGGGAACGCTGGCTGGCGGCAGGGGGGAGGGAAGCAATTCTGTGGCCTGGGCAGTGCTAAGGACTGACTGCCCTCAGCCCTGCCTCTCTGGGGGTGTGAATTTGTCCCCTGTCCCGACCTTGCCCTATGGCCAGTGATGAAAAGTCCCATTCTTATTTATCTCTCCTCATATAGAAGCTGTTCAACACCCCTGATCATTTTTGTTGCCCTTTTCTATACCTTTTCTGATTCCAGTATATCTTTTTTTAAATGGGGGCAGCAGCACTGTCTACACACAGTATTCAAGATGTGGGCATACAATCCTTTTATATGTGGGCAGTACGATACCCATTGCCATGTGCCTGGAAATCTTCTTTCAAATAAAGTTTGTGAAAAGTTACTGGCACAAAAATGGGTCCACGGTCACATAAGCATATCCCATGTCCTTACATGGCTTGATGACTTACAGGGGTAACCATTGCCCATATTGATGCTGAGGTACCCACAGAAAGATCTACCTGGACAGAATGAGTTTCTTCAGTGGTCCTTTGTTAGAGTGGTGTGTCCTTAATGGGTCATCAAACTTTGACAGTCCCTTCACAATGTACTGGCTAGAATGGATGCGTATTACCTGGTAGGTATTACCCCTACAAATACATTTAGAGCTATATAGCCACTAGTCATAACTTCAGATATAGTGATGATGCATGAATTGAAACAGGACAATCTTATCTAGCAAATCATGACTTTTCTATTGACAGCTTATATAATATACTTTGTGCAAGATTTGTTGCAATTGTCTAACAGTGGCATTCCCATTGATATAAAAGCTCATTTAGGTAGCAGTTGTCTCCAAAACTGATCCAACTGCAATAGGAGGACACAGACACTCTGCCAGTGTGGATTACTATAACTCTATCATGATGAATAATTATTAAATTAATCATATTAAAAGTTATATTTAGAGTTGGTAAATATTTATGAGGAGTAACGGTAGTTCGAATTAGGATCTTTAATTCGAACTACCTACTCCGTGCCGCGTGTAGCAGCGGGCACAGAGTTCGGACTAAGGGGGATTTAAAAATAGCGGCGCCCGGGAACATGCAAATGAAGCCCGGGATATTTAAATCCCGGGCTTCATTTGCAACTCCGCTTGCCCTAATTACCCTACCTAGCTTGAACTGACGAGCTAGTGTAGACGTACTCAGGTAGAACAGTTTTCCATAGGAAAAAAATCAGGTTAGTTGACGTTTAAATGTCTTATGGCAATGTGTCAATTTTCAATGACATTTTTGACAGGATAATATCCAAAAATAGTTTTGATTTTCTCATTTTTTCTCATTTTGTTCTGATAATGTTAAAATGTTTAGTTGCAGTAAGGTAAAATTACTTCATTTCAGCTTACTTCAATTCAGTACATGCAGACTTTTATATTTTAGTGTAATATAGCTTTTAATACATTATATTCAATATTTTGTTCATATCAAATTTTTTCCTTTTCAAAACTAAAAACTTTTGATGGTAGAATTTTTAACCTGATCTTTCTGATTTTATTTAAGAACATTGTTGTTCAAAATGTCAGATTTCTTAATGGAATGGGAATTCTGTTTCCCAACCAGCTCTAGCTATATTATGCTAGGATCTTTTGTTTGTTTTTAATATACCATAGAACATCTGTATTAACTCTGTGTGTTGTCTTTTCCTGCTACCTGCTTGAGAGCCCACTGAAGGCAGCTTTCCATTTACGTCAGTGTTTTTATAGATCAGACCCCGTTTAAATTTAGTTGAAGCTGTCTAGCATGGAGCATCAGTAAATATTTTCAAACTTGAGGGAACCTCAGCATACCCTGCAGGGTTCAAGCCCTTAGCCCTGACACTTGCTGAAAGGCTCCAAGAAATACTTGATGAGAATTTAAATCCTGATCATCTCTAATCTGACACAGAATATGGGGAAAATTTTCAACTGGCATAGATCAGCCTGGTTCCATTGACTTCAAGGAATATGTATCAATTTACATCAGCTGAGGATCTGGACAAAATCTAAATTAGAATTATGGCACCACATATAAGAATTCCATACTATTTTTTCTAGTGTATGAAATGACAGTGATTTACATGCCAAATTACCCAATTCAGAAACACATAAGGCTCTCTCAAGTGCAAACTTCTTTTTATAAGGGATAAAGGAGTTTATTGGACTGATTTTTAACATATAACCTGGATTAAGAACCCCCTTAGCCATTTTAATAACCATCACAGAGTTTTAAATCACTAATATCTGTTTTGCTTTCCCTCGCCTTTGATACTGTATTCCTAGCTCAATATCTCACTTGGATCATTTTCATAAATATAGATTCGTTCCAAAAAACTGACGCTAAACCATCTTCTAATCCAAACTCTTTTGGCATTATTTTACTGAATCACTCTTTTCTGAAGCAATTTCTCTTGTTTATGACATCAGTTGACTAGTCCCACTGATTTAAGTCTCAGCCCGGATTTGCTCTTCTTTCAGAGCCAATATTCCTCCTCCTCCCCTGTGCTACTTTCTTCTATGATTTTACCTGATACTATTCCTTTTTTCTTTTTAAGATGCAGACTTTGGGCTTGCTCCTGGAGGTGCTGCTGAGCTCCCTTAACATATACCTGGGATTAAAAGGGAGTTCACCACTTGACCAAAGGTGTTCAGCACCTTGCAGGACTTGCTCTTCAATATCCATATGTGGCAGTTTTACCGTCTGTGGAATTCAATTGCCTGGATTATTTATGCTTGTCTGGATCAAAAAACACGAATTTAGAAAGTTTCTAACTGCCAATGAACCACACACTTTAGTGATTATTTTGTTTTCTGCAGCTCATAGATAAAAATGTTAAATAGCATAAGGCCAAGCACCATCCCCTGACCCATCCCCTTAGAAATACACCTACTTGATGACAATTTACAGTTATATTTAAGAACCATCCGTTAGCCAGTTTTTAATCAATTTCATATATGCATGTTAATTTTATATTGTTCTAATTTTGTAATCAATATATTGTATTGTACCTAGTCAAATGCTTAATAGAAGTCTTAGTACATTACATCAACACTATTACATTTATCACCAAACTTGTAATCTCTTGTTAATTTCTTTATTAATTTAACAAGATCTAGTGTCCATAAACCCATGTTGATTAGCATTAATTACATTATTACTCTTTTTAAATTCTTTATTAATAGAGTCCAGTAGTAACAGCTCCATTATCATTCCCAGGATTCATGTCTTGCTGAAAGGTGTATAATTATCCAGGTCATTCAATTTACTCTTTAAAAAAAAAAAACTGGCACAACATTAGCCTTCTTGTGGGAACTTTCCCAGTGCTCCATGACTCATTAAAAATCAACATTAATGATCTAGCAAGCTCTACAGCTTACACAGAAAAGGGATTTTTAAGAACTGTCTAGCTGAACCTGCTGATTTAAAAATGTCTCAGTTTAGTATCTTGTTTAACATCGTCCAGCAAGGACCGTGGGAATGGAAATAGTTTTATCACCATATAGTGAAATTATCATCTGTTTTTCCCCCACAAATATATATAACAAATTTATATTGAACACTTCTGCATTATTGATAATTCTACCCTTTCCATTTGGAGCTGGACCAATAGCATTGGTCAGGATTCTTTTTGTTGTTAATATATTTTTTTAAAACTCCTCCATTGTTCTTAACTCAGTTGGCAAGAGAATTATTCTTGGTTCCCTTTGCTCCCTCTTTCAATCTCCTGTAATTCCTAACTTCTGGTTTATATTCTTTACTATCAACTTCCCCTTTACTATCAACTTCTTCCATTTATTTTATTATAACATTTTTTTTTTTTAAGTTGCCTTCCCTTTCCCCTCTAAATGACACCAATTTTTAAATCAGCACCACCTTTCTCGATTGTAAGGTTGTGGCTTTTGGGGCAGCTAGTAAAGTGTTCTAAATGATTCCCAGTTTCACTCACATTTTTTATTAATTTTTTTCTCCCAGTTGCTTTGGCTCAAGATTGTTATAAACTTTGTGAAAATGGACCCTATTGAAGCACCAAATAAAGATATTACTGGTCTAGACTTTATTCCTCTATCACATTGTAAGCACGATCAAAGTAAGCTACCATTAATTTTTAGTTCTGGGACCAGATCCTCTTTCTCTTTTAGAACAGGACCTCTGTGTTGGCAGTGAAATTTTTTGAATTAGGAAACCGTCATCTGTTCTGTTTAGAAATTCCAAGGATGTTTTAGTATTGGCATCATGAGACCTCCAACATAAGTCACTCAAACTAAAGTTCCCCAGGATTCTCCTTGCACGCCCTTTCATTGTAGATTGGCACATAAAGGGTGTGTCTAGACTACAGGTTTTTTTCAAAAAAAGTGGCCTTTTTACGAAAAAACTGTACCTGCGTCTAGGCTGCTGCCGCATTCTGTCGACAGTAAATCAAAAAAAGTGGCGGTTTTGTCGATGGCGGTAAACCTTGTTTTAGGAGGAAGAACACCTTTTTCGACAGAGATCTGTCAAAAAAAGGTGTGTGTGTACATGGGGAGCCTGTTCTTTTGAAAAAAAGAGGCCTCCAGGAAGGAGCCCTGGTGGACAGTCCATCCTTTACGTGCTGAGCACCTCTATGGTTCCTGTCCGCAGCCTCTTAAAGGCACAGGCACCCAGACAGGCATTGCTGTCAGAAAGCCAGCCAGAGCACTCGTGTAACCATGTCCTAGCCTCAAGGCCCCCCTGGCCCTTCTCGGGACAGTGAGGAGAACCCACCCAGGGGCACCAAAAGGCAGGCACCAGCCTGGTCAGGGCCAGAAATTAAAAACCTCCTGGAGCTCTGGTCCCAGGAAGAATCCCTGCAGGCCCTGCAGTCGCGCCGCAGGAATGCAGACATATATGGGTGCATGGCCCAGGGACTGGCCAATAAAGGGAATCACCCCCGCACCATAGACCAACTGAGGGCCAAGGTGAAAGAACTGTGGCAGGGGTATGCCAAGGCCCGGGGCAGCCCCACAGAGCTGCCCATATTATGCAGACCTGGAGCAGATTCTGGGCGGTGGGGGAGCCCAGACTCCACTGTGTGTGGTGAAGTATGGGTTACCCCACCATATTGTGGACCAACCCCTGAGGGACGATGACCAGGAAGGAGGGACGGGAGAGCTGCATGCACCCAGAGGAGGAGGAAGAGGAAGAGACAGCAAGGACCCTCTCCCAGGAGCTGGTCCTCCAGACCCCAGAGGCCTCCCAGGTATCTGTGGACATCGGGAAGGGAACATCAGGTGAGTGCTTTGAGGGGTCACACACAGACGGGTTGGCAGTGTGGGGGGCCATCTTGACCCATTGCCACTGTGGGGCCCCTGTGATGCTTTCAGGCTGCTGTCCAACTCACACATGGTGTCACATGTAACACCCCGAGTCTCCTGTCCAAAGGAGAGCCCCTGACAGCGAAGGCATGCCGTGGGGAACAGCGGGGGTGCACACAGACATTGATTGTCTCCTCCTCTTTTCCTCCACAGCCAGACCCTCCACCCAAGAGGGGAGCACCTGCCCCACCACCATCCCGGACACATGGCACCCGCAGACACTGGCGTGTCTACACTGACATGTTGAAAGAGCACATAGTGGCCCCCCCGCAGGACCTCAACAGTATCTTTCGAAAAAGCCTCTTTCGAAAAAGGCGTGTAGTCTAGACGTAGCCAAAGAGTGGTCATGTCCCTAGCATGATTTGCAGTTCTGCAGAAAACATCATATTGTGCTTTATCTGTTAGGACCGTAATCCATAAGCATTAAAGATCATTTTCTCCTGAGCTATCAGTGACTCAGAAAGAGACATTGCCATTTTTGACAAACTGCCATTCTCCCATTCCTTTTGCCCAGGCCATTCTTCTGAAATAGGTTTTAACCATTTATCTGATCATTCCAGTTATGTTAATTATTCCACCAGGTTTCAGTAATGAGTCATTCCAGTTCTTTTTGTTTAGAATCCAGCCTTTTAGCATTGATGTAAAGACAATTAAAGAATTTCTTCTCTTCATGACCTGGGTTCCTTGATTAATTTTGTTCTTAACAGCTTGATTTTTATGCTGAGTGTTCACTTCTTCTTTATTTTTACCTTCCACTTTTGCTGGTTTTACCTCCTCCTGACAACTCTAGTCAGCCCATCCCTGAGCAGATTATTCCCCCTTTTATCGGGATGGTATTTATATTGTGCCTAATACAGTGTTGTCCAGATCCATAACTGGGCCTCTAAGGCCACTTACTGGAGGGTCGACACTCTGGTGATAGATCTTCCGGGGTTTGATTTAGAGGGTCTAGTAAAGACTAGGGATGTTAAATTGTGTTTAATCAGCTAATTGAGGAGTCGATGGAATTTCCATCAACTACTCAATTAGTTGATAAGGGGAGAAACTGCAGAGCCGTAGCTGGGAGGATCCAGTGCAAGCTGGGACAGTTGATTCCAGGCTCATGCTGGGTTCCCCTGCCTGTGCCTCTGCCTCCCCTGTCCCCACACCAAGACACTGCTGGGGGGAACCAGCTTTTAAGCTGGCTCCCCCCAGCACCAGCTCCTCCTCCCCACCGCTGCCTCCCATCAACCTCTTGTTGTGGAGACAGTGCCAAGCTCAGCTTAAGGTACAGGCTACCTCCGACTTGTGACGCAATCAGTTATTAGTCAGGGGTGTCGTAACTTGAGCCCACATTTACAACAGGCATTGTGCGCCATCATAAATGTGGGGCCGAGGACATAAATCGGGGGATTTCGGTCCCTTCTGCACTTATGGAAAAGGTCATAAGTGTGTGGGGTCATAAATCAGGCCATCGTAAAGCGGGGGCTTCCTGTATATCAACTCCAGCTACATTGTTTCCATAGCTGGAGTTGTGTACATTAAGTCAACCTTCCCCATGCAGTGTAGACCTAGCCTAACTGCTATTGTCAAGGCTGTTTACTCAATCTGGCACTTCAAGTGCAGAAGGTGGGGGCCCAAAAATGACTTTAAAATATTTTGCCACTAAAGGGTTGAGTTAAAACTCCCCAAGGGTACATCCATGGTTGTATAACTCCCCAAGGACATCTATGACATCCATGGTTGTAAAACTCCCCAAGGTTCCCCATCCATGGATTGGTATTGTTTCCATTATTCAAATGCACTTGGGAATTCCTTCCTGTGATGTACCCTCAGGCTATTTAAACTCTCTCTCTGGAGAGAGCTTGAAAACCCAGCTCCTGAGATCAGCTGAAAATAGACTTTTTTTTTCTTGGTTGTGTGCAGTCTTAGATACGTTCACACAGAATCTCTTGCTTTCTAGGACACAGGATTCAGATTATATTCTTAAGAGATGATATCTATTAAAAAATTGGTGAAACACTGCTTAGTTGTCAGGTGTTGCAGAGCAACTGAAAATAATTAAAAACCTCAGAGAATTGCTTCCTTGAGATTCAGCTTAGAAAGTTACAGCGTAAGAGGATAGTTAAATGTGCTCACTACAGAGAAGTCCAACCAACCCCAAAATAAAAATAACTGGAGCATGTCTGACTAAACATTTCCTGTTCTACTCACATTTGTAGTTTCAAGGCTTATTCCATCCCTAGGCATGGATGTCACTGGAATCTCCATGCCTGGTTCTCTGGCTCCTACAGGAAAGGCTGCTGCCTCAAATTGAAAAACCCATGCTCTGTTTTCATTGGCTCTCCTGGTCTCCTGCCTACTCACTTCCTGCTTCCCTACCAGTCCTGAGACTTTCTAGGACTCACTGTCTATGTTTTTAATCCATACAGGCAAAGTAGTTAGAGGTAGGTCTAAGGAGTTACCTACTGAGAAGGTTTTAGCTAACTGTGTGGATGGAATGTCCAGAAAATGGCGTTACACCTCTCTTCCCAGGTTACCACAACTCTGATTATAAAAATAATTAGTAATAAGACTCAAAACGGGGTTAGGTAGTTATAAAGATAATATCCAGATTTCATGTAATTCATTTAACAGAATTCATTTAACAAATTTTGGAAGGGATATTAAATATCCTACTTCAGGATTCAAGACAATCTCTATTAGACATCAGAATAAGACCCGAGGGGGGCAAATTATCCCACATTTGTCCACCGCAGGTTCTTTGTACACCTTCCTTTGATTTGGAGCTGAACACTTGAGGCAACAGGATAGTATACTAGATGGATTTCAACTCTGAACCAATATGTTCCCTGACATAATATATATTCTAAAACCACATAAAAAAACACCATGATGCATGAAAGAGAGTCATTGCCCTTTGATGCACAGGTAGAAGCAATACTCTTCCTTGGGGGATGTGAAGCCTGGGACATTACCTTAGATCCGAGGCCCTGCCCTGACTCTGCCTCCACCCCCAACATCACCCCTTCTCCCAAGCCACTCCCGAGCTCCACCCTGTCTTTCCTCTTCCCACCCCTGCTCCACCCCTCTCGCTTCCATTGCATCCCTTCCCTTAAGCCCTCCTCACCCAAGTGATGCTTTCTGAGAGGGGAATTATGGGAAAGCCTGGCACTGGCAGCAAGGGCCAACCCCCCTCACACTCACCGTGGCAGCAGAAAGAGGATCAGCCCGGGCTGGGAGATGGAATTGGGGCAACCTAGTCAGCTCCACTCCACCCGTGTTTCCCATCACTGCTGGTGAGTTGGGGAGGATCAGCCCCTGCTTTCAGTCCTAGGCCACCCACTTCCATAATTCCTCAGGCTGCCCTGGGCCCCACAGTGCTGCTCCATGCCATGTGATGTGAGTGGCTGTCCTGAACTATCCTATGGTCAGAAGATAGAGCCAAGAAGGCATTTTTCTTAGTGTATTTGGTGAGACAAGTGCAGTGCAGGAATAGATATAGTTATTCATGTCTTTGACATCTTAAAATTGCATTGACATAACCATTCTACCTTCACTAAATCTGGAGACCACTTACAAACTGAAGATGCTACAAAATGCTGTGGCCCATCTGCACAGTGAATGTTTGTGTCAGGAGGAAATTACACCAATGTTCCAAGAGCTCAGGGCTGGAAATTCACCCGCAGCTATTTCCAGATGGAATTCAAGGTAATAGTTTAAGCCTTTAAAACTCCAAATGATTGGGGATCAGGTTACCTGAAAGAGTGATGCTTTCTTCGTTCTCTTTTGCAACAGATGAGATAAGCAGAAGCACACTGGTTGGAGCTCTTTTGAGATAAAGCAGAGGGATATGCTGGCAGGGCATTTTCCATGATAACGGTCCGTGAAAATCATTTCCCTCTTAAGTCCATCCAGAGCTCAGACTTGTTACTTTGCTCATGCTGTAAAGCCCAATTCTTCTCCCAGACTTTGGGGGTGCTGGCTTGTGGAAAGAGGTTGGTATTTATTTATTAAGGTCCATGGGAGGTTTTGAGCACTCCGCAATTGCAAAGATCTTAGGAAACATATTTTAGAAAATAAATATGGATTTAGAAGCTTTGCTTAAGTATATTATAGAAAATCTCAGCCAGTGTTGCTTTTGCTGGCGTGATAAGTCTCTTATTAATTGCATGTGAGATTATCAGGTCACTCTGAGCTCATGGGATGATCCTGTTAATTGTGAAAACCCTCTTTATTAAATAATTCCAAGGAATAAAGAAGTATGCTGTTGGATGAACATATTTCCTCCCACATAAAGTGAACAAAGACCACAGAGAATGAATTGGCTCTCCACTTCACTCCAACTTCTGGTCAGTGTCTCCCCTGTTGTCCACTCTGTCTCCACCCTCTGGCTCAGGACCCTCATAACTCCCTTGGTCTACAGCATCTGCTTCAGTACACTGCCCTCCGGCAATGTACACTACTCCATTCTCCCTCCTTCTAGGGGAATAAGCAGTTCCTTGTCTTTCCCATAGCCCTTGCACCGGCTCAGCCCCTTTGTCAGGGGTCTCAGGAGGTAGCGTGCTCTTCAAGCAATCAAACCATCTCCCTTGTGCCCCTGGGAGAGACAGATCTCTGCTCTGCTGAGCAGCCCCTTGTATCTGGACTGCTCTAGCAAGCCTTCTGCTGATTGCCAGGGGCTCTGCTCAGCCTCTCTGGCCAGTTTAGCCCTTTCCACACCAGTGTGGGGCAGCTGCCCCACTAAACACTGGAACAGGTAACAGCTCTTAAATTGGAATGGTTTTGTTAAGTGTGCCTTTTGCAATGCTTTGGGATCCGTAGTTATGTTTGTGAAATCCAATCATCTTCATTTTTACATTTCCTCTGAACAATTTAATTCACCTCCTATTAACCTGAGCTAATGAATACATGGAGATGCAAATGCGGTTCTTAGTCACAGATGCTGTTTTATGCAGGTGCTTTGCTGGCTTGTTGAAACAAGCAAGGAGGAGGTATTGTGCTCACAAAGATTCACATTTATTGGCAGAGCTATATAGCTTTAAAACAAATGCACACATACTGATTTTTTTTTGTTCAAAAACAGCCACATCATCGAGCAGACATATTTCTAAGCAATGCAGGATATTTAGTGATTTTATTCCTGTTGGTTCCAAATACAGAGGGGAGGTAATTTCATAAAGCTCTCGGGTGAGCGTGATCAACACAGTAAATCCAGAGAGGTTTAGCTTAGTTCTGTTAATTGCACAGTTGCAGAACAAAACAGAAATGGCATTGGAAATTATTGCACAGTTTTAAAAAAAGACCTTTTTGTTGCCAGTGGAGTTGCAGTGTATGATACTATAGTTATGTGTACCTGAATGGATGGTATGAACACCTGTGTAGTTACTGAAGAAATTATATATTGCTGTAGTATCTAATGTAACCAGTGCACAAAATATTGGCAATCTTGCAAGCCCTTACATAGATTTCGAAAACAATGAATAGTCTAGTAGCACCTTAAAGACTAACAAAACATGTAGATGGTATCATGAGCTTTTGTAGGCAAAACCCAGTGTCATCTGAAGAAGTGGGTTTTGCCCACGAAAGCTCATGATACCATCTATGGGGTATGTCTAGACTACATGCCTCTGCCGACAGAGGCATGTAGATTAGGCTACCCGATATAGTCAATGAAGCGGAGATTTAAATAATCCCCATTTCATTAAAATAAAAATGGCCGCCGCACTGTGCCGAATCAGCTGATTGTCGGCACAGTGCGCGAGTCAAGACATGGATCTGTTGGCAGGGAAAGCCTTTGCCGACCGATCCGGTAAACCTCATTTCACGAGGCATAAGGGATCAGTCGGCAAAGGCTTCCCCTGCCGACAGATCCGCGTCTTGACTTGCACGGTGTGCCGACTATCAGCTGATCCGGCACAGCATGGTGGCCATTTTTATTTTAATGAAGCGGGGGATTATTTAAATCCCCGCTTCATTGACTATGTCAGGTAGCCTAATCTACAAGCCTCTGTCGGCAGAGGCATGTAGTCTAGACATACCCTATATGTTTTGTTATTCTTTAAGGTGCTGCTAGACTATTCCTTGTTTTTTAAGTTTTTCCAGTTACAGACTAACTCGCCTATCCCTCTGAAGCTTATGTAGATTATCAGTCTAGCCCCAATTCATGATAGTAAGCCCATAGGCTTCTTTTCTTTATTCCCATGGTATTATAAGGGAACTCTATAAAAGAAATAGGCTGGTGCTCCAACATATGCAGTATTGTTCCTGTTTTGTTTTGGGTTTTATTCAGCCCAATAAAAACTCATTGACGTGTGCATTGCAAATAGCTTCTTGTCTGCAGCTCTTACATGTCACTCTCATCAAGAGGGAAGAGTTGGAAACTGAGAGTGGCAAAAAGCTTCTTGCGGCCCTGAAGAAGATCAGATCAATCTTTCATTTCACTTCACTTGTTTGTGATAGGACTGGATTAACCTTTTGTGGGCCTGATGCCAAACATACTTGGGGAATGATTGTAAAATACAGGAGATAGACACAGAAGCTGTCTTTGACACAAGATTATTCCAGGTTGCATATTGTGGTAGCTGTACAACAGGAACCTTGAAGATCCAAAATAAGAATGATTGAGACACAGAGTTCCTTAATGAATTCACTGTGGCAATTTCAATCTGCATTCGGGTCAAATGGAGACCCAGTTCAGCAAGAGGAAATTTGCTGTTTAAAAAAGCTGGAAAAGGTTTTAAAAGTTCAGCTAATACTAGCTGAAACGGCAGTGTTTTGAATTTGCTAGGGTAATTCCTGACGTCTGTCTATAATGGGTTATGTTCATGTTTGCTCTTTCTGGCAGTCTGAGTTACATAAATTGCTATGCAACCACAAAATACAGTTTTCAAATAGACTCATTGGCCCATGTATTGATAGCACTATAATCTGCCAGATGACTGGAATTATTTTTATTAATGAATAGAATCTCAGCTCACTGGGCACTAAGTGCCGTCAATTCAGTACTAGCTTTGACTCTCATAAGCCTCTACACTTGGAAATATTAATTTTCTTGGTGCTCCAGTATAGTGGCCAAGGGCAGGAGCACAGTGGGGTAGAGGTGGAGAGTGGGTTGGTCCTTATAGTGAGGCAAGGGCTGGGGACAAGAGCACAGCAGGGTGCAGGTGGCAGGATCAGTTTGAGGAGTGAGGTATGGGCAAGAGACAAGCCCTGCAGGGTGCATGTGGACAGGATCCCTCATGCGGTAGTGTAGAGCCAGTGTAGAGCTGAGTCATTAGGAGTCAGTCCTTTCTGTCTCTCCAGCTGAGCTGCAACTCTGCCTGGCAGCAACAGCTGCTCTTCCTGCCCAGGAGGATGATTGTGGTTATTTCTGTAACTGGATTTCAGTGAGGACGCTGCCAGATCAGCTTGTTGACCGGACTTTTCAGCTGAAAACCAGACACCTGTCGACCACAATGGGCTCCTTCTGAGTGTGGGCCTGGTTAGATGGCACTGTTGGTGCCCTAGTAACCCTGGCACTGGTTTGTGGATAAAGGATGAGTGTGAATGAGTGAGTAGCAAGTGGGAACAAGGAAGCTGAAGACCAGAAAGATCAGCAGCTAAAATCATTTAAAAGAGTGTGGTTGTACAGCAGGCCTTCGGGAGGGGTAAGCCCTGCACAACAGTGGGTCTGAAGGAGCGTGGGGGAGAAAAGGCTCAGTACCCCTGCACTGGGAATCATTTCTTCCCCTGGCTTCTGGTGCTGCTGAAAGTGCTTCGGTAGCTGCTCCTGCCAGCTGGAACCATTGACATGCACAGAGGCCACAACCAGAGCATCCATTTTGCTGAACAAGCTGATGTGCTGTGGAGATTCCAAGCTTCGGTCTGAGCCACAGCTTTTTGTGCTGCTTTTTTGTGAAGAACTCTAGTGCAGGAGTTCCAGAAGGCAACATTTCAGGCAAATTTCATTCAGCCATAAGTGTCTCATCCAGGGTTAAATCATTCTCCTCAAAAGGCCACAGTTATAATTTTAAAATACCTCTGTATTTCTAGAGCAGTGTTCTATAAAATGGGCCATGGGCCCACTTTGGGAAAGCCACAAGTGGGCATGCCACCCTGGGTGTGTCTATACTACAGGGTTTTGTCGACAAAACTATACCTGAGTCTATACTACTGCCATGTTCTGTGGACAGTAAGTCGACAGAACAAGGCAGTTTTGTCGACAGTGGTAAACCTCCTTTTACGAGGAAGAATGCCTTTGTCAACAGAGATCTGTCGACAAAAGGTGTGTGTGGACGCAGGGAGCCAGTTCTGTAGAAAAAAAAAAAGCCTCCAGGAAGAAGCCCTGGTGGACAGTCTAGCCTTTACAGGTACAGTACCTCTGTGGTTCCTGGCCGCAGCCTCGTAAAGGCACAGGCACCCACACAGGCCTTGCTGTCCGGCAGCTAGCCAGAGCACCCGTGCCAGCCGTGACAGCCATGTCCCAGCCTAAAGGCCCCCCTGGCCCTTCTCAGGACAGAGACGAGGACCCACCCAGGGGCACCAAAAGGTGGGCACTAGCCTGGTCAGGGCCAGAAATCCAAAACCTCCTGGAGCTCTGGTCCCAGGAAGAAGCCCTGCAAACACACTGCAGGAATGCGGACATCTACGAGCGCCTGGCCCAGGGACTGGCTACCAAAGGGCATCATCCACACACCATGGCACAAGTCAGGGCCAAGGTAAAGGAGCTGCAGCAGGGATATGCCAGGGCCCGGGACCAAAGCTCCCCCTCTGGGGCAGCCGCCGAGACCTGCCCTTACTACAAGGAGTTGGAGCAGATCCTGGGTGGTGGGGAAGCCCAGACTCCACTGCGTGTGGTGGAGTCCAGGTTACCCCACCACATCGTGGACCCACCCCTCCTGAGGGAGGAAGACCAGGCAGGAGAGGCGGGATAGCTGCACCACAAGGAGGAGGAGAAGGAGGAAGAGAAGGCAGCAGGGACTCAGACCCCAGAGGCCTCCCAGGCATCCGTGGACATTGGGGAGGGAACATCAGGTGAGTGCTTTGGGGGGTCACCACACACGGGCGGGTTGGCAGTGTGTGGGGCCAGCTAGCCTGATTGCCACTGTGGGGCCCCTGTGATGCTTTCAGGCCACTGCCCAATTTACATGCGGTGTCTTGTGTAACACCCCTGAGTCTCCTGTCCAAAGGAGAGCCCCTGACAGCCACGGCATGCCCTCGGGGACAGCGGGGGTGCACACAGACATTGATTCTCTCCTCCTCTTTTCCTCCACAGCCGGACTCTCTACCCAACAGGGGAGCACCACACCCGCCCCACCACCATCCCAGACCCGTGGCACCCACAGGCACTGGCGTGTGTACACAGACCTGCTGAGGGAGCACTTTGTGGCCCTGCAGGACCTCAACAGGATCCTCCAGCAGAGGATGGAGGCAGAGGTCGAGTGGTGCACCAGGCTGCTGGACGAGCTGGTCCAGCAGTGCACTACCATCTGTGCCACAATGAGGGAGCTCTTTGCCTTGCCTGCCCCCCTCACGGGCACCGCTCCTCCTGCACGCCAAGCCCCTGCTCCCCCAGCCTCCCTGCTTCCCCTTTCCCCCTAACCTCCCTTCCCCCCCCAGCCCCACCTGCTCCCGAGCCCTCAGAGGCCCAACAGCTGCCCCCATCCTGCCCAGACCAGGACTAGGTCTCGCTCCACCCAATCCCAAGGCCGTGGCGATGTCAGGATACAGGAAGGTGGCAGGACCCTGTGATCAGGGAAGCAGCAGCCTACTTGAGCCCCCCTCCACCCTCCAGATTTTCAGTCCCCTTCCCCCGTCCAGGTTTTTAGTCCCCTACCACACCAGTTAAAGGTCATTTCAGTTATATAACACAATCTTTATTTTTGAGTGAAAGATTTACCTTCACACATTTGAACAGTACACAGAGAATTTTTTAAAAACAGGTAGTACATTTTCTTTACTGATAGTGTTTCTAATAAAAAACTAATGTCTGTGTACAAAGAAAATCGGGTGTGTATGTATTCTTTATGGAAAGAGGGTGAGGGTAGTGGAGGGACAGGTAGGGGTGGGCCAGGCCAAACCCCCCATGGGGGAGGCTCTGGGGAGTCAGTGGGCTCCTTCTGAGAATCTCTCCCTCAGGGCCTCTCGGATTTGGACACCAGCCTGGTGAGCCTGGCGGAAGGCAGCCGTTCGGGGCTGCTGAAATGGTGTGTCCTCACCATCAGCACCTGTCCTCCACCCCGGCAGGAAGGCCTCCTCTTTCCTCTCCACCAGGTTATGGAGGGTGCAATATGAGTCCACTACCTCCGGGATTTTGCGTTCACCCATCTCTAGCCATGTGAGGAGGCAATGGAACCTCCCTTTCAGCTGTCCGAAGGCGCATTCCACCTGGATGCAAGCCTGGCTAAGATGCGTGTTGAAAAGTTCCTTGCTCTCATCCAGGTGGCCAGTGTAGGGCTTCATGAGCCATAGCATCAGGGGGTAGGCCGCGTCGGCCACGATGCACACCGGCATCTGCATGTCCCTGAGTGCAAGGTGCCGCTGGGGGAAAAATGTTCCTGCCTGCAACCTGTGGTACAGGGAGGAGTTCTGGAATATGCGGGCATCATGTGCCCGCCCCGACCACCCGACACAAATGTCCATAAAGTGTCCCCGGTGGTCAACCAGGACCTGCAGCACCATTGAATAGTAGGCCTTCCTGTTTATAAATTGGGCTGATCGATGGGGCAGTGCTTGGATTGCGATGTGTGTCCCATCGAGGGCTCCTCTGCAGTTCGGGAAGCCAAGGGCGGCATACCCAGAAATGATGTTGTCCAGGTCCCCGAGACGGATGAGCCTCTTCAGCAGCTCTGCATTGATGGCCCTCACCACCTGCAGCAAGAGACAAATAGACAAACAGAAACCAGGGAGTTAGACAGGTTACCTCAGCGCTTGGAAGGAGAACCCATCCCCCCCCCACCCACCCCTCTTCTTGTCAGGACACCCTCTTCCCCGCATCAGTGCAGGGGTGGCCAAGGAGTGGCCTCCAAGTGCCACTCCATCCCCCACTCCCTCTTGCCCTTGCCTGGCAGTGCCCCTTTCTCAACCCCCACACTCAGCAGGGCCTGTCCCTCGTCAGTGGCTTACCTCCATCAAGATGGCCCCAACAGTAGACCTCCCCATGCCAAACTGGTATCCCACGGAGCGGTAGCTGTCGGGGGTGGCCAGCTTCCACAGGGCGATTGTGACCCTGTTCTGCAGGGGGATGGCGGGCCGCCGGTGGGTGTGCTGGTGTTCCAGAGCAGGGGCGAGCCAGGCACACAGCTCCAGGAATGTGGCCTTCCGCATCCAGAAGTTGCGGAGCCAGTGGTCGTCGTCCCAGAGCTGCATGACAAGCCGGTCCCACCAGTACAAACTCATCTCGTGACTCCAAATCTGCTTGTCCCCAGAAAAGTTTGGGGGCAAGGGCAGAGCTCCTGCATCCCGGAGGAGGGTCTTGGCGTGGTCTGGGTCCATATGGGGCAGGAGATTAATGACAGAGTCATGCAGATGCAGCAGAAGCTACAGTATGGCAGCGTGGGGCCATTGACTGCCCAGGGGCAGCTCAGGCTCCATGGCCAAATAAAAGGTGAAAAGCAGAAAAAACCCTGCAAATAAACTGCTGTGGTGTCCGAGGAAGTACGGCAACCAGAGCAAGCACTGCAGCAGCTTTGCTTTCCCTCTAGGAGGTAGGCAAGCCAGAAGCAGGAGCAGAGCAACAGCTGTCCGGGGTATCCCTTTAAGCACCCGTCTCTGCAAAGGACATGCAGCAGCACCTGGAAATAAAGGCTGCCCCCATGCCCTACCAGAAGCACTTCCGGGTGCCTTCTTTTGTCGACAGAGCATCCGGCAGTCTGGACGCTCTTTTTCGAAAAAGCAGATCGATTTTTCAATCCGCATAATGTAATCTAGACGCGTTTTTTCGACAGAGGCTTTGTCGACAGATACTGTCGACAAAGCCTCTGTCGAAAAAGGCGTGCAGTTTAGACGTAGCCCCTTCATTTACCTTAGCCACAGAACCATGCAGCACCCGTTGGCTCCAGTTCACAGTTTCCAGCCATGAGGAGCGGCAGGACGCAGCATGGCATGGGCCGCTGCTTCCTGTGGCTCCCCTTGGCTGGAAACCGGAGCCAGTGGGAGCTGTGAGGCTCTGTGGCTAAGGTAAACAAAGCGGTGCAGGCCGGCTAGCAGCTTTCCCAAAGTGGGCCTATGGCCAGTTTGAGAAACACTGTTCTAGAGGGTATTCAGCCACTCTACTGTATTTGGGGCCGGGAGGGACTGCATGGCACAGTAAGAGCCACATTTTAGCTCTCTGTTTGCACTATGGAAACAAACTGCCACAACCTTTTCAGAGGTCCAGAATATTCTATTCACCAGCCAGCCAGTGCCATTGGCACTTAGCAGGGAGTATAGCCATGGTGCTGCTTTCCCCACACACTTCTGCACCCACTTTCGGATGTGTGATTTCTCTGGATGGGGCAGCTTTTCAGTAGCATCGCCTGTGCTCCCTCAAGATCAGAGATTGCTATGCTCGGCAGACATTTTACAAAGGGTATGGGGAAAATTTCCTTACCCCCTCACCCTTGCTGTCCAAAGGAGACTATAATCTAGCCCACAGCTATTAGCAGAATGTAGCTGTCACCTGCAGAATTATAGTACAGCATGGCAAAATACACAACGGAAACTGAAATCTTCCCCAGATTTGAATATGGAACAAAATTTGTTCTTTAAGGGAAAGCTAGATACAATCGAGCAGTTGTTTGCTGTTAGGAGATTTACCACAAGCAAATAATACTAGTATAGGGATTAAAATGTAGTCTTCAATTAAGATACTTTGTGTTATTTATGAAAATGATTAAATAGTTTTAAAACATCCAGCCTCATCAGTGCTGAATAAATTCCATTGCTTTCCTCAGCCTAATGCTTTCAGGATCTTAGGAGGACATTGGAGGCCTTTACTAATCCCCCAAAATCTCATTTCTCTTCATCACCTTTGTGCCCGGGGACCCAGCATGCTCCGATTACTCATAATTAAACCTGTCAGCCTCAACACTATCTGAACAAGAGAAAAGTCACCAGGCAGCGTACTGCTAATTGTGGGACTGCAGGCAACAAGTTCATGCAATGAATTTGTGACAAGGAGAGGAAAGGAAAAGGATGTAAAATTGTTGAGGAGACAGGATGGCTCAAAGGGTTGGTAATAAAATATATTAAGTCCCTGGTATTATTATGCCACTTGACTGGAATCAAGCTCAGGTAAAAAGTGACAAAACTATTGTTCATATTTGACAAATAATTAGGTACCATTTGGATTTGCCCACTAGATTGGACTAAAGGCCCTAAAAACACTTGTTTGGACCGTGTGGTTCTTTTCAATAAGGCAGCTGGAATTTGTATTTAACAACTATGTTATTTTTACTCAAAGAGTAGATAACACGGCAAGCTGTCAATGCTGTGTAAAAATGCAGCCTCCCTTAATCTGTTTTGTTCCCTGCAGCCAACCCCACAACATATAGATAACACCAGCTGCTCCACACCACTACCAGCTGCTTCAGAAGATGGTGTAAAAGGCAATCGTGGTGTAAGTAAAATGAATAGTCGCTATTGACATTCATTGAGATCATTGTTGGCAGTCCCAAAGGAGAGGACTAGAACTGCATGATAAGAGGAACAACCTACCCTATCCAAAAAGTAGTCCTTCCAGGATAGAGTGGAGACATGTTGAAAGAGATTTGGGGAAACAAAGTGTCAGTGCCACTTCCTATACACATTTTAGAATGCTCTGGGACTATTCACAAACAAGAAGAGTGATACAGAGTCAGACCAAAGATTCATCTAGCCCAGTATCCTGTCTTCTGACAGTGGCCAATGCCAGGTGCCCCAGAGGAAGTGAACAGAACAGGTGATCCATTCCCTATCTCTCCCATTCCCAGCCCTGACAAACAGAGGGTAGGGACACCTTCCCTGCCCAACTTGTTGAATACCCATTGATGGATCTATCCTCTATGATTGTATCTAGTTCTTTTCAGAACCTTGTTAAAGTCTTGGCCTTCCCAACATCCTCTGGCAGGGAATTCCACAGATTGACTGTGTGTTGTGTGAAGAAAAACATCCTTTTGTTTGTTTTAAACCTGCTACATAGTGGTGACCTCTAGTTCTTGTGTTATGGGAAGGAGGAAATAACTTTTCCTTATTTACTTTCTCCACACCAGTCATGATTCTACAGACCTGTATCATACCCCTTCCCCCATACTTAGTCATCTTTTGTCCAAACTGAAAAGTCCCTGTCTCAGGCTATTTCTACACTATGGGACTTTATCAGAAAAAGGTACGCAAATTGCGCTCCGCAATTTGCATACCTTTTTCCAATAGTTTTTTCAGAAGAGGCTTTTCTGAAATTTGGCCCGGATATACTGGGCCAAATTTCAGAAAAAAACCCTCTTTCAGAAGAGCCCTTCTTCCTCATGGGAAGAGGAAGACAGGGCTTCCGAAAGAGCATGCCTGCTCTTCCGCCAAAAAAAGCAGAAGAGCAGACACGAACCCTGGACGCGGCAGAGTTAACCCCATAGTCTAGACATAGCCCCAGTAATCTCTTCTCATGTGGCAGCTGTTCCATACCACCTAATCATTTTGTTGCCGTTTTCTGAATCTTTTCCAGTTTCAATATATCTTTTTGAGTCAAGGTGACTTACTTCTGCACATGGTATTCAAGGTGTGGGCATAGCATGAATTTCTAAAGAGGCAATAAGATATTTTCTTACTTATTATGTATCTCTTCCTTAATGATTCCCTACATTCTGTTTGTTTTTTTGACTGCTGCTCCACATTGAGTGGATGTTTTCACAGAACTATCCATAATGACTCCAAGGGGAGTTTGGAATGGGTCCCATATGAGGAGAGATTAAAGAGACTGGGACTATTCAGCTTGGAAAAGAGGAGACTAAGGGGGGATATGATAGAGGTCTATAAAATCATGAGTGGTGTGGAGAAAGTGAATAAGGAAAAGTTATTTACTTGTTCCCATAATATAAGAACTAGGGGCCACCAAATGAAACTAATGGGCAGCAGGTTTAAAACAAATAAAAGGAAGTTTTTCTTCATACAGTGCATAGTCAATCTGTGGAACTTCTTGCCTGAGGCGGGTGAAACGAGGCTTAAAGGATCTGCCGAGAAAGGGTTCTGGGGTCGGCAGATCCCCGTCTAGACTGCTGCGCTGTGCCAACAAACAGCTGATCGGCACAGCGCGGTGGCCATTTTGATGTAAATGAAGCGGCGATTATTAAAATCGCTGCTTCATTTCCCTTTGCCGAGTAAACTCATCTACATGGCTCCGTCGACGGAGCCATGTAGTCTAGACACACCCTCAGTATCATCATCCTGGTCAGGTAGTCCGTAGTGTATCCCTACTGCTATATTCTTATTGTTAGAACATGGAATTACAATCCATAGAGATTCTGTGGCACAGTTTGGTTCATTTTAGATTTTTACTTCCATTTGATTCATTGCTTTCTTTCACTTGTAGTGCCACTTTCCTCCTCACCCCTTCGCCAGCAAGACCTGTTCTGTCCTTCCAATATATTTTATATCCTGGTATTACTGTGTCCCTTTGATTACCTTCATTTCACCAAGTTTCCGTGATCCCTATGGGCATGTCTACACTAGCCCCCTAGTTCAAACTAGGGAGGCTAATGTAGGCATTCGAAGTTGCAAATGAAGCCCGGGATTTAAATATCCCGGGCTTTATTGCATGTTCCGTCCAGTCGCCATTTTGAAATTCCACTAGTCCGAAGTAACTGCCCGCGGCTACACGTGGCAGTGAAACGGTAATTCGAACTAAGTCCTTAGCTCGAATTAACTGTTACACCTCATTCCAGGAGGAGTAACACTTAATTCGAACTAAGGACTTAGTTCAAATTACCGTTTCACTGCCGTGTGTAGCCGCAGGCAGTTACTTCGGACTAGTGGAATTTCAAAATGGTGACTGAACGGGAACATGCAAATAAAGCCTGGGATATTTAAATCCCGGGCTTCATTTGCAACTTCAAATGCCTACATTTGCCTCCCTAGTTCAAACTAGGGGGCTAGTGTAGACATACCCTTATTCTTGGTCTGCAAAGGACTATAGAATTAGATCTCTGATCTGGTAACACTTCTAGTTGTTCTATAACACATATGAATATCTAGAGTTTAACCCACTCCCCCATTCCTTCCTTCCCCTCTCTCCCCCTGCCCCCACAACCTGCAGGCTACAAATCTGTACCTGTATTCATTTTAATTTTCTGAATAGATGCATAGATTTGAAGGCTAGAAAAGAGTGGTAAGGCAATCTAGTCTAATCTCCTGCCTGATATAATTCATTGAATTTCACCCAGTAATTCCTTCACTGAGCCCAGTAAATCGTGATGGAACTAGAACTTATCTTTTAGGTCGACATGCAATCAGCCATTTCCATTTCTGTTTTAAACTTGCGTAGTATTGTTTTTACTAAGTGTCCTTTCCAAATACATGTCTGTTCAAAGAATTAGAGAATAAAATAATATACCACGCTGTCTGGAAAAACAAATTACTCCACAGCAGTCACCTAGCCAAGATCAATGAGACAGAATTTCATATTGCGCATATTCCTAGATATATCTCCAGCTTTGTATTCAACCCTTGTCAAAAAGTCCTTAGAAGCATTTCAGAGGCATGTTTAATATCTTATTCAAAGCAAACTTTAAATCCCTTAGGCTATGTCATCTATTGTATTTGGTGCACCTGATATGAGTACCACTATTGTGTGGATATCTTTAAGCTCATGAATTCACAGCTGAAATAAGAAGACTTTCAACTAATTTGCAAATATAATAAGAAAGGATTTTCCTCTTCCTCCAAAATTCAACAGATGAGAACTTCTGGTAAGGAAATGAAAATTTGCAAAGCCAGACTAGAGCTAAAATAGACCTCCCCAGTCATTTGTGCAAAACTCTTAGAATCATAGAACCATAGAGCTGGAAGAGACCTCAGGAGGTCATCAAGTCCAACCCCCCTGCTCTAGGCAGGACCAATCCCAACTAAATCAACCCGGCCAGGGCTTTGTCAAGTCGAGACTTAAACACCTCTAGGGATGGAGACTCCACTACTTCCCTAGGTAACCCATTCCAGTGCTTCACTACCCTCCTAGTGAAATAGTTTTTCCTAATATCCAACCTGGACCTCTCCCACCACAACTTGAGACCATTGCTCCTTGTTCTGCCATCTGTCACAACTCTTTTTTTAAGAGTTATACATACACTAATAGGTAAAAATGCATTAGACTTGCAGGGCTGGAGTCCTGCATAAACACAGCATAGGCCAAAAGTGTTGGTTATTGTTATACTGAATTGAACTGCAGCAGTACATGAACTATTAGAAGAATAGGCTGAGTTCTGTCCAAGTACATCGTGTTGTGAACAGATATCACTCTTCAACAGATCATTGAGAAAGATACTGCTTAATAAAAACCATCTTAATTAACTTCATCAGCATTAGGAAAGCATTCAATAATGTCCACAGCAAGACCACCAGATCAGCAAGCCTGTACATCACAGGCCAGCAACTCCACCAACTTCCCCAACGTGGAGCCGAGCAATCAAAATTAGACCAAAGTATTACATCCAACAGGAGGCTAGACTCTTTTGTGCCCCAGGTAGAGACTAGGAGGGACCAAGGTGTATCAGTGCTCAAGGTTCCTATAATGGCAGGGAACTAATTAAGTGAGATGTATCCATATTATTCTGACAAATGACTAGGGATGTAAAATTCTGGTTTAAAAGTTGCATGGTTAACTGGGATCCCATGGGTGGGGGTCCATCGTGCTATGGGCTGCTCAGCCTGCTACACCCTGGGTAGGGGTGCTTGGGCTGGGTCAAGCCAGTGGTACCATGTCGCAGGCAAGGAGTGTTCTGGCCAGGCCCGTGGCCATAGCATGGTGGGCTTGGTCAGATGGAGCCCCTCCCACATGTGGTGCAACACAGTACAGTGGGCTTGGGTGGTCTGGAGCAGCCTCCCATCCATGCCAGGTCGCCAGGTAACTGGTTACAAGTAAACATCACCCGGTAAGGGTGAAGCTTTCTGGTAACCAGTTACCTGTTAACAACCCTACAAGTGACCTGTAACCCACCTTGCAGAGGAAGGCACCCCATCTCCAAGGTCACTACCAAACTGACCTAGGGGAAAATTCCTTCCTTACCCCTGCATAAGGCAATCCATTAGATTCTGAGCATGTGAACAAGCACTTCAGAGAGAATGTTCTGTGCCACCTCAGAGCCTTGGTCCATCCTTCCAATGGTCCATTTCCAATCATGCCTACCCCTAATGCTTCCGAAGATGAAGATTTAACCCCCCTCACGAGCAATAGGGAAAAGTCTCTTCTTGACCTTTGTCAGTGGCCAGGTGAAACTCTGAAGCATGTGCTTTAGAAACATAAGACATAAACTAGAAGTTATCCTCAGGGTGCTGAGCTGTGCCCCCAACAATCCCAGTGACTCTCATCATACAACTGTATTAATACATTTATCAAGATCTCTCTTAAAACTGAGTAGCACTTATGTATATTCCTCCTCCCACCCCCGTGTCACCTGCTGCATTTGTGGGTGCATATATTTGGATTATTGTACACTCAACATTGCCTGGAATTGACAGCAATACAATACCTCTCCAGTTCGTGCACTGAATAAGATCACCTTTGTGGGAAATGCTACAATGATACTGTCTTCCGAGTCTTGTGGCACTTGCTCATTCACCCATATTTTATTATGGAGTTTGTTAGTTGCTCAAACAGAACTTTGCTCCCCATCTTCAGTATCTGTTTGAATTCTGCCAACCCCAGAGGCTGTTGTAAATTTCATCAGGTATTACTTGTCCCTTTTGCATTTCTAACACAACACTGGAATTTCTCTTGAATCTGTGCATGGTCATTAGCTCTGGACAGCTGAACATGGAAGTGTTTTCAAAATCTGCCCATAGGAGTCTCTGTACATTACCTGTGATGGTTTGGTCCTTCCTGAAAGGCCTTTCACTGTTCTGTAGAGCTGCTTGAAGTCTCCTCTCTGTGCTGCTGTTTCTGTCTCTGCATCTTCCTCCTAAACCTATGCATTTCTACCTTGCCTGTGTTTCCTCTTTATTTTGTTGTCTCTCTCTTGCATCTATCTCCGAGTTGTGCCTGGGTCTTGTACAGTTCCCTTTTTCCCCCTTCAGAGCTTTCCACTTGTCAGTCACTGCCTGTGTTTCAGATGTAATTTGTGCATTTTTCTTTCACCCTCCTCAGAGAACCATTAATCCCTCGGCTGCCTTGACTACCATCTTTATCCAGCGAGATCATCTGTCTTCCCAACTTTCATCAGCTTAGTCCTATTAAACACTAGAATGGTTGGTAAATGCAATGTGATCAATTTCTTCCTCCTGGAACTTCTCTATTGCAGTAACACTTTGTCTGCCTTTGTGATCTTTTTGTGTTTAAGTTGTAACATACCACCAAAAAAAAAAAAAAAAAAAGGCCTGAGCCATCATCTGCTCCTCTGCTGACTCTGATAGCCCTTGAAGAAGATGCCTATCTCTTACATATGCGCATATAGGCTATGCAGTGGATAGCCACAGAACCTGCTCATCTCCACGTGGACTTGTGAATCTTCTTGAGTTGGAAGAGACCACCTCCTATCTTTAGTGTTATCATGCTACAGAGATTCAAGAGCCATTTGCCATTATCAGTTCAGATGCCTTCTGCTGCTGTGCCCATGACTTCTTCCTAGCTAGAAGAGTTGTTGCCTGTTTGTGCACTGAAGTTGCCTATCAACAACCTGATCTCCTGGTGAGACATGTGTGACGGCGTCCAGGGCAAGGGCTCCTGATTCAGCCCTCTCTTGTGCCAGCTCCCATTAAGGGAAGTAAATTGGAGCTGGCTAGAGAAAACCTGCCCCTAACTGGTGAATGGGAAACAGCTGCCCACCCAATAGCCTGGGGCTATATAAAAGACTGGGAAGTGGGGAATGAGACAGCAGAAGCTGGGTGATAGCTCTTCCCTCCTGGGTGCAGACACTAGAACCCAAGCTGTGTATGGTGAAAATGTGGCAGGAGCACAACCTGTAAGTGAATGGTACTAGTGGCTAGTGAATGCCAGGGTTTCTGAGATACTTTGTCCCTGCTATAACACATCTTCCAATACTTGCTGTACCTGCTCATAGAATATTCCTCCTCCCACCCCGGTGTCACCTGCTGCATTTGTGGGTGCATATATTTGGATTATTGTACACTCAACATGTTTTGTTCTCAGACTGGCTGTTGTTCTGTCATCCACTGGCTCCCAAGCCAGTGGGGTCTTCGATGTCATGATCCCCAGCTTAATCTATATATCTGTTTTATATATTCCTCCTCCTCAGTATAAGATTGTAGCACATTAGACACGATCTTGACTCTCTCTGCCAAGATAGCCTTGTTCACTCCAAGCATGTTCAGAGCGGGTTTTTTTTTCGTTTCTTGTATACTCTATGCCAGGTTTCCAGTACTATACAATGTATTGTACCTTTCATGTCTGTGCTTTTGTTACAGATTTGCTTATGAGGATTCAAGGTCTTGATATTTCATCTTCCTTTTGACTTTCACTGACATCTCTCAGGCTTGGGGCTTGTGCTCCATCTGCACCTTTCATCCTCAAGTTTTGGTTTGGTTAACCAAGCTGTTTCTGTTGCAGTAGGGTTTTGCTTCAGTTGGATGCAAACTCAACTGCAGAACCCTCCTCTTTCAGCTAAGCTTTGGACTGGCACTCTTACTAACAGTGATAGAGGGGCTGATAGAACATTTTATATATTATACCAGGAGAGACTTTGTGTTAAAAAGAAGGAATCTTTTCTGATTTTTTTCCCAGGAACACAGCAAAATACTTAGCGACATTTGAAAGGTTCATCTGAACAATAGGACTCTTCCTCCATCTCTCTCTTCCTATCCCAGACAATTTCCCCTTTTATACAAAGAGTTAAATAAATAGTTTCTATGGCCTTAGAATCAAAATAGAGTATATAATAAGGTCCCCAGAGTGTAGCTGTCTACCTTCCAAAGGCCCTTTGATGGATCAGTCAGTCTGGAGTCAGTTCCTTTCACCATCTCTTGATGGATATACAAATAGAAATATTACTTCAAGGGGGTTTATGTTCTTTTGATTTTTCTTGGAACTTTAAAAATCCTCCAAGAAGCTTATGGAAAGGCAAGACATTAAATTTAGTTTTTTACTGGCAGAGGGAAGTGGGGAAGCTCTTCTTCTCCGCTGGTATGAAGTGGATAAGCTGCCTCTGTACACTCCCTCTCTCTGCATAGAACACTCACTTTCATGTTCGAACCCAGGTTAAGATTTGTGAGCTCCATGTCAGATAGAAAGGCAGTAGCAACAAAATAGCGTGTGTCAAAAATATGCCAAGCATGTACTGTGTTTGCAAGGGAAGCAAAGGAAGCCAGTTTGTAATTTTTTTGGTGATTGTAAGAAGTAAAATAAAAAGATTTCGTACCATTTCAGTGTAAAATGCTGCCTTTCCTCTTGTTTTCTGTTCCCAAAGATTGTGCATCTAGCAAGCAAGGATTGCTTGGAAAACAAGAAATACCGGTACTTGACCAAACTGTGCTCACAGATTAAGCCCTACTCACTTGATACAGAAAAGCAAGGTATAAAAATTAGGTACAATGAGTAGTCCTGTAGCACCTTAGACTATGTCTATACTACACTTCTTTTTTAGGAAAAGGTACACAAACTGTGCTCTGCAATTTGCATACTTTTTTCCAATTGTTTTTTTGGAAGAGGCTTTTCCGAAATTTGGCCCATCTACACTGGGCCAAATTTTGGAAAAACCTCCTGTTTTGGAAGAGCCCTTCTTCCTCATGAAACGATGTTTACAGGGCTTCCGAAGGAGTGCATCTGCTCGCCCACAAAAAATGTCAGAAGAGCCGACGCGTTCCCCGAATGCGGCAGAGTTTTTCCGGGACCTGAGGTATCCCAGAAAAACTCTGTCGTGTAGACATAGCCTTAGAGACTAACAAATATCTATCTAGTATCATCATGATTGCTCATCATACATATATATATATATATATATATATATATATTTATATAGTAAAACCTGTGTTATCTGGCACGCTCGGGGATTAGGGCATTCTGGTTATCTGAGGGTTCCATCAACCTAGGAAAAAACAATGGACAATAATAGTAAAACTCAAGTTTTTAATATTGGTAGTTTTGTAGTGTGAAGCAGTTGGTCTCACATTTCTATTTTGAGTTAAAGATTATTAGTACTTCTTAAATAAAAAAATTGTTAAGACAGACAGACAGACAGAGGGTATGTCTACACAGCAAAGTTATTTTGAAATAACAGCCCTTATTTCAAAATAACTTTCCTAGCGTCTACACAGCCAAACCACTATTTCAAAATTAATTCAAAATAGCGAAGCACTTATTTCGAATTTGGTAAACCTTATTCTATGAGGAATAACCCCAAATTCGAAATAGTTATTTCGAAATAAGTGCTATGTAGACACTTATTTCAAAATAGGGGGGCCTCCAGCCTTCCCAGGGTGCCCTGGTGGCCACTCCAGCCTCAACCAAGAACACTTCTCTCCCTCCTGCCCCTCCCTGGAGCCCTTAAAGGGGTAGACTCTGGCCACAATGCCTGTGCCAGTTCCAAGCCTGCCAGCCCAGAGCCAGCAGTCACTGCCCCTGACCCAGTGGCCCCAAAACATGAGCCAGCAAGTCACTGGCATCCAGCCCTCCATCACTCCCCAGGAGCAGTCTGCCAGCTCCTAGGAGCCTGCCAGGGCCCGGAGAAGGCGGGCGCCTTCCTGGTTCAGGGTGGAGATCATGGACCTTAATCAGATTTGGGGGGGATGTCCCCAACGTCCATGATCTCCGCACTAGATGGAGGAACGCAGCTGTCTATGGCAGGATAGCTGCCAACCTGGCCACCAAAGGCCACATGCGAACCCAGGAGCAGGTTTGCATGAAAATCAAGTTGGTCCGGCAAGACCCCCAACCCTGAGCCCTGAGCTTCCCCTCCCCCTTCTTCCCTTGCTTCCCCTTCCAGCTCCCTCCTCCCAGGTTCCCCTTCCCCTCTCCCACCCTCTCTTCTCCCCCTCCCACCTCCTTTCCCCAGTCTCACCAGAGTTTCATTCCCTCCCCCCCAGTTTTGTTAAATAAAGGGAGTTTGTGTTCATGAAAATACGTGTATTTTATTTGACATCAGGAAGGGGGGTTAGGGAGGGGTAAGTGGAAGGACGTGAGGGAGGAATGAGGCACAAGCCCTCAGTGGGGCATACCAGGGAGGCTCTTAGTGTTCCTCAGGGTGGAAGCTCGCCTGGATACTGACAGCCCCCCGATGGACCTCCCGGATGGCAGCCTGCAGAAAGTGCAACCAGGCTCACAGCAACGCATCCAGGAGAAGCACCAGAGTGCCCAGCGGCAACTCTGGCTCCGTGCTGCAGAGTGCTGTGGTGTCCTGAGTGAGGGCAATCAGAGCACGCAGAGGCAAAATGCTTTGCTGTCCCTCATCGAGGTAGACAAGCAAGCAGGGAACGCTGAGAACTGGCTGTCCGGGGGTGGTCCCTTTAAGCACAGAACTCAGATCGCCTCAGGCAGCAGCCCCACACAGTAAGTCCTGACCTGGTGCCCTGCTGGAACTGGTTCCGGCCAGCCTTAAATGCGATTCAGAGTCCACTTAGTGTGGACGTGCTATTTCGAAATAGCAAAATGCTATTTCGAAATGCATTTTGTGTGTAGACACGTTATTTCGAAATAACTATTTTGAAATAAGATATGTCAAAATAACACTATAGTGTAGACATACCCAGAGAAATAAATGTGTTAGATTCTAAGGTGACACTGGACTACTCATTGCTGTTACAGACTAACATGGCTACCCCTCTGAGACTTTTAAAAATCAGATAATAGGTTATGCAGGTCTTTACAATATGGCTACCTCTTTCTGACTTGTGATCACATTTGCTCTGATCATCACTTAGCCATTTCAAAATTTAGATTCTCATCATTCGGCTTCAGACTCAGTGCCTGATTCATATGAATGGGGGCAGCCATTGTTTTGTGACCTCTGCAGACACCAAGAGTGTGTCTAGACTACATGGCTCCATCGACGGAGCCATGTAGATTAGGCAGGACGACAAAGGGAAATGAAGCAGCGATTTAAATAATCGCCGCTTCATTTAAATCAAAATGGCCACCGCGCTGTGCCAATCAGCTGTTTGTCGGCACAGTGCGGCAGTCTAGACAGGGATCTGCCGACGAAGGGTTCTGGGGTCAGCAGATCCCCGTCTAGACTGCTGCGCTGTGCCGACAAACAGCTGATCGGCACAGCGCAGCGGCCATTTTGATTTAAATGAAGGCGATTATTTAAATCGCCACTTCATTTCCCTTTTTCGAGTAAATTAATCTACATGGCTCCGTCAACGGAGCCATGTAGTTTAGACGTACCCAAAAAGATCACCTAGCATCAGTTTACACCCGATTCACAGTGTGAAGATTGACTTTGGAATCCTAAGAGATAAAGACATGGGTTCTGAGTTGCCAGGATACTCATATGGAAAGATCATCTATAGGACTTTAAAAATAGGAGTAGTCCATTGAAATCAATGGGGTTACCCAGGAGGCACAGCTGTGTATGTGCCTACGTGTCTCGCTAAATCAGCACCGTATTCTTGCAAGGAGTTCTGCACAGACACAGACCCCCTATTCGCAGAGAGCTCTTAGCAGGATCAGCATTCTTTTAAAATGAATGGTTAAAGTTTCATCACTGAAGTTAACTCTTAAAAGGAAAGCGCCAATTCACTAAGTACCCTGTGGGAACTCCCTCTGACCCAGTCTACACTAGGGCTTTATTTTGAAATAACCCCCCTTAGGTTGAATTTATAAGTGGAGCATCCACACTACCAAGCCCGTTATTTTGAAACTAGCCAATAGCCCGTCATAGAATGGGATTTTTCGGGTCTCTCCTCCATGTCCGTCTCTCTCTCTCTCTCTCTCTCTCTCCTCCTTCTCCTGCCTCCCCTCTCTCTCTCAGCTCTCCTCTGCCTCCTGCCTCTCTCTCCGTCTCTCTTTCTCTTCTCCCCCTCCTGCCTCTCACTCTCTCTTTCTCTTCACCTCCCCCTCCTGCCTCTCACTCGGGGGACCGCGGAGCCCAAATGACTGTTTGGGCTCCGCGCTCCCCGTGTGGGGGCAAGCAGCGCAAGCGGCTGTTTGGGCTCCACGCTTCCCATGCAGCACGGGGACCACGGAGCCTAAACGGCCGCTTGCTCTGCTTACTCCCCCGCGGCGGCCCGGCTGAGCGGCGCAGAACTCAGATGAGCGCCACGGCGGGAGGTGAAGTGGGGCGAGGCGGTGATGTACATGGCCGGGCCCCATCCCCTGGCCGTGTACGTCACCACCCCGCCCCATTCCCCTCCCACCATGGCACTCAGCTGAGTTCTGCGCCGCTTAGCTGGGCCGCCGTGGGGGAGCAAGTGGCGCAAGTGGCCGTTTGGGCTCCACGCTCCCCATGCAGCCCGGCTGAGCGGCGCAGAAGTCAGCCGAGTGCCACGGCACGAGGCAACAGCGCCCCTCAGAGGTGACTCGTAACGCTACAGCGTTACAGAGTCACAGACATTGGGCTACTATATATATGATAAGAGGCTGCTTATTTCAAAATCTGTACTCCTGCTCTCCTCAGGAAATAACACTAATTTCAAAATAGTTATTTCAAAATAGCGTTACTTTGGACACTGTAGTGGCGCTATTTTGAAGTTACTACTCCCCAGAGTAATTCAAACTAATTACTTCCCAGTGCTTCCTGGGGCTCTAAGTCAAGGTAGCATGTCCTCATTAACAAAGCCTGCCTTGGACTAATTTTGCTAGTTTCATTTTGTAAAATCGGGAGTTATTAAGTCAAATTTAGTTATCACAAAATCCTGATGACAAGCAATGACAGAGACCACCCCAGATGAATGCAGCTGCTGTAAATATTTGGCCTCCAGTCTCTTGCTTTACAACAGGCGTACTTTTTTTTAATTAGATGTAAATTGTTAATGCACCAATACATATTTGTGCATTAAATAACCAGCAAGAGACAGGGAAGATGTTTGATAAGAACACATGTCAGACAATGTCCTCTAAACAGCCAAGGTGTGTTTAAAGATCAGGAAGAAACCATCTAAATAATTTAACAGGGAAATTATGTTTGTTGGCAAGCTCTCCAGGACAAGGACCATGTCTATTATCATTTTAGGAAAGTACCTGGTACATGTGGAAACTACAACTGCTATTTTTATAATAAACATATTAATATGATATTGCTTATTATAGTACATAATCTGGTCAAAGTACTTAAACTACATACCGATGACACTACTATAGAGAAACAAAGTAGATTCTCAGCTGTACACTGTATCCTCTACCTGTTGTTGACTTGAATCTACTCTGTCAGCATGGCTGGTACCCTTTTCAAGGCAACTATGTGCTGCACTATGTACAGATCCATTTTGCTGTAGAATTCAAAGTGCATTTCCTCTTTTATTGTAATCGTTATAGTCTACCATCTGTGCTTAAGTTGGAAGTCTAGCCAGAACACCTGGCTTCAAAAATTCTGAGCGCTTTGGGAATAAAGCTGTCAAAAGATTGAGTCACTTTTAGCAGGTGGATGAACTACTATTCGATTTACTTATTAAAACAAAAGTGTTGAGAAGCCACTGACTTCAATCCCTTTTGGCTCTCTTGGGAGATCTAGAGGAAAATCTTGCTAAACTGGGCTGACTCTTTCATAGACGAAGCCCAAAGTCATATTCTATTGGGTACAGTTTTTCTGACTTAGGAAAAAAATGCTTTGTCCATATTATGAGGAGTTTCAGAAGTGCTTTCAGAGAATTAGAAATGGTTCCACAGATATCCATAGCCAAATGGATTATTATTTTTCACTGCCTATTCTTTTGATAGCAATTTCATGGATTTTTATGTCAGAAAAATCATCTGGATTAGGATTTGAAAAAGTATGAGCAGCTATTTGGATTTCTAGACTATGGCTCATTTAATATTTCATGGTGGCCTGCATATTCTGTTAGGCTTATTTATTACTTGCAGATCATCTTCTACTTTTTAAAAGGAAAACTGGATAAAATCCCTCCCCAAATTACGCTATGTACTGAGGAAAGTCACATAATCTTCCCCCCACCTTCAAAGAATTTAAGATTATTTATAAATTAATGCCTGTGGAAGCTGTCTATACATTATGACATTGCTATTGATATGCTAAGCAGGATCCAATTTTAACGCAAATTATACCACCCTAAATCTGTAAAATGGCAACAGTGAATCAGTCTGTTCCCCTCAAATGATATTGACAAAGTTAAAGCAAATGATTGTGAAATAGAAGCATTCAGGAACTAGGATATAAATGGTAAGTACCTCAGTTAATAGGAGCTTTGAAAATGCTAATGTGTACAAATGGATTCCTTTTTGGTTTATGACTGTGATCCTTTATCATTGTCTTAGGGAAATTTCAGTATTTGTTCCTCTCCAAATGTAACATCCACAGAGTAAAAATAAAGGATTTGTGGTAAAAATGTTGTAAAATGCATTTCCAAGTTCCTTATTTCATTCATGCAGTAGTTATCTGTGACATTTGAAAGTGTAGCAAGCAATTCCATTTATACCTTAAAAGAATGAGCACACTACAAACCAAGTAATACAAAAATTGTCTTCCTTGGAGGTTCTAGTCCACTAATTCCGAGGCTATCAAAATGTTCAATGAAGAAATGAGCCATGTATGACACAATGAGGATAGCCCCGAGTGGATACAAAATTTTGTATTCGCAGCCACATCTGTATACGCAAAAATGAACCATGGATATCCGCATCCACATTGGAGGATGCAGACACCCGTGGATATAAAGCATATATTGCAAATTGGCAGGGTTCTAGATACAAAAATTTGTATCTGCATCTGTATTCACAAAAATGAGCCATGGTTACTGCTGGATGTGGATACCTGCGGATATAAAGCGAATATCCACAGACTTGCAGGGCTCTAACAATGTTTTAAATCAAACAGGTGTTGTGTAAAAAACGTTCACCTAAATTAAGTTCCATATTGAGTATCCTTAGTATTAATAACAAGCATACAGTCAAAGTTAACTTACTTTTCAACGCCTGGATGTATGATGAGGGGGTCTTGCATCTAGCTTGAGCACTATGTGTTATACAACTTTTTAAGTGCAAAGGTTTTTCAGATTTAAGGATCATCTGAGTAGTATCCTGGGGCAGAATCTTAGCTTTGCCACAGAAAAGGGGACACTGAGGCTGGAAGAGTTGACAGTAATATATTCACTATTAGAATAGAATGGATATAGTCTGTCCTACCTACTAGATTTCACAGAAGGAGTAGATTCTCTTCAGGAGCCCACCAAAAGCAGCTCTGCCTCTGGGCTGAAAAGAGAGGAGCTCTGTATGGAAATAAAACAGATTGGGATAGTGGTGAGAAGTGTTCCACTAGAGCCAGGTCTACACTGTGGGAGAAAGTCAACCTCAAATACACAACTCCAGCTATGTGAATAACATAGCTGAAGCCAGTGTACCTCAGGTTGAATTTCTGCAACATCCCCACTGAGGGAGGTCGATGGAAGAAACTCTCTCATTGACTTCCCTTACTCCTCGTGACCTGGTGGAGTACCTGAGTCATTGGGGGCACAATCAGTGGTTGATTTAGAGGATCCTTACTAGACCCACTAAATCAAACCCCATGAGATTGATCTCTGCAACATCCATTTCCCCGTAAGTGGAGACAAGCCTTTGGAAAATAGGGAACAAATTGAAATCTAGTTAACAAAACTTGAAAAAATAACAACAGGTGCTGCCATGGACTATAGGGGTGTGTCTACACAGCAGTGTTATTTCGGAATAACAACTGTTATTCTGAAATAACAATGCACATGTCTACACAGCAATTCCATTATTTCAAAATAAATTCAAAATAATGATTGGCTTATTCCGGCTTCTGTAAACCTCATTCCACGAGGAATAACGCCTATTCCAAAATAGCTATTTCAGAATAGCATTAGTGTGGACGCTTCACTACTGCTACTTCAAAATAGCTCTTCCCCAGGGCCATTCAAAGTAATTACTCCCTCATGCCTCCTGGGGCTCTAAATCAAGTTAGCGCCTCCAGATTACAGAAGCCTGCCTCAGACTAATTTTGAGGCTTCCCTGTAATGTATACGTGTTATTTTGAAATAAGCTATTTTGGAGTATTTCTTCCAGAATAGTTGATTTCAAAATAAGAGTGCAGTGTAGACGTATCCTAGGTGTGTCAGTTAGCCAGTCAAGTTTATGAGAGTTAATAGGTAGAACAACAGATACTGTGTGAAAAGATCTGACTTCTTGTCAGATCTCACCTATACAGCATTGGATAGAGCCCGGTCCTGTATCTAACATACACCTAGGAGGAGAGAGAACTGCAGTGGCCAGTTGTTGCTGCTGCTACAAAAGCTACTGAAAAATAAATTGAGGATGAATATATGCTCTCTGGAAACAATATATCAGCAAATACAGAGAGGCACCTGACAGAGATGAAATGAGAGCTGTGTCTGTGTTTATGTAAACTTCCATTTTTCCAGGGGCTTATAACTTGCTCATAACAATTATAGAGAACAATGAGTCAGTTTGAGACTGGAAACATTCTTATTCCTAACTTCCAAACCTTTTTGAGATGACTGTACAGCTTCTTTTTTTTTCAAATCAGATATTTTTTCAAATCAGTTCATGGCTTCAGGGTTATTTTTGTGCCTTTGTGATCCACAAATGACTTTAAAACAAACCAAAGGGGGCAATTTTTGTTTTTAATAAAGGAGCAGGTGATTAATGGCTTAGTAGAATTATAACCCTGCTAATGGCTGGGTTTTTCCTCAAACATTCATTGATAGCCCAGAATAATCTTCAAAAACTTTACAAAATGTAACAAGGAGCCCAGTGGCACTTTAAAGACTAATAAATTTGTTAGGGTATAGGGCATAAGCTTTTGTGAGATACAACTCACTTTCTCAGACGCTGAAGAGAAAAGAAAATACTTACATAATGTATCATAAACCTGAAATGTAGTCATCTTGGATATGTAATTTGACAGTCAGATGGGCATAACTTGCCCTATAGCACTTAAGGGAGGAGAAATTTCAATCAAGGACAGTCAGTAAACCCCATTCTTCTGAAAAGGACCACAGGACTTTAATGTTCACACCAAGCACAGGGAAATGAGGTTTACCGGAGCAGTCGACAAAGGCTTCCGCTGATCGGCACAGCGCGGCGGCTATTTTAATGTAAATGAAGCGGCGATTATTTAAATCGCCGCTTCATTTTCCTATATCTAGTAAACTCATCTACATGGCTCCATCGACGGAGCCATGTAGTCTAGACATACCCTTGATGGAGTTAACCCACTGAGATTCTTCCACACTTATAAAGCCAGAGAGCTTAATTATTTTAGACATGATGAATATACATATAAGCCAAAGTTCTCAAATCATTCATGATCCATTTGTGGCTGGCCATAGAATGCTGGTTTCTCCGCTTCTTCATTTCTAGTGCCTAAATTGAAAAATGGGAAAAACCCAGATGAAAAAACTTAATTTGTCCATTTGTAAGGTAGCCACAGGTATGTTACGTGGTTGTGAACGAGAGGGCACATGATCCATGCAATTACAAATATCTTGGCGGTTTAAGAAAGAGTCTCTCTATATTATAATGTGAGGGACACTATATCAAGCATTCTCCAGATAAAAATTATTACACCCTTCAGTGATAATCCCTGTCACAGGGTGGGAAGCCCAACCCCCTGGGAGGCAGGATGGGGAGCCTCTTAGGTCCCATCTGGGTAGCTCCACCCTGTAATCATTCCACACATCTATGGCCACTGTCAGTGGGGCAGTAAGGTCCAGCAGACAAGTCAGTGGGGCAGTAAGGCCCAGCAGTTAAGTCAGTAATGTGGTTTGAGGCATCCGGGATGAGTTGAGGACCTGGGTCCTCCCTCTCCACCGAGTCCCAGCCCAGGGCCCTGTCAGTGGTGGGTGTGTTCCACCACCAGCTCAGCAGGGAATCTGCCCGAAACATGCTGAGCTCTCGGAGCCCTTCCAACTCCCTGACCTGGGCTACTTCCTACTCTGTCTGATGGCTGGCGTCTTCCCCACCTGCATCCTCCAGGCTAGTCACTCCCTGCAGTTGGTCCCTGCTGGAGCACCTTCGCCCTGGTGTCCACTTGCTGTGGTTGCTGCTACAGCTGCGGTGGCAGAGGCTGCTGCTACTCCTGGGCTCTGGCAGGAGCTCCTTTCCCTTCCGTGGTTAGCCCTGACTGAGCTGCTCCCCTGGCTCTTATACTGGGCCTGAAGTTGGAGCATGCCCAGCAGGGCTATGGAGGAGAGGCCCTCTCAGCCAAGCAGGCCTGGTTAACCCCTCCCAGACCAGTGCAGGGTTGGTACACCCCATCACAATCCTACTAAAGTTTTATTGCTCATTCACCACTGTAATGGTCTATTTCTCTTGGATTTCTTTTTAACTGCAACGTAACCAAAACATTTAAAGTAGCTGAATTCTTCTTATACTGATGTATATATCAGGAGTAACTCCAGTGACATACATTGGAGTTCCACTGGTATAATATCAACTGAATTCACTGGAGTTACTTGTGAGTTACACTGGTGCACGTGGAGAATTGGGCCCTTAATCTAGTCTCCCTACATGGTGTCTCTTCTGAGTGCAATATTTGTAGGGTTTTTTTAGTGTGGCAGCTACTGTGCACTGAGAGAAGTTTGTGTGAGTGGTCCCTTGTAATAGTAAACTAATGTAATTAATGATGCACACTCATAGTTAGGTTATCTACGCTTTTTAATTTGAATTTAAAGCATACAAAACAATGGCTCAGAGAAGCGTCATACATTTTTCTGGTTTTAGAGTCCAAAAGGGTATTTATAGTGCCTGATAGAGTGGAACAGCTCTGAAGATGCTGATATCGTATATAAAGTGTATGCTATGTCCCATTATTTTTAGGAGGATGTGAAATGCTACAAAATTCTGTTTCTACTTCCACCAATGTCAATTTAGGAGTAATTATAATGACTTGAATAGAGTTACCCTGGATTCACAAAACTTTTGCAATTAGAGATCTCTTTAAGGGATCTGTGCCTTAGCACTAGGTATAATATACATAGACAATAAACAAAGGCCTCTGTTCCAAAGACCTTACAATCTAATTAAGATATGATGACTAACAGGTGTTGCAATTGGGAAGAAAAGGGGGAGGGAAACAGAAATAACATTCATTTATATTGACCAAATATAGAAGATACACATCAGAAGCTCCTGCAGGTCATCTGCTTAGCCATGTATCAGCTCATGGTCAACACAGTAAAAGAGGGTCTTGCGTTAATGTTGGGATTAACAGTAAATGCTGTGCATGTGAGGTGAGAGGGGGAGCTGCCTGTGTGTCACAGTTTCAGTGGCCTCACAGTATCGCCATGAGACCAGAAGTGGATACTGGAATAATACTGAGACTCTGAGCTTTCACTGCCTTCTGCACAAGATAGGTGTTTGTTTATCACTCTTTCAATATATAGATGATCCATTCCAATTTCCAAGGCTGTGTCTACACTGCACCCCTTTTCCGGAAAAGGGATGCAGATGAGACAAGTCGGAATTGCAAATGAAGCGGGGATTTAAATTTTCCCGCTCCATTTATGAACATAACTGCCGCTTTTTCGGCTTGAGCTTTGACGAAAAAGCGCCAGTCAAACGACGGCTCTTGCGGAAAATAAAGCCTCTTCGAAAGATCCCTTATTCCTCTTAAAATCAGGAATAAGGGATCTTTCGGAAAAGGCTTTATTTTCTGCAAGAGCCGCGTCTAGACTGGCGCTTTTTTCCGTCAAAGCCCCGAGCTGGAAAAAAGCGGCAGCCATGTTTATACAAATGAAGCGGGGAAAATTTAAATCCCCGCTTCATTTGCAATTCCGACTTGTCTCATCTGCATCCCTTTTCTGGAAAAGGGGTGCAGTGTAGACACAGCCCAGGTGTTTTACTATAACTAAAATTTCAATACAGACAGACTGCCCTGGAAGGACCATGCATAGCTTATGATAATCACCCCAGGAGAATAGTACAAGTAAGTCCACTGAATGACAACTCCAGCCGCACCCCTGTAAACAATCCTTCATTCACCAGAGAAAAAGCCAGCTTGGTGGCACTCATGCATGGAAGTCTATTAATCGGGGCTCTGGCAAATCCAGTTAGGGAACAAGTAGCTGGATCAAGGGCCATTCACAAAGTGCTCTCTGCCACTAGCCTTTTCCCATTTAAATTGAAGTGGCTGCGACTCAAGTGCCTCTGCTGATCACAACTGCATATTTTAAAACATCTGAAAAGATTAGAATCCTGTGGTTTTATCCTGTATCTTTAACCCAGTGGGGCCCCCATCCAATCTAATTAAGAAATAATAAATCTGTATGGTATTGTCTTCTGTATTGTGAAGACCAGGACTTTAAAAGAAGTTCAAAAAAGAAGAAGATATATTCATGGAGGTTAGGTCCATCAATATTTATTAGCCAGGATGGACGGGAATGGTGTCCTTAGCCTCTGTTTGTCAGAAGCTGGGAATGGGTGACAGGAGAGGGATCACTTGATGATTCCTTGTTCTGTTCATTCCCTCGGGGTCATCTGGTATTGGCCACTGTCGTTAGACAGGATACTGGGCTGAACGGACCTTTGCTCTGACCCAGTATGGCCATTCTTATGTTCATATTTACTCCACTTATTCCACCAGAATAGCTTCAGACTTACTCTTCAATACCCCAAAATTTGGGCATGCTGGGCTTCAGGGTTTTGACTCTGGGCCATGCCCAGTTTTGCATAAAAATCATAAGTCCCAATGGGAGAGATCAGTTTGCTTGAAACATGGTCTGGATACATTCAATAAACAAGCCAGGCTTGTGAAACATGCAGTTATGGATTGTAACCATGGATTGTGCTTTGCATTTTAAAGACTTACATAAACTTGCATACTCTCCTTGCAATCCCACTGATTTTTATGTTTGTGCAGAGTTTATAAGTCAACCCAGAAGTTGCTAGGCCTTACCATTCATCATGGAAGTTTTTCACACTATTAGACACAAATTCTTCCTTGTGGTAATTCCACTGAGTTTAGAGTAGAGATGAATAGGGCCCTACCGCTTATATAAGAACCAAGGGGGAGTTGTTTTGTTGTTTATTCTGTTGAAATGTCAGCATTCACTTTCACCATTAGAGGGCTGTATTGCTTGTACTGTTTTTATCCCTTGCACACTATACGCTTGTTTATCCAAAGCTTTACCTGTAAATAACATGGTCATGCCACATCCAAGCATGTTGCCTTTCATCCAGTAGGTGGTATATGTTTTATTCAGAAAGCATATCAGGGCTGCAGGTGAGGGAAGCTGTGCATGCACTTGCTCTGTTGAACTTGGAAGTGATTTTCTATTCTGGCTGATGACTCGAGAGATAATTGGCTTACTTTCTTGATGGGGAATTGTTACAGCAGATTCTCAACATGAAAACTCAGAACAAAGTCTTGGGGCAGGGAGGAATCTGTCCTCCACTGAATTGAATGGGTATTTTGCCATTTAATTCAAGGTTATCAAGATTTCACACCCAGTGTTTGTCCTACTGTATTAGAAAGGATGGGTGGCCCCACAGGGATTGCCCTGGTGGCCCCACAGGGATTGCCCTGGTGGCCCCACAGGGATCCTTGCCACTGAGCCTCTATCAGGACTCTGGTCCTGCAACATTCATGCCGGACCATGGATGTTGCCAGACCAGAGAATCCTGATTAAGAGAGTTTTAACCTGTAAGGATAACCAATAAACAATGTATTTCATTTTTGCCTTTAGAGTCAGCCCATTGAAGTGCTTTGTTCTGCAACTGATCTCATATACTCAGAGCAACAAGTTATACAACGTATTGACAGTTATTCCAAGTCACTGTGAAAGTCAGTGTTATATATCTCAAAACTTTAAGAGACATTTTCAAAGGCACTAATGGCATTTGGAGAGCCAGCTTCCATTGATTTCCATTACCTAGAACACAAGTTATTTTGATGGGTCTGACTGTTAGGGCACGTCTACACAGCAGGGCTAAAGCCAAAATAAGCTACGCAATTTGAGCCTCATCAATTGCAGAGCTTTAGTTCAAATAGCTTATTTTGGCTTTTGGCACTGTCTGGACACCAGGAAGTCCAAGAAGAGCACTCTTCCTCTGACTCCCCTTACTCCTCGTAAAATGAGGGTGACAGGAGTTGGAGTAAGAAGTCCTCCAGCTTGACAGTATTTTGACATTATGTCAAAATAACTGCTTTTAGCATGGATACGGACTATGTTATTTCAGAATAACATCAATTATTCCAAAATAACACTGCTGTGTAGACATACCCTCTGAGACCCAGACTGCATGTTAGTAAAATTGTCAGGCAAAACCCCTATTAACCAGGATTTCCACAGGGAAGATAGCCTTATTCCTGAATAAATTATTTGTCCTCAATTCAGCAGAGTAAGAACCTGTCCTTATTCAGAAAAAATATTGTAGCTTTCTGGAAAAAAATACATTAGGCTAGACATTCAAACTTAATGTTCCAGTTTAAAGCAAAGCCAAAGGCAAACAACTGAAAGCATGGAGCACACAGCTAAGGTCACCCCAATATATTTCACTGTTTTAATAGTTTCCATATGAATTCTTTACCTAATGTGGTATCTTATTTTCTGGTTGTTCATAGAAATCTTGGCCCATGCTGAAGCAGTAGATCCAGTACAGTCGATAAGAAAGCTAGTTCTCTGTTGCTTCCGCTCCATAGTTTCCAAGGTCCAGGTGCAATCTCTGCCTGATCAGGTTACGACTGGAGGGTGAGCAATGAATTTGAGTAGCAGGGAATTGGCATTTCCCCCTTCCACCTACTGTTGTCTGTTGTACAACCTCCAGCACTTAAAAGGTATGTCTACGCTGCAAAGTTATTTTGGAATAATGACCGCTATTCCAAAATAACTTCATAAGTGTCTACACAACCAAACCGCTATTTCAAAATAATAAGTGGATGGCTTATTTTGAGTTCCGTAAACCTCATTCTATGAGGAATAGCACCTATTCCGAAATAGCTATTTTGGAATAGGCGTTATGTAGACAGGGTATAGGGGCTAAATCGAAATAGGGGGCCTCCAGCCCTTTCCAGGGTGCCCTGGTGGCCACTCTGGCCACACACAGGAAAACTCTACCCCCCCACTCCACTGGAACCCTTAAATCTGCAGAAAGGGTTTGTGGCTCGCAGCAGGCCTGACAGCCCTGAGCCACCCTGCAGCTGCCCCTGACTCCATTTTGGCCCAAGATGAGCCAGACAGATGGTGCCAGACAGCCCTCCACTGCTCCCTGGGAACTTCAGCCAGCTTCCAGGAGCCTGCCGGGGTCCACAAGTGACATGCGCCTTCCGGGTCTGGTGCGGAGGTCCTGGACCTTATTAAGGTTTGGGGGGGATGAGACAAACCTCCAGGATCTCCGCACCAGATGCAGGAACACAGATGTGTATGGCTGCATGGCAGACAACCTGGGGAGCAAAGGCTACATCCACACCCAAGAACAGGTGCGGAAGAAGGTCAAGGAGCTCCTCCAGGCTTATGCCAGGGCCAAGGTGGGCAGCTCCCGATCTGTGGCAGAGTCCCACACCTGCCCATATTATATGGAGATGGACCGCATCCTGGGGGGTGGGGCAGTCCCTTCCCCCCGAGTAGTTATAGACTCTGGGGTGGAGACACCCATCGTCATCCTCACCGGGGGCCCAGACAACAGTGACAAGAAGGAGGAGGAGGCGCAGGACCACCGACCTGACCCAGGAGTCCTGAGGCATCTCTGCGGATATCTCCCAGGCATTGCCCTGAGGCTGGGGACGGAACATCGCGTGAGTGCCATCACTTTCCTGTCATGCGGGGGGAGGGAGAACTAGGTGCTCCACGCTTGGCCCTTGCTGGCCTTGGATCATGCAGCAGCCTGTGCACATGAGAGCATGTGCTGTGCCGCTCCTGGGCACATGGCCCCGGCAAGCTGCAACACATGAGCCTTAGGTTATTGGCCACAGGGTGTCTGGAGAGGCCTGCCATGCTCCTGACTCCAAGGTGGGACACCCTCCTTCCACAAGCCACCTCTAGAAGGAGGCAGGGGACATTCCTCCCCCCCCCACACACACACACACTGAGCACTCTCACACATGGCACGCTTGCATGGGCACAATATTGGGGCAGCCCCCAGTCCCAGGGACATCAGGGGCCACTGGCCATGGCGCACATGGCCTGGCTCCAAGCACATTGTCTGCGATGGTGCTGAGAACTGTCACTTTCAGCTTGCGGGGGGGCTGGGCTTCAGGCACTGTGTCCCCTGGGATGACTGATCAGCTTTCTTTGTTCTCCACAGCTGCACCAGCTGTGAGTGGAGGGCAGCCCACACCACCCGGGACATCTTTCCACACCCGAGTCTTCCTCAGTCATGCACGTCCAATGGACGAATACCAGCAGCAGCACCTGGCAGCACTGTGAGCCCTGCACAGGATCATCGACCGCTGGGTGGAGGAGGACCTGCAGCTATGGCAAGAGAGCTGGTGGGAGCTGCTTGCAAAGGGCTGCGCCCTGTGCAATGATGTGCACACCCTGGTGCAGAGCATGATGCCTTCTCCCGCTCCAGCCTCTGCTCCCTCTCCAGCTATTGCTCCTCCTCCCACTCCCTCTCCCACTTCTCCCTCCACACCCTCCCCACCCCCCACCCCCATAAACACTGAGGCCCACACACCCATGGCAGCAGGATCCACACAGGCCGACGCCACTCCCAGCCCAAGCCCTGAGCCTGTCCTCCCTCTTCCTCCCCTTTCCAAGGTTCTCAACACCCTCCTTCTTCCACCCTCTCTCCTCCCCTCTCCCAGGTTCCTTCCCCTCTTTCTCCCCAGTGTCATTGACCCCCCACTTCTGTAAAATGAAGAAAGTTTAGTTTTGCCAAAAAACAAAGTGTTTATTTGTTCATCAGGAATGGGGGGAAGAGAGGGCTAAGTGGAGGGATGGCAGTGAGGGGTGAAGCAAAAGCCCCCACTGGGGCGGACCAGGGAACAGTGTCACAGCTCCCTTGGGGAGAAGCTCTCCCTCAGGGCCTTCTGGATGCATACAGCCCCCTGATGAGCCTCCCACATTGCAGCTGTGTGTGGCTGCTCGTAGGCCCTGCCTAAGTGGAACGCCTCTGCCCCCCATCCTGGCAGGAAGGCCTCCCCCTTCCTCTCGCACATGTGCAAGACACAGCACACAGCCTCCACATGTGGAATGTTGTGCTCCCCGAGGTCCAGGCGGGTGAGGAGGCATCTAAAATGTGCATTCAAGCAGCTGAAGGCACCCTCGACCACCATGCAGGCCCTGCTCAGCCTGGCATTAAATACCTTTCGTGAAGGGTTGAGGTGGCTGGTGTAGGGCTCCATGAGCCACGGCTGCAGGGGATAAGCTGCATCCCGCACCAGGCATACGGGCATGTCCACATTCCCGACCCTGATGTGGTGGTCGGAGAAGAAAGTCCCCAGCTTGCAGCTTCTGGCAGAAGCTAGAGTTCCTGAACACACGTGCGTCATGTGCTTTCCCCGACCACCCAAAATTTATGTCTGTAAACTGGCCCCAGTGGTCAGTCACAACTTGTAGGACCACCAAAAAGTATCCCTTGTGCTTAATGTACATTGAGGCCCAGTGGTCTGGGGCACGGATAGGGAGGTGAGTTCCGTTGATAGCCCTCCTGCAGTTGGGGAAAAGCGCAGGGCACCAAACCCCTCGATGATAGCATCCACATCTGCAAGGCAAATGACTCTATGCAGCAGGGTGCTGTTTATCGCCCTGAGCACCTGCAGAAGGAGACAAACAAACCAAGAATCACAGGGGTGCCAGGGCACCTGAGAGTTCCCCCCCCCCACCACTTCCTCCTCCTCTTCCTTCCCTTCCACTCACCAAGAGCAACCCCTTGCAATCATGGCCACCCCAGGCAGGGCTTTGTGCAGGTGGGACAGAACAACAACCCCCCCGGGGTGGGGACTTGCACCACCCCTCCCTCTCCCCTTTTTCCCTAGGGAAACCCATTCCCTCCTTCCACCCTCCTCCTGGGACAATAGCCCAAGAATGCCATACCTGCATGAGCAGGGCCCCAACGGTCAATCTCCCCATGCCGAACTGGTTCCCCACGTATCAGTAGCTGTCCGGCGTGGAGTTTCCAGAGGGCAATGGCGACACGCTTCTGGAGGGGGATGACGGGCCTCATGCGTGTGTCCCGTCGCCTCAAGACAGGGGCGAGCCACTCACACAGCTCGAGGAAAGTGCCCTTCTTCATTCTGAAGTTCTGAAGCCATTGTTGGTTTCCCCAGCGCTCCAGAACAATGTGGCTCCACCAGTCTGCACTGGTGTCCAGACGTCAGATGCAGTGGGGCACAGTGCCCAGATCTCGGTGGGAGGTGTCCAGGTCCTGTAGCCACTCCCCCACATACCTGAGGAGGGTCTCCAAGAAGTCCCTCCTTGGGCTGGGTTCCTGCAGAGCCTGGGAGGTAGCCTGCAGAAAGTGCTGCATGACTTGCAGCAAAAGCTCTAAGAGCTAAATAGTGCCTGGAGGCAGCTCCTGCTCCATAGCAGAGTGCTGTGGTGTCCTGAGTCAGCGCAACCAGAGCAAGAAGCTTTGCTGTCCCTCAGAGGTAGGCAAGCAAGCAGGGAAACCTGAGAAACGGCTGTCCAGGGGGGTCCCTTTAAGAATGAGCCTCAGATAGCCTCAAGTAGCAGCCATACGAGGTAACTACTGACCTGATGCCCTACCTGAACTGGTTCCGGGTGGCCTTAAATGCGATTCAGCATCCAGTCAGTATGGACACGCTATTTCGAAATCAGCTATTCTGGAATACCTCTTCCGGAATACCTTATTCTGAAATAACACTGCTGTGTAGACACAGCCAAAGAATCAAGGCAGAAAAAGCTCATAGTGGCTGCATATCTGTCCTGCTGTCTATTGCTTGACTGTGGAGTACCAAGAACTGCTTTAGCTCCTCACAGAGAGACAGAAACTGAGCAAGCTGCAGTAACTAGCTCCTCAAGGCATTTGCCTAACACCAGTGGGATCCTTTGAGGCCCTGGGCCCTTCTTGTATGGAATCATGATCTAGACATGTATAAATATTTCTGTCTACACTGGTCATATAGAACCATGACATGAAATATTGATGTATGGAGGCCAATGTATAAATACAATAAAGAAATGGTCCCTTTAAACATTAATTCTTGGACTGAAGATGAGACTATATTTTACACCGTTTCAGCCAACAGCATCATAACAAATGGATTAAGTTTCTCTTATCATTACCAGCAGAGTGTCCTTTTATCACATGTTGTGTCACTCCACTACAAATTTTCTTTGAGAGAATACTCATGAGCTGTTGATTGAAAAACCTTATTACTATTCACCCACACACAAATTAGTGTTGACTAGTTTGTGGCAATGCCTGCAGAAATGAGTACATTTACACTAGAAGAAATAAATATATATATATATAACTATACCCTAAGCCAAAGACAAATAACATAACCAAGAAAATGTGGAATGAACAGAGACACAAAGTACTTTGTATGTTTGTTTTCACTACTTTCTCCTCTGTCTCTCTGTTTTGTGTGTCTATTGATTGTGAGCTCTTCAAGGTAACATCTGAGCTACAGTAATACAGATCTATCATACTATTCATGGCTCTGTAAGGGGAGTTGAGCCCAGCTTCACCTGTGACTGATCAGCTGCCTCTCAGCTGAGACTAATCAAGTGACTATATATGTCAGCAAGAGGACTCAGCTAAGGAGGAAGCTTGTGCTAGTGCTAAACAGAAGAAGTTTGGAACAGAAGGGATCTGTTCTGGAAGCTGGGGCTGAGACCAGCACCTAAGCTATATTTGGATCAGGGGAATATGGATGTCATAATGAGGGATACTGAAACCAGACTAGAAAATGATAAAGGAGAGGTGGAAAAGACTGATCACAGGTCAGGAAAAGGAAAAGTGTAGCAATGACACAGCAAGAAACAGCAGCCAGAAAAACAGGAAATAACATTAATAATGAAATAAGTAGTCAAAATTGTAAAGAGAGGGGATATAATCCCTCTGAAAGGGACAGGGTGACTTGATGGAGACTTGGAAAAAACTAGAAAGCTACAAGGAGATCTATTCATTGAATGTAAAAGGAAGCAACATGTGGGGAAATGTATTAAAGACTGAAATGCTGGGAAAACTGAAAGTAAGCTACCAACTACATGAATAGCTGATGGAAACCAGATAAATTGTATTTAAAATGACTGAAGATAAAGTAAAAGAAGGTGTAGGGGATAAAGTACTATATTTTAAGCAGCTAATTAGCAAGAAGAGAGGGAGCGGCTGTGTGAATGGTATTTACAGGAGAAACATTTATAGATAAAATAGAATATCATATTTTCTGGGCAAAACAATATATCCTACCCCCAGTAAGGTGCTACAGATACTAAAGGTTGGGCCACATTGGGAAATACATGTAAAAGGGAAAACTAGATGCAATAAATGTGAAGAGGAAAATGGCCATGACAATTAAATGGAAGGGACAGAATTAAATCGCAGTGACTGTGGAGGAAAGCACGGTGCACCACACAGAGATTGCATAGCAGCAGGTCAAGCAAGGGGATTGCAAAAACTAAAGTTACAAATACTTTATCACATGTGAAAGCTATTAGGATGCATCTAAGTCCAACAGGAGAAGAGAAAAGGAAACTCAGAAAGGAGAGAAAAAAACACACATAACAGAATAAATTAAAGGACACAGTGAGTGATAAATAGGAGAAGGGAAAATAGAAGGCATATTATGAACAGACAAAGGATTATAGCTGTTATGAGTGAAGTATTAAACTGCACACCACAGGTGGTGGAAAAAAAAGAAAATGAAAATTATAGGTAAGCCTCAGAAAAGTGCCCATATGTTAGCAACTTCTCCATAGAACAGCTGCATGCTTGTAATTGAAAGAAATACAGAAGGACCCATGGAATGGTATTAACTCTTTACTGTTGGAATGCATACAGTCTAATAGCAAATGGACAGGAACTAAAGAAAAATATCCTTGATAAGGTTACTAAACCTGCTATCATTTGCATGTAAGAAACACGGTTAATAGGAAATTTCAAAATCTGTGGATTATAACAGCTATAAAGATTGTGAGGAAATGAGAAAATAAGAACAGAAAAAGCCTAGAATGGTTCTTTGATGATAATTTTGTAATACTGAACGATGGTACATCCACTAGGTTTAATGAAACCAATGTAAATCTTTCCTGTCTAGATCTGGGAATTGTCAAATAGCATAGCATGCAATGCTGCTGGAAAGCTGACAAAGAGGAGGGAATGGAAAGTGACCACTTCCCTGTACTTAAAGATTTACAAGATAAACACAACACTGAGGATGAAAAAAGGATGGAATATTTAAAAAAAAAAAAAAAAAGACAAACCCTGGGAACTATTTAGAAACAAATGAAATAAGTATGTTAATGAACAATGTATAGCAGTGGCACTAGGGAGTTTAGTAGCAATATAAGTAAGAGAATCATGATAGAAGCAAGTTAGTTGTGCCTAAGATATCAGGTTGGTAAAAACCATATACCATGCTGGAATAAGGAGTATAAAACAGTGAGGACTTCATGAACTATATATAAAAACAAGGCAATTGCAAAAAGGGCTATTAAGAGAGACAAAAATAAAATCTGGAGAAAGATACTATGATACTGGCCGACCATGTACCTGCTCATATCAAGGCCCCAGATCTTACTGAACACTTACAAATGCATACCTGGAAACCAGTCTTGCTTGCTTGTGTAACTCACCAAACAGGAAAAGAAACATTAATTAAAGTAAAATGATCGCACTGCACACACGATGGCCCGTTAATGGCAAATGAGGTATTGTATGGCATTAAAGGACAGAGGCCCTCGTTGACTGCTTTCCTAACTCTGTACAGGAAGGAGAGACCTGTGCATGGTCTCATCTCATCAGTTTGGACTCTAAAATGGAGGAAATAAAAATCTCTGACAAGGAGAAATTGAATTTCTTTCCTGCTGTCTAGATTCTGAGCAGCAAAGATTTCTAAACGTTAGCTAAGACATCCCCATGGTCCACGGCATGAGTTAGTATTTAAAACCATTTTTGAACTGACAGATTACTGCAGCTCTGTCACCTTTTGAATCACACACAAACTCATTTGTGTACAGATGTTCACTTGCTTTGACCTGTAAACAATTCTTATTTCTTTTTTTCAACTTAAACTGTTAGTTTATTATGTGATTGGTAAGCAGCGTTGTCTTTGGTCTGAGATCTAAAGTAAAAATTGACCTAGGATAAGTAGCTGGTTCCTTGGGACTGGAAGCAATCTGAATATTTTGTGAGCTTTGCTATAAGTGATCATTTATCAGAGAGCCCAGCTTGCCTGGACGGCAAGACAAACTGGGAATGCCCATAGGCACTGTTGGTGACTCCATTATAAGGCCACTGAAGTACTTTGGCAGATCGCATTTATTTCTCGGATGATGAAATCTAATTATAAATCAGTATGTATCTTCCCTGCTTTTTGACGGGCTGCCCTAGATTAGCACTTTCAGTAGTGAGCCACTACAGACAGCATGACAAAAACTAGAATATCAGAGGTATATAAAGTAATTTAGGACAATTAATGGAGTAAAGAGTAAGAATTATTCTGTACCAGGCCTCATTTTAGAAAGCAAAATAATAAAATGCTTTAATGAAGAAAAAATGCAAGTCCTAGCTGAAATATTCCACAATTGAATGATAATCAGAGTATAGAAATCCACATGACGGGGAAAAAAATAATAAAGATCCATGAGAACTAGAAGAGGAGGAAGGGGAGTGAGGATTGATATTAAATGCAACTAGCTGGATGAGGGAACTTGAAATGCTATGGCTAAAAGCAAAAACTCTGTACCAGGCAAAGATGGTCTATATAAAAAAATGCTAAAACACCGGGAGGAAGGGAGTTCGAAAATACTGTTAAAACTATACAGTAGTATGTGGGGGAAAGTGAGCTACCCATGGAGTGGAAATATTTGGTTACAGTCAGTATGGAAAAAAAGGTAAGTGTACAGGTCAATTGCCCTTAAACCAGGTATGGGTAAAGCCATAAAAAGAATGGTGACAGAGATTAAAAACATATGTAGAGAAAGAGACATGGACTTGTTGACAATATGCCAAATAGGTTCAGGAGGGGAAGAAGTACAGCCAGGAGTGGCCCTAGCCGAGCTGCCGGCAACTGGCGCTCTAGGCGAAACGCGCGATCGGCGCCCCCGCCTCCAAAGTCCTCAACGGCCATTTATCTTGGCGCCCTAGGCGACCGCCTACTTCACCTGTATTGACAGGCCACTACTGAGTACAGCTGTTCATCCAGTACAAGTACAGATACAAGCACAAATACGAGAAATAAAGAATATATGATAGCTGTTTTCCTAGATATTAAAAAAATACATTATGGAGAGAGGGCTTATTGCAAAAAAAAATAAAAAATGGCATCCTTGGGCATAAAAGGAAGACTATATACAAGGATAAAGGATTCTTTCAGCAAAAACCAAAAAAACAAAAAACAAAAACAAAACTATGCAGGTCTAAGTAGGGAAAGTCTATTTTATCATGTATAAATTACATTGGCCCTTCACATGAGAGTATCATTAACCATACCTCATTTAACATAACATAACAATAAACAATCTCCTAATAAATCTGAGTGTAGGAATAGGCATTTCCTTGTTTGCAGATGACTATGCCATATGGATTGCAAACAGAAACCGGGAAAGAGCTGAGAAGAGAATTAATGAAGCACTTAGGAAAATTGCAGAACGGGGAAACACGTGGGGCTTTAGATTTTCAGTTATCAAAACTAAAGGAATAGTAGTCTCTAAGGGCACGTCTATACATCAGGGAAAAACTCGAATGAAGCCAGGCAACTTCAGCTATGTCAATTGCGTAGCTTAAGTCAAAATAATTTAACTCAGCTTTTGGCTCTGTCTAAACATCAGGAAGTCAAAGGAAGAACTCTTCCTTCAACTTCTCTTACTCCAAGTACTTCTAAACTATGTTCTATGTTCCAAAGAGGTTATGCAAATCTTCTTCTGATCTCACTTTTGAAAGCGGAAGTAGTCTGGGCATGTATTTTTCGGGGAAAAAACTCCTTTTTGGAAAAAAAACGTGTAAACCTCATTTTTAAAGGAAGAGCGGTTTTTTCGAAAGGGTATTTTTCCGAAAAAAACGCATCCAGACTACTTTCACTTTTGAAAGCTCCACTTTCAAAAGTGAGATCAGAAGAAGATATGCAAATCCCGCAGAATTTGTGTAACCCATGCACTTAATAGGGAGCTATCTCTTTAAAAGACCCCTGTGGGGGAGGTAGGAGTGAGTTGAGTGTTACTGTTGCTGGGCAGATTCAGCACTCCACCCAGAAGCTTCTGGAGTTGGGTCCAGTAGTTTGGGGTCAGACTTCATGAGCAAGCAGGCAGGACAGATGGTTTTCTAAGGCCTGTGTGAGCTGAAGGAAGCTAAGCCAGGAGCAGAGAACTGGCTGCTGTTCCTCGCTCTGCAGCAGGGTTTCTTTAAGTCTGTTCACTTGTGAGCGAACTGACTAGTTAATCAGTGAGCTGGCTGCCTAGCAGTGACCATAGCAGAGGAAGAGTCTGCCTGGACTCCAACTGAGGATTCCCTACAAGCAAGTGGAGGGAGACTTCAGACTCAGCATATGGTGCAGATTTGTTATCAGAGGCACAAACTGAGACTGTGGTGAACCAAATCTAAGTTCTTGGGACCTCTCAGTCTTTTCTTACTGTGTTTGTGTGGCCTGAACTGTTCAAATTTCACTTTTAGTTTTCTCTTTACTTATATTTATTGTAATTATAGATATTATTTGTGGGGTATAAAATAGCTGTGTTCTGTTGTAAGAATTAGATTATTTGTTCATAAAATCTTATAAAGTTATTTAATTAAACTCATTATTTTAGTTTCTTTTGGAACTTGAAGGTAGGGAGGCTGACACTGGGCAAGCCTTGCTGAAATTCCTTACAGACTAAACTCTGGGTCTCCAGTACTGCTGTGGAAGTGGGGGTTTCTTTTAGACACTGGAGAAGGGCAGTGAAGTCTAGCCCACTCAAGGTTACATTTGCATATCCTCTTTCAAAAATAGAGCGTAGTCTAGACATAGCCTCCTGGTAAAATGAGGGTTACAAGTGTCAGAGAAAGAAGTGCTCCAGCTTGACATTATTTTGAAATAATGGCTTGTAGTGTAGATGCACACTATGTTATTTTGGAATAACGCTGCTGTGTAGACACATCCTAAACGTCAATTGTCTCTATGGACAGGAAACAGGTGCAGTTAAGACCTATTGATTCCTGGGTGTGACATTTTATAGCAAGATCACATGGATTTTATCTTTCCAATTATCCATAGTATTTTCAATCTACTTAAAAGTCTTGCCAGAGCCACCAGGGGCGTGGATAAGAAAGCAATGGTAATGCTTTATAGTGCAGTAAAAAATATCAGCCATTGAGTATGGATGTCAAAGATTGAGTTCAGCATAAAAAATGAACCTAAGGAAGCCAGGCTTAGTCCAAACCCAGGCATTGCACATTGCAGGTGATATCTTACTCGTGTCCCCTTTGTGTGTAATGCAGAGAGTTGCTGGTGAAATGCCTGCAGCATTAAGAATGAAGTTATTGGGCTTAGTCTTCTGGGCAAAAGTCATAGGGAAGTTTGAAAAACTAAACAAATGTATGAAGAACGTTGGGAATTCAATGTACAATATGGGAGGAGCGGAAGAACCAAAATGTTTCATGTTAATAGTTCCATTGTCCAATGCTAGGAAAAGAAAGACGTAAAAGAAATTAACATCTGGCCATGGGAAAATGCATTATAGGCGGAAAATCATCCTTCTTCCCTTCATCTCCCCTGCCACTATAAATGTGGAACTATATCAGGAAATTAAAAGGTGAGCTAAATTTATTAAATATAGCAAGTTGATGATACATACGTGATAAATGGGTCAAACATTGCCAAATATTTGTCAGTCTCCAATTATGAGAAAACAGGAGAGCGGGGTTAGCATTCAGTGTCCCATCACTTGGAATCAAGAAATCTGTTAGACTATCCATTATGACCGCCAAACTAGGAGGGATTTTGTTGGCATTAAATTGGATGCTGGATGTGCACCCTACCTCAGTTGTCATCTTCTGAGATCCACTATTAACACTATTGGAGTTCAAAATGGGAGCTTGGATAGTAAAAAGAATATACTTAATGAAATATTGTTCCTAACCACCGAATTGGCAAGGATGGGATTGAACATTGAAATAGTGTGGATCCCAGTGCATGTCAAGATAGCAGGAAATGAAGTGGTAGAAGACAAAGTAGCAAGAAACAGTGACGGGTGCATCTAGACTGGCAAGTTTTTGCGCAAAAGTGGCCGCTTTTGCGCAAAAACTTGCCAGCTGTCTACACTGGCCGCTTGAATTTGCACAAGAGCACTGACTTTGTAATGTACAAAATAAGTGCTTCTTGCACAAATACTTTCACGCTCCCGCTCGGGGAAAAGCCCTCTTGCGCAAGAATACTTGCGCAAGAGGGCCAGTGTAGACAGGTAAGAACTGTTTTGCGCAAAAAAGCCCCGATGGCGAAAATGGCGATCGGGGCTTTCTTGTGCAAAATTGCGTCTAGACTGGCCATGGATGCTTTTGCGCAAAAGCACTTTTTGCGCAAAGGCACCCGTGCCAATCTAGATGCTCTTTTCATCAAATGCTTTTAACGGAAAAACTTTTCCGTTAAAAGCATTTTCGGAAAATCATGCCAGTCTAGACGCAGCCTGACATGAATATAAAAATTTAACACTAAGTGAACAGGAGTTTTAAAAACTAATTAAAAATGAACTAAGAGGACTGACAGGAAGTCTGGACAAAAGAAGTGAAAGGGAAAGTATTTCATGAAATAATGCCCTAAAATTGAAAATGATGACATACTTCAAGAACTTGAGAGATTAAAATAAGGTAGCTCTACTCTGAATAATTAGTGGACACTGTGGCTTACGGCCAAGTTACTAAACAAAGTTGGGCTGTATGAGACAAGCACTGTCAAAGAGACTGTTGATTACATCCTGAGTGTAACATTGATGGGTAGGACCCTACCAAATTCACAGTCATGAAAAACTAATCACAGACATGAAATCTGGTCTCTCCTCATGAAATCTGGTCTTTTGTGAACTTCTCTTCTATACTATCCAGATTTCATGGGGGAAACGAATGTTTCCCAAACCGGTAGTCCTAACCAATGTTCCCTCTAATCTTTTCTATCCATCTGAGGAATAATTCTAGGTGCACTGAGGCATGTGCAAATGTGCACCACCAGTAGAAAAAAAACCTAGCTGTGAGTGCTCTGCTAATAAGTTGGGCAGCAGTCAAATCTCTCCTGAGCAGTTGCATAAGTGCCGAACTTACAGAGAACACTGGTCCTAACACAAAAAGAGGAGGTGGGAGGGAGTTGCAAAGTTTTTGGAGGAGTGTTGGAGCATTGTCACCGTTACTTCCTTTAGAGATGGGTGGCCAGAGACTGTGGCTGCTGGGTGGGCACCAAGCCCTGAAGGCAGCTTTGCCGCCAGCAGCCATGCAGGAGTAACAAGTATCAGAGGGGTGGCCGTGTTAATCTGAATCTGCATAAAACACGAGAAGTCCTGTGACACCTTATAGACTAACAGATTTATTGGTGCATAAGCTTTCGTGGGCAAAGACCCACTTTGTCAGATGCATGGTCAGATGAAGTGGGTCTTTGCCCACAAAAGCTTATGCTCCAATAAATCTGTTAGTCTATAAGGTGCCACAGGAATTCTCGATTTTTATGCAGAAGTAAGGATGTCATGGCATGATATTGGCACTCTTATTTTTGTGCTGCTGCCTTCAGAGCTGGACCTTTACCCAGCAACTGCCACGCTCTGGCCACCCAACGCTGAAGGCAGCAGCACAGGCGAATACTATACCAGGCCATCCTTACTTCTGCATGGCAGCTCGTGGCAACACTACCTTCAGAGTTGGGCACCCAGCCAGCAGCCACCACTGTCTAGCAGCATAATTCTGAAGGCAGTGCCATGGTCAACAATTGCTCATAAGTCAGAGTGGCAATACGGTAGCCTTCCTACAATAACCCTGTGATTTCCCCCATAATCCTCTTTTGGGTCAGGACTCCTACAGTTACAGCACCATGAAATTTCAGATTCAAATATATAAAATAATGAAATTTCTTATCTTAAAAATCCTGTGAGCATGAAATTGACCAAAATGAATCATGATTTTGGTAGGGCCCTACTAATGGGAGATTTTGCATGGCAAACTCAAGTACTTAGCAGTGACTATAAAAATGCCTAATAAGAGCCTCAGTAAAATGGGGCACCATTAAGAAAGCATTTTTTTAAAACTGTTGGGAAAAGAGACTAATTATATACAATAAAATCCAACATCTGCCAGTTATAAACTGAAAGTGTGAGTCTGCTATGCCATAAAATACAGGAAGAAGTTGAGGAGAACTAAAGGTAGTTTGTCCTGTAGAAATGGGAGATATTCAAGGGGAAAAGCAGCTGGTCACAGTAGCCTGATTTGGTCCATGGAACAGGTTTTCGTACTGCTGTTACTTTGTGAGTTTTGTATTTGAAGACTGCAACTGTGACCTGAAAAGGGGACCTAAACAGACTCTTGAGTGTGTGTTGTTAGGCAAGTCCTACACTACAGGAGAAAGTGGACCTAAGATCAGTAACTCCAGCTACCCGAATAGCATAGGTAGAGTTGAAGTACCTGAGGTCAAATGTCTGAGGCATCCCCACTGAGGGAGATTGACAGGAGGAAATCTCCCATTGACTTCCCTTACTCCTTGTGACCCTATAGCATACCAGAGTCACCAGGGGGTGCCATCAGCATTTGATTTAGTAGATCCTTACTAGATCCACTACAGCAAAGCCTGGGAGATCGATTTCCACAGCGTTGATCTCCTGATAAATGGAGATAAGCCCCGAGTCTTTCCTGGGCTGGTTGAGGGACACAAGTCAGGATCCTACAAGATCAAAAATATAAATGATTCAGAAAAGGCAACTGAAAACATTTACTCATCTGTCATTCTGTATAGACACAGACCTTCACTGGGATTTATAAAAGAAACTAACCATTAAGAAAGACATCAAGAAAAAGAAAGAAATGGAATACTAGATCTATATACAGAGCTTTTCTCTGCCTTTACCACTATAAATTAAGCACAACCTCCATAGTTAATGAGCTTCAGGGGGTAGCCGAGTTAGTCTGTTACAGAAAAAAAACAGCAAGCAAATGGTCTGGTAGCACTTATAAAGTGCTACCAGACCATTTGCTTGCTGTTTTTTTTCCATAGTTAATGAAGTGAAACCAATGTAAAACTTGTGTGAGAAAAAAAAATCTGTCCTAGGAGTAGTTTACATATGAAATGGAAGTGTTTCTATGAAATTATCTGGACAGCATACGATATACCCCTGGGTCATATATGAGTTGTTGAACATTACAGCTTCTTTAGTCACGTCGAAGAACAGACAGTAGAACATAAAATAGAAGTTTAAAATAATGATCAAGGGGCAATATCACTTGTCTAGCATTGCTATTGGGATAGGGACCATTACAGGTCTATGTGAACTCATAGATTGTATAGTTATTGTGAAACAACTAGCATTCACCACAGGTATCACAAAGGTCTCAAGCACGGGGAGCACAGGTCTCGTTTCCCCAGATATATGCATTTCTAAGAGGGGTGCAGGAAAGTAACACACATTTCAAAGATCTGCGTATAAATTTATTTATAGACCTTCCACTGTTCAGACCTCTGTTTTCATAATAAACCCAGTTCCCCTCTCTGTAAGTTCAAGACAGTCATACGAGCAATGTCAATAGGTAACTGTGTGGTAGTAGGTAGCCTCTGTGCTGTAGACAAGGTTTAATGAATATTATAGAAAAATAACACCAGTAACTCAGATGTGAGGAGGGCACAGAATGGCAGGCAGGCAACTATAAAACAGAGTACTTATCTAGAAAATTGGATCTGACAAGACAGTAGGTGAGGGATTCATATTAAGTTTTTTTCTACAGGAAGTGCAGTAAATTCAGTGTGATTTTGAAAATTACAAGTCCCTAAATGTTGTGAAAGGTCCAAAATAACTTGGGAAAGATGGATCAAAATTCAGGTGTGGGGAGAGGTGTTGAGTATTTTAAAAAAAGGAATAAATGGTTCTCGAGGTAGGTAAAATGGCACACACCACAGTGCCAGAATAATCCTAATGTGAACATATATATTTATCATACTGTAAATAGCCTTATTGCACTAAGAAAAAGTTTGTCTGGAGCACATTGGGATTCAGCAACAGAAGAAATTTGTCAACTGTCTATACTATTATTATTTTGTAATATTTGCACTCTTCACCATGAAACATTTTTTTTTTTACTGTAGGATTAGACTATCACTTCTGGAGCTTCACAACCTGGTTATAATATGGTGGTACCATTTAAAAGTATGTACACAGCTTTCGTTTATCTGCTTTGCACAGGGTTTCAGAGAAACTAAGTAATTGTTCTTCAGTACTGCAAAAATGGAAGTTTCCTCATCATTTTTGAGAAGCATTAGAGGGAAACTGCTTGTGTGCCATTCATTGAGGTCATGTCTACACTGCAGAGTTTTTCGGGATATCCGGAAAAACTCTGTCGCCTCCAGGGAACGCATCTGCTCTTGTGAACATTTTTTCCGGAAGAGCAGACGCATTTTTTCGGCAACCCTGTAAACCTTGTTTTACGAGGAAGAAGAGTTGTTCCAAAAAAGGGTTTTTTTCCAGCATTTGGCCCAGTGGAGACGGGCCAAATGTTGGAAAAGCCTCTTCCGAAAAAAGAATTGGAAAAAGCTACACAAATTGCAATTTGCGTAGCTTTTTCCGGAAGAGCAGTGCAGTGTAGACATAGCCTAAGTGTGGGGATCAGGTTAATGGTTGAGGAAGCGGAGTCACTTTAAATCTTTACAAGGTTATAGCATGACAAAGGTTCACTATAACATAATCGGATGGGCCGCCTTTGAGTGTAATTGGAATGCCTCAGCTCTAAACTTTTTGTAGTCTATTCACTGTAAAGTGTGTCAAGGTTGATACTTATTTCCTTAGCCATTTGATTAACATTCTCCTGGCTCCTTAATAACTCTGAGAGTAACATTTCATGTGAAGAAAAATCTTATCTTGCTCCTAATTAGAATTTTCTGACTATATAGTCAGCAACTTTTCCACCTATTGAGACTACATAGATTTCATGGTTTAAAAAAAAATCAAAATTTTGCTTAAATGATTTTCAGCAAAATTTTAGATTGGTAGAAAAATAAATGACATTCTTGCAACAGTGTTGTGTATTTTTTCAAACTCTCACCATAAGCTTATCAGGGCAGGGACTGTCTAACTTCACATTTGTGTAGTACCTGGCACAATGTAGCCCAAATCTTTTGCTTCAAAAACACAGGGCTCCTGTCCCTTGAGTTTAAAGAGCCTCTCCAGTTGCAATACAAGGCTTTGTCTACACTGCAGGGTTTTTGCACAAGAAGCTTTTTGCGGAAGAGATCTTCTGCAAAAACTTCTTGCGTGAAAGCGCATCTACACCTCAAAAGCTATGTGCTTTTGCTCAAGAGAGCGTCCACACTGCATGGACGCTCTTGCACAAGAAAGCTCTGATTTCCATTAACAGAATGGCCATTAAAGCACCTGTGCTTTTTCTGATAGGCTCTTTTTGCGCGCAAGAAACCCCTGCCGAGTGTCCACACCTGCCTTTTTGCGCGAGAGCTGTAGCACAAAAAGGAGTTAGGGAGTTATTCCTCTCGTGGGGAGAGGAATAACTCTACCGGCAAAAGCCCTTTGTCCTGTTGATTTACTTTTTTTTGGGGGGGGGGGAAAAGGGGAGCACAAAAACGCACTTGAGATGTGGATGCTCTGCTGGTTTCTGTGCAAAAATGGCCGTTTTTACGCAAAAACCTTGTAGTGTAGACATAGCCCAAGAATTTATATCCTTCAGTCATTAATTAGGATAGTGTGATGGCATACTTTTTTTACTTTCAACTTAAATCTCAAACCATTTTGCAAAGGTAGATAAAACTTATCTATATTTTACAGATGACATAATTAGGCAAATTATAAATATCTATTAATATCACTGTCTTCATATCACAATTAGGCATAGAGGAAGGTCTGACAGACTAGAACTCAGAAAAATTAGGTTTCTGTTTCCAACTCAATTGGAGACATGGTGGCTACGTCTACATTGGCAAGATTTTGCACAAATACTTTTAACGCAAGAGTTTTTGCGTTAAAGTATTTGCGCAAGAGAGCGTCTACACTGGCATGTGCTTTTGCGCAAGAGATGTGCTTTGCAAAGCATCCGTGCCAGTGTAGACGCTCTCGTGCGCAAGAAAGCTCCAATGGCCATTTTAGCCATCGGGCTTTCTTGCTCAAGAAATTCATGTTGCCTCTCTACACTGGCCTCTTGTGCAAGAACAGTTGCACAAGAGGGCTTTTTCCTGAGCGGGAGCATCATAGTTCTTGCGCAAGAAGCACTGATTTCACACATTAGAACGTCAGTGTTCTTGCGCAAGAACTCCCCGCCAGCGTAGACAGGCAGCATGTTTTTGCCCAAAAGCAGGCGCTTTTTGCGCAAAATCATGCCAATGTAGACACAGTCGGTGTGTTCTCGGTGAAGTCCCTCATTCCCTCCATTTCCCCACTATCTTACGGAGATATTGTAAGAATAAATCCATGAGAGTTTTGTAAGTCTCTGTAGTCCTCTACTGATGGAAGCCATATAATATCTAGCAAACTGCCTTGCAGGGAGTGCGCCGGTTATCAGTCCAGCTAGTCCTGAAGAACAGGAAACGTGGTCAGGAAATAAACCTAGATTTTACGACTCTGTACTGCAAAGCCAGTTAACATAGAGGCTTTATTTTTGGCAAATGGATATATTGCAAAAATGTAATCTTTAGCCATCAATATATGTTTTTTTGAATACATTTAATTGCAAGTGAAATCACTTTTGGACTCCTTCCTCCAGACCAAAATAACAGGAATGTGTTTTTGCCGGGGTGGCTGAAGATGAGTAGATCAAAGCACAGATGTGTGTTTGTAAAAGAACTTTAAAGCAGCATTAGAAGTGCTGTAAGATGATTTACTATCGCTCACTTCATTGACTCTTTCCAGCAATTGAACAAATATACACAATGACCAGTAGGAGAGGAGTAGAAAAAACACACTTATAAACATAGGGTAATATTTAAACAGCCGCTAAGTGATTTAGGAGCCCAAATCCCATTGAATGTAAATAGGAATTAGGGCCAGAGCCACAAAAGGGACTCGTGATGCTCAGCATCACTGCACCTAATGCTTAACTTTCAGGTGCCAAGAAAAATCACAGTCACTATGACATGCAGAGTTTGAGTGAGGTGCAGCAGGTCAATGAATGAGGAAAGAGAAGTGCCTTAAAATGTGATCCACAAACCCATCATGCTAGGTAGGGAGGGAGCCACACCTAAGCTAATGCTAGCCAATGGAGAGGTGTTGGTGAGAAGGCTTGTTTCCTAAGTCTCACCCCTTCCTGAGTTGTGTGCTTGGGCTCTAGGCAAGCTCTTACCTCTGCTTGAGATTCATGAACTGGGGGAAGATAAGGGTTTGGCGGCTTACATTGCATGCAGGGCCCAATCCACTGGGCACGCTCAGAGGCTGCTTCTTGGGTTGGGCCCTAAAGAAGAGTTCACATAAAACAATCAGGACTGGAAGAAGAGGAAGTGAATACCCTGACAGCTGGTATATGGAATATTCACTTGCTCTCACCTACTGAAATTGTTCCACTTTAAAAAAAATATTTAAACATTAATTGAGTCAGAGTGAGAATGACTCTATAGCCCCATAGTTAGAACACTCACCGGAGAGGTGGCAGCTCACTCTTCTCCTTATCAGATGGAGGGGAGACTTGAACTCTTCCCATTCCAGGAGAGTACCTTATACAATAAGCTAAAGATGGTCCTCCTGCCTCTTTCCCCCCTTATCTTCTGGGAATTTACCTAATGGGTCCAATCCCATAAATGGCTTCTGTTCATGCTTAGCAGATTGGGCTCCATGTGCAATTTAGGCAGGGAAGTACCTATTCTCCCTTGGTTTGTGAATTGCTGTGGGGCTTAGATGGGAGACAGGCATGGAGATTACTAGAGGGAGGGAGGTGGACACATGTCCAGAGACCAGCAGCTGCCACGCAGGTTACTGACAACATTCTATACATCTTCTATCCTGGAGGTTCCAACATTAAGCTGTAAGCTATACTTGGAGGAGGGTTGAGGTCAACAGTTGCTGTTGGGTACTCAGCGCTTCTGAAAATCAGGCCCATGCCTAAATATAGTCTTAGAAGACTAATTTAAGGGTTTTGAAAGTCTTGGCCATAACATTCATCATACAGAATGACTCGGACACTGGGTAGTAAACACATTGCTTTTGTGGGTGTACAATGACATCAAGAATGTGAAGGAGCAAATTCTGGGGATAAAACAGCAAATAGAGACATGGCCTAGAGTTATCACAAAAGTAAGTTGTGCGGGCAGAAATTTTGAGAAAAGCAAAAAGTTAGAAAATAGGAAGAAGAGGTTAAGCCATTTTGTGTCTAAGATACCTAATCAGGTATTTTTCAAGCAGATAAGGAGTAAGAGGTCAGTGAAAGAGACAGTAAGGCCTCTAAGAAATGTCAAAAGTAATTTATTGACTGAAGAGGAAGATATCACCTAAATGTTAAATGACTAGCCTTAGCATTCCCGGGAGACGATGAGAGATGGATGCCATGAAAAGCAAACACTCTTCTAATTCAAGGAGAAGGAAAAATACTGAAGGACAGTCAAATTCATGAAATGAGAACATCAGGGAGTATGACCATACCCCAGAGCCAACGGGGAGTGGCAGAAGAGATAGGTTAAGTATATTTTAAAAACTGATTTGAAATGGAATGTGTTAGAGAGGAGCACACTCTAGCATTTTTATTTAGGAAGCGATCTTAAATTTGAAACTACGGAGCCCTGGTATATAGGAAATGTTAACCAGGGACAGAATGCTTAGGATGTTTTTCCCTTTTGATATTAGAAAAATAACAGTACTCTGAACAAACAGGAAATGCTTAGGCTAACTAATAGAATCTGAGCAATAACAAATCCTTTTTTAGGATAAAAATGAGAATACAATTCACTTGGATGTTGGGAAAGTTTTTCATGCATCAGTACTAGGCTAATTTACATATTGAGCTAGGAAGCATGAACATGAGTAGACAAGAAGAGAGAAGCTTATGGGTGGGAATAGTTTGGAGTTTAGGTGATCAATTTTACTATTTTCACACTACGTCAATGGAACCATTCTAATTTTCAGCGACCAAGGATTTGGCCTTAAGCCTTTAAAACCTGTTAATAAATTGAATATGGCAATTCCATTTTGATATCCAGTGAATTCGGTAAATGAACTTGCAAACATCCCATTCTGCATATAAATTGTCCTAAGTAAACACAGACAGTTCTTGTAGTTTGAGGCAGAATATAGTCCTTTCATGTTTTATATAAGAATGAAAATAGGTGAAATCAACTTTTTTTTGTTTTACTTGGGACGAGCAGATACGCTTACTAGTTCTTTGATTGAAAGCCTGAACTCTTAATAAAAGACAGCATATTATTTTTGCCTTCATCTCCATATATTAAATGGCAAGAGAGTAAGGTTTAGCTGAAAAATCCTTGTTTACCAGATAGGAGGCAGAGGACAGCCATATACCATGTGATACTCTGGAGTACAAATTCATTTCTTATAATGAAATAGATCATCATTACAATTTTCAAAGGAATGCAAAAGGTCAGTTGTGTTCCATTCTACATGACAGGGACAATCTGAATTTAAGCAAAGCTTCTAATGGTTTCTCACGTATCATGGAGAACTAACTAGTGCTGTGACGATAAATGCCTAGTATATTCATTTAATTTTGCTTTCTACTTCCATCAGTTTCTGACTACAGAAGTAGCATAGATCTCTATCCATCACTATCTTGCAAATCTGATCTAAAGGCTATGCTCACTAAATTGGTATTAAAACCCATAGGAGGAATTACATAATCCTTTAAAGAACATTTCATTTGCTAGTGACCTTTTCCAGCTAGGGGAGTTGGTTGTTTATTTGGCAAACTTTCGTTGCTGTTAGAATAAGTTTGTATGCTAACATGCCCTTTTGTCTTAAAAGAACCCCGAATTGCTTTCTACAATTTTCTCATACTGGAATGTGCCTCTGGAAGTAGAAGGCTTTAATTTGTGCAATAATACTAGTATATATTGCCAGTCAATACAGAACGATGCTCAGTTGTTTATAGAGGGCTGAAAGCTACAGCTGGCCAGAAAACACACACACTTTAAAATTTGATTTTAATCCCAGATAAGGTCCCAGTTTTGGCCCTTAGGAAATTTGTCATGGGGGAGAAGGACAGAACCTCATCTAAGAATGACCAATAGCTCCGTGCTTAGGCCACTCACTTGCAATATGGGTGACTCAAGTCCCAGTCCTTGCTCAGAATCAGGCAGACCAGAGACTTGAATTTGAGTCTGTCACATCCCAGGTGCCCTGATTTATGCTCATGGCATGCACATGGAGCAATTAGTACATAAAGTACTCTTGTTGGACAGTTGCAACCTAACACATGAACTCAAAATCAGAGCCACACAAGACATCTTGCCTCCTAAGACAGAGAAGCACAATTCAACACACCTTGCTCTAAGCTAATTTTCTGTTGCTTGACTCACAAGTACCATATTGCACACTTTCCTACAGAATAACATAGGCTTCAAACAGGACTAGGAAACCACTTACAAAGTGTAAATGTGTAATTAGAACAGTTTTCAAGACACCTCAATAACTATCAGACTTTGTCCATGTCTTCTGTGGGAGCTGTTCCTTATATGAATGCTTAATTATTTATTGAACCATAAAGTAAGAGAGGCTGAGTCTAAACACCACTGTTTAGGGAACTCACATGGGCTATTGGTATTCTGGTTTCTTTCTCAATCAGAAATTCCATCCAGGATCTTCTATACTAAATTTTAGTTGAAACAGATCTTTTTTCATTAAAAGTTTTGATTTCAATAAATAGGAACTTTCCAAATGAATAAACTTGCAGGTGATAATCCTGCTGCCTTCTTCTTTACAACGTTAGCTGAAAGTGAGAACAGATATTTGCATTGTTGTAACTGGTGTCACAAACATTTACATGCCAAATGCATTAAAGATTTTTATGAGCTGCAGGGGGTAGCCGAGTTAGTCTGTTACAGAAAAATACAACAAATGGTCTGGTAGCACTTTATAGACTAACAAAACATGTAGATGGTATCATGGCTCATGATACCATCTACATGTTTTGTTAGTCTATAAAGTGCTACCAGACCATTTGTTAAAGATTTTTATGTCCCTTCATGCTTCAGCCACCCCTCCAGATAGTCTGTATCCATGCTAATGACAGATCCTGCTTGATAATGATCCACAGGAGTGTGAACTGACATATGTTGATTTTGATCATCTGAATCAAATGGGGTCAGGCTGATTTAGACCATCTGAAGATCTGGCCAATTGCAAGCCTTTGTTTCATTCATTGGGGTCACATCTCTCAGTTGTGGGTGGCTGTTTATGCTACCCATCTCTCATTTTAGTCTCCAGTCTATCTTTCTCAAAAAATGTCACGCTTTCAGCTTTTAATATTTTTCTAATCTAAGAAATGATGGTTTATGTTGATGAAATTAAAAAAAAACTAGTATGTGACAGTACAGAATCACACATAATTTGTACTTTCCTGTTGTAATTTATTAGTGTTCCAATTGGACTTTTGTTCTCAGTTATATCCCACATTTGATCCTGGGCTAGTTGATAATTAGGTTGGGCTTCAGGTGAGAGAACCTTCATTTTCATTATCAAAAGATTAAAAGCCCTGTTCTGACAGTATTGCTACAGTGGTAGCATTTCTAACCAGGGTTCTATATTGTACAAGAGGTATGTATTCTGCACCTTCCAGAGAGGTAAAATGATATACAAAGCTTGGTGACAGCTGAATTTGCTTCTAAATCCTTTCAACCATTGAGAAGGTTTGAGGGGACCAATGGGAAACTCAAACTGCAAAAAAGTTGGGTCTCCACTTCTCTTTACAGGCAAAAAGCCCACTAGCAACATTTAAGTCTCATGTAATTCTGTGAGCTAGCATTCTGAGCCTTTGCCCACATTCAACATTGTCACAATCTAAAGCTTCCTACTCTGCCAGTCTAAACCTTCCTATATTATTTCCTAACTTTAGAATTCCTGTTCTTAGTGTTTTTAATCTAAACTGTGCTTCTGAAATGAGGCAAGGAAGATGAAAATCCACTACACAGACCCCTTCCAATCTGTCCCAATAGTGTGGGGGAAAAATCCCTCCCAGTCCCAAAAGAGGTGATCAGTCAGACTCACAGCATCCTGGAAGCACAACTCAAATGTATGGGAAGTAGAGAGAAGGAAAGCAGGGTGGCAATCCTGACAAGATGCTCCCAGACATCTGGGAAGTCTTTAAATTGAGGCAGGGAGGGAAAGGCATAAGAACCAATTGACTCGCCTATTCTTCTGCCAGCCATTGAGAAGCAGAGAGAAGCCCCTTTTCTGGGCATACTCCCATATACAGCTTTGAGGCACAAAGGAAGGCCTATGCTCCAGAATGTCTGGGCATGAGCTCTCCCCTCTGCATCCCTGGTGCTTGCTTCCCTGTGCTGAGACTGGTAGGGAGAGGGAGAGAATGTCAGGCACGTTTATCAGATGCTCAATAATTCAGCAAAGCTGTATGTGTCTGAGCAATTTGCAGCATAATTACAGCTGAGAAAACTTGTAATAAACTAACAGTGAGTTCTAAATTCGTTAGGAGCTATTGGAAGTTTCATGCCGCCCAGCAAAGATGATTTTTCAGTTAGTAATACTCAGGAGTCATATGGTGGAAATTATGATAAACTGAGGAAATTGAATGTTTAGAATAAGGAAACTAAGAATGGAAACAATAGAATATTAGCCCATTTATTTTAATGAACCAATCACAATGCTGAATGCTGGAAATGTAAAAAACACATCAACACCACACCGCTGGAGTTTGCAAATACATTAGGCATTAAAACTTGCTTTCATGATAAAACAGTTCCAAGCACAGAAAAAAAGGAGAAAGCAAATCCATTCTTATACAAATTGCATTCTTTTCTGTATAACTAATTTATATTTAAATGCTGTAACAGTTCTGAACTGCAGACATCACAAGAAACTGAATAAGGGAAAACATTGTATAAAAGCAAGTCACTTAGAAAATGAGTCCTAACTTTAGGAGTGCAATTTAAATTGCACACTGATGAGATTATAAGCGTGCCACACAGTGTCCATATGCACTGGAAAGACAACTGAGCATTTGTTGTAGGGTTTTTAATATGTAACTTTCTTTGTTGTTACTTGCCTTTCTCTCTCCTTTTCCTCCTCCTTTGAAAGGTTTCCAGTCTTATGAATGGTGGATTTTCCCCCTCACAATTCCTTTCTAGAACCCCACCTCATCCACCTCTGACTTAAAGTAATATGATGGCTAAAGTTAGTTCAGGACTGAAGTGACACTGTACTTCCATATATCTAACTGGAACATACAGTTAAAAACCAAACCAAACCACTTCATAAAGACATTTGACATTTTCCTCAAAGAATTTCACTCAGATCTGGCTTTAGTATTTGATCTTGGAATCAACTATTGACCTATGGATGCTCAGTACCTCTGAAAACCAAGATGTGGCAATCAGAACAGCAGAACTGGAAAAGAACATCCTGTCTAGTCGATGTCCCAGTTAGTCCTTACTATTGGCATCAATTATTCATGTCAGGGTTTTGACTCCTGCTATGTCTTTGCTGAAGAACTCATATTTGTTTTCTCTGTCCTGTGCAGAACAGAGAGATCAGCTGCCTTCATGTTAAAATATCCCTTAGCCCTTCTCTCATAGCGATGCCAGGACAGTGTGAAAGCAGGCCGTGTGGGAGGGGAGGTATGAAGAGGGTAGAGCAGTGGAACACAGAATGCAATCAAGGACAGTGGGATATTGCATCACTCCCCCTCCCATATCTCCCACTAGTTGGCAGAGTACAGGCTGTCTGGCATGGTCCTATAATTCCCCCTTCTTAAGTGGGAGTCCTCCTTAAAGGACAGTGGGTGGGACAGTGAGTGTCTGAGGGAGTCCTGTCAGTGCAGCACAACTTTAGCAATATTGCAGATAGGGACGGTGGGGATGGGGTACAAACCAGTGGGGAGCCACAGAGAACCTTTGCACGCATTCCTGGTCTCTTGCTGCGCCCTCGCACCTGTGCAGATCCCATAGTATCTATAGGCATTAAGAGCGGTTCCGGTGGATTGTTGCACAAGCTGGGCAAACCATATTGTGCCTGAGTTGAAATCTGCAGAATTAAGTGAATGATGGGGCCTCCAAAGGGTTTGAAAATACAGGTTGGACCCTTTGTTGTCTGGCACCCTCCGAACTGACTGGTCCTGGATGAGGTATATTGCAGGACAAGGACAAGGGGAGGTAAGTTCTGCCTCTCCCGTCCCCTGCTGCTGGCCTCACCCTCCCACTGGGCTTCTGTCTGGGTTGGGTGCTGGGCTTCCTGCCTGTCCCCCCCCCCCCACACACACACACACAACCCAGCTGAGACATGCACCCGGCTCCCTGCACCTTTCCCCTGTAGCCCTGCTGAGTTGTGCACCCGGCTTCCTGGCTCCTGCCCCATCCCCCCCAAGCCCAACTGGGCTGTGTGCTACTTCCCCCACCCCTGCATCATGCTGGGCTTCCGGCCTCCCCATTCACCACAGTGCAATGGGACTGTTGGGACCATGGATGTTGCTGGACCAGAGTTCTGATTTATAGAATTACAATCTGTACATATACTGTGCACATTTGTATAGCGTTTCCCTTTCTTTTCCTCTTAATCCATGGATAAAGAAGAACACTGATTTGGAACAAAAGACAGGACTATGCAACACTTTAAAGACTAACAAGATTGTTTATTAGGTGATGAGCTTTTGTGGGCCAGGCCCACTTCCTCAGATCAAATTGTGGAAGAAAATTGGCATGACCGTATATACCAAAAAGGATACAATCAAAAAAAGTGAACACATATAAAATAGACAAATCAGATTTTAGAACAGAGGGGGGATGGGGGGGGGAGAGGTTAATGTCTATATCATTAGCTCATAGACATTAACCTCCCCCCCCATCCTCCCTCTGTTCTAAAATCTGATTTGTCTATTTTATATGTGTTCACTTTTTTTTATTGTATCCCTTTGGTATATATGGTCATGCCAATTTTCTTCCACAATTTGATCTGAGGAAGTGGGTCTGGCCCACGAAAGCTCATCACCTAATAAACCATCTTGCTAGTCTTTAAAGTGCTGCATAGTCCTGTCTTTTTGTTTCAGCAAGACCAGACTAATACAGCTACTTCTCTATTACCGATTTGGAAGTTCAGGTCCACACTAAAATTATTGATCTGTAGGGAATGGTCACACAAAGCCATTTCAGCTACCAGTATACATTAAGTGATGGATCATGGTAGCTGCTTAGCACCTCAGTCATGTCTTTATTCAACATGCTCATTGTTTCGGGAATGAAAGGCGTACACATCCAACCCACTTGGGAGACTGATCTTTCCTGGCAGCTCCTTCCAATACCTACATGCTATCATTCTCAGAGAGGGGGAATCACAGGGCTCATTCAGAACCAATTACAATTTTAGAGTATAATTCTAATTACTATAGGGTGATAATTAAAACTGGTTAGCAAAGCTAGGGCTCTAGTTCATAAACCTTTGGTAGTTAAAATCCTTCGCTTAAATCTGTAATTCAACTCTACCAGATCACAAAGGGTATGTCTACACTAGCCCCCTAGTTCAAACTAGGGAGGCTAATGTAGGCATTCGAAGTTGCAAATGAAGCCCAGGATTTAAATATCCCGGGCTTTATTTGCATCTTCCCATCCGGGCGCCATTTTTAAATCCTTAGTCTGAACTAACTGCCCGCTGCCACACGCCGTAGTCAAACGTTAACTCGAACTAAGTCCTTAGTTTGAGTTAACTGTTACACCTCATTCCACGCGGTGTAACAGTTAACTAGAACTAAGGACTTAGTTTGAGTTAACATTTGACTACCGCGTGTAGCCGCGGGCAGTTAGTTCGGACTAAGGGGATTTAAAAATGGCGCCTGGACGAGAAGATGCAAATAAAGCCCGGGATATTTAAATCCCGGGCTTCATTTGCAACTTTGAATGCCTACATTAGCCTCCCTAGTTCAAACTAGGGGGCTAGTGTAGACATACCCAAAGTAATAAAAACTCTTGGCGAACAAAACTTTAGTTCAAAACCAATTTGAATCATTGTTAAGTCCTGACACTTTCACTAGCTGATATTCAGATTTAAAAACTTGGCTGCTAAAATAGCTAGGTACAGTGCAACTTGTTTGCTGTACTCACCAAGGCCTGGGGCTGTTGTGGAAATGTATATCTGATAAAGGAAAAAAATCCTTACAATATAATCAAAGGACTCCCTGATAACAGCACTGCTCCACAATTACTTCTGCTATCAGGCAGACTTTGAAAAACAGGTCAACCAATAATTTGAGCAATGTTATCTACATCACTAGCAGCTGGCATTCAGTTTGGGACAGGTGTCTTTAAAGCTGAAGCACAAACATGAGCTGTTATTATAGCTAGCGACTGGGGCACACATAGCCTGGGATTTACTGTGGTAGGGTTCCTCAAAAGCAAAGTCTCACACTACACAACAGAAAATATAAGGGACTACACAATGCAAAAATGCACGAAGGAAAGTGCATTTATGATGTAATTTTGAACTTTATCACCATTGTTTTTGGTTATTAGAAGCTCCTTACACTTAGGAACTCTAAGCCACTGTGAGCTTCATTGTTCCCTTTTTTACAGTATATGTATATTCTCACAGCATGGCTAAGCTGCCAGGGCCAAATTCCTATTAGTTGAATGAAGCAAGGCATTACCCTCAACTTGATGTCATTTGTTATTGTCTGTAATACTGTTACTTTTGGGAGGAAGGGGAATTTTTATTAAGGCAAAGTTATAATAGAACACTAACGTACTGCATTGTACATTACTAATCACTTATTTAGGGTCAAGTAGAATTCCATGAATCTGGCTAAGGATTCTGGTTTCTGGCTGGGGAGCCCTTCTTTTAAGAGTATGCAGAAAAGGGTGACATTTCTAAATAGCTATCCTCTATTTGGTATCTCTTTTCTGTATATACTTGGGCTACGTCTACACTGTGGGCTTCTTGCGCAAGAACTGTTTTGCGCAAGAGTGTCTGCGCAAAAATTCTTGTGCAAGAGCACGTCCACACTGACATGTGCTTTTGTGCAAAAGATGTGCTTTTGCGCAAGAGCGTCCATGGCAGTGTGGAAGCTCTCTTGCGCAAGAAAGCTCTGATGGCTATTTTAACCATAGGGGGTTCTTGCGCAAGAAACCCCTGTTGCCCATCCACACTGCCTTCTTGTGCAAGAGCTCTTGCACAAGAGGACTTATTCTTCATGGGGAGAGGAATAACTCTTGCGCAAGAAGCCCTCTTTTCCAACGCTTTACTGTAAATTTACTTGCGCAAGAACGTGTGTGCAGTGTAGATGCTCTGCAAGTTTTTGCGCAAGAACAGCTGTTCTTGCACAAGAAGCCCGCAGTGTAGACGTAGCCTTGGTGTAAAAACTTTTCCAGAACGGTCTATGTTTTACTATACCCCAGTTCCATAACAGGAGAAATCTCATTTTTTTCCAATAATGTGCCATACATTCACTTTTTAGTATCACATCCGATCAATTCCCAAATTTCAGGGAATGTTCTAGGGATCAATGATGAGAACTCTGTTGATTTTGGTGAAAATAATAATAAAAAAATTAAGATGTTTAGTGGATTCAGCATGGCAGTAGCTCCAACTCATCTCACCTTCATCCCTATGTATCGTAACAGTATTGACACCCTAAATGATGTCTCTGCCAGACATAAAGAAAACAAATAAGGACAGTGTGTGTGGGGGAGAGGGGGAGAGGTGAGAGGGAGGAGGTAATGGTGATGTACTTAGAGTCCCTGGTGTGGGTAGGGAAACTGGGGGGATTCTGGCATGGGACAGAAGAATGGGAACATACAGCCTAGCATTGAAGAGGGAGTGAATGGAGCAGCACATAAACCTCTTGGTAAGTGGGAAGAGTAGGGAAAGGAGGAGATGGTGGAAACAAAGTCCCTGCTATTTGGTGGAAGGAGAAGTGTGTGTGTATGTAGCGGGGGTGACACATGGTGAAGGGGAGAGCACACAAAACCCCTGGCAGGGAGAATGTGTTAATCCATATGGGAGAGGAAAGAATGGGGGGGAGCACATAAAGCCACTTCCATGGTATAAATGGGGGGAATGGGAATCTTGGAGGGGAATGGAGAATGAGGAGGTACATAGAACATCTTGCGGAGAGAATGGTGGATGCAGATATGAGGGGGGGAATGCTGGGACACATAGAGCCCCTGGCATGGGAGATGGGGGAAATGAAGGACACAGAACCCCTGGCATTAGGGAAAGGTTTGAAAATTGCAGGAATCCATGAAATAGAGGAGGGAGGCAAGGAAGCCATGGTGTGTGCAGCCTTTTAGTTTACACTGAGGCTCCTTTACACTACCATAGCACTGTAAAAGTATCCTTGGGAGGAAAAGTATTTATACAGTACATGAGAATCAGGCCCTCAGAGTCCTGGCTAGTCATGCACTAGGCTAAATTCTCTAGGGTTAGTCCCTTCTTTGGTTGTCCCAAAATTCTGGGAGAAGATCACCGTGTAAAAAAATCTGTAGGAAAGGGCTTGCCAGTAGGAAGGTGTCTCAAAAGTTGTTAACCCAAAATTTGAGCCACCCATGAGCACGAGTGACTTTTGAACATCTTGACCATTATGTAAAAGAGGTATTCCCATATTTAGGGCATGCTTATAAAAATATTGATTTTGACCATTAAACAAAAGCACAAGTGCATACAGTTTGTGAAATCTTACTAGGTTTCTATTTATACAATACAGCATTTGATAGAAGAAGGGTGTGAGGCCTCAAATCTCCCAGTTGATAGGATGCTACATACAAGGAGTCAAAGAGAAAAATCTTATCTTGAGTTTATTATTGCTGAGCTGTTCATGAGGAAATAATTACATTGTATGTATAGTCCATCTATCTATATATTTTAGAAATGTCTCTCTGCCTGTCCATCTGTGAGTCTGTTTGTTTAACAACTCCTCCTAAAGGTATGCAGCTTCCTCTTATCCTAACTTAAAGCAAGGTCAGGGTTTGGTTGTGCCAAGAAAATGGGAAGTGCTGGGAATGGGACTGTTTTCCATAATATGGAAAGGGAGGGGCACAGAGAGGAGGGACACTGTGGCGGGATGATTGCCCCACACTGGCCAGACGGGATTAATGTAGGCTAGAGGAAACCTGCACACAGCCCTGGCCAATCTAGGAGAAACTTTTAAAGAGCCAACCAGAGGGTGGCTTGCTGGGGCAGCCCTGTATAAAAAGAGCTGCCCAGCAGAGAGTAGTTAGGCCCTGACTGGGAAGGTGCAGGACCTAGTTCCCTGAGAGGTGCCTTTGATAGAGCAGTGTTGGGCTGGCTCGGGGAAGGGTGAGAAGAGGGAGGCTCCTGCCTGATACCTGCCAGGCGGCTGGCCTTGCCACTAGGGCCAGGAGGGTACAAAAGGGTCACAGGGGAAGTAGCCCAGGGAACAGAAGGCAGGGAAGGGGAGTAGAGTAGGGCAAGACAAGGCTGTCACCAGAGGCTCCCTGGGTCCTCCCTTTCCCCATTGCACAACATCTAGCCCCCTTTGTTTCATTGCTTGGATGGACTGTGGCTTGCCCCTGATGTGAGGGGCTAGGCTCAGAGGCCACAACTATTGTGGCAGCAGGGATACCAGACCGCCGATAACTCCCCCCTCCTCCAGAAAGGGGATGAAAGACAACTAGAGTGGGCATTTCCGGAGGGTAGGTGTCCCAATGAGGACGCTGTGGTCCAGGAGCAATGTGGGTCTGGAACTGGAGCGTGGAAGGAGAACATGGGGAGATACTGGCCAGAGGGAGGTGCCCTGCAGCCTGACAAGAGTTAATTCCCTTTGCTACTGGCAGGAGACACTGTGGCAGTGAGTCACTCTGTGACCAATACAATACTGAGAGAGGCAATTGGGGGGCCAATGAGCCCACAGGAGAGAGCTATATGCAGAATTGCCCCTGAGGGCAGCTGCACCACCAAGAGAAATGGCCAGCAGGGCTGAGGCTCCATCATCTTGCCTGCCTCCAGACCAGGGGAAGTAGCCCCCTGCCCCAAACCCCTCCCACCTAAAGGCTGGGGAGAGACAGAAAGCCCCTGGTGTCCAGGAGTGCTGAGGGGAGACAGAAGGCCACTGGCAGCTGGGAGAGGGTTGGGAGGGGGGGAGAAGGCTCTTGGCAGCTGCAGGGAAGGGGTTATGGGGGGAAGAGAAGGCCCCTGGTGGCTGGGGGGAGCCAGGGGAAAAGGGAAGGCCCTTGCTGGGGAAAATAAAATTCCATAGAGCATGAGGAAAAAAATCCTATGTCGCATATTTAAAGGCTATTTGGACATGGAATCAGATTAAAGGACATCCTGGCCTGAAATCATCACAGGTTATTGATACATATTTTCAAGCACTCAGAAATATGTTCAAGAAAACAAAGGAAGATAACTAGGATCCTTATGGTATTGTATACAGAAATATCACAGAGCCTCTAATCTGAATTCATTCATTCAATTACTAAAGGTTCAACATCTGTAAACAAAACTGTCAATTACAGCTAGTTTGCTTCAGCCATATCACAGTTAAGTAATATGGTAACCCCAGGAATTAACGAAGCATGGGTTGAGCTATTAGTTAGAGTTTCAAGAATATAATATAATGAGTTATACAGAAGTGTTCTATTATGAAAGAGCTCAAAAGCTTTCTCTACTGGTATCAATCTGATATTTTGTGTTACTCAAATGTGGTAAAATAAAAAGGACCCAGTTGTCTCCTGTTTACAACAATCTCAATTATAGAAAGTAAAAATTCCTTATAAAAAAGAAAACCATTTAGATGATGAAGAAGGAAATGTAGAGGATAAACAATTCCAGGACAATTGTACAGGGGATTATCAATTGAATATGGCAATTCTTGTTGGTGGTTATATTTTATTATCCAGACGCTGATAGAAAATAGCACCTAAAAGTCATAAACAAGATTGATCCAAACAGCTGGTGAATAGGGCAAAAACTCTAGTAACTGACTTTTGATGTATTTTATCTGAAAATCATGTCCAGATTTTCAGATATTGTGAGCTAAAATTATTTCAGATTTATTTGTGGTACAAGCCTTAGCTTTATTATATATCAGGTGAAAAGACAGCAGATAGTTCAGAATTCGGTGGATGGAATTATTGTGCTCTCAGTGGAAAGAAAATGTCAACATCTGGCTGAGATCAGGGTAACTGAATTTTTATTGTATTCCTGTTTTTCATCTTCTGCTAAGTGAATTTAGTGCTCAGAAAAGGTGACAAATTTGAAGGATCTTGGTTCCTAGGCTGTTGATCGATGCCCAGAACAGGAGTGACACTATAAACTTCTCAGTCCTGCTAATGTACCACCATGCTAACTCGCGGGACCACCTTTAGAAATGAGATAGCCATTCAACCCTAGTCCTCAGCACTGCAAAAAAAACCCAGCACTTTCACAAATGGCACTGATTGTTATCTGTCTCAGCAATCTGGATACCTGTCCATCAGGAACTTGGAATGAGATAATTATTTCTCACAAGTCACCAAATATTCGTCACTAACTCTAAGAGACCAGGGCATTGGTACTATGGCCTAGCCATCAAATCTGATGGGCACAAATCAAAGACAGCCACAATGCAGTATTCAGAGAGTAACTGCTAGAGCCAGCATTGACAGGCAAAAAGTCAGGGGCAGAGTCCATCTGGGGTTAGAGCCTGGAGATCAGAAAACAAGATAGAGATGGAGTTTTAGCAATTCAGAAGTCTGTGGGAGTTTTCCAGACCTCTTTCTGGGCTACCCTCCAGGGTAACATAGTAAGCATGGGAAATCAGAAGGATGCAAGGTACTGTCTCTCTAGTCTCTTTGGGCAATACTTCCTGTGACACCTAATCTCTGCTGTGTCCCCTGAAGGTGGCTTTTCATGGCCCCCTGGTTATGATGTGCCCTAGACTCTACAGACTTGGGTTCTAGTCTCTCAGGGCATGTCTACACAGCAGCATTATTTCGGAATAACTGACGTTATTTCGAAATAACAAAATGTGCATCTAAACTGTAAGCCATTATTTTGAAACTAGCCAATTAGCCCGTCATAAGACGGGATTTTCAGGTCTCCTCTCCTGAGCTCTTTCACTCCATCTCTCTCTCTTTCTCTCTCCTCCTACTGCCTCCCCCTCTCTCTCAGCTCTCCTCCACCTCCTGCCTCTCTCTTCCTCTCTTTCTTTCTCTTCTCCTCCTCCTGCCTCTCACTCTCCCTTTCTCTTCTCCTCCTCCTCCTGCCTCTCTCTCCCCTCCGTCTCTCCCTGCCCCTCTTCCCCTTCCCCTTCCACTGTGGCGCTCGGCTGAGTGCTGCCTGCTCAGCCGGGCTGCCGCGAGGGAGGGGGGTGGGGTGGTGACATACACGGCCAGGGCCGTGTACGTCACCGCCCCCCCTTCCCCTCTCGCCGCAGGGGAGCCCAAACGGCCCCTTGCGCTGCTGGCTCCCCCAGCGCCCGGCTGAGGGGTACAGCACTCAGCAGAGAGCCACAGCGGGAGGGGAAGGGGTGGCGGTGACGTACATGGCCCCGCCCCCGGCCGTGTAAGTCACCACCCTGCCCCCTTCCCCTCCCTCCATGGCGGCTCGGCTGAGTGTTGCGGGCTCAGCCGGGCCGCCGCGGGGGAGGAGGGACGGAGCGGTGACGTACATGGCCAGGGGGCGGGGCCGTGTACGTCACTGCCCCGCCTTCCCCTCCCCCGCGGTGGCCCAGCTGAGGGGCATAGCACTCAGCGCCGCAGCGGGAGGGGAAGGGGGGGCGGTGTCGTACACGGCCACGCCCCCTGGCTGTGTTCCTCAGCACCCCGTCCCCCTTCCCCTCCCGCCGAGGCTCATGAGAACAATATAATTAATACATGTGTCTCAATTTATAAAGAACTAATCTGTCAAACTTAAATTGTAATGGAAAAATGATTCCATTTAATAAAGTTCGCTAGCGTTTCATCTAGAATTTAAGATCTCTTTACATACAAGTGATCTAGAGACATAAATGTCTTTCTTTTCAAAGGAAAGACTATGTCTCCAGTAGTAACATGGTACCCTGTGAGATAGTACCTTCAGGCCAGTAGGAGCCAATACATGACTTAAACATTGTGGTGTAGACTATTAAGAAGTTCTAAAATGATAATTTAATTATCTATCTTGGGTCCTTTGCATGCCTTTTGTGACACTATGCCCCCATATTTATGGAAATATGTGTTTGAATGTGAATATGCATAATTCAAATACGCTAAATGCAAAACAGGGCAAGTAACCTGACATCCTAGAGCTTGCAATCCCCTGAACGTATATATGCTATTTGTGTGCATGTATCATTCTTTCATTCAAAGTTTGAAATATAAACCTGCTTATTAATCTTCTAGTGAAAGTCATTAGTGGTACTTAAGGAACTTAATGGCCCAGTGCTCAAGACAATGATCTGTAAATAGCTTTTGTTTTTCTTGTAAGCCCATAGTGGATGATCCTATGAACACACATGACCATGCCACCTGATGCTGGAATCCAACTTGAATTTTGTATTGGTCTAGAGGGGGAGAATTGAACAAAAGGATGGGGATCAAACCATGAGGGTCTTCAGCTGGCTTCACAAATGGCTCCCCTCCAGAAGAGGACACATGAAGAGATCTGGAAACAAAGAACACTAATGAGGGGAGAAGCTGTTAGACCCGGGTCAGAGAAAAAAATTGGCTCTGGCTTGAGGAATTTTACCTGAAATAAGACAGGGTATGAAATGATGATTTGTAACAATTTTTCTTAATGTATTAGGCTCAGCTGGCCTGTTTTGTTTATTTTAGCTTAGTAACTTACTTTGATCTGTCTATCATCACTTGCCAATCATTTAAACACTACTGTTTTATTTAATTAAACCACTTATATTTATTATCAAACTCAGTGTATTTAATTGTTACCTGGGGGTGGAGGTATCAACACACGTGTGCAGACTTCACTTTCATTGATAAAGAGAGTGAACTTTGAGCTTTCTCTTTATAAAACTTTTATACAGAGTAAGACAGATCTGGGTTTTGGTCTTATCTGGGGCTCTGTTCCTGGATGATAAGTCTCTGTAGCCGAGCCCTCCCGGAGCTGAGCTGTTGCTGTTAACAGTGTCTGTGTTACTCTGCTGGGATGCTATTACCCCAAATCTGTGCTTTTGTTGGAGAGACCAGAGCTTCTGGCTCAGCAACACAAGATGTAGTGGTGCCCCAGAGAACAGGTAGGCCAGCTCAGTGGTGTGATCTCTCATCCGGTGACAGTCTCAAGGGGATCTCTGTGATCGAACCTGTCACAGCTTTAATTTCTCTTCTTGTACCTTATTTTTCACTAGATAGTGGCAAGGTAATTTGAACTTTGATGAAACACCTCTGTTTTCTGTATGTGCTCATTCAGGAGGCCCTTGTCCAATTTGCTTCACATGTGGTAAAGCAATTCAACCTCAGACCCAGTGGCAACCTATTAGTTCTGAGGTGAATATGCCTTGGTGGGTTTTAGAGATGAGGGCCACAAATGGGCTAGCTGTATATATTGCACCTTCAAGAATGAGGCCTGCTTCCTTGAAGAATATCTTGAATTACTTCAAGTTTTGGCTTTTTTGGGGGGGCAGGGGGAGGGGTTACATAGTCTGGCTCTTCTTCTTCAGCAGGCCCCTCTCTAACACACTACTCACAGCCCACTGGAAACCTGCACTCAATCAAGTTCCCCATCCTGTTCAGAAAGAGGCAGCTCTAGTTTCTACTCTGTGCCTATCTCAATAGATCCATTAGCCAAAACCAAGTAATAAAGACACAATAATAAAGTAAATACTAGCACAAATTTCAAATTCTTTGCTAATTAAAACATTCTACATAGATGATCCCTCCAGCTATATATTCTAGTGTCCTCACACATTAAGGCCATGTTGACACTACGCAGAAGATCAATGCTGCTGCAGTCAATCTTCCGGGGTTTGATTTAGTGGGTCTGCTGAATACCTGCTAATTCAAACTGAGAGGGCTTCCCCATCGGTGCCCATAGCTCTGCTTCTCATGAGGAGTAAGAGAGGTCAATGGGAGGTTGTGCTCCTGTTGACCTCCTGTTGTGTGGATGGCACCAAAATGTCAACTCCAGCTACATAATTAATGTAGCTGGAGTTGTGTATCTTATGTCAATTTTCCCCTTTAGTGTAGACCTGGCCTAAATGAATAGCTCTCACCACGCTCTAAGGGTATGTCTAGACTACATGCCTCTGCCGACAGAGGCATGTAAATTAGACATACTGACAGTCAATGAAGCAGGGATTTAAATATCCCCTGCTTCATTAGAATAAAAATGGCCACCGCGTTGTGCCGGCTCAGCTGACTGTTGGCACAACGTGGCAGACAAGATGCGGATCGGTTAACAGGGAAAGCCATTGTCGACCGATCCCTTATGCTTCGTGAAACGAGGTTTACAGGATCGATCAACAATGGCTTTCCCTGTCGACCGATCCATGTCTTGACTGCCGCATTGTGCCGACAATCAGCTGAGCCGGCACAACGCGGTGGCCATTTTTATTCTAATGAAGCAGGGGATATTTAAATCCCCGCTTCATTGACTATGTTGGTATGTCTAATTTACATGCCTCTGTCGGCAGAGGCATGTAGTCTAGACATACCCTAAGAGACCACAACATGGTTTGAAGTTGAACATACTATGTAGGATTAAAGTAATAAAGAAGAAAGAAGGACTCCTAATTCCAACACAAGATAAAGATGCTTCTTTTCCCCCTAGCTTGGCAGTCGGTTACTAACACAGTACTGTTAAACCAAAGGAAAACCGCAATGGACCGAATTAGATGTGATGAATTATCATTAAGGACTGATGACCTCTGCCTCTGTGAATGGCTTCAAAAGCATGAATCCCTGAGTCTATCAGAAATGCTAGCTGCAGTCGTGCTACTTCAGTGATGCTAATTGTTCTCATTAGTGAGATGCTTGCTCTCCTGTGACCCTTGCAAAGAGCACAGTTATGGGATTGGTTTTCTGGGTGACATCCATGCCATCTGCTTTTCTTTTACAATCCATAGCCACAGAGATTTGTCAGTGCTGCACTGAAAGAAATGCCTGATGCAAAAAGTGCTCTTAACCAGATGTTATCGAATATTTTATGAGAGATGAACACCAGGTAATTTGGCAGCAATTGCAAAGTTATTGTCTGGTGGCTGTGTTGTAGGAGAAGTTAAAAAAAAAACCCTTCCATAATGCAGTTATGAGAACAAGCAACCAAAGGCCAGTTTCACTGGGAAAAGTGATATGAGCATGTTACAATTAAAGGTTTGGGAACTCATCTGTTTCAGTTTGCCAGGGTTGGTGTTTTGGTTCACGTGGGGTCACATTCCTTAAGGGCTAGACTGTAACATTATAATTTTGCCCTGAGTAAGAGGGCACCTATAGCCGTATCACCCTGGGAAGAGACCACAGAATTAATTGTGACTCTACCACAGTTTTTTTTCTTGATCCTTCATAGCTCAGGGGAGTAAGTTATTTCATCCTTTATCACAGAGCATCTTATTTCCCCCGTGTGCCCAGCAGCTCTCTGACCTATGAGTGGGGGATAAGGGAGGGAACAGCAGAGACACAGCTCCTCCTGTTTCTCTCTGCCACCTGTCACAATTCATGGCAACTGCACCTATATTTCCTCTTAGTAGTCCCACAATGGCACCCATACTCAGTCATCTAGCTCCCTTGCCATTGGCTCCCTTGGGTGGAGACCAATGTGCGTGTCTCTCTCCAGCCTGACTGTAGCATTTCCAGCTACCTGCCTTCCTAAATTATTCTCAGCAAAAGACAGTCTGTCTAGGGAGGCTGGCTTGCTTTCTCTGCAGAGACTAAGATCGGTGTAAATTGCCCACAGTTATAAATTATCACACAGTTCTTTCTAAGAAAACATATTTTTAAGGTAAAAGCACTACAGAAAAACCTATTCATACAATACTATTTGTTGGTAGTCTGTCGTGTCTGACGATGACGTCTTGAACTTGCACAGGCTTATCGGTTGTGGACTCGCATGTGGCTAAGGAGTCCAAGCCTTGAACGGCATGGGCGTTCACAGTAGGGGCAAAGGAATTGTCCTGGCTCTGTCGGTGTGGCTGTTACTGTTGCTTTTTTCCCTCTCGCGAGCATCAATCAGGTGTATGCGTTGCTGCTCTTTGAAGTTGTCATACGCGTATCGTACGAGAACACACCAGCCTGTTCGGTCTTCTGCATGCTGCTTTAGCTGCTTTGGCTTTAATCCAGCATGAGCAATGTTGGCCTTTACGCAGTCTTTAAACCTCTTGCGAGGCCTACCTTGATTCCTTTTGCCCTGGGAGAGTTCATCATAGAGGAGTTGCTTAGTTGACTCCTCCATTCAAATGACGTGCCCTGTCCAACAAAGCTGGGCTTTCAGAATCATGGCTTTAATGCTTGTGGTTCCTGCTCTGTCGAGGACTTCCAAGTTTGTGACTCTGTCCTGTCATCGAATGTGCAGTAATGACCTCAGGCTCTGTGTGTGGAAGCGCTCCAGTAGTTTCACATGTTTTCTGTACAAGGTCCAGGCTTCACATCCACACAGGAGGCTGGTCAAGACTACAGCCTTGTACACTTTCAGTTTAGTGGACTGTTGAATAAATTGTGCTGATTCAACACTCGTGCTCTCAGATGTCCCAATGCCTAACTGGCTTTGCAAATCCTGGCACTGATTTCTTTGTCAAGGGGAGCCTACATTGGCTATCACACTGCCGAGGTACTTAAACTTGTCCACTGTTTTTAACTCTGTTCCTTCAATAGAGATTGAAGGGGGGAGAGCAACAGATTCTGGAGCAGGCTAAAAGAGTATTTCAGTCTTTCCTAGGCTGATGGTCAAACCAAAGAGGTGAGTGGCTTCAGCAAACTTGTTGAGGATAACCTGGAGATCAGATTCCTCGTGTGCCATAAGTGCACAGTCGTCAGCAAAAAAGAGCTTCAAGAATGAACCTCTCAAGCATCTTGGTTCTAGCATTCAAATGACGAAGGTCGAAAAGTGACCCATCAAGCCTATAGTTTATATAGACTCTGTGGTCCAGGTCCCTGACTATGTGACTGAGGACACACGTAAAAAAGAGGTTGAATAGCCCTGGGGCCAGCACGCACACTTGCTTCATGCCATTGGATATCTCAAATGGATATGAAAACTCACCATTCGAAAAAATGAAGCCAGTCATGTCATCATGGCACAAGCATATGAGGTTGACAAATCTTCTCGGGCAGCCGAATTTTAACAGGATAATCCACAGGGCTTCTCTGTTGACCGTGTCAAACACCTTGGTCAGGTCTATAAAGACAGCGTATCGATCCAAGTTCTGCTCTATGCACTTTTCCTGGACCTGACAAACAGCAAAGAACATGTCAATGGTGCTGCGGCCTGGACGGAAACCACACTGTGCCTCTGGTAGGTTCTCCTCTGAGATGCTGGTGATCAGATGGTTAAGGATGACTCGAGCTAAGATCTTCCCAGCAGTAGAGAGAAGGGAGATGCCCTGGTAATTTCCACAGTCAGCTTTATTGCCCTTGTTCTTAAAGAGCGAGACGATTGTGGCATCCCTAAAGTCTTTGGGCATGTCTTCTTCCCAGATGCTGGTCAAAATGCTGTAAAAGGCTTCGAGTGACACTGGTCCTGCTGCCTTGAAAATTTCCGCAGGAATACCGTCCATCCCAGGGGCTTTGCCAGAACTAGTCTGGCTGATTGCCTTTTTGACCTCATCCATTGTAGGGAGCGGGTCAAGACAGTCTATCGTGAGTTTCTGAGGGATCTGATCCAGGGCTGCAGGGTCGACAATGGAGGGCCTATTGAGAAGGTTGCTGAAGTGCTCTCTCTACCTATCACTGATGCTGCTCTTCTCCCTCAGGAGGGTCATGCCATCTGCAGACAGGAGAAGTGCAGTACTTGGCTTTGAAGGTCCATATACAGCTTTGATAGCACTAAAGAACATCTTGGAGTTCTTGGTATCGGCATAATGTTGGACTTCATCAGCTTTTCTCCCACCACCCATCTTGCATTTTGCGAAGTGCAGTCTGCTCCTGAGTCTGAAGATGCTTGAAACGGTCATGTTTGGAGATTGAGGACTGGTCATTTTGCCATACCAAAAATGTGTTCTGTTTTTCCTGTTAGATCTTCATGATGGTCTCGTCATTTTTGTCAAACCAGTCTTGGTGAACTCTTTTTTAGTCCTAGTATCAACTTAGCTGATTCCATCACCAGGGTTTTGAACTGGTCCCATTTTTGTGTCGGGTCTCCAGTCAAGGGTCCATGGGACGTCAGCACGTCGTTAAGGCAGGCTGCGAATTGCTCACGATGACCAATATGCTGCAGCTTCCTGATGTTAAAGGAAGGTCTGACAACCTTGGGCTTCTTGAGGTACAGTGGTGTGATGTGCAGCATAAAGACAGATCTGACGAGTCTATGATCAGTCCAGCACTCAGCTCCCTGTATGGCCCTAGTGATCTTAACATCATGCATGTCCTGCCTGCGACTGATGACATAGGTGCCATTGTTTTGATCTCGGGTGCATCCATGTGGTCTTGTATTTATTGGCCTGCCTGAAGAGACTGTTGGTAATCGTCAGGTCATTTTCTGCACATAAGCTCAGCAAAAGGAGGCCATTGGTATTCATGTTACCAACGCTGTGATGCCCCAGCACCCCTTTCCAGTTCCTACAGTCCTTGCTAACTCTGGTGTTGAAGTCACCCAACAGGAGAAGCTTGTCACTAGGAGGAATTGCTTTCACAAGACGATCAAGGTCCTCGTAGAAACTCTCTTTTGCTTCATCACTGCTAGTCAGAGTGGGGGCGTAATGACTATGACTGTGACATGATGAAAGGGGTTGTGGGTAAAGCGGAACTTGATCAGACACTCACTGATGCAAGTTGGTAGGTCAGGAAGCTGACGCAGAAGTGATGTCTTAATGGCAAGTCCCACTCCGTGGATTATGTCTTCGTTTTCTGGCCTGCCTTTCCAAAAGAAGGTGTAACCTCCTTTCGGTTCGCAGATGGATCCTTCCTCTGCAAGTCTGGTCTCACTCAAGGTGGCTATATCAATGTTATAGCGTGCCAGTTTTCTTGCTATGAGGGCTGTTCTTCTCTCAGGCCTCATAGTATTCTCCCTGTCCAAGAGGGTGCAAACATTCCATGCTCCAAATATCAACTTTCTTTTCACTGTTTTTCGACCACTGTGAGGGTAAAACTGCTAGCCATGGCATGCTGGCCAGTTTGGTTGGGACAAGCAATTTTTGGGACACCTTTTCTAGTCCTTTGAGGGTGAGCAGCACTACTCCTAAAAAGGCCTGTTCAGTCACCTGGGATGTTAATGAACTCCTCTGTTGTCCCAGGATCAAAGTCGAGTGACCAAAGTCCACAGGCTGCCTATGTGCAGGTTTGGGACTACGACTCCCAGTGGTCACCTCCACCTGTCGCTTCTCCCCTCCCCCATTGCCGCAGGACTTTGAGGTAATTTTTTGTAAACTGAAAGAGATGAGAATGTGCAAAGAACCTGTGGGGGAAAGTATTTAAAGTGGAAAAGCCGTTGCACAGGGGCAATTCCACTCTTGGCCTAAGAAGCCTGATTCCAGTGGTATGAAAAATCGTCACGGCTGGAGACTTTCTAGGCTGCAGTGGATGGCCATGGCGTCTTCGTTGCCCTGTCATGTCCTTTACTCTCCACAGAGCCTTGCAGAACCGCCTTCCTGGTCATTGGATCTCACGGTTGATCTCATCCACACAGTCCGCCGGAGCCAACTTCACATGCTGGAGTAGGCAAGTCCCTGTCTCACCGAGGGATTCTGACCTGTCAGCTACCCTCACCTGGTTTAGCCCGCCTGTCAAAGCGGTTTATCGGGGTGTGGCCGCTGCGCACGCTACAGCTTCTTGGAGCCACAGGTGAGAGCTGGGTGCCAGGTGGGGACCAAAGGTGCACAAACTGCCCCTGAAGAGACATGACAAGTCCCCACACCAGAGGTGCTACCCCTCTCTGGGCACCCGAGACACCCCTATACAATACTATACAGACATGCTAAAAAGCTTAATGGCTCACCCCCACCGCTCCCAGCTCCAGGCTCCCAGAAGGGACGGGGCCTCAGGCAGAAGGGGTTGAAGTGAGGCAGCCAGTCCCCGGTGCTACCTGGATGGTGAGACACCTCCTTCCCCTCGCACTGTGCTGACCCTAAGAGCCAGCTGAAGCATGCAGCACTGGGCTTTGGAGCGGACTGTGCGGCGTTCTTGCGATGATTCTAAAGGGTCTGGGGCTTCAGGAGTGGCCTGAAATCCCAGGCCTTTTAGAATTGCTGGGTTCTGGGGTAATTGTCCCCTTTTTCTCCCCCTGTTGGTGGGCCTGCCACTCCCCTTCTCCTGCAGAAGCTATGTACAGTCTCACAACAAGACATAATTTCATTTTTAATACAATGCACGCCAAAGATATTAAATTTAGTTTAAATTTGAGTCACAACCTTCTGATCGGAATTCAAACTTTCTCTGAGTTCAAGGCTGCTCAGATGCAGAGCTTTGGCTTGAGCCTGCCTTGCTTTCCTGGAGAGAGAGTGGAAAGTCCAGAAATATTCCAGAGATATGTGCAAATTGGTCCACTTATAGCAAACCTTTTCTTGAATGGGCGGAGAATGTCCACTTGTTTTTGGTCAGGCAAGGGAAAATGTTGAAGGCAGTAAAATGTCTGGAAACTGGGGGAGAATACAGTGTGCAATGGAAGATGCTCATTGAATTCAGTGAGCGTTGATTCAGGCCCATGTTTCCAATGATTTCTAATATAGTAATTCTTTTGTTTATAGAAAAGAACCTGGACCACATTTTGCATATGTAGAAAAAGATTCACAAATATATGGACTGATAATATATGGTGATAGGAGGAATAGAAATCATTATGATTCTTTGGTAAACACATATTCCTACAAGGGGGAAAAAAGACAGACGTCTCACTTGCATGTTTCAGATTACAGTATGAATCTTTTCTCTGGGAAGTTTACATCTTTGGAGCTGTTCAGTGAAATCTTCAGGGTTCTATTGAAGGCTAATTAATTTAAACTGAACTAATTAGTGTTAAAAGATTACCCTAGCAACAACATGAGGGCTACTATATTAGCCTTGTTTATACAAATTAAAATAAGCCCAGCCTATGGGTTACACAATTGAGGATTTCAAAACTAAAGAAGAAAATATGAATTTCCTTCTTGGGGCTAATGGACTATCCACGACAAAATTTACAGCAAGGACAAATCCAGGGATCCTTATTGTTTTCTTTTTCTCAGTCCTTAACATTTTTACCTTGGTTCCAATGGAATTTTGCCTGTGTAAGCATGTATGAAAACGGAGGGGCTAACACAAGTCTTTCAGACATAGCCTGACATGCCACATTACCCTGGGACACCTATGGAAAGAATTCTGCCTCAGGGAGAGAAGATTTTTCTTGAGGTAGCCTGTTGCTGGGTTGCTTAATGAGGAGAAGTATATTCCCTCTCAACATGAATCCCACTCTGGTCTAAAAGAGCAGTAACGCCACAGCCCTTTCACCTCCTCCTTCTTTTCCCCCATTGGTAGTGCTCAATGATGTGGACTCGTTCCAGTCCAAAACTCAGTAGCAATGTCATGAAGAGCACTGCATGGCTAGAGGATGCACGGAGGAAAGGAGCTGACCTCTTCACTCCTCTAGACCTCTGATTGGGTAGAAAGCTGGACTGAAATCCCACCCCATGTGCTACTGCCAGCTCTACTCCATTTAGTAGCTAGCAGTGCCACTGGAGATCAGATGACGGCGTGGGCCGCAGGATGGGTTATATATTGCTACTGCAGGGATACAGCAAACCCAAATGCAGCCTGAGTCCACAGTTAGGAGGTAGGCCCTAATTGCAGCCTGACTGGGTGGTTAGAGTATATTCTTGCACTGCACTTCACACAGGAATCACCCACTACATATGGGAAGGAGGAGCTGTAATCTATGACTGAAGGCTGAAATAGTTTGTGCTCTTTTTGTTGTTGGAATGGAGTCCATTTGTGAAATAGCTGGGGTTTATTTTATTCTATTCTCCTTAACTGTTCTGTTGAATGACCTGTGTGATTCTGCCAAGGCAATTAAGATAGATATGCATGCTGGAGGGATGCTGGGGAGAATCTCTGTCTTCCCCAAATGTGGTAGGAGGGTTCTCTACCCTAAGACAAACAAGAAATGTTCTTCCATAACCACCAATCTTTAAATAGTGACCATGTGGACATGAAAAGCCGAACATACGTCATCCCTTTATTCCCCTTTGCACAGAAACAAGTATATCAGTTCATTAACTCATCATTGAGAAGCCTTTAGGTCAAGCTCTGGTCATCTGTTCAAATCAGTAGACCCTTAATCAGTCTTCACAAAAGCTCTGCATGGAAGGTGAGGACTATTACTGTAACTGCCTTTAACAAGTTGGGAAACGAACACACAGAGTGGCTTGCCCACGGTCCCATTAAAAAGTTATTGCTGGAGGTAGGGGTTCCCAACTCCATTAATGAATTCCTGTACTATAGTGTTTTCTTGCAGCCACAAAGACAATCATCACCATGTATGCTTGCACAGATACCACTACAATATTCTGTGTTGTGAAGTTCTGCAAAAGATCTTGAGGAATTTTAGGACAGCTTTAGTATTGCCATAACTTCATCATAAGTCTCACAACAATCGGTATTTCTTTAAAGACCCTTCTCCTAGAATCCAGTGAATATGCAAGGATCTGAGGTTTCTTTTTTATATATATATAAAAGTAGGTGATTGATGCTGTCATGCCTATGGAGAAAAGATTGAAAATATGACCCAGACAAACCCTATCTGTTCAAAGACAAATTAAAAGAACCCCAAGTACATTTTTTTTTAAAAAAAAAGCTCATTATTTGTAAGATATTCATGATCTGGGGGCACCTAATTCATGATTGTTTTAAAGTTTAGGGCTGGCAACCATGCAACTTATTTACACTCTGGCACCACAATGTTAACATTGCACCTTTATCTTTACCAACAGTTTTCATTTTTTCATTAAGCTATCACAACCCCACAACTGCTTTTTATTAGCCCATCTCAAGCAGAAGCTTGAAACCAACCCTCAAATACCAACCTTTATGACTTCATCACTCAGGTTCACTTCAAATGAATTCTTTCAGAAACCAAAGCCACTGACCCACATGGGTCAGATTTGCTGTATGCCATCTTCTGCATTATTTGTGCTATGGGGCAGCTACCATGGAATGTGATAAAACTTTCAAAACCCATGAACAGGGCTGCAAAGGTTGCTCACAATGTGTATATAGTGGGCTGGCTTCATTTCCCATGGCTGCACTGGCTTCTGCCCTCAAAGAAATGTTTGTGCTTTGTAAATAACTTACACAATTGTTTAATCTCTTCGGGGAACCTGAGTTGCTGCTGTGACACAAATAAACTTGCCAGTTTCTGCAGCTCTGTGCAATATTCACTCCTGCAAGTGTCTATTGGCACCTTCTTTGGTTGCTGTTTGCCTTGGTCAAAGGCAATGGTCTACATTACAACAAGGGGTTCAGATGAGGGAGGGATTGTTAACTGGATGTTCAGGTGAAGAAAATGGGGGATAAAGCAAAGGTAACTAGAAGAGAATACTAATGCACAGAGTTAACATATATGAAGGGACAGCTATCTAAATTAGAACCCGAGCAAGGAATAACTACACATAATTAATTCACCGATTTAGAAGTTTGGTCTTGATATTTACATTGGTTTTTAAGCTGGGTAAACAGGCCAGAATGATGCAATTGTGTTTATTTTCTGGGAAGGAAAACAGCGTGCCATAAGCATTCTTATTTTCAAAGAAAACCTCCAATTAATTCATATAATCTTTTTTCCGGAAGACTTGCAGAAAGTATGTACACAAAGCAGATTTTTGCACAAGAGATGACAAGATTAATGAATTTTGCAGTTTAATGAATTAATGCGTATTTATGGTGGGAAATAATACCCAAACACATGCTACCAATACACATTCCAAATTAAACACAATGTGTTGATGAACCAAATTATCTGTAAACACAAACGTTGGATACTTTGTGGGAATTCTAAAACTGTTGTCTATTAGTCTCATGACTTAATTCAATTGTCATTCCATTTGGTTTACAGTTATACAAGACAGATGGGAGGGTCTCACACTTTTTCTTGTCAAACGTACATGATCAATTACATAGATGTAAATATATAATACCTGTATTTTGACAAACGTATTTACATACATTTGCATTTTTAATTTTAATTTGCATATTTTTAAGAACTGACAGCAGTAGAAACTACATAAATCCCTGCAGGAAAAAATATGCCACAGCTTTAAACTTGTTTTTCCCTGTGGCAACTACATTGATTACACTGCCTCACCTGATCTTTGGTTCAGTAGGAAAAAAAAAATCAACTTTGTGCCTAGTCATCTTGTCAGAATGGGTGAGATTCTTTACTGACTTTCAGCAAGCACAGAACTCACAGCCCAGCGGGCAAGATGTTTAAGGTGACTTTAAGATACCTTTGTATTTTCCTAGTTTCGGAGTGTTCTGAGGGCTGCAGAGGCTTCCTATGGGTCTAAGTTATGGCAGCCTCCATGACCCACTGAAGGTGAGGCATTGTTCTCCAAAAGCTGCACTGTGCTGTGAGCTGAGCTCTGCCCTGACATGCTCTTCCTGCCTCAGCATGTCCCACTTTATGAATGTCATCTACAGTACCTGAACTTGAGGAGTCCTCCTCAGGCCATATACAGGGCTTGTAGAGCTCTTTCACATTGCTCCATCTCTTTTATGCAGCATAAAGTGGTGAAAAATGTGGGTGAGGAATTCCCACAATCAATCAACTGGGTAGATGACATAGATGATGACTAGCAAAGTTACGCTAGAAAGATTATTCTTCATGGGACCTATGCTGCTTCACAGAGCCATGTTCTGCTCTCAGTCAAGGGGTTAGTCCCATTTACTATGATGCATCTGAGATCAAAATCTGGCCCAGAGTGTTTATTAAGTGTTGATTTATCTGATCCATTGCAGAGCTGGCTTATTCATTCATATAATTCTTTCCCGAAAGAGTCTTATGGATGATGTGTCAATTAATTAGCTTCTTGTATGACAAATGAAAAGGAATAATGTGTGATTGAATTAATTGTGGTATTTTGTGGGGAATTATCCTTTAAGTACCTAAGGAATTAATGTACTTTAAGTAGAGAGTCTATTAGTAACTGTAAAAGTGGGATCATGATAAATTTAGTAAAACAAGAAGCATTGCTCAGTTAAAATGCTCTTACGCAAATTAGTGGCTTTTTAAAAATTTTGATGCTGGATTTCTGTAAAATCTTTTTACATTAGGTCTTAATCATTTTCTTTCCCTCTTCCCAATAATGTAACAATAAAGCACTTGCATAGGACTTTATACTCATAAAGCACATGACAAATAATAATTTAAACCTCAAAACACTTCCGCTAAGTAGGTGAGTAATTATTTCTGAACGAAAATACTTCATTAAAAGAGTGAAGGAAGAAATTGTGTTTCAGAGGATTCCAATTGAAACTCTTTTAATTTTTATTTTGACCCCATAAAGAAATGCAAATGTCTTGAACTCTGTTCTCTCTGTCATGATTCCAAAAGAAGTGTTCTCTCTACGCCTTGTTTCTGGGTAATCTCATTCACTGACACAATTTCAACTCTCTAATCAGTTTTAAAATATAATCTTTACCTGAATGGGGACTCTAGACACTGTCTCAATGCAAATAACAATACTACTACTACTACTACTACTAAAAATAGTTACCCATGTCATTATAATCCTTTATTACTCACTGTCATGCCGCATTACTTCATCTACGTCTTAACTTTAAAACCTAAAAAAGTATTTTTTTATCTATCTATCTATCTGACAAAGATTTAAAAAAAATGACTAGCAGATCTCATTTCCTAGTCAAGTGATCCATTTCCAACGCACAGTAACACTAACATCACTACAACATTGCTCATTACAGTGAAAATAGGCCAGATTCAATGGTACACCGGTTAAGCGTGGTTAACAATGTCTCACAAGGGCTCCTACTGTGGGGTTAAAAATAGCAGCATAGCTGTCTGGCCATCACCTGGAGTCCAGACTCTTAAATCCAATGCAGTGAAGGCTACAGAGGGAACCAGTTTTAGAACCAGGATTTTAAATCAGTAGCACGTGATTTACGGTTCTACGATTTAAACCAATCAGCTAGAAAGAAATACATTGCTTTAAGGTTGCCCAGTGTATTTTCTATGAGGCAATTATTTCCCTCTTATTTCCCACTGTGCTTATACAAGTATACCTAATAAGGCACAGTGAGAAGTTCATCTACTGTGACTAGGCACATTATGTGATGCTCCAAATATATAGAACCCCTTTGCTCTGCTAAGCTTGGATTCAGATAATATATAAATTATAGTGAATAACTTCTGATTTGGTCAGTTGGCAGGACTTCTAATATGGGATTTAGAAACAAAACCTAAAATTACTTTTCTAAGTAAGATCCCTAAATTCTTATTCACTGGAGTGGTGGGGATTGGGTTCCCAGAGGCACCAACGTGACTTTGTAGTGCAAGTCCTAGTGGAAGTTAGGAGAAGGGAAAGATCCCAATTCCTCACTTTGTTCTCAACAGATAATATTGGGGGCAAAGCCTTTATTTATTTATATATTTTGTTATTAATAAGTTTCTGTTCTCTCAAGAGGATTTGCAGACCTTGAATTTCACCCTAAAGCACAGGATTTTGAAACATTCTCAAGCCTCAAAGCTAAAATTCATCTGCAGCTACCCCGTTTAATATGGTTTGAAGCCGCAAACCATGCAAAATCCCCAAATGGCATTTCTGTCATGGCACAACCGCAAATCAGAACATGTTTGGACAGTACTTGACTTAGCTTGCCCCAGAGGCCTGCAATCTGAAGTGAGCATGAAAACAAGGCCCATTTTGCACCAAAACCTGAAGTAAGGCAATATTTTCTGGTTACTGATTTTGCTAACCAAAGTTTCACACAACTTAATACATATATTTTTAGGCTAGAATTCCCCAGTGCGAAGAGAGAATCCTTATGACAGGGTGACTGTCTAATTGAGGGGATTAAAGACTAGTGGTCAGTCAACACCTATTCTGTTGTGTGACCCATTAGCTCCTGGGACATTCTGCAGTGGATGAAGACCTAAAGAAGCTAGAGCTATGTGTTCGGAAAGAGAGGAAGATGGTTCTGGGGGGAGAGTTAAGGCTTTGGGGAAAAGCAGGCCACTGTTTCTTTAAGGACCTGAGAGAAAGATGCTCACAGAGATTGAGTAGGACAGGGCTCCCCTCTCTCCCAACCAATACAGGCAAGCTCCAGAAAGAAGACTCTATATTCTCTTTTCCCTCAGAACTAGGGAGTCCAACCAGAGGAGGTCTGCTTGTTGAATACTCCTAGATTGAGTATGAAAGAACTGATTATGGAAAATGGCTAGCTGGAGGGAAGGCTGGCTGAGGCTCTAATGGTGACCTAAATTACAGCTCTGGGGTGAACTAGGGGCTAGAACAAAAAGTAGAAGAGAGTAGAAGATTCTCGATAATAAGGCTGGGAATGATGAAATTCAGACTCAAACCCATTCTTTGAAGAGAAAAGCATGTGGAGTCCAAGAAGGGAAATTGAGGCAGGGCACCACTGAGCCATGCTATGTCAAAAGGGGGTGCTATAAAGGGCAGGCCAGCCCAGGCCTGGTGCCAGACTTTGCTGGGCCCTGGACAGTGTGGTGAGGACTTGGCTATCTGACCCTGGAAGTGGTAGGGCCTTGGGCAGAAGAGGCGGGGCTAAAGGCTTGACTCTCCTAGCCAGCCTTCAATGCCACCAGACTGTGTCGCACTCCAGTGGCGTTTTAAAGTGCCCAGGACTCTAGCTGCTGCCGCCGCCATGAGCCCTGGGCCCATTAATTGCTGGGTCCCAAGACAACTGCCCCTTTTGCCTTTCCTGGTCAGCAGCCCTGCGCATGCCCTTTGACAACCATGCTTTCCACATATCCTTCCCATAGCATTTTAGTTTGTGCTGGCATGGGCCCTCTGGACTGGGGTAAATTTCATCCCATTATTTTCAAGGGTAAAAAAAAAATGTTAAACTTGACAAGGATACAAGCAGGATCAGTTTTATTTAGCAAGGCCTTTAATTGTTCACCCAGTGTCTGAACTCAGTCAAGCCTCTTGGACTATTGGAAAAGCTTGTTATTTACTCACTGCTGTTTACAAGTCCTACTCTGTGCAGGAGGCTGTCAACTGAAATTGGGTAGTAAGTGACAGAAAGATATGCTCAGAGTCAGTGCACAGAGGTAGGTAAAGAAATGGGTGTATCAGACTCTATATAAGGTAGGCAAAGTCTTCCTGGTGACCCTAGCTATACTTGGGATGGAAAGCAAATCTGGAAGCTGCCAATAAAAGTGTACTTCTACGAGGTTAAAATGTACAGATACATATATCACATTTCTCTTTTCCCTAAACTCACTCACTCTGGTCTCCATTATTATCCCACAGAAGTAACGGGGTTTTATCACTGACTGCACTGGGCTAAAGATCTGGTCATAGATCTATGGAATTTCCCTTTGTGGCTATGTCTAGACTGCAGACTTCTTTTGGAAGAACCTTTTTTTGGAAGAGATCTTTCCAAAAAACTTCTTCCGAAAGAGAGCATCCACACACATAGGTGCATCAAAAAAGCGATCTGCTTTTTCGAAAGATAGCGTCCACACTGAATGGACGCTATCTCGCATTTAAGCTGTGATTATTAAGGACAGAGTGGCCACCAGGGCACCTATGCTTTTTCCTCTTTCCTCTTCTTTCAAAAGAACTCCCTCTTCCCCCTCCCCACACAGCTTTTTCTGAAAGAGCTCTTTCAGAAAAAGGCTTCTTCCTCGTGGAAAGAGGATTACCAATGCCGGAAAAACCCCTCTGTTCTTTTGATTTACTTTCAGAAAAAACGCAATTGCAGTATGGACGTAACTCAGGTTTTGTTGGAAAAATGGCCATTTTTCCGGCAAAATTCTGTAGTGTAGACATACCCTGTGAGTGGAAGTGTTGCATGCAGTAGAAGGGCCTGATCCAAAGTTCACTGAATGCAAGGGACATCTTCCCCTTAGCTTTTCTTGGGTTTCAATCATGTCAAATAAGCAGAATATTCAATAGAGATCACAGTGAAGATCAGAGAGGAGAATTTTACCCTTTACTGAATTTTTATTTTCTCCTAAAATTCAGACTTTTCAAGGAGAGGGAAAGAGTAAAAGAAGAGGGAATTTTTTAGCCCAGGTAAAAACTTCCACATTTCCAGAACTTTGAGTTGTGTTGATGGTTTCTCTGAGTTAAAGCTTTGCCTACCTTTCACAAGGGGATTTTTCAAGTTCTTGCAGTGGTAATTTTAGTATATACAGCTCAATAGAAAAAAAGTCTAGAAAGCTCAATGTTCACATTTCATTAGTCCAGGAAAAGCAACAGTGCTATTTGGTATGGCAAACTTGTGCCCTGCTTCTCCATTAATCTACAGAAAGCTTTCTCAGAAATATAAAATAAAATTAGAAATGCCCCTGCTGTTTGATCTGCTCTTTAAAAATGTCCCATTCCTTTTTGAAAATGCTTTATGTTTCGGAAGTGACTTTGGGTTTTGTCTTGTGTGTAATTAATCATATGACTACCATCATATGAGCATGGTACTTAACAGTGAAGCAGCCTCTAGTCATCTGAATTACTTGGGCCAAATGAGATGAAATGGAGGAGCAAAAGTAAATAATCCCTTGTCACAGCTAAGCAAATCCCATAGTCTGTGAAGCTCCCAACATCGCTTATTGTCCTGGGCACAAGTATTATAACTTGGTTTCATCGCAGCTTCAGAGAAATAAAGTCAATACAGAGATGCGCTACTTTTCACTAAACTACGCTTTTCAAAGAAGTAGGTATGTTCAGATAGAACCAAGAAATGTTTTTTTTTAACTTCCTACAACACATCCTTCAGAAACTGAAGTTACTGAATCTTAATGGCAGCACCAGAAAACGGTCTTAAGTCTGTAAACTGTGGTGTCTGGTTTTTTTCCATTTCAGGAAGAAATAACAGCATAAAACAGGACTGGAGACAGTCATGATCAGTACCTATAAGGCCAGTAGTGCATTAACTTCATACAATCTTAGATATTGTTATGCTAGTGCAAATGGCTTCCCGCAGATGAGTGAGTCTTGGTTCCAAAAACAATCACAGACCTCACTAAAGCCAATGAGTGTGGCAAGCACTCTTTTTCAGACTCAAGAGAAGGTCCGATCAAGCCCTTTTAGAATATCCAAGTGGCAGAGGGCTGTGAAGACTGCCTTTGGCAATAAACTTGGCAGGTCTGATCTTAGCCAAGTGAACAAAGTGTTTCCATGGTTTCATAGGCAGGGGCCAGGAGACTGGCTGCAGGCGGTGTGTATTGTAGGGAGAGAAAGGAGCCTAGGTAGTGTGACAAAGACAGGACGCAAAGTGAGACCTTTTTCTGGGCACAGTGCTTGCAGAAAGAAAGATCTCGGGACTTCTGTGTAAGGAAACTGCTTCCTGTTTGTTTCTACTGTGTTCAGGGGAAACAGATTATTTTTTAATAAACAAGTTTACACCAATATATCTGACTCCTATCATCAATTTCTCATCCTAACAATCAACCTACAAGGCCTGAAAGAATAGTGAAATTCTGGAGCCACAATGTTCATAATCTTGGGATCTGAATGGGTGCTATCGATTGGACCTTGCTGGTCCAGCACAAGGGGATTTGCTGGACCAGGGAAAGTACCTCCCCTTGTGGCTGTGCTTCCACAGAGCTAGGAATCCAGCCTGCCCCCACTGCTGCCCCACTCCACCAGAGCTGTCCCTGGCCCTGCTGCTGCTGGGGCTGGAGTGCCATGGCCAGAGCTGCACAACCGGGGCAGTGACTAACTCTGCGGCTGGAGCCAGAACTCTGCAGTTGGGGGTGGAGGGATGGGGCCAGAGCTCCCTGGCTGCCACTGGTGTTGGAGCTGGAGCTCCATGGCCATGGCCAGGCTAGAACTCTCCAGCTGCTGGGGCCAGAGTGCTCTGCTGAGGCCAGAACTCCCTGCCATGCCATCTGTCCTCCCCCCCCCCCCCCCCACACACACACACACTCCGGGCTCCTGGCAGAGTCGCTGGTGCCCCTTACAGTGCTCCTCCCTGCCAGCAGACCTCCATCTTCCTGGGCTCTGTGGTCCAGGAACATCCATTGTCCGGCTGGACCAGGGGAGTCTAGGTTAAGGAAGGTACAACCTGTACTAAGTTTGTTCTTCAAGCAACTACCTAAACGTGACTATCCCATGATTTACACTGGCTCTTTCTCTCAGGTCCAGGAGAGCAAATTGTGAAATTGGCATTGCCTTCTTGACTCAGTTTCACTTGTGGTTAGCTCTAGATTGCTGTTATTATACATAATCATAATTAACTATCATTATTTATTCCCTGCTAAATCTGGTCAAATTATATTCATAATGATTTATTTGAATAATGTTTCATGCCCATTAAAAAGTAATACTTCAAATTTTTCATCATTAATCAGCTGAATATTATTAGTCAAATATATTATCTACAATATTTATTTGTCAGCTGTATGCATTGCTACACATGTATATGTATTTAAACAATTCTAGACCCTATTCAGGCAAGATTACTACTTTCTCTAGAAGGAATGGAGGGTCCACTACATTGAACTAAATGTTTATATTCTTGTGAAAATATAATTGTTTTGAAAAGCTGACATGTTAGCCAATACACAGGAAGTTAAGGGCTCAAAGTGAGCTTCATTATTTGAAGAGAAGCTCTAGGAAAGTTTGCTCCTGAAATGCACCAAATAGACAAATTGAAAAAAAGCAAACATTTTCCTCTAAATTATTTCAATTAGAGTCATACAGTATCCTGATTAACAAATATAACTATTAGTAATATTTATCTGTATTATCATAGTGCCTAGAGACCACAGTGAAAATGGAGGCCACCTGTAAAATACAGTTAGTAAGAAATACTAAGCAGTTGGGTGCAGGGATTAACTAAATAGATAAAAAATCTCAGAGGGGTAGCTGTGTTAATCTGCAACTTTAAAAACAACATGTAGTCCTGTGGCACCTGAGGGTACCGGGTTTTAGCGTATATAACCCGCGGGTTATGCAAAGTTTTACAAATACCCCCCCGTGGGTTATACTTGTCCACGTGTAATACAGGTGGTTTTTTTTACTGAAAGTGCAGGAAGACAAGACAGACTCTTATTTGATAAAAGCAGCATATTTTAATTTAATAATTGAGGCAGTTATGTTAAAATACATTAAAATACATTTTACTTGTAAAAAAATAACTTTATGGTAAAACTATTTAAAAGAAAGCCATCTTCGCATTGTCATAAAATACATAAGTTCATTCACTCTGAGCTCTAGAATCAGCACCAGCAGCATCCTCCTCAGCATTTGAGTTTTCAAAACCATCAAAACTTTCATCGTAGTCACTGTCCCAAAAAACATCCATAAAATCCATAGCCAAGGCTAGGTGAGCTTCGGTGACAGTTGATGTCTGTGGTGCCGAATCAGAATCGCAGTCGTAGTTGGATTCAGAGCTAGAAGAGACAACGTCAGGAAGAATGTCACATTTATGGAATCCATTGCGAATAGTAGCTGGTTTTATTCTGTCCCAAGCAGCCAAAATCCATCTGCAAACTTCCACCTAAGTTGCACAGCACTGTCGACCTGCCGGAGTGAATGTGTGTTCCCCATTTGTCATCCAGTTGTCCCATTCCTCTTGAATGAAGCACTTGAACAGCACTTGATGTGGTTGACAGCCACATCAAGCGGCTGCAACTTGCTGGTCAGCCCACCTGGAATTATGGCAATATGTGCACCCACGGAGTTTATATGTTTCTGAACTGAAGTTTCTTTGTGGGTGGCCAAGCCAAGGAATCTAAAACCAGCAGAGATTTAGGATTAAAAAAACACCTTTTCGTGCACGAAAGCAGCTGTCTGTCTATGTCTTCATAACATCTGTGTTCATCCAGCCCTTTCTGTTACAACCCACACAAACGCCAGCTGGCAGTTTCTCTCTAGGCATCGTTATCCTCTTAAAAATCACCATAAGTTTTATTTTATCACCATTTGCTGTGCATGCCAACACTACAGTAAAACAGGTGCGTTCATGACCGGTAGTTGCTACACAGACTGTTTTCGTTCCTGTTTCCGCAACAGACCGAGTAGTAGGTATGTCAAATGACATGGGCACCTCATCCATGTTAATAACATTGCTTGGTTGCAAGCCCAGCTGGTCAATTCCTTTATGTACAAAAGTTTTTAAATCATCCATTTTCTTTTCCCATTCGTCGGGAAGCTGTTGGCCAGCAGATGTCCATGCGCGAATCAACAGATTGTTTCTCTGCACCCAATTTCCCGAGCCCCCCTTAAAATAATAGATTTTCTGTTCCATAGCCATAAGTCGAGCCTTGAGTTGTATGGCTACCATTGACACCGCCTGTTTGCTCTCTCTCTGTGCATGAACCCACTTCAACAACTTTTCTTCCAGGTTTGGCCACTTGGCTTTCTTTCCGCGTCACACTCTTTTCCTAGAGTGTAATTTTTCAAGTTCTGCTTCTTCCTTTCTCCACTCCTGAACAGGCTTTTCGTTCACAGAGTATTTTCTCCCTGTGGCTCTATTTCCATTGTCCTTTGCATGTGTCACAACACACAATTTAAAATCGGCTGTGTAGGATTTGCACTTAGGCATGTTTAAAAAGTTTTAAAAGTGTAAAAAGTTTAAAATACCTTTTTAAAATTCAATACAAGTTAAAACTACTAAAGGAATAAATGAATGGTAAAACGGTGGTTAAAAGGGATTATATACCAGCGATAAGTGTTGTAGCATACTTACTGCTCAGTGTTATCAGCTGTGGCTCATTAACACCTCATTACAGGTGCTGTTCATTAACAGTAACCGTGGTTCATCTCCCATGGGCTATACACGCACGCGGGGTATGTAAGACTATTTTTACTCAATCAGGAAAAACCACGGGGTATACACAGGTGCGGGTAATACTCATGCGCGGGTTATATACACTAATTTATGGTACATCTACACAGCACTGTTATTTTGGAATAATTGACATTATTCCAAAATAACATTGTGCACATCTACACTACCCATAGTCATTTTGACATAATGTCAAAATAATGTCGAGCTGGAGAACTTCTTACTCCGACTCCTGTAACTGTCATTTTACAAGGAGTAAGGGAAGTTGGAGGAAGAGTGCTCTTTCTCGGACTTCCTGCTGTGTAAATAGAGCCAAAATAAGCCAATTGACGTAGCTCAAATTGTATAGCTTATTTCGGCTATAGCCCTGCTGTGTAGATGTGAACTAGAGACTAACAAATATATATAAATAGTATCATGAACTTTCGTGGGCAAAACCCACTTCAACAGATGAGCTGGCAAGGAATAACAGAAACCCAGAATTTATAACAGAAAAAGAAGGGGGAAAAGGTAGCCTTTATTAGTCTCATTAGCACTGGTCCTACAGTTAACAGGTATCTTTTTTTCCTTCTTTTTCTGTCACTAAGGGTGTGTCTAGATTCCAGGGGTTTTTCGAAAAAAGTGGTCTTTTTCCAAAAAAACCTCCCCCCCATCTAGACTGCTGCTGCGTTCTTTCGAAAGTAAATCAAAAGAACACGGCAGGTTTTTCGACCACAGAAAACCTTGTTTTACAAGGAATAATGCCTTTTTTCAAAAGTGCTCTTTTGAAAAAAGGCGCTATGTAATGTAAACTGCTTTTTCGAAAGAGATCATCCAGAGATGTCCCGTGTATTCTAGACGCTCTTTTTCGAAAGAGGCTTTTTTGAAAGTATCTTTCGAAAAAGCCTCTTTCAAAAGAGGTTTGCAGTCCAGACAGCCAAATACGGGGTTTCTATTATTCCTCTCCAGTTCATCTAATGAAGCAGGTTTTGCCCATGAAAGCTAGATAGATAGCTAGATTGTCTAGTCTCTGTCTCTCTCTCGCTCTCTGTGCATATATATATTTACTCTCTAAGGTGCCACAAGACTACTTGTTGTTTCTAAACAGACAAAGGATGGGAGTGGGATCAGAAATATAGAGACCGTCCTAAAGTCACATTGCAGGTTAGTAGCAGGGCCAGGACTGAAATCTGTGTCTTCCGAATCCCAATCTTGTACACTGTCCCTTAAACCCTGCTGCCTATAGCACAGAAACATTTGGTAAATATTTTCCAAATGTGTTTTAAATTGACTGTGTCACCATAAGAATTCCTAATCAAACATCAAAGCATAAGATTTGTCATGCAACCGGTTAATCAGAAATGGCATCCCATTTTCAGTATTGGCCAATACTTGAAAGGCAAAAGCAGTGCATTAGGCCAATTATGCAATGAAGCAAATGGGTAAAAATTCATCTGTCTAGAAGTTAAAATGCAGCTGCTAGAGGTCCGTTTAGCAAGAAGTTCAGAATTCAGCTGCTCAGTATTTTAGTGCTCTTATTGCCTAACAGACAAGAAATTGCAGTTAATAAAACCACTTTACACTTCTGCCATTTAGACAATCTGTCTAATCAGATGAGGCAAAGGAACAATTACATTTAAAGTAGGTGAGCAAATTAGGGTTTATTAGAATATGCACACAAGAAGGAAAATTACACTGAAATCTACTATAGAGCAAAAATACCAGATAGTGGCAGATTCCTTTGCAACCCAATTTAAACTGAAGGGTTTTATTTGTTTTGGTATTCAATTTAAAAAAAATAGAAAATTCCCAAAGTTTTAAATTGGGCTAGCATAAAAATAGTTCATGGAATGGAATGGTCAATCCTGTGCTAACTGGGAGCTGATAGAGTCCCTAGGATAATTTAGAGCAATCCTTAAGGTGCAATGATGAGTTATACCATCTTAAACAGTCCCAAAATTTTTGACCTGCCAACCACACCACCTATGTAACATCAGAGCAACAGATATTGTAGAGCAAGAGTTTACAGGAGTATTATCTTGCTCTACAATATGTATGATTTTTTTCTTACTTTAAAGGAATGGCAAGTGTGGGTGAGTGTTTTCCTCTGCACTTAATAGGTAATTTAACTTTTATAGATTCCATTAGGAGCTCTTTCCTTTGCCATTTCTCACTTCTTCTTGTCATTAATTGGACAGTTGCTGAGTTTTTTGTTTTGGGACGGGGTTTTTTGTTGCTACCCTTATCCTTGTGGTTCACAACATAAGACTGAACATTTTCATGGATATTATTTTTGTGGGGGATTTGTCAGGTACAGGGTCAAAACCTGCTCTGTCACACACTGGTATAAAACCAGAGTCACTCTATTGAAGTCAGTGGAGTGACATCAGTGCAATACTGGTGTGAGCGCAGAACCAGCCCCATGGTTTTCACAGCAAGCTCTTATTCCTGCCGATATTCTCATGCACCAAGCTACTTTTCTGTTATGGCTTTTGGACTTGAACTCTGGACACAAAATCATCTCCATGCCTTCTCCTGTGAGCCCAGACATATGGCATGACTTATCTTAACTCATTGACAAGGGCTGAAACCTAACAACATAAAGACCCTCTTCTGTCATAAGGTTTGCAGTGAACTAAGGTGACTTGTAGATAAATCACCTTCTATAGTTTCATTTCCTTTAACCTCCATCTTCTTGTTCATCTGTCATTAGGTAGCTGGTCTAAGGAACTCACAACCACCCTTCTTGAATGTTTGGAGAGTGCCTACCATAGATGAGGCACTACTAGACAAATGCATAATTTTATTTGTCTGGCCCTTTGATACAATGAAGCATTCTGCATGGGGGGGTCAGAATAAAAATCATTTTGAAATGTAGCTGGTAGAGTTTTAAAAATTATTTATTCTTATTTATAGAGTCATAAAACTGATTCCATGTTTAACCAATGCTTAAGAATATTTTTGACCTCACATCATCTTCTTGAAAGACATTTCAGCCTGTGTGATGCAAGGCATGTGTGGTTTCTAGCTTGGTATAATATCCCAATCAGACTTTATGGCCATGAGTGCAGGTGCAAAGTTATACTGCTAAATCCCTAAGCAGTCATACCAGGTGGAGCTCATTAACTCTACAGCAGCAAGATAAAAGGGTAAGCATAATTCTGAAACTGAAGACAAGCACAGGAGAACATTTATGGGGTGAGGAGCCCTGGGAATAAATAGCTCAGGGTGCTTTAGGAGCGAAGATTAATGTTGAACTGTTTTTAGCCACAGTTCTACCTCAGATTTAGGAAGCTGAATGGAGGCCAATTCCAGGAAGGGGAAGAATTGGATAAGACCATAAGGGTACGTCTAGACTACAGAGCTTTTCCGGGATACCAGAAATATCCCAGAAAAGCCCTGCCGCGTCCAAGGAATGCATCCGCTTTTTGGAAAAAAATGTCGGCAAAGCAGACATGTTTTGTTGGCATCCCTGTAAACCTCATTTTACAAGGAAGAAGAGACATTCCGAAAGAGGTTTTTTTCTGAAATTTGGCCCCATGTAGATGGGCCAAATTTCAGAAAAGCCTCTTTCGGAAGTACATTGGACAAAGATACGCAATTTGCGTACCACAAATTGCATTTCTTTTCCGATTTTTATCTTTGTAGTCTAGACATAGCCTTAGTGTATATACATATGTGCTACAATTGTTGCACAATGTAGACCCTTCCTGTCTATACTTTGTACCATAAGAGGGATTTCTAGACAGCATCTGCAATTTTCTTCACAAGAGAGACTATTCTGAAACAAGTAAAGGTTGGACCTCCCTGGTCTGGCAGCGTCAGGACATGAATGGTCCCGAACAAGTGAATTTTCTGGGCCACCGGAGGCCTGCCATTGGCCCACAGACCCATCGCCTGCTGCCAGCCTCAGCAGGCACCCTGACTTGCATGCCCCGCACAACCAGGCTGGACTTCTCGCCCAGTTGCCATTGACTTCCTGGGCAGCCCAGGTCCAGCTTCTGCTGTGAGGCTCCATCCCTACTTGCTGTGAACTGCCATGAGGCTCCAGCCCTGGCCCAGCACTGCTCTATTATCCTCAACTGGGCTGCCAACCCTGTTGCCCCCAGTCCCAACTGTCCCTCCTGCCCTTAGACTCCCAGGCTTTTTGGTCCAGAAGCATCTGGGTCCTTCCAGACCACAGATGTTGTCAGATCAGAGAGTGTCGATTTTTGGAAGCTCAACCTGTATGAGAGAAACAAGTTTTGGCTGCAGCCCAACATCCAAGCAAAGAACCATGCAGATGGTGATGGTAGGAGAACGGAGAAGAAATTTGAGAAGGGTTTGTCATTTGGCACTACATTCCATAATGCATGTCACCTCATGAGTCTAAAGACCCTACAGTTCTATGGGGTTTCTAGATTGTGCCCTCTCCCCTCCCATTCTTGGGGAAATAATGGGATATTCCATAAGATGACATGGTTTGTTTCCTCTAGGATGGTATGGTCAGGCCTGTGCTGCTTCCATGAGGCATCTCATAGAATCTTTATGTGGAAAAAATAGCTGTCTCATTATGGTCGGAACACTAACCAGAATGCATTTTGTAAATTACCAAACCAGCATTTTCTTTTTTCACAGCCAGAACCCAGGCACTTAGAAGAACTTCTGCAGTGTTTCACACCTCTCTTTAGATAGGTCACTGTAACCCCATTTCGGTACATGCATATACACTGCATTTTCACTTTGGGAGCACATTGATCTCCATAACTAGCCATTTCATAGTATTCAGGTACTTTTAAAATTGATTAAAAAATAAAATTATTGTAATACTGAATTCCCTGCTGGAAGTTTAGCATTTAAAAATGTGTAGTTCTGTTTTTGAGTCTAGTTGGGTTGGCAAATGTCAGTACAATTGCAATTACCTCTCTTTTAAAAAAGCAACACTATATCTTTTACATGAGGACACAGAAGAATTCATAACAGTGTCAGTGAGACATTTGGAAGAAATAATTGCATTTTGATTTATATAACTATGATCCATAAACCCCTCAATGCCAACCAACAAGAGGGGTACAAGAATCTCTTGATCCTGTTATATACATTCTGATTCACCAAAAATGTCATGTGAGGTCTTACTTAAAAGCAGGTATTAATATCTTAGTGAAATATATGTATAGATGCTGTATGCATTCTGCAAATATACTCCTAACATCTGGGTCAAGACATGACCAAGATTCTGACAAATAAAATAAGTATATGCACCTTTCTCTGTCTGCATGTAAATTAAGTATTGTAAGCCAGTACAATGCATGCCCCACTTACATACAAAGTCAATGGGAGAGATGTGAAATCTGTAAGAAGGCAACATATGAGAGAATAAACCAGATGATAGTATCCTGACTCTGGGTGCAAACGATCAACTTTGGGGAATACAAGGGTTAGGCAAGGAAGACGCCTCTTTATCCTGCACCCAGGAGGTAATAGGACAGTCAGATTACTACATTGATGAAAATGGAATTACAACCTTACCTGGCTGAAATGATGCAAAGGATAGGGAGAGGGATTTCTTTAGGCAGAAGGAGGGCCTTTTCTATTGTGTTTAGTTGCTAGAAATCATCCTATGATTTTGCTATATATAATCTTTTGTTTCCATTATCCTTTCTCACTACCTTTTCCATCTTGAACCTTTCCCAGTAAGCTTGGTTTCACTATAACTGTATCTCAGTGCTCTGGTCTGATACAAGGTTCTGATCTTGAGGTGAATCATTCAAGCTGGTGTGTATTCTGTTCTATTGAGAAGAGCAGACCTGATACTTCTGTCCATGTTCAGTGGCAGAAAAGCCCAGATGCTTCAAAGACATATTTCAAAGGGGACTGGTGTGCACTTATTGTCAACCTAGAAGGCAAAGCAAGGTATGGCATAGCCAAGAAGAAATTCTTTGGGTGACTAACAAGCAGTTGGTGTCAGGGAGCTGACTTCCAGTTAAGCACAAGCAAGTCTTCGTCATGCTGAAGGTTACTCACAGGCCTGGGCGCTCTGAGAGCTGTCACAATAACATACCTAGTGTTTGACAGAGAGTTCAAAAGAAGTGTTTCTTTAAATTCATTCCTTTGGGAAAAATGACAGTAAAGGTAAAATCACTGACAGAGTTTGATATTAGAATATCTTATAACTCTGTCTTTGGCAACTTAGGAGCTATCTGCACTGTCTTTCAAAGCATTTGTCAGTGTGGCAGTCTGGAAAGTGCCAGTGTTATGAGGGTTAACAATACACGTTCAATTTCATCCTTGTTTTCTAAGAATCTAAATAGGAAGATTTATCTTTAATGTGATTTATTCTGTGTGTATGTGGGCTTTTTCCTTTGAGCTCATGAAATCAAGAATGCTAAATCCAGGTTTAAAAGAGACAGATCCTGTGTAAACTTTCTTTCTCCCACAACTACTTGCCAGTGCTTTTCTATGTCAAATGAAGATTAGACTTCATTTGTTCATTCTTCATTTACTAAGAGTTGAGCATGAGTGAAATATCAATAACAATTGCTTGGATTCTACAGTGGATTTCTACGCTGCTTTTTCTTCTGGAGAAGGATTTCTGATCACATTTTGTATGAAGGGCAGATTAAGAAGTAGTTTTGTAAAGGATTAATACATGATTAATAGCTATTGTAAACCTGTTGCAGATAGGAGTAGTATGTCACATATACTTAGGCTTGGCAGAATTGGATTATTTTATAATTGACTGATACTAATGCATGCTTTTAAAGTTTTTTTTCAATTTAAATTTCCACAGTTGTGCAAAATTATGGAGTTTTAGCATTTCCCCCTATTTCATCAATTTAAATTTGCACAAATGCAGGAAATTATGGAGGGTGGTCAGTAAATAGAGAGGTCAAACCATTTAATGACAATTGCTATTAAAAAAAGTTAAAGCTTCACAACCATTAAAACACAAATTGTCAGCATTACATATCAAAATATGCAAAGTAAATATCTTCACATCAAACTAATAAGTTCTCAAATATAATTTTTCTTTCTTTGACTATCTGTAAATATTTTTCAACAAAAATATTTCTATTGGTTTGTGGGTGCATGATGAAATTGACATTTACCAACATTTACCGATAATCTAATCCTCTGCAGCCTTTATATGGTTATAAATATGGTTATAAATATGGTTATAAGAAAACTTGAATATTTGCTCACTATAACAATTGAATAATTGTTTACTAAACATCTATTAATCATTTATTAGCCCTTTATAAAATATTTGTAAAGCTGCCCTTCACACAGCGTGATTGAATTTGCATTAGGTCTTTATAGTACAACAGTAGTGCCGTAAATGAAGATCTCTTTTCAAATTTGCAGTTACTAAAATGCAGGGGCTGTTTATAATTTCTCTTATTACTGAATTGCAACAATTCCTGTGACTAAAGTTACAGTGGATAGACACTCCAGATGCCAAAGCACTGACCCCATCAGTTTCTACCTGCTCCCACGTGTATGACATCACGTCTAGACAGGGGGAAAGAAGGCCCAGGTAGAAAAGGTTTCCAGCAGTAGGCTGCTACTCTGACTGCCAAATGCCTCCAGGCCCTGCTTTTCCCTGTAGTTCGTTTCTGCAAGGAAACGATCACGGTGTCTGGTGGTTCTTTCCAGTGATGAGAATAATCATTCATGTGACATGTACACTTAGAGAAAATAAATGTGTTTCTTCATCAGTGATGGGACCAGAGTTAATGGGAAAAAATAAAAAGGACATGATAGATTTTAAAAGCACAAATTGAAAATCTAGAAGGAAGGGTATAGCCTCCCTGCCCCAACCCTATCTCCTACTTACAGGAGTGGCTGCTTCCAAGGGGATTCACCCAGAAAAGGTCAGCCAGTGACATATCTGCCTGCTCTCCTCCAGTTTCATGGGGGGGGGGGGAGGAGTTTTAAAATCCATCCAGGACTCCCCAGGAAAAAAAAACAGTACATATCCTTCAAGTATGGCCTCACAGCCTGTTGGTCCAGATCTATTTGGATTTTAGGAAGTGCCACCCAGCTCCTAAATTGCAATGGTACAGGTTGAACCTCGATAATCCGGGATTCCCTGGTCCAGCAACATCTGTCGTCTGGCAGGGCCATGAATGATCCAGGACCAGAGAGTCCCGGAGGAGGGCTGGGGCTGGGCTCCCTGCAACTGGGCTGCCCATCTTCCCACAGCTGGGCTGCCTGGTATGCCATATCTGGGCAGCCAGGCACAACTCAGTGGGGCTGCCCAGCAGGGCCAGGAGCCCAGCACACCAATGCAGGGCTGTCTGGTGGGGCCAGGAGTGTAGTGGAGCCAGGAGCTCGGTGCACTGTAGTGGGGCTGCCCAGCAAGGCCACAAGCACAGTGGGGCTGCCCAGAGGGGACAGAAGCTTGGTATGCCATAGCAGAGCTTCCCAGCAGGGCCAGAAATACAGTGGGGCTGCCTGGCAGGGCCAGGAGCTTGGTATGCTGTAGCAGGGCTGCCTGGCACAGCAGGGAAGGAAATGGAGGGACTGACAGGGCAGCCAGGCTGGTGGCAAGTGGGAGTTGGCCAGGAGGCCAGCGGCTGGTCCAGGGCTGGGGTAATCGGTAGCAGGGGAGCCAGATATGACCTCCTCTGGTCTGGCAAAATCCCTCATCCAGGACTGGTCAGCTCCTGAGGGAGTCAGACCGGGGAGGTCCAACCTGTATAGGTGGGTAAGGTCACTGGGCTGGGCTTTCTATTTGGGGCTTATTTGTATCAGAAGGCCAAATAAGTGTGAATTATATGCATAATTCACAAATATGAATGTGACAAATGTGTGAATTATACGCATAATTGGAATGTTTTGTAGGAGAGTGTCAGAGCATAAAGAGGACATCTCTGCATCTAGGATACATCCCAGGAATTTTCAAAGACAATTGTACAAGGGAAATATTTTAATCCAATGAAAGCGCTGAAAAAAAAATCACATTTCCCTCCTCAATGGTCCTGGAGCTCTGTGCTATGTTTGTATCTCTTCTAAATGAATCATTTTTCAGCCCCAGCCTCGATGCTATTCCATCTAGTCAAAAAAAGGAAGCAGAATATAGGGGTGAAAAAATATTTTGGGCTTGGTTCTGTTCTCAGTTACAGTCCACAGGTGTCTGTCACTGAGGTCAATGGAGATACTATGGGTATGCTTTATCAAACACGGTAGGTGTTCACATAAAAACACACACACATACTATAGATTTCAAATCATTGGATTTTCTCAAGGCTTATAAAACAGGTTCTGTTGAAAACACTAACATTCTTTGGCTTTTCCTTCCTCTCGAGAGCTAGGATTTATACTTCAGGATCATTAATGTTCAAAGGAAAACAACGAGGAACAATTCTTATAAGTATAGCGAAAACCTCTTCTAGGCTCAAAACAAAGAGGGCAAACTATCTTGCAATGGGGCAGTATAGTTTGTCCCAATTTATATACATAAAAATATTTTCATAAGTAGAGTCTTTATTAATTAAACTAGACTAGGCTTATAAGGAGAGATCAATTCTTATTCCTAGGGGAAAATATGTTCGTTGAACCTCAGGAAGTTTGAGTTGGTATTAGTTTGTGGTTTTTGGTCTTTGGGGCCCAAGGATGTGGTAGGAGCAGAGTTATCCTACTATTTTCTGTTCACAGTTAATTCTATTAAATATAGACCATCAAGCCTTAGCTAAGAGCTTGCTATATCTCCTTTCTCCCAAATCAGGATTCTGCTGATCTCAGAGCATACCTTGTTATGTTAGAAGTTTGTAGCTGCCTTAGAGCCTTGGTGAACCATGGAAGAAGGCTTTCTGTAATCCCGTTGTATCATGCAAAGTGTCATCTGACCTTCTTGTCCATCCTAATACATTAGTGGAAGGAAGGGCAGGCTTATTATTGTCATCCAACAAGTGACAGAGGGGTTGTGGTAGAACTGTATTTGATAATGCTATCATATGGACAGCTTTTTGTAATTCTCTCTTCTCTTGGTGCCTGAATCTCCAGCCTGTAACACTGTGTTTGAAACAAATGTAACTGTATTGACTTCAGTGCTGTTCTATTGATATAATACACTGGAGAATCAGACCCTGGATGAATTGCAGCATCTTATGGCCATCCTGTGGGATTTCGCTAGACTATTATATTCTTCTTCAATACTTTGGAGAAGGAGATTTTATCAGTGCTGGGCAGCCTTATGCAGGTAATCGTGTTCAGCACGTTATGAAGAGAAACAAGAGCTAAATGATGAGGTTAGAGAATCAAGTTTTTTATTTACTTCCATATATTATTTCTCTATTCTTTCTTTAGTGTGCCTGTCATCCTGATATCTAAACACTGAGGACCCTCTAGTGCTATGTATGTTGCATTTATAAGTAACACTAAATAGCTCTCCTTGTCATCTGTTGCTTGAATGTGATATTTCTTCTTTCTTCATTTAGCAATATTGCATGATCTTTTCTGAGAGTAATCAGAACAAATGCTGATTCTCTAAGGGGAGCTAAGACATGGGAGGTATTGCATACCTGAAAAAGGGTAAGAGGAATGAGTCCTTGGTTTTGTAGGAATTTGTATTTTCCCATGAATTGCTCCAAGAAATGTTTCTACTACACATTAAGGCCCTGGTTTTGTCACCAATATTTTTAGCAAAAGTCATGAACAGATCATGGGCAATAAACAAAAATTAACCAAAGCCCATGACCGGTCCCTGACTTTCACTAAAAATATCCCTAACAAAATGAGGAGGCAGATTAAGTACCCACTGCAGCTGGGGCTCTGGGATCCCCTGTTGCTGCAGTGTATGGGAATTCTGGGGTTCCCCGGTGCGGCAGCTGAACAGCTCTGTCTCCTGCAGCGAGTGGCTGCTTGGATCTCAGGGGACCTTTCCACCATCCCCCTGGAGTCCACCCACTACACCTGGGCAGCTAGAGTGTCATGGTGGCTGGGTAGCTGCAGTGTCCAACCCCCTCCCTCTGCCTGCTGTGGATGGGTAGCTGCATGGGCTCCCTCCACCCCCATGCCCTCTGTGGTCGGGTGTTCATCTGGGTGGAGGCTGATAGCTGTCTGGGAGCTGTAGCCCTGGGGCAGAAAATATTATGGAGGTCAATGGAAGTTACAGATTCTCTAACTTCCATAAGCGCTGTACATAATTGTAGCCTCATCCATTGTTGTTCAGCTTGTTTAAATATTGATAAGTGATGTTTTTGTGTAGAGCAGGTGAAACCCTTCATGCCTGTATTTGTATTCTTTTGAGACAATATATTTGCTACAAAGACAGAAGCGAAAGTGCACCGGCAAGACACATCAGCTGGCCTGTACAAGGCTGATGTTGAAGCACTGCCCCAGCAACACCTTAATACCACTGCCCCTTTTGCTCCCCCTGACAAAATGGGGAATAAAGGGGGGCAGACCCTGCCAGGCCCTACTGGCAGGGCCATTGATGTGGGGAGAAAAAGGGGCAGCTGTCCCAGGGCCCAGTGATTCATGTCAGATTCCCCGGGTTCCAGGCTGTTGTTGCCACAGCCTTGGGTCTCTTGGCCCTGCTGCAGGAGGGGCCATGAACAGCTAACTGGGGGAGTTTGGTCCCTTAGCCCTGTCCCTTCTGTCTGAAACCCCACTCCTTCCGGGGGCATAGAGATGCACCACCGCCTTGCTCAGAACCCCAGCGTACTGGTAAGTCCTGGCCATTATTTTCATCCTGCACAAAGACCAGCACATTGTTTTATGTTTTGATGTAAACAGTGCATAGAAGGAATCAGACAATCATTGAATCCTATAGCAGAAACAAATATCAGAGCACTAGAGGGAAAATGCCTCTAAAGTTACTTTATGTCTGTGTTTCTGCATAAAAACTGAAGTGCAAGTCTCTGCAGTACAAGTAATTCAACAGTGAATTTAATATGAAGTGTTATCCTAATCCTTGAAATATTCATACAAGTTATTTAATATTTAGGTAGTGCTGTCTTTCTGAAGTTATGAGTGCCATTTCCAAAGTTCATTACCAAGATTAACACCTTCCTATATGCAAAAGAGTGGTGGAGAAGGCATATTTGTGGGTAAATTTAGCTAAAAAGATTATACAAAGAGGCTACAATAAACTTTGTGTATCTGTGAAATGTCTATTTAAAATAAAATACAGTTTCTGACCTCCTAAATCATCAGTATCATAAAAGAGAAAAAGACAAGCTAGTGTTGGCTTAAACATGACATGCTTTAGAGAGAGATGGCAACAAGAGAGCTGTGTCTACAGGGAGAATGCAGTGGCAATGTCTTGTCCTTGAGTAATTTGTGCTGGCAGGAACTTTATTGAAATTCTAGCAACAAACAGATGGACAGATTGGGATGGCTTCCCAGCTTTAGATGAAGTTCACCATCCTCTCAGGTTATTATTGAGTCAAGGCTGCCAACGGTGATTTTTATCCAATGGCCCATAGAAATCCTTCTAAATATCATAGATTTGCTCCTCCCCCCCTTTTTTTGCAACCTTCTTGCTATTTAAAAGTAAAACTTTTGGTCCCTCATTTGCTATAGCCCCTCCCACTGTCTCTTTCAGCCTCTTTCCCAACCCTATAATTTCAAAATACAGAAGCTCTGCTTTTGCTATCAACATACAAAAGAATGGCTGTACTAGGTCAGACCAAAGGTTCATCTAGCCCAATATCCTGTCTTCTGACTGTGGTCAATGCCAGGTGCCCCAGAGGGAATGAATAGAATAAGTCATCGTCAAGTGATCCCAATTCCCTCCCGTGTGGCCCATTCCCAACATCTACACTCAGGCCTAGCAGCCAGCCAGGAGCAGGTCTCCACTGCCTTTGTTCCTGCCAGCACTGAGCTGTCCATGGTACCACCAAAAACTTAAAAAACAAGGAATAGTCTAGCAGTACCTTAAAGACTAACCAAACATGTAGATGGTAGCATGAGCTTTTGTGGGCACAACCCACTTCTTCAGATGACAGGAGTTATTAAAGGTGCAATTCCAAAATAAATAGCGGATGGGGGGAGGAAGGGAGAAAGGGGAAAAAGATTCAGAATGTTCATGTTACATGAAGCTGATAGGGAAGGTGCAAATTGTTCTTAAGTACCCATTGTTTGGTTGGTTAAGTCATTAGGTTGGGGAAAATAGTGTGCTAGCCAGGTAATGTCTTTATTCATACCTTTGTGATGGGTCCCAAATGTGAAAATGAAGTTAAGTTCCAAGGCTTCCCTATGTACAGTATAAGCCAAATACAGTTACTGATCTATAAGCCAAATACACAGGGAAGCCTTGAAATTTAACTTCATTTACAGGTTTGGGACCCATCACAAAGGTATTAATAAAGACATTACCTGGCTAGAACACTATCTTCCACATCCTAATGATTTAACCAACCAAACAATGGGTACTGAGAGAAGATGCAAATTGTTCTTATCAGCTTCATGTAACATGAACACTTTAATTGACTTTCCCCGTTTTCCCCCTTGCATCCCTTATTTATTTTGGAACTAGACCTTTAAAATAACTCAGTTCATCTGTAGGGTTGTGCCCATGAAAGCTCATGATACCATCTACATATTTTGTTAGTCTTTAAGGTGCTGCTAAACTATTTGCTGTTTTTTAAGTTTTTCCAGTTACAGACTAACTCGGCTACCCCTCTGAAACTTTTGAACATGGTGCTACAGTTTCCATTGGCCAGTCAATATTACTATCTCTACTCCTCTAGCTCCAACAAAGAAGCGACTATCTCTAATGCTCCTCAGCTCTTTTTAGATGGTCCTCATGGGTTGCTCCTAGCAGCCTCTCTGATTGGCTGCTTCCCCTGCATATTGGTTGATAGTTAAAAATACAATTATTCAGGGTCTTCCAAACTGTTCTACAAATAGCTAGTTTGCAGCTGTACATAAGAAAAGTACATCAGAATGTAAATCTGCAACATCATAAAATGATTGGAACTGTATGAATAGAAATTTTTTTGGTTCACTGGAATTTAGATTCTGAATGTCATTGTACAGTATGTCTCTGTTGCTTTTGGTACTTTGTGATCCAACTTTATTATATTACTAGAGAACTTACCTAGCATGGCCCAGGTTCAGCCTGGGGCAGGAGTGGGGCCACACATCCGGACTGCTGGCTTCGCCTCAAGTTCACCTGGAGTAGGAAGGAGTGCACCCTAGGTGCTGGTTTCACCCTGCACTGGCCCCTGGGGAGGTAGTCCTAGCTCTTACCATTTAGGAGGAGTTTTTTGAACAAACAGACTCACAGAGGAACAAACAGAAAACACACATTTCTAAAATATATATAGACTACAATATATGTGATAGGCCTATTATCTTAAAATAGAATGACAAAAGCAGTGACATAACATAGCCCCTTACAACATACTTGATCTTTTAGATCAGCTTTTCCCAACCATTTCCAGATGGGGACCCATTTTGACAATTCAGGAAGACTCGGTGACCCAAGGCAATTCAAAAACAGGGGGAGGAGGGAGGGCAGAGCCACCTGGGGAGACACTTGGTGACCCTTTTGAAATGTAACAGCAACCCATATTTGGGTCCCGACCCATAGGTTGGGAAACCCTGTTTTAGATTATTGAAACTTCAGAAATTCAGAATGAAGTAGAGTTGGTTTTCTTCCCTCTCTCTGCTATACATGCACCTTTAAATGATGACTCAGTTCCACTGGAGTTAATTTCTTATATATAGCTCCAAACCAGCTGTTTGAAGGATTGTTTTTGTCACTATCCCACGTTGAGTCAGAAGACATGAGTGGGTTTTTTTTTCTTTCTTTCTTTCCTGCATGAACCTCTCATTTGTTCTATTTCTATAACTGAGAACGATGGGTAGTGTGCGTGCTTCAAGATTAGTTCCATATATATATATATATATATATATATATATATATTCAGAATGAATCAGAGAACTGATATCCTTTAACTCCCTTCTCCCTGGTTCCTTTGAAAACAGCACAATTATGCTTATTTTGAACTGCAATTCATTTAAATACCTAGTGATTTTATGTTTATTTAAAGTGATTTGAACTTTGTGATGCATAACTGTCACTAAGCATTGTGTGCCGCACAATACTGCCAAGTGTGTGCTTGTGTGGGCTAATTTCTTTGCTGGTACAATTCTCTTGGATTCCAGTTTCAAAAATAGTTTTAAGGAGTGAAAATGGATACTCAATGGTGCAACAAAGGAAAAAAAAAGAAAATTAAATTAACTGGGATGCTTATCCTTTCCAAGAAAATTCAAGTTCTGTACATCTCATTGTACATAAGCCAAATTTAATTAAGAAGCCGTGAAAAGTTTGATAACATTTTGAGTATGATCCTATAAAAATCCTACTTTTCAAGCAGGATATTACTTTATAACTGTCTACCTCATCAACAAAGCATCTCCGATATTGTCCCTCTGTATGCTAATTTCTCTGGCACTTCATTGCTTTTAAAACCTGCAGGCCTCACCAGCAATTGCCCTACCCCTGGTGTAGTTTTAACACCATTTCAAAGCATGAGTGCTAGAACTACCAACTTGAAGTAGTAATAACTAAAATGCATGGTTTCTGCCTTCAGCACCCCCACTATAAAAATTGTTCCAGCAGCACTGGTTCAAACTGGGTGTGAAATTAACAAATCAGATTATATAAATAATGCACAAAGTGCAAGACAATGAAGAATCAAGCTCTAGATATTACTGAAGTCTTACTAGAATTTTGTGGGGCACATAATGAGAGAAAGATCCCAATCTTTTCCATAAATGGTATAATACCTCTACTTATGTTGAATACAAAGATTTTTTTAGGCTTTCCAATACTGCAACTCCTGATAACTATGTGTACTATCCAGGTGAGTGTGAGTGAGGAAAGAGGTGGATGTCTACTTACACACACACACACACACACACACACACACACACAGATTTCCCAGCATTGCCAGGGTCTGGCCCATGCACAGGGGTTGGGGGATCCACACAGGCCTCCTACCAGTGCTCCCCAGGGATCTTGGCCTGGGTTGTTGGCCTGGGGCTGGGGGTTGGGGCCATGTAGAGCTGGGGGTTGGGGCCATGTAGGGCTCCCCTGCTGGCAAATCTTCGGGCCCTACCCAGGGGGAGAAACACACAAGCTTATGCCACCGGCACTCCCCAAGCCTGGCCCAGGCTGGGCGTGGGGGTGGGTCATGCAGGCTAACTGGCCATAGCCATGCTGGGTGGCCCAGTGGTGCTGGCAGGGGGCTGGAAGTGGGTCCAGGGAGGGTGGGGGATGGGAAGGTTACATGGGCTTCCCTCACCAGCATTCCCTGGGCCTGGCTTGATGGAAGGGAGATTGGACTAATTACAAGGTACAAGGGAAAATTAAAGGAATACAGAAATATGTAATTCAGGGTCCACAACAACATTCTTTAGATTGACTATGTTGCACAGGATATGGGGCATGGTTACATAATTTGGAATAATAAACATTTCATTATTTTCTGAGCATTTTCATTTCAGAACATTATTATTAATTTTCCCATGCTTAACAAAATTGGTTCCAGCCAGTAGCACTGTAATATTAATCAAAGAATGTGGCTTAGGGTTGTCATTCATCCCATTTCTTTCCAGGCCTGTTCCCATTTCTGGGCTCCCTGCCTAAATTCTACAATCAACATTATAAGATGCAAATAATTATTTGATGATTGAAGGGAAACCCCAAATGAAACTGTTTGAATTTATTTTCCACACTGTGTGTGTGTCACTGTGTCACAACACTGAATGATGTCATGATGTGTACAATGCAATGCTGTCATGACATGAGGACTCAGTGTTATTGTCTTGTAGTGCAATATCCTGGTGATTCGTCCTATCATAAAATCTAGAAAGGCCCTAACTTCAAGTGCATCCTTCCCATGCCAAAACTGCAGCCTTTTAAATGTATGCCCATGTTCTTTTCTTCAAATGTTCAGGAATTGAATAATATTTTAGGAGAATGATTTCCCAAGATTAATTTTTTTAACACTTTTCAACATTGATTAATATTCTCCAATCACTTTTCAATAACACTTTTCACTTTCCTCTCTGAGAACTGACCACGTCATAAAATCAGCTAATCATATGTGTTTAGTTTTGCCCAGAAATGGGCAGTTTGGCACAATTCTAAGTGCCTCTTGGTCATTTATGGTTATAATGTTTTTTTTCTCCAATGTCTTCATCCCTCCTTTCTCCCTCCTCCCCAACTCCAGCTCTCTAGACTAGAGATAGAAGTTGTCATGACAACATGTTTACAGCCACTGTATCCCTATGAGTTTTATTTTCTTTTTGACTACAGCATCTGACAGGTTTTTTATTAAGAGCCATTGGTATGGATGTATCTTCTTTCTGTGCACATCAATGGCTGCTGAAAGTATGTGGTAAAATGGGTGTAAGGAGAAGTGTTATTAATATTTAGTTTACACTTTGTATTTCAGGGGGAAGGCAACTCTTCCAAAAAGCGCCTAGGGGCATCTAAAATGAGCCTTTAAATATGAATATACCAAAAGCCTGAACAATTTCATTTCCAAAAAATCAACATTTGCATTCATAAACTGGGTAATTCTGTGCACATAAAGGTACTTATGTATGAGATTACAATTGTGCATGCACAGATTCTTGCCTTGTGAAGCCAGTTGGCACATGAGCATACATATTTTATAGGAACAGCTTCAACATTTGGTGCAGAATATTCAAAGTGTGATACTTTTGGAGACCTTCAGGATGTCTCATCTGAATTAAGTATCTGTATGACCTCATTTAATTGTTTGCCTCAAATTTATACTACGTAGTATGTTGGTGCCGGAGCAGGCAGGACTTCCTTGGCCCTGCCTCTAGGTTTCACTGTCCATCATTTGTCCTCTGTACTTCACCAGTGGATGCACTTGGGAGAATTCTTTGGGACAATTACACCCAGGCAGAGGGCTGGTTCTTCTTCTTTTCTTCTCCTTGTGGAAGAGGACAATCTGGCTGGAACAGGGCTCAACTCCTGGATAGAGTTTCACAGGCTCAGTCTCACAAAGTCTATTGCTCCATCATGGGGTTTATCTCCTTCTCTTCTTCCTGGGGCATGTTAAATGTTTAACTTGTGCCAGGGCTGAGCCCCAGCACTTTTGGCTTTGCAGCTCATAGCCCTAGTGCCTCTGAGCTTGCTGTATCAGTTGTGAATGTAAAAAAATTACTTGAGCCCTGCACCACTTTCATTACAAACTGAGCACCGCGTGTGTTGCTTGGCCATCAGCCAGGGCAGTTCCAGAAGTAGTGTGTTCTATGGCTATCTCCTCTTCAGCTGGCCTGCCTCTGTTACCAGCAGCATCTGCATGGAGCAGTCTTCTTCCTCTTTGCCACCCCTTCCTAGGTTAAGCTTCCCCTTGTAAGCCCTTCCTCCTCTAGGCTGAACAAGCTGTGAAGGTGTGCCTTGACTCATTAATACACCACAAGCCCAGAGAAGCTCATTCACCTTCTATGAGGACCAATGGGAAGGGGGAATCCCCTCATACTTGGATTTTTTGTTTCCTTCTCTAGATGAATCTTTTCTACTTTTCATTTTCTTTCCTGGTTGTGGTTATTTTTATTTTTATTATTATTAGCTAACTGTGGATGGAATGCCTATTAGGGCCTGGATGACTCCCTACCAAGGAAATGTCGATGAGCTGGAGATGGGGAAGAGAAATAGGGACTCCATAAAGGGATCCTCTCCTGGAGTTTTCCTTGGATTGTGCTGTTGAGCAAGTGTGGATCTGGAGATGATCAATGGTTCTTCTTTCCAGAGTCTAAAAAAAATATCGGATAGGCATGGGCCATGTAACTTGGAACCCAACACCTCTGCATCAGCTCCGGTGGCCTCTGATGTTCCTGCCTCCTTGAAAATCATGACTTATTAAAATTGTGATCATGAGATTAAGATAATAAAAAATGGGACCAAAGATTCTTGAAATGTTTTGAAGTCATTTTTTTAACACGTTTAAACAAAGAGAAGTGATTTTACATTAATTTATTTAAAAGTTTCAATTTTTGTTTATTCTTTTGCCTTTCCCTTCCTTTCCCCAGCCTGCCCCACCCCACCCCCTTTGTCACTGTTTGGATGGAAGGGTAGAAGAAACTGAGGGAGAGGCAAAATGAAAAAGAGAAATCCATAAAAAGGCCCCCCATGATGGATGCTCAAGGAGGGTAAATAAAGGGAACCATACATTTGGCATTTCCCAACTATGCAGTGCTTAATTTTTTTAACAGTCTTTTAACATACTGTTTTCTATGTAATAAATTAGATATATAAAGAGAAAGAAAGAGAGAGCATGCATGCATACATGCTCTGGTGAATACTGAAAAAAAAGTTAATATTGCTGAATATTTGTAGAAAGTGAAGTTTGAATTTGTAATCCAGAATATGTGCTCTAGCAATCCAGTCTTTACAGTGAAGTGTCAGGAACTAACTTAATAGTTCAAATATTGGATGCACACAAGAGATTGATTGTGAATGACCTACATATGATGAATTAGTCAGGTGTACTGTTAAAATGTATATTTTCAAGTGGAGAAAGCTTTGGCGTGTTGGAAGATAGCCTGAAATGAGAGAGAAGTATTGAATTTCTAATAAATATTTCATGCTACAAGTTATTTTCCTAGTTTCTCTGTGTCCTGTTCACCACTTGATTGCCATACACCTCGCCCTCATTCAGTTGGAGTGTTGTATTGAAAGACTGAAGTTGCTGTTCTCAGGGGAACCTGAGGATGAGGCAAGCATATTGTCATAATCATTTTTACAACCCTTCACAGAGCTGCCAAAAATACTGAGCTGTCATTGTGCCAGGTTTCCCAGGAGTTAGTCACTTTCACCAGAAGTAGAGATAACACGTCAGCCCACCCTCAGGTGCTTAAAACCGGTGATGGATCATGACAGCATGTTTTTTTAAATGAATGTTATTTTATCTCCTCCCACTCTTGGGGCCCAAGGGCAATGCCAAGCACAGGTGTGGGGTGATTTACATGTTAATATAGTGCAAGTAGGCAGGAGTAGTTAGTAATTTTTTTCCTGTGAGAAAATAGAGCACATATGCTCACCCTTCCTTCTGAGGCTCATTGGTTGTGATTCAGGAATTAATTATTAAAAAAAACCAGACTTTGTGGTCAGTGAACACATCCATGTCTCAGTCAAGTCTGTGGAGAATTCAGTATAAGATCATAGCAGAATCTATTTATTTACATGTATAACACACAAAAGACATGCCTGGCCTAGATTCTACATGCCATGACTTCCAATTAAATTTACAGGTCACATAAAAAAAAATTACTAGTTATTCCTCACCTCAACCCCTATCCTTACCACATGTACCTATGCTAATCCATTATGTGACAGGGTCAGAATATAAAAAGTAGCAGAGGAGAGATATATAAGCCTCTGAGCGAGGAGATCTCTGTTCCCAGGCTAACAGGGAAGGGCTGGTTTAGAACCAGCAGAGGCAATCGGGGCAGTGGAATACCTGGGGCTAATTGACCTGGCCTGCAGTCAGGCCAGCATAGGCTAATTAGGACACCTGGGGGTAATTAAGAAAACTAGTTCAGACTGGCTATAAAAGAAGCTTTGCCTGCAGTTGCGGTGCATGTGTACCTGAGAGGACAGAGGAGGGTGCCACTGGGAGTAGGAGGAAAGGAGACAACAACTGAACACTAGGAGGACAAACCAGAGAGAAGGAAGATGCTGGGGAAGGTGTGGGGATGTAGCCCAGGGGTCCTGGAGCTGACTTATAGCAGGTGTTGGGGATTCACATAGGCAGCTACTATTACAAGACCCTGGGCTGGAGGCTGGAACCTGGAGTAGAGGGTGGACCTAAGTTCCCCCCAACACGCACCTCCCCATTTCCATTCGGGATAAAGGATTGTGGAGTTTATTCTCCATTTTACTATATACTGGCCGATGATGAAAAGAGATCAACAAACAGCAAACTAAAGCCCTGGGTGTGGTGCTAAAACTGTGGGCTGCTGTGAGCCTCTGAGGCAAGCAAAATCTGCCAGGAAGTGCAGGACCCACCAAGTTTTCATAGGAGCTTTGTCACAATTCCAGAGCCTTGTGTAATTATTTAGACTAGTGCAAAACACTATCATTTTGATCAGGCACACAGCAGTAGAAATCAAGGCCTAGTGTCCATAGCTAATAATGCAAAGTTAATCTGGGGAGAATTTCTTTCTGACCATCATTCCTCAATGTTGTTTATAAATGAGCCATATGGCCACTCAGACCCTCACTGCAGGAAGGAAGGGTCTTTACCGTTGTGCCTTTATGCGAACAGGAACTGCGAACAGGGAGTTTGGAGAGGGAGTTCTCCAGGTAAAAGAGGAGTAAAAACGGGACCCTTGTGGTAAGTGGCTGTCTGGAGTGTGTGTTTGTGTGTGGGGGAGTTATTTGCTGTGTGCTGAGCTTGTGTTTGTCTGTTTGGTTGGTTTGTTTGTTTGCTTGAAGGAGCTTCTAAAAGGTTTGAAATCTAGAAGCCTCTGTTAATTGGCTGAGCCTCAGTCAGGGGGAGGGGCTACCAGAGCTATATAAGCCTGTGACTCAGCAACCAGGGAGCTTGCGAACAGGAACTGCTAACAGGGAGTTTAGAGGGGGAGGTTAGAGGGCACTAGTGACTTCTGGCCTTCTTTAAAACATAACTCTTATAATAATCTATATTCCAGAGGTTTAAAAAGAATCCCAGTTTATACTTAAACTTATTCATTAGAAAAATGGAGACAGAAGCCCAGCAGCAGAGTGGGGCTATCCTGTTTATTGCGTCAGGTGTAACATGTATGATTACCTGCCCTGTGGGCGGGTCGCGTATGTGTGCACCCGTTGCAGAGCTCCTGACCCTCAGAGACCGAGTTCGGGCTTTGGAGGCCAGGGTGGCTGAACTGGAGGAGCTAAGGGAGGTAGAGATATGTGGATGAGACTTTCCGGGACACTGTAGTACTGTCCCACCTCCAGTCTGAGCCCCAGTGCTCTTAAGAAGGATGAAAGTCTCAAGGGAACAGAGCATTCAATGGGAGCAGAGGAAACCATCCCGTAGTTGGGACCCTCCTCCCAGAGGATGTTGCGGTATCCTCTCGCACTGAGGATACCTCTGAGGGGAGGAATGCCAGTTCGGAAGAGGCAGGTGTTAGTAGTGGGTGATTCGATCATTAGAAACATAGATAGTTGGGTTTGTGATGACCGGGAGAACCGTATGGTCACTTGCCTGCCTGGTGCGAAGGTTGCGGATCTCTCGAGGCATCTAGATAGACTTATGTGTAGTGCTGGGAGGAGCCGGTGGTCGTGGTACATGTAGGTACCAATGACGTAGGGAAGGGTAGGAGAGATGTCCTGGAGGCCAAATTTAGGCTGCTAGGAAGAGACTGAAATCCAGGACCTCTATGGTGGCATTCTCGGAAATGCTTCCAGTTCCACGTGCAGGGCCAGGTAGGCAGGCAGAGATTCAGAATCTCAATGCGTGGATGAGACGATGGTGTAGGGAAGAGGGGTTTGGATTTATTAGGAACTGGGGACACTTTTGGGAGAGGGGAGCCTATACAGGAAGGATGGGCTCCACCTAAACCAGGTGGAACCAGACTGCTGGCACTAAACATTAAAAGGCCGTAGAGCAGTTTTTAAACTGAGAGATGGGGAAAGCCGATTGGTGCGGAGATGCACGTAAATCGGAGAGACTTCTCTTAGAGGAGAATCCATTGATAGAGATTCTCTAAGCTGTAGTCAGAAAGAGAGGAGGAGAGGGCAAACCATGGGCCAGAGCAGACAAACAACCACGTACAAAGGAATCCAATGCATCAGGAAGGGCAGACAAATAAGCAGTGGCAAATTTTTAAAGTGCTTCTACACAAATGCTAGGAGTCTGACTAATAAGATGGGTGAACTAGAGTACCTCGTATTAAATGAGGAGATTGACATAATAGGCATCACTGAAACCTGGTGGAATGAGGAAAATCTGTGGACACAATCATACCGGGATATAAAATATATTGAAAGGATAGAGCAGGCCGGGTGGGTGGCGGAGTGGCACTGTATGTGAAAGATAATGTAGAATCAAATGAAATAAAAAGTATTAAATGAATCAACATGTTCAATAGAATCGCTATGGATAGTAATTCCATGCTCCAAAAATAAGAAATTAGCAGTAGGGATATATTACCGACCACCTGACCAGGACAGGGATACTGACATTGAAATGCTGAGGGGATTAGAGAGGCTACCAAAACAAAGAACTCTATAATAATGGGGATTTTAATTACCCCATATTGACTGGATACATGTCACCTCAGGAAGAGAAGCCGAGATAAAATTTCTCAACAGCTTAAATGACTGCTTCTTGGAGCAGCTGGTGCAGGAACCCACAAGGGGGGAGGCAATTCTCGATTTAGTCCTGAGTGGAGCGCAGGATCAGGTCCAGGAAATAACCGTTACAGGACCGCTTGGGAATAGTGACCATAATATAATAACATTCAACATTCCTGTGGTGGGAAGAACACCTCAGCAGACCAGCACCCTGGCATTTAATTTCAAAAGAATTACACAAAAATGAGGAGGTTAGTTAAACAGAAATTAAAAGGCACAGTGACTAAAGCCAAATCCTGCAAGCTGCATGGAAACTTTTAAAGACACCATAATAGAGGCCCAACTTAAATGTATACTCCAAATTAAAAAACATAGCAAGAGACCTAAAAAGAGTCACTGTGGCTTAACCACCATGTAAAAGAAGCAGTGAGGACAAAAGGCATCTTTTAAGAAGTGGAAGTCCAATCCTAGTGAGATAAATAGAAAGGAACATAAACACTGTCAAATCAAGTGTAAAATGTAATAAGAAAAGCAAAAAAAGATTTTGAGGAACAGCTAGCCAAAAACTCAAAAGAAAGTAACAAAATGTTTTTAAGTACATTAGAAGCAGGAAGCCTGCTAAAAACCTGTGGGTCCCCTAGATGATCGAAGTATAAAAGGCGCAATCAAGGACGATAAAGCCATTGCGGAGAAACTAAATGATTTCTTTGCTTCAGTCTTCATGGCTGAGGACATTGGGGAGATTCCCAAATCTGCACCGTCCTTTGTGGGTAATGAATCTGAGGAACTGTCCCGGATTGAAGTGTCATTAGAGGAGGTTTTGGAACAAATAGAAAAACTTAATGTTAACAAATCTCCGGGACCGGATGGCATTCATCCAAGGGTTCTAAAAGAACTCAAATGGGAAATTGCTGAACTATTATCTGTGGTTTGTAACCTATCCCTTAAATCGGCTTCCGTACCTAATGACTGGAAGGTAGCCAACGTGACACCAATATTTAAAAAGGGCTCTAGAGGCGATCCGGGCAATTACAGACCGGTAAGTCTTACTTTGGTACCTGGCAAATTAGTCGAAACTATAGTAAAGAATAAAATTGTGAAGCATGTAGAAGAACATAATTTGTTGGACAAAAGTCAACATGGTTTCTGTAAAGGGAAATCCTGTCTTACTAATCTATTAGAGTTCTTTGAAGAGGTTAACAAACATGCGGACAAGGGGATCCAGTAGATATAGTATACTTAGATTTCCAGAAAGCCTTTGACAAGGTCCCTCACCAAAGGCTCTTGTGTAAATTACATGGCCATGGGATAAGAGGAAGGTCCTTTCTTGGATTGAGAACTGGTTAAAAGACAGGAAACAAAGGGTAGGAATAAATGGTAAATTTTCAGAATGGAGAGGGGTAACTAGTGGTGTCCCCAAGGGTCAGTCCTAGGACCAATCCTGTTCAACTTATTCATAAATGATCTGGAGAAAGGGTAAGCAGTGAGGTGGTAAAGTTTGCGGATGATACCAAACTGTTTAGGATAGTCAAGACAGAAGCAGACTGTAAGGGACTCCAAGAAGATCTCACTAAACTGAGTGATTGGGCAACAAAATGGCAAATGAAATTTAATGTGGATAAGTGTAAAGTAATGCACATCGGGAAAAATAACGCCAACTATACGTACAGTATGATGGGGGCTAATTTGGCTACGACAAATCAGGAAAGAGATCTTGGAGTTATCGTGGACAGTTCTCTGAAAACTTCCACACAGTGTGCAGCGGCGGTCAAAAAGGCAAATAGGATGCTAGGTATTATTAAGAAAGGGATAGAAAATAAGACCCAGAATATCTTACTGCCCCTGTATAAAACTATGGTACGCCCACATCTTGAATACTGTGTACAGATGTGGTCTCCTCACCTGAAAAAGATATTTTGGCCTTGGAAAGGGTTCAGAAAAGGGCAACTAAAATGATTAGGGGTTTGGAACAGGTCCCATATGAGGAGAGGTTAAAGAGACTGGGACTTTTCAGTTTAGAAAGAGGAGACTGAGGGGATATGATAGAGGTGTATAAAATCATGAGTGGTGTGGAGAGGGCCGACAAAGAAAAGTTATTTATTAGTTCCTAAATAGAAGAACTAGAGGACACCAAATGAAATTAATGGGTAGCAGGTTTAAAACTAATAAAGAAAGTTCTTCTTCACACAGCATGTAGTCAGCATGTGGAACTCCTTGCCAGAGGAGGCTGTGAAGGCTAGGAATATAACAGAGTTTAAAGAGAAGCTAGATAATTTCATGGAGGTTAGGTCCATAAAAGGCTATTAGCCAGGGGATAAAATGGTGTCCTTGGCCTCTGTTTGACAGAGGCTGGAGAGGATGGCAGGAGACAAATCGCTTGATCATTGTCTTCGGTCCACCCCCTCTGGGGCACCTGGTGCTGGCCACTGTCGGCAGACAGGATACTGGGCTAGATGGACCTTTGGTCTGACCCGGTACGGCCGTTCTTATGTTTCTTATGTTCTTATCTCATTCTGCATGTATAAAGAGATCACCTCCCAAACAGCCCATCCATGACTTATGTGACATTTAGGATCACATTTTCAAATCAGCTGGGCACCCAACAGCACTTGTTGTTTTCATGGGACGCTGCTGGGCACTCAGTTTTTTAGGAAATTTGGCCATTTATTCACTTTAGCTCCCTCCTGGGGACCTGAGCTGTTTCTAAAATCTGACCAGAATAGCTTTGAAGCAGTTTTAAAAATATGGCCCTTTGATATTTAAATGTGGAGTGTTTTTCTGAGTCACTGCTTTCCAAGACAGCCTCCCATCCTGTAGGTATTATCTGCATTCTTTGTGACCCGATGTTCTTATCTTCCATTAGATTGTATTAAAACACATTTCTGTTGGATTGTGGCAATTTAACGAGTCAATTCAAGTCATCCTGTAATAGTAACCTGTACTCCTCAATATTCACTCACCTATCAGTCTTTGTGCCACATGTACACTTAGCCAGCAAAAATTTTATATTATCATCTTGAGTGTTATTACAAATACTGAACAATGTTGGACCAACAACTGATCCCTGGAGGATCCTGCAAGTACTTGCTCCATTTATTCATATCTCCCTATTAACAGCTACATCTAGGCCTGGTCTACACTACAGCAGAAGGTCGAATTGAGATACGCAACTCTACTTCCATTAATTAAGTAGCTGGAGTCAACATACTTTAAATCACATTTCCACACAGCATGAGGGTAATGGGAGAAAATTCTCCCTTTGGTTTCCCTTACTCCTTATGAGGAACAGGAGTACTAGCACTGACAAGGGTGCCCTCTGAGTTCGATTTAGCAGGTCTATGATAGACCTGCTAAATCAAACCCTAGAAGAACAACCACAGCAGAATCGATCTTCTGGCTAGCATAGATGTGCCCTTAGAGGTCTGTCAGTGATCCAATTTTTAATGAGTCTAATGTGTGCCTGATTTATCCCATATAATGTAAGATTTTTTTAAATCAAGATGTCATGTGGTACTAAGTCATATATCTTTGATAAAAACAACCATGTTTCATATACTTGAATTTCTCTATCAGGCAAATAATCTTGTCAAAAAACATAACAGGACTGATTGAGAAGACCTACTTTCCAGGAACCATGTCCATTGGCATTCATTTTATTTTTTGCCTTTAATTATTTGCTAATAGACTAATATATTAATGGTTCCATTATTTTGACTGGGAATTTGATATCAAGCTGACCAGGCTATAGTTCCCTGGATCATTGTTTTACCTTTTTTAAAAATACTAGAATTATGTATTAAGCTCTTCTGAAAAAGAACTCTGTGTAATCACAAAAATTTTTCACTCTCACCAACAGAAGTTGGTTCAATAAAAAAAATATTACCTCATTCACTTTGGAAATGTAAAGCCACCTTAAACACAAGTTACATGTCTTCTGTAAAATTAAGTGGGATAGGAACGTCCCCTATTTCCTTCAGAGATTTCAGAAATGGCAACATTATATCTATATTATGGAAATTTTAGCTCAGGTCTGTTTGCCAAACTCGTACATGGGAGAACTATTGATTATTTTCACAAACAACTTGTTTGCGCCTGTATCTTTAATAGTAAATAATATGTATTACTTAATAGCATTTTTCATCTTCAGAGTTCTGTATGAACATTGACTATTTGAACATCACAATAACCATGTGATGTTATTTCTGATCATGACAATAAGCCACACGAGGCCTAATTTAAAAAAAAATCCACTTTTGCATGCACACTTGTGCATAAATGAACCATATTTACTGTGATTGGTTGTCACCCCTGAAATGCAGTCTGAGAGCCATGGGCTGGCCCTGGCCAGACTACTTTGGTGTTGATTCAGCCTCTCCAGGCCCTGCTATCACTCAACACAACAGCACTTGGTGCCATATATCCAAACTGATTTATCTGAGCTACCTCATAAGCCACTCAAAGATAGGCAGAAGACAACAGCCAATTTTCCAGCTCCTCCACCTTGCACTCTTGCTGGAGTATAAACCCGGAATTATACCATTATATGCTGCACAGGGATCCTTACAAGAGAATCTCATTAATAAAGTTCACCTTTCCCTCAGGATATGCAACAAGCCTTTGTTAACCAAGCTGAGATTTTTTTCCCCAGACACTTTAGTTAAAGGCATGCTGATTTTGATAAAGCAAAATCCCACAAGTTTATTAACTCCGAAAGACAGATTTTAAGTGATTATAGGTGATAGCAACATATCAAAGATTAACCTAGCAAACAAACAAAAATGCAAACTAAGTCTAACATACCGCATAGATTGGTTATGAATTTCTCACCCTGACTGATGCTACAAGCAGTCCACCAGGTTTCCATACATAGACTAGAAATCCCTCTAGCCTGGGACCAGCACTTTCTCCAGTTCATTCTTTGTTCTGCAGGTGTTTCCAGGAGTGTCCATGTGTGGATAAAAACAACAAATGGTCTGGTAGCACTTTATAGACTAACAAAACATATAGATGGTATCATGAGCTTTCGTGGGCACAGCCTACTTCTTCAGATGACCGGAGTTATGAGTTTAGGATGTGCAGACCCAAAATAAATAGGAGAGGGGAAGGAGAGGGGGGAGGGGAAAAAAAGGAAAGAGGGTGGGAGACAGGGAGCTAAAGGGAATCAGTAAGTATCCCTGCAGCCAAAAACGATGCCAACTCTGCCCACATATCTATACTGGTGAATTCATCACTGGAGCCAACAACATAAGTTACCAAATCAAAAGGTCATTTGACTGCACATCCAGTAATTTGATCTATGCCAGCAATGCCCTACTGCTATATATGTTGGACAAACTAGACAGTCTCTGCGGGAAAGAATCAATGGACACAAATCAGATATACACAAAGGAAATGTACAGAAACCTATTGGGGAACACTTCAATCTTCCGAATCACTGTTTAAAAGATTTTCAAGTAGCTGTCTTGTCTCAAACCAGTTCTACTAGCCAGATCCACAGAGAAGCATTGGAATTAGAATTCCTCTGGAAATTCAATTCACATGCCAATGGACTCAATCGTGAAGAAAGTTGGTTGAGACACTGTCAACTTAACAGCCGTTGAAGGTGCAAACAGCTCTTTATGTAGACTTCTAAGTCAGGAAGGATACTATCAATTGACTTTGATTCTTACCTGTTTCATTTTAACTGCCCATCTTCAGATACTTACTGATTCCCTCTAGCTCCCTGTCTCCCACCCCCTTTCCCTTTTTTTCCCCTTCCTATTTATTTTTCCCCTTCTCCTATTTATTTTGGTTCTGCGCATCCTAAACTCATAACTCCGGTCATCTGAAGAAGTGGGCTGTGCCCACGAAAGCTCATGATACCATTTACCATTGTTTTGTTAGTCTATAAAGTGCTACCAGACCACTTGTTTTTTTTTTCTGTAACAGACTAACTCGGCTACCCCCTGAGGCATTTGTGGATAGTAAGGCCTCTAGATGATGTCACACTCACCTTACATAGCGTAACTCTATGATGGGAACTCTTTGTTCCACACTCAGTTCCCAGCCCTGTTTGTGGAAAAATGCAGGGACCAAAAGGAAATTCTGTATCCTGTGGTCTGGTCACATGCCCTTGCTGAGTCACAGTACTTGCTGGCTGAAATGTTTACAGGAAGGCTAAGCTCTTCCATAGTTCATTTTCTTTAGATTCTTCATTGTCGTACCTGAAGAGCTAGCTGTGAGTGTTCCCAGAATAAGCCCAACTGAAATACAGTTACCTAGTCAAAATTCATAACCACAGATACAAAAATGATACAAACATGCCAATAGGATAATCATCTTCATCAAATCAAAACTTTTCCACATTCACCCAAGATGTATCTTGTACAAAATGCATCATATTTATGCCTTCACTGTCACTATGATGAACATGGTGGGGTATAGTATCACACTTACCACCAATTTTTGTGTAGGGGGTAAGCATAGGTGTACATAGGTGTCTGTCTAGTCATTTTCTCAGGCAAATATCCACTTCACACATGCACATGATGCGGAAGGTCTGGCCTCTAGGTCTCACTTTAAGAAAAGAGCCCAATAGATTGAGTAATTTCCAAGATTACCTAATGACCCAGAAGCAGAGTCAGGATTAGAACTCAGGAATTCCTAGCTCTGGCTCTATGCTTAATCCACTATGACTTCGATTTCCATACTGGTGTGAAAACATGATGTCAAGCAGGGCACAGAGTCCATTATTTTAAAGCAGGCTGAACTTCAAATGAAGAGTTTTGTTATATAAGCATGTAAACAGCACTCAATTTGTCCTCTAATTAAAATGTTCTCCTTTTCTTAGACTGACAAACCAGCTTGTTAACTGTAAATAAAAGAAAAAAAAAACCCCAAACCATTTGCAGCTCAGAAGGATTTTCTGGTTCTGAAATGACTCTCTGGAAAAGCAATACTTCTCACTAAGGGTGTGTCTAGACTACAGGGTTTTTTCGAAAAAAGTGGCCTTTTTTCGAAAAAACTTCCCCTGTGTTTAGACTGCTGCCGCGTTCTTCTGAAAATCGAAAGAACGTGGCAGTTTTTTTGACCACGGAAAACCTTGTTTTACGAGGAATAACGCCTTTTTTTGAAAGTGCTCTTTCGAAAAAAGGCACTATGTAATGCAAACTGTGCTTTTTTGAAAGAGAGCATCCAGACTGCCTGGGTACTCTCTTTCAAAAAAGTGGCTTGCTTTTTCGAAAGTACTGGTTGTAGTCTAGACACTCTTTTTCGAAAGAGGCTTGCAGTCTAGACGTAGCCTGAATGAGGCTCAAATTGTGTACCCTTTTTTTTGCTTGTTCTCTGATGATACCTTGGAATGGGTATCATAGAATCATAGAATACTAGGACTGGAAGGGACCTCGAGAGGTCATCGAGTCCAGTCCCCTGCCCTCATGGCAGGACCAAATACTGTCTAGACCATCCCTGATAGACATTTATCTAACCTACTCTTAAATATCTCCAGAGATGGAGATTCCACAACCTCCCTGGGCAATTTATTCCAGTGTCTGACTACCCTGACAGTTAGGAACTTTTTCCTAATGTCCAACCTAAACCTCCCTTGCTGCAGTTTAAGCCCATTGCTTCTTGTTCTATCCTCACAGGCCAAGATGAACAAGTTTTCTCCCTCCTCCTTATGACACCCTTTTAGATTTCTAAAAACTGCTATCATGTCCCCCCTCAATCTTCTCTTTTCTAAACTAAACAAACCCAATTCCTTCATCCTTCCCTCATAGGTCATGTTCTCTAGACCTTTAATCATTCTTGTTGCTCTTCTCTGGACCCTCTCCAATTTCTCCACATCTTTCTTGAAATGCGGTGCCCAGAACTGGACACAATACTCCAACTGAGGCCTAACCAGCGCAGAGTAGAGAGGAAGAATGACTTCTCGTGTCTTGCTCACAACACACCTGTTAATGCATCCCAGAATCATGTTTGCTTTCTTTGCAACAGCATCACACTGCTGACTCATATTCAACTTGTGGTCCACTATAACCCCTAGATCCCTTTCTGCCGTACTCCTTCCTAGACAGTCGCTTCCCATTCTGTATGTATGAAACTGATTGTTCCTTCCTAAGTGGAGCACTTTGCATTTGTCTTTATTAAACTTCATCCTATTTACCTCAGACCATTTCTCCAATTTGTCCAGGTCATTTTGAATTATGACCCTATCCTCCAGATTAGTCGCAACCCCTCCCAGCTTGGTATCATCTGCAAACTTAATAAGCGTACTTTCTACACCAATATCTAAATCGTTGATGAAGATATTGAACAGAGCCAGTCCCAAAACAGACCCCTGCGGAACCCCACTTGTTATGCTTTTCCAGCAGGATTGTGAACCATTAATAACTACTCTCTGAGTACGGTTATCCAGCCAGTTATGCACCCACCTTATAGTAGCCCCATCTAAGTTGTATTTACCTAGTTTATTGATAAGAATATCATGCGAGACCGTATCAAACGCCTTACTAAAGTCTAGGTATACCACATCCACCGCTTCTCCCTTATCCACAAGACTCGTTATCCTATTAAAGAAAGCTATCAGATTGGTTTGACATGATTTGTTCTTTACAGATCCATGCTGGCTGTTCCCTATCACCTTGCCACATGCCAAGTGTTTACAGATGATTTCCTTAATTACTTGCTCCATTATCTTCCCTGGCACTGAAGTTAAACTAACTGGTCTGTAGTTTCCTGGGTTGTTCTTATTTCCCTTTTTATAAATGGGCACTATATTTGCCCTTTTCCAGTCTTCTGGAATCTCTCCTGTCTCCCACGATTTTCCAAAGATGATAGCTAGAGGCTCAGATACCTCCTCTATCAGCTCCTTGAGTATTCTAGGATGCATTTCATCAGGCCCTGGTGACTTGCAGGCATCTAACTTTTCTAGGTGATTTTTGACTTGTTCTCTTTTTATTTTACCTTCTAAAACTACCCCCTTCCCACTAGCATTTACTATGTTAGGCATTCCTACAGACTTCTCGGTGAAGACTGAAACGAAGAAGTCATTGAGCATCTCTGCCATTTCCAAGTTTCCTGTTATTGTTTCTCCCTCCTCACTGACCAGTGGGCCTACCCTCTCCTTGGTCTTCCTCTTGCTTCTAATGTATTTATAAAAAGTCTTCTTGTTTCCCTTGTATATATGGGACTTGTTGAATGAAGGGCTTAGAGCAAGGACTATACATCACTCACATATGCCTGACTTAACCTGCGACAGCTGTGACTACCTTGATGAACTATCACTGCAGACAGGGAGCAGCAGAGCTCAGTTGCGTCACCTTTTCCTTCACCAGACTCCAACTGTAGGGAGAAGAGATGGAATAGGAGGGGTCACAATGACTCAGGATCTCCTACAATTGCTCCACGCCACCTTATCATCCCCAACAAGACCAAATATCCTCCTGGTTTACAGCAGCTTTATGCTCACAGCGCAGGGCAGATACATTCTAATGCTGAGAAAGATCTGGTCCAGTCCCTCCATTTCTGCTGTGATGTAGCCTCTCACTCTATCTAGTTCGGACAATCAGCTTCCTTTGAAGGAACGTGTGTCTGGCTGTCACTCAAGTGGTATATGTCACTCAAACATCTTATGCACAGAATGATTACATGTTTATGTGCCTGAGAACTAATCAACACTTTCCATATGCATTTTTGTTTTGAGAAGAAATGGGGTTTTGGTTGAAATGTATTTTTCAAGGGGGGGGGGAGAGAATCTTCCTGGTTTTTAATCCCGTCTCTCTCTCTCTTTTCCAAACTGGAAAATAAAAAGGTATAAGAATAAGAATGAAAAAACTTTTCCCCATGAAATATTTTGAAACTTTCCCTTAAAAAAAATGAAGAAAAAATCATGAAAAAATTTGGTGAGAATCTCCACTTTCATTTTTTTTTAAATGGTGAAACATCCTCACCATGTCTTTGTCCAGCTCTACTTTGTGCTTTAGAAATGGTAATCATGTTGAACGTAGGACAGTCAAAAGAGACAATAATTACAGCAATGTGGTAATTGGCTTTCTAGTCTGTTCAGATACCTGAAATAATGACTCATTATATCTAAGCCATAGACAAAATGAGGGCATTTTAAATACATGTATTTCTGTAATAAGTTCTACCATTCTAAACTCATTGGCTGTGTCTAGACTGGCCAGTTTTTGCACAAAATCAGCCGCTTTTGCGCAAAAACTTGCCAGCTGTCTACACTTGCCGCTTGAATTTCCGCAAAAGCACTGACTTCGTACTGTAAGAAATCAGTGCTTTTTGGAAATACTATGCTGCTCCCGTTCGGGCAAAGTCCCTTTGCGCAAAACTTTTGCACAAAAGGGCCAGTGTAGACAGCTGAGATTTGTTTTCCGCAAAAAGCCCGATCGCGAAAATGGCGATCGGGGCTTTATGAAAGCACGTCTAGATTGGCACAGGCGGCTTTCAAAAAGTGCTTTTGCGGAAAAGCGTCGTGTAATCTAGACGCTCTTTTCCGAAAATGCTTCTAACGAAAACTTTTCCGTTAAAAGCATTTGCGGAAAATCATGCCAGTCTAGACACAGCCATTGGGTACGTCTACACAGCAGGGCTAAAGTCCAATTAAGATATGTAACTGCAGCTACATCAACTGCGTAGCTTAAGTCAAAATACCTTAACTTGGCTTTTGACACTGTCTACATAGCAGGAAGTCAGAGGAAGAACACACTTCCGTCACCTTCCCTTACTCCTCATGTAATGAGGGTTACAGGAGTCGGAGTAAGAAGTCCTTCAGCTCAACATTATTTCGAAATAAAGGCTTGTAGTGTAGATGCACACTATGTTATTTCGGAATAACGTCAGTTATTCTGAAATAATTCTGCTGTGTAGACGTACCCATTGTTGTTATTAATATTTTACTATTTCCAACACTTACCCGCCCTCTTGGAACAAAGATTTTTGTGATGCCCTTCACTGTGATATCTGTTTAGGAAGATGGCATGTCCTAAAAGAATGTTCCAGTGACTAAAGTGCAGTGCTTCCCATGCTAAATACCATTCTGAATGCCCTTCAGGAACAGAATTGTGAAAAATGATGCTCCACGTCAAAGTGTATTAAGAGGAAAAAGAAAAATCGATACTGATCCATCTCAAATTAAACACACAGTTAAAAACAATACAGCTTTTCGGACCTACTTGCTCAATTCTAGTATTTTTAATATTGCATTAGAAAGTCATCACCAACCCACACTTAGCCAAATGATGGTTCCTGCAATCCAGTAAGGTTTCCCTTCCTTTTGGAAGAAGAAATTATCACAGTAATTCAGATAACACTGAGCTTTCGTGGGCACAACCCACTTCTTCAGATGACAGGAGTATCAGAAGTCCCCGTCATCTGAAGAAGTGGGTTGTGCCCACGAAAGCTCATGATACCATCTACATGTTTTGTTAGTCTTTAAGGTGCTACTAGACTATTTGTTGTTTTTTTTAAGTTTTTCCTGTTACAGATTAACTCAGCTACCCCTCTGAAGCTTCAGATAACACTATGCGCTAAGTATTGGTAAATACTCACTGTACTTCAGAAATTTTGAAAAAGTGTTTGCATACTAAACTCCCCAAAGAAACAGTTTGAAAAAGGACCATCGCCTTTTTAACAGGATAGTCTTGTGTTTAAGGACTGAACAGGGCTCAGTTCCCTACTGTACCACAGACTTCATAGGTGACTTTGAGCAAATCATTTAATTTCTGTTCTTCAGTTTCCTGTATGTAAAATGGAGATCATATTTCTGCTTTACCTCAAGGGAGTTCTCTGAGGATAGATTAATATTTGAGAGCACTCAGATTGTACATTCATCAAGGTTTATTAGCTGGATAGACAGGTAAATGAAACTGCGGGGGAAGGGGGCACAAGGAACATCTTCCTTTTTTCCATTTTCCTTGTCTTTTAAATGTTTTGACCACACCAAATGTGAAATATTTTTTGTACAGTGTTGATTGGGTCATGTCCCTTTACTTGGTATTTACTGGAATATTTTTTAGTCTGTAGCCAAAGTGGATGTACGGGGTCATTTATATTCTGATATACATGTTGCTTTTGACTACAAGCAAAAACATGTAACTAAAAACCAAAACAGTGGAGAAAAAAGCATGGGGGCATATTCACGTAGTGTGGCACATACCCCTGGGCAGAGGGGTAGTATAAACAGCATTTATATGGTGCATAGACCTTTTGATTGACTCTCTGAACAAAGGTGAGCTTTACCACTTGTGAATTTGCCCTCAGTGAGTTTCAATTATATGATAAAGAGCAAGAAAATCTGCATCTTGATCTTTCTCGTGAAACTGTTAGAAATGTTGTCAGGGAAGAGTATTTTAGCAGTCCTATTATTCTTCACTTTATATGTCAAATTATATTACAGGTTACATTAGAACATCTTTTGGAGCTTAATATCAGGACTCAGAATGATAAGAATATAAATCTGTGGATTATTAAAAGGGTTCATAATATTTAATGTAACATTTGTGAACATGGCTAGAAACAATACTACTCTGGGTCCAGATTTTCAGCTGCTATAAGTTATACTTTCCCATTGAAGTTAATGGTGTGATACTGATTTGCAGCAGATGAAAGTCTGAATTGCAAATAGTCTTTTTTAATCACGCTCACAAAACCTTTCATTAAATATTATCATTCGTTGATATCAGTGAAGCTACACTGATTTGCAGCAGCTGATATCTGGGCCTTGATCTCTATCTGAATATATTCAGATATAATGCAGTTTGCAATGTGTGTCAGAGAGGTGTATTTTATTAAGGGAGACAGAGTAAATCCAATATATAAATGATGGCTGCCATTTTTTTTTAATTCGTGATGCAGGTGCAAAGCATCATTTTCTAAATTTTATCTGAGACAGACTCGCCCCAGGCATATTTCTGTCCACAGGTACATTTTCTAAAGCATAACTCAAAGGTGCTTTGGACAAATTGTTTCATGTAACCTATCTTCATGTTATAATCCGCTGGATCTGTTTGGGTATGTCTACAATACAATGCTATTTCAGGATACCAGAGTATCCCAAAATAGCTACCCCGTGTCTTCACAGCAAGCCCGTTACTTCAGGCTCACTATTCCGACGTCCCTGTAAACCTCATTCTACGAGGAGTAAGGGACGTTTTGGAATAGCGTTTTATTTCAAAATTTGGTGCTGTGTAGACTGCGCCAAATGACTAAATAAGCTATTTCAAAATAGCATTGAAATAAGATGTGTAATTTGCACAGCTCAAATTGTGTATCTTATTTAGAGTTACGGTGCAATGTGGCCACACCCTTTCTTCTTCTAGAGATGTCCCTGGGGGTGCTCCACAGTAGGTGTAGGTGCATCCCAGCGCCTCAGAGTGGATTTTTGATAGCAGTGCATTGGGGCCGCGCATGTGCAGCACGTGCTGTGTGCCCCTCTCTCACCTCCCAGTACCATAGCGCATGCATGGCCACCCTCCCTTCAGTTCCTTTCTACCGTCCCCGGCTTCAGACAGACCTCCGCAGTGCTCGTAACCTGTTCTGAAGAGAGCTAGATAGATTATTTCATTCCAAGTTCCTTTCCCTTCTAGTTATTAGTGTTAGTGTTTCAAAAAAACAAAAAGAAGAAAAAACAAACAAACAAACAAAAACCCACGGCCGCGTCAGCACATTCCCTTGGAGAAGGGATAACATTGCCGCCACGTGGGCTCCCTTGGCTTTAAACGCTGTGCAGACTGCAACGATGCTATGCCTGCCTCAGATGGCCATGATAAGTATGTTAAGTGCCTCAGGCACTCACACTCACTACAGGACTGGCCACACTGTGCCAAACTAAAAGTGCGCACACGGAGAGACAGAGAACTCTGCTTGAAAATGATCTTAACAGAGAAGGGCAAACACCCTTCCTCAGATCCTGGCTCCAGGCAAACCCCCAAAGCCAAAGGGGGTAAATCTCCTAAGTCTCCGAAGAAATGGGCCACCTCACTACGCAACACCTGCGCTCACCTAAACGGCGATCAACCGAGAGGCAGTCGGGTAACTCCGACAAGCAGTGCTTCAGCACCTACGATAGACTGGGTACTTGAGGCGAGCTCCGCCATAATGATAAAAGTGCCACACAGGGCGCCCAACCAGAGGCAACAGGCCACACCGTGCCTGCCTCACACAGCTCAGCACCGACCACGGCGCCGACTACCATTGTGCCGAGTACAGCGACGCTTCAAGCAGTTACCACGGCACTGCAGCAGCTATCAGGGCAGCCACATGGTACCACCCCCCCCGACTGCCTATAGCAACTCCCCACGCTGCGTGCTCTGCTCCTCTGGTGCCACAAGTGTTATCTTCCTCCATTGCAGCAGAACTCTCCACACCTCACACTCCTACCATTAGTTACAGGGAGCACAGAGACCTGAGATCTCTTCTACCCTAAACTCTCCATTTCTGAGTGATGACAAATGACCTCACTCACCACTATCTAATTACACAGACTCTCCCTCCCCCTATCAACTGAAGGGGATGATGACTTAGCGGTTTTTTCACCGCAGCTATCCATGCACAGAGGCATCTGGAATGTTGTTTAGTTCCATCCAGCCTGACTTTACCAGAGCATCTATGACTCCCTGGACACCATATCCATGGATGCCACCACCAATGCCCTACCCCCCCCAATGGCACTTGTGGAACCACTGGCCGCAACAACATAAGAAGAGACCACACAAAACCAAGCACACGGCAAAAGCTGTCTCTCCCCTCACCCTATCACCTCAAATGGGTATGGGGCAAAATGAAACTGAAGAACATCACTCCCCAAATTCGGCTCCAGGGGTATTACTCGGCACAAACTCACTGTCCGGAATGGATGAGGTCATCACGCTACCATCCTCCACAACTACAAAGGACTTCTCTTCTTTCCAGGATCTCTTTAAAAGAGGTGCAACTAACTTGAGTATTCCCATGGAGGACATGCAGAACATGCAGCATGAACTCACAAATATCCTTCAGGCGACACCTTCTGCAAAAATTGACTTGCCAATTAACCCTGCCATACTCAAACCTGCCAAAACTTTGTGGCAAACACCTGCCTCAATCCCACCTACCTGCAAAAAGGCAGACCACAAGTATTATGTCCCACCTAAGGGCTCAGAATTTCTGTTCACTCACCCACAACCTAATTCACTGGTAGTGGGCACGGATCAGCAGAGAAATAAGCAGCAAAACCATTCTATGCCATTCGATAAGGACATTAAAAGACTTGACTCACTTGGGAAAAAAGTGTATGCTTCAGCCATGCTACAAATGAGAGTAGCTAACTACACCGCACTCCTCAGCAAATACGATTTCAATAATTATGCAAAGTTCAACACCTTTATTGATGACATACCAGACAATAAAAAGGCACAATTCAGAGTGATTGTCTCAGAAGACCAGGCAATATCACGCACTGCCCTTCAAGCTGCCTTGGACGCAGCTGATATGACTACAAGAACAACAGCCACGGCAGTTGTCATGCAACCAACCTCGAGGTTCAATTCATTGGCTTTCCCTTGCCAAATCCAACTGTCAGTTGAGGACCTGCCATTTGAGGGTGAAAAGCTCTTCTCATCAAAATCCAATAAGGTCCTCCACTCAATGAAAGACTCCAGGATGACATTATGCTCTCTGGGAATCCAGACACCTGGAACAAGAACAAGACAGTGCAGGTATCAGACATACCAAAGGTCACAATACCCACAACCTACATACCACAACCAAAGGCAAGACCACCCACCATACCAGCAACGTGGCCATAATAGACAACAACGGCAGCAACCCCAAACTAATACTTCCAGCCACTCTTCCCAGCCAAATAAGCAAATTTGAGTCATTTGTCGAGAGACCAAAAACCACACTACCTCCTTCAGAGCTCCCTATTACCACCAAACCCTTTAATTATCGCCTGCTGCCATTTCTTCACAAATGGCAGACCATCACATCTGACAAGTGGGTGATACAGACAATCTCCTCTGGATGCACCATCCCTTTCCACTGTACTGCTCCAGAGCAGGCATGGGGAAGCAATCCCTCAGAGATGCTCTCATCCTCAAATGGGATGCGCCCTTGCCCTACGTGTTTCCCCCCTTTCCCCTCCTCAACAGAGTACTCATAAAAATACAGAGGGACAAAGCAAGAGTGATCCTCATAGTACCTTGCTGGCCTCGACAACCATGGTTTCCCCTCCTAAACAGAATGGCCCAACACCTCCAATCACCCTTCCACACAGCCCGGCCATACTACAGTAAACTTCCGATAATCCGGCACCTTTAGGACCCAGGGAGTGCCGGATTATCAGATATGCCGGACTATCAGAAGGGGGGACTATGAGGGGTCTAGGGTGGTGTGGGGGGGGATGCCACCCCAGACCCCTCATAGCCCCCCCTTCTGATTGTCCGGCTCTGCCCCAGGCGTCCCCGATTCAGCCGCTGCTGGTCAGTTTCAGCAGCAGCTGAATCAAACACCTGCGGCAGAGCAGCTGGGGTGCTGCCGGGATGGTCCGGTAGTGCCGTCCCTTGGCGCTGCGAGACCAACCCGGCAGCACCCCAGTTACTCTTGGGGACGCCTGGGGCAGAGCAGCTGGGGTGCTGCGGGTTGGTCCCGCAGCGGCGGCGCGCTACCGGACCAACCCGCAGCACCCCAGCTGCTGTGCCCCAGGCGTCCCCAAGTCAGCCGCCGCTGAAATTGACCAGCGGCTGACTCCGGGAAGCCCGAGGTACCTGGGCTTCCCGGAGTCAGCCGCTGGTCAATTTCAGTGGCGGCTGACTTGGGGACGCCTCAGGCAGAGCAGCTGGGGTGCTGCCGGGTTGGTCCGGTAGTGCCACCCTTTGGCGCTGCGGGACCAACCCGGCAGCACCCCAGCTGCTCTGCTCCAGGCGTCCCCAAGTCAGCCGCCCACTGAAACTGACCGGGGCTGACTCCGGGAAGCCCGGGGCAGAGCAGCTCTGCCTCGGGCTTCCCGGAGCCGCTGGTCAGTTTCAGCTGCGGCTGACTTGGGGAAAGCTGGGGTGCTGCCGGGTTGGTCTCGCAGCGCCGAGGGGCAGTGCTGTGGGACCTACCGGCAGCACTCCAGCTGCTCTGCCCCAGCTTCCCGATTCAGCCGCTGGTCAGTTTCAGCAGCGGCTGAATCGGGGAAGCCGGAGGAAGAGCAGCTCCAATGGTCCGGCTGCCCGGAGCACTTCCGGGTTCCTGATGGTGCCGGACCATCAGGAATGCCGGACCATCAGATGCCGGACCAATGGAGTTTTACTGTATCTCTACCAGGAACCACTACTCCTCACCCTCAGTTTCTGACACTTCACCTCAAAGCATGGTACCCTGATGGTTCATGGGCTTACAGCTGCAATGTTCACAACAGGTGTGCAACGTCATTTTACACAGCAGGGCTCCTACAACAAGGAAGACATACATTAATAAGTGGACTCATTTTACACATTGGGCAGCCTCCCACAATATATCACCGCAGGATGCCCCACTCCCCACAAGCCTAGATTACCTACTGCATCTCAAGGAATCACAACTTTCCTTGAGCTCGATCAGAGTCCATCTAGCAGCTATAACAACCTTCCACATGTCAGTTGATGACACCACAGTGTTTGCACATCCAGTAACTAAGCACTTCCTAAAAGGCCTACAGGTTCTATACCCCGACATTCACGCTACTCGGGAACCATGGGATCTACACCTGGTACTGACGACACTTAAAAAAACCTCCATTTGAACCAATGGCCACATGCTTTCTACACCTAACCGAGAAGACAGAATTCCTAGTCGCAATAACATCAGCACGTAGAGTGGGTAAGATGGCCGCCCTAATGGCTGACTCGCTGTTCACCATCTTTTTTAAGGATAATCTCCCTGCAACCACATCCTAAGTTCTTACCAAAGATGCGCTCCCCCTTCCACTTAAACCAAATTATATACTTATCTGTATTCTTCCCAAAGCCTCAAGCCAACACCTTCGAGACACAGATGTATTCCCTTGATGTCAGAAGGGTGCTCTCCTTCTACATCCACAGAACAAAATCCTTCAGATTGTCTCCACAACTCTTCATTTCCATTGCTGATCACAACAAGGGAAGTCAAATATCATCACAAAGATTATCTGATTGGATCTCCGACAGCATTGCCACATGCTACTCGCTTAACAACTTACCACCACCTACCTCAAAATAGCACATTCGACTAGAGCGGTTGCCACCTCGGTGCCCATCGATGGGCACCTTAGGAAGGTGCCCATCGATGACATATGTGCTGCTGCCACATGGGCATCAGAACACACCTTCGCGAAGCACTATGCACTTTCCTCCGGGACTCTCTACTACACTAGAGTAGCAAAAGCCGTACTGCAAACAGCATACCTATCTGATCCAAAGTCCCTGCCTCCTTAACACAAATTGTTTTGCAGTCACCTACTGTGGATTACCACCAGGGACTTCTCTCTCTCTCTCAAAGAGGAGATTACTCACCTTCCTGTAACTGACATTCTTCAAGATGAGCACCCCTGGGAGCGCTCCACTACTCTAGCTTCCTCCCGTCTACATCAGGAAAAAAAATAGAGGGAGAAGCTGTTCTCCTATGCTAGGTTCTGGGTAGAGAAGGAACTTAAGGGAGGGTGGCCATGCATGCGCAATGGTACTGGGGAGGGGGGGGCGCCACGCACACCGCGCATGCGCGGCCTCAATGCACTGCTATCAAAAATCCACTCGGAGGTGCTGGGATGCACCTACAGCTACTGTGGAACACCCCCAAAGATGCTCATCTCGAAGAACGTCAGTTACAGGAAGGTGAGTAACCTCCTCTTATCTTATTTTGGTGTATGTATCATTCTTGTGTGTAAAATTAGACATATGGAGTATGGAATGCTTTATGGTTTAAAAGCCATCAAGGGTGTTTCCAATTCTGGGATGCCTCAATCTCTGGCAATCATATGCAGATAGCCTTTGTTGTTAAATTTTAGCAGTGGTTGGTCTTAGGAAGTCACATGACCACCCTAACTGGTAGGGACTGGCCAGGTAACTTCCCATGCAAAAGTGGGAATCTATAAAACAATAGGAAGCTTCGGAATTTCTTTGTCTTTGGCTGGCACACCCGAGAGAAGTGAGCCAGAGACCCCAAAGGAAGAGGAGATTTCCATGGTCTGGGAGGCTTAGCTGGACATGAAAAGTTTTAGGGTGAGTTTGTAAAAAGTTTGTATTGGAGTTTTAGTGTTAACAGAAAATGCTTAGCTACTTCTATTTTAAGTCTGCAATCTACTTTGCTCTGCCCGTCCTCATTTATAACCACTTAAATCCTACTGCTTATACTTAATAAAATCACTTGTATTTTCTATAAAGCCCAGTGCATATGGACAACAGAAATTCCAGTTGGGGCTAGAAAATTTCCTTTTCAGGAACATAGTCCTGATTATGCTACACTTCTCCAGAAGTGGGTAACACCGAGTGAGAAAATGAGCTATCCTTACCAATGAACACATACAGAAGAGCCAGCCAGCAGGAAATGGGATTTAAATGTCATGAGGCTTGCAAGGGGAAGGGGTAAATGGCTGGTCACCTGGCTGCAGGGCAGTAGAGTTCAAACTGCTGACCAGAACATCTGATTGGTAATTGAAGGCCACATCCTGGAGGCCAGAATTAGCAACCAATCACCTCAAGGATTCTACAGTGCATGTGTGTTGACAACAATGGAAAGAAAAATGTCCCTGGTAGATCTGGAAGTTTTCTGTTGATGGGCATTTTCATCTTGGCAAAAGTCCCAGTGCAATGAGACTGCCCATGCAGTTTTGCTGGCAAAAGGCACTTTTCCTTGACAAAACTTGCCAGCCTAGACAAAGCCTTAGTCCTCATCCTCAAAGGGAACCTGCTCAGTGCTTTCAAAAGACAAGCCTGGGACCTTCACTTCATGGTTTTACTGAACACTAAAATCATGGACTAAATAGAGACACTGAATGACTGGCAGGATGTTAATGAGCCACTTCACCTTGAATAGTCCCTTGAAATATGTGTCAACTACTGATGCAAAACAATTGGTTCCATCTTGTATTTAGCTGTGACATTCAGAGTACTTTTCCCAGACTTGAAGAAGAACTCTGGGTGAGCTTGAAAGCTTGTCTCCCTCACCAACAAAATTTGGTCCAATTAAACATATTAATTCACCCACCATATCTTCAGAAGAAATAGAAATATCTACAGGCCTACTGAGCACACCTAAAACATTTCTGTTCGATGGAAAGATGTTAACAATTCTGCTGGTAATTCCCCAGTTTTTTTAAGGCTAGGGGATCTCTTTCAAAGGGGAAGCATGTTTGTGGTGATTGCTTTTTTAAGCAAGAATCACCTTCTTTAAGGTTTATAGACTAATGGAAAGTGTGTGTGTGTGTGTACATGTGTGTGCATACTATCCTGCCTTAAATGTCTGATGGAATAACAACAAACTGCATATTAGAGGCACAGGTAGTCCTTTTCTGTGGGGCTCCTTATGACAATATCTGAGTGCAAACAGCAGCACAGAGAGTAAAGCCAGTATTGTAAAAAAAGTGTACACTAATGTTGGGTCTCTAATCTGAAATGCCTAGGGCCAGATTTTTCAGTGTATTTAGCATTATGTAGTATTGCCAGATTTTGTATGCAATAAGTATACGAACTTGTTTTAGCTCTACATACATGATGTGGCCTGTGGATTCTTTGCATTGCAGTCAAAATACTCTAGTACAAATCTATAAATCTGGTATAAGAAAAGATGTATAAGCAAGCAAGCAGGCTAGCTCTATGAGCTACATTAGTACTTTATATTTTCAAACCAGAACACCCACTGACTTCAGTTGCACTTGGGAGTACTTACCACTGCTGCAAATCAGTCCCTTAAGCTGGGCACCTGAGAAATGAGGGACACACAATAGGTAACCACCTGTGAAAAGTTTGCCGTAAATGGTTTGCTCAAAATAGTACAGGAACTCTGTCAGAATAAAATTTATTCTGCAAAGGCAGAATAAAATTCAACATGGCATCCAGCTTCTTCAGTCGTGAGGTCTTCCTTCCTCTTCCAATAGTTCCCTGCCTCTCCCATTATACATCTTCCAATTCTGCAGCCAATGAGGCAGGTATCTCACAGACAACAGCCTCCTACACTACCCTAATTCATTCCCCGCAGCAGAGCCATTCTGCGCACTGAATGAGGCGGGGTCCTACGTCAAAAGTACTGAGCATGTAATTAAAGATTGTTACATAATTCACAAGGAGTCTGAATTAAGTTTGCTTAGGCTGCTTTCTGCCGCCTCTGAGGAAACCAGTGAGAGCAGATTTTAACTTGGATTCTGCTGCTAGGTTAATTAGCCTTCCAGCCAAATTATCTAGTGGCTCCTTTTAAAAAGTGAATTTATTATATACTTTGGCATCTGTTTATTGGTATCATTAACAGCTGATACATTCATTTTACCAACTCATACACCCTCAGCACAGAGCTAAAGACTTGTTAGTTTGGCTTTGTTTACATAACAATGCTGGGATGCCTTTTCCAGATTCATATTGTTAATCTTCATTTGATTTGCAGGCCCTGGGGAAATATAAAACTAATTTTTTTTATGGCAGGCTAGTACTAAATTAAAGGAATGAAAGGGATTGTTGACAAGTGCACCAGATGTGTACTAAGGGTAAGAGAAGCAAGGTGATTACTCCATGAAACTGAAGCACTAGTGGAGAAAAACCTGGATTTAATTGTGGTTTATTGTGTGCTGGTTGACCCTCCTGTTACAGCATTCTAAATATTATTTTATTTGTGTTACAGTGCCAAGAAACCAACTCAAGAGAGTGGTTGCTTTACAGATATCAACTAAAGAATAGCCTTATTCCAAAAACCTTATTATCTAAGGCCCCAGTTGATCAAAACTCTTATGTACATGCTAAAATCTAGCACAATTCAACAAAGGACACAAGCACATGTCTTCTCTAGTTAGACAGTGAGGCTACATCTACACTGCGAGTTTCTGCAGCAGAAAATATGCTAATGAGGGACTCATTAGCATAAGTCATGATCTCATTAGCATATTTTCTGCCATTTCTTTTTGTGCAAAAACCCCTTGCGCATAAAGAAATGGCAGAAAATATGCTAATGAGATTGCAACTTATGCTAATGAGTCCCTCATTAGCATATTTTCTGCCACAAAAACTCGCAGTATAGACAAAGCCTAAGGTTTTTTGTGCCATGGTCTGGTTTTTTATCATATACTAGAAGATTTACCTGGTGTTGCTCGGGTCCTTAACTCACTTATGTTTTGTTTTTCTTCATTTAAATCATTGCTCTTGAGATGAGGGGTTCAGTAAGCAGGCTGCCCCAGGGAGAGAGGAATGCCCCAGCCCTCTGGGGCCAGGTGCAAAGCCATGGCCACTGCATCTCCAGCAAGCACAGTTAGGGGAGGGGTGCATGTCCCCCAGCTGGGGCAAGTCCAGGTTCATCTGTTTCCTGCACTAGAGTGAGGAATGCAGCAAACTGTGTCCCCTCACTCCCTGACAAAAGGGAAGCAATGTTCCCATATGAATAGAAGGGGGGAACCCCAGACCCCCTCCCACTCTCCCTAAAGGGCACCTAGGGGGTGGGAGGTTCAGGGCTGAGGTAGTCCTGAACAAGAGAGGACGTGCCCCCAGCCAACCCCTTCCACCTGCCTGGTGAGTCTATCTCTTTTCTATATGGTTTTATGTGACACAATCCTATTCCAGGCACATCCCATTTTCCTGGCACAACCAAATCTTTACATTGCTTTAAGTTATGGTAAGAGGAAGCTGTATACCGAATTTGGTGGTCCTGGCTCTTACCATATAGGAGGAGTTCTAAAATGGACAGACAGACATACAAACTCTCTCAAATATATAATAGATTTGTAGAATGCCTTGCATTGTGGAGCCGTGATCCTGATTATGGCCTCTACCTGCTACCACAGGAAAAATGAAAATAAGATTTATTTTTTCCTCTCCTTGTGTCAAAGCATCTCTGGATATTGGTAAAGCACAATAGGATCTTCTTTTAGCCACCCTCCTGCAATAAACTGTAGGAGCGGTAGAGTTAGAATTATTAATACTCAACAGAGCTGGTCAAAACTGTGAATAAGATTCACTCAATTTAACATCAAGGAGAAAAATCTTATGTTTCCTACAAAAATATATTGGTCTAACATTTCTACTGTACATGTGATCATTTAATGAGTTTGTTATTAATGTCTGAATGAGATGGGGGTTTTTTTGTCAGCTAATTACCACACTGATTTCTGATCATGAGTGTGACACTGACTCCAACTCATTGTGGGGGGTTTCTTTCTTTTTGTCCTCTTTCCAGATTTGAAACCTGCTGGGTTAAAGGCAGATTCTAATGACGCCCTTAGGAGCAGTCTCCTTTGAAAGTTAAGACCAAGAGCTTTGATTTGAGGTCACCTCCTCCCATGTGGCTGTCTTTAAAGTTCATCTGTATTAACATTCAGTGATATTTTTGGCAGCTTTGACTGCCAGCCAAATCATTACGGTGGAATAATAATGCAAATAAACTTTGCATAGCCCCATTAAATCATTAAATGCCACATTGTTCTGTAATGGGAGTGACATTTCATTATTTCTAAAGCATCAAATGCATCCCTGTGCTCGCTGCCAGTTATGATGTTTTCTGGTATTAAAGTTGGTGGCAGAATGTGATAATGCTGGGAGAAGTGAGGGGGTAATTTGAGGACTTATAGAAACCAGAAGTGATTGGAAAAGTACAGAGATAAGGGCATCATAAAAGAACGATCGGTATGGAGTGTTTCAGAACATGCTCTGCTAAAGCTTGATCTGTAATGCTAATGGCTGCACATTCTGACAACCCCACAATGAAAAGATTATTTGGCCATCAGGCCGGGCATATTTTCAAAGTCGTTTTTTGCCATGATTCCCAATGACTTTTCTAGATGCTGAATAGTTAAAACAACCAGAGTGGCCATTTGAAAATGTCCCCCACCGTGCACTGCAGAACATATGGCTTAAAAAAACCCCGGCAGAGCTTTTAGAGTTTTCTGAAGCCCAAAGGCATCCTTTGAGAAGGAGCCAGATTATTCAAAGGGATTTTAGGGCAGTATTTGATTCTTTTGACTGTTAATGAATTGAATGGAATTTGTACTGGTTGATTGTTTTTTAAGAGAAAAATCTTGGCTTCTCCAAACAATGACTGATCAAATTCTACTATAATTTCCGTCTGCAAAGTACAACAGGCTGGCTGATCCCGAGAGAGTCTACTGAGCAGAGATCACATTCTATCTGCAATCTGGATGTTTACTTGTCCAAGTAAGGTATGACTATAGCACAGGAAAGCATGCTTCAATCTACCAGGTACAGGTAACAATAGAAGTGAAGGTATGCTGGTATGGGGTTTCAGAGTGGGCTAGCTGTTCCTGTACAAGCCTGCTGGGGATGATGGGTGTGTAACTCATTGTCTGTGGCTGCCTTCTTTGATCTGGTCCTCTGAAGAAACAGTCCCTGCAGCTGCAGCGCTAAAGACAAATGTAACGCTGTCAGGTGAAACCAAACTTGATACCTCTGGAGCTTAGTGCATGAGCCTCTACTGCCTGAGCTAAAAGCTAGCTGGCTCTCAGCTAAGGCTGTAGAGCCGTGGTCACCAACAGGTCGGCCCCGGGGCAGGCGTGCATGCGCGGGGCTTCCCTGCACGGGGGTGGGAGATTGGCCCCGGGACAGGTGCGCACGCGCAGGGCTTTCCTGCGCCCCCTGTCCCCAGCCACAGAACTCTGTCCCCACTCCCCTGTCCCCACTCCCCTGTTCCCAGCTACAGAACTCTGTCCCTATTCCCGTCCCCACTCCCTGAACTCTGTCCCTATTCCCGTCCCCACTCCCCAAACTCTGTCCCCACTGGCACTCTGTCCCTTGCTGCAGAACCCTGTCCTCTGCCCTCCCAGCAGCCTGTTCCCTCTCCCCTGCTCTCAGCCACAGAACTCTGTCCCCACAAAATGTATAATTATAAATGTTTAATTTTAGATTTAAATAGCATGAATAAAAAACAGACCATTTATTTCATAACTATAAACACGTGATTTTAATTTTATATATCGCATAATTTAAAAATAAACTGTTTATCAGAGTGTGTAAGTAAGGGCTGGGGATAGCAAGTGATGGACAGGAGGAGAATAGAGAGGGTGGGGCTTCAAGGAAGGGGCGGGGCTTCAAGGAAGGGGCAGGGTGGTAGATCTTCGCCTGTTCTGAGATTTAAAAAGTGATCTTGGGTATAAAAAGGTTGGAGACCACTGCTGTAGAGGAAACTCATTCTTTCTCTCTAAGTGCTACTACGTGGGACAGCAACCCACACCGAGTAGGTGTGTGGGTTACACACACACACACACACACACACACACACACACACACTGGAGTAAGGAGAAGTCCATCTCCTAACATTTCTTTGAGAAGACTCCCCACCTCTTGCCTCCCATAGGCTGGTCTTAAAGACACTAATTAGCCCAAAATGTGCAAGATTCATGAGTTTTGGTTTTTTCGTTGAAAAAGCCTAACAAACATAGGCAGTAATTTTACAGTTTTGTACCTGACCAACAGATTTGTTACTGAAGGGGCAAATATTCTAGGGCGAGAAGAGATCAGTATGATAATCCAGTCTGACCTCCTATGTACCTAGACTGAAGGATTTCATCCAATCATTCTAGCAGCGGAGGGAATTACTCTTTTCAGCTATGCCAGAGAAGGCTAACAAGCCCAATAAATCGTGGTTGAACTAAAGCATATCTTTTAGAAAGACATCAGCCTCCAATTACACTGGCATTTTCAAAGGCGCTTAAGGGAGTTAGATGCCCAAATCCTTTTGACATGTCCCCTTTGAAAACCCAAATCTGCAACTTAGGGTAATTCTACCACTTCGTCCTTGGCAAAAAGTTGCCTCCTATTTCCCATTTGAATAATTTTCAACTTCTGGCCATTGGATCTTGCTATACTTTATAGCAAGAACACAGCTGTGCCTCAGCTGCATGTTCATAGCTCCCAGAGAAACCCAACAGCGCCCTTTGCTTCCAGTGCCACATTGTCAAACTGACAGGGCTGTACAGCACTTAGCTCGTGGCACAATCTATCACCCATGAAGAGGTGACTGGACTGCCTGTGAACTATTGATTGAGAGGCCCAGATTTACAAAATTCCTGTTATGCTTTTTATCGTGTCACAGATGTCAAACTTCTCCCAGCACGATAACACCTTTATACTCCTGGTGAGTAGGAAATGAATGGGTATTAATATCTCCAATTCTTCCACAGGTCTGCTCAGTTCCTCATTTTCATCTGATGGAGAAAAATAAAGTGCCTACAGATTTAGCAGCATGAAGAATGTTGTCTATCCTAGCTAAAGAGTACCAATTTCATCCTCACTGTCATCAAAAAAGCACCTATGTGGGATCACCTAGATATGCAAATTTGTGGGGAGGGGAGAAGAACTGACTGAACAGAACATCACATGTTTTCACCTATTAGTCCAGGATGAGGGAGTTGTCTCTTTTCTAACACTAATGTTCCATACATACAACTGAATCACTTTCTCCTTTGGCTTTTGGCTCTATAATAAAGAAAAAGGAACCCTTATGTATACATTGGGGGGCTGTTCAACTATCATACAGCTTTGGGAAGAGTGAAAATTGTGCTTGGCTTCAGTAACCAAACCTCAGATGAAAAACACCTCTTAGGTTATATACCAATGACGTTGGTTTGAACTCCACTAGACGGACATTGGTTCTTGGGAGCTGCAATCATTAGTGAGTGCATGATTTTATACAAATGGAAGCATAGGCATATACTTAGAACAGAGCAATGGTATTCAGACCTGTCTGAGTTAGCAACAACAGAACTAGCAGCTTATTGATGCAGAGAGTAATTTTTATGAATTTTGAAGGAATTTAGACCCTATTTTGAGATACATTTGAAGCATGCTGAGGTAGCTCAAGCAATGCCAGGCCATTTCATAAGGTCTCCCCCTTCTTCTCCTCTCTCCCTTCCTCCTGACACTCTTGTTCCCTTCTTCGTCTCCTGTCTACATTCATCTTTTCTTTTACTGTTACTCCCAGACTAACATACTATATCTGTATAATATTGTCTGATTCTTGTATTGTTTGATCTTGCAGCTTTGACACGTTGTAAAGATATGTCATTTAATAATTGTATTGGCTAGCCTGTGAAATGTGCAGTGTTTTGGTAACATATACAAGCTGTAAGTTTTTTACTTTTTTGTATTGATTGGTTGTTTCTTTATGAGAATGAATTTTAAAACCTCCATGTTGACTGAGTAACTACCACTAGACATTTTTTTCCCTTTTTGAATTATAACTGCAATGGGATGCTAAACTGTACTAGATTGTCCAACCACTAAGCAGTGCTGTGTGAAACAAAACTTATTCATGCTCACCTCAGTAATACCTGGCAGAGAATTAGAGGATCTTATGATGGATACATCTGATGTGTATAAGTAAGCTCTGAGACCAGGTCCATATTTGGTACAGACGCACGTGCTATGTGAGAGAAGTGGGGTAGAAATACTATATTTGGCACTAATATGCACACTTTTTATATGGTTCTTCATTGTCTGCTTAAGTAACATAACTGAGCCCATAATGAACAGAATTATGCTGTTATCAAGAGGGAATGTTATGTTGTAGTTTTGTCTAACAAGCAACTTAAGCCTTATCTGTGTAACAGAAAACATAAGGTTCCAATAACAACTCCCCTTTGATATGCACCAAGCCAAAGGAACCAATTCCAGATTGTTACACCGAAGCCTAGCTCCGCAGCAGTATGATATGGATACAGTCCAGCACAATACCTGATGGAAGACAACTATGAACTACTATTCCAATGCTAGAAAAGAACCTTATTTCCAAAGTAGCCAGGCATGAGGAGAGGAGCCAAAACAGATAAAAAGGCTAAAAGAGCGTATGAACACTTTTAAGATAGAGAACTGTCAGCTCTAGAATCTGGGTGACACATCTTATTTCAGTTCACTTCAGCCCGGCCTGGCAGAGCATCACATGATCTTATGAAGAACACATCTAGTGTGTTGAAGCAAATGCTGTGACCTGTCCACATCTGACAGACATCCATGACAGTAATAAATAGGAATTTTACTTGTATCCTGGCAGTTAAAAGAGAGGCAGTTTAGCTGCTGTGGAACACAATTCCGTATCTTAAATAAACCTGGGAGTCCTTGGTAGATACTGGAGCGGGGGACAAATTGTATGTATTTGAAAAGCCTGCCCCCGGTAAGGTAATTTACTCCCCTTTTAGTCCACTTTTGCTTTGATATTGGAATGCTGGAGCTGACATGTCTGAGAAATTCTTTTGTCCACCACAAGAAATTAAAACACTTTTTGATGGAATTGGACATAAGAAAAAAATCTCAGTGTTATTTAGCCAGAAATTGACCTGTCAAAGTTTTGTGAACACCAGCCTTCTATTCGCCTGGTAATAACAGTTTCAGTGCTAACAGCAGTGCATTGCCATTTAATGGATCACATATTAACCTTCAAAATCAGCTATGCTCTAATTTCATTTTAGCTTCTGGATGCCCCAAAGGAGGTGCCAATAGCTGCACAAACCAACTGGGGACTAAGCTGAGAGGAAACAAGGCCTTTGGAAGCTTCTGGCTTCCAAAGGTTTATACCCTGTGTATATGGATCCATGGACCCTTGGCCTACATGATATGCTTTCTATGACCCATCCCCATCCCTTCTGCAATGTTTTCTATCCTGCTTCATAATAGAATGATGTAGGATCGTTACAGCCTTCCAAAGCCACTCATAAGTTGTCCCCATCTTTAATTTTTTACATAAGAATAAAGGCCATTGCTAATAAATAATAGCACTTTTTTCAGCTGTAGATCTCACAGTACTTTACCAGTGGGTAAGCACAATTATACTCATTTCACAGCTAGAGAAATTGAGGCACAGACATATGAGGTATCTTGCCAAAGCGGATGGCATAATGACTGAATCCAGGCCTCTTCAAGAAACTATAGATTTCTTGTGTCTGCCAGTCCATTTCCCTGTTTACTGGTTCATGATGAGGACCACCTATCTTCCCTTCTAAAAAATTAATGTATCAACTGAATGCAAAGGTGACCCAGAATTGCAGTCCTGTACTCCACTGAATTCTTGTGTAACTCCAGGGACTTTAGAAAGTGGTTTCACTGTGACATTAGAATTGGGTCCCACTGCTCCAGCAAACAGCTAGGCTCTTTAGTCCAGCAGAATTTTGTTAATAAATTGAGCCAACAATGATATGTGCGAGGTGTTATGGAACTTGTAAAGCAATAATATAAAACCCAAAGTGATCTGAATTATTAGAACTCACCCACTGAGAAGCCTCCTGGCATGGAGACATCATTCAAAGTGACAGTTTGAATTACGTTGAAATGTTTGACCTGGTCTGTCACATCATAAAACATCCACTTGTGACAATTTGACTTTATCCTATCAGACATTCTCTCACGCTTGAGGAAAGGTTGAGAAGGAAGTCCTGCATTGTATCTGTAGGTGGTTAGCCTGAGTTGCTTCCAGGGTGGATCTGAACAGCAAGCATCGTTCTTCCACCAAGATCAAATAAAAAGATGGAAGGAACGTATGTTTGTGAAATTTTCACAAGCACCTAAGTCCTGGTCTACACTAGGACTTTATTTTGAAATAACCACCTCCCCCAAGGTCGAATTTATAAGTGGAGCGTACATACTACCAAGCCCGTTATTTCAAAATAATGGGCTGTGGAATTCGAAATTTGTACTCCTGCTTTTCATCAGAAGTAACGCTAATTCTGAAATACTTATTTCAAAATAATGGTAGTATGGACGTGCTGGTGCAGCTATTTTGAAATAACTACTCCCCAGAATAATTTGAACTAATTATTCCCTGGTGCTTCCTGGGGCTCTAAGTCCAAGGTAGCACGTCCACATTAATTAAGCCTTCCTCAGACTAATTTTGAGGTTTCCCCATAGCGTGGACATGCAAATTCAATTTTGTTAAATTGGAGTTAAGTCGACTTTACTAATTTTGAAATAATTTCCTAGTGTAGACATGGCCCAAGAGGAGTTTTCCCTATTTCAAACCCTTAGGAGTTTTCCCTATTTCAAAGTGCCATTGGAAAAATGGGACTTAGGGTCAAATTTTCAAAGTTGACTCTGTCCCTGCTGCTCATGGAAAAATGAGACCCAAAGCCTGCTTTCTGTTATTTACCTAATCTGCAATTTGCTCTCAGGAGCTGGAGTTAAAAGGCCATGTCCACTATTATGTTGTGGAGGAAAAAAATGATGCAGTCTCCCTTTTATCATATGTCACCAGGAGCAGCCAAAGTAGGCACTGGTTGCATGATTAGACCATGGTAATTTGAACTTGTATCTGACAGTGAGGGTGACTCTGGTCAGATGTGGTTTTCAGTGAATGGATCCTCTTGTTACCAAAGTCTTAACCTCAAAATGATTAGAAAGAAAACCCACTGCTTTTCATCAGAACTAATTTTTTAGTCCCGTTGTGTATTATTTTTATCCTAATTGATGTACAACAGATTTAAGTGTGGCAGTGGGCTTCTTGCAGCTGAAATACATGCAAGAAAAATGCTTTAACAAGACCTCACTGCAGGCTCAGTGCTTTCCCAAACATGAATAGCATCAAATAAATAGAAAGGGAAATCAACTCTCCTAGTAAGCTGGGAGTCAGGAGAAAAAGTTGCCGTAACAATCCTGCAAGGTACAGAACATCTTTACTATTTGTCCCATCAATACAAAGTGCATCAGCAGCAGAGTACCTCTTGGGGAACACTTAAATATCTTCTAAGTATTTTGAGTAGTAATACTAGTAAGAGTAGCCCAACCCCTTAACATAATTAAATGTATTAAAAGAGACACGGGATGGTTCAGAGACTTGACAGTGGGCTACAGAGCTCTTCACCTTTTGGTTCAAATGGGGCTCATGTCTGTGGTGACCAATAGTGTTATCAACCATTTACTGTTCAGCAGCCTCTGGTGGAGGTCCATATTACACAACTACTCTATAACTGCCACTGTTTGTCACCCTTGTTGGCAGTCACATTACCAAGGAGAAAGATTGATTCAGCCTGGAGACTGAATAACACTATCACATGGAGAGTAGGCCTTTAAATGTCAAAGATGAAATACATTGATGAGACATGGGGTGCTTGGTCTGATTCAAACCTGTCCCGTGTGTCGCAACCTGCATGGAACTTGGTGCAGATGGTGAAGAAGGTAAGAGTTTGGAGGAGGCACAAGGAAGTCTGCTTGCACATGGTTTTAATGCTAGTGGTAATTGCAGCAACTCTGTTAACAGTTCACTTTTTACAAGCATGAAGTCCTTTAATGATGTTCTGCATCACACCGTATAGGAAATACCATGGATAGATCTCTCTTCTACTGCAAGAAGTTTTCACTTCAGACCTGTTCGTCTCACCCCTTTCCAAAGTACTAAATTCACATTAAAAAAAACCCTGAATAAAGCCTATAAACAATATCATCTAGCCTGACAAAAAGAGACCTTTTTAATTATACTTCTCACAGTAAGATGTATAGGGCCACATTCTCAACTGGTGTCAATCAGAAATCAATGGACCAGGAGCAATGCTCATTCATGCCAGCTGACAGACTGACCCATGATGTCTAATTGAAATGGCATTGGTAAAGCCTTTTCCCCTTGTTTGTATCTTTTCCAGGAATGATATACATGATTTCCTAGCCAAAAGTGACAATGTGACACACTATTGGGGAAGGGGGTGAGAGCAAAGCACCAGGGCAAATCTCTCTCCAGAATTCAGCTCTAAGTAAAGTGACAACATAATGGATAATTTTAACTACTCTTAAGTAAAAGAAATCATATCAGGATATTTCATAGAATGTACCCTCTAGCTCTCATTTTAAATAGGCTATTCTTCTAGCCAATATGAGAGCAAAGGAGAGCAAATTAAAAAATACAATGTCTCATTATGCATCTGTGCACCTGGGCTAATAAGGTTTAAGAAAATATCTATAGGTAGTTACTGTGATGAACAAGCTCATTTTCAACTCTTCTTAGAAACCAGTGCTTGAGACAGATTGCTCATGATAAAATAAACAGATTACCGAACATTTCTCTGGTTTTCTTCCCTTACCTGCCCCAAAAACCCAATCAACCAACCCTTGCTTAACGGGAAATATGCCGGCAGCCCTGGTTGGCTAACTTGATAGCAAGAGCCGAGTTACCAATACACTTATATGTAGCCTTTGAAAGCCTACTCATCATGAAAGGATTGCTCTCGCCTCTTTTCCTTTAATCCTGCAGGAGAGATCTAAATGAGGCGCACTCAGGGAATCAAGGAGCTGATAAATAAATAGTTGGAAAGCTTTAGCCACTTTGTGGTCTCTCTCGCTGTAAAGATGAAGTAACTAGGCTTAAATGTACCTAGTTCTACAATCACTGTGGAGGACAGTGAAGGTCACAATGTAATTGTCCATATTAGAGGAGAGTGAATAGATTAATTGGATTTAGAGACTAAATGTGAAGTCCTTCACAAATGGAAGGTTTGCAAGAGTCACACACTGAGAAATTCATATTTCAAACATCAACTGCTCAGCATTTCATTCCAGCCTTTCTCGCCATTCTTATTCTGAGGGTATTTAAGCAGCGATTATAGAACAAGTCTCCACCTACCCCGATGAAAGTAAACTAGCATCTGAAGCAAAGATGAAAGTTAGGCATAGCAGCTTCTCTGCACTGATCATCTCTTGCTTAGCCAAGAATGTGCCTAATGTCATCTTTCTCCTTTTCCAAAAGATTTAAGTCATAAGATTTGAATCAGGACTTGAGTTCAAGCCTCCAGAGTTAACACATGAAGATTTTAAATGTAGTAAAGTAGATGAAATTCCAGTTGTTTCAAAAGAGAAACCATGTCCCAATACAAACATACTGGTAATTGTATTACAAGGGTAGCTTTCTCATTATGCTTCTCCACTGACACTTTCTAGATATGTTTGCTTACTTTATGCCCGACATGAGAGCTCATACTGTGAACACACCAAAAGTCTGAGGAAGGGGAGGTTGAATGGATCCAGTGTTTTGATTTGGTCCATTATAAACCATGCCATCAAACAAACATACCAGTAGTTACATTACAGGTGGAATTGCTCTTACTGATGTGTCTCCTGGGAGCATGGGAGCAAACGATCTCTTCCTTTTAGTAAACCTCTAGATTTTGTTCTGTGGATAACTCAGCTAAGATATTTGCTACGGTCTCCCCCCCAAAAATTATCCATTCCATTTTAGACACCAGTTACTTTTTGGTCTAAGAAAAAGAAGTAAAATACTAAAACATCTTCTTTGTTTGGAAATAATTTTATGCATTACCAAACTTATTGGGAGGCCTTTTTCTTTGAAAATCTGCAGATATTAGCACTTTGCATAGATTGGAATATTTTACTGAAATTACTGTAAATAAGTAGCCAGCTCAACAGCCCACAAAGTAAAAGCAAAAAATGTATGAATTCATTAGCATCTTAGCTCTGTCCCCAACTGGTAGATATGTTTTAGGGGAAGAATTCTGAAATAATCAATTCATATGTATAGAACAAGACCCAAAGAAAGAGATGGAGACAAATATAAAGTGATCAAAATCAATACAGATCAAATCAGCAACAGAAGCACAAAAGTGCATATTTACCCCCAAAAAACACATTTAGTTTAGCTTGACTTGAAGGGCTATGAGTGCCAGACAAAATCTCTTTCAATCTCTCATACAAATATGGAGCTAAATTATGCCCTGAGATATGCAGATGTAAAATCCACTGAAGTCAATTTATGCTGCCATCATAAATTTAACAGCAGAACTTGCCCTATTACTGAAATTTTCCTTCTGCAAGGATTCCTCCATTAGATGAATCAGTCTGGCCAAAAGAGGGAATATGCTTACATGAAAAGTTATGCCTGAGTAGAGCTGGTAACACTGGTTGTTTAATTTAGCCTGGGTGGAAGCATGAGGGAGGACAAGACTGACGCACAATCTATCGCTTGATGATTAGGCCACTGAACTGGGATGTGGCAGGCCCAGGTTTAACTCATGCTTGTGCCTGATTCAGAGTGATCTAGAATGAAAAACTCTGCTCTACTAACCAGGCAGCACAAATAGAACATCTTTCCCTCTCCCCCCCCCTTCTACTGAGTCAGATTAAACATGCACTCCAAAGTTTTTTCAGCATAGCTATGTTAGTTGGGGTGTGTGTGGGGGAACTTTCCCCCTGAACCTCTCCTCACCAGCTGGCATAGCTATGCCAGCAAAACCCCCATCGTAGATACAGCTATGCTGTCAGAAAAATGCTTCTGCCGGCATAGCTAATGTCATTCAGGGAGATGATGCTATTACGCCAACAGAAAAATAATCAACAAATAAGCTACATCTAACTAGAGACTCTACAGTATAGCTGTACCAGCAAAGCATCTGCATCATACACAAAGCCTTGCCAATATTCATTCTAACAAATACCTATTTAATTTGAAATTAAATGACTCCATCATTAAAATACCTTCCCTGCTATGTTACAAAACCACCTTTAAATGTTAAGGTCATTTCAGTATATAACTTTATACTTTCTTTACCACATAATATCTGCAAAGGTTTTCAGTCATACTTTTAAAGATATGTGCTATTTACATCCCAACAACTACATGAAAGATTCATAGGAAATGGTCCAATTACAGCACGGTCATTTGTGTTTAGTTTCCCATTGCTAAGGTAGCAATCCTCTTGGAAATCACTACAGCATGCTGCCATAAAATCACAGGTTTATGAGCATGGTGCTGAATAATTAAATGATCCGTTGCCCCAGAGGAATGATCATGCACAAATATAAATCTCTGTGTAACATTTAATATCCAAATTCTGGGGGAAGACAAAATCCCCCCCCTTTTTTTGCCTTTCATCATAAAGCTTCTGAGTTGATCATAAAATAGGACTGAAGAGAGACAATTAATGTTTCACATGACAGACCTAAGTGATATAAGAAAGCTAAACAGAGCAACAAAACCAGAGCACCCCCAGTAATATCTTGCACTTTTATACAATCTTTTAGCAAAGGATCACAGAGTTGTACAACCTTTAGATAAAGGTTGCCATTTTTCCTTAGATAATCATGATGTCATCCTGAATTTGTCAGTAGGAAGCAATGCAACTTGTCGAAGTTTCATGCAAATACTTTTCTTGCACACATAAATGTCCTTTGACCAGTGCTGGCTTGGACATAGGAGCCTTTTGAAGAAAATTAAGATGCTTTAGAAAAACCTTTGAATGAATAGCAACTTTTGCAATGTCTGGAGCATGAATGGTTAAGCCTAGTGGTTGGAGAAGGAGTCAGGTTTATTAATGGTCACACTAGAGAATCAAAATTGGGTATCAGACCAAAGGTCAGAGTAGAAGACAGAGTCAGGTGCAAAAGTCAGAGATAGTGTCAAGGACCAAGCCAAAGGTCAAAGCCAGACAACAGTATCAGGTGCCAGAGCAGAGGTCAAAGACAGTGTCAGGTGCAAGAAGGAGAAGCAGAGGCCTGGAGTAGAGCAGGACAGCAGGAACTGGGAGTAGACAGGGGCCTGGAATGGGAGGATCAGAACCAGAAGCAGGCAGGAATACAGGGCACAGGAGTCAGGTAAGCAGGAGTCACAGCTAGGTAGGGATTCCTTGGGTTGCTCAAAACATTGTCTTGTTGTTACTTCTTGGCTTATATAGAATTCCTAAGTGAATTGAGGGCTAGATGTTTCCATCAGACAGGAACTTTGGGGGTGAGGCCCTCATGAGCAAACTCTTTCCCTCCTCTGGTTACTCATTTGAGCTGGTTGGAAGCAGTCATAACATAAACACTATGTATGGGCCTGCCTTCAAGGCCTGTGACCCCTCACTCACTGCCTGTGGGACATGCATGTAATACCAAACCCACATTGAGTAATGTCTTGCTCTGTCAATAGTCTCATTGCAAGCACCTCTTTGTGCTCTCATTCACACTGGTGCAAATTTGGAGCAATTGTACTGAAGTCAATAGAGCTGTGAAAGTATAACGTCAATGAGAGAGGAGACTCAGGCCGAAAAGTCTAAATGGGAAGTAAGATGCTGCCCAGAGTGAGCAAATCAGGCATACCCTGGCCTTTGAACTATATGCTCTTTGAGACAGCGACCATGTTTTATGCAGAAGCTGTAAAGCACCTAGCCCATTTTAGATGCTAAGCAAAATATGATTATTAATAATGATGGTAATTAATGGAGACAAAATAATGTACTGAGCTATCAAATAGCCAGCCTTTTATTGGACTTGTCTTAAGTGTGCACAAAATGAATGCAATTTTGAAGAGAAAAATTCACAAATCAATCTTCTTCACACTTCCTAATACTGTTTAGACACTGGAGTAATTATGCTGGTTTTAATGATTTAATTAAAAGTTCCTGTCCTTCACTGAGATCTTAGAAAAATGTTCCTCAACAAACAGAACTTTTCCACAAGATGCAATTTAAAATAATCCTTCACTCACCACCTGCATGTAAATTGAAGGCTTTATAGGTTATTTTTCATGGCTGTGGGCACCTGTGTATACTTTTCCCTCATTAATTCATTGCCTTTTGTGTAATCACACTGTGTGCTTTGGTTAGTGTTTTACTGTTATGGTTGCTTTGTCCCCTTGCCCCCAAAGTTTTGGCCAGCATTCCATTTTGTTTTTATTTTACATAAAATACTGCTTGCAAATTCTGAAAGACTTTTCTCAGACTAGATGAACTAATAAGCCTGATTGCCCTTTCATTTACATTAGTCCACTGACTTGGACTCAATTACCTTAAAAGAAAGGTGCGTTGGTCCCTAAAGCCAGATCCTGAAAGGCATTTAGGTGCCCAGATCTCACTGAATTTAATAGGAGTTAGATGACTAACTTTACAGATCTAGAGCTAACCGTCTTTTTTGCCACATGTTATTGTGCCCACACACTATAACAAGACTCCATTGAAGTCAAAGGAATTACAACAGTGAGGTAGGGGAGAGACAGGCCTGAAATTCTAAATCAGATCTGGATTGTGGTTTATTTCAAACAAACAACATGTCATATCAGCCTCCTCTTTTAGTCAAAATGGCTACGTCTAGACTGGCATGATTTTGCGGAAATACTTTTAACGGAAAAGTTTTTCCGTTAAAAGTATTTCCGCAAAAGCGTGTGTAGATTGGCACGGATGCTTTTGCACAAAAAGTGCTTTTGCGCAAAAAGCATCCGTGGCCAGTCTAGACGCAATTTTGCACAAGAAAGCCCCGATCGCCATTTTAGCCATCGGGCCTTTTTTGCGCAAAACAGTTCTTCGCTGTCTACACTGGCCCTCTTGCACAAGTATTCTTGCGCAAGAGGGCTTTTTTCCGAGCAGGAGCGTGAAAGTATTTGCGCAAGAAGCACTGATTTTGTATATTACAAAGTCAGTGCTCTTGCGCAAATTCAAGCGGCCAGTGTAGACAGCTGGCAAGTTTTTGCCGGTCTAAATGCAGCCAATATGTATGATGTCACTAAACTCAGAATGTGGACACCTGGCCCTGTTGAAGTCAGTAGAGGTATCGCCCTTAACTTCAGTGGAATCAGGATTTCATTCTTTTGAGCCAATGAGACACAAATTCTATAGATGCTGGTTCTTCTCTGGGATGAAAACACTCTGGTGGCAAACTGTTAGATATTTACATCTAGGGATTATTGACTTGGACACTAGAGCTGTACTCAACTGGCACATTAGTGGCATGTGGAGTAAGAAAAGTGATTAGTCTTGCTTTGAGCAAGGAATTGGACCAGATGAACTCCAGAGGTCTCTTCCAAACCTAATCTATGTTTCTATGATCTCAAATAATTGTAATAGCTCCTGCCCTGTTAGTACAGTAATTGCAAAGTTAATTCACCCAGGAAGTTTCTATCAGCTTTTGAAGACATTTCCTGATGAAAAAAATATACATAGATTCATGGGTAATTTCAGGAACTGGTCCTGTTAAGAGGCAGATTTTCTATTTTAAACCCTAAGGGTATGGGACAAAGTCGAATCAAGATATGCAACTTCAGCTATGTTAATTGCGTAGCTGAAGTAGAAGTAGCTTAACTCGGCTTTTGGTGCTATCTACACTGCCAAAAGTCGAAGGAAGAACACTCTTTCTTCAACTTCCTTTACTCCTCATGAAAGCAGGGTTACTCATCTCACTTCAAATTAGAGGTCTAAACTAGACTGATAATTTGAACCCTGGATGATCGACAGTGGCAGCTTCGATTTTCCTCTGTAATTTAGACGTTCCCTAACTGAGTTCTTTTGATTTGCATTTTGTACTAAATGCCAAGAAGGCACTGTAATCCATTCATCCATTGTAATGAGCAGCTCCTTCCTTATCCTGATTTAAATTCTTTCTCCCATACACTATTCATTTCAATCTAAATTAAAATTTTATTTATTTGCTTGTACTTTTAATTAGTCTTGTCTTCTTTCGACTTAGACATTTGGCTCAACAGTCAGGGCTTTTCCTACAGCTCTCAGAAGTGCTTGTATTAATAGTGCTCTATAACACAGTAGACTTCCATTTTTAAAAAAACTTCCAAGAGGTGTGGAGTACAGGGAGACTTTACTCATCACTGATTTGAACAGTGCAACCTGTCAGGTGTTTCCGGGTTTCTCTTGCCTCCAGGCATTCATTCTGGTTGCTAGCTATGAAGGCATTGCTGCTAAGCTTGTTTATTTTTAGAATAATATTGACAGCTCAAAAGGTCTCTGGAGGGAAAAATATATCCAGCAGTCAATGTTAAAGAAAAAAGTCTTTTCTCAAACTTCCCAGTGCTGTTGGCACACAGATTGTTGCACAGTCATTGCAAGTGGCTATAGCCAGTGGTCATTAGAAAAAAGTGGGGGGGGAGACACAACTATAATTCAGGTAGTGTCAAAATGGCTTGAAGTTATTGGCTCTACAGGTGTGAGCAGCATATGTAATTGCTGACTGCCCAGCACTTAGCAGTTACTAGAGCTTTTAGTAACAGGCTATGTCTAGACTGAAAGCTTCTTTCAGAAGAAGCTTTTCCAGAAGCAAAAGTGCAACGAAAAAGTGATCTGCTTTTTCAAATGATAGCGTCCACATTCATTGGATGCTATCTCACATTTAAGTTGTGATTAATATGGATGGAGTGGCCACCAGGGCACCTGTTCTTTTTCCTGGCGGCTCTTCTTTCGAAAGAACTCCCTCTTCTGCGTCCACACACGCCTTCTTCCAAAAGACCTCTTTCGGAAAAAGGCTTCTTCCTCATAGAAAGAGGTTTACCACTGTTGGAAAAACCCCTCCATTCTTTCGACTTTCTGTTGAAAGAAAGCAATAGTAGTGTGGATGTAAGTATAGTTTTTCCAGAAAAAGGCCGTTCTTCCAGAAAAACGCTGCAGTGTAGACATACTCACAGTAGTACCTACTAATTTGCAGTAGAATTCTTGAGAACAAAGCAATCTTTCTGTGTAAAGAACAGCAGGATTTAGCTGAGCTAAAGACTTTGGCCATGACATTTATAAACCCCCTTTCTCTCAGTCACTTAGTATTATTTTAAAGAAGGGCCTACAGCTAGAGTTTGGGAAAAGATTATGCAACCTTATTAGGAGGCAACCTCTTACTGGAAGGAAAGTATATTTTTGAGGATGAGATATTTCAGTTTTAACAGTCTGTTAAAAATCAATTACAAGTATATATATTTTAAAAGGAATACAAAAAAACCTTTTAAACCATTTCTGAGAAAAAAATAAGACACTTTAAAAAAGGTTACATGAAATAGATTCAAGAAAAAATAAAAGTCAAATGCTGGGCCCACTATAATTTCTAGAGTTCCTTTCTCACGGGTCAACAGAGCTTGTTAAAAATGTTGACAAATACTTTCCACATGTTTTTTAAAAGATTTTTTTTCTCTTTTGGCCAGCTTTTATGGTGGCTCAAACTTTTTGAAATCTACCCAAACATTTCAGTTTTTTTCTGCATCTTTGAACCAGCTATGTTTGTGAATGCATATATATGAAAAATAATAGGGATAGAACCAGCTGTGATGTGTTCCTTAGGATGCCACCTGGAACTGGAGTACCATTGGATCCTCTGGCTTACCAAGCAGGGCTCCCTCTCACACTGTGATATAGTGACAAGCTGCAACCCCCTCCAGGGAATGCACTTGTACAGACATACAGAGGCAGGGACACATCCACCTGAGTTACATGAATGCTTTGGCCAGCCACTCATGAACCAGCCACAGAGAGGCTCCAGCAAATTCCTCCAGCTCCCCAGCCCTGTAACCCAAGCAGTACCATCTTGCCCTAGTCAGTTAGGGTACATCTAGACTACAAACCTCTTTCGAAAGAGGCTTTTTCGAAAGATACTTTTGAAAAAGCCGTTTTAGAAAAAGAGCATCTAGACTACAACCAGTACTTTCGAAAAAGCAAGCCGCTTTTTCGAAAGAGAGTCTAGACGCTCTCTTTGGAAAAAACACAGTTTGCATTCAATAGCGCCTTTTTTCGAAAGGGTACTTTCGAAAAAAGGTGTTATTCCTCATAAAATGAGGTTTACCACGATCGAAAAAACTGCCGCTTTCTTTCGATTTCCTTTCGAAAGAATGCAGCTGCAGTCTAGACACAGGTGATGTTTTTTAGAAAAAAGGCCACTTTTTAAAAAAAAAACCCTGTAGTCTAGACACACCCTTAATTACTCAGTTTGTCACTTCTGCAAGGGAAAGTGGATGTGCTCTAACCCTTGCAATCTAAGCGGATTTCCCAAGCACTTCAACCAAAACCTACTGATTTAGGTAAAATATAACAGATTTATTAACAACAGAAAGATAGATTTTAAGTGATTATTAGTAATAAGAGTACAGATTAAATGTGGTAAGCTACAAAACAAAAGTAAAACCACAATCTGGTCTATAAATTAGACAGGCTTTGAATCAAAGCTTGTCTCACTGTGGTAGCAGATATAGTTTCTTAATACACAGTCGAGGATTCCCCTTTCTAGTCAGGGACCACCTCCGCCGTTCAGTCTTTTGTTTCCAGATGTGTTTCAAGGTGTTTGAGTTCTGGGGGGTAGTGAAGCCCAGTGATTATGTCACCTCCCATCTTTTATAGCTTCTTCTAGCTTGCTTGTCAAGCAGTCTCCATAGTCTGTCTACTCTGAGAAGTCTCCACCGTATGCAGTTCCTGGGAGAGTTCTTGGGAGTGTGGAATCCTTTAATGGGCCATCTGTGCATCTGGCTCCTCCACTGTTGCACCAAAAAGGCCAGTTATGGGTGTTCCCAACCTTACCAAATATTTCACTATTGAGCACATAGCAGAACTTCATAACTTGATAGCACCTACAATCCAACAGGATATGGAAGTTCAACTTTTAAAATGATACCTCACAAGGCTTTATACTTTGTATAGAACATAGCATTAGTCTATGCAAGTGGTGTATTTGGTACTCCTTTGAAGCACAGTGTGCCACACCAGTGCTAAAAAGTTATCCCTCTTTTAAAAGAGGTGGATGAAATTTGTTCTTTGAAAATGTTTGACCTACATTAAAAATGTGAACATTTTTTATTGTAGTTGAAATTTTCCAGGCTCTTACTTGTTTGGATGTGCAACAGAAAAGGCTTTATTTTTTCTGGTTTTGAAAAACTGCATAGATAATCAAAATATTTTTCAGGAGGTTAAAAAGTAAATGTCCTGTGTAAAATAACTGATTTTTTTGTCACCTCTATTAGCCAATTTAAACCTATGTAACTCCACTGAAATGAATAGAGCTACACTAAATTATACAAGGCGAAGAACTGACCCATTGTTTTTTGGTCTAGTTGGCCTGGTTAAATCACTGATTGCTAAGACCTTTTAAGTCTTAAGACTCCAGTCTTCACAGATGAAAGTTCTCTGCATTTGAGGTAATTATTCTTTGCAATTTGAAAGATAGATAGATCCCGTTCTTAACCTTTCCCCCCTTAGTTCCAGTTCAATCTGTACTGCCTTCTAGGATAGTCGAGGAGCAGAACTAATGAGTATTTTCATCTAGTTTCCTCCAGAGCATCTGCTGTATTTTAGGTTCAATAGAACTGATTTCCATTCTGTGACTTTTCTCCTTTGTTCAATTGCTGTGTTGCTGCTTTCACTATAAAATAACTTGTCCTCACTGAAAGGTTAGACAGATATAGTATTTATCATGTCTTTACAGCCCTTGTGGATTAAAAGACATTGGCTGTGATATTAAAAATGTTCATTCAATTTTGTTACACAACCAAATGAAAGGAAGAACAAATTTATAATTAATATCTACTTCTGATAAGCCGGTTATTTCAGGTTAGGAAGATGATGGAGTGTAAACTATGTAAAATAATAAAACTGGTGTTCAAATAAATCTGCTGAACTTTGTTTTTCCCATTGCCTTGTCATAGTGACATTATACTGTAGACTGATAAGGGTTTAAATGATCAAATTAGCAATAAACAATTGAATTACCACAGATAGTAAAAGGCACTTTGATTTCTCTGCTGCATTGAGACCTGAACAGATTCTTGCTCTATCACCACATTTTGTGTCTCATTTTTATGCGTCTCTGCTGTTGTTGGAGTTGCAAGAAAATTGAATTATTAATGGGCTGAGAAAGTTGGGTCATTAGGAGAGATGAAATGTCTAAGGAATATATTTTCCTAAGTGATTGGTACTTTTAATTATAGAACAGGAAACCTGAAAAGAACAATGATTCATCTCCTTCTGTTCAACTTTTATCAGTTTTGTTGTAGCCACATTGCTACAAGTAAGACCTAGCAGGGGTAATTTGTTTCATTCATTTAGCTTCTTTTGATATGTAATAATAATATTTTATGTGTAATATTCTCATGTTTCATTCCCCTAGATTCTCCCCCTCTCTTTCTCTCTTCCTCTCACACACATATTCTCTTTGCAACAAATACATGTGATGTCCCTGCTAATCAAATATAATGATAGCACAATTTCAACTCCTTCATTGTGATACAATGTGAGATGACATACAATTAGAATTGTCAAATGCTTTCAACATTAGTAATGGCCCATAGGCCTGATCCAAAGCCATTTGATGTCAACAGAAAGACTTCCATTGATTGCAGTGGCTTTGGAACAGACAATGAGGGTATGTGTACACAGCAACATTATTTTGAAATAACGCCAGTTATTTTGAAATAACTTAGTACGTATCTACACAGCAGGACGTTATTTCAAAATAATATTGAAATACTGTCAAGCTGGAGGACTTCCTACTCCGACTCCTGTAACCCTCATTGTATGAGGAGTAAGGGAAGTCGGAGGAAGAGTGCTCTATTTCGAAATAAGTGCTGTGTAGGCACTCCCAATTTTGAAATAAGCTATTTTGAAATAAGCTACACAATTGACAGCTCAATTTGCGTGGCTTATTTCCAGTTAACCCCTGTTGTGTAGACGCACCCTAAGACATCAACATATTACTTCAAAAAATAGGACTACATGTTCTCTAATTTTAGGTGACTCCATTTTGGGGTTTTCAGTTTGAAACATCTGAGCTCTGATTTTCAGGAAGCACCAGGCAACTGGAATACCAAATAAAGTCACTGGGAGATGTGGCTGTTTTGCATCTATGGAAATCAGGGGAACTTCCAATTGGATGACCAAATATTGATACACACCCCAAATTAGAGGGCATGTTTGAGAATGTAGACTTTAGTGCTTGTATAGTCATCTTAGGTCCTGTAATAGCCACTCCTGTTTGATTTGCTTCTTTCTGCTTAACTATATCTTTATTAGGCTGATGTTAAATTGCAACACAACCTGAGTTACACAAATGTGTTTATAGAATTTGAATTATTATGGATAGTAAATGTTTCAAATAATCAGGCAAATTTTCAAGGTAGTAATTACATGCTAAAGAACATGATATATATAAGTTGAGAGTTTGGGGTAATAGATAACTGAGTTTGAACAAACAATGTGGAGCACTAAACTATTTTACATTCTTTGAGATATAAATTTACCTAAAACTGTTAAAATCTTATCATGATCATGCATTTTGGAAGAGAAATGAAGCCAAATAACAGTGCCCCTTGTTGTCCAGCTCCATTCTCCAATAGGAGAAGAAAACTAATATTTTAATGAAATTCTACATTATTTATAAATAATCTTTTAAATGTAGCACATGCTATAGTAGCATAAACAAAGCATAAAAAGAAAGTTTCAAGGGGGAGATACATGCACATAAAAGAGATATGCATACAAAGTCAACACCACTGACACATTCGTGGGAGCTACAGCTTGAATATGTCTATCAATTCAATTTAAATGTGATATTAAAAACCCCATTAATGCAGTTAATATTTTATGCAGAGTAAAGGTAAGCAAAACTTTTAGGCACAATCAGTGACACAGAAGTAGCTTCTCATTCAGTCTGTGGTAGTAAGATGTACTAACGTGTACATACTGTAGGCTAGTAAACATGTTTTAGGAATACTTATATGAGCTTTTATCCTCATCGTCCTAGTTCAGTGATACATTTCTTACCATAAGAAGCACACCAGAGAAAAATAATTTCCCCTTGAAAACAAATGATAGACTCTGGGTTGATTTTCTGTTAACAGATTCTATGTGGGATGCAATTTAAACCGCAACAGGTTATTTGATTTAAATTGATTTGTTTCAAACAAGGCTCCACATATAATAGGAGATTCCTCAGTGTGACAGCATGGCTGTAACTGGAAGAGAATTTGGCATTTGAAGAGTTAATGCGTATTTTGAGGTTTTGTGTTAGTATTTTGATTTTTTTCCCTTATGGGGTCTGAAGTTCTTTAAAGGCCAAAACTTATCTGAAGGACATAGAGAACCTGATTATCTTGTGCTTTGTACACCAGAGCTAAGATGGTCCAAAAAGGGTATAAAATGCTGCCATTCTGATATGGTTTGTTTTTATACTCCTTTGTTCATTTGAGAATAACTGCACAGTGTGCAGGGTTACAGTGAATCAGGCTGATGCTGATTTTAGTGGAGTAAATGTAAATTTAGGTCCTAACCTACAAATACACATGTATTTAACATAATTGTCATAAGCATTTTGATGTCCATAATAATGCAGAAAAGTCGAGTTAACATTTCTATTCTGTAGAGGGGGAAGAGATACTGTAGTCACATAATATGATAATGAAACATGTTCCATTAAAAAAAATAACTCAGGAGGATATTAAACAGCAGCTACTGTGACATTTTTAAAATAGCAGCTCTATATAACTTGCATACAAGAGCTGGCCAGGCAGCTTGTTAGCTTGATATTGTTGATTTTCAATCATTCTTGGAACACTGAAGAGCTATCTTCCAGTCTTCTAGAGCTATATGTGCCAATATTTTAAAAAAGGGTAAATGGGACAATCCCCTTCCTCAATAAGTGGAAGAGCATATTTGGATACAGACTAGCTAAGCTAGTGAGGAGGGCTTTAAAGTAGGTTTGAAGGGGACAAGTGACCAAAGCTCACAGGTAAGTCAAAAATATCAAGACCAGGGAGATGGTTTTGAATGTGGAGGGGAGCCTAGGCTGTTATAAGAGACAAGACAAAACTGGGGATCAAATAAAATCTTAGATTCCTGTATATTACTGAGAGAAATATGGGGAATCAGAAGGAAGAACTCAAAATGCTAGAAATTATCACAACTATGACATAGTTGGTTTTTGAAATGGTAGGATAATACACATGACTGGAATATTGGGGTAGAAGAAAGAAGACTTTAGCGAATTCAGGGAGTGGGTAGGTAAGATCCCATGGGAAGCAAGTCTCAGAGGAAAAACAGTTTAAGAAAGTTGGCAGATTTTCAAAGAGACATTATTAAGAGCACAAGAGCAAACTATCCAACTGTGTAGGAAAAATAGGAAGTATGGCAAGAGACCATCCTGGCTTTGCCAGGAGATTTTCAATGATCTAAAAATCAAAAAAAGTCCTACAAAAAGTGGAAACTAGGTCAAATTAGAAAGGATTAATATTAACAAATAACCCAACTATGTAGGGACACAATTAGAAAAGCCCAAGTCAAAAAATGAGATCACACTAGCTAGATACATGAAGGATAACAAGAAAACATTCTACAAATACATTAGAAACAAGAGGCAGACCCAGGATAACGTAGGCCCATTACTCAATTGTGGGAAGGGGGAACAATAACAGAAAACGTGGAAATAGCTGACATACTTAATTACTTCTTTGTTTTGATTTTCACCAAGAAGGTTGCTGGTAATTGGATATTTAACATAGTGAATGCCAGTGAAAATTAAGTAAAATGGGAAGGCACAAGTAAAAAATTACTTAGATAAGTTGGATATCTTTATTTACTAGGGCCTGGTGAAATGCATCCTAGCATAGTTAAGGAGCTGACTGGAGATATCTGCGCCATTAGCTATTATCTTTGAAAAGTCGTGTAAGATGGGAGAGATTCCAGAAGACTGGAAAAGGTCAAATATAGTGCCCATCTATAAAAAGGGAAATAAAGACAATCCAGGGAATTACAGAATAATCTGCTTAACTTCAGTACCAGGAAAGATAATGGCGCAAACATCTAGAAGATAATAAGTGATAAATAACAATCAACATGGATTTGTCAAGAATAAATTGTGTCAAATCAGCCTGATAGCTTCCTGTGACAGATTAGCAGGCCTTTGTAGATAGGGGGAAGCAGCAGATGTGGTATGTCTAGCTTTCAGCTTTTGATACTGTTGCACATGATCTTCTCATAAACAAACTAGATGGAGCTACTATAAGGTGAGTACACAACTGGTTGGAAAACCATTCCCAGAGAGTAGTTATCAGTGGTTCACAGTCATACTGGATGGGTATAATGAGTGGGGTCCTGCAGGGATCAATTTTGGGTCAAGTTCTGTTCAATAATAAATATTCCATGATTTCAGCTAGTTAAATCAGACATTTTGCAGTGTTGTAAATGTAGGGGTCCTTACACAAAAAGAAGTTTGGAGGGTGTGACAGGCTGCTAGCTAAGCCAGAGCTCTGCCACTACAGCCTGGCTGAAAAGGGCAGTTGCAGCCAGCTGAGCAGGCCCATGTCTGATGGGCTAATGGGAAGCAGCTGTGAGCCTCATTAGCCAGAGGGCTAGATAAGATAGCCAGAGGGGAAGTGGAAAGGGAGCAGCCAGAGAGTTGCTGAGTGCTCCCCAGCCAGAAGGAGAGGCTAACTGAGTTAGTTGCTGAAAAAGAAAGCTCTGTAAATACATGGTGGTGGTGGGAAGTTGGCACAGACAATAAAAAGACTGCACCAGAAGAGTCTCCAGGTGATTTGTGGCTGAAGAAGGGCTTCCAGGGCAAGGGGCCTGAGTGAGGATTTGCCACAGGGGCTTTGCAAGGTTATTATAGGGGTAATTGTAGTATGGTTACCCTTACTTCTGCACTACTGCTGGTGGCAGTGCTGCCATCAGAACTGGGCAGCCACAGAGCATATGCTACTGACCAGGAACCCAGCTCTGAAGAGCAGAAATAAGAATGGCCTAGTAAGGGATTGCAACCCTTGCTTCTGTGCTGCTGGTAGGGGTGCTACCTTTAAAGCTGGACATCTGGTCAGTAGCGATGGCTCTCCAACTGCCCTCCTCTGAAGGGTGGCAATACTGTCTGAAACTACCTTAAAATAATGTTATGATCCCCCTGCAACTTCATTTTGGATCAAGACCCAACATTTGAGAAGCGCTGGTCACCCCTGTGAAGTTTGTATAATATAGGATGAATGCACATGAAGGTCCAGATTTGATGCATTTTTCATGGCCATTAATTCAGTAGGGCCCTGCATATAGTGAGAGATTCAAGGAGCTCAATCTATTTAGCTTAACAAACTATAGGTTAAGGGAACAAATGTTTGTTAGTGGGCTCTTCAGTCTAGCAGCATAAGTATAAAAAGATTAAATGGCTGGAAGTTGAAGCTAGACAAATTCAGATTGAAAGATGTACATTTTTTAACAGTGAGGGTAATTAATCATTGGGACAGTTGACCAAAGTTTGTGGTAGATTTTCCATCACGGGCAATTATTCACTCAAGAGCAGATGTTTTTCTGAAAGACATATGCAGAGTTCAAACAGGAATTATTTGGAGGAAGTTGTATGGCCTGTTAGAGAAGAGGCTGGACTCAGTGTCAGCATTGCCTTCTGGCCGTAGAATGTATGAATATGTAACTTCAGTGGGACTAGACATATGAAGGAGCATAAGGCTTACAGAATTGTGAAGAACCGTAATGGCTTACCCCTTTCAACTGAGAAAATGGCCTTACAACTAAAAATGAGACCTGTCATAAAAATTTATTTCAAGTGCTTTCAGAGAGGTTATTTTGCAATTGTCAAATTGATTTTGAACCTTCCATTTTAGATGGTTTCAATACTTTTTTATTGATTAAAACAAAATAGCTGTGACACTACTATGGATATAGAGGATTTTTTTCTACACATGTAGAATATCTTCTGTTTCAGAAGATCGGGTATTTAAAAAGCTGCTGGTTTTCAGTTGTGCAAAGATTTCAAGTATTTCTTTAGCCTGACTAACTGTCTTGCCAACAGCATTCTCTGTAGAATACTAATTTATTTCATTTAAATGACTTTGACTTACAAACACCTGATCCCAACTTTAGAAACTAATTAGTGAGTTAAAGATTTTACATAAAGTGGGCAATTTTTTATGCTCAGGAATGTAATGCCAATTTTGTTTCTAATTATGACTAACACAAAGGAATGTCATAGGGTTAGAAAACATATTGTATGTCTTTAAAGGAGATAAAATACCAAACAGTGTATCTTTTGGCCACATATTTGTTTATTTAGCAAGAACAAAAAATCTAATGTTTACTTTTATTTTCCAGAACTAATGAGCTTGGGGATAATGAATGAATGAATGAATGAATGAATGAATATTCACTCAAATTTAATGGGATAATCCTGATCAAATCCCTAGATCCAAATATTTCTAGAATTGGAGGTGAAAAGAACTAGAAATTGGGATCTGAATTTGTAGTAAGATGCCATCTCAAATTTGTATAGTAGAATGATAGTTAATTTATTTCTAGATTAGCAATTGACATTAGTTGGGTGGTTCCATTGTAACTGAGAGCAGAATTTCACCCTTTGGACCTGACCCAATGCACATTTGAAATCAATGAGAGATTTCTGTTTTAAACTAACAAACATAGGCAGTCTCCTCAGATCAGGTTTGAGGCACATTGGCAGGACATGGATTGGACAGAGACATCCCTTAGAAATTCTCTATGTCCTAGTAAAGAGAAGTGGATGAAAGATTATAGAAATATGGCTAAGATCTGATGAAAAACAGTCCAGTGAAAGAGTCCCATTAAATCACATCATGTAATGGCAGACAGCTAAATAGTGACAAGTTTTTAAAGTGCTTATATACAAACACTAGAAGTCTAAATAATAGATGGGTGAACTAGAGTGCCTCATATTAAATGAGAATATTCATATAATAGATATCACAGAAACTTGGTAGAATGAGGATAATCAGTGGGACACAATAATATGAGGGTACAAAATATATCAGAAGTACAGAACAGGTCATACTGGTGATGAAGTGATACTATATGTGAAAGAACACATAGAATCAAATGAAATAGAAATCTTAAATATACCAGACTGTTCCACAGAATCTTTATGGACAGGAATTCCATGTTCTAATAATATGAACATAGCAGTTGGGCTATATCAGCATCATACAGATAGTGATGACTGTGTAATGAAAATAGAGATTAGAGAGTCTATACAAGTTTTTTTTAAATCAATATTAATAGGGGATTTCAACTATCCCTGTAATGAGTGGGTACATGTCACCTCAGTATGGGATACAGATAAAGTTTCTTGAAACCTTAAAAGACTGCTCCTTAGAGCAGCTGGTTCTGGAACCCACAAGAGCAGAAGCAATTCTTGATTTATTCCTAAGTTGAGTGCAGGATCTGGTCCAAGAGGTGAATATAGCTATACTGCTTAGAAATAGTGACCATAATATATTTAAATTTAACATTATTGTGATGGGAAAAACACCGCAGAAGCCCAACACTGTGGCATTTAATTTCAGAAAGGGGTACAACACAAAAATGAGGAGATTAGTAAAACAGAAAATAAAAGGTACAGTGCCAAAAGTGAGATCCCTGAAGGCTGCATGGAAACTTTTTAACACTGTAATAGAAGCTCAACCTAAATGTATTCCCCAAATTTAAAAAAATAGTAAGAGAACCAAAAAATGACACTGTGTAAAAGAAGCAGTGTGAGATAAAAAGGTATCATTTAAAATGTGGAAGTTAAATCCTAGTGAGGAAAATAGAAAGAAGCATACATTTTGTCAGATGAAGTGTAAAAATATAATTAGGAAGGACAAAAAGGAATTTGAAAAAAAAAGCTAGCCAAAACCTCAAAAAGTAATAGTATTTTTTTTAAATCTATCAGAAGCAGGAAGTCTGCTAAACAACCAGTGGGGCCACTGGATGATTGAGGTGCTAAAGGAGCACTCAAGGATGATAAGGTCTTTGTGAAGAAACTAAATGAATTCTTTGCATCCATCTTCATGGCTGAGGACATAAAGGACTCTCCCAAACCTGAGTCATTCTTTTTAGGTGACAAATCTGAGGAATTGTCCCAGATTGAGGTGTCATTAGAGGAGGTTTTGGAGCAAATTGATAAACACAACAATAATAAGTCACCAGGACCACATGGCATTCACCCAAGAGTTCTGAAGGAAATCAAATGTGAAATTACAGAACTACTAACTATGGTTTATAACCTATCCTTTAAATGATCTTCTGTACTGAATGACTGGAGGATAGCTAATGTGACTCCAATCTTTAAAAAGGGCTCTTCAGGTGATCCTGGTAATTACAGACAAGTAAGTCTAACTTCAGTATATTTATATATATACTATAGGCCTCTCATCTGAAGAAGTGGGTTTTGCCCATGAAAGCTCCTGATACTATGTATATATTGTGACAGACTGCTGGCTAAGCCAGAGCTCTGCCACTACTGCGTGGCTGAAAAGGCCAAATTACAGTCAACTGAGCACGCCCAGGCCTGAAGGGCCAATAGAAGGAGCTGTGAGCCTCATTAGCTAGAGGGCTATCTAAGGCAGCCAGAGGGGAAGTGAAAGGAGCCAGGGTGTGTCTGAGTGTGTTCCCCAGGTAGGAGAGGCTGGCTGGGGTTGCCGTAATCCAAAGTTCTGAAAATAGGTGGTGGTGGGAAACGGATAAAAAAAGGCAGGGTGAGTGCCCCAGGAGCCTCTGGCTGATTTCTGGACAAAGAAGGTGTCCCAGGGTGAGGGGCCTGAGTGAGGACCTTGCCGCACTATATATTTGTTAGTCTCTAAGGGTGTGTCTAGACTACAGGGTTTTGTCGACAAAAGTGAACTTTTGTAGACAAAACTATACCTGCATCTACACTACCACCGCGTTCTGTCGACAATAAGTCAACAGAATGTGGCAGTTTTGTCGACGGCGGTAAACCTCGTTTTACAAGGAATAACCCCTTTGTCGATAGAGTTCTGTCGAAAAAAGGTAAGTGTGGATGCGGGGAAGAATTTATGTTGACAATAAAGGCCTCCAGGAAGAAGCCCTGGTGGACACTCCTGCCACAGCTTTCAACTCTATTGTTCCTGCCTGTAGCCATCTTTAAAAGGCACAGGCACCCAGGAGTAGCATTCTGGCAGCAAGCCAGCTCCAGCTAGGACCCTGACTGCGCAGCTCTTTCTGGTCGGGCCACTTGGACCCATATCCCAGGGACAAGCCCCACAAGACTCCTCTGGCCCTTCCAGGGACACATCCCTGCAGGAAGCCAGGGGCACCAAACGCCGGGCACCCTCCTGGTCTGGGCCCAAGATAAAAGCCCTCTTGGAGCTGTGGTCTGAGGAGGAGGCTCTTCAGGCCCCACAGTGCAGGCAGAGGAACACGGACATCTACGCCAGAATGTCTGATGGGCTATGGTGCGGTGGTGGTGACCTTTCCTTGCCAGGCCAAGTCAGAGCCAAGGTCAAGGAGCTGCGGCAGGGGTACGTCAGGGCCCGTGAGAGCAGCTCCTGCTCTGGGGAAACGGCACACTATTGTGCCTACTACGAGGACCTGGACTGGATCCTGGGGGCAGGAGAATCCCTGCCTCCCAAGAGGGTTGTGGAGTCTGGCTTGGAGACCCCTGTGCAGCAGCGGCCACAACTCCAGGGTATTTTAAAAGAGTATTTGAGTTTTTCAAAAAAACAACAGTGAAATAAACTGTAAACATTTTTTCTCCAACACCTGTCTCTGTTGTCAGTGTGTGATGAATGCATACAATGTGTGAATGTGGGGCCGGGAGGGGTTTTGGGGAGGAAGGCACCGGGAGTATGGGGCAATCCCACGTTTGGAAGGCCCTGGGGAAAATCATCGGCCTCCTTGTGAGAATTGCTCCCTCAGGGTTTCCCGAATGCACAATCCCAGCTGGTGGGCTTGCCGGATGGCAGCTGTCCGGGGCTGCTCAAAGTGCCTCCCCTCCACATCAGCCCATGTCCCCCATGCAGGGAGGAAGGCCTCCTCTTTTCTCTCCACTAGGTTGTGCAGCACACAGCATGCAGCAACCACATCGGGGATGTTGTGTTTCCCCCATGTACAGCCAAGTGAGCAGGCATCTAAATCTGCCCTTCAGACAGCCAAAAGCGCACTCCACTTGGAAGCGAGCCCGATTCAAGCGGGAGTTAAAGAGTTCCCTGCTCGCATCCAGGTGTCCCGTGAATGGCTTCATGAGTCAGAGCATAAGAGGGTATGCTGCGTCAGCCACGATGCACGTAGGCATCTGCACATCCCCGACTGCATAGTTCCTCTCCGGAGAGAATGCCCCAGTCTGCAGCCTGCAGTACAGGTCGGAGTTCCGGAATATGTGGGCATCATGTGCCCAGCCTGAACACCCGACACAAATGTCAGTGAATTGTCCCCAGTGGTCGACCAGGGCCTGCAGCACCATCAAAAAGTAGCCCTTTCTGTTAATATACTGTTCTTCTCAATGGGGTGGTGCGCAGATCGGGATGTGAGTCCTGTCAAGTGCTTCACCGCAGTTGAGAAAACCCAGTTCCGCAAATCCAGCCAAGATGGTATCCAGGTCTCTGAGGCGGACAGTCCTGTGAAGCAGCTCTGAGTTGATGGCCGTCACCACCCGCAGAAAGGGACAAATACACATAACAGGACATTAGAGGAGTTGAGTGAGCTGATGAGAGGTGCTCCCCCAATCCTCCCCTCCCAGACCCCAACAGCCCCCCTCATGCAACTCCCAACCCCCGTGCCCCCTGCACCACCGCAGGGTGAGGCCAGGCAGGCTTTTACCACTCCCACTCCATCCCCCATTCCCTGTGCCAGGTCCTGACCATCCCCCTTATCCGGCCCCCGCCCCATGGACTGTCCCCCGAGAGTGACTTACCTCCATCAAGACGGCCCCAACAGTAGACCTCCCCATGCCAAACTGATGTCCCATGGAGTGGTAGCTGTTGGGGGTGGCCAGCTTCCACAAAGCAATAGCGACGCGCTTCTCCAGGGGGATGGCGGGCCGCAAGTAGGTGTCCTGGCGTTGCAGGGCAGGGGCAAGCCAGGCACAGAGCTCCTGGAAGGTGGATTTCTGCATCCGGAAGTTTTGGAGCCACTGGTCGTTGTCCCACTGCTGCATAACAAGCCGGTCCCACCAGTCAGAACTGGTGTCCAGCCTCCAAACTCGCCTCTCCAGGAATAAGTTCGGGGGCAAGGATAGTGGGACTGCAGCCTGGGTGAGGGGCTCAAAGCTGGGCTCTGAATTCAGCTCTGCCACAAATGTCATGATGCTCTCATGCAGATGCAGCAGAAACATCCAGTATCACAGTGTGGGGCCATCGCCTGCCCAGGGGCAGCTCAGGCTCCATGGCCAAAAACACAGTGCAAAGCACAAAACCAAACCTGAAAATAAACTGCTGTGGTGTCCAAGGAAGCAGGGCAACCAGAGCAAGAACTGCAGCAGCTTTGCTTTCCCTCCAGGAGGTAGGCAAGCCAGAAGCAGGAGCAGAGCAACGGCTGTCCAGGAGGATCCCTTTAAGCACGCGTCTCTGCAAAGAGCATGCAGCAGCGCCTGGAATTTAAGGCTGCCCCTGTGACTTGCCAGAAGAACTTCCAGGTGCCTTCTTTTGTCGACAGAGCGTCCGGCAGTCTGGACTCTCTTTTTCGACAAAGCAGATCGCTTTTTCGATCCACGTAATGCAGTCTACACGCTCTTTTTTGACAGAGGCTTTGTCAACAGTATCTGTCAACAAAGCTTGTGTCGAAAAAAGCCTGTAGTCTAGACATACCCTAAGGTGCTACAGGAATACTTGTTGTTTTTCTAAAGTTACAGACTAACAAGCTACCTCTTTGAGACTTTTCACCAACATACCAGAATTCTTTGAGTGGGTCAAAAAGCATGTGGACAAGGGGGACCCAGTGGGTATACTGTACTTAGATTTCCAGAAAGTCTTTGACAAGTCCCCTCACCTAAGGCTCTTAAGCAAAGTAAGCCATCATGGGATAAGAGGGAAGGTCCTCTCATCGATTGATAACTGGTTAAAAGATAGGAAACAAAGAATAGGAATAAATGGTCAGTTTTCAGAATGCAGAGAGGTAAAATTGGTGTCCCCCAGGTGGCTGTACTGGTATCAGTCCTAGTCAACATAATCAGAAATGATGTGGAAAAAGGGGTAAATAGTGAAATGGTAAAATTTGCAAATGATATAAAACTAATCAAGATAGTAAGTCCAAAACATACTGCAAAAAGCTTCAAAAGGATCTTAGAAAACTAGGTGACTGGGTAACAAAATGTCAAATGAATTTTAATGTTGATAAATGCAAAGTAATGCATTTTGAAAAACATAATCCCAACTATACGTATAAAATGATGGGCACTAAGATAGCTGTTACCACTCAAGAGAGAGATCTTGGTGTCATTCTCTGAAATAATGGATAGTTCTCGGAAAACATCCACTTAATGTGCAGCAGCAGTCAAAAAACCAAACAGAACGTTAGGAATCATTAAGAAAGGGCTAGAGAATAAGACAGAGAATATCTTATTGCCTCTATATAAATCCATGGTACGCCCACATCTTGAATACTGCATGTAGATGTGATCACCTTATCTCAAAAAAAGATATCTTAGCACTGGAGCAAGTTCAGAAAAGGGTAATGCAATTATTATAGGTAAGTAATGACTGCCATATGAAGAGACATTAATAAGACTGAGACTTTTCAGCTTGGAAAAGAGATGAGTAAGGGGGGTTGTAGTGGGGCTGACTGCGCCACACAGGCCCAGAGGGGTTAAAGGAGGCTGGAGGGGAGCCTGTGCAGAATCCTGACCAATTGGGAAAGGGCTTGCAATGTACCAAATAGAGAGCCGCTTGATGGGGCAGCCCTGTACTAAAGGAGCTACGCAGTAGAGAGTAGGCAGTTAGGCCCTGACCAGGAAAGGTGTAGGACCTGGTTCCCAGAGAAGCACCTTTGAAAGAGCAGTGCTGGGTAGTCTCAGGGGATCTGAGATAGAGGTTCCAGGCTGATACCTGCCAGGCTGCTGGCCTTGCTACCAGAGCCAAGAGGTTGCAAAGGGCCACAGGGGAAGTGGCCCAGTGGACGAAAAACAGAAAGGGACTAGAGGAGGACAGGACAAGGTCCCTGGGTCAGGACTCTGAGTAGTGGGCCGGCCTGGGTTCCCTTCTCTTTCACCTAGCACCACACCTTGCCACCAAGAGATGGCCAGTGCAGACAGTGGCTTGCCCTGAGACACAGGGGCTAGACTTGACCACAGTTGGCCACAGCAGCAACAGAGACACAGGACTGCCGATAAACCCCCAGAAAGGGGCAAGAGACCACTCTAGTGGGCACTGCCAGATGGCAGTGTCCTAAAGAGGATACCGTGATCCAGGAGTGATGCAGGTCCAGAGTCCAAGCATGGACAGAGCAGAGTGACGGGTGAGACACCAGCCAGAGGGAGGTGCCCGGCTGACAACAGAGCTAATTCCCAGTGCTACCAGCAGGAGATGCCACAGTGGTGAATTGACCCCATTACAAGGGGATATGATAGAGGTCTATAAAATGAGGACCTGTGTGGAGAAAGTAAATAAGGAAAAGTCCCATAACACAAGAACCAGTGGTCACCAAATGAAATTAAGAGGTGTCAGATTTAAAGCAAACCGAAGGAAGTACTTCTTCACACCACACCTAGTCAACCTGTGGAACTCCTTGCCAGAGGATGTTGTGAAGACCCAGATTTTGACAGAGTTCATAAATTCATGGAGGATAGGTTCATCAAATGACTGCCTCTGTTTGTCAGAGGCTGAGAATGGGTGACAGGAGCTAGATCACTTGAAGATTATCTGTTCTGTTCATTCCTTCTGGGGCACCTGGCATTGGGCTTTGTCAGAAGAAAGGATACCGGGCTAAACAGACCTCTCGTCTGAGCCAGTATGGCCATTCTTATGACATTCTTCAACTGTTCCAGACATTCTGTACCTGTTCTATAAATAAATTGACAACTTTATTATAGAAGTCATTGACCTTGCCTCCTGTTGCCTCAGGCTGAATTTGGTCCCGCTAGAGAGTTACACCCTCTTAGTAATGCATAACATACCAAACCTTATGTATCCTCATTGACCTTGTCCCTCTGTCTTTGACTCATCACAGTCAAGTGGACAGAGAGACCCCCTTTTTAAAATTCTGTCATCAGCAAGGGTTGGTTTTGATCTCCCTAAGTCCTTTAGCCTTTATCCATTCTCTGACATTGCTGGCACAGAAGATTTAACTCTGGCCCTTGTAAAGAAGCAAATTTTTGCCTTTAACTTAGGCCAAGCTGCAGCAAACCTTGTCTAAGGAGAAGATTCTGGATCCTCAGCCCCCCTGCATCACCTCTTCAAATTACTTTAGCTGACAACTGTGCAGTGCTGCCCATTACTTCCTTTTCAGAAGCAGAGTTATACATGTATGGGGGAAATTTGGGCCCAATGCCATCAATAAGAGTTTTGCCATTGATTCAGTGAAGACTATATTTTATCCTATCTGCACGTCCATCAAAATACAGCTTAAGGCATGTTAGTTGGCTTCATGCTGCTGCCCTCTTTTCTGGTTATAGTTAAGAAAGTATTTTGTTTAAATGAAGAATAAGAAAGGACTTACCACTTAATATGTCATCCATGCTCCTTCAGAGACCTGTACCAATGAAGTCAACAGGGATCTTTCCATTCGCTTTTCATGCACAGCTGGTGAGAAGACAATAATTCTGTTTCAGGACAACAGTCAAGGTTTTGATGTTTGCTTTTGTTCTGCAGTGTAATGGAAGCAAAATCTTTTGAATAAAATAGAGTTGCATAGAAACATCTATTTTCATATCAAAATGGTCAGATTTTCAATTAATGTCTCTCTTTTTCATGAGAAGTGACCAGACCTCAGAAAATGCCCTGTGAAAAACTTCGTCATCATCAGTATGACTCCATAAAATATTTCAGTTTCCACACGCTTTGGATCAAGCCATATACATACATACATCTTGGCGGCACACCTACTTATTACAAGCTAAGGGGGAAAGGTTTGTGGAAACACCCTGTTACAATACGGTCAGCCTCTCACTGACTCAACATCAGGAGATGTGTGTTTTCACTCCTTGTAGCTCCTGGAAAGCAGATGAACCAGTAAAAGCAGGAGCTGGCCCTGTAACATTGCCAGTAACACCACAATCAATATGGAAGTACTAAGGGGATAAAGCCATTTAATTTCCCCCTCACTCCCTGTTAGCTTTATTGATGAGTGCCTCACAACAATGTTGTCTGATATGAAAGCTGTGTCAGGGAGATGGAAAAAGAGTGCTTTTGAAAATCTTTTGGCTTCTTGGTAAGAGTGCTGCAGAACAGACATCAGTATTTCTTCCTGTTGGAGAAATATGAACTAGTATAGGTGTCATGATACTCCTCAATTAATCTCAAACAGCTTTCAACACTAGCTATAACTAAGCATATTTTATATTTACATTTCACCTGTCATTTTCCCACTCCCCCAGGATCACAAATTGGCTAGCAAATTAGATACAGGATTAATTTCACTCACCACAGAAATACAGCCAGTTCCGGGATGAGATACAGCAGCTGTTTAATGCACAACAAACACTCAACAATAGTTAATAAGGAAATGAAAATGAATAATGTAACTGCATATAATGAGGATAAAGCCCTTTCACTCTCAGAACTTATTCCACTTTAACTTCAGTGAGAAGGAAATTACCAATGACACTATCCCAAAGACTTTTTAATCTGAAGTTGGTATTTTAGGTTTTATTTTGAATTATTAATTGTGTATTAGTGTCTGTCTCTCTTGGGCTCAAAATTTTCCCACAGATACATGTGCACACAAATATTTGTGACTGTAAAATATATCTGAATGTGGGCCTTTGGGAAAAAACAAACAGTAAATACATTCTGGCTTTCTGTATAGTCGGCCACTAATCACCCTGTAAAATGAAAGCACAAATCTAATTACATCAAAGCCAAGTAATATTTACACGCTCACAGTCTTTTTTCAAAATCAGCTAAGGTTTGTTAAGGGCAACGTTGGCTCAATGCAAACTGTGACACGGTACCATAAAGTAGTAAATATAGTAGCCCAATGTCTGAGAGTCTGTAACGCTGAAATGCTGGCTGTTCCCCTCTGGGCAGCGCTGTTGCTGAAATGCTGGCTGTTCCCTCTGGGCAGCCCATGCTGCATGGGAAGTGCGGGGCCCAAATGACTGCATGCGCCGCTTGCTCCCCCGCAGTGGCCCGGCTGAGCGGTGCAGAAGTCAGCCGAGCGCCACGGCGGGAGGGGAAGGGGGGCGGGGCGGTGACGTACATGGCCAGGGGGCAGGGCCTGGACGAGCGTGCATCCCCGACGGAGACAGAGGAGAGCGGAGGAGGCAGAGAGGAGGCGAAGGAGAGCAGAGAGAGAGTGAGAGGCAGGAGGGGGAGAAGAGAAAGAGAGAGATGGAGAGAGAGGCAGGAGGCGGAGGAGAGCTGAGAGAGAGAGGGGGGGAGGCAGTAGGAGAGCGAGAGAGAGAGAGCGAGAGACCGGAGGCTCAGGAGAGAAGAGCGAGATAGAAAGGGAATAGGACTTGGAGGAGAGACCCAGAAATCCTGTCTTATGACAGGCTATTGGCTAGTAAAGTAGTAATTTGGAACCCCTATATTCACCACTGTGATATGATTATGATATGTTTTGTGCAAAGCATGCCCTTGTGTCTTGGTCTGTGGAACATCGATATTGTATTAGATTGTATATATAATCATAGGACTGGAAAGAACTTCAAGAGGTCATTAAGTCCGGTATGCTGCACTCAAGGTACCACTAAGCACCACCTAGACCATCCCTAACAAGTGTTTGTCTATGCAGCTCTTAAAAATCCACTCTGATACAACATCTGTAGGCAATTTATTCCACTGCTTATGTAGCACAGACAGGTAGAACCAAACCTGGTATCTCTGGAGCATAGTGCTTGAATCTCTATGGCTTGAGCTAAAGCTAGCTGCTCTGTGCTACCCCTGTAGAGCATACTCATTCTTTCTGTCTGTAAGTGGTCTAAGTACCATGATATGGGACAGTACATTACACCCTGTAGGTGTGTGGATTATACTTAACCATCCTGACAGGAAGTTTTTCCTAATGTACACCCTAAACCTCCCTTGCCGCAATTTACGCCTTGTCTTAAGCTTCTTGTCCTATCATCAGTGGTTAAAAAGAATATTTTTTTTCTCTTTTCTCTTTGTAAAAACCTTTTAGGTACTTGAAAGCTGTTATCATGTCCCTTCTGTCTTTTCTAGACTAAACTTTTAATCATTTTTGTTGCACTTCTCTGGACTTTTTCCAATTTGTCCACATCTTTCCTGAAATGTGGTACCCAGAACTGGACACAATACTTCAACTATGGTCTAATCAGTGCAGAGTAGAGTGGAAGAATGACTTCTCATTTTTTACAAAGAACACTCCTGTAATGCATCCCAGAATCATGTTTTCTTGTGTGTTTTTTTAACTTGTGGTCCACTATGACACCTAGACCTCTTTCCACAGTACTCCTTCCTAATCCTCCTCCCTAAACCTTCCTCAGATGTCATTTCCCATTTTGTATGTGTGCGACTGATTTTATTCCTTCCTAATGAAGTACGTTGCATTTCCATTTGTCCTTATGAATTTCATCCCACGTACCTCAGGCCATTCTCCAGATAATCCTTTCTAACAAAATATTTGCAACCCCTCCCAGCTTGGTACCATACACAAAATTTATAAGTATACTCTTTATGCCATTATCTAAATCATTGATGAAAATATTGAACAGAAGTGGACCCAGAATTGATCCCTGAAGAACCCAATCATTATGCCCTTCCAAAATGACTGTGAACTATTGATAATTACTCTCTGGGAATGGTTATCCAACCAGTTATGCACCCACCTCACAGTAGCCCCATCTAGGATGTATTTTCCTAGTTTGTTTATGAGAAGGTCATGTGAAACGGTATCAAAAACCTTACTAAAATCTAGATATACCACATCTTCTGCTTCCCCCCATCTACAAGACTTGTTACCTAGCCAAAAAAACTATCAGATTAGTTTGACACAATTTGTTCATGACAAATCCATGCTGACTATTTCGTGCCACCTTAACATGTTCTATAGATTTGCAAATTGATTCCTTAATTATTTCCTGGAACAGAAGTTAAGCTGACTGGTCTATATTTCTCTACGGTGTCCTTATTTCCCCATTTTAAAGATGGGCACTATATTTGTCCTTTTCCAGTCTTCTGGAATCACTCCTATCTTAGATGACGTTTCAAAGGTAATAGCTAATGGCCAATATATCTTCTCACTCAGCTCCTTGCATGAACTTATGTGAAGTTATGAGGTATTGCTATATGTGTTACTGAAATGTGTTGTGAGGTTGGGAACACTCACAACCAGCCTTTAACTTACAATAAATCAGTAGCCATCAATAGTCAGATGGTGTTAATGGCTCATCAGCACACTATCCACTATCCCAGAGACTTTTCAGAGAAGGCATGGTCACTTTGGGTGTAGACTAACTTACATCATAGCAAAGATCTTTCAAGTAAGATTGAAGAAAGTATAAGAGCGATAGTGACATCATCACTTGACCTCCCTCCACCCCCAACTGAAAACCTGAAAATACATCTGGAGGACAAAACTTTGAACTGGAGAAGTTTGGTCCCAGATTGGAAGGTCATCCCAGCCTGTGTACTGACCTGCTTATGCCATCTGCTTGTTTAGACAAAGGCTACATCTACACTGGCGGCTTCTTGCGCAAGAACAGCTATTTTTGCACAAAAACTTGCCGGGTGTCTCCACTGAACGCACGTTCTTGCACAAGTAAATTTACAGTCTAGCGTCAGAAAACAGGGCTTCTTCCGGAAGAGTTATTCCTCTCCCCACAAGGAATAAGCCCTCTTGCGCAAGAGCTCTTCCACAAGAGGGCAGTGTAGACAGGCAACATGAATTTCTTGCACAAGAAACCCTTATGGCTAAAATGGCCATCAGAGCTTTCTTGCGCAAGACAGCGTCTACACTGCCATAGACGCTCTTGCGCAAAAGCACATCTCTTGCGTAAAAGCACATGCCAGTGTAGACGCACTCTTGTGGAAGACTTTTTGTGCAAGAACTCTTCCGCAAAACAGTTCTTGCGCAAGAAGCTGCCAGTGTAGACGTAGCTGAAAAGTTTAAAATAAAAACATATTCTATTTCTTAAGGTAACTATGCCTAACCTTTATGCCTACCACTTATAAACATTTATGCTATCTTTCAGTAGTTAAACTTATTTTAGCATTTTATCCTTAACTGTGAGTTGTCTAAAGTGCTTGGGAAATCTCAGCTCTGGCTATAAAGTCTGGTGCATGTCCATTTTCCTATGAAAAATGAGCAAACTCAGTAATGAGATTATACATCCAGCTTCTGACCAGTGCAAGATGGTACCATTTTGGAGTACAAGACTGGGGAGCTGGGGAAAGGTAATTGGCTTGATCCTCTACTGATGTTTCATGTGTGGCTTGAAGATCATTCATGTAACCCAGGTGGGTGTTTTGCTGCTGATTGATGTCTGTGTAAGTGTGGTCCCTATCACACATTTGTAGCCTGACATCAGTACCACAGTGTGAGAGGCAATCAAGATTGGGGGGTTTGGGGGCCTCAGTTGTCACACAGTCCAGGTTGCATCTTGGAGACCCATCACACAAATCCCTAAGAGCAAGGAAATGCCAAGTCATGGGGCACCTCTTAGTTGTACTTTAGTGCATACACAGCACAGGACAGATCTTCAGTGAGTATAAATCAGCATGTTATTTATTATATTAAAAAAGGAAAATAAAAAGAGACACCTATTCAAGGTTGTAAGTGCCCTGCCATGAAATTATGAAAACAAAATTAGATTACCCACAAAAGACCAAACGTCCCGTTATGGAACTCATTAGTTTCAAGGGACAGTGACAGATTCTGCAGCTGCACACAGAACTTCCTTATGCCTCCAGCAGATAAGGAAACATGCTTCACCAAACACATTAATCTTAAAAATTTAATTTCACCCTGGATAACACAGCATTGACCTATGTGTAGAGCTTGAGGACACAGGATGCTGTGTGCTTGTAAGAGAAGTATAAGGTCATGATTGAGGTGTTGCATTATACAGGGAGATTAATGTGTTGTGTGCCCCATGGTTGCTGTCTCAGTCCTTCAAACTGAGGAAACACACAAAGTGAAGGAACTTGTAATGGTAGGTGATGCCCTGTAAATGGGCTCATCACTTATTCCTGTCCGAAATTACCCTGGATTACCTTTTCCAAAAATCCCTTGGGTTTGGAGGAGGGGAGTTCTTTGCCTTTGGGACAACTAACTATCTGAATGTCATTCTAATGGCATACTCTGCATGTCACTTATGACCCAGTTGATATTTACCTCTTTCTGTCCATGCAATAATAAAATTAATAGTTTCCAGTATAAAGGTCCTGTCTTTCACAATCCCCCACACATTTTTTTCCCTTTCCATAACATGTTCCAACTCTTCACAAATAGAGATCCAGAACTGGGAAGCTCTCTGCCCCCTCAAACACTTCCTATTTTGATCTACGTCAACCACTGGTTTGTGCTAACAGGTTGTGACATTATTATAGGTCCATGTTGAAAGGGGTAAGTTCAGATACCAGTTCCACAGGTTAATTCTTTTGGAAGGATGACCAGATTGTTATTGTTTTTTAGTGACATTGTACTGAACAGGAAGGAGGCAAAAGAATTGACTACTATCTGGGAACAGATGTGTCATTTGGGCATCTGCTTATCAACTTGGCGTAAGTTTGCCTAGGGAAAGGATTTTGATTGGAGGTAGGTAAAAGAGCTATTACTTGAGAAAGGAAGTTTCTCACTCCATTCAAAGGATCTCTCGATCTTCTACTCCCTAGTTTTAAATCTTGTAATGTCTACACTACAGCGTTATTTCGGAATAACTCATGCTATTTTGAAATAACAAGGTGAGCATCCACACAGCAAGCTTGTTACTTCGAAATTATTTCAGAAAAACAGGCTTCTTATTCCAGAATAATAATCCCTCATTTCATGAGGAATAACACCTATTTCAAAATAGCGATTTCGAAATAGCAGTAGGGTGGATGCTCCACTGCTGCTATTTCAAAATAGCTCCTCCCCAGGCCTATTCAAAGTAACTACTCCCCAGGGCCATTTGAAGTAACTACTCCCCAGTGCTTCCTAGGGCTCTAAATCAAGGCAGCACATCCACATTAGGGGAGCCTGCCTTGGACTAATTTTGAGGCTTCTCCGTAGTGAAGACACGCTTTTTTGAAATAGTTATTTTGGAAGTTATTATTCTGAAATAACTTATTTCGAAATACCCTTGTAATGTAGACATACCCATATAGAGCCATGCACCTCCATCAATAGTGCCTTCTAACACACACTGCAACACTGATATAGTGCTGGATAGGGAAGTAAGGAAACAGTGCCTGAATCAACTGAATCACTAGCGTCCTGACCTGCAGCCTTTGGGTACTTCCCAGGAAGTCTCCTATTTCAGCCCAAACAAGTTTAGCACATGAAATCTGATCATGGTGAGGGAACTGCTCTTGTGTGGCTGCCACTTGCGAAAGACTCAGGGTGGTCATTTTTCAAACATGCTCAATGTTGGACAAAATGGGAGTTTTACCACTGTTAGGACAACCCTGGACACCTCTTAAAATCACCTTCCCAGTTCCTAATTCTCTACCTCTCCATTTCTGCACTACTCTGTGTGCATTCATTGACTCTCTGCCTCCTCCCCACCCCTCGTGCCGCCACCACTTTTCCAGCCTTTTTTCAACATATAATATCTCCAAATCCATTGCGGTGCTGCGTGGGTTACTTTGTCCTTCGCTACATTTTTTTTCTTCTCTGTCTGAGAACACATTTCATGGGGGGTTTTCCTCAGCAGCTACAATGGGTGCAGTTTTTGTAAGTCTCTGCTAGTGGCTATGTAATGATACTATAATTCAGAAAAAAGTCCCGCAGCAGTGGATTCGGATAGCATGCAAACATTTCACAAGGGTGAATTAGCCTTCTCGCACTGCTCTTTTAAAGTTGGCTCTGCAGTGATTGCAATAACAAGCTGGAGGAAAGCAAAGTGAAGCCAAACACACATTTGCTCTTTAAGCTTTAATAGCATCTTGGCTGCTGTGATCTTTCCTACACCCACAGATACAAAGTGCCGCTTGTATACAAAAGCTGCTACCAGTGGCTAAGATGAATGAGCTTTGGAATGTCACCCAATGAGTTGCTGTATTCATGCAACCAAGTGTTTTTCTACATATCAGATGCTAGATTTACCTGGCATTGCTCGGTTCCTTCACTCAATTCATTTTTGCTTTTCTTCATTTAAATCATTGATCTGGGATGGGGCAGGGAGCAGATAGCATTGCAGTGTAGACATAGCCTAAGTGAAAAACAGTGCCAAAGAAACAACTGTTTGTGACTCCTAAAGTTAGCAATACTAATCATTTGCATATCATACATGGAAAGCAGCTACTTTACAAGTATTGATAACATAGTCTGATTGTAATGCTTAGGAGCAGACCACCCTACACTCATTTCTCTCTAAGTTCATCCTCAAGCTACCAGCTTTGCAGTTGCCCTAGGTCATCCATTACGTGTAATGCCATCCCATGACTCAAGTTTTACATTTATAAATTACTCCGAAGCCTGGCATTCAACAGCTGTGCTGGGCTCTGTGAGGCATAAGTGCCTCACAAGTGGTTGGAAAGCGTGCTGATGATTTAGTCACCATCACTGTTGCTGTGTGGATACAGTAACCCGATGGAAGAACAAGAGATGTACCGAACTGTTTCATTCAATGAATGTACCTTGCTTAGTGTGAATGGACCCAGTGAGTCATTCAACACCCACCACTGACAGCCACAGGTGTATCCTGCCAAAGCACAGTTCACATCACACAGAAAATCAAGAATCCATGAGCAGGCTTGTGATTCAGAGCATGCATTGCTGTATTGGTATGCTGCAGGCCTGGAAGATGTTTTGTGTCAAAGACCTATTTTAAAGTAATTTAGAGGGGCGAAATCCTATCAAGCTTTTCCGTGGCTGTCCAGTTCCAGAATATATAGCATGGAGCCCTACACTTTGCTGCAACTATGCTGGTCTTAGTAGGTTTGGTCTCTGTGTTTGCATTTTTTTTTCATATACTTTCATATGAAGTCCCCATTTGCAATACTTATGTAGAATTGTCCCTATATGTCAGCAATGGCAATTTTGCCTCTCAAACCCAGGGAGTAGCCTCTTTTATACTATGTACAGTGATTGAGCTATATAAAATTAGTAGCAATAAGGGATGCCCCAAAGTGATATGTTATGCACATGTGCTGCAGTATTTCCAGTGCTACTGTCCTGAGGTTTGAGACCTGAGTGGTTAACTCCGACGCACTATTCTCATGTACGAGTAAATCAAGATACTTGTTTTACCATGAAGCTAGTCCATTGAATGCAGTGCAGTGAGACACCAGCGGGGATAGAAAGATGGGATTGGGACATGCATAGTTCTGCTCACAGAAACTCAACTCCAGCCTCTAAGCAACACTGCAGCTGCCCACTCTCCCCCCACCTTTTTCTGGCTCTTCTCAGTCCAGCCCCTTAACATGGTGGTTTGGGGAAATGAACCTCTTAATGCAATGTAAACCGGAGCCAGGATTTGCTTCAATCTCCATTACTGAAAGCACATTCTCTGGACCTATTGGAAGATTCACCTTCCTGATATTTTAATTTTTTTTGTCTAATGGTACTGCCAATATTGTCCATTCCATAGCATTTCAAACTGAGGCTAATACCTAAGAGCAATATTATTTGACTGAGAGCCTGAGTCAAAGTCCATTAAGTCAATAGAAAGTCCATCTAAGGAATAGAAAGATGCCAGTGGATTGTGGGTCTTGTTTCTTTCCTTCCAGCAGTTTATATTGGGATAACTTCAAGTCTTTTGTGTGTGGAAAAACCTTCTCTCTGCTGTGCATTGTGAACACTGGCCTGATGCTCCATACCAGACACAAAGGACAAACATTCACTTTATAATTGAATTGCCCTAGTGCTCAAAATATGCTGTTCTCACATTAACACAAGGAGAGATTCTATTTAACATTTAAGGGCGGAATTTCAAGAGCAGCTATTTTTGGCCTAACTTTGCTCCTACTAAGTCAGTGGTCAAACTCCCAGTGGAAAGAGCCATGGCAATGCTGAACATTGCTAAAAAGCCCACCTTAAAATAAGTCTAATCACACAGAAACCTGAAGCTGCTGCTAACTGCAGCGCCTAACTCTTTCTGTTCTGCTTGGAGATACAGAGCCTTGCCTGTCAATGTAGAAGGTCACAAGCCCAGTATTCTGGCTCAACGAGCTGGCAATATGTTACTATATGTGTATGTGTCACCATTTTATTAGCGTAACTTCAGTCGTATTATAATTTTTAAATTAAAAAAATACATGTTTTGGTGGGTTGGTTTTCCCCTTCCCCCTTCAATCATCATGGTCATAATTAGCATCTGAATTTCCTCTTCACTAACCACTTTCAAATTCCCCTTTGAAGACTGACCTCTTATGATATCGGAAAGAAGAGCCATCTAAGTGATTAAAAAGCTTTGAGGAGGTCCCCACCCATACCGCCTGAAAGCATGAACAAGAATATCCTGTGTGACCTTTTCCTTTCTTTTGAAGTGTCTGAAATGCCAATCAGCAAAGAGTATATTACTAATCAAAGAAAAGTTCATCAACTGGGATTCCACTCCAACCCTTCATTTGCAACCTAGATTTGCTTTAGACAACAGGGTTTCTCGAAGATCCTAAAGACATCCTGTTGTGGGGAAACTCTGCTGTTGTTAAGATTAACTCCATAGTGGACAGCAGTGGGAGTCAGTGCTGTGGCAGGGGTGGAGTTGCTATGTAATGAGCTCAGAATATCGGTATGTAATGTTATGAATATTGTACGTGACCTGGTCAGGGAGGTATTTCCTGTATAACTGTATTGGTCTAGCATAAAAAGCCACCCAACAAACACTGGGGGATGTGTGCAACTACAGAACAATGGCCTCCTTTGAAGCCCCAACCCAAAGCTGTGCATTAGCTATGCCAGTGCTAGGAGCTAATGAACCAAATCAGGTCAGATAAACAGTTAAAAAATGACTTAGTCTCTGGGTTGTTTGAGGGGAGTGATAAAAAAGATGGAGCAATTTTTAAAGGACACTCTCCTGGAAGCAGACGGGAATGAACAGTTTTGTGAATTAAAGACAGAAGTTATGTCACCTGAGCTTAGCATTCTTGAGAGTGGAGGAGGGGGTCTACAGGAAGCTTAGATGAATAAGCACCTGGTAAGCTTGTTTACTGTTTTAAGACCAATTGCAATTTATATGGGATAAAAAAGTGCCTTGCTTGTCACACAAGGCCCTTAAAAATCTGGGGCAACTGGTGGTATGGGGATACCAGATTTGTATCTACAAATATGTCCTTTTGTAAGCTGATTCCCTTCCAGTACCTCTACATGACTACCCTGGTCTGAGATAGAAAAAGCTTCTCTATGTAATTTGGTTCCCTCTCTTCTGTGATATGCTTCTCTTCTCCCACACCCATGAGAAAAAATGCAGTCTTTGCAAGAGAATTTCAGCATCTGATCTTGTTAATTCTCTTCTCGCATCCCAATGGGATAAGCTGTGCCCCAGGATCAAGGCCAGCTTCACATTTTAAGACAATTTGAATAGAAAAAGGATTAACACGAATTATAAAATGATAGATTGTTGGACTCCATGTGTAATGAATATCAGCTACCACTGTCTCACAATTCCTTCTTTCAGTGGTCATGTTCAATAAGATGATGCAAGGATGGGAGACAATTGTTCTGCCTCACCTCTAGAAAAACATGTTAAGAAACAGACAAACAAAAGGCACTTTGTAAGAACTGCTTACAGGTGGCTTAATGCTTTGCATTATGCTCACAATTTCAGGCTCAAAGAAAAATAACTCAGCCTTAGTATCGCAACAGAAAGGCCGGAGGCTATCTGGCTCATTGTGAAAGATACTTCAAGTTCTTTATCCTTGCAATTCTTCCAGAACAAAATATTAAACAGGCACTACTGGACTCCAGAACATTTCCTGAAGGTCAGAGTACACTGTGAATGCGGAACATGCTAACCTTTCACACCTCCTCTATTCCTATAAAAAAAAAAGTGTGTTCTGGAACACTGTATTCAGTGCTCTCTCTTTCTCTCTCTCTCTGTCACTCTCTCTCAAAAAAATCCCCAATTTTTAAGTGTTGCTATCTTACTTTCTCCAAGTTTGCATATTTCAAGGGTGCTTGATGAGTTAGTGTTACCAGTTAACATTAAGAAATGGATTTCAGTTGCTATTTTAGTGACCACAAGAGTTATTTTGAGAAAATGGAAATCTGCAACTTCTCCATCCTACACAGACTGGCTTAGTGAGCTCTCTACTACTGAATTAATAGGGGAAATGACTCTAACTAGAAAAATTTAGGAAAAAATATGAGAATGTTTGGTCACATAGGAAACTACTGCATACTTTTGTGGTTTGGTATAGATAATTATCCATTCCTCGTAGGTTTTATTCTAATTTATTTGTCTATTTAGTCACTTTAATAAAAGATCCACTGCAAGACCTCTGTGGTGCCAGCTTTTTATTTGTTTTAGTTTTGCTGTTTTATAGGTTTGCAAACAGTGAGCACTTGAATTTTATTATTTATATGCTATTTCCATCTTGTGTTTATATACATTTTGTCATTTGCTTCATACAAGATAATAAAAATAAAGTTTAAAAAATTTAAGTGCCTCTCAAAATTAAAAACAACAATTCCTTTCTTTTCTTACTTTGTCAATAAGACACAAGTTTAGGGATGGGAATTTTTTAAATTGGATATAGGAGTGTAAGTGTTGGAAATTGATGATCGCCTTAATGTAGGAAAACTTGGGCTAAGAAGAGAGTGACATCTCAGATAGAAAATGTTGATGGTAAACAAAGAATAGCCTGTGTTTTTAAAATTAATTGTAACATAAATCCACAATGAACATAATTTGGGGATTAAAAAAAAATATTTTAAGATCTAATGGTTGTAACTCTGAGCTGAATGGATACGGAATTGCTCTCAACTTTCTCATTCTCTAGTTCGCTTGTTGAAAGTTGTCAGTTCCTTTCTAACAATGTACTTAGAAAATACACAGCCTTATTCACCACTGTATTACAATATTAGTGGATTTACATCAGTATAAAACTGGTGGGAAGCAGTGGTGAAACAGAGCCATGGCATATAGCCAGAGCTTATGACAGAATTCCCAGGCCTCTGGACAAAGTGTTGGGGGCTGGCTCCAGGGGAGGGCAGGGCAGGCTGGCTTGGACAGAAGGGCCGTGGTTGTGGCTAGCCTCCCCTAGCCAGCCTTTCAGTGCTGCCTGGCCCGCATGGCCCAGCACTCTGGCATCAATTTAAAGGGCCCCTGACTCTGGTGGTAATTTAAAGGGCCTGTGTCTTTGGACACTGTAGCGGTGGCCTTAGTAAATTGCCAGGTCCTGGCATAGCTGCCCCTCCCCTCTCTTGGCAGCCCTCTGTATAGCAATTGTCTTCTTCAAAGTATTTTTCAAATTATCAGCTACCTGATTACTTAATGATCACAGGACACTTATTGGGTACGGTGATTCTTATAATGCACAATAGATGAAGGAATTTAAGTCACGTGCACAGGGCCACAGAAGGTGCTGGTGTACAAATAGGATTATAACTCCGGAGTGTCTTGCAGGCCTATGTTCTGGTCACAAGACTATACCTCTTCACTGAATCATTAAAGGTCAGAGTGAGTGAAATGACAGTTAACTACTTACGCAAGCAGAGGTCTCGCAGGAAAGCAATGGTATAATGTGTTAGCACATAAGAATAAAATTTTGGCCCATATTTTCAAAACATCCCATCTCTTAGTAGTGTTAGTTATAAACCATATTTCCACAAAACATTTTTGATTTTTAATGAAAAATACACAAACCACAAAATTAATTTTTTTCAGTTTCCAGTAAAAAAAAAAAAAAAAAAAGCTTGTCAGGGCTTCTTATAAAAAAAGAAAACAAACTAACAAACAAAAAACCAGTAAAGCAGACATTTCTACAAACATTCAGAAGTCCAATTTTCTGTTAGAAAAAAATCTTAATGGAAATTTTTTCACCAGTCCTACTCAGCAGCATCTAGTGTCACATTCATTGAAATTTTCAACAGAGTTCTCTGTTCAATTTTTTTAGCCCTTTTGAAAAATTGGGCATTTATTTTAGTGCCCAAAAAAGGGAGCTGAACTTTTTCTGAAAAACTAACTAAGCACTTCTGAAAATGCTGGCAGTGGTGTTCCTAAGGGAGGCTACACTTTGAAAGTGTTAACTCCTGGTTTGTCTAACCCTGCAAAGATCAGAATTTATCCTGTAATTACATTATACCGCATTTTGTGCATTATTTAATATTCTGTTATTGATTTACATAACTGACTATAAAATTTAAGTCACCACGGATCAAAACAAATAGAGAAGAATGGATTTGAGAATAACTAATGAGTAAATACTATGTTGTCCCAGTATGCCACACTATTCTTGCAGTTCCAATATTCCACACAACTCTTCATTTAGCCATCAGTATAAACATGCATAGTTACTATAGTAACTGGTACATCAATTGTTCTCAGTATTAAATGGTATCTCTCAGATACAGAACAACTTCTGAACCAAGAATGTGCATGCTAATGAATTATCTTCATTCTTTATCATTTGAGAAAAAGATGTGCTATAAAATATACTATTGATATCCTTTTGCCTTTAAAGGTATAACTAGTTTTGCAGCAACTCTTCTTAGGTTACCTCTTCCCAAATACATTAAATAATTTGTGGGCTGATTCACAGAGCTGAAGACCAGAAGGGACCTGGTCTAGAACATCTAGTCTGACTTACAGTATATCACAGGCCATTAAATTTTACCCAGTTATGCCTATATTGAACCCAAAACCTTATGAAAAAGCATATTTTTCATAAAGGCATCCAGTTATTGATGACATTAGAGCGAAGGAGAATCCACTACTTCCTTTGGTTAATGCAAAGTTAAAAATCTTCATTGTTAAAAATGTGTGCCTAATTTCTAATTTGAATTTTTCCGGCATTAGCTATCAGGCATTGGTTCTTGTTATGCCTTTCTTCACTAGATGAAAGAGCCCTTTAATTCTGTGATGAAGTGGGGATTTTTGTGGTTTTACATGAATGGTGTGTGCATGCCTCCATTTCCCTGTGTGCTGCCTGTTAAACAAGGAGGTGAAGGAGGGTTAGTTGTTGCAGAGGATCAGGTGTGACCTCTCCTAGCTGTTGGGACCTCTAGACAATAGCCTGGAGATGAGGGACTCTGACAACTGGTGACCTGGTGACTAAGAGGCCCATTGCAGCTTGGCAGTCAGCCAAGGGGAACATAGGACAGAAGAGAGGGCCCAAGGACCTGTTTATGTGGAATAAAAACAGGGGAGGAGCTGTTGGGGCTGATTATATAGGATGCCTCAGCTGCAAGGAGGGGGCTTCTGGACAGGGAAGAGAGAGCAGCCAGAGCCCACCTAGATGGGGAGAGACCTGGATGTACTGTCTTGAGGCATGCTAGGCCCAGCCTAAGAGCCTGGAGAGTTTCCTGTGCTAGCTTGAGATGCTCAATAAACCCTTTTGTTTTATGTTGACTGAGAGTCTCTCTGGTCTAGAGATCAGGGGCACATTATTCCCTCTGCATGTGGAGGCCCCTGGGATCCAGAATGAGTATTCTCTGACTCCCTGAAGGTGCCCCCAGCAAGAGACAGGAATGCTGGAGGCTCAGAAAAGTGCTGTTCCAGAAGGCAAGGGGGCTTACAGCCTAACCTCAGAAAGAAAGTGAACCCCCTGAGAAGGGCTGATGCACTGAATGGGGTTCCTCCCAGGGACCGTAAAGAAGCCGAGAGGGAGCATGAGTCCTGTGAGTCTCTGGAAAAGACCCACTATTTTCTCCCTCAAAGGCATCTATCATATGTAATCATGTCACTTCTCAAGCTTTGGGGTTTTTTGGGGTGGGAGGGGATTAACTAAATCAATTAGGCTCTTTATGACTCTCACTGTAAAGCATTATTTTCTCCAGCCATCAAATTATATTTTGTAGCTCTTTGCTGCACCATCTTAAATTTTTTAATATCTTTCTACTAGAAGATTTACCTGGCGTTGCTCAGGTCCTTAACTCAAATAAGTTTTGTTTTTCTTCATTTAAATCATTGTTCTGGGTGGGTCTGGAAATGAGCAGGACTACCCCAGACCTCTCTCACTGCAGCAAATTGGGGCCAGGTGAGAAGCACTTGTCCATGGCCACTGCAGCTACAGCAGGCACAGTCAGAGCAGGGGCGCATGTCCCCTGGGAGGGGACAGACAGACACACAGACAAAGAGACAAACTCTCTGAAATATATAGTAGATAGCTGTCTCTTTCTCCACCTCTGCCCCCTGCTGGCCCAGTGAGATTATAGTTGTCCTGGTCCCCATCTCCAACCCCTTGATGCCCCCTGTGGTCATTCTATAGTATAGCTCCCTCCTTCCAGACCCCTCTCTTTCCATTTTTATGAAAAACAAATGAATTCTGGGCATGTCCCATTGTCCTGGCACAACCAAACCCTTACCTTGCTAATGTTGTACCAGTATCAGTCTCACCAAGATAGAGATACAATCACTTCCCTACTTCTACTTACTCCTCCTCTGTTTATACAGCGAAGGAACTCAGGTTTTGCAACAGCGTAGCCAAGCGTCCTCTTGTTCAGTGGTTTGTCCACTATGATCCTGTCAATCCTTTTCAGAGTGACTACTTTCCAGGATAAAGTCCCCTGTTTTATAGTCATCACCAGCATATTTTGTTCCTAGATGTATAAACTTGCAGTAGGCTATATTAAAACATCTTGTTTGAATAGGTCCTGCTTACCCAGACCTCTCTGGATGACTGCCCTGTTCTCATTAGGGTTGCCAGGAGTCCAGCTTGTGACCAGAATTCCCAGTCGAGAAGGGACATTGGCAACTCCAGTCAGAACTGTTGACTGGGCTGTTAAAAGTCCATTTGGTAGTGCAGTGGGACTAAAACAGGCTTCCCGTCTGCCCTGACTCCACACTGTTCCTGGAAACAGAGGCATATCCCCTTTTCAGCTCTTATGCATAGGCGCATGTAGGGAGCTCTGCATGCTTCCTCACCCCAGTGCCAGCTCTGCAGCTCCCATTGTTCAGGGACTACAGCCAATGTCTGTCCCATTGTTCCCATTGTTCAGGGACTACAGCTGTCTGGCTGCACCTCCACCTAGCAGCCGGGTGGGAGGGGGGGACATGCAGCTGCTTCTGGGTGCTGCTTCAGGTGAGCATGACTGGGAGTCTGCATTCTGGACCCTCTCCCATACCTCAGTCCTCAATCCCAGCCTGGAGCATGCTCCTACACCCCAAACCCTTCACCTCCAACACCAGAGCCTGCACCCACAGCCAGAGCCCCCCAGCCTGATCTCCTCCCACCCTTTGAACCCTCCAGTCCCAGTCTGGAACACTGTCCTGTACCCCAAATTCCTCATCCCAGCCCTACCCTAGCACCCACGCCGCCATCTGGAGTTCTCACCCCCACACCTAAAACCCTGCCCCAGCCTGGTGAAAATGAGCGAGTGGTCAGTTCCAGATGCTCCATATTTCCATGCTGTTGCCAATCTGTTGACTTTCCCTGGGAAAATTTTATGTCAGAGCAGCCATGGCATGTATATGTATCAATTGTGACTAGTGTAAACATTGCCAGGAATAAATGCTGTCCTACTTGTTTGTGTAAACAGGTTTTTTAAATCACAGCTCTGTGCTGTGAAAATAGGGCTTTTTTGGAGGCATACATGTGACTATTTGAGATGGAGCCTAGAGCCCTGATCTCTGAAGTCAATGGAAGTCTTTTAATTGACTTAAATGGCATTGAATCGGGCCCTTGCTGAACAACATGCGAAACATCTTTTTGAAAATGTCGCCCAAATATTTCACTTCTTTCACTAGCATTTTATGATGAATGATGCTAGATCTTATTTACTGCAGATAATTCTGAATAAATTTCACAAATGACATGACCTTTCGGAAAAACATATCAGGGTTTTCAAATTAATCGAAAGTGTAGATGATGGCACTAGGGAATGAGGAAAAATCAGTATCTTTGTATTTGTTTTATGGATTATAGAGTTAAAATTGATTAAAGAAAGTAGAATTTATTAAGGGCTGGCACAATCTGGTTTCTGTAATTAATCACCTTAGAATCCCAGAACATGCGGAATGCATGCTCAGATGGCTCTGTAATTGGCAATGATGCAACATAATTATAAAAGAGTACCGCTAGGGCAATCTTTCTGAAGATGGTTAAGTCATCAGGCAGTTATGAAAGAATTGGCATAAACTTTATATGTAATGGACTGGGCTCAAGCCAGGTCAATTTTGGCTTCTACTGTTGTAAACTCTGATGTGGAGCCCTGACATTGGATAGTCTGCTAGGGAGGAGGATATAGCAATTAAAATTGTCTACCAGCCACAGCAGGGAAGATGGGGTAGGCAGAGCTGAAAAGTTAAGCGTTCCACCCAGGCCAGCCAGGGGTTGCGCACACTAAAATATTAACAAACAAAGCTTCACCACACCCCTATGAGATAGGCAAGTTGTCTTATCCCCATAATACAGAACCAAGAGGTTCTGCATAAAGAGGTTAACGCCAAACATTTGTGCTCATTTTGAGTGTCCCTGTAATTTAAAACAACTGTTCTCCAGCTTAGGGTTTCAAATTTAGACCTACAGCCCTATTGCCTGCTCTTCTCCCAACTTTCCTCCTGTCCTTAGAACCAGCTGTTTTAGGGCTCTTCACCAGAGTCTCTGTGTATGCCAGCTTTGTTTTTAACCAACTACATTCCAGGGTCTGGGTAGTGCTGCACCTGGTCCCAGAATCCTTCAGCAAGAGTGTTAATTTAAAGGCTGTAGCAGATGAATTGTCACTGTGACTGAATGGTTTTGGGCCTAATGCGCTACTTAATGCAGTGGGATGGAGGAGCTGAAATTAGTCCACCTATTGTATCAAAAAGCAGAAGTGCCTTTCAACTGTAACAGGTTATAATGACTTCTTTTTGTGAGACCTGGGCACCTGGCTGTGCTACCATCACTTTCTTGAATGGCCCTGACTGACAGGCTAAACACAGATCTATAATGTGTTTGGAACAAGGGTAAAATGGACACAGTCCAGTAAAGCTCCGGGGAAGGAGAAGTGAAGGACTCAGGCTGGAGATTTTGAAATATAATGTAGATTTGCTTTCTTTGCTCAAGTGTGTAAATACTTATGAATAAAACAGATTAACAAGGTGTGGGGGGGGGTTAGGTTTCTGTCAGCTCATTTATCTCCCATAAAGCCAATACACTCCTTAAATGCCTTTCTTCTTTGACTGTTCTGAAGTTAGGACAATGCTTTATCCAATTGTGCGAGCCAGGAAAAAAAACCCTCATACAAGGAAGTGTTCTGCTGCTTTTGTTATTCACTATTACAGCTGCTGCCCATTATAAAAGGAGTCATAGCAAATTTGTAGCTCATGATTTATTCCATACCAGTATTCCAAAGTTTTCTAGTAATTGGTTTCCAGTCAGTAGTCAGTGCACTCAGGATGTGTTTGACAGCACAATGGCTATCATATCTGAATGGTATGAGTAACTCCGTAAAAGCCGTCAACTAAAAAAATGAGAGTTAAAACCCTTCTGTAGCAACAATCATTCCTGAGCATAGTCTGATTTCGTGGTATTCTCCAAGAATGACCAATTAAAGTTTTTTCTTACCGTACTGAGCTGAGTCAACCGAGTTACTGTTGAGTTTTACTCTAGCACTTTCTAAAGAAGCCAGATTAATTTCTTACTCACAGTGGCATTTTGGCATTATAGAAGCAGGGATCTATTTTAATGAATACATAATGGATTTCTTAAAATAGTTCTGACCTCTGTTGAGGTGCTTGATGGCATAGCAGGAAGCAAATAATCTTCTTCATATTAAATAAAATGTTCTCTGGATCATTAGCCAATGAATCAGTTCTCATTAAAGGACTGCAGTATGCTCCTATATGCTTCCCTTAAAGTTAATATGGAAACTACAGCAGCTAAAAAACTGGCTAGCCATCTAACCCTTAATATAGGTGCAGGGAAGTTAGGGATACCTGCTCACAGTAAACTCCAGTATCTGTGGTTTGCTGAAGAATATACTTCAAGGACATGTTATGGATATATCAAGCCCATAATAACCTAAGAGAAAGGTACTCTCAGGATTTTTCGTCTTTTGTCCTGCCAAAATTACTTAGCTTGGTTGGCTTCTCCTTAGACTTTATCAAGCTTCAACCTATGGCCAAAGGGCAGAGCCTTCTAAGTGGTAGGGCTTCCTTTGTGACATTCCGTCAGTGAGGATGTCCATCTGATCTCTTTTGTGTCTGTTTTTGGAACTCTCTTCAATTTTTTTCCCCTTTTGAGTCAGAAAAGTTTACCTTCTTCACAACTAAATATATCTGAATATATGAACAGTATGGAGCTGTCTGTGGAGATCAGGCAATTGATTAAACACAGTTAACCTTTGATGGCAGAGAAAATACGAGATGTTACCATTTTGCAGCAATGATCCTGAAGCTAGTCGGGTGTCAAGTGATCCATTTCCTATAATCCAGTCCCTGCTTCTGATAGTCAGAGGCGTAGGGACATCCAGAGCATGAGGTTGCATCTTGGCCAACTTGGCTAACAGCATTGTTGGATCTACCCTCCAGGAACTTATCTAATTCTTTTTTTTAACCCAGGTATAATTTTGGCCATCACAATATCCCTTGGCAATCAGTTCCACAGATTGACTGGGCACTCTGTGAAGAAGTATTTCCTTTTGTTTGTTTTAAGCTTTCTGACTATTATTTTCATCAGGTTGTCCCTGGTTCTTCTATTATGTGAAGGGGTAAATAAACACTTCTCTATTCACTTTTTCTGCTCCACTGCTGCTGTGTTAACTTTGTAACTCTTTTTGTCTCAGAAGCCTGAAAATACAAATGGGATCTTAGGAAGTCCCATTCTGAACTGAATTCTGAGCTGGAGTTTGAATGATTATTTATTTATCCAAACTAGTTAGCCTATCCCAGTTTATATCCGTTATTGCAACAGATGCAGGTGAAATAAAAATCCATCTGATAATAGAAGCCAAATGTCTATAGGCATGATTCTAAGGCCTTGGACATCAATGGAAGTCTTTCCGATGACTTTAAGGGTATGTCTACACTGAAATTAAACAACCACAGCTGTCCCATATTGGCTGACTGGCTCACAGGGCTCAGGTTATGCTGCTGTTTAACTTTAGTGTAGATATTTGGGCTTGAGAGGAAGCCCAGGTTCTGTAACTCTCCCTCCTCACAGGGACCCAGAACCCAGGTTCCAGCCCAAGCACCGTGTCTCCACTGCAATTAAATAGTCCAAGATCCTTAGTTTACTGACATGGGCCAGCTGCAGTGTTTAACAGCAATGCAGTCATACCCCAAATTGGATCTATAAAACAGCATCAGCATAAGACTGGTGAAAAAATAAATGAGCCCAGTCATTCTGACAATCCATATATCTGGGGCATCTCTGAATAAAGATGAGCTGCAGAATTGGGCCCGGCATATTCCAACATAGACTGACTATTGCACGTACTGTAGGTTCATTTTTAATTTCTGCCTATTGAAGAGATTTCATAAAACAGTAGTGGTGGAGCCACAAGGAAGTATTAAAAAGTTAATAACCCAGGAAATGAGACAGATTGTCCATAATAATCCCATTGTTTGAATTCATCAACATTTTAAGGGGTTTTGATTCTGAAAATAAAACTTTAAATAGGCTCATCTATGTGTACATCTAAGAAATCATCACTAAAACTACAGCCATGGATTTTTGTAGTTCCTTACTTTGTCAAAATGATCCATTTACACATACTACATCAAGGGTATGTTATGTTTATATTTGCTCTAATAATAATTAATAGGCCATTGTAAAAGCAGAACTTAAAGACAAAAATGACAGATCATATTTTTGAGTATTAGTTGAATTCTTGAACTTGACAATTCTATGCAATTTTTTCATTAATATTTTCTTCTAATTTTAACTGAACTCACTTCATTTAGGCTTTTCCTTTTTAAAATCTAGTTTATCTGGTTCTTGAAAACTGGATTTCAAAGGTACTTAGAATCTGTATTACAGATTTACTTGGCATAATATCCACACCAGAAGTGTGGTTATGAGTTACCCAATACAATCAGTTATAAAACCACATAACACACAAACCCATGTGACTTTTGGGACCAATGGCAACCAAGTAGCAAACAGCAGAGAGCTGTTCACTGTCAGTATGCAGAGTGAAAGAAATTCTGAATCAAATTTAAAAGATTTTAAAATAAAAATTAAATCTGTGGAAATTGTGATATATTTATGCATTTCCATGAGCAGGAATAGGTTAAATTAATTGGATACATTAATTATTACAAATAATTCATTCAGGCTTAGTGAATTCCAGTGACTTGGAATATCAGCCTAGAAGCTTTGAGAATGTTTCAATACAAAATATTTCTCATTCAGATCTGTTATCTTTTCAGTGTCCATGTATGAATTCTTATTATTAGATTCTTTTGTAGTATATTAGAAAAGACCTTTGATTTGGTTCCTTCCACTGGACTATTAACACAGTATATTCCATTAATATTTAATGACCATATCTCACACAAACTGTGGCAATTATAGGATAAGATAGATGCTGCCTTGTATGTAAGCATTGTTGGACATCAGTTGGTGGTTTCTATCTTCCTCTCTTATGTTCATCAGTGATAACAGTTATAGCTAAGCATCAGGAGGGGTGAAGACCATTTAGTTGGTATGTAGTTCTCATAGTAAGTTTGATTCACATCCTGGTTCAATTTAAGTCAATGGCAAGACTCCTTGATTTTAATGGAGCCAGTGTTACTTTCTCCCATGGAATTTGGTTATCTTGTAATATAAACTGACTGTATGATATGCAATGTGTCATACACGTATCTCACTCAAAATGCTCCATACCATCTTACTCCAGAGGAGTGGGGAAGAAATAATAATGGAGATTGATACATATATCCTGAAAAGAAAACAGTTCTCTGAATGATGTGATAGATAACGTATCCTTGAATATGTTTAGTTTACCATTTTCACAACCTCTAGATGGGTGCACATCATTGTATCGATATATCAGTGAGACTACTGACTTGAGTAGAATTAGGCACATGCTTAATTTATACGTAAGCACCTTGCTGAATTTGGACCATAATGTGGATTTTATCAGCTGCAACTGCTGTTTCTGATTTTTAAAATGCAATGGTGTGTATTTCATCATAAGGCTGCCATGGGTCTCTCCCTGTCTGTAAGAGCAGGAGACTCCTCCTTTGCCATGAATTCCTCAGGGTGCAACTCAGTCAGTGGGGAATTAACTAGAAGTCACTCAATTCTATCCTGTGGTGTGCCAAGCAGAAGGGAGTCTATAATCCCTGCATACCTGAAGCTGGCCATGAGTCAGGGAGGCACTTAGTTTATCTGCCCAAGGCCCTCAGTCAGGGCAGGGAAGCCATCAGTTAATAGGTCTGGTCTGAATCCACACAGAGCAGCACACTAGTTCAGAAGGGAATCAGCTCTCCAATAGGAGCCCCCAGGTGTCCTAATTCTGAAGGGCATCACACCAATACTGGACCTCTGACCTCATGGGGGACAGGCAGCCAGCCTACAGGAATGGGGTGGCTGGTAGAGGGGAAAATAGGCCCTCCCACTCCACTGCATCCCAACCCAGTGCCCTACCAGTGGCAGAGTAGTCCACTACTGGGTCAGAAGGGACCTGACCACATCACACAAGCCAGTTTACAATTAATCCCACAGCCAAACCTTTTTTGGCTTCCCTATGCTCCTTCCTACCCTCCCAGTCCTGAGGTGTGTGCATTCTGGGGTTGTCTTGGTCTCACCTGGGTAAATAGCCAGTGGCAGTCCCACCAACTCATCAGGTCTCTGGAGTCTGACAGTTTTTCCAGGTCTCTGGCATGGTGGCAGCCTCCATCAGTTCCAACCTCCACCTTGATCCTCTGGCAGCTCTGCCTCAACTGAACAAGAAAGTCTGCAATGGCTGGGTTTATAGTCCTGGTCCCTGTACTGCCCCTCTCTTTCTGGTGGAGTAGCCACGGATGTCCCAGTTCTGTCCACCAGAGGGTGGTCTTGGGTCTCTACCCATCTCTCAGGTCAGGAGACCATTCTCCCTTGCTACACCCATCTTATTTTAATCTGAGCTCTATTCCAGCTTTTTCAGTCCTGATGTTATTACATTTTTTTCTTTGTTTGCCCTTGTTAAAGCTAACTAAACTGAAGGGAAAGGTGCAACACACATACAGTAGGTGTATTCAAGTGCTGAAACTGAACTGAGCTTTTCCCCTCACAGTGAAACAGGAATTATTAATCCCCTAAATTTCCCAGTGGAGAGCATATGCAATCTGATCCCCCTGTTTCTGCAGCTAAGGAAGGTTCAGGAAATGCCACTGACAGGTACTATGGAAAGTGAGCTTAAACACTGAGCCTGCAATAATTTTTCAATATCTTTAGGGACAGATCTACTACAGTTTTGACAAGAGGAGAGCACAAGAAAAATAGGTGACATTTCACTTTAGTATTGTCCTGATGGACTCCTAAAGTGCAGCCAGTTCTGCTTCGTCATATGCCTTGGCATGCTGTCAGACAGCTGCATGAGGAGAAAATGATGAGTTCTTCTGTTTGATCAATCAGTGAGAGATTAGGTTGACCCACCTTTATCCCAGCTACATAGCTGCTCCTAGCTGTTAGGGAGAGTTATCAGATACCTTATCGATGAGAGGGTCTGTGGATAGCTCAATTAATGGGAAAAATAAAAAGTTCCCTGGTAACAAGGCTCCTCATCTTCAGCTCAAGAAATCTGAATAACATTTGTATCTATATTAATGATCTGCTTTGCTTGTTGGAAAAACAAGTATTATCGTTATTATTTAGTCCTTGTTTTCTTTCACTTTTTTTAAAAGCAAATTCAGCTCTGCAGTAAATACAGAATAGATTTCCTTTTATCCTGCACTGAAATAAACAGTTATGAATAAGTAGAGAATAAGGAAGGGTAGACTTTTAAATCCTGCTTATGTGCAAAATAGATATTGTGATAGAATTGGGTTAATACTTATTGGTTGCTGAAGTAGAAGGAGTAACCTTACGTTAGAAGTGACTAACAACTTTGTGGGTGCTGAGACAATTCTCTGTACTGTAATGTACAGGGCGTCCCCACTATAAGTAGCCCCCGGTATACATTTGTTCCTCACTAAAGTCGTTGACGCTTGTAGGAACTGGTGCATTATAAGTCCTCCCATTCCCTGCTCTTAAATTGCGCAACCTCCCCCCTCTCCAATTTGCACGAATGGAAGTCAGCCGCCGGGGGGGGGGGGGGGAAGAGATTCCCCTGCTTTAAGTTGTTTCGCTGTAAGTCCAAGTTTTTTGAGACATATCATGGGCTTATAGCAAGGACGGCCTGTATCTGCAACATTCTGGAGAGCATTCAGCATATTTCTCAAAATAACTGGATGCTATGCAACTGGGTATATATATCCCATCCTGACCCCGAGGTAAACTGTACTTTTCAAGCTGAGGAAACCCATACCCCATCACCTCTTCTGGGCATGCTCAGATTGGAGGCAAGCTATAAAAAGAAGCAGTCCAGCTCAGTCTGGGCAGGCTGCTGACGGGAGAGGCTGCAGTCTGCAGGCTCTCTCTAGGGAGCTGTTAAAGACCCTGACCCAAGAGCCAAGATGCACAAAGCCCCAGACAGACTCCAGGCTGCCTGATCAACCCAGAGAAGTTTACCATCAGGAGTTACACCACCTGAGGATGCCGGAGACCTGTGGAAACTGTGGACTATCATTGGCAAAGACAGGGTAGGAAGCAGCCCAGGGCACTTTGAGTTGGCTCTGGTGGGTGAACTGGGGAACCAGCCGGTGTGTTTTGGGAGGATCTCTGCTGACTTGTTGGCAAGTAACTCTGCCACTGCCAGGGCCCTGAGCTGGGGCTCAAAGAAGCAGTGAGGTTCCAAGTCCCTCTATCATGGGCCATCCCTGAGTGGTGCCCCACTTCCCAAATGGGCCTATGGGCGACATAGTCCCACAGAGAGGTGTGATTTTAATGATTCTGGCCTCTAGGTCATGCTGCCCTGTCTGTAGTGTTTGTTTTATTGACACTGGCCATTGTGCCGCGCTGCCCTGAGCAGAAGGGCCTCTCTATTGACTCTAGCCATTAGACTACACTGCCCTGAAAGGGCCACTTTTTTGATTCTAGCCATTAAACCATGTTGCCCTAAGCAGAATGGCTGCTTTATTAACTCTGAATATTGGGCCATGCTGCCCCATGTGAAATGGAGACTTTATTGACTCTGGCCACTAGACCATACTGCCTCATTTTATAGTAAGGCTTATTGGCATAGGACCTAACTGGCTGCAGTACAGCCTCTCCCCTCACTTGTAATCACACATCACCTGACATCATGTGACAGGGGGCACCTGTCTAGTACATATGACACTTCTGAACCACGCCAAGGATACATCTGAACATGCTTGTACTCCATACTCTTCATTTCCTCACCCTCATACCCCGCCTCTGAGGATGAGAAACCCTGGTGGGACAATCTATATTCCCACTTGGTCCTGTGGCCCACTGGGGCTATTAGTTGTAGGCTCCTTCATGAATCTGTGAGCATGGGCATGTACCTGGTGTGGTAACCAGTGTTCCCTCTAAGCCGGGTGGCAGCACAGCTGCACAGGTGTTTAATCAGCCCCGCCCTGTCAGAGGCTCAGGGCTCCATGAATGGAGCTGACTGACTGGATGGGGCTGATTAATCACCTGTGAAGTTGTGCTGCCACTCAGCTTAGAGGGAGCACTGGTGGTAATCCCTATCCCCAATATTTGTTCTTTTCTGTGGAATGAGGCAAACATCTACTTGGAGCGTGACAGGTTGCAGCCCCTCTTCTAGCTCCTTCTTAACCTACTTTCGTGGTTCTGGCTGCACTTCTCTCCGCGCCTTCTCATCTATGCACACTCCTGCCCCCCATGAAGTTGCAAGATTTCCTCAGCAGTCTCCTCCTTGCGATGGCCAAAGTGGCTATCTATAACTCCAGGGAGAGAATGTTAGTGGAGGGAGTGCACTGTGACTGTAGGACCTATTTGCATTCCTCTCACCATTCATCTGTCCGGGCAAAGTTCCTCTGGACAGCATTCGCTGGTTTCCTTAATTCTTCTGAGGAGCATTGAGCACTGTCCAGGGTTCTCTGCTTGGTGCAATTGGTTTGAGTAATTCCCATTGAATGCTACAAACATGGAGGTTTTTATGCTAACAAAAATAGCTTTTGGGATCTAATTTGACATCTTATTATGAACTTAATATTTAATATCTTGATATCTAGTTAGTACACGACTGGCTTGAGGTATGGTGGTGGAATTGCCTGGGAGGTTCACAGGGCAGGGGCCCAGTGAAAAGACCCAGAGGGTCCAGGATGAGGGGGAGTAGAGGAGAACCACTCCCAAGCACCCACTTGTGGTACACCAAGAGATGGACTATGAGGCTGACTTCACCCCCTGAAATATGAAGGGTGGAGATCCCCATGCTCTGACCATACACCAGGGGATCCACCCAATTTCCTTGACTGTTGTCCAAGAGGCCTCTGATTTTGGTACCTCCTACCAGGACCAACCTCTGACACACCATGGGGCACCACCTGCACACTAAGTTGATCTGCCCTCCCAGTGGCCACCCTGGACATGGTTGCTGAAACCAGCTTCCAGGTCCAGAAGAGGCCCTGTTAGAAGGCCAGCTGCTCAATGAGGTCTCATGGAAGACCACTTGGATGGAGATAAGAGCTGCCAGAGAAAGGCATGCACTAACATTCTCTTCAACGGACTATCAGCACTAAAAAATACCTGTATGGGGCCTTGAGGTGGAAGCCATGGACTTGACTGTGAAGGCAAATCAGGCCCCTTTCCCCTTCCTCCAAGGGGAAACTAAAGATCCCTTGCATTTGCAGTTTGAAATAATGTGATAAACTGATTGAATCACCATCTATCAACCATTCTTAAAGGACCTATCACCATAGATGATATGTGGTACCACCCTCACTCTGTTTTCAGTCCTAGAAGAAGGGAGAATACAGATTTTAACAGTTTCACAGATACTGTTCTAAGTTATTTGTATAAGTTTTAGTGAGAACTTAAACTGTTTAGGTGCTCTTTGGAATGGAATTTAGTGTGGAGTCAGTCACATTTGTTGAGCAAAAAGTGTTTTGAGATGCTCACATTGTTACCAGATTTGCCCAGTACTATGGGGTATGCTCATTTATTAGGGTTACTCTTATGGGACTGGGGAAGGTTATCAATTCTATCAGTGTGCTGCTTGTACTTACTTTTGCGCTCTCATATGGAGCTGAATTCTCTCCCTGCTGTCAATTCCCCCTCCCACTGGAGCTCTCCTGCAGGAACTAGGTTCCTCAGGATGGGGTTCTTCCCACCTTAGCAACACACACAGACACTCACACCCACTAACAGAGCATGCCTGAAAGGACTGGGTAATCAGCACTCACAAGCTGACCCCTCATATGTCCCTGCATTCAGCAGGCTGGGTTAACAGCAATGCCACACTGCACCCTCATGAGCCTTTGGACTCAGTGGGCTAGATTAAACAGCACTTTAAGCTGCCAACCTCATAAGCCCCCACGTTCAGCACCCCCTATCCCCACTTTCACACCACAGTCATACACTAGTAAACCACACGATGAGCAAACCCCACAGGATTTTGGGCACTACAGGGATCTTTAGCTTGGGTACAAGAAGCGTTGTTACAGAGCGAATGGGGAAGCCAAAACAACACCCCTTGAGGAAGAGTGAGCGAAAGAGAAAGAAAGACAGAGAAGCAACCAGCTTAACAATGAAAGTTATTTATTTCTGAGTAGTGAAAACAGTTACAATATTAAATCTAACAGTTACAATATTAAATCTAAATTGAAACTGATTACAAATGTTATAACAGTTTATATAGGGCAGGGTCAGGAGGCTATGCTTAGAGAGGTAGTGTGGGAGGGGTGGGGGAAGAGAGAGAAAGAGAGAGAGAGAGATCTCACCACTCCGTGGAGCTTGCACTGATCGGGATTCCCAGATGGTGATGGGAGCTGGGGGTCCAGAGGGCAGGAGACGAGCAGAGCAGAGCCCCCAGCACGATCAGACAGGAGATGATGAAGTCTCAATAGAACTGATGCAGTTTAAATCCAGGTATCAGAACAGTTTTTCTTGGGGCAAGAATTGGAGTTTTTATAGGGATAGGACAATAGTTCAAAGAGAAACAGAGGCGAGACAATAGAGAATGATCACACCTGGTTATGGGTGATGTTCCTTGAACGAGCTCACAATGCAACTAGGCAGTTTCAGTATTTTGGATGTCAATAGGATTGTTACTAGAATTGGTCTGATAATGACTAATTTGGGTGTGAGCAGGCCCAGGATCATTAGCATCTGGAGTAGAGATTTCCCATCAGGCAGTGCTTCTCTGCTTTCGGAATCCCATAGTTCACTGCAGTTCCTGCCTTGGAATAGCTGGTCTCCATTCTGTATGCTAATGAGTTGTCCCTCTGTTCTATCTTTAATGCAGATGGGGTTGGGGTGTTTCCTTAATTAGTTTAGGTGTGTCTTCCCCAGCCCCTTCCCTGCTTTGTCTTTGATTCAAGCAGAGGCCTGGGGAAGGGGAATGGTTTTCCATGAAGGTCACTCCCTGGCTCCCCAAAAGCATAGGGCTGACAGGTGACCATGCTCTGGTTCCCCAAGAATCACAGAGCTGGTGGGTAACAACATGCAGGATGAGTATTGGTAAAGTCAATAGATGGATTCATAGTATATCACTTGGTTCAGTCTTTCCATTGTTGATGGTCTGACAAGGATCCTGTAGAACAGGAGTAGAGAACCTCAGGCTTGGGAGCAGGATGCATCCCCAAGCATGCCTGGATCCAGCCCCTGAGGCTCAGTACCCCTTCCCCGCATTAGGCTGGGGCACACAACATCTACTATCCTGGGCCCACCCTAGGCTCTAGTGTCTGAGGGTAGTGTGGGGAGTGTCTTTCTCCTCAATTGGGGCCACATCAATGAGGGTTTGGGTTTTTTGGTTTTTTTGCTTCTCACTTTTGTGCAGCCCTGACTAATTTTTCTGTGGGCCAGGGGCCTCACAAAAAAGCTTCCCTATCCCTGTTGTAGAATCTACTCTTATTTATTATTATTAATGTATTGCTGTGTTCATTTTTCATTTCTGATAATGCCAGTAATGTGTTATGTCTCTGTGCCAACACAAAATAGATCCTGGGCCCAGCCTTGAATACCTTATAATCTAAATTTAACTGCAGATTCCATTCGGAAACAGGCAGTGTTTAGGAACATGACTTAAATATACACTATATAGATTTTCATTGCTTTATTATTTCAGCATTCAGCAACTATAATGATGAAAAGACAAAAAAGACAAATAACTCAGCCCAATATAGACGGAAAGTTAAAATATAATTTCTATTAGCCACTGAGTACATTTTCACACAATGTTTACATTAAGGGAAAAAAAGTTGTCAATATAGATTTTTTTTCAAGAGAAAGTTCTCAGTTCCTCAGTTTTTTGCCCAAGAGGATTGTGGGTATATTCCTTGGTGCCTCGGTGGGTATAAAGCCATTGGTGGGCATCCTGCAGCCTGTAGGCCACATGCAACCCATTAGGATAATCTGGTTGCCGGCCATGAGACATTTTGTTGGTGTTGACCATCCACAGGCACCGCTCCCATTGACCAGGAACAGCAAAGTGCAGCCACTGGACTAAAGTCCTAATGATCATCCCATACTCTTGTTTTAATAAAACACCTTCACTCCCATCCCTTGCCATCCAAGTTTCCTGTTGTTGCTATTGTTTTTCCAGCTCCAGAGATTGAGCTTCCTTGGTTTCCAACCAATATCACTAAGACAGAGGCTTGTGCATCAAGCATGGAATAACAGAAGCAACTTTATCCACTTCCTAGTAGTTAAATGTGCTGCCCCTCTCCTCAGGACTATTCTGTCCTGGCTGGGTAGGGGGGAGAGAAGCCATTAGCTGATTCTAAATTTCATTCCTGGCAGTGTAGAGTACAACTGTGAATCTGCATTCATATCTTAGGCAGTGTGAGGCCTGTAATGCAATACTACACTTAGATGGTTGCAATACTCTGCTTGCACGCTGTCCATCCTCTACTCACTAGAGGAATTCCAGGTTGGGAGTTATAGGGGAAAATATCAATCTTCTTTCCAAACCTAACACACAGCAGAAGTAGCCTAAAAATGGATACAGAACCAGGGGCATTTTCAATAGTTTTCATTCAGAGCAGCCAGAGATTGACTCTCCACATATATGTGTGGACTGTAGAACAGCACAGGAAATAGTCCTTGTATTCTTTCATACAGGAAACACAGAAAAGGTTACCAAGCCTTTGTGAAGAGCCTCATTGCCCAGGAAAAACTAAATAATGCTTTAGAAACCAGTCTGCAGGCATATCTTTTGTCAATACTTTGCTGCAAGAATCTTAAAAACCAATCAGTTGGTGAGATGGCAAGTAATTAAGGAACAAAGTATGAAAGCCACAATATCTGCCAAAAAGAAACTAACAAACAAAGAGCTGGAGCATTGTTAATCATTGTTTGGATTAAAGCACAGATAGGGGAATTCATCCAAGGAAGAAGAAAGTGATTCGCTTCAGATAAACCAGCAACTGATACAGAGTTTTTTTTCTCTTTTCCCTCACTAATTCTTGACAAAACACGATAACACCAAAAAAGCACAATAGCTGAGTTACAATAGTATAATCTTATGTAACTATTTTCTCCCTCTCCTTAGGAGTCAAGGTGTTTGTGCATTCCGCATCTTCTTTCAAGGCATGCTTTATAAAAGTTAGCTTATTACAATATTGCATGGAGTTATCAATAATCATTCTAAATCAGTGGTTCTTAATTTATTACACACTGTGAGCTACATATGTGTAATATGTCAGGGAGTCACAGGGGTTGGTGCTAGGGCAGTGGCAGCCTGGACCTTGCATCCCACAGTGCCAGCTGGCTGTCCCACACCCTAGCACATGTCTACCCTAGACAGTGGCAGCAGGTCAGCTGCCTTGGATGCCGGAGTTTGTGGGGTCAGGTGACTGCCAGAGACCCTGGAGCTTGCAGGGTCAGGTGTTGGCCTCAGACTCCCACCACACAATAGGCTTTAGACTCCCAATGCTTGGTTGCCTCAGACCCAGCATGATAGGACAACAGTCCCAACCCTGCTGTGCTGGGCCATGTGGCAGTTAGGACTCCTCTGTACCACACAGCTGGAAACCAGCTGACCCTGGCACACAGTCAGCTTTTAGCACTCAGCTAGGCAGTGCCATAGCTGTGTGCTCATTAATTCATGGGTTGAGAACTGCCATTCTAAATTAAGGTGTCTGATTATTACCCTCAGGAAGATTTTACTAAATTGAATCAGACTATTTTAAATAGGGTGTGTTAATTGAAACAACTGTAAACTACAGAAAAGCTGTTTTCCTCTCAGCCTGAGTTCCAGCTTTGTTTCCCTTGTTGCATAAGGAATCACACTGTCTAGAAGTTTCTTTGTTTTCCTACAATACCATCCAATTGTGCATGGAGGGGGCACACAGGTATTGTATGTGAGTTGTATATTAGGAGATCAGAGGCTATTGTATGGGAACCATGTAATTACCAATAAAAAGGTAGAATAGGGCATGATGCAGGGGACAGCCGTTTGTCCTACGTGATCCCTTCAGAAGCCATAAAAGAAATGCAAACAGAATATTAGTTGAAGTGGCTCTGATGTCTTTCATTTATGTACATCCTCTTGCACCCAAAGATTCTTATTGGTATCAGGAGGCACATGTTGGACACAATGCCATAGTCACGCCCCAGAATTCGCCCACAGGATCTAGTCTTAACTACCACTTTGTGCTAACTCATACTAAACCATCCTGTTACATATTTCCAAGAGCATAGTTATACACTCACATAATTTTGTACCTGGTGCCATTAACTTAGGCAAACTGCCATCCCTAGATTGATTGAAGGCACTGCCCTATTATCATTGGCCAGTGTCAATGCTTGTGAATATTTTTGTCTCATGGAGTTGATGAATGCGTTGGTTTAGTTCCATCACAAGTATAGTTCCCAGGTGATGTCATTTTTGCCTCTTCTTATCATAAGAAATGCAATAGTAGAACATTTTGGCAGTGTTCGTCATCATTCATCATTACTATGGCCTAGGAAATTGTTGAACAACCTATCCACTGAAACCTCTACGTTTCAGCATAATATAGCCTTCTCTACTTTTGCAAGCTTTGTCTACACTCAATCTTGCATCGCTTTCATTAAACTGGTACAAACTAATTTTATGACACTTCTGTTAAGATGTAGGTACATAGTGGAGTTTTTGGTTTGCTAGCAATTTATAAAATTATATATAGAGAAATTTAGTGAATTTAAAATAAAGTACAATTTGTTTCATAATGAATGAATTGTTTTGTTCAACTCCAAACTAAATGTTTTGTTTCCATTTTGAAGATTTTAATGAACTTTTAAATAATATTAAAGGAAATACCATAACAAAGCTTTTTGAACAAAAGAAGTGAAAATGTTTCATTTTGAAAATATCAAAATGCAACATTTTCACTTTTTTTTTTGTATGAACAATTCTATGAAACCAGTGCTAATTCACAACATATTTTGGTCTCACCTGAATCTGGATTTTTTACTGAAAAAAGTTTTGGGCAAAATAATTCACCAAGTACTACTCTCATTCCACTGTAAAAGTGGCTTTTTTCAGTACAGCTTAACCCTGATCCTTAACAATTTAAGCAAAATTCAGTTTGATTTAAACTGAAAAGTGTTGGTCACACAGACCTTGCTCTAAATCAGTGTCAATTAACACCTTAAGTAAAACTGGAGTAACTGGAATGAGTGTCAGGGGGATGGATCACTTGATGATTCCCTGTTCTGTTCATTCCCTCTGGGGCACCTGGCATTGGCCATTGTGGGAAGATAAGATACTGGGCTAGATGGACCTTTGGTCTACCTGCTATGGCCATTCTTATTTATATTCTTAACTCTGTATAAAGACATGCCTTGAGTATTGTCAAGAGTTGCCAGGGGAACACATAACCCAAAACTTCTGACAGATAAAAATCCCTTCGGTTCAGTTTTAATACCCCCAGCTGGGTTAATGTTATCCCGGCTTTATTTTTGGATGGGCTGCTCAGTCATTGTCACTAAGTCTGAAAAATGTGTTTTACCTGGTCTATTTTTTTAACAGAGGCTTTTATTACACGTCTTCCTACTGCAGTACATCTCATATTCCTCATATATTCCTCATATTGTCCTCATAACATCATGACCAATTTGAAGATTTGGTGTTAATTAATCTGAGACTTATGAAGGGTGAAATCAAAAGTATGTCAAAAGTTATCTTGATTGTAAGAAATTGTTTTTAAACAAAGGTCTAATGTATTATCTATAGTTTCTGGAAGTATACACTTTCCCCTTTTGACTAAAAGTAGTAGATGAAGTGTTAGGGTTATAAATGATTTTTGGCTTTGGTACAGTTTGTGCCACAACCTTTTATAAAAGCTTTTTTTAAATCAAGTAAGACAGAAAAGGGTAGTTCTATTTTTTAAAGTGCGAGATAGGCATTCCTGCCTTAGTTGCGTGCTCTCCTTCATGTGCAAACAACCTTACTGAACCATTCATTGTCTTCATGACTTGGGATTCTTGTATTGGGGGAAAAAGCCCATTCTTTTATTTTAGTATATGCCTGTGTAACCACTGTGTTTGAGGTTTTATTTTTATGAGAAAGTAGCCATTTAGATAACTTCTGGATAGAAAATGATTATATTCATTACAATAAGAATTGCTCTGTATGCAACACATACTTCTTTGGAATAAGTATTTTTTACTGAAGCTGGAGCCATGAAAGTAAAATGATGGTCCCAATGCCATTTTTTTTGGTTTCCCTCATTTGCATGCTGCCCCAAAAAATGTGTCACTTCTCACTGGAGAAGAGTCTAAACTGGGATCTTATATCCAATATTTGACCATGACCTTCTGTAGTGGGGGTTCGCGGAAACAAGGGAACTATACAAATCAATAGTAAGACTCGCAAGAGCTGGAGAGATGATCCCCAAAACAATAGGATGACCATAAATTACACTTTCAGACTGTCCTTGCAGTTCGGCAGTTGCATGGTGCCCCCAAATGCCCTGGGACCCCATGTACCTGTGTAGTTTGCATATTCGTAAGGCTGGCTCTGTTCCAGATGACATTCTCAGAAGCAAATTAGAGAAATGTGGCCCAGATGACATTACTTTAAGGTGGGGTGTACAACTGGTCAAAAAACTACACTCAGGGAGTAGTTATTGATGGTTTGCTGTCAAACTAGGACAGATATAGCAGGTTCCCACAGGGGTCTATCCTATGTCCAATATTAGTCAACATTTTCAAGGATACTGGACTGGAGAGAATGCTTATAAAATTTCTTGATGACACCAAGGTGGTAGGGGTTATAATATCACTTTAGAAGACAGGATTAGACATCAAAGTGAGTCTGATGAACTGAGAATTGGTCTGAAATCAAGTTGAAATTCACTAAAGATAAGTACTATAGTTAGGAAGATAAAAATCAAATGCACAAGTAGAAAAAAGGGAAGTAAGTGGGTAGTTAATAGGACTTCAACAAAAAAAAAGATTTGGGGGGAATAGTGAATCACAAATTTAATATGAACCAACAATGCAACACAGATGCAAAAAAGGGAAAATCTCATTCTGGGATGTAACAACAAGAGTGTCCTATGTAAGACAAGAGAGGAGTTTGTTCAGCTCTGTTTGGCTCTGATGAGGCCTCAAATGCAGTACTGTGTTTTCTTTGGGCACCACACTTTCAGAAAGCTGAGTAGAAATTGTGGAGAATCCAGAGGAGAGCAACAAAAATGACAGAAGGTTTAGAAAACCTGACCAGGGGAGAAAAGTTTAATAAAACTGGGTGTGACAGGGTGCAGTCACAGAAGACCCCTCAGGGTTGCTGACATGGCCACTGTCACTTGCCTTCCCACTCTCTGGGGCTTCTCACCGCCCGGTCCTACTGGGCCAGCTCTGCTGGTATCCCCCAGCTGAGGCCCCGGAGCTGAGATCCCTGCCCTGCCCCAAGAAGCAGAACAGACACTAAACCTCTTCAGGACCAAGGAGAGTACAGTTTTGGGCCCAGCTTCCTAGGATATCACTCCTCAAATGGGATCAAAACCCCCAATGAATTACCTGAGTAATCTCCCTTTAGCAATGAAAGGGGGAATGTACACACTGGTTGCCCCTCCAGGTAACATTTATACTAGGCTTGATAGTAAATAAAAGTGATTTTATTAAGTATAAGCAGTAGGATATAAGTGGTTATAAGTGACAACAGGCAGAGCAAGATAGGTTACAAATCAAAAGAAACAAAAATGCTTGGCTAATTCTACACTGAAACCTCAGTACAAACTTACTCAAATTTACCCTAAAACCTCTTGTCCAGCTGCCCCTCCAAACCAGGGCTGTTTCCCCACTCTGGGGTCTTTGACTCCTCCCTTCAGGTGCAGCCCAGCCAAAAGACCAATGCCCCTGCTTTCCTATTCTATTTAAGGAATTGAGGCTGCTCCCTACCAACCACTGCTCAGATGTAAGGACAAAAGAGATTGTTTAACAGTTGCTCTCATTCACACATTTAAAAGCCACAAAGTATTCCCCATTCCATATGTCTAATTTTACACACAGCATGATATATACATCAAAGTAAGAGAAACAGAACCAGCAGATCGTGACATGAAGATTGATAGGTTACATTAAATAATTTGCTCAAAGCACCTTTGAGTTATGTATATTCATGTCCATAAGTCTATTTCATAAAGCATGGGGGAAGGGTCTGCCATACTGGGCATGTTTAGTTTTGAGAAAAGATGGCTGAGGGAGGACCTCATAAATCTTCAAATATGTTAAGGTCTATTACAAACACTATGGTGATCAACGTGATTGAAAGAAGGAAATGCAATAATCACCTTAATCTGCAGCAAGAGAGGTTAAGGTTAGATATTAGAAAAAATTCTAAGTATAAGAATAGTTAAGTACTGGAGCAGATTACCAAAGTAGGATGTGAAGTCTCTGTCTTGGGGTGGTTTTTAAGAACAGGTTGGACAAACACCCATCAGGGATGGGTTGGTTTACTTGGACCTGTCTCAACATAGGGGCTGGACTAGATAACCTCACAATATCCCTTCCAGGACTGCATTTTTATGATTGTCAGTTTTGCCTTCCCCTTTTCACTGTTCACCAGCCTCCACATTAGGAATGATAGATCCTTGGGGGTGGTGATCTAACTTTCACCTATGTCACTTGTTTTGGAGATGGAGTAACATGTAGCTAGTGTTGGCATGAAAAGGTTCTTTTCTTGAAATCAGGTGAAATTCTAAATTCTTCAGAACACAGATGTCTTTAAAATTCTGAATGATCCCAGTCCTACAGGGAAGAGCTAGCTCCCAATTCAGATATCTGGTAATTCAGCAGCTTTGCAATGCCTGGAGTGGGTCATAGCTGAAAACACCAGACTCAGGACACTGTCAGAAAATAGGGCAGATGCACCCACACTGGTAGTATATTTGATAATTAAACTTAACCAAACCACAAACAACTATGTATTCCTGTCCAACTACACTAGAATAACATGGAGTCACAAACATTTTCCCTTAGGCACTCCAGTTCCTATTACCTATTTCTTAACGTAACTAAGCAGTTTGTGTGCAAGCCTCTGATGGTGTTTGCGCCCACCTCTGGTTGCATGTGTCTGCTTTATCCTCTGGTGACCCCCTTTCAGAGGAAGTGTATCACCAACTCATGTTGTATCATATAGTAAATAACACATTAATACAATGTGAGATGGTAGATACTGATGCAGATACACTCCCTCTCAGGTATGTCCTCTTTTTTGAATGTTCAAATATGGTAATCCTACCTTTCAGTGGTTCTCACACAGTTTCTCTAGCCTCACCCGGGGCTCTGTCTTTAAGTAATCTCAGCCTAGGCATGGGGCTGCATACCCAGGGATTGCCCCTTGGAAACACTATTCTCCTGGGACCCTCTCCTGGCTCAGTCCTCACTCAGGCCCTGCAGCCAGCCAGGAACTCCCTCAATGCTCCCCCTGTCCCTGCTTGCAAATTGTCATGAGCTTAGTCCAAACAGTCAACCAGGATCCTCTCATTCCTCTGGTTCCTGACCCCACTTAGCGGCTGTTGAACTGCATTTCTTTCAGGCAGCTTGGCATGTAGTCCTCCTTCTCCAGCTCCTAGTAGCAGCTCAGCCCAACGACTCTTACTTACTCTTTACTCCCACTCTGTTCTGCCACTCCTTTTTATATGGCCCTTTTTATATGATTGCTTCCCTCACAGCCACTCTAGCCTGCTTGGAGGACCTCTAGGATGGGTGTGGGGGAGCTCCAAGCTCTCCAAAAGGGGGCCTTTGGGCTCAGTCCACCCTCTCATAAAGACACATAAGTAATATTATCAGACCTTTTAAGATTTCTAATTTTGATCTGTAAGACACAGCAATGATTTTAAGCCTTTTTAATACATTCCCTTTAAAGATTTTATATACCATAGCATCTTTTACCTCCATTCCATGAAATATCTATCTGGCTTTTCCAGTCAATCTGGTTAAGAAGATTAGTATAAATCAGTCTCTGAAATCTTATGGATTTCACACAGCCATTCACAGGTAGATTAAAACTCTTCAGTGCAGTCACTTTCATGATATAATAGACAGAATGGTCCTCCAGGCTGTGGTAGATCATTTTGCTCATCTAGGACTCAGAGGTGCAGCTTGTGAGCTACCATTTCAGCCTCCAGATGTTCCATGCATCTTTTGTGAGCCTCCTTTGCTCTCTCCTCCACTTCCTTCTTCTTTATAGTGATTGCTCGCTTCTCCCTCATTCTGAGTGCTGTGATTTTTTTCTTCGTGCTCAAACTGTTGCTTGTCTGCCAGCATCTGCATTTGGATTGCCTATGCTGCTGCTGCATCTGATTTTTGGTCCTGGTCCCTGAGCAATCTGAGAGATCCCCTGTAAGGGCTATTCTTCCATCTTTGAAGACTTTTAATTTTTTAAAAAAATAGGATACACACATGACTGTGATTCACCCATTGCAACTAATCTTGAGCCCTTAACAGCACTGGGTTCTGATCCAATTGACCTTTGGAATGTAGATCCTGCTATATCTATGCCAAATGTCATGCAGCCTGGTATGGCACGCAGCTAAGCGTGCCAATTTCAGTTCAGACTGCCAGAAAGCAGAGTGTATATCCAAACGTGGTGACATTCTCTATCGTAAGCCTGTAACTTGTTATTCTGAAGCCACAGACCATGCCTTTTAGGCCCTCTAGCCTCTCATGCACCACCCAGACAAACTAGACTTTATGATTAAAGGCTATTAAACCCAAAATTCCTCACCATTACACTTTTCCAGTTCCAGAAAACAAATTGCTCACCCTCGGTCAATATGTACTTGACGATCTCAATTTAAAACCACACTGTGGCAATCCATTAGCAATCTAAAGGTTTATTAATTCAAAAAAACAAAAAACAAAAAAAGAAAAGAAGAGAATTATTACAAGGTTAAAGGAAATCGTATACATTACAGTTGATTTCCAAGTCTGTAGATCAGGAAGATAATAGCAGTGATGTTAAATCTGGTTCATTCAAAAGGTTAGGGTCCTCAGTCCATTGTTCAAAGCTCCCTTTGTTAGAAATCATGGTTCAGAGTTGTGGGCTAAGAATGAGGCAACAAGGTGCAGTCTCCAATTTATACCCCCTTGTCTTGTGCATGGAAAAATACTGAATCAAACATGGAGTTATGGGATCACATACTCTGTGACTTGTTGAGTTATGGGGCATCCATTTCTTCTGTGCTCTCTGGGCATCTTCAGAATTCTCTTTAATGGTTCATTAACACATGGCTGGCCAGTCTTGATGTAAATCTGTCTTCTGGGTGTTACATAGGAACACATGTTTAGTAACAAGCATGCAGTAAAATTTCATACCATTACACATAATGGAGATACACACATTTAAACAAGATCCCGACTTTCCAATGATACCCTACAAGACACATTTTATATAAGATGTACCACTGTTGTGCCACATTGGTGACAGCATTAGTATAGACAGCCACCTTCCTTGTTACACAGCATCAGAAGCCGCATGAGCTGTTTATCTCCTGACCTTATTTCCATGATACCAAAGGCCATATGTGTTAATTGGGCTTAGCATGTCTCTGCCCATGGGAAGGCTCTTGTCTTTGTGAGCTATGCAAAGTCTAATTTAGATTTCTACATTCACTAAAAGCTGGAGGTATACTGCTGTATGAATATGGAGCATCCACTGCAACTGCACGCAGGAGGGGAATTTGTAGCAGAACAGGCCCCATGGCACAGGGTTAGAAAAGAAAGACGGCTTCCTGAAAATCAACTAGTTTTTCATGCTGATGGAAATGTACTGTAGCTTCTCATTGATTTGTCAAAACAAAGAAGAACAAAAATCAACAGGACAGAAAGAGTTTCAAAACGTGGATTTAATTTAAGCCGTGAAACAATAGTATCACTGTAAATATTTGTATTCAGCTACAAATCAGCAGCAGCTTGCAACTGAATCAATATACTGAGATGTTCTTTAAATTGGTTGTATCAGTATGAAGGATCAAATCCTGAGATGCTTATAGGATCCTTACTCTTGTGTTCTTTACAGCCTCCATGAGCCTCCAGTCCCACCTGACAGCTCTGCCTTCAAAATGCCTTTTCCCTGTACATCTAGGCTACGTCTAGACTGCAAGCCTCTTTCAAAAGAGGCTTTTTCAAAAACGCTTCTTTCGAAAAAGAGCATCTAGACTACAACCAGTACTTTTGAAAAAGCAAGCCGCTTTTTTGAAAGAGAGCACCCAGGCAGTCTGGATGCTCTCTTTTGAAAAAGCACAGTTTGCATTACATAGCGCCTTTTTTCGAAAGAGCACTTTTGAAAAAAGGCGTTATTCCTCTTAAAATGAGGTTGTCCACAGTCAAAAAAACTGACGCGTTCTTTCGATTTACTTTTGAAAGAACGTGGCAGCAGTCTAGATGCAGGGAATTTTTTTTGAAAAAACCCTGTAGTCTAGACACACCCCTACTGACATGTGTCAGAGTTAGACAAAGTCATTAACTTGGCCTTGAAGAAAGGGATGGGACTGGGGATGACCAAGCAATCTACCCATCAAGATTTGATGACAACTCTGCAGGAGCAGTCCCTAAAAATACCAGATCACTGTAACATATCCTCATTCTGCAAACCTAGTGAATTCTCCATTGGTGCCAGATATGCTACCATTCTCCTTACACTGAAACCATTTTTGCAAGTAACTTACATATGTTTAAATGCAACATAACCGATATCACCATTTTCCTTTCTTCTCAATCAGATCCCTTCATTCCAACCACTTTCACCACTTCCTTCTGTAGTCTGGAGAATACTTCCACCGCTCTCTGTAAACCATATCATTATCACTCAGCTTTAATACATTCACATGAGAAAGCTAAATGGATCTTTTATCTGTTTAATTCTGTACAAAATTGTCTTTGTCACACTTTATATTAAAGATGCACTTATAAAGAATTAATAAGTGATTAACAACTATTTTAATACATGGGGAATTCATTATTATGTAGTCCAACAGGTTGCTAATAACCATCTATAGCACAGCCCACTGACCTGCTTACAATCATCTGTAACATATGCTATTTAATCAATAAAATGCTTACAGAATTCATTCTTTATTGATTAACTTTGTATAAACTCTTTATAAAAGTTTTCTTAATGTAAAGTTTTAATTAATTAAGCATTTAATTAATGACATTTAGAAATATCTTGATTTAATAATGAAAAGCTATTTAAAACTAATGTTCAATATCTGATAAATGCACAGCTGGGAGATGTCTGACACCTGGAAGATTTGGGGGCAGGCAAGGGGGAAATCATTGCTCCTCTTAATGATTCCTCAAATGACAGTTTCCATGATCAGTAATTTTAAATACAAAATAAAACACATTTAAGCCTAGCTATTATTACAGTTGCATCTAAAACATTTTAACCATCTTGAATGGAATTAAAACATATCATTCAGACCATACTATTTAAGGCATCCATCTATTTTCTGGAGCTTCAGGGGGGTAGCTGAGTTAGTCTGTTACAGAAAAAAACAGCAAGCAAATGGTCTGGTAGCACTTTATAGACTAACAAAACATGTAGATGGTATCATGAGCTTTCGTGGGCACAGCCCACTTCTTCAGATGACCAGAGTTATGACTAGGGGATAAGAAAACTCAAAATAAATAGGAGAAGGGAAGGGGGGAGGGAGAGAGAAAGATGCTCTGTCGCCCACCCCCCCTACCTCTATACATAAAGTATCAGGAGAAAGGGTGCTAAACCTGAGTAGATAAAGATCAAAGTCAGTGGATAGATTGGTAAGGAATGAAATGTATTCTTTCTGATAACCATGCCACACAACCACATCATAAGCCTCCAGGAACCCGGCCCTGCAACCAGAAATTGATGCCAACTCTGCCCACATATCTACACTGACGAATTCATCACTGGAGCAAACAACACAAGCCACAAAATCAAAGGATCATTTGACTGCTCATCTAGTAATTTGATCTACGCCATCAAATGCCAACAGTGCCCCTCTACTATATATATTGGTCAAACTGGACGTTCTCTACGGGAAAGAATCAATGGACACAAATCAGATATACGTAAAGAAAATACTCAGAAGCCAGTGGCAGAACATTTCTGTTTACCTAACCATAATCTCACAGATCTGAAGGTAGCGGTCTTGTCACAGGCCAGTCCCTCAAGCCAAATACACAGGGAAAGCTTGGAATTACAATACATATGCAAATTCAATTCAATTACTCATGGACTTAATCAAGATATGGGGTGGTGGACCCTTTATCACTGAAGGTGCTAACAGCTTTCTGAATAGTATCCTTCCTGCCTTACCAATCTATCCACTGACTTTGATCTTTATCTACCCAGGTTTAGCACCCTTTCTCCTGATACTTTATGTATAGAGGTAGAGGGGTGAGCAATAGAGCATCTTTCTCTCTCCCAACCCCCCTTCCCTTTTCCTATTTATTTCGAGTTTTCTTATCCCCTAGTTATAACTCCAGTCATCTGAACAAGTGGGCTGGGCCCATGAAAGCTCATGATACCATCTACATGTTTTGTTAGTCTATAAAGTGCTACCAGACCATTTGCTTGCTGTTTTTAATCTATTTTCTAGTGCACCATTGTAAAGTTCCAGGTCTATGCCACAAATCTGTGTCCCACTAGCACGAGTTTTATATAAAGCATTTTCTCCAAGGCACCTAGTATTCTCACATCCCATGTATACTGTATTCACTCATTCATGATTCCAAAATTAAACTGTGATGCAGCCAGCAGATGTACTAAAAGCAGGTATTTTATTATGCTCCCCCAATTAACCACATACAAAACATAAATTAATTAGACCCAGCCAGAATATTATTATTGTTGTCATTTCAGAGAAATAAGCAAAATTTTGATGACAATTAGCACATGTAGTACAATGCTTAAAAATCTTAGAGCCATTTAACCGTCTTACTTTCTTACTTACATTTACAAATAACCAACTCAGATGAAGCCCAATTAAAGAGCTAATGACTGAATCCAGTGAGCTATTCAGTGTTACTCTGTTTGCTTTGTGCAGGTATGCTTCATATTGAAGCAAATATAAATGCCACCAATAGTTCATTTTCAGCTGGGTATGTAACTAGACCTCCACTTCTACGCATATCAAATTGCATGCAAATATATTTATGCCCATTTTTAGCAAATGGAAGTATTTGGTACTCACTTTGCACAGGTGCAAAGGCAGGATACATAAGGGTATTTAAGTGACTAAATGCTAGATGTATATGTCTAAATCTCTGGTACAGGTAGGTGCTTAAGTCCTACTTTTGGCTTCCCTGTGATACACAACACTTGCTGAATCCTGTAGGTACCTAAATTCACTCAGGGTATGTCTACACAGCATCGTTATTTTGGAATAACGATGTTATTTTGAAATAACAAAATGTGCGTCTACACACAAGCAGTTCTTTTGACATAATGTCGAAATAATGTCCAGACGGAGGACTTCTCTCTTCAACTCTTGTAACCTTCATTTCATGAGGATAAAGGGAAGTTGGAGGAAGAGTGCTATATTTCAAAATAAGTGCTGTGTAGATGTGCCCAAATTCAAAATAAGCTGTTTCGACTTAAGCTATGCAATTACCGTGGCTCAAGTTGCATAGCTTATGTCGAGTTTAGCCCTGCTGTGTAGACATACCCGGAGCGCCTATGTTTTTCTGAGTCTTTCTCTGGCCCATTGACTATTCTACTGAAGGGTACCATAGAGTGGGGGAAATGACTCACTAATACAGCGGTTAGGGTACCTAACAGCTTGGGTCTAGTCCCCTGCTTGAGTCACTCTTTCATTATTTACCCAGAGTGCAACAGTTTCAACAGGAGAGACTGAGGGAGCCCCACATCACACTATTCCATTGTCCACTGAGTAGAGTATTAGGAGAGGTAGGAGACTCCTGTTCAAATCCTTTCTCCTTTCTGGAAGAGCGAAGAGGTGAACCTGGTTCTCCCACATCCCAACTGGGTGTTCAAATCACTAGGCTAAAAGTTATAAGGTTAGTGGCACAGCCACCTCCTCTGGCCATTTTGTATGGAGTGAGGCAGGCATCTCACTCGTTCCCTTAAGAGAGAGCGTAGGCCTCTAAGTTGCCAGAGGCAGCAGGCAGGCAGGCAGGTTCCCATTCATGGATCGCTGAACTGACACGGGTACCTCCCTAAAGCCTGGACTTAGGTATCACCCCCTCTCGTTGGCATCCCCCTTTGCCTACCTTAGATAGGGAGCCACCTAGTGTGCCAATTTTTGTGGAGGACATACTTAGGTGCCAGTTTCTCCCTATTCATTGTATCACGAGCCTAGGGGCCTAACTTGGCTTGGTGAATCACAGTGTTATCCCTGTCATTTTCTAGATGCTTAAAAGTTACACATTGCAATGCTCACTGTTACTGTGGCTCAGTCCCTTTGCAGAGTCCACCCCCCTAGTAACAACACAAGTTGTAAGGCAGTGAAAAACTGTGATCCACTTCCAAGCTTGCCCAAAGGCGGCAACTGCCTGGAGGCCCAGCAATTCAAAAGGGCCTCGGACTCTCAGCCACTGCCACCCCCAGCCCCTTTAAATTGCTGCCAGAGGGTGCACGCAATGCCCTCCAGGCAGCACTGAGGCTCTAGCCCTGTTGGGGCTGCAGACCCCAAGTCTGTTGGCCCCATTGTCCAATTCACAAAATATTCAAATCTCTGTTCATTTCCAGAAAGAAATTATAGAATAATTGAACATTCTTAAGACAATCATAACCTCAATTCCAAACCCCTGGAATTCTGGAATTTTGGAAGAAAGAATCCAGTTGTTTTTGTATTTATACTTCACAGTAGCAATGCAATTCTAGGTGAAGATTCTGCTACTGATTTTTTTTTCATGTTTTTCTTTCTTTTTAAATCTCCAACAAGAGAGGAGCAATGTATCACACTGCCAGACGTAGCAAGCAGAAGTTGCAGTACAATACACCAGAGTGACAGTTAATTAGGAGCCATATATTGAAAACCGCTTTAACACCAGGCTATGAAGACTATCTTTGGTGTGCAAATAGGCTTAATTAGAGCCACAGTCTTAACTGATTATGAAAGAGAATAATAATAAATGAATGTATGTTTACCTACAAAATAATAGAAAATCATAATGAAAATTTCCCTGAGGAAGAAAAATATAGAGAAAGATTTTGACTTTAAAATACCTGCACTGTAAATCAGGACTGCACTTCATTCCCTGTCAATAATTTGCTTTATTCTCTCTTCTCTCTGCACCCCCTCTACTTTTATAAAGCATTACAGAGGGTTTATGATGGGATGCACAAAAAGCAAATGTTTGGCTGACTGGTTGTGGCTTGCACGCTGAGGGTCTAACTGATTGCCGTATGTGGGGCTGGAAAAGACTTTTCCTGCAGGACAGAATGGCAAGTCCTTAGGGACTTTTCCCTACTTTCTCTGCAGCATGGGGTGTAAGTTACTTGCCAAGAACGTCTGGGTACATCTCACTCAAATTCCTTGCCATTGCAGGACCTTTGGGCATTGGTGTACCTTGGTAATAGTTCAGTCTCCTGAGAGATGTAATACTTTCAAATAATTTAAGTTGTTTGATTTAGCATGAGGGTGGTTAGTGGTGTTGGTGGCCTGTGAGATACAGGTCAGAGTTGTGACACACTGTGCCAGGTGGGATTAATGAGATTTTGTAGACTCAAACAGCCTCCCCCTGCACTTGCAGAAGGTGACAGGCCTGGAAAGAAGAGATAAAGGGGCTACATTTAGGACTGGTGGGGGTTCTCCAGGAAGGAAAGGTCTCAATCAATACATTTCAGCTGAGTTGGGGGGTTGACAGACAGAGTATTCCTCAGTGAGAATAGGGTTTCAAGATGGAGCCTAAGGAAGCTGTGAAGTCAAATTATGGAAGGGAGTCTGCTCACACTTGTTGCTGGCAGAGGAGCCTGCAGGGAGATTCATGTACAGTGAGAGACTGCCCTTTGAGCAGAGTGGAGAAAACTTTCCTGCAGCAGAACCAGTTGGATGGCCAATGTTGTTCAGGAAGTCTGGCATGGGCCTGCAGAAAACGGCTGGAGAGAGAGATGCTAATATAGAGTGAGGCTATGTCTAGACTGCTAGCTCTGCTGTGTCCAAGGAACACGTCCGCTTTTTCAGAACAGTTTCCAAAAAAGCGGACGTGTTCTTTCAGCATCCCTGTATTCCTCTAGGTGAGAGGAATAAGGGATGTTCCGAAAGAGGAGTTTTTTCCAAAATTTGGCCCAGTGAAGATGGACCAAATTTCGGAAAAGCCTCTTTTGGAAGAAAAGTGGAAAAAGATACTCAAATTGCGGTTCACAATTTGCGTATCTTTTTCCAATTTTTCTTGGTAGTATAGACATAGCCTGAGTCTGTGAATACTGGGGAAGACTTTTTAAAGAAGTCCCAACACAGGGAAGCAACAAGGAGTCTTTTAGGCAAGTCTTGAGTGTTTATTTGAAAGTCCCTGAGCTAGAACCTAGTGGAGGAGGAATGTCCGTCTGGGTTCCCCTATTGGAATGCTGAAGAAGCAGAAATACCCTGAGTAGAAGAAAGGACTACTAGAACTCATCCTTCTTCCCATCTTCAAATATCAGGGATAAGGAATAGTGCACCTGGAAACGGATCAGAGGCCCAAAGTGAAGTCAATGGATTATTATGTCGGACTAATAAATTACCCTGGAAGGGGTAGGGCTATGTGTGACCTTGCTGGAGGATCAGGTTGCAAGGAAGAGATGAACACTACAGGGGCTACGTCTAGACTACAATGTTTTATGGGAAAAAGTTACGCAAATTGCGCTCCACAGTTTGTGTAACTTTTTCTGATAGTTTTGTCGGAAGAGGCTTTTCCAAAATTTGGCCCCTCTACACTGCGCCAAATTTCGGAAAAACCTCCTCTTTCGGAAGAACCCTTCTTCCTCATGGAAATAGGAAAACGGGGCTTCCGAATGCGCACGTCTGCTCTTCTGCAAAAAAAAAAGCGGAAGAACAGATGCATTCTCTGGATGCGGCAGAGTTTTTCTGAGATACCACCGGTATCCTGGAAAAATTCCGTAGTCTAGACTATAGCCAGGATCACAGCAGCTGTCAGCAGGCCACAATAAATAAATAAAGATGCCTCTCTCCTAGAACTGGAAAGGACCTTGAAAGCTCATTGAGTCTAGTCCGCTGCCTTCACAGCAGGACCGAGTACCATCCCTAACAAATTTTGCCCCAGACCCCTAAATAGCCTCCTCAAGGATTGAACTCACAACACTGGCTTTAGCAGGCTAGTGCTCAAACCACTGAGCTATCCCTCCCCCAATGAGGTGCACCAGCTGGTGAGTCCTACTCCCAGTTTTTTTAACTAACTATGGGCCAAATAATTTGTATCTGCAGCAAAAAGGAGAGGACAATTGTGTGTATGAATAAACTTGCATGAGGGAAAAGTGTGTCACCTTAAGTTTGATAACCCAATAGATTATACTACTTGTATCTTCACTGAGGCCATGAAGTAATATGGAAAGTGCCCTAGCAGGGGTTTTTTGTTTGTTTTGTTTTAAGAGCTGTACTAATGGGAAACTATAATTCCATATTGGAGATGGAGTCTAGAAAATAGGGAGTGTATGTAAATGATCTATGCCCAGTTATCCTCCTTAGTCAGAACATGTTTATCTATAAGGTGATTAGCTCACTAAAAGAAGGTGTTTCTGCAGTCTGTTCAGAGGTTTGTGAAAGTCTCCTATCTGCTTAGAGCCAGATTCTGGCTCCCTTGCTCATATGGAGTAGCAACTTACTATGCAGCTAGTCCCATTAATTTCAACAAGACTAAGCATAGAGTGATAGTAGCAGAATCTGGCCCTTCTCCTCTTCAGATACTGAGTAGCACCTTACACCACAAGTAAGGTGCGTGCAGGGGACTGGACTTGATGACCTCTCAAGGTACCTTCCAGTTCTAGTGTTCTATGATTCCGTCATCCTGTGACTTCAGTGGGACTTCTTGCAGCAGTGGTGGGCAACCTGTGGTGTGCAGGCCACATGCAACCCATTGGAGTTCTATGTGTGACCCACAAGACATTTCATTTACTATTGCCCACATGCACGGTTGCCAGATTCCAGTGGTTTCTGTCTGCATAGCTTTTTCCTACTGGTTTTACTAGAGTAACAAGCACATAGAGCAAGGATACATGAACTGAGGGGCGTGCTGAATGCACATAACATTGACTTTGAGAGTCATGAGTTTTCTCTGCAGCCAAGCAGTTACCAAAGCTACTTGATCCCGGAAGGCCATCTTGATTATGCCAGTCTTGCAGCCCACTGAGATGAAGGAGAATCACTCATGCAGCCCATTCACTAGCCTGTGTTGCCCATTGCTGACTTGGACAACAAGGAACTAGTTAATTAATAAAGTTATTATTTGAACTGGGTTTGTAATAAATGGGACTAATTTCAGAGATAGAGATGTCTAGGCCTCCTTCTGAGGTGTGACACTACCATGGGTAGACAGATCTGAGCTAGTTTAGATCTAAATAGTCATGAATTGTTTGGTTTGCTTTGCTTTGCTTTGCTGCCCCTCAAGTGGAGGAAAGCTACTTCTACAGAATTTCACTCTGTATCAGAAATCTGAGTAAATATAATCTTGGACTACACCAATACAGTTTTTTTGGACCAGCCTCATTCTGACAAATATAATCAGGGGAAAGTGTCTTTTGGTGAATCAGTTGAATTAGAGGTAAAATGTCAGATAATGGACTCTTAATAGGTCCTTCGCTGAATTACATTGCAGAAGAATCTGAAGAATGGCAATTTCGTTCATTTCAGCAGATCAAGTTCAAAGCACAAATATCGCCCCTTTTGGAGCCTTCCTGCCTGCAGTTTTTTTTCAAGTGGAGAGATTACCAGGGTGTTCTACTCCATCTCTATTGTAGCTTTATTATAAATCAGGAAAAGTATTAGAAATTCAAGAAGATGTCAAATTTTGGCTGCCATTGGACTCTTTTTGTGTGGCTACTGTTTGCAGATTCCTTTTCTGTCTCAACTGATCTTTTTACTGTGCATATTTTGGATGAAATATGTAGGCAAGGAATAATGTTACAACTGAGAAATATCAAATATTTAACAGCAGGATGTTGAGTGGAGAAAAGAGAGTGTTTGGATCAAAAGTTAATTCCAGTGATGTTGCTATAAAGCTTCATAAATTGAAACTATTTAAAAATCTATAATTTTGGTAGTTACTCTGTTGAAACCAGATTAGATTTCATGGCAAGAGCAAAATATATGGGATGCCGTGCAGCTCACAAAGTATCTCAATACCCTTTTTTCTTCTATTGCTACATATTCTATCATCCAGCTCACAGTATGAGCCTGCTCATTAAATACCAGCAATGTCAACAAGAGCTTGAATGTTTTACAGTTACTTCCATCTTCTGGGTACCAGATGAGATTTTTCTCTTCTAAAAGATTGTCTGTATGAGTGTTTATCCATTAGAGAGCCAAGGTGGGTCTCTCTAATGGATAAACATTTATCTTGTATTAGACCAGCTGGTGTTGCTAACACAGACAAGCTTCTGAGTTTACAGAGCTCTTCTACAGGAATCAGAAGTTGGTCCAGTAAAAGACATTACCTCACCCACCTTATTTCTTTAATATCCTGGGACAAAGCTACCACACAACAATGTTGATTCATTAGTCAATCATGAGGAATTTATTATTTTAACTCATTGATTAATCTGTTCTGATCTGGTAACATGCTCAATTTTCTACAAGGCACACAGTGCAAAGCATGAATCCCAGAACACACACACACACAAAACCCCCAAAACCAACCAAACATAAAAACCTTTAGACCTAGATCTTCCAAGGTTTGTAGGTTCCTTTCATTGAAATCAGTGGGACTTGGATGCCTAAATAACTGGTGGTGGCTCTAGACCCTATAATATAAGCAAGACAGACTATATAGAAAAGGAGACCCGGCGATGCCCAGAGAGGGATAACTAGCAGGTTTCAAATAATTTTATAAGCTCTGACTTATTTTTTTCTCACAGCAAGTTGTCCTGTGGCACCTTAGCCCTGGTCTACACTAGGGAGTTATTTTGAAGTAACGCCCCATATTTCGAAATAATAAGCGGAGTGTCCACACTACTGAGCCCATGTTTTCAAAATAAAAGGCTGGTTATTTCAAAATAATAGCTCCTGCTTTCCATGAGGAATAATGCTTATTTCGAAATAGTTATTTTGAAATAGTGGCAGTGTGGTTGCTCCACTGCTGCTATTTTGAAATAACTACACCCCAGAGTTATTGAAAGTAATTTCTCCCCAGTGCTTCCTGGGGCTCTAAGTTAAGGCACTGCATCCACACTAAGGGTATGTCTACACTACAAAGAAGATTGAAGCTGCCACTGTCGATCTTCCAGGGTTTGAATTAGCAGGTCTAGTGAAGACACACTAATGCAAACTGAGAGGGGCACTGTGTTGATGCTGGTAGTCCTGCTTCCATGAGGTGTAAGGAAAGTCAAAGAGAGAATGTGATCCCTTTGACTTCCTACTGTGTGGACAACGCCAAAAGTCGAGTTAAGGTACTTAAATGTCAGCTATGCAATTAACATAGCTGAAGTTGCATATCTTAATTCAACTTTATCCCATAGTGTAGACATACCCTAAGGGAGCCTGCCTTGGACTAATTTCAAGGCTTCCCTGTAGTGTGGATACACTATTTTGAAATAGTTATTTTGGGAGTTGTTATTTCAAAGTAATTTCCTAGTGTAGACATGCCCTTAGAGACTAACCAAAATATATAGAATCATGAAAATTGTCTCTGTGATGGTGAAAAGTGAGGTGCTAAATCCTCCTGATATGGGGAAGGGAAAGAGGATGGACTGACTGCGAGGGAATGCCCTGCATGGCCCAATGGAGAGAAAAGAACAGTGAAGAAGCAGCAAACAAATGACACATTGGTTCTGACATCAGTGCTGTTTTGTTCATATTAATTGCTCTGTGTCTCATTTCTTGAGCAGATTCCTACATCTGCTGTCTTTTCAGGCAGGTCCTGGTTCTGCCCTCTCCCACTCCTCAAGAGATCTGTCATGGCTTCCTCACATCTTTCTCCATCCATATCCTTTCTCAGGCTTATAACACCCACTCATACAATTATCATTTCTATGCTGATGACTCTCAAATTTACCTTTCCACTCTGCCCTGACTCCATCCCATAGGCACCAACTTCCCCTCCAGCTGGGGGCTGCTTGACCTCTGCCCTAGGCCCTGCTCCCAAGTGTGGTCTAGGCCCTACTCCTCCCCTGTCCTCTCTTTTTCCCTCCCTCCCAAAGCTTCCTGAACGCCATGTATAAACTGTTTGCAGTGCTCCAGAAGCACTAGGAAGGCAGAGAAAGAATAGATTAGTGGTCAAGAGGCATGAGGGGGAAAGAGAGGCAGAGGGGAGCATGGCTCTGCCCCCATTCATTTACCTTGCAGGTGCTCCAGTCCCAAAGCACCAATGGAGTCAGTGCCTATGCTCCATCTAATCCCTATATATCTCAGCCTATGTCTGGCACATCTCTTGAATAACTCATTTTAGCTAAGTCATATGTCCAAAATGGAATGCCTTGTTTTTCCTGTCAATATGAACAGGAATCGTGCTCTTGTCACCTGTCATCGAGGCCGGTAACTGGGCTTCCCTATGCACCTCAAGGACATGTCCAAATCCTGCTAATAGTTTTTTTCTACATAAGGTCATATCTTTGAATTTTTCTGTCTCCCTCCTCTCAGCTAAAACTCTCCTCCAGACTTTCGACTCCTTTCTGATTATTGTAATATTCTCCTGTCGGGCAAGCCATATAATTTCTCTCTGCTTGAGGCAAAATGCAAGCACAAAGATCATCTTCCTAATTGTATCAATCTGACCCTCTCACCCTCTTCTTCCCTTCCACTCCTCAGGTTGAGTCTCCAAATTTCCACTGTACCAAGTATAATGACAGATGAATTCAAGAGGTTAAGTGAAGTGCATCCAAGGAATTTTAAAATATAGACCAGAATGCCTTGGAGGATAAGCAAAAAGCTATGATGATGGCGGTTAAATACCTGGTTTTGTTCGTTTGTTTGTCTTTAGTGAAGAGAAGTCTTGCCTAAATCTGTACCCCTTGGATTTTAGTAGGGATTAGAAAGGTAATTATATTTCTTCTCTCTCTGACAAAATCCTACCTCTATAATTGTGAGCCACCAGAAACCTCAGAAATGGATAAATGGAAAAATTACTAGAGAGTCTGAGCAAAGGAAAGTAAATTCAATATAATCACTGTGGTTTACAAGACAGGGCAATTAAGCTCTATAGCAAGAGGTGGATTGTTATTGTTCTTATACAAATACGTACAATTTTCTCTCATTAAATGTTTACCTGTGGAGACTGACATAAAGATCATCTGGGGTTTTGAGCACCATAAATATTTAAGCAATTCAACTTTAGATAACCTATGAATAAAATATACTGTCTAAGATTTTGGCTTCCACTACAAAGTAGTATTAAAAATGTATGCCCATGAGGGGGGTTCATTGACCTTTCAGTGGAATGGCTGGTAGCATTATGATACAAACCAGTCATGGTCAGGAGGTACTATAATGACTCCTTTTATTCAAGTAGCTGTCATGTGTTGTTAAACACTCTCTGCGGCCTGTAAAAGATATTAAAATGTAGGCAGCATTCTTTGTCAATGGAAGAGAGAGTGGCCTGTGGCCAGCCCGCCCAGTGTGAATCTTGATGCGACAAGTCAATAGACAGACAACAAGTGTTAACCTATAGCGCAATCTCTAGAGAGAGGCTGGAATTCTTACAAACTCCAGAGCTAGCATTGGTGTCGTGCCTCTCCCAGTCAGAATGTGGTTACTCCTTAGGTTTTCAAAACTGCATGTTAATCAGTGCTCCTGCTTCTGCAAAATTGCTTTAATAAACAGGATTAAAAGCACCCCCGTTGTCATTGAAAACTCAACATTTTCTAATGGTTATCACACCATGGTAACTAAGCTGCTGCAGTTATTTCATCTCCTAAGTCTGAGTTGGTAGAGCTGGGTGAAAATTTTCAGCAGAAGCTCTTTTGCCAAAAGAAGGCAGTTTGTGTCATTTCACAAATTTGTGTTGACTTTGCCAAATTGTTTAGGTCAGAGGTGGGGAAGAAACGAACCCAAGAAATCCAAACTTTTCAGTCTGACATTTCCCAAATAAAACATTTTGACTGAAATGACTTTACATTGCAAAATTTCCTTCAATTGAATTGATTTCATTTGACCTGAAACAACTGTTTCACCTTATAGTGCAGCTCTTTTTTTTTTTTAATGGAAATAAATTTGTTATCTACACATCTCTGGGGCTCGGAAGAAGTAATGCAATAACATTCAGAAGTCAACATTTACCACATATTTACCCCATTGTTTCAAAATAGAAATTAGCTTCATGAGGTAAAAATAACTAAAGTAAAGTAAAAAAATTACCCAGTGCTACAAGAGTAAACTTGAACTGTGCTAAGAGGCTCTTCTAATTGTAAAAGCATCAGCTGATTTGTCTGGGACAGAAATTTGTTAATGTCACTTTTTTTAGCACAGTGATTCTCATTCTTTCCTGTACCACCATTCCCTTTTGTATAATCTGGGACCTTTCTCCCAGTTAGCAATATGGAAGCGACAGAGTGGATTACAGCCCATGTTTCCTCTTCAGCCCCTCTAAGTTGTGGACACATGCCTGCATCTCATTTCCTTCTACTGTAGCTGTCTTTTTTCTCCTGAGCATTTGGACAACAAACATTATTTTCTGTGATTGCCACTATAATGTACCGTACATGTCTCTTTCATGCTGTCTCGGCTCCCTGGACATCAGCACACATGATATGCAAAGCAATTCTATGCATATTGTTTGTGCTAAGGACATGTTATAGAACTGGAAACAAAGTGCCTGTTGTGTGCTGATGAAAATGCTCGCTTTTGTGGAAAAATGTGCTTTTTATTATAATTACTATGTACTGACACAAAATATGTTCCCTCCGGCTAAAATGAAAGAGAGAGTTCAAAAAAAATATGCAACACTCTCCTCGCTGAGTTCCACAGCAATTCTGCTGTCCTTGTTCAGGCAAATTTCCCACCAATGCCAACTGGGGCATTTTTGCCTGGGTGAGGAATAAAGGAACAAAGACACTGCAACCATGTGTAGCAGAGGCATTTAAACAGACTTGGAGTCAGATGCAGATAAGCCCTTAAAAATTAGGCACTTTTAAAAATCAAAAAGTGCCGAATTCTCATTGAAATAAATACCTTTGTAAACCTCACCCTAGACTGTCAAGAGGCTGTAGGAAAGGAGCCCCCAAAACTTCAGTATCTAAATCCCAATTCCCATTCCATGGTGTTCCTTAGGACTCCCACTAAACCCTGTCAGTACATAAACTCACTCAATGCTTAACTTTTGCAGTAAAAGTTCCCTAGATGCCTGGGTTGCTGCCTCTGGACATGCACACTACTACCTCCCTGTAGGCTTTCAAATACCTAAGACTCAGTGATCCACTAGCTAGGGGAAGATAGGTACTTAGCTGCCTAATAGTCACATGCAGGATTGGACCCTGCCAGGAGTACTGAGAAGAAGCCTATTGGGTCTATTTCTATTCAAAATCTGACAGGAGAAGGAGCCAGAGATGGTGGTAGACACATGGTATCTTTTAACCAGTGATTAGAGCACTCTCCTGGAAAGCAAGAGACCCAAATACAATTCTCCTCCTGCCAGAGCTACTACTCCAAACTACTGAGGTATGGGATATTCTGGTGTGAGGGGGCTCCCTCAATCTCTCCTGTTAAAGCCGTTCCACTGGGATAAATGAGTGGCTGGAGAAGAGGGACTAGACCCAGGGTCTTCCACCTCCCAGGTGGGTGAAATTGCCATTGGACTATAGAATCACTTCCATTCTCATGCATGGTCTTTTCCTCATACTATGGCAGTATATGCAAATCCTGTCCCATAAGGGGAAGGTAAAAGGGGTGTGTATGTGTGTGTGCGGACACCATGGTTAAACCCATTGGGTGATCTCAGACCTCACAAGCCCCCATGGTCCATGGCCTAGGGCAAAGGCACTTACCTCCAGTGTCTAAAGCAGTGCAGCCTAATAACTAGAGTCTATGTATTAATCCTTCATTACAGGGCAGTGCAGCCTAATAGCTAGTACCAAGAAGGCTGACAACAAGAGGGCTCTGGCAGCCCAGGTAGGCGGCCTGACTGCACCTGCCCCCCAACCCATGACCCTGGCAGTGGCAAATCAGTCCACCACTGACTCAGCAGGGAATCCCACTGAAACATGCTTACCCAGGTGGGAGATACCACTCACACGTGCTCTTTACTGTACTCAATGGTGTTGCAATCCATGAAGCCTCAGGGTCTCCAGGTTCCTCAGCATCAGTTGCTCCCTGGGGCTCCATCAGTGGTGAAGGCTTATTTCGGTCCTCAGGATCTCCCACTTCTGCTGACAGGGTCGGTGGTTGGTTCTCAGCTGGAGCTCCCACCACAAGTCCTTCCTTCTCAGACTGACCTGATTTGCTTCCTTTTATAGTGGTCCAGCACTTTGAGCATGCCTAGTATGGCCAGAGGGAGAACTTCCAAAACCCACAGTATCCTGTTCACCCCTTTCAGCCTAATATGGAGTTTTGCACATGCTGTCACACATACCTAATGACTGTTGGAGTTTAATCCAAGGTGAAATGTTTTGGTCAACCTGAGTCTGCATTTGTCAGCTGAAAAATGTCACCCAGGACTGCCCATTCCCCTATATAAACAATACATACAAAGGCTTAGCAAGAGGGGGCCCTTCCTTACGAAGAGAATGTTTATAAAATCTTTAAAAAACAACAAATAGTCTGGTAGCACTTTATAGACTAACAAAAAATGTAGCTGGTATCATGAGCTATCGTGGGCACAGCCCACTTCTTCACATGACCGGAGTGTTGGATATCTAGGACCAAAAACCCATTTTTGGTCCTAGACATCCAACACTCCGGTCATCTGAAGAAGTGGGCTGTGCCCACGAAAGCTCATGATACCATCTACATGTTTTGTTAGTCTATAAAGTGCTACCAGACTATTTGTTGTTTTTTCAGTTTACCTGTACAGACTAATTTGGCTACCCCCTGAAGCTATAAAATCTTTGTTTACATTGTTTTAGTGCCACAGTTAGCTTTCTTTACCGATCAAATTCTGAACATAAAATACAAAAATGCTGAGTATCACGTTCCAGGCAAGAGTATTAGTTAGAAAAGGAGATGGTTTTCCCCTTTAATTCCCTTTTCAAAGCTCACTTTACACTCCACCTTTAAAAATGAAGCCTTTTCTGATGCTGGTATTGCTGAGTAAATCTTTCATGTTTCTTCTTTGAGTATTTTAAAGATGTGACACTGCAGGTTTTTTCCCCAAGCTTGACCAACTATCAAACTAGTATTCAGTGTGCCACAAAAGAATTACTGTGCATCTAATCATATATCGTTACCCATTTGCTCCATGCCATATTCCCACTATTTCTGTCAACTTTACAACAAAAGCACTGTTCTCTTTTTAATAGTCTGTTTTTGTAGAAAGGGTAGTTGGCGGGGAGGGGAAAGAAAGGAAAACCTTTAGTGTTTGATTGATATAAAAAACAGTAGGGAATGGGATTTTAGCAGTAATATTTTGTTATACTTCCCTATTTGGTCAGCATTCATAGAGTAGAGACCAAGTTCATAGCAATTTAAACAAATGAAAGGATTGACTTCAATGGGCTTTAGGTTTCTATGAATAATGTGTAGGAAGGAAAGCTAGTACTCTTTTCTTTTTATGGTCTAACTCCTAGTGAAATAATGGGACAGGGAGGTTTTTTGACCTGTTATACAGGAGGTCAGACTAGATGGCTATGCCTCTACTAGTGGATCATGATGCAAGGGAAGTCAGGAAAAGCAAGGAAAGGTTGTGAGGCACTGAAAAAATTATTCTACTCTAAAGCAAAAGAAAAAATCCACAATAACCAAACCAAGCCACCACTTCCCATACACCCTTAATCTTCAAGATCAAGTAATGTCCTCTATGGCCTTCAGATCTGAGACTTGTGTGCTTTAAAAAATCACATTATAATTTTTATAAATATACACCTTTCAATGGATAATATTGAAATTAAGTATAAATTATAAATGTAATGTATGAAAATTTTTGAAAACCTATTAGAGCATGGAGTAAAGTGTTTCTGTAGCTACAAATCGGCTAATTATTAGAAAGTCTTACCCGTTTTAGTACAGGTATGTTATCTCCATCCAGGTACAATGAAAAATTATTAGAATTTTTCTCTGCAGCTAAGCAAAGTAAGTGAAGATTAGATTTTGTGAGGTCAGTAGACCCATCAAATGTATCAGAGATTTTCTTTATTCAATTCATACATATATCCACTCTCGTGAGATATTACATTTCTAAGAAACACTGATAAAGCCCATACTCACAGCATTGGATGTGTCTAGACTACAGGGGTTGGGGGTTTGAAAAAAGTGGCCTTTTTTCGAAAAAAACTTCCCCTGCATCTAGACTGTAAATCGAAAGTAAATCAAAAGAACGCAGCAGTTTTTTTGATCATGGAAAACCTCATTTTACGAGGAATAAAGCCTTTTTCCGAAAGTGCTCCTTTGAAAAAAGGCGTTATTGAACACGAACTGTGCTTTTTCGAAAGTACTGGCTGTAGTCTAGACGCTCTCTTTCGAAAGAGGCTTTTTTGAAAGATTCTTTCAAAAAAGCCTCTTTTGAAAGAGGCTTGTAGTCTAGACGTAGCCATTGTGAATAATAGTGTCAATAGTTACCCTTATGAAAAAGCTGTACAGGATGGATGGACTTTAACAGAAGTGCCTAAGTGACTTATAAATGCACGTCCCACCTACTTGCAATGGGATCTGTACTCCTAAAACACAGAGGCTTTTGAAAATTCCACTATGTATCTTTAGTAAGACTAAAGTTATAATAGAAGCATAATCTTAGGGAAACTACTATACTTCATAAGAGTTGTCTTCTGAAAATCAATTTATTCTTCCTTCCTCCACAGCCTAGTTATCAAACATATTGGACATAGGTTGTATTGTCATCATGATATGCAAAATGAGTTGGTTTTTTTCAGTGCAAGTGATGGGTATTAATCCCATACCTCAAAACTCAAATTTATAAATTGAGAACTGTCATGTGTATGTACAGCAATACCAGGAGTGAATATGAGCAATAAAACACAATAATTATATGCTTGTTTCATCAATATCATAGTATCTAATTTTGAAATCAATATTGTCAGGGTAGCAGAACACAACTCTGAGTAAGTTAATTCATTTGCTTTAGGCCCCCTCACCTATGCTTTCTATCATCTTCTCTAAACAAACTTTTAAACTATTGTTAGGAAAGTGTGAGGTAATACCTCTCAATATAGCCAGGCCCTTCCAAAAATAACAATGCCAGAGGATCAAGAGACATCCTAAATATATTTTCAGATTATTGGTTTCATGGTAGGCAACTCATTTACAAGCCTTTTTTAACTAAAACAAAACATCTGAGTTATTTTGGGTATACTTTTTCCTTAGGCCCATTATTAGCTTTACAGACACGTATTTGAAATTTCTAGTTATAGAAAAAGAGGATGCTAAGACTTGGTGTGTAGGAGGTTGAACTCTATTAAAACTGAGGCTGATCTCTACTGAACAAGAGCAATTGGTAGCAGCTGTCTAATTATAGATTTAATGGCTCCCAGACTCTTTGGTGATGGATGTGGCTAGAAGCCCAATCGAGCTTTTCAGGAATAAAGACTCCAGATGAAATCCTGACACGCTGAAGTCAATAGTTTTGCCATGCATTTCATAATAACTCCATATACTGTGCTTTTCCTCAGATCTCAAAATGCTTAACAAAAGAAGTCAATATCACCATCCCCATATTTTACACATGGTGAGACTGAGGCATTGGGAAGCAAAGTGGCTTGCCCAAGGTCAACTAGCAGGCCAATGCAGTTAGAAGCCAGGTCCCTGAGTCTGGGTGATTACATTCTCAGATTTTACCCAGAGTGATTGTCATATGAATAAATCTGAACGAAAATGGTTGACTTTTGTCCCCTGACTTGAACCTGGCCCTGGCAACCTTTCATGAGACTACATCATAGTGTTCAAACATCAGAGCAATCAGGGGGAATAGAACATATATTGACAGGCTATGTGATATGCCTGAGGCCTACTGAGATCTAGCACTAGGCAGTTAGGGTACATCTACACAGTAGTGTTATTTTGGAATAACTGACGTTATCCGAAAAAACATAGCCTGCATCTACACTACAAGCAGTTATTTCGACATAATGTTGAAATAATGTTGAGCTGGAGGACTTCTTACTCCAACTCCTGTAACCCTCATTTTATGAAGCATAAGGGAAGTCAGAGGAAGAGAGCTTTTCCTCGGACTTCCTGTTGCGTAGACAGTGCCAAAAGCTGAAATAAGCTAATTTGACTTAAGCTATGCAATTGATGGAGCTGAGGTTGCGTAGCTTATTTCGGCTTTAGCCCGGCTGTATAGATGTGCCCTTAGGGATTAATTTGAGTGTTCTATTTAGGGGCCTTTTTATTTCTGACTTGAGTGTACTAGATGGTTGGAGCTCTCAGTGCTTAAAGTAATTTTAAATGAAGATGTACTGCAAGCAGAAGAACCTAAAATTTAAGTATATTTTACTTTGGTATAGGTATTAGAGTTTGAGTTAGCATATGGCCTGACTGGAAGCATAAACCAGCATACATACACACTAAACCTGAACCTGGGGAATCTAGCAGTATGTGCTTTGGAATAAACAAATAGCCCAACATAGCTGCATAAATAAAATAGTAGACGTTTAGATACTTTTCCCAATAAGGTATCCATGAAGCTAACTGCATCAACATATCAAAACTATTAGCAAAGTCATTGATGCAAATGGAGTTTTAGTGGTCAGGAAATGTAATCATGGTTAGCCAGAAAATCACATATGGGCCAGGGATTGGAACCTTATCCAATATGGTCAGGTGAACATTCTGGAAAGTCTTAGCTAATAAACCATGTTCTCTCCATTTCCCTTCAAAAGTAGTGGGTAGGAGTCTATAGCAGTTCTTGAGACTGGCTCTATGTGACCATTTGCAAGTCACTTGTTGAGCTGCCTCAGTTTACCCTTTGTTCCTGGCCTTGCATATTTTGTTCCCTCTTTTCCTTCATTCCTTACCTTCCTCAAGTCAACATTGTCACTCTTTTCTATCTTGCTGAAGAGAAATCGTATTTTTGTTTTCCTTTTTTCTCCTGCCTTGTTTTACCCCACTGAATTTTCCCTGTTTCCTTAAGGAAAATCTTTCTTGCTTGCTCTTTTATATTTCCTACAAGTAAAAAACAAATCCATTTCAAAAATATTTTTCTTTCCCAAATGAGGGTCTAATCCAACTCACAATACAGTCAACAGAAAGACTTTCACTGACTTCAGTGGATTGTGTTGAATAAGTACGAAGGGGACTAACGTGTGTTACCATTTACACCAGTGTGTCTCCATTGCAATCTCTCCAGATTTGTCATGGATGCTGAGGGCAGATCTTAGTGCAACATAGCATGTATCTACTTTTGCAGTTAAATCACCACCTTCGCCTTTTTTCTCTGTTCTGAGGCGTATATTTTTCTGGTCTAGTTTTATCCTCCACCTTTCCCTTTTTATTCTATTCTTTTCTACTTTCCTTTTCTCTCAACCTTCTGTGCAACCAAAAAAAGTGCATTCTACTTAGTTAAATATTTTAAAAATGCTTATTTGTAATCTGGTTAGATTATAGGTTGCTATTTCAGAGTTCCCTTTTGTCTCCTCCCTGTTCTAATGATTCAGTTTCCTTTTTCAGGGACACAGAGAAGTGCTCCTTCAGAGCATTAGTGGAGACCTTTGTTTTAGCTCGGCAAGGTTACTATTATAGAGTCTAAATTTGGTTTGGTCACTAGCTTTCAGCATTGTATGTGAAAGTGTTTATGCTGCTATAGTATAAAAGGGCAACCATGGCCTATAAAAGGAAAAGCTAATATAACCAAGTAATACACCATATACATTTGTGTGCTCTTGTATTGCTCATTGCTATTGTTAAAGACACAGGAGGCCTATAAACAATTATTAAAAAGTAACATGAAGGCTGGCCCATTTACTCAGGGTTATTACATGCACTGGACTCCTGGGATTATGGTTAGTACATGTCATGTAGGGGTCCAGAATCTGAGGAGAATAGCAAATTGACTCAAACCCCCAGCACTGTAAATTTTAAGGGCAAAGTGCCTGAGGATGAAAATCTCAGAGGGGTAGTCGTGTTAGTCTGTAACTGAAAAAACTTAAACGACAACAAATGGTTCTGCCATGCCTTAGAGACTAATAAAAATGTAGATAGTATCATGAGCTTTTGTGGGCACAACCCACTTCTTCAGATGAATGGGGCAAGGGATCCAGAGGTACAAATAAATAGCAGAAAAAGAGGGAAGATGGGGAGGGAAAGAGAAGGAAAAAAATCTTGTCTATTAGAGTGTCCAGTCTAAATGAAGCTAACAGAGTGGGCTATAAATGGCCAATACTTAGCTTTTGGTGTCAGTAGGGAGTTGAATATAGCGGATGATGAGGATGAACGAGTAGTCGCATTACGTCTACAATAAAGAGGGAGGATTCCCAATGATTTCAGTGTGCCTTGGATCAGGCCTTAAGTGCTCTCACTGGCTTCTTTCTCTTGAATGTGATCCCTGTATTAGTTTCTCACTTCCAGTCAGTCCCCAGACTGTGAAGAGCTATTCAGGAGAGAGGTGAGTACAGTCAAGAGAAAATGAATGAAAAATGTGGTTATTCCTCCTTTCTCCTTCCAAGTACAGCTCCATCTGTGTAGCTTCATCTGTAACCAAGCTAAGACCATTTAATTTCACTTATATTTAGTGGACAATTCGGGCTTCCTTGTCACAAGATGGACCCTGCCATTTACTTTTCTCGCTATATGATGGAAATACTTGTTGCACATCTATTCAGCACCAAATTGATTTGATGGCTCATGGTCACAGGCAATACTTAGCTTCTAGTAGGTTGCTTATGAGGCAGACATAACTCATTCTCCTGTAGCAGCTATGTCAGTGAGCCCAATAAGGCCATCTATGCCTTTCTAGTTTTCTTGGGTGGAGTCCAATGCAGTGTGCATCTGCATGGTATATTTAAGAAAAAGTCAAGCTAGAGGAGGTAATGGTTTTTAATGGACCACCTTCTGTTGGTGGAGGGAACAAGGTTTTAAAGAAAAGCTGAGCTCTATGAAAATTTAAAGCTTGTCCTCTCCACCAACAGAAGGTGGTCAGTACCTGGGACCCACATGACTGCAAACATAGATAAGAAAGGACCACAGAATGATTCAGGAAATCATGGACTTGAATGCCACCTTCACCAGGCCTGGGGGGAAAACCAACCAGCAACTTTAATTAGGAACAAAATTATGCAATTTTTTGAAATGTATAATTTAATAAGTCATTAAAATTGTCTCGCAAGCACACTGAGTATATGTATTACTGAACTAGTTCACAAAGGTAAAGCAGTGGATCTATCTTCCCTGGATTTCATTAAAGTTTTTGACACTGAACCTTGCAAAAGGATAGTCTGAAGTTCTTTTTAAAAGAAAAACATTTTAGCAAAGGAAGAACTGTTAGTAGTAGGTTTAGGGGAATTGGTTGGCACAACTGGAAGCTATGTCAGGATATGTGAGATATTAGAATTATTTTCTAGTGGGGAAATAACAAAAAACTTACAGTTACTAATGTGAGATGTCATAAAGAACCACAGTTATAAATGTGAGCCAACATCCCCCCAATGACTTTAATGAGGATACACAAATATACACCAACTGCAGATCTGCCCCATATGCTCTTTGGAGAAGGGAGCTATGAGATTTATTCTTTATTAGTGACTTGTGAATCATTTTCATCTAAATAAATTAACTTACATTTAAAAATATATTGCACAATAAACATCAACAGCATATTCTGCACCTCCTGATACAGATGTTCTCAAAATGACTGAGCTGTATTCCACACTAGATATCGTCTCACTTCTCTAACTCTGGCAGAAAAACCTTTTGGCCCCCCTTTCTGCTCACAAATTCTGGTTGTTACAGACTTTGGTGGTGAATGAATTCTTTAATCAAAGGCCATATCAGTAGTTTGCACAATGGTGTCTCAGGAGCACCAGCTGGGTCTTTTCAGCTGATCTCATCTTTGCCAGTGTGGCATGGGGAACAATATGGGGTGCTCCCAATACAGGGAAGATTCCAAGTCAATGTCCAATGAGCATCATAAGCTCCCAACAGGATACTCTGCTCAACAACTGAGCTAGTGTAGAATGCAGCAGTTCAATTTCAGCTGCTGGGTAGATTTAAGATGTTGCCCCATTTTTCAGCACATTGCAATAGTATAGTCTAAACTTGACAAATATCCTCTACATTTAAGAGGAAAAATATGACTTCCTTGCTATATATGGTGTTGGGTGGGAGGTAATAGCCAGCATCACTGCTGCTACTTGCTCCTCCAGAAGCAAGGGCTCTAACCAGACCTCCAGCATTAATTGTTGAGCACCTCTTATACAGGGAATTTCACAGAATCACAAGCAAAGCCTCAGGCTGTATCTCTCTCTCTCTCTCTCTTTTCTTCTGTTTCAAGCTCTTATACCCCATTCTCACACCAAGACTTAAAGAGACTTGATTGGATGATACAGAGAAACCAAGCTGGGTGTCAAAAGCATGCCAAAATCTTTTATCCATATTCTTCTCACATACACACTTAACAGAAGTGATTATTACCTCATAGAATTCTATGATGAGATATCCCATCTTGTTGTAATAACAAGTGTAGTCCCCTTATTAAAGGGACCTCTGTTTTTTTCTGGAAAGACCCTGTGTGCTGCAATCCAGACTACAATTCCCATGAGCCCTTGGGAAAAATAGGAAGGAAGGACTCTTGGGGATCGAGGACTCTCTCTCCATGTGCCTGAAGAAAAGAGGCCTAGCAGTCTGGGCCTTGGCCTTGGAGTTTGGAACCGAAGGGGGAGCCAGGCTGCTGCCAAGGACATTGATCCAGTCCGGGGGCTGTTGGAGGGCAGCTACAGACCGGGACTAGATGCCTGTTGGAACTGGGATTCAGCAGGCTGCTTCCGATAGGCACAGCATGAGGCAGTAAGTTTTGGGCCTTGTTGAAAAAGTGCTGCCTGGGACAGAGCTGCTGTCTAGCCTGGACCGAATCTCCACTACAGCTGCAACATCAGCGCGCCAACGCAAGCGTCTGGGACTGTGAGTCCAGGGTGTGCACACTCTGGGGTGGGGTCACTGTTAGTACAAATGTTAGCTATATAAGCTTCAATTATTGTTATGTGTTTGTAATGCTATTCATTGCTAAATCTGTTAATCCCTGTTTATTTAAATTAAGTAAAGATTGTTTATTTTAAAGTATTCTATTAGATGTATATGATTTGTAGTTGTTCTAGAATTAGATCCAGATTTATGTTGGAATGAGTATGTTCCTGGAGGCTCTCAAGGCACACCAGTGAGTGTGTACAAGGCCAGCCAGGTGGAGGCACCGCCATGCACATTCATTACAAGCAAGGGACTGCAGCAAGGGGGTGGATAGGGCTTTCCCCAACTAAACACCATCACCACTGGGGTGCTCAGGATCTCTTTTGGGTTAAAACATCAGGTGCCCAGGCACACCTGTGAGTGTGACCTGCTCCCTAGTAACCCGGGGAGGAAAAAGGGGGTTACACAAGTATCCAAAACTACCTGATGTATCTCTCTGCAAAAAAGGACTGAAGCCCTGAAGAGCAGATTCATCCACTCCTGCCTCCTGGGTCAACACTACTTCATGATCCATGGTTCTGAAGGCAGAAAATAGGTCCATAAATACCAGCATGGACAACCACAGGGCTACTCGTGTGCTTTAAATTACACACTTGTGTACGTGCTTTACTAGGTTGGTAATGAGGTGCTAATGCAGTCTTGATATACCTTTATTTTAAATGTATCCGAAGCAAAGCATGTTTGTGTACGGTGATTTGATGCAGCTTTCCATTTTACAGAAGTTTTTGGAAAGCATGTATAATGGCAAAACATCATTCCCCAGAAGGTTTGTGTCAGTGAGTTTATTGAACAGACTATGTGGGACAATATTGACTTTAATACAATCACTTGCAGTGATTAGATTGTCGCCAGGGAAAAGGTAATTTACCTGCAAAGAAATGATCTGCTTATTTTGTATGTTTAATGCTTGTGGTGCAATAACTTTATTTTTTACACCAATAAGTCAAACAAGTATCCCTGCTCTTGATTGTGCAAGTTCAGGAGGTGAGGAATAGTAGCACAATTCTAACATACAGTTATAAAGAGATGTACACTGATTTCTAGATGAGATCATTCATAATGCAACTGCTAAAGCTAATAGGAAGAAGTGATTCTAGCAGGAATGTACATAAGATTTTCATCTGGGCTTTTACCAAACTTGGCAATACAGCAGTCAGTCTGAAGTCCTGCGCAGATTCTGTTATTCTTTTTCACAAGACTTAAACTAACATGGCACCTGCTGCTTCCCCCTAGAGAATGGAAAGAGAAGAAAAAGAACCGAAATTTGTTGCCACACAATAAATGACAAACAACAACTTGATGCTTCCTTCAGAACAAGAATCACATATTCAGGAGTCACCTGAGGGCACCCTGCTGCATAACTGTCTGCCAGGTAACTAGTGTGTTAGGTACTGTGAGCATTGGGACCTCATCACAGAAATAATTCATTTGATTATACTGGCAATGGTATAACGGGGAAAAACTCAACTATTAGGATACTCCAAGTTCTTAGTCAAAGTGATGTGATCCACGACCAAGAACTAATGGGGTTACAATGTTCAAAATGCTGCACATGTCACATCATATATTGTGTATCTTACAAATTCATATACCAAAGTCACAGGATCCAGCTTTCATGAGGTACACAAGGTAAAATCCAAAACTGTGCTGAACCCCAACCTTCTCCCCAAAGCTCATTTAGCACAGACCACTGAAAAGCTGAAAGTTATTTCCATCTGTCAGTACTGAGCAGGCTTCAATTTGAAACTATAATGTAAAGGTGAAAGGTCAAATGATAGGCCCCAAAATGGGGAGTACTACCTCACTGCACAAATTAGTCCATTCTTGTGGGTCTTATGCAAAAGAAGTGTGGCAGAATTTGTCCCCATCTTCAGTGTAAGTTCATAATTCAGTCTAGTTACTCCCAATTTATATCAGAATAAGCAGATGGAGTATGGTCCATATTACCCATTCACTGAACAATACACTGTTTTTGAACCTCTCATTGGCATTTTGAAACATGGTTCAGCTTAATGAAAGGTTTTGTTTTTGCCTTTCCAATTACGTCTGTAATAGCATAAGTGCTTTTATATGAGAATTGCAAAATCTGGATCTGGGGGGTTTTATGCTTGAGAATCATTATAGTCATTAGTTCCTGTAATTTGTCCTTTTTATACCTATGGTTTCTCGGTTTTAAGCACATGTTTACAGAGGTTTTTTCTTTGTGATTTTTGTGCCCTGTTGGTAGAGTAGCACAACGGACTAGATAAATTAGTGATTAGTTAGAGAGTTGCATAGACAGCTTTGCTGTCTCTCTTTTCAATTAATTTTCAGATACATGATACGGAAGCTAACAGGTTTTTTTGTTTAAAAATAAACAATGTACCAAAAGAAAACGATATTTTACTGATTAGGACCTTATTACATAGAGATGTGTATTAAAAATATTTGTCCTTTCTTCCAATACTAGTGTAAATTCTCTATTGAACAGTGGTGGAATTCTGTGGCCTGGCACGTCAGCTTCCCAGTAGGAGAAAAAATTGACATGGAATCTGGGTATACTCTGCTTATTTACTCTCACACATGCCATTCCTGGAACACAGGCAGATGCAACCATCATGCAGGCAATCCTGCTTCTCCCAACATTTCACCTCACCCATCTTATACCTAATGAAGCAAAACTGGCTGTAGAAAAATGTGGGAAAATATTGAAAATATGGAGAAATATGGAGAAATATTGAAAATATGGAGAAATGTAAATTTCAAGAGCTTTTTCCTGCCTATGAAATATTTTTCTACATTTCAAAATACAATATTTTTATGACTTACCGTATGGTAGCACTTAAAGGCCACCAAAATGTCTTCCTACCAAAATTATCTGAAAGTCTGGAACAGTATAACTTAATATTTTGTCAAGTGAGGGTCTATTAACATCCTAACAAAACCAATGCACAAAACTAATCTGAAACCACAAGATCCCAAATAACATTTTCCCATAAAATTTATTCAGAAACACGGTAAGAAAAAGTCATATTGAAAAGGTTATTCCCTAATCTGCACACATATACTGTGTTATCACTGACCAGGTCACCTTATTCTGAAGAATTGTGTCCCTTTGGTCTCCTGAAATATAATCAAACTTTATTATCATGGTATCGTATGCACAGTGTGGTGCATCATTTTAGCATATGATTTTGTATAAATGATTTAAATCTGTCTCCCTTGTTCTATTTGCTTTATTTGATTTAAAATTTTATGCTCATTTATAACTATCCATCTGTTTTCCTGAAGTCATTTTCAGTATCTGTTAACTCTCAAATTAATTTTTCTTCTCTCTTCAACGTCATCCAAACCAGATTCTTCTTTCCATTCGACCTGGCCTATGGGAGTAGTGAGTGAATGTTGACCTATCATTTCTTTCCACTTTTCTTTGGAGACAGAGGCTTGACCTCATATGTTTTTACACTGAAAAAATACAGTAAAAGGACACTAACATTGCAACGTCAATCACTCAAAAATTAGAAAATGCCAGAATAAAAGTTTAAGGTAAAATTAATATTCTCCTTATGTAGGTTTTGATTCAGTCTTCAATTACATGAACATTACAGTTGGTTGAAATTTGTCAATGGAAAAGTTCTCCTGAAAAATTATGGGGCTTTGTCAAAATTGGTACGTTCTGCGTGGAAAATATTGATTTTTTTTAATTCAAAAATCTGATTTTTTTGGAAGTTTTCAAAGTTTAGTTTTGAATCGATATTTTTAATTCAAATTTACATTTGGATACCTGGAAATATATTGGAAGAAATTATGAAACCATCAGTTTGTAAGCATGGATTTGTCAAGAACAAATCCTACCAAACCATTTGATATAATTACTGGCCTACGATGTGAGGGAAAGAAATTGACTTGATAATTTTACTTTTAGAAAGGCTTTGGCACAGTCCCACAAAGCATTCTCATAGGTCAAGTTGCTGCTGGAGATGCACAACTGGTTGACAGTCCATAGTCAAGCTGTGGCTTGCTGCCTAACTGGAAGGGCATATCTGGTGCTGTCTTCTAGGGGTCAGTCCTGGGTCTGGTTTTAGACAATATTTTCATTCATAACTTAGTAGAAAGTATAATTAGAAAATTTGTGAGTGTCACCAAAGTGGAAAGGGTTACAAGCACATTGGAGGACATGGTTATAATTCATAATGACCCTGGCAAATTAGAGAATTGGTCAAAAGTCCACAAATGACATTCAGTAAAGACATGCGCAAAGATCACTTCACTTAGGAATGAAAAATCAAATGAGCAACTACAAAATGGGGAATAACAGGGTTGGTGATAGTACTGCAGAAAAGGATCTGGGGGTTATAAAGGGATTACATTCAATGTGATGGAGTTGAAAAAAAGTCTAATATAATTCTGGGGGTGTATTAATAGTAGTGTCATGTGTAAAACGCTGCAGATAATTGTCCCTCACTACTTGGCACTGGTGAGGCCTTATATGGGTTACTATATAGAGTTCTGGGTGCCACTCTTTAAGGAAGATGTGTACAAAGTGGTGAGAGTACAGAGGAGAGAAATAAAAATTGTAAAAGGTATAGATAACCTGCACATGTTTCTTCTTGAGGAAAGAAGACAGAGTGGGGACCTGATAACATATTTAAAGACTGTTGAATGCTTTTACAAAATGAGCGATTACTCTTCCTATCCACTGAAGGCAGGAGAAGTAATGGGCTTAATGTTCAGCCAAGAAGATTTATGTTAACTATTTGGAAAAACTTTCTAACGATAAGTGTAGTTAAGCTCTGATATAAGCTTCCAAAGGAGGCTGCGTACTCCCTATCACAGGACATTTAAGAACAGGTAGGACAAACACCTGTCAGAGAGGCTCTGACAGAGTAAATTTCTTAAACTATATCAGTTTCTGGAACTTTCTGCTTCCTGTCAGTCAACAAATATTGCAAGCGCATGGAGTCCATTTCTCTCAAGGTGAAATCCAGATGTCTAGATGAAAGACACTCTCATTTAATGCTGCTTTTACTGTTAATGAGCTGAGATTAGCAGGTTTTGTTGGAAAGATATCAGTGTAAGTTTAAACATTCTTTCTGAAATGAACTACTAAGGAGTAATTTCTTCTAACAGGTCTTTAATGCTTCTGTTTAATTGGATGCAAATCAATCATAAAAGAAACCTGATTTTGTTTTTAAATCCCTAATTTTACTTTGATTTCTGGTTACTATTCAGCAGCCTAGATGATTAATCTCCACGTGTGTGAAAAAAAGGATTTCTTTGATTATCTCATTGATTAGTACCTCAATTAACTCATTTAGTGCATTTTCCAGCTCTATCAACTCAGAAAGTAACCTTATAAACAAGCTATTTTTATATCCTGGGTGTTGTTAAAGTATTTTAGATGAGTGGGAAATCTAGGTCTTATTGGTAGAGTATTCCCGGCATCAAGTGCAGTAGCTAAGGATGCCACTCAATTAACTTCTATTGTGTCACAAAGTTAGCTTTTGTCTAGGAAAACGCATATTACAGATCCTGATCCTGCAAAGTTTCATGCACATGCTACATTTTGCTGTGAGTTGTCTTGTTGAAGTCAGTGGCACTACCCATGCTGTCTAAAGTGAATGTGTGCATTTTTGCAATATCAGACCCATATACCGTACTAGAGGAGTGTTTTACCTTACAGCTCAAAATTCAATGAGATCCTCACCCCATAATAAATAAAAGATGGGAGAATTTTGGTATATCTAAGTTCTAGTATCTTCATGCACATTGCTACTGAATTCTCTCACCAATGAGAGCTTAACAAGGAGCATATATACAGACTGTACCTCTATAAACTGGGACTTTCTGGTCCACCAACATCCATGGTCCTGCTAGACCACAGATGTTCCTGGACAGAGAATTCCAGGGCCAGGAACCCAGTGGCAGGGGAGTTGGGGTCATTGTCCGGCAGCCCAGCCAGGGCCGGAGCCAGTGGCAGCAGGGCCATTGTCTGGCAGCCTAGCTGGGTCCAGAGCTAGTGGCAGGAGGGCTAGCATGTGGCAGCACAGCAGCAGAGGGGCTCATGTCCGGCCAGCTGGACGACAGCAGAGCTGGACTCTGGAAAACCCTGGTGGGGCCAGCAATCTGCCCAGCCAGTCCAGAGGCACCAGGGTGAGCCGGGCCCAGAAATGGAACTCGTGGTAGTGGGGGATCAGCAGGCTGGTCTACACTACAGACTTTTGGTGGCAAAACGGATGTTTTTCTGACAAAACCTGAGTTGCATCCACACTGCAATCCCATTTTTCCAAAAGTAAATTGAAAGAACAGAGAGGTTTTTCCGGCGTTGGTAATCCTCTTTCTCTGAGGAAGAAGCCTTTTTCCTAAAGAACTCTTTCGGAAAAAGGCATGTGTGGATGGGGAAGAGGGAGTTTTCAAAAGAAGAGGAAAAAGGAAAAAGCACAGGTGCCCTGGTGGCCACTCCATCCATAGTAATCATAGCTTAAATGTGAGATAGCGTCCATTCAGTGTGGACACTATCTTTCAAAAAAGATCACTTTTTCAATGAGCTTTTGTGTATGGACGCTCTCTTTCAGAAGATTTTTCAGAAGCTCTCTTCTGAAGAAAGGTTCTTCTAAAAAAAGCCTGCAGTCTAGACATAGCCTGGGAGGCTGGTGACAAAGGGCCTCCCCTGGTCCAGCAAATTCCCTCATCCAGGACCAGTCAGGTCCTGAGGTTGTCGGACCAGGGAGGTCCAGACTGTACATTCATTTTCTTTGCCATTTGTTGCTCTTATATATATATATCGGAGGCACATTTTCCCAATATTTACTGTATTTGGGCAATTTCATTGCAAAGTTCTTGATATAGAGAACCACATTTTTGCCACAGTCTTCATCAGGCCTCTATTTTTGCAAAACTGGGACCATAAATTTACATCTGTAACTTTGCAGGTGCAAAAAAGAAGCTACGTTTTAAAAAGTCTGGCCCACATTAATAAATACATTTTTATAATTAAACTTCTGTTCCGCCTACGTTCACAAAGAGGGTTCACTGTTGTGATGCTGACTGTCACTATACCTTACTTTTAGGTGCCTGGGATATCATTGGGTTTCATAAGCCTATGTTAGGGACTCAGGCTTCCTATAACATGAATGGAGACAGAGACTTGCCAAAGAAGAAGTCACAAAAGCCAACATGCTAGGCAGCTGCTCACTGAAAGTAGCCAGTGACAGATGTCAAGGAAAGAGGTGGATTTTAAGCCCTACCCATTCAGGGATTTGGGCACTTTTCCCTGCTTCAGATGCTCAGGTACAAACCTTCTGTTAGGGGCCTAAGGTGCTTCTTGCAAGAAGCTCATAAGGAGGAGGAGGATTTTTAGCCCAGTGGTTAAGAGATTTACCTGGGGAAGCCACCCCATTCAAGTCCTCCCTCTGTCCCAGGAGAACAGTTTGAACAGGGAATCTGCCTCTCTGATGAGTGCTCTAACTGCTGGGCTATTTGATAATCAGATGTAGAACTCCCTCAAATAGTCTTGTTGATGCTGTTCCACTTTGGATCAATAGTCAGTCACTGGAGCAGAGAGACTGAATCTTGGGTCTGTCACGTTGTGGGTGAGTGCCCTAACTATTAGTCATTGTCACATTTGCTCTGGCTTAGAGCACACCTACCAGATTGGGCCCAACAGGTAATCTAAGCAGTGGAATACCTATCTTCTTCTGGTCTGTGAATAGCACTGGCATTAGTGTCTGGAAGTCTAAAGCAAGGCTTCAGTGCATATATTCAGAGACAGAAACACAGGTGCTAGGGAACTCTTACTGAAAAAAAAATTGGTCTTTGAGGTCTACAGGTTTTGGTGGCAGCTGAGTGGGGGAGGGGGGTGTGCAAATACCAGAGGCATCTGTATCTGGGACTTAAATGTTTTAAGTGGCAGTTAGGTACTAAACCCCCTTTAGTGTTTTATCATGTTCTGCATTCTCCACAGGGCAGTGCTGAGGTCCCTAGAAAAGTGAACATCTTCCACTGTGTATGTAAACAGAAATAAACCTGTTTAAATTTACACTTTAATCAGAATTGCTAATTAGATTTGGAAGAGAGCACAAAAAACAGAGAACGCCAAATGTCTGTCAGCAATATAAATCCCTTGTCACTAGAACACCAGTCCTGCATCAGATTCTCAGGGGTGGATTGCAGTGCATATGTGCAGCCTTCTGGAAGCCTATGGGGCGCCAAATAGACATAGGGATCCTGATATTTGAGTCATAGATAATAATATTGCATTACATGGTGGTACTCACTATGGGATGGTAGAGATAATTCCCTGAAGCTTCCTTTAGCATATCACAGGCCCTTGCTGAACTAATAAAAGCCTCATAATGGAGAGATTTGTTTCTATTATTTAGAGATGGACAATGCAACATAATTAGGCTTTCCTTTGACAAAATCTTGTCAACCAGGTTTTGGTTTACAAAGGAAGGACTAATTTTTTGGTCTCTGGTCTTCCTTTTTTAAAATTTCCCCTGAAACACTGAAGTTCAGTAGGTTCAAGAATTTAAAACATGACTGAAAAAACAAGCTAAATTGGTTTGACTTTCATTTCCATTTTATCTCAACGATTGACTTCAGGGATGATAGAAAAATGTGCAGATTTGGCTTTTTAAAAAAATCTTCATTTACTGTGGAGGGTACCACCTGGTGTTCATAATGACAGTACATGAGATCTTAATGTGGGGGAGGAGGAGAAGAAAATGGACTGCTTCTCACAGCTTCGCACCTCCTGTCTATTCTTTCTCATCTCCTTTCATTCATTCCTCTTCTCCATGAACCTTACCCCTGGTCTACTCATTTCTCCTATAACCAGCTTCATGTGTTTCTTCCCTGTTATCATCTTACACTTGGCCACTTGGCACACTCTCTCATCTGTGTGTGTTGAACACTGAAATCCCAGCCAAGTTATTCGCCTTTCTGCCCTGTCTGCTCCTTTCCTTCTCTTGCATAACTTGATGGACTAAGCAAAAATATACAAAACCAGTCTACTGTAACCCAAGTGATGCAGTAACGGTAGTTAAGTGCTGACAGACCACATTCAGTAGGATCAAGCTTGGGCCTTTGAAGCTTATTTTATGAACCTCTACTATATGAGCTAACAGCCACAAGGATCGTAGTCAAGGCTGTAGCAAACTCCTCAAACTATATACAGTCTAGATCAGGGTACACTTGGGGCAGAAGCCCTTTGGAGGGAGGCCTCTAACCAGAGCCCTGACACTCAGCTTCAGATTTGGCCCTGGGTCCAGCAAGCCTAAGCCGGACATGGCAACTGCATTAAAACTGGGTTGCGACCCACTTTGGGGCTCTGACTCACAGTTTCAGAACTGCTGATGTAGGTGCCACTGCAGAAGGACTGAGCACCACACCAAGGAACTAGGTGTAACATATTTCCCCTAGCTGAGAAGTATATTCTGAGCTTCAGAGACTTCCTGGTTGGTATGCCAGATGATCCCCTATTTGTAACACCACCAGACACTGGTGGGCAGGATTGAACGTGGGACCTCTAGAGCTAAAAGCATGAGCTAAAAGCCAAATACCTATCAGCCAACACTGTAGCAGACTCACAAAGTGCTAGATGGTCTATGTGCAATTAGAAGAGGACAGAGTACCACACCATGCAGGCACATCAGCTCAGTGTGTGTATGCTCACTCGTTTGTTTGTTTTGTTTTTTGTAGCAATGAGACCTTATGGGAGCTAGTAATCAGCCCTGTTTTCTAACCCCGTATTTCACATATTGTTCTCTTTATCAAATGTTGACTGTGGGGAACCAAGTACATAAAATAATAGCAGTTGAGATCTGTATGCTTTTTACTGACAAAAACAATACTTGTTTACTGCAAATAGTAGTACATGGTACTCTTTGTGAAAATGGCTCTGCAATTTCCCCACTGCTTTCTCGTTTAAACAATCAATTTACATAATGAGATTTGTGAAATCATTCTACAAATTGCCCTGAATGTACTAAAAGAAGCATAGGCTGTTTTAGTTTAACTAGAATGTCTCGTAACTGTTTATTCTAATTTATTATTGTACATTTAGGATTGAGGCCTCATTACAGCAGGTACTTTATGAACAGCATAAGAGAAGAAAAAGTTCCCGCCCCAGATTATGAGGGCAGATAAGGAGGAATAGGGGATGGGTGTGTGTGTGTGCCAGGAATGACTGAGTACAGGTAGAGTGGTTAGAGGTGTCAGAGGGAAGATCTTGTAATTTGTTTGGACCATGTTAAGCTTAGGCTGACAGATTTCGAGGAGGAGATGTAGGTTTGGATGAAGAGAATCATATCAGAGAGGAAATGTAAATGTATGAGTCCTTGTTGTGAAGATGGAAGCTGAAAATGTGTGAACAGATGAGATCAACCATATAAGGGTATGTCTACACTGCACTGAAGTTAGAAATAAGACATGCAATTTGAGCTACACAAATTGCGTATCTTATTTTGGTCTACACGGCGCCAAATTTCAAAATAACCTGCTATTCTGAAACATCCCTTACTCCTCATGCAATGAAGTTTACAGGGATGTCAGAATAGCGAGCCCAAAATAATGGGCTTGCTGTTAAGATGCGGCATAGCTATTTTGGGATACTGAGTATCCCGAAATAGCATTGCAGTATAGATGTAGCCTAAGAGAGGATATGAAAGATGAAGAAGAATGGCCCCAACATGGAACCACAGTATGCAATTGAGGAGAAGGAAAACCCATGGAAAGAGATGCTGAAAATGCAGTTAGAAGGGAACCAGATTAGAAGTTAGTAAAAAAAAACAGAGGACAATAATTCAGGGAGACACATGATTGGAAGCAGCTCTTAAGTCATGAGCATGAGGACGGCAAGGTTGCTGTTTTTGTTCATTTTTGTTTTAACCAGGACAAATTTGTCAGACACCATGGTGAAAACAGTGTCAGTGGAGTGGAGAAGGTGGGACCAGATGGATGGGAACTAAAAAGGAGTTTGAGGAAAGGAATCCCAGTTCTCAAAGGTTGGGAGAAGATGCTAGAAGCTGTGAAAGAAGAGAGAGGTAGAGGTGTGAGTCTTGTCAATCTTTTTTTAATAAATCATGATGATCTAAAACCACTTATTTTGTTCACATTTTTTATTTGTATCAATGTAAATAAATGTAATTGGGCCTAACTAATTGAATGTTTACTGTAACTAATACACCTTAATTGCTGTAAGTCTATCCATATTAATACCCACAGAAGTAATGGAGGCTAAGGAAAAATTGCTGCATAAAAGCCTCTACACCCAACTAACCTAATGAAGATGTTTTATAAAATCTTGCTGCCACTAGAGAAATTTAATTATTAAAAAACATTATCAAAACAGTGTGCCATGCAAGCTGTGGGGAGTCAGGCGATTGAATTCTTTGCCTAGGATACATAAAGTATCATTTTGCTGCTTCAGGGCTATATTAGCAAGAAATAATTGGAATGATGGATTTCAGTTTCCACTCTCTGATCCCAGAATCTTAGAACATGACATGAGAAGAAAATAACAATGGCCTAATGCCAAAAGCGTGGAGCACCCTCTCAAAACCCATTGTAGTCAGCACTTCTTAGAGCCACGTACTTGGAACTAGAGGAGGGGGTCTATAGCCATCAGTCTCCTCCAAATCTTTAACCTGTTTTCAGGAAAAAATGTTTATATATTCTGAAATATTTGGATAAAGTATGTTTACCCCTCTGTTTTCCTGGATGAATTTAGCCAACTCCCCAATCTGAACAGCCCTCAGCAATGGAAGTGTCAATTCAATACACACATTGGATTTTATTTTATATAAATTACCTTTATAATGAGCTAAATCAAAACCCCCTGATCCCAACAGCCCCACGCTTTAAGATGTTTGCAATCTGGGTGCAAGTTCTGCATTTGGAGTCCATTTGCATATCCTATAAGAGCTGATCCAAAGATCACTGAAGTTGTAAAAATATTCATCAAGCCGATACATACTTGATAAAAGCATATGATATATCTATAATCTAACACAGCATCACATTAAATTTCTTCATGTCTAACGTTGTACCTTACATTTCATAAAAGTTACAGTCTTTTTTCCGGGGGAGGGAGAAAGCACAGGGTTTGGTTTGTTATGAAGCATGAGATCTTGTTCATCATGAGACTCTTCAGTGCCCATTGGCTGTGTTCATGAATTCCAAGTCTCAAATGTTAGCATGAATAATTATTTGTTTGAAAATCCATCATGAAAGTTTGTGTATCACTTGGGCTATGTCTACACTGCAGCCTCCATGGCGGTGTGGAGGCTCTCTTGCGCAAGAAAGCTCTGATGGCCATTTTAGCCATCCACACATGCCTGTCCATACATGCCTTTTTGCGCAAGAGCTCTTGCGCAAAAATGCTTATTCCTTATTGGGAGAGGAATAACTCTTGCACAAAAAGTCCTGTGTTCTTATGCTTAACTGTACTTTTTCTTGCGCAAGAACAGGCTTGTAGTGTGGACGCGCCGCAAGTTTTTGCGCAGAAACTCTGCAGTGTAGACATAGCCTTGATGTTTGTATCCTGATTTAAAGTATTATCCAGTCAGGAAGCAGGAACTATCATCTGAGATAGGATATCAATCACACAACACAAATAACCAATGGTGAGCACTGGAGATTCAAAGAAAATAATTTTCACCCATTTTGTTTGCAAGTTCTTCAGCTTAATAGTATATGGCAGATGTTTGAATCTTTAATACAGGCACACAAACTGGGAACAGCTTCCAAAATGATTGCACGCCAAGAAAAAGGAACGAATTTGCAATAGTTTGACTAGCTCTAGTAGCTTATCAGTGGACTGTGGATCAATTAGTTCAAAGGATTACCTAATCACCTCACTCATTAATAGAACAAAAGATTCCAGCGGAATTGAGGGGGTATACATTATTTGCTGTGATGCATGCCATTACAATTGTGCTGGTAAACCAATCCAAAATACAACAGAAAATAAAACTCTTCTTCCATTAAGTATGATCCTGAACCTACATCATCCTGGAAAGACTTTTACCTGATCTCAAAGGAAAGTGTGAACTGAAGAGGGGGAGGGTACAACAAGTCTCTCCCTCTGCTTGCACTTTCTAAACAGGAAATAGGCACAGCAGCAGACACCATAATGCTGCTTGAAGAGCAAATAACATCAGAGAGGACAAGCAGGAAGTGGGACCACATGCTTCTTTATTCTGTACTGGCTGGCAGAGGCAGTTGAGTGGAAGGAATCACAAAGTGCTGGTGGGTTGGCAGCATCCCTCCTGCATGCTAGAGGAGGTGTATACCCCTCCATAATCAGCCTTCTCTGCTGATTCAACTAACAGAGCTATGACCTCGTGTCCTTTCTGTCCCCTTTAGGATGAATTGCTCCTCGGGAAAAGTCATTGTGTTGCTAGCAGTACTTTGTGTATCTATATAGCATGCCCTATTTGGAGCTGTAGGCTGAAGGCACAATATGGCAAAATAATGGAAGATACAGATCATTATACGTTATAATCAAGGGAATTGGCTATAATCAAGTTCAGACAGATCTGTCATCTTCAATGAAATGTTGGTACAATGATTCTGGAGATATACGAATTTGGTTTGCTTCCATTTGGAACTAAAAAATAAATAAAAAAAACCCCTATGCTTCTCTTACTGTGCTAGCAACAGAATATACCAATTAGCATTTATGTTCTATTGCAAATTATAATTGTGGAACAGCCTATAATGCACGTCTCTGCAACCTTACATATGCTTTTAAATATCCTAATGTCTGTGGGGCTAGAATGCTACTATAAGTTCACCCAATAAAACAAGTAGTTCTCTTGAATATAATGTGATAACCAGAGAAAATATTTTGAAGAAATATTTTGTATAAACAATGCTGCTGGAAAAAAAATCATGTGCTTATTATATTTTAAACGTTTTACAACCTTATTTTCTTAGTTAAAAGTACCACAAAATTACTATAGCAACTTATGCTACAGAATGACTTCATGCAGAAACATATGGAAGCAAATATACTATTTGTTTGTATGGGTGGTTTTTTCCTAAAAAATGGAAGTTATGAGTAGCAAATGTTCTGACCACTTTACTTTAAAAAAGGAAAAAGAGAATGACGAAGTGGTTTGAACAAACTTTTTTTCCCAGTGAACCTTGTGTCTAGTCTAGCTGATTAAAAATAATAAATTGGTGAGTTTTTTAGTTAAAAAATAGATGCCAAGTTAGTCAATGGGGTTATAGATGTAAAGGATTTGGTCACCTATCTGAAGAAGTCAGAACAAACTGTTGTCAGACAGAGTCAAGCAACAGCTAGCCACAACAGAGCATTTTACATATTGATTAGTTAACTGTTCAAGCTTGTGATTGCATTTTTTTGTTGTTTCTCTTTTGATGTCTTTGAAGCTTCCACTATATATATGATGAAAGACATACTGTTCCCTTCTACAAAGGGAACATGCTTGTGTTTGATGATGCAGGTTTTGAGATGAACTTGATATGCTAGATGAGATCAAGGGTTCATCTTTGGAAAATACAGGCACTGAGGTTATTGACAAAACTGAGAAATTACAGGGAAAGCAGGTAAAAATAACAGACAGTAAGGACAAAAAAATAAAACTCAAAGTTTGGAAATAGAATCTAAAAAAACAGTTTGACTCTGAAAAATGGCTATATGAAAATGGCACCTTCTTACTCAACATAGCTGCTTCTCAGGCATAATTGCTGACTTCAATCATGCAAAGATTTAACTTATTTTACTACAATCAATCCTGCAAAACCAACAGCTCTGCTGAAGTGAGTAAGATTCTGTTCCTTAGTGTGCTTCATCGAGACATTGTGCACTAAATTACTATTGGTGACTGTGGCGGCGAATGCACACTCCATCACATGGGTGAGGATATTCAGGGGTGTGGACGCCACCTGATCGGTCGCAGGGCAGTCAGCTGTCTCTATAGTCCGTAAATATCCCCTTGCTGTCTGTGATATTAACATATCATCCTTCAAAAATATAATACCGCTGAATATGCACAATAACTATTGACTCAAGGTGAAAAATACCATCTATTAAACTAACAGCATTGCTCTCTATAACACAATGGCTGCGTCTAGACTGGCAAGATTTTGCGCAAATATTTTTAACGGAAAAGTTTTTCCATTAAAAGTATTTGCGCAAGAGAGTGTCTATACTGGCATGTGCCTTTGTGCAAAAGATTTGCTTTTGTGCAAAAGCATCCGTGCCCAGTGTGAAGCGCTCTCTTCTTGAAAGCTCCGATGGCCATTTTAGCCATCGGGCTTTCTTGCGCAAGGAAAAGCTGTCTACACTGGCCTCTTGTGCAAGAATACTTGCGCAAGAGGGCTTATCCTGAGCTGGAGCGTCGGTGTATTTGCGCAAGAACCACTGATTTTGTACATTACAAAGTCAGTGTTCTTGTGCAAATACAAGTGGCCAGTGTAGACAGGCGGCAAGATTTTTCGCAAAAGCGGCTGCTTTTGCGCAAAATCATGCCAGTCTAGACACAGCCCCAGTGTTTCTCTTTAAGCTGTTTTGTTTCATTACAGGACCAGACAAGTTCCTGTTTAGCTTGTGAGATTAGACACACGCACAGCTCAGATAATACATTGTGGAAATAGACTGTATTAGATTGTCTGAATAGTCTGGTGCATCACAAATTAAAGAGACGCTGCCAAGTATACCTTTGCTGTCATTTTCTTCATATTTGTCACTGATTATTATGCCCTCTCAGAAGTGTGAAAATAGAAGGAAAAACTATTCTATTATATTCTTTCCAACAGAACAAATCATCAGTTATGCTGGTATATTTGTATGAACTGGGGTTGTAGGTTAGCTTGTACTCTTTCTGACCTAAGATTTAATTGGTCAAGAGGTTTCGACATATATAATTCATATTGGTTATAAAAAATTAGATTCAAAGTCCCATTTAGGTTTAATCTAGTCTAGCCTCACAATAATAGTCACTGAGGAAACTGCTTAACAAAATGCTACACATTTCAAATTACTTTGAAGATGGAAGATAAATTGTTTCTTTTCTTTTCTTTTCTTTTCTTTTCTGAGAATTTCCATATCTGTGAATGTTAGATTGACAATACTAGCATAAGAGTAGTGATGATCGATGCCATGTAAATGCAGGGTGTGGCAGAATCCCTAGTATGTAGTCTTGGATCGTGGAACCACTGTGCCCTCTTAACTCTCCAGACTGGGCTATATCTTGCAATAATTTTCTAGTGACATGCAGCAAGCCCCTCCGGGCACTGTTACCACCCATCACAACCCAATGTGGAGCCCATCACCCAGCTAGATTGCATGCATGTGCCCAGAGTCACTCATGAATCACACAGAAAAAGGCACCAGCCAAACCCCTCAGCCTTGCACCTCAGGAATAGAGTGTCTTGCACTACACAAGGCGAGCAGTGCAAATTTATTCATTGGTTCACCACTTCCTCAATGGAAAGTGGATATACACCAGCCTATGTAAAACCTGAGCAGATATACCAGACTCTTCAGGCAAATTCATTGGTAAAGCTAAACAGTAAAACAAGTTTATTGACTACCAAAGATAGGCAAAAAGTCAGTTAGTTATCAAAAGAAAAGAAAATGTAAGAACACAGTGTAAACATGCAACCCTATTGAACTGGGCAACATCTAAATTAAGGAATCTCCTCTCACCCCACAGGATATTGCAATCCTTAATATACAGGTTTGTTCCTTAAACCTGGTCCAGTCTTTGCTGTTGAGGTCTTCAGACTTTTTGAGTGCCCTTGTTAGAATCATAGAATACTAGGACTGGAAGGGACCTCGAGAGGTCATCGAGTCCAGTCCCCTGCCCTCATGGCAGGACCAAATACTGTCTAGACCATCCCTGATAGACATTTATCTAACCTACTCTTAAATATCTCCAGAGATGGAGATTCCACAACCTCCCTGGGCAATTTATTCCAGTGTTTGACTACCCTGACAGTTAGGAACTTTTTCCTAATGTCCAACCTAAACCTCCCTTGCTGCAGTTTAAGCCCGTTGCTTCTTGTTCTATCCTCAGAGGCCAAGATGAACAAGTTTTCTCCCTCCTCTTTATGACACCCTTTTAGATGCCTGAAAACTGCTATCATGTCCCCCCTCAATCTTCTCTTTTCTAAACTAAACAAACCCAATTCTTTCAGGTCATGTTCTCTAGAGCTTTAATCATTCTTGTTGCTCTTCTCTGGACCCTCTCCAATTTCTCCACATCTTTCTTGAAATGCGGTGCCCAGAACTGGACACAATACTCCAGCTGAGGCCTAACCAGCACAGAGTAGAGCGGAAGAATGACTTCTTGTATCTTGCTTACAACACACCTGCTAATGCATCCCAGAATCATGTTTGCTTTTTTTGCAACAGCATCACACTGCTGACTCATATTCAGCTTGTGGTCCACTATAACCCCTAGATCCCTTTCTGCCGTACTCCTTCCTAGACAGTCGCTTCCCAGTTTGTATGTGTGAAACTGATTGTTCCTTCCTAAGTGGAGCATTTTTCATTTGTCTTTATTAAACTTCATCCTATTTACCTCAGACCATTTCTCCAATTTGTCCAGATCATTTTGAATTATGACCCTATCCTCCAGAGCAGTTGCAACCCCTTCCAGCTTGGTATCATCTGCAAACTTAATAAGCGTACTTTCTATGCCAATATCTAAATCGTTGATGAAGATATTGAACAGAGCCAATCCCAAAACAGACCCCTGCGGAACCCCACTTGTTTTACCTTTCCAGCAGGATTGTGAACCATTAATAACTACTCTCTGAGTACGGTTATCCAGCCAGTTATGCACCCACCATATGCTGTTGTTTGCAGCATAGGTGGGGGCAGGAGAACATGCCAAGTATGGGGCCAATATGCTCTGTTTCATACTCTTAGTCCATGTGCTTGGAGAACACAAGTCCAGGCACGTCTGGTGGGCATTGCTGAGTCCCCAAGCAATGTAGACCAATTCCCCTGGTGTGGCCTTGTGCAAATGAGTCACTGAATTGTAGCTCCCTTGCTGAACAATGGTGCTTATTGTTGTTTGATATCTGCCCAGGCACTGGTTATTTTCCTTGCTTTTGTTTCTGGGGAGCTAATATCTGGCTGATTTCTCAGCTTACAAATTTATAGCATATTTTACCAACAACCATAAAATACAATCTCATAAGTTCATATGCACTAAAGATACACATATTTAGATAGAACAGTGGGTTTCAGCAGATCGTAAACTCTCCCCAGTACTTCACAGGGCATGCTTTATATGCAATATTACAATTATATACAGATGAGGAACATGGGGGTTACAGGGCACTCCCCCAAGATCTAGAATGTCACACCTCCTCCCTTAGTCAGTGACTAATTCTCTTGCAGGAAACTATCTTAAACACAGTTTGTACTATAGTTCTCTTGGCATCCAGCCATGAAAGCCCTGTGCCTCAGTTCCCCCTTCACACAGAAAACCAGGTTTGTTATGGTTTCTCTGCTGTGGTGAACTTTAAATCTGTTTACAGGTAGTAACTGAGAAGTAGTATTACCATAAGGTTTAACATCAGTATTAAAAAGTACAAGGTGTTTTGAGAGTTACATAATTGATATTGGTTACAAAAATTAGACTCAAATAATCCCAATTAGGTTTAATTTATTTCAGTCTAACAATAACAGTTATTGGCGAACCTGCTTAGTAAAATGGTTCAAATTTCAAATTACATTAGCCATGGAAGACAAACTGATATGTTTTTTTTTCTTTTCAGAGAATTTGAGTATTTACAAATGTTAGATATTTACTAGTATAGGATAAATGACAATTATTGTCATGTAAATGCAGAGTTGGACTAGATATGTGACCAGTTTGTGGTCTATGACTGAAAGAAGCACTTAATCAGTAGCTGCTATTGATCTGCCATGCTGTTACTTCACACAATAAATCTGCACTGCCCATCCATAGATAAAAACATATAGCACCTTTCAAGTCAAAGGATATCAGAATAGTTTACTTACAAAAATTCAGCCCCTGCTGTAGAATAACCCCATGTGAGGTGGAACACCCCTGCTGTTGAAGATTGCACAGCAATGCTATACAACTGTCTGGGTGAGGAAGTAAAAGACAGCACTCTCTCCAGTTGACACCACAAACATCAATAAGCTGAACTGACAAACCTTTCTGAACTCTTATGCTCCTTCCCTTCCTGCTGACCCCAGGCAAAAGCTGGCCAACAGAGTAAAGATAACACTGAAAAGGAAACACTTGATTTAATGTATTCTAAGCTGTAGAACTAGGATGGTAATAAAAATAGATAAATTGTAATGGGTGATGAGTAGTGGACAGGGAGTCAGGAATAATGCCTTTGCCACTGGTTTAACTAGGGCACCCTTTTGGGAGGGTGGTGTGGTATGGGGGGGGAAGCTACAGATGCGCACACCAGGATGCTGCTTGCTTTTCTTCCCCTTCCCCTGATGATCAGGGAGCAAGGGGGAAGTACACATTCCTCTCACTTCCAGCTGGTGAGGGGAAGGGACAGAGGAGTCAGTGACGAAAGCTGTGCACTTTCCTCCCGTCCCCTGATCATGAGGGGAAGGGGATGAAGAGCAACCAGTACCCTGTTACACGTGGGCTGTAGTTCCCCCTGCCCTCCCAAAATGGTGCCCTTAGAAAGTCCTTTATCTTTATGTCTCAGGTCTGAGCTGTGTAAAATGGGAATGCTGTCACTCACTGTGGTGCTGGGAGGTTCAATTAATATTTGTAGGGCTCGTTGAGATCTTTCACATGAAAGAGCAGCCTATTTTCAGAATACATTGGACAACTCAAACTTTGGAAAAGCTTTCTTGTCTCTGTCTCTCTCCAGAGAAAGAGAGAGAGAGAAAATCAAATAAGCAAATCTAAGAGATACAAACAGAAAAGTCTATTATGCAGACTGCAGCTAACTGTGCAATTCTTAATGACTGTATGTAGCACTCAGGCCTGGATCCACAAAGGGATTTAGTTGCCTGAATTCTAGTTTTAGGTACCATGGTGATCCACAAAAGCCTACTGGCTGCCTGCTAACCCAGCTGATAGGCAGAAAGGATTTGAACAGGGGGCTCCCATCTTTTGGGAGAATTTTCTATCCACTAGGACAGGGGTAGCCAACCCACGGCTCACGAGCTGCATGCAGCTCTTCAAAGAAAAAATTGCGGCTCCCACACCCGCAGCTCTGAGAGGGGCAACATGTTTCTGTCTGCACGGGATGCAGGTGCAGACTTCAAAATGGCCGCCTTCAAAAGGAAATGGCTGCACTGCTCTTAAAAGGGCTGCAGCTTTTTTTTTTTGCTCAACAACTTTTTCCCCCCCGGCTCTTTGTGCTGTATCCACCACTATTTTGACTCTTCGTCTGTAATGGGTTGGCCACCCCTGCACTAGGATATCCTTAAACCTTTTCTGTTCCAGCTATTCCATTCTAGATAAATCATCATAGGAATAGGAGAACTGGGCTGTTCGTCTTCTAGCTAATCACTGAGCTATCCAGTCACTCTCTGGTCCATTTATACAAACTGAAACAGCTTCAACAGAAGAGATTGACAGCCCCACATGAGACCACCCCATTGCCCAGCGATTAAGATACTCTCCAAGAAATGCGGGAGGCTCCCATTCAAATCCTTTCTCCACATCTGACAGAAGGAGAATTGAACCTGGGTCTCCCACAGTCCAGGTAAGTGCCCTGGCCGCTTTGTAAAAAGTCACCAGGGAGATAACACTACCATCTCCTCCATCTTCCTGAAAAAAAAGGGGGGAGTTAGTATACTAGCTGTCTGACTCCAAACTATGATTGTAAGCAAAACACCTATCTCTGAGTGGGGAAGGGTGTACAACTTCTTGTTAGCATCTCCCATTGATGACTTTTGTGGATCCCTTTCTTAGGCAGCTATCTCTATAAGTGCTAGAACTAAGGGTGCAGGAGATACCATTGTACCTCCCACCCCAGCTTGAAGTGGTTTGCATTATATATGAAGTACACAGTTTGGCTCTCAGCATTCTTACTATACCAATTCCCACCTATCTCCTTCATTCATTGTATAGGAAGCAAGACTCCTTAACTCAGTCTTGTGCCAATTATTTTCTAGGTGCCAAAAAGTTAGGTGTTGCAATACTAACCCTTGCAACATGGAAGTCTCTTGGAGAATGTTGGTCTCAAACTATGGTCGGTGTTGTGTAGAAGCATGTCAGACTGTCTGGAGAGGATCAGGAATGCAAGTACCAAACTCAGGACAGACTCTTGCAAACAAGGACACAACCTCCAAATTGGTTTTAAGTTCTATACTTAAATTTCATCAACTTAGCATCAAGTGTGAACTCTTCAAGCACCATAACAGCCTTAACATGGAATCACAGATGGTCCCTTTGGGTACTCCAGTGTACCTTGTCATCAAGGTAAGCTTACCTATGTGATAAATGGTTTTTTACACCAAAAATCACACCAATATTCAGTCTCAGAAGGGTAGCCGTGTTTGTCGGTAGCTTTGAAAATAACAAGTAGTCCTGTGGCACCTTAGAATCTAACAAAAATATATGTATAGTATTGTGAGCTTCTGTGGGCACAGCCCACTTCTTCAGACGAGCTTAAGACAAGAAGTGGGTTGTGCTTACAAAAGCTCATGATACTATATATATTTTTGTTAGTCTCTAAGGTGCCACAGGACTACTCGTTGTTTTTAAAGAATATTCAGGTTATTCCTAGTCCCAAAGGATTGGTCACTCGCCCGGGTTCTATTGGTCTCTAGATCTTACACAAAAGACATAACTGGTCACCAGTCCTATAATAAACTAAGAAGAAGAAATGAATATTTACAAGATTAAAGCAAGTAAACATCTACACACCCAAATGAGTTACAGACTTAGATTTCAAAAGGTGACAGAAACTGCTGTAATGTGCAATCTCTATCGGTATGTCTAGATAGTGGGGCTATTTCGGGATATCGGAGGTATCCCAGAATAGCTACCCCATGTCTTTTAAATGTGCCCGTCATTTTGAAATATTTTTCGAAATAACAGGCATGCTATTCCAGCATCTCTGTAACCCTCATTCCACGAGGGTTAAGGGATATCTCAAAATAGCACGTTATTTCAAAATTTGGTGCTGTGTAGACGTGCCAAATTTCAGAATAAGCTATTTTGAAATACAATCAAAATAAGATATGCAATTTGTGTAGAGCAAATTGCGTATCTTATTTTGAGTTTAGGGTGCTGTGTAGATGCACCCTAAATGTCCTCTAGGGCAAAGCACTGGAGAATCTCTTGCTTATACTTAGAAATCTTACCCTTTTAAAATACAAAGAGAATAGAGACCCTGTTTCTTCTGGACATGGATTTTTATTCCCTTCCTCCAGAGTTCAAGCTAATGGGACAAGTCCTCATCCATGTCTCCTTCCTGAGTGCAGAGGGCAGTCAACAAAGTCTTTGTCCTTTGTTTCCCAATGGCTCATTTGCTTTCAAAGGGCCTTTTTGTGTTCAGAACCCAACACCTTGTGTAGGAAGCCAGCCTTTGCATTAATTAATGCTTCCTTCCTGTTTGTGTTACTCAGTTACAGATGTTTACAATGCAAACATTTAATATGTGTACCCTATATTAAGGTTGTATATACATGTGATTAATATATGCAACATCATATGAGCATTTCCTAAAGTCTAATACATTTTTACAAATATAATACGTAGTTTAATACTAACACACAGGTGAACCGGACTGGCTTCCAGCTATGCATTCATCCATGTTCAGATGTTCTAGAGGTTTTGGCATGAAATGTAACCTGGTCTGCCAGCATCACTTTATTATTCTTTTAAGGGGCATGCTGGACCTTACAACCAATCTTGAGTAAAACCAGGTAGCCTCCAGTTCTCCTTCCATTGACCCAGAGAAGGACTATTTAAACAGAAAAAGGAAGCAGAGCAGGGGAGAGTAAAGTACTAGCAATGTAGGCTCTGCGAGGAAGCAATGAACCAGGACTCTATGATAAGGGTTTTGTGAATTTTAAAATGGTCCCTTCTGGAGACTTTCTTAAGGGGATGTGTTTGCTTTGTTTTTATTTCATTTATGGTTTCTTCTTAATCAGATACTTTACAGGTGTCTTGGAAAACACCAGCAAGAGCTAAAATACAAAGTTTTATTATGTTTTAACTTTGAAAACATTACTGTTTAAAAGATGCATGTGTGATTTATGAATATTTTCACTTATAATTGTCTTGGTAAAAAACTAGGAAAGTTAAATCTTGGTTAAGCAACTGCTTCATGTGACTAACAGCATCTTTTAGCCACTCTCACTACTCTATAACCTTAGATGATCTCTGATTAAACCTTTTTCTATTTTAAATTGGGGACAATCATCTACATTGTAATTTTCATCAAGCATTTAGCATGATAAAGAAACATGTAACAAACCTTTGTTCCTGCTGCCGTAGCCTGTCACCATTTCTCAGCGCTGTCTTTGAAGTCATGCATTCTAAACTCCTAGACTAACTAATATGTAATTTTGGGGTTTATTTAAAGCAGATATGAAAGATCATTTAAAGTCTTTTTAGTGAGCAGTAAAAGAGCTAAAATGTGCTTGATTCCAAGACAGAAGCACAATCCTTGTCTGAAGAATGAAAGTTGAGCTCTCTGTGAAAGTTGTTTTTAAAGCAGTACTCTAAAGGACAGTAAAGCCCAGGGGACAAAAATAATATACTTTCTACTGAAAAAAATTTTGCATTTAGTGTTTATATTCATGCATACATAGTCCTGGTACCCTCTCTTCCCTGAAACATAATTAATGGAACCGAGATCTCACTGCCACAATGTCACAGAATTACTTATTTCATATGTTTTCAACCTGAAATTTGAAATATTGTAGACAGGGCTGGTAATAGTGCCTACGGTGATTACATTACCCTTCCTATTGTAAAACCCTGTTTCCCATTGGTTATAATTAAAGCTGGTTGATTCTCAGGGAGGCAGAAGGGAATTGTATTTTTTTTTCTATTTGGACCAATATACATTTGTCAATGTTCTACTCAGACAGATATTTCAGTTTTCATGCTTAGAAAAATAATATTGATGGGTGGATAGATGAATATATATACTAAATACAAAAAAGTTAAAAGAACATTATTTTGGTAGAAAACTATAGTATGCAAAAGTTTGCCAGTGCATTTCCTAAGTTTTGAATGTTTTGACTTTCCAATTGGTTGGTTGGTCGGTCAGTCTGTCTCTCTCTCTGTCTGTCTGTCTCTCCAGGGTCAATGTATTCTCAGATATGTCCTTTTAACTCCTCCTGTTTACCACATTGTCTTACCATTCAGACTTGAACAAAGAACAGTTGGTTGAAGCTTAAACGAGAGACTATATTATAATGACTCAGTTTTGAATTTCCTACCTTCTACTTTCACTGCAAATCTCCTTGTCCTTGTGTTCAGAGACTAGAAGAACAGAAGTTCTTTATCCGTCTTCACTATGCTATTCATGGTTCTATAGACTTTCAGCATAACTCATTTATTCTACTCTATTTGAATATAAACAATCCCAATCTTTTCAACTTCTCTTCCTGAGAGTTTTTCTAGGCCTTTGATCAACCTTGTCACCCTCTTCTGAAGTGGCTCTAATTTTGCAATATTTGTTTAGATAAGGGGATCAGTTCTGCATACCATATTCCAAATGTGGTTGCCATGGATTTAAATAAAAGCATAATATTCTCCATATTCACCATTCCATTCCTTATACAAGCTAACATCTTACTTCCTTTTTCTTTTTTTTTTTTATTGCAGCTGTGCACTAAGCAGAGGTTTTGTCAACCTGTCTACAATGAAATCCAGGTCTACTTCTTGAATCGTTAGTTAATTAGAACGCTTTAAGGCATACTAATTTAAATATTTCTCTCCATTACCACATTGCTTTCTATTTATTAAGATATTTCTAATTTTATAAGAAGCATCCACCCATAGTTTCAGTGTGATTAGGAGACTCACTCAGAAAAAAATATTTTCTAATTCCATTACATCACACCAAGTGTAAATTAAAATTGACTGCATTTCAGTATGGACATTATCCTCTAAGTGTGCTGACTTCCACAAACCATGGAGGATTGAACTATTTTCTTTGAAGAAGCCAGAAAAGTTTATAACTTCACTATTTAACTGTGGAAATGTCCCCAAATATATATGAAATGCACTGTAATTTATATAATGAAGTAAAATATTTTTGAGACATTGGATTGAAGAATCTCACACATGCTTTGCATTGGTTATGCTGCCCATCCTGTCTTTTTTATGTTTTGGTTCCTGGATTATTTTGTTCAAAACCCTAAACATTTAATTGTGCTTCTTCCTACGCCACTCATTATCTGATAGACGTCTATCATATCTCCCTTTAGTTGCCGCTTTCCTAAATTGAACAATCCTAGTCTTTTTAATTTCTCCTTGTATGAAAGTCACTCCATATCCTTGATCACCTTTGCTGCCCTTCTCGGAACTTTTTTCAGTTCCACAATATCCTTTTTTGAGAGGGTTGATGAGTATTGGACTCCGCATTCGAGGTGTGGACATGCCATTGATTTATATAGTGGCATTAATGGCACTTTCTGTCTTATTTCAATCCCTTTCCTAATAGTTCTTAACTTTCTGTTAACCTTTTTGACCAGTGTTGCACATTGAGCTGAAGTTTTCAGAAAACTATGCACTCCAAGATGTTTCTTGGGTGGTAATCGCTAATTAAGAACACATCATGTATGTATAAGTGGAACTATTTTTTCCAATGTGCATTACTTTGCACTTACCAGTGCTGAATTTCATCTGTCATTGTGTTGCACAATGCCTCTGTAATTCCTTAGTCTGCTTTGGATTTAACAATCTTGAATAATTTTGTACTGTCTGCAAACTTTGCTTTTTCACTATTTACCTCCCTTTTTCCAGATAATTCGTGAGTATGTTGGACAGCACAGGTCCAGTACAGATCCTTGGGGAAAGCTGAAGTCCTTGCATACTTGTGTCCATCTCTGCTACTTTCTGCCTCTTTCACAGAAGAGAGGGAAGTGGCAATTCTACCATGAATTACAGTTTGTGATAGAAGCCCTGTAAGCCCTGCACTGGATCCATCTCAATGCCTTCTATGGAGAGACAGAGCAGACAACTCTTCTCCCTGATGTTAAGTTGAAAGTTGAAACCTGCTGCTTAAAATCCGTCCCTGTGTCTGTTCTCTTTCACTTGCATATCTTGGTCAATAACACTGGAGAATTATTAATGTTCCTTTTAAGCTAACTTCAGCAGGAAAGCTGGATTCTTCCAGGGGCTCAGTTTGCTTATATCAGCTCTTTTTCCTCCTGCTGGCTTGGCGATGGATCCTCCATATTGCATTTGATGTGATCCTTAATTGGCTCTCTAGTCATGGCTGGCATGACTAATCCTTATGTGAGTCCTCCTGAGATAGCTGGTTCACATCTGGAAAGGGAAGAATGAATCATTTTGCAATGACATAGGAAGTAATGAGAGCCTTTGCCTAAAGCTGAAAGCAAATCAGATTCCTTCTGAGTTGCAAAAGTATTCATTAAATTTCTTTTTGTTTGGAATTTTCATATGCACTTCTGGGTTCTGTCTGCAACTGCACGCAAGAAGGGTAGAAATATCAGTAGAAAGAATCTTGTCTTTCCCACATAATCCCAGACAGGAGGTATGGAAAATGTTACATGGAAACTTCTTATAATGGTCTATTTTTTAAAGAATTTTATAAATCCAAGAGTTTTAAATAATTTTGTAGGGTTTATCTGAATAGAACAGCCAAACATTTTGAAGTTCTCCTGTAACTAGTTAAATTATACTCCTCTTTTAATAATTGTGACTATTTCAAAACTCCTCTGATATTGATATTTTTCTGAATATTTTTGTCGCTATAGTTTTCCATGTTCTGGGATTTTCAGTCAAAAGGGACACCAGTGGCTACAAACTGGGCAGCAATGCTTGTTAGGACATGGGAGCAGAGTTATTAAATAGCTCTTCTTTCATAAGAGAGAGACCAAAGAAAAGTGAAGATCTAGTGGGTGAAGTGTTGATTGAAAAATTAGAACATTTTTTGTGGGGAGGGATGGTAGAATCCTGTTTCTCTGTCAGATTTTTAAAATGGATATTTTTAACCGGCTCATTAAAAATTAGTAGAATTTTTAGTGAAAGTTTTCACAAAAACTGTCCAGTAAAAAGTAAAACATTAGAAAGAATTTAACCATCTCTAATTGTGGGAAATCTATTCCTGAATGAAATAAGGCATGCTATTAGGTCTCAGCTAGAAAAGAACTTGGGAAAGATATAGAATAACCTAGGAAAGTATCTAGAAGAACAATGAAAAGGCTTGAGAGAGTCAACCCAAAACATCATGCCTTTCCTCAAAGTACTAAAACAAAGACTAAAGTTGAAGAAACTCAGAGGTAAAGGATTGCTTGCTAGCCATGGTGTGTGTGTGTGTGTGTGTGTGTGTGTGTGACATTTTTCGACTTACTAGACTCCTTGTTTGTTTGAATCTTATTAACCCTGGAAAGAAGGAAATATGAGGTTTGGCTGAGGTTTGAACTACATATACATTGAGAGGAAACTGAGGGAGAAGTAATGCCATCAGTTAGAGAGAAAATTAATCATGACTAAAGCCAGTGCTTTTTTTGTAAACAAAAAAGGTGCCAGAATTAGGGTAAAAAAAAGGGGGGGGGCGGGGAAAACTTGTTGAGCAAAAAAACAAAAACAAAAAATGCCCGAAAATTGGGGCCAAAATGCAGTGCGGTCGCAGCCCCTTTAATTGCTGTGTACCGTCACAAAAAAAGCACTGACTAAAGCAATATACGTCAAAGTTTATCCCCCCCACTCACAAATACCAACTACAAAACTCTATTAAAATAAGCATGATATCTTCGAGGAGCAAGGATGGGATGGACCAGTGGTGACTATGGTGGATGATTAAGTTTAGAAGCTAAATAAAGAACAAACATATATACTTTAATCCATGAATCGAAAGTAAGGAAAAAAGCTACTGTATGTGTCTGAGTGCTACTCCCAGTCTGCTGGTAGGGGGGAACTTTCTGAGGAGTTTATATAATATTTTCTTATCAGTGGTGTGTACATTATATATATAAACTAAGATAATGGGGAAAAGAGCTATCATGATTTATGGAGACTTTGATAAAGTTATTTTATGAGTTTGAGCACAGGTGTTCTGAGGTACTATGGAATTCCCTTCATGCTTGTCTCTTATCTAGGATTCCAGGAAGACCTAAAAAATATCTCATTTCTTTGGAGTGAAATATCTTTTATCTCCTAAACATAGTTATTTCCCCCCTTCCTGTTGAATTTTTCAACTAACAGGTGAATGCTAGTCAATCTGATTAAATCTAAAACAAATGGAAACTAATTCACACTAAATTATTGGTCATATTGAACCTCTGGTTCTTTCATCTGAGTTTAAAACAAAAAAAATTAAAGAACTGCTTCATATCTCTTCAAGGTGCCTCTGAACTTTCACACTTCATTTTCATTTAATCAATTATTTGTGTTTAGTTTTACTTTTTTTCCCCTTCACAGAATCTTGCAAAGGATTATTTTCAGAGCTGTCCTGTCAGCCATTTCAACTTCTTGCAGATGGCATGTAAGGCAAAACCTCTTACGTAGACAGCAGAGTATGTCTAATTGGATATGAGGTACATATGTGCCACTCTATTTGCATATACAGCTATAGGGTATGTCCTTACAAGATGAGGCTTTAGGTATGTATCTCTGCAGATACTGATGCACATCCTGATAAAGTGCCTGGGAAGAAAAGATTTCTGATGTTTCCTGTCTGTGAAATTCCATTAAGTCAAAAGTGCTATAGCCAAGGTATCTCAAAGGACTGGGTGGGGGAAAGGAGCCTTCTTTGTAGGTGTCTTTCAAATCTGACCTACATAAAAAAAATGAATGAAATCTATTACCCCCTGTTGAATATTCAAAGACCTACAGAAAACAAGCTGGTGATTTTGGTACAGCTCTTACTGGATGGGATTCATGTCACAGTAACTGGCTTTAAACGACATTCTTGGCAGAGATGTGAAGGACTGAATGGAGACTATATTGTTGACTTACTGTTATAAATGCCTCCTTTAGGTTAGGGTGAAAGTTCACCAGGCATGGTATAGAGAAGCTTTACCCGCTGCTATTCTTGCTGTTCCAGTTCTAAGGCTATTTTCAGTCACTTGGGCTGTGAAAGACTGTATTTCCATGTACTATATACATTACAAGAAAGACACTAAGTTCAGATTTTCAGCTATGGAAAAGAGAGGTCCAGTGTATGTAACAGCTTTCAAGTTTCACTGTGTTTATTAAGCAATTATTTTAATGAAAGAATTTCTACACCAAGAAGAAGTTTCAACTAACACATAGGTATTGCTTTCAAAATGACATCTCCTCTGATTTGGAGAATTTCTGGGACTACTTTTTAGGCTAGATTTTGCTCTATGTATTGACCTCAAGAGATCACACATGCTTTTATATGTGTCCTCTAGACAGAATGCCTATTTGCTGATGTATAATTCCAGTTAGTGGCTTGCAGAACTTTTCCAGATTCAGCTGTCAGTTGAGAAAATTTTGGGGAAAAAAACTGATAATGGTAATAAGTCACCAGGACTAGATAGTATTCTTCCCGCAAGTTCTGAAGGAACTCAGATTTTAAATTGCAGAACTACTAATTGTAGTATGTAATCTATCACTTCAATCAGCCGCTTCACCAGGTGACTGCGAACATAACCTTGATTTTTTGTCTAAAGGCTCCAGAGGCCAACCTGCCAATTACAGGCTGGTAAGCTTAATTTTAGTCCAAGGCAACCTGGTTGAAATAGTATTAGTCAAGATGGCCAGGGACACAGCCCCATGCTCCAGGTGTCCCTAAAACTCCAACTTCCAGAAGGTGGCACTGCATAACAGAGGTGGATCACTCAAAATTGCCCAGTGCTTGCCCATTTCCCTCAAAGCATCTGACATTGGCCACTGTCAGGTTATGTCTACACTACAGTGTTATTTCGAAATATCTTTTTTCGAAATAGTTATTTCAAAATATCTTATTGCGAAATAACACGTCTATACACAAAATGCATTTCAAAATAGCTTTTTTGCTATTTCGAAATAGCGCGTCCACACTGAGTGGACTCTGAATCACATTTAAGGCTGGCCGGAACTAGGTCCAGCAGAGAACCAGGTCAGGACTTATTGTGTGAGGCTGTTGCCTGAGGCTATCTAAGGTCTGTGCTTAAAGGGACTCCTCCCCCCCCCCCCCCAGACAGACAGTTCTCAGGTTTCCCTGCTTGCTTGTCTACCTCGATGAGGGATAGCAAAGCATTTTGCCTCTGCGTGCTCTGGTTGCCCTCACTCGGGACACCACAGCACTATGCAACATGGAGCCAAAGCCACCCCTGGGCACTCCGGTGCTTCCTTGGACTCATTGCTGTGAGCCTGGCTGCACTTTCTGCAGGCTGCCATCTGGGAGGTCCATCGGGGGGGGCTGTCAGCATCCAGGAGGCCCTGTGGGAGAGCTTCCACCCTGAGGAGCACTAAGAACCTCCCTGGTCTGCCTGACTGGGGGCTTGTGCCTCATTCCTCCCTCACGTCCTTCCACTTACCCTTCCCTAACCCACCTTCCTGATGTCAAATAAAATACACGTATTTTCATGAACACAAACTCTCTTTATTTAACAAAACTTGGGGGGGGAATGAAACTCTGGTGAGACTGGGGAAAGGAGGCGGAGAGGGGAAGAGAGAGGGTGGGAGAGGGGAGGGAGAAACCTGGGAGGAGGGAGCTGGAAGGGGGAAGAAGGGGAAGGGGAAGCTCAGGGCTCAGGGTGGGGGTCTCACTGGACAAACTTGATTTTCATGCAAACCTGCTCCTGGGTTCGCATGTGGCCTTTGGTGGCCAGGCTGGCAGCTATCCTGCCATAGTCAGCCACGTTCCTCTGACTAGTGCGGAGATCATGGACGTTGAGGGCATCCCCCCCAAACGTGAATAAGGTCCATGATCTCCACCCTGGACCAAGAAGGCGTCCGCCTTCTCTGGGCCTTGGCAGGCTCCTGGGAGCTGGCAGACTGCTCCTGGGGAGTGGTGGAGGGCTGGCTGCCAGTGGCTTCCTGGCTTATGTTTTGGGGCAACTGGGTCAGGGGTAGTGACTGCTGGCTCTGGGCTGGCAGGCTTGGAGCTGGCACAGGCACTGTGGCCAGAGTCAACCCCTTTAAGAGCTCCGGGGAGGAGGGGAGGGAGAGGAGTGTTCTTGGTTGAGGCCAGAGTGGCCACCAGGGCACCCTGGAAAGGCTGGAGGCCCCCTATTTCGAAATAAGTGTCTACACAGCCCTTATTTTGAAATAGCTATTTCGAATTTGGGGTTATTCCTCGTAGAATGAGGTTTACCAAATTCAAAATAAGCGCTCCGCTATTTCGAATTTATTTCAAAATAGCGGTTTGGCTGTGTAGACGCTCGGAAAGTTATTTCAAAATAACGGCTGTTATTTTGAAATACCTTTGCTGTGTAGACATACCCTCAGAGATTATTGGGTTATGTGAGCCACTGTTCTGACCCAGGAGGGCCATTCTTATGCATGTCTACACCCTCTATGCACTCTGATCTTATTGTCAAATGCAAACAGCTCATTCTTGTCTACTTTATTATACCTCTTTTTTTTAAACTGTAGATTTAATAAATAAATGAGCACTGGTAGGGTTCTGGTAAATTATGAATTAAGATATCTAATAATTTGGTTCCGTTTATTAATTAAAGATCAGTCAGCTCAAACAGAGGTTCATATGTTTTAAGCTATGGGCCTTGGTCTACACTAGGGAGTTATTTTGAAATAACTCCCCTTATTTCGAAATAACAAGGAGAGCATTCACACTACCAAACCCATTATTTCGAAATAAGGAGCTGGTTATTTCATAATAATAACTCCTGCTTTCCATAAGGAATAATGCTTATTTCAAAATAGTTATTTCAAAATAGCAGTTAGTGTGGATACTCCACAGAAGCAATTTCAAAATAACTACTCCCCAGAGTCATTCAAAGTAATTACTCCCCCAGTTCTTTCTGGGGCTCTAAGTCAGGGTAGCGCATCCACAGTAAGGGAGCCTGCCTCAGACTAATTTCAAGGCTACCCTGTAGTGTGGACACACTATTTCAAAATAGTTATTTTGGGAGTTATTATTTTGAAATAATTTCCTAGTGTAGACATGCCCTGGGAAACGGCGAGCTTAATTTGACTTGTAAACAGTGGGATATAAATATAAGTAGAAGAGCAATACACTTTACTCCCCATTTCTTATCTAGTATCATAACTATTTTTATGATACAAAGGCATTGATACGAGCCATATACTCTTCTGGAAGTTATACACTGTAATACAAGTAGCATTATATCAAGGAGAATAAACTATTTTTTCTATTAATGTTACCCCACACACAGAGTTCATGTACATCATTCCTTAACAGAACATACATCTTGCTTCTGACGGAATTTGCACATACAAAGAATAAAGGTTGGAATAGTTAGCTATTAATAGATTTCCACAATAAAGCTTACTGTAGGTACAAAGCATTTTGGGCAACCTGTTCCAAGGTTCTAGAATTTTGCCTAAATACAAAACAATTTGGAAATATGACAGTAGTTAAGAGTACCAAGAATAAACAATTGAAAAGAAACAAAATCCACTGAACATACTGATTGGCAAAAAATGGATTTTACAAAGCAAAGGATAACTGATATGAACACAAGACACTCTTGACTCTATTATTGATGTTTGGTAAGTTACCTGAGGGAGTGCCAGACGCTTAAGAGTGGTGATAGAAAGAAGAAAAAAACTCAGAGGAGCAAAGGAAGAGACAAAGATGGAGGAAAATTAGAAACAAGGGAAATGAATAGACAGATGATGTAGATATATCTATAAAGCACCTGAAACTTGAAATAAGTTACACAATTTGCGCTATGCAAATTGCATAGCTTATTTCGAGTCTATTTCAAAATAGGCTATTTCATAATTTGGCACTGTCTACACAGTGCCAAATTTCAAAATAAAGTGTTATGTCGAGCCATCCCTTACTCCTTATAGAATGAGGTTTACAGGGATGGCAAAATAGCAAGTCCACTACATTTCAAAATAGCAGATGCATTCAGAAGATGTGGGGTAGCTATTTCGGGATACCTCTGGTATCCCGAAATAGCATTGCAGTGTAGAGGTACCCTAAGGTAGTTAGGTAATATTCATGAGATCTAAGTTGATAGAAGCTCTCAAGTGAAAAAATTCATCTAGATGGCGTTAGGAGTATTTTGTTTGTGATAATTTTTCAGATATAATATTCCTATTCGGTGGTTTAGGTCTTCCCAATTAAAGGTAAATTAGAGATGGGCCCAAGCCAGTGTTCCATGCAAGCTGTGTGCTTGTGCAGCCACTCAGGAGAGATTCCAATGCTGCCCAGTTGATTAGTAGAGTGCTCACAGCTATTTTTGCTTTTCTCATGGTGGTGCACATTCACACATGCCTAGGTGCACATAACAAAATTTACTCTGCACATGGATGGAAAATATCTGCACATAAATGGAAAAGATGAAAGGAACATTGGCCAAAGTGGGGGCGCTGGAACAATTTTTATTCTGGGGCTATGGGGGTCCATTGATACAAACTGTAAACCCTGTATATGATGGAAAACACTTCAAGCCTGAGGATGTAGCAGCACCCCTAGCACCTCAAGTTCCAGCTCCTATGGGCCCAAGCCATCAAGAGCAGGTCCAGATTTTGATCATTTCCTAGTAACGAGGAGATCAGAAATACTTCAAGAATAGCCATTCTCATTAGATTTAGGTACGTTCTCCTGTGGGTAAAATCAGGAAGTGCACAGATGTTAGAACATAAGAAGGGCTGTACTGGGTCAGACCAAAGGTCCATCTAGCCCAGTATCCTGTCTGCTGACAGTGGCCAGCACCAGGTGCCCCAGAGAGGGTGGACCGAAGACAATGATCAAGCGATTTGTCTCCTGCCATCCTTCTCCAGCCTCTGACAAACAGAGGCCAGGGACACCATTTTATCCCCTGTTTTAGCCAGGTGTGAGTGAAGGTAAAGTTTACGTAAAATATGGGCTCCCTCATACACCTCAACATCTCTGGTGGCTAAAGTGGGAGGGGGATCAGATGCTGCCCTGGTGAGGTAACAGGAGTCAGGGTGTGGGCTACAGTACAAATGTACCTTCTCTTCATTAATCTGCTGCAGCTGCTCTTGTGAGGTTGGTTGGGCTCTGATTCCTGCTCTGAGCACTGCCACCTGGTGCATGGGATGGTAGCACTGCTTGAGTTTGGCTGGCTGCCCCCTTTCCATGCAGGCAAATGGATCAAATTTGAGTGAGTGACCCTGTGACCCCAGAATGGCAATGCTTGTTGCTCAAATTTGGCATGCCTGTGCCCCAGCCCAATGGGAGAGGAGGGCAGGGCAAATATGGGATTTTTGTGGGTCAAAGTTGGGCATCTTGTGAAACCTAGAACTGTTGGGAGGTTTCTTTCTAGGTGAGTAACTTTATTGCCTCTCCCTAGCACAATGTATCCCTAAATGTATAAACAATAGATGAACAATAGGAGGACTAACACAGTTCTATTACAGGTGTTTGTCTAGTGCAGGGCTACTCATCATGTGGCCCATGGGTCGCATGCGGCTCACGGCCTGTATGTTTGTGGCGCACAGTGTGGTTTGGGTTTACGCAGGGCTCAACACGCAGCCCACAGGTGGGAACCTTTGAACATGGCCTCCACTGGGAACATGCTCCACAATGGTGAGGCGTCTCCCAGGTGGGATGAACACTGAAAGAATCAAGCGGATGAGCTGGCTAGAACAGACCGGTACAGGGTGTCGACATTTCTAGCCCCCAGGGAAGAGGTGCCGGGAGCTCTGGGGATAGTGGGAAGTGCTTTGTATTCATGCCCACCAGTGTGAAAGAGGCTATTTGCATATATTTGCATGTATATGCAACCGCACTTAAGTTGTGGCCCTCGGCATGTGCTGCGAGTATTATTGTGGCTCCTGGGGCTTCCAAAGTTGAGTAGCCCTGGTCTAGTGCATATGTATGATGAGGATAAAAGTACTGAATAAGATTGCAGAGACACTACTAGTGCATGTTATGGAATGATGAAAATTTGAAAAAAAAATCTTTCAATCTATCAGCAAAATTATAACAGATCTTAATGAACATACTGTTTCTTTAAATCACAAAAATCCTATCTATGTTCTGTCTGCAGCTTCTCTGTTTCAAGGAGAAACAGAGATAGGGCTTTAAAAAAAGACAGACAAAATACTTGTGAAAACTAAACATGGTTTTGGGTGGTGGAACTATGCCAGGCTGTTTTATTCTAACACATTACCCAGCACAAAGGAAGAAAAGGTTATTGCACATGTCGAGTGCAATAAAGATGTGACAAGCAATGAAGCATATACCTCAAAAAGGCAGCAGAGTGATATGTCAGATTACTTTTCCACTACTTCTAATAAGAGAACCTTAATGGAAAAACTCTGATGAATGGACACTGACATTACTTGGTGACTTAACACTGAGTCTTCTTTATGCATAGAGGAGACCATGCTAAATGCATAATATAGGCTAAACCTGTTTCATAGTTAGTTGTGTTCTGTCCAACAGACCACTTCCCTAGATTAGACCAGTTTACAAATCTAGCACTAGTTGAATTCCCTTTATCTTTACCCACCTTTGATTAAATAGAAATCTTATGATATTGGGCAAATGCATATTAATTCTAGGCAAATTTCCTCCCTCATGTACTGTGAAATGCCTGGTCTTTTGATATTTGCCAAAAAGAATGAAATTCTCTCGTAGACTTTTCACATCAATAAAGCCTATAACCAGACAAATGTTTCGGTTTTAAAAGGTTACTCTTATGTCTGCATGTTTGCAAGGTGGGGACCATATCTTTGTGTTTATAAACCACCTAATTAAGTAGAGCCTTGATCTGCTTGGGGCTTCAGTGCACTACTGTAATGTAAATACTGAATAGATTCTTGTGTTTGCCTTATAAGCAAATGCAGTAAAAATACAAATTTTGGGAAGACAAATGTGAAAAGAACAAACAGATAAATACCTTTTTCATTCAAAGTAGTACTGAGCAGTTCAAAAGAGAGACCATCTCCTACATTTGATCTGTATAGAAGAACATTTTATTAGGGGAGCTTTAAGACCCTGTTTTCTATTAATGAAAGGGGAAAGCACAGAGTTCCCAAATAAATTGGCATCAGTGCTGTTACAAATCACTTTGGGTATGTCTACACTATGAGTTTTTTCAGAAAAAACTTCAATTACGTCCACACTGCAATCGCATGCTTTCGAAAGAAAATTGAAACAACAGAGGGGCTTTTCCGACATTGGTAAACCTCTTTCTATGAGGAAGAAGCCTTTTTCTGAAAGACCTCTTTCGGAAAAAGGCATGTGTGGACGGGGAAGAGGGAGTTCTTTCGCAAGAAGAGGAAAAAGCAGAGGTGCCCTGGTGGACATTCTGCCCATAATAATCACAGCTTACATGCGAGATAGCATCCATTCAGTGTGGACGCTGTCTGTCGAAAAAGCAGATCACTTTTTCGATGCGCTTTCGCAGTGTGGATGCTTTCTTTTGGAAGAAGTTTTTTAGGAAGATCTCTTCTGGAAAAGTTTCTTCTGAAAGAAGCCTGCAGTCTAGACATAGCCTGAAAAATAAAACAATTCTTCAATGAAACATTAAACTTGTCAGTGATCCTCCTTCAAACAATGCTTTTACAGTAGTCATAAAAACATCGTATTACAGGAAGTGAGCTCAGTAAAAAGTTTCTCTACATAAAAGAATCAGATTTTATTTTCAGGGAAAAATTAATAGGACTACTTTTTTTGCCTTAGTCATATAATACTGACACATGCCTTTGTGGGGAAAAACACATAGAAGGGAAGAGGAAAAAACACATAGAAGGGAAGAGCAATTTGTATAGTGGGGATGCTGAGAACCATTGAAACAAATTGTAAGCCCTGTATGTGATGAAAACCATTTCAAGCCAAGGTATTGTAGTTTGAGCATTTACGTAGAAGGATTAGAAAAAAAAAATGACTTGCTCCTCCATGGTAATGGTTGATTTTTGTTGTATGTTAGCATTCATATCCATAAATGAAGGGTTGTTCAATTAAAAATGTTTGAACACATTTTCTGGATGGCAAGCCATTGAAAGCACTGCACAATATATCAGCAAATATCTACCTTACTCAAATCTTTATCATCTAAGGATGTTACACCAGAATCTTAAAAAAGGTAGGGGATTAATTTTGATCTCAGTTACTCATACAGTTCCATTGATTATACTGCAAATGCTAGTAAATAGCCAAAACGAACTTATAAGAAGGTAGAGTTGTTCAGCCTTCCTGGTTTCACTGGGAGTCTCCTGGAATTGGGATTAATCTCCCAGAGTTTACTGCAGCCAATCTCAAAGATTTTAAATTGCTAAAAGTCCAGTAGCATGACAGGGCTAAGGCAAGTTCCCTGCCTGTCTTTGCCCTGTGCTGCTCCCAGATGCATCCAGCATGTACCTGAGGCCCCTGGAAGGCCCAGAGGAACTCCATATCCAGCCCCACCTGAGCACTGATTCCATAGCTCCTATTTACCAGGAAATGCAGCGGGAGCACTCACCCCATCCTGAATCTCAACCACCTCTAGTTCAGCTCCTTACTCCATACCAGTGAAAGTGAATAAGGGACGAGCAAACAAAGGAGGGAGGGAGATGGCATCTCAGAGACGGGGCAGGAAAGGGGCATGGCCTTAGAAGGGATGGGACAGAGGGCAAGGCAAGGATGTTTGGGTTTGTGTGATTAGACAGTTGGCAACCCTATAAGAAGGGTATCTTGAAATTCTGAATAAGCCAGGCTAAGAAAACTTGATAGAAGCCAATCAACAGGATACAATCATTGTTCTTCCAAGCTGGGAACCGTAATGTGAAAAGAGAAGAAGAAAAGAAGTGTATTGTGTTTTTCTTCTTCTCCATAACACTTCAGCCAGTCCAATTTCAAATAAGTGTTATTTGTATTGGGTATATATGACAAATTTGGCCTGCATATGTGCAATATTCTGCACGCTTCAACATGCATATTCATACAATAAAATTTACATATACAACCTGCACATAGTGAATGGATAAATAAATTATCTTTAATGGCAACATGTGATGGTTTCCATTTAATTTTTCCCTCCTTTGTATGTTCTCAAAGATCTCTGATTTAGGGACTATCAAGGTGGCCTTAGAATTTTTTTAATGGAAGCAGCTGTAACCCATATTAGCAAGAGGAACCAAGTTCTCACTTGCAGAATGACAAATCCTCTGACTAGCAGGGCATAAAGAGAAAGTTCATGTAAAAGAATGTCTTTCCCACCTCACTTCTGGCCATTAGTCAGACAAGAAGCTATGGAGAGCCAGTGTGGACCTTTTGCTAAAAAAGCTTTGCTGTTTTGACTGTTATTTTTCAGCCTTGCTCTCTCCTTACACACAAACACAAGCAGCCTTATATTCCTCCCTATGCATTATGGCTTGGAACACAAGGCAAGTGGAGAAATTTTCCTTTACTCTTCTGTGTCTTGCCAACACATCTTGGAGCAGATCATTAGCAGGTGAGAGCTGATGGCACTCAATGCAGCTGCATTGATTTATTGACTATGTGCATCCATATTCTCTAAAACCCAAGCAAGGTAAAAGCAAACTTTGTGCCAGGGACTATGAAAACCATGACTTTTCAACACTTCCATTCTGATTGTGTAGATCACTGCAGTGATATAAATGATACAAGATGCCGTGCAACAGAGAACAAAGCTCAAGATCTAGCAGTACTGTCACTTCTCCCCTTAATTGATCAGGGACAAAATGCTGTGGGTGTTAATATTTGTCTATCAAGGTCAACAACGCACTTTTCATAGGCAACTCTAAACCTGCCATACTGAAAATATTTTGGGTTACTAATAACCTGTAAGAAATTGATCATCTCTCTTCAGTAATCAGTAACTGATTATACTCCTGACTCAGTTAAGCTTTGTCCATTTGTAATTATATTTTTCAAAATATCAATAACCCCATTTTTGTCTTGATTTAGTATTTGATGTTTGAAAATTCTCCCTGTCATTTCCTCCATTAAGATTTGGGGTGTTTTGCATCTCTCCATGTCCATCTTGATCTAGGCATTTGAAGGGTTAGTGACTAAAGAACCTGAGTTCTGCCAAATCAGCATGGGATGGTTGCTTAGTAACAGCACCTGTGGAATTGTATCAGGCTTCTTGCTGTTCACCCCTCTTTTTTGAGGGGGCATGGAGAGACAGCAAAGAGCTGGAGACATGTTTTATTTAAGGTGCTAAGAAGATTGTTGGCAGTTCACTGAATGCAGTAGCTGAAATGGAGCTACAATGAAACATATGTATTTTTGGAAGCTGCCTTCCGTAAAGTGGTGCAGAATTAAATAAAATCGTTCCCATTACCTCTTTAGGTATCTGTTCTCAGCAAAAATCATGTTCTCTGCTGCATGAGGAAGAAGGAGGGAGAAAGAAATTACAGCTTCTTGTCCCTACATGCCAGCAACAAGGCAAGTAATTGTTCTGGGGGGAGCTAGGAAGGGGTACAGCAACTGCACTAGCCTCTTGTCCATGGCCTACTGATGTGACCAGACGTCAGCCAGTGGCAGCATGTTGCTGTCCGCAGCAAGTAGTGGCTGGGCATTCACTGTGCTCTTTTTAAGAGGAGACATAAATGGCATGTTGCAGCCTCAGAGCTCTTACAGACAGATGCATATTCTGCACCATTTCACTCCCTCCCTATGCAGCTCCTAAAGATAAAGTAGGATTTTTATCTCTTGCATAGATATACACCAACCTATTGAAGTAATGACAAATGACCTGATCAGACTCAGAGTGACAGCGGTGTTAGTCTGTATCTGCAAAAACAAGAGGGAGTCCTGTGGTACTTTAGGGTGTGTCTACACAGCAGCGTTATTTCAGAATAACGGTCATTATTCCGAAATAACAATGCGAGCGTCTACACAGCAATTCCGTTATTTTGAAATAAATTTGAGATTTTGGATGGCTTATTCCAATTTCTGTAAACCTCATTCCATGAGGAATAACTCCTATTCCAAAATAGCTATTTTGGAATAGCAGTAGTGCAGATGCTCCACTGCTGCTATTTCGAAATAGCTCCTCCCCAGGGCCATTCAAAGTAATTACTCCTCAGTGCCTCTTGGGGCTCTAAATTGAGGTGGCGTGTCCACATTAGGGATGCCTGCATTGGACTAATTTTCAGGCTTCCCTGTAGTGTAGACATGCTATTTCAAAATAAGCTATTTTGGAGTATTTCTTCTGGAATACCTTATTTCGAAATAAGTGTACAGGGTAGACATGCCCTAGAGACTAATGGAATAACAGAGACTAACAGTAAAACCCACTTCATCAGATAATAATTGGATTGGAAGTTACAGACACAGGAGTATATAAAAAAAACACATAGAATCATAGGATTGGAAGAAACCTCAGGAGGTCATGGAGTCCAACCAATCCCAAATAAAGCAGGACCAATCCTAACTAAATCATCTCAGCCAGGGCTTTGTCAAGATGGAACTTAAAAACCACTAGGGATGGAAATTCCACCACCTTCCTAGGTAACCCATTCCAGTGCTTCACCATACTCATAATGAAATAGTTTTTCCTAATATTGAACCTAGACCTCCCCTGCTGCAACTTGAGACCATTGCTCCTTGGTCTGTCATCTGTCACTACTGAGAACAGCATCTCTCCATCCTCTTTGGAACCCCCCCTTCAGGTAGTTGAAGACTGCTATCAAGCTCCTCCCCCCCACACACTTTTCTGTATCACACCACTAAGAGCTTTCTAGGTCAAATATAATACCTTAGGGTATGTCTAGACTGCATCCCTCTGTCAGCAGAGGGATGTAGATTAGGCAGGTCGATATTGCAAATGAAGCGGGGATTTAAATATCCCGTGCTTAATTTGCATAAAAATGGCTGCTGTTTTTGCCAACTCAGCACTTTGTCGTTAAAAAGAGGCAGTCTAGAGGGGGATCTGTCGAGAAAGAAAGCCTTTTTCGACAGATCCTGTAAACCTCCTTGCAGGAGGCATAAGGGATCTGTCGAAAAAGGCTTTGTTTCTCAACAGATCCCCCTCTAGACTGCCTCTTTTTGCCAACAAAGTGCGGAGTCGGCAAAAATGGTGGCCATTTTTATGCAAATTAAGCATGGGATATTTAAATCCCCACTTCATTTGCAATGTCGACCTGCCTAATCTGCATCCCTCTGCCAACAGAGGGATGCAGTCTAGACATACCCCAAAATTCCATTTGGAAAGGAATAAGCAGAATGTGCAGGCAGTGAAGCACCAAAGTAAAGTCAAACCTCTTAACCAACAGTTAGCAGGGGCACCAACTGCCTCTGCCGGCCCTGGGCAAGGTGTGGAGGGGTGGCTCTGCACTCCCAGAAGGGGCGGGGTCTCTGGCAGAAGGGGTGGGACCAGGGATAGACAGCCCTCAGTGCCACCTGTAGAATGGTGCAACACCACCACCAACACCACCCTCCCCACCCTCAGCTGCTTGGGGCGTGCAGTGTAGCGCTCTGGCACCAGCAGCAGCAACTGGAGTCCAGAACCTCTTTGAATCTCAAGGTCCTGGGACAACTGTCCCCTTTGCCCCCCTCCTGTTGGTGGGCCTCTCAGGTAGTTGCATTTTTGTAATGACTTATATTTTGGGCAATTCAGAAATGTCACCCTATGGTAAAGTGCACACGGTAGTCTAATCTCTAGGGGTATGTCTAGACTACATGGCTCCATCGACGGAGCCATGTAGTCTAGACATACCCTAGATGACAAAAGCATGGATAAAAATAGTGAGGGCCACATTTGCAAAACGAGGTCACACTCATTTACTAAGAGCTAATAGATATAGCAGTCTTGGCCAGCACTGATTCCTGAACATCCATGAGCAGCTAGTTTTTTATCAGTTGTCTCAGACTGTGAACCCAACAAACAAAAGCTGGCTGCATTTCCTCAATAAATGGAGCTGATAGAAAACCTAACCCAAGGGCCTTAAAGTAAAAAGAATAACTTCCCATGGCTTGCTTTGGATCAGGGCCTTAATCTCTACCTTTTTGTCAATTTTAACATTAGTGTTTTCTCAATTAAACCTAATCCAAACCATTGTTGTTGCCAGATACCAAGGAAGTAACTCAGCTGATGCATCTACACTTGTAGGCAACATACTGATAAAACCAACTTCCTTCTCTAGTTAAAGTGTTAACAGTACAAAGTTTAGTTAACTAATAACAATTACCCATGAGAATAATACTGATGAAACATTCTCTGCATGCTCAGTTACAGGTGAACAAAAGTAAACTACTCTACAACTTTTCATGCATCCAGAGATTTCAATTAATATCAGTTATTTTCAATATTGTGCCATGCTCTGCTGTATCAAACCTAAAGTTTATATTAGAGACATCCAAGCCAGATGCTGCCTTCACATAGTACTCTCTGTAACATATTGTGTAACTAGCCTCTATTAACAACTACAGGAGAGATGCATTTCAACTTGGCAGAAATGAGATACAGTAATCTACAAGATATGAGGCACTTAGTACTGCCAGTGGTGCAGAAATATGTACATTAACTTAGCATAAGTTCCCATTCAGGTCTCAAATGAAAGAGGGTCTCCAAAGGCATGTATCTGAGAATCCTCTCGTGCCATTGATCTCCAGTTGTTCTTTTGTGCTAGACATAACTCCATCCCTTGCACAAAGGAACAACTTGAGATCAAATGTGAAGAAATATATACTGAATAGGTTGTGTGACTTGCTTCTAACTCCCATAGATCTTGAAGAATCCACAAGAATTTAGTCATCCCTAGAGAATATTCTTCTTCCAGGTTGGCCCTGGCTCCCACCAGTCTCATCTCTCTGGTGCTGCCTTTGAGTGTAGCTCTCCAGGATGGAGACTCCATTAAAAAATACATTACATGCTAGACATCTTACATGGGTGTGAGACTGTGATTATCAGCAGATCTGGCTAACCAAAGTGTGGCGCAATGCTCACTTACAACTATGAAGAGGCATTGTGCCTCTCTAACCATCTTAGAACTCCCATCAGACAGGTGTACTTCTGCATTCCCCCACAGAGGACTAATGCCATCGTGGTAACTACACCATTTTGCCCTGTATCTCCTACTGGAAACAGAAACGTGTTGTGAGTGTGGTTTTTTTTATTCTAAAAACAAGCTGATAAGTGTGGAGATTCACTGGAGTATAGAGAAGCAGGGGCAATGTGCTCATTTTTAAGTGCACATTTTTATATCATATAAATAATAGCGTCAACAAAAAGCTTTGATTTCCAAGCTTCCAGTTTTGATTAGCAGTAATTTTTTTCTGGAAAAGAATCAAGTCAGCTTGCTGTTGTTATAGGTAAGGCAAATGTTAGTTCATTTTATTTTTGCAGTTTATAAACATGAAGAACAGTGCTTTGGCTTGTCTGGCATTGTCCTCAACATGCACTGCACAGATGGCATTGCTGAGTGCTAAGTTCCTTTCTGCTTCAAAATACTGCAGCAAATTTCAGTGAACAAGATTACAAGTTGGTTCCCATCCTATAACACCATCCCTGTGGTTGCTCAGAGTTCAGTGAGGCTTTATTAAGAGTGCTGAAGTTCTGTCACAATTACCTTGAGGTTACTGCACCTCTAATGCGGCCAATGTTCAACAATTTCAGCTTAGATCTCGGGCTGTTCACACCACTCTGTTATAGTAATACACATGGAGAAACAACTCAGGCTGGTGCTGCTACTGACAGTTATTTCAAAGACTTTGCCATCTTCTCCCTTCTCAATACACAAAGTTTGTCCTAATTGTTGCAGAGTTTGGGGTGCAATCCAGACCAGTGAGGGTTGTTACCACTTTCCCTGTAACCTTGAATGCCTCACAATGCCTTGCTACTGTAGTTCCCAACCAAGGATACTCACAATCAGCCAGTCAGAAGGCAGGTCACATCCTGAGTGCCGACATGCTTAGACAGCTCTAGTTCAGCAGCTCTGACCCCAGATGTCTCCATATTGTCCCACAGCCTCTATGTGTGGAAAAAGTGAATAAAGAAGAGTTATTTACAGGGGCTGCCCGTAAGCCTAGGCAGACTAGGCGGTCGCCCGATGATGAGGTCATGGCCATTGACGGCCGTGCAGGCAGGGGTGCCGATCGTACCTTCTACCTGGGGCGCCAGCTGCCGCAGCCGGCCTCAGGCCGCTCCTGGTTATTTACTCCTTCCCATAACACAAGAACAAGGGGTTACCAAATGAAATTAATAGGTAGCAGGTTTAAAACAAACAAAAGGAAGTATTTCTTCACACAGCACACAGTCAGCCTGTGGAACTCTTTACCAGAGGGTGTTGTGAAGGCCAAGACTGCATCAGGGTTCAAGAAAGAGCTAGATAAATCCATGAAGGTTAAATCCATCAATGGCTGTTAGCCAGGATGGACAGGAATGGTGCCCATAGCCTCTGTTTGTCAGAAGCTGGGAATGGGTGACAGGATGGATCACTTGATAATTCCCTCTTCTGTTCATTCCCTCTGAGGCAACCGGTACTGGCCACTGTCAGGAGACCGGATACTGGGCTAGATGACTTTTGGTGTGACCCAGTATGGCCATTCTTACGTTTTGTCTGGCTTCCATCAGTCTCAGGTACTTCTTGCAGGATGACCTGAACATACTCCCAGGCCTGCCTAATATTAATGGGTATCCACAATTCCTTATGTTGTGTTAATACATGTATTTCACAGTGATATTAATCACCAGTATGCCTTTAGCTTTCAGAAAAGACCTTACTTGACACACTCCTTTATAATACATTAATATTGTACACAATTGGTTGATTCAACTACTTATGAGTTGTGGTTCAGCCCCACCATTATTGTAGACTAATAAACCTTTGCCATGTATTCTGTGAAAAGTAAAATTCAAACCAAGCTTCTCTCTCCTGCTGGGTGGAGAGGCCATGGTGTCTTCTCCCACACTTGTTAATGTGATGTGAGGTTTGCTTCCGCCATTTGTTAGTTTGTGATAGGTAATACCTTATCTTTCAAAATACTTTGGAAGTAGCACTCATGTGGGGAAAACACATTCCTTTTTGTGGGAGATACAAATTTACCAACCCCGAGAATGCCTGGTTTATACACACTATAGTCCTCATTCCAGCATATGTCATAACTCGTAATATACATCACACAAGTATATTAATGATCAGTGAGTCATCTGTGTTCAAATGATACCTCTCAAGGCTTATTGTGTACAGAGATTATGATGATAGTGTGGAGGGTATTAATACGGGGCAGGGGAGAAGTGTCTTACGTGTCTCCCTTATAAAGTTCATGTTCATGATTTCGTAATGCTAGTCAAACCTGAAACAGGACAACCCATTTTAAATGGTGCTGTTTCCTTTGTCAAAATTCATTTCTTACTTCAAATTTAATTATGTGCCAATTTAGCATCTCCTTAAAACAGCATTTCTCAAAGTGATGCACGAAACCACTTGGAGAAACATGCTAAGTGGTTCTGCCACTGACTAAGTGTGTGATCTTGGCAAATCACTTCAGTTCTGTGCTTGTTTCTCATTCTATCCCCTTTCTGTGTTCGGACTGTAAAGGGACCATTTTTCACAATGTATCGGAACAGTACCTTGCACAATGTGGCCCCAGTGTTGGATGGGGGCTTAAGGCACCACTGTTATGCAAATAAATGTTGGTCTGTGACTGTTGTCTCCGGAGTTATGGTTCATTTGGCTGCCAACTTCTGTCTAATTAACAATGCAATGAAAATTGAGCACTCCCATTAAAGCGCTTTTAAAATGAAAGGGGAACAAGTGCTTGGCCCAAGCACATAGCCAACATTCAAGTTCTTGCAGGCTTGTTTCCCTTAAGAGGAGAAATTGATTATATAACTGAAGTATTTTTTAGTTTTATTTTGGGGTAATCCTGTTCATTTACAAGATCCTATTTCCCATAAATCCAAGTCTCTTCTGTGCCCCAAGGAACTCTGTTCCTGCTCTCTGTCAAAGCCAAGCTACCTGCTTTGGCTGTCTGCTCACTTTCTGGATATTTTCACACAGATAGATACAATCAAATCAATTTCCTCATCCTCTCTTTTTACAGTTGATATGCAGAGAACACCCTCCACCAGCCCAAGGCCACATGGTTCAGCTTCAATTCAAGCCCTGTCAAGTTGTTCCATGACTTGGGTAGTAGCTCCATTATTTCAGCTATCACTACACACGGCTGAATGTAATTGCTCCTTCATTTAGCCTGAATGAAAGGTGGCTAACCATGCCAATCAGCTTCCTCAAGGTCTATGATTCCCCTTAGATCAAAGCATATTTTCTGGCAACCATCATTACACTGCAGCGTAACATATTCAGTACATTTAAGCATGCAGAAAGTTGATTGCTTATCTAAGGTTGGTCTGCACAATACATTTTTGCTGGCATGTCTGTCTTGCTCAGAGGTGTGATCTCTGCCTAGCATAGCTGTGCCAGCAAAAGCTTCTCCTATAGATAGTTATGATGGTCAAACTGTGCTTTTGCCAGTATAGCTTAGTGTGCTCAGGGGCTGGAATAAGCTATAAAAGCAAAAGCACACTTTTGCTGGTCTAAGTACTTGTACAGATATAGCAGCAGCACATAGCTATTATAAACCTGGTCCTAGGCAACTCAACACTAGACAAACTGCGTTCATAACAAGCTGGTACTTTCACACATGAATTCCTAAATAATGAGACTCTTTTCACATTCTTCCACTTGTTATCTTATTTTTCCCCTTTGAAACCAGCTTGACAAGTAAATAAGAACAATCCCTCTTGTTTTTATTGCTATTTACATTTACTTGGGGGCTGTGCCCTCTGCTTGCTACACTCGCCTATCCCCTTCTCTCTGGCTGCTTTCGCTTGGCTGAGAAAGCCTGTTGACGCCAATGATGCTGATGACGTGATGACGTCTTTCTGTCATCTGGCAGGAACATTCTGTTGCCCAGCAGGAAAATCTTTTTTATAGAGGGAGAGATTGCAGTAGGGTCCTGCAGTCCCAAGTGAGATCAGGATCCCATTGTGCTAGGCACTATGTACATACCCTTAATGAGAGCCAGACCATGCTCCAAATAGTTGAGACAGACAAAAGGCAGTGGAAAGGAAATACTGCCCCCATTTTACAGAGCTGAATGTGGACTGCTCAGGCACAGAAATTAAATCACTTGCCCAAGTCCATGGCAGAAGAATAAATTGAATGAAGGTTTCCTCCTGTCCCCAGCCCAGTATAATCACAAGCCCATCCTCCTACTCACCTTCTTCTCCCCTCCCCTCCCCAAACTCCACCTTCCCTGGGCTTTAATATCCCTTTACCTTTCTGTAATACCACTTTTCCAGTCAGGATTAGTTTGCAGCTACGTGTTTCTGCCAGGATTGGTCACAGCTAAAGTCTCTACAGATGAGAACTGTGTTATATTTTGGATAACATAAAGACATAAGGATTTACGAGGTTAAGATTGCTCCCTCCTGAAGGCCCTTGGGCTAAGCATGGGAGTTAAAAACCACACTGAATTCTGAGAATGTAAAAGAAAACACATTCCAGAGTGCAGCCTGTTAAAGCTGAGGGATTGTTCCTTCTAGCTGAATTTACCTATATCCATGTGTTTTTTAGTTTGGTTAGAGCATAGGTTCCCACACTGGGGGGTGCGCCCCCCATGGGGGGGGGTGAAGAAATTCCAGGGGGGGCGCAAGGCGACCCAGACCCCCCGGTCAATCTTCCTCCCAAAGAAAGAGCCCGTGCTGGCATTACCTCCTGCAAAAATGGAGGAAGGCCGGCTTCCTGCGGCGTGGGGGTGCGGGGGGGGAAGTCCGCAGTTGCACGCCAGAGCCGGCGTCTCAGTAAACGCATGCACTGCTTCCCCTCCCCAAACAGCCGGTGTGCTTCCTGAAAAGCCAGGTCTGTTGTGTACCGGTGACTTCCTTCCGCCTGCTGCCTTCCTGCGCGGGGGGCGGGGGAGGAGGGGAAGTGGGAGTTCAGGGTCCGTGCCAGCTCCAACTGCTCAGGCAGTGCGTGCCTTGCTCCTCACTCCCCGTGCACTGCCTGAGCAGCTGGAGCTGGCGCGTACCAAGGACTCCCACTCCCTCCGCCCCCCGTTCCCCCCACGCAGGAAGGCAGCTGGCTGAAAGATGTCATTGGTACACAACAGACCCGGCTTTTCAGGAAGCACACTGGCTGTTTGGGAAGGGGAAGCAGCGCAAGTGCTTCCTGAGACCCCAGATCTGGCGTGCAGCTGTGGGACCCCCAAGTACCAGCCTAGCTGTCCCCTCCCCTTGCCCAGACCCCCATGAGGATCCTGCCCCATGCCCATACCTCCACAAGTACCCTGCCCAGACTCCCACAAGTACCCTGCCCCCCTGCCCAGACCCCCATGAGTACCCTGCCCAGGACCCCACCAGCTCCCTGCCCCCTGCCCAGGGCCCCACCTGTCCTCTGCTCAGAGCCCCACCAGCCACTTGCCCCCTGCTCAGGGTCCCACCTGCCCGCTGCACCCTGCTCAGGGCCCCACCAGCACCCTACCCCCTGGCCAGATCCCATCCAGCGCACTGCCCAGACACCAGCAGCACCCTGCCTCTGCTTCCTAGCCAGACACCCACCAGCACCCTGCTCCTGCCCCCTCCCTTTTGGCCACACACCCACCCCAGTTTGCTCCTGCACCCTATTTTTCACCCAGATTTTGCACCCCATCCCTATCCCACTCACTGGCACACTGGATCCCATCCCGCACACTGGAACCCTCATTTTTGGCCCCACCTCAGGGTGCAGAGGGGCCCACAAATTCCACTTATCCTGGAACCCCAGAAGAGTTAATCTGGCCTGAGGCCTTGAACCTCAGTCCTACCTACTCTCACCCCATGGGCCTGGGATGCCAGGGGAGGGAGGTGTCTCAGTTGGGGTCACATCAGACGGGCTTGGAAGGGTTGTTTTTTGGCATCTCACTTGTGTGGTTCCTGACTGATTTTTCTGTGGGTCAGTGGCCCCTGACCCAAAACAGGTTCCCTGTTCCTCCCATAAATAAAGACAATGCTGAAGCGTTTGAGTTGGACATATTTTATTTAAAAATAAAGCCTGGCCAACAAGCCCCCATCTGGCTGCAGCATCATAACACCCCTGCGTCCACTCGCACACCCCAACCCTGAGCCTATCATACACTGGAACCCCCTGTCTTGAGCCTCTCACTTCCCCAGTCTTCTGCCACAACACTACTGCATAATCCACACACTGCAAATCTGTGTCCTGAGCCCATCATACTCCCAACCCCCCCTGCCCTGAGCCCCTCATATAACCCAACCTGAACTCCTGCACCCTCACGTCCACAAGTCTGTGGTTTGCTCAGCACCCCAACTCTCCACCTGACCCCAACACTCTCCAGCCTGGAGCCCCTCCCTGAGCCAGCAGCCCCTTCTCCACCTCCCCCTGCACCCAAATTCCCTCCCAGAGCTTGCACCTTTCACCCCCTTCCCACACCCAAAACCCTCATTCCCTCATTTCAAACCTAGGATTTCCCAACTCGTGAAGAAAATGCAGCATCATCCTTCACATTAAATTTGATTTGTTTCTGCTATTTCTTACGTTAAATTACATTTTTATTAAATTTTTGTGCCTGCCAAGAAAAACTATTTGTGCGTATTTTTAATTTTAAATAATTTTTATACCAAGTTTTTGTGTTTATTTTTAATTTTAAATTACGAATTGCTTTTTTTGTTAAAAGGGGGGTTGGGTGATTGTAAAGAAGAGGTGGGGAGGTGTGAGGGTTTCTCAAAAATCAAAAGGGGGGGTGTGATGCCAAAAAGTTTGGGAACCACTGCGTTAGAGAATACCTCTGTGGACAAGATGTGCCACAATTCAGATTTCCTTAGTCTTTGGAGCTCCACAGAAGGTTTAGAAGCTCTAAATTACTACTCCCAAAGACTGGCATAGCAGAATTTCAGAGCAAAGGAGGTAACTTTCCCCATCTCATGTCTCTCCCCAGTCTTTGTTTTGTCTTATAGTTCAGTATAAGCATTGGCAGACTGGCTCTGCCCCCCTTCACCTAGCTAATACAGTATTGGGTCTCTAATAATGGTCAGCACCAGATATATCAGCAAAAGGTAGAAGAAACACAGAAATAGGCAGTTTGGGGATAATCTGGCCCTGGGAAATCTCTGACATTTTGGTAATTAGAGACTAGAATGAGGCAATGTAGCATGAACTTTCATAGCCCTTCTAAAACTTTTTTTATTTTTGCATTTGCTATTATTCTGATATTTGTAGTTTCAAACATTCGTCCTTTGAACCTTCCAAAGTTCTTAGTCTTGATGACATAATGTGGCAATGAGTTCCACTGTCTATTTTTACTCTCTCCCATCATTGCCATCCCACACTACACTTTTACACCTGTATGATTGTACACAGCAGTTTTGCTCGTCAGAAATTTACATGCCAGTTGTGCACTAGCTTATTTACTCAGGTGTGAAAGTCAGTGAAGATTCACTGCTTTGCACGTTATTATTACAGTATCCTTTCATTTATAGACTAATCTATTCCTAGCCACTTATCAGAGGGTGAAGCAGGAAGGAACTGTCCTCTCTATGCCATGGAAGAGCAGCAGCACCACTCCAAAAAAACCACAATCCTGCCTAATTCTCAGAATATAGCAATTGCATCCCTTAAAATCCTGTTAAATAAAAACAAAGTAGAACTCAGAAAAGAGAAGTTGCAAAGTGGAGCATCACCTAACACCAGTCACAGCTCAGCAACCATCTGGACTACTTGTTTTGCTAAGAAGCAATGAGCCTTTGGCACAGTATAGGACCTCCTTCATGTTGGAGCCGAATTAAAAAGGCAAATCCAGAGACATTCTGAGATACCAGCTGGATTGAAATACTAAAATGCAAATTAAAACAAAAGAAGGTTGGGTATTTGTCGGTTCTTGTAGGATAAGGAGGACTTAAAGTTGTTCTATCAGAACAGCTGGGAACTCCCTTCCAGGGTGGAATCTCCTGATGGAGTAGAGTAAGCATATCCGGCTTTGATATCCATTCCCTCACCTTCCTACAGAATCAAGCATGCCACCGTGGTCAGGATCATGGTGATGGCTGGAGGGGAAATCCTGAGTCAGCATGGATCATTCCAGCTGTTGTACATTAAAGCAGTTAGCCTGCTTAAGGCTATCTTTTCCTTCCCATCTAAGCCGTAACAACCAACAAATGAAGATCAAGCTCAGGGAGTGAAAATATATGCAAATTAACATTAATTCAAAATTATCACATGAACTACTGCAAGCTGATCTGACACACTCTTCTATGATGAGAGAAGAAATGTCAGTACTAACTTTATTACTTACAATATATATTAGAACTATAACGTAAACTGTTGGAGTTGGTTATTATTATTTTTATGTGTGTCAATGTTACAAATTCACAAGTGTTGCGCTCTGGGCTCCCAAACATCAAATTACAGAAAAGCAGATCTCTTCAAATTGTAAAGGAGGAAATTGGTACAATTATTCCTCCCTTATCAAATAAAAATAAGTACTGCTGTCGCTTACTTATCAAATTGTAGGCTTTCAGCACTGTACTCTTCCAAATTCATTAAGAATCTAAAGACTAACTTTGTTATAGTTAAAGCCCTACATGGATATAAAATTTGTATGTGCATCCACAACTGCATCTGCAGAAATGAGCCACAGAGATCTGCATCGACATCCGTGGAGGTGGATACCTGTGGATATAAAGTGGATATCAGCAGATTTGCAGGGTTCTAGCAATAAAATTTGCATCCACATCAGTATTCATATCCTCAAAAATGAGTCACGGAGCTCTTTATCCACATCTGCAGATGCAGCGACCTGAGGATATAAAGTGGATATTCGCGGATTTGCAAGTCTGTAGTTATAGTCTCTGAAATCTAATTGCTCAGATTGCCCCCTAATGAAACAATACTCCTGTACTTAGAAGGGATTGGCTTTGGTTTACTACAGTTATTTTCTGGAGAAATGTATTAAACTGATGAGATATTTTAAAGATAAAAAACATATAATCACATTTGATGTTTTTCTGTAGGCTAAGAACTACATGATTAAAACCCTAGAATCATGGAGAGAGGGGAGGTTGGGTGGCTCCTGCTTCCACGTGACTATTGGTAAGCTTAGGCTAAGCTTCTGCTGGAGAATCCTGTGATCACTACAGGAAATGCCTCCCAGCAGGGCCTGAGTGGCAGTCCCTTGCAGTCCCCTGATTGGCTCATGCTGGTATCTAAACCAAGACACCAGCACGGGGAGTTGTCATAGTGATGACACAGACTGTCTGCCTGCTTCGGCTCCATACTTTGCCTTGCTGTCTACCGGAGACTCTGGCTTCTGACCCTGGTTTGTCCCTGACTTCATTTGCCTGCTCTCTGCAACACGGTACCTAACCTTGGCTCCCTGAAACCTGGACCTGGCTTGACTGAGACTCCACAATTCATCTCCTGACTGCAACTCTCTAAGGGCACGTCTACACAGCAGGGCTAAGCTCGAAATAAGCTACGCAACTTAAGTTATGCCAGTTGCATAGTTTAAGTCGAAATCGCTTATTTCATCTTTGGGCATATCTACACAGCACTTACTGTGAAATAAAGCACCTTCCCCAACATGTCTTACTCCTCATACAATGAGGTTTACAGAAGTCAGAGTAAGAAGCCCGTTATTTTGAATTTATTTTGAAATAACGGGCTTGCTGAGTAGATGCGCAATACGTTATTTGTTATTTCAGAATAAATAACGCAGATGGCTCTTGTGCATTTCAAAGGGAGAGAGGCAGCAGAAAACTGCTGCCACTCTCCTTTTGAAATATACAAGAGCCATGTGCAGCTCCTGTACATTTCAAAGGAAGAGAGGCAGTCATAAAACTGACCTGGTGACATTCAAGGTTTTAACTTTTTTACAGAATATTCTTTATGACACTGTTCTGTCATACCAATGTTTTGTTTATTTGTTCAGACTTCTGTTAAGAGCTCCCATATGAAAGCTCTGGGTGCTTTTTTAAAAAAGACTTAAATACATCAAAAGAATGATAAAAATCCACCATGTTAATATTTGCCAATACAAATCAATGCCTAATCACAAAATTGCCCATCAGAGTAGTAATCCCCTTCATTTAACTACATTACGTTCCTCAACAGAAAGCGAGGAAAATGGATGAGCCTTATGAACATGATCTAAATCTGGGTCTCCATTAGACCATGGAGGTACTTGGTGAAAATGGTTAGGAATTTTCCATCAAAATGTGTTTTGGCAAGAAAATAAAGTTTCTGCAAAATTTGAATTTTTATATAGGAAAAAACTCCCAAAAATAAGTTTCCCATTGGGAAAATAAAAAAAAAACAATAATTGGTTTAAGAACACAACATTTTAGGTTTTTTAACCAAACCAAAACACTTTCTTTTGGATTAGTTCAATATTAATCTGTGTCTACTCTAGCTGCCTTGGTGATGCATGAGAATTGTAATATGTGTGCATCATACCTTCTTTTTCCATCTCAGTAGCTCAGGCAGATGCAGTTCAATGAAAACCCAGCCAAAAGAAAGATGGGGGTTTTTTTCAATTTGATTCAACAAACTCTTTTTTTTCCCCCCAAAGCAATTCGCTTCCATAATGTCTCGAGTCAGAGCTTTCCATTCAGTGAAATTTTGCTGTTTTGACCTTTCTCCCAGTATGGAATGAAAGCAATATTGAAATAAGGAATTTCACATGGGAGGAAAATTCTGATTTTTCACCAGTTCTATTTGGGATTATAATACGGACCCCTCTGGATTATAATAGGGATTCTTTCTCTTGCTCCTCTTGCCTTTTAAACCAGGTGATCATTAATTAAAGCAGCTCTGGATTACAGTTTCCAATGGTTTTACTGGTCTGTCAGTTAACTGTGTCCCAAGCTATTTTCAGGTTTTCAGGCAAGAACACTTTACAACTAGACAGCAACTAAACAGATAATTACAGATAACAAGATCTTCTTTCTCCTTTATACTTCACTGGTCTGTCTGCAGTGTGCCCTTTGAATGCTATCATGTTCCTCTTCTTTTCTTGGTTCCTCCCAACACTTTCATTTGAACCCAGCTGATTTCAGAAAGCTTCAGCCTCACCTGTTTCTGAGACAAATCCCATTCTCTAACCCCTGGTCTACACTTAGGAATAAATTTGAATTAAGATACGCAACTTCAGCTACGTTAAATGCGTAGCTTAAGTCAAAGAATCTTAACTTGAATTTTGGCGCTGTCCACACAGCAGGAAATCGAAGGGAGCACTGTCTCCCTTCAATTTCCCTTACTCCTTGTGGAAGCAGGACTACTGGCATTGACGGGAGTGCTTTTCTCAGTTTGAAGTTGCATGTTTTCACTAGACCCACTAATTCAAGCCCCGGAAGATCGACTGCGGCTGCTTCGATCTTATCTGGAGGGTAGACATGGCCTAATGCACACAGCAAATACATGGCCAAATCCTCAGCTAATGAAAATCAGCAAGACTCCTTATGTCAATGAGGGCAGTGCTGATTTACACTAGTAATCATTCCTGTAGTCTCTGATATTGTTTTCTCTATTTGATCTTTACTAAGATCAGTGACAGCTAACTTGTAGTGGGTATAACCGAGTGGAAAAATTGTCCCACCATCTCTTTGTTAAATTGCTTCTTGACATTCATCCCTATTGACAGTAACTTCTCCAAATTATAATTGAGTCCAATAAGACCTTGTGAAACTGATCAAATCAATTTGCGATCCTGTGCTGTATCTACAATGATGTTAGAAAAATGCAGAGAGTGGATTAAAGGAAACCTCAATGCCTAGGTAGTGGTATTATCTCTAGAAAAGTGATTGAGATATAAAGCAAAACTTCTGCTTTCATATCAATACGGCTAATATCAGTTCTGGTACTCTGTACTTCCTATATGCCTGGGATGTTTAATTTAATTTGGGGTCATTTGTATGTACAGAGAGAGCAGAACACCAAAGCTGCAAATACAAAGCATGAAGGAAACAAAGGAAAGAATTAAGTGCAGTGTTTTATTGCTGGCCCAAAACATAGCTGTCTCCTAAATAAAAATATTTTGCTGTGTGGATCAGCAGTGGTGCATTCCTGTGGATGAGTCATCTTTGTTTCCAGAGAAGCAAAAATGTCAATTTTAGTAACAGTCTCTCAACCAAATTCATGGTTACAAGTGTTATGGGAAAGGATAACGATAATTGTATTGCTTTAGGATTTCTTTCCATCTGTGTACAGTGACAACATTAGGCATATTTAATAAAAGAACATTCAACCTTCTCTGACTGGTACAAAAAATAAGAACAAGTTGTGCGTATACATAGCTCCTTATATTCCTCCATTCTCCAGGTTCAGTTGTCCAGATAAGAGAGGATATATAGAATGTCTTCCATATCTCAATGAGCATTTATATCCTACATGTTAAATGTTCAGAACCTGACTTTCAGTTGGTGTAAATTAGTGTCACCCTATTGCCTCAGTTTGCCATGAATCTTTTTCTAAATGTCTACATTCCATTAATCTGTCTAAACGATAGTATTCTATGACTATAAACTAAAACCAATTTACTTACACTCACCCACTTTCTTTCACCAAGTTGAGTTCTGACACAGGAGAGAATCTGACCAGTTTTGTTCATGCTGTAGTTGTTCAGTCTTAGACTATTCCATAAATTCCAACCAAATTGATTATGTTTGTTATTTAATATGTAGTGGTGGTAAATGTGTTTCCTGTATGCTACTCCCCATCTATGCTCTGTAAAGACTCCAAAGATTGACTGTAACATTACCCTAAAGCTAAAAAAATTAGATACTGGTTCTGCAACACTGGCAAGGAATGTTCTAAATAACAGGGTGTATTTCTAAATTAATTTTATATTTATATTTTAAAAGAATCTAACATATGAAGTCTCATACTTGTGCTTTACATATGTCTACATTCATTAATTTAATGAAGAGCAATTTGAGTTGCATGAAATCTAAGTACAAGCAATTAAAAACTATTAAAAGTGAAAATTTGCAAACAAAAGGATAATTTAATTGCATGTGCAACCCACATAATTATCATAATTGTTCTTTCTTCTTTGTGCTAGGAAATGTCTCTGTATGTCGACCATATAATAAATTGTGACTGTACGTTCCCATTACATTTCAGACAGGCAGAAAATACTCTTTCCAGAGTATGTTATTTGAGCCAATGAGAAAATATAGGAGTTAACTATTCAGGGGAATGGAACCAAACATCATGATCTAGCCAAAGAGGGCACGGAAGTCCACAGTATGCTGCCCCCATAACTTGGCAGAAGTCCGCCATCCAGGGGAAGACGGATAAGTTGTAGACTGGGATCACACACATGATTCTCCAAAGCAGCTAAAGAAATTGAGGCCCTTACTTGGTATTTTAGAAATGTTCACTATTTGTCCACAGTAAATTGTGCCCAGTACCTATTCCACTCACACTGTAGAAAGCTTCACTTTCTACTCATTGTTAGATTCTCAGGGCAGCATCAGAACAAAGCCTACAGAATATGTTGTCAAGGGGCCAAAGAAGCTGAGGTGGCCAGATAGGGACTTGGTAACTTAATGTCACCTGCTCCATCCTCCTCCAAAGTGTGCCAAGCCCAAATATCATACTGAATTTATGTCTGCTCATAAATTCAGTATGATATTTTTAGTTTTGAGTTAGAGAACTCAGAAATAAAATATAAGCGTTGCCACCCCTGTACTCACACACAAATGAGAGTTTACCTCTCAGATTGTGCTCCTCAAGGGGAAGGGTGATTCTCCAGCCTGAGTGCTCCCATCAACTGAGCCATAATGCTATCACAATGCCAGAGAGATGTAGTCTATCAAGAGGCAGATGCTAAGCCATTGAGGGCTTTATAGATAAAATGCAACAGCTTCAATTTACCCAGCTTAAGAAATGTGCATTGCTAATAAAGAACTAACTATTGGTCAGGCCACAAATATCTTAATCATCTGAAATGTTTCAGCTATAAATAAGATCTAGAAGACAAGTTGCTTTATGTGCATTTTGTTGCCAGCTTCACACATCAGGCATAGTGACATGAACAGTGTCAAATACAGGAACATGGTTATGTCCTGCTTACAGGAAAAAGTTCCAGGCTTTTAAAGCAGCCCTGGCCTATCTCATTCTAGCAGCCTGGTTCCCAAGTCCCAGTTTGCATAAAGTGCTACCCAATGTGACAAGGGGCAGTACAATCCGGTCCTAAGGTTTTGTTTTGGTTTGTTTCTTTAAGTCCACTTCTAAACAGATGGATCAAAACCCTGATCACTTCAAAACAATTGACCAGATTTTCAACAGGGAGTCAAATGGAGAATTATTCCAGACTTACACAAGCATAAGAATCAGGATCTGGCCCATATATCAAAAATCACAAAAAATGCATTGCTACACTCATGAAAATACCTTCAGCCTTCTTGGAGATAAGACAAATGAATGGGATCCAGAAACAAAATAAAATGAAACCAACCCTCTTCATCAAACATTTCAGGGGGAAAAAGCTAAACTCTCTCCAGAACACTGACAACCTCCAACACAAGCAACCTCTTCACTTCAAATGGGAAATCAGATGTTCCCTATGCCTGAAAAGCAACCAGAAAATAATTTAATCTCACACCCTCCTAAAAAAAAGAACATTTCAAAGAAGTTGGCGCAAGCTCTTTCTACACAGGCTAAGATAAATTCACTAAGACTCTGGTTCTGAAAGTCTTTATTCGTAAACTTGAGATGTAGAAGTGGTTTGTTTGCTTGCTTGCTTGCTTGTTTGTTTTGGCTGAAAATGATGAACTGCAGCCAATGGGAGCCATGAAGCTCCGTGGCTAAGGAGCTGGTAAATAAACAAACTGGAGCAGTGTGGTAGCATTTTTCTCAGAGTGGGTCCCTGGACCACTTTGAGAAACACTGCTCAAATGCAATCAAAATTCTGTAAAGTACACAAAGTCACATGTCTTTCTAACTGCCTCAAAATAGTGAACCACCTTCTGTTTTTTTCTTAAGAACATTTCAGAAGGTAAGGACACTTCTTTGGATATTGCAGACTGTGCCACCATGTAGCATTTTACTGCCAGTGAGATCATATTCCTCTGTAGGATCTTCAAATGTCTAATACCTAGAGTCCTGGTGAATCTCTAGTGGACTAATCACTTTTGAATTCTAGCTCCATTGCTCCGCTAGAGTAGTTCAAAGGGGTCAGAAAGAGAATGAAATCAGTGCTCTAGCCAGATATGATCTCCTTCAATAGTGTATATAACTTGAATAATTTTCAACTGTATATCACTCTTTCTGTTATAATACATATTTCCAAGTGTCTTTCTGTAATTCAGTGTTCTTAAGCTGCTGGTATTCTGAGTCCATTTATATTTAATATTATGTATTACTATAATAGCCCGTTTTGAAGAAATACATAAAATGCATCCCCTTTAAGCTGTTAAAAGTTGTATAAATACTTTAAAAATAACATTGATGCAAGTTGTTGGTCACTGATAAGTCAGACAATGCTAACTAATTAGTACACTCATTCCTCATATTGACCTTAAAATATATATAGTATCTTAAAAGCTTTCCAATTTTGCCTTTGATTACTCTAATTAGTATAGTGTTTCCTGTTTCTCATTGCACTTAAAAATGCAGATGATACTGTAAATACTGCAGTAAAGTAATTTCATTCAAGGTACCTAAAGTGACTTTTAAAAGCTGCCACTAGAAGTGTATCTTCAGTGGAAGCAATAGAAACAGAGAATATTTGGTGTCAAACCAATTGTGTGACAGAGAACATGAATTCCCACTAATATATGACCTTTAAACTGAAAAAACAACAGGGTCATCTGAAGAAGTGGGCTGTGCTCACAAAAGCTCATGATACTATCTACATGTTTTGTTAGTCTATAAAGTGCTACCAGACTATTTATTGTTTTTTCAGTTTACCTGTACAGACTAACTCGGCTACCCCCGAAGCTTCTGAAGATACAACCTTTACTTTGTTACCTTATATTCCAAAGTACAGCAGCTTGAAATCAGTGACAATATATATAATGCTTTTAGAATTTCAGCTGAAGTTATCTGATCTAATGACCAAATTCTCTTGACCCTTTTACCTCTGCAGAAAGCCCCAAATGCCAGTGTCTGTCATCCTGCTGTTTAGGCCTAAGGGGATGGAAGTCAAGCTTTCGCAGGAGGTACTCTGCATATCCCTTATATGTAGTGCTTAATTTGTGCAGGAGTTTAGCCCCAGCACCTCCAGACTCAGCATTTTATAGTCCCAGCACCTAAGGGCGCCCAGGCAGCAGCCTCTGCTCTGTGGCTGCCCAGGTCTGAAAGCAGCGCCACTGCCAGCAGCAGTGCAGAAAGGTGGAAATACACCATAGCATGCCACCCTTACTTCTGCTGCTGCCACTCTCCAGCTGCCCACCTTGAGCCCTGGCATCTCTTTCATTACAAATTAATGCTAGAGTTCTGCTTCATGATGTGTCTATCCATGGCAGCAGGCACGTGGAGAGATCATGGTCAAAACAGTGGGTTTATAACTTGCATGGATTCATTTGCCCAGAAATGTTCGGTACAGGAAGCATGGCAGGCTGGTCTGTAGCTGCTACAGGCTTGCCCTCCTTCCTCTTTAGAGAGAGTATTCCCGCAGCACTAGGGGCGTTATTTCAAAATAACCCCTCTTAGGTTGAATTTATAAGCAGAGAGTTCACACTACCAAGCCCATTATTTTAAAATCCATACTCTTAATGTCCTCGGGGAATAGTGCTAATTCCGAAATAGTTATTTTGAAATAGCGGTAGTGTGGATGCTCTGGTGCCGCTATTTCAAAATAACTACTCCCCAGAGTTATTCAAACTAATTACTCCCCAGTGCTTCCTGGGGCTCTAAGTAGAAATAGCATATTCACATTAACGAAGCCTGCCCCGGACTAATTTAGAGGCTTCCAAGCAGTGGGAACATGCTATTTCAATTTTGTAAAATCGGGAGTTATTAAGTCGAATTTAGTTATTTTGAAATAATTTCCTGGTGTAGACATGCCCTCAAGGTCCTGTATTGGCCTCTGTGCAGAGCCTTTTATTTGAGCAGCTGAGAAGCTAAGGGCTGGCCCTTTGTCTACTCTTTCCCAATATACTTGTGCAGGACAGGGCAGAATTTGGTCTTTAAAAGTAAAGTAAGCTTTAAAATGGCAATTTATACCTGGGGTAATGGATCTAGTATTTTGTTTTTAATGTCTAAGTATAAAACACACTCATCAGGATATCATAGTGAAACTACATAACATCCACATCATGTGCACTTAATATTTCTCCCATTCTTCACAACGGCCCTGATTCTGCCACCAAGTAGCAGTACTTTTCTCCACCAACAGTCCAAATGGGACATCTCACAGAATCACGTGCAACTCATTGTGAAGAAGGGTAGAAGAATCAGGCCTTGAATGCACATGTTTACACTACCTCTGTTTACATGTGATCATATAAGGTAAGCATTGCTTGCTGTGGGCTGGATTCAGATGCTCTTACTCATCTTGAATAGCCTTACTCAGTGAATAATCCCATGGTTTTCAACAGAGCTACTCAATAGGATGAAAAGAAGCTGAATCTGATGTTCTGTGTATTTTTGCCAATGATCTCCTTCGCAGAAATCCTGCTGGATGGATTCTGTATAAAGAGTTTTGTACCATTTCTTTATCCCCAATTTTATTTTGTTGTTGTTGTTCTAGACAGATAAATATAAAACTCTATTAGTCTGGAATCTAGTAAAGACTGAATAAAATTTTATTCAGATTCTGGAACTTGTTCTCTGAATGACATTTTCAATTTTTGCCATATCCCTACCTATTAAAGAGGGGTTCCCCCTCTGCCACCTCACAATCTGGAGCAACGCTTCTTAATAAAAGATAAACAATGGAAAGTCTCTCATAATTAATTGAGCCTGCACATAACAGAAATTAATTAAAATTCTCTACCTAAAAGTTTAATAGCAAGCTAAACTAAACAGTTCAATAATCCTACTTCTTTAAACTTCAGTGTTGGGCTCCTTTCTATGTCTAATTTATTTATACCTCTGGGAAAGGAAATAGTTGGAAAGATCTCACGAAGCCCTTCATAATTTTGCTTCCCTCAGTTGATTTACAAATCCTATGAGTTAGAAACGAGAGAAGATTTTGCACCCATGATATAGAAGTACACTGATTTAGAAATACTTGAAGCATTGGTTGGTGACAGAGTGCAAATACCCAGCCTGGAGGAGTTGCAATGCTGGTGGCTCAAGATGTCAGACAATTAAGTATTTCCAGTAGCACCTCCAATGGAGTAGATTTTATCTGGCCTGGACATCCATCTTTGTCAAGCTTTCTAAATCTGATTTCAAAGATCAGTCAATTCAGTGTTCTCAACCATTGAGCAAATTTCTACTATACAGAAGCCCCAAGGCAAATAGTACTCCAGCACAGGGGGTACTTCATAAATAAAATTAGTATATTATTGCTTTGTTCATTCCATTGCTACAATTACAATTATCTAGCTTAATTCTCCAGTTAAACTAATCTCAAACTGTGTAGCCTGACTGTGTATTGTAATGCCTGTGTTGCCAATCCCCCTTAATTGTTTTGCTCACTTGCAAAGTCCTTCAACTTGTTTAGGCTGTATTCTAAAAACAGGAAGAAATATAACCATAAAATAAATAGCTTTAATGACGTATCATAGAAAAAGCTTAGGTAACCAAATTATTTTTTCTTTACTAATACAACCTACCCTGTGATGATCAATAGCCCCCAGTTTTATAGCTTCCTTTGCTTTCTGGTTAATAACACTTTGATCTTATATAATGTCTTTTCTCTGAGGCTACCAAACTCTTCTGAGACACAAAGAAAGAAGCTGCCAATTCAATGTTATCTCTGCCTCTTACTGAAAATATACTTTGAAATAATTTCCAGCATACTATTGTCCTGATCAAACAAAAAATAGTCTGAATGAGTTGCTGGACTAGAGAAGTCCCCTTGCCTTTAGCTCCCTGCAGAGGTCACTTGGATGAAATTGGCTTTTTTCCCTCCTGACCTCCCCTGGAATGGGTCAGCATCCACTGTCTTCCACATCTTGGAAGTGTTTGGGGCCATGCTGTAAGGAAATTGTGGATGAATCTAGAAGCTACTACAAAGCTAAAGCTCACTAGTCTAAGCACGCTTGGGTCCTGAGCAGTGCTGAACCAGCGAATTTGCCGAACCACGGGAGGTCAATATTGCTAGCAGCATTACCAATTTTTCCATTGCTTACTGGACTCCTAGAAGACCTTTAGGAAGTAAAGTAGAGCTAAATCACAGCACAGAATACTAAGAGCCAGGACTGGTGGAACCGCAAGAAACTTGGCCACGCCCATGATAAGTGGACATCCGGCTAACTAAAATCATGCTGGACCATGCATGTTGCCAGACCAGAGAGTGTCAGACTAGAGAGGTTCAACCTGTACTATCAAGATGGCTGAATGCTTGGATGAGATCAGTTCATGGATGAATAACAGCTAGTTGAAGCTGAACCTGAACAAGACTGATAACACTGGTGGACATAAGAAAGTATTTTGGAGTATGTAGTCATGGTGCAGTCTCCCTTTGGTTGAAGGTACACACCCACAATTGCTCAACTGTGTATGCTCAGATCTCTCATAGCAGCATCACTTTCTGTCATCTCTGGTCAACTAGGATACCCCATCCCATCCTGGTGGCCGATGACCTGGCCTCAGCAACATCTCGGTCACTTCTTGGTTAGACTACAACACGGTGATAGACCTGTTCATGAAGTCTGTGGCACTTAAACTCCAACGAGTACAGACATGTTGCAATGCACCTCTTCAGCAACACTGGGCTGTAGTAAGCACATCGGACCTGTTCTCTGCTCTCTAAATTGATGTCCCATACAATATCAAATCTAGTTCAAGGCCTTAGTCTTATCTCCAAGGTGGTCTGTGGTCTGACACAAGAAGAGCTAAAAGAGAGCCAAAAGCTGTAAGGTGTGCTTGACAACTTTCCTCTTGACAATCAATTAGGGTGCCTCTACACAGCACTCCTAAACTCAAATCTATTTCAAAATAATGCCAAATTTCGAAATAATGCGCCATCCCTTAATCCCCAGGCAACATTATTTTGAAAAATATTTTGAAATAATGGGCGGCTTGTGTAGACGCAGGGTAGCTATTTTGTGATACCTCCAGTATCTTGAAATAGCCATGCAGTGTAGACATACCCTCAGTGTCCCCATTGGGACTGTTACACAGGTAAAATTTGTCTGTGTGGGAGATAGCTTTCTTTTGTGGGGGTGGAGGGCAGTGATCTGAGACAGTGGAAAGAACACCTTCAGATAATAAAGGACCATCACAAGACTCCCCACTTTCTGCTTCAAGTCCCTTAACCTTTGACATATCTAATGCAAAAACATAGCAGGGTGCATCCAAGGAGAGGGGGGGAAATGTCTGTGTATATACATAAAAAGCAAACCAAAACAAATACACTACCAAAACAAAGAATTCCACCCCACCCTGTCCCCACCCAAAAGAGCATGAGAGAACCAACACATGCTAGATGTTACATTACGCTCATCACCACATTATCTGAGCACCTTCAGGTAGTGAGCTAAGTTCGGTGGTTAAGAACCTATTTTAGAATAAGATTATTTTTAAGTGAATGTTTAAATTAATTCTTAAAATGCACAATGACTAGTAAACAGATCTTTTGCTGCATGCAAAATTCCAGGCCAGTTTCAAAGAACTAATAGCCACTCTGAAAGAACAGACACTCAAAAAAATGTCCATTTTGAGCTGTAACAGGTCAGAAACAGCCCTGCTCTTTTATATTTCTATTGAAATGCATTAGCCTTTTGTACGCTTTAGCATTTCAAAACACCACGGGAACGAATACTGGTGAAAGGTACCAAGCTGACATCCCTGCACAGACTGAAACCCTCCATTTGTTGAGGGAGAGGTTGCAGCAAAGGCAGCAGCTTTCCAAGCTTCCTTTTACTCACCCTGCCAATGAATAGTCCTCCATTAGACCTACATACTCCATCTTGTTTGTTTGTCTGTGTGTTTGTTTAGCACAATATAGTTCGCTAGTAACAAAAAGGATAATGAGTGCTGGAGCATATGTACAGAATCAATGTAAACACCTGTTTTCCATAAGGGGAAGTCACATAGTATTTCACGTCTGTCCCCGGTGGGCTAAGCCTACCTCACTAGATCAGTAGGGACAGGAAAAGCCATCTTGACTCTATTTTTTCTTAGAGAGGGATGGTCTGTTTAGGGGAGTTCTCTTAGCCAATTTAGTACAGAAGAAACGTGTATATGATAATAAGTGCATCTTAAGGATTGCGCTTGTGTAGGCAGAGAAGAGTATACTGAGACAAAGGACATTTTTCCCCTTTTGTTTGTAGTTAAAAAAACCAACTCATGCTATCCAGTAAAGATTTAATTCTGTGGAGTACCTAATCTACACTGAAAAATTCTCATAGCAACAGAAGACACTGATGCGGCGTGAACACTAAAACTCTGGTCATCTGAAGAAGTGGGCTGTGCCCACGAAAGCTCATTATACCATCTACATGTTTTGTTAGTCTATAAAGTGCTACCAGACCATTTGTTGTTTTTTAACCCCCTGCAGCTTCTGAAACCATAGTTAAGAATAGAATTGTCAGACACATAGATGAACACAATTTGTTGGGGAAAAGTTAACATGGATTCTGTAATCTACTAGAGTTCTACTAATCTACTAGAGTTCTTTGAGAACAGTCAACAAGCATGTGGACAAGAGCGATCCAGTGGATATAGTGTACTTAGATTTCCAGAAAGCCTTTGACAAGGTCCCTCGCCAAAGGCTCTTCAGTAAAGTTAGTTGTCATGGGATAAGAGGAAAGGTCCTCTCATAAATTGATAGCTGGTTAAAGGACAGAAACAAAGGGTAGGAACAAATGGTCAGTTTTCACAATGGAGAGAAGTAACTAGTGGTGTCCCACAAGGGTCCGTACTGGGACCAATCCTATTTAACCTATTTATAAATGATCTGGAGAATGGGGTAAACAGTGAGGTGGCAAAATTTGCAGATGATACTAAGCTGCTCAAGATAGTTAAGAACAAAGCAGACTGTGAAGAGCTTCAGAAGGATCTCACAAAACTAGGTGAGTGGGGAACAAATGAATTTTTATGTTGATAAATGCAAAGTAATGGACTTTGGAAAAAATAATCCCAACTATGCATACAAAATGATGGGGACTAATTTCGCTATAACCACTCAAGAGAGAGATCTTGGAGCCACTGTGGATAGTTCTCTGAAAACATCCACTCAGTGTGCAGTTGCAGTCAAAAAAGCAAACAGAATGTTAGGAATAATTTTAAAAGGGATAGAGAATAAAGCAGACAATATCTTATTGCCTCTGTATAAATCCATGGTACACACACATCTTGAATACTGCATATAGATATGGCTGCCTCATCTCAAAAAAGGTATCTTGGCATTGGAAAAGGTTCAGAAAAGAGGAGCCTAAGTGGAGATATGATAGAGGTCTATAAAATCATGACAGGTATGGAGAAAGTCAATAAGGAAAAGTTATTTACTTGTTCCCATAACATACGAACTAGGGGTCACCAAATGAAATTAATAGGTAGCAGGTTTTAAACAAACTAAAGGAAGTTTTTCTTCATGCAGTGCACAGTCAGCCTGTGGAACTCCTTGCCAGAGAATGTTGTGAAGATCACAATTTTAACTGGGTTCAAAAAAGAACTAGAGAAATTCATGGAAGTTAGATCCATGAATGGCTATTAGCCAGAATGGATAGGAACGGTGTCCCTAGCCTCTGCTTGTCAGGGGCTGGAAATGAATGACAGGAGAAGGATCACTTGATGATTACCTGCTCTGTTCACTCCCTCTGGGGCATCTGACATTGGCCACTGTTGTAAGACAGGATACTGGGCTAGATGGACCTTTGGTCTGATTCAATATGGCCAATCTTATGTTCTTATGTAATTATGTCTCAATAATTCAGACACATTGAGATGGTTATGCTGTGTCAATGGATTGCGAAGGCAGTTTGACTATTTTTTTAAGTGTAGGTCTTACATAAATTCAGACCCCAATCCTACTCCTGACTCTCCTTGGATAGGTTCTCCATGGCCACAGGGGGTTCTGTCAATATGACTCTGAGTCGGGGTTGCAGTTAATTGTAGAATCATGGTTTTGCTTTTGTTCCTGCTGACATGTCTTGACTTTCCCATATTGAAAGCAAAAGCTATCTTATACAGTAGATTTATTTTTTACTTTCTCTAATATAATTACTTGAAAGTTTCTCCAACAATGGTCTGAAGACCTTGGGCTTTTATGACATCCATCAAAGCTCATTCACACTTTGAAGCCTATTCTATCAGAACACCTGGCTATGCTTCCTTATTCAGCATTCACTCAATTATTTTGGTCATTTATTTATCTAAGCAGCAGTGGCACCTTCACTTAAAACAACAACAATAGAAAGGTTCTTTGTAATTGTAGTTGGCTGAGGACAGTGACATGAACAGTCTCAACAGTCTTGTTAGGGTAAGATTTTTATTAGTAAATGTTGATAAATGTCAATTTCACTGTACACACTCAAGCCAATGAAAAAAGATTTCTATCAACAATAATAAAAATAGACATTTACAGCTAAGCAAAGGAAGAAAAATGCTGCTTGAGAACTTATTAGAGTTGGATTTAAGGTTATTTGCTTTATATATTTTGACACGTGTTCTTGACAATTGTGTGTGTTAATTCTTTAAATTTCAATATCTGTGATTAAAAAATTACTTGATGCCCCCTCTTGCATGATCCCATACACACCTGTGAACATGTCAATATACAGCACATTTTTAATGCTTAAACCTGATACTTTTGTGCAACTAAAAATTCAAATTGATCAAAAATAAATCCTTAGGAGTACACACTGGTTATCAGATATTATAAAAAAAAATTCTGCCAAGACTAAAATAATGTTTTCAATTATGCAAATCTGACTCTTTTTAAACCTGATTGAAGGTCTTCTTTTAATCTAATAGCAGTATAATGCTGTCAGTGTACACAGCACATTGCAACAGGGTTGTTCTTGTTGTACATCCATTGTAAACTTTTCCTCTGTGAATAAAATGTGTGTTCCTATAGTAGTTAATATTTTATTTAATATTTGTTTCAGCTGCCAAAAATTATTCCATTGGTCAAAAAGCCTAGAACAGAGAAAACAGTATAAAACAATGTATATGAATATACATGTCTTACTGTTTTATTGATGCCTCCTTTTATATTTGAATATTGTATAAAACCTAGTTTACTGGCAGGAATAGATAAAAAACACTGAATTTTATGTGAATATTGGAACATATTGTGGAAAGTGAATTGTGAACTAATACCGGTCAGTATTCACATCGCAAATCTGATTTTTTAAGAGTTGCGCTTATCCATTTGGGAAATAGAAATCTACCATGTGGCATACATAGATATTTAAAACTAATTAACACTGCTTAAATTTCAAATATCAAATACTTGTAACAGAACTCTCATGCATGATCTATAGATCAAGAATTATTTAATAAGATTTTTTGGGATGACTGAGGCAATTGGATTTGGCCTCATTATGTGATTTTACAACCTATAGATAAACTAAAATAACTATTTAATATTTTGCTTAGTTTGTGAATTAGGGTGGAATATTATAGCACTGTACAGTAGTTAAAGCTAAAGTACTGCAGGGATAAAAAAGTCTTAACATCTAATATTTCAATCAGCATCCCCAATTATACATTCTTCTGGCTGGGTGCCCTAGCTCTTCAAAAACAGTGCATACATTTAAAGTGAATTGTGATGAATAAATATTTTCTCCAATATTTCTAAAGCACCATTTTTTTCTCATCTTTAAGAAATTGTGTGCTATTTTAATTTCAGAGTAATTACTTTTTGGACATAGATCATAGATAATAAATGTCTTTTCAGGACTACACCATATTTAAAAATGATACAAGGACTAGCTAGGCAATTGACAAAAGCCTTGAAATTATGTCACATAGTGATACAACACTGAAATCTTTAAAGTACATGAGGTAAGATTGGGAGTTTAGTAACCAAGAATTAGCTCTCTAGCCTTTCACCTCTGTTGGTTTAGCTTCAAATTCTAGTGTCAGCCTCGGTCACAAATAAAAATGAGTCTGATAGTCTCTTCCTAGTCCGCACTGGTATGCACTTCTGCATAGTGCAGCATGATTAATAGTGTCAGCTCAATAAAGGCTTCATACTAAAATAGCAAGGGTACTAAAATGTATGCGTGAGGTGTACTGTTGACCTGTGTGGGGAAAGTCCATGGCATCTTAACTAAAATCAGTATTTTTAGTCATTCATCCTCATGGGCGGTAGATGAAGGTAGGGCTGGGGGAGGCAGGCTCCCAGCTCCACCTACAGCCCCATCCCTTCTGCAGAGGCCCCACCTCCCCACCACAGGGAGGGGAGGAAGTGGGGAATCATGCTGAGCACACACCCCCTCCCACCACAGGGTGAGTAGGGGGAGAGTGCACACCTCCCCAGCCCCAGAGCACTGGGAAGGGAGAAGACTGCACAGCCTGAGGCTCCCCAGCCCCAGAGCACCAGGGAGGGATGAGGCCATGCCTCCCTGGCCCAGAGCACTGGTGAGGAAGGAGGGTACTTGGCTCCAACCTCCCGGCCCTGGAGCATGGGGATGGCAGGTGCTCGGGGGCAGCAATACTATGCCCTCAGTACGTCTACAGCAGGCGTTCTGGGAGTGGAGTGTGGGCGGGGCCATACCTGGTGGTTTGGGAAGGCAAAGCCTTCCCCCACCTAGGATACCAGATGCCTATGTTCATCTTCATGACTAGTGTACAAAAGACTGGCCTCAGCATCACAATTTCTCCAAAGTCATGCCCAGCAATTAATAGACATGGAAACTGAACTGCCCTGTCACTCTGGAGGCTATAATTTCCTATCAGATTTGAAGCATACTATGGAATGGTGCAGGAAAGCCAACTTGTTTGTTATACCTCTTTTGTGGCTACTTAGATTTGTTTCCAGCAGTGCCTTGTAGGTTCATGCCTCTATGTTCTTACATAAACATCCAGGGGCTTTTCATTAAGGCATGGTAAAGGTGAGAAATAATCACATTTATATTGTATGGGAAAACAGAAGAAAAGGAATAGACAGTGACACTTCATTTATACACACACAAACGTACTCAGAAGTAGGAGTAATACATAATACATTATAACACCTGTATAAGCAGGAAACTGTTCACTCACAAAATCTATTACCCTACATATAGATGTTATAAATTTTTCACCTGTTCACAACAATGCTACCGTGCTCAAAGTGTGTATATAGGTGTGTGTGCATGTGCGCGCGCATGCATTTATACATGTACATAATTTGGGTGCTGGGTTGATGTTGCATTAAAAATTAGGCTTAAAGGATTTCCGTTTGTGAAAAATATATACAGAGAAAGCTTTGTATTCAGCACACTGTTAACCGGAAAACTTTGTTAACAGGCACTATCCCCAGCCACAAATACTGCCATCTCTTCAGGCACACATGCCTGACTTCTGTCTGTCCAACCAGTCATTGTAAGGCTTCTAACAACTGGTGTTGCCGGCTGACGTCATCAGCAGGCACCTCCTTCCCCCTCAGCCTGCCTCAAGCTGCCAGGAGCCAGAACTGCCAGTAGGGGGCAGGGACACAGTAATTAACCAGCAACCCCCATTCCCCATGAGTGCTGGATAACAAAGTTTTCAGTGTAATATGTGTTTTTTAAAAAAATGTAGAACATTTGCAAGCGGAGTGCAAACGGGCAAACCGTTTTTTCTTTACAGAATAAAAATGAAGCTATATTGTGCACAATTGTTATTCCAGTTAAACAGCTTCAAGAGATTTTTTTGTCTGAAAATTGTTATTCTTCAAATGCATTCCAAAGTGTCTTCTAAGTGAGAGAGGTCGAATCTTTTGCTGAACATTAATTAAAACATTAGCATTTTCCTAAAAGTTAATTTGAATGCTCAGTGTATTCTTTCTGAAGTGTAATATTATTAATTTTTTGCCCCTATATTACATCAGTTTTAAGCTGGTATAAATGTTTTCAGTCAAGTTACTCTGCTATAAAATCTTGGGTAACACAGGTAAGGAATCAGGCCCTTATTCTTTATAGTAACAGTTAATTTTTGCTGGAAATAAATACAGAATGTTTCTTCTATCTGTTTTTAATGCACTAAGAAAAAAAAGAATTTGTATTGCAAGGACTTGTATACACACCATTCATTATGTCTGTAGATAGGAAGACAGACTTAGTTCATTAAAAAGTTGTTAAATTTTTATCAGATGTAAATAGTTAATCCATAAAAAATGAACAAACTACTTTGTTGTAAAGTTTAATAGGTTACTTACATCAATCATGCTGTGAAAGACTTAGGAGTGTATGGAGAATATGAGAACAAATACAGAAGTAAGCTCAAGTTTTTGGAAAGTTTTATCCTCCAGAATAGTTGCTTTACATTTTAAACAGATGTAAATATGTAGCAGCCTTGTTTAAAGCACAGAACAGACTTTGATGAATATCGTGTGTACAGTCTGTCTTTAAGTGAATTATTTTGATCTATGATTTGTTCCAAAGACTCTCTGCTGAAAACTAAGATGAAGTTATTAATTATTTAGTATTCAAATGTACAATACCTATAAAATATATTAAAATAGGCAGTTGCAGATGGTGCATTATTAAAGGTGTAAGATTTTATTGATATTTGAAAGTCGTTGAAGCCAGTGTATTGGAAAAAATACATTTTACATGATTCTTTTGTTTTTGTTTGGGATTGTATTCCTCTCAATAGTTTTAATTATTTCTGATTATGTAAACCATAAAAAATGGGTGCATTTTTTCAATATTAGACATTTTCTCAAAAAGTCAATGGGAGTCTTTCTAGTGATTTACAGGGTTTATATTTAGATCCTATATGAGTACTCCATTGTATTAATAGGATGTAAGTTATTTAAAGGAGATCAAAAACACCCAACTTCAATATTCTTATATGACTCTCCACTGATTATAGATTGGGAAAAATAAGAATAATGTATAGTTGAAGTTTCTGCACTAAGAAAACTAGAATTAGACATCTTTTTAATCTAATTATAAAAATAAAATGTTTATTCTGGTTATTTGATGTAATATTGCTCAAAATTTAGTTTGCTATAGAATACTAAGTATAAATGCTGTTGGGATAATAGCTGCCAAGATGTTTAGTTTCCTATTATAAAAGGAGTAATAATCTAGAGAATTCCAGTACTCCCAACTAATAACATTTAATCACAAACCCTTCCCATTCATACTATAAAACCTCCACTACTCCCTTCTATTGGTTCTAAAATAATTACACATTTAACTTCACTGGCTCACTCTCCACTACCTACTATAGTCATTAATAAGAATGCTAGTGCCAATTTCAGCCTCTGGGGTACAGTTTTGTTAACTTCTTTCCACTATGATTCTTTTATTTCCTGTTTCACTACTTTTTAATCAAAGCTTAGGGCTTTTTGCCTATACTCCGTGATTGTGTTTCTTATTAGCTAGACATAGCATGACTTTTCCTTACAGGAGATACATTTTTTGGACAGTCAGCTTATACTTATCTACCATTTTAGTACTCTTCTGTTATTTATTATTTTATTTGAAAATTCCCCCAGACTTGAGGAAAGCCTATATAGTCTGTAATTCTCACCACAGTAGTAGTCGGTGGTCTCAAAAGCTAGATCTCATATTCGTATCAGCATTTCTCCTATTTTATACTTTATTTCCTTCACATCTGTTAGGTGAATACTGGCCAGGTAGCTACACAGGCATCTAAAGAAAATGTTATTTCAATTAAAGCTAATGATTTTTCCATGAAAAGCACATGGAAGATTACCTATCCAATTGGCAGGTGGCATATATGAGTATTGGGTGCAAGAAACTCTGGGCCCTCAGAGACTGTGTATGGGCTTTGGAAACAAGAGTGGCTGAACTGGAGGAGATAAGGAAGGCAAAGAGGTATATAAATGAGAATTTCTGGAGCACAGTAGGATGGTTCCCCTCCATCCCAGACTGACAGCCTCTGTGCTGTTGAGTAGGATGAAAATCTCAGAGGAGAACATCCAACTGCAGCAGAGGAAAATCATCCCATAGTTGGAATCCTCCTTCCGGATGATGTCATACTATCCTTTCACATTGAGAATACCTCTCTGGGGGGGAGGGAACTCCAGTTGTTAGGAAGAGACCGGTAATAATTATGCCAGTTTTACAATTAAAATATAGCTATGAGCCAGATTCTCTTCTTCACTTAAGATCTTCATGCCACTCAAATGCCAAAGGGGACAGAAATTCACTGGATCTCCCAAGTTCCTACAACATACCTCTCTGAAGCGGCTAACATAGGGGACCTGTTGGAGGCAAGACTGGAGCACTCTGTTTTATATAACCTGGTGGCATACTTAGAGCAGCCTTTAGGTTGATCTATAACAGGGATAGGCAATAAAATGGTGGCAGTACACCAGGGTTAGCCCCTGGCAGGCTAGCACAACTATATTTACCTGCACCTCCGCAGACACAAGTGATTGCCGCTCCTATTGGTTGTGGATTGCCATTCTTGGACAATGGGAGCTGCAGGAAACGGTGTCCCAGTCCAAGCGGTTTCACGCAGCTCCAGTTGGCAGGGAACAGTGATCCGGTGCCAATCGCTCATACCTGTGGAGACAGAGGAAAATATAGTGGCGGTGACCCCCGGGGGCTGAACCTGGCAAACTGGATCCAGCCCACAGGCCGGTATTTGCCCACCCCTGATTTACAGTAAACTGAGGTCCAGGTCAGTATAGAATCCATCCCAGAATCAGACCCACAACTGACTTCTTTCATCCTTCCCTCAGATGCATCCATAAGACTTTGAATGCATCTGAAACTCTTGCCCTTTGCTGTTCTTATAACTAATCTTAAGCAACTCTTAAGCCAATTACATAGTTTTTAAGTTTAATTTTCCTCTCCAGTTTGCTTTTAACTTTTTCCCTCATACTTTTAAAACATGTTTCTTCAATGTTCATCACTACTTTGTTACTCTCTAGAGCTGTCACTATCAAGGTATCAAACCAAAGCATGCAGTTCAGAAGAGATCCTACATTGATCTCTTGAATTAACTCCTGATTTTACAGTACATTAGATTTGGTTGAGAGTTGCTTGTATGCTCTAAAAATATCTGCTCCTAAGGTTTATTTCAAATGAATTGGTCTTGGGGTGATTTAAATCAAAATTATAGTTTTACCAGCAAACTTACCAACTTTTAAAAAATTTCTTTTAACATGCTGGCTCTAAACCACTTAGCCAGAAATCTCATACGTGCATTTTAGTCGTATGAGTTTTTGGGATGTGAAGCTCTTAAAAAAATTAATCACAATTAATTGTGCTGTTAATCAATCAGAGAATACTATTTATTTAAATATTGTGGATGCTTTCTACTTTTTCAAGTACAGTAGACTTCCGATAATCCGGAACCTATGGGATTTAGGTGGTGCCGGATTATCAGATATGCCGGACTATGAGGAGGTACTATAAGCAGGTTATATATATACTGTATACATTATATACTGTATATAAAGTGTTCTTAACCTTTTTTTATTGTACATACTGTATACAGTATACTGTAATGTTTTAGTTTTTAAGCCTTTTTACCCTTTTGCTCAGTTCAGCTGCTGCCGCTGTTACCTTGTGACTCGTTTTTTGCCGAAGCTCACTCACTAGGCTCTTGCCATTTTGATGCCGGACTATCAGGAGTGCCGGACTATTGGATGCCGGACTATTGGAGTTTTACTGTATATTGATTTCAATTAAAACACAGATTTCAATGTGTACAGTGCTCACTCTGTATTTATTTTTATTGCATTTATTTGCACTGTAAAAAACAAAAGAAATAGTATTTTTAATTCACCTAGTAAATAGAAGTACTCTAGTGTAATCTATTTACTATGAAAGTTGAAGTTACAACTATAAAATTATGTACAAAAGCATACAAAAATAAAACAGTGTAAAACTTTAGAGCCTACAAGTCCACTCAGTCCTATTTCTTGTTGAGTCAACTGTTCAAACAAACAAGTTTGTTTACATTTGTGGGAGACAATGCTACCCACTTCTTACTTTCAATGTCACATGGCATTATTGTAGCCAGGATTGCGAGATATTTACATGCGAGGTGAGCTAAAGATTCATATATCTCTTTATGCTTCAACCACCATTCCAAAGGACATGAGGACATGTATCAATGTTGATGACAGGTTCTGCTCAATAATGATCCAAAGCAGTTGATAATTGGTGCATGTACATTTTCATCATCTGAGCCCAATCCCACCAGCAGAAGGTTGATTTTCTTTTTTGGTGGTTTGGGTTCTGTAGTTTCTACATCAGAGTGTTGCTCCTTTAAGAGTTCTGAAAGACTCCCATACCTCATCCCTCTCAGATTTTAGAAGGCACTTCAGATTTTTAAACCTTGGGTCAAGTGGTGTAGATATCGGTTTAGAAATCTCACCTTGGAAGAAGGTACCTTCTTGGTATCTTCTTTGATTTTTGTCAAATCTGCTGTGAAAGACTGCTATAAAATTAATTGTATGTCAGAACATGAGTAAAACAGAGTAAGGGTATGTCTACACTTGCAGCCTATTTCGGAATAGGGCTGCAAATGTAGGCATTCGGAATTGCAAATCAAGCCCAGGATTTAAATATCCCGTGCTTGATTTGCATCTTCCCGTCCGGGCACCATTTTTTAAATGTACAAGCCCGGAATAACTGCCTGCGTCTACGCACAGCAGTGAAACGGGCGTTTGAAATAAAGCCCTATTTTTGAATTACCTGTTAAACCTCATTGCAGGAGGAATAACAGGTAGTTCGAAATAGGGCTTTATTTCAAACGCCCGTTTCACTGCCGCGGGTAGACGCGGGCAGTTATTCCGGGCTTGTAAATTTCAAAAATGGCGCCCGGACGGGAAGATGCAAATCAAGGCTTGATTTGCAATTCTGAATGCCTACATTTGCAGCCCGAACTAGGATGGCTAATGTAGTCATTCGAACTTGCAAATGAAGCCCGGGATTAAAATATCCTGGGCTTTATTTGCATGTTCCCGGGCGCCGCCATTTTTAAATGCCTGGTAATTCAAACTCCGTGCCCGCAGCTACACGCAGCACGGGCTAGGTAGTTAGAACTAAAGCCCCTAATTCGGACTACCGTTACTCCTCATTGCAGTTTCCCATCAGTCAGTGCTTCTCTGCTTTCAGTATCCCATAGTTCAGTGCAGTTCCTGCTTTGGAAGAGCTGGTCTCCATTCTGTATGCTAATGAGATGTCCCTCTGTTCTATCTTCAATGCAGATGAGGCTGGGGGTTTTCCTTAATTAGTTTAGGTGTGTCTTCCCTGGCCTTTTCCTTGCTTTGTCTGATTCTAGCAGAGGCTTAGGGGAAGGGGGGAATGGTTTTCCATGAATGTCGCTCCCTGGCTCCCCAAGAGCACAGGGCTGGTAGGTAACAATTTGGACACCCTCATGCAAGGTTCTATCTAGTTTAGCTATCAGAGGGATTCTGCTGGTGAAAGTTAGTTAACCACATAGTTAAGTTTAGTAGCACAACCCTTTGTTAGACTAACAACTAATTAGCCTTCTTTTATAATACCGTCTGCACGTTTATACTCTCTAGCGTCCCACAAGATGTATTTAATGAGATAGACGTGTATTTATATATTCTGATTGTATATTCACACACACAAAGGCACCTATGATGCAGTATTTAAATAAGTAATAAACACACAACAATATAGTGGATCTCAAGTAAAGTAACCCTTATAAGAAATAGCTTTAATAATCGCTAGTACCTATGGCTACCGGGTGCACCCTGCTGTATGCTGTAGGTTACTCCAGCACTGCTGAACTACTTAAATGTTGTGCATTAAGACATATGAGGTAGGGACAAATGTACAGGAGTATGAGATATGTTTGGTTAGCACTTTAATTAGGATAGATTTGTGCCTTTTGCAAAACCACCCTACCCCATAAGGGAGGTGGTTTGGGAGGAGGTCTGATTCTTAGAGCCCCCAAGCACACAGGTGGAGGAGAAGTTATTCAGGATACTTCTGCCTTTGCACCAGGCCTGCTGAGGGAGAGAGAAGTTGGGGCATGGCCCCATGTCTTCTGTTCCCCACCCCCACTGTGGTGATGTGCACATTATCATCATCCATCCTTTATGAGCTCTCGATGAGTAATGGCTGCAATCTGGTTGCTAATGGGAAGCTGCTTGCCAGACTCCACCAACAGATAACTGTCCCCTGTATGGTACTAAAACATCCTCTGTGTGCCTAATTTGTCATTTGTAAACTTGGTATGTAAACTCAAGTGAGAGCACCAGTTAAAATGAGAGAAGTACAGTGGGATAGATCTGGAAATGATGTCAAACTAAGGCTGTGTCACTTGGTACTATTAGAGATTCATTTTTACTTTAATGGCAAATTAACTACTGCAATATCAGAGAAAACAAATAGTGTCTTTGGGCTGGATTTATGCTCCTAACTGCCACTTTAGACACCTAAATCCCAGATCAGGCACCACTGACTTTCACAAAGCTCCCACTCAGCTTCTCACACAATGTATAGGCATGTAAACTTGCTCAACATCTCCCTCTGGCAGTAAAAGTTCCCCAAATCCACATGTTTCTGGCTCTGAGCATGCTCAGTGCAGCCTCATGTCAGCCATCTGGATGTCTAAGCCCAGGAGTGATCCACAAAGAGACGAGAAGATGGATGGTCCTTCAGGTGCTCAGACTTCACTTACTGAAACAAGCTCCTAGAGATGGGTTTACATAAAGCAGCTGGAGAGAATAAAAGGAGGACTTTCTGCATAATTTTATCCCACTAGCGGGGTGCTCATCTGCTGAAAAGAAAGGATTTGAAAAAACACTTGCCACCTCAGTAAAAGGTGGCTATAACCACTCTGCTGTGGGATATACTGACATGGGGCTCCCCCAATCTCCTGCAGAAGCTATTGAGCTGTTCCACTGTGAATAAATACATTAAAATTACTGGAGCAGCAGGATCTTGGGTTTCCCACCTCCCAGGTAAGTAATGTAACCATTGGGCTTCAGAGTCATTCTCTTTCCCTCACGATACATACCTCTCCCAATGATTCTTTCATTATTTATCCATAGTGCCGCAGTTTCAACACTACCAGAGGGAGAAAAAGTGTGTGTGTGTGTGAGAGAGAAAGTATATGCAAGCACGAGAATGACTCCTAGTGTGTGATCCTCCAAGAATGCTAGCTTTGTGAATCCAGTCTAAAGTGCCTCTCCTGATTCATTGAATAGGGAGCCTCGGCACCTAATCTGGCTTTGTGAACCTCAGTGATTTTTCTAGATGGCTATGTTTCTTTTTCAATACAGCCCTTTATGTCTAACTATTTATTTATCAAGATCTACTAGGGAACTGGACACAGGCTACTGGGTTCTCTCAGGATTTGTAAAGGAAATATTTCATGTTTGAGCAGATTATAGGCCAAGCAAAATTATTATGAAGCAGTTTTTAAGGCTTGAGCACAACAGAGAGAATTGGGATTTATTTCCAGTTATCTCTTGGGACAGTTCTTCACCAGAAGCACTGCATTCCAGCTACAGCCCCCAACCCATAAAAGAGATGGCTACCCTGCTTGCCCTGTTAAGGCAGCATTCTTTCCCCTTTGTGCCAACAGAATAGTGTGAAAGAGACAAATGCAGGACCCAGGATCTGGACAAGAGATTTGTATTATGTGGGTTCAGATTTTTTAAATTAATTTTCTGTACTCATTTTCTGCAATTTGAAGTAAATATACAAAGATCAAGTCATACAAGCAGTGCCTGAGAACAGACTACCCATTCCCATCCTGACAGAGCAGGCACAATTCCCATTGAGATTGAATAGTGTTGTGCATAGTTTAGCCAAAGCTGAATTTCGCCAATAACATGCAGGGCTTCATACTAGTGATAGCAGTGGTAATTAAGAAATAATGTCATTGGAATAGAACAATGTCACAAGATAAAGGTCTCCTGCTGCTACACAAATGCTGAAGTGAAGCTCATTTATCAAGAATAAATGTCAAGGTAAAACTGATGCATTTTTAAAGCAAGGTTCGGATCTAATTATTTTTATTATACTGAACTAAATGACTGATATATATGTAGTAATTTTATCCAATGGATATTGCTGCAGCAGATAAGATTTACTGTACAATTATTTGACCTATTTTATTCTGATTCCCTAGAGAGAAGGCTTTTTAATGTACCATAGCCAAGCAGAATGGTTTATCAAAATTAATGTTTATTTAACCATACTACTATGAATTGGCTCAATGAGCCTTGCCCTGCGATCTATCAAACCGAATCATGCTCCCATTGTAACAATAAATGAATTCAGTTCTTAACTTCACTAAGAGCAGGATTAGGACCAGTGGATCATAGAATCCTCTTGGTGAATTTCCAAATGAAATATTCTGGAAGTCAAAATGGGAGACAGAATTCTGTTTTTCAGTTTTTGACTGAGCCAATGTAAGAGCCAAACAAAAGTACTGAATAAATCAATGTATTTATTTAGTTAGTTAGTTATTTTTATTTTTGTGGACTTTCAGAAGTAAATAAGGAGCATGCTCTTGGCAATCTGATTGACTTGCAGACACTGGGATATATTGATAATGGGCCAAATTCACCAGTATAGTCTAGCTGCGTTGTGCTACTTCAATGAGAAAAATCAAACCTTAAACTTTACTTCACTGAGGTTCATTACTTCTTTGTATCATCAGAGCAGTCAGCATATACTGGGGAATCTGGCCTTGACATTTCACAGGAAAACTTTGAAAAACAATTTAAATTATTCTTTTTCAAACATGTGCTTTTTCCAAATAACAGCATTGGGCCAACATGGTTTTCTTATCTCAAGCTGAAGACATTTCAGTCATCAGCAATCATTCCTTTCCATGATAAAAGAAAAGAAGGAAAGAAAAGAGGGGCCAACATTATCTACCTGCTGCCCATTGTATGACTATGGTCTCCTGCAGACACGCTTGGATTTACTATTTTTGGTGTGACCTTCCCACTCCTTTGTTTGTTGAACAGCACATGAGAGGTAGCAAAGAGGAGACAGGGTACATGAGGGGCTGAGTCCTCTGAGTAGGGCCTCCAATGGAACATACAAGGAAGCATTCTAGTTAAGCGAAGGGTGATACAATAATCCCTTATATCTCAAGAAACTTTACCTGAAGGGCAACTTGTCCGGTGAGGGAAGTTCTAGGAGATCTACCATAGCCAGACTTCTCACCGCACGCAAAGGAAAATTAGATCCATCTCTTGTCACCACAGGATAGAAATTGTTGCTTGCTCACTAATGTCTGTGGCATCTCAGTAGCTGTCACAAGTGTGTCAGTAATTTATGACGAGGCAATGGCTAAATTTCCAAGACCAGCATAATCTGGGCTAGCTACCCCCAGGACAGAAAAACCTTACCTGTCTTTGTTTTTTTGGTAAGAGGTCAGCTAGCATAGGTTTTTCCAAGTAATAATATGAAATATGAAATATTTAGTATTAATATAACACTTTACATGCTTAAAGCACTTTACTACCATTAGCAAATTACATGACCTCTTTGTGCTGTAAATAGATAAGTAGGTGTGGTGTTGTCTTAATTTTACACATGAGGCAGAAGGCCACCCACTTAGTGTAAGAGCCAGAATTAGCTCTCAGGACCTCCTGACTTCCAATTCCATGCTTATTACTTCAGCTCAAATTGTCACAGGAAAGATCACATCACACTTTAATGAATGATCAGACAAACATTTTTTATTTAATCACCAACTAGTAACTGGAAAGGAAATAACTATGTATAGAAGACTCAAGACTTTCAGATGCCAAAACAGTTCCCCAGTTTATGCATTGATCACATGCAAAGGCAACTGGAAATAAAAGATATTAAATATCATTTCTTCCACTGTCATTAATTAATCTTTAGCACTTATATCTTCTCCTAAATCTCCACAGATTATTCTGAGTAATAAGTCTTTTTGAGAAACATTTATTGAAAAACTCAAGCATTATGTATCTCCGATTTCAGATATTTGTAAAAGTCCTATGAGACCTTTGCTGCTTTGTCTATCCCAAAGGAATTCAAATCAGAATAATAATTGCACCAAACTCTTTAAAAACCAACCTTTTGAAAATCAGACCAATATGCACTTATACATGGTGTGCGGAGGGTTGGGGGTTCTGTGTATCTGTGTGTGTACGCCCATTACTTATATTAAGTTTGAGTCTGGAAATAGCAACCAAGATCCATGGTAACACTGTGTGAGGCCTACACCAATATGTAGCATATGCAGAAGGGGACAAGGGGAGGCAAAGGAGGAATGTTTATGTGAGTAAAAATTGAAGCCATTCTTGACCACCTGTAATACTTAAAGGATTATCTCTGCTCAAAAGAGTTCATAATCTCAACTAACAAGAAAAACAAAGAATGGGAATGTAGTAGAAAGAGTGAGACTGAAGCATGGTCCTGGTGTAAGGCCTGAGGCCTGACCCAAAGTCAGCAAAAGTTATGCTATGAGCAACCGTCAGGCCTTGTCAAAAGCAGACGCTTGCCTACACGGATTCAGCACCAGTATTGCTAGCATTGCTAAAACATAGAGACCATGTGAATACATTCCTGCAGGCTAGAAGAAGTAAACCCTAACCCAGTGTTACCACCACCAGGCAGATTTGAATGTGGGACCTCAGTGTAGGAGCCTCTACAGCTTGAGCTATAAAACCAGCTGGCTCTCAGCTTAGGCTGTAGAGCTCCCTTGTTCTTATCTCTCTCTGTAAGTGCTCTAAGTGCCACTACATGTGACAGTGAACCACACTAGGGGTACATCTAGACTGCATGCCTTTTTCGGAAAAGGGATATAAATTAGACGTATTGAAATTGCTAATGAAGCCGGGATTTGAATATCTCGCGCTTCATTAGCATAAAAATGACTGACACTTTTTTTTCAGCACGGAGCTTTGTCAGAGAAAAGCGGCAGTCTAGAGGCTGATCTTTTGCTAAAGAAAGCCTTTTCTGATAGATCCCTTATGCCTCATAAAACGAGGTATACAGGATCTATCGGAAAAGGCTTTCTTTTGCGAAAGATCACCCTCTAGACTGCCGCTTTTCTCTGACAAAGTTCCATGCCGAAAAAAGCGGGGGCCATTTTTATGCTAGTGAAGCGTGATATATTCAAGCGGGGGCCATTTTTATGCTAGTGAAGCGCAGGATATTTAAATCCCTGCTTCATTAGCAATTTCGACCTGCCTAATCTGCATCCCTCTGCCGGCAGAGGGGTGCAGTCTAGACACACCCTAGGTATGTGGGTTACACTAGCACATGTTGAAATGGTTTGACCAATGTGATGCTGATATTTTGTCTGAAACATCAGAATTAACAGTCCATAGATGGGGCGAATTGGAATGTTTTCTCTAAAACACCAGGAGAAAAGTACAAGGGGAAGTAACAAGCATGTCATGAAATGCATCAGGTGATACGTAAATTGTTTATCCCAGATTGTTTGTCTCAATGTATAAAATATTGGGATACCTTGCGTGAACCCTTTGTCCTGCCTCAGGGTCAGTGGAAAGTCCCACTACTGACAACAGGTCCACTGTCATCGTGGGCATACATATGTTAGCGTACCTGATTCGGCTGGATCATTAGCACCATGCTTTGCTGGCAATAAACCTGGCCAGGTGCCTTCACTATTAAACCAAGTTTTGTAGTCTTATTGAGAAATTTGATTGGAGCCTGCTGTATGAGGTATCTGACCAGAGCTAGTGCAGCATGCAGAAAGAAACCACACACTCAGCCAAACATCCGACAACAGAGAGAAAGGAATTTCACTATTTTACAGATGAGGGAGTTGAGAGAAATGAAGCAACTTCCATAAGATCACAAGAGAGTGTGCTAGAGATAATATCTTCTATTGGACCAATTTCTGTTGGGTGTAGGAGAGAAGCTTTTGAGCTTCACCATTTGGAATCCAGCTGCCTGTGGGCTCAGTTGTCTAGCAACTCAATGAGCTTGACTGGCTCCTCACTGAGGGTACATCTACACTGCACACTTATTTTGAAATAAACTATTCCAGATTAGTTATTCTGAAATAGCTTATTTTGAAATAGCACATCTACACAGCAGTGAAGCCTCAAAATTAACGTGAGGCTGACTTCCTCAATGGAGATGTGCTATCTCAATTTAGAGCCCCTAGAGGCATGGGGGAAGAATACTTAAAATGGCCCTGGTGAGGGGCTATTTCGAAATAGCAGCAGTGGAGCATCTACACACACCTTATTTTGGAATAGTTATTTTGGAAGAGGAGCTATTCGTTGTGGAATGAGATTTAGAGAAGATGGAATAAGCTGCCCATTATTTCGATATTATTTTGAAATAACAGAATTGCTGTGTAGACACTCGCATTGTTATTTCATAATAACACTAGTTATTCCAAAATAACAGTGCAGTGGTGATGCACCCTGAGAGACTATGCTTCTTGATTAGTCAGAGGAGCCAACCCATCATCCCTGTAGTCCTGTAGCAAAAGCAGCACAATAGTTGCTCAGTGCTTTTGCCAGACCTACTTCCTGTCCAGCCTTTGCTCCAACCTTTGCCTACTCTACTCCAGCCCTAGTCCGTGACTAACACTGAACTCCTGATTCTTGGCTCTGAGCACTGGCTTGTTTCATCACCATGATTCTAGGGGTGTGTCTACACAGCAAAGTTATTTCGAAATAACAGCTGTTATTCCGAAATAACTATGCGAGCGTCTACACAGCAATAGCGTTATTTTGAAATAATGGGAGGCTTATTCTGACTTCCGTAAACCTCATTCTACAAAGAATAATGCCTATTCAAAATAGCTATTTCGAAATAAGGCATGTATAGATGCTCCACTTCTGCTATTTCAAAATAGCCCCTCACCAGGGCCATTCTAAGTTATTCCTTCTAGGGCTCCAAATCAAGATAGCACGTCTACATTAGGGAAGACTGCCTCAGACTAATTTTGAGGCTTCCCTGCAGTGTAGACATGCTATTTTGAAATAACTATTTCAGAAAAGCTTTTTCCAAAATAAATGTGCTCTGTAGACGTGGCCTAGGTCTGTTTTTTGGTTCTGGTCTGACTCCTGTCTCTGATCACTGTTTTACCTTCTGACCATGACTCTGATTTTACCCTCTGGATGTACCACTAAGGTCACATCACCTACACCAGTGTTTCCCAACCAGGGTTCTGCAGAACCCTGGTGTTCCGCAGACCATCGTCAGGGGTTCCACGAGAAATCGTGGAATAAATAAATATTGTTTTTCTTACAATGTAAGCTGACATATATATATATATATATATATATATATATATATATATATATATAAAACAGCTCTTTACAAATAAATTTTCTTGACAATAATGTAGCAGTAATTGAATTGCGCTCCCCACTGTCAACTTTTTCTGGCCAAGCAAATGTTTTCATAGGTAGGGGTTCCTCGGGATATGAAAAATTATTTTAGGGGTTCCTCCATGGGAAAAAGGTTGGGAATCACTGACCAACACCTTGGTGTACAAAGTTCATAGAGCTGTTCTTTAAGTCACACTGTGAAGCATGAAAACTTGTCCCTTCCACCAACAGCTAGCTGCTCATCCATTAAAAGATATGATTTCACCCACCTTGTATCTCACATATCCTGGGACCAACATGGCTAAACCAACACTGTACTAGAGTTGGCATTTGAACCCAGAACTCCTGAGTTACTCCCCAATGTTTTAACCACAAGGCCAGCCTCCTCCATATACAGTTGGAACTGTCTCAAAGAATTAGATGGTGCCTCCTGAACAATTCTGACCTTTCGCTAAAAGACCACAAACCAAAGTGAACAAATGTCTAATTGTTAGAAGAGAGCATGACACAATTATCTCATGCAGTGACTTAGTGCACTAACTTTCACCTTGAGAGTGGAGTTCAAATTTCGACCAAAGTGATCTCATTCTCATCCCTTTATACTGGAATTGAATGAAAGCAGCATTCCCATACTATACTGCCATAATACATTAGTCTGTTATTGCAGATTCCATTCCACTTTTTATCATACACCGTATTCAAAATTTGCTTGTTGGGAATGCTCAGCTTTGACAGACTCTGCCCTGTGGATTGCTTTATAACTGCAATAATGCCTGCCAGACAGCAATTTTTTTTTATTACATTAGCAGTGAAAGACACTTCTTATTCAAAATTAGAGGGTTAAAAATATTCAAGCAAGCTAAATCAATCCTTAGTGCTTTGGAATTTTCCTACATATTTTAAAATCCATTTTGAATGATACTCACATTAAAAGTGTACGTTTTTACTTAACTTTTCTTACAAATAACTTGAAAACATAAAGCTGAAATGTCTAACTTCCTCCAGTTTTTTTTGCTTGTATTGTATATTCCAGTTATTGATCTGCAAAGCACAGAAATGATGAGGGCCAGATCCTCAGCTGCTGTAAACTCACTTGAGCTTGTCTACATGAATACTTGCAGTATGTCTGCATTTAAAATGCTACAGCAGTGCAGCTGAGCTGATGTTGCACTTCATTGTAGATACTACCCATGCCAATGGGAAGGTTTTCCCTTTGGTATAAATAATCCATCTCCCCAAGAGGCAGTACATAGGTCAACGGAATAATTCTTCCATCAACTAGCACTGTCTACACCGGGGATTAGGTTGGTGCGGCTACATCTCTCAGAGGTGTGGATTTTTCATATCTCTGAGCAGGGCCTTCCTTACCCATACACAGAATATGCAGCTCCATAGGGCACCTGACATTTTGGGGCACCACAGGATCTTAATGTGCACCCATTCGCCTCTTCTTATCCATGTTATATGGCTCTGCTTCCTCAGGAGAGGCTCTAGTTTAACTTAAAAATGAAGACACCTGACCTATTAGTAAACACTGAACCTGCGAAAGAGCCATTCAAGTGGCATTTGGAAACCCCAGGCACATACTGTCAGTTTCTGAATTTACTGTGTATGTCTACAGCAGTGTTTCTCAACCAGTGGTACTTGTACCCTTAGGGGTACTTGAGAGAAGTCTGGGGGGTACGTCAGCACAACTGAAATTTGGAGAAAACTGAATTTTTGTTTTAAGTTTTACAGCGCTTTATTATGTTTTTACTTTTTACACCCAAAAATTTCATCACCAGCCCGGCTACGATTAAGTTGTTTAAAGAAATGTGTTGCAATGGTAGAAAAAAATTGTGTGTGTCTGAAAACGGTAGGTACTGGGGGTACTTATAATTTTATGGGGGGGGGTTGAAAAGGGGTGCTTTATAAAAAAAAGGTTGAGAAACACTGGTCTACAGGACCTCAGTTTAAAATTATTTTATTTCTAAATAATTGTATGTCCTCCCCCCTCCCCCAGCTTCCATTGGGCATAGGGGCACCAGTTTAATAGTACTGCATAGGGCCCCATAAATCATAAGGGCAGCCCTGTGCCTGAGTGATGTAACTATACCAATGTAAGTTTCTAGTACAGACAAGGACTTAGTTCACAGCTAGCTGGGGTGTAAATCTACCCTGCACCAGGTTGCTACACACTAAGGGTATGTCTACACTGTAGGGCTAAACTCGAAATAAGGTACGCAACTTGAGCTACATCAATTGTGTAGCTTAAGTCAAAATAGCTTATTTCGACTTTGTGCACATCTACAAAGCACTTATTTCAAAATACAGCACTCTTCCCCCAACTTCCCTTATGCCTTATACAATGAGGTTTACAGAAGTCAGAGTAAGACGCACGTTATTTCAAATTTATTTCGAAATAACAGGCTTGCTGTGTAGACACGCACTATGTGATTTCAAAATAACTGACGTTATTCCAAAATAACGCTGCTGTGTAGACATGCCCTAAGTGTGTCTATGGATCCTGCTGCCATGCATGAAAAGTTCAATAGTGCACTTTGAACTACTCTGCTTTGGAACAGGAGCAGGTCAAAACGCACTACAGAACTTTTAGTGCATGGGGCAGCAAGGAGTCTTAGTTCAAACTTTTTTCTCTCAACTCAGTTGAAGAAAGGTGTTGATGCCCATGACCCAACGTAATTATGTCCTTTGACTAGAACGTGGGCTCCAGGGTGGGGTCAGGTATGATGGGTGGAGGGGGAGGAGAGGGTTCAGTGCTGGAATGTGGGGACTGGGGCATGGGCTTACCTCCAGCAGCTCCTGGTCAGTAGTGCAGCAGGTTGCTAAGGTAGACTTCCTGCCTTTCTGGGCACCACAGACTGTGCTGTGCCCCTGAAGCAGCCACCAGTAGGTCCAGATTGTAGGCGGAGAATGCAAGAGGCTCTGCATGCTGCTCTCATCCACTGCCTCTGCCCCCACCTCCCAGTGTCCAGTTCCTGGCCATTGGGAGTGCAGAGCTGGTGCTCAGGGTAGGGACAGCATGCTGAGCCCCATGGTCCCTCCACCTAGGAGCCAGACCTTCTGCTGGCCATTTCTGGAGCGCAACATAGTTCAGAGTGCCAGGACAGGCAGGAAGCCTGCCTTAGCAGCTCTCCTGGTCACCCTACAGTAGGGCTGGGCAAAGGGGCCTCCACAGGCCAAATTTGGCCCACCAAGCCAGTGGATCTGGCCCATGGCCACCCTGCCGCTCCCCTGCCCCCAGGCCAATCAAGACCTGGGGATGTGGGAGCGCACGAAGTCTCCTCTCCCCACCAAGGGCATGCTGTGACTAGAGAGAAACGCCAGCTGTTTTAAAACAATCAGCAGTTCTCTCTAGGCACTATGCACCCTTAGCAGAGCGGGGCACAGGGTGAAAGACTTTTCACGTTCCCCCCCATCCTCAGGCCCTGATTGACCTGGGGCCGGGGGGAGCGTGCAAGGTCTCCTCCTGCTGTGGCGCCTAGAGGGAGCTGGGGGCGGGTGGAGGGGAAGACTTCACTTGCTCTCTCTAGGTGCTGGGGGCGGGTGGAGGGGAAGACTTCACTTGCTCCCCAACCCCCAGGCCAATCAGAGTCTATGGGTGGGGGAGCAGAAAAGTCTTCTGGCCACACCCCTTTTACCCAAGGCCCCACCCCTTCCGGGGACGCCTGGGGCCACTTCAGAAATTTATGAAGTGGCCTCCTTTTAAAAATGATTGCCCACCCCTGCCCTACAGCAAGATGACCCAGTGCCTGACATTCCACAGCCCAGTACTAGGTTGCAACCTGTACTTTGAAAACCATTTAGTGTATGGCAGATTACTCAGTAAGTACGTCCCAGCTTACTATGAACTAAGTATTTGTGTAGACAAGCCCTTATCTGTGTTATAGTAGCACCTACAGACACCAGCTCCATTAAGCTCTGTACAAACACACAGTGAGATAGAATCTCTGTGCTGAAAAACTTTTGATCTAAGTTGTAAAGACACACAAAAGATAAGAGGGGAATAGAAGCATGGAGAAGTGACATGGTCTTTCCAAATAAAAATAACAACAGGTCAATGACAGAGCCAAGAATAAAATCTTTCACTGTCCACCCACTGGACCACCCTGCATCCATATGAAAATCAGTGGAGCTATGCCAGCTTTAGCAGCTGAGATCTACCCTTCACTCTTGACATCTGAAACTATAACATTCATTGATCTGCACTTCATCCATCTATATGGTGCTGACTAAACTCCCCAGGTTCTAGTCCCATGAGAAATTTCTAGTGGAGCTGGGGATTGATCCCAGGTCTTTAGATTCCCAACTTAGTTAGAGCCAACATCCATTTTGGGAGCTCAAATAATGGCTATAAGAAAGTTCAAAGAGCAAATGTCCAACCAGTGTCAACACTTCTATAGCATTTAAAAAGCAAACAGTAGACCTAATATAAATGTGCCAATTACTGGCAGTCAACCGTACGAGTACAGGTAGGGTATAAGAATAATCATAACTGCTTGAACCAATGAGTAATCCTCCCACTGCATTCTGAACAAGCTGCAAGTAATGAAACAGCCTTACAGAGAGCCTCATGAAGAGGGAAATGCAATAATCAAGCTTCTTGGACAGAAGGGCATGTGATGAAATTGTGAGGTCAACCAGCTCGAAAAAATGAAAAGCTTTCATCTCACTTTCAATTCAGGCTCACGATTTTCCATTGAAAGGACACGTCCGAGAGCAATGTTAGGACTCTTATTCTAATTCAATATTTCCAAATTAATCCCCTCAATAAACAAAGAAGGAATCTCTTTGAATAAACAACCTCTTCCCAACAACAAAACTTATGGCTTCACAGGACTGAGGACAAGATAGCTCTAACATGTCCGGTCATCAGAATTGTTCACTTCACTAATCTCTCTAAATTCTTGCTAATCAACATTAATTTTTTTTTAGGGACTATGTGGCATTAGGACTATGACCTAAATCTGACCTCCGCCTCTGACTCTGCTTTTACCTTGGGCTCTGGCATTCAGATTGTGACCTCCAGAAATAACTGTCTGTGGCTCAGTCCCCTGACACACTGCCCAAAAAGCTTGCACTCTAACCAGAAAAGACATACAAAGGGTAGAAAAAGGGAAACATTTTTATTTCCATCTTACATGTGATGAAATATTGACTCTGTTGCAAGGGTGCTGGAACAATTTGTACAGTGGGGGCACTGAGAGCCATTGAACCAAACTATAAACCCTGTAGATGATGGAAACCAATCCAAGCCAGGGTGTGCTACAGCATCCCCATACACAGTAGTTCCAGAACCTATGCTCTGTTGAATTCAGTGGCAAAACACTCAAGACATCAGTGGGGCACCAATTCCAGTCCCTGATCATGTCACACAGAAACTATGTGGCAGAGCACAGAACTGAAGTTGGACTTCCTGAGTCTAAAACAAGTTAAGACTCAATCTCTACTCCTATTAAAACTAGGCATTCTAAACTGATTTCTCGTCTTCCCCTCTGTGCATATTCATACCTACCATTAACATCAGTAAGAACTATGTATTGGCTGTAAGGTATTTCTATAATGGGAGTGTAAGACTCTGACTCAAGCCAACCCTCACTTTCCATCTATATGTAAATCTGTCTGACTCGGCTCAGTAAATCCTCCAGGACCCAAGATCTGGGGGGCAGGATCTGAGCCGAGACCCACTAAATCTAAATGACATAATTTTGCAAGGTGGATGTTTGGGCTTGGATGCCTAGACTCATGTCCTGAGAGTCTACGAACACTATCCCACAATCCCACTGGTCTGCATTCCTTAGCCTTTCTATCCCAAGACTTAGCCAATTGGCTCCAAGGAAAGGGAAGCAAACCCCCTGGTTCAATTACAGCTGTTTGGCATTTAACTCTTCCATTTTATTCTGACCACCAAACTACAAAGTGAACTATCTCCCACATAAGCTATAGCCACCAACAAGGAGTGATCCTTTGCCAAGCATGCTGCTACCTGGTCATTGCACCACAGTCCAATCCTTGTAAATCTCTGGTGCTAGGTGATCAAGATGCTCATCTTCAGTAAGAGCACCAAGAAATAACCACGTGTACAAAAAAGCAGCAGACAGTCTAGAAGCACTGGTGATTAAATGAACCAGTCACCAGTGCAGGGAGCAGATTAAGCAGCTCAAGAGCAAGAACTGGAAAGTCGCACTTCTGGGAACTCCTCATCTTCCTTCCCCTTTATAAGGACTTGGATTGGGTGCTGGGTACAATAGTCCAGTCAACTAGCATGGCAACCTTCCAATCCCCAGATCTAGTATAGCTCTACCAGGAAGCCAGCAGCTCCCAATTTAAGTGGCTCTGGTGCCCCTTGTTGGTCCCTCAGCAGGCTTTGCCATCACAGCAGCTGCAATTCATCCTGGGCCCATACTCAGAGGAGCTGTTTGATGCCCTCAGCCTGGATGATCAGTCTGCCTCAGAACTGGCAGATGATACAGAAATAGCCTGGAGCCTGCTATGCATTTGTCTCCATGACTATTGTTTTTTAGTACAGGCGACCCCGGCACTTACGACTTAATTGGTTCCTAGAGAACCGTCATAAGTCGAGCCATCATAAGTCGAACCCTTTTTTCCCATAGGTGCAATAATAAAAATGGGGTTCCGTTCCTGGCCCACTTTGCCTCCTGGGAGCTGTAGTCCACGGAGTGAGCTATTCCCAGAGCCAGCTGGGGACTGTACCGGGGGAAGGCGGCAAGGCGTGAGCTGCTCCCAGAGCCAGCTGGGGGCTGTGCTGGGGGAAGGCGGCAGCTGGAGCAAGGCAGTCGTAAATGTGGGGGTTGTAAGTCAGGCAGTCGTAAGATGGGGGTCACCTGTATATGAATGGGAGGGATTTCTAATTTATGACCCACTGCATTTTTTTATTACAAGCCATGGGTAGCAGTTAAATAAGCATTTAACATTAAACTTTTACTAGATACTTGCACATGTTTACAAAGATGTAGTGCCGCCGGTTTAGTACACCACGTCATGCAAATTGGCCATGCCACAGCATAATGAATCATCTGCTGCACAGGGGAGGGGTGCAATGTAACGTGTGGATAACTAAATTCTTACTGTATTTTAGAGAGTTTGGTTTGTGCAGACCAGAAATGTACCTATGCAGTTCTTTGAGAGTCCACAATGTCACATATGTTTGCATATAGTCCACAGGAAAATATAGTCAGAGCAGGCTGCAAAGTAAGCTCTAGCTGCACCCCGTTTTCAGCAGATTACACAGAGGCAGTAATCCATATGGACTCTAGTGCAGCATCTAGCTGATTTGTCCCATGAATTCTGACCCAATCACAGGTGCTCGTAGCTGAAAACTACGTCCATAGTAGGAACTTAAGATAGGTAGTCACATTTGTGGGAAGGATGTATTTTTCAGGCCCTCCTGTATAGAACACAAACGCACTTCACTAATACAGGTTGGACATCCCTGGTCCAGCACCCTCAGGACCTGACTGGTCCTGAAGGAGGGAGTTTGCCTGACCAAGGGAAGTAGGCTCCTCTGCTGACAGAGTCTGGGCTTTCCTGGGGTCTGTCAGCAAATCACCAGGCTCCCCTGGTGCTAGGGCTCCACTGCCCCAAGTCTGCCAAACTCCACAGCCCCAGGGCTGCTGGGGCTCTGCTGTCCCGGGGCCTCTGGGGCTCATCTGCTTTGGGGCCACTGGGGTTCATCTGCTCCGGGACCACTGGGGCTCCATTGCTCTGGAGCCACCAAGGCTCAGCTGCTCTGGGGCTGCCGGGACTCCACTGTCCTGGGGCCACAGCTGCTCTGGGGCAGCTGGAACTCCATGGCCAGTCGCAGGACCACTAGCATTCCACAGCCCTGAGGCTGCCCCAGGGCACCAGGACTCTGCTGCCCCAAGCTGTGGCTCTCTGGTCCAGGAGAATTCTGGTCCAGTAACATCAATGGTCCTGCCAGACCACAGATGTTACAGGACCAGAGAATCCCAGACCAGAGAGATTCAACCTGTAGTGTAATTCTTGTGATGCAAAACTTTATATATTAGAAGAACAGACACAAAGGTCAATTCTCTGAATTCCTCAGTCCCCTTTGTGCCATGCCTAGACTCCGACTCCAACTTCCTTGTACCTGTAAATGTGTTGCTCGGTCATCATAAGCTTGAAAACCTCTGTGGCATACACAGCTAGCTGGCTGCCAATCAGCAGCTTGGAAAATAATGTTCCTTTGTCATGCAGGAACTTCTAGGATTGTTGTCCTCCAGAATGTGGAACACCTGAAAAGAGTGAGAACGCTTAGGAAACAAACCACAGCACACATACAGACACCAAAGCGAAAATGGTCTGTGATTTTTAAACAGATAACATTTGTAAATTTCACCATATCATTCTGAGTGCAGCCTTTTCACTCTATTTAACTACGCTATACGCATGGAGCACCTGAGATTGTAAGCGTTGCTCTGAGAGTATATTGAAGCTGAGTTTTACAAAGCATCTTTTTTTTTTTTGCCTTGGGATTTGAAAGGTAATTTTTTCTAAGGATGTACTTAACCTTTATTGAAGTACTGAGGCAATAATGGACTGTTGGATGTCTATTTTGAGGCCTTTCCACCTCTGTAGCCCAGCCACAATTTAGCAAGAACCAGGGATTTTGAACTGTCTTAGAGCAGTCCAAAAGGAAGCTTGTCCATGATGAACTTGTGGTGAATATCCTGGATGAGGCCAACAAGCAGATACAATACCAAAGAGGGAAAGATTTACAAAAAGGGGAAAGGCCCAGACAGGCTGCAGAGTGCAGGAGAGACTTGCAGTACAGTTTCTAGACAAGAAATGGTGACCAAAGATGGAAGAGAGAGCAGAACGATATGTATGCTGCTTGCAGTAATGGCCATGATAGTTTAGGTTATTGCACTATATCCTGAGTTCCTTCCACAGTACTTCTCCACACAGCAGGAACACACTGACAAATATTATGGTTGGGTGGCCCCTGAAACCAGGATTGAATGCTAATTGGACAGGATACATATACTCCCTACAATCCTCTAGCCCCTGGAGTCTTTCACTCTCATGTAGTGCCAAGTGCCTGCTAAACATGGTGGAAAGAGAAAGTAAGATGTTTATGTGCTTTGTTTTATTACTAGTTTTGGTGTTTTAATGGCAGCTGGCCTTCCTACAATTCTTTAATATTGTTTTCTTTGTTTTTTGTAATACAGCCATGTTAACATTTCTGTCATTAAGAAAGTCCATTACCTTCACTGCATCATATCATATACAATATGTGTATAAAAACTGGCCTCTGCGATCAACAAGGTCCTGTATAACAATGGAGTGTATTTAAAGAATAAAGATATAGACATAATAAGGTATATCTAGGAAGTTGTATCCTAACGCAATTTCTCAATACATCTTTTCAGATCAGTCCATAATGAAAGTTCATAGTTCATGTCACACAAATCAACAATTCCCCCCATTTGCATCACATACTAAGGGTACTTCATTTATTGTTAACATTGCTGTACAAATAGATTAATCAACAAACCTCTTCCATTGTTCATGTAAGGCCAGCATGTGGGTGCACAAAGCTCTGACAGATGTACTTTTTTGGCTGAGTGTATAGTTCTACATTCCATTACTATCACAAATTCACTCAAGAGCAATGGCTCACCTTTGGAGTCACAACAGTTGTGAAGTCTGCAGCAAGCCACAACAGTGCAGACAATATTGATGAGGTTGGAATCCAAACATTTCTATCAACAGTGCCAGTGGGCTTTCAATTTGCCAAAAGCACAATCACTATTCATCAGGGTACAATTGCATAAGCAAAGGCAAAAGGGTATACCTAGAGTCCCCTGAAACTATGGTGGGGACAAAACTCCATTTATGACAATGTCATTTGGTGGTGATAGTGTCCCAATCTGTCCATGAATATACACTCCCAATAAGCAGAACACCCTGGCAGCATGAATTTTTTCAGTTCAGCCTATTCTGGCATCTAAAAACAGGTCTCTCTTATCAACAAGATCCTGTGTAACAATGGAGTGTAGTACCATTTATGGGTCATGTACTAAGGTGCTCTTTGAGGAAGGCAAACTATGGGCATGTGTCCCATCAGTGGCCTTGGCGCAGTTAGAAAACCTTATTCTCTCAAAACCAGCAGTGACTTCATGGACATTGTTTATGCCCACAACTTTTGAATAAATCAGACAGCTCAGAAATCCCCCCCCCCCACACACACACACATGTACAGCTGATTTGCCAACACCAAATTGGTTAGCAACAGATCTGTGACAACATGTGGTTGTCATGTCTCCAGATTGTTATAGCAATGTACTTCTGGACTGTTATCCCTAAAAATATATTTTCATTAATTATATGTATTTGACTATATAAGGATTAAATGCAACTTGTCTAAGATTGTCCAGTTCTTTGACCTGATATGCTATACTTAATGTTATATGTAGCTCTTAGAAAATATTTTGAACATGGAAAAGTAAAGGCATTCTAGAAAATCTGACTTTTTTTCTTGTGCTAAGTACGACACTGGTTTGCTTAGAAAACAGAAAAAAAAGTATATAAATTAATATGCATAAATGTATATGCCAAACAACTTATTTTTGCACACACTTCAATGTCCTCTATATTCAAAACACATAACTTTCAGAATGGAAAATAGAAATATTTTATAATATTTAAATAATTTATGTTCTTAATTGTCTATGCATAAAAAAGTGCAGGAGGAACACTATCCATTTTTGCATTTTATTGGAAATCAATTATAAATTAACTTGACAGTAAGAGATTAAAAATTCCATTTTGGAAAAAAGTTCAGTAATGAGGACGTTAACTGTTCTTGTTCATCAAGTACAAGAATCCAAGTACAAACTAGAACAGACTAATGGCAGTTTAACTAAGCAAATTGCTACCAGAATGATTTTCAACCTATGCCTAATGTACAATGATCAGCACTGAAAAATATACACAAGTCATGAAACAGGACATATTTCATAACCGTATGAAATGCTTTGTGATCTTTGAGAGCTTAGGGGAATTAAGGCTTTATACTATGAAATTAATAAATAGTGGATTCTTTATTGAAAATGATTGCACCCTTTGAACTGAGAATGAAACTGTGTTGGACTCTTTAAAAAGTCCATCACATATGCTGAAAGTATCACGAACATCTAAATTTGAGATGAAGCATCTGTAAAAAATTAATTTGTTTTGTAACTAAACAGTTTCAAGCCTAATAAATATCTTTACAAGTTAAGAATTAGTTAAAAGTCTCTCTGTTAGCATTATGCCATACAAAACCAGACTCCTGTGGTGATTTCTGACACTGCTGTGCACGATATGTTTTCCAAAGTGATACTGTCCATGCCATTTGAACAAATGAAGGTACCACCAAATTAACAAGAGTGTGTTAAAAATAATCTCAGCATGTCCCACCAAGTGTGAATTGAAAATCAAGGAGTTTCACATCAAACAAAACGAGGGGAAAAAAAAATCTTTTCTGTTCTTTCTGGGTTGTGCATTCATCATGGCCTTTCATAGGAGCACCAATATTAAGGAATCTCAGGCTATGTGTAGGCTATGGAGTTTTTCTGGGATACCAGAGATATCCCGGAAAAACTCCGCCGCTTCCAGGGAACGCATCTGCTCTTCCAACATTTTTTGCAGAAGAGCAGTTGCACTCTTTCAGAAGCCCTGTCTTCCTCATTTCACAAGGAAGGATTCTTCCAAAAGAGGAGGTTTTTCTGAAATTTGGCCCAGTGTAGACGGGCCAAATTTCTGAAAAGCCTCTTCGGAAAAAACAATCAGAAAAAGGTATGCAAATTGCGCTCCACAATTTGCATACCTTTTTCCGATAAAAAGCGGCAGTCTAGACATAGACTTAGAGAGGTAGCCCTGTTATTCTGTAACTTTAAAAACAATGACTAGTCCTGTGGCACCTTAGGCCATCTCTACTTTAGGAAATTATTTCAAAATTTTTAAATTTGACTTAAAAGCTCCCGAACTAGTGTGTCCCCACTATGGGGGATGTCTCCAAATTAGTCTGAGGCAGGCTCCGTTAGGCTAGGTCTAGACCAGTGTTTCTCAACCAGTGGTACGAGTACCCTTAGGGGTACTTGAGAGACGTCTGGGTGGTACATCAACACAACTGAAATTTGGAGAAAACTGAATTTTTGTTTTAAGTTTTACAGCATTTTAATATTTTTGTACTTTTTACACCCAAAAATTTCATCACCTGCCCAGCAACGATTAATTTGTTTAAACAAATGTGTTGCAATGGTAGAAAAAAATTTGTGTGTCTGAAAACTAGGTGCTGGGGGTACTTACAATTTTTTTTTAAAAAAAGGGGTACTTTATAAAAAAAGATTGAGAAACACTGGTCTAGACTGCAGGGCTTTATCGGAAAAAACTACACGAATCACGGAGCGCAATTTGCATAGCTTTTTCCGATTGCTTTTCTGGAAGAGGCTTTTCCACCATTTGGCCCAGTCTAGATGGGGCCAAATGGCGGAAAAGTCTCCTGTTTCAGTGGAGCCCTTATTCCTTGTGGAATGAGGTATACAGGGCTCCCCAAAAGAGTGTGTTTGCTCTTCCATGAAAAAAGCAGAAGAGCAAATGCGCTCCCTGGACGCAGCAGGGTTTTTCCGGGATAGGGGTATCCCGGGAAAAAAACGTAGTCTAGACGTAGCCTTAATGTGGATGCGCTACCTCGTACTTAGTGCCCCAGGAAGCATTGGGGAGTAAGTAGTTCGAATTACTCTGGGGAGTAGTTATTTCAAAATAGCAGCACCAGAGCGTCCACACTACCTAAGCAAAGGGGGGTTTCCTCAAAAAAATCATCTGATAATCCAAACCCTATTGAAATGAACAGGAAGACGCCCTGGACGACAGTGGGCTTTGGGGCAGGTCCTTAGATCCTGTCCGTTTATAGCTACTTTTTTTTTAATGTGGACTTTTGTAAGCGCCACAACCTATTCATAAGCCTGGCTCAGGTTACCAAGTCTCAGTTGCCACTTGTGTGACCTGCCGTCCAATGTCAATGCCTGGGCTCCACCACGGAACAGTCAGCCCAGTGCATCACACACACACACACCACGGAACAGAGTCAGCCCAGTGCATCTCTCTCTCTCTCTCTCTCTCTCTCTCTCTCTCTCACACACACACACACACACACACACACACACACACACACACACACACACACACACACACACACACACACACACACACACACACACACACACACACCGCCGACCAGAACGTCTGCTCCTCTACTGGCGCGGGGGCTAGGAGCCAGGGGGAGCTGCGGTGCTTGAGCTGAGCCCGCGCATGGGATGCCTTCTCCTCACCCCAATTGGGAGAGCTTTGTATCCATCCCCCGAGAGGGGGGGCATTCACCCCAGGCTCTGCCCCCCAGCTCTTTGCTGGGGTGCAGGGGGGAAGGGAAGAAGAGGGTGAAGAAGACCCTCTGGGGACCGGGAGGGGCCAGGGCAGGGCCCAGAGGAGAGATGTGACCTCGGAGAGAGCAACCCCCCTTCATGCCCCCCTGCACCAGGCCGCTCCTCCCGCCCCGCCCGTCCCCTCCCCTTTCCCGCGTGGAACACGCTGGGCACGGACTCACCCGGACCGTGCAGCCAGCTCGGCGCCGCTGCCACCTGCATCCCTCCCAAGCACCCGCGCTCCGCTACCATTGGCCACAGCCGCCTACCGAAGCCTGCGAGGCACAAAAGGCGTTGCTAAGTGGATGCTGATTTTGTTTCCCTCCTTTTCTTTTTTTCCCTTCCCCCTCCCCCCCTCCCCGCTGATGGGAGCCTGGGTTCACTTGCAACGTGTCAATTGCACTGGTTCTTTCTCGGCTCTTCCTCCCCCCCCCCCCTTTTTTTTTTCTTTCTTCCGGGGATGGTGACTTGGTAGCTGGGTAGTTTTTTAGTGACATCCAGAAAACCCTTCCCGGGCAAGCAATGGCTTAGAGGAGAGGGAAGGAGAAGAAGGAGAAGATGAGTTTCCACAAGGAGGATGGTGTGGAGAGCCTGTGTCACAAGGCGCTGCAGATCATCTCAGAGCTGTGCCTGGGGGGCCAGGTGGAGTGGGAGAAATGTTCAGGCATCTTCCCCTTGGAGACCACCAAGCAAGGTATAGGCAGCACAGGTAAAGTGGACTCTCTGCGGAGCTCTCCTCCCCCTGATCGGCTCTAGTCCTCTGCTGCTTTCCCCTTTCTTTCCAGCACCCTCTTTCTCTCCCCCACCCCCATCCCCTCACTCTGCGCCTTGCTTCTCCGTCGCTTCCTTAGAGCCAAGAGGGGGGAACAGGCGTGTAGGACGGTGATCTACTAATAGCTGCAGCAGCAGGTTGTGTGGGCGTTTGGAAAGTGGAACTTTTTCTTTGCCCTGACTGCGAAGTTGGGAGTAGAGGGAAGAGAAAGAATCCAGGTTAAAACAACAATAATCCAAAGCAAGTTTTCTTCAAGCGCTCAGGACCGCCCTCAGCACCGCCTAGAGTCCCGTTTTCTCTGTGGGGTGGTGATTGGAAAGCAGAGCGCCGGGAAGGCTCCGTTGCTGCTTGGAGGAGCCGATGCTGTATAGCGAGGCTGCAGAGCTTGAGGACAATAAGTCCAAAGGGAAGGAAAATGGGGGAGAAGCGCCGTGTTAATGGATAGGAGGAGTAGGAAAGGAAAGAGTGAGAAAGACTCGCCCCCAAAGTGAAAGCCCAGCAGTTGATGGTTGGATTTGTGCAATAGGAAATATCCCAGTTGACTCTCTTGCTAGTGCAACCCTCCCGCCCCGACACACGCACACACACACACACTTGAATTTGCATCGCTATTTGTCTTTAAGAGAATCTTGCTTTGTCTACGATGAAATTTTCCTTTCTGAACGCTGGAAAACTCTTTGCTCCTGTTGCATCGATGTAGGGAGAGGGAAGTGTGTTGTAGACAATGGTTAGTCATGTATGTTCCGGGGGGAAGAGAGGGGGATGCTGCATGGATGCATTACCCCCCCCCCCCCCTCCAATCCTTCCCCTCTCTGTTCTCCCCAGTGGCCGTTAGTGTTCCTTGCGATATTTCGAGCCCACGGTTTCAATCAGGCAGCCACCAAGGCAACAGGTTGCATGAATCGGAAGCGCTTCAAATGGAGGATTGCTCTGCACATTGCTCAGCATTGGGGAGGGGGGAGAGCACGGGGAAAGAGATGGACAGGTATCCTCTTCGCAGAGCAGAGACGCCGTGTTTAGATGGGTTTGAATGTGTACACCCGATTTCTTTGCTGAAGTTTTAACTATGAAAAAAGTACTTTGTGTTATATTCTGCGGAAGAAACAAAAATCACGGGGGTCCCATCGCTCTGCCTTGGCGGGCACTTTCGACTCCTTCTGAATGCCCCGCTGCTGCAGCGGTCTCTTACTGCTCCTGCAAAGTATTGCTGCAGTGGGGCTTGGCCGCAGCAAGGCGTTTTATGAATGAACGGAACTTTCGTTTTAAGAATTGAATCTCCATTTGTCCCATAGGATGAGCCCTCGTGGAAGGGAGAGATTGCTGTTAAGGAGGTGCATTCCTCATTGCCTGGGGGGGAGGGATGTGTATGTAGACATGGAAACCTGTTGGTTCAGTGTAGTGTTTTGGGGTCAGATCAGTTCCCGTCAGGCAAGAGTTGAAAACCATAAGGGGCCGAGTTAAATCCTCAGAGGCAAAGTAATCGCAGGTGAAACGGTCTCATTTTTATCTAGTGAACGCAGTTCGCGTGGGACCACATTTGATCACTTACCCTTTATACCTATGCACGTTCAAGGTTAAGGGATGAGTTTCAGAGTCATTTCTGAACTGCCGCGCCGTTTTCGGCTTAGTTCAGATCTTTCACGTTACTTTGTCATAGTTTGATTCCATTTCATTGCCTTTCCCATGGTCATATTTTTAAAGGAGCGTTTAAAAAGTAGCCTCGAAGGTGCCACTGGACTACTCGTTGTGTTTAAAATGTAGTCCACTTTTGGTGCTTTATTCTTACTCTCTCGCAGGCGAGACTTCAACAGAACAAATTAATATACATGTCGTTTACAAATCCTTGTGAAAAGCAGTAGCAGTAGCACAAATATCCCACAGGTGTTTGCCTTTTCTTTTTTAGTGTATATTTCTTAGTGGGATGGAGTTTTATAGCACTCAACAATCCCGCCTCAAAACGGAGATAATCCTTACTTAGAAAGAGAGAGGGATGAGAATCTAATTTATTTCCAACTCCCGTCGTCAAAAAACCCAACCGTAACAACAACCACCCTTCCAGTTCTTTTTTCTAGGCTAAGGCAACCTTATGTCAAGTTTTATTCTAAGGTGCATTTACATACCAATGAACACAGGGATCCATAATGAAATCTCTCTGATCAAGTCAACGCTAGCTGGCGCCTCTGGATCATTTTATGTGCTTATTTACACTAGCCAAGAACAAAGGAAGTGATTCTGCTGCTACTGGAGTTGTGTCAAAACCCCGAAGTATCCAGTGGGAACAGAATCCAGGAGAAAGTTTAGTTGCCTCGATGGAGGTGTTGTGTTATACAACGTTTCTGTGTGGCGAGGAATACATAAAACATAGTAGGCTCTTAATAGATTGTATAAGCAGAAATGTTACTAGTGGGCATGCTATTTTTCATTTGGATGAACTAAACACTTGCGTCCCCACTTGCATATTTTAGCATATTTGTTATAATTAAGAATATGTTAATCCTCTTGTTCCAGACTGAATAATGTCAAATGGAGATGGAGATGGTGTGAAGCTTCAAAATCTTACAGTAGGATTGCTTTACTTATAGTAAACAGCACCAAGTGCATTGTATTTTGATTTTTGGAGAGTCGTTATTAAATTTGTTATAACAAAAATAAATGTGATACAGTATAAAGAATGAGATATAAAAGTTAGAAAGATGCTCTCCAAGGTACTGATCAAGCAAGTTTTTAGGTTTAGAAATTTAAACTGAGCACCTGTTTTAATATTACATTGCATACTTTAATTTTGTGGATTTCTTCAAAATCAACAATCTTAGCAGTATTTTGAATTTATAAACCTTAACTGACTTGCAACTCTTAATGAAAAGGCCCATGATTTTACATTTTATATTCTGGGGCAATAATAGTTTGTCATAAAGTTAAAGTAGCTGAGGTGAGAACTTAAAATTGTATGCTTAGAGGATTACTAGAAACATGACTTACATAAAAATAATGCTAGAGGATGTGTTTTCTAAATTATTAGAATATTAGATTATAATACATCTTCCATGTGATGAATGCTTGATAAATTTTAACTTCTTGTCAGCAAATACATTGTCTTTAGTGTAGCTACATCATTTTAAAAAGCTATAGAATCTTACGGTATCTTCTCATGAAGCAGATACAAACACATGCTTTAAAATAAACATGTTCTTTTCTGTAGTATAGAATTTACTTCATTAATAAGAATGTACATATGTTTTAAAGTTTATTAACATTTTTAAACTGTTCCATACATTAAATGAGATCTCTGATGCACTGATAAAAGACTTGATTCAGCATTTCTTCTTCAGACAAAACTTCCACTCAGGTCACTGGGTGCTGGACTGCAGTCCCTGGTGAACAGTAATGCTGTTGAATAGTGCACTTAACATCTTCAGGATTACTTGTGCACAAGGCTGCTTGTTACTGTAAGGCAGGGGTGAGCAATAATTTTTGATGGGGCGACCATTCCAAGATTTTGGTAAGTGGTCAAGGGCTGCACTTTTCTATGGAGGGGATGGAGGTTGGGTGCTGAATGGAGCTCAGGGTATGGTACTGGGGTGTAGGAGAGAGTGTGGGGTCTGAGAGGGAGCTTGAGTGAAGGAGGGGGTTGTGACCTGGAGAAGGGGATTGGTGTGCACAGTCCGTCAGGGTATCTGGAAAGAGGAGAGGATTCTGGGATGGGGTGGGTGTAAGAGGAGGTGCAGGTTCTTGGAGGGAATTGTGTCCTGGCGATGGAGAGTATAGAGGGTTTGTGTGGTGACCTGGGGCAGGAGGGGGGTGGTGGTCTGGGGCAGGGAGTTGGGGTGCGGGAGGAGCTAAGGTGCCAGAGGCAGGCTCTGGCTGGGAGTTGCTTACCTAGGTGGTTCCTGGACAGTAGCCCAATGGGGCCATCTCTGAGACTTCCTGCCTGCTTTACCCCAGAGCTCAGAGCAACTGGGGATGCTCCCTGCCTAAGGGTCCTGGCAGGGTGGCTGTGGACTAGATTAAAAGGCTTTGTGGGCCATATGCAGCCCGTGGGCTGTGTATTTCCTGCCCCTGCTATAAGGGGTTCTCAATCTGCCCATGACCACACTAGTTTGTTTGAAGAAAGGCAGCAGGATCAGGCCAAAAGTTAGATGGTCATAGCCAAGTTCTTCCACCTCTGTCAAACAGTATCATATTCAGAGAGGAGTGCAAGTATATAATTCCACTGATATCACTGGAACCACTTGCCAAATAAGGTACTACTCAAAACGAATAGGGATAGCAGAATCTAGTCCCAAACCATTACAGTGCCACATAGAATGTTTACAAGATCATATTAGTTGGCTCATAGTAGTAAAGTCACATCAATGAACCATGGAAGTATGGAGAGGTAGGCAGTCCACTCCAAAGAGAGATGAATGAAGAAGTGATTTCCTCCTCCTACACATTTTATTCTCTCTCCATTGAAGAATGGCAAGGTTTTTCTGTAGTCATGCATATTTTACATGAGCATCAGTGTTCATTAAGATAACTATCAATTGCACATCAAGAAGATTCAACTTAATTTGTGTTTGAAAGTGACCATGTCTCCACAGCCAGGACAGTTGTATTCCTTAGCAGTGTAAGACATCATGTGGTGATAAAGGACATTGCTCATACAATCTGATTTTTTACCATTCTTTTGTTTAATATAGCAAGTGCTTTTTATGAATGACCACACAAACTAAAACCTATATGAAATCTCTGTATTTATGTACGCTATTATACTTGAAGATGGATGGTCAATGGTGATGTTTCCTCGATTATTGCATTTGATCATGCAATTTTGTTAAGATCATATTTTCTCTCAAAGCTAGAACATTAATATGAATTTCAATTAACGTGATTTATTCTTGAAGGAGAATTTGCATTTATTTGCAAACACATCTTCCTCTTCAAACCATTGCTATGCGATAATGCTTGTCAACTGCATTTACACTCAGATTAAATTAAAAACAATCCTACTAATTAAAACCCTGTTAGCAAACATAATTTAATATTTACTGACACCAGAAAAGGAATGCAAACACACATTTGTTGTTAATATATTAGCAGTGTTAACATATTTAAATATCTAAACACTTAAATACAGAACATTTAAACAGCAGAATGTACACCGGGTGCACCTGAGCATTATGTGCTGAAGGATTGTAACTGCTGTGCTCAAAGAAGCTACAAGAGATATGGCTGTTAAAAATAGAATAAACATACTGGAATCTCTGCTGATCCTATTGTGCATGGATAATGCCTATTAATATGTAGAGATGAAATCCAAAATTTCGAAGGTACTGCTACCCACTGGTAACTTCATTTGGAATTGTGAACTGTCTGCTACTTCTGAAAATGGGACTCTAATTTATTTTATTTTTTTTGTACAGGTTGAACCACTCTAGTTTGGCACTCTTTGGTCCAGTAACATCTGTGGTCTGACATGATTTTAGTTAGCCAGATGTCCACTTACCATGGGTGTGGCCAACTTTCCCGCAGTCCCATAAAGGTTGTTTACAGCCACCAGTCCTGACTGTTACTGTTCTGTGCTGTTATTTAGCTCTAATTTACCCCTAAATGTCTTCTATGAACCCAGTAAAAAGTGGAAGTATTGGTAATGCTGCTAGACAATATAAACCTCCCGTGGTCTGGAAAATTCTCTGCTACGGCACCAGTCAGGTCCTCAGGGTGCCGGACTAGAGAGGTTCAACCTGTACTAAGCACAAGTAGCTCAGTTTGGTACAAGGAATAATATTTGATGTGAGATTCAATATGGCACAGTGGTGCTCTGTTCTGGTTCAGGTAAAAGAAAAAAGCCATCTCCAGCTGTTTCTCGGTGGTCATGCAGCTGTAGCCCAGCCACTCCTCACTCTCTGAGAACCAATGGCTGGTAGATCAGCATAATTACAGTTCCCCATGTCTTTTCTCTGCCCCTCAAATCCTGATGCACAGTGATCTTCTGCACATCCTTCTTCCCTTATCCCTCCCCCGCAGATGGAGGTTCCCCAACCCCTTCCATTACATGGTGTAACCACACCAGTTCCTCAGCATCTAAGGCTCTCAGTAGCAATGGTGGAAGTGCCAGGATTTTTCCCTGGATGGTCACATACGTATGTGGAGAGGAAACAAAATCTCAATATGCAAGTAAACACCATTGGAGTTTATACAGATACTTATTGCTGTTCAAGTAAACATTATAGAATTGAGCTCAGTACTGCATGATAGTCTAAAAACAAATATGATGTGAGGCAGAATCAAGAAGAAAAAGGATTATACAGAAAATATTGTAATAGCGCTATACATCAGGATGGTATGTCTCATGTCTCAGAAAATATACATTAAAAATAAACAAAAGCCAGAGAGCTGCACTGGTGAGATTCCATATGAGAAGACCTAAAAAAGAGTCACCGTGGCTTAACCACCATGTAAAGAGACCTAAAAAAGAGTCACCGTGGCTTAACCACCATGTAAAAGAAGCAGTGAGGGACAAAAAGGTATCTTTTAAGAAGTGGAAGTCCAATCCTAGTGAGATAAATAGAAAGCAACATAAACACTGTCAAATGAAGTGTAAAATGTAATAAGAAAAGCAAAAAGATTTTGAGGAACAGCTAGCCAAAAACTCAAAAAGAAATAACAAAATGTTTTTAAGTACATTAGAAGCAGGAAGCCTGCTAAAAACCCGTGGGTCCCTAGACGATCGAACTATAAAAGGCGCAATCAAGGACGATAAAGCCATTGCGGAGAAACTAAATGATTTCTTTGCTTCAGTCTTCACGGCTGAGGACGTTGGGGAGATTCCCAAATCTGCACCGTCCTTTGTGGGTGATGAATCTGAGGAACTGTCCCGGATTGAAGTGTCATTAGAGGAGGTTTTGGAACAAATAGAAAAACTTAATGTTAACAAATCTCCGGGACCGGATGGCATTCATCCAAGGGTTCTAAAAGAACTCAAATGGGAAATTGCTGAACTATTATCTGTGGTTTGTAACCTATCCCTTAAATCGGCTTCCGTACCTAATGACTGGAAGGTAGCCAACGTGACACCAATATTTAAAAAGGGCACTAGAGGCAATCCGGGCAATTACAGACCGGTAAGTCTAACTTCAGTACCTGGCAAATTAGTCGAAACAATAGTAAAGAATAAAATTGTGAAGCATGTAGAAGAACATAATTTGTTGGACAAAAGTCAACATGGTTTCTGTAAAGGGAAATCCTGTCTTACTAATCTATTAGAGTTCTTTGAAGGGGTTAACAAACATGCGGACAAGGGGGATCCAGTAGATATAGTATACTTAGATTTCCAGAAAGCCTTTGACAAGGTCCCTCACCAAAGGCTCTTGTGTAAATTACATGGCCATGGGATAAGAGGGAAGGTCCTTTCTTGGATTGAGAACTGGTTAAAAGACAGGAAACAAAAGGTAGGAATAAATGGTAAATTTTCAGAATGGAGAGGGGTAACTAGTGGTGTCCCCAAGGGTCAGTCCTAGGACCAATCCTGTTCAACTTATTCATAAATGATCTGGAGAAAGGGGTAAGCAGTGAGGTGGTAAAGTTTATGGATGATACCAAACTGTTTAGGATAGTCAAGACAGAAGCAGACTGTAAGGGACTCCAAGAAGATCTCACCAAACTGAGTGATTGGGCAACAAAATGGCAAATGAAATTTAATGTGGATAAGTGTAAAGTAATGCACATCGGGAGAAATAACCCCAACTATACATAGTATGATGGGGGCTAATTTGGCTACACAAATCAGGAACGAGATCTTGGAGTTATCGTGGACAGTTCTCTGAAAACTTCCACACAGTGTGCAGCGCGGTCAAAAAGGCAAATAGGATGCTAGGTATTATTAAGAAAGGGATAGAAAATAAGACACAGAATATCTTACTGCCCCTGTATTAAACTATGGTACGCCCACATCTTGAATACTGTGTACAGATGTGGTCTCTCACCTGAAAAAGATATTTTGGCCTTGGAAAGGGTTCAGAAAAGGGCAACTAAAATGATTAGGGGTTTGGAACGGGTCCCATATGAGGAGAGGTTAAAGCGACTGGGACTTTTCAGTTTAGAAAAGAGGAGACTGAGGGGATATGATAGAGGTGTATAAAATCATGAGTGGTGTGGAGAGGGCCGACAAAGAAAAGTTATTTATTAGTTCCTAAATAGAAGAACTAGAGGACACCAAATGAAATTAATGGGTAGCAGGTTTAAAACTAATAAAAGAAAGTTCTTCTTCACACAGCGTGTAGTCAGCATGTGGAACTCCTTGCCAGAGGAGGCTGTGAAGGCTAGGAATATAACAGAGTTTAAAGAGAAGCTAGATAATTTCATGGAGGTTAGGTCCATAAAAGGCTATTAGCCAGGGGATAAAATGGTGTCCTTGGCCTCTGTTTGACAGAGACTGGAGAGGGATGGCAGGAGACAAATCACTTGATCATTGTCTTCGGTCCACCCCCCCTCTGGGGCACCTGGTGCTGGCCACTGTCGGCAGACAGGATACTGGGCTAGATGGACCTTTGGTCTGACCCGGTACGGCCGTTCTTATGTTCTTATGTTCTTATGTAAGAGAAGTAAAAGACTAAGAATAATTAGTCTCAGAGGTGTAGCTATGTTAGTCAGTATCTGTAAAAAAAAAAAAAAAAAAAAAAAAAAAAAAGAGGAGTCCTGTGGCACCTTAGACCATGTCTTCACTTGCCGTGCTGGAGATCTATCTTCTGGCATTTGATTTAGTAGGTCTAGTTAAGACCTGCTAAATCAAATGCTGTGGGCGGTTCCGGTCAGTGCCTATACTCCTTGCAGTTGTGAAGAATAAGGGGAAGCCAACGAGAGCATTTGCTTCTATTGGGTTCCCTGTGTGAAGATGATGCCAAGCTTGGCTTCAGGTAAACTGACTCCAGCTATGTATTTTATGTAGCTGGTGTTGCGTACCTTAACCCAACTTTCCAGCTCTAGTGTAGACCTGGCCTGAAAGACTAACAAATGTATTTGAGCATAAGCTTTTGTGGGTAAAAAACCATTTCTTCAGATGCCCATGAAAGCTTATGCCCAGGCAAATCTGTTAATCTTAAGGGTGACACAGGACTCCTTGTTGTTTAAGAATAATTAGTTTGGAAAGAGAATATGTTTGAGGAATTTAAATAACAAACATAAAAGAAAACTGATTGCTTCTGTTTTAATACAAAAACAAAGAGTCCTTTTGAACAGTTTTGTGGCAGTGTTCTGGTTGCTTCTGAAATAAATACTTGGAGGACCTCTAGAGGACCTCTAAGGCTATGTCTACACAGAGAAAAAGATTCATAGCACAGCCACAGCTGGCTAGGTCAGCTGACTCAGACTTGTGGGATTCATGCTGCTGAGCTAAAAATTGCTATGTAGATGGTCAGGTTTGGTTTCCAACATGAGCCCAGGGACTCTCCACCCTCACAGGGTCCCAGAGCTTGAGCTCTAGCCCAGAGCTGAATGTGTATAAATGTCAGCAGTTTTTTAGCCAACAGCCCAAACCCCATAAGCATGAGTCAGCTGACCCAGGCCAGCCATGGTTTTATTTTCAACCCTATGTAGAATAAGGACTCTCAAACTATTTAATAGGATATTACCCAATTCCTATAAACCACACTATTTAAAGACAGACAGTTAAGTAGTTTTAAACAGTGAAAAAGGAAAGTCTTGTGGGTGCTTGGGGTAAAGGACAGTCTGTAAGTACTGGTGATCAAATGGATATGTAACTTCCCTGCTGCTCAGGATGAAAAATATATTTGATGAATGGATTGTGATCCTCTCAAGAGATAATGAATCGCACATTCATATATATCCCAGTGTGGCATCAAAGATATGTGCAACAATCAGCAATAATGTAAAAACTGTATTTATTGAGCAAATCCAGACACCAAAACAGTGGTTTAACAGTATGGGCACTGGAATAAAAATGAACATGTTTGAACAGAGTCAAAAGATTTAAGTAAGGCCATAAATGATGAGTGTTAGTGTATGAGAAGAGCTAAGGAGGTCTTGTCTAGATTTCCAAATGTAAAATTGTTTTAATTTTGGATGTGAAGAAAGTGTTCTGACCAGTCTAGTTTATTAGAGAAACTTACAAAACTGTACACCTTCAGCTACTTGAGATATAATAAGGCATTATATTTCCAATCGGAGGGGCATGTCTAAACTACATCCCTCTTTTGAAAGGGGGATGTAAATTAGGCAGATCAAAAGTGCAAATGAAGCAGGGATTTAAATATCCCACGCTTCATTTGCATAATCACATCACAGAGTACTTTTGAAAAACAGTATTTTGAAAATGAAACCGCCATGTAGACGTGGTTCTTTTGAAAAAAACCCACCTTTTTTGAAAGTTCCTGCACTCCTCAAAAAATGAGGATCTGGATGGAGAGGAAGTAATTATTGATGATTTGCTAATTTGGCGGCAAAAAGGTCAACACAATGATCAGCAACACAAATGTGTAATGTTCTACAGTTTGCCAAAGGAAACAAATATTTTAATCAGAAAACTTGCCAAATTTGGTCTAATTGAGGTTAGTTGTATAGGATTCATATTCAATTACAATGGAGTTTGATTGTACCTAGGCAGTTGTACAAATGAAAAATCCCACTAAGGTGATCTTCCATAGTTTCATGTACCTGTTAATGCATCTGAGTAAATTCACCCCTAATTTGTCATAATTAAGTGCTCCACTCAGAACGTTGTCAGTGGATAGTACTGAATGGCACTTGGGTGATTAGCAGAAGAGAAATTGGAGGCACTTAAATAAAAGTTCCAGCAACACTATAATTGAGATTAACAAAGACCCCTGCATCTCAAAGCAAATTTACATGGGTTGAGGTCTGTCCTTCTACATGATAACCACCCAGTGGGATATATTTCCAAAGCACTAAAGTATAACCAAACTACATTCAGATGGAAAAGGAAATGCAGGCAGTGTGTTTGGTAGTGGATGATTTAACGAGCAGAAATAATCTAAAGTCAATATAGACCATAACATAGACCATCATTTTACAGATGATTACAGAAATTATTGTGCAAAGCACTGCTTAGAATCTAAAAAATAATCATGAAATGTCTAGAGTACTTGTTTAATGTGAAATAGTGATTATCAATGAGCTTTTCATAGTGGAAGTATTTTCAAGGATGCCTACAAACACTGAAAGCCAGGTGCTACAGGAAAAATAATTTTAAGTAAATATTACTCAGGTACACTGCATTTCCCAAAATAAATGTGACAAATGAGAAATACAAAATGGCCCAAAGACACAACAGCTTGAAGGAGTCATTTTAATTGGAAAATTAACAGAAAAATGACAGGTACTTGCAATCATTATATCTTATTAGGCTGCAGATATGAAATCATGGCAAATGATTGGCTTCTGAACAAAAAATACCCTGGGTGAAATCCTGGCTCTATTGAAGTTAATGGTAGATTTGCAATTGACTTCAGTGTGGCCATGTTTTCACCTACAGTTTTAACACAACATAGCTTGAGGACAGGAATTTTCAATGCAATCCACAGAACTCATAAGATATTGTGAAACATAAGAACAAAACTTGAGTTGTCCTATTCTGTGTACCATTGAAGATAAATGGCTGAGTGCAACTGGGGAGGGGACTCTCAGGGTACGTCTACACTAGCTCGTTAGTTCGAGCTAGGTACCGTAATGAGGGCAAGCGGAGTTGCAAATGAAGCCCGGGATTTAAATATCCCGGGCTTTATTTACATGTTCCCGGGCGCTGCCATTTTTAAATCTTAGTTCAACTCGCGTTCGCTGCTACATGCGGCATGGAGTAGATAGTTGGAATTAAAGATCCTAATTTGAACTACCGCTACTCCTCGTGAATGAGGAGTAATGGTAGTTCGAATTAGGATCTTTAATTCGAACTACCTACTCCGCGTCGCGTGTAGCCGAGGCACGGAGTTCGACTAAGGGGATTTAAAATGGCGGCGCTGAAGATAAATGAAGCCCGGATATTTAAATCCCGGCTTCATTTGCAACTCCGCTTGCCCTCATTACCCTACCTAGCTCAAACTAATGAGCTAGTGTAGACGTACCCTCAGGGATCCGGGTAAAGTTCCCCAATTTCCTGACCCTTCTGTGAATCCAGAGCAAGTTAGATCAGCAATTTTAGAATTCAGGCACCCATGACTTTTGCATAAAAGAATTAATGTACATATGTCTTCATCCATAAATTAAAGTAGGCTCTTAATTTGTCCCTAGCTTTAAGTTTTAGTAAGGGGAAAATAGCACACTATTGTCATCTAGCAAATGCAATCCATTCTGTTTGCAGATTCAGCCTTAAGTACTAACCTTGCTTGATGGGCATGTGAAGAGAGTCCTATCAAATCAAACTATCTGGGGAAAAGACATTATTAGGAGACATTTCTAGTCTAATACATAAGGTTTGGAAAGCTTAGCTTTAATACTGTATCACAGATGGTCTTGGATGAATTCTGTCTTAATATGACAGCAAGGTAATTTTAATAATTGCTCAGTTGAGTGACTATCAGAACTGAGGAAATGAGCTAATACAATTGGTACTTTTTATGGATGATATTTAGATTTATAGCAATAATTTCAGTATTTAGGGTATGAATTATTTGCTGCTTAACTTCCTAGAAAATGCAAAACTGCATAGTTATTAAGGTATTTTATTATTTATTAAAGTATTACAGCATGTGAAGCAGTTGAATTAACCAATAAAGAATCAAGACTACTACTACTATAATTACTCCTAAAATTACAGCTCAGTTTTTCTATTTAGAGGTTTAGACACCTCATTTGATTCTTTTGAATTAAAATGATTGGATTTATTTCCTGTAAAGATATTAGAATCTGAAATAAACAAGAAAAAACAATGCAAATATTTAAACTTTATAGCTTTTGAATCTGAAGAGAATAGTATCAGATTGTGAGTGGCAGCCTTGATTAAACAAAAGGTTCTTCTTTATATGAAAGTTGGAGTAATAGAAAAGCCACCACCTCTGGCTAAGACCAATAACTCACACGTGTTGGATTTTCTCAAGGGCCTCAAAGGAAAGGAGGCCCTTGTGTAATGCTATGACTGATTGTACATCAAGAAGGAAAGGATACAGGCCATATCTAAAGTAGCATAAAATTATAGAAATGTAGTACTGGATGGGAACTTGATAGGTCATCTAGTCCTTGCACCAAGGCAAGACTAACTATTACCTTGAGCAATCATTCTAAAACTTTTTGTACAGGTGACCTCTGAGTGTGGACTTCCCCCTCTTATAAAAAAAAACACACCTTTTTATACTGAAGCTATTTTAAATGCTAAATTTATACTCCCATTTGGAATAAGCCTATTGTTTAAAATGATTTTACATTTTCTAATCGCAGTTAAATTAAGACTAAAACACATTTTTGTCAAATTACTGTTAGGAGCAAAAAAGTTATTTTTTAAAATAGTTACTGTCTAATATGAGGTTGGAACAAAGAAATGTTGTCAATATCACTTTTCAGAGCAAACTTGCTAGCTAGCTAAGAGTCTGTGAAAAGTGAGATAGATAGATAGATAGATAGATAGATAGATAGATAGATAGATAGATAGATAGATAGATATCACTTTTCACAGCATACTTGTAAACATTAGTATGTTAGTTAATACCGTTTTTCAGAGCAGACTTAGGGCACATCTACACAGCAGGGCTTAAACCGAAATAAGCTACACAACTTGAGCTACGTCAATTGCGTAACTTAAGTCGAAAAACCTTAATTTGGCTTTTGGCTCTGTCTACACAGCAGGAAGTCCAAGAAAGAGCATTCTTCCTCTGACTTCCCTTAAAATGAGGCCTACAGGAGTCAGAGTAAGAAGTCCTCCAGCTCTACATTATTTTGACATTATGTCGAAATAACTGCTTGTAGTGTAGACTTGGACTATGTTATTTCAGAATAATGTCAGTTATTCCGAAATAACACTGCTGTGTACACGTACCCTTAGTGTTCCATCATACTACCCTTATTTCCAGGTAATGTTTGACCTTTGTGCTGTGAGCAGGGCCGGCTGTAGGTTTTTTGCTGCCCCAAGCAAAAAAAATTTTGGCAGTCCCCCTCCCCCCCCCTTTTTTTTTTGTCTGGGGAGGATGCGCACGCAAATACAGCTTGCACGGCTTGCTGGGGTATGCACGCAAATGCAGCTTGTGCGGCTTTCTGGGGGGTGGGTCACGCACTTCAGGGGGAACCCAAAGCCCGGGGCATTTTCATTTCCTAGGAGAGCACCAGGGACTCCCCACATGAGGACAATGGGAGGGCAAGTCAGTTAAAGACTTCCAAAGCATGCAGCTGTTCACATCATCTAGTGCTGGAGTCCCGGTTCCACTCCTCACTCTGCAAAGGGATTTTATTATTAGAAGCCTTATAATCACTCAGACTCCAACCCCAACACATAAGCTGTCCAACTCTTGGTGTCAGCATGCACAAAAATCAGCCTCACTATACAGTCTCACTATACAGTCTCACTATACAGCCTCCTATGAGACAGTTCAAAGGGATTAAGAGAACTTTTGTTTCAACTCCCCAACTCAACTGTCCAGAACAAGACAGGCACCAGATAACAAAACCCCGCTAGCCTAGGACCTATTCCATGAGCGCAGCCCTGTGCTTTCTCCTTCAGGGACGGACCAAACAGCCTCTGAAGCAGGGTGGATTGATTTAAATAGCTTTGATTTGAATCTTTAATTTTAATCATGATTTAAACCGGCAAGTAGAAAACCTAGGTTTAAATAAGGAATTAATCATTTAAATTATACTTTTAAAATATTTTCCTAAAGGATGGTTGAGTCTTATTGATTAGCAACCTTTAAAACATGTTGATTTACCGCTAAATATAACCTTTATGCCAAATTTGGTGCTTCTATTTACTAACCAGGAGAATACACTCAGTACAGCTACCAACTAAATAAATTGCCCAAATAATTGTGTAACTTACGTGTAATCAGATTCTTAATTTTTACATTTTTATTCTATTACAAAATGATGTGTAATAGAACACTTAAGAGACAGGTTTTACCCCATTTATTATTTGCTAAGTGGTGGCTACTTTTTTTAAAACGTATGATTTGCATCTACTTCTGTCTGGACGGAAATTCTATTTAAAATAAACAAAACCAGCATTTAATTTTTGTATGAAATAAAACTACCTTAAATGTGTCGGACACATAACAAAAAAGTATCCAAACACATTTTGCATCTAAAATTCATTTATTAAACAAAGGAAATATCCATAGTGAATTTAACAGTTCAAATCTAGTCATCATGTTCTTCAAGATGTTAGAACGCTCTCATAACCAGTTTTTTACTGAGAGAAGAGGAAAACAAGTTTTTCGGGTTCATCAATTCTCGGTTTTACAACAGTGAATGAACTAATCATTGAATTGAACTAGCTGAATAAACCAAAGTGATAAAAACATTCTCTCTTCACCTGCAGAAGAAGCTACTGCTGATGTAAACACTGGTTCTAGGTACTTACACTAGTGAACTGGTAGAATTTCTTTAAAAGTTGACAGGAGACATGGTCTATTTAATTTTTAAATTTAATTCATAAGTTATTTAAATAGGTTATCATAAATTTAGGCCATAACTATTTTTAATTTAATTTTAAAGGTATATTATTTAAAACAAAGCCTATTTAAATGGGATCACAATTCCAATTTTAATAAAGCTCCCCTGCCCCAGACAGGAACGGACTTGGAGACACGGGTACTGGGAACACCAGAGTTCCCCTTCCTCAGACAAAGGGAGAGGGAGAATCACCTGGGTCCCAGGCAGGGATGAGGTTGTCAGGACACAGCACAAGAGGGCTAGGTTCCTGGGCAGGTGTGTGTAGGGGGGGGAGGGTTCAGGGCCCAGAGAGTAGGGGAGGGGGATTGTTTAGAGAGCCAGATAGGAGATAGGGAGGCGGGAGGGGGAGAAGAGAAGACGGGGTCCCAGCAGGGTTGCAGTGGGCCAGGAGGTGGGGTTTCTGGGCAGAGGCCAAGCCAGGAGGAGAAGAAAGGGGGAGGTAGCAGGGGTCACGGGACAGTGGGCAGGGGCACACAGGCCGGGGACAGCCGGGCAAGGGGGTTCACAGGCAGGGGAGTTGGGGAGAGAACACAGATGGGAGGGAGGGGAGTTTCAGGAGGGCGCATGGGGTGGCCAGCCACGGAGGGCACATGGGTGGGGGGGGGCGCACTCACAAAGACGAAGAAGAGGCCACTGGGCTCAGCCTCACCAGCCACAGCTGCCCCACGCCACCCTCCAGGAAGCACCCCAGCAGGGTCCGTGACTCGGGGCTGCCCAAGCAGAGCTCCCAGCGCCCTGGGCCAGACGCAGGCTCCAAGCAGCTGGGCGCAGGGCTCCTAGCTTGGGGCAGCCTCTGCTGGGCTCCCCGCCACCCTGCTCCTCCTGCGGGCTGGAATGCCACCCCTGGCAATGTGCCGCCTCAAGCACCTGCTTGTTTTGCTGGTGCCTAGAGCTAGGCCTGGCTGTGAGAGTGACTTTGGGGGAAGGGGACAGGCTTAAGGCAAATTCTGAGGTGGGTTCACCACAGTTTGGGATGGGAAACCATCTCTAACCCTTCTCCACATAAAAGTTCAATCTGTTTATCAAAAAGATTGAGAACCAGCTTGATTGCAGTGTATAATTATTTCATGGATAGAAAATGCTGGATACTAAAAGGCTTTCTAGTCTATCAGAGAAAGGCATAACAAGACACTGAAACTGAATGGCCTGTGAAATACAGGAGATAAGAGACAGAATCTAATGATCCCTTCTGGCATTAGAATGAATGCTTCTCACTGAAATTTATTTTTCGCAATCTGTTGTTACTATTAACTGTAATCATGTATTCATTTCTGTTGTGGTAGAAATTAGCCATTTTAATTTTTTTTTATCTTAAAATTGATGTGAAAGGGATTTTAAGGGCTACACTTTGACATTTATTCTTGGTTCTGGGTTTAAAACATAGCAGAGCTACGCCCATCCCCAGAAACACTCTGAGAGACACAATGCCCTCTGCAGCTCACCAGTTGCATTGAAGGGAGTAATTTGTCAATACTTATTAATAGCATGCAGTACACTCCCCTCATAACCCCCCTTTTTTGTATGATTAGCCACTAGATTGGTGAGATTAGGAAAGGTGTCAATGTAATTCTGCCTGTTACTTCATCCTTTTTTCAGCCAGCAACTCAGAAGTGAACCTAGTCTGTTCTTACTAGAGCACAGGTTTCAATTTCAATTTTTCAAACCAAACAAGGGGAGTGAACAATTCCTTATTCCATTCCCACTCCATCATGGATCTGTAAGAGCAAGCCACAGTTTGGGTTTAAAGGATTACTTAATATATAGAGAGATAAATCTCTATATATACGAGAAATAAAACAATTCCAAATTTTAGAGAAGTAGCCAAAATGTGTATCTGCCTAAAATTCTGTAATTGTTTCATTTCTCTGATATAAAATGTTAAGTATTAATAATTTAATACCTACATGATTTTAAGTATCTTTTTATCTTGATTTGGCTTAGTTTAAAACCCAAGGTTTTCCTGGGCCTATCAAATATTCTCTAAACCTCTCTTTTTTCATTTGATACTGTTATCCCTTTTCATGGTATATGGACCTTGAGCTCAATATTTATTATTGAAAAATATGTATGTGGAAATCATAACTATAATATTCTTCAAAACCTCTACAGTTTCAATTGTAACTTAACCTCCCTCCCCACCAAGTGAATTACATACCATTTCAAAGAACCACTGTATAATTCAAGGATTTTTTTCTTTCTGTGATTTTTTAGCAAAATTGTATTTAAAATGCTCAGTGTGCTTCTCAGCTCCTTCATTTAAGCTGCATAGAGCCTGAAGCCTTGGATGCAAAGTATTAGCTGTAGATCTGTCAACCCTTGTTGGAACAAGCAGGAGCAGCAATTGCTTAAGGGACAAGAATTCTTCACAAGATTTAATTGGGGCTTATTGGATAATTTTAAAACATGTGCAAGGCCCTTTTCAAAAGAAAAAGGGTTTGAGGATTTTTAAGTCTATATTTGTAATATAGCACGGTACTAAAAAAAATCAAACTGAAGTGTGTCTCAAAATAATAATACTTCTAATCAGGACTCCTGCTGGCACTACCAAAGGTCAGCCTTCCCCTGAAATTTGAATCTCTTTACAAAGTTGAGAGAGATTACATTTTGTTGTCGTTGCTTAGGTAATGTTATTGGACATGTTCACCCATGGTGGCAGGCCAAATCAAATGCAGGACAGCAGGGATAGCTAAAATGCAGAACATGGGCTATACACAGCTCACAGTGTTTTACAATGTGCTTTGTGACCATCCTGATTTTCAGTACAGAGCTATAGCTTGTGGAGACTCTAGATACCAGCATACTAAATGCCATTCATGAGCTGAGCCACTTTGGGAGGTTACTCTGTGCTGGTTGCACTTCCATACATATTTAAAAAGAAAACAGCCATACCTTGTTCTATTTTATGTAAATAATGTGTTGCCCTTGAGCTTTTGATAAGTTTCCAATGCAATCAATGAACATTTTCTAACATGACCAAAGTTTGGAAGATACCGAACAATTGTATATATCTACCTGGGTGCATATGATGTTCTATATTCACATATACTCATTGAAACAGCTTCTGTGATTTCATTTTTGGGGTCAGATCCACTCTTGGTTTTATTTCATTTAAATTTTCATCAGAATTCACTCAGGGCCTAATCCAAAGTGTGCTGAAATCAATGGAAAAAACAGCTATACTGCTTCTCAATGATTAGCACCTTAGTCCTGATATACATCCATTCATTGTAGTGTGAGTAAAATTGGAAGAAACTGGCCACTGGTTCAAAACAATAATTATTAGAATTTTAGTTAAATTATTAGTGGATACAACTTTTAAAACATATTTTTTGCCTATCTATAAGAGTGAAATTATTCATCGGTCATACCCTGAAATCTCAACAGAGAGAAATATCTAAAATCTTCTCCTTCCTTACTTGCCATGTTTCTTTTTCTCTGTGTCTGACTGTCTTGACGATCTTTGTTTTTGATTGTTTGCAGACATCTCGGTCAGTCTGCTAGCAGTAGTCGTCAGCTTCTGTGGCCTTGCCTTGTTGGTAGTCTCGCTATTTGTCTTTTGGAAGTTGTGTTGGCCATGCTGGAGAAGCAAACCTCTCATTTCTAACACCAGTAATGTCCCTCCAAGCACTTCTAGTGCTCCTCCTGAGGTTTTTGAAACCAATGAGAAAAAGGAAATTAAAGAAAATGGGAAACCTTCCGTGAAGGTACTTGAAGCCGCAATGAAAATTAGCCACACTTCACCTGATATTCCAGCAGAAGTCCAGAATGCATTGAAAGAACATCTAATTAAACATGCGCGCATGCAGAGACAGATCACTGAGCCTACATCCTCATCAAGGTAAGGAAAATGCAATTTTATAGCAATTTATAGAGTACAGATAAGAGCCAGGGTGTTTTGTAATGAATTAAGGAATCAAAATTTGAGAGATCTCCTTTCAGTGCTTTCAAGTTTTAGGTAAAATACAAAACAAAACAAAAACCAAAAACGAGTCTTATTAAGTCAAAGCATCAACATTCTTTCAAAGTTTTCAGTAAACAACAATAATGAACACTCTCTCAAAAATAAAGATTTAAATTAAATTATTTCATTGTTTATGAATACAAAGAATACGTCTATGTCTGCCTCTATAATGCTTAAGTGTAAATCTGAACTTGTAAAACATATTCATACAAACCTTTCTTAAGGAAAGATCTTTTAGGAAAAATTGCCAGAACCAGGCAATCTTATAAAATATCTTGCTTTCAGGTACAATCGGAATGTATATTTTTACAGCTCCATCAACAGAAAATATGACTCATAAAATAAACTACAAAGTTGTAGCTGATGCAAATTTTTTTACAGTGTGGACTGACATTTTTAGAGCCCTGCATGGGCAATTTGTATCCACATCCGCATCTGTCTCTGCAAAAATGAGCCATGGATATCTGCACTGACATCTGCAGATGCGAATATCCATGGATATAAAGTGGATATCTGCAAATGTGCAGGGTTCTAGATACAAACTTTTCATCTGCATCTGCATCCATATCTGCAAAAATGGGCTTCGGATATCTGCATTCACAACTGTGAATATCCACAGATTTACAGGGCTCTACACATTTTAAAAGGACTAAAATTCCAGACTAAACAAAATATTTCTCTTGGAATGTTCTTGATACATTACACCTATAATAGAAAGGTTTTAAAATACAGTAAAACTCCAATAGTCCGGCATCCAATTGTACGGCACTCCTGATAGTCCGGCATCAAAATGGCAAGAGCCTAATGAGTGAGCTTCGCCAAAAAACGAGACGGGACTGAGTCAATCTGCCACTGGCATTGTGTGACGCTGGACAGAGTTTGTGCTACAATAAAAAGAGTTAAAAACACTTTATATACAGTATATATATATATATATATATATAACCACCTTATAGTACCTGCTGATAGTCTAGCATATCTGATAATCTGGCACCACCTAGATCCCAAAGGTTCTGGATTATTGGAAGTCTACTGTAAATAAATCTGAAGCAGCCCTGAAAGCCATAGTATAATTCAGAGAACAACTTTTTGTTCATCTCAGGTACTGGATTATGTCAATAGGTGGTGAATTAGATATATTGTGATACCTAGCAGTACATGTCATATCAAAGAATTTTTTGTAACTTGAGTGACAGAAATTTGTAGTTAATGCACATGAAACAGTTAAAGTGAAATACATCATTCCCTACATCTGAAAGAACATACTCATGCTTTTTAGACACAGCAAGGGAAAATGAAGATGGGGGCGAGATGTACTGTGAATCACGCCAGGAATTGAAAACAAGAAATGCTAAATATAAAATATTTCCTTTTTACTCAATACTGTGTACACATGAAATTGAAGCAGAAAAACATGAGCAGTGCAGGCAAATGTTGAAGATGTTAGATGATGACATGTTGACTCAGGTGCTTTCCTTCACCATGACCCCAGTAGACAACCTTAGGTGCCTTCTTTTATGCATAGGGATTTGCTGGGGGAGTATTGTGAGTGGGATGGTACGTAACTGGAGTGCTTTGTGTTGGTACTATTCCAGGCTATGAAGTGGCCATGTAAGTCAAAACATTCACGAGGAGGGTCTCACTCATGCCAGGAACCATGCAGTCCTCTTGAATAACCCTGATTAGGAAAGTGCACAGATGGCTTAAAGCCATCTTTTTCTCCCACTCTTTCTGGTCTCCAAGTTCAGTGTTCCACATCCTAACAGGTAGAGCACAGAATCTGACCAGTTATATGAATCCTTTTCAAAATGCTGGAGAGACATTTGTGAAATCTTAAATGTCTTACTGGCCACAGAGGGACCAAAGTAGGTACCATTTAACACGAAAATATTATACAGAAAAGTTTGATATTAATAGGAAGGTTCTTGCCCATTGCATCACTTTTCACATCCCAAAATCTCCATTAGGTAGTGTAAACCTCCAAGAAACATCAGTTAATGATTAGATAGAAGAAATATCTAGTTGCAAAACAAACCCAGGTCCTGTATGAGGTATCATATAAGAAAGCAAATAACTCCTAGGCTGTGTCTAAACTGGGAAGTTTTTGCGCAAAAGCAGCTGCTTTTGCGCAAAAACTTGCCAGCTGTCTACACTGGCCGCTTGAATTTGCGCAAAAGCACTGACATTCTAATGTAAGAAATCAGTGCTTCTTGCGCAAATACTTTGACGCTCCCGTTCTGGCAAAGTCCTTTTGCGCAAATGTATTTGGCGTAAGAGGCCAGTGTAGACAGCTAGTGTTTTATGCAAAAAAGCCCCGATGGCTAAAACGGGCGATCGGGCTTTCTTGCTAAAACCGCATCTAGACTGGCACAGACGCTTTTCCGCAAAGTGCTTTTGCAAAAGCGCCCGTGCTAATCTAGACGCTCTTTTCCACAAATGCTTTTAACGGAAAAACTTTTCCGTTAAAAGCATTTTCGGAAAATCATGCCAATCTAGACGTAGCCCTAGGGTCGTGATCCAAACCCCATTCAAGTCCATGGAAATATTCCTGTAGATTTCCCATGGGTCTAAAATCATAAAAAATCTTGGAGCAAGAGACTATATTAAGGAGTACAAGCAGTGATTTCTTCCCTTTTCACTTTTTTCAGCTGGTAGTGTTTCCAGCTTTCTTGTGTATTTTTAGAAGGAGATCCCCCATAAAAGCTTTATAGTAGCCTTGTGCATCATCCTTTCTCTGTTTACAAAAACCTTTTCCCCATTACTATACTGGTTTCATATAGCTGTTTGCCTGCTGCTCCTTGAACCTCTAACATTCAGTAGTGTAATTCTTGTGATGCAAAACTTTATATATCAGAAAAGCAGATACAAAAGTCAATTCTCTGAATTCCTCAGTCCCCTTTGTGTCTTGCCTAGACTCTGGCTCCACCTTCCTGGTAGTGATAGGAGAGTCCATATCAGACACAGAAGTGGCATTGCTGGCTTCTGCACCACCATGTCATTCAGTGAGAGGCATGTTACAACAGAAAATGACCAGAATGCATTGCACTCTGCCTATGCTCAGCCAGCAGAAGATTGGCAGGTGGTTAAAGTTAGAGTAGCTCCAAGGCTTCTCTAACCTGTACTGTAAGGCTTTGTCTACACTACACACTCATTTCAAAATAACTCATGTTATTTCAAAATAACAGAGTGTGTGTCAACACAACAAGCCCATCTTTTTTAAATAATTTTGAAATAAGGGGCTTCTTAGTCCGACTTCTGTAACCCTCATTTAACAAGGAGTGAGAGAAGTCAAAGGAAGAGTGTTTTTCCTTCAACTTCCTGCTGTGTAGACAGTCAAAAGCCAAATTAAGCTATTTTGACTTAAGCTACGCGATTGACATAGCTGAAGTTGTGTAGCTTAATTTGACTTTCACCCTGCTGTGTAGACGTGCCCTAAGTAGGGAGAAGCAGGGAGTGTATAGCCCCCATCACCTATGATGAACTAAGTTGATAGCAGAGGATCTAGACAGGAGTTTGTCATTCAAATGAGACATTTTTGGTCTTACATTAGTTAATTAATAAAAACAAACTGCATGATATTAGCTGATTATAATTATAATCATGTAATTAATTATTCAAAACCTAAAAATGTATCTGATCATAATATCTGGATAATGTTTTTTTAACACAGAGATGTGATCAGGAAAATGATGTTTGTCAGCTGAACTGGAACATTTTCTATCATTGTCATAGTATGCACAAATATGAAGGTCAGCTAAGTAAAAATAAGTCACTCTTCACTGTCTTGATCCCAATTAAGCAGTAAACTATAACAGTTTGACCATTTCTACACCACTGCTGCCCCTCTTGGGGTACATTGTGGCTTTGTACCTTCAACCACTTGAGAAGTAGACTCCCTGAAGGCCCAGGAATACACTCCTTGATGTGTGTTTTCCTCTTATGATATGCAAATGATTACTGATCACTTACATTTTCAGAAAGAGAAAAACAAGCTTTTAAAAATCATTTTAGCTTCTTACTATAACATATCCATTCTGGAGTTTTTAGCAGGGATAAGTTACAAACACCCTTACCTGCATTTCATTTCTAACAAATTTCTTCTAACTTCTTTTTTAAAAATCTTCAATTGTTTGGTCTCTTTCTTCTTCAGGTTACCAGAAGTCCTTTCAGAAGCAGTTTGGCCCTTTGGCCATTTGCAGCTTTAGTTTAACAACTGAAAAATCTGAATTGAGCTTATTAAAAAGCCCCTGATTCAGTTAGCTATAAAAGAAGGTGAGAATTGAAAATACCTTGAGGTACAATCAGCATCACTAGAAGAACTTTCTTACTTTGTGACACTCCCAGATCAGTGCAGCTTTAGCCCAATTTCTTTGTTTTCTTCCTCCAGCTCTTCTACAGAGCTTAATTAAATAGGAATTAAACTCTATTGCAAAAGCTACTTTAAATTTACCTGCTTTTTAAGAAATTAACCAAAATAGGGAAAGAAGGTGGCAGCTGAAATCTGCAGGGAGGCAACTAGTGTCCACTGGAATGAATGCAACAGTATGAATAGACTCAGATTCCATTCTGAATGCTGCCACTGACTCCCTGTGTGATCTAAGGAAAGTCATGAAGGTCAAATCTGCAGCAAAATGGCTTATAAATTTGGGTACCTTCATCAGTTTAATCAGTGTGTCCAAACTGATTTTCAGATGTGCTGAGCTCAGAGCTCCTGCTATCATCAATACAGATATAGCAAAACTAGGAGGCTACGTCTACACTGGCATGATTTTCCGCAAATGCTTTTAACGGAAAAGTTTTCTGTTAAAAGCATTTGCGGAAAAGAGCATCTAGATTGGCACGGACACTTTTCTGCAAAAGCACTTTTATGAAAAGCGCCCGCTAATCTAGACGCGTTTTATGAAAGAAAGCCCCGATTGCCATTTTTGCCATCGGGCTTTTTTGGCGCAAAACAATACCGCTATCTACACTGGCCTCTTGCGTAAAAGCATTTGTGCAAGAGGGCTTTTGCCCGAACGGGAGCAGCATAGATTTCAAGAAGAACACTGACAATCTTACATGAGATCGCCAGTGTTCTTGCGAAATTCAAGCGGCCAGTGTAGACAGCTGGCAAGTTTTTCCGGAAAAGCGGCTGATTTTCCGGAAAAACTGGCCAGTCTAGACACAGCCGGAGTGTTTTGGAGGCAGAAATGAAAATCATAGGGGCATGGAGCCCCTCCCATGTGAGGAGATATTGAGAAGCCTTGGCCTTTCAGTTGAAAGAGAAGAGGAATAGGACGGGAGATGAAAGAAGTACACAAAATAATTCATGGTAAATTGGATGCCCCAATTTATCCTTGGTGGAATTTTCAACAAAAAAAATTTCTACAAACCGGAAAGGCAACAAATTTAAAACCAATCAAATTGGGGAGAAGGGGGAATGCAGGGCAAAACTGACCTATGGAATGCAATATTGCAGTAGAATTCAGAATAGGAGTCTAGGACTGAAAAAAGGATTAGACCTTTAATTAGATAATTAGATCATCATAGTTACATTATATATGATTAAAAATAAGAGAAAGAAACTTTTATGCTTCATAGCTGGAGCAACCACTGACAGACTGACTGACTGTCTTATAATTTCATTCCTATATAAATGTACCATACAAAAGAAGAAATAAGACTGTTCAAACTGTCTTCTCTATACCATTCCTTATTTTATAATTAAATTGTAACCTGAATGTGCTTTATTTGTGCAAGTTAATATCCTATATTGAGTTAAGTAAATTCTGAGGCCAAAGACCAAATAATTATTCTTTACTATTTATACTACACTAATGCCTAGAGGCCCCAACTGAAAACACAGCCCCATTAGGCTCTGAAAAGCTTATAAGCTAAGGCCACATCTACGTTTATATTCCGGAGATTGGTCTTCTGGTGTTCAATTTAGCAGTCTAGTTAAGACCTGCTACATGGAACACATAGGGCTCCTCACAATCACGAGGAGTAAGGGAAGCCAATGGGAGCATTTGCTCCCATCAACCTCCCACTGTGAATTCAATGCCAAGTTCAGCTTAAGGTATTTACATAGCTGGAGCTGTGCACCTTAAGCCAACCTTCCTGGTCTAGTATAGACCTCGCTTAACTGGAGAAAACTGATAAAATTTGGGAGAAAAGAAGTATTATCAAATCCCACCTCCATCCCCATTGTACAGATGAGCAAATGAGTCACCATGATCTTACAGTAAAGTACCTTTGAACATCCTTAGGTCCATCCATCCTCCACAAAGTCCTTAAACATGTGCTTATATTCCATTCTAAGGAGCAATTTAAGCACATGTTTAAAGTTAAGCATGTACTTTCATAGTTGGCTAATCTGGGAACTAAGTGACTTGCCCAAGGTCACACCGGAAGTCTGTGAAATAATTGAACTTCTATCTCCTGACTTCCAGCACAGTGTCTTCATTATAGTATCTTATTTCTTTGGATGTGGTTCATACTGAGTTAACAGAACTCAGTCCTGTTATTAATTGTTATATAATTACTATTGCTATTACTAGAAAATATCTTGTAAGTAAACATTTATGACACAAAGTTTGTTTCCTCATTTGATTTGAGAAAATCATGCTTGTTTGGGGGATGTGGAAGCTGGTCCGATCTACTGATGAAAAATGGTACAGAAGAGCTAGGTATCATTGTTTATTATGGTGATTTTAGGGGCACTAGTGAATTAGAGTGCGTGGACCTGCACTCTTGTCACTGAAAATCCTAGTAAAGGTGCAAGTCTGTAACTGTGAGGCAGCGCCACAATATGATTGGCTGAGAATCTAGCACTTCAGTATAATAGTCATTAATCCTTTTGTTACTGAAGAAAAAAGGAACATAACTATGTTGCCATGACAACAATGAAGCACCTTAATAATTAAAAGAGCAATTAGCTGTCTTGTTGACAAGTTGTGACTCAGAACGTTCACTAGGTACTGTATAATTAGGGCATTGGCTTAGTAGAGTAAACGTGCTACTGAGCTTTGATTCCCACTGAGAGCAATCTTACAGCTGCACTGTTTTATCCAGTGACACTTAAAAACAATAACTAGCTCATTGGAGAATATTACTCTGTGTGTGCATGTGTGTCTGTGTGTGTTTAAATGCTTAAGTATGAAAGAACCTGTGCAACTTTAATTATGTTTGTCTGGAAAAATGTTACCTATGATTTTTATAAATACCACCTCCAATTATTGTAAATATAAGAGAACAAAAAAGATTTCTTATGTGCTTCCAGTTTGCTTACTGTGTTCCTCTGACAGCAGTTTGTTTCACAGTTTCCACTGGAATAGTCAGATTTTCTGTTGTTTGTAGAGATTTTCTCATCAAGACAGAGGAAAAAACATTTTAAAAAATAATGTGATTATAAATGCCTCCAACTTTTCAGGCAGACTTGAGGACATTTGTACCACCTGAAACTATAGATCTCTCTATATATAAAAAAACTTTTCCTGCGTTATCACATCACTCTGGCGTCCCGCCTGCCTCCTCCCTTCCGCCCCCCTCCCTTTTCCCCAGGGCTCAGCTGCCGCACTGTACCCTCTCTCCTCCCCCATCTCTGGTGCTTGGCAAGCTGGGGGAGAGCACGGGGCCTGATGAGGCCTCGGAGCAGCCATTTCCCCGGCCCCTGGCGGCCCGGAGAGAGTGTGGGGCCTAGCAAGGCCTCAGAGCAGCCCCCCACCCCCTCCCCCAGTGACTGGGGGAAGAGAGCCAGGGCCGGTCCTGCCCAACAGCCGAGGCCTTGGTCCTGCCCAACAGCCGAGGAGGGGGGTGTTGAGCCAGGATCACCCCAGTGGCTGGGGGGAGAGAGCTGGGGCTGGTGAGGCCCTGCCCCTCCTGGTGGCCAGCAGTAGAGTGCGGGGCCTGGTGAGGCCCTTGGCAGCTGAGAGGAGGGTGCGGGACCTAGCGAGGTGTTAGAGCAGGCCCCAGCAGCCAGGGGGAAAGCGTGGGGCCTAGTAAGGCCTGAGAGTGGCCCCTCCTCAGTTCTCGGGGGAAGAGAGCCAGGGCTAGCGAGCCCCAGCAGCTGGGGGGAAAGCATGGGGCCTGGCAAGACCTTGGGGTATCCCTCTTCCACCCCAACAGCCGAGGGGAGAGAGCTAGGGCTGCTGAGGCACTGGCCCCCCCAGTGGCCATAGGGAAAGAGCTGGGGTTGGTGAGGCCCCGGGGACCCCCTCCACAGAGAATGTGGGGAGATCTGGGGCTGGTACAGCCTCAGCCCTGCCCAGTGGCTAGGGGGTGGAGAGCTGGGGCTGCCTACCCCCAGAGAGAGGGGGGTTGGCGAGCATAGCAAGCAGGGGACGCAGCCCCCTAGGGTTTTTTTTTTTTATTTGATTTGAATTCACTTTGAGGGTTGGTTCCTCTCTGATGCAGAAATGTGTGTAATCAGAAGTATGTTTTGTTCATCTAACTTTCAAGTTTGAATTACTTAGATTTCCTGTAACCAATTCAAATCCTAACTGTGGCTGTGTTGAGAGGACTATTCACTGCACTCAACACCACTAAGGCATCCAGAATAGAAAATGTTCTTGTTCATTATTTAATGGCTGCAGATCGCCCTCTTGGTGCAGCACTCAGTGGAACCACAGCAGTTTTGTTCATTGTGCATTTTGCTACCTCTTCCATATAGCACGAATTAAGTCTATTTTCCATTAAATTAGTCATGAACATTTTCAAATGGACAATTTATATTCCTGGTTTAAAGAAGTAAACCTACAGCTGTGACTCCTCTTGGTTTCAGCATGCTGAGCAGTCGGGGAACTGAGCAATAATGCACACTTACAGCTGGCATTAATAAGTAATAGACTGCAGAAAAGTGAGGACATTCTGACCATTACATTGGATTTTAATGGCAACTAAGCATAAGTGTACTCATAGGAGCAATCTATGAGTTTGTTACAGTGCAGCTTTCAAGGGTGGTAATATGCCAGAGAAATTTTATAATGGCAGAAAAATCAAATGGACATTTAGGTTACACAAAGTCTGAAGCAGGATAAATATAGTAAGTATGTTATCCTACATTTTATACTACTATAAAACACATAATAGGCCAGATTCTGCTCTTCTTGAAGGCAATGGCAAATTTCCCTCTGTTGTTGTACAGGTTAAACCTCTCTAGTCTGGCACTCTCTGTTCCAGCAATATCCGTGATCCAACATGATTTTGGTTATACGGATGTTCATTTATCATGGGTGTGGCCAAGTTTCCCATGCTCCCATAAAGTTTGCTTATAGCCAGTAGTCCTGGCTCTCAGAGTTCTGTGCTGTGATTTAGCTCTAATTTACCCCTCAATGTCTTCTAAGAGCCCAGTAAGCAGTGAAAGTGTTGGTAATGCTGCTAGACAATATTGTGGTTCTGCAAATTCCCTGGTTCAGCACCGCTCAGGTCCTGAGGGTGCCAGACTAGAGAGGTTTAACCGGTAGATAACATAAGGCCTTAAGTATCATGAAAGTACTATACTGCAATCCAAATTAGGGGGAATTAAAAATAATTTATTTTGGTATTGCTAAGTGAATTCATCTCCTGACACATTATAAGGTGAATAGGAAAGTAGGAAAAATGGGACATAAAAGTTGCTAATAAAGCTTGATTGTCTAGGATGAAATGTTAAAATTTAAAACACCAGTTGAGAACATAATTATAACCTCAATCCTGCATGAATAAATCTTCACAGGATTAGGGCCTAGGGCCCAAGATTTACAGGAAGTGTTGTTCATGAGTGATAGGCCAGCGGTGATTTTTCCTGTGCAATAAGAATATACTAATAGCCTAGCAAGGTGCTAAGGAACAATGTTAGAGCTCCTATTTTATGACCTATAAAACAGAATTCCTGGCCAATACTGATTATTAAAAATATCACATGATATTTATCATAAAAACAAAGGTATTAATTTACAATGGTGTTTGAGCTGTACTGAAGTTTGTGGAGTCACATAATTTCTACTACAGTTTCAGGTGCACATTTTTCTAAAAAAGATACGTGTTGTCTTGCTAGGAAATTGGGTGTCCTTTGGATAAGAAGTTTCATTTCCACATAAAATTATGTTGTATGCTGTTAATTGTAATTTTTAGTTCAAGATTGTATTTCCAAAATAATATATTTGTTTTTAAAACCAAGCTTTGGTTTGTTTACAATATTTGTTTGTGTTTTCATTTGGGGAACCTCCCTACATTTTCATGGAGATAATGAAAACTAATTTTTTGTGTATGCAGGCATAATTCTTTCAGGAGGCACTTGCCAAGGCAGATGCAAGTGTCCAGTGTTGATTTTAACATGGGGACAGATCCGATTTTACAACGGGGTGAGACAACAACCAGCATTGGGCGAATAAAACCTGAACTCTACAAGCAGAAGTCTGTTGATTCAGAAGGCAAGCAAGAAGATGTGAAAATCTGTGGGAAACTTAACTTTACTCTCCGGTATGATTATGAAAATGAACTCCTCATTGTTACCATTGTCAAAGCCTTAGATCTACCTGCTAAAGATTTCACCGGAACCTCAGACCCCTACGTTAAGATTTATCTTCTTCCAGATAGGAAAAAGAAGTTTCAGACACGGGTTCACAGAAAGACTTTAAATCCTGTCTTTGATGAAACCTTTCAGTTTCCTGTAGCCTATGATCAGCTCAGCAACAGGAAATTGCATTTCAGTGTATATGATTTTGACAGATTTTCTAGACATGACATGATTGGGGAAGTTATTCTTGATAACTTTTTTGAAGTCTCTGATCTCTCCAGGGAAGCCACTGTGTGGAAAGACATCCACTGTGCCACCACAGTAAGTAATGTGTCCCAAAAGTGTTCAGATTGATTATATTTTCATTTCTCCTTTGTACTTTACAGAAAGTGTATACTATCTGTCATCACAGATTGAAAAAAGAAAAAGGAGTTGCCTATGTTTTCTTTTGAGCATGGAAAATAAGATGCTTGGGAAGCCGTGAAATGTAATTAAAAATAACCCTCTTCTGGGAACTTAGGGTTACCCTCAAGACACTCTATAGAAATGGAAATTAGATTTATTAATTAAATCAAACACTGCTAAGTGTCACCCTTTAATGGGAACAGTTACTATTTTCCTGTTAGCAAAATATATGTACATTTCTACTTTGTCCTTCAAAATGTTCTTGTGCTAATATGCCACAAAATCAACAGCCTTTCACATGCTGGAATCTAAATGAAAAACTACAGTGTCTAAAATGATTTCTAACATTGTACATAAGGTATCCTATATGAAATGTCTACATATTTTGTGTTGCTGATATATACTGTTGTCACCCAATATTGATGAAGACCTACAGGGAAGCATTTGGAAATGAAGAGAATGGGTTTACTGTTTCAAGTGGGAACTGTAGCCTGTAGAATCTACCTTTGAACAGTCACAAAAAGGTGACATGCTGCAGCTATGAAGAAACATTACCTCCCAACCTGATCTTTCCCACTCAGAAGTCAAATTAATCTTTTCCACTTTGAATCAGAAAGATGGTTTCAGAAAACAATTTCTCCGAGAGCCTACTCTGTTCATAAGGAAACTTCCTGTTATCTTGTTGTACTGGGGGTATTTACGGTGCTCTGAGCCATTGCCTCCACTAGCCCTGTTTCAGTGTGAGGTGGGCTACTGCCAGTGCTGCAGGCAAGATTTACTGGGTCTAGGAGATGAAACACAAGCAGGGCTACAAGCAGAGCACCCTCACAGGTGAGAGCTCTGCACCATCCTCTATGTTTTCTCCTTTCTCCCAAAAGATTCACCCTCTTATCTTGTCTATCCCCCATTTATTATTTTCCTCCTTCCCTCTTCATGTTGATGGCCTTGGTGCTCTCTTTCCACCTGCTGTTCCCCCTTGGCTCTGCTCTCCACTTATTCCCTTTTTCCACACACACCCTTTTCTCTCTGCCCCCTTTTTCTTTCATCCTCTGTCTTTTCACATCTTCCCTCACCTGTGTCCTCTGTGCCCCTGTTTTTCCCCATTGTCAGTCTCCCTTCCATTTTGCACCCTTTCCAAGATCTCAGAATAGCCATGGGCAGCTCAGAGCTTCGTTTCAGGCTCTCTTCCTGGTGCCTGGCACCTCTTGGGCAGTCACCTGCTGCTGGCTCTCTTCCACAGCAGCAGCTGCTAATGTCATCACCACCTCAGCTGCTCTTGCTGTTGTGAATAGTGAGATCCTGTGTTGCTCTATAGAGCAGCACTGTCCCACCACTAGAGATACCAATGAGCACCAGCATCTCACTCACGGGAGTGGAACAGCCATCTCGGCTACCTCCACTGTCCTCGCTGTCATCAGCTCTGGTTGCTACAGTGTATAGACTTTAAAGGTTCATAGTAACATAAAGGGAGATGATAGCCTGGAAGGGGCAAGGGCTGGAGCAGTGAGCACACCACGCCAGCCCCCCACCCGCAGCTCTCTCAGCACCACCTGGAGCATGGTGCACTCCACCCACAGCCCTTAGAGTTGCCATATGGCACTCCAACAGTGATGTAAAGGGCCGGGGGCTCTGGACCCCAGGATAATTGCCTCATTCTCTCCACCCCCATCAGCAGGCCTGGGTATCATTAAAAATATTTCTTGGCTGAACATGAAAATGTTTTTTTCATTATTGTCTTAGTCCTCTTGAGTATATTATTGTTTTTAGACGTCGGTTTTTGAAGGTCAGTCTGTTTCATGATGACAATAATGCTTTGCACTTTTACAGCATCTTTCTTGCAAGGATCTTGAGGGGCATGCCAAGCAGTCACTAATTAATTGTATGAGTTTAGGAGGGTTTGTTCTTCTGGCTTCATCTTCTGTACAATAACCAGTAGAGTTAAAAATTAAAATAATTTTAAAAATCATGCATATGCATTTTAATTATTTCCTCCTGAACAAAGTGATCATATTGACTGAAAGTTGAAGCCAGAGCTGGGATATGGTGGAGAGCTCATGCGAGTTTGTTAGAGGGGTGGATTGGCTGAGGTACAGACCACAGGCGATTGCAGGCATGCCTTCTCTTTAATGTGGGCAGACAATTCCTCTTTTCTTTCTCCCCAACAAACAAATGAGGGGGGGAAAATCACCCTCCCCTTTGTTCTATCCACCTGCAGAATGGGGCATATCTGGAATGGTAGCATTGGGCACTGCCAGATTCAAGTGGATGGCCATGCGTTGGAGGTTCTAGCTTCAGGGTGCAACTTAGTGGTGCAGATTTGGGTAGGATTTGGGGGCCTACTTTCTTTCTGATCATAGATCCGGTATCAGTGGCTTTGAAGAGTTAACAGGCTGCTAGCATATTTCTTTGGCCTGGCAAGTACATGAAAGAATGGATCTTATGTGGGAAGGACGATTCAGAAGGCTTGCGTTGGACCTGGGTTCAATTCCCTGCTCTTCTGGAAGCTTCATGGAGGATGCTGGGCTTTGTCTGTCTGACCCAGTTCTACAGTCTGCAGAATTAAAATGGTAGCTCAGCTCAGAGGACTGGTGAGCATAAGTAGATTGTGAGGCATTCAGAGGCCATGGTAATGAGTGCTATTTGTGTTACCTATTTACCCTGTAATTAAACCCCTCTGGCTGGCTTGTGTCAGAAGGCTCAAGCTCATGGGGCTATTTGGCTGTAAAATTTCAGTGTAGATGTTTAGGCTCAAGCTGAATCCTGCACTCTGTGATGCTCTAGGGAAGGGTCTCAGCAGGTCTGCCAATGTGGGGCGAGGGGAAGGCACAATTGCCCTCGGGCACAGCAATTCAAAAAGCCCCACCCCCTCTGCAATTCTGTTAGCCCCCTTAGTTTTAGAGCCTGAGGTGGGCTGCTGGAGAGCAGTAGCTACTGGCCAGCAGCCCAGCTCTGAAGCCAAAAGAAGCAGCATAGAAGCCAGCAGCAGCATAGAAGTAAGGATAGGATGGGATGGTATTGACACCCTTACTTCTGCACTGCTGTCTGCAAAGCTGGGCCCTCAGTCAGCAGCCCTGCTTTTCAGCTGCTGAGATCTGAAGCCAGCAGCACAGAAGTAAGGCTGGCATAGTATGGTATGGCCACTCTTACTTGTGTACTGCTGCTGGTGGGGCACTGCCTTCAGAGCCGGGCACCTGGCTAACAGCTTCCACTCTCTGGCAACTTAACTCTGAAGGCACTTAACTCTGGCCACTTAACTCTGAAGTAAGGGTGGCAATACTCCTGCCCCCCTTAAAATAATCTAGTGACCCTTTTGAGTCAGGGCCCCAATTTAAGAAACACCAGTCTCCCCTATAAAATCTGTATAGTAGAGGGGGAAAACACACACAAGTCCAGATTTCACAGGGGAAGACCAGATTTCATGGTCCCTGAGGCATTTTTCATGGCTGTGAATTTGGTAGGGCCCTACCTATAGACAGAGGTGAAAGTAAGCTGGTACAGGCCAGTACGATGTACTGGTAAAAAAGTAGCTGAAGCTGTGGAAGTAGGCTGGCCTGGCCTGGCCTGGTATGACATACCAACAAGCTGTTTATAGCCATTACAGCATATCAGAAAGACACCATGCTGCCCTCAGGGCCTCCACAGAGCTGCCTCTCAGGAGAACAGGGCTGGGAGTGGTACAGCAGCTGGAGGAGCAGTTGCATTCTGCTCCTTTTCCTGGATGATGCTGCCGTTCCCAGTGGGGAAAGGAGCAGAATCCCCAGCCTCTATCAGGGCTGCTACTATATGGAGCTGGAGGAGATGCAGCTCCATGGAAGTGTAGTGGGCAGGGCTGGAGCTACTACTCCTTTCCCCACTGGGAGGGGCAGCTGGGAAAGGTGCAGAACACTAGCAGCTTCTCTAGCTGTTGTATCAGCTCCAGCCCCCGCTGCCCTGGTAACGTGGGAAGGGGAAGTATAGGGGCCTGGGACTAGAGGTAAGATGGAGTCACATGGAGCATTACGTGGTCCCCATTAGCTGGTGAGCCCTCTCCCCCTCCCATACCAGAATAAATTAATGTTACTTTCACCACTATCTATAGATGATAAAAAAGCATGAGTGCCACCTACCTAATACATTTGTTTTAGCATATTAAAATGTGAAAGTTCACTTAGTCACACAAAAGGTAAATTAAAAACAGCTGACTCCCTCTTCTAGCCAAGTCTAACAGGCCATTTGAGATTCATACTGCTGCTGATTTCACAAGCAAATCAGACAATGTAGCAAAAGAAACATGCTATAATATCTGAGTAAGTCAAAGCATGTTCCTCTTGAATGTGGAAACAGCAAATACCCATGTCAGTAGCAAATGGGATGCAAATGGTCTTTTAGACTTTAATTGGAATTACAGCTGAGATACAAATATTAAGATCCCTTTACATTTCCAGTGAACAACCAGGGCTTCAAATGTAAAATCCCAGGTTTCCATTGGCATAGGCCCCAATCCAGCAAAGCACTTAAATATGAATTTAACGTTCACATGCTTTGACTTCAATGAGTGCATCAAGTTGTTTGCTGAAATGGAGCCCTAAGGATTTTGAGAGATCGTATGTTTCATGTTCTTTGATCCTTTAGACCAGGCAAAAATGCAAATCTATTTATTTGCTAAACCAGGATCTTCTCATTCTAAGCTTTCTTCGATGTCTTTTTGAGCAGACTAGAATGCCATACCAAATGGTGCTATTGGGAGACACATGCTAATATGCTTGTGGCTGAGAATTATTGCTGTTCTTGACTGCTGACATTAGTACCACTTTCCTCAGCATTGAGAGACAAACCCATCTAATTGCAGTGCTACGTTTATGGTGGTAGTATCTTGCTTGGTGCTAATGAGCCTCTATTTTACAATTTCAAATCATAAGTGTGCAGTTTAGGAAGCAGCAGCTGTGTTGAGAGCTTTGGTCATTGAACAAGGCACTTACAACTATAAACATAATTTCATTTATAGCAGTGGTTCTCAAACTTTTTGGCCTGTGGCCCACCTGGCTCAATGCAAACCTTTCTGTGGACCACCAGTTGCTAATGTAAACTCACTGTTAATTACATAATTACTCCTAAGCTGTTTTGCTAGTGTCGCAGCTAGGGAGAATGGTTTAATTTAACCAGTAAGAAAAGACATATTAATTTAAATTATTAAACATATTAAGTGCTTCAACTTTCTCGTTAGCTTTTCAAACTTCATTTCAAATAAAGTATTAATTTATGTCCAACAGAAAAGGTTCCCATGTTTTCTTTATTTATGGCAAGTGTGGGGAACCTTTTTTTTTTTTTTGGTAGGGGGCCACTGACCCACAGAAAAATCAGCTGGGGACCACACAAGTGAAAAGCAAAAAAACCAGAAAAAACCCTCCAAAACCCCCCAACCCTCACTGATGTGGCCCCAGCTGAGACTCTGACACTCCAGCCCCACCGGGGGAGGAGAAGAGACAGGAAGGACTGCTGTTCAGGGCATCCCATAGGCCAGACTTACTTTTCTGGGGTTCTAGGGTTAGTGGATTTTATGGACCCCCCGCCCCCCAGGCTCTGGGGTGGGGACAAAAACGAGGGGTTCAGTGTGTGGGACAGGGCTGCCAGCAAGAGGGATGGGAGTTCAGGATCTGGGCAGGAGGTGGGGTGTAGGAGGGGGTGAGGATGCGAGGTCTGGGTGGGAGGTAGGTGCAGAAGCAGGCTGGGAGTAGGGTGTCTGACGAGGGAGACGGGGCAAAAGCAAGCGAAGGCGCAGTGTGTGAAGGTGCAGGGAGGGTGCAGGAGCTAGGGTGGGTGCAGGAGCAGGCTGGGGATGTGTGGTCTTGGTGTGGGGTTGACTGAGGGGGAATAGGGGTACAGGATCTGTGCATGAGGGGGTGGAGGGGCACTTACTTGCCTTCAAACCCTGCACTGCTCCACACAGCCTCCCGCTATTCTCATTGGCTGAATTCGGGCCAATGGGAGCAGTGGGGAAAGCCTCCAGGCAACACATCCACGTGCTGTTGTTCCCCCTGCAGGGAAGGGGGCGTGCTTCTTCCCCATGAGCCAGATCACGCAGCGAGGCTCAGGGCTTCCTACCCCCTCCCTCACTGGGAAACTGGTGCTGGTGTTCCAACCTCATGGGGAAGGGAGGGCAAGGCTGGAGCGCCAGTGCAGTTTTCCCACTGCAGAGGAAAAGAGGGGGACTAGGTTTGAGCTGCAGACCACCCGGAAGGCAGCCATGGACTACTAGTGGTCCGTGGACACAGTTTGAGAACCACTGATCTACAGAATTGTATTAGTGCAAATACCCTGTTTCCTGAGGGTGTGTCTAAACTACACCCCTCTGCCAATAGAGGGATGTAGATTAGGCACATCGCTATTGCAAATGAAATGGAGATTTAAATATCCCGCGCTTCATTTGAATAGAAATAGCTGCCGCTTTTTGCCGACGCGGCACTTTGCCAGCAAAAAGCGGCAGTCTAGACGGGGATCAGTCGACCAGGAAAGCCTTTTCCGACCAATTCTGTAAACCTCGTTGCACGAGGCATAAGGGATCGGGCGTAAGTGAATGTGCTTTAGTGGAAATGGATTTCCTCACAAGCTGGTTATCCCATATTAGCGATCAGCAGATAATTTCAAATGTTGACTGTCTGGAGCAGAAATAAGGACTTTACTCAGTCAATATTACTCCAATTCTTATATTTCTCTGATGCTTCTTTCCCCCTTGATTTTCCCTGTGTTCAGGCTTGTTTGTTTTGCAGGGTTTATTACCTTTGACCAATGAGTCTAGGCATGCTTTCCAGTACCCAGGAATAATGCCTAGAGATTTATTGACACTGTAGGTGATTGGGAGCCAATCCTAGGTCTGGATCTGGGGATTGGTGCGACACTCTCCAGATGAAGGGTGAGTGACATCTCCTCAGGCTTTTAAGCCTTATCAGGACCACCTCTCTTCCACAGACAAACTTTCTTGTCCTGTTCTGCAGACAGAGACTTCCCCTCTGTCCCTTGTTCTGCCTGGAAAGACACCTAATTGGGGATAAGATTTCAGGTGCTAGAAGGCTCTTGGTTCTAGTAGACACAGGCATAATGGTGTCCAATTGTTGGAAACTGAAGCTAGACAAATTCAAACCAGAAATGAAGTGAACATTTTAACAGTTACTGAAAGAATAGCAATATGGTGGATTCTCCATCTCTCAATGTCTTTAAAACTAGATTGTATTGGAGAGTTGTGCTGTAGTTCAATCAAAAGTTTTGGTTTGATGCAGAATTCCTGGGTGAAATTCCATGGTCTCTATTATGCAGGTCAGACTAAATTGTCCCTTCTGGCCTTGAAAATTATGAATCTAGGAATTACTACAATGATTGAGTGTTCCTGGCTCCCAGTAGGAAGTGCAGTCATTTTAAAAAGTGCAGGACTGACCATCTGTACTCATTTTTACTTCTTTAGTTGTCACCTGTTGCTATTCATCTTCTGTAGTTTGTATTTTGTGCCTTTATTTTTTATATCATAGAATTTTTTCTCTGTTCCATGGCCTGTTGAAAAACCACAACTATTGTATAATAGTTTATTTATTGTAAGTGCTTTATTGTAAATGCTAAAACATTTTAAAAATTAATGCAAATTTATCAAGATCAACTCACCTTGTTACAAGTTTGCATTTATTGTAGAAAGCATCTTAAGCATTTGGGTGAATGATCTAGGTCTCCCCAAAATTGGTTTATAATTGGATAAATACAATTTCAATAAATAGTCCAGTTTCGTTCATTGATTTGAGTTATTTCAGTAAAAAAAAAATGCAGCTTTGAATCACTTATGAAATACGGCTAAGTACCTTGATCTCTTTTATTGTTCTTAAAAGATCTTTTATTATACAAACAATTGAAATTAGAATAAGCAAATGATTCAAAATGAAAAGTTTATACAACAAATCTAGCCTCTCTTTTTTTGTTTGCTAAGAATCTACAAGCAGTTCACAAACATCTCATGTATGAATTACTCAGATTTTTTACTGAATATTTTAATCATAATTATTTTCCTTCTGATTGTTGACAAGAGATTAATTACCAGTGTAACCCCCTTTTTCCTCCCAGGTTATTCAGGAGCAGGTCATACTCACAGGTGTGCCTGGGCGCCTGATGGTTTTAACATAAAAGGAGATCCTGAGTACCCCAGGGATGATGTTGTTTAGTTGCGGAAAACCCTATTCACCCCCTTGCTGCTGTCCCTTGCTCATAAAGACCATACATTGGTGATGCCTCCATCTGGCTGGCCCTGTACACACTTAATGGTGTGCCTTGGAAGCCTCCAGGAATAAAATTATTCCAGCAATAATCTGGATCTAACACCAGAACAACAACTACAAATCATATACATCTAATAGATTACCTTAGAATGAACAACCTTTACTTAACAACTTAAAGAAACAGAGTTTAGCAGATTAACAGTGAATAACATTAACAAAGTACACAGAAATAATTGAAAACTTATCTATCTGGCATGTGCATTTATCCCACTCCAGAGTGTGCATTCCTCAGAACTCACAGTACCATACACTTGCTTGTGTGGGCGCGCTTGAAGATTTTGCAGCTGGAGTGGATGGTTCTAGTCTCCTTCTGTGTGCTAGATGCAGAGTAGCTTCTAGCCACAGGTACAGCCAAAAGGCAATCAGAAGTAGCTTGCTAGATTCCAGTCCAAAAGGTTCTTAGTCCAAGTCTGTAGCTGCAACCTAACAGCTCTTGGACTGGATCAAACTCCTCCACAGCAGCCTGGCTCCTTTTTTCCCAAAACCAAAGGGAAGAGTCCACAGACTGCTGAGCCTTCCTCCACACACATGGAGAGACTCAGATCCCAAAACCAAAAGTAACTTCCTTCCTGGTTTCCTCCAGGGCTCATGGGAATTGCAGTTCCTTGGGCTAGATTGCAGCACACAGGATCTTCCCAGAGAATAAGCAGAGGCATCTTTAGTAAGGGGACTACACAAGTATTTGGTATCTAAAACCAAGGCTATGTGGAGTAGTTCTAACTGGGTGAATAGGCCATTTGTTATTGTTCTCTGATTGGATTAAAATTACTCGTAGAAAGCATCTTATGGAAGTGAATATTTAGGAGTTTCATTAATAATATCTGATATTCATTTGCAGTTGACCCATTGCTTTGAACCAGTAATTTGTAACGAAAAAGGTGCCAGGAGTCAAGCAATTTTTTTACATTCATAACTGATGCAGCAAACCCAGAGGTGCCGGAGCTATGAACTGCCAAGCCCAGAGGTGCTGGGGTCACCCCTGGTGAACCTTGGCATAAATTAAGCACTGCCTTGAATATTCTTGCCTACACAATCATTGTCCAAAGTATTAATGGAAAATGAACACTGGAAAGGCAATTTAAAAAAAAATGTGAGCAAATATGCATGAAAAAGATGTCAAAGTAGTCACCATCCTCTAAATCAAACAAAGGGAATAAATACAAATTAATCAGTTCATCAATACATCAGGAGCTTGCCTTATTTACTGAAATCTTCACTGGAGTACTAAAATGCTGGTTTCGTTTGAAAGAGAGCGAAGAATTTATGACTTAACACTGGTATTTATGCAACAGCTTTCATGCTGGAGCATCCCGTAACCAAGGGTGCTGTTTCAGGACAACAGGAGCTCTAAGTACCCGGACATGGATTGCTTTTCTTCCCATTCCCCTCGCAGAAAGGGAACAAGGGGAAAAATACTTGGATTCCACAAATTACTCCTCTGCCTCCTCCCTTCACCAGCCAGGAGTGACAGGCATGAACAGAATCCAAGTACTTTCTCCTCGCTCCCTTATAGTCAGGGGAACAGCAAGAAAAGCAAGCCGCATCCTGGTACACACAGCTGCTGCCCCCTGCTCTTCCAAAATGGCGCCCTTGCCCCAAACCCTTCACAAACCTTATATGACAAATGCACAAGCCTACAAAAATACAGTAACCAGTGGTATATAGGGAAGCAGCCAGGTGGATACTAGCACAGAACAGCTATGTCCTTTCAACATTGGCTCAGCACATGTTGTGTGAACAGTTCTCTGAATCTCTGGATGAAATCTTGGCCCCACTGAAGTCAATGGCACAGCTTCCCATCAATTTCAAGAGGATTTCACCCTCTATATTTTTATCAGACTCCTTCTGGTCAAAAGCATGAAATGTATTCATCTTCCATCTTAAAATTAACTTTATTGTAGTTTTCCTCTCTCAGGCCTAGTCTACACTATATTTGAAGGTTGAAGTAAGATATGCAACTCCAGCTACATAAATTATGTAGCCAGAACTGATATATCTTACATCACGTTTCCATGCTGTCCAGACAGTGGGAGTCTGACAGGAGCAAACGCTCCCGTCAGCTTCGCTTATTCCTCATGAGGAGCAGGAGTACCAGTGCCAATGGGTGTGCCCTCTGAGTTTGATTTAGTGTGTCCCCATTTGACCTGCTAAATTGAACCCTGGAAGATCAGCCTTGGCAGCATCAATCTTCCACATAGTGTAAACATGCCCTCAGTAAGTAAACATAGTTCAGCTTACTGACTCTCCTGTTCCCCCCGAACTACTATGGACATTCTCGTTTCTCAAATGAATATGTGAGTTGTAATCTTCAGCCAGTTATAAAAAATTTGTAATAGATGTCTTACTAATAATATTATATGCAGAAGACCATTTTTGAATGCTTGCATTAATTATAGAAAATATTGATTTTATTACATCATTTTCTTTTACCATACAGTAAAAATTAGTTATATATAATGTACACACCTAGAAAATATTGACTATAAATAGATAGCAACAGTAAAATGTGCTGATAATTCTATGTCCAGGATAACGATGCATCCTTGGACTCCCTATGAGACTGCAACTATATGGAAGCTCTTATGTTAGTATCTTATGTTATAGACCCATGGAACTTGATGCTTCTTCAAAGCTTTTGAGAGAGTCCATATACTGGAGTGCCCAAATGTATTGCCGCCCTATTTCCAAGGTTGCACACTGAAATAGACTTCACTCTATCCATTGTAATAGAGTTCAAGAAAATGGTCATTGTATGCACTGATTTTAAAAAATGAAAGGTAGTCAATAAATAAATAAATACATCCCTCCAGTTTCACTTTGATTGGCTTTAATATAAAGAAATATTCAAAAAAAACCAATCAAAGGAATAGTCTCCTCCATCTTCAATGGAAATTTGGCATTTGAAGTCTTTGCTAGGTTGGACTGATATTTTGAAATCTGCCATGGGGTGCTCCACTCACTGCTTGTCTAAAGCCTGCTTTTGGTCATTCTGGGATTAGCTCTCAAGGTCAACACCCCTTCCTGAAGTCACACTCTATCACACCATCTCTTTTAGGTCTGCAGCTCCTCTCTCACCCCAGGAACCACAGCATTCTCTTTGTGATTTGGCCGTCTGGCCAGGTCACGGTCTGTGCCTCCTCCTTTTAGGGTTTATTGAAGTCTTTCAACAGACCTGAGAAGTCTTTCCATTCACTGCCACAAGTGCCACTTCTACAGTGGCTGGTAGAGGAACCATGGTCTCTCCTCTATTTTGGGTTTCAGCTTCCTATCACTCTTGGTTCCTCCCCTTTCTCTGGGAGCACAAGCTCCAAATCCTCCTCCCACTTCCCAGAGAGTGACAGCTGCCCCACTCTGTTGCCAGCTTCCTGGCTTTATAGGCCCCACCTCTTCCTACCCAGCTGGGCTTGCTTGCAATTAATTCCCTACTCCCTGTCTCTTCCCCCCATGTGCAACCTGAAGAACCAATAGGCCTACTGAGCCACCTTAACCTCTTCCAGTACTGTGTGGGATGGACACCCATCACAAAATCAGAGGTTTTATTAAAGTGTACCTGCATAATCTTCCATACTCTGACACTTTCAAAATCTGATTCATATGCCACATTAGAGATAGCTAATATCATTTACATTTACTTTCCAGTAGGATCCAAAGACCTCCAAGAGGATCTGCACCTCAGTGTAACCTCGTTCTATATAAGTACAGATAAAGTCTCAGTTTTGTATTTATATAAATATAGAATCTATTCAGGTTAATCTTTGCGTGCCTCTGTACATTTGGGTTCCAGATTACCAATAGATAGACATATGCTATTTAGTGGTCTCCTTGAAAGAACTTGAAGCAAGAAACTCTTGACTCCTAGAGCTAAGACAACAACTCCTGTGTGCTTGGATAAAACACTTATCTCTGTTTCATAGGTAAATTGGAGATAGTAATGTTCAAGATATGCATCTGTAGGAACATAATATTGTGAGTGAAAACTAATGTATATACCTTACAGTAGTGATATGAGATTAATTATTGCCTGTAAAGCACTTTTCAAGATGAATAAGTGGAAAGTATTACTGAATAGAGTGTAGGTGTTTGGGTACCACATGTTTTTAAAAATAGGTAATCATATATACCTCTCCCTAGATCGATTCAGGCTTTGGGTGCTGTCCTTGTAGTTGTGAACAGAGGCTAATTGCACATGCTGATGTTCTTTGAGCTATTAGCAGCTTTTAATACCAGCAATCACTGCCTTCATGTCAAAATACAAGAGTCATCTCCTAGGCCTAGAGTCCCACAATAGCATTAATCTCACAGCAGAATAATTAAGTCAACAGATGATGCTGGGAAGGAAAAAAGAATGACATTCATGTGCCTGGAAGAAGGGAAGAGAACAAAGTGTCATCTGGGGGTGGTATTTTGAAAAGAGTAAATCTTGCTAAAAGTCAATAGGATTACTGCTGCTATCTATCTGTGGCGTTTTTGAAAAGCCCAGCCTATCACTTCATGTAGGTTTTACAAGATAAACAGCACAATGAGGAACTCATCATACACAGACAGAGAAACATCACAATTGTCAGTTTGGGCCCTATGTAACCTTTCATTGAGATGGCAGTGGTTCCTCTAGTGCAGATCAATTCTGTTTGGCTTTTGAAGGCCAAGCTCTATCTCCTCTTTAATTTCTACCCAAACCACACAATAAGCTTATTTGTCAAGATTCTTTTACTTAGTCCCTGATTGGATATTTGAACGTACAATTATTCTGTATATTAAAACTCATCCTGATATTTTTGGTGGGAAACCAGGAACATTCAAATGTTGCTAAAACCAGAAAATATATTTGCGTGCTTTCCTGTGATTTCAAACTATCTCAGGACCTGTTTCTGCCAGGCTCCTGTTGAAATTAATGGTAGTATTCCAGAATAAGGTACTTTTTAATATAAGTAAAAGTGGCAGAATAGGTTTTCAAAATATGTAAAACTTAGGGCTTTTCTACACTATGGAGAAGATCGACGCTGCTGCAGTCGATCTTCCGGGGTTCAAATTAGCGGGTCTAGTGAAGACTTGCTAATTCAAACTGAGAGGGCTCCCCCATCAGCACTGGTAATCCTGCTCCTTACGAGGAGTAAGAGAAGCTGATGGGAGTGTGTGTTCTTCTTGAACTGCTGTGTGGACGACACCAAAACACAAGTTAAGATTCTTTGACTCCAGCTGTGTAATTAACGTAGCTAGAGTTGCATATCTTAAGTCAACTTTCCCCTTTAGTGCAGATCTGGCCATAGAGACTGTGTATTACAGCTCACTGATGCTGCTGGAATATACTTTGTAGGAGGGAGATGAAAATATTGTAGGTATTTTTAATGTCATCTTGTCAAACTGAGAAAAGGGACCAGTATTTAATAAAATTACAGTTTAAATTAGAATTATTTGGAAAGTGAAGCAAAAAGTGGTGACGATAAAAATAAGTAGAAGAGTAATCCAAATAATGGCATATAAAAGTAGAAAATAAGGTCCAATATTTTTGCTGTTTTATTGTCACACAATATCTAGTTTTAAAACCATTTAGATTATATTTGATAGGAAAGTTCTAGGAAAGTAACTAAATACTGATTAATAATAGTCGAAATTATGATTTATTCCTTTGGATTTCATTGTTTAATTTGTATGGTATTAATGTCATCAACAGCATCCCGTCCATTATAATTCAGTCTTTAATTATTTTAATACTTACAATTAATCACCAACTAGCAAGAGTAAAAGGACATAAAGTTCTAGAGCCTTGTAACATCTAACCAGCCCATGGCAGCAGTCAACTGAGAAATGCTGATGAAGGAGTTAATGTGAGTAGCTCGGAAGCTTGAAAAGCCAGAGAGGGAATAACTGTGTGACAATAAAGTAACTGTTTAGACTGCAAAAGGAAAAACTATGTAGCACTTTAAAGACTAACAAGATGGTTTAATAGGTGATGAGCTTTCGTGGGCCAGACCCACTTCCTCAGATCAGATCTGGTCCACAAAAGCTCATCACCTATTAAACCATCTTGTTAGTCTTTAAAATGCTACATCATTTTTCCTTTTGTTTTAGCAAGATCAGACTAACACGGCTACCTCTCTTTTACTGTTTAGACTGGAGTTATAGTCAGAAAAATTATAATTTTCAAATGACACCTTCTTACTTCACAGATCTGCTCCCTATTCACGTTTTGTTCCTGTTAGCACTGTAAAACTGGCAAAGCTATTAGAAAGTCAGATGGACTCTGTCCCAGATCTCCCATCAACAGAACTACTCAATTCTTATTGCAATATCTTTCTCTGGAGGCACATAGGCTTCGGGTTAGCTACATCACCAGCATACCTCATTTGGGTTAGAATGACTGGTAATGGTATCAGAGAAGGAATGAGCATTGCTTGATTCCCAGTTGAATTTGAAGGCCCTGGAGCTATAGAATAGTGCTTTCAATTGTGTACTGAAGAAATTTGATATGGAAACCATTGAGAACAACTGTGGAAACCCATAAGTCTGTGTCTGAGTGGGAAAGAGTGAAGCTTTATCCTGTAACTAGTCTAAAGGGCCAAGACATGGATCATCCTGTGCACTCTGCAGAGGAGACAGGGGATATGAGGTACCTCCTTACACCTCTGCATGGTTACCTAGTTGCATCACACATAGCAGCAAAGGGGGCAGCATTTGCAGAGTTGCTGCTGCCCCTCCCACACACGTGGGTAGAGGTAGTGCATGGGCAGAGCTTTAATTTTCTCCAGTGACCCAGACGATAGTGATCAGAAGACACTGGTAGTCTTTTAATTGATTTTAGTGGTCCCTGGATCAAGCCGCCAATTGAGAGACAGTGAGCACACAAAACTCCACTTGATCCTAACAGGACTTGCATGTGTTCAGAGTCACTTAGGAGTGGTCATAGAGTTGTTCCCTCGGTGAAAGATAAGATTTTAATTCTGTCTAAGGAATCTATATTCATTCCGTTACATGCTAGAGTTGATATGAAGGGTTGACACTATTATTTATGTTTTGTTTCCCCTATTTTTGTATTTCTTTCTTTCATTCCTCACCATTACAGAACTGTATTGACTAGTTATGTAAACAGGGAGCAGTAGAAATAAAATGTAAGCTGGTATAGTGCTTACCATTGTTTCTGTTCCATGGGTCTGTGTAATGGCTTGTGTGCATCACAGGGGAACAAATGGATAAAAGATACTCAGCACCAAATGGGTGTTTTATTGTATCTGTGCTTAGTGTTGCTTTTTTGGTACAAAAATTATTGGAAGCCTTTGGCAGTGAATCATTATGAGCAGTGGGGACCTGAAAGTAAAACAGTCTCTGTCAGCAAGGCTAGCTCTCAACTGAAATTTTAATTTAATTTAAGAAGAGAAAAAACTCACAACACTCTAATGAAATTCAAGAAACTTCACCAGAGATCCCAACCTTATAGCAGTTGTGAATAAAATAAAAAAAAATAAACTAAAACATTCAGTATAAAAGTCTGCTTCTAAAATAAACTCTGGCATGCTAAATTCTTGATGTTACAGTAAATAAATATTTATCTGATTAAGCATTGGATTGGAATTCTTTATGCTTGTATCTCATGAATCAGAGGTTGTCTAAACTTGTGTTGGAGATACAAAAGTGAACTTTGTCAATCTTGGCTTTGTGAAATCTGATAGCACTGAGCTATTCCGCTGAGGTGGCTAAGGTAAAACTTAGCTAAATGGTGTGAAATAAAATGAGACAGGATAACATTTTCAAAAGCACCTGACCTAAGTGATTTAGATGCCTAGGACTTACTCAAAGTCAATGAGTCTTTGGCTACTATATCATTTAGGCACATTTGAAAATGTTACCCAAAGGGACCTAGACTATTTGAAAAGAATACTAGCCATGAGTGTATGCAATATACAAGCTACATCTAGGCTGTGTCTACATTGGCACCCTTTTCCGGAAAAGGGATGCTAATGAGACAAGTCGGAATTGCAAATGTCGCGGGGATTTAAATTTTCCCCGTGGCATTTGCATGAACACTGCGCTTTTTCCGGCTCGGGGCTTTGACGGAAAAAGCACCAGTCTAGACGCTGCTCTTGCGAAAATAAAGCCTTTTCTGGAAGATCCCTTATTCCTCTTAAAATCAGGAATAAGGGATCTTCCGGAAAAGGCTTTATTTGCCGCAAGATCGCGTCTAGACTGGCACTTTTCTCCGGCAAAACCCCGAGCCAGAAAAAGCGGCAGTTATGTTCATGAAATGCCGCGGGGGATATTTAAATCCCCCGCGGATTTGCAATTCCGCAGTGTCTCATTAGCATCCCTTTTCCAGAAAGGGGTGCCAATGTAGACACAGCCCTATGGTTATGTGTACCTCATGTACTTCTCCAAGTATTACTAGCACATGGAACCCATACCTGTGCCAAGTGTCTACCTATGCTTGCCTGGAACAGCTATACACTGTGCTCAGGCATATACCTTAGTCTATCCTGCCCCATTTTTAGTACATGAGGATAGCACTACCGCTGAAGGGACGGTATCCTAGGCACCTGTGTGTCATAGGAAACACTCTGGGAAATGCTTGGCAGTGCATTTCTGGTTCGAGATGCCACCTTCATGCTGTTGGTGGTGGCCATTCTCGCTCACCTCCCCTTTCTACCAAATTGTGTGGAAGACATGGAGCCAAGTCCATGATGCTGTGCTCCTGCTCCTGCTTGCAGGTCAAATGTTCTGCTGGTTCATTTCCTGATACTGGATTGAATTGGTCCAGAAATAGCTGCAATGCTGAAGCTTGCAGACTGAGAAGATGAATGAAAATCCATTATTGTCCAATGGAACAGATATGATGATTTTCACAATTGCATTGGTATGTCCATGGCTGGAATGCCACTTCTGGTTTCAGAAATCCAGCACAATGTGGCTAGGCCACATCATCTTGGAAACCCGGGAGGATAACTAGTGGCTACAGAACTTCCAAATGAGGAAGCAGATCTTCATGGAGTATTTGAAGACTTTGAACCGACCTTCCAGTGCCATGCCAACTCCATTTCAGAAACTGATACATGTACAGAAGTGGGTGGATATTGCAACACTTGACAGCTATCGGCAAGCTGCAAATCAGTTTGAGGTTGGTAAGTTAACTGTCAAGGTGGTGATTATGTAGGTTTGCCAGGCTATCAATATCAAGATCTATCCACAAGTGACTGCCATAATCCAGGTCCCTGTAATTATAGCTGGAGTTCAGAGGAAAGGGTTTCTGAACTGTGCAGGGGTCATTGTTGGCGCACACATTCCAATCCTTTACTCACCAAAAGGGGCAAGTGAATATGTGAACCAAAAAGTTACAATTCACTCATTCTCCTAGTCTTAGGGGACCACGGTGGTTAGAGTATGAAAACCAATGTTGGGGACACAGGAAAAGTGCCAGAGTGCTCTGTGTATTGGGATTGTATTGCAGGGGAAAAGAAAGGACATTATTCCCCAGATATGACATAGTTATGTAGAGTATTTCTAGCCTGGTATTTATTTCAGGACGCTCCACATACCAACACCTAATGTGATTCATGAAACTGTAGCTCAAGATTGCTGATCCAAGTAAAAGAGAATTCAGCTACAGGTTGAGTAGCTACAGAATGGTGGTGGGGTGTGTGTTTGGGTGGCTGAAAGCTTGTTGGTGATACTGGCAGAGCCCTCTGGATACTAATGTGTTCTATGCATTTTCCATCATTGTGGTATGCTGTGCCTTGCCCAATCTATATGAGGATACGGGGAATATTTCTAGACTGAGCTGGCACAGGACACATCTGATTTTCATAGCCTGTACAGGCAGCCAGACCCCAAACATGTGCACACAGCTCCTAAATGTTGTGGTACTATTTGCTTGTACACTAGGGAACAGTCGGGAGCAGAAGGTAACTTTGGACTGTAACCAGGGACGCTATGTGATATTATGGTGCTGCTGTGGAAGCTCAATAGATTAAAGCATTCCTATATAGTCATGTCATGACATCCATTGGTGTGTTTTGATCCCTGTAGTTCAGTGTTTCCCAAATGGTGTTCCGCGGAACCCCGGGGTTCTGCGAAGTGAAAATAGGGGTTCTGCGAGAAAATTTCCTTATAACCTGAATTATTGGAATGGAATGGAATTTTTATTTATTTATGAATTTTACTGAAAACAATTTTCATTTGTGTTTTCCACGAAAAATGTCCAAGTGTAATGCCAGCTTAGCCAGAGAGTGGGTACAATGATGTCACTACTCAGCACTGCGCGTGCATGCAGTCAGACAGGGGTTCCGCGCAGTCAGTCAGGGGTTCTGCAAAATTCTTTTGAGTTCAAAAGGGTTCCATGGCCAAATACAATTGGGAAACACTGCTGTAGCTAACGATAATGTACCAAATGAAAGTAGACTAGAAGGACAGGGCTCCTCCTTAGGGTCAATACCTTTGGCTGTGGTTTTGGTTTTGAGAGTGCATACGCACTTCAGTGCCAGCACTGGGCAATCTTTTTTTTATATGTTAACAACTATTATATAGTGTTCTCTGAGAAGCACTTAATCATTCTAAAAGTAACCGAAACATAAGTCTGTTGTGGGCAGGACTTCACACATTCCCTCTTCATAACGTTTTCTTCAACTAGCACAGATCAGCTGCTACACAGGAGTTTGATGGGGTGAAGGAAAAAGGGTCATAAAAGCCCTGCTCAGCATCAGATATTGTCAGCGTTAATTTAGTTTTGTTTCCTTTGTCGGTGCTGTCAGTTAAATTATTGACAAAACTATAAAGACATTTTAAGTGAATTTCTCCAGTTTTCATTCTGCTGCCTAGGACAGCAAGACCTTTTCCAGAGCTTTGTAAATTGTCATAAACCCTGCGTGCACACATGCAATCTCTCTCTTTTTTTGTTGAACATTGGGAAATTCATGGCTGCAGGAGGAGGGGGGAAGGATTTGTGGGAGAGTCAGAGAATTCATTGCTGAAACAAAAGACAGGACTATGCAGCACTTTAAAGACTAACAGGATGGTTTATTAGGTGATGAGCTTTCGTGGGCCAGACCCACTTCCTGAGGGTGGGTCTGGCCCACGAAAGCTCATCGCCTAATAAACCATCCTGTTATTCTTTAAAGTACTGCATAGTCCTGTCTTTTGTTTCAGCAAGACCAGACTAACACGGCTACATCTCTATTACTAGAGAATTCATTGTCTTTCTATGGCATCATTGCATAAGAAAGTTACATAACTGATGTGCTATGCAGCCTGCTACCCCATCCTAAACATACAGGAAATATCCTACTGAGGGTACTTGAAAAGCAAGATGCATGCAGAAGTGAAGGGACCATATGTCCCCATTTTATAGAATCAGTCCCAAAATATGGGGCATTTTCTTATTTAGGCCCCTGTTGCCCTCACCCCCATCCCAATTTTTCACACACGCTCTCTGGTCACCCTAAAGTGAAGTGAACAATAACTTTTATTTGGAAAGTCCATGGAGCGTGGAACAAAACCGGTATTTTAACAGGAACTGTGAACGAATCAAAAACTGGATGAAATTCCCTAAGCAACATGCATGCATTAGTTTCTGTGGACCTGTTCCCTTGTCCTTCCCCTTCCCCTCACAATGGGGGAATAGCTGAGAAAAATTATGTGGGGAAAATGAGGGGACATCTCCTGCATGGAGTCTGAGGGATGAGCACTGGCTGGGCTACAGAATATGACTGGGGCTCACTATTCCACACCCACATCCTGCAGGGGCCGGGGGTTCCTGCAAGGGCTCTTGGGTGCCAGTGAAGGATGTTGTGCCAAGAGACCAGCATGTTCCTCCTTACTGTGAGGGCTAGTGTTGGATTCACCACCTCAAAGCAGCCTGCAAGACAGCTGGAGGAGGAGGAGCAAGGGGAGGAGGAAGTGCTGTCTGTTCAAAGACCAGAGCAATGTTGCCAGCATCAAGTGGGCCCCAAAAGCTTTCCACTACCAGTTGTACTAGGAACTGGCTGAGCGCATGATCCTCTGCCCTCTGGGCATACTCCCATTCCCTGTGGCATGACTCTAGATTTGGAAACTGGTTCATTAAAGCTCCATCCTGTTGAAGAGCCTCATTGTCCCATGACCAAAGAAAGCAAAACTATTCCTGACTTCTCTTGTGAATGCCAGTGAACGGATGCTCCAGGTCTGTCTCTGCCTGCCTCTGCTGTCTCTGTAGTGTTACTCCTGCCCTCTGGTAGGATGGGTACCATATTGGCATCAGAACATCCTGCAGAGTCAAACACAAGGGTAGTATTATATTTCATTTCTCTTTTGAAGGAGCCTAAGGAGCCTGCCTCAATACACACGGGTAACTTAACTGTGCTGCTAAAGGCTGAAATGTTGGTACTTTTGAATATCTCAGGCATCTACCATGTCCTTCCTTCTCAGACGACTTTTGCAGCCCATGAGGAAAGAGCTGCAGCAAATAATGGTAAAGTTCCTGCAGTCCTGTTATTAAAATGTTGTAATGTTTGCAGTGCAACAAGGGGCTGGTTGGGGTGGAGGTGGGTTTCTTTTGGGGGCATGTTACCAGGCAGCTGTTTTTAATTGGAAAGATGAACATCATTTGGTGAACATAGCAGTTTTCAGGGTACTGGAATGGAAAAGAGAGGTGTCTTTCTAGTCCTGTGGAGGCGATCTGGCCCCCACTGCCAGCATGACATTTCTTCTAAAGGTCACCTCTCTGCATATTGCTGAATGGAGGGTTTAGAGAGGAAAAAAGTTGGACCAAACAGATTTGCCCTGCCACTGAATCTGAACAGCCAGCTTGAATCTGTGCTACCCCCAAACATATGCTGAATTATGGTTACAGAACTGGGAAGCAATTCAAGAGGAAATTGATTGTGTTGCAAGCTAGCAGACAGAGTTCTATGGAAGAGGATCAAAGAACCACATAGAACATCCACCCACCCACTTTCCCTGCATCACCAGAAAATTCAGGCCCCATGTCCAGCTAACAGCACTGGAAAAAGACAGGGAAACAGAGAATCATACTGCCAGGGTCTTTTCCTCCCTGACCTCAAGTCTGTTACCTCTCCACTGCTAAGAGACATAGCATTGTGTTCATGCAACTGATGAAGTTTGAGAGCTGTCCCCCTCTAGAAAGAGCTGCAAGTATAGACATAGCAATATAGACCAAATCGTGTGTGTGTGTGCACACGAGTGCATAATATATCCTTGCTTGTCTATTAGATGGGTTTGAATGTAGGCTGTTCAGCACTAAAAGCATGAACTGCTTGAGCTAAAAAACATGTCTAGCAGGCAAGAGCAAAATAGTGCATCAGTTTCTAGAGGGGGACAACAACTCAAACTTTGTAGTGGCATTTACATATGCACCATTCAAATCCTCAAAATGGGATTTAAGTGGTGCATTGGCTTTGTGCTGGTCCTCTGCACAAGGACAGATAAGATGCACCTGCATAAATTACTATCCAATGTATTTATTATAATAATACAGTTTTATTTCTTTGTTTCCAATGGCTTCTGGATATTTTAGCAAAATATACATAATGAATATAAATATGGAAACTGGACTACATGCTACAGCAGATCAATAAAACAGGAACAGAACAAAAACACTAGTAACCTCCATTCCACACATACAAAAAGACACCTCTCATCAAAATATTAGCCCACCACATATGGTCCCACCATCATTAAATACAATATAGGAAGTCTGGACCTCTTCCTCCAAAGGATATCAAAATGATTTATACTGAACCCAGATAGCAAGAGAATTTGAAGTCATGGGCGGAACTGCGTGCATACCAACTCTCTCTAGACAACACTATTGTACTAGAGATAGAGAACCTTGAGATGGGACCGATGGACTATCTCAGTGATCCCCATAATTTTACTATTTCAGAACTCATTTATTGTCACGAGACATAGGGCAGTAAGTTTCCATTGGGTAGACTGAATCTACTAAATTATACTGATTTTACTATATATTATTTAGGTATTTAAAGGTCAATCCAGGCTCTTGCTCCATGGATGCAGTTCAGATGCTCTGAAGGATATACGTATAGATGATGCAAGGTTATAAAGCAGTGATGGGTAACCTAAGATAGCGAGTGGGGCGCATGAGTGAATTTCCTTCATCTCAATGGGCCACAAGATCATCATAACCATGACAGTCTCCTGGGATAGGGTAGTTTTGCTAAAGTGTGCTTGCCTACCTAGAATCTGGGGGGGATAGAACTGTAGCAGCATTTTGATTGGATCCAGAGGCAGTGCACTGCTTTTACAATCAATGTTGTGTGCAATCAGTAGGCTCTTTATTTCATATGCCCTGGCTTTACATGTGTGTCACTTTAGTAATACCGATAGGAAAAAAAAAATCTATGTGGACAGAATCTGACAACTGTGCATGTGAGCAATGGTAAACAAAATGTCTCGTGGACCCTACATAGAGCCCCAGTGGGCTGCATGCAGCCCATGGGCCACAGGTTAGTGTAGAGCTTTGCTTCTGGGCATAAACATGTCCTTCACCCTGTGGAGAGCAGGAAGTCCCACAGGCCCCACTGGGCCATAGTAACCCCTACAGAGCTGTTCTTAAGCCACTCTGCAGCCTAGATGGAAATATTCCCCTCCTTCCCATCCCAGACACTGGGCAGAGCCTTTGAGCCTGATTAACTAACAGTAAGATTCTGAAGCACAGTCACTCTACAATAGGCAGCCAGTGCAGCCATCAGAGCAGAAATGTCAGTGAGATGGATGAAATCACCTGAGCTGTTATAATACAGTACAACCCTGTTTATCTGATCTAATTGGGGTTGGGGCCAGATTGGATCCTCCAAAATTCAAATAATCAGGAGAATGGGCTAAGAGCTTTCTGTCTGTTATTTTAAAGATTCAGAGTTACTTGTAAACTAACTGACCCCTCCCAGAAAAACATTAAAACATATCCCCTTCTTTGTTTACAGCATGCACAAACTCTTATTTCTAGTAACCAGGCCCAGGTTTTAAAAACACAGAAATGGTCATTGAATGTTGCAACAACAGCAATATTAATGGTAACAACTAACAATGTTAACAATATGTAATATGCATTAAGCATCAAATTAAAATACAATACTGTGTGCAGCATAGTAATAGGTAAAGCAGCTCTCATATTTATAATGGCTGGGGGAAAAAATCTGACAGTTTGCATTGTTTTAGATGAAAGGTTCTCTTCTTTGTTGTGCAATCACAGAGTCACTTCATCAACTATAGGTCAATGTGTGCGCTGGTTGTTTGGTTAATATGGAAAGCCAGATAATGGCAGCTGGATAAACAGGGATCTACGGAGAGCGGTGGCAATCTACTCCTAACTGATGGTCACTTTAGAGTCACCATATAAATGGACCACAGTGGAATAAGACTTGTACAACTGGTACATATCTATGCTTTCCAGATGCCTTCGTTTTCCTTCTGTGGTATATTTAATAGTATGTGGAACAGAGCATATTTTGAAAATTTAGGAATAATTTTTTCCTTTACATTCTAGGTAACCTGCCTACTCTTGTCACTGTCCAACATATTGCTAAAATCTCAGTGTTTGGATTGTAATTGTTTAAGGCTGTTTCCATCTACATTGTACATAGAATATTTAAAGGGATGAACCATGATTTATTATTAATTATTTCTTGCTATTCGTGTAGCACTGCAGAACTCAGAGAGGAAGACGCAGTAACTATCCAAGGAGTTTACAATGAGAGCTCAGCAATTCAAGCATAATATATTTGTATTTCTGAGGGAAGAATTAAACCCAATGTGTCCATCTCAAATATAACATCATTTATATTATAATATCACCCCCAGCCTTGGATTATACTATCACTTAACGTCTCCACCAACTTTCATTACCAGCTTTTAAATACATGAATAATTCTAACAGTCGCCTACTCAACCAAAGATTAGACATCACAAAGTCATAATATGTCACTGTCACTTGAATTATGATATTTGTAAGAAATGGCTTTAAAAAATCTAAGTAACTTTCATCCTCTATGTAGGGAATAATTCTGGACACTCTGGATGCAGGTGAAAACAAGCAGAGGATTTATTGCACACAGCTGGTGGAGTGTCCCTCAGGGATTAACCTGGTGAAAACTAGTTTATCAAAACATTACAGTAGATTATATAGGCAGCAGATGGGCGGAGTGGAAGTGATTTGATAGGGTCTGGCAGCAAGACGTAATGAGCACATAAGCCAATAAACTACGAAGGTTACAGAGCATCTCCGCCCATTGCCAATTAAACATCTTATCAATAGTGAAGATAGTTATTTCTAACAAGCTAAATAAGCCAACATAAATAAGACAAGCATTTTAATGGCAATTTTGTCTGTTGAAATTATGATGCGTCCACTGCGAGATGATACCTCCTCACGTTGGCGTAGTCCTTGGGTCTCAGACTTATCTAGGATTAAAGGAGACAGTGAGAATGACTTCCATAAAGTTTGTTTTGGTACCAGCCAGGGTCTTATCGGAGTGAGGCCCTCTTGGAATATGGTTGCCAGGGCAACCAGGGTTATGTTAGCTGCTTGTTCTGTGTGTTTCCAGGCCTTGCCTCAAATTTAGGATTTTAATAGGGATTCTTAGCAGAATACCATGGACAGCCTCAGTTTACCCCTACACTCTAGATCTTCCTGCCCCAGCTGTGTGTTTTAGATTGGAAGTAGAATTCAGGGGGGGAATGCTTAATTTCTGAAATATCAATAAAAATGTATTGTGATTTTTATTTTTTGAAAATTTCCCCAAAAATATGTTGAGACATTTACAACTAGCTGACAGAGTGGTCAAATACATTAGTAAATCTAAAATGTTGGTTACAACTTTTCATTAAAGATTTTGGAAAACATATGCAATGTCTTTCATGCATTTTTTGCCCATCTGTAATTGTGCAAGCACTTCAGGAAGATCTATGTCTGATTTGTGCTTTCGGTATAGTGTCAAGCATCGTGCTGCGGCTTCTAAAACTAATAACCACAAAAAAATAAGGATACAAACGTTCTGTCACTTCAGATTACGTAAGTATTCTGGGAACTGTGATTTGTGAGTTTCAATTAAGTCTTTGGAAATCTAATTAAAAACCCTTATATTTAAGATTGCAAATCATAGCTGTAAATCTTGGCTATGGCAGCTCTCACATGACCCAGGTAATAGTGGATTCTGTAGGCTATTTAGGAATGCTAATGCCACCTGGAGTAGGCTATTTTTTTCTCTCAATAGCCACAGAACTAGATAGAAGGCTGATGTGTGTCTTTCATTGTCTTACATCTGACCAGTCCACTTCCTTTCCTGGGCCAGCCAATCTCTATCCCCTCCCCCAGTAGGGAATTTAAGGCTACGTTAAGAAACCTCCATATGGTATTTGTTGTGGAGCAGGGCATGGGGGGATGATGATATGAAGGTAGCTATGCCCTCTTTCCACACATAATTGGGTGAAATCCAGCCAAGGAGAGTACCTTCTGCATATGGGTACATGGGTTGTAGAACTAAGAACTGAAAGGGCTGTACCAGAATAAAAGTACAGCAATGACAAGACTGGGTTAAATATAATTTAGATTTGTCACTCCTTTTGTGAATGGGTAGAAAATGTCACCCCCGTCTCACGTTTTATTCATATTTTCCTGACGTGTTTTTTCATGCATTGTAATTAATAAAATGTCACAAAATAAGAGGTATAAGAAGAAGTGAAGTGGCCAGTTCCATCTGATGTAGACTGAACATTAGCAGAAGTCTTTTGGAAATATCTGGAAACTTTATCAAGCAAAGAAAATTGCCTGCTGTGCATGATCACATACATATCGACCAATTCATTTTCTGAACAGAACCCCAGTAAAACTGTCTTACAGATGAACAGGATATGAGCTGTCCTGCACAAAATTCAGTCTAAATAAGTGTCCAAGATTGTCACTATGTCTATGGTACTCTGAAGCTCAGAAAGTCTGTTGAATCAATGTGAAGTGATGGAAACAGCTACGAGAACGATTGAGAGTAGTTTGTGTTCATCACCAGGTTGAACCATCACAAGGATGATTTACAGCCTGGGCAACCAGCTGTTTGTATTTATTCATAGTACAGAAAAGAATTTAAAGCTACTCTAAAACTTACATTCTACAATTGGAGGCTCTGGTTCAATGGAGCAATGAAGCACATGGTTGAAGCTACCTTTGCTAATGACTGTCCTTAGGCATATATTTAAAATTAGGCATACTCTTAAATCTCATTAAAGTCAATGAGACTACTTATGAGAATAATTGCTCACTAATGTGAATGAAGAGTCTCAATCTGGCCCATAATTATCAGCAACATACTGTTCATCACCTTCTACACAGACATTATAGGTTGAACCTCTCTAGTCCAGCACTTTTTGGTCTGGCAACATCCATGTTCCAACATGATTTTAATTAACCGGATTTCCACTCATCGTGGGTGTGGCCAAGTTTCCTGCAGTCCCATAAAATTTGTTTACAACCACCAGTCCTGGCTCTCAGTGTTTTGTGCTGTTATTTAGCTCTAATTTAACCCTAAATGTCTTCTAAGAACCTAGTAAGCAGTGGAAGTTGGTAATGCTGCTAGACAATATTGACCTCCCATGGTCTGGCAAATTCTTTATTTCCAAAGGTGCCAAACTAGAGAGGTTCAATCTGTAGTAATCTGGCATATTGTGGTAAAATATTTCACGTTCTCCTCCATGTGTCATAACTGTTTCACCATAAATGGCCCAGTAACTTGATATATTTATAAAACAATTAAAATGTATTAAGATTAAGTAGCTACAGCAAATTTCTCAATACACATATGAATACAGGGATTGATGTCTGAGCCAAAACTCTTTGAAATCAGTGGAAAGACCTACATTGTCTTTAATATTGTATTGAGCCTGTATTTCTTATTATACAGCTTTCTTTTTGTTCATTTTGTTTGTTTTAAAGGTTTAAAAAGTATTCAGGTTTTGTCTTTGGTTTGGTTTATTTTTTTGGTTGTTGTTTTACTGGAGAAAGATACCTTAATAATATCTACTATATCTGCTGTCAAGTATATTTGGTTTGTAAGAAAATTACCATAAACATAGGTGGGAGAAAGGGTCCATAATTCATATATTTTTTTATCCTTCAATTCTCAAGCTTGATATTTATGCAACAAGCCACATTATTTCTTTGTTCCATCTCTGGCCATTGTCTCTCTTCTGTATGTAAATAATGTCTCTATGTAATATGATGAGGGAATATAAAGGAAGAAATTTTATTTAGACTTTGTCCATCTTTTCTATTTTTGTACATCAACCTCCTGAAAGGTTGTGTTGTATTCAAGAAGGAAAGAGGTGGCATTGGGAATGCTTCTTTGCTCTTTCTTTCCTTCTATCTGACCAATAGAACAACAGAAGAAGGAAATCATAAAGAGCTTCATGCTGATGACTTTTACAAGGGAAATGACATCTGTAAAGCAGCAATGGGCAACTTACACTAGTGAGTGGGCTGCATGAGTGTTCCTCCTTCATCTCAGTGGGCCGCAAGACTGTCATAGCCAAGATGATCTTCTGGGATCGGGTAGTTTTGCAAACTATGTTTGCATAGCGAGAATTTTTGGGGTGTGCCAATTGAACCGTAGCAGTGTTTTGATTGGATGCAGAGGGAGCACACAGTTCTTACAGTCAATGTTGTGTGAAATTAGTTCACACCTCACGTCACATGCCCTTGCTTTATGTGTGTGTCATTTTAGTAATGTCGGTAGGAAAAAACCTGCACTGATGGAAACCAATGGACTCTGGCAACCCTGCACATAGGCAATGGTAAATAAAATGTCTCGTGGGCCATACATAGACCCTTGATGGGTCACTGCTTGCCCATCACTTCGCTAAACGATCACAAAACTAGGCAAATTTTTCACACCCACACAAATTTCACACATTTGTGGAGCGAGCTTAAATGTATGTGAATATACATGGGGCTGATTCTTTACCACCTTACTGACTGGCTGGGACAGTAGAGCACTGAGTCCCTTCCAGAGCTGATATTATTATCTCTCTATGACTTCTAAGAATCCATGACCTGAAAGGATGCTACATTCAGCATTCCTAGTCCTTCACTCCAAATGCAACAAGTCTCTAGTCTCACCAGCCCAAAACATCAGGGTCCTAAGGTTGCTCGTGAACTAAAGTCATCAGTCTGCTACTCAAAAGCCAGTCCCCAAATACTGTTCCATTTCTAATGATTTCTATACCTCACATTTTTTTAAAAAGTTGATTTATAATCTCATCTAAATGAGATTGGATCATCAGCAAAATAGATTTTTCTGCATTCATTTTTGAATGTTTGTACAACGTTGGATTGTGGAACCATTTGCATTATTCAGAAATTCTAACCACATTTTTCCTTTTCAGGAAAGCATAGATTTGGGTGAAATCATGTTTTCCCTTTGCTATTTACCTACTGCTGGGCGAATGACGCTAACAGTAATCAAATGTAGAAATCTCAAAGCCATGGATGTAACTGGCGCATCAGGTGAGTATGCTTCTTTTCACTTAACAGGGTGGGGTTCTAATCTGAAAAGTGTCTATATTCTTCTTAGTCAACAAATATGTATATTTTGAATATACAGTCATATTTGCTCAGGTTTTTTACTGATTTTTCTTTTTTTTATTAGCAGTGCAGGGACAACACAGTTCAGAAAGAGTGAAATGGAGATTCTGTTTCATATTTTGCATGGTCAGCCAAATTGTTTGCAAAGTTCCAAACTATTCTGAGCAAAAACAATAGCCATTGAGGTCACTCACTGAAGGGATAATGCAGGTGTAAGAGAAGGTATAATTTGGCCATCCCAACATTGATTGTTTTGATGTTGAGTGGGGAAAAAAACACTGGTTGGCAGTTAGAATTCAGGCTGAGTTTGCAGGACTGGTTTTTATTTTGTTTTGTTTTAAGATGCAAACTGAAACTTGGTACAAAAAGCACTTCAAGACAAACAAGCAAATCTGTACCAAAGATGCTTTTGAGAATGGAACTGTTCTATAAAAGACATCCTTTTAGTGGAGCATTAAAAACCTCTCTATCCAATCTGTGGGACAGTTTTGATTTATTTGGCATTAAATTGTACAATGATATTCATCAACAAGGTTTTGGGGTTTGTTTGATTTTTTTAATTAAGTTTTGCTTTGCTTTCTGGAGTGGTAGGGCAATGGAGATTAAGCTAGCATTTTAAGACAATATCAGAAGATATTTAAGAAAAAGAAGCATTAAAATGTGAGAGATTTTCAAAGACACACAATTCCCATTGACTTTCAACAGTAGTTAAGTTCTTACCTGCCCTCAGCACATTTGAAAATCTCCTCCTTTTATTTTTTAATTAAAATGGTCTCCACATGAAAATTTCAAAAGAACTGGTTAAGGTGGACAGGTCTATATTAGAGCTACTGGCTGAGTGTGATATGGAAGCAGGTGTATCTGTTTTGTCTGCTTGCACCATTCTTTTGAATAGACAGGAAAAATAAAATTGCAAAAGAGGCAGCTCTGGTTGTTTTAGGTCACTAAGACCTATATAACCTATGCTAACCAACTAGGAATTTGCTGCTCTGTTGGCTTTACATTTCAACTGCATTGAGACCAGTGTGTGAAAATAATTTCCCGTTACTCAGATCCGTACGTCAAAGTATCCCTGATGTGTGAGGGTCGAAGACTGAAAAAGCGGAAAACAACCACCAAGAAAAACACACTTAACCCAGTTTATAATGAGGCCATCATCTTCGATATCCCTCCTGAGAATGTGGACCAGGTCAGCCTCTCCATTGCCGTGATGGACTATGATCGGTAAGCACAATTTGTTCTCTGGATATATTCATCTTCAGATGGTTCCCTCATTATTGCAACTGGCTTATTATTTTAGCTGCTTGATATTTTAAGTAAATTCATTGTCACTAAAAAACACTTTTGAATACTCCCTTTTTATTGGGGCCATTAATGACTGCATGAAGCAAATGAAACTTGACTGAAAATTGTCCTGTAAATGTAACCCGTGTTAAAAAGTGTGAGTCTTTTCTTCCCCTCACCTATGACTAGACCATGTAAGAGGCTTGTAAGTCTGCAATGATTTCTAGCAAATGAAGTTATTCCTTTAGCTCAAGCAATCGAGAGGATTTTAACACTATGGACCCTGGGCTAAATTCTTGCTGATAATCATGGCAAATCATGACTTCAGGACAATTACTCTGGCCCTGCCTAATTCCTCTCCTCATGTAGAGGAGGGAAATACCCCACAACCACAATGCCCAGTTATATTCCCATATGGGCACAGACCCATCTCCTCCCATCTTTTCCCAGACTGTTTCCTAGTACAAAGCGGACAACCCCATCTGCATGTCTAAAATAGCCTGGGGGTTGCAAGTTACCTTAGAAAAGGATTGACAACACAGTGCTTGAGCAGTGCCTTCTTCACTCATACCTTCTATTACTCATGAGCTCCAGAGACATTCAAAGGTATAAGGGGACAAATCAGCAATAAAAACTGAGTTAATAATATAAAACTTATGGTGAATTTTCCCCATCCGTTAGTTCCTCAGCTAGCCTGCTTCACCTTAAGACAGTGGCTGTGAGTGAAAGTCATAGGGAGAGAATGATGCAATGAGTTATACACTTTCAGTCATTCTATATCACTCTTCATCGCAAAGATTTTGTCATAAGGGAAGGCAGGTATCATCATCTGTTTACTGAGGGAAGAACTAAGGAAGAGAGAGGAAGTGAGTTGGCCAGGTCACACATTAGATCAATGTCAGAGTCAGAGCTTTTAAGCACTGAGCTGGTGTTAAGATTTTGCCTGTCATAGTTACACTCCTGAATGCCTTGACAAGAAGCCTTGATCTGCCTTTCACATGTCTTTACCTGAGGTTCTAATTATTATAACAGGTTAACAATGAAAAATATACTTTAAGACCACCAGTTTCTCTCATTCCTCCAAGTCCCATTTACCATCCCTTTCCCCGTGATTTAAAACAGAACAGTAAAACATGTAACTAACTAGTGCATGCCACTCAAAACCCACAGACTACTATATATAAGAAATGCATGGATTACCTCACTTACCTTCAGAGATCCAGTAACCACCCCAAACACACCAAGAAACTTACCTACAGCCAGATACTCAGGTGCCACAGAACATGCTCCAAGGAGAAAATCTGTGATGTACACCATAACACACTTAAAATCACCTTTACCATAAGAGAACACTCCACCAGAGAAGCACATAAAATCTTAAGAACATAAGAATATAAGAACAGCCATACTGGGTCAGACCAAAGGTCCATTCAGCCCAGTATCCTGTCTTCCAACAGTGGCCAATGCCAGATGCTCCAGAGGGAGTGAACAGAACAGGGAATCATCACATGATCCCTCTGCTGTCATCTATTTTCAGCCTCTGACAAACAGAGGCCAGGGACACCATTCCTACCCATCCTGGCTAATAGCCATTGATGGACCTAACCTCCATGAATTTATCTAGTCCTTTTTTGAACCCCGTTAAATCCTGGTCTTCACAACATACTCTGGCAAGGAGCTCCACAGGTTGACTGTGCACTGCATGAAGAAAAACTTCCTTTTGTTTGTTTTAAACCTGCTACCTATTAATTTAATTTGGTGAAATTATGAAATGGATCATATAAAAATACCCCAAGAAACACCCTCTTCTGACCACAACTCCTAGTTGTCACCTATCACAACATGCAGGGTTTCATAAAACATCTACAACTCATACTCAGTGGAGACCCCATCCTGAAAGAAATATTTCCCAACCCTCTCTCCTGATCTTCAAACAATCTATCAACACCCCCTAACTCATCATCAAAAGCAAGCAACCGGCACCAGGCTGCACCAACTCAAAGTGGCACCAGACCATGCCAGAACAACAGATGCAAAACCTGCAGACATATTTCCACTGCTACAAAGACCAACATTCCCCACAACGTACCTTTCAAAATCAATGGATACTACACGTGCCTGTTACAACATGTGGTGAACTTAATCCAGTGCACTAAATGCTCCAGTAACAACTATGTGGTGAAACTAGACAATCACTACGTTCTTGAAGGAACTCACACAGCAAAAGGATAAAAGACAAAAAACACCTTATCACCTGTGGGGGAAAAGTTTTCACACAGTGATCATTGTATATCTCACTTCTCAGCCCTCCTCAGAGGAAACCTGCACAACACTTTCAAAAGATGAGCCTGGGAGCTTAAATTCATAACTCTGCTAGACAGTAAAAATCATGGACTAAACAGAGACACTGAATTTATGGCTTATTGAAATAATCCATAACCCACTAACCACATCACCAGCTGCTCTGCTTTCTCCTCGCCCTGCCTTTATTTCCTCCCTATGACTGGAGGGGTGTTAGCGGGCCACTTTACCTTGAATGGTTCCTTGAAATGTGTGTTAACTACTGATGCTAAACAATCTGTTCCACCTGGTATTTAGCTGTGACACTGATTAATTTTCCCCAGACCTGAAAAACAGCTGTCTGCAAGCTAACAAGCTTATCTCTCAACAGAAGCTGATCCAATAAAAGATATTAGCCCACTGCCCTTGTCTCATTAATATCCTAGGACTGACACAGGCATGGCACTTCATACGCAAAATCATGCTCATTTATTTGTATGTTATCCCTGTCTTTGCCTGTTCTTTTCTATTGTAAATAGAGCCCTGCACAACTACAAAATTGCTACCTGCATCCAATCCACAAACACGGTCCATTGATATAAAGCAGATATGTGCAGATTTGCAAGGCTTTGACTGTAATCTTTCCAGGGCAGAGAGGTCTAGCTCTTCAGCTATGATTTTGTAGCTACTAACAAAATGGTGCCCCAAACCATTCTGGGATTGGTCTGGTGTCTGGGATTTTTAGGTCATCCTCTAATTTATATAATTAATAACAAAAATGTACCCACTTTGGGTATCTTCAACATGATTATGTGCTAAACTAATCAAATTGCTTTATGGTCCAAAGATATCATTACATTTATTTGCATTTTTAAAAAACCTTTTCTCTGCCTTTCTGTAATCCTCAGAGTAGGACACAATGAGGTGATCGGGGTGTGTAGGACAGGACTTGATGCTGAAGGACTTGGAAGAGATCACTGGAATGAAATGCTGGCTTACCCCCGTAAACCTATTACTCATTGGCATCCATTGGTAGAGGTAAGAAGTAGAGCATCTCTGTAGCCCACTTGTTGCTACATCTCTCTACATTTAATAACTCATTTCCACGAGCCTCTGAGCATCATGACAGTCATTCAGCTGAATATCACTCCCTGTGTGGAGAGCTTGTGCAAGGTCCTCCACCCCACTTAAATCTTGCATAAGAGTTGTATGTGGTGGGGGGAGACACATTTGAATGGCCAGGCAGGGATGCCTGCACATACCTTGAATACTGCAGAAAAGCATCTTGTGCTGCCCTGCAAAAAGCTGCTATGGAAAGCCACTTTGGGTCAGGCTGGGGGTTAGAAATTGACCCTGGGCTTCAGGGGTGGATTTCACTTCCTCAGCCCTCCTGCACACATTTGAATAGGACCTGAAGTTTGTTATGTTTGTGGACTGAATTTTCTTTAAATAGCAGACAGTCAAAAGAAATCTATGACTTGGTTCACATCTAAAAAAATGCTTTTATTGCATTTTAGCTGTTCTTTTAATCAGTGAGGTTCTGATTTAGGTGTTTACGTTTGATTTGAAAATGTCACTTCAGAAGTTGCCTTGCTCTGCTCTCAAGGTTTTGACATTAAGTTCTTAGCAATCTTTTGGGCTACCTATTGTTAATGTTGAGATTACCAAGGGTTGCTTAAAATTACTTGGGAGCGGTAATGGTAAACATTTCAAGGCCAATCATTTTCTTATCTGAATTCATTCACATTAATAGAGTTATGTGACTAAAATTCTGAGCTGATATTCCTCCCTTGATTATCCTGAGTTCAGGCTACACACAAGTAGCCACATACGGAGATGCTAAAACAGTCACTTATTTGAACTCTCTAATCCTAATACAGGGGAAATTTTGTGTGTAATTCTGAGAACTTTGAGAAGATCCCCTTCCTTGTCCTAGGGTCACATTCTGCCGGAGGCATAACACCCATTGGAATCATGGCTTTAGGGCTGGGAAGGGTGCAGATTGGGTTCCATTAGGCAGCAGGCTATGACTGGAGTCAGGGGAACAAATGTTGTTCACCCTTCAATCAAGCCTTACAGATAAACCAGTTAAGAGCTCATGCAACCTGAGGCAGCACCAACTATTTCATGGCTCCCTCTACTATGGGGGAACCACCCTTAAAGGAGCTTCCCAGGGCAGTAGCAGCTGGGGAGTATCTGCGGGAGCTACCCTTTAAGGGAGTGTGTGAGAGAGAGGAACCTGGAACCAGAAAAGTCCAGAGGGCACTGCCCAGAGGTTCCTGGCCTCTTCCTGGATTCTCCAGCCAATATGCCCAGTTTGGAGATAGAACAGCAGCTCAATAGATGGTGAAGTGAACCATACCCAGATGGAATGATTCCAGAAGGGTCCGGAAGGAAGGGGTGTCCCCCCAAAAAAAGGTTCCTTACCATGGTTACTTCTCCAGGACGATGTCTCCTGAGGCCCAAAATTACTTCAGATTAGATTTTCATTTTCTTAAAAATGTCTTTTTCATTTAGGGATACCATTCAGCTCCTTCTGGAGAGGGTCTTTAGGACTCTCAAATCCTCAGAAATAACCATGATGAACGGAGAGATCTGATGATGATAGTAAAACTAAAACTTTTCTTTCAGTTACCTGGCCAGGCAACCAGTTTTGATAGCCAGGGGTCTTGTTCATCACCAAAACCACCACCTACACCTTAGGGCACGAGAATGGATTCATCACATCCAGTGTCCAAGCTCCATGTCCATCACACCTACATTAACAGAAGGTTTGGCTTCCTCAGATGAACTGTATCCATATTTTTGTATTAAGACAGATTTTCTTCCTGTTCTAAGTCTTATATTACAGTTTATAATCATTTCTTAAGAATGAATTTCACTTGAGCCAAAATAATCCTTCCTGATGCAAAGATATTCTTTTTACTCTCTGGAATGCATCTGTCATAAAGGATTGTTTTGATGCAACCTATTTCTTTGCAGATGGAAGGAAATCAGAAAAAAACAAATATTATATATTATTAGCACTTGAAAACAAATGGAGCTTATCATGCTATTCCTTTTAAGATAGCACAAATTGTCACATACAGCACTTACTTTGTAACTTGCCTCTAAATTATAAATTTTGCACTAAATCTTACATGATCATTAAGGAAAACCTTTACAGCTTCTGAGGTACTAGGAAAGACAATGCTAACAGCATGATGTCCAGTTTCTCTATGATTGTCTTGAACGTTACTTTGCTCACCCTGGGCCTTTAACAGAGCCCACTGTTACAGAGTCAATGGAAAGTATTCTACTGAATACATTTGAGTTTAGTTCAGGTCATATGACCCATATCCTACAAATGAATGCATTCAGATGAGCCCCTTAAAACAAACCTACAGATATTATGGAGACAACTATGCGGATTTGATATCCAAGCTATTTTCATTGGCTGTCTTGTTCACATGAGATTGGTTTTGTTCTGTTCCGATACATTCAATAGGACTGACTGAGTGTACTTCTTAGAGTCGGGCTTCCAGTGAAAATACTTGTGAATATGAATTTGAAATTTGCTTTCTCTTGATATAGTGAGATAGAAACTTAAATGTTACTACTTCGTAGAACATTCCTGCTAGTAAACTCAATTAGAATATTCAAGGAAAGAAAATACAAAATGAGCATCAGTTAAAGCTAGTTGGTTAAAAAATTGAATAAATACTAGTACATTACTTTACAGTATTGATTCAAATCTTCATAAAACTCCAGTTTAACTCAGTGACAGAATTTGTACTAAGGTAGGGGGCAGAAAAAAGGCTGCAGGTTTGGGCTCTGGACTTCTAAAGGTGAGCTGCAATAGGAAATTAAATTAGTATTGTTCTTTTTTTTTCTATTATTTGTTCCTTTTTGACATATAAAGAAAGCCAGAAAGGTTTTAGTTTAAACAAATCCAAAAAACATTTTAAAATTAGAAATGTATGTCCGGTCTAAGCAGGAGAATTCTGTAATGAGGGAGAACTACCAAATTCTGACATGGTAAAAGTTAAGAGAATGAAAATTAGGGAGTGGAGAAATTTTACGGACACTTAAAACAAATCTTTCAGGTTTGGTTGGCTTGGTTATACTAATTTTATTTAAGTGACTAACATTTTGGATAAATGATTTATTGATAAAAGCCATCACCTCCAGCTTGTTAATTAAGGTATGATAGCTCCCAGTAAACTTGCTCTCTGAGATGTCTATCATTTCCTCCAGAAAAAAACACAAAAGTCTAGTAAAACCAACCATAAAATAATTACATACATAAACAAACTCCACAACCTTTCAGGCCTTCTTTATATATTATTGAAAACAAAAACCAAAAAGGGACCAACCATTGAAAAAAATCTGTGCAAACAACTTTTACTGAATCCTGTAGAAACTGTTTCCTTCTAGAGGTTTTGTCCTCTTGTCCCATGGTATTTTAACCCTGAAGATCGTATTTTAATAAATATGTATACATACAGCCTTGCAAATTTTACTCATTCACTTGCCTTGGGCAAGTAAGTTTTTTAAATAGGGGATAAACTGTAATTCGTTTTTCATCATCAATCATCATCATGAGATTTTGTGCCTGGGCTAGTAAATATTCATGATAGTTATGCAAGGCTGATTTAGATACATACCTATATATCTGAAGATTCAAAAACTATTTTGAGTATACATTTATCTTAATATAAAGTATTATAGGAAATGGGGGTTTATGCCCCAAAAAGTTACTATTTTGTAATGTGGTACTGTAACAGTTGACTGAATATTCTTTGCACTTTTTTGCATCTAATATCCAAAAAAATCTAACAAGTTCACAATCAAATGTAGCATTAGTGTTCAGTAATGAACATCTTGTTAATAACTGTTTAATCATTTTCTATTATTATCATGTATTGTTTTATTATATGTGGCAAAATATTTAAATTATCACTTTCATGGATTTAAATTATTATCCAAAACCAAAGGAATAATAATCCAGTTTGTGCCCTCTATTTTTTTTCTTTAAATTATTTATAATGGCTTCTGTTTCCAAACTTGATTTGCAGGTGCTCTGCCTCTCTGAAAAAACAGGCTGCTTAATTAGGTGCCTAGATATAAACTGAAATGCCTAAATTGAGGCATACAACTTGGAAAAACAAGTGCAGATGTACAGTAAAACTCCAATTGTCCGACATCCAGTGGTCTGGCACTCCCAATAGTCCGGCACCAACTGGTACCTGGAAGTGCTCTGGCCAGCCGGACAATTGGAGCTGCTCCGCGCCGCTTTCCCAAGTCCGCTGCTGAAACTGACCAGCGGCGGACTTGGGGAAGCGGTGCAGAGCAGCTGGGGTGCTGCCAGGTTGGTCCCTCAGCGCCGCCCCTCACCCTCCCACTTGGTGCCTGGCAGCACCCCAGCTGCTCTGCTCCGCGCCACTTCCCCAAGTCCGCTGCTGCCGCTGCTGAAACTAAAGAGTGGCGAACTTGGGGAAGCGGCGGAGCAGAGCAGCTGGGGTGCTGCCGGTGCCGAGCAGGGGGGTGAAAGGCGGCGCTGTGGGACCAACCGGACAGCACCCCAGCTGCTCTGCCCGCCACTTCCCCAAGTCCGCCACTCATCAGTTTCAGCTGAGGTGGACTTGGGGAAGCTGGGGCAGAGCAGCTGGGGTGCTGCCAGGTTGGTCCCGCAGCGCCGCTCAGGTGAGGGGCGGCGCTGCGGGACCAACCCGGCAGCACCCCAGCTGCTCTGCCCCGCCGCTTCCACAAGTCGCTGCTGCCACTTGCAGCCCCAGCTGGCCTGACACCAGCGACTGCGCGGGGCTTCCCCTGCCTCCCTGCAAAACGGCGGAGGGTTCGCCCCATGCTGCGCCGTTCCCCGCTGACCTCCCCCCCCCCCCAGACCCGTCACAGCCCCCCTGCCAGAGTACCTCCTGATACTCCGGCATATCCGATAATCCGGCACCCCCTGGGTCTCAAAGGTGCCGGATTATCGGAAGTCTACTGTATATTGTTTTAGCTGGTTTCTCATACCATGCCCTTGTCAGTGATGAGTTTAAGTAATGTACAACCGTTTATTTTTTAATTGATCCCTTAAATATTGATCCTGCAAAGTTAAGCCTGTGCTTCATTTGCTATGTGAGCAATTCCATTATTTTCAAGAGAATTGCTTACAAGTTATGTATGTGTGTAACTTCTTGCAGGATTTGAGGCCTTAGACCAGGGGTGGGCAATAATTTTTAATGGTAAGATTTTGGTAAGTGGTCAAGGGCTGCACCTCTATGAAGGTGTTGCAGGGTCTGGGTTGACGGTTGGGGTGCAGAAAGGAGCTTGGGATAGAGGACTGGGGTGCAATAGGGAAGGTGGGATCTGAGACGGAGTTTGGGTGGAAAGGGTTATGATCTGGGTCTGGGGCTTAGGGTGCAGGGTTCAGGAGGGGGTATGAGGATTCTGGCCTGGGGGAGGCGTGTAAGGAGGGAGTGCAGGATCTAGGAGGGAGTTGTGTCCAGGAGGAGGTGGTGAGAGGGGATACAGAGGGTTTGGGTGATGACCTGAGGCAGGAGGGAGTGGTAGCCTGGGGCAGGAAGTTGGGAGAGAAAGGGGGTGGGGTTCCAGAGGCAGGCTCTGGCTGGAAGGTGCTTACCTAGGTGGCTCCCAGCCAGCAGCCCTGCAAGAACTTGAGAAAGGCTCCCTGCCTGTCTGCTGGGCTGACTGCTCCATGTGGCTTTGGTCCAGCACAGGAAGGGGGAAGAGAGGGAGGAGGCTTCGCTCATAGCCCCTTCCTCCAGCATCATTTCTCAGCTCCTATTGACCAGAAACTAGCCAATGGGAGCTGAGGGATTTTGCTAGAGGGCAGGGGCAGCATGTGAAGCCTCCCTGTTCCTCCCCAGCATCCAGAGCAATTAGCACCTAGCTTTTAAAGTGACGTGAGCTACTGTGTAGTAAGAGTACTAGCAAGGCGGTTGTGGGCTTGATCTAGCAGGTTGGTGGGCTGGATGAGGTCTGCTAGCGACCTTTTGCCCACTCCTGCCTTAGACTATACCATTTTTTCCTGAAGACCACCATTTTTAGAAATGCAACCTTGGCAAAAAAGTTTGATCAAAATGAAAACTTAGCAAAGAAAGTCTCAGTGAGTGAATCAAGAACTTTTCCTACCAGTTCTCAAGAAACTTAATTGTGCTTAATTTGTAGAAGAGGTGCAAAAAAAGAACAAATGTAGTGATTGCACATATATTTAAATATTCAAAATATTATTTTTGATTTAAACACAATCCAATTTAGCAAGTGGTTTGTGTAAGTACATTCTAATAACATCTGCAAATTGGGGAAAAAAAACACTTGCATTTCTAAAAGCCTAAATTATTTTATGTTGAATTGGCTGAGCACAGTAATTATTTTTCATAAGAATTTTACTTTGTACTACAGAATTTTTAGTGTGTTCAGCAAAGTAAACTCTACCAATATATACTGTGTTTACATGATGAATTAAGTGGCTTGAAAACAGTTGTTCAGCTCTTATATATACTTACAACAATACAATTTAAAATGGAAAAGCTCAAGAGCAAATTTCTCCAATTAGTCAGTTTGGTCTTTTGAGTAAATAATGAAGTGTTTTCTCACCATAAAACACACTTTGAACAATGATGAAGTTGTGAGAGGTCTATGCAAAAGGTGTGATTGGGTCTTGAAAATCAGGGTAACTTTGGGATTCTAGTGGGGCTGCAAACATAAGCAGACATCCACAAATATTCATCGAAGCTAGGCTGATGCAGTTCACACATCACCCTCTTTTATGTGAACTGCAGATCTCTATACTGTGAAACTCCACAGATTTTTCTCTTTCCCTCCATCAGCCCCCCACCTACCCACTTTTCTCCTACCATATTTTCTCAACCAGGTTTGTGTTCAAGCAGTAGTCATCTAACCCTTGCTTTCCTCTGCATTGCCTCAAAATGATTTCTGGTCTTAGAATCTATGAAAGCCTTTCCCTGCATCCTCCTTAATAGGTGCGGGGTGGCTACATCCATTATTTCCCTTCTTCAGGAATCTGTAGCCTGTCAGAATAAAAGCTACTGGCCTTTCTCCAGTGTATGATGCTCATCAAGAGTTCAGGAAGCAGCATTATTCCCACCTCCTTCCCTTCCAGCAGGCAATAGGAGAGGGAAATACACTATCTCTGTGTTGCTGTCTGCTGCTAGACTGAGTGGGAAGGGCAGGGAGTGCAGAAATCCATAAATATGTCAGGTCACAAATTTTCTGTCAAAATGACTTTTCTTATGAAAAATGACTTTTGTGGAAAATTACATTCTGGATGCCCTTAAATGTCTGACTGCTAGAAGCTGGGATTGGGCAACAGGAGGTGCCTCACACAATCAATTGCCCTGCTCTGTTCATTCCCTCTGAAGAATCCAGCACCAGCCACTGTCACAAGACATGACACGGGGCTAGATGGACCATTGGTGTGACCCACTGTGGCCATTTTTATGTTCTTTTTTGGTTTTCCTCAATAAATAAAAAAAACCCCAAACCTTAATTTCTTTTTGTTTTGGTTTCAGTGACCAAATGCCCACATTATTCAGTTGAAAGTCCAAAAATTCAAAAGAAAGATTTCAATGAAAATAAGCAATTTTAATTGTCATCAAAGGCTTTCTCAGGGAAAAAAAAAACAAATTCATAACCACTTCTACCCATAAGGCTTAGCAATTTGTTCCATTTCCTGGGAATCCTTCTCCAACCCTTCCTTTCTGCCACCTTTTGGACTTTCATTTGTTTTCTGTTGGCTTTTATTTTACTGATTTGGAAGCCTTGACTATAATATTGTCGAGTGATGATGATCTAATTGCCAACTTTCACATTAATTCGTTTTTTAACCCTTTAACAAAATACAGACCTACATGGTTTATGGAATATAAATGGTCTATGGTACTGCATATGTTTCACTGGTAATCATATAGTTTATAAACTCTTTAAATCATTTTAAAAGCATAAATGATGGAGAATTTGAGAAATTATCTAACACTCCCAAGGGGCTTGTCTACCTGGCAAGTTATTGCATATTATAGAAAGAGAGAGTCCCTGATTCAAAATATGTTTTGTGCATTCATATGAATGTGCTTGAAGATTCTATTGGCATAAAATATGACCTAACTGTGCATTGCTAAGTAGATTTGAGGCAGCTTTTGAACTGGAGAAGATTTAAAGTCAGTCAAGTAAGCCAGTGATGGGTAGAATATTTTCTAAGGCAAGGATATTATTGAATATTTTAGAGAGAAAATGTTCTTGCCTCCTCATTCTCCTTACATGAAATGAGACCCAGTTTTGACCTTTTGTTCACAAACTCACTTCCATTTGGCTTATGAGGATCACTCAAAAATCTAAGCACTCCACTTCCAGAAAATTGTAAAACTGCCAAACATGATGGAATATGGAGCTACTGAAAACATAGGAAAATGACCAGGATGAGATCATAACCAGAACTGCACAACTGTTTGGTACAACTGCAAAGTCAGTGGAACAAAAAGCTTCTTTAGAGCAGGTAATCTTTGTGATATTCATGCCGTGTATTCGTTTTTCATGATGGGCCTGAATGCACTATTGAGGCAGTGATAAAGAGGGAGCTAAAAAAGTTGTTGGGGTTGGGGGGCACAGAAGCAGCAAGTATAGAAATGAAATGAGATGCTGAACTGTCTTTTGTCATATTCATGACAAATGATACCTTGCATTTCATCCCAAAGCATTATATAAAATGAACTCAGTTCTTATGTGCAGAAATCCCTTTCCGCATTTCTAGGCTGGAGTTGGCAGTTGTTCAGCAACACATAGGAAAATAAAGGCTGGGAATCCAAGAAAATAATCTTTCCAAATCAAACTACATGAGGGATTTATATACCAAAGGGGGAAATAGAACTAATACCTCCTATCTGGTGAAAAGTGCTACAGAGGAGCCAACAGCTTCCGTGGGTCCCTGGGCAAGGTGTGTGGGGGCCATTCCATGGCACTGGAAGGGGCAAGGCCTCAGGTGGAAGGGACAGGGCCAGGGCCAGGGGCAGCCAGCCCTCAGCGCTGCCCAGACTGTGGTGCTGCCCCTCCACAACTCTCAGAGCTGCCCACTCTGTATGGAGCAGTGCTCCAATGGTGATTTAAAGGCCCCAGGGCTACTGTCGCTATTGTCACAGTAGCAGTGTCAGTGGCCATCTCTCCCCCACCACACACACACACACACGCACACCCTTTGGTAAGCCTGCGAAGTCCTTAAAGACAGTAAGTGCCTGGGGCCTTGGTTTTATGTCTTGCCTAATAGATAGCATCTCCAACAACACTGCATGCTGTTGCAAGGACACTTTTTCATTGCTGACATAGGACATGGCTTCTCTAAGGGCTGAATCTATCAGTCCAATCAGAGTAGATTAAATTGATTGCCTAGCACTCTCCCATCGACTCTGGCACTCCACCAAAATGAGAAGAGTAAACAACGGGAGAGTATCAGCTGTCGACTTAGCGCAGTGAAGATACCACAGTAAACAGGCCTAATAAGTACGTCAACTTCAGCTATGTTATTCATGCAGCTGAAGTTGCGTAACTTGGGTTGATGGCCCACAGTAGTATAGACATGGCCTAATAGCTGCATACTACCTTCCATTCAGATGCAGACCGAGTCTTATGTTGCACTGGGCTCAAGCAGACATCAGAGTTTAAAACAGAAAAATACAGGGGAAAGGGTGGAGTATTCTTGTTAATTAAGCCTTTACACCACAGCATCAGTGGGATTACTAGCGCTATTAACATTAAGCAGGAGCTTTTGTGCTTTGCTGGATAGTGACAGAGCGCTCAGTGCCTAGCAGGCTTGAGCTCTCTGGTTATAAAATCTGATGAAATTACAATCCAGGTAAGCTAGGCTGTAGGCCTTGTTTACTTTCTATACATATAAGACAATAAATATAATTAATACAGAAAAATACAATTTCATTGATTTAACAAAGTACGTAGACATTGTTTGGTAATGAAAACTTAAGGAAGATGTGCTGTTTCCTCATGGTGATGTTCTATAAAGCTTTAATTGTCAGGAATTTGGATGGTTGCTGTGACAGCAGCAGAACTGCTTTTTAAGAATAAGTACTAATTCATGAAGATTGTATGTTGAGATTGTTATTGGGATGTTTATTGTATGCAAATATTGGTTTAATTTAATAGAAGGCTGGGAGGAAAAACCAGCAGGGAAACAAAGAATGGCTCAAGATATGTCATACCTCAAATGCTTGAGTATTGTTAAGGAACGATGCCTGAATTGTTATCTTTGAAGACTTTACCTTCTGCCCAGTCAAAACTAGTGTTGTTAAGAAAGCCCACAGCTGGGAACACAAAAGGCCTATTAGCCATTAGGGTTCATGGGAACCAGACTAGAAGGGTTTGGATGCAAAATCCACTAGGAAGCAATAAGTGCTGACGGGATTCAGAAGATACCATTCTTCAATCTGAACCATGACTGGACAAATGCCTCAGAATAAAGTAGGGCTCACCTTGCCACTCAGTCTAGCAGCAGGTAGCAGCTCAGAGATAGTGAGTTTCCCATTCCTGCTGCCTGCTAGAAGGGAAGGAAAGAGAAGTAATTTTGTTTTCTGAACCTCTAAGGCCCATAATTCGCTGGAGAAAGGTCTTCCTGTGACATCTTCCTGAAGAAGGAAGATAACGGGTGTAACCATCCTACTCCTTCTGTGGAGGGCTCACAAAACTGAAATCCTGGTTACAGTGTATTTATCATGTAATATCCCACAGCGCATTGGTTTCCAGGTCAAACTCCAAATGATTTTGATCTTCCATCTAAAATGACACATGCAGGTTCAATTGATACTGAACTCTTCTTCTCTTGCCCTAAGCAGTTGCACAGTGGTGATGTTTGCAGCTAACCACTGAGCGTTTCACCCAAGAGGTGGATGTGTTTCTGCAGAGGTCAAAGTGATTCTAATATAGCCATTACTTTACAGGGGTTTTGTAAGGTGTAATTAATGTTTGTGGAGAGCTCTGAGGACCTTTGGATGAAACAGGGTATAGAATTGCCAAATGTAATTATTGTATTGTATTTAGTGTATGAGTGTGTGTGAGTGGACTTCTTTATCCAAAGGGAGCCTTGATTATCACAGAAAATGAGAGAGGAGATTAGAATGAACCTCCAAAGAGCACTTTATGGTATGTCATTTTTTGTTCCTTTTCAACTTTAGAGAGGATAAGAGAGTCTAATGACTTGAATTATTCCCTTAGCACCAGGGATTGACTAATTTGTTGAGCCTGTTAACCTCATCTGGCAGGTTTCCCTCCCCCACTCCAAATTATTACAGTTATTACCAGTGTGTAGTCAGACTGCTGAATATGAAATATACAGCTTCAACCTGTTTAAGCCCCAGTCCTGCCACTGAGTCTACACTGATAGACTTTTGTGTTCCATGTTACAGTGAAAGAGGGCATGGCTGAAGTACAACTGCACTCTGGCTACCCTCATCTGTCAGAGGAATCAGTAGTGCCAACTGGGGACTGGAGGTAGTGAATGACTCCCTCACCCATCCCAAGGTTTTTTCACTTCCATAGGCCACAGAATCAGGGTGGGTCTGGCCTGACCACTTTTAAGCGGTGGTCTTATGCAGATCAGTGCAACCGGTGCCAAAGTGGTATGGAACATTGCTCCAGCGGTATGGTCACAATGCCACTGAAATTTGACCCAACTGCTCCTCCATACAGATGGGAAGCCAGGCCAAATATAAATGAGTTCTGTGGCAATCTGGCACATGGAGCATCTATTGCTGTAGGGCACAAATTGGGGAGTCTGCTTGACTTCTGGTGCCACTGGCTCATGAATTGTGTGAATAAGAGAAAGGGAAGACTCCCTGTACGAAGGAGACCTGGGGTCCATGTGGGAGGAGCAGGAGCTAGAGCACAGCTCGAGGTGGGGAAAAAGGTGGGGACTGGAACCACCCAACCTTAGGAATAATACAAATTGGTACCACTCTCTGATACCCGTTGGGTGTCAGAGCCAGGTGGTATACATTAAAACAGTGCCCGGGGAGGGGACCCCTTAAAATCTTAAGCCTAATTCTGAAACCACTCCATACCCAAGTGGAGTAAATGTGAATCCTTCCCAAAGAGGGTTGTTAGTAAGAGAGCCACACAGAGAAAAAAGATTCATCCAAATCCATTTCAAGGCGCCTTTTAGAACTTCTTTTTTTGCTGTATCTACTTTGCTAACTATCCTCTTTATATTAAATGAGATACAACTTCGATATTTTGTTATTTAGCAGCAGCAAAAGTAGTACTATTGATCTACTTGTGAACTGAAAGGGATATAATATTATGCAAAACAGATTCTAAAATATGTTAGTAAAAAGATTTAAGAAGAAAAAAAGGTGTACACCATACTTTCAAAGCCTTCTCAATGGTAAAACCTTGTAGGACAAAAAATTGCAACACTTTCCATTGTCAAAGAAACCCCTCAACCCAATAAAACCACAATATAACACAACACTGTAGCTTTAATAATTATTAAGAGAACAGAGCACAAAGTTATTGCATTTATTTTTTAAAAGAATATGCTTTGAAAAATAATACCCTTTTTATATTTTGCCTTGGTAAAGGAAGCTTATTAAAATCTGTTACCATGATAGTTCCAATATGTAAAAATTGTAATGTTCTTTTAAACAGAGATTTTTAAGGAGTTAAACTGCTGTTCTTTCTGTATTTGATGTATATGTTCTTATGTTCATTAAAATGAGGCACCTGGGGGTTATTTAAATGTGCAGGTCAGATATTACATCTCTGCCAATATTAGTGCCCAGGAAAAATGAGCATTCGGGCAGTATCCAGTTTTCTATTATTCTTTATAGTGTGTCGTTTCCTTCCAACACCAAGACAGATGACAAAGTGCTGAAACGTCAATGAGCTTTGGCCCAAGCTGCATTTGATAAAATATACAAGTAGGGTACAAATGTCATCAAATGAACCCAGCAAGCAGACTGGAGGCAAGAGCAACGAATTCTGAAGTGTCAACTGTAGATTCTAGTGATTTGCTGCCAGTTCAGCTTATATTCAAGTCTTCAGTGCATCTCTAGGGTATAAACTATTGCCTGTCATGTGTGTGGATTTTCCTAGCACTGGCAAGCAATGTAAGCTTCCACTGCCCAGTTCACTAAATAAAAATGTCTGGTGTCTATAGCCTGGTGTGGAGGTCAGGCATATCTTTATTGGATCTTTTATTTTAATTGTAGCCTACAGGTTTCCATCTGATGCCATATTAGTAGTGAACCTCAGAGTGTGTCTGCAAAGAGTAGACTTTTCTGGTGTAACCCTTAGATAGCCCTGTTGTACAGCAAACATGAAGCACTTATTTTCAATATATATTTCTATGAAAAATATATATAAAAATATACTTTTGCTAAGAATGCCAAGTAGAAAACTACTTATCAATTTAAAAAATTATATATATATTTCAGAGAGTGTGTTTTATTCTCTTCTTCCAAAAGTAGGTCTAAACACTACCCACCTTGCTCACATGAGCCGTCTCAATGACTATAAGGGGCCTTATAGGCACAACTCGGAGCCGGGAGCAGCAGCTTCTTGAACCACCACAAGAGCAGACCTGGCAGACTCCCCTCCAATTCCCAGTTCCTTTCCTCTTTCCACTCTGATCTGAGAACAATAATTTAGGATCTATTCAGTCAGATTTAAGCACATACTTAAGTCTATTCCTATAGGCTATGTCTACATTACAAAGAAAAGTCAGAAAAAGATACGCAAATTGTAAACCACAATTTGCATATCTTTTTCTGCTTTTCTTCCGAAAGAGGCTTTTCCAACATTTGGCCAGTCTACACAGGCCAAATGTCGGGAAAAAACCCTCTTTTGGAACATCCCTTCTTCCTTGTGAAACGTTTACAGGGATGGCGACAAAATGTGTCCGCTTTTCTGACTTTTTTTCAGAAAAGCAGACATATTCCTTGGATGCAGCAGAGCTTTTCGGGGATACCTCCAATATGCCGGAAAAGCTCTGTAGTCTAGATGTATGGAAAAACATAAAAGTTAAGTCCCATTAAAGTCACTGGGACTTAGGCATATACCTTAAGTTAAGCACTTTCTACAGTACTTTGCTGAGTGGAGATGGATTACTGTACCATGATCTTACTGCTACTCTATACTATCAGTAAATTACAGCAGCTCTTAAGCCAGCTCAGCTACACTAACCAGGAAATGGGAGGTGGAATAAAGTTTCCATTCCCTACCCATCTCTGCTTACTCCTCACCCTCCACTTAAGTGGCATCTACTCCTGTGTGCTCTCACTCAGAACCCAGCTAGTGCAAGTTGGAGCTAAAAGGGAGTTCTTAGAACCTTTTACTCTTTTGAGAGGGCATGTAACACAAATCACATTTCTCAGCCTAAGGATTGCAGTGAAACTCCTCATGTGAGTGAAGTGAAGGAAGCAGGATTTAGCTATGGAATTCTATTTTTTCTATTATAGTTACAAGAGAATATTTTGGTTATTTATAGAGATGTCGCTGTCAAGAGCGAACAGTTTGAAAGATAGGAAGTTATTGGGTTACTGGTCTGTGAAAATTTGAGGGCTAAAATAAAAATATAAAATATTTTAAAATTAAGAACCCATTCTAATGCCCACTGACATTCTTCCACTGACTTTAGTGGGCATTAGGCCCTCAATAGCCAAAACTCTAATAAACTGCCTACCTTTAAGATAATCTTCACAATTAGATCACAACTTTTGCCAAGTCTATGTAGCCAATGGAAGAACTGCAAAGTTCTTCTAAGCTTTTGCCTCGTCTTGCTATGTGGTAATGGTTAAGTGGGATCTAAAATTAAATACTTGACTGTTTTGGTACCCTTTATTCAGTGTTCATGGCGTGACTTTTTAAATGCAGTTTGTGATTTGGTACCCAGCCATTGTTCGAGTCAATATCTATGGCTTCTGCATTATAAAGGGGAAAGAAATTTAAAAACCTTTTTGAACTCGTGTTACTGGCTTTTTGTACGCGCTAAACAGCCATTTGTGAAACTTGACAGCATATAATTGTATTACTTATAGTAAATGTTTTTTGCACTAGCCTTTAAGAGATGTAACACATTTCAGTATTTTTACAATGTATTCTCTAGAAAGTGTGACTCTATTTGTCAGTTCAGAAAAAATACGTAACAATGAAACCTCAAAAGATGTTATGAAGTGTACAGTTTGTGATAATTTTATAAAAAAGAAAAGAAAAAGAAAAGAACACATTTGAAATATAATTTTATTCTATTTGTTTCATATGTATTTTGAACAAGAAATAAAGTGATTACAAATGATTCAGGTCTGTCTTTCTTATGAAAAGCGAACAGTGGGAAGTAACGAGAGATTTTTGGCCCACATTCCAGCGAGTTATGTTTATGAATTAGACACATGCAGGCCCCCAAATGGCAAAAGATTGTACACGAGTGCCCTGCTGCACCTTCATGGAGACGCAGTCGTGTGCCCAAGCAAATCCACAATCACATGCATGACTGAGGCCATAATTAAGCAAATGGCTATACCAGCAGGTCACATCCTTTTCCATATCATGATTCTCTTTTCTATACCGGGACACTCTTTGCATCTAAGGCTTGATCCTGCACCCACTCACTAATTCTAAAAACTTCCCATTGATTGGAACAATGCAGGATCAAGGGCCTAGCCAGGAACTCCTGCTATTTATCGAGGTGAGAAGGTAGAATACTCATAACCCTCTGAGACCTTTATATATATATATATATATATATATATATATATATATATTATCTATCAGCTGCTTATTTCTACATGGAAGAATTAAAATGAGTTTTTTCATGTGGTGTTCAAAAAAATGGTATAAAAATAATACCATATTTATTGTATTAGAAAATATTTGTAAAATATGGTAAAAAAGTTTAAAATATCAGAAATTGCCCCATGGCATGCTCAGTTGATTTTGCCTAAATGAAAGCAATGATATTTTCTATTGGCTTTCCAATCACGCTTCTGATCTCTGGTTCACAAAATTAATCAGTTCCAAGTGAAATGTCTACTTAAGACAGAAAATGCAATTTGATTTTGCGCTTCATTGTGTGAATTCACTTTCCAGCTGTGATCTGATGATTTAGTTTCCTTTGAAAGATTGCTTGTCCTTATTTAGGAAGAATAATTCCATTCCTATTCTGACGTTGGCTTTAATCTCAATATATCCTGTTTAATACATTAAATAGTCATATTGATCAGGAATACTGGTCATGACTGCCATGTGTGTTACCACATATTTTAGAAAAATCAGCTGCTCTGGTAATCCTCCTTTCATGATAATTATTAGGGTCAGGTAACTACGGACAGTTTCAGCTTTCATTTTGGGGAAAAAAAAAGTAAGTTTCTACCTTTTGAAGCAGAGGAGAGCTGGAAAACTAGAAACCTTAAGGTTTTAACAGACAGAAGGTAAATTAAAACACTCACAATTTATTAGTTTTTAGATTCTTAAGATTTTTAAGCCAGTCTCATGACTTTTGGGAGCCTGAGTCATGATTTGTGAGGGTCGTAATACAATAGAAGCACTTCCTGAACATATGGCAGTGTCTAAATCCTTCGTGCCCTAATCACACAAGTGGTCTCATTGAATCTTGATTCAGCTCCCATTAAAGTCAACTTCTTTTGACTTAATGAGAATTGCTTTAAACTCTCAGTGGGCCATGGTTCAAACCAGTACAAAGAAATAATATTTAAATATATAGTCTATACCGGGGTGCGGAATTTTTTTTGAGTCAGGGCCTCTGACCAACAGAAAAATCAGTCAGAGGCTGCTCACAAGAGAGAAACAAACAAAAAAAAAGAGCCCTCCCCAGTGTGGGCTGCCCAATGCTGAGGGGAGCCCTGAGCCTCAGGGGCCAGAGCCAGGCAAGCCGGGGGCTGCATCCAGCCCCCAGGCCTTAGGTTCCCCACCCCTGGTCCATACTGTCACACTAATACAAAAATACTTGGCCTAAGCAATAGCTCTATTACAAAATAGAGTTAGAAGTCACACTGAAGTCTGTGGCAAAACTGGAAACCCAATTCAAATCTCTTGAGTCTCAGTTCAAAGCCAAACTGAACACACTGTCCCAAAATTTACCCCAAAATATGCCCCAGAGGGTTAGCCATGTTGGTCTGTATCTGCAAAAACAAGGAGGAGTCCTATGGCACTCTATAGACTAACAGATTTATTAGGGCATAAGATTTCATAGTGGGTTTTACCCATGAAAGCTTATTTCCTAATACATCTGTTAGTCTCTGAGACTTGGTCCACGTTAGGACTTTATTTTGAAATAAACACCCCCAGATCAAATTTATAAGCAGAGCGTCCACACTACCAAACCCGTTATTTTTAAATAAAGGGCTGTGGAATTCTAAATCTGTTCTCTTTCTTTTCATCAGGAGTAATGCTAATTCCAGAATAGTTATTTTGAAATAAAAGTAGTGTGGTCACTCCGGTGCTGCTATTTCAAAATAACTACTCCCCAGAGTAATTCAAACTAATTACTCCCCAGTACCTCCTGGGGTTCCAAGTCCAAAAAGCGTGTCCACATTAATGGAGCCTGCTTCAGACTTATTTCAAGGCTTCCATGTAGTGTGGATATTAGTTTGAATTTGTTAAATCGGGAGTTATTAAGTTGAATTTAGTAATTTCTAAATACTTTCCTAGTATAGACATGGCCTCAGGTGCCACAGGACTCCAAAATATGCAATAAACATAATTTTATGTACATATTGTAATCTAATTACAATTTTATACTTTACCAAAAGCAATTATAAAAGAAAAATACAACTCTGCTATCTTGATATTTAACTTATCCTTTACATTGAGGGGTTTCTGCCATTTGAGTTCTTGATTTCTCTCCTATATTTGCATCAATACTGCATATGCTAAAAAAAAGTCTGCACTATTAGGCATAATAAACTTCTAAGTTCTCTGATCCCATTCTTAGGATCCTGTGTTAAAGTCATGTTATTCCAGGACTCAAATGTCAATTTTAAAGAGTTGCAACTTTTTAAAACTATCAGACTTGTTTTCTTTAAGCAACATGCCTTCTCACAGTCCAGGAGTCACCTCTGCTACAGAGTTAACCTTAGGTTATTTTCAAACCTATTAGCCTAATTGCCCTGGCTACCCAGTCACACACACCCCAGGCCAAAATCTTGCACTTAGTGCCATTCTCTATGAACACCAACAACATGAGCCCTGCAGCTCTTGGTTCCTGATTTAAAGAAAAATTGAAGTCAATAGGACTCTTCCGGTTGGCTTAGAAAGGTTTTGGATAATTGCTTTGTAAAAATGGAAACCTCAAAAGGGCTGAGTCACACATAAGAGCTAGGACAAACACAAGAAACTAATTTCTATTTTACTCTCAAACTGAAAACAATCTCTCACCTATTTGAAATAACCAAAGAAAAGGGAAACTGGATAAAACAAGAGAAGGAAGATATTTCTCACTGTCCACTCACAATGAATAAATCAAATGCTTCCACTGACAGCAGAATTTGACCCACATACTGTGTTCTTACCACAAACTGTCTTTAGCAAAACAACATAAAGTAACAAATAAAGTTACTTAATGATAAACTCAAACACAGTCAAGTATACTTCTAAGATGCAACCACTGTTGCAGGAAAGAATGAAGGAAAAGTCCAGAGCAGATCAAGGAAAGGGAAATGCAATATCTGCCAAACCCACCTGGCTGCCACAAACAGACAGTGCCCTTAATTATCACTCCTTGGCTGCCACATCTTTACTCTCTCTCTTTCTCTCTAATCCCTCTGGCCTGGCTTTAGGAAGTAAATCCTCCAAATACCACCAGTAGCAGAGCAGTCTGGCAGATGGCATTCATGTATCTGAATAGGAATATATTGCATTTCCTAATTCTTTCAAATGCGGCAATAAAAGCTTTCTGAAACTACCTATCTCTGGTGCTTTATGGATCTCAGCTAGCTGATTGTGAAAACATGCCTAAAATATTGTAATACAAGCTAATGGGTGCATTAATTGTACTACATAAAGCCCACGAATGCTCATATAAATTGTGATTGTCTTCAGAGTGCAGCAAATTAAGCATAAATTTCAATTGCCATCGTTCTCTGGAAATACTGTCAGTGTGCTTCCTGCAAGCGATACTGGGTTTCAATATTTACATCAGTTCTTAATTATATTTGACTATGTATGTTATGTTCCATTCACACATGCAGAGAGACTCCCCACACACTCAATAAAACAAGGTAAATTATTTACAGTGAGATCAGAAACGTAATGAAAAAAGCTTAAAATACTCATTTGGGAAATGGTTGAATGATAGTGAAAGCATATGATAAAGTGGGATTTATTAATGTATGTTTTTTACAGCCTAACATTTCCTGCTTAAGGAATAATCCTTTTAGCTATCCACCCTGAAACATTTAGATTTACCATTCAGCACAAGATTTTTGTGGCTCAGCTACTGACCCTACCAGGGATTGATGGATTTGCTCAGGAAATGTTTGCATTCTTCCCTTTCAGCAAAGACCTGGAGGATGGTGCAGAGTGATCACTCATCCACCCAAAATAATTGCTCTTGAAGCATTCCACAGGACTCCTCTCAGGAACCCTTAGGGTATGTCTAGACTACATGGCTCCGTCGACGGAGACATGTAAACTAGTTTACCCGGCATAGGCAAAGAAGCGGGGATTTAAATAATCCCCACTTCATTAAAATAAACATGGCCGCCGCGCTGTGCCGACGATCAGCTGATCTGGCACAGCACGGCAGTCTAGACGCGAATCTGTTGGCTGGGGAAGCCTTTGCCAACTGATCCTGTAAACCTCGTTTCACGAGGCATAAGGGATTGGTTGGCAAAGGCTTCCCCAGCCGACCAATCGTTGGCACAGTGCGGTGGCCATGTTTATTTTAATGAAGCGGGGATTATTTAAATCCCCGCTTCTTTGCCTATGCCGGTTAAACTAGTTTACATGGCTCCGTCGACAGAGCCATGTAGTCTAGACATACCCTTAGAGTTCAATATTCCTAGGGCTAGATTGTGTCTATGCCTCTAACCCTGTACAATGAATGGTGCAAAGTTAATCTAATCCAGGACAAACTAAGGGAAGGAATTGAGACTTGTGATGTTATAGTTCCTTCCCATTTGCCTAAGGGGGCAGTAATCTGTTATGTCATGCTACCTCATTTCCACTGGAGAAAGTGAGGCTGAACCAAAGCTTGGCTCATTCCCTGCCTTCAACCTTTATTTGGGGGTGAGGAGAAAAAGCATACAACCCCTCTGATGTTTCCTATGCCAATAGTTAGGAAGTAAGGAAGTGTGGAATTTTATTCCCCCTTATGCTTCTTTCTGACTATATGAACAAGGCTAGGACCTGGCACCTAGAAAAAAGAACTCTCTCTTAATCAGTAAAAACTTTAAAAACAACTAATAGCCCTGTAGCACCTTTAGGGTAGGTCTATACATCAAAGTTAATTTGAAATAACAGCCGTTATTTTGAATTAACTTTAATAGTGTCTACACAGGCAAACAGCTATTTTGAATTAAATAATTCGAATTCGCTTAATTCGAATTTGGTAAACTTCATTCTACGAAGAGTAACACCAAACTCGAATTAGCTAATTCAAAATAAGTGCTGTGTAGACACTTATTTCAAAATAGGGGGCCTCCAGCCTTCCCAGGGTGCCCTGGTGGCCACTCCAGCCTCAAGCAAGAACACTCTTCTCCCTCCCTCACCCTCCCCGGAGCCCTTAAAGGGGTAGACTACGGCCACAGTGCCTATGCCAGCTCCAAGCCTGCTGGCCCAGAGCTAGCAGTCACTGCCCCTGATCCAGTGACCTCAAAACATGAGCCAGCAAGCCACTGGCAGCCAGCCCTCCACCACTCCCCAGGAGCAGTCTGCCAGCTCCCAGGAGCCTGCCAGGGCCCGGAGAAGGCGGGCGCCTTCCTGGTCCAGGGCGGAGATCAGGGTGGACCTTACTCAGGCTTGGGGGGGGGATGCCCCCAACGTCCATGATCTCTGTACTAGATGGAGGAACGCGGCCGTCTATGGCAGGATAGCTGCCAGCCTGGCCACCAAAGGCCACATGCGATCCCAGGAGCAGGTTCGCATGAAAATCAAGGTGGTCCAGCAAGACCCCCCAACCCTGAGCCCTGAGCTTCCCCTCCCCGTTCTTCCCCTTGCTTCCCCCTTCCAGCTCCCTCCTCCCAGGTTTCCCCCTCCCCTCTCCCACCCTCTCTCCTCCACTCTCCCGCCTCCTTTCCCCAGTCTTACCAGAGTTTCATCCCCCCCCCCAGTTTTGTTAAATAAAGAGAGTTTGTGTTCATGAAAATACGTGTATTTTATTTGACATCAGGAAGAGGGGTTGGGGGGAGGGGTAAGTGGAAGGACGTGAGGGAGGAATGAGGCACAAGGAAGGACCAGGGAGGCTCTGAGAGCTCCTTAGGGTGGAAGCTCTCCTGCAGAGCCTCCTGGATACTGACAGCCCCCCGATGGACCTCCCGGATGGCAGCCTGCAGAAAGTGCAGCCAGGCTTACAGCAACACGTTCATGAGAAGCACCAGAGTGCTCAGGGGCAGCTCTGGCTCCATGTTGCAGAGTGCTATGGTGTCCCGAGTGAGGGCAACCAGAGCACTCTGAGATACAAATGCTTTGCTGTCCCTCAGCAAGGCAGGCAAGCAAGCAGGGACACCTGGGAACCGGCTGCCCGGGGGAGGGGGGGTGTCCCTTTAAGCACAAGCCTCAGGTAGCCTCAGGCAACAGCCACACAAAGACACTCCTGACCTGATGCCCTACCCCTGACCTGGTTCCGGCCAGCCTTAAATCCGAATCAGTGTCCACTCAGTGTGGACGCGCTATTTTGAATTAGCAAAACGCTAATTCGAACTGCATTTTGTGTGTAGACACGTTAATTCGAATTAGCTTAATTCGGATTAACTATTTCGGAATTAAGATAACTCGAATTAACGCTGTAGTGTAGACATACCCTTAGAGACTAACAGAAAATGTAGATGGTATTAAACCATCTACAGCCTACTTCTTCAGATGAACATAATATATTAAAGATATTTTACTCCTGACGCTGCTAGGAAATTGTTCCCTCCCCCCCCCCAAATTTATTTGCTATAAAATTGCTTCAATAAATTCTTAGTCTGTAATTATTCTTGGGAAGTAACAGTCAGTATTAATATTAGTACTGTTGAACTAAAACTTACCCCAGAACTCTATTAGCGTAAAATCTCCCAAAAACTGCCTTCCTGTTTCTCACTGAGGGGATGAATACCAGGAACAAAATCATGTAAAGTGCTATTACCTGCTTTTCCCCTTGACATCAATGGAAGCTGCAAATGTCCAGATACGGCTTGCTGTTGCCTAGCTACTCTTGTGATGCAATATTTCTCACCTAAATTAGAAAGCAAAGGACTGTTAAGAAAAAAGGAGGAAATGAAATGAAAGGAAAGGAAACTTGTTCAGTCCATGCAGAAGGCTTGAGTTTGATTCAGTTCAAATCTGTCAAAGGTTTATTTTGGTTGTTGTTGTTGTTTCATCCAAATGCAATCCCTTATCGCTAATGATCAGTGGATGCTTCTGAAGAGCAGGTTTCTTCCAAATGAGTTGGATCTTAAAATGAAGCCATTTTGACAGCAGATTATAAAAGGTAAGGTGCTGAAGAGTACAAGCACCTATGATTTCATCACTCTAAAAGCTCCTTAAGAAATGGATGATAGTCTACTAAATAACAAGTCTTACTAAGTGTCTGCTACAGGTAAAGGCTCATGAGAAATGAGTGAAAACTATGTTTTTCTGTGTTACATTCCAACTGCTTACTGCTGTCCATATTGAATTAGCTACCAGGAATGTGATATACTTCTTGTGTGCCAGTAGCATGGGGTTTGCTGAAGAAAATATTAATCAAAATGCTCTTGGGCATGAATGGAGAAGCACAGTCACATTTCCTTCAGCTCTTTACCTGGGAAAAGGAAAACTCAGTGAGTTTTACCATCAATCTTCTGTAGTAATGCTTGGTGACAGAAGTCAAATAAATTACTTTTGCTGTTCGGTGTCACTTCATATTATTTAGATTTAATAAACTAATATAGCAAGGAAGCTGCTTTCCCTTCTGGTGCTTGAATGTGCTCACCTTCTTCAAATGGTGAGCATTTTAGTTCAAGTCAGACTAAATCTTACAAACAAGCTAATATCCTCCTGAAAAGAAATGCAAAGACAAATGATTTCTTATTCGTGCTAATCTACATTTGAGGAGGGAGGGCTTATTATGCAAACAGGACTCAATTGAGCAGTTTTTTGCCACCCGAGTGGATTCATTGCAACTAATAGATTTGATTCTGCTCTCACTTTTATCATTTTAATTCTATTGACCTAAGTTAGATTACCATCTAATAGTGCAAGACCAACTTTGCATCTTAGAACTCCCAGGAGCACTTTGCCACTCTACCCTGACTGGTAAGTCATTTTTCAATAATAATTGGAGTTAACCAGCTATCCTTCTTGCTCGTAATCCTTGCTTGCTAAATCCCCGCAGTAGGATTAGTTCTCTACGAGACACAAAGTAAACATGGTCCTGTGAAATTTACACAGTTGCGGACCTGTGCAATATTATCACAAGTCTCGCGATATTTGTGATAGTGGGGCGGGTTGTTTATTTTTCATAAAGCCTCAGCTCCCAGGGTATGTCTAGACTACATGCTTCTGTTGCCAGAGGCATGTAAATTAGACTACCTGACATAGTCAATGAAGCCAGGATTTAAATATCCTCAGCGTCATTAAAATAAAAATGGCCGCCACACTGTGCTGGCTCAGCTGATTGTCGGCACAGCGCGGCAGTCAAGATGTGGATCGGTCAACAGGAACGCCTTCGTCGACTGCTCCTTTATGCCTCGTGAAACGAGGTTTACAGGAGCGGTCGACAAAGACGTTTCCTGTTGACCAATCGTGACTGCCGCGCTGTGCCGACGATCAGCTGAGCTGGCACAGCGCGGTGGCCATTTTTATTTTAATGAAGCCGGGGATATTTAAATCCCGGCTTCATTGACTATGTCGGGTAGTCTAATTTACATGCCTCTGGCAACAGAGACATGTAGTCTAGACATTCATGAGAATTCAGCCAGGAGCGGCCCGAGGCCGGCTGCAGCAGCTGGCGCCCTAGGCGGGGCGGCACAATCGGCGCCCCTGCCTGAACGGCCGTCAATGACCGTGACATCATCACGGGGCGCCCGGGCCAGCGGCGCCCTAGGCAGCTGCCTAGCTCGCCTAGGCTCACGGGCTGCCCCTGAATTCAGCATTCTTTTTTTTTTAAATTAAGCTTCTTATCATGGTTGTGGAGAAAACTTCAAAAGCATGAGCCCCATATATCCTAAAGACTCACTTCCCCGCCCCCCCGCCCCCCCCAATACAAATAAGAAGAGCCCATGTTTTATTTTTTTTAACAACTTATAACTTTAAAACTAATCTCACACTTTTGGTGGCCTGACTCATGATTTTTGGACACTTTAGGATAGGAAGATTAGAATACTGAGTTTGTAAATAAGTTTGCGGTTTCTTTCAGACTTTGTAGGGGTGCAGCTCTGTAAGCCTACGAGGAGCGGGGCAGTCAATGTCCTTCATTTTAGCAGATTTTAAAACATTTTTAAAGAGGGATTTGTGTAAAATTCATGAGAGACAGATATTTTCCCACAAGAGATATGGACTCCAGTGTGGAGAGAACCACACTTAGCCTACTCCATGCCATTCTCCAACCACTCCCCTCCTACCTGTGGGACTGTGGCGGGGGGGGGGGGGGGGAGTTCTGTTAGGTGCTGCTGCTGCTCTGCCTACTGGGGAAACTGAGAGTTCCAGAAACTCCTCGGTTCCTCTTGTTGCCCCCTCCCTTCAGACTTCTTTGTCTGGAGATTGGCATCTAGCCAAGGAGACGTGAGAGATCTGAGGGAGCAAGAACTTCCTCTCCAAGTCAGGAGAGGGAGCTCTCCATCTGCTTCTAACAGAAAAGATGGACCTGTATGCACCTCCCCCATCCCCATTACTTTAACTTTGTCCTCACTCGAAAGACCAGGAGCCCTAAGGCCAGGCCTGTGTGTACTTTGTGCATTCTCATGCAATAAGGTGTGGGGCGCAAATTCAGATACATGAAATTCATGTGAATCCAAATTAGAATGAACCAGAATCCATCCTTTAAAGGGTTTGTCCACACCTTTGGTTTCATGCTGCACTTGGGGCTAACAAATTAGGGCTCCATTTTCTGCAGATATTTTGTCAGTATTGCCTTTTCAGTGAGTTGATTGTCCTTTTCTTTTTAACTCCCTCCCTCACTACATGTTGGCTTCTAACAACAGGATGCTCATGCACAGATGTGTGTGACCACTAGCTGTTTTGAAGACCATCTTGTATAGGTCACTCACAATCACACAGGAGTATTTTTTTTCAAGTTCCTTTTTTTTTTTTTTTTTGGCAAAATGCATCACAATGATAGTTGATTGACTGCTAATAAGCAATTGCACTTTCTTCCTTTCTTAGCAACAAAAGCCCCACAAAACACAATTTCTTTCTGCTTGCAAGTTTCCAGTGGAAATATTGATGCAGCTACCTATGACAGAGGTTCCCAAACTGTGAGGAACACCATCCCCGGAGGTCACAAGCAAGTTATTAAGGAAACAGGAGGCAGAGCTGCTGCTGCCCAGATGGCCAGTCCAGGATAAGGCAGTAGTGGGGAGAATGTGCTGAGGACAGTGCACCCTGCGGTGAACATTGATGCCTCCTCAGATGATAGGACACCCCCTCAGTTGCATGAATGGTAGTCCTGGAGGTTGCCATTTTGCAGTATTTCCCTCCCCTATCCAATTTTCATGAGCAACATATGCTGAAAAATGGCATCCTTCATGCATCCACAATGACACTGGACAAAACCACATACAGTGTTATCAGTACCAGGCAGGGACAAACCTTACAAAAACCGGACTGTCTGGCTTAAAACTGATGAAGATTGACTTGCCTCAGACAGCTCCACCCTGGCCTGGCAGCCTCCTTTTGCTTTCCCTCTTCTCCCGTAACTGTCCACAGGCAATGCCCTGCCCAGTCACCCCACTGCTGCCCTGCCCTGCCCAGTCTTGCCACAGCCACACACAAACTCTCCTGAGCCTGCAACAGTGAAAGCTCTGAGCAGCGGAAGTGAGACCCACTCCACTCCACCCTGGGCTGCACTGCACAGCCATAGGGTCTGGGGACTGAGACAGCCAGGTCCTGCTGCTCACCAGGGAGTGAGTCACCCATGCTCCTCAGTGAGTGTCTTTCCCAACTGGGCAGGAGTTGAAGGTATGGGGGCTGTTAGGTGACTCCCCCAGAGAAGGAAGGCACAGAAAAAAACCTGTGAGCCTCTGATATGTGGAATAAATCTCAGAACAGTTGGCATGACCATTGGAGGCCTGGGTACAATAAGCAAACTAAACCATCTATTGGGTTTTCTTTTTCCTATGGCACTCCCTTTATGCTATAGTTTTCAACTTCCTCACTGGTTTTATAGATAGGGGTTTACACATGTGCATGGTTTTTCCCCTTTATTATTTTAACTATATATATATATACACTAGCTGGAGTTACCCAGCGTTGCTCGGGAAAGTTGATATAACTGAGGTGAGGAGCCTGAGGGGAGGGGAGCCATGCGCCTGCCGCCGGCGCCCGAGACCGCCCTCCGCTTCCTTGTCCCTCCTCTGGCCTTAGTGAGTGACTGTCCCTGCCACTTCCCCCGGGAAGCCACTTCTCCCCACACTGCCAAGCCCCATGCAGCCCCGGGGAGAGGTGTCGGTCTCTCATTTCTTCCCTCCCACAGTACCTTAAAACCTTCTCCTGGAGGAAAGATTATCCCATGCAAAGTTTGGTTGCAGTAGCTCTTATAGTGTCCAAGTTATTAGAGCACAAACATACAAACATTCTCCTTTATATAGATATATATCTTTTTGTTTGATTTCTTTCTTTCTTTCTTTCTTGACAAATCTTGGATAATAATTGTGCCCTGGAAAGATGACAAACTAATTTTTAATTTAATGCAAAATCTCTTATGGACAATACACAATAGGTCACTTGTCAGCTGGTGTAAATGTTCATGGTGCCACCTCTTTCAACAGAGCTCCCAATTTTCCCCAGCTGAGGGCCCCCCAAACATAAATCTCACAAGAACTGGAGCATAGAACATATTCAATGAAAGGGCACTGATTGTATATAATGCTTGGTAAGTATAACTTTCCCGATTTAACTCTAGCTATGTGAAAGGAAATTTCTAATACAGGTGGATTTCCAGGAGAGGACTAGACTGGGGTCATCAAAATGTAACACTCCTGAAATGAAATCTGATCTAGTGTAATCCTTCTGCCAGCTGGCAAACAGAAACAAGAAAAGGCCTGGATTCAATGTACGTACCCTAAACAAACAACTAAACCAGCTCAAGTCCTCACCCAGAAACTAGGGAAAATAAATGCATGCTTACAGAACCAGTGCCATGCTGAAAATGAATGTCTTTCTTTCTACCTTCCACCCCAATGTCCACAATATTTTAAATTCTTCCACCCAAGAATATAGAAGAAAAAAAAAGGAAAATTTATTTCAAAACCTAGGGTATGTCTACACTAGCCCCCTAGTTCGAACTAGGGAGGCTAATGTAGGCATGAAGCAAACAAGCCGGGATTTAAATATCCGGCTTCATTTACATCTTCCTGGTTCGCCATTTTAAATCTTAGTCCGAACTCTGTTCGCTGCCACACGCAGCACAGAGTAGGTAGTTCGAATTAGGATCTCAATTCAACTACCGCTACTCCTCATGGAACGAGGTGTACGCAGTTCGAATTAGAGATCCTAATTGAACTACCTACTCCATACCGCGTGTAGCCACGGGCACGGAGTTCGGACTAAGGGGGATTTAAAATGGTGGGGTTCGGGAAGATGCAAATGAAGCCCGGGATATTTAAATCCCGGGCTTGATTTGCAACTTTGAATGCCTACATTAGCCTCCCTAGTTCGAACTAGGGGCTAGTGCAGACATACCCCTAGAGATAAAGGACTGAGTTCCTCTATCTTGCACCTCTGTAAATCAGAACTATTTCCACTGAAGTCAATGGAATTACACTGGTGCAGTAAACGAGAAGAGAATGAAGTCCACAGCGAATATTTCCTTAATTATTTGTCTCACAGTTTGAAGGACTTCCAACTTAAGACAAGTTTAAATGCAGAAGCATTTTTGAAAATTGAAATTTATTAACTAACACCCCATTCCTCACCCTCAGAGAGCTATCTTGAGATGTCACTGGCATTCTGGGACACATCTGCTGTTCCAACCATATACTGTCAACTTAAGGAGAAAGATGGCACCTCCTCTCAGAAAATTTGCGACAACAAAGTGTTCTTAAAGGTTCAAATGAATGACACTAGGTGAGAGTTTTATGGAAGGAATATTTCCAAGGAAGCCAGGAGAAGGAACAGTTGTGAGTTTTTTGTTATTGTTATTTGGTTTGGTTTCTTGTTGGTGGTGGTTGTTTCTTGGTGTTTCCTTGGTTTTGTTTATTTGTAACTGGAAGTTTGTTCAAAGAAAAAAATAGTGTGGGATTTATGACCTCAGACTGACCTTACTTATTCCAGGGGTTGAATTTTCCCGCTCATGCCATACAGATCAGGGAAGCCAAAAGATTATGTACGGGAACCTTTCCCTCCTCCTCCTGTGACAGCTGAGGCTCAGGCCCTCATTTTTATTGTGCTTTTATGATTAAGTGAATCTCAAGAATTGCTTGTGAATTCAGGTTAATAAGATGGGGCCTTGAGCACAAAACCGATTACAGCTAGAATCTATATTATGTCATCATCAGGCAAAAATGTCAGATTGACAACCTCAAGTCATTCCTTTATCCAGTGAAGACTGGATGATGCATGTCCAAGGAGACATGAGAGCATCCATTAAAGTCAACTTCAGTTTTTCAAAAAAGGATAGGCTATGAAGTGCACTGTGCCCTGAAAAATCATTGCAACAAATCAAGGCCTGTTTGCAAAAGAAAAAAAATGTAATTTCACATTCTAATTTATTAGATTTATTTGTATTTTTTTTACTCTTCAAACACATGATGTAAGACAACAATCCTTGTAATGTTCCTTTAGTGCCACACTGCAGTTATTTGCAGTGACTAACATCCTGATGCCTATCACCTAAGCTATTACAATGCCAGATATGCTAATTACTTCCTTGAACGTGCAGTACAAAATGTTCTCAGCTTGAAACCACTCTTAGACAAATAAAGCATGTATTTTCTTTTCTGGCAGTTTAATTGCACCACTGTCAGCTAGATCACAGCAAATATCTTTTCCTCTCTCATCTTTCATGCCCTAGTCTTCCTTCATGCAGTATATTTGCAACTGCTAAATACAAAAGAAGCATGGAAAATGTACAGCTTAATAAGTGTGTGAGTGGTCTTCCAAATAGTTTTAAAAAGTGAGTAAAACAGCAACAAGTGTCATGTGGAAAGAATCAAAGGAAACCAGTGGAAATGAACTCACTTGATGAGAAGTGAAATGGTTTGAATTATCTTAAATGATGCAAACTGCTTTAATGGCTTAGTCCAAGGACTATTGAACTCACAGGGAAACTTTCCATTGACTTGGATCGGTTTGGGATCTGATCCTCAGATTCTCAGTTGGTTGGGTTGAAATTTACTAGCAATGCAAACACCTAATACAAGGCCTTACATGGCACTTAAGATCTGCTTTGAGACTGTAAGGAGTAGATGAGGCTTTGTAGCATTCATGAGTGCTGCAGAACGGTGCATAGGCCAGTGCAGGGAAAAATGAGGGTGGCATGCAAGAAGGAGGCCAGAGTACAGCAGAAACAAGATGATTGTGTTTCATGAAAATTGAGGTGGTGTGAAAGAAGAAAGGGTTCTTTTTATTTTAATTTCTTTCAAATTATTTATGATTTTTTTTCACTTTTTGATGAACATTTTTCTAAATGAAATTTTGTTTGAAAAAAATCAAAATTGCTCATTTCTTATATCTATATCTTTAAAAAAAATCTCTTCCTCTCTCCCCCTGGAAAATGTGGGGAGAAAGAAAAAGAAATGAGCAAAAGTTGAGAGAACCCCATATTGAAAAATTTAATATTTCAACTGAAATGAACTTTTATTTTTCATGAAAAGTGTCATTGTCATCCAAGTCCCCATTTTTCAATAAAAAAACATTTTTGGCTAAAAGTATTTGATCTGCTGGCTCTACTTAAAAAGGCTGGAAGACTTGTGCTGGGGAGATTGTTTTGTTCTCCTAATCCACCCATTTTACATTTCCGAGACCATGTAGTGAACAACATGGCTATTGATACCTGGACTAAAAACCCTCAAAAAGTTTCAGTCACATTTCATTCAGACTTTTGGCAGAGATTCTGGCTGGTTTTATTTTAGCCAAACCTACTCACCTCTCCCTAGTTACTGTAGACCAGAATATGTCCACTCCTGGTAAGTAACTGGGAATGGAGAAGGCCACGTGAGCTTGCAGGTGAGATGTATGTTCTTCATCAACCACTAAGATGGTGCAACATGCTCCCCTCTCTACGTCTACACTGCAGTCTTTTGCCAGCAGAGACAATGCAAATGAACCACTCATTAGCATTTGTCACACTGTCATTTGCATATTCTCTGCCGATGCTTTTTGTGGAAGAGGTTTTTGTGCAAAAACAAGCAGCGTAGACGGCGCTGTTTTACGCAAAAAAACCTTTTTGTGCAAGATCTCTTATGCCTCAAAAAAGGAGGTTTACAGGCCTAGCTTTGCCTTAGCAGCGCTTCTTGTTCAGTACTCCCCATACCCTTTGAGCTGAGGTGGTTGTCCTCCTCTCCCCCAGAGTTCAAGAACTGTCATTTTGCCTGATCCAAGGATCGCATAAAACTCCATGTACCTCTCCAGCCTGTGCAACAATGTGAAAGCCAGAATAGTCTTCAATTTTCTTCCTTAAGAAAAAAGTTAATTATCTCAACTGATACCATTTTCCAGGCCCACTGACTGGGGGCGGTGTGCAAAGGGGGCTATTTTCCAGGGGCCTGAGCAATGTAGAAGGGCCACTGGCAGTGCAGAAGAGCTAAGGCAGGCATCCTACCCACTCACACTTTCAGAAGTAGACAGCACCATCCTGGCGGCCCCTGTGGGGAATATAAGATGGTTTTTGTGTGCTATGCCTCCCCCTCCGCCCCAGCACCGACTCTGCAGCTTTCATTGTTCAGGAACTGCAGCCAAAGGGAGCTGTGGGGGCAATGCTTGTGGGCAGCAGCATGCGAAGACCCCCTGACTGCCCTGCCTAGAAGTCACTGTCAGATGGGTGTGCCAATCACTTTCGGAAAATTGCCCAAGGTAAGGTCTGCCCCCTGTACCTCAAGCCCCTACCCCAGCCCAGAGCCTGCACCCCACACCCAAACTCCCTCCTAGAATTTACACTCCACATCTCATCCCACACCCCAGCCTGATGAGAGTGAGTAAGGGTGCATGAGAGCAAGTGATGGAGGGAGAGGGGATGGAGTGAGCATGGGATGGGACCTCAGAGGAGGGGTGGGACAGGGACAGGGCAAAGGTCTTTGGGTATGTCTACACTAGCTCGGTAGTTCAAGCTAGGTAGGCAAATGAGGGCAACCGGAGTTGCAAATGAAGCCGGGATTTAAATATCCGGGCTTCATTTCATCTTCCAGCGCCGCCATTTTAAATCCCCCTTAGTCCGAACTCCGTGCCGCGGCTGCGCAGCACGGAATAGGTAGTTCAAATTAGGATCTCTAATTCGAACTGCGGTACTCCTCGTGGAACAAGGTGTACCGGTAGTTCAAATTAGAGATCTAATTCAACTACCTACTCCGTGCCGTGTGTGGCGGCACGGAGTTCGACTAAGATTTAAAATGGTGGGGCCCGGAAGATCAAATGAAGCCGGGATATTTAAATCCCGGGCTTCATTTGCAACTCCGGTTGCCCTCATTTACCTACCTAGCTCGAACTACCGAGCTAGTGTAGACATACCCTTTGTGTTTTCGTGATTAGACAGTTGGCAACCCTACCAAGTGGCCATGTGGAAGCCTGGCTGTGCCAAAAGAGCTTTTCCAGCTGCGTAGCCACCATGGAAGACCTAGGTTGAAACCACTGTTTTAATATTTGTGTATAAGAGATGCTACATAGCTCTTAGTGTGTTGGGCATCAGCCAGTGCAGGTGCAGCACCATCAAAATGTCAGGCAGACAATGTACATGCAGGCATTGCTTGTGCACATGTGGGACCCCTTGACTGTTCTGCCTGCTGCTGTTGGCCAGCCTGCCATTTTCTTCAGGTTTACGACAGGTTTAGGTTGAGATAACATGGTGTTTCAGAGCCTGCCTTTTAGGAATGTTTGTGGTCTCGGCAAACATATTGAATCCCCAGCATTGTTGCTTGTATTATCTGCTGTGCAAGACATGCCACTGTATTTGGTTTGAAAATTCAATACAAAATGGGTTTTTTTATTTAAGTTTTGATTGATGCTTACCAGTTATTGGCATTGCTCTCCTCTTTATTATACTCAGGGAAATGTCAAACTCATAATCTTATTGCAGATTTTGTGAGCACACAGATGAAATTTTGTTTTTAAAATTATGAAATACTCATACAATCTCAATAGTATAACATGTCATAAGAAAACATAAAAAGAGTGTTTTGAAGTGTCAGGGCTTTATTGTTCTGTGCCCGAGGAAAGCTTGGAACACATTATGTTGTCATAACGGGTCATGTACTGATACAGCTATTATCTGCAATTTCTTAAATTCCCTTCTCAAAACAGGTCAAGAGTGCTCTTTAGTTTGTACTTATGTATGTTATTAAATGATATGATTCTATTCAGCTTGTAATACCAAAGATTAAGGGTTCCACCCTGAATATCTAACGAAGGGAAAAATCTGACTGTAGAACTGGACCTCTGGTCCTAGTTGTTATTAAATAAACTGTATGAGGGTACAATGTAAACAGCCTCCACTCCACGCACATCCCTGGCTTCTCTGTGTAGCCGTTAGGTGTAGTTACAATGCCAACATCATTAGGAACAGAGGAAGCAAAGCTATAGTTTCACCCGTGCACACACTCTCATGCCAACCAACCAGCCAGCCAGATTAGCATGGAGGCAGCATGCTGCACTCTACAGAAGCGTAGCATTAGTATGTTGGGCTCTTTTTATTTGCCCTTTGGTTTATGAATCTTTAGCATTCACATTTTAAGCTTTTGCCTGCACTCATGAGTACCAGACTCTTTTTTTTTTTAATGAACGCTGAGGTTCTCACACCATCATCTGACTCCAGAAGCTTTAAGAAAGGTGTAGCTATTTAGTAGCTCTTCACAAAAAAGAGAAACTCAGAAGAGAATTAACATCTTAAAGGCACATACAAAGTAGAATCCCTAAGCAGCTCCCCTCCAGCATTTCCTAATACATAGCCTAAACACAGTTTTACATATTTAAAGACATGTGAAACACCATATGTTGCCTAGACACACCATAAAGATTTTCTCAACAAACCAAAACATCTGAAAAATGGGTTTTGCCCATGAAAGCTCTTGTTACTATATATATATATATTTGTTAGTTTCTAAGGGTATGTCTACACTACAGCGTTATTTCAAAATAACAAGGTGAGAGTCCACATAGCAAGCCCATTATTTTGAAATAACAGGTGTTTTATTCCGAAATAATAAACCTTCATTTCACAAGGAATAATGCCAATTTAAAATAATTATTTTGAAATAGTAGTGTGGCTGCTCCACTGCTGCTATTTCGAAATAGCTCCTCCCCAGGGCCATTCAGAGTAAATACTGCCCAGTGCCTCCTGGGGCTCTAAATCAAGGTAGCGCATGCACATTAGGGGAGCTTGCCTTGGACTAATTTCAAGGCTTCCCTGTTGTGTGGACACGCTATTTCAAAATAGTTATTTTGGGAGTTATTATTTCAAAATAAGTTATTTCAAAATACCTTTGTAGTGTAGACATACTCTAAGGTGCCACAGGACTACTCATTGTTTTTAAAATTACAGGCTAACATGGCTACCCCTCTGAGACTTCAAAGCCAAAGTGACACTTTTAATTGATTAGCTGTATCTGATGCCAATTTACAGTACAACAGACCAACTTTCAGCATACCTCTTTCTAAGTATCATGTTTTGTGGCATACCGCAGAGAAAATATTCCTTTCGGGAAAGATTGCATTCCATATGCACCAGCAATAGATAGCCATCCCAACTGTGCTCAACCTATTTTAGGCCATTGAATGTTATGGATCTAAGGGATCCCCCAAGGTTAATAGGAAAAGGATGCCAATGACTAAACTGAAAAAGAAGTCAAGGGAAGCATATACCATTATGTTCCCTAAAGTGTATTTCTGCTTTGTTGGAAATTAGCACCAGAGCCCCTCAGCCTGAAGAGCCGTTTGCTGCTGCTCTTTAGGTGTTCCAGGGGAGTAAAAGCAAACTGGAAGGAAGTGTAAGTGGACAGCCAGATGCACAAATAGAGAGAACGCGTGGCATTACTCAGAAAAGGAACATGCTCGGCCTCTTTGTTTCCTAGAGTGACATCCTGGGAAGCTTTCCATTCAGTACTTTAAAAAAAAAGATGACAGAGGCAGATGGGGGAGAAAAAAGAAACCGCTTCACGACATAGCGCACACTTTCCACAGCCCAGCAGCAGGCTTGACTCTAACGCTGGGGAACAAGGAAAGGGTGCTGGAAGTCCTGTTTATTTGACAGACTATAGCAAAGTCAAAGATATCGAAGGGAAGTCAGATGCGGCAGGCAGCAGCGTTGGTGATTCGTCCAGTGGCACGTCTGCTCCTGTGTCTATTCTCAGCCAGTATTTTGTAGTGTAGGGGTTAATGCTCTGGTAAGCAGATCAGAGAAAGCTCTTTCCTGTGCCCATGCTCTGCTCAGTGCAAGAGGTGGGAATCAGGCAGCTGGAGCTGGTTATGGCTCCCAGGTTCTGCAGGCTTGGGTTCAAAGCAGCCTGTGGCGTCTCTAATTTTTGCCACCAGCATGTGGTCCCTAAAGGACAATGCAACAAATGGGGATCCATGTCTCTCTGCCCATGTCCTGCACTAGGGGAATGACAGGGCACGGCCAGGCGTGGGGGAATGGTTGGGTGAAGAGGCGTGTTTACTGATATCACATGAGCTTACCCTTTGCCAGGGGAATTCTCCACTGGGTACTTACAGCCAGAGTCTGGCTCTTTGGCACCACCTGAATAGAGTAAAAGAGTTGCCCTGGAAATGAAAATCTGTCCTGCCACCACCACCCAGATGAGATTTTTAAAGTGAGATCCTGTCTGCAGCTGTACAGAAAAGTTGACATGAAACCAGAAGCCTGGTTAGAACTTTTTCCGCATTTTGCAGAGCTCTGTTCCACCATCACATTGATTGTGTCCAGCCACCGATATGTTACTTAAAGCCGAGCCAAACCCAGGGTATCCAGTTGCAAGTGCCTCCTTCATAATCACTTATCTCTGACCTGCTGAATTGAAGGAGACTGCTGCAACGTGTATATGGCATCTCTCGAAGTACCACCAATGGGCAAGGGGGTCACTATGGACCAGTATGCCATACCAGCAAGTTATTTTTAGCCAGTATGGCTTACCAGAAAGACTCCCTGCTGGCCATCCCCAGCCCCTCTACTGACTGCTGCATCTCTGTGTATAGGGCTGGGGGTTGGAGAGTGCTACATTCTGCTTCTTTCCCTGTTGCCCCTCCTAATGGGGAAAGAAACAGGACTCCCTACCCTGCCCCTCCAGCCCTATACACAAATGGAGGCAGCTCTGTAGAACGGGAGGGAGAGAGGCTCATAGTTCTGCTCTTTTCTCTGCTGGGAGGGGCAGTGACGAAAGAGGCAGAACTGCCAGCAGCTCCTCTTCCTGCCACCTCCCACCACCACTACCACCACCACCACCTTCCTCCCAGGTAATGTGGGATGGGAAGGGAAAAGGAAGGGAGAAGAGTGTGGGAGTCCCGGGCTGGGAGGGGGTGGGGTGAAGTCACGGGGGGGGGGTTATTTGGGGGGATCATGTGAAGTCACAGGGGGGCCAAAGGGGAGCCCCCCCCCCCCTTTAGCTGGTGAGCCCTCCCTCTCCTGTACTAGTAAGAACTTTTGGTTACTTGCACCACTGAGTAACACTGTTAAAACCCAGACCAGCGTTCCTTGTGGACATATTCCAGTCTCTTGTATTTGTATCCTAATTATTTAGAGCCCATGGTGAGTTTTTACATGTGCTCAGAACTGTCTCTGACTCAGGGCCTTTAGATGCAATCTCAGAGTGCAGATCCTCTGCCTAGCACCACATTCTGAGATATAGGATACCACAGTTCAGCTGCCTAGGCCCTGAAACCGGCACTGGTCTTCCCACACCTCCTCGGTAGCTATTGCTTGCTCCCCAGAGTTCGTCTGAAGCTGTGAAGCACCTCTGTATTATTTGTTAAAGCAAGAAAATGCACACAGACTTTGAAGACGAGCCAAGAAACATGGTTCATTTTACTCCCAAAGCATGCCAGGATTACAGGTCTTTAGATAAAAACCATATAAACATATATATTCTCTCCTCCTCTGAGACCATGTGAGTCCTTAAGTCTAGTCAGTATGTGAGGCAGGTTTGCTGGTTCTCCCCTCTTCCTAGTATACTAGGTATCAGCCAGTGTATGGCTGGTAAGTGAGAGTCAGCTCCAAGCAGAATGCGTGCTTTCATAATGTTCCAAACCTCTCTGTCAGGTCACTATTGGCTTCAAACCCTTGTGAGGTGATTCATTGCTTGGTTCTAGTCCCACTGAAGTCCAGACTGGGAAAACTAGGCTACAGCCAGCTTATTACTGTGGGGTGAGCCATAATCTATTTTATCACACTTTTTTTTCTTTTTTAATGGAGCCCAGTTGAGTCAAATTCTGCTCTGATTCTCATTCCACTCCCCTGAGTTCCATGGGATTGTATAGGCTGCAATTAAGGGCAGAATTTAGCCCATAAAGTTGAATTGCAGCCCAAATACCTTGAAACCTGCTATTTCCAAAGCTTTCCATTTGACAGCAGCTGGAAAAGCTTTCTTCGTTAGAAGTCAAATAACATGCTTAGTAAACAACCAATCTGAACAGTCACTGCTTAATTAGCAGGCAGCACACATTATAAATAGTAGGTAATTTTTAACACATAAAAATAGCTAAAATTGACAGGCATTACCATAATAACATGTCGTTTAGAAAAATGGATCGCTAATAGGATTAGGAAATTGACAAACATTAGAGATCTTTTTAAAAAAGTGCATCTACAAATCCAGAATCTGATCCTGCAAATCTTTACTTTGCCAGCACTCTCCTAACAAGTGGCTCACATGCACTGCTCCCTTTTACAGATCACAGGCCCAACATGTGCTCTGTTCATTCTTCTTATTCACTAAGCCCTGGTCTACACTAGGACCTTATTCTGAAATAACCCCCACAAGTTCAAATTTGTAAGTGGAACATCCATACCACCTTTCCAAATAAAAGGCTGTGGAATTCAAATGCTATAATCGTGTTTTTTGCAAGGAGTAATGCTAATTCCAAAATAGTCATTTTGAAATAACATTAGGGTGGACACGCCGGTGCTGCTAATGAGAATTTATTGGCCTCCGGGAGGCGTCCTACAACTCCTTACGGTGCTTCCTGGGGCTCTGAATCTAAGGTAGCATGTCCACATTAACAAAGCCTGCCTCAGACTAATTTCGATGTTTCCCCGTAGTGAGGACATGCTAGTTCGAATTTCTTAAATTGGAAGTTTTGTGGGGAGTTAGACATACTCGGAACATGACTACCAGGTAAGTTAGGAAAAGGAGCACCTATTTTCCTCCAGTGCAAGAATCATGCTGGGGTTTTGGCAGCAGAAACATAAATAAGTAGGGAACTTTTTCTGCAAACACATTGGTGCTAAATGTGTTTAGTTACCTTCAGGGTTTGGCTGCAACCCAGCTTGGGAGGGACAAGGTTGTGTGTGAATACCTGTGGTGCCTGAGGCTGGGATTTAGAAGCCTGGCTGCATTTAGGACAATAGGGAAATGTGGTATCATTTACTCGGAAGGAGAGACAAAGTCACAAACTCAAGCTTTTTGAGACGGGTGTTCAGGCTCAGATTTCTATATCTGAACACACGCCCAGTTTTGGTTATAATATGGTTGAACTAACACAGTGTGTTGAATAATTTGATGGAAACCTCACCAGCTCAGTGGATCTCATGAGACTTCTGGCATTTGGGGCTGAAATTTTGTAAATTTTGCTGAAGTCAAACTTTAGCTTTGATTACACAGTGAACCTAAATCTGGAATCCTAGCTGACCTAATCTAGATCTGGATTTAGAAACCATCTTTGTGACCCAGTGGCCAAATTCTCTGTTGGTGCAAACAAGCAAAACTCTTTGAAGTCAGTGGAACTGCATCCATTGACGCCAGCATAGCATTTTTCTCATAGCACAACTAGCCAGCAACCAGACTATTATTTACAGCTGCTTTTATAAAAGAAGCCTAAGGGAGTTATCCAACCAAACGCCACTGAGATTCAGTAAAAATTGTGAGCCTAACTCCATTAACATCTTTTGAAAATAACAATTTCCAAATCTAGGGAACTTAAGCCAATAAAACAATGGAAACAACAAAAAGAAAGCTCTATACTCAGTGGCTATGTCTAGACTGGCGTGATTTTGCGGAAATACTTTTAACAAAAAAGTTTTTCCGTTAAAAGTATTTCCGCAAAAGCGCATCTAGATTGGCATGGATGCTTTTGCGCAAAAAGTGCTTTTGCGCAAAAGCATCCGTGGCCAGTCTAGACGCGATTTTGCGCAAGAAAGCTCCAGTGGCCATTTTCGCCATCGGGGCTTTTTTGCATAAAGCAGTTCTTCCTGTCTACGCTGGCCCTCTTGCGCAAGTATTCTTGCACAAGAGGGCTTTTTCCCGAGCGGGAGCATGAAAGTATTTGCGCAAGAAGCACTGATTTTGTACATTACAAAGTCAGTGCTCTTGCGCAAATTCAAGCAGCCAATGTAGACAGCTGGCAAGTTTTTTCGCAAAAGCACACGCTTTTGCGCAAAATCTTGCCAGTCTAGACGCAGCCAGTAGTTTTTGTGGGGGAAGTGCACTGTTTTTATTAGCCATGAAACTTCTTGTGTATCAGGTTTAGTTTACCATTAGGACTTTTTAATGCTGAAATGCTCTTACTTGTCTTTCATAGTTATAGGCTTTTCCCAAGGTAGACAGAGCCTCTATGTTTAAAGTCAGCTGGCTATTTTACAGTATATTTCTTTAGCTATTCATGTAACTGAAAAACAAGATTTAAAATAGGAGACCCATAAGGTATATTCACAACAGCAAATCCACTTTTAAAACAAGAACACTTTCTTCTTGAGTCAACCATTTTCTAAGTACAGTGGTTTAATCGACACGCAGATGAAAAAACTACACACTTGAGGAAAAAAATCTTGCACCAACCGACTGAATTGATACTTTCTTCTTTCTCTTTTAATCGTCCCTGGAATTTATGAACATGTTTTCCACAAGTTGAGTAGACTTTTATGAAGTTTTCTGGTGTTAAATTGATTTCTCTAGAATTAATTGGCATATTTAAAGAGCAAACTGTGAACTATAATTTTCCCTTTCTCAGCTGGACATTTCTTACTTGAATTTTCAGTAAGAAGATTAGATCTATTAATGTGGTGGCAGGAAAATATACATTGATTCTCCTTAATGATCACACATGCAAAACTACAAGAAATTGCATAAAAGAAATATAATTGAGAAGTCAGGCAGAGTACAATTGATAATCATAATATCTTCCTCTTTGTTTTTAAAGACAATGTTACTGGACAGATTTAGGGCCAAAGTTCATTAAAATCAATAGAAAGACTCCTAGGATATGTCTAGACTACATGGCTCCATTGATGAAGCCATGTAAACTAGTTTACCCGGCATAGTCAATGAAGCGGGGATTTAAATAATCCCCGTTTCATAAAAATAAACATGGCCACCACGCTGTGCCAACAATCAGCTGATCCGGCACAGTGCGGCAGTCTAGACGCGGTTCTGTTGGCTGGGGAAGCCTTTGCCAACCGATCCTGTAAACCTCGTTTCACGAGGCATAAGGGATCAGTCAGCAAAGGCTTCCCCAGCTGACAGATCCGCGTCTAGACTGCTGCGCTGTGCCGGATCAACTGATCGTCAGCACAGCGCGGCGGCCATGTTTATTTTAATTAAGCAGGGATTATTTAAATCCCCGCTTCATTGACTATGCCAGGTAAACTAGTTTACATGGCTCCGTTGACGGAGCCATGTAGTCTAGACATACCCCTACTGACTGCAATAGACACTGGATGTGGTGGCCCAGATCCAGGTGCCATTTTCCTTTTAAGTCCATAGTTGATATTTTTTGATATGTGAACTATGAAATGACAGCCTTCCCAAGGAACATTTGAACAGGGTTAGATGAGTCTAGCAACCATTCCTTCCCCTCAGGAGCCCTCTCCACTAGGACTTGAGACAGCAGTTCTGGTAAAATGATGAGGGGGAAAAGGTCTTCATAGTCACCCAGCTTCAATGAAGTCATGTTACTTTCCCCTGTGTGGATCTGATGGAATAATTAATTACTGCATTAGAATGTGCTGAGGGAGGACTAACGAACACAGGCTACGTCTAGACTGGCATGATTTTGCGCAAATGGTTTTAACGGAAAAGTTTTTCCGTTAAAAGTATTTGCGCAAAAGCGCCTAGACTGGCGCGAGTTCAGCGTTAACGCGCGCTTTATGAAAAGCGCCTACATTGGCGCGCGCTTTTCCGCAAAAGCAGAAGCCGGGAACCATTTTGCGGAGGGCACAAGGGCACCAGCCCTTTCCGGGGCCGGGGGCTGGTGGCCATTTCAGACACATGCTTAAAGGAATCTCCCCGGACAGCCATTTATCTGTGCTCCGTGCTAGAGGGCCCCTTGCAGGGACTGACAGCCATAAGCAGGTTTGGTGGTTGCCCTCTGACCTTGGGACACCGCTGCCTTTGGCCACCTACTGCTTTTGCCAGGGCCTTTTTTCCTAGCCCTCTGTCTTGTGCCATGGAACCAGGGGTGGCCATGTGCCTGCTCTGGCCCCTGTCGGACATTTTGGAGTGCCTGCAGCTGCTGCTCCAGGTCGGTGCCCTCCTCTTCCAGGACCAGGAGGCCTTCGGTTTGGACCCCTCACCAGTGAGGCCATGGTGTCCCTGTGGCACCCCACCCCAGGGTGCAGAGGCGAATGTGGAGACTGGACGCCAGCACTGACTGGTGGGACCGGCTGGTCCTAGGGCAATGGGACGACCAGCAATGGCTCCGAACTTCCGCATGCGAAAGCGGACGCTCATGGAGCTCTGCGCCTGGCTCACCCCAAGCTCCAGAGAGCCACCACCCGGCCGCGGGCACCCATCCCCGCCAAGAAGAGGGTCGCCATCGCACTCTGGAAGCTGGCCACCCCGGACAGCTACCGATCGGTGGCACACCAATTCGGGGTGGGCAGATCCACCGTCGGCGCCGTCGTGATGGAGGTAAGTCCCAGGGGGAGTGGGGAATGGGGTGGGGGGAGGGTGCTGCACTCCATGCCCAGGGGCAGCCAAGACTCCACGCTGGGTCACCCAGGGTTCGGCCCGTTCCTCCCTTGCACAGGCCTGCTGGGAGAGGGGTGTAGGCGAGGTGGCTGTGGTGTGTGTGTGCGTGAGGACAGAGGGAATCACGGGAGGGGGCCAAGGAGCGCACACCCACCCCTGCCTTACGTGATGTGTTCCCTGTGTTTCTCTGCACCCTTCTGCAGGTCGTCCGCGCCATCAACGACCTCCTGCTCCCCAGAGTGATCCGCCTGCGGGGCGTGGGCGCTACCGTCGCCGGCCGCTGCCCTCGGGTTCCCCAACTGCGGGGGCGCTGGATGCAACCCACATCCCGTCCGGGCCCGGGCATCGAGCAGCCCATTTCGCGAACAGAAAGGGGTACTGCTCCATCGTTCTGCAGGCCGTCGTGGACCACCAGGGCCGCTTCCTGGGCGTCTGCGGGCTGGTCGGCAGGGCACACGACACGCCCGCATCCTGCGCAACTCCGGACTGTTTCGCAGGATGGAGGCGGGCACCTACTTCCCCGGCGGGAGTTGACTGTCGAGGATGTGCCTATGCCCATCTGCGTCGTCGGGGCGCGGCCTACCCCTGAAGCCCTGGCTAATGCGGCCCTACAGGCGGCGGACCAGAACCGGGCCCGGTTCAGCGGACCGCCTCAACCGGGCCGAAATCGGTGGAGCTTCGCCTTCGGCCGTTTAAAAGCCCGCTTCCGTTGTTTGCTCACCCGGCTCGAGATGGGTGAGCGGAATGCAATGGAGGTAGTGGCCGCCTGCTGCGTGCTCCACAATATTGTGGAGCGGAGCGGGGAGGCCTTCATTCCCGCATGGCTGGCAGCAGAGGGCCAGGCCTACGAACAGCCCCACACAGCTGCCAGCCACCAGGCGCACCAGGATGGGGTGCACATCCGGGAGGCCCTCACGGACATGTTCTCACAGGCCCGGGTAGGGTCGCCTCGGTTTCCCTGGACAACTCCCTCCTCCCCTTACCTCCCAATACACAACAACACACTGTTTGGGGAGAGGGGATGTTGTGCAGAATGTTCGTTATTATGTGAAATATGTTTGAGCAGTCTAGTTCAGAGCACAGTACTCTTGGTTCTGTTAAGGGTTTGGTCAGGTCAAGCGGAAGGCTTGCCTACCAATTAGGATTAGGTTTAGATTTAGGTTTAGTTAGATTAGCTATCGTCATCGGTTCAAAGCATTTGGCCGTCGTCGAGTTTGTTCGTCGGCGCGTCGGCCGTAGCTAGGGTGTTCTTTGAGTTCAGGGTTAGGTGTAGGGATAGTCTAGGCCACCATCGTCTGTTCGAGCTGTCCCGAAGAACAGGAAGAAGAGTCGAGGTTCGTGTGGAAGGCTCGAGTCAGCGCACCCGATTCCAGTCATCTTCGAGGGATCTCCTGGCAGTTCCTCTCCTGAGGCCCGGAAGGACCAAAGGATGGAGGGCGCCAGCGTCACCGCACCGCCGTCCGCGCCTAGACTGTGTTTCATGTATTTTGTGTTGTGTTTACTCTTTTGTCATCTATCCCTTGCTTGATTGGGATTTTATGCATGTCAAATATAGTCCTGTGGTTGAATTTTATCTTGAGTTGGTATTCATTTATGCATCACCAACCAATAACCCTTCAAAATTTTTCCCTTTTTTTAGAAAACCTGTGATAGATATGGAATTTGGAGTCCGCATTTGTCATCTTCGTGATTTTATTAGGGTGATTGGCATTCTAAATTAATTATTCACGTTACCTCGCGTAACAGGAGGAGACCTTGAACTGGGAGGGGAGGAGCTACTCCTGGGAGGGGTGGCCCCTGCGACCGCTCGTGCGAGGCGGACCTGGACATGGGGAGGTGGGCAGCAGGAGCAGGAGGGGAGGGGCAGGTGCACCAGGATGAGGTGCGCATCCAGGAGGCCCTCACGGACATGTTCTCACAGGCCCCGGGGTAGGGTCACCTCGGTTTCCCTGGACAACTCCCTCTCCTCCCTTTCCCCCTCCCCTTCCCCCTCCCCCTCTCCCCTTACCTACCAACACACAACAACACAGTTTGGTTTCAACATAAACACGTGCTCGGTTTTTATTTACAAAGGGGGGAGAGGGAGAGGAGACCTTGAACTGGGAGGGGGAGGAGACCTTGAACTGGGAGGGGAAGGGAGCTACTCCTGGGAGGGGTGGCCCCTGCGACCGCTCGTGCGGGCGGACCTGGACATGGGGTGGACTGCGTTGGGGCAGGCTGAAGCGGGGAGGTGGGCAGGAAGGGCAGGAGCAGGGGCAGGAGCGGGAGGGGCAGAAGCAGGGGCAGGAGGGGCTATTGCAGGAGGGGAGGAACAGGAGGGGCGGGGCACTACTAGGGGAGGGATGGCGGGGGCATGGGGCGCGGCCATGCCGTAATGAATGGCATGGGCGATCTGTGCAGACAGGCTGGCAATAGAGTTTGCCATGACTGCACAGTGCCCCTGGAAGGTGGCCCAGGCCCCCTGGCGCCACTGCAGGTCTGCCTCTGTGCGCCTCTGGATGGCCGCCTCCACCCGCTCCACGGCCTGCACGTGGCGCCGCAGGAGCTGGTCCCGGTGTCGGGTGCGGGGCCTCCGTGGTTGGGCGGCTGGGGGTGCTGCTGCTGCCAGACCGGAGGGTCCCCCGCTCCTGGTTGGTCCCGCTGCAGGGAACAGAAGAAAGGATGGGTCAGTCAGGCAGCCCGGCCACTGTCCCCACACCTCATGCCTTCCACCCCACCCCTGAGCCCAGGTGACACCACAGGGGTGGTGTGGCTTGGGCCCCCTCGGTTCCTCCCCGCGCCCCATGTTTGCATAGAGGACCGCCCCTGGAGTAGGGTCCTCCTCCATGTATTGGAACCCCGGTCTGTGTCCTGGCCCGTGGAGGCGGGAGGCGCTTGTGTTGCGTTAACCTGTGGAACTCCCTGCCGGTAGAGGCTGTGAGGCTTTGGGCTAATCAATGGTATTTGACAGGGAAAGCGAGATGAATCCCACACAGTGCCTGGGAGCACGTCTGGCAGACGTGGTCTGGGCTCTCAGATCCCATCGCGTGGGATATCTCCTGGACGGAACCAGGAGAGTGACTGGGAGTGTCCCATCCTTGCAGCAAAACTCAGGCGGCCCTAGGGGCGGCCCGGCGCTTCCACCCTTCTCCCTCCCACTATCCCTCACACACGTGGCCCGGGCGTGTGTGGCTGCAGCGAGGACTTCCTCGGGAAGCAGATGAGGGGCTCAGTGGGGGCCACGCCACGGGCTGTGACGCTGCGGTTTACCCAGGAGCAGCTGGCTGTGCCTCTCAGCCAGGCATGGGACAGTGTGCCATTCTCCGTGCTGCACCCTTGCGGCGGTGCAGGCTCTGGGCTGAGTCCCTGGGGCCCTGGCCGGTTCCAGCCGGCATCCACCCTTCCCCCTGGTCCCGCCGAATGTGTATGAGCAGCACGGTCCCAGGCGTGCCCTGCAGCTGCCTGCCGCGGCCACGTGCTGCTCGGTCACCAGGCTGCATGTGGTTGGACGGGCTGCTTGCTGCCTACTGCTACACAGCGTGCAGCACACGTGGCCTGAGTGACATGCTCTCCCCTTCCCCCCTCCGGGCACCTGGCTCCTCCTGCCCCCGCCCCTGCCCTTGTGAGTGCAAAGTGCAAGACTCACCGGTGGATCCTTCCCGGCCTCGGAGGGTGCGCGGAGGCGTCAGGGCTGCTGGAGGGCCTGCTGGGTGGCAATGCTGGCCTCCTCCTCCGAGTCAGCGCTGTCGTCTCCTTCCCCCGCCTCGGTGGTCCTGGTGACGGGGGGGCGCATGCTGCTGTCCACAGCCACGTCTGGGGCTTGCGGGGCTGGCTGGCCAAGGATGGTATGGGGCCGGTCGTAGTGGGGGCAGGTGTCTGGTCCTGCCCCCTGGCCCTCGCTGGCCCGCACGTAGCCAAGGCGCAGCTCCTTGACTTTCGCCCGGACTTGTTCGAGGGTCCGGGCGGGATGGCCTTGCTGGCGGCGCCTCGGCCATGCGGCCAAAGATGGTGGCGTTGCGGCGCCGTGAGTGGGTCTCGTGGAGGCCCTCCTCCTCCTCCCATAGGTCCAGCAGGCTGTCCAGCTCCCCTGAGGACCAGGATGGGGCCCGTCTTTTTCGGCCCCTGGGGGCCTCCTGCACTGGGGGTGCAGGTGGCTCCTCGGCTGGAGCTGCCATGCTGGGGCTTTGTGGTGGCTGCTGGGCACAGCAGGGCAGCGTGGCAGACCTCAGGCCCCTGAGGTCTGAGGCGGTCTGCGTGTGCTTTAAGGGCTCGGGTTACCAGGAACTCCGGGCTCCTACGGGGTCTCCGGCGTCCAAACCGCTTTTTCCGCATAGCCTGCTTTTGCGCAAAAGTCTTAGCTAGCTGTCTACACTGGTCCCTTTTTGCGCAACACTTTTGCGCAAAAGGGACTTTTGCCCGAACGGAGCGTCAAAGCTTTTCCGCAAAAGCACTGATTTCGTGCATGAGAACGTCAGTGCTTTTGCGGAAAATCGAGCGGCCAGTGTAGACAGCTGGCACGGTTTTGCGCAAAAGCGGCTGATTTTGCGCAAAAAAGTGGCCAGTCTAGACACAGCCACATTGTTTTATTTACACTGGAGGTATATGAAGGCACAGGAAGATTTGCAAGGAGGAGAGAGGTAGGTTTAGCAGAGGTAAGATGGAGTGCTGGATAGAGAAAGAGCTTCCTCTCCTGCAGGCAGAGAACAGAGGAAAAACAGTAAATAATAAGGTGTATGGCTCAATAAGGTGGTGGCAAGTGTAAATATAAGTAAACTGCCCTGGGTTGTTTAGCAACTGAACGTCTCTGAGTCTGTGTAGACAGAGCAGAAGCCAGAAGTGGGATGTTGCCCTGTTATATGGTCACCTCAGCTTATTGTTCAGAGTGACATCAGTAGACAGCCTGACAATGGTTCTTGTAGGACTTGAAACCTCCTGGGCTCTATGGTAACCAGTTCTCAGGTGATTTCTGGTGATATCATTGGGCTGGGGACACACTGGATCTTCACTGTATTTCATGAGGTATGTTATTACACCTGTGTGATGGGCAGGTCATTATCTCCTCCAGGTGGATAGGGAAGTCACCTGCTCCTAGGATAGGGAAGCTTACCTTTCTTCCTGTTTCAGTGGTCCGTCCTCATAGACTAAAAAACCCTAAATGGATGTCAGAACTCTGAGCAGAGATATTGCTGTCCCAACACTGAACCACTGCATCTGTGGACTACTAGAACATCCTGGCTATCTTCTCTCCATAGATGTCACCATGGTGAGTCTTCAGACAGCCCCTCCTCCTCCTTGCAAGTCAATAGAGGATAAAATCACATGCCCCCTCCTACACTCAAAACTAGTACACTTTAGTAACTCCTTGTGGTTGGTTCTCTCTTTCTTGCACAGAAGCTGTTTTCTCTAATTTTTCCTGCTCTCTTGCTTAACAATAAAATACTTTAAAGGCTTTTTATCATCTTTGGAGTTTTGATCACTACACATGTGTAGCTGGACGTGTTATTTAACAACAGGCATTTGCGTCTCTTATAAAGTGGCTGCATTAACACATATCTCCAACTGCCTTTTGTTAAGTGCTAACTCCTGTAAAAGCTTTTCCTTTCCAATATTTGTGAATTTCTACACACCTGTAATTTTCCTAACTGTTATAAATGGACCACATTTTTGTAGCTTATTATCCAATTATTCTAGGAATAAATATAATATTTTGCTTTGCTGAGTATTGGGCGTGAGGTGGGTGTGTGCACACACAAATTGTACTGTGTATTTTATATTAACAAAGAAAACCAGAGATTCATCGAGCTAAGAGGAAAGCACAAAAGCTCTCAAATCAGGAGAGTAAAAAGAATACAGTTGATGAAGTGTATACATTTTAAACCAAACTATTATGTATTTATGCAAAGAAAACTTTATTGTGAGATTGCTATGGTTACTAAATCCCTACCGGATCCCCCAAACAAGGATCATTATAACAGGTAGCATATATCACAGACCATAAAACAGAATATTAACACTGATTCCAATACCAAGCTCTCCCTTCTCCAACTAAACACATGAGACTAACCCTGAACCTTCTGTCCATCCTAGCCTCTGGCTAAACAGTCATCTTCTGACACTGTTAGTTGTAGATGTTTGCTGTAGTCCTTTGCTATGTTAGAAGATGCAGAGTTCACTGTAGTAGTTTGCTGTCAGCAGATGCAGAGTTGTGACAGAGACTTGTCATAGTAAGAAATTGAATTAGAGCTGGTCAAAATATAAAAAACAAACTTAAGAAAAGTTTTCATTTAAATTATTTCATTGGGGGGGATTCTTATAAAAAGGGGGTATTCTTGCTTTTCCTCTTCCCCCTATTTCTCATAACATACTTTAGCACTCTTGCTAATTAAAGGTGATGGCAGTGAAGTGGATGGTGACAATATGTCTGGGGGGAATGCCTAAAAGAAAAGCTATGGCACTAAAGTGATATAATTACATCTCACCCAGTGAATGAACAGTGAAAACTCTAGAATTAGGGCCCAATAGCTCTCAAGTAGAGCACACTCATCTAGTATGGCTCACAACCTGGACATGCAGCAAAAAAATGCAGTTCATGAAATCAAGTCATGCATCTCCTCCACCTCCATTTTGTCTGCTCCACTGGCTGTTGGTGCTACGGTGCATACTTTAATGCAGGGGTGAGGAACCTCAGGGGCCCCCGGCTTACCTAGGTCTGGCCCCCAAGGCTCAGGGCTCCCCCAACATTGGGGAGCCTGCAGTGGCCCTCCAGCCCCTCTGCTGCTGCACTGTGGAGTTGGAGCAAACAAAATCTACTAGCTCCATCCCCCCTCCCACCAGGCTCTAGTGTGGGAGGGAAGGTGGGGAGTGTCTTTCTCCTTCTCAGTCCAGGGCCACGCCAATGAGGGATTTTTGTTTTATTTTGCTTTTTACTTGTGTGCAGGCCCGCACTGATTTTAATGTGCGTCAGCAGCGCCCGACCCTAAAAAGTTTCCCTGCCCTTGCTTTAAAGCTTCCTCAGGCTGCTTTATTCTCATTTTACCTTTTCCCTTTATATTACATGTGTTTTGTTAGTAAATTAATGCTATACAAGTTCAACTCATATAATCAGAATCACTTTTCAGAGGACCCCGCCTCTCTTCTCTGGGATGCATGTTTTCTGTGTGTAGTTAAGGAATACAACAGGCCATTGGCAATACATAAACACAAAACATAGGAGAGATCACTACCATTTCAAGGGAAAGCATTGACTAGTTTGGATCATTTCCTATGATTGGTCACCATGAATGGCTAGAATGACTGAACGTTTTCCGTGTTTATGTTCCTTTTCCTTCCTATTTGCTTTTTTTTCTTTCCCTTCCTTTCCTTCCCATCGGGTTACTTCTCCAGCTCCTACTATGGATGACAACATAATGACACTGAAAAGATTTTCAGTCTCTAGCTCCTTGCTTTTGTGCTCTCAATAGCATCTAAATATACTCCATATAATGTTCCTTTACCCAGTTTGTTTGCCAAAAGCCTTGCATAGCACATTATTATTCAGAGATGCTGTTATGTGAAATGTCTCCCTGTGGGAAAAGGAGAGAATGAAGGACAGAATGAAAAGAAAGAGGACTACCTACAAGTGGATTAATAAACATGCATCGCTAGCCATTGTGAATAATTGTACACTGATTTGTGTCTAAATTTGTCTGGTTAAGTAACATTGTTCTTGATAAATCAGGGATTGAGAGAGCATATTTTTTGTCTTTTCTTATGTCATTATCATGTCACCTGAATCTTGCCTCCTTCTGACAAGATTAGACAGCTCTGGCTATGTCTAGATTGCAGGTTTCTGTCTGAAGAAGCTTTTCCAGAAGAGATCTTCCGAAAAAACTTCTTCCAAAAGAGAGTGTCCACACTTCAAAAGTGCATCGAAAAAATGATCTGCTTTTTCGAAAGATAGCATCCACACTGAATGGATTCTATCTCGCATTTAAGCTGTGATTACTATGGACAGAGTGGCCACCGGGGCACCTGTGCTTTTTCCTCTTTCTTCTTCTTTCAAAAGAACTCCCTCTTCCCTGTCCCTACATGCCTTTTTCCGAAATAGCTCTTTTGGGAAAAAGGCTTCTTCCTTGTAGAAAGCAGTTTACCAATGTCGGAAAAACCCCTCTGTTCTTTAGATTTTTTTTTTTTTTTTTTTTTTGAAAGAACGCGATTGCAGTGTGGAGGTAAGTGAAGGTTTTTTTGGAAAAACAGACGTTTTTCCAAAAAAACTCTGCAGTGTAGACATACCTTCAAAGATAACATACATATGTTTTGGTCTTCCTACATAAGGGACAAATCCCCATTGCTTAAATAAGAAAAAATTATTGAAGCCCTAGTAAAGACTTAACGAAAATTGAATGAAGACTTACATTTGGCCTTAAAATGCTGCTTCCCCGTTATGTAATATGAATAAAAGTAAGAGATGCATCAAGGAAAGAATACTTTAATTAAGGGTTTTGACCTTTGTTACGGATGAAACGATGAGCAATTGTATTCCAAAAACAGATTCAAACACAGAAATTCACAACTCTAGTGTTTACATGTTATGATGATGAGCACTGTACAAAACTCTGTGATACTTACCTCACTTTTCAGTGCAGTATGCATCCCCTTCTGTGCCTGATCCACAGAAGATAGAAGTCTGTTATAGGTCACAGCTCCTTGTTATAAAACCTGGTCTTTAAACTTTGCTATGCATGGAAAGATGTAGAAAAATTGGAGAGGGTTCAGAGAAGTGCAATGAAAATGATTAAACGCCTAGAAAACATGAGCTATGAGGGAAGACTAAAAGAACTAAGTTTGCTTAGTTTGGAAAAGAGAAGACTGAGAGGGGACATGATAGCAGCTTTCAAGTATCTAAAAGGGTGTTAAAAGGAGGAAGGAGAAAAATTGTTCTCCTTGACCTCTGATGACAGGTTAAGAAGCAATGGGCTTAAATTGTAGCAAGGGAGGTTTAGGTTGGACATTAAGAAAAACTTCCTGTCAGAGTGGTTAAACACTGGAATAAATTGCTTAGGGAGGTTGTGGAATCTCTATCACTGAATATATTTAAGAGCAGGTTAGATAAACCATCTTAAACTATCTATCAGGGATGATCTAGATGGTGCTTGATCCTGCCATGAGAGCAGAGGACTGGACTTGATGACTTCTCAAGGTCACTTCCAGTTCTAGTATTCTGTGATTCTATGGATTCAGCCCTGGCAATGTAGATTCTGGAATTAGAGGAACTGTGGGAGCTGCCACATTCTCTGGCTTGAAATGGTAATAATAACCTACATTCATGGTTTCTGCTTTCAATACCCCCACACTAAAAAAAATTGCCCCAGCACCACTGTCTGGAGAGCTCTGGTTCAGTCTCCTGCCACAAGTAAGTAGTCACTGTGATTATCCTTGTGTTGCAATGCAAGTAATACAGCACAGTGAATAAGTCACAGTTCATAGCTTAGCCATTGCATGCCCTCTCTTGCCGTGGGTATCCTGGGATGGTTCTTGTCACTACAGAAGCCTAGAAACATAATGAGGCCCTATGAATAAGTAAACACCCAGAAATCCTCATAGAAAACTCTTCTATGAAAACTCTTTTAGAACTATGAACAGTGGAGTTGGGGCACAAATTGAAATAACATAATATAAAGTTTATCAAGGGATATTGAAGCTAGGAAGGTCCCGTAATGTGTTGTGCTCTGATAGAGGAAGCATGGGGTTAGGTTAAGGTTCTAATCCTGATTCTACTACTATCTCATTGTGTGAACTTGGGCAAATCACTCTGGCTTCTGTGTCAACTTCCCTGCATATAAAATGGAGAGTTGGACTATTTAACTCATTTAATACCAGGGGCTCTTTCTTTTCCCATTAAAGTAAATGGGAGTTTTGACTTTACTGAGATGAAGCTCTGGCACTAAAGGGTTATTGAGCCAATGGCAAGATGCTCATTGTTGGGTCTCCCAGCTCTCGCTCTTTAAAGTCTTCAAAGAATTTTGGGATGTTTTACCTAAAGTTACATAAGTTAGAGGGCATCAGTCTCCTCTGGAGTTCAGTGACAGCGCTAAATGAAAGTTTGAGGAGATGTTCTTAATCATTCCATACTTTGCCACCTTTCGCTGGCCACCTTAGGCTAAAAGTGCCATTGCTCCTTCACAGCAAATCAATATGTACCGTGGTTTAAAAAAGCAGTAACTACTGAGTTTAATATAGCAGCTGGGTACTCCAGGCTTTAGAAGTTTATGGCAGATTTGTCCAGTCATTAATTGATCAAGAGAGTAACCTTATAAGGTAGAGCAGGGATAGGGAACCTACGGGTAATCCAGCTTGCAGCTTGCCTTGATCTGGCCCACAAGTCTCGGTATTTTCCCCTTCCCACAGTGAGGCAAGTCAGGACTGGCGCTCCATCAGCCAGGCAAGGGATGCCAAGGGGCCTTCCCACATAATTAGAACACCAGGGCCAGCTCCCCAATGGGGGATGGGGGAGCCCCAAGCCTCATGGGGCACATCACGGTAAACTGATGGCTAAGGGGGGGAGGAAGCAGCTCTGAGTGCTGCCATTCTCCCTCCCCCTGGCTGGGGGAATGGCAACACAGGGAACCTCTGTCACTATGCTCACTTGTAGGCTTCACCCTCATTGTTCCCCTTGGCAGGGAATCACAACCAATGGGAGCAGTGGGGGCAGCCTGCTCCCCAGCAGCCCCCTCCCACACACTGAGCCCTCATTTTTGGCCTCTCTCTACTAGCTCCGAGCCCTCAGAAGAGTTAACCTGGCCGGGGTTGGGGGGAGGAATCCCTGAGCATTGGTGCTCCCCCCATTCCAATGGGGCTGGAGTGTGAGGGGAATCTTGGTACCCCGAGTTGCATTAGTGAGGTAAATGCCTTTTTTATTTTTGGCTGATCAGTTGGGGGGCATGTCTATGAGGTGTTTTTTTTTTAATTCTCATTTGCATGTGGCCCCCAACTGATTTTTCTGTGGGTCACTTGTCCCCCGCCAAAAAAAAGTTCCCCACCCCTCAAATAGAGATTGGTTTCCTATAAAAGCAGAAGGATGATCTATGAGCATTCTCTGTGTGAATAGGCATTTGGAGAGATATAAGTTTGGGGGAGAGCTAGCTCTACTTAACAACACTGTCTGTCTGTTTTGGCTAGGTTCTTAGATTTCCTAGAGAAATCCTATGTACACACATTGTTCTAGCTATTATTCATGTGATTAGTTTTAATTCTGTAACGCAGTTCTAGCAGGAACACTGTAAGGGTTATTAGAGGTATAATCTAATGTTAGCTTGCTAACACTAAATCTCTGTGATAGAAGTGGATATTGTTAGCAAGGTCTATCATTTTTATTAACGGAGGTGATGCTAGGTGAGAGAAAATTCTGTAAACAGTGAGTCCCTTCATGTTTTAAAAAGAAAACTGATTTTTTTTTCTTTTAGGCTATTTAGCTGAAATTTCATAGAATCTTTAACAATGTCAGACCTTCCTCTTATTTCTTCTAACATGGGGAGGAGGTGTGCATTAACTGATTTTCCCTGAGATTCTTTCAATACTGTCTTAATACTTGAAAAATGGCTTTCTTCCAAATTCAAGCTAGCTTTCAGTCTGAGTGATAATTAGTTACCTAGGAAACAAATCCAGTATTCTTTTAGGTTTCCACCCCTATTTCCTTGAATCCTTAGAGACAAGGAGTTCAAGAGAGGTAATGTTTGGTTTGTTTACACATACACTGAAGTGACTCCTGCTGCTAGTTTCTTGTTCTGGTCTTCAGAAACGTAATATGTTGCAGTCTCTAATGAATAACTCTGATCAATTCCTAGAAAAGGTTTGCTTCAAGCAAAAAAAGTGATCACATGCTATGTTTTCACTTGCCTAAGTTTTATAGGACAAGTTATTTGGATATTACCTTTTGTATAACTTAATAACAAACTATGATCATAAGAGATGGGTAGGAGGGTTGAAATATACACATTATCCAAGACTTTTTTTCCTCCTCACAAGTGCAAGATACAGACATCTGATAGAGGATATACCACATAGCACGGACAATACCCTCATTTTAGTGAAAAAGATTCCTGTTTTGTTTGGGTATGTCTACACTGCAACGCTATTTTGGGATACTGGAATATCCCAAAATAGCTATCTCGCATCTTCACAGTAAGCCCATTATTTCGGGCTTGCTATTCTGACATCCCTATAAACCTCATTCTACAAGGAGTAAGAGACGTTTCTGAATAGTGCTTTATTTCAAAATTTGGCATTGTGTAGACAGCACCAATTGATGAGATGTTATTTCAAAATAGCATAAAAATAAGATATGCAATTTGAGTAGCCCAAATTGCATAGCTCAAATTGCGTATCTTATTTCGAGTTACAGTGCTGTGTAGATGCATCCTTTAGCATTATTTTGCAATTTACAGAGATGAAACCACATGAATAAATTTGTGGAAGGGGAGCTAAGAGTGAAAATGCCCCAAACCTGCTACTATAATAAAGGGTGAATTAGTAGAGTAGCAAAAAGCTGCGTCCTGAAGCAAAAAATCCTACTTCTCTCCTTTCCTACACTCTTCAACAGCTGTAGCTATGCCTAGTTATTCTGTTCTTGCTTTCACTTATAGTTCTTATCCATTATACTAAAGCTACATATACTTGTCTCTTTCTACATGTTAAAAGTGTAAGAAGATATTCTTTATACTGACAGAAGAGTTCACACGGAAATACCCAACAGTTAAAGCCCACAGCTTGTAAATATTTTTTTCCTTTTTATAGTCATGACTGAATGGAGTGACTGTGAGCTATGTGCTTGTAGTCCCCTTCACTTTCTTCATTCCACTTTTTCCTGAAATTTACAGGCCGTTCCTTCTTTATCAACTTCTTAGATACTTTAACTCCATGCCAGCAGTAAAAGGTAACAAAGAGGAATGCTGGTATTTATATAGCATCCAAAAGTATGGTAGGCATTTTTACAGTAATGTTATACACAAAACTGTAAGAGTGCAGAAGGTTCTTGTCCTATGTTCAGGAAGAGATACAGAACAGTGCAGGAATGTTTTCTCAGCAGTTTAGAAACCCAGGCCTCTGTATGTACCTATCCATGTTAAATTTGGAAAAAATGCAAATTCTGGGGGAAAGAAGTACAGCTTACAGTAGAGCCATGGACTGATCACATATGTCAGATAATTGTTTTCAACTAGCTGGGGTATTTGGTAGACCAAATGTGTGCTGTTCCAACCCACTTTTATAAGTAGATAATGACTACGCTTCATAAGGTCATTCTGTATCAGTCAGTATGTACTATGAATCTATAATCCAGGGGTTAATGGAGGATGGGAGGAAAGTTAAAACATTCAGGATATTGAAGTTAATGATTGTGTATAAATATTTAGGTTCTGTCAATTTACTAATTTCATTAACCCACCTGTTCTTCTAAATGTGGAATGATGAATTACTTTGTCTTCTTTTTTTAAAGACTGAACACACAGTATTGCAAGTCTGAATTCATATTCATAATGTAAATATGAAATAAAAATATTTTCAGAGACTACTCAATTATGCTGACAGTCAAGAATAGTCTCTACAAATAGAGAATGTATCCAATGATATTGTTTTTAGTTCTCTTTGAGAAATCAATCTGCTACATATGTCAACCCATCCTGTAGTTCTTGAAAACTGATTGTTACATTATCTCTCTTCACTTGCTTTTACAAACTACAGAATTACGACATTTGTCATGGTGTTCTGAATGCTCAGAACATTTCAAGTGATTCCCCCTGAAGATGTTCAGATAATTACGTTTCAACTGTGTAGGAATCTCTTCATCCCCACTGAAGTGCAGCCACCTTTCAGATAGAATAGCTGTACTTCAGAGGGTGACCTTGTTATGACTGACATCTTCTAGAACCATTCTAGATCTCACCTTTTAGATGTGGTGTCTACCAAAATACCAAGGTTGCAATGCAAAAGATGTGGCTAATAATTGATCAGCAAAAAGCACAGTGAGTAGAAATGAGTTGCTACTTCTTGTAGTGAGAGACATACCTCCATAACTCCACAGTTAGTATTTATCATTACTTTCATATATAGGATTGACAATCCCCGAAAGCTAGAAATCATGAGGTATTTTTCAAAATATTAATGCATTCTGAACTTCTCTAGTGTAACACTCTCTGGTCTGGCATCATCCATGGTCCAGCATGATTTTAGTTAGCCAGATGCCCACTTATCATGAGTGTGGCCAAGTTTCCCACGGTCCCATAAAGTTTTTTTACAGCCAACAGTCCTGACTCTCAGTGTTCTGTGTTGCTGTTTAACTCTAATTTACCCCTAAATGTCTTCTAAGAGCCCAATAACCCGCGGAAGTGTTGGTAATGCTGCTAGACCAGGGCTACTCAACACGTGGCCCGTGAGCCACACGCAGCCTGCGGCCTGTTTGTTTGCAGCCCACGGTGTGGTTTGGATTTACGGAGGGCTCAGTACGTGGCCCGCAGGTGGGAGCCAAAACAAAAAAGTAGTCAATATAATGGTCGTCTGTTGATATGCGTTTTAGTAGTTAAATTCCTGGACTGTCATTGCTCATTAAAAGTGCTGTCATATGAGTGGAAATTGAATAAATATGAATTTTATTAATATCAGCAGAACTGACTTAAACGGGGCTTGTGTGTTGTGTAGTCTTGCCTTAATCTTTGTATTCATGCCTATCCATGTGAAAGAAGCTATTTGCATATATTTGCATATATATTTGCATGTATATGCAACCACACTTAAGTTGCAGTCCTCGGCATGTGCTGTGAGTATCATTGTGGCCCCCAGGGCTTCCAAAGTTGAGTAGCTCTGTGCTAGACAATATTGATCTCTAATGATTCAGCAAATTCTCTGGTTCCACAACAGTCAGGTCCCAACAATGCTGGACTAGAGAGGTTCATCCGTACTGGGATTCTTTTTATTTACTTTCTGGTTTGTGTACATTTAGGCAACACTTTGCTTTCAAACTTCCCTCTGGAACAGTCGGGCTAGAAGCTTTTCAAAAATGAAAGCTGAGATTCTCATTCAATCCCCTAACTCCAGCAGCTGTAACCTTAAGAAAAACACCAAATATAAAAACAACAGGGAGTTCTGTAGCACCTTAGAGGTTAACAGATTTATTTGGACATAAACATTCATGGGTAAAACCCACTTCATCAGATGAATTGGAGTGGAAATTACAGAAGCAGGAGTATCTATAAGGAAGAAATTGCTTGTGTTGTTGAAGCTAAGCAAGTGGGGGCAGAAGAGGGTCATTGATAGCATTTGGTGTGGTGATGTGAATATCCAGTGAAGGGAAATTGCCTTTGTAATGTGATGATAACCCCACACCCAGCCAAAAAAAAAATAGAAAACATTCTGGGTTGTATTAGCAAGCAAGTCATGAAAAGTAATTCTTCTGCTTTACTCCATGCTGATTAGGCCTCAACTGGAGTGCTGTGTCCAGTTTTGGGCACCACATTTCTGAAAAGACGTGGACAAACTGGAAAAAATCCAAAGAGCAATAAAAATGATTAAAGGCCTAGAAAGCATGACCTATGAAGGAAGATTGAAAGAACTGGTTTTGTTTAGTCTGGAGAAGAAAAAACTGAGGGGGAACATGATAACAGTTTTCAAGTACCTAAAAGGTTTTTAAAAGGAGAAGGGGGGAAATATTCTTCTTAGCCTCTGATGACAGGACAAATCAAACTAGTTAGAGCACAAATTTGAAAAAAAATAAATGAACCAATATTTTATATTTAGTAGGGCTGTCAAGAGATTAAAAAAATGTAATCGCAATTAATCGCGCGATTAAAACATTTAATGACAATTAATTGTGCGATTAATCACATGTGCCTCCCCCCGTTTCAATGCAGCAGCGCTGCATGGAGCCCGAGATCAGCTGGAGTCCCCACTGACCCTAGGCTCCATGCAGCGCTGCCCCTTGGAAGCATCGCTGCGGCGCTTCCAAGGGGCAGTGCATTAGGAGCCGGGGATCAGCTGGGGACTCCAGGTGATCCCCAGCTCCACTTGCGCTGCCCCGTTGAAGCGCTGGAGCTCAGCATTAACGCTTGCGATTAACGTGTTAAAAAAATTAATGCATTAGTCCTGTTCTGCGTTAATCACAGGCATTAACGCAGGTCAAATGACAGCCCTAATATTTAGCTGAAAAGCTTATGTCCTAATAAATTGGTTAGTCTCTAAGGGTACATCTACACAGTAGGGCTAAAGTCGAATTAAGCTAGGCAACTTAAGCTATGTCAGTTGCATAGCTTAAGTTGAAATAGCTTAATTTGGCTTTTGGAGCTGTCTAAACAGCAGGAAGTCAAAGGAAGAAAACCCTTCCTTCAACTTCCCTTACTCCTCGTGAAATGAGTGATACAGGAGTTGGAGTAAGAAGTCCTCCAGCTCGCCATTATTTAAAAATAATGGCATGCTGTATAGATGCACACTTTGTTATTTCAGAATAATGTCAGTTATTCCAAAATAATGCTGCTGTATAGACATAGTCTAAGGCTACACTACCAAATTATTTCAAAATAAGTTATTTCAAAATAATAACTCCTGAAATAACTATTTCAAAATAAGCTTATTTCTCTGCAAAGCAGGAGTTATTATTTTGAAATAAGAAGCCTGCTATTTCAAAATAACGGCTTGGTAGTGTGGATGCTTGCCTTGTTATTTTGTATTTCAAAATAACTCCCCAGTGTAGACATGCCCTAAGGTGTTACAGGACTACTAACTGTTTTTGCAGGTACAAACTAACACGGTTACCCTGTGAGACTTTTCACCAAATATAAAGAGACTGTCTGTTAAATAGCTGGAATTGATAACATTGCAACTGAGCTGGTGCAGTAGACAATGGGTAAAAAAAATCAAACACTATTTCACTGCCTAGAAGACAACATAGGGGTTTTTTTACTGTTGCACTTTCTCTTGGCGCTTTTCTAGTTTAACTTTCCCTACAGCTGACATGCACACACCACCAAGTGGCTTAGTAAGTAAATGCAATATTTAACAGAACCTTCATTAAATCCTGCAGGTCCAATGGATACGTATATGCAGTGCTTCTAGACTCACCTTGTGTAGCTGTTACTTTCATCTACATGTGGCCAGCATTTCTCATATCCTGGTAACAGGTATGGTGCTACAACATTGCAGATTTAGATTTCTGGGACTAATTAATTAAACCAAACTAGTTAGAGGACAAATTTGCACAAGTAAATAAACCAATATTGAATATTCAGCAGAAAGTGATTTACAAAAGTGTTCAAAGGTATTAGGAGTCTATTTCCAATGTGGTCATGGAGTGTAGCAGTTTTTGACACTCTTGCTACTGTGGTGTGTATATACAAATAATAATAGGGCCAAATAGTGTCCTTAAGCTATAGCCTGTATTTTGGGTATGGTGGCTTTGTACCACTTTAAGAGGAGTTTCTGAGTTACACCGTGCTGACCATTCAAGAGTGCTGGAAGTCACTCCAGAGTTCTTCCAACTTGACTGGTGTGGATGAAGGACAGAACTACAGTTGCCCATCAACCAACCTATTTGAAAGGCTTAGGGTTGATAGCTGTCCTAGGTCTATAACATTCTTCCACTTCTGGGTCCAAGGAATCTCATTATGCCCACTTTCTGAACAGTAGGTCTAAAGAGCAGAAGTTCCTTGTAACTTCCCCCTCTTATTGTAGAGGAGTCGGACACAACTGAATCCATGCTATCTGGAAACTTGTTAAATTCTCATTGACAAGAGAAGTCACTACATAGAATCATAGAATCATAGAATACTAGGACTGGAAGGGACCTCGAGAGGTCATCGAGTCCAGTCCCCTGCCCTCATGGCAGGACCAAATACTGTCTAGACCATCCCTGATAGACATTTATCTAACCTACTCTTAAATATCTCCAGAGATGGAGATTCCACAACCTCCCTGGGCAATTTATTCCAGTGTCTGACTACCCTGACAGTTAGGAACTTTTTCCTAATGTCAACCTGTACCTCCTTGCTGCAGTTTAAGCCCATTGCTTCTTGTTCTATCCTCAGAGGCCAAGATGAACAAGTTTTCTCCCTCCTCCTTATGACACCCTTTTAGATATCTAAAAACTGCTATCATGTCCCCCTCAATCTTCTCTTTTCTAAACTAAACAAACCCAATTCCTTCAGCCTTCCCTCATAGGTCATGTTCTCTAGACCTTTAATCATTCTCGTTGCTCTTCTCTGGACCCTCTCCAATTTCTCCACATCTTTCTTGAAATGCGGTGCCCAGAACTGGACACAATACTCCAACTGAGGCCTAACCTAACCTAACATAGGTGTAGCCTAAAACAAACATTTGGGAGGAATCCACACTAGACTTTAAAAATGTGTTAACTACCTTGAGTTAATTGCCAGTTAACTCACAGTGAAGTCTTGGATGGACATACCCAAAATAATACCTTGGAAAATGGAGAAATAATTGGAGAAATGGTCTCAGGTAAATAGGATGAAGTTTAATAAGGACAAATGCAAAGTGCTTCACTTAGGAAGCAGTTTCACACATACAGAATGGTCTAGGAAAGAGTATGGCAGAAAGGGATCTAGGGGTTATAGAGGACCACAGGCTAAATATGAGTCAACAGTGTGCAAACTAGGTTGCAAACATGATTCTAGGATGCATTAACAGGAATGTGGTGAGCAAGACACAAGAAGTCATTCTTCTGCTCCACTCTGCGCTGGTTAGGCCTCAGTTGGAGTATTGTGTCCAGTTCTGGGCACCACATTTCAAAAAAGACGTGGAGAAATTGGAGAAGGTCCAGAGAAGAGCAACAAGAATGATTAAAGATCTAGAGAACATGACCTATGAAAAAAGACTGAAAGAATTGGGTTTGTTTAAATTGGAAAAGAGAAGATTGAGAGGGGACATGATAGCGGTTTTCAGGTATCTAAAAGGGTGTCACAAAGAGGAGGGAGAAAAAATGTTCTTCCTGGCCTCTGGGGATAGAACAAGAAGTAATGGGCTTAAACTGCAGCAAGGGAGGTTTAGGTTGGACATTATGAAAAAGTTCCTAACTGTCAGGGTGGTTAAACACTGGAATAAATTGCTTAGGGAGGTTGTGGAACCTCCATCTCTGGAGATATTTAAGAGTAGGTTAGATAAATGTCTATCAGGGATGGTCTAGACAGTATTGGGTCCTGCCATGAGGGCAGGGGACTGGACTCAATGACCTCTCGAGGTCCCTTCCAGTCCTAGTATTCTATGATTCTATGATTCCACATAAAAATGGTCTGAGGTAAATAGAATGAAATTCAATTAGGACAAATGCAAAGTACTCCACTTAGGAAGGAACAATCAGTTGCACACGTACAAAATGGGACATGGCTGCATAGGAATGAGTACTGTGGAAAGGGATCTGGGGATCACAGTGAATCATAAACTAAATATGAGTCAACAGTGTAACACTGTTGCAAAAAAAAGCAAACATCATTCTGAGTGGTAATAGCAGAAGTGTTGTAAGCAAGTCATGAAAAGAAATTATTTTGCCTTACTCCATGCTGATTAGGCCTCAACCAGAGAGCTATGTATGGTTATGGGCGCCACATTTCAGAAAAGATGTTGACAAATTAGAAAAAATCTAAAGAAGAAGAACAAAAATGATTTAAAGTCTAGAAAACATGACCTAAAAAGGAAGATTGAAAGAATTGGATTTGTTTGGTCTGGAGAAGAGAAGATTGAAGGGGGATATGATAGCAGTTTTCAAGTATCTAAAAAGGTGTTACAAGGAGAAGGGAGGAAAAAATATTCTCCTTAGCTTATGAGGATAGGACAAGAAGCAATGGGCTTAAAATGCAGCAAGGGAGGTTTAGATTGTATATTAGGAAAACTTTTTGTCAGTGTTGTTTACACTGGAACAAATTGCCTTCGGAGGCTGTAGGATCTCCATCATTGGAGATTTTTAAGAGCAGGTTAGACAAAGACTGGTCATCTGAAGAAGTGGGCTATGCCCACAAAAGCTCATGATACCATCTACATGTTTTGTTAGTCTTTAAAGTGCTACCAGACCATTTGTTGTTTTTTAAGTTGTTCCTGTTACAGACTAACTTGGCTACCCCTCTGAAATTACTAAATGAAACTTACTATCAAAACAACACTACTCCCTGCAACATCTTGATGTTATTTGGAGGTCTCCAGTCTTGGTTCTGCTTAACTTGTCACATCCGGTGGGATGCACATGAGAAAGTGTAACAAACTGAATTTTTCTAATTTTAGTTTTTACACTCACAAAAATCTCACATTTTAGCAAAGATTTAACAATACTGTAGTGAAGCACTGTAATTACAATTATTCTAAAACTATGCTACAATCGTGTGTTACTAAGATACAATCAAACCATCAGTTCAGTACATTAGGAAGTATCTGTAGTATAAATCATCATGCCCATTCACACCACCAGCTTGGCTTGTCTAAATGCTTTTGAAGAACGTTCAAGAAACAATGTATTTGGCCAAATAGACAATAATCTTTTCATGGGGACAGCTTCTTCCTGACCTCTGTCAATTAGTGGCTTGTTTATGCCTTGCAAAATGATATTATATCCCTTTTATATAAAATTTTGCTAACAACAGTGGAAGTTTCTATTGGTTTTCTAAATTTCTAACCCTTTGCTGAATCCCAGAAACGTCTTGTCCCCTGAGATACCATGAACTGAAATATCTTGGGTTTTGGTCCAAATTATTCAGTTTGCATGTGTTTGGTTTTTTAATGAAAAGTCTACATTTTCCACAGAAACCAGACATGTCTCAGAAAAAAGTTGAGTCAAACATGCAATTTTCTGTTTGATTTTTTTCCATCAGATACGTTTTTCATTGAGCTTTACTTGAAACAGCATATTTTATGGTGTTATTTCAGAGAGGGTATTCATTTAGATGCGAATTTTGTAAAATTCAGTCCATCTCAAAGGGTCTCCCACTTGGAGTAAATGATAAATGGAGACCCAAAGTGAAGATTCAGAATGAAGGTCTTCATTACATTATTCCACTCATCTTAGTCATGTATGAACCTAATGATACAGCACATAACATCGCACACTTTGTTAAAACAAGAATAGATTGTAAAGGATCTACTAGATTGTATGGTTCCAAGTTTCTCACACTCCTGGTATCTGATTCGTGAATATGTTTTCTCATGGAATTAACCAATAAAACAAATATTCAGACTGTTGAATGAAAATCAGCATTTCTGACCTGAAAATATTGACTGGGATTGCCATTACTAAAATTTTGATCTAGCTTCCTCTCCACTCCACTCTCACCCCCAAACCCACCTCCCATGAAAACATGGTGACAGACTACAGATCAGCAATAGGTCATACTTTCTAATGATATTCAAATACTAGGCAGAGCTGTTTAGTGACAAATGATGATGAGCCAAGCTCTGGACAGAATTTTTCATGCAGTCAAGGTCCCCTCAAGATAAGAAAACTCCACTCTGTGGATTCCAACTAATTTGATTCCAAATTGTAGATCCAAATTAAAGTTGTAAAGGAAAATTGTCATATTTTAAAAGTTAACACCGGGGCAAAACCATACTCTGTTTAGCCGAGATGTGTATAAATGCCATAATAAGGAATAATGTTAGACTCTCATTTAAGAGTGAGTCAGTAGAGGACTCACTACAAAGCCAAAAATCTGTGGGTGTTAGGACTCCCTGCTAGTACAATGATTATCCTCAATTATTTATAATAAACTTACTACAAACTCCAAAGATCTTTCTGTGTAAAATCATAGAGACAGAAAAGGCGGGGAAAGAAGGATGTTAATTTCTAAAATTTATTTTCAGCAGGCTTTTTATATTTTACAGGACACTCCTTGGAATGTTTATAAGTAATTGAAAATATCAGTAGCTAATTCTTCTTTCTGCCAGCATCTGTTGTAGGCTTGATTTAAATCAAAGAGTATGCCTTCATTCTTATTGAATATAGTCTCACTTCAATCATAACTATACTAGTGCTATGGTTCACTAAAATGTAGCTTTTCGGAGGCCTCATAAATAATTTATTATATATCATGATCTACCTCTACGTATGTGCTGCTCCATGTACCTGACCAAACTTTTCATCGTTGCCTGGATGGCTGGATATCATTGAACAACATTTTGCTTCCACTATCAACTTCACTTGTCAAGTGTTTTGAATTATCTAGATCATTAAACTAGATCTCAGCCTGGCTGGAATCTTGGTAATGTGGTTTCTCCCAATGGGATCACTCCATATGGGTGTCTATATTTCTCCCAATGGGATCACTCTCTCACACCAAACACCTTTAAGAAAGTTAGATTCACTGGTATAGAAGTCTGTTAACTCATCTTTCACTCAGCACAATTTTGTTATGCAATTTTCCTCTCCTTCTTTAGGAGAACAATTACCTTGAAATTATGACAGGTTTAGAGTTGCACGTGTTTTCTATAGTGCACTTTTCCTGATGAATTTATCAGAAAATTGCTTTGTTACTGCAGCAACCGTGCTGAGGTGTCAATGTAGTGAAAAGGAGGAATTGTCTAACCAAGGTATAAGAGACTAGTAATATTACTGTCATCGGTTGAATTTGTATTACTATTCAGTATTTCATATATTTAAAAATGAATGTCCTCTGCATAACAAATATAATACAAGAATATTAAATGCTGTTTTTAAATGTCTCTTATTTTGGGCTCAGACCTTCCTCTGTCCTGCAAAACTGATTTTTTACCATTGTAGATCTTAATTTGTCAAGAACTACCAAAACATAAACCTTACAAATTATAGAAACACAGGCTTACATTAAAATTTGCTGTGCTGCCTTTTGTCTCTGAATTTTACATTGTGGGTATGCTTTTGGATTGAGAGGGTTAAATGAAATGGCAAGCCAGCCAACTAGTTCAAAAAGAGCACCTGGAGTTAACCATATAGGAGATTTTCATGCTGAATCTGAGCACCCTTCTTTTTTTGGAGGAAGGATGAAGGCAGTGACCTTGTTGACCAAGTAAATACTGGCTTTTAGAGTCAATGGTTTAAGACATGGCCATAGCCAACCCAATGTTTTAGCTGGAGAGTGATTGCTACAGCACTAGTAAAAAAGGCCAGAAACCGCAATTAAAAGAAATCAATGACTAGGAATGGATATGGCGGGGGGGGACCTAATTCTGGACAATGTGAGGCCTCTGAGATGAAGAAACATAAAATGTACCAATTGTCAGTGGGGGAGACATAGCAATGTGCACTCTTTGAACCTAAAGGAAACTAGGAAATAAAATCCCAATTGGCAAGCTTAATGGAGATGAATTACCTTCATGGTGCCTGTCCTCTGTGCTTGGTGATAACCTGCCACAAAATTGGAGGTATTGAATTCCTGATCAGGTAGCTCTTGCTAGGGAGTGGGGCTGTGTGGAGAGGAGGCAGTGGAGCAGCAGTCATCCATACAGAATAATTAGCTCCTGCTGTTGCTATTTCAGCAGTGGCAGCAGCCAAAGCCCCGGACCCTACAGAATCACTTCAAGAGCGCGACATGGCAAGCTCCAGAGCCCTTCAGCTGGCTCTGAGGGCCTTTGCAGGGGAAGAACCGTGCTGTCTGGGTGGTGCTGGGGATTGGCTGCCACAGCACTGCCCCTTCCACTTGAGGCCCCACCCCTTCCAGGAGCACAGAGCTGCCCCCTCCTACATTGCCCAGGGGCCTAGCAATCCTCTCAGTTCCCCTGGTGACAACAGCTGAATTGCTCTCCAATCCAACTTCCAGTTGTACTTGGGAAGTGGTCATTGCCCCCTGCCTGCCAAACACATTGCCTATGTTTAGGCTGTATTGTGTGGTTGAGGGTCAGGAACTGATTCCAGCCTATACTCTGAAGTCTTCCCATATGATCCAAGTTATGCACTGGTCAAATCTAACTATGTTCCTTGGTGCCTGATAATTAGATGCTTTCACGTTCAAAACTCAATGTTATATCCAAAATCCATAAAGTCTCTGCACTACTCAGTCTGGAGGGGAAGAAAGAATTAGGTAATGTGATGGTCACTGAAAGGATCACATTGGTGTGATCGAGGCAGTGGGAAATAGGGCTCATGTACCAACCACAGGTGTCAACAGTAGGTCTTCCATGGCTCCAACAATAGGTGGAAGTAACCAGCAGAGGAGAACTCCATGACACAGGGTACCTCCTGTCTTTTGGCAAATCATCTTTAGCCAAACATGTACCCCAAGTGATGACTTTGAGAAGTCTTAGGTCCACAGAAGGCAGTGTGCAGAATCTGCTGCTGCTAGCCACATAGCTGACTAGACTGTGATAGATGAGGAGGAGAGGCAGGTCTGTGGCAGCTGGAAGTCGGTTGGTGAGTGCAAGACAGAAGTAGGGTGTCACAGTGCTGTGGGAAGAGTGTGGCTCTGAAGGCAGTTGGCAGAGTACTTGTTTGAACTTGCCAAGAGCTAAAGCTGATAGGGCCTTGTGCTTGAAGCACCCACAAAGCTAGCTTTGAAACCCCTGGTATCCAGAGTATGCTACCAGACATCTCTAGAGGAAACTTATGCTACCACAATCACAACAATCCCATGGAAGATGCCAATTACCACCTATCAGTGATCTGGATTACAGTTATCTGTGGGTCTTGGCATGGGGTGGGGACCAGACCCAGCTATTTCAGTGCATAAGGTACCTGAGAACCAACACCTCTCCATGGGAAGACATATTAGAGAAAGAAATCTGCTGAGAAGAGCAGAGACCTGAAAATGAGTGAGGGGGATCCTTTCTCAAGGGGAAAACAACAAGTTCTCTGCATAGTGGTCCAGTCATGCTGACCCAACAGGACATTGTTACAGGATGATGAGCAAAATGATTTTTTTACCTAGTTAAAATTCTGAGATACAGGGAAACTACGCAATTTTTAAAACCTGCACACAAAAAAGGCAACTTAGCTCCTCTTTTCTGTCCGATGGTGGCTATCTCTTAAGTAAAAAAATGAGCACAAAACCAAATAAAAATAGCATTTGCTTAGCTGTAACTTATGTCCATGTTTAGGAAAAAACAAACACAAAACCCATTTAGTCTTGCTTTACCTATCCAATTTATTAGACATCTGAGTGTCAACCTTAACAAGAGGTCTGTTTACTATTGCATCAGAGATGAACAGACATCCAGCAAACACCAGTGGTCTTTGCAGGAGAACCCATTCTAAATTATGCCAAACGAGAATAAAATCATCTAACTAAGAATTAAATTCTGGAATTTAGAAACTGGCTCCTAAATTCCTTAGCAACTGCCCTGTACTTACAAACCTTTCTTCCTTTTTAAGATTAGTTTACCACGGGAGAAGTTCTTACCACAAAAGCCACAACTGAAATTAAAACTGCCCAGCTGGAATAAGATAGATGAGCATAGCTATTGTAATTATTTCAGATGACTGCCCGCAGAGGAATTCAATTGAACACGAAAGGATTATTGTGTCGTTTTGTCACTCCTGAAAGACCCCGAATCATGATTTTTTAACAAACTCTTTATTCAGTTATTTGTGCTGATAACAATACAGACCATGATGTCTGCATACCTATGTGAATGGGGAGCATATAAAATGCTATGCATAGTCATGCAGCCCACAGGTTTTCTTCTGAAATTATACCATTTTGCATAATTGAACTGGTTTTTGGTGGTAAGTGATACAGGTTTCGTATTTCTTGGACATCAACACATTAACAACTTGTTCTGGGCTGTAATTTTAAGGCTGTAATAATAAGGTGGCATCTGCTGAAAGCTTAGAACTGAGATGCTTCTTGATGTGTGATGCCAGATACTAAAACTGCAGCAGATCTTTACATCAGTGTTGTGTGAAATAGGCAGCTTGGCAGAGAAACAGAGGTAGCCCTTGGAAGGTGTGTGGGCACAATCTCTTTTTGGAGGCCAACTTCAGCATCCTTTCATATCCTCTCAGCTTTTCAATAGAATTCACTGGGCACAGTTTTTCAGACAAGTAGTTTATTTGCTCAAAAATGCTGTTTTGATCAACCCAAAAATTATTTGTGAAGGTAACCTACAAATTTGACTGGGAAAATGTGTGCCCTTCTGGTCCCTTACAACCTTAATCCCAGTGGCTAAGGCAGCTGGCTAAGATGTAAGAGACCTATGTTTGAACCTCCCTCCTGTGGCACAGGGACTTGAACTCAGAGTTTCCTGCTGCTGGGAGAGCAGCCTAATCAACAGGCTATTAGATGTGAAAGTGATACTATCAGTAGGCACCTTACATTTTTTATTTTCACTATAAACTGGTGAACAGGACCTCACAACTAGCCTGTAAGGTCATCCCAGTGTAAATTTTCAGCTAGCCATAAAAGCTTCAGAATCAGAAGAAGGAAGGGAGGTGGAGTCATCTACTCACCCACCTTTCAAGAGGGATAGGACATGAAAGGTATTGATCCTGGCATCCAGGACCTCTTCTTCCCAGCTGGTAGGACAATTAAGATGTGTGGAGTCACAAGCCTCACCAGACACTGAAGTGTATCCCTAACCATGCCATGCCAATCCCCAGGACCAATGTCCAAGCAATCTCACTCTAGTCCCCCAACTGGGACTTCAGCTCAAATCTTGTGAACTGGAACACTGGAAAACTGCACAACATTGTGACAATTTAGCTCTAGGCCCCAAAACCAAAAACTCTAGGCCCCAAAAGCCCCAAAACAAAAAGGGAGGTGGGGAGAACCACCTTTCCTCATAGCTTTTCTGGTTCTCCCTCATGAAGAAATGCCCTTAAAGACCTCCCCAAAAGGCAATCAGCTTGGCCCCAGGGATTAGAGTGTAGAATCAGGTAGGTTTCTCACTCATGTCCAAAGGATAGGAAGATTATGATTGCAAAAGGGCTGTAAACACTAGCTGATCACTAGCTGATCAGGCAGGTAAGCCCACATGCATCTTCATGACCACAGAGAAACCAAGCAGATTGGTCTGCATCTTGCTGGCCAAACAGTAGCTCTGTAGGAGGGCTGACCTCATGCATGATGAACACAGACAGTGTAGTCCATTATCCCATCTCTCTTTCCCAGCACAGGCAGTAAGCCAGCCGAATTTCCCATATATTCGGAAGGAGTAACAAAAGGAAAAGAGAAGCCAGAGTATTCCTCATTGTTTGCTGTACCACCTCCCAAACTGAGGTTATGTCTACACTACAGAGCTTTTCCTGGATTCCTCTGGTATCCCGGAAAAGCTATGCCATGTCCAAGGAACATGTCTACTTTTCCGGAAGTTTCTGAAAAAGCAGATGCGTTCTTTCGGCATCCCTGTATTCCTCATTGTATGACGAATAAGGGATGTTCCGAAAGAGGAGGTTTTTCTGAAATTTGGTCTCATGTAGACAGGCCAAATTTCGGAAAAGCCTCTTTCGGGAAAAAAGCAGAAAAAGATACGCAAATTGCGGTTCGCAAATTGCATATCTTTTTCAGATATAACTGTGCAGTCTAGACATAGCCTCAGAGGAAAAGAGGTGTCACAGCTACCGCCAGCCTAGGCAAAGTCCAACTGGCAAGTAGGTTGCATGTATGTTTGTAATAGCAGGGTGTTTATTTCTGTGGTTAGCAGAAAGAGCATGTGGGTGATTCTGTTGCATATTAATATTTTCTAATGATACTCCTCCAACACTATTTTTGTCACCAGTTTGTGATGTAGGAAGTTATTTTTCACCAATAAAATTTCCTGGGAGTGGAAATAAAAAAGTTCATGCTTTTTAAAATATGAAATGTAGTTCTATTTGTTGCATGAAATGATTATGGAGACCAGTAGCCCATCTGTCCTAAATTCTCTTAATTGTATGCGCATGCAAAATGGTTTCACTCTGACATTATCTCTTTATAAACCACATTTGGGAAAACATATTTTTGTTTGCTGTCTGACACTGAGTGCTACCACTGGTGTAATATAAAAAACAGGTCATTTAAGCTCATTACAGCAAGCAAAAATGTCTATTTTTAAAGCAAATGATCTTTTTTCATATTTAACTAACCTAACTAATAATGACTAAATAGATTTTGTCAGATTTAAAGAAAAAAATGTCCTTTTTAGGCTGCAACTAAACATGGAAACGTTCATCCTGAAAGGAAAATATTTAGGGTACTGTTTGTTTTTCAAAGAAAATCTTATGTAACCTTATGTACATATATCATAGCCTTTAAATTTGTAAAAGCACTTTAAGCTTGTTCAAGATAAATGTGGGATATTATTATTTAAAGAAATCACTCATAACTCACTCAAGAACTATCAATATATATTTGATTTGCTTTTCATTATAAATGCATTGTAACTGCTGAGATGTTTTGAAAAACAGTCAAGGACAAATGTATTCTTTTACATTTAAATTAAAAGACATTCTGCCAGTAGGACACAATTCAATTAATAACAAATGCTCTTCCAGTAGCAAAACAGGACATTTTTACCAAGTCAAAAAGAGCTTGTTGACCTTTTGATTCTGATCACTATTAGCCTACAGCCTCTGTGAAGCTATCTACTCCCTTTGGTAACAAACTGATCATTACCAATATTTATGTGATAAATATTCACAAAGTTGTACAAAAGAATTTTTTCCTTTTTAATAGTGATATGGAATGTTATGTTTTAAGTTTGCATCCTATACTACCCAATAATTCTACATTCTAATCAAACCTTCCAAGCAAGACTTAAAGATGCTAAACAGATCTGAATGATCTGGGGAGGGATAGAATGAAGTAACATTTAGGTAGAAACTCGTATCAGAATGGCAGAAACAGCTATTTTATTTTAAAATACTGTTAATTGGAGCTAAAGGTGAACGAATAAATTATGGGTTTGTACTTTGTTGTATTATGTTTACTCTGCCAAAAATTTCCTGTGTGACGTTGTGTAGGTCTTTCTATATCTCGAAACCTCCATTTTCCATCTTCAAAAGGAGCTCAGTAATTTCTATTGGTCTGGTTAGAATGCAGATTCTTGGGGACAAGATAGGTGTCTTATTTGTGTTCACCATGACTAGTATGACATGGACCTTATGTTCCATTCCAAAGTGCTATTGTAATACAAATGAGACTGAAAAGAAGTCCAGAGGAAAGAAAGCAATTTTGAACTAAGTTTTCTTACTGAATAGAAAATCTAAGGTTATGTCTACACTACACGCTTTGCCGGAAGAGGCAATGCAAACGAAGCACTTATTAGCATTTTCTCATGCTTCATTTGCATAATCTCTTCTGGTCCGTTTTTACACAATTCAATGGCTGGAAGTTGAAGCTAAACAAATTCAGACTGGAAAGAAGACTTACATTTTTGACAGTGGAAATAATTAACCAGGGGAACAATTTACCAAAAGACATGGTGGATTCTCCATCATTGACCATTTTAAAATCAAAATTCGATTTTTTTCTAAAAGATAAACTCTAGGAATTATTTGGAAGAAGCTCTGATGCCTGTGTTATACAGCAGGTCAGACTAGATGACCATAATGTTCCCATCTGGCTTTATAATATATGAATCTATGAAAGTACTCCCCCCATCTTCAACCTGGGGATGCTATGATACATGCCTGGCTGGTCATGGTAGAGATATATAGAGAGGCATTTAATGGTACAACTCAGTTTAATGATACAAACTTAAGTTGCAGAAACAGAGTCCCAAAATCATCACAAGGTCAGATGTATGTCCCTAAGGGTATGTCTACACTGCCACCCTAGTTCGAACTAGGGTGGCTAATATAGGCATTCGAACTTGCAAATGAAACCCGGGATTTAAATATCCTGGGCTTCATTTGCATGTTCCCGGGCGGGCGCCATTTTTAAATGCCCGTAGTTCGAACTACCTGCCCGCGGCTACACGCAGCATGGACTAGGTAGTTCGAATTAAAGCTCCTAATTCGAACTACCATTATTCCTCCTGCAAGTCAATCGCAGTAAATCAGTGGTTAGACTGTTATCCACAAAATTCTTTCGAGTTTAAAAGGGTTCCATGGCCAAATAAAATTGGGGAACACTGGCTTAAGCTATAGAGCCAGCTGGAGCTCATTCTTACCTTTCTGCTATAAGTGGTCTAAGTGTCACTGTAAAGGACAGTGAACCACAGCCACTAAGTGTGTGGATTACGCATGCTAGAACATTTTTAAGCAATGAATCAAACGGTCTTCTTTCTACTGAGAGTCTATGTGTGTGTGTGCATGTAGAAGTAGGGGGCAGATAATTATTACCAGCAATGAGGCCTGTCATTTTGAAATGTTTGAAAGCATAGCAGAAAAATTGTCCATGCCATTATTTCAGTATATTACACAACAAATCGCCCCGTCTTCAAAACTGTCATGGCAAAAGTAAATGACAATCTTTACACTGCAATTTGCTAGGAAGGCTGCAGGAATATAATTAAACTAAACAGCTCTTTTTAACACAGCCAGTCAGGGAAAGACAGCTGCTTCTGGAAACTATTGATCTCAGTGGAGACTTCTCTGCACTGAGAAGGCTTTTGCCACTTGACAGTTAAGTTTCATCTAAGCTTTTGATTGTCATGACATCTGGGTGTGATGTGCCACAACAGGTATGTGGAGCAAAAATGGCATAGGCACTGCAGAGGTGATGAATTGCAGAAACATGACAGGTCTTTGCACTGCTTGATATATATCGGTATGCTCAATTTCAAAGGCAGTTTTCGGCACTATGCTAAAAAAAGCAGAAATACGAGTTACAGAGTTAGTAACAAGTCTCAGAGGGGTCGCTGTGCTAGTTTGTAACTTTAAAAACAATGAGCAGTCCTATGGAACCTTAGGGACTAACGAATATATTATATCATGAGCTTTCATGGGTAAAACCCACAAAAGCTCATGATATATTTGTTAGTCCCTAACGTGCCACAGGACTGCTCGCTGTTTTTAGAGTTAGAAAGAGTTTAAACAGAGATGTGATTTTGCAGTATTTTACAAGCAAATGGGAGCTGAAGTCAATGGGAGACTACATCTAAAACACAGGACCCAAAGGGCACATCTACACAGCAGAGCTAAAGCCAAAATAAACTTTGGAACTTGAGCTACGTCAATTGTGTAGCTTAAGTCAAAATAGCTTATTTCAGCTTTTGGCACTGTCTACACACCAGAAAGTCCGAGAAAGAACACTCTTCCTCCGACTTCCCTACCTCCTCATAAAATGAGTGTTACAGGAGTCGGAGTAAGAAGTCCTCTAGCTCATCATTATTTTGACATTATGTTGAAATAACTGCTTGTAAAGTAGACACGCACTATGTTATTTCAGAATAACATCAGTTATTATGAAATAACACTGCTGTGTAGACGTACCCAAAGTGTCCTAATCTTGATTAATTGCAATAAGGCACCTATGCATTGATCAATCAAGAGTATCTTTACTGACATTTGAGACATAAGAACGTAAGAACGGCCATACTGAGTAAGACCAAAGGTCCATCTAGAGCTACGTCTACACTGTATCCCTCTTGCGCGCAAAAGCCTATGCAAATGAAGCACAGATTAGCATATTGCCGCACTTCATTTGCATAATTAATTAGGGGCCTTTTTTGCGGAAGAGGCTTTTGCGCGAAAAAGGAGCCGTCTACACAGCTCCTTTTTGAGCAAAAGCACCCTCTTGCGCAAGAGCCGTTCTTCCTCATTTTTTCAGGAAGAACGTCTCTTGTACAAGAGGGGGTTTTTGCACAAAAGAAGCTGGGTAGACGGCTCCTTTTTGCGCAAAAGCCTCTTCTGCAAAAAAGGCCCCTAATTAATTATGCAAATGAAGCGTGGCAATATGCTAATCCGTGCTTCATTTGCATAGGCTTTTGCACAAGAGAGGTGCAGTGCAGATGTAGCAACAGGTAATCCTCATGTGATTCCTCTCCTGTCATCCATTTCCAGACAAACAGAGGCTAGGGACACCATTGCTACACATCCTGGCTAACAGCCATTGATGGACCTAACTTCCATGAATCTATCTAGCACTTTTTTGAACCCTGTTAAATGTTAGTCTTCACCACATCCTCTGGCAAGGAGTATCACATGTTCACTGTGTGCTGAGTGAAGAAAAACTTCATTTTATTCGTTTTAAACCTGCTGGCTATTAATTTCATTTGGTGACCTCTAGTTCTTATATTGTGGGAGTAAGTAATAACTTTTCCTTATTCACTTTTTCCACACCAGTCATGATTTTATAGATCTCTATCATATCCCCTTTAGTCTCCTCTTTTCTAAGGTGAGAAGTCTTTTTAATTTCTCTTCATATGGGACCCATTCCAAACCCTTAATCATTTTTGTTGCCCTTAACTGAACCTTTTCCAATGCCAATATATCTTTTTTGAGATGATGTGACCACATCTGTATGCAGTATTCAAGATGTGGGTGAACCATGGTTTTATAGAGAGGCAATAAGATATTTTCTGTCTTATTCTCTATCCCCTTTTTAATGATTCCTAACATTCTATTTGCTTTTTTGACTGCCAGTGCACACTGAGTGGATGTTTTCAGAGAACTATCCACAATGACTCCAAGAGCTCTCTCTTGAGTAGTTGTGGCCAAATTAGTCCCCATCATATTGTGTATATATAGTTGGGATCCTTTTTTCCAATGTTCATTACTTTACATTTATCGACATTGAATTTCATTTGCCATTTTGTTGCCCAATCACTTAGTTTGGTGAGATCTTTTTTAAGCTCTTCAGTCTGCTTTGGTCTTAACGATCTTAAGCAGTTTGGTATCATCTGCAAGTTTTGCCTCCTGACTGTTTACCCCTTTCTCTAGATCATTTATAAATAAGTTGAATAGGATTGGTCCCAGGACAAACCCTGGGGGCCCCCACTAGGTACCTCTCTCCACTCAAAAACTAACCATTTATTCCTACCCTTTGTTTCCTTTTAACCAGTAATCAACACCTACTGTAATATCATGTTTTAGCAAATGACATGCATCGAGACAAGCCCTTCAATGGAAGTAAAAATTATTCACATTCAAAGATGTCAATCCAAATTGGATTCTACTGTGCTGAATATGCCAAAGCAGGCAGGAGCAAGTCCTAGGCACAGTGGGTAAGAGCAATGCCATTGACAGACTACAAGTCTTACACAGTTCAGCCTGCCAAAGCCAATAGAAACACAGCAACTAGCACTCATAATAGGGATGCAGCAGCAACCCAGAGGGATCATGGTGGAACATAAAAAGCAGCCTCTGCAGCTGCTCAGGCCAGTAAAGGTTATAGGTGGTCCAGGTGTAACCCACCTGCCTAAAGGGAGATATCTCTTTAAGAGCTCTATGGCAGGGGGGTAAGAATGTGTTGTGTTCTGGCCATTGTGTTAGGCAGATGCACCATGAGCTCTCCACACTCAGAAGTTTCTGCATTGGGGAGTGGTAGTTTTGGGTATGTACAGTAAGTCCCTGTTTCTGGGCTCAGGCTTCAGGGCAAATAGTCAAGGCAGCTGCTTTGCAAAGACCACGTGTGGGTTGGAGAATCTGAGCCACAGTAGCAAAAAGTAGGGTGATTCTGCTAACTCTGAAACATTTTGCAGCAGGGATATTAAAAAAAAAAATCTTTATACTTAACTGAGTGGTTGGTTAATCAGTTAGCTGGCTGGCGAGCAGTGATTTCAGCAGAGGAGGACGAAGGGTCTGCATGGATTCCAGCTGAAGATTTCTAGGAGCAAGGGAAGGGGAGATGTTGTTGCAGTGCTTTTGACTCAGGAGACTGAATAGATCAAAGATTGTAACTGAGATGGGTGAATACAACCTAAGCTTCTCACTGTATTTCTGTAGGGTCTGACCTATTTAGATTTAATTTATTTGATTTATGTTTAGGTGTAAGTGTGAAGCTAATGTATGTGGATTATAAAGCAGCCACATTATGCTGTAAATAGTAATCCTTGATTTTTTTTGTTTCTTTATCATAAAGATTTTACAAAGTACTTAAGGGTTAAGTCCATCCTTATTTTAAAAAATTGTTTGGGGGAGGCTGACTTGGTGCAATCTTTGCTGAAAATCCTCAGTGGTTGAATTTTGGGTCTCCGGGTGTTTTTCCATAGGATCTTGGGGTATTTTAGACACTGGAGAAGGGCAATGGAGCAAACTCTAGCCCACTGTTACACAATAGACTTGTAAATAGTGTTCATGAATATTAGGATCATTACAAGACTCTTGGGAGAAATATGAGAAGAGGTTAGAGCCGCACAAGACAGAGGAAGGTTATTAGTGGGCTGGGTGCATTATATCATGCTTTGTATGGTGAGCCACCCTGATAAGAGGTGGGAAAAGACAGAGACAGTATTTCAGTTTAGCCAAGGCATGTTTACCTCCCAACCTGGGCTACTCAGAAACAGCATGCAGGTCACATCCTCTGTAGCTGTACAGAGCTGCAGTCCTGGTCCCTCACCTCTGACTGCGGAAGCCTGTCAGCAACACACCAGCCATGCTCTGGTTTTCCAAGGACCTATCTACTACTTATATGTAAATTGAAGTAAACACACATGTCTCTGTTTAATTGTTTCTGCCTATGTAACCCACCTACCTTCTGGGTGCAGTGTACTGTCCCGTCTAGTGGCACTGAGATTGGCTTTTAGTGCATTCCATATAGAGGCTCACGCGCTAAGCTCCAGAGATCCCAGGTTCGATTCCACCTGTAGGCACTACACCTACACACGGCTATGTGGGTTTGAACATGTGCAAACAGCATCAAACGTGGAGAATTCATAACTTTGCATATAATGTTGCTACATCCATTTCACCATGATATTATTGACCAGTGAGCTATTAGAGTTCAAATGATACCTCACAAGTTATATTTTGTACAAAAATTATTACACTAGTGTATAGGGTATGAAAACAGGAGTATTCAGTCTCATAGAATCCCAGGTTGGATTACTTTGCTCATTCATTTCTTCTGTGATAGCAGGAAAGATGGTGATGGAAAAAACTGGGGATTGCAGTGACTAGCAGTGGGCGAGTGAGGAGGATACCCACCTCTGTTTTGTGGCCTCATGAGGGTTGTCTTTCTCTTCTACCACAGCCATTAGTGTAGATGAGCCAGACAGAGAGTGGGCATCATAACTGGGAAGCACGGGCATTTTGCAATCTCAGCATCTGGTGGGTTCATGGTTCCCCTGTTTCATACAGCTGAAAAGAAACAAATGTATAATTCTCTGACCTCACAATGGGAGGGTCTTTTTATTGACAGCCCAGTTACAACTTCGCTTCCGTGCAGTCAGCACTATGCATCAGGTAGAAGATGGACTCAGACGAGCAGCTGCTGTGGTCAGTATTTAATGATTGCGATTCCACTGCATTTCATACTAGCAAGTCTGTGAAACTTGATTGTAAGTACACACTACTCTCCTCCAAACTTTAGAGCACACTACCGGGGGCTCCTGCTCTCACTTTACGAGATAAACATAAGCAGACATGGTGAGATTTACAGTCTCTTTTCCAAGGTGTGCACAGTTACTATTCAACACTATTAAAGGGGTGTACGATTATTCTCTTTGTGGGTGATATCATGTGATTGGCACACGCAACCAACATATATGCATTGTTCTACATCTGATGCACTACCCGCCATGATGACATGGCTCAATATCCATGATCCTCCCTCCATGGGTCACATTGCACCTGGTAAACAAGTGCACGTAAGTGCAAGGAACTGAGCTAAATGACCCCTTGAGATCCCTTTCAGTCCAACAATTCTGAGTCTATGATTATTCTAGTAAATTTGTCTTGTGAGTTATACCAACAGAAACAGTGATTATTCCAATATTATGTCATTATTATTTCACAAGCCAAGTTAGATGCCATGTGGTGTATTACTTCCACAATTCAAAACTATTTATAGGAAAATCAATAAAACACTGCAAGCCAGCTGTCACCATGAAGAAGTCTGGAAAAATACTAACTCTAGCTTACTGGTCTGCTATCAAATATTTCTTGCACAAATTATTCATCCCCTGGTTTTGAAGAGTCCTGGTTAATAATGTAATCTATTTTTTCTAAATTAAATAACTGAAACGGTCTAATTTATAATATAGACAGTTATTGTGAGAAACCAATAAATATGCTGCACTGAAAACATAGTCACACTATATGTTACAGAATGAGCAAATAATTTAGTAAATTAGAAAACAACTTTATAGTTGTTTTTAATACAGTGTAAACAGACTAAATGTACCATAACAATCCCAGAATTAATAAGATTTTTAAAGTGTCCAACACTTAATTTTGCTCACTGATTTGACATAGTTTTTACAATAAATTAAATGAATTTAGGGCTTATCTATATGGTACAGCAATGTACATGATGGGGCTGTGATTTCTACAGCATACTAATGTATTGTGTGTTAACTGGTCCATATAAACCCCACCAGTGCACACTAAAGTTTCTGTAGTGCACTCTAATTAGACTTGATAAAATTCAATTTTTATTTTTTTATAATTTCAATGGGATAAGCATATTTTAAGGATTCAAAATTTCAGTTGTGCATAATTACAGATTTTAAGCCTTTTTTATTCATTTAAATGTTGCCAGTTTGGGAAAATCATGGTGGGGTGCTCAGAGAATTGTTTGATGACAGGATGCACTGAGATTCAAAAAGTTAAAGCTTTATAATTGTTAAAATACAAATTTTCAACATCACATGTTGATATATAAAAGAGTAAATATTTCTAAGTCTAATTCATATGCTTCCAAGCAACATTTTTCTTACTTTGCCTATCTGTACAGTTTGATTATTTTTTAAATGGTTTGTGTGTGAAGAAATCAATATTGAGCCACATTTATAGATAAAAATCAAATCCTCCCAAGTCTAACTATTTGGGTCTCCCATGTCTATCTGGTCAGCATCCCATGTGTTGGAACCAACTCACTACCAAGTGGTGATCTTCACCTGACTATATAAAACCCATGACCTTAGGTCTGACTGGATGACTATAAAGTCAATCAGAGATCTTCAGCCCAACATGCTCTGGTACCAAGTACATTTATGTGCAATTGTGATGGGATGAACCAGGCCCTAAGCCCCTCCCCCCACCCACACTCCCACCCCCGCCCCAGAGAGGTAATAAAGAAGTCCTCCAAGCAGGCTAGAGTGGCTACAAAGAAAGCAGCCAATCAGGAGCCAGGAAGGCCCTATGAAAGGAGCTGCAGAACAAGACAACAGTCAGTATCCTTGGAGATGCTGAGGTGTGGATTATGGAGACTGGCTGGCTGAGAAAGCAGCATCAGCATCAGCCACAGCAGTACCCCCCATTATGTGCAGCTCCAAGTGGAGAGCTCTTTGGAGGCTAATTGACTATGATGGGACTTTGAGATAAAGCCCTCAGATAAGGATAAAGAAACTATCTCCAGGAGAGGAAGCCTTGGAGGCACCATTCCCAATCAGAGTATGGAACAAGCAGACTCAGAGACATTATATAGAGGGCACTGAGATGGGCTGCTGTTAAATGTGTACCCAGGAAGGAGATTGTGTTTGATCACACACAATGTGTGACTCGGCCAGAGGACTGAGTCACCAAAGAAAGCTTCAGATAGAGGAAGTGCAGGCACATAGGCTCAGCCAGAGGGGGTGCTAATGAAAGGTGAGTGCCACCCCATTACACCAACCTTGTGTGCAAACATGGTATTTGTTATGGAGCATCCATGACTTACATAGAAGTCTAATAACAACTTAGTTGTCAGGTCCAAATCAGGAATGTCATTTCTCTCAATCATTCCCCACCAGATACCTCCATTGTTCCCCACATGAGGGTTGAAATCTCTCAATAGAATTAGAGTCAGTAGGTGACACTCCACTAGGCACTGATCCCACCATCTCCAGAAAGGCAAAGTACTCCCAACTGCTGTTAGGCACAAACAACAATCTGGGATTTCCTCCCTAGCATCCAAAGTCTCATTGAGGTGACCCTCTCATCAACTGGGACAAACTCCAGCTGCATAGCATCTAGCTAGGGACTTGTGAGTATCCCTACAGCCACCTGGGGCCTCTCATATGGGGCCACTCCTGAACAGAAAAGAAACCAATGAAAATGTCTGTCTCCAGAGCCAATGCTTTGTGTGAAGGTGATGTCAGCTATATCTAGTTGGTACCTTTCCACCTCTTCTACCAAGTCTGGCTCCTTTCCCATCAGCAAAGTAATATTTCATGTCCCTAGAGCCAGTTTCCATTACAGAAGGCCAATTCATCATGATCTGTCCCTCCTGTGGCCATTCTGGCATTACACCCAACCTTTACCCTTTGTCTCAGACAAATCGAAACTGGATCCAAACCATCCTTCATTTGGATTTTGAACCAAAGTAATCATAATAATGGACCTGATCTTGCAGGTCTGTCATAAACATTCATTGACTTCAATGAGAGAATGAAGATTATAGTATTAAAGTAAAAAAAAAAAAAGGCTGAGATATTTGTAATGTTTGGTCATCACTAATGTTGGCCTTCACTGATTTTAATAATGTAGCTGATGTCTAGATCACTCACACTGGCATTTTGTACTCTGGAACAGAGAAAGCAGTCTATCTGAATGTAGTTGTGCCTACAGACAAATGTAGACTGCTGGGAGTTTCCTTCAAAAGAAGGGATCTATTTGAGTTGCCAGGAAGGAGGAAAAGAGTGAAGGATTCAAAAGGTTTCAGAAAATTCATTGAGAAGCTATATAGAAAGTTCCAGATGTAGGAAGCATGGGAAGTGGGGAACTATTAATGGGTCCCGGGATGTGTGGGAAAGAAGACCATTGGAAAAGGGTTTCCAATTGTTTCAGATAAGCATATACTATTAGGATGTGGAATAATCTCCTAAAGGAAGTGGTAGGACTCCTCCACTCACACCTGGCAAACTCCTTAGGGCTTTCAAATTATATTGGAGAAAACACGATGGAAAAGGTAGTACTGGCACTGGCAGGGAACTAGAATAGATGAGATAGAAAAGACCTTACAGTGATATCTGACTTTTCTGATTCTGATTTTTATCCTGGCTCATAGGATTTCATTCTCAAATCTTCACTTTTGTTTCATTTTAAATGATCAGAAGTAGATCATATGGAAACAAAACATTAACAAAAACCAGGAAGAGTGAACTGCAGCAAGGCCCTACATGAAAAGCAAAGATGCTTGTTACCGCTTTGTCCAATTACTGTTGCAATGGCTACAGAAAGAACAAAAGCTACCAGAGCAGAAACATGAGACTGACTTCTCAGAACTACCTGTCAGAGGATATGATAATATATGACAGTGGTGATTACTATGATCTGAGTGCCTTGTCTGTGTTGGAAAAGGAAGGTCAAAATAAAAGTATTAAAAGTCAGACTAAACTTTTTTTTCTTGCCAAGACAATTTATCAGAAGTGAAAGAATATCTGAGGATGAGTTTGGAATGAAAAGCAGTGAAGTATGGCCTGCTGGGAGATGTTACCCTGACTATCAAGAAGGACTGTGAATGATTCTTACTTGAACACTAGGTTTTATCAGATTTCAAGGATAAAGTGAGGGAAAGCCAGGGGTTGTGGCCTTCAGAAATGCCAAATCAGCAAGTGGATCATCCCAATAACAAGTCTTAAAGACAAAAGAACTAGGGGTCACCAAATGAAATTAATAGGCAGCAGGTTTAAAACAAACAAAAGGAAGTTTTTCTTCACTCAGCACACAGTCAGCTTGTGGAACTCCTTGCCATAGGATGCGGTGAAGGCAAGATCTTTAACAGGATTCAAAAAAGAGCTAGATAGATTCATGGAGGTTAGGTCCATTAATGGCTATTAGCCAGGATAGGTAGGAATGGTGTCCCTGGCCTCTGTTTCTCTGGAGGTTGGTGACAGGGGAGGGATCACATGAGGATTACCTTTTGTGATCCCTCCCTCTGGGGCATCTCATATTGGCCACTGTCGGCAGACAGGATACTGGGCTAGATGGACCTTTGGTCTGACCCGGTATAGCTGTTTTTATGTTCCTATGTAACATAGTTATTTGATTCTGAATATCTAAGCCCACTGCTTTCTTTCTGGAAAACTGAAAAAACACCTTAGTCTTGAAGCACCTTAAAGACTAACAAAACATGTAGACGGTATCACGAGCTTTCGTGGGCACAACTACTTCTTCATATCAATGGAGTTATTAATGGTTCAGTTTCTAAATAAATAGGGTATGGCAAGGGGGAAGAGAGACAAAGAAGGAAAAAAAGGGGGAAAGAAATAGTCAATTAGAGTGTCCATGCTACATGAAGCTGATAGAGAAGGTGCAAATTGTTCTTAAGTACCCATTGTTTGGCTTTTTATGTCATCAGGATGTGGAATGTAGTGGGCCATTCAGCCAATGTCTCTATTCATACCTTTGTGATAGGAATCAAACCTGTAATTGTGTAGTGCCATTTTTCATATCCATGCTTAGAAATCTAATATTCATTTTGTTTCATTTTGAATTTGATGTTCTCTCACTTACAGAACAAGGTAACAAAAAAACAAAAAAAAGGTCTGTACTTTTTGTTTCGTTCTAATGTAATCTGCTTCATCTGTAACCAGCTTAGTGTTCAGTAAGTCGTATGTAACTACTTAATAAGACCAGCTGGCTTTAACCAGCAGTGGTTTTAGTAAAGTTATGTAAGGTCAGCTCCATGTTCTTTAACTGTACAATTCAAAGAAGCTATTTTACTGCAGATAGAGTTAATGGGAGACACTTCTGATGCTCAGCTCTGTGGAATAAAAGAGGGGTGTCTACATGTTCTTGAGCAGCAACTAATTCCATTCCTAAAATTACTTAAACTGCATAGGCCAGAGAAAGAAGAAATACTAAGCCAAATCATAATTGTCTCCCAGTGCCAGTTCAAGGATGTTGAATTCTGATTCTGAATCTCCAAGGCCAACATTTTCAAAAGTGTCCATTCAGTTGAATGCCTCAGTTTTTGGGTTCATAATTTGAGACTCCTGGGGCCTAGATTTTTGTAGGTGCTGAGCACCCACAGTTCTCACTACCTAGATCTGCATGCAGGCATTTCTTCTATTCAGTGACTACTTCCTTGGTCCCTTCTTGAGCAGTGAATCAATGGACAGAGAGAGAGACTAAAGGAGGGGCTCAATAGCAGTGTGTCCCCCTTCTTTCTATAGTCCTGTTTCCCCTTTGCAAACCATTTTCAGCTGGGAGCCTGGCAGTAGGCAGCCTGTATGGATGGGAACTCCATGATGTTTCTTTGCTAATATGTAGACTTTCCCCCATGCCCCCTGTCCTTCTAAGAATAGCCTCTTAGAAGGTAATGGCCCGTTGGTCTTGTTTACGTGTGGCTGAAGCATCAGCTTGCCTTTTGTCTCTGAGGAACCGGCTGGCCACTTTGCACACTTGAGACGTGTATCAGAAATACCACGTAGTAAGAAACACCATCGATATGTTTGCATACAATGTAGGCACATATATTTTACCAGGACAGTAACAACCACCAAGTTATGAATTTTAAAATGATACTTCACAAGGCATATTTGATACACAAATTATTTTAGTAGTGGACACAGTGATATATACTTTCATGGATATACTTCAAGATATATTTCAAGGGTTTGGCAGGATCCTTATATAAACTTCTCGCATTATTTCATTGGCTCTATTCCTTTATTGGTTTTCTTGGTAGCATCTTCAGTTTGTGAATATGCAATCTGCTAATACATATGGCAACAGGGCTGCAAATCGTCAACTTAAGATCATGTTGATTTGGTCTTTGTGGCAGGAAATTCAAAGAATACCTTTGGAGTTTTAATTCTGTAATACATTTTTAGTTCATTTTCTAAGAAATCGTACTACGAGAGATTCAACTTATGAGCAACCTGAATACTAACTCTAAAATTTTGCCATGGATCAATCCTGTCCCATTGACTTTAATGTTAATGGGATTTCATCATCAACAACAACAACCATGGGCTCAGCGCCTGTTGGTGTCCAATGCCTCCTTCAATATTTCCTTCCATCTTTCCCTGTCCAGTGCGGAGTGGCTTAGTTTCTGTAGACTAGCTCTGCACCAATCTACTATATCATCTACCCATTCTCTGTGGGGTCTGCATCTCCTATTCGGACCATCCATTACGCTGAATACCAGAGCCTTGATTTTTCGCTCATCGTTCATTCTGCAGATATGCCCAAATAGCTGTAACTTTCATTGTATAACCTTTGGCTCTTCATTAATCATAGAATCATAGGGCTGGAAGAGACCTCAGGAGGTCATCGAGTCCAGCCCCCTGCCCAAAGCAGGACCAATCCCAACTAAATCAACCCAGCCAGGGATTTGTCAAGCCAAGACTGAAAAACCTCGAGGGATGGAGATTCCACCACCTCTCTAGGTAACCCATTTCAGTGCTTCACCACCCTCCTAGTGAAATAGTTTTTCTTAATATCCAACCTAGACCTCCCCCACTGTAACTTGAGACCACTGCTCCTTGTTCTGCCATCCGTCACTACTGAGAACAGCCTCTCTCCATCCTCTTTGGAACCTCCCTTCAGGAAGTTGAACACTGCTATCAAATCTCCCCTCACTCTTCCCTTCTGCGGACTAAATAAGCCCAAATCCCTCAGCTTCTCCTCATAGGTCATGTGCTCCATCCCCCTAATCATTTTGGTTGCCCTTCGCTGGACCCTCTCCAATGTGTCCACATCCTTTCTATGTGGGGGGGGGTCCCAGAACTGGATGCAATACTCCAGATGTGGCCTCACCAGAGCCGAATAAAGGGGAATAATCACTTCTCTAGATCTGCTGGCAATGCTCTTCCTAATGCACCCTAATATTCCATTCACCTTCTTGGCTACAACGGCACACTGTTGACTCATATCAAGCTTCTCATCCACTGTAATCCCCAGCATTAATAGCATTAATAGCATGCTATTTCTTAGGAACATTTTTTGGAAGAAAGGCTCCATCTGCAGGCAGGTTTGCAGGTCTGCAGCCAGGGAAGAAAGCATTGGGATCTGCCCTCCCTGGCTGCAGCCTTCAGAAAAAAAGAAAACTGATTCCATTTCAAAATGTATATCAAAATTGGTTGATAAATAAAGGAGATATGGGCAAAAGAAGAGTCTCTAAATATAAATATTTTTTCCAAATATGACTTAAATATACATATCTGGTTACACAAATATCCTTACCCATACCCTTCATTAATGGTTCATTATTGACAGGTAGGAGGTCAGGGCTGAGGGAAAAAATAAAATAATTCTACTTGTAAAATTAGTATTTCTATAAGTAAGTCTCCTATCAATCACCTAAATAAGCATTTTGTTGGCCAGCTACTACTGATAAAATTCTGACTGTGCCTTCATAACTTACTTAAATAAAGAAATATTCTCACTACTGATAAAATTGGGAAAAAATGTGAGGTCGGCATTGGCAGTGTCATGAAGCAAACCCCAAGTTCATACTTATATAGGACTCATCCAAGGAGTGATATCATGTATAAAAAAACCCTTGGCTAGTAATAACTGGCTATTTACAATACAGCACGCTCATTTGTATAGTGCCTTTGATCCTGTTTTTTCTTTTCTTAAGTGTCAGTTTGTTCTTTCTTCTTTTCATCTGTAATATACATACAATTGTGTATTTAAGTGTGCTCCCCTCTTTCTGTTTCATTCACTGTCCATGCTTCACATGATTGAATTTGCAGGTGATGGTCATATGGATTTCAGTTGAGTGGATCTTGAGGAGGATACATTAGTGTTGCCTTCCCTCAATCAGTTTCAGGAAAATTCACTTGTATTTTTATAGTATAGCAAAAGAAAAATTCCAACAATTTATTGTTTCATAGCAAAAATGAAATCGGAATAAACATTTGTAACTACATTTTATATATAGTCTACATAAACTTTGTATTTCCTTACAAAATTAATCAAACATTTTTTCATACATTCATATGAAAGGAGAGATAATTTTCCTTATTCACTGTATAAGGGTGCATCTACACAGCACCCTTACCTCAAAATAAGATACACAATTTGCACTACACAAATTGTGTAGCTTATTTCAAGGTAATTTCTAAGTAAAGTGCTATTCCCACAAGTCCCTTAACCCTCGTGGACTGAGGATTACAGGGATGCTGGAACAGCACTCCCGTTATTTCAAAATATATTTCAAAATAACAGGCACGTTTAAAGATGCAGAATGGCTATTTCAGGATACTTCCGGTATCCCGAAATAATGCCACTGTCTAGATGAAGCCTAAAAGACATTATATATATCCTCTCATTTTCCTGTGAAATACTGAGAAAATAGCACTAAAGTGCACAGAAATATTCTGGTAAAAAAACACAGGTTTTTGGTATTTAGCTAGAGAAAAAAAGAGAGAGAGAGAGAGAGAGAGAGAGAGAGAGAGAGAGAGAGAGAGAGAGAGAGAGAGAGAGAGAGAGAGAGAGAGAGAGAGAGAGAGAGAGAGAGAGAGAGAGAGAGAGAGAGAGAGAGAGAGAGAGAGAGAGAGAGAGAGAGAGAGAGAGAGAGAGAGAGAGAGAGAGAGAGAGAGAGAGAGAGAGAGAGAGAGAGAGAGAGAGAGAGAGAGAGAGAGAATATCACTTGCAATTCTATAGATATATTTTTACTGATTTTTATAAAAAACTTTCTGCTACTAATTTTTTCGAACTATGGGGCAAGTGTAGACATACCCTAAGAGCCTCATTGCATATTTAGACAAGGAATTCCTCAATTTAGCGCACCAAAAAAGTGACAAACTCTATAGCCTATCAATTGATGAATTCATCAGCAACTTTGCTTTCCCTGTTAAAATTAATATGATATGCAAACAGATATACTGCTATTTGTACTGCTTTTATTAAGTAACCTGGTCTATGTAACTGTACTGCTTTTGTTTTGCTGTAGATATAAAGTTTTCATATCTACTTATTAAGAAATCATAAACGAAAATTTAATACTATTTTATAATGCAAACAGGCATAGTGCAAGATGTGTTTCAACTAGATTACTATTTTATTTTTATAAATATATGAATATAAAGCCTTTGTGTTTCTATATTCAATGTCCTTTCTGTGAAAATAATAAATTATTTTTCCTATGGTATGTGGACTCTTACACTTGCCATAGTTTTGAGCCTCAGAATGTCATAATCTGGCCCTGGCCTGCAGGCATGTTTACAAGACGACAGCCAGAAAAGATATGTCACAGCACTTCCTTTCCTAGCTACTTCCTGCAAACCTACCTTCCATTTATTAGCAACTGCCAGAGAATGCCGCTCTTTTGCTGGCGGCAGAAGGGTTGCCAGGAAGCAGAATCAACTGTAATTCCATTTGAGGTTAATAGGAGGTGAAATTGTTTCAGATGAGTCCAAATACTCCTTTTTTTCTATATAAAAGTCTTTTAAAATAGGCCTTTTCAATTTAAATGATTCTTAAAGAGAGTTTTTAAACTTACATAAGAACAGCCATGCTGGGTCAGACCAAAGGTCCATCTAGTCCAGTATCCTGTCTGCCAGCAGTGGCCAATGCCAGATGCCCCAGGGGGAGGGATCACAACAGGTAATCCTCATTTGATCCCTCCCCTGTCTCCCACTTCCAGAGAAACAGAGGCTAGGGACACCATTCCTACCCATCCTGACTAATAGCCATTGATGGACCTCCCCCTCCATGACTCTATCTAGCTCTTTTTTGAACCCTGTCAAAGTTCTAGCCTTCACCGCATCTTCTGGCAAGGAGTTCCACAGGTTGACTATGCGCAGAGTGAAGAAAAACTTTCTTTTGTTTCTTTTAAATCTGCTGCCTATTAATCTCATTTGACTTAAGATGTCATTTATGAAGGTGTGTCTTTCCTTCTTAACAATCCCTGGATAGGTGATTCTTGTCTGTCTGAGTTTGAGAAGGAAGTTGTTTAAGCATTGCCAGATGACCAATGGATTCCCAAGCTAATATGAATATTTAATTTTGAAATGGCTTCTTATGCTAGTAAGAAACCTGTTGTATCAAGGTCATTTGATCCCATAGTGGTACCTACACTATAGCAGTGAAATGAGGATGTTATTGCATTAGATACGTACATTTATACAGAAGACATTTGCAAATGAACATTACTAAAAGAAGCTTGTGTCATCTCAAACACTTATGGAAAAAACAATGGTTTTGATTTTTAATTGGACACATGAGGCTCGACGTAACCAAAACACTTCACAAATATACACATTTTCCTTATAGTGAAACAAATGCAGTGTGATGGGGTGGACAAAGCCTGACACCCCTTCTGGAGTCCTTTCAGCACCCTGACCAGCAGCAGGAGCAGTAGAGTGGTCCTCTGAGCAGAACAGAGGCTGTGCAGCAGGCTAATATAAAAGGAGCTGCTAGGCCAGGACCTGTCAGTTTCTTCCTGGAGCTTGACCCAGGCAGATCTCAAGGCTGACTGGGGAACACCAGCACTCTGGACAGCTCCAAGTGGGCGCTAGGGCATCCCTACCTGGTCGGAGCCAGGCTCTGCGGCTGAAGGCTAGCCAAGAAGCCAAAGAGAACCCTGCAGAACCCTGACAAGGGGAACTCAACCACAAGGCCCTAGAAAAGGGTTGTATAGAACAGCATCCCGGGGAAGTGGCCCAGGGACGTGACAGCAACTAAGTACTTTGAAACTCAGCAGGTAACTGCTACATATAGGGTCCCTGGGCCGGAATCCAGAGGAGTGGGTGGGCCTGAGTCCCCCCCTGCAAACCGCACCCGGGGAGGGTAAAAGAAGAGGCCAGATCTCTGGCCACTTACTGGACTCTGCCTCGCCCACAGGCAGGTGAGTAGAGACTGTAAGACTCCCCTCAGCCACTAAGGGATGCTTGCCCGAAGGGTGGAACCTTTTACATGCAGATTTTAGACCTTGACAAAAGAAAATAGTGTCAATAAGAATATTTCTCAGCTTCTTTAAGCATTTTCTCTAGGTAGAGTGGAGTGGGAGAAAAGGTGTGACATAAAGCTTCTGGTTCAGTTTATGCAGCCTTGGATCATCCAGTGCTATATATATCAACCTTCCCTGAGGTCCTAGAAAAAGAATATCTTCTCATGAAGCACAAAAAGTGAACTGTTAACTCTGTTGATAGCCAGGTAGTTCCTAAAAAGTACTAATACCCTTGAGGTGCAGTTGACCAAACAAAATGAGTGCCATAGCAAAGGGATGCTGATATTAACAATCATATTTCCACCAGAAATTTGTACGTATTTCTAGAAGAAACTTTCACTGAGATGCACCCCATTTCCTGTGGCTCTTTGGCAGAACTTTCCTATTCAGCGACTGAGAAGGGAAATTTTAAACATGGAAGAACAGGCCTATAAAAGTCACAAAGATAACCTACTACAATCTACCATAAGAACTTAGAGACTTCAAATTACTAGCATCTCTTCATTTTTAGTTTTCTTCAGAAGGGACTGTAAGAATCACAAATACCAAGACTCATTGCAAAGGTTTTAAAATAGCAAAGTCTGTTAGAAAGGTGGATTTACTCCCTATTGCCCAGAGGGTACTGCTCACAGTGCAAATGAGAAAACCAGAGGCCAGAGTGAGATGGGGTGTAGGGGGAGGTGTGTGTAAGCATTATGATTGAACTGGGAAGATGCCCAGATGGATTGGGCCAGGCCCTATTTTAGAACAGAGGTCTTACAATCTCAATGTCATGACCTATTTTTAAGAAAGGAAATTCAGGTGGATTGGGAGAGGCCAGATGGGTGTGGTCTCTCTGGTTTCCCCTCCCATCACCTGTAGTGTTACATGTACTGCCTCTGATCATTAAACTGAGGGGCTGTGTCTACATTGGCACCCTTTTTCGGAAAAGGGATGCTAATGAGACACAGCGCAATTGCAAATCCGCGGGGTATTTAAATATCCCCCGCGGTATTTGCATTTACATGTCTGCTGCTTTTTTCCGGCTCGGGGCTTTGCCGGCAAAAAGCGCCAGTCTAGACGGGGATCTTGCGGAAAATAAACCCTTTTCCGCAAGATCTCTTATGCCTACTTGAAAGGATTTGCAATTGCGCTGTGTCTCATTAGCATCCCTTTTCCGAAAAAGGGTGCCAATGTAGACACAGCCAGGGATAAAAGCCGTTCAGTATTTCTCACCTTGGGCAAGGAAAACGATCCAGCCAATTCAATTTTTATTAATAATCTGTTTTAATTTTCAGACTAAAATAAACAGTGAAACATACTTCACCTGCATGTAATAGAGGTTTCAATGTAATTTCTGACAAGGACACTGTTTTTCCTTGAATGAAATTGAGTGATCAGGATTCATACTGAGTTTGCACTGATTTCTTTACAACCCTACATATGGCAGGGTATTATCTTTATAGGAAGTATCATTAAAAGGGCAAACGATGTAGCATATCCTCTTATCTGAATTCAGCTCAGCCTAAATTTTGTCTCCACTAGAGTCTGAGCACAGTGTGAATGACTGACAATTATAGCTGTTCCAATTGCCACATGTCTTGTCATTTGCAGATATTTCACACACTAGCTGTAAATTATCTTACACATGTATGCACTGTTATAAATGTACAGTTGTAAAACAAATATTTCTCCAACAAAAAAAATCACAGTGCATTCTGTGAATTTGCTCAAGTCCCTGTCAGGTATCATAATCAATATATGTAATTTGTAAGGTAAACCTTTCAATTGAATTTCATGACTTCTGAGAGTTTAAGCTAAATCTGATTATTACTTCATTAATATTTATTTTATTAGTGTATGCATATTTAATAGCCCTTTACAAGTAAACTGAATTTTGCAATGGGATGACTTTTATGCCAGTTCATCAGGATGTGACCTAGCATGCATTCACCTATTTATGTGGTAAATCGCCATTCTGAAAGAGGACTCATGCTGTGACACTGGTTCATTAAAGTTGACATTTTTTTAAAATATGAAAAATTAATCAGTTTAATTTTGTTTTTTTATTACTTTTGAAATTTTAGAAAATTAATTTTTGGTCAACTTACTCTGCTGCTTGTGTGTGTGTGTGTGTGTGTGTGTGTGTGTGTGTGTATTTACAATATTTGTTTTACAATATTTGTTTTACAATTATATATATATAATTAAAATGTTCAAACACCAAACAATTCTGAAGACCAAATTTTGGTGATGAATTGCACTGTAAAAACACATTTAAAATTGACCATCCATTGTTCCTGTGGCTCTCTCAAGCCTATTCAATATCTTGTTTTCAAATGCTTTCTGCATTGCTCTTGATAGGCTATCTCCCTATGATTAGAGTGGCTCAATTTGGGTCTTTCTAGTTTGAAGTCCTCCAGGACTCAGAAATAGTTGAGAGCATAATTCTCCAAACCACACATGGCCATAGATTTGTTGCTATGGCTACTAGTGACACTGGGCAATGGTTTTGCTCTGTAGAGGTATTACTGGTGGAAGGGCCACAATCTGTCCATGGAATGGGCACTGCCAAACACCCAGACTGGGAATTGTCATATCAAACCTATGACCTAAATCATTCAGTCCTGTGAGGTAGAACCCACAGGATTCTATGAGGATCCTCTTTTTACAGTGTACACTCATGCACTGTTCAGTTGGATGGACAAAGAGTTTCTCTCCAAATCCATGTAATAGGCCTTATGGTCCACCACCAAATCTGGCAGGGGTCTGCATGAAGTTCCTCTCAGTACTGACTTTTGGCTCCCCGGTAGGTCTTAATCCCAACCTCCTCAAGATCCATGTTAGCATGGGTCCATTTGAGTTGTGATAACACAGACTTCCTGAGACTGCAAGACCTTTTTGGACAGAAGGGCTCCTCAGAGAGTGTCTGAGGCTGTGATTCCTGGTTTAGAATCTCCAGAGAGTGTGGATAGGGGATAATTTCTCACTCCCCCTCTAGGTAGATCAGGATAGCAAAGCACCCTCAGTAACATCCAGAAGGAGATTGCAGTTTGGAGTCAGTTATTACTGTTCCTTTCTGCATGGGAAAGGAGCGATCCACAAGCAGATTTCGGGCAGAGCCAATGGTCTGGACCTATGTTTGTATCTTTCAGTAAATTTGAAAGCTTAAGACTATCTTGGGGAGGGAAATATTCTCATTATTAAAGCCTTTTCTGGTCATTTAGGGACCATCAATCCATAAACAGTTGCCATTTTATTATGATCACAGCTTCCAAATGGTTCTTCATCTTAAAAATAATGAGGAATGCAGTCCAAGTCTGAACAAGTAATGAAGATATTACCCTGTAAGCACAGACTAAAAGAACAACAGCAGCAGCAGAGTAGTTGCTGCTAAATGGAAAACTTGTGCAGCAAATGACCATGAGAAGTAGATGCAATTTAGTGAAGAGAAATTGCTCATCTCAACCTGAAACTGCCAAAGACAAATGTGGTTTTATTTTTCTTGGTACAGAAAAAAATCCTTTCCCTTTTTATTGCTAGAATAGACTATAAATCAACTACATAAGTCACTACTTTAGACTTCAGCTATGATCTAAATTGAGTGAATGCTTGCCATGTTTGTTTTCACAACAGACAGTGAAAACATTTATTTTTAAATGATTATATTTACTTGTGCAGGTTGCAGCTGTAGTAGTAATTTGTACAGAGAGGAACATTTAGTTAATTCTATTCCTGAAACAAGGGAGAGGCAGAAAATCCTCAATAGTTGCATTTCTTTTCAGTTACAGATTGCCATTCTGCAGCTGACAGAAAACAGGCACAAAATTCCAATCCCTGAGGAACTTTCACAGTTGGTAAGATTTCAAACACCAATAAATGAGTAAAGGAGTTTAAGATGAGAAAACTGTTGGTTTGGGCAAATTGTTTTGTATATCATTACTGAAATTCTGTCATGTGGCTTGTTCTATACAAGAAGTTATGGACTTTATACAAAGTATGAAATATGCAGTGTAGTTGTAGCCGTGTTGGTCCCATGATATGAGAGAGAATAGATGGGGGAGATCTTTTATTGGACCAACTTATGTTGGTGAGAGAGATGAGCTTGGAAGAAGAGTTCGATATAGCTGAACAGCTTGTCTCTTTAACTAATAGCAGTTGGTCCACCTTGTCTCTGAGAGTATGATTTATTTTTATTTTTATTTTTTTAACAAATGAGTTAGCTATTTTGGGAGGGGGAGGAATAGCTCAGTGGTTTGAGCATTGGCCTACTAAACCAAGGCTTGTGAGTTCAATCCTTGAGGGGGGGCCGTTTAGGGACCTGGGGCAAATCTGTCAGGGATGGTACTTGGTCCTGCCATGAGGGCAGGGGACTGGACTCAATGATCTCTCAAGGTCCCTTCCAGCTCTATGAACTAGGTATATCTCCATATAATATTATTATTATTTTACAAGTATGGTCTACTCTGATTCCTCTAGAAAAACTGGCATATGCATATTTTAGCATTTATGTACATAGTGTGCAAGAATACACATAGTTACCAATTTATTTATGGATGAAAAATGTAATACTTAAACATGAATGGAAAGTTTGGAAATACAAATTTCAATCTCACTGTGTTTCTCAAATATAAATTACAGAATCATCTTTTCTTAGTCTGTTAACAAACTTGGAGACTCTAAGTAGTGGTTATAGCAGGTAACAAATTGTGAGAACCCCAGAACCAGCATTTTTCATATTAAAACTGAAGGATATAACATGCATTTGTGTTGGGAATAAAGAACACTTGTTCATGAAGCAGCATGTGCAGACTGGTAGCTTTTTCTGAGAAATACAATGGTCTATAATAACTGAAGTGGCCATTGCATTTGTGAGGATAAACCAGGGCTACCTATTGGGCATTCATCCTGAAGAGTTTTAATTCTTCAAAGCCAATGTAAATATGCATAGAAGGGGAGGAGCCCTATTAGGACAGATGTACAAATGTTTTTTATTATGTAGGTTTAGAATTATACAATCAATCCAAGGAAGAAGAAATATTATTCCCCATAAAGAGAGAGAGAGACACTGATGGAGAAACAAGGAGTGTAATGTCACACTATACTCCATATTCTTCATAAAAATATTGTTATGATATGAATATGGCATAACTAAGACCCATTTTTATGCAAGATGGGTCATGTAAGATTGCTGAAAATGTTATGATTTACTGAATGTGGTGATCATATTTGTATGCATGAATCATTTCTGTATCTGAATTTAGTAATCTGGACTATGCACCAAATACAAAAGTGATTGCATTTGGGGAACGCCCACCTGATATTAGGCAATCACCTAAATGGACCAGTAGGAAGGACAATAGGACACTGAAGATATGAAGCTCCCATCTTTCTGAGAAGCTCCCTGAGATGCTGCTTTGACATTGCAAGGTCAGGTGATCATGTCACCTGGTACTGAACACCATCTTGATCTGCTGGTGTTTTTTCCACTAAGAGGGGGTAGGGTCAAACTAGGAAACAAAGGATTTCTGCCATATGTAAATCCTATTTAAGGATGGGGAGCAAGTTAATCTAGACTCTTTTCCACTTCCTCCCTAACCAAGAAACAAGACTACTGAACACATCATAAGAAACAAAAGAACTAAACTGGGGTGGGGAGGGTAGGAGCTGGACCTAGGCAAGAAATGTCTAGCCTATGAAAATCATACATTGAAATTTAAGCTGCAAGCAGTGCAGTTTACTTTGAAGAAACATTGCTTTAAAACAACACATTTAGTGTGAGCAATTTTTATTTGTAACCAGTATTTTTTAGTGTGTTAAATTCAGTTTGCATGTTTTGTTTTATTTGCTCAGTAATCTGCTTTGATCTGTTTGCTGTTTCTTTTAATCATTTAACATTTACTTTTTGTATTTAATAAGCTTATGTTTTTTGTTCTACAACCAGTTTGTTCAATTCATAATGGGACTGGGAAGGCAGATTGATGGAGGGTCAAGTTTCATGAGCTGGGTGCATTCTGTATGTGTGTGTTCTCTCTCTCTCGCACGCGCAACAGGACAGGGTGAGAGAGCCCAGACTGATGGAATAAATGATTATACATGTCAAGGAATACAGTCCCTGGATAAATTTTCAAAATGACCTTGGAGCATAACCTTCATTGACTTTTCAGTGGAATTTAGGGTAATTTTTTTCAAAAAGCACCAAAAGTCCATTGAAAGTTAATATCCCTACATCACTTAGGCACTTCTGACATTTTTACCCCATCTGTATTTGCATTGTTCAAGTGTAAGGAGCTTTTTTGTACGCCATATTATTGCCAAGGCAGCCAAATAATGATCAAGATTGACATTAAACCTAATGCACTGAGGTAAATAGTATCTTTACACTTTGCATTGTAACTTTCCAGTTTGCAGTGTTCATGTGGTATGGAAGTAGTTATTCTTGCCTCCCCAAGGATGTAAAAGGAGCATATTTGACATCATAACTCTGATGCCAGCATAGAGCACAGGCGTGTAATGATGTCACAAGCTTATTTGCTACTGCTGTTTCTGTCACAAGGTGCAGACCAGCCTCATGAAGATTCTTTGGCTCAGCCACTAAATCCTGGCAGGATGGCATGTACCACAGTGATGTAAACAAGTGGCCTCACTCATATGTCAATAATGCTACTGTGCAATAGGGCAATGTCAGGACTCAGAAATCCCCTGGAGTTAGGTGGCTGGTGCCACTAATCAAGATGGGCATAGGTTTGCATGATGAGAGGAAACAGGGTTTGAAACTATACAGATGCAGGACTGAGCTGAAAGGATTACAAATACCAGGGTGTGTTAGCTAAGGACACGTACGAAACACCAATGTTGCTACAAAATTAATTAATCAAGTGCTTTTTTATTGGGTGGGGAGGAAGTGAAAGAGTTAAAAAAAGAGTAGCTATTGAAATATCATTTTAATAAGTAGTTTTGCACCATGACAAAATCTGTCCACTGTTAATAGACAAGGTGGGTGACGTAGTGTCTTTGATTGGATCAGCTTCTTTTGGTGAGCGAAGTAAGTTTTTGAGCTACACAGAGCCCCTCCTCCCCTCTGTGTGGCTCAGAAATTTGCCTCACCCCAGCAGATGTTGGTCCAATAAAAGATATTACCTCCCCCTCCTTGTGTCTCTACCGTCCTGAGGCTGACAGGGCTACAACAACACTATACACTTTTAATAAAGTGTGCTAAATGAGCTTCTGTTCCAAATTCAGGATTTCCTTTAACTCAGTTCTTACATGGGACGGGGGGTAGCTAAGTGCCCCCCCCAAAAAAAATCCCAGTTACATGTGCTCATGTTAATGTATCATAAGTCAGAGGGGATGCAAGGAGCTGAATGTACCACGGGTTGGCATAGGTATTAATGATGATATCTCATGGCCTGAACTGTGCTATGGTGGCCCTACACTAAATGCCCATTACCATTGTGGCTATGTCTACACTTGCGGCTTCTTGCGCAAGAACATCTTGCGCAAGGGTTCTTCTGCAAGAAGTCTTGTGCAAGAAAACATCCACACTGCCATGTGCGAGCTGTGCTTTTGCGCAAGAGCTCCCATGGCAGTGTGGACGCTCTCTTGCGCAAGAAAGCTCCGACGGCCATTTTAGCCATAGGGCTTTCTTGCGTAAGAAATCCCTGCCAAGCGTCCACACTGCCCTCTTGCGCAAGAGCTCCTGCGCAAGAGAGCTTACACCTGTTAAAAAAGAGCATAGCTCTTGCACAAGAAGCTCTCTCTCACCATGCCGTACTGTAAATTTCCTTGCGCAAGAGCAGGTGGGCAGTGTGGATGCTCTGAGGATTCTTGCGCAAGAACGGCCATACTTGCGCAAGAAGCCGCGAGTGTAGACATACCCTGTGAGTCCCAGCAAAGGAGTCCTACTTCTCTGGTTGGAGAGGGTTTAAAGAGACACAAGAAAGCTGCCCAGAACAAGAGCGACGAATGAGGGGAGTTCAGAGGTGCACGGTAATGATTGCCTGAGGTAGGCAATTCCAGCCTAGCAGCTAGTGGCATCAAATGTTAATCTCACATTATAGTTGGAGGCAGAAAATTGCCCAGTTGATTACGCTACATGAATTCAGACTTATCAGTTGTAATCAACCTCTCCCCAGAAGAGAGGTCATCACACTTCCCAGTAATCACTATGACCAGAGAAAGAGAAAATATCACTCAATGCCTAATCTGTTCAACACACAAGTGTTCAGGTTCCCCCAGAAAATTAGCTTACTTTAAATATGTAAAGACAACCGTTATTATTTGAAGGATTGTGGGCAGGGGGGGGAGGGGGAGAGAATAAATCTCCAACCTTCTCCTGTTACCTTGACAAATATTGAGTGAGCAGACTTTAGGGGTACTCTTACACACAGGCAATTTTGAACCCTATTCAAGAGATTGAAAACAGATTCTATGCTGACTTGGTAGTTGATGAAAGTGATGGCTATTGCAAACCTACCAAAGGAAATGTTCCCAGGCAAATTAGAAATCCTATTTTAGAGACAAGGAGCCATATTCAGCATTGTTTCATAGCCTTTTTTGTGCTGGTTAGGCTGATGCAAACAGGGCAGAGAGCAGGCATGTTACTACTACTTCCCCACCAAGGGAATATCCTGGTGCCAGCAGGACTCTGAGGGTGTGTCTAGGCTACAGGGTTTTTTCAAAAAAAGTGGCCTTTTTTCAAAAAAACTTCCCCTGCATCTAGACTGCTGCCCCGTACTTTCGAAAGTAAATCAAAAGAACGTGGCAGTTTTTTCGACCGTGGAAAACCTCATTTTACAAGGAATAACGCCTTTTTTTCAAAAGTGCTCTTTTGAAAAAATGTGTTATGTAATGCAAACTGTGCTTTTTCGAAAGAGAGCATCCAGACTGCAGTCTAGACGCCCTTTTTCGAAAGAGGCTTGTAGTCTAGACGTAGCCTGAAGCACCTCTACAGGGGTCCCATTTTCAGGAGGCATTCTGGAGTGGGAAAGGGCATGGCTGAAGTGTCCCGTCTGATAATGACTCTGTAGTCATCAATAAATATTATCTTTCTTCAGTATTGGTAACAAGACAAACTTGCAGTTATGTTATATGTATCACAGCCGCAAAGCAGCTACCGTCTTTCCCCATGAATGTTTGGCTTGCCAAACACCTGATGTATTTATGTACACCAGTCTGGTTTCCTCAGAGTCTGACTCTAGCTGATTCTAGTTCCTGCCTATTATCCCTTCTTTCCAGTGTAGAGTTTTACTCCAGAATCTCAGGGGTGCCTGACGTAGACCTTAGATAGCCCTTTCCTCACTGGCATTTCAATTTTGTTTTCCTGCCTACAATATAATAATAAATCCATATTTTCAAAATTGCACTCGCTTACCTTTGCTGAGCTTACTTTCAAATCAGTTTTATAAGCATTTCTGCCAAAGCTATAAGAGAACAGTGAGGACAATGAGATTTGTCTCCTGTGAAGTTGTTTAATGGTCACCAAGCAGCCAGTAAAATCACATCAAATAGGGCTGTGAACCTCAGTGAAAAATATGCCACAGTGTACTTCCATCTTCTCAGTCTGATAGAGAAATACATATACAATATCAATTCATTTAAAGCTTATACTTTATTGCTACTATTTAGAGTCGTTAGCTTCTCATTTATTCCAAAATAGGTTTTTGAGAGGGTATTTAAGGCTGGGTTCATTAAGAAAGAATTTTGTATGTACAGTTTTTTAAACGTATTTGAATTATTTTGATCTTAGAGCAAGAAATCCAATTATAATTTCAAAGAGAAATTTTAAATTGTAAGCATGAAATAGTTAAATGATTTCTCTCCATGAAAACATCAGTAGTTATTATTAGCATTACATGTGTACAATTGTAGCATTTAAAGAAAATAGCATTTTGTTGAAATGTTAGTGTAATTGGTAAAATGCAATTTTTTTTGTCATAAGAATATGTCACTGCAAAATAAAAAATTCCAATAAGGGGGTTTTCATGAAAGTATACAAGGCCATGAAAAAAAATTGGAAAGACTTCTAAATTACCTTGTCTGTATATTTAGAAATGATTGGCATACACTAAATCCATTCCATATGGTCAGTTATTTATTTTTGCTAAGATCAGTTGGATTCAGGTTACCTTGTATTGTTTACATTGGAAAGTAGAATCAGGTAAAGATTAGGCTAGTTTATGAAGCCTGGAACAAAAGAGTTCCGTCATAGTACTGGACAATATATTTGCTCCTCTTTGCTCAGTGTGAGCTTTTTCACAATATGTAGTTTTTTTGTTTTGCTTGCATGGGCAAGTCCAGTTGCCAGTTGTCATGCACCTGAGAAATCATTCAAAGATAGGCTCAAGCAAATGAATCAATTTTAGTAGGATATGATTAGCTTCTAAAAAAACAGCACCACAACTGCAAAAATAGCATAGGGTTTGTTTTTTGTTTGTTTGAGGTTTTTTGAGCTCTAATTGCTTACATGCTCTAATTGCTTAGTCTCATACCTTCCATTTATCTGTAAATGTGCAATTTGATGACTCCCAGAACACATTACATCCTCTTTCTTAGACAAAAATATTTGTTCTTCCCATGTTTTGGGATGATTAGCATTGTCAACAACATTATTCACTGGTTAACTTACTAAAATGTCTATAACTTTAATCTCTCCAGTGACTTTATAACATGGTCAGCAGAGGTACTATGGATGACGGGCTGGTTGGCTTGCTCTTTTCTGATTTATTTGTGGATTCTCTCTGAATTCTGCCAGTGTCAAAAATATGATGCAAATATCTGTCCTTTCTCATCCTGGGTCCTCTGGAGTTTGAAAAAGCTCCAAAGCTAATTGTCCATAAGTCTGCCACACAACAGTAGGACACTCTCCATTTTGAAGCCTACAAATCCCAAATGTGGATATTAAAAGGAACAGAATAATGAAAAGAGCTCTGTTGTCTCCTCTGATCCAAAGTAGGCTTCCCAGGGGTAAACTTTATCTATTATGTGCTTCCCTAATACATTATCTCTAGCATACAATTTACCATGAAATACCTGTCTCCGTCTATCCCTGTATTTGAAGCTATCTCTGGTATTTCAAAAGCCCAACTATGCCCCACTGTGACATCTGGGAAATTCTGTACTGCTATTTGGCATGCTGAAAAAGATCCCTCAAACACCCTCCAGTATAGTGTTCTCTGAAACTGAGAGGCACCTTGCTGGAATACCATTCTCTGAATTTGCCAATGAGAAATGCATTTTAAAGCAAGTGATATAAGACTGCTGGTCTGCTGCAGGAACAAATGCCGTCAAGACAGCTTTAGGGCATACCATCTCCCAAACCTTTTCTTTAACTGGCATGTAGAATATGCCTCTCTTCAGGTTACATTTATTTCCCTGGAGCATGTGGAAAAAAATGTCCTGTCAATTTGACCAACAGCTTTCCAGGGAGAGGATACATGTGTCACATAAATGCAAATCACTTTTCTGCCAAAATAAACAAAAAAAAATCACAAGACCTTCATAAAAAAGCAGATCCCAATGGGTCTCTAGTCAAGGAATCTCAGAAAGCACATGAGACAATCATAGAGTCATAAACCTCAGATATCATTCTGTCAAACTCTTTTTCCCACAGGGAAGTTCCGCTCTTCAGGTTCAAGGTAGTGACACAAACCTCTGTTTCCTCTATTGGTCCCAAAGACAAATTCCATTCTTCATCTGCCAGTGTTGGAACAGCTGCAATACTATCCAAAAATTTCTGCTGCAGGAAAGGAGAAATGGTTTGTCCCTGAAAGAACTCACTTAATATTCTTGAACTACCCTCAAAATGTCTTCGTGGTCCTACCCAGAGCTGATCCTGTAACCCCACCATATTCCATTTCAGTCTCTTTTCCTTACATCCTGCAAATACATCAGAGGAGGATCCTTCAGCTCTTGCCTTAAAGTCCTTTGCAAATTTAACTGGTTTCAGTTTTCCCCTTCCATTTCCTTCTTATTCCTAATGTCCTCTAAGACTTTTCTATCCAAGAATTCCCAGCATGCAGTCAGCTATGACGATTGTTCAAAGGGCTCTGCAATGTTAATAATGTTCATAATCAGAGATACACAGATGATCTGAAAAAAGTGTTAAGAAGCTGCCACATTCCTTTGTGTTAGTTCCCACCACTCCATGATATTTAAAATTTCCCGACTGTTTCTAGTTCCATAAAAATGTCTTTGGTCTTTCTAATTGCCATTGAATTTAAGTAAAATAGGATTTTGTTTCCGATAGCTATGAAAATAAAAAACTGTTCCATGCTCACGGATTTCAGCTTGGGTGGTCAGCAAACACCACAGGCTGCACTGTATGTTGTCATATCACTGAGGTAGCTTTTACCTCCACCCTGGTCAATCAATCATGCAAATCCCCTCTAAAAAATGAATATGCCTCCTCTTCCTTAAATGAGGGTGCCCAAAAACATCCTTTAACCAAGCAACATCATACACTGCTTGTAAGTGTCATAGCTCACAACCCTTGAGGTTGCTTCATTATCATATACTGCAGCTAAACAATTCAAATCTATCATACAAACCACAGCTGAGATGTCAATAATAAAGGCTCTGTAAAAAGATCTTTCCTCAGCTTCCGATACTGTGGGCCATAGAAGACGACAGCAATACCTCACATCCAAATACTAGAAAGGAACCAGTAAACCCTGTCCCAGCTGCAGTTCTGCCACCCTCTGTACCAGTACTACTGTAGTATATAAAACAATATCCCTACTCCATTCTCAGTATCAGGTGCTTTGGACCAAAAAGATGGGCCTCTCCTCCAGTCCCTCTAAGTTCCTGCAGCATAACACCTAGAAAATAGTCTTGCTTCCTGGAGCCCCACTCGATCCAAATCCTACCACTCAGTGATACTAAACCCTTTAATTTGCACCTCTTCTGCATTCTTTCCTTTTCTTTAGCCACCTTTTCGTTGTTGACTAGCTCATTACCCCCAACTGCTGAGCCTCCTCAGTCCCCTGATCCCAGCTCCATTATTCTTTCTGAAGTTGCTCAAGCCCATTAACCCTTAGGTAAATGCCTGAATTTGTACCCCCATCCATAAGTGCCTCTCTCCATTCTCCCTCATCCCCAACAACTTAGAAAACCTGCTACCCATCTGAACTGTGAATATGCAGCGTGGCTCAGTTAGTTGTAGCCACCCTTTATTTCTATGAGCTCAGCAGTCCCCTTTCCCTGGCTGATGATGAGAAACTTTTTGGTTCCTGAAGTTGAGAACATCAAAACCTGCCCTCGAACTACAAGGTCTGCCATACTCATAGCTTCCCAGCCCCTCCCTGGTGACCAGACTAGGATTCTTGTATAACCATGCTGCCTGTGGATGTTCCTTCCCCAGTTTCTCTTTCTGCCAGTCCCCATCTCCATTAGCCTCGCTCCACATTACTACAGTTTGAAACTCTCTTAACCAGGATTCTCTGGTCTGGTAACATCCATGGTCCAGCATGAATGTTGCAGGATCAGAGAGTCTCAGTGGAAGGTAGGGATGTTAAATAGCGGTTAATAAACTTTATTTAAAAAGGGCTCTAGAGGCGATCCGGGCAATTACAGACCGGTAAGTCTAACTTCAGTACCTGGCAAATTAGTCGAAACAATAGTAAAGAATAAAATTGTGAAGCATGTAGAAGAACATAATTTGTTGGACAAAAGTCAACATGGTTTCTGTAAAGGGAAATCCTGTCTTACTAATCTATTAGAGTTCTTTGAAGGGGTTAACAAACATGCGGACAAGGGGGATCCAGTAGATATAGTATACTTAGATTTCCAGAAAGCCTTTGACAAGGTCCCTCACCAAAGGCTCTTGTGTAAATTACATGGCAATGGGATAAGAGGGTAGGTCCTTTCTTGGATTGAGAACTGGTTAAAAGACAGGAAACAAAGGGTAGGAATAAATGGTAAATTTTCAGAATGGAGAGGGGTAACTAGTGGTGTCCCCCAAGGGTCAGTCCTAGGACCAATCCTGTTCAACTTATTCATAAATGATCTGGAGAAAGGGGTAAGCAGTGAGGTGGTAAAGTTTGCAGATGATACCAAACTGTTTAGGATAGTCAAGACAGAAGCAGACTGTAAGGGACTCCAAGAAGATCTCACCAAACTGAGCGATTGGGCAACAAATGGCAAATGAAATTTAATGTGGATAAGTGTAAAGTAATGCACATCGGGAAAAATAACCCCAACTATAATGCATAGTATGATGGGGGCTAATTTGGCTACGACAAATCAGGAACGAGATCTTGGAGTTATCGTGGACAGTTCTCTGAAAACTTCCACACTGTGTGCAGCGGCGGTCAAAAAGGCAAATAGGATGCTAGGAATTATTAAGAAAGGGATAGAAAATAAGACCCCAGAATATCTTACTGCCCCTGTATAAAACTATGGTACTCCCACATCTTGAATACTGTGTACAGATGTGGTCTCCTCACCTCAAAAAAGATATTTTGGCCTTGGAAAGGGTTCAGAAAAGGGCAACTAAAATGATTAGGGGTTTGGAACTGGTCCCATATGAGGAGAGGTTAAAGCGACTGGGACTTTTCAGTTTAGAAAAGAGGAGACTGAGGGGGGATATGATAGAGGTGTATAAAATCATGAGTGGTGTGGAGGGCCGATAAAGAAAAGTTATTTATTAGTTCCTAAATAGAAGAACTAGAGGACACCAAATGAAATTAATGGGTAGCAGGTTTAAAACTAATAAAAGAAAGTTCTTCTTCACACAGCGTGTAGTCAGCCTGTGAAACTGCTTGCCAGAGGAGGCTGTGAAGGCTGGGACTATAACAGAGTTTAAAGAGAAGCTAGATAATTTCATGGAGGTTAGGTCCATAAAAAGGCTATTAGCCAGGGGATAAAATGGTGCCCTTGGCTTCTGTTTGTCAGAGGCTGGAGAGGGATGGCAGGAGACAAATCGCTTGATCATTGTCTTCGGTCCACCCCCTCTGGGGCACCTGGTGCTGGCCACTGTCGGCAGACAGGATACTGGGCTAGATGGACCTTTGGTCTGACCCGGTACGGCCGTTCTTATGTTCTTATGTATGTTATGTTCTTATCTATTAGTCAATGGAATTTTGGGTCCCAGACCACTGTAGCTTTTCTTTTTAAATGATACAGAGGCAGCAAGGGGGAGGGGGAAAGTGAGTAATCAAGTAGTGACTCAACTACCCAACAAGCCTAGGCTTATTGGGTAGTCGACTAGTCGCTTGCATCCCTAGTGGAAGGCCAGTGGCTAGGATCCCTGAGGAGTCAGCAGGGTAGTGGGCTGCTCACAGCAAGTTGACAGTGGGGCCCTAAACCTGGGCCATTCTCCTCTGTTGGGCTGCGTCTACACTGCAGCGGTATTTTGGGATACCAAAGGCATCCCAAAATAACTATCCCGCATCTTAACAACAAGCCCACTATTTTGAAATATAACAGGCTCACTATTCCGATGCCCCTGTAAACTCATTCCATGAGGAGTAAGGGACATTTTGGAATAGCAGGTTATTTTCAAATGTGGTGCCATGTAGACAGTGCCAAATTATGAGATAAGCTATTTTGAAATTGACTTGAAATAAGCTACGCAATTTGTGTTGCTCAAATTGCATAGCTTATGTCAAGCTACAGGTGCTGTGTAGACGCACCCTTGGAATCTTCTCAGCATCCTTGTTGCTTGCAGCATAGGTGAGGGCAGGAGAAAGGTGAAGCATGGGCTCCCTGGATTCTGTTTTATACCTTTAGTGCATGTGCTTGGAGAATACAAGTCCAGGCATGTCTGGTGGGCACTGCTGAGTCCCCAGGCAAGGTTGAGCAATTCCCCTGGTGTGGCTTTATGCAGGTGAGTCATTGAATTGTATCTCCCTTGCTGGACAATGGCTGTTGATGGTTATTTTGACACCCCACCCGGGCACTGGCTATTATCACTTGGGAGCTGGTATCCGGCTGATTCCCCAACTAACAGCGACAGTCATAAAACACAATTTCATAAATTCATATGCACTAAAGGTATTCATACTTACACATACTTACCTCTACCCGATACTTTGCAGGGCATGTTTTATATGCAACATCACAAATATATACAGATGAGGAACATGGGAGTTACAGGGTGCTCTTCCAAGGTATAGAATGTCACAGATTCCATTTGTAGTTTAATAAATATCTTAATGCTACCAACTGGCATACTCCTGTACTCCATTTTAGCAAAAGTCTGAGTCTCCTGCACTCTGCTTAGATTTTGCTAGCTAGTGGGCATTTCACAGTCGATATGTTTCTGTTAGTGCATTTGGTTACAGATCTTGAAAGCTGAATTTTGTGACAAAAATCATAGCGCTTTGCAAACTTTTTGGATACTTGTACATCGTCCCTGGTACCACTGTCCAATAACTCTGCTGGTGTTCTGTCTCAGGCAAAATGCTTCTGTGTTTGCCTCTCATTGTGGAAGGCTTTGTGTTGCCAGTCTCTCCATTTCAAAACAATTACTGAATTAGCACACTATGTAGCATGAAAAATAGCAATGTCAGGTCACATCAGGATCCAAGTGGTGTGCCATGAGTGGCATGTGTCTTAGCTTGACATCCAATGCTGTAAATTATTCTGTAAGAATCTACTTTTCAATTCATGCATCCTAAACAGTCCAACACAGCAAATCTCCGGCCCTGTACTTACATTTCTCTAGTCTCATGAGTCCTGAAGATATTATCTTTGTCATCTTCAATCTCAGTGACAAAGGATCTATAGTGTCTCATCTTTTAAAAATCAGGCAATCTGTAAGTGTTATTTCCTCAGTGTAATATCCAGAGCACTCACTTCTAGCTGACATCCTTATTGCTGCTTGGACAACAGAAACACAGAACTTGGGGATGTTACTTACTTGCAACCCTTAGTTCTGTCAATACCTTGTCTGACGAAGACTTGACTAAATTGATTTAGATCCCACCTGACTCCCCCCATGCTGTCTTGCTTCCCCATGCCAAAATCTGATTATGGCATTGGTGACAGGTACAGCTATTGCTGGTCTGTCTTCAAGCTAAGCAGTGCACATCAAGGAGAAAACACAATCCTTGTAGCCTTTGTGTTGCTGCAGGAAGAATGTTTTCTTCATTGCATTCAGAAGCTTAGAGTCAAACTCTCCAATAGCTTTTGTCTCATACATTTACTCCAGTTTTACCCATAAACCTGGAAATCTGCCCCATCAGACTGAGTTCACTCCTTAGTTCTGCCTGTTGCCCCCTGCCTCCCAATCATGCCTCACTTCACAGAGCCCCAAAATGTAGGAATTCCATATCTGGGCTTCTGTGGAGCCAGAGTTGGTTGAGGTTGTGTCTTACTGACCCTGAATAATTTATTTTCCATGACAAGTACCAATTCCATTGTGTTGCCTTTGCCTGTTCTGTGATTTTTTTTTACTAGTAAAGTGATCAGAAAATTTTCTGATTGGGTCATATGGCATAACTGTTGCATGATTTCCCTAACAAAAGGTTATGTGCAATATGATATAGCTATATGTCAGTGGCATTTCCTCGTAGCAACATCTATTTGACATTATGACCATCAAGAATGCCCTTGCATTTCTTCTCTGTTGGAGCTGGTTCTAGTGTATAGCATTGTATTTAAATTACAACTGCATTGGCTTTTTTTTCAAGAGAAACAAAGAACAGGCTTATGTTAATAAAATCTTATGCTCTGGATATTGGCATAATAAAAACAAAAATGCAGTAAGATTCTAAAGAAAAACTGATACAAAGACTCGGCAATCTCTTCTTATAAATGAACAGCGAATCTGCAATGCTATTTTAAAATAACTTCAAGTTTCTAATCTGACTGAAAAATAATTCATGTGAGGGAGATAATCATCCAGGCAATTCTACAAACTTTAGACAAAAATGCAAGACATCTGCAAGACAGCCATTTTGTGCAAATGTATTTATTTATTTCATGCGAGAAAGGACATTCAGTCAGTCAACAAATTTCAATCTAAGGTTTTTATCAAGTGCATGTTGGTATGTATTGTCTGGGGAGGAAATGAAAGCACAGACCAGTTGAGAGCAGAGCATGGTCAAATGCCTGAAGTATAAGCATATGTGGGATATTTGCTAATTTGTTCCAAATTCTTTTAATGATTGGGGAGGTAGGAATTCATTTAGGAATCATTCCAGTGCACAGATCTATCCTGATACCTTTATTAGCATGAACAGAACCCTTGTGTCATTGCAAAGAGCAGTCAGTCAATAAGAATATGGCATCAATCACAGATGCCTAAAAGGAATTTTACCTCCCGTCTCTGCCTTTCCAGCCTCTATCTTTTAATCCTAGATTAAGGCACCTCCTTGCCTTTAGCCAGTGGTTGATTCTTATGTGTGGTGTAAGGTCATAGGCCTGATTTACACAAGACCAGGCAGGTTGGCTTAAGGTACACCATCCAGCAACACAAACTGTGCAGTTGGATTTGGCTTACCTTAAGCCAAGCCACCGCCACGTCTACACTGCAGGAGGCTGATGGGAACACACGCTCCAATTGGCTTCCCTTACTCCTCACAGAATGAGGCATACAGGATGCCAGTGGGGGCTGCCCTCAGCATTCGATTTGGCAGTCTACACTAAACCTGCTAAACTGAACGCTAGAAGATCAAACTCTGGAGGGTCAATCTTCTCCATAGTACAGACAAGCCCAAAGAGACCAAGGTCTCAAGTTGCTCTGTGGGGGAGTGTCTAGACTACACCTTTCTGTCGACAGAGAGATGTAGATTAGGCACATCGAAATTGCTAATGAAGCAGGGATTTAAATATCCCATGCTTCATTAGCATAAACATGGCCACCGCTTTTCTTCGAAACGGAGTTTTTTCAAAAACAAACAGCAGTCTAGATGCGGATCTGTCAAAAATAAGCTCTTTTTCGACAGATCCTGTAAACCTCATTTTTTGAGGAATACAGGATCTGTCGAAAAAGGGCTTATTTTTGACAGATCCACGTCTAGACTGCCTTTTTTTTTTAAACTCCGTTTCGAAAAAAGCAGTGGCTCTGTTTATGCTAATGAAGCACGGGATATTTAAATCCCTGCTTCATTAGCAATTTCAATGTGCCTAATCTACATCTCTCTGTCGACAGAGAGGTGTAGGCTAGACACACCCCTGGGTCAGTATTAAGTCCCAAAATCAAACCGGACTCCACACTACATGTATCTCTCCTGCTGCCTGCCAGCACAGTCCCCGAGCCTTCAATCAGAGTGGAATAGTTGATAGCAGAAGGTAAAGGTGACATTTTCAACCAGCTCTTTACCAGCTGAGGACAAGGACAGGGCTGGAGAAGCAGGATTAGGGCTTTCTACACAGCATGGCTGCTGATCTGTGTAGTGTGGCCTACACTTTGTTTTATTGCTTTATATGCATATTTCCATCAAAGAAAATGAAACTAAACTTCTAAGTTGTCCAGCATTTAGCGGTGCATATGTTGATCTCTACTTCCTATGTTATTCTCTTTGTGGAGGGAAAGTTGCCAGAGCCAATTTTTTTTTAGTCATTTGGGATACACTATACTATATTTACAATAAAAGAAAAGAAAGTCTTCTGGTTTTTACAGCCACTTGTTGGCATTGGACAGCTAAATGTACTGCCAAAATACAGATTGAACTTCTCTCGTCTGGCACCTTCGGGTCCTGACCAGGGCTGAACCAGAGAATTTGTCAGACTATGGGAGGTCAATATTGTCTAGCAGCATTACCAACACTTCCACTGCTTACTGGGCTCTTAGAAGACATTTAGGGGGGTAAATTAAAGTTAAATAACAGCACAGAACACTGAGAGCTAGGACTGGGGGCTGTAAACAAACTTATGGGGCCACAGGAAACTTGACCACACCCATGATAACTGGACATCTAGCTAACTAATATCATGTTGGACTACGGATGTTGCTGGACCAGAGAGTGCTAGACTAGAGAGGTTCAACCTGTACTTTATTTGAATAAAAAATTAGAAGTAAATGTGCACAACTAAAAACAACAAATAACCCCTTCATCAGAGCCAGATATTTATGCCCTTTCTCACTTTTTTTTGCATCCATTAAAGTTGCAGTCTTTATCATGAGCAGAGAGTCTTCTCCCACCTTCAGACATGAATACCATGTACCCAAAAGGCAACCCTTTCAAGGGATTGTGAAGCTGCCTCTACGCTTTAAATTCTTGAGGCGCCACTGTTTTGCATGAGCTATCCATAATTCCTCTGGAGATTTTTGTTGTGGTGGATGGCCCCCTCCTCATCCCAGAGAAAATAGGCTCCATCTTAATCACAATCTGATCCTTAAATTGCCAGCTATATAATAAGCTTCCAGGCATGTCACTCTGGGTATCACTCTGTAGCCTGATATGGAATGTAGCTCTGCCATATCAAGAGACCTAGACGACTGTAATATCGGAAGTAACTCAACCAGTCACCAGTCTTACTGTACAGCTAATTTGCATACAACATTTTCATTGGTGGCATGAGGGAGACTGAATAGATGGTGGATTACTTGGGCCAGTTGCCTCTCACTCCGATCGGCATAACCACTCACAAACCAACACAACCAGCATACACAATAAATTTCAGTCATGTATAGACCTTCACACGCTCCTGTTTTGTAGAGCCCTGCAAATCCGCAGTTACCCACTTTACATCTGCAGGTATCCACATCCGCAGATGTGGATGCAGACATCCACGGCTTATTTTTGTGGATACTGATACAGATTTTGTATCTAGAACCCTGCACATTTATGGATATCCACTTTATATTCAGGGATATCTGTGGATATCTGCAGATCATTTTTTTCAGATGTGGATACAGATGCCAATTTTGTGTGTGCACAGGGCTCTGCTCATTTGCCACCAACACAAAAGCATAGACCTCTCCCAGCACTATCCGCTTCTTGATACAGATCAACACCATCAGAGTACTTGTGAGATTCACAATCTGTTACTGTCCTGTTTTTATATTCTCAGCAATTTTGATGACATAGTCATATATAGTGCTAAATAGAACACTCACCTGTGCCAGGGTCTGGCCAGTCCTGCAGTTCCTGGTTCAGGCAGGCTGCAAGGCAATCCAGTCAAGCGTAAGTTGATGAATCAAAATGCCCCCTACCTTGGCTATACCATGGAAAGAGGCCCAGTTAGACTGCTGGTTAACAAGCTACAGGCTTTGTCAAGGTTTCCTGTCCTTTGCACAAAAGGGCAAGTGAGGTGATTCATGCAGCCAGGCCAGATACTACCAGCTGTTTGTGCCTAGTTCTGCCATCGTTGCAGGACTTCTTACAGACATTATGTATAGTAGCAGAATACCTACTGAACAGAGGCCTGTTGGGATATTTAGCACAAATGAACAGCATTATGGTATAGTTCAAACTATATTACTGTTCCAACATTTCTGCTTAAGTTTATTGGTGCTTGATGCATGCTAGCATGTATATATGGTGCTGATAATATATACTAATATGATATATATTTACATACTAGCCAGCATATATTAGTCAACATAGTGTATAAATGACCTCCATAAAAGTGGAATAAAATCTGCATTAAATCATAGAATTAAAAGGGAAATTTACATTACATCAGACAGGAAAAAAGGATACAAAAGCACCGCTGAGAGACTGTACATTTACATAAAGATCCAAGCAATGAGTACATATTCAATCTTTAGCAGAGCAATGCCACAATGTGTCTGCTTATAAATATGTATTAACTAAAAGGCAAGCTTTTTTGCTTTGGACATTTGACTTGATTTTTTGGTTGGAGACAGCTTGAATATGTAATTACGTTACCATTTGCTGTTGTGTAAAACTCCACTTGATACTAATTACACTTAACAATTATAGTGCTTAACATTAATTACACTGGAAGAACTACAAAGCAAAATCCTTTTTACTTTTTCCTCAGTAGACTGGGACCTCTAATAAGAGAGAAAAAAGCATTCAATGTCTGAGCCACATTACAGATCAAATTACTTACCACTGATTAGAAATGTCATAGATCCTTCTTGTATTTTTCAGATATCACGGGACATGTGGCATATCATTGGGTAGAGATGACATTTTGATTTCTGCACCCTTTTTATTACAATGTTACTTTCCTGGCATTCTGAGCACACTTTATAGAAATGATTGGCTTGAACAGCACTGTGGTTGGGATTTTAACAGACAAAATGCATAATTCACACTTGCCTCTAATTGTACATAAACATTTAATATTTTCACTAGACTTATTTGTAATAGTATTGATGAAAACAAGTCCATCAGGAAACATGCTTTTGCTTGTATATTACATAGGCCTACTTTCATTTAATTACCTTAATAGCTATGGGTGTTTATTATAGACAATACATACAAAATTCCCCAATGAGTGAAGCAGTCAGAATCCTTGAGGAATCAAATAACCATCAATCATAAAAGCAACAATCTGGATATTTACCAAGATACTCAAGTGTACAGTATTTATACTGCTATCGCTGTTTGAACCAAGGAGTTAGCCAAGGGTTTTGCAAGTTTTTCCCATTATGAGAAGCTGATGATAGAGTCAAATGGATGTTTGTTTAATGAAAGCTCATTTATTTACAAAGAATATACAAAATTCAATTTCTCAAAAAACAGCAGGAATTAAATGAGAGATGGTGTCTTTGCTCACAGTTCTAAGTCCCTATTCCAGTCAGCACCTAACCCAAAAGAACTTGCTCTTCCTTAGCTTTTCTCAGGGCCATATTGCCAGTGCTTGTCCCTACTATAAATACAAAATCTTCCATAAGAGAATGGCCCACAAATCCCTTCTGCCCTCATGTGCTTTTGTTTTGGGTGGTGATGTGCTTGCAGTTTGGAATGGAGGCAAGTCCTTTCAGCTGATTGGTAGCATGAAGGAGCTTAATTGTTTCTTACAATTTTTTTAAATAAAAGGAGGAAGTAACACTCAACCCATAATTATACGGCACTTTATATTTAAACGTTCCCAAGGAGTGATCTCCGGAAAGTTTTGTATCCTTCATTTCCTGTTCTAAAATCTTTTAAAGCAGAAACTCCGGAGCATAGCAGGATTGTGTGGGTTGTGGCTACAAAGAAAATAATGTTTATTCTTAATGTGGATTCATTGAGAGTCTAATTAAAAGGAAAAGAAAATGGGAAGTCCTACAATGTTTAAAACTTTACACAATCTTCCTATTTCTGTAAGCAATAAAAACATACAAAACAATAATGGGGAGCAGGTAGACTGGAGAACCTTTTCATGAAAATATCCTATTAATTTAAACACGAAGTTGTGTGATTTTTATAAAGTATGTAATCCAGAACAAGGAGAAGCTCTGTATCAGTTTAAATATATATATGCATCTGTTAGCAAATCTGTATCTATTCCAGTGTTAATGTTCACCAAATTCTAGTAAAACTTCTGTGTTCACTTGGTTGATTTTCTGCCATTTGAGCCAGCTCATTAAAGAAAGGATATAAATTGAATGAAACTAAGAAGATAATAAAAATAAAACATATGGCTAATCTGAAACTGATTTTCTTTGGCAAGAAATGCTTTTTGCCACCAGCCAAGTAATGCAAAGCATTCCTAACTGGGAGGTTTGGTGTAGGACGATAGGCTGGCTCTGTCACTCCATTGGCGTACCCCCAAGAACTGGTGAAATACTTGGACTGTGGTAAAGAAGGAAAGAAAAAAAGACTAGAGCCTGCAGAGCTCCCTGGACAGTATAAAATCCACTTGGGAATATTTAGGAGCTGATATAAGTTTTAACAGCCATATCACGGGAAGGGAACAGAAGTAGGATATGGCTACATTGCAATCTTCCTTGTGCCTTCCCTCTTCTCCCCCATCTCTGATCTCAACAACTCAGATGTCCTGATATTTGAGTTTGGCTATCTGTGTAGGAAATTATTTATTTGAGATAGGAGGAAGTACAATTTCAGACCATGCTCCAGTTGCTTTGCCCTTATTAGAAGTCATCAGGATAACTATGGCAAAGTCTGAAGGATGAAAAGATTCACTCTAACAAAACAGAAGTGAGAGAGGGTAGTAAATAATTATTAAGTCTAAGGAGGATGTTCTAATACTTGTATTGACATTTTACAGCTGTATTCCTCCAGAGCAGTGGTCCCCAACCTTTTGGGGCTGCCGGGCACCCAGGGACGGGGCTGCTCACATGCCGGGCACCCGGGGGCAGGGCCGCGCACGCGCCTGGGGGCGAGGCCACCCATATGCTGCATGCCCGGAGCTGGCACCACCCATGCGCTGCACTCCCGGGGCTGGCGCCGCAACTGTGCTGCACGCCCAGGGGTGGGGCCGCCCATACGCCGTGTGCCCGGGGCCGGAACAGCCCATGTCCCGCGCGCCTGGGGCCGGGCCACCGCCCATGCGCTGTGTGCCCGGAGCCTGTGCCTATGCCACACGCCCAGGAGCCAGCAGCACCCATGTGCTGCGTGCTCGGTGGCGGGGCCGCCCATGTGCTGCGCGCCCGGGGCCGGCGCTGCCCCTATGCCACACACCCGGGTCTGCCCATGCGCCGCACGCCTGGGGGCGGGGCCAGCCCCGATCACTTGGCGGGCGCACAGAAATGGCCCGGCGGGTGCCATGGCGCCTGTGGGCACCGCGTTGGGGACCACTGCTCCAGAGTATCCCAATACAGTGGCTCTGTGTAGTCAAATCAGATTAGTACATTGGTGTATATTTTTGGTGCATTGCTTAGAAGTAAAACGTAGAGTTGTGGTGTTCCTGTAATCAGACTTCAAATTTAGCACTCTGCTAACATAAATGGAGAAAAGTTCCTATCTCTGTGTTAGTCTTTCAGTTTTTCCAGCTGAGTACTGTAAAAAAGGAGTGTGTCCCCCATTTTTTCAACAAGACGAGCTAGTAGTTTTTATAAGAAAATGGCTAATTCTTCAAAGTGTGGATTTCCCATGCTGCTAGAATAATAGTGTCCCAACATACAATTCTTGCATTGATAAAGATTCCACCTCAAATACTCTATCTCCTTTTAAATTAAAGTCTCGGGAATATTTGTGTTTACTGTAAACGTTTGCACAAGTATTTGTGTGGTTGTCTTGAAAACTCTTAACATCCTTTCTTTTGAGCATAAATTCAGTGACCCAATCAGTTAGCAGAAACAATGCCGTAAGACTTGTAGCCATTCACTCTCCCAAAACAATGATGAATGATAAAGTGAATAATGAGCAATTCATATGGTGAAAAGTGCTGGTATAAAATGTTGCTCTAACTATTTTACATAATCAAACAGATCAATAACAATCTTAATACACTAGGAAATAATTCATCAACAGAAAAAAAAGGGTTAAAAGGTTACAAACAATTTACCCAGGCCAGTCAAACATTTGTACATGTCCTATACTTCTGTCCACATTACATGTACACTATATGTAATAACAGCTGTTTCAAAAGAAATAGATGAGCAGACAAAATTTCACTACTGATTGTTTCCCTAGAGTGCAATTACATGGTAAAAGTAACATTTGGACCTTGGGTTGCTATGTAAGCAGCACTCTGTTAGCCAATATGTAATTAACTAGATACCTGCAGCTTGATGGGGCCAGATAAGAATACATTATTCTTAAGTGGATTATGTTGTTAAGGAATGCTATTGGTTCTAATAGCGTACATGATGCTTTATAATGCGATAGGACAAGTTTCCTGTGCTTGGTACAAGTTAAGGGTGCAATGCTATAAATACTTAGTATGCAACTTTACTCTCACAAGTAAAGCTATTCAAATGCATGAGCATTAGCAGGATGTGACCCTAAATGTACTATTAAGTGGAGTTAAATTAGGATTGCTGAAACTGATTAAAAAAGAAGAGCAAGAAATAGGAATTCCACTAGTGGCTTTTGTGCACTCAAGCTTACATTCTCCATCTTCACTTTTCCCAAAATGGCATAAGCTTAGTCCTATAGAGCCAACTCTGTATAATATAATTTGTTTCCTTACAGGCAATTTGTCTCCTTACAGGCAAATTATTGAGTTCAGCTGTACTCTCTGCAGTGGAAAAGACAGTAATCAAATTAATGTCTAAGGCTATGTCTACACTACCACTTACATCAGTATAACTTACATCACTCTGGGTGCTAATAAACCATCCCTCTGAATGGCATGCATTATACCAGGGCTACTCAAGACGCAGCCCACTAGTGGGATCCTTTGAACATGGCTTCCACTGGGAACACGCTACACAACAGTGAGGCATCTCCCAGGCGGGATGAGCATTGAAAGATGCAAGCGGACGGGCTGGCTGGAATAGATACCGTGTACAGGGTGTCTGCGTTTCTAGCCCCCAGGGAGAAGGTGCCAGGAGTGATGGGGCATTGTGGGAAGTGCTGGCTGCTAAGCCCTCTGAGCAGAGCCTAAGAGGTGCTGACTGAATCACACTGGCCACGTTTGGGTCCAGCACCATGGGCCGGGCAGCGCTGCCTCCATCCCGCACAGAGCGATGGACTCCCGCATGGGAACTTCAGCCCTGCTAGAATCCAGGACGGGACTCCTGGGCACCTATCCTTTTTTGCTTCTCATGTCCGGCCTGACTGGCCCAGTTCCCCGCCCACCTCAGGTTGGAGTGCTCTGGCTTGTAAACTTTTCTTTTTACAGTAAAATCACTCCAAGAAACACACAACCTGAAGCATCAGGGTAAACACCCAAAACACTGGTATACAATTTTCTTTTTAATAAGAAGCATTAAAAATGGCCACAAAGAAGAGATGCTTTTTGGATAAACACAGGGTTTTCAACCCTGTTTGGGAGATGGAATTCACTTTTGCAGAGATAAATGAAAAACCAATGTGTCTTCTTTGTCAAAAGACTATCGCTGTGTTAATAAAAAGAAACCTGCACCATGAATTTTGTCAGCCTGAATTCAGAGACTTGCATCCACCTGACAGCAATTTAAGAAAAACTAAGATACGTTCCTTACTGGAAGGTTACCGTACTCAACAAGATGTGTTCCTTTCGCAATTGTGAAGCCAAAACAAAAAAGTAGTCAATATAATGGTCTTTTGTTGATATGCGTTTTAGTAGTTAAATTCTTGGACTATCATTGCTCATTAAAAGTACTGTCATATGGGTGGAAATCGGGTAAACATTGCATTTTATTACTCACTTAAATGGGGCCTGCATGTTGTGCAGTCTTGCCTTAATCTTTGTATTCATGCCCGTCAGTGTGAAAGAAGCTGTTTGCGTATACATTTGCATGTATATGCAACCACACTTCAGTTGTGGCCCTTGGCACGTGCTGTGAGTATCACTGTGGCCCCTGGGGCTTCCAAAGTTGAGTAGACATAAGCACTGGTGTGGACACCACTACATCTTCCACCACCATCACTAGTACTTCTCATTGGGGGTGGATTAAATAAGGCAGAGGGGGAGTTCTTTCCCATTGGCTCAGAGTGGCTACACGAGAGAGCTTACAGTGGTGCAGCTGTACCACTGTAAGCTATCTAGCCTTAGCCAAAGTCAGCAGCTATAACACAGTGGTACAAAATCCTGCCACGTCGATCATTCTAATCAGAGTTTATCTGTATTACTTTCCCTTTGGGAAACCTCCATAGTAACTCTCCTCCTCTTACTCCCTCTGCTCTGCTTTCTCTTCTCCCCCAACTACCTGCATGCTCACGCTACATAGCTCAGCTTCCTTTCCCACTGCTCCCATTTCTTCTCTACCCAGTGTGCCATAGCCTTTGAGTGCCGGGCACCAGTGCAGCTGCAGAATCTATGCCTGGGTTCCACAATACCACGTTTCGTGGACTCGTGCCCTATTCCAGGGGTTCTCAACCTTTTTCTTTCAGGATCCCTTCCCCCAACATGCTATAAAAATTCCACAGTGCACCTACACCACAATGACTGGTTTTCTGTATATAAAAGCCAGGTCAGACAATAAGGGATAACAAGCAAGGCAATTGCCCTCTGAGGTATGTTGTACATATAGAAGGGATGAGGCCTCAGGCAGAAGGAGTAAGGTTGGGAGCAGCCAGCCCTCAGCACCGCCTGGACTGCGCTGCCACCTCCCCCAGCACCAGTCCTCAGCGCCAGTAGGAGAGCACAGCCTGGGGCTCTTGACTTGACAGGCCCTGGGGCAGTTGTTCCCTTTACTCCTTCTTCTCCCTCCCCCTCCCCCCATCAGCAAGCCTAGCGTCCAGGAAGAGAAGGCCTAGGTCCTAGTAAATTTACTGCTAGCGTTGCCTGGCGGACCCTGTAAAATCTGCTCATGGCTCCCCTCAGGGGGCCATGAGCTTTGAACACACAGCAGACCATCTATCCATCTCCTCACTGGTCACCCCTACTACAATGAATCACCCCCATTCTTTCCACAGTAATTTTCTTTAAGTTATTTGCATCTTTACAACTGATGTGACCGAAGTCCATAAGTTTGTGCCTGTTGACTTCTGAAGGCTGTGTCTGCTTCTTTCAATAACAGAAACTGGTATCAAAATCTCAGGGTCAAGGCTTAGGAGCTATAGGAAGCTACTTGCAACTCAGGGTATGTCTACACAGCAGTGTTATTTCAGAATAACTGACGTGCCTCGGTAGGGGCATGTCTACACAGCAGGGCAAAAGTTGAATTAAACTCGCGGCAGGCTACGTTAATTGCGTGGCAAGTCAAAATAACAATTCAGCTTTTGGTGCTGTCTACACAGCAGGAAGTCAAAGGAAGAACACTCTTCCTTCGACTTCCCTTACTCCTTGTGAAATGAGGGTTACAGGAGTTGGAGTAAGAAGTCCTCCAGCTGGCCGTTATTTCAAAACAATGGCTTGCAGTGTACATGTGCTCTTTGTTATTTCGGAATAACTGACGTTATTAATAACGTCAGTTATTCTGAAATAATGCTGGTGTGTAGACATACCCTAGGTGACCATCCTAATTTATAATAAGAAATCAATCCATGACTTGGTATAGCTTTAAGGGTGTTATATTTTAGATGAGACATAAATCCAGATCCCATAACTCTTTTTGTAAGATTTAAAGTATGTTCCCTTCAGTGTCCTGGCAAACTCATATAATTCTACGCAACCTGTGCCAACATGTTTCCACTTGGCATTTTCTCCTCTTTTTCTATGACAGAGCTGCTTTCAATGTTTAAACAGGGTCCCTCCCTAGAGGTAGTTGCGTTTAAGTAGCACATATCCTTTACATCAAATGATAATTAGTGCCTATCATCTATTGATTTCAGACCAACTGAACACCACAAGTGCAAGGTGCTTTGTTATTGTAAGTTTATCTATAGTAAAATTTTGTTTGGTTTGGGGTTTTTTTATTGAAGGAAAAAAAACCTTATTGAACAAAGCAAAAAACAAGAGCCCATGTTTGTGTTGCTTATGCTACCTTGAACTGTAGTAAGACTAAGAGAGAGAATATTTTGCACAGGCTACAGCAAGCCTATTTCATTGGATCAAAGGTTTCATTTTTAGAGGTTTGATTTACCCTCAGAGATGATCTTATTTTTCTTATTTTTAAAATTTAATCATACCAGCCTTTCAAAGGTGGCTATATAAATGAAGCCTCATTACAACCAAGTGTATGCAGGGTCAGTGGGATCCTGTCTGCTTAAAAATTAGTGAGAGGAAAATGAGATGGTTAATAGAATATCCATCACTTTGATGAAACTGTTGATTGAAATTCATCCTCACATATACCCTATTTGTAATGTCTCTCAAGCAATGTATAGTTATGGGGTCTTGCTACTTCCTTATCAGTATAAAATGGCAGCAGGGAATGTTTCAAATTCAAAATTATTTTTGCAAGTGAGGTTTGTAAAACAAAATTGAGCAGTTGTATAAAAATAAAAAATAACTGGTTTCTTTTATGTGCAGAATATTTTAATTGTAATCTTTTATCTTAAAAACAGGAGCATTTTGTTTACCTATGGGTAACATTAATGTGCTGAGTTTATTAGGAATAGCACAATGTTCGTTAAATATTCATAGCTATGTGAGAATTTAGGGTTTTTTCTACAAGCACCACGATTAGGTCAGAGCAAGATTTCCCAGTCATATTAATTGAGCTCACCTATAAGACCAAATTCTGCACTGATATCACAACTTCATGCAATCTCATGGGCCTCTAAGGGGGTGCGTAATTTGCACTACTTTTTGCAAGTGAAGGATAATTTTCTTTTAGTGCTAATTACTGTATATCATATTCCTCTTTCAAAGATCTCTGGGCTGTACAAAGTGGTCAAAATCCCCATTTTATGGATAAGAAACTGAAGCACAGAAAGGTTATGTAAGTTGTCCAATGTCACTAAACAAATGAATGTCCAAGTTCTGATTGTTGATTCTAATGATTAGAGCATCATTTATTTTGATTTAATCTATATAGGGTGCCAATCTCTAGGTTTTGCTTCACAAAATCCAAGTCTTCCATCAGTTTCCAACCAGACCACGTTTTTACTCAAAGACCTTAGTTGGGGTTCTGATAAATGTTTCCAGTTTTGGGTCCATCTCTGAATAGAGCTCTTGGCTTTTTAATCTCTTCCAGGAAAGATGACTTCCGGTAGTTTGAAGTGAAAGCTAACTGCTTCCAAAGAGAGCCTCCTCTTGCATTATATACTTTCATTTGGTACAACTTGCTTTGCTATTTTTGATTTTAGGCTAAGCGCTGCAAATAATAAGCTGAAGAAGTCTTTTGATAGGTGACAGGATTCAGCTGAATGGGGAACTCTCCTTGAACTAGCCTAATGAAGCATTCAATGGAAGTTCATGCTGGAATCAGTGACAAAGATTACCAGATGCAGAGAAATGAGTATCAAAGATTGTTTCCCAAGTCTTGAACATTAGGATATTCCAAATCACATTCCTGTCTCCATCTAGATCACTACATTGCCTCTGTTATGGAGACTTCCCTTGTTGATAATTTGGAACTGATTAGGAGACCCTTCTTATAGGTTTTGGGGAGACAGGAATATATCTAGAAATCATCCTAACATCTTTATCAGTATCAATCAGTCAGCAACAATCCCCTCTCTCAGGCAATGCACAGTCCAAGTTCACTCCAATATTATACCCTCTGAGTGATCCATGCTTGCAGGGCAGTGCAGGTTTACCGGGTTAACGCTCCTTCTCTGTGCCCTAGATTTGTCCTCAGGGCAGGAGCTTACACTCCGAAAGTGCACATGCTTTACAGTCGCACATGCTGTTCCTTCTCCAATCCTGCCAGCTCTCTAGCCCACCCACATTATGTAAGAGCAGGAGGCTATCCTACCCCTCCCCTAATAATCAGGCTTCTGGGGCCAGGGGAAAACCACTGCTGCGGATCTGCGCAGAGGGGCCTCACACCTCCAACGTAGGAGGGATCTGATTAATTCCGTATTTTATAGTTGTCAAGTCATTGGCTGGGGGGAAGGTGCATACATCAAGGAACATGCTTGGGATTTATGAGGCCCTAGGCAGTACTATTAAACTGGTGCCCCGTGCCTGATGGCAGCCATTGTTGAAAGGGATTATTTTTTAGAGACGTGATTTTATAATCTTCAGCAACACATCAATGATATATTTTAAAAGCAAATTTTAAACTAAGGTCTTGAAGACTAACACAGTAAATTCAGAAATGGACAGAATATACCTGGGGTTAGTAAACGCCTGTTAAATGACTTCATTACCACTTGAATGGCACTTTCACAGGTTCCATATTCTGCTAATAGGTCTGGCAGGCTTTTATACTTTTAAGGTAACTAGATCCACTCTGGAGGAAGTGAAGCCACAGATCAGCGATAGGAAGGGGTGAATGAGTGGTCACTAAAACTCGGTGATGTCCCACATTTTCAGGTGCTCTACGCAGCTGCATATTCTACATATGGGTAAGGACTGAATTTGCCAATCTAGCATGAAACGGAGCACACAAATAAAACCAACACAGGCAGTGAGTCTTCTGAAAGCTCAAGGTTCAGATCCGTAGCACTTACCATGTCCAGAATTCCAAATGGCACTGGATTTTTCTACCTATAATTTATACTTGGAAAAGGTTTAGAAAAGGGAAACAAAAATGATTAGGGGTTTAGAACAGGTCCCATATGAAGCGAGATTAAAAAGACTTGGACTTTTCAGCTTAGAAAAGATGAGACTAAGGGGGGATATGATAGAGGTCTATAAAATCATGACTGGTATGGAAAAAGTAAATAAGGAAAAGTTATTTACTTATTCCCACAATAAAAGAACTAGGGGTCACCATATGAAACTAGTAGGCAGCAGGTTTAAAACAAACAAAAGGAAGTTTTGCTTCACTCAGTACACAGTCAACACGTGGAACTCCTTGCCAGAAGATGCGGTGAAGGCTAGAACTTTAACAGGGTTCAGAAAAGAGGTAGATGGATTCATGGAGGTTAGGTCTATCAATGGCTATTAGCCAGGATGGGTAGGAATGGTATCCCAAGCCTCTGTTTGTCTGGAGGTGGGTGACAGGGGAGGGATCAAAGGAACATAAGAATGGCCATACTGGGTCAGACCAAAGATACATCTAGCCCAACATCCTGTCTACCGACAGTGGCCAGTGCCAGGTGCCCCTGAGGGGGTGGACCGAAGACAATGATCAAGCAATTTGTCTCCTGCCATCCATCTCCAGCCTTTGACAAAGAGAGGCCAGGGACACCTCTCCCTTATCCCCTGGCTAATAGCCTTTTATGGACCTAACCTCCATTAATTTATCTAGCTCTTTTTTAAATTCTGTTATAGTCCTAGTCTTCACAGCCTCCTTTGGCAAGGAGTTCCACAGGTTGACTGTGCGCTGTGTAAAGAAGAACTTTCTTTTATTAGTTTTAAACCTGCTACCCATTAATTTCATTTGGTGTTCTCTAGTTCTTATATTATGGGAACAAGTAAATAATTTTTCTTTATTCACCACTCATGATTTTATATATCTCTATCATATCCCTCCCCACTCCCCACCCCCCAGTCTCCTCTTTTCTAAACTGAAAAGTCCCAGTCTCTTTAGCCTTTCCTCATATGGGATCACATGAGGATTACCTGTTGTGATCCCTCCCTTTGGGGCAGCTGGTGTTGGCCACTGTCAGCAGACAGGGTATTGGGCTAGATGGACCTTTGGTCTGACCCAGTATGGCCGTTCTTATGTTCTTATGCTTAAAAAAAATCAGACTCTCAGTAAATACCAGAATGATTTCTTGTTCAAAGAAGCAGAATTACCGTATTATTTACTGGTCTTTAGGTATGCAAAGCATACTAAAACTAAGCAAAGAAGATGTGATTCAGGACACAGGAGAAATACAATAAAGATTGATTGTGGAACTTATTAACTATTTATTGCATTACAAAGTTACATTGCTCTAGTTTTAGTAATCTGTGGTTAGCCTTACCACCTCACAAAGAGACCAGATTAAGTTTCTATTCATTTTGTAACATTGCAAGCTTACAACTCTGCAATAATTTTGAAAACATTTTTCTATGTTTAAGACCAGAAGTGTATCTTTCCTATATATGCTGCATAAAATTGTTTAGTTAATTTAGGCTATTGCATATGGGATTTTTACCTAGAACTATAAACTCTACTAAAGTAGAGATAGCAAAGATCTATTGCAGAAGCATTTCCAGCTCCCTGAAAATGCAGGATTGTCCCTTTCCAGGTACTTTCAAGTGCTTTAATGAAATGGTTCTCAACCAGGGGTACATGTACCTCTGGGGTATCCAGAGGTCTTCCAGGGGGTACATCAGCTCATCATGGTACTTGCCTACTTTTACAACAGGCTATATAAAAAGCACTAGTGAAGTCAGCACAAATTAAAATTTCATACTAAGAAAATGAGAAAGTAAGGAGTTGTTCAGTAAAAATGTCCATTTTTATATTTTTATGACTGATTTTGTAAGCAAGTAGTTTTGAAATGAGGTGAAACTTGGAAAATCGACAAATCAGACAAAGGGAAACAGTAGTCTGGAAAGGTTGGGAACCACTGCTTTATGCTTTAATAACGCTCACCAGTGGGGTTTATTTTGCTTTTGGGTTGTTAGTCTTTTGCATAGCCCACTAGTTCACAGTTGGGAAATCAATCTAAATTTTGCCATCTTCATTTTCTCTCATTTCTCCTAGTTATATTCCTTTGTGTCTCCTTCAGTAATTCCTCTCCCTTCTTAGCTTTTTGACCCTTGAAGTCCATGTCAACACTTGTAGTGTTCCCATCCTTTGGCAGCCACTTAGCCCAACCAGGCTGTGTATATTTAGCTATTTTTAATCTCTCCTCATAAATCCATCCTGCCATCACTCTGCTAGTTTCAGCTCCTTTTCTCTGAACTTGTCTGTCAGTAGCATCCCAAGAGCTACATGAAATATGATTCCAGATGCCCTCTGTATAGACAGGGGCTTCCTTCCTGCTGCATGACAACATTGGGTCGGCCCGTTTCTCCTGACCTAATACATTATAAATACATATAATGACCTTGCGCTACCAACTCTCAGGTCTCTTTTGTGACACATCTACTTCCCAGGCTGCTTCTTCCAGTGCACTTTCATCATCTTAGGGCTACCACTGCTGCTTTCTGTTCAGAGTGGTGTTCCATCACGTAAAAGGTAGAGTCCCACCACGAAGCCCCCTGATGGTGTGGCAGTTTGAGTGACTCCCGCACCTCTCAACAGTAGCTATGCACTGCACAACACTGGCTGTAGCAGCTATAGAGCTTCCTGGCCATTGACAGAAGGACTTGTACCTCCACATCCCCTTCTAGAAGTTCTCTCAGTCAGACTGAGGTGGTGAGTGGGGCAAGGAAAGTGTGGGCAGCTACCATTATGCTCTCCCTTGTTGCAAAGCCTGCAGAGAGATGGAAGAGCTCTAGCCACAAATCTGTGACATGCACTTCGTCCAAGATGTTCCTAGGTATGTGCTGTTATCCAAACCCAGATGTAGATGGTGTGGCATGCCAGTAACTCCGGGTGTCCATGTTCCCAATGCTGCTGTTCACTCAGAGGACTGTAACAGACACACAGTGTTCTGTGACCACCCCAGTCCACATGTTAGTGGTCAGGTGCAACCTCCAACCCTCAGAATTACCCAAGCTGTGCCGCATGGCACTTCTCAGAGCAGCGCCATACAGATCTGGCACTGTCCTTTATATTTAATGGGAGCAGCAAGGGATCTGCCACTTGGGGCAGCTGCAGCCACAATGCATCAGAAGCCTTCACTGATCGTCAATCCCACAATTTCCTATTCTGCTAAAAAGCTGCCTAAGGCTTTAACTTAGTAAGCTCCTGCCCTTATCGATCATATAGACTGTCTTACTATCTGCTTCCCATAGGACACAGCCTCAGTTTTCAACAGAGGCTAAGCTAGGACTGCTTTTTGCTCTCTCCTAAAGTCTGCAGAGTCCTTCACAGTTGGCATCCCAGTAAACTGAAGCTGCCAAATCTTTGTTTCCATCTCCCTAGTCCACTTGGCACAGACATGCATTTACTTGGAGAAAATTAGATCTTGCCCTCAGCACCTAGAACTCGACCCCACACCTTCCTTCAAAGCATTTCTTCAACAACACCAGGGCAAGCAAAGAGCTGTCCATCTCTGGCTTCTTCTGCCAGTTGCTGCTCCTGCCCACACATATAGCCTGGGGCCATAGTTCTTCTCAATGCCCTGCCCTGCTAGCATTCCTTAGTCCTTTCCAAGGCTATGCCCTCTCTCATGCTGACAGATGCTGTCATTTCCTTTGGTTGCACATAACAGATTTGTTTTAATCTCAAGTCTATCTCAGTAGCAATTTTTCAAAAACTCCTTCACTACCTCTCTTCCCAATGACCACAGCAGAGGAACAAACACAAGTTTTGGAGAATGGAAGTGTGCCTCCGATGGTACTGTTTAGCATTCCCATTCATCTCTGAAATTGGTGCCTTTACTCCCATTTGCAATACACGTCAATGTGGAGAAAGCCACATCTGGCAGCTATCAGTGAAGCCTTCACTACATATAAGTGCGCCCCTTGATTCTGCCTTGCTTGCTTGCTCTGGGCTTTCCAGAAAAGAGAGTGCCAAATGTGCTTTGTACATGAGAGTGCATTAAGTCCATTTTCACTTGTGTCCAAACTGGGACTGCTCTCCAGAGATTGAAAAACTAGTGATGAGAATGGCTGTAAGCAGTAATAGTTATTGATGCTACAGGAACAAAGGAAAGGGGAGCTATCAGAGGAAAAAGGGAAATTTTGCAAACCAGAGGAAGGAACCAACACTTATTTTATATGAAAGAAATAAAGTACAAGAGTTTAGAATAAAAAGAGAATGAAAAGTTTAGAATAAAAATATAAAGGGGAGAAATAACAGCATCAGAGATAAAAGAAAAGTTCAAGAGATAGTGGGTAGAAACGAAAGCAAAAATGATGCCTGTAGAGAGACTTTTTTAAAGCACTACATCACAGCTAAGGGCAATCACACCTGTATTTCCTCTGTGGGCCAGTAAAGGCACCCAAATTAGGCTCCAACTCCTTGGCTATCACCTCTCTTGGGTAGAGGCCTGAGTCTCACTCCATCCTGACTTTTTCTTTTCCAGGCTGCACAGGTCCCTTGCTGTGATACCCCTCGATAGCTTGAACAAACCACCATCTGTACTTTGCTTTCTCTCCCAAGGCTATGAACAGCAATTATACATTACCAGACAGCCCTTTCCAAACAAGAAAACTTATTCTTAAAGTGAATGCACCAGAGAAAACATATTACAAGCAATACAAGATCCTAGATGCATGCTAAAGGTTTAGCAGAGGTCACCCATCAGTCTTATGGACCCTCGATAGTCCAGAGTCTCCCAAACCCTCTCAAAAATGACTGACCCCTCCTGTCTTCCTCCACTCTACCCTGGGACAAAAAGCCATGTCTGTTTGCAGGATCAAAAGGAAGCCCCTGAATTAAAATGCAGGCTATGTATCCAAAAGAACTTTCTGTGGCTCTTGGTCTCTGAAGAGTCCACTTTGAACTGGTATATGGAAGCTTCTCCAAGTGATAGCACTTCTCTGGCAGTATTGCAGTTTGAGTGAATTTTCCTAGCCACCCCACACTGTTAGTTCTTGGAAGAGCCGTGGTCCGCCTCCAGCATGGTCTCACCTATGCTCCCTGGCCCACAATAATACATACATTTAGCACAGTAAGATCTATCAAAGGTATTTCAGGAAATTACCATATCTGCCACACTTTTCCTATAATCTAATAGGCTGACCAAGCTGTTTCTAGCAAAGAAAACTTTAAAAAACACATCTGCACTCCTCCCCAACCCCCACTTTCATATTTTTTAAATAAATCCAGCTCTCAAAAGCACAAAGTACAACCAGAGGGTGTGTGGGTGGTTGGTTTGTTTATAAGTTGCTCATAATATAGTTTCTCTGGAAAAGAGCTGTTTGTGATGGGGTACTTACCTCCACACAGATGATGGTCAAAGGGTTTTTCTGTGGACCTAATTTAATTTATAAAACCCTTCATACACATCATGTAAAAAAAGCTTGAGTCACATCCCTGCACACAGGCACTCACTTCCAACCAGCCAAAGTAACCCGCGGACTTAGAACGTTATTATAAAATACGCACAAATAAGCACAAATTTCAGTGATCAAAAATTCAGAAACATCCCTAGCAAGTATAGCAAAACAAACTAAGCAATCCTCATCCCCTCGGTAGTGTTGCCGTATGGCCCCCAACCATAACCCCTCACCAATTGTACCCTCCAGAGAAAATGTAAGACAAAAAAATGATTAAAAACCACACTGATGGAAGAGCACCCCACTCCAGATTCTATACCAACAATGAGAGTTGTCTATTTCTCCACCACTGGCACACATTTAACCTCCTTCCATTTTACCTGGGACAGATCACCCTAACGTGATGCATCAGTGTAGAGGGGACGTGATAGCAGTTTTCAAGTATCTAAAAGGATTTTACAAGGAGGAGGGAGAAAAATTGTTCTCCTTGGCCTCTAAGGATAGGACAAGAAGCAGTGGGCTTAAATTGCAGCAAGGGGGGTTTAGGTTGGCCATTAGGAAAAACTTCCTGACTGTCAGGGAGGCTAACCACTGGAATAAATTGCCTAGCAAGGTTGTGGGATCTCCATCACTGGAGATATTCAAGAACAGGTTAGATAGACATCTATCAGGGAAGATCTAGATGATGCTTGGTCCTGCCATGAAGGCAGGGGACTGGACTCGATGACCTCTTGAGATCCCTTCCAGTTCTAGTGTTCTGTGATTCTGTGATTCTATAAGGCATGTCTTGCAATTGTGAAATTCCTTGTGTGAATATGCAGTGAGACTTTTAAAGGGCATAAGATGGCAATAGAGGATGCACGAGGCAACAGAGGATGTAAATGTTTACCTTTTTTGGAACTTCCCATGAACTGAAAAAAAAGAGTTATTCATATAACTGTAGTTTAGGTGCAGACAAGAATGACACACCTCAGAACCTTTTCATCTATTTAACTCACTCCAATTGTAGATTGGTGTCTTTGTGAGCAACTCTAATCCAAATAATAAATAAGGGGTAGAACAATTTTTATACAGCTAGTAAGAGGACAGAAATCAAGATGGATCCATTCTGTTTCCTTTCCTCCCCGGTAATGTCACTGATAGCCAGTTGTAGGCAATGGTTCTTTCTTGGAATTCTCTTCCCATCGAGTCTTGGACACAAACTTTTATGGATGAATCCCCAGAAAAATTAAATATTGTAGATTGTCTCGTAATATTAGCCAGCATTTAGTGAAGATATTATATAAATCTAAACAAGTTAAAAATATAGAGTTCATGGCTGTGAAGATGAAGCCATTTTTGTTATAAATTCTCTAAGGCTTCCTTTTCAAGAATGTTTTATCCTTGTACTTGGGGGTTTTTCAGCTGGCCTTGTGCTTTTTGGTTTCTTAAATTACTCTAGCAGGTTGTTCCTAATGGCATTAGCACATTTCACATGTCATCTAATTGTATATTTTTCTAGTACACACAGTACCAGTTTCCCTCATAAATAACATTATCTTGATATCCTTCTGTGACTGCTGACTGCCAGTCCAACTGGAAACCAGCTTCATGGGCTTTTGGTGTTTAAGGGTCCAAAAATGAGTATAGAAAAAAAATTCATGGAACACCTTTGCTATTTTGAGGTGGAGAGAAGCTACGGGCAGCAAAGAAGATAGGTGGTAGAGGAGGGCTTTATGGTTCACAAATGTGCAAGCTAGTTGCCACAAATGGGAAGAGAATGTACAGGGAGAAGAAACTCTTCTTTTACATTCCCTCATGTCCCATGATGCCTACATTAAATCTGTCAAAAATGATGCTTACATTTCAGAAAGCACAATGAATTACTGTTTCATTTAAATTTGTTTTTAAGTTATATCTATCTCCCCTTACTTCCCGGTGCTCACAGCCTGATCACCAGTAACAGTGCAGTAGGGAAAGCTGCCTCAGCAGATCTGCTACTCCCCTTCCTACACAGGTGTAAGGCTAACTCCACACTCCCCTCATGATCCTCCCTTCCCCCCAACAAAAGATAGAGGGGGAATAGGGACGTTAAGGCAAAATCTTGTGTTGGGCCTGCCCTGGGGCAGCACATTCATCTGCAGTCCTTGTTAAGGACTTTTGAAAAGCCACAATGTACCCTATAGCATGTAATTATAAAAGTGTAAGTTCTTATAGCAGCTTTAGAATAGGTTGAAAAGAGAATTCTTCTCCCACCAAATCTATTACACCTTGTACTCCACAAAGCTCCCCACATCTTCAATGAAACTTCTCAGTGTGCAGCCTTAAGCCATGTATTGGGAATAAGATTTGGCCCATAGGGGTAGGTTTAGACCTATAGAGAAAGTGGAAGGATGGGAGAAACCCATGCTGAAGGAAAAAATGTTAGAACCTCATAATACATGTTGACAATAACTCTCTGCTCCTTTTTCTTCATCCTGCCCTTTTGCAACAAATAGTTTTGCAGAGATTGCTATTCAATATAGCACCAGGGAAAGGAGTGTGATAGCAGAACAATATATTTTGCAGAGGGAAAAAAGTGCGATGTGACTCTTCTCATATGTGGAGCACTTTGCATATACTTTTCAGATTGAACTTGGATAAACAACACCGCAAGCCTCCTTTTGTTGTCTTCTCCATGTCCCTTGCTATAGACCTGATGAGACCATCTGCTTGAGACAGGTAATTCATTAAGCATGACCCTGACTCCTTCTCCACTCCATGAAGACTAACAAAAATGATGTCACTAAGGACGTCATTTGTGGAGGCATCTTCTTTCCATCTGAATTGGACTGAAATCACCAGGCCATTTCTTATAAGCTACTGTTCTAACATTTAATGCGTGTCCCAAACTACCTGATGCTGAAGTTCATTTAAATGACTAAGATTTATATCTGTATGAACTGAAAGTTATTTGAAAGCAGCAGAGAAAAGAAAAGAAATTATACTTCATTATACTCCAGCTCAGGGCACCACATTTGGAGAAGGTCCAAAGAAGAGCAGGTCCAAAGAAGAGCAACAAAAATGATTAACGATCTAGAAAACGTGATCTGTGAAGGAAGATTGAAAGAATTAAGCTTATTTAGTTTGGAAAAGAGAAGATGGGAGATGGGACACGATAGCAGCTTTCAAATACCTAAAAGGATGTTACAAGGAGGAGGGAGACAAATTATTTTCCTTGACCTCTGAAGATAGGACAAGAAGTAATGAGCTTAAATTGCAGCAAGGAAGGCTTAGGTTGGACATTAGGAAAAACTTCCTAACTGTCAAGGTGGTTAAGCACTGGAATAAATTGCCTAGGGAAATTGTGGAATCTCCATCACTGGAGATTTTTAAGAGCAGGTTATATAAAGACGTGTCTGGGATCGTTTAGATGGGCTTGGTCCTGCCATGAGTGCAGGGGAGTGGATTTGTTGTCCTCTCAAGGTCCTTTCCAATTGTAGTATTCTTTGATTCTATGATTTCCAATCTCTGAAAGTAAGGGATTTCAATTAACCATCAATAGCCAAGGTTTGTACTTCTAAATTTCCCTTGGCAACAATAACACTTTCTTTGGAAACATAAGTGATGTTTCCCACCCACAAGCTCTGGGGGTGGAAAAGTCATGTGTAGACTCTAAGGAGCTTTATATAGTTCTGACATAGTCAAACACTAAAGCTTAGGGAGGAAGTGAGTTTCACATTTAAACTGGTTGCAATTTGAGTATAGAGTGAATTGTGTCTATCCTTTGGTGGGTGTTCTTGGCTATCTTGATTTACTTGAATTATTTATGACAAGATGCCCAAAATACCAATGTCTTTGTGGGAAGAAAGTCCTCCACAATGACAACCTCAGACATTCTAAGAGCATTTTCCTTTTTGTCCCAGAAATCCACCTTTGCTCTCTTGGATGAGTGCCAGTGAGTAAAGAAAGAGAAGGCAACCATAATGATGGTGGGATGTATATGGGAGCCTGAGTAGGTAGGTTGTTGCAGGAGATACAGGTTACAAAAACTGTATTTTGCATTCTCCTATTGAAACTAAATACAAGACCACACCAGATGTGATTTTGGCTGAAGGCATGTCTACCAACTGGGGATGTGAAGAGACATATTTATCTAGTCAGCATGCTAAAATGCAGCGTAGCCATGACAGCAGAAGTAGGAGCTAGCTACTCCAAGTGAGTGCCTGTAGGTATATACTTGGGCTGGCTAGCCCTTCCCTTAACTTGTGCTGCCATGGCTACATTCTATTTTTAGTGCACTTGAGCTTCAGGGTACTCTAACCTCCATGAGCTGGAAATCACACCCCCAGCTTGAAGTGCCGACATACCCTGAGTGGTTCTGGTCTGGAATCATAATAGCTAGCTCTTATAGACCACTTCTCATCGGTAGATCAAAAACAGCCTGCAAACAAGCTGGAAGACAATTTCGGAATGAAGGTACTCAGCCCACAGTGTGTGAAGCACCTACCATTGCATTCTTGCTCTGGAAATCTCTTTCTTCCACACAGGCAAAGCTCTACCCTCACAGGGCAGCAAGCTCCCTTCTTCTACTTGCTGAGCACACACTCCCCTGTGGAGTAGCTACTACGGCATGGGCTGGGTACTGAAGGGTCAAAGGGGCACACGCCATCTTTCCTGTACACCAATCTGGATGCCTTGCAAGGGGTCTCAGATCAGCTCCTTTCTATGGGCCACACACCATGTTGATTCTTGAGAGGGCTGGGTTGTGTTTCTTGGTCCCTGATTCATGGAGCTGGCATGGGGTCTTGAAGAGATTGGAGGGAGTCCATCCAGTGTAGGCCTCATCCTTCTGAGGTTGGTACTGTCTTATGTCTGGGGAGCAGGACAGTACTGCACTTCTTCCCTCCTTGTGGCAGTGAGAGAAAGAGTTCCCTCAGATCTCAGAATACCCCTAAAAGGGGCAGCCAAACTACTCTTCCCAGTGGTGAGCACTGACTTCCCACAGATGTAATTGGTGGATATGAAGAGTCAGCAGCAGCTACTATGAAGCTGGACATTCATGGGACCATTTGCCCCTTCTCCTGCACATAGGTTCACCTGCCCCACATGGGCAGGAAGACATAAGAACATAAGAATGGCCATACTGGATCAGACCAAAGATCCATCTAGCCCAGTATCCTCTCTGCTGACAGTGGCAAATACCAGATGCCCCAGAGGGAGGGATCACTACAGGTAATCCTCACATGATTCCTCCCCTGTCACCCATTTCCAGAAAAACAGAGGCTAGGGACACCATTCCTACACATCCTGGCTAATAGCCATTGTCGGACCTAACCTCCACGAAACTATCTAGCTCTTTTTTGAACCCTGGTAAAATCCTAGTCTTCACCGCATCCTCTGGCAAGGAGTTCCACGTGTTGACTGTGCACTGAGTGAAGAAAAACTTCCTTTTGTTTGTTTTAAACCTGCTGCCTATTAATTTCATTTGGCGACCCCTAGTTCTTATATTGTGGGAATAAGTAAATAACTTTTCCTTATTCACTTTTTCCATACCAATCATGATTTTATAGACCTTTATCATATTCCTCCTTACCTGTTCCAAACCCCTAATCATTTTTGTTACCCTTTTCTGAACCTTTTCCAGTGCCAATATATCTTTTTTGCAATAAGGCGACCACATCTGTATGCAGTATTCAAGATGTGGGCATACCATGGTTTTATATAGAGGCAATAAGATATTTTCTGTCTTATTCTCTATCCCTTTTTTAATGATTCCGAACATTCTATTTGCTTTTTTGACTGCCGCTGAACACTGAGTGGATGTTTTCAGAGAACTATCCATAATGATGCCAAGATCTCTCTGTTGAGGAGTTGTAGCCAAATTAGTCCCCATCATATTGTGTATATATAGTTGGGATTCTTTTTTCCAATGTGCATTACTTTACATTTATCAACATTAAATTTCATTTGCCATTTTGTTGCCCAATCACTCAGTTTGGTGAGATCTTTTTGAAGCTCTTCACAGTCTGCTTTGGTTTTAACTATCTTGAGCAGTTTGGTATCATCTGCAAATTTTGCAACACTGGGTAATCTCCAGCTGGGGACCAAATTCATTTGGAAAGCCACAGGAACAGAATGAGTGCAAAAGCCCTCTTTTTTTAAATGTTCCACTGCTCATGCTGGGACATTGTTTGAGAAAGGTTAAATCTAACCTCGCAGTGTCTAAATCAAAAGTGAAAAATGCATTCATCTGAATTTTGAAAAGGTGACTTGCAAAGGGAAAATGAAAATTCAATTCACTACTGAAATATGTGTGCAATGCCCTCACTAACCAGTCCATGGGGAGCATTCAGCACATAAACTTATTTAATTTAGCTTTGTAAAAAGTTTTTAATGTTTCTCAGGAAGTCCTTTATCCAGATTCACACTGACTACTGATGCTAATGCCAGCTACAGAAAATTTGTAGCAGTGAATCATCTCATGTGGCCCCAGCTTAATAGTATTTGATATATATATATGATGTTACTTTCAAAGTTTATCTTTATAAAAATACTTGGTTCTTTTTCAGCCAGTATGATCCAATGTAATTCTTCACATCAGCTTTCCAGGAGATCTGATATTCTAGAATGGGGCAGAAATAACTCTAGCAATTCTGTCTTGCATGCTGTTCACCTCCTATGATAGCCCCTTGCAACTGATAAATATCACTTTGATGGACCCTACAAGAAATCCAAAATTTAGACCATTGGAATTTCCAGTCTATTAAAAATGTTGAATTCTTTTTACAAAATTAGAAGTTCAGAGGGCCACAGCCAAACAGAATAATGTTTACATCACAGAATACACAGAACTACATGAAAATGGCCAGAAAATATATACACATCAGAAGGGTAGCCATATTAGTCTGTATCTGCAAAAACAAAGAGAAGTCCTGTGGTACATTAACAGATTTATGTGGCCTTAAGCTTTCATGGGCAAAGATCCACTTAGTCAGATGCATCTGATGAAGTGAGAAAATATATAATTATCCAGGAAATAATGCCTGATGATTTTTCAGGTTGTGGCTCTGGTTATGCAATGCATAATAAAATACATTCCCAGTATGGGGCTTCCTACTACAGAATTTTGTATTCCTGCAAATCACAGTAGTATCTGAACATCTCCCTAGTTAACAGATGGGTATAGCAGAGTCACTAGGCCTGGTCTACACTAGGGAGTTACTTCAAAATAACTCCCCCTATTTCAAAATAACAAGCGGAGCATCCACGCTACCAAGCCCGTTATTTCAAAATAAGGAGCTGGTTATTTCTAAGAGGAATAATGCTAATTTCAAAATAGTTATTTCAAAATAGAAGTAGCGTGGGTGCTCCACTGCTGCTACTTCGAAAAAACTACTCCCCAGAGGCAAAGTAATTACTCCCCAGTTCTTCCTGGGGCTCTGTGTTGAGGTAGCACATCCATATTAAGGGAGTCTGCCTCAGACCAATTTCTAGGTTTCCCTGTAGTGTGGACACACTATTTCAAAGTAGCTATTTCAGGAGTAATTATTTCAAAATAAGTTATTTTAAAATAATTTCCTGGGGTAGACAGGCCCTAGGGGACTTTGTGGAATCCTTAACACTTCTGTCTTCCCTGATTGTAAAGAGACAAGGTGGGGGAGGTAATGTCTTTTATTGGAACAACTTTGTCAGTGAACTCTAGTCTCAGTTTATTTTGGGTTTCTGTAATTTCTAATTTATACTCACTCTAATGTACATCTTTAATATCTGCACAGAATAATTTATTTTAGGGGTTTGGTTTTTCAGTGACACTGTTAAAATAGTCTGTGATCAGACATGTGCTCAGCTGTGTCTTTAAACAAAAAGCTTGGTGGCATCAAAGGCTGATATCTGAGGCTCCAATCTTGCAGACACAGGCATCATTGTATATTGGAAGCCACACAGAGTCCCACACAGAGCTGCCGGGGATGGCTGAGGCAATGGTGCGGCAGCTCCGGCAACCCCTCCCTGGAGCACCAGGGACGGGGGAAGGAGGGAGGAGGCAGGTAGGACACAGAGTGATGTGATGACATCACTCTGTCATCCCACAGGAAAAACTTTTTTATATCTAGAGAAAGACTAGAGTAAATGAAGCTTTATGGAATAACCTGCCAAGAGCTATCCTGCCTTCTTATAAGGACAATTGACAAGATAATGACCTGATGGGCATTTTCATCCCTAATTTTTACCCACAAATCCCAAAGAAGGGCAGAATGCCATGGTACTATACTAGTACAGACCATTTGAATTGTCGTAATATCAATCTCTCCTAAAGGTTTAGGAATATTCTGTTCTATTTCTCTAGGTCACCTGATTATGTTGTTAAGCACATTTGCAAATCTAATATCATCTCTGTGTGTGAGTATGTATGTATTAATGTAATTTTTTGCAGATATATTGGAGATTTCTTTCAATGTTAATAGTAATATCAACCACAAAACATTTACACATACCAGATAGGGATTAGACAAATGTCAAAAGTTACCCAAAGAACATTCAGTGTTCTCCAGCTTCCCTGTAGCCCTACTCTAAAAAAATATAAACCCTAAACTAGCATCATGGAACCAGCTTGTGAAGCCCTTGCACACATTAATGACAAATTATTCACATAAATAGTCCTACTGAGCCCATCAAATGCATAAATATTCAATGTGTATATGAGAGTCAGAATCTGGCCTTAAAAATGGGATTCTTAGTTAATATCACTATCAAAACAGTTAAATGTGAGACTGTTCTCTAGCTAACCAACTCTTAAATGGCATAAATCTTTCTAAAAATTACTCTTGGGGTTGAATTTTTTTCATATGAGTATTAGCCAAGAAGTCATTTTTTGTGGAAAGACTTTTTCAAAATCACTTCATGTGGAAAGGTTTATAAAATGTAGTTTAAAATGTTGCTGTAGCCTTGTTGGTCCCATGACATTTGAGAGACAAGCTAGGTGAGGTGATATTATTTATTGGGCCATTACTTCACTCAACTAGTCTCTCTTACAAAAATGTAGACATTTGGGGGCAGATTCTGTTATTCTTTTTCATGTTGAATAGATGTCTTGTTGCACACTTCATCCCACTGAAGTAAATGGATCATCTTGGATGATTCAAATATGGATTATTAGATAATTAAAAAATAGCTATGTTTTAATATTGGAAAAACTTGGAAAGAACCATCCAGCAACTAAAGAAAAAGATATGAGATTATCACCAGTATTTGGTTTCACATTATGCAAATCACATGAATTTTTATCAGAAATATTAAAAGAAACTGCAAAATTTGGATTAAAGTAAAATTATATGAATCAAAGATTTTAGCCACTTGTGTTACTCAGAATAAGTATAATTATATGTAGTCCTTTTATAAAATTACACTACCATCACATGTTTGGTATTTCCCAGGGTAATGGTAAAACCATTACGAGAAAGGAGTTGAGGTCCAGGAGAATGAATGCTATTTTTCTGTTTCATGGTCTTGGTATGGAAGCACATTTCAGAAAGGTCTGAAACAAATCCAGTATCTTAGGCCTTGCCAACACTACAACTGTTTTGCTTTGGTAAAGTTATACTGGCAGATCTCCATAATGTAAATATATCTGATGCTGACAGAAGGAGTTTTCAGTTACTATTGTAACACCACCTTCCCAAACATGTTAGTTATGCCACTAGAGCAGAGTTGCATCAACACCAGTGGGTTTGCCATTGTGGCTATGTTGGGTAGTAGCCATGGCATTTTCACATCTCACAATTATGCCAACAAAATTGTATAAGGTAGACATGGCCTCAGTTTTATATAGAAAGTAAAAAACCTTAAAGTAGTAACTCCTATATGCCAGCTAAATTGGGTGGACTTAACATCTTTTGTATTAATGAAGGCTTTGTTCTGTTATTGTTTCAGGGTGCCACATTCCAGGCGAGACTGGGAGCTGCGTAGCTCCAGCCTTGCGCTTTCCACCTGAGGCCCTGCCCCTTCTTGGGGTTCAGACCAGCTCCCCCTCCCCAGCCCCCCCACATACACACACATTTTGCCCAGACATCCGGCAAGGCTGTTGGCCCTGCTGTATTGTTTTTAAGGCTACTAGTAGATAGCAAATTTGTGGAGTTTTAATTCTCCATATTATAGCTTGTAAATTATCCATATTTAATTAAGGTATGAGTCTTTTGTTCCACATAATAGCAAAAAAGGTCCTAACCATCCAGAGAGTACGTGATTTGGCCATATTTTAAAGTAATCATCAGTGACAGGTAATTATCTTGAGCTGTAGATGTCATTTTAGTAACACTTCCCAACCAAATCCCTTAGGCTAACATTTAAAATTGACAAATGTGTTAAATCTCCATCTATTTTATTAATCAATCTGCCTCATTTATCTTTCATCCATAGCATCTAAACTCTTATTTATTTTAATAGCCAGATAAAATAAATTTGGGATGTCCATTTAAATTTAATTTGGTAACCATTGGAGAGACTGGATGCAACCTTGATAAAGGAATTATTTCTAGTTCAAAATCATTAATTTTATACTTTCAAATGAATTTGCATTCATTTAGTACAACATCATGTGAGCAAATGTAGGGCTCACATTTTTTCATGAATAGACATTTCTCATCTGCATATAAAGCAGTTTGTTTTAAGTCTCTAATAGTACTGCCCTTCAGCACAATTTGCCTAAAGCAAGTAGCCTGAGTCTTGGAGACACTACAAAGCTCATCTGTTTTGGAAGCCCTTGCACTTCACTTGATGGCATACCTCTGTCCAACTAATACGATAACTTTTAAACACAGCATCTGATCCATTCCAAAACTTCAGGGAATGCTGTCAGTATCAATGGGCAAAACCCTCTTGATCCCTTCACATCCAGTTAGAAGAGCCAGAAGCTTCAACCACCTTTGTAATTGCCTGCAGATCAAAATCCAGCTGATGGCAGCTAATACCTTCCAGCATCGCTACATCCTCCACCCACTCAGCTCTGCTCATCCACCCAATAAGGTTTTAAAATGCTGACACCCTAAGTGACTTCTTTCCCAGACAGAAAGAAAAGAAATGAGAATGGTGGAGGTGATGGAGATTCACACAGAGCCCCTGGCCTGAGTTGGGGAAGGAGAATGGAGCACACACAGACCTGCTAGCATGGAGGAGGGGAACAGTAGAGGTGGTGGGAGACATGAGGGACACAAAGAATCTCTGGAATGTGGCAAAGGTGCAAATGACAGGGGTGAGACATACAGAGCCCTTGCTATGACCAGAAGGAAGGAGGGGAGTCAATGGGGGTACAGGGAATGGGCCACATAGGATGCTGGCATGAGGAGGAAGCATAGAGTACCCTGTCTTGGGAGGAGAGGGGGATGTGGCACACAGACCCCTGGCATGAGGGAGGGAGGAGGTGCATGGAGCTCTTGAAACAGATGGAGATGGGAGAATGGCACATAGGGAGCTTGTGGGGAAGGGAATGGAAGAATGCCCCTCAAACCTGCTGTGCACAACTCAATTTACACAAGCAAAAAAGTGGACAATCTCCTAGTAATTCAACCATCTGAAAATAAGAAGGGTGTGTAAAGGATTGAGAAACTATTTTGGGTAGAAAAGACATTCAGTATCCACGTTCTCTTGTTGCTGGTAGTGGATTACTTTGAATCCACAGCTGCACGTTAGTCAGGTTTGTATTTATTTGACTATATTTTTAAATAATGTTAAGGGCGCCTACCAGTTATAGACCCATGTCCTTTTTAGACTTCGTATAAATCCAATATATAAATAAAGTTTCCATGTCTGAAAGAAATAACAACAATTAGGGCCGAGACTCTCTTTCTATTCCCTTACTAGTAGGCTTCGAAGGATTAGATTTTTACCGGTAAATGTCATAAAAAATCTACATCACCATACCCACTCAAACTGACAAAAAATGTTTCTATTGATCATAACTGGAATTTACAGAGAGACAAAGAAAGAAAAATGAGAACTTTAATTAGAGTTTGATTTAAGGCTATTGACTTGGTTTATTTTGACATGTGGCATTGACAATTTGTGTTACTAACAGTGATAAAGCTTTAACTTTTTAATCTCATCTATTTTCCTTGTCAGATCTCCCACAGAGCTTCCTGCAGCAGTGAAAATTTAAATTGATAATTGAAATAAATACATACATCTCATAATTTTAAGCAACGGAAAAAATATACATCTCTAAAACAAGGGAAAAAATCTTTCAAATGAACAAGAACATTATCTTAAAACATTCAAATTCTGCCAGCCCATTTATTGAGCATGAAAGGACTGAACTGAAGCTATTAGTGTGCACGATGGCTCTGAGAACTGAATGCACTATGTTAATGCTTTCATGATTCAGAGTTTACTCATTGGACAGAACTGAAAATGATTTAAACAACAATCCTTCCTCTTCTCAACTTAGAGCAATTAGGTTCTTCCTACAACTCCTGATCTCTTTTTTTCCCCGCAACAGAACACGACACCTGACTACTCCTTTTCTACCAAAAATAAAACCTTATTTCCATGTATTAGGGTTGATATTGCCAGCACAATAAAAGAGATAGGTTTAATTATTATAACAAATTTCAAATCTCCATTTGTGAAGTACATAGTAAACTGCTCCTCCATGATCCTTGGTCCTAACTAGATTTTAAATTCAGAATAACTTATCCTGATCATGGCTATGGATATTCTACTGATGATCATTAGTTTAACTCAAAGGCTATGTCTACACTGGCGGGTTCTTGCGCAAGAACATCTTGCGCAAGGGTTCTTGTGCAAAAACTCTTGCGCAAGAACACGTCCATACTGCCATGTGCTTTTGCGCAAGAGCATCCATGGCAGAGTGGACACTCTCTTGCGCAAGAAAGCTCTGATGGCCATTTTAGCCATAGGGCTTTCTTGCACAAGAAGCCCCTGCCGTGCATCCACACTGCCCTCTTGCACCAGAGCTCTTGCCCAAGAGGGCTTACACTTGTTAGAAAAGAGCGTAGCTCTTGCACAAGAAGCCCTGTCATCCGATGCTGTACTGTACATCTTCTTGCGCAAGAGTGGGCAGGCAGTGTGGACGCTCTGCAGGTTCTTGCGCAAGAATAGACATTCTTGCGCAAGAACCCGCCAGTGTAGACATAGCCAAAACGTCCATCTCGCACTGTGGGAACAGAGGAGCAGAAAAGAGACAAAAGGCATCTACAGAGTGTCCTCCTGCATATTTTGCAGAAATAAAGCTACAGGTTTAGACAGCTTAAAACAGTTAAAATAAATTATCATATGCCATATCTGCATGATGGGGATGGTCTGCATGGCCTGTCAGACACTACAGATTGAGTTAAGGAGATCAGTGCAGGCGTTCTCTGTTTGGAAGCAGCCCTTCCAAAGGCATAAGTAGTTGTAAACTGCCTTTATGCCCCCTTCTCTGATTAGCTCAGACCCTGGAATAATTTAGACAAATCTCAGAGCTAATCAGCTATGCAGGAAACCCTCACCATCTGGGGTGAATGCTTTCCTGGCATCACCACAAATGGCGAAATTTGTGAATACTGAGAGCCATGGCTCACAGCCCTCGCAGTGAGCTCCCTGCAGCTCCTGACTTCACCCAGGCAGGGAGCTGTGGTGAGTTCCCCCTGGCTCCTGCTCCCCCTCTCCCCCCCGCCAACTGGGACAAGCGACCCCGGTGAATATACAGAACCATGAGCAGCAATTCTGCAAATTGCAAGAGTCTCCTATACACTGGACAGCAACAACCTTCAAGGGCAATTCAGGCAGCTGAAGAAGCTCTCAAGAGCACAATGTAACTCCAGTGGCACCTCTCTCTCCCTGACTACACTTCCAACATCCCCCTCCCATAACAGGGCCAGAATGAGAGCAACATACAGACTCTCAAGTGGGCTAAGCCAGTGTTTCTCAACCTCTTTTTTATAAAGTACCCCCTTAAAAAAAGTTATAAGTACCCCCAGTACCTACAGTTTTCAGATACACAATGTTTTTTCTACCATTGCAATACATTTGTTTAAACAACTTAATCGTAGCCGGGTGGGCAATGAAATGTTTGGGTGTAAAAAGTACAAAAATAATAAAGTGCTGTAAAACTTAAAACAAAAATTCAGTTTTCTCCAAATTTCAGTTGTGTTGGCGTACCCCCCCAGACGTCTCTCAAGTACCCCTAAGGGTACTCATACTACTGGTTGAGAAACACTGGGCTAAGCAACCTTTGTGGTGTTAAGAGAAAAATGGCCATGATCTGGCCCAAGATATTTTGTGACCCCTCATCTTTGTATTTCCATTCTTTTGAACATTTAGGCTATGTCTACACAACAGCGTAATAACATAGTGCACATCTACACACAAGCAGTTATTTCAACATAATGTTGAAATAATGTCGAGCTGGAGGACTGCTTACTCTGACTCCTGTAACCCTCATTGTACGAGGAGTAAGGGAAGTCAGGGGAAAGAGTGCTCTGTCTCCAAATAACTGTTGCGTAAACAGCGCCAAAAGTTGAAATAAGCTATTTTGACTTAAGCTATGCAATTAGCGTAGCGCAAGTTGTGTAGCTTATTTCGAGTTTAGCCCTGCTGTGTAGACGTGCCCTAGAGAGAATTATGAGTGTAGCAAACTGTGAATTACCTAGTTTTCTGGCACTGTTTTAAAACTCTGCCTTTTTTAAAGTATTTCTCTTTTTCTATTAGTAGTCACACCTTAATGATGCTTTTTGCCCAGGATTAAAATATAGCATGTGTATATGTAGATATGATCACAAACACTCCAATGTTCTGTATGCGCAAATGTCAATCGCTGACATTTTAATAATGTTCCATTCCTTGTTCTCGAGAAAGTTAGAGTTTTTAAGGGGCAAGGTGACTATACACAGAGAGAATACGTGATGTGGGATGGTACATTTAGATTTTATCTGTGTATGTTTGAATTGACTACATTACACAAAAATGATGAAACCTCTAGTGGATTATACAGGCCCCCCCAGCTGAGTGCCAAATAAGGCCTTCATTTCATGAATTTGTGTGTTCTCCTTATTCCAGATACTTTTATTGAAAATCCATGCTAGAAATATTTATGGATTTTAATTGTACTGTACTATTTTTCATACCGCATTAGTTACAGAACTTTAATAGTGTAAAGTCAGCCATACTAGCCCAGGAAAAATAAAAAATAAAAATGAATAGAGATGTCTAAAATAGCTTCTCCATAATAATGCCACATCGTTACAATCCAATATGATAAAGCTGAGAAGGGCTAGCGGCAAATGTTTTGTGACTCATTAGAAATCTAGGGATCTTCCCTTTCCAATGGTAGAGTGCTCCCATTTGCATTTCTAATAAGTCACGAAATACTGTCTTTAAATTTCTCCTCCAGGATGGAACATTGTTTATCCCAAGTCTCAGAACAGAGTAATGCTGAGGATCTCATAGGTGAAAATGGCTTTGGTGATCCTCTATGAGTCAGGGGCACTAATCTAGTACTTGAGAGATTTGCGTTCAAGTCCCTATTCTAACAAATTTCTTCTGTCTTCCCAATCCCCATCTGCATAATGGGCATAGTAGTACTTTGCTACCTCATGATGTGTTCTGAAGATAATACATTAAAAATTGCTGAGATATCATTGGAATGGAGGCCATTATAAGTACTACTGATATCTAGTACTGTTATCTGCAGTGTGTTTGCAGCCATGTTGGTTCCAGGATTTGAGGTGGGTGAGAACATCTTTTATTGGATTAGCTTCTCTTGGTAAAATAAACTAGCTTTTGAGCAACCCAGAGCTATTCCTCAGGTAGAAGAGCAACTTCCTAAGGGATCTGAAGAGCACAGTATAGTGTAAAAGCTAGTCTCTTTCACCAACAGAATTTGTTCCAATAAAAAGGTATTACCTCACCCATCTGGTCTCTCAGTCCTGGTCTACACTAGGACCTTATTCCAAAATAACATCGCCCCCCTCCAAGTTTGAATTTAGAAGCGGTACATCCACACTACGAAGCCATTAGTCACGGAATTCAAACTCTGTACTCCTGCTTTTCACGAGGAGTAACACTAATTCCGAAATAGTAATTTCAAAATAACATTAGCGTGGACTCTCTGGTACTGCTAATTTGAATTTATTAGCCTCTGGGAGACCTCCTACAGCTCCCCAGAGTGCTTCCTGGGGCTCTAAGTCTGAGGTAGCTCATCCACATTAACAGAGCCTACCTCAGACGACATTCAATGCTTTCCCATAGTGTGTTTGAATTTGTTAAATCAGAAGTTAGTAAGTCGAATTTAGTCATTTTGAAATACTTTCCTAGTGTAGACATGGCCTAAGATTGTTTAGGACATTGATAAAAGAAACAGTAAATGTGGTTCAGAAATTCTGATTATCTATAAGCAGTGACAGCAAGAATGAATTAGAGGCCAAAGTGCAGATGCATTTGCCAAAAGCAGTTCTTTTGGTAGCTCTGTAATTAGCACATTGCAGTCACTTCCACATATATGCAACTTTTAGGTATCTATGTAAGTGTTTGTCCTGCTCACCGACACTGGTCATTTTTGTGTTAGTAAAGACTTATACAATGGAAATTATTTACCAAATGGGATATTATATCTGAAGAAAGTAACCAGAGCTAAGATTCTGTCCATTTTGTAAGATATCTAATGAGCTGTTAACCTAAGACACTGCACAGATAGATTCTTTGATCCGTGGACTTCAGTAATAGTGTGCCATTGCTTTTAAAGTTATTATGAGATACACTCTATTGAAAACAGTTTCTCAGCTCTCTAGAGTCACTGCATCAAGCATAAAATATGTGAAGCCTTTTCTGAAATAGTGTTTTCCTCTAGCACGAAGATAGCCTCTGGCTTCTCACTCACTCCAGCAAGAGAAAACGCCTGAATAAGTAAAGCACCTACCACACATGGTCCTGCATATATAACAACAACTTGATTATTTTTGTAAGACTTCAGACACTGCAAATTCAAAATTAGACACAATATGTTAGCAACATTTTTGCACTGGGGTGCTTTCTAAAGATATTTCCAAGGTTTTGTTTTAATGTTTTATTAACAGTATTAGAATTAGAGAAGGAATATACACTGCAGTCTATCCACTGTTTAATATGAGCTTTGAATCAAGTCCTAAAACTGCTCAATCATTAAGTACTATCCCCAAAGAGAAATCCATCCATTTTACCTGGTTTACTTTCAAACTCTTTCTAATTAATTTTTTTTCTACACATGTAGGGTGCCACATTGACCCATTTGGAGACTGACATTATTCAATTATCCACAGGAAAAATGTTGCCTGATAAAAGCACTGACAGTTTCCTCACACTGCTCTGCCAATGAACTGTGTCACTACCCTGGCCTGAAGGGAATTCCTCTTGGACTAAGAGCCAGGGCCACTCCGCATGCCATTCAGTTCTTAGCTTCTCTGCTGTTAAAAGGTGCTGCTTATTATTATGTGTTTGATTATGTTAACACGTACCTACTAGGGGCCTGATTCAATGAGAATTTTTCCACTGCTTTTATCAAGAATCAGACCATGACCCGGGGTATGGACTGAGACCACCACTGCATTGCACATAGATCACTAAGTAACTATTCCATTCACACTGATCTCACAAATATTACTAATTTAGTCATTAGACATGGTCTTAATTTAAGCTAGTGACTTGTGCACTATATCCCATTTTGGGGGGGAAACGCTATAAACCATTAAGTTCATTATTTTGTTTATGTTTCTGTTATTAGCTATAACATCTCATTAGGAATGATCAAAATGTTCCAAAGAACCTAGGACCAACACACCATCTGACGGGCTTTCTGAGTGTTTTGTGTCCTTGAACAAGTTTACAAATGCTTCATGAATCTGAAATTTTGTCCAGTCAAAGAGTTCTTAAGTCAAATTTAGTAATTTTGAAAGAATTTCCTAAGGGTATGTCTACACTACAGCACTATTTCGAATTAACTTAATTCGAAATAGTTAATTCGAATTAAGCTAATTCGAAATAACGCATCTATACACAAAAACTATTTCGAAATAGCGTTTTGCTATTTCGAAATAGCACGTCCACACTGAGTCGACCTTGAACTGAAGTTAAGGCTGGCCGGAACCAGTGCCGGCAGGGCATCAGGTTAGGACTTAGTGTGTGGGGCTGCTGCCTGAGGCTAACTGAGCTCTGTGCTTAAAGGGACCCTACTCCCACCCCGGACAGACAGTTCTCAGGGTTCCCCACTTGCTTGTCTACCTCGATGAGGGACAGCAAAGCAGTCCTGTCTTGGAGTGCCCTCAGTGCCCCTTGGCATGCCAGTGCGTCTCATGGGGTCGTTGCCATCAGCCCGGCTGCACTTGCTGCAGGCTGCCATCCGGGGGGGTCTATCAGGGGGCTGTCAGGATCCAGGAGGCCCTGAGGGAGAGCGTCCACCCCGAGGAGCCCTCAGAGCCTCCCCAGTCCTTCCCACCAGGGGCTCATGCCCCATTCCTCCCTCACGTCCTTCCACTTACCCCTCCCTAGCTCCCCTTCCTGATGTCAAATAAAAGACACGTATGTTCAAAAATAGAAACTGGGTTTATTGAACAAAACTGGGGAATGAACCTCCGGGGAGACTGGGAAAAGGAGGTGGGAGAGTGCAGGAAGAGAGGGTGAGAGATGGGAGGGGGAAACCTGGGAGGAGGGAGCTGGAAGGGAGAAGCAAGGGGAAGAAGGGGAAGGGGAAGCTCAGGGCTCAGGGTTGGGGTTCTCGCCAGACCAACTTGACTTTCATGCCAACCTGCTCCTGGGTTCCCATGTGGCAGCTATCCTGCCATAGACGGCCGCATTCCTCCATCTAGTGCGGAGATCATGGATGTTGGGGGCATCCCCCCCCAAACCTGAATAAGGTCCATGATCTCCACCCTGGACCAGGAAGGCGCCCGCCTTCTCCAGCCCCTGTCAGGCTCCTGGGAGCTAGCAGACTGCTCCTGGGGGGCAGTGGAGGGCTGGCTGCCAGTGGCTTGCTGGCTCATGTTTTGGGGCCACTGGGTCAGGGGCCCCGGTGACCACTGCTGGCTCTGGGCTGGCAGGCTTGGAGCTGGCACAGGCACTGTGGCCAGGGTCTACCCCTTTAATGGCTCCGGGGCTGGGGGAGAGGAGAGTACGTTTTCCTGGTTGTGCCCAGAGTGGCCACCAGGGCTCCCTGGGAAGGGCTGGAGGCCCCCTATATTGAATTAAGTGTCTACACAGCACTTAATTTGAAATAGCTATTTCGAATTTGGCATTACTCCTCGTAGAATGAGGTTTACCAAATTCAAAATAAGGGCTCCGCTATTTTGAATTTATTTCGAAATAGCAGTTTGCCTGGGTAGACGCTATTAAAGTTAATTCGAAATAACGGCTGTTATTTCGAATTAACTTTGTAGTGTAGACATACCCTAAGTGTAGACATGGGTTTGTGAGGAGAGTTAGTCAGAGACCTCTGGCCTCTTTCTGCTTCTCACTCAATTCCCTCCCCAGCACAGAGCTCAAAACTGAAACCAAACCTAGTTTCTTCGTCTCTTGAGTTGGGCTGTCACCTCCCACTGACAGGCTGAGCAGCTTTGGCTCATCTGTGACCCAGCAAACAGCTTGCCCATATCACCCACTGTGCAAGCCTCCCTTTTGGCCTCAGGAGGCATTTCTAGTCCTTTCTGTCCCCATCCCTGACTCCAAGCATGCCAGGCATTGGTGGCATAGGGCTCTGATAGCCACTATTGTTATCCATTGATCCCCCCATTGACACAGTGTAAAGTTCAACAAGCTGGCAAACTCCCAGTGGAGGGTTACATCACCATTTCAAAATATAAGCCTAAGTGGCTATGGTCAGAAGCTGAACATAATTATCATTGAAAGGCTGTTCAGCCTCTATAATCTTGGTCCATTTCACAGTAGATTTCCTTCTTTAAAAACAACCCATATTCACGGCCACCATCCCAGCATGAGGGTGAAGAGCTGATACAGTTACTAACACTGTGGTCCACCCTCTCATTACTAACAATGGGCGCCCCAGTCATGCACAAGGCAGAAGAATTAGAGCTTGAATGACTCTTGCTTAATGCTATGCAAGCTGTTAAAATAAAAACAGTTACAAAGAAAGAGGTGAAGCAGACCTCCATAAAACCCTGGCCCCCTCAGAGGGATCCTCATTGATTCAGAGATAATTGCTGTTTCCTATCATCTTGTGTTCACTCTATGCTTTCAAGATGATCTAGTAAGGCAGCAACATGTGACATTATTGTCCCCTGTTGCTGGTTGTTCATACAGTTTGAACATCTCTAGTCCAGCACCCTTGGGATCTGACTGGTGCTGAACCAGACAATTTGCCGAATTCACAGGAGGTCAATTTTGTCTACCAGCATTATTAGCACTTCTACTGCTTACTGGACTCTTACAAGACATGTAGAAGTAAATTAGAGCTAAAACACAGCATAGAACACTGAGAGCCAGGACTGCTGGCTGTAAACAAACATTATGGAACTGGGGGAAACTTGGCCACACCCATTATAAGTGGACATCCGGCTAACTAAAATCATGCTGGATCACAGATGTTGCCAGACCAGAGGGTCCCAGACTAGAGAGGTTCAACCTGTAGTTCTCTTGCTTCTTTGTTGCTCATAGGCTCATACCAATTCTTTGGGACTGATTTAAAATTCTTTTTTTCATCTGTTCAGACAATATTGAAAATTCTGTTACTGATATTGGTGAAGTAGATATTAAAACTCTACTAATTTCTCTCTGATCCTCTGCTGAGGATGAACAGACCTAATGACTATCAAAGGGACAGTGTTTTTTAATACACAGCAAATTGCTAACAAATCTTGAAGATGCTTAATTGACCTGATTTAAATTGAAAAATTGTTCTGTTTGTAATGAGGGATGGTTTCTCAGCAGAGGATATTTCATAACTGGAAGAGTTTCATTTTTATTATTTTTAAAAAAGCAACAGTTACAGAAAATTTCTCAGTGTTATGACCTGGGTGAAACCTTGTTGTGGGTTGAGTTAAAACTTCATTTGAGCTGATGTATGAACACACCCTTCACTTAAAGTATTTGCAAGAAACACTGAAAGGGGCCACATCTAAAACAAAACCTATTAGGATCTACTCAGAAACAAGTACCAGGTGGATGGGGAGTTCCACTGGGTATGGTGGCTGGCAGAAGACACAGAAACAAAGAACAAATGAGAAGGATAAGAAGAGGCAGAGAAAAGGCAAGAAACCTCCGGGGTAGTCTGTGAGCATGGTGTGACTCCAGAAGAAACTAGCAAGAGAGCTTTTGGGTCCATGGTGGGTCTGTAAACTAAGAAACTGTTCCTTTGGAGTTTTGAGTCCTTCTGTGTTCAGAAGCATGGAACTTTATACATTCTTTGTAAACAAACAAAGCCATATCTGATTATTATCAATTTGTACTCCCAAGTAGAATATCCTCAGGGTCCCAAACGTTGATTACCCATTCAGGTTGAAAAAAGTCAACATCAGAGCTTAAAGCTTAAAGGCTAGGCAGAGAAAGAACTAGTTTATGAAAGAACACTTCAATCATTTCTTCCCTCCCTTTCTACTATTATCCCCTATCTGCTGTAAGCATTGTTGAGACTCTTGATGGGAAAAGATTGTTGAGGTTGCATAGAAATCTATTAGGCCATGTCTGCACTACAGAAAAGATCGAACCAGACACAGTCAATCTTCCGGGGTTTGAATTCGCTAGTCTAGTGTAGACATGCTAATTCAAACTGAGAGGATGCTTGCTCCCATCGATGCTGATAGTCCTGCTTCTACGAGGAGTAAGGGAAGTCGAAGGGAAAGTGTACTTCCTACAGTGTGGACAGCACCAAAATTCAAGTTAAGATACTTCCACTTAAGCTACGCAATTAACGTAGCTTAGTATTTTAGTTCAGACTTATCCCCCCTAGCGTAGACCAGGCCTTAGAGACCAGGGGATTTGTGAAAATCCTAGACAGCTGACTCGGTATGATGACTATAACTCCACAATGCACTGTAATGTGGTTAAATAGAAGGGGCAACAATGAGGAAATCACCCAGAAAATCTCTGTGAGGAGCCCCCCCCCCCCCTTAATTTTAAACAAATACATTGGTTTCAAGGTGCCCAGTTTAGTGTTGAAGCTCTCTTTTTGTTACACAATTCTACAGTGAAAGCTACTATTACAGCATAACATGGAAAATTCCAGACTCAACTTTATTTTACAGTTTTAGTATCCCATACGTAGTCTCTAGGTTAGCACTTGACCTATGTTTTCATGAAGCATAGGGACTAAAAGTGTCATCAATTCTAGAGCCACCAGTTCTGGAAGCAAGTACGATAGAATCTTCTTAACCTGATCTTTTGCCATTGCAGTTCATGTCTGGGCTGCTCACTTCTGTTTAAGGTGTTTGAGTCTTGGGCTTCACTTAATGGACAAAGACACACTCTATTATGCAGTGATTTGAACTTTTTAACCTCCTTAACTCAATATTTTGTTAGCTCATCTCACTAAATAGTTTTTCCAGTGATTGCCTTGCTGTCTAATTTGTTGTGATACTATTTCAAAGCCTCAAGCAAATTTTAAACAATGTTCATATGATCATGGCAGTGTTAATATTCAAGTTGCAATTCTAACCTCCTTAAGAACTGAGCAAGGAATATTGCAGACATGGTTTTCTTAAAAAATGCTGCTTTTGCATATGTTGCAGGAAATTCAAGGAACTCTTCAGTCTCAGCTGGAACAATATAAACTGTTCACGAGAACAGGAAATACTCTAATGGTAGTGGATAAGAATAGGAAATATTTCCTATGGATGCTGATTGATCTCAGTCAGGGGAACTATGCCAATTTTCTCTAGCAAAGAATTTGACCTATGATATTCATGAATTGGTGACCTCAGATTAACTCTACCGTACTTGTTCCAGATCCTACTGCTTCTTACAGCACAGTCATCTTTTTAATGCTTAAAGCATTCTTGTGCTGAGGCATCCAAGAATGTAATAGGCTAGTTCCCCAATCTTGCATCCAAAAGGCTTCTAAATGAAACTCAGATAACACTGATTCCTAAAATATTTGGCATAAATATGATACTCCAAAATGTTCTGCTCTAATATGAGTTTGGGTTGCTTATAAATGGACCTGGACAAGCAAACATTTTCATTAATCAAGCAACCTGAAAAACAGTGGGTGAGAAATTATCTGTAAATTCATCAATTTAATTAAAAATACTCCAATGGTTTATTTATTGTGTTTTTAAATAAGGACCATAAAACATTATTTATATAAATTTATTTGAGAGAGGTTGTCCAATATATTGACCGTATATCACGACCTGTCTTCTACTGTACATTTGATACTAAAATGTGATTACAAGCTCAATAATTTATGGTGACAATTGAGGCCATTTTAATAAACCTTCTGATCTCAGTATTGTTGCCTCAGGTGATATAACAGAAATTATGTACTGGGAATGCTACTGGTTTACATAACCATTCCTTGTAGATTAGACTGTTTTTGAACCAAGAGGAAAGCTACAACAAAGAAGGAATCAAAGCATTTTATACCAAGAAAACACCATTAGAAATGCTTAGTTCTTTTGGCTAAATTTAATTTTATTTATGAAAAACATAAATGTTTGAAACTGTAGTAGATGATATATACAAGGCTTTTAAAATAGAACACTGGCTATTTGTCAGAAGCTAGCCAGAAGAATCCTGAAACTTAATTCAGAAGATTTGATTTCATAGTAACTAAAACAACAGCAAAAACTCCATCTGATTTTCCAGGAAGTTTTCTTATTTTCTGCTGTTTAAATGGCTTGTTTTTCTCCATTTTACTTTTCCAAAGTCTCAAACTGAATTGTGGAAAGACCGAAATGCCATTCCATTGAATGTGCCTCTCATCTATAAAAAGGAATCTGAACACATTTGTAAATGTACTTGAAAGATAAATGTGCATGTTTTAATATAGTCTGCTTTTTCTTCTTGAAAGCAAATTATTGGAAAATAAGTTTAAAGTTTCTTCTGTGTGAAGTTACTGTAATACAGCAACAGTGGATTTTGGAACACAACAAAGAACAAGTTATTAAATACTGCACCTATTTGCTCAGTATGATAGAGTAGATATTTACAGTTTTTCCACGGGAGGATGAAAAATCTGTATTTGTTGATGTTAACACAATAAATGCACATACAAGCCAAAATGAAAAATCAAACGACTTAAATATATATGACTTTATATTTGATTATTCACACCTTATGTATTGTAGGGCTAACTTTGATTTGAAGAAGAGCTTTGTGGAGATTGAAAGCTTTTCTCTTTCACCTGTGGAAGTTGGTACAATTAAGATAATACTGCACCACGCCTTATCTCTAACTTGATATAATTAAGGCCTCATTTCTCACTGGACATGTTTGGAAAAGTAAATGGAAGATTAAGTTGTACATAAGCAGGTAACAATCATTAGGATGAAGTCAGTCTAGGTAAGATATGCAGGAACACTCTGGCACTAGGGATAATGGACAAGATAAACCTGGAATGTAAGGATCAGAGTTAGACATGAACAGCACATGGAAAGAACATGTCGTACACGAGTGGTGGGCAACCTGCAGTAAGCTGATTGCAGGCCATCAGACATTTTTGTCGATGTTGACCATCCACAAACACCACCCCATGCAACTCCCAGTAGCCGCGGTTCTCTGTTCCCAGCCAATGGAACTGGGGGAAGCAGGGGACAATGCATCCCTGCAGCCCCTTCTTCCACAGCTCCCAACGTGGGCTGGTAACAGACAAGCTCAGTCAAGCCAATGCTCGGGAGTGGACTGTCCTGGCAGAACAAAGTGTAGTCTGGTGGGAAGCGGGTGCTATCTGATAGGTCTAATCTTTTACAGAGCTCCACCTGAGATTGCTAAGCTCAGTACAAACATGGAGTCAGAGGCAGTCACTGCCTCTAGGAACTTCAGCCCAGACCTTGAAAGATGTTTATGCACCTAACTCCAAATGAAATTAGTGGAAGTTAGGCACCCAAATATCTTTGACATCTTTACAATCTAAATAGGCCAGACAGACAAAGGATGGGAGAGGAAACAGCAGGTTTCAATGTTGCATATAAGGTAGTAACAGTGCTTGGGACAGAAACAAGGTTTCTTGACTCCTAAGTCCAGTTCCTATCCTCTCTAGACCATGCTGCCTCCTATGTAATTTATGACCTTTCAAAAAAAATCTGAGGAGAACATTTGAAGGATGCAACAGAAAAAAATTCTGGTGTGATAGCGCTTTTTCCCAACATCTCGTTAGCCAGTCAGTTTTGCTACACAATTGGGATTTTTCATGGAACATTTACTATAGGAATCTACTTCCACCTTGCATTTTCCAAGGAACTGCCCTGGTCTATGAAAACCCCTTTTGTTTCTGTTTATTAGGTAATCTAGATAAGCCTTGTTTGGTGGTACTTATTCTTCGATGTCTTCCATTGGCATTAACAAACTGACCAATGTCAAACCTGAGAATGCACTGAGGTCAAGTATTGGTTGTGGCTCTGTGTTTACATTGTCACATTTTTACACACTGCATCTCACCTTCATAAGCAAACAAAATATGGCTTATTGATGATGAAAAGGCATTTGATTCAGCTGAGTGGGATGTCCGTCATGAAATTATTGGGTGTGGGAGAAATGCATTCCACAGATAAAATTATATTTTTCCCATGCCTCGCAGGAATATAGTATGGATGATTTCAAGTATGTCCCAGATATAAGAATTTGGAAGGTGTTCCCAGCAAGGATCTTTTTTCTCTTTTTGATCACTAGAGCAACTAAACCCAAGCCCTCTCGCTAGAAAAAAAATGTAATTTCAAGATGTAGAGAAAACAATCATATTTCTGCAAGCACTTAAATCATAGCATATTTCATGTGAGTAATCTTTTTACTTCAGTAGGACTACTCATGCATGCAAAGTTATACAAGTGCAAAAGTATCTGCAGGACAGGACCAGGAAATGTAAATCATTAAGTCTTAGTGATACAGGTTGCCTCCTGGTAATAGTTCTTTCTCCAGTGTGAAGGAGATCCTCTGGAATCTAAAATTAGGAGAATAACATAGATGGGTATAACTGGCTACAAAACCATTTAGCACAAATCTGATCACAGGTGTAAAACAATGTAATTCATAGTCTCCTCAAGCAAATCCAGCAGAACTGCATTATCCCCTGCAGAAGGAGAAGGTCATCTAGTATCTATTCAGGCTGAAGCAGAATGGGATCAGGCCAAAAGAGTGCTAAATGAGACCTTGGGTGGTGCAAAGTGGTATTTATAAGCAAATTCCCAATTGAAGATTATAGGATTTTACTCATGAGGAGCAATTGGGAGGACTGAACCCTGTGATGGGAATGGCTTTCTCTTCCTTTTCAATATGAGGAGTATCTACCCTCTCCTTTTTAATCTTGTTGCATTTGAAGCCTCAGCCTGACTACTTACTCAGAGGCCCACAGATGGAAGTCATTGTTCTAGCCAAACTATTCTGCATGCAAATATCAAATTTGAATAATGTAAATATCAGCAGTGTATAATTCTGAAGATAGCAGGTGAAGACTCTGCAATTGCCGGGCCAGCGCTGACTGGGAAAGGTCAGAACTTTCAATCTGCCACTAATAGAGCAGACAGGAGAAGAGAGTGAGTGGCAAAAAACAACATTCTGTTGGGATAAATAAAGGTAAAATATGGAGGGCAGGAGGTGATGTGATATTAACGACAAGTACTTTATCTTCAGCAACACATGGCTCCATTTCTACATGTTCATGGCGGGGTGGGAGTGCTGTTTTCCAAAGGAGCTCACATTTTTAACACACTTCTTATCAGGCTGTAAAGTTCTTTTCCATAAGTATTACTTTATTGTTGTTTATTATTTATTTTGACCCTGTCAGTAAGCATACAGGATGCCATTGTGGAATCAAAAGTAATAAAAGAATATTCAGGAGCAAAAAAGAAAGAAAAAAGGCTTGTTCACTGACCAGGCTTCAAATTAACACCTCTGTGTTACTGTTTAAACTGCACAGGCTGCCTGATAAAAGGACCTGTAATATTTCCCAGAAGTGCAATCATGTTTCCTGAAGGTAGTTTGTCAAGTGGATTTTAAGGGACAATTCGGGATCAGACAGATTCTCAATGATGATCATGTTGCTCACAGCCCATGTCAAGATATGGGGAGGAAGCATTGTTTTCCTTTGCACTGAACTGAACCCTACTTCACCAAGATGCTACTAATTACCCCCTAAACAGCAGCCAGGTTCTAGCGCAGTGTTCTGCTGCAGCCACATAACCTCTCCCCTGCTGGGCCACCAACAGAAAGGGGCAGTCGGATGGAAGCTTCTATGCTGCCTGAAGAATCCCCCTTTACACTAGGTGATTCTCAAAAGGCTGGCGATGCCAGCTTGATGGACAGATTAAGCCAACAACATGGTGTGGTATGAGCACACTTGAGAATGAGAGCTTCCATTGCTATCTTGATTCCCTTTGTCATTTATTGCAGAGGTTAGGTATATGAAGCTTTATTTTATTTTAAATCTGTCCTTGTCCCATTCATTTATATGTGACTACCCTAAATGGGGTAACAATTTTTAATTACTTTAGAAAATTCTAAGTCAATATTTCCTTGTGCATAGAGTTATTAGGTGCCACAGCTCAATGAAAACATCTTTTTTTTTTCTTTCTTTTTTCCTAAAGAGCAACATTGACTGCCGATGGTCGGTTTAACCTTCTCAATGGCATTATTTACCCCATTTTCCTACAAGGTTTTCAAAATGTTATAGACCCCCTTCCATTTGTTTTGTATAAGCTCTTTCCTGAATTCATGTAGTACATCCCACTTCATTTTGTATAAAGCCTGCAGCATTAAAAAGCACAAAATATTGAAAGTGTTTCATCTTACAAGAAGCATCGTATGCTCAAATAAAATAGCTGAGGAAAATTGCCTGTGTCTATATCTGACTATACAATATGGTCTCCTAAGTTAGTTCTCAAGTAAAATTTGCTCATTAATTTCTTGAAACAAGTTGGATGCAAGCAAAGAATACAGACTTCCATCAGAAACTGTACTTTTTTTTTCTTTTCTGCTTTAAAGGACATGAACTCAAGAATTTCGGTAATGATAAACATCAGGAATAAGTATATAACTCAAGTGAAACTATGATCACAATGTAATATCTAAAGTAGTGAAAATATTACTGTAATACATTCATACAAACAAGTAATTTTTAGTATGAAGATAACCAACTAAAATAGACTGTGTGGGATCATCTGTTGTCATTTCTCTTTACATTCTGCTTTTAGTTTATGCATTTTTATTACTGGTTATCTTATCGGAAGAAACTGTCCATCTAATTAAGTGGAGGGTTAATAGAAGGTTCTGGCTTTTTGACACATCTATTCGTTTTCTGAGTGTTATTCAGGGATTATGTAACCATGCATTTTATTCAAATTTATGTAAAGAAGTCAAATAATCTCAAGGCTGTAATGTTTTGACAGCATATAATGTTCCATTTGGCTTCTTGGATATAACTGTTCAGTAGCAAGTCTATAGTTAAAGAATGCTTTTTAGTCAGAGAACCAATTTTACTGCTGATATTCTCAGCACGAAGACCTGCACTATGGTTACTAATAGGTATTTCTTCAAGACCAAGCTGTTATAAATTTACATGCACAGCACTAGCAAAACTATTGGCAGCCATCATTCCATATGGTGACTCCCAATGCTACCAGGCCAAGTGGAGATGTACCCATTTATGCTAATAGTGCACATGGACCTGAGTCTCATCAACCAGATCCAAATTCCTCATATTTTGAATCAAGAAGCTTCATGTTTTGTTTGTGTCTGATCTCCTTGACCATATTGTAAGACAAAGGAGGAGCCCTGCTAACACTGGGGAATCAAAAATGAAATAACCTTGTGGAGAGCTGTAAGACCTTTGAGTGTATCTACATTCAAACTGAAGATTAATTTTATGGAGATTAAATTATTGCAAACTAGTTCATATTCAGGATGGAGTGCCTGGGATGGTTAATAATAGACTTTAGAGCCCTTCACTTGTGGGCTCTAATCCAGATTGATTAGTGTGAACCAGAAGGTTTATCTGTCTGTTAACTATTTAGAGGCCTGTTGGAAATGGGCTGAGGTAGACTCGGTCCTTTGTGAGTGCACAGTTAGCCCATTTAATAAGACCTTCATTACAATTTCCATTCATATCAGTCTCTGCAAAGAAGAGAAAAATAATCAGCCCAGGAGCCATTCATATTTAGTGGTCATTTTTCTAGGTCAAAGATGAGGATTGTGGGACTGGCTTGGAGGCTTGCCATGCAGCACAATGCCTATTCCATGAATAAACAGAGGACTTTCATGTTGCCCAGACACCTTGCAGATGGAGAAGTTCTGTTTAGGAAACCAAATAAATCTTCACTAATCAATTTAGAGTAGTTAGTGGTGGTAGACTCAACCACAAGTTCAGAAGTATATATTCTGCCTGAAAAACTAATTTAAGGCTTTCTTGGAGTCAGGGCATGCTTTGTACTCAAGTTATTTATTTTGTTCAGGCTTGGCCATGCTGTGAAGAACTCTGAGTAGATTTAATAAGCACTTACTCAAATCTCAGTGTACTAGCTGTAAGGCAAGTCATATAATGGGATAATTGTCCCTTTGAAGATTAATGAGATACTTATGGAATAATACATGGGGAAAAAAGCTGATTTCAACAGAGTGGAGGACTTTTTTAAAGCCACTTAAATATATAGATATTTTGCATATGAATTGTATGAGGCTGTGACGGAATGTTCCCCTACCATATACACACGCATGCATGCACACGCACGCACACACACTGCTAGGATTAATGAGGGCCAAGGAAGAGGCTAATTAACTCAAAAGACTACAACTGATGGGAATCAGGTAGTCCAGTAAGCCCCTGAGGCGAGTAAGGGAGCCTAGCTGTGGAGGAATGATCTGGGCAGGACATATAAATGCAGGAAATTGGAAGCAGGGAGGAGTGGTGGGAAAGGGTGGGCACTCCTAGGAGAAGGGGAGGGGTTCAGAGAGACTGCAGGGAGTGGTGGCTGCAGTCACTCCCTGGGGAAGAGGGAGCAGAGTTTTGGAACTGGTAAACCCGGGAAGAAAAGGGGAAGTCAGTGATAGGAAGCAGCCCACGGAAAGAGCAGTAAGACTAGAGAGAAAAATGCGGGACTGCTAAACGGAAGGTCCCTGAGTGGGAACCTGGAGAAAAGAATGGACCTGTGTACCCCTATCAGCCACTGAGGCACTGAGGCAATGAATGAGAATATAACCAATGACTGCTGAGCGACTATACCCAGAAGGGGGAATTTTGAATGTCCCAGTTGGAGAACTGAGTCACAGAGAGGATACTATGATTCCTGAGATGGAGAAGAGGGACTTCAGTATGACAGCGTGGGGTGCAAACTGTGGAAGAAGGAGTTGACTGAATGAGCTAATCCCCCAGTGATCAGCAGCAGGTGCTACATGCAGTGAGTGATATGCTCCATGACAAAGCCACAAAGAATCAATTTACTCTTTTCTTAAGGGGGCCTAAAATACCAATAAAATGTAACATGTTTCCCAGTCTTTATTACAGCTATTGTATTTTTTATCTGTAGCAGACCACTTTCAAGAATTAATGCAATAGGTTTAAGACTAAAAGTCAGCAGCTCACAGGCCCGCCGACAAGGGGGGAGCAAATGGGACAGTTTCCATGGAGCCCGGGGCCCTTTAAATTGCCACCAGAGTGCAGTGCAGTGTGCTCCAGGCAGCTCTAAGGGTTGGTGGGGGGAGGGGCTGCAGTACAGTGGGCTCTGGGCACCTCTGAGAGCTGGTAGGGAAGTGGGGGGACATTTTGGGGATTGAGCAAATTTGAAAAATGAAGACCAAGTTGTATGGAATTTGCTCTCTGTGGCACACACTGTCTCTAAGCAATGAAGCTTTCATTAGGTTGAACCAGCCAGTTTAGGAAATGAAAGAGACATTCCTGTACCTGAAAAAAGAGAAAAATCTTTACCCTTTTCAGGAATGGAGCCCATAACAAATCTTTCTGTAGCTTTGGAAATATTCCGTTGAGGTTTTACCACTTTCAGTTCCATGCCTGTCTATATTTTCAGATTGCACTGTATTATTTCGTGTACCTATTTCAAACCCCAAATGACTGTTGACAGCTACAGGTTTCAGTATTAACTTATTTCTCCTTATTACTATGTAAAGAGTCAACTCAAAGATTCTCTCAATAACTACCATGTGGCATTAGTAGGTAACAGTTATGTAAAAAATTAGCATAATTACCTAAGAGAAATTTTTAAGTAATTATATAATCACCTATTATCTGAATGCCTCACAGTCCCTAATGTATCTACCTTTATTAACATTCCTGTGAGGTAAGGGAATTTCTATTATTCCCATATTCTAGATGAGGGGAACTGAGAGTAAGTGAGCTAGCCAAGGTCACATGGGAAGGACAGCCAAGTACTGCGACTATCTCATGAGTCCAAGGCAAGTGCCTGAAAGACTGAACCATCATTCCTCTCTTTATATCAAAGTTGTTAGGAAAAACTATGCAGCTAATCAGCCTGGTCAATAGAGTAGCACCTATTAAGTTCTCAAATAGATTATAAAGATGCATTATGATGTAAGCAATAGCACACAACAGAGATAGCAGTCACAAATCATAGTTCAGAATGTCTGAAGGTTAATCTCTGCCTCCCAAGGGCCTGGAGTCTCTGGCTCCCCTTGACGTCCCCATTCCCCACACACACACACACACTATGTCCTGGGGCCCTAGCGTACCCTAGGGACTCCAGAGGTGGAAGCCTCAGGGCGGGCGGGGTTCTGGGAGGTGACTCTCTCCAGGCAGGACACCACGCATTCCATGACAGCTGTCAGGAAGGCAAACATTATCTCATGCTATCTGGTGAACTGCTCCAGGGCTGCTCTCCTCTCCTGCCGCTCCACAACCCAGTCCTGCCACTCTGCGATCTGGTCCTGTCACTCTGCCTGCATCTCCACCATGAGGATGTGCAGGCAGTCCATTTGTTCCCTGGACATCCCCTCCCGTGTGTATTTGCACCTGTGCATGAGAGCCAGGCAGGCAGATGCTGGAAGAGGTGGAGGCTGCACCAAGCTGGCCTAGCTGCAAAAGAAAAGTTATAAGCACAGACATTTCACGAGATATATTGTGTTAAGACTAGCCCTAATTTCTTAGTGTATGCCGAAGGCCTCTGTAAAGACAATGGAGAAGTGTGCCATACAAGGCCAAAAGTTTGCTTTAAAGTAGGCACTTTACAGCATGTATCCAGATGTCTCAGGGGAGCATCAGAACACACTCGGTCCGGAAGCCCACAGGCATAGCAATAGGCCTGCCAAGTTAGGAGCCCTCAGATGGAAGGGGGGTGGCAGCAGAGGGCGGCTTCCTGTTGTGTCCAGCATACACCAGATCCTACACATGGGGCCTCCCGGGGACACTGATACTTTCCCAGCCAGGGCAGCAGCCTGGAGGTGAGAGGGGGGTAAGAGGCAGGGTGGCCTCCTACTGTGTTCAGCACATGCCAGGTCCAGCGCACACAGCCTCTCCTGGGGACACTGCTTCTTTTCTTGCCCACAGAAGGAGGGGTGTGAGTGGCACATGCGGCTTGCCAGAGAGCACTTCTTTTCTTGCCTTCAGGGGGTGAAGGGGGAGCAGCGCATGCAGCCTCCTGGAGAGAGTGCTAATAGGTTCCCATCCTCCTCCTGCCAGGTTCCCATGCAAGGTATCAGTCTTCTCCGCATCACACTGAGTGACTGGGAGAGTATGCTGACTGAATGTGGCCATAAACCTGGGCCTTCTTCTGCACTGCTGTGTGGTTCAGTGATGCCACACCACTTACTGGTGGCTTGGCATGGGAAGGTGTCCTATGGTGGAGGATGGAATAAGGCTGGGCTCCCCAAAAACCTTGTGAGAAGGATCAAAGGGTTCTTATATGAAAGCTTCATGGAGCTGAGCAGGAAAGACTCATGCTCCATCTGCAGGCACATTAACAAGCTGTTCCGTGTCCCCTCCCCACCCGGTGTAGGCAGAGAGCACACCGCACCTCACACCCCATTGCCCATAGACAAAGTTTGTGAACTCACCAGAAGTGCCCTCCCCAGGGTCGGAGCTGGACTGTGAAATGTCCTGGGAGGGGAGACCAGCTCCAGTGTCATAACTAGCTCCTGGCTCTTGGGCATCAGCAGCTGGCTAGTCTTCTCCTCCCCCTCTTGCCCCTCCGCCAACCTGCTCTTCTCCTAGCTGATGCCAAGTGTGTCTTGGCCGGACCATGATGGGAGAACTGGCCACTCCCCTTCCTCCAGAATGGCATCCAGCTAGTCATAGAAGCAGCACATGTGAGGTGCTGCCTGGAATGTCTGCTCTCCTCCTTGGCCATATGATATGAAGGCTTGAGCTCCTTGATTTTTACCCTGCACTGCTGAGCGTCCCTGGAATAGCCTTTCTCCCCGAGGCAGCCTGTGATCCTGCCATAGATCTTGACATGTCGCTTGCTGATTCAGTGCTCATTGAGGATGGCTTCATCACCCCACACCTAATTGAGGTCCAAGATCTCCTGGACGCTCTAGGCTGGTGCTCTTCTGTGCCCCAGGGAAATGGAGGCCGTGGGAGCAGAAGTACTCGCTGCTGTCACAGTGTCCATCGAATTGCTAGAGGAGCTCATCTCCATGTGTCCCACAGTGTGCTGCTCACTTGCAATGGGGCCGCAGCACTGGCTACATGGGACAGGCCATTCTATGGTTCTCGGGGCTCTTTGAGCTCCACAGGAGAGCAGTAGAGGCAGAAGTGCTGGCCAGAGCGGACAGCTGTGGGAGGCATCACAGAGGCCAATAGCATTGAATTTCCAGCAGTGCTGCATCTACTCTAGTGTCACTTCGACCATGCAAGTTAGGGAATAGTGTTACTCCTGGTGAAAAGCAGGAGTACAGGAATGGACTTCAGCAACCCCTAAGAGCAGCACAACTGGCTTGGTAGTGTGAACACATCACTTAGAAAATCAACCATTAGAGGCTAAATTCAGTGAAAAGTCTTAGTGTAGACCAAGCCTGAGCTTGTGCATAAATCCGGCACTGAGTCCAGCTGGGGAGCTAGACCCACAGATGAGGATGTGGACATAGCCAGACCAAAACTACAATTCTCATTAAATAGCATGGCAACCTATGCACATTTTTAAAAAATTAATTTACATATTTTTCAGGTGTTTGTTTTTTTAAAATATTCTGTGGAAAGCAGAACCTCTTAATGACAAATTCTGGTTTTTCAAACACCAGATTTCCCACTGAAAAACTGGTTTAATGGGAAACTTTTACTAGCCCTATTCAATCCGACTACTTGAGAACTGTTTGCATTTTATAGTTTGCAGCTATATTGCTAAATCTAGCTACCCTCACTCAGGCAACATTCCCAAATCATTTTGTTAATGTTCATCTCAATAAATTATGTTAGTTCTTGATTCCCAAAGGGTTTTAAATAGCCTTAATGTGCAGTTGTAAAAGATCCTTGAAGTGACAGCATGGATATAGGAGTGGAGAAAAAGGAGGTTGTGATTGAAGTGTCATTAATTATAGGGAGCCCAATTCTGTGGTTCCTGAGTGTCATTTGTCTGAGTAAGACTCAGGCATTAGTTCGGAACAGCACTTTTGCTTAAGCGCTGTCCTCAATAAGGATATTTTTTCTGAATCAGGATCTACATAAGGACATCAGGATTTGCCTTAAGGCTGGTTGTCATACTGCTGGGATGGGAGAGTGAGTAGGAGACACTGTTCTGAGGGTGAGGTGGAGAAGGAGAGAAGGACAGTGCATTTACCACCACCACAGAAAAGTCTTAAATCATCCTATGTAAGAACAAAAGTTATTATCCAAGCTGTCCTCTTTTCCTTCCCTCACCTTAACTCTTTTTGCCCTCAGAAAGAAAACTCCATGTATCTCAGCTCTCTTTATTTGGTTTGTGATTCATAATCATATTAGGACAGCAAAAGAGATGTTTTACTTCACCCTTCTGAAAGAAAGATTGATAATGATTTAAAATACCCTGTTTATAGTGATGTACTACAATTCCCCTGGGTGAATGATCCCTTTCCTCCTTCTGAAATAGAAATACTACTACTAGAAATTGCATTTCATTAATGGCTTTCAGAATATATCTCCTAATGAGGGAAAGCCTCATGAGGGAGGCTTACAGAATCACAGAATCATAGAACCAGAAGGGTCCTCGAGAGGTCATTGAGTCCAGTCCCCTGCCCTTACGGCAGGACCAAGCACTGTCTAGATCATCCCTTACAGGTGTTTGTCTAACCTGCTCTTAAATATCTCCAATGATGGAGATTCTACAACCCCCCTAGGCAATTTATTCCAGTGTTTAGCCTCCCTGACAGTTAGGAATCATTTCCTAATGTCCAACCTTAACCTCCTTTGCTACAATTTAAGCCCATTGCTTCTTGTTCTATCCTCAGAGGCCAAGAAGAGCAATTTTTCTCCCTCCTCCTTTTAGGTACTTGAAAACCGCTATCATGTCCCCTCTTAGTCTTCTCTTTTCCAAACTGAACAAGCCCAATGTTTTCAGTCTTCCCTCATAGGTCATGTTTTCTTTAATCATTGTTGTTGCTCTTCACATTTAGAATGGATTCAGAGCATGGTAACAGGACATCCTAAACTACCTTAATTGCGATATCATGGGACAGAATCTCTATTTGTTACATAAATGGCTCAGGATTATATAAAACTTACTTGACAAGTGGCAAGAGCCCCTGAGGATTGGATGTAGCCATGTGAGTTACTTCCACCATAGATCTTGCTCATTCACACAAGACAAGGTTAGTCTGAACCTCTTGCCCCCTTTCCCTCCGATTTCTCCTGTTCACTGGTTTGTGCCCTGTTGCTGCAGCTCTTCAGTGAGGGGGATATAATTTTTCTGAGACCACAACCTTAGTAATTATATCCATTTCAGAATTTATAACATAATTGCTATAACTGATAAAAACATTTTATAAATTACTTTGTTAAAAAAATAGAAAAGTGTCAAACGAAATTGTTCTGCAAAAATTTTGATTTTCAACAAAAACCTATTTCCCATCAGTTAGAGTGTTTAAACTACACCCCTCTGTCGGCAGAGGGATGTAAATTAGACCTATCAAAAAGTGCAAATGAAGCTGGGATTTGAATTTCCCGTGCTTCATTTGCATAATGGCAGCCGCCGCATTTTTTCGGAACGGGGCTTTTTTGAAAAAAACCCGGCAGTTTAGACGGGGCATTTTCGATAGAAATGCACCGTTTTGAAAGATCCTGTACTCCTCAAAAAATGAGGAGTACAGATCTTTCAAAACGGGGCATTTCTGTTGAAAATGCCCCGTCTAAACTGCTGGGTTTTTTTCAAAAAGCCCCATTTTGAAAACAAGCGGCGGCCGCCATTATGCAAATGAAGCATGGGATATTTAAATCTCCGCTTCATTTGCACTTTTGATAGGTCTAATTTATATCCCCTCTGCCGACAGAGGGGTGTAGTTTAGATGTACCCTTAGAGTAAAAAGAAATTTTTAGCCAGCTCTAACAGTGGTTGCCATTGCATTAAAAGACATTTAATTTGGTACTTGTGAAAACTGCTCAATAAATATGAAATGTTTGAATAACTTTTCAACATTCCAGTCTTGCTGGCCAATGTACAGTGCAGTACTTCTCCAGAGCTGTCGTAGGTAGATATTTTTTTATCCCTAGAAGTAGATATTAAATATGGCAATTCCTTTTTTCCAAGGATCCATACCACATTCCAGCTCAGGAAATGTGAATCTTGCATATTTAAATTTCACTTGACTTGCTTCCTTTTTCAGGTCCTGTGATCAGTTGTATAGTGTTGTTGTCCAATGCTATCATGTGCAGCAATAGATGTTCCGTAGTTAGGGTTTTGTTGCTTAGTTTAAGCATGAGTTTTAAGCCTTTGTTTTGTAAAAATCTCATTGAAATGGCAAAAACAAAAGCCTAGAATATAAACCCAATTCATCTGAAGAAAAGTGAACACAGAGAATAAGAGATTAAAAATCTCCCTTTTTTGCCCTTCTGCTTCCAGATTCTCTGTCTTCTTTGTATTGTTTTTGTAAGAAATCTAATACACCATGGGATCTCTCCTTCAGCCATATAGTTGCTCCTTCTGGTGCATATTCCTAGAATACCTGTTATACATCAGTAGTGTTTGTTTCTTGTTTATTTATAAAAGCATGTTATATCTTTGTGGCTAAAATGGAAACTGTGCACCATGCTGAACCTGTCAAAGATTATTTGTTGACAAAGTGGCCCTAACCCAAACTCCCCTCACTCACTTACTAAGGTTGGTGGAAAAGAAAGAGAGAATTACAAAACAACCCTGTAGCCTAGGGAAAGAGGAAACCAGAAATTCAAACCTCATCTTTTCTAACGGCGGTTTACATTTTCATGCAATGCTCTACCCTTATTGTCTGAGGTCATGAACCCAAACCCAGAAGAAAAGAAAGAGCTGCTGAACACTCTCTCACTTTTTAAATAAGTTATCAGAGAGCTTATACAAGATCATTACAGAACCAGACCCCTGGTTTCTCCGCATTGATTTTTAGAAAGGATAATCCACACTAGTTCAGTCAGCCTCCAACCAGTTTGAAGCCCACTCCTCTTGCAGAGCCAGGAATAGAATCAACCTTGAACAGTGGCCCAAAAGCAATACTGCAGCAATTTTAAGACAGAACAACTTCCTGAATGCATAGAATGAGTGACAATCAGATGTACTGGTTTGTTGATGTCACTGAAACGAGCCTATGAGATCACTGTTAAGCTTTGTCATTGGAGTGCCTGTTTGCTGAAGCTGGAGAATATATTTTTTTGGATATCTGGTGGAGATAAAAGTGAAATCCTATTGTGGGTGCTGAAGAACATTATAAGCAGCATGGAGGCGATATAAAAGTGGAAGAAAATGCACGTCTTTCCCCTTATGTCCATGATTTTCGGCTGGAGGGGGGAAGATGCAGCTTACCATCTTATATGCCAAAGCTGTCGTTTTGGTTTGCTAATTGGAACTGTATTCCATCCCAACCATAGCTTCATTCTAGCAAGGAGTTAAGTGATGTGAGGCCTGATCCAAAGCTTATTGAAGTCAATACATGAAGTTTTTCCCATTGACTTCAATAGTCGTTGGGTCAGACCCACAATTCATTGGGAGGATAGGTGCTACATAAACGTCAAATATTATTAATTGTTAAGACTATGGGGTTGTTTAACCACAGTAGCAATGTAGGGACTGACAACTGTCTGTGGTTAATAGTGTTGTATACAACCTAAGCCATCAGTCACTTCTTCCTCACCTGGTCCCTCACCTACAGGACATGCCCTGTATGTCACTTGACAACACATGCATTGATTTGAATTCATTTCTCCATAAATATAGAGAGCTGTCCTAGTCTAGGAGCTTATAGAATTTGATTTTATGCTGAACCACTTTTCATACTCGTGGTTTCTGAAAGAGCTATCCAAAGGTGTACATATAGATATTAGACTGTCTGGCCAGCAAACAGCAACAATTATCCAAAGAGGGGTCATGCTCAGTATTCACTGTGTGATAGCCCACTAAGTGGGAGTTAAACTTAGTCTCCTTTGAAAAGTGCCCTACACTCTTCAACTTTCATCTGTGTAGCCACTCAAAAAGGGACCTTAGTTACAACCTTTTCCCCAGCCCAGCTTCTGTAAGGTACTCTAGCCTACAAAGTCACCACAAAGATGAATTTTTAAATCCGAATCTAAAAAACCAACACTATATACTATCCACAGGAGCACATTTTCTAGTGCAAACCACCTGCACATTGCATCCTAAATTGCTCCCAAATGAGCTGGCGAGATCTAGGGTTTGTTAGAATTATCTAACTTTCATACCTTCCTCCATAGTGACAATCCCATCACATGAGCCACACAGATTCCGGCAAGGAACATCTGTGCAATGCAGCCTGCCTGTGCTTCATGCTTCAGATAGTGCTGCTCGGTCACTGGCATGCACTGCTCAGGGGAGTATGTTTAAGATACTGGAGTGGGGAATCAGGATGTCTGGGTTCAACTTCCAGCACTGCTATGGGCTTCCTTTATGATTATTTTGTGGGGGAAGCATGTGCTTCAAATCGATGTTCAGAGAAAATACTTCCCTCCTCCACCCTTCGTGTTCAACTGAAAAGCTCTTCAGCACAGGGACATAACAAGAGTGCCTAATAGGGCAGTGCCCTCATCTGAGAAAGACTTCTAGGCACATTATAAATGACAAGCGGTAAGCCCTAATTGCCCACCAGAAAGCCTTGTTATAGCCTGCTTTATATTGGAAATGCAGTGCAGCCTTCTTGTGAGACTCGGTCGCTATATTCCACTGAATGCTTGTCCTGAGCAGCTCAAACTCACTAGCACTGTGCTTGCCTACCAATGTTTAGCGTTAAGCTGGTTTCTGAAAGCCGGATTTTTATTTAATATGTCCTGATTATGTCAGCCAAGTAACAGATGAAGAATTGTAACAAATGTTGCTCACATCCATTCCGACCACTTAAGAGAATGGGGGATGACTTATGTGGTAATATACCTTCATCCTAGCGAGAGGCAATATATTTCACAGCAATCTGACAGTCGTGCAGCTGGTTGTTTTCTACAGCAGCGAATGGAGTACACCTGCTGGAACACCAGTCTCACGGGGGAAATGTGCCTTTTGAAAAGGTCACGAACTCTGAACTTCTGGATGCATAAGCTTAGTTTCTATATATAAGGGCACATAGCAGAGACTTTTTAAATATCCCCTTTCCAGGAGAAAAAGAGAGAGAGAGAGAGAGAGAGAGAGGTGTTAGAGGTGAAAATGCTCCTGTGAGAGGCAGAAAAACACAGTTTCTGTGAAACACACATGACCCTTTACAAGTTTATTAAGTTTGTTTTAAAATTGTTTGTAATGAGTATGCAAGGAAACATCCACCCCATGCAGAAGGAAGGGAAGGAGCAGCTACATTAATGGCGCTTCCTTTCTAAACCTCCATGGGGGTATGATCAGGATCTGTGTTGGGTTAGGAGGGGGCATCGGGGAAGGGAGGTTCATTGAGGAAAGTTATCCAGGCTGGGGCTGCAAGCTCTGCTGCACAAAGCCCTTTTTGTACTGAGGATCCCCCATTGAAGAGAACCTCACGGGCATCAGCAGCCAGAAGATTCCCTGGTAGCTCACCCATATTGTCAGGAAGGGGGAGAGCATTATAGAGGAACCAATCTGGTACAGAGCAGAGAGTCATGAGCCTCTCCGAGGTCTGTGGGTAAACCCCAGGGCTCTTTCTGCACAGGGCAGCCCCTTCCCCCTCACCGATGCAATAACTGAGGGTTCTGCAAGGGAATCCTGATAGAGATTCTTTGCCCTTCTTTGGGTTTTACCCTGGGGACCGGGTGATATGACAAGTCACTAGCTTCAGGTGAGTTATTCTGTTACATGAAAATAGCTAAATTCCCACCTAGGGACTTCATAGACTGTGAGGCCAGAAGAGACAATCATGGGACTATCACTATCCTCTAGTCTGACCTCCTGCACTTTGCAGGCCACAGAACTGCAGCCACCCACTCCTGTGGTAGGGCTGTAACCTCTGGCTGAGTTACTGAACTCCTCAAATCTTAACAGAGAATCCACCACTTACTCCAGTTCAAGCCAGCGAGTGACCTATGCCCCACGCTGCAGAGGAAGGTGAAACCACACACACAGCCCCAGGATCTCTGCCAGCGTGATCTTTGGGAAAATTCCTTCCTGACCCAAATATGGTGATCAGTTAGCCCCAGAGCATGTGGGTGAGACCCACCACCAGACACCTGAGAAAGAATTCTCAGCAGTAACTCAGAGCCCTCCCAACCTAGTGTCCCATCACCAAAAGTTGGAGATAAACGCTGTTAGCAATTGCAGACAGACCACATGTAGGCAATCCTGGCATACCATTCCCTCCATTAATTTATCAAGCTCAGCCTTTACGCCAGATTGATTTTTTGCCACCACTGCTGTTCTTGGAAGACTGTTCCAGAACTTTACTCCTGTGATGATTAGAAACCTACATCTAATTTAAAGCCTAAACTTAGTGATGGCCAGTTTATATTGTTATGCTTTTGTACCGACATTGGCCCTTAACTTAAATAACTCCTCCCACTCTTGGTGTCTATTCCCCTGATATATTTATAGGGAGCAAATGTGTCTCCACTTAGCCTTCATTAGATTAAACTAAACAAACCAAGCTCCTTAAGTCTCCTCTTATAAGGAACTTAAACACCTCCAACTTAAACCCAACTTAAACCCCTCCAACGCATTATCAATACCCTACAACCTATACTGGAACAGGATACTACACTCTGAGAGGCTCTGGGGGACAGACCCATAGTCTCCTATAGACAACCACCTAACCTCAGGAAGATTCTTACCAACAACCACAGGACATACCACACTAATACCAACCCTGGAACTTCCCTTGCAACAAACCCCTGTGCCAACTTTGTCCACATATTTACTCTGGTGGCACCATCACTGGACCTAACCATGTCAGTTATATGATCAAGAACACATATTCCTGTTCATCCAGAAATATAATTTATGCCATCATGTGCCAACAGTGTCCTTCTGCTATGTATATTGGTCAGACTTCTCAGACACTTCGCCAAAGAATTAATGCCCACAAATCAGACATCAGACATCTTCATAAGGAAAAACCAGTTGCTTTTCTTTTCAGCCTACCTGGACATTGTCTTAACGACCTTACTACATGCATCTTACTTCAAAGAGACTTTAACACCAGATTACAGAGGGAAACCTCAGAACTTTCTTTCATCCTTAAATTTGATACTTTATGAATGGGCCTTAACAAAGATGCTAATTACCTTAACTATTACAAAGATAGCTTCCCACTTATCACCCCTGATTAGCTATTCATTGACTCAAATAGCTATTCCCCTCCCTTCCTCCCCTTCACCGCATCTTCTGTACTAAATCTGATTTGTCAATTTAATAATGTGTTCACTTTTTTCATTGTATTCCTTTGGTATATATGATCATGCCAATTCTTTTCCAGAATATGATCTGAGGAAGTGGGTCTGGCCCACGAAAGCTCATCACCTATTAAACCATCTTGTTAGTCTTTAAAGTGCTACATAGTTTTTCCTTTTGTCTTATAAGGAAGTTTTTCCATTCCTTGGATTATCTTAGAAGCCTTTCTCTGCATCTGCTCTATTTCATCTCTCTTAAACAAGGAAGACCAGAACTGCACACAATATTGCTGGTGAAGTCTCACCAGTGACATGTACAATGGTAGTAGCACTTCCCTGTCTCTACAGGAAATACCTTTCCTGATGCTCTCAGGCCACACACTTGGCTGACAGCAGGAGCCAGGGCTGCCACCGTTTTATAGGTAGAATTAACCCTGACTGGGGATAGAATTCTCAAATGTCATTTGAGGGTTCCATCAGGAAATCGTGAGTCAGGATTCATTTTACTTAGCAATCACGCCTCTCTCACAATTCATTCACAAGAGTTGGCATGTCTGCAAATAGGAAGACCGCCTAAGTGACTGAGGGAGTGACATAGTCTGAGCAGCAGGCTTGAGGACTGTCCATGGCTGTGTGTGGAGACAGACTTTGAAAGATGCCCCTGGAAGGGGAAAACACAGAACAACTTGGCTGAAAGGTCAAATCACAAAGCAGCTATACTGTGACTCCATGCAGGAGAGCTGCATTTCAGAAGAGAAGAAAGGGGGGTGCTGCAATTGGGGAGCAATCTCAGAACTGCCAGACGGAGGTGCCACCCAATGGTGAGTAGAGCACCCTATGACACTGAAGCAAAGTGTTCTTTTAGATGCTGGGCCATAGCTAGAGTATCTTTAATCTCCACCCTATGCCCAGTGTTTAGAACATCCCCCTTCTTCTTTCCTTGTTTTTATTTATATGGCTAAAGAACCTTTTAGTATGGATTTCAGTTACACAGATGTAAGTCAGGAGCCAATCCCTTTAACCAAAGGGCCAAATTACTGATACAAAAATGAAATAAGTTACATTGAAACCAAGGGAGTTAAACCAGAGTAACGGGGAGAATCTAATCAGTGGAGTTCAGCTGTATAAATAGTGTTCCTCTTTGTGTCCTTATCGCTAGTACAAAGATTGCTCCTCTTACACATGATTATATTTGTCCCCTATTATAACTTATGGGGACTTGATTAACTGTTGGTTGGGGCGCGGGATTGTTGGCAGCATTAGCAACATGTACATATCTTCTTCATGAATATTGCTTTAATGAGGACCTACAAAAGCTTTGTCCCCTAGCAACAGCTCTCTGCCAGTTCCACTTATAAATCAATGCCAGCTAGACTGAGTGAGTAGAAGAGACTGAGATATTAAATTCTCTCTTGTTCAAACATTCCTTTTTTATTCACTTGATTGTTAACTCAAAAAAAAAACTTTCACTGTCTGTTTCTTTCTCTTCACCTAATCCCACTGATTCTCTATCAGTGCTCTACAAAAACCTTAACAGTTTTGGATCTTGAAGTGCTCTTTGACATTATATGAATCAGCACAAACCAAAGCCCAGGAAGACTTAGAGATTTGGGTGTTTCAGGGACAACTGAAATAGCATCAAAGTAATGTAAGTGGGATAGACAACTGCCATGTCTGTATAATGCAAATGATGTAATAGAATATTGATCTCCAGATGGTCTATGTCGTTAGGGACCAATTTTACTCAGTGTGGTTCAGTGGTACATTGTGGCTTTCAACAGTATTCGTTGAAACAATATTTTGACCAGCTTCATAAGCCTCTGGCCACTATGGATATGTCTACATTATGGGACAAAGTCAAATTAAGATATGCAACTTCAGCTACATTAATTGCCTAGCTGAAGTCAAAGTAACTTAACTCGGCTTTGGCGCTGTCTACACTGCAGAAAGGTGAAGGAAGAACACTCTGCCTTCAACTTCCCTTACTCCTCGTGAAAGCAGGGTTACTGGTATCAACCAGAGTGCCCCTCTCACTTCAAATTAGCTGTCTTAACTAGACCGCTAATTCAAACCCTGGAAGATCAGCAGCAGCAGCTTCAATCTTCCTCTGTAGTGTAGACGTGCCCTATGAGAGTAGGGGGAGGGAAATACATTTTGCCAAATCTTTAGAGCTGACTCAAATATTATTGATTCAAATATTTCATTCATGATGTAGGATTATAACTCATTTTCCCCTGGCTCCCAACCCAATGTTCCTCTCCTTAGGCCAAAGGTAGGGGAAAGCAGGTGCAGGAAGAGGAAAATCCATTTTTTCCCATGTCCAGCTAAGAGCTATCGCTCCATATGGTTGTTAGCAAATAATGCAACAGGCTCAGCAGGGTCTAGTGCAACATGACAGACTTTTTACCACACACATGCAAAAGGTGATTATCTGCAAGTTACAGCTCAGACAAATCTGGAATGACTTTCATGGGGACAGCGAAAGGCACCTCTGTAATTCCAGGTCCTCCCTCACCATCCCCACCAACCAAATGTCAAGTTCCTACTCCCAACTCCGGGGCACTAGCACTGTTTAACAAAACATAGCTGGAAAAAACATTTTCAAACATCAGAATGATGTCTCTTTCATTTATCTCATTCTCCAAACAGAATGAATCTCTTGGGATCAAACTCGCCCAAAAATCCTGAGAAACATGCCAAGTAGGGAAAATTGCACCCCACAAGGTTTTGCAAGTCATAAGCAACTCAAAGGAAAATAAATGGGGGAAAGAGTTCAGCAACCTTTCCAGTTTTACGTTACAAGTATAATTATTTATATGTTTGGCTACAATGCTTTTCTGCTTTGGATCTAGCATTCTGGCCTTTGTTAGTACAAGAGGCACATTTAAGTCATTCCCTGGAATTTTTTCTTAGAAAATGAGCGAAATAAATGCCCACAAAGATAGATGTTTGCCATGAAAATAAGGCAAAATCCCTTCCCAATTCCAAAAAGGATCAGGAAATGTCCTTCCACCACAAAGGATTCCATTATCTATTCAATAATTTGATTTTACACCCAATGCCAGGCACAAAGCTGATTATCCATTCTGCACGCCCTTCAGCTATAAATATTTCAAAGCTGACACTTTTATGTCCCTTCTCCATAACAAAGCTACCATCTGCAGAATGTTTGTAACCTATAGCACTTGTTGTAAAGATTTAATGGCCTCGGTACAGAAAGGAATTGTTCTCAAGAAATAAGCTTTCGTCTGTTATGGCAGATTAGATTTAAATTCAAAGTAAAAAATAAGTAAATCTCTAAGTGATATATTTTTAAAAAATAAAAACAAGGGACGGGCTAATGGAGTTGGAGTCTTGGTTGAACAAAGCCAAGAAATCAAGTAGAAAATAGACAAGTCTATTTTGTGGAAGCTGCAAATGGCTTTCAAGGGGCCATTCTGGCAATCAGAGAAAACCTTCCTCTTTGATCATGCCCCCATGCACTGAGGACCTGCCACCCGAGAACTTCTTCACACAAGAGGAATCCTCCAAAGGCTATAACCAGAGGTTACTGAAAGATTTGATTCAGCTTGGTATGGTCCAGTGGCACAGAAACTCCAGTCACTCAAAGTTCTCCAGCCAAGGTAGCAGTTATCAAGAACCAGTGCTCATAGCCTGAACCATATTCTGAGGAGCTGGCCTGGTCACCTACAAACTACTGAAATTGCTGTGTTTACAAATGAACTCCTATGTATCACTTGTTAATGCAATTCTTGCACACAATGCTGTGAATAGTCTGTGCTGTACATTATGTCTTAAAGACTGAAAATACTTCAGGAAGGTGCAAACTTAATATCGAATCAATTTGTATTTCCAATATGTCACTGATGATTCTGCAGTTCTGGATGTCCCATCTAAAAAAAAGATATTAGAATTTGGAAAAATGCAAAGAAAGATCAACAAAATTGATTGGGGGTAAGAAACAGTTTCCATATGACAGAAAAGCAAGCAAACAAAAAACAGGGACTGGTCAGTGCAGAAAAAAGGAAATATGACAGAAGTGCATACTGGGGATATTAAATTTCATTTAATCAACAGATCGACTACTCGATGGATTTTCCATTGACTAGTCAATTAGTTGATAAGCGGGGAAGCTGCAGTGGGGTTAGCTGCGCACCAGCCTTAAATGTAAAAAAGCTGGAGTGCAGTGGGGGACCTGGTGCGAGCCAGGAATCAGCTGTCCCAGCTCACACCGTGTCTGTCTTGCTGCGCTTCTGATTTTTAAATGTATTAAGAGCCGGCCGGTTCTTAATACATATAAAAAGCAGAGGCGCAGCATCTGGGACTGGGCACGAGCTGGGAATCAGCTGATTCCCAGCTCGCGCCCAGTCCCCGCTACCCCCTACCTCTCCTACCACCTGCAGAGACGGTGCTGAAGGGAACCGTTTTTTAAGCCAGCTCCTCCCAGCACCGGATCCTGCTCTGGATCCTGCTTCCCCGCCCCCGCTGCCTCTATCAGAAGCAGCAAGGGGGGTCAGCAATTAGTCGAGGGACTAGTTGACTATCAGATAAGCTTTTGCTTATGGATAGTCAACTAGTCACTTACTTCCCTAGTCCATACAATCATAAATGGTGTTGAGAAAGTGAAAGGGAAGTCTTATTAACCCTTTTGCATAACACAAGAACTAAGTTGCCCAATGAAATTAATAGGCAACCTGTTAAAAACAAGCAAAAGGAAGTACTTCTTCACACAACACAATCAGACTCTGAAATTCATTGCCTGAGATGTTGTGAAGACCAGCATCATAACTGGGAACCCAAAAAAGAGGTAAGCTCATGGAGGACAGGTCCAGCAAAGACAATTAACCAATATGACCTGTAGGGATGCAACCACATACTCTGGCTGTCCCTAAAACTCCCAACTGCAGAAGCTGGGAATGGATGACTGGATGGATCACTGCAATTGCTCTGTTCTGGTCACCTCCACTGGCAGAGACAGGATACTGGACCAGATATACCACTGGTCAGACCCAGTATGGCTATTCTTATGTTCCTATGCAGTAGTAAAAAGGGTATCTACCTTCACAGACACCTGAAGGCAAAATTCTCTTCTGTTACCCCAGAGCAACCACAATAGGATTGCATCAGTGTAAGCAGGCAAGTGATAACAAAACTTTTCTGTGTTGGTGAAAGACATGTCCTAAGAAACAATGGCTTTATATTGACGCTACAGCGTCAATCTATCTCAAGGAAAAGTGTACCCCTGTGCTCTGCTCCATCTGAGAAAAAGCAGACTCATGTAATGTCTACATAGGCTGCAGGATTTTGAAGCACACTGCGGGTACGTCTACACAGCAACGTTATTTTGAAATAGCTAGCGTTATTTCGAAATAACTGCCTGCTATGTAGATGCGGACCAAGTTATTTTGAAATAATGTTGAAATATTGTCAAGCTGGAAGACTTATTACTCTGACTCTTGTAACCCTCATTGTACGAGGAGGAAGGAATTTTGAAATAAGTTCTGTGTAGACACTTCCAATTTCGAGTTAAGCTCTGCTGTGTAGATATACCCTGCTTGACCTCTGTGTAACCGTGCAGTCAAAGCAGCAAAGATCAGCTGGAGAACTGATTCAAAAGGTATATAATGCTGCTTAGATCAGGTCCACAAAACCATGGAACACAACAACATGCAACGTACTGGGGAAGGACAGAGGTGGAAGGAACAGCACTGGCCACTACTTTACAAAGATGTCTGGAATCAAAGCTGCATTTTCTGTGAAGTTTTGACTTATTTGAATGGCTTTTATTGCGTTTGCTCTGTGTGTTAGAAGTCCAGCAAATGAGTGTACTGGAAAAGGTGTTCAGAGACACAGAAAATGTTATACTCATCGTGGGACTATTCCCAGGTTACTGTTAATTATTTGTATGGTGGTAGTACCTAGAGATCCCAGTCTGGATCAGGGCCCTAGTGTACAAAAGCTTAGACTATCCCTCTCCTAAGGAGTTTGCATTCTAAGTATAAGATGAGACACCCAGGAGAGCCAACAACAGATGAAAAAAAGGTCCAGGTAAGAGTGCTCAGCCCACTTTGGCTGCGTCTAGACTGCAAGCCTCTTTCGAAAAAGAGCGTCTAGACTACAACCAGTACTTTCGAAAAAGCAAGCCGCTTTTTCGAAAGAGAGTACCCAGGCAGTCTGGATGCTCTCTTTCGAAAAAGCACAGTTTGCATTACATAGCACCTTTTTTCGAAAGAGCACTTTCGAAAAAAGGCATTATTCCTCGTAAAACGAGGTTTTCCACGGTCGAAAAAACTGCCGTATTCTTTCGATTTACTTTTGAAAGAACACGGCAGCAGTCTAGATGCAGAGGAAGTTTTTTCGAAAAAAGGCCACTTTTTTTGAAAAAATCCTGTAGTCTAGACATACCCTTTGAGACCCTGCAAGCTGCCTTCAAGTTCCGACCCATTTCCACCAATTGTGCTCACTGAGGGCATGTCTGCACTGCTGGAGGTGTGACCTAAGCGTGGGAAGATAGATCCATGCCAGCTTCAATCTAACTAGCACCTCTAAAAAAATGGCAGCAAAACACAGCAGCACAGACTATGCAAGACAGCTGGAACTTTTAGTATGTGCTCATGTGGCTAGTGTGCTCCAGGAGCTGTGCCCCCACGTCTTCACTGCTATTTCAGGAATGATATGGACAAATGGGAGAAGGTCCAAAGAAGAGCAACAAAAATTATTAAAAGTCTAGAAAAAATGAGCTATGAGGGAAGACTGAAAGAATTGAGTTTGTTTAGTCTGGAAAAGAGAAGACTGAGAGGGGACATGATAGCAGCTTTCAAGTTCCTAAAAGATTGTTACAAGGAGAAAGGAGAAAAATTATTCTCCTAAACCTCTGAGGATAGGACAAGAAGCAATGGACTTAAACGGCAGCAAGAGAGGTTTAGGTTGGACATTAGGAAAAACTTCCTAACTGTCAGGGTGGGTAAGCCCTGGAATAAATTGCCTAGGGGGGTTGTGGAATTTTCATTATTAGAGATTTTTAAGAGCAAGTGAGAAACACCTGTCAGGGATGATCTAGAAGATGGTGCTTGGTCCTGCCATGACTTCAGGGGACTGGACTTGATGTTCTCTCGAGGTTCCTTCTAGTTCTATGATTCTATTATTCTATTTGTGCCACATCCTCCAAAGTATACTGCTACTATACAATAAACTAGCCAATTAGCCCGTCATAAGACGGGATTTTCAGGTCTCTCCTCCATGTTGGTCGTCTTTCCTGAGCCTCCGGTCTCTCACTGCATATCTCTCTCTCTCTCTCTCTCTCTCTCTTCTCCTCCTACTGCCTCCCTCTCTCTGTCTCTTTCTCTTCTCCTCCCCCTCCTGCCTCTCACTCGGGGGACCGTGGAGCTCAAATGGCCTTTTGGGCTCCGCACTCCCCGTGCTGCCTGGGGAGCGTGGAGCCCAAACGGCCGCTTGCGCCACTTGCTCCCACACGGTGGCCTGGCTGAGTGGCACAGAAGTCAGCCGAGCGCCATGGCGGGAGGCGAAGGGGGGCAAGGCAGTGACGTTCACGGCCAGGGGGCAGGGCCTGGAGCCACTGTCATGCCGCACATCACCGCCCCGCCCCCCTTCCCCTCCCGCTGTGGCGCTTGGCTGACTTCTGCGCTGCTCAGCCGGCCCGCCACGGGGGAGCAAGCGGTGCAAGCGGCCATTTGGGCCCCGCACTCCCCATGCAGCACGGGCCGCCCAGAGGAAACAGCCAGCATTTCAGCGTTACAGACTCACAGACACTGGGCTACTATATATATGATGTTGCTTCCCATTCTCCTTGCCCTGCCCCTATAACACTAAGTGCTTGTAAAAGATGTGCTTGCTGGTGCCTGAAAGCCATTTTGTGTCCATTCAACAGCTACAATACAGGCAAAGATGTGCCTCAGCCCTTCTATACAGGGATTCTATGTAGTGTGGAGAAGGTGGTTGAGACTCCAATGTCCTTTGTTTCTCTGCAAACAGTCACCCATTTCTTTGTTTTATTGTATCTGAAAATGGCAGCTCTTGTTCCACTGACAGCCAGGCAATAAGATTTCAAGTTCCATAGATGGAGGGTTCAAAGATCAAGTAAAGCTCTGATTCCAGGATACTAGCTTTGCAACTTACATTTGTTTGGAACTGTGTGTAAAGGACTGACAGTAGCGGGTAGTGCTCTGCTCTCAAAGAGCACCAGTTCCCCTGAGGCTGATTCTTCCTTCCATGTGCATGCAGGAGTCCCTTTGCTGTTAGTGGGAGCTATTCACATGCTGACAGTCTGTTTCCTAGCTCTGTGTGTGTGTGTGTGCTTATGTTTACCTTAACTGTTATACTTGCTATGCACCTTGTGAGGAGAACATGCTTTTAAATTCAGCTCTTCCGAGAGTTCTGCAGTAACTCCCTATCATAAAATGCTGGAGCTATGTACCAAATGAGATTAGAAATCTACTCAGTTGCCTTCACCCAATACAGTCAAGCAGAAGCAGCATGAAAGGAATTGTGCACTGTGATAGCATCACCGCTGGTAGTGGCAAAGATACAGCCGACCTAGTGGGAGAGTGAAGCAGAGGTAAAAGCAATCGAGGACGCTGGGTTTGTAATAGCTTTAGGAGGGGAGGCGGAACACACCCAAATGAGCAATAAAAACACTGAAGATGGTGTTGTTGTGATGGGAAACTCTCTGCAGGTTTAATCCCAGGATACAGGTCAGGCCAGTGGCACAGGCTGTGGTGTGGCGAATTCCGTGCATGTGAGAGTACAGGACTTTCAGGAAGGCCATCTTTCAGTAATTCATTTACCACAGAATTGGCTGCCAGCACTGTCTTTGGTGTAAGATCTAGGGTACCAATTCATATGGACAGGATAACCAACTGACTTCTCCAGATACTGAGTAAGCTGGGGGTGGCTCCGCCCCAGGACTCTGGAAGGGGTGGGGCCTAAGGTACAAGGGGCAGGGCCGGGGTGAGCCTCCCGCTGCCAGCCCTTCCGCACCACCAGGGGCTCTTTGTATTCATTGGTTTATGTACACATTGGTGCTTAGCTTAAACAACCCCTTTCTCCCCTTGATATTAATCTCTCTGAGAGTATGTCTACACTATAAAGTTAATTCGAACTAACAGCCGTTAGTTCAAATTAACTTTAATAGGGGCTACACATACAAACCGCTAGTTGGAATTTAAATCGAACTAGCGGAGCGCTTAATTCGAACTAGGTAAACCTCATTCTACGAGGACTAACGCCTAGTTCGAATTAAGTAGTTCGGAATTAAGGGCTGTGTAGCCACTTAATTCGAACTAGTTGGAGGCTAGCCCTTCCCAGGTTGCCCTGGTGGCCGCTCTGGGCCAAACCAGGGAAACTCTTCTGCCCCCCTCCCGGCCCCGGAGCCCTTAAAGGGCCACGGTCTGGCTACAGTGCTTGTGCCAGTTGCAAGCCTGCCAGCACCCAGCCAGCAGACCCTGCACCTGGCACAGCATGAGCCAGCCACCCGCTGCCACCCAGCCCTCTGCCTCTTCCCAGGACCAGGCTGGCGGCTCCCAGGAGCCTGCCCGGGGCCGCAAGAGGCGGGCGCCCGCCTGGTCTAGTGCGGAGATCGTGGACCTCATCGAGGTTTGGGGGGGGAGGCCTCCAACATCCACTTTCTCCACACTAGGCACAGGAAAGCGGCCGTCTAGGGCAGGATAGCTGCCAGCCTCGCCACCAAAGGCCACATGCGAACCCAGGAGCAGGTTTGCATGAAAATCAAGCTGGTCCAGTGAGACCCCCGACCCTGAGCCCTGAGCTTAGAACATAAGAACATAAGAACGGCCGTAATGGGTCAGACCAAAGGTCCATCTAGCCCAGTAGCCTGTCTGCCGACAGCGGCCAGCACCAGGTACCCGAGAGGGGATGGACCGAAGACAATGACCAAGTGATTTGTCTCGTGCCATCCATCTCCAGCCTTCCACAAACAGAGGCCAGGGACACCATTCCTACCCCCTGGCTAATAGCACTCCATGGACCCAACCTCCATGAATTTATCTAACTTCTCTTTAAACTCTGTTATAGTTCTAGCCTTCACAGCCTCCTGTGGCAAGGAGTTCCACAGGTTGACTATGCGCTGTGTGAAGAAGAACTTTCTTTTATTAGTTTTAAGCCTGCTACCCATTAATTTTATTTGGTGTCCTCTAGTCCTTATATTATGGGAACTAATGAAGAACTTTTCTTTATTCACCCTCTCCACACCACTCATGATTTTATATATCTCTATCATATCCCCCCTCAGTCTCCTCTTTTCTAAGCTGAAAAGTCCCAGTCTCTTTAGCCTCTCTTCATATGGGACCTGTTCCAAACCCCTAATCATTTTAGTTGCCCTTTTCTGAACCCTAATTTTTAGTTTTTAGGTTTAGATGCACTAATTCGAATTAGCTTAGTTCGAATTAACTAATTCGAATTAAGTTAGTTCGAATTAATGCTGTAGTGTAGACATACCCTGATGTATTTACAGAGCACAATCATAACTCCCCTCAGCCTTCTTTTGATTAGTCTAAACAACGTGAGCTCCTGGAGTCTGCTCTCATAAAGTAGCTTTTCCATTCCTTGGACCATTCTAGTAGCGCTTCTCTGCACCTGTTCCAGGTTCATCATCTTTCTTAAACATGGGAGACCAGAATTGCACACAATATTCCAGAAGAGGTCTCTCCAGTGCCTTGTATAATGGTACAGGTAGCACCTCCCAAAAATGGAATTCTCTGGTCCAACAACATTTGTAGACTGGCAGGACCATGGATGTTCCTGGATTAAAAAACCCTGGTAGCCTAGAGCAGTGGTCCCCAACGTGCCGCCCGCGGGTGCCATGGCGCCCACCGGGGCATTTATGTGTGCCCACCGAGTGACCAGGGCCAGCCCAAGCCATTCTTGCACCCCAGGCACGCGGCGCAGGCACGGTCCCACCCCCAGGCGCCCAGTAGCCCCAAAAGGTTGGGGACCACTGGCCTAGAGGCAGGAAGGCAATCCAGGAGGGGTTGGGCTGAAGTAGCAGCATTGGGTGGAGGCTGGGGCTGGTGGCAGCCCTCAGCAGCTCCCAACTGTCTGCATCACTGGAACCAGGTTGGAGCAGCTGCTGGCAGTGCAGGATTGGGCCAGCAACAACCTGTGGCAGCACGGGGCTGGGGACAGAGCTCTGTGCAGCCAGTGGCAGCCAGACTAGGCTGGGGCTGCCAGCAGCCCTAGCAACACACAGCAGCATGGGGCCAGAGCCCTGGACAGGCTGCTGAGCAGGCCCAGAGTCCATAGGCTGCCGTGGGACTGGAACTGGAGCCCGAGCACTCAGCACCGTCCAGTTGCCCAACCAGGGCCAAAGCCAGCCCCTGGCAGCCCCTAGTAGTGCAGGCTGCTGGAGCCCGGTAGATAGTTCAGCCGGGACAGCAGCAGCAGGGCCAGCAACCCAGCAAGCAGTCCAGTGGGGCTGTGGGTAGTCCCCCCACTTCCCCTCCCCTCCAGCTGTCAGTATCGGCAGCTGGAGGCTGTGGCAGGGAACCTTCTCTAATCCAGCAAAGTCCCTGGTTCGGGATGAATCAGGTCCTGAGAGTGCCAGAAAAGAGATGTCCAACCTATAGTAACGCTTCCCTATCTCTACTGGAAATACCTCACCTGATGCATCGTAGAACAGCATTAGCTTTTTTCATGGCCTTGTCACTTTGGTGGCTCATAGTCATTAACCAATACATCCAGGCCTCTCTTCTCCTCTGTCACTTCCAGCTGAAATAAAAAATGTATAAAAAACATTTTTGTTGTTAGTCCCTATGGGATGGTCTAAACTAGTGGATTAATTCGAATTAAGATACACAACTTCAGCTACATTAATTGCACAGCGTAAGTCAAAGTATCTTAAACCTGATACCTTTCTTTGATAGGATAACAAGTCTTGTGGATAAGGAAGAAGCAGTGGACGTGGTATACCTATATTTAGTAAGGCATTTGATACAGTCTCCACATGACCTTCTTATCAATAAACTAGGGTGTAAGCCTGTAGGGCCTGTGAAACCCCACAGTTAGCAGCTAACTTGTACTCAGGACACAACTGACAGTAGTCCTTTACCTCTTGGTAAACACCTGACCAGAAAAAATGGGAGAGGACCTATGCCAGGGTTTTGTCTTGGCCCAGGGTGTCCAGCAGTGGGGATGTCATGTGTGAGCCTCAGAACAGCTCTCCGGTGGCAGTGAGGGACTACTAATTGGGACCAGACTTCTCATGTCTGTGGGTCCTGGTCCGCTCGATACAGGCAGTGGGACACCATCTCAAAATGGGGTCACTGTTCGGCTGCTTGGGGGTCGATGACAGCCCTGTTGACATGGGCCACTTGGTTGTAGGCAAACCACAGGGACGGATCCTCTTGCTGATCTTGGGGGAAGTCCGTCAGGTGGGTAGGCACCAAATCCTCCCCAGAGGACCAACTAGGCCAGCTCGATCCCTCAGGTCCTTCCATTGCCTCCATTTCTTCTTCCCCTTCTGCGACAAGCCCCACACCCTGAACTGCAGATGGTCTCCTACTGGCCAGACTTTCCACAAGAGCATCCTGTGTGGCTGGGGACTGGAGACTGGTTCCATGAAGGAGGTCTGTAAACCCTGGCCAGTCTCGTCCAAGGATGACTGGGTAGGCTAGAGTGGGGCCCATCCCTACCACCATTTCCTCGGTTAAACCATTTATGGTCAGGGCCATTTGTGCCCGGGGATATGCCTTGACATCACTGTGAATACAATGGAGCTCGAGCTCCCCATAGGTCACTACTGAGCAAGGGATAACATCCTTGTGGACAAGGGTTTGTCCACAGATGAAGTCTAAATGGGCAACCACTTCCTGGGGCCCCACTTTCACAGCTTGGGTGGCCCTGGTCTGCAGACCTGAGATTCCGCGGTGCACACCTGTCCAAAGTTGGAGTCCATATCAGGAAGATCTCGCTGCAGATGTCCCAAGGAGCTGCAGGAAAAATAGGGTCCGCGATCCGAGCGGGCCAGTCGGGCATGCACATCAAGAGGCCAATTCTGCAGTGCTTCTCCCTTTCCCATTCGGGGTATCTTCAAAGCCCTTGGTCCTTGGGTGTTGGTCAGTCAACCCTCCTCTTGTGACCAGACCCCAGATCTTGGGGTGTCAGAACGACAGTCAGGCTCTCCCTGGGTCCTCTGAGGCAGTGCTTTTCCATGGGGTTGGGATCCAAGGGTGGCCAGCTGCTGGAAGTCTTGTAGCAGGAGTCCTTGTTGTTGGATGGCCAGTCTTTGGAGAAACTGCTGCTGCTGGATGCCCATCTCCTGCATCAACTGCTGCTGCTGCTCATGTTGTGCAGCCAGCTGCTGCACCAAGTGTGGGTGTTGCTGCTGCTGACTCGCAGTCCAGTATTTTTTTTTTTAAATTGAGATCCGTGTGTGTGTGTGTGTGTGTGTGTGTGTGTGTGTGTGTGTTTCTATAGGTGGCAGCGAAACCCTTTTTTGCCAGGGGTCAGGTCCTGCCTACGTTATACCACGTATAAGCCTATAGGGCTCGAGGAGGGGCACCTCCCATCAGGATCAGTGGGCAGCAACTCCACCCCACTACACCATGCTTAGTCTTTGGGGAATTAATGGTGGCTTTCCGATTTTCAGGGCTGGTGGCAGGCCAATAAATGGTCCAGAGCCCAGGCCCTTAGTTCAGGGCCAGGCGGCAAACAAACAGTCCTGTGCCCAGGCCCTTATTTCAGGTTCGGGCAGCAAGCAAACAGGTCTAAGCCCCAAGTCTCAGGGTGGGACGACAAGCAAACAATTCAGAGCCCCAAGTCCTTGCTCAGGGCGGGGCAGCAAAACAAATAGTTGAACAGTCTTAATATGAGCGCCCAGCTGGATCACCTAGCTGAGGCAGGGGGTCCAGCAGGTTCAGGCTGCTGTTCAGTAACAGCCAGGAGGAGGAGGGGGGGACTGCCACCCAAGAGTGGGGTGGCAGGAGGGATGCAGGCCCGCCCACTCCACTGCATCCCAGCCCAGGGCCCTAGTATCAGCAGATCAGTCTGCTGCTGGGTCAGTGGGGATCCTCACCGCAACACACTGACCTGGTTCTGTCTCAGCCCAATGGTGATCGGCTACCCCTGGGCTTTTTCCACTCTCACCCTTGGGTGGTACCTGTGTCCAGTGCAGGTCCTCTGGGCTTCAGTGCTCTGGAACCCTCAGCCAGGCAAACAGTCCTTCCGGACCATCATCCAAGTGTGGCCCCGGTGGCCCAAGCCAGTCTTCAGATTCTCCCAGGCCCAGCTTCCTGCTTGGATGTGAGGGAAAGGCTTCTGGCCCCTCTGGCCACTTGGTCCTGACTGACCTTTCAGGCAGGCCTTTTATATCACCAGCCCCGCACCCTTGCTTCTGGTCAGGTGAGTTGCTGGGGCCAGGTGCTGCCCACCAGGGCTCAGGGAGGGGCGGCTCCCCCTCAGGGTCAGTGGGTGGCCACTCCGCCCCACTACATAGGGAAATGCAACCTAGATGGGGCTACTATAATGTGAGTGCATAAATGGCTGGATAACCATTCTCAGAGAGTAGTTATTAACAGTTCACAATCATGCTGGAAGGGCATAACAAGTGGGGTTTCACAGGGGTCTCTCTTGGGACTGGTTCTGTTCAATATCTTCATCAACGATTTAGATATTAGCTTAGTACGCTTATTAAGTTTGCAGATGATGCCAAGCTGGGAGGGGTTGCAAGTGCTTTGGAAGATAGGGTCATAATTCAAAATGATCTGTATAAACTAGAGAAATGATTTGAGGTAAATAGGATGAAGTTTAATAAAGACAAATGCAAAGTGCTCCACTTAGGAAGGAACAATCAGTTTCACACATACTGAATGGGAAGCGACTGTCTAGGAAGGAGTACTGCAGAAAGGGATCTTGGAGTCATAGTGGACCACAAGCTAAATATGAGTCAGTAGTATGACACTGTTGCAAAAAAAGCAAACATGATTCTGGAATTCATTGACAGGAGTGTTGTAAGGAGGACATGAGAAATAATTCTTCCATTCTACTCCACACTGATTAGGCCTCAGTTGGAGTACTGTGTCCAGTTCTGGGCACCATATTTCAATAAAGACGTGGAGAAATTGGAGCAGGTCCAGAAAAGAAGAACAAAAATGATTAAACATCTAGAAAACTTGACCTATGAAGGAAGACTGAAAGAATTTGGCTTGTTTAGTTTAGAAAGGAGAAGACTGAGAGGGGACATGATAACAGTTTTCAAGTATCTAAATGGGTGTTACAAGGAAGAGGGAGAAAAATTGTTCTCCATGGCCTCTGATGACAGGACAAGAAGCAATGGGCTTAAATTACAGCAAGGGCAGTTTAGGTTGGACATTAGGAAAAACTTCCTGTCAGGGTGGTTAAACACTGGAATAAATTGCCTAGGGAGGTTGTAGAATCTCCATCATTGGAGATATTCAAGAGCAGGTTGGATAGACATCTATCAGGGATGATCTAGATGGTGCTTGGTCCTGCTGAGAGGGCAGGGGACTGGACTTGATGACCTCTCAAGGTCCCTTCCAGCTTTAGTATTCTATGACTAGGTTTCTACGAATTTTGGCACCATCCACATTGCAGGAAGTTGAAGGGAGCACATTCTCCCTTTGACTTCCCTTTCTCCTTGTGGAAGCAGGACTACCAGCACTGACAGAAGCACTCCTCTCAGTTTGAATTAGCGTGTCTTCACTAGACCCGCTAATTCAAACCCTGGAAGATCAACTGTGGCTGCTTCGATCTTATCCATAGTGTAGACATGGCCTTAGTGTATCACCTGGTAAAACAGAAATTAAAAGGTAGAGACAAAGGTAAAATCCCTGCAAGCTGCATGGAAATTTTTAAAAGACACCATAATAGAGGCCCAATGTAAATGTATACCCCAAATTAAAAAACACAGTAAGAGAACCCAAAAAGTGCCATCGTTGCTTAACAACCAAGTAAAAGAAGCAGTGAGAGATGATAAGGCATTGTTTAAAAAGTGGAAGTTAAATCCTAGTGAGGAAAATAGAAAGGAGCATAAACTCTGTCAAATTAAGTGTAAAAATATAATAAGAAAAGCCAAAAAAGAGTTTCAAGAACAGCTAGCCAAAAAATAAAAAAGTAATAGCAAAATTCTTTTTAAGTACATCAGAAGCAGGAAGCTTGCTAAACAATCAGTGACACCCCTGAACAGTTGAGATAGTAAAAGAGCATTCAAAGATAATAAAGTCATTGCAGAGAAACTATATGAACTTTTTGCTTCAGTCTTCACGGCTGAGGATGTTAAGGAGATTCCCAAACCTAAGCCATTCTTTTTAGGTGACAAATCTGAGGAATTGTCCCAGACTGAGGTATCATTAGAGGAGGTTTTGGAACAAATTGATAAACTTAAGAGTAGTTTAAGTTTAATCACCAGGACCAGATGGCATTCACCCAAGAGTTCTGAAAGAACTCAAATGTGAAATTGTGGAACTATTAACTGTGATTTGTAAGCTATCCTTTAAATCAGCTTCTGTACCTAATGACTGGAAGATACCTAATGTGACACCAATATTTTAAAAGGGCTCTAGAGGTGATCCTGGCAATTACAGACCAGTTAGTCTAACATCAGTACTTGGCAAATTAGTGGAAACTATAGTAAAGAATAAAATTGTCAGACACATAGATTAACATAATTTGTTGGGGAAGTCAACATGGTTTCTGTAAAGGGAAATCATGCCTTACTAATCTACTAGAGTTCTTTGAGGGGGTCAACAAACATGTGAACAAAGGGGATCCAGTAGATATAGTGTACTTAGATTTCCAGAAAGCCTTTTTGACAAGGTCCCTCACCAAAGGCTCTTAAGTAAAGTAAATTGTCATGGGATAGGAGGGAAGGTCCTCTCATGGACTGATAACAGGTTAAAAGACAGGAAACACAGGGTAGGAATAAATGGTAAATTTTCAGAATGGAGAGAGGTAACTAGTGGTGTCCCCCAACGGTCTGTCCTAGGGCCAATCCTATTCAACCTATTTATAAATGATCTGGAGAAAGGGGTAAACAGTGAGGTGGCAAAATTTGCAGATGATATTAAACTGCTCAAGACAGTTAAAAACAAAGCAAACTATAAAGAGCTTCAAAAAGATCTCACAAAACTAAGTCATTGTGGAACAAAATGATAAATGTAAAGTAATGCACATTGGGAAAAATAATCCCAACTATACATACAAAATGGCATATTGATAAATATAAAGTAATGCACATTGGGAAAAATAATCCCAACTATACATACAAAATGGCATATTGATAAATGTAAAGTAATGCACATTGGAAAAATAATCCCAACTATTCATGCAAAATGATGGGGACTAATTTAGCTATAACTACTCAAGAGAGAGATCTTGGAATCGTTGAGAATAGTTCTCTGAAAACATCCACTCAATGTGCAGCAGCAGTCAAAAAGCAAACAGAATGTTAGGAATCATAAAAAAAGGTATAGAGAATAAAACAGAGAATATTGTATTGCGTTATATAAATCCATGGTATGCCCACATCTTGAATACTGCGTACAGATGTGGTCGCCTCATCTCAAAAAAATATATATTGGCATTGGAAAAGGTTCAGAAAAGGGCAACAAAAATGATTAGGGCTTTGGGATGGGTCCCATATGAGAAGAGATTAAAAAGACTGGGACTTTTCACCTTAGAAAAGAGAAAACTAAGAGGGGATATGATAGAGATCTATAAAATCATGAGTGGTGTGGAAAAAGTGAATTAGGAAAAGTTATTTACTTGTTCCCATTACATAAGAACTAGGGGTTACCAAATGAAATTAATAGGTAGCAGGTTTAAAACAAACAAAATGAAGTTCTTCATGCAGCACACAGTCAACCTGTGGAACTCCTTGCCAGAGGATGTAGTGAAGACCAGGACTTTAACAGTGTTCAAAAAAGAGCTAAATAAATTCATGGAGGTTAGGTCCATCAATTTCTATCAGCCAGTATGGGTAGGAATGGTGTGTCCCTAGCCTCTGTTTGTCAGAAGCTGGAAATGGATGACAGGAGAGGGATCACTTGGTGATTACCTGTTCTGTTCATTCTCTCTGGGGCATCTTGCATTGGCCACTGTTGGAAGACAGGATACTAGTCTAGATGGATCTTTGGTATGACCCAGCATGGCCATTCTTATGTACTTATGTACTTATTTATTCTGCACTATTATATTTCATCCTATTTCTATTACTCCAGTTTTCAAGCTCATCTAGATCTTCTTGTATGATATTCCAGTCTTCCTCCATATTGGAAAGTATTGCCAACTTTGAGTCATCTGTAAATTTTATTAGTACATTCCCAATTTTAGTGCCCAGGTCAGTAATAAAATGTTAAATAAGACTGGTCCCAAGACAGATCCCTGAGGAACTCTTCTAGTAACCTCACTTCAGTATGACCCCTTGTAATCTCGCTTTTAACTAGTTCCTTATCCACCTTTCAATTCTCATATTAATCCCCAGGCCTCAGGGCAAATTCAGAGCTGTTGAAATAAGGGGTTATTGAACAAGGAGGGCTTCCCCATAGTTGTCTAATATAGTGGTTACAAAGTAGAACTTAGGGTAGTTGTTTGCTGGATGCTGACAGTGTGCTTGGTAGAGAAAAAGGAGAAGAAAATGGGGCAGGGACTAAAGAACCTACAAACTGAACAGACAATTCAGCCACAACCACACAGAGAGTATTGGATTAACAATGCAAGTCTTCAAGAAATAAATGGGTTTTGATGAGAGAGTTATAGGGAAAGAATGGATGCCAGCAGCACCAGGATAAGACATGAGTGGTTTAGCAATGTACATCTTTTCTTCCCCCCTCACCTCCGCCCCCCGTGCTCTTCTGTCTTGGCTCAAAGGTTGGAGTGATCTCTCTAATAATGCATTGTTCTTACTCAGCTAAACTGTGCTCTCAGAATCCTTTTGGCATCAGAGTTAAGGAAATTAGACTCCCTCCCCTTCCCGCCCCCAAGCATAAGTTACACCAGACAGGAAATTTGAGAGTGTGTTACAAGTACAAACCCAGTCTCCCAACATACCTGTGACTTAAGCAAAACTTATATCTGGGAAGCATAAATGGGATTTTGCTACAAAACACTTTGATTATACAGCACAGTAATTTGAGCCCATGTCTTCACTAAATGGAAGATCAACGCTGCCACAAACGATCTTCCAGAGTTCGATTTAGCAAGCCTCATTAAGACTCACTAAATCAAACTCAGAGGGCACCCCCATCAGCAGCCAGTACTCCTGCTGCTTCTGTGAGGAGGAAGGGAGTAAATACTCCCATCAGCCTCCCGCTTGTGGGGAGAGTGAGAAAACTCAAAACAAGGTACATCGACTCCAGCTACATAATTAACGTAGCTGGAGTTGCATATCTTGATTTGACCTTCCTTTTCAATGTAGATCTGGCCTCAGTCCTCCTCTCTCCCCGTCCAACCACACACCTGCACTTCACTGCTGCAGGAGCTGAGCAAGGACATATGGACAGTGCTCCCAGGGCTGGCAACAGACTTTTTTGGGCCCTTGGCAGTGTGTGGAGAGGCTCAGCTCTGGGGCCCTGGAAGGGGTGGGAAAACAGGCAGACGGTGAGGAGCTGGGGCAGCCAGCCTTCAGCGCTGTCCAGAACTCACCGTGTGGGGCTCCAGCAACAATTTAAAGGGACCAGGGCTCTTGCCACTGCTGCTGCAGTAGCAGCAATCCCTGGGGCCTTTTAAATTGCTGGGCCCTGGAGCAACTGTTACCTTTTCCCCTTCCCCACATCACCCCTTCAGTGACCCTGTGTGCTCCTACAGAAAGCTCGGGGCTCATTCTGCCAGATTGTGTCCTGTGAATCTCTGTTCCCATATGCAAGGCAGGGGTCAGCTCAGCTGCCTAACTGGTACTTTATAGCCCCTTCTGATTTCCCAATGCCCTTGGAAATCTCCCTATGGGAGAACTGGAGGTGGGAAAAGGGATGGGCCTGCGTAAAGGGGATGTGACTGAGACATCTTAGAACACCAAGTGGAGGTGGCTTCTTTGGTGTGGTACGGGCTTTCAAGGGGAAGGAGCAGGAGGCAGATCCAGTGAAATCAAAAGCTCGCATTTCAGAGGCTAAAAGCCCCTTGTTCTCACTGCAGAGGAGGCAATCCCCACCCCGATGGAAAATTCAAAGGAAACTTTTAAAAGTAATAGATCAAATTAACTTTTATTTCATTAGCCTACCTGGAGTAATACTGCTGAATGATTGCAAAAGCCTTTGGTATCTTACATAAGCATAAATAAAAGCTCAAGCTGCTGTTGCTTGAGAAAAGGGAATAGAATTATTTTTTTTCTCTTTACCTCAAATAAACCCTGGTTTTGGTCTTTCTGAGCACGTAGGTAATCTGGAAAGCAATTTCAGTATTCAATGGTGCCCTCTGCTGGAAATCAAAATAAGTCACCAGGTTCAGCCATCCTGAGCCTGTAGTTCTCACTCTAGCAAAACTCCCATTGACTTCATGGTGGTGTTTAGCTAGAGTGCAGACTGCAGCATCAGCCCCAGATGGGGTCTTGTTACCATGCATTCATTGTTCTTTGTAAAAGAAACAGCTGTGAGGCTTATTGAGCATATGTTTGGAATAATCAGAACAATTAAAACGATTGCTTATTTTCAGTTCATTGATTAAAGGCATCAAATCCAGGTTGCAGTGATCACTTAAGTCTCATATTTATTTTTACTATCAGATTAATTCTGAAAAGGGACTCAGTGTAAATGAATGCTACTTGTTAGGGGTTTAAATATGAAGCAATTCGATCTATATTGATGGCATAGCAATTTGTTTTAAGAATTAATCTGAATTTCAAGATGAAAAAATATTTTAATTGCTTGCAACACTCATTGGGGTCACTGGGAGAAATTCATCTTTGATGTAATTCCATTGAAGTGATGGATTTGATCTGATATGCTTAGTAATTATTCAACTGAAATTAGTAGGAATAAAATGAGTTTATATGAACTGTTTGCTTTGCACACTCAGATGATTCTATGCTGTATTGTAGGCCCAATGGAATTCCATTGGAGCAGATCCCTATGACTGCTCATAGCTCATTGATTTCCATGTAGCTCTACTTGTTGACTGGGAGTTTGCCCACCTGGGGCATTCACTGCAGGTGTTAGATTCTAAACTCTTTGCGGTAAGGAAGGTATTTTACTCGGTCTGTAAAAAGTGCAGTGTTACTTTAGCGTGCAATACAAATAATTAATGACACCAAATCGAGAGTAAATTAATCTGCCAAAAAAAAATGTGTTCAGTATTACAAGACGGAAAAAGACTGTAAAAAAACCACAATATTTCTTTGGCTGTGAACTTGATTGATGCCGTGTTTGATATTCTTGCGGGAGCTTCAGCATACTCTGTACATCCCAACTTGCTTCAGAAACAGCTTGTACATATTGTATGAGGCAGACTGTAATCCTAATGCTGAAGTGCTGGTGCAGAAGGTACATTTTCATATGGCACAACGAAGGATTGTTTTCTCACCCCGTCTTTTAGGTTTTTGTGGCTGACATGAAACAGTTAACTTCTTAAATGTTCTATAGAAGGAAACTAAGAAGGGACTTACTCCATTATACTTCATTTTAAGACTGCAATTTACTAGTGTAAGTGGTCTGCAAATTGGTGAGTGGCGTAGAAATGGGATCAACAGTCTCCACCCCTCATCTCCCAACCGCATTTTCATTGAAGGAGCTCTTCAGATTTTTTTTTTTTTAGACTTTTTTGTTCAGATTGGCTACACTAAGCAGCTAAATGGCAGTTCAGAAGGTACCTCCTCTTTCTTACCTGGATACCTTTCCAAACTGTTGATTTCTTTTAGACCCTACTTGTAATGTCTCTCAAATTGAGCTGCCTTTTCTACAGCTGTTACAGCTCACTCTTCTCTGCTAAAATTAGATGTGCTGACAAGCAATTATTACGCTAAAAGGAAACTCAAATTGCCCTACCCAGTCTTAATCCAACCTGAAATGTAATGCCTGGCAGCTATCCCGTCACCAACCATCATCACTATAGCAATATGATGCAACTCCACAGAAAGACAGAGAACATAAACTCTGTTTCTGAAAGGGTCTTGAGATTTTGAAATTTTGGCTTTTTTAAATCTACACAAAGGAAAGTTCCAAAAAGTTTTTTCCACATCAGACCAACCAACATATTTCAACTTTGACTATATACAATTTTCTATTGCAATATAATATAAAATAAAACAAAACCATTTCAAAACTAAAAGTTGAAACCTTTCATTCTGAATGTTTCAATGAGACTTTTCATATTTGTCAACTTTTCTCCATTTTTTTTTTCCTGAAACAAATTTTGGCAAATCTGATTTCTTTCCACAAAGTATTTTGATTTTAATGGAACTTCATTATCCACTGGAAAATGTTGTGCCAGGACGCTATACTGGCCAAACCATTTTTGCAATAAGTGCAGGTATCTTAGGAGCCCCTTGTAGGAAAAAAATACAAAAGTTTTATTCATTGTAGGATTGTATGTAACATCTCTAGGAAGAACACCTGATTAACGCAAACCCTGCAAAGAGCTATGAGCTTCAAATTTTGAACATTTGAAGTTTAGTGGATTTCTAGGCAGAGGTGCATGCAAATGTAAACCTTCTGATTATTCAAGAATTCAGCTCTTGGAGCTTTGCATTGAGGGGATCTTTTGTTTCTGATCACCTGTTACAGGAGGAGTGGTGAAACTTCCCAATTGTGTAAATGACTCTCAGGTTCATTAGGCTGCTTGTTCTGAACTGAGGCAGTTAGGGACTTGTGACCACAGAAGTGCAGCGTGAAGGATAGTTCACCCACTAGAGCCATGGCTGGAGTTGAGGTGATCTCTGGTAAGTTTTGTAGCAAGCATGGAGGCTTCCGTGTGCTTTTAATACTTTTTTACTGTGATGCTTTTGCCTAGAAAGAGTTGTGGTAACATAATTGTGGGCAATTACATTGTTTGTTCCAGCCAAGGAATGAAGGCAAAGCAGGCCTCTTCCCTAGCTTGGAAAAATCAGTGTAGGCAGGAAAACATGTAGCCTGGAAATTACTCAGGTCATGAGGTAGAGAGATGCAGGTCTCCACCCAAGAGAAGTGAGGTCTGGGGGCTGGCAGCTCAAGATCTTGGACCACGATACAGGTGCAGTTGCCCTGAAGAGTGACAAATGATTCTGTCAATGTTGCGGGTTTTTTCAACTCTAATGATCTTATTGCAGCAGAAAATGGGAGGCATCGCCTTGTGCCCTGACTTAGTTGTTGCACATATAAAACACTCGAATCTGTCATCCCTACTCACACCAAGCACTTCCTTACTTGCGTGAGCAGTGCCTTGGATTTCACTGGGCATGAACGGGAGCAACAGAATTAGTCCAAAGCTGAATGCTTTATTTCTAAAATGATTATCAAAAGTTTTTCATTTTAACAAGAAAAAATAAAGAACCACTGTTGAATAGACTAACATCCTGCCTATATTAACATCCCTCATTACTGTCACATTGGGTACTGGAATAATGCATTTATGAGTCTGAAAACCTCCATTTGATACTTCTATTTAAGAGAAATTTTTAAGGAGCATAATTATACCAAAGCTGTCAACCTCTCTTCTCAAGGCTGCTTTGCAGCAGGGATTTTTGATACAAGAACAGTAGGGCTGCAAATTAGCTTGTCCTTCATTGTGATAATCCCAGAATCAATTACACAAGTGTATTGAATAAACAAGTCAAACACTTTTTTATATATAAATAGTGAATCCAGTTTTTTGTGAAAGGAACTGGGCTGGTAATTCTGGGGATGGATGTCCTTGATTTCCTTCGAGCAAATGCAGACAGGCCAAAAGAATAGCAACCCCTTAAAAAACACACATTCATTTACATTCATTCTGCCCCTGTGAAAAGTTTTTGTCAAATTATTTTAAAAATAAGGAAAATTTTATATGAAAATGTCTGGCGTGTCAACTTAAATATAGGTATACTGCATACCATATTCTAGAAGACTTACCCAACATTGCCCAGGACTGTGCTGCCTGCCCTCCGGCTACTTCCAGGGGCCACCCTGGGGCAGTGGAGCATGGTGGGCAGCTTCTCCCACAGGCAGTCCAGAGCTGTGGGGACCAAGCTGCTACCCAGTGGTTGCTCCCCAAGACTGGGGCACTTGCAGTCCCACTGTGGTCATTTGTGAGTATAATTGTCCCTGCTATCACACCCCTCCTTTTCTGTAGTAGATGCAAAACAATCCCATTCCAGGCACATCCCATTTTCTTGACACAAACAAACCCTGACTTTGCTTTAAGTTATGATAAGAGGAAGCTGCCTACCAAATTTGGTGGTCCTAACTCTTACCATTTAGGAGGAATTCTCGAACAAACCGACTCACAGATGGATGGACGGACACATAGACCAACAGATGCACAAACTGTAATACATACTGCAGCACCTCTGTAGCACTCTTCCTCTGTAGATCTCAAAGTGCTTTCCATTGGAGGTCAGTATCATTATCCCCATTTTACAGATACTGACACACAGCCACAAAGTGATCTGTTCAAGGTCACCAGGCAGACTAGTGACAGAGCCAGCAGTAAAAGTCTGGCCTCCTGAGTCACAGCCTGGTGCTCTGGCCATGACCTGACAAGGCCATCTTTTGTCCAAAGAAAGTATCAGTGGAAAATTTTCCACTAAATCCAGCAATATGCTCAAAGCAGACAGACCCTCTATCCATGTAGAATCCCAATGAAGTTTAATGGAAGTGTAAGTGGGCCAAGGAATGGGCCAATATGGAGCTCCACTTCTAGATCAGGGCCTAAAAAGGCCCACAATGTTTTGCTTATCTCAGTACTGGATTGCCCCTTCCCATAGCAATACCCATGGAAAGAAACCATGTGAGAGAGAAGAACTCTGAGTTTTCCCCACATCATTTGTTGAGGGGTTGGTGCTCCTGCCCTGAGTGGGAGGTACAAAGTGAGATTCTGCCTCTTTTGTAATACTGGTGTGGCAAACATGAGTTGAAAGAACAAACTGAACTTTATTTCAGCCTCTTGACCAGGGTAAGGACTCGTAAACTTAGGGCACCTGCCAAACACACTTCTCTGAGCTGCTCCTGGATAAAGTGGCCATATATGTCCCAGTTTTAACAGGACAGTCCTATTTTTTTCATATGATGTCCTAGGAATTTCTTTGAGAACATCAGATATGTCCTGATTGCTCATCAAACCAAACAGTTTGTAGTTATAAAAAAAAAGTCTCCAAGACATACCCTTGTAGTGAGTCATTTCCTGGGAAACCGAAAATTTGACAACTGAGTGGAACAAGCATACTGCATGCAGAATAGCGTCTTGAAGGAATAGAAGTCAAAGGAGTGTGGAGCCTATAAACAATGTTCTTTTGCTTAAAGTGATACTTGCTCATGGTTCCAAGATATAATTCATTCAGAGTGCTACATTACTAGAAACAGTTTGTCACTCTGGGCCATAAGCCCATATCGCTACTGAATCTGAAACTGAAACTGGTATTGGCAACACCAGAACATTTTCCAAAGTGCCCTTACATAGAAATTTTTGGAGCCCTTTAAAAAAAAGGGCTGGTTCATTCTCCTGCACATCTACTAACGTTATATATGCCATCATGTGCCAACAATGCCCCTCTGCTATATACATCGGCCAAACTGGACAGTCCCTACATAAAAGAATAAATGGACACAAATCAGATATTAGGAATGGCAATATACAAAAACCTGTAGGGGAACACTTCAATCTCCCTGGACACACTATTGCAGATCTAAAGGTAGCCATCCTGCAGCAAAAAAACTTCAGGACCAGACTTCAAAGAGAAACTGCTGAGCTACAGTTCATCTTCAAGTTTGACTCAATCAACTCAGGATTAAACAAACACTATGAATGGCTTGCTAACTACAAAAGCAGCTTCTCCTCTCTTGGAATTCACACCTCCAGATCAGCTACTAGAAGTGGGCCTCATCCTCCCTGATTGGATCCACCTCATCATCTCTAGCCTGATTCTGGCCTGCATATTTATACCTGCCTCTGGAAATTTCCACTACATGCATCTGACGAAGTGGGTCTTTGCCCACGAAAGCTTATGCTCCAGCACTTTGGTTAGTCTATAAGGTGCCACAGGACTCCCTCGCCGCTTTTTAAAAAAGAGTCACTACAGAAGCATCCTGGAGCAAATATGATCACCAAGGATGTTCAGGAGACAAGTGTTATCTGCCTGGAGACGCTGTGCTTCATTGCTTCAGATAAGTCTACATTTCAATCAGAAGTGTGACTGCATTCTGTGTAGCCAGAGCGGAACTAGCCTTGATCTAGTATCTTGGGTACCATTTGCAGTGATGCATGGTACCTCAGGCTAGCCTCTTAAGTAAATACGCAGGGCCCTGGGTAGGACTGACAGCCCATGCTGAAGCCAGTCCTGCTGCTACAGCTTCATGGTTGTTCAAATTCACACTAGCTAGTTGAAAGCTAGCTCAGGTACATCTACACATATTACAGTGTAGACATATCTTAACTGTGAAGAATTTCTTCTCTCATCTGTCTCCCAGGCAGCCTGACTTAAACAGAATGAGATCAGCTCCTGGATTTTGCCTGCTGAATACAGGTTGGGCAGGAAAAGGGAGAGAATCAGATACTTAATCATTATCAGGAGACAACCTATTATCCTTAAAGTTTTCACTCCAAAGCACTCAAAAGAGTAAACACTGTTCCTTCCCAATCACTTGGTTAAACTTTCACCTGCTCCAATCCCTTTCCTCTCCTTCAGCTCCAAATCCTAATCCTTTTGCTTTCTTTGTTCTCCTGTGTAGCAGAGGCTGAAAGTTTTGTGTGATTTTGTGAATGTAAACATGTTGGTTGCCATGGGAGCAGGAAGGGAGCTATGATTACTGCCTGCAGCTGCCACATTTGCCAGGAGCCCAATTACCGTACCTGGTTGCTCTAATAATTCAAGGTAGAATGAACACAATGTGCATTGTTAAAGCAAAATCTTGCTTCTATTTGCAATTGGAAGGCTGGTCAGGCAGGTCTGTGATCTACGGTGCACAGCAGTTCATCTTATATTGATTATTATAATGGCATGTACTATAAGGCGGAGTTGTTTGAGAAAGCAAAAGAGAGAGAGAATGCAAATCTACAGAACACTGTATAAAACAAAAGGCATGGGCCAAAAGATGAGTTATATCAGAGCCTGGTGTCCCTGGAACATAGACACAGATCCTCAGTGGCATTTAGTGGTCTGCTTCCCATTGAATCAAATTTTGGTTTCACTATAGTACTTCTATCACATGCTTAAGTAATTTACTGAGTAGGGAGAGAGATACACGAGTTTATAATTAAAAATTTGCTAAAGATCTATTAAAATTAAACACATGTGCTTTGCTGAATTGGGGCCTTAATATGAACATACATCTTAAGGTACCAAGGACATCTTAGACATCAAAAAAATAAATATAAATAAGTGCATTAAAGATACATAATCGGTCTGTAATTTTTTTAAAATCTGACTAATGTTGCTAAATGATTCCTCCCTCTTTTAAGACCCTTGCTGGCCAATTAGATTTCATCTCTTTTATTTAGTGCATTTTGTAAACATATCTATTTTTAAAACAGCCAGAGAGCTAAATTTGGATGGAACAAGATGGAAGTGGGCTATCTAAAGAAGTTAGGCAGATGTCAAGATTATTCGAAAACTCTTAAGCAGGTTAGCTACTTAGCTGCCATTGAAATCCACAGCAGTTTGGTGCCTTAGGACTAGTGGCCAGATTTTCAAAGGTGTTTAGGCACATAAAGTTGAAGATATGACTGGCAGCTGATTGCCTAAGAGGCTATGAAGCTCTCATACAGCTAGTATGTAAAACATATTGCTTATATAGCTTGTATCTCCTTGTACAAGAAAATAAGGTCTTATGTCAATAGGGCTAGAGGTCCATTACGTTACATACAGTGTGATTAATCCCTTACCTTTTTATGATCAGCTAATATAATTCAACATATAAATGATGTGTTCTAAAGAGCACCACTTAGCTTTTATTATACTTCTCATTACAGAATATTCACAGGAGATTAGAAAAGAAACTTCAGAAAGGAGGTAGGAAACTCTCCAGACACCTTGTCTTCTAATTGAATTAATCTCTGAGGTACAGCACATAGATAATTATTTTAGTGGGGGATGTGATGAATTAATCTGGTGAGACAGATCAAACACTGTTTGTCTTTCCTAATTACATTAGTAGAGAGGAAGTAGAATGAGTTATTAAAATGTATTTGAGAAAGCTCATTGAGTAGCACAGAGATAGTGTGAAGATGCAGATAGTTGATAAAGTTGAGCAGAAGACATTGTTCGTCCATTATACTTTAAGGAACTATAATGTTTTACTGAAATGGGCATTGATTGGTTAAACCACCAGGATTCTGGCCTCAGTTTTATCTGTCTGCCGAGCATTTTGGCTTTTTTGCTAATAGTTCATTCTTTGGGAAGGGTGGAGGAAGGAGAAATGTCTGCCCACACCAATCCAAATACAAGACTGGAGCCTCACAAAGTGGCACCTAAAGACTAGGGCAGCGAATGTGAGCTGGGCTATTAAGTTCTGCAAGTTTTCTGGGTTTAATGTAACATCTGTTCTTTTCCTCATTTTTGCTTAGATTTTGCACAATAAATTGCTGCGAGCTTATGAACAGAATAGTCATCGGGTCACATTCACTGTTACTGGATTCTGTGTGCATCTGAGACTGGAAATACATTTCATAAATCTAATTTTATTCATCTTCTAACTTTTGACACTTGGGGTTTGCCAGTCCTACCATGTGTCATTTGGGGAAAGAGGTGTGAAGTCAGTCTGGTGCATTACCTCCAGCCCTGGGACAGCTGTCATGTGGCTGGTGCAGTCACATGACAATCCTAGACCACTTTATATTTGAATCCCAGCTGAATTTGCTGTCAAGTATTAAATCCTGGAGGAAGAAGCAGCACTAAAAATACACTGATGCAATATGTCCATGCCCTTAAACCTTTGTTATGAAGTTCTGTCATTGGAGTCTAATAAACTCAACCCTTGAGACCCTTTAAGTCATGTAACCCATCCCTAGAATGTCACTTTTTTAATCCCACCATTGATCAATTGTTCAAGTAAATTCAGCCCCAAGCAGGAGACCAAAGAACTTCTGAGGCAGAGAGAATACTTTTTTTCCATTCTTATTTTCCAAATCTTTTTTTTCCCCTGCATGTAAAGAACAATGAGCCAGACCCACCACTAGTGTATATATTTGCATTGCCTCCATTGATTCCAGTAGAACGATGCCAATGGACACATGTTGGGATGTAGTATGAATGCAGGGAACTCAGTGTCATTCAGCTTTTCTAGTTGCTAAACACCAGTTAGAGCTGGAGATACTCAAGTTCACCCCGTAAACCTAAGTGAGTTTGTCATTCGGCATGATTGTGGTGGGCTACCACCCGAACTTGTGAAAGTTCAACATATGTGATGGGCTGAGGGTTGTGATAGTTGTGAACTAGTGAGCTTAATTTCCCCACCAGCATACATCAAGATCAGATATCTCCGTGATAATCCCCAGGGTAATATGTGAGGACTCCTAACATTGAAGGTCCATCAGTGGGGATTAAACAGGACTGCTTGCTTGGGAGTACTCCTTATAACACACAATCACTGAACACGCAGTGGTCGATTCACTTCCCAATCTCTGTGAATAGGGTTGCCAGATGGTTTAACCAAAAATACTGAACACCCCCCCGCAAAAAAAAAAAAAACACTGGGGAAAAAATTCTGTTGAGGGAAAAAAAAGGGGGGGAGACCAAAGTTGTTGAGCGACCCAAAAAAAAAAGGACCCCGAGAGTTATTAAGCAAAAAAATAAATAAAAATAAAAATAAAACAGCATTAAAACAGCATGGCCCTTTTAAGTGCGTGCAGAGGCAGATGCAGAGGCAGAATAGGGATAGGAAGAGGGGAGCGGTTGAGCACTAAGACCCAGGAAAGGCATTGCTTCCCCTTGCTTCAGGTCTTTAGGCTTTTTGCTGGCGACCATCTTGTTTTCTTGATCAAGCCAGAAGAAACCAGGTAAGCATGGGGTCTGGGGGCGAGGGGGGCCCCAGTTGCTGAGTGTGTCATAGGGTTGCCAGGTGTCTGGTATTTTTTCCTCCTGGCAGGGAAAAAAACCCAGAAAATTCTGGACATTTTAGGTGTCTGGTATTTTCCAAATGTTTTTACCAGACAGGAGGTGAAAATACTGGACTGTCCAGGTCAATACCGGACACCTGGCAACCCTATAATGTGAACCAAAGGGCAAGGTTAATTTGGTAAGTGGCATTTATTGCCTCTACCATAAACATTCCCCTTTAATTATCTGTAGCTGCTTTGGAGAGTTCTCCTTAGAAATATTTGAATATTTTCCCCCACAGTGCTTTGCATGATTTTTCCCCCTGATATTGCACCTCAAAGCACAGGTGAATAATGACAGAGATGTGTTGTGCCATTTTGCAAGTTCTTGGGTAGCTTCCAATTGACTTGGGAGCTGGGACAGCTGCTGCATGGCGTTAGGCTAGAGGGGAACACTGCCATCTCCTGTGGGTCTACCTTCACTTCTGCAAGCCTCTTTTATTTACTATGAGACTTTAATCATGGCTCTGGATTGATCTGTATCATCATAATAAGTAATAGCTAGCTCTTATAATATAAAAGTCTCTGAGGGGTAGCCGTGTTAGTCTGTAACTTTACAAATGAAGTAGTCCTGCAGCACCTTAGAGACTAACAAATAAATACATAACCTCTAATCTCTTACTAAAGTTAGGCACCATAATAGTTTAATCAATAAATAACCTTGACATACACATTTCCTTTCTCTGTCTCCCCACTTCTTACTATCTAGGAGCAGTATATATATATATATATATATATAGTATTATGAGCTTTCATGGGCAAAACCCACTTCCTCAGATAAGCGGAGAAAAAAGGAAAAACCTCCCAATTTAAAGCAGAAAAAAAGGGAGAGGGGGAGAAAAAAATCAGTTGTAGCGCTAAATGAGGCTAATTGAGTGGACTGTAAGTGTCCCATACTTTTGATGTCATTTGGGTGCCGAATATAACAGCCCACCCAGTTCATGTCTTTGTTCAGTCCCTGAGAGATAGTGTCAAATTTGCATATGAAGGCCAGTTCTACAGTTTCTCTCTGTAGTTCCTAAAATTCCTTTGTAGCAGAATGGCCACTTTTAAATCCATTAATGATTTTAGTCAGGTAGGCTAAAATGTTGCCCCTCAGGTTTCTGTCTGTTACCATTTCTGGTATCCGACTTGTGTCTATTTAACCTTTGTTGTAGAGACTCTCAGTTTGGCCAATATACATGGCAGAGGAGCATTTCTGGCATTTGATGGCATGGATCACATTAGACGTGTAGTTATATGAGCCTCCAATGTGATGGCTTAGTGGTTAGGTCCTGTGATGGTATCGTTTGTATAGATGTGTGGACAGAGTTAATGCTTTAAATCAGTTGGATAGCACACTTTTTTATTACATTGTTTGGCATGTTCCCCTTTTTTGTTGCTGAAGACTTCAGGACATTTTGATTACCTGACCATTCAGGATCACTTTGAGAATATTTACCCACAGTGTCTTATTTAAATCGGGCACAAAGCAACCAGCTGGCCTATCATCAAAATAATCATATATAATATGTTACATTGTCTTGTCATTTGTTATTCTACACCTCTGATTATGCATTCGACCTGTTCAGTTGTGAGTATTTATTATGTCTCTTTTCTTTGATCATTTCAAACCTTCTGAGGTGCAGCCTGTAAAAGAAGGCGTGGGTGAAGAAGTGACCAACATTCTAATAAAACCCAGAATGAGCTTGTATACCAAAAAGGAGCAAAACAGGGCTTTTACCCTCCACGGGGCTTCCAGCAATATCTCCTTCCATCTCATTGCCTGATGCAATTTCATATTGTGTTGATTACAGCCAAAGGGAAAATTGCCCAAATTATTTAATCATATGCACACAGTGTGTGGTCCTGCTCACTTATTTAAAGTGAAATCAACTTTCTTCCCCAGTCGGCTGATACTTACTGTGCTGATTTTCCTTTGTGGTAGCTGCTGCAACCTAACAATAGAAAAAAATAGAACGAACATTAAAAATCACTTTATCCCCGTGAAGCAGTCGAAGGCAGCTAGTTACCACAACATGGTGGTGTCTTTGTCTGAAAAATTCTAACCTCTTACTAAAGTCAGGCACCATAATAGTTTAATCAATAAATAACTTTGACATACACATTTCCTTTCTCTGTCTCCCCCCTTCTTACTACTTCTTACTAGGAGCAGTCATGCCTGCCTACATCCCCATTTTTAAAATATTTTAAATTGTTGTCTCTTATGTAGCTGGAGTGTAGTGTATATGTGTACTTCTCCGCAGAGACCGAGAGAGGGAGATCTCATGGGTAAAGCATTAGACTGGGACTCAAATCTAGACTGAATTTTCAGATCTGCCACAGACTTACTTTGGGGCCTTGGGAAAGCCATACAAGGCCAGATTTACAATGATATTTCAACACCTATCTATACACATAAATTCCCATTGTGATTTTGCACAGCTCCTAAATAAGCTAGATGCAGAACTTCCATTGACTTTCCTGGATGTGATCCCTACTGAAATAAAAGGAAAATGTCTCACTGTCTTTAGTGACTTCTGGATCAGATTCTGGGTACGTCTAGACTACAGGCTTTTGTCGACAGAAGTTTTGTCGACAGATACTGTCGACAAAGCTTCTGTCGACAAAGAGCGTCTAGACTACATCCAGTTCTGTCGACAAAGCAAGCTGCTTTGTCGACATGACAGTGTAGACACAAAGGACAGTGTAGATGCAATAATGCCTTCTGTCGACAGAACTCTGTTGACAAAAAGGCGTTATTCCTCGTAGAATGAGGTTTACATACGTCGACAAAACTGCTGAGTTTTGTCGACGTTATGTTGACATAACTCAAAGGCAGTGTGGACGTAGGTTTAGTTTTGTCGACAAAAGTCCACTTTTGTCGACAAAACCCTGTAGTCTAGACACACCCTCTGTAACTCTGTATCTCATTTCCCATCTGTAAAATTAGTCCAAAAATATGTCCTTCTGCCTACACTTTGTCTTCTCTATTTAGATTGTAAAATCTTTGGAGCAGATCCTGTTTTGCTATGTGTTTGTTCGTATAGCACCTAGAACAACAGGCTGATTGTAACTGAAGCCTTTAAAGGGTATGTAAGACACAATAATAAAAGACCCATGGCATGGTATGATGCATGGTCAGAAAGAGTTAAGCATCCTGCAAGATAAATGATCCAAATTCAATCTTTTGGAACATAATGGTAGATGATGTTTGTGGCTTTAAGTGTTTGCACATAGATATTGTTAGAGTTTGACAAAGTAACCGAACAATTTCTGGCGATGATGTATTCATCTCTCTTTGAAGTGGATAGCAAATTGTCTGTGAATGATGGAGAATGAGCAATTGCCTTAACGTTAATCTGTGTAGCTTCTACCCGTGATGCTTAGGAACTAAGTCTCCAGGATTACCCATTGTTCACCTAAAGACTCTGAAGTGTGAAGAGAAGCCTGGGACTGGACTTGATTCTTTTTATCTCTGATCTGCTTGATGCTTTATCAGGGAAAGCTTTAAGTCTCATCTGGATCACCCTGAATATGGACATTGGACTACAAACTATGGACTAATTCTGCAAGAACTTTTTGCAACTACATAGCTCACCATCTCTACTATGAATCTGACCTGTATTCATGTTTGTATGCATGTTGATCTCTTTAACCAATATTCTCTTTTCTATTTTAATAAATATTAGTTTAGTTAATAGGAATTGGTGTTAGCATGTATTTGGGGTAAGATCTGAAATATTCATTGACATCGGAAGCAATGCATCTAATCCTTTGGGACTGGTAGAACTGTAGCTGACTGGGGTGTCTAGGTGGATTCCTAAGGCTGGGTTGCTTTAAGGGAACTGTGTTTTGGCTTCTGAGTAACCAGTAAGATATTATAGAAGCTGTTGGCTGGCTTGGTGAATCTAAATAACGGAATAACCCGCAGTTTGGGAGATCAGCTGACCCATTTTCCAGTTACAGACTAACTTGGCTACCCCTCTGAACCATTCTTTGCAGTTCATCCTAATTGAGTGATCTCAATTGGCTCCCCTGGGACCTGTGTTCATACAGGACAATGGGCTGATCTTAGCAGAGGCCTTTAAGAGTCCATCTACATTGTAATAAAAGACCCATGGTCCAGTCATGGCTGATCCAGGTCACCTGATTGAGCCTCATGAGGCTGTGCATAGCAGAGCTAATTGCAGTGTCATGTGGATGTCTGGACTTACACGGCAGTCCAGGTTCTGAAACCTTGCAAGTGGCGGAGGGTGTGAATCTCAGGGTATGTCTGCAAACAGACGCTCATGCCCGGCCCCTTGCAGCTGACCTAGTCTCGTGAGCTAAGGGACTGTTTTAATTGCAATGTAGTCATTTGAGTTCAGGCTGGAGCCCAGGTTCAGGCTAGAACCCTATTAGATGGAACAGTTCCAGAGCTTGAAGTGCAGCCCAAGCCTGAACAACGACACTGCAGTTTTTAGCCCTGCAGCCCAAGTCAATTGACCTGGGCTCTCAGACAGCCCTGCGGGTTTTGTATTGCCATGTCCCTGCACCCTAAGTTCTACTGCCATACTACTAAAAAATAACTGTGCTCCATATACAATGTATTTTAAATGTTCTCAAAATCTTATTAACGTCAGTGGTAATTGCTTGGGAGTGTCAAGAGGAAAATGAAGGAATGAATCCCCTGTATGCGATCATTGTAAGGATTCATATTTGGCCAAAAGGGGAAATTTAAGAACTCGTGGCTCTCAGTTTGTTTGCTAGCTACTGAAGAGCATTTATTTTTAGGGCGAAAGTCATCTATTGCTGCCATAGACTCTCTAATTAGAAAGATCCCTTCAAACTGTAGGTGTTGACTTTTTTGAATTTAGGCTTTTTCTTGACAGATGGTTTATAGTTTCCAGTCTGCCAAATCACTGACATGCAGACAAACAGTTCTGGACCCAGCTTCTCTGAAATTTCACTGTTTTTAATACTAGAAATGATTTGATAAAGCTGCCTACATTATTGATATAGGAAACCATTTGTCACTAGTTTAGTAAACATTGAACTGCATAAGTAGTGACAAAAAAGTATTAATTGGCAACAGTGAAATGCAGAAAGCCTGACTAGCACAAAAGATTAGCCATGACTCTTCAGATAAGTAAATAATACTCTGTGGCTGCGTCTAGACTGGCATGATTTTGCGCAAATACTTTTAACGGAAAAGTTTTTCCATTAAAAGTATTTGCGCAAAAGCGCGTCTAGATTGGTCCCGGAATTTTCGTTATAACGATGCGCTTTTACGCAAAAGTGCGTCTACATTGGCGGGACGCTTTTGCGCAAAAGCAGAAGCCCAGAACCATTTTGAAGAGGGCAAAAGGGCACCAGCCCTTTCCGGGGGCGGGGGCTGGAGCTCCTTTGAGACACGTGCTTAAAGGGATCTCCCTGGACAGCCGTTTCTCTCCTGCTGCGTGCTATAGGACCTCTTGCAGGGACTGACAGCCGTAGCAGTTTTGGTGGTTGCCCTCTGCCTTTTTGGACACCACTGCCTTTTGCCACTTAGTGCCTTTGCCTGTTTTTTTTCATCTCCCTTGTTTTTTCTGCCATGGAGCCAGGGGTGGCCATGTGCCTGCTCTGGCCCCTTCCGGCCATTTTGGAGTGCCTGCAGCTGGTACTCCAGGCTGCTGCCCTCCTGCTCCAGGACCTGGAGGCGCAGATTGCTTTGGACTCCCTCACCAGGGAGGCCATGGCGTCCCTGTGGCATCCCCACCCCAGGGTGGAGAGGCCACTGTGGAGACTGGACACCAGTATAGACTGGTGGGACCGGCTGGTCCTGGGGCAATGGGACGACCAGCAATGGCTCCGGAACTTTCGCAAGTGAAAGCGGACGTTCCTGGAGCTGTGTGCCTGGCTCGCCCCTGCGCTCCAGAGAACCACCACCCGGCAGCAGGCACCCATCCCCGTTGACAAGAGGGTCGCCATCGCAGTCTGGAAGCTGGCCACCCCGGACAGCTACCGATCGGTGGCACACCAGTTCGGGGTGGGCAGATCCACCGTCGGTGTCATCATGATGGAGGTAAGTCCCAGGGGGAGTGGGGAGTGGGGTGGGGAGGGTGCTGCACTTCATGCCCAGGGGCAGCCAAGACTCCAGGCTGGGTCACCCAGGGGTTTGGGCCGTCCCTCCCTTGCACAGGCCTGCTGGTGGGGGGTGGGCCGTGGGGCGAGGGGGCCCTGGTGTGTGTGTGTGTGCGTGAGCACAGAGGGCATCACGGGGGGGGGAGGCCAAGGGAGCACACACTCACCCTGCCTTATGTGATGTGTTCCCCTGTGTTTCTCTGCACCCTTCTGCAGGTCGTCCACACCATCAACGACGTCCTGCTCCCAAGAGTCACCCGCCTGCATGACGTGGACGCTATGGTGGCCAGCTTCGCTGCCCTCGGGTTCCCCAACTGCGGGGGAGCCCTGGATGCAACCCACATCCCCGTCCAGGCCCCGGAGCATCGAGCAGCCCATTTTATGAACAGGAAGGGGGTACTGCTCGATCGTACTCCAGGCCCTCGTGGACCACTATGGCTGCTTCCTGGACGTTTATACGGGCTGGTCCAGCAGGGCACACGACTCTCGCATACTACGCAACTCCGGCCTGTTTCGCAGGCTGGAGGTGGGCACCTACTTCCCCTGGCGGGAGTTTACTGTCAGGGATGTGCCTATGCCCATCTGTGTCATCGACGACACAACCTACCCCCTGCTGCCCTGGCTAATGCGGCCCTACACAGGGCGGCCGGACCAGAACCGGGCCCGGTTCAACGACCGCCTCAACCGGGCCCGCAATCAAGTGGAGTGCGCCTTTGGCCGCTTGAAAGCCCACTTCCGGTGTTTGCTCACCCGTCTCGAGATGGGTGAGCGGACTGCCACGGAGGTAGTGGCCGCGTGCTGCGTGCGCCACAATCTTGTGGAGAGGAGTGGGGAGGCCTTCCTCCCCGCATGGATGGCAGCCGAGGACCAGGCCTACAAACAGCCCCGCACAGCTGCCATCCGCCAGGCGCACCAGGATGGGGTGCGCATCCGGGAGGCCCTGACGGACATGTTCTCCCAGGCCCCATAGTAGGGTCGCCTCGGTTTCCCTTTACAACTCTCTCCTCTCCCCTCCCCTTACCTCCCAATAAACAACAAACACAGTTTTTCTTGAACACAAAAACTTGTCTTTTTTTTATTTACAATGGGGAGAGGGGAGATCTAGGATGGGAGGGGGAAGAAACCTTGAACTGGGAGGGGGAGGAGACCTTGAACTGGGAGGGGGAGGAGCTACTCCTGGGAGGGTGGCCTCGACCGCTCCTGCGGGGCGGACTTGCACATGGGGGGCAGGCTGCGTGGGGGCAGGCTGCATGGGGAGGTGGGCAGGAGGGCCGGGGGCAGGAGGGACAGGGGCAGGAGCAGGAGGGAAAGGGACAGGAGCAGGAGGGGCCATTTCAGGAGGGACAGGAGCAGGAGGGGCCATTGCAGGAGGGGGCAGGGGCAGTGCTAGGGGAGGGATGGCGGGTGCATGGGGCAAGTCCATGCCATAATGGATGGCATGGCCAATGTGTCAGTGAGGGTGGCTACTGAATCCGCCATGTGGACGCACTGGGCCTGGAAGGAGCCCCAGGCCTCCTGGCGCCACTGCACATCCGCCTCCACGCGTCGAGTGATGGCTGCCTCGACGCGCTCGACGGCCTGCACGTGGCACCGAAGGAGCTGGTCCTGGTGGCGGAGCCGCCGCCGTGGTGGTTGGGTGGCTGGGGGTGCTGCTGCTGCTGCTGCTGCTGCAGGGCTAGAGGGTCCCCGGCTTGTGCTTGGTCCCGCTGCAGGGAAGAGAAGAAAGGATGGGTCAGTCAGGCAGCCCGGCCACTGTCCCCACACCTCATGCCCTCCACCCCTGAGCCCAGGTGACACCACAGTAGTGTGGCTTGGGCCCACTCGGTTACCCCCTTCCCCCCCGTGTTGTATGTTTGCATGCTTGGAGGAGGGTCCTCCTCCATGTATTGGAACCACTGGTCTGTGTGTCCTGGCCCCTTGGAGGGTGGGAGGGTGCTTGTGTTGTGTTAACCTGTGGAACTCCTTGCTGGTGGAGGCTGTGAGGCTTTGGGCTAATCAATGGTGTTTGACAGGGAGCGAGATGAATCCCCAAACAGTGCCTGGGAGCACATCTAGCAGACGTGGTCTGGGCTCTCAGATCCCCATCACGTGGGATGTCTCCTGGACAGAACCAGGAGAGTGACTGGGAAGTGTACCATCCTTGCAGCAAAACTCAGGGGGCCCTAGGGCCGGCCCGAGCACTTCCCCTTCCCCCTCCCGCTAGCCCTCACAGATGTAGCCCAGGGACATGTGTGGCCGCAGTGGGGACTTTCCTCGGGGGGCCAGCCAAGGCACCGGGAGCAGGCAAGGGGCTCAGTGGGGGCCACGCTCATGGGCTGTGATGCTGCGGTTTTCCCAGGAGCAGCTGGCTGTGCCTCACAGCCAGGCATGGGACAGTGTGCCGTTCTGCGTGCTGCACCCTTGCGGAGGTGCGGGCTCTGGCCTGAGTCCCTGGGGCCCTGGCTGGTTCCAGCCGGCATCCACCCTTCCCCCCCCGGTCCCGCCGGATGTGTGTGAGCAGCACGGTCACAGGCGTGCCCTGGAGCTTGCCTGCTGCGGCCAGATGGTTGCACGTGCTGCATACTGCCTAATGCTACACAGCCCGTGCAGCTCACGAGGCCTGAGTGACGTGCTCTCCCCCTCCCCCCTCCGGGCGCCTGGCTCCCCCCACCCCCCCGCCCTTGTGAGTGCAAAGTGCAAGACTCACCGGTGGATCCTTCCCTGGCCTCCGAGGACACACGGGAGACGTCGGGGCTGCCGGAGGGGGCCTGCAGGGTGGCAGTGCTGGCCTCGTCCTCTGACCCACTGCTGGTGTCTCCTTCCCCCGCCTCGGTGGTCCTGGTGACGGGGGGGCGCATGCTGCTGTCCACGGGGGATGTCCAGTGCTTGCGGTGCTAGCTGGCCCAAGATGGCATGGAGCCGTTGGTAGTGGGGGCAGGTGTCGGCTCCTGCCCCCTGGCCCTCGCTGGCCTGGACGTAGCCCAGGCGCAGTTCCTTAACTTTAGCCTGGACTTGCTCCAGGGTCCGGGCTGGATGGCCCTGCTGGGCGAGCGCCTGGGCCATGTGGGCACAAATGTCCGCGTTCCGGTGCCGGGAGCAGGTGTTGTGCAGGGTCTCCTTCTCCTGCCACAGGTCCATGAGGGCTTCCAGCTCCCCCGATGACCAGGATGGGGCCCGTCTTTTTCTGGCCCTGGGGGCCTCCTGTGCTCGGGGTGCGAGTGCCTGATCCCCCCCTGGAGCTGCCATCGTGGTCTGGGGTGGCTGTTGAGGACGGCAGGGGCCACGTGGCAGAGCTCTGGCCAGAGGTCTGAGAATGGCTTCTGCCTCGTGACCTTAGCAGCCTGCGTCTGCTTTAAGGGGGCTCGGGTTACCAGGAAGTCCGGGAGCTGATTGCGCTCAGTCTCAAACGGCCACTAGGGCTTTTTCCATTTAGCCTGCTTTTTGCAAAACGTCTTAGCTGCCTGTCTACACTGGCCCTTTTGCGCAAAAACACTTGCGCAAGAGGGCTTTTTCCCGAACGGAGGCGTCAGAGTATTTGAGCAAGAAGCACTGATTTCGTACAGTAGAACGTCAGTGCTCTTGCGCAAATTCTCGCGGCCAGTGTAGACAGCTGGCAAGTTTTTGCGCAAAAGCGACCTCTTTTGCGCAAAAACTTGCCAGTCTAGACGCACCCTGTGAGTATTATCTGTGCCTTGGTATTCACCCTTTTTACAACAAAGTATACCTTGTGATGTATCGTTTGAAAATGCTTAATCTGCTGAATATTATTGTACTGGTAAAATGTATAGCAACATTGTATGTTTAGTTATAAAATTCTGCTGTATTAGACATATTCCAAATCTGAGGGAGCCACTTCAAACCAGTACCCCAGAGACAAAACACTAACCAGCACCTCAGCCAGGTATCAACATAATCAAAAGAATTATCACCTAATTAAGTTGCTGTTCTTTGGCAGGAAGAAGGCTGTGAGTGAGAAATGTACAGCTGAAGGTTCCCATGCAAGCTCCTGAACCTTAGCTGGTGATGATTTTCAAAAAGGAACATAACTATGAAGTGTGAAGAGAGTGTGCAAATCATCTCTCCCCTCATCTCTATTCATGGCATCAACAACACATGAGAGACAAAGGAATCATCATTGGTCTGAGGAGAGGCCTGTCTGAAAGACTCAGCCAATAGGAGGTCTGGAACATATGGAATAGTGATAGAAAGGTAGCCGTGTTAGTCTGGTGTAGCTGAAACAAAATACAGGACTATGTAGCACTTTAAAGACTAACAAGATGGTTTATCAGGTGATGAGCTTTCGTGGGCCAGACCCACTTCCTCAGATCAAATAGTGGAAGAAAATATATGGCTGTGACTATTTTCTTCCACTATTTGATCTGAGGAAGTGGGTCTGGCCCACGAAAGCTCATCATCTAATAAACCATCTTGGAACATATGGTGAGAGAGACTTTCACTTTGAATTCTCTTAATTTAAGTACTATTTTGTGTTTTACCTTTTTATTTCTCTATAACCAATTCTGATTTCATGCCTCATTAATTGCAACGTACTTAAAATCAATCTCTCTGTAGTTAATAAATTTGTTTTGTTCTATCTAAATCAATTTGTCTGGATTCAAACCTTTGGGAAACTTCATTTGACATAAATTTTGTGCATATCATTTTCTATTTAAAAATGACAAGCTTTCTATGAGTTTGTATGGCATGGGAGGGTACTGGGCAGTATAAGATGCACATTTCTGGGGACAAGTCTGGGATTGGGAATGTGCTGGCATTGCTCTAATATAATTCAGGAGTGGTTGGCTCTAGAGTGCTCATATTTTACAGTTGGGAATAATTTACATGCAAGAGCCTGTGGGTGAGCAAACCAGGAACATTTGCTCTCATAGTGAAATGGTGTGAAAGAAACCCCAGATTGGAGAATTGGGGGGAGGTACAGCTGTTCAACAGTCCAGATTATACTAATGTCATGCTTATAGCATGTTCTAGCAGGCAACCTCAGCGCACATTATAAACACCAACAAATCTTAGCCTTGCGGCCCACTCTGGGGGATAGGAGATGACAGTAATCTATTTTCCAAATGAAGAAACATGTAGGGCATTTACACTAGTCAAAAATGGTGCTGCAACAAAATAGTGGGTGTAACACATGCAAAATAAATGTAGTGTTGGATAGTATCCTCAGCCAATTGCCCCATTTGGGAGCAAATCTTGAGCTTTTGCAAGCCTCCAGTCAGGAGCGCAACGTGAAAGAAGTTCTCTACTCCCTCTTCTGGTGAAAAGGGAAAGGTATATAGAAAGAGCATCATTTTACATATGTTACGTACCCATAATTCCATCTTTCACACTTAGAAATTACCCTAACTGTATCAGACTTGCCCTTTGGCAGGAAAGTGAAGCTGGAACTATGACAGGGAAGCAGGGGGCAGGATCTCTTCTTGGGAAGAGAAGCGGATCTCAGAGTAAAAACCAGTCTGGTTAAGATGCTCTTAACTTCCCCTTACTGAGGGTCTTGTGGCAGAGAGGACCCCTCCGCAGATACTGGTGGGGTGGGAGCACAGCTGAGGGGAAGTCAGTGAAGTTCTTCCCCTATTGCTTCAAGTACAAAGCAGGGCTAGGTGGAGGTCCCTTAAGGTAGCATTAGGCAAGTGGTTTTAATAGGGCTGGAGAGAGCACTGCCCTTAGATACTTGGATTAGTACTATTTACTGACCTGAGCTGTGAATGAGATTTGGAGCATCTACACCTCATTTCCTAGGTGTAGATGCTGCCTTTGTGACACTCCACACAAAGCAAGTAAAAACATTTCACTGAGTCAAAACAATAGAATTGCCCATGATGGCAGAAATTGGACCAAACCATACTAAAACTTACTGTACACTCCATTAATGCCACCTAATTAACTAGTTAGTGTGACAGCCCTCCTCCCATTGGGGAATAAATATTTAACATAGGTAGGTAAAAGCAGCAGATTGGAGAAAAAAATATCTTGGCATCAGTAGGGTTAATCTCTCTGCCATTCACTACTCTAGCGCCTGACCAGGTTCAGCAGCAAAACATCTTTGCCAAGTCTCATTTCAACTAGCATGCCTCTTTGACTCAACAGTACGTCAGTTCTAATCATCAAATTAAAATGGTTTATCCCATATTTGTTACACTCATAGCTCTTTATCTGACCACTTGTTCTTCCTCAATGGACATTGTGGAGTCAGCTGGTACCTCTACAGAAGGAGACCAGGGCGTGTAAGACAGATGACTAAAATGAAAGTGGCATGTAACATTTACAGCCTGCTCTGTCACTAAACAATCCCTCCTATTTATACTGATATTCCAGCAACTGATATAAAAGGCCAAGTGAATGCTATTGAGGAAGGGGGGCAGTTTTAAGTAACTGTGTCATGAAGAAGGATCATGAAGAAGGCAGCTCCAAAATGAGCTCAACAACCTTGCTTAAAAAAACTGTTGAGCTTGAGTCAGTGTTTCATCGAAATATGAAACCGAAGCCTGATCACACATTTTGTTGTTTCAAGACAACGAGGCTCTGTCTACACTACCAGGTTATTTCAAAATAATAGTTCCCAAAATAACTATTTGGAAATAAGATTATTCCTCTTCATAATCAGAAGTTATTATTTCAAACTAACAAGCCCATTATTTTGAAATAACAGACTTGGTAGTGTGGACACTCACCTTGTTATTTTGAAATAAGGGAAGTTATTTTGAAATAACTCCCCAGTGTAGACATGCCCATCGTGACCAAGAGCCCTCACAGACTGATTCAGGAGATTAAGCACTCTAAAGAGAAATCTGCTCTAATTCTAAGTGTGGGTTTCTGGTGTCTAATTTTTGAAAATTCCTAGCACCACTGCCATATCCTAGAGACTAATGAATGATCTATGGGGATGGCTCTGGCTGTATTCACAGAAGCCCAAGACAAACCAAACCTTGTCAAACTTAAAATAGTGATATGGCAAACATCACTCCACTTAACACAACAGTGTGTGCCAGGCACAGAAAGTTTCAAAAGGAGTACAGGTTGAACCTTTCTCATCTGGCATCCTCAGGACCTGACTGTTGCCAAACCAGAGAATTTGCCAAACCACAGGAGGTCAGTATTGTCTAGCAGCATTACCAATACTTCCACTGCTTACTGGGCTCTTAGAAGATATTTAGGTGTAAATTATAGCTAAATAACAGCACAGAACACCAGCACTGGTGGCTGTAAAGAAACTTTATGGGGCTGCAGGAAACTTGGCCACACCCATGATAACTGGACATCCGGGTAACTAAAATCGTGCCAGACCACAGATGTTGCCAGACCAGAGTGGTTCAACCATTTGGGAACTGCTTCTTTTGAATGGTACAGTTACAATTGAAATACCAGATTGTACAAATGAAGTTTTATGGCTATTTAGCTTTTTAAAGGAGCTTAATCCGTGATTCATCAAATATCCCTGTTCATGCACGTACCCAATCTTTAAATTCTAAATCTCCTGGTTGGCCTGTTAGCTTAGCAATAGCATAGTTTCTCACCTAGTGATGATGATGACTCTCTGCTCCCCAGAGATCATGCATCACTTGTCCAGTGAGCATGAGATTTGCTGGACAAAGACATCAGGATTCTCAAGCTCATTTCTGAACCCAGTTCTCTAGCAGGGCATCACAATAAGCGACCACTGTGCTGCACAGAGTGTCTGTGTGTCAGTTTCTCAGTTTGCTGATACTAACACCCCTGTTTTCATTTCTGATTAAACATGTTTTAAAAAAAAACAATTGGACTCTTATAGTTATGTCAGTGTCGCCATTCATGTGGGTTTGCAGGATCAGGAGCTACCTGTACAGAGGATATGCTTACAAAAATATCCCCCTTCATCTGGAAGCCTCTCTCCAGATCTAAACTAATTTTGCTTGCGTTTTGAAGTATATTCCTCTAACTGAGCAATACAATCTTTTAGTTCTTTTCCCAGGAAAACAGAAAAGCTGTCAGTGGTATATGAGGACATGCTCTGGTAAATGACTCAGCCAGCTTACCCAACACTTTGACATCTAGCAGCTTGCTTCACTGTTTACAGCTTTGCCATCAGCTTTATCTATGCTAGAGGACTTTCAGTGGTTGCGATGAATGGGTGTTTGCAATGTCAGAACCCCTGCCGTCAGACAAGATTTTTGGCTGCCAACCTGGTTTTTAGTACAATGTTAATTAGCCTGGCCCCAGCAGGGTTGGATGACATTCATTGAAACTGTATCTATGTGAGGGCTTCTGACATTGCTAATACCCATTGGCACCACTGGGAAATGTTTATAACACTTCTTAGAACAAACATAGCTTCTGGGAGCCAGACCACACCCACCCACAGTACAAGCCATGACAAGTAACTAAAGCAATAAGAATCTGAGGATTCTCTAATCAAATTCGTCCTTACTTGTTCTGCCAGAGTTGTCTTCCATTAATTCTTGGGCTCACCCCCAAACCTATAGGTTCCCCTTGTTTCTGCAAGTGGCTAAAACCATCTGCATGGAGGCCCTGTGCCTCCACACCAGCTCTTTGCCCCCAGTAAGCCTGCTGTTTCCTGAAAGTCCTGATGCAATAGACTTGAACTACCAGGAGCTCCTTCCTGACAGTAGTTGCACCTGGGACTCCATAAAAGAGGAGACCCACTACCAAAAAGCTAGGTCCTATTATCTTTTATGAGTATTCTTTGCAAGACTAGATGGAGATCATGTACTTCTCCCATCCCCACTCTCAGCCAATAAGGAGATGCCCATTCCCTGCCTCAACCCTTTCCATCCTCAAGGGATGTGTTCTGCTGAGTTCCTAAGAATAGCCTCTCCCCTTGTGGGTTCCAAGAACCAGCTGCTCCAAGAAGCAGTCATTTAAGGTGTCGAGAAATTTTATCTCTGCATCCTGTCCTGAGGTGATGTGTACCCAGTCAATATGGGGATAATTGAAATCCCCCACTATTATCGAGTTTTTAAAATTTGATAGCCTCGCTAATCTCCCTTAGCATTTCATAGTCACTATCACTGTCCTGATCAGGTGGTTGATAATATATCCCTACTGCTATATTCTTATTATTGGAGCATGGAATTACTATCCATAGAGATTCTATGGAACATTTTGGCTCATTTAAGATTTTTACTTCATTTGATTCTACATTTTCTTTCACATATAGTGCCACTCCCCCACCAGCAAGACCTGTCCTTCCGATATATTTTGTACCCTGGTATGACTGTGTCCCATAGTTTGTCCTCATTTCCACCAAGTTTCCATGTTGCCTATTATATCAATATCCTCTTTTAAAACGAGGCACTCTAGTTCACCCATTTTACTATTTAGACTTCGAGCATTTGTGTCCTAAAAGAGTGTTGTTGCATTAGAGGTGCTGGTCCCACTCCTTTGCCTGTGATGGGGAAATATCCACATGCAGAATGTGGGGCTGAGATCTGGCCCTGTGTAAACAGGATGGTCACAGATATAAGTGATGGACAGAGTAGAAGAGCCATAAATGCACATACAACTTACTTTTTATTTGATGGAGCTTAACAGCGGTCAGCCAAATAAATCAAATCTCAAAGGCTAAGGCCCTCCTTTGCTAGAACTGTGTTCTCAGTGTTCATAAATGTTTCCAACATGCTTCTAATGTTCAGTTGATGACAATGAACCAGAACACTTTAAAGGCTGTCATCTATTAAATAAAGATGACAAAAGATTGAATTCGTCTTGCTTTTCTTGACCGCTCAGCAGTGAGAAGAGCAAGAGACAATCTGATACTAGTGGTCTGTTAACATTTTTCAGAGCCTTTTTTCAACTGTAATATTAACATCCCAAGATATTTTGGAGCCCAAATGTATGTGTGCCAATCGTCTCTCTGTAAATAACACAGGTGCCGGTGATCTTTGTGATAAATTGCATTTATTGTGCGCCTTTGACCATCTCATACACACTTTGCACATTAATCCAGCTCCGCTAGGATTCCTTCTCATGTCCCAATTCCCTGGAGAGCTTTGCTTTCAAAAAAGCAAAGAAATTCCCAGGTAAATTTTCCTACACATTACACAGGCTTGAGGTGTAGGATTGGGCCTTATTCAGTTCTGTACCAGTGATACATTTCAGTAAGACCCATCAGGGCTAGGAATGGGAATTTTATATCCCCTGGAAAAGGAAGATTCACAATTTTACAATGGAGCAAAGAAGACCTGCTTCTGGCTTGACAGGTTCTAAGATATCATGCGTTAAAATCATGTTATTCTACATAGAAGGGCTTCTTTTAGGTTCCTACAGTGTTATTTTTCTCCCTATGAAGTTGCAGCGAAGATATTGGCTCTCCTTACAGAAAAAAAAATACTCAAGGCTAGTCTAAATATACACAAAGGTTTTGCTGGCATGGCTATATTAGCAAAGTGTCCTAGTGGAGCCACGGTATATATCGACAAAAAGTTCTTTTGCCAGTATATTGAAACTACTTCCCGGAACAATATAAGCTATACCAGCAAAAGGATTCTTTTGCCAGAATAAGCTGCATCTACATGGTGTTTTGCTGGCAAAACTTTGTAGTAAAGACCTGGCCAAAGACACTTTTTTATAACATTGTCTGTCATTTCTCTGATAAATATGCACAGGTCGTGAACATGTAACAGGGCAGTGTAGAGCAAAGTTTTATTGTCATTGATTTGGGGTGACCAACATAATGTAACTCTGACTGCCATTCAAGAATGAGGACATCTTACACTCATCTTACAATTATAAACTTCTACAGCACATTACCATATATTCCGTGATGTGTGTGTATAATAGGAAAGTGACAGGTAAGGTGCTGCATTTTGGAAAGGGTTAACAGGTCCTTGGTACATGGCTGCTTAGGACAGAATATAAAAGAGAAGGGAAAGCTGAGTCAAAGGAAACAAAGGAGCAGGGGTATCTTTTTTTATTCCTGGATGGTTAAAGCAGGAAATAGCTTCTGAAAATAATTTTCCAGTATTATTCCATTGCTGTTCCTTGAAAAAGCTTTAAATTAAGCTTTATTGCCCTGCTCTGGCTGGCTACTGCCCTCTAACTTACAATTGTTTGTTGTAATAGCTTGAAGCCAAAGGTTTTATACAAGCCTTATGTACCAATGGCTCCCAAGATTGGGAAGCTAAAGTAAAATGCTGCCCTGAATGTCCCAGGAGCACAGACCAGTGAGAAGCCAGACAGCTGCTCAGCTCTACAACTGAAAGAAATTGATCTATAAAGAACGTAATTAATGCTGGAGATATAAGGAAAGAAAAATGAGAAAGCAAGAATATACCTAACTGTCCACCAAGTAAATGTTGGTAGATTTCTTTTCATCGATTTCCTGTCACCTGTTCTGAACTATCCCTGGTGGAATGATGCCTTTATTGGCAGAGTCGTTGCATTTTTTGATGGTTTTTTCCTCTTTAATGGTAATGGTGTACTTATCATAGCTTAGTGATAGAGATGCAGCCATGTTAGTCTGGTCTAGCTGAAACAAAAGACAGGACTATGCAGCACTTTAAAGACTAACAAGATGGTTTATTAGGTGATGAGCTTTCGTGGGCCAGACCCACTTCCTCAGATCAATTTGTGGAAGAAAATTGGCATGACCATATATACCAAAGTGATACAATCAAAAAAAGTGAACACATATAAAATTGACAAATCAAATTTTAGAACAGAGTGGGGGTCCGGGGGGAAGGTTAGTGTCTGTGAGGTAATGACATTAGGGGTGATAACTGGGGAAGCTATCTTGGACTCAGCCCTTAGGAGCCACAGCAGCCACCTTGTGTTCTTAGCTTTAAACTGATACTTAAAGATGTCTCCAAAAATATCAGAATAATAAAAATAAAATGAATGCATTAATGGGCCTTTTTAGTCAGGCTAGGACTATGATCATTCTTTGTACCAACACAGGTTTCCTTTCATAAAAGCATTACCTGAACTGATTCATTGAGATATAAAGAAAGGTTTCTCTGACGTTGGTGGATTTTGTCACCTGGGCTGCGTCTAGACTGGCATGATTTTGCGGAAATACTTTTAACGGAAAAGTTTTTCCGTTAAAAGTATTTCCACAAAAGAGCGTCTAGATTGGCATGGATGCTTTTGCACAAAAGTGCTTTTGCGCAAAAGCATCCGTGGCCAGCATAGATGCGATTTTGCATAAGAAAGCTCCGGCGCCATTTTCGCCATCGGGGCCTTCTACGCAAAAATTCCTTCCTGTCTACACTGGCCCTCTTGCGCAAGAACACTTGCGCAAGAGGGCTTTCTCCCGAGCGGGAGCGTCAAAGTATTTGCGCAAGAAGCACTGATTTTGTACATTACAAAGTCAGTGCTCTTGCGCAAATTCAAGTGGCCAGTGTAGACAGCTGGCAAGTTTTTGCGCAAAAGCTTGCCAGTCTAGACACACCCTTGGAGTCTTCTCTTTTGCTCACAGAAATATTTCTGAAAGACCTGCAGTTAAAACCCCGCCCTGTTGAAGTCAATGGCTAACGCTCTATGGACTTCAGTAAGGCCAGGTTTTAACCCGTTCAGTGGGGTGTTGTTGTTTTGCCTTTGATCTGTGCTGACTCAACAGGAGGGCAATACCTCACCTACTTAACTAGCTCCTGATATTTTGCATCCTAATGAATAAAATCTCTTCTATGAAAATATTTCTTTTCAAACAATGGGCTGGAGAATGTATAGCCCTGAATTAGCAGGAACATTGCACCCCATTCTGTGTGTCTACATATGGGCTAGATACAATTTTTGGTCTTTGTAAACCTCTTTTTTCTGGAAGTAAGATATCAATTGAATAACTGTCCCTTCATAGGAATTCCATTGTCTGGACAGATTTGATAATGCAGTAGATGAAGCTGTATTTTTAATTAAGTAAGATGCCATTTTGTGTCCTTATGAATCCACTTTAATATGGCCTCTTGCCTTGTATCTCTCATTCAGTAAAGCACTGAAGCATATATTTAACTTTAAATATCTAAATAATCTCATTGGTCTTCAATGGGCTACTCATGCTTAAAACTAAGCCCATGCTGACTTGCATTAGTTAATTGGGTCCTATCATAGGACCAACCCTTTTTCCTCCATATCAAGCCTAAGGCCTTGCCCATACCTAAAACTTAGGTAGGTTTAGTTACATTACTTAGGGCTGTGATAATTTTCACATAGCCCATATGATATAGCTATGTCTATCTAATCCCCATTGTAGATGTAGTTAGGTCAACAAAAGAATTCTTCCATAGATCTAGGTACCACCTCTCAGAGAAGTAGTTTACCTACAGCCCTGGAAAACCCTTCTGTTGATGCAGGAAGTATCTATGCTACAGATGTACTACAGCACCACTGTAACACATACATATTCGGCGTTCAAGAGGATTCTGAGGGGTAATTTTTCCTCCCATGCTTAAATCCTGGGACCACTGTTCATAGACTTAAAGGTTTAGGGTTGGAAGAGACTTCAGGAGGTCATCTAGTCCAACCCCCTACTCAAAGAAGGGCCAACCCCAACTGAAAAAGATTTTATGTAATCTCTCTTGGGGGAGATGTGATATGAGACCTGGGAAGTGTTACACAATTCAAAGGATTGTATTGAAGAGTGTGCCAGACAAGAATGGATTTTTGGGACATTTGTGATCTCTAGGGCAAGGTGAATACAAATTTCCGGTCCTCCAGTTATGTGAAAACATTAAAACTACACCATGAGAGCAGGGATCACTGAGAGAGAGAGAGAGAGACTATTCATGGTGATTCTGGTTGTTAGCTAAGGCTTCGTGAACTTGTAGCCACATGCAGAAACTGCCCCAACTGTCCTATTGACAGGAGAGATCTAGAGGATTGAGTCCCTTCCCCTCACCCGCCAGGTGGCAGGAGTTGGAGTGGCCCGGCAGCCTGCTCTGCCCCGCCATGCCACCTTCCCAGCCTGCTGCACTTGGCTTCTCCACAATGGCAGGAAGCAGAGCACTCTGGCTCCAGGACTCTCCACTTCATGTGACCATGGAGTAGTGGGATGGAGCACAGCAGGCCAGGAGAGAGCAGCGTGGTGGGGCAGAGCAGGCTGCCTGCCAGGCTGCTTCGGCTCCTACCATCTGCTCAGTGAGTGGGAAGGGGAAGATGACCCCTGCTGTTGAAGTGCCAGGCCTCGTAATCCCCCCTGGCTGTGTTTTTCAGGGGAAGGGTAGAGCAGGGGAGGAGTCTGGGGAAGGGGCCTGTGAGGGGGGGTTGCCATGGACCATATACCTGGGGTACTGGGGGGCGCGGATGCCGCAGGCCCCATGTCCCCCTCAGGATGGCCCTGACCACAAGCAAACCCCTGGGTTTGAAGGACTGACTTCTACCAGAGCCCTGGCTGGAGTCGAAGGGGTATGATCTTTAGTAAGCTTATTAGCATGCAGGTATTTTCTTGTATTGTTTGACTCTTTCTCTAATGCTTTTTCCTAAAGAATATAGTTGCTTGCTTAGAAAGAGCTGTGCAGCAGCTCATAACTGTTAGCAAATACAGCTTTACATAACTCTACTCTGAGGAGAGAGGAAAGATCAGAGCCTTGCCTGTTTAGGCAATCTACCTTTCTGGGAATATCAGTATAGACAGGGAACTGTGTAGCCAGGAAAATCCCTGGTTAGGAAGGTGAAAGATGTTGTCCTCTACCCAAAAGAGATGTGACAGCTGAGAGCTGGCAGCCTAGAGTGGGTTGCCTTGGCGGACCACTGAGGCAGAATACAGGTGCAGTTTCTCTGCACTGTAGCATCTTCCATTTATAAGAATAAGTGGTAGTACAGGGATCAAAAGGCATCACTACACTGCAATTACATTACCTGCAATTAAACTGCAAGTGCAATTACAATCATTAATATAACATGTAATAAATTATATTCTGGAGTTACATAAACAAATTAAAGCACAAAGAATTTCTTCCCTGGAATTCGTCTTCAGTTACAGTCTATAGGGAGTTTTAAAGAAGCACACAAAAATCCCATAAACCAAGAAAACATAGAAAATAACCTGATCTCATCTCTCTAAACATTTCCTGTCCTACTACTATCTTTGTTAGTTTTCAAAGTTTAGGTTTTCTTTTTTTTAGACATGGATATTGCAGGGGGCATTAATATCTTGTTTAACTTCTATGAGTACATTGTTCTTTATACTTATCGCTGCTTCTGATCTCTTGTAAAATTGGCTTCTCTAATTGTATATTGTGAAACAAAGTACACAGCCCTTGTAATAATGTGTTCTTTCACAAGTTCCTTAAACTTTTTTAAACCACCTACATATCATATCAAGAGGATCATTTTGCTGAGTAATTTGGTGGTTAGATGCATCTCACCCCCTTCCACAAAACTCTTAATAATATAATTCACTTCAGCTGCAACCAAGACATTATGGGTTCTACTTCAGTAATTGTCTGTCATTCTTTTCATTTTGAAAAGCATAACCTCTCAGAATTCATAATGATATGTTTTAAAATGCAACAGAACTTGTCCTTATTTAGGATGTAAATTGGGCCCTTAATTATTTTTATTCAGAGTAGACCTTGTTGCCATCTGCAATAAATCTGTTCCTTTTGGGAAATTTTGCAGTGAGCACAGACTGATCCCCAGACTTAATCATGTTAATTCACCTTAGGGATGCTCATTGGCAATGTTATAAAATGAGTTAGTGGTTAATATAAGGTCCAACCAAATTAATAGGAAGTGTAAGACTATAACACAAACTACAAAGCTGACTGCAATTTCCATCAATTAGCTATAAATATTACAAATTAGGTTTGGAATTAGGACTAAAGTGAGAACAAAAGGAAAGATGGGAAGGATATGTTGAATTTCCAGCAGGGCAGATAGAAAGTATGGGGAAAGAGATGTTGTTGAATGAAAATGAAAAAAAAAATAATGAAGACAGAAAAAACAGAGCTTATGTGGCACTAAATATAATTTGAAATATAAATCATCTAATTGGGTCAGTTTTACTTTTCTATGCTTTGATTCTGCAGAAACATGCTAGATTTTTCCTTCATACTCCTCCAATAATCTGGCGAAGTGGGGACACTTGGATAAATTAATCTAATTTGGGTTCATATGTAGCCTAAAATGAATTTGAAATGAAAACTTTTGTTAAAACAAGGGAGGGGAGGCAATTCTTGTCCCAATCTATGAAATTTGCATTTGGATACACCATAATGTTTTAAGGGGGCATTGTGATCATCTGGTTTGACCTCCTGTGTAACACAAGCCACAAAATTTTCAGTGATTCAAGATCAAGCCAAACAATTCACAGATGGACTAAGGCATATCCCTTAGAAAGCCCTTCAAATGGCACAGAACTTACTATGGCAGTCTTGGTAGCCAGTTCCAATAGCTAAACACCCCAACTCTTAGAAGTTTTTTAATATAAAATATCTCCTTTCTAGTTAGGTACTTGTAGATCATAATTAAACTGTCTACCTTGTACAGTATCTGATACACTACTAGACTGTGCTCTTGAAGTGTCACTACAGTCTTCAACATAGCTACACTGGTAGATCAGTGCCTAGTTACAATGAAGCTACACCAGCAAATCTTTGTTTTTACCAATTTAACTTGCTTTGCTTGAAGGGCAAGGAGGTTACTCTACTGGCACAAAAGTACAGGTTTGTTGATATAGCTGCAGCCACATTAGGAAAGCTTTTCTGGTGTCATATACTCTATACCTATACTGATCCAGTACTCCTGAGGTAGACATAGCCTCATTTTAAGGCATGTTTGCCAAGCCACAAATCAGTCTTTTCTGAACCCTCTGAAATTAGGATTAAGCATAATCCATTCCCAGGCTGCAATAGTCAGCATTCCCAGAGATTCTTTTTTTCTCTAATTGTGCACTCGATACCTATCCTGAAACGTAGTAGTTCCCCAAGGGAATAAAGAACATGCACACACAGGCATAAAGAATCATAATGCAGCACTCTGGGTTTCTCATTGGAAGTTTTGAAGAAATTGTCTCTGCGCTGGGTGAAATTTATTCCTGTTCAGAGGGTGAGTGCAAACAGCACAATTTAAGCAATCTATTAAGGGCTTAAGTGGAATTTTAGGTCATTGATACATGTTGTGTTGGCTCCCTGCACAGGAGTCTATTTCTGCTATTAAGAACTTTATGGCCTAGAACGGTTTGTATGAGCCAGTTTTCTTGGAGGGCAATAAAATGTACTGAATTTGGAGCTGATTTAAACCATTAATACAAATTAGAGCATGGACAATTATATAGGTACGATCCAATGCTGATCTGACTTACACCAAAGTAAATTCAGAGTAACTCCATTAAAGTCAATGGATTTAAACTAATGTGAATGAGGCAAATCTCCCCTGCGTAAAGCTGTAACCAAATTCCATGAAAGCAAATTTGCTCAGCATTCCATATTTGTAAAGAAAAGGCAGCTTGTATTTTTCAGATTAGTACAATTAATATCAATTTATGCTGTAAATACAGATTTATTCAGCTTTACCCATAGCCCATCGGTAACCCATGGTTTTGTGATATGAGCAAAACCCTGGACTGGAGGGTACATTATTTTCATTGTGACAATATTAAACTTCAGTCCTATTGGGTTTTGGCAGGACTGTACATTTGAACTTTTTTTTTACTGCAGCTATTCTGGACAAATATTTCTACCCAGAATCTTTTTCTAAACGCAAATTCTGAGGTCTTTGGATCTCAGCTGTATTTGGATAATGTTCCAGCATTTCTCTGATCCAGTTTGTCACCTAGAGAGCCCTCATTAAACACCTAGTGCCAAATAGTTCATTTAATACTGTGGACTGAGGATTTATTTGCTATACCTCTAAACATGGCTCTGTTTAGATATTTTCTCCCAAGGAATAAATAGCATTGACTGTCTCTCTCATACATTGTATTCCCTTCCTGAAGTTAATAAATAGTTTTAAATTTATCACATTAGTGGTACTGAAAAATAACTGAAGCAAGCATATTTTATTAACAGTATTCCTCTCTATCTGACATGCTTGACTGTAAAATATGCAATGTCACCTGATTCACTTTAGATATTTAGACCATTTCTGGAGGACATTCTTGTATCTTCAAGAAGGCACCATGATCTAGAGTGCATTAGGCTATGCAGAGTGAAGTGTTCCACATTAGAATCCAGATTCCAGCACTAACTTTCTTTGTGACTTTGGGCATGGCACTTGACCTCTTAGATGGGAAAATTCAAAATAAACAATATGGAGACAATCATATTTACATACTAAATAATGGACCAGAGCACTCCAGCTCACGAAAAATCCCAGGGAGTTTCCCTCACAGAGTTTTCACCTGATTATTCTGGGTGGGTAGAGGGGGAGCCTGGGTTCCTCACAGAATCTGAGGGTGCTCAAGGCCAAAACATGTGCCCATTATATTGTGCAAAATGAAGGAGTTCCAGAGGCTCTCTGGGTCTCAGATTTCACTGAACTCCCAGAACTCCCATAGGGGAACTCCAAACAGAAGGTGACTAACTAGGGCTAGTTAGAAATTTGCCATCAAAACTGTTCTTTGCCTGACGCTGTATTTTTTGATAACATGAAATGCAGAGATCTTCAACTTTGCTGATACAACAAAAATCCAGCTACAGAGCTAAGTTTTGGGGTTGTTTGGATGAAAATTGAATTTTGTTTTCATCAGTTTGCTGCAGGAAAAAAAAATCTACTTCCAAGCACTTCTATGGTTGGGGCTGTACTGCCTTGATAGTGAATTCACCGTGTGTGAGGTGGGGTGCTGATTCCCTGGGACTCCCACTCCACTGAATGCCTGGCCTTGTGGGGGATTCTTCATCCAAAAGGACTGACTCTTGTTCCACGCAGAAAGATCTGGCCTAAACACTGGGAAACGTGAGTTCTAATGTGCAGGTAACTTTTTTGTCAGAAAAGAAGGCTGAGAATGAGTGAAGTATTTCACCCAGTTACAATTATAACTGAGAATTAACTCCAATTTTGTATTTTATCAGAAGGAGGTAATCCAGATTGATATAGTATGTGCAGCATCAGGCTGAAAGAGCTGTTAAAATTGTCCACATGCAGATCTTAATACAGCAAAGTATTTAAGCATATGCTTCAGACCATCCCTTGCTTAACTGGGCTTAAGTATGTCTTTAAGTGCTTTACTAAATTGCATCCCAAAAAGTTTAAACATACCCTCAACAGGCCTTCATAATCTCCACTTCCAGCAGAGTGATAGCTCCATCTTTGTCTCCTATGACTTGAAGGAGCATTTTAGCTTCTCTTCTGGGAATCCTTGTACCACTGTGCTAATGGCCGTAACATGCCCACTGTACCATCCTAATGGAACATTTGGAAGGAGTTAGATTATATTTGATCTGATGGTTGTTTACCTGTCCTATTTAGCTTCTTTTAAAGGGTTTATGTATCCCAAAGGTTACTGGCATTTAAAGAAACTAATGGAAAATGCCCACATAAATGACATGACATTTCAATAATCTGCTCTTAGATTTTCAACCCTATGGCTTTCTGCTTCAGTGAGACAGTTTAAATATTCCCTTTAATGATTATTTTGGATTATGATAGTCAATTGGAGATGAAGGCATGACCTTATAAAACCTTACAGATATTTTGAGAACATTTCCACACTTGCAGACATCTGATTTTATACATACAGCATGTGTGTGCAGACATATGGAGACAAGGTGGGTGAGGTAATATCTTTTATTAGACCAGCTTCCTTTGGTGAAAGAGACAAGCTTTCAATATACACCATTTTTCATCAGACCTGGGGCACACATACGCATGCATGCAGATGTTTTATGCCAGCTGTAGTTAAGGTTATGTTGAGACTTGCACTATAATCCCTTCTTTTAACATGTTTGTTGCCTTCTAAAAGTTTCTCTTTTGGGGCTCAGATTTTCTGTGGTTGGTCTCCACCCAGAAAGGAGTATTTCTGGAAAGCTGGTGTGAAATTTTCTCAGTCTTTGAGTTACAAGAGTGAAAAAAATCCCATTGTAGGGGATTATCTAGATTATATGTAATCTTTAAAATGGTTGAATTTTACAATTTGAAAAGTTGCAGGCCCACCTTTGAAGAGTAAGGCTGGGATTACCAAAAAATCCTAAAGGAGTCAAACATGTAATTCTCCTAACCAGTTGCCTCACCCTTAAGCCAGGCCTATACTACAGGCCTGTACTGGTATAACTATGTCACTCAGGGGGGGTGAAAAGGCCATACAATTGAGCAATGTAGTTATACCAACCTAACCCCCCTGTAGACTCTACTGTACAGGTGGCACAGGAGTTCTTCACTTAAGGTATATCTTAAGGTACACTACACGCATATTTCAAAATAAGCAATTTAGGAATAATAATTCCCGAAATAACTATTTCAAAATAGCATGTCCACCTTACAAATGCCCATCGAAATTGCACAGAATTATGTCAAAATAGTGAGTCTACACTGATTGGAGGCCGAATCGCATTTAAAGCCTCCTGGAAGCATTCTGGGCAGGGCATCAGGACAACAGTCACTTCCCATAGCTGCTGAGGCTTGTGCTTAAAGGGGCTCTCCTCTATGGCCGTGTCTCAGTCTCCTCTCCTTGCCTACCTCCTCGAGGGACAGCAAACTCCACACCATGTGCTCTGGTTGCCCTTGTGGATGCCACAGCACTCCAGCAAAGCACTCGCTGGTTCTTAGACCTCATGCTACACCTCCTGATGCAGTTACTGCAGGCTGTCCATGTGGCACTGCAGGACCAGGACCAGCAGCTCACTCTGGGGCACCTCCTCATCCCACTCCAGGTGCTTCTAAGCAGCATACCCCCTCTTGCTCTCCCCTGCACACTGGGCACTGCCACTTCTGGTGCCGGAACACCAGTTCCGACTGCTGAGACCAGATCACCATGGAGCGGTGGAACAACTGGCAGTGGTTCCAGAACTTCTGCATGTGGAAGGACACCTTCCTGGAGCTGTGCGAGTGGTTTGCCTCTCCCCTTAGGTGACAGGACACCCGCATGCAATCCACCATCCCCATCCAGAAGCGGGTCACCATCGCACTTTGGAAGCTTGCCAGGCTAGACAGCTACTGCTTCCTCAGGAACCAGTTAGGTGTGGGGAGATCAACTGTTGGGGTCGTGCTTGTGTGAGTTTGGCAGTCTTGTGCAATTGTCACAGGAGGGTGGTGAACTCCTTGAATGGGGTTCCCTAGGGAAGGGAGGTGCTGAACTCTCCCTCCCCACCTTCACAAATCCCTGTGCGGGATGGAGTACTTGGAGTTGCTCCTGCTGTGGGAAGGGGCTTGGGCTTGGAGAATTCCCAAGGGCTCTGGCAACCCTGTGATTCTGTTTGTCTCCTGCAGGTGGTGAGAACCATCAACGCCATCCTGCTGTGCAGGGTCTTCATCCTGGGCAACATGGACCCCATTGTCACCAGCTTTGCTACCATGGGCTTCCCCAATTGGGGGTATTGACAGCACCCATGTCCCCTTCCGGGCCCCGGACCACCGGACCTCCAATTACATCAACCTGAAGAGATACTTTCCAATGGTGCTGTAGGCCCTCGTGGACCACAAGGCTCCTTCACTGACATTAACATCAGGTGGTTGGGGAAGGCATACAATACCCGCATCTTTAGGAACTCCAGCCTCTTCCAGAAGATGCACACTGGCACTTTTTCCCCTGACCACACCATCAGGGTTGGGGAGCTGTACATGCCCATGTGCATCATGGGCGATGTAGCCTACCCCTTGCACCCCTGGCTAATGAAGCCCTACACAGGACACCAGGACTCCATCAAGGAATGGTTCAATGCCAGGCTCAGCAGGGCCCACATTGTGGTGGAGAGCACCTTCGGCTGTTTGAAGGGGGGGTTCCGGTGTCTCCTCACACACCTGGACCATGGTGTATGGAACGTCCCCCAAGTAGTGGCGGCCTTCTGTGTCCTGTACAACCTGTGTAAGAACAAGGGGGAGATGTTCCTGCCAGGGTGGGGGGCAGAGGCAGAGCAGCTCACAAAGGCCTTTGAGCAGCCACACACCACTGCCATATGGCAGGCCCATCGGGGGCTGTGCACATCCAGGAGGCTCTGAGGAAGAGTTTCAGGCAAAGCCAGCTATGACACTCTCCCCTGAGCCTCCCCACAAGGGGCCTCTGCATTGCCCTTCTGTGCCTTTTCTCCCACACCCTTCCCTTTCTCTGCCCTCCCTTCCCACGTCCCCAGACTTTTTGGTTTGAAACAATCAACTGTCTGGTTTTTTATTTGGAGTAAATATAACTTGGGAGGGACTGGGAAAAGAAACTGGGAGGGAGGAGCAGGGAGGAAGAAGGAGGTGGATGGGGAGGTACCACCACCTCATATGCGGGGCCCTTGGCAGCCACGGTGGGCACTAGGGGGAGAAGATGGAGGGGTAGGGGTGGGGAGAGGAGCAGGAGTGGGAGCATGTACAGGGAGGACTTGGGAAGGTGCAGGTGTGAGAGGGACTTGAGAAGGAGCGGGTGTGGGAGGGCAGCTGCTGGACCACTCAATCATGGTGAGCAAGCAGTTGACAGCAGCAGTGTAGGCCATGCACATGCTGCAGTTCTGCTGGGACAGTGCCTGCCAGGTGGTGCGGTGCAGCTCCTGATCAGCATGGCACTTCTCCAAGTCAGCATCCCACCTCTGCTCCTGCCACTCAAGACACCACTGCAGGGCATGCAGGCAGGTGGCATGTTTCCTCGCAGGGTCATCCGTAGCAGCGGCTCTTGCAGGGTCGGGGGGATGGCATGTGGATGCCCCGTACTCGCAGCTGGCCCAGCTGCGAAGAACAGTGAGAAGGCCAATCATCCCAGGAGAGACTATGCATTAAGCCTAGCCCTAATGTGTGAACCAACACTTGAAGGTCTCGGTTCGGACAATGATGATGTGCTTCGAGCAAGGCCATCTGTGGTCTAGACAATGGGCATTGTCCTGCAGGAGCATGGATGTCTCAAGGGAGCCTCACTTCCCCCATGCCTTGGGGATAAGCAAGCATGGAAAGGTGCTGACCAAGCCAGGAGCCTGCAGACAGGAGTGGGGAGATGAGGCGGCTTGCCATCCCTTCAGGCTGCACACATGCTGGGTCTGGCAGCGGAGGCATCTCACAGGGAGAGGACTTCTATCCCTGCCCGCTGGGTGGTGGGGAGTGTGTTGGGGGAGGTATGTGTGAGCAGCAGACACTGCTTGCCAAGGAGGGTACTACTGGGGAACCCTCCTCTTCCTCCCCCTGGCAGGTTCCCATGCAGGTGCTTCATGTCCTCTGCCTCACCATACTTGCCTGAGAGCGGATACTGCCCCAAGAGTGTGAGCATGAGCCTGTGCCATGTGTGGCACTGCTGTGTGTGTCCATTACCCCAGCCTCCCTAGTTGTGGCTTGTGGTTGGAAGGTGTCCCACAGGCTGCTGTGCGATCCCCAAGCTGAGAAGGCCAAGTGAGGAGCATGCAGCTCCTCACTACCCGCTGCCTCCCCCTGCGTGTGTTTAGGGATAGTAATGGAGCTCACCTGATGTGCCTTCCCTGGCTTCATCCGAACCCTGAGAGACATCCTGGGAGGATGGAGCCGGCTCCAGGGACAGGATGACCTCCTGGCTCATGGGCATTGTGTCGTGGTTGGCCTCCTCTTCCTCCTCGTCCACAGCCCCACCCTCTAGGAGGCTCACAATGGGTGTCTCCAAGCCAGAGTCCACAACAAGGGTGGGAAGGGACTGACCTCCCTTCCAGGATGCGATGCAGCTGCTCATACAAGCGGCAGGTCAGGGATGCCGCTCCTAAGCAGGAACTCTGTTCCATGGACTTGGTGTAGGCCTTTCTGAGTTCTTTTATTTTCATGCACACCTGCTCCTGGGTGCGCATGTGGCCCTTCTGGCCCAGGCTTGCAGCCATCCAGCTGTAAATGTCCATGTTCCTGCACCTGGTGTGGAGATCCTGGAGGTTTGCTTCCTCTCCCCAGACCTCGATGAGATCCAGGATCTCCATACCAGACGAGGAAGGGGCCCTCTTCTTCTGACCCTGGGCAGGGGATTCAGAGCTGGCTGCTGGCTCACTAGCAGTCCTGGGGGGCTTGGTGGGAGCACTGGAGTCAGCCATTGCTGCAGAAATGGGTCCTGCAATGTGGCACAGGGCTGTGAGGGCCTGCATTGTGCCACAAGCAGTTACCCCTGTGGCTGCAGCTTTAAAGGCTGCAGGGGAAGGGAAACTATAGAGTTTTGAGGAGTGTGAACATAGTGGCCACCAGGGCAGCAGTGAGAAACCCTGGAGGCCAATTATTTTGAACTAACCACAGCTGCACCATCCACACACACCCTATTTCAAAATAGCTATTTCTAAATAGGCTTTATTCCTCATGAAATGACAGTTTATTATTCTGGAATAAGAAGCCTCCTATTTTGAAATAATTTCAAAATAACAGGCTTGCTGTGTGGATGCTCACTTTGTTACTTCAAAATAACTGGAGTTATTTCAAAATAACGCTGTAGTGTAGACGCGCCCTTAAGTACCACAGTGGTGCAGCTCTGCCAATTCAGTATTTCAAATGTAGACCTGCCCTCAGACTCCTTTTAATATCCCAGATTTGGGGGGGGGGGGGGGTTTCATTCTGTACACAAAATGACTCAGGTGGAAGCATTTATACACATGATTTTCATTCATGCAGAGGAATAATTTTATGCTAATACTGGGAACTCCAAGACTAGCTGCATATGCACCAAGAGCAGGAAGGGCAAAGGAGTGGAGAAGGGAATCCTCCTCCAAACGACAGAGTGGAACATTCAGTGACATAGGCAGCCTCCTGCCTTGTGCTTCAGAGAGTGCAATGGGTCTGAAAGCCGGCTCAGCATTGCCACCAACTCATTCGTGTTGTGGATAACTGTTAGAGTTGCCAACTTTCTACTGAACACCTTTGCCCTGCCCCACCCCTCCTCTTAGGCTACACCCCCACTCCTTCCATTTCACCACCACCCCATCGCTCAGTCTCCCATTTTCACTCACTCACTCACTCTCTCCCATTTTCACTCACTCACGCTCTCATTTTCACTGGCTTGGCTCAGGGAGTTTGTGTGCAAGGGGGTGAGGGCTCCAGCTGGGGGTGCGAGCTCTGCGGTGGGTCAAGAAGGAAGAGTTTGGGAGGCAGGAGGAGACCCTGGGCTGGGGTTGAGGAATTCAGAGAGAAGGAGAGGACTCTGAGCAGGGAGCTGATTTTCAGAGGATGTGAGGGCTCTGCTGTGGAGTTGGGGATGAGGGGTTTGGAGTACAGGAGGGTGCTCCAATCTGGGATCAAAGAGTTCTGAAGGCAGAAGCAGGACCAAGGCTGGGACAGAGCGTTGGGGCACGGAAGGGCACAGGGCCGCAGGCTCGGTTGATGCTTACCTCAAGCAGTTCCCAGAAGCAGCAGTATGTTCCCCGTCCAGCTCCTACACTAAGGCATGGCCAAGCATCTTTGCACACTGCCCCATCCGCAGGTACCGCCACTGCAGCTCCCATTGGCTTGATCACCCTAATATCTGTATAGGGCAATGTTTCTTAAACTTTTTAAGACCGAGAAACACCAAACAATTTTTTTTAGAGGAACACCAAGGATTTTTTGTTGACCAAAATAAAGGGGGGGGGAGGGCCAGGGGGACAGTTATTGAGGGGAAAAAAGGGTCGAGGGAAAGTTATTAAGCAAAAAACCAAAAAAAGGTCACCTGCCCCTTTAAGGGTGGCCATTTTGAATTCTGTTGTTCTCTACGGCACACCTCCAACTGCTTCACGGCACACCGGTATGCCGCGGAACACAGTTTAAAAAACAGTTTTCTTCATATGATTACGTTTCTTTGGGCAAACTGAATTTTGTGATGACAATTATGAAACCTTCTATAGATACCTTGGAAAATGTAAACATGGACAATTTTTCTAGGCTACATCTACACTACAAGATGTGTAGTGTAAAAAAACAGCCATTTTTGCGCAAGAACCCACGGAGCATCCACACCTTAAGCGCGCTTTTGCTCAAGTAAATCGACAGTAAAACAGCAGAACAGAGGGCTTTTTGTGGTGTAAGTAAACTTCCTTCTATGAGGCATAACTCCTTTTTGCTCTACAGCTGTTGTGCAAAAAGGCATGTGCAGGCACTCGCAAAAGCGATGCGCTTTGAGGTGTGGACGCGCTTTTGTTCAAGAAGTTTTTGCGCAAGAACTCTTCCACAAAAGACTTCTTGTGCAAAAACCTTGCAGTGTAGACATAGCCTCAAAGATTCTTTTGATGAAAGAGACAGTTTTCTATTTTAAAAACTGATTCAAGAAACTTCCAGTCATCTCCAATTTCTAGTGTATGAGCAGATTTCAATACAGAGGCAGATTCTGCATGGTATTCTTTATGCTTCCAGCTCAGCATTTGCAAGCTCAGTGGGAGAAAAGCTCCCTCCTATGGAACTTCTGATCTCTGCAGCTTTTCTCCTGCAAAGCAGTGTAAGGTTTTATTTATTTTCTTTTATTTTCCTTCCTTTAATTTAAAGTTGCCCAAATTTTTGAGGCAGCCCAGATTTCAGAATGGATCAATTCAAGAGGCCATAATCAAATAGCCATGGATCCTGAATCCTTAGGATGAAATCATGGCCCCATTGCAGTCAATCACCATTGATTTCACTCATTGACAATTTTTTGCTGAAATTGAGAGAGAAAAGAAGTAAACTATAAGTCAACGTGTTCAATTAGTGGTGATAAAAGTTACCATTTTATTTAAGACTTTCAAAGACTGCTCTGGATATTTTTAAATACATTTTGCATTTCTCTTTTTTGTAATGATTACTTCATTGGCGAGATCATTTCTCTGATGTCAGATGATTCATTTGGTGCTGTGCTTCACACATTCCAATATCCTGTGTGTTCTGGTGGCTATGTGACAATCACAGAACTCAGTCAAAACACCATCACCCTGAAGTGGAAACCACTAGTGTTCCACCTGCAACACAATATTGCTAGAATAATTACATATACAAATCTGGAGTTTATGGTAATAAATTACAATTTGAAGTGGTGCTGTAGCTGCATTGGTCCCAGAATATTAGGGCATGTCTAGACTACATCCCTCTTTCAAAGGAGGGATGTAAATTAGACAGATCAAAATTGCAAATGAAGCTGGGATTTGAATTTCCATCACTTCATTTGCATAATGGCATCTGTGCCTTCTTTCGAAAACAGGTATTTCAAAAGTGAAACCACTGTCTAGACTCCTCAAAAAATGAGGTTTACAGGATCTTTCGAAAAAGGGTAGTTTTTTTAAAGAACTGCATCTAAGACAGTGGTTTCACTTTCAAAATACCTGTTTATGCAAATGAAGTCCGAGAAATTCAAATCCCGGCTTCATTTGCAATTTCGATATGTCTAATTTACATCCCTCTTTCAAAAGAGGGATATAGTCTAGACATAGCCTTAGAGACAAGGTAGGTGAGGTAAAATCTTTACTGGCCCATCTTCTGTTGATGAAAGAGACGGAGTAGAAGAGATTTGTGTTGTTCACAAGCTTGTCTCTTTCCCCAACAGAAGTTAGTTCAATAAAAGGTACCTCAGCCACCTTGCTTCTCTTAGCAAAGCAATACGGCACATCCACTAGACTTTTATGACTTTTTTCTACTTACAGGAATAGCAACTCCCCATGTGTAATATAATCTGTAGCACATGACTTATGTGACTAGAGAACAAACAAATAATCCTAGTAACTACATTTACACTGTGTGTCTGTTAGACATGCAGGAACATAGCTAACAGATAATGATAGTAAATGGGTATTGGCGCTATAGAACGCTAAGCCAGGGATTAGGTTAATCATTCCATTTAAATATAATATACTCTATCTCCCTCCTGGAAAGTGATTCTTTACTTTCCTTTGCAGACACGACAGAATTAAATACTACCGTCTTGCTGCAGAGGAACATGTCAGACTACTGTGTCCATTGACACAATAGGGACATTTATAAGCTTCCTCAAGAAATAAAGATAAGGACAATTTGAAAAGCCATTGACTTCAGTGGACTTACTCTACACTTACACCAGGGTAACAGAGTGTAGACAAAGGTCCATTTGTCCTGTAGGGTGTAATATTATTCTTGAATAAATGTATTAATTTCCCCTGATGACAGAGGAATCTGCTCAAAAGAGACATAGTGTGAGTGGTTGTATTCTATGTAAGAAAGGGGGGAGAAGAGTTCTGGAGGCAGTAGACAGTGGGCAGGGGAAGGAGGGAGGAGGGCGGAAAGGCAATGCAGAGGGAGGAGGGAAGAGGGCGGAAAGGCAATGCAGAAGCCCTTCCCTCCTAATGTATCTTCCAACAGCATGGTCTTTGTGATTCTGCCAAAGGACTCTTATAGCTCCCCAGACTGGTGGCTTTCTCCCAAGGAGACAAGGGGACCAATCTGTCCTTGAGCTAAGGATCTTGGCATGGTTTTCAGCCACATTCACACCATGGAAAGCCAATTATCAGAAACAATAGAAGTTTTTTTTCTAGTCACTGAATTGACATAAGTAGTGCTTTAATTAAACATGTCATAACCTCTCAAAAGCCAATTATGCCTTGAGACCACTGTGCCCCAATAACAGTGTCTAAATCCCCTAGGCTGCTTTGAAAATCTCAACTATTGTGATTTAATCTGGTTTTGTTGCTATACAGCACCCTGAGTACTGCAGTTGATACCTACTCTGCAGAATTTAGAAATATTTAGGTGGCCAATCAGTTTTCGCCTTCTTAGACTCTTTGCTTGAAAGTCCTTAAAAATGTAACCCTTTCCTCGTCAGACATAAATCAACTCTTACACAAGTATAATTTGTGTATGTCTTCATTTCTTGCAACTTGGAAATTATGTATATTTTGTATATTTCAAAGATGTTTAGATGCTTTTAACTTCTATGCTAAAATGTAAAATTAGAATTAACACTTTACTGACGTATAAGTAAACCATTAACATTATTTTCCAGAGCAGATAAGGAGGCATTTCATTCAGTTAAATCAAGCAATATTTTTTAAAGCCACAGTCACTTTTGAGGGTCAATACTAGCCATAAAACACACATGCATTTTCTCATGGAAAGTTTCTTCCATTTGAAAAGCTTCTACTGGCTTGACAGTGAATCCTTATTCTCAAAGATCATGATCCAATGCCTATTTAAGTCAATGAATCAATGCTTGGACTTTGCTGCGTGTTGCCTTAGGCTCAAGGTGAGGAATGCTGGTAGACCTGGTAATATTTCTCACGAGATTCACTCTGTACGCTGGTGTGTGTGTGAAGGTATAAAATAATTATTCTAATATACAAAGAAAAGGTAGTAACATTCAGATACATGTATATTTAAAAATATACTTATAGAACTCACATATGCTCAATAATGTATGTTCCATCTGTCCAGGATAAAGTTGAAAGTTGTCCAATTTCTGATCAGAATAACACCAGAAAATTAAATCTCAGTATTTATACTTAATGCAAGTAATTTCACTTTATATACTGGACAAACTGAAAGATTAGTGTCAGCCTACTCAAACATTCAGTTCTGTGAAGTCAGATGCATCTGCAGAATTAGATTTCAAGTAGATAATCTGCTCAGAGTAACAGCTCTCACTGCAAATATAATTATCCCTGTCTTAATCCATTTTAATTAGGTGAGCAGAAAATAGGTAGGCCAGTTTAGTAAACAAGCCTTGATAAAGGTAATCAAGAAAGACATTACTTCAAAATTACTAGTTAATCTTTTCTTTTGCTGCTGTTTGGTAGATTAAGTTTAGCCAGCTATTTTTAGTTAGAAGTAAGAATACTAAATTAATAGCCTGCAAGTTGAAACAGTTTTCCTGGTAAATGAATTCTGCCACACCAATAACTTTATTAAATTCTAGTCAGTGTTGTACATTTGTCACAGGCTTGAACAGGTGGGTCAGTAATTTAATTAAAATCAAATTGGATATGGAGATTAGGCATTGGTTAATTTTATTTCATTTACGGTTTGTAATTGGATTAGAACACATATTAATACCTAAGTGATATGCAATGCATACAATATTCAAGTGAGCTAATGTATGCATTAGAAGGAGTAGACGTTAAAATTTCAAGCATCAAAACATATTGAAAATAACAATATAATTAGTCTGGATCCTTTTTTAAAAAATCGTTTAAATGTTGAATGTGTTAACATAGGCAGGAAAGAGAATTAACAACCTTCTTTCTAAAGGCTGCATGTCCAGTGAAAAGGACGCTTGACTGGGACTCAGACATGGGCTGAGTCACTGATCTTCTGGATGATTTTGGACAAGTTACTTTGCCTCTCTGTGCCTCTGTTTCCCCACTCCATGTTTTATCTGTTTTTGACTGCCTTTGCATTTCCTCTTTTCAGCCCTTCGTTACAGTTGTTTATAATGTTGCCAAAGTTTTGCCAATCTGACTGAATTTTACATTCCAGGTTTTTACATTCCAGAATTTTACATTACATGCCTTACTTTGGGCATTTTCTAACTTCATTTCCTACAATTTCATACATTTCCTAGTACTGGTTGAACCTTTCTAGTCCAGCAGCTTTAGGACCTAAAATTTGCCACACTAGGTCAATATTGTCTAGAAGCATTACCAATACTTCCACTGCTTATTGGGCTCTTAGAAAACATCAGGGTAAACTAGAGCTAAATAACAGCACAGAACACTGAGAGCCAGGATTGGTAGCTTTAAACAAACATTATGGGGTGGTGGGAAACTTAGCCACACCCATGATGAGCAGACATCCAGCTAAGTAAAATCATGATGGATCATGGATGTTGCTGGACCAGAGAGTGCCGGACTAGAGAGGTTCAGCAAGTACTTGACTTGAATGTTCTTTTAATTGGAAGAAGGAGAGAATAATTTAGGCTGGAAACTCTTGGCAGCAGGGAATGTTTTCAGTAGGTATATGTACAGTGCCTAGTATGATGAGACTCCATTTGTGGCTGCCACCACGAGGCAATGCTATAATAAGAAATCATCATTACACTTGACTGATGCTTGAATACCTTGTACTGCTTGTAGACAGTACCAGATCAGTGCAGGTGCTCCAGGCATTGGCTATGGACAAAGAGAGTACAGCCTGGAACTTGGAGGTCATGGGTGCATTCAAAGAAGGCTTTAAGTCACCTTTTGCTCTCCCTCAGTTCTGTGCTGAGCTTATCCTCTATTATCAGCTAGGGCAGCTTGAAGGTGTCTGTGAATTATTTTGGTAGCTAATGGCCTTAAAATGCTTTTATGTCAGTGGGTGATCACCAGAACACAAGGAAGCCCAACTGTACTTTTTTTCCATGGTCGTTCTCCTCCAGTGGTTACGAAGAAGGATGTCACATAAGAGTCATTACACAGTCTGTATGGACCTGGAAGATCCTTCAGCGCTAGCTGTGCTCACTTCACAGCAACTTTGCACTGGCATTAGCATGCAAAGTGGTTCAGAGTAGGGTAAGATTTGAGCCAATTAGTGCCTTATGTCCTAATATTTTGTGCGCCTCCCTCTATATTTTTTAGCAATTAACCATGTATTGCACATCTGGAACAGTTCAGCAGCTACTTCTAATACACTGCAACCATCTTTTATGGTCACAAAGGTAGACTTCATCTCTCTATAGTTCCTCCAGGTCTGTGTCTTGTTCCATCTGAATTCCTCCAGCCAGTACAGCTACATCACTTCTCCCACACTTTCTCCTATCAGCATATTGTTCCTCCATTCTCCATGGCTGCCATGCTGTTGCTGCTTTTCCTTCAACCAGTCGCTGCACTGCCCAGATCCTAAACATATGTCTAGCCAGCCTCTCTTCAGGGTTTTCTCTGTCTGCACAGCTCCCCTCACAACTTCTGAGCTAATCCAGTCACATACCTACATCCTTCTCCAAAACAGTACCTCCAAAATTCCTGAGCGTACTCCAGGATCTCATGAACTTCCAGTTCAGTACACACCTGCCTGTAGCACTGTGAAAAGTATGCAGCAGTCACTTGCAAACCGTGCAAGTTCATGCAAACCAAATTGCCTGGGGTAAAGTCACATGTTGACAGTTTGATGATTTGAGTTCCATAGCAATTGTGCTGCAGGAGAGAGTAGTGCTAAGAACACTGGAGCACCCATGCCTGCGAGCCCTGAGTCAGCATCAGAAGGGATGGGAATATGCATGCCATTCATTGCCTTCCCGGGAAGGACAGGTGAATCCTGCTTCTTGGTAGACCATATATAGATTGGAGGGATGCATAGATCCACACAGGCCACATGCACAAAGAACCGTCCAGAGGTGTCAGTGACTCAGCACTTCCTGAAGACCCCCTCAAAAATGGACGGGCCACCCAAACACCCAGAGGGAAGGTGGGGAGGAAGGTAGTTGGAAAGGGTGACTGGAGGAAGGATGAGGGTGGGTAGTGGCAGGCAAACATGAACACAGGTTTGAAATTGCTGTCTTATCCTTCCACTGCTTGGTGTGATTCTTCCCTCTCTTCAGTCAACCTGCTACTGGAATAAGCTCCTTTAACTTCAGTCACTCCTGAGTGACACTGGCATAACTCAGACAAGAGACCTCATTCTGCTCTATCACTTTGACATCCTTTTGGCCTGGTTCCAACTGCTGAGGCAGAAACACCCTAATAATAACAGAGAGATGTCCTAAGGCATGAGATACTGATCATTCCTACACCTCCTCATATTTTCCCTCTTCTCTGGTGTTTGGACCCAATAAAGGTCATTCTACAGGTTAATTTATGTGGATTTATAAGACTACTTAAATGGCAGTTAACCACATTTTCAAATCACTCTTTCAAACAGCGTCATGTAGCCTTGGAGTATGGAACTTCACTTGGCTCCATTTATCTGCATTTGATCAAACTAGAGTTTTTTTTCTAAGAACTGTTAAATTTCTAATATACAATGAATAGCTCAAGTGATCCCTTCAATTTTCCTTTTAGAAGCCTCCTGGCTTTGAGAGGAGTTTAGATCATTCATGACCTCATTTCCACTGTCTCTCATTTCCCCTGGCTAAATTTAAATCTAAGCACACTCCTGAGGGTTATCATTTTAGAGCAGGTCTTTCAATCCATCACTTCGTGATGACCTGCAAGAAATGTTGAGATTTCTTATTTCAACCATGACTTATTGCGGCTTCTTTTATTTAAAAAATGATGGCATTTCTGCTCAAAATAAATCAGCCAGAAGAGACTGAAATTCCTGTCTTCATTGGCGCTGGACAGCTCAGCCATATCTTAGTAGAAAGCATATTTTATTCTTGTTTTTCCCATAGCATGCTGCTTATGTTAATGTTCCCTTTCTTGTGCAGGGAGCTCCTAGACTGCTTGTAACACAACTCTATATCATAGATTTGTTTAATTCCAGATCCTCTTATAGTCTAGGGCAGTGTTTCTCAACCAGTAGTACGAGTACCCTTAGGGGTACTCGAGAGACATCTGGGGGTACGTCAACACAACTGACATTTGGAGAAAACGGAATTTTTGTTTTCAGTTTTACAGAGCTTTATTATTTTTGTACTTTTTACACCCAAAAATGTCATCGCTCGCCCGGCTACAATTAAGTTGTTTAAACAAATGTGTTGCAATGGTAGAAAAAATTGTGTGTGTATGAAAACTGTAGATACTGGGGGTACTTATAATTTTTTTAAAGGGGTACTTTATAAAAAAAATTGAGAAACACTGGTCTAGGGGCAATGGCAGCAGCAGCATTTCTCACAGGTGAAAGTACAGGAAGAGAAAAGGATTCCCAATGACTAACAAAACTCCTTCTCTTCCCTCTCCAGCCTTCCTCTTTCTCCCATTTTCAGGCAATGCTGAAGTATGAACACCCTGAGTGACAAGGAGGATCTTCACATCCAGGCCCTCTGTTTCAATGAAACCTAAGGGTATATCTACAACAGAGCTGGAAAGTGTAATTTCCAGCTTGAAGAGACATATGGTATCTAGTTCTGGTCGAGTAGCATGCTAAAAATAGGAGTGTAGCTGTAGCAACACTAGTGGTTAGAGGTGCTATCTGCCCGGAGTACCCACCTATGGTCTCAGATGAACTCATTATTGGGACAGCTAGCCTCACCTACCGCTCAGGATGCTATGGTTACACTTCTGTTTACTCGTTCCAGCTCTGGTGTAGACACACTTTAAGAGAGGGGGAAAGCTGTGAGCAAAAGCAGTTGTGCAGCTGAATTTCCATACCCCTCTGTGTGGCTGAGAGGCCTGGGGCCAGCTTGTAGAAATGAGATGGGAGAGAGGCCTCAGGATCCACAAGCATGCTGATCCAGGACCCCAAAGACCACTGAATGGAGAGAGCAAACCAGCAGCAGATATTCTTACATAGCCCATGAGTTCTCAACCTTCAAGTCATGACCCCCAAGTCTCAAAAGGATTACAACTGCTCTACTTTTCCTAGCTAGGTAGAAGAGCAGCTTAGATGAGATGGTCCCACTGTGGAAAAGACATTGCAATATGGGTAAGGTTGACAACCAGTATTGTAGTCCACAGGCTGGTTGCCAGGGATTGATCATAGGTGAGGGGCGCAGGTTGCATGCACTTGGTACAGGGGGAGGGGGAGAGGTGACTTTCACTCAGTCTGAATTCCTACTGCAAGGAAGTTTTTCATGAGGTGTGATGGGAATAATGAATCACATATATTAAAGATGGGGAAAAGTCCACTTTCCTAAGCACAGCTGAACAAGGGGTTTCTACATAGTGCTTTACAAACAGCACAACTAAAGACTTAAACATAGCACAACTCAATCAAGCATTAAACTTTTTAATGTAGACACTGCCTATAAAAATAAACTACTTTATAGAGTACTTCCCTGCTTATGGAAAAAAGTTCCATAAAAAATACTGAGGCTATATAGAAATTATTCTAAACTATAATCTTCCTTTCTGAATCACTCTATGTAGCTGCTGTCTGTTAAATTCCATAGCAGGAATTCATTTAGTAAGTAGGAAATCTTTTCTCTTCCTGTATCTTTTCCAAATGAATGTAAAGTGTAAATGTTGAGACATTCATTGACTTTTTATGAATTGCCACTATGACTATTAATCAAAGTCCCTACCCCCAGAACTTCTGGTATGGTTTCTTAGACCCACCATTCTTTATTACATGCAACGACTTTTTAAAAAAAAATTCTTTACAGACTGACACAAGTGGAACTTGACGTTTTCTTTTAATGTTTATCTCACATTTTATAGTATTTAATATTCATGCTCCTCGCTTATTTTCTAATTCTGGAAGCTGAATTTGTACTTTTTTATTACAACATTTTAGTATGTTTATACTCTCGTTGCTATGTTTATTGCAATAAGTAACTGCATCACATTTTTTAAAAATACGTAATTTACTTTTAGTTAGAGTCTCACAATTCAAATTCCAGATCCAAATATCCCTAAACTTGAGAGTGGCTCTCCATGTTCATATATATTGTAGAATAACACCAGCACTCCACCTCTTCCTTAGTAGTTTTACCCTAAAACATCTGATAAGTATAATCTCCTCTCCTTTTCTCCATACATACTTTAAGTCCCACCTAACAAATTCCATCTGTTTAAAATCCAGGAGTTAATACATCCTTTACCCAAATGGAAACTACCACATCTAAATTACCACATCTAAATTGTCCTCTCTCATAATGTAATTCCAGTATTCCTCAGCTCCAAAGCACAATTGATGTCTTCACTGGGATCATCCTTCTTTCTTTCCTCATGCTTGCCAATGGTAGGGTCTTTGAGAAGAATATATGCCATGCTCCTCCAAAGGCCCGTATGACATTTTTTGTTCTATCAAACCTTTCTCCACTGATGTCAGTTCTTCCCCCTGTTAATTCTATTCAGGAGCATATACCAGCATTTTTAATGATTGTTCTCGCTCATAGTGTGGCATCCTTTATTTGAGCACCCTCCCAGCAGCTTACCTTCTTTTATTTACTTTATCTGGACTGCATGCCATGATTTGTAGACTGATTTCTTTGTGAATACTGTCTGCCAGTGCTTGTCATGTGTTCTTCAATTGAGCTGTTCTTAGTCTGATTCTCCTCCTGTCACATCAAGGACATGATATATGTTGACTGATACAAAATTAAATGGTGCCATCCATATCTCCCTTCTTCTCTTCCTACGGCTTCTAATCTTCTTGACATCCCTATTTTTCTTCATTTTGCTACTCTCCCCCATCTAATATATCAACCGTCCATATTTCCCCTGATCGTTCCCATAAGTGTCCCTACATGAAAGCCTCTTTGTTTTTATCGGGAACTCCAGCACGTGTTCAGCCTCCTAGAACTTTTTTGCTGATTTTTTTCCCTCTCACCAGTGCAATTCCAATGGCTTTAGTGAAGATGCTTCTGCATACACCAGTGTGCAAGGAGAATCAGGTCTTTCATCTGAAAATAAGGAACCAAGCCTCTACAAAGGGCATGTTCAGACTCACTGATCTCTCTGTCTCAGGGTTGGCCATTTGGCTTCAAAAGTAATACCATATGCAAAAACAGGAGTATCCTCACTATCAAAATGTTGTCGTCCTTATTCCAAGTAAAAGGCCCAAACGTAGAAAATGGGAATAGGCAACATTTTAGGCAACTCTGACTTCAATCAGAGATTGAATTCAGGAAGTAAACTTTGATATATTTTAATTTTGCTCCTCAGTAAGGTCCACCAGATGTATCATTTCTGCATAACGTCCCTAAGTAGGGAAATTGACTGACAACAAACAGTCCCATTTGTGTTCACTTTACAGTAATTGCCAAATCATAATAGTGGCAACCATAAACAACATCAGCTTTGGAGAGCACAGTCATCAAATCACCTTCTGATTGATTCATGTTCATGCTCCCAACCTGGCAGATTTCTTCTCCTTAGGGCTATGATTTGCTTGGAGCCACAATAAACATGTTACTAACTTAGTACTCTCTTGAAGGCTAAATTGTAATCTTGTCCCACAACTGTGCATGAGCAAGAGAGTGTATGCCCTTGACCCCACACCCCACATAAGAATATAAGATTTTCAGTGTGTATGTTTGCATATGAATACAAGCATGTGTTGATGTAGTAGGAAAGGTATCACCTCACCCAGTGCTAAAATCTACCAATCTCAGAAAGCAGAGCACAGCAGCACTTTACAAAGGCCACAATAGCCCTGCAGATCAGCCAGGAGAGAAAATGAAGAAAAATCACCCCAGAAAATTGAAATGGCACCAGAAATTTAGATAATCGGAATATAAATAACTTGAATGCGTCTGTGGCCATGAATCTTCCACCAACACTGCTGTTTTTATGGAAAGTAATACAGAATCTGCAGAGGCAGATTTTCAAAACTTTTTCTGCATGCCCAAGTCTGCTGTAAATGAGAGAATGTGCATAACATTCAATGCTTCTACATGCAAGTATCTTTTTTGCCTATGCAAAATCTATTTGCATGTGGATACAAGAGTAGGTCTGACTGGAACTCCAAAAGGAGTACTATAGTTCTCTTTGACTGAGAACATGATGACTATGGCACTGGATCAAGGAAAGTAGAGGGGACACACTGGGGGAGATCTTTGGGCCTTTCAAGCAAGTGCAGAGGATGCACTTTGGTAAAATAAGTTAAGTAAAAGTAACTTTCACATTTTGAAAGTGTGTATTGCACAGCCACTCTCATTTTCATGATTATTGTATAAAGGCATAGATGACTGAGGAAAAAACTTTAGCAGTTTTAACAACAGCTAGAGAGACAGACCGACCCAGAACAAAAGTTGCACAACATGACACCATCAGGTGGTAAGCTTTTGGCTGCTGGACTCCCAGTAAATAACAAACACTGCTGAACTAGAATCCTTTTGTGCAATCTATTGTGACAAGTTGGGTGTATAGGCAAGAAACATAGTGGCTGCCTTCCATTCTATTCATTGGAATGAATATTCTGTTTTAAAGTGCTCTCTGAGTTATAAGCAAAGTCCAGTAACAGCAAAGCAATTATCAGTAGTGGTATTCTGAGGGATCAATTTGGCCAGTGGCTGGGTGAACACAGCTTGAATAAGAATAGCAAACCTTGCCTAGCACTATAGAGGACCTTACTAATTCATTAAATAAATTCTCCAAGGATGTTCTACCAAAACAAATTAGAAGGATTCTCTGGGCACCCTGTACCACATTAATTCCTGATTTATCTCTGTGATCCCCAATGGCAATACATCAGGGTAAGTTTGGCCAGATACGTTCCGATTTCCTGGAGGTGCTTTTACAGAGCATCTGCACTTATTGTCTAAGGTTGATGAAGAGTCATGGAATGCAAAGAGGAGGGGCTCCGTGGATTGAAAATGCCCGGAAAGAGGAAAATGCTTGTACTTAACTTCACTGAGCTAAAAAGAAGCAGACACTGCAGTGGCAGAAATTGGAGTGCTCACTTTTATTATTATTATTATTATTATTATTATTATTACAGTAAAACTCTGATAGTCTGGCATCCAACTGTTCGGCATGCCCGATACTCCGGCATCAAAATGCCAAGCGCTCTTGACCAGCTGATTAAAAAGCTTGCCGCTCAGCACAGGTGCTGGCTGTAACCAGACGGAGCATAAGGTTGGGGGGGGGGAGTGGGACACGTGCTGGCTGTAACCAGACAGAGCATAAGGTGGGGGGGGGAGTGGGATCGTGTTACAGTATGGAGAAGAGTGTTTTGCTTCAGCGAAGGGGAAAGGGGAGGGGAGAGGAAGGAGGATCAGGTTACAGCAGGGAGGAGACCGAAGAGGAAAGGGGAGGGGAGGGGAAGGAGGATCAGGTTACAGCACGGAGCAGACAAGGAGAGGGGGGAGGAGGATCAGGTTATAGCACAGAGGAGACGCAAAGAGGAAAGGGGAGGGGAGAGGGAGGGAGATTGTGTCCTGGCCAGCTGTTAAGCCCTGCAGCTCCCGGTTCTCCAGCAAATCTGATAAATCTGATAATCCGGCACCACCTAGGTCCAAAAGGTGCCGGATTATCAGAAGTCTACTGTATTATTATTTATTTAAATGATTCCAAGAGCTGGCAATAGAAGCAACACATCCAGATTTGCAGCAGTTATTTTAATCACATTATTTGGGACCCACAGCAAATCATGAGGAACAATGTATTGGCTCTAAGAACTTCTACCATTTAGGTCTAGCACCTGGGCTAACAGATGGCCAGAGATACAGAACTGATACATATAAATGAATAAGTCTAAGACAAGGGAGAACAGGAAAGAGTTTAAGCATATTGATCAAGCAGCATATCTGTAGAAAATTCCCCAAACCTTCCCTCCAGTTTGCAGATTCCAATCATTTTATTCCTACTGATGTTGTCATGTTTAATTCATTATTGTATGCAAAACACATTCCGATCCTTAGACTGAAGACCCTGTAACTATGCAAACTAATACAATTAGAATGCAAATGAGATATCATCACTGCACAAGGTGTTCACTAATCAATACATTTCCAGCTCAGAAAAAATGATTCTTGCATATGAGGGCAGAGAGTGCATAATTTATTTATTTTTCTGTTACTAGGGGATAGCCTGTTTGAAGTTTAGAAACATTTGAGATAAATCAGTGAAGCTTTCATTCAAAGTTTACTGTCACGCATGAAAACGGCTGCCTTTTTCTTGTTTCCTGCATTTTAGTCCCTTTTGATCTGTGATCATTTGTCTTGTGTATTTCATAAAAATCATGAGGTGTCCCTTGTTAAAATCAAGCTTGGAATGTTGATTAGACTCCCAATAGCAAAGCTAAGATCATGGAGGTGCTAGTGACAGGCAAATATTAAATGGTTAGATATATATATATATATATCTGAGAAGCACCCCAAAAGTAAGCTGCTTATCTGAACCCTAAGCCGTTCTGAAATTTTGACACCCAGACTCTTCTGGCCAAAACAAGAAAGAGGAGGAAAGGCTGGCCCGTGTGGCCCCTTTCTTCTCCATCCACCTGGATGGGCCTGAGGAGTGCAGACGGCTCCCTGCAGGGAGCTGACTGACTGGGCGGGGCTGATGAATCACTTGTGAAGCTGTGCTGCCATGCAGCTTAAAGCGAACACTGGTTCATACTAACACAGCTAGATTTTGTTCAACCTTAAGATATGCAAGTGGAGGATCTTCTACCATACTGTGCACTGAGTATGTATGTGCACGGTGTATGGAAGATTAACAAAGCCCATGATAGTTACTTATATGAAAACTACATACAGTAGAACTCCATTTATCCAACCCTCCATTAATGGCTCTCCATACAAACCAAACTACCTGCGTGCACACACAATTATGGGAAATTGACACTTGAGCTATGGGTGATGGGGCTTGGACTGTCAGACATGCTGTGCAGGGTATGGGGATGACAGCCTGAACCATGCTATGTGGAACTGACAGCTGGTTAAAAACTTACCTTGGTTTTCTTGTTAATAAATGAACAAAACATTGTTTACAAGCACTAGGGATTTGTATATTCTGTTGAGTAGATAAAAACGGGTTTAATATTAATGCTTTTCCAGGAGGAGTCAGCTAATTTAAAAGCAACTCTACCCAAAATAATTGTCCCTCTCCCACTTTGCTCCCAGGCAGCTTTTCTCCATTGGAAGGGCATAGACAGAGTAAGACAGACAAAAACTCTTGTTTCCTGTCCCAGGGAAACTCCATGGAGCTGGCTTCAAAGCTCGCATGCTAATTCCCTATGTCAGTCCTCAGTCTCTGCAATCTCATCCTTCTTGAAAGTTCAAGAACCTCCTGTCAGACCATATGGGGAGGGCCCCATCCACACATAAGGTATGTCTAGACTACATGGCTCCGTCGACGGAGCCATGTAAACTAGTTTACCCGACACAGTCAATGAAGCGGGGATTTAAATAATCCGCGCTTCATTAAAATAAAAATGGCCGCTGTGCTGTGCTGACAATCAGCTGATCCAGCACAGCGCGGCAGTCTAGACGTGGATCGGTCGACAAGGGAAGCCTTTGTCAACCGCTCCTGTAAACCTCGTTTCACATAGGAGGTTCTTGGACTTTCCAGGACTAGCAGCAGAGCTTCATCACCTCAGATACTCTTTCCTCTAAGTGGTCTGGCATTCTGTCTGCCTGAGACACATGAGCCTTTTCACCACGGCATCTGAGGGCCTCCCAGACTTTACTGCATTTATTTCTAACCACCCCTGGAAGATAGGGAAAGGCGAACACCCCCATTTTATAGATAGTGAACTGAGGCACAAAGAGCCTCGCTGGCTTTGAAAATCTGAATGACACTTAAAAGAACAAACTGAGGTGATTTGCCTATTGCTCTTGCCCATGCAGAAATGGCCTCAAAATGTCACTACGGTCACTAACTGAGGTGAAATGCTGATCTCCTATAGGTTTAGTGCAAAACAGTGAATGCCATGGTGTTCTAAATGTAACCCCCTTTTCCCTCCCCGGGTTACTGGGGAGCAGGTCACACTCACAGGTGTGCCTGGGCGCCTGATATTTTAACCCAAAAGAGATCCTGAGCACCCCAGTGGTGATGGTGTTTAGTTGGGGAAAGCCCTATCCATCCCCTTGCTGCAGTCCCTTGCTGGTAATGAATGTAAAGTGGCGGTGCCTCCACCTGGCTGGCCTTACACACACTCACTGGTGTGCCTTGAGAGCCTCCAGGAACATACTCATTCCAACATAAACCTGGATCTAATTCCAGAACAACTACAAATCATATACATCTAATAGAATACTTTAAAATAAACAATCTTTACTTAACTTAAATAAACAGGGATTAACAGATTTAGCAATGAATAGCATTACAAACACATAACAATAATTGAAGCTTATATAGCTAACATTTGTGCTACCAGTGACCCCACCCCAGAGTGTGCACACCCCTGGACTCACAGTCCCAGACACTTGCTTGCGTTGGCGCGCTGATGTTGCAGCTGTAGTGGAGATTCGGTCCAGGCTAGACAGCAGCTCTGTCCCAGGCAGCACTTTTTCAACAAGGCCCAAAACTTACTGCCTCATGCTGTGCCTATTGGAAGCAGCCTGCTGAATCCCAGTTCCAACAGGCATCTAGTTCCGGTCTGCAGCTGCCCTCCAACAGCCCCTGGACTGGATCAATGTCCTTGGCAGCAGCCTGACTCCCCCTTCGGTTCCAAACTCCAAGGCCAAGGCCCAGACTGCTAGGCCTCTTTTCTTCAGGCACATGGAGAGAGTCCTCTCCCACACAAGAGTCCTTCCTTCCTGTTTTTCCCAAGGGCTCATGGGAATTGTAGTCTGGATTGCAGCACAGGGTCTTTCCAGGAAAAAAACAGAGGCCCCTTTAGTAAGGGGACTACATTCTCCCCCCACCAGAAAAATCCTTAATGTCCCCATTAAGGAACCAGTATTAAGAAAAAAACAGATTACAATACAATATGTACACTATTTCCTACTGTTGGTTGTGGTAACAGCCAATGGAGGGTAAAGTATAGGCCCATTAGAATAGGTACAATTTAGGCATACAGCATGAGGTGAGCACCACCATGTCGAACACCTGAGTTCATGCTTAGAGGATACATCATCTAGGTTGGATGTCTCAGGTGCTTTAACATCCTTTAACACAACCACTCCACGGTGTACTGTGGGAATGGACACCTCACTGCTGACTCCAACCATATCATATGTTAACCTCCGAGGAGGCCTGATTTCTCTCTGGGACCTTCTTAAGGTCAGTGCTATCCCTTCTTCCTCCTCTACAGGAGGTGTCAATACAACCCCTTCAGATTCGGTATCCACTGCAGAAGTACCCATTACAGAAGGATCAACATCTGTAGTAACCTCTTCCCCCCTCACTGGAAGACCCCAGAGGATTATGGGACATATCTACACCCTCTCCAGCAATATCTCCCACAGGAAAGAATGGAAGAGCATCAGGATTTAAGGATCGTGTGCTAGTTGCACTGTTGGGTTGACTTGATTCAAGTGACATTACTGCAGACCCAGGAGACACATCAAACGGTTCATGATACATAGATACATAGTCAGGGTAAACTTCCTCTGGATCAGCTTCTGATGGGGGGACCCATTATATCTATCCTGGTAGTCGGGTCTGACACAGAATTAGAGGCACCTGCAGTGTTAGGTGAGGAACCCACAGATGTCAGGGCTTTCCTCTGATTAGATGATCTGTGTAGTGTGGTACGCTCAGTATCTGATGAAGCATCCATTCTGACATGTTGCTCCAGAGGAAGTAAATGGTTTCTATGTAAAGTCTTTAATGGACCATCGTTCTTCTCAGGCTTTAGTTGGTATACTGGTAGCCCAGGCATTTGAGTCTCCACAATGTAGGGTTGTGAATTCCATCGGTCTGCAAGTTTGTGTTTCCCAGGGAGACCCAGGTTCCGGATAAGGACACGATCACCAGGTTGCAGATCACAGTATCACACTTTCTGATCATAATGTTCTTTGTTGCCCCTGTTCATTTTATTAGATGCGGCCTGAGCAAGTTGATAAGCAGCACACAAATCCCTTTTTAAATTAGCCACATACTGAAGGTAAGACTGGTGAGACGACCCATCTGTGGAGACCCCAAAGCAGAGGTCCACTGGAAATCGGGCTTCACGTCCAAACATTAGGAAATATGGAGAATACCCAGTGGCCTCATTTTGGGTACAGTTGTAAGCATGCACCAGGTGGCTAACATGCTGGCTCCATTTAGATTTCTGTTTATTATTCAAAGTCCCCAACATATTAAGCAGGGTCCTATTAAAACGTTCAGGCTGCGGGTCCCCTTGAGGATGATAAGGGATTGTCCTAGATTTCTTTATGCCCAGCATAGTCAGAAGTTCCTGAATTAAGCGGCTCTCAAAGTCCCGCCCTTGATCTGAGTGCATTCGCTTGGGCAACCCATAATGCACAAAGTACTTTTCCCAAAGGGTTTTAGCAACAGTAGCAGCTGTTTGATCCTTAATGGGGAAGGCCTGGGCATACCGTGTGAAATGATCAGTGATGACAAGCACATTACAAGTATTCCGACTATCGGGTTCAATTGTGGGAAAATCCATGCAGAACAAATCTATAGGGCCTTCACTCTGAAGATGAAACAGTGGAGCAGCTCTGGTGGGTAGAGTCTTCCGTTGTATACACCGGGCGCAGGTCTTAAAATACTGCTCAACATCAGCCTTCATTCGTGGCCAGTAGAATCGGTCTCGTACAAGTCCATAGGTTTTATCAAACCCGAGGTGTCCATGGTCATCATGTAAGGACTGTAGTACAGTTTTGTGAAATCGTTTAGGTAAAACCAGTTGTTTCTTTGTGTACTGCCCGGGCTGTTTAGTGATTCTATACAAAAGGCCATCGTCCAGAGTAAGTCGATCCCATTCCTTCATTAGGAGTGGAATATTAGGTGTCTGCCTCTATTCACGGCAGCTGGATTCCCTTATCAACTGCCAACCAGATCTCTCCAATAAAGGCATCATTCTGTTGTGCAGCCTGAAGTTCAGAACGAGTCAAATGGGGAAGATGGGAAGTATCCAAAGAAGCAACATTGCAGTACACTTGAGGAATAGCATGGGCTGACACTCCCACAAGATCTATAAAGCGAGCAGGTGGCATGTTAGTCGGTTTCCCCTAAACTGTAGAAACATGACACAAAGCTCGAACCCCAGGGGCAGATACCTCTTCCCACTCATCTTCAGGAGCTGAGATACTATGTGGTCGTCTAGATAATGCATCAACATCTATGTTCTTGCTTCCTGGGCGGTACTTTAGGCTGAAGCTGTATGTGGACAATGCTGCTAACCACCGGTGACCAGTAGCATCCAGTTTGGCTGATGTCAAAATATATGTTAATGGATTGTTATCTGTGTGAACCTCAAATTGTGCTCCATACAGATAATCATGCAACTTATCTACTACAGCCCATTTTAAAGCCAGAAATTCAAGTTTGTGCACAGGGTAGTTTCTTTCAGAGGGTGACAAACTTCAACTGATGAAAGCTACTGGCCTCAATCCCTCAGGGTATTCTTGATATAACGCCCCTCCTAAGCCATCCATGCTGGCATCCACATGCAGAACATACGGCTTTTGAGGATCAGCAAATGCTAATACAGGAGCTTTGGAGAAGCATTCCTTAATATTCTGAAAAGCCTCTTCACAGTGTTCATTCCATCGGTCCCCAAAGGGCTCAGAAGGTTGGAAATAGGTTTTGTCTGTTGGAATATCTTTAGGTCTTGAGCCATTTTTGTAAGGTGGTGGAGGGTAGCCTTGCAACAACTCATTTAGTGGTCTTATCAATCTGGAGTATCCTTTCACAAAACGTCTATAATAGCCACAGAATCCCAAAAATGAATGTAGGGCAGTTAAATTCTGAGGCCTGGGCCAACTGGAAACAGCCTCAATTTTTGATGGGTCCGTGGCAATACCTTGCTCTGATACTATGTGTCCCACATAGGAGACTGAAGGGCAGCAGAATTTACACTTATCCAAGGATAGTTTCAAGCCTTCTTCTTTCAAACGATTCAGGACTTTAAGCAGCCGCTCTTCATGCTCTTCAAGAGTTCGCCCAAAAACAATTAGGTCATCCAAATAAATGAGAACTTCCATGAGATTCGTGTCCCCAACTGTTCGCTCCATTAATCTTTGAAAGGTGGCAGGAGCTCCACAAATGCCTTGGGGCATTCTCTCAAACTGATAAAATCCAAGTGGGCAGATAAAAGCAGTTTTCTTTATCCGCTTTATTCATGGGTATTTGGTAATAACCACTGCGAAGGTCTAATACAGTAAACCACTTACTCCCATGTAAGCAGTTAAGGACATCCTCAATCCGCGGCATTGTATATTGGTCAGGTACAGTGCGCTTATTGAGAGTTCTATAATCTACACACATTGTGACAGACCCATTTTTCTTCCTCACCACAACAATTGGATAGGCATATGGGCTTCGTGACTCAGAAATTATTCCAGCAGCCATTACATCATGTATGTGGCACCGAACATCTTCCATATCAGCTGGAGCCAGGCGACAAGATCGTTCTCGAAAAGGTCGAGAGTCATTTAGATTGATCTCATGCTGAGTACTTTTTGCACAGCCCACATCCCATTCATGTTGGGAGAAGACATCAGCATGCTCTAACATTTTCTTGCAGAGACGCTGTTTCCATTCCTCAGGGATTCCTCAGGGGAATCTCCAAAATCAAAGCAATCTGATGTCAAGTCCTTAGTATTGTTCTTGACAGCTACTGCATGCATCCGAGGTTCTACATCAACTGGGAACAATTGAGCAATTCTTGTCCCACGTCGAATGATCACCTCGTGAGCAGATACATTTCTAACAGTAACTGTGACTCTCCTAGAAGACACAATTGTAGTGGCTTGTACCTCAGGTCGTACCATAAATCCTCCAGGTGTAGTCATTTCTTCCGGTGTATCCACTAACAACAACTTATCTGTAGGCTGAACAGAAAACTTTGGGATACCAGTGACTTGACAGGCACTGCCAGGTGGTACGTGTAATGTTCTTTTCTGTGTGTACCATACATTGCCATACCTGGTAGAATCTTTATCAGAAACGGAGCGAGACCTTCTGTGGAAACCTGTATAGGCCTCGCGGATCTATACCTGTATACCTATACCTCGCGGATCTATACCTGTATAGGCCTCGCGGATGGTGAATAGGCAAGGTACTGATGCATCCTTCCCCAACAGTGTCTTTGCATAGTTTAAAAAATCGCTGGACCAGACTACTATTGGTGCCGACCAATACTGCAACATTACTTTTGACACAAGGGTCCGGGCACACTAGAACTAAAGTATCCAGCTTCTCAGGAACTCCCATGATGGATGGCGGGAACTCAATTTGAAGGGATAAGTACCCCTCATATGGGTATTTTTGATTACTCAACCCCCAGATTTCCAAATTGTCCAAGGGTTGAATAGGCAAATGGCGAAGGTAGGTATTGTAAAATGTCTTGTACAAAATGGTGACTTGTGAACCACTGTCCAGGAGAGCATGAGTATAAATGCCTTCTATTTGAACAGGCACAACCGGAGCTGGGCCTACCAGTCCATGGGGCAAATCATTCCAGCTATTTGCACCCTGTTGGTAGCACTTAGTGGAGCGTATCTTCCTCAAAGCACCAGTTCGCTCCTTCACTGGGCTTCTCTGAAGTTTTCCCAAATTCTTTCTTGCTTGGATGAGCTTGCGGTTAACTTTCCGTACATCCTCTTCTGCAACACAGTCTCGTTTCGTGTGACCATTCTCCCCACACTTGTAGCAGATGATGTCATTCCTACCCTTTGTTTCAACAGAAACTCTTGATTTGTGAGTAGTACCACCAAACACTGCGTCATTGCTTCTCACAGGGCACTCCCCCTTTGGACATGAGACGGTCTTTCAGGTTTTTCCACTCTAGTATTCAGCTGAAGTAGCTGATTAACTTGCTCAGTCAGACTCCGCAGATCTTCCTTGAGGTCAGCTATTTCGCTAGAAGGAGCAACAGAGGTGACAGTGCATGCTGAAACCCTGGGAATGTGACGAGCTTCACGAGCAGCCAGTCGATCTTCCTCTTCCCTGATATCCCGTACCAGTTTGGAGAAGGAGGGAGGATTCTGGCATGAGTCAGAAAGCTGCAGTTTCAGGGCTATTAGGTTGCCAGAACAAGCACCCTTCAGTATTTGTTCCATTCTTACCTGATCCAAGCGGCTGGCAAGTATCCCCTTCTTTACCAGTACCTTATGTAGGAGCTTCTCTAGATGGCATATGTACCGGGACAGTTTTTCACCCTCTTCTTGATAGGTGGTGCGAAAGCGCAGATACAAATCTTGTCCACTCTCCGTAGTCCCATATATATCATCCAAAGCATGGAGATACTCCATAGCACCAGCAGAGGGTTTACTCATCCGTAAGGATCTAATGACATCAGAGGCTGGTCCCCAGACTTTCAGCTAGTCGTTGCCGCTTTCATAGTATCTGAGCATTGCCATTCCTCCATCATCTGGACAGCTTGGTCCATCCAAGATTCAAAGTCATCCTCTCCAACAGGGGTAGGCTGAATCCCAGAGAAAAATCTCAGCTTCCGATATCCAACTCCTTCATAGGAGGGAGGGGTACATCGTTCCATCATCTTTCCTAAAGCAGCTATCAGACCTTCATTTGTGACAGCTGAGGACATAGATGCTGGAGTAACAATGGTCCTCACATCTTCCACTGACTTTCCCTCTTTTTGCAGAAACACATTCAATTTAGCTGCAAAGTCAGAGCTCACAGCTTCAGTGGTCTCCTCCTTTGGGACACTCCCAGGTAGAAACACAGGCCAGGGCCCAACTTCACCCACAATACCAACTTCCAGGGGTACACAACGTGGGTCAAGGTCAGCAGCCACTTTCACCAGTACTGACACAGTCTGGGTGTTAGAGTCACCTCGGCGACCACAGATGGTGGTTTTCCCAAAGTTTTTTACAGTTTCTAATGCTTGGTAGATAATAGCATCCTCAGTGTCTATAGGCACTTTACCCAGCATAAGCGCTCGGCTGGGTGGCACTCCTACATCTCTACACCAGGACAATAACTTAAGGGGTTCCATGATGTACTCAATAACAGGTTTAGTAACACAAACAAAGGTTTTAAATACCAGCAGATCTCAGAAAACAATCATAACTCCAACACCATTTAAAGAAAGCAGGGACAATTTTTCTTGCAGCAAAATTAGAGGTGGTAAAGGAGAGATCCCAGCGGTGCCTCCAAAATGTAACCCCCTTTTCCCTCCCCGGGTTACTGGGGAGCAGGTCACACTCACAGGTGTGCCTGGGCGCCTGATATTTTAACCCAAAAGAGATCCTGAGCACCCCAGTGGTGATGGTGTTTAGTTGGGGAAAGCCCTATCCATCCCCTTGCTGCAGTCCCTTGCTGGTAATGAATGTAAAGTGGCGGTGCCTCCACCTGGCTGGCCTTATACACACTCACTGGTGTGCCTTGAGAGCCTCCAGGAACATACTTATTCCAACATAAACCTGGATCTAATTCCAGAACAACTACAAATCATATACATCTAATAGAATACTTTAAAATAAACAATCTTTACTTAACTTAAATAAACAGGGATTAACAGATTTAGCAATGAATAGCATTACAAACACATAACAATAATTGAAGCTTATATAGCTAACATTTGTGCTACCAGTGACCCCACCCCAGAGTGTGCACACCCCTGGACTCACAGTCCCAGACACTTGCGTTGGCGCGCTGATGTTGCAGCTGTAGTGGAGATTCGGTCCAGGCTAGACAGCAGCTCTGTCCCAGGCAGCACTTTTTCAACAAGGCCCAAAACTTACTGCCTCATGCTGTGCCTATTGGAAGCAGCCTGCTGAATCCCAGTTCCAACAGGCATCTAGTTCCGGTCTGCAGCTGCCCTCCAACAGCCCCTGGACTGGATCAATGTCCTTGGCAGCAGCCTGACTCCCCCTTCGGTTCCAAACTCCAAGGCCAAGGCCCAGACTGCTAGGCCTCTTTTCTTCAGGCACATGGAGAGAGTCCTCTCCCACACAAGAGTCCTTCCTGTTTTTCCCAAGGGCTCATGGGAATTGTAGTCTGGATTGCAGCACAGGGTCTTTCCAGGAAAAAAACAGAGGCCCCTTTAGTAAGGGGACTACATAATCATCCTGAGATGTTCAGGGTTTGCAAGAAATACCATAATAGTGAATGAAAACCAGATTGCTTGTGAGGATACTTGTGAGCTAAATGTGGTTTCCTAAATTAGCCACTTGATGGCAGGGTAGCCTCTCTGCTCCCTGAGGTTATACAAGTAGCATAGACTAACTGCTCCTTCAACTAGACTTCATGTTATGATGATGAAACCAGAAGGAAGACGAGGGGGAGTGCAGATATGGCCCAGATGTACGTGTGTATCCTAGGTTTTTATAAAGCAACAACCACCATGGTCTCTAGCAGCTGCATACAATTAAGGAATGTTTCCGCCCAGAATGAAAGGTGCCCATTTCTTTGGGCATGCAGAATCATGGTTTTGTATTTGCGGGATATTTTTAAATTGCATTCATCTTGAAAAAGGCTTTACCAAAACAATGTGTTACACCTTGATCTGAATGCCACGGGGCTTAAACTTACTCTGTTCTCTTCTAACAAGGAGTTCCACTATCAAGGCCCTATTATTGACAGTATTTTGTTCTCAATATCTTAGGATCAGACCCTGGGTTTACCCAAACATATGTAATGGGAAGTGCTGAGAGAAGCAAAAAAATTTTTTTGGTTTTTTTTGTTTTTTTGGTACCACAATAGCGCCTAGGACACCCAGTCTTGAAACAGGACTCTATTCTGCTAGGTACTGCACAAACATAGCACAAAAAAATGGTCACTGTCCCCAGAGAGCTTACAGTCTGAGGGCACATTTTCATTAGCTGCACCGGAGACCAACATTTTGGCGTTCGATTTAGCAGGTTTAGTATAAACCCGTAAATCGAACGCTGAGGGCAGCTGCGGTTGGCCCCTGTACTCCTCACAGTCACAAGGGATAAGGGAAGCTGATAGGAGTTTTTGCTCTCATCGGCCTCCCAAAGAGGGGACGGCGCCAATCTTGGTTTAAAGAAGACCGAATCCAACTACATATTCTACGTAGCTGGAGTTGGGTACCTTAAGCCGACCCTCCAGATCTAGTGTTGACCTGGCCTTAGACAAGAGACAAGTGACAGACGCAACCAGACAAAAGAGTACAAGAAAACAATGAGACCGTATAGTCCTCAGAATAGGCATTGTTCTCTGCACACTAGCAGCCAAACTGTTTGCCAAGTTTTTTGTGGGTCTCTTGGCAAATGAGAGTGTTGGGGAGCAAAAACAACCAGAAGGCAGCTGAGGCTATTCTCTTCCCCTCTCCCAGTTCCTCACCAGGAGGTAGCCCAGCCTCAGGCTCTCCTTTTCTCCCTCTCACCCCAGTCCCTCACCTGGAGGTGGCGGGCTGTCAGCCCCTGGGTGCGCAACAGCAGTGCAGAAGTAAGGGTGACAATAGGGTGCTGAGTCTGCTGTGAGAAATGATATTGATAAATTTCACTTTTCACATTGCCTCCTGTGGCTAGTGCAGCGCTGCCTTCAGAGGTGGTCCTGCTGGCTCACAGCTGCTGGTCTCCACTCTGCCCTCATTGCTAAGTGGTGGAATATATACTTGGCAGGAAGGGGCATAAATGATTAAAGACAGAAAGGGGGGGGCTATCAAATAATTTTGAGAACTACTGCCCTACAGATTATCTCCATATCTCCTGTTCCTATGAGATTCGGGTGTGTCTAGACTACATCCCTCTGTCGGCAGAGGGATGTAAATGAAGCACTTCAAAAGTGCAAATGAAGCCGGGATTTAAATATCCCGCACTTCATTTGCATAATCACGTAATGGTGCTCTTTCAAAAAAGTGCTATTTCGAAATTGAAACCGCAGTCTAGACGCGGGTCTTTCGAAAACTTTTTTTTGACGCGGGGCACTTTTTCAAAAGATCCTTTAAACCATGAGGTCTAGACTGCGGTTTCAATTTTGAAATAGCGCTTTTTTGAAAGAGTGCCATTACATGATTATGCAAATGAATTGCGGGATATTTAAACCCCGGCTTCATTTGCACTTTCGAAGAGCTTCATTTACATCCCTCTGTTGACAAAGGGGTGTAGTCTAGACACACCCTTTAAGTAAGAGTAGGTCTACACAGCAACATTATTTTGAAACAACTAGCGTTATTTTGAAATAACTTAGTCCGCATCTACACAGCAGGCAGTTATTTTGCAATAGTGTCAAAATACTGTCAAGCTGGAGGACTTCTTACTCTGACTCCTGTAACCCTCATTGTACAAGGAGCAAGGGAAGTTGAAGGAAGAGTGTTCTATTTCAATATAAATGCTGTGTAGACACTCCCAATTTCTAAATAAGCTACGCAATTGAGGCAACTCAGCTTGCATCGCTTATTTCGAGTTAAGCCCTGCTGTGTAGACGCACCCTGAGTCAACCCCAGATTTCTTCTTTTTCCTCCCTGAGCAGACAGGTCACTTATTTTGAGTGTAGGTCTCCATTCTTGTTATCTTATATTGAATCAGAGGTGAAAATAAGCGGGTGCACCCTGGTGCGCAGCTCTGGCAAGGAGCTATTTTAAGAGATGGCAGGGTCCCAGGCTGCAATAGGACAGTAACTGTAAGAAATGTTAAGTTACATTCACCGCTGTATTGAATTCTCCTCACATATCACAGCTTTTTTGATGCACCACATTATTTCAAGGGACTTCCCAGATTACGTCTGATCTTCCCTAGTAATGGCATAGTTTGCCTAAAGGGGAAATGGCAGCTGAAAAAGTATGAGAGGGGCAGGCAGGCAGGCAGTTGCAGTGAAGAAAAATGGGAGATGGACAGACTGAATTAGCTCCAGGGAGGCTGTACTGCTGGCTTAGCAGGTATGTGAGTATGGCAAAAACACTAGTAGGAAATACTGGATATACTGGCTCAGTTTGTGCCCTGATTGCTCCATAATTTGGTTATCTGTTGATGGGCTAGCAGCACTACAGTTAAGATTACATAACAGTGTTAATTCTAATCTCCTTTTTTTCATTCATTCCTAACTTTCACAAAATTCACCTTTTTAACTAAAAATCTCCAATGTTGGTCCAAAAGTTTCATTTGTTTGTTTTTAAATTGAGCAACACTGGCTCATCCATGTCCTTTTTTAGAACAAGAAAAGTGGAAGTACAGTATACACTTTCCCATTCTAAATCAATTCTTGGGGATTTTAACCACTTAATTGCCAGAATGGCTGGAAATAGAACATCAGATCTTCGTTTTGAGATTGCGTGTGCAAAATTAAGCATTGATCCAGCAAACTCTTGTGTGCATATATTCCTTCATGTTTAGCAGTACAATTAAGCACATGCGTAAGTATTTGAGCCTTAAAGGTGGCATTTTTTTGACTTTTAAGTAAATCATTCAAACTCAACCTTTTTTTTTTAAATGAACATACCTATTTACTCATCTCAGGAAGTTCCAATATCAATGTCATAGTCTCAGGGCCACTAAAACTGTACTCCCCTCCCCCTGCATGTTTCATTAAGGGCACCCACTTCATGCTTTTTTTTCCCAGAGGTCACCTCACTTGGGTGGAGACCAGCATCTCACTACCTCTTGACTCGGGATTTTAAGGCTGGGTCTTACATTGAATTCCCCAGCAAGACAGACTGCCTAAAAAGGTCAGCACGCAAATTGTGCACTCTCTCTCTCTCTCTGGTCTATGCCCAGTGTTTTGCCTTTAGTTAATAAGTTACCACTCAGCACTTTTGACGCCAGCACATGTAAAAGCATTATAGGCAAAATACAACAATAATAAAAGAATAGTCACAGAGAGGTGGCCATGTTAGTCTGATCTTGGTAAAACAAAAAAGCAGTCATGAAGCACTTTAAAGACTAACAAAATAGTTTATTAGGTGATCTGAAGAAGTGGGTCTGCCCCACAAAAGCTCATCACCTAACTATTTTGTTAGTCTTTAAAGTGCTATATGACTGCTTTTTTGTAATAATAAAAGAAGTCAGGCAAATACTAGAAAGCATAGGAGAGTTCACCTCCAGCTCCAATTTACAGCTTTGGGAGATTTTAGTCCTTCAAACCCCACAACTGGGGTTTCCTCCATGATTGCAAGTTCACATAGGTCTTAGATCCAGAGCCAGACCAAAAGCTGGGTAGAGTAGCTATTTCTTTGTACAATTTTTTTATCTTGGCTTTATGTAACAGGTAATCAACCGACAATGACCGTCTCCTCAGGGCATCTCTTCAAAAGGCTGTGTTTTTGCATAACCTTCACTAGGGAATTTGCATTAATCTCTCCTCCCCTAGGGATTTACCAGGAATCCACTTAACACTTACTGTCCCAAAAGTTCATACTTGTCTGCTGTGGCTCTAAAGCTCGTCTCTCTCACCAACAGAAGTTGGTCCAACAAAAGATATTACCTCACCCACCTTGTGTCTCTCATACTTGTTTGGCACATTTTCAGTACAGCCATTTGAACTCCTTCACGCTTCCCAGGTCTTGCATCTGCCACATCTCTTTCCTCAGGGAAATTGCACACAATTCTGGCCCACCTTAATACAACACAATAAGCTCTTTTCATATCTGTCACACAGTGACAACATCAAAAACCAATAGGACTTCATTTTCATAGTTATCAGAATCCTGCATAAACAGGATTATGCACAGCCCTATAATGTCATAGTTAAAAAACTGCCCAACATTTTGTATTTTAAAATGTGTTTCTGCATGTTTACTATTTTTAAGAGTCTGTTCTTAAAAACGTGGGAAGAAAAGTGTGAAACTTTTCTGGAAATTGTATAAACTCCCTCCTTTTCTTTAGAAACAAATAACAAAGAAAATTATTATCCTGATTTATTTTCTTGGCTTACTAACAGATTTACCCAGCATTCCTTGGGTCCTTGACTCAAATATTTTTCCTTTTTTTAAAATATATATGCTTTATTGAAATGACTGTATTTCAGTGTTATTTTTATTAAGTTAATTTTAGTAAAGCTTTTAAATAGGAATTCCATCTAGTAGTGGCAATGAGGTTAATCCGAGGCATGATTATAGCTAATTGAAAACTTTTCTTCATCGCCACACACTCTTATCGTTCACTTTAACAAAAAAAGAGCTATAGTCAATTTGGTTTTCAATAACATTGTCTTCTAGTTTCCAAACCTGAAGCATTGATTTAGCTGTGCCAAAACAGAGTACTACTCCACATTTCTCCATTTTATGTCTTTTCTTTAAGGTTTATTGAGAAGTAATCCTATTCCAGGTTCATCCAATTTTTCTGGCTCATCTTGGTTTAGTCTGTTTCAACATTTGCTTGGGTATGTCCATTTTAAGGACTATATGTGATCTGGTGATTTTGTCTCTTTTCTGTTTGGTTTTCTGAGAAGCAATACCATTCCAGGCACATCCTGTTTTCCTGGCACAACCAAGCCCTTATGTTGCTTTAAGTGATAATAAGAAGAAGCTGTATACTGAATTTGGTGGTGCTAGCTCTTAAACTTCTTGTTTAAGAGTTCCTGATCAAACAGACAAACTCTCTAAAATACATAGTAGAAAATAGTTCTGTTAGTTAAAATGGTGCCTGTAATCATTTCTTTTGGGTTTTCTCACATTCTGAAAAAAGTATTGCTTCTGTGATGTCATAGGTGTGAAGTATAGCTTTCACAGTACTACAGAGAGTGTTTTTTTGTAATTGTCTAGTTGCTCCAGTAAATGTGCTAACTTGGATCCATAGTTACATTTGAAGCTTTTAAAGCACTGTTATAGCTTTAACATAACTTTTAATATAGTGCACATTGCCATTATTTATAAAAATAAATTATGATTTTAAGTACCCATATGTGAAGACTTCTGTGTCATGAGCAAGAAGAACTAAAAATAATTAATGCATCCTAGCATGATAGGAAAACAACCACCCAGACACAGGGGCCTGATGTTGCCAGCACTTCACTCATGCTGAACTTTACTGCCCTGTGTGTCTAAACATTGGCAGAATCAGGGCCCTGGTTAATAAGGCAGAAAAGATGCACAGTCCTGCGTGTGTGTGGGGAGGTGTATCTGGGTGTGTGTTGGCCTCTGGATCCTTTACCATTTGAATCATACATTCTTTCCTGTTTGGAAAGTGTCAAGCACATTGTGCCGGCTGCTGATCATAAGTAATCGTGTGTGTGTGTGTGCAGTTGAGGAAAGAGTTGGTTTATCTCTGTAAATGTGTGACTGCATACCTATTTTTTGCTTGCCTTTACAGCTGGTTATTTGGTGTGTTTATGAGCGAACCTGGGTGCGCCTAGGTTGGAGAGTCTGCATTTTTGGGCGTGAGCCTTTATAACTGCTTGTGTATGCATGAGTGAGCACAGAATCATAGCAATGTAGGGCTTGAAGGAATGGACCTCCAGAGATCATCTAGTCCGTCCCCCCCTGCACTAAGGCAGTGGTTTTCAAACTTTTTTTCTCATCACCCAGTCACAAAGAAAATTATTGATGCCTGTGACATAACGTAATTATATCTTTTGAGTAGAGTACAGTGCGGGGTTTGGAATGTGGGAGAGTGCAATTATGGGGGGATAAGGGCTCTGGGGGGCTGGGAATGAGGAGTTTGGGGTTCAGGAGGAGGTTCCAGACTGGGAGCTGGGGCAGAGGGGTTCAGGGTGTGGGAAGAGACTCTGGGCTGGGGCACGGGGGGTGGGTTGGCTCCATCTGGGAGTGCAGGTTCTGGGATGGGGATGGGGTTTGGTGTTTGGAATGCAGGAGAGGGCTCTGGAATAGGTCAGGGCTCGGGCAAGGGGTTGATACTCAGGGCTGGGGCATGGACGTACCTTCAGCAGCTCGCAGCTCCCAGTCAGTAGTGCAGCAGAGGTGCGAAGGCAGGCTTCCTGCCTGTCCTCGTACCGCAGACTACACTGTGCCCCGGAAGCAGCCAGCAGCAGATCCAGCTCCTAGGCAGAGGCGCACAAACAGCTTTGTTGCTGCTTTTGCCTGCAGGCACTAGTCCCTTCAGCTCCCATTGGCTGGGAACCAATGTGCAGAGTTGGTGCTTGGGTCTGGAGCAGCACACAGAGCCCTGTGCCACCTCCCCTTCCCCCTGCACCTGCCTGCCTAGGAGCTGGACCTGCTGCTGACTGCTTCCAGGGCGCAGCTCAGTCCAAGTGCCAGGACAGGTTGGAAGCTTGTCTAAGCACCCTCAGTGGTTGCCTTGCAGCCAGGCAACCTAGTACTAAGTCACAACCCATAGTCTACAAGCAATAGTGTGGGCCTGTATTCCTAGGTGTGGTTTTATGTTAAAATCAAACCAGGGCACTTTTATTCTAAAATACATGCCTACATACTATGCTGGCAACAGGACTTTTTTGCTGGTCCAAGCTGCATCTATACCAGTGTTTCTTAAACTTTTTAAGATGGAGGAACACCAAACAATAATTTTTTTTTACGAGGAACACCAAGCACTTTTTGTTGAGCAAAAGAAAAAGACCAGGCAAAAGTTATTGAGCAAAAAAAAAATAGGGAAAGTTATTGAGGGGGGAAAAACGTCACCTGTCCCTTTAAGGGTGGCCATTTTGAACTCTGTTGTTCTCCACAGCACACCTCCTACTGCCTCGCGGCACACCAGTGTACCACGGAACACAGTTTAAGAAACACTGATCTATACATACCTCACACTGGGGTTTTTGCTGGGACTATAGTGATTGGTAGTATGATTTTTTTCACATTCCTATGACACACCTATGCCAGGATTACTTTTTAAAATATAGATTAGACCACAGATTTGTAGCAAAATAACAACATATGTGCAATCCTGCCCTGTCCATTTTGGTCAATTGCATGCTCATAGGATTTTTTAAATGATAAATGTCATTATTTCAGCTATTGAAATCTGAAATTTCACAGTGCTGTAACTTTGGAGGCCCTGAATCAAAAGGAGTTGTGAGAGGCTCTCCAAGTTAGTGGGGGGGTTGGGGGTGGGGGGAAGTTGCAGTTCTACTACTCTTCTGTGCAGCTGCTGCTGGCAGTGGTGCTGCCTTCAGAGCTGGGCAGCTAGAGCGAGGTGGCTACTGAGTGGGAGCATATGGTATTGCCCCTTTTACTTCTGCTCTGCTGTCTTCAGAGCTGGACCCTTGGCCAGCAGCCACCACTCTCTGGGCACCCATCTCTGTAGGCAGAAAGGGTGCCCCCTACATATCCTTGCAACACCCCTGTAACTCCCGTTTGGGTCAGAACACACACACAGCCATTTAAGAAACACTGGCTGGTCTTCCCCAGTGAAAGCTGTATAGCATAGGGTAAAAGCACCAAATTTCATGGTCCATGATGCGTTTTTCATGGCAGTGAATTTGTTAGGGTTCTATCCCTGGGCCCCATTCTACACTACAAACTTTAATGGATGTCATTTACAGGGCATCATTAATGTATTGCTCATGCAGGGCACACTTGGGGAATGTCTACACTACAGAAAAGTAGTGCCAACTCTGCCCTCATATCTACACCAGCGACACCATCACAGGACCTAACCAGATCAGCCACACCATCACTGGTTCATTCACCTGCACATCTACCAATATAATATACGTCATGATGTGCCAGCAATGCCCCTCTGCTATATACATCGGCCAAACTGGACAGTCCCTACATAAAAGAATAAATGGACACAAAGCAGATAGTAGGAATGGCAATATACAAAAACCTGTAGGAGAACACTTCAATCTCCCCGGACACACAGTAGCAGATTTAAAGGTAGCTATCCTTCAGCAAAAAAACTTCAAGACCAGACTTCAAAGAGAAACTGCAGAGCTACAATTCATCTGCAAATTTGACACCATCAGTTCAGGATTAAACAAAGACTGTGAATGGCTAGCCAACTACAAAAGCAGTTTCTCCTCTCTTGGTGTTCACACCTCCACATCAGCTGCTAGAAGTAGGCCTCATCCTCCCTGACTGAGTTAACCTTGTTATCTCTAGCCTGCATATTTATACCTGCCTCTGGAAATTTCCACTACATGCATCTGACGAAGTGGGTCTTTGCCCACGAAAGCTTATGCTCCAATACATCTGTTAGTCTATAAGGTGCCACACGACTCCTTGGCGCTACTACAGAAAAGAGCAACCCTCCAGAGGTCGATCTTCTAGCGTTCGATTTAGCGTGTCTAATGTAAACCCCCTAAATAAAACGTGGAGGGCAACACCCTTCCCCGACAGCATCTGATATGCCTCCTGTGAGGAGCAAGGAAAACCAACCCGAAGGTTTGCTCTGGTGGGCCTCCCGCAGTGTGGACACGGATTTAAGGTCAGACAACTCCAGCTACACAATTCCCCTGGCTGGAGTTGCCTATCTTATGTCGACCTTCCCCTCCAGCGTAGACCAGGCCTGGGTGCCAGAAGAGCTGGTCGGGTGCCTACAACCCTTCTTCGGGAGTCTCTTTCCCGGACTCTGCCCTGTCGCAAACTCCGTGCAAAGTTTCTCTTTCCCCTCCCTTCCTACAAAGCGCTAGTTGCCAGCCCCCCCCTGCCTGGCTGAGTCCAGAGACTCCGCTGCAGCCGCGGGGTTATTCCTGGGTGAGCAAAGCCGAGGCGCGGCTGGGCGGGGTGTGTGGGATCGCGGGGTGTGTGCGATGTCCAGGAGCCCTGCCCCCGCGGGGCGCGCCGCTCCCCTCGCCGCCGGGCAGCCAGGGGGAGGAGCAGGGAGCGCGGCTCCCGCCTGTGCCGGCGGCGGCAGTAGGATCCAGGCCGCCAGCTGCTACCTGCGCTGGGGGGAGGGCGTGGCGGAGCCACAGGCTGCCCAGCCCCGGTCCTGCTGCGCCGGAGCTGGGCGGCGGCTGCTCAGGCAGGGAGCCCCGGTTCCACCGCAGCCTCCGCGGGCGCCTCTTCCCCCGGCGGAACCATGGCCACCCTCGCCACCGAGCACAGCTACATCCGCACCGTCCTGGGCCACCAGACCCTGCAGGAGCTGGACAGTTCCACCCTGGCTCTGCCCTCCGAGGCCCGGCTCAAACAGCTGGGCAGCCGCGCCGGGCAGGAGAAAAGTCTCCGCATCCAGCAGCAGGTCCAGCAGTCGCTGGCCAGGAAAAAGAGAGGCTCCCTGGGCAATGGTGAGTGCCCCCAAGGGCCCCGTCCTTTTCCTCCCGCCTTCTCTTTTACCTCCCTCTTGACTGTCTCCTCTCCCCTTTCCCTCACCCCCTTTTCTCCACTCTCCCCTTCTCTTTCTTTCCCCACCTCTTCCTTCTGTCTTCCCCCCTCTCTCTCTGTGTTTTCCTCACAACTTCTATCCCTTCTTCCTCTTTCCTTTTCCTCCTCACTCTCCTTGTTCTTTTGAGTCTTCCTTCCTCCCCCTTTACCCAGCTTCATGGCAACAATGTCTCTGGTACGTTTTTTTTTCTTTTTTACAGTCCTCTCAGGGGACACCATTATTCTGTTTGAAGGTGATGCTGATATTCCCTGGCTCTTTGCATTCCCGTGTTCCTTAGAGGAAAGTTTGAAACACCTTCGGGAGTCAGATGTTTCCTCTCCTCCATCCCCTTTGTCCAAACCATTCTTCCTGTCTTCTCTCTTATGGGCTGTTATGCTAAGACCAGCTAAGGTTCTCCATTTTTCTAGCTTCTTTCAACTGTGTGGTGTCTCTGGTAGAAATTGTAGCTATATAAATATAACCTGGAGTACCTAAAGGATTTAGGAGCACAATACTGATTCTTGAGTCTATTGTATTTCTGCTCTCACAGTCCTTTTGAAGATTCAGAGGGGTAGCCGAGTTAGTCTGTAACAGGAAAAACTTAAAAAACAACAAATAGTCTAGTAGCACCTTAAAGACTAACAAAACATATAGATGGTATCGTGAGCTTTTGTGGGCACAAACCACTTCTTCAGTGGGCCCACAAAAGATCATGATACTATCTACATGTTTTGTTAGCCTTTAAGGTGCTACTAGACTATTTGTTGTTTTTAAGTTTTTCCTTTTGAAGATTGTGAGTCTTTTAAGTTCAGAATAGTTTTCTAAGTGTCTGTAAACTGTACTGGCCCTTAGGGACATGGTTTAAGATTATTCTAATGTCTGTGACTTTCCTGCCTTGTACAACATTTACCATAAGATCTTAGTTGTGTCTCTTCCTCTTTTTTAATGCTCTCTCTCACTTTCCTTTCTGATTAAATAAATTAGCTCCGATTGTCTTTTCTCACTACAGTGTTTTTATAGTAGTGTAACTCCATTGACTTCAGCTGAGTTACTCCTGGCTTACCAGGATATGAAAGAATTGTGTCTCTTCCCAACCCTCCAACCTGCAACTCTAGTGTGTTTGTTTTAATCCTCTTTTAATAACTATCTTTTCTAATTGCCTCCATTTACAAAGAAAATGGAAAGAAATCAAATAATGTCTTGCCTGCCTTCAGACTGCAAACAAAAAGTAAACAAAGGAGAAGCGTAATAAAATACACATGGGAAAGGAGTGATTGGGAGACATGGAAACAATAATACCATAGAAAATTATTATTCACACTATGCAGTGGTGTACGTAGAGCTTTATAGTTAAGTAAAAGGGAGTTCACCGTTTGAGTCCTTGACCCCTGGGTTGGACTCATGCAGCGCAGCCACACCCTTTGCATACAGTGTGAATCCAGAACCTAAGAACCTGAGAGCTTCTGAGGAGCTGCTGAGTGCATTTGGCTCTTCATGGGGTACGGCCCTACATTATTATTAATTGGTGATGGAAATATTTTATTTTTAAACAAAGCTGAGAATCAATCATCATGAAAGCCTTCATCCTATTTTTAAGTAAAAAGATTAGTTATCGACTCATTTTTTGTTATAGTCTGCTCCAACAGTGACAGTGAGAGGTCTTGCACTGAATTTTAAGTATTGAAGCGATCTCTTTTTTTCTTCTCATAAAAACATGAAAGTACCCCCATGGATATATACATAATTCATCCCACTGTCTTGTCCCAATAAAAAAAAAAACTGGTCTAGTGCTGTTGATGACTCTCAGCTAAAAAAAATTTACCACTAAAAATGAAAGGGATAGAGTCACAGCTCTACCTTCCTCAAAAAACTTTGCAGGACATCCATCAAAATCTCATACCTTTGGTTTCACCATCAAGTGCTTAAAAAGTCTGAGGGGTAGCCATATTAGTCTGTAAACGTAAAAACAGCGAGGAGTCCTGTGGCCTTAGAGACTAACAAATTTATTAGGTCATGAGCTTTTGTGGGTAAAACCCACTTCATCTGACAGCGCCTGTGGTTTAATCAAGTGCTTAGTGGCTCTAGGCAGAATATAGTTTATATGCAGATTCCTGTCTTGTGAGCTTGAGTATAAAAGAAGCTTCCAAACATTTTAACAATTGGCATTTGTTCCATTGAAATGCATTTTTATTTTACTTTATTTTAGGGCTGACAATAGAGCTGAGACCAGGCTTCTTTAAACTGAACCTGCAAATGGGAGTGGGTTAGGACAAAGGACATGCCAACACTCCCAAAACACTCAGAAAGAGAGCTACAGACCTACTTCCTTCTCTAATTCTTTTTCAGGGTGTCTTCGATTGTGGCAGATTTGGGATATTTGGGGGGTTTATTTGCTTTATTTATCTGAAATTCAAGTATTTTTGCATTTTGAATTTTTGAAATGACAATTTTTTTTGAAGAAAATAGGCTTCAGAAGCAAGAATGGTACATAAAATACTGCGATATGTGCACTAGTTATACAAATAAGGACTTTGAACCACAATTCTTCCAACTTTTTGTGTTCCTGTGCTCAGTTTATCATACTTCAGGTTATTTCCAGTTCAAAGCACAGAAAGACCCAAGAGACCTGGAATTTGCTTATATTTATACTTAAATAAGCCCCCTCCATAGAGATTTGCCACTGTTTTAGGTGGAAAAAACACTCATCTTCCTAAATTATAAAGCCTTTCAAACTTTGCTTTGACACTATTGCCTAAATATAGATTACAGGCCTAATCCTGCATCTCTTAAAGTCAATGGGAAAACTCTCATGCAATTCAAAAGGAATGCACAGTCCCCTGCAATATAATGGTAAGCATTTCAGACCCGGTTCAGCAAGTCTCAGGAGCATATGCATAACTGGACTCACACTTAAAGTCAGGCAAACACATAAGCACTTGTTTCTATATGTGTAAAGAGGAATCAATGGTACACACTGCACTAAGGTCTTGATCCTATAGGCCCTGTGCACTAATAATTTCCATTGACTTAACTGGAAGGTTTGGGGGTGTTGGAATGTAGCATCAAACAGTATATTTTCTATAAAAGGGATCAAATTAATCATTCTAACTCAGCCTTATCTGTGACATACAAAGGGAAACAGATTGGATTTGTGCCCTTTCTTGTTTCATAATGCAGAGTGTAATACATTCATGATGTTTGTTGGGAGAGGTTTCAAGGTTTCTACTTTTTTATGTTAGAAATTTAGGTCCATTTTAAAATGCATGTATTTTTATTCCTTGAGAAAATGAATAGTTAATCATGACATGAGAATTACTCCAGTCACTATACAATTAAAATTTAAGTTCTGCTCTGTTTCCATTTTAAAATAAAAGCATCTGGTCAACACTAATGCCAAAAAAACGATCTTCATTGTCAAATTATTATATTATTATTAAATGTAAGACACTAAGTGGCACAATTTCTAGCTACCGTTGAACCAGTTGCTGTAGTTTTATACATTAAACATTTGATCAAAACAAAATAGAGCACTAAATCAGTGAAATTAAAATTCTGAATGTCTAAATAAGTACAATAAATAACTGATTTGTTTTAAAGCGAGATCAAGTGGCAGAGAGTTTATCATCGCAAAGAGAGAGAAAGAGAGCAGTGTCTAAAATGTTATGCAGTAATAAGTCTGGAAATCCTCCCTTCAGTTCTCATGTGTAATTTAGCAGCTCAGGTTGAATCTCTGTAATCCAGCATTCCGTGTCTGGCAACATCCATGGTCCAGCATTAGCAATGACACCATGCATGCTCCAGGATTGGAATAATCACAGGGAAAAAGCAGCACCAAGCTCCCCTCTCTGTTCAACTCTCCCATGCTTAGCAGCTCTTTCATTGCCCTGATTTGCCGTGTTCAAGCTCAGGGAGGAAGGGGAAGGAGCAGAGATGGGGCACGCTCTGTGGGTGGAGTTGGGGTGGGGTCAGTCTATTGACTGAGCAAAATCCACACTCCTTTGCATCCTTACTGATTTTATTGATGGAGAGAAGGGCAGAATCTGGCACTTTAGCCTACCTTTACTGTGTAATTGCTTTCAATGAAGGAATTGCATTCAATATTCTGAGTAATAGAGGTATAAATCTTCTGTGGTTTTGGTTGACAGGTTTGTGTGTAAGCCAGTTATAGGTAGCCTTTTGTCTGCCTTGAATTTCTTCATTTTTATAGGTCTTAATGGGATTTTTCTTCTATTGTATTTTCTCTTTTCCAGTATGAGTAGATGGCTCAATAGAAATTGGATCATATTCAATCTCATATTTAAAGACATAGAAAATAGATTCCTTTTTAAATTATTGTAGAGAGGAGAATTATATAGAAGGAACATTTGCTGAAGACTTCCATTTTTTACTGTTAAATTCTTTTCTGTCCTTCCTAAACAATAAAGGCTTTTTGTTTTTCACTATGAAAAATTGTATAAATATTCTAGCTTTGACAAATACAAAGTATAAAACATTAGGAAAACTATTGCAGGGATCACTCCTTCATTGGCAGGGAGAAGGACTAAATTATCTGGATGATTCTTTATCTCTAGCACAGGGTTTCCCAGCCTATGGGTTGGGACCCAAATATGGGTCGCCATTACATTTCAAAAGGGTCACCAAGTGTCTCCCCAGGTGGCTCTGCCTCCCCGCGTTTTTGAATTGCCTTGGGTCACCAAGTCTTCCTGAATTGTCAAAATGGGTCCCCATCTGGAAAAGGTTGGGAACTGCTGCTAGCATCTGTGATTCCTCAAAGGTAGGGTTGCCAGGTGTCCGGTTTTGAACTGAACAGTCCGGTATTTGAGGTTTCTGTCCGGGAAACAAACTGAGGGGAAAAAAACGGACATATAAATGACCGGTATTTTCTAATTAATTAAGTTTTATTATTATCATGAGTATCAGTACATAGTTGCATACTGCCTGGCTGGTAGACACGCTCACGATGCGTGAGCATGTCTACCAGCCAGGCAGTACGCAACTACACAGTAGAGAGGAGGGGCATGGGGGATGGGGGGCGGGAGGGGACCAGGGCGGGATGGAATCCCCGGGGCCAGACTCGCCCGTGCGCCCCGCCGGGACCGTGCATGGCAAGGGCAGCACCCCAGGATCTGCGTGCACCCGGGCCAGCCCCACTTCCCGCCAGCCGGTTCCCCTCACCCATCTCCTCAGCCAGCCCCGCTCCTCCGACCCTCTCCTGGCCAGCCCCGCTCCCCTCCTGGCTGGTTCCCTCCCCCCCCCCCCATCTGAGATCAAGTGGATCTGGTATTTTTTTTGAAATCATCTGGTAACCCTACTCAAAGGGCTGATACAATAAGGTACAAATTTAGGTTATTTCATGAATGTTTGAAGATGACATAAGACTGGAGAAGGAAGGTATTTGTGGTAGCCATCCAAATACAGGTACAGATGGTAAAGAATGTCATAAATGGGATGTGATCACACTAGGGATGTTAAAATTAGTTTAATCAACTAATCGAATAGTCGATGGATTTTCCATCGACTATTCGATGAGTTAATAAGGGAGCTTCCTGCTTTGAAATGTAGCAAGAGCCTCCCCGACTGTTGCTGCTTTTCAAAGGTGGAAGTGCCACACTGTGTTCCACCTTTGAAATGTACAAGAGCCCTAGCAGGGCTCAGAGTCCCCTGCTGGCTCCAGGTTCCATGCTGCAATTCTGCTTTGAAATGTACAAGAGCCCCAGCTGGGACTCTTGTACATTTCAGAGGTGGAACGCAGCTGCTGCGCCCCTGCCCCCTCCCACGGAGCTGGAGCTGGGGGGAACTGGCTTTTAAGCTGGCTCCCCCCAGCAAATCTCTCCTCTACTCCCCCTTGCTACCTCCTTCTGATAGAAGCGGCATGGTGGGGGGAGCGACTAGTCGACTAGCCGATCAGTCGCTTACATCCCTAGATCACACACAGAGTTTGAAGCATTTGGTGTTCACCGAGTCTTTGCATATTGACTGTCCCGTTCACATTTTGTGCAGAGTCAAACATGCCCAGATTTGTCAAACTGCCACTGTGATTCTGGGGAGTAGGTAGATGGACTTTGGCTGCAAGATGCAGACAGGCTGCCATCTATGACTCAGGATTATTGAAAGGAATCCAAAGGACTAAGGCCTTTCAGCACTAAAGCCTTTCACATACAAAAACACTGGTTCTTTGTCCAAGGTATCAACTGGAGAATGACCTAGGAGATACAGGGGAGCTTATCCCAGAATCCACTTAGCTTCTTCAAGATTCCCTCTGCTTTACAGAAGATGTGTTGCTAGTTCTCTTGATTTCACCACAAGTCTGGTGGCTCATTTTTAAACCACCAACTTCTGGAGTCCTGCCATTATGTAACCCTTTTTGTTAAAATGAACCCTGAGGTTAAGCTTCTAGCCCCTTCATTTCAGAGAAAAGTCTTAAAATCTGAACACTAGAGTCAGGGGTGTATCCTACTTGCTCATCCTGAGACTGTCTGGCTATGTCTAGACTACAGGGTTTTTTCGAAAAAAGTGGCCTTTTTTCGAAAAAACTTCACTTGTGTCTAGACTGCCGCCACGTTCTTTCAAAATTAAATCGAAAGAACGCAGCAGTTTTTTCGACAGTGGTAAACCTCATTTTAGGAGGAAGAACACCTTTTTTTGAAAGAGAGCATCCAGATTGCCTGGGTGCTCTCTTTCGAAAAAAGTGGTGGCTGTCTAGACGATCTCTTTCAAAAGAAGCTTTTTCGAAAAATTATTTCGAAAAAGCTTCTTTCGAAAGAAGCGTGTAGTCTAGACGTACCCTCCGTGCTTAAACCAGAAGGCAAATATCAAACACTCAGATTTCATTTATATTTTTTGTTAAATCTCACTTTTTAAGCCAATGTTCTGATTTTTGAGGCCTTGACTCATGATTTTTGAGTTGGCAAAACTGCAAGTCTAAGGCCTTGTCTACACTTACCAGGGCTAAGAATTGGAGATGAAAAGCATATTTCTGTCCAGCACAGAAGCCAGAGAAAGGAGTCGGTCTTCTCACTCCAGGGAATGGAAAGGCAAATCTGCCTTGGATCTCCTCTTCTTGAGTCTAATAGCTAATGGAGATATCCAGCATCAATTAGCAACACTTCCTTTAGAAGCAGAGTTTCACAACAACACTGACAGTCAAACCAGCTGGCTAGTTAAAATATAAAGTCCTATGTTTAGTATATATCTTTGAATGCTGCAACTTCTGATCAACAATATTTTGGCTTTGCAAAAAGGGCAGCTATGCACTGTGTGAACCTTAGACTAACTTACTTACTGGAGAGCAATACAATCATCATTGTATTATTTGTTGAGTGTAGACAGCGAGTTCAGAGCTACACAAAATATTCTGGAGATATAGGGGCTGTGCTCATAGGAGCTCTGTGTTAACCAAATAAATAATAAGATAATATTGACTCCTAGCCTGAGATTTTCAAAGGAATCTAAGGAATGTATGTGCCTATTAGAAGTCAAGCTGAGTAGAGCCCCTAGATCAGTGGTTCCCAAACTTTTCGGCATCACGCCCCCCTTTTAGATTTTTGAGAAACCCTCACGCCACCCCCACCTCCCCATAGCAGCAAAACTTGCTGAGCAAAAAAAAAAGAACTGACCGGGGTCGAAAAACAAAAATAGCAGCAAAACTTAGGGGTGGAGGATTAACGGGGGTGGGGGGGTGGGGCTGGGTCACCTCACACACCCCCCCCCAGAATTTCTTCACACACACACCCCGTTTGGGAACCCATGTTCTAGATATCCTTCTAAATATGGCAGCCATAAAGCACTGGGCAAACAGAAAGTGGACTATGACCCAGGATGGTTGGAAACATATGCATTTTTAAGGAATAAATAAATAGCATTTCTTTGAGTAGAGAAGTAATTCTGCTTAGCTTCAAAAAAAAATTATATCAATTACACCAACAAATTACATCTTAGTATTACTGGGGACTTGGGACAGGACAGTGGTATATAATATAAAAGTATATAAATTAAACAAACTACAGTAAAACTCCAGTGGTCTGGCATCCAATGGTCTGGCACTCCTGATGGTCCGGCACCATCTGGAATCCGGACGGAAGTGCTCCAGGCAGCCCGACAATTGGAGCTGCTCTGCCCCCGGCTTCCCCGATTCAGCCGCTGCTGAAACTGACCAGCAGCTGACTCCAGGAAGCCCGGGGCAAAGCAGCTGGGGTGCTCTGCCCCGGGCTTCCCCAGTCAGCCGTTGGTCAGTTTCAGCAGTGGCTGACTGGGGGAAGTCTGGGGCAGAGCAGCTGGGGTGCTGCCGGGTTGGTCCCACAGCACCGAGGGGCGCATCCCCCCCACTCCACCCCAGACCCCTCATAGCCCCCCCTTCCGATAGTCCGGCATATCTGATAATCCGACACCCCCCTGGGTCCTAAAGGTGCCGGATTATCGGAAGTTTACTGTACAAGGTTGAACCTCTCTAGTCCCACACTCTCTGGTCCGGCAACATCCATGGTCCCGCATGATTTTAGTTAGCTAGATGTCCACTTATGTGTGTGGCCAGGTTTCCCGCGGTCCCATAAAGTTTGTTTACAGCCACTAGTCTTTGCTCTCAATGTTCAGTGCTGTTGTTTAGTTCTAATTTACCCATAAATGTCTTCTAGAAGCCCAGTAAGTGGTGGAAGTGTTGGTAATGCTGCTAGACAATACTGATCTGTGGTTTGGCAAATTGTCTGGTTTGGAACTGGTCAAGACCCAAGTGCTCTGGATTAGAGAGGTTCAACCTGTATATGCGTGGGCTCTCAAATGGTATAGCAGACTGACAGGCAAAATAACTAGTATGTATATGTTTTGTAGAACATCACTTAGTCAAATGCTTAGGTATTCCTTGCTTCGTATAAAAGACACACATACTTAAAGTGACAGAGCAAAGTAGCTGGAGCATATGACTGAATTTGACCCAACATCTTTAAATTTCTTTTCAGTATAGATAGGTTCTGATTTATCCTTACGCTGTTGTTTATTCCAGTGAAAAATCCATAACAGCTGCCCATTATCAGCCTCTTGGTGGGTTTCATTCTTTGCCAACTTCAAAATAATTACCCAGGGTGAGGTTCACCAAGGTATTTGGATGCTTAAAAGCAACTAAGCAAGTTAGATGTCTGATCCCCCTTGAAAGTCAATGGGTGGTAGGCACTTTGGTGTTCTGGCAAATCCCACTAAGAGCATATCTTTAGGCACTCAAATATTTTTGTAAATCTACCCTCTAAAGTTTTAAAGATGCAAACTTCATCCAGTTGTGGCTCAGAGTAGTTCTTTGGTTCTGTTCGATCTGATTTTTGAGGACAAACTGCCATTTGGATCAAAGTGATGTCATCAGAGTCAGTCTGGATTTTCTATTGTTGAAGACTGGTTTTCTATCCGCATGAACTATTGCACTTTTGCTCCAGTCGTATCCTTTTTTGAGCTTTTAGCATTTATTTTACCCATTTAAACACCTCTCTATGTTCTATGTATAAAAGAGTTAGATTTGCAATTAGTCCTAACCACGAGGTTCTTATGAACAATAATTTCAATAACATCCATTCGATAATCAGAATATTAATTTTTTAAGCAAAGGACTTTGCCTTTAGGAAGCATTATATTAATTAAGCATTATTAAAGCCTAAACCTGAAAGAAATCTAAATGGGGGAGGGACCTGATTTAACTAAGGAAATAACTGAGAGTCACAGTTTCACCTTCTGTGCCAGACATTCTCACTTTCAGGTTTTATCCAGTAGAGCATGCCTCCCACACTTTTCTGTAGGATTACTTAACTTTTCAGATATGGATTGGAACTGTCATTAACCCCCTTTCCTGACCCAGGGTCTTATGCCATATGTCTCCATAATCCATACACTTTGCTCATGGCCTTTTACTATACTCTGCATGCAGTACTCAAGGGATAAATTAAATACTGCCTGCTCCGGTGTGTAACCACTAGATTAGATCCTAAGGAAAGAGAAATAATAAGAGCAGAGCTAGGCAAGCGTGCAGTGCAGATGACAGCCTGTGCTGCATTTTTCAAAGATGAATCAAAATTACACCTGCATTATATGTGCAAGGAATAGCACTTGCACATGAGCATGCATTTTCTCAGTAAGAATGTCCATCTGCAATTTTCTGTTTACAGCTCTGCTTGCATATTTTGTGTGCTTCAGACTCTGACTTTGAAATTGCAACTCTGTGTGCATATTTTGACTGAAGTTGTGGGTTGTTATGGCAAACACTTGTTCTATAGTTGGAAAATGTTCCTTAGAAGCTAATTAATGTAATTCCTTTGTTACTTTAGTCCAGTGGTTCCCAAACTTTTTTGGCATCATGCCCCCTTTTTGATTTTTGAGAAACCCTCACACGCCCCCGCCCTCCCCCAATAGCAGCAAAACTTGTTGAGGGGGAAAAAAAGGAACTGACCAGGGCCAAAAAACAAAAATAGCAGAAAAACTTGGGGGGAGGGGGTGTTGCCTCGTGCCCTCCCCCCGGAATTTCTTCATGCCCCCCCAGGGGGGCACGCCCCCCATTTTGGGAACCCATGCTTTAGTCAGTCATCCACCAGGACATAGGATGTTTCTAAAAAAATCTTGCTTGTTCTCAAAATACTTTTATGAAGTAATTGTATTGTCTTCTAGCCATAAGAAAAACTAAGATGTAAAAATTATCTCATGTTTTATTTTTAAATATCTGTAATATGAGAGGCTGACAAAAATTACATGAGAATGTAAGAATGGCTATACTTGGACAGAACAAAGATCCATCTAGCCTAGTATCCTGTCTTCCGACAGTGGCCAATGCCAGGTGTCCAACAGGGAATGAACAGTACAGGGACTCATCAAGTAAACCATCCCTTGTTGCCCATTCCCGGCTTCTGGCAAAAGGAGATTAGGGACCCCATCCTGACTAATAGCCATTCATAGACCTATCCTCCATGAATTTATCTGGATCCTTTTTTAACCCTGCTACAGTCTTGGTCTTCACAACATCCTCTGCCAAGGAGTTCCACAGGTTGACTGTGAAGTGTGTGTGAAGGGAATGCCCCTTTCTTTTATTTGTTTTAAGCCTGCTGCCTATTAATTTTAGTTGATGACCCCTAGTTCGTGTGTTAAAGAACTGTTATTTACTCTTCATATTTACTTTCTTCACACCAGTCATGATTTTATAGGCCTCTATCATATCCTCCCTTAGTCATCTCTTTTCCAAGCTGAAAAGTCCCAGTCTTATCTCTCTTCATACAAAAGCTGTTCCATACCCCTAATGATTTTTGTTGCCCTTTTCTGAAACGTTTCCAGTTCCAGTATATCTTTTGAGATGGGGTGACCACATCTGCATGCAGTATTCAAGATGTGGGCATACCATAAATTGAGATAGCAGCAATATGGGTATGTCTACACTAGCCCCTTAGTTCGAACTAGGGATGCTAATGTAGACATTCGAAGTTGCAAATGAAGCCCGGGATTTAAATATCCCAGGCTTTATTTGCATCTTCCCATCGGTGCCATTTTTAAATCCTTAGTCGAACTAACTGCCCGGCTACACGCGCGGCAGTCATACGTTAACTCGAACTAAGTCTTTAGTTCGAGTTAACTGTTAACACCGCGTGGAATGAGGTGTAACAGTTAACTCGAACTAAGGACTTAGTTCGAGTTAACGCTGACTGCCGCGTGTAGCCGTGAGCAGTTAGTTCGACTAAGGATTTAAAAATGGCACCCAGATCGGAAGATGCAAATAAAGCCCGGGATATTTAAATCCCGGGCTTCATTTGCAACTTCGAATGCCTACATTAGCCTCCCTAGTTCGAACTAGGGGGCTAGTGTAGACATACCCTATGATATTTTCTGTCTTATCTATTCCTTTCTTAATGATTCAAAACATTCTGTTTGTTGTTTTGACTGACACTACACACTGAATTGATATTTTCAGAGAACTATCTACAGTGACACCAAGATCTCTTTCTTGAGTGGTAACAGCTAATTTAGACCCCATCATTTTATATGTATAGCTGTGGTGATGTAGTCCAATGTACGTTACTTTGTATTTATCATCATTGAATTTCATGTGCAATTTTATTGCACTGTCATCCGGTTTTGTGAGTCTTTTGTATCTCTCCGCAGTCTGCTTGGGACTTAGCTATCTTGAGTAGTTTTGTATCATCTGCAGATTTTGAAACCTTACAGAGTTTACCTCTTTTTCCAGATTGTTTATGAGTGTTGACTAGGACTGAACCCAGTACAGACCCCTGAGAGGCACCACTATTTACCTCTCTCTATTCCGAAAATTGACAATTTGTACTCTTTGTTTTCTACTTTTAACCTGTTATCAATCCGTTAGAGGATCTGCCATCTTAACTAATGGCAGTTTATTTTGCTTAAGAGCCTTTGGAGAGGGACCTTGTCAAAGGTTTTCTAAAAGTCTAAATATACTGTATTCACCAGGGATGTTAAATATTGGTTAATTGAATAGTCGAGTAGCCTCATGAATTCTTATAGGTTAATCGACTATTCTAAAGTACCTGGGAGTGGGGGCAGGTATCAGAGGCAGAAGCTTGGGGTGCCAGACAGGAGCTGGTCCTTGAGGGGAGCCAGTTTAAAAAACTAACTCTCCTCGTGGACCAGCTGCCTGTCACCCTGCGCTGCTGCCTCTGATTCAGAGGCAACAGGCGGGGTGACAGCAGCCCCTGTCCAGAGGGGGGTCTGAGCTCCTGGCCCCCGGCAGGAGCCAGAACTGATCTGGGATGCCTGCCTGCCTGGCTCCTAATACACATTAAATGCAGAACTGCAGTGGGAGTAAGTCCCGGACTCAGTGTAGCCAGGACTGAGCCAGGTTGCTGGCCAGACTGCTAAAAAAATGTGCTAGCGGGGGAGGGGTGGGGGTGGAGGAGGGAATGTGTGTAGTCTCTAGGATTAACGTATAAGCTTTTGCTTATCAGATAATTGACTACACTATTACATCCCTAGTGTCCACTGAATCCTCCTTGTCCACATGCTTGTTGACCCCCTCAGAAAATTCTAGTAGATTAGTGAGGCACGATTTCCTTTTACAAAAAACATGTTGACTCTTCCCCAAAAAATTATGTCCATATATGTCTCTGACAATTTTGTTCTTTACTATAGTTTCAACCAGCTTGCCAGATACTGAAATTGCTGCCTGTAATTGCTCCAGTCACCTCTGGAGCCCTTTTTAAAACGTGGGTCATATTAACTATATTCCAGTCATTTGGTACAGGAAGACTCTGTGTACACCACAGATAAGATCGAAGCAACCACATTCGATCGGGGTTCGAATTAGTGGGTCTAGTGAAGACATACTAATTTGAACTGAGAGGGCACTCCCATCGATACCGGTAGTCCTGTTTCTGTGAGGAGAAAGGGAAGTTGAAGGGAGAGTGTGCTCCCTTCAACTTCCTGCAGTGCGTATGGCACCAAAATTCGAGTTAAGATACTTCAATTCAATCTACACAATTAACGTAGCTGAAGATGTGAATCTTAATTCAAATTTATCCCCTAGAGTAGACAAGGGCAAACTGATTTAAAGAATTGGTTACAAACTGCATTTAGTAGTTCTGCAACCTCACATCTGAGTTCCTTCAGAACTCTTGGGTGAATGCCATCTGGTCCTAGTGGTTTATTATGGTTTAGTTCATCAGTTTGTTCCAAAACCTCCTCTTATGACTGCTCAATCTGGGACAGATCCTCACATTCGTCACCTAAAAAGAATGGCTCAAGTTTGGAAATCTCCCTCACATTCTCAGCGGTGAAGACTAATGCAAAGATTCATTGAGTTTCTCTGCAATGACCTTATTGTCCATGAGTGCTCCTTTAACACCTCAATCATCCAGTGGCCCCACTGGTTGCTGAGCAGACTACTTGCTTCTGATGTACTTAGCATTTTTGCTATCACTTTTTGAGTCTTTGCCTAACTGTTCTTCAAATTGTTTTTTGACTTTCTTAATTATATTTTTACATTTCATTTACAAGTTTATACTCCTTTCTTTTTTCCTTACTGGGATTTATCTTACTCTGTTTAAAGGATGCCTTCTTGTTTCTTACTGTTTCTTTTATTTGTTGTTTAGCCATGATGGCACACTTTTGGTTCTCTTATTGTGTGTGTGTTTTTAATTTGGGTATACATTAAAGTTGAGCGTCTATTATGGTGTCTTTTTAAATAGTTTCCATGTACTGTAGTTCCAGGGATTTCACTTTTAACACTGTACCTTTTAATTTCTGTTTAACTAACTTCCTCATTTTTGAGTAGTCCTCCTTTTCTGAAATTAAATGCTACAGGGTGTGTCTAGACTGCAGGGTTTTTTCAAAAAAAAAAAAAGGCAATTTTTCTGAAAAAACTTCAATTACGTCTACATTGCTATTGTGTTCTTTTGAAAGAAAACTGAAAGAACACAGGAGGGTTTCTGACATTGGTAAATCTAATTCTACAAGGAAGAACACTTTTTTCGAAAGAGCTCTTTCGGAAAAAGGTGTGTGTGGACGCGGAAGAGGCAGTTTTTTCGAAAGAAGAGGCCTCCAGGAAAAAGCACAGGTGCCCTCGTGGCCACTCCGTCCATAGTAATTACAGCTTAAATGCGAGATAGCGTCCATTCAGTGTTGAGTAGATTGCTTTTTCGATGCACTTTGGCAGTGTGGATTCAAAAGAAGCCTGCAATCTAGACATACCCACAGTGTTGAGCTGTTGTGGTGTTTTTCCGGCAGAGAGATGTTTACATTTCATTATCTTATGGTCACTATTATCAAGCAGTCCAGCTATAATCAGTTCTTGGACCAGATCATGTGCTCCAATTAGGACTAAACCAAGAATTGCTTCTCCTCTTGTGAGTTTCTGCTATCAGAGAACATTGCTTATGTACTACCGGAACATAATATAGTGAATACCTAACACCTTTTCCATTTCTCCTTGTTCACTCTCCAACTAGTGTGTGTATTATTAGCATCACAGGCTGGATATATATTGTCCATTTATGATAAAATATTGTTTCCTTAAGATCGTGCTTACATTAGTCTTGTTTCAATTCTAGGCAGTCTCCATCGGGCCATCAGTGTTCCAGAAGATGTTTATAACCTGGACACAGTTGATTTTTCAAGACCTCCACAAGGAGTCGCATATTATCAATCTGTTCAGGTGAGAAAAATGCAGGGAATAACTGGAAATTTGTAGAATTGCAAATTCATATCTTTATTTGCTGCCACAAACAGTGGCTTAATTTTTTTTTCTATAATGCTACGTGTTCACCTTGTAATCTCTTTAAACTTTGCAAAACACAAGAATTTCTACTGGGGTGGTGGTGTCATACGGGCTTAGTGGACACGTGGGGCTTTAAAAGCACCACCACATACAATTATAGTATTTTGTTTTTCTGAGTCTATTTACCCGCTTCACAGATCTTCACAACCAATTGCATAACTGCAACTGCCTCATGGCTACCTTTATGCTCTCTCACCACTCAATTTGAAAATATTTGAAATGGGTTGTACTCCACATTACAAAACTTAGAAAGGAGGGTGCAATGAGGGTAGGAACTGGAGGCAATACATGAACTTCGGGGAGATGTCATAGTTTTGAAGGTGGAAATGGAAGAACTGGGAGGAGTGGCTGCCATGAGAAAAGGCCTTGTAACCTCCCAGTGCCAAGTGACTCCTGAAATGATGCATCCTCCCCTTCCCCCACAATTTCTCCATTGCCCTTATTTATGCACCTCTGCCCTTCCAGTGAAATGGTGATGCATAGAAAGAGGTGCAAGCTAGGGTTACCTGCCTTCTTCCCTTTCAGTCAAGAAAGTGGGGATTGCTGAGTACATCTCCTGGATAAACAAATGCAACCAACCTCATGAGCCTGTCCTGGTCCCACAGCTGGATTGTGCACCCCTTCCTTCCACGGCTGAGACTGCCCCTGCATGGAGCTCCTCCCCAGTGAGAGCAAGTAGTATGCAGTCTGGCCCCTAGCTGCGATGGCTTGCACCCTACATTCATACATCATGTTAATTTTGAATGCACATACATATAAATAAGGTGTAGTTTGTGGATTGCAACAAGTTGCCAGTGTGCCCATTGAGGCCAGGAAAGTTGTTCATCACTCAAGGTCAGATAAGCTGACTTCATGTACAAGCCCGATTACAGTATTGTTAATAATGCTCCTTGTCGACATAACATCTTTCATCTGTCTGAGGGTCTCAGAGCCTTTTCAGACACTTAACTTCAGTTTTGGAGATTTTTGTGTTCAGTGTGTTTGCAGATCAAACTTTGGGTGTGTCCAGTTGAACACCTAAAACAGAGATGACCCAGAATGTAGAGGCCCTTTTGGGTATCTTATGTTTAGTGACTTGCACAGGATCACACTTTGAGTTGGTGGCAGAGCAGGGATTAGAACCTAGGTATCCTGAAGTCTAGCCCCTAGTGCTTAGGAGCCAGAACGCACTCCCTCCTAGTTTCAATGGAAGGTTCATGAAGAAGTGCAATAAACCCCATTTTCATCTGCATGTTTGTCTGCAGTCCACCTTTTATTGTACTGTTCTACTTTCTACTAGCAAGTAGCAAAAATGTTATCCACGCAAATTATCACAGAATAATTAAGAAAACAAAAAAGCTCTGTTCTTATGATGACTCTTGTCCCTTTTTGCTTCAGGTGGCCTTGCCAGGCTCTTACAGAAATAGCTGGAGGACTGGAGCCCCACAATATACTTCATACAAGACAATGGAAGAGAGGTATCAAAGGCAGCCTCTGAAGAGATTAGAAGTTTCTCCCCAGAAAGGTCCCGAGAAGCTGGTATATGTATACAATGATTTCCACTACAACAGGGGAAATCAAATTGGATTCACTCGGAGGCATGATGATAGCAGGAGATCCAATGTTAGTGTTCCACCAAGATATGCTCGTTCTGATATTGTTGGTCCCAGTAATCCTGATTCTGCAATCAAACAGCAGATTTATCAAACCCATTTCCGTCTAGGGTCTTTTAATGACACAGTCTTTGACAGTACCCCCAGCAGCCCAGCTGTAGTTATGTACCCACAAGTGGGGAACAGTCGCAGTATGACCAACCTCTTGGAGAAAGAGAACTACCTGACTAATGGTAGTGCTGTGGGACAAGTCAGATCACCATTTCTTTCCCACGCTGGATTTCAGAACAGGCAGTCTTTGAAGTCCAGCTGGCAACAAAGTACCTTCAGAAACACACAGTCCACAAGGGAAACTCCCCAGGCAACCGTACTGACCAGTCGTAGTGCAGAAACAGGTGGAAAGAAGATGGCATTGACTGCAGCTATGGCAGCAGCCACAGAAAATGATCTCTTACGCACTGAAAACGTTGTCACCAGTGGCACACAGCTAGGGTAAGTTTGATTCTAAATCTGCTCTAGGATATATCTGGAAGTTTTCATACTGACTCTGCCACACATTTCCCTGTAAAAAAAGAAATGATCCCCCTCCATTAGTTCACAGAGAATAGATGCATTTCTAGCTGTTTTTTCCTTTATGACTCGTGTTTTGGATAAATGGAACAAAGAAGGGGAAATTATTATTATTTTATTATTTATTTATTTATGTATTATTATTTATTTATTTATTTGTTTGTTTGTTTGTTTACTTATTATTGGTTGTGCCTCTATAAACCGGAACTCTCTGGTTCAATAACATCTGTGGTCCAGACCACGGATGTTTCATGATCAGAGAGTTCCCAGTATACTGTAGATGGGGGTGGAGGGGTGGCCCAGCTGGGCTGCATGGGGAGGAGGGAAGCCAGATGCACAACCCAGCTGGGCTGCCTGGGGGAGCCAGGAAGCCCTGGCGGGAAGGGGGGCAGCAACAAAGGGGCCAGTAATGGCCTCTCTGGTCTGGCAAAATCTCTCATCTGGGATCAGTCAGGTAGGGAGATCTGGTATTTGCCTTCAATAATTTACAGTCTAACTTGCAATAATGTATTGACAGGCCTTGCTCTGTTGGGTAGAACAGATTCTTTCAGCACTCATTCATTGTGGCTGTTCATACAGATTGAACCACTTGATAACCAGAAGAATATTACAAGTTTACTTCACATTCCTATTTCATATTTTCTTGCACATGTAATTTTAAATGTTAATTGTTCTCCTAGCACCAACAGTATAATTAGATAATTTCTTTTTTTTTTAACATGAGTATTGTCTTCAGATGCCTTTTTCTCCAAAGCTTTGTTTGCTTTCATATTTTGTTGTTGCTGTTTTTTTTGCTCCCTTTGATGGAGTTTTGCTGTGGAGCTTGAACATTTCTGATCAGATAGCAGCAACATTATTTGTTTACCTGGGAATTAAGTGTACATTGTACAGTCCATTAAGGTATACAGCATCAGAGTAGAACATTGTTCTGTAGTCGTCAGGTCAGCACAAGTTATCATACAGTAGTAAAATGATTCTGTCAAAATAGGAGCTTGTTTAAACAAAATTCCTGAATTCCTGAAGTGATATTGATACTCCTTAAAGCAGACAAGTTTAAGGGGTTAAGCTGACTGAGGCTAGAGGTAGGGATGCTGTGCTTAAAAGAAGCACATGGGATCTTTTTCAGGGAGATAAGTCAACATGCCGCATTTATTGAGCATACATAGATCAATCAATACTTTATCATATGCATATGATATAGCACACACACACCCCGCCTTGTTGTTACCAATAGTTGCTCCCCCTAACTGCACTGGCAAGCTGAGTTAGGTGGGGGAGAGATGGAGCTGGGCTTCTGCCAATCCGGATTGATGTTCCCATGTTGACAAGATGAAAACCCGAGGTCCCTCTTCAAGATGCCTTAGATTTATAGTGTCTTCTCTCTCATCTTTACACCAGTTAGTCATCACATGCATATGCATGATTTGTGAAAGTCATCATATGCATATGCAGTCAGACATCTGTGGCACCTTTGTCTGGGTGGTGTCTTAATACTGTCACATTCACCTTCAAAGAGGGTGTTTCCAGAAGCAGGCCCTTGCTGCTGACTCCCAAGGCGTCCATAGGTCCAGTCTTCTTTCAGTGAGCCCACTTCACAGGTCCCATTGTTCTTCTCATTGTTCTTGGATCTGGCTTCCACCCCTCTCTACCCCTTGCAAGTGCAGGGAGTTGCTGGTCTTTCATGCCTTATCCATTCACACCTCGTTCACTCAGCAGGACAATCAATTAAGCAAAAGGGGGGTACAAAGTCTACAAGATACAAGGTTTCTATGTAGAAAGACTTAATACAAAGTTTCTATGTCCTATATGAAAGTATACAACGTTTCTATATAAAAGGACTTAATACAACAAAGCTAAAGACTTATTACAATGCTAAAAGGACTTGATACAAACTTAAAAGAGAAAATGATTAATACAGAGATTAATAAGATGTATCTTCAGGGATGTAACAGTGTAGTCGATTAACCAATAAGCAGAAGCTTATTAACCAATAAGCAGAAGCTTATAAGTTAATGCTATAGACTACACGCATCCCCCCCCCCTTTCCTCCCACCAGTAAATTTTTTAGCAGGCTGGCCAGCAGCCTGGCTCAATTTTGGCTCATGCCGGGTCCAGGGCCTACCCCCACTGCAGTTCTGCATTTAAAGGGTATTAGGAGCCAGGTGGGCCGGCATCCCGGCTGAGTTCTGGCTCGTGGCAGGTACAGGAACTCACCCCTCCTCCCCATCCCAGACAGGGATGCTGCCACCCTGCACTCCTGCCTCTGATACAGAGGCAGCAGTACAGAGTGGCAGGGGGCTCCTCGGGAGTAGGCCCAAGTGCACTGGCTGCCGGCCTCACCCCTGGGGACTATGGAATAGTCGTGTACCCAATAAGAATTCATGAGGTTAATCGACTATTCAATTAATTGATATTTAAAATCCCTAGCTAAGGAGCAGGCAACTGAATTTCTATATGTATCTTCTGACTGGATAGGAGGAAGTGACTGGGTTGAACCTTAAAAGCTTTGACTGCTCGTTTCAGTTGAGGTATGCTTCCAAAAGTATGCTCATTGATTCATGAAAAGAAATATCTGAACCTTGGTTGGTCAGCGAAATTGTTCGGTAAAACTCTCAGAAGAGCCTCTCTCATGCGCATTCCTTACGCCCTATATCCACGTGGGCAGTTCTTAAAATGGTCTGTCTTGAGGTGTTATGGCACTTTTAAGTCCTAGTCACAACCAGGAAGTACAGGAAAATGAAACAAGCGGGATAAAAACTTGCCATACGTTAAGAAAAATAAACTCAAAGCCATTTTCTTTTTGGAGAGAAGGGGGGAAGTTGGTTCAAGTTTTAGCTCAAGAATTAGCTGCACTAGCAGATGCATTTATCCTGGAGATAAGGCAGATACAAGTCCCATTGCTGCTCTCCCACAAAGGTTCTGCTGGGAGAAGCTGCCACTGTGTGAGACATCCCAGAAGATGTGGTACAATCAGTGCATCTCCAGGTCCCATGCTCTGCCACAGTGTGACTGGCAATGCACAGATTGGGAACGTGTAGTTGTTGTTCGCATCACCAAAGGAAATGTTTACCGCATAAGCTCACATCTGGGATTCTAAGAGACCGAACGAATAAGGCCCTCGTTATCTTTTTCCTGTATGAGCTACTATTGACTGTTGAATTATATTTGAGTGGCTTTGTTTCTCCATTAAGGCCCTGATTCATGAAAGCACTTGTACACATACCTAAATCCGACCTATGGACTGAAGCTTGTATTTAAAGTTAAGCACATGCTTAAGGGCTTTCCAGAATCATGATCTAACTGTGGACTTGTTTCAAACTGAACTCGTTTGGGGGGAAGAATAGGGTTGTACACCAGTAACACCAGTAACATGTTTTTATAGAGAAGGATTTTTTAAAGAAAATTAGAGGAATAAAGTAGAACAAATTACATAAATGATTCACAATTAGGCAACATGAGATTTAGTCAAGGCAGCTCTGTAGGAATACATTTAAAAATCCAGTTAGCAAACAGTTTTGCTTGTATCTCTCAGAGATGACCACTCAAGGGCCACAGTTTAAAAACAAAATCTTTTAGTTTTGTTCTGGAACAACTTTTCTGTTTGATTAATTATGGAAACAAATACTAGAATTTAGATGCCAGACTATAAGACTTGGAAAAATTGCTGTTCACACCTACAAGTGTGTGTATTCAATTGTTGTGCCTCTAAGTGATTGTACTCATGTTCAAATACAGGGGAAAAATTAGTGGCCAGATTAGGCCTTCTTTGAAAATGTATTAATTACACATTTTATAATATTAATAGCCAATTTTTTTGAGCCCATCTTTATTGGTACCCTATATTTTTGCATCCACAAATTATGGACAAATAACTGTGGGAAGCCTCTTGGTCACTTAAATATCTATATACTTGCATGCTCTGTGTTTAGATGGTCAAGTGCCCTAAACTGCACCTTCAAATTACAGCCATATTATGAAAATTTAGCCTTAAATTTCCAAAACAACACAGCATTTACTCCCAAAATACAAGAATCTATAAGGGATGTCACATTAGTTAGAGATTGGAAAAGACAAATAGTCAAGACATAGTCCCTGAAAACAGATGTACCACTTGATAGTACACTTAATCATCAACAAAAAAAGTTTGTGATTATAATTTATTATTTTTAAAATACTGAAGTAAGAATAATTTCTTTCGAGTGCTGGTGTATAATAAGATACTTGTGGTTTGCAGATGTGTTTATGTTCAGGCATCTGCAAAAACTATCATTAAAACTTCACCCTTATTTTAAAAAAATTCTAGATATGCCTGATATTTAAGTATAGGAATTTTTGCAGTTCATTCTGTTCCATATTAATGTAGAATTATGTATTTATGAAATACTAGACTATATTGTGCTCTCATGCACACCATTGTAAACTGAGTAGCATAACTACAGTGACAAGACAGGACAATTAGCTGTGAGCATAAACTGACTTTTTCTGGATGTATATCCATGATACTAAAAACAAAATTTGGCCCTGCCAATGTTATTCTGTAACATTTGTCACCTCAAGTGAAGAGGAGTCGGATAAGTCTTTCTCTTACAGTAAATGCTGGATTATTAAAAGTTATGAGTCCAGTTCTATACTCCTATATTGAATCTTTTAGATCCTACACTAATTCAGTAAATGAGAGTAGGATCATGGTATTACTCATGTAAAGCACAGAGGATGAAATCCTGCCTTCAGGGAAGTTTTCTGGAATTCTGTCATTGACTTCAGTGGAGGCAGGATTTTATGCAGTGTAAGCCAGTCTGCTTCCCCAAACATCTCTCAGTCTAAGATATAAGTCAACTCATCAGCATTAAAGCCTTAGCAAACTGTAATAAAGCACATTCTGCATATTTTACAGCTATGTTCAGGAAGGTATTGAAAATGTAAAGATTCGTTCCTACTTTGGTCTCTTTAAAGAATAACCAAGAGGATATAAAATGATTAAACTCTATGTATAAAATACAAGCATTTAAAATCATTTACAGAATATTTAGCTAACCCTGTGAATACAGAGCCTGAAGCACAGATACACTTAACCCACTTATTTTTTGGCCATGCCAATAAGCGGATACCCCAGAACCACTCTCATATCAAAGGCTTAGAGAGTTCCTGGAGTGCTGCGGCCTTTTGATGCTACACAGCTGTTCAAAGAGCAGCTCCTTATGGAGTCGTCATTCTACTTGGCATGGAGTACCTTAACATTATCGGACAAAATGGTGTATCACTACTACTCCATATTTTAGTGATCCACATAAGGTGTCGTTTGGAAGAGATACAGTTATTATGGATATTCATTTGCTTATTTGCCCTCCACTTGCGCTAATTCGTAATATGGTATTTGTTCATCTGTGAAGGTTTTGAAGTTAGGATGGGATCAGGGCACCAAATTTTGATTTTAAAACTTTGAGCTGGTTGAACTGTGAAATGTGCTCTACAATGGCTCATTCTAGTGACTAAAGATAAACTTTAATGAAGTAAAAATTAGACTAAGCCTCAGACCTGTTATAATTAGCCTCAGTATAACCTTGTGAACAGGAATGTAGGCAATGAAGGGCGTACCTTACCCGTCCTAAATCTACGTATGCTAATGTGTGTGTTTTATTGACTCACACCCATTGTCAATACATTTATTGTCAGCACATGAGCCTAGTGATCTTTCCTTCCAGCTTTTGATATTTTGCCTGATGTAATGGCCATCATCATGCTGTTTCCATGCACCCAAAAAGCCCCCAGGGCCCAGTGCAGCAGATGTTCCCTACGTAGAACAGCTGAGAAAGCATAGGATGTTAAAAAACATACGGCGAGTGCATGCCATCATAATGACATTGCAGAGAAAAACTAAATCAGAGACCCCTGAAAGCTACGAACACTCTTTTTAAATTTGGCCTCCAGTAGGGTCCAGTCCTTCATGGTGCGATGGATGTCCCAAGCCCAGTGGGAGTAAAGGTTGCTCTGCACCTGCAAGTATGGGCACCTTGGAACTTTTGGTCTGGGTTTGAAATTCTAGCAGATTTAGTGTGGGCTGCTCCACTTGTTTGTGTTATAACAACTCCACTGGGTAGGATTTTTTTTTCCACAGCACATATCTGGCTGTTATAGACACCATGACACTTTTCTTAGCTCTCCTACTACTGGGAGGAAAATCATAGGTGAAGGATGACTAAAGAGTGTTGATAGTTATGAATTGCCTGGTAAAAGCCATTGGCTGAATGCTAGTACTCTGCCACCTTGATTCACGATAACATCCCTGGCTGTATATTTAGGAGCCCAGAAGGGGAGATGACTCTGGAGCGTGCAGTGGGCATTCTGGATACCGAAAAGACATCCTCATTACCCAAGATCCTTGCTGCCATTACCTTTATACAGCACGAGTGTTTCCAGAAAGCAGAAGCCAGAAAGAAAGTGAGTGACTGTTTTCATATCCACTAACAAAGCAAAGAATGCTCTGTATCTGCTGTACTGCGTTGTCTGCCATTTGAGAGGATGGCACTTTAAGAAGCCTCATGCAAAACACCATGTAACTGTCTAAGCTAGAGCCTATGCTCTTGTAATTTGCTGAAGTCCCAATGGAGTAGCACCAGTTTACACCCACAAAAAATCTGGCCCTCTATTTAGTATTTATAGGCAGCTGTGCTTACTATATAATTAATATATACTTTCTATTTCTCATCTCCTGTCTTCCTTATTGTTTTCAAAATTAGGGACAATTTTATTAAAATCATTGCTTGGTTAGAGAAGAGATAAGAGAGCCCGATAAATACCTCAGTAGACAGGAAACAGGGTTCTTTCATTGTGCAAATGGAAATCAAAACCTGTTGTGGTGTTTGGACAGGATAATGTGAAAGAATAAAATGATCTAAGAGTCTGTCTCATTTAAGTTGAGAAATCAGTTGAGAAATCAGTTATCTGGATAGTTAGCGCTACAGTATCTGAGGTTTGGATATATATACATTTTCAAAAAAACCCTGCAAAGTTCAGACCTAGATTTGTACTTTTTCAGGGTTTAGGTCGTGTTTGTATTGGATTGAGGTGTACTTACCCGGAAGATGGGCCTAACAAATCTTTATTAAGGCAAAACCCTCAGCAAGGGATTGTAGTAAGAATTGTACTGGATTATCTCAAATGTTGATAGTGTAGGAAAGCCTAGATTTGGGAAGGTGGTCTTTCATTTTTTTAATGGAATGAAAGTCTGAAAAAATACAAAATGTTGTGAAGCCCATTTTACTTCTAAATAACCTAAGCATTCGTACACCCCTCCGTTCTTGTTACTACACAGCATACTGTCTTGTGAATTGGGTTGCCAGGTGTCCGGTATTCACTCGGACAGTCCGGTATTTTCGCCTCCTGTTTGGTAAAAAAATTCAGGAAAATACTGGACACCTAAGATGTCCAGTATTTTCTGATTGTTTTCCCCAGCCAGGAGGCAAAAATGCCAGGCATCTGGCAACACTACAAACACTCAGCGCCCGGGCTCCCCACCCCCGAGGCCCCCCTCCAGCCTGCAACACCCCCAGCCCCCAGACCCTATGCTTACCTGGTTCTGCAAGGCTGCCAGCACAAAATGGCTGCTGTCAAAAAGACCTAGGGGAAGAAATGCTTCCCCTAGGTCTTAGTGCTCAACCTCTCCCCTGTTCCTATCCCTGCACTCACTCTTAAAGGGGACATGCTGTTTTAATGCTGGGGGGCGGTTTGTTAATAAGTCTTAGAGTTCCCCCCCCCCCTTTTTTTTTATTTGTTCAACAACTTTGGTCTCTCCCCCTTTTTTTTTCCTTCAACAGAATTTTTTCCCAGTGTTTTTTTTTTTGGGGGGGGGAGAGGGGAGTTCGGTATTTTTTGTTTCAACCATCTAGCAACCCTACTTGTGAAGTCCTTGTGTAGACTCTCTGACTGCTGAGTTTACCTGTTTTGTATAAGTGTTTGTATAAGTGTTTAATCACTCTTACTAGACTTGTAACCATGGGAATAGCAAATAGATAATGACACAGATTTTTTTTTTTTTAATTTGAAAGAACCCTGTTAAGTTATTTTACATAAGGGTTGAATTAAATAGAAAACTGTTAAATAAAAAAACCTTAGCCACTATTATCTCTGTGGATTGTGAAACCACTTGAGTGTCTCAGTAAAAATGCTGATCGTGGTAAATGACTGACTGTTCCCCTAATAAATTCTTCTGTCCTTGGATCAGCAGCTTTATCAGCAAATTACTGCCTCACAGTTGGGGGTAGCAGGAAGGGGAAATGTATGCTCTATGCATACCATTCCTCATAGTTCATGTTCTATCATATCTGAAACCCAGCTATTGAGTGTTTTTTGTGTGATCAGTTTTCATTGTATATTGGGTGTTATGTAATGCTTTATTTGTTACTGTGGTCTTATGGCCTTGTCTGTAGCAACTCTGTAGGTAAGGCTGAGTTAAGTTTTGTATGTAAAGCAGAGAATCAACTTCTTTGTTATTTATATAAGAGAAACACAGTGTATGCTCCCCAAAATTACTGCACTTACTCTTTTCATGCAAAATGAATTTTCTAAGAATTTACAAGTAAATCTGTTAATTTGTTAGGAATTAAAACAAATAAAATGGATCCTTTTAAAAAAAGTTACTATCGAGTATCACACTTGTTTTTCCATCTCTCTCTCTCTCTCAAAAAAAAAACCCCTCAGCAACAGAATAACCCAGACTCTACAAGTGTCCCATTAAGTTAAAACTCACTGAAGTCTTGAGGTATTTGGGGATGGATGGATGATAAGGATTTATGGTCATTTTTCCCCATTATTCTTTATAACTGAAAGTTTTCCCCTGCCACAGAGACTGAGAGATTGAAATGGTCTGCTACTAAGATTACCACAAAGAACCTCCCATGGGCGGTGGGTGACAGCCCAGCTGGGGAAGGCAAGCTTCAACCCCGCCCTTTCTGCTATGATATGACAATAATGCAAGAGCGATGCAGTAACATTTAATTCTTATTAGTGTTTGTGGATGCTGCTTCAATTAAATGATTTTTGAAGTCACATTTGACTTTTCCTCTCTTATAGTGTCAATACCAGACATAGTTAAGGTTGATTGGGTGCCTTAAACTGCAGTACCATACTAAACAGATTTGGATTTCCTTTATGTTTAATTATGTTTAATCCCTACATGTAAATTTCCTTCATGTCTTTGGTTTTGAGATAATTACACCTTTGTAATGTGGACTACTCTAAGTTACTGATATTTACTTTTAACCTTCACTCCATTTTAATGAAGTTGTTTTTTCTGGGAACACGTTCTGTTGCTATGTATACTAATCTTAAGTATGGATGGATCATTACTTGTTTGTTTCATTAAAAGCCAGATGTTGAAGGGATTATATGGTTTACTGTGGTTACATGCTACAGAGCATTTTCCTACTTAGGTCCCAGCTCAAATATACTTAGGCTTCTGTTTTTCTGAGTTTGTTTATTCCATTTTCTGGGTTTATTTTTAGTAGCTTGAGTTTTATGTAGATGTGAAAAAATCAGCATTTTTCCAGGCTATGGATTTTAGTGTTTAACTGATACATACTGATAAAATGTCCTTGATTTAAAAAAAAAAAAATCAGTATGCATCCAATAAACACTGGAAAAAATCACCAGAAATGGTTACTTGGATCTAAGGGTGCGTCCACTAGGGCAGAGAATAGGGGTACAGGAGGAGGTGCAGGGGATTAGGCTGTGAGCTAGGGCAGGAGGGGACTGTGATCTGGGCAGGGGATTGGAGTGTCAAATCTGGGAGGGGGTATGGGTACAGGAGGGGGCAGAGGATTTGGGTATGTGGAGTGGTGGGGCAGGAGTGGGGGGCAGAGGGTTGGGGAAGTGAGGGCCTGGGGTGCCAGAGGCAGCCTCTGGCCAGGAGACTTACCAGCCAGCAGCCTTTTCCTGAATCAGCCTCCCTGCCTGCCCTGTCCCCGCGCACAGGCTGCATTCATGTGCTCTGTCAATAATTATGAGCCCCTTGTGCTTCATGGCTGCTTCTTATTGAAACAGGCAGCCCTCATTGACCAGTTTTTGGCCAAAAGCCGGTCAATGGGGTTATGCTGGGGGTGGAAGCAGCTTCTAAAGCTTCCCCTCTCCCATCCAGGCTCAGTTTTTAAAGTGAAACTGCCCTGCAGCCATTTTTCTGAGTGGTGTGCTGGTGGGGCAAGCTAAGCGGGGATCATGCCTAGGGCTCCCCACAGTATCTGGGGGCTGGATACGGTGTAGGGATCTAAGCGACTAGTCATCTATATGATAAGCATAAGCTTATCAGATAGTCAACTAATAATGCAACTAGTCGCTTCCCCCCATTTCTGCTTCTATCAAAGAGGCAGCAAGGCGGGGGAGCAGGAGACAGTGCTGGAGGGAGCCAGCTTAAAAGTGGTTCCCCCCAGCACTGTCTCTGTGGGGGGCAGGGGAGGTAGAGGCCTGGACAGTCCGGTATTTGTGGCTTCTGTCTGGTAAAAAACTCAGAAAATATTTTCTGTTTTTCTCAGATGGAAGGCTGCTTGGGACATTCTTCCCCTGCTGCGTCTGGTGGGGGCGTGGGGATTTCAAGGCGCAGTGACTCTTTTTTTGTGTGTGGGGGGGTGGGTTTTGGGTTTTTTTGCTCAACAACTTTGGTCCCCAAAGGTTTTTTTCCCCCGCTATGTTCGGCAGTCTCCACTTGTGCCAGTTTTCCTGCGATTCTGCTTTTGAAATGTACAGGAGCCCCTCTGGGGCTGTTGTACATTTCAGAGGCTCCAGCATGGTAGGGAGCATGGGGCCAGTCCCCTGCTGGGCCCGTATTCCCTGCGGGGCTTCTGCTTTTGAACTGTAGCAAGAGTCCGGCAGGGCACTTTTTACGGTTCAAAGGCAGAGGTGCCTTTATCAACTACTCGAATAGCTGATGGAAATCCCATTGACTATTTGATTAGTTAATCTAAATTTAACATCCCTAATCTGGTGGCTTGGTGGGCCAGATTCGACCCATGGGCCATATTTGGCCCAGGCCTGTTTAAGAGCATGGCCTTCTGTTCAGTGGGTTTAAATAAGCCAATAGCTTTCATGAACTCTGCCCAGTAAATGGGTAGCAAATAGGCTAGTAGCCTTCATGAGCTCTGGAGTCACTGAAAATTTAAAAAAGAAAAGCCCATAAAAATGTTTAACGAAAAACAAAACTAGAAACGCCAAAAGGACATGCCAGCTTTGTGGCAGTAAGAAAATAGGCCTTCACAGCGCTTGGGCTCCACTGACCTAGAGAAATAGCCATCTCTCAAGATAACTCTCTAAGAATCAGAATGTTGAAAACATAGGGAACCAGGTCAATAGTGCGTTAGCAGCAAACTTTACCTTTAATGCAGCCGAGTCAAAGCAAAGGCAGGCATGCAGAGTACATGGCCAGGTCAGGAAGATAACAGGAGGCTTTGTTGGATTTTATTTCTTCTCGTTCTCCGCACCTGCCAGTTTGATGAAATTCATTTTGTCGTGTGGCTCCATACTACCCATAGTAGTTGTATCAGTTTTCTAAGTCTTGTATATACAATCCTTGCTACTCAAGGATGAGTTTCTCCTGAAGACCTTGTTACATTATGGGATGCTAGATTAAACCATTCCTAATTGTGCTCAATTGTAAGACCCACTTAATAAGGAACTTGTTCCTAAAGAAGCCAAAGCTCATTTACACCACATCGTGGGATAATTGAGATACTGAGCTTTGCCACAGCATATAAACACTGAAAAATATTTTATTTCCATAGCGCTGCTGTGATATAAAATGTTCTTTTCGTTTTGCATTCTTTTTGGGTCAGATCTTCAGTGTCTGGTCTTCTAAAAAGACATTGAAGAGAACTCTCTTGTGCCGGTGATCAATGTCTTAAGAATAGTCAAGTTTTATTGATTTAATTTATAATTGATTGTACTTTGGGAGTTTGTTTTGTATTTTTATTAATTTTCTGTTTAGTGTGCTATTGCTAGGAAGTGCCTAGTAAGTAAAATGTGTTATTTATTATGTGTTCAGCCCATACAGTAGAGACAGCAAAGAAAACTGCAACCTTTCTAGCAGGCTCTCTAGAATGAGAAAATAATAATTTTGAACTTCTGTAGCACTTACATCCTTGAAACTCAGAGCACTTCACAAATATTATTGCATTAAATCCAGTAACAACCCTGTGAGGTGCAGAATTATTTTCATCCCCATTTTATAGATCTAGAAGATAGGGCACAAAAAAGGTTAAATGATTTATGTGAAGTTGAACAAGATGGTGGCAAATTTGGGAACAGAACACAGCTCTCTTTAATTCCAGCCCCATGCATTGAACTATACTACTTTCCTTAGCTATGAATTATGACTGTGACTTACACAGAAGCCCCAAGATAAAGAGTTCCATAACAAAAGTTACAATTAGAACTGGGCAAACTATTTTGGGGGGAGGAGGGGAATAGCACATTTGAAAAATGCAATGTGGGGGTGACCAAAACCAATCAAGAGTCTGGGTTACATTTGGTGAATAAGTTAGGTTAGAGAGACAAAATGAGAGAAAAAATTAAAAGCCAAAAACATTTTCAAAACAAAGGATACTGACATTTCTATTCTAAATTACCTATTTGGTTTTGAAATGTCATTTCATTAGACCCAAACAAAACAGTTTCATTTTTTCATTTCAATAGGAAAACCTGGAAAAAAAGTTCCATTCAAAAGGAACACTTTTTCCAGACTTTTATCTGCCACTGAACCAATAAATAAGTTATTCAACTCAGCAGTAGTTACAATCATGACTGATTCACTGCCCTAGCTATTAATGATCTGAGCTTCCAGTCATTCGGCCCACTATTAGACCTAAGCCTATGAATAACCTCACAGAATCTATATTTGAGGAGGCTTTTTTCCCCAGAATCTAAACCATGAAAACGCTTCTTTTGGGTTTCCTCCCCCAGGTTTATTTCCTTCGTGGCATTCCCAAGCTTCTACAGCTCGTAAAAACGCAGAATGGGGAAGTTCAGCGGCTGGCATGTGGAGCTTTGAGGAACTTGGTATATGAAGACAATGACAACAAACTAGAAGTGTCTGAGCAGCATGGGATCCCAGTCCTGCTCCATGTACTCAGACAAACCAAGGATGTGGAGACTAAGAAGCAGATAACTGGTAATTCTTGCAAAATATTTGCATGCAGATTTTCAATGCTTTACATAGTGCACAGGCCTGTTGTAATATATGTGTTTGTTTATTTAGCAGCATGATTGATGTGTCAAATATAATCCAGAAAGGAACAAGGATTTAAAGGGGCATTGTGTCAATAGCTAAACCCTGAAGTTTCTATTCAAGGCCAGTTTGTCCTCCTAAGGCAGTGGTCTCCACCTTTTTTGCACCTAAGATCACTTTTTAAATGACAGAACAAGCCAACATCTACCGCCCCGCCCCTTCCTCTCTATTCTCCTCCTCTCCATCACTTGCTGTCCCCAGCCCTTATAGTGCTGCTTTGTTTTTTTTATTCTTCTGTAGGAATAGGTTTTTCCAACATTTGGCTTGTCTAGACTGGACCAAATGTCAGAAAAAACCCTTCTTTTAGAAGCCCCCTTATTCCTCATGGAAAGAGGAATATAGGGGTTACCAAAAGAGCATGTTTGCTCTTCCACTAAAAAAAGCAGAAGAACAAACGCATCCCTGGATGCAGAAGAGTTTTTCCGGGATATCTCTGGAATCCTGGAAAAACTCCTGCAGTCTAGCTGTACCCTCACTGGGTTGAGACAGGATGGTTGGGCTCTGGGGTAGGAATGAGGGATTTGGGTGTGGGAAGGGGTGAGAGGTGCAAGATCTGGGAGGAAATCTGGATGCAGGAGGAAGTGGAGAAGGGGATGCTGGCTCGGGGAGGGGGCTCCAGGCTGGGGAGTGTTGGGGTCAGATGGAGGGTTGGGCTACTAAGCAAGCCACAGGCTTGTGGATGTGAGGGTGCAGGAATTTGGGTTGGGATATGTGAGGGGCTCAGGGCAGAGGGTTCCAATATATGACAGGCTCAGATCTAGGGTCTGTGGGGTGCAGGAATATTACCGTAATTTAGTGAATATAACCCGCGGGTTATATTCGTTTTTACAAACCCCGCACACACATACACATACACACACCCCACGGGGTATATTCAGGTGCGGGGTATATTCGCTAAATTACGGTATAATGCTGTGGCCGGATCGGGGTTTGGCCCCAATTGTGGGTTTGTTGGCCAGGCTTCATTTTTAAATAAAAGACTATCAAATACAAAAAGTTTCTGCCTTCTCTTTATTTCTGAGAAGGGCAGGGAACCTTTTTGAGTCAGTGGTCACTGACCCACAGAAAAGTCAGTTGGGGCCACACATGGGAGATGCAAAAAAAACAAACCCCTCCTCCAAAACCCCCCCAAGCCTCCCTAATGTGTCCCCAACTGTGCTGGTGGGAGCAGGGGACGTGGTACTGGGAAAGGGTGTTAGTGGGTGCTGGGGCAGGGGACAGGGTGGCAGTGGGGCAAGGGTCAGGGTTCTGGGGTGAGGCAGGGGGCAGGGTTCTGCAGCAGGGGGCAGGGTGCCAGTGGGGGAGAGGGGACAGGGTTCTGCCACAGGGGGCAGGGTGCCAATGGGAGCAGGGAGTCCCCTGCACCCGCCTCCTCCCAGGACTCCTCCCCCCTCTCCCTCCACGGAGCAGGGAAGCCCCAGCGGGCACTTCCTCTGGGGCTGACTCCCCCCCCCCCTCCCGCAGAGAAGGGTGCACCTGGGCTGAACATCATGGCCAGCTGGCCAGGCAGCCCTCTTCTTTGCTCCAGCTCAGCTGCCCTGCGCTCAGCCCGGGGAGGCTGCGCTGCACTCCTGCTGATCAGGAAGCCCTTCCTCTTTGCTCTGGCTGGGGCCAGAGGGCTGGAGTGCGGGGAAGGGGGATGCAGACTCTGATCTTGGGCTAAAGGATTTGGAGTGTGGCAAGGATTCTGAACTGAGCCTGGGGCAGGGAGTTTAGGTGCAGGAGGGGGTTCAGGGTGCTGGCTCCGGGAGGGAGTTTGGGTGCAGGGGGACTCGGGGCTAGGGCAGTGGTTTGGGGTGCAAGACGGGTTCAGGATTGGGGCCAGGGTTTGGAATGCAGGCTCCACTGGGCACCGCTTACCACAGGTGGCTGCTGGGTGGTGGTGCAGGGGGCTAGGTCAGGCTCACCCCTACTCTGGCCCTGCACTACTCCCAAAAGCAGACAGCAGACTCTCCATCCCTGTCCTCTCTCCCCTCCTTATGGCTGCCTCCCTTCCCCTGCTCTGTGGAAATGGGGTATAGGGTGGAGAGAGGAGCACCCTGACATCAGCAACCCTTCCTCTTCTTCCTGTGCCCCACACAGCAAGCAAGAGGCTCCTGGGTCTAGTGGGGGGGCAGCTCCAAGGCAGAGGGCAGGAGCAGCATGGCAGTGCTAAGAGGGGCAGATGAAGTGCCGGCACCTGACAGCCTCCTCACCAAACATGTGAAAGGCTCCAAGATCTATCAGTAGATCCCGATGACCACTGAATTAGAAAACAAGCCAGCAGCGAGCCATGTTAATGTTCTTTAAAGCACAGAGGAAAAATATGTCTGTTTTGCAAATGGAGAAAGACAAAATGGGGAGATGGAAGGGATTTTATGATAAGATTATTTTTTTTTACTCTCAAACAAGAGGAGAGTAAAATATTGAATTATTAAACTATTAAAATAACAGCACTTGAAGTCTTTTGAAGTGTTTGAAATGTTGTGCTGAAAATAAATCGTGTTATCACCTGTCTTGGCTCGAGTCTGCAGCCACTGCTTCAAATCCATGAGAGTTCCTTTTTATATAGCAACTGGAAAATCAGGTCCCTTGTGTCCTTTCAGATGCAGCATGTGTGTAGTGGTGCATTTACACTGAGAATGTTCACCACTCTTTCCATCATCTTTGGTCCAATCCAAGGGTGAATAGGCATGTTGGTAAAAATGCCTGTGCCGTGTGGATACTCATAGTTCCATCACTCCTGCCATCAACGGAGCAGCACTAGCACTAGGGCAAGGCAAGAGAAGGAGTAGTGTGGTGCAAGATATTTGTAACTATTACTGTGTTTTAACTTAACCGATATAAAATTCAGATCCAGCAATTTTGCAATTGCACCCGTCACTGAACATAAATATTTATATTAATGACTTGGAGAATAGCTGCCTGCAAAGTACTTCAGTACTAATACACAGTGTGTTGCAGATTGTATAAATCAGGAGGTTCTTCAAGGCTCTCAACTCCCACAGGTTGCAAAGGGTGAGGGCTGATCTTTTAAAAGCAAAATGAAAATTGCAACATTGGTCCTTAATTTTAATGGGCAGTGTAGCTTTCTCCTATTTTTGCATACACTAACCCTCCTTGGAACTGATCAGTGTCCCAGCTTGAGAAATATGATTGAAGATTATAAAAACTGTAGAGTCTAATATGCTTTCAGTGATCTGCTTCATTGTGCTTTATTCTGTACCCACATCAGTTTCATTGAGTAGGTCATGCTTCCAGTTTAAGAGACTCATTCACTAGTCTTATTACTTCAACTGTGAACACTATATAATGGAATATCATCCTGGGCATATAACGTAATCACATTGCAATATAATGACAATATACAGTACTTCCAGGGAGAGGTCTTAGTGTAGAATCCTATGCCAGAGGTTCCCACCTTTTAACATGACAACCTAGACTCTTTTTCACCCTATATCTTATATTAATTACTTGTTAATATGACTGCAAATTAGTCAACGGAAAAAATCCCCTGAGTTGTTCTTACAAGCATTCTCCCATCAAAGCTCCATGAATGACTTGTTAACCTGTCATAGTTCATAAAGGTTTTGAGCCTGACAGTGCCAGACTTATCTTCCATGAATGAGAGACTCATATTGGAGTTGGAAGCCTGTGATTTTCCTCAATGATGTTGCAATTTCTGTACCAGAGCAGTACAAGAAGGCTTTGCATTTCTAGTGCTGTGTGGGAGGCACTGCACCAGAGTTCTGTATCTGAGGGAAAGAATGTAAACTTGAGGAAACGGCTGCTTTTCAAAGAGTGTTAGTCAGCTATTCCCTGTGTGAAGAGGGTCAAGAAGTCTACGGTCAAAAATTCTTTGTGTGATATTTATTTTCCACCACCTGACAGAAAGATTATCTAATTTTCATAGATATGAGAGCAGTGCATCCCAACCTTAGAAGCTCAACTTCAAGGTCACTGATTAGTTAATGGCAGAACTGTTAATGTAAATTTAATTGGCTGCAACTAAGCCAATTCTAACAAGACTAAAATTTATCTCTGTTTCTAATATATGCTAGGACATTTCCTCTACCCCCAGCCCCTTTCCTGTCTGTCACATGAGCGCACACACACACCAGGGCAGTAGTGGTCCCCAAAGAGCCTTGTGAGCTGGAAGCCAACATAACTAGCTGTGATGCCAGTTATGGGGATTGGAAATAGCATCAAACCAGTGTGCTTTATCCAGATCTGGAAAACCACTGCAGGGTTCCCTGTGGCAAGTTATGTGGCTCTCCAGCTTATTTGCAAACAGGTTATGTGACTTCCCCAACATCACACTGGAAGTCATGGAGGAGTTGTCAGATTTTCATAATTACACTGTAACTACTAAAGAAAGGGTAAACTTAATTTGCTCCCAGTTTAACATGCAAGCAAATTAGCTGCAGGTTCTTTTGAGGCAGGTAAGGAAGTTGCAAAGTAATTGTAGGGAAAGAGTATGTCAGGTTGGGAGAGTGAAAGAGTTGAGAGAAATGCCACCCACCTGCCCTGATGGGGTGAGAAAAGTTAATGGTGCTGGTGGCAAGGGAGGGACAGTCCCAGCAGTAAAGGAGATGCTTTTTGAGCAACACTAGGTAGCTCCTCCCCTCCTGGGAGCCTCTGCCACCCATTGCCAGTGGTGGGACCGGGACTGGAGCATTCCTAAGCTCCCAGGATTCAACCTGGTGCAGGAGCTATGTGGAGCCTCTTTTGGCTCCATTCCAGCAGCCCTACTGTATCCATCCCAAACTAGAAATGGCAGCCTGTCCTAACACAAGTGGTTCTAGCTAGTTGCCCCTTTAGGGGCCAGGAAGGAATTTTTTTCTCTCATGGACCAGTTGGCCGTAGATCAGGGAGTTTTTTGCCAACCTCTCAGCACCTGCAAGCCACAGTGGGTTAAGTAGAAATGCACTTACTACCCAACTCAGTATTGGGTTGAGTTAATCCATTGCAACTTGCAGCCAGATTTCAGTGTGGTTAAAAGGATAAAATAAATGGTTCCCAGAGGTGAAAGACCTGGGATTTTGGTGATGGGCCTTTGGTGAAAGACCTTGTGGCCTTTCTGGGACCTTCTGTCCCCTTTGTAGGAGGTAGGGTACTAGAACTCAGAGCTGAGTCCTGGAGAGGAGGGGTTCGGCTGAGGAAGGGCTTACCCCATGTTACAGGTTATAAGGAGCCTGTAGCCGTTGCACTGGAACCAATTAAATGCCTGCTAGAAGAGAGTGTGGGTAATGAAAAGGCTATGACTCTCCCCTCTGCTAAAGTTTAATAGAAGTTGTGGCCTACTGCTTAATTCCATGCATGTATCAGTCATTTCACACACACACACCCGTCTGCATCAAACAGTATATTTTGTTGATTATGTAGAGAGTTCAGCAGGGAATAGAAAGTGGAAGAACACCCAGAACTTTAAAAAAAAATTAAAAATCAGCTTTTGAAGGTGAGCCAGCTAAGCCTGTAGGGGAGTGTCTAACCTCTTGATCTTGTTATTGTGCAACATTCATCTAAGAAATGTAAGAAAATTTCTCCTGCAGGCAGGATTACAGCACAGACAAGCCAAGCTGTCATTAAAAGAAGAAATAATTTCAAAGGAAACCCTTCCCATCTTGCACCAATCAGCCCTTTAAGGGGAGAATTGTATGCCACTAGTACAGATTGAAACTCTCTAAACCAGGACTCTCTGGTCCGGCAACATCCGTGGCCTGGTGTCCCGTGGAGGGCCATCAGCAGAGAGCCCTGCGAGGCCGACAGGGCAGTGGGCTGCCTGCAGTGAGCTGCTGGTGGGGCCACCCAGTAGGGTTGCCAGATGGTTTAACAAAAAAATACCGAACACCTCCCCCCACCCCCCAAAAAAAACAAAACCACCACACCAGAAAAAAAATTCTGTTGAGGAAAAAAAGGGGGGAAGCCAAATTTGTTAAGGGGGGAAAAAAAGGGGGAGGGGGGCTCTGCGCCTTTAAATGACCCCATGCTCCTCACTCTGCCACCACACGCGGCAGGGGAAAATTGTCCCCACCAGGCTTCCGTCCGAGGGAAACAGGAAATACCGGACATTTCACATGTCCAGTATTTTCTGTTTTTTTACCGGATGGGGGGACCTGAATAACGGACTGTCCGGGCGAAAACCAGACACCTGGCAACCCTACCACCCAGCGAGTGGCAGCGGGGCTGCGAAACCTGGCACATGGCTGGCTGGTGGGGCTGGGAGCTGCAGCAGCGGCAGCATATGCCCAGTGGGGCCCAGAGTCACTGCACATGGCTGCCCACAAGGGCCAGGAGCTGTGGCTGCCCAGTGAGATTGGGAGCCCCGGCACACAGCTGCTCAGCAGGGTCGGCAGGGAGGCAGGGCCAGCAGCAGTTGGGAAGCCAGCCAGGAGGTCAGCAGGCCTGGCCAGGGCTGGGGGCCGGGTGGCAGAGGGCCAGGAATGACCTCCCTTGGTTTGGCAAAATCCCTCATCCAGGATCGGTCAGGTCCCAAAGGTGCCGGACTTAGGGAAGTCCAACCTGTAGCATATTATATAGCATATCTGAAAGTAAAAAGCCTGATCCTGCAAACATTTTTGCATATGAATCTGCATTTATGCCAATAGGCTCAGTGGGATTGCTCACATGAGTAGAATTCAGCATGGGTGAGAGTATTTGCAGTATCAGCAACATTTTAAATACTATTTTGGCAGCTGTGAGTCTTCTGTTCCAGCTGCTTTTATTTTATTTTTTTTCTCATTTGTATGTAATACCTATGTTCCTCTGGCAAATTGATACATGTTGCTTTGTCACATTAATTTTACAGAAGCCGGTTCACAATATACCCCGCTTGGACCCTTCATATTATTTTACTTCCTATTTACTGCACACTTTTTTGGGCGGGGGGGCTAGTGTTTCATTTTTCCTAGAATAAGGCTCTCATAATACATAGGTGTGGCAGCACTCCCAACATTGAGTGTGGGTTTTTTCCACTGCTGGCAACTATTGTAATTAAAACACATACCATATCTAGGTATTATAAATGAGACATTATCCATGAACTGCTAAGTGGAACATCAGCCTACACTGTGCTGATTTTTAAAGGTTTATGAAAGCAGCAGGCTAGACAAACAATCGTTCTCTTTGTAGTACAGAACAGCAGTTTGCGTGTTTTACTCAGAACAATACCTTTAAAATCATTGGCTTAGTCTGTTAGTTTTTCTCTACACAATCCAAACTAGTTAACACTAGTAATGAGGACTGTGACCATACAGAGAATATGGCACTGCTTCCTTTGACTGGCAGTCTGGACAATAACACAATTCCAAATGTTAGTATTTTTCACTCCTGTGAGAAATTCTGCTGTTAAATGCGGAAGAAACATAGTAACAAGAATCTCTCACCTTGGTGTCTGTACTGTATGAGGGTGATTTTGCAAAATTTTCTGCAGTGAAGATATTGTTGGTGATTCCCCCCATTGACGAGGAAGGAGGGAGGGGCGTGGATATGAAAACGGTGTCCAGGAGAATCCCCATTGTGACCTCCACTAATGGGCACCAAGCAGAACTTTAGTGCCCACACCTGCATGACCCCAGAGGTATACTGCCTTTCCACCTCCAAGGGAAATTCAGCCTTGAACACTCTGGCTTTTGCTGCTAAAAGGCCCATCCTGTATCTGCAGGGAGTGACTCCACTCTTTGGGCCATGCACCATTAGCTTCAATATGCTTCCCTATGTTCTTGTCTTTTTTAAATAACTTGTGTGAGTTTTTGGTAATCAAGAAAATGAAAGATTGATGCACTTTGGAGTTGGTGTGGGGAGGGCAGTCAGGGCATTCGCCCAGGAATGGGAAATCTAGATTCAATTGCTATGTGACTTTGGGCAAGTCAATCACTCTGTGTCTTAGTTCCCCATTTGTGAAATAGAAATATGCTTCCTCATTTTTTGAGGAAGAACGGCTCTTGTGCAAAAGGGGGTTTTTGTGCAAAAAGGCGCCGTCCACACAGCACTTTTTTGAGCAAAAACCTCTTGCGCAAAAGGGAAAGGAAGAGGAAATGCAAATGAGAGTGCGGCATATGTAAATGAGCACCCCATTTGCATTTCCTCTTGCGGAAGAGGCTCGTAGTGTAGACGTAGCCTGAGTGCCTCACACATATGGGCAACTGCACCCTCCTAACACCTTGATAGGGTGTATCTAGATTTAGAAAGAAAATAAAAGTAAGAAAAGGTGAAATTTCTGGAGAACAACCTTTACCACCTCCCCACGCATGCCTACACACATTCCAAAAATAAAGGGAACTTACTGTCTCATACCACTTCTGTGTCTCAGAGCCACCTGCATCCTCAATTTGGGAGTTTCTTGTCAAGCAGGGTATATCTAGCTTGCTTTCAGTACCTGCCAAAGGGAAAGAAAATGAAGTGATGGTAAGAATTATACACTGGTACGTACTCACAGGCCCACATGTGACAGGGTAGTTCTCTTTGCAATATCAGGCTATACCAATGCTGCTTCTAAAAAACGAAAAGCAGTGCATCCAAAGGGCCATGTACTCCACCCATTGAAGTCCATGGGAGTTGTGAGTGCAATTATAAGATATTAGGAGGCATTGGACCAGTTTCTCAGATAACATGAATGGACCTAGTACCTCACAGTTCTGTTGTTAGCATTGGTGCTATGCCAATTTACACCAGCAGTTCCTTTGTCTATATACAGAATAAACCAGATTCTCAGTACCTTTTATTTGCTTTTTTTCTCCATTTCCCTTGAGAGTAAATACGTGAATCAGTAGTTTCCTGTTTCATATTTTGCCTGTGTAAAAATCCTCGAATTCATTATCCCTTTCTGGGCTTTAGATCCCCACCATGTGATTCAGATCCTTCTGTCTTTCTCCTTTTATACACTATGTGCATTGTGTTACAGTAGCTCCATGGTTGGGGAAGGGAGCCTGTCACTCAGTTGATCTGTGTGTTTGGTTACATTATGGAACTCTTTTTTTTTTGTTTGTTTGGTTTTTTGTTTAAGAATTTGTTTACCCTTTACCTTTTTATAGCATGCTGAAATGTATACAGTGAGAGAGCAAGAAAGATGAATAAACCTACCAGCCCAAAAACATGTAGTCACTTCTGTTAACATTTCAGCCCCTGAGGCACTTTTTACCTGCTTGTGCTACTGTCTGAAACAGTAAATGCCAGGTGGAGTTCTTTGATCATTGTTCCCCACTAGCTACTTATGTCTCCTGATTTTTTGCATTGCCTTTCATGAATTTCAAATAAAATTGATTTCAGTCGTTTGCCAGTCCGCTCAGAATGAAAAGCTGTGGTTTGTTAGCATAGTAAGATCAACAGTGCAATATTTGTCCAGTGAAGCAGTATTAAATGAATCATTAAACATCTCACATGTTCAGTTAAAATTCCTGGTTAAATTTAAACACATGCACTACAATATCATAGATTACGGTGCCTTTCCTTCGGTGCATGATACACTACCCTGCCAACACTGCAGAGTCTGGGAATTTGTGCTATCAGTTCCATCACATTGATGCATTAGAGCTACTATAACTGAGGATAGCGGAGTTTGAGCCTTCCTTTAAAAGTTACCAAATTTTCACTTCTGTTCCACAGCCCATTCAGGTCAATGAGTGTCATTAGTTTCAATGGGTTTGGCCTCGTGAATTGATTTCTTATTGCCATTTATTGATTTCTTATTGCCATTTATTTTGGCTATTCTAGGTTTGCTGTGGAACTTGTCCTCCAATGACCAGCTGAAGACCCTGCTGATCCGAGACACCCTGGAGCCACTGACTGAGACCATTCTTATCCCCGACTCTGGTTGGCCAGATAGAGATTACCCAAAATCGAGTATTGTATCTGACCCTGATATCTTCTACAATGCCACAGGATGCCTGAGGTGAGCATCTATAAATAAATGCTACTGATGATAAATGTGTCTGAACACTTTGACCCCTGCATCTTTCCAAGCACAGAGGGGAATGTCTTGTTTTCAGGCTGACACGTAGGTCATATTTTGAAATGCCAAACTAGTGTGCAGCCAAACAGCTGCTGTTGAGTATAATACAAACAGCTTTATTTGTAGAATTCTTACAACCCTTTCCAAAGAATGCTGCATAGGCTAAAACATTTCATTAGCAATAACCAGTAATCTAGTATCCAGTTTTACCAGCCTTATTCGAGTAGCCACATTGAAGTGAAGGAGGAACTATTGCTGTGGCTTGCAGAGTTGAGCCCTAAATATACATTATAATATTAAAGGTCATTTAAAAAATCATAGGTGCACCATGACTAAGTCTGTGCAGGGAAGGGGAGAATCATTTAGTCCAATACAAGACAATTGTTTGGAAGAAAAAAACTGCAAAAAAACTTTTCCAGGCAGTTTTGAAAAGTGTAGAGAAAGGAGTAAAGCAGAATATCCAGCAAGAGTGGTCTTGCAAACCCAGGTGCCACAGCAGCAAAATTTTCTCCCCTACTGGTCTAAACTGTGGTTGATGAAAGGTAGTGATTATCTCCTCCGGGAAGGGATGTCAGAGCACATGTACCTCATCCACAGAAGTACTGCCTCTGACACAGCTAACACATCACTTGCAGAATCAATCCCTGTTTGATTTTGTTTAGCATAATTTATAGGAACAGCGAAGTTCTCATTCAAATACCTAAGCACTGTACACTTGGGAGTCTCACAAGACCATGTCTGCCTTTTTGCTCTCTCCCTCCCATACGCACCCAAAATACTTAACATACTCGCACTTAACTTGGATATATATCAGTACTCCTGGATAGCTGGGTGGGTTTAGGATTGCAATTAATGAAGCATTGCTATTTGAAAAAGGAATATTGCAATGTCTAGTGATGTCTATGGAGCATAAAAGTTAAACCAACAGGATGGTTTAGTAATTTTTCATTGTGCTAGAATGAAATATTGTTATGGAAAGTACTTATAAATTGTAATAAAGTGTCCTTAAGACAAGTTTCCTTGTATGTATGTAATAAGCATTCAAGTGACTGATATATTAATTCCTTGATTAGAAAGTACAGGTTGAATCTCTTTGGTCCAGCACCCTCAAGACCTGACCTGTGCCAAAACTGAGAGTTTGCCGGACCACAGGAGGTCATTATTGTCTGTCAGCATTACCAATGCTTCCATTGCTTATTGGGCTCTTAGAAGACATTTAGGGGTAAATTAGAGCTAAATAACAGCACAGAACAGTAGGAGCCAGGTCTAGTGCCTGTAATTAAACTTTATGGGACCGCGGGCAACTTGGCCACACCCATGAAAAATGGATATTTAGCTAACTAAAATCATTCTGGACCACGGATGTTGCTGGACTAGAGTACACTGGACTAGAGAGGTTCAGCCGGTAGCTTCTAATAAAGGGGAAGCAGAGTTGTATTGTGTACATGGATAGCTACATCGGGGTAGTTTCTTAAGATACTGTAAACAAGGCAGAAGGCTGCCTGTTGTATTGATTTCATTATAGTGGAGGCATTTTCTGAAATTCTGGGTTTGCTGACAGCTCCCAGGCAAGACTTTATAGATGCCAGGCAATGTGGTCACATTTATAATTAATGAAGCTGAACATATGGGAAAAAATGGTTTATGCAGGCTTTGTAGAGGGGGTTCCAGGTACATGAGCAATTCAAGAGCTTCTGCAGAATTTGCTCCTCTGCCTCCCCAGCTGTGGTAACAGCACTGTGAAGGTGAAGGATTTCAGGTACGCAACTGAATTATTTATGGTCTTCAGAGCTGACCAAAATAATTATATTCCATGCTGCTATGTTGCACCTGCTTGAGTGAGATTGGATTCTGCAGGTCCACACACACAGAGCCCACTGAAAAGAATCACCATAGGTAACAATTGAATTTGAGAACTCAGCAACAAGGCACTTAGGTTCTGATGCTTTACTAAGTAAAAGGGGCCTTTCAGTGGATTTTAAGGAGCCAGACTCATTGAAGAACCAGATGAGTGATTTACAAACTGCTCACCTTGGGATTGTGAAATAGACATTATTCAGTTATAGTAATTTTACATCAAACATATTCACTGATAAATGTTGTACCACTGGCTTTTTACTTGTTACTGACAACATGGATGAGATGCCAAATTAGTCTGTGAAAGGCCTAAGTTGTGTTAGACTTGCAGATTAAAACTGGACAGTCAGTGAACACAGTTGTATTCCCCTCTCTCCTTTCAGTCTGCAGCGTATGTATTTCTTTAAGTCTGGTATGTGATTCACTGAGATACATCTCAATGGTGGAGACTTTAAAGAAATGTTTCCTCATCTGTAGTTGAAAATAATAAGCAGATTGCTGTTTTGTAGATTTCCTTTGGGATACTATCAGGTGATCATTAAAGAATATATTTAATTTGTACTCTCTTCTTTGGAGCCCCTCACTATGATATCTGAGGACTGCACACACATTACTGAATATATCTGCACAGCATCCCATGAGGTAGGGAAATCTCTCCATTTTACAGCAGGGGAGTCTGAGGTACAGAGGTTAAGTAATGTGATATGCCCACATTCCACAGGAAGACAACAGAAGAGTCAGTAGTAGACCCTACTCTTCATGATTCCCTGGTCAGTATCTTAACTTACAAGACTCTCATTTTTATCAGCAGTGTGAGAAAGTCCTTATACTTTACCTGCAAAAGTCACTTTAAATATTTCAGTCCTCAAGTTGCCATTTTTGATTTTGCAACATCAGCAGGATGACAGTGTTACCCTAAAACTCTGAGGGAGTTTTTCGAAACTTTCAGTTTTCTGAAATGACACAAAAGTGGTGGGCACTTCAGAGAAAGGTTATATGACTGCTATATGCCTTCCTTCCATTAGACCTGATCAATACCCAGTGAATGCCTATTAACTTCACTAGATATTCGATTTGCCCATTGGACATTGAAACCTGAATGGAAACCACCAATGGAATGGCTATTTTTGTTTCTACACAGCAAATAAAATACACTAACATTTATATTGTGGAAGCATTTGTGGGCTCCAACTGAGACTGAGGATCTGTTATGCAAACACATAGTAAAGGGTAGTCACTGGCCTGAGGGCCTTACAGTCTAAATATACAAAACAGAGAAAGGGTGAAAGGGGACAGAGATGGGAAGAGAGTTGTTCAAGGTCATACAGAAGGTGAGGAGCAGAGCTGGAAACAGAACCAGGGTCTCTGGACTCCCAGTCCATAGCCCTAGAACTTAGTAATGTGTAAAAGTTGTAGTGGTACAATCTCTAAGACAATGCAAGCGGGTAGCTGACACTTATTTCTGTTTAAGCTTATTTCTGTTTAGTTCGTTTGATTAGAACTGACTTAAGCAAACGTGGCAAAAGCAACTTTTAAACTGAAGTGTGAGTGTCCACGTACCTCTTTCCATCAGTTCAAATATATTGGTTATGCAATCGCACTTTACGTTAAACCAGTGCAACAGTCTCATGTTGACAAGTCTCTGGCCTCTGCTCCCCATTCCCTTGTTATGATTTCGGACAGGTGCACTATACTCGCAAGAACTAAACACAAATGTGAGCACAGGAGATTTGTGTTTTTGCTAATAGGTCCAAGAAGGCGTTCAGTAGATCAATGATTGCAAATAATTAAAAGTCAGTTATATTTGAAAAGAGCATAGCTGTAGTTTTGGACATGCCTCAGTGGGAGTCCTTAGAGCTGAACGTGAAATTTATAGCTTGCAAAGCTGTCCTGTTTCAGCATGCAGAGGTGTTTTTTGTCAACAAATTTTCTATGGTTTGGGCATAGAGAGCTCCTTTAGTGGAGTAGTTACATATAAATTGCATAAACCACTGCTGCCCCTCAAAAGGTATTGAATAAGCCATTCTCCCTTGTCAAACATTATGGTTTTACAGTGCACATATAGTGGAGGTTAAAACAGACAAATGTTCAACAGTGAAGATTCTGTTCCCAAAGGAGCACTGCAAGGCCACAAATATCCTAACTACTAATTAATTTAGCTTCTAAGGAATAATTAACCAGTGCATAAGGCAGGACACTTTATTTATTTGATGGATTATAAAACCAAACATAGACAAACTAACTACTTGGTGTAAATTTTTGTGTCCTAGTTAATGTCTACCATCAGATACTATATGTGGAATTAAAGATAACCCTGGCATCTATGAACATGCCAAAGTTTTATGTGTGTACAAAGAAATAGGCCTGTTAGTTGTGCCCCTTTACAGCGGGAATCTGTCATTTTAGGTTTGTTTAGTTAAGTACTTACATATATGTCCTAGAACAGCCACTTACTAGTCAGTCAGATGAAGAGGCACAAAATTATTCCCAGTGCTGGCAGGGCGCTAGTCTTACAAAGCTTATAGTGGTGACTACGTCTTGAGATGTGCTTAGTAAAAAATGAAAAATGACAATGGGTGAACTGTTTTGGATCAAATATAAATGGATGTTGAGTCAAACTCATCCTTGGGAGTTCAGTAGAATTACAAAACCTGTTAAAATAGTCAAAAGAATTTTAAAAATTCTTTTTGTTTGCACTCCTCTGCCCTTCCCATTTTTATGCAGTGAATGAAATACCATGATAAGATGTATTTCTCACCAAAATGAAATCAGTACTGGAGAACTGATAAATAAGGCTGATCTGTCAGGTTATGCAACCCAGTTAGTGGGAACAAGAATAGACTCAGATAAGATTTAGGATCCTCTCCAAGCAAAGTCTTATAAAATTGTCCATTTTCAATAAAGAAGAAAGAGAAATGGTCTGATTTCTTTTTCTCTCATACTTTAATGCTGTTGTCCCACAGGCTACAGTGAAATTACCCCTGCTGTGTAGCTGTAGTAAACATGAGAGACTCTGGCTCTAAAGAGCACTAAAATCCAAAAGAATGCTACAGAAAAGTGATCCAGTGAAAAACAGGGCACAGAAAGTGCTTCGCTGGCAAATAATTTGTTTTAATGTCTATACAGTGCCAGAATATAAATCTGTAATTAGTTCTTCCTTTTGTAATAATTGACATGTTTGTTGCTCGTGTTGTTAAAGTCTGTAGCCTGCAGCCTGTATTGCAGCATGAAAGCCTTACTTTGAAGTTTAAAAATTATATGTGGTGTATTTATTGTGCTAACGGTGAACAGCAAAGCTGCTTCTTTGATTGCTCATGTACATTCCAATATGCTTGTGTGCATGCTGCATGCACAATCATCAGAAGACTTTTCCCTAGTGGTGCCCATTGGGTCGCCTGTACCGCCCTCTGTGGTGATGCCTCACGGCTTCGCATATATACCCCTGCCGACCTGACTCCCGCTTAAGTTCCTTCTTTCCACCAGTGAGGATCGATCCTTCTGACACTTGCTTTGGAAGTAGTTAGTCCCTAGTGTAGCGTTTCTTTGTTATTTTTGTTGTGTAGATTAGTAGTTCTTCAAGTTAATTAGTTAGTTTTGGGGGGGGTCCCCCTTCTGTTGTTTCTGCCCCAGGTTACAAGCAGTGTGCAAAGTGTAGCAAGCATATGCCCTGAGAGGATCCTCACACCACCTGCTTTGACGTGTCGTGGTGAGATCACCTGCCAGATAAGTGTAGTATCTGCAGCCGGTGTAAGCCGCAAACCGAAACCGAGAGGGCCAGCTGCTTAAACTGATCCTTATGGAGTCAGCACGTAGGCCTCAGCCAGCCACTTCGGTGCACGAGACTTTGGTGCTGTGTCCTGAAGAGTGGCATTGGCAACATTCCCCGGTGCAGAAGACGACGTCCTCCAATCTCATTCCCTAGTGCTGTGAAAAGAAGAGGAGAGACAGAGATCGATCCTCCTCCAGGAGGTTGAATAAGGTCCCAGAAGCGGCCCACAACATGCCCAGCTTACCAGGGCTGAGTGCTTCAGTCCCAGCACCATTGACTCTGGGCCCAAAAGGAGATCCATTGAGTCCCGTGTTGGTTGACTCCCCAGTGCCAGTGGAAGTGAGTGAGGACTTCAATCTTCCCATCATGCTGGACATATTTGAGGCAGCCTGGGACCTCGTTGAGCTCACAGTGACGGCAACGTTTGGGCTACAGCACATTCCCTCAGTGGCACCAGCAGCACATATACTGGCACCAGTTTCAGTGGCATCAATGGCACTGCCACTGACACCTGTGCCTGTGGCACCAGGTGCATCCAAGCACCTCACCAGTCACTCCGGTGATGACTTTAGCCCCGCCACCTGTCCCGGCACTAGCGTCCTCTTCGGCATCGCGGCTCCATGAGAAGCCACCGTCACTGAGTGTCCTTGCCCACTCGGTACCACTCTGTGGCACTGTCGTCTACTCCTCTGTGGTTAGTGTCAGAGTATGCTTTGGGGTTGGAGGCAGAGTCCTTTGTGTCCTAGAGCTCGCAGTATCGAGCCCGTTCACATCACCATTTCTGGCCCCAGCACCCGGAGGCCCTGGCAATACAGACGCAGGCCTGACCTCCGCCATGTCAGGTGCCATTTTAATGGCCCTTTTAGACCCTGTAGTCCTTATCAACAAGGCAAGCACCAGGGTCCACCCTCTCAGGCTACATCGGTGGCACCTTCCACTCAGGCACCACCTTCTGCCTCATTGGTGGTCCCAGCCCCACCTCCTATGCAGGACTCTAAGGTGCAGAAGGCACAGGCTCTGGTAGTGGCCCAACTGGCGACTCCCCTTCCCAACCCTCAGCCGGCAGGGGATGGCCATGGAGATCAGGTGGAACAGGAAGACCTGGTTCCCCCGGTAGCTTCTTCCTCGTCATCCCCCAACAAAGTAGTGGTGGGTACTACCCTGTCACTGCCCTCTGTAGACTCTAGGGCCCACCAGACCTGCTCAGTCATGTGGCCCAAGGCCTCAATCTCCTGGCACAGCAGGTGGTTGAAGAGTCCAATCCCATCATGGATGTTCTTTCACCTGAGGGTCCAGCAAGGGTGGCCCTGCCTCTTACGTCAATCCAGTTGACCACAAAGGTTCTATCTGAGGCACAAAGTAACAGCTCTCCACCCCCTTGGCAATTGAGGGGGTATGAACACTTCTATGCCCACCCTCAGCTGGACTCGCTGCTGGTAGAATCAGTTAACCACTGGGAACATCAAGGACAGCCTGGTCCAGCCTCAAAATATAAGGACACCAAAATGTTTGACATTTTTGGGCGCAAGGTCTGTTTGACTAGGGTGCTTCAACTGTGGTCTCGAACTAGCAGGCGCTCCTCAGTCAATATGCTTTCAACTCCTGGAACGCCCTCTCCAAGTTCCAGAAGCTTCTCTTCTCAGATGCCCAGCAGGGGTTCTTGGCATTGCTGCAGGAAGGCCGCACAGTCACCAAGACAACCCTGCAGGTGGGCTTTGATTCTTTGGATTCGGCAGCATTCACGATGGCCACAGCATCATGATGCGGTGTAACTCCTGGCTGCAGATGTCCAGCCTCTAGGTGGAGATGCAGTGCACTATCCAGGACCTGCCATTTGTTGAGTCAGGCCTGTTTGACAAAAAGACTGACTTCTGCCTGTGTAACCACCAGTGGGGGAATTTGAACCTGGGATCTCTGGAGCTTAGTATAGGAGCCTCTACAGCTTGCGCTATAAAGCCAGCTGGCTCTTAGCTTAGGCTGCAGAGCTCCCTTGTTCTTATCTCTTGCTGTAACTAGTCTAGATGCCACTACATGGGACAATGAACCACGCTAGGTGTGTGGGTTACACCTGCACAGTCTCAAGGATTCCTGGGTTACCTTGAAATCCTTGGGTATTCATACCCTGGCTCCTTAGAACCGCTGCACCAACTGTTGTGATTTTACCTTGGGCCATCCAGACAAGACTAGGGGTACCATAGGTGCCACCGTAACAACAGAAGGGGACCTCATTTTACCTCCTCCAAGCAAGAGCAGGGTTCTTCCAAGCAACAGCCAGGGCCCACGCCTAACTTTTGAGGGTGTGCTCAAGGACGAAACACCAGAACCTATCCCAGATCTGTCTCCTCCCATTAGGAATCATCTGTTCCACTTCCACTGTGCCTGGGTCCAGATTACCTCATACCGCTGGGTCCTGAGCATGGTGGGAGTAGGATATTCTATCCAATTCTGTACCCTCCCCTCCTCTTGTCCCCCTTACCCATCCCTCTTCAGGGACCCCTCTCACAAGCAGCTCCTTTATCCAGTAGGTGGGATTGCTCCTCATTAAGGGGGTGATAGAAAAGGTGCCATAAGATTTCAGGGGCAGGGGGGTTTACTCCTGGTACTTCCATATCCCAAAGGCCATGAGGGGTGGGGTCTACTCTCCATACTGGATCTCAGAAACCTGAACATACTCATATAAAAGCTCAAAGTTTCACACCATGTCCCTGACCTCTAAATTTCCTTGCTGGATCTGGGGGACTGGTACAGCACGCTCGATCTCAAGGACACATACTTCCATATCTGCATTGTCCTGGCCCACCGCCGTTTCCTCCATTTGGGGTTTTGTGTGAACCAGCAATACCTGTTCAAAGTGCTCCCCTTCAGGCTAGCCACAGCGCTTTGGGTATTCACAAAGTGCATGGCGGTGGTGATTGCATTCCTGCACAGGAACTTGGGTCCAGGTCTTCCTGTCCCTGGACGACTGGCTCATCACGGCGGTCATGGGAGCAGGTGCTCAGGCATGCGGAACTGGTCAAGGCCACATTTTACCGATTGGGCCTAATCCTCAGTGTGCCACAATCCACACTCGTTTCCATGCAAAGAATCAAGTTACTTGGGGCCCTTCTCAACTGTACCTGGGCGACCGCTTCCCTACCCAAGGCTCAGTTCCAGACCATGGTGGGCCTTCTCTCCACACTGTAGCACTGCCTAATTATGACGACCCTGCGATCTCTTGACTTGTGAACGCAGCCCTAGGTAGTGTGTGTGGGGGCAGGGTTCTGTTTGTGGACCCGCAGCCAGAGATCACTCTGGTGACGGACTCCTCGAATACAAGGCGGGGACACACCTATCTGAGTTGCGCATGCAAGGTCTCTAGTCTCATATGGAAATGATGTTGCATACCAGTGTCCGGGAACTCAGAGCAGTCTGAATCACTTTCCAAGCATTTCTAGCTTGCCTGCAGGGCAAGTGTGTCATGGTGCTGACAGACAACACCACAGCGATGTTTTATATCAACAAACAGGGTGGTGCTCACTCCTCTCCCCTGGGATGCTATCGCTCTGTGGGTCCTTTGCATTGCTCGTGACATTGACCTACAAGCCTCGTCCCTTCTAGGCATGCCGAACAACCTCGCAGATTGCCTCAGTCGGTCTTTTCAATCCCACAAGTGGTTCCTCCGGGTGGACATTGCCCTCTACATCTTCCAAGAGCAGGCTCATCCCCAGGTGGACCTGTTTGTGACCTGCCTAAACAGGAAGTGCCCGTGATTTTGCTCCCTTTAGGACCACAGCTGGGGGTCTCTAGCAGATGCTTTCCACCTGTTGTGGACTGAGCAGTACCTCTGCGCCTGTGCTGTTGATACCCAGAATCCTCCTCAAAATTCGACAGGACAAAGCAGTGGTCATACTTGTAGTGCCCGCCTGGCCAAGACAGCCCTGGTTCACCATGCTGCTGTCCCTGTCGGTGGCTAGGCCTCTGGTTCCACACCTATTGATGTAGGAGTTCAGCAAGCTGGAGTAGCTCCACCTCACAGCATGGAAGCTCCATGGTTAAACTGCCTCAAGCTCCAGTGCTCGGTCTCGGTCAGGCCAAATGGAAGAGTTTCTCCCTGTGGTGCCTTGATATGGTACACTGCCCAGCTGGCCATGGTTCCCCTGCTTCTGGACTTCCCCCTTCACTTAAAACACCAACGTCTGGCCGTCTCTCCCATTCAAAGTACACCTGGCAGCTATTTCAGCTTTCCAGCCAGGTTTGGGGATGAAATCCCTCTTTGGGGACCCAGTGATGGGTTATTTCCTTAAAGGTTTGGATCAACTCTACCTTCAAATGAAGAACTTGGATTTGGTGCTCTCACAGCTCATGTTCCCCCTCATTCGAGCCCCTGGATTACCTGCTCTCTAGCCTACTCCTCATACAAGGTGGCCTTTCTGGTGGCTATTACTTCTGCCAGATGGCACTAAACTGTTCCGCAGATCAACACAGCTCTTAATCTCCGTTGCGCACCACATGAAGGGCCTCCTGATTCTGTCACTGTGCCTGTCATCCTGGATCAAGCTGTGCTATGACCTGGCCAAGGTACCAGCTCCGCCTATCACAGCACATTCTACTCGGTTCGGGCACAAGCCTAGTTGACAGCCTTCTAGCACAAGTTCCATTTTAGGACATTTTCAGGGCAGCTACGTGGTTCTCCGTACACACCTTCATGACTCATTACGCCTTCCCCCCAGCAGTCCCGGAATGATGCAACATTCAGCAGAGCTGTTCTGCACTCAGTATTGAGTTGAGGTCCGACCCCTCCTCTGTCCAAACTGCTGGTAAGTCACATATTGGAATGCACATGAAAAATCACTCAGTTGGTCCCAGCTAGGAGAGACTCTCTGTGCTGTCCTTAGCAGGGAGCTGCCACTGTAGCAGAGAGAGAAGTGCCCCTCCCCAGCCAGGCAGCTCCCTGGGTGGGGCTCGTAAAGCAGCTGCGTGGCCGTGTTGCCATACAGCTTAGAGGGAATCTTGGCTGGAGGGGCATAAAGGTTGAACTGATTTTCATATACTTTGCATTAGAATGTTAAAATATTGGCAATGTTTATGCCTATGCATGTGATCTGAGTAATTGTGGGTTGTGATTTTAGAAGACTTTCCAGATCTCTTACTGTGATATTTGTGATCCCCTTGCAATCATTTGCCCCTTTTTTTTTGGAAATACTGCTGGTCATGCAGCTAAATATTAGAAAGATCAGGCATGTTTTAATGGCTGCCAGACACCGAGCTTCAGAAACTCGGTGGCATTATTTGTATCCAAAAGAACCTTTGGCACTGTGTCCTGAAGAGGCAGAGTTATGTAAATCAAAAGAAAGGGTTTGTTGCCTATCAACCAGACAAATAGAAAAATCTGCCTTTACTATTTAATGAGCTAGTCCAAAGCAGTGCTGCAAACCTGGCACTGAGCCCAGGGAAACTGTTGTGGGTTTGAAAGGTAATCTAGCATGTCTTTCTCTTCATCTGAAAGTACTGCACTCTGCTCTGCTTCGGCATCATTCATTCCCTCACAAGGGGAACTAGCTGGGTTGGGTAGCCGCTACATAACTGAATGTGTGGTCTTGGATAGGTCAGTGCATTACTGGCATGACTCTGCCTTTGCAAAAAACAAAACAAAAAATTCTGTTTTTAACACAAGGCTTCTGTGTTCCTTTGCTGCACTTTGAACTCCAGTGAGAATTTGATCTCCCTTTTGGCAGGAAATACCTGTTCAGAAGGGCTCTTCGTGAATCACAGGAGATAAATGCCTGGCACTGTACAGAAGATGATTGTTCTGCCCGAGCAGCTGCAGAAGCAGATTTACACAAAGCTGCAGAGAGGCAAAACTGCAGAGCAGGGAGGCTGCTTCCTTATCAGAGCTGTGTGATGCCCTTACTAGTCTGTGGAATGTTTATTTCCCCCCTTCACCGTCTGTCCACTTCTTCTCCATACCACTACATTCTTTGTTTAAAACAACACAGACCAGGTGCTGAGCATACCACAGCTGCCAATCTTCCTTATTTCAGCAGACCAGTCCTGGATTTTTGAAATCTTTCCTGTGGGTCGCTTTATAACTGCATTGTCCGCCAGCAAAATGCATTCTGATTCTTTTGGTTAAGCCCTTAACCTAGGGATTAAGGCCTGGTCTACACTAGACCAGGCAGATAGGCATAAGATACAGCAACCAGCTATGCAAAATGCATAGCTGGATTCGGCTTACCTTAAGCCAAGCCGCCTCAGAGTCTACACTGCAGGAGGCGAAAGGAAACACACTCCCATCAGCTTCCCTTACACCTCACAGAATGAGGAGTACAGGATGCCAGCAGGGGCTGCCCTCAGTGTTCAATTTCGGGAGGTTTACACTAGACCTGCTAAATCGAACACTAGAAGATCGACCTCTGGAGGGTCGATCTTCTCCATAGTGTAGACATATCCTAAGATCTGCATTGAGTTCCCATTTGTGACTCAGAATTCCTGTGAGACCTTGGAAGAGTCACAAGGTTTCTCTGTGCTTGGGTTCCCCATCTATAAAATGCTGCTACTTCATCCTCTCTTCTACCCTTTCACTGCCTAAGGTATTTAGACTGGAAGCTCTCTGGGACAGGGTCTGTCTCTCTCACAATATGGTTGTATAGTGCTCAGCACACTGGGGCCTTGATCTCAAATGGATCCTGTAGGTGCTGCTGTAACATATTCCACCTCTTTGACCCCTGTTGCGACAGGACCTTTTTACATTATCTCCACCCTCTCAAGTTTCCTTCCACGTGTCCCTGTCTTTTCTGGTGTCCCACCCAGCTTCACCATCCACTCATTTCCTCCTCGTTCTTTCCAGCTCAACAGCTTCCAGTCCAGCACCTTCATCTGTTACTAAATACATCCCTGAATTCTTGACCCCGTGCTGCTGCCGCACTTGAAAACTGGTAGGCATGAAGAGAATGCTGCACTCTGAACTTCCTGAGACATTAGCAAAGCCATTGTCCAGTGACACAGGAAGGCAAGGCTCTGATCTCTGGCCTTCACACATCAAGCTTTTCAGTTCCCTTCTTTAAAATAAAATGTCAGTGACCTTCATTTTCACAGCAGGAGTACAAAAGTTCTGTATTGATCAGCAGAATAACTGATGTGCGGGCCATCAAAGTACAGTACGAGCATTCCACAAGGTGTTACAGTGCTGGAGGGGTTGCTCCCAGGTTTGGTTCAACCTTTAATATTAGAAGTACAGGAAGTCCCCTACTTACAAATGGCTTGTGTTCCAAAAGTTTGTAAGTCAGTTGTTTGGAACAACAAAAAACATTATCCCATAGCAACCATGTTATAAATGGTAGTTTGGTTCCCACGGTAGCCCACAAAAGCCTATTTAACCCATAAAGTAGCTGAAATTAGGGATGTGAATGACTAGTCGACTAATCAACTATCCGATAAGCAAATGCTTATCGGATAGTCGACATGCTAGTCAACTAGTTGCTTCTTCCCCCCCACCTCCCTCCCCCTAGCTGCTTCTATCAGAAAGAGGCAGCAAAGAGGGGGGAAGAAAATGGGGTACTTCAAAGCAGCAGTGCCCAGGCTCCACGTGGCACTGCCGCTTTGAAACATCACGGCTGCATTCGGCGTTTCAAAGCAGCAGCGCCACATGGAGCCCGGGGTCAGGTGGAGACTCCCCTGCTGACCCTGAGCTCCATGCAGCACTGCCACTTTGAAATGCCACGGGGTCACGGGGGTCTGCTTGAGTTCCCCCGCTGGCCCCATGCTCCCCACAGCACTTTCACCTTTGAAGTGTATCAACAGCCCTGGGGGCTGTTGCTATGGTTCAAAGGCTGAGGCTTATCAACTAATCGAATAGTCAATGCAAATTGCATTGACTATTTGATTAGCCAGTTAATCTAAATTTAATATCCCTAGCTGAAATTCTGTATATTTGCAATGAAAACTGGTAGAAACAGTTTTTTATTTGACTTTTTTAATAGTGGTGCTTGAGGAAAGGCAGGTTTAATGAGAGGAGGATGAGGAGGCAAGTGGAGATTCTGATGGGAGCTTCTGGGCATCCCCCCGTGGGCTCTGCTCCTGCAGCCATCCCCATCCCCTGACCACACCACCCTCCACAGGCTCAGCACCAGCTCTGGCAGCCCCATCCCCTTTCTCTGCTCTCCCCACCCTCACTCCCCATCAGCTGCACCCAGTCCCCGCTCACCAGAAGGCGACAAGCAGCACAAGCTTGGGCTAGAGGAGCAGAGGTCAGCCAGCGGCCGGAGAGAAGCGGCAGTTTCCCCTTCGAACCGCCACTTCTCTCCAGCTGCTGGCTTCTTACTGCCCCCTGCTCCTTTGGAGTCCTCAGGCCAGCACTTGCACCGCTCCATCCCCTGTGCCTCAGGCCAGCACTTGCACCGCTCCATCCCCTGTGCCTCAGGCCAGCACTTGCACCGCTCCATCCCCTGTGCCTCTTTCCTGCTCCCCTGAGACTGCAGGTGAGCTTATGTGTGGCTGTCCATAAGTCGGATGCTTGTAACTCGAGTGGCTGTACTATAAAATATTCTTGCCTTTCAAAATCTGTCCTTGTTTTATGTTCTAGTAAATCATTTGCTCTAATATGCCCTTCCCATCTCAGGATCCAAACCTGTTTTTACAAAGAATAATTAGTTGGTTTTCCAGAAACATCTTTATGAGATGAAGCATAATCTGTTCTCCTGGGGCGGTGAAGTCATGTGACACCCTTGACTTATGGCACATTGTAAGGCTGCGCTCCAGCCCTTTGTAAGATTTGGCAGTGTTCTAGATCCAAGCACTATGGCTGCTGCTATCAAAAATTCACACATTAGCCTGCTTTGCGTACAGTGATTTTAAACTAGCATGCTATGGCATAGCACAGTTCCATATCAGCTGGTATGTCTTTGCTGGTAATGGAAATTCCATACTTATCATTCATTATATTTTTAACTCTTACGTGCTAGTGAACTACTTTTGATATGCACACGCAAGGCTGTTACACACAATTCTCTCTCTGTCTCCCTCTCTGTCAACATAACCAAAAAGGATGACTTATTTCAAGTGTGTTGTGTCAAAGGAAAACTAAATTGCAAAGCAACATCGATGGAAGTGCATGTGAATAAGCTTGGTTTCCAAATGCATTAATTCTGCTCCATAGCCTTTCACAAGAGAACGAATGAACTCAGATTTAATGGATACTGCTAATAAAGTGTGACCTAAAAGAAAATTGCAGTTACAGTGTATCCTTGTTTAAATTGCCTGAATACCACTAGAGGCAAAAAAGCATGAGTGCTGCATTGGCAACATATAAAACACCACATCTGTTTGTTCTACCATGTATAAACACCAGGGAGCTTTGTGGTAGCTCATCAGCTTTATGGCATTAATAATTTTAAGCCAATGTAATTTGCCATCTGGTTGTATTAAACTTTTGTGATATATTTACTGTGTGTGAGTCATTTAAAGGGAAATGTTGCTGCTTTATTTTTGATGAACTATGATCTTCAGGCTGCATTTTATACTCTTTTCCAACAAAGAATCTGAAATGTGGTGAAGAGTCCAGTCCCTTTCACCAGCAGAATTGCCTGAGGCCTAAATAGTAAGGCTTAGATTTCTGATGCCGGCATTCAGAAATTCAGATCACATTCAGTTATAGAAATAAATGTTTTGGCCTCCTGGCTCTCTCCATAAATTGGTTGCTCGTTTGGCGCTCAGCTTCCAGTGGGAGTTTTTTGGGGTTTTAAATCACTTTCATGGTTTGTGTTAAGATTATATCTCACAAACCACAGATCTTCTGGTTGGAAGCTGGGGCGGACAGTTGTTCCTTGTGGGTCTATGAGGCAGACGGAATTGTGCAGCATGGATTCAGGGGCACTCTGCGCTGGAATGGGGAAAGAAGGAAAGGTGATGTTACATTGCCTTTGCACCTCCTCTCTTCTGGGACTCTTCAGGAGACCTCTGGGCTTGACTAACTGAGAGTCCAACTCCCACTAGCCTTCACTGGGCCATAGGAAGCAGGGAAGCCATGTCCCCTGCCTCTCCTCTACCTTTCTCTGTCAATAGCAAGGGAGGCCAGTGTAAAGTTTCCTTATGAGCAAAGCCCCTTACACAGAGGGCATTCCCAGGGGTGGAGACACCCACTTGCTGCCTTTAAGCCCCATTTATATAAAGGGGCCTTGAAGCAAACAGGGAATCGAGGTTATGTTCCTATATTGGGGAGACTAAAGCAAGTGAGTGTAAATATCCCCCACCTCTCTTTTGCCTATGAGAGCAAAGGCGAACTAAATATTGATAGCTGATAAGCCTTCAGACTCATCAGGTGGTCAAGAAGCAGAGGAGAAGAGGCCAGCAAGGAGAATGCACTTAACCATTGACCAGTCTAACAGTTCTTCATAGCACTGCTGTGGAACTACAGAGGAGAAAAGGGAGCCTTCCCAGTGGGTCTAGCAAAAGCCTAATCTCATGCTTCCTTTTTGCATGCAGCAGCAGCAGCAGCAGCAAAAGTGGCTCATCTCCAAGCAACTTGTTCCAAGATGGAAATGAGGCAAAGCTACTGCTGTCATCTCCAGGGAAGGCCCAATTCCTGTTCCCTTGTGTCATTCCTATTACTGCTGCTGTAAACAAGCTCTGGGCCTTTTGCCTTCCTGGGCTAAGCTCTCCCTTACACTCACAGAAGCTGTGAGCTTCCCTTCAACACTCGCCAAATTGGGGAAGTTGCGTCTGCAGCAGAATTAAACTCTGGTTCGCCTTTGCTCAGCAAGTGTGGTGAAGAGCAGTCGGAAAAAGTTCACTGTCCCAGTTTTGAAGCTGAGACATTGAACCTGGTAGAACAGAGTATGGACTCCCACCACCACTCCTGGTCTCTGCTTTTAGCCACTAAGAAGCAAAGAGGGGGGCTGGGAAAGGAGGAAATACAATATAAAAATTAACTCTAAAAGTGAATTTGAAAAACAAACTCCTAATTAGAGTTCAGCTCCAAAGGGATGCCTCTATGGAAAAGTGCTAACGTCATTATTTACAGTTTATAGTGCAGTAGCATGTACATACCAGCCAAGTTGGTGCCTCTTTGGATACTAGTGTTGTACAAATACATAGAAAAGAGAATATAAGTAAGAGCAAAGCTAATGGGGTTTGAAGTAATTTGTAGAATCCTCTTTTCAATTCTATACATTTTTTAAAATCAGCCTAATAGATTCTGCTGCTGGAATATAGTTCTCTATTAAATTCTATTATAAGGATTTTTTTTTTAAATCAGTAAAAAGGCTACTTGAATTTGGCCTCATAACTAAGACTTTAAATTGCAATGAGCTAAACAAGTGTGTGGAGTTGTCTTATGATGAGTTATGGAACTGGGGAATAAGTAGTTAAAATGCTAGGTGTGGGGAAAGGAGTGGCTTTCCATTATAACACCTAAGTCTGTACAGATGTTGCAGAATTTCTTATCACGTATAACTATAGATGAGTGGTCATGGTAAAAGGGCTGGTTCAGCTTCTGGGTGGGAGGTTTGACATAGGTCTTATTCTATACAAATAGATGCATCTGTCCCTCTGCAGTATGTAATATTGTGTGGTTCAGATGACAACTTTAATTAGAAGCATGTTTTGTTACTTGATGACTTTTTTGATTACCCAGTGTCAGGTGACACCCAGCAGAGGAGTCCAGTCATAGCCCCACAGTTGGGCCAAAGGGTAAAAAGGATACAAAAAAGTGACCTTATAAATAAATCTCTTCTTACCAATGTATTCCTTTCTGGACAGAAACTTGAGTTCTGCTGGACCAGAAGGAAGGAAAAGGATGAGAGAATGTGATGGATTGATTGATTCTCTTGTGTACTACATCCAAGGAACCACTGCAGACCACCAGCCTGATGATAAGGTACTTCAGAATCAAAGGATTCTGCACCAAGACTAACTGGGAGGAAAAAACAACCAAACCATTCACTTCTTAGAGACAGATGGAAATGATTGTGAAGGAACCATCACATTTTCACTAAGCAGAGATGAAATGTCAGATAAGACCTTTTTCATGGAGGGATTTATCATTGGTCTTATGAGGATAACACACAGAGTACAAAGAGTACAATTTTCAAAAATGGTTGAGTGAGTATAATCAAGTGCCCCATATTTATAAAAGGGATTTAGAGCTAGATATTAAATGTCTTTAGACACCTAAAGGTGTAAATAGGTACCTAATGGGAATTTAAAAGCACCCTATGGCTTCTGGTGGCCTAATCACTATTGTTTAGTTCTTCTATAGGGGTATGTCTAGACTACATGCCTCTGCTTGCAGAGGCATGTAAATTAGACTACCTGACATAGTCAATGAAGCAGGAATTTAAATATCCCCCGCTTCATTAAAATAAAAATGGCCACTGCACTGTGCTGGCTCAGCTGATCGTTGGCACAACGCGGCAGTCAAGACGCGGATCGGTTGACGAGGAAAGCCTTTGCCGACCGATCCCTTATGCCTCGTGCAATGAGGTTTACAGGATCGGTCGGCAAAGGCTTTCCTTGCCGACCGATCCGCATCTTGACTGCCACGTTGTGCTGACGATCAGCTGAGCCAGCACAGCGCTGGCCATTTTTATTTTAATGAAGCAGGGGATATTTAAATCTCCGCTTCATTGACTATGTCGGGTAGTCTAATTTACATGCCTCTGCCGGCAGAGGCACGTAGTCTAGACATACCCTAGGTGACCAGAAATGCAAAGGTTGGCCATGTAAGATCCTGAATCAAACCTTCTGCCTATATCGTCTCCAACACATGCAGAGCTATAATGGCATTTACTTCTTCATTATTTTAGGCCACAGAGAACTGCGTGTGCATCCTGCATAACCTCTCCTACCAGCTAGAGTCAGAGCTGCCTAGCAGTTACAGCCAAAACATTTATATGCAAAGAAGAAATTCTCCTACCAATGATAAAAGCATGAGTTGCTTTGGAACACGAAGCAGGAAAGTGAAAGTGGTAACGTATGAATTTATTATACTTTGAATTTTTCGGCAGTTCTAGCATGGATGCTGGCGAATGGTGATCTGATGATAGCTGCAATAAACCTGTGGTCCTTTGCGGTTAACAACTTGTTTATCAGTGTGAGCCAACCAATCTCATTTCAAAATGAGTAACGCTTCACTAGAAGCACGTAGGTTTGTGAGGCACTGCTGTTAGTATTACAACATCTGATGTCCCAATATTTTAAATACTTACCTTTTATAAACCATTGTTTGAGCCCACAAAATATTTTAGTCTGTCATATCTGGGAGTCTGAAGAGCCATGCAGTTGACTTGATTCTGTTTTTAAACCATTTTTACACTAATTTAATTCTGTTGACTTCCATGAGGGGTTACTCCTGATTGACACTAGTAAAAATAAAAGCAAAATCAGGCTACAGTTACAGAATGCATGCTTTAGATTGTGATGCACTGCATCATATAAGTTCTCCAGTTCTAAAGGTTTGATCTGTTTTACATGTTTAGAAGCAACAAGATATTCTGCTACGTGAGGAAAAGAGCAATCCCAAAGGTGTAGAATCACTCTGGCATTCCACACTTATTAGGATATATCTCTCCTTAATAGCAAAAAGTACAAGAGACTTCACCCAAGAGGCATCTTTGGGAGCTCTCCAGAACCTCACCGCAGGTAGTGGACCAGTAAGTTATCCTGTTTCATGCTTCATGGGTTTTTTTTTTCTTTAATTTTGGATATGTGGAGACTAGGGCCAAAATGTGAGATATTTACAGCTTTCAACTCAGACCCCCATTGTGAAGTTGCAAGTTCATACAGTTGGTCATTGAGAGTGAATCTTGAAACATGTACATGAGGAGGGCCAGGCTCAGAATTGTGAACATTTTCTTCTTGGCACATTAAGGAGCAGTTTCTTCTCTGTATGTGCCTCTTCCTATGTAACAGGCTAATTAGTTGGGACGGGGATGAAGACCTGGGAGTATATAGTATTGATGTCATAGAATACTAGAGTACTAGGACTGGAAGGGACCTTCTTCTAATAATATAATTAGTACTTTATGAAGCTTCTCAAGGAGCAAAGAACTCCCTCTGGCACACGCATAGTCACAGTATTTTTAATGTGTCATCAGTTGACACTTTTCTAGTGTATGCCACTGACTAGCCAAACAATCCCTGGATTTGGTGGTGCAAAAGGGATTTAAAGCTGCAATTGCATCACCCATCTCTCCATTCCCAGCTTCCACATAGTTCATGATCTGGGCTAATATCACAAACATTCCTGAAAATGATCTATAGGTTACTCGGGATGTGAAAGGTTAACCGTTGGGGGCTGGAGCAGCTCTCCACCCACCATGGGGAGAGGGTTGCTCCAGCCCCATGGGGGCCCGCTGTGGACAGGGGTTGCACCAGTCACCTGGACCAGTCCCTGTCCATGGTGGGCCTGGGTGCATCACAGGCAGGGGCTGCTCCCCGGGCTGGAGCAGCCCCTGCCTGCAGCTTAAGTACCTTCTCTCCCCTTCTCCTCCAGCCCACTCTCCTTTAATAGTTTAACCAGTTAACCAACATGTTTAACCAGTTAACGAATTAGTCAGGCTTTTACATCTCTGTAGGGTACCATGTTACTGCATCACCTGTGCTTTTAAAAAAATGAACTGGATGGCCCATTATAAAACCAGCTTCCCTCACATTTAACACATCATTGATATCAAAAGCTAAGAGTGGGATGCTTCCAACCAACTCAGTTAGCTTCGTTAGCACCAGCACTACAATTGACAGGTTTTGTTTTGTTATGTTTCCCCCGTCCCTTCTTTTTCTGTTACAAATTCAGAGAGTCCCCCTTTTTTCCCTCCACGCAAGCTCTTCTGAGGAAGTGGGTTTTGCCCACGAAAGTGCGTGATACTATACATATTTTTGTTAGTCTCTAAGGTGCCACAGAATTCCTCGTTTTTTAAAGAAATGAGATAACTTAATGTGATGGTTGTTTGCACAGCTGTACAGTGGTAACAGTGGCTCATTAAAGTTGTCTGCCTTATGACAGATGCCGTTTTCAGCAGCTTATACTGTGGTCCAGAAGGCAAATGGCCTTCAGAATATTCGATACATGCTGCATGTAAGCAATCCAAATGTAAGGAGGACAGCTGTTTCGTTGCTCCGGAACTTGTCTCGCAATGCCTCTCTGCAGAGTGAAATAGGTGAGCAAAGGGGTAATGTTTTCTTTCAGATTTTCTCTCTGTCTCTTCTCTATTTTCATTTTTCCTTCTATTCTATTTTCTTTCTTTTTTTTTAAGAAAAGATTTGATTTGTGGATTGGAGGGTACATCTACACTAGCCCCCTAGATCAATCTAGGGAGGCTAATGAGGGCGACCGGAATTGCAAATCAAGCCCGGGATTTAAATATCCCACGCTTGATTTGCATGTTCCTGGCTGATCGCCATTTTTAGAAATTGACTAGCCCGAAGTAACTGCCCGCGTCTACACGCGGCAGTGAAACGGGATTCCGGAATAAAGCCCTAAATCGAATTAGGTGGTATTCCTCGTGGCTAATTAATTAAATCTCGGGCTTGATTTGCAATTCCGGTCGCTCTCATTAGCCTCCCTAGATGGATCTAGGGGGCTAGTGTAGATGTACCCTAACAGAGTTAGGGCCCAATGCTTGCAGTCTTTTCTCGGGTAGAGCTCCCATTGGCTGAAATATAGGTTTTGTCCAAGTGAGGACCATAAGCTCAGATTCTCTCTGAATAACGGTATTATGTTTTTCTCATCGGTATCTTTTCAGAAAAGGTTAAAGGAAAGAACTTAAATCAGTCGAGTTTTGGAGAGGGAAGATAGTTTTGTGTTTAAAGTAATTCATACTCTCACAGGTTTACCATGGTGTAATTAACCCCTATATTTGGCACTTTGAATGTAGCCAGTAGCTGTCAAGGTCACTGTATGTTGCCAAATGTTCTCATTGTGGCCTTTACCCACTGGCACTACTGTAAGGCCTTGTCTACACTGGCACTTCTGCTGGCAAAACTTTTGTCATTCAGAGGCACTGTTCCCTATAAGCTGGGCGCTTGTGCAGCCATTCAAGAGAAATTTAGATGCCACCCACATGATTAGCAGAGCACTCATAGCTAGGTTTTTTGTTTCTATTGGTGCACATAAAAAAAATATACCACACATAGATGGAAAAAATCCACACATAGATGGAAAAGATTAGAGGGAACATTGTTCAAGGGTGTGAAAAGACATACCTGGAGGGAGTAAGTTTTGCTGGCAAAAGTGGTAGCATGCACAGCACTATGTCAGAGGGAGATATATCTACTGCCACTTGTTGAGCTGGTTTTATTATGTTGATGGGAGAGCTCTCTCTCCCATTGACATAATGCATCTATACGAGCATTCTTACAGTGGCACAGTAGACTAACACTAGGTCACATCTATGCATGTGTGTTTAGAATCAAGCTGTTGTTTGTGCTACATGTGTGTTCTACCCCTTTCCCCATCCTGTGTCTCTTGTCTATTTAGATCAGAAGCTTTTCGGGCAGAGATCATCTGCTACTCTGTGTTTACTCATTGCCTAGCACAGTGGAGTCCAGTCCTCAATCACTGAGACTAAGTGAAGCACTAACATAATAAACATGATTTGATGTACGGACGCAGGAGACTCCTCACCCACTTTAGCAATGCAGCCCAGTGCAGCATTTAACGCAATATTTTAAGTATATTCTATTGTAGGGATCCATTCTGCATATTGCTGTGCATATCTTAATAAGTGCTGAGTACCCAGAATTCCCACTGATTTGGTCTCGAGTCAGAATTTGGTTTCAAGCATTTTTCTGAAAGGTACTTCAGCACTTGCATAACTTTAAGTATATTTAATATTCAGCCCATGCTTAGTTGCTTTTCTGAATTGGGATTGGTTTATACACATTCTTAACTCAAGGCCTTGAATTGGAGTTCAAAATGCTCATGTGATCAGGCCCATAATGTATATATCTCACAGTGCAGAATTGATACACTAACATAAGTTTTGTATAATCAGTCCAAAAACATTTTATAAGAGTTATAAGAGTTAGTCAAAAAAAGTTAGTGAAATGACCCGTTTAGATGGCTTGGAGCAAAATATAATTTATATTAATCTGTCTCAGACTGGGGGGGAAGGGGAAAGTTTTCAAAATATACTATAGGGAGGAAATATCAGCCCAACAATATTTACAGATAGACATTATTATACCCACAATTAGATATAAAATACAATCATGAACTTTCTTCTGAAGTAACAGCCCACCTGCTAGTGGACATCCAGTAACATAGGTAGAGTAAATCTGGTGTTAGTGTGTTATGTGTACAAAGCAGAACTTATGGTATATTTGTAACTGAATTCTTTGTTTCCCTTTCATCCTCCAGCCAGAAACGTCTTATCAGATTTGGTCTCCATACTTCCTGACTCTGTCCCAGGGTCAGATGTTACCAATGAGACCACAGCTTCTGTCTGCTACACCTTGTACAACCTGACCCAGAACAGTTCCCAGAATGCACGGCTTCTCCTAAACACAGATGGCCTACCAAAGATAAGAAACATCAGCATGAGTGACAGGTGAGCTATTTTAAAGATCTCCTTCCCCAAGATAAAAGAACAGCATCATTCATTGGAAAAATATAAGTAGAGAGGTAGCCGTGTTAGTCTGATGTTGCTAAAACAGAAGGAAAAACTATGTAGCGCTTTGAAAACTAACAAGATGGTTTAATAGATGATGAGCTTTCGTGGGCCAGACCCACTTCCTCAGATCATATTCTGAAAGAGAATTGGCATGATCATATATACCAAAGGAATACAATGAAAAAAGTGAACACATTATTAAACTGACAAATCAGATTTAGAACAGAAGGTGGGGCAAGGGAGAGGAGGAGGGAATAGCTGTTTATAAGTCAATGAATGGCTAATCAGGGGTGTTAAGTGGGGAAGCTGTCTTTATAATGTGTAAGGTAATTAGCATCTTTGTTAAGTTAAGGCCCATTCGTAAAGTGTCAAATTTAAGCATGAATGAAAGTTCTGACTATGTCCAGGTAGGTTGAAATGCAAACTGACAGATTTTTCCTTGTTAAGATGTCTGATGTCTGATTTGTGGGCATTAATTCTTTGGCGAAGTGTCTGAGAAGTCTGTCCAATATACATAGCAGAAGGACACTGTTGGCACATGATGGCATAAATTGTATTTCTGGACGAGCAGGAATGTGTGTCCTTGATCGTATAACTGACATGGTTAGGTCCAGTGATGGTGTCACCAGAGTAAATATGTGGACAAAGTTGGCAACAGGGTTTGTTGCAAGGGAAAGTTCCAGGGTTGGTATTAATGTGGTATGTCCTGTGGTGGTTGGTAAGAATCTTCCTGAGGTTAGGTGGTTGTCTATAGGAGAATATGGGTCTGTCCCCTCAGACACATCACCAAAGAATTAATGCCCACAAATCAGACATCTTCACAAGGAAAAACCTGCCAGTTTGCATTTCAACCTACCTGGACATAGTCTTAACAACCTTACTACATGCATCTTACTTCAAAGAGACTTTAACATCATATTACAGAAAGAAACTTCAGAACTTTCATTCATGCTTAAATTTGACACTTTACAAATGGGCCTTAACTTAACAAAGATGCTAATTACCTTACACATTATAAAGACAGCTTCCCCACTTAACACCCCTGATTAGCCATTCATTGACTTATAAACAGCTATTCCTTCCCTCCCTCTCCTCGCCTCACCTTCTGTTCTAAATCTGATTTGTCAGTTTAATAATGTGTTCACTTTTTTCATTGTATTCCTTTGGTATATATGATCATGCCAATTCTCTTTCTGAATATGATCTGAGGAAGTGGGTCTGCCCCACAAAAAGCTCATCACCTATTAAACCATCTTGTTAGTCTTTAAAGCGCTACATAGTTTTTCCTTTTGTTTTGGAAAAATATAAGTTCAGGAAATATACAGTCTAAATAATAATTGAGTAATGTGACTTAAATCAAATATCATTTGTAAAACAATGAAGTCCTTTTTTATAACCCCAGCTTTTTAAGTGCTTCCTCAAAAGGTGATATGCTATGGCTGTGCTGACACTGCACACCACTAGTGTGTCAGGTAGGATGTGTGTAGATAGGGTTGCCAGGTGTTGAGTTTTTGACCAGAGTGCCCGTTCAAAAAGGGTCCCTGGCAGCACCAGTGACCAAGTCATTAAAGTCCAGTCAGTGGTGCAGCAAGGCTCCCTGCCTGCCCTGGCTCCACACAGCTCCAAGAAGTAGCTAGCATGTCCAGCTCCTAGGGGCAGGGGTAGCTAAGCAGCTCTGTGCGCTTCCACCGCCCCCAGCGCTGACTCCTCAGCTCCATTAACTGGGAACTGCAGCCAGTGGGAGCTACATGGGCAGCGCCTACGACAGAGAGCAGCACTCAAAACCCCTGGCTGCCCCTGGGCCTAGGAAACGGAGGGCCACATGGAGCTAGGACAAGCAGGGATGCAGCCTTAGCCCCCCTGCACCACCAGTTGGGGATCTGCTGAGGTAAGTGCCAGCCAGCCAGAGCCCACACCCCAGAAACTGGCTGGCACCCCAACCCCCTGCCCCAGCCTTGAGCTCCCTCCTATACCCTAACACCCTCCTGAAGTCTGCTCCCCGATCTGGCACCCTTACCCCAGCCCTGCGCACCCTCCAGCACCTGAAACCCCTCATCTCCAGCCCCGCCCGAGAGCTCACCTCCTCTAGCTGGAGCCTAGAGGCCCCTCCCAGACTGTGACCCCCTCTCATTTCTGGACCCACCCCAGAGCCTGCCTCCCCAGCTGAAGCCTTCACCTACTCCCGCACCCCACCTCCTTGCTCCAGCACAGGGAAAGTGAGTGTGGAGGTGAGAATGAGTGATGGAGGGAGGGAGGGGGAATGGAGTGAGTATGGGGGGGCCTTGAAGAAGGGTAGGGGCAGGGCATTAGAGAAGGGGTAAGGGAGGGGTGTTTGGTTTTTACAGTTAGAAAGCTGGCAACCCTGCTGGCAGGGGCAATGCTGTGGGGAAAGGCTCCGGCTGCTCCCTGGGGCAGGGAAAGGCTCCAGCGGCCGGGTGGGGGTTACTACACTGGTAGGAATAGGCAGGAGAGGTGCTGCTAGGGCATGTAGAGAGCTATGGAAGTAATTCACAGTGTTCAGGCATACCTTTTCTCTACTAGCCTAAGCAGCTTCTCACTGTTTACACTGCATTTTATACCTGTACCAAAGGGCATGCAACATACAGACTCTATCAGGCACAGTAAGGCGTGAGCAATGTAGACATGCTATTATAGGAAATTCATCTGTTGAAGGATTAAGTCTTTTATATAAATAAATCTCTTTGTGCCAGCCCTTCTCTCACAAGGGTAAAACTCACAGGACCCTCCTTAAACCAAAGCCCCACTTTAATCCTTACTGTGGGGGTTTAACTAGTACAAAGGGCCTTCAATAGGACTACTGTGCTGCAATGTCTTTCAGCCTTAAGCTATGTCTAGACTGCAGGCTTTTTGTGCAAGAAGTTTTTGTTGGAAGAGATCTTCTGCAAAAACTTCTTGCGCAAGAGCGCGTCCACACTGCAAAAGCGCATCGAAAAAGCGATGCACTTTTGCGAAAGAGAGTAGTAAGCAGTGATTGCTATGCACAGAATGGCCACCAGGGCACCTGTGCTTTTTCCTCTCTCCTCTTTTTGTGCAAAAAAACCCTCTTCCCCGTCCACACATGCCTTTTTTGCGAAATAACTCTTTCGCAAAAAGGCTTCTTCCTCATAGAAAGAGGAATGCCAATTGTGCAAAAACCCCTCTGTTCTTTCAATTCTCTTGCGCAAAAACGCACTTGAGGTATGGATGCTCCGTGAGTTTTTGCGGAAAAACGGCCGTTTTCCCGCAAAAACTCTGTAGTGTAGCCATAGCTTCAGTGAACACCCCTTAGAGGTAGAGAGTTCAGACAAGTTTCTTGGGAATATCATCACAACCCTAGCTAAAGCAGGGAGATGCGTTCCCTATGCTATGTTAGGTGGCAGGGAGTGGGGGACTCCGCTCTTGTCAGGGAAATGAAAGGGGAACTGATCATAAACAAGCATGTCTTTAAGCCTGAGCACACATTGTGCTCACACCTGGGTAAGTCAAATGTCTTATATTTAATTTTTATATATTGCAGCAATGCACTCAGCAAAGCTAGCAAAGCTGCCTCAATCCTCCTGTACTCCTTGTGGTCACACACTGATCTCCACAGTGCCTACAAAAAGGTAAGCTCTGGGTTAGTGCAGACATTGCATCTGCCTGCAGATTAAACTGCTTGGGGAGGGGGGCATTCTTTGTGCAGTTTGTGGTATGTAATGTCCTGTATACAGAACACGTGTAGAACATCCAGTAGGTCTGCCTTGCTGCTAACAAATCCATGGCATCGATCACACTGGGAAGATTTGTAGTCTTAATTTGGTGTTTGTGTGCTGGTTTCTGCTAGATAACAAGTGCCCTCAAGCTCCCTTGAGTATTCAGATCACCTCTGTTTTGGGCTTCCAGTATGCTGCTAGAGTTGATGTGGATGCTATTGCTTGTTGTTGCAGTAGTACCGGTGAGGGGTGCGATACATCAGCAGGTGTGTCTGCAGCACCTGCTGAACTAATCTGATGTGGAGGGAATAAGATAGCAACAAAAAGAATGGCAGGCGGGGTACCACCATCTGTTCCAGGCTTTTTTGTTTGCTTATTTGAAGCCCGGGTCTTATATTGTGTCCTTTTCTAGGGCCTTATCTACACTGAATAGTTTTGTCAGTAAAGGTTATGCCAACAAACAGCCAGCCCTTCCGTTAAATTGCTGTTGCATGTCTACACTGTGCTCGTGTGGATGTGCTCCAGTGACACTAGCAGCTCTTGCATCGACACAGAGAGCAGTGCATTGTGGTAGCTATCCTATTGGTTGCAGGGTGCTTTGGGAAGGGTTTGGAATGCCTCATGGGGCAGGCCCAGCATTACGTGATGCAGTTTTCTCAGTCCCATCATTCCATGGGTATCCTACTAGATTGCCAGCCACTTTTTAACTAAAGCATGCCTTTTGCCAACACAGCTGTGTAGCGTAGACAAGCCCTAGAGAGCTGCACCACTGTAAAGTCACCCAGGTCAACTCGCTACGTTGAAGGACGTCTCCTGCCTGCATAATTAAAGCAACCCCAATGAGGGTGGTAGTATATTGACAGGAGAGCATCTCTTACTGACAGCATTGACCACAGCAGCACTTCTGTGGGTGTGACTTCTGTCAGTGAAGAGTGTGTTATTTTTCCATATCTTTGAGTGACATATGTTTTACCAGCATAAGAGCCAGTGTAGACCTAGCCTTACTCCTATTCAAAGGGAATGGCAGGGGAACAAGAGCTAGCCAAATTAAACAACAGGAAGCAGTCAAAACAGAATTGGCCAATATGCTACTCTTGTTTTTCCACTTGTAGCCTCGGCAGTTACTATTTTCAACCCACCAAAGGGGAGCACCTAAATCTCTTGAGTTGCGTGCCTCTTCCCTGAATTTCTTTAAGATGTCCTCATTTTTTCCTGCTGTTTAGAACTTTCACCTTCTATAATTCTCAGGAAGTCAAATGAACCCAGCTTTCCAAGATTTATGGCTTTATTATCTAGTGCAGCTCTTGAGAAAAGAGGGATGTTTTGCAAGCTCCCTCATAAAGTAGGTTTATGAGTCAGAAATGTAATGTAGTTCACTGGAGAGTGGCCAAGCAATCTGATCAAAGATAGCATTCTTCTCTTGTATGCGTACCTCAGACCAAAGCATAGCCTCCGCAACAAGGAGGGCTAAGCATTGTAAACCACGCTCCGGATGGTGAGTTTGGCATTCCTCTGCCTCATGAGTTATTGTCTGCAGTGCTGCCCCACAGTCATGGGATGGAAAGGAAACCAGGTCAAGCCAGCACATACCTGTGGATACTCTGGATGAGCTAGAGAATACTCTGTTAAGCCTAGCCCAGGGTCTATGATCAAGTGGAAAAGGAGGCAGGTGCAGCAAAGAACTCCTGAATATACTTAGAATATTAGATTTTCTTTCCCACTGATGCTTCCAAAAGCTATAAGACTGTAGTTTTTTGTGCTTCCTGGAACTGCTGATCATCTATTCGTGTCAAGGACCAGTACCACGCCTGTCCAAGGGTGCGTGAGTTACCATAGCAAAGTGGTGATGAAAGACCAGCTCTGATGACACACCCCAGTCCACAGGAATGATTTCTTCCATGCGACAAGCAGGTCTTTGAGTTGTGGCTGCCTGCTGTTTCCTGTCTGAAAATAGGGCATCAGTCAACCACAGATGTAGTAAGTTGGTTTAATGTATTACAGCTCTCCAGGCACTTAAAAATAATGGCATCTCATCTAAGGTCTGGCAGGCAAGTCTACTGCACAAGGCTCTTCCATCACCTCAGCTAAAAGCAAAGTGCACAAGTAGACAAAATGCAAAAAGTTTTCATCATAAAACAATTAGCATTAAACCATGGTGTTAATTAATTAGCATTAATTCACAGCGTGCCAGTACTGCACACATGGCAATATACACACCTTGCAAACCAGAAATCTAGCTTATGGAGTAAAGTGCTGTAACTGATTTACCTTTAGCAATGGTCTCCATTGTGTACAGTCACAAATTCATTACAGTGTCACAGAGTTAAGATGAAAGTGGATAACCTGAGTTTTCAAAAGTCACTAGTAGTTTTTGTGCCCAAATTGAAACTCCTTTAAAGGAGCCTGGTTTTCAGAAGCTGCTGAGCATTGTCCTGTTAAAAATCAATCCCTTTTAAGGTGTCTTAGATAGGGCAATGAAAAATAGAGGCACCCAAAATCAATGCTCACTTTTGAAAAATTAGGCTGCCAGAGAAGCAAAAGGAATTACATGACCAAATAAGATCAAATAAAATCTTAGATCATCCTTTTATAATAACATTTCAGATACTTTGTCTGCAGCTGACAGTTGACCTTTGTCCTATGTATTCCCTTTGTTTTCAAAATTGTCATTAACGCTAATTAGACATTTTTGTTTCTTTCCGAAGGCTCAATTTAAGAAGATAGATTTCATCAATAACCGGACAACGAGAGCATATAACTCACTCAAAGACTAAGTCAGGCTACAAATATAGAGAGACTGTGGATTTGTATAATTATCTCCTCAGTATCAACCTAGCCACCGTGAACGATGAAGTAACTGACAAAACAGAGACTGATTTTGTATGCCACTTGGATGACCAGAGGAAAGCTGCTGTTGTCTCCTGCCTTTACCCTGCATCGCACTGTTCTGAGTGTACTTCAAAATATCAGTCGCCAAAGATGGTATTGTTAGGCATTCCTAGTGCAAATTTTTTTAAACTTACTATACTAGCCAGTGTTTCAAACAATAGGCAATTTATACTGGGAGGTTTGAAATTCTGACCTGCAACAAATTCTTTGTAGGTTACTTTTTAAACATCAAATTCTCTAGGGGATAAATTTCAAGTATGATGCTCAGGGAATAATGTTTTATTAGCAGCAGTTATAGTCTTCCTTTCATCATGCATGCACAGCACTAAAAATTGATCTTCACTCTGTGTGAAATGGAACAGAATATACAGAAAGATGTTTTACCACATGCATTTTTAAATGCATCCAGAAAGTTAGAAGGTGTGTTTTTTTTAGGGGAGGGGTGTTTGTCTTTGTTTTGGATTTTTTTCTATATTTTGGATTCATGTGTGCAGTAGCTCACCAGTCTCTTTTGCTTTGAGATCTCAGCAGCAATATCAATATTGACAAATCAGCAATGCAGATTTATCCCACTTTTCCTCCCCGCTTCCTTTTGGCTGCCACCAGAATTTTTGCTCGTGTTTCAGAAAGAGATTTAAATAGCCTCCATGAGTGTTAGGACCATTGGGCTGAACTAGAATGTGTCACTCATTGCTAATTAGGCTTAAGCACTGATTTTGATTCATGGACAAGTTTGAGAAACATTCAGTTTTAAAAAAAACTTGTGCGGATAGCTAGAAATGGTAATGAGAATAGAGATTGGTCCCTTATCTTTATTACTAAGGATTGTTGGTTAGGAGTTCACCTGAATAAGGAAAACATTCAGTGCCCTTTTAAACAAGAACTGTCTCTCAACAGATTTTTCTTAACTTTCTTTAAGCCACAGCTGATCTTTAATGTATAAAACTCTATAGGCCAGATTATCAACTGGCATAAATTGGTGGCACTCCATTGAAGGCATTGGAGCTACACTAAATTTATGCTAACTGAGAATCTGGCCCTACCTATTTCTAATCTCCTTTTGCCTAGTCATCAACTTCACAGCTCCTTCACTGCCAGGCACAGGAGCTGTTACCGTGGCCCTGAGCCACCAAAGGATCCCTCAACATTATGGAAACCCTCAGCAGAAACTCTTTTGTGCCTCATGATCAGAGCAAAGAGTTAATGGGTCATGAATTGTTCCCATTCATTTTAACAGTCTTTACCAGAATTTCAGATCTTACCTTACCTAAAGCTATAACCAAAGAAACCACAGCATAACAGTATATGCAAATGCATCTCCGTAGACTAGGGAGCTAAATTCTGCTCTGAGGTGTAACGTAGCTGTCGTTGACTTCTAGCAGAGCCACATATGTACACCCAGTAGAGAATTTGTCCCTGAAAATTTAACAAACACCACTGTTTTCTTACCTCAGGTCATTTTTATATGTTAGTTGAGGCTTTTTCTTTGCTTAGAATGACTAACATCAAATGAGAGGCTCTTAAAATAATTCAATTTTAAAGGGACATTTGCAACAAGTTCTATGCCCAAATATAGGTATCGTTAAAAACCCACAAGGGGAAGATGAGCTCGTGAATGTAAAAGTGTTTTCACTGTGTTTAATTGCATTTGAGAGGTATTTAAAATCTGAATATTTCTCTCCGCTTTTGTGAAACCAAACTGCATTGTACTAATGAACGAACAGTAGGAAGTGGCACTGAACATTGATGTACTTGTGACAGGTTGGATCACAGGGATGCTGAAATACCAGTGCACCTGCTAGCCTTCCCTTTGGGGCACCCCACCACCTTGTCCTGCTGAGCCAGAATCTCTGGTCTCTCCTAGTGATGGCACAGAGTAGGGGTCACAGCCCACTGCAAAGTAACACAGATACTGAGAGGAGCTCAGCTCTGGGAAGGCTCAGTCACAGGGACTTGATACAGCCCCCAGGTGCACCGCTCCAATAGGATCAGAACCCCAGATAAATCCATCTTTCTCTGTATAAAGTTTCACACAGAGCAAGCTCATAACTTCTTCATCCCCTTTATCAATGAAAGAGAGAGATTCACAGCTATTGCTTCCCCCCTCCGCCCGCTAGCAGTTACTTACACTGGGTTTTTAGTCAAAAAGTGATGACTAAATATAAGTGATTTTATTAAATATAAAAATAGGATTTAAGTAGTTGCAAGTGATAGACCAATCAAAATGGGTTATTAAACAAAATAAAACCTACCAGCTAAATTTAATACTCAAAGAAACTTGTTACATGCAATTTTTTACCCTAACAGTAGTTCTAATCATCTTTTCTCACAAGATGACTAGCTTCCCAACTAGAGTCTGGTCCTCCTTCTTAATGTTCATTCTCAGGTGGTTGCAGCAGACATTGTAGATGGTACACGGCTATTTTTTGGAGTCTGGCCTCTAGGGTTGCCAGGTGTCCAGTTTTGAACCAGACAGTCCAGTATTTGAGCTTTCTGTTCGGGAAACAAATTGAGAAAATAGAAATGTCCGGTATTTTCTAAATAAGATGTAATGTAGATTGTGATGTAATGTCAAGTGTGTCCAGTATTTTTGTTGAAACCATCTGGCAACCCTACTGGCCTCCCCCATTTGTTCGGTTTCCCACCTTTATGTCCTTTGTGTTCAGTTGAAACTTTTCCCACCAAATTACAGCATCCAAAATAGATTCCAGCATCAGGTGACCTGGCCACATGTCTTGGAAGGATCAACCCTAGTCCAGACTTACAGGAAGAACAAGACTATTCACAGATCGAGTATTATGAATAGCCCTCTCTTAGCATGTCTAGATTAGTTAACAGGTTTACACTTCATATTTCTAACTTCAAATACAGGAATGATACATGCACACAAATTGAAATACACATACAGCAGATTACAAGCTTTCCAATGATACCTTACAAGAATTATTTTGCATAAAACATATTTGATTTATGCATATTCATAAGCATGTTTCCATAAAGAGTATGAAATACACTGTTCTGCCACAAAATGCGAAGAGCATAAATGGTGAAAGTGAAGAATGAAAACCAACACAAGTACCACAGAAATAGAAGAGCTAAGACTTGAGAGGGAGACTTTCAAAAGTGCTTAAGATTGGTCTAACCCTGCTCCCATTGAACTCAGATGTAATTAATGGTGGTGATATTTATAGCAGGTACAGAATGTTTATTTTATGTTGACAGTGTCCCTTTACATTATGAGTGTTCGAAAGGTATTTTGAACTTGCAAGCATGAAAAGTCGAAGCTGCTGTCATTTGAAAGTGATGAATAAGGATGTTTGTGAAGAAATACAGAGACACGCCTTATTATTAGGCTTGGAAGGATTCTATTTTTATTGGTAATTGGTGAAATCAACATTTAGCAGCATACATGTACAAGCCAATGAAAAAATATTTCCATTGATAATAAACAAAATGTACAGATAGGCAAAGTAAGAAAAATTCTGCTTGAGAACTTACTAAAGCCCTACCTTAATGCATATAAAACATGTTGTAATACTAACATTAGCGTGGCTGGGACTCTGTTTAGGCAGCTGTAACTTTTTTGACTCTCAATATCTGCTGTGGTTTAGTGCTGTCTGATTCACCCAAATGTCCCGCAACTGTGGAAAAAATGCTTAAAACCCATACTTTTGTACTATTGAAAATTTACTTTGATAAAAATCAATTTCTAAGCCAACTTATTACAGCTGAGCTTCTTCATTACTATGAACTCAAAAACATTTCAACTGGACTCCAAGGGGGAGAAAATGTTAACTGGTGAAATAATAAAGCACTTGCTCAAATGGAAAATCTGCCTTGGGATCGTATTGCTGTTAATGGAATTATTTGTTGTGAGTTAAGGCTTGAAAAGTGTGGATTTTTATCTGCCTTTAAGAGGGCAAGTCCATTTTTGTTACTAGACCTTGGTAAGGAGAAACAGAATTGCTGTAACAGGGTTATGCAGAGATGCCATTTAGCTGGTTCTGGTTATACCAAAGAACGCTTGTATTAAACTGTGTACAATAGAATGCCTGTTACAGCATTTCTTGCAGATGCCATAGTGATCTGCCCAGACATTTGGCTTTCCTGACGTTCTCACTAGCCTTGCAGAGGTGTTTTCTAGCAGGCTGATCACACCAGCAGTATCTGAGCATCTCATCAACTCTAATCGAATTATCTGCATTATGTTCCTATGAAGTTGGGAAACATTATTACCCCATTTTACAGTGGGGTAACTGAGTCACAGAGAGACTAAGTGATTTACTAAAGGTCATCCAGCGAGTCTGTGGCAGAGCTGGGAATTGAATCCAGATCTCCTGGGCTGGTGTATTAATCAGAAGAACCTCCATTCTCTTTTAGCAGAAATAATTAGTAGCTGATAGTGTTGTGCTAGGACCATGGGATGTTGAGATGAATTCACTGCCAGAGAATGGTTCATTCTTTTCCTTGTTCCACCTGTCTAACTTCCTCTCTCTGCTGACATGGCTTGTAAGTAAGGGGCAGGGCTCTCTCTCTCTCCCTGGCCAATCAGAATTATGCATCATAGCCAAAATAGTGTTATTAGGTGACGTTAATAAGAGTTATGGGGGTTTATGATTTTTTTTCAGTTTGGGATAGAAATGATAAGGTCTCTGTTAAGTTAAACCCAGCCACTAATTCTGCACCTGTGCAAAGCTCAGTGGGGAAGAAGAAGTAGCAACCATACTGAGCACTGAGACTACAGAAGCTTCAGTCTTTGCAGCATTTAGATGTGTTTAGCCTGTCTAAAAAGCAGCTTATTAAAGCGGAGGGATTGCTTCTTCTGTTTCTTCAGTCACACTGAGTCTGCATATCTGTGTGTCCCACTTTGTGTAATCGCAGCTTGCCCCAAGAAGTCAGATTTCCCTGCCCCTTGGCTTGTAGGACAGAGGCCAACAGCCTGAATTTACACCCCTTCCCACTGCCCAGATTGAGACATGTTCTGCCTCCTAAACACAAGTGAAACTGCCACCACTCTGCTGCAAGTGGGTACAGGTTGTGGCAGTTCATGCAAGGTGTAGTAAAGTGAACATCAAAGAGTTAACTGGATTACTCTGAGTATAATGGGAAAATTGAGGTGCTTAGTACAGAAAATGAGGCTTGGCAATAAATTGACAGAGCAGGCCATCATTTTATTGCAAATGAGTTTATAGATAAGAACAGCAGGAAAGCTATGTTCCTCGGTGCCTGTGGCAGGAAAGCCTTCTCCCTCTGACGGTGTTTGTTACAAATGCAGAAAGGGAGGTCTGCAGATGATCCTAACAGAGCACTGCCCATCAAAGCCAAGCATCAGTGTAGAATGTTTCCAGTTTCACAGTAGAATGAGGAGTCAGGGTGAAACTCTAGCTGGGTAGGTGACAGAACTAAAAAGATTAACTTCAATATTGCTCCTTTGGAAAAGTTCTGGAGAATATGCTGTGGAACAGATTGGTTTGTGATGTTAGTAATGAGAGAATTCCAAAGGTAATTGTTGGCCACGAGGGAACTAAGCCTGGGCCAAAGCAATGGAAGCAGCAGTGGAAATTTTGCAGGATTTGCGCTTAGAATCAAACTGACCCAATAAACAAAATACAAATCTAGTTGCAGGGGACTCAGGCACCTGACGTGTATTTGCATTCTGGAGGAGCTCATTTTGCACCCCTTTGTAAACTTAAAATCACCTGCTGTCATATGTGACTCAAGATTGGACACTTGGCCAGAAAATACAAAGATGACTCTCAAACAGCTGTGAAGCCCAGGAGGTAAGATCTACCAAAAAGTATCAGAGGGCTTTTTACCTTGGGATGGGGGACACCAAAGGAGACCTACAATCTGTAGCATCTAAAAGGCAAGAAAGTGTCCCTCTACAAAGTAATGACAGAGTTTAAACAATCAGTACAAATGGAAGTACATAGAGGGGCTTCAGATCCCTGTGGTCAGTGAACATATATATCAGCAGTGCAAAGCAATACTGAACCCACTCATGAATGCAGGATCTCGTGTACTTACACCAGGGAATCCATTCAGGTATATTTCCTGTAAAATATAAAAACCAGAAAAGAAAGTTTCCAATCCTAGTGATCCAGAGATAAAGGCAAACTCTCTTAGGCATGAAAACTGAATTGGGAGGAATTTTCAAATTAGAACCTAGCAGAACAGCAGCATCCCCAAAGTCCTAGATGCTCACCAGCCATTTAGTGATCCTAGAGCATGTAACAGGTGCTATCCAGGATTGATCAAGCCAAAATATCTTCAAGCAAGACCAGTTCCTTCAGAGGAAAAGATTGGGACCAAGTTTTCCAGGCTGGGAAAAGAGGGTAGGTATTGTTTCACCAGTGCAGTTTTTTGAATGGGCTGTGCCAATAGCACCAATGGTGAAACCAACCATCCACATCTGCAAGGATTATAATGTCATGGTGAATCAGATCTCCAAGTTAGACATTTACTCCATTTCACAGAGGGAAGACTTGCTGGTTGTGTTAGGTGGGCATCAGAAATTGAGTAAGCTGGACCTGTTGCATGCATAGTTAGAGGAGGACTGTAAAAAATGTACTCCTTTAAACATTCACAATGGTTTATGCCAGTACAATAGGTTGCCATGTGTTGACAATATTCCACCTGGGATTTTCCAGGGGGCTATGTGTGTGGTAGTGAGAACGAGGCCCTATCAGAGAGGGAGGCCAGGAGGGCCATTTGACCCGAGCCTCAGGAGCCACAGGAGCCTCAAATGTTGACTTTTTTCTACCAAGTCATTTCCATTTATTATACACTTTGCGGTTATAACAGAGACAACAAAAGAAACTATGTATGCCTGCAAAAATGTGATTTAAATCATTGTTGGACCTTGGGCCTTCACCAATTTTTCGGTCGCATCCAAGTTTTCATCTACGTGACTAAAGACTGAAGTAGCTTCTGTGATTAGCGATTCTACGTTATGAAACTCTCTTTACAGTCTTTGCATAGTTTAGAGGCTTTGAGATTCGTAATTAATTCTGTTACTGTAAAGTGATTTTGCTCGGTCTGAGAGCGAGTTTAACCTTTAAATTAGATGTTTATCTCTGCATAGGTGATTTTCATATTCCTGTTTTTTCTTATGTGTCTTCGTATACAATAACCATATCAGACTCAGCTGTAAGCTACCTCTTCATCCAGTTTTAGATGCACCTTTAAAGGCTTTTTTGTGATAATAAACTTTTAATTCTAGTTGTCTAAACTGTATATCTAATCTGGCAATCGGGGCGATTACTGTATATCTAAACTGGCAATCGTGTTCATATTCTTCATAATGCACCAGTTAGTAGAGGAATTTAATAACAGGAACATGTTAGCAGATGAAATTTCAGGACTCTCGGGGGACAGCCCCCCCGGGGAGCCGCCCAAGTCCGGGGCATAGTTTAGACCACTCGGGCCTAGTCTCAAAGTACGATGCCCCTGTGTTAGGGGAAATACGACCTCCTGGCCTAGTCCTTTGTACACAGGCTCTGAGGCCTAGTCCTTCAGCCGCGCCCCCACTCGCCGGGGTCCAGGGCAGGGGGGTAGGGGGCCCCGGGCCCTCCTCTCCACCGGGCCCCGACCCAGGGCCCTATCAGTGGCGGGCGGCTCCCACCACTGGCTCAGTGGGTTCCTCCCCGCAACGTCGAGCCCCCGGGGGCTTTTCCAGCTCCCTGCCCTGGGTCGCTTCCTGCCCCTTCCCCTGGCCTGTAGCGCTCCCACCTGCTGGCGCGAGTCGGGTGGCTGTAGCGGCTGGTCCGGTGGCCGGTCCGGTGCCTGGGTCGCGGGGGGCTGGCTGGCGGCTCCGTCGTTGAGGTCGAGCCCGGCTTGGGCCTGGCAGCGGCGCGTCCAGCGGGCCTGGCGACCCCCTCTCTGGCGGTCGGGTCTGCGACTCGGGAGGTTGGGCGCTAGCTCCAGCTCCGAGGGCGATCTGCCCCTTCTGAGCAGGCCTGCAGCCTTTTATACCTTGGCTCCCCTGGGAGCATGCCCAGTAGGGCTGCGTGGGTGGGGCCCTCTCCACCCCCTGCGCCAGGTGGTTTCCCTGGGCTTGAGTGCAGGGCGGGGCCACCCCGTCACAAGGACTTTGAAATAAGGCTGTAAGGTCTATAGCAGCGGTTCTCAAACTTTTTGGGCTCCGGAGCCCTTTACATGCGTAAAAATTTATGCGGAGCCCCAGCGGTCCACTGATTGTATGTGTTGTACCTATCGATGTTTCCAGTTTGTCAGCCTCGCGGAGCCCCTGGAGATGTCTTGCAGAGCCCCAGGGCTCCGCGGAGCACAGTTTGAGAAACACTGGTCTATAGTAAATAACACCCCCAAACCATTATTATATAATAATCACTGTGAAGTATATACAATTAAGATTTTGTATAAACAATAGCCTTTAGTGAATTAATTTATTGTATGTTACTTTGTTTTAAAAGAATTCCTTTATAAAAATGAAGTGAAGATTTGAAAGTAGTGCAAGTAAGAGATGGCAAAAGCAACAGAGTGAATCAGCAGTTAAGAGTTTAAAGCCAATAAGATCATTTCTCATAGAAAAGATGCCTCAGCCATTAGAAGGTGACCATACTGACAATGACACTTCCAGTTCTGATGATGAAAACTTTGTATCCACAAATGACCTTTCAATGCCACTGCCTCAAAATGAGGTGGTCATTAATCAAGACACAGAAATGCAAACAGCGATAGATGCAGAATCTACACTTGATTTAGAAACTGGAGGCAGAAAATGAGGATCTTGGAGATTCTGCACAGCAAGAGCAAGAACTTATGACTAGCACAGGACACAGTATAACAACAATGGCATCAGAACCTGATATTGGACTTCTTGGTAAGAACAATGTTGCTCAAATGCAGGCATTTCTCAAAGTTAGTTGTTTCAGATTCCAAGTAATATACTTGAAAGATGCTGAAAATCAAGCTGTTTCCACTCATCTGCTGACAAAAACTCTTCCAAATGAAGAGATCTACATAAGACTGGTGCTAAAAATGATCCACGAAACTAATCTTGTAACTGAAGCTCACAATGCTACATTAGATGTTGAGAGGAATAACTTTAAATGACTTCTTAAAGATATTCAAACGATTTGTGACCAATGGGATGCAATCCTTTCTGAGTCCAAATCAGTAGCCCAGGATATTGACATTTTATCTGAGTTTTCCACCAATCACAGCCTAACATCTCAATCTGATACAGAAAGGCACTATCGAGCAAATGTTGTGGGGTTTTGTTTGTTTGTTTTTTTGTTATTATTGACTCCATCAAATCTGACCTTTGAGTTACTGTGACAAATTTGTACACTTTTTGGATTCCTTTGGGAGTTCAGAGAACTAAGTGATGAAGATCTATATTCAGCGGCTGAACAGTTTCAACAAAGGTCCAACAATTAAATTTCAAGAGATCTCTGGGACAAGATCATCTTCCTGAAATGTATACATTCCACTAACTTTAAATTGGACTGCAAGCCAAAAGAGCTGCTTCAAGAAATATTTGATCTAGGCCTGTCAACTGTATTTCCTAATATCACAATTGCATTACGTATTTTTGTCAGTCTCCCTGCATCAGTGGCTTCAGGTGAATGCACATTCAACATGTTAAAACAAGTAAAGAACTATCATCGTTCTACAATGGGACAAGAGCATTTGAACGTGCTCATAATGCTTAACATTAACAGTGATGTTGCCTGTAAATTCAATTTTTCATCAATTACAAACGAGTTTGCACGCAACCAAGCCAGAAAAGCATTCCTAAAATGAAGAGTGTTGCTTGCAGTGGAAATTCACAATTAAAGTTACGTTTTTAAAATACATGCTACTGGTATAATGATTTAATTGTTCAAAGATAAGGCTATGTCTACACTACCGAGGTTTTTGAAAAACAGCTGTTTTTCTGAAAGAACTTCACATACGCCCACACTGCAATCACGCTCTTTTAAAAAAAATCGAAAGAACAGAGGGGTTTTTCTGACATTGGTAAACCACTTTCTACGAGGAAGAAGCCTTTTTCTGAAAGAGCTCTTTCGGAAACAGGCATGTGTGGACGTGGAAGATGGAGTTCTTTTGAAAGAAGAGGAAAGATGAAAAAGCACAGGTGCCCTGGTGGCCACTCCATCCATAGTAATCTCAGCTTAAATGCGAGATAGCCTCCATTCATTGTGGACGTTATCTTTCAAAAAAGCAGATTGCTTTTTCGATGCGCTTTGGCAGTGTGGATGCTCTCTTTCTGAAGAAGATTTTCCGGAAGTACTCTTCTGGAAAAGCTTCTTCCGAAAGAAGCCTGCAGTCTAGACGTAGCCTAAATGTCTTAAGTATTCATTTTCATATATTATTTTGGTGTTGGTATGACCCTGTGGATGAGAAGTTAAGTACGTCGGGGCCTGGGGCTCAGGCGGACCTGGGGCCTCTAAACTCAAAGTGGCCCGGGCCTCTGTCATTCTCTGAGAATGTCAATCTCTCTTCATTCCATGAGGAGTACCGGTAGTTCGAATTAGGATCTTTAATTCGAACTACCTACTCCGTGCCGCGTGTAGCCACGGGCAAGGAGTTCGAACTAAGAGATTTAAAAATGGCGGTGCCGGGAACATGCAAATGAAGCCTGGGATATTTAAATCCCGGGCTTCATTTGCAACTCTGCTTGCCCTAATTACCCTACCTAGCTCGAACTAACGAGCTAGTGTAGACGTACCCTGTGAGAGGGAGAGAGAGAGAGAGCAAAAGAAAGAAGAGCGCCAGGTCATTTAAAAGACTGTGACTGGGCTGTAAAGTAAGAAGAGATGGATGCAGTAAAGAGTAGTAAAGTATTCATTGAGGGCTTAACTGGGTTGGTCAGAGTATTATGGGTTGGGGACATATTCTAACTCTTCCTGTTTAGTTAGTGAGAGTTTTCCCCCTATCTCTATTGTGGTGCAGTAAAATAAAAGCAGCAAGTTCCCAACCTACAGCTCTAATTAGCATATTTGTATTTCTGCAAAAACAACCTTAAAGACTGACAGATTTATTTGGGCATAAAGCTTTCGTGGGTAAAACCACTTCATCAGATGTGGGTTTTTTATCCATGAAAGCTTATGCCCAAATAAATTTGTTAGTCTTTAAGGTTGTTTTTGCAGAAAGCCACAGGACTCCTCAGTGTTTTTTCAGATGCAGACTAACACAGCTACCCTTGTGAAACGTAGTTCTGTTGCACCCAGCCATCCCATAGCAAAGCAGGGAGACTCTGCACACCTCACACAGAGCTCTGCTTTGCTGAACTTCTCCCAGTGTTAGAGTAGAAAAGAAGTGGCCATTAAATCTAGTACCACATGAATTCATAGACTTAAGTTCTCCTCACTAACTGATGTAGCTTTAGTAGTGGCAGGGATGAACCAGAGTAGCTGCTCTGTACTCCGCTACCAGTTTACAGGCAGGGACGGGGACACACACACACATACACCACACACACACACACCCTGTTCATTCTGACCTTGAGCAAGTCTCACTTAGAGAAGGTAACCCATACGGCATGGTAAATACTATTGTACAGCATGTTTCAACTAAGTCGGCAAAGTTAATTACACATCAAAGAGAGTCTCAGATGCAGGTACAAAGAGAAAGCCTCAGATACGGGTAGATGAATAGCTTTTTAATGGCAGTCAAAATATGTACAGTTGGTGTTTTCCCTTCCCTTTCATCTGTACTTCACACTTTTATAGGTCTATTCTCAGTGAATTACAATTTCAGGGGGAAAATCAATTTGTTTATTTCCTTCACACACTGATAGCAAAATATTTTCCATATTCAGATAGCAGGAGTGTTACCAATTCAGTATCATAAATTTGAATTCTTTCTTCTAATGTATCTCCCAGAGCTTTACCCAATCTCCTTTTAAATGATTCAAGTTAAAGGGCTCTAATATCACAGCTACAAAATTTCCCTTAGTTAGTTAGTCTAGGTTTTTGTGTCCTTAATTTTATCCTGTTACTCCTAGCAATATACCCCTAAGATTCCCCTAAAATATCCAAGCCTATCAGGAAGGAGAGGAACTAGTTAGTCATTAGATATGTCAATAGTTAGTATAATTTAGAGAAATCACAGGAACACCTTATGAGGACACAGGGATGTCTGAACAAGAGCACCCTCCCAGCCAAGGAAGGAAAAGCATTACAGTAGTAAAGGGGAAATGGGATCTCATGGTTAAAGCACAGGACTAGTAATCAAGTGCTGTTCTACCTCTTTTATGGATTATCTGTGAACTTGAGCAAGTCAGCTTCGCCATGCTTGGCAGTTCCAGCTGCAAACTGAGGATAACACCTACCTGCCTCATGGGGCTTTTTTGACGATTTCTGAATTAATGCTTGGGGGTCCCCTAACCTAAGCTGCTATAATATGTACCATGGTGTTGTGACACTACTTGGAAATCTTGTTCATCCTCATAAGCAGGAATCCTAGCATGCTTTTGACACAGTGGAGTATGTGGTCTTTCATGGAGCAATTAGTGGATGGATGCAGGTGCCCTGGAATACAAAAAGCATCTACATTACAGTTGCATGACCAAAAACAGAAGTTCGGGTTTGGGTAAGAAAATTAAGTCCTTAATTTTTAAATAAGTGAGCTGGAAATCTCGTGAAAACAGATTTTTTTGTCATATTGCTGGCATGCCTGCTTTCTTCATGGCCAGAAATGTAAGTGCGGAAAAAAGTTGTGAGTTTATCACTACCTACCTACACTGACCAGAGCGGTTCTTCCATCGGTATAATTACTGCACCTCCCCAAGAGACAGTAGCTACATCCAGCCCCATCCCTACCAATATGCAAAATACACAGCTGCATAAGGCACCACAACCCCACTCAGCCCCTTCACCTAAGCCCCTTCCCCTGAATGACACCTCAGGGGCATTAGTGGCAGCAGTGGGAAGCAGAGGTCCTCAAGCAACATGGCTGGGGCCAAGTTGCTCCACTTCCCCCCGCTGCCAGTGAGTGCAGGGGCAAGCCCAATTCCTGCTGCCTCCCTTTCCTGCTCCTGCCCCCTCACCTCTGGGCCTGCCCCCCACAGCTCCTGCCTCCACAGCCCTGCAGCCTTGGAGCACAGCCCACCATGGAGGGGTCAGTACCCATATGGAGAAGCTGCCTCACCATAGATCAACAGCAGAATTCTTCCACTGAGCTAGCACTGTCTGCACAGGGCCTTAGATCAACATTACTACACCACACAGAAGTGCAGGCTTTTCACACCCACCCTGGCCAACACAAGTAAGCCGACCTAATTTTCTTGCATACTCCAGGGTTATGTCTACACTCGTGGCTTCTTGCGCAAGTATGGCTGTTCTTGTGCAAGAATCCACAGAGCATCCACACTGCCCGCCCGCTCTTGCACAAGGAAATTTACAGTACAGCATGGTAAGGGAGGGCTTCTTGCGCAAGAGCTACGCTCTTTTTTAACAGGTGTAAGCTCTCTTGCGCAGGAGCTCTTGTGCAAGAGGGCAGTGTGGACACTCCGCAGGGATTTCTTGCGCAAGAAAGCCCTATGGCTAAAATGGCCATCAGAGCGTTCTTGCGCAAGAGAGCGTCCACACTGCCATGGGTGCTCTTGTGCAAAAGCACAGCTCGCACATGGCAGTGTGGATGTTTTCTTGCGCAAGTCTTCTTGCAGAAGAACCCTTGCGCAAGATGTTCTTGCGCAAGAAGCAGCCAGTGTAGACATAGCCCAGGAGTCCCCGCTCAACTGAGACCATTGGAATGAATAAGCCATGTCACATCTTTCAGAGCCTCCTGCTGCAGATGGACGTGCAGAGAAACCCTTTCCCTTCGTCATCCTGTTTAAAGGATAACGTTTCTACGTGCTCTAACAGCCAGGTGCTTGCACAGATTTTCCTGAAATTTGCTGGGCCTCCTGGGAGTGCATTGTAGAGTTAGTGACCCATATTAAGGGTTATTTGAACAAGGGTTTCTGGAGCTATCCCCTCTCAAAATAGCCACTTTCAGGAAGTTTCTAGATGGTTTTGTTTATTTGTGCCAAAGATCAAACTACTGCTATGATGTGGGTCAAAATGGCACCCATTCAGTCACCTGGCACCCATTTCGGAGATGCAAACTGAAAGCGGTATTTAAGACCATGTTCACTTTTTCACTAGTGTAGTGTGTTGTCTGGAAGGATCTCCATGTGCATGCACCAGTAAAGAAAAAAACCATGAGCAGATGTCTGTACACATGCTTTAGGCTAACCTGAGTAGTACTAGAGAATATGCAGAGGCAATATCACTGATGGCTCTAGTTTGAACGGTTGTGCACCTGTGCAATAAAAGTTTACTAACTCATGCTGCTTGCTACAAGTTGCTTCTGTCATGATATAATATGGTTTTATTTTACCATGGTGAGCACAGCAGGGCGGTTAGCAGCCAGTCTAACCAACATTTTTTGTCAGATCTGATGGAGAGAGGGAGAGAGAGAGAGTGTTTGGAGGGGGAATAGAGATAGGGACTTGGGAGTGGGGACAAATGGCTACCACTTGATGAGGATATTAATGTGATGTTTCCAAAGACATGTGATGCAGAGGGTTGGAATTTTCCTTGACCATTGAGGAAAATAAAATGTGTGTCTGCCAGTGTGTCGGTTCTGGGCGATTCCTGGCTGACAACATTGCAGAGGTTTACGGGAGACCAAGGAGTGATACACACAACATGGGCACTGCTGACAACAGGCTGACTGAGGGGAAAAAGAGGTGGCCTGTATTGGGATCATGTTATGCCCATTCTACACGGTAACAAGTGGTGACTTAAGAGCTTGTGAACTACCAGACACTGTGGTGATCCATTTGGGCAGAAATGATCTGGGCCTTATTCTTGCTGTGCACCTCTTCAAACATGTGAGAGCGGATTTAGGCGGCACCAGTAATTTGCAGACAGGAGCTGCTATATTTTTGTCTGATTTGGCTGAGCGTCCGTTGAATTGGAACAGTAACAGCATAAAAGCTATTAAGCAGTCATCAGGAAATTGGAGGGTTCATGATTGACTGGAAAATAGGTACCCTATGGCATAGAAACATCACAAGTTCTGACATCTCTTGTTTCTTCTAGATGGGGTACATCTAGTGGATGGGATCAGAGGATCTTTCTCTCAAGCACAAAACTGTCAGTTGTTTGGAACAAAAACACTCTCTGCGATTCCGCCCACTGGCCCTGCCACAAACTCCACCCTCCAACCATTCCGATAGAAACATGACCAGAAGCACCATTCCATGGAACATAATTGCCCTTCGCTCCAGGCGCTGCATGTGAGTTGCATTACAGGATAGAAGGTGGCAATGGCAATAGATACACATGGAACACCAGGAAATGAGGACATACGGGAAATGGGCTCCCTGCTTTCAGGGGGTGGTGCCTGGGCACAGTAATGGGGAAGGAGCCAAGTGACAGAGCAGTACAGTGAATGGGTCAGGGGTATGACAAGGGAAGTGTGCTGTAGCAGAGCTAAGGGGAGGGGAGGCTGACTGGGCTTGGCTCCCAAATTGTGAGATGTGATATGTAACTACTGTATCCTAACGACGTCTGTTCTTCTGTTCCACAAGTGGGAAATTCAATGGCAAAAAAACACCCCAAAACCCTATTGATGCAGAATTAAAGTTGCTTGGTGGGGCTGTCATCCCCTTGCAGAGAGCTGGGTAGAGCAAGATTCAAACTTCTGAAACCAAGTAAATGGAGAATGAAGATCATATGGGCTACTCTGCCCATTTTCAGCAATGCTCGGTATCCCCCATCATCACACAGACCTTTAATCTGGTACCTACGACTGTTGAAATGTACTTTAGCTCCTTTGCCAGTCTATTTACTTTCACTCAACACCCTGCAAAAGGATGACCTACAACCAGGCTACCTTAACTCCTCATTAAAGTAGCTTTTTACTAGTGAATTGGATTTTTAACTGGTGCCCATTGTACTCCAGATGAAATGGCTGTGTGTAATGCTACATGATGTAAAAAAATCCCTGGCATAAGGCAGGAAACTGAAATGAAATAATGGACCATGTTAGGTGTGAGGGGAGGAGAAGAAGAAAATCTCAGAGTTCATTGTGGCCTGACTGTGGCAGGGTATTTTCAGCTAACATAACCCAGGTCAGCAGTCGGGGTTGCAGGCTGATCATGGCCCAGCTAACATGCAGGAAACTATAACAGCACTTTTTCCAGTTAACTTGAGCAGTAACTCAGCTTGGGCAGTGAAACAAAATGCTCAATTTCACTTTGGTTTCTGTTTCCCCTTCTCGTTCTCATTCATTGGAAAAAAGCAGTTGAGTATGGGATCACAAGGCCACCAGTTGATGTGTACTGTTCAGAATGTTTCCACTGATTATTGTTTTAACTGAATCAAAAAACATTTCAGTTCATAGGAAGCTTTGTAAAATCCTTTCTTTAAAAATGCAGATGTTGAGATTAAAACAACTCACCAGTCTTCCTTTAAGGAAGTCTTAAAATGAGTAGCTTCAAAGGGTGCACCATATCTTATTTCTTATATTTTGTCAAGTTCTTGATTTCTCCAACACCATCCCCTGCTTGCATTTCATTTCATTCCATTCTTCCTTTCTCCACACCCATCATTATAAGTCTCATATTACAGTTCCACTAGCCACAGCGAAGCAGGTTGGGACAGCTGTCGACAGTCCTTTAACCATCTCATTAATCAGAGAGTCAGACATAAATCCCACATCAAGAAGAATCCAAATCTCTTAAAGAACTTGTTAAGAGTCTGCTTTATCTGATGAATGAACAGCATCAGCCAAATATCAAAGATTACTTAGATAAAGATGAAGGCTAAACATTTCTGGGCAATCGCTTTGGGCTGCATTAGTCAACAGATTGCTTTCAAGTGCTAAGTCCAAAGCCATTTTAATTTCCAGATGTTGGGACCTTTAATAAAAATTTTAAATCAATTGAGTCCACTGGTCTAATTTTTGTACTGAAAAAAATTCCTATCAAAATGTGCTCCATAAACTGTTTGCTACTGACCTTTCTGGAGATGGTCAATGGTCAATATAAATTGTGAGTTTGAATCTCAAGCCCTCACTTGCTATTCAGTTGCCTATGATGTAACACTGAACATACAGCTGCATAGATTTGTTGGCTAAGAGCTAGAAGTAAAGGGTATCTGAAGGACTGTCTTCTCTCATATGAACCTGCCTGGGGATTGAGGTCAGCTGGAGAGGCTTTGCTTCATGTTCCCCCACTTGTGGAGATAAAATTAACATCTACGCGGAACAGGGCATTCTCAGCTTTTGCTCCCAGGCTGTGGAATTCTCTTCCTCGGGATATTCGCATGGTGCCAACACTAGCATTGTTTCGGTGTCAGGCTAAAGCCACCCTTTTTACTCGTGCTTTTATTAATGTTTGAGTCTGTATGTGTGTGTTCCTCCTCTCTATATGTTTTTAGCTGGTTATGTCCCTCTGGGGTCTCATATTTTAAATTTTTATGTATATTTGTATATTTTTTGTTTGTATTTGTAAGCAGCCTTGAATATTTTAAATAGAAAGGCGGGGTTAAAATATTTAAATAAATAAATAAATAATACTAGCTACATTACTATTAGATAGAGGAGGGGGGTATTTGTCCTCCAATGTTCCCCAATCCCGTTCTCCATCCATTGTATTGTAGTTTAGATAAATTACCAAAATAATTCTATAATCATTATATGTATCATTATATAAGGATTATACTATGTTATTTTAAAAAACAAAATATGCAGAATTTTTGCAGAAATTTAATTTATTGTGAGCAGAATTTTTAATTTTTTGGCATAGAATTTATCAGCTGGCACTTGGTAAGACTTGGACACTGAGCAAAAGAAATGGAGTGAGGTGCCACAGTGTGGCATGAAATGACTAAATTTAAGGAGATCAGGTAAAAGAAACTCACACAGAAATAGTTTGCTTGTTATGCTGCCCAGCCAGACTACTCTGATACCCTCACCATGGTGAAGGTGGGTAGGCCTCAAGATAACTCATGGGCTCCTTTGCTATTGCAAGTAGATTCTAAAGAAGGTATGCTAGACAGTCCCTAATTTGTTGACACTATGTGTGAAATATTCTGATTGTGAACTGTTGCCTTTCTTCCTGAGTGCCCAGATACTATGGTGATTGATGTGGTAGAAATGTATCGAATAACTAGCCTTGTGCTTATAAATGTGAGGTGTTATGGGATGGCATGCCATTTTATGCTGCTCAAAAGCAGTTTCAAAGGATTTTATTCCAGATTGCACTAGAAAATAAATCACAATTAATGGCAGAACCAGGATAATCTACCAGTAGAGATGTGTGTTAGGCCATGTTTCCACTTGCTGGAGGATCGACACTGGTGATCGATCCTCCAGGGTTCGTTCGATTTAGTGGATCTAGTAAAGACCCACTAAATCGAACACTGAGAGTGCCCCCATTGGCACCAGTACTCCTTGCAATTGCGAGGAGTAAGGGAAGTCAACAGGAGTGTTTCTCCCATTGACCTCCTGCTGAGGGGCTGCCCCCAGAAAATCGGTGCAAGGTACGTCAACTCACATAGCTGGAGTTGCATAGCTTGCATCGATTTTCTCCGCTAGTGTAGACCTGGCCTTAGGAATATTACACCTAAGTCGTAGCTTGGTGATTCATAAGAGACTTAAGAGATGACAGGCGTATGTGTGCTGCTGCAGTGCTGTGAGTGTAGACTAGCTCCTTGGCTTCTAAAACTTTCTATGTTTTTGAAAAATTTAGTCTGGGACCACTCAGGGAAAGGGTTATACTCTGATATTAGGCTGCTGACTACCAGTGCGCGCACAGAAAAAAGCTGCTGCTATAAATGGAACAGTGAGCCTCTCTCTCACTCTGCCAAGGCATATTATGGTGCTGTTGGTCTGTGCGTACAGTACAATCTGGTTTTACCTGTCTTTGCACACTGTACTTAATCTTCTCACACCCATTGTTAATCTGTTTACAAAAGCTCTGTTGTCAAACTGGTGAAAAGTTCCTTGCTTCAGCAAAAATCTATAGTAGACTTGATGCCCTCCAAGCCCAGCACTGTCTCGTAAGCCATTTTTCACTGGCATCATCTAGCAAAGTGACGTCCCAGCGAGGGGGCCTTCAGTTTGTGAACGAGATATCACTGGGACACAGAGCTACTCGTTATTAGCCTTATTTATTTGTTCTACTGTGGGGCCAAGGAGTCCCGGTCAGGGAGAAGGACCCCACTGCACTAGATACTGTACAAACAGACCAAAAAGCTGGTCCCTGCCCCAATGGGCTTACAATCCCAGTATAAGAAAAGAGATAGCAGTGGATAGAGCCAGATGAGGAATGCAAGTCAACAGTGAGAAGCACTGGTCTGCATGCTAGGCAGTGGTCTCTGTGCACCAGCTGCCATCCTAAACTCATAAATAAGCTGTGACAGTCTGTATCAACCCTGCACTGGCAATGCCAGGGTTAACAAATGGCTTTTGGCACCGCAGGCCATGCACCATCACCCTTGTTGGGCACGCTCCCAGTGCTGGAATATCTAAAAGGAAGATCAGCTCTCTTGGCGGGAGTGGGGACGTGTGCTTCTGACTCCTGCTGAGAGATTGTGAGGGATGGCGGGTATCATAGTCAGGGGGAGGCCTTGCTTCCCCAAGCAGCCTACTGTGACCCTCCCCTGAGGGAGGCTAGTGCTGGGACACACTGCTTACCCACTGTATCCCCCTCAAGAGCCCATACCACCTCCCTACCTTCAGAGGGTCCCTTATCCTGCCTTCCTAAAGCCAAAGCCACCTCCATCCCTGGGGCAACTGGTGTTGGCTGTCCAGATGCTCCCAGGGTGGGTGGAACTCGAGCCCCCAACCCTGAGCTCCCCAGGTAAATCCCCTAGTCCACTCCAGAACCCACCTCACTGCCCTACCTTCAGAGGGTCCCTTATCCAGCCCAATTAGGGCAGGGGGCAGTGTTTGAATACGGATAAGATACACCATAAATCCACTTCTCGTTGCTGCTGACTGTGCAAAGGAAACAAGATTGAGAAAAAAAAGGAAAAAGCAGGACTATGATGTGATGGCTTTGGAGCTACTCTGCAATAGTTTAGGAATAGTGCATGTTGACCTGGTCACTGGAATATTCACTGTATGAAGATATTGGTTTAAAACAACAGAGACTGCCTCAAAGAACAGTCAGGAAGGACAAGAATAGCTCAAAATAGCCACCTCTCAGCAAACATTTAAGTGACAGAGGCAAGACTATTAGCTGTGCAGATTTTGCCCTTTCTCCAGACAACCAAGGCTATATCTACACTATGGGGCTTTATCAGAAAAAGGTATGCAAATTGCGCTCTGTAATTTGCATACCTTTTTCCAATAGTTTTTCCGGAAGAGGCTTTTCTGAAATTTGGCCCAGCTACACTGGGCCAAATTTCAGGAAAAAAACCTCTTTCGGAAGAGCCTTTCTTCCTCGTGGGAGGAGGAAGACAGGGCTTCTGAAAGAGCATGACTGCTCTTCCGCAAAAAAAAGCGGAAGAGCAGACACGTTCCCTGGACGCAGCAGAGTTATACCTCCGGTATCCCAGAAAAACCCCATAGTCTAGAGTCTAGACATAGCTCTACAAAGCTGGTTTCTACCAAGACAAGAAAAGACCCTTGAACATAGGAGATCAAAAGATTTATGACAGACTTCAACAGGAATGCTTTGTCAAAAGAGGCAACAGTTGTTTCAGGGGACCATTTTGTGACACACTTCACTGCACTCCAAGATTTACCACACAAAAGTGCATTGTGGGGTTTTTTTCTTTTCATAAAAGCGTGAGTGGGTCAGGACCACAATCTAGTTCTTCAGCTCATATTCTGGAGAAACTGATTGTGTAAAGTATTTTGACAGGTGCTAAGCACGTCCCTCCAAGTGAAATGCTTCCTGACATGTTAATTTTCAGAACTATTAAAATAAACTCATATCTAAAACAACAACAACAAAAGACCAGATGGCATTATTGGTGAATCTGAGCATTCTCACTGCCTGTAAATAGAGTTGGCATTTTCTTTTGGAAAATACTCCACCCTCAAGGTCAGATAACTTACCTGCTGTGTTTTGCATTCAGATTTATCCCTTCTGACAGACAATGCCATATGAAATATATGAGGCACTCCCACACATTTGGCTGAAGAGTTGCTTCATTCATCATGCTAGCCCAGGGGCACTCTTTACCATGGGAGTTCCTGCAACCCCAAGGCAGCTATTAGAGAGCGTTAGAATTAAGATACATAGAGCCTTATGTTCTCACCTGCTCCCTCATTCTTTATATATAAAATAAAATCCAAGCAGAATGTTATTTAAGTTGCAAAGTCAAACTTTCAAAAGCTAGGAAATGCCTGATTTATGGTTGCCTGGGTAACCTTAAGTCTGCCCTCTTGTGCATCCATTCATTGCACCAAATGAGGCTGTGGGCCCCTGGAAAATACAGCATGACCTCATGCAATTCAAGCTTGTGTCATAATGTACATGCACAAAGGGACCTCGAGCACCTTAAGTAAACCGAAGGTGGTGGAAATAATTATTGAATCTTCCCCTTTCCCCTTGTACTCAGCAGATACTTCATGCTGCCCAAATGCTGATATACCAGCTTGCTGCTGCTGCATAAGTTTTTCTCTGAAAATTAGTGCAATCTTAGTATATTTTTTTCAGGGCCGCTAAAACAGCAGAATTCAATTAGGGCTGGGTGCACAGCTGAGGCAGAAACCTGAGCCTGCCTGAACCACTCACCTATCAGGCTAACCCAGCAGTCCCAGGTTTGGCTTGGCAGAAAGCTGTTAGATATCTGCCTTTTAAATGTTCTGATGTTGTATCCAGATTCAGACATCTGATGCTTTTTGGACCTCTTCCCTGGCAATAGGATATATCGGAAAATGGCTAAGCAAACTCTTCTCTGCTCCCTAGAGCACAAGAGGGAGGAATACAACCATTCAATGTTGCCACACTTCAAATATCTTTTTAGGGACGAGCACTTGATACAGCCTGAATGTTGCTGTCAAGAAGAAACATATTGTGCAAATATTAAGAGTACAACCAATCTTCTTCAATTCTGAAAAGCAGCTCTGGGGAAATTACAGATTCGAGTTTGCTCAGCTTACAAGGGAAAAGCTGGCTATTCCAACTGCCAGCTCTGCAAATTCTCCTGGGCTTCTCTGAAAAATCAAGCTCTTTTCCTTCCCCTTCACATTATTATGAGCCGTAAAAATTCCTCAGGGAGAATGTAGTCGAAAATTGTGCCACTGAATGACAGAGGAAAATAGAATTGTTTGTTCTCCCATTGCGGTTTGGGCTTTTCAGTACAAATTTCTTGTTAATGGTCAAGAAAGCAGGTATGACAAGAAGATCCAAAATTTTTTTAGAAATACAGTATGCTCCTGATCATAACCACACTTGTATCACAGATTTAGAAAAAAAAATTATCACAAAAGAAAACTGGTTCTTTTAACTGTATTAAACACATCCATAACAGTCCTAGGATGCTACAATTTTCTCTGACATTTCCAGAGTGAGAAGACTTTCTTATGAGGGAAGAATTTTCAATGATTTGGATGTGAATGAGGTGCATCAAAATGTCACTTATGTGTCAGAAACATCCCTTAAGTCCATTGAAAAACACTTTTTGCAATAGGGGGTGCCTAAGAGAGAGCTTTTTTTTTTTTTAAAGGATTTCCTAATGCAAAAGTCAAAACTCAAGCAGGCCAGGATTGAGGTATGCCCCCCTCCAAAGCATCTGTGTTCAATTTCAGTACCTGCAATGATGATCCACTATCTAAAGCTCTGTCTACATTACAATCATGCTAACAGAATGATTAAAGCATGGTTCTATTTTCCCATATAGGCAGTGGACAGCTGTATTTAAATAGTTGTGCTAAAGCCACTTGTCCACCAAACCTTTGAAGATTGACTGAAGTGCTACAGTATTTGTCCAAGACATATCAAGGCTATAGCACAACTGTTAAGCATGGTTATAACCTGTCCACATTAGAAAATGGAACCCTACTTCAACCATGTTGGAGAGTAATTATAGTGTTACAACGTACTCCCATACAATTATATTAGCAATGTTCCAGGAACCAAAGAGGCCAGTTAAGACAACTTACTGTTCCTGTGGATTTGATTGTAATTGTTGAAACTCCATGTTGCGTTTGGATGCCTTACCTTACCACTGAACAGGAAATAACCGGCAGAAATTTAGCTCTGTTCACTGATCTTTTAAAGATAAAATATTTTGTTTCTTTCATGTGGACTGTTTCCCCTAAGAGTTTATTTAAGGCAGTTGTGCTCCAAAGAGATCTCTGTATATCTTTGTGTGTCCTGGCTTGTATATCCCCCTTTTCAGGGCTAAAATGAAGAAAATGCTAATAAGAAAACTAAATGGGCTTGCAAGGACTCCAGTTAAAGCTTGAAATGGCCCTGCATTGCCAGAAGTGTTCCCTGTAAGCTGTACACTTGTGGAGAGATTCAGATGCCACCGGCAGGTTAGCAGAATGCCCACAGCTGGATTTTGTGTTTTTCCTGGTGGCGCACATAAGACAATTTATTCTGCACATGGATGGAAAAAATCCACACATAGATGGAAAAGATTAGAGGGAATATTGTCAGTAGCCAATACTTAAAGCTCACACTGGCTGAGTCAGCTGCCTAAGTACATTTTTCAACATATTTAGGTAACACTTGCTGTGCAATGAAAATTTGGTTGGGTCTCTGATCCTTGCACAGGATGGCACTAAAATGTCCCAAATCAGCATCTCTGAAAATCAAGCATTTAAATTCCGCCCCTGTTAAAGTTAATGGGAGACCTTGATGGGAGCAGAACTGGGGCACACACTTCCTAATTTTAAATCACCAATTTTTTTCCAGACAGAAAAAGAAAGCTGCAGCAACTCTCTAGAAAACATGTTTAATTATTTAAGGTGAGCTACAAGGGTGTAGGTGACACATTTAAAATGAGTGCAATCTCATCCATGTTTCCTCTAGCTAGTTCCAAGAATTTGAAGTCACCAAGTTGTGTGACCGTCTTGTAACTGCTGATTGACTCTCTTTTACATTTGATGAGTTATCGATCTGACCAGTTTTCAAACATTTGCAATATTAATTCATTTAGTTTATGTCTACATAGCAGCATTATTTCGGAATAAGCTATTTCAGAAGAGATATTCCGGAATAGTTTATTTCAAAATAGCGCAGCTACACACAAAATGCATTTCAAAATAGCGCTTAGCAATATCGAAATAGCGCGTCCACACTGATTGGATGCTGAATCGTATTTAAAACCACCCGGAACCAGTTTAGGAAGAGCATCAGGTCAGTAGTTACCTCGTGTGGCTGCTGCTTGAGGCTATCTGAGGCTCATGCCTAAAGGGACTCCCCTGGACAGTCATTTCTCAGGTTTCCCTGCTTGCTTGCCTACCTCTCTAAGGGACAGCAAAGCATTTTCACTTCTTGCTCTGGTTGCCCTGACTTAGGACACCACAGCACTCTCTGCTATGGAGCAGGAGCTGGCTCCGAATACTCTTCAGCTCTTGGAGCTTTTGCTGCAAGTCATGCAGCACTTTCTTCAGGCTGCCTCCCAGGCTCTGCAGGAACCCAACCCCAAGGCTTCTTGGAGACCCTCCTCGGGTATGTGGAGGAGCAGATACAGGACCTAGACACCACCCACCATGGTTTGGCCGCTGTGCCCCACCGTATCTGGCGTCTGGACACCAGTGCAGACTGGTGGGACCACATTGTTTTGGAGCACTGGGGAGACTCCAGAACTTTCAGATGAAGAAGGGCACCTTCCTCAAGTTCTGTGAGTGGCTTGCCCCTGCCCTGAGGTGATGGGACACACACATGAGGCCCGTCATCCCCCTCTAGAAGCGTGTCGCCATTGCCCTCTGGAAACTCTCCACGCTGGACAGCTACCAATCTGTGGGGAACCAGTTCAGTGTGAGGAGATCGACCGTCGGGGCCCTGCTCATGCAGGTATGGCATTCTTGAGCTATTGTCCCAGGAGGGAGGTGGAAGGAGGGAATGGGCTTCCCTAGGGTAAAGGGGGTGAGGGGAACTGGCTGAATGCTCCCAGAGAGCAGTGGAGGGCTGGCTGGCACCATCTGTCTGGCTCATGTTGGGCCAAAATGCAGTCAGTGGCAGCTGCAGGGTGGCTCAGAGTTGTCAGGCCCGCAGCGAGCCACAAACCTGCCTGCAGAGTTTGCAGCTTTAAGGGCTCCAGGAAAGGGGGTGGGAAATAGAGTTTTCCTGTGTGTGGCCAGAGCGGCCAGCAGGGCACCCTAGGAAGGGCTGGAGGCCCCCTATTTCGACTTAGCCCCTATTTTCTGTCTACACAACGCCTATTCCAAAATACCTACTTTGGAATAGGAGCGATTCCTCGTAGAATCAGGTTTACAGAACTCGAAATAAGCCGTCCACTATTTTGAAATAATTTCAAAATAGCGGTTTGGCTGTGTAGACACTCGCAAGTTATTTCGGAATAGCAGTCATTATTCCAAAATAACTTTCCTGTGTAGACATACCCTTAATGAACACCATTCAACAACAGGAGCATTTCACAGTTTAACAGAGAACTTCAAAATCTCTGCTTCTTGTTTGGAAGACAATTGGGCATAAATAATCATGAGGTTGAGAGGCCAGAGGCAGAAAACAATATTCCTCAAAAAATGAGGTTTACAGGATCTTGTGCAAAACGGGGTTTTTCCGACAAATGGCCCCGTCTACACAGGGCTTTTTATCGCAAAAACCTCTTCTGCAAAAAGGATCAGAAGAGAATAAGCAAATGAGAGCGCGAGATTTGCAAATGAGTGCTCCATTTGCATTTCCTCTTCCAAAAAACTGCCACAGTGTAGACGTAGCCTTAGGGTCCACACAGGCAACCCAGTGTCTACACTCAGGCTGCATCAACCCCCATACATTGACTGTGACTCAACACCACTCAGGAAGATGGTATTACTAGGTTGGCATAATGGGGCATTTACATGGGCTGGAGACATCTTTACGCGGATAGCCATGCACAAATAGGTCAGCTCAAGACGATTTGTGTTGGCTCAACTTTGTAGAGTAGACCGGGCCTGAGTTCTGCACTTTACTCACCAGAATTGAAGGATCCGCCTTCATGGCGCGTTTGTCTGCAACTTTGCCTTGGAAGTAATGTGGTAATTAGCAGTTTATCTGTAGCTGATAACTCACAACAGATTCCTTGTGTGACTAATAGGCTGTAATACAGACTTCACTGTGGTGACTGGCTGATTGTACTCTAGCCAGGAAAATCACACCCAGCCCCAAAGGCGGTTTACAGGATTACTCTGATCCTTCACATTAGTTTTCCCTGCAGCATTCTCACCACATGTACCGCAGCTGTTACTTACGTATTGGAAAGCTAGGGATTCTCCCACAATCTGTGCAGTCCTTTGCAGCTCAGTGCCTCTGCCACAACACTGGGGGCCACTGCCCCATACTCGGTTTGCCCGCCTAATGCACAGCACTGGTCTAGCTGCAATGCCAAGTGACACCTGCTGGCTACAGCCCCTGAAGCCCCTCCTTACTTAGGTTTCACAGCAGAGTCACTATTGGCTCCGTTGGTATTAGCATTCAATGTTGCAATGTCAATGGGACTGATGGGGGCAGAGGTCATGGTTGTCCTTCCAGCCTCTCCTCTTCTCTACAGGCAGATCTATAACCTTGTAAAATGCACATCCAGGTCATGCCATTCAAGCACAGGCCTACACTGCAGCCCATACAAAGATGCACTAGTGTTTGGAAAACGCCCAAGAAATTTTGCTGCAGAGAGGTGTCCCAGAACTCCCTACACAGCATAGCATCTTGAGAGTGCAGCACGTTCCACCCCCAGCATGGCTAGGCAGCACAGCTGGCAGGTGGCCAGGGCTGGGGCGGGAGAGGGTGGGGTTATGACTCCATTATCTCCCAGTTCCTTCCTTCCTCCTTTGGGGCACTCTACTTCCTGTGGCAAGCAACTCAGCAACAACCCGGCACTCCCCTGAATGCCACGCTTGCCAGTTCTGGCTGGTGTGACAGAAGTGTCCGTGTGCCGACTATAAAACAAAGCATGAGTGATAATACCAGCCAACCAACCCTGGGAAGAAAAGGTGGTGTTGACACTGCGCCTGGAGATTTTTATGCATTGCTAAACACACCAGCCACTGACTAGTTTCTTAAAAATCCATGTGTGGGGAGAAACAGGCTGGGTAAGAGCCTGACCCTGCTCTGGGCTCTGTATGCTGCACGAAAAGGCTGGAGCAGTCTAAAGGGGCCAAAACTATCTGTAAATCTGGCGTAGGGAGGATTTCCCTGATGCAAGCATTGCAGGGACTGCCAGAACCCTTTGCAAGCCCCAACATAGCACATGCACATGAAGGGGCAGGGCAGCAAGCAGTGCTGTAGAGATCCCAGGAACTACTGTGAGCTATTATAGGGCAGCCCAGAGACACAGCCATGACTTGAGAAATTATGTCTGGGGCCAGCAACACAGGACTTCGGCTGGTGGCTTAGCACTACTTTAGTCTCTCTCTCTCTCTCTCTCTCTCTCTCTCACACACACACACACACACACACACACACACACACGGAATTTGAGTTCTGTGGTGTGCCTCTCAGAGGCCCAATGCAGAATCTCACCCACAGAGTATGTATATAGTTAATTTGAAGAGACTGTATTTTAAAAAGGAAGGTCCCTCAGCTGGGGGGACGGGTAGATGACCTCTTGAGGTCTATTCCAGAGCCACATTTGTGATTTGGTTTTCGGAGTGTGGATGAACTCTGTGTACAGGAAAACCCCTGTACACAGGCTGACCCCTACTAGCGCCAAACCTAGCCGTTACTATTCACACAGGGAGTCGTGGTGCCAGTCTGAGTCAGCCCTTCTGTGAGCCTGGAATGGACCTTTTATTGCTGACTCCCAACAGAAACTTAATGGCCCTGTTTTGGAAAGTTAAGATCTGAACTTAAGAAATATGGAACACCCACAACTCCCACTGTCTTCCCAGGGCTGAATCCTAAGGCAAGGACTCTGACTTTTTAGTATAATACGGTGGTGCTGAAAAATTTTGAGTAGTGGGGGGGGTACTGAAAGCTCCCTGTCTGCCCTCCCTGTCTGAGGCTGGGAGCCGGGCTCTGTCTCTGGGAAAGGGGGTCCAGGACAGGGGTAAGGGAAGGAGGCCATAGGTGGAGACAGGTGTTGGGCCAGGAGCAAAGCCTGGGGCAGGGACCAACAGCTGGTACCCATGTGTGGCCAAAAGCAGAGCCCTGGCCATGGGGCTGGGTGCAGGGCCCAGAGAGTGGAGCCATGACAGCAGGGAGCCAGGCACAGGGCCCCGGGCATGGTGCCAGTGGCTGGGGAGTGGGACAGAGGGCCCAGAGCAGAGCCCTGCATGCAGGATTAGGAGTGGGGCAGGCCATAGGAGTGTGGGAGGGAGCCTAGCACAGAGCCAGCAGCTAGGACCCAAGCCCCAGGTGAGGAGTGGAGTGTGGGTAGAAGGCCAGGAGCTGGGCACAAGTGTGGGAAGCACCCCCAGCTTTCATGCAGGGAGCCAGCAGCTGGGGAGCAGGGCACAGAACCAGTAGCAGGCAGTACCCCCTTCACCACTACTTACCACGCCTCTGGTAAAATAGGGGAACACTCTGGCCATCAAAAGAGCTTCTAGGAGGGTTTGTAATTTAATCTCCATTTCTCATGTGGGTGCAACAGACCAGTTTACAAAGAATTAACCCAGCCTGCCAGCACCTCTGAGTGTCAGAGCTCAGGATACTGCTTTATCAGCCGTCCTTTGCCTTGACTTGGCTGAGTACTTAGTTAATAGAACACAGTCAGCCCCCATCCTCAGCTGGCCTGGCCACTGTGTCTCAAGGACAGTGTAAGCCACGCTATTGTGTAATGCATTGCCAATCCAGCAGTTTTTCCCTAGAATTTTTCAAGAGGGACGTGTAGTACCAAAGTGCAATTTTACTATATTATTGATCAGGATCATGAGTATGTTGCTTTGTCATCAACAGTATATTGACTCCACTGTTTTAAGACAATGAGCATTAAAGGCACTTGGCATGGTTCTAACTGGAAACAGATTTAAGAAACAAACCTCCAACAGACTTCAATGAAATTTTTGGTTACAATTTATGCACAAATAACAGCCTCATGATTTTTTGGCCCTCCGCGTACTGATTTGCTGTTAAAGGAGGTTCTGGGCCGAACAAGAATAAGATGTGAATGGGATACTTATTCACTGTTACCTTACAGCACACAGTGTGCTCGGGGTTTTGTACCAAGTTTATCACTGGCTGATTTCCATTGTAATAACTGTCATTGAAAATCTTTTCTTAAAAAGCAGTCTAAGCATTTAATATGGCTTTCATTTTAACCCCTTCTTCCTTTTCCCTTTTAACCCCTTCTTCCTTTTCCCTTTAGCTGTATAGCAGTTATAATAGGCAAAATCCCCGTCTGCCACTGTTTTTCACTCGTATTATAGAGTCTTAAGTGTTCCTTTGGGGAGGGGGAGAAGTAATAGTTAGTCAATAGCTAAGTAATAGTTAGAATCAAACTTCAACCACACTCACTTAACTGTTTCCTTTAAGAAAACAAGCCAAACGCACATGGAAGCGGAAAGGAAAAGTTTATTGTTATGCCAAATATGACTTAACCAAAAGCCTTGAAAATCTCTTATCATGGTTCCTTCACTTAAACAAACCAGCTGGTACGAGTCTGTTTGTCTCCAACTTTTGCTGACTTTCCTAAACAATTTTCTGGAACTGCCCAAGTTGGCCTTTTTTTCAACCGTGGGCACCTCAGAGCACAGGATCTTTATTCTTCCTACTTCCTATTCCGCACTCTTCAATGTATTCCCTCACTATGCCTGGCTGGGCTCAACGCTGGGCTACAGCACAGCAGAACTAGCTGCTCACCAGTATGGAAGAGCATTTCCAGGTCAACAGCAGTGCCCTGCTACAGATACAAGAGGGCTGTTGCTTTTTTAATGAAACGTGAGACTTCTGGTGTTATCCCTGCACTGCCACTCACCTCTCAGCTGTCCCTCATTTTGTGTGACATCACTCAGGTTGTAGTCCCGAAGTTCCTGGTGTTCCACACCAATTTGGGTCTCAGTCCTGTAATTTTTGCCATGATGGGTGGACTGCTGCGCTCATACACAACAAATTGCAGTATCAGGGCCTAAACTCTCCTTCCTTGTTATTACTGCAAACAATTTACAGCCCCCACTAAAAGCAAAGCAACTGAAGATACAGAAAGAAGAGTGACATGAGAGGAAGGAATCTCCCAGAATGAATCGTTTCATGCAAGGCTGTTTGCTTTTGTGGAGCCCTCCTTCTGGGTGTTTGTCAAAAACTGGGTCTCACATTCGGCCCTTGGCAGGTCCAGAGGTGAGCTGGGCAACATTCAGAATTTCCCGTGGAAGGGAAATTCCAAAAGGACGTCCCTGTTGGAAAAATCAAAATGTTTTGATTTAGTTTTTTGGAAGGGGAATGGAGCCCCAACTCCCAAGGAGCCTGCATGCAGCGCTGAGGGACTCTCCAAGTCGGAGTCAGAGGTAGCTCAAAAAGTTGCCCAGAATTAGGGGCGGATAGGGAATTGGGGGCAGCCCAAAGGCCTCCTGGGAATCAGAGAAGTCCCATCACAACAGACAGCATGGACAGCGGGTGAAAGCCCAGCTGAGAAAGGGAAGCCACAACCCCACCCCTTCCGCCCCTTCTGCCCAAGGCCCCACCCCTGGAGCCAAGCCCCGCCCACCCCTAGCCTGATCCTTCCTGGCCACGTGGAGGGCTGGGCATGCTGCAACCTTGGCCTTGCCCTCCCTGGTGGCCAGGGAGCAATGCTGCCACGCTGCAGCCCCAGCTTCCCACTGGTGGCCCAGCCTTTGTCGCTTGGGCGTGTGGACAGTTTTACCGGCCTCCTATGGCAGGGAGTCTAGAAGCCCTGAGAGCCTTGGTTTCCAGAGCTGCCAAGCTCCTGGCTGCAAGACAGGAAGCCTGAAGCCCCAGTGGTTCGCAGCCCCCAGGCAGTTTGCATGACAGAGCTGTCTCAGAGCCAGCCACGGACCCTGGAAGTCCAGGCTGGCAAGAAACCAGGCAGGTTTCAGTGGGAATTCACCAAAACTGAAATTTCCACCAGCCAGCATTCCCCCGTGAAAAACCATTGTATTGGGAAATTGCCAGCCTGTTCTAGCTGAGAGCCAGGCTAACTTCACAGCTATTTGTTTTCCTCTCGCGCATATGGTTTAGCTCCAAATTCAGCATTAATGGATTAAACAATGTTCCCAAAATGGACTTTTAGCCACAGGGCTCTTTTGAGAAAGGTTTATTTGAAAAGTGTTTTCCTGGTCAGATCTTTTGTTGCGTTCTCGCCCCAAACTGCTCTGTTTCTGAACGCCTCAGTTATAAAGTCCCATGTGGAAAGTTTCATAATGAAACTGCTGCCAGACTGTCAGCCAGACTGGCTCTAGAAGGTGTTGTGAGAGTGATATTTGTGAGTTGAGTCAAGTGACTGTAACCTGTAGCTGTGCAGGAACAAACATGAATCTGCAGTGCCCTGATGGTACCAAGCATTAAAACCTTCCTACTTTTGGGCCCCAATCCCAGCACACTTCAGTGTGACATGGGAGTGTGCAAGGCATGCACAACTGGGCCCTTTATGACTTTACGTTTACATAGGGCCTGGGCCTGAAAACTGTTATTCATGGGGCTCCCTGGTCTAGCTCACTGAACTCAGTGGGATAGTAATAGAGATGTAGCTGTGTTAGTCTGGTCTAGCTGAAACAAAAGACAGGACTATGTAGCACTTTAAAGACTAACAAGATGGTTTATTAGGTGATGAGCTTTCATGGGCCAGACCCACCTCCTCAGATCAAATTGTGGAAGAAAATTGGCAGCTGCAGAGTTAGTCACATCAGGCCCTTAATCTCAGAAGTTTTCAGAGGAAGGGTTGGTTTTGCAGTATTGGATCATCATATAGTAGGAATCACTTTAATAGAGGCTTTATTCAGGGCCAACTGTGTAGCTATAAGGTAAGAAAATTCTTATTCTAATTCCCACTCTCCTCAATTTTTATAAGCAGCAAAACACACAGAAAATTGACTCTGGCTTGCCTGGATCCTTGTACACATTCAAAGAACAGCCCCTCTATTCACTTGTTAAGATTGATATATTTTTCATTTTCTATTTTTACTGTACTTAGGGAATGATAAAGGGATCCCTGAGGGCTGATGTAATGTAGTTTTGTGAACAAAGCATCTGTGTCATATTTCAAAGTAAAACATTTACATCTTTTACAGATTGGGTTGTGTTAACCTTTCAAATAATGTTGTCCCATCAATGCAATTCCAGAATTCTTTGACCAAACGTATTTCATTCTTTAAATATTTTGAAAGAATCATACTTTTTAAAAAGAGGGTCAAACAAACACAAGAGCATAGCCAACATGGCGACCTCTGAATATTATTATTAGCAGTATTACCATAAAGTCGAGGAGCCTCAGTCATGGAATAGGACCTTTTCTTACCTTCTCCGGGATGGCTGAACAAAATAACTAACTAACAGTTACAAGTTTAACTTTAAGTCCTGGCTGATGACAGATTGTTACAGAAAGTTCTCTTTTTACTGTTGCAGGTGAACTAGATCAAACTTATCCATAGTGCAACTTGATTGTAGTTGCTACATTGACACCAGTCATGGGTTTGGCCTCTCTTTAAAAACAATCTTTGTAAAGAACAACTCATGTCTGACTTGAGAATTATATGTGATGTATGTCAGATGAGCATTGTCTGTATATTCCTGCCCTGCACAGGACTGGTTTTAATCAAAACAATCTATGAAGCTCCTGTATTACAGGATGATTTTTAAAAGTAAACTATACAACTAGGATTCATAACCCTAAATATTGCAAAACTCTCTGCTTCACTAGAACTATCAAAATATGCACCTTGGTAGAAACAAAAGTCTCCAACAAAAGTGGGGCTCACTGCACTGTATCCCCAGAACTGATCCATTAATCAGTTGCTCCACTAATTCAGATACCAGATACCAGCAGCTCACTGGGATTTTCTTCTTCCTTTTCCATCGGTGTGAGGTTCAAACCTTTCAGAGTTTGGATTTGAAACCAAAGACCCCAGGAAAAATTCCTTAAAAACTTAAAAATTCCCATGTTTTACTTGGTGGTGCGTTGAAAATATGAACAATGGAATGTTTCTAATTTGGTATTTAAAAAAAATACACATGAAATATTTTGGATCCAGTATATGCCACTACTAAACTCAGATTCAAATGAATACTCTTGTGCCCACCTAGGACCGTTTGGAGCATTTATTGATGTCCAGTGTATTTTGAATAGCAGAGAGAATCAGTAAGCCTAGTAGCATATATAATCATCTCTGAAATGCAAGTTGTCCAGCATCCCTTTGCAGATAAGACATGAAATGCTCCTTACATGAGCATTATATTCTTATATTCTATAAGGCTTCTTAATAATGCAGTTCCTTAGGTCTGACAGTCTGGGCAATGCCAAGTGTGAAATCAGATTGCTGTGGTTTTCCTTATTAATGCTGAAAACCCTTTAAAAACACAGTGGAAATGATACCTACTAGAACCAATTTTATCCATGGCGTAACTGCGTTATTATGAAATCAGCGATGCTACGCCAGAGATACCTTTGGCTCGTTGCATTTTTTAAAGGTACCTGTCACTTTAAAACAGGCAGGGGTCAATCAGGAAATGGATGGTGGGGCTCATTGTTCTGGGTATGGCTGCTGGAGCTCCAGGACAAGCAGCACTGCCCTGTATTTCTATCACTTCAGGGGGTAGCCAAGTTAGTCTGTAACAGGATAAACAACAAATGGTCTGGTAGCACTTTATAGACTAACAAAACATGTAGATGGTATCATGAGCTTTGGTGGGCACAGCCCACTTCTTCAGATGACCAGAGTGTTGGATGTCCAGGACCAAAATAAATAGGGGAGGGGGGGGAGGTGGAAGAAGGAAAAAATGGGAGTGGGGAGCAAGAAGAGGCAGTGGGTAGAAAATATATACATGTAGATTGTAGTGGGTTTTTCACCCTTAGACCCTTAGGTAGGATGTCCATCTGTTTGCACTTGGAAAGGAAGATGATGTCCGTTTGGATCTGTGTGAGTTTCTTTGTGAAGTTGATGGATTTCTCCTCAGTATGGCTGAATGCAGTGCCTTGAATGTTCTGAATTTTGACTAAGTACCTGTTCAGGTACACTGGAGAGGAGGCCAGAAACAGACCGAGTGCAAGCTGTTCTTTATGCTGGAGATAAGAAGAACACCAGGTTCTATTACTTATTTGAACACTTGGATACTTGCCATTTTAAGCGTCTAGGTAAATGTCTGTCTCCTCAGTACAGTGAGACATCTTCTGGCAAAGGGTAGGCAGTGCTGCTTGTGCAAGCTGTCGTAATGAAGTGCCATTAAAGTAAACGTCATCCGCATGTGGCAGTGTAGTAAAGACAACTGCTGGAGTTTCCCTCGCTTTTTTTCTCCTCCCTTCCCTTGTTTTTAGTCTGAGGAACCGCTTCTTTCTCCGATGAGGATGGTCTGCAACCACTTGCTGGTGGCCTGTGCCAAGCTGAACAAACGTAAGTGTTGCATCAATGCTTATTGAATGGCTCTTTAGTAGCATTAGCTCCCCAAAGACAGGAATGGGAAAAGAAAGTAACAGATTCAGAGTCACAGATGGAAAGTTTCGGTGCTTTAAATTGCCCTCCCTCCTGAGTGAGATGTCCCATCACACAAATGAACAACATGGAATAACACTGGCTAGTTCAAGTAACAACAGACAGGAAGCCACACCCACCCTTCCACATACTTGGCGCGACCACTGCCCAGCCTATTGCAATTTTACTCAAACGAACTTTGATCTAGCTAGATGTGCTGCAATTGCTGAAAGGCGTGCTGACTGCAGCATAGGCAAACGGTTCGTATTAGAAAAGCCTTCCTCAGATGCAGGACTGGTAGAATTTTCAGTATCCAGGCTGGTAGGTACATTCTTATTCGTCACTTATGTTGCAGCACTTAGAGGTGTGCTAAGTGCTTCACACACAACACAGAAAGACCCAGTCAGAAAGACCCAGCCCCTTCCAAAAGAGCTCCTAATATGAAATTAGACACAACCCAAGCAGTGATGGTAACAGACTCAAGACCCGGTTGAGGATGGACCAGAGTAATGCCAGCATGATCACATTGCTGCTGAGTGTACGGAATGGGCGCGTCTTGGTTTATTGTTTTAATGTGTACATGTAAAATGTGTCTAGGGAAAACAATTGACTCCCTTACAGTGGGGAACACAGAAGTACTGAATTTTTAGGCGTTGCTGCGTTCATTCTTGGTTTCGTAAAGTACCAAGAAGCATGAGACTTGTGATACTATACAACACTCAATAAGCAATTACAACAAATAACCCCGGGAGAAGGCATTTGCAGAACCTCCATCTTAAATGGAAGGGTTGCTGGGGTTTAAAAGAAATGCTTGGCTCTTGTATTTGTCTGAGTGCAACTCTGTAAAAATCCAGCCTAGCCCAATTTCTGAGCAGGTTCAGATAGAACAGATGCTGCATGAGGTTCTTTTTATCTCCATGATAAACAACACCATGCCATGGAGCACACTGCAAATCCCTCCTGGCTAACAAGTGCATATATTTTTAATTCGTTCAGATTTTGTGTCTTGGCAGCTATTCACTAAGCCGGTATTTTACGCTGGCTTTTGTTGCCGTTGAATGGTCTAACCAGTGTGATAAAATGTACACTGAGCTTTGGGCAATAGTGTTTTCAATTCTTTTCTCTCCCCTACACATCAGTTTATTCATTCCTCCTTACTCTATTTTGTTTTTTTAATCATTCCACCCAGAGTGGAATTCAGCTGCCACAGCAAAGTGGGGAGTTCACTTTCATTTAGTTTGACCTCCCCTATGAGAGATCCCAGGGCTTCTTATTAAGCTCAGCGAGAAACTGGTCCAGGGCAGGCAGAGAAAATAATGTCCACCCTGTTTATCCAGTGGTTCATGTGCTGAGGGAATAGCCACATAAAATAAAGGAAAGAAGAAAGAGAGGCTAAGAAAAGCTCCAACCCAGAGAGAAATCACAATCCCCTAGTTAAAATATTCTAAGAAATGCACATTTTTTTCAGGGTATCTTTGCTTTTCTGTTGCCTTTTTTCCTGTGCTCTTCTGGGCACTTCTTCCCATTCCCCAGCTAGATTGCCTCAGCCCACTGCCCATGATTTATCAGTACCCCATCCCTCCTGTACACAATCTCTGGCCACAAAGAGTCATAGGTCCTTAAGGCCGAAAGGGACCATTATGATATGTCCCATCACCCTCTGTTCAGCCAGTGTTACCAACCTGGATGACCTCCCAGCCATCTCCAGCGTCATCCTTGTTTCCTCACCATGCACATGAAGCATGAAACCCCCTTCCCAAATGTGGCCTGTCAGGCCATGTTCCTCCCCGTATTCAAGTCTCTCCTTAACACCCTCTTCTGCACCACAGAAAGTGAGTTGACCCCGATAACAATTATTTTTGGAAAATGGACTGAGCCGCCAAGATACACTAACCCACTGAGTCGCCATTGCTGTAACTCTCTCTCTCTCTTTCCCCAGTCCCTCCCTTCCTTTTGTTACCCCCATTTAGCATGTCATATCCCAAATTAGCTTGCTAGATCTTAAAGACAAAGGCAGGGCCAACCTTAGACATGGGCTACTCGGTGGCCATCCAGATCACCCGGTGGCTACGGGAGCACCGTACTGCAGTGCAAAGGGGAGCACTGCTAATATGGGGCCTGAAACTATTGCTCCCTGGGGAGTGCGGCATGTGGGGGGGCTGGATGGTGGGCAAGCAGTGACACATGTTCCTCTATGCCCCCGAGGGGGCTGTGAGGGAGAAGTGAGGAGCAACCACAAGCAACCACAGCAGCCTACCTGGGCTGTGCTGGGAAGCATCAGGCGCTGCTGCTCTTGTGCCCTCTCCTTATGCAGGCCAGGAGGGGGTTAGGATTAGGGTGCATGGAGCATTTGGGATTGCTCCTCGCTTCTCCCCTCCCGGCCCCCTGGGAAAGTGAGGGAGCAGCATTCAAGGGAGCACCAAGCAGCCATGCCAGCTGCTCTGTGCATCCATATCCGTTTCCCCACATGGGCACAGGATGGGAGTGCAGGGATTACGGGTGCAGACGCACAGTGTAGGGGTTCAAGGTAAGGGGTGGGGCACGGGGGAGTGCAGGAGTTAGAGTGAAGGAGGGTGGGGAGCCCATAGGAGCCAGGGCACACCCAGAGGGTCCAGGGCAAAGGTGGGGGTGGGGGAAAGGGCTCTGCATCCATGGGACTCATGGCTGTCAAAATACAAGTTCACTCCAGGTGCCATTTTCCTTAAGTCCAGCCCTTGGCAAAGGTGATGATGGGCCATCATGTGAGGTCCAGCCATGCTGAATGTGAAACAAAGACCCATGGTGTATTGGTGTAGAAGAGACTCTAAGCCACCTGTCCTCTCTCTGATCCTAGCCCCAGCGCACTTTAGAGAAGGCTCCAGGTTGCTGTAAGCTACTAGAGCTTCACGATCCCCTAGGGACAGTTTCACCTGTTGGGATCTGGCAGAGAAGCATGTGCTTTAGCTCCACCCACTTCTGCCAGCCTATATTGGGATGCCAGGGGTTGCAGATCAGATGGCAGAGAGCCAGCTCCATGGGCTTTACACCACCATGGAATTCCCTTAGAACTAGGCCCTACAAATCTGCAAAGAGCCCTGTGCAATTTGGGGGGCACTGTTATAAATATAACTAATAACTATTCATCCTGGCTCTTTGTACTCAGTGGCAGGAGCAAGCCAAGAAATGCCAGCTGCTCCTCGCCTGGTCCTGTTAATGGGATCTGTGTTTAGAGAACTCACAATCTGTCTGGGAAAAGTGATGAACAACATCCTTATACCAGGTCGGTTAACTTGAGCCAATAATTGTTTACCCAGCTGCACTAAGTCTTAGGAAGCCCATACAGATCAATGAGCTCCATTGCATTCTGCAGCCGCCTGTCTCTATTTTTGGTTCTGAAATAGCATTTCCCCTTAGCGACTTACCCTTCAATATACCAGAGTGAATGGGACTGGGAACACCATAGCAGGTAGTAACGCTGAGCTGCCAACATCACTGAGGAAATAGTAGTTACATCCATTTTCAGGGGAAATTCAGTAATAGCAGGAGGAAAAAGACATTTCCCTTGCTTGATATTCCCCTCTCCCTCCCCCCTCCCCCCAATCAGGTTTTCAGACAGTTTATGAGTCCTGAAGTAACAGGGCAATTTATTCATTGCTGCATTATATTTCAAGTATTTGCAGTCAAATTAATGATTAATCCTTGTTATGGAGATTAGTCAAATACTGGTAAGCAAATGTATTACTTCCATGGAATTCTCCCAGTCTTTGGTGGCTTTGTGGAATTGGGTTGGTTACAGGATCTAAGTAGCTATAATTTGGGTCGTTACTATACAGAGCTTTGGTTTAAAAAAATAATACAATAAGCATCATTTTGCAGCTTTGGGAACATGGCCATATATCCAGCTGCTAATGGGAATGGATTTTAGGCAGCTTCAAAGCTCTAAGAGCCAGCAGGAGTGTTTGTTTATATTTTGCATCGATTGAAGGAATGATTATCTGGGCTGACGGACCATACAATGGTCAGGAATTTGGACTGTTTTTCAGACTCTCTTGGGTTGACCTGGTGAGTGCAGTTGGCAACATTCTAGCTAAAACAAAGCCACTTACACTGCAGAGGCTGCAAAAGATAATAGAGCAATGTGGATTGTTTCACAAATCGGGCCCATTCATATGAAATGTCTTTTAATACAACCAAATGTAAAGTTATAGATCTAGGAGGAAGGTATGTAGCCCGTATACATAGATTGGGAGACTGTAGCTTGAAAAGTGGGGATTCTAAAAATAATTTAGGAATCAAAATGGTCAAGTATCGAAAAATAAGTGCCCAGTGTGATACTGTGACCTAAAAAATGGTCAGTGCAATCCTTGGATCTATAAAGGCAGTAGAAGTAAACAGGTGGTTTTCCTTTATACAAGGGATTGCGAGGCCCCATTGTGAACATTTTTGTTGTCCACATTTAGAAATCTTGGAAAAATGGAAAAGATGAAAAGAAGAGCCATACAAATGATTTGAGGAGTAAAAAAAATGCCTTACAGTGCAAGACTTAACAAGTTCAATCTGAAGATTGAGAAGTGACTTGATTTTAGTGTAAGTAGCTTCAGCGGGAGAAAAAAACAGTAGTAAAGGTCTTTTTAAAACTAGGTCAGGAAGGCATAACAACAACCAGAGCTGGAAGCTGAAGACAGGCAAATGGAAATTAGAAATAAGGCACACATTTTAACAATGAACATGATTAACCTTTGACCCAAACTACCAAGGGAAGTGGTGGATTCACCACCTCTTAATGTCTTCACATCAAGACTAGGTGCCTTTCTGGAAGAAATGCATTAGTCAAACACAAGTTATGGGGCTCAATGGGTTGAACTATATGGGCCTAGTCTTTACAGCAGATCAAACTACATAGTCCAATTTGCCCCTTTTGGCCCTTTGACTCTGTGAAGCTTCCAAAGATTTCCCCTCAGAAAAGGCTCCTGAGAATTCTTGACTCCCAACTCAAAACAAAACAAAACAAAAATCCTCCCATGAGCAAGTGAATGATGTGCTGGTTCTAGGTTCCGACACAGAGAACTCAGTCAGTAGGCAGGCCACTTGGAGCCCCAAGATCAAAGCCCCAAGTTAATAGGGGACTACTAGACTATGAGGGAGAAAGTCTCCTCAGTGCTACAGCCTGTGGAACAGAGACTTGAACTTGGCTCTCCCACATTGCAGATGAGGGCCCGAATTACTGAGCGGCAGTCATTCTTTTTCTTGCTTTCTCTCTCTCTCTCTGGCCCAGTGACTATTTCATTATGTATACAACATGGGACAGCTGTAAGAGTTGTGATGGAGGGACCCAGCCCAGACTACTCCATTGCCTGGAGGTTAGGGTGCTCATCTGGGTAAGGAGAAGCCCTCCGTGCCAATTGTTGCTCCTCATCAGGCAAAATGGGGATTTGAATCTGGCTCTCCCACAGGCTGGATGAGTACACCTACCCTTGGACTAAAAGGTTCCAGGGGACAACCACCTCCTCCACCAGTATCTTTTGTGCATGGTCCAATCCAGCAGGCAAGACAATAGTTAGCTTGAGGATCCTGTTGGCCAGGGTTGGGCAAAATACGGCCTGGGGGGCTGAATCCAGCTCACCAAGCCTTTCAAACCGTCCTATGGCCCACCCCATGGGATCCATAGGCAGGGAGCAGCCTCAGGGCTCAGAGCAGCTGGCTGCTCCATCTGCCTTTTTGCGCTGGTGGTAGGGGGAAGCTTTGTGCACTGTGAACAGCCGCCGTCACCCAAACTCCCTCTCAGACCCCACACCCTCTCCTGTATTCCTGTCCCCTACCCCAAGCTCCCTTCTGCATCCAACGTCCATCCCAGACCTGGTACTCCCTCCATAGAAAAGTGTAGCCCTTGACCACTTACTAAAGTTTTGGAGTGCGCGCCCCCCGCCCTCCCCCGCCAGCCATCAAAAATTATTGCCCACTCCTGCTGTTGGCTTAATCATGAGCTGGGTTCTCAGGCTATGTCTAGACTGCAGGCTTCTTCTGGAAGAGATCTTCCAAAAAAACTTCTTCCAAAAGATAGTGTCCACACTGAATGGATGCTCTCTCACATTTAAGCTGTGATTACTATGGACAGAGTGGCCACCAGGGCACCTGTGCTTTTTCCTCTTGCCTCTTCTTTTAAAAGAACTCCCTCTTCCCCATCCACACATGCCTTTTTCCGAACGAGCTCTTTCAGAAAAAGACGTCTTCCTCATAGAAAGAGGATTACCAACTCAGGAAAAAACCCTCTGTTCTTTCAATTTACTTTCGGAAGAACACGATAGCAGTGTGGACATATACCCCCAAATTCAGCACTTGGGCACCACCTAGTGGCAGAAATTTAAACACTTGGGGGCGGGGGACTTTACTAGCAGGAGTTTAGGCACTCGGGAATTTTGACACTTTGAGAGTTAGAAAGCAGCTGAGCAGGAGTTTGGGGAATTTAAATTTAGACACACGCACCAAAAATATTTTGTAGGTCAAGCCGTAAGTAACTTGCCCATGGGCACACTGGGAGCCTATAATGGGTCAGGGACTGAAACCCACAGCTCTTGGGTCACAATCAGCCTCATAGAAGAACTCTGTGGATACCTCGGGAAGATGGGTACTGTTTGTTTAAAGTGTGTAGCTGGAAGAGGGTCTAGCACAAGCTCTGCAGTGAAGCAAAAAGAGAGAGAAACAAACTGTATTGCAATAAACATCTTTGTTCAGTGTAAAAAGAAAATAGATTCTTCTGTGATTCTTTCCCATTATCATATGACACTCACAGACTCCACGCAGTTTTAGCAGTGCCCGCTGCCATCAAACTCAACTTTTGATGGGAATGGGATGGAATTGACATTTTAGCAAATAAAATAGAAGAGTGGAGCTGAAAAATGTGCCACGTGTCTTGGAATTTGCTTTTTGATAGGTATTTGTGTACTGTATTAAGCCTGTTTATCACTAAAACATTGCTTTTGTTGGGAGTGTGGGATTATACATTATCCTGGTACCAGCAGAGTTCTCACACTTTCCTCTTCTCTCACTCTATCCAACATACTCCAGTAGCTGAAGTAGATCACATCTTAAGCCTCAGCTGGTCTGAGCGGTCAAACACAGCAGCCACATTTGGCAATATTGTAACAAGCAGAGTTGTGCAAAACACTCATTATTTGCATCTTGAATTGCTTGTTGTGAACACATTGATTTATACCCAACCAAAAATGTGTATCCGTAAATTTGCATTGAGTTTCATTATCCCCATCAAATGAGGCCAAATTGTTCATGATGCTGAATCGTAAAGCAAGTGTTGTCATCTGTACTTGGTGTCCTAATACAGAAATGAGTTGGTGGTTTCACTATCATTCCTAATGGAGGGGTTGCCACAAGAAACCCCTTCCTACCAATATGGGAACCAAGGCCCATATCTTCAAAAGGCACCTACCTTGCATTGATTTCAGCGGGCATTAAGCACCTAACTACCTTTCAGGATCTTGGCCTAATTGCCCATACGTACACATACGCCCCTCTGCTGGCATCATCAACTGAGAGAAAAAGAGGCACAAACACCACTCTCAGCTATACCTGTGGAGGGGGCTTTCTAATTCAGTATAATGACACGTTGGTAGACCAGCATGGGGATGCTTTGCATTGTGCCTGCCATGTTATGCTTGTGCTGTTGGTAGAGTTTCTAGTATCCAGGACATTTCACCATTCCTAAAGTCACTGTCATTTTTTTTTAACCTCACAGCTTTTTTCTCTTTTTGGCAGAGCACTTTTTCACCAGTGAAAAACAGTTTTTGCCACCATGACATTGGCAGCAAGGCATTACTTAGAATAAAAAGGAATTGTCAGCTTTGAAAAAGTTTCTTTTTCCTTAGTGGAGAATACCGCCTTTGTGGCGAAAACATTACGTTTTCTGCAAATACAGCAAGAATGTTCCTTTTCAGGGTTCTTGAATTTTGTGTGATTGGGGACTGTGCCTTTAAGAGCTTCCCAGACAGAGTATGTGGGTGAGATGCTCTTGTTATGCCCACACAGTTGGAAATGGACACAGAATTAAAGCAGATCTCATGCATCTTAAGCACCAAATGACAACTGATAACCATGAACTTCATGAGATAATCCTCATTTTGTTATGTCTCCTTAATGTCCTCATCACCGGATTAGATACTATGGCACCATGGTTCTGCGATACTCCAGTGCTGGTTATTCTAGAAACATGATTAGCTGAAAGCATCCTGAATTATCTTTTGGGACTGATGCAATGTTATCACTTCATGCCATTGCAGCTGCAGTGAGCTAGGCCAGCTGATCTGTTGGTGACACATGCAATAGGCAGTATTTTTATGAGATCTCCCTCTCCTGTCTGAGAGAGTTATGAGAAAGAATGGCTGCTGCTTTGCAATGCAATAGCCTTCCTTCAGAATCCCAGGGGAGCTGTAATGCATTAGCTTTCAGTAGTCCCCTCTCTATCTATATTATCCTAAGGAAGAAATATGTTTTTCACACGAGTTGGGCTTATCCACCTGACAAAGTGCAACAAGGGAGGCAGTTTGTATAATACAGTTCCTTTTTTTTCTTTGGGCCAAACCACTTTTTTTACATGAATTTGCCATGACAAGTTGGTTCCTAATCAAACTATGCAAGTGGAAACACAGTTCTTCAATTGTCTGCAATTTCATTTTTATGTTAGTCACTCCCATTATATTCAAGTGCTATTTGCATTGTCTGTGAAAAGAACAGTCTGTTTGTTTAATCAGTAATGAGTATGAACTTGGACCAATATTTTGGCAGCTTTGTAGTTACACCCAAATGTAAACATTCCCCACTGAGACTGAATCTAATCTCTCCCATGTTAATCCAGGATCTGGGAAACTATGACTGTGGTAGAGCAGTGTAGGAACTGGAGTTCACCATGGGTTCTCTTATAAAGTTATCTCCGGTGCCTAGCCTTTGATGATTCAGTCCTGCTGCAGTTCATCTGAAACTCTTCAGTTAGCTAACTCTTCAGTTAGCTTTTTCCATTCCCCACAGTGGAGGCTTCATAATTCTTAAACATTCCACTGAGGAAGTCTCAGAGGGGTAGCCGTGTTAGTCTGTAACAGAAAAAACTTAAAAAGCCACAAATAGTCCTGCAACACCTTAGAGACTAACAAAACATGTAGATAGTATCATGAGCTTTCGTGAGCACAGCCCACTTCTTCAGATGAATGAGGGCATGTGCAGGCAGCCTGGCTCCTACTACATTTAAACTGCACAGCCACAGTGGAAGTAAGCCCGGGACCCAGCGTGAGCCAGGACTGCTTCAGTCCCAGCTCAGGCTAGATCCGGACCACTGTGACTCTGCCTTTCAAATGTAGTAAGAGCAGCCCTACTTGAAATGTGCAGGTGGCTCTTGTTGCATAAAAAAGCCTCCAGCTGAGCTTACTTGATTTTACACATGCATTTTCTGAAAATACACTAACTATAAGGTCTAAGGTTTTAAACAGCAACTCGTTGTAATCTTTGTCAAACTTTGCAACTTTGTAACTCTCAGCAACTTTGCTTTATAAGTTCAGAAACTTACTGTAAGCTATCAGAGGGATAGCCATGTTAGTCTGGATCTGCAAAAGCGACAAGGAGTCCTGTGGCATCTGACGAAGTGGGTCTTTGCCCACGAAAGCTTATGCTCCAATACGTCTGTTAGTCTATAAGGTGCCACAGGACTCCTTGTCACTTTTACTGGAAGCTGCAACTTTGTAACCTTACGACAGTCCCTATGTAAAAGAATAAACGGACACAAATCAGATATCAGGAATGGTAATATACAAAAACCTGTAGGAAAACACTTCAATCTCCCTGGACACACAGTAGCAGATTTAAAAGTAGCCATCCTGCATCAAAAAAACTTTAAAAACAGACTTCAAAGAGAAACTGCAGAGCTACAATTCATCTGCAAATTTGACACTATCAGTTTAGGATTAAACAAAGACTGTGAATGGCTAGCCAACTACAAAAGCAGTTTCTCCTCCCTTGGTCTATGTCTACACTCGTGGCTTCTTGCACAAGTATGGCCATTCTTGCACAAGAATCCGCAGAGCATCCACATTGCCCGCCCGCTCTTACGCAAGGAAATTTACAGTACGGCGTGGTAAGAGAGGGCTTTTTCTTTAACAGTGTAAGCCTTCTTGCACAGGAGCTCTTGCGCAAGAGGGCAGTGTGGACACTCCGCAGGGATTTCTTGCGCAAGAAAGCCCTATGGCTAAAATGGCCATCAGAGCATTCTTGCGCAAGAGAGCGTCTACACTGCCATGGGCACTCTTGCGCAAAAGCACAGCTCGCACATGGCAGTCTGGACGTTTTCTTGCGCAAGTCTTCTTGCACAAGTACCCTTGCGCAAGATGTTCTTGCACAAGAAGCCACGAGTGTAGACATAGCGTTGGTGTTCACACTTCCACATCAGCCGCTAGAAAGGGGCCTCATCCTCCCTGACTGAATTGATCTCATTATCGCTAACCTTACTCTTGATTGGAACTCTTTTCTTAAGCCTGTATATTTATACCTGCCTCTGGAATTTCCACTACATGCATCTGACGAAGTCGGTCTTTGCCCACGAAAGCTTATGCTCCAATACATCTGTTAGTCTATAACCGTGGTCACCAACCTGTCGATCGCGAACAACTGGTCAATCAGGAAGCCCCGACCAGTCAATCGTGAAGCATTCGGGGCCCCCCCATTTCTCCCCACCCCCAAGAAGCCCCACTACCTACCTCCAGCGACAATGGAGGTAGTTCTGGCTTGCTGCGGGGTGGAAGGAAGTCCGGCAGCTGCGTGCCACTTCCGGGGTTTCAGGAAGTTCACTGGCTGCTCCCCCTCCCTCAAACTGCCGGTGCAGTACCAGACCCAGGTCTGTGGCATGCCGGGGAATTGCTGCACGGAGGGGGGAAGGGTGGTAGAAGTCCCCAGAGGAGGCAAGTGCCAGGGCTTCCCTTCTCTGGAGGAGGAGGGGGAGGGGGAAGGAGTCCCGCGAGGAGGTGCATGCCGGGGCTTCCCTCCTCTGCTTTGGGGGTGCAGAGGGGGGAGGAGTCCTGGGAGGAGGCGCATGCCGGGGCTTCCCTCCTCTGGGGGGGGGGAAGCGCATGCTGGAGTCTCCCTGCCCTCACCAACACCCTGCCCTCTGCCCCAACTGGCACCCTTTCCCCTGCCCCAGTACCTACTGGCACCCTGTCCCCTGCTCCCACTGGCACCCTGTCCCCTGCTCCCATGGCACCTTGACCCCTGCCCCCACCAACACCCTGTCCCCACCCTGTCCCCTGCTCCCACTGGCACCCTGTCTCCTGCCCCCACCAACACCCTGCCCCCACTGGCACCCTGCCCCTGCCCCCACTGGCATCCTGTCCCCTGCCCCAGAACCCACTAGTACCCTTCCCCAGTACCATGTCCCCTGCTCCCACCAGGAAAGTTGGGGCCACATTAGTGAGGCTTGGGGGGGGTTGGAGGAGTCTTTTTTGCATCTCACTTGTGTGGCCACAACTGACTTTTCTGTGGGTCAGTAACCCCTGACTCAAAACAGGTTCCCTGCCCTTCTCAGAAATAAAGACGATGCTGAAACTTTTTGTGTTTAACATAATATTTTATTTAAAAATGAAGCCTGGCCAACAAACCCCCAATTGGGGCCAAACCCCCATCTGGCCGCAGCATCACAACACTCCTGTACCACCACATCTCCCAACCCTAGATCTGAGCCTATCATACACTGGAACCCCCTGCTCTGAGCCTTTCACATTCCCAAACCCCTGCACCCCCGCATCCTCAGTCTTCTGCCACAACACTTCTGCACCATCCACACACTGCAAATCTGTGTCCTGAGCCCATCATACTCCCAACCTCCCTGCCCTGAGCCCATCACATACCCCAGCCCAAACTCCTGAACCCTCACATCCACAAGCCTGTGGCTTGCTCAGTACCCCAACCCTCCACCTGACCCCAACACTCCCCAGCCTGGAGCCCCCTCCCCGAGCCAGCGTCCCCTTCTCCACATCCTCCTTCAGCCAAATTCCCTCCCAGAGCCTGAACCTCTCACCCCTTCCCATGCTCAAATCCCTCATTCCCACCCCAGAGCCCACACATCCTGTCTCAACCCAGTGAGGGTACCGCTAGACTGCAGGGCTGTGTCTACATTGGCACCCTTTTCCGGAAAAGGGATACTAATGAGACAAGTCGGAATTGCAAATGCAGCGGGGATTTAAATTTTCCCCGCGGTATTTGCATGAACATAACTGCCGCTTTTTCCAGCTCGGGCTTTGTGGAAAAAGCGCCAGTCTAGGCTGCTCTTGTGGAAAATAAAGCCTTTTCTGGAAGCTCCCTTATTCCTGATTTTAAGAGGAATAAGGGATCTTCCGGAAAAGGCTTTATTTTCCGCAAGAGCCGCATCTAGACTGGCACTTTTTTCCGTCAAAGCCCCGAGCCGGAAAAAAGCAGCAGCCATGTTCAGGCAAATGCCGCGGGGAAAATTTAAATCCCTGCGACATTTGCAATTCGACTTGTCTCATTAGCATCCCTTTTCCGGAAAAGGGTGCCAATAGACACAGCAACAGAGAGTTTTTTCCAGAGGTATCCCGGAAAAACTCTTCCACGTCCAGGGACACATTTGTTCTTCCGCTTTTTTTAGCAGAAGAACAAACATGCTCTTTCAGGAACCCCTGTATTCCTCGTTCCAGGAGGAATAAGGGGGCTTCTGAAAGAAGGAGTTTTCTGACATTTGGCCCAGTCTAGACAGGCCCAATGTTGGAAAAACCTCTTCCTACAGCAGAATAAAAAAAAAAAAGCGGCAGTGTAGCCGTACCCTGAGAGCGTATAAGGGCTGGGGATAGCAAGTGATGGAGAACAGAGAGGGCGGGGCTTCAAGGAAGGGGTGAGGTCTTGGGGAAAGGATGGGGCGGTAGATCTTGGCTTGTTCTGACATTTAAAAAGTGAACTTAGGCGTAAAAAGGTTGGAGACCACTGGTCTAGAAGGTGCCACAGGACTTCTCCTTGTAACCTTTGTAACTCTCAGCCACTTTGCCTGTAACTTGCCTGAGAGATGAAGAGAGAGCGAGTGTGAATGTATGTGTATATTAGGAGTTGCAAGGCTGGTGCACATGCTGATGAGTCATCAGACTGCAGCTTTGCTAGATAAAGGGAAGTCTGGGCATGCTCCCTGGTGACGAGATGGATGAGTCACAGGGGTCATTCAGACACAATAAAAGAAGAGGGAGCACATGTGAGACTGTCTTTTTTTTCTTCCCCCTGCTCCTGAGAAGCTCCTCTCTACAGCCAGTGTCTCTCCTGACCAGCTCCCCAGCCATGATTAGCAGACAGACCCTCCAGAATCTACATGCCTTGGCTCCTTCTGCAACCCATATGCCTGTGTAAGAGTGGGAGTGCATGAGGCCAGGAATGAATGTGTGTGAATGAATGAGTGAATGAATGCGGGAGGGAGGGTGTTTGTGTGTGTGTGTGAGAGAGAGATAGCTGGTCCCCCATTAGTTTAAACCTTTGGTGGCAGCTCTAATTTTAATAGTACACATAGTGGAGTGCTAATTCCTCAAACAATAAACCCATGTTAGTGTAACCCTGGGAGGTCTCCAGTGGGTAAAATTTGGAGTAACAGCTCTGACTACATTTAAAAGGCAGAGCCTCAGTGCCACTGTGCCTCTGCCTCCCCCTCCCCCCCAACACCACACCACAAAGATTAAGCTGGCTCTCCCCACCACTGGCTCCTGCTTCCCCCCCCTTACTGCCTCTGATATGGGGGGGGGGAGGTGCGAGTAGTTGACGCGCCTAGACGTATCTGGTAGTCAACTATTCCGCTACTCTTTTATATCCCTACTGGGGATTGGTATGGTGGAGGTCTGGACACAACTGGGTGGGTTCAGTAATGTGGGGCTCTGAGAGTGGGGGTTCATCAGGGTGGTCCAGGTGCAGGAAGGGCTCATCTGGAGGTTTAAGTGCAGAAATCTCAGTGAGGAGTGGTCTGGATGCAGGGGGAGGGGCTTGGCAGGGAGATCTGGGTGCTTGCTCCATATGTAGGGGAGTAAAGTGCAGTAGGGTGGGGGTTCCAGGGCAGCAGGCTTAGTAGGTTTATCTCTCTACCAGCTACTCTGGGCATCCAAAAATGACATGCTCATGCCACTGGGCAGGGATGCACAACTACTCTTGCAGCTTCCCTTTGCTTCTCCATCAGAAAGTCATTTTTCTGCAGGGGACATGCCATCTGCCTGCACACAGTAGTGCAAAATTCCTCCAGGAGACACATTCCACACAGGAGACCATCAGTGAAATGTTGCATAAGTCTTCTTTTGCATGGGTCCCTTTGTGGCTCTTGTGGGGAACAGTAAGGAGCCCAGCCATTGCTGTTACAGGACATCGAGGACTAGGCATTCAAGCCCATTGTGTTCCTTATTGTTTCTCAGCAAGTCGGAACATCTCTCTCACACAAGAAAGCACTAATTTATTATTTACAGTGGTAAAATTCAAAATCCAAATGTTGTACTTTTTTACAATGCAAATTTCCTAGTGTTAAGATCACAGAATTGTTAGATTACACGTGTGGTGTATCACAACAAGGAACCTATAAGCATCCCAGTGTCACATGAAATGTGGCTATAGCCCTGCATATACGGGGGGAGCTACATCAGAACAAATCCCCAATGTGGATGAGCATTACCAGAGGAAAACACAACTTGCACTGGTGATTTCCACTAGTAAGTTGCCAGAGTAAGTCACACTGGTGTGTCTACACTACAGGTTTACACCTGCATCAAGAAGAAGTTACTCACTCTGTACAGTAATGATGGTTCTTCGAGATGTGTCACCCTGTGGGTGCTTAATTCAGGTGTCGGTGCGTCCTCGTGCGGGCGATTGGAGATTTTTAGCCTAGCAGTGCTTCCCCATGCTGCTCATGCTCAGCAGCCATCTCGCGCTGTTTCCATCCGTTAGCTGTGCACGCGGCGCGAGTGTCCCTCACTTCCTTTTCTACTGGAAATCCTGTAACAGACTCCAAAGTAGAGGGGAGGAGAAAGGGTAGTGGAACACCCACAGGGACACACATCTCGAAGAACCATTGTTACTGCACCAGGTGAGAAACTTCTTCTCCTTCGAGTGGTGTCCTTGTGGGTACTCCACTCAGGTGATTAAAATGCAGTACCCACCATTGTAAAGGTGGGACTTTGGAGTCGTGTACTGGCAGAGGCAAGGACTGCATTGCCCACAGTGGAGGTAGGTACTGGTCCTCACAGTAACACGTAATGTTGCACAAAACTATGTGCAGAGGACCATGTGGCCGCCCTGCAGCTGTCGGCTAGCGGGACATTGTGTAGAAAGGCGGTAGATGCAGCCATCACTTGGGTGGCGTGTGCTGTGATTGCTTGTGATGGCTCCTTGTTTCTGAGTCTATAGCAGGTATTTATGCAAGTTGCTATCCACCTGGATACGCGATGGCTGGTCCCTTGGCAGGACCAGACATGGATATAAAAAGTCTGTTAGATTTTCTAAAGGGTTTTGTTCTGTAATATAGAATGTGATTGCCCTTCTTGCATCAAGGGTATGTAGTGCCACTTCCCTCGGGGAGGCGTGCAGTTTAGGGTAGTAGGTGGGCAGATAAATGGGCTCATTCAGGTGAAAGTTGGAGAGAACCTTTGGTAAAAACTTCGGCTGGGGTCTGAGAATAATCTTATCTCTAGTGAAAAGCATATATAGTGGGTCCTGATGTCACTTACTTGTCGTGTTGATGTGATCACGACAAGGAAGGACGCTTTCATGACTGGGTGTTGCATTGAGGCCGTTGCAAAGGGTTCAAAGGGAGGTCTTGTTAAGGAGTCTAATGCAAGGTTCAGGTCCCAGGGTGGGACAAGTGGACATCTATGGGGTCATGCCTTTGAGAGACTTGCTAAGAACCATTTAGTGATGGGATGGGCGAACACGGAAGCATCATTCACTGGCTTGTGGAAAACAATGGTGGCCAACAGATGGACTCTTATGGAGTTAATAGAGAGTCCTGCATCAATGAGGTCCATCAAGTATTCCAAGATGGTCAGTATTGGGGAGGTATGTGCTTGTAGATTGCATTGGCTACACCATTCCTGAAAACTTTTCCATTTGTTTTGATACCTCATGGAAGGGTGGAGACTGCTGAAAAGGATCTGTTTCACTCTCTGGGAGCAGGTAAGTTCATCATTCTGGAACCATGGAGAAGCCAAGGGGTAAGCTTCAGGCTCTGAGGGTTTGGGTGAAGGATTGTCCATTGTGTTGAGTTAATGACTGAGAAGTGATGGGAAGCTGAATGGGTTTGGCGACTAACAGGTAATGGAGGTACAGAAACCAATATTGTCTCGGCCAATATGGTGTTATCAGGATGACCTTCACTCGGTCCTCTTGGAGCTTGTAGATTACTCTGGGGATCAGGAGAATCAGAGGGAATGAGTATGAAAGGAGTGCTGTCCATGGTATGATGAATGCATCCCCTGCAGAGTGTTTGCCCTCTCCCCCTCAGGAGCAGAAGCAATGGTATTTGCAGTCGGTTTTTGTGGTGAAGAGGTCTGTGACTGGGAACCCCCATTGCCAAAAAATGGGTAAAATGATTGTCAGGCTGAGTTCCCATTCATGGTGTTGGGAGAAATGTCTGCTCAGCTCATCTGCTCTGGTATTCTGTTGGTCTGGTATGTACATTACGGTCGGTTCCAGAACTTGACTGCCTAGGCACATAGTGAGCGTGATTGGGCTCCCCCCTGTCTGTTGATGTAGTACATACAGGGAGTCCATGAGGACATGAATAGTATGGCCCTGGATCAGTGGCAAAAAATGGAGACAAGCATTGCAGACTGCTCAGAGTTCTAAGATATTGATGTGCAGTGTTGTCCCTCGTTGTGACCATCTGCCTTGCAGTATGTGGTGTCCACAGTGGGCTCCCCAACCTAGAAGGGAGGCATCCATAGTGATTATCCGTAAGGGATCTGGGTGGTAAAAGGGGACTCTGGGCAGAAGATTGTGTGGGCAGGTCCACTATCGCAGCGATGTGAGTACTAGTGGTGTGGGTGTAACTCACTTGATGAGGTTGTGTCGATTGGGAATATACACGGATGCCAGCCAGGCTTGTAGGCATCACATATGGAATCTTGCCAGGGACACCACAAATGTTGCGGTTGCCATATGTCCTAGGACCTGTAAACATATTTGGATGGTTGTCACTGGGGACTGTAAAATCGTTTGAACAACGTTGCACAGTGTTTGGAAATGGCTCAGAGGGAGAAACACCCTGGCCACAGTAAAGTCTAGAAATGCTCCGATTAATTCTATTCTCTAGACAATGTCCAGAGTAGATTTCCGTACATTTATTAAGAGACCCAGCCAGGTAAAAGTGTCTCAAGTAAGGTCTGTAATGATCATTGTGTGTTGTCAGGAGGATCTTTTGATTAAGCAATCATTGAGGTACAGGGAATATGATGACTCCCTGCTTTCTGAGAGAGTCTGTGACTGCTGCCAGGGTCTTGGAGAAGACGTGTTACACTGTTGACCGTCCAAAAGGAAGGACTCAGTATTGATAATGATCCTTGCCTACCATAACCACCTGTGGGCTGGATGTATTATTATATGAAAGTACACATCTTAAAGGTCGAGGGATGAGAACCAGTCCCCCTCGTCCAGTGCTGGGATGATGGATTCCCAGAGTTACCATCCTGAACTTGTTGCGTACAAACTTGTTGAGCTTTCTGAGGTCTAAGATTGGCCTCCATCCCCTGTCTTTTTCAACGTGAGGAAATACTTGGAATAGAACTCTCTCCTGTGAAATTCTGGTGGAACTCACTCTATGGCCCCTAATCTGAGCAGTTTTACACTTCTGCTTATAGGAGGGGCTTGTGAGAGGGGTCCCTGAAGAGGGACAGGAAAGGGAGGTAAATAGGGAGTATAGACAGTAACAGGATGGTGTAGCCAGTTCTTATAATCTCAAGGACCTATCAGTCCGTAGTGATGAGGGCCCATTGGTGGTAGAAGGGCCTCAATCTGTGATGGAAGATTTGGATAGTGTGCACCAGATGGAAGAGATGGTTGCTCATATCCCTGAACAAAGTTTCAAATTTGCTACTTGGGAGGAGCGGATTGAGATGTGAATGGCTGGGCATGCTGTGTCCTTCTTCTATTTGGCCTTTGCTTTGATCTGTTGTCAAATGGCCTCTAATGCTGCCTTTGATAGGACGTATCTCTTATCCTCTGATATGGTGCGTATCTCTTCCTCTTACTGGGGGGGCGGGTACATTCCAAGTGTGCAGAGGGTTGTATGCGAGTCTTTCATGGAATGGAGGGCTCAACTATTCATGGCTAAAATGGATTTAACCATGAATAATTGAGCTCTGTCAAAGGGCAGATCCTCCACTTTGGTTTGCAATTCCCTGGGAACACCAGATGTCTGCATCCAGGAAGCTCAGTGCATAACAATCACTGTTACCATTGATCGTGCCTCCATGTCCACTATATCCATCGACACTTGAAGCACCATTCAAGCAATGGACTGGCCCTCTTTCATGATGGACTGCACGTAGGGCCTTTTTTGTTCTGAGAGGTTATTGAACAACTTCCTGAAGTTTGGTGTAATTGGACTAGTTGTAATTGGCCAGGAGGGCTGCATAGTGGGAAATTCGAAACTGGAGCGTGGCCAAGGAATAGAACCTTCTTCCCGAAGATGTCTAGTCTTTTGTGCTCTTTGTCCTGGGGAGCTGATGTATAGTGTGGTTGTCTAGACTGGTGGAGGACAGAATCAACAACTAAAGAATTTGGCTGTGGATGAGAAAACAGGAAATCCACGTCCTTTGCTGGGACAAAGTATTTTCTGTTGGCTCTGAAGTTGGTGGGTGAAATAGAGGCTGGTGTTTGCCATATAGCCTCTGTTGGCTCTGTAATGGCCTCATTTATCAGTATTGCAATCTTGGAAGATGTGGAAGGTTGTAAAATTCTTAAATAGTCTGTGCTGGTTTTCCTGCACCTCTTGTAAGAGTATGTCTTGTGACTGCGCTACCCTTTTGAATAACTCCTGAAATTGTTTGAGGTTGCCAGCTGGCAGAGAAGTGGAAGAGGGAAACACCGCTTCATCTGGGGAGGACAAAGATTGCTGGAGAGGGGATTGCTTGTATGAGTTCCACTGTGGTATGTCATCATCATCCTCTACTAGGCCAGTTTGTGTCGTGGCTGACAGGACAAGGGGAAATGAGCTAGAGAAGACTGAACCATTTGTGGAAATTTAACTGGGGTGCACATCGGGGTAGGCACAGTTGAGTGGCAAGTTCAGTGCCAATGAGGTGGTCAAAAGTGACATTGGCTCCATGGTTCCAGGGTGGCCACAGGGGTTGATATTGCTGGGGTGAATATGGCCATGGGTGGCTGAGCCAAGGAAGTTCCAGAGGGTGGTATGAAGGTCCTGTCCTGTGCCAGGTCTGGTACTGGGAGAGGATGGTGTAGGAGAGAACTAGATGTTTTTGGAAGAATGTTGGTGCTGGCTAGATTCCACAATCCTAGGGGAATGGGGAGACAACTTATTTGTTGGCCCCAGTAAGGAGGGCATTGATGCAGGTGGTAGCCAGTGCCAAGGCTGCAGTTCACTCTGTTTAGACTTCGGCACCTGTGGTGAGGGGGGATGCTTAGATGCTGCTGGGCGCCGAGAGTCCAGTACTTGCAGTGCTGTGGTATTTTTCAGCACTGGCCGAGGCAGCATATTCATGGGTTCCGGTGTGAACGGTGCCAGCATGGTGCCCTTTCTTTTGGGTTCTGGCTCAGCACCTTGGTCGGTACTGTCTTTTGTTTATGTGCCATGCTGGATGTTGACAGCACTGGCAAGTGCCCAGCATGTGAAGTGGATGGCACGGCAGGTGAGGAATATGCTGGAGAGGCCTGAGACTTACGTGAATCCCTTTATGGGTGACGAGCTAGCCCTTTTTCTTGGTATTACAGGTTCTAAGGCGGGCATTGTTTTGGCTTCTGGCAATTGAGATTTCTGCCAGATTTTTGAGCCTCATCTCGTGGTCCTTCCTGGCCCTGGTGGTCATACTTTGACAATGTGGGCACTTCTGCACCACAAGGCCTTCACCCAGGCACTTTATACATGAGGCGTGTCCATCTGAGGTGGGCATCAAGTCTCTACAGGACTTAAATTTTTTTAAACCACGAGACCCTGGCATAATGCTGACTGGAGCTAAGAACTTGGAGCGAGAACCCAACGAAGGAAGACAAACCGGGGTATAACTTTTTTTTTAACTATAACTAACTAACGCTACTATCTCTAAAACTGACTAAACTGTAACAACTATGTATTTCTATGTTTTCCTTGGGTGAAGAGAGCACTGCTGGCAACTCCATCTTCTGCTGAGGATGGTAGAAAAGGAACTGAGGGACACTCACGCTGCATGTGCAGCTAACGAACAAAAACAGCGCAAAATGGCTGCTGCGCATGCACTGCGTGGGGGGGCACTGCTAGGATAAAAATCTCCAATCACTAGCGTGAGGACGCATCAACGCCTGAGTGGAGCACCCACAGGGGCACGCTCAAAGGAGAATATAATTATAGCCATGAAAATTTCCCTTATCCATGCATATATATGAAATCCATCACAAGAATGTTTTATAGGTACATTCAAAGTGAAGGCATCTAACACCAAATAAATAGACACATGTTAAGTGTGTTTGTCTTAGCAAGGTTCTGCACAGCGCTCTTCTCTGATGAAAACCCTGCACAGGGAACCTTGCTGGCTGTTGGCATTTTCAGCCTACCTTGCCCTCTACCTGTAAGGTGTCTGTGGCATATTCAGAGGAGCTCCCCTGGTCTTAAAGGACTCTAAATGGAATATTATTGTCTGATTTTTCATTGTATCATATGGAGGTAGAGAGAAAATGAGTAATGACCAGGCTGAACTAAGTGTTTTGACTCGCTATTCCTAGGGGTGGAGGAAAGAATATTCTGTTTGGATAAAGGAATCAGTATTTCATGTTGTTCATCTGGGAAATGTCAGGGACGCCTATGGTGCTGTATAAATAAAAACATGATTATTAATATCTACCTTTACCGCTTTATGAAAACACGAGCTGTTCTCTAGCACTCAACTATGGCTCTTGTGATTCTTTGATGTGGTCAGCAGATGCTTGCTTTTTTCGAGGAAATGTTTACGGAATGTTTTTACAACATCATGCAAAGAAAAATACACACTCCTCTGAGCCAATGCCCATTGAGATTGGTTGACAGACACACTTGACTACAGTAGGAGTTGGGTCAGACGTACACAAAACGCTGAAGACTTACAAAAGACCAGCAGGACACACGGTCCGGAGCAGGAATTATATCTGATGTGCTGAATGGCGTATGGACAACTTTTCGTTAGTTCTTACCAATGAAACCACCCAGCCTGACTAAAACAAAACATGAAGCATTCCAAGCAGCTTATGAAGACATTCCAAGAAGATTTCCAGGCTTCTTCAGGCTCCTGGCAAGATTAGGGGAAAATATTTCTAGAATGAAGATCCTGCATTTTATGGTCGTGTCTGCATATTTCAGCCCCCTTTTTCCCTATTCCATATCCTACAGTGATTTAGTCACTACCAAATTCCAGGCAAGAAAACAAATCACTTGCTGAAAGCAATACTCAGAAGGATGCTTGTTTATAGACAGTCACCACACAGCGAGCTGGACATCCCGGAGAAAAAAGCTAACTAAAAAAGGAAAATAGAGAGAGAGTCTTGTGTCTTCCACTAGGTAAAGTATGTAACTCTCTACCAGTCATCCAGAAGTGATGCATGGGGGGGGGAAGTCATGTTCCCCCACCCCACCCACCAGATTATCCTGCTGGGAGGAGGAGGAAAAGGAGTTCTGTCCTTCTTTCCCTGCACCTCTCCCTTGGCAGGTTCAGATATCTGGGAGCTGGGCAGGGAATGGGATGGAGCTGCTCTAACCCGAGAAACCCTGGCTGTGAGGCAGCAGTGGCCCACTCTCTTCTTGGGCTTAGCTTCTAAGGACTGGGCCTGAGCAATTTGGAGCTGCCCTGTCCCTTGGCATGCTTGGACCCAGGAACCCGGGCATATGATTTCCATTGGTAAGCTACCCCCATAGTTATTACATCACTTGTGCATGTGCAGCCAACACGTGTGGTGGCGCACTTCCTTCCCAGGAGCATTTGTATCAATGCGAAGTGCAATGCATTATGAAGGGAGTCAAGTGTCGCCTCCTTCCCATCCACAGACTGGCCTGCCAGGGGCACAGAGGGGGAGTGGTTTAGTCCTTCTCTCCTATTGCCTCTTCTATCACCAGGAGTAAAATTTAAGTATAAACACATACACCGCTAGATCAACGTAACCTGCCTTGTGTTGACCTAGCCATGTAGTGAAGACTAGGCCTAAAAGTTAGAGAACTTTTGACATGTCACCTTTCACCAAAATGCAGCTAGCTCTGGCATGGAGCATGGCACTAATTTAACAGTGTATAACAATACTAACCGGTAACCTGGGACACTAAGGGTATGTCTACACTACAGCCTTATTTCGAAATATCTTATTTCAAAATAGTTATTTCAAAATAAGATATTTCGAAATAACGCATCTACACACAAAATGCATTTCATTTTGCTATTTTGAAATAGCGCATCCACACTGAGTGGACTCTGAATTGCATTTAAGGTCAGGAGTTACTTTGTGTGGCTGCTGCCTGAGGCTATCTGAGGTCTGTGCTTAAAGGTATGCCCCCCCAACCCCCCGGACAGCCGGTTCTCAGTTTTCCCTGCTTGCTTGCGTACCTCAATGAGGGACAGCAAAGCAGCTTTGTCTCTGCGTGCTCTGGTTGCCCTCACTCGGGACACCACAGCACTCTGCAACATGGAGCCAGAGCTGCCCATGGGCACTCTGGTGCTTCTCATGGAAACGTTGCTGCAAGCCTGGCTGGTCCATCCGGGAGGTCCATCGGGGGGCTGTCAGGATCCAGGAGGCCCTGCTGGACAGCTTCCACCCTGAGGAGCACTAAGAGCCTCCCTGGTCTGCCCCACTGGGGGCTTGTTCCTCATTCCTCTCTCACGTCCTTCCAGTTACCCCTCCCTAACCCCCTTTCCTGGTGTCAAATAAAATACACGTATTTTCATAAATACAACTCTCTTTATTTAACAAAACGGGGTCGGGGGGAGGAATGAAACTCTGGTGAGACTGGGGAAAGGAAGGCAGGAGAGGGGAGGAGAAAGGGTGGGAGAGGGGAGGGGGAAACCTGGGAGGAGGGAGCTGGAAGGGGGAAGCAAGGAGAAGAAGGGGGGAGGGGAAGCTCAGGGCTCAGGGTTGGGGGTCTCGCTGGACCAACTTGATTTTCATGCGAACCTGCTCCTGGGTTCGCATGTGGCCTTTGGTGGCCAGGCTGGCAGCTATCCTGCCATAGACGGCCATGTTCCTCCATCTAGTGTGGAGATCATGGACATTGGGGGCATCCCCCCCAAACCTGAATAAGGTCCATGATCTCCACCCTGGACCAGGAAGGTGCCCACCTTCTCTGGGCCCTGGCAGGCTACTGGAAGCTGGCAGACTGCTCCTGGGGAGCGATGGAGAGCTGGCTGCCAGTGGCTTGCTGGCTCATGTTTTGGGGCCACTGGGTCGGGGCAGTGACTGCTGGCTCTGGGCTGGCAGGCTTGGAGCTGGCACAAGCACTGTGGCCAGCGTCTACCCTTTTAAGGGCTCCAGGGAGGCAGGGAGGGAGAGAGAGTGGCCAGCAGGGCACCTGCGAAGGCTGGAGGCCCCCTATTTCAAAATAAGTGTCTACACAGCACTTATTTCGAATTAGCTATTTCGAATTTGGCGTTATACCTTGTAGAATGAGGTTTACCAAATTTGAAATAAGCGCTCTGCTATTTCGATTGAATTTCGAAATAGCAGTTTGGCTGTGTAGATGCTAGTAAAGTTATTTCGAAATAACAGCTGTTATTTCAAAATAACTTTGCTGTGTAGACATACCCAAAGTAAACAGTCTCAAGCTTGTTAGAATACCAAACTAGCAGAATATTATATTCAGTTGCAACTACAGGGAAAGCTAGGGGTGCATCTACACAGCAGGGCTTAACTCAAAATAAGCTCCTCAAATTGAGCTACGTCAATTGCGCAGCTTATTTCAAAATTGGCAGCGTCTACACAGGACTGTTTCAAAATAGAGCACTCTTCCTCCGACTTCCCTTACTCCTCGTAAAATGAGAGTTACAGGAGTCGGAGTAAGAAGTCCTCCAGCTTGACAGTCTTTCAACACTATTTCAAAATCACTGCCTGCTGTGTAGACACGGACTAGGTTATTTCGAAATAATGTTGCTGAGTAGACGTACCCTAGGTAACTAAATCTATTACTGGCCCTGTAATTTGGCCCAGTGATTGAGACTGGTAACCGCTCCCCTCCCCCTGTCCTTTATAAAGTACTGCATGGAATCGTAAATAGACTCCATAAGATCAGGGCCTACTTTGTCTACCAAATCCCAGAACTGGCATCTTTGGCACTGCTCTACTATCCTATTACATACTAACTTGCAGCAGGGCTGTGCATTATGGAACACTCTTTGTTTTCACACTTCACATAGCTCACCCATTCACACAATGACCACACCACATACCTTCTGAAATCAGCCAAGAGCACAGCCTGAGGATACAGGGCTGGAGGCCCTACAGTGCTATAGACAAACTGCAGCAACACACATACAAGATGGCTAAGTAAGGGATCAGTATAAGCATTTGCCTCCAGAAACAGAACATCCATGAGGGAGACTTACACTTTTTCCCAGAAGAAAGCTCCTACTGTCAGCTTTTAAGACAGTGTCTTATTTATCAGCTAGTTAAACAGGCAGGTAGCTGGATGTTAAGTTTACTGACAGTTGGCAGCACAGCAACTCAAGCCCAAGGGCCTTTTACCAAGAACTGTGTTTAGCATGTACCTCAGTTTGATGACAGAAGCAGAGAAGCATATCTAGCAGACAGAACCACAGTAAATAACATGAGAAAGGGACGCTGCTAGATAGCCCCTTAGTTCAAGGTTCTTTGCCCTGAAAACTGTTTGGAATAATGCAGTCTGTCATGTCCTTCCTTTCTACAAAACAGTGAGAATATGGGGAAAATCACATGGGCATAGTTGCATGGTCAAAAAAATGTGTTTATTAACTATGTACAATTTTACAAGACTTAGCTCCAGTGCCAGATTTATGCACAAGCTATGTAAAATACATTTTAGAGCCTCAGATTATGAAGGGCCTTTGAATTTAAAAAAGGACTAGTTTTTAGTTGCATCCACTCCTATGTACCACCATATATGTAAATATAAAACTTTATTATGTCTATTTTCATTGTCCTTTCCATTAGAATAATACATTGTTTTTTGGTAATGCTATGTGGCCTCTTAAACTGGACATAGTTTAGGGCCTCAGAAGGTCTTAATCCAGCCCTGCCTAGCTCCCTGCTGTTCTGGCAGGGTCCTGATGGGTTCAGCAACAGACAACAGGGAGGCCCACTGGAGACCACCCAGATTATTTAAAAGACTTGTTCCCAGTTCCTATACACTACAATATGGAACTAACTGTATTTTTAGTGTGAGTACACATTACTCATGCAGCTGTGTCCACAGCAGCTCAGAGAGCCTGGCCACACCCAAGACACACTCTGAGTTGGCTTGCTAATGCTTCCTTGGTAAAAAAAAAACATTGCAGCACAAGGGGAACAATTTTATCTCTTCTAGGTTCCTTGTGCTCTTATGTGCCTTTGGGCTGCTACTCCTTTCCTCAATCACATATTCACGCTATACCAAAAGGAAGAGTTACACATACCCTCAAAAACATGTGCCCCAATTTTTCCAACTTTAAGTGTTTATTTAGCACAATGCAACATAATTACCTTGATTAGATTCATAGATATTCTCTCTCTAATGCAGGACAATTCAAATTCTGAAAGGCGAGACTAGCAACAGTTCCTGCGGGCGGCTACATCTTTGAATGAAATAGCGAAGTGCAGTTTTCTAATGGGTTCCTCATCAGTTCGTACTACTAATTTATAAATAGTAATGGTGGTGGCTACCATAGACATGTGACACGTGATGCAGAGCTAAACAACATGTCTAGAGTACAATGCATTTCTTGCTTGATGCAATCCATTTGTGGCATATCTGCTTAAGGAAGAAATAGCATAGGCTGTAACTCTGTACATTTAAGTTAATCTTACAGGCATAATGCTGAAAACCGAACAATGTCTTCAGAAGTGAAAGTAAACCAGTGCTCCTCCCAGGGCTTTCCTGCAGGCTGAAGTGCTAAGAAGCAGGCAGGTGAAGGGACTAGCTGGGGGCATGCCCTAGCCTTGAGCCCCATCCCCAGGGCACGGTTTAGGGAAGGTAGCGGGACTGAAGCTCCTCCTTCTCCAATTCCTACTGATACTGCTTGTTGCCTGTTGTTCACTATCAGGGAAGAAAGCAAAGCACACAGTGTCCCTGCCTTCCTCTCCCTCCTGTCTGGTACAGGGAGGGGGAAGAGGAGTGAGTGAGCCACCCTAACAGTGATGGAAGGGGAAGAGCAAGCAACAAGCAGCATCAGTAGTAATTGGAGGTGACTTCAGCCCTCCCTGCCCTCCCCTAAAGGATGCCCTCTCCCTTCGCACCCACCCCACACCCCCCAAGCCCCTACCCTGTGCCCCCTGCCCTTACCCTGATTCCTACACCCCTCCACACACCCCCAAGCACCCTGCCCTGAGACCTTCCTCACACCTCAACCCTGACTTCTGTACCACCATATACCCCAACCCTCTATCCTGAGTCCCCAACCCCCACTTCTCCAACCCTGTCTCCTTTATCTCCCCACACAAACCCAGCCTTCCTGCCATGACTGCTGAACTCCCCACACCCATTGTTCCCTCTAATCTTTTTCATTCTCGTGGGGATTTTTTCAGCCATGTGCTGAATAATTTTAATGTGCACTGAGCCATGTGCAAATGTGCACCACCAGTAGAAACAAAAACTATCTAGTTGTGGGCATTCTGCTAATGAGGTGGGCAGCATTTGAATCTCTCCTTAGTGGCCACACAAGCACACAGCTTACAGGGAACAGTGTCCACACCCCAATCTCCTGCTCTGAGACCCTTGCACTCCAACTCACACTTAAATTTCTTACAGGTACTGTCATATCACATACACCCACAACTTCTTGCCCCGAGAACTCCCCCCCCCCTCCCCCCCCGCCAAGGGAGCAATCCAAGAGTGCTTGAAAGAAATTTAAGTTACTTTCACTCTTGAATGTCTTACTTATTTTATTCCTCAGCATCAGAGAAATGAGACCTTGCTACTGAAGATGGTGTTGATGCTCTGAATATTCCAGAACCTGTAACTGATGTGAATTATTCTGAGCAACAAGAAAGGAGAGGAATGGCTACCATTTTAATTTGGTCTAATATAATGTCCAAAAAATTAAGTGAGACATGCTGAGAAGTGAATCAGCAACCTAGAAACCTTTGAAAAGCTTGGGCTTTTCAAATAGAATCTAAGGAAGTTAGGTACCTCTCTCATCTGGAAATTCAATGAGAGTTGACTTTAGACTCTCTTGAAAATCCCAGCCCAAATTTTAAAAGCCTAGTTAAACAGTAGACTACTCAGAGTTCTCTAACTCATGCATGAGTTGGAGCAGCTTTATGTCACTTTATGCCACCTCTTCTCCTGAGTTGTACTGAATGCTCCTAGGCTACAGCTGAGTATCCAGCCTTGTACCTTTTAAGAACATAAGAATGGCCACATTGGTTCAGAACAAAGGTCCATCCAGCCCAGTATCCTGTCTGCTGACAGTGGCCAATACCAGATGCCCCAGGCAGAGGGAACACAACAGGTAATCCTCGTGTGATCCCTCTCCTGTCATCCATTTCCAGACAAAGAGGGACACCATTCCTACCCATCCTAGCTAATAGCCATTTTATCAGTTGCTTAGCTTCCTAACCATAGGTACTAAGTTATCAGCTGTATAATAGGAACTAGACTTAGGCCAGGTCTACACTATGGGAGAATGTCAACCTAAGATACACAACTCCATCTATGTCAATAGCGTAGCTGAAGTCGACCTACCTTAGGTCAAATTTCTGTAGCATCCCCAGTGTGGGAGGCGGGTGGCTAACTATGGGTTTATTATAATTTGGCAATACAAAACCAATAGTCAAATACAATAGCAACTCTAGACACTGAAAGTACATCTTTCTCAGTTAACCGAGAATAAATGCTACATAATCTCTAAAAATTATTACTGAGTCGCTAAAGCTTATACTGCCACCCAGTGGTTAATATAGATATGAATCCATTTATCTCTGTGTGATAGGTCAGGCCCTACCAAATTCATGATCATGAAAAACGTGTCACGGACTGTGAAATCTGGTCTTTTATGTGCTTTCCCCCATATACTAAACTGATTTTATGGGGGAGGCCAGAGTTTCTCAAATTGGGGGGCCTGACCCAAATGGGAGTTGCAGGGGGGTCACAAGGATATTTTAGGGGATTGTATTGCACCCTGACTTCTGCCTTCAGAGATGAGTGGCGGCTGTTGGCCAGGTGTCCAACTCTGAAGGCAGCACCCCACCAGCAGCAGCACAGAAGAAAGAGTGGCCATCCCATGCCATCCTGTGCTGCTGGTAACAGTGGCTCTGCTTTCAGGACTGGACTCCTGCTCAGCAGCTGCCACTGTCCAGCTGCCAAGCAGCACCACCACTTGCAGCAGCACAAATGTAAGGGTAGCAGCACCGCAATCCCCCCCCCCCCCCCCCCCCCCGACGCCCCCCAGTAACCTTGCAAGCCGTCTACAAGTCCATTTGGGGTCAGGATTACAATTACAACACTGAAATTTCAGATTTAAATAGCTGAAACCCTTTGTTTAGTCTCCCCATATCCATGGAAAAATACAAGATTCAAGATGGAGTCTACTACCAGGTAGCATGGTCACATGTTTTTCTAGCACCAATCACAGTTTGGGTTTACGGGAGAAAAAAACATTTACAGATTATTACCTTGAGTACTGAGCCATTATGTTTCTGGAGTATCAGTAATGGCCCTCCATTAGTGCATTTAGAATTATAAACAGATCCACACTTTGTATTTTTAACTTCACGTACAAAAGTGATATATGCACAGAAATAGAATATACACATTCAGAAGATTGTAACTTTAAAAATGATACGTTACGTGATGCATTTTGCATAAAATGTTGCTATCCTTATAAGAAGCACATGGGATCTTTTTAGGGGGAAAAGGCAATATGCCGCATTTATTAAGATTGCAATAGTAAAGCAGCTAGCATATACTGTCCCAACAATATTTACCAGATTGATCGTGGATAGGAATAGGGCTCTATCAGTCGGGACTGATGCTCCAGAATCTTGGCAAGACAAACCCAAAAATTACGGCAAAGCAGCCCCTTTTTATAGCAGTTTTCCTTTGTTGGGATTAGTACGTTTTACACCATCATCCTGTAATCAGTTGCCGTTTGATGAGTGCTTGTTTTTTTTTAAGTCATTCTTCACATATCTCGTTATTTTGTCCCAACTGATAGGTGCTTGAATTATCTTTTAGAGTCGTCAATCTGCCCTTCATCCGCAGGGATATACAGCAATCTCCTGGCACTTTTACATCTGTTCTTTGCTTCTCCCTAGAACATCTGGTCTGGTGATGGCCTTCAATTGTAAAACTTAAAACAAAAACCTTAAGAATCTATTCCTGCCTTATCATAAAAAACAAAGACAAACAGCCTGCTTAATGCATCTGTGCCAAAAGCACTAGTCTGAACTTTTCTGCATGTTAGAAAGGGTGGCTGGCAAGGTACACTGAGGCACATTACATTACATAAAGCTACATCTTAGTTACATGGCTACAATGTCTTTGAGTTATGCATATTCATATTCATAAGCCAACGGTCATAAAGCATGAGGGGCATGGCATATATGTAAACATAGCCAAGAGTATCAGCAAAATTCTAGATATATGTATGCTACCTGAACAGACTTTCTTTTACAACCTAGGATACTTTGGTTTCTTTGAAGCTATTTGCCAACACAAGTTTCCAGTTATTTACACCATGAAGGATGGTCTTGTGGTTCTGACACTAGAGTGAGCTCAGTTCCTGACAGCCTTACATGTTTCCTGGGGAAAGTCTCTTTGGCTCTATGTGCCTCAAAGGGACATAATGAAACTTTCTAACAAACTTTGTTGGACTTTTGGGACAAGGATTGTCTTTTATTATATGTTAATACAGCACGTGGCAAAACAGGACTCTACAGTCTCAGCTGAGGCCTCTAGACACTATTATAAACACTAAAAATAATTTTCCTGCTTATGTCCAAATATTTCTGCATTTTGTGTCATTGTGATTAATTTGGGGACTCTAGGTACAGCTTACAAATTCTCTTTGATGTTATGATATTATGAAATTGTTGTATCAGGAAACACCTCTTTGAGGATGTAGAATCCACCAGACTAGGGACAATGAGGAGTTACGAACTTTAATAACTATTCTCTAACCAAACAAAGGGTATGGTAAGGAGAATGCCCACATAGGGAAATCAGTTCAACCAAGTTTCTCTGCAGAGAGGGGAATCTGAAAATATCTGTCTGGAGAACAAAGAAACCAGAAGTTGGGAGGAGTCACAAAAATTTGAGGGAAGACTCACAGATCAAGACACGGGAAGCTCTGGGCAGGAGAGCGGAAGAAAAATGCATGCTTTCTTAATAGGCGGTCCAAAATCAGAGAGAGCTTGCTAACTCAGCGTACATCTACACTGCAGGGTTTAACTTGAAATAAGCTACACAAATTGAGCTATGTCAATTACGTATCTTATTTTGAAATAGGGAGCATCTACACAGCACTTATTTCAAAATAGAGCACTCCTGCGACTTCCCTTACTCCTCGTACAATGAGGATTACAGGAGTCAGAGTAAGAAGTCCTCCAGATTGACAGTATTTTGACACCATTTCAAAATAACTGCCTAATAATAATAATAATATGGAGATATACCATCTCATAGAACTGGAAGGGACCTTGAGAGCTCATCGAGTCCAGTCCCCTGCCCTCACAGCAGGACCAAGTACCAGCCCTGACAGATTTGCCCCAGATCCCTAAATGGCCCCCTTAAGGATTGAACTCACAACCCTGGGTTTAGCAGGCCTGCTGTGTAGACGTGGACTAAGTTATTTTGGAATAGCGCTAGTTATTTGAAATAGTGTTGCAGTGTAGACATACCCTTAAAAGTACTCAATGATTCTAAAACGAAACCATGAGCTGAAGAAGAATCCTGTACATCTCAAAGGAAGCCCAAGTCCAAAGAACTCTCCAAAGTGGTGAAGAAACTGAAGTAGGGAAAAGGCATATAAGTTTACTTATTATGGTGTTTGTGTATCTCTTCTGTTGCTAAATAAAGAATAATGGTGTTTCAGAATGCTGTGCAAAGTCTGTCCATGTGTCTGTTGGCTTTTACTGTCACAGGGGTAAGGTTTGGACTCTGTTCAGGAGGCTTAAAGAGCACACAGGATCCATTTCAATGGATCCCAAACACAACAGCCTGGGAAGTGCCCAACCAGACAGGGAGTTCTATTAGGGCTGTGTGCACATTATTATTTTAAGTTTATAACATATATTGCCTGGCATTTCAAGATTATTAACATGCTACTTAATTATGTGGGAGGTTGATTCTTTTTAGGGGAGGAGGGTTCCATGTCCCAAAACACTTCTGGTTGTTCTGATGTTTATGCTGGTTTGTCTTCTTCAGCATTCACAGATGGCCTCTCTCCATTATGTGATTCTGAAATTATTGCAAAAATGTAAGAAAGATATTAAAAATAATTCATTGGTAAGATGATTATGAGTTGATACTTTGCTAGTCACTGAATTTAACAGATATGGTTCAATGGTAGCTATCACTCACTAATCTGCGCTCCAGTGTCACTTCAGTGACTTACAACTGTTATTCTAAAAGCATTATGGGTTCTCTTTCCACTTTTGATATTAACATACTAGTTTGTTAATGTTGTTCTACTCAGTTGCACTTCTCAATTCCACAAGGCCCTTTCTTTACAGAATGTTCTGCAAAACCTACACAATCAGGTTACTGTGGCACTGGTTTCAGGCTTATTAAATGCAATGACCCACCCATTATGGGACAATTAGTCACTTTCAGACCTCCTCACAGGTGGTCATGTTTCAAGGAACTGCCTTTCTGTTCTGTATTTATACAATGCCTAATGCAATGGGGGTTTAGCTCTAGCTACTTCTAAAACTGTGAATCAAAATGGCATAAGGTTACATCACTGATTCACCTGAATCTGTGTAGTGAATTCTTTCAGTTGGTGAGACTAAGGATTTAAGGAGCTAAGAGTTAGCAGAGGTTCTTCTCAAGACATTTCCCATGTGATAGAAGAGGAATATGTGACAAACTGCAATTTAGATTTTTCTACATGTCAACTGAGAAAGTACGGGATTCCAAATGTGAACCTTTCAAATAAAACAGAAATATTAGTCCATTGGTCTTGTGATGTACCTTCTGGCTTTTCCAAGTGTGCAGTATCTAGGTCTGATTCAGTCTCAGTCAACAAAGGATTTGTTTTTTCACTGTCTTCTTTCACTATGGCAACAGATACATCTCTGTGGGACGCAGATGCTTCTGAAGAACTGAAAATGGCCTGCTAAAACATAAGTGATTGGCTCAGTGTGCAGAATATAATAAATAGAGACTATCTGAACAGAATTATAGTGTTCATCGTCAATGATGGGAAGAGTAACTACACAATTTTCTGTTAAATTGGAGTTAGAGAACATATGGTTGGCATGTACTAGGCAAAATGTAATTGAAAAACTAGAAGCTCATTAAATATTAAACATTTCAAGCTGCTATATGGTACTTGAGTCTAATAACAGAGGTGAGCAATAAAATGGCAGCGGTTCACCAGGGTTAGCCCCTGGTGGGCCACTGACGCTGTATTTACCAGCACTTCTGCAGGTATGGCAATTGCAGCTCCGATAGACCAGGAACAGCGATCTGTGGCCAATGGGAGCTGTGATCCCCCGTACCTGAGGAGGCGTAGGTAAATATGGCCGTGTGGGGGCCTACCAGGGGACCTTTTATCAAAGGTTAAGTATTTTGCATGGATGTTGACCTTACTATCAGAGACCTGTAGCAGTTAGAGAGGCTGTGACTATGTACTCAAAGCATACAGTAATCTTTCAATTGCTTTCTAATAAGAGTTGCGTGACACAAGCAGGGCAGGCAATAGACTTCAATGCTGCAGCAATCGATCCATCGGCAGTCGATTTATTGTGTCTGTTTAGACATGATATATCAGACTCCATTGACTCTGGTTCTCCACCACGAAGAGAAGAGTAGCCAAAGTTGATAGGAGAGCAGCCCCCACTGATCTTAGCACGTGGAAGACACGGCAGTAAATACATCAATTTCAACTACACTATTTGCATAGGTTAGAACAACATGGGGTATAGTATAGACTAGGCCTGTGGTTCTCAACTGGTGGTCCATGTTGTCTTTTTCGGTGGTCCACAGGAACATTGTCCAAAGTCACACGGTGTGAGCAGACGCTGCCGTTAGGCTGTTTTACGCCATGTTCTCAAGCACGCAGCACGTCATCCATAGTCTCACCTAGGACGCAACCACGTTGTGTTGCCAGTAACTTCTGTGTGAGGCTCTGAGCATCAGTGTAGCTGCCGCTGTCATGCTGAGCGGTTGCTGTCTCATTCATCCTGTGCTACATGTGCTGTTTTACAGGTGTGGTGTAGTTTGTTTATAATGGCAACAACAGGAAGAAATGTCAAGCGCAAGTATTCAGAGGACTACATCAAATTCAGCTTCACTTGTCAAGAAAAAGAAGGCGTGGATTTGCCACAATGTGTTATTTGTTTCAAAGTCTTGGGGAATGACTCAATGAAGCCGGCTAAGCTGAAACTCCATCTCAAAAAGTGTCACCCCAACTTGCTGCAAAGGATGAAGATTATTTTGAGCGACAGTTATCAGGTCTGAAATGGCAGCGCCTCGACTCAACAAGTGCATTCTACAATAAGACAAGCAATGCAGCGCACGCTTCCTACATTGTTGCATACAAAGTTGCACAGGCCAAGAAGCCTCATACCATTGTAGAGCATCTTGTGCTCCCCTGTGCAAAAGAAATGGTGTGGCTGGTTCTTGGCAAGGAAGCAGCAAGGAAGCTAAATGATATACCTGTCTCTAATGACACAGTATCGAGACAGATAAATGAGATATCACAGAACATCAGTGAACAAGATGTGGATGAAATAAAGAAGTTTCCATTGTTTGCCATACAATTGGATGAATCGACCGACATCGCATTGTGCTCTCAGCTATTGGTGTTCGCACGATACATGGTTGAGGGAGACTTCAAAGACGAGTTTCTTTTTTGTAAGACTCTTGATACCACCACAAAGGCTCAGGATGTGATGGAAATTGTTAACAAGTTCTTTGAAGTACATTGTCTGGATTGGGTAAATTTTGTGGGTATCACCACTGATGGTGCACCTGCCATGCTGGGCTCAAGACAGGGCTTCCAAATGCTGGTGAAACAGCACACTCCAATGGTAACCGGAGTTCATTGCTTCATTCATAGGGAAGCTTTGGCATCAAAAACATTGCGTGATCAACTGAACACCGTTTTCAAAGGGTTGGTGAAAGTGGTGAATCACATCAAATCATCGGCTTTAAACACCAGGCTGTTCAAAAGATTTTGCCTGGACATGGGTTCCGAATTTGATGTGTTGCTGTTCTACACTTCTATACGGTGGTTGTCAGCAGGGAACGTACTCAACAGAGTTTTTCAGTTGAGAGAGGAGTTGGATTTATTTCTCCAGGCTCAAGGGAAAGAGGAATTCCGAAATATGCTGACGCAGTCAGATTTAGAACTTGCGTATCTTGTCGATATTTTTGGAATCTTGAACAAACTGAATCTTCAGCTGCAAGGGAAAGGTGCAAATCTGTTCTCTCACCAAAGCATCATCAAGGCTTTTTTTGACAAACTGGAACTCTGGATTGTAAGAGTCCAAGGCAATAATTTGGTTCAATTTCCATATGTGGATACCATGCTCAGAGAAAAGGAAGCCATTCAGACGCAAATTCTTGATCATTTACAGAAGCTATGAGACGAATTCCAACGATACTTTCCGGAGGTGGACAGGATAAGGGACGGATTATCTTTCATCAGGAATCCATTTACAACAGATGTTAATAGTGTTCCAGATGATCTGCAGGAGGAATTCTTGGATCTGAAAAATGATTTTGCATCTCAAGACGTGTACCAGCAGTCTACCATAGAGAAATTTTAGGCCAGCGTAACCAGGAGTTACCCAAATCTGTTAGCACACGCAGTCAGATTTCTTTTGCCATTTGCATCAACTTATATGTGTGAGACTGGATTTTCGTGTTTGTTGCACGTTAAGTCCAAACAGAGGAATCGGCTTGCAGTGGAAAGCAATGTTCGTTGTGCATTATCAAGTACCACTCCAAACATTGAAAAGCTTGTCAGTGAGAAGAGAATCCAAAAATCTGTTAGTAAGAAATAAATTTCAAACCAAAATCTTCGTTGTCTGCTCTTTTTTATCATGTCTCAAAAAGGAGGTGGTGCACGAAAAATTTTTGATTGGCCTGGTGGTCCATGGACTGAAACGAGTTGAGAACCACTGGACTAGGCCTATGAGTAATGGAGACAAGCAGCCCAGATACAAGGACAATGTACATAAATCTAAAGAGCTAGAAATACCTCAAGAAATGGCCATGAATGGTCACTTAAGTAAACAAAAGTAAGTCTGCCTCCCTGGTGGGTATGCTTCCCATGACTACATTATTCAGTTCACTAGTAGGGCCATTTATTCCTGGAAACAGAATGGCTTATGAGAAGTTTAGGGAATATTTGAGGAAAACAAATCTTAAACTCTTTAAATGTATTTTCACTAGAAACCTGAGTCCAGGAGTTATGTTCCTCCAGTCATGGACATAAACTTACTATGTGACTTACATACTCCTTCAGAACTACTCAACACCAGTTGGATTTCAGATATTAAAAGTTCACAGTGAACAGTTAGTGAACAATCTACAAACCACGAATGACTCACTCATAAAATTAAGTAAACAAAATTAAAAAACCAAAGAGACTGAAGAAAATCAGACTGCTCACAGAAAATGTGTGGACAGAAAAACAAAAATTTGCCATGTAAATGATTGGTTTTGAATTATTGATATTGCCACTTCAAAACTATGAAAGGAATCTCTCGTATTTGAGGGGTTATTTTCTGCCCAGTTATTGGTAATCACAAAGATAATATCATTAACCACCAGAACAGTAATTTTACAATAATCTTGCAATTGCTTTCTAATAAGAGTCTTGTGACACATGCATGGTTAGTGACAGACTTTGCCGGACCCTGAGCAATGGGGAGGGGCGCTAGGCTCTGCAACCCTGGAAGGGGTGGGGCACTTGGCACTGCCCAGACCACACCATGTCGGGTTCTGGCAGCAATTTAAAGAAAAACCAGTTGGGAAGCACACAAGTGAGATGCAAAAAAACTCCCCAAACCCCCAACCCTCACTGATGTGGCCCCCAACTCAGACAATTCACTCTTCTGGCACTCCAGCCCCCATGGGGTGAGCGGAAGGGAGAGGGAGGACTGAGGTTCAGGGCTTCCCATAGGCCAGATTTACTTTTCTGGGGTTCCAGAGTTAGTGGATTTTGTGGACCGCCTTAGGCTCTGGGGTGGGAACAAAAATTAGGGATTCCATGTGTGGGACAGACTGCCATCAAGTGAATAGGGAAGCAGGATGTGCAGGAGGTGGGGAACAGGACAGGGTGAGGAGAGCAGGGTCTGGAAGAGAGTTTGGCAGAAGAAGAGGGGGTGGGGTGGGAGTACAAGAGGGAGTTTGGGAGCAGAAAGGGGTCGGGGGAGTAACACAGAAAAGGTGAGAGGGTGAGAATGCAGCCAAAGAGCTAGTTGCGGAGGGAGGCAAAGAAGTGGGGAGTAAAGGAAAGTGCAACTTCTGCATTGCAGTTCTGCCCACAATTACCAAGCAATTATAATTAGTACATCTCCTAGAATCTTTAGTCTTAAAGGGCTAAGTTCCATTAGCAATCAGACCAGCAGTGCCTGTTCTTAAAGGGGCCTGCAATCTCAATTAAAGTAGCCAAAGAAATTATGGTAAATTTGTCACTGTCAGAAAACACTAGACGATCAGTCCAGCATACTTCTCAAAATATGAATTAAAATTAAAGTCAAAGGGATAATCTCCAATCAGTTAAAAAATTGGCATTCATAATTTTATTCATCACTCACAGACCAATGTAGTGAGATTTTGTCTTTACCATAGTATTTTTATTATTATTATTTGTATTATAGTAGCACCCAGGAACCGCAGGCATGGACAGAACATTACTGTGTTAAGCGTTGTACAAATACAAAATCAAAGGATGGTTCCTTGTCCAAAGAGCTTATTATCTTTACCATTCTAATATAAACATTTTAAGAGTCATGTAGGCATATTTTTCTGGTTTATCCTGTTTATTATATTTTTTTTAAATGTGTTTACCTGATCAGGAGCATATTCCTCATCCGCTGATGACAATATTTCCTTTGTCTTTTCTTCCGTCTCTCCTGAGACTAAAGTTTCAGTATGCTTTCTATTATATTTCTCTCGATCAGCTGTAAGAATATCCATAATTCATAAATACTGCTCAATGCAACTTAGAATTAAACAGAAATACAACTTCTTCTTCTTCTTCTTAAAAGAAAAGTACATTCTTATATAATTAAACATTGTAATTCTGGGAAATATGGGTTACAATTTTTCAGAACCTTTTTGGTGGATGGTGGGTTCTTGACCACGGTTTTGTCTTAACATGATTTAAAACACCTGATAATTCCTGGAGGTCTAGTGCGGATTCACTAAACTGATTTTGAAACAATTAGACTAGAATATACTTTCAAACTGCACTTAAATGTGGATTAAACTGATACCAATGTGGGAAAGTCTAAAAACACTGATCAAACTTCCTGCTGAAAAATGTCAAAGTCATTATAGTCTTCAACAGATCTCAGAGATAATATTAAAAGTCAGAAAACTCACCTTGGAGAGCTAAAATCTTTTCATCACAAATGTTCATGCCTGTTTTGTCTTTTCTTCCTAGCACAAAGGGTTCAGTGCTTGGATCTTTTTCATCTTCTGAATGTGGATTCCATGTGGGGGGGGGAATTTAAAGCATTAGTTTTATGTTTGGGCAATATGCTAATGGTGCACAACCTGAAGAACGAGGGCCGCATGTGGCCCATTTGGGTCCTATGTGTGGCCCATGAGACATTTTGTTTGTTTCTGTTTCTGGTTTCTGTCCATGTTGTTTTTTTCCTACCAATATTACTAAAATGACACAAACGTAGGGCAAGAGCACATGAACTGAGGTGTGTGCTGATGGCTCACAACACAGACTGTGAAAGCTGTGTGCTTCCTCTGCATTAACTCAAAGTGCTGCTGCGGTTCAGCTGGCACACCCCACAAATTCTAGGTACCCAACTGCAGCTGGTAAAACTACCCTATTCCAAGAGACCATCTTGGTTATCACAATCTTATGGCCCACTGAGATGAAGGAGATCCACTCACTGCAAAGTTGAGTGTCAGTCTCCAAAGCCATGGAGTTCACCCACCTCAAGAGTTTGATACTTGTACTCCAAAGGTACAGTCTTTACACACACATGGAAATGCAATAAGAGAAGGCAAATGTGTATCAAGATAGCCCTGAAAAACATCGTAGTTCTACAAAATGCTGCAGAAACAATTGCACAATTTTTGCTAATCAGTCATTTCTCTTGATGTAGTTCTCATTAATGTTAAACATAACTTATTAATGTTAACTTAAGTTGCATATTTATTAAAGGAATAAATTACTTCAGCTTTCTATGTAACCTAGTGTTTCTACATTAACTTAACTATTTTACATATCATTACTTTCATGATTAAGCAAATATATGTCAATAAATCACAGTAAGTAAAGTCAGAATACAGCAAGTGGGAAAGAAGTTAATTTGCATCTGAAATGAGGAGCAGCATTTCCTGTTGCCTACAGATTAAAGATGAAACTTGTCTGATCCTCAGTGTCCCCTTTGCTTTTTTTGAATGTGTAAGTTACCAGCTTTCTAGTAGGCTGATTTCTATTTTTAAGAGAAAGGATGGCAGCACCATCACTGATGTATAGTATATGTTCATCTCTTCTCAGGGAAGAGCTGACTGGCAATAGCAACAGGATGGGATACAATTTGGGAAAACAGCAAAAAAAATAGGCTCCTTAAGAACTTTGATAGGGCTCATGTACTAATGTACTGTCCCACTGTCACAAAGAGAATAAAAGGCTGAATTGAAAAGGCAACTCTGCTGTGAACATTTATGCATGGGAGTGACTTTCCGTACATGACAAGGGTCTTCACATATACAAAGTTATGTATTTGCCAGTCAAGACCTAAAGCAGTATTTTCACCCATTTAATAATTGCTCATATTTCATATAGTTGCCTACCTGTTGGATCCTTGGTTGCATCTTCTGGTTGCTTCAAGAAGAAAAACAAAATGAGTGAAAAATATTGAACATTTCTTTTTTCTAATGAAAAGAGGCACTATTTAGTAGCTTGTTGTGCTGGAGGGAATTTTTAAAATAATCTTCTGAATTCTTTTCATTTTGGGCCACAATAGTAACTCTCAGCCTTGACATGAGTTGTGACTGTCAGATAATTTTGTTTCAAACTAATTAAGAGGGCTCTGTACATTAATTCTTGTGCTGAAATGACTCTACAGAATCATGTATATAGTAACTAAAAAATAATTTAGTTCAATGAGCTGTATTATCTTTGGAAAAAGTAAGTCCCCATTCTACTTTAATAATTATACTGTAGGAATATCTGTATATAGGAAGTGACTGCAGAATCCCCAGTCATGGAACAATTTGTGAACATAGTCCCACTGAATTAAATCTTTGCCAGATGGAGACCTGTGATTTCAGACAATAGTCCTAACCACTCTGTCAAATATTCAATGAAACACTGTTAATGGAACATCAGAGCTGTCACATATTCAACATGTACCAAGGTCAGAAAACTAAGTTATGTTTCCCATAGCAGTTGCAGTTTAACCCCAGCTGCATATTCAGAGCCAAACCTTGCCTCCTTCCAAAGCAGTAAACACTAAAGTACAGCAAAACCTCCTTGGTTTTATCATGAAGGATGACTGGACATTGAAATCACATCATGGAATTTCCTGATTTTTGTGTCTGGGTAATTTCAGTTAAAATACTTTTGTTTGAATTTAATGTCTTTGGCAAGGTAAAAATCATTACATCATGAAATGGGCATCATAGCACCTGATCCTGTAACCACTGCAGTCAATGGTAAAATTACCACTAACCTGAATACTATAGGATCAGGTCTTTAATGCTCTTTGATTAAACATGCAAATAAATGAACTGGCACCTTTGATTAAATATTAAAATAAAAATTTGCACATATGTTCATGCAGTCCTTGTAAGAAAAAATCTGCCAAGCATTCTGCTAGGTATTACCACTGGAAATTTCAAATTTCATATGTTCTAAAGATAGCACTCTTCGTTTTCAGTTACTTAATTTAACCTAATTTTTTATTTACTTAAATCCCAGGAATTTATCAGTGTTTATTACCCAACAACAAAAATGGTAAAAATCAGTGCAAAAAACTATTAATTTTTCTGAGTATATGTTGGGGTTTATTTTGATGGACAGAAAGCCAGGAGAGTAAAGTATTTGGTGGATTAATGCTTTGAATTCCGTTCATCAACATGGTTTGCCGAAAAACTAAAACAGAACTCAGAACACAATGCCACCTCTCAGTTTAAGAAAACACTATACCGCTAATCCCCAAATACATCTTTTCATTTGAATAAACAGTTTACTGTTGTAGACACAGAACTACTAGCCTCTAAATATTTACATTTAATCATTGGACCATTCTTTTTGCAGCACATACTCAACTTCATCCTTTTCTCCTGGTTTTTTTTTTAACTTTCAAATACTTCCTTGTGTTCTGAAATGTATTCTAATATGGATTTTCCTTTTCTTCCCATTTTAATGCATCAAATCTTTAAACCTGTTATCTGCTTTTAGCTTGAAATGTACATATGATGGACATGAGATTCATCAGTAAGTTCAGTGCTCACACAGTTCTGAGTTTGAGTGTATGCCTGTTTGTTTATTATGTGTATCTTTCAGACGAACACATAGTCTGACTTAACAGCCAGCTTTGCATAAATACAGACTAATGTATTATCATAATACTTATACCTCATGCATTGTATTTTCTTAATAAACCAAGTTATTTTAAAATATTTGAACGATACAAAGTAGGTTGAAAATTAAAAGAAATTATGAATTATACTTTTTGTAAAACCCAGGATTTTTTCAAAAACAGATTTAAACTGAAAACAAATGGTCTTATCTGTAAAGCACAATATTCTCTGGGGGCACAGAACTCATGAAAATTGCCATGACACATCCACCAAGAAAGCTGATAGTTATGCCTCTCCTAATGCTACTTTAAATGTAGGAGATTTCTAAAGGAAATGAGGTAAAAGATGGATTAGCAAGATTGGGGAGGGGAGCAGGGAACCAATGATTGACTGGGACTACATCTACACTATGAGCTAGAGGTGCAATTCCCCTGCTTGTATTCACATACTAGCACTTCTTCTTAGCAAGCTAGTGCAAGTTTACACAGCAGTGTAGTCACAGTGGCATGAGTAGCAGCAGCAGAGACACAGTTGAGCTGTGCAAAGTACTTACCCACCAGTTTCAGACAAGCCTGCAAACATAGGAGGATAATAGGATTTGTATCTGATTAAAAGAGAGACATAGCTAAGGTGAGCCAGACTACAGAAAGGAGCGGGGGTGGGGAGGGAGTGTCTGCAGCAAGCTTGACCTTTCAGAAACCCCTTGGTTATTTTGATTCTTTTCTCTTAAATGCTTTGTGCCTAGAGTTACATAAACAATACTCTTTTTTTTTAGAAGGTCACTGTATTCAACAGGTCATAGGCTCCTAAAGGGAAGAGTGACAGATATCAAACCTAGTAGGACCTGCTGGGTAAATGTATTTGATACACATGGTTCTGCAGCCTAGAGCCATTTGACAATGGGAAAATCATGTGATTCCACCCAAAGAGAGGTAAAGTCGCCAGGCCTGAGATTTAAGGTGGTGTGCTCAGGGTACGTCTAGACTACATGCCTCTGGCGACAGAGGCATGTAGATTAGGCTACCCAGCATAGGAAAATGAAGCGGCAATTTAAATAATCGCCGCTTCATTTAAATTTAAATGGCTGCCGTGCTGAGCCAATCAGCTGTTTGTCGGTTCAGCGCGGTAGTCTGGACGCTCTGCGGTCGACATCAAAGGCATCTGTCGACCTCCCAGGTATGCCTCCTGGGATGAGGTTTACCTGGGAGGTCGACAAATGCCTTTGATGTCGACCGCGGAGCGTCCAGACTAGTGCGCTGAACCGACAAACAGCTGATCGGCTCAGCGCGGCAGCCATTTAAATTTAAATGAAGCGGCGATTATTTAGTCGCCGCTTCATTTTCCTATGCCGGTAGCCTAATCTACATGCCTCTGTCGCCAGAGGCATGTAGTCTAGACGTACCTTCAGAGAAGCCAGAAAGAGGCAGAGTTGCAGTGAGCCCTGTAACTGAGACACATGGTTGTTTGCTGTGAACTTTCTGCTACCTACTTTTTTATCTCGATTAGGCCAAATGATTTTCTTTATCTTCAGTGCTTTAATTAGGTTTTCACAGACGCCACAGGGCTCAGATGTGGTGATTAATTCAGTGCCACTCAGATCATTCTCAGTTCTGTAAAAGACAAAAACATTGTCATTTTTAAAAATTAGCTCTTTCTGGTTTTAAATTAATTCTCTTAGCATATCTAAAATGAGTTCTTTTCCATCTCTTCCTCCGCCACTGACCAAAGGAGATTAGTAAGGAATCTGAGGCCTGTGGCTAAGACTCAGGATACATCGTGAGCTCACTGCTATGAGAAGTGATGGAATGAGATTGCATTGACCCTACCCAAGGAGCAGTCTGCAAGGTCCTCCTGTGACGTAGTGGGGGTATCTGGCTAGTTCCTATGCTGGCTCTGTGGTAACCCCCACTGGCTGACCCTAACCACGGCCCAGCGGCCCATTATGCAAAGAGGGTCTCTCAACCTGTCTGACCAGCTACCCCCAGGGAGAGAGACAAAGGAAGGTGGATTGCTGCCTGGGCTGGGGCAGGGCTGGAAGAGAGTTAGTTTAGTTTCTGTCTGGGATCATGGAGGAACCAGCCTAAGCCAGGGCTGGGATTTAGGGCCCAGTCTCCCCATCTCAAGGGGCTGAGGCATCCTAGACCTGCCCTGTAACCAGATTACATCGGTGCTGTGCTGTGCTGTATCCTGGAGAAGGAATAAACTCCCTCCATTCTACGGGCTGGTGGAGTCTGTTCGTGCCATTACGGGGTGCAGGAGTCAGGGGACCCCAAGCGTCGTCACACTGGTGTCAGAAGTGGGATGCACTGCACCCGTGGATGGAGCATCCAGCGGCGAGCAACTAGGCGCAGTAGAAGCAAGAGCCATGGAACCAGGCGTGCTGGAAACAGAGCAGCGGTTCCTGAGAATCGTGGGCGCAGCAGCACTAGACTGGTGAGTCTGCACCGAGGACCAGCGGGAGATGGCCTATACCCAACTGCTGAAGGCAGAGCTGGTGAAGCTGTGCAGAGAGGGCTTGCCTGTGCGGAGCGCAGCAAGGCCCAGCTGATTGCCCGGCTGGAAGAGAATGACCAGCCACAGGGCTGGGATCCTGTCCCGTGGGAACAGCCAGACCCCACTGGGGCGTGTCAGGCTCGGAGAGGGGCGGAGGCGCTGGAGGCCGCCGAAGAGACCGGACTGCCTCCCAGGGGAGCACTGCAAGCCGTAGTCCACCCAGGGGGGGGTCCAACCCCTCGGAGCTGCGGCGGCTAGAAATCCAGCTGCAGATGAAGGAATTGGAAGTCCAGGACCGTAGAGAGCAGCGACAGCATGAGCTGGCCATGGCAGAGCGGAGAAGCGGCAGGGCCCCAGCTGCGCCGAGTGCAGATGAGCCCCAAAGGCCGGGCGGCCAGGCGCTTGGAGAAGCTCGTGGTGGCCCAATTGAAGGACATGGGCGACATAGACGGGTTCCTCAGCTCCTTTGAGAGGGCCTGTGGACTGCAGCAGGTCCCCCAGCTGACTGGCTGCAGGAGCTCATCCCCGCACTGAACCAGGAAGCTGCCGGGGTGCTCAATCAGCTGGAGGACCTACAGCCAGGGGATTACAACCGAGTCAAGGAGGCCCTGCTGCACAAGTTTGGGCTGACCCCCGAGATGTACAGGAAGAAGTTCCGGGGCGTGCAGAGGAGCCACGGAGACCTATGTGGACCTGGCCTCCGCCTGGCGCAATACTGCCGCAAGTGGGTGTCTGGAGTTGGAGCCCAGACTGCAGAGGAACTGCTCAAGCTGATCATGATGGAGCAGTTCTATAAAGCGTGCACACCCAGCCTGAGGCTGTGGCTCAAAGACCGAAGTCTGGAGAACCCCAGGAAGGCGGGGAGGCTGGCAGATGAGTTCACGGAGAGCCGGTCCGGGTGTGAGCAGGAGTCCCGGAGAGAGGGAATCGCGCAGAGACCGGATCTCGGCTGAGCGACGGAGGAGTCAACTACGAGGCGAGCCCAAGGAACAGGACGTCTGTGCCCCAGAGAACCAGCCAGGGCCTGGACAGAGACAGCCCAAAGCCTAACTTGCCATCGCTGTGGGCAAAAAGGCCACAAGAGGGCTCAGTGCACCAGGTCCCATGACCTGGGACTTTCCAGGTTAACTGGCTGGGGCTGGAGGAAGGGCAGGCTGCCCCAGAGGCAGGGGCTGGCAGGCAAACCTCAGCTCAGAGTGGGGAAGGATGCTCAGTGCACCCCTGGGAGGTCTGACCCTCGGGAGGCGGATTTCTCCGTGTACCGGGTGGGGCAGGGCGGCCCCTGCGAGCGAGTGCCTCATACCCCTGGAGGTGGATGGTAGGAAGGTGACGGGTTTCTGGGACACGGGGCGGAGGTGGCGCTGGCCCGATCTGACATAGTGGCCCCAGACCGGATACTACCCCACACGCAGCTGACCCTGAAGGGCATAGCGGGTCCCGTTTAAGGTGCCTGTAGCCAGGGTGCATCTGAAATGGGGGCCAAGGAAGGTCTCAAGAAAGTGGGGGTGCACCGCGCACTTGCCCACGGAGGTGCTAATGGGGAATGACCTAGAGGAGTGGCCCCAGGAATCCCAGCGGGCTCTAGTCACTGCCCAGTAGCCAGAGCCAGCGAGGGCTGGCAACCTGGATCAGGGAAGGACTCCTGGCAGGGTCCCCAGGGTCCCATCACCGTGGACACGGGGTCCAGCCAAGCGGGGACCCGGACCTAGGCAAGGTGGGGAACAGGTCGATCCCTGCCCCAGCGGCTGAATTCCAGGCTGAGGTGCAGGCAGACCCCTCCTTGCAGAGGCTGAGGACAAGGCTGGCCTCCGTACAGCTCAGCCCCTGGGAGAGGAGGCCAGGAGAGATTCCTGTGGGAGCGGGATTCCTGTTCGGGAATGGCTTCCCCCAGGAAGGTGAGGGCATGGGGTCCAGCGGCTGGTCGTCCCCCAAAGTATCACCTCAAGCTGCTGTATTTGGCCCATAACGTCCCCTTTGCGGGCCACCGGGGATCCGGAGCACCCGGCTGAGGCTGCTCCAACACTTCTACTGGCCGGGAATATTCGCGGCCGTGCAGCGTACGGCCGGTCCTGCGACTCCTGCCAGAGGCGGGAAGGCCCAAGACAGGAGAAAGCTGCTCAGGGGCCCCTACCCTGTATAGAGGAGCCTCTGGGCTTGCTGAGAGAGTTATGGGAGGAAGACCCCCGGGATGGGCGTCGGGGTGGAGGCCGCCCTGGCTGTCCAGAGGAGGCTCGCTGGGCTCATGGCCCGGCCGAGAGACCCTGGCCAGAGATCAAGGCCAGCGGAAGGGTGGAGTGCGACCACAGAGGACAGGCCTGTGCCAGTCGCCCTGGAGGCGGTGCAGTGGACAGAGGAAGCCAATTCATGTGGGGCCTCGCCGCGGCCGGCCCGAGTCAGGGAGCACCCATGTCCCCAGGCGGGTTCCCATGCAGAGGACCCGAACTTCCCTAGGTCACGAGTGGAGTGACCCTGCTCAGTTCGCTCTCGGAGGGGGGAGAACTGTGACGTAGTGGGGGTATCTGGCTAGTTCCTATGCTGGCTCTGTGGTAACCCCCACTGGCTGACCCTAACCACGGCCCAGCGGCCCATTATGCAAAGAGGGTCTCTCAACCTGTCTGACCAGCTACCCCCCAGGGAGAGAGACAAAGGAAGGTGGATTGCTGCCTGGGCTGGGGGGCAGGGCTGGAAGAGAGTTAGTTTAGTTTCTGTCTGGGATCATGGAGGAACCAGCCTAAGCCAGGGGCTGGGATTTAGGGGCCCAGTCTCCCCCATCTCAAGGGGGGCTGAGGCATCCTAGACCTGCCCTGTAACCAGATTACATCGGTGCTGTGCTGTGCTGTATCCTGGAGAAGGAATAAACTCCCTCCATTCTACGGGCTGGTGGAGTCTGTTCGTGCCATTACGGGGGTGCAGGAGTCAGGGGACCCCAACGCGTCGTCACACCTCCTTTCATCTATGCGTGCAACACTGTAGAATTAATACTCCTGTCTATACATATACCTCACACAGATCCTTCCCAGTGTTTTAGCTTAGTTGCCTTTCTCCCCTGCTCTAGATATGTCTAGACTACATCCCTCTTTCAGCAGAGGGATGTAAATTAGACACATCGAAATTGCAAATTAAGCCGGGATTTGAATTCCTTCATTTGCATAACTGCATCATGGCATTCTTTTGAAAAAACGCTATTTCGAAAGTGAAACCGTGGTCTAGACGCAGTTCTTTCGAAAAGAAAAGCCTTTTTTGAAAGATCCTGTAAACCTCATTTGAAATTCAAATCCCGGCTTCATTTGCAATTTCGATGTGTCTAATTTACAACCCTCTGTCAAAAGAGGGATGTAGTTTAGACATACCATAGTGTGAGGTAACATACTCTTTTGTATCTTTTATAATCTTGTCCATCTGCCATTCATCCATGGCTCTCGCCATACCCGTACCTCTACATCGGAGCATCTATTCTCCTCCTCCCTCTCCCCACTGTCTCCATTTTCTCTTCTTTGTTACTCTCACATCTCTACAGTTCTCATCAGGTCTACCTATTCCTCTTTCCCTCCCCATCTCTATCTCCTCCCTCCTCCCACCAGCAAAAATTTGGGTTCCACATCTGCAAACTCTTCCTCCTCCTCACTTCTGGTGACATTTGCCCCCATCCGCCCTTTCCTCCATCCTCTCCATCTCCCATATCCACAACAACTGCCACCACCTCCCTCCCCTCTCATGCCACAATTTCTCACACTTCCTACCTCAGAATTATCGCATTGGCTTCAGCACAGATAATTGCATGCTGGTCACAACTACAATCATCCTTCTGTGCAAACAGACTATTTACTGTCCCTTTTGGAAATCCATTGTAGCCAACAGCAACCTATAACAATACCAGGCAAAAGTAAACAAAAAGAAGAATACTTTCCCAGGACCCTGATGCATTTAGGCCCAGTTCAACTCCAAAAACTTGTCACTGACTTCCATAGGAATTGTATCATTGTACACTTCAATCAGCCCATCATCATTCTTTGAGCATGTAGATTTCCATCGCCTAAAATGTTTGCATTTTGAATCACGAATATTAAATATATCTGAAGCCCCAGTTAGGGTTATAGTTCCACTGCCAAATCCTGGTTTTAGGACATTTTTTCTTTCAATTTACAAGAAATCTTGATACATGAAGTGAAACAATTTAAAAAATTGAGCAAAACTGCACTGTTTGCCCAACTGAGATGGTATTTATTCATTTTGCAAGGATGTACACTACACAGGTTGCATGAATGTAGGAAGCAATAAAATTGTAGTAGGACTGGCATGCAGGGAAGTCAGATGATGATGATGACGATAATAATAATAATTATTATTAGCGGGGGCTTTGCACATTCCAAGCACTGTGTAGATATGAAATAATCATCACAACATTCCTGGGAAGGAAGGAAGGAAGTATTTTTATCTTTATTCTTCACATGGAGAAACAGACACAGAGAGCCTAATTCTGATCTCACAGTGATATGACTCCACTGACTTGGTAATGGAGCTCAAAAGTGCATTCCTTAGTCCTCAATCCACTACACCATGCTATGTCTCAGCATTTGTAGTTGTGTGAAATATTAGTAAGGCTATGGGTGTACTAAGACAATATGTTCTAAGGCAGTAATAGGCAACCTGCAGCCTGCGGGCCACATGCAGTTCCACCTGCAGCCCACACCCCCCGTCTTTCCTTCTCTCCCAAACCACTGGGGGCACTGGAACCCTGCAATTCCTATGCCTCCCCCTTCCTCCCAGCACTTTCAGAGATTTGCACTCCATCCCCGCTCCTCCCTCTCCCTCCCAGAGCTTGAACAGCCATGAACAGCTGATTCACAGTATTTAAGCTCTGGGTGGGAGGGGGAGGAACCGAGAGGGAGCACGAATCAGCAGATTCATGGCAGCCTGAAAGTGCTGGGAGGGATGAGGAAGAGTAGGAAGTACGGGGCTCCGGTGCCCCAGTGCACAAGAGGTCAGTACGGGGCCGGGGACGGGGACAGAGAAGGGGTGTGCAAGTCACAAATGGAACCGCAATGGGCCACTGGTCACAGATTGGCCACCACTGATCATGCAGTCCACTGAGACGAAGGAAGACCGCTAATGCAGCCCACTGTCTTGGATGCCCATTACTGTTCTAAGGCCTATGGAAGATTGTAGCTGCTCATTTTATTAGCCTCATCATAGTCTGTCCAAATGTCCAATAAGTTTTATACTCCATTAAAAATAGTCATGTGGAAATATGAGTAATTTGTTCCTTGTGCAAGTTTCATTGTCTTTAGAATCCTTTCAGATTTAGACTTGCACAAGGAGTGGTAGTTTAGGAGACTTTTCAAGAATCACTAGTGGGCTGCACCCCATTCTCTCTACACTTGCCAACCCCCCTCTCTCTGGTGGCTTTCATGGCCATACAGTATGAAAGTGTGATGACATCGTTTTGTCACCTGGCAGGAAAAACTTTTTTATACATAGAGAGAGATTATTTACGTCAGTAGCGTTAACTTGTTGACTTATAGAAATAATACTCAGAAAATCCATAGACATGCTGTGCCTATTTTATGACAGACTTGAGCTCTTTTAAATATTTGTATGCATCACAATACATTGCACAAAAATCCTATAAGGAGAAGTTTAATGTGGCAATCAACTGGCACAGATTAACGTTTGTGTCAAAAATGAATACTTGATGGCAAGACTGAGCAGGTTTTCCTCATCATTTTCAAACTGTACCTAGACAAATATTAATAGTTCTTAGGCTGCATATACTGTACTTACAATGTCTTCTTTTCCATAGATCAGTGTCCCCACTCCAATATTAGGACTGTCTGGTATGAAAAAAAAAATCAAATAGTGAAGATACCAACAAAGTCTCAAAAACTGATTCACTCTCTTGGTACAAAGTACACACCCCTGAGCTATCACTATTTCCCTCCAAAGAAGATTCTACCAAGGAAAGAAAGTGTTAAGTTGCAGTGAGGGCTGCACATTGGCACCAGCTGTGAAAAGTATCCAGGGATGTGCTCAATCAGCACATTCCACTGATGACTTGCCTGAACACAGGCCTATAGCCCACATAGCCTATGTCCCTATGCAATCCACCTCTACCCCCACCTGGTGGCATCATCTTGAGTGGAAGTGCCAATGATCTGGTAAGTGCCTATAGCATTCCCAACTGCTCATTCCCACAGTTATTATATCTCCTGTTATCTCAGAAAAAGCATAAAAATACTATCTCCCCCGAGAAAGCAAGTCATAATGGTTTCTGCTAAACCCTCTGACTACAAGAGGTGAACTTATCCACTCACATTTCTCCAGGCCCATTGACAAGAGGGAGAAGGAGGCAAAGAGGGCAATTGCCTTGAGGCCCAGCAATTCAAAAGGGCCTGGGGACTCTCGGCCACCTCTGCTGCTGCTACTGGACAGTGTCAGCGACTGGGAGTCCTAGGCCTTTTAAATCACTGCTGGAGCCCTGCACATTGCACTTCAGACAGCGTTAAGGGCAGCCTGGGATAGGCACAGCGCTGAAGCTGCCTGGGGGAAGCTAGCTCCAGCCCCACCCCTTCCACCTGAACTCTGCCTCTTCTGCCTGAGGCCCTGCATCTTCTGGGGGGTGTGGAGCTGCCCCCCACACATTGCCCAGCGGCCTAGCAAGTCTGTCAGCCCCACTGCCTTTCTCTGCAGCTTGGGTCATGGGTCACTTGCAGATTTAAACCAGCATAACTTGAAGTATTTAAATCATGATTTTAGGACTTCAGTAACTCAGCCAGAGATTAGGAGTCTATTACAGGAGTGGGTGGGTGAGGTTCTGTGGTCTGCAATGTGCAGGAGGTCAGGCTAGGTGATAATGACGGTCCCTTCTGGAATTAAAGTCTATGAGTAAGACCAATGACTGACAGCCAATGCAGCTTGAAATGCAAAATAATTAACATGTCAGATGACACCTGAAGAAGTGGGTTACGCCCATGAAAGCTCATGATACTATCTACATGTTTTGTTAGTCTTTAAGATGCTACTAGTCTATTTGTTGTTTTTTAAGTTTTTCCTGTTACAGACTAACTCGGCTACCCCTCTGAAGCTTCTGTACCATAGGGTCACAAAACTCAATCTTGCAGCTTCATATAGTTTCTTTCTATATCACATATTACATACATATAATCAGGGCTCGACAAACTGCGTCGAAATCCACTTGTCAGCCCCGTACCGCGCATAAAATTATCTACTACCCAGAACTTTAAATTCCTGAACTCCTATCTTTCCTATACCATATTATTTAATGACATTACCTTAATACTAATCATTCACTTACCGTTTCTGGCTGCTAGTAAGTTACAGAGCTGCAATGCATGGGTATACTTGAGCTCTCTTTGAATGTTATGTATATCATCTTGAAAATTATTTTCCATTAATTTGGTGTCAATACCACCTGCCAGCATCTGAAAAGACTTCATTGCTCTAGCAATATCATCTTTATGTGATTTCTGGTGTAATTTATCTTTTTTAATATGTGTCAAGTTAAGTATTTCTAAAAGTTCAGGTGATAGCATATGATCATATATAGAGGTAATTGGAGTGGTGCCCTTATCACTTGGAGGTGATCCTGTTCGTGGGAAAATCCTCTTCTTCACTGTTTCAACATCTAATATTGGTATGTAGACTGCTGCAGTGATGTAGCTTTCCCTAAAGATGTTATCAACAAGTTCAGCTTCCTTTTCAATTTTGGTCTGATTTACTTCTGTTATTTGTATTTCAAGGTTAGGCCAGTAATACACTTGAGCAACTTGAGCTGTATAAAGAAAAATATATGTAAGATAATATTAAAAATGAAATATAATAAGGTGGACATACCTTAGTTGGTAAAATTAAAGTAGCAGGGGAACTAGCTACACTTGTTTATGCATTATTATTTATTACTCATGAGAACTGAGGCAGTCATGGTTGCTGCACACAGTGAGGTCCTGCTCCATGATCCTAGATGCTGCTACACTGCCAATAAATCATCATCATCACATTCTATGTACAGCACCAGCAACAAAAACATGCAAACATGAGAAATGAGAACAGCTCTGTCATTAGCATCTACGGTTAACTCAGTGGTCCCCAACGTGGGCCCGCGGGTGCCGTGGCGCCCGCCGGGGCATTTATGTGTGCCCGCCTAGTGACCAGGGCCGGCCCGAGCCATTCTTGTGCACCGGGCCCTGGGCACCTGGCGCATGCGTGGCCCCCGCCCCGGGCGTGCGGCACATGCGCGGTGCCACCCCCGGGCGCGTGGCGCATGTGTGGTCCCGCCCCCACCCGGCCCGGCAGCCCCAAAAGGTTGGGGACCACTGGTTTAACTATTAATCTCAGACACATTCAGTGAATTGCAAACATAGCTCAATCAACAGTAAAACAGAAATTTCACCTTTCAATCAAAATGAATTATTATTAATATTCATTTTAAAAACTGGCATCTTTTGAATTACAGGAATACTGTGAAGCCAGATACCTACTTTGTCATATTTAAGAAATTTGTTGTAACTGGAAATCTCAATACAACCCTAATTATGAAACTGCCCACACATATAAATGCATGTGGTTTAAAATAAGGTACATTTTAAAATTAAGGTTACTGTTACAAATCTTTGAAACATAACTCAATTTAAACTTCAGTTTAGTTGAGTAGATCTTGGTGTTTTTATTTGTTTACAATGTGATCACTACTTAACAGTGATTGGACCAAGGACATATATGATTCCTTTCTATTTAGCAAGGTGTTACCACATTACAGAGTGAATCTCTTTAGGCCATCCAGGAAGCGTTGTTTCGGGTGATATTATTAAATTGAATGAAACTACTGACTATTCATCATTATCAAACCAGCTGCAACAATCAAATGGTAATATTAAAAAATATGAAACAGGTTCTGCATAATTTGGGAGTTTTTTTATTGGTGGGAGGTGTTTGTTATTTTTTTAAGGCAAATGAATCTTGAATAAATGACAAGCACATATCTAACAATCTATTTGTCTTCTGTATTTTTGCTGGACATAATTGATACATAATTTTTTCCAGAATAACACCCTTCCTCCCTTCCTAATTTTTTTTAGAATTATTCCTCTAGTTTTGTACTATTTTTCAGTTTCCAGTCACAGGTTATCAGTAGCCATAGGCTAGCAGCTGAGAGCAGATGAGAGATTAATTCTCATTTCTTTGAGTTTGACCATTTCTTTTAGGAAGCCCTAGAAGGTTTGCCCTAGGATCATTTGGTAATAATTTCCAACAATTAGTAATATCACATTACAAGTTGCATCCTAATACTCTCTAATGACTGGACACACCCACTATACACACACAAAACCTTTGTGTCACCACAATTCCTATAACATTTATTCCCATATAATCTCTTATATTTTTTACCTGATAGAAAACATTAAAAAAAACCCAGTTTCCTAACCACTGCTCAGAGTTCAATTTCTGTTTTAATTTAACTCATTTACTCACTTGTTTTCAATAACAGGATTGCGGTATGAAAGTTAATTGAGAAGGGTGGGTGGGGTGATTCATCTCTCTAGATCAGTGTTTCCCAATTTTATTTGGCCATGGAACCCTTTTCAGCTTTTCAGAATTTCAAGGAACCCCTTGGGAAAAAAAGGGGGGGGGACACCCACCAATGCATGAAAATCACATTCCTTCCCCAAGACCCCACCCTTTTGAGGCCCCATCCACTCTGTTCCCCTCCTCTCTATCACTCGCTCTCCCCAGCCCTTATACACTCTCACTGGATTGAGACAGGAGGTGCGGGCTCTGGGGTGGGAATGAGGGATTTGGGTGTGGGAAGGGGTGAGAAGTGCAAGCTCTGGGAGGGAATTTGGATGCAGGTGAAGAGGACGCTGGCTCGGGAAGGGGGCTCCAGGCTGGGGAGTGTTGGGCTCGGGTGGAAGTTCGGGGTGCCGAGCAAGTCACAGGCTTGTGGATGTGAGGGTGCAGGAGTTTGGCTTGGATATGTGAGGGGCTCAGGGCAGGGAGGTTGGGAGTATGATGGGCTCAGGACACAGATTTGTGATGTGTGGATGGTGCAGGAGTGTTGTGGCAGAAGACTGAGGATGTGGGGATGCAGGAGTTTGGGGATGTAAGAGGCTCAGGACAGGGGGTTCCAGTGTAGGATAGGCTCAGATTTGGGGTCAGGTGGTGCAGGAGTGTTATGATGCTGCAGTGAGATGGGGATTTGGCCCCAATTGGGGGCATGTTGGCCAGGCTTCATTTTTAAATAAAATATTATGTCAAACTCAAAAGGTTTTAGCATTGTCTTTATTTATGAGAGGGGTGAGGAACCTGTTTTGAGTTAAGGGTCACTGGCCCACAGAAAAGTCAGTTGTGGCCACACAAGTGAGATGCAAAACCCCCCCCCCCAAGCCTCACTAATGTGGTCCCAACTGTGTTGGTGCGGGCAGGGGACAGGGTGCTAGTGGGTGCTGGGGCCGGGGAGAGGGTGCTGCTGGGTGGCAGGATGCTGGCACAGGTGGCGGGGTGCTGGGACAGCATGCTGGGGTCAGGGACATGGTCCTGCTGGGCACTGGGGTGGGTGTCAGGGTGCTGGGACAAGGAACAGGGTGCTGCTGGGTGCTAGGATGGGTGGCAGGGTGCTGTGGCCAGGGCCAGAGTGGTGCTGGGTGGCAGGGTGCTCGGGCCAGGGACAGGGTGGTGCTGGGTGCTGAGGTGGGTGGCAGGGTGCTGGGGCCAGGGACAGGGTACTGTGGTGGGTGGCATGGTGCTGGGGTCAGGGACAGGATGGTGCTGGGTGCTGGGGTGAGTGGCAGGGTGCTGGGGCCAGGGCCAGAGTCCTGGGGTGGGTGGCAGGGTGCTGGGACTGGGGACAGGGTGCTGCTGGGTGCTGGGGACAGTGCTGGTGGGGGCAGGGGACAGGGTACTCGTGGGGGGCCTGGGCAGGGGACAGGGCAGCTGAGACCAGTACCTGGCAATCCTGCAGCACCTCTGGGTTACGGGAAGTGTGCGACTGCACTTCCCCTCCCCACACAGCTTGCGTGCGCAGTGCCTGAACAACAGGGTCTCTTGCACTCCAGCAGCTTACTTCCACAATGCTGTCCTGGGGAGGGGCGGGAAGGGCACGGTGAGTCCCAGGGCAGAGCGCGCTGCCTGCACAGTCGAAGCTGCAGAGACCCAGGTCTCCTGACCTCCCCTCCCCACCCTGCACCACGCAGAAAGGCGGTGGAACTAAGTTGCCGGGTGCCACAGCCCCAGCTGTTCAGGCAGCGTGCGCCTGCTCCTTTGGGGAGGGGAAGTGCTTCCTTCCCCGCTGTGGGTCATGTGGGGTCACTCCTGTCCAGCACCCCCCTAGTGTGCTGGCCGGGAGCAACTGTTCCCCTCTGCCCCTGCCTCGCTATGCCTCTGCGTCGCCAGGGAGGAACGGGAAACAAGCATGCTGCTTCTTTAAGAAGTTGGCTAGCCGGCGCTCTCGCTTTCAGAGGGGGCGGGAGAGTGCCAGCTCTTTGCGGAACCCCTACTTTCGCTTCACAGAACCCCAGGGTTCCACGGAGCACCAATTGGGAAACACTGCTCTAGATAACCATCACTCAACAATGGGATGGGCTATTCAGTCAGGAGGGAATGGGAAATGAGTAGAGAGGGAAAGTAATCCTTGACATCAGTATTTTAATCAGCTCGTGAGTCTTTCACAGGTATGATGCCCATTAGTTACAAGTATTGTATCTCAGATACTGACCTTGAATCAAAAGTTTTGCACAACTGATGCAAGGCATTCGAGACAAGTAAACTTCACAGCCTCTCAGTGCATTTGGAAATCTCAACAGTGCTTTTGGCACAGCATGAAGATCCTTAGTGGAGCAATCCATTGTGATAATCCTTTTTGGTTTGTTAGCTTCACAGATGACAATTCCAGTTTTGAAAAACTACAAAATAAAATGCTTTCAAAATACCTTTAAACTTGCCATTCAAAACAGAGAATGGCAATGTCCATTTCACCAAAGCAAACTGCTTGCAACATCTTTTGAGTGGAAGTGTGTGCAGCCAGCACACACCACAGACCTCAGAAAATGTGTTTGAGATTGATTGGGAAGGTGGTGGGCCTAACACACCCAAGGCATCTGCTGTTTCAATGTATCTCTGAGGAAATATCTATTAGGGCTTGTCTTCACTGCAACAGTTAGCTCTAGTATCCTCAAGTTACTGCACTCCAGTCAGCCTAGTTTCAGTGCATGGAAACACACTTCAGAACACAGGAGTTTCACCAAGTGATCTGATTAGGAGCACAGATTATTGGATTTGCTGCTGATGCATTATTACAATGTAAGGCATTGAATCCCTACTGCATTACTAGTTTGATCTTTACTCCAGCATCACTTGAGCTTCAAGCCACCAATAGTTAGATACACCACCTGGCTTGATCTTAAAGCACTTTTTAACCCAAGCGAGAGCTTGGCATGCGAAGCGGAGAGTATCACTCAAGTTATAACTCAAGCTAAATGTGCCATGTAGACACACCCTCTGTGTGGTTCCTACAAAGTTCTAGCTAAAGTCATGCTTGCTGCCCATGATGAATCACATGCAGGAAGGCAGAAGTTGTATGACTGACTACTTTCCAATATGGTGAACCTCCTCCAGTGCAGCTGCCCCTTAAGGTACAATTTACATCTTCTCAACTGCAGGGATGAAACAAGCACCACATTTTCACAGCAGGATCAAACAGGAAAACACTGGCTCAGAAACAATATTTTAAATAGAGGTAAGTGTATCTAATAGCTAATAACAATTGTAGAAAAGTTATGAGATTAAAATATAGGAAAGAATTATCTCTTTTAATATTATTTACTTTAAGGTTTTTTTCAGTATGAAAGTCTTGTTTTATATTTTTGTCCTTAAAAACTAAGGCTGGCTTTGCTACAGACTTAAGTCCTCCAAGAGCCAAATGTTATCAAATATATTTATTACTGGTATTATTTAATACTTGTATTGCTCTAATACCCAAAGGCCTCAACAAGGTTGAACTTCATTGCACCAGGCAATGTCGATCCCTAGCCCAAAAAGCCTACCCTGGACATTTTTAATAAGTAGAATTAGTGGGAATGGGAAGGAAGGAAAGAAGGAAAGTAGTCCTTCTGTCTGGAAATTCTTCCCCATACAGACAAATTCATCATTAGCCATAAGGATGAAGGGAACTGCAATAGTTTAGTACTAATATAGTTAAATTATTCCGCTTACTACCCCTAGTCCTACAGCACCATGTTAAACAATATCAGAACATCCTACACAATGTCACATATACAATTCCTGATTTTGGGGACTGAATTTTATGCTTGTGAAAATGAGTTGGCTTGAAGCAGACACTTACTCTGCTAGCCTTCCATACACAAGTAACAGTGTACTTCAACCCAACCTACAAAATCACTGTTCATCTGGTCCTGAACCATTTTAAAACAAACACCATCAGCTGTTCTGTGTGCTTGTTTTGTGATATACCAAATATGGACTATGATAAGATCATGTAAGACTAAATATTACATGACCATATGAAAACACTAGGATTTGGAAACCAATTAACTCACGTGAAATCTTTGCCAAATAATGTGATATTTTCAAGGGCTATTCCACCACTGTTGGTTGGCATAGGGACTAAGTATTTAAGCAATCGGGAAAAATAAAAGGAGTTTCTGATTTATCAGAACTTCTTAGACATGTTCCACACTGTAGGTTAAAATTCTAACCAATCAAAATCTTGGTCAGCAATATGTAACAGTCAAAATCCTAACTAATAACATAGTTTGTTTTATCCTGCATAATGGATACTGAACTCACTCAACTTACTTTTAAGGTATTTGCTTCTTGTTTCTTTCCCACATATTTACAACTTGGCTCTTGACAAGTTGGTGAATTTTCCATATGGAGTGCTAAAAAGATGCACAAGTCTTCTTTATTTGGTAGACGAGCTGGAGGACCTAGAGAAAAAAAAGTGGAATTAGAAGTTAGTTTGTCAAAACAAGCGTGGAGTAAAAGTGGTAAATGGAGTAAGCGTAAAATATCCAATGGGAATGAGCTACAGACAATAATTCCCAAACTATCCCAGTCTTTGATTAAAACAAATGCTGCTATACATTTCATTTCCATGTGTATTAAAATGAAGCACTATATCCTAAAACCACATTAATATTTGGTTCACCAGACCCCTCTGTTAAAATCCTCATTCTTGCACCAGACCAATCTATAACTTACACTGGCGGTTCATAGCAGCTAGGGATTGCCAGTATACAATGATACTCTGGTCTTGCTCCCTTCTCCAGCTATTCCCAGGGAAGATAAGGCAATTCCGATGCCACCCATTTCCTTTGGCTGGCACAAGGAGTGAATTCCGTTTATTTCAACAGGCTTTGTGCCTAGGCAGATATCCTATAGTTGGAAAAGCCTTTACCTCCCTCCTCAACTTCACATTCCTCTTCTAAACTCATTTATTTCAGCTAGCATTCTGCCGTTTATCTTCACTTTGATGCTATATGTCCTTCTCTGTTACCTGAACATTATTTAAACAATTAAATCATATAATTAATGCAAATTATATTAAAATGATCACATCAGATTTACTTAAAAACAGCACTCTCTCAAAAGCTGTATTCCCTTTCCATCCATTACTGTTGCCTTTATCTCCCTCCCCACCATGATCTGTTGCCACTATCCATTATGTTACTGGTGTGGTGTAGACTGTAAGATCCCAGGGGCCTTATGTCTTTACATGTTTGTAAAGCAACAGTGGCACAGCTGTAGTTTTATATAGTGATATGCAAATTATAAACCATACTATCAGAACAATAACATTATTTTAATGACTATCAAAAAAGAGGTAGAAGTATGGAATAGCATGGAAATTTCAAATTCAAACTGAGGTATGTTGCCAAAGACATATGTTAGAAGTCTGAACTAGGGCTGTCAAATGATTAAAAAACTAATTACGATTAAAAAAATTAATCATGATTAAGCACACAATTAATTGCACTGTTAAATACAAATAGAAAACCATTCATTTAAATATTTTGGATGTTTTCTACATTTTCCGATATTTTTATTTCAATTACAACACAGAGTACAAAGTGCACAGTATTCTATTTCTTATTGTAAATATTTGCATTGTAAAAAAAAAGGAAATATTTTTCAGTTCACTTAATATAAGTACTGTAGTGCAATCTATCATGAAAGATGAATTTACAAATATAGAATTATGTATAAAAAATAACTGCATTAAAAAATAAAACAGTGTAAATATAAGAGGCTAGAAAATCTAGTAAGTCCGGCTTCTTATTCAGCCAATTGCTCAGACAAACAAATTTGTTTACATTTGTGAGAGTGAATGTTGCCTACTTCTTGTTTACAATGTCATCTGAAAGTAAGAACAGGCCTTCATACATGCACTGTTATAGCCGGTGTCACAAGCTATGTATGAGCCTGATATGATAAAGATTCATATGTTCTTCATGCTTCAACCACCATTCCAGCGGACATGCGTCCATGCTGACGACAGGTTATGCTTGATAATGATCCAAAGCAGTGTGGACCAATGCATGTTAACTTTCATCATCTGACTCAGATGCCCCCAGCAGAAGATGGATTTTCCTTTTTTGTGGTTTGGGCTCTGTAGTTTCCACATCAGAGTGTTGTGCTTTTAAGACTTCTGGAACCATGCTCCCTACTTCAGTCTCCTCAGATTTTGGAAGGTACTTCAGATTCTTAAACATTGGGTAGAATGCTGTGCCTATCTTTAGAAATCTTACTCTTTTTTTTTAAAGTTTTGTCAAATCTGTAGTGAAAGTGTTCTTAAAATAAACAACACGTGCTATATCATCATCTGAAACTGCTATAACATGAAATATATAGCAGAATGAAGGTAAACCAGCAGGACATATAAAATTCTCCCCCCAGTTGTTCCGTCACAAATTAATGCATTATTTTTTAACGAGCATCATCAGCATGGAAGCATGTCCTCTGAAATGGTGGCCAAAGCATGAAGAGGTACATGAATGTTTAGTATATCTGGCACATAAATACCTTTCAATGCCAACTACAAATGTGCCATGCAAATGTCTATTCTCATGTTTAGGTGACATTGTAAATAAGGAGGCAGCACTATCTCCCATAAATGTAAACAAACTTATTTTTCTTAGTGATTGGCTGAACAAGAAGTGGGACCAAGTGGACTTGTAGGCTCTAAGGTTTACATTGTTTTATTTTTGAATGCAGTTATGTCACAAAAAATCTACATTGGTGAGCTGCGCTTTCACAATAAAGAAATTGCACTATTGTACTTACATGAGATTGACTGAAAAAAATACTATTTCTTCTGTCATTTTTACAGTACAAATATTTGTAATAAAAATAATATAAAGTAAGCACTTTACACTTTGTGTTCTGTATTGTACCTGAAATCAATATATTTGAAAATGTAGGAAAACCTCAAAACATTAAATATATTTCAATTAGTATTTTGTAATCATGATTAATTTTTTGAGTTAATCGCATGAGTTGACTGAAATGTTTGAATATTACCTGTCCATGCAATGGCTCATGACTTTCAAAACAATGAAATTTATTCAAACATTTTAAAGAAAAAAGAATTATGGAAACCAAGAAATAAGAATATATGCACAAGTTTGTTGAATATATTTTTTGCCTTTATCATTCTTTCTTTCTGCATCTTCTCCAGTGCTTTCTTCTAAATTCTCTGAGTCCTCACTGAGAGTAGAAGCTGGAGGATAAAAGAAAAATTTTAAATGAGGAATCAAGTAGGGGTTTGCTCTGATGAAGTTTAGTAATTGAAACTATCCCACCTACTACTATGAATGGCACCAGACTGCTTTTCATTACAACATGGAGAGGATCCATTTAGTTCAATATTTAATAAGTAAGACATGAAGGGCTTTATTCTAATAATGATTATTACAGGTTGTACCTCCCTTAACTGGGACTCCCTGGTCCAGCAACATCCGTGGTCCGGCATGGACCACGGATGTTCCTGAACCACAGAGCCCAGGAAGAGAGAGGTCTGGCGGCAGGGCAGATGCACTGTAAGGGGCACCGGCGACTCATCCGGGAGCCCAGAGTGTGTGTGGGCGGGGAGAGGATGGGCATCATGGCAGGGAGTTCTGGCCCCAGCAGAGCTCCTTAGCCCCAGCAGCCACGGAACTCTAGCCTGGCCATGGCCATGGATCTCTAGCCCTGGCCAAGGAGCTCGGACCCCAGCAGCAGCCAGGAAGCTCTGGCCCCGTCCCCAGCCGCGGAGCTCCGGCCATATTCTGGCTCCAGTGGCCAGGGAACTCCAGCCCCAGCCCCAGCAACAGCCAGGGAGCTCTGGCCCAGGCCACGGAGCTCCAGCCCCGTCCCTCAGCTCCAGCCCCAGCCACAGAGACAGGCGGCTGTGGCACTCTGCCCCAGCTGTGCAGCTCTGGCCGTGGCACTCTGGCCCCAGCAGCAGCGGGGTTGGAGAGAGTCCCGGGAGGCTAAGGCAGCAGCAGGGGCAGGCTGAGGCCCTAGCCTGGTGGCAGCACAGCCATGAGGGGAGGGATATTCCCTGGTCCTGCATATCTCCTCATTCAGGACCAGTCAGGTCCCGAGGATGCAGGACCAGCGAGGTCCAACCTGTACCACACACAGAAAGTAGTCCCAATAAAGTCAGTAGTAATCATTTGTGAAGTATAATGTTACTTAACCAGAGTAGGAATAAGAATTAGGTTCTAAAACAAAATAAATACAAATACAATTTATAAATAGTTTTATAGTCTTTTTTCAAGGGCAGGGGGTTATACTGCACAATAGTGGATATTGTAAATCTTGATTTAGATATCAAAGACAATGCCTAATTTAAACTGGTGATAATTTTTCCATCAGTTAGTAACTTCTGAGGGAATGGACTGAAAGGCTTTGTAAAAATATTTAGAATGATTACATGTCCTCTCAAAATATATTTCTTCCACAAGTCCTGAAAATCTAATTCTCCCTTCATAGTAGCTCTATGTGTGTGTGTGTGCATGCACATGCATTTGTGCAACCATACTCATGTCCCATTATACAAGCTGAGTAAGAATAAAATACCAGATTTAGCAACTTAAAGACACAATGTATATATCTTACCAGTATATTCCGCCTCTTGTGGTTTCCACTGTTGAAAAATAGAAGGAATTGATACAAAACACGGTCAGAAAATAACATTTTGCACAGTTCTTTTTCAGCCCACAGCTCCCTAGCTATTCATCAGATCTGTTCAGGGAATTTCTTGGGACATCAGACAAACCTGGGTATCTTTCTCTAATTCTACATGCTATCTGTGTCTTTATTTCATTTCTAAAGCTCTCATTCTACTGGGGCAAGGCAAATTCAGATAAACAGCTACCTTCATATCAGTATTTATCTGATTTGTCCATATCCCTGTCTCCCCCATTTCTCTCTTTCCCCCCCAAACTCTGATCCTTTAACCTCTGTCAAATATGTTTAATCAATCTTAATTATTTAAGTGATATTATTTCCCTCCCTTGATGCCACTACTGACATTTCTTCTCATTGATGCATTGTTTCCCATGCCATCCTTGATTGGATGACTCCCAAACACATAATATGCTGTCAAAAAAGCCAACAAATATTTCCACCATGAACACTGGTGTGAGTATGCATTTACACAAGTATGTGCCACAATTTCTTGTATGCTGAATTTTCTTACAAACCAAAATGGGCCTGGTCAAGCATCCCCCCAAAAAAGGAAATTAAAGCGGTCTCAACTGTCATTAAAGTGAATTTGATTTTATCAAATGAATGGTTGTGAATACTTGTTTGCTACATTCTTGGCTCTATATTCCTCAGTAAAGGATACACACCTGGTTATATTCAAAGTTGTTCTTTAAAGAGTCTCTGGAGTCCTGAAAAGGGAAAAAAATTTTTTTTAAAAATACATGTCTGGGCCAGCAGAAAAATTAGATCCTATCTGTGATATTCTTTCTAGAATGCTCCATGTCTAGTAGCCTTTACAATATTGGTACTCTCATTTTCCCTTCTAAACGAAGACAGACCAGATATTTTGATGTAAGCCATGCTTAGAACAACTGCACCTGACCCCTTCTCATCATGACTATGGTGGCCATCAATCATGAAGTGGAGTCTGCTTTGTTCAAACCAGCCTCAAGGGATAGATCTGGCAATCAAATGTCCTTCATTTACCACAGAAGAAAACTCTCCCCTTGCATGTGGAGGCAGTTTTCCCTGAATGTTGCAAACTTCTCATAGTTAAAATAATCATGTCTGGCCATGAAAGCCTGATAATTTAAATCCTAAAGTGCACAGTAGCCAACTAATATGATTTATGGTCAAATATATCAATTTTTTTGGAACATGTTCTTTTGGAACAGTCTCATTTTGCTGATGCAACTTTTCTGAAGTAACTGTCACTACTAATGAAGATGGTGCCAGGTGCATGTAAAAGAACTCAGCTCCTCTTAACAGGACTTGGTATTTCTTGCCCATCTTAGTGGAGGTGGGGGGTGCTGATCCAGGGCTGCCAAATTACTTTAGATAAATCCATAATAGCCTCATTTACAGGAACAGCTATCACTCAAAGGGTGCGTCTAGACTGGCAAGATTTTGCGCAAAAGCAACTTGCCAGCTGTCTACACTGGCCGCTTGAATTTGCGCAAGAGCACTGACTTTGTACTGTACAAAATCAGTGCTTCTTGCGCAAATACTATGATGCTCCCGCTCAGGGATAAGCCCTCTTGTGCAAGAATACTTGCACAAGAGGGCCAGTATAGACAGGGAAGGAATTTTTTGCGTAAGAAAGCCCCGATGCGCAAAATGGCGATCGGGGCTTTCTTGCGCAAAATCGCGTCTAGACTGGCCACGGATGCTTTTGCGCAAAAGCACTTTTTGCGCATAAGCACCTGTGCCAATCTAGATGCTCTTTTGCGGAAATATTTTTAACGGAAAAACTTTTCCGTTAAAAGCATTTCCGCAAAATCATGCCAGTCTAGATGCAGCCAAAGGGTATGTCTACACAGCAAAGTTATTTCGAAATAACTTTCCTAGCGTCTACACAGCCAAACCGCTATTTTGAAATAAATTCAAAATAGCAGAGCGTTATTTCGAATTTGGTAAACCTCATTCCACGAGGAATAACGCCAAATTCAAAATAGCTATTTTGAAATAAGTGCTGTGTAGACACTTATTTCGAAATAGGGGGCCTCTAGCCTTCCCAGGGTGCCCTGGTGGCCACTCCAGCCTCAACCAAGAACACTCCACTCCCTCCCCAACCCCTCCCCGGAGCCCTTAAAGGGGTTGACTCTGGCCACAGTGCCTGTGCCAGCTCCAATCCTGTCAGCCCAGAGCCAGCAGTCACTGCCCCGACCGAGTGGCCCCAAAACATGAGCCAGCAAGTCACTGGCAGCCAGCCCTCCACTGCTCCCCAGGAGTAGTCTGCCAGCTCCCAGGAGCCTGCCAGGGCCTGGAGAAGGCAGGCACCTTCCTGGTCCAGGGTGGAGATCATGGACCTTATTTAGGTTTGGGGGGGGATGCCCCCAACAACTATGATCTCCGCACTAGACAGAGGAACGCGGCCATCTATGGCAGGATAGCTGCCAGTCTGGCCACCACAGGCCACATGCAAACCCAGGAGCAGGTTTGCATGAAAATCAAGTTGGTCCAGCGAGACACCCAACCCCGAGCCCTGAGCTTCCCCTTCCCCTTCTTCCTCTTGCTTCCCCCTTCCGGCTCCCTCCTCCCAGGTTTCCCCCTCCCCTCTCCCACCCTCTCTTCTCCCCTCTCCCACCTCCTTCCCCAGTCTCACCAGAGTTTCATTCCCTCCCCCCCAGTTTTGTTAAATAAAGACAGTTTGTGTTCATGAAAATACATGTATTTTATCTGACATCAGGAAGGGGGGTTAGGGAGGGGTAAGTGGAAGAACGTGAGGGAGGAATGAGGCACAAGCCCCCAGTGGGGCAGACCAGGGAGGCTCTTAGTGCTTCTCAGGGTGGAAGCTCTCCTGCAGGGCCTCCTGGATACTGACAGCCCCCCGATGGACCTCCCAGATGGCAGCCTGCAGAAAGTGCAGCCAGGCTCACAGCAACGCGTCCAAGAGAAGCACCAGAGTGCCCAGGGGCAGCTCTGGCTCTATGTTGCAGAGTGCTGTGGTGTCCCGAGTGAGGGCAACCGGATCACACAGAAACAAAATGCTTTGCTGTCCCTCATCGAGGTAGACAAACAAGCAGGGAAACCTGAGAACTGGCTGTCTGGGGTGGGGGGTCCCTTTAAGTACAGACCTCAGATAGCCTCAGGCAGCAGCCCCACACAGTAAGTCCTGACCTGGTGCCCTGCCGGAACTGGTTCCGTCCAGCCTTAAATGCGATTCAGAGTCCACTCAGTGTGGATGCGCTATTTTGAAATAGCAAAAAGCTATTTCGAAATGCATTTTGTGTGTAGATGCGTTATTTCAAAATAAGCTATTTCGAAATAACTATTTTGAAATAAGATATTTCAAAATAACACTGCAGTGTAGACATACCCAAAGAGAACTCCTTGAGTTCTAGTGATTTTTGCCCAATGAACCATACCGATGGGTCTGGAAATACACATGATCTGAAAGAGCAAACTTCAAAGTAGACCAAAGCATGGGAAGTGGAAGGAGGATAGAGGAATTCAGATGTGGGGGGTTTTGCTGTCAGCCCCAAGGACTAAACTCCAGGAGACTGAACTTTCTCAGGGTGGGGGAGTCCTAGAATGCAGCACTTACTCCCTTCATGGCGCCACAAGAATCTAGATTTAAAGGCACATTGCAAGTCATAAAGGCACGCAAGTCATAAAGGCACATTGCTTTAGTCATGCCTTTGTACAATTATGGATGTTGAAATATGTTGAAGGTGTTTTTACAGTGGATGTTCCATGTATCTCTCCTATGTTGACCATATGAGGGCATGTACAGATCCGTAGGACTTTTAAAATTGAAAATACAATATAGCACTGAATATCACATAAATGTATAAATAAAAATTACAATAAGCAGGGTTTCTCAAACTTCCCTGCACAACAAAAATTACTGCATGGACCCAGGAAGGGGGATCAAAGCCTGAGCCCCACCATCCTGGGCGGCGGGTGGGAGGAGCAAAACCAAAGCTTGAGGGCTTCAGCCTGAAGCAGAGGAATGGGCTGTAACCTGAGCCCCACCACCCAGGAGTGAAGCCAAAGCATAAGCCCCACCACCCAGAGCTGAAGCCCTCGGGTTATGGCTACAGCCCTAGGAAGTAGGGCTCAGACTTTGACTTTAGTCCCACGCTCCAAGCAAGTGTAATGCCAGCACTGGGGACCCCATTAAAACAGGGTCGTGACCCACTTTGGAGTCCTGTCCCATAGTTTGAGAACTGCTGCAATAAGGTAATTGTATTACATTAGCTTACTTGTTGGCTTGATGATGACTTTGATGCTTCTTGTACAGAAATAATTTTCTTTATGCCCACATATTGTATATAGTTCTGACATTCAGGGCAGGGAGGTTTGCTGCTATAAAGAATATCATTCTCTTCTGGTTTTTTTTTCTAAATCTGAAAAAAATATAGTAGCACAATTTATTCTCTGTGAAAACAAATGAATAGATCATACTGAGATATCCCTCAGATAAATCCTAGGGCTTTCACTGAGTAACTTTATTACTCAGTGAGTAACTTTATTACTCAGTGAGTTGTTCTCTCTATCCCAGATTTCCCATCTCATTTTTTTTTATCTTTGAGCTTCTCATCTTTATACATAAATATTTGTGTTTATTTACAACAGTAATGAATTTATTGTCCTAACAAAAACCATTCCAGTCTCATTGTTGTACTCCATTTTTTTTCTACAGAGAAAATGGCCATAAATTAACACTAGGCCATTTATAACTCCCATGCTTCCCCCAGCTGTTGGATTTACAGTCTTATCATACTTTCATTGTGCCCTCCGGGGTAAATCAATGGAGTTATATTGGAGAGCAATATAGTGTAGTAGATTTGGAACCAGGAAATTTGGATTTTAGTTCTGGCTCCAACAGTGCTTCCCTGTGTTGTATTGAGTAAGTCACACAACTTTTGTGTCTATGTGAACAAGTCCAATGTCCACTCCTTAGTGGTCACTACCTCTGGGGGTCATTCTGCCTAGTAGTCGCAATCTCTGGCAGGCATGAGCTTGGCAAGGGCAGAGGGTAGGGCCTCCTGAGCCCAGAGCTGCTCTCTAATCCTTTGCTGATAAGTGAGAGGTATATACAGCCCTCACACATCCTTCACCTCAGATCCAGTACCAAAGTGTTATCTTGTGGCCCTTGTGACCATCTACCTCTCAAAGGCAACAGGTTCACACCCCCTTGCCAATGATGAATGGCTATTTCAGACTGTAGTTTACCCCTGAGAAAAGGGGCTAGATGACAACTCGTAGTGAATCATTGATGCAAGGTGGGGTTATGGGTTCCCAGAGGGAGAGGACCCCAGAGTGTGGGGGCACTGTGATAAGGCAGTACCCAGACGTGGAAAATAACAGGTAAAAGCAGACAAGATGCCAGATAGAAGGGGGCACTCCAGAGCTGAATGAGCTAATTCCTGAGGGACCACCAGGAGGCGCCCATGGCGGTAAGTCACACCTTGTTACAAGCACCCATAAAGGGATACCTGTTGAAGAACCACAGTTAGTGAACAAGGTGAGTAACCTTTTCTTCTTCTTTGAGTAGTGTTTCTATGGGTGCTCCATGTCAAGTGACTCCTGAACAGTATCCTCAGAGGGAGGAGGGAGCTTCAAAATCAAGTCCAAGACTGAAGACAGTAAGGCAAGAACCAAGTGCTGCATCAGATCTGACTGCATGGATCAACACGTAGTGTTTAGTAAAGAAGTGCACTGAAATCCAGGTAGAAACTCTGCCTACCACAGTCCCTTGAATGTTTGTGAGCCACACTGTGGAAGTTGCTTGTTATCTGGCAGAGTGTGCTATAATCTTTTGGGGATGCTAAGCACCAGCTGCAACACAGCAAATACTAACAAACCCAAACTTTCATCTTGACAGTCTCTGTGAAGAAATTGTGGACCTTTTGATCTGTCCACACTGGAGACAAAGCATTTAGGTGACTTCCAAAACTGTGCTGCTTATCCAGATAAAAGTCCAATGCACATCATACATCTAACATATGAAGGGAAGTCACCCACTGAAATTTATATGGTTAGGAAAAAAATATCAGTAGATGAATAAACTAGTTAAGATGGAAATCTAATAGCACCTTAAGCAAGAACTTTGGGTGCAGCTGCAGATCCACCAGCCCTGACAGCAGCGGAGGCATAATCTTGCATGCTTGGTCATGAAGATTAAGCTATCATAAAAACACGAGTTGCGAACAGTTCCTTACATAGGGGGCTTTCTTGAATTGTCTCAACCAATTTGACAAAGTTGTGAATCTCTCTGGAAGGAAAGCTCTGGCTGCCAACAGATCCAAACATGTCCCTGTGCATTCTAGCCCCTCTACAGAAAATAACTTGGAATTCTTTACATTTAGCTGGAGACCCAACTCCTGGAAGAGGGAGAGAGACATCTGGGTGGAAGTTAGTATTGATTTGTAAGATCAGAAAATACTCAGTATTGCAAAGGATCCTGGTCCATGGTGAAGAAGAGGTAGTAGAGAAGGAAGTACGAGTGATTCATCCTATATACCCTTGGAGCATGGCATGAAGTTGTCTAGAATACATACGCAGGCCAAACCAACACTGCTAATGAAAATCTCTGATCAAGGATTTGAGTGGCACATGTGTACCTGAATTGTCTATTTTGAAGGGCAGAAAAATTCCATAATTCTAATGTATCTAAACATTAGGTAGCCTTAATCTGCTCCTAACCCAGCTATTTGCCTATTGCTATGGTATTGGCAATGCCATCCAAAGCATCTTCTCTCCTTCTCCACCAGTACCTCAGTTAAGTACCTGGACAGGGAATAGTGACATTTGCTAGTTGTTAGGCAATGGAAGCAGAGCATTTTCACCCAAATATGGCCAGTCTCTGCTCTGAACAGGCACATAGCCATGCTACCCTCATCAGCTCCCCATACATACAGATTTAAGTAACCTGACAGCCACTACCATTGCCACCAGAGTCTTCAGGGCAACCTATCTGTCACTGCTGTTGCTTCCCTAAGGAACAGCTGATGCTGCCAGGTAAATCTTTCAAAAGGTGCTGGGAGCTACATTTTGTTGAGAACAGATAGGCATGTTGGGTGACTGTGCTTGAACAATGAGGTCTTATGGTAGAAAGCATTTGAAGAGGCTTTTGTTAAAATGTTGACAGCAGCATATGCCTAGTCTTAGAGATGCACAATGTTAACATTCTTAGGGAGATAAATTGTGGGGCAGATACCAAATGAAGTGGCTCCACAATTAACCACATGGATATTACCCCTGCAGCCATATATAGTTTCCTAACAAGCATACATAAAATCACTGAATTACTTTAAAGAAACATCAATCAATAATAACCTGAATAGTAGAGCATTTGCTTCGGCATGGATAAGGACAGGACCTTTTTCTGTTCCTAGCTTTTTTTTGTTGTGCCTACCTCCACAAGGCAGGTTTGCATATATTGCACCAAGAGGGTATCCATTATAACCTGCCCCAAACTAAGAAAAAAAATTAGAACCTCACAGAGCTGTAAGATAACAATAATGATTAAGAAAAATAAGACCTACATCACCATTGTTTAAGTAACGATAAATAGAAATGCATGCAATCCCCTCTTCCTGGACATGTACAACAACTTCCATGTTTAAGAACATTTTGTAAAATACAATAGTTACATCATATTTATTTCTCAAGGATGTTTTTCTGCTTAAATACTCAGTCAGTGCCTACTCTCAAGACCAGTTATTTCTTACATAAACGTAAGTCTGAGAGTCCTATAGTGAATATACCGCACAATATTATTTTAATATAGTGCTTCTCAAAGTATTGAGGTAGTTTTTCCAATTTACCAAACTAAATATCTCAGCTGCACCAGCCAGCAAGCGTCTCACTGTCACTACTTCCATTTAAAACCACTACTCACTACTTTTTTCCTGCAACCAGTGACCTCAGAATTCCTCCACCATCACAATATTTTCCATTGCCTACCTTAATAATATACCTATAGACAGTGCTTTTTTTGTAAAACAAATAGTAATAGAAGTACCTAAAGTTTCTAGAATACTACATACAGTTCATTTACAGATATATACCTTCTTTTTTTATATTTGCAGCTAACAATTCCTGGCACCTCACTCTTTTGATATTCAGAATCTCATTTGTAGCCTCCCTTCCCTCAGAAGCCTAGCTCTCAATCACTTAACTATAAACTCAGTAATAACAACATTTTATCATCAAAATCCAAACAAGTGTTTCACCATGGCCCAGTAAAGAAGCTGTTCAGTACGCTGTGCTTTTTTTGTGATGGTACTGCCCGGTATGCAGTACCAGCACCTCCAGTCAGAGCTCAACAACTTTTCCCCTGGAGTACTGGCACCTTTTTTTTTTTTTTTTTAAGTTTTCAAAGAAGTGAGAAAGGTACAAGGCCAGATTTTGATTTAGTTACTGTGATATAAAATAAACTCACTTACAATATTCTAATCTCTACAGCCCAATGATAGGATATGCATTACCATAGTATTACAGCTGTGGTTGAGAATGCAGCCAAAAAATCCTGTGCTCCCCTGGGCTATTGTGCCTTACACACTTTACTAAGGGCTAAATACTGAAGGCATTATCTATAAGGTAGGTATACAGGTTGCACCTCACAAAACCAGAATTCTCATTCCTGGATCAGAGGAACCCCGGTAGCCTAGTGGCAGGAGGGCAATCCAGGAGGGGCCGGTGTGAAGCAGTGGAATGGGACAGGGGTGGGGCTGGCGGCAGTCCTCAGAAGTGGGGCTGGAGCCCGCAGCAGCCCTCAGCAGCCCCCAACAGCCTGCAGCACTGGACCAGGCTGGGGCAGCTCACAGCAGCGCAGGATCGGACTGGCGACAGAACGTGGCAGTGCAGGCTGGGCTAGAGCCTCGGGCAACCCACAAAAGTGGGGCCAGAGCCTGTGGGCTACCCTGGGGCAGGAGCCTGAGCCCTTGGCAGCCCACACCAGTGGGACTGGGGCCAAGGTTGGCAGCAGCCCCATCAGCCCATGGCACTGTGGGACTGGAGCCCTGGGCAGCCTGCAGAAGTGGGGCCAGAGCCCTCAGGCTGCCACAGGGCTGGGACCAGAGCCTGAGCCCTTGGCAGTCCCTAGCAGCCTGACCAAGACCTGGGCCAGGGCCAGAGCCAGCCCCTGGCAGCCTGCAGCAGTGTGGGGCTGGAGCCTGTGACAGCCTGTGGCAATACAGGCTGCTGGAGCATGGCAGGAAGTACAGCCATGACAGCAGCAGCAGGGCCAGCAACCCAGCAGGCAGCCTAGCAGGGGTGGGAGGTAGTCCCCCTGCTTCTCCTCCCCACACCCAGAGCTGGCAGAGTCAACAGCTGTGAGCTATGGCAGGGATGGGAACCTTTTCTAGTCTGGCAAATTCCCTGGTTCAGGAGCAGTCAGGTCCCAAGGGTGCCGGATAAGAGCTGTCCAACCCGTATTACTGCAGCAGTGACCAGTCATTATAGCAGTGGCAAAAGCCTGAAGTACCAATATTGGTATATTTATTAGTTAACGCACAAGAGAGAGTGAAAAATTAAAGACAGGGAATGAAGTGTTAACCATACTTACAAAATATCCATTCTGATTATATAATGTGCAACCCACACCTCGATCTGGATCATCTTTTATAAGAAAAAGTGTATTTTGTATCATTTTAGTGGTTAGACTTTAAATATTATTCAGTGGCTTAAGGTATAAAACTTTAGAATATTGAAACAGAATATATAAGTAGATTGACCTGTCCAAACTACCACAAGAACTTCTACAGACAGTAAACTATATTAAAGACTTATCTAAAGAGTGATAGCTACACTGTTACTATGGAGAGGCATTATTATCATAAAGCACACAAGAAAGAGTATATTTTATCACCACACAACAACCCAATATAAAATTATTCCTTGACTAACAATCTCAAAATCTGACATAATACAAAACCCTGAAAATGGAACATAAAATATTATATGTACACTATAATTGGGTGTGTTGATGAACCTCAAATGCAAGGCTAGTTACATACATAATTTTAACACAAATGGACAATTTTATATATTTTTTCCTGGTATATGACATGCAAAATTATTCTGAAGAAATAGCTATTCCAAGGCTTTACCAAAAATGAGTAAATTTATAAACATATAAACTGATCATTTTCATTTGACGGTATCACAAGAAAATATTCAGGGGCCAAAATAATGAAAATAAAAAATAGCTAAATTATAAACATTTACACACACCAACAATCCAAGGAGTCAGAATTATGGATACTGTGTTGTGATGAAATATAGTTCTTTGTGCTTGATTAAAAACACTTTTTGTATATATTTATTAAGTAGAAAGCATAAGATTTACTTATAATTTCCTTGTTATTCATTGCTTAGGTTACATAAATGATATCAGGAAAGGGCATCGTTGTCATTCAGCAACCTTCATTGTTTTTAAACAAACCTTTGGGAGTTTGAAATATAAATATAATAGTGTGCTTCAAAACTGTTGCAATTTTGCTTGTACTAATTTAAAAAAAATCTATTTTGGCTCAGATATTTTACTCAATATAATTTCTACAAACATAACATGTACTTGTTGAAATGAGAAATTATTAATTTCACTCCTGGGCTGGGAAAGCATGCCAGTTCCTTTGTTAGTCACATGCCATTTGGCTTAGCTCTAGCTAAATTTATTAGGAACATATATACATGTTTTTCATATTTGTTTGCTACTAATTTTTAAATATTTTCAGTATACTTACCGGATCTTGCTGCTAAAAGATAACAAAGCTGCAACGCATGTGTGTGCATTTTTTCCACATCATCATTTTCTTTTTTTTCAAATTCTCCATGGGGACAATGAAGTAAACAATCCAGGCAACATAATGCATTCTTCATTTGCTCTACACATATGCTTGTATGGCCTTGCATATTAAGCAGTGAACAAATTTTTAACATGTCTTTAGGCACAGCCTCAGCATAGTGGGAACTACATTTTGTGCACTTGTGCCTTTTGGTTCTATGGGAAATTGTAGATACAGTATCAAAGTCTGTGATTGGTAGAAAAACACTGCTACTAATATGGCTTCTTAGAAACATTTGGTCAACTTGCTTGAGATCTTCCTCGACTGCTAAATCTTCCCCTTTTAGCTCTGGAGAGATTGGCCAGTAATAGACTGCAGAAACTGATCCTAAAGGTGAACATTTAGACTGATTTAAAATAGAATTCAACCAGATAGGGTCATTAATGCCTACACTTCTTGATAACAATTATGGGCCTAATTCTCTGTTGCAGTGCGGCCAGCCACACTGTTGGTGCATTCTAGTCACAAAGTTGGCCACAGAGACTATCCCCACACCAGCAAAGATGGATTTTCAGATGCTGCAGAATCACAGTAACCGTTATTATTACACCCCTCATGTCTGTGGCCAGTAAAGAGAGTATGGCCGAGAAAAGGAGCTCTGGCCAGTTTAACCCTACACCTAACTGTTCTAACATTTTGCTAAGGACTATCCTAGTGCCTAGACAGTCTAGCAGTGGGAGGGCATAAAAGCAAACGTTGCACTACCGACTTGAGCTCTACCATGCAGTCTTTGGAGACAGGGGCAGTAAGAATTGAGAGCTATATATTTTGGACATATTTGATAAGTGGTTCCTGACACAAACTCACATTACATGACCCAAGAATTACATTTATGACCCCAGCCTGAAAATCCTTCCCAGACAAGGTGTTTCACTGATTTCAAAAGGGATTCCTTACATGAATAAATGACTACTTGTGTGAATCAGGATTTGTAGGACTGAACACCATAAGACAAGATGTTTTTTTCAAACCTGATATTCAGTATGGACTTATTTCTGAACTCCTTACTCAGAAAACTCCCATTGACTTCCATGGGTTGATCAGTGTACTATTTACCTTGAATGAGAAATGTAGTACAGGCGGAACAGGGTTTCCTGGACAAATACACAACGCAGTTACTCAAAGAATGGGGAACGTTCAGTATGACATGTTGCACAGCATGTAAGTTTTCTCTGGAGCAGCTCATTGCCACCACTTTGTGTATTTTGTCTGACTCACACACAACAATCCCAGTTTTATTGAACTGAAAGAAAACAAAGTGAATATTACTAGTTGCCACAAATGTTATTTTACACACATCTATATGTTACAAAGAAACTTCAATGTATTACAGATTTTGCTACACTGTATTTAAGTATATTGATTCTTCCATCCTAATAAACTTTGGCACTTAATTTGTCTTTTTGCTCGATCAGTTCTATGAATATTTTTATTGATTTGTTCATTATTCTTATTAATTCACTATCTTTATATGTGTAGGCTATTTCTGAATGGACCTAATCAGGCTGCCTTTGAAGTCACTGATGAAACTCCAAATGGCTTCAAACAAACAAGATCAACCCGCAATTTTCTCAACACCCTCGAGTGAAATTTATGAGCGTGAATGAAAGCATGACTTTTAGAAGTTCTAAATCATTTCTGCATGGTCCTTTGACGGCATTAGATTAGCTGTGATTGATTTAGTAAGGCAGGGGCATCAATGCTATTGGTTAGATTTCAAGTTGTTTGGATGAGAGACTATGTGTATGTAGACTACTCCTATGTTTATACAGTGTCCAGCACAATAAGGACCTAATTCTTCTGGTGGCTTAGGCTTTCCTGTGAAGTTAGTGAATAAATTAAGTTCAAACAAAATTATTCTTAAAGGTAAAATTCTAATGTGCTCTGTGAAAGAAATAACTCATATACTCTATGCTAGAGGGTTTCATGTGTTGTTCAATTATTTTAAAATACAGTAGCATGACAAGTTCCTGCCATGCATTATGGAATTGGTTTATGAATATAAATATGCATAACTTAAAGATGACTTGGACAAAATAACTCCTGTAACCTATCAATTTAATGTTGTTATCTGCTGGATCTGTATGTCTTATTTTGGTGTATATATCATTCTTGTATATAAAGTTAGAAATATGAAGTATGGGATTGTTCATGGTTTTAAATGTGCAAATGAGAGTCATCAGTGGTGCTCCAGCAGCCTTAACAACTGGGTGATCAACTTGAGGACTTGAGAACAGCCTTATTTGTCCTTTAAGTCTAAACAGTAGTTGGTCCTAGGAAGACATGTGACTATAACACCTTGTAGCGGGATACCTGTCTGACCAGGTAAGTTTCCACGGAAAGGGGGGTGGAGAACTAATGATTTCTGCCCAGGAAAAGTCTATAAAATAATGAGAAGCTATCAGTCCCTTTGTCTTTGGTGGGTGTGGCACACCCAAATGGAGAGCTAGGGACCCAAGTCAAAGAAAAAAATTATCTTTGACTTGAAAGCATGCCTGAAATGACAACAGGTTTTAGGGTAAGTTTGTAATAAATGTTAGTGAATGAGAACTAACTATGTTATTTTAATTTTGTAACTTACTTTGATTTGTCTGTTTTCACTTTCAACCACTTAAATCCTACTGCTTGTACTTAATAAAAACAGTTTTGTTTACTATTAAGCCCAGTGTAAATAATTGTTGGGGGGGAGAGGGGGAAACATTGTGCATATTCTCTCTTTCATTGATAAAGAGGGTGAACAACCTCATGAGCTTTCTCTGTGTACAACTTTTACTCAGAGAAAGATGCATTTATTTGGGGGTTTGATCCCTTTTGGGGATTAGTTTCCTGGGTGCTGTGCTCTAAAACTACATTCTCCCAGAGCTGAAGTGGTTCAGTGTCTGCATTGCTCTTCGGGAGGGGCAGTCACCTCAACTCTGTGCCTTATCTGGGGGGGACCAGAGAATCTGGCCCAGCAGGACAGTGTGGCGGGGAGCCCCAGAGAGCAAGAAGGTGAGTGTCAGTGGCATAATCAGCACACCGGGAAATAGCCCCAAGGGGTCTTCTCTGACTGCCCCCATCACAAGTAGCCTACTAGCTAATCTAGGACGTTATGCACAAGAACGATGGAAATTAATCAATAAGAATAATATTTGACACTTAGGATGATTTATATTTTTAAATAGCTATATAATATGAATTGGTCTTCACAGCATTCCTGAGAAGGAGGCAAGTAAACATTATTGGCCCCATGTAACAGAGAGGGAAGCCAAAACAGAAGACTTGTATATACTAGCCTTGTTCCAAATATTTCCCACCAGTGTACTACCATCAGGTATGTTAAGAATTATGGTATATTGATATGATATCGTGGCTGTCAATGATCACATCTCAGCTATTATCTAGTCAGGAAACTGAACTGTTAATATAACTGTTCACCTGCTCACTGGCTGAAAAGCAAGTGGTATTAATTACTGTTGATACCTATTCATTGATATTATCAGTAATTTTAAGGGTTGGTCCCCTTGTATTGAAAAGAAACACCTGTTTGCAATGACATCTCATTACATACCTTTTCAGATGGGCTAGCACACATTGGAGAATTCTCCATATGAAGGGCTAGAAACATACACATGTCTTTTTTATTTCCTAAACGTGTGGCAATCTTGTAACCTACATATTTTCAAATAAAGAGAAAAGATATTTTATAGACATATTCAAAAAGAGCCCCAATTCATGCTGCTAAAAAGACACTGTCAACTGTTGTAATACAAGTAATTTACTGAGCACCTATCACACACACAAAAAAACCCACTTTGGGTGAAATCCTTGCACCAGTGAAGTAAATGGGGCTAATATTTTTCCCTTGGGCTCCTTCTAACTATAAAGTCAGTGCAGCTCTGGAACACGCTTCTGTGACACTGGCAGACCAGATGCTAGCTCTTGCATCACTGACAAATGCCTGGTTAGAAACCAGCCTGGCTCACCTGTTTGTTAGCTTTGTTATAGTAGATGTTACGTTTATAAGGATGTGTTTAGTGATTTGACTTTATGAAATGTATGTAAGTTGCTCCATGCATTCATTTCACTTGTAATACAGTACGGGACAGGGCAAAATATGTCTGTGGACTGGATCTGGCCTGCCAAGCCACTGGATCCAGCCCATGGGATGCAGCAGGGAGCCGTAGGCAAAAAAAAACAGCTGCAAGCCCAGGAGAAGGGGGAGAGAGGCTTCATGTGCTGCCCCTTCCCCCAGCACAATTCCATTAGCCAATTTCTGGCCTATGGGAACTGCCTGTTTGAAGAACAGGCAGCATGCGAAGCACCGCTCTCCCTCCACTCAGGAGTGTAGTTATTCACAGACACATATGGCCCCTTCAGAATGTGCAGGGATGGGGCAGGCAAGAAGCCTGCCTGACAAACATGCAGGGCTGCTGGCCGGGAGTCATCCAGGTAAATTTCCAGGCCAGCATCTTCTTCTGGCACCACAGCCCTTCCCTTCCCCCAACCCCTCTGTTCCTTCACTCATGCCCCCCTACCTCCCATAACCCAAACCCTCTGTCCTCCCTCCTGCACCCATACCCCCTCCCAGACCCTGCACCCCAACCTCCTGCTCTAGGTCACAACCCAAACCCCTGCGTTCCCTCCTGCACTCCAGTCCCTTACCCTAGGTCACAACTCCCTCCTGCCTAAGATCACAACCCAAATGCCTGTAGCCCAATCTCCAGCCCCAAGTCACAACCACTTCATTAACCAAAATTCCCTCCAGATTCCACACACTATTCTGCAATCCAATCCCTTACCCCAAGCTCCCTTCTGCACCCAACCTCCATCCCAGACCCCGCACCTCCTCCATTAATATTGTGGAAGAGTATGACTCTTGACCACTTTCCAAAATCTTGGAGTGCCCCCCATCAAAAATTATTGCCCACCCCGCCTTAATATAGTGAACCGTTTGCTTTGCAACTATAAAAAGTGTCTGCTATGAAACTGAAAACTCCCAGTCAGGAGAGAAACTTTACTAAGTATGAAATACTAATTTACAAGAGGTGTCATCTTCTCCCCAACAAAAAAAGGCCTATAGACTCCAGACAAACCACTGAAGAAAACCAGTAGATTAATAACTTCGGTGATTGCTTCCCCCACACTCATGAAGTGAATAAATGCACAAATCATCATCCCATCACAGCTTGAATGCTTGGGATTCAAGCATCCCTATTAAGGAGAAATTATTATCACTATATTGCTTGGAATTTGGAGAGGGCAATAATTCTAAGAACAAGCAAGGGATTTCCCCAGATGCTTAGTCTGGGTTGGCCCTAAAGGACATATGGGCTGTGTCTACACTGCACCCCTTTTCCGGAAAAGGGATGCAGATGAGACAAGTCGGAATTGCAAATGAAGCGGGGATTTAAATTTTCCCGCTTCATTTGTATAAACATGGCTGCCGCTTTTTCGGCTCGGGCCTTGCCGGAAAAAGCGCCAGTCAGACGGATCTTCGAAAATAAAGCCTTTTCCAAAGGTCCCTTATTCTGATTTTAAGAGGAATAAGGGACCTTTCGGAAAAGGCTTTATTTTCCAAAAGATCCTCGTTTAGACTGGTGCTTTTTCTGGCAAAGTCCCGAGCCGGAAAAAGCGGCAGTTATAGCGATACAAATGAAGCGGGAAAATTTAAATCCCCGCTTCATTTGCAATTCCGACTTGTCTCATCTGCATCCCTTTTCCGGAAAAGGGGTGCAGTGTAGACACAGCCATGCAGTTTGCATATTACCACAGCTACTATACAGAATTAACTTTTAAAACCTAAGACTGTAACTCATTGTGTGTGTGTATGGTTACCTGCTTTAACCTTACAGATAACTCTCTTTTTTTTCTTAGCTAATAAATCTTTATTTAGTTTATTACAGGATTAGCTACAAGCCTTGTCTTTAGTGAGATCTCTAGGGCACAACTGACCTGGAATATGTGACTGATCCTTCAGTACCGAGAGTAACCCGAATACTGTTGTACTTTCTGATCTACTGAACCATCTATCACAAAGGCAGGCTTGCCTAGATGACAAGATAGACGAGAGTGTCCTGGGGTACTGTCTGCAACTCCAAAGAATTATAGAACCAGTGGGTTAAAGGGACCATAATGGTCAACTAGTCCTGTGGCTCTCAACCCTTTCCAACTACTGTACCTGTTTCAGGAGTCTGATTTCTTTTGCATACTCCAAGTTTCTCCTCACCTAAAAAACACTTGCTTACAAAATCACACATAAAAATACAAAAGTGTCACAGCATATTATCACTGAAAAATTGCTTACTTTCTCATTTGTACCATATAATTATAAAAGAAATTAATTGAAATGTAAGTATTAGACATATTTCAGCATATAGTATATAAAGCAGTATACATTTTAGTTTGTGCTGAATTTGCTAGTGCTTTTTATGTAGCCTGTTGTAAAACTAGGCAAATACCTAGATGAGTTGATGTACCCCCTGGAAGACCTCTGGATACCATCCAAGGATATGCATACTCCTGGTTTAGAATCACTGATCTAGTCTCACCATGTGTTAAGGCTCTTATAGTGCGTGTGCAGTACATACTTGTTAAGTTTGTGAAATGTACATATAGAACATACAACCAATTTGGGTTTTTCTGCCCTGCTTCTTGACAGTCTGCTCTGAGGTGGGCATCTACATTCACGGGACACTCCAGACAGCCTGACAACTTCTAAGGAAGGCTGTCTAATTCCCACCTTTGGAGGTTGGATAAACTCCTATCAGGGATGGTGTAGGTTTATTTGGTCCTACCTCAGCACAGTTTGCTAAACACAGAATTCTCTGTTCTGCACAAGATTAATACTCACTCCACTGAATCAGTTTTACCCCTTTAACTTTGTTGTCCAGAATGGAGTTACACTGCATAAGACCAGTGTATTGGAGTAGGGAACTAGGTTCAAGATGTACAGCCTTGCCTTTCCTGATGCCCAATCACAATACTGTTGACGTCTTTCAAATGACTTCAACAGATGCTAGATTGGGCCATAAATAAGTGCAATTCTGAGTCCTGGGGTACATATTCCAGATATAATAAAGAATTTTTGAAAAATAATTATTAGTGCTTTAGTGTTGTTCACACTGGAGGAAGTGGTTGAATGTTTATCCCACCCACTATTTCCTTAACATTTTGGGGGAATTGATTCTTAAAAATATTTTACTTTTTTAATCAAACTTATCAATGGTATGTACCTGCAGAGCAGACAGCTTCTGCGGGCCTCTAGGCAAGGTAGGGGGGAACCAGCTCCTTGCTCCAGGAAGGAGCGTGGTCAAGAGCAGAAGGGGTGTGGCCAAGGGCAGTCAGCCCTCAGCATCGCTCGGAGCACAGCGTGCCCCCTCCAGCCTTTACCGCTGCTTGGAGCATGTGTCCCAGTGCTCTGTAGGGTTGCCAGGTGTCCGGTATCCTATCGGACAGTACGGTATTTGAACCCTCTGCCCGGTAAAAAAAAATCAGACAATACCAGACACATGCAGTGTCCGGTATTCTCTGATTTTTCCGGCTGGGCACTGGACAGAAGCCTGACGTGGGCAGCTCCGCCCCCCGCCAGGCTTCTGCGCAATCACAGGTTCCCAGAGGCGTTTGCGGCCCCGACTCCCAGCTGGGAGCCCCAGCTGGGAGACGGGGCTGCAATCGCTGCTGGGTACTTCTGGTCGCATCAGAAGCCTGGCAGAGGAATGGCTGGGAGTCCCAGCTGGGAGGCGGGGTTGCGATCGCCGCTTATCCCGCGATCCTTTTTTTTTTTTCTTTTTGCTTGACCAAAAAATACCGGGTGTCCATCTGGTGACCCTAGTGCTCCGGTGTGGCACTCCAGCAGCGACTTAAAGGGACCACGGCTTGGAGCACTGCCACTGCTACTCCTTTAAATCGCCAGGCCCCAGGGCAGTTGGCCTCTTTGCCCTCTTCCCCTGCCCCATCGGTGGGCCTAGTTTCTACCAATTTGTTTGTGAACTGCACAGTTCTCAAGTCTCATGAACTGTCTTTTATTTACCATACTTTACCCATTTTAAAACCCTGTATATATGTACATTGTTTTATAACTTAGGAAGGCCCCAGTTGTCTTTCAAGAACCATGTAGGCTCGTGACCTGAGTCTCTTTCCCTGATGTTATACATTCCTAGTATTAGAAGCTTCAGGGGGTAGTCGAGTTAGTTTGTACAGGATAAACTTAAAAAAAAAACCAAATAGTCTGGTAGCATTGTTTTGTTAGTCTTTAAAGTGCTACCAGACTATTAGTTGTTTTTTTAAGTTTATTCCTACTAGTATTTGTTTACAGCCAGCATTCAGAGGTGGGCAGCAAAAAGTGACAGTGATTGGAGTCCCTAGCACTACCACAATACTGGTCTTGGTCTGCCACAAATGTACTGAATGTCCATGAGCATCTAGGACCTGCATATCAGATCTACAAAAGAGAGGCCAATTGTTAAATATGTTAATATTTTTAAATGAGTGGCAGTTTTTTCTACTAATCACCTCAAAGTGTAAGACAAAAGAAATACAAACCCCGCTTCATGTCTGATTGCAAAGAGTCTTTCTTGCTTTTAAGAATATTTAAGAATCTCTTCCTTCCTCATTCTTTCATCTGGTATCACTGTGGTAACAAAAGATTATATCATTACATTCAGACTCAACATCATAGATATATTAAAAATATCATTTAATTGTGCTTAAAAATGTGTTGTAAAACAGTATAATAAAAACTTTTCCTCCATATGAATGAAAGGTGCATGTACAGGACATTTTGACATTTAATATCTCAGCCTTGTGCTGATTGCTAGTATAGTAAACCTTCAAAATAGGAGAACAGATCCTTCCCGTAATTAGATCAATTCAGACACACTACTATAGCTAATTATTTGGCAGAAGAACAATAACATGAATATTTCCACTTCTCACAAAATAGTAAAGACACATTGAGTAAATATTTCATATTCACTCAAATACTGCACCAGCATTTCAGTGTGTCCTCTCCATTTTCTTCTGCATAATGAACATCAATTTCTACTTCTCTTTTAAGGAATTATTTACTATTGGTGACTAAAGGAAACTTTACTTTTATGTTTTAAACACCCAATTAAAAAGTCAATTACTTTAACAAAGTAAATTTATGCTTTGCTTACCTGCTTATCTATTACCAAGAGTGTTTGCTTCACTAACATTTAAATGGCTTTTAAAAAGCAAAAGTGAAACTCGAAACCTAGGTTCAGTTCGTCATGATGACAAGCTGTTTCCTGATTATGTTTAATAGCTCAATCCTGTTTCATGTTGTTTGTTGTGCTATTTACAATATACAATGTTTTCTAAACAAGATTAATTTTCTGAAATAATGGAAATTTACCAGGCTAGAACAGAGTATGAAGATAAGCTTCAAAAATGCCCTTTGAAATGGTTAACCAGAGGGCATTTTATTTTGTACTTTACCCATCTCTACCAAAAATATATTTCCCCTCTTTTCAATGTTAATTTTCAAGTTATGACATGATCTGAATAACTCCTTGCTTCTGATTATGGAATGATGTACTGGAAAGGGCTTTAAGGCTGGGAGGGATCCTCGGTTAAAATCCCACCATTAAACTGAAAAGATGATTGTGAAGTTTTCCTTGCCTGCCTCTGAATGTCAGACCCCATCTGACTACTGAGAAATCCTCTCTGACAAAAATGTATTAGCTATTAAAATTATATCTGAAGAGCATTATCTAAGGAAACCATCAACATGCACCACATGCAAGTGGTATTCTTAAAAGGTCTCCACTATCTTCACCGTAAGAATAGGTACACTAGTTCTTGGAACTAAACAGTAAGTTGCCAAGCAGAAGAGTGAAAAAAGTTCTCACAGAAGTTCTACACTTACTTCTGGGGCAATTCTGTGCCAGTGTGCAATGCAGAATTCTGCAGAAATTAAAGTTGTGTATGCAGAATTTCCTTTCCCCTGCAGAAATGGGCCGCAGTGCTTCAGGCCACCATTAGAAGCTGCTGGACCAACAGATCTCAGTTCACACATAAGAGACTCTGCTGGCTAGGTGGGGAAGGGAGTTAGAGCAGTGTTTCTTAAACTATGTTCTGCGGAACACTGGTGTTCCGTGAACAACGTGCAGGTGTGCCGCGACCTCTTCTTTGTTTTTGTTACTTCTTTGTTTTTGTCTTTTTTTGTCTGACAACAATTTTTTTAAATAAAATTTTCATAGGTGTTCCGCATAAAAAAATATTATTGTTTGGTGTTCCATGGCCTCAAACAGTTTAAGAAACACTGAGTTAGAACAGTGTTTCTCAACCAGTGCTACGAATACCCTTAGGGGTACTTGGGATAAGTCTGAGGGGTACATCAACACAACTGAAATTTGGAGAAAACTGCGTATTTACGTTTTACAGCGTTTTATTGTTTTTGTACTTTTAACCCCCAAAATTTAATCGCCAGCCCGGCTACAATTAAGATGTTTAAACAAATGTGTTGCAACGGTAGGAAAAAAAGTGTGTCTCTGAAAACTGTAGCTATTGGGGGTACTTTTTTAAAAAAGGGGTACTTTATAAAAAAAAAAGGTTGAGAAACAGAGTTAGAAGGTTCCTGGCAGCTGCAGTTCCTAGTATGCCCCATGGAAGGAGCCAGTAGCACAAAGAAAAACCCATGTAAGCCTACTACAACCAAGCATCAGACAGTTTCTCTCTCTGAACCTCTGGGCGCTAAGGGGAGGGAAGAAGAGGGTGTCTAGACCTAAGTCTAGAGGGTGGTGGGTATCTGGGAAAGGGAGGTCCCACAGCTGGGCTCTGGAGGAGGGGAAGGGGGTTGCAAGTATCTGGGCAAGGGGGGCTTGAAGATGTGCTTGGACGAGAGCATGCAGGTAGCTGGACTGGAAGTGCCCCATGGCTGGGCTCTGGAGGGGAGGGGTGCAGGTATCTGGGACAGGGGAGCCCCACCACCTGGAGGGAGGAAGATTGGCTGATTGGCAGAGGGGCACCATAGCTGGGCTCAGGGGGGCAGGGGTTGTGAGTATCTGGCCCTCAGCTGGGCTCTCAGGGGTAAGAAAGGAGGCAAAACAAGAGACCACCTACAAGTTTCAATTTTAAAAAGGAACTTTCACTGCAATGTTATAGTTAATGTCGGAGCTGACAGTTGTAAAAAATAGAGATACCTAAGTGGCAGAAAGTGGCAGGTGACAGTAGAGTGCAAGAAAGAGCAAAGAAATAATTCCCATGGAGAAAAAGGATGAACCATCACTAAAATACCTCTTGAGAGCACTGGGATAGAAATGTAGTTAGTGTAGGAAGAAAGCACACATAGCAGATGAAATGGAGTGGAACCAGTAGAGATATGCAGTGAATGTAAATGAAAGGTTTTTTGGAATATGTCTGAAAAAAGCAAGGAATCAAAAAGATAACCCAAGAAGGGATATGTGAAGCAATTCATGGTAGTGTGTGTCCAAATATGGCATGCCATACATGTCTGTACTTTTAGTGAAACCCTATTAAATTTAAAATCAAGTCAGGGTACAGGTGACAAAAAAATGAACTCCCCTAAAGGTGAAGGTCTGACTTCCTATGGAAATTGTACTGCAGTTCCAGTCTTTTTTCATGACATATTGGAAAGGTATATAAAACTGCAACATTTAATACTGATTGTTATATTTTATATTAGTACACAGAGTCTTTCTATGCTTCCTTTTTAACGACAGGTCATCATGCCTCAGTATCTATCTCAAAAGTATTGATTTATGCTGATACAGACTTTCACCTGCCATCTTGACCCAAGGTACTTTTAGGGATAAAATCTGCAATCCCCCCCATCCTTTTCCAGGCCCCAATTTAGCAAAGTTGTTAAGCATGGGCTTAACTGTAATTGCTTCAATGAAGTTACTCACAAACTTAAAAATAAGCACATATTTAAGTGCTTTGCTGAACCAGAACCATGCTGTTTTGAAAACAATGAGTAATCTGTAGCACTTGTGGGTACCTCTACATTACAGGAAAAAGTCAAATTAAGATACGCAACTTCAGCTACCCTAATTGTGTAGCTGAAGTCTAAGTAGCTTAACTCAGCTTTTGGTGCTGCCTACACTGCAGGAAGTTGGAGGAAGAACACTCTTCCTTGAACTTCCCTTACTCCTCTTGAAAGCAAGGTTATAGGCATTGACTGGAAAGCCCCTCTCACTTCGAATTAGCTGCCTTAACTAGATTGCTAATTCGAACCCTGGAAGATCGACAGTGATAGCTTTGATCTGCCTCTGTAGTGTAGACGTACCCTTAGGCTACGTCTACATTGTGCATTCTTGCACAAGAACATATGCAAATGAGGCGTGGCGATGAAGGAGTGTAGACTGGTCCTTCTTGCGCAAAAGCCCCTTGCACAAAAATGGCGCCTCATTAGGTATGCAAATGAGGCACGGCGATATTCATCGCCACACCTCATTTGCATATGTTCTTGTGCAAGAATGCGTAATGTAGACATAGCCTTAGAGACTAACAAAAAACATATATAGTATCATGAGCTTTCGTGGGCAAAACACTGTTCACCTGAGGAAGTGGGTTTTACCCATGAAAGTTCATGATACTATATATATCATGAGAACATATATATATGTTAGCCTCTAAGGTGCTAAAGGACAACTCATTGTTTTGAAAGTTACAGACTAACACAGCCCTCTCCCCGGCCCCCCCAAATTTTTAAACATGCTGTTTTGGTTACATATGGCCCAGTATCTAACTCTCTAGTTTCTCTTCTCTCAGGAATAGAAAGTCTCATCAAGGAAGGTTAAGCCAGCATTTGTTCCCCATTCCATTAACAGCAGCCAGACCAGTTTGTAGTGTCACTAAGAAACATATAGAAAAATGCAGGTGTTTAAACTACAGTAATTTCAGCCTATGTAACTAAAAACTGGGGCTTGAAAGATGAAATTGACCAGGGAGCTAATACTTAAAAGGGGAGTCCTTATGCCCAGGGCAGGGATGCTGGAACAATTTTTATAGTGGGGGTGTCGAGAGCTGTTGAACCCAACTGGAAACCATGTATATATCTGAAACTATTTCAAGCCAGGGTGCGCTGCAACCCTCTGGACTCCTAGTTCAAACATCTATGGCCCAAGATGCTAGAACAACTTGTAGAGTGAGGGTGCTGAAAGTCATTGAACCAAAGTGTAAATTCTGAATAGGAGAGAAACCACTTCAGACTGGGATGCAGCTAGGGTTGCCAGATGGTTTCAACAAAAATACTTGACACACTTGATAAAAAATCTGTTGACTAAAAAAAACACACAACATGATATGGGAAGTTTATTGACGACAATCCCAGGGAATCCTCCTCCTCTAAGGGCTGGGATTTCAGGCAGGGATCCTCTCCCAGCCTTCCCCCCGTGTATCAAAGGGGTACCTACCTGGCAAAGAAGGGAGCCCCCTCTTGCTGTGGGGCAGTCAGTGAGCTATCTCAGTAGCAGGCGCCAGGCCTGGAGGTTGGCTTAGTAACCAGACAACAGAGACCTGCCAGGGCCACAGCACCAGGCGGGCAGGGAAAGAGGGAGGGGGGAGAGCAGAGCCCAGCCAGCCTGTCTCAGTGGCTTCTCTGCTGCAAGTGGGGCGTGTGCGGAGGAGGGAGGCAGGCAGGAGGGAGAGAGGGACTGAGAAGCCAGTGGAGAGGCCGCTGGTTCTAATGGTTGCAGCGCTGGAGCCCCACTAGGCTCGCATCGCAGGAGCAGCGCAGAGAGGCAGGCAGTGTCCTGCGGCAGTGGGCATGGTTGCGGGGGTCTCAGGTTGGAGAGCAACAGGGATACGAGCATGTGGCCACTTTACAGAACAGGGGTGCCCAGGCTGGGGGAGATGCTGCTTCCCAGGCTCTCCTGCAGACTCCAGCACCACCTTAATTAGAAAATACCAGACATTTATATGTCCGGTATTTTCTCAATTTGTTTCCTGAACAGAAAGCACAAATACCAGACTGTCCGGTTCAAAACCGGACACTTGGCAACCCTACATGCAGCAGCGCCTCCAGCACCAACGCCTGTGTGCAGGCCTGAGGGACAGGAGCTGTCCTGGGCCCAAGGCAGCGGGGTTTTGCACACCAAGCTGGCGCACAGAGGCTGGACCAGGGAGAGCACGTGTGCCAGGTTCCGCATGCTAACGCAGGGGTGGGGACCCCTTTGTGCGTGCAGGTGGAGGGGGGCGGGCGCTGACCCACAGAAAAATCAGTCAGGCACCGCACACAAGTGAGAAGCACAAAAAAAACCCCTCACTGATGTGGCCTCTGACAGAGAAGGCCAAAGGCAGCCCCCACATTCCCCTGCCACACCAGAGGCTAAGGGGGCCCAGCCTAGTAGACTGTGCGCTCCAGCCCTGCGGGTGGATGGCGGGGGGAGGGTGCGCCAGTGCGGGCTCCCCAATGCTGGGGGGGGGGCTCTGAGCCTGGGGGACCGAGCCAGGCAAGCTGGGGGCTGCATCCGGCCCCTGGGCCCACGGTTCCCACCCCTGGCTAGCGGGAGGGAGGGGGGCGGGGCGCCGGACGCGGGCAGGAGGGGGCGGGGTTACTGTCCCCCGCTCTCACGCAGGGCGGGGCACAGGCGGCCTAGGCCGTCCGGGGAGGGGCCGCGCTTTAGTCAGCCCCTATCCCAGCGTCCCTTGCGCCGTCCCTCCCACCCAAGATGGCGGCGCCCACAAGGCTGCGGGCGGGCAGCCGCCGGGCCGCGGCGCTTTGGTGCGGCCTCTCCCGGCGGCTCCATCGCCAGGCGCAGCGGGCTCCGGCCGCCAAGGGGCTGCTGGCGGCGCAGTGCGAGCGGGGCCTGTTCCAGGAGGTGTTCCCGGCGCCGGGCGCGGACGACGGGCTGCCCGCCCTGCTGGAGCCGGGCCAGCCGCCGCAGACCGTCTACTGCGGCTTCGACGCCACGGCCGACTCGCTGCACGTCGGCCACCTGCTCACCGTCCTGGGCCTGCTGCACTTCCAGCGCGCGGGGCACAACGTCATCGGCCTGGTAGGCGGGGCCACCGCCCGCCTGGGCGACCCGAGCGGCCGCGCCAAGGAGCGCGCGCCGCTGTCGGAGGAGCGCGCGCGGGAGCACGCGCGGGGCCTGCGCGAGGGGCTGCGGCGGCTCTTCGACCACCACCAGCAGCTGTTCTGGCCGGCGGCGGGCGGCGCGCGGCTGGGCGAGGTGTCGCTGCAGGACAACGCCTGGTGGCTGGGGCGCGAGCCGCTGGTGGGCTTCCTGGGCGGGGTCGGGGGCCGCCTGCGCATGGGCACCCTGCTGAGCCGGCAGAGCTGCCAGGCCCGGCTCCGCAGCCCCGAAGGCATGAGCCTGGCCGAGTTCCTCTACCCGGCCCTGCAGGCCTACGACTTCCTGCACCTGCACCGGCACCACAGCTGCCGCATCCAGCTCGGGGGAGCCGACCAGATGGGCAACATCATGTCCGGATACGAGCTCGTCACCAAGTAAGGGCGGCGGGACCGAGGGGAATCTCCTCGAGGGATGGTCAGCCCTTGAGACATGGCCCGCAGCAGGCTTGAGAGGGGCGAGTGGGAGCTGCACCACCATGGCCACCAGCCTGGTCTCTCACAGGGATGGCTGCTGGAGAGCCCAGCCTGCCACATGCCATTGTGCGCTGCAGCAGTATGGTCAAAAACTTGATTACATTGGGCTGGGCAGGCCTTGACAGATGTCAACATGAGCTGCACCACCAAGGCTTCCCACTTCCTCTCACAGAGATGGGTACCCTCAGCAAGACCACCAGGGGGAACTGCCATGGGCTGCATGAGCATGGGTGATTGCTTCCTTTCATAGAGTTGGGCACTGGAAGCCCCTGAGGAATGATGGCACTCAACCTGCTCGGTGCTAGCTTGTGCCTCTGCAGCCTTAGTATCCTGTGTGTGACTTGTCATCTAAAAGCAAGGAGGCAGCTATTCCACACTCAAACCAGTTGCTTCACACATGCTAATTCACAAGCACAACTGATGAGAGCAATATTGAAACATTGAAAGGGTCAAACTTTTTTCCTTTACTGATCCTTTAGTGTATGGTAGGGAATGTAAGGGACTACTAAGCTTATCGAGTAGTTGAGTCACTGCTCAGCTACTTGCAGCAAGAGTTTGGGGGGGGGGAAGCTGCCTTAAAAGTCAGTTGCCCCCAGCATTGTCTCCCCAGTGCATGGAGTGGGGGGCAGGAGAAGCAGAGATGCAACAGGGGACCCAGCATGAGCCGGGACTCAACAGTCCTGGCTCATGCTGGGTCCCAGATTACTGCTGCTCTGCCTTTTAAATGTAGTAAGAGCCAGGCGGTTCTTACCACGTTTAAAAGGCAGAGCCGCAATGGCCCAGGACCTGGCGTGAGCCAGGACTGCTGAGTCGGGGCTCGCACTGGGTCCCGGATTTATCTCCGCTGCAGCTCTGCAGTTTAAATGTAGTAGGAGCCGGGCTGCCTGAGCTTCCAGCTCCTACATCGTCAAAACTCAGAGCTGCAGCTCATTGACGAACTGTGTACTCAGTACAAATTGTATTGAGTACACAATTAGTCAGTTACCCGCTTGAAATCCTTACTGAATAGAACTAAGCATAGCCAAGCTCAGGTATTAAAAAAAATGAATTGGGCCACAAATAGTTAATTGACTTAAACTTAACACCTGCTGTATTTTTTTTTTTTTTAATTTGCTTCTGGTTTTTCACCCTTTAGTGGTACAGTAAACTTCCGATAATCCGGCACCTTTAGGACCCAGGCGGTGCTGGATTATCGGATATGCCGGAGTATCAGGAGGTACTCCGGAAGGGGGGCTGTGAGGGGTCTGGGAGGTGTGGGGGGTCGGCAGGAAACGGCACGGTGTGGGGCGAACCCTCCGCTGTTTTGCAGGGAGGCGGGGGAAGCCCTGAGCAGCCGCTGACAACAGGCCAGCTGGGGCTGCAAGCGGTGGGGCAGAGCAGCTGGGGTGCTGCCAGGTTGGTCCCACAGCGCCACCCCTCACCTGAGCGGTGCTGCGGGACCAACCCAGCAGCACCCCAGCTGCTCTGCCCATGGCTTCTCCAAGTCCACCGCTGCTGAAACTGACCAGTGGCGGACTTGGGGAAGAGGCACAGAGCAGAGCAGCTTGAAAGTGTAGGTTGTCCCACAGCACGCTTCCACTCAGTAGCAGGCACCAGCTGTTCTGCCCGCACCGCCGCTGAAACTGACAAGCAGCGGCCTTGGGGAAGCGGCGGTGCGGAGCAGAGCAGCTGGGGTGCTGCCGGGCGCCAAGCAGGGAGGTGAGGGGCAGCGCTGCGGGACCAACCGGGCAGCACCCCAGCTGCTCTGCCCATGGCTTCCGCAAGTCCACCGCTGCTGAAACTGATGAGTGACGGAGGCCGCGGGCAGAGCAGCAGCGCTGCTGCTGCCCTCACCTCCTGCTTGGCGCTCGCAGCACCCCAGCTGCTCTGCTCCGCACCACCGCTTCCCCAAGGCCGCTGCTTGTCAGTTTCAGCGGCGGTGCGGAGCAGAACAGCTGGGGTGCTGCCGGGCGCCGAGCAGGGGGGTGAGGGCCGGTGCTGTGGGACCAACCCTGCAGCACCCCAGCTGCTCTGCTCTGTGCCTCTTCCCCAAGTCCGCCACTGGTCAGTTTCAGCAGCGGCAGCAGCAGACTTGGGGAAGCAGCGAGGAGCAGCTCCAATTGTCCAGCTGGCCGGAGCACTTCCAGGTTCCAGTTGGTGCCGGACTATCGGGAGTGCCGGACCACTGGATGCCGGACACTTGGAGTTTTACTGTACACAGATATCACACTCAAACTTTTCCATGCAATCATGAGGGCTGGAAATTTCCATGGTGTGTGTTTTTTTTTGTTTTTTTTTTTTTTTTTTTTTTTTTTTTTGGTAAATGAAAGTGGAAAGTCTCTCACTTTTGTCTCCTGCACAGGGGACTTTAAGTAAAACGTTAAAAATCATGACTCTTCATAAAATTGCTAGAAGTGGAAATGTGAAAGTGGTCAGTAGTTTCCAGAATTTCAACAAGCTTTCCAAAATAAAAAATGAGTTAACTTATTTTTAAATACAGCTTTTGGCTGACAGTGAGACTTTGAGAGAGCAGCATTGAAAAGCCTCTTCAGTCCTTTTAAAAAGTCACAATCTATAGTAAAAGACCAGGAGGCACTTCTGTTCAGTAATTGTTACCATGATGCAGGTTGCAACTAGCCTTTGAGACTAGGCGATGCCTCTAAACATTCTCACCGTCTCTAAAATATAAGACTTTTGGTGAGATTTATAGTTATTCACCTTCCAGTAGATAAGTAGAAATAAAGGAGAAAAGTGTGCTGGAAAATCCTAAGGAGCAACTTCAGCATACCAACATTGGTGGTGGAGTGGTTGCTGCTGTTCTTGATAAGTAAATGCAAACAGTGTTTGTGCTAGTCTGTCTTACTAGGTGAAATGGAAATTAAGGGTGCTGTGGTACTTCTCAAAGCTAGACAACATTCAGAGTTATTCTGTAGGTTATGTTGAACACAACATCTACAAGACACTGTAATATATCAAAATTGACATGCTATGCACCTTAATCGGGGTAGGCAAAATACAGGCTGGATTTGGCCTGCTGTGTCCCAACAGGACCTTTGGTCAGGCTCCCTGCCTGCCATGGCTCCACATGCTTCTCAACACATGGTGTTTGTCCCCCTGCCCCAGCACCATCCTCACAGCCTTCCATTGGCCGGAAACTGGCCAGTTGGAGCTGCAAGGGCAGTGCTTGTGGGTGCACACAGAAAGCTACTGCACCCCCTTCTCCCAAGGGGCACTGTGCACCAAGGCACGTTGGCCCCAGCAGCTGGCCACTTTGAGCAGCATGTGGGGCTGCCAGCAGGGATTTGCCTATGTAAGTGCCTTCTGGCCAGAACCTGCACCCAAACACTGGCCCCAGATCATAAACCCCTCCTGCACCCAATTTCCCTCCCAGACTCTGCATCCTTGCCCCAGGTTACAATGCCCTTCTGCACCCCTGTTGCCTACCCAGAGCTCCCTGATATATCCAAACTACATCCCAGACCCCACAGCGTCTCCATCAATATAGTAGAAAAGTGCAGCCCTGATCACTTACCAAATTCTTGGGGTAGGCCCCATCAAAAATTATTTCCCACCCCTGATTTTAATGCTATGTTCTGAATCAGATGCTTCAGAAGAATCTACAAGAAACCTGTTATGGAATAACCTGTACAGGGGAATTTTCTTCCTAACCTTTTATTAGCTGCTAGTTGGCTTATATCCTGAAGCTTTATTTTTTTTTTTTAAATAAAGTGGGTAGTCTCATTACATATAAAATTGTAATTTTTTTGTATTCTGCCAATATTTTTTTACCTCATATCTAGTGGCTATGAGTTCAAAAAAACAATTTTAAAAAAATTACTTTTAGTATGATACTTACTTTGTGAAAAGTTTAGAAACACCTCAGAAGAACCAGTAGTTCCAAGTACATGTTACATTTAAATTTACTGGGCAATGTGATCTTAATGCATTGTGATTCTTTCTCCACAGGGTGACAGGAGAAGAAGTGTTTGGAATCACAGTGCCTCTTATTACCAGTACCACTGGAGATAAATTGGGAAAGTCTGCTGGTAATGCAGTTTGGCTAAACAGAGATAAGACCTCTCCGTTTGAGCTGTACCAGTTTTTTGTAAGACAGCCAGATAGCACTGTTGAGAGGCAAGTAGTTCTTAAACCTCATTTTCCATAAAACTTGCTCCAGAAAACTAACAGCAGCACTGAGAGTATGCTTGTATTTTATACTAGGGATATTAAATTTAGATTAACTAATTGACTAGTCGATGGGATTTCCCACTGGGGCTCTTGTGTATTTCAAAAGTAGAATTGCAGCAGAAGAGGCACAAGCAGAGACTGCTTCAGTCCCCGTTTGCGCCATTTCTGCTGTGCCTCTACCTCCCCTGGCCCCCACGGAGATAGTGCTGGGGAGGGGAGGGGGACCGGCTTTTAAGACAGCTCCCCGCTGACACTGGCTCCTGCTCCCCTTCCTTGCTTCCTCTCTCTGATAAGCAGCAAGGGGGGGAAGCGACTAGTCTCTTACATCTCTATTTTATACAGCAACACAGGCCCGGCCTTTGGGCAAGGCGAGTGAGGTGGCCTTGGGCCCTGTGCTGTCCAGCTACCCGCCCTGCTCACTCGCAGCTCTGTGGCTCAGCCACACTGCCTTGGGCCCTGGAAACTCTTTGATCAGGCCTGCAGCAACAGTATGAGATTGTGCAGTAAAGTATATTTCCACTGTCATCATGCCAATTCTTTTTAAAATGAGTCTTTATTGGTTAAATAGCTTACCAGATTCATAAATGTACATGACATTAGTAATTCATTTGTTGATATATGCATCACATGTTAGCATAAAAAAAACGACCTTTTCAGTGTTAAGTGGCTTAGGGGACACCACCAGGAAGGTGTATGGGTTTCCAAAGCATATGCACTTGAGGAAATACTGGAAATCCAAAAAACATATTGTTAGTCTTAACTGTGCAAATAGAAATAAAGGTTTGAGAGAGCATCTACAATCGGGATTAATTAATCATTTTAACACATGGAATTAAGTTTGCATGGCAGAGAAAAGAAGTGTAATAATACCGACTGGGGTAAAGATACTTAATCATACTTAATAATCCTTTTCTGCTTTTAGGTACCTGAAACTGTTCACTTTCCTTCCTCTTCCGGAAATTGAGCACATAATGGAAATGCATGCTAAAGAACCTGAAAAGCGGGGACCTCAAAAAAGACTTGCTGCAGAAGTAACTAAGCTTGTTCATGGAAAAGAAGGTCTGGAATCTGCCAAAAGGTAAAGTTTGACTAATTTATACTGTTTCAGGCTTATTTAGTATAAATGCTTTTTATGACCAGAGGAAATAGTGTGGAGAGTTTGTGAACACTTGAGGGTGGAGGAAGGCACATTTCATGTAATTCTGCAGTTGCTTTTACCTGTAAGTAGCACTGACAAAGTTTGAGGGGTTTCAATTCAGTCTTTTTTTTTTTTTTTTTGGGGGCAGGAAGGTAGGCTACTGTGATCATGCACTATGGAGTAGCCTGACTTTTCATTCACAGTCCTCAGCACAGATACCGTCTCATGTATTTGGGGAGAAAATCTTAATTAAGGAAACAGGAAAAACACTAACAATATATGTATTTTAGGTGTACTAAAGCACTGTATCACAGCAGCGTGGAGGCATTGGAAGCTATGTCTGACCAAGAATTACAAGAACTCTTCAGAGAAGCTCCATTTGCTGAACTGATGTTTGAACCTGGAATGACTGTACTTGACTTGTGTGTCAAAGCAAATGCCATTCAAGATGGACCCAGTGGGTATGTGTTATTCTTTAATTTAATCCTGGTTGTTATAGGGTCTACAATTGTACACTTCCAGAAATTCATTTTCCAGTGTTTTTATTCAGGCCTCAGTTATATCAAAACAGCAAAGTAATCATTCATCTGAGAAATTGATTAGTGAGGTGTTGATGATCTGCCTATAAAAATTGTAAATTGAAGCAGGAGACAAGCATAGGTGTAGAAGTTGCACAACACACTAGACTGACTTACAAATTATGATGAAGGTAAAGTAATTTGATAGGTCTTAACTCTGCTGTTAAAATTATCCTCACTGCTGTATTCATTGGTGTTGTAGAATGTTGCTGTCTGCTAAAATTCATTAAGTAACTAAGTCTATGCACCAGAACATAACGAATTCCAAATGCACTAAAAAGGGAAAAGAGAATTGGTTGACGCAACCTCAGTATTGAAACAAGTGTATGTATTGCTGTCAGTGCACCAGATTAAAAGCCATGAATAATGAATGGTCAGTCTACTTCAGTATTCTAACTGAAGCTTCTGGTATTGGCCACTAGAGGGAATGAATGAAACAGGTAGTCAGCAAATGACCCATCTTTTATCATCCATTCCCAGCTTCTGACAAACAGAAGGTAGGGCTGTTACAGCGCATGGTGTTGCATTTCTGCCTATCCTGGCTAATTAGCCATTCATGGACCTATCCAGTTTTTTGAACCCTGTTGTATTCTTGGCATTCACAACATCCTTTAGGAACGTGACTGGTACCAGTCAATCTCTGTTGACTTGGACTGAACTTAAATAAGTGACCTAGAGGCAAAGATTTCATATTCCATTATGAACTGCCCAACTTTTCCAGTCGCCCACACCAAAAATAGAGTAACTTTTTTTTCTAATCTGAATGTTTGAGGGTTGGCAACAATCATTTTGTGATTACTATTTTGTTTTAAGGTACCAGAAGATTACAGATGGTGGAGTCTCTATAAATTACATGCAAGTAACTAAGCCTGAAGCTGTTCTTATTATTGGACAACATATCCTCAAGAATGGAGTGTCAGTACTTAGGATTGGAAAGAAAAACTTCTACCTTATAAAATGGCTGCAGTTGTGACAAAGGAAATCATTAAAATGTAAGATACACCTTCGCACGAAGTTTCCCAAATCATCTATCTTACCTTATCCTTTCTGTATTGTGCATATTGCACAGCTCACGAGAACAGCCCAATAGGAGAGTAGTGTTTGTCTCGTTCTTCTCACAATGTGAGATCCTACCTAATGGTTCAAATAAAGCAGCTACATTTGCAAAAGGGTAATTTTGTATTTGTTTTAATTTTGACAGTGTTAATCTGAGAGGTTTGCTACATACTATGAGTCATGGAGCAAAGAATACACAAACTCAGCAAAATATTCCATTTAGTCTACCCCCAAAAATCTTTGGCAATTATCAGTTGTCATTCACATAATCAGTTCTCCAAAACAGAATTCTCAGTGCAATAAATGTGCCCCAGAAGTCAGTCTGTTCTTTTGCAATCAGGATTATGAAACTAATTCTCTGCCCCACCCTACGCCCTCAAGAAAAGATCTGTTTTGTGCTCTAGTTTGAGGCTTTCATTTTGTTTGAAGAGTAACAAACTTTAAACACTGGACACTCATTTCAACCGGTGCCTATAAACTTTTATCCAAAAAGATGAGCTATGATGGGATGAAGGTTGCTATTCTTCCTCTTCAGGAAATATTAAGTTACAAAAATATTTGAAAAACTAAAGTTGTCAAGGCTGTTCCCCACTTTGGCACAACAAATGCAGAAGGGGGTGCCTACAAGAGCTCTCCAAAACCTTGCCTCTACAGGCTCTGGTACAAACCACCCCCACCAAAATCCTAATACCAGGATTTTGGAGAATCCGCTGCCACCATCAAGTGCTTTTAAATCCACAACCAGGGGTACCACAAGCTCTTTTTCCCAAAAGAGCTTGAAAAAGAGAAAAACAAGCTGCAGTCGGTGGTAGCTGACCCCTCAATCAGGCATGCAGATACACACAGACCGACCTTCCAGGACACAAATCAACCAATACTGGTTAATTAGAAAAAGAAAAACTTTTATTATCAAAACCAAACTACAGTTGCAAACATAGCTCTTTCCATCTAGCCACTTTACTATCAATTGGCCTTGGGGGGCTCCCCTGGGCCAAAACTTTAGTTACAAAAAGAGGGGGGGAGGGGAACCTCTTAACAGCTCAGACATTAGTTCCAAACCAGAAAAACAACAAAATCCTGACAGACCATCTACATTTTGCCCTACTTACAGATTATAAGAAGTCTGTTCTTAGAGAGATGGATCTCCCCTCTCCTTAAGTCTTGGAAGAAACTGCTCTGCTTTCCCAGTTTGAAATTCCTTCCTGCATTATTGGCTGACCACCAGCTATCAGCCTAGGTGCTTGAAGACGTTAGTTAACCCCCTAAGCCCCAGGTGCTGGTCAGATCTCCTGGTTATGACATGCCACCCCAAATCACAGACCATGTTGGACAGCTTCGGGCTTCATTGGCTGTGATTTCTTCTTGGAGGTCTGGGATAAAACATAGTTAATAAGTACATGCACACTTTACATTTACTATTGGATACATGAGAATTCAACAAAGCCCTTCCACATTTGTGTAGAGTCTCTTAAGTAAATTTCTTATAGAGCACAAATTTTTGCAGGGCCTCTTTGCAAAGATCCTCATATTGTTGCTGACTCATAACTGCCCCTGTAACCAACCAAACTCTGTTTCAAAATCAAATTTAGAACAGCATGGGGTCCTGATCCAAAGCTTAATTGATCATATTCTGTGCATCCTGTCAAATACACCACTGTCATGCGCCAGGCCAGGTCTTGGCACTGCTGAGGGCATCAGCTCAGGGTGAATTGCTCAAAACCAGGGCTACTTACTGCCCTCATCTGGAGACCTTTCCAGTAAGGCACCACACCAGTCACACAGCGCTTCAGCTGCCAACCTGGCCAGCAGGAAGCCACCCCAGCTTCCCTGTGCTCCAATCAGACCTAGGCCTCCCACACAGGTGAGAGGTTATAAAACTCACATTCACCAACTCCAAACAGATCCTCTTGGTCCCAAACTACCAGCCACAGTCCCAGGCCAATTTACACTTTAGATCTTACCCACAAGAGCACGCTGGGTCAATCCTTTAGAATCAAAGCTAAAGGTGCATCAAGAAAAGGTTGAGAGTGAGATTGTTAAAGAGAATACATTACATACATCAAGCACCAAGTGCCTGCCGCAAGCTCTTAGCAGAGATCTTCCAAACTGCTAGCTTAAAAATCTTCGGTGCATATCCTGAATCAGGATGGGTCAGCAAATCCTTCCTGTCTAATCCTTCCTGTCTCTGTCGTCAGCTCTCCTGGTTATGACAAAAGTCATGGAGTCTTTGGTGACTGCAGAAAAGAGGTGTGGGGAAAAGATAGAACGGAATGCCATTAGACGTTGGATTAGCACGGAATTGGTTGTCTACTACCTGCAACTCCTGGATCTTCTAGCTGCCTCTTGCATAGGAGTTCTCATTGGAGAGACTACACAAGGCCCTAGTGCTACTTTCCTTGAACCATTCTAAAGAGGCTATGAATGAGAATACCAGTTTATGGAGATAGTTGCCCTCAACAGCAGCCAGAAGTGGTATGTAATAGAGGATCTTTGTTCCTTCCACAACCTGGATCCAAAGATATAGATGAACACCAGTGTGAGGCTGTTGAGCGTGACCCAGGAAATAAGCAAGGAATGAGAAATTTTAATGCATCAATCTATTGGGAAAGAGAGCCACCAGCATCATCTTGCAGAATGAACAGTCCTTGGCCAATCTGACTTCATCCTGACAGAGCAACCTACATAAACCAGCAAGGAGATGCAAGTTCAAACTTGAAGATAACAGGGATCCTCTGCTGGTCAGTGTGGCTTTCATCAGGGCAAGACATGCAACATAAAAGCAGACTTGGGTGAGCCTCACTTAATGTAAACTGTCTGACCCTACCAAATTCATAGCTATTGAAAGTGTGGTCTTAGACCGTGAACTATTGGGTTTCCCCCCCCCCTTTGGTATTTTTATACTATACAGATTTCATGAGGGAGATCAGCATTTCTCACATTGAGAGTCCTGACCCAAAAGGGAGTTCCAGGGGGGTTGCAGCCACCCTTATATCTGCGTGGCTTTGAGAACTTGGCAGCCAGAGAGCAGTGGCTGCTGCCTTAAGGCCAAGATCTGCAGGCAGCAGAATAGAGATAAGGGTAGCAATACTGTACCATCATATCCTCACATCTGCTGCACCTGGTGGGCTTCCAGCCAACAGTTGCTGCTCTCCAGCTGTCCAACTTTGAAGGCAGCACTGCCACCCCCCACAATTCCTTTTTGGGTGAGGACCCCTACAATTACACTACTGTAAAAATTCAGATTTAAATAGCTGAAATCATTAATTTAAAACACCCTATGGCTTTGAACATGACAAAAATGAACTGCATATTTGGTAGACCCTAATTATAATAGTAAGTGGCAGGCAACTTTAACCCAGATAAAGTACATCATACTGTTCTAGCCCAGACCTGGGCAAAATACAGCCCAGGGGCCAGATCCAGCCCGCAGACCCCCCCACACTGGGACCCTTAGGCACATAGCTGCTGCGGTTTAAAACCCAGCACCTGCGTCTCTGTGTTGTGCTGGGAGGGAGAGACTTCATGTGATCTCCCTGCCCTCAGCTCCTATTGGCCAGAAACAACCGGCCAATAAGAACTGACCTCAGCCAATGTCTCAGCTCCTATTGGCTGGAAACAGCCATCCAATCGGAGCTAAGAGATTGGCTTGAGTGACAGGAGCAATGCAACCCTCTTCCCCCACGCTGAGTTGAGAGCCACAGCCACCTGGAGAGAGGAAGCTGCATTTTCCAGCAGGCTGGGGCTGCAGCACACAGGGAGCCCAGCCTGGCTCAGGGGGCAGTGGGGTGGTACTGCAGCCTGCTGGCCAGGAGCCACCTAGGTAAATTCCTCCCATCCAGCACTGGCCTCTGGCACCCCAGCCCCTCCTGCACCCCAACTCCCTCACCCAGGTCACCATCCAAACCCTCTGCGCCCCCTTCCCCAGGTCACAACTTGCTTCCAGACCTGTACTCCCTCTAAAACCCTTCCCCCAAGCCAGAATCCTCTCCTGCACCCACACTCCTTCCCTGACCCTACATCCCAATCCCCTGACCCAAGTCACAACCCTCCTCCACCCAAACACCCTCTCAGACCCCACACCCTGAAGTGACCAGGGAGCTTGGAGAGGGAGTTCTCCAGGTAAAAGAGGACTAAAAACAGGACCCTTGTGAAGCTTCTAAAAGGTTTGACATCTAGAAGCCTCTGTTAATTGGCTGAGCCTCAGTCAGGGGGAGGGGCTACCAGAGCTATATAAGCCTGTGACTCAGCAACCAGGGAGCTTGTGAACAGGAGCAGCTAACAGGGAGTTTGGAGAGGGAGGTTAGAGGGCACTAGTGACTTCTGACCTTCTTTAAAACATAACTCTTATAATAATCTATATTCCAGAGGTTTAAAAAGAATCCCAGTTTATACTTAAACTTATTCATTAGAAAAATGGAGACAGAAGCCCAGCAGCAGAGTGGGGGCTATCCTGTTTATTGCATCAAGTGTAACATGTATGATTACCTGCCCTGTGGGCGGGTGGCATATGTGTGCACCCGTTGCAAGGAGCTCCTGACCCTCAGAGGCCGAGTTCGGGCTTTGGAGGCCAGGGTGGCTGAACTGGAGGAACTAAGGGAGGTAGAGAGATATGTTGATGAGACTTTCCAGGACACTGTAGTGCTGTCCTACCTCCAGTCTGAGAGCCCCAGTGCTCTTAAGGAGGATGAAAGTCTCAAGGGAACAGAGCATTCAACGGGAGCAGAGGGAAACCATCCCGTAGTTGGGACCCTCCTTCCAGAGGATGTTGCGGTATCCTCTTGCACTGAGGATACCTCTGAGGGGGAGGGAATGCCAGTTGTTAGGAAGAGGCAGGTGTTAGCAGTGGGTGATTCGATTGTTAGAAACATAGATAGTTGGGTTTGTGATGACCGGGAGAACTGTATGGTCACTTGCCTGCCTGGTGCGAAGGTTGCGGATCTCTCGAGGCATCGAGATAGACTTATGTGTAGTGCTGGGGAGGAGCCGGTGGTCGTGGTACATGTAGGTACCAGTGACGTAGGGAAGGGTAGGAGAGATGTCCTGGAGGCCAAATTTAGGCTGCTAGGAAAGAGACTGATATTCAGGACCTCTATGGTGGCATTCTCGGAAATGCTTCCAGTTCCATGCGCAGGGCCAGGTAGGCAGGCAGAGCTTCAGAGTCTCAATGCGTGGATGAGACGATGGTGTAGGGAAGAGGGGTTTGGATTTATTAGGAACTGGGGACACTTTTGGGAGAGGGGGAGCCTATACAGGAAGGATGGGCTCCACCTAAACCAGGGTGGAGCCAGACTGCTGGCACTAAACATTAAAAGGCCGTAGAGCAGTTTTTAAACTAAGAGATGGGGAAACCGATTGGTGCGGAGATGCACGTAATCGGAGGGAGACTTCTCTTAGAGGAGAATCCATTGATAGAGATTCTCTAAGCTGTAGTCAGAAAGAGAGGAGGGGAGAGGGTAAACCATGGGCCAGAGCAGACAAACAACCGCATACAAAGGAATCCAATGCATCAGGGAAGGGCAGACAAATAAGCAGTGGCAAATTTTTAAAGTGCTTCTACACAAATGCTAGGAGTCTGACTAATAAGATGGGTGAACTCGTATTAAAGGAGGAGGTTGACATAATAGGCATCACTGAAACCTGGTGGAATGAGGAAAATCTGTGGGACGCAATCATACCAGGATATAAAATATATCGAAAGGATAGAGCAGGCCGTGGGTGGAGTGGCACTGTATGTGAAAGATAATGTAGAATCAAATGAAATAAAAATATTAAATGAATCAACATGTTCAATAGAATCGCTATGGATAGTAATTCCATGCTCCAATAATAAGAAATTAGCAGTAGGGATATATTACCGACCACCTGACCAGGACAGCGATACTGACATTGAAATGCTGAGGAGATTAGAGAGGCTACCAAAATAAAGAACTCTATAATAATGGGGGATTTTAATTATCCCCATATTGACTGGATACATGTCACCTCAGGAAAAGAAGCAGAGATAAAATTTCTCAATGGCTTAAATGACTGCTTCTTGGAGCAGCTGGTGCAGGAACCCACAAGGGGAGAGGCAATTCTCCATTTAGTCCTGAGTGGAGCGCAGGATCAGGTCCAGGAGATAACGGTTACAGGACCGCTTGGGAATAGTGACCATAATATAATAACATTCAACATTCCTGTGGTGGGAAGAACACCTCAGCAGTCCAGCACCCTGGCATTTAATTTCAAAAAGGGGAATTACGCTAAAATGAGGAGGTTAGTTAAACAGAAATTAAAAGGCACAGTGACTAGAGTCAAATCCTGAAAGCTGCATGGAAACTTTTTAAAGACACCATAATAGAGGCCCAACTTAAATGTAAACCCCAAATTAAAAACATAGCAAGAGACCTAAAAAGAGTCACTGGCTTAACCACCATGTAAAAGAAGCAGTGAGGGACAAAAGGCATCTTTTAAGAAGTGGAAGTCAAATCCTAGTGAGATAAATAGAAAGGAACATAAACACTGTCAAATCAAGTGTAAAAATGTAATAAGAAAAGCAAAAAAAGATTTTGAGGAACAGCTAGCCAAAAACTCAAAAAGAAATAAAATGTTTTTTAAGTACATTAGAAGCAGGAAGCCTGCTAAAAAACCTGTGGGTCCCCTACACGATCGAGCTATAAAAGGAGCAATCAAGGATGATAAAGCCATTGCAGAGAAACTAAACGATTCCTTTGCTTCAATCTTCACGGCTGAGGACGTTGGGGAGATTCCCAAATCTGCACCGTCCTTTGTGGGTGATGAATCTGAGGAATTGTCCCGGATTGAAGTGTCATTAGAGGAGGTTTTGGAACAAATAGAAAAACTTAATGTTAACAAATCTCGGGACCGGATGGCATTCATCAAGGGTTCTAAAAAGAACTCAAATGGGAAATTGCTGAACTATTATCTGTGGTTTGTAACCTATCCCTTAAATCGGCTTCCGTACCTAATGACTGGAAGGTAGCCAACGTGACACCAATATTTAAAAAGGGCTCTAGAGGCGATCCGGGCAATTACAGACCGGTAAGTCTAACTTCAGTACCGGGCAAATTAGTGAAACAATAGTAAAGAATAAAATTGTGAAGCATGTAGAAGAACATAATTTGTTGGACAAAAGTCAACATGGGTTTCTGTAAAGGAAATCCTGTCTTACTAATCTATTAGAGTTCTTTGAAGGGTTAACAAACATGCGGACAAGGGGATCAGTAGATATAGTATACTTAGATTTCAGAAAGCCTTTGACAAGGTCCCTCACCAAAGGCTCTTGTGTAAATTACATGGCCATGGGATAAGAGGAAGGTCCTTTCTTGGATTGAGAACTGGTTAAAGACAGGAAACAAAGGGTAGGAATAAATGGTAAATTTTCAGAATGGAGAGGGTAACTAGTGGTGTCCCCCAAGAGTCAGTCCTAGGACCAATCCTGTTCAACTTATTCATAAATGATCTGGAGAAAGGGGTAAGCAGTGAGGTGGTAAAGTTTGCAGATGATACCAAACTGTTTAGGATAGTCAAGACAGAAGCAGACTGTGAGGACTCCAAAAGATCTCACCAAACTGAGTGATTGGGCAACAAAATGGCAAATGAAATTTAATGTGGATAAGTGTAAAGTAATGCACATCGGGAAAAATAACCCCAACTATACGTACAGTATGATGGGGCTAATTTAACTATGACAAATCAGGAAAGAGATCTTGGAGTTATCGTGGACAGTTCTCTGAAAACTTCCACACAGTGTGCAGCGGCGGTCAAAAAGGCAAATAGGATGCTAGGAATTATTAAGAAAGGGATAGAAAATAAGACAGAATATCTTACTGCCCCTGTATAAAACTATGGTACGCCCACATCTTGAATACTGTGTACAGATGTGGTCTCCTCACCTCAAAAAAGATATTTTGGCCTTGGAAAGGGTTCAGAAAAGGGCAACTAAAATGATTAGGGGTTTGGAATGGGTCCCATATGAGGAGAGGTTAAAGCGACTTTTCAGTTTAGAAAAGAGGAGACTGAGGGGGGATATGATAGAGGTATATAAAATCATGAGTGGTGTGGAGAGGGAGGACAAAGAAAAGTTATTTATTAGTTCCCTAAATAGAAGAACTAGAGGACACCAAATGAAATTAATCGGTAGCAGGTTTAAAACTAATAAAAGAAAGTTCTTCACACAGCATGTAGTCAGCCTGTGGAACTCCTTGCCAGAGGAGGCTGTGAAGGCTAGGACTATAACAGAGTTTAAAGAGAAGCTAGATAATTTCATGGAGGTTAGGTCAATAAAAGGCTTTTAGCCAGGGGATAAAATGGTGTCCTTGGCCTCTGTTTGTCAGAGGCTGGAGAGGGATGGCAGGAGACAAATCGCTTGATCACTGTCTTCGGTTCACCCTCTCTGGGGCACCTGGTGCTGGCCACTGTCGGCAGACAGCATACTGGGCTTGATGGACCTTTGGTCTGACCCAGTACGGCCGTTCTTATGTTCACCCTCTCCTGCACCCCCTCCACAGAAAAGTACGGCCCTTGACCACTTACCAAAATCTTAGAGTGGCCCCCCCACCAAAAATTATTGCCCACCCCCATTTTAGCCTCTCTTAGGCCGTGCATCTGCATAATCTGAATGTATTGTATCGCCTAACCCCCTCCAAGGCCCTATTGTGCTAAATGGTCTACAAACATCAAGCAAAATGTTTCCAGTTTTCCCACGTTTCATAAATCATTTATATTAAGAAACCACACATTCTAGTTCTTGTATCTTCTTAATACAAAAGATATTAAGATATGGCTGGACTTTGGTGTTAAATTCCACATCATTTCAGGCTTCAGCACTATAAATCACAGGTCACCCCACTGAATCAATGCAAGTCTATTTCTTTTCAACTCTGTCCTTGCTGGCCTGCTGGTAAGCAAGCACAACTGCAAGGAAAGTCTGAGATATTTACCCTACTGCATATTGCATGAGGCAAAAATCATGCTGTTCAGTCAAGAATCATTCCTATTCAAAATTAACATCTCTTCATGCCTCAAAATGGGAATCCTATCCCTGTCCTTTTGCCCAAAGCCACATACAGAGGCAGCAGTGGGAGGTGACAGCAGGCCTTGTCTGGGGGGAAGGGGGGAGAAGTGTCTGAGCTCCCCACAGACAGAGGCTGCTGCGGGGGGAAGACTGCCGGCATATCTACTTCGTGGCAGCCTCCTCCCCAACCCAGCTGCTGGCTGCTGTCTTTTAAGCCAGCTCCCCCTGACTCTTTGCTGCCTCTGATAAAGGGAAATGTGAGTAGTCGAAAAGATTAACCCATAAGTGTAGGCTTATGGGTTAATTACATACTCTACTACTTGTTTACATCCCTAGTTTGAATATATCTAGGCTGCCCCCCACCTTGACAGTAGAACATGGGGGCCTGGTAAGAACCCTTAAAATACCCTGCCACTAAAGGCTTGTTTTTAAAAAACCAAAAAACAAAACACACACACACACACACACACACACCTCTTCAAGGTCACAGATTCTCTGACCTTGGTTGGTATGCTACCACCACCCAAATGCAAAAATCCCCTGGAATCCAGAAACATGCACTTGGGAACTTCTTCCTATGAGGTGACCCCAAGCTCTTTAAATCTCCCTCAGGAGAGAGCTTGAAAACAAACTATAATTTCTTACTAGCTAATCTTCTGTCTCAGGCACATGTACACAGAACCTCCTAGGACACAAGAGTCTGATCATAGTCTTAAAAAGGTGATTTTTAGTAACAAAACAAAGACAACATACTTGGTAAAGCATGCTTGATTGCCAGGAGACAGAGCAACTGAAAAAAAAAAAAGCAGATTGAAGCGCAGAGAATTGCTTCCCTGGAATTCAGTTTAAAAGTTTTTTTGGAGGCGGAGTTCAGCACAGAGGAGTTTAAACAAACAAACAAAACCTGATCACATCTAATTAAACATTCTCTGTTCACTTAGGGTATGTATACATTTGCACCCTCTTTCGAAAGAGGGATGCAAATGCAGCTGAGCGAAATTACAAATGAAGTGCGGATTTGAATTTCCCGTGCTTCATTTGCATATTTGAGTTATGGCGCTATTTTGAAATAGCGCTATTTCCAAATAAACACTGTGTAGATGCAGTTATTTGGAAAGAAGTCCCTTCTTCCGAAATAACCCTTATTCCTCATAAAATGAGGTTTAACAGTTATTTCGGAAGAAGGGTTTTCTTTCAAAATAACCACGTCTAAACAGCACGTTATTTCGAAATAGCGGCTGTCCACGATTATGCAAATGAAGCACAGGATATTTAAATCCCCACTTTATTTGCAATTTCGAATGTCTACATTTGCATCCCTCTCGAAAGAGGGTGCAAGTGTAGACATACTCATACATATTCTCTGTTCCAAGGTTCAGTCTGATAGCGATTTTCAAGTATCTAAAATGGTGTTATAAGGAGGAGGGAGAAAAATTCTTCTCCTTGGCCTCTGAGGATAGAACAAGAAGCAAGGGGCATAAATTGCAGCAAGGGAGGTTTAGGTTGGACATTAGGAAAAACTTTGTCAGGGTGCATTAAACACTGGAAAAAATTGCCTCCGGGGCTTGTGGAATCTCCATCACTGAAGATATTTAAGACCAGGTTAGACAGACACCTGTCAGGGATGATCTAGACAATGCTTGGTCCTGCCATGAGGGCAGGGGACTGGATGTGATGACCTCTCAGGGTCCCAGTTCTAGTGTTCTATGATTCCTTAGGCATGAATATCACTGAAAAATCCATGCTTTTATTCCTGATTCAGTCCATCTGTTTGCCCCAGCTCCTGCTCTGATCTCTCACACAAAGGATACTGAAGCAGGCAAAAACAGTTTCATTTCTAATCTCTCTTCCCATTGGGTCTTCTGGCTCCCTGCCAGCACTTCCTGAATGCCCACTGGTCTGGGTTTAACTCTTAATAGGCAATTTAGTTAACTGCATACTGGGATGTCTATCAAAGAATCCCATCGAACACAGAATAATTCCTTCAATTTTGTGGGAGAATTTGTCTTCTGGTGGTTGGGATATGTTCCATGGAAGGTTATTTGCTGAGTCTTCAGTTATCAGTTGCCTTCTAATTTTTGTGGAGACTTCAATACAGTTGAACTCAGTTGCTGCTACAGTGAGAGCCATAATTAAAAAACTAAAAAGCTCTCGTCCACTAGAGCCCCTTCTCTACTTACCCTAAATTGATGACATCTTCATCACCTGGACCCATGGGAAGGTGGCTCTGGAAGAATTCCACCGCAATTTCAACAAATTCCACCCCACCATCAACCTCAGCCTGGACCAGTCTACACAAAAGATCCACTTCCTGGACACTACGGTGCAAATTAGTGATGGTCACAAACACCACCCTATACCGAAAACCTACTGACCGCTATGCCTATCTTCATGCCTCCAGCTTCCATCCCGGACACACCACACGATCCATTGTCTACAGCCAAGCACTAAAATACAACCACATTTGCTGCAACCCCTCAGACAGAGACAAACACCTACAAGATCTTCACCAAGCATTCCCGAAACTACGATACCCGCCCGAGGAAGTGAGGAAACAGATTAACAAAGCCAGATGTGTACCCAGAAGCCGCCTACTACAAGACAAGCCCAACAAAGAAACCAACAGAACACCACTGGCCATCACCTACAGTCCTCAGCTAAAACCTCTCCGACGCATCATCAGTGATTTACAACCCATCCTGGACAATGATCCCTCACTTTCACAGGCCTTGGGAGGCAGGCCAGTCCTTGCCCACAGATAACCTGCCAACTTGAAGCAGATTCTCACCAGCAATTATACACCGCACCACAGTAACTCAGGAACCAATCCCTGCAACAAACCTCGGTGCCAACTCTGCCCACATATCTACACCAGCGACACTATCACAGGACCTAACCAGATCAGCCACACCACCACAGGTTCATTCACCTGCACATCTACCAATGTAACATACGCCATCATGTGCCAGCAATGTCCTCTGCTAGATACATCGGCCAAATTGGACAGTCCCTACATAAAAGAATAAACGGACACAAATCAGATATCAGGAATGGTAATATACAAAAACCTGTAGAACACAGTAGCAGATTTAAAAGTAGCCATCCTGCAACAAAAAAGCTTCAAAGAGAAACTGCTGAGCTACAGTTCATCTGCAAATTTGACACTATCAATTTAGGATTAACCAAACACTCTGAATGGCTAGCCAAATACAAAAGCAGTTTCTCCTCTCTTGGTGTTCACATCTCCACATCAGATGCTAGAAGTGGGCCTCATCCTCCCTAACTGAATTGACCTCATTATCTCCAGCCTTACTCTTGATTGGTTCTCTTTTCTTATGCCTGTATATTTATATCTGCCTCTGGAATTTCCACTATGTGTATCTGACAAAGTGGGTCTTTGCCCACGAAAGCTTATGCTCCAATAAATCTGTTAGTCTATAAGGTGCCACAAGACTCCTCGTTGCTTTTGGAGATCCAGACTAACTTGGCTACCCCTCTGATAATTAAAAAACTGTTCTTTCTTTTCCTGGCTCTTATATTCAGTATTAGAAGATTTACCAGGCATTGCTTGAGTCCTTAGCTCAATTTTTGTTTTTCATTTAAATCATTGCTTGGGGCTGGGGCTTGGGATGAGAAGTTGAGTGTGCAGGCTGCCCCAGGGAGAGGCAACTACCCCAGCCCTCTCTCACCACAGCAGCTTGGGGCCAGGTGACTGCAGCTCCGGTGGGCACAGCCAGGGAAAGAGTGCATGTCCCCTGGCTGGGGCAAATCCAGGTACATCTGCCTCCTGCACTTCCCAGCCAGATTGAGGAATGAAGCAAACTACATTTTCCCATTGCTCCCTGATGAAGGGGAACAGCTCGCAATGTTCCTGTACAAATGGTGGGGAAGGGGGACTTCAGCCCCCTTTGCCCTCTCTAAAGAGTGCCTGGGGGTGCAAGACTCAGGGATGAGGTAGTGCCAGACAGGGGAGGGGCATGGTATGCCCCCAGCCAGCCCATTTCACTTGCCTCATGATTGTCTCTCTTCCGTTTGGTTTTATGAGAAACAATCCCATTCTGGGATTTGGTTCCTAGTACAACCAAATCCTTACCTTGATTTAAGTTGTAAGAGAAAGGAAGCTGTATACTGATTTTTGTGATCCTAGCTTTTACTGTTTAGAAGGAGTTATTGAACAGAGACAGACTCAAACATTAGATACTAGGGATGTAAGCAACTAGTCGACTATCCAATAAGCATATGCTTATCGGATAGTTGAGGTGACTAGTTGCTTCCCTCCCCGCTGCCTCTATCAGAGAGGCAGCAAGTGGGGGGGGAGGAGGGGGGGGGAAGAGACAGGAGCTTGGGGAAGGGTTTAAAGAAGGGTAGGTCAAAGAAATGCACCTTGCACTTGGAGCAGAAAGTGGGATTCTTCAATGTTGGTTGCACCGGTGAGTGTTTGAAATAGGAAAGCAAGATTGTTTCTGGGAAAGAGATGTTGACTCTTCTGGTCAGGAGTGGTGTCAACTATCCATGATTCTTTCACACGCCAGGATGACAGGAGTTGGATTTACAAGTCCTGAGTCAAGACTCATTTAGGGTGTCCAGAACTTCTTGCTGTGTTACTGTACTCAACTCTGTGAATGCAGGTGGGCTGTTGGTTGATGGAGGCAAAGCAGATCCGTATGATTTGAAAAGCCATCCCAAATGTGCACGGCCTTAGCACAGTAGAATGATAGCTCTTCACTAAGGCTAAGATTGTCATGGTTATTTTATGAAGTCACAGGCAATGAATGAAAATTCATGGAGCTGTGACCTGTCCGTAACTTTCACTAAAATAATGACAAAATGGGAAGAGGCAGATCCAGCACCTAAAACTGCTGCAGCTCCATGGGTTCCCCACTGCTGTGATAGCAGGGAGTTGCAGGATGAATCTTTATCCAAAAGAGAAAAACAGGACACCCCCAGCCGCTTTCCTGAGCATCTCCTCCCTCCAGTGCAAGGCTGTTATTGGAATCCTGTAGGGCCCTCTCAGGAGACTGGTGCTCGTCGTTGGAACCTGCTATGGCCCCTTCTCCCCCCTCTCCTCTCCTCTCCCCCCCCCCAAGGACTGAAGCACAAAATATCACAGGTTTCTAGAAATCAGATTCTGTGACTTCCATCACACCTCCATGAAACAAAGGTAACCTTACTCTTCACAGTGCTTGATGCTTGGCTCTGATGCACACCCTTGGCATCCAGAACTAATTAAGCTGTTTACCATGCTGAATAACTCCTTGGAGTGGGAGTTGACAGGCTTAATAAAAAGCTGACAAGAAGGTTCTCTTTGCCTCAACATTAGAAAAATAATTTATCTTCTGCTTATTTTTAAACTATCCAAAATAGGAAATTCCAACTTCACCTTTACACCTGCTGTAGTGCTCAACTTCGTAAAAGGTAGTGCAGTGGAGGAGCAACAGCAAGTAAGGTGATGGCAAAACTATTTGAATATGAAGCACAGATTTCAAATTCTTAGGTTGGCATAGAAGTGAAGAGTCTTTCTGCTTACAAAAATTCAGAATTAATCCCTTCCCTTTCAAAGTGACCTGGCCAGTAATATTACAGTAGTTTATGTGCAATGAGCTGGTATCAAACCAGTTTAAAAGTGTTATTGTCCACCTTACAGAAGAACTATTGTCTCAACAAATATCAAGGATTTACTAGGCACAAAAAACCAGCCTCTATATCGGATACCTCCAAATTGAAATGGAGACAGATAAGGTGCTTTTTCTATGGCTATGTCCATGAGGAACTTCAATTTCCAGTGGTGGCCAACTGGCACCTCATTTTAAAAGTAAACGTTCCCATAAACGTCTGGTAAGTAGGACTGGAGATGGTTGCCCACATATATTTTAGAAATCCATTTGGTTGGAAATAACTCCCTTAAGTATACACACACATCCCGCTCCCATCTACCCCCACATAAGTAAAATTTAAAACTGACCACTTAAAAAAAAAGTAATTTATTGATATGAAAGCTATGTGCAAGTTGTTCACACTATGTTTTATTTACAGTAGTAACGTACATACAGCAGGTATTAAATGTCAAATTTCAATTTCTCCAACTTGTTTTTCTCCCTTAATTACTTGCTTATGTCAGTAGTTTCATTGGATACTGGATTTGTTCAAGATGTGCAAAAAAAAATTTTGATGAACAAATGTTTTAAATTAAATTTCTCAAACGTGTTAGAATTTCATTTCCACAGATTTGTTTCTACGAAAGAAAACTTACAACAGATTGTGTACACAGCAAAAAACAGAAAGGTTTAGAAATGAAATTAAACTCTCCCTGTTCCTTCCCCCCACCCAAGTATAAAACCAAACAACTAGGGCCTGGTCTATGCTAGGTTTCTCTGAAAAAATTCAATGCCATTTCTTCTATTGATGAAAGTAACAACCAGAGTGCTTGCATGGACAAAGTGCCTATGACTGCTAGCATTTTAACCATACCATTCTCTATCACTGCTTAAACTACTTCTTATTGTGCTTAAAACACAAGCAGCCATCTGAGTCCTGTCAACGCTAAAATTCCCATAGCTGTACTAAAACTAGTGATAGGAAATTCTGGGAGAACAAATCCCAGTATAGAAAAAGCTGTACAAGTATAGCTGTATTAGAAACCTAAAATTCAGATGGTGATGGATCTCTGACATAGTTCCTCATAATTCACAGTTGCCTGTCTGATATAATCAATACATTATAGCTTATTTAATTTAAATCAAAGGATGATGTTAATGCCTGGATTGATTTTTTCCGGAATGTAGTGATAATGGCAGACCAAAGTTAGTTTCTTTTTCAATCAATATATCCTCAGCTTATTTATGTACAGTAATACCAAAATATTACTACACCATTTTCAAGGAGGATTCAGGTCACCAATGCTAATTAACACTTAACTGTATTGTTTGTTGAAAAATTTTACCTTTCACTTATCAGAATTTCTTGAGTAAGCTGTACCCGTTTGCTTTGTGTAGCCACTGGAAAGTTCACATGATTAGTATATTTCCTGACAAAGAGACTGTAAATTATATTTGCCAATTAACCAGCGATTAACCTCTTTGTCATTCACTAATTTGTTGAAAAGAAGCATTTCTAAACCAAGAGGGTATATATAGGTGGTTGGATTGGAAGAGTAGGGCAAGGAAGAAGCACAGTTTCAGAGAGCTGAACTGTATTAAAAGTGGATTCCAATTAAAAGAAGTTCATTTAAAACAACTGTTAGTTAAACTAGTATGAAAATTGGTTTTCAGTCTACACTCTCTCTCTTTTTGACTCTCGTGTCCAGAACCACAGGAAGCATTTTTCCCTGGTAAAGAAGAATGATACATTGGTTTATGTTGATTAAATAGGATATTTAACATGTAAAGTTCCACGCTGCTTACCAATTTAACATTAGGGAGATGGGATTGTTAAGGCAAATAATGTTGTTTCCATCTGTTGATCTAAATTCTGTTTGAGCATATCAGTGATAAATGAACATTGAGAATTATCCGTTATTGTAAATTAACTCCTTAAATGTTGGCAAGTGATATTTGTACATTTATAATTTTAGCACCTTAAACTGGAATTCAGATTCTGTTAAGTGACAGACTAGTGAAGGGACTGTGTGTGGTGAAGAGAAACTACAGTTTTACTACAGGCCTAATGTACAGAGAAGAGCCATAAAATTGTGGATAGTGATGTCTATTTAATTCTTCAACAAATAAATGTGCATGTGAGAGAAACAACATCAGAAACAGCATCACGAACACATCTATTTTATCAACTAAATCTGTGGGAAAAATACATGCAAGTGTGCTGGAGTCTCAATTCAAATTATAGGAAGCTATAATGCGTAACAAAATTTTAACTTTAAGAGGCTAGTGTGATCAACATTTACTGTGCTGCCTTCAGCCAGAAGAAAATAACAAACCACCATGTTTGTTAATCTTAAAATAAATTGGCTTATCTTAGAAAAATTCCTCACAGCATTGTAAAATGTTTTTTCCCCGGAGGGCAGTACTTAAAGTAGACTCTTGTATAAACATTCTAGTCCTGCTGTCTCTTCTACAGACACTCTTAGCCTTCATATTTCCCAAAATATTTGAAAAGAACTAAAAAAAAAAAAAAATCTCACCTCCTCACTGTCCAACTTAATTTTAAAAGAAACACTTATTATCCCACAATAGTTTTGAAATTTCATTTTATTTTTAAATTCCACAAAAACAATTTTGCTAGTGGATGGTCCAGAGGTTTGGTCCCAGAGGGGGGGAAGGGGTCCTTGCACTTGATTGTCAACCCCAACAATGAAATGCAAACTCTGGTGCACATTCATTGGTTTGCACCAACTCCTTAGTACATCCTCCTGTTTTTTTAAAAGTTTCAGGCTAACTCACCTAAAGTCAAATTAATTTAGCCAGTTCAAAAACGTGTTTTATACTGCTGCTTTCTCTTCAAATTCTGGGGAAAAAATGGGCGCACACATATAACATTTTTACTGTGCCAACTATCAAATTCAGGTCTCTATTTGCCATGGTGCATGCAATATACTCATGGAAGAACACCTGGTGCTTTCTCCTTTCATGGTATTTAAACCTCTATTGTAAAAGCAGCTTAAAAACTATGCAACAAGACTACACTGTCCAGGCACTAGAACTTTAATGGTTCTGCCTAAGTTTATATGATACTGTCACCGGACAGTAAACTTGGTCTGTTTTATTTGCACCAGAAAACTGGTAAGGAAACATTTAGAGCCATGTATTATGTGGATTAAATATGACTTGTTTTGCAAAGTACAGCATACTTTTCTGTCTGTAAGCCAAACCAACTGTCTTTACATGAGCAAATTTACACATAGTTGCAGTACACAGATAAGAGTTCATAAATAAAATTCTACCAGGTATACAACGCTTAGCAAATGTTCAAGTCATCAGGATTCTCCACCCATATAAACTGTGTGGCGGGTAGAGATAACCTTCACCAAAGATGAGTCTCTCGAATCTCAGCAATAATCTGACTGGCTCGCTGCAATGCCTGCACAGAGGGAAAAAACACAAGAAGAAATATTAAATATTACCCTATTTGCCTCATGTGAGAGCTAGGAGATAATTCTTTGGAAGATGATGTCTATTCAACCATGTTTTACAAAACAAGATCATTGTTTTCACTGCTGGGAGGCGTAATTCAGTAATATTTTAAGAGGCCTTTCAGATCCCCAGATGGAACATACTACACAAGTGCAAAATATTACAAAAACAAAGTATTGTCACAATTGTAACCCACAATTATCGCGTCAAGTCACCCCCTCTCCCCTTAGCCTCATTAAAGAACTGAAAGTGTTAGAAATTCATGCAAAACAAAAAGGTTGTGTTCCAGCCATAACTTTGAGACTTGTCTTTTGGTTTGAAAATGTTCTCACCTATCCAAAAGCCCCAATGTATTTGTACTAATACTCCATGGGGATAATTAAGTCTTTATATAAGCTACATACCTATTTGCTACTATTTATATCATTATAACACGCACAGAATAAAACACTTTCTGCAACCAATGTATAAATTGCATTTATTTTGTACCTTTAAACCTCTTCACTTGCATTCTGCCTAATTCATGCACCACTGGACTATGTCCAGATCCTGGCAGCTTTAAAATAGCTGTCATTTTAAACAAACTTAATAAATCACTTTATGATAAGTACCAACAATGCACTCAGGACCACACAAGACAGATGGCTCAGGCCCCAAAGAGTTTACAATGAACAAAATTCTTTCACTGATTCAAACATGTGGCTCAAGTAAGAAAAGAGATTTAAAATTACACTTGTTATATCCAGTCTTGGAACTGAGAGAGTATCTCTAATATGCAGAGTCAATACCTGCTCATTCAATGAGAGAATTGCCCCATGCTATATCTCCCTCACTGTGCTGATTTGATTGTCTGGAAAACATATTTCTCTATGCCAATTCAGAGCAGAGGAATGGAACCTGCGGTATTAAGTACACCAAAAACTAGTGGAAAATTAGAAATTTGGAAAAAAACAATTTTACTGTATTGTTAGAATTATAGGACTGGAAGGGACCCCGAGAGGTCAAGTCATCTAGTTCAGTTCCCTGCACTCACAGCAGGACTAAGTATTATCTAGATCAATGTTTCTCAACCAGTGGTACGAGTGCCCTTAGGTTAGGGGTACTCGAGAGAAGTCTGGGGGTACATCAACACAACTAAAATTTGGAGAAAACTGAATTTTTGTTTAAAGTTTTACAGCACTTTATTATTTTTGTACTTTTTTACACCCAAAAATTTCATCGCCCACCTCGCAACGATTAAGTTGTTTAAACAAATGTGTTGCAATAGTAGAAAAAAATTGTGTGTGTCTGAAAACTGTAGGTACTGGGGTACTTTTTTTTTTTTAACAAAGGTTGAGAATCACTGATCTAGATCATTCATAAAAGGTGTTGAGATTTTTTTATGACGTTAGACGATGAAGATTCTACAACCTCCTAGGCAATTTATTCCAGCACTTAACCACCCTGACAGGAAGATTTTCCTCATGTCCAACATAAAACTCCACTGCTGAAATTTAAGCCCATTGCTTCTTGTCCTATCCTTAAGAGGTTAAGAAGAACAATTTCTCCTTCCTTGTAACAACTTTTTAGGTATCTGAAAACTTATGTTCCCTTCTCAGTCTTCTCTTTTCCTGACTAAATGAACCCAATTTCTTCAAATTTCCCTTTTTTCCCCCACAAGTGTCACACTATTGACTCATGGTCCACTATGATCGCCCACATCCCTTTCTGAAGTATTCCTTCCTGGAGTGTCGCTTCCTATTTTGTACATGTGCAACTGATTGTTCCTTCCTAAGTGAAGTATTTTGCATTTGTCCTTATTGAATCTCATTCTATTTACCGCAGATTATTTCTCCGGTTTGGCCAAATTAGGGATGTGACTGGTTAACCAGTGAGGGCTGGAGCAGCTTTCAGCCCCTGCCTTTAACTGGTTAAACATTACATTTTTACATCCCTAGTCCAAATAATTTTTTAATTACAATCTTGTCCTTCAAAGCACTCGCAATCCCTCCCCATCTTGGTACTGTCCACAAACTTTATAAGTGTGCATTATTTTAAATCATTGATGAAGATACTGAACAAAACTTGACCCTGAACTGATCCCTGCGGGACCCCACTCATGCCCTTCCAGCATGACTGTGAACCATTGATAACTACTCTTTGGGAACCGTTAGCCAACCATTTATGCACCTACATTATAATGGCTTCATCTAGGTTGTATTTTCCTAGTTTGTTTATGAGCAGGTCATGTGAGACAGTATCAAAAGCCTTACTAAAAACCAAGATATACCACCTCTACAACTTCCTTATTATGAATAAGGCTTGTTACCCTGCCAAAGAAAGCTGTCAGGTTGGTGTGGCATGATTTGTTCTTACCATCTTATCTTCCAGATGTTTGCAAACTGATTGCTTAATTATTTACCCCGTTATCTTTCCAGGTACAGAAGTTTAAGTCTGACTTGTCTGTAATTCCTCGGGTTGACTTTATTTCCCTTTTCATGTTGAATCTAGAATAGCTAATGCCCTCGCCTAAACTCACTGCAGTACAAGAAACAGGTGTAGCATCCAAAGTCACAGTCATACTCACAAAAATATGTCCCTAATCAAAATCTTTAAGACAGGAGTTCAGTATTCTTCACAGAAATAAGTGTGGATTTGGAGGTGGGAGGAGGGAAGAGAACGTTTAACCCCACCTTCAAAAGGAAATTGTGTCATGGGAGAGTTACAGAGCTTTAACGGATTATATTGGAAAACTTCAAAAAGTTCACTATTCTAAAACTCCTTTATAAAAGAAAGATAATACCAATCTAGCAAAGCTATGTATGGGCTTACTCCAGGAGCTAAATTCATAATGCATGGTGTACTAGTATTTCCTTACTGCTTTCTTGCCCATGTACAGCATCTATAAAAGAATGAACTAGATCAAAAGAAAAACTGACCTGAATCAAAAAAGCATGGCAAAAACCTGAACACGGTTACATACATGAAATCTCAAGAGATTTATCATGATGCTTCAGTTTAAGTAACTTCACTGGGAGTTTTGGTTTTCATTACCTTTAACATGTCAGCTGCCTCCTTTCTGCGTTGTGCCATGTCCTCAGATTCAGTCAGAAGGTCATCTAACAACAAGGATTTATACAGCTGTCCAACTAGCTCGCTCTGAAGTGTGTCTTTCACATGGTTCACCAAAAAATGCATCACTGCCTTTGGCACGCTGTAAGCAAAAATAATAATAGTAATAATAAATAATAATAATAAATAAATAAAATACATAAATAATAAAACAACAAAATATCAAACAAGCCACATAAAGCTAGGGCATAAGCTAATCTAGATTCAACATGCAGTTTGAGTAAATCTACATGTTCCAATATAAACAATTATACAGAATTTTCACAAGAATCTCATAGCAATATGTCCTAACTACCTGTAAAGTGACCGTGTGCAGTAAAACAACTGTGGAGTTTATTGTACTCCCATCTGTAAAATCCTGAACCATTCTATACCAACTGCTAAGTCTAAATTATTTTTATTACCGTAGCAACTAGAAGCCTGATCAAGATCAGCCCCCATTGTATTAGGCACTATAAAAACACTAAGCTCTTCACAGCAGGTTCTCTCAATATCTAAATCAGGGATGGGGAATCTACGGCCTGCAGGCTGGAACTAGCCCCAAGCTTGCCTTGATCCAGCCTGCGAAGCTTGGGGCTTTCCCTTCCCCTGCAGCAGAGGGAGCCAGCACTGGTGCACCAATTCCATGGCAAGTCTGAGCCTTGACACCCCCATGTCTGGCTAGAATGCCAGCACTGGCTCGCTGCTGCAGGGGGAAGCAGCAGGAAGCTGGTATTAAAGCCCTGCATGGCCAGCTCTGCCTGACATGGAGAGGCAGCGGCTCTGTACACTGCTGTTGCCCCGGGCTTCACTAGGGCAACAGCAGTGCAGGGAAGAGCTCGCCTGTAGGCCCTCTCCCCCCTCCCCCCCAACTAAATGGGAATCGCAGCTAATGGGAGAAACTAGAGGCAGCACCTGCAAGTGCAAGGCAGCACAGAGCCACCTGTGCCATGTAAGCACCCCAACCCCCTACCGCTTCCTGCATGCTCCCTTCCCTCCCAGACCCCGTTCCTACACCCTACCTCCCACCCAGACCACACACCTGCACCCTACCTCGTGCACAGTTATCACACCTTCCACCCCAGACAACTTCCTGGCAGCCCCCCCTCCTGCACACTGAATTTCTCAGAGCCTAGGGAGGCCCCATAAGAGTTAATCCAACCCTGGGTGGAAGTCCTGAGCCTGGAACATAAGGGGAACCCTCTCTCCTCCCTCTCGAGGTCATGAGTAAAGCGAGTGTCTTTTTTTTCTCCCTGCCTCTCAAGTTGGGGGACACATCAGTGTGGGGGGATTTTCCTCCTCATTTGGGGGCCAGGTTAGTGAGGTTTGGGGGGGTTTGGTTTGTTTCCTCATTTGTGTGTAGCCCCCAACTGATTTTTCTGTGGGTCAGGGGCTACTGACCCAAACAAGGTACCCCACCGCTGATCTAAAAATAGCCCATACAAAGGAGGAAAAGGGAAATGGAAGCACAGTGAAGTACTTGTCCATGGTCACACAGCAGGTCAACAAAAGAGCTCTGAACAGAAGACAGGTCTACCAATTCCCTGGTATTACCCTATACCAGTTCCTCTTAATTTTTTCCAGACAACGGTATCCCTTTCAAGGGTCAGATTTGTCTTGGGTACCCCAAGTTTTACCTTACTTAAAAATTTACAGAATTAGACAAAAATGTCACAGCACACTATTACTGAAAAATTGCATACATTCTCATTTTTACCATACAATTATAAATCAATTGGAATATAAATGTTGTACTTACATTTCAGTGTAGAGTATATTGAGCAGTATAAACAAATTGTCTATGAAATTTTAGTATTTGCTGACTTCACTAATGCTTTTTATGTAGCCTGTTGTAAAACTAGGCAACTATGTAGGTGAAATGATCTGCCACTGCCCTATTCATGGGATGCTGCTGCTTTTAAGGCACCACACAGCAAGAAGTGATGGGAATTTCAAAATTTGAGATATTAGATAAGGAGAAAATAATTACCCAAAACAGAGTTTGGCCATGCCCCTGTTCTTAGATCCATGGAAACATGGATCTAAGCTCCCAATTATAGAATTCTTTTTACTTTGCCTATAAAGAAGAGATAATTGCTAACTTTTCTGTAAAGTTTTCAGTAATAAAACCATTAGTCACTCCATTCTTCTTAGCACAAAAAACTGCGCAACAGCAACTTTAAAGACTTCTACACAGTGGAAGCAGCATGCTTTGACATTAATACATCTAGCCATATGGCTAAGGATTGGCACATGCTAGTTGAAAATTATACATGAACCTCCTCAGACTGAAGGCTGGTGGCTGCAAAGATGAGTCCTTTGAATGCTTGACTGGACCTTAGATGTATACCAATTACTTGCCCCTATTCATCAATACAGATTGCAGTATAGTACCATATACAAAAGTAGACAGACACTCTCTTCAAAACTACATGAAAATGTTAGTACTCTGTTGTATTACACTTTAAAACAAGAACTAGTATTGGATGCTTTGAAAAACTGTGCTTTTTGCCTAACAAGTAGACGTTAATTTGATAAGCAATCAAACTCCATAGCTCTTCCCTGCAGAGCTATTAAACTCTGTCAAGAGTGATAAAGAAATACAAAAGCAAATGTTATATTCAGCAACAAATGGCACAGCTATATCACAAAAAGACAGGCAAAGTTCAGATATCCATGTAAAGTTAGCTATTACCTGTCCTGAATGTTCTTCCTGACAATAAGGAAGTAGGATTTGATAAGTCGTTCAATCACTTCGCAGTCTCGTTGCTCACGGGCAGAGAGTCTGCGTGCAACAGGTACAGGCTATGAGAAAAAATAAAAACAAACTTACTTTAATGTTTACAGGTCGACTATAAACTTTACCTACTTAGGAAAGCAGAGTAATTAACACCAGTCATCTTTCAGCCTGATTCCAACCGGACTTGCAACAAGTGTTTACCCTCCCCAAAACAGAACTAGAGATGTTTTGACAAGTCAGAAACATGGGCTCTGAAACTGAGCTAAGTAGTAGTACAGAAGGCAGGAAATGATCAAGAAAACAACCTCTCAGAGAAAAAGGCAGCAATAGTTTAATCTAATCAAATGACTTTGATTTTTACAATAGCTCATTGTTCTGACAGTGAAAGTGATTGTTCATTTGAGCCTGCTGAAGTCTAGGACACATTTGCTATTCTGACAAGAGATTAATCTTTTTATAGTATAACGAAGTAGTCAAGTAGATCCTTCATTTAGATTGGTGTGAAACTAATCCAGTTCTTCCCAGCTCTGTTCCATGAACTAAAGGGCAAGGAAGGGTTAATGGCACAGGACCTGTTCATGTCCAGTTTCATATTTTACAGACACAGAATTCAATACAGATTAAAATCCTGTTTCCTGTGCCTGACCTAATCAGGAGAGGTGCAGCTATAGCATATTTTTCACAACTTACCACATCCAATAGGTTTACAGCATGGCCTTTTTGGGGACTGGCAGGTAAGACTGTAATTGGTTTAGATTTTTCCTCCATTAATATCTCTTCAGCTTTTGAGGGTTTCAGCATTCCTCTCCAGTTGCCTGTTCCAGGTTCTTGAGTCACATCTCCCACCCCAGGAGCAGCCTGCAGAAACAGGACAATGCAAAGATATACTGGTCAACCAGAAGTCAGACACTACAGTGATGCTCGTGTGATCAGGTATGGCTCAGAGTCACCGGCATTAGATGCAACTTTGAGTGTACATCCCTTTCCTTCATTTCATTCTTTGCTTCCAACAACTTTTCCCTCCCTCCAAGTTTCATCTTGGGCAACGGATTAGAGGAATACATTCAATTCACTGTGACAATGTTGAGCAGCATCAGTGTAAACAGTATAATTTTTCAAATGTACATAATAGTTTAAATCCTATTTTAAAAAGTGGCTTAAGTACTTCAGAGCCTAAAACCCACCAGAAGTCTCTGAGACTTGGCTTGTGTACATTAGACCTTTTCCCGATATATTTTATTTTAGTCTAAGAGCTATACTTAAACTGGTATAACTACCCTGAATGGATATTTACTGAATAAGAGTGTCTTTTGGTTTTAGCTTACACTGCTCCAAAAGTGACATAAACGACACCAGAATTCTGGATTAGGAGTGCCCCCAGGGGGAGTTACACTGGTATGGTTTAGGGATGTAAGCAACTAATCAACTATCCAATAAGCAAAAGCTTATCGGATAGTCGACACAAGTCGACTAGTCGGTTCCCCCTGACTTGCTGCCTCTATCAGAGGGAGCTCACCTTCTCCCTATAGCAATTTAAGGTTTCCCATGTAGATAAGCCTTAGGCTCTTAAGTAACTAGTTCATTTTGAAAATGGGAATTAGGCTCCTAAATCATTCAGGCACTTTGTATAATGATCCATCTTGTAGAGATAGGCCCCTATGAAAATTGAAAGGAGCAGTTTTTGTTGAACACATTTGTCTTGGTAAGTATATTTCTAGATAACAACTCTGAAGGTCTTGAACCTACTGAACAGATTTTCTAGTATCTCAATTCAAGCAGAAGAAAGAATAGTCCCTTACAATAACGACTGTAAAACCCTATGCATTCAAGTTCCCAAGTAAAGCCTATACGTATGCTGCAAAACTTTAGGGATCTGTCTCCAAGGAACTAACTGCCCAGCCTCAGCTTGTACAAACTGGCATACAATGGCACATAAGCCAAAATTAAATAATTTAGATGAGCAAAACAGAAGGAAATCTGCACCCGCTGAGAGATAGGAAAGAAAGCAACACTCTCAGCAAGCAGAGCCTCCGTTATGGAGAAAGGACAGCACACTATTCTTCATGTTCCAGTAAAAGGATCTAACACCCATTCTGGGTTGCACGTTAGGGACACTGGAAGAAAAAATATTAGTAAATGGTACTGTTGCATTAGTTTGAAGACTACGTTGATAGATGCACTCATTCACAGAACCTGATCAGCCATCCTGCACCACTCTCTAAGCCTATCATCTCTTTTATTCACCCTACTTATATACCGTTGACAGATTACTGTCTGTGAAGAGAAATTTAAATGTAATAGCTGCATCACTGAGAGTGCTGAAATACTTAAATCTTGTTTCAAGTGCACAAGCCAAACTCCATCTAATGTGCTCAGTTAAAGGGAGAGACATTAAGATAAAGACTTACAAAGGCTCATTACATTTTCCACTAGTGGTAAGATTTCTGCCAAAAATGATTTTACTATCAGGTGAGGTATTAAGCCAGAGAATGCTGCTCCATAATGGTGATCGCTAAACACACCACATGCCCTTTCAGCACAGAATCAGTCACATCTATCACTGTCCAAAATATTTCTGCAACAATTTTGAAATAAGACTACATTCTGTTAAACACAAACTGAGAAAGAGAATTAAAATTAACACAGAGCCTTACGAAACTTACAAATACGTATTTTATACAGTGAACAGGAATGTATTTGAATTCAACCGTTCCCCTGAAATCACTACTGCCATAATGCCTAAGGAACACACATCATCAATAGTACACAAAGCTTAGTGTAAGCAGTGTTCAGCTTTTGTTTAAACCCTCCTAAACCACTTGCTACAGTTTACAAATAAAGCTCCAGTTTCAACTGGAATGTATTGTAGGTTCTAGCTCCTTAATCAGGGGCAGGAGGCACACACAATAGTTGTTTATATGTGCATTCATCATCTAGCTCAATGGCATATGAATCTTGATTAAAGCCTATAGCTGTTCTAACAATAGAAATACTCAACAGCAAACATTTCTGCCCATAACATAAAGATGACTAGAAAAAAGCCTTTTTACACAGCTGTGCTGTGAATGTACACCAGAGCTGAAATGTAAAGAGCCACTGCAGGATGTATTGTACAGATACAAGTAAATTGGTTAGCACGGATTATTTCTAAAATGACAAAAGGGGGTTCAATTAGAACAGAGCCTCGTGATATCCCCTGCGCACAGCAGGAGGCTCACATTTTTTAATTTTATCTTCTCTTTTCTTCATTAAATGTCACCAAATATTAAAACACATAGTCTGACAAACAGGCTTAGAATGATGGATTACAGAATGGTAGTTGAACATTTGCTTAAACAATTTCCTGAAAATTATGGCTCTGCACATTCACACCATAATTCACCATAAATACACAGATAACAAAAGCAATGAAATTTCTGATTGTACATCAGACATCACTGCCCCGTGCAATCTAATAAAATGTGAGTAATGTTACTCAGCACTACAGGACTCATGATCGGACAGATGCAGAGGACACTGTGCCAATGATAAAACACTATGTACGTGAACTACTTTTTCTACTATCCAAGGTGCACCACAACAGGAATGAGCATGCAGTGCTTATAGGAAGAATCAGGACAGACCTTGCCATCAGCCTCAGCAGAAGTAGCAGTAGAGGTCTCCTGGGAGGCAGATGTTAATGCACCTGGAGGTTTAGTAGACTAAAGAAGGTAAGAAATGCAGAAAAAAATTAACTAAGGGCAGACACTGAATGTGCCTAATACATTCATAAATTAAAACAGTGTTTCTTAAACTTTTTAAGACTGAGGAACACCATTTTATGGGGAACACCAAGGATTTTTTTGTCAAGGGAAAAAAGGGGGGGGAGGGGGTGAAGCAGCCGCCAGGGAAAATTTGTTGAGCAAAAAGGGAGAGAGGAAAAAAAAAAAAAAAACAAAACACACCACAGGATCTGGGAGATCTGGGGGTCGAAATGTGCCACGACCGCCCCAGGAAGACTGCCCTAATAACAGTCTGAAACCGTAGATCACAAAAAAGTAAGGATAATAATAAACAAATGCGAAATAAGGTCATGTGTCTGGCCAGGAGGGAGGGTAGGGTCGAGAAGGGGTCTTGTGATAGGGTGTCTGGCCAGGAGGGAGGGCGGAGGAGGGAACTTGGGGCAGGGTGTCTGGCCAGGAGGAAGGGTAGAAGAGGGGTCTTGGGGCAGAATGTCTGGCCAGGAGCGGGTATTGGGGCATGGTGTCTGGCCAGGAGGGAGAGTGCAGGAGGGGACTTGGGGCAGGTGTCAGATCAAGCTGGGAATGCGGAGTCTTGGCAGGGGGAGGGGAGTGAATGAGGGGGATTTGGGTGCAGGGTCTGGGCGGGGGGGGGAGGGGGGGGAGAAGGGAGCTCAGTTCCCCCCTGCCCCCATGCAGCGGGGAACCCAGTGCAGCTGCAGCACCAGGCCAGGCTTCCTGCTGCCAGGGTGGCAGGGGGGGGAGAAACCCTGACCTTCCCCACTAGATTAGGGCACAGGGAAGAAAGAGCAGCAGTGTAAGAGGGGCAGCAGAGCTCAAGCACACCGCAGGTGGGGGGAGGGAGGGGAACAGCAGAGCCTAAGCGCCCCCCAGGTAGGGGGTGGCGGCAGAGCCTGAGCCGGGTTCCCAGCAGGTGGCAGTTTTAAAACGCCGAGGTCCAGGAGCGGTTCCTCAGCTCGACACCCTTCCCCCTCCCAGCAACAGTGGCCGCTGTAAAAGCTACCTCCTGCACACGTGGAGGACGACGAGGCTGCGCAGCACCGGAGGTCCTGTGGGATAGGGGCCGTCCTGCGGGCTGGAGGGGGGCCGGGGCAAGCCACAGCGGGAGCTGTCTATGGGCTCTGCAGGGGGCGGGGGAGCAGAATTTTTTTCTGTTCTCTCCATGGCACACCTCTGACTGCCTTGCGGCACACTGGTGTGCCAAGTAACACACTTTAAGAAACGCTCAATTAAAACATCTTTAGCTATCCAGGAAGACATTTTTAACTGGTAGATTTAGAAGTAGCACAATACAAACAGGAGAAGAATCCCAAAGGCCCTAAAAAGTAGCCAATTAAAATGTAAACACCTCTGGCTTAGTTTGCCTCCAAACCGTTGCCAATTCCCATGTTGCAGATTAAAATGCAACTGTACAATGAAATCAGAGAAAAAACACGATATAATGGGCATGATCAAACAGCACACATATCAAGCTCTGTAGTGCTGCTTAACATTCCCAGTTCTTCCAACAACTGGCTCTCACAGATCCTAGGGGTGATCCTATAAAGTAGTACTGGATACATTCTGAAAGCTTCTCTCACTTCTTTAAAGTTCAGTTCATTAACGGTTTTTTAAAATAACAAATTGCTACAATTCCTACAAATAGTATTTTGGAGATTCACAAACAAAATGTTTTGCACCAATCGGGTTTTATAATAATTTCACACAACACAGTACATTAAAACATGCTAAAATAATGACAGTTGGATTGCCCATTTTTCACAGATAAGTACACTTTGTCAGTGATGCTTCATGTGCGCTTACCAATTGCACAACTTAGCCTGAGAATCTTGCAAACCTAAATGAGTTGATGGAATACAAGTGAAAGAGCACTACTGTAATAGTACTGGTCAACAGGTTGGAACTAAACAGAAACGATCTATGGCTTAGTCTGAGAATAAACTCATGCTACAGATTAATTTTTTTTTCTTCCATAGAATAAAATGCTGCACTCTCAACTGTAGCTCTAAAAGTGGCTTTAAAAGTTTGAATAAACATGTTGGCTCTGGGATTTCAAAAAACAAACCCAAAAACACCACTATACAGTAGAAAAAGAAGAAAATCTCTGGATTCTCTCTCAAGCTACATTAAAGCGTAAAAGTTATGATCTACATTAAATCATATCTATTTAACAAGATGCTCATGCACCGTAAGTGTGCAATATAGTTCTCAGGCTTTGGATAAAAAATGGTGCATGCAATAACTTTAAAAAAAAATCAATATTCACTCACCTTGTCTCGTGGCACAGCAGAAGGCAATTCTCGGGCTAACCTGTTGCGTCTTTGCTCCTTTAAAAAAAGCCAGCAAAAACCTTGGATTAGGTATCACTCTGTGTCAAAGTGCATTCAAGTTTTATTGCTTCGGAGACAAGCACCTATACTGCAGAGAATGATGCTAGTAACATGTCTCATATTTACTGCAAAGTAGCTTGTATCCACCCTACAAAGTTTTAAATAAAAAACCTATTACAGTAGATTTCCAATAGTCCGGCACCTTTGGGACCTAGGTGGTGGGGTTATCGGATATACCAGAGTATCGGGAGGTACTCCGGCAGGGGGCTGTGACGGGTCTGCAGGGACCTGCACTGCGTCCAGGGGGTGGGCGGGGAACGGCACGGCGAGGGGCGAACCCTCCACCGTTTTGCAGGAAGGCGGGGGAAGCCCCGCACCGCCCCTGAGAGTTTCCGGATGGAAGCGGGCTCCCCATCCCCAAGACTGCAGTAGTTATCAAGGAGCGGGGGGAAGTGAGGGGCAGCACTGCGGGACCACCCCAGCTGCTCTGCTCCGCCGCTCATCAGTTTCAGCAGCGGCGGAGTTGGGGAAGCAGCAGAGTAGAGCAGCTGGGATGCTGCCGGGTTGGTCCCACAGCGCTGCCCCTCACCCTCCTGCTCGGCACCCAGCAGTACCCCAGCTGCTCTGCTCTGCCGCTTCCCCAAGTCCACCACTGCCGCTGCTGAAACTGACGAGCGGCGGATTAGCGGCGGAGCAGAGCAGCTGGGGTGCTGCCGGGTTGGTCCCGCAGCACCGCCCCTCACCCCCTCCAGTAGTTGGCGATAACTACTGCAGTCTGGGGGGTGGGGAGCCCACTCCCCTCCCGGAAACTCTTGGCCGCAGCGTGGGGCTTCCCCCATCTTCCTGCAAAATGGCGGAGGGTTCGCCCCCTCGCCGCGCCATTCCCGCCAGCAGCTCCAATTATCCAGCTGGCCGGAGCACTTCTGGGATCCAGTTGGTGCCGGACTATCAGGAGTGCTGGACCACTGGATGCCGGACAATTGGATTTTTACTGTAGTTGGACAAGATAGTTTTGAATCATTAAAAACTGACAAAATCTGAACTGAACAAAGTGTTCAATGCACAAAGCATTCAAGGCAGAAATTTTTGCAGTATACTCAAGAAACTGAACTTCTAAGCTCCAGCCTTTAAAAGCCAAGGTACAGATTGGTTTACAATGGATTCCCTATAGGCTTCATTAAAACATTTGTATATGAGATAATCCATGAAGAGTTGACTACTAGAGCAGCATGAACAACAAGGAATCTGGTGGCACCTTAAAGATTAACAATTTTATTATGCGACAAGCCTTCATGTGTTGCAACTCATGTCATCAAATGCGTGAAATTAAAGAAAAAGAATCAGGGATACAGAGATGGGAGCATTACATCAAAACTAGCATTCCCATCTCTGTATCCCTACTGTTTCCTTTTCTTTCACTTCATGCATCGGATGAAGTGAGCTGCAACTCACAAAAGCCCTAGTAAAACTGTTAGTTTTCAAGGTGCTACCAGACTCCTTGTTGCTTTTGCTGAAACAGACTAACATGGCTACCTCCCCAGAGCAGCACAATCAGGATGATAATTACTGGCACAAAAGAGGGAAAAAGGAGAGAGTTTGCACTAGCTATAGAACAACAAAGTAGCAGCTAAAGCAAGTCAACGTGAATAAGGAGAAACACTGAGTTTTCTGGTGATTAAGAACAGATCTCTCTAGTAAGGACAACATTATAAACTTAGAAGAAACAAAGGATTTCAATGTGTAGGACGATGCTAAAAAAGAGGGTATAATATGCTATTCAGAATACATAAAAGATACCATAAATTTACACGCACTTACAGAGTCCTCATTCCTGCAATCAGATCATCACAGACAGACCTTGTTCCTACACTAAGTCAATGGGAGTCCACCTGTGCAAATCTGATGGCAGAATTGGAGCCATAGGTAAATGGCTTGCCCCCCAACAAGCTTACTATTCATATAAAACACAAAATAAATAATAAATAGCATCAAAATGTGAGAGACAAGATGAGACCATAAGAAATCAGTGGACAGTCTGAAATGTGGTTAGAGAAGAAAGAGAATAAATGAATGCTAGGGTAGGGAGAAGCAGGAAGCCTCAGGGGAAAAAAATGGCCTCTCAACATCTACAGTTCTCAATATTTGTAAGGCTATGTTTGCTCTCAGAAATAGTTATTTAGGGGACAAAAAAAGCCAATCACTTGTGCTAAACAATGTATATTAATTAGCACTGTCTTTGCTCTACAGTTTGTATCATCAATTAGTTTTGTTTTATACTGTAAACGACATTAAGTAGAATTAGTATTTGCAATATATTTCAGAGTTTATTTTGCTTTGTGTATTTTTAAAACATGTTAATTTAAGAAAGGATAAGGAATACTTAGAAACATGCTCCAGAGAAATATATAACCAATGTCTTAAGTTTATATTTATGGGATGTATTTATAGATGTTTTCACATCAAGGTCAGTTGTAAGAAAATACAATTTATGCTCAGATTTTTAAAAAGTGGTTCAACTTACAGTTCCCTCTAAATAACCAATGTGTCACTTAAAAAGCTGTGTTTTCCTTACCTCTATGTTGTTGTTCATTAGCCCACAAGCATCAGCAAAGTCTGGGTGTTTAGTGTTGATATAGGCTAATTCAATGGCCACCAAATTATGAACCTGTAGGTAGAAAAGTCATTCATAGTTAAGATTTTATGTGTTAATTTATTGCTAGGAAATAGTGCTGGACTGGCACTACTGCAGTGTAATTATCCATAGCATAGCATAAACACCCACAGTGTAGGCTTTTCCTGCACTACCCTACAGTTGCACTTCATTTCTGACCCAAAAAAGACAAATTCTTAGGGCATACTTAATCTTTTCCCTGTGTTGAAACCCCCTCCCCCCCACTCTATACATACTGGCACTATTGATGGCATTTTCAGGCAGACACATGTTCACTAGGAATTGGACTAAGTCACAACTCATTTCATACTGTCCACCTAACAGCTGTGACAGAGTAACTTTCAATCACAAGCAATCTGCACCACATTTGAATCAGTAACCTGACAGATTATCCTAGTGTCGCTGATGCTCTCCAGTGCTTCAATAGCCCAAAATGTGTTTGTAAATTAGTAGAGACTACATCATACTTCATTCTGATCAAGATCAGTCAAAACTACTATTATACTTAAGATCGAGCAATGAAATGAAATTACAAAATCCAATCCAAGACAAAACAAGTCTTATCTTTTACACTAACAACGTATGCCTGGTTAAGAAAACAACATTCATTTTATAGTTCGGGACCAGTGGAGACTCCCCAGCAAGTAAATAAAGGTCACAAGAATAAAAAAAAATAGTGTTACTTGTAGTATGGGAAGGATGTATGGTTTGAAAAGTAACGAAGTAAAAGAGCTGTAGTAACAAAGAGGAATTCTCTCAAAGAAAACAAACCCAAAGATTCCCACTGTTCAGCTCTGCAAGCAAGGACTAGGGGGAAGAGAGAAGATATGAGGAGGCCTTGAAGGACAGAAAGTAGAAAGGAGAAACTGCATCATACTGGCTTCTATTAAAGCTGGCAGATTAGCTGGCAGGTATAAAGGCAGCCATGAATCTGAGTGCTCTTTGTCAGACTCTACCTGATCATGCCGGAGCATGCCAAAGTGAGATAGTCATCTCTAGGCATGGCCTATTGGTAAGCATACTGATCACATATGTATAAATATTGTTACTGTATTGGATGCAGTAAGTGCTTATTGTAAGGCAGATAAACTTGTTCAGAACAAATGCATAAACACTATTTGGCTTGTGGAATTAACAAAGGAATTTATTATTAAAATAGTTTTTTGGTGATTTCCCATAATATTAATAATTTATACAATTCTGTAAATCAATAAGAAGAAAGAATACATAGCTGTACACGAGGATAAGTTTAAAAAGCTTTTCTTTAGCATAGTGGTCCCCAACCTTTTGGGGCTGCCGCGCGCCCCGGGCAGGGCCGGCCTCGATCACTTGGCGGGCGCACATAAATGCCCCGGCGGGCGCCATGGCGCCTGCAGGCACCGCGTTGGGGACCACTGCTTTAGCACATAAATGTTTCAATGCCTAACATTTACTGGGAGCCAAATCATCTGGCTACATTTGTACAAATGATAAAAGAGCACAGTACCAGATTTAGCTTTGACACAGTCAGTAAAGGAGATCACTCCCCTGCACAAAATAACATTTCTGCTCACTTTTAGCAACAGGAAAATAAGGCAACTGCTGTGGCTTATGTCACGAGAATAGAAAGTTTGAAGCTGGAGGTTTGTATCGGTCAAACAGTACATGGATTCAGACAATAATTACTACTTCAATTTCTCATTCAATTGCTTTGATTCTGCTTCTCCCTTCCTACCTCAAGCTATACTTATTGATGTTTCTTCAGAAAAAAATTACAAAAAAAGCAACAAGCAACAGAAACATCAGAGACCCTGATGCCATTAGACATAGCTAATTATACTAACTTAAATATCCTTCTCTTAGGCCAAGAACTGTTTTCAAATCTCAAAGAAGGAAGCAAACTGACTTGTTTGGTTTTTTTTCCTAGCTTCAATCATGAACATTTCTTTATTATTCTTAGGATTATGTTGCTCATGTCCATCCCATTCTAGGTGTTTGTAAGCTCATTGATGGTGTGCCCCGTCATTGGGAGATTTCTGATTTAGCAGTATCCACAAGACCAGATGCAGTGCCCCACTGAGTGCCCCGCTCGTGTGTCGGAATAGCAGGTGCCACTGGCCCTGTACCTACTCAGTTCCTTCTTGCTGGCAACTCCAACAGAGTGGTAGGAGGATGGGTAATGGAATGGGCATGAGCAACACAACCCTAAGAACAACAGGCAAGAAAGGTAGATAACCATTTTTCTTCTTTTTAGAGTTCTTGCTCATGCTGATCCATTCTAGGTAACAGACTAGCAACATCCATGCAGGTGGCCTCGGAGTTCATGACTGTGCAGATTACAGCATTGCTCTGCCAAAGCCAGTGATGTCTTGAGCTTGCTGGGTAAGTGCATAATGAGAAACGAAATCTTGGACAGACGAACAGGTAGCATCCCTACAGATCTCTTGGATTGCTACCTGTGCCAGGAAGGTTGCGGACAACGCTTGTGCCCTAGTTGAGCATGCAATCACGATCAGCAGTGGAGGCACTTTCACCAGTTCATCACCATAGCAGACACAGGCTACAATCCAGGATGAAATCCTCTGAGCAGACACTTAGGGTACATCTAAACTATGTCCTATTTTCAAAAAAGAATATGCAAATTCCACAGGAATTTGCATATCTTCTTCCTATCTCACTTGTGAAAACTCTAATGGCACTGGAGGAGTGGGGGGAGGGGTGTGTGTGAGGAATACATTCATGCCCCAAACATGGGACAAGAAAGGTGTCTGATAGGGAAACCCTGTCCTTACTCTGAATTTAACAGAATATGTGGCATTTTTTGTTCTGCCTGGATACAAACAGGTACAGCCCAGATATCCCCAACCCCTGGAACATTATGACTGCCTCCGGATGGAATGACCACTCATGGCGAGAGGAGAAAATCCTGCTGAGGTGATCCACCAGGATGTTCCTGATTCCAGGTGACTCAGATAAATGACATGCCACACACAAAAATCCCAAAAGGTGGAGAGCTTCTTGACAAAGGACTGAAAACCTGGCACCATCATGCCTGTTGATGTACTACATCATGGCCGCACTGTCTCTTAGGATCCACACCATCTTGCTCTTCAAATTGGGCAAGAATGCCTGGCAGGCCAGAAGAACCACAGTGATTGACACTGACATTGATATGGAGGGCCAGATTGTCCTGCAGCCAGCTCTACTTGCCAAAGTGGGCTCTCCAGCCCAAGCCTGAAGTATTGGAGACCAGGGACATTGATGGGGACAGGGTTACTGACCCAGGTCCAACCACCAATCCAGGGACAACCTTATGTGGTCCAGCACCCTGACTATCCAGTCGAGATCACACTTATTGGGGATGTAGACCAACGCTAGCCATGCTTCCAGAGGCTGGAGAAGACCACACACGTACACGTGGCCATGTGGTCCAATAACCAAAGGCAGGGGTGAGCTATGGTAAGCAGATGGTTCTTTACATGGCCTGAAAATGTGCTTCTGGAAGGAGGACTCTGGTTTGCCCAGAGTTGAGAACCACCCCCATGAAGTCTATTTGCTGAACTGGCGTTAAAGTGGATTTTTTCTTGTTTATTAACAGGCCCAGGTCGTGGCAGGTCGAACACATGAGATCAAGGCTCTGCTGCACTTGCTCCTGAGACCTCTTGATGAGTCAGTCATCAAGATACAGAAAGAGCTGGACCCATTGACATCTCAGGTAAACAGCCATGGGTGCCTCACATGTTCTGAACACCCTCGGAGCTGATGAGCAGCCAAAGGGCAGCACAGTGAATTGAAAATGGTGCACAGCCATCTCCTCAACATATAGGCCCAAGTTCTCGGCCATCCGTACAAGCAGGAAATTGTCCGGCAGACTGGCCCTTGAGGGTCTTGCGACCAGCTCATTCGGGATGAGGACGACGACTGTACCACCAGAGGAGGCTCTGGGGCATTACCCACAACAGGGGAGATGGGTTTTGGGATGGGGGCTATTTCCTCCACTCTAAACTTCAAGCAGGTCTCATGCACTGAGCCCAATACCACCAGCTGATGCTCCAACGCAAGAACAGATGAGCAATGCTCAAAGGGGGAACTGCCATAACTGGCATGCCCCATGCACTCCAAAAAGGCCAATGTGCTGGCCACACTGCCCAAATGGTGCCATAAATGTCAACACGGCCTCAGGTGCCCATTTGTGCCAGTGGGGTCTTGGCTAGAAGCTACACTGCTCTTCCGTGCTGGAGGAACTCCTCTTCTAGTGACCATGGTGGTGCCACTGATGCCTGTATCACATGGGTGCACACACTCTTAGAATGGAATGGACATGAACAGGCACTTGTAGTGAATTTTCAGTTCTCTACCAGATGCATGGTGGTACAGACGATATTAGCACAGCAGCAGTGTCAGTATATGCATACTACTCAACTAAGGAGTAAGTTTAGTAACATTTTTGTGGCGTCTGAGACTTACATGAAAGCACAGCTTCCATGTTAGCAAGTCATGAAAAGGTCAGAGGTTTAAAACGTGAAAGATAAAACTTTTTTTTTTGGGGGGGGGGGGGGTGAGAAGAAGAGGGAGAATTTTTCTCATTACATCAAGGTATTTAAAATCAGGAGTCTAACTTTAGGTGCCTAAATATGGATTTAGCTTCTATTTTTGAATATTTTGGTTTAGTCTAATGTTTTTTAAACTTTACCATATAATCTTAAACAAAAGCACTAAAAAAAGAAAACCACCCAAAGCAGCGATTCCCAACCTTTTCCAGATGGGGACCCATTTTGACAATTCAGGAAGACTTGGTGACCTAAAGCAATTCAAAAACGGGGGGAGGAGGGAGGGCAAAGCCACCTGGCGAGACACTTGGCGACCCTTTTGAAATGTAATGGCAACCCATATTTGGGTCCCGCCCCATAGGTTGGGAAACCCTGACCCAAAGAAACAATGTTTCGCTAGAAAACAGGAATGAAATACAAGATGGTAACAGCACTAATTACCATTTCATTTGTAACTGGTAGCCTCTTACGCAGAAGACAGGTCACTACTTCAACTATGGCATCATGTAGTTTGGGAAACCTCAGCAATTCCTAGAATATAAGGAGGAAAAATAACGTGATAGAGTCCAGAAGGGACTACCAGATCATCTAGACTGGGGTGGGCAAATTCCAGCCTGCGGGCCGGATCCAGTCCACAGGGTTATTCCCTGGCCGGTCCCCACCTCCATGTTTACCTGCACCTCCTCAGGTATCTGAGGATCGCCAATGCAAGCAGCGGGAAGAGGCATCCTGCTCCGTGATGCTTCCTGCCACTTGCATTGGTCATGAAGGAGGCAATTCACGGCCAACCAGAGCTGTGATCCTCCAATGCCTGTCAAGGACAGGTAAACATAGTGGCAACGGCCCACCAGGGACTAACCCTGCGGGCTGCTGTTTTTTTAATTGCCCACCCCGATGTAGACTGACACACACCACCATCATCATCTCCGTTTATACTAGCCATCAATGCTACACAGCGCCCACACATTAAAACCAACAACTTAAATTGCCCTTAAAATTGGAACTATGATTCAAGTCCTTTTTTATTTCAATCAGAAGCAGGGTTAATACAGAATCAATGACCAATAAGAGTTAACAGTAGGGAATGCTCCATTCTTGTTTATAATTTTAGTAGCTAGAGCTCAATATTGTTGTCCCAGTAGGCATATTTGGGGGAAGTTTCAAAGACCAAACAGGAGTCACCTAACTACAATTTGTGCCTTTGAAAATGTCCAATGTAAATTAAAATTAGTGTTACATGTGGACAATTTGAAGATGAAGTTACCAGAATTTATAATATCCTATTAAAATTGGTGAGAAATTTAGACAGAGAATGAAGTTCTCAACTGGGACATACCAAGATGCTGAGATTGACATGTCCTTTAATGAATAGCACTATAAGGAGATCTTTTATAGCCCTATGTAGTTGTTTGGACCTTGCTTATGTCTTTCAAATACAATACACTGATTCCTATCACTGAGCTGACTGTGCCTCCAAATAGGGATGTTAAAATGTGCTTATTTAGGTAAATGTGTAACCGCTGAAAAAAACGCCAGCAGTTACACGTTTACACATGGGTCAGGTGGATCCCAAGGAGCCACTCTCCTTCCCCCCTGTGCCGCTGCCTCGGATACAGAGGCGGGGAGGAGCACTGCATGTAACCGTTCATGCTAACTGATGAGCCCAGGCTCGTCGATTAACCATGTACACGGGTGCATGTTCACATTCCTACCTCCAAGTTCCTTCCTAGCTCCCATACAGATCTGCTGTGGCTTTTCTCATAGGGATGGCAGGCAGTGGGTTGCTCTGACCCTGCCACACCACATTGCAGGTGGAGGACTGCTCTGGCCAGGCTGAGCCCCTCGCCAGTTAACTGTTACCCAGGTAAGCATGCCAGTAAGGGGCATCCTTACAAGTTAACCAGACAACTTTTTACATCCTTAATAGTATTAAGTCTGGTGTAGGGAGTGACATCTATGAATTACAGCACTTCAAGTCACAGTCTAAACAATCTCAACTATTGTACAGTAAAACTCCAATAGTCCAGCATCCAATAGTCCGGCTCTCCTGATAGTCCGGCATCAAAATGGCAAGAGCCTAGTGAGCGAGCTTCGGCAAAAAAGAGTCACAAGGTAACAGCGGCAGCAGTTGAACTGAGCAAAAAGGGTAAAAAAGGCTTAAGAAAACTAAAACATTACGGTATACTGTATACAGTATGTACAATAAAAAGGGTTAAGAACACTTTATATACAGTATATAATGTATACAGTGTATATATATAACCTGCTTATAGTACCTCCTGATAGTCCGGCATATCTGATAATCCGGCACCACCTAAGTCCCATAGGTTCCGGATTATCGGAAGTCTACTGTATTAAGCTTTGGCATTCAATTATAGTACTGTATGTATCTGCATCTCTTCTATCAAAACTAGAGCATCTGAACTTTATGGCCAAGTACATTAGTGCCTTATTAGAGTCATATGCCAACAATCAATACCAACTACTATGACAGACTACCCTTATGAATAAGATCCTTTGCACATTTCCCACAGAATACTTTCACAAGGCTGTTTAAAGGTTATGAATTATTTTCATGTACGTGGACAGAGCCTTACTCTGTACTTTTTTTTTATATAATGTGGATACTCAAGTTTTACATAAAAGAGGCTGCTCAATACTGTTAGTCAAGTCACAATGCACTGAAGCCAGATCTTACGATATTATGATATTTCCAGTGAACACTTGTACACATTTCTAAACTTAGTAGTGAACTTCTGCTTTTACCTGTGTACTGTAATTGCTACAATGCTGGATGATCCTCTGCATTTCCTCATGAACCAACTCCACACAGCGCAAGCTGGGCTCTTCTAAACGTTTAATTTGCCTCTTCACCAACAATTCAAATGAAACTTCAGGGACAAACAAAGCAGGTCGGGGTCCCTAATCAAAAAGGGAAGAAAAGGGCAAATATTTGTGTGACAGCATCCAAAGTACGCTAGGTGCTGCATTAACCCTAAAAGGGCATTAGCTGATGAATCTCAAAATTAAATCATGTTGTTCCCACGCCAGAATATTATATTCAGATTAAGATAAGGTAAGAGCACGAACCAATAATCTAAGGATTAAAAAACAAAACAAAATAAAGTAATCCAAAAACAGCACAGGAAGGATGTTGTAATTATCCAAAGCAATATAAACCTATTTTCACTTTAAAAGAGAGGCTCGCTAGTACACAAACACCCAGTGATTAATCTGGCCCTCAATCTGCAGTTGATTTAATAGTTTCAGCAGGGAAGATTAATAAGAACTGTACTATGAAGGGGGAAGCAAGGAGAACCCAGTTCTCAAGTCTCAATGCCTCTTTCCCTGCACTCTTACCTCAGTTCCTCTGATAAAGGATTTGAAGCAACAGTGCAATGGGGTGTCTCAAGTACTCGGGATGTCAAAGCTTGTGTGTAAACACTGAACCCTTACAGACCAGTGTCTGTTGTATCAAATATTCTATCAGTGAAAGTTCTCGACAGATGTCATCCAGTGTTCCCCCACAGAATTGCAGCATACAAATTAGCTGAAGAGTAAAGGTGATGAGTGGTTGAGTTACCTCTAATGCCACAATGGCCCCACTCAAGAGTTGCCTGAGTTGTTGACCTGAGCCTGTTTGTAGCCTAAATAATCATAGTAATGCGATCCAATAATTAATCTTATGTAATTTCTTCGCTTTATAAACTCTGCTCATTTGTAACTATTAGGAAAATTTGAAGTGAATGTTATCCCATTGTTAAGATTACTTAGGAACAAGAAAACACTGATACCTTTACATTTCTTGAAGGCCCTAGTTTTAATTAATTTCAATTAAAATTAGCTTAGCTTGTATGATCTCAGAAAATGTGGGGAGTTAGGGATGTGAACGACTAGTCGACTATCCGATAAGTAAATGCTTATCGGATAGCCAACAGGGTAGTCTAGTCGCTTCCCCCACCTTGCTGCCTCTATCAGAAAGAGGCAGCGGGGAGGAGGAGGGAAGAGGAGAGAGAGAAGAGCAGGGAGTGCTTCAAAGCAACAGCACCATGTGGAGCCCAGGGTCAGCTGGGGACTCAACAGTCCTCAAACAATCCTGGCTCCATGCAGCACTGCCACTTTGAAACGCTGCGGGGAGCACAGGGCCAGCAGGAGACTGGTTGAGTCCCCTGCTGGCCCTATGCTCCCTGCAGCACTTTCACCTTTGAAGTGTAGCAACAGCCCTGGGGCTCTTGCTACACTTCAAAGATGGAAGCGCCCTTATTGAATAGTTGATGCAAATTAGCCAAATAATCAAAATTTTACATCCCTATGGGGGGGGGGGGGGGAAGAGAGAGAGAGAGAGAGAGAGAGTGTGTGTGTGTATATGTGTGTGTGTATATTTATATATATATATATATATATATATTTTTTTTTTTTTTACACACAAAACAAAGAATTCCTGCTTTAAGCACAACCTTAATTAACCCTAAGAGAATACTCACTGTGGCATTTCTAATGGCAGTCAAAATATCAATAGTATTAAGGCCACCTAGTGGATCAACAGATTCTAAGGTTCTTCCAAATGTCTCATGAAAAATATAGCAGATTCTAGCTCCACCACATCTAAAAACAGAAAATTAAAATGGAGGTTACAAATGAGAAAGAGGAAAAAATGTAAACTGCAAGATCGTTTGTGCCTAACCACATTAAATATTTTAACGTTAACATTATCAGAGTATAAAGTCTTTAAATATATTATGACTTGCTTTTACTATTACTACTGTAGTTTTAAAATAACATGATCCAGTGTTTCATTCCAATCATCACAATCTATATTCTATAAATAAACAATTATACTTACAGCTCAGAAGTCTCTATATATTTTGCTGTTCCTTCAATAGTGTTGCAATATTCAGTGGCAAACTTGGTAATAAGCTGCAATAAAGTGGCACTCTTGTCCTCTACCGGTTCCCCATAGCTATTCAGCAGAGACTGATATTGAGCAGCTAAAACATTTATTCTAGTTTTCAGTTCTGGCAAGCAATCCCTGATATGATGCATTAGTAACCTGAAAATAAAAAAGTATAAATTCCTTTGTTAGAAAAAGAAAGACATGGGAAGACATCCTCTTTAAACTTTCTAATCTCCAGCACAGCTTAAAATATAAACGATGATCAAATAAATATATTCTTGTGCAACAAAAAGATGATATTGTGTAGAAAGAGAACAGTATCTGCAGATACTAAATTTTGTTACCAAATTCGAAGACACATCCAAATGTTTCACTGTACAGCAGTAGTGCTTAAGGAATGCTAAAGATACAAATAATTTTAAAAATATTGTATGCAATACCAACATACTTTTTTGTTCGTTATTTGCTTTTTCCAATCACAATTAATCTGTGGTACCTGTTAAGTGTCCTAGCAAGATACTTGGTTCCATTTCGGTTGGCTAGGGATGGATATTTCTTTTGAAGAAAAGCATATTCATCACGGATAGAATCAGATACATTCTTCCTATTGTTAATATCTAATTGGCTCCTAGAGTAAAAAAGAGAAGTATTAGTTAATAAATGTAAGTCGCAAATATTTTATTCGTGCTTTTCTTGATAGTGCCAGCCCTATTCATCAGAACATCTGCCATTTTTGCCTTCCTTCTTAATCCATTTCCTCAACCATTTTCTCTGTGTCTCTAACTATGTTTACTCAAGTTTGGTGAACATTTTCCTGTGTCTGACTAAAAAGGTGGTGATTCAGTGCCAGGGATGAAGACATGTAATCTCTTTTGAAGGAACTAGAAATGCTACTCTACCGACCAACTGGTCAGGGTTTGTGACAGACCCAGACCAGCCGTCTGCCATTCACTGGAATACATGCTGGAGCTTGGGTAAACAGCTTTCTCTTTGGAGTTAAAAAAAGGCCAAAACCTAAATCCAGCATAATTAGGCAGACACCTGGGTTCAATTGGAACTTGCTAGAAGCCACAGGCTAATTTAACATCTGCAGCCAATTAAAGCCTCTGGAGCCACTTTAAAAGGTCTCCCCCAAGGCAAGGAAAGAGGGAAGGAACAGAGCAAAGGACAGTAAGGAGGAAGTGCTGTGTGGAGTGCGAGTGGAGCACTGACGAGCAGGTACCAAAGGAAAGGTACTGGGAGGGATTGTTTGGGAAAGCAGCCCAGGGAAAGGCTACCAGACAGAGTTGCAGTAACCCTACTTGTTGCCACTGCATTAGGGTCCCTGGGCAGGAATCTGGAGCAGTGGGCAGGCTCGGGTTCCCCCCAACCAACACATCTCAACCTCTGCCTAGAGAAGGGAGATCAGGACTCCAGAGGGGATTTTACCCCAAACTTATGAACTAGCCTGTAACGAGTATGGCTCAGTAAGCTGTGGCTCCTGCCTCTAGTAAAAAGAAAGAGGCTGTGTGGAGGGCCACAGCGAGCCTCTGAGGCTAACACTAGCCACCAGTAGCGCAAGACCCACGGGGGAATAGCTGGAGCTTTGCCACAGGTTGTACAATAGGTAGGAAAGCAATATGGGCTGTAGCCATCCCCAATAGACTAAGCATGTACTCCCTTCATCAAAGTGGTATCAGCTCTCACATGGAAGATGTGAGGGGTAAAACAGACAGGAAGAAGAGCAAGCCCTTCCATCCACATAGCTGCCCACACGTTGAAACTAGGCCATCCACGGCTTATTTCTTTCTGTAATTAAATACGAATCCTACTATAGGTCTTAAAATCTTATTCTAACCCTCATGTTCCTATGCTTGAGAAAGTAAAGCATTCCTTCGTATTAAAGAGATCCAGCTTTCAAAAGAACATACTAATTACCATCTTCTATACTCACCTGTTCACTATCCCAATTATGCCAAGTTTAACGGGAATCACTCTTCCCATAAGTACATCCATAGCATCAGTACCAGCATCCATGAGATCCAGCTTTGTGATAACAGCAAGCGTTCTTCGACCTATCAGAACAGCAGGAAAATTGTCATTTACAACAAGTGTATCAGTTGTAAGCAGTTTAGTAAGAAAGTAATGGTCAGAACAAGAGAACTAGAACTCAGATGAGCAAGCTTGTAGGTTCTACAGAGCTCCTATTCCCTTCATAGAAAAAAAGGAATGAGTGTTGGGTTGGCTGGAAATTCAGGTCATTGACAGCAATGCCAGGAGCACTGTGTCAGCTGAGATGAGGTTAGAGTGAGAGATACCAGGAAGTATTAGGCTCAAAAACTTACAGGTTTTTTAAAATGAGAGCTGAAAAAGAGAGAGCCTTGGGCTAAACCTAAGTCTAGTCTTGACTTGTTTGCAACTGTACAAGGGTTATACTTGCAATGCTACCACTACATGAATGGCTAGAGGGAAAAAAACTATTAATTTTCTTTTATACACAATTAAACAGGTTTAACCAGTTTCTAAAGTATGCCATCAGAACTTTATGCTTGGATACAAACATGTCTAGATATAAATGTGGAAAGAAACCTGTGTAGATAGACTGGCTTTACTTATTCAAGAAATGCTTTAGAAACAAATAAAACAAGCTACCTTGGAGCCTTAACATCTTAAATAGCTACTGGGAACCTAAACAGAATTTGATGGGTTAAGTGTTGGGATGGGAGGCTACTGCAAACAAACCAGGTGCTGCAAGAAGAAAGAATTCACTGTTCAATATTCTACCCAAATCTATACTGAACCAGCATCTCGTTCCTGCATTGGCTGTTGCTGAAAGTGTCATCTGTCAAATGGATGCAGATCAGAGGCCCAGACCACTGGTATGCATTCAAAAACCCTACAGAACTTTTTTACAAGAATAAGGACACATAATAATAGCTGCAGACCCGCACACCTGTTATATGCCTCAGACATTTAAGGCTGGGAATTATGGAAACTAGTCCTAGGATAACTGATCACATAAGGCAATACATAAAAAGTAGAATTTGTTGCCCTAATTCAAGGAAAAACCTTGGAAGAGGTTCTTCACAGGGGGTTAAGAAGGTGGGGCCTGGGAATGGAGCCCCTAAGGGTACATTTACACTACCATTAGGCATTTGCATCTGGTTGATGTAAGATGACTTGGGCTCACAGGGCTCAAGCTAAGGGGCTGTATAACCGTGGTATACAAGTTCAGACATGGTCTGCAGCACAAGTTCTGTAACCCTCCTCATTTGCTAGACCCCAAATGTCTACACCTCAAATAGCTCCTTAGCCCGAGCCCCGCAAGTCCATGTGAGCTTGCACATCCAAGATAAGGGGGGTCTGAATCACAGTTTAGACATACTTTGAGGGGTTTTGCCTAAAGAGGCCCAAGCAGAGACTGCGTTCCTATGCCTGACACGACAGGAAAAAAAATCCCATGCACAGAGCAGAAAAGTACTTGGAAGCCATATTAGAAGGGTGAAGCACTAAATATATTTTGTTTAATAATAAATGAAACACCAGAACAGGGAAGTGAGAGGGGATAAGTTTGTTATGAACTTCTGAACTTGCGGACTCTGAAGAAGAGGGAAAACCAAGGCAGAGTTGCGCTCCAAACAGGTAAGGCAACTGCATGACAAGGGTGTTAATCCCAGTGTCTTGGCATAATTTTAACTTGAGTCATTACATTCACTAGCTCTACATATTTCCTCTATAGTTTCAAATAAATATAATAACTTTAGCTCAGTGCTTCCCGCCAGAGCAAATGGGAGTTGCAAGGCTCTGTGGCTGTGGAACCTTTACATAAATAGACCAGAGCGGCCCATACGCTGCTCTCTCGAAGTGGGCCTGCAGCCCACTTTTGAAAAACACTGCTTTAGGTCATTCAGCAGTTAGGAAAGTGATTCTCACATACATATAGGCAGCAAGTATGTAGAGTGCTTTAGGACTTATTTGGATCAAAGTCACTACATAAATATAAATTTCTTGTATATTTAGTGCTCTGGAAAAGTTCAAATCAGCATATTTTCCAGACAAATACAGGGCACTGAAATGGGCAAAAATCTGAACACTAAATGCTTCCAAATGTATTTTCTTTTCTTTTGAGACAGCCAATTACTAGCTGCAGAAGTATGCATTTTCCTTGCTACAAGACAATTCTAGAGGAATAAAATGCGCAATCACCTACGCAGGTCACACCCAATAATTCTCATGAAAGCAGTCTTCTTCAATGCAATTTTATTGCTTTGGAAACAGCAGTGGATTACATGATATATTAGAAGAGTAACAAGATCTGGACTGGCTTTGCCTGTGAGTCAGCAGGTCCCTAATTAACTACTAATTTATCTCAGCAAACTTAGAAGCTTCCAAGCTGCTCAACCTACAACTGGAAAATGTTATCTTTTAAAGTACAACAAATGTTTCCTGAGAAAATCCACTCATATAAAAACCAAATACCGTTTTCTCCAAAATTTTAATTTGATTCCTATTTTTTCTAGGAAAATCCATTTTAAGAGAAATGCTAAATGCAGACTCCAGTGTGTCTTGTTGCTTACCATCTGGATCTACCTCCCGTGCAATTTTAAGTGCCTCTGATGTAGCCATGTCTGTGTTGGCTGCTGTGACTGACAGAATAATTGAATTTGGGTTACTAATAAATCGAAGGATTAGTTCTCTGATTTGTAGTTCAATGTCCTTAGGTTGATCACCCACAGGCACCTAAGGGAAACAAACAATATAGAACAAAGATGGGGTGAATTATGCAAATCCCAATCACACACTTCTCTCTATTAAATATGTAACAATATAACATTTAATTTCTCTGGACTAGAATAAAGTTTGAAACCAGATTAATGAAGATAGTATAAGAATGGTGCACAATAAGAACCAAACCAAATACTAGGGATGTGATGGTGTAAACTGTTAACCAATGAGCCTCGGCTCATCAGTTAACGTTCAAGGTTACACACAGCACTCTCTCCCCGAACCATGCACGGCTGCCTCTGTATCAGAGGCAGCAGCGTGGGAGGGAGTGGGAGACAGAGACAGCAGCATGGGGGTGAAGGGTAGTAGTGGAAGCAGAGCCAGGTCCATGCGAGCCAGTGCTTGCAGGAAGCGTCCTTAAAAATCAGCTTCCCACGAGCACAGGCTCCCACAGAGCTGCCTGCCCTCCCGCTCTACTGCCTTTCTATCAGAGGCAGTGTGGTGGTGGCAGTGGAGGCGGGAGCAGGTGTTCCCAGGGAGCTGGCTTTTAAGCCGGCTCCCTGTGGGCACCGGTTCCCGTGGAACCGCCTTCCCAGTCCGCCCGATGCTGCTGCCTTTGATATAGACACAGCAGCACTGGGGAGTGGGGTTGGGGCCGGGGGGAGGAGGAGTGGAGAAATCGTTTCCACATGAGCTGATGCTCGAAGGAAGTCTGCTTAAAAGCCAGCTCCTGTGCATACTGGCTCCTGCATGATCTCCCCCATGCTGCTGCCTATCTATCAGAGATAAGGGGGCGGCGAGGGGAAAGAGCCGGTACTCGTGGGGAGCCAGTTTAGAAGCCAGCTCCCCATGAACACTGGCTCCCACCTGCATCCATGCGTGTAAATGTGTAACCACTAAAAAATTCAGTGATTACATTGACACATTTTTAACATCCCTTCCTTAGCTGATACTAGAGTGCTACCTCTTCTCTTAGCTTACCTGCTATCTCTATAACATTTCCAATTTTCTTAGGGTACATCTACCCTGAAAACAAAAATCTCACAGCAGCAAGTCTCAGAGCACAGATTTACACACCCAGGCTACTCAGCTTGGCACTGTAGTGCTAAAAACAGACATGTAGACATTCTGGCTTGGCCTCTAAAGTCCTACTCCCTCCCCAGTCTTCAGAGTCCAAACAGAATGATGGCATGTTTATCTCTACAGCCCAATATGAAGAACCAGGCTCAGACTCACTGCTGTGGTTTGTTTTTTGCCATATAGACATAACCTTTATTGACTAGAGAAATAAGAAAACCCTCTCTTCTCTCCCCTCATCAGTGTACAGCACTACCAAAAATCCAAATTCTAATCACATGGTAGGAACACAATCCCAAAGCCATGCAGAATTTTTGGTCAACTCGTGGTACAAAATGGTACTAAAACAGGTCATTTTGCCCCTCTCAGAAATACTCTACCTGCAGTAAATCAAAAGTTAAAACTCAGTTTCTTACCTTTGTCATTCCCGGCAAATCCACAAGAGTCAGATTGACAACATTAGGTGAAAAAATTTTAAGATGAATAGGTTCAGGACTGATCCCCTAGAAATACATTAAAATGATCAAGAATTAGAGTTAGAAGATTTGTTTACCTAAAACTACCCCATGGACAGCCAATTCTTTATTAACAGGGCTCGACAAATTATAGAAAACCCTACTCGCCAGACAAAAAAGGGACTCGCCACCCCCACCACGTGACCCCCACCGCGCAGGTGTGGACCACCCGGAGAACAGGACGACCAGGACAGCATGTTTGCTTCTGTGACGGGGCTGCTCCGCAGCGGCAAGGACAACCTGCCCTGCACTTCAATGGCGCCAACCCCCGTGCTGCACCGGGAGCACGGCGTTCTGACAGCGGTCTGCACTGCTTGCTCCCGTGCGGCCCCCCAGCTGAGCGGTGTGCAGGGGGGGCCAAGTCCTGGGACAGGAGCCGGAAGTGAGGGCGGGGCCAGAGTGCGCACATGTCCCTGACGTCAGGGGGAGAGGCGCCGGCGCAAGAGAGCGCCGCATTCAAAGGAGCAGAGGAGAGCGGAAGAGAGAGACGGAGGAGAGTAGCGGAGGAGAGGGGAGAACAGAGAGTGAGCTGGAAGGCGGTGGTGGGCGGAGGAGTGAAGGGTGAGAGCAGAGGAGGCGGAGGAGGCAGAGTCGGAGGAGGTCAGAGAAGGCAGGAGGGAGATGGGGAGTGGAGCAGAGAGCAGAGCATGGGGGCAGAGGACGTGAAAGGAGAAGCAGAGGTAGGAAGCAGCCCAGAGCGGAGACACTAAGGAGCCCCGTCCTGGGCTGCTTTCTACCTCTGCTTCTCCTTTTACATCCTCTGCCCCCACGCTCTGCTCTTTGCTCCACTCCCCATCTCCCTCCTGCCTTCTCTGACCTCCTCCGTCTCCCGTCCCCCTCCGCTCTCACCCTTCACTCCTCCACCCACCACTGTCTTCTAGCTCACTCCTCTGTTCTACCCTCTCCCTCTGTTACTCTCCTCCGTCTCCTCTCCCCTCTTCCTTCCTCCGCTGCTCTCCTTTTGAATGCAGCGCTCTCTTGTGCCAGCGCCTCTCCCCTCGATGTCAGGGACACACGCACACTCTGGCCCCACCACCACTTCCGGCTCCAGTCCCAGGACTCGGCCCCCCTGTACGCCGCTCAGCTGGGCGGCCTTACGGAAACAAGGAGGCGCAGACCGCCGTCAGAACGCCACGCTGCCCGTGCAACACAGGGGTCGGCGCCGTTGAAGTGCGGGGCAGGTCGCCCTCACCACGGCGGGGCGGCTCTGCCCTGTCACAGCTCTCCCAGCTGCCAAAATCTACTTGCCACGGGCAAGTGGGCGAGTGGATTTGTCGAGCCCTGTTTATTAAAACTGAACTCCTACAGAGACCACTACACAAGAATTTGTCCAGAAATAAAGTAATTAGTTTATCAACCAATTTCTTGTGTGCAAAACTGCCTTCTCCCAGATGATGCACAAAGCCACTTTTACATTTCAGCAACTGCATCTATGCACATAAATATGGCTGCTGATTCTACAAGCTAAACGAAGTGACACACATTCACAAAGCTGTACATATGAACAACATATGGGTTTAACTTAGGGAAGTGGAAGCTATGTCTTGTGGCACTACCACTTCAAAACTTAAGTAAAGTCTGATACCCAGAATTCTGCCAGCACAATCATTTCATAGTGCTGCTGGTGTCACCTCAGAACTATACACGCTAGTTAGTGGATCCACTAGATTATTTACTGCGCTCTGGGGTTGTAAGAGGCGCTCTCAACTTTTAGCTCCCAGATTTTCTGCAAGTGTAATATGGGGTGTTTGCTCCACATCAGCCCCAAAAGGGCCAAGGAAACTGAGAAAAGGCCAATTAGTGACCACACGAGAGGTTTAGGCTGGCAAAGCAATCCCTGATTGGAAGACATCACTCAGCCGAGATGACAGTTGGGATACTAGAAAGCCAGGAAGTCACCAAAATAAATGGCTGCAGTGACCCTCCGTGCTTTAGAGAGGGAAGGAACCTAAGGAAAGAACAGAATCCTGGCACTGAAAGAAGGGTGTACCTAGCATTGAGAAGGGCAAAGAAGAAAGCCTATGGGAGATAAGTAGGAAGTAACCCAGGGACAGAAATTGGGACTGAGTAAATGTTAGCTGCATGTTGTAGAGTCCCTGGGCTAGAACCCAAAATAGTGTGAGGTCCTGGGTTTCCCTACCAGCCACAGAGCTAGTAACATTGCCTGGACAGCAAGTCTACTGAGACTCTATACCCTAGAAGGGGAAACCACACAGTGACTTGGCTGCAGAGCTGCATCTCAAAGAGGAAGCTACAGTCTTTGGAGTAATGAAGGGGCTACCGAGTGAAAGTCGTGACAACAGGCTTGGATGCTGCAGGGAGAAATATTGGACCTGGAAGAGAGCTAATCCCTAGAAAAGGCAGGAGGAGGTACCCCCAACAATGAATACCCCATGAGAGTAAGGAATTTTAGGAAGTGTGATATTCTGTGAACTAGAGGTTAATCCATCTTGTACCCACCTTATTGTTTCCTGAAATCCTCTCTGTTTCATTTTCTATTTCTTGTCGAATCTCATCAAAATCTGTATAGAGCTAAAATACAGAAGCAAAAATAATTGCAAGTCAGACAGCAATGTATTTATTGCATATGTCTATATTAGATATGTAGAGAGAGATTAATATCTCACTAAAATGTTTCTAGCCAACAAAGTGATAAATACTGAAAGTATGCACATAAAAGGCAAGACTAATCCTCAGCACTATCTTACAATGCTATCAAAGTGAATATTAGTAGATGGAAACAGATTACTGAGTAATAATATTCACCTGTGGCTAAAGTGGTCAGCAGAAGTTATTACTGGCTACCAAGATCTCATTAAGGGGAAAGATTTATCCACAATAAAGTGTTTCAACTATATAGTTTAATATGGATGAAAATTTTAAGCCTTTGAATTTTTAAGGTGAATAGGCTCACATCACATCACCTTATGCGTCTCCCATGTACCTTGTTCTCTAGTCAACTACACCATGCCCAGCCAATCTTCCCTGGTTTGCTTCCACAATCTGCAACCGCTCTTCCTGCCTTACCCAGAACTTCCCCAGTTCAAAATTAAGTAAACAGAGCTGTGTCATCCAGTCTTCCATCCTTCCTGGCTCCCCATATTTTTTATGTATCCTTGTCATTCTCCACACATATTTCTCCATCTCTGCCTTTGCCAGAGCAGTAGAAAAAATTCAGAGTCAATAGCAAATCAACTAATAGTTAGAAAATAATTTCACAGATGCTGAAGTGGAGTTCTATATACGTGTGAAAAATCACCTCTATGTGAATGGCCTAAGCCATAACATCACGTAATACAAAAAGGGGAGAAAGACAACACAAAATATTATAGTCTGCTACATCTCTTCACAGTAAATTTCTTCTCCTTGATCCCAAGTGCAGGGAGTGAGAACTGGGATCTCTTCAACTCACTTCAAAATGATCGAAATCAAAACAAAGTCACCATCTCAAGGACAGTCTGCTTCAACCCAGAGAGACAAACTTTCCTTACTACAGAAAGGCTCTTAAGTATTACAGTCCTTTAATAGTTGGAGAAGCATTCTATTTCTTTCTATCCCTCCCCTAGGGTATGTCTAGACTGCATCCCTCTGTCAACAAAGGGATGCAGATTAGGCAGGTCACCATTGCAAATGGAGCGAGGATTTAAATATCCTGCGCTTAATTTGCATAAAAATGGCTGCTGTTTTTGCCAACTCAGCACTTTGTCGGCAAAAAGTGGCAGTCTAGAGAGGGATCTGTCGAGAAAGAAAGCCTCTTTCGACAGATCCCTTATGCCTCCTGCAAGGAGGTTTACAGGATCTGTTGAAAAAGGCTTTATTTCTCGACAGATCCCCCTCTAGACTTCCGCTTTTTGCCGACAAAGTGCTGAGTCGGCAAAAACGACAGCCATTTTTATGCAAATTAAGCGCGGGATATTTAAATCCCCGCTTCATTTGCAATGTCGACCTGCCTAATCTGCATTGCTCTGCCGACAGAGGGACACAGTCTAGACATACCCCTACAGTCTTCTATTACTTTCCTCTTACACCTCTGCTCAAGTTAATCTCTAGTTAATGCCCTCCCTGAATATCATAATGTAGAGGAATAAAAAAAATTTGTGATGGTGTATGTATATACCTTTGCAAATTCCGCTCAATGCCTCACAAAAAGAAGCCCCCAAAAAGCAAAGCCAATAGTACATATAAATGTTTAAGCCTAGGCATTCAGGCAAGATGAGTCAAAATAGCAAGTACAAGAAATTTAGAAAAGAAACAACCAGAGACACTGTAACTTTAACCTTCCTTTTCTGAATTTAAAGAACACCACAAACTACCCTTGGGGTGGGGGGAGGGGGAGGGAATCTACCTTGGCATGAAATACAACATGTAGAGTTCATCCCTTTTAGAAGTTGATGAAGGAGAGAGGGTTGGGATTGAACTTCATGCTTAAAATGGAAAGCTAGCTTCTAACTCTGAAGGAGCTACCGCCACTTCACAATAAACATACCTTGTTTTTGGTGTGAAGGAATTTACCCCATTCTTCAGCATCAATCCCTGAAAATAAACAAATAGCCAAGTTAGGGAGAAAAAAAGTTTCATTTTCAAGGACTCCCTATTAAGAGCATAAATATCTTAGTGTCTTTTGCACTTGAATAGTTTGTTGAAAATCAAGATAATTTTTTTCTTTTAAAGTAACAGAAATTCAAAAGTTAATCTGCTTCCTATTATAAAAAATTAAATGGTTCTAAATAAATTTAATATTCTGCATCACATCTGAAATTTTAATTTGTAGTTCTGTTGCCTAATTTCCATTTTCTGAAGAACAGATTTGATTAAAAGTGACTCATTTTTCTATTCTAGAGGTACAGTACCCAGAAATGCCCTATTTAATATCAGCTTATGATGGGGGAAATAAAACAACTTTTCATAACATCCTTTTTTGCCTACAATTAAGCATACGTATAGCGCACATAACAGGTTTTGAAGAATGGTCTTTTTATGAGGTGTGATCACATTACAGCTGAAAGAAATACTTAAAAAAATCTGCTCAAGCAAAAAAACCAAGTAGAATACTTATTTATTGTGTAACAACGAAACTTAGGGGCACAAGTCTTTAAGGCCCAATTCTGTCATAGGCAAAGCATCCTTAACAGCACTGACTTCAACAATGGCTGACAATACTCTGTGTTTTTCAGGATCAGACTCAAAAACAGCAAAGGAGATGCAGAAGTGGCCTTCTATTTAAGTAGACTTGATAGCAAGCGCCAACTAAAAAAAGAGTCAGCTAGATCTCCATTTTTTAACTGATATTGCATTTCAAATGCCCAGTTTTTCTATATGGAAATCCTTTCTAGAAAGGAATCAACAAGAACTTTGCTTAGTATTTGCTCATCCAAATACTGCTTATCTAAAATTAAGTACCATTCAAACTGTTTCATTCTGGTGGGTGTCCCAAAAGATACTCACCAATACAGATTAAAACACATTTAATCACTATAAAATTAGGAAGTTATATGATAAAGCAACACATTGCAAAAGAAAAGCTATTCATCCCCTACATGCTAATGCACAGCAAAGACAAAAATTACTAAAATTGAAAAAAGCCACAAGACCGACCAAAATAACCATCAGTCAACAGAATAGCTAGTGTGTTAAAGTAAAAGTGCAGTCAGCAATAAAATGGCATGAAATGCAAGTAGTTAGAATATATAAACATGCAGATGTGTAGGGAGAAAAAGCAAGTGGCTGAAAGAAACCTTTAGTAAGGTGTCTTGGATTTTTCCATGTAGCAGGGTCTGCAGTTAAACAGAAACAGCATTGAATCAAGTTTAGTATTGGTCATTAAGTTTTACATAGCACTCGCTTTACCTTTCTGTAACAGACATAGGTGGATTATAAAAGCATGCATACAGACATTAATGAAAATGCATAATGCATTGTCACAATACACCACACACAAATCTCAAACACTAATCAAATATATTGTCATGTATTTATTTGTTGTCTTTATTACTGATGTTCATCTTAGAATTATTAGTTTTGAAGTACTCTGAAATCGAAGACATAAGACTTTTGGTTCAACAGAGCAATTTGGAACTTCACTCTATAAGGGGCATTTCTCACATTGGATAAGCTATAAACTCTATTTAAAAACAAGGTTTTAAAATAAGTGCATTTTTAAAGTATTGTTGAAGGCTAATGTGCTGTAGAGAGATCAATAACTATGATTTATGCAGAATAAAATTATGCATGACAATTTCCTGTACATCAATGAGAAACTCATGAAAATAAAAATAAGCAGGACATAATGGCCAGAAATCTGAGATGATTTAAAAAGAGACAGTGCCAGGTAATTTAGACCTTAAAAATATAGGTATAAAAAAACCTAACTTTTTCCACGTCCTATATCTCCCTTTACAATCTGAAGGCTATTTTCTCAAACCACCACTGCTGGGAATGGAGGAAGCCCAGTAGGGTCATAAAAGACTGCTATCAGAAACCCAAGATCTTCCAGGTTGAGACAAGAACAGAAAAGACTTCCCAAAATAGTCAGGAGCAGTACCACTGGCTGCATGAAGAGGCCCAGCTGGTCTCCCAGCTCTCTTCTCAAATACTTTTCAATTCTCTAAACACCAGCAGACAACTTATGACCTGAAATCAAGACATTATTGCTCCTGTTTGCTCATCTCTTCATTCCACCCCATAACAAAATAAATAAATAGAACTGAAAAGACACATGTCCAGCTTCATAAACATAACAGCAGCCATACTGGGTCAGACCAAAGGTCCCCCTAGCCCAGGATCCGGTCTTCCAACAGTGGCCAATACCAGATGCCCCAGAAGGAGGGAACAAAACAGATAATCATTATGTGATCCCTCTCCTGTCACCCATTTCCAGACGATGATGCTGTACCAGTTATTTCACCCTTTGTCTTTTTAGATAATAAATTCTCTGCACCAGGAACTATCTTCCTTTGCCCTTATACAACAACCAAGCACAAGGGGCCCCAACACCTAACTGGGTTTTCTGGATGTTATTGAGATAAATAGCACTTGCTTCAGATATCACAAAGTCCTGTTTGGTGGTACCAATATGAAAAGCTGATAAAATAATGTTGCTTTAGTATCAGATTCTAGATACAGACTCTGGCTCCTATAGTCTCCTAATAACTATTCAGTAAGGACAGTAACATTTAACTTCCCACCCTAGATATTAAAATAATAAAAGTTACTAAACTGATCTGTCATACATCCTCTTCCACATCCCATCTGCTAGCAAAACACAGTTTAATTGCAAAAATGATTCTTAGCAGCAAGATCAATTTAGTAATTAACAAGGGCAGAAATTTCACAGAGATCTCTCAATTGCTTTCTTTAACCTATAATTCAATAGAAAACAATGCACTGTGCTACTGCCACAAATCTGTCACATGTGACATGGCTATCAAGAAACAGAACTACTGAAGATGTCTCCTCTGACCAAACCAAAAATCTCTCTCAAACCTCACTATAAAGTGAGAGTTATGGAGCTGATGTGTGTCAGTCAGATATGGTGATGCGAAAATACAGTACTTAGTCCTTCACTTCTAATAGGCTTTGTCTACACTTAACAGTTTAAAATGCAGCCGTAGCAGTGCTTTAATCTGAAAGTGTGGTCACAACACAAGCACTGGGACAGAACTCTCCGACCACTGTATGTAAACCACCTCTGCAAGGGGAGCAGGTAACAGCTTGGTTCACTCTGGCGCTTTACAGCACTGTTTGCTGAGCTTAGGGGAGAAGGTGTGATGGATAGGAGGAGTGCTAGCCATCACCTGGTGACTAAGGGGTTAAACTCAGGTAGCTAGCAAGGATGTTGGCAGGGGCCCAGAAGAACCAATGAGGTTATGGTGCTGAATTTTATAAGATACCTTGCCTGCTTTCTTTGTGTGGGGAAGTTAACCCAGGAGTTGAGACACACAGAATGATTTAAACCCAGGCAGGATTACCATGCCTCCAAGGAATTTGGGGCATGGAAATGGACTGAACCAGGAAGGGAATGAGAGTAAATAAAGGGAAACATGTATTAGTCACGATTAGAGTATTTTTCTTTATTTTTGTGGTTTGGTTTGAACTGCTCTGTGTGAATCTATGCCTCCCTTCCCCCATTCACTATCTAAGAATTGTTTTCCCCGGCCCCCCCAGTCCTCCCTCAGAGGCAGCAAAGGGGGGAGGGTTGCGTGTAGTCATTCAGATTAACAGCTAAGCCTAGGCTTATCAGTTAATCATTTAAACAGCCATACATTAACATCTATAGTCAAAGGATATCAAAATGAAATTAGCATAATTTGAAAGTAGAGGTTATTTCCAACTGCCTGCATGGTCATTATGTTAATGTATTTACCTTCAGCTGTTTCTGAAAAACAGTATTATTCTGCACAATAATATTAAGATCTGAAAACAAGTATAATATGTGGCGATCCAGAAGTCTTTCAACTACAAAACAAGGGAGGAATTTTCTCGGTGAATATACCTAGGCTGAAGATAAATTTGTTTGTAAAAGCATATGTATAAAAGCCTCACTTTTGGAACCAAGGCGTGTATGATTTATATACAAATTTTAGTGAATAAATGTTTAAGTCAATATCAACACAATACAAGGAGCCATTATGTATGTTTATGGACATCAAGAATTCATTACCATGTTCAGACTAGAACAGTGAACTAATGCAGAAAATGAAGACTTCTTATATAAGATTCAGAAAAATAGCAGAAAAATCTCTCCTCACTTAGGGACAATATGCCACTTTGATGGTCAAATATTAAATTTGTTTTCCTCATTCTAGTTTATCCTAATTATGGGCATACCATAATATTTTTTGCCCAAGCTAATAAGCACATTTTAATGGTGATTTTGCAAGTTTACTTTTTTTTTTTTTTTAAGCAAATGCAGTACAGGTTGAACCTCTCTAGTCCAGCACCCTCAGGACCTGACTGGTTCTAATTTTCTGGATTATGGGAGGTCAATATTGTCTAGCAGCATTACCAACATGTCCATTGCTTATTGGGCTGCTAGCGGACATTTAAGAGCAAATTAGAGCTAAATAACAGCACACAATACTGAGAGCTAGGACTGGTGGCTATAAACAAATTTTATAGGACCACAAGAAACTTGGCCACACCCATGAAATGGACATCTGGCTAACTAAAATCATTCCAGATGATGGATGTTTCTGGACTAGAGAGTTTCAACCTGTATGTCAATGTATTTTCTGATCAGATGCTAAAATATGCTTAGAGAATAGATTTTCATAAGATCTCTGATCAGAAACATAACTTACTAGGCTGGAGTAACTGGGAGTAACTATAACACTGTCAGTAATATGAAATTCTCTATTATACAATAAATGTCTAACATTTCAGATTGCCCAGCATTCTTTCAGAAATGTCATATGTGCTTTTCTGTGCCCTGAGGACTGTGATATTATGGGCTGGATTTAAAAATTGTAACACTTCATGTGTCTCCTGGTAAGATGCCTCTAACAATTTTGTAAAATTGGTAGCTAGCCTGTGACCTTATCCGGCACACTAACAGGTAACCAACTAAACCGACTACAGTCAAGTGCTACAGGGTTAGTTCCATGAAATGCACTTCAGTGTTAGCTGTGTAGAGTTCTATCCTTAAAGTTACACAGTATGGTAAACAAAGTAGTAATTATGTGCACATGGTCAAAAATTCAAAAGGTATCAAAACATAACGTGCTGATAAAATGCATATAAACTTTTATACATTGAATTTGTATTTCCTGTTACTTTCAGCAACAATATTAGGAGGTTGAACACCTTCATGGTTTCCCTGATAATAGCAACTTTACAAGTACCAAAAGGTACCCAAAAAGGACATTAATAAATCAGAACAAGTAACAGACTTCTAAAATCTTCATTTAACATTTCCCCCCCCCCAAAAAAAACAAAAACAAAAACAAGAAACAAACAAAAAAAAACCCTGAAGTTTTTAAAAGGAGCTTTATTTAAACTCAAGGAAAAGTAACAATTCTATTTTTTAAATCTATATAAATAAATAAAACCAGGCCATAAGTGTATATGTTTTCAATTGCAAATGAAAAGACTTTTTGCTATGACTAATAATTCTAGAGGTCTCACTCTTACATCGACAGAGTATTTACTTAATGCAAAGTGAAACTGGTCCAACTCTCACTGGATAATTGAGTTGACGTGTGATCTGCCAAGGGATAATAAGGAGTAATTAAAAGACATTACAGCTTTAGACTAGACAAGATTTAGAATAATTTAAATCATCCTACTTTAATATGGCTTAGAATTTCTCAATTCAGCTTAGTAAAATGATATCAATAAGCCACTGGACATTCCAATTAAGTTTTTTAAACTAATGAAAGTTTGGTTTTGTAATCCCCAGTCCACTATTTTTTCCATTGTACATACATTCTTTAACTCCTCTCCACAGTCATGTACTTATTATTCAAAGGGAGGTTTTATTTATCAGCAGGAACAGAGAACATAAGCAGAAATATTCTGCAAACCCGATGCAATCACTACCAGCCAGATACCATTATATTCTCGCCTCACAGGTGCTCACTGCATACAAGGGAGAGAACAGAAGACAGACCTAAAATACGTAACTGTTAAGAAAAATTGAAACACCATTCTCCTAACTGCCAAAGCTTTTGCAGCTTCTGTTGTATGAGCAGAATAGGTGGCGACAATGGCCATATTTTCTCAACACAATATGTGTAAAATAAGTCTCAAAGGAATAAGAAAAAAGTGCAAATATATTTTAAAGTTAAAGTTAGTGATTTCTCTCCCCCACTTGGCTTAACTGCACAAAAGACAGATTCACAAGTTGTTTCTTTTTAAAAAGACAAGTGTATAGACACATGAAGATTAAAATCCTAGTTGGGTCAGCCTTACCATTTTCATCTCCAGATGTTTTCCGATTATCCTCTGCTGAAACATGCACCAGCTGCAGGATAAGGGGTCTCCGGGTGACAATTCCAGTACCTCTTGGGAGCAGATCTCTCCCCACAAGACTTTCCAGCACTGAACTCTTTCCACTGCTCTGAAAATTGAAACACATCTGTGACTTTCTTAAATACCCATTACTGCAATGTTGTAATATAACCTAGTAACATTTTATTTTATTTAAAAGGAAACAACTGTCTCCACAGATTTTTTTAATTATCTATCTCACCGACCTTGAAGTAGCATTTTAAGAACATTAATTTTAATAACCTTTTGGAAAGAACTGAAAAGATGTTTGTACTTTAACTTCTATAAGCAATTCTGTATCTTCTGGTGTGACTATTCTGTAATAACTCATAACAACACTACCATGACTAACAGTAGAGTAGGGGGTTAATTCTCCTGGCTACACCATGATGGAAAAAACATGTTAAAGATGTTTTGCATCTGAGTAGTTATGCTTTCTATATCAATGAATGCACTATGGTCTTGAAGAGCAAACTTGAAAGGGAATAGAATATATTATACCATCTTGCAAAGTGATCATGGAAACGTCTACCCCAAGCAGAATTTCACAAGACTATTTTACACTTTTTGGCAGACAACTCCACAGATTGTCCTAAAGACAAGATGCATCAGGTTTGCAATCCATCAGCATCAGTTGACAAAACACAGCAGTTAAGAAATACTTTCACTGAGACTGCACAATCCCAAATTCTCTTTGAGTGACACTATTTGTCATTTCCCTCTGGAGAACGTGTGAGAGAGAGTGGTATAAGTGCAACATGGAAGTTCTACTTAGATCAGCAATAAAATCATATATATACACGTCCAAGGAAATGCAGGTTGAACCTCCCAAATCCGGGACTCTGGTCCAGCAACATCCATGGTCTGACAAGGCCACATACGTTGCTGGACCGAAGAGCCCCAGGAATGGGAGCCAGCCAGGAGAATGCAAAGTCTGCGGAGTCCTGGCTGGACCAGCAACAGCTAGGCAGGGGAACCCCAGCGTCAGAAGGGCCTGGTAGCGTCAGGGAGCCTCCGTCCCGGCAGGGAAACACATTATGTCAGTGGGGCCGGCAGTGACCAGGTGGCCCGGCCAGGGAACCCCCAGCAGCAGCAGGGCCAGGCAGCAGCCCAGGCCAGAGAACCCCGGTGGAGGGCTAGGTGGCAGCAAAGGAGACCCAGCCCCAGCAGGGGAATCCCCGGTAACACTGGAGCTGGGCTGGTGATCCCAGCCAGGAAACCCGGAAGCCACCAGCGGCAACTGGGTGGCCCAGGGTCGAGGAACTCCAAGGAACCCCTGGAGGTAGTGGGGCAAGCAGAGGCTGAACGGTCCTGATGGCGGCCAGGCGGCCTTGGCTGGGGAACCCCTGGGAACTCCCAGCAGTGGCGGGCGGGCAGCAGAGCAGGGAGTCCCAGCCTTGAGAGCCCCATGGAGAGGAGCTGGCAGGAGGACAGCCAGCAGTGGAGAACTGACCTCCCCTGATCCAGCAAATTCCCTGGTCCAGGATAGCATAGGCCCCAAGGGTGCCAGACCAGGGAGGTCCAACCTGTACATCATTTCAATTCACTACAATCCAGAATTGCCGGTTTTGGGAGTTGTTTTTATTATGACCATACACTACTCAATTTATCTGTACTTTTCAGTTGAGGAGATAAGAGTACAGCTAAAAAGGTATTTAACATCCCTACTCAAATTCATTGATTTCCAGAGTTTAACCAATTAACCATTTAACCAATAAGCTGAGGCTCATCAGTTAATGGTATCAGTTAAACTCAGACAGCTCCCCACTCTGCTGTTGGGAAGGAGGCTTCACTGTGGCTTCGCTGATAGCAGGCTCTAGTCCCAGGGAAAAGGCTTCACCCCGGACTCTGAAATATAAAGCTAATCTTTATAGTGCAGAGCCCCCAGTGCAGGTAATCAATAACATTTTTAGCAGTTACACGGTTACCAGATTACAAGATTTTTAACATCCCTAAATTTGAGTCCCCAAATTTTCACCCACCATCATGGTATTCAATAACCATTTCAGCATATGAATAAAGTCCTGCTACAGATAACAGCTCTTTGGAAAATTGTAAAAGCATGGTACAAACACATGATTTTTAAAAAGTGGAATGTGAAATATGCAGTATAGTTATACCATCTCATTAAACTTGTTGCCTGTTTTGAAGGAAGAAATTACAAACCTTCAAGTAATGAGCAAAGACCATCCTAGCTATTTGGGGTTCATCTATACTAGGGATGTCAATGTGTAGTCAACTATATGGCTAACTGATAAGCCCAGGCTTATCAGTTAATCTTGTGGACTACACAAATTCCCCCTCCCCTCCCAGGCAGCGAAGTGGGAGCAGGCAGAAACCGGCTTAAAAGACGGTTCCCCCCAGCACCACCTCCATGATGCCACCTGCCCACCCTCCCTTCCCCTGGTGCCCGGCAGCAACACGGGCGGAGGGGGGGGCCAAGCTGCCACAAAGCAGCCTCTGTCCAGGATGAGCCTGGGTCTGCCGCAGGCAGAAGCTGCTTCACAGCAGCAGCCCCTGTCCGTGGGGAGCTTGGACCACCTACAGACAGGGTCTGCTGCCACCCCACGCTGCTGCCTCTGTATCCAAGGCAGCAGCGCAGGGTGGCTGGCAGCCAGTCTGTGTGGGGAGCTAGTTTTTAAACAGGCTCCCGTCTGCCAACCTGCACTGCTGCCTCTGATATGGAGGGGGGCTGTGTGTAACCATGAGGGTTAACATGAGTACACGTTCACATCCCTAAACTGCATATTCTGAGTCAGTATTTTAATCCTTAAAAAAAAAAAAACCACCTTAATGATACAAGAAACCATGAAAAGCCAATACTAACCACCTTGAGTTGTTTAAAATAAATAGTTAAAATTCGGTTTTTCTGAAGAAAAAACCCCACATGTTCATTACAAACTAAACTAAAACTACTACATGGTATAATCTATTTAATACTGTAAAATCGTTAGATTGAACATGCACAAAAAGCTTATTTAATCTAGTTATTTCAGAAATCAAAATAAGTTTAGCTACACATTAACATTTTAGTGCCGCATTTCCTGATTATGTTCTAAAAACAGTTGAAGCAATTCCTTACCATTTACCAGGCAAGTAACCCTTTTAAGCAGGGGTCTCAAACCCCAGCCCGCAGGCCAGGGGAGGGGCCTGTTTGTTACGGCCCCCAAGGCCCATCCCTTTCCACCATCATCCTGCCCTCTCCCCAAGGGATGCGCTTCAGAGAGGCCTGGTACTGTGCAGTGACAGTGGTTGCGCCCCCCAGCCCCCCAGCACTCTGTTGCAGGGATGAGGAGCAAGTGTACTTACTCAATACACTTTACTTCTCCTGCAGCTCCTGCCACCATGGGAAATGCTGGGGGACGCAACTGCTGCCACACAGCACCAGACCTCCCCAGTGATACCCAAAGCTGTGTCCTCTGAGATGAGGTCTAATGGGGGGAAGGATGAAGGGGGGAAGGAGCAGGGCTTGGGGGCCAGTAATAGACAGGGCCACTCTGGGGTTGGTCCATGGGCCAGAAATTTGAGACCCTTACTTTTAACCTAAGATTTGTTCAACCCAAGGGAAATGGGTGGCAAAACAGATGCTGGAGGAGGGGCGGTGTTCTGGTTTCTATCAGTACCCAGATTGAATTTAAGACACTGATTTTGTCCTATCAAAGCCCTGAAAGGTCCAGAAACTAGCTACTTGAGGGAGTGCCTCTCTCTGTCAGATGCCCTTGCTATAAAAGATGCTGTTTCAGCATGGAGGACCCTGGGCTGAAACTAGTGTCTCCAGCATAGGAAAATCTATTGTAACACCAATTTGAGGACCTTCTGTGCATAGTATTAAAGGTATTAAAGCCATAACATTTTTTGGAGCTGAGGGTATATTTCCATACAATGAAGATGGCTGTGTAGCCAGATTCCTGCCTGAAGATTTAATGCCACAAGGGTTAGGATGTAATAATGAGTAGGGATGTAAAAAATGTAACCATGTAACCACTAACATTCCTAGAGGTTACACACTGTGTGATGTTATTATAGACTTTATTGGGTGGGAGGAGGTTGGAGGGGGTGAAAGAGCATATGTACTGCATGTGCCACCTACTGATCAGGTAAAACCAAGCAAGATCTCCTCTTTCTTGGCTCCCACTGTTAACAGCATCTCTAGCCCTGTGGTGGTCTGCCCTTTCTGTGACCCAGCCCTCCTGCTGGAGGGACATACATTATTCACCTCTTTCAAAGTACAGAGTCCAACAAGGGGTAGCTCTCTGAGTAAGTCAAGGCTCTCCAGGCTTCCTCCTTGGTTCAAGGTTTCTGAATCTTGACCATTCTGTTTTCAGGTCTGCTCTAAACCAGATACCCTGCATAGGGATGTGAAGGACTAGTCAACTATCCGATAAGCAAATCGGATAGTTGACAGACTAGTCAACTAGTTGCTTCCCCCCTTGCTGCCCCTATCAGAAAGAGAGCTACCACTCTGAAACACCGCGTGCAAACCAGGGCCAGGTGGGGTGACCCCAGGCTGCAAGCAGCATTTCAAAGTGGCAGCACCACGTGGAGCCAGGGGTCAGCAGAGGAGTCCCCAGCTGACCCCGGGCTCTGTGTGGTGCTGCCACTTTGAAACGCCGCGAGGAGCCTGACGCCGAGCTTTCTGCGATGTTTCAAAGCAGCAGCGTCACAGGGAGCCCAAGGTCAGCGGGGAAATCCCCAGCTGACCCTGGGCTCCACGCAGCGCTTTCACCTTTGAAGTGTAGCAGCAGCCCTAGGGCTGTTGCTACACTTCAAAAGTGGAGGCACCCTATTGACTAATCAAACACTCAATGCAAAATGTATCGACTATTTGATTAGTAAATTACTCACACTTTAACATCCCTAACCCTGCATCAGGACAGGCTTCTGCCTCGAGCAGCCCTTAGAGATGGTAGGGGAAACTAAGATCGCTTTCTCCACTGGATTTCAATCCAGGGCCCTGCTGTCACTCCTCCCTGGATCACGTCCTACTAGATCCCTCTTTTCCCAATGGCTAAAGCAAAACTATGAAATAACTGAAATCAAACAAAGTCTCAAGTCCCTTCTCTGAGGGGTTTCGCAAAGGTGCTACAGCCAGTGGCAGCTCCTGTAGTGCACCATCCAAAGAGACCAGAGCGTAGGTTTGTTCTCCAACTGCCATTCAGCTACTGAACTGATCTGCTCCCATTCTAAGTTCCTTCTCCAGCCCATACATGCTTTCCAAGTAAGGTGGGCAAGGCTGCCTAGGCCCTTTACTATTTTGTAATAAAGTATTCACATGGGAAATGATTGTGGAATAGATACTAGAAGAATAGCTAACTACACAATAGCTATTCCAATAAACTTTGTTATGTAGCCAAGCCCTAAATTGAATTGGCTGTACAAGACTAACAAAAAGGGATGTTAGTGATGTAATGACATCAAATGTTAGCGGTTACATGACTATTCGACAGTCCCCAGGGGGCAGGGCCAGTAGCCTGTGCACTCCTAGTCCCACTCCTGGGGAGCCTCATGCCACCCTGTGCTGCTGCCTCTCTGTCAGAGGCAGCAGTGCAGGGTGGCAGGTGGGAGTGAGTCTGTATGGGGAGCCAGTTTAAAAACCAGCTGCCCATGCAGACCGGCTCCCGCCTGCAGCCCAGCGCTGCTGACTCTGATAGACACAGCAGTGCAAGGCAACGGCAGCCCTAATCCACGAGGCACCTGATAGAGGCAGCAAGGGGGCGGGGGAAAGAGAAGCAACTAGTGACTTGACTACCCGATAAGCCTGGGCTTATCGGTTAATCAACTATATGCTTACATCCCTAGTACCACTAAACTGGGCAGGAGTACAATAGTTAACAGTGTCACTAAATTCAATATTAAAATCCCATAGATGAAGGGGCACAGTTCATGCTTCTGTTAGATCTAGCATTTCATTCATTCATTTGCAGACTCAGTGTGAGACAGAGGCATTGATTATCTTCTAAAGTTTTTCTTCACAAACCTAGAAGACCTAAAAAATTCTGCAGAAACTACTGATGAAGTCAGAGATGTATCAGTACTGCATACCATCAAGTACTGCTCAATCTGACCTGCAACAGAAGATTACACTGCATCTTCAAAGTACACAGTAAACAGCTAATTAATGTCAATTTCACATCAGTGCTCCTGCTCAAAGCAGGCACCAGAACAGCCAGGATATGAGGGGAGGAGACACTTGGGAGGAAGAAAGGCAATTACACTCAAAACCAGACACAGTGAACAACAGATAAAAATCAATGTATCTGGAAGGAGTTGGGGAGACAAATACACACTCCTTGCCAACTGCTTTCTGCATTATGTATTTGCAGTTCTATGCCATCATTGACTAGCCAGCCACTGGTGTAGCTGCACAGGTGCAAACCCCTTCTACAGACATAAAAACTGAAGCTCTCCCAAGTGCAACACTTCTCTGCTTGAAACCTGGTTAAACAGCACAGATGCAAATTGCAGCTTGCCCAATCTAAAGCAAGAGTTTACACCAGGGGTGGCCAACCTAAACCTGAGAAGGAGCCAGAATTTACCAATGTGCATTGCCAAAGAGCAATAGTTCTATGTCACCAGCCATGATCATCTCCCCACCACCACTCTCAGCACATCCCGCCCACTGGCAGCCCCACCAGTCAGTGCCTCCTTCTCCTTTTTCTCCTGCCCACTGTGATCAGCTCTCTCTCAGTGAGAGACACTGGAGGGGGGGAAGCATGGGTGTGACAGGCTCAGTGGAGAGGGTGGGAAGTGGCAGGATCCTAGGGGGAAAGAGTGGAGGGGGACAGTGCCTAGGGCAGAGCTGGGGGTTGAACCGTGAGCACCCTCCAGCCCAGTGGCAAGTTGGCACCTGTAGCTCCAGCCCTGGATTTGGTACCTATGTAAGGAGCTGCATATTAACTTCTGAAGAGCTGTATATGGCTCTGGAGCCACAAGTTGGTCACCCCTGGTTTACACCAACACAGCTCAAGTACATCATTGTTTTACAAATGAGAGCTGAAATTGGGAGAATCCCCAGTGGGGATAAGGTCTTAGCAGCTAAGCAGAACTCAGATGTCAACTAAATCACGGCTACTATAAGTACCAACTGTCCAGTAAGAATGTAAAATGCCATTTAATCGGTTAACCAGTTTAATGTGATGTTTAATGGGATAACCGATTAAAAGGTTAGCCCCCCAGGTGCGGGGGCCACAGCAACCAGGCTGGAATGCCACCCCCCACAGCCGGCACGGGCTACTCTAGCCCTGCTGGAGAAGCCCCTGCCTGCGATGTGCCCAGGCACGCCGCAGACTATGAAACTCAGAGTGGTTTGGTCATTAGGGTATAAAGAACATCACATGACTCAGCAAGATTAGAAAATTAATAGAAATCTCAAATCTATGCAACACTCAGTTATTAATTAAGGATGTTAAAACATGTTTCTTTAGATAAATGTGTAACCACCGAACATTTCAACTATTACATTTTTGCATGAGGAGGAACACAGTGCTGGGGGGACAGTGAGGGGAGGACAGGTGTCTGCAGGAGCCAGTACACCCGCAGAGCCTCCCACCATGTACTGGCTCCCACCACATTCACCTCCCCATCCTGCACTGCTGCTTGTGTATCAGAGGCAGCAGCGGAGGGGAACAGGCAGCTCCCCAGGAGTGGATGTTTGCAGGGGAGCCGGCTTTTAAGGAGTTGGTGTTTACAGGGATCAAGGCGGGAGGGTGGTGGCTACATGTATCCATGCACGTTATTCAATGACCCCAGGTTCACATCCCTATTATTAATAGACTAAAATAGTTGTTCTGTCTGAAAGATCTATGCAGTAAAACTGTGTGTTAAAATACTGGGAAGTATAACTTAGGTACTTTCCAATAGGAAGCCACAAAATAGCAGGAAAACAATAAAGATGACAGAAATCAAACAAACATAAGCCTGAGAGTCAATAGGAAAAGTGCACATATAATGGATATATGTGCAACTAAGTATTACAATACCTCGCTTAATATTCTGTCCCAAAGTCATGCCTGGGATGCACTGGGAAGCTGGCAATTTTACCCAGAACTTATGTATGTAATGGGAAAAATGTATTTACTACTAAGCTAGTCTTTATTTGACTTTAAATCAATGGAAGACACAATGATTTCTAGGAAGCCCCTACAGAAGACAAACAATAACATGGAGAAGTAAAGAAAGCTACCTCATTCATAGCCCTTTGGATTAATGCCCTCTTGAGATGGACAAATGTGACAATATTCTCATCGTGCATAATGAGCCACGTGTTTTTGACCTCTTCTTGAACCCTGACCTTGTTTTGTATTGTATGCAATTAAGCTCAGCAATATCTTTCACAAATGTATTTTGCATGTATATACATTCAAAGAGACTCAATTGTTTTGGTAATGATCAGTCTTTCTCCATTCTTTATATTGTTGTGTTTTGTGCTATTAGATTGAGGCCATTCCATAATGCAGGGGTCAGCAACCTTTCAGAAGTGGTGTGCCAAGATGTAACTTATTTACTTATTTTTACGGATCTGCATGCCAGGGGGAGGAGGGGGCAGGGACAGGATGTGTAAGGTGACCATATTTCTGAACCAGCTGCAGCTAGGGAGAATGGTTTAATTTAAATGATTAAACAGATTAAGCATTTTAACTTTGTCATGTTAGTTTATCAAATTTCATTTTAAATAAAGTAAAATATTAATTTTTGTCCAAAACAAAAGATGTCTATGATTTCTTTATTTATGGCAGGGGTGGGCAACCTTTCTTGGGTCAAGGGCCAATGACCTATAGAAAAATCAGCTGGGGACCATGCATGTGAAATGCAAAAAAACCTCTTCCGAAAATCCCCAACCCTCACTGATGTGGCCCCCAACTGAGACACCTCACTCCTCTGGCACTCCAGCCCCATGGGGTGAGGGGAAAGGACAGGGAGAACTGAAGGTCAGGGCTTCCCATTAGGAATGTTAAGGACTAGTGACTATCCGATAAGCAAATGTTTATCGGACAGTCAGTCGACTAGTTGATTCCCCCCCTCCCCCCCGCCTTGCTGCCTCTAACAGACAGCGGCAGCAAAGGGTGGGGAAGGGGGAGGAGGAGGTACTTCAAGGGGCAGCGCTGCACAGCTGATCCTGGGATCAGATGTACGGCGCTGCCGCACATGGAGCTCAGGGTCAGCTGGGGACTCCAGCTGATCCCGGGCTCCAGCACAGCATTTCCGTGGAACCCAGGATCATTCTGGGGAAAAGCCACGTGGAACTGCGGTCAGCTGGGGAGTCCGGGTTCTGCTGACCCTGGGTTCCGCTCAAATGCCGTGCGGAGCCCGGCTCCACGTGGCATTTCAAATCGGCAGCGCAGCATGGAGCGCGGGTCAACGGGGGACTTTGAGTCCCCTCTGACCCCGGGCTCCATGCTGTGCTGCTGATTTGAAATGCACAAGAGCCCCCACTGGGGACTTTCCACTGGCCCTGGGCTGCATGCGGAGTTCCACAGTCCTCCTCTGAAATGTACAAGAGCCACTAATAGGGCTCTTGTACATTTCAGAGGAGGAATGTGGAAGTACCTATCGACTAGTTGAGTAGTCGATGGAAATTCCATTGACTACTTGACTAGTAAATTAACCATTACTTAACATCCTTACTTCCCAGAGGCCAGATTTACTTTTCTGGGGTTCTGGAGTTAGTTGATTTTGTGGATCTCCTTAGACTCTGAGGTGGGGACAAAAATGAAGGGTTCAATGTGCAGGACAGGGCTGCCAGCAAGTGGGATAGGGATGCAGGATCTGGGCAGGAGGTGGAATGCAGGAGGGGGTGAGGAAGGCAGCGTCTGGAAGGGAGTTTGGTGGCAAGAGAGGGTGTGGGGTGGGAGTATGAGAGGGAGTTTGGGGGTGGGAAGGGACTGGGGAAGTAACACAGAAAAGGTGAGAGGGTGAGAATGCAGCCAAACGGCTAGTTGGGGAGGGAGGCAAAGAAGTGGGCAGTAAAGGGAAGTGCAGCTTCTACAAAGTAAAACTGTATCCCCCTCACACCTTCCCTCTGCTCCAGCCTTGCTCTTCTCAGCCCCATGATCCCACCCCTGCAGTCTGATCCCCTGCATCACCCCATTCCCCTCAGTGCAACCCCTGACACACTCCCATCCTGCCTCTGCATCCTTCTTCACTCCACTCTGACCCCCACATCCCTGTGCCCCAGCATGCACAGCAGCAGGGCAGCAGCACTGGGACTCACAGGCCCCTGGGAGCAGCGCTGGGGCGAGGAGGGGCCAGGGGAGACCAGAATCACTTCCCTGCCTGGCCCAGCCCTCTGCCGGGGCTTACCCCTCACCTGCAGGCTGCTGCTCTGGGGCTGAGGCAGACAGAGCCCGGGGCTGCTCAGGGCTGGTTCCAGCCTGGCCAGGTGCAGCGGGGCGCTGGGGAAGGGGCTCCTCACATACCCTGGGGGGAGCAGTGCACCACACACCAGACCCCGGTGTCCCATGGAGGTGGCAGCAACTTGTGACCAGCTGCCGAGCCCCAAATCTGCAGAGCAGCTCCAGCCACACCCCCTCCAGGAGAAGGGAGCAGAACCTCTAGTGGGGGGGAGGGTTAACCACTTAGCTCCTGGGAGCCGCACGACCAGACTGAGCAGGAGCAGCCCCAGGGACACAGAGCCCAGTGCGAGGTCATGCTGCCCACCCCAATTGCTGGGGCCACGCCCATGCCTCTCCGCCCCTCGCTTGTCCGTGCAGCAGGAAGCTGGAGCTGGTTCTCCAGCTGCTGCATGGGAGTGGGGGGACTGAGTTCCTGCCACATGTGCCACTCAAAATTGGCTCGCATGCCACTTATGGCGCACACACCATAGGTTGCCAACCCCTGCCACAATGCATTGTCGATAACAAGTCTTAAACACAGATGAAAGTACAGCTAAGACAACATCATAGTGGCTGGATGCTATTTCACTATTGTACTGTGTGTGTGTTGCTTATACAGTATTCCCACCCTCTGTCTTTTCATAAAATTTGATAATGCAGAAAACTAACATACAGAAGCAAAGGCGAAATAAAAGCACATACTCACTGCTAGGAATGGCAGAATAACCAGAATTAGTGACACAAGATTAGTGTGATGGGAAAGGTTCAAAGGGCAGAAACAAGTACAGGTTGAACCTTTTTAGTCTGGCACCCTCGGGACCTCAACAGTCCCGAACAAGAGAATTTACCTAGCAGGAGGTCAATATTGGCTAGCAGCATTACCAACATTTCCTCTGCTTACTGGGCTCTTAGAAGACATGTAGGAGTAAATTAAAGCTCAATAAAAGCACAGAACACAGAGTCAGGATTGGTGGCTATAAATGACTTGATGGAACCCCAAGAAACTTGGCCACACCCATGATAAAAGGACATGCAGGTAACTAAAATCATGCTGCATCACAGATGTTGCTGGACTCAAGAGTGCAGCACTAGAGAGGTTCAACCTGTAGTAACAACTGAACTCCTTTTGCTAAGGCCTTCAAGAATGCTAGCAAAATATCTATACTATGACACAAAACTGCTACCTCAGGCAATACTTAGAGTGAACTGGAAAATGAACAACCCTCACAATGGTTTGAGTAACACAGAACATGATTAGAGGGGCAGAGGCATCTGAATAATAGTGCCCACAGCCTGGTCAGGAAATATTTTATAATTAGGACAAAAATGTGTCTACAAAAGGAAAAAAATAGGACACTGAAGTTCAGCAGAGCACGTTTTCAAGGAACGCAACAAATAGTGAATTACAAAGCCATGGAGCAAAGGAGCATGTTGGGGAAATAGAAAGTGTTCAAAGATAAATTAAGTGCACGCTAGGGATTAGAGATGTTAAATTTCATTTTATTAACTAATCAAATAGTTGATGGGATTACCATCGACTATTAGATTAGTCGATAAGGACTTCCGCATTCCGCCTCAAATGTACAAAAGCCCCAGCGGGGGCTCTTGTGCATTTCAAAGTTGGAACACGGCGTGGAGCTTGAGGCCAGTGGGGGGCAGCAAGAGGGGGAAGACAGGAGCTGCTGCTGGGGGGAGCTGGCTTAAAAGTTGGTTCCCCCCCACACACACACACCGTCTCCACAGTGCCACCTGCCCCCACTGCTTCTATCAGAGGTAGCAGAGGGAGAATTAGGGGAGGTTGCTCCCGCCAAGCAGCCCCTTCTCATAGCAGCCCAGGCTTGCTGCACTCAGGGGCTGCTCCGGCAGCAGCCCACAGCAGTCCCTATTCGTTGCAGACAGGGCTGGCCACTGTGAACAGGGGCTGCTGGACTCAGTGCAAGCCGGGACCGAGCCGTACTGGCTCACGCTTGTCTGGGATGCTGTGTCTCCGCATTTTAAACATAGTAAGAGCCACTAGGCTCTTACTATGTTTAAAATGCACAGCTGCAGCACAGGTGGCTCCCAGAGCCAGCATGAGTCAGGACTGCTCAGCCCTGGCTCAAGCTGGCTCCTGGAGCTACCCCTTCCCCCTCCATGGCTCTGCAGAGCGGCCCTTATTGACTAATCATATAGTCAATACAAATTGTACAAATTCACTATACAATTAGCCAGATAACCACAATTTAACATCCTTAGTGCATGCCCAAGGGATATGGGCAATTTCTAGCAAGGTAAGGGTTTGGTTGTGCCAAGGAAATGGGATGTGCCTGGAATTAGATTCAGGGGGTAGCCAAGTTAATCTGTACAGGATAGACTTAAAAAACAACAAATGATCTGGTAGCACTTTTATAGACTAACAAAACATGTAGATGGTATCATGAGGTTTCGTGGGCACAGCCCACTTTATCTGAAGAAGTGGGCTATGCCCATGAAAGCTCATGATACCACCTTTTTTTGTTAGTCTATAAAGTGCTACCAGACCATTTGTTGTTTTTTAAATTTATCCTGGAATTAGATGGTTTCTCATAAAATGAAAGGGAGGTCTCCAAGAGGCAGTTATACTGTACAATGACCACAGGGCGCAGCAAGAAGCCAGAGATGGGGAAAGGTACAGCTATAATACCACTGGGACCGCAGGGATGGAGAAAGGGATAGCTATCGACTATAAATATCAGACAGTTTGTGTGTGTCTTTGTCTATCTATCCCCCAGCTGGAGGACATGTACCCTTTCCCTGGTTGCTGCAGCGGCCATGGATAGGCACTTCTCACCTGGCCCCAAGCTCCTGCAGTGAGAGAGCACTGAGGTTTTCCTCTCTCCCCTCATCCCCAGCCCCACCCCACAACAATGATTTCAATGAAGAAAGCAAAACTTACTTGACTTAAGGACCCGAGCAATGCCAGGTAAATCTTCTAATTACAACACAGACGAAGGACAAAACTGATATATGAAATTAAAACTGCAGAATATTACAACAATTTCCCTGTCCAAGCAATATATAAAAATAAGGCCAAGTAATAAGAGAAACAGACAATGGAAGAATGAGAACAATTCATTGACAGGAGAGAGAGACATTCTCTTTAATTTGACAGCATCCATTTCCCACAAAGAATGAGTCAGGTGCAGAATACAGAAACAAATTTGAAAAGCCGAAAAGAAGAATGGCAAAATATTAAAGAAAATCATCTTAGCAAACTACTAGGAAAATAGCCATCTTAAGAGAACGCCTGGGCCATATGGCCTTTAATCACAGAATTCTAAAGTAACTGGCCTACAAAGAGAATCCTAAGGAGGTTCATTTCAAAATTTACTGAAAATAAAGCTAATTAACAATTTAAGAAGAAATTTGAGGAGTCTCCAGAAATCTGCAGAATCACAAACAAACCTTAAACAAAAACACTCAGAAGGCAATAATCTAACCAAGAGCAGTCAACCCAGATTCACACCACTGCAATCACCATTAATAAATATGATAATTATTTATACTTTTAAAATATTAGGAAGAATGCAATTTATCTGGACTTCACAAAACCCTTTAATACAGTGTCATGAAACCCTCATCTACAATGTCTATAAGGAGGATAATTATGAAATTATTGAATACAGAGCTGATATGGATATAAAAAGCAGAATACTAAGAGTTAGGGTGAGCATACTTCTTTATGTTAAATATGGGACTTTTGGAAAAAATTACTCATATTCAAGTGAGTTCAACAGCAACCAGAACAGTGCAGTACAAATATTCAAATTAACAAGTTGACTGAGCCTCTGTTAAACATAAACACTGCGTAGCTGGATTCTTCTTATTTACCCTCTGATATTTAAGACCTTATAGTGCACATGGGAAAAGGGACATGCACACAGTTCCATATACCTCTGTCACACAGTGGGATGACTGACCAAGCCCTGACCCTTTCCTGGCCGACCGGTCCCAGAACAGACCCACCTCTCCAGGTACTTGGAGCCACGTCTGCCCAGGGCAACACATGTGGGGGACACAGGATCTCTGGGAAGGGACGTACTCCATAAGGGAGTGGGAGGATATGGAGGAACAGAGGGGCTGGATGGGATGAAGGCGCATATCAGGAAGAGGACAAGAGAGGGAGCATGGAAAGGACTGATGGGCAGGCAACAGAGGCACAAGTACCAGCTATAACCTGCTCACACACACCGGCCACCGGCTGCTCGCAATGCGCAGTCAGTGAGGAATGGAAACAGGACAGAGGGCAGGGCCATGGAGGCTAAGCGCTGGCACACAGCAGGGACCATGCTCATGGACTAGCACTGGGAGTGGCAACCACCAGCTTTGCACACTCACCACCAAGTTTGGTCACTGGACCCCCCCTATCACTTCTGGATCTGGCCAGCAGCAGGGCCTGCCAGTAATGATGGGGGTAAGGGAGAAGAGATAGAAAACATGAAACAATTTGCCTGTTTTTAAGTCAGGTGGAAGAATGCCACAATTACACCTGATTTGGGACATGTGTTTTACAATTATTTTACATGAAGAGTAATGGTATTAGTGGAGAAATTAAATGTTTTCAGAGGATAAATCATCTCCTTTCTGCTATAAAAATAAGGGGATTAATAACTGTCAATGCAAAATAGACTTTTTTCCCCAATAGAACACTGTCAAGGATATATTTTCTACTATTACAAGTATTTTTTGTCTATTAGAATAATAATAGATCAGTCATTTAAAATAGCTGATCAATGTTGGTAAAAAAAACCCAGCAGCTTCTGCACTTATCTTTACCACTACATTCTAATTGGCTCAGAGAGCAAATCTATTATGTGGTTCAGCAACACAGTTGCTTTTGCATAAAGAACAAGTACAGTAAAACTCCAATAGTCCGGCATCCAATAGTCCGGCACTCCTGATAGTCCGGCATCAAAATGGCAAGAGCCTAGTGAGTGAGCTTCGGCAAAAAAAGAGTCACAAGGTAACAGCGGCAGCAGTTGAACTGAGCAAAAAGGGTAAAAAAGGCTTAAAAAAACTAAAACATTACGGTATACTGTATACAGTATGTACAATAAAAAAGGTTAAGAACACTTTATATACAGTATATAATGTATACAGTATATATATATAACCTGCTTATAGTACCTCCTGATAGTCCGGCATATTTGATAATCTGGCACCACCTAAATCCCATAGGTTCCGGATTATCGGAAGTCTATTGTATTCCAAAATTCAAAAAGAATAGTGCTCTTGTGAATATATAATTTCTATTCCCATCCACACCATATACATAATTGATCCTCAACCTCCAGAGGGTGTTGGGTTTGAGATAACATTGTGTAGGGTTTGATATAACTTACAAAAGGATGCATTAACCCTTAAAAATTAAGCAATATTTTTCTTCCAAAAGGGTACTTCTACACAGAAGCAGGATGTCTGCAGTCTCAGAGCCCAGATCAACAGGCTCATGATATAAAACTAAAAATAGCTCTGTAGACATAAGGATTTGGGCTGGAGCTCAAGCTCCAAAGCAGGGTTTCCCAACCTATGGGTTGGGACACAAATATGGGTCGCCATTACATTTTAAAAGGGTCACTAAGTTTCTCCCCAGGTGGCTCTGCCTCTCCTCCTCCCCCCGTTTTTGAACTGCCTTGGGTCACCAAGTCTTCCTGATTTGTCAAAATGGGTCCCCATCTGGAAAAGGTTGGGAACCGCTGCTCTAAAACCTAGAGAGGGGAACAAGCTTGAAAGCCAGAGATCCTGCCTGAACCTGAAAGTCTATACATTTATTTTTAATGCTACAGCTCAAGCTCGAGTCTGAACACACAGGCTCAGACTCACTGCCATGAGATCCTGCTTGTGATGGAGATGTACCAATCCTGCAGGTAGGTCCACGTAGCTAGATCCATGTAACACAGATGTACCCATGGAAAGCTCCACTGAAGTCAACGGGGATTCAAGAGTCTGTTCTAAGGATGTTAAAATGCAGCTAATTGACTAGTCGACAGGCACTTCCACATTCCTCCTTTGAACTGTACAAGAGCCCCCGCAGGAATGCAGAACTCCACATACAGCCTGGGGCCAGAGGGAAGTCCCACTGATTCTGGGCTGCACGCGGGTGCCTGCTTTGAAATGCACAGGAGTCCCCAGCGGAGGCTCTTGTGCATTTCAAATCCATGGAGCCCGGGATCAGCAGGAGACTCAGAGTCTCCCAGGATCAGTGCTGCAGATCCTGGGTTCTGGAGAAATGCCGCTGGGAGTCCCCAGCTGATCCCAGGCTCTATGGCAGCTACCCCTTTAAAATGCCGCTTCTGGCGTTTCAAAGGGGTAGCTGCTGTGGAGCCCAGGGTCAGCTGGGACTCCCAGCTGATCCTGGGCTCGCTGTGGCAGCAGAACCCCGGGTCAGCTGGAGAGTCCCCAGCTGTGCAGTACTGCCACATTGAAGTACCTCTCCCCCCGCTTTGCTGCCTCTCTCTCATAGAGGCAGCGGGGGGGGGAGAATCGACTAGTCAAAAGACTATCTGATAAGCAAATGCTTATCGGATAATCAACTAGTCTTTAACATCCCTAGTCTGTTCACGTAGCTACACCGCAAAGTAAAGCCAAAATATATAGGCACTGCCTAATTTCTATTCCAGTTGCTATTATCATTACAGGGATATGGTCAACTTATGTAGCTATGGTAAACCTTTCCTTTCTAACCTAGAGTGCCTTAAATTACTACATAAAAATGAAAGATTTTTAAAAGTCGAATTTAGTTGGTAACTAAATATGTGCTTTACTTTCTGCATTCTTCCAAGTGTAGAAAATGAAAAAAAAAATCAGTTCTACTACTGTTAACTCCTTTCACTTTCAGTGTCCTTGTACTCAACACTTGGGTTTCAAACACAGCTAGGGATGTGAAAGATTAAGCAGTAAGCTTTGCCCTTAATGGGTGAAGCTTACCGGTGACAGGGTAATGGATAGGGGCCGGAGCTGGGGGCTGAAGCAGCAGAGCCACAGCAGGCCCAGCTCAGGCATGCAGGGGTGCTCCAGCCTGGCCAAAGAAGGTGGAGTAGCGGTTTGCTTCAGCCCAACTGGGCTGAAACAGACCCCCCCATTTAACTAATTACATGGGATTTTACACCCTTCCCCTGCACTGGAAGCTTTTTCTAAGAACTATTTCTCAGTCTGATAGGGATAACTTATGAGCAGTCTCTCTAGTTGTATAACTTGCCTTAAAGAAAGTGATAAGCCACAGGTAAGCTAGTAGCATGCCCTTAAACAACAGTAAGTTTTTTAAAAAAATCCTATTAGCAGGGCTTCACTCAAACAGTCATTTGTTGCAATGCTTTTGAGCCAACACCGGTTTGGGGTTTTTAAACCCTTGCACCCAACGGCCACGTACCACAACGGAGTCCACATACCTGCGGGGGATCCTCAATGTCCCCACGTGAGAACAGAGGGCCACGCGGGTGGCCCAGATGCTGCGTTAGGAGGAGGTGCCTGGCCAGCCCCGAGCTTCCTCCTACACCCCCTTCCCAACGGCGCGCGCGGCCGCAGCAGCAGCAGCAGCAGCAGGAAGGTCAAGCCCAGACTCGAGCGGGGGCCTACAGCGGTGGGCCCGACGCGGCAGGAGGCAGGCGCGGGGCAGCAGCGCAGTCACCTTCAGCGGGCGCCGGTCACTTCCCGCCCCCTGCCGAAAGGGGAACAGCCCTGCCGGGGCCGGGCGCTCCTGGGGAGGGGAGGGGAGGTGGGCTCCCGCCGGCTGGCGGGGCCCGCGCGAGGCCAGCACCCCCCCCACACCCACCCCCTCTGCTGCCCTTCCCCGCGCAGGGGCCGGGCCCGCTCACCTGCGTCCCCACCACCACGATCTGCGGCAGCTGGATGATGTCGGCGCCCACGGCGTTGAACACGTCCTGCAGCTTGTTGATCACCGGGATCAGCGCCTCCATGGCGGCGGGGCGCCCGGCGGGGCGGCAGCGGCGATGAATGGAGCCCGCGGCCAACGGCTCTACTGCCTCCTGCTCCCCCCCCCTACCCGCGGCCACTATCCACCACGGGCGCCGGCCCCGCGCCCAGCCCGGCCCCAGCAGGCTGTGCGCGCGCGCCGCCCCCCTTCCCCCCGTCCGTCGTTCCGCGGGTCGCGGCCGCCGCCGCAAAGCCCGCCGGGAGTTGTAGTGCCTGGCGCCTGGCAGCGGCGCCCCCGCGTGGTTCCCAGTGGCAGCGGCGGGCGGAGCAGAGGCAAGGACCCCCCTGCGGGACCGGGAAAGAAATAGCGTCCCCAGCGCCACCCGACCGCAGCTCTCCGCCCGGCCTCCCTGAGAGACAGCCAATAAGAAAACAGCTTCGGCTGGAGCTTCTGCTTCGTTGTACGCTCGCGTTTGCAGCCCCTACAACCGCAAAAGCCGGCACGAGGCTCAGCGCCTGCACTGTAACAATTAGTATTAATAGGACAGTGGTGCTGGAACGAAGTCCCTCCCCTAGAGATCCCAACACTAACACAACCCCTTAACCTGCACCAGCTATGCTATGCAGCAGGTTTTTAGGGCCTGAGGTTACCCACTGTGCAGAGTGGGCCTGGCCTACCTAGAAATTAAAGATTACTTTTTGTTTAAAAATTATGCCTTCAAGATTACAAAGCTACCAGAATTAATCTAACCCCAATCAGCAACTCTCTACCCAACAGTTACTGCAGTAGCTTACTGCTCCCTCAGGCAAAGCATATCAGCATACTCACAAAGTGCCCTTGTCCCTTTCCAAAGTACAGGAAAAAATACACTATTGGACATATCCCCTATGCCAAAAAAGTTTCTCAAAATGCTGCAAGACTAAACTTGCATTTGTGCAAAGTCAAACTCCTACAACCGGCAGAAAAACGAAGTGAAAACTTTTCAGCAGTCACTAAAAGAAAGTATCACAGTAGCATAACACACAACCTAGAAACTAATGAACCCCAATCTGCACAGACACTATAATAGAGAAATATGTACATAATGTCTCTGAAATGAACTGCTAGGAGACAATCTGGTTGTAAAAACATAAGTGCATGTCTATGCTATAATTTCCATTACTTCCACAGCTGCAGCTGCACAGGTGTTGAATGTAGACTTCAGTGGTGTATAGAGCTCTGTTAATACAAGTAACAAAAAATGATTACATCAGCATTACCGCTGAAGCAACTTGTCTGAGAGCAAGTTATTGCACAGTAAAAGGACATTGACCTTGCAGGTCATCCAAGCAGGAAAAAAAGGGTAGGGAGAGGGATATGAAAGTACCATAAATGGACTAACAAAATAAACATTAATTTTCATAATTGTCACATTCAGATCCTGATCCAAAATTTCACCAAACCAGAAGTAAAGCTGATGAAGTGTTCCAGCTCAGATCCATTGTACCAGGACTCATGAGGGCAACTGCTTGGCATCTTCTCTGCATCATTCTTATTCCCAGTCAGTAGGGTATATTTTCCAGCCGCATTTGGATTTACTATCCTTTTATCTTTTTTACAAGTGAGACATCTATTATAGCAACATTATAACTACTGGAATGACTATTATTTCACAAGAAAAGTGTAAGGCAAAAATGAACTAATTATAAATTAACATTCGTGGAAGAGAAAGTTAAAGCTAATGCAACTTAAGTGCAGAAAATTGTACTTGAATGACTGTACTCCGTAAGGAAAAGTTCAAAAAAGTCCAACTTGAATATATTATTTCCAGTAATGATACAGTAATCCACTGTGATTGTCCTATAATGGCATCCATTAACTCTTGAAATGCTGAAACTCAAATATTCTTGCCAGGAAAAAACACTGAAATACTGAACCTTTGAATATACGTCTGGCTGTGGCACACCACACAAAGATTCATTCCTATAGCAGCCTCAGCTCACTGCTTCACACAATTCTTGGCCACCCTCCTATTTTTTCTTTGCTGGCTGAGTGGCTGACAGTCCCAGTAAAGAGAAACCACATGGAACCCACCTTCCCATTGTGCAAAACTTTCCATCTTCTTGCTTTCCAATCAGCACCTTGAATAGAAGACACCTTGGCTACAAAAGAATGGAGGCTGCTGCTATCTGAAACATTCTCTATGGGCATGCATAAACATGGTTCTTTAAAAAAGAAAAATACACCCTTTCCTGTACTCATTTTTTGAGGAGTACAGGATCTTTCGAAAAAAGGTTCCCCCCACCCCCGGAAAGATTCAGGTATAGACAGCAGTTTCACTTTTGAAATACCCTTTTTTGAAAGAACGCTGTGACGCAATTATGCAAATGAAGCACAGGATATTTAAATTCCCACTTCATTTGCACTTTCAATCTGCCTAATTTACATCCCTCTTTCAAAAGAGGGATGTAGCATGTAGTTAAGACATACCCTATGTGTCAGTCTCTTTTCTTCTATTATTTGCATTTCTGACACTTAGAGGCTTGCGAAGATCACTGACAAGGTAGATACAGACTATTGCAGGGGTGGGCAATAACTTTTGACCAGGAGCCACTTAAAAAATTTCAGAAATTTTTGAAGTGGCCCAGAGCTGCCCTGGAAAGGGGAGGGCCTCAGACAGACAAGGTGGGGCCACAGCACTTCCATCCTTTGCCACCCACTTACCCTGATTGCCTCCCCATAGAACTGCCAGCTGTTCTGAACAGCTGGTAGTTCTCTCTAGGTACTCCTGCCCCTGGCCGTGGGAGGAGGCAGAAGGGAAGAGAAGATCTTTTGGGAACTAAAAAGACATTGGAGACATCTAACCGGACAGGAAAATTAGGAAGGGGAGGAAAAATGAATGTAGATGGAACGTGTACAGGAGGGATTAGTCAATTCAACAAAAAGAGAAAGGAAAAGGCAAACAAGGTCACAAATGTTTAAGGTCACTACATTTTATTTTTATGTCAAAGAACTGGGAGTGGGAAAAGAATTTTGTTTTGAGACATTGAAACTCTTGGTGACTCATGAGACACAGCACTTATCTCGGTCCAGTTACAGCAGAGTTCACAAGAAATTATCGCAATTTGCTTTAGCTATCTAAAATATAGATGTCATGGTCACATGCCCCCCATGCTTTATGAAATTTGGCTTATAAATATGAATATGCATAACATGAACATGTGTTATGCAAAAGAGGTCATGTAGCATATTTTTGAAATTACAGTCTGCTGAATCTGTATATCCTATTTTTGTGCATGTATCATTCTTGTATGCGAAGCTAGACGTCCGAAGTGTGAATCTGGTTTTAACTGTAAATGTGCTAATGAGGTCCATTAGTGATACTTTGGGTATTTAATGGCTCAGTATTCAAACCATGACCCATAATTATTTCTTGTAAGCCCAAACACGAGGCTGATCCTAGAAAGACATGTAATATCACCTCATACTGTGTAAACAATTGTCACTGGGAGGGGACAACCCCTGTGCATCTCTCTTTCATTGGTAAAAAAGGCTGACCTTATGAGCTTTCTCTGTGTAAGTTTTACACAGAGTAAGATTAAATTATTTTAGCTTTTGGTCCCTTTGGGGGGTTGGTTTCCTGGGTGCTACCAGCAGCGTTACAGCTGAGTCCTCACAGAGCTGAGCAGGTTCAGCATCTGTGGTGTTTTGAAGGGTGATTGTAATCCCCAACTCTATGCCTTGGCTGGGGGGAAACCAGAGCTTCTGGCCCAGAGGGACAGGGTTGTGAGGATCCCCAGAAGGCAGGCACCAGTGGCTTGATCAGCACATTGGAGGACAAGCTGTAATACAACCCATTACAATTAAAATTAGGTATGAACGGATTGCGCCCACGAAAGCTCATGATACCATCTACATGTTATGTTAGTCTTTAAGGTGCTACTATACTATTTGTTGTTTTTTTACTTGTTTATTATTAGCTAATTGAAATTAATATAATGGGAATGTAGCAATTGCCATATTGGATCAGACCCCAGGGTTATCTAGTTCAGTATCTTGTCTTCAACAGTGGTACCACCAGATGCTTCAAGTGAAGAACAAAAACAAAAGCCAAACCCCAATAACTCACCTCCCCCAAAACAACTAAATAAACAGATATTAGATCATTTATCCACTACATTTGGTCTCATGCTGATATCTAATAATTGCAGTTTGGCTTAAGCTCTGAAGCAGAAGGTTTAACATTCTTTCCAACATTTTATCATACTTAATTATAAACTGGATATTCTTGTTTTCCATATAAATGTCCAATCTTTGTTTTAATCTTGCCAAGTTCTGGTCCTTAATGATTTCCTGTTACAATGCATTCGACAGTCAAATTGCACATTGTGTGAAGTAGTATTTCCTTTCATCAGCTTTGAATTTGCTACCTTTTAATTTCATTGAACGTTCCTTTGCTTTCTTGCTCGGAGACAGGAAGAACATAAATTTCCAAATTATCTTCTCTCGATCATTTATTATTCCATATATTTCTAGCACGTGCCCACTTACTCATCTCCTTTCCAAAGTAAACAGCCTTTTCAATCTCACTCTTCTACACAATTTTTTCCCCATGACCTTGATCATTTGTGTCACCTTTTTTGAACTGCTTTAATTATGCATCATCCTTTCTGAGAGCGTGCTCTGTATTTCTCACAGCATTCTGGAGGCTACATCATTAATGTATATAATGGCATGATATTTTTCTTCTCTATCCTCTTCCTTATGGTTTTTGACTGCAGTTGCACATGGAGCAAGAGTCTGAATTGAAGGCAGCCATTCCCCTCCTTTCTTTAGCACAAGGGTCTCAAACTCATGGCCTGTGGGCCATCTACAGGACAGAGCATATTTGCAATCCAGTGTGGGTCACGTGTGAACCTGTCCCCCAACCCACATCCTTTCCCACCACCATCTCCCACCCTCTTCCCTTCATGGCACCCTGTCCTCCAATTAAGGCAGTCACCACCGTGGGGAGTTGAAGGGGGCACAACTGCCATTGCTGTACCCCACCAGGCCTCTGGGAACAGGGTGCCATGTGGGGCAGTGGTAAAGAGGGGTGGAGCTTGGGAGACAGGCTTGAACACGCCTTGCGGGCCATTGGGTCAGATTGTGAATATGCACTAGGGATGTTAAATATTGGTTAATTGAATAGTTGACTAAACTCATGAATTCTTCTCAGTCAACTACTCTATAGTCCCCAGAGATGGAGCCAGCAGCCAGTGTGCTCTGGCCTCACTCCCGAGATGGCCCCTGCCACTCCGTACTGCTGCCTCTGTTTCAGAGGCAGCAACGCAGGGTGCCAGGCCAGAGCTGGCCTGCAAGGAGAGCCAATTTAAAAATCAGGTCCCCTTGCGGACCAGCTGCCTGTCGCTCTACGCTGCCGTCCAGGGGGAAGGGGTTGAGCTCCCAGACCTGGTGCAAGACGGAACAGAGCCGGGCTGCTGAAAAAAATTACTGGCAAAGAGTGAAGGGGGAGGAGGAAATGCACGTAATCTATAGCATTAGCCTATAAGCTTTTGCTTATCAGTTAATCAACTACACTATTACATCCCTAACATGCACCAGTCTGTAGGTGGTCTGTTAGCTGTGAGTTCAAGATTCCTGCCTTAGCATCTTATAAGATGTATGATTAGTTCAAGTGTTTCCCTCCAGTCTGCATTACTTTGCATTTTTCAGCACTGAACTTAACTTGCCATCATGCTGCCCATTCAGTTGCCTTGTTTGGATGTCAAATTCCTCACAGTCTTCTCTAGTCCTGATTAACCTAATACCATTGGGCCAGCTGCAAATTTTGCTAACTTCTCTATTCACCCCCATTCTTTTTTCCAGAGTTTTAAAAATATCTATTGTATATTTTAGAGCATTTGTTTGATCAAGAACTTCAAAACAGTAAGAGCTAGGACCACCAAGTTCTGTATACAACAAATTCTGCAAAAAAAAAAAAAAAAACTTCAAGAACAGACTTCAAAGAGAAACTGCTGAGCTACAGTTCATCTGCAAATTTGACATCATCAGTTTAGGATTAAACAAAGACTGTGAATGGCTAGCCAACTACAAAAACAGTTTCTCCTCCCTTGGTGTTCACATCTCCACATCAGATGCTAGAAGTGGGCCTCATCCTCTCTGACTGAACTGACCTCATTATCTCTAACCTTACTGTTGATTGGTACTCTCTTCTTATGCCTGTATATTTATATCTGCCTCTGGAATTTCCACTACATGCATCTGACGAAGTGGGTCTTTGCCCACGAAAGCTTATGCTCCAATACATCTGTTAGTCTATAAGGTGCCACAGGACTCCTCGTCGCTTTTGCAGGTACCCATTAACTTCCCTAACTCCTGCATCCCACATACCAACCCCCTGCCCTGAGCACCTCTTTACCCCTAAACCCTGTCTCCTGCACACCTCCACACACCAACCCACCACCCTAAGCCCCTCACCCCAACTCTGACTTACACCCCACACTCCCAGCCCTCTTCCCTGACCCCCACATCTCCAAGCCCCTGCCCTGACTCCTGCACCCCTCCTCTGCCCTTAGCCCTCCCACATACTGACATTGCAACTTCCTGCCTTGCGCCCCCCACACTCATAAGAATGGCCGTACTGGGTCAGACCAAAGGTCCCTCTAGCCCATTATCCTGTCTGCCGACAGTGGCCAGCGCCAGGTGCCCCAGAGGGAGTGGACCAAAGACAATGATCAAGCGATTTGTCTCGTGCCATCCATCTCCAGCCTCTGACAAACAGAGGCCAGGGACACCATTTCTATCCCCTGGCTAATAGCCTTTTATGGACCTAACCTCCATGAAATTATCTAGCTTCTCTTTAAACTCTGTTATAGTCCTAGCCTTCATAGCCTCCTTTGGCAAGGAGTTCCACAGGTTGACTACGTGCTGTGTGAAGAAGAACTTTCTTTTATTAGTTTTTAAAACTCCACCCCACATTTCCACTTTCTTGACACTACAATACAATTACACAACAGACATTTCCACCACCTTATACCAGAAACCTACCAACCATTGCACTTACCTACATGCCTCTAGCTTCCATCCAAGACACATTTCCCAATCAATTGTCTACAGCCAGGCCCTAAGATACAACCGCATTTGCTCCAATCCCAGAGAAACATCTACAGGATCTATATAGAGCATTCTTAAAACTAAAATACCCACCCGAGGAAGTGAAAAACCAGACAAGCACCCAGATTTCAGCTTTTTCAAGATAGGTCCAACAAAGAAAACAACAGAACACCACTTGTCATCACCTACAGCCTTCAACTTACCCCTCCAGCACATCATCAACAATCTACAACCTATTTTGGAAAATGACCCCTCACTCTCACAGGCCTTGGGGACAGGCCGATCCTCGCCTACAGACAACTCTCTAACCTCAAACAAATTTTTTCTAGCAACCACGCAGCACAACTCCAAAATACCCATCCAGGAACCCACCCCTGTAATCAAGTACAGTGCCAACTCTGTCCACACATCTATACCAGAGACATCATCACAGGACGTAACCACATGAACCACCACATCAGAGGCTCATATAGCTGCACATCCACCAATGTGATCTATGCCATCAAGTGTCAGCAAGGCCCCTCTGCCATGTATATTGGCCAAACTGGACAGTCTCTACGACAAAGGATTAATGGACACAAAACAGATATCCAAAAAAGCAACACACAGAAACATGTGGCGGAACATTTTAATGTGCTCAGGCACTCATTAATGGATCTCAAAAGTTACCATATTATTACAAGCCAATTTCAAAAACCAGCTTGAAAGGGAAGTTGCAGAACTTAATTTCATTTACAAACTTGATACTTTCAATAGAGGATTAAACAAACACCTTAACTGGATTACCTGCTACATTCTACATCCTAAGGACTTAAAAGCCAAGCACAGGGTACTTAAGAGTACTTAAAACCCACTCTATCAGCTTCATTTAGCACGAACACTTTAATAGAAGGAAAAAATGGGGGAAAAAATGGTCTTTCCCTCTCTATCTCTGCTGTTTATTTGCAACCTGGATCACTTAACTCCATTCATCTGAAGAAGTGTACATTTTTGTTAGTCTCTAAGATGCTGTAGGACTATTTGTTAAGTTTTTACAGGTACTGTTGTAATCACAACCACCACCACCCCCCAGCTTTCCCTGGCAAGGTGCGGGGGGCTCTGCTTTGTGCCCTTGGAACGGGCAGAGTTGGGTGAGCCAACGCTTAGTGCCATTTGGCCTGCAGCACTGGTCCTCTCCCCTGCCCTCAGAGCACCATTGTGGCAATGATTTAAAGGGCCTGGAGCTCCCTGCTGCTGCCAGAGTTGCGATATGACAGTACCCCTAAGACATTTCAGTTAGTTTCACTCTTGGACTGAAAAAAGATGAGCCATCAAAAATAGGATGAATCTGGAACAGGGCTGCTTCTCAATAAACCTTACAGAAAAGAGACCAAATGGAGAAATTTGGGAGTCCTGCTGTGTTTTGGCACAGCTAAATCAATGCTTAAGATTTGAAAACTAGAAGAAAATGTTATTGGAAACCAAATTGACCCTTTTTGTTAAAACAGTGCAAATGATAAGAGTTTATAGGGATGAAAAAACACACTTGATGGAATTCCCATTTTAAAATATTTACTAAAAATTAAATGGAAAAACAAATTTTTATTTTGGATTTCTTAAAAAGGATTCAGTCCATAAAAACACTATTTTTGAAAAATACAATCTATTAAATAAGCATGTACATTTTCCTTTTATTTTCCATTAGGTATACCCTGTAATTAGATAATCTTACATCAAAGGTGTATTTACTTGATTATTAGACTTGATGGAAACTAAGGAACGATTGTTTGGATTGTTGTCACGAAATGCATTGTGTATGTACCTGTAATTGAATCGCCCATCAAACAGGACTGGAGTTTTAGAACTGTAAAAGAAGCAGCACTCTAACTTCCATCCATAGGCCAATAGCAAATCCACAGACCTAGTTTATTTTTAGTCAGAGGAAAAGGCCCATGATGGAGATAGTCCCAGAAAGCAAGCTGGCAAGTAACAGCTATAAGAATGGATTGAGGGAGCAATCCAGTATCTTTGGATTCACAAACTGGGTGGAATACTTAGTGACTAGACAGAGATCCCTAGAGCTATTCTAGGGAACCGAGACATTTATGTAAAACTAGCAGATTACAACTCTATCAGTTAGGATTTACAAACTTTGACCCACCTGATAATGTATCATACCTGCTTTAATCTCTCAATAATGCATTTTTTTAACCGAATGAACCTTTAGTTAGCTAGATAAATTGGCTGTCTTTGTGTGAGACACAGATTATCCATTGACCTGGGATAAGCACCCAACTCTTTAGGATTGGAAGTAACCGAATGTGATTTTTGGTTTTAATACCCTTTCATCACAAAGTCTATCTTGTCTAGGTGGTAAAGAGAAGCTGGAGAACCTAAGGGGACTATTTTCAGCTCCATGGTAAGATTAATAGTGATCCATGGTTGCACATTTGTTACTGGCTTGGTGAAATCGTTATAAAATATACCACCTGTGTGGTGACTACCTTGTTTTCTGGCAGTCTGACCCAAAATTGGCACGCTCAGGTGTAAAGCCATACCAGACAACATGACAATCTCGTACTGAATCTCAAGGCACCCTTCTGTTATCCTTTTGCCAAGATGAAAATTGTCTGCTTAATCCTTTTTCTTGTGTGTCACCCAGAAGTTTTCAATCTTAGTAGTGTTCTCACCCAATGACTACTTAGCTTCTTTAGTAGCCTCTTTTGAGGGATCTTGTTAAAGATCTGCTATTTTACTGAGACACAATTGAATTAAGGAGGCAAATTTTTCCTTTGCAGAAAAGTTCACCATAAACACCTCCTTTAAAGCTTTAGGAGGTAGCAGAGTTTTTTCTGTACAGACTAATAACAAATGGTCTGGTAGCACTTTATAGTTCTGCTGGTACCCTGAATTGCAGCCAACACTCATAGAAGGAATGTGTTGAATATCTTAATATGTACTTCAGTGTGTTGGTTGTGAAAACTGTCAAGCTGCCAAGAATCCCAAAAATGAAGACAACGGTCATCCATTTCCTATTATTCCAAGCCATGGTCACGTATTTGTAAAGCCGCCCTATCTGACATAGTCACAACATTCAGCAATAGAAAAGCCACCTGACTCAAGTTCCAAAAGTACACCGCATGCTCAGCGGAGGGAGCCTAAAGCCCTTGAACAGGGATCCAAGGGCTTAGACAGAACTATGAAAGACCTAAGAAAGCTAAGCCATTGGGCAGCTCAATAGCAGATGGAAATTCAGTTCAACAAATCCTGATTAGCTAAGTTTGGGACTGTTGGGAATGCTGAGTGGGGGCTGAGGGGAGCTGCAGGAACTAGATTGAAACTAGGCATGTTAAATATCAGTTAATTGTATAGTCAGTTAACCTCATGAATTTTTATCAGTTAGTCGACTAGTCTCTGGGGGTGGGGCTGGAAGCCAGTGTGCTCCAGCCCCACTCCTGAGGAGCCCCCTGCCATTCCATGCTGCTGCCTCTGTATCAGAGGCAGCAGTGTGGGGTGCCAGGTGGGAGCTGGTCCACAAGGGGAGCCAGTTAAAAAAACCAGCTCCCCTCATAGACCAGCTGCCTGTCTCAGCGCACTGCTGCCTCTGATACAGAGGCAGCAGCACAGGGTGGCAGAAGCCCCTGTCCAGGAGAGGGGCTGAGCTCCTGGACCCGGCCTGAGCCAGAACTGAACCAGGCTGCCTGCCCATCTTGCTCCTAATACACTTTAAATGCAGAGCCACAGTGGGGGTAGGTCCCGGACTTAGCATGAGCCAGGACTGAACTGGGCTGCTGGCCAGCCTGCTAAAAAAGTTACTGGCAGGTGGGGGGAAGGAGAAATGCATGTAGTCTATAGCATTAATCTATAAGCTTTTGCTTATCGGTTAATCGACTACACTATTACATCCCTAGTTGAAACTATGGGCTTGAGGTTGCTAGCTGCTGATGGTGCTTCTCTTTTCCCTATCACTCAGGTCTCCTTTAGGACAGCTCAACAGCGGTCAGAAGCTCTGCTGATCTTGCTCCAGAACTGAGCACAGTGAGGGTGGAGGAAAAAAAAGAATGAGACCTCCACTGTAGCTTGACTTGAAAGATGGATCAACAGCAGACTGAAGACAGGGAGAGAGGAAGTTTTTCCTATGTTCTTGTCCTCTGGCTCTCTTGAGTTTTAGTGACTATAGTAGGGTTTCCAACTGCCACGATTGTCCTGGAGTCTGTAGGCATTGAAGATTATCATGTGATAGAACCTCCAGGAATACGTCCAACCAAAACTGGTAAGCCTGGCATGGTTTCTGTTATTTTTTTTCCCCTTAACATGGTGGGAAATTGTGATTGAACAGACACTTCTCAGAGTCGTTCAGTGATCAAACCCCTGTTCATATGTCTATTAAGAATACTATGTACAGTTGAATGATTTATTCACAAACCCTCTATCTTCTAGACATAAATCAAGCACTAATTGTCTGGAGCTGGAAAGAATTTTCCTCCATGTTATTGCAAAGTTGTTCATTATGGGGCAATCAAAAACTGGAGTACTATGTCCAGTTCTGGGTGCCACACTTTAGGAAATATTTGGACCAACTAAAAGTGCAGAGCAGATCAACAAAAATGCTAAAGGTTTAGAAAAACCTCACCTCTGGGGAAAGGTTAAAAAGGTTTAAAAAAAACTCGACACATTTAGTCTTGAGAGAGAAGACTGAGGCATTACCTGATAATTCTTCAAATATGTTAAGAAGAATACTAAAGAAGATGAGTATAAATTATTTTGATATCTCGTAATTTGCACAGGCCAAATATGTAGAAAAGTATTCCTGTTAATGGGAAAAAGTGATAGTTTAACACAGTCATAAGAGTTTTATTTTTATTAGATACAGCTTGAAAACTATTTTAGTCCAAACAATTTTAACCTTTGCCAGTAAATTAGCTCTTCATGTTTATCTGTACATAGGCTATTCTATTGGTGATAATCTACTGATACCGATTTATATCCAACTGGAGTGTCTCTTGCAGTGGTCTCATGCAGGAAACCTCCCCCCCCGGTTTAGAGAGACCATATGGAATTCTGTAGAATTCCATTTAAAAAATATTTTGGGAATTTTTACTACAATTCCATAAAGAGGAATCTGACTTCAGTGTCAAGGTAATTTCTGACCTGACAAGCTAGTGCTTAGGTAGGTAATATTGTCTAGAGAAATTACATTTCAATGGTTAAACATATTAAGTCTATGACCCTCTTTTATTCTTTCCCACCACCCTTTCAAAGGACATTCATAATGCAATATTTTTCATAGTAATACATAGTAGCTTCACAATATCAAACAGAATTTGTTTGCACCATTTCCCAAATCAAAATAAGCCCCTGATTTAAAATAAAGTAAGTATCCACACAACCTTTTGCACTGGTTTAAGATCACAGTTAAAGTTAAGCCATTACAACTTTGTGTTCACATGCCTTATTTTCCAGTGTCCTCCATATGCTCAATGTTGTATTGTACATCATGTACCAGAACAGCAATAAATCATGGAGAGATTATCAACAGTACTTATTTAATGATGTTTTTATTTTACGGCATACAAACTAAGTATTGAACAAGAATTAAAGTGCTTAATTTTACAATATGCCAACTCCCATCTTTATGACCAAATGTACATATGTTACACAAAATATATACAATATCTGCAAATATTTTACATTCATATATTTCTTGACCAGAAAAATTACCACTTATTTGCACAACTCAAATTTTGCCTCTTTTCTGAAATTTTGCAATTCAGTGTTAAGTCAGAGCAAATTTATACCTAATTTATTAGGATTTTTTTAAAGCAAAATAAAATTCATTTTTTTCCAAATTAAACTGCAAACAGTATTTTCATAATTGAGAGATTCTAATGCACGGCATGTGTGTCTGACATGACACACTGGGGCTGATGCAACTCCCAACAAAGTAAACAGTTCAAATTTCCATTAGCTTAAATGGAGATATCTTACTATATGTAAAATACTACTCTTCAATTGCAAATGATTCTTCATCTATAACAAACTTGCCCCTAAGCATTATGGCACCTCTGTGTAAAAGATGCTTTGACACCGTTTCCTCCCCTTTCTTAAATATTCCACCATAAATAGTTAATGAATCCACAAGAATAAACTATAAATTGAACTAGGTTAGTATCACACATTGATAGAAACAACATGTTTTATTCATGGACATCCTTTGCTTCACTATTTAGACAAGAAAAAACAATCTACGTTTATTTGAAGGGATGGTGATGACAAGGCCATGAATAAATCTGTGCATAATTTAATAAAGAGACAGTACAAAAAGACGACTGACTATTTAGCTGTATATTTAGACTGAATTTCAGCTTATAAATCAGTTGGAAACAGGCAATTAAAGTAGGTCTACTTTCGCATTGATTTTTATCCCATTAAAGTATATACAACTGTGTCAAAAGTTTACTTATATTTTTAATTCACAGTGTAATTTTGATTGTAAAATGCGGTCTGAAACAGATTGGTCTATTATAATTGTCTTAAAAAGATACGTTCGTTAAGTCTTCCCATTGTTTTATAAAAAGGAGACAGGACTAAGAAGAAATCTGATTGGCAAATGCAAATTTCCATCCAAATAATGTATTTCACTATAGTCCAATGGCTCAGAACCACATGGGTAAATTAGCTCTCTCTTATCAATATGACCAAGAAGTAGATGACAGCTGGGATAAAACAAGTGCTCTTTATAGTTCATTGTAAGCCTACAAACACAGTTCGAGCCATATATACACCTCATCTATTTTTTCGAGCATTAGTAGATTCTTCTCATACAATTGTTATTTGTCCACTCCCATACTTTATCTGGATAATCTATTTGAAAGCAAATGATTTGTTCTCAAGGACTTCCATCTGCTTATTCTCACTTATGCCATTGTTAGTAGTTTTGGGAGTTGCAACACTTCGATAGAGGATTTTGAACTCAATTTTGAGCTGGATCTGGTCCTGTGATTCCAGATGAATGACAATAGCTGTAGCATGCCTGAAGATGGAGTGACCCTGGTTCCCATAAGCATGCCTTCAGATAATATATGCAACATCTAGAGCAAGTGTAAAATCTCACAGCTGTTTAGGCTCCACTGGAGCTATGCCAATTTACACAGCTCAGGATCTGTCCCTATATACTTTTCATGGATGGGTCTCAATTGTTTATTATTTATATATTTAATGTTTTTAAAAACTTCCTTTAAGAAAACAGATCTTCTTAGAACTGGTTTAAAAAATAAGACAACTTTTTTTTTTTTTTTTTAATTTCCTCTAATTTCAAGGGGAAAAACAGAAGCTTGGTCAACTACAGACCTAGTAAAAATGAAGAAAGATTTCATACAAACTCCTTGAATTTTTTTGCATCTTTTCAAGATTCAGAGTTTTGACCACTCTACTTAGAACCTATTTGAATCTTTGTCAGTAACCTCTTCTAAAGCCTATACATACTTGGGGTATTTGTTTTGTATTCAGTCTCTGCCTCAATTTACTCCCTGTATTAAATGGAAGAATCAATACACTTCTAACCCCACAAGGGTATTATGAGGTTTATTAAACATTAGTAAAGAGTTTTGAGAGCCTCTTTGTAAAAAGCTGCAATTGTGTGTGCGTGCACACATGCATTTTAAATATTTTTAACATTCCACTCCTAAAGGAAGAGAATGTTTTCAGTGCTTGTTTTTTGGGGAAAAAATCCTTTTGAATTGGGGTATTTAAACACAAAAAATACTCCTATCAAAGTCAATAGAGTTGAAGCTGCAAGATGTTACAGCAGGGATGGGGAACTTTTTTTGGGAAAGTGAGAAACAACCCCCCTCCTACCCTCAACCAGCATGGGCTCCCCAATGATGGGGGGGAGCCCTGAGCCTCAGGGACTGGATCAAGACAAGCTGGGGGCCATATCCGGCCCCCAGACCTCTGGTTTCCCACCCTTGTGCTACAGGCTTTAACGGCCCTTACTCATTCAAGTGTAATTATTGAAGCCATAATGGAACATACAGGAACAGTAGTGTAGAAATGTTGAAGACATTAAAAATAACGCATAGGGTTACCAAATGAAATTATGTGCTTGCAGATAAGAAAAAACTGTTGAAAGTTATTTTGTACATTTTATCATTATTTGTCGAATAAATGCAACTAAAGCTTTTTGACTAGCCATCATTTTGGTAGAATACGGGGGGGAAGTTAAATCTGACTAACGCAGCAAGTAGTCAAATATTTGATAAGCTCTAAATTGCACAAATATATTATCTATCACATAAAACATTTTAAAATGACAAACATTTCAAAAATAGGGGTGGCAAAGCTAAAATAATGTAGCCATTCACATTAATTATAAAAGAATGCCCATTTGTCATTTGTTACTTATACATATGGTAGCATCTCTTCATGCAACTAAAGTTAACATTGATAAATGTTTTCTTTAGGGAATTTGGTTTAAAAAAACCTCACTTTGGGATGACATTTGGACCACAATATAAGTTGTCAGGTTGGAAAGAATTTTTTTCTTTGTAAATCAGATGTCCTAATATCACGGGAATTAAAGCATAAGAATTACTACTTTTATTTTGTCTCTTTGCAGACAAATTAAACAGGAGCTTTTGCATGTGATTACGTGGATTAGCCTTTGAGGTATTGAGTAAAATACTTCGAGTCACCACTTGCTCCAGAAAAGCAACCTCTGTCCTTTACTGTATTTTGTTTTTAGAACAGTGGGCAAGTGTTTATACTCATAGAACGCACACAATCAAATAATTCTTGCTTTTTAGAGTCTCCCATTACATGTTCATTGAGAAGGGACTAGGTTTTGAGCAGACTGTTATGGTAATAAAGTGAAATAAATTACTTGAGTCAAAAACTTAATTACTGATTCACACAAACTTTAATGGCTCAGAATGAGCTCACATGGAACAGGAATGAGAAAGAGACCAGCTACTTGAACACCTGAGTTCTGATTTTGGCCTATTCCCTAATTCATAGTCTGATTTTGGAAGTAGTAATTTAGGGCATAGACTTTCAGAGGTGCTGACTACTTGCCACAGCTCCAACTAAAGAAATTGTCGATACTCAGGCTCTCTTAAGAGTATCAGACACTAATCTCTGCTTCTCAATTTTCCCTGTCTAGGAAAAAGGGAAAAATATCTGGCTACTTGTATGCCTCAAAGAAGACCGAGTTGATGTTTGGGATATGTTTTGAAAATATGGAGCACTTTATTAGTGCTATATATTATCATCATCCATCCAGATCATCCCTTCCAGTGGGAGGGGAGCAAAGGAGAATAAAAGAGGTTTTCCTTATAGGATTCCTTTTCTACTGTGTGGGTAAGGGAGCTGTCCAGTCACGCAACAGGCCCTGAAACCTCCAATCATTCAGAATCTCCATGATTTCAGGGAATGGGCAATGATATCCCCCTCAAGATGCACTGAGAACCAGGTCCCCAGAACCAGCAGTTCCCTTGGGAACTCCTTTTGAAGGTGGATCTCCATGGAGGAGAACTGACATGTAAAGATATAATATGGACTCCAGGTAGTTCTCTCTCGTCAGAGCTCAGCCTAGGTGTTTCCATGCCCTAATCCTGGATGGTTCTGTGTCCCCTGGGAACATGTAGAAAAAAAGCAGCAATGCTACTGCAGAGAAAGCCAAGTCACCCAGCACTTTGGCTATGTCTACACTGTTTTTTTTTGTGGAAAAGGATATGCAAGTGGTGCGCTATTTGCATATCTTCTTCCAATTCATTTTGTGGCAGAGATTTTGCTGCTAAAAAGCCCCGTGCAGAGGGGGCCATTTGTCAGAAAAAACCCCTTTTCGCAAGATCTCTTATTCCTCAAATATCAAGGTTTACAGGATCTTGTGAAAATGGGTTTTTTTCCCGACAAATGGCCCCGTCTACCTGGGGTTTTTCAGAGGCAAAACCTCTTCCGCAAAAAGAATCGGAAGATATGCAAATGAGTGTGCCATTTGCATATCCTCTTCCACAAAAAAAATGCAGTATAGATATAGCCTTCCTGTGCAAGATGAGCAGATGCATGCGATGGTTAGCGTCTATGTACCAGCATGAACCTAAAGGATATAAGTGGGCCCAACTTTAAGGTCAATAGTATGAACTATCAAAGTGGTTTGAATTTCTTTACTCTTCCAAAAAAATTGTTTTAATAAAATAAGTTGTACATTAGAGACTCAATTTAAAAATGTAGTGAACAGGATTACATGCAGAACAGCCTAGACCAAGACCAAGGGGCAAATTACAATGCCACAATCCTGGGCAATTTTATGAGGCCAGATTCTGATTCACATGGGTAGAAATCTGGACTAACTCCACTAAAGTCAGAGCATTACACCAGATTGCCAGTAGTACAACTGAGAGGAGAATCTGGGCCACTGACTTCAAAGAACTTGCACAGGAGGTATGTTAGTACAGCATTTGTTGTGACTGTCTTTTGTTTACCCTGTTCACCCTAGGTATTAGGCAATACAAACAGAACTAAATGACATTAGGTAAATTACTGTAGAAGTACAAGTGACTGAAGTATAACCTTTCACCCTCAATGCTAAAAAAAGTAATGTCTGTCTTAAAATGACCTCGAAATTTTGGGATAAAATAAATCTGGACTCAAATTACTCATTTTTATCTAACTGTAAAAAATGGACGCACTCAAAACTCTGGCTTTATCTCACAGAGTTTTAAAGAAGACTGTATCTGAATTTTGTGACTTGAGATCATCTCAATTGCTATATTAAAAACAATTCAAAAGAAGTCTTATTTTCTAAGTCATAAATTGATTAACTTGCTCCATTCAAGAGCCACTCATTGTATATGCACTATCATGTCATATAGTCCATCCAGAATAATAGAGTGGAATTCTCTTATAGCAGAGTCATTTGCATCTATATAAAAGACTATTAGAAATGAAGATTCATCATGGGCCCAATAGTCAAAGCCTGACCTATCACAGGCAAGTCTTTACTTCCAAGAGCAGTCCTACTGAACTCAACAAGAATCAAGACTACTCATGCAAGTCAAGATTTTTTCATCAGTGTTCATGCAAGGAAGCTTTGACATACAGTATGATGCGTAATAATCCTAGCAGACAGTTTTTAGTTCTCACCAGTTGATGCAATGTGTATTTGTGAAAGTTAAAACATATTAAACATGTCCAAGTGTTTCAATGACCATATAGGCAAAAATTATATGATCCCAGAAGTTCATTTAAAGACCAAGATGTTAATTGCTAAAGCACGTATTGTATTTAAAAAAGGTAGCACTGTACCTTCAGAAAAGGTAACAGGCACAGAACAAAATAATAATAATAAAAAAAGACTATTCTTTTTTAAAAAACACAGCTGGAACTGACAAATCCATTACATGCCACTTAAATTACTATTTTAAAAAATTCTTAATGCACAAAATTAGCAAGATCAGTAGGGGAAAGCTAGTTAAACAAATCACTAAATAGTGACATCAATTTAGAACCCTTTGTTTAATTTGCAAGAGAAAACATGCTTTATTTTAAATAAGTTATAGACTAATAAGAACCTTTTGTCACGAAGTCAAAGCAAAATCAAGTACAATTTTTTCTAATACTGTACATATATTGTACTTATTTTTCATATTTAGCAATGAATTTCCAAACTGAAAATGAAATTGTTTTCCTGAAACAGACTTTAAAAGCCAAAACTGTAAAAGCAATTTGCATTAAAAAAGTGAATATAACATATGTACAGCATTGTGTAAGTAGTTCTACAAACTTAGATACAATAAATCAAATTGTCCCTGTATATTTCTCTACAGATCTATTTTGGTGATGCAGAGGTATATCTTTTTTACTGCTAAAGTCCTAACATGTAAAGGATGCATTAAATATCCACATTCTTTATTAAAGTAGCAAAGTTTTACCCAATAGCAAGTGAATCATACAATGCAATTTACTTTGAGACAAACAATAAGTACACTAAAGTTAATAGGGTTTTGTTCTTTTAATGGCATTTATGTTTTTTCTTAAAAAAAAAAATCATCGGTGAAATGGGTCTGTACATTGACTTTATTGACAGAACATAAATATAAGAAAGTGATCTCTAAATAGATCAGTATCTTTTCAACATAAAGTGCTAAGAGATGCATGTAGTAATTAGGAGAATTTGCTTCTTTTACTTGTAAAAACAAAAATTAACCAAGAATCTGACTGGATTTTTTTTAAACAGAACATGGTCTTGAGCTTCAGCATTCAGATTTTTTAGATGATTCAGGCTGCTCCTCTAAACTTGTCTGCAATTCATTGTGACATTCTGGTGTCTCACCTTTGACAGCTAAATGGATGACTTTCAACCATTTTTGTTTCAGTTCCTCACTGTCTGCTGCAAAGCTGTGTACAGATTTGGACTGGGTCAGTTTAAAGCTATGCGGGAGGTCAGCACTTCTTGGAGTGTCATCTACTGCATAGCCCAGTAGTGGAATTGTAGCCAAAGCTTTAACATCCTAGGAAAAAGAAAGAAAAAAAAAAAACCAGTAACAGTCTGCTTTGGTACACAATACAGGCTGAAAACAACTCCTTGACTGTTTCCAGGCCTGAAGAAGAACTCTGTCTAAGCCAAGGCTGTGTCTACACTGCATCCCTTTTCCGGAAAAGAGATGCAGATGAGACAAGTCGGAATTGCAAATGAAGCGGGGATTTAAATTTTCCCCGCTTTTTTCCGGCTCGGGCTTTGCCGAAAAAGCGCCAGTCTAGACGGGATCTTTCGAAATAAAGCCTTTCCGAAAGGTCCCTTATTCCTCTTAAAATCGGGAATAAGGGACCTTTGGAAAAGGCTTTATTTTCCGAAAGATCCTCGTTTAGACTGGCGCTTTTTCCGGCAAAGCCCCGAGCCGGAAAAAGCGGCATGTTTATACAAATGAAGCGGGAAAATTTAAATCCCGCTTCATTTGCAATTCCGACTTGTCTCATCTGCATCCCTTTTCCGGAAAAGGGGTGCAGTGTAGACACAGCCTAAAAGTTTTGTCTCTCTCACCAACAAAAGTTGGACTAATAAAAAGATACTAATTTACTCATTTGGTGTCTCTAATAGCCTGGGAATGACATGGTTATAACACCAGTGTGTATACAGATTTTTCCTTAATCTCACATTACATGTCTTTCCACAGATGCCACAATGGGGCAGAGGGTAGTGGAGGGTGAAGGATTTCCTATGTTTTTTCTCCGTTTCCTCTCTACATACCTGTGGAGCACCATACATGTACAGCACAAGAGCTTCATGTTTAGGAATCACACACCAAGCTTTCTGCCAAGGCTTTGATTTTTCCATATATTGAAGAAAGCTACAAATGACACTGTTTCCAGAGACTTCAGCTGATTCGATCTGTGGGGAGACAATACAAAAATGTCAGAAGGAAAATCTTTTCCTTAAGAAAAATTAAGAGTTTTCATGATGTTGAGAAGACTGAAGCAGACAAATTAAATTTAACACCATTTAAAACAATCCGTGGAAGCTTCTCAGAGGGATGTTTTAAAACCTCCATAAATTTCTGCTGAAGATCATGGAAGTTTGCCTGATTGAAGACTGCATAAAAGCCTCAGGACTGAGTGCATGAAAAATAAAAACACGTCTCATATATTCATATATACATTTCAGCCTCTGCCCCTTAGTTATGCCCAATCTGCCTTGCTTTCTCCAAAAAATTTCAAGTGTAGGTGGCAGACTCAATCTTAACCTACCTTCACCAATGCGTAGTTGCTGAGTTATTTAATATTTGAAATAATCTCTCTTATTTCTAGCATGCCTACCATGAAGCATCCAAATCTTACCAGCAACCCACCACAATTACTCTTCCTATTTTAGCATCCTATGAAAGCATCCAACAGAAATGCATTTTCATGGATCATATTGAAATGAAATCATAAACCCTGCATAAACCCATAAGAAATCAGTAAATACATTAATGGGAGAAGACTGACAATTAAGACCTATTACTTGGACTCAAGGCATCTTGGGAATCTGTAGAGGGAGAACATGCACAATTGTGTAGTGTTAAGATTTTATTTGCATGAATTTGGGACAAATGCATTTCTCACAAACAGCAATTTAATAAAAACTGTGACTTCTTGACCATGTACTATATATTTGAGAGAGTTTATCCATCTGTCTGTCTGTTCCAGGTTTTGATTGTGCCAGGAACATGGGATGTGCCTGGGATTGGATTGCTTCTCTCAAAACCAAACAGAAAAGAGACAGAATCACTAGGCAGGTGAAAGGGGATGGCTGAGAGTGCACACTCCCTCGCCCTCCTATCCAGGACTGCCCCAAGCCTTGAACCTCCCACCCCTCAGGCACCCTTTAGGGAGAACAGGGGGGCTGAAGCTCCCCTCCCCACCCTCCAATTCATACATGGACATTGCTGGCTGTTCCTCTTCATCAGGGATGAAGTGGAAGTGCAGTTTGCTGCATTCCTCACTAGCTAGGGAGCACAGGGGTCAGGAGTGTGCACTTTGCTCTCGCTCCCCAACATGGCTAGGAAGAGGAAGAGCAAGCAGCCCTGGTACAAATCTCAGGGAAGGCTTTGTCCCCCTTCCTCCTATAAACACACATGGTCTCCTGCCCAGAGACCCTTCTCAGCCTCCAGTACTGACTCCTCCACTTCCCATCCTCAACCTCCCTGCCCTGAGTCTCTCTTTAAGGACCCAAGCAACACCAGGTAAAAGTGCTAGTCATGTATATAAATTAGTGTCTGGCCTCTATTTCCTGCCTTCAGGAAAGACAGGTTTCTAGCCCTGATGGGTTAATGAGATATTGATCTTATCCTGCTCTTCAAACACAGAATTTTGAGGAAATGTTCAAATGTTAGGGGGGAGTGTGACAGGGTGTACCAACCCCGCACTGGGCCTGCAAGCGTTAACCGCGCCTACCTGTCTGAGAAAGCTCCACCCCCACAGTCCTGCTGGGCGTGCTCCAATTGGAGAACCAGTATAAAGGCCAAAGCGGCGAGGAGTCCTGTGGCACCTTATAGACTAACCGAAGTGTTGGAGCATAAGCTTTCGTGGGCAAAGACCCACTTCGTCAGATGCATGTCAGACCCTAAAGCTTATGCTCCAACACTTCGGTTAGTCTATAAGGTGCCACAGGACTCCTCGCCGCTTTTGCAGATTCAGAATAACACGGCTACCCCTCTGATACTTGACAGTATAAAGGCCAGTGGAGCAGCTCAGGAGCAGGAGGAGCAGCAGCAGCTGGACGCTGCAGCAGGGGCTAGTTAGCGGAGACCGGATGGGGAAGCTCCCAGTCCGGAGGAGGGATGACGCCAATGACTGAAAAGGATAGGAAGTAGCCCAGGGTGGGGAACGTGATGCCCAAGAGTTCAGCATGTTGCGGGCAGATTCCCTGCTGAGCTAGTGGTGGGATACGCTCATCACTGACAGAGCTGTTCCCCTTCAAGGGGAAGTACACAGTTTGCTGCATTCCACATTGCCTAAGGAGTGCGGGAGGCAGACGACCTGGTGGAGAGGGAGAGCCCAAATCCCTCTGCCCCCACACCCTGTGACAAGGCGCTCCTGTTATTGCTGTTGACTCGACCACTGGGCGCTATTGCCCCACTGACGGGGGCTGCTATTCGCTGAGCCCTACTGCCCTGCTGACAGGGGCTGCTACTGACTCAGCCGCTGGGCCCACCTACCCTATGGACAGGGTGGCCACTGACTTTGGGCCGCAAGACTGGACTCTTGGATGGGAGAAAGGGGGTAGTGCAAGGCCTGTGGTTACTTGGGACCGTGGCATCCAAGGGATGAAGCACATATTGCGGGGCCTGATGGGCTCAACGCCCTTCCTCAGTAGGCCACCCTGTGACAGGGAGGAAGAAAAGAAACATTTTGAAGCTACTTGATTAGCAGTGTTTGAAGTAGCCCAGCTAATATTGGATTAATGAACAGATTCTTGTTAAGCTGGACAACTTCCCAGTCACACGTCTATATTTGTGTTACAATGCATGTGTTGTATGCTCTTCCCCTCTCCAATTCTTCAGTCAATGTTAGGTCAATTTCTCTTGATTTATTTTCTCCACTAGAAATCTCTCTCCGCGTGATATGTTTTTTCAAATATTGAGACGTTTACTGAGTAAAATAGAATACTGCTACATACACTGATCAAAACAGAGTCATTACATGCATTTTGAATGTCATCAGAAATATCTGAAATTCTCCCTATTGTGGGCACACATTTCAAACATAATATGGGTTTGGGTTTTTTGGGGGGGAGGGGGAGTGAACTAGCATATTGAAGAGATATATGAAGTCCAATAATATATATGAAGTCCAGTAAAAAATAAACCTGATTCAACTTTATTAGCTCAGAAAATAAAACACAACTTTCACTGAGTTCCCTTGCAGCCAGCTACGATTACTTCCCTAATTGGCATATGCAATCTGATCGGGTACCTTGCTCCAAACTTATAAAATCATTTATTTCCAAAATGGTAAAGAACAGAACTTTACTGGCTTACAGGACATCAGTCATGGAGGAGCAACACATATCAACCCAGGAATTTTACAGCTTCAAGGTATTTTAAACATACCTCCAAGATGCCTTTCTTCTTCTTTTCTTCACTCTCTGTGCAACCCATTATAATCTGATAGCAGTCTTTACAAACTTTGTTCATTTTATTGCCATCATATTCAAGATGAGCTTTATAATCAGAGCATTTCCAGCAAACCACCTTAAGAAAAAAACCCAAAATTTTAAGCAAGTAAAATTACTAGCAAAATCAAATTATCAATTAAAATCTACTAAGATGTAACTCAACTGAGGGGTAAATACTGTCTTCTGACATTGGCAGGGCTCTCTCGCGTACCAATTGTAATTTAAAAGCCACTCCATTTCCAACTATATCTCACTGTTACTCAAATAAGAGTGCTTTTTACCTTTCAAATTGCCAGACTTTATAAAAAAAAAAAAATCAGTATTGGGATTCTTTTAACTGTTCTAAAATTTAGGCCCTGATTCAGAAAAATCACCCTTGTTAAGGATGGGTGCTTAAACAATGAGCTTAAAGTTAAGCACATGTTTAAGTTCCACTGAAATAAATTGGAACTTTCAAAATTGTATCTTCACATCAATATTAATGACAGTTTGAGTAAAAGATATATTCACTCAGTCTCATGGTACTTTCCCTGGAAGAAAAACTGAAAAGGTATGCTTACTATTTCCCTTTCTATGCCAGGGATACATCTATTTACTATTGTAAGCCACATACACAGCCCTCGCTGTTACATGGGCTGCATCCACACATTACATATGCACTACCTGTTTTTACCCTGAGGCTATCACAGGCTACAGCTGCATGTTGATTGGGCTGTGGGTGGAGGGCCATAGCTCTACACACTCCAATCAACATGAAATCGCACTGTGTTTTGTAAAATAAATTGCTTTATTTGAACCTTTGAATTGCTTTATTTATTATTCATGTCAAGACAGCTGAGGTAGCAGTCCCAGTCCACAAGACTGCTGACGCACCACTGGTGGACGAGATGGCTCAGGGGGACACTGGCAGCTGGTCACTTCTGGCAGCAGGCAGTGCTCCACCCTGCTCCCAACCCTCTCACTGTGGTACTGGGAAACCGTTATGCTCTTGATACAGGAGATAAGGAATCAGCCCCTACAGCTGAGGAGGAGAAGCCTCGTACCCCCAAGGCTGGGAGGTCTGCTGCCACCACAGTGGGGAGGAAACGTAGGTAGTGGTGGTCAGAGACTCTCTTCTGAGGGGGATGGAGGCGCCCATCTGTCGCTCTGACGTGTCATCTTGGGAGATATGCTGCCTGCCAGGGGCCCGTATCTGAGATGTTACAGAGGCATTGTTGAGGATTATCCAGCCCTCTGACTACTACCCCATGCTACTCACCCATGTGGGCACTAATGATACTGCAAGGTGTGACACTGAGCAGATCAAGAGTGACTACAGGGCTCTGGTAGTACAGGGGAAGGAATTTGGAGTGCAGGTGGTATTCTCTTCAGTCCTTCCTGTCAAAGGTAGGGGCCCAGGCAGAGACAGATGCATCCTGGAGGTGAATGCCTTGCTGCGAAGATGGTGTCACCAGGAGAGCTTTGGCTTCCTTGACCATGGGATGCTTTTCCAAGAAGGACTGCTAAGCAGGAATGAGGTTCACCTTTCGACGAAGGGGAAGACCGTATTTGGATGCAGACTGGCTAACCAAGTGAGAAGGGCTTTAAACTAGATTCAACGGGGGCAGGTGACCAAAGCCCACAGGTAAGTGAAGGACATAAAGACCTGGGAGATGGGTCGGAAATGAGAGGGAGCGTGGGCTATAATAGCAAAGAAAAAGGAGGGACAAGGCAGAACTGGGAGGCAAGATCAAATCAGTATCTTAGATGCCTATATACAAATGCGAGAAGTATGGGAAATAAGCAGGAAGAACTTGAAGTGCTAAAAAACAAACACAACTATGACATCATTGGTATCACAGAGACTTGGTGGAATAACACACACGACTGGAATACTGGTACAGAAGGGTACAGCTTACTCAGCAAGGATAGGCGAGGGAAAAAGGGAGGAGGTGTTGCCTTATATATTAAAAATGTACACACTTGGACTGAAGTGGAGATGGATGTAGGAGACAGATGTGTTGAGAGTCTTTGGGTTAGGCTAAAAGGGCTAAAAAAACAAGGGTGATGTCATGCTAGGGGTCTACTACAGGTTACCTACCCAGGTAGAAGATGTGGATGAGCCTATTTTTAAACAACTAACAAAATCATCCAAAGCGCAGGATTTGGTGGTGATGGGGGACTTCAACTATCCAGACATATGTTGGGAAACTAACAGAGCGGGGCACAGAGTATCCAATAAGTTCTCGGACTGCACTGAGAACTTTTTATTTCAGAAGGTTGAAAAAGCTACTGGGGCGAAGCTGTTCTAGATTGATTTTAACAAATAGGGAGGAACTGGTTGAGAATTTGAAAGTGGAAGGCAGCTTGGGTGAAAGTGATCATGAAATCATAGAGTTCATGATTCTAAGAAATGGTAGAAGGGAGAACAGCAAAATAGACAATGGATTTCAGGAAGGCAGATTTTAGTAAGCTCAGAGAGCTGGTAGGTAAGGTCCCATGGGAAGCAAGACTAAGGGGAAAAACAACGGAAGAGACTTGGCAGTTTTTCAAAGGGACATTATTAAGGGCCCAAAAGCAAGCTATTCTGCTGTGTAGGAAAGATAGAAAGTATGGCAAAAGACTGACTTGGATTAACCAGGAGATTTTGCATGATCTAAAAATAAAAAAGGAGTCATAAAAAGTGGAAACTAGGTCAAATTACAAAGGATGAATATAAGCAAACAATACAGGTATGCAGGGGCAAGATTAGAAAGGCAAAGGCACAAAACAAGCTCAAACTAGCTACAGACATGAAGGGAAACAAGACGACATTCTATAAATATATTAGAAGCAAGAGGAAGACCAAGGATAGGGTAGGCCCACTGCTCAGCGCAGAGGAAGAAACAGTAACAGGAAACTTGGAAATGGCAGAGGTACTTAATGACTTCTTTGTTTTGGTCTTCACCAAGAAGTCTGATGGTGACAGGATGCCTAACATAGTGAATGCTAGTGGGAAGGGAGTAGGTTTAGAAGATAAAATAAAAAAAGAACAAGTTAAAAATCACTTTGAAAAGTTAGATGTCTGCAAGTCACCAGGGCCTGATGAAACGCATCCTAGAATACTCAAGGAGCTCAGAGGAGGTATCTGAGCCTTCAGCTGTCATCTTCGAAAAATCATGGAAGGCAGGAGAGATTCCAGAAGACTGGAAACAGGCAAATATAGTGCCCATCTATAAAAAGGGAAATAAGAACAACCCAGGAAACTAGGGTACATCTACATTTGCTCCCTATCTCAAGATAGGGATGCAAATGTAGCCGACCGAAATTGCTAATGAAGTGGGGATTTAAATATCCTATGCTTCATTAGCATAATCTCGCCCGCGCACTATTCCGATCGCCAGCTGATTGGAACCAGGAAGTGCGCTCCGGGCCGCGTTAGTTCGAACCAAGGGGTTTGAGTCGAACTAACACGGCCCGGAGCACACTTCCTGGTTCGAATCAGCTGGCGATCGGAATAGTGCGCGGCCGAGATTATGCTAATGAAGCATAGGATATTTAAATCCCCACTTCATTAGCAATTTCGGTCGGCTATATTTGCATCCCTATCTCGAGATAGCGAGCAAGTGTAGCTGTACCCCTATAGACCAGTCAGTTTAACTTCTGTGCCAGGAAACATAATGGAGCAAGTAATTAAGGAATTCATATGCAAACATCTGGAAGATAATGAGCTGACAGGTAACAGCCAGCATGGATTTGTAAAGAACAAATTATGTCAAAACAATCTGATAGCTCTCTTTGATTGGAAAACGAGTCTTGTGGCTAAGGGAGAAGCGGTGGATGTGGTATACCTAGACTTTAGTAAGGCATTTGATATGGTCTCACATGATATTTTTATCAATAAACTAGGCAAATACAACTTAGCTGAAGCTACTATAAGGTGGGTGCATAACTGGCTGGATAACCGTTCTCAGAGAGTAGTTATTAATGGTTCACAATCCTGCTGTAAGGGCATAACAATTGAGGTTCTGCAGGGGTCTGTTTTGGGACCAGTTCTGTTCAATATCTTCATCAATGATTTAGATATTAGCATAGAGAGTACACTTATTACGTTTGCAGATGATACAAAGCTGGGAGGGGTTGCAACTGCTTTAAAGGATAGGGTCATGATTCAAAATAATGTGGACAAACTGGAGAAATGGTCTGAGGTAAAGGGGATGAAGTTTAATAAGGACAAATGCAAAGTACTCCACTTAGGAAGGAACAATCAGTTTCACACATACAGAATGAGAAGCGACTGTCTAGGAAGGAATACTGCAGAAAGGGATGTACAGGTCATAGTGGACCATAAACTAAATATGAGTCAACAGTGTGATGCTGTTACAAAAAAAGCAAACATGATTCTGGGATGCATTAACAGGAGTGTTGTGAGCAAGACATGAGAAGTCATTCTTCCGCGCTACTCTGCGCTGATTAGGCCTCAGCTGGAGTATTGTGGCCAGTTCTGGGCACCGCATTTCAAGAAAGACGTGGAGAAATTGGAGAAGGTCCAGAAAAGAGTAACAAAAATGATTAAAGGTCTAGAGAACATGACCTATTAAAGAAGGCTGAAAGAATTGGGCTTCTTTAATTTGGAAAGGAGAAGACTGAGACGGGACATGATAGCAGTTTTCAGGTATCTAAAAGGGTGTTACAAGGAGCAGGGAGAAAAATTGTTCTCCTTAGCCTCTGAGGATAGGATAAGAAGCAATGGGCTTAAACTGCAGCAAGGGAGGTTTAGGTTGGACATTAGGAAAAACTTCCTAATTGTCACGGTGGTTAAACACTGGAATAAGTTGCCTAGGGAGATTGTGGAATCTCCATCTCTGGAGATCTTTAAGAGCAGGTTAGATAGACATCGATCAGGGTGGGCAATAATTTTTGGCCAGGAGCCACTTCAAAATTTTTTGAAGCTTCTGGGCTGCCCCAGAAGGTGCAGGGCCAGAATGCTTCTGGGCTACCCCTCCCGCAGGGCGGGAGGAGGCTTCATGCACTCCCCCTGCCCTCAGGCCAATCAGGGCCTGGGGGCAGGCAGGGCTGGGGGATGGCAGAAGAAACTTTGCATGCTCCTCCCGCCCCCCAGGGCTTTGGGATGCGGGAGTGCATTATGTCTCCCGCCCTGCAAGGAGCGCATGGCACTTCAAAGCACTGCATGGTCCTGCCAGGGCGGAAATTGCGCGTGCTCCTCCGCTCCTAGGTCCTAATTGGCCTGGGGACAGGGGAGCAGCAGGGCCTCCGCGGGCTGGATCACACCACTTGGCGGGCTGAATCCAGCCCACGGAGGCCCTTTTGCCCACTCCTGGTCTAGATGGTACTGGGTGCTGCCATGAGGGCAGGGGACTGGACTCGATGACCTCTCAAGGTCCCTTCCAGTTCTAGTGTTCTATGATTCTATGAAACAAACATCTTTTAACTTTATTAAATCTAAGCACACAGCTTCCTACTTAAAAAAAAATCCCAAGTGAGGAACTGATGTAATACTCTCATGTTATATTCTGACAGTGAACATTTTTCTTTAAATAGCATAAAATAAGAAAGCTAGACTCCTAAATAGCGTGGGATGAAGGCCTTTTATTATAAATATTTTTCAACAGCAAATATTTCTCTGAGGAGAAGACGCCCAGAATAAAAAATGGAAGAGAATAAAAATAACTGTTTTTATGGTTGTTGAAAGTAGCTAACTGGAACAGTACACAAGTGGAATTGAAGCACTCTGATACACCACCAAAATAGATGTTATTTTTCATTGAGTCCAACCCATACTAATCTAAATCACATAATTTTCATTATGGATTTTGGTTGAAGACTAAGTGAGCAAAACTAACTTCTAGAAAAGATGTCTGGCATCAAACTCAATCAGCCTTTAAAATACTATTTATATCCCCACAAAACATTTTAAAATTAAATGGAGGGACACACACTGAAGATAATACAATAAGGAATCCATTAAGAATTCCTTGAATCACCAACCATGCAGAAGGAAAAGGAATTGTCTTCATAAGTATAAGTGGGCACTTCTAATAGTTCTTTGGATTGCTTCCTCTAGCTTAGAAGACTTAGTGCTAACCATAAAGAGCTAATGAAAATGCCTGAAGCATAGTACAAAGCAGAAAAGTAAAGCTAAGAGTGTAGTAAAGACATGTAAATGTACGCCAAGCAATTCACCAAGGATAATCTCCAAGATGACGACTTAATAATAAAAAAAAAGCCACAGAAGTTGCACCAACTTTTACTGGAAAAAGAAATGACTTGTTGGGAGGTATTTTTGTTCTATTTATAGAGAGTCCTAAGGGGTATGTCTACACTTGCACCCTAGTTCGAACTAGGGATGCAAATGTAGGCATTCGAATTAGTCAATGAAGCCGGGATTTAAATATCCCGCGCTTCATTAACATAATCTCGGACGCGCGCTATTCCAATCACCAGCTGATTTGAAAGTGAAAATGCGCTCCGGGCCCCGTTAGTTCGAATCAAACCCCTTGGTTTGAACTAACGTGTCCCAGAGTGCACTTTCACTTTCAGAATAGCGCGCAGCCGAGATTATGCTAATGAAGCGTAGGATATTTAAATCCCGGCTTCATTGACTATTTCGAATGCCTACATTTGCATCCCTAGTTCGAACTAGGGTGCAAGTGTAGACATACCCAAGGTGAGTAAATAGGTAATAGTTCATGTTGTATAGCCTAATATTTTAGGCAGTTTGCAAATCTTACACAAATACCTATCTCTGCTAAGAATAGGTGGTAAATTTTGCCCATCTTTTGTTCCTTTTTGGCTCACCTAATGCTGCTGCTTCTCACGAACCACAAAGAGTCACAGCTGAAGTCTTTGCTGCAGTAACATGAACAACCATCAGCCACCAGATGGGGGTCTCTTAACAGTTAAGCTTTAAAAAAAAACACAAAAACCAGACAGTATGGTAGCACTTTAAAAGACTAACAAAACATGTTGATGGTATCATGAGCTTTCATGGGCACAGTCATCTGAAGAATTGGGCTGTGCCCACGAAAGCTCACGCTACCATCTACATGTTTTATTAGTCTTTAACATGCTACCGGACTATTGATTGTTTTTTAAGTTTATCCTGTACAGACTAACTCGGCTACCTCTCTGAAGCTTCTAAACAGTTAGTTAGATCTGTTCTGGTGTTTGGTCACAAGCTAGCAAATGTGTCTTTGCACTTACATGCCCACATGCTCGACAATGATGCCTTCTCCTCGTCAGTGCATTGAAGGGCTCTTTGCATTTCATGCACATTGTTACTTCATTGTCTCGGATCCATCTTGGTGCTCTCTTCCCAAGCTCAGCACTCTGAAGAGGGAAAAGAAGGCCAATTGTGCAGTATTTTTGGTAGATAAAATAATTATTCTCTTCCTCTGGAAAGGAAATGGCAAAGCACAGCTCAAGCTATGTTTTGAAATCTATGGGAAAGATAACTAACAAAGAATCCAGTCAAAGATTATAACACATGGCTGAAAGGACGCTCCACCATTCATTCTAGAAAGAACAGGATTGTTTATAAGGCACGGTCTGGCCTCATGAACGGAAATAGCTGACCAGAAAAATGATTACTTTGTAATTGCATTTCCATAGGAATCTTAAGCCTTCTGACACACTCCAGCACTATGCCATTTGTAACTGGAAAAGGACAAAAAAAGGCACCAGTTGTATTAAGCTACAACAACCCAACTTACAGAAACTTCAATGGGCATGTCCTCATATTCTTTTGCGATGGCATTTCTGAAGGTTTCATTCCTCTGCTGAAAAGCGTCTATGGTATTCTGAAGAGCCTATTATAAATACAACAGATAAATGTTGCAAACATACAATATTTAATAGACTCTTTGAAATTGCACTTGGACTAACGTTACCAGAAACGTGAACTAATATGATCAGCATTTGATTACATCAGAAGTTAATATTTACATTGAACAACCACAAGTACAGCCCAAAAATAAAATTTGCATTTTTAAAAAAAGCCAAAATGTAGATGTGTTTACCTTTATCCATTCTTCCTTATCTTGTTCAGAACTAAAACAAACATTGACATATTATTATAAAACTAGTACAGGAAACATTAGCCTATGGTAGTTGGTTAATGAAACTAACTTACAACAGAAGCTGAGAGACTTCGAAATGATTCCAACATTTATAAAAAATAGTAGTGCTCATGAAACTGTCTAGTTAAAAATTGCATCAGAATCACGGATTGAGGCTTGGTACATTTAACAGACTATAATTAAATTCAACTTCAAAGATAATCTTAAATGCATATTTAAATATTATACAATAATGGCATTTCCAGCACTAAACTTTCTTAAAGCACAGTATGTATAAAAAGCACATTTCAGTGTGAGTTTAAGATGCTGTAAATCAGTGGTCTCCAACCTTTTTACACCCAAGATCACTTTTTAAATCTCAGAACAGGTGAAGATCTACTGCCCCACCCCTTCCTTGAAGCCCCGCCCCTTCCTTGAAGCCCCGCCCTCTCTATTCTCCTCCTGTCCATCATTTCCTATCCCCAGCCCTTACTTACACACTCTGATACAGTTTATTTTTAAATTATGCGATATATAAAATTAAAATCACATGTTTATAGTTATGAAATAAATGGTCTGTTTTTTATTCATGCTATTTAAATCTAAAATGAAGCATTTATAATTTATAATAATTATACATTTAGTGGGGACAGAGTTCTGTGGCTGGGGGCAGGGGAGCGGGAACAGGGTGCTGGGAGGGCAGAGAACAGGGTTCTGTAGCTGGGGACAGGGGAGTGAGGACAGAGTTCGGGGAGTGGGGACAGGAATGGGGACAGAGTTCTGTAGCTGGGGACAGGGGACAGAGTTCGGGAGTGGGGACAGAGTTTTCTGTAGCTGGGGACTGGGGAGTGGGGACAGGGGGCAGGGTGCCAGTGGCAGCAGAGTCCCCTGCATCTGCCTCCTCCCAGGATTCTCCTCCCCCCGCAGAGGGAAGCCAGCATGTGCCTCCTCCGGGCCTGACTCCCCACCCCACGGCACAACCCCCTTCTCCTGCAGTGGGGCCAACCGCGGGCGCCTACCCCAGGGCCAAACCCTCCCACAGCATGGTCCGCCAACCCTCCTCCCGCAGCGGGCCAACCCGGGCGCCTGCCCCAGGGCCAAACCCCTCCCACAGTGCATGGCCCGGCCAACCCCTCCCGCAGCGGGACCAACCCTCATGGGCGCCTGCCCCAGGGCCAAACCCCCCTCCCACAGCGCAGCGCGGCCAGCGCCCGGCCCAGCCCAGCCCAGCCCAGCCCGGCCAACCTCCCGCAGCGGCCAACCCCGCGGGTGCCTGCCCCGGGCCAAGCCGCCTCCCACGGCAGGGCCAAACCCGTGGGCGCCTTCCCCAGGGCCAAACCCCAGGGCCGACCCCCGCTCCCGCGGCGCAGGGAAACCCCTGCGCTCAACTGACCCCTCCCAGGGAAGCTGCCGGACTCCTCTTCTGGAGCCCATGCCCCCTCCCCCAGCACCCCCGGAAGTGACGCAGCTTCACCCAGGACTTCCGGCCACCCCACGGGAAGCCGGCACTACACTAGAGGTAGGTAGTGGGGCTTCTCGGGTGGGGGAAAATGGGGGCGGGTTGCCCCAACGCCTCGCGATTGACTGGTCGAGGCCTCGCGATTGACCAGTCGATCGCGATCGACGGGTTGGGGACCACGGCTGTAAATGAACCACAATGTTGATATACTGACAATTTTTCCCTTTTCCCTGCAGCTCTCTTCCTCAAATAAAGTTAAAAGAAACAAGAGTAGAAACCAAATGGGTTGAATAATAGGGTGATAGTATCTAATAGAAAAGTTTTGTTTTAACTCCATAAACAAAGCATATATAGGTTCCCTTTTATTCACTGGGACAGAAGATTTATAGTAAGCATTTTCCACCAAAGCATCTCAGGAAGGCCTCGAATATCAAATCCTATGAAAATAGGCCTGGTACCCAAGTAAAAGCACTACAGGTTGTTCCTCCAAAATCTGGGACTCTCTGGCCTGGCAAAATCCGTGGTCCTGTAGGACCACGGATGCTCCTGGAGCAGAAAGTCCAGAAGCCCAAGGGCAAGAGGGCAAGTTGGGTGGGACAGTCAGCAGCCCAGCTGGGGGCAGTGCAGGGGCACAGCTGGGGCTACACGGGGCCAGGGTCCAAGACCCAGCCCTGCGGCTGCTCCCGGCTGCACAGGAATGGAGCTCCATAGCAGGAGCCGGCGCATGGGCCGCCGAGTGAGCCAACAGTAGCTGGGCAAGCAGCCTCAGGCCCCCACACAGAAATTTCTGTGTGTGTGGGGAAGGAGGAGGTGCGAGCTGTGGGAGGGGCTAGTAGCTGCCCCGCCCCTGTGGCCCAGCCCCACCCCTAGCCTCGCTCTTGGGGAAGGGAAGGGAATCAGAATCAGCCTCAGCCTCCTCCCAGCTGGCCGGAGCATGGCGAGGAGGGAGGCTGGGGTAATGCACCACTCCTGCCTTCTCCAGGCCAGCCAGAATCAGTCCGATGGCAGACCATGAAGGACCGTGGGGGGGAGAGGAGAAGGTTGCATTCACACCCTTTGCAGACCACCCCCCATTAGGGCCTGAGCCCAGCCAGTTTGGGGGGGAGGGGAAGAGGGTGAGGCAAGACTGCCTGCTGGGGCAGCCTGCCAGCAGCGGGTGATGGGCTTGCGGACTGATGGCAGGAGACCTCCCCTGGTTCAACCTGTATTATAATCTAGTGATGGGGTAAACACAAACCCCATTTCTCATTAATTGTCCATCAGGGGGAAAATGACTTGAAATAACACCACAGTATTTTTTTGTTCTGCTACTCATTTAAAGCTTCTCACTTCACCGAAGTGAGGGAGGAAGTGCCCGCGCCCTGCACCCCCTGCTCCCCTCCCCCACACAGATTTTTTCCTAACTGCAGGATAGGATGTGCAGGTGAGACCACATACTCATATAAGATGGAAAAGCCCCCAGTGAGGCTTATATATTTTGTAACATTACTGCAACCTTCAATAGAACTAGAATCCTAAAATAGAAGGACAGAGTCCTATTCCTCATCCTTCATCTGTAAATATTGGAAAAATGAATCTGCTAAATAGACAAAATAATTCTTCCTAGCCCATCAACTCAAGTAACTTTTAAATGTAGTATATAATTTCCTTATTAGATAAGTACTTCCTTCATGTAGGAAATGATCTATCTATTTTTGAGGGTGACCAAAACACTATAATGTACTGAATCAGTAATCTGAAAATATATAAAATTCTTGGGAAAAAAAGAAATCCCGAGGCAAACTAAATATTTAACCTGAGAGACCACAATTTTATAGGATAAGATTTATGGATATGATCCATTAAGAGTAAATAATGTACCAATTACGATGAGTTTAGTCTCATTGATCAGTTTAGGATGGCATTTTACCTATTACTGTACAATTTGGAAGGAACTTTATGAAACACATGCCAATATGTTTGCAAAAAACTAGATAAGCTTCCCCCCGCAAACTAACTAGCTTTTGGCTAATAAACTCCACGTGGAATACAGTGGATATGTTGTATGGTGTTCTGCTACCACACAACAATTTCTGACCTGTATGACATCTAGTAAATAATCTATTATTGAATCAAAACATTAAAGACAGATTTACCTTTATGAAGAGATCTTTTCAATTTAATAGAACAATAACTTTTCTATAGGTACCGAATCATCCACTATAATTGAAAATTGTATCCCTACCATGTAATTATATTGGATAATTAAAAATCTGTATCAAGATTAGAATTTTCAATTACATTTTAAAGATAATTTATATAGATCTGTTACATTTTTACAGAGAACACTGCTATAATTCCTATTATAGAGGATTTTTCCATAAAACTAGCTAGGTAGATTACAATGAAGCCTTTGTTTATTCCCAGAATATAGACAACATGCACAAGACGACCACAAGAACCTTGACAGTATGCTGTTATGAACTGCAGACACCGCTATTTAGGATAAAAGGTCATTTCTGCACACTTGTTTAATCCTTGGCCTTTCTGCAGAGGCTGTCAATAAAGGCTGTATGTGGCAGTGATATATGAAAAGTGGAAGCTTATCTATTAACAAGGAACTAGGCCACCAATCATTGAAAAAGGCGAAATAGCCGTTAGGATATTTTGTAGGTGCACCAACCTGGGCCATTTTCAAACTAATGATTTGCAAATGCAAAGTTCCAGATCACTTTACCTGTTCTTCAAATCAACCAGTCCAACAATTCTCCTCTATTTGGATATATTTTTAGTGCTTCAGAAGTAGCCCACATTTGGCTTACCTGGCCTGCAACTCCAATGTTCGTTCTTTTCCAGACACCTGGAAGGTGTATGGATACTCTTCATTATGTGTTTCTACAATCTTCATACCATCAATGCCAACTCTTGTTCGAACTGAGTATTTTGACCCCACCAAACTGAATTTGGGTACACAATACAGCAACATGTTGTTGAACTATGAAAAAAAAAACAAAAAAACCACGAACATATCAGGATCAACAAAGAAAATAAAGTACAATATGTTAAGAGGTTAATTGCGTTATCACGTTACAAAACCAACTTGAATGAGTGTGAGATTAGGGTTGTTAATATCAGAATCATAATGGAACAACTGAAAGCATGGATAGGCTTTAGAAATTAAATGCCAACTACTGATACATTTAAAAGCCAGCTACAGCATAGATGCAGTAATTTAACATCAAATACACTGAGTGGATGAGATGTTTAACAACACTGCAAGCCCTTTATTGAGGAGAATTTTCCATGCTGGTTTCAATCTACTGAACAAGTGGGTTAACAGATTTTTCTTAATCTTTATACTGTAAGAGCAACAAATTGACTTGGAAGAAATTTCCAATTCATACAGTGATAATTTGTCTATTCTTCACTGTACTTTTTTTTAAAATCAAATTACATTGAGAATATGTATACCCACAAAAGGAAGAGAAAAATTGTATGAAGCCAAGGTGGACACGCTGATGAAATAGAAATCACAGCTCTTTGCAAAGAATGTCAATTGAAAAAAAGCACCATATAAGAACTAGGTATTATTAGTTTCATTTATAATTTGTAGATTTTAATGATTTTTAAACAGCCTAGAATTTTAGCCCAGGGATGTCGCTACTACTATGAGTTTGTGTTTATGAAGACTGAAATCAGATCTATAATGGTTAACAGGTTTTTTTCCTATTAATTATTAAAATCTGAAACTCACCTTTTAAATAATATTTCATAAAAGCAAAGTCTACCCTGTTAAAATGATTTAAGAGGCCTTTTTAATATTTCTTAGAGCTTAATAAGTCCTGTTGACTAGGGACTTGCTCATCTCTGCAGCGCACTTTAAAATCACTCAAGAAAAAAATCATTACGGATTAGATGCAATGACTAGTGAAGGATTCTATACGATTCATTTGATGGTCTAAGCCACATTCATGCCAGCTAAGTCTTTATCACAGATATGGCACATCTGAACTTTTTCTCCCCCTTACTGTAAATATGCACATCTCATTTTAATATGATGTTTAGCCCCATTCAGAACTTGTACTAATTGTTTATCCCTCTGCTAGGAACACGGGAGAGCAGAAACCTGTCCCTCAAAAATCACATAATTTACTATCCAGAAAGCATGAAGCATCCAGTGGCTCATATAGCAAAGGGCACAAATCAGGGCTTGAATCTGCCATTTTAATTACATTAGAAGCAGCAAGTTATATAAACATTCCACTAGGGAATTAATGAAGAATCATTGATGGAGTCCAACTGTGTTAAATAAAGACAGCACTGACTATGTGAACCAAGGAAATGTGATGAAGTAAAGCAATGAGAGAATCTGAAAAGAAGATATGAATTTCCCAGTTGTACTAAATTCTTATAAGGCCATGTGACCCATTTGATTATATTGCAAGGATTTTGAAGGAAATGTAATATACACTATATCTGTAACATACTTGCATGTTCAAACTGCTTGATTAGCTAAATAATCTATTGCTCTATAGTCATGTATTAAATACATTCCAATATCTAATTAGAAATATTTAAGATTTTATTCTATTTCCAAAATGTAAGCACCACAAATATAGTATTAGATTCTAGCAACAAACCAATAGTCTCCATGATCGCTATAAGCAACTAAAAAAAACTAATACTGCATTTTCTCAGAGATGTGTTACTGGACCTTGGTTTAATTCTATTTGAAACCACATATTCTTGTCATCTTTTATCAGGCATTGTGAGTAAAATATTGGATCCAGGTGAAGTTAATGGCAAAATTTTCCTTGTAACTTAAACAGAGAGAAGATTCCAAAGAGCTGCCTGAAAGCAAGAGTGAAATTTGAGAAGATCTTAATATCATTCCAAATGCACATTTTGATACTTACTAAGAAAAGGTATCGTTCTTGGGCTGATGTATTACGAGCAGCAAGTTTAAGGATCTGTCCTTCTTTTATCAGCTCATTTGAGGGGTTAACAATATCTTCCTCTTCTCCCAACATCTCATACACCTCTATCAACTTCTTCAGATTTTCCTTTTCAATTAAAATAAAGCAGCGTAAGTGATCTTACCAGTGTAAAAAGGTATTTGTGAAGCTTATGTAAGTCTGAAAAATGTTAGCTTTAAAAGAATTTGTGCAACCTGATCGTAGCGGTTGCCAGAACTCTCTTATATTTAGGCATAAATTAGATTACTAGAAACAGATTATGCAACAAGTATTTTTAAATGTACTAATGTAGTGCTATTTCATGTCCAGAATGTTTAATAGTTTATGTACCGCAGCATCTGTGAAAGGGAGATAAGCATTTCTCCATTTTGCAGGTGCAGAAACAAGCACAAAAAGGTTAAGTAACCCATATAACGTCTGACTAGCAAGCCAGGAAAAATATGCAGCATTCGCAATTTCCACCCCCAAACTTGAATTACAATATCATATTTTATCAAGCATTCCAACTGACTGTAAAGAGGGTAATAAAAATAGCAGCATTTTGGAGAAGGGAAACCAAATTTTGCTAGTTCAACCTTTTGAAAAATTTGCATTTCACATACCTGGTAAAATTCACAGAATTTCCTAGCTGTACATGCTACTTAATATACAATACTAAGAGCAGAGGATTAAGAAAGGGAAACCCTCCCCACAAAAGTCACTTACCATTTTTCGTATAGCACTATTGGAGTGGCTGGCTGCTGTGGATATAATTTCCAGGGATTCTAGATGGCACCGAAAATGGAACACAAATGAAAACACATTATTATTTACTACTGTTCACAGATTACTGGCTCAAATATCATACTTATAAATGAAAGTCAGCTCTCTCACACCCCAAAATCATCAATAAAGTAAGCTACAGTCATCTAGTCCAATACAGTACTTTTGCTTTAACTGACTATAAATACAAAAAAGTTAAAGCTACAGATTAGATGCTAGAAAAGCTTAACAGGAATCCTTACCACTTTTCAATTATTGTTGGGTGATTGTGCAGTGAATTTAAAAATTCATCAACTTGACTACTTGTACCCAAAAGACGATTCCAAAAAAACATGGCTCCTCCAGTCAGAAAGCAGTCTGACTTACAGATGCAAACAAAACAACTCCAATTTCAGACATTTTAAAGAAACTACTCCATACCATGATTTGCAGAAGCTATTTGATAAATAATTGTGAATAATTTAAGAACTTTTTTTATCTATTCTTGCATAATTGATATATAGAAAAAGATAAAATGGAACCTATTTTCACAAAAAAAAACCAACGCAGCAGTGCATTTAAAAATATGGATCCCATTTTCAAGGGTTTTTTCCCCCCCAGCAAAGACCATGTCTGTATAAAAAGCAAAATAAAAACGTGTTAAAATTCCAGGCTAGTCTTTCATAAGCCTTGTGGAGGGTCGGCTCTAGGCACCAGCAAAACAAGCAGGTGCTTGGGGCGGCACATTGCCAGGGGCGGCATTCCGGCCCGGAGGAGGAGGAGGGCGGTGGGGAACCCCCCCGGAGGCCACCCCGAGCTGGAAGCCCCACACCCGGCTGCTCGGAGCCTGCGCCTGGCCCCAGGGCACTGGGAGGGCAGGTCAGGGCGCGGCGGGGCACCTGGCCCCGATGCAGGGCAGCCGCAGCTGGTGATGCTGAGCCCAGCAGAGCAGGCCGTGGCCATGGTGGCTGCTCCCGGCAGCTGGCTCACTGGAGTGGAGTTCAGGGGGTCGGCGGGCGCTGGGGCTCAGCCACAGTGGGGCCCATCCCCTGAGTGGGGAGCCCCGCGCCCAGCTGCTCGGAGCCTGCGTCTGGCCACGGGGCGCTGGAAGCTCTGCGTGGGCAGCCCCGAGGTGCGGCCCCTGCTGGGAGGGCGGCGTGGGGCGGCCGCAGCTGGTGAGGCTGAGCCCGGCGGCCTCTTCTTTGCCTTCATGAGTGTGCCCCCCCCCACCCGTGTGCCACCCCGGCCGGCCACTCCCCCCTCCCCCCGCCCTCCCCGCCTGTGTTCTGTTCCCCGCAACTCCCTGACTGTGAACCCCTTGCCCAGCTGTCCCTCCCAGCCTGTGTGCCCCTGCCCACTGTCCCGCGACCTCCCTCCTCTCTTCGTCTCCCCCGGCTTGGCCTCTGCCCAGCAACCCCACCTCCTGGCCCACTGGATCCCTGCTGGGACCAGTCTCCTGTTCTCCCCCCCCCCCAACCTGGATCACCATCTCCTGTCTGGCTCTCTAAACAATCCCCTCCCCTACTCTCTGGGCCCTGAACCCTCCCTCCCTCCCCTCCCCTCCACCCCAGCCCCCACACACCCCTACCTAGGAACCCAGCCCCCTTGTACTGTATCCTGACAACCTCACACCTGCCTGGGACCCAGGTGATTCTCCCTCTCCCTTTGTCTGAGGAAGGGGAACTCTGGTGTTCCCAGTGCCCGTGTCCCCAGGTCCCTTCCTGTCTGGGGCAGGAGAGCTTTATTAAAATTGGAATTGTGATCTCATTTAAATAGGCTTTGTTTTAAATAATATATCTTTAAAATTAAATTAAAAATTGTTATGGCCTAAATTTATCATAACATATTTAAATAACTTATGAATTAAGTTTAAAAATTAAATAGAACATGTCTCCTGTCAACTTTTAAAGAAATTCTACCAGTTCACTGGTGTAAGTTGCTGTGTAAGCACCCAGAACCAGTGTTTACATCAGCAGTAGCTTCTTCTGCAGGTAGAAAGAGAATGTTTTTATCACTTTGGTTTATTCAGCTAGTTCAATTCAATGATTAGTTCATTCACCGTTGCAAAACCGAGAGTTGACGAAGTAGAAAAACTTGTTTTCCTCTTCTCTCAGTAAAAAACTGGTTATGAGAGCGTTCTAACATCTCGAAGAACATGATGACTACATTCGATCTGTTAAATTCACTATGGATATTTCCTTTGTTTAATAAATTAATTTTAGATGCAAAATGTGTTTGGATACTTTTTTGTTCTGTGTTCTTCACATTTAAGGTAGTTTTATTTCATACAAAAATTAAATGCTGGTTTTGTTTATTTTAAATAGAATTTCCGTCCAGACAGAAGTAGATGCAAATCATACGTTTTAAAAAAAAGTAGCCACCACTTAGCAAATAATAAATGGGGTAAAAACCTGTCTCTTAAGTGTTCCTATTACACACCATTTTGCAATAGAATAAAAATGTAAAAATTAAGAATCCGATTACACACACAAGTTACACAATTATTTGGGCATTTATTTAGTTGGTAGCTGTACTGAGTGTATTCTCCTGGTTAGTAAATAGAAGCACCAAATTTGGCATAAAGGTTATAAGTATAATTTAAACGATTAATTGCTCATTTAAACCTAGGTTTTCTGCTTGCCGGTTTAAATCATGATTAAAATTAGAGATTTAAATCAAAGCTATTTAAATCAATCCACCCTGCTTCAGAGGCTGTTTGGTCCATCCCTGAAGGAGAAAGCACAGGGCTGCGCTCATGGAATAGGTCCTAGGCTAGCGGGGTTTTGTTGTCTGGTGCCTGTCTTGTTCTGGACAGATGAGCTGGGGAGTTGAAACAAAAGTTCTCTTAATCCCTTTGAACTGTTTCATTGTATAGTGAGGATGATTCTTGTCCATGGACACCAAGAGTTGGACAGCTTATGTGTTGGGGTTGGAGTCTGAGTGATTATAAGGCTTCTAGTAATAAAATCCCTTTGCAGAGTGAGGAGTGGGACCAGGACTCCAGCACTAGGTGATGTGAACAGCTGTATGCTTTGGAAATCTTTAACTGGCTTGCTGTGGATGAACCTGCCCTCCCATTGTCCTCACGTGGGGAGTCCCTGGCACTCTCCTAGGAGATGAAAATGCCCCGGGGTTTCGGTTCCCCCTGAAGCATGTGCCCCACCCTCCAGGAAGCCGCACAAGCTGCATTTGCGCGCACACCCCCAGCAAGCCGTGCAAGCTGCATTTGCACGCGGATCCTCCCCGGACAAAAAAGGGGGGAGAAGAAGGGGTGGCCAAAAATTTTTTTGCTTGGGGCAGCAAAAGACCTAGAGCCGGCCCTGGCCTTATGCATATGGTGTAGTTTCAAAAAAAGGGTGCAAAAATCACATAAAAAACCAACAATTTTTTGTGCTCCATTCCAGAAAGGACATATAGTAAATTTTGCTGCTCTATTGCTAGCCTACGAAATCAGCATTAACAATAGGTTATTTTTCAGAGTCTTGCAACTATACTCTGACATTTTCCCTGCAATTGTGGACCTTTATCTCATTTTTCCTGAGAGAGCTTTATTTAGAATCCTTTTATTACTGTTTTCTTATTGATATATTAACTTATAACATAGTCTATGAAATATTTACTTTCAGCATCCTTCACGTCTAGGGAATCTTGAGGCAGTTTCCTTAGGTAGTCCTTTAGCAGCATCTCATAGCGTGGAATGCGTTGTACTGGTTCTAGCATGTGATGTTGCAATGTCAAACTCCCACAGACTTTTTGTGTCTAGGAAAATATAAATATATTTATATTCCACAGTTCAAACCATATTTTTCCATAACTTAGTATGAGAATGTAAAACTGCGACTGACCTAAATTCAAGAATACTGTATCTTCATAACAGTGAACTGTAAAAAGCTGGGATTTTAACCTAAGACTTCCTAATTGCAGAAAACAGAATAACTTTTTTCATCAGAAGCAAATAATTGAAATTCTTCCCAAGAATTTTTAATTTGTATCCAGCCAAAATAACTTCATAAATAGGACAACAAATGATACTGCATTTGAACTTCATTGTCAAATATTATCTATAATAATTAATCTTAAATATTTAATTCAGTTAATAAGGGACAAACAGTTTACTATAGAATGTCATAAGTAGAAGACATTTTCTTCTGGACTCTAGTGCGGTACAAACACATAAACAAGCACTCTCTTTCAACCAAGTTATCCATAGTGTAATTATCCATTACTTTTGAGAGAAATGATGTATGTCTATTCCCATTTCCTTAGAAAGGAGTAAGCAGTAGAGGAGACTAATGCATACAAACCATGTCCTGTACCGAGGACCAACATTCTGCTTAAGTTGTACCACACTGCAGGAATGTTTTATTCCTTTCCTATACTTCTAGTCTGTAGACTTGAACAGATATCCATACTAATCGATAGAAAAATCAAGAGGGGGCCTTGGAGAGGTGAAGTTACAGAGACTTTTCCAAAGAGATAATACATTCCCATAGCCATCTGCTCCTTTAACCTCCAGTTTAGGATTGTAAACGTACTTCCTAACTCAGGTGTTTTGGAACACTACAGGTCGTGTCACACAACATGACAGACTAGGAATTTAGAGACTGACTGTATAAAAAGGAAGTGTTGTTTACTTTTTAGTATCTATGACTGACAAAGCAAATACATTGCTCCTCCTGTGTTACATGAATGAAAGCATAAAAGTTATTTCACTGGAGAGGAAAGATACGTGGGGAAAAAAGGAAAAGGAAAAATAGGACAAAGTTAAATGGGACAAAATGGGATCCAGACTTACTTCTAAGGGACCAGAAAAATAGAATATTTATGGAACAGACTATCCAAATACCACTGAGAACCTGTTTCAATATAAAAACCCCATTGAGTGCATGCACCTACTTGCCACCTAACACCCCATCATGGACCCCTTAAGAGGCATCAAACAATTCCCCAGTTTATCCAAGCTCATCATCAGAAGCAAGCTTCCCACAGATTACAAAACAATTTAAACTGGCAACACACCCTGCCAGAACAACAGATGCAAAGCCTACAGACATAATTCCACTGCTACAATGTTCAGTTGCGCCTACAACATGGCTTTCAGTATCTATGGGTCCTACACATATCCATTGCCATATGTGGTTTACCTCATCCAGCGCAAAAGCCCTGGCAACAACTACATGGATGAAATCAGAACCACAGAAAAATGGTAACACAAAAAAAAACCAACCTATCACAACAATCACTCCATATCTGACCTCACAGTCCTCATCCTGACATGAAATCTACGTAACTGCTTCAACACACAAGCTTGGGAACTTCAATTCATAACTCTGTTGGACCCTAAAAACAACAGACTTACCAGAGATTGTTGTAATGGGCCATAAAACCAATCTGTAACATGCCCTAGTGCCCTCTCACCCTTTCTTTAAAATAAAAAGGGTAGCTGTCTCCTATAGTGTGTGTGAACTGAACCCCTTAGACTTAATCTATACCACCTTGTATTTAGCTCAGACACTAAGGTTACCTTCTCCATATCTGAGGAAGAGCTGTAGCTTAAAAAGTTTGTTTCTTTTACCAACAGAAGTTGGTTCAATAAAAGATATTAATACCTTACCTATCCTGTTTTTTCTAAGGGACTGGACATTTAATTCCCTCGTTAGCACCATCTGTCAGAAATACAGAAAACCACACACACTATTTCTTGAAAAGGTACAAAACAGTGTGTCTCCTCTATTACCTGAATGTCTTGAATAATGGATTTAAACAGAGGTGACCGCTCAGTCCATGTTTTCACCAGTTCCATTGCATTATCAAAGTTCTTCACATACTCTCCATACATCTTGAGGAAAGGAGATAACTTCTGTAGAATATCTCCAATTCTGGGGGTCACGGCCCTGTAGAGCAAGAGGACCATGCCAACTTTACAGTAAATAAGTGAAACCCAACATAGCATTAACTAGTTTTCAAAATGAAATTATTTAAAAATCTGAAGTAATGAATCCCCCAAGAACCAGCTACACAAAGGATCCCAGTTTGACCTTCCAAGGAGACCTGTAAAAGTGAAAATCTTTGTGCTGTATCTTGACCATGTAGGAAGGCCTTACATAAGGAATAAAGCACTATGTAAAATGTTAATTCTTCTTTCATTATTTCCATTTAGTGAATGGCCGTTCTCTGGGCTGCCATTTTAAGCAATATAACACTACACTTGTCAGCTACAGGTGACCACTCAGGTGGTCAATTAAAATAGAACTGAGAAGATTCCAGTACTGTTAGAAACTAGCAAAAAAAATCAGGTTTAAAAGTATGTAATTCCATACTTTTGAAAAAAAGTAAGTCACTTAGAAGCTTAAAGTAAAGTTTATAGTGTTGCTTTATGTACATAGTAAAAGAGTAGCATTTAGCAGCTTCTCAAAATTTGAAATATCACTTTGCACAGACCTTTTCACAACTGTAATCTGGACTGAGACAAGCAGGTAATCTTTGATGTCAGATGGATCAAGAATTGCTTAATTCTTCTAAAAATACCCACAATTGTTGGTATTTGGACTACATTGTAACTGGGTTTCTGGATGAGACAATATGCAATAAAACCTTGGGAACTTCCAAATTAATCCTGTGTTTGCATGGCAAGATAAAGAGTAACAGCTCAGGAAAACACTGAGATGACATAGGAGCAGACCAGTGTACTGATGGTGAAAAAACTTTCTTTGTGCTCATGAGGAAGAGAATTTTTACTGTGTTTTGAAGAATTAGGTCGAATACATAGGCTGAGTTTGTGATGACAACTGCTGTGTTTAAGTAGGTCTACTGTTACCACAGCACAGGCATACTTCTAGTTATTTGCACTAAAGAGGGAAAAGGAAAAGCTTATCCAGAGAACAAAATGCCCATTACACAATATTTTCCACACACACTACCCTGGTTTGCTCTTTTAACATAGCTTGCCCTTGAAAAAAATGCCACCATACCACCGTGCTAAAAAGAATCCAGAACAAGGTATTATTAAATTATCCAGTTAAAACTTGTAATACAGGTTAGACCCCCCTGGTCCGGCACCCTCAGGACCTGAGTGGTCCCAAATGAGAGATTTTGCTGGACCAGGGGAGTTTATTTCTGCCCCCTGCCACCCGACCCCCAGCCCGGCTCTGCTCTTGGTTGGCCTCCCGGCCAGCTCCCCACCTGCCACAAGCCCCGCTGCCCTACCATGGCAGCCCACAGTCCCACCTCTGGAGCTTCCACTTCCACCACGGCAGACCGCTGCCCTGCTACGGTGGTAGCAGCCCTGCCAGCCCGTGGTTCTTTCACCGGGGCTCCCAGTCCTGCCACGGCAGATGACTGCTCAGTCACGGGGCTTCCAACTCTCTCAGCCCTGATGCAGCAGCACCAGCCCAGCTGTTGGGGCTCCCGGCCCTGCCACCTCTGCTGCCGCAGCCCGCTGCTCCACCGCCAGGGCTCTTGGCCCCACCGTAGCAGACTGCTGCCCTGTCTGCCAGGGCTCCCAATCTTGCCATGGCAGACCCAGCCCGCTGGCATTCCCGCTGCTGGCTCAGCTGGACTTCCTCGGCAGTACTCCCAGCTCTGGGCCCCTGCTGCCAGCCTGTCTGGGTTCCTAGCCCCCACGTGGCTCCTGCCTCTGGCCCTCAACTGGGACACTCTGGTCTGGCAACATCCGTGGTCCTGCTGGAGCATGGATGTTGCTGGACCAGAGTCTCAGCTGAGAGAGGTTCAACCTGTAATATACGGAATTCTGCTTTAATATCGAGTAGAAAGCAAATAAAAATGTAAGTCCACTGACTTCACTGAGACAACATATGTGTTAAGCTCAGGACATGCTTAATTCCACTATTAAATAGACCCTGGTAAATAGTAGAGCAGCAGACACTTATTCCCAGCAGCTAACTTTATTGGAGCATTTCAACAGCAAAGTGTCCTCTGTCTCAGTCATAATTTCTATACTAGCTCAGACCTATTACTAACAGGCTTACTATCTTTCAAAGCAATTCTTACCATTCTTGCATTCTTTTCTCAAGCTCTGGCAGCAAGAATTTACTATGGAAGGCGTTGATGGATGAAATATTAGAAAAGATTTTATTGACCACCTCAGCTGGAAATGAACCCCTATTAGCTTCCTCCAATAGTCTGCCATAGAATACCTGCAACAGAGAAGGACATACAAGTTAACAGCCCTATGCGCATTTCTGTTGTCTTTGAGTAGTAGTTCCTCCTTTCCCTTCCTGCCTCCCCCCTCTCCGCCCCAAAAATAGAAAAGAAAAACCCATGCATTTTAAGGTGGTTACTATTGTAGCTCAACTGAGGAAGCACCCCAAATTACTGAAAGAGCCTAGAATAGGTGTTACCCTTCTTCCCCTCACCTCTTTCAGATCTCAGGCTATGTCTACATTGCAGGCTTCTTGTGCACGAAGCTTTTATCAGAAAAGATCTTCTGCAAAAACTTCTTGCGCAAGAGCGTGTCCACACTACAAAAAGCGCATCGCAAAAGCGATGCACTTTTGAGCAAGAGAGCGTCTAGACTGCATGGACTCTCTCTTGAAAGAAAGCTCTGATTGCTATTCACAGAATAGCCACCAGAGCACTTGTGCTTTTTTTTTTTTCAGTTGGCTCTTTTTGCTCAAAAACCAGTTATTCCTCGTAGAAAGAGGAATACGTACAGTGCAAAATCTGTTCTTTTGATTTACTATAAATTTACTTGTGCAAAGACGTGCTGAGGTGTGGTGTAGATGTAGCCTCAGTGTCACTCCCTCCCCAGTGAAGCCCTGTGGGGTAAAACACTTGCAGGACATAATGGATGCAAGTGATTAGGGATGTAAAATCCCAGTTAAAAATTAACTGGTTAAATGAAATGTTAATCATGATCACTTTCACCCAAATTGGCTTCTATCTTCAGATTTACCACCAATCACTCCCTATTGGTCAGATTCAAGTCTAAAACGGCTGTCTCACTGGTTACTGCCTCCATTTTCCGGAAAAAAAAATTGTCCCCAATATAGTTCAAGAAATCACTAAACATATTTTGTTTTGCCATACTACTCTTCAAACAGATGTCTATACAGCAGAATTTCTTAACACACTACTTGTTTGTCAGTACAGTATATAAGAGAGACCTCCTCGTAGAAGTTCTCGGACACTTAGTGTAATGGTTAGAGGAAAAAGATTAGCAGCCAGGAGCTCAATCTAATCCTAGCTTTGCCACTAAGCCCTTCTTGTACAAACCAATACTTACGTCCTTTGCTTGGGATTTTAGAAGGATTATCAATTAATGGTGGTAAACATTACATACATATTATTTTAACCAAATTTAAGGAAATAAAACTCAGCCTCCACTATTCTCTTTTCCTTTTGTGATGCTATTCGTTTTAAGTGTTATCAGTAAACGTTTGCCTAATACTTGAAAAAACCAGCATGCAGAAATGCATCTAAAATTGAGATAGTGAAAATACTTCTACAATGTCAGTCAAAAAAGACTAAAATTAAATGTGATTATTTTACTGAGGTTTAATATCCCTAAATATATGCTATTATTTGCAAGAAGGGTCTATTTTCAAACATGTTCATGTAAGATAGCTATGTAATCATTTCCCTCATATTAATGAGAAACAAAACTGATATGCCTAAGCAGTCTGACAGCTACCACCTGGACCTGATCTTGATTTACAAGCCCAAGCACTAAACCAGGGAAACATCAACATGCAATGAAGATGAAGAACCATGTCAGCTGACAAAGCAATGCATGATCAGAACTATCTAGGTATCGTGGATATACATACGAGAAGGTAAGTAGGCTCAAAAAGAAGTTACAGAACGGAACTGAAGACAGTATGACACATAAGAAATGACAAATATAATTTCAAGCTGTAAAAAGTGCAAGTGTTCAATTCTTCCATCACAGGATACGAGGAACTCTCATTCACTTTAATAGGAATGAGAAGATTTATCCAGCATTGCCCAAGTCCTTCCGGGGAGGGAGCTGATGGCATGGGGAAGGAGTCAGGGCAGGGTTTTGGGAATGTAGAGGGCTCAGGGCAGGAGGCTGGGGACATGGGTGTACAAGAGTCAGGGTTCAGAGAAAGGGGGCTCAGTGCAGGGAGTGGGGGTGGCTGCTGGCCCCTCCCGAGCAGAGCACTGCCGCTGGGGGCTCCCTCCCTTCCCCTGCTCCCTCCTGTGGTGGGAGGGCACCAAAAGGGTCCATCTCCCAGGCAGAGGAGTCCTGCTTACCAGGTCTGGCGATGAGCCCCAGCACTGCTGGCCACTCTCTTGGTAGTATGGCTGCCCCAAGTGGATACTCTGCAGTACAGCTCTCCCCTGCAGGCTTGCTACCCCCAGTGGCCACTGTGAGTATAGAATCCCTCAGAACAACCCCTCCCTTTCCATGTTATGGAAAACCGTCCCATTCCCAGCACTTCCTGTTTTCCTGGCACAACCAAACCCTGACTTTGCTATAAGTTGGGAGAAGAGGAAGCTGCATACCAAAATCAGTGGTCCTCACACTTACCATTTAGGAGGTGTTCTTGAATAGACTCACCTCACAGACTCACCTTTCTAAAAATATACATATAGATTAAGCAGACACTGTGACAGAAGAATAGAGCAGAGAAGATTTAAGATGGGATGCTTCTCTTTTAGGTCACTATTTGAAAGCTGGCTAAAGTAAGTAGACACCCAATTTCTACCAGACAGACTATTCAGTGGCTAAGAGCACAGGTGATTACATCAAATGCATACAACTATACATTAGCACCCTTGCTGGCAATTTCAGCAAAAACCAAGAAATGAATGGAGTACAGAGGTGAAATTAGCCTCTGTTTCTTGTAGGCTGTCCCATTGGTATGAAAGTGTGCACTTCTACTGCTCATGCTGTGTTTTACATAAACACAAGAATTCAGTTTCTCTGTCAGGAACTGGTATGTTTTGCAAACATTATAATGCTTTAAAACCAAAAAAAGAAGTGGCTGTTACAAATGATTGCTTAAATTGAGAGGATTAGCAGAAGACAAAACCCACAGTATCTTTATATAGTTTTTACAAACAGATAAAGCTCACACAAACTGCAGTGTAAGCACTACTTAAAACAAAATTCACCTTGTCTAAGAGGTCAAGTCGGTTGACGTAGGCTCTTTCTGTATGCAAAAGCTCATCAGCAATTTTGTGACGTTTCTGTTCATCTGTCTCCTGAGAAAAACAAACCACATACACACAATATTTTCTCAGAATAGTTCAGGGTAATTCAGTTCATATTCAACATTTAATTACTAACTCTTTTAGGCAAACACAAACTAATCCAAAATGACAAATTCCCAAAGGAAGTAAAATTCCCAAAGGAAGTAAAAATCAAGAGCAGGATAAAATCAGAAGCAGTGCAGAACAAACAAAAAACATGCAACAGTTTTCCTGTTTGTGCAGATGGTTTTGTATTATTACTAGGTATTTGCCAGACCCCTCACTGTTCCCTACTCCCAGGTTTCTATCCACTTATTCAACCAGTGTCTTGGTAATTACTATTAATATTCCAGAGCTGGATGAATTAACTCGTTTTTTGAACAGATGAATTCAGCCCTTTTTTCCGCTTTCAATATAGTTTAAACTGACTGTTCATTACCTGACTATTTGTTGCTCAAAATTATCACACAAACATTTTATGTAGACAAACAGGCTAGCCAGAGCTAAGTATTTACTAGAGCTGTGTAGGAAATGCATTTTCTGTTTTCTGGGAAATTCCAACATTCCGAATCCCTCCTCCGCCATTGTGAAATGGAACAAATATTGTACTTTAAAATTTGTTCAGGAAAATCCAATAAATATTCCAGATCAATAGAAACATTTTGTTCCAACTTTTTAAAAATGTGACCTTTTAAAAAAAAAAAGCAAAAAAGAACTATAATGGAGTCATTCTAAAAGAATGAAATTGAACTGCTCTATTACAAAAAGCTTGAAACTGAACATTGCACCTTGGGGGAGGGAGGAGACAGCATTTCCCCACCACATTTGGAATTTAATGCAATGACATTCTCCAACAGAAGAATGTTCCATGGGAAAAAAATTGTACAGTTCCAATATTCACAAGTAACAACAAGTAGTCCTGTGGCACCTTATAGACTAACAGATTTATTGGAGCCAGACTTTTCATGGGCAAAGACCCATTTTGTCAGATGTGTGGCTCTGTGGCTGTGCACATTATTCACAAGGAGTGAAATCCTATCGTACTCAAAAAAATACCTCTATGGAGCCAGTATTTCATCTAAAGTATTGTTTCTACTACCTATCTGGAAGAGTACATCTTTTATAAAGAGGAGGGTTTGAGTAAGTAATTTGCACTGTCAATTTTCCAAACACATTTTCATGACTAAGACCGACAAAAGACACACACTACAGACATCTTTGCAAATGTTTGAGAAACACTGAAGTACAATTGCTGCTGTTAGTCTGTTAGTGGCTCAGTTTTGGTAGCATTCACACAAGCTTTAATGCTATTATCATTAGGGATGTAAAATCCTGCTTAATCAGTAAATTGGTTAAATGTTATGTTTAATTGGTTAACTACTTAAACAGGGGTGGATGGCAGCAAAGGGGGGGCTGCTCTGGCCAGGCTGGGGCCACCAGATTTGCAAACTACTCCAGCTAGGCCGGGCCAAGTTAAGCATAACCAGTAAGCATCATCCTCTAAGGTGATTCACATATCTAATTACCAGCCTTATAAATGTCAGTATCTGCTAGCAGTTGTAACATATTTCTATCCTAAGCTTCAGGACTGCCAGAAATCATATTGCTCCATGCCAAAACTTTTCCCTACAGACTTAAGCAGGTGTTCTGACAACAATCTCCATTAAATCTGCTTTCCCATATAAGGACCGTTATATCACGGACACCTATAAAATAGCACTCTTACTGTTTCCACACTCTCAGAAGCACTGCAGAGCCCAGAACAACTACAGGATGCTGTAGTTTAGGAGGATACATTACAAATAAAGACTTACATTTGGACTTTAGAGGCTATGAAGATGCTTGTTTTTACTGCAAAAATTATTTGGAAAAAAAATCCCAACCATTTCCCCAACCATGTGTGAAGAACCATTTCACTACATATTTCCAAAGTACTATTTAAGTCTACATTATTTGTATATTTGCATGTATTACAGAACATAATTAAAGGCAAAAGCAAGCAGCTAAAAGAACAGACTTGTTAAAAAAAAGTAACAGTGATCTTGCCAACACAAAACATTAAAACCATCATGAGTTAGGATACTCAAACATTTTTATTTTTAAGACTGACTTAAAAATAAGGCTTTTTAAAAATACATTTAAAAAAAAGTTTGTCATCTACTTTTTGCCCATTTAAGGGGAAGCTTCCTACAACCAAAAGGGTGAAAACATTTCAGGGCTACTCTCAGCTTTCTCTTAACCCCTGTGGTGGAGAAACTACCATTCTATCCTCTCTGATTTTCTGCTGGATCATCACCCTTGGTTTCTCTCCTGACTCATTTCCTTCCCTATCTCACCCACCTTTGTCTCCTGCCTCTATATTTTCCCTCCCTTTTTCCTTTATATTTCACTTTTCCTCCTCTGTATCCCCATTAGTCTCCTCCTGAACGGTTTCATTTTCCCCATCTCTTTTAGTCTTCTCCTACCTCTCGTGTTCCTCTGAACCGCCTTCGCCTCCCTCTTGCATTGCACATTCTCCTCTCTGGACCCTATAGTACAGGGGTTCCCAATGCAGTGTCCACGGGCGCCATGGCGCCCACTGGGGTATTTGTGCACCCACGTCGGTGTTTTAAAACAGTGGTCTCCAAAGTGGGATGCGCGAGACTATCGGAGGGAGCACATGCCACCGTGCAACAGCTGAGAGGAGAGATGCTGGTTTGCAAGTCATCCGAGGGAGCACATGTGCGGCGAACACACCGCGGATGCGCTCCCTCGGATGTCTTGCTAACCGGGCGTCTCCCCTCTCAGCTGTTGCGCGGTGTGTTCACTACGCCTGCGCTCCCTCGGATGTCTTGCGAACCAGAGTCTCCCCTCTCAGCTGTTGCACGGCGGCATGCGCTCCCTCCAATCGTCTTGCGCGCCCCTGCTGGGCAACAGCTGAGAGGGGAGATGCCAGGTTTGCAAGACATCCGAGGGAGTGCATGCGTGGTGTGTTCAAACGCCCGTGCAACAACTGAGAGGGGAGATGCCCGGCGTGCCGTGATGTCACAGCCCAGGACTTTAAATTTTAAAACCGCACGGCCCAGCTCCAGGCCCGGCACGTGGTCTGGGGTCACAGAAGCACCTGGGGCCAGGCCCAATCAAACTGGAAGGCAGAAGGTGGGGGTGCGGGAAAAATAGGGGGAAGGCGTGGGAGAGGAACGGGCTTGTGCTGAGGGGAGGGGACAGGTCAAGAGAAGAAAGGGGAAGGCACCAAGGGACAGCGTGGAGGAGAGACAAATTCCAGGGGGCCAAGTGGAGACAATGAGAAAAAGGGCAGAAGGGGAGGTGTCAGTGGGAGGGGGACAGGGTGATGCTGGGAGAGGAGAGGGTAAGGGCATTGGGGACTAAAGGGGGGACGGGGAGGTGCTGGGAGAAGGCTTGAAAGGAGGGGTGGGCATGAGGAAGGTAGGGATGGAGCAAATCATGTGTGAGGGCACAGGAGCATGAGGGGAACGAGGGCAGAGGTTGGTGAGGGGGTGGGCATCAGGGAAAAAGAGGGCAAAGGGGGTAGGGGCAGTGAGGAAGGGGAGGCACCAGGAGGGTGCAGGGGTAAGTGAAGGCACAGGTGCCAGGGGATTCTGGGGGTGAAGCAGAAGGGCAGACACCTGCAGGGGAGGGACCAGCACCAGAGGAGAGAGGCAGGGCAGGTGCGTAGAGGAAGGTGTTAGGAGAGGGGGATGAGGAGGGGTAGCTCACATGATCAGAGTGGGGCTACTGGAGGAGTGGGCACAGGGGGGAGAGAAGGGCTGGTGGAGGGAGGCAGGTTTCAGGAGGACTGAGGGCAGTGAGAAGGGCAGGATTCAGGACAGCAGAGGAGGGTGAGGGGTTGGGGGGCAGCAGGCACCAGAGGAGCTGATGGAGCAAGGGGAGGAGACATGGCAGCAGATGGTGGGGACATGGTGGGAATGGGGAGTGCGAGATTTAAAGGTGCCATGATTTTTTTTTGGGGGGGGGGGGGGGAAGGGTGCTTTTTTTGCTCAACATTTGGACATCCCCCCTTTTTTATTGATGCAGAATTTTGTTATGTAATATTGAATATGATGTTTTTCGTATTATTTAATGTACAAATACAAAATAAGCCTTGAAAAATTGTTGGCGTCCGCCACACTCTTCTGAAAACATCAGTGTGCTATTGGCCACAAAAAGGTTGGGAACCACTGCTATAGTAGATGGACACTCATCTCTGCTGCTATGGAGGTATCTATCCCATCAGTAAATTATAATAAATAACTTTTGGGTTCAGTCTTAACCGCTCACTTTCTCAAAATATTTAGCCACACCCAGACCAGAACACCTTTCCTGTTTCATCCAACACAACTGGCAAAATCTATGCATCAGACACAATTGCACATAATTCATCAGTTTACAGATGAAGACTAAAATATGTATTCTATATAGTCTGGGCACACACTTACTACAGACATATATGAGTGTTCCTCCCCTTTAGACTCATTGTACAAAAAGAAAAAAAGCAATTTGCATTTGAATTATTGCCTGAACTCAGACATTAAAGATGTGATGTGAAAAAGCCTGCAGAGATTTAAATAGTGCACTTCCAGGATTAAAATATAAGCAGTATATAGACTTTTTCATAATCTTGCAATAGATTTAAACATCCGATGAATTTAAATAACCTTTTTTGTATGAATGCATCCCAAGTTGAAGCAGTTTCTACTGAAATTTGTAGATCCAAGTAAACTAATATCAATACTTTACCAACAAAGCAATCTGCCAGACGGCATGGGGATATCGACTATGATTTTTTTTTCCTTTAGTCCATAGTCCTTCCCTCTAAGAATTTACAATCTAATACAAGTGACATCTGAAGGGTAGGGAGAAAAATACAGAGTATGTATAATTTATTTTATTTGTTATCACTATTGCTAAACTCAAATGTTCAAAAATCATGAATGGCCTAACAGCAATAACATTTAAAAATACAATACAGTTGAAATATTTTTATTTGACTTTCGTTTGAGCGCTTAAGTCGCACTAGCTCCATCCACATTTTCAAGCTTTTCTCGGCAACCAAGTGGGCTAGAATCTTAATTTAAATGAAGGCTGATGTTCTCATGCAATCTCTTCGTCCCAGAACCTCTGGCTTTAAGACACACACCACATACTATGAGTCTTATGATGCCAATCATGAGAGTTGACAATTATGTCATCTTCAGAGGTGAAAGCCAGGCGGTGCCCCGCTCTGGTCAGATAGCTGGGGTGCTCTGTTGTAGGTTGAGAGGAGCCATTCCAGGCTGGCACTGGCAACCCCATGCAGCACAGTAAGCAGCAGGCAGCCAGGTGGAGCAGGCCAGTTAAAGGAGGCCAGATGGGGGCATGCTGAAGGAGGCACATGGGCTCCTAGTGTGTCTGTGCCTGTCCTGCTGCCCCCTTTCTCGCTGGATGCTGGGCAGCATACGTGCAGTCCCCAGTACGCTCGGCTGCCAGCGACCCCGGGAAGAAGCCGGGGAATGGAGCGGCAGGCCAGGGGAGTTCTCAAACCACCGCTGGCATTTGCCTGCAGCAGTGTCCCCACACAGCCAGCCCCCAGCTCCCTTGGCAGGGACAGCAGAGTAGGGACCTGTCCACCAGCCATATAAGGTATACCAGCCCCCTTCCCCTGCACACCCAAAGTCCCTTGCCCTGACTCTCCCCATACACACTCACCTAGCCAGCTTCCCTGACTCTGCACCCCCCACACCCTTAGATCCCTGCCATAAGCCTCCCCACCCCACATTCCCTGCCTCGTCCTGCACCCTCCACACCCTCAGCCTGCCTTCCCTGAGCTTCCACCCATGCCTCCAGCCCTCTGCTCTGAGCCTCCGCCCATGTCCAGCACGCTGCCTTTAGCGCCCCACCCCACACTTACATTTCTTACAGGAACCATTGTATCACAACCCTCCCCAAACCCTCTGCCCAGGCCTCCCTCCAAGGGGTGGAGGGGGTCCGATACAACAGTACCCAAGGTTATTTTCACACACACACACCCCATCGCATTTACTCTTCAGCTTCTCCTCAAGTTGCCAAATATTACAGTATTAATTTCTTGCACATCTACCCACCTTCAAGAAAGGGTATAAAGACGTCATTACTCCTGAAGATGTGACAGCACTAGCTAAGACACTGTTGTCACTCCCACGCCCCCATGCACAATTCAGGGATGACATTCTGAGTATTTTTCCTCAGGAAAATGCAGCAGTTTTTGCACTCTGCCTTTTTGGGGGAAGACAAATCTGTAGAACCAGGGACACAGAGATAAAGAAGATCTACATTCTCTCTCTCAAGTGTGGCAAAAGGCAGGACCTTTTCTGGCAGAAAGTCAGTCTTAGAAGAAACTCCCCTTCCCTCTTCACACATCAAAAAAGCACCACATCACATCTGCAGCCTGCATGACCTCTGGGATTGATACTTTGGTATTTTCAATATTGTAGCCTCCAGCTATGCCACTAAAACCACAAGTCAAACAAATGCTTTGCTTACTGAAAATACACAACTGATTTTAATCTCGCTCGAACACAGTAGTCCATAGTCTGATTTTCCATTACATTCAAAATGTGTCAGACTTTTTTGGGGGGGCGTGTCTTCAGTTACTTCTAATGGGACACTTCTCCCAAAGTGTTCTCTCATCCAGTTGTGGCATTCTTGTATTGTTCAGCCTTCATATTTTAGGAAAAAAAGTCCATTTACAGAAGGTACTGATGTAGCAAGACTGTCAATTGTCTTAAGATCTTCTCTTTAAAGGTCTGTTGTCATGTGTTATTTGCAGTTCTTGATATTTCCCCCCCACTCCCTTACATCCTATAAAGCACTTATTGCTGCTAAAATTATCCTTTATGGAACTTGTTGAGCTTTAACAGAACAACTCTTTGCCAAGTCTAGTCATCGTTTTGTTTGGACCCCTTTACAACCTGTAATTCCATAATGCCTTAGTCAGATCTATCTGCTACAGAACTGAGAAAAGGAACAGGCAAGATGTTCTCAGAATTAGCTCTCAATAACGAATTATGGCTTCACGTTACTTTCCAGATCCATCCTGGATGCACTCAATTAAATCTTCCTTTCTTCTTTAGATAAATCAATTCAAAAAGCAAGGATGTTTCTCTCATCACTTTTTCTTGAATTTTAAGAATATATTTCAAAGCAGCAAAGTTGCTGTGCAAAGACTACAAGTAGACATTTACACAGTGGTTCTCTAGCTTTTAGTACTGCCATCTTAAAACTTGGTGATTTCTCAGAACCTAATTTTTGTATTTGATACTAGATTCAAGGACACAAGAATTAACAGTTCTGTGACTTTAAATATTGATAGCTTAATTATATACACAGATCTAACCTGGGTTTTAAAACTATAATTTGATTGTATGGATTTCTGGCATGTTCAGATCCCATACGATTTGAGTGAAAAGAGTGAGCTGCTTTCAAACAGCATAACCATGCAATGTTTGAATGAATATTTGCTAGTTTCCAAGTGTAAACAATTTATATAGTTAGTTTTCACAAAAATCACTGCTTAAAACTCAACCCCAGAGCAAGTGGAAGAGGCATTTTCATTGCTTGATCAATGACTTCTCTGTATTCTCCTTTAACAGAAAACAGAAATTCCTGGTTTGTTGGATTTGAAAACTTGGTCTTCGGAATGTAATTACCTGACAAGTCTAAGATTTTTGTGCTGAAACACCTAAGGTTGGAATGGAGTTAACCATTACTGTGATCAGATTTCAAATCCAATTGGTATTTGGAGATTCATTTTCCACTCCAACCAAGTATTCATCAAAATGGGACCACAATCCAGAAAAATTAGTTAATATTTGCCCTTAATAGAATTCTGATCACTCTAAAAAAAGAACTCTGATATCATCTCTAAGTCTGGGAATATCTCTGAAACTCGCTTTTCTATGCAGCATCTACAAAGCCAGAGGTTTTTTTAAATCAATCCCTTGATTTTTCTCTTTCGTACCTAGCATATTTGCATTTCTAATTTGAAATGTTAGGTTCTGTGCATTGTATTTGCCACGTACGTTCATCCTGTATGCTAAATTCGATGAAGAAGCCCCCTTTGCAAACTGTTTACCCAAAGGAAAATCCTCATTTTATCAAGCAATTTAAAGATGCGTTGTAACACTTTCCCATATGATAACCATCCTGACTTTACTGTGATAATAAGTGCAGTCAGAACACATCTTAACACATTGTACTAAAATAATGTATTCACTGCCCAGGATTTTACAATATTATTTTACACTAATGTTGAAGGCCTCATGTATTTCAGGGTTCAACTTCAATGCCAAAGCTTGGTGAAAAATCATTTAATTTCCCATCTCGGCACAGCCACCTTTCACCCTCTGCAAATCTGAGGATTAGGAGTGGCTCCTTTCTGGTTGTTTAGGTTGGGGTTTCTAAGCAAAATAAAAATCCTTCAACTATTGCACTTGCTTTGATAAATTTCAGAAAACACAGAAGTTGAACCAGGTTAGCTATGTCTGTGGTTGAGCAAACAAAGCAAAAATATTAACTCTCATATTTCTTTCCATCAACCGTTCCTGGATGTTTTCTGCAAAGTCATCACTCCATCAATGGATGCTGTTAATTGACTAAATTATTTTTTCAGTGTCATGCCTGCTTGTGCCCCAATCGTAATTCTATAGGTCTATTGCCACTGGAAAGAGACAGGTCCTGTCCAATGGTTGTGCTTGTTTGCCTTTTGCAATTCTCATGACCACATAAGATGCCTCTGAGAAGCTACTTCATTAGATACAACTTTTTTTGTCCGCTTTTAATTTAATCCAGTTTCTGAAGGAAAAAAGCACAACTTCTGTTCATGAATTCCAGGTGTTAATTTCTCAAGGGTCTCTGTAGTTTCCTTAGCCTCATACTTTCAGTTACTAACACTTCAAAATAAACTACACACTGTGGTTGTTCTGGGTAATATTGCAACATGAATATCTAGACGTAACATAACTATTGTTGTGTAATCTACTTTCCTTCCTCTATTTAACTTGATTAAATCACCTTCTTTGTCCCAAGGTGTGTTACATGTAGGCCTAGCACTTGGTAAAAATCATTCTATCGTCTAGACAAGACACAACTGTCTCTACTTCAGTCTCCTTGCCTATCTGCTACCGCTGCTGCTGGCGCTGGGAGCCTCTCTTGATATGTTTACATGTATCGCAGCAACAAACACCCCCAGTCTAAGAACACAGTGGGGCTAGCACAGAGTATCCAGTTTTGGTTGAACGTAGCGCTGGAGGTTTCATACCTTTAATTAAATATCCATCTCAATTCCAGGAGACTCAGCTCAGTCCTGGAAGGCTGGCAACCCTACCTGGCGGAGTGCATGGTACTGTGCTAAAAACAGCCATGTAGACATAATGGATTGGGCTGGGAGGTTCATTGCTACAGACAGTGATTAAGGCTTAAAAACATAGAGAGGAGGATGGGCATCAGGGACTGAGCTCCAGCTAAGGTTACCAACCCTCCTGATTTCAACAAGTCTCCCCTGAAATTGGTCTCCAACTCCTGGAGGAGGCTACTGAAGCGAATCCAGGAGATTTTAGGCTACTAATCTCCAGCGGTGCAGTGGGGCTAAGGCAGGCTTCCCAGCTCCCCATGCTGCTCTTGGAAGCAACAAGGACATCCCTGTGGCCCTTGGAGGGAGGGACAGAGGGTCTCCACACACTGTACCTGCCCTCAGAGATGATTCCACAGCTCCAACTGGCTGGGGATTGCAAACAATGGAAACTGCAAGGGTGACTGCTGAAGGAAGGGCAACATGCAGAGCCCTCCCCATGCCCCGCCCCGACAGGGGCTGCAGGTATGTCCGATCACCTCAAGGCGCAGTATGGGGCCATAGCCCTGCTGTGCCACTGACCAGGAGCCACCTGAAGGTAAGTGCCACCTGGCTGGAGCCTGCACCCCAACCCCCTGCCTCAGCCAGATGAAAGTGAATGAGGGTGGGAAGAACAAGCCACAGAGGGAGGGGGATGGAGTGAGCCAGGCAGGGCCTCAGAAGGGGCAGAACAGGGAGCTAGGCAAGTGACTGGGTTTGTGCGATTAGATCAGTGGTCCCCAAGTCAGTGCCCACGGGCACCATGGCGCCCGCCGGAGCATTTACATGCGCCCGCCAAGTGCTCAGGGCCAGCCCTGCCCCAGGCGCGCGGCGCATGTGCGGTGCCGGTCCTGGGCGCATAGGTAGCCCCCGCCCCCGGGCGCGCGGCGAATGTGCGGCCCCACACCGGGCGCGCGACTATGGGGGGCGCCGGCCCCGGGCACGCAGCTATGGGGGGGCGCTGGCCCCGGGCGCGCGGCAAATGTGCGGCCCCGCGCCCAGACACGTGGCTATGGGGGGGCGCTGGCTCCGGGCGCACAGCGAATTGGCGGCTCCGCCCCCAGATGTGCAGTACATGGGGTCGTCGCCCTCACGCACGCGGTGCATGTGTGGCCCCGCCCCCGAGCGCCCGGCCGCTCCAAAAAGGTTGGGGATCTTAGATAGTTGGCAACCCTAGCCCAAGCCACAACTTTGAAGCACCGTCAAACACTCGTGGATCCTCTTCACTGCTCCCCTAAAGAACCACAGAATTACGTTGACATCTACTGCTATCACTAATTATTAGGCACACACACACTCTCCTGCTCTACTTTTTGGCTGTCAAGTTGGGACATTAGCAGCAACTACATATCTAAATCAGTGCATGTGTGTGTGGGCAATTCCTTTTCCATCTGCTTTTTCACAGAGTAATACTGCTTCTGTATGCAGGACTGGATGATAGTCTTGTGTGAATTGCAAATGAATATATAGACAAGAAACTGCTGTCATCTCTAACGTAATACAGGTTGAACCTCTCTAGTCCAGCAGACTGTGGCCCAGCCTGATTTTAGTTAGCCAGATGTTTGTTCACTCATCATAGGTGTGCTCAAGTTTCCTGTGGTCCCATAAAGTGCATGTACAGTCACCAGTCATGGTGCTCAGTGTTCTGTACTGTTAGCTCAGATATTTAGGGGTAAATTTGAGCTAAGAGCCCAGTAAGCAGTGGAAGTGTTGGTAATGCTGCTAGACCAGTGTTTCTCAACCAGTGATACGAGTACCCTTAGAGGTACTCAAGAACAGTCTGCGGGGTATGTTGGGTTACGTCAACACAACTGAAATTTGGAGAAAACTGAATTTTTGTTTTAAGTTTTACAGCGCTTTATTATTTTTGTACTTTTTACACCCAAAAATTTCATCGCCCGCCCGGCTACGATTACGTTGTTTAAACAAAATATGTTGCAATGGTAGAAAAAAATTGTGTGTGTCTGGAAAACTGTAGGTACTGGGGGTACTTATAATTATTATTACGGCTGGTCCCCGACTTACAAACAGGTTACGTACCAAACACCTGGTCGTAACTAGATTTGTTCATAAGTCAGGAATACATGCTTTTAAATACGGCTGTGCTGTTCGTAAGTGCGGATGGTGCGTTTGTAAGTCAGGGACTGGCTGTAATAGGGTTAATGGGACATTGGTCGTAAGTGCAAATGGTCGTAAGTTGACGTGTTCGTAACTTGGGGACCGGCTGTATTATTTGGGGGGGGGAGAGAGGTATTTTATAAAAAAAAGTTGAGAAACTGTGCTAGACAATATTGACCTCCCATGGTTAGGCAAATTCTCTGGTTCAGCACCAGTCAGGTCCCAAGAGTGCGGGATTAGAGAGGTTCAACCTACAGACTGTCTGTTGAATGTTGCTGAGAGAGGGTATTGCTGTTCTCGATTTTAACCACTGTGGCTTCTTTATTCTTCTGCCATTAAAAAGCTAGTGCATTTAGCTGTACTTGGTTCCAATATTACATCTTTTCTTTTTGGTCTGGTTAGGACAGAGAACATCTGTTGGTTCTCCAGGAAGCCAAGGGCAGGCACAGATGGGGTTGCTCTTGTTAGCATTTTCTCCAAGCATTTGCCTAGTTCCTTCCTGTATTTTATGTTCCAACAGCCTCACATTTCTGCCTTTTCCTGTGAGTACTGCCAGCACTTGTTGCATAATTTGGATTCCCATTCTGCACTGCCTGAGAAGTGTATTGTATTAACCTAGCCATGCCCATAAAAAGAAAGGCATCAGAGGACAGGCAGTAAATAAATATAATAGAAGGTGTGGCAGGGCAAAGGCGCTTTGGATTCCTATTAGACCTACGCACAGATGGGATCCTAACATTGCTCATATCAGCAAGAAATATAACCTCCCATTCACTGGCTAAAGTATTTAACACTTCACATATGAGACCTACCTTTCCCATGCACTCTATCTGCACACCCAGGATCAGCACCTATACAAAATCAAGTGTCCAGTGAAAACCCAACACAAAGTACACAAGACAAAACTCATGGGAACAAAATACTCAACAGAAAAAAAAGCATGATTACAAACCCATGAGAGGCTCCATCCACCAACTGCTAAAATACATAATCCTATAGCAAACGGACAAGTAGGGAAGAACAGACACAGATGGGTGGGTGCGTGCATGAGAGAAAGACAGACAGAATTAGCAATGTTCAAGTGCATATGGCAGGCCCTAGGTTGCCAGAGATTGCTTTTCATCGCAAAAGTTAGGGGGCTATGCTTTCTAGACCAACAGTTTGGTTCTATCCTTTTCATCCCCCTGAAGTTCCAAGTGACCCTGCTATGCAGCAAAGTGGCAATCACACAGATCTATGGGCCTTAATAAAGATGCCAATTACCTTACACATTACAAAGACAGCCTCCCCACCTTTTGATATTCGTAGTAACTCCAGATTAGCCACTTATTGACTTACAATAAGCTATTTCCTTTTTCCTTGTCTCTTCCTTGCCCCTCACCCCCACCTTCTATTCTAGTAGCTGATTTGTTCGATTATAATCGGTTTACTTTCTTCATTGTATTCCTTTGTTATATATGGTCATGCCAATTCACTTTCAGAATATGATCTGAAGAAGTGGGCCAGGAAAGCTCATCACCTAATAAATTATCTTGTTAGTCTTTAAAGTGCTACATAATTCTTTTTCCTTTTGTTTTACACAGATCTAGATGGCTGTGGTTTTGTTACAATACAGTTACTCATGGATTACAAAGTCATCTGCATTTTGCATCAGGATGTGATTTTTTTGCAGTTACATTTTCCAAGGCCTATTCACTTTCCCCCACTCATTTCCTTTTAAGAAGTCCCTAGCAGGGAATCTCAGATCCATCCCCAGTCTAATTCCATTGGCCCGAATGGGATTTTAGGAAGGGATAAATGTATGCCTTTATTCCTTTTGTTTAACTGGGACATCCAACTGGCTTGCTATTGTCTTGCTAGATCTGTTCAGACAATTATACTCAGGCTAAACTCTCAAGCCAATTCTGTCTCCAGACGTCCTGATGCTGTTGGGTTAACTGTGTATTTTTTGCCACTCCAACCAATTGTTCCTCCACCTTTTTTCATAGCACAAACATGAATAGACATGCAAGTTCAGGTCAGTTACAGTCTTTTCCAAAAACACCTTCTCTCTTCTCCTTCACCATCCAGTTTTGGAGGAATGCCAAATTTTCCATATTCAAGATCACTGAGGAGTCCTAATTTTGGTGCACTGGGATATAATATCACTGTGCAGCGCATATCCTGGGTGTATTTCCACAGGTTAAAAGCACTCAGCATTTTCATAACTACCACATTTAAAGGCTATCTACTGTTGAAAGATTTTTGGTTTTTTTTCTTCATTGTATTTGTAGAGCTGAACACAATTTTTTAACATTTAGAAAAATAAATTGGGAAAATTAAAAATTTTCCGTTTTGAATGGCTCTATAAAAAATATCTTCATATGAAAAACCTGGAAAAACAGCAGGTACGGTTATATGCAAAAAAAAAAAAAAAAAAAAATACAGAATGTAGTTTTACCTTTGCTTCTACATGCTCATCCTCCTTACTGAGTTCCTCATTCTGCTTTTCCTCATTCGGCTTTTCTTCTACATTAGTATTAATTTCTACAGTTTCATTTTCACATGGGAGCAGTGTATCCCCTGCTTGGAGTCCTGCAGCTGTCAAAAGTTTGCTCTGTGCAGACAGTTACAGTTTGCAATGAGTCTGTAGTAGTGCTTTCTCTTTCCCCATTTACTAAGTTACTGTTGACTGTAATATCTGTAGCTTGTGTGGCTGTATTGGTGCTATGATCGGATAGTTGATTGGCATTGCATTCCATCTGGCTTTGTGCTACTACTCCATTGACCGTGTGTTTCTGTACAACCTGAGTTTGATCTGTATTATTTCCCTGCTTTTGTAGTGGGTGTTGGGAGAGGAGTTTTGGCTGAGGTGATGCTGACACAAATCTTCCTTGAGCTTTAGCAGCCTTTAGAACAGAGGATTCTTTCTTCAAATCATTAGGACTTGAGGGACTAAAGGATAAGAAGAAAAAAAAAAGGGGGGGGGGGGCAACATTAGAAAAGTGTTTGATTTTAGGAGGGCATTTGTATTGAGCAACTTTAAACTTCAAATCTATGTTTAATTTGCTAATATTAGAAACATCCAGTTCTGGAGAACGTGTCGAACATTGGCCTTCCAAGGTGTAATGCCATACTTAATCCAACAAATCACAGAGACAACAGTATACATCTTTCTAGAAATTAAAATGCTGCCCATTCTCTGCTTGTTTAAAAAAACAACACACTTATATTACACTCCTCTCACTAGTAAAACACAAAGCATATCACAAAGGAGAGCAAGTATTATCATCTCTATTGTACTGCTAGAGCAACTGAGACAGAAGTGCAGTGAGTGACTCAGAGAGGCTAGCAGCAGAGCTGGGACTAGAAGCCAGATCTCTCTCAAATCCTAGTCCAGTGCTCTGTCCCTAGACCACACTGTTGACATGGCTACACTCAAGAGTGCAACTCTTAATTTTTCCCTTTTCCTTACTTTACCAGAATATATTGAAGCTTTATATTCCTATTATAGTTCTATATGTTTAGCTCTATAGTCCAGTCCCAAGTAAGTCAACTTATTTATTGTCAGCTTTTCAGATCCTTGTCACTATCAAGAGGAAAGAAGGCTGCCTTTTTCATCATGCCTCATCAGTTCTCCAGGTCAATCCTAAACACTAGTGTGTACCCTGAATTTGATCTTTCTGTGCTATTCTTTCAAGGTTACTACTCTAGGCTACTGTTAACATTAAGACACTCTATAAAAGCAAATTTGACTACTTTAGTGTGAAATCACTGGGATGAAAAGGAATACTCGTATGTTGCTGTTTTACTTGCAATTCCTTGTTAAGCAAAAAATGTTTTTATGAACTATCGTTCCAGAACTATTTTTCATAAAAAGTGCTAAAGGATATAGTCCTCCTACTGCACTGTTCGCAACATTGGAAGACCGCTAATTCCATTGCACAATTCATTTAGAAGGGTTAGAAACAGCAGGTTTACTATCATATAACTCTTCCTTAAAGTAATTACAACTACATTCTGGACTCTGCTGGTTTATTGGTGGTTTGAAGAATGCACTTGGATTTTGGTTTTCTGCAGCATATAAACAAATGTAAATCACATTGTAATTTGTTTTGTGAAAAGTATACCCTTTTAAAAACTCAGTGAATTGTGTATTGTGTTACCATCACTCATAAAAATAAGTAACTTCCTGCAGGTTCATTTTGTTTCTTTCATGCCATTTTTTTAACATTGCTGCATATAGTTAAGAATAACTTTAACTCTTCCTCGCTTCTATTAAATTTGGGGTTGTGCAAGCTAACAAAAACCTAATACTGTAATTCACAATCACAAATTACAGTTCACAGCTGCACAATTTGGGTACAGAAAAACAAAGCATTTGCAGAGGCAGTTATTCTTCCTGCTTTAGAGCAGCACCACCCTCCCAACTGAGGTTAAGAAAAACATCTCTTTACACAGCCCACAATATACCATCACAGAATTTTGCGGGCATGTTATGGAGGCTTTTTGTCAAAAGAGGATTAGCATAGCTCTAGGAGTCCGGTTCAGACTAGCATGTGGGATTGAATACTAGACCGACAGATCAATTATCTCTTCATGTAAGGCAATTCCTGGGTTTTAAAAGAAAAGAACAAATGTTGTAAATAGGGAATAATAGGTCGTTAGCATAATATTAATAGTTCTCGGTTGCAAAAAGTAGTACTGACTTCTGAAAACCATCCAGACATCCCCAAAAGACGGAACTAACATACCTCCCCGTCTGAAGGTGATGGCTACCAAAGCATGCTGCCTGTGTAATTGCCAGCCAGGAGCCCTTGATATTTGAGGGTGGTTAACGGGTTCCCTAACTTTCCCCCCTCCCTCTCACCCAACTCCGCATCAAGGAGATGCACAAGGTCTCATTTCTCTCTAGAAGATAAAACTTTGGAAGAAGCTGGGAGGGATGGAAGTCTTAAAGGCAACACACTGATTTCTTTTATTTCCCTCCTTAACCAAAAGTGAAAGAGTTCTGTTTGAAGGATGGGTGAACATTCATCACATGATGTAACCAGAGTCAGTTAACCTATCCTGTAACCTGCAGCTCCACTGCATTTTCTCTCTTTTGTTAAACAGGGCCTATAATAGATCACCAGATAACTGTTAAAGCAGATGCAAGAGTAAGAGAAGCTTTTCTAAAGACACCATCCTGTTAAAAGAATGTTGAGAATACTACTTGGGGAGAATGCTTAAAAGCAAAACGAAACAGACAGGGGAGGAAGAACTAAACTGAAAGTTCTTGTAAATCCTCCAACTCTACATTTCCTTTTTCCTGCTAGCAGCTGTCATTGTAGTATAGCAGAAAGAGGCGATCTCCAATATCCTAGAGGCTCCTTTTTCTTTCATAGATCAAGTTCATCATCCCTGTGATAGTCTTGGTCTTCTAGACAATAAAGTCTCCTCTTGCAGCACTGGACTGCTGCTGTTTTAGGGTACATTTCCTAAGCTTAATGTCAAATTCTGCCCCTTGATGCATGTGTGCACACTGACCCTAAATTAGTGGTCTGGCGATGTACAAGTAGTCCTATATTCATATAGGAAATGTTCCTTCACAATGCTGATGTTCTTGAAATATGGAAAGGCCAATGCCACATATATCCACTACACCTTTTGCTGCTTCCAGCATTGGCCCAGTCTCAGGTTTGACAGCTTTCTGGAAGGTCGCTGTATAATATCTATGATCATTTAGCCAAATTTTAAACAAAAGAGCTACCCCGAGTTTGTTTTTGTTTTGTAGATCTGCTTTTAAAATGAAGAGGTCTGAGATTGTGTTCACTTAAAATTTATCTCTCTTCTGATGGCAGTTCCAGCTCCCCCCACCCCCATCCCTTTTTTCTTTCCAATTTATATTCACATATATCTTGAGTAGAGGAATTGACCTTTTGGGTGTATACAGAACCAGCGAAACCTCTTGGGACGGGTATTATAACAAATTTATTGCCATTCATTTATGGTACCAATCACAAGGTTGTTGCCCTTAACCCCCTTCCCTTAACCCCCTATTTTTAAAAGAAAGTAAGTGACTTACCTGCCTCCTTCAAAACGACTGATGAGATCGGACACTTTTCTGGGTTTTTCTTTTGACACACAAGAAGCAGAGGTAGGTGTGACTTCCTCCATTCTTGTTCGTGCAGTAGGTAAAGCTTTACACGTAGGGGTTTGGTGTGCGGTGGATAAAAAGGAATTCTGCAGATGTACTGGCTTTGGAGGCACTGTAAGAAAACACACATTAGCTATTGCTTTGCATTGCTAAACTGAAGACAGACAAAAAGACACTAGGAATGCCAAGAAAGGTTCCTCGAGTTCCCCTAAATGTAATAATTCTCTTACCAATTTATACTAGTTATCAGCATTTACTGCATGCTGTAAAAAAGTTACTATATAGAAGCTAGTCAACATGCTACTTTAACAAACTTATAAAGTTGCTTTATAGAATCTACTGCAGTCAAAAGGAAAGCAGTTTTGACCCACATAACCAGTGGTTTTACCCAAAGCAAGAACTAGTATAATTCCAAGAACTAGCTGCAATGAAGAGCCCAGGAGTTATTCCAGTCACCTTTCCCCAGCGGAGGCTAAATAAAGCACTGAACAAAACTTTGGTGTGTTCGCTCACCTCCTCCCCTCTCCAACACCCAAACACCCTCCATACTCGGGTATTACAGGGGCTTTGCTTCAGGAAAGTTTCAGTTCTTGTTGTCCGGTACCAAAAGACACTGCCCTGAGCAGTAGGGCTAAGAGCTGGCTCAGACTATATTGGTGCGAACAGAACAGGTGCAGCTCTATTTTCACTGGACCTGCGCCCTTTTACACTGGCTGACAGTGTGCTCTTTTATGAGCTAATTTAGTTTTATATAAGCCTTCTATAAATACCTATCCTTTGAAATACACAATACAAGGTAAAACAGAAACAACCATTTGGATATGAACAAAAATCCAGCAAGTCTCTCACTTTGATCACTCCCTTTCCATAACACTAGAAGAAGGATAAGCTTTGCAGCACATCCAGAAAGTTTGGGGAATGGGAAAGTCAGGTGCTGGCAGACCGATGGGTAAGTGAGTTCCCAAGTCAGGGGTCCTTTTTGCTTTCTATAATTTGCCTCAAATCCTAGCTTTCTGAACTCCTCCCCATCATCCCCAACTCTAAAAGTTTACACTCCCTTCTCCCACCAAAATATTTGCTTACTGTGTCCAGAAATCGTTCACTCCTCATTCCTACAATAGCGAAGGGTTTCCTGAACTGTCAGGGGTTATACAGCTGTAGGCAAAAGGCCAAGCTGCATGAGCAGCACTGCCATTCAGAGTCACAGCTGCTGGTGGTTTCCAAACTCATCTCCCCCCTATCAGAAACCACCACCCACCACATCTGAGTGGCAGCTCTTCCACTGTGGCCTGACTCTGTTTCCTGCAATCATTTCAGAACAGCAAAACTGCTTCTGCATGGCAAGGCAAGTGGCATAGGAGGAAACAAAAATCGCATGAAACAAGTCCCCAAAGATTAGTTGTGGGGAGGTGAAAGAACATAAGAAATGGAAAAGGAAAAAGTTTAGTTACACACACAGCACAAATAAGCTACTCTTGGGAGTCAAAAGAGCAGCCACTTTAGTGGAAGTATGGTTCATGAAGCAATAAAGATAAATCAGTTACTGAAAGCTGGTATCCAGTCAATAAAATAAGACTCCCACCAAGGGAGGCAAGGAGATGGCACTAGCACAGGATATGTGCGCCATCCCCAGCTAAGAAGAGTAAACATTCTAGAAGCTACTGCTGTGGGGTACCATACATGGTTAAAAGCCAGCCAATTCCCTAGAAGCACCAACACTTGATTTTGCATGTATTATGCTTCAGTATCAGACTTTCAAATTGCAATTATTCACACATTTACCAAACAGGAAGAGGGACTCCATACTTGGGGAAGACTGAAGAGTTAGCTCAAATGACTATAGTTTGGCTGAAGGACAACTAAGACTGGAGGCCAAACAGTGTGCAGTGATTTAAATGATGGAGAGGGCAATTGTTTAAGGCCGTTTACAAGACATAGCTAGGCAGCTAGGAGAGGAAGATCTTGTGTCCCCACTCCCTCTACCCCACCTCTCCCCCCCAAAAAATAATCAAGGTTTACTACTAGAACAGGTCCTGGAACAGTTCCTCACAGACAGCAGTTTAAGTCCAATCATCCAAAACATCAAGACCATGTTGATCAAAATAGTTGCATATATGCACCATATTGTCAGGAACAACCCCAGCCTGTCTCATCTCTACTTTGCATTAACGTATGGGAGGAAATAGTGAATTCTGCCTCGAATCAAGAACTTCACTTCCAAATAGTAGCTTCAATGACAGCTTCAGTATAAATAGGGGCATATGAGTCACTTTACAGATTAAATAGCCAGAACCCTTTCCCAAAGTGTTTATAACTTCAAATCAGACCAGCATCAAAGGATGATAAATGAAACGATAGTACAAAAGAATGGAGGAGGAAGAGTCGTCATAGTAAGAAATGAGAAATTTCTCAATTACCTTTGGCTATTAACATTTTAATTCATTAATGCATTAATTTATGTCTATGATTCAGGATATAGAGACTGGACTAAGAATGCAGAAGAGGTGATCCACACTTGAAGGGTAACTCAACATGCCATATTTTTTAATGATTGCATTATAACCCAAGTACTATTTTCCTGGCCAGTATTTTGTGCAATGAGAGGCTTTATCAGATAAATTAAATACATTTGTTTCATCCAGCTGCTTGCTACTGGGAAGCCCTGTTCTCTCTCTCATTCACCCTTCTCTCATGCAGCTCTCAGAAGGACTGGCAGATCTAGGCCACTGAGCATCAGATAATTGTCAGCACTGAATAGCTAGCTAGCTAGCTGGCTGGCTGGCTGGCTGGCTGAACACACAAAGGTAACGAGACAGCTAAAAAAAATCAGACGGCCTGACTGGGAAGAAGCAGGACACATCTGAGGGTGGGCATTCCAATTTCCCTGGAGGAAGAGATGAAAGGAAGAGAGGAGTTTGGATGGATTTAAGACCAGAATTACAATGACATTAAACACCCTTTCTTGTGATGCATTTTGTGCTCTGCACAACTGTAGAAAATCAGTTTGATAAATAATTAATAAAGTGAAAATTCATAAAAGTTGATGGTGTTAACTGTGTTTATGTTGTGTTCAACAAATACAAGCTATGCATGTTTGGCACAGAAAGCTTTTTCATTGAGCCCTACTTCCATTTGGGGACAAAAATCAGTTTGTAGATCCTTCTTAAACTGATCATGGCAAGAGGTGGTCAGACTTACTTCTAGTTGATAGCAATAATGTCTAGACAAAATCCTAGCTCCACTACAATTGGCAAACAGGAGGACGATCTTAGCCAACTAGGACAATCACAGTATGTTAGAAAAACTGGTCAACCTGAAGATATTAAGTTTTGAGTGGCAGTACAGATGAGAAATGGGACCAGACAGCCACACTAATACCATTAAATCAATTTGTTTTTATCTTGCCTCCTTGCATGCTCTACCACCTTCAAGTAAACTTTCAAATGAATCTAGTTAGGTGCCACAGAGAAGGGTTGGGCAATAATTTTTGACAGGGGGCCACTCCAAGATTTTGGAAAGTGGTCGAGGACCGCACTCTTCCAGGATATTAATGGAGGAATTCCAGGGTCTGGGATGGAGGCTGGGAGCAGAAGGGAGTTTGGGATAAAGGATTGGGGTGCAGGAGGGAGAATGGGGTCTGGGAGGGAGCGTGGGCGAAAGAGGTAGTTGTGACCTAGGGCGGGGAACTAGGTAGGGCTGCCAGGTGTCCGGATTTGAACCGGAGTCCAATATTTGAGCTCTCTCTTCGGGAAACAAATTGAGAAAAATATAAATGAGAAAAATATAAATGTCCGGTATTTTCTAAAGAAGATGTAATGTAGATTGTGATGTAATGTCAAGTGTGTCCGGTATTTTTGTTTAAACCATCTGGCAACCCTGGAACTGGGATGCAGGGTTTAAGGATGTGACCTAGGGTAGGAGGGGAATGTGATCTGGGGCAGGAGATTGGGGTGCCAGATTTGGAAGGGGATTAGTTTGGGTGTAGGAAGGGGCAGAGGGTTTGGGAATGTGGAGGGGAGCAGAGCGTTGGGGAAGAAAGCTGAAGTGTCAGAGGCAGACTCTGGCTGGGAGGCGCTTACCAGCAGAAACCTGAGGCAGACCATCTGCTTCAGGCTGCTCCATGCGGCTCCGCTCTGGGCATGAGCGGGAGGGAGAACAAGCAGGGAGGGAGAAGGCTTCCTATACTGCCCCTGCTCCCAGCAAAAATGCTCAGCTCCTATTGGCTAGAAACTGAAAGATTGGCCAATGGGAGCTAAGAGATTTTACTAGGGAAGGGGGCGGGAACAGCATGAGAAGTCTCCATCCTCTCTCCCCAGCCATCCAAAATAGAGAACAGCGGGCTTGTTAAAGTGAGTGCTGTTCTCTGCCTTAAGGGTTCCAGCAAGGTAGCCGCGGGATGGATCCAGTGGCTTGCATCTGGCCTGCTGGCAGCCGCTTGCCCATCCCTGCCACAGAGCCTCTGTAGGAAAGAGGCATGAAGATAACAGCTTGGATCCAGGAAAGGAGGAAAATCACTCCAGTCTATTCTATTCTAGATAGGTTCCTAAATCATGCTAATCATCTTCGTATCTAAGCAACTTTCAGTAGTGCATTACACAATGTGACTAACATCTGTCTCAGGTCGCTGCTCTTCTTCTCCTCTATCCAGTTAAGAGACCCGTGAACTATATAAAGGTTGGACTTAACATGTCATGAGCACACATGTTCGGAGCTGAATCTGTGCTGACCCTACAATGATAAGGAAACCCCTTGCATGGGGTTTTGAAGGATGACCCCATCCAGAGCCCATGCAAAGGCCCAGGATGAACTCTGATAGCCATGCCTGTAGGTTCTTCTATTGTTTTTAAAGTGTTTTCTCCATCCTATTTTAGTTTAAGAATAAAAAAGATTTGCACAGGAACAACTGCCTGGTAACTCACAATTGTGGGCTCACACCTATCAGTCTCTGAAGAGAAGGCAAGAGAAGCTGCTTAGGCAGGCTGTCTTGTGCTGGGAATAACAGGGAAGGGAGGCAACTGAAAATCACTAAGTATCAACAGCTGTGAAACCAGCCTACTTAGACAGGAAAAGCACGGAGAAAAAAAGTCTCAATAGTCTGCTTAGGAAAAAGATAGAGGAAAGACTGGGGAAAATGCATTTTTCAACAGCTGTAGAAAAACTGGCTGGTTGAGCTATGTAGAGAAAGGCAGCTAAGAACCAGGGACCAGATAAAACCAGAGCCAGTAAATTTGCTGTGTTCTAATGAGCAGCAGCAGAATAGCCCAAGTTTACAGAATCCTGAAGCCAACTCCAGAAACAAACAGGAAAGAGGCTGACAGAAGCAGCAACTGTATTCTGTCCAAACCAAAGACGTCACTGCAACAGGAGTGGTGGACAGCCCAAATGCCAAAACAGGAGAAGTTGCAGCTGGAAAATGGGTGCATCTGGAAACTCAGCAGCTTGAAGAATAACAGCAATGGAGAGAGAGCAGATGGGGGGGAGGGGGTCACAGCATCAGAGAAGACAGAGATGGAATGCCAGTGTCAGCACAAGGGAAAGGACAAGAAGGGGTACTTTCCACTTAAAATGGAGACTATGCCAGATGGACCAGAAAAAGCATCCCAAGCTTGAGGCAGGGAGACTGACAGAACATGAGTCTATAAGTAGAGCCAGTCCCCAGGTACCTGGCCTGGTGGGAAGCATAGACTCACAATTGCTTCCTTGCTCTAGGGAAGGGGGTGACATGGATATGTTCCTAAAGATTGTTGCAACAGGGTATGAATGGAATAAGATAAGGAAGGAAGACATAAGGAACCTATTGTCTGGGATGGTGGTCTTGGACATTGTTACCCTTATGGGTAGGGTGGCCTGCAAATATTATAACTGTAACTGAGCTTTACTGCAAAAGTTTAAAGTGACACCAAAACTTTTAGGAAAAGGTTCCAGGGAGCTCAGGAAAAAGGGGCCATGAGGTTTCTACTCAAATTAGGGGATATGTAACCAATGGGAAACTGGCTGTGGAGCAAAAACAATCAGTGAGGCCTATGAATTAATGGGTATAGAACAATTCTATAATATCTGCCATGCCAACCTGAAAACACGTTAACAGACAGCAACGCTAGAGAGGTTATGATGGCTGGAAAACTGGCAGGCCAGGATATGGATACTTTCTCTGTCAAAACCAGGGTGACTAACGGGGATAGAATGGGATCAGAACACAGGGACTGAACCCAAGCTGAGACCCCACACTCAGTGATGGAGGGGGAGACGACGACTCACTTCCCAGAAGCTCTGGGATGAGTAAGGAAACAAGGGGTGTGCCATGTGTGGCCAGCAGGGTCACCTTGCCCAAAAATACCTGAGATGTTTACTGAGTCCTACTGGGGTGTCGAAAGGCCAGCTGTAACCCAGCCTCAGAGCTAACTGTGACACAATCATTCCACAAACATTGGATTGGCTCCCAAGAGACACAGGAGTGGGAAGCAGAGGTGCAGGGGATGCTGCAGCACTCCCAGATATTGGGTATACTAGTTCCACACCCCTGCTGCCCATGATCCTGGCTGCTGGCCCCATGCCTCTGTGGTCTGGGGGCTCTACTACTGGCCCCCTGCTTGGCCCCACTCAGCCCTGCTGCCAACCCCCAGTTTGGCCCTGCCACCAGTCACTTGGCCCTCAGTCCTGGGGTCCCAGCTGGCTGCCAGTCTTGTGCCTGGAGCTCCATCTCTAGGCTTCTCATGTGGGGTCCCAGCTGCTGACCCCAGCTCTAGGGGCAGAGACCAGGGGGCATGGGGTGTATATGCAGCTCAGCACCCTCACTCCAAAATCTCTTCGAGTGCCACCACCAAGAGAGCTTGGTCTCCTGCAAAGATGAATTTCGGTCTTAATTGGGAACATTCTTTTTTGCCAGAGGTGTGCCATGTTATACACCCTGGAGCTTTAGATCTTTTAGTTCCCCTGGGCCCAAGTCATTCAGCATCTTGACAACGAGGGCAGAGACCTAGAACTTTATTTGAAATGCTATGGAGAACCAGCATATAGAACTGAGGACAGGTTTCATGTGGCTCACCATAGCCTGCATAACTGAGGAGATGCGCTGCAGTGTTGGGCATTAGCTGGAGTTTCCTATTCAATGAAGGTTTCATGCTGCAAGATTGTAGTCCAGCTGAGCACATGTATAGCTAAGGCCAGCTTTTTGACCACCAGGTTGACACAAAAAGTCTCCTCATCAACCTGGAGAGACTCAAAAGGTTTATTCACAGATGCTGACACTAAATTGTAGTTAGAACATCCTTCAGAACTACAGATGTACAGATATATCTTTGTAAAACAGCTTACTAGAAGTGCAGTAAATGAACTTTATTTATTTGCCACTAACAGAACTTGAATTTCATCAGATATGAAATAAGAACTCATGTGTGATACATCACACAACTGGAGGAACACTAGCATCCAACAAACAACATGTCTTGTTTATAACATTCTGTGAGATTATGATGAAGCTGGGACCAGGCTAGGGCTCAGACATATCCATAGTGGGGGCAAATTTCAAACTATCTAGAACATTCTGCCTCAGTGACCTTGAGCATCATGTTTCATCTCTGGATTGTTAGAGAACTTTGTGAACCTTGTCCACATGATCCATGCATGGGTCACCCCCAAGCAGGTGGTGACACGTAAGCCACCATATTTTTGTGCAGGCACCAGATGGTACTGAATGTGCCTGCCTGCTTCCTTTACAGTATAGACGGTCATGAGCACCTCAGGAACATGCTTAAGTCCCTCCACGGGCTTCCAGTCAGTTCCAGAAACCAGTTTAGGGCCTTCCTCCCCTACTTCCCCCCACTCAATTTTCAAAGCAAAAAGGATTCTAAGCTCAAAAACATTACAGATCGAATTTGTGATCTATGAATTGTTGAGCCAACGTATTGCTGAAAGGAGCCCTGAGAAATAAAGAACTATCCTTTACCTTCAATATCTTAGGACTTGCCTCCACTACGAGGTGGATTGACGCTGCAGTGAACAATCCATCGGTGGTCAATTTAGCGAGTCTAGTAAAGACCCACTAAATCACCTACCGATCACTCTCCTGTTGACTCTGGTACTCCAGCAGAATGAGATGAGTGAGGGCAGTTGACAGGAAAGTGGACAGTGGAGATCCCATAGTAAGTAGATATAAGCTGTATCCATTTGAGTTAAGTTACTAACATAATTCAAATTGCATAGCTTAGCTCAACCTCTCCCCGTAGTATAGATCGACCCTTTGACACACTATCTTGTTTTCTGCTTAAAAACACTAGGAAATAATATAACCAAAATTGAGGGGAAAGAATTTTAAATTGGATCCTGTTCAGCAATGTGTTCAATTGCTCTGGCTGCATCAGGGCTGGTATGTAATGAATTATGAGCTTCCAAAGATTTAAACTTCTTTTCAGACAGAGACCAAGTAATTGCACTGAACAAAAGCAGGTTCAGGGTCCAAGGTTAGTTTCAAATTTGAATCTTGGGTAATATGTACAACTGTGGTCATTCTATACTTACAAAGCTGATGAATTAAACACACACACTTCGCTTTATCTTTATTTCTGTTACATCTATCTCAAATTTTGCTAGGCTAGTGGAACGTCATTTAGCGATTAATCTATTAACAGCAAAGAAACTGGCATAGCAATTCACATCTGTTATCCTATTTCCTTTCATCACAGACATTTAAGGTTGGCAAGACTAAAGCAACCTCCCAAAAAGTAATTTTTGAAAACCATTTCCTGCTGGCATTGTAAACTAAAGTTACAATGCTGTTAAAATCCAGCTTCTCCACAGAGCACACCCAACCATTTCAGACACTTGGATTGCTTTGGTTTATGTGGCTACACCTCATTCCATTCCTCATGTCTGTCTGCTTGGTTTATGAACAGAAACGCCCAATACAAAATGCTTGATAATTCTGTTACCCTGAATGCACTCAGAGAAGTCGAGAGGGAGATGCACACTGCAGACCCTGAATACACCAAGTCCCAAACTACTTACAATAGCTTTATTGCTTTTTAATTTGCAAATCTGCACAATATTGCTGGATGTGGCCCTGTCTGGAAGAGGTTCTTTTGAGATGAACATTGGATTCATGGCTAGGAGGAAACAATATGAACAGCAAAACTAGCTGAATTTTTCATGTTCACTGCTATCCAATAGAGAAATAACCTTACAATTTACAATACATTACTACAAATTGGTGTTTTAAAATAAATCAGACCATTTTTATGGATTTCCTACTTTTCTTCATCAATTAACCTTTTAAGTGTTTTAGTTCTTATGGATTAAAACTTATTTTTCTGTTTAGCTTGGTTTAAATTTCGACAGGACATTGAGGCAATACATAAAGGCTACCAAGCTGAGCAATGTTTATACATGACCTTCACTATAAACATGCTTATTTTACCAGGGGTTTTATGTACAGATAGATCAGCTTTATTTTGCTTATGTTTCTGGAATAGACCAATACTTACCCTCTACACCAACTGCCTTTTTTCATCCCTTAAATGCAAGATGCAGTAGTATTTACAAAAGGTGCCAGAATGATACCTCTAGACAGCGAATGCCTCATTTATACACAGTATAGGCAACGACAATGCTAGTTTCCATCATACCAGCAATGCACCTCAAACTAACCTGTAGAGGAATTCTCTTAGGAAGACAGGATCAGTGTCCATACTTTCTGTGGATTATGAGGCCTTGTGTACAAGGTTCAAGTAAGATAGCAACTCCAGATAGGTTAACTGCATAACTGGAGTCAATGTACCTTAATTCTACCTTTAGAGCCTTCTCCACAGCCGAATAGAGGAGTATCAGCATTGCTGGGGGTGCCCTCAGCATTCAATATAGTGGATTTTTACTAGACTTGCTAAATCAAACTCCAGAAGATCGCCCACCGCAGTGCTATCTTCTCGGAAGTGAAAAAATGTGGCCTGAGCTGAAGGTCACTAAGCATCAGAAAAACTGCAGTCTTAAAAGACAAAATTTTTCTTTAGAAGGACAAAATTTTTAAATTTCAATTACTTTTGGTCACTAGCAGCCTCAGCTAAATGTTAAATCAGTGACCTCAAGGTGAAAAGTTCTACATCCCACTACCCGCATTCCTAGCGCTGAGATTTTTGTCTGCCATGGTAACATATACCACACAAGAAAAACATGGTTTGTGTCATACATTCTAACTCAACTCAAAGGTTATCCAGTCCAGTTCCCCGCACTGAGACAAGACTAAGTATTATCTAGATCAGTATTTCTCAACTTTTTTTAGTAAAGTACCCCTTTAAAAAAAATTATAAGTACCCCCAGCACCTACAGTTTTCAGACGCATAATTTTTTTTTCCTACCATTGCAACACATTTGTTTAAACATCTTAAATCGTAGTCGGGGAAGTGGAGGGGATGACATTTTGGGTGTAAAGTACAAAAATAATAAAGCACTGTAAAACTTAAAACAAAAATTCAGTTTTCTCCAAATTTCAATTGTGTTGACGTACCCCCCCAGACTTCTCTCGAGTACCCTTGAGGTTACTCGTACCACTGGTTGAGAAACACTGATCTAGACCATATTGGACACAGGTATTTGTCTAATCTCCAATATATGGAAATTCCACAACTTCCATAACTAATGTGTTCCAGTGTTTAACTACCCTTGCAGCGAGGAAGTTTTTTCCTAAATCTAACCTAAGTCTCCCTTGCTGCAATTTGAGCCAATTGCTTTGTGGCCTGTCCTCAGAGGTTAAAGAGAATAATACAGAACTGTATTGCCCTAAGAACTAAGTCACCAAATGAAATGAATAGGTAGAAAGTTTAAAAACATACAAAAAGGAAGTATTTCTTCACTCAATGTACAGTCAACCTGTGGAACTCCTTGTCAGAGGATGTTGTAAAGAACAGGACTTTAACAGGGTTCAAAAAAAGAACTAAATATATTCATGGAGATTAGGTCCATCAATGCTTATCAGCCTGGATGGGTAGGAATGGTGTCCCTTGCCTCTGTTTGTCAGAGGCTGGGAATGGGTGACGGGTAGGACCACTTGATGATTACCTGTTCTGTTTATTCCTTCTGGGGCACCAGGTATTGGTAGGGTTGTCAGATGGTTTAACCAAAAATACTGAAAACCCTCTCTCCCAAAAAAACCACCAGGGAAAAAATTCTGTTGAAAAAAAGGGGGAGGGGGGGACCAAAGTTGTTGAGAAAAAAAAAGACCCCAAGAGTTATTGAGCAAAAAACAAAGAAATAAACCCAGCATGGCCCCTTTAAGGGGGACAGCAGCTCTTATGCTCAGTACCACATGCTCAGTGGTATGTTATGATCGAGTATAACACCCTGACCCTTTCTGCAATAGTCCATCCTAGGCACTCAACTCTCATTCTGTATTTGTACAATTCTTTCTTAAATGTAGTATTTAGTCTTTGGCCTTATTAAATTCATCTTATTTATTTCAGATCATCCCTCCAGTTTTTCAAGGTGATTTTGAATTCTAATCAAGATAATTCCAAAATGTTTGCACTCCCCAACTGGTATTGCCCACAAATTTTATAAATGCACTCTTAAGCAGTTAGCCAAATAATTTATGAAGATTTTGAATACAGCTGGACCTGGGACTGATTCCTGACAGACCCTACTCAACATGCCCTTCAACCATGACTGTGAATCATTGATAACACTTCCCTGAGTACAGTTTCCCAACCAGTTAGGTACCCATCTTATAGGAGGTTTATTTAGGCTGCATTTCTCTAGTTGATTTGAGATTATCATTGAGGAAGTATCAAAAGCTTTATTAAAGCCAAGATTATATCACGTGTACTGTTTCCCTGTACTCCCACCCCCTCCACAAAGCTTGTCAAAGAAAGATATTAGATTGGTTTGACCTGATTTGTTCTTGATAAATCCATGTAAACTGTAGCAGATATTAAAAATATGGGTATGTGCTTACCATCTGATGGATTATTGGCTTCAGTACCTTTTTGACTGAGCTATAATTCTCTAGGTTGTCCTTATTCTCCCTTTCTGATAGGTACTATATTTGTCCTTTTCCAGTCATCTAGAATCTCTCCTGTCCTCCATGGAGTTCTCTGAGACAATGGCTCGGATTTCTCTTCAGACAGTTCCCTCTGTATTTGGTCAGGCCCTGCTGATCTCTAACTTGTTTAAGTAATTCTTAACTTGCTCTCTCATTTTAGCCTCAGAGCCTACCCCATTTACACTGATGTTCACTATATTAATTACCAGATCACTAATCTTTCTGGTGAAAACTGAAACAGAAAGGGCAATTAACACTTTACTCATTGTTGCATTTTCTGTCACCGTCTTCCCCTCCTTATTAACTAATGGGCCCACCTCTGTTCTTGGGTCTTCCTCTTGCTTCTCGTGCATTTGTAAAATGTTTTCTTGTTACCCTTTAGCTATTTTTAGAAGGCAAATAAGGAGAACATGTGATTGGTAAGAGTAAGGGAAATATACTTCCTCCATTCAACATGCACATTTGCATAATAAAAAAATAAAGACTAAAACCTTCAATATAAAGTTTCTTTCTCTCTCCAAACCACCTCACTATAAACAGGTCCCCCCATTTCTGCTAGAATCTGAAATTCCCCCCTAACTTCTCCTACTCACTTGAGCTGTCTACCTCACCATCTAGTTTAGGGGCAAGGAACCTTTTCTGGGTCAGGACCCACTGACCCACAGAAAAATCCATTCCAGATGGGGGGAGGGGACAGAGTCAGACACACTAGTGTGATTGTGTACTCCAGCCCCGCAGTGGAATGGCAGGGGGGAAGCCCTGAGCCTCGGGAGCTGGAGCCAGGCAAGCCAGGGGCCGGATCCGGCCCTGGGGCCTGAGGTTCCCCACCCTGATCTAGTGCAAATATAGGATCAAAGCCTTCCAGCATAGGGATGCAGGATTCCTTTCAGAAACTAGCGACACACTCAGGGAGCTTTGCAATGCGAAATGGCATCAAACCATAGCTCAGCAGGCCTGACACACCCATTGCTCCAATTCACTGTTGCCACAATCTGTAGCCAAAAGGCATTGCATAAGGTATCATGCAAAGCTGGTAACATGCTGTACCTAAATCCATTGTTTTGCTGGCTTGACTGCCTCCAGTGAAAGTTACACAAGATGAGACCAAGAACAATGACAGACATTTTACAGGCTGAACATCCCTGGTCCAGCACTCTTGGAACCCAGCCAGTATCGAAACAGGGAAAGTCAATACCACCCTCTCTGCTCCAGGCTGCTGCTTTTGCCCCTTAGGCTCCGTTCTTCCCTACGTCAGCAATGCTTCTGGCCCCAGCCAGCCAGTTTTTCTGTGCGAGTGCTCCTGTCCCGCAGCACCCACAGGCTCATCGACAATGCCAGACCAGGGAAGTCCAAATTACAGAAGCTCAACCTGAACTTGTAAGTTCAACAAAGGTGAGCAAGTGCAGGAAGGTGACCAAATAATTTCAAAGGGGGAATGGAGGCTGCATTCCCAGGAAGCCTGCCTACCTATTGAAACAGGGTTAATGAACTTTGGAAAGACAATACAGAAGCAAGACACTATTTTGTGATCCATCAGTAGAAAGGCACATGGGGCCAGAGCTCTTGTAATCTGAGAAAGATGATCTTTCAGGTATGGGGGCCCACATCTCTGGGAACTAATGTGGTGAAAAACCTGCTAGAAACACAGACTGTAATTTGCGGAAGTTATATTTTAGTCACTAGAAAGCATGTTCTGTTTTACTTTAACCACATCTGTGTCTTGTCTTACTTATTATCACTTAAATACCTGATTTATGTTAATTAACTTATTCTTCTTTATGAGAAAGTCTCAGTATTGTGTATCAAAATGAAGGATAAAACCCTCAGTCAAACTACCGTCTTTTAGCGAATATACCCCGCACCCTTTTACCGGAATATATCCTGCAGTTTATGCAGTTTGAGTAAAAAAAAAAAAAAAAACCTTGTATACCCCGCGCACGAGTATAACCCGCAGGTTATACAAGACTTTTTTTCAAACTGTGCGGGGGAGAGGGGGGGCTTCTACGGGTCGGGAGGAGCGGGGCGGGGAATTAACCACCTTCCGGACGGGGAAGCACTCACTCCCCGGGTCACGCGTGGCCGCACAACCTCCAGGCGGGAATGAGAGTGCTCCCCTGCCCCTTCTGTGGCTGCGCAGCCACCAGCCTCCAGGTGGGGGAGTGCTCATCTCCCGGTTCCTGCGCAAGAGCACTCCCCCTGCCCCTTCCTGCGGCTGCAGGAATCGGGAAATGAGCGCTCCACCCGCCCTTTCCTGCGGCTGCGCGGCCTCTAGCCTCCGGGCAGGGGAGCGCTCATCTCCCGCTTCCTGCGCAGCCACAGGAGAGGGCAGGGGGAGCGCTCCTGTGCAGGAACTGGGAGATGAGCGCTCCCCCGGCTGGAGGCTTTGCAGCAGGGGAAGGGGCGGGGGAGTGCTCACCACCAGGTGAGTAAAAAAAAAAAAATGCATACCCCACACCGGGGTGCGGGGTTTGTAAAAACGAATATAACCCGCGGGTTATATTCGCTAAAATACGATAAGAGGCTGGCATGTTTTCTGTCTCTCTGGAGGCAGGGAACTCAATAACTCCTGAAAGGGGGCAGCAAAAGAGACTCTACACTGCAGAAGGGAGGATGTATTGAGAACTCAGGAACTGAAGTGCACTCATTGTTACCTGCACAGCAGAAGTCTGACCCAATCTCAAGGAGTTTGCTGACAAAGCAGACACACTGGTAGGTCAGGAAACTGACTTGTAGTTTAGCAGCAGCAAAGCTCACCCTGACTGAATCAGAATAGTAACACACAGTGGGGTCTCAGTTCTGGGTGACCTATGCAAGGCATTACAGAGTGATACTTCTGGTATAATATAAACAAGGGTCATTGTTTGAAAGAATACACTCTTATCTCAACCTACCAAATCGCTCTTTGGGCCAGACAAGAAACTAAAACACTATTTGCGTATCCGCATAAGGAAGCCAGTAGGCTCATGGGTCAGATGGAATACTTGTGTTTATCTATATTTCTTCATTTGCAGCAGTACAAACCTCCTCACTGAAAGCCATTTTCTAGTAAAATACTGCTTTGCAAAAACCACATGGTCAAAGTAATATGCACAATTTCATGGTTGTTCTTTTATGCTGGTATCTTCACTGGATCAGAAGGGGAACACAGAGATTCAGCTTTTCCTTCAGCAAATTGGACAATTAGCTGCAGAAACAGAGAATTTGTATCAGGCTTACCTTGTGGCTTTGGACTTGAAGCTGAACGTGGGGACTGCTTAACTGGCACGTTTCCATTTATTCCCTGAGCTGCTTCATTGCATACGTTCTGCTGAACTAGTCTGGTTGTGCTATTTGCTGAGCAAGACTTAGTTAGGAAGCTCTTTGGACACGTGCTGCTGTCTGCAGGGGAGGAGAAAAGAAAATGAATAATGCATAGTATAGCAGGGTTATAACACTCTACCAGGTATGTTCTGTCATTTCACCTCCACACAGAAAGCTCTGAATGATTTTGTGGCAGCCGTGGGTACTGGGTTTCAAACTTCCAGTTACTGCTGAATATAAATGTCTATAAATAGAATCATCTTAGATGTGTGTTCTTTCCTAGTAACATGAACAATACTGTCTAGTTTTAAAAATGTTGTCACATTAAGAGAGCTTCCCAAAAGCTTTCGGATCTAACAATATTTTGTTAATTATATTATGTATACAAATAGTGACCAAATATTTCCCTTTTCACTGTATTGGTTTTGCGAAAACAACACACTGAGCTACCTAGATTGACAAATAGTTGCTTCAATGAAGACTACTGCAGACATCTAACTACAGCTAACAGCTTTCCTATATGATCACCCATGCAGTGATAATGGGTTATGTACGTAAAGAAGGAATCTGAAAATGGCCCTCTCTCTCATTCAACTATATTTTGTTATTTCATTCTCCAAGCATTCTATTATAAATTCTGCTAGGATTCTCCTAAAATGATATGATTTATGCCAACAAGCACAAAGGTATGTTATCTTCTTTGTCTAAAGAAAGCTTGATGCAATTCCAGATCCGGGATTGTAATTTCCAATGTGTTTTAATTTTCCAATGTGTGAGCTAGTAAAAGATTAAGAAATTTCATTTTAATTTTGTTCTTAACTCTATGAACACAACACTGCATAATTCATCTGACATTTAGTTTTAATTAAGTGTCTCCCATTCAGTTCTTAGCTTCTCATTCCTTTTTTGAAAACTAGAAGCAACAATGTAACAGGAGGAGTCATTCTTCAAATACCCCTACTACCACAAGCAAAAACGTGTGGCCTTTCTTATTGAGATCTGTAGCACAATATTAAAGAAATCTCAACAATAGGAGATCACATTGTACGTGTGACATCACATGTAGTACCCTTAACACAATATTATCCACCCTTTTCCAATCTCAATTTCAATTACAGTATTTCATGACCAACTGTTTCTACAATTCCTAATTTAATAACAGAAAAATAAGATATCAGATTTGAAAATTTTGAAAGTTTAACTAAGAAAGAGTCTTTAGTGAGCTCATTGGGAGCTGCCAGGTGCTCAGTATTTTGAAAACACAAGCAGATGGTCTCAATGTAGCTTTTTCAATCTTAGTTACAAGGATTTTATGTTCGAAAATGTTGACCACAGTTTATTAAACCCCAAATGCAAAGTAATAAGAGACAACGTCTACCATAAAAGACTTCGAGTCATTTTCACTGCAAAGTTGATTGTTAATAAATCACTTACGATTTAAATATACATACAAGGAACACACATCCCATCAAGGGGCTTATTTTATGTATGGGCTAGACTACGTTCAGGGTTCCTGTCAAGTGAACAATTTATTATTCAAAATAAAGAAATATTTGTTTTGTTTACATCACCATATTTGTTGGAGATATTTTAAATTTCTAAATCATTTTTACATTTCAAACTTATTGTACCATTTTCTTTAAAAGCACAGGAACGACCTGTTACAAAACACAGTTTATCCTAGCATGGTTAGTAGATTGTGTTTAGCACCCCAGAACTTGAATTGAAGGAGTGTGAGGAAACCTTGCCATAAGAATCCTATTACAGTAAAACTCCAATAGTCCGGCATCCAATCGTCCGGCACTCCTGATAGTCCAGCATCAAAATGGCAAGAGCCTAGTGAGTGAGCTTCGGCAAAACATGAGTCACAAGGTAACAGCGGCAGCAGCTGAACTGAGCAAAAAGGGCAAAAAAGGCTTAAAAAAACTAAAACATTACAATATACTGTATACAGTATGTACAATAAAAAGGGTTAAAAATACTTTATATACAGTATATAATGTATACAGTATATATATAACCAGCTTATAGTACCTCCTGATAGTCCGGCATATCTGATAATCCGGCACCACCTAGGTCCCATAGGTTCCGGATTATCGGAAGTCTACTGTACTATGTTTATCAATCATTCCCTGGGGACATATAATGTATAAAACACAAAGGAACTATCAGTTCTGGCTTCAAACCAGTATCTTAAAACAAACTTAATTCAGCATGGAAGGCAACAGAAGTGCTACAGGTGGGACAGAAGTGCTGGTCCAGGCACTCTGGGGACCTGAGCAGTCCCAAACAACAGAGTTTGCTGGACCAGGGGAGGTCAAGCCTCCTCTCCCAGCTGTTGGCCCTGCTCCCCACCACAGGCCCTCTGCCCCCAGCCCTGCCAGGGCTGCGCTTCCCTCCCAGAGCTGGGGCTACGCTCCCCACTGCACTCACTCTGGCTGTGCTCTTTGCCACTGACCTGAGCTGCACTCCTGGGCTCCAGTCCGGATTGCGCTCCTAGCTGCCAGCCCCACTGCCTCTGGCCTGGGCAGGGCTATGCTCCCAACTATGCGGGTCCCAGCCAGGGTTTTGCTGGGAGCCCCCCTGACCCCGATGCCTCCAGTTGGGCAGGACTGTGCTTCCTGTGGTACTGGCCCTGCTGCCATTGGGGCTATGCTCCCGGACAAGGCTGTGCTCCCCGTCGCCAGCCCCAGCCGACCCCATGCTACCCACACCAGCCCAGCTCCTGACCCTGGGTAGCTGGGGTGCTCTGGTCCAGCAATATCTGTGGTCCTTCCAGACAGATGTTGCCAGACTGGAGAGTCCCAGATTTTTAGAGGTTCAACCTGTACTTACAATCCTATCAGGCATGCAAGAAATAGAACATATTGCAAAAAAGCTGCAGCAGGTTTGCACTGCTATTGTTTTCATAGAATCATAGAACTGGAAGGAACCCCGAGAGGTAACCAAGTCCAGTCCCCTACCCCCATGGCAGGACCAAGCACCATCTAGATCAGTGGTTCCCCAAACTTTTCAGCATCATGCCCCCTTTTTGATTTTTGAGAAACCCTCATGCCCCCCCTCCCAAAAATAGCAGCAAAACGTGTTGAGAAAAAAAAAGGGAACTGAGCAGGGCAGCAAAACTTGATGGGGGGAGGGGCTGAGTCGCCTCACGCTACCCCTGGAATTTCTTCACGCCCCCCAGTTTGGGAATCCCTGGTCTAGATCATCCCTGACAGATGTCTGTCCAACCTGCTCTTAATATCTCCAATTATGGCAATTCCACAACCTCCCTAGGCAATTTATTCCAGTGCTTAACCACTCTGACAGTTAGGAAGTTTTTCCTAATGTCCAACCTAAACATCCCTTGCTGCAGTTTAAGCCCATTGCTTCTTGTCGTATCCTCAGAGGCCAAGGAGAATAATTTTTCTCCTTCCTCCTTGTAATATCCTTTTAGATACTTGAAAGCTGCTATCATGTCCTCCTCTCTTAGTCCTCTCTTTACCAAACTAAACAAACCCAATTCTTTCATTCAGTCTTCCCTCATAGGTCATGTTTTCTAGATCTTTAAACATTTTTGTTGCTCTTCTCCGGACCTTCTCCAGTTTCTCCACATCTTTCCTGAAATATTGTGCACAGGAATGGACACAATACTCCTAATCAGTGCAGAGTAGAGGGGAAGAATTACTTCTTGTGTCTTGATAAAAACACTTCTGTTACTGCATCCCAGAGTCATGTTTGCTTTCTTTCGCAACAGTGTCACATTGTTGACTTGTATTTAGCTTGTGGTCCACTGACCCCTACATCCCTTTCTGTAGTCCTCCTTTCCATTCTGTACATGTGAAACTGATTGTTCCTTCCAAAGTGGAGTACTTTGCATTTGTCCTTATTAAACTTCATCCTGTCTACCTCAGCCCATTTCTCTAGTTTGTGCAGATCATTTTGAATTTTGACCCTATCCTCCAGAGGACTTGCAACTCCTCCCAGCTTGGTATTATCTGCAAACTTTATAAGTGTATTCTCTAGGTAGTCATCTAAATCATTAAAGATGATATTTAACAGAACGGGCCACAAAACACAAAACTGATCCCTGTGGAACCCCCACTTGTTATACCCTCCCATCATGACAACCATTGATAACTACTCTCTGAGAGCAGTTATCCACCCAGTTATGCAACCATCTTGTAGTAGTCCCATCTACCTTGTATTTTCCTAGTTTATTGATAAGAAGGTTGTACAAGACTGTAACAAATATTTTATTGAAGTCTAGGTATACCATGTTTACCACTTCCATCTTATCCACAAGGCTTGTTACCCTATCAAAGAAAGCTATCAGTTTGGTCTGGTATTTGTTCTTGACAAATCCATGCTGGCTGTTTATCATCACATTATCATCTTTCATATGTTTATAGATGGATTCCTTATTTATTTGCTCCATTAGCTTTCCTGGCACAGAAGTTAAGCTGACTGATCTGTGGTTTCCTGGGTTGTCCTTATTTCCCTTTTTATAGATGGGCACTATTTTTGCCTTTCCATTCTTCTGGAATCTCTCCCATCTGCCATGACTTTTCAAAGATGATGGCTAATGGCTCAGATACCTCCATAATCAGCTTGAGTATTGAAGTTTTCAACTTGAGAATACTAAACATCTGCCCATTTGTTCTCTGTATTGATTATTTGTAAATCTTGAATGAAATTTTCAGAATTTCAATTGTGTACCAACACAATACTAGCTAGTTACTTGCAGGGTATTACTACAGTAATAACTGGGGATGGTAAAACCAATACACCGGGGGAAGGAAGAGAACAATATTTGAAAAATGCCACTGGAATATACAAGAATGAGATACTATGAAAGAAATAATGAAAAAAAAAAATCAACAGGAAGGAGCATTAGGCAACAAACAGAATGAGTACCCAGTCACCTTTTTACGCATCATCTACAGTGAGGTTAGAAGAAATCCTCCATCTGTTCTAAGACTGGGAGAAGCAGTATATAGTTTTCCAGAAAATGTTAATTAGGAACATAGTGTAATATTTCATCTGCCACTGTTAGAAGTGCCAACAACAACAACGAAGAACTGATCTGCATTTGCACAAAGTGAAAAAATAGTTTGGCACAGTGGCAATCCTCAGTTTGTGATTCTGTAGGCTATAGAAAGATGAAACAAGATCATTAGAGTGTCAGATTTTTTATTTTCAATCCTGTTCAGGACAGCTAGGTATCTCAAACAGCATTTTATTGTTGCTGCCCTAGTGAGCCTATGCTTGGTTATTCATACTGGACTGTGACTGGATGCAGTCACAGAAGACCCCTTGGGGTGCTTCCCCGAGTCCTGACAAAGCCCCTGACACTCACCTCCTTACTCTCTGGGGATTCGCACCACCCTGTCCTGCTGGGCCAGCTCACCTGGTCTCCCTCAGCCAAGGCACAGAGCTGACATCACCATCCCCTTTCTCTCTCCTCCTCCCCCCAGGAGCAATACAGACACTGAAAGTCTTCAGGTCCCAGGAAGAGGTAGCTTCCAGGGAAACCACTCCCCAAATGGGATCAGAAACTCAAATGAATCATTTAGGCAAGCCCCCTTTAACAATGAAAGGGGGATGTACACACTGATTGCTCCCACACGTAACACTTTTGTACACTGGGCTTGATAGTAAATAAAAGTGATTTTATTAAATACAAGCAGTACGATTTAAGTGGTTACAAGTGAAAACAGGCAGAGCAAAGTTGATTACAAATTTAAAATAAACACATAGCTAGTTCTAACACTTATTAGACACTTACCCTAAAACTGTTCTGATTCCAGCTAAGCCTTCAAACCAGGGAAATTGCTTTTCCTCCCTGGGGTCTTTGGTTCATTCTCCTGGGAATCACATGCCAGACAAAGAGCTGAAAGACTTTACATCTTTAATAGCCTCTCTTTCAGGCGAGAATTCTGTTGTATATTCTCACCTCCCATGGAAAATTACCTGGTCAGCCCCAACCAGTTAGGGAGCTCACATGACTTCATAAGACCAACCACTATTCAGACTTAACAAAAAGGTCTGGTTTACAGGTGATCCCCTAGACATTGAGGGTATTGAGGGAAACATGCTTGTTGGCTTTCATTTGCACATTTAAAACCAAAAGCCATTCCATACACCGTATCTCTAACTTTACACACACGAGTGATACATACACCAAAATAAGATGTATAAATCCAACAGACTCAGACATTAAAATTGATTGGTCATATGAGGTATTTTGCCCAATGCACCTTCAAGTTGTGCATATTTGTATCCAAGTGAATGTCAAAGCATGGAGGGGGTGGAACTGTCACATATTCATGGTGGACCAAAACAGAAACATGTTTTTGGGTGCAGTCTAAGGCCATTGGGACACACAGACTTACTCTGTCATAAATGAAAGAAAAACAGTCAAGTGTTTTCAGGAGGCAGAACTATTACAGTCTCAATGTCAGTTTAAGAATACAGATTTTTTTTAAAAAAATATCTCATTAGTGATTAAGGAATTCACAATATGCACTTTTTCCTGCTCACAGTAAATATGGTTTCTCACTGTCATGGTGCCAAACTAATTCAAGTGATATACTCTAACTCTTACCTAATTTTTTTTTCCACACTTCACAAAATGAGGAAGGCAGTCTAATTATCTGACTACTCAAGACCTTTATTAAATGTTACTTTCTGCTTTGCAGTGCAATTTCAGTCAGGCTGAAACATGGGAGAAAACTAGTCCAAAAGATAAAACAAAAGAAAAAACTGCTGATAGACTGAAAGGCCAACAAATTTTAGAATAAAACTGTGTTTGTTTCAAAGCACTTTCCTTTGGAGTTGCATGTTCTCATTACTCCACAATCTTGATTTTTGAGGCATCCTGCAGTTTTGATGGCTATCATTTGCAATAAAAAATTCAGGTTGCTTATTAAAAGATGGTACTATTGCAAAAGCTTTTCAACCAGTTAACCTGGATTTGCTTTTGGAAAGGGCAAGTATGGGACAGGAAAGAGAGTGGATTGATTTCTGATCCATGGGGCTGAGCTTATTAAGCACATGGAAGGTGTCAGTATCCTGCTCCAGTTCTACCAGTGCCAGGGAGTGCAGTAAGTGGTTAAAGATTTGCTCTGGAAGGCACAAGCCTTTCCCCAAAAGGTATCATTTGGTAGAGTGAGATCTGCAGTAAGAAAATCCAATAACCCAGAACAAGACACAGAGCATTAAGCAGGGGTGGGGAACCTCAGGCTTAAGGGTTAGATATGGCTCCTGGCTTGCCTGGATATGGCGTTCGAGGCTCAGGTGCCTCTAGCACTAGGGAGTACATGCTGGCACTCCAGCTCTCCTGCTGCCCCACCACAGGGCTGGAGCACACAATCTATTAGGCTAGGCCCCCACTGGCTCTGGTGTGAGAGGGGAATGTGGAAAGTGTCTGTCTTTCTCCTTCTCAGACAGGGGCCACGTCAGTGAGGGTTTGTTGGTTTGGTGGTGGTTTTTTTTTTTTTTTTTTTTTTTTCACTTGTGCACGGCCCCTGACTGATTTTTCGGAGAGTCAGCGGCCCCCCAACCCAAAAGTGGTTCCCCACCCCGACCAAGTCTTCAACGTTACCACATGTTCGCATTAAGTGAGAAAGTGTGATCTAGAAAGGAGCGAGACCCAGGCAATATGAAAAAAAAAGCAATATGCATATCGAAGTGTATCAAAGTGGACACTCCAAAAGCAAGTTTCCCCATCAGTAAGTGGGCACTTTTCAAAAGTCCTGCCTAACTTCCTATCTGCCAGATGGAATAACTGAACATTGCTTGCCCAACTTTGTGAGACACACATTTGGATGAAAAAGTGGTAGGATCATTTTCTTCTCCATAATGCAATTAACAGGGATGCATGTTTCCTAAAACATTAGGAGGCTGATTTGGGAAGAGCCCTCAGTTCAGACTCGCATCTTCAGTGCAACTTTGTGAATACAAAAGAACCTGATCTAATTTACAAATCTAACTACAGAGACTGATTTACCAGCACAAGATAGACAAGTCAATTTCATCAGCCACAACACTGCATGTGCAAGAAAGGAGGATGCTTCCAGATTTGGGGGAATAAGGGTATGTATATTTGCTCCAACTTCGATATGAACAGATTTGTTCCTATATCCATATCTAGGGTTCACATAAGCCCTCAAAGTGAGGACAATTTAATGGAAGCCACAGAATTTCTAATCAATTTGGAATGAAACCATGGGAAAAAAACCAAACATTTCAAGCACCTTTGATACAAAATCCAGGAAAAGTCAACATCAACTCATGACCAGTAATTCTCAGAACCAAACAGGACTACTTCAGGTTTAACTGTACCAGAAAACTAATTAAAACTCAAGGGGTGAGGCAGAGAATATACAGAATACATAGCTGGAGTTGCTTAACTTAAGCCGAATTTGATGGCATCCCCAGAGTGGGAGGCCGACAGGAGCAAATGATCCTGTCGGCTTCCCTTACTCCTTGCGACTGCTGTTTTGAGCACCGAAACTGCCCTCACCGGTCGATTTACAGGTCTTAACTAGATCCGCTAAGTCGAATGCCAGAAGGTCGATCTCCAGCGCAGTGAGTGAAGACATGCCCTCAGAGTTGGGCCAAAAACTGTTGACTTGCCTTCAAATTGACTACGCATTTGTGTATTTTGAAAAAAATGTCAGTTGCAGACAAACTGTAAACGCTTTGCAGGGTTTGTTCACGTGGTTATTCTGTTCTGCACTGAGTTCTGAGGTTAACTGTTAAGGTGGTGTTTGCGGTGGTGAGCCACTGATGAAATGCTGCAGGCAGACAATGACGCTATCAATAAGAGAAAAGCAACCATCTGGGGAGATCTACACTTCAGTGGAAATCTATCAGGAAGGGGGAGTAACATTGTAGTGTAAACAGATCCTCCATGAATGGAAGTTTCTGTTGATGCAGATGCTCCCCCACAGTGGCTAGGCTGATCAAAGCATTCTTCCACTGGCCTATTTGTATCTACACTGGGTGTTATGTCAGCCTAACTACAGTGCACAGGTTGTGACTTCCATATCTTTGAGGGATGTAGCTAAGTCTATGATGGTTTCACAGTCCCTTTCCCCCAATGCTTTATGAAACTGACTTAAGAACACAGATATGCATAACTCAAAGATGCTTTGGACAAAATACCTCATGTAATCAATTTTAATTTCTCAATATGCTGAATCTGTACATCTTATTTTGATGTATGTATGTATGTATGTATGTATGTATGTATGTATGTATGAATGAATGAGTTCGGAATATGGAGTATGGAATGGTCCTTTGAGTCTAAGCAATGGTTGGTCTTATGAAGTCACGTGACCACCCTAACTAGAGGGCTCTGAGTAGGTAATTTTCCATGAAAGGGTGGAATGTGAAGACAAATACCTCCCGCCCAATGGGGAGGCTACTTAGGACGCAAAGTTTTCAGACCCTTTGTCTTTGGCTTGCATGGCACTCCCAAGAAAATGAACCAGAGACCCCAGGGAGAGAGACATCCCTGGTTTGGAGGCTTAGCTGTAAGAACCATAATTTTAGGGTAAGTTAGTAAGTGTTAGAACTAGCTATGAGTTTGTTATTTTCAATTTGTAATCTACTTTGCTCTGCCTGTTTTCACTTGCAAACACTTAAATCCTACTGCTTGTATTTAATAAAATCACTTTTATTTACTACCAAGCCCAGTGTAAAAAATATTTACATGTGGAAACAATCAGTGTGTACATGTCCCTTTCATTGTTAAAGGGGGCTTGCCTAAATAATCCAGTTGGGGTTCTGATCCCATTTGGAGAGTGGTTTCCCTGGAAGCTGGGCTCAAAACTGCATTTTCCTCCTACATGAAGAGTTTGAGAGTCTGCATTGCTCTTCAGGGAAGGGGTGGTGTGATTAGGAGGTGATCTCAGCTCTGTGCCTTGGGTGAGGGAGACCAGGGGAGCTGGCCCAACAGGACAGGGTGGGGTGGAGAGAAGCCCCAGAAAGGAAAGAAGTGAGTGTCAGTGGCTTTGTCAGCACCCTGTGAAGCATCCCCAAGGAGTCTTCTGTGACCACACCCCGTCATAAGGTCCACTTAATTTTTAAACACAGACCAAGCCTCTGTCAGAGGACTAGTAGGTGGAATAGTTAGGAGAAAACTAGGCTTTGTCTACACTTGCTCGACAGGCTGGAGAGGGATGGCAGGAGACAAAGCGCTTTGATCATTGTCTTCGGTCCACTCTGGGGCACCTGGTGCTGGGCCACTGTCGGCAGACAGGATACTGGGCTAGATGGACCTTTGGTCTGACCCGCTACGGCCGTTCTTATGTTCTTATGTTCTTATGTTCTTATGAGAAGTACACATGTGAATGCTGCTTTGTTGGCAGGAGCATTCACCTGTTAAAAAAGCGAAACCTGCTCATTAAGGAGGGAAGTATTTTGTGAACAGAAGTGCCAACAAAAAAACATTCACACATGTGAACTTTTAGCAACAGGCCCGTGTTGACACAGTTTTGTCACTAACACCTGCGTAGGGTAAACAAATCACTAGTTTTGCTTCTCTGCAAAAACCTAGTTTCCTAAACTGTGTATTCTACTAGGGCAGACTAGGGTCGACTATACACATCCCCCTTTCTTCCCTCTCCCCTTCCCCACCAATTCTGTATCAGAGGCAGCAAGGGGACGGAGCAGGAGCCTGTTCCCCGCAAGCACCAGATCTACAGAAGCACCTGACCCCTACTCCCACCTCAGTGCTGCTGTCTATGATAGGGAGGCAGCAGTGCAGAGGGTGAGCGAGATAGGCTGGAGCCAGTACATGTGGGAAACCAGCTTTCAAGCCAGCTTTCCCTGCATTTTAGCTCATGCAAGCCGCCTCCCCTTGCCCCACACGCTGCTGCCTCTATCAGAGGCAGCAGCAGGAAAAGGGGGCAGGGGAGGCTGCCATGGAGAAGCCTCCATCCAGGTCAGGCCCAGGCTCGCCACGGAGAGAGGCTGCTCCATGGGATGCCTGCGCATCTTCTGTTCTTGGGGAGCTTGGACTGCCTCGCGGATCAGGCCCCAAATGTACGGATCCATTGTTTTCTAAAGAGCCCGATTCTGCAATCTTTACGGAACCCTTACTCTCATATGCCGACTCACCACACTCAGTAAGATTGCTTACATTAATTGAATGCAAAATCAGGTATGTCTTTCATTTTTATTTTTCAGGATACCAGCAATATACAAGTCATCTAGCATGGAACTATGCTTGAGAGTAAGATCTAACATTCTTAGCATGGCCACCCAAATGTTACTGAAGAAGCACAATTTTTTTGTTTATTTGTTTTTGTTTAAGCGCAGGAGAAGATAGAGAGTTCTTAACATCACAGAAATACAAAATAGCTAGTTACAATGGTAGCTGAGTTTCTTATGTTAATGAAAAGGTTAGTGTGACGCATGCAAGAAAATGCTTTCCCTTGTCTATATTTAAGACAGTACAGACTGGTGGTAATTTTAGATTTTCAAACATTGGTCAATAGGCTTCCAAAAAAACCCAATATTTTTTAAATATAAACTCAAATTCATTTAGTCCTTGCTTGCACATCATATAAAAATGCTGTATTGGAACACATTTTTCATGTGCCTATGATGTCTTTGAAATCTTTAGTCCTTCAGTCCTACTGGCTGGTGATTTGTGCAGTTAAAACAATTCTAAGGCAATTTGTTTATTTTAAAAATAGCTACATTTTAAAAGATGAACGCAGATATATTTCACTGATAGAAGTCTCTGTGCTACTGGGCAATATTTTTAGAAACAGGATGCTGCAAGAAAATACACTCAGCCTGAATAGAAAAACAAAACTCATTTAAGAAGGTGTAAATGCTAACTATTCCTTTGATAAATTTAAACACAAATTTACAAATCATGACAATTTCCTCAGTTTATTTTATGTGATATAAAGATTCCATATAACCTGCTCATTAAGGAGGGAAGTATTTTGTAGACAGAGTGTGCCATAAAAAAACATTCACACATGTAGACTTTTAGCAACAGGGCCGATGTTGACACAGTTTTGTCACTAACACCTCGTAGGGTAAACAAATCACTAGTTTTGCTTCTCTGCAAAAACCTAGTTTCCTAAACTGTGTATTCTACTAGGGCAGACTAGGTCGACCTATACACATCCCCTCTTTCTTCCCTCTCCTTCCCCACCAATTCTGTATCAGAGGCAGCAAGGGACGGGCAGGAGCCTGTTCCCGCAAGCACCAGATCTACAGAAGCACCTGACTCCCTACTCCCACCTCAGTGCTGCTGTCTATGATAGGAGGCAGCAGTGCAGAGGGTGAGCGAGATAGGCTGGAGCCAGTACATGTGGAAACCAGCTTTCAAGCCAGCTTTCCTGCATTTTAGCTCATGCAAGCCGCCTCCCCTTGCCCACACTGCGCTGCTGCCTCTATCAGAGGCAGCAGCAGGAAAAGGGGGCAGGGGAGGCTGCCATGGAGAAGCCTCCATCCAGGTCAGGCCCAGGCTCGCCACGGAGAGAGGCTGCTCCATGGGATGCCTGCGCATCTTCTGTTCTTGGGGAGCTTGGACTGCCCCTCGCGGATCAGGCCCCAAATGTACGGATCCATTGTTTTCTAAAGAGCCCGATTCTGCAATCTTTACGGAACCCTTACTCTCATATGCCGACTCACCACACTCAGTAAGATTGCTTACATTAATTTTGAATGCAAAATCAGGTATGTCTTTCATTTTTATTTTTTTCAGGATACCAGCAATATACAAGTCATCTAGCATGGAACTATGCTTGAGAGTAAGATCTAACATTCTTTAGCATGGCCACCCAAATGTTACTGAAGAAGCACAATTTTTTTGTTTATTTGTTTTTGTTTAAGCGCAGGAGAAGATAGAGAGTTCTTAACATCACAGAAATACAAAATAGCTAGTTACAATGGTAGCTGAGTTTCTTATGTTAATGAAAAGGTTAGTGTGACGCATGCAAGAAAATGCTTTCCCTTGTCTATATTTAAGACAGACAGTACAGACTGGTGGTAATTTTAGATTTTCAAACATTGGTCAAAAAACCCAATATTTTTTAAATATAAACTCAAATTCATTTAGTCCTTGCTTGCACATCATATAAAAATGCTGTATTGGAACACATTTTTCATGTGCCTATGATGTCTTTGAAATCTTTTAGTCCTTCAGTCCTACTGGCTGGTGATTTGTGCAGTTAAAACAATTCTAAGGCAATTTGTTTATTTTAAAAATAGCTACATTTTAAAAGATGAACGCAGATATATTTCACTGATAGAAGTCTCTGTGCTACTGGGCAATATTTTTAGAAACAGGATGCTGCAAGAAAATACCTCAGCCTGAATAGAAAAACAAACTCATTTAAGAAGGTGTAAATGCTAACTATTCCTTTGATAAATTTAAACACAAATTTACAAATCATGACAATTTCCTCAGTTTATTTTATGTGATATAAAGATTCCATATAAAATCTGCCAGAAATATAAGAGACACAAAAAAGTTATAAGAAAAAGAATCAAAAGAAATTTCAACACTTGAGCCAAACTTAATAGCAGCATGAACCATCTTTCTTATTTCTAAACTTTTCTTTCAAATTGCAGAATTGAATAGCATATATATGGCAGAACCACCATTGATAGCCCCACTAACTCAAGCACAAAAGAACACCCCCGCCTCAAACCTGTGGATTAAAATCTGAAGAAAAAAGAAGAAAAAAAAACTTTTAAAGGCAGTGCCTTAATTCTAGAATGCTGTGCACTAGAGCGATCTCCATAACAAAGGCCAGATGCTAATATTTACTGCTGCAAGACAAAATCATTTAAAAAGAGAAGCATACCTTAGAAAAATCATCCCGTTTGTCAGAGCAGACTGAAGCAGACTGTGAGCCCTGTGCCCACTGCTCCCATAAATACCAGCATTGCCTCTTTGCAGGACTAAAGCCACTCTATTTAGCATGCTTTTTCTAATCTTTGGGGCACATGGCCCATTTTCAGGCTACTCAAGTAGTACCCGTTTGTTGCCAAGTAATTAACAGCCAACATCTACAAAACACAGAACAAAGAGCAGCTCCCTGGGAAGGGCTGCAGCATAGAATCAGAAATATAAGGAACTCAAGCTGCAAACTTCACAAGAATTCCAGTACTTCCTGCTTTTGACCTGGTTGGAAATACCATAAGAATTGCCTTAGATGGCTGATTTGAGCACATTTACAGCTTCCTGTGCAATCATTCAGTCAGAACCTCTCCTGCAATCTCCAAGTCATTCTCCTTTACTAAACTTGCACAATGGTGCCAATTTTGATGTAGACATTGCCTACCAAGAGTTAGTCTTCCATATCCTCAGCATAATGACCTAGGGATATTACATTTCATTTAATCAACTAATCGATTAGTTGATAAGCAGGGGAGCCCTGGGAGCTAACCCTGATGTTCCTCTGCCTTTTAAATGCATTAAGAGCCTACTGGCTCTTAATATGTTTAAAAGGCTGATGCGCAGAGGAGGGACCCGGCACAAGCCAGGGCAGCTGATTCCTGGTTCGTGCCGGGTCCCTCCTTCTTCACCTCTGCTTTTTACATGTATTAAGAGCCAGCAGGCTCTTAATACATGTAAAAAGCAGAGTCGCAGTGTCTGGGACTGGGCGCTAGCCAAGAATCAGTTGCTTCCTGGCTCACACCCAGTCCCCGCTACCTCCCTGCCTTCCCTGCCCCGCATGGAGCCGGAGCTAGTGGGAACCAGCTCTTAAGCTGGCTCCCCCCAGCATCGGCTCCTGCTCCCCCCATTTCTGCCTCTGATAGAGGCAGCAAGGGTGCGGGGAAGGGACTAGTCACTTACTTCCTTAATGATGGTCATTATAGGGAAGTAAGTTATATTCACATAATTCCTTTTGAACCCAAGACAATACTTAAAAGCAATCTGCCAGACAACATTGTTTTGCTATTTAAATACTCACTTCAGCTACTGTGTAATTAAATGCTAATATCAACTGCTTAAATTTTATTAAACGATCAGGCTGACAGACATACTAGAATTCCAGAAAGACCCAGGCCAATAGTTTAATGTTTTCACACTGTCCAAACTCTCTCTTCTCTCCTCTCCTCTCCCTTCACCCCAGCCCTACCTAAAATGTATTTATTCATCCCATCAATTAATACTAACACACATCACTAGATTAACTCCCAGGAATCCTTTGAAGTTATTTTTGATGAAAAGACTTGGTTAAATTGCTTATTAGAAGCATTAAACACTAAAAACAGCTGAAGTGTCATGTGATGAATTAAATCAATTTCCTGTTCTGGTATTTATAGTATTCCTAAAATAAAGAATAGGAACTTCCCACGAAATCTCATGCTACTGGAGGAAAAGTCTGATAAGCTTCCTTGTAAAGCAGGAGTGGGAAGCCTATGTCTTGGGGGCCAAATGTGGCTCCCAGCTTGCCTGGATCCAGTCCCCAAGGCTCAGAGCTCCCCCACCCCCCCAACCATCATCAGGAAGCTAGCACTGGTACTTCAGCCCTGCAGTGTCCCCTTTCTCCCCCTCCCCCCATGGCCAGCATCAGCTCCTCACCACAGGGGAAGGGGAGCCCTGAGCCTTGTGGGCTGGAGTCAGGCAAGCTGGGGCTAGATCCGATCCATAGGCTCTGCCTGGCAGGGAGAAGAAACAGCTCCACATGTTGTTGCTCCCTCTCCCACTTCCTCCAGCTGGTGAAAAAGCAGCACAGCAAAGCACTGCCTGGAGGCTTTTCCCCGTCATTCCCATTGGCCCTAATCACAGCCAATAGGAGCAGCAGTGTCAGTGCCTGGGAGTGGCGGGAGACAGAGAAATATGTGCATCCCCAGGGAGCTGCACCAGATAAGCTTCCCCCCCGTCCGCCATCGCCCAGACCCCACCCCCACCCTGCTCTTACACTCTCCTCCCACCCAGAGCTCCCACACCACCTCCAGCAGAGACCTGCCACTTCCAGCCCACTCCTGCACCTTCCCTCCCACCCAAACCCCAACATCCTAAACCCACTTCCTGGTAGTCCCCTCCCACACACTGAACTCCTCATTTTTGGCCCCACCTCAGAGCCTGGGGGGGCCCCACAAAAATCTACTAGCCTGCCTCCACCCCAGGCCCTGGTGTGCAAAGGGAATGTAGGGAGTGTCTTTCTGCTTCTTGGTCGGGTGCCATGTCAATCAGGTGTGAGTTTGGGAGGTTTTCTTGCTTCTCACGTGTGGCCCCCGACTGATTTTTCTGTGGGTCAGTGGACCTGAACCAAAAAAAAAAGTTCCCTGCTCTGTTGTAAAGTTACCAGTGCTTCACAATGGCAAGGGTCTTTGTGTGGGGATTGCCACAGTTCATACAGCAGCCACTATGACCTGTCTGAGAAAGGCCCTCAATCTCCCAAGCCCTTATTTATTTATTGCAAGTAGCCTCCTTCAGTATACAAAATGTAAAGCTTGGGCTAGATTTAAAAAAGACAACTTAAAACCAAGCAAATTCTTGCCAATTCACAATATTTGGCGTTCTTCTGAAAGTTCCAGCATCACGTCATGGCCACTGTACCTGCAGTCTCCCTCAAGGGCATCCACTCTAGATACCCAGCTCCTCAGCCATCATCCTACTTGAGCAGAGAGTGACGTCTCCTCCTCCTTTCTGACCTAGGATTTTCCAGGTTACACAGTTGTGCCTGCTCACACAGTTATAGCCCCAGCAAGCCACGCTGCCCCAAAAAGCCAGGTACTTGGCTTTCTCCTCAAAGGTTATGAACAGCTGTAATGGCCAACAATCATAAATTACCCAACAGCAACCCAACTCTAATCTTTTCCATCTATGTGTGGAATACATTTTTATGTGCACTGAAGCATGTGTATGTGCAGCACCAGTAGAAACACAAACCTAGCTGTGGGCGCTCTGCATTTCAGCTAGGTGGTAATGGAATCTCTCTGACCCTATGTCTAGACTACATTCCTTTTTCGAAAGAGGAATGTCAATTAAGCAAACTGAAAGTGCAAATGGAGTGCACATTTAAATATCCCATGCTTCATTTGCATATTTGCATCTGAGCGCTTTTTTGAAAAAGCGTTTTTCGAAAGTGAAGTGCCATCTAGATGGGGTTCTTTGGAAAAAACACAAAACCCTTTTTCGAAAGAACCCATACTCCTGAAAAAATGAGTACGGGTTAAGAACATAAGAACATAAGAACGGCCGTACAGGGTCAGACTAAAGGTCCATCTAGCCCAGTAGCCTGTCTGCCGACAGTGGCCAGCACCAGGTGCCCCAGAGGGGGTGGACCGAAGACAATGATCAAGCGATTTGTCTCCTGCCATCCCTCTCCAGCCTCTGACAAACAGAGGCCAAGGACACCATTTTATCCCCTGGCTAATAGCCTTTTATGGACCTAACCTCCATGAAATTATCTAGCTTCTCTTTAAACTCTGTTATAGTCCTAGCCTTCACAGCCTCCTCTGGCAAGGAGTTCCACAGGCTGACTACACGCTGTGTGAAGAAGAACTTTCTTTTATTAGTTTTAAACCTGCTACCCATTAATTTCATTTGGTGTCCTCTAGTTCTTCTATTTAGGGAACTAATAAATAACTTTTCTTTATCGCCCTTCCACACCACTCATGATTTTATACACCTCTATCATATCCCCTCAGTCTCCTCTTTCTAAACTGAAAAGTCCCAGTCGCTTAACCTCTCCTCATATGGGACCCGCTCCAAACCCCTAATCATTTTAGTTGCCCTTTCTGAACTCTTTCCAAGGCCAAAATATCTTTTTGAGGTGAGGAGACCACATCTGTACACAGTATTCAAGATGTGGGCGTACATCATAGTTTTATACAGGGGCAGTAAGATATTCTGGGTCTTATTTTCTATCCCTTTCTTAATAATACCTAGCATCCTATTTGCCTTTTGACCGCTGCACACTGTGTGGAAGTTTTCAGAGAACTGTCCACGATAACTCCAAGATCTCTTCCTGATTTGTCGAATAAATTAGCCCCATCATACTGTACGAGATAGTTGGGGTTATTTTTCCCGATGTGCATTACTTTACACTTATCCACATTAAATTTCATTTGCCATTTTGTTGCCCAATCACTCAGTTTGGTGAGATCTTCTTGGAGTCCTCACAGTCTGCTTCTGTCTTGACTATCCTAAACAGTTTGGTATCATCCGCAAACTTTACCACCTCACTGCTTACCCTTTCTCCAGATCATTTATGAATAAGTTGAACAGGATTGGTCCTAGGACTGACCCTTGGGGACACCACTAGTTACCCCTCTCCATTCTGAAAATTTACCATTTATTCCTACCCTTTGTTTCCTGTCTTTAACCAGTTCTCAATCCAAGAAAGGACCTTCCTCTTATCCCATGGCCATGTAATTTACACAAGAGCCTTGGTGAGGGACCTTGTCAAAGGCTTTCTGGAAATCTAAGTATACTATATCTACTGGATCCCCTTGTCCGCATGTTTGTTAACCCCTTCAAAGAACTCTAATAGATTAGTAAGACAGGATTTCCTTTACAGAAACCATGTTGACTTTTGTCCAACAAATTATGTTCTTCTACATGCTTCACAATTTTATTCTTTACTATTGTTTCGACTAATTTGCCAGGTACTGAAGTTAGACTTACCGGTCTGTAATTGCCCGGATCGCCTCTAGAGCCCTTTTTAAATATTGGTGTCACGTTGGCTACCTTCCAGTCATTAGGTACGGAAGCCGATTTAAGGGATAGGTTACAAACCACAGATAATAGTTCAGCAATTTCCCATTTGAGTTCTTTTAGAACCCTTGATGAATGCCATCCGGTCCCGGAGATTTGTTAACATTAAGTTTTTCTATTTGTTCCAAAACCTCCTCTAATGACACTTCAATCCGGGACAGTTCCTCAGATTCATTACCCACAAAGGACGGTGCAGATTTGGGAATCTCCCCAACGTCCTCAGCTGTGAAGACTGAAGCAAAGAAATCATTTAGTTTCTCCGCAATGGCTTTATCGCCCTTGATTGCGCCTTTATAGTTCGATCGCCTAGGGACCCACAGGTTTTTTAGCAGGCTTCCTGCTTCTAATGTACTTAAAAACATTTTGTTATTTCTTTTGAGTTTTTGGCTAGCTGTTCCTCAAAATCTTTTTTGCTTTTCTTATTACATTTTTACACTTGATTTGACAGTGTTTATGTTCCTTTCTATTTATCTCACTAGGATCGACTTCCACTTCTTAAAAGATACCTTTTGTCCTCACTGCTTCTTTTACATGGTGGTTAAGCCACTGTGACTCTTTTTAGGTCTCTTGCTATGTTTTTTAATTTGGGGTATACATTTAAGTTGGGCCTCTATTATGGTGTCTTTAAAAAGTTTCATGCAGCTTGCAGGGATTTGGCTCTAGTCACTGTGCCTTTTAATTTCTGTTTAACTAACCTCCTCATTTTTGTGTAATTCCCCTTTTTGAAATTAAATGCCAGGGTGCTGGTCTGCTGAGGTGTTCTTCCCACCACAGGAATGTTGAATGTTATTATATTATGGTCACTATTCCCAAGCGGTCCTGTTATTTTGAAAAAAGAGGGGGTTCGAAAGAACCCCTTTGAGACTGCGCTTTCACTTTCAAAAAACCCTTTTTCAAGAAAGCCCTCAGACACCAATGTGCAAATGAAGCACGGGATATTTAAATCCAAGCTCCATTTGCATTTTCAATTTGCTTAATTTACATTCCTCTTTCGAAAAAGGAATGCAGTTTAGATGCGCCCTGAGTGACCACACAACTTACAACGAACACTGCTACACTGCTCTTTATAAGCACATTTATACTTCAGGTAAAAGCATGACAGAGAAATCATTTCAAATAGCACCAATATGTATGCTAAAAGCTTACCAGATATCACCCATCAGTCTTATGCAGCCTCAGTCCTTCCAAACCCTCCCTGAAAGGATTGAGACCCTTTCCCCTCCAAGAGAAGGCCCTGTCTGTTTGCTGGATCAGAAAGAAAGCCTTGAGCCAGTTTAAAATCAGCTGTTTTTTTCCCCACAAGTCCTCTTTTTATCAGTTGGTTGCTGAAGACGACAGTTTCTCTGAGCCTTTCTCCAGGTGGTAATACTTTTCTGGAGGTTTTACAACCTGAATGAAATTGCCTAATTACACCCCCTCCCCACGCACGCACGCACACACGCACGCACTTCTTAGCTCCTGATGGAACTTTGGTCATTCTTTTCTACACTAGCCAGCTCTCAACTTCTCCTGTTCACTCAGACATGAATCTCACGGTATGCTAATACACCTGAACTAGGGATATAAAATCCCATTTAATCCGTTGATCAGTTAAACATTATGTTTAACTGGGTGGCATGACAGGCCGGCCAGGTTGGAGTGCTCCTCACCCACGGCGCGGTACAGTGGGCCAGATGGGCTGGAACAGCCTCCCACTGGGCAGGGCTGCCAGATTCAAGAGGTTCAAGCCTCTTATCTTATCAGCATTTTTCAGTAAGGTCTCCCCGTGGTGTGTGAAGTCCGAGTCCTATCTTCATGTCTTCTTCTTTACCTCTACAACCCAAACAACCTAGCTGCAATGCAGCACAAACAAGAAAACTTTACCAGCTATTACTTGAGGTCTCCTATTACCACCCAGGGAAGCTTGTTACATTCCCTTGTGGAACATAGGAGTATCATCAATATTTGGCCTTTCAAGGAGAAGACTCACAAGCTTCATCCATCCAGACTTGCTCATATTTTAGCCCAATAAGAATTGAAATGGCATAGTAATGAACTCAAGTTAGAGATTCGGAAGGGGGATTATAATATGGAAACAGCTAGAATAGGCAGAAATCCATATTCAACTAGTACAGCTAGTTTACTTAGTTAATACTGATCAATTTACGTAAATTGCAAGGCAAGTGCCACCCATCAGGAATTGTTTTATCACACATCACTTAGATGACAGCTATTTTTAAAGAACTGTGCTCCTGTTACACCATGTGAACAGAATTTGACCACAACAGCCACTCTAAGCATTCTTCCCCTCAGAACACAAAACAGCATGCACGCATGCAGTATACAATGTGCAATACAATCATCTACTTCCAACCACTGCTGTGCTCATCCAGCCAACATCCTTTCCGCAGCCATGGTTTACAAGATAGCTTTATGAAGAATATTATTTCACACACATTGCGTTCTCAAAACAGGTTGGTGTTAGCTATTAAAGTTGAAATTAAAAAAGGCCAAGAACAAAAATATGGAGAGAAAGGTTCTTGCGTTCATCACGAAGGGATTGTGTGAAGGCATTCATCAGATACTATGGGTACGTCTAAACTACACCTCTCTGTCGACAGAGAGATGTAGATTAGGCACGTTGAAATTGCTAATGAAGCGGGGATTTAAATATCCCGCGCTTCATTAGCATAAACATGGCTGCTGCTTTTTTTAAACGGAGCTTTTTCGAAAAAACAGCAGTATAGACATGGATCTTTCGAAAAATAAACCCTCAATGAGGTTTACAGGATCTTTCGAAAAAAGGGTTTATTTTTCAAAAAAATCTGCATCTAGACTGCCTTTTTTTTGAAAAAGCGCCGTTTTGGAAAAAAGCGGCGGCCATGTTTATGCTAATGAAGCACGGGATATTTAAATCCCCACTTCATTAGCAATTTCGACATGCCTAATCTACATCTCTCTGACAACAGAGGTGTAGTCTAGACACAGCCTATATGAATTGAGGGGAGTTGGGAGAGGAGTAAGAGACCAGTTCTGTGCGCTAAGACACAAAATCAGAAAGGTTTTAAAGAGTCTAGGCACAATTGTTGGAGCATGAAATTAATGAGCTGTGAGTGGAGTTGCCTGATACGGATAGTATGTCACACTGCATACCTATGAGATGGTGGGCACCAGCAAGTACTGATGTCAGGAGAACTGGGCTTGTGGTAGACAGAAATGCAGAGAATTGAGTTCTGCAATTCGCTGCACAGTTTATCCCAAGCTTCCTCAGTAGATTGCTATCGAAACCCCAGGTCAACTGCCACCCAGTACACAGACATTCTCTTTTTCCACCCCTGCCAACTAGTTCTGTGTATTTCAGAACAGAGTGATGGGCTTTAACCTGACAGATCTATTTCACCCCTAATATTTTATTAGATTCCATTCACTTAAAATATTATAGCTCCATCTTAGAGTCAGAGAAAGTTTACACTGTGTGTCCTGCCGAATCAGCACAAGGCTGAAATAATGTAATTTAAATAAACAACACTATTACTTACTGCATAGCAAGTTAGAAAAGTAATCCTAGAGTAAGCGAAAGTCACAATTGCAACACCACATATAAAGAATTACTTGACAAAGCAAGCTTTATTTCTCACAAATTAACCATGTATACTTAATTCATAAGCCACTGAGAAAATAAACATGTCAAGACACAATACTGATTTATCGCAATATAGCCTAGGGAGCTTTCAACTGCAAACAGAATGGTTGCTGTCAGCTTAATAGAAAACCGGAAATAGAAAGTACTTAAATAGCTACAAACTCAATTGTTTGAGAGTTGAGGTGTAAGTAGTAGCAAAATGAGCAGAAAGAAACTGTACTTTTGCATGATGAATTAGCCAAACATTCCAAGAAAAAACTCTATACACTGATTAATCAGAACAACACTGTTCTAAATATATTACACAATCAAGCAGCTAAATTTATACACGTTTATACTTTTAAAGACACCAGATACAAAACTTTGCTCTTCATTTGTCTTTGGACTAAAACACTAAAGGCAACAACTTAAATTCCAAGACTTTAACAGTCAACAAAAACAAATCAAAAATCCAAACAAGCGAGCCTTACCTAGATCAGAAGACATAGTTTTCATGTATTCTGCTACCAAATTCACTCTGTTGCTGCTGTATGCACCAGTAATTGATTTCACAATAGTAAGGATCACATGACAGGTTCACATATCCCCATTTACAAGTTTTGAAGACCACTGACAAGAAATTATCAGATGCTTGGTGCATACTCAAAGTTTACAGTTCAAAGACAGAATGTGATACGCTCCACCTCTTTGAAGGCATGCCTGCTGGAGAGAGAGTGCGCACAAGCAAGCAAAACTAAGGAGAGAAGAGAGATAAACAGTCTGAGAAGGCTTTGCCCCTGTTAAACAGAAAAACAAGGGAATCAACTTATGTAACCTTCAAACCTCAGGCACACACTAAGTTGTTTTCCTCTAATGACTCAGCTGTTTTGGAAGTTCCTAGGACTGTGTTAATTCCACCACTGTATAAAATACAAGGTTAAAATGATAACAGTAGCTCTTTCCTCTGGTTAGTTCTTACATTCCCGTTGGAAATAAAAGTCATTTAGTTGCAATGTCCTTTTCATGGTGCAAACAAAGCGTGTTTAGATGGCTTCTCTGAACCAAAGTAAACATGAAGATTAGAACTCCAGAGAAAAAGTAGAACCAAAAAAGATCATGGAATCTACTACATATTTGAGAGCTTGTGTGTCTGTTTGTTCAAGAACTCCTCCTAAATGGTAAGAGCTGGATCACCAAGTTCAGTATACAGCTTACTCTTATCACAACTAAAAGCAACGTAAGGGTTTGATTTTGCCAGGAAAATGGCCTATGCCTGGAATGGGACGGTCTCTCTTCTGTATGGTTTTATGAGAAGCAGAATCACGAGACAGGTGAAAGGGGCTGGCTGGGGTGTGACCCGCCCCAGGTGCAAGCCTCCCATCGCCCAGAGCCCTTTGGAAAAGGGAGCTGAAGCTCTGCTCCCACCTGCAGATTCACACAGGAACATTGCTGGCTGTTCCCATGTCAGGTAGCAATGGGGAGTCCACTGTTTGTTGCACTCTCCAGCCAGAAGGAAGAATGCAAGGGGCAGATGAGCTGTGCACTTTGCTCTCACTCCCCTGACAGAGACAGGAAGGGGAAGAGCAAACAACCCTTATACGAAACTTGGGGGAGGGGGAGTTTTGAACACACCACTGTTTCCCTCCCCCCCCCCAACACACACACACAGCCCCCTGCCCTGAGCCCCTCACACTCCCCACCCCGCAACCCTTACTCATGTACCCCCCACGCCTCCAGTCTCTTGATTCTGTGCTTGCAATCAGAATCAATTTTATATGGTGTGCCGGGTGCGCCTGGGCACACCCTAATGCAGGGGCGGACTGGCAGACGGGCCGGCTGGAGGAGGAGGGGTGTGACGGGGCAAGCCCGTCCCCCTCCCCCCGCAAGAAGACGCCGGCGGCCACGGCGTTAGAAGCTGTGCAGCCCAGCACGCCTTGGCGCTGCTGCACATGCTCCGGCAGCCCCGCAGGCACTTCAAAAGCCGGGGGCCGCACACCATGAAGCCGGTGGAGGACGTGGGAGGCCTTCGGGTGAGTGTGGCCCCCTCCGGCCAGCCACCTCCTCCCGTGCACCCTCCTGCAACTTCCCCCCGCCCGTGTGCTCCCTCTGGCCGGCAACCCCTTCTCGTGTGCCCCCTGCAACTCCCCCTCCCTGCCTGTGGGGCCCCTCCCGCCTGTGTACCCCCACTGCCGGCCACCCCGGTGCGGCTCTGGCTGCAGCGGAGCGGAGTCGCTCACAGGGGGAGGAGGGGCGGCTGGGCTCCCAGCTTTGCCAGCGCCGCTCGCCTGCCTGAACGCCGGGACTTTCCCAGTGGGCCGTCCTCCGGCTAGCGGCTGCTGGAGGAGGAGGGGGATAAACCCTGAAAGCCGCTCCTGGATGCCGCGCAGAGCCCAGGTGCGGGGGGCGGTGCAGGAGGCATAAAGCCCGCGGACCGGTGGTGCTGGGCAGGGGAGGCTGCCTGGCAGGGGCGGACTCGCGGCAGGAGAGGCCCTGCCCACTACCTGAAAGTTTCAGGGAAAGGCTCCAGCGGGGATGGATAATTCCGGGGAATCAGGCTCTGAATGCAGAAGCGGGGGAGGGAGGGAGGAGACAGCCCAGCTGGCTAGCGCTGCCTGGAGCTGGCAGAGCGGGGCTGCGGTGGGGGCAGGCGGAGAGGTGGGGCTTTAACCCCTTCCACTCCCCTCTCGCAGCTGCAGCCTCCCGGGGGTGGGAGGCACACACAGGCATCCTCCCTCTGCACCTCCACCCAAGGCCGGGTTGGGGGAGGGCAGGATAAACCCACAGGGACTCACCCAGCCCCTGGGCTTGGGGCAGGACGCGGGGGCAAAGCTGCCCGACCACAGACGGGGCTGCTGGAGGAGGGAGACGCGGAGCAGGAGTGTGGCGGGGCGATCCCTTAGAGATGCCGAGCCAGGGCCAAGGGAAGAGAAGAGACCCACCCCAGGGACCTCACCTAGTCCCCGTGGGAGACGACCTTCGGCTCCGCAGCCCACCTGTGGACTCAGCCACATTGGGCTCACATCCGCCCCCATGAGAAGGCACTGGGCCGGGGAATGTTTACCTGTGCCCTGGGAGGGGAGATTCCCTGGGGCAGGATTGCGGGAGAGTCAGGGGAAGGGTTAAAATCCCCCGGGCAGATCAGAAAGTAGGCTCCTGCAAGAGGGGGAAAAGGCTACTGCCTTGCAGTTGCCTCCAGCCAAGAAAAACTGTTGTGCTTTTCCCCGCCCTGATGAGCAATGTCCATCTCTCCAGTGCACAGACACATACACTCCTGGGCAGCCATCCGGGCCTGCTTAATGTGTCCCAGTGAGAGGGTCTTGCTCCGAAACCATATGGCCAGAAACACTGGATACTGTCTGATGTATGAGGTGAATTGGCAAGGCCCCCCAACCTGGGCTCTCTGGGGCAGCCTGCACAAGCCAGCTGGAGAACACCCTGTAGGCCTCTCTTGTGACGGGTCTCAGTGGCCACAGTAGCGGGGGTTACTCATGGAAGCCACAGAACCCATCAGCAGCCCCCGGGGATCACCCCCAAGTGTGTGTGTGTGGGGGCATCAGGGAAAAAGAGGAAAAAGGGGGGGCAGGGGCAGTGAGGGAAGGGGAGGCAGCAGGAGGTGCAGGGGTAAGGGAAGGTGCAGGTGCCAGGGGATTCTGGGGGTGAAGCAGAAGAGCAGACACCTGAAGGGGAGGGACCAACACCAGAGGAGAGAGGCAGGGCAGGTGTGTAGAGGGAGGTGTTAGGAGAAGGGATGAGGAGGGGTAGCTCACAATCAGAGTAGGGCTACTGGAGGAGTGGGCACAGGGAAGAAAGAAGGGCTGGTGGAGGGGGGCAGGTCTCAGGAAGGTTAAGGGCAGTGAGAAGGGCAGGATTCAGGACAGCAGAGGAGGGTGAGGGGTTGGGGGCAGCAGGCACCAGGGGAGCTGATGGAGCAAGGGGAGGAGACATGGCAGCAGAGGGAAATGGTAGAGGTTTATAAGATATTTATTAATAACTTGGGTGCCACAGTGACACATCCAAACAAGCCCCATGAACTCAGTACTGGCGCACAACACAAAATTCATTCGGCTCATAGGAGGAAACTCTTAGAGGGAACACTTCCCCCAGCCTCTCCGTCCCCGAGTTCATGTCACACACATTGGGTTAATGCAATTGCAGGATAGTTGCAGGAGGAGAGTTTGGTGGGGGCCAAAATAATCCCCACTGCAGTGGTCCCCAATGCGGTGCCCGCGGGTGCCATGGCATTTATGTGCGCCCGCCTAGTGACCAGGGCTGGCCCGAGCCATTCTTGCACCCTGGGCGCGCGGTGCTGCGCCTGGCAGCCCCGAACGGTTGGGGACCACTGCCCTATTGGTAGGAGGATGGTGGGAAAAATCCTTGGGGGGGGGTCACATGACACCTTTTACTTCTGGTCATGTGTTCATCTTGCCCCGAGAGTGTTACCTCCAGAGGCTTGGCTAATGGGAGTCAGGGGGTGTGGCTAATGGGGGTCAGAGGTGTGGCCAATGGGGGTCAAAGAGTACATTTTTAAACAATTCTTTGGGTGCACACCCTAATGAAATGTGCTGTGCACGCCTATGGGTGCAAATGCAAATTATCTTAGGAAAGTACAGAGAAGATAGTAACAATTACCCTTTCCAGTTCGTCTGTTGTCATACAAACAGCAGAAGATCCCCAGAATCCCTCTCCTTTAACGTCATGCCCTACTTGTATTGTATGACAATTGCTCTGTAGCAGGTGTAACTTTGCTTACGCCGTAGCAGACAGTATTCACAACTAAACACAGTGGTCAGCAAAATAAAATACATGAACGTTACTTATCCTGTTTCCTTCTCACTCATGTAGATCATGTGACAGGGACAAATGCTGCCCAGGCTTAGGGGGGAAAACCCTTAAAAGTCCTGAATTTCATTTGGGGCAGGAGGAACAAAATGGGTTAAATGGACTCAGTTCTTGGTAAATTCAGACCATGTGAATCAGAACATGGCAGCTTTCATTTAATTCATAGCAGTTGAAGTCCTCTTCCTCAATCACTGCTCAGAGTATCAGGGCACGAATCTGCTTCTGCCTGCAGGAGGATTGGAAGGTGGTGTGTAAGATGATGCAGATGAGTATAAACTGGTGCAACTTGCACACCAAATGAAGAAAAGAGAGAGATAACAGGAAAAACTGACAAAATAGCATAGGCCATCGGTGCTGGTACTAGGATATGTGTGGGCAATAATTTTTGATGGAAGGCCATTACAAGATTTTGGAAAGTGGTCAAAGAACACACTTTTCTATGGAGGAGGTGCAGGGACTGGGACGGAGGTTGGGTGCAGAAGAGAGCTCGGAGTAAGGGTTTAGAGGTGCAAGAGGGGGTGTGACGTCTGGGGGAGTTTGGGTGAAGGAGGGAGTTGTGACCTGGGGCAGGAGATTGGGGCGCAGAGTCCGGGAGGGGGTATGGGTGTAGGAGAGGATTCAGGCCTGTGATAGGAGTGGGGAGGGTGCAGGATCTGGGAGGGAGTTGTGACCTGAGCAAAGGGGGTGAGAGGGTTTGGGTGGTGACCTGAAGCAGGGTGTTGGGGTGCCAAATGAGGCTCTTACCTCATCAGCCCCTGGCCAGCAGCCCAGTGGGACCCTGAGACAGATTCTCTGCCTCACAGCCCCAGGCTGCTCCGAATGGCTGGCTGCTCCCTATCTGTGCTTCCCTGAGCCATGCGCCGGGGGGAGGTAGCTGCAATGATTGGGCTGGGTTGGGGGCAGGGCGCAAAGTCTCTCCCCTCAAAAAGGGGCTTGGGGCTGTGGCAGGCAGAGAGCCTGCCTCAGGCTCCTGGTTTGGTGGGTTGGGGGCCTGAACTAGGGGGTTCTTCGGGGCTCAGATCAGGGATGTTAAAATTAGTGTAATTTGCTAACCATGTTAACAACTGAAAATTTCAGCAGTTACATGTGGGTCAGCTGCCAGCTCCCTGGAAGCTGGCTTTTAAGGTGGCTCCTGTCATATAAAAAGTCATCTGGGGGGCCTGCAACTCACCAGGCTAGGATGGAAGTTTCCATCATAGCTGTACATAGCCTGGGACCCTGCAAGCTCAAACAGCAGTTGGCCCTTATCAGCTTTAACACATGCACTTGAGCTGGGAAACTAAGAAGTGGTAAACAAGTCTGACCTCAGTCTCAGCTCCTAAGAGTGATAAGAATGGCGTTGAGCTAGTATGCGCACACCTGGTAAACAACTGTAGTATAACTAGTGTATGGAGTCCCGTGCCCAGTGAGTCTCACCAGGGACCTAGACCTTGGAGGGGGCCCTGGATTCCCCCAGCTGGAGCCACGTCCACGGCAGCCTGGTGCGAGGTGACAGGAATGGGACTCCCCGCAGACTGAAGGGGTGTAAGCATTTTTAAGTGCTTATTGCTCTCTTATGCATTGCTCGGCCTGTGCTTATTGATGCATCACTTTGCAGTAGCTGTGTAACCATAGGGCAGCATTAACCCTGTAATAGTAGTGATGTATCGAGATTAATAAAAGCAACTATCCCTAATCGGCTCTGTCTTGAAGCGAATCCATAATCCTGTTTGGCCATGCCCCTGTGAGTTGACAACTCCCAGCATGCACCGGCTGCTACCCACCTGCCACCCTGCTCCCTGGGAGCCAGCTGCTGCCTTGCACTGCTCTGATACAGAGGCAGCAATGTGGGATGGCAAGTGGCTCCCCAGGAGCTGGACCAGGAGTCGCATGAAGCCATATAGCAGTTTGGGTAACCAATAAGCTCACGCTTATCTGTTACCTGTTTACACAGCTACACTCTTATATCCCTAGCTCAGATGCTGGTAAATTTTTCAGCATGAGCTGAGTAATAGATGAATTACAGTGATGGCTGTTTTTTTAAATCTTACAGTGCATTTGGCCAGGGGATTTGGACAAGGAAGAATAAAAAAAATGAGAGCAGAGCTGAAGATGGAGTCTAAGATAGTATAATTTCTTTGCTGAGGTACTAAAGGAAGAATGGAAATCAAGTACAAACTTAAGTAATTTAACCTATGCAAGGTGCTGAAATAATTTGTATATGGGGGGTGCTGAGAGCTACTGAACCAAACTGTAAAACCTGTGTATGATGGGAAAACACTCCAAGCCAGAGCTCTGAGCAGCAGCAGCCACAGAAGGAGCATTACAAGAGCTAAGTGCCTTTGTTACTAGCTAATCATCCTCCCCTGGACAGTCTGCTATGAATTTCCCTTCCCCACCTGAAACGTGTTTTAGTCACCATCTTCTTCTAAGGTCTGAATATGTTATGAAGCTGGTGATGTGGTTAGCATTAAGCTACACTCCCCAAGTCTGTATCCAAATGAATCTTAGTTCATACCGTAACTTCCCTCCGTCTACCACCTCCCTTGATTAATAGATAGGACTACCTGATAATGAACGTGCAGATTTAAAGGCACAGTGTACTACAATATTTGCTTATTAGAAAACCCCCACACATTTCCTATTACTACCCATAGGCAATTTTAGTAAGGAAACCACTTAAAAGCCATCCAAATAGTGTTTTGCCTCCATAACAGATGCAATATTAGATCCCAAAGGGATATGTAACCTGCTTCAAAAAATATTCTCAACATCAAAAAACCCCAAGAGTAACTAATCCCCAACAAGTAACTTTTTTTTTTTTTTTAAATTAAGGAAGCCAATTCCCTAAAACTTGTAATCCCTCACAGCCCTGTTTAGTGTTATTTATATGCAGAACAAGCTATCATCATCATTAAGGTATTGATAATTGGTTTACTATCTTTATATTGAAGAGTCAGCTCTTGGGAACTGGGCCATTCATTATTTTCTTTACGGTACAGACATTGGGTCATGTCAGCAAACAGTTTTGCCAACCCCCAATAAAACTTACAACGGTTTTGCTCTTGTTATTTTAAAACTTTGTTACGTATTTTGCCTTTAGTGTGAAAATGCAAGTCTTATTCATAGATATCTGAAACTAGAATAAGGCCTTGAGGTTTCACCATGAAATCCTAGTTTCTCTCTAGTTCAAAATATTTAGGGATGATCTCACTCTTACTCTTTCACCTCTCGACCCTACGAGGTGAGCAAGCAGGAAAACTGAATTTCAGTGAAGAGGAGTACATGCTTCCTTCAAAAATAATTGTAAATTGAACCTGTTTCTTTGTTCTGAAATTAACCCCTCCCCAGCAATTGTGTTTTCTGGGGGCAACTGAAAACAAGATAGAAAGACATGCTATCAAATGGAGCTCTGCTCACTCCAACTCAGCAAGTAAGTTTGGAACCCATTACAAATATCTTAAAGGGAATATCAGTATGCTGATGAATCCTTGGAGTGAACACTGTATAAATTTCAATATGAGAAGAACTGCAAAGAGGGAAAGCTGCAAATTCTCCAGCCCTAAGTTTGTTAAATATTGATTAATTAACTAATCGAATAGTTGATGGGATTTCCATCAACTGTTCAATTAGTTGATAAGGACTAGTGCGCATTCCGCCTTTGAAATATACAAGAGCCCCAGTAGGGGCTCTTGTGCATTTCAAAGAGCAAGTGCCGCCCTGCACCCCTGCCCTGTCCTATGGAGCTGGAGGAAACCAGCTTTTAAGACGGCTTCCCCTAGCATCCCCTCCTCTTCCCGCCCTTGCTACCTCTGTGATAGAGGTAGCAAGAAGGGGGAAGCAACTAGTCGACTAATGTATTGACTATCTGATAAGTTTTGCTTATCAGACAGTCGACTAGTCGCTTACATCCTCATAGACTCATAGACTTTAAGGTCAGAAGGGACCATTATAATCATCTAGTCTGACCCCCTGCACAATGCAGGCCACAGAATCTCACCCACCCTCTCCTAGAATAATCCTCTCACCTATATCTCAGATATTGAAGCCTTCAAATAGTTTGAAGACCCCAAGATGCAGAGAATCCTCCAGCTGTGATCTGTACCCCATGCTACAGAGGAAGGCGAAAAACCTCCAGGGCCTCTGCCAATCTACCCTGGAGGAAAATTCCTTCCCGACCCCAAATATGGCGATCAGCTAAACCCTGAGCATGTGGACAAAACTCACCAGCCAGACACCCAGAAAGTTCTCTATAGTAACTCCCATCATCCCTCCATTGACCTATTTACCACTGATAATGAATGGTCAATTAGTTACCAAGATCATGTTATCTCATCAAACCATCCCCTTCATAAACCCATCTAGTTTAATCTTGAAGCCAGATAGATCTTTTGCCCCCACTACTTCCCTTGGAAGGCCGTTCCAGAACCTCACTCCTCTAATGGTTAGAAACCTTCGTCTAATCTCAAGTCTAAACTTCCTACTAGCCAGCTTATATCCATTTGTTCTTGTGTCCACATTGGTATTAAGCTTAAATAATTCCTCTCCTCCTGGTATTTATCCCTCTAATATATTTAAAGAGTGCAATCATGTCCCCCCTCAGCCTTCTTTTGGTTAAGGTAAACAAGCCAAGCTCCTTGAGTCTCCTTTCATAAGACAGGTTTTCCATTCCTCGGATCATCCTAGTGGCCTTTCTTTGTACCTGTTCTAGTTTGAATTCATCCTTCTTAAACACGGGAGACAAGAACTGCACACAGTATTCCAAATGGGGTCTCACCAATGCCTTGTATAACGGCACTAACACCTCCTTATCCCTACTGGAAGTACCTCGCCTAATACATCTCAAGACCGTATTAGCCTTTTTCACGGCCATGTCACAATGGCGGCTCATAGTCATCCTATAATCAACCAGGACTCCGAGGTCCTTCTCCTCCTCCGTTACTTCCAACTGATGTGTCCCCAGCTTATAACTAAAATTCTTGTTATTAATCCCTAAATGCATAACCTTACACTTCTCGCTATTAAATTTCATCCTATTGCTATCACTCCAATTTACAAGGTCATCCAGATCTTCCTGTATGATATCCCGATCCTTTTCTGAATTGGCAATACCTCCCAACTTTGTGTCATCCGCAAATTTTATCAGGACACTTCCACTTTTGGTGCCAAGGTCAGCAATAAAAGATTAAATAAAATTGGCCCCAAAACTGATCCCTGAGGAACTCCGCTAGTAACCTTCCTCCAACCTGACAGTTCACCTTTCAATATGACCCGCTGTAGTCTCCCCTTTAACCAGTTGCTTATCCACCTCTCAACTTTCATATTAATCCCTACTTTTTCCAATTTAACCAATTCCCCATGTGGTACTGTATCAAATGCCTTACTAAAGTCGAGGTAGATTAGATCCACTGCATTTCCTTTATCTAAAAAATCTGTTACTTTCTCAAAAAGGAGATCAGGTTGGTTTGGCACGATCTACCTTTGTAAAACCATGTTGTAATTTGTCCCAATTGCCATTAGCCTCAATGTCTCTAACTACTTTCTCCTTCAAAATTTTTTCCAAGATCTTGCATACTACAGATGTCAAACTAACAGGCCTATAGTTACCCGGTCGCTTTTTTCCTTTCTTAAAAATAGGAACTATATTAGCAATTCTCCAGTCAAATGGTACAACCCTGAGTTTAGAGATTTATTAAAAATTTTTGCTAATGGACTTGCAATTTCATGTGCCAGTTCCTTTAATATTCTTGGATGAAGATTATCTGGGCCCCGATTTACTCCCATTAAGCTGTTCAAGTTTGGCTTTTACCTCAGATATGGTAATATCTACCTCCATATCCTTAGTCCCATTTGTTATGTTACCATTATCCCTAAGCTCTTCATTAGCCTCATTAAAGACTGAAGCAAAGTATTTGTTTAGATATTGGGCCATTCCTAGATTATCCTTAACCTCCACTCCATCCTTAGTAATTAGCGGTCCTACTTCTTCTTTTTGTTTTTTCCTATTTATATGGCTATAAAACCTTTTACTATTGGTTTTAATTCCTTTGCAAGGTCCAACTCTACCTGACTTTTAGCCTCTCTCACTTTGTCCCTACATGCTCTAACCTCAATAAGGTAGCTTTCTTTACTGATCCCTCCCGTCTTCCACTCCTTATATGCTTTCTGCTTTTTCTTAATCACCTCTCTGAGATGCTTGCTCATCCAGCTTGGTCTAACACACCTGCCTATAATTTTTTTCCCTTTTCTTGGGATACAGGCTTCTGACAGCTTCTGCAACTTTAACTTAAAATAATCCCAGGCCTCCTCCACCTCAAGATCCATAATTTCTTTAGTCCAATCAACTTCCCTAACTAATTTCCTTAATTTATTAAAGTTAGCCCTTTGAAATCAAAACCCTAGTCTCAGATTTATTTTTGTTTATCCTTCCATTTAATTTGAACTGTATTAGCTCATGATCACTCGAGCCAAGATTGTCCCCTACAACCATTTCATCTATGAGGTCCTCGCTACTCACCAAAACCAAATCTAAAATAGCATCCCCTTGTTGGTTCAGCAACTACTTGATGAAGGAATTCATCAGCTATCACATCTAGGAAAATCTGAGCCCTATTATTATTACTAGCACTTGTTCTCCAGTCTATATCTGGAAAGTTGAAATCTCCCATGATTACGCAGTTTCCATGAGTATTTACTTCATTAAAAACATTAAAGAGGTCTCTATCCATATCCAAATTGGATCCTGGTGGTCTATAACACACCCCAAGCACTATCCCAGGAGGATCTGATAGTTTTCTTCCCCAATGTGATTTTTGCCCAAACAGACTCTGTCTTCTCCATTCCATCACTTTTTATTTCTTTACAATCTACCTCATCTTTGATATACAATGACTCCACCACCTTTACCCTTATTTCTGTCTTTCCTAAACAGCACATCCCTTCAATACCTGTATTCCAATCATGCCTAGTATTCCACCATGTTTCTGTTATTCCTATAATATCTGGTTTCACTTCCTGGACCAATAGCTCTAGTTCCTCCATTTTGTTACCTAGGCTCCTCGCATTGGTGTACAAACATCTTAGTTTTTGCTGTTTGGCCTCACTCACATTCTTTACCCAATTTGGCACCGACGTTGTACCTCCAATATGACCTATTAGACTAGTATCCACCCTACCCTTCCTCATGTACATTCTCCTACCCCCAGCTATATCCTTTCTTACTTTGTTTTCCTCCCTCTCAGTGTTAAAATCTGGCATAGAGATTACGTGGACATCTCCCAACCGTCTCCCCCAAATTCCTAGTTTAAAGCGCTCTTAATCAGTTGAGCCAGCCTCCATCCTAGAAGTCTATTTCCCTCTCTACTTAGGTGAAGTCCATCCCGAGAGAACAGTCCTCTGTCCATAAATGCCTCCCAGTGACCATACATCCCAAAGCCCTCCTTATAGCACCACTGCCTAAGCCATCTATTGATCATCATAATCCTGTCACATCTTAGTTGCCCTTCTCTAGGAACAGACAGAATGCCACTAAACATCACCTGAGCCTCAATTTCCTTGGCGTCCTCCCCAGCCTAGCATAGTCTCCTTAATCTGCTCCAGCGAGAATCTAGCCGTATCATTTGTTCCTACATGAAGGATGATCAATGGATTCCTTCCTGCTTCCTTAATAATCCTCTTCAACCTCAGTTCCACATCCCGTATCTTAGCACCTGGCAGACAGCACACCCTTCTATTCTCTGGATCAGCTCTGGTTACAGGCCTATCTGTTCTTCTCAATAAGGAGTCCCCAATCACGTAGACCTGCCTTTTCCTAGTGACAGTGCAATTCTCTGGTCTATCTCTTGCTTCCTCTGGCTGCAAGTCCTTGCCATTCCTGTTTTCCCTTGTAATCCTCTTTAACCCATCCTGTATCCTCCTGATGCTCATTATTGGTATTGTCTCCATTATCCTGTTACCTACCAGCCCTGTGCTCTTGGGAAGCCAGGGAGTGACACTCATGGAAAACCATCCCCTTCCCCCAGGCCTCTGCTAGAATCAAAGACAAAGCAATGAAAAGGCCCGGGAAGACACACCTAAACTGCTTCAGACAAGGGTGATAGAATTAAGCAAACACCCCAGCCTCATCTGCATTGAAGACAGAACAGAGACACATCTCCATTAGCATATAGAATGGAGACCAGCTTTTCCAAAGCAGGAACCACACTGAACTATGGGATACCAAAAGCAGAGAAGCACTGCCTGATGGGAAATCTCTGCTCCAGATGCTAATGAACCCAGGCCTGCTCACACCCAAATTAGTCATTATCAAACCAATTCTAGTAATGGATCCTATTGACATCCAAAATAGTGAAACTGCCTAGTTGTATTGTGAGCTCCTTCAAGGAACATCACCCATAACCAGGGGTGATCAGTCTCTATTGTCTCACCTCTGTTTACCCAGAAACAAATCCAGTGTTCTCTTCGAACTATTGTCCTGTCCCTATAAATACTCCTACCCTTACTCAAGAAAAACTGTTCTGATACCTGGATTTAAACTGCATCAGTTCCATTGAGACTTCTTCATCTCCTGTCTGATCGTGCTGGGGGCTCTGCTCTGCTCGTCTCCTGTCCTCTGGACCCCCGGCTACCATCATCATCTGGGAGCCCCGATCAGTGCAAGCTCCATGGAGTGGTGAAGTGTCTGTCTGTCTCTCTCTCTCTCTCTCCCCACTTCCCCTCCTCCCCCACTACCTCTTTCTAAGCCTAGCCTCCTGACTCTGCCCTATGTAAACTGTTATATAGTTACCTAGCCCTAACATCTGTAATCAGTTTCATATTAGATTTAATATTGTAACTGTTATCTGTGTTTGGCTTCCTATCACTACCCAGAAATAAATAACTTTCATTGTTAAGCTGGTTGCTTCTCTCTCTTTCTCTTTTGCTCACTCTTCCTCAAGGGATGTTGTTTTGGCTTCCCCCTTTGCTCTGTAACAACGCCACTTGTACCCAAGCTAAAGATCCCTGTAGTGCCCAAAATCCTGTGGGGTTTGCTCATCGTGTGGTTTACCAGTGTATGACTGTGGTGTGAAAGTGGGGATGGGGGTGCTGAACGTGGGGGCTTATGAGGTTGGCAGCTTACAGTGCTGTTTAATCTAGCCCACTGAGTCCAAAGGCTCATGAGGGTGCAATGTGGCATTGCTGTTAACCCAGCCTGCTGAATGCAGGGACACATGAGGGGTCAGCTTATGAGTGCTGATTACCCAGTCCTCTCAGGCATGCTCTGTTAGTGGGTGTGAGTGTCTGTGTGTGTTGCTAAGGTGGGAAGAACCCCATCCTGAGGAACCTAGTTCCTGCAAGAGAGCTCCAATGAGAGGGGGAATTGGCAGCAAGGAGAATTCAGCTCCGTATGAGCGCACAAGTAAACACAAGCAGCACACTGCTAGAGTTGTTAACCTGCCCCCAGTCCCATAAGAGTGACCCTAATAAATGAGCATATCCCAGAGTATTGGGCAAATCTGGTAACAATCTCTACTCTCAAACAGACAAATACTGCTGGAAATTACACTGGAATTAAAAACACACACTACCAAGTACATATCACAAATTTAGCACCACATCCAGAGATGAAGGGTGGCTTAGTGCTTAGGAAACCTGTGTTCATTTCTTGAAATTATTCATCTTGATTTCAATAGACCTACTGGTTGGTGACCACTGCCCTAGCCCAAAGAGCCTGTCCTCCAGAAGACAAGAGATGCAAGAGCAGCACAAAAGCAATTTGTTTCCAGTGCCATTTTCTGCAAGTGCAATTTGCTGGCGGAATCTGACTTGGGACCTCTGGAGCTTAGTATATCAGCCTGTACTGCAGAAGCTAAAAGCCAGCTGTGACCGGCTTCTTCACACTCCTTGCTCAGCCTGTCCTCCTTCCATCCCTCCTACAGAAAAAACAATCAGCCTTGTTTTCAGAGACTCTCAGGAAACAAGGGAAAAAAATCTTCCCAGTAGGGATGTAAAAAGGTTAACCGGTTACCAAGTAAGCATTAGGCTTATTGGGTAACTAGTTGGATGGCCAGCTGTGCCATGTTGTAAGCAGCCCTGGCTGCCATGCCTGTGTCAGACTGACAGGACCCCAGCCCCGGCAGAGTTCAGGCAGGACCCTGGCCCCACTAGAGTGGCCCTTGCAGAGAGGCAGGACACTGGCCCCAGCTGCCTTCTGACATCCTGCCCACAGTTAACCGGTTCAACGGTATAATTTTAATAGTTTAACGGGTTAACAATTTTAATGGTTGTTGACATTCCTAGTATAAACAGTGCTTTGAAGTCGCAGCCCAGGCTGGTTCTTCCATGTTGGGCTCAGCTGTGAACAGCTCCCCATCTAGAAAATAAGGGTAATAGCTCTTCCCTACCTCAAAGCGGTGTTTAGAGGATAAATACATTAAAAATTGAAAGGTGCTCATAATACGGTAATGGCTCCACATACAAGTACCACAGACAGTGACTGATTTTAAAGAAAAGTATCATCATCAATACAGTCTCAATTCCTGCATGGAAGAGGCCATATATTTATATAAAAATATTCTGTATGAGAAAAGAGTTGCAGAATAGAGAGATCTGCTCAGTGAAACGGTCAGAAAAGACAGACTAGCAGTCTGCCTATTAGATAAGGTATACAGCATGACTATCAAAGACTATGTAAGGGTTGGGGACAGAAACAGCTGAGTCATCTCAGAGCCAATGAATATTTTCTTTCCTAGAAAATCTCTTTAGGGCAACCTGACCTTCAAAAAGTCAATGGATGATTAAGACTGCACAAGCCTGAGAAAGCTTGTGAGAAACTAGATGTACATTATTGGGAAATTTCTTAATTTTACCAGCTATCAGAACTGCATTTTATGTACCACATGGATAGTATCTTCAAGGGATAGACAGAAGTAAAAACTGTATGGGAACAGACGGGTATTATTTTACTCCCAGCAAAATCAGTTCTAATGTCAGGCTGATACTAAAAGAGGGAACTGAGGTCAGGTCTACATTGAAGGGGATTGTCAAATTAAGATAAGCAACTCCAGCTATGTTAACTACGTAGCTGGAGTCTATGTACCTTAATTCGAGTTTCCCTGCCGTCCCCACAGTGGGAGGCCAATGGGAGCAAATTGCTCCCATCGGCTTCCCTTACTTCTTACAGCAGCAAGAGTACTAGCCACCGACAGGGACACCCTCTGACTTCCATTTAGTGAGTCATTACTAGACCCACTAAATTGAACGCTGGAAAAATTGATTGCGACAGCGTCAATCTTCCGCCTAGTGAAGCCATGGCCTTTGTCGCTCCCGAATCATTTTACAAGTTTCAAAATACATGGCTGGTCTTACAAATGTAGAAAAGATAATTTATGATCCCATATGATTAGACAGCAGATAAAGGGATTTGAGGGATTTAAAACAGCTACAACATAGACATCCCATTAACTTATTTCTCTGGTGTTCCATTCAGCATTCCTTATTCTAGGTAAGGATGGTACAAGTGATGAAACGGATTATGCTGCTTTTGAAAAAAAAAATCAATGTAGTAAAGCATTGGTATGACTTTATTAGAAGCAAGTTGACAGTAGATGCAACTACAGCATTAACATCTTCAGAGTAATGTGCCTACCAAGTAAGTGGGATAACATCACTATTTCTTAGGGCTGTATAGGCCATGTCATCAACTACATTTCCTACACAGTTTCCTTGTTAGCAATGCTAAGATATCACAGACCTGTCATGCTATTAGAAAATAGCTTCTCCCAAAATTTGTCACTAGAGTGTCATTACCAATATAAGAAAACCTAAGGAATGGGTGATAAAATTTGATTAAATCTCTCTACCTACACAGAAAAGAGAGTGTCATGAAATGAAATCTCAGTAATTCTGGTTCAAATCTTCTCATTATTGGTTAACGGAGAATGTTTCTAAAAAGGATTATTTTATCCATATTATTCAAATTATGTGAGATACATTCAGTAAAACAGTGTTTGGTGGGTTCAAGAACATGCATCATGGGTGTCCGGTATAATAGGCTGGGGAAGGTACAGCATTCCCAAACAGCCTGCCTGGCCCTGCCCACACACTCCACCCCCAGAAGGCCTGCTGTAGGCATACTGGGGGCCGAGTGTTGCTGCCCCCCAGCGCCTGCCTTTTCTGGTGCTCTTGGCCAGGGAGGCTGAGGCATGCATGTGCCCATCCTCCCCTCCTCTCCATGGTGGCAGGGCGGGGAGGGAGGGAGGGGCAGGGAGGCAGCTTGGCTCCCACGGGGGACAGGGCCTCAGCAAAAGGAATGGGGTTGGGGGGCTTGCCTCGCCTAGCCTTACCTTTACTGACCACCCATGACATGCATAGTATATTGTTAAATTCCATAGTAATTAGTTAAACCCCCTCAAATTGAAGCCACTGGCTAAATCGAACACTCCCTACCTCAGCACTCCAGGAATCAGAAGAGTTAATGCAAAAACATCTTGATAAAATACTTGGCACTTCTGTGTTGCCTTCCATCTCAAAGCACTGTTCAAGCCGTAATTAAGTTTCACCAACACTGAGTTCTAGATTCTGACCTTTCTACAGGTGATGAAACTGAGGAAGAGAGAGGTTAAGGGACAAAATTAGAGCTAGAACTATTAACAGAACCCAAATCTCTTCATGCCAAATCCTATTCTTCTCATCATAATACCATGGTTCTCCTAACTTACACGGCGTTTCATATTTTAATGACATATATTATACTACAACACTTGTCATAACATGTATAGATATGAAAACATGTGAAAAGGATAAAAATCTTTAAGCACCACACAAGTGAGGAGATGTGCAGTCTTTGTCCACTGTGCCTGAATAGTCCATTTTGTTTCAACCACAAAGGGTGAAGTTGATGGCAGTTTAAGTAAAACTTTATTAAACCCTCTGGCCCACCCTGTTTGTTTGACTGAGTTGCTTCTAGGTAGGCCTGCCAACATTCTACCTGAACAAAACCAAACGCACTTGCCCCACCCCCTACCTCACGCCTTCTTTGCGGCCCTGCCCCTGCTTATTTCATCCACCTCCCTCTCTCTCCCCATCCTGGCTCATTTGCACTGGTCTGGCTCAGGGGACTGGGATGTGGTGACAGTTCCGGCTGGGGGTGTGAGCTCTGGCATGGGGCCAGAAATAAGAGGTAAGGGTGCAGGAGGGGGTTGGGGTACAGGCTCTGATGTGGAGCCAAGGATAAATCATTTGAGGTGCAGGAGAGTGCGTTTTGTGTTAGTATCAAGGGTAGGTAGTCATGGGTGCAGGCTTCGGGCAGCCCTTACCTCAAGCAGCTCCCAAAAGCAGCATGATATCCCTTTCTGGCTCCTAAATAGCTGTTCCCAGCCCATGGGAGTTATGGGGCTGCCACTTCGATTGGGGGCAGTGTACAGAGCCTCCTGGCTGCCCCTATGCTTAGGTATGAGAAGGGAGACATGCCGGCTGCTTCCAAATGCTGCGCAGCGTAGAAGCTATCAGGGAGCCTGCCAGCCGCACTGCGCAGCCCCTGTAAACCAGATAGTCAACGGTCCAGTCAGAGGTGTTGCCAGGATCCCATTCTGACTGCCTGTTCCAGCTGAAAAACCAGACAGCTGGTCACCCTACTTCTAGCCTAACTACCCACGTTCCCGGTTCCATTGGTGGTATGTCCCTTCAAGAAACATGGGCCCTCTGACTCAAACTCCAATGATTATTATCTATTTCCCCTATTTTAGGGAACATGTTAACATAAATACTAAAAACAAGTCATTGACACCCAGGACCTCATCTTCATGTCCCTTCAGCCTGAGGCTTCTGGCACATAGTGGAGATGAAAGCTTGTCTTTACAACAGACTCAGATGGTTACTGATTTTTTTTTTTTTTTTTGGGGGGGAGATTGTTGGTTGCCTGCTGAGGAGACCAAACTAAGGGGGAGACCAAACTAAGGGAAAGACCTCTCTCTCTTCCGGTCATCTTGTCTCCAAGTCTAGCAAACTCTCCTCCCTCCCTGAAGGGCTGGCTTCTTGATGATTCCCAGACACCCCATTTTGATGATCTCTGTAAGCTTGTGTCTCCTGTTCCTTCAGATCACTTATCACTCGTGTTGTCACCTCGTAACTGGTGTGTCATTGCACCCCTCAACTGCTTCGGTCTACTTCTGCTGTCCTTCTAGCAGCTGGATCCTCACATGAGTGCCTGATTCTAGAGTCAATAGGTCTTTGGTGGACCTGTTGTACTCGTGGCATGCTGTTATGCTGTTTCTTAGGCATGAACACAATTTTAGAATCATCACCTGTGATGGGAAAAAAAAAACCCTCAATTTAACTAGCATCAGAACCAAATTGCATTTTGTGCTGCTGCTCTTTGGGGGGTGCACATGTGAGACAGACACTGCATCATGCTATGCTCAACTGACCTTGCCCTGGCGCGATATCACACAGTAGCCGTATTTTATCATCAGCCATTAAGTTATAGTGGTGAATTTTGAATTGAAAACTCAAAAAAGGGACAAACATTTAAAGAAAGATTTGGCACCTCCGCATCAACTGTCAGTGATGATACTGAACATGAACATAAGAAAGTCAAAGTAATGAGATGTTACCGCAAGACATTGTGTTATTTGGATTTTTTTTTTTTTTTTTTTCCAGTGAACCATCTTGCTCTTCTCCACAATGTCTCACGTGTAGAAATAAACTCTCAAGCCATGCCATGGGGCCAAAGAAGTTAAATTCGACATCTTGTAAGCAAATATTTGTCTCTTGTCAATAATTTGAGTGTTTGAAGGCTTATAATGAAAAACAAGTACAAATGACCAATGGCCATAACTATTTCTAATTAAGTGCTGAACATATGATACTTGGTTCCTGAGCTTGTAATTTAGACAATCACCGAGATATTAATTCTACCAGCATGAGAAAGAAAATGTCAAAGTAACAAATGCAGCAAATGCAGTCAATGAATTCACAAGTCCTTCTTTCAGCTAATACAATAAGTCACCATATTGATGCATCAGCTGACATTCAGATTGCTCCAATAAAAAAAAAAAAGTCAAATCAAGCAGAACATTTACATTGCAACATGATGAATCAACAGATATGACTAGTCATCCTCTAGTCTCAGCTAACATCAGGTACATAATGGAGATAGTACTAAAGATTCCACTAGTTCAGTCCCCACAATGAATTAGAGCAGCAGGGGGCACATACTAGCTTCATCTAAGAGCCTGGTGCACTTGTGCTCTTTGATGAAGCTGCAGTGAGTATGTCACGTGATTTTGAGGTCGATTACAAAATCTGCGTGGAAGTTTCACAACGGAGTGAAAATAACTACTTGAATTTTGTGTTGATGCACACATCTAGGGTAATTCCATCAGCTACAGATTAGTTCAATTGACCATGACTCACCTGGACAAAGGCTCTGTGTATTTACAGTGTGAATAATTATTGCAGGCTATTTGGAAACGTAACACATTATAATGCCCACTCACGGTCAAGAAGTTTGTGTTGGATAAGACAGCGGCTTGACGCTATGGTGCGAGACAATGATTTTGTTCCACAGACCAAAGCTGGAGAGCGTCCAAACTGAAGTGCAGCTCTGCACAGGTGGAAAATGCAGTAGCATGTCTCTCCAATGGAGAGCGCTGCTATGAGCATTGAACACACGAGTGCTCTGCATTGAAAGCGTTAGCTTCCCAGGGATAGACCCTACTCTCTGAAATCCCCTTTCCACTGCTTCAGTGGTCGAATGGGAGACATTCAGGGCTTCCCATTGCAGAGAGGCACCCCAAGCGGTGAAGGTCGACATGGTTGGCTTCATGCCTCCTCCTTCCAGACCCCACACTGCACAGGGGGTGTGCCATGGAGCATTCCAGGAGCAGAACAAGGCAGGGCCAGAGCACACCGCTTCTGCAGTCTTCACTGACATAATGGCCCTTATGAAGCTGATGTACTGGTAAGCCTATTGTTGGCCCTAATTCACCATAGCTTCCAGCCCTTCCCAGGATCTGATGGATATAAGGTAGACAAGGGGCATTATTTTGCATCTTCCCATATCCCACCATGACTAAGGATTATGCCCCTGTTGAAACTTAACTGATGGGCCACTGCTGTTTTGTTGAATTTTGAGCTACTCCGTAAATCAATAGCAAGATGACATTCTCCCTGGAAGGCCCCTAGCACTGGAAACATATCTTTCATGGCTCACCAAAGCCAGGAGTTGATGAGTAAGGATGTTAAGGAGCAGGTAATTGGCTAAGTGTGTAGTCGATATAATTTTTATCAACTACATGATTAGTCGATAGGGTGGGGTGGAGGTGAGCTCTGTCTGAGCTTGCGCCAGATCCAGGAGCTACCCCCACTGCAGCTCTGCCTCCTCTCCTCCCCCATGCACTGCTAAGACAGGGCTGGGGGAAACAACTTCTAAGTCGGCTCCACCCTTCCCCCACCACTGGCTCCTGCTCCTTCCCCCCGTGCTGCTTGATACAGAGGCAGCAAGGTGGGGAAGCAAGCAGTCAACTAGTCTACCCAATAAACCTAGGCTTATCGGGTAGTCGGCTACTTGACTAGTGCCTTAGATCTCTATTGATGAGATTCAGTATGAAGCTTAAATGACTTCTCCATTCCTCCATATTGAGGCATGGCAGGGGGCTGCACCAGCCCAGCCAAAGTAGCCCCCATAAAATTTTAACAGTTAACTAATTAAATGGGATCCCTACCTCCTGACCATTATGGGGTACTTGTACTTTAAAGGGAATATGGTCCCAATATAGGAAGATTCTTTCAAGCTAGTAGTGTAATATAGCAACTGGCATTTAATAGAGTATGCAGTAGATTAATGGAGACTCGGAAGTCTGACTAAGAAATCTAACCATACTATCAGAGGGGTAGCCGTGTTAGTCTGAATCTGCAAAAGCGGCGAGGAGTCCTGTGGCACCTTATAGACTAACTGAAGTGTTGGAGCATAAGCTTTCATGGGCAAAGACCCACTTCGTCAGATGCATGTGACGAAGTGGGTCTTTGCCCACAAAAGCTTATGCTCCAACACTTCAGTTAGTATGGTTAAAGCGGCGAGGAGTCCTGTGGCACCTTATAGACTATGTTATGTTATGTGCATACACAAGCACACAAATGGATTTTAGCAACTGCCCAATGAACTTTACTGCAATAATTCTCAAAGAAAGTCATTCTAACCATAAACTCCCATGAAAACACAATATTAACAAAAAGCTGTGAGCAGTTTTAAAATAGGGCAACAGCAAAACCACACTTGGATCTGTGTTAGGTATTCACATGTGAAAAGGTATTGGGGCCCAGTGGTTAGGAATCCAGAGTGTGTGTTGGGAAACCTAGCTTCTCCTCCCATCTCTGCCAATGACTTGCTGCTATGTAATCTTGGCCCACCTCTGTTTCCCCTCCGACCCTTAAACTTTGTGTATTTACATCGTAAGCACTTTGGGGCATGGACAATCTCTCACTTTTTTATACCATGGAGCGCTGATATCAGAGCCTCTAGGTATAATCTGTAGTGCTAAAATAATAATAAAAAGGTAATGATTTTTCACCTTTCCCTAACCCGGAAAATCTTAAAACACAACAAAAAGTCTAGCAGTACCTGAAAGGCTAACAAAACATGCAGATGGTATCGTGAGCTTTCGTGGGTACAACCCACTTCTTACAGACTAACTTGGCTACCCCTATAAAGCTTTCCCTAACCTGTTCTTTCCCCCTAGGGCAGACTCTTCCACCTCCGTCCTTTAAATAGATTCTTTTAACTATTTAAAGAAGCCTCTGGTACAGGCCACCATTGAATAATGGACTGGATGGACCATCGGCCTCTGGGCACTACCATAACCAATTTTCAGCTACATTAATGCTGACAACAAGACAATTCCTACATTCCTATAAAAATGGGAACCTTAATGGCCATTCAAACAGATTTCTAAGAACTTAGCGCATATAATAAACTGTGCTACTATTAGCAATGAATCCGAACTACAACTCTGAATTCCAAACCCTATGTATATTTTGGGATGGGGAAGGGAGAAAAGAGAATTTAGATGCAAATACATGGGACTTGTTTAGGAAGGAGAAAACAAAAAACAAAAATGCAGCAGTTGGCTTTTTCAGCTGCACAGGGGTCACTACTGAGCCAATACTATCTTTTGAGGCTTTGTCTACACTTAACAGTTGAAAAAGCAACCGCAGCAGCACTTGGAACTGAAAGTGCGGCCTTCGCAGGAGCCTGGTAGAGAGCTCTCCCATCATTCTACATAAACCATCTCTGAGGGGAGTAGCTAATGGTGCCAGGAACAGCTTCCAGTGCTCTAACATGGTTCACACCATGGCACTTTACAGTGCTGTAACTTGCTGCACTCAGGGGCGGGGAGAGGGTATTTTTCCACACACCTGACCCAGAAAGCTCCAGTAGAGTGGCAGTGTAGACTTGGCCAGAGTGGAGCTACTTGTACATCTTTCAAACTGTCAACAGAGCTTATTAAACACTGCATGGAGAAAGTCACTTGCATTGTACAACTGACCTAGATTGAAAGTCACTGCATCAAAGAGCTGTCTTTTAGTTTGTATTTATATAGCACCTTGCACAACCGGGTCCTGAGCACAGCCATGGTACAAATATAAAAAGCATGTTTTACTGCTTTTACAAAAAAGCCAACAATTATGCTACATATTCTTGAATAATCAATCACTAGCTTTTTATTTATTTCCACAAAAATAGAACAATCACTTGTGCAACATTTACTGTGTGGGTTTTATTACTACAAAAAGTGTTTTCTGCTGTTTTAACATTTTCACATCCGCTACAAAAAATAGGAACTTGTGGTTCATTTGCTAATCCCCTCCTGCAAGGACAGACTTTGCCTTTATCATCACGGGTTTAAAATTTTAATCAAACTTGCAGGCTTTAACAGCAATAGTTTCTCCTAATAAATTTAATAGCTCAACATTTATTAGGTTTCCTCTTTAACCTAACTATAATTTCAGAAAATTGATAGACCTGCTTTGACAGATAGACAAGAAATATCATAATGCCTCTATCCAAATCCATGCTATGCCACATCTTAAAATACCACATGCAAACAAGCTGAGATATAACGGAATTGAAAAAGATACAGAAAAGTGCAACAAAAATTATAAAGGGCAAAGAACAGCTTCCATAAATGGCAAGGTTAATAAGACTGGAAGTTTTCAGCTTCAAAACTAGATGATCAAGGTCTATTAAAATCAAGGCGTGAGTGGAGAAAGTAAATAAGGCAGTGTTATTTACTCCTTTGCATAACACAGCGAGGGATCACCATATGAAATTAACAGGTAACAATTTAAAAACCACCAAAGGAAGTATTTTTTCCACACAATGCACAGTCAACCTGTGGCACTCCCTCTCAGAAGATGTCGTGAAGATCAAGACAAACAGGGTTCAAACAAGAATTAGACCTATTTTCCATGAATTTATCTATCAACAGCTATTAGCTAGGATGAGCAGGAATGGAATTCTTAGCCTCTGTTTGCCAGAAGCTGGAATAGGTAAAGAAGGGGATGGATGACTTGATTACAAGCTTCGTTCATTCCCTCTGCCAACAGTGGCCAATGCCAGATGCTTAAGACAGGATACAGGGCTAGATGTATCTTTGATATGGCCCAGTATGGCCATTCTTATGTTCTCCCTAAACTCCTGCACCTCTACCCCTGGTCACAACTCCTTTCCAGACCCTGCTACCTCTCCTACATCCCTCCCCAAAAATCAGAATCCTCTCCTGAACCCCTACTCCCTCCCAGACCATGCATCCCACACCCGCACCCTAATCTCCTGCCCCAGATCACAACCCCCTCCTTCAGCCAAACTCCCTCCCAGACCCCTTCCCTCTCCAATCCCCTTCCCTGAGCTCCCTTCTGCTCCCAGCCTCCATTCCAGACCCTGCACCTCCTCCATTAACATGGAAGAGTGCAGCCCTTGACCACTTACCAAATTCTTGGAATGGCCCCCTATCAAAAATTATTGTCCACCCCTGAACTAGTATGTACTGGTTAATTTATAGGAAGATTTTTACACTTTGTTTTTGGATATATTGGGGGTAATACATCTCATCTATGTAGATGTACTTACACTTATTTAACTCTCACTTAAAATCAACTTGATAATTCATTAGTATATGCTAAACAAGGATTAAATGCATTTAAGAGCATCTACATTAGGGGGCATCACTTAAACTACACAGATTTTAAATTAATTTAGTTAAGACTGTAAAACTTCTCTAATATAGACAACACCTAAATATTAGGACACAATTGCAAATATTACTATTTCCCAATGTGCATCTACATATTAATATAATTCCACAATAAGTCTGCCCATTAGGGTTGCTTCATTTGTGTCCGATTCGCTCTCAAAAATAAAATATAAAGTTTCCCTGAGAAGGTGTGTGGGGAAAGCCTACTGAGAGAATAGATGAACCATTTAATGAATGTCCTAAGGCTAGAGGTTTTGTCTACATGATTTTCCTGTGGAGAATATTGGTGTAGAAAAGAATCGAGTACGAGGAGGGGAAAAAAGCTTTCCACAAGGCAAAGAATAAATACTACCTGAAGGAGAAGCCAAGCGAGGAGGCACCATGGAGGGAAGGGTCTGGGGGAAAGAGGCAGGGCAGGGATGCCCAATTTTCAGAAATCAGAAAGATGGCTACCCTATTAACTCCTACAATCAGCGTATGTTTTAATGGAGTTACTGCCTGGCTAGAAAAACATTTTTCTTCAATAAAAAACTGTGACCAATCCACCTTTCCCCCAAAATCAACCATTCTGCAGTATCTATTTGTAGTTTGGTAATCCACAATGTGAGCTACAATACATATGCATCCATAGGGCAAGACGCTTTTTATTTAGAATTGCCAGGTGTCCGGTTTTGAACTGGACAGTCCAGTATTTGAACTTTCTGTTCGGGAAACAAATTGAAAAAATATAAATGTCCGGTATTTTCTAAATAAGATGTACTATAGATTGTGCTGTAATGTCAAGTGTGTCCGGTATTTTTGTTGAAACCATCTGGCAACCCTATTTTTATTCAAAGTGATTCTTACCATGTTAAAAGGACAACATAAGAGCTCCCAAGCTGCTCCCATCATAGTTACTCCAGAGGGAATTCCGCGTACGCACGCAGCCAAAAATTCCTCAACTTTCTGCATATTGTATTTATAAAAATAACGCAAAAACACAAGCATTATCAAAATAACCGAAAAATGGAATTCATGTCCAAATACCTGTCTGCAAATGTATCAGTCACAATACAGACAACAAAATGAGATTTTTTTAAAAAGTGGTTTTGACAAATAGATTCCTTACTAGGCATATCAGCACATCTATATAGTTCCACAGAGCAGGTGGCAATACTAATATTTCCATGTATTGCCAAGCACAGATGACTTTAAGGCTATTTCTACATAGGCAAGAATAACCCCTGGCTGGACTCAGTCTCACAGAGCTATTTCATTGCTGCACATACTTTCAGGTTTGGAGTATAGGCAGAGCTCTGGGACACTCCTGCCCTGCAGAGTCCTAGAGCTGAAGTCTACATAGCAATGAAACAGACCCACACCTCAGCATCAAGAGCTGGAGTTGGCGGACATGGGCCAGCTGTGGGTTTTTCTTCGTTGTGTAGACATACCCACAAGGGCAGCACATACTTTGGAGTGAAGTTAGGCCACGATCTGGCACAGCACTTAAACATTAAATGCCTGATTAAACAAATATAAAAAGCCTCATCTTGACTATTTTCCTAAGTTTAGCTCTTCTTAAAGGGGCTTATGCCTCAACATACTTCTGATCTGTCTATGCCCGTAATGCCTCCTGTCTCAGATGTACCAATTGTTTTGTTCTTCTGGCATGGCACTATTAAGACTCACAAAATCTGGAATCAGAGTCAGTCAGCCAAAACGGCAGCATTTCTGTACAGGGTCCTGGCATCTGCCATCCTATCCTAACACACACAATTGCTTCAACTGTTATCCCCATCTACCCCAGTTGAACTTACATTTCTAGTTAAAAATGATTGAGATGAAGTTCATAAGGCACAGTCAAGGGTAAAATCCATCTAAACAAAGAAGAGAACACTAACTAAATATTGTTACATCATTGCGGTATCAGCTGAGTCTTGTCGTGATGAAGGTACAAGCCCACATTTCCAGGCTTTCTGTTTTATAGAGAAAAGACTCACATTACATTGCTGGTTAAACACAAAAGCTATGTCTATACTGCAGGCTTTTTGCGCAAGAACAGGTGTTCTTGCGCAAAAACTTGAGGAGTGTCTACACTGCACACGCGTTCTTGCGCAAATAAATTTATAGTAAAGCATCAGAAAAGAGGGCTTCTTGCGCAAGAGTTATTCCTCTCCGCGCGAGGAATAAGCCCTCTTGCGCAAGAAGGCAGTGTGGACCGGCAACAGGGGTTTCTTGCGCAATAAACCCGTATGGCTAAAACGGCCATCAGCGCTTTCTTGCGCAAGAGAGCGTCCACACTGCCATGGACACTCTTGCGCAAAAGCATATTGCAGTGTGGATGAACTCTTGCTCAAAACAGTTCTTGCGCAAGAAGCCTGCAGTGTAGATGTAGCCAAATAGTTTTCAGGTATTGCTTCAGCGTAATTACATTGTAATTTCTTTTAAGTTACAGGCTGGATGTCCCTGGTCCCGAATGAGGCAATTTGCTGAACCAGGGGAGGTCCCGTGCCTCAACCCCTCTCCCCACTGACAGCTCTTTCTGGCTTAGGCCCTGGCTTTGATGACACTGACTTCAAGGCTCTCAGCTGTGCTACCAGCTTATTCCCGGCCCCCCGCTGCACTACTGGCAGCCAGCTGTGCCACCAGACCTCCCTGGTCCAGGAACATCCATGGTCCTGCTGGACTATAGATATTGCTGGAACAGAAAGTCCCAATTTAGGGAGGTACAACTGGTATTACTGTCTACATCAGTGACTTAGTGATGGCTTTTCATAGTTAATTTTAACCATGATCTTTTCCCACATTTGTTCTGCTACCATCTACTTGAGGAGCTCTGTGGCATTTCAACACCACAATAGGTTTACCGTAAGATACATGCTTATTTAAATTTCATTTTTTGCTTTCTTACCTAAAACCCAAAATAAGTTTTAGCCTCTTCTGAAACTGAGCTCGACCACTTCCATCTAGCTAGTTTTTAAATAAATGAGTTTTGCAATATTTGCATTGAAGTTTTAAGAATCTGAATAAATTGAACCATGATAAGCAGACTAACATACCTTACTGAAAAATCTAAATTAGATCAAGTGCATTTTCACAAATTGTTTGGGTCTCCTCTTAGCATTTACCTCAGTCCACTACATAACAGATTATAGGCTGCTTTGTTCAAATGTCCATACTCAGGGCCGGCCCGAGCCATTTGTGCGTCCCGGGCGTGCAATGCATACTCGCCCCTGCCTGGCCCGGCAGCCCCGCGCGGCGGCGCCCCCTCCCCCCCTTCCGGCCCGGCAGCCCCGCGCAGTGCCCCCTGCAATGGGGCACCCCGGGCGGTAGCCCCGTCAGCCCATAGTTTGGGCCGGCTCTGTCCATACTCCAGGTTAAGGATGTTAAAATTCAATTAATCAGATAATCGAGTAGTCGATGAAAATTCTCGCTCAAGGGAAATTGAAACAGTCCGGCTCATGCTGGTCCCAACTGCTGCTCCTCTCCCTTTGAAATGTACAAGAGCCACAGGGCTGTTGTACATTTCAAAGGAAGAGGCACAGAGGGCAAACTGTGCCAGCGGGGGACTGCTTCCCTTATCGACTAATCAAGGATACTGGGGGGAACTGGCTTTTCAGGCGGCTCCCCCAGCACTGGCTCCTGCTCTCCCACCCCTAGCTGCATCTATCAGAGGCAGCAAGAGGGGGGAAGCAACTAGTCGAGTTCCTACTTCGCTACCCGATAAGCATTGGGTAGGCGACTAGTCGCTTACATCCCTACTCCAGGTGTAAGTTTAAAAGCAACGAGGAGTCCTGTGGCATGTCAGAGACTAACAAATATATAGTATCGTGAGCTTCTGTGGGCAAAACTCACTTCTTCAGCATCAGCAGACGGCAGAAACAGCTTTCAGTTCAGGTGAATTTGGTTCTGTGTGAAGTACCAGACAGAAAGCATTTTAGAATTAAAAGGAACCAGAAGGAAGACAAGATTAAGTTACCTACTAGCTAAAGTTTTATCCCTACATGGTACTGAGAAAAAAGCATCCCTGCAACTTGTGGAAATATCAAATATTCAGTTAATGACCTGGTGCTTTGCAGCAAGGCTGAAAGTAAAACCAAGTCAGCAGGCTTGGAAAACATAGTTGAGGTATTGGCACTAGCTTATACAAAAGGCTTATCGCAAAAATCAAAACTCAAGCAAGAATCGTATCACCATTCTGGAAGCCAGCATGTAGTTTGCTGAACACAAGCAGTCTGACAGGGAAAATTGGCTTGCAAGACATCTAACAACAGTAGTTTGAACCAGGTGAAAAGGAGCATTTAGCAAAAGCAGGTTCATGGCGGACAGATCACTGCAGTAATACAAGTATCTTTTGTTAATCACTCACAATGAGCCCTACAAAGGAAAGTGAATGCTTTATCCTGATCGGAAGACAAATTTTATAATACACCAGCCATTCATAGCTACAGAGAAGCTTTTCTGCAGTACCCACTCTCCAAGATTAAAATTTAGACCTCTGAAAAGACAGAGGGAAAAAACTGTCACAACAGGACCAAATGGGTCATGTGGATTTTATAGTGAAAGTTCAATCATAACACCGAAATATGACTCCAAGCAATGAAATACACAGTGGCTATGGAAGAGAACTGGTGCAGAAAACTCGCATCTGAACCGAAATCATATGCAATTGCCAAGGAGGAATTACATTTGTCTGAAGTAATAAAACAAGGGCTTCGAGAAAATAAGGGTGCTGTCCAATCACCCAGATTAAACCCTCTGATATTTCAGCAATTCTCGATACTTAAATATTATTCATATTCATTGTACTGAACACAAACTATCATGTCAAGTCACCCTACTCAGAAAGCTCATTATTACGAGTCCTAACCAAGGCAATCCCAATACTATAATCTGATCAACTACCAGGCAGGAAGCTAACAAGAAGCCATTTTACTTATAAATACATATAAATATGTTCTTATTCACCTTCTGGAACATCAGAGGTTTCTTTATTAAAAGAAGGAATACAGTAGAACTTCCGAGTTACAAACACCAGCCTTATGAACCAAATGGTCAACCACATACCTCATTTGGAAGCGAAGCGGAAGTATGCAATCAGTCACAGCAGAGAGAGAGAGAGAGAGAGAGACAGACAGACACCACACACAGAGCAATATTGTAAAGTATGGTGTTAAATGTAATCTGCTAAATAAAGGGAAGTTGTCCGTGCTTGTTTTGTTTAATTTAAGATGGTTAAAAGCAGCATTTGTCTTCTGCACAGTAAAGTCATGAATTAGCAGCCAACTTGCACTGGTATAAATGAATCAAGCAATTCAGAATGTGATTTAAACATATATAATTCACTTGCTACATGAAATCATTAACTGAGTTTATTGCTGTGTTTCTGAACCCAATAGATATCAGTAAAAAGCATGGTCCATAGCCCATCAGCATGTATAAAAGTCTGCTGAGAACAAGCTAAAAATTACAAGTGATAGATCCTGTTAGATACAAACTGTGGACATTACTTTTCATTTGAAAGATGATCCCTCTGGCATGATCTTGTAAGATCCCTTTTCAGGACTAGGTTTCCAGTTTGAAGCAAAAATAGCCAGTACAGAAATTACTGCGACTCAATTATTTCCACAGTTCTAGTCATTAAAAAGCAGCTTATAATATGACAGCAGTAGTCATATCTGAAATGAAAGTTTCAGTCTTGCATGTTATTGCCTTGGATAATAAAGTTAAACTCCCCAGACAGTTTCTGGTCTAATAATGAACCACAGATTTATGAATAAACAGCTCTATTTAGATTTGCTGCTACTTGCAGAGTCATATAATCACTTACAAATATTAAGATAGCCATCAGGAATTTATAAACATGGTCATGAACCCCTGAAGTTTCACAAATGGATAATCTTCATGGCATTCTCCTGCTAAATTTTAGTTGGCCAGTGAGGGGAGAAGAAATACCACGAGTACACTACATGCCATGAATAGGGACAAGTCAAAATGAAATATTCATAGGCCATTCACAAACAACCCACAGTTTAAAAAAAACAACAACTATTTGTCTGAAATATACAGCGTACGAATGATATCAATCTCCATTCTTAAAACAAAGCCAAATTTAATTGAATTTTCAGTTGAGAGAATGTAATTGACCACTCCAACCATTCATTATATATAGGACAGTTGACCCAGCATGAAAACGCTTATGTTAACGACAGTATTTGATGGGTATGGAACATGAATGTGTCTCTCAATTATCTAAACACACCTTACTAACCAGCAATCTGGTCCTAGGCAGCTGAATAACCACCTCTGGAGAACTCGGGGCAATTACTCCCATTACTATCATGCATAAACATTTGCAAGGTCAGGTTTTAGGATATTTTTTATATTTAAGTATTCAAGTATGCAGTTTGCTCACTCACTTCTTACATAACACACACTACTTTGTTCCATTTCATGGCTTTCCAAGTAGTATAATCTTTCATTTAACTGCTAGTTAATTATATATAGCTGAGCAACTGGATGGTGATGATGATGATTGTTTTTTAATCTCACCTGAATATTCTATTCCTGCCTCTTCTACCAACCCACTTACCCCATTTTGCATATGGGAAAACAAGTACAGAGGGTAAGGCAATTCCCAAAGGTAAGTTGTGAGAATTCATTCCTTTTATTAAATCAGTTTTGAAGTCCTCCAACTCTTCAGTTATATGTTGCTAATGGGGAGTGGGTGGTGGAGCAAAAAGTATTACATTCTTCCCTACTGAATACAACTCCCTCTCCTTGGAAAAGACTAAAAATTCCATTATAAATTATAGATATTTTTAATCCTTCACTGTCACTTATAGATTTAGCTGTAGTTATGCAAATATATCATACCAAGAGAAATTATTTCCTTTCAAATGAATCAAGCTATTTCACAAAATTGCCTAAATCCTTATATAGCAATTTCTAATTTCAGAGGGGGCAAAATGCAGACATCACCAATATTTTTAAATAAAACAGGCATGAAAGGCACAAGTAATTTCATATAGAGAATTTACAAACAGACCAGCAGTAGCAACAAGCATGTCAGCAGGTTTTTCCTCCCACATCTAACATCCCTTGGCCTCCATTATCTCACACAAGTTGCAAAGCGATTGACTTGTAAACACAGACACTATGACTTTCCAAAACAGTGAATGTTGAGAGAATTGCCAACTTTAACCTTGAAACTGAGAAGCATCTACAAGGAGATAAACCACAAGCTGAGTTTGGTTTAATTTTTTAAAATTCAAAACAGCAGAAAAATGTATCAAAACTAAACTTGTTTACAAACTCTGCAAGCCAGCAGCCTGGATGCAATGCATAAATCCACAACATGTCAGACAGCATTCCAGAATAATGTGGCAAAGAAAGAGCAGAAAGACTTGTCTGTTCATGGGAAACAATTGGGTCAGTTTGCTGGCAAGCCCTTTAGACTCCTTTACATTTAAATAACCAAACCCGTTATTCAATGCCAAGCATCCTCTATAGTTTAATATACCTAGATATTGCAAATGAGACACAAGAAATGTCCCAGTTAAGTACCTACACTGTTCATATATTTCTGGCCATGGTATGTTGGTTATGTCTTATTGCTCATTAAACACATCCTGTAATAAGAGTTTGTTGTTTTTGAGCGGAGGCTGGGAGAAAGAGGTTGTGGCAAGATGCTCAGGAGGTGATCTTCCGCTCAGGTAGATCTCTTCTAAAGATAACAGTGCTGCTCCAGGATAGTTTTTCAGGAAGAATTCAAGGAGTGACAGAAACCTACATTCGGGTACTCCTCAGAGTGGCTCAGTGCAACCTGCTGACCGAGAGCGCCAGCGTTCAAGGACAGGTCTCCCCCATAACAGTGCATTGCACACAAAGGCATTGCTGTAGCCTTCATTTGCCACTGTATCAAGCAGGAAGGCCAGGAACATTTACATGTTGTCAACAATGAATTAAAGTAACGGATTTCAAAATCATGTCCACGTATTTTTACAAAGTATTTCAGCATGATTCGTAGCATCCAGAAGGTGAAAAAAATGTTATGAATAACCAGATGCTTTAATGGATTAAATACTGACTGGCCTTTAAATCCCTCTATATGGAGATCAGGACTGATCAAGTGACCAACACACACACCATTCTGCAGCCTCATATATATTCCAATATTTTTTTTAAAAAAATTTGTTGCAAGTCTATTTAAACATTTACAACATATTCACCACTGTCATTTAAAATTCAAAGATACATCTGAGAATGTCAGTTGTGAAAAGTGTTCCCTCTAAACTTTTCCATCTATGGATGGAATAAGTTTTCATGTGCACTGAGGCAAGTGCAAATGTGCAGCACAAGTAGAAACAAAAGAACTAGCTGTGGGTACTCTTTCTAATCAGCTGGGCAGCGCTTGATATAGTGTGATCACACAAGAAGCCACTTATAAGTCCATTCCATTATTGGCCTCTGCCTACACTTGTCAATGAGATACTAACAGTGTCTACTGTAACGGACAATTCTATGATTGACACTGTCCAGTAGGAAAAACTGAGAAACTCATTTCAAACAAGCCACAAAACAACCATGATATAACTGCCAATTGCTACTTTTGACCCAGCTCAAATCTATAATAGCCTAATGATGAAAGTCCTCTCTTTCCAACCACATGAGCCAGTCTGCTCCCTGAACTTTCTTTTCAATAGCACCCAATTATAATAGAACACACGAACAAGTTGAATTACCACAACTTTAAGTCCAATAAAACAAGTTTTACATAAAGGACACTGCTCAATTGAAGCAAAACACTTGATTGTGAAGGAGGGATCTGTCCAAATGCAAAATGATTCAATTACTAGAAGGCTGTACCAGCCCTCACCAAAACTACTTTCCCACTTCCACCATGAGTAAGCATCGCATTGTTCCATTAGACATTTAAAAGGACTTCAGGACTATCTTCCTACATCCAGAGCACATATGCAGCCATGCAACTATGGGTTCTATATATAAACCCATATGTTGTAGAGCTGCCAGCATAACTGCTCTAGAAATAAGAACTCAATTTTCAGCACTACAAGACATAAAAGCACCACATTGGTAGATTACAAATATACCATTTTCAGCTGTTATTCTGCACATAGTTGACCTATTAGCCATGTCATTTTCCAACTTTCCTCAGATTCTGACCTACTGACATTTTAAATACACAAACAGATCAGTGGAATTAGAAAGACTGACATAGCAAAATTAAAAGACTTTGGTGCTGCCTTCCCATCCCTGGCACACCTCTTCCCCCCCGCCCATCCCCCAAATACAAAATAAAAATGGAAGTCTTGGAAATATGCATGCAACCTTAAGTGCTTTATTTCCAATGAAAATACCAAAACATGGTCAGAAACCTTTGCAAAAGTGAAACTTTATATTAATTATAATTTTGGTACAATAGTGCTTTAAGAAATATATTTTTAAAAAGTCTCTTGCATAAGGCATTAGTAATTTTAATTGTACAAAAAAGGTTAAATCAATAATTTGTTATAACACCACAAAAAAACACTATTTAAAAAGGAGGACACCATGGATAAAAAAAGAAAGAAGCTTTGGAAATGAAAGTGTTCCCCTAATTTTACACTTGCTTTTACTGATACCCTGACATGAAAGCACTGCCGTATTGCTTCCACATGCACCGACCCAGCACCCTGAGAACTTGTGCAAAGTCACTGCACAAAATAAAAATTCTAAAATTTGATCCATCAGCTGGGGGGTGGCGTAGTGGTGAAGGGGGAAAATTGATCTTGCATTTAGCTACCATTTCATGTTCTATGGCATTTACATGGTTGGCTTAGATAGTTAATCTATTGTACCAGTATCTCCATTTGAATGCCCCTCCCCACATAGCAAAAGCCCCTTCCAAAACATCAAGCTCCCCACTAACCACTGGAATGAAAAGCAATTAACATTACAAGGCGAGTAAAAATCAGTCAGTCCAATAATTCAATGTGCAATGGGGGCAATAAACAGTATTTCACATACAGACGAGGTATGAATTGCCTCACTTTGGTTAGTTATTGTTCTCATCTATTACTTCAGATATCCAAAATCAGCTACTTAACACGAGACAAAAGAATCTTGAAAAATATTTCCGGTCCTCACGGATAAAAATTGCTAGACTTAAATGACCACTAATATTCCTCCCTAGATCTCAAACCCATATATTGGATCAATATTGCACAAATGGCATGTGGATTTATATATATATTATATATACGTGCACACACACACACACACACACACACACACACACACATTTGCATTTAGCACTAACCTTAGAAAAGCTGCATTTACTCCTCTTGGTTAGAAATCATTAACAGTTTTTGGTAAAATCCCTTTATGTGCTCTTCCAGCTTGCTAATTCAAGCCTTCCATTAACACACTCCATTGCAGATAATTGCAGACAGCACACGCTCCCCTGCTTTTGCCAGTCCCCAACACAGCAAAGATAATCACATTCCAGCGGGGAGTGAACAGATGGTGGATTCCATGGTAACCAACTCTCCTAAGGCTATTGGTAGAGTATGTGACTACCACTTATTGGGTAACAATCACTCTTTGTGCTTCAGCCTCGCAAATGCCTAATGAAGGAACATATAGCTTCTAGCATTCACTGGGCATGCCTAAGAAGGTCTTCTGCCATTTAAACAAGGCACTGCAACACAACAAATGCTTTCATCTGGATTTAACCTTGATAGTAGCTGTGCACCCAATATTTTGGGCAGGTTTAATGCTGAAGCACAAGATCACACAAAGCTCAACTTGAAGTCTATTATAAATCTCTCTCAACAGTCATGGACACATGTAATTACATTCTAGATTTATTCTTCAACCTTACTGATTTCCAGAAGAGTTAAGTGCAGTCAGTCTTTTTTTCTAATTAATTAACTTCAAAACCATACTAGATTGAGATTTACATTATGTCACTGGCAAACAAAACAGGAGAGAGAGAATTATTCTATCTGGTGAAAAACACTAGAAAAACAAATGTTAAAAATTTAAATATTCATAAAACAATAAAAAAGTAGCAGTGTAAGATAACTAAGTTAATGCTAATATGGAATAAAAATAATTACCAGAACAATTTGCCAAAAGAAGATTTATTTCCACTGGAAAAGGTTTCATACCTACTCGGTTGGAAAGCTTGCTGCCTTGTCTGGAACTACTATGCTTTTGAAACTAAAAGTACTCTATAATCTCGGGTTTTAAGAAGAATATTGCAGTTTCTTGTTTTGTTCTTAGAGCCTCTGCTGGGTTTTCTGCCTCTGCATCTTGTGACAATAAAGCTGATTCAGCAGCCAAAAGTTCTCTACTCTTTGTATTCTGACTGCCTGTGGGGGCGTGTCTGAAAAGGGCTTTTTGTACTGGTTAGTGACCATACACCCATCTAGCAGTAAGTCCACACTGACCCACATTACTCTAACCAAGTGGAGCATTCTTAGCAACAACCTTAGTGGCATTATCCTGAGGACAGGAAGAGCAGGGAAGTGTTTTTTCAAGAACAATCGATAGCAGTCTTGCCTACAGAGGAGAAAGAGCCTCGAAGGCATAAGTTAAGGCTTTAATTGCAAACTGTCCTCATTCAAAATAATAAGAGCCCTATTTAGTGAAAGAGCACACCTGTCAGTTTACCAGTATTTTGTGGGCGGGATCTGTTTACAAGTTCAGCCTCTCACAGTCAGGCCCTCCAAGATTCTGTCATTCATACTTTACCATGCTTTGGAAAAATTTGTAAGGTGAAGTCAAACTACCCAATATCTGCATCCATCCTAAGCATTACGGAGTGTCCAACTGACAGATTTACTAAAAAAAAAAAAATCCCTCCTTCCCAAACTATACTGGTCATATCTTTTACTAGAGTAACCCTGACGCTGCAGCACCATTAGCAATTCCTGTAGTAGAATGAAGCCCTCTATTGGAACCCATTGTGATAAATTTCAATTTTTCCCTGCAGACAATGCTGTGTACAGTGAGATCACCCAGTGCTGCCCCTGTGCCATTCATTCCTGGGTCCTCAATTCCTTTCAGTCACTGCACTCCTCAGCTAAATAAGCAAGTTGACCGAAAACAAAGCTAGAGTTATAATTAAACATAACTATTGCTAATAATTGGGTTTTAGATAGCACCCAGAGACTGCTAGAGAGATTGGAACCCCCTTCCCATTGTTGTAAGCACTGTACAAACATGTAGTAAGAGAGGCGCTGCCCCTAAAGAGATCAGTCTAAATCAAGGGTGGGGAACTTTTTTGGGTTGGGGCTGCTGACCCACAGAAAAAAAAAAAAAAACAATCGGGGGTCGCATACGAGTGAGAAGCAGAGTGAGAAGCCCTTGAGAAGGAGAAAGACACTCCCCTTGCACACCAGAGCCCAGGAGGACCCAGGCTAGTATATTTTGTGTGCTCCAGCCCTGTAGGTAGGTGGCAGGGAGCTGAAGCATCAGTGTGGGGTTCCCAATGCTAAGCCTCGGAGGCCAGATCCAGGCAAGACAGTTTGAATGACAGGCCCGAGGTTCCCCACCCCAGATATAAATAGACAAGAGACAAAGGGTAGGAGGAGAGAGGCACAGGTAGGTTAAGTGGCTTACCTATAATGTCACAGAAAATCAGTCACTAAGGTGGGATTAAAACCTAGGCAGTACTGCCTCCCAATGTTAAATGATGTCTGAAAAGCTTTACAAGTGGCATTGAGGTTCAGAGGCACAAAACCACACCTGATATTTCCCCTCATGTCTGTGTAGTCCCCGGACAGCTATCTGCAAATTCTCACCCATTCCAGTTCCAAAGCCATGAAACGTGGGTCAGAATGCTGGCCAGCAGGGGAGAGACACACCAACTATTTTATTCGTATATTGGCAGTATATTCAGATGGGCACTGGGTAAGAGTAGAACTGATGGGCAACACAATGAAATGGTACAAGCTGTGATGCAAGTAGCCCCCATCACGGAGAAACTGAGGGAACAACAACTGAGATGGCGAGGACAGGGAGCTGACAAGAGGACAGGGTGTGTTAGAGTACAAAACCTAGTAGTCCCAGGAAAAAAGGACAAGGAAGACCCAGAAAAAGGTGACTCAAGAGACTGAAGGAGACAAAAAAGGTCAGCGTGTCAGTGAGAAAGACTCACTCATCAAGAAAATGTGGAGATTATGGACTAGGCTGCTGATGCCCAACTAATGAAGCAAAGCAAAGGCAAGAAGAAGGGATGGCAGACTAATTTACATCTGTGTTATCCGAACACCTCAATCTGATGCATTTTATCTTCCCAACACTCCTATGACGTAGGATATCATTACCAGCATTTAACACCCGGGGAACTGAGGCAAAGAGGCTAAGTACCTTGCCCTAACTCCCACAGAAACCTGACAAAGCAGGTAACTGCACTCAGGTCTCCCAAGTCTTAATCCACTACTCTAATCATCCTTCCACTCCAACTCCCAGTGCGTGTGCCGCCTCAAATAATGGCTAAAGATCCCCAACTCGCTGAACGTGGAAGTGATTGGTACCAGCTGACTATCATACAGGAATTGATGCTGGCCTGCAGGATTTCTGGAGGTATGGGGAGGGTTGTTTTGTTTTTTGGGTGTTGTTTGGGGGGGGGGGGGGCACTGAGGAGGGCGAGAAGTGTGGATGGGAACTGTAGGACTGCCATTCTTCTCTGGCTGTAAGGAACTGAAGTTACACACACACACACACACACACAATCTCTGATGACAGGCCCGAGGTCGCTGTCTCTCTGATGCCACACTAGAGAGACAGCAAAGTCATCACCATCAGAAAATCAGAGGAACTGTATTGATGACTGTATTAAGGTAGAAGCCACAATGAAAATTATGTAACGACAGCCGAGTGGGGAATCCTCTATGGAAAACACCAGTATAGTCACTACGTAATAACTTAGAAGTTATTTATCAGTATTTCCGCTGCTGGTCGTCTATGTTTATAAATACATTAAATGTTTGTTTATTAAATCTGAGAGTGGCCTAACATACAATGGCCTAACTCTATATAATATCTTTTAAGTCCTGAAGAGACTCTGGTTTGTTTCTCAACATAGATAGCCTGAGGTACAGGATAAGAGAAGTATATTACAGTTATACATATATTATTATTATTATTATTTAGCATCTCTTCTTTACCCCAGTACAGGTGGCGAACGTATTAATCACAGAGACCCTATAATGATCTGCTTACTGATGTAGCCAATACAACAGTTTGATGCATTTTAAACTGTTGTAGGAGGAAAGTGATGCAAAAAGCAATACTGGCAATTCTTTGCCACCCATTGCGAAGCCTTAAAACTTCTTTTCCTAGATGTTTATACGCAAGGCCTTTTTGCACTGCTGCAGAGTATGAAGACCTCACAAATTGGCACAGGACAACTTTGCAAGCCTGAAGCTCCTCCAGTGTGTGCTAACTTAGTTAGCAGCAATCTAAGCCAGGAAACCAGGTCCTGTTATTTGATCAGGCAGCTACAGAGTCTGCCCCATCTGTGACCACAGCTGTCAACTCTAATGCCAAGTGAGCAAGAGAAAGGGAGCCAAAGGGGAAAAACACAACTTTTTAAGTTTTGCTAATAGCAGAAGTAGCTGTGCCAATGAATGAATGCTAAAAATTCTGTGTAGATTTCAGTATGGCAATTTTTACAACATATGTTTGCCATGCTTTCTGCAGTGGCTCATAACCCCAAGTGCCAATCTCAGGGCAGAGATCCCAAAGTATTTGTATGTTCTACAAAAAGATTTCTCCAAATCAGTAACAAGTGTCAACTCTTAAAAGCTCTCTAACAGCCTTACCCTAGAGTCACAAACAGTCCCCAGGGGCATTCTAGTTTACCTTGCTACCCAGGCAAGCAGGACTGTGTGACAGATGGTCACTTCACCCCAAAAATAATATTCAGGTTATAATCTGTCCCAAAACACCATTCACTTACTACAGGTCAGTTGTACTCAGATCTCAAATCAATGATGGTACCTGTAGCCAATGCCATAAAACTATAGATTTATTAACTTACAAAATAAATTAGAGTAATTTACAAGGTTAAAAACAGGTAATACACCAATGAGTTGCTGTCTTAGGCTTTATCTGTCTACACTTGCAGCATTAAGGGGCTGCTGCAGCAATGCTTTAACATGACAGTGCAGTCCTGGTGCCAGTGCTGGGAGAGAGCTCTCTCTGCACTTTAGGAAAACCATCTGCATGAGGGGTGTAGTTCCCAGCACTGGGAGTCTGTCTACACTGGCAAGTTACTGTGCTGAAACTTGCCGCAATACTGGAGGTTCTTCAAGATGGCTGCCCTGTGTCTGGGTGCCACTGTGCACCTAGACGAAGATTTTTGGTGGCAATGCCCTCTGGTAGGCTGCACACGCAGAGCAGACATGCACGGTGCCGCTACTACGCATGTGCAGCCAACTATCCCTTCACATCCCTACCTGGTACCTCAGTTGAGGTCGGCGCAGGGGGGTATCTTGGGTGATTGCCCCTGCTTTTTAAAGGGGAGTCATCCATACTTGATGAATGGGCTCTCTTCCTAGGCTGGTCAGAGGAACAGTCTCTAATGCCAGAGCCTGAGGGAGCAGCCTTCTCAGAACATGGCCAACGGAGACGGCTGTTGAGGTGGAGTGGAGTGCTCTGAGTCCGAGGCCAAGCTCACAGTGTTCTCCAGGGAAAGAAGCTTCAACTGTTGCTCCCCTGGATTTAGCATGCAGGCCATTAACTGCTTGCAGTGCTGGCATTGGACTGTGGCGCATGCCTGTCCCAGGCACTGAACACACTGAATGCCTGTTTGAGATGGGGATTGAGAGCCTGTAGGACAGGTAGCATTTGAAACCTGGGGAACCTGGCATCCCAGGAAGGAAATCTTGTTAAGGAAAAAAAAAAAAACACCTTAACAGCAAGAGAAGAAAAATAAATTAAATCTAACAATAACTGATTTAACTATTAAACTGGGGAGGAGCTATACTAAACTACACTAACAATAACAACGAACTATGACGTTTTTGAAAGAGGCTGGAGAGCAACTGTGGTTCCGACCAATGCCGGCGGCAGCAGAGAAGGAACGGAGGGACCGTTTGGCTGCGTATGCGTAGTAGCAGCACCACGCCTGCTCTGTGCACGCAGCCTACCAGAGGACACTGCTACCAAAAATCTCCAACTAGGCGTGCAGCGGCGTCCAGACACCTAAGATGGAAAGCCCACAGGGATTCTCCTTGAAGAAGAGCACACAATTCTCATATAGCAGAAAGACCTTTCAGCAGAGTCTGTCTCTATGTAGAACATCTAGCGCACGCACACACAAACAGGTCTTGATCATGAATGGGGCCATGATATTATAAATAGATTTACAAAATTATAGCATTGAAGATACAGGTCATTAAAAATAATCTGTTTACTGTCCTGTTTAAAAGAATGTTTCCCCCTCTGTTGATCAGATTACATTGTTTATGTGGCGCTTCACATTATTACGAATATGCATTTCAGCAACAATAGAGTAATAATCAGAGGGTCAGCAATACCTTTCTTTCCCTCAAGCATGTAAGAATCAGATATTGGTAGGGTGGCAATTGCAAAATTGGCAAATAGGAATTTATATTTTTTCTTAATATGGCAATAACTAGGGTTGCCAGGTATCCGGTTTTGAACTGGACAGTCCAGTATTTGAGCTTTCTGTTCGGGAAACAAATTGAGAAAATATAAATGAGAAAATAGAAATGTCTGGTATTTTCTAAATAAGATGTAATGTAGATTGTGATGTAATGTCAAGCGTGCCTGGTATTTTTGTTGAAACCATCTGGCAACCCTACCAATAACCTATTAAGTAACCTAGAGTAGTTCTCAGGTATACAGATGGGGGAGGAACCATACAAAAAAAAAAAAAAAAAAAAAAATCATAAGAGTAGCATTACTTACATTTCCAGTGACTGCACAGAAGAAAATCAAATGCAATGTAAACTGAAGAAATATTGTTTTGCTAATATGAAATTTTCAAATATTTTCAGCATTGTCGGTAGTCTCTTGACTTCAGTATTGAAGCACTATCCCAGTCAAAGGAATACTGAAAGTATTCTCCCCATCTGTATAAATTGCAATGTTGTCAAAAACTTATTTTAGTTACTATAGTGTAAGTTCCTTCCACCATCACCTGATAGCCTGCTATGTTACATACTCTGAACCCAGGTAAGGGCTTCACTCAAGAGTTTTGACAACCTCGCCATTCTAATACAGATGCAATTTTTTAAAATTTTAAAAAACTGATCTATGCAAGCAAAAGCCTAAACACAAGTGTAGTTATACAAGCATAAATGTAGCTGTGCAGATATGGCTTGTTTTGTTTGGGAAACAGTTACAAGCTGTACTAGCAAATGCACTTTTTTGCCAGTATTAGTTGCGTCTCCAGCTGAAGGGTTTGCCAGTGAAGTTGTATCAATAGTTATAAAGGCAAAGCTTTTAAGCACAGGTGAGGCTTTGATTTGCTTCCTTAATCATGAGGACTTAATGAGGCACTGCAACCACTCCCTAACTGCTGATATAGGCAGTAATACCAAATATCATTTCCCATCCCTATCATTTACACAGATGGACCAGCAACAGAAAAAGCAGAAAGAGAAAATTCAAATGTTGGTGGCAAAAAACAGTTTAATACAAGAGAAGAAATGGCAAAAAGCCTATCTATGACATTTTGCTATTGGTGTGAAGATATGGTTTATCCTGCACAACACACCAATATTCTGCTTGCTGAACTGACTTTCCAACCAGTACCAAGTCCAAGTCAGTGAGTCTGATCTGATGGTCAAAGTCCTCAGTGTAGTGGAGGAGGAAGGTTTTATTTACCTGAGAGATGAAATCACTCTTCTCAACAACTACATGCCAGCATGAGGGAGAGAACTCACAGGAGAGGGACCTAAACTATGTATCTGACTTCTGCAAAGGCAAAAATGATCACATGGGTCTTATGTCCAACAATATACACAGAGCACATCTATTTGACTTGCATTTCCCCTATTTTTAAAAAAATTCCCCCCCCCCCCAAAAAAAAACAAACACACACACACACAAATCCAATCTATAAATTAATCAAGGCATTGCTCCTAAAGGCTGGAAAACAGGAAATATTTCTCATTTCAAATTCTTGGGGATGCTCAGGTATAATGGCAATAGAGATTATAAATTTACCTAACTAAAAATAACAAAGGAACTACACTATACTTAAGATGCATTAGATTAAAATTAGTTTACTTACAGCCACCCATGCCTTTCATCAAAAAAAACCAGCTAGCGACGTGAACAGGACTTCTTCTTAATCACAAATATTTACCTGTTAATAAGTCTATGCATTTTGGATTTAGCCCATAAACTCAGCACAGAACGAGATTTACAAACATAATGTGTTAAAAAATAGGAAGTTCTGAATTTCATAGTAGTTGCTAACACTGATGCCACTCAGGAAGTATGCAATAAAAGTTTCAAAACACAGTAAGAGCATTCTAGTGGTGGGAACTAAAGCAGAATTTAAAAAAAAAACAAAAAAACCAAACTTTACAACTCCTTAAAAAGTACAATAAAAACAAGTTGTCCATTAGCATTCAGAGAAGATCTCATACCAGTTCATGCCGTGTCCTGGGCAAATGTATCTCTCCCGTCTTGGTTCTTTAAGTCTAATGATTTGTAAACCACATCAAGATTGTATTTTTAGGGCAGGACATGATTTTGTTGTGTTTGGTCTCTCTCACTATTGCCAAAAAATTAAATCAGTGAACAGATTTTTATGAAACACTGTGTGTCTAAGAGCTGCATGCTAGCTGATAAGCATTTGTCCAAGAGCTTACATTTAGATAAACAGAATTAGGAAGACCATCTGCAGTGGTTCTATATACCTCCATCACAAAAGATGGAGACAGGAAGTACCAAGAGCCAAGACAGGAGAGACAATCTGGGAACACTAAGTAGATTCCTCTTGGTCTACTGGTCTATGAGACTTTCCTGAAATCTAAAAACTCACTAGGGCTACGTCTAGTCTGCAAGCTTCTTTCAAAAGAAGCTTTTTCGAAAGATACTTTTGAAAAAGTCTCTTTCAAAAAAGAGCGTCTTGACTACAACCAGTACTTTTGAAAAAGCAAGCCGCTTTTTTGAAAGAGAGCACCCAGGCAGTCTGGATGCTCTCTTTTGAAAAAGCAGTTTGCTCTTTCGAAAAAGGCGCTATGTAATGCACTTTCAAAAAAGGCCTTCTTCCTCGTAAAATGAGGTTTTCCGCAGTCAAAAAATCTGCCACGTTCTTTCGATTTACTTTCGAAAGAACGCAGCAGTAGTCTAGACACAGGGGAAGTTTTTTGGAAAAAAGGCCACTTTTTAAAAAAAAAACTCTGTACTCTAGACACACCCTAGATGACAACTTACCTTACATACACATCATGCCGAAACAAGCACATATACTACATCTAAAAAATCCAGTCAGTCAACAATGGATCCACGATCTAATTATTTTTCTGTGCTTTTGCCAAGATATCTGCTTGCCCAGAATGCCTATTACACGGCATTTGCATTCCTGGTTTTTTCCCCTTCAACTCCTACTAGCTAACATTTCATCTGACAATGGTACAGAATAGAATGAGTCACTTTTAACACTCAACAAGGAATTTGTCAAAATAAGCAAAACACTTATGCACAAAACTACTTTCTTTCATCCCTTCATGGTAGAATCTTGATCCACAACTTGATCCCTTTCCTCAGAGTCATGCCCCATATTTAAAGAAACTATACACAACGCCTTTTTAAAGTAACATTTTAATTCTATAGCTTTCTTTTGCTTTTTACAGCATGGACAGTAAATTCCTCACTCTCCCACCTTGGTAATTTTATGTTACTAATTTATGAAAGCAATAGTGTGTGTCATCTGGCACACTAAATAAAAAAACCATCACTAAAAATACAGCTGTTACGTTTTCTTGCCTGAGTTCAATTTGGTTTCATCAGTGTCATTGCTAGAGCTATTGGTGACATCAACAGGGAAAAGTGATTGCATTTGAATGCGGACACAGGAATATCAGTGCTCCACCACAATTATCTGAAACAAAATAATGCTTCAGCATCTACTATACAGACAGTTCATTCTATATTCAAGCTTATTTTAGGTCACCTAGACCATTCATATAAAGAAGGTTGTATTGTTAGACACTATTCTCCTCCTTAATCCATTTTCATGGCATTAATCTATATAAACCTAGATAGATCGCAAATTCTGCTCTAAGTTTTAGATATAGTCTCCATTGAGGCTGTTTATTATGGTAGCAACTGTAGACCCTAGCTAAGGTGAGGGCCTAATTGTAGCAGGTGCTATACACATATACTAGGAGTGCCTTACCCTAAAATACTACAATATAAGTAAGCCAGAAATAAAAGTAGTACTAGCTGTATTTTAAAGATAAGTTTGAGGAAGAGACATTAAATAACTTGCCTGAGGTCTCACAGGGCCCTGATACAGAGCTATTAACTGACCCCACGTTCCCAGTCTAGTACCTTAACCAAAGATCATCCCTTCCACAAGTCCACACTTGACTTTGATCAAGCCAGTTTTTCTACACAATTTGTCTACCATAGACAAGCAAGACTGCATTAAGTGTTTCACATTCTGAACACCAGAAATGTCTTCGGTTTTGCATTTCAGGCTCCCTGTGCTCAGCTGTTCATTCTTGTGTCAGGTACACATTGCCATAGCTTTTATGTAATCTTCTTCAAACTTCCCTTCAACTTATTTTTGAAGAGCCCTGCTCTCATTTGGTTTCAGTATTGCTTTTTATTTGAACAGGTTGCACCTCTAGGCTAGTCCAGCACCCACAGGACTTGACTGGTGCTAAACCAGAGAATTTGCTAGACCGCAGGAGGGCAATATTGTCTAGCAGCATTACCAACACTTACACTGCTTACTGGGCTCCTAAAAGACATTTAGGGGTAAATTAGAGCTAAACAACAGCACAGAACATGGAGGGCCAGGACCAGGAGCTGTAAACAAAGCTAATCTATTGGATTTATTTTCCATTTATATTATTTATCTATTCTTTTCACTTGATATCAACAAAAAAAAGAAACACAAAACTGGTTTGTGGGGGGATGGATTGATAGGGATATTTACCTGCAGAAGTATTTCACATTTTGATTCTTAAAGATGCTCAATGAAAATTCATTTCAGTTGATTTTCATGACAATGACTAACAACCTTAGCCTCATCTTAAAGCTGGCTACCACAGACTTGTCCTTTCTCTCAGGTTTGTAAATGAGGTGCTGAGATAGTAGGTGCTGGGCATTCAGTAGAACTTGTCAGCTTTTTAAAATGTCATCTCTCCATTTGTTTAGAAAACCAGTGTCTTATGGAGAGGGCAGAGCATGTTTAAAATGTAAGGCTCATTTTGTTGAGTAAGTTAAGGCACCCAAGTTTAAATGTTCTGGCCTCCATTTTCCAGGGAGAATTTAATGCAGCATCTTTATGATATCAACAGGGCCCTCCACGAAACGTTCATCAAAATAGATACAAAAATTTAACCTCAAAAGTAGTAGAGTTCAAAACACCTTTTGAGAGGCAGGTCAGAGTCTTTTGGTTTAGATTAGGGATGTGAATGGACAACTGGTAAGCATCACCCTTATCAATGTAACCCCCTTTTTCCTCCCTGGGTTACTCGGGAGTAGGTCACACTCACAGGTGTGCCTGGGCACCTGATGGTTTTAACATAAAAGGAGATCCTGAGTACCCCAGTGGTGGTGATGTTTAGTTGGGGAAACCCTATCCACCCCCTTGCTGCAGTCCCTTGCTCATAAAGAACATACAATGGCACTGCCTCCATCTGGCTGGCCCTGAACACACTTAATGGTGTGCCTTGGGAGCCTCTAGGAATAAAATTATTCCAGCAATAATCTGGATCTAACTCCAGAACAACAGTTACAAATCATAAATAATATACATCTGATAAATAAAGGTTGTTCATTCTAATGTAATCTAACAACTTAAATAACAGGATTTAACAGATTACCAGTGAATAACATTAACAAAGTACACAGCAATAATAGGAAACTTATCTATCTGGCATGTGCACTGCCACCATTTACCCCACTCCTCAGAACTCACAGTACCATACACTTGCTTGTGTGGGCCCGCTTGAAGATTTTGCAGCTGGAGCGCATGGTTCTAGTCTCCTTCGTGTGCTGGATGCAGAGTAGCTTCTAGCCACAGGTACAGCCAAAGGGCAATCAGAAGCAGCCTACTAGATTCCTGTCCCAAAGGCTCTTAGTCCAAGTCTGTAGCTGCACCCTAACAGCTCCTGGACTGGATCAAACTCCTCCACAGCAGCCTGGCTCCCTTTCTGCTCCAAAAAACAGAGGGAAGAATCCACAGACTGCTGGGCCTCTCCTCACACACATGGAGACACCCAGGACCCAAAACAAAGAGTCGCTTCCTTCCTGGTTTCCTCCAGGGCTCATGGGAATTGTAGTCTCTTGGGCTGGACTGCAGCACACAGGATCTTCCCAGAGAATAAGCAGAGGCACCTTTAGTAAGGGGACTACACCAGTTATCATTGATTGGCAGCCCAGTCAGAGCAGGCCCCACCCCCTGTTTAAGCAGTTAACTGATTAAACATAACATTTAACTGATGAACTGATTAAATGGGATTTTAGATCCCTAGTTCAGGTTATTCAACATTTACGCAAGTTTTACCTGTAATTATAATTATTTACATAGCATTACAAGTCCAATACATAGGTCAAGCATTGAGATCTTAGCCTTGCATGTAAGTGAATATGAAAATTACTGCAACAGTGTGCCTAGACATCTCTAGAATTCAAAGAGAAGACTAAGAAAATGGATCATCTCTAGCATTTAAAGAACCTGGCTGCCAGCACTCCAACAAAACGAATTTCCAACAAACAAGCTCAATGAGTTTGCTGTACAAGTGAACCAGAATATGAATCTATAAAACAATATGCCATCTAGTCGAGGGCAGGGAAACTCAACTCATGCTGGTGTCAGAATACATCTTAAGAGTTTCTATTTGACAGTATTTCTCCAAAACATATTATATAAAAATATATACCAGATACAAACTGAAGAGTACCTAGCACAATGGGGCTCGATTCATGACGGAGACACTGAGATGCCATTAAAATACAAATAATAGGATACATATATAAACAATTTCCTTTTGAAATTTTATAGGACTTTATTTTAAAAGAAATGCAATAGGCCTGCTCAAAGTTAATACAACCCGTAAAAATCTGCATCCTTTCTATTTGAAGTCTGATAAGAGAGAGGCCCAACACCATTCCCAAAATATCAGACTGATTGAAAATTGCTTCCTTTGCTGGAACAGGGCCAGTAGTCTTTCGCTGCACTGTCAAAACCATACCACCAGCCCATAGATATTTATATCTGCATAATTTTGTTCAAACATCTAAACTGCTCTCAGCTGCCATAGTGGAACACAGGGACAGAGCTGGCCTCTCAGGTATCCTGGTCCCAGCTATTCAGGCATTTGTAACTTTAAGACCACATATTGATTTGCACAAGAGTAAACAGTAAGCCAGAGTTTCTGGCTACTGATTTCACATAAGTTTCCAGGAACACAGTCAGGCATCTCAAAGCTTCCCCAATGTGTCAAAATGGGAAGAACCTTCCTCAATACTGGCAGCAGGAACCACCCCTGCTATTGAATCAGCATCTCTCCTCTAGTCCACATAATGTCTTTTCTAGAGGAAACTTCAACCCATTTGTTCTCATCAAGCACGATTCAACAGTCTAGTCTTGGTCAGGCAACATGAACACAATGTGATGGAAATGAAAATGCTGCTACGTGACACCTGGAGAATGACACCACAGCCCAAAATGCCTTGCTATCTCCTTTAGCAGCCTCTTGTGCACATGGACTAGAAGAGATGTGGGGGAAACTTTTTTGGGTCGGGGGCCACTGACCCACAGAAAAAAAAACCCCCAATCCATCAGGGGTCACACACAAGTGAGAAGCCAAAAACAACCCCCCCCCAAAACCAGCCACCCCCCACAAACCATAACTCAGAAGGAGAAAGACACTCCCCACATTCATCTCCCCTCCCACACCAGAGCCTGGGCCTAGTAGATTTTGTGTCCTCTAGTCCCACAGAGCACCAGCCCAGGCTCCCCAATACTGGGGAGGGGAGCCCCAAGCCTTGGGGGCCAGATCCAGACAAGCCAGGGGCTGCATTCGGCCCCTGGGCCTTAAGTTACCCACCCGCAGAATAGGTGTTTTTAGTTTTGGGGATGGGTAGGGGGGAAAGAGGGGAAATCTTCCAGGATCTCTACATAGGCTATAATACACCTGATGAACACAGTTTCTTTTTCTCCCCACTCAATAAAAGGCAATGTTTAATAAAACCAAAGATTCTACAATGTTAAGAAGCCAAATTTTGCCAGTTTACAAATGTCTATAGTATATGATTGAGGGAAATGAAAAATGGGAACTGCCAGATGTTTCTCACGTTCAAGTTCTTCTCCTGAAAGAAGAAACAACCCCCACTATTAGATAAACCTAAGTAACCACTTTACAAACCCTCTCGTAAAATTCTGAGGTTTGACTTCTGTACTTTTTGCCTTTTTATCTTCACAATAGAGGTGGTTCTCCTCCTTCCCCCACAAGAGACACAAGCTGCTTCTGCTACTTGCACTGTTGTATGGTAAGAACCAGAGTTCAGCACATTTTAGGAATCAGCTTTTTAAAATAGTTTTAGGGACATCCCTTTGCCCCATCACCCAACTTGAGCCATCACAGCTAAGAGAAATGTGAACTTGTAAGAATACAGTGTTAGAGGACTACACATGGTATGTGAAATATTACAAATGCATCCAATCCACCTCAAGTGGTTCAAACTTACAAAGTCTGGGGGGGTGGGAAGGGTTCAGCCTCGCTTATGATGGAGGGGGAAAATCAGACCCAACCTTCTCCCAGTCAGCCGGAGCACGTGGGAGGGGGGCTGAGGCAGCATGCCGCTTCTGCCTTCACCCAGCTGGCCAGAGTACGCTTACTTTGGGGACCATGGCGGGGCGGGGGAGTGTTTGCACCCTTGCAGTCCACATTTACAAAAAAAAAAAAAAAAAAAAAAAAAAAAATCACACACCCACACAGAAATTCCTGTGTTCGGGCCTGAAAGTAAACATTAGGAGGTAACAGGGCAAATAGAAATAAAAGCCAAGTGAAGAGGAAGGACAGCAACAGCAAGTGTTCAGAAAGAACATGGAGCTTTGATAAAGCTGAACCAAACAGCAAGAAGAGGAACCTGCGTGTTGAGGCTGGAGTAATGACAAGAACCTAACTATACAAAGCTTGTTTTAGTTTTAAAGAAAGCCCTTTCTACTTGTATTACCAACTATATGCAGACATATAGTTGCACTGTAGCCACAGTGTAGCTACTTATCAGAACAAGTGTACCGCAGATAGCTCAGAAAAACTGAAGCAATTGTACTTCTTTAGTTTAAAATAAGCTGTTCGATTTATCATCTGCTAGGGGTAGGGAGAGGATTGCCGAAGAGGAAATCCTGGAAACCTAGAAAACACTCATCAATAATCACTACTGTACATTAAGAAGCACATCAGGGAAGTGCACTTAAAAAAAATTGGGAAGCCATCAGCAATCATAGCACACCAAGAACTATGTAAAGCAAAAAAAAAAAAAGTGTGTCAAACACGCACAGACCCTTCATTACTGTTTCAATGTCAATCCATCCCCTAGGCCCCGTCTGTCCCCTATTTAAGTTTCTATTTAGCAAACATATACAGGGCACAAATGTCTGAAAAAACTACCTAAATATCAAGTGCTTTTGAAAATGTTATCTATTACATTTTAATAGGACCTTGTTTCTAAGTTACAAAATAGGTAAACATTTCACAAGATATCAGTTTTGCTAGCTGAAATGGTGACCCATTTAATCAATCCTTACTATGGCAATGAGTCTGAAGCCAGGCCTAGACTCTGATCCGGTTCTTTGATGATGAGTAGACAATACAATTCTGCCATTTGGTCATCTGCCTTTTCCATTACAGCAAATCCTGGAACAACTGGCCCTGCGGTTGCCATGCTCACAGCTCCATACACGCATGACTCAGAGTCATGATTTTATAGTACAAACATTACTTTTTCCCCTCTATTTTGGCTGCTGTTTACATATTTCATGGTTTACAACTGCATCTTACTCTTCTGTTTCAAATAACTTGCGTGTGAAGAAGAAATATTAAAAACCTATTCCAGTCTAAAAGGTCTTCAGTTTCCTCATAGCTACATGTACTGCTAAGTTTGTCACATTCTATATCAAAAAATACCAACTACAAATGTCACAGAAATGAGAAAGTTTTACCTGTTTCCAAGAACATTGTTTTTTATCTATGGAATTCAAACACCCATTTATATGTTGCTGCCTCCTAAATCAGTCTACAAAATTGTTGGTCAGATCGAATAGGTCAAGTGTGGAAAAAAGAAAACTAATTTTTTTTTTGCACCAACTGGTTGCGAGTTTGTTCTTAAATACTGTACGAAATAAGTTAGCTGTGCAGTAATACTCTGATGCCAAAGTTAGGCAACTAAATCCCTATTTAGGCCCCATTTCCATAAATGAGAACCTTCAGCTGCAATTAAAAGAGCTCTTTTGTAAATTTTGGCCTTGGTCTGTACATTTCAGTATTTTACTATGTTGTATTTCATCTGGCACCTAGACTCCTAATTATACAGGGGAAAAAAATTTATCCAAGAAAAAAATTAGGTCTATATGCTCACCAGTCTGAGATACACTGACACCAACATGAGCATTGGGAACTGCACATGTGAAATTGGAAACAAAGAAATACCATTGTTTCCAAAGTCAAGTAACTTGTGAGAACACCATTCCTAGAGAAGATGGTCTCTGGTTAATGGATAGGACTGGGCGTTCAGAGACTTGATTTCAGCTTAGGAGTGACAGACACTGCCTAAAAGTTGGGGGAACCTGGGCACCCAAACTGTAGTCCCACCACTATGCTATCTCTTCCCTCCCAAAAAAAACCCCACCCTCAGGCTGCCCCTTCCCACATGCCCTTCTTGCTCTTGTCTCCTCTCTTCCCTCCACTGCTCACCCTTATGGCTGGTTTAAAAAAAAAAAAAAAAGCCACACTCGAAGAGCCCTTTGCCTCCATTCTGGCACCCCTGGTTCTAGGGTTGCCAGGTGTCCGATATTGAATCGGACAGTTCGGTATTTTCGCCTCCTGTCCGACAAAAAAAATTCAGAAAATACCAGACTCCTAAAATGTCCGGGACTTTCTGATTTTTTTTCCCCCGGCCAGGAAATGAAAATCCCGGGCTGTCCAGCTCAGTACAGAGGCAGCCTGGCAACCCTAGTGCTTACCAGGTTCCGCAGGGGAGCTGTCCGGCCCAGCGCAGGGAGGCAAGATGGCAGGTGGCCGCCAGTAGCCTGTTAGAGCCAAAAAGCCTCACCACACGTTTTTTAAAGGGGCCATGCTGCTGCTGCTGTTTTTGTTTGGTATTTTTTCTGAAACCATCTGGCAACCCTACCTGGTCCAGGTCTCACCTCTTCTATTTGACTTGAGGCAGAGTGATTTTTATATGCCCAATCTTCCCATATGTAAAATGGAGGTAGTACTACTTTCTCCATCTGTCTGGCCTACTTTACTTGTAAGCAGTTCAGGACACAATTGTTCTATAGTATACTAATAACAGTCTTTGACAAATACAAGTACAATTAGAAGATGCTATCTCTGCCACAATGATCTAACAATTCAAGTTTGATAAATCATGTGACAGTCTCTGGGAAAGCGGAGAGGGAAGTGCAAAGAGAAGAACTGCTCTTAAGCAGAGTGTAGGTCAGAGAGTCAAGACCAGACAATTTGTAACTGGCTGTGTGTCAAACTCCTTAGTTCCCGATTTTTTGGCAGTGGGGGAAGAACATTATTTTGTTCCCTGTTTGTTGGTAAGAATAAGAGTGAAGAAAGCAGGTACATCGAGGAAGCGAATATTACAAAATTTTCCTGAAAAGGTGACTTAAGTGTCAACATTTAATTGTTTTACTAATACACAGGAGAATTCAGGAACGCTGTGGCCTGCAATAGTAAATAATCATGGTTAGTAACTCACAGAAACAATGGCCTGCATATATAGCTGAAAGTTTGGAACCTCTGGTAGATAAACATATAAAACATTCCAAATAACTTCTTGATACGCCAAATGCTTCTGGTATGCCACTATAATTACTGATCCATTAACACACAGGGAATTAGATTCTCTACAGAATTTGTGTGCATGTGCTTTAAAAAACAAACCAAAATCTAATGTAGGATTGGGAGGGACCTCAACGAATTGATAAGTCGAGCCCTCTTTGTAAAGATACACAATTCTCAACAGGTATTTGTCCAACCTGTTCTTAAAAGTCTTCAGTGACGGGGATTCTACAACCTCCTTTGGCAGCCTATAAGCTACCCGCATAGTTAGAATTTTTTTCCTATTACTTAGCCTAAATCTCCCCTGCTTCAGATTAAACCCATTTCTTCCGGTCTTACTTTAATTGGACACAGAGAACAGCTGATCACCACCCTCTTTGTAAGTAACTAATTTCAAATGCACTGCTTGGAACATCTTATTGGTGATGAGGAAACAAATGAAGAACATCAAATCTGCACTTACATGGGCAAAATTTCCTCTAGTCACACTTTTGAAACTAATGGCTACATTGTCATTTATTTTAAACCCTTAAAATGTGTTTATGAAATACTTAGTTCAGTCTATGAACATTTAGCAGAATTCCAGTTGGTTGTACTCTTAATTAAAGATACTGAAGAGTTTATAGGTTAATAGTTCTGACTTTTGCGGTTAATGGTTAAAACAATTATTTTATAGCACTCCTCTCAGATATTAAAAACAACAACAATGTAATCAAATCATAAGAACTTCACCATAACATTATTAGAGAGGTCAGGCTTGGTGATACTATTCATAGGTTGTCAGACACAAAAACCTATAGCTTTACGCACTTTCTTCCGAAAATGATACCAAGGTAGCCATTCTTGAAATTAATGAGCAGCTAGTGGTTTCCCATTTCATCTCTGAACTCACAGTACTGCAGAATATAACACTTCTATGAGCCCAAAAAATTATGATTTGGATTTTGAAGACTGCATAAGTCTAGCAGCAGCCACAAAAGAAGATAGTCTAAAGAGATAGAATAGAAATAAATGAGGTTTGTATAGTTACTATTTTCTGTATTACTAGGTGGCTAGATTATATTAGGAGACGGTTATCAAAGTCTTTGACATCCACACAGTTCAAACTTAGAGTTTTTTAGAAGTGCTTACAGGCCAGGTCTTTCCTTTATTATACACATACTGAAGATATCAAAGACTTAATATGTGCACAACTATAAAGCAGAGGGATGTGGTCAAGGCTGATAGAAACCAAAAAAGTGGATCACGTCTGAATATCTTGCAAGTACCTCTTTAAGCTTCAGCTATTTTTTTTTTAAATACCTGGAATACACTAAAGAAAATCAGTACATTTTGTAAAATGTAATAGCACATCTTTTCAATAGACTCATTTTAATTTGACAGCAGCAAAGAGATAAAATACAACTTAGCACATTTAACTTTCGAGGGGGGAAGGTGTGACATGAAGCACTAAACAAGAAGAAAAAAATGCTAATGACTAAATTCTCTCTTCTTAAGGTGTTTGGGGGTGACTGGAAACTTCCAGTGAACATCCAAGGCATACTTGGAGAAGTGGCTGGGAGTCCGCCCCCGCAAGGCTTCTGCGCAATCACAGGCTCCCAGCACTGATAGAGGCCCCGCCTCCCAGCCTAGGAGTCCCAGCTGGGAGGCGGGGTTGCGATCACCGCCTAGCCCGCGTTTTTTTTTTTTTTTTTTTTCTTTTGCGCGACCAAAAAATACTGGGCATCTGGTATTTTTTGGGAGACCATCTGGCAACCCTAAGCACATCACACAGTTCATTTCACTCCCTTCCGTACCAGGCACATAATTGCAGAAGCATGGTCCCTGAATGCTACTGCATTGACTGCATTACTATACCCTTACAGATGCAGGGACCTTCCCAGTCTATTTTAGCAAAGAACTCTTCTTTTTCCTTTTATTCCCCTTTCCCTTTAATAACCCATTTTGCTGCCAACTAAAGTTCATGCCTGTGTGATTTACCATTTGACCCCAGATTATTAGCATTTTCTGGATCATGAGTAAATAATGCAAAGCCTGAATATTTCTGATTACATGGAAAGAGAAAAACACCGTTCTCACAATAATCCCAATAGCTGCATTTTTCAGTAGGAACTGACTTTTGAAGGTGTCGAGAACAAGGGGGCATAGAAGTGGTGTGAGCATTTCAACATGCCAGTGTCACCAGACTAAACCAAGTCATTTAATATTTTATATGTAAGCAGAAGAGGGGGAGAAGCAGCTATGTAAGTGACATAAGCCAACATTTTCTCTAAAGTCAATGATAAATGTGTCCCTCTCCTATTCAACTAAAGTAATTTCTCTGTTACTCTGAACTTATACCAATGGAACAAACTTTGGCCTGACTTTGGTCTTTTGTGGTTCACAGCAACAGGAGTAAGCAAAACAAAAATATGTATTCTTGCTAAGCAATTGCTTTTTCAGAGGATTGGGGGAGGGAAGGGAAGGAAAGTAGGGGTAGAGGATAAACAAAATAATACAATTAAAACAAAAACAAAAACCACACAGATGGCTATTTCCTGTTCAGAATATTGAGTCATCTTGTGTTTTGTGGTAAAAATACTCTCTCAGGGTAGCCAAAGTATCTTGTTTAAAGGGTTCCTTTCTTCACCCTGTTTAGTCATTTCTAAGGAGAAGATTTTAATACTTCTGATGATTTGTCTGGACACAGAGAAAGCATCTAAATTTTACAAGGCTTTGTATCTGCAGACACTATACAAGCACATTGAGCCAGCCAGATACAGGATCTTTCTTTAGCTATGCAAAACTGGTGTTTTCACACTAAACCTTCACAATCTCAGCCTCATTTCATATTAAAATACAAGTTCAATGGTGCTTGGATGCAAGAGAAGCTGGACCTGTCTCTACTCTTAACAAACAGCACTAATTTACTCTTGCTTCCCTGTGGTGAGTAGTAATTTGGACTTTCTATCCTATCCTTCTAATTTCTCCTACTCTGGAGGCATAGTAACCAATGGAATGGTGGTTTTACAGACAGGAAATTCTGTTTTAATGAGTGGGTGGGGAGGAGTGATTAGTTGCTCAACTCGAGAGATATGCTTTGTAGTTCCTCCTTTTCTTACATTTCCCAGAATACTTTTATTTCTTCATGGGCAGAATCTTGAACATGCTCCGACAGGCAGTCCTGCTGAGTTCACTGTGAGACTCCCCTGGGGTAAGTGAATTCACAGCGCGACGGCAAGCATTGGCAGGGTTAGCCTCACAACCCACGGTACTTCTGGAGACTTGCTGAATAAAGGAATCTGGGGACTGGTGCCCCATCAGTGACCTGCCTCACCACTGCTGAAACAGTGTAGCCAGGGCAGAAGTCATTTCCAACACAATAGAACTAAGATTTTTAGTGGCAATGGTCTGTGATGCTGACTTGTAAGATTTTACTTTTGGTAAACAAAGCCTTTTCCCAAGAGAGAAAACTGGAGCAAGAGACAGATTTACAAATTCTGACTGTAACAGCTCAGGTGCCAAAGCCCAGAATCCAGCAGAAGTTAAAGTTCTCTTTTAAAGTGCAATTGTTATCAGCAGAATGTGATGCCACAAAGCAAAATTTATTTTGTGGGCAGAATTTCACATTGGGCACTGCAGAAATGGGCTGCTGGCTGCCACTGGGGCCACTGGATCTGGAAGGGTCCAACTCCAGTGCAAACGGAAGACACTGCCAGGGGCAGGAAGAGCAGAGTTCCTGACACCTCCTGAAAGGAGGTGATGTGTGTGCTGCATCCTCACAGTGAAGGCCCTGGACAATGTCAGCCCTGCATAGCCCAACACTGAAATCACCACAAGCCAGATCTGAGCATCACTAATCTGTTTCTGCCTCTAGTTCCCTGGACTCAGGAAGGGAAAGGGGTGTGGTGATCAGGCAGGGGGACCTCATGCAGTCCCCTCTCAACACCCTCCAGTTCCTCCTCTCCCAACAGGGTAGTCTATTTGAAATAGGATATCCCTATGGGGGGTGGGGAGAAGAGAGAGAGACAGAGACAGAGACAGAATCAAATAAAACACCAGAGGCAGAATCCAGAACCCCAACCCCTGATGTAGGGTTGCCAGATGGTTTCAACAATAATATCGGACACACCTGACACAATCACAATCTACCTTACATCTTATTTAGAAAATACAGGACATTTACATTTTCTCATTTATATTTTCTCAATTGGTTTCCCAAACACAAAACTCAAATACTGGACTGTCCGGTTCAAAACCGGACACCTCTCAACCCTACCGATGTGCCCAGCTGGCATGAGAGACACACCCAGACTGAGGTGCCCAAGAAAAGCATAACAGAGAGAGGGGCTTGTAGTGGTTTCTTTCATTCTCTTCTCCTGGGGAAGTTTTTTTTGTTGTCTGCGTGGTTACCTGTCAGCAAGTAGATCTGTATTTTGACATAAAAAAAAAAAAAAAATCACCGAAATAATTCAAACTGGCAAAATTATATTGTTATTTTCACAAATGAAATATGTAATATATTGCAGAATTTTAAAATATTATGCACTTTTTTGGGCATCAAATTCCCCGAGAAGTAAATTGCTCCGGAAATAGTGATATAATCAGCTTACTTAGACCACAGATAGGGATGGTTTTCATGATTCAGCGAGTCATGAAAACAACCAGGCTCAATCATGCTGATAAATGTAGCAAGGGTGTCAAACTACAAAAGCAGGACTGCCTTTTGAACCAGTTTTTCCTCGTTCACTACAGAACAAAATATAGCTGCCTGGGAGAAAACATATTTAACATACTATAGCAAAATATTCTTAGGGGTTCCCTCCAGAAGTATATTCACTGTCCTTTCATTTCCCCAAATCTCGTTTTGAACTGAAACAGCAGCAGCCATTTTTTTTATTTAAATGTTTTGCAAACCATTCCGTTCCCATTTTTAATTCCACAAATTTAAGAAAAATGTGTAAGTGGAATGGCCGCCACAAAGGCCTCAATAGCATTACACAACTTTAAACAATATTTACAAGCACCTTAAAGGAAACATTGTCCATATACTCATTTTCCAGCAGAAATTTGAACCATGTTCTCTCCTCCCTCAAATTCTCCTCAAGTAGAAAGCTAGATTTCAATTTAATAGAGCAATCAAAAAACAAACATTTTAAGAATTTTTCTTTAAAAAAAATAAATAAAAATAATAATAATAAAAAAGAATAGTCATCATGATCTAGAAACAGCAGGATTTTTTAAAATGCTGCTTTTAAAAAAATCATATATAGATATGAATTCCAAGTAGGCACTGCACTTGCATTACAAAAGAGGAAAAACTCCCTATAGCCACAGAAAGCTTCCAGGAGGTTTGGATTATTTCCAGTGTTTTTGAGAAACAGTTTGTATCAGTGACACAACAAGTATGCCAGTGACACTGGATAACCTATATAACAACAGCTCCTGCTGTAATGAGTCATTAATAAAGGCATCACAATAATTGCAGTGTTGCTTTGTGATATCTCTTGAAAGTGAAAACAAACACTGGTTCATAGGTATTGAATGTCTGCTCTACTACTGCACTCTCCACCTCACAATTTACCTGGATCATAAAAAAGCCCCCAACTGTTACTGCCTTGGAAGTGGGATTTTGCCCGTCTTAAATACAAAAGTAATGCTCCCAACAGGATGGGAGACAAAAACTATAGCATAGTCCAAAACACAGTTAAATCATGAGTCTGTAGCTATATGACTACAAGATCTGTTTCCGGCTTATCTAACAAATGAATATATCTCAACTTCCAAATTTAGGTGTCTAAAGTTAACAAATCTGTAGTTAGACACGTAAGTAGCCTGATATTTCAGAGGAACGGAAAGATTTTTCAGGACTGAGCACACCACACCTCTAAGAATCAGGCCACTTAATTATAAGCCTAAATAATTTGTTATTCAAGTTGAGAACACTGGCCTCAGCCACTCCCAAGATGACTTACAGCCAATTACTCTCACTATTAGTCACATTTTGGTTAATATTCCGAGCATCTCTTCTATATGGTCTTAAGCATTCCTATACTTTTTACACTCAACATCTGCAGAATCATAGGATGACAAATACTCCTTCAGAAAAGTAACCCTCACATCTCTCTCAGAATTCTGAAGCCTGCTCACCTCTCCAAAGCGATAGATTCACTTAACGATAAAGATGGGCTGAGAACATTTGCTAAGAAACGAATGGATTCATTTATGCTATATAACCACAATGTGTGTCTTTTTTTAAACCTAGTTAAGCCCATGGTGTGAACAGGAAGTGAATATTGAGACACCCAGATCAGGACAGACTGTGTTTACATAGCGACAGGGCTAGCAGTCTCATTTCCTTTGTAGCTTCTAAGTGAAGACCAAGACTGAAAGTCTTGCCACTGGAAGACCATTACACTTTTCAACGGAAGATGCCACACTAATAAAACCCTTTGAATGCACACACTGGAGCACTGGCAGTGCGGGGGTTTTCTTGGGGGAGAGCGGGGGCAGAGAAAAAGTGAAACAGACAATCTAACAGTCCTTTCTATTTCAAGTGTATCGTATTATAAGATTGCCAGACACAAATAAAGGATGTCTAGTAAACTGTCACAATTTCTGTTCAAATCCTGGTTAAAAATCAGTCACGTTTCCAACCTACAGCTGCTCTCCCACATGGGCAATTTACAAGTTAAAAAGGGAGGCATTGCATGTAAAACATCTGACATGGGCCCTCTAAATGAGATCTTGATTTCATAGGCTAAGTCTACACTGCCACTTCACTGCACTGCAAATTTTGCCTCAGGAGCATTAAAACATCCCTCCCTCTGAGCGCAGCAAGTTACAGTACTATAAAGTACCAGTATATGTGGGCTTCCAATGCGGGGAGCTGCTCCACTAGTGGAAGTGGTTTACATAGAGCACTAGGAAAACTCCCTCCCAGTGTTCCTACCGTGGCCATACTTCACTTTTAAGTGCTGCCATTGCAGTGCTTTAATTTTAGATGTGTAGACAAAGCCCAAACCTGGCAACTGGAATATCGAAGAATCACAACCCTTTCATCAACATGTTAGTACCAGCAGTCTGGTAAGAACGTGCTTCTCTCAGGTATACAATCAAAAAAAGACAAGGGGTTTGGGCATAGGTTCAGGGTGCAGGAGGCACTTACTTCAGGCAGCTCCTGGAGGTGGCCTATATTATCCCTGGGGCCCATAGGGCGGCCACACTGTCCCCAGCTGCAGGTGCCTCCCCGGCAGCTCCCATTAGCTACAGTTTCCTTGCCAATGGGACCTGCAGAGCTGTAGGTTGGGGTGGGGAGCACCCAATGGATCCTCCCTGTACACCCACTTGGCAAGTGGCTGCAAGGACATGCTGGCTCCTTCTGGAAGCTGCATGGAGCCAGGCAGGTAAGGAGCCTGCCTTAGCCCCACTGCACTACCACTTAGACTTTTAACAGCCCAGTCAACAGAGCCCACCAGAGCTGCCAGTATTCCTTTTCAACTGGGTAAACAAAACTGGGAAAACTTGACATGTGTCCCCAAATGGAAACTTTCAGCATGGCCTTTCATAAAAATGCAGCAGCCATTCTTTGCATCCCCCACCACATAAATCCACACTTGCAGGTACATTACACAATGGCTTGTACAAAATGCCCAGACTGAAAGTTTATTAATGCAATTAAATTATATGTCTGATTTTTTTTTTTTTGAAAGTTTCCTCGAATGTTTTCTTTTTTTGGCCGTATGCTAATCTTATTGCACAAAAACAATGAAGTTCTGGTTTGATAGTCTGTATCTCTAGGTTCACTCCTTCAATAAAGCATTTTGTAAAAAGCATACTGTTTAAGGTCTTATTTGAAAAACCTGCTGATCAATATTGCCCTGGTAAAATGTGTGCGCTAACATGTAAAACAGGGATGCTAGCATATAGACTTTTAAACCATTAACCGATAAATCTGGGATTACCAATAACCTAAACAACTACATGCATCCCTGCACTTGCTGCCTCTATCAAATGCAGCAATGGGAGGAGGGGAGGAAAAAGCCGATGCCACTCACAGACTAGCTCCGCCTACCACCTTGCGCTGGGAGCATTTTAGTAACCACGTAAGCGCTAAAAATTGTTTTGGCTACACGATTACTAAAACAACAGATATCAAACACCCCTAATATAAAATAGGGGTGAAGAACCTATGGCCCCCAGCTTGCTTTGATCCAGCCCACAAGGCTCGAGGCTCAGCCCTCACCCTACAGAAGAGTGAGCCAGCACTGGCGCTCCTGCCATGCCAGAGCCACTGTGGCTGGAGTGCTAGCACCAGCTCCCTGCTTTGAAGGGGGGAGGGGAGAAGGGAAGAGCAAAGCCCTGAGGCTCACAGGCCTGATTGAGGCAAGCTGGGGCTCGATTCAGCCCATGGACTCGGCCTGACATGGGGAGGAAGTGGCTTCTATGTGCTGCAGGGAACCACCCCCTCATCAATCCCATTGGCCGAACTGCAGCCAGTGGGAGTGGAGAGGGTGATTCCCTGTAGTTCACGTTGCTAGGCAGAGCCACCTATGCTGCCCCCCACCCTGGGCTCCACCAGGTAGGCACCCATGCTCCCATCCCTTTCCTCCTCCCACCCAGACTGTGCCTCATCTCCCCTCCCACTCCCTTCCACACAATCCCTTTCAAACCCCATGCCCCCAGCCCACTCCTATGGCCTCCCTCCTTCCACCCACCCAGACCCCCCACACCCTTCCCTGCACCCATCCTCCAGACCCCAACTAACCCCAGGTTCCACGCTGCACTGCCCCTTGGAAGCGCCAAAGTGACTTTCCAAGGGGGCAACACATTAGGAGCCTGGGATCAGCTGGGGATTCCAGCTGATCCCTGGCTCCACTGTTGCAAATCCCCGTTAAAGTGCCAGAGCTTTTCAACGCGGAGCCGGGGATCCACTGGGCACTCCCGCTGATCCCCGGCTCCGCTTGTGCTGTCCCTTTGAAGAGCCGGAGCAGCACTTCAAAGGGGCAGCACAGTACTAACGCCTGCGATTAACGTGTTAAAAAAATTAACCCGTTAATCCTGCCCTGCGTAAACACAGGTCAATTGACAGCCCCTCTTACCAAGGCATGTTCCAATATGTCCTAGTGAGGAGGTCTTTAAACTAGGTTTGACAGCAGCAAGTGACCAAAACTCACAGGTAATTTAAAAACATGGCGATCTGGGAGAAGGTCAGAAATTGGGGGGGGGGGGGGAAGAGAGCATCAGCTGTAACCGCAGCAATAAAGGAGACAATACAGAACTGGAGGGCAAAATCAAATTAGTATGTCTGTATACTAATACGAGAAGTAAGGGGAATAAACAAGAAGAATTCAAAATTCAAGTAGACAAATACAATCATGCCACAGTTGGCATGACAGAGACCTGGTGGGCTAATACACGACTGGAATATTGGTATAGAAGGATACAGCTCGCTCACAGAGTAAGCAAGGAAAAAAGGGAGGTGGTGTTGCCTTATATTAAAAATATATGCACTTGGATTAAGATGGAAATAGGACACATACTTGTTGAGAGTCTCTAAAGGGCACAGGGGTTTAAAAAACAAAACAAAACAAAAAAAAACACCACCACAAGGGTGATGCCATGATAGGTGGTCTGTAGTAGATCCTAACCAAGAAGTGGATGAGTCTTTTTTCAACTAACAAAATCATCCAAAGCATAATATTTGGTGGTGATGGGAGACTTCCACTATCTAGACATCTTTTTGGGAGAAACACAGCAAGGCACAGATTATCCAACAATTTCTTGGAATACATTGGAGATAATTTTTTTAGTTCAGAAGATGGGAAAACTACTGGGGGAAGGCTGTTTTAGATTTGATTTTAAACAAATAGGGAGGAACTGGCTGAGAATTTCCAAGTGGAAGACATCTTGGTGAAAGTGATTATGAAATGGTAGAGTTCATGACAATAAGGCTTCCTAGGACGAAGAACAATGAAATAAAGACAATGGATTTCAAGGTGGCAGACATTAGCAAACTCGTAGCAGGTAGGTAAGATCCCAAGGGAAGCAACTCCAGGAGAAAAACAACAACAACTGAAGATGGTTTTTCGGAGACACATTATTAAAGGTGCAAGAGCAAACTATTCCACTGGGTAGGAAAGATCAGAATTATGGCAAAAGACTAGCCTGGCTTAACCAGGAGATCGTGAATGTAGGGATGTAAAGGATTAACCAGTAAGCATTGCCTTACTGGCATGCTTATCAGGTAACTGGTTAATTGGCACCCAGCCCCGCTGGAGCAGCTCCTGCCTGTGGTGCAACATGGTGGGCTGTTTAACTGGTTAAACATACCGTTTATTTACATCCCTACCTGAATAATCTAAAAATTAAAAAGGAGTCCTACAAAAAGTGGAAGTTAGGTCAAGTTACAAAAGATGAATACAAACAATCAAGTATGTAGGGACCATCCATTGATGAAGTGACTACTTTTCAGCAGGAGAGAAGACATGGGCAAAAAGTCTACATTTTGTCAAAAAAGCCGTTTCAGGTTCCTGGCCACAATGCCTGACTCCTGAACATCAGCTGGAAAGGATTCTTGCACAAGAGAAGGGGCTATAAGAGGAGAGACAACAGACACCCTAAATTATCACTCCCTTGGCTCTCTACCCATGGCTGCATCAACAGCTGAAGAACAAAGGAAGCAGCACTGGAATGGGGGAAGAGAACCTGAGTCAAAGAGGTTCAGCCAGTGAAGACTGCTGTAACATGTGCTGATACCACCATACTTGTGCCTGCTAGCCACTTGGATATTATTGCATTTTATCTTTTTTTTTTTTTTTTTCTTTTTTTATAACCAAGTCAGAACCTCAAAAAGGAGTTCACTCTCAGAAGAAGCAATGTACAGAAGTGGTCTGGGTTTCTCCAAAGAGGTTCTCTCCCACTTCACTGGTGGCCTCCGAACTATGAAAGTCTCAAAATACTCCCCACTCCTTAAAGCTCCTATGAGAGATTGCACCAGATAACCTAAAACAGTTATCTTCCACCATCCCCCCCCCCCCCCCAATAAATCTCACGGTACCCAGTTTTTTGATCCTTTGCCCCAGAATTGTCTCTTCCTCTCGTGGGATTCAATGAGATCTAGGGACATACCTCCCTTAGGTGCCTTTGAAAAAAAGCAGCATTTATGCCAAACAACTTCTGTCATATGACCTCCAAGTATTATATCACTCATGCCACAATCGTTTTCCAGCATTCATGAGAAATGTTTAAATAAAAACTTGATTCCCATGAGTCTTTCCTTTTCAGGTTATCACTTCTGCTTCACTCTAGCTTTGGGCACAAGTCGGAGCGGGGGGGGGGTGAGGGAGATTTCCTCTGTTTTGACTCCTGTTATGTCTGTCCTGACTCCATTGTATATATAGTACAATAAAGCAACTTTGCTGTCACAGAAAAAACAAAACAAACACACACACACATCTTCAAAACAGTTCCTGACTGTTCCAAAAAAGATTTCAGCATTTGCCCAAGGGGAAATTAAATATCCTCCCTTTGGTTTTTGCAATTTGTTTTCATATTTGGAGGCAAGTTTTCAGAGCAGCACATGGAAAGGGCATAATATTAACATTGGAAACTACTTCTCTGCATATTTATAGGTTACGAACTCGTAGGACACATGTGTAAACATGAGTTCGTATTATTTCACACTTTTCATATAGCCATGTGAAAGTTAAAGTCTGCCCTTTGCTGTACTAACTGCATTGCAATTTGTCCATATAGCATCTATTTAGCTGCGACACCATCCACTGCACCGTGCAGTCTCAATTAAAATCACCAGTGTAGGAAGCACTGCCTGTGTCTAGCTCTGTCAATGAGTAAAGAATTTCCAGTCTACAAAAAGATGGCAACCCAAAATCTTCTTCAATCATTAAAAATATTATAACCACCTGGCACATCACAAAACACTCTAGGCTGTATTCAGAAGGAGAGTCACATTACTGAGACAGTTTATTGCAAGCCAGTCCATACAATCATACCAGTACTTTTACTTAATGATTTGGGAAGAGTCAACCATCCACTGATGCTGTATCTAAACTACATTTTTCTTCCAAAAGAGGAATGTAAATGAGCCCGATTGAAAATGTAAATGAAGCACGGATTTATAAATCTTGCACTTCATTTGCATAATCGCGTGAGAGTGCTTTTTCGAAAAACCCTTTTTCAAAAAAGAAACCGTAGGCTTACAGTATCAGAGTTTTTCTATTGTGGTGTGAGGAGGCAGGGATGTACAGAAGGCTACTGTGGGAAAGCTGGGTTGAAGAAAGAAGTTTTGCATTTAGTTTGGAATCCAGTGAGGTTAGAAGTCAACCTCTTTATTTCTTCTGCCAGCTAGTTCCACTGCACTGTCTTGGTTCAACTTCTACCATGCACAATCCTGAGCGTTGCCCTACATTCATTGTTCCAGTCAGCCAGCCACAGGAAGATCTGGACACTCATACAAGGCTTTAAAAATCAGGATAGCAACTTGCACCATAATAAACTACCAACTGTAGCTTTTTTTATGACTACTTAGTTGCAAAAATCTAAATCAATCTCCTATCCATAAGAAATTTTACTGGGTGAAAAAGGAAGGTCAGTTTAAAAAGACACCAGTTTTCTGCCCCAATCATATTTTGTTCAGTTGGAACAACAACAACAAAAAGGTCAGGAATGTTTAGATATTGAAGATAAGCTAGTTTTGTGCCAAACACGTGGTCTATGTAGATAATTATATCATTTATATTCAACCATCCATGTCTGGCACAGACTTGTAAATGATTTACCATTGATCAACACTGAGGTATACTGTAACTAACTACATATTATGAAAGGCATCAGAATAATGTTGAATTATTTTTAAACACTCTTGAACATATGAATTTTAGCTTCAGATGGGGCTGGTGATTCTGTAGTTCAATTTTTGATTTGATGTAAAAGAACTACACTGAAAAAGGAGATGGGATAGAAAATGAAATAAAGGAAATCCTTAAGAGTATAAGACAATTTCATGTGAAAATGGAGAAATGGTGTAATCATATTGGTGAGGTAAATTTGGATTAGGTAACAAGCATCCATTGTCACAAACACAGTTTCATCAGATCATGTCTATCATAATGCAGTTCTTTTTAATTGTGATACATAAAGCCAATAATCCTTTCAGTAATTGTTTAAAACTATTACTTTTCTATCTATCAAATTTTATTCTTCTAATAATGGCTAAATCAGTACATTCTAAAATCCCTTTTGCACACCAGGCACTCAAAGATCACAAGAAAAAAAATCTGACACAAATATACAAGAAATCAAAAGTTCACAACAGACTAGAAACATAGGGGTCAGATGAGAAGAGCTGAGGGACAGACACACAGACAGATCGTCACACAAACTCTCTCAAATATATATACAGGTTGAACCTCTCGAGTCCAGAAACATCCATCCAGAATGATTTTAAGTTAGCTGGATGTCCACTTCTCATGGGTGTGTCCAAGTTTCCCGTGGTCCCATAAAGTTTGTTTACCACCACCAGTCCTATCTCTTAGTGCTCTGTGCGGTTATTTAGCTTTAATTTACCCCCTAAATGTCTTCTAATAAGCAGTGGAAGTGTTGTTAATGCTGCTACAATACTGACCTTCTGTTGTCCGGAAAATTCTCTCATTCAGAATTGGTCCTGTCCCAAAGGTGCTGGACTAGAGACCCTCAACCTGTATGGCTGTCCCTTTCTCTACCCCTGTTGTGCCAATGGGGTTATAACTGTCCTGGTCCCCATCTCTGGTCCCTTGCTGCCCACTTGTGGCCATTATATAGCATAGCTGTATCTACTAGCAGACACCACCCTTTCAATTTTATGAGAAACAATTGCATTCCAGGCACATCCCATTTTCCTGGAACAACCAACCCCTTACCATTATCTAAATTATGATGAGAGAAAGTTGCATACCAAATTTGGTGGTCCTACCTCTTTATCATTTAGGAGTTCTTGAGCGAACGGACTCACAGACAGATGGACAGACAGACAGACACACAATATAATGTAGATTCTCATTAACGTCCACATCAGAAGTTGCTCGGTTTAGATATAAAAAAATAAAGTTGACACTGTGAACTATGAACATTTGGGATCTGAATGAGACACTTAACTGCCTTTCATGCCATCACCCATGATAAAAGTTCTGAAGTCAGTAGGTTACTTACAAATTAATTGATGAGTGGGTAGAACAGAATCCAGTTCACACTGCCACAGGCAAAGTAATACTACCAATGCTGAGAAAAAAAACACGCATACACATACACAACATTACCTGGATGCATCAAAAGGAGATAATCCTAAATAAAGTAGGATTTCATTTTATTGTACCAACTTCTGCTGATAAGAGAGAACTTTTGAGCTATCCAGAGCTCTTCCTCAGGTCTGGAAAAGTTAACCAGCATGTCACATCTCAATACAAGATGAAACAGGTTGCTATATAAGCAGACCATTGAAGGCCAAGCGGCCAGTTAACATTTCTACAGGATAGGACAACAAATGGGGGATGAGTGGATTACAAACTGTTTTAAGTGCTCATGCTTGTCCTGGGTGTCTCAATAATTATTGTTTTCCATAAAGCCCACGCTCCTGAAGTCAAGTAGATGTGTAAAGATTTCAGCCCTCACTCTTCTTTTTCCTCCGAGAAGGCTGTGAAGAAAGCTTCAAAACGCGACCCCGAGACACACTAAAGGCTTAAAACCCAGAAAGCAAACAGACCACAAATTCTATTACTTGCACATAATCTCATTAAGGCCAATTGTGATTTTGGGTGATCCCGATTCATGATTTTTGAACATCTGGAGTTGGCAATATAGTAAAACCTTCAGACTGCACACACCTGGGTGCCCCTATCATCCCACACAAGAACCCAGATGAGGTATCATTAAACTACAGCAGCCTATACTCAAAGCCAGCCCAAGCTACAGGCTGACCAGGCTACTGCCCGGGGCGCCCCATTATAGGGGGTGCCGCGCATGCGCCAGGCGCCGGGGGGCGCCGCGCGCCCAGGGATGGGGCCACGCATGCGCCGCACACCCGGGGGCAGCGTCGCGCTCCCGGGGTCTGGGGCACACAAACGGCTCAGGCCGGCCCTGCCTATTCTCAGTGGGGACCCCAACCTCAATGAAATCTATCCCAAGCCCTCTCTTCTGGCCTTCAAACAACTCCCAACTCATGATCAGACTCATTGCCAAACTCATGATCAGAAGCAATCTCTGTACAAAAGTGGCACCAGTCCCTGCCAGAACAACAAGCGCCAAAGTACTCATTGATGTGGCCCATTAATGGTCGTTCTAGGTCACACAAGTGATCCATCTAGCCCAGTTACCTGCCTTCCAGCAGTGGCCAATGCCACATGTATTCATTCTCGCTGAAGCAACAGGGCAATTGTGTGTTGACCACTTATGCTAAACAATCTGTTCCACCTTGTACTGAGCTGTGACACTCTTTGGGCTAGTCTACACTAGAAGCACAAGAGCAGTGCAGCTGCACGACTGTTGCATGTCTGCTGACAGGAGAGCACTCCCAGTGGTAGGCTCAGCAGGCAGTTGAGTCGACTACTTGCATTTACACACACACACACACACACACACACACACACACACACACACTCACTCTATATCAGAGGCAGCAAAAGGGGGCAGGGGGAGAAGCAGGAGCCAGTGCTGGGGAGAGCCAGCTTAAAAACTGGTCCCCCCCCAGCACTGTCTCCACGGGGCAGGGGTGGGGGCAATGGACAGACAGGGGAGGCAGGGGTGCAGTGGGGAACTTGGTGCAAGCAGGGACTGAAGCAGTCCCTGCTTGCGCTGGGTTCCCCATTGCACCTCTGCCTTTGAGGAGTAACCGGGAAAGTGAGAGGCGCAGCAGAGATAGCAAGCGCCTGCTCCTCCCTTATTGATTAATTGAGTAGTCAATGGAAATTCCATCGACTACTCGATTAGCTGACTAATTGAAATGCAACATCCCTAGTATAATAAAACCACCTTCCCCAGAGAAGCTCTCTTGCCGACGTGGCACTCTCTACACCAGTGCTTAGGTCAATGACACACAACATCAGTTATACCAACACAATCTGTACTGTAGGCAAGCCCCAGTTATCTTTCTGAGATCTGAAGGAGAGCTCTGAGGAGCTCAAAAACTTGTCTCCCTTACCAACAGCAGTTGGTCCAATAAAACAAAATCTGATGCTATGTAGATCCATTAGACAGTTGTTCCCAAAGTTTTCGGCATCACGCCCCCTTTTTGATTTTTGAGAAACCCTCACACCCCCACTAGCAGCAAAACTTGTTGAGGAAAAAAAAGGAAGTGACCAGGGCCGAGAAACAAAAACACCAGCAAAACTTAAGGGGGGAGGGGGGGATGGGCCATGGGTCACCCCTGGAATTTCTTCACCCCATAGAAAACTCTGTCTATCCTGGGACCATTACAGGTATAACACTGCAAACATTTTATTTTAAAAGCCAAAGGACAATTTGAAAACTTACGAATAATCTATGCTTAAAGCCAGTCAGTAATGGTGCTTGACCTTTTTTATTGACATGAAGAACAACAGCCTATGATTAAGGTCTATAAATCACATATTATGGAACTGAAGGTATTAATCACATTGAAAGGCTAAATACACTGGGTCATGTTCAGTCTGTGGAGTTACACAAGCAATTAGTTTGACCCATTCTTGTTTTTACACATGAAGAATTTTTTAGATTACCACTAAAGCTGCTTAACTGAATTGCCTCTGCTGAGGTCCAATACACTGAGAAGTCATTCCCATCTGCTCTCACAACTGCAGCTCAGCAACCCATTTAAGCAGCCTTTGTGGTAAGAAATTGGAATCTGCCTCGTATCTTAACATTAGAAGTGTTTCCCACACCAAATGTATAAGCTAATTCATCTACTCTGTATTCACACTCTTGTTAAGAGGGGTGAGGGATTCGGTATTTTTCCGGAACATTCACTAGGTCAGAACTGCGTGCATGTTTTGATACAGCCATTAGAAGAGAAGCTTGTGTACAACACACACTTCTTTGTGCTTGTATTGTGCTAGACAAAGGAACTGACTTGCTTTTGTAAAGTACAGAGCTTTACTACTGTAGTTTCAGCAAGCCTCCTATCATCTCTAGGGTAGGGGAGAAAAAGAACAAAATCTTCTTTATGAACTGTAAAAAGAAATGCATATACACCATGGTGGAAAGAAACAATAATAGGTGGGGTCATCTCTCATTCATTGCAGCAATATGTTCTAATTAACACACAGGTTTCACTCACATTAATCCAAATGACAAATCTTTTGTTTTAACCTGTGTATATTCATGCAACAGTAACTGTCGCACAGCAGCTTCACTACGTACTTTGCAAACAAAATCCCCCTGTTCTTTTAGGAACCCAAGTATTCTTTTGCTTCAGGTATTTCTTGACATGATAAAGAACACCCACAGTATTGGCTTACAAAGCAAGAGCATTGCTCTCATTCAGTTAAGTGCATTACTGTGAATTACTGTTTAATGATGGTCCTCAGTAAACCTCGTGTAAAAGTGCAATCAAGAAACTTAAGTTAGTATATAGGTTGGGACTATATGGGGATCATACATTTAGTTTGTTAACATGTATCAAAACCACATGCATATAGTGTTCTTAGGAGTACTATGATAGAAAGCAGCAGAGATTCCTCAGAATAAGCACTAGACAGTTTTGTTTTAGGGTTTATCTACCCACACGTTCCATCTAGCAGCATGTATAGCACATATACTGCACGCCCCCAGCATTGGTATTTATAAACAGCATAGATGGTGAGGGACTGTATAGGCAAGTAAAGGCGCGCCTGAACACCCTCCCGCCCCAAAAATACACCCAACCTGTGCGTCCCTAGTCTGCACTGTGATTTTTAGCTGTGCAGTGTGCCAGAGCCAGAGCCTTTCCCTGCTGCAGAGAACAGTCACAGGGAAAGACTGACAACAGAGAAAGGCCCAGACAAAAGCTTCAGCAGCTCCCTGCTATCATAGGCTTTCCCCACTGCCTTCTTCTGCCAGAGCCTTTCACCCACACCACAGCTTAGAGAGTCTGATTCTCTTATGGCGTATAGCGGCATGTACCCTACACACCACTGCCACTTACCAGCTCCAAAAAGTCTCTTGCGCTTACCCACCCATACAGATGTCACCAGCCTTCCCTCAAAGAGACCTCTCCATATGTGAGAAAAATCTAGGAAAAACTCCCTCTGCTTGAGGAAGTCTTCTGGCATCAAGCAATTGGAATGCATTCCTCTGTTCACTTAAAATCATTAACCTGCTTCTGCTTTTCTAATCACCACTTGTGCACCTTATCTGGAAAGCACACTTATCACAAGTCCGCTCCTAGCTCTACACAGGCAGGTACGCACAAGCCATTGCAAACAACAGTGCAGCTCAAACTTCTTTGGCTCAATCCACCTGGCACTCCTGCACTTCCAAAAAAAAGTCTGTGCAAACTACAGTACACCTTACTGTCCCAATACTTCCCCCGCATATTAGTACTGAGACTAGAGCTGGTCCAATAACTATTCAAATGTTTTTCCACAGATTTTTTTTTAAAAAGCCACACACACACACACACACTTAACAGATGTTTGTTTGTTCAAGGCCCAGTCTTGTTACCTTGACTCACACTGAGGAGTACCTTTCTTCACAAGCAGCACCACTACTTTAAACATGGCAGGGTAAGACATAGGTCAGCATGAGTGAAGGTGGCAAAGTTGGGCTTTGCATATATATAGATTAATAATCCACTAGATCCAATTAAAACTGATACCAAGTCTACAGCTAAATAATGTTTTTGAAAAGTACTGGCACTTTGATAGCTGGGTCTTTAAAGGAAATACACAGTCACATTGCCATTCCCTTCATCCCCAGAGGGGATGTAATAGTGTAGTCCAGTGTTTCCCAGTTGGTGCTCCGGGGAACCCTGGGGATCTGTGAAGTGAAAGCAAGGGTTCCGCAAAGAGCCGGCACTCCCCCGCCCCCTGTTAAAGAGGCGAGGGCTTTTTTTATTATTATTTTTGCTCAATGAAACGCGGCAGGGGCTTTTTTTTTTTTTTTTTTAAAAAGGCAACTCTAGGGGTTCCGTGGCCAAATAAAATTGGGAAACACTGGTGTAGTCCATTAAATTGGGGGTGGGCAATAATTTTTGCCTGGGGGCTACTTCAAAATTTTAAGTTCCGGGGCAGGACCTAAATGGGAAGGGGCGGGGCTCTGATTGGCCTGGGGTGGGGGAGCCCCTTTGTCCCCCCTTCCCACTAGGCACCCATGCCCTGGAAGAGGCTTGGCACGCTCCCTCACCCCAGGCCAATCAGGGCCTGTTGAGCACGTGAAGCCTCCTCCTGCCCTGTGAGGAGCACGTGGCACTTTCAAGTGCTGCGGGCTCCTCTGAGGGCCGGGGCAGGCTGAAGGAAGCTTCACGCAGCTCCCCTGCTCCCAGCCCGATTGGCCTGGGGAGCGCGCACAGCCTCCTCCACTCGCCCCGCTGCCCTGCAAGCAGCGCGCAGCACTTGAAAGCGCCACATGCTCCTGGCAGGGCGGGAGGAGGCTTCTCGCGCTCCCCTGCCCCCAACCCAATTAAGGGGAGCGTGCAAAACCTTCTCTGCTCTGCCCCCGCCCTGCAAGCAGCATGTGGTGCTTTGTACTTGGCGGGCCGAATCCAGCCCGCGGAGGCCCTTTTGCCCACCCCTGGATTCAATGATAAGCAAAAGCTTCTAGGTTAATGATCTAGACTGCATACATTTCCCTCTCCCTATCCTTGCCAATAATTTTTTTTGCAGGCTGGCCAGCAGCCCGGCTCAGTTCTGGCTCTCTGGGTCCAGAACCTATTACTGCTGCAGCTCTACATTTAAATGTATTAGGAGCCAGACAGGCAGGCCTCCTGGCTCACGCTGGGTCCAAGAGCTTAGACCCCCTTCAGTCAGGGGCTGCTGCTACCCCATGCTGCAGCCTCTATATCAGAGGCAGCAGCCCTGGGTGACAGGCAGCCGGTCCAGAAGGGGAGCTGATTTTTAAACCATCTCCCCTCTTGGACCAGCTCCTGCCTGGCACCCTGCACTGCTGCCTCTGATACACGGGCTGCTGGCCCTGGGGACTACAGAATAGTTGACTAACTGATACAAATTCATGAAGTTACTCGACAATTAAATTAACCGATATTTAACATCCCTAATCCTCAGCCCTACCTAAAGCTAGAAAAGTGTTGTAGATGGAAGGGGGGCGGGGTATAGAAGGGGAATAATTCTGTGAGCATTTTGCACACATCTACCAACCTTAGTGTTCTTCTGTCACATGTTTTAAAGTGGTGAGCGGAGATGAACAAATGGCATTGCATAGTGGACTACCAAAATGAGGGCAACAGATGAAAATTGAATTTTCCTCTGAAGACAGTTCTTTGTAAAAATGGTATTGCAATTGAGCACCTCTGGCTTCTGCTGACCTGTAGTGCATCACCTACGCACGTCCAAACTGACAAGGGACAATAGTCAAGAAGTGTCATGAAAAAACGTACAATATGCACGAGACCCCACAGGAGAATACTCAATCAACATAAATGGCTGGCATCATTTGATTTTACAGTGGCGCTGCTATGTTTTTCTTTACAGTGGGTTTTCAAATTGTGCTTTCTCTGTTCCTATTCACCCACCCTACTGTGCCTTAAGAAGGATTTGAGCATCCATGTTTCAAAGACTATATGCCTATTTTTCCAAGGGTACTGCATCAGAAGGATTAACACCTCTCACTGTCTGAATTGCATCTAAAAGCAGTGATGGTAACTAGGGGAGTTGAGGAGGTAGTGGAGTGAGTTTATTTTCTGGCCCTTGCAATCGCTGGTGTCAAATTGTTGAAGCCAGGAACTTCAGATACTCCCAGAATCAGTTTTAAAGCCATTTTACAATCTGCTTTAAGAAGCATTGGAAGGATGTTCCAGCAATTAGGGCCAGGAATGGTAAACTCTGGGTTGAAGACCAGCTCACTGAACACTTGTTGTGTGGTCTTGGGCAATTTTGTGACCACACTGTCTCTCAGTTTCTCATCTGTAAAATGGATATAACAACACTATTCTCACAGCACATCTGTGAGGGAAAATACACTATAAATTGTGAAGTTCTCTGATACACAATACTAGAGGACATATACATACCTCAAATAGAAATAGTCCCGTTTGATACTGATACATAAAGTATATCAGTACAAATCCTGAACATGCTCCTGGATTATTTTGCCAAAAGAAATTCTGAAGGACTGTATGAAACATTAAAAAGGTCACCTTCAAAGAGGATCAGTGTGACTTCTCTCAGTTGTCATGTACTGCATGTTGTTCTGGATGGTCTTCAGCATATTAGTGTTTTAGCTGAACTATTAAAAACATGCCTCAACTCAATCCAGTGAAACCTATATTAGAGCAATGAGCAGAGGGACTGACAAGAGGCTGTTTCATAGAGCTGGCTTAATAAAAGGGAAAGCAGAACTGGCTTTGGAACATTTGAGGCACTCTTAGAAGAGGTGACTGTCTAGGGAGGTTTCTCTCTACAGCTTCTTTCACTTGGGGTTTTTTAGATTTACTTATTCTAGAAGATACATTTTCAAGTCCGTGCAATTCAAGACCTGAAAACCTTGCTGTGTCATTTAAATGTTCTGTAATGACAGACTTTTTAAAAATGGCTGAAACTAATTAGAAACTAGCTTCAGTGCGATGGTTAAATGGTATACAGGAAATACTGGGGAGGGCAAGATCTTTGTGACAATAGGATTCATTTGACATGTGCAGATTAGCTGCCAAATGTAGCAGATCTGCCTTGAGCTGAGGCTCAGAGTTTAAAGAAGTGCTAGGTCTATGCTAGGATTTTTGGCTACAAATCAACATAAATTCATGTAAGAGATAAGGAAAACCCACAATGAACCATTTAGTTACACTATTAATAGAGTAATTAAGAAAAGTAGCAATTTATTTCTGTCACAATCACCAGCTGATAGATTTGCTCCAGCTGTTCAACCAGGAACAGGTGATGCTTACTAGTTCTGGTACCTTGCCATCTTCTGGTGATAGAGTGCCCTTCCCCTAATTGGAAAAACAAACAGCCAATAGTCATGCAGCACCTTAGAGACTAACAAAACATCTACATATTAGAGGCCAGAAGCATCCATTATGATCCTTTTTTTAAAAAAAACACCACACACACGCACACCTATCAAAAGGTGTTTTGCTGATAGCTTCTGGTCAATTTAGTCCTAAATGCTGATAAAACAAAACCAAAAAACGAATATGCACACTCAAAGTTTAAGATAAGATGTCTGTACCAAATAGACTAATCACAGACTATATACCAAATTCAATCCAGGAGTGATTCCATTAGTTTCAATGTTTAAGTAAAGTTGGATGACTTTAGTGTTAACAGGACCATTAAGACTTAGGATACCAAGGTCTCCATTTTTGATATTTTCATACAACTTGTGTCCCTATATCTGTGGGTAGAATTCAGTCCATAGTAATAATAATCTGCTAAATAACTGCAGATTGTTGTAAAGCTAGCCACTACAAATCTCTTAGGTGGTTTCCCATCTAACAATTTGCTTGTACATTGCTTACATTTAGAAGGAAGGAAAATATTTTCAAGACAACTTCTCCCTGAGCTCCCCATTTTGTTTCCTAATATTACACCTGTCAATTTGTTGGATAATTCACATATTAGCAAAAAAGAAAAATCCTGTGCACACACAGGAGGTCCAATATATGACAAGCTTTAGGTCACAGTAACCTCCATTGCGTCTAGATACTATAATTGCTGTCTGCATTAACTAATATTCATTTTGGTTTTCCCTGAATACACCAGATAGCAATCAGATACTCATTCACAACAGTCCAATCAACCTAATGCAGTGGGTGACTCACACCCAGGAGCAAGGAGAGCAGATGCCCAAAAGCGGCAGAAAAGAGAACCAGAGAACTGCTGATTTTGCTCAAAGCCCTCAGCCTCTATTAGATTGACTGTTTTAACACAGACGGCCCATAAGCACTTCATAGCATATTGATTGATTCTCCTTTATTTCCTCCCCTATAATAAGAAGCAAATAAAAAAACAAACCAAAGTATTATTTGAATAATCCCTGGAGATCATATCCATTTGACAAGCTGACATACAGCAGCAGTAGTGGGACTCACAATCTTTTCTGGTAGACTCTGCAGATACTGTATGTTGGAATGCAAGTCACCTCAGTTCTCTGAACATAGGCGTGCGCAGCACATTTCATTAGGGTGTGCACCCAGGGATTTTTTTTTTTTTTTTTAAAGGCGAACATTTATTGAATACTCAATCATAAAGGACATTATTTTTATTCATCAAACAAAATAAAGAAACTAAAACGTAACTAATCTTAATGTTTTTTAAATTAACAACCAAACGTTATTTTAAAAAATGCAAACTTAAGTATGGGACATTGTACTACTTAGTTTGTTTTTTACATGTGCGCGCTTATTGCATAATACAGCAATCCATACTTTAAAACTAAAAGAGCGTATCATGCAATTAAATTAAAACGCAAAGCACCCAGTCGGAAAACCAGAAAATACCGGACATTGCACATGTCCGGTATTTTCTGGATTTTTTTACCGGACAGAGCCCCAAAAAACCAGACTGTCCGGTAGAAAACCGGACACCTGGCAACCCTAAGACATTAGGGTGTGCCTAGGCACACCCCGTATGCACGCCAGCGTCTCTGAAAGAGCTGGACTGGGCTAGACCACAATACTGCACTATAGAACAATGCTGACCTGTAAGAGCCTGGCAGGCAGCCCTATACCATGAGGTAAGTGGGGCAGAAGTGATCCAGTAATTTTTCACTCAGAGGAAGAAAACCAAGCTATGCACATGCTCTTTTTAAATCACACACCCCCTCCTGACCAGCCTTCTTTAAAAAAAAAACCATTCATATTTTAGAGGAAAGAGTTCACATTTATGAATGACAGAATAAAAGTCATTTTTATGACAGTTAATGATCACTGGTCTATGTCCTTTGAGCAACGTCTTCACTGCAGAGTTAACTCAAGTTGTCTACATGCAAATTAATCCTCTTGCATTACCTTAATTGAGAGTAGCCATGCTGTAGCACTACGCTCACACTGCACAGAGTGACTGGATCAGAAGCTGATGCTTGCGTGAACTTGAGCCCTGGCCTACCCTCTGATTGGCTAGCCAACTCAAATGAAATGTGCTGTCCATGTAAGGGTTTGTGTGTGGGGCATCAGGACTCAGCTTAGAGGCAACACTAGAGTGCTAGCTGAAGTTCACTTGACAAGCCTTTAGCAATGCTTGTCATAACCCCTATGATTAACCAGGTATCTGTAGTGAAACTTTACAACCCAGGGTTTCTCAACAAATAGGTCACAACCCAAAATTAGGTCCCCAAAACACCTCCAAGCATCCCATGGCTCCAGTCCAATGAGAATGGCAGAACTGGAGTCCCTCATCTGGGTGCTGTGATGCATACAGTATGTCAGGACTAGCCACTCCTCCTGAATGAGGATGGGACCAGCTGGGCCAAAATGGAGTGAGGTTGATGCTAGGCAGCAGCACCCAGAGCAAGGAGGCAAGGCCAGCCAGCTATGTGGGACCTGAACCACAGGAGCCATCGCTGTAGGGCTAACGCGCAGCTGCCTCTGGTAACCACCCCCCCATCCAGGGCCTGCCACTGTGCTGGGAGCAGGACCCAGCTACCCACCGTCGGGGTCTATTTACTGGGTCCCAACAGGCCAGCAATATTTACAAATAAGTTCTGAATCCAAAAATGTTGGAAACCACTGCTGCAGACCACCCCACCTGCAATTTGCAGCAACCACTTGAAAAACCTCTATGTTTCCATTGTGTTCAGCTTTTAATTTAATGTCAACTTCCAATAGGCAATCATTTTTACTGGTCCTTGGGGTAGTCACTTAAGTCACTTTCCATTCTAGTTTTAACAATCAGATTGGCATCGTGCATATCAGTATGAATTACTTTGGCTTGGATAATAGCACATTTGCCTAGATGGCTGTAAAGTCTTGTATTAAAAACCCACATCTGGATTTCACCTTACGCCAAAGGTAATAAAATCCTTATTTGACCATTAGAAGTGCTTTTTTGCATACAAAATGCTGCATTGGAATACTTACTGCATTAGAGATTTAATGCATTAGATTTTTATGATATGGCTCTTGAAGACTAGCTATAACCTACAAGGTTCGCTACATTAACACATTCTGATGCCCAGGACAGAGCAAAAGCTGTTGAGCAGGAATTGGAGTAACCACAGTTTGCTCATTAACTATACAGTTTACTAGTGTACGGAAAGCTTTTAAAAACCAGCTGGATACAACATTCTAGAATCAGCTCCAGTCTTGATCGTGTTCTATACAAGCCCATGGTACACGGATAGTTTTTCCAGTTGATTGGCACCCAGACACAGCTGATCTGACTGCTGTGATTGTTGTGAGAGTTCTCCTGGCCCCTTGAAGTAACCTACATAGCTGGCATATTTTCAAATGCCTTTCATGAGACAAGTATTTCAGTGTTTCTGTGATTCAATGCACACAATACCTGAAGGGGGGCAGTTACATAGGAAGCTTTCTCCAGGTCCAACTAGCATTTTATGAACTAAAATAGAAACTGCAGAGGATCTGGCACCCTTCCTATCATGCCAACACCTAGCTTTAAAATGCATTATGGTGTGCCGGAAGGCTAAAGTGTATATTTGCAGCACAGGAGCTAGCCTAAGTCACTAGTTACCTGGGCAAGATTAAAGGAGAACATTTCTCAAGTGATAATGAAAAGAAATCAAACTGGCTAATCATTCTCCTTTTCCCTACCAGTAAATCAGAGATGGAGCACCTACAACCTGCAGGCCAAAGTAATCTCCCAGAGCTGTGGTCTTCCCCTCCTTGGGGCAAGCTAGCACTGATGTTCCAGCCATGGGGGGGGGCGAGTCTAGGAGCCTCACCCGCACACACACATAGCTGGAGCAGGAGTGCTGGCTTACAGTGGAAAAGCAGCAGTGAGCCAGCACTAAAGCCCCTGTGTGGGCAGACCCGGCCTTAGGGCAAGGCAAGCAAGGTGGTTGCCTTGGGTCCAGTGCCTTCAGGGCCCCGCAGTGCGCCAAGCCCAAGTACAAGGGGCTGCGGCTAGAGCTTCTGCTGCACAAGCTGGTCACCTGCATTACTGCTCATCTCACTGGCCTTCACGCAGGAAATCTCCATAGGTACCCAGCCTGGCCAGGGTCTCCCTGCCTCACCCTGTGGGCATCTGGGCTCCAGAGCTGGCTCGGCTCATGAGTGTGTTGACACCTCTAGGTTGCGTTTGGTCCTACTGAACCAGGATGCAGCCCGAGCCGTTGGCCTTTCTCCCTGTCTGCTGCAAATTGTGTTTTATCTGTATGGAGGGAAGAGTCACACAAGTCAGTAGAGAATCTGACCTGGCCAGCGTGTTGTGGAATATATCCAGCAAGCGACTTGTGCAGCCCAGGCTGGATTCTGTAACCCCTCAGCTGGGTTTGACTTAAACTAAAGCATCCACTGGTGAGGCCCTGCTGTCAGTGTGATGCCTCAGGCCCCACAAACTCTTTGATCAAGCCTGTGGGTGGATGACTGGCTCCGCCCGGCAGCAGGGAGGAAGTGGTTCTGCACACTGCCATTTCCCCTTGGCTGGGGGGAGACACAGGAAAACACTCATCTGCACGCCCTACCTCCACTGCTCCCATTGGCCAAGAACTGGAGGGGGGCTCTACAAAAATCTATTAGCCCTGAGCCAAGCCCTGAGTCAAGGTACCTCCTCATGGGACTGGAGCACGAGGGGAACCCTGGCACCCTGAGTTATATGTTGTGGAGTTTTTTGCTTCTCAGTTGGGAGCCACGTCAGTGACGGGTTTTTTTGTGCTTCTCAATGTGTGTGGCCATTGGCTTATTTTTCTGTGGGTCAGTGGCCACCCCCCCAAAAAAGGTACCTCACCCCTGTTGCAAATGAATATGTTCTTAATACAAGGATGTTGTGTGAACTGCATTTCTTTGAAGTAGCCTGAATAGGAAGCGTTGTATCTATTTGGTGCATTATTATTCTCTCAAACTTTTGATATCGTTCTTGCCTAAGTAACAGCTAGTCACTTACTCACTCACTATTCAGTTTCTCTGTTTACTCAGACTTGCAGTGAACAATGTCCTCTGATTGCCACACAGTGTCACCATGGAAAAGATATAGTAAATTCAACATAACAGCATCACAGGCAGGGCGCAAAATGAGGCAGTAGGTTGGAGTATGTATACCGGCACCTACAATCCCTCTTCTGACTTCATTCACCTTGTTGCTGCCCTCTTCCGTTTTTAAGTTTCTCCCTGTAAAAGCACAAGGCCTCTTAACCCACCTCTCCCTCCTGAAACATTATAGTAAGTGGGGAAAAAAGACCCACGGAGCTACAAAAGGAATGCTGATCACCACCACTTGTCCTAGACAAATTTTCTTGAGTCCTATCTCTCCCCTCTCCCCACCTCTTGACTTCTACATGTCTATTTGGAAAGTAGCTCCTTCGGCTACGATTTGTCGGTAAAGTGCCTCACACACTTTAGACACTATGGCTGTACCATACAGCCCTTTTAAATATAAACATCCCCATAATCAAACATGACAAGAAATTAAGAAATGGAAGTTTTAAGTATGACATTGCAGGGTAGAGGAATTGAACAGTATTTCTTTAAACAGATTATGAGCCCTCTAGTGGCTCTCATGGTCCTTTAAGCCACCAGAAACCCATCAGAGCAATCGTGTGTGAATATATAGTAAGGCCCTGCATGTATAGTCAATCAACATGATTTCTGCCATCATGGGTTTCCTTCATACTATGTATGTAGTGCAAGGAACAACTGATCTGGATTAGTATCTCAGCCTCCACAAATGTAGTGAGAAAGAGGGTAACTGCCAAGGTTTAGTAAAAGTGCAAACGAAACTACAGCTGCTCATTTGGAGGAAAGAGTTACTACCCAATTCCTATTTCTGAAAATTATCCTCCCCCTACAGAAGTCCTATGCAAAATCCTTCAAGTAAATGGGAAAAGGAGGGTTAAAGGCTTCTTAAAAAAAATCATTCACTAGTATATTCATGTGCTCTGCAATTGCTATATCATTTTGCTCATAAACAACTTCTTAAGATTCCAGTGCAGCCACTGTCACTGATGGGTTTTATAAAAGTTGATTTGCATCAGGTTCACATGTGCAGGCAAGTCTGAGTTGACAGCTTCCTTTTAACATTGTGCATTAGGTTAAGGGGGTGGCAGCTGGCACTTCCAGCATGAATCTGTGTCAAGAAGCAAATTAACACAGTTGGTTGCTTATCCACAACAGGTGAGTTTCTTTTCTTCCTTCTAAAGAGCAAAACTAAAATATCACCAAGGACAGAATCCCACATTTATTGCTTCTACAGTTTCCATGTGCTCAAGTTACAATTAAATAGATTCTTTTTCCAACTTGCAAGCCCAGCACTTTCAGAATGGGTTCTCAGAGCCAAGTTGGTTCCCTTCTATTCCCCCAAATCCCATCAGTAATAAAGGTTCTGAAGGCCTAAGTGACACCTGTATAACCCCCACCACTCCCTTAACTGTATAGGTCTGAATGATCAAAAAACTTAACAAGCCTATTCAGGAGGGATGAGATAAAACAGAATTCCCAGATTCTTCTGTTATAGCTACATTGGCTCTAAAGAGCTAACAGAAAATCCAATAAAAGTTGGTCACTAAAAAGTCAGAGAACACAGAATACACATATACAGAATATTTACATAGTATGATCATGCTATTTGTAATAGCCTTTTCTCAGTTCCAATCTAGACATTATTGGACAGACTCACTAACCCAAGACCTGCCAACTCTCACATACTGGGAATTAAAGCAGCACCAACAACTCAGTTTGAATGCAAAAATTAGTTCTTGTAGAAACAATCACTTCTGATCCAAGACGACATTTTTAACACCAGAAGAGAATTTTAAAAGCAAACATCACTATGCTATGAAGCCTCCAGAAGAAAACTGCATAACCTACTTTCATTGCCCAAACAGAACAAAACACCACCAAAATCAGAGTGAAAAGTTAATACCCTACTGTGTTCGTTCTGATTGGATAGAACCATTTAACATTATTGTATTATGTTATTATGACCCAATGGCCAGATGATCCCAGCTTCACCAGAAGGGTAGTGCCTGTAAGACCAGAGCCACCTTGAAGTCTTGCCATGTGGTGAAGGGGCAACTGCTTGTATATTTCCATTTTTATTAGTTATTGGCATTACCCTAAGCTAGTGGGGGCATCCTGTGGGCTGCATACAGGGTTGTGTGTGTGGCCCACGAGACATTATTTACTTTGGCCCATGCTCACAGGGTTGCCAGATTCTGCAGGTATCCATGTGTATAGTTTTTTCCTACCAATATTACTAAAGTGATATCTATGTAAATCAAGGCACATGAAATGAGGTGCATTCTTATTGCACAGAACACAGAGCCCTGCACTCCCTCTGCAGCCAAAGTGCTGCTACAATTCTATCGGCACGCCCTGCAAATTCTAGATACGCAAGTGCAGTTAGCAAAACTCCCCTATCTTAGGGAGACCGTCTTGGTTACACGATTTTGTGGCCCACTGAGATGGAGGGCCACTCATGCAGCCCACTCACGAGCCTGGGTTTTTCCATTGCTGCCCTAACCCTTTGGCATCCTCGTCTTGAACTTCAGCGTGCTAGGCACTGTACAAACAATCAAAAGGCATTGCCCCGAGCTGCTTGCAGCAATCTGTGAGCCCTTCCACCAGGAGAGACAGAAGGAGGGGTTGAGTGGCAATCTTTTAGTGAACCAGGGGAGACAGGGCTACCCCTCTGAAACTTCTGTAGAGGGGAGAGAAGCTTTGGAGCCAGACCTGAAGAGCTCCCAGGAAGTGGGAAAGGTGCCTCTCACAGCGCTGGGCCAGTAGAAGGTATCTCCCTCCCCCACCCATCCTGGACCATGGAATCCCAGAACTGGAAGGAATCAAAAGGTCTGCAGCCCAGTGCCCTGCACTCATGGCAGGACCAAACCTCATCCAACCCCCCACACACACACACAGGGTTTAAGGCTTTCCCGCGTCCAGCCTGTCCACTCGGGGAGGGACCTGGCCACAGGGCCGGGCAGGCTGGGGGGGGGCGCAAAGGGGAGTTACCTGCTGCTTCCTTGCGAGCTTCCTGTCGCTGCGGCGGGCGGGAGCTGGCGCCTCCTTTGGGGACAGCAAAGACCAGGGCCGGGCTGGATTTCCGCCGAATCGCCACCCGCCTGAAGTCAGCGCTCTCCCCGCCGCTCATCCTGCCGGGAGGAGGAGGAGGCGGCAGCAGCGAGCTCAGCGCCTGGCGGGAGCAGGGCTTGCATCGCCTCTGGCTAGCGCACGGGGGGAAACTGCGCGAGGCGGCCGGGCGGGGAGGAAGCCAGCGGCGGAGGGACGGGACCCTGCCCGGCTGCGGCTGGCTCCAGGCGCCGCCTGGCCTGGCCTTGTGACGCCGCTTCCCTCACCTGCCGCGGCCAGGTGCGCCCCGCCTGCGCCCGCCCCAAGCAGTCAGCCCCCGCACCACTGGGGCAACTCCGCAGCTCCTCCCCCTCCGCCGGCGGCCTTTGCCTCTCCTCTGGCGGCGCCCTCCCAACCCCCGACTTCAGCCCTTGCCTTGGACTCACTCCGCCCCGCCGCTGCACCACTAGCCTGGCTTCTCCTGCCCGCCCGCCCAGCACACACACCCCTGCCCAGGGAGCACCTTGGAGCCTCCTCCAGCCAGTCAGCACAACCGCCTGGGATTTGCGGGCAGCTCGCTCTCAGACCCCGCTCTTCTTCATTGCTGCACCGACAGGCACGTGCCTCCCCCCCCTTCCCAGCGACAACTCTGCAAAGCTCCCACCTGCGGCACACAGAAGCGGCGGCACGAGGTAGCAGCGGCTTCCCCCCTCCTCGTCTATGTTCTGCTTCCCGGGCTTGCTTGTTCCTTTCTCCGCTGCTGAGGCAGAGCGGACAGAACAAGCAGGCAGGAACATGCCTGTATCCAACCACACGCGAGCCTTACCGGCCTGGGGAGCTCTCAGGCCAAGGGAAGCCTGCCTGACAGGTTTGGGCTTCATACATGAGAGCCTGGAGTGATCCAGCCACCTGGTAGGAACAGACACAGATCCTCGACTGGGGGAGCTGGAAGGCCTGGGCCCTCCACCTTTCCATCCTAAAATCGATCGTCCTCACCAGGCAGGCACTACTTTCCCCACCGAGTGCTCTTCCTCCTCCCCTCTGGAGGAGTGGAAGGATGCCAACTTCCTCAAAGATTTCTCTGTGTCTGTATTAGAAATGGGTCTTACCTTGTCACACACCAGGGAAAGAAGCCAGAGCAGGTCACCCACCTCCTTTCTTTTTTTCTTTTTCCAATTATACAACAACCAAAGTACCAGATTTGTCATAATATCCAAAGTAAAGGAGGAGAGTTAGTAGAAAGAGAAGGGAGAGGAAGTGCCATATCTATCTTAGCCGTTTGGAATGGAAATCCATCAACCATATGAAAAAACTTGCACAGATCCAGACGGACATCATCTTTCTATCCAAGTGCAAAAAGATGGACATTGTACCCAAAGGACTGAAAGTGAACAACCCATTAAGATCAACATACTGTACTGACTACAGTGAGAGACTCTGCTTCACACTATCCAAAAAATTAAGGAACCACCTGATTACCATCTTATACAAGAATATGAAAAAACTTGCACAGATCCACACAGACATCATCTTTCTATTCAAGTGCAAAAAGATGGACATTGTACCCAAAGGACTGAAAGTGAACAACCCATTAAGATCAATATACTGTACTGACTACAGTGAGAGACTCTGCTTCACACTATCCAAAAAATTAAGGAACCACCTGATTACCATCTTATACAAGAAACAGAAAAATATCAAGAATGACATCTCTAACCTAGAGAATCTCATCTCAAGACAAACTTCCACACCAACTAACACTTCACAAGACTTTTGTTCCATCAGATGAGATATCTACTATACACACTTCTATTCCCTACAAAAAAGAAAAGACAATAAACTTTCTAAACTGCTCCACAGCACAGGCTACAACAGCAACTACCTCAACCCACCGGATAATATTGTTAACCTCTAATGACCTTAAAACATGCATATTGCTTCAGAGAGATTTTAACTCCAGACTTCAAAGAGACGCTTCAGAATTGTCATTCATGCTTAAATTTGACACTTTATATATGGGTCTCAACAAAGATGCTAATTATCTCACCCATTACAAAGATAGCTTCCCCAGTTATCACCCCTAATGTCATTACCTCACAGACACTAACCTTCCCCCCTCACCCCCACTCTGTTCTAAAATTTGATTTGTCAATTTTATATGTGTTCACTTTTTTTGATTGTATCACTTTGGTATATATGGTCATGCCAATTTTCTTCCACAATTTGATCTGAGGAGGTGGGTCTGGCCCCTGAAAGCTCATCACCGAATAAACCATCTTGTTAGTCTTTAAAGTGCTACATAGTTCTGTCTTTTGTTTTATCTTCAGCATTGACATTCATCAGAGATGTCTCAAAAGTCAGCCCAAATTGCTTTCAATGTTTCAGGCATTCCCTTTCTGTGCAGAGCCAGTCATTCTTTAGCTGTGTGGTCAGCCCTCTGGTTGAATCAAGCATCAGTATGTGGTGGGGACTGACTTTTCCATTTCAGCAGAACTGATCTTTTTAGCAACCAAAAGCTGCATGTTGGACCCATGCTGCCTTGTCAGCAGGTAACTTCCAGACATCAGGAAGATACCAAAAAAAGGAAACTTAAGGGGAGTTTCCATAAGAAATGTTTCCTCTGAACTTGTGATAAACCACTTATGAGCATGTTCATTTAAACAAAGATACTTTCATGTTCAGTGGTGAGGTGAGGCAGCACTGTTTGTCAAACAAACATATTAGCATTCTTTTCTGGATCTGTGTATGTTTATTTATAGAACATATGCAGAACACTGTGCTCATAAAACATAGTGCTAAGCTTGAGTAATTTGAAATGAGCTGTGTGTCAGAATGTCACATGCTCTGGAAACACAGTGATAAGGGCTATATAAAAATCTATATGGTCAGGGATGATTTATGAGTATACAGAGAGTAGGTGCCTCAATCACAAAAAGCGAAGCCCCACCCTAGAGTCTCCTCAACTATAAGCATGATTTTAATAAGGGATTCTGAGGGCATTGGATGCCTCACTGTGTATAAGGCAATCATCACTCTGCCCTAAGTTTTCCAAACCAAGTAGTGATTTGCTTGGATTCCAGTTCAGTACTTTAAGGACAGAGGTGCTTAGCTCTTTCTGAAAATCAGCCCCATTTTAAGGTATCTCCAAGTGAGAAAAAAACAAAAACAAGACCCAGTTTAAAAACAAAATGAACACTTCAGGAACAGAAATAAAAATGCCCACTGTAAAGGTTGCAGTTTGTCTAAGGCAGTGGTCTCCAACCTTTTTACACCCAAGCTCACTTTTTAAATGTTAGGACAAGCCAAGATCTACCCCATCCCTTCTCCAAGACCACACCCCTTCCTTGAGGCCCCGCCCTCTCTGTTCCCCTCCTCCCCATCACTTGCTATCCCCAGCCCTTATACACTCTCAGGGTACAGCTACACTGCCGCTTTTTTTTTATCCTTCTGTCGGAAGAGGCTTTTCCGACATTTGGCCCATCTAGACTGGGCCAAATGTCGGTGTGAGGGGGTGTCGGGGGCCCGGAAGGGGAATCCCGCACCCCGCACTGACGCAGCACTCGGCCTGAACGCCACGGCGCTCAAGCGGCCGTGCCGGGAATGTTCGGCGGCCGCTGCAGGTGCTTGCGTGGGAGCACCCTGCGCTGCCGAGCCGAACGGCGGGACTGCGCCTGCACCAGCGTCCCAGGCAGAGGGCGCCCGCTTTGAAAAGGCTGGGGGGGGGGAACCAGGGGAAGGAGGGAACGGCCCTGGCAAAGGGGCACGGGGTGATGCAGCCCCAGAGACAGAGGCTGCCGGAACGAGTCAACAGGAGGCCCTGGAGGAGGGCAGCACGTCAGAGCACAGCAGGAGGGGAGGAAGGAGCCCAGGACGGGGCTGAGAAGTGGCCTGTGGGTCAGTGAGTTATGGCAAGCCCCCACCAACTGAACAGGAAGCTGTCGTCCCTATTCTGAGGGTCCTGGGCTGAGATCTGGAGAGAGGGTGGGTCCAGGTCTCCCTTCCCTCCCTGCGCACGGGCAACGGTGGACTAGTTGAAGTGATTCGGAAAAGACTGCTGTTGGACACTGTGGACTACAGGTTAACCGTTGGGGTAGGGGTCACCCGGTGAGAGTTTCCTCCCGAGAGGGAGGAAAACTGTAACAGTTGGAAAAACCCCTTCTTTCAGAAGCCCCCTTATTCCTCGTGGAACGAGGAATACAGGGGCTGCTGAAAGAGCATGTTTGCTCGTCTGCTAAAAGAAGTGGAAGAACAAACGCGTCCCTGGATGTGGAAGAGTTTTACAGTAGTCTAGCTGTACCCTCACTGGGTTGAGACAGGAGGTGCGGGCTCTGGGGTGGGAATGAGGGATTTGGGCGTGGGAAGGGGTGAGGTGCAAGCTCTGGGAGGGAATTTGGATGCAGGAGGATATGGAGAAGGGGATGCTGGCTCAGGGAGGGGGCTCCAGGCTGGGGACTGTTGGGGTCAGATGGAGGGTTGGGATGCTGAGCAAGCCACAGGCTTGTGGATATGAGGGTGCAGGAGTTTGGGTGGGGGTGTGTCAGCCGAAATGGTCAGGGCAGTGTGTGCGTGTGTGTTACACCCAAGTCTTCAACTGCTGAGACGCAAAGTCTCATTGCAGTGGGCAGCCTAGGAGGCTGGAGGGCGCCCCGAAAATAGTTTAACGTCTGTGACTTTACTGCTAGGACCGGGGTCCCATCGCAGAGGGCAGCCAACAGGCTCTCAGACGCCCCAGTGTGTGTGTGTGTGTGCTATACACCCGAGACTTCAACTGCGGGGACCGGGGTCCCTTGCAGCGGGCAACCTGGAGGAGGTTGACGGGCGCCCCAATAAGTTTACAGGGGAGAGCTTATAACACCTCAGATTTTAGCTGCTAGAATCCAGAAATCCCTTCGCAGCGGGCAGCCTGGGGAGGCTGAGAGGTGCCCCAATGGATCTGTCACCTGGGAGTGACACAAATCCAAACGCCCAAGCTCTCCCTATACCTGTCCCTTTTTGACCGGCTGAAGTTCTTTTGTTTTGTGTTCGGTTGACAGCAGCACGGGTTCAAGTCAGAAGCCTGACACGCACTGGCTTATTTATAGGAGGGGGACAAAAAAATAAAATAAAATAAAATAAAGAAACTTGGTTCAGTGTATATATATATATATATATATATATATATATATATATATATATTTATAAGTGAATGAGGGCACCCCACTTATTCCCAAAGTTTATAGCTAAATTGCCTTACCAAAGGCAGTTTACAATAGAAATGAAGCAGTTTGCCTTAAGAAACTATAATAAAGTAACTAAACTTATAACAGAGTGACAATTAAAGTGTACACATAAAGAAACACATTGCAGGTACAATTCTCACCCCTGCGTTCCAGACTTGGCATGGCCAGCGTCTTTCTCTCAATCCCTCGGGAAGAAGTAGGGCGAGGTTGGGCGTCCCACGGACCTCGGAGACAATCAATACCTGCCAGCAGGTGTAGGTGATTGGAGCTCAAATGGGGTGGGCTACTAAACCCCTTTATACCCCTTGGGTCACGTAGGCTTCTTCCTGGTCTCAAGTGGCCAATTAGGGAAAAATGGCTTTGAACACCAAGTTTCCCACGAAGGGTGCAAAGCATAATTCACACCTGTGAAAATGCAGACAATGGGCACCTCTGGTATGTGATGGGCAAAGATTCCTCTCCTGAGACAGTGCAGGCGTGTCAATTACTGATACTAGCCATCAGGGCGACGGGAGGCCTCCCAGTCATCAGCTAGCCCATTTACTGTCTGGTTTCTGTTTATGGTAGAGTCAGGGACAGGCACCACACCTGCGTTCCCAGGGCATCAAAGGCTGACTGCCTTTCTCTTGCTCTCTGGGGGGGGGAAAACAAGATGGGGTTCGTGTCTGGCTACAGGGTGTGTGAGGGGCTTAGAGCAGGGAGGTTGGGAGTATGATGGGCTCAGGACACAGATTTGCAGTGTGTGTGGATGGTGCAGGAGTGTTGTGGTAGAAGACTGAGGATGTGGGGGTGCAGGAGTTTGGGGGATATGAGAGGCTCAGGAGAGGGGGTTCCAGTGTCTGATAGGCTTAGATTTGGGGTGAGGGGGTACAGGAATGTTATGATGCTGCGGCCAGATGGGGGGTTGGCCCTAATTGGGGGCTTGTTGGCCAGGCTTCATTTTAAAATAAAATATTATGTCAAACACAAAAGGTTTCAGCATTGTCTTTATTTATGAGAGGGGCAGGGAACCTGTTTTGAGTCAGGGGTCACCGACCCCCAGAAAAGTCAGTCAGGGCCACACTAGTGAGATGCAAAAAAACAACCCCTCCAAAACACCCCAATCCTCACTCATGTGGCCCCCAACTGTGCTGGTGGGGGCAAAGAACAAGGTGCTGGGGTAGGGGATAGGGTGCTGGGGCAGAGAACAGGGTTCCGGTGGGTGCTGGGGCAGGGGACAGAGTGCTGGGGCAGGGGACAGGGTGCTGGGAGTACGGTGCTGAGGCAGGGGACAGGGTACTGGTGGATGTTGGGGCAGGGGACAAGGTGCTGGGACAGGGTGCTGGTGGGAGCAGAGGACAGGGTGCTGGGCACGGTGCTGATGGCAGGGTGCTGGTGGGGGCTGGGGCAGGGTCAGCTTGGGCCAGTACCTGCAGCTGGGTCTCAGGAAGTATGTGTGCTGCTCCCCCCCCCTCCCCCAAACAGCCAGCACGTTTCCTGAAACGCTGGGTCTGTGGTGCACCGGCGACTTCCTTTTCCTGCTGCCTCCCTGGGGGAGGAGGTCCTGGGACCACACGAGCTCCAGTCCTGGGACTCACCCCCCTGTGCAGGAAGGCAGCAGGGGAAGTAAGTCGCCAGCATGCCACAGACCCGGCATTTCAGGAAACGCGACGACTGTTTGGGGGAGGAGGGAGCAGCCCAAGCACTTCCTGAAACCCTGGAAGTGGTGCGCAGCTGCAGGACTCCCCCCCCGCCCCAGCAGGAAGCTGGCACTACCTCCATTGTCACTGGAGGTAGCGTCAGCGGGGGCTTCTTCTTGGGGTTGGGGGGAAATGGTGGGGGGCACAAACACCTTGCGATCAACTGGCTGAGCCCCCCCAATCAACCTGTCAATCACAATCTATGGGTTGGTGACCATGGGTCTAAGGGCTTGACTCTATTACAGGGTGGAACCACCTGCAGCAATCCATCCACTGGGGGTTGATCACTCTCTTGTTGACTATGGTACTCCACTGGAAAGAAAGAGTGAGGGGAGTCAGCAGGAGTGTGTCTCCCATTGACCCAGTGTGGTGTGTAGATCTAAGCTTCAACTTGAGTTATGTTATTAATGTAACTCAAATTGCATAGCTTAGATCAACTTGTGCCCATAGTGTATACCTGACCGAAGAAATGTCAGTGATGAGCATAGAAATGCTTGTGGCCTTATGGGCCTACCAAAAACTGAGATACCCGAAATTGCTGATCACGTGTCAATATTTAAGTTTCTACGTCTCAAATGAGCTCAGCAATACCAAAGAGGATCATACCTATAATTCTTTAATACCAAGTTTTAGAAAGTCTTATAGCACAAACAGTCTTTTCCTTCACCCTCTGGAGACTGTAAGATTTGTAGACTGTACATCACAAGAAATTATTTGAGCACATTTGTTTGGGTGGCAGTCCAGGGAGTTTCCTAAAACTTAGTATCAGGCCTGGATGTTGTCTCTTCTTTAAAAAAAGTTTTACTTCATAAATATTTCTTTTTGGGGACTGACAATCTCATTCTCCCTTTTGTTTGAAATTCCAAATAGTATCTAGTAAAACCAAAAATGGAATCCTCCACATACAAAATCCGTAGTCAAATATGTAGCCAGCCAAGCCAAATCTTGCTTAGATAGTTGGATGTTACTTTGGTTATATAGTCTGATTGTTCTTTGAATAGAAAGCTGTGGAATCAGCAACCTGGCCTGCCAAGGGGAAATATACAGAGTAAAAGTAGATATATCAAAAATTAGACAACATTTATAGATGAGCGCACACATCTCTGATCTCATGCACTCTGTTGCATGTTCCATATGAAAAACCTCTGATGGCAGCAGAAGTCCTCAACACACAGTATCTGCCAGGGTATGCCTTAGAGAGCCAGATGAGTAGAAAGAGATTTTATATATACATCAGTTAAATCAGAAAGCAAATGCAACATTTAGTAGGTGAAGACTGTGTGAAATTGAGCCATGGGCTGGTGGACATCAGATTCTTAAACTAGTGAATGGCTTACAATGACCTCACTCCTCATCTCTGCCTACTATCAGATGGGCTCAGTTCAAGAGAAAAGAAGTTGCAGGTCCCTGATCTTGGGCTGGATAGGGGCTAGATTGATGCAATGTATATAAAAGCAGAGACGCAAGTGAGGGACAGCACTAATGGACCAATTACAGCACCATGTGTAAGCAAGCATAAGAGAATGGAAAAAGAATCATGAGTCAAAAATCATAGGTGTATCATGCTCTCTCTTCATTAACATGTGCACCACAGAGGACTGCAACCACGATAGCATAACATTGCGGCACTTAACTGTCATGTCAAACCACATGATCCACTGTTTAACATGGGGCTATTTGTGTAGTGTAGAAGCGCAGAATGGTAAAGAGATAGCTGTTGAGAAAAAAAAAATCTATGCTAGTCTTTCATATTCTAAGGATCATAATGCCATACTGCTCTTAATGCCACTTTAGGATCTTGTCCAGTAGCTTTAACCATGAATCATTATGTTCATCATGACCAACTCTGTCTCTACCACATGGAAGACTCTAGGTTGAGCGCTGGTTGTTGCAGAGCTGTGCTTGCAGTTCTACATGTATACACACAGTTGAAGGTCATCAACTAGCTGAAGGATTCCTGGCCTCATAGCACATTGGTCTCTGCTGCTACTTTCATCTTAAAAACAAGTCACATTTTTCTTCCACAGAGTCGCATCTGGTCCATTTTTTGCATACACTTATGCTATATTGAAATCATGTTGAAAAAGACTATACAAGCTGAACTTTCCTAAGCAGTCCCAAGCCAAGGAATATACCAGACCAGGGGATACCAATGCTGGGCCTTCTGGCCTGGCCTCTATCCCTGGGGTTCCACTCCCCTAGGGTGCTGGGCCTCCGTTCCCAGATGTTGGCCCTGAAGGTACCTGGGATCCACTCCTGGGCCACCAATCACCCCACTGGCCCTGGAACTCAGCCCTTTACTAATCCAGCAATGCTCCTGGCCCTAGCCCACCAGTTTTTCCCAGCGAGTGCTCTAGCCTCGGAGCACTCACGGGATTGTTGACAATGCCAGACCATGGGTGTGATTGGACTAGGAAAGTCTGGATTGCAGATGTTCAACCTGTTCTGAGTACTCCATATTGTTTTTGAAAGATTTCTGCTTGGAGGAAGTAATTGCTGCTAATCAGTAGTTTGGCTAGATAAGACTTGCAGGATGGCACTCTCATTTATCAAAGTTCCATACTGGTTATAGACATCTCAGACTATTCTTCATTGTCACTCCCAGTTTAATGAAGTCTGCCTCTCCCGGCCCCCATTGAAGTCTGACATGTAGATACCATCCATGAATTTGTTTTAATACAGACTAACTTCAGGTGAAGGCAAACTTTCAGAGTCATTTTTAATAAACTGGAACAGAAAGAGGAGGAAAGAACTCTTTCTGTTCCTCTTGTAAAGAGAGCTAGCATTAACTCCCAAGGCAAAGATTTTAGAAAATGATTAGTGATTTTAGATGAACAATTTGAGACAAAGGGTGCGTGATAGTCAGAAGATGGGTGCTCAGCACATTATGAAAATTAGGGCCTGTTAATGGGATCTCAAACTAAATACCCAAAATTATTGGCTAGTTTTTATAATTTTGGCCAAATCTTTAGTTTTATGTCAGATCACAGCCTGGAGTGAGGTGGACTTCACTGTTAGGAAGCTTGTGTTAATAATAAACTATTTTATATAACCCTAGGGAAGTGTTTCTCAAAGTGGTCCATGAAACCACTTTGAGAAACCTGCTAACTGGCCACTCTGGTGTGTTTATTTACCGACTCCACAGCCACTGAGCCTTGCGGTTCCCCTTGGTTTTGATTTGCTTTTTGTAGCCAAGGGGAGCTGCAGGAAGCAGTGTGGGCTGGAGCACTGCTTCCACGGCTCCCCCTGGTTGCAAACAGCGAACCAGAGCCAATGGAAGCCACAAGGTTCTGTGGCCACGGAGCCAATAAACACACACTGGAGCAGCCAGTTAGCAGGTTTCTCAAAGTGGTTTCGCAGACCACTTTGAGAAACATTGCTCTAGGGTTAAATTTTGTGTTTGGATATGATTGTGGTAAAGGTTGACCCTCTCTAGTCCAGCACTCTATTGTCCAGCAACATATGTAGTCTGGCATGATTTTATTTAGCCAGATATCCGTATCATGGGTGTGACCAAGTTTCCCATAAAGTTTGTTTACAGCCCCAAGTTCTGGTTCTCAGTGTTCTGTGCTGTTATTTAGCCCTAATTTACCCCTAATCGTCTTCTAAGAGCCGAATAATTAGTGGAAGTGTTGGTAATGGTGCTAGACAATATTGACTTCCCATGGTTTGTCAAATTCTCTGGTTCAGCACCAGTCAGTTCCCAATGGTGCCGGACTAGAGATTCAACCTTTACTCTCCTAACGAGACTATAAGTCAGATTTACACATCATAAACCAACCCATGTCCCAGGAATATTACAAGTTATTACGTAAGGATCCATTTTTTGGTCTCACAGTTGGGCCCTATTGTCCTGAGCCAAAGTCTTCTTGAAGTCATTACAGTGGGATTCATCACACTGAGCTCAATGAACTTTGAATAAGGCTCTCTCTGTGATGGGTAGTGGGGAAGAAGAATGGTCCCATAACTTCTTAATTTTCTGCTGACACCATATCAGGTGGAAGAGAAAGAAAAAGCATGGAAACATGTAAATATAAAAAATAATGCTTTCTCTCTGGTGCTCTTTCCCCTTGTTTTGTTGTCTAGATAATCCAAACCTTTACCTTAGTTTGTCTTTATTCATGCTCTCTGTATGTATTTGACTATAAATCTTAGAGCAAATACTGTATACATCTGTGGTGCTATATACCTCATGTAATAAATTTGGTGTATGCATAGAAACCTAACAACATAATAGAACAAAGTGTTTTGGATCTGTACTTTACAAATACCAGGATGGAGGTTTTTATCTCCTTCTCCTGTATGCCGCTAAAAGAACATCAAGCTGATGAAATTATTTGTAAAAAGAAAAACCCTCATTAATTTGACACTAATCCTGGAAGAAATGTCATGGTCATGACATTGTTGCTACCTGTATGCCTTTGTTCTGCTAGCAGTTTTCTTTCTGACAGAGCTACCTAGCATCCTTCTTAATGAGGTATCTGGTACCTATGCATAAAATTTGACCTGAGTATTAATAATTTATAGTGACTTAATATACTGATTTTAAAGCTGCTGCAGTGTTTGCAAAAATCTCCTAATGGAACCTCTTCTATCCTTGGGTTTTTTTCCTTCTTTCATTCTCACCCATGTTTGGATATTTATGAACTAAGATTTGATTATCTGGAGCAGAAGTTGTGAAGATACTGCAAGAGTTGCTCCTGTCCCAGCTTCAGTACTTTCATTCAGCATGTAAAACTATCATGTTCATTGTTACTTTATTTCTGTATTACTTTAGGGGAAGCATAGCTTACTGGCAGCCAGATTTCTTGCCCTAAATGCCTGACTCCTTTTCTAAGGCTTTGTCTACACAGCAGGCTTCTTTCGGAAGAAGCTTTTCTGGAAGAGATCTTCCAGAAAAACTTCTTCCGAAAGAAAGCGTCCACCCTGCAAAAGCACATCAAAAAAGCGATCTGCTTTTTTGAAAGATAGTGTCCACACTGAATGGACGCTATCTCACATTTCAGCTGTGATTACTATGCACAGAGCGGACACCAGGGCACCTGTGCTTTTTCCTCTTTCCTCTTCTTTCAAAAGAATTCCCTCTTCTCTGTCCACACACGCCTTTTTCCGAAAGAGCTCTTTTGGAAAACAGCTTCTTCCTCATAGAATGAGGATAACCAATGTTGGAAAAACCCCTCTGTTATTTCAATTTTCTTTCGGAAGAATGCAATTGCAGTGTGGACGTAATTTAAGTTTTTTCGGAAAAACGGCCATTTAAAAAAAAAAACCCTCCGTAGTGTAGACATACCCTAATTTTGGAAACAGTACTTTCTGGAAAAGGTATGTATACAATTATTTCAAAGCTTTATACATGGTAAATGGTTGTGCCTTTAATATATGGAAATGTGGTGTGATGAAAACCTTTATAAACAAGCATGAACAGGTATAAGCATAGATGATTTGGTGTGAGTATAGCATGGGGATACAGGCATTCCAAAATTCCAGTTCCACCTCTGATACAGATTCACTTCTGTGGCTGTAGACAAAATGTTAAAAGGACATGTTGAATATAAAAAAATCCTCCACATTTCTCATTGCATTTGTTTTTAAACTTACTATTATTACAAGTACCAAGTTTACTGTGACTGAGGTTGGAGAGAGAGAAATCTATTCCTTTTCTTTTTCCAGTGTGCTCACTGTGAGTATCTCCTGCTCAGGCAGTCAATTGCACTTGTAATCTGTGTGTCTTTCACAAAGTAACAAGGTAGAGAAAAATTTAATTAAGAAAATGATAGTAGAACCTAGTAGACAGTAGAACCTAGGGACAGTAGAACCCCTGTTAATATAGATAGTGGAATTCAGGGGGAAAGTGTGGTACCTTAATTTCAGCTCATTTTTCTGACTTATTTTTCGAAATTGATGGTGTCTCTTCAACCGCATGGCCTCAGATTTTTTCATCTGCAAGAAAGAGATAATACCCATTTCCAGAGATGCCACAAGGATAAACTCATGTGTGTAGAATGTTAGACGATGATAAGAGTAATATGTTGTTAATTGGTATTTTGCTTAGATATCAGGGTATGTCTAGACTACGGAGTTTTTCCGAGATACCTCTGATATCCTGGAAAAACTCCGCCACATCCTGGGAACGCGTCTGCTCTTCTGACATTTTTTGTGGAAGAGCATACGTGCTCTTTTGGAAGCCCTGTATTCCTCATTTTATGAGGAATAAGGGCTCTTCTGAAAGAGGAGATTTTTCCAAAATTTTGCCCAGTGTAGACAGGTCAAATTTTGGAAAAGCCTCTTAGGAAAAAACAATTTGAAAAATGTACACAAATTGCGGAGCATAATTTGCGTACCTTTTTCTGAACAAAAGCAGCTGTCTAGACGTAGCCTCAGGCATTTTTGATAGCAGAGGTAGTAATTATTAAAGCATTCCCTTTTTAGTGCTATAATGCACACTGAGATTGTGTGCAATTGACATACCTTCCAGCTCCTTAGGTTGCATGACTGCAGTTGTGACAACTGAGTCATTTACATTAACCTCTGAATTATTAAGCAACTGCTTTTTTTAAATGCATTAGGTGTTCAGCGGTCCAACCCCAGTATTACAATCTGATCTGCACAGGTGGACCCCTGTTAATAAGGCTTTGCAACAACACAAGGGCTTGTGTTGATCAGACTGCGACTGCGCAATTATGGTTTAGGAGCCTGATGTGAAGCCCACTGAAGGCTTTGATCAGACCCTTAGCATGAAAGCAGTCAGGAATTATCCAACTTATAATGCAATACCATCGTGGTTTGGTGGCCTAGTGGCAGCCATGTGAGGGAGTTGGATTCCTTTGGTCTTTTTCTCCTAGGGCTTATCTACTCTACCAAGAAGATTGAAGCTGCTGCAGTTGCTCTTCCGGGGTTTGAATTAGTGGGTCTAGTGAAGACGGGCTAATTTGGATGGAGAGGGTGCTCCCATCAGTGCCCATAGTCCTGCTCCGAAGAGGAGTAAAGGATGTCAAAGGGAGAGTGGGCTCCTGTCGACCTCCTGCTGTGTGAATGGTGCCAAAATGTGATTTAAGATACTTCAACTCTGGCTACATAATTAGTGTTGCTGGAGTTGCGTATCTTAATTCAAACTTATCCCCCAGTGTAGATCTAGCCCCGGAGACTAGCATGCAGGAGTCAGAAGCATTAGAGAGGTGTGTCTGTGGGAAAAGTGATCCCTGCAAACATATAATATTTGATTAAGACTATGTCTACACTACACAGTTTTTAGCGACAAGAGTGTGTTGACACAGAAGTCAGGCAGCGAAACTGCTGCTTGCCAGCTCCTTTGTTGACAAAATATCCTCCCCCCCCCATGGTCACATGGCAAAACTTTTGTCTTTTTTGCGGGGGAGGGGATAACACCTCTGAACAACTAAAGTTTTGTCACTCAATTGCCAGTGTGGACATACCCTAATTGAAAAACAAGCCTGCTCACTCCTGTTTGTTCAGACAGATGGAGCAAGGTGCCATGCTGGGGAAGGGGGAGTTTCCTACCTTATGGGGAACACAATGATCCTCTTTTCTCCCCTGATCATATTCTTTCCCCCTCTTTGTGACAGTAGGAGAACAAGATATAGAGTCCAAGCCCTCAGCATTCAGAATTCCCATTGAACTTCATGGGGGTTCTGTGCACATAGGACATGCAGTATTACACCCATAATTTGAGTCATTGTTAAAATTCATGGGTTAGCATCAGAATCAACATTCATGATGAAGATAAACAACACTCAACAACAGCTTACCACTTGGGGGTAGAGTCATAAGAACTCACTGAAATACGCTTAAATGGCTATTTATTTTAAAGTCCATTTGTGCGATAAAGCAAGCATGAAGTTTTTTCCCCTGTAGGTTTCTTTTAAATCCTATTTTATGGATTCTAACTACAAGGGTTTCCCCCTCAGCAATAAAAGTCTTTTACTGGATGAATAACATTCTTAATAGGGTATGACTGTAACAATCTAGTTTGAAAATTATTTTTGCTTTTTTTTAAAATCAGATCCTATATCTTATTGTTGGACTTAGATACTTTGGCCAGGGATTCAGTGAGCTCATGAAGAGATTCATAAAGAGAAACTAGTGAAATATGAGTTATTAATTTACTTTGATATCCACAAAGAGACTATGAGAACATTTTTCAAAGCATTGGATTTTTGGCCAAATTATTAGAATTCATCCCTGAGTTGTCAACATTTGTTACACATGCATGTTCATGCTTAGACAAGGTGGGTGAGGTAATATCTCTTATTGGACAGACAGCTAGAGAAGCTTTTGCAGGCAAATTTCCATGTGAATTTAGAGCTTTTGTCTCACTTCAGGGCACACACTCCCTCTGCAATTAACGAAGACATTATTTATTTTTGTTAATGATTACCCAGCCAGAGGTGGTTTTGACCTTCCTCCAACTATTTTACTATGTTCAAAAGCGAAGTTTAGTTTTAGGTTCTTTCCCCATTTTTACATCGAAGTAGTTTTATCTTCTAAATCCAGTAATAAATATTAATTATGTTATGTGGAGATCAGGTCCTTTGTAGTGACTTTTCATGTAATTAGTGTTTCTATCCTTATGAATGATCTCCTGAAACCTAGCTATCTACATTGGATTTGATACAATGCTTCAGTTACAAATAAGCCCAAAACTACTATATTAATATTCCCTGTTACAGTATGTTTCTATAATGCCATCTTTATAGAATGGTTGGGCAGTATACCCTCTTCTTTATGCTTCTATACACTTCTTTTGTCACATATGTTATATATTAATTCTATAACCTCAACTAAAATTCTGGATTGTTTCCAAAGGACGTAAGCAGGGAGAGACAAGAGTTACTTTGATATTGTTGCTTGTTCCACCAACTGTAACAGTTCTTATTGCACACTTACATCCCAAAATACATTGCGTTGTTTCATCAGAGAGGCTAGGGACTAAAAATGCTGCTGGAGACTGAATTAGGTTGTCACTGCTTAAAGCCATTTCTCTAAATGATCTTGCTATCAGGTATTTGGGGAAGTTTTTCTGCTGCTGCCTGTGATGGACAGATTAGACACATAAATAGGGCTTTCAGTGTCAGCCTTCTGCTCAAGTAAAGGAACAGCTGGTAACTTAGGGTACGGCTACACTGTGGGGTTATTTTCGAAGAAAGTATGCAAATTGCACTCGCATTTGCATATCTTCTTCCGTTTTTTTTTCCGGAAGAGGATTTTCCAATATTTGGCCTGTCTACATGGGGCCAAATGTCAGAAAAAAAAACCCCTCTTTCAGAAGCCCTCTTATTCCTCGTAAAATACAGGGGCTTCTGAAAGAGGGTTTTTTTCCAACATTTGGCCCCGTGTAGACATGCCAAATATTGGAAAATCCTCTTCTGGAAAAAAAACTCCAGAAGAAGATATGCAAATGTGAGCACAATTTGCATACCTTCTTCAAAAAAAACCCACAGTATAGCCGTACCCTTAGAGATGACTCAAAGGCTGGGGATGGGGGATACATGACAGAAGTTGAATGAGGATACCTTCAGAGAAGCTAAATTCAGCGTTGTCAAAAGTATCTGTTATTTTGGGTGCTCAACTTTAGAGACCTAGAGACTGATTTTTCTGAGTACTTAGCATTTTTATTGCACTTCGTATGTTCAAACCATAGCCCTCTTTGACTTTCTTTACAGCTGGGAGTGCTCATTCAGTACGTCTGTATATCTGGCCATGTGCATCTCAAAATCAGACATCAAGGGAATAAGGAACACCACAATCAGTGCCACTCCCCCTTGCAAAGATCTGGGCTTACGTGACTTGCTTAGAATTGACTCAGGAACGCTGTGACAGAGACAGGAATAGAATCTATTTCTCTAGGATGGCAAATACCTTCACCATAGGCCAGCCTTTCTCTTCCACTACTCTAATCATTCTCAGCCCATTTCTGTTTCCCTGCACCTTTGTCTGTCCTATCTCCCTACCATCCTCTGCCTGCTTCACACTAGGGATGTAAAATCCCATTTAATCAATTAATCCAGGGATGGGGAACCTTTTTTGGCATGGGGGCCGCTGACCCACAGAAAAATCAGTCAGGGGCCGCACACAAGTGAGAACTCTCACTGATGTGGTCCTTGACTGAGAAGGAGAAAAACACTCCCCACATTCCCCTCATATACCAGAGTCTAGGGGGGACCAGACTAGTAGATTTTGTGTGCTCCAGCCCCACAGGGAAACTGCAGGGGGCTGGAGTGTCAGCATGGGCCCCTGAGCCTCGGGGGCTAAATCCGGCTCCCGGGCCTGAAGTTCCCCACCCCTGAGTTAAACATTATTGCCACCTTTACTTCTGCACTGCCTTCAGGGCTGGGCAGCTGGTGAGCAACGGCTGTTGGCCAGGTACCCAGCTCTGTAGACAGCATCTGCCAGCAGTAGTGCAGAACTAAGGGTGGCAATTTCATGCCATGCTGCCCTTAGTCCTGTGCTGTTGGTGGCTCTGCTTTCAGAGCTGGGATCCTGGCCAGCAGCTGCTGCTCTTCAACTGCCCAGCACATTAAACATTACAGTCTGGAAGGCAGCCAACCCTACAATAACCTGGTGGGGAACCTCTACCCTACAACTCCTTTTTGGGTCAAGATCCCTTCAATTACAGCACCATGATATTTCAGATTTAAATAGCTGAAATAATGACATTTATTATTTTTAAAACCCTATGACCATGAAATTGCCCAAAATGGACTGTGAATTTGTTAGGGCTCTAATCATCCACATTCATCTGGCAAACACCTATCAGTCGATCTCTTTTATCAGAATACAGAATGATTAGCTGTTTGGGAAGGATTTTGACAATCCTTCCCCTCCTCCCTGACCCATCTAGTCGGATCCTTTTCAGATTTCTGCAAGGAAAAGCTTTAAAGCTGCTGTTTTGCTTTGATGTACAGGTATGGATTGCTGCACTATGCACAGCATTCCTAACCCATTTTTCTGCTGGCTTTAGCTCGTTCTTTGATTGCACATCACTTGAGGCTAGAGAGATGTGCATTTTACACAGCTGCATAGTATGAAGGCCCTCTGCAGATACTGGTGTAATTCAGAGATTATAGACATTTGTGGAAACACCGTAAGGCTACGTCTACACTGCAGGCTTCTTGTGCAAGAACTGTTTTGCGCAAGAGTTCTTGCGCAAGAGCGCTTCCACACTGCCATGTGCTTTTGCGCAAGAGATGTGCTTTTGTGCAAGAGCATCCATGGCAGTGTGGATGCTCTCTTGCTCAAGAAAGCTCTAATGGCCATTTTAGCCATAGGGGTTTCTTGCGCAAGAAACCCGCTGCCCGTCCACACTGTCTTCTTGCACAAGAGCTCTTGCGCAAGAGAGCTTATTCCTCATCTGGAAAGGAATAACTCTTGCGCAACAAGCCCTCTCTTCCGATGCTTTACTGTAAATTTACTTGCGCAAGAACACGCGTGCAGTGTAGACGCTCCACAAGTTTTTGCGCAAGAACAAGTGTTCTTGCGCAAAAAGCCTGCAGTGTAGATGTAGCCTAAGTGTATTCAGTCCTTATTCCCATGTCTGTCTCAATGTCAGTAAAAGGAAACAGCAAACCATTTTTATTCAGGGCTATGTTGAACTTTCTTGAGCCTGGTGCCAAACGTATTTGTGAGCCTCCCGGGGAACACTAAGCAGGAGTGCCAGAACCTCCCCTTTGTCCTGTCTTTTCCCTTGTTCCCAACCTCCGCCTTGCTGCTCGCTGCTCTCCCTCCTCCACCTTTCCCATCATTCCATTCTCTGACCTCCCTCCCATCTCTCTGAGGGGTTTAGGCAAAGTGAATGAAGTCACTGTATGCTTTGCCTTTATATCTCCTAATACTGCCTTTCTGACAAACAAGAAAACTTAATCTAATTAACCAACTATCCACTTGCTGGAAATGTAGGCACAAAGTTGCATGAAACTTTCCCCATAAATAAGACTAGTATGGTCCTTCATAACTCCATACAATTTGTAACTATTCAGTGCATGTTGCCGTCTAAAGTCAGAGCTTAATTACATGTTCAAAGGCTTCAGAGGGGTAGCCTTAAAGACTAACAAAACATGTAGATGGTATCATGAGCTTTTGTGGGCACAACCCACTATACTCCTGTCAGCTGAAGACGTGGGTTGTGCCCATGAAAGCTCATGATACCATCTACATGTTTTGTTATTCTTCAAGGTGCTATTAGACTATTCGTTGTTTTTAAAATTTTTCCTTAATTACATGTATTGCTAAACAAATGTCTTAATCAGATAAATAAGAGTAATGTTTAATTCCTTTGGCATTGAAAAATCAAAGACTCCTAGCCTTAGTATCAAACTCCGGGGGCTTGGCCATGTGAGGAGAATGAGTGATAAACGCCTTCCCAAAGAAATCCTCTTTGGTGAACTAACAAGGCCAAAGTTAAGATTCAAGGATATATGTAAAAATACTATGAAAAGGTTTAACATCAATCCAAGCTCTTGGGAATCTACATCATCAGATTGCAACACCTGGCGACAATTATTACAACAGGGCACGACATTCTTCGATAGGACCTGTGCAAGTCATGCAAAAGAACTCCGCCTCAGAAGGAAAAATTCTCAGACTCATGAAAACAGAAGTAGACCGGCATGTAGCTATTGAAATCAACTGTGCAAATCCAATATTGGACGCATAAGCCATGAAAGAAGATGCAGATCCAGGCACAACTCATAGATTGTCACTGCCGCTGCTTACCACCGTCTCTCATGATGAATGGGCCATATATATCAAACTCTACCTAATAGTAAAAGGATAAAAACAAAGCTATATATTGTATATGAAGCAGAGCAGGATTAGAATTAAAATCCTTGAGATTTCAATATTGTACAGAGGATAATGTGAGGTGGGAGGTTTTTTTGGCTTCATATAGCACTATTCCTTAATTTTGGTGGGAGGGGAAGGGAACCCAGACTGAGATGACAGGGGCTGCAGGTTGGGAGTGAGCAACACCGGCAGAGCTCTTGGAGAATCCAGAGCTGAGCTAGCAGGGGTCTGCCCAGGTTGGTCCCTGGAGTGAGGAAGTGGCTGATGGCAAGCTCAAATGGGCAAGGTGGGGAGCAGTCCCCAGAGCGAAGCAGGGACCAGAAGCAAGAGCACACTGGGGTTGGAGGGATCAATCTCTGGAGCAAGGCAGGGGCTGGGGACAAGTGCAGCAGGGTGGGGTAAGCGAGGACAGGTTCCCTACTTGGGAGCCGGTACCTACCTCTCTCAGGGGTCCTTGGAAGCCAGTTCTCTCTCTCTCCAGCTGAGCTGCAGCTGCACTTCCTGCCCTCCTGGCAGCCAGGCTGACTGTGGTGACCTCTGTAACTGGACTTTTAGTGTCGACACTGCCAGGTCTGCTTGTTGACCAGTCTTTTAGGTCGAAAACTGGACACTAGGCCACAGGAGCACTGGAAGAGAGGCTCGTCACTTTTAAAAGTGGGAGGGTCATTTCCTCCCACTGTTTTCCTGCCTTAAGAATGAGTGACAGAGGAGGATGGGGAGAGGAGCAAACAGTGGGAGGGGCTTCAGGGGAAGAGCTGGAGTGAGTATGGGGCCTCGGTGAGAAGAGGCCGAGTCGGAGTGGGTCCTGAGGTGGCATGAGGCCACAGTCCTTCTGAGTGCGGGCCCACTGCCATGGTGCCCATGTAAACCCGGTATTGTTTCCATGACCTCTGATAAAAGCATATAGCAAATTAATTACAGAGACAGGGAAGGAGAAAAGAGTGAGCATAGAATTAAATGAACAAAAAATGGCCAGTTTATTTACTGGGACAGCAATGCATTACATTGTAATTTTAATTGGAACATAAAGATGTGAGATTCAGTATACTGGCTTCTTTTAATTGATTTCTTCAGCACTGGTTTGTTTTTCTGAAACCATTTGACTGCATGATCATACTACACATGTACAAGCACATAACTTTATGAATTCCTCACAAGGCATTTGCCTAGGATTATCTATAGGTATAGGAAACAGGGCAGGGAAGGGTTAACATGGGGATTATTTTAACTTGAAATACAAATGATGCATTTTTGGAACAAAGAATTGCTCAACATTTTTTGCTTTTAAACAATAAATAGCAACAACAAGTGTTTCTAATGTTCAATATTTTAGTCAATGAACACACATACTTTTGTATTCTTCACCATCCAGAAGCTCTCCCTCATTTAATCCCAAGAAGGCATTACAACATAATTTCAATACAACATAGGAGTAGCCAAGTTATAAGAGCAGTAAACATACAATACACAAATTTGGGTTTGTCACAAACACCACCAATGTTAAAACTGGTTGGAAATGAACACAACAATTGGTATGGTTTGTTAGATACAGGTCATCATGCAAATGGAAATGTTCAGTAAATTACAAAAAATCACAAAACATCTGATTTTTTTGGTTTTTTAAGGTTTTGTTTTGTTTTTTTTACAAAGGATCAAGTTAATTAACCCTTTAACAGTCAAACCACAGGGCTTGAAATCAATAGGGCAATAACTAATGAGATGTACTTAATTTACCCACTGGCATGGTGCACAAAGCCATACCTGTGAATAATAATAATTTTTAAAAAGCTAGATTTTTCTTATTTCTTCTTCAAAGCCGATTAAATGAATCAGCTAGCAAACCATTTCATCTGTGTCAGCTAGTTTTGTTCATTGATCTCCAGCACACCTTTATATCAAACATAAGGTTTAATTTAAAAAAACCCAATTTGTTTAACCATTTTTACTAATGCTGAGAAAAACATACAAATAATCTCCACTCTTTCTATTACAGCATAATAATGATGAGCAGAACAAACACCTCCATATAAAGACAGTAAATTAAACCCAAGGCCCTATCACCCAGAGTCTGACAGCAAATTAACTAGTTATATAGAATATGGGATTTTTTTCTTTATCTCATGTCAGTTTGTCACTTTGTTGACTTAAGTTTTAATAGAAGGGGATTTTCAAGAACTCTGCAGGAAAGAGATTAAAATGCAATGAAGATTTAAGCCATGCTTCTTAGGATATAAAGTACAGACAGACTCTGTGTAACAGCTGTCTTGCATTTTTGACATGGGGAGTAAGAATTATACAAGAAATAAGAATTCTCTAGCTTCATCATCATGCTTATGGAAAAGACTACGTGATTTAAACCTAAGAATCTCATGCACACATTTTATATTGCATATTTAGATGCATTTGTGCCTTAAGGCGAAAGGCAATTAATTGCTTTTTTGTTTCTTTCTTTTTCGCTTAATATTTAAAAATTAACACCCCCCTGCAACATTCATTTATGGTGAAAAAAGTTCTGAATACTGTGAATCTCCTTCCCACACACTGCATGTACAGCAGGAGAAAAAGAAGTACATTGATGGCTATCATTGTAAAAGAGGTAAATATAGCAATGATCATGCTTCAAATATAAAACATCAATGCCTGCCATTTTCAAATAAAGACTTTGTTAGTACAGAAACAAACAAATGTACAGCAACTCCAACAGATATACATCTATCACTTAAGAAAGGGAACAGAGCTCTGAGGAGCTGTATAATCTCATTATTCGCTCAGTTCGTTTCTACTGAAGTTGGTAGTAAAATTCTTCCAATGATGAAAGATCAAGTTCTAAAGTAGCTAGCATAATATGGCCCCAGATCTGCTTGCACTGCAGCCAGTGTAAGGAGGATGGTGTTCCATAGAATACTAGAATACTAGAACTGGAAGGAACCTCGAGAGGTCATCAAGTCCAGTCCCCTGCTTTCATGACAAGACCATGTTACTAGCTGCTGAATGCAAGCACTGATACTAATATGATTTCAGGTTAGCAGCCTTCATTGGCGATGTCTTTATCATCTTTTAAATATCCTCCTTCTTTTGTTTACAGATACATATGGCAAATGGTTAAACCCAACCTTATCTTAATAGTTTCAATCTACTAATTTTACTATATATATAAATAATAATATTAATTCAGCTTGAGTTGAATAAATATGATGTCAAAGATCAATTAAAAAGGTTCTCCCTTCTGCTTCTATATAGAAGCAAAGACTCTTAAATGATTTGAGATAGGAAATTATCAATATTTTTCTATAAAAGTCTGAAGATTACCCTTGGACGCTGGTAGAGAATATATTCTCCCCCACTCCCTATTTTTACAATTTTCAATTTGTTCACTTTCTTTTCACTTTATATTTTAATTTGATTTATAGTTTATTTGTTTTTCTTCCACGAATTTCCATTAACGGGATGTAGATCATTGCTTTCTACTAGGAGACAACTCTTCCAAGCTCAGAAAAAAGGACGAAGGAGACCTACATTGAGGCTATGTCTACATTACAAGATTATTTCGAAATAATTATTTTGAAATAAGTCCTGAAAAAACTATTTCAAAATAGAATGTCCACACTACAGGAAAGCCTCAAAATTAGTCTGAGGCAGGCTCCCTTAATGTGGATGAACTACCTCAACTTGGAGCCTCAGGAAGCACTGAGGAGTTATTACTTTGAATGACTCTGGGGAATAGTTATTTCGAAATAACAGCAGCTGAGTGTCCACACTAATGCTTTTTCGAAATAACAGTTTTGAAATAAACATTATTCCTCATCACAAGCAGGAGTTATTATTTCAAAATAAAAAGACCTTTTTTTTGAAATAATTTTGAAACAACGGGCTTGCTGTGTGGATGCTCGTCTTCTTATTTCGAAATAAGTGTAGACATGCCCTTATAGGCTAACTGACAACCAAGATCCTCTTTATGTACAACAGCTACATTTCAAACATGAAATTCAGGACAAGTTTTTGAAAGGTGCTTCTTTGCTGCATGGAGGGTAGTGGGGTTACAATCAGCAATTCTTAGCATATCCAACCTTTAACATATGTATTCATTTTAAAATCAGGATAGATGTCAACATATTAGGAATGATTTTTTAAAATGGCTTTTGTCAACATTCAAAACAGAGTGTGTGTGTGTTCATACCAGACATTTGATAAAACTTTACATCACTAATTACTATCTAACCAAGAAAGCTTTACATTTTCTGAAGTTTAAAATAATTTTTTCCCCCCAGTGAACTGACAAAAGAGGCAAGACTGCTCTGGGGCCTACAAAGCTTTATTTCTTACAATGCATTAACCACAGTCATTTTTTACATTTAAGTTGGTTCTTTCCTAGATCTCTTTAATTTCAAGAACGCATTCTTGCTTTATTATATTTAAAAATTATAAATTGATTAGGAATTAAATTAAAGCATCACAATAGAATCAAAACTTTAAAAAACCACTTATTTCTGTAAAATATGACCAAATTTTCTAATCCATGGAACATTCTTCTATAACTCTCGATCTAAATGGGTATACCAATACAGTGTTTTTAGAGTTAAGTTTACTTTGCAAATCACAATTAAAAAATGAATATACTATGAATATACTATTGAATGAATATTTCAAAAAAGTATATTCTTCACAGATTCATATCTAATTAAAAAGAAACTAACATATATAGGGTTTTTTGTAATTTGTTTTAATTTGGGGGAAAATGTTCTTTGTAGTTTCAACATGTTTTCATATCCAAACCAAATAAGAAATAATATTCTAAATACAGTCTACAGCAACTGTATACGGCATGGCAATGCTAATTCTTTTCTCACTTAACTGATAAGCAGTAGCTGTCTTTGTCGGACACAGATGCTACCACTGAAGAATAGTAATATACTGATCTAATACTGTCAGATATTCTGAGGTGCTTTTTAGAGGCAACATTTGCCCGGACAAACCAGTTCTTTAATAAAAATCTACATAGCAGCTTATTTTAGTGCCAAACAGCATGATAATGCTAAACAAATTGTATCCGACTTTTCTGTAACAAGAGTAGGTTAAATATGGCACTAAATAGTTATGCAAATGCAGTATATGAAGGATTGTGTGAACATCTTGGAACCGTATATAGAAACAGTGCAAAGAGTTTTTAGGTTGGTATGATCAGACTTTTCATGAATTTGTTTCTATTTGTCTCCACCTCCAATTCTACACGTTTTGTTACATTAACTCAATGGCTCTGACAAGGTTATACAGTGTGTACATTGTTGATTACATTAGAATACTTCTATTTACAGCACCTTCATTACTGATACTCTGGTAATGTTTGTTAGGCACAATGATTGGCCACTGATTCTTTTCTCCACTTGGGTACCTTTAAGTACTGTTAGTATTGGAGGATAGTGTTCATTTCCTCAAATTCAGTGATATTCCAACTACATCTGCAAAATTTTTCTTTTTTAATTGCTGCAAATAGTAAGCTGCAGTAGTATTTTCATCTTGTGGTTCATATTAACATCACAGAGAAGAAACAGACAGAAACATGGATATGTCAAAACCTGTTTTCTTTAAATAAATTAAGGCCACTGACCAAGAGCAAGGACCATGCTAATTAGCAACGAGTGGGCTGTGCTTTTCTATCCTGATAACCAGATCAGAAGCCCAAAGGTGCTAAGACACCACAGCTTATTTAGCTGTTTGCCTTGCTGTCAGATTCTGTGCAAAATAAATTCAGCTATCCTTCATTTTGCTATGAAAATCCATATTCTGCAACATAGCTTTAGTCAGCATTTAAAGGAGAGAATCTTTAACTAGGAACACTGTGCACCATAGATCACCTGAGTATTTGTCATAAGCCGACAACGAGCTAAGGTTCTGTATTTGTTAATATTTGGCAAGGAAAAAAATGCACTATAGCAAAGTCCTACCGATTTCAATCCAAGTCATTAACCCTACATGCATGAGGTATTTCACCATAGGATATCTCACGCTAAGTGTATATAACCTCACAATTTTCACTCTTTATCCCTTCACTGGTAAGGCCTCAAACTAGTACCCTCAATTTGGGAGCAAAAACAAAAACTGAAATTTTCAATTAAATACACAACATTTTACTTCAAGTTATTTTAGCTTTTCTTTATCAGACACCAAACAGAACCCTCCCCACACGCCCAGAAAAAGCACCAATTCATCTACTTGTCTGAAATGCAAAAACAGACTAAATATGCAAGCAAATAACAGAATGAAAATCAAAGCATCATTCTTTAGTCTCCTTCATAGGTTTAATAATTAGCTTCCAGTGAAGAACTAGAACAAAACTAGCAGCGAGTGTAATAGAAATTAGAAAACAAGTGCATAAACAATATCAGTGCAGCAGCAAAATACAAAGTCACTATTAACATTCCAATTCACCCCATTTTCAATGTTTTTGTGCAATGAAAAAAATATTGACCACATTTTCTGGCCAAGATAACAATCATCATTTAAAAAAAAAAAACTTACTAAATCATCTTTAACTTAAGCTATTTCTGGTTGTTTTTTGGAAGTAAAATGAATTAAATACAACTCTCACCAAAAAGAGAAACGAAACAAAACAAATCCAAAAAACAAGGACCACTTTTTATAAATGCGAAATTATGGTGCAAATAAAATAAAAAATAAATGTCACACCCTGAACACCAGAAAAGAAAAATCTGAACTGGTTCCTATGGCTGAATGTAGAGGATGTGAAAATAGGTTTTGTAACACATTTTTTTTTTTTTAAATATTGGCTTTAGTCTCTCAAAATTTCAGAAGCAAAGCCACGCAGTTGGGAGGAACTTTTTCTCACGTTGTTAAATTTCACTAAACTTCAGGTGTGATAGCAAAATTTGAATATAATTAGAGGAATCATAAAAAATCACTTCTTGACAGGCAGGGCTCTGTGCTTTGTGTTGTTCTTCTCAACCATCACTCAGTTGCCAAAACATTGGATATGAATCCAGACTTGTCAACGCAGCAACAAGGCAGGATGGCCTATTGGATCTTTGGGAGCAACTTAGACCTTTGTTGTGTAAGCTCCATTCAGTTTGTTTGTTTTTTCTCTTACGTTGCATCTGAAGATTAGGGATAAGGAGGAGGTTTGGAGAGACAGTTGAGAGGGGCACACTGAGAGCTGGAATGTGGCTGCTCTTCTGGAAGGTCTACATTAGGACTGAAAATTAAAAGAAGAAAAAACGCTTAAAATGCATGGCCAAATCTTTACACAAATGTACAGGTCTGGGTACAGATTTTCAAAGGGGATGGAACACAGCTTGCAAATTTGAATCCTCTGTTTAATTCAGGCTGAGAAAACGAATGCACGGGCAAAATGGTGTGAGCACATTTAAATGGCAATTTACAAGTGCCATTTAATTTGCACACCAGGGATTTGGTATGTGCATATGATGGCCCATTCTAAACTTAGGGTGCCAATTCAGAAGCAAGAATTCATCCCCTTTAAATAGAACGTACCAACCAAGGCATTTGTTCAAATCCACTGAAACTCCGCTTTAGGGGTATCAACCCTGAGAAGTACCCTCTAATGCAAGTAAGCACTTCAAAATGTTCCCAAGATTTCCAGTAATGCTCTGTTTGATTTCTAACCCACTTTGGTTTGTCAGTTAAGACAGGTTTCCTTGCTTATTGTTTTAAACATCAGTCTAGAAACAAAATTCACCCAGGGTTAAATTCACCCCTTACAGTGTCTCACATGGCCAAGCTGTCTTTGAAGGGGTGAATTGCATGTCCAGGAAGCTTTTACATCTGAGGCCTGCTTGAATTACCGTCCTTAATTTTTCAAGTGAAGCATCAACACATCAAGCTTCAGCTTTAGCATATGAATAAAATCAACCTATAAACACCTTCAGTTTTGTAGTCTGTTTGGGAAATGTCTTTTGGGGGGAGAAGGCAAGGAGGAGAGTGTCAGTATGTATTACAGTCTTTCTGGCAAGCACTTCCTTTGGAGCTGTTCCAAGCTCAGCAGTGTAGTGTACAGTGAATCACAAGTGCCCTTGTACGTGTTGTTCTAGCTCTTTTCGATTTTCCTTCCTTTAGAAACTACATGGTCTCACGCATATATATTATCCCCCCAGTACAGAATACTGGTGCATTGCAGATCTTGGCTGAGGGATTGCAATTAGTCTGTTGTTGGAAATGGATCAATTGGAAATGCCAAAAGGTATTTATAGCATGTTGAAAACCCATAAATATGCACATACAGGATTTAATTAGGGAAATGGAGAAAAGTTCAGTTTGTTCAAAGGTAAAACAAAATGCAGTACATTATTGCCATTGTGATTTTAAAAGGCCACAGTTTTCAAATTTGAGGAGCCTCACTACCATTGGAATTCAATTGGGCACCTAATTTCCCTTTAAGGTCTTGTGAGAATCCATATCATGCTTGAAGTTAGGCTCTTAATTCTATGTGTAGGCCTTTAAATAGAGGACACTTGATTGCGGACTGAAACCTGCAAGGTACTGGGTACCTTCAATCCCCATTGGCTTCAGTTACTTTTGAAGGTATCCAGCATCTGGAAGAATGAGTTTCTTTGGAGGGAAGAGGGGAGACCCACCAGGGGAAGCTACAGTGATTCAGCACTTTTGAAACCTGTCCACTTGTCTTTTGGGGTTCTAACCTGCCATGGGCTGAGCACTGATCCAGCCAAATACTTAAGCATATGAGTAGCCCCACAAGCTGGCCAATGCCAGAATGCCCAGCAGCGTGTAAGATCAAACCTCATAATATATGGAGTTAGAGACTTAATTCTAAGCAGCTGGGCTTGTGTATTTTGGCCTTGACATTCTCCTAGTTGGATTTGTTTCACATCAAAAAGTTCAGTGTAATTTTCTATTAAGGTACTTTCCTTTGCATTGCCATTAGTGTGATGCAAGAACATGTAAATATAGAGCTGGCATTAGGGGAGGGATTTGAATTAGCTCTTCATTTATTCTGGTCATCCGTAATAGAGAGTGTGGGAGGGGAGGGGGGGCACAGAAAAGAGTTGCATCAGGGCGAATTTCATCCATTTACTGGGAGCAGTGCAAGGCCTCTGTACTTTTTAAGTCTTCAGAATAGGGCTTGAGTGGAACTTAACTCAAGTCTTGTTTTTGCTGTCAGTGAGAGAGTGAAATTCACCCTTAAAGTAGCAGGTATTATGAGGTGGCCCCATAATCCTACAAAGGTCCCATTTTTTCCTAGGACTCCTGTGACGGTTGATAATAGTAGACTGGACTGGAAAGAGTCACACAATTTTTTCTTGTTCAGAAAGAGATCTATCCAAATGTGCTGACTTTCAAAGCCACCTTCCTAGCTTTAAAAATAAATAACACTAGGTGATGCATATTGGGAGGACAGGATCACTGTTAATGTAATATGAAAATATCCCAGTACTCTGGACATTGAGCAAGTGTTCATTTTTCTATCCATGGTACTGCTAAGTTATCTTAGTATATAAAAACATTTGTATGCATAGAGAAACATGAAACATTTCTGTCTCACCAATCTCTTAATGACTAATAATATTGTATTAATAATAAATATTAGAGGCATTAGAAGAAAATAAAATTAGTTTATCAGCATGGTCATTTTAATGTTTTTGTAGCAAAAATGCACACAATAATAATAATAATTTGCAATCCTAGTCAGTGTGAATCTTGTAGAGAATATTTATCTTATCATCCTATTGACACTGACAATGTTGCTGTCTCTGCTCAGAGAAAAAAATATAGTTCAGCTTAATACAGCAATACATTAGCAAGAGTTAGATCATGTATAGGATACAATCACTAAGGGATACATGGCATATGTTTCTTATGATGGTACACATGAATGAAACCAATGTGGCAATGTATTTTGGGGTTAAAGCATCAGCTATGTTGAGCAGGGTAGGCAGAAAGAGATGACAGTAAATTACTAACAAACAACACCAAACAAAGATAGGGAGAAGTGTGGAGTTTTTGATACATAACTGAGAATACACCTGCAAATTAGGAAGCTACATGAAGTAAAAATCTTGCCTGGGTGCTGGGTAGGTAGGCATTCTTCTTTTCCTTGCTGGAGAAGAGATTCCCTTCCTGTTTGAGAATCCCCTCGTTGAGAGTGGTCCCTGAAGAGGAACGGGGATTGGAATTTTGGAGGAGGTGGACAAGTAATCTTGATTGTATAATGGGATTGTGGGACATCTAATACTCACTTGTCTGTTGTTATGGCACAGCACACCAATTGTGGAATCAGAGTACTAAATGATACCTGATTGGGTGGTGATGGTGGTATTGTTAATGGCTTGCAGCTCTTGAACTCAAAAATATCTTTCTGCTGGAGGGTGGGGTTGAGAAGGTGCTGCATATGAGGAGGGTGCAAGAAAATGAGCCTTCTGAATTCTCTGCTTCTTACAAGGAGATTGCTAGTGATAAAACTGTTGAGATGCCAAACTAAGTTCATGAGGTTGCCTGTGACAGTTCCTTTTTGGGGCAGATGTATATATTCCCAGGGATCAAAGGGTGATCATAAAGTCCTTTAAAGTTTGTAATAACTGAGGTTGTACAGGGGGGTCCCTTGACCTGGGTCCATCTGTGGCCTCATGGCCTTCTCCATGAGGTGTTCTCTCACTTGAAGTTCCTGCATCTCCTGGCTAAGGAAGGGATGGCAGATATTACACCTAGCCATAATGTGCGCCTCTCTGAGACAGTACAAACAGTGCAGATAGCCATCACTGGCCAAGAAGGAAAGGAGGCAGGACACATATCTTGAAGCCCTGCCCTCCTTCCTCCTCATTTTGGCGCCACTGCATGGAACGTCTGCATATCCACAGTGGAGTGCACATAGGGACCAGCACTTAAAGAAATTCAACAATTTGGTAAACATCCAAAACATTGACTGCTTATCCATACCTTTTCAACCTAGCCATTCAAATGGATTGTCATGCACATTTTCAAGTTATCCAATGTACTCTGTCTTTAGTATTGTTGGAAACAGCAAGAAAATAATCTGTTATAGTGCTTCCAAATCAGGTTCTAACTCACCTAGGCAGAGGCAAGCAAAACTGTGAACATAACAAAACAAACTGGCCAAATGTTTCTGAACCTTGAAGTTTCAGGTTCAGTTTGGTTTGAATCTGCTCTAAAAATTATCATGGGAAGTTCACCAGAAGCTATTTACAAAAGCTATTCAAGAATTAGAATTACACTGGAACGAAAACACATCTGTGGGGAGATGTCATTGCAGTGTGAATTTCAGAATATGCACAGGACAAAATAAAACCCTTCTAGATGCCCTTTAAGTAAAAGAGCTTGGGCAGCCCCATTTGAGTAAAGATCTCATGCCACATTTGGTGTTATGGCGAGGACTATAAACAATTTTGAACATGACTAGACTTGACATATCATGGGATGCAGAAAATGATCGGGTGAATTTCAGTCATAATGAGACACTGTGCAGTTCCAGGTTAGATGGCAGAGAGAGGTCACATTCCTGCAGGCATGGCAGCCAGGATTTGTAAAAGCATGCACACATCTATTACAACTATAGGCAATTTGCTGTTCCCTCAACTGCCTTAAGGTATTATTCCAGATCACAATTATGGAACTTGAAGCTGAAGCAGTAAAAATTCATGCTTTTGTGCCAGTAACGGAGCTGCTGCTGTGTTTCCTCACTGTACAGGACATGGTCTAGGGTATGCACCTATGTGGTCTAGGCATGCCAGACATTTATCAATATTTATGACTGGCATTACACCCAACAGTGCATGTATTTCCTTATCAATAAGAGCAGCAAGCTGATAATCTTTTCAAACCCAACGTATAGGCTGGATAAGGGTCTACTTGTTTCTTGTGGGATGACTAATCTGGATTTCTGTAAATTATGACTACAAATTCTAATTTCCCACGTACCCTGATTTTGAGTTAGGTAGCCACCACAAGAAAAGCTTCTCATGCAAAGTTTCCAAATCTGGTTCTAACGGAAGTATGCAGAGGAAAACAAAAATGTAAACAAATGAATAAAATAAATGACTAAGCTTTCTAATTGGGGAGAGACATGTTTATACAGTGGATACCTCAGCACTTTATAAGTGTCCTTATTTTCCACTTTCCCATGACATGGGGAGGGGATCGAAATAAAATTTCTGTGTGTGCAGAGGAGAGGGAACAGTGGTTCTGTAACAGGCTTTCTACTTCCCCAACGGCCCATGGAAACCACCACAAGACCAGGGCTTTTTGCGCCACAAGGAGGCAGGGCAAGTAAACAGCCACATGAAGTGATATCTATCCACTCCACATTCATAGGAATTCACTCATATAAATTAAATGCAGCGCCTGTTGTCACTGGCGTATGAAATATCCCTCTTCTGCAAGCTGATCTTTCCTCAAGGGAGAGATCGGAGGCAGCTAATGAGAACTGCATGAGAGCATAGGTCCTGAGGCAGGGAGTGGAAGAAAGGGGGCAGGAGGGGAATAAGGGATAGGGTTACCAGGCAGACCCCGCCAAAAAACTGGACACACTTGAGCGGGGCGGGGCCAGCCGGGAGGCGGGGCAGGAAGCAGAGCTGGCAGAGGGGGTCGGGACCAGCCAGGAGGAGGAGGCGGGAAGCAGAGCTGGGGGTCGAGGGCCACGGTGCTGGCTGGGAGAGGAGGGTTCGGGGTGGGTGGGAAGCAGACCTGGTGGGGGGTGTGTGTGCAGCCACTGGCTGCAGCCGGAGTCCAAGGGGCCGCGCCTCCGGCAGGCGCTCCCTTTAGTTGCGAGCAGAAGCCAGGCGGGGCTGGGAGTCCCAGTCCCCGCTCCACCCGGCTTTTGCACGCAACCACAGGCTCCCAGCTGGGAGGTGGGGCCGCGATTGGTGCTGGGAGCCTCTGTTCACGAGCAGAAGCCGGGTGGGGGGAGTGGCTGGGAGTCCCAGTTCCCCCACCCTCCCAGCTTTTGCACGCGACCACGCACCAATCGCGCCCCGCCTTCCAGTTGCTCCCCGGCCCCCCGCCAGGCTTCGGTCCAGCGCCCAGCCGGAAATTCAGAAAATACCGGACATTGCACGTGTCCGGTATTTTCTGAATTTTTCTACCGGACAAACGGTGCAAATACCGGACTGTCCAGTAGAAAACCGGACACCTGGCAACCCTAAGGGACAGGCTCTAAATGGAAGCTTTGGGCCTCTCTGTGGATTCCTCAAGATTGTGATAATTTACAGTTTACAGGACTAACTTCCCTGGCTCACTGGAAAGTTCAAGCAGCAAAATGGGACAATTCAGACTTTCCACTGGGCTTGCCTCTCGCCACACTTTTGTTTGCAGGACAGATAATATACCCAAGTGAATTTGCAGTAGTAGTAAACGTGATGTGGTTCCATTTTGGCAGAGATTTCCAGAATCAGACCTGCAGGGTATGACTTACTAGACTAGATTTAATTTAGTTCAGGCTCTAAACATAAAACACAACTGGGAAGACTGACTGTTCTACAGAGATCCATTGCTGTGTGTTCTCCATAACTATACACATTGATGATGTGAAATACACTGGTGATATGACATACATTTCACAGCTGGCATTGCTGAACTTCATGCTTGCTGAGGCACTGATGAGCAGTTCTGTGCTAAGTGATTTTAGATCATTTGCAGCATGTCATTTCCCTCATAGGACCTGGAGAGCCCTGCAAAGTTTTACTCACTCAATTAGCAGGGGGTAAATTTTGTTGTTGCTGGTTTTCTGCGGTGCAACAGGAAAGCAGAGGCACAAAGAATTTAAGCGACTTATGTGAGGCCATAGGAGTCTCACTGACATAGCAGGGATCAGAATTCCCTGGCTTCTAGTCTATTACTCATATCTCACCTGTTCTTCAACCTGATTAAAGGGAACTTCCATATGTACAGTAGTAAGTTCATCTTTGAAGGGTGGGTTAATTAATAAATAAAGAGGGGAGGTTTTGTTATAAATTAGAGGCAAATGTGGAAAATAACATAGCATGCTGCAAATGAGCATGTCAAAACATGGATTAGTATCCTGCAGAAAGCATATATTGCACTGCAGCTGACAGCAACACATCCTGTTTAAGAAACAGCAGAGAGGGATGACAACAATTTCTTTGTTTCATACAGATTGTTTTATGATTAACTGAACTTCTGTAGCATTACCAGACCTTTGAACTGTCTATGAGCAGGGAAGCCAAGAACGGAATTTTAATAACAAGATAAGGGCCTGTATTGATGGGGATGTAAAGTCACACAATTCAATGACAATTCACTCCCACTGAATTACAGTGAGAGTTAAGTATCAGAGGGGTAGCCGTGTTAGTCTGGATCTGCAAAAGCGGCAAGGAGTCCTGTGGCACCTTATAGACCAATACATCTGTTAGTGAGAGTTAGGTTCTTAACTCTTTTAGGCACATTTCCCAGACCATACAAATAAGAACTTCACCTATCCCTAAAAGAAGTGTATCCTATTTATTTTATGTAGTTTACAGTTTAGATGGCAATAAATAAATAAATAAATAAATAAATAAATAAATAAAATAAAAAATAAACCCCCTTTAACCACCAATTGCTGTAAGATGAACTATTTGTTACATTTTTTCAGTGTCAGGTCAGTACAACATAATTGAAATGGGATTTGCATACTTTAAAACTTGTGTGCAGAGATTTTTCCTCTTTCAAACCAAATGTTTTGATTCATTTTTAATAATAACACTTAGAATTTATATAGCATTTTTAAACCAAAACATCTCAAAGGAGATTAAGTTTCACTGTCTCTGCTTACAGATGAGAAAATTGAGACTGACCAAGAAATTAAATGACGCTGTCAAGACCATACACAGAGTCAGAGGCAGAACTAAGACTGGAGCCCAGCCCCCAGTGAGTCTCCTAACTCACAGTTCCCTGTTCTAATCACATGACAACACTATCTGAGAAAAGTTAAAGACTAGTTTGGTTTTTTATGTGGTCATCTGACATTGTTGAGTCTGCTGTCCTTACTCAGGCAAAAGTCTCAGAGATTTCATCCAAAATATATTAATTTTTGTCACTGGAAAATTGTTTGGCCCAAGGACTGCAAGACTGAGTCCTAAATTATTTTCCTTATTTTTGATTTATGTATAAGTGAACAGTCTCCCATGCTGTAACTACAGAATGTATCAGAGTAGCTCAAGTCAATATTTTGGTTAAAAAGCAAGCAAGCCTGTCCTTCTTTCGCTCCCCCTCTCCCACCTGCTCCTCAGACACACACAAACAGTTCAGAACTTCATAAACAGGAAAGACTATTTGTATAGGAAAGGCAAGAGTTGTTGCAGACTGGCTATGGCATGCAGTTATTTGCAAAGAGAAAAGAGGTAGCTAAAGTTACCTGACAATCTGGCAGTCTGGCCCCCTGGCTAGTTGTGAGCCGCGTAGTGGTATGGAGGCAGCAGGCTGCTGATAATCTACAAGAAACTGATAAATTAGACATATATACAAAGAGATGACAGAGCAAGGGGTTAGTAACAATAGTAAAGAGACTACGCAGCTGATGGAGAGATTTAGTGAGGAATGTGTGTTCAGTTCTTGCCACGAACAGTTTCTTTCACAAATATTAACGGGAACATTTGAGCTTATTTTTTCTTCTCTGGGAAGATATTATTAGATGGGAGCGTTAGACCAACCCTATTTAATGAGCACATACTAATGGACCTTTTGAAATATGAGCCTGAAGGCAGTTTTTTCAGACTTGAATGGAGTCTGAATCAGGCTATATTAACTATTATTTTATCATAGGGTATGAATGGAACTGATTTTCTTACTAGTAATATAAAGTGTTAATAACAATTACTTTTAAATGCTCAAGTATCTTATGCCTCTTATAAAAAAAAATCTTCTCTGAACTTGCAGAGTAACATACCTATCTCCCCTGTGGCAGTTCTAGCTTCCATCAAAACACAGTTCTTTCATAATGATTTTAAACCAGACGTTACAACCGGTACCTCAGAGTGTGTGTGTGTAGAGCCACTGTAAAGGCTTTGTCTATGCTTAACAGTTGAAAGCACAGCTGCGGCACCGCTTTAAACTGAAAGTGCAGCCCCGGCACCAGCACTGGGAGAGATGTAGTTGTTAACAGTGCTGGGGGCAGAGCTCACAGTGCTGTAGCCTGGTTCACAAGTTTGTAACCTGTTACAGCTTTACAGCACTGTAACCTGTGCACTCAGTGGGGAAGGGGCTATTTTTTCACACCCCTGAGCCAGAAAGTGACAGAGCTGCCAAGTGCCAGTGTAGACTTGGCCTAATTCTTGTGACCGTGTTTATACCGGAACAAGGAAACAGGTTTTAAATCCACTAACAATATTCTCTTTTCTGGATTTAAAAACCAAACCAAACAACAAAACAAACCCTGCACCGCTAGCTTCTGACCAACTTCCAAGTCTGAGCAAACCCCACCACCGCATGTCCACATAAGAAACTAACACAAGCTGACCCTTTACAATGGAGTTAGTCCTAACATTCTGTAGCCTGTGTTATACATAGAGTCATACTAATCACTGACATGGTCTTTTCGGGCCTTAAAATCTGCGAGTGAAACCCTGACTCCATTGAAATGAGTGGAGTTTTGCCAGTGATTTCAGTGGGCTCTGTGCATCTCATGCCTGCTGTGTATATTGCATCTTAATTCTCTAGATCCCAGCTTTTGATTTTCCAATACTCTACATGTCTAAAGCAACCGTTCAGGAAGAGAGAAGTATATTCCAACCTGAATTTTAATAACAAAAGTGACTAGACATCACAGTCAGTCAAAATCTCTCAGTAATCATGAGTCTTTTCTTCTTTTTCTCACTGATTGCCAATGAAAGTGCAAAACTCCTTTGGAAGGAGGCACAAATAATGTCACCCTCGGCTCTGGTGTAGAGGAAGATTGTTCCCTTGAAATTCAATTCTGCTGTTTCAGTTAGAAGAAGTTTGTTGGTAATATACATAAAGACTCCTCACATGTAGTTGACACTACCGATACAGTTCTTCTGAGTCACAGGGCAGAGTATCTGCCTACTTGGGGTCATTCTAGTACCACCATTGCCTCTTTTCATACAAAGATATTTCTCAGTCATTACATAGGGTCTGACTCCTCAAGTGATCTGTGCTGCCCTCTAGTGGTCCAAGTGCGTGTGGGCAAACTACATTTAGTGCCTACCTTCTCACTTCAGTACACAGAATAAATTTTGGACCTTGAGCATGACCTTTGTCAGCAAAAAAGAAGGAAAGAATGTGAGGAATTATGATTCAACACATCAAAGTGTGTCATATGACTTGAGTTGACAGAGCTGCTATTTTGTTGCACTTTGCAGAATACTCTGTTTGAAGCGCTTGTCTTAGACTCAGATGTCTTCTCAGGATAAATCAGTGCATTGTTTGGTAGGGGATGCCTTATGCAGTGAGATGGCTGTCCTACTGGTGAGCACATACTGAGAAGAAAAATATTATTTCTAAAATCAGTGTTTTCCAGTGACTTAATTGAGCTGGATGAGGTAGAGAAATGCAATCTTAAAACAGATTAATCGCTAGAAAACACCTACTCATTGTAGGACCAAACAAATTTGGTCATTGATTTGGAATGATTTTTGTATCCATTTACAGAAAAGTCTGGATCCCAAAACTTCATGAGATTTAGAAGATGAAAATAAAAGTTATTCTCTTTAAAGGAGCTGTGCCTACTTTCTTATCTACTTGCCAAGGACAGATGGTAGGAGTAAAGACTCCTAATTCCTCTGATCTAGCCAATAAATCTTCCTATTTAATATTAACGTAAACTTGGATATTAGTACAGCATAGTACACATAAACAAACATCTCTATGAATAAAGTGAAATGTTTTTAGCAGTTAGCCAAAGCTCTAAGGGTATGTCTACACTAGCTTGTTAGTTCGAGCTAGGTAGGGTAATGAGGGCAAGTGGAGTTGCAAATGAAGCCCGGGATTTAAATATCCCGGGCTTCATTTGCATGTTCCCGGGCGCCGCCATTTTTAAATCCCCCTTAGTCCGAACTCCGTGCCTGCAGCACGGAGTAGGTAGTTTGAATTAAAGATCCTAATTCGAACTACCATTACTCCTCGTGGAATGAGGAGTAACGGTAGTTCGAATTAGCATCTTTAATTCTATGTACTATGCTGTACTAATATCTGAACTAACGAGCTAGTGTAGACGTACCCTAAGTTATTAGGATGGCACTTTCGTTGGGATGGAATGTAGCTGTGTTCTGAGAACACAGGGTAATTGTCACTTTTGTCATGCCTCCTCCTGTATTTTGTAGCACTCATCTGACAAAAAGTTGATCACTTGGTTTTGAACAGGACATTTCCGCAGTGTCCAACTTCGGTAAGTGTATGCAGAAATGCATACTGGTATGTCATTGTAATAGAACAATTGCCCCCATTCTGGCTTATAAGGGATTAAAAAAAGCCATGTGAGAGGGCCGTCCTGGGACCCAATTAGAAGGAGGCACGAGGCAGCCAATCAGAGCCTGTATGGGCTGTATAAAAGGGCTGCTAGCCTGAAGGAACTCAGTCTTGCTCCAGCTCTGGAGGGAGAGGAATCTCGTTGCTTTCTAGCATGTGGTACTTTGGACAGAGCAGTTTTGGAAAAGACAGGGTGAACCAGCCAGGGGAGCTTGGGCCTGAATAAACCCCAGACTGAGGCCCAGTGACAAGGGACTAGAGAGGAACAGACAGAGCAGGAATAGGCAGCAGGTCTACCTCCTGCCCCCTTGCCAGTGATGACTGGCCTGTTCAGACTGCAGTTTGTCCGCCCCTGAGGAAAGGGGCTAGATGGAGAATGGCAATGGGTCACTAAGGCAAGCTGGGTAACTGGGTTCTCTGGGAGGACACTACCCAGGTTAAGGGGCACCACAGTCTGGGAGGGACCTGGAGCCTTAAGAGTGGCGGAGATAATAACAGGAGGTAACCGACAGGAAAATAATTGTCCAGCAAAGCATGCTCTGAGGCCAAAGAACTACTTCTCAGACTGGCCATCAGAGGGCACTATAGAAGAGAGACAGAACCTTCTACAGTTAGTATGCAGAACAAAGCTTTGTTTCACTATTTCATATATACCAGTAGCAGCAAATATATCTATTTAACATTGGTAATATCCTACAATTTTCCTGTTTAGGCTTTGTGATGTCTTTTTTTTTTTTTTTGCTTTTGATTTGCACCACATAAGATGTGGACCCTGACACACATAAAGCAAAGACAGACATCCCTATATATTAGTGGTAGGGACCTTATGACTTATACTCTTTGGGATGAAATTTACATCTGAGTTTATGAAGGGGACTTGGTGGCTCATGGAACTAGTAATGGAATACAGAGCTTTTGGTCTGTAGGTCACTGATTTGAATTCAACAGTGACTACGCGTTGTTGCCGTCTGGTTGTTGGTCAGTGCCTACATGAAATGAGTTGCAGATCCTAATTCAGTTCATAGAATCGTAGGGCTGGACGAGATCTCAGGAGGTCATCAAGTCCAGCCCCCCTGCCCAAAGCAGGACCAACCCTAACTAAATCATCCGAGCCACGACTTTGTCAAGCTGGGACTTAAAAACCTCTAGGGATGGAGATTCCACACCTCCCTAGGTAATCCATTCCAGTACTTCACCGTCCTCCGAGTGAAATAATTTTTCCTAATATCCAACTTAGACCTCTCCCACTGTAACTTGAAACCATTGCTCCTCGTTCTGCTATCTGTCACCACTGAGAACAGCCTCTCTCCATCCTCTTTGGAAGCTCCCTTCAAGAAGTGGAAGGCTGCTGTCAAATCCCCCCTCACTCTTCCTTTCTGCAGACTAAATAAAAGCCCCAAACCCTCAGCCTCTCCTCGTAGGTCATGCCCTCCAGCCCCCTAATCATTTTGGTTGCCCTCCGCTGGACTCTCTCCAATGTGTCCACATCCTTTCTGTAGTGGGAGGCCCAGAACTGGATGCAATGCTCCAGATGTGGCCTCACCTATACTGAATAAAGGCGAATAATAACTTCTCTAGATCTGCTGGAAATGCTCCTCCTAATGCACCCCAATATGCCATTAGCCTTCTTGGCTGCAAGGGCACACTGTTGACTCATATCCAGCTTCTCATCCACTGTAGTCCCCAAGTCCTTTTCTGCTGAACTGCTACTTAACCAGTCAGTCCCCAGCCTGTAACAATGCTTGGGATTCTTCCATCCCAAGTGCAGGATTCTTCACTTGTCCTTGTTGAACGTCAGATTTCTTTTGGCCTAATCTTCCAATTTGTCTAGGTCACTCTGGATCCTATCCCTACCCTCCAACGTATCTACCTCTCCCCCTAGCTTAGTGTTATTAGCAAACTTGCTGAGGGTGCAATCCATCCCCTCATCAGGTCATTAATAAAGATGTTGAACAAAACCATCCCTAGAATCGATCCTTGGGGCATTCTGCTTGAAACTGACCACCAGCCAGACATCGAGCCATTGATCACTACCCTTTGAGCCTGACGATCTAGACAGTTTTCCAGCCACCTTACAGTCCATTTATCTAATCCATACTTCCTTAACTTCCTGGCAAGAATATTGTGGCACACGATATCAAAAACTTTGCTACAGTCAAGGTTTATCACATCCACCAACTTTCCCAAATCCACAGAGCCAGTTTCTTTGAGAGTCCCCTCCATGATTTTTCCAGGGACTGAAGTGAGGCTGAATGGTCTATAGTACCCTGGGTTGTCCTTCCTCCCTTTTTTAAAGATGGGCATTACATTTGCCTGCTACAGTTCCTAAAGCACAAGTGTCTACACCAATGGCACGTTTTCATGGTGATGACACCTTTGGAATCTCAAAAGATAATTGAATGGGCAAGAATTCTGAACTTCCGCTCCTGCCCTACGGATGGTCATGTAGGTCACCATGGTGGTGCAGACTTATGTATTACTCAGACATAAGCAAAGACATAGCTGCAGATGTCAGGCCAAGTATTGTCACTCTCACATTTTTCAAAGCACTAAATTCCCCTAAAAGAAAGAATCAAATCTTGTGGGAACCTGATAATGTGTTCAGCTGAGATATGCTATTGACAGTTTACCTGAAAACAGGAGCCATCTCTATTTACCTGAGAATGAATGATTCTCTTTCCTGGGATGTCAAAAACAATGACTTAGTAAAATTTAATGTAACCCCTGCTTATCAGAATGAATAAAAAATAGTGAGCAAGAAAACCTTTTCTGAAAAATACCCTCCCTTCTTCTGAACACTGGAATCTAGCTGAACAATAGGCAGAAATGCAGTGTATTACTCTGCAGATCTTCCAAAAACAATTTGTTCCCTCAGCTCTATTCTACTCATTTGTGTAGATGCTCCATTTCCAAAGTCAAAGGCCAATGTGAAATGCCAAACAGTGGTTTGTAAGGGAGAACATTCACCTGGCTGATATGGGAGAAACTCTGAAGACATTCTGAAATTCTAAGCGGGCAAAATGGGAGAAATCCTGACAGCCTTTAATAGGAGAAAAAAAATCTATGCTATAAGGTAATATTTCCATAATTTGTAACTCGAGGTTTGTGCAGCTTTTGTCTATTTATTTCCTACCATCAGTTATATTTGTGATTTTTCTCTTGATTTCCTAACTTATGTCCAAGAAAAACTGCTTTTATTAAAACAAACTGGAATTTGATGCAGTGATTTCAGTTGGAATGCTGGCTACCTCAGAGAGAAGGCAGCATGAGAGAAGTAACAGAGCAAAGATGAGAAGAGCCTACCCACTTCCCAAACAATGCTCTCAGGAAACCGATCCGTATAGGAACAGGGAAGAGCAGAATAACTGATGGGTTCCAGATCTTATTATAAACAGGTCAACAAACAGGTGCATGGACCAGGGCTTGCTGACCAGTAACTCAATGGAAACAGTGACTGTAGTAGATGCACACCAGTGTGTTTAGTCTTTCTTCGAGGTACAGTGCTGATAAGCGCTAGATAGCACCAAATCTACTATGTGATTTAATGCAGTAAGGTTGACCTACTGTGAGAGTGTATAGTAAGTCTTGCAACGATCCTTTATGAACATTGTGTCAGCACAGTAAATTACACTTAGGTTAAATATGTTACTCAGAGCAAATCATCCTTCAAAATTTTTGACTTAACTAGTTCTCCCTAGGTTTCAGGCTGCTGAACTCTCATTTAAACATCGAAATGATGTTATCAGCATTTTCTGTACATTGCATCAAGAAGAGGTAAGAGGGCAATGGGATGACTCAGAGGACTGGTAAAAGGAGAAGGAACCTTTCATCTTGGGGCTAATGGACTGAATCTGATAAAGGTCAATAGAGCTACCATCTGATGGTAACTGTTTGTGGCCTGTGTAGGAGGAGTTAATTATTTCAGACCAGTTTCTACTGGAAGGATGGCCGCATCACAGCAGCCATCTTTGTTGACAGTTTCAGAGGACAAAACACTGAACAGAGGTGGAAATGATTATACTACTGCAACTCCATAGGTGCCCCTTGCAGGTCAAGATTGAACCCTGTTGGTAAGGCAGAGTGTGCAAAAGTTTGCATTACTGTTTAGCAAATTATACCCGTTCTTTGGATGGACAGACTCTAGTTTCAAGGAATATCAATTTGATGCCTTCAGAAGCACCGTACACCTAAGCTTAAAAAAAATCTCAGAAGCAGCCTTTCTATTTACAATGTGCTGAAAGAAAAATTAAATAGAAGGGGACCAGAGATTCTTCAGTATTCAGCTCTTTCCCTCCTCCCCAGATCAGCCAGTTCAGAGATTTCATACACATGGAGGAAAAACAGCTTCTATATAGGCAGCGTTTTATGCCTGAACAGGTAGAAGCTAATGAATCAAGAAGCTGTTACAGTGTAGAGATAACTTAACCATATCAAATAAAATAAGTGTTCCTCGCCCATCAAAAGTTCACCTATATTAGGACCTGAAAACTTTTTAAAAGCAAGATGGGAACAGAAGAAAGAGCTCAGAATATTAGAATGTGCTCACCATGCTGCTGCTTCCAGTTTTCCTTCCTGTACGGGGGAGCTTGGGGAAGGTTAGCCATTTCTCCTCTGCCAGGCCACACACGTTGCCTCACACATAACTCTATGCTTCTCATGTGCTACCTTTTTCTTGTGGAAGAGGCTCATCTGCTCCTTTTGTCCATGCACCCATTTTAAGAGAGCTTCACAGTTCTTTGTGGGGGGCTGGCCAGGGGCCTGCTCAATATCCCAGGTGGAGCCTCTTTTTTGGGAGAACTCATGATAGAGATTTCATATCAGCATGTCCCACCCTATTCCATTGTTTTGGTTGTGAGAATGAGGATTTGTGAATGGCCTTGTGCAGACAGGGGCTGAGTGGTTCCAGGGGATAGTAGCAGAAAGAATGATTGTAGGGACAGAAGGAAAGGAATAGGGGAATGGCAAGAGGCATTACCTTACTCTGACAAACTGAACATCCTGCTTCTGCCAGTTCATACGGGGTCAGTGACCCAGGGATTGCAAAACTGATCCCCGAATGGGTATTCACATTCCCCTGCACAGCTTGTAGGTATGTCTGGGTCAACTCTGATCAGATGTTTTCAATTATCTACTATAGCAAAGATTTAGTACACACAAGTACTGACTGGATTACATTCAGCAATACAGGGGAAGCTTCCAAAGGTGTAAAACTCATTACTCCCCCATGCCCGTTCACTGCTGAAGTGTACACAAAAGATACAGTCTCATAAGAAGCATGGAAGGAAAGCATTTGATAAACTAAAGGCTTATCAGCAAGAACAGGTGATTGATTTACTGGACTAGCTAGAATATGTCATTACTGGCCTAAAAGAAAAGTATTTAGAAAGATGTGATCTGTTTTTTTGACTGCCACAGAACAATGGGATGAAGCACAGATAACAATAATAATTTAGTGCTATACTTTCGTTCGGACATAAAGACATATGGCTTTATGATCGGTTTGTTTAAATTGCTTCCTGGAATATCTCAGGCATTTCTGGTTACTGATATTTTTAATCCAAGCAACAGTAAAACAACAGATTTTTTCTTCCTCACAGCATTTAACTAGGTAATTTGCCTGTGCAACTAAGATTTTAAAAAATACAGAATTCCAGCTGAATTAATTAACAAGTGGTAGGCCTATTTCCTCCTTTCCCCATTGTGTAAGAAACAGGCAAGGATGCTTCCACAGTCCCCAACAGCACCAGAAGACATGTTCCTCAAGTGGCATGGTTCATAGATTAGGAGATGAAGGCAGCCAGCTAGCAAGCGTTATCCTATCACCAGCAACCATTATCCAGATGCAAAAGAGATAATTGATGAATGAAACAGTAATAAATCACTGGGATCAGATGGTATTCACCCAAGAGTTCTGAAGGAACGCAAATGTGATATTGCAGAACAACTAACTGTGGTGGGTAATGCATCATTTAAATCATTCTTTGTACCAGATAGCTAGAGGATAGTTAATGTGATGCCAATTTTTTTAAAAAGGCTCTACAGGTGATCCTGAAAATTACAGGCCAATAAACCTAACTTCAATACTAGACAAATTGGTTGAAACTATAGTAAAAAACAGAATTGTCAGACACGTAGATGAACATAATTTGTTGGGGAAAAGTCAACAAGGTTTCTCTAAAGGGAAATCGTGCCTCACTAATCTACTAGAATTCTTTGAGGGGGTCAACAAGCATGAGGACAAGAGGGATCCAGTGAATATAGTGTACTTAGATTTTCGGAAAGCCCTTGACAAGGTCCCTCAGCAGAGGCTCTTAAACAAAGTAAGCTGTCATGCAATAAAAGAGTCTCTCATGGACTGGTAAATAGTTAAAAGACATGAAGAAAGGGTAGCAATAAATGGTCAGTTTTCAAAATGGTGAGTGGTGTCCCCTGGGGTACTGTTCAACATATTCATTGTGTGACAAACTGCTAGCTAAGCCAGAGCTCTGCCACTTCAGCCTGGCTGAAAAGGGCAGTTGCAGCCAGCAGAGCAAGCCCACGCCTGAGGGTCTAATGGGAAATAGCTGTGGGCCTCATTAGACAGAAGGCTAGATAAGGCAACTAGAGGGGAAGTAGAAGGGAAGGAGCCAGAGAGTGGCTGAGTGTGCTTCCCCAGGAGAGGGTAGCTGAGTTAGTTGCTGAAAAACAAAGCTCTGTAAATAATAGGTGGTGGGAAGTTGGCACAGACAATAAAAAGACATGGGTGATTGCACTACAAAGGGTCTCCAGGTGATTTGTGGCTGAAAAAGGGGTCCCAGGGCAAGGGGCCTGAGTGAGAACCTTGCCACAATAGACAATTTAGAAAAAGGGATAAACAGTGAGTTGGGAAAGTTTGCAGATGATACAAAACTACTCAAGATAGTTAAGTCCAAAGCAGACTGTAAAGAGCTACAAAGGGATCTCATGAAACTGGGTGACTAGGCAACAAAATGTCAGATGAAATTCACTGTTGATAGATAGAGTAATTCACATTGGAAAACATCATCCTAACTATACATACCGAATGATGGGGTCTAAATTAACTATTACCACTCAAAAAAGAAATCTCGGAATCATCATGGATAGTTCTCTAAAAACAGCCAGTCAATATGCAGCAACAGCCAAAAAAAAAAAACTAACAAAAAGTTGGGAATCATTAGGCAAGGAATAGATAATAAGACAGAAAACATCAAATGAACTTTATATAAATCCATGGTACATCCACATCTTGAATACTACATGCAGATCTGGTCATCCCATCTCAAAAAAGATATATTGGAATTGGAAAGAGTACAGAAAGGGGCAACAAAAATGATCGGGGGTATGGAACAACTTCCATATGAGGAGAGATTAAAAAGATGGGGATTATTCATCTTGGAAAAGAGATGGCTATTGGGGGATATGATTGCGGTCTATAAAATAATAACAAGTATGGAGAAAGTAAATAAAAAATTGTTACTTACTTCTCATAATGTAAGAATTGAGGTCATCAAATGAAATTAACAGGCAGCAGGTATAAAACAAATGAAAGTAGTATTTCTTCATACCAAACACTTTCAACCTCTGGAACTCCTTGCCAGAGGATATTCTGAAGGCCAAGACTATAACAAGGTTCAAAAAGGAACTAGAGAAGTTCATGGAAGATAGGTCCTTCAATGACTATTAGTCAGGATGGGCAGGATTGCTGTCTCTAGCCTCTATTTGCCAAAAGTTGGGAATGGGTGAAGGGGATGGAACACTTGATGATTACTTGTGCTGTTCATTCCCATTGAAGCACCTGGTGTCAACCAATGTTAGAAGACAGGATCCTGGGTTAGATGGACTATTGGTCTGACTCAGTATGACCGTTCTTAGTGCTGTTGCTCAGAGCAGACATGAAATGTGCCCCACTGCTTTGAATCCTGCCCCATGAAGTTAGATTTCTTTAGCAGATGAATTACTGAACAGCTGTCAGTGTGGGCTGGGACAGGATTTGAAACTCAATGTACAAGTAATAGTCAAACAGAGGGACAGGTTGCATTAGGGTTCTTTATTAACAGAAATTAAAGCAACAGGAAAAGTCAGAGGGCAGGCAGCAGAAGTGGCACAGAAGAACAAGATTTTCACCAAGATTTAGGAATGCAAGTGAGAAGGTGCTGATCTTTCTTTGCAAATGCCAACATTGAGCAAAAGAAAGGCTCAGGTGGAAGCAATGATTAAGTAGGCCAGAAGTTGGGAGCCAAACTTGTATCAGCTACACATGCTTAAGGGCCAGATGATTTTACATCAGCTGATGATCTAATCCTGAGATGATGATGATAATATCAAAGGCAGGCAAAGAGGTATGCTAGTGCAGGAGATGCTGATGCTGTCTTATCTGCACTGGCCTCTTGCTCTTTTTCCTTTTAACATTGGAACATTTAAATTATTTAATTGTATTTCCTGCCTTGGGTTGCATGTGATAGCAGAGGACTGGACTTGATAATCCAGGTGGTCCCTTCCAGTCATATGTTCTTATATACTTGTTATGTGTATATTTCATCAAAATCTTGTCTCCTTTGCCCAACACTGTAGAAATAGTTTCACCTATCTGAAAACATAATTCACAATATCTTTTAAAAAGCCATGCTGGTTCATCCCCAGTCTGTTCCATTTCTCAATTCATATACCTTGCTCAGACTCCCCACCTTCTAAATGTGCTGGCCCATCACAGGAGAACAGACAGCTGATTTTACCAAAAAATTGAGTTAGCTTTATTCAGCACTTTCTTCTGACACCTGAAGTCCCTGCCAGCCCCAAACAGTCTGTCCTGGACTTTCCATGGACTCCACTTGTCATGTGAATGACAATCATATCAAAGGAATGCAAGCAAAGCATTATGCCAACCTAATCTTCAGCTTTGCCTCACTGAGGTTTATATTAAGGACACAATCATCTTTTTGCTAATAATTAATGCAACAAAATTTCCAGATACAAAAACAATACGAAGAATTTTCTTAACAGTTTGACACTTTTTTTTGGTACATGGTGCATTTGTATTGTTACACTGATAATTGGTGGGATTTTTTAAAATCATTCCTCACTAAATCTAGTGAAAAGCTAAATAGTGGGTTAGTAAATTAGCAGAAATGGGAATGGACAGAAGCTTAAATATATATTGTGTTAAGATTGTTATACAGTTCAAAGGAATAATATTTCTACAGATCCAAACATCTACCATGAACACACTTATATTAACATGTGATATATCAGTTAGAGGCTTCAAAAGTAAAAAGGAGAGGCCTTATAAACATATCACTAAGACTAGTGGATAAAGGTCGTTCTAGCCTGCAAACCTGGCCAAGGCATGGATACAATTTGTACCATGTCAGTGTACAAGTAAAGATCTGATTCAAGGCCTGCAGAAGTCAAGGTGAATGGGATTTTGGTAGGCTTTAGAACAGGCAATAAACAGCAACTGTCACAGTCCTAAACAGCAATACATCTACCATTATGAATATGTTCATTTAGACGACAGCAGTTACTGGTGAGATTAGATTACAATCTCCCAAGGAATAGCTCTGCAACAAAGCTAAAAAAATCCTGGCATGACTGACTTAAACAAGCAGAGATTCACTTCTGCAGTATCCTATGTTTTCAGATAAGAAGCACAGTAGCAGTCATATATTTTTGGTGCTAAAAATTAGTAATTTATGAAACCGCATTAAACTTTTTCACAGACGATAAAGACAAGAGGATTTTTTAAAGTAATTTTGAAGAAATGTCAATAATTGTTTCAGACAATTGAGGATACTGGATTCAGAAACATAATCTTTTTATGGAAAGTAACAATACTGGTAATATATTTTTAAAAGGGATGGTGTGTTACTTGCCTATATATTTGGTTTGAAACAGTCTAAAGTCTAACAGTTTCTAATAAATAACTTCCAACAAAACTTTCTATAATTTGTTAGTTAGATGAGGCTAATTCTGTACTACAACCACATAATTTTGTATAGACAAAGAGAAAAGTCAATAATCTCTTGATAATATTAAGCCTTAAGACATGGGCTTCACTACAATCCTTTATTTCTTTATTTAATTTAGTTTTATAGCTGGCAATCCATTTTCATAAGGAGGGTTTTTTAATTCCACTTTAAAAACATAATGAGGAAATACAAATAGAAGTGAATACAACCGGTGGCAGAGCAGTGAATTCATGTCATCATAACAGTTAAATTCTATTGATCAGCATGAAATGTATGCCATCGGTTTTGTCTGTGGTAATTAGGAAGCTAAACATAATAGAGAAAAAGCATAAAGCAAATAGGTCCTATTCACAGTGGCACCAAGAGGTAAAAGTACATTTAGCCAGCTGATTTCTTGATCAGTTACAGCCAGCTAAAGTTCGTGGCAATGATACAGCTCTTCAGTTTTGGAGTAGCTTTCACAAGGACAATGTACCACAGTAGGAGTGATGTAAATGTGTAATGCTCATTAAGCATTAGTAAAGTGAGCATATCAGAGGTGGAACATATAGTCCCTAATGGTGAGATTTTATATATATATATATATATATATATATATATATATACACACACACATACACACACATAATTTGCTCTAACCCTCAACAATTAAACAATGAAGACAAATTACACATATACAAATGGTTCATTACAAAAATCAGAGAGAACAAACAGTAAACAAAAAATGGACAGTTAATAACATTAAAGATGTCAATTATCTTTTTTGTATTTAGCCTCTAAAAAATTGCAATTTAGTTACAGTTTGTAACCCTGAAAAAATTGATTAAAATAATTTCCATTAATAGTATTAGATTAAACTAATACTGTAGAATCCTGTAAATGTCAAGAGCTTGTCTGCGTATAAAAATAAAGCAAGCAACTTGTGCATATAAATTCAGACCATAAACATGAATACATTCACGGCACATAGAAATATATTTTATGCATACTCACGGGGTCACAGAGAAACTCAGATAAGATCCTCTTGCCCATGGCTCACCCAAAAGAATAATTTGAATTTGGTCTATGTAGTTGCTCTCAGTTTTGTGATTTTGGAGGATTTCGAGAATCAGGATAATTTGTTTAAAATATTGGACCATATTCATCAGCATGATCCAACTACTTTGTGTTGCTCTAATTACATAGAGCATCTACAAATTGATCTGATCTGGCCGGTTAAGCCAAGTTTCTGGCTGCTTTTCGTCACCTTAAAGCGAAAAGCATATTGGTGAATCTGGCCCAGTATTTTTAAGGTTAGTTAAGATAATGAATGAATTAATTTTGACAAATTCCTTTGAGAAGCAGGGGTATATTGTACTGCAGTTTTTTAATCTATACATTTGTGACTAAGGTAAACATTTAGTTTCCCTTTCAACAATAAAAATATTATCACAACGTGTACATAAAATTGTATCTTACACACAATAAAATTCAGAGTCCAGAATCCCTGTTACAGAATCAAACTCTTGGTCAACATGGAACTAGCACAGAGGGAAATGTCAATTTTCTGCTCAAATGGTGTGTTTTTTTCTGAATGTATTCTATTGACCCAAAAATATTTAATTTAAGACAAGGAGAAGAAAGGATTTTTAAAAAAACTGTTAAAATAGTATCTGAGCTAAGAATTTTCATCAATGGCCTTGGATCACATTTTTTTAAAAGAAATTATGCTGTCCTTCATGTATAGGTTTGTAATAATCCCGCTCTCACAAAAGAGAGAGATGTTAGAACAAGTCTACATTTAGGAGTTAAGGGGTGCTTATGGCACTGGAGTTTATCAAGTTAGGAATAGTTTTGTGGATTTTGTTCTTAAACGCAAAGCAAAGCTGAAATGCTTATTAGCCTCTAAAATTACAAGTTACAATCTGTATTACTCCAAAGAAAAAATAAGATAGAAACAAAACAGTTAAAAATATACAAATTTTTCTTCTTTGTCAATGGTGTAAGTTACATTGACTGTAATAGAAAGGGCTGTCAATCACAATTAATTCAAGTGATTAATTAAAAACAAATTATTGATTCAATTGCAACACAGAATGCAAATAATTCAATGCTCACATTATTTTATTACAAATATTTGCATAATATTTGCATTGTAAAAAGAAAGAAAAGAAATAGTATTTTCCAATTCATGTCCCATCATGCAATCTCTTTATTGTTAAAGCACAAATAATAAATGTACATTTTTGATTGTGTGTTAAATAACTTCATTCAAAACCAAAACACTTTCGTAGCTAGTGTTGCAGAGTATTTACCTGCCAGATAATGCTAAACAGCCCCTTCATGTTTCGGCCACCATTCAAAGGACATCCTTCCATGCTGATGATGCATGTGAAAAAATGTGTTAATTAAATTTGACTCAACTCCTGGGGAGAGAATTGGAATGGAATCACCTGCTCCATGATTTTACCCACATTCTGCCATATATTTCTTGTTATGGCAGTTTCAGATGACTAGCCCACATATTCTTCGATTTAAGGACACTTTCATGGCAGAGTGACAAAATGCAAAGAAGGTGCCAATGTGAGATTTCTAAAGACAGCTACAGCGCTTGAACCAAGGTTTTAGAATATGAAGTGCCTTCCAAAATTTGAGAAGGACAAAGTGTGATACATGCCATGAGAAGTCTGAAAAGAGCAACACTCCGATTTGGAAAACTACAGAACCTGAACCACCAGAAAAATAAGTTAATTTTCTGTGGGTGACATTTGACTCAGATGATGAAAATGAGCATGCATCAGTTCTGGATTATCAGCACGGATGCATATCTCTTAGAATGATGGCCAACGCATGAAGGGGCATATGAATTTTAGCATACCTAGCAAGTGAATACCTTGCAACACAAACAATAGTGCCATGCAAATACCTATTCTCACTTTCTTGTGGAATTGTAAATAAGAAGCAGGCAGCATTATCTCCCATAAATATAAACAAATTTGTTTGTCTTTGCCATTGGTTGAACAAGTAGTAGGACTGACTGGACTTGTAGCCTCTAAATTTTTACACTGTTTTGTTTGTGAGTGCAGTTATGGAGAAAATAATTCTATATTTGTAAGTTGCACTTTCACAATAAAGAGACTGCACTACACTACTTGAATGAGGTGAATTGAAAAACATTGTACTTTTATCTTTTTTTCAATGCAAACATTTGAAAATAAAAGTAATAAAGTAAGCACTGTATACTTTATAGTCTGTGTAGAAATTGAAATCAAGATATTTAAATTTGTAGAAAACATCCAAAATATTTAAATACATGGTATTGTATTATTATTTAAAAGTACAATTAAAACTGTAATTAATTTTCTAATCCCACAATTAATCATGATTCATTCTTTTAATCGTTTGACAGCCCTAGCTATAAAGATTTATTCCCGGAGGAATTTTGCACCACTAACATGTTCCCCTGCAGATTTCTTTGGTTCTCTGTAGAAGGGAAGCCATTTCAAGGGCCTGGCTCTGGATGGCCTTGGGCATAGTCAGGGGACACTGCCCCCCAAAGAGAGGCAAGGCATGGGGTCGGAGCTGCCCTGCTGAAGGAGGGTGCCTGTTTTCTGTATAACAATGAGTGCTCATGGTGGGGCAGACAAGGGTGGTGGGGGAAAGGAGAGCAGGGTGGTATGAAGAGGTAGTGCAGAAGGAAGGGAGTGGGATTAGGGTGACCATATGTCCTGATTTTATAGGGACAGTCACAATAGTTTGGTCTTTGTCTTATATAAGCACCTATTACTGCCTATCCCATCCCAGTTTTTCACACTTGCTCTCTGGTCACCCTAGGTGCGATAGGAAAGGGGGGAAAGGGGTGTGGGAGTGAGGGGAGGGGAATAGGGGCAGGAGAGAGTGAGGAGAGGAAGGAGGAGGGGATGGGGATGGGGACAGTGGGGAATGGGGATGGGATGAGGAAGAGAAAGGTAGGGGAATTGTGGTGCTGCAGCTGTGCCTCCTCCCCCCAATAATAACCCATCGAATCCCCACCTTAATGAACACCAGTCCCCTGCTTCTGGACCACTCCAGTGAGTGCCCTATGTTGTGCTCCATCTTCCCCAAACCCAGACACCCCAATGAGCCCCACCTCCATGCTTCCTCTGCTGAGTCCCAACCACCTTCACCTTGACCCCCACACCGAGTCCCATTGTACCTGCACCCAGATCTGCCAACAATCCCAATCTGTGCATCCTGATCCCTCACTGAGCCACCTACATCCATATTGCCCACACAGAATCCTCTTACCCCATACTTGGATTGCTCCAGAGTAAGCCCTCCACACTTGGATCCTGCTGGGCTGAAGCTGTCTGCCCACACCTGGTATGCCTGGTGCAGAGGGGCAGGGCCTGGGGTGTTTCTGGAGCAGTCCTAGCCCTTGCACAGAGTCAGAATCGGGTGCAGCCTAAGCGCTGAATCCTTATCCTGCAGGCAGGGGCAGAAGTTTTCCAGAAGCTTTGGTGGTGCCCAGCATGCCCAGAACCTACACTCTCCCCTAGCTAAAATCCCTCCCCCTCATCTGCCTAAGGCTCTGGGATGCAGTTTGGAGGGAGAGTGGTGCAGGCTCTGGGATACAGTTTGGGTGCTGGATGCAGGCTCTGGGCTGGGGCTCAGGATTGGGGTGCAGGCTCTGAGTGGGAGTTTGGTGGCTTGAAGGGGTGCAAGAGTTTGGGGGCAGAAGGGGGCTGGGAAGAGGGTATAGGCCCAGAGAGGAAATAGGGTGTGTGAAGGTTGCTGCACTTACCTCAGCCACCCCACTCTGGCAGTGGCTCCAGGGGAGTGGAGGGTCTCCACATGTTCCCCCTGTGCATCCCCCAGACTCCCCTGCCACCCCATGCATTCCCCCTGTGCATCCACCAATCCCACACACACACGCACACACACACAGGCCTCAGGGACACATACATGCTACCACTCTAGCTCCGCTGAGCCTGGGGGCAACAGGCGGGGCTGGGAGATGCATTGGCGGGGGGAAGGGAGGGGAAGAAATGCACAGGGCAGCACCAGGACCCAAATTTTGTTGGAGCAGAGCCCCTGGGAAGCCATACAAATCTCTGCCTATGGCTGCAGAATAATCTCCCATTTCTATGCTGCTAAGGGGCCTGGGTTCCCCATTGCCGTGCTAGAGAGTCCACATTTATTTATTAACAAGTAAAATTTGCATAATTTTAAAATACTGTGTACAGAATTTTTATTTTTAGGTGCAGAATTCCCTCGAGTAATAATACTCTCATAAAGATGGTTGTACTAATTGAGGATTAGGCAGAGTGATGAACAATGGCCCCGCCCTTGTAACTCCCTATGGCTGACAGCCGGGTAACCTCTCTCTTCCCCATGAGTGGGACCCTTGTGTAAACGGGAATGGAAGAGGTGATGTAGAGACAGCTGTATGTCCTAGGGGGGATTCCCGTACACCAATGGAATCCACTGGCCTCCATTTTCTAGCAGCCTGAGCAGTGTAATGAGGCTGGAACAGATACTAAAGATCTGGTCCTCTGATGAATGGGAGGGATAATACCCTTGTCTGGACTTTCTAGCCATTCAATTACCTGAAGTCTTTTCACAGTGATTAATTCTTGAAACCTAACCCTAATTGTCATGGCTGTAAAGGTTAAAACCAGAGACACTGGGTCCCAGAGAGTCTCCAGGAATGCTAGGGAAGCAGAAAGTGAATTGGCAAGAAGTCAGAAGAGACAACGGGTAACAGAATGTAGTCTTTTGAATAAGAAGCAGTGATCTCCCAGCTCCAGTCTTTGTGTGACCAGAGGAGAGCCTGGCAGACATGAATTAAGCCAGGAAGCAACGCACAGAGAATCCAGTGACATCCATGCTTAGAGAAGGACTAAACCTTGAAGCAACAGATGTTTGAGTAGAACAGGGAATGTTCAGTCAGATACAATCATGGTTTTTTTCTTTATTTTTGGGTTTGCTGGACTTCTCTGTGCTCAACTGACCCCTTGCACTGTACTGCTAAACTGAATCCCAAGGAAGCAATTCTCTGTATTTTTCTTTTCTTTTTTACAGTTGCTCTGTAACACCTAACAACCATGTAATGTTTCATCATGTATGTTTTCTTTGTTTTGTTAATACAAATCACCTTTTTAAGACCATGATTTGATCCCTGTGTCCTAGAAGGCAGGAGATTCTGGGTGCACATGCCTAAGACTGCAAAGCCCACTATTAAGAGAAATTACAGTTTTTTAAAGCTCTCTGCAGAGGGAGGGTTAAAGAGCTTGAGGGAGAAATTCCCCAGGAGGAATTCCCAAATGTACTTTCCAGGGTTCTCAAAGGTTTTTTTTGCATTTGGGTGGTGGCAGCAATACCAATCCAAGGCCATGGAATCTGTGATCTTGGAGAGTTTTTAAACAGAAGCCTTTAGTGGCAAAATATTGTAAAGCCTTTGTGAGCCCCCACCTTCTGCACTTAAAGTGCCAGAGTGGGGAAAGGCCTTGATAGGTCCCAGATGTTTAATCTGCATGTATAACACTTTCATTATAATGAAACACACACACACACACACACACACACACACACACTTATCATTAACAAAGAGGTAATATAAATCACATAAAACCAAAATTGTATAAAATACTTCTGAGAAACATATATTAAATATTCAGTAGTTGCACAGCACCTGTACAGGAAACTGTTCTTTGAAAAACACATTGGAAATGGAAAAATAAAGGCAGTGTGAATTTCTCATCACTTGTGAGCTGGCCTAGTAAGGTACTCGTGATAGAAAGACACTCAGCACCTTAGAGGACTGAATCTCTCTCTTCTTCAAAACTCTTTCAACAGGATTTTAGTTGAACAAACCCCCTCCCCAGGTCACTACAATAAGTCCTTTTTTTTTTTTTTGCAAAGAATTTATAGCATATAAACAAAATCTAAACTCTTTGGAGACAAATCCTCAGCGTGTGTAAATGAGCATCGCCAATTTACACCAGTTGAAGGTCTGGCTTCATCTGGTCTCTGAATTTCAGAGACCAGTGTCACTTCTACAGGATTTGTTTTGTTTTTTAAATTGGTTAAAAAGAGTTGTATAGCACAGATATAATTATCTATTGAATTCGATAGTACTTTTCTATCTGAATAAAATGGGTGATATTTCCTCTTGATGCATCTGAAACACTTATGTGTTAAACATGTACCCATTTGATATCTGCTGTTGGTAAATATAAATTGAACTATATGCAAATGTAAAACCTACTATAATTTGATTCAGTAGCATGTGAAAGAAGGGCAGAGATCTGCATGAGCCAAAAAATATTGTGACTGACTTCTTAATAGCAGACTGAACATAAACAAGAATAATACAGAATATTTAGCACCCACTACTGTAAGGTGGGTCATATGTTTTATGCAGAATAAACTGCAGGTATGAGTTATTCTACATCATACTCAAAACCCTCCTATGAAACCATTAGCTAAAGCTTTTTTCTCCAATTCCAAGGGCCACCACAGAGGAGTGAAATGTATCACTTTAAGCCCACATTGCTAAAAACAACAAAGAACTTGTATGTCAAAGGAATGGGTGTGGCAAAGAAAGGAAGCTGAGGATCAGCCTTGGACCTTTTCCCCTTCCCTTCATTGACAAAGTCAACACAGAATGCCCTCTGTCAAAGCTGGGGTAATGGAATATTAAAGGCCATCTCATAACCTCATCTATAGGGGCTGTACATGAAAATTAGAGAGGAAGGAGTTCAGTTACAACTGAAAACAAAAGACCATTGGTGATACAATGCCGTGAGGCTGTTAAATTCAGCATCAAGTTCATTACTCAGATTCCTGTGGAAGGAATAAAAGCTGTTATGGGACCTTTTGCTTCCTTTTTGCTCTCAGTTTCTCAGGTAAATAGGAAAACACCATACACAATAAAGAGGGCTGCAGTTGCACATGCTGTTTGGCTCAGCCTAGCAGAGAGATAAGCTGTAGCTGCATAAAAAGATTTATTGATAAGGTAAGAGGGGGAACACATTTCAATCCTAGATGTGACCCATACACTGAGATCCCAGTGTAGTGTGCAGCAAGACCACAGTACAGAAAAATACACTTCCCTGAGAAACTGAAACAAGATGTTTTGGAAGTGAATTGATGAGTGTTCTGCAACTGTGATTAGCAATCTAAAGGAGCCCTGGAGGACCATACTGCAACAATCCTGAAATCAGAAGGGTGTATGTACTGATTTACTGGTGTGTTGGACTTATCTGGAATCAAGAAGGAATTAAGTATTCTTTCCTGAGCATTCTTTAACTCGGTCATTCTTTACTGGTGTGGGCTAGATTCATCTTGTCAAATTTACCATGAAAGTCCTTTACTGAAGACGCTAGACCCAACTTCCACTCTGCCAAAAGGCCAGTAGCAGCTGGCAATTCCCCAAAAGTAGGTAGCAGTGTCCAGGAATGTGGCATGGCCAAGGTAGCCAGGGGATGTACCACTCAGGAGATCGAAAAGAAGGGTGGCAAGCAAGGAACAAATGAACACCACCGTTGAAAATGCAATATGTGGTGCACAAGGGAACTGGTCATAGCATAACTCACATATCTCTGCACCAAGTTCACTTCTTTTAATCCTTAGTCTTCATCAAATACATCTCCAATTCCAACACACTGGAGATTAAAGAATGACTAAAGAAGTCTAAATGTCCTATGGATGAAATTGTCTTATGAAGGAAATGCTGATTTTAAAAATGCTGATTTCATAACTTAATTACTGAACCAATACTGTCAACACTGTTTTTTCTTCCTCACCGAAAACATTAAAATAATACATGTTTGAAGTTTCTAATCTCAGCCATTTTTTTCACTCTTGCATAACTCAAATATACTAGGTTCAATTTTTCCTCCAGCTTCTCTAAGTCAGAACTCAAACCAAGTATGGATCATTTCAGCTCAATGGGCATATGCTTGAGGAAGTTATGAGAATAAGGGAAAGGGTTAGACTGGAAGACACACTGCAATGTTTCTTTGGTGCTTACTACCTGTGAGCACTATAATAAGTAAAAAGACATCTATTTATAAGATTAAATATAGGAGGTTTACATTGTAGATGAAAAGAATAAACCATATCAACAAGGACACTGGTTAAAAAAAACAATAAACTTGATGGGCATCAAAGTGACTGCCAGACAGTCCTACTGGACTAGAAGGCTGGTTTCTGTGAAGTAGAGATTCAAAGAAGATATGTATAAAACACAAAAGGAGTGGAAGCAGGATCAATGGGTTATGGCGTCATCTTGGGACTGTGTCATAGGAGTTGGATAAGAAGAGCACAGGAAAAGTTTGATAAATAAGTGTTGCAAACTTCTTTGGGGTGGTTGTGGATGTTTTAATTCTGTGTCATCCTTCTTGATTTCTATTGCTAATTCTACTTGTGACAGCTCATATAAATGAAGATGGCTGCTAGAATCTTTGTATTTCATCCTGTTGTGTCATTTGGGCTTGGATGCTGTTGTTATCTGACAATCCACTTGATGAAGAGGTATTGGTATATTCTGAGTAGCAAACATTGTTCCTGATTCTATACAATGTATGGAGAAAGACCCAGTTACTGACACAAGGAGCTTACCAAATTCCTGCAAAAATGGACTATGGAATTCTCTATATGGAAGTCTCTGTATGGAAGTCTCTATACTTTCTGCATAGGGGAAAAATAAAATGCAACTAAGCTTGCTGCAAGAAGAACAACATTAGACCATTCCCAACTCTCATTCACAATCCCCATTCTAAAATGGGCCTGAATAATCTTTAAACCTGAAGCTGATATAAAGCTTTTGACTATACTCAACTGTAAAGTAAAATGAGGAAGGCAAAAACTATCTGCCTTTATCAGGATTAAGTGCTCAGTAGAACATTCCTTTGAGCAAACCACTATAGCAGGTTTACTTGTTGAGATATGGGCTATATGAAAACATAAAATGCCAATAAACCACACCCAGGAAGCTGTTTAGGAGTCTTTTACCCTGCAAAGCAAAAGGACTTCAGGAATATAAAACATGGTCTTAAGAACCTAATAGTCTTAGAGAATATGCTGGTGCACCTACAGTGCACTGTTTGAAGGCATTCATCATCAATGAACACTTCTGCTTTTCAAGCACCAGTGCGTTCTTTGGTCTCTGTTGCGCAGCAGGTCATATGAGATGATTTTAATGGTTCCTTTTGGCTTTAAAATCTATCAAGCTTGTAAATTCTACACAAACAAAATAAACTCCTTTACAAAAAAATTACCTTGCAAGGCTTAGACTCTCACCAAAGTCCCACTGATTTCAAATGGGGAGTTCTGGTTATACAAATAATGTAAGATCAGTTTCCTTAGGGGTGTGTAAGTAGCCTCCTAAAATAGGGATTATGACCCCATTCTAAGAGGAGGAGGAAGTGACAGCAGGTACCATCAGTGTTAACAGGTTCCTGCCTAGAGGGTAATTATGGATACACACACTTCTCTTTCTTGGCACATTACTCTTTCCTCCAAACGATGAACAATATTGACACAACTGCTCCCAGATGTTCCTAGTGAAATAAAATAGTCCTATCAGGTAAGCTCTGATTATTCATTTTATATTGCTGCTAGAGCAACTCAAAGGAAATATTTGAAAGGAATTTTTGACAATGGACAGATATGATTTGCAGTGCTGGGGTGCCATTTCTTAGCAACTGTCGGCCATTTGATATTTGACAGTAGAATCTTATGGGTGTCTGCTGCGTTCATGCTTCCTACAGTTCTGCATTAAGCATCTGAGCCAGCGTTATGTGAATCACTCTACTAAAAGCCTATTGCGGTATTGCTTTAATGAAGGGAGATTCTGCATATTTTGATATATTATGCCATTTTCTTAGAGCAGAAACCCTACTTATTCAGAGGATGCCACCTGTCTGGTTTTAACCCCTTACATTTTCTGTTTGGGCATCTTCTGCTTGGTAAGTTTTAAAGCAAATAGTTAAACACATCTATTGAGAATCAAAAGGTGCATGTTAACAGGCTAAAAGCACTGCTCAGTGGCAGACCATCCTTACTGCTTTCTAAGAAAAAAATAAAGCAATTATTTGCCCACCACAAAGAGAAACGTGACATGACCTTAGGAACCAGGAAAGCCTCCTGGCAAGACGGACCCCGTGAGTCAATTTACATAAAATAAATCTTTTGTGTCCGGCCTTTTGGCTAAGATCAAGTAAGTATATTACAAAAACTGTTGAGTGGCCAAGTGCAAGCAGGACACAGATTCTACTTTTGGCCTGTGTCTATTTCCAGCCATTATATGCTGGAATGAGAATTCTTGATTCCTCTCTCACTTTCAGTTTGCATTTTCATACTGGCTAGCAAACTAGCACTGGGCCAAACTCAGCGCTGGTGTGACTGGGTGCAACTCCTGTGGATGCGAATGGGAGTTGTCTCCACTTACAAATGGATTAACTTGTTCCACACCATCTAGAACCAGTTTTTGTACATGTGGGAGCTGACGTTCTGCCAGCAGCTGCAACAGATTACACAGGAGAGGACGTTTTGCTTTTAAGGTTGACAGAATGTGCCCAAATTACATAGTATGCAGTTTTGGGGGTCCCCTATTCTGCTAATCACTTTGCGCCACATGCACCCAAGGAAAAAATGTTTACCTGGTATGGCCACGGTTAACCTTTTTTTTCCTTGCTGAGACGGTACCCATGGATGAGTTCACTCATGGAAGGGGGGCCCCTCAGAAGAAATGATTCTGTGGAGGTGGGATCAAGGGGGGACTCTTAATATATTCTGTAGGTGTGTCCCTGAAGTCCTGGGATGGCTCTGATCACAAAGGGAAGGTGAGAATAGTCTTGCAGGAGATCCAAGAAAAATACATATGGAAACAAAAGAGTTTTACTTTAATTATCTTTAAATGTCTCATGAATGACAACATTATGTTAAATGTATGTAACAGGTAAAACCAGCTAGGGTTGCCACCTTCTATCACTTCCACAACAGGACATGTTGCCCTGTGTTGGAAATTCTTTTTCACACTTGAGGAGGTTTATTTATTTATTTTCCACCCTCCTTCCCACTCCTTGTTCATTATAGTCAGCACTTAGTAGCCTCCCTGAACATTTTCTTATCCTTTGCACTGAGACCAGATTGTTCATTCTCTTTCCCTGTACTAACACCCAAGACACTTCTCCAATGGAGTCCTTTTCAATGTCAGAACCACTGACATCTCCACAGCTACTCAGCTTTGGCATGCCAGTCAAGAGACAACACCAGAATTCACGGCTTGAACAACTAGAGCATTTGCTTTAGGTTATCAACAGGAGCCATTCCCTTTGAATAAGCAGAGTGAACACATTCATATCCTTCTCCCACACATGAGGAGACAGAGGCAAGCACTATAGCACATCAGAAAGATTGTGTTGGTTTTGAAAAAAGCATTGACGTGCCCACATAGCAGAGCTTTTTTCTTCATTTCTGGAGGTTATTGTGCCATCTGTAAAACCTTTAAAAGGACATACAAGGTGCACTGAAACACTGACAAAATATAGTTGAAAACTATATTAGAAAGGAGGAGATAACATTATGGGTAGATGGAACCAGAAACACACTTAGCCAGGCTTTGAGTTTTGATCAGTCACTATTTTTATCCTCCCCTCTCCCATCACCCCCACCAAAATATAAATCATCATCATCATCATCATCATAAATAATCTGTTTACAATTCAGTGAATGACGTTAACTAAAGTCTGGCCACTGCACTGTACTATAAAGATCACTGCATGCATACCTTTTCCTCTGAGTGCCACTGCTGACCAGAAAGTTTGGTTGCTGTGGGCCCTGACTATGCAGGAGGAAAGTGTCTATGGTTGGCACGGTGGCTGATGCTTCCTCACTTACTTTAGAGCGGCTGTCCTTGCTCTTTCCAAGCTTGCCTTTGCTGCGTCGGGACTGCTCATGATCGAACTCTAAATCCTCCAGTCGCTGGGTGAGGGCAAGTTTTTGCTGGATAGCCATCTTCAACAGAGAGTTTAAGGTCTTCTTCTCATCCTCTGCAGCTGCCAACTGCCTTTGCATCTCATCCAACTGTGTGACATACTCATCACACCTGGAGAAACAAATGGAATAGAAGGCTAGTGAAGCATTCTACGACCCACACAGAACACAGCAAATCTAAACCTCAATCTAACCTCATCTCTAGAACAGGCTTAATCTCAACCTAGCTCCCAACTACACTGAGAAAAATTTGGATGCAGATCTGGATTTGAAGCTCTCAAGTTCAACAGGAGAATTTGGACCCAGAGAACTGATGGAGCTCATGAAAACTTTTCAGATTTCAGATCCAACCCAGGAATTCACCTCTAGGGTTTTGGTTTCGGGCCATCCCTAATTTTGAGCCCAACTGTGAAGTGGGCAAATTCAACTAATAATTTACATGAACTGAAGGGCATCGTAAATAATAAATTCCACCTAAATCAAATTATTAGAATAATAGAATCATAGAATACTAGGACTGGAAGGGACCTCGAGAGGTCATCGAGTCCAGTCCCCTGCCCTCATGGCAGGACCAAATTACACAAAACAATATGACAAGAGCAAGAATATTTTCATTTAATACCCAATATTGCAGAGATTGTGTGATGAAATGCTATCAATTATTTGCCTGTGCTAATTGTTCAAAAGATATATGCCATTTTTATGGATCAGGAGGTTGTTCAATGTTTGGACTCATTCAGTCCTTGATCAGACTTCCGATAAGGGAGCCAGTGAGGCAAACTGTAGTGAGTAGGGTTTTGTTATGTGGACACTTGCTCATTTTAAAAATGTGTGTCTGTCTGTCTGTCTGTCCAGCTCTTTGTTCAAGAATGCCTCCTAAAAGGTAAGAGCTAGAACCACCAAATTTGGTATGCTGCTTCCTCTTATCATAACTTAAAGCAGAGTCAGGGTTTGATTGTGCCAGGGCAAAGGGAGGCATGCGGAATTTATTGTTTCTCATAAAATAGGAAGGGAGGGATCTGATATGAGGGGATTATACTGCAGAATGACCACAGAGGGTCAGAGATGGGGACCAAGACAGCCCATTGGGCCAGCAGGGGGTGGGGTGGAGAAAGGGACAGCTATTTACTATATATTTCAGAGTGTTTGTCTGTTCACGTGTCTGTTTGTCTGTGTGTCTTTCTGTACCCTAGCTGGAAGACATGCACCTCTTCCCTAGCTGTGCCCAATGCAGCTGCAGCAGCCACAGATAGGTGCTTCTCACTTGGCCCCAAGCTGCTGGGGTGAGAGAGGGCTGGGGTTGTTCTCTCTCCTTGGGTCAGACTGCATACTGAACCCCTCGTCCCCAGCCTCGCCCCCCAACAATGATTTAAATGAAGAAAAACAAAACTTATTTGAGTTAAGGACCTGAGCAATGCCAGGTAAATCTTCTACTGGTTAATGTTTATAAAATGGTTGAAAATGAAAAAAGGGTCTGACTTGATATGGCTTTAAACAGAGATGTCTAAAGCTATCACTGGGCCAAGACATGATGTCATGGCTGGAGGGAAAGAGCTTTAATTGTATTGAATGAGGCGCCTCTTTTCTAGTCAGAATTTTTACTAGATGCAGTCCAGTTGCACTGATTGTCAAACTACTGGATAACGAGAATGGGACAGCAGCATCACTCATTCTCAGCAGCATCAAATGCTTCTAGCATGCTTTTAAAAAATGCTAAAATATGCAACCACCATGTTAGAAATTTCATGACAAAAATTATTTTAATTCACCACAAAAAAAGACACATTTAAATAACAAAATCCTACAATTTCTCTAATAAGGGCCAAAAAAATGATTGAAATAAATCCCACAGTAATTCTGCTGAAGTTTATGAAGTTACGATTCACATCAGTATAACAGAGATAAATTTAGCTCTCAAAGGCTATATCTACACTACAAGGTTATTTTGAAATAATAATTCCCAAAATAACTATTTCAAAATAAGCTTATTCCTCTTCGCAAGCAGGCGTTATTATTTGAAATAACAAGTCCATTATTTCGAAATAACAGGCTTGGTAATGTGGATGCTTGCCTTGTTATTTCAAAATAAGAGGAATTATTTTGAAATAATTCCCCAGTGTAGACCTGCCCATAGTGCCATCAACAGGAAATAAACAAACAATCCACCATTTTATTTTCTCTCTCAAAGGGTGCGTCTACACAGCAGGGCTTAACTCGGAATAAGCTACGCAAATTAAGTGACGTCAATTGCGTAGCTTATTTCGAAATATTTTATTTTGAAATTGGGAGTGTCTACACAGCACTTATTTTGAAATACAGCACTCTTCCTCCAACTTCCCTTATGCCTTGTACAATGAGGGTTACAGGAGTCAGAGTAAGAAGTCCTCCAGATTGACAGTATTTCAACATTATTTCGAAATAACTGCCTGCAGTGTAGAGTTGGACTAAGTTATTTTGAAATAACGCATTATTTCAAAATAATGTTGCTGTGTAGATGTACCCAAACTGACTGACTTACAATAACTTTCTGAATTCTTGCTAGCTGAATGATGAAACCCCATTTAGTCTATGACTTTTACCCTTCAGTTAGAAAGCAGGAACACAGTGTTTGGAAAATTATTATTAAATCTATATATACATTGTTCTCCTCTTTCAAGTGATTTTAGCAAATTTAATTGGAATCAAAATGACTGTAAACTAGTCATAGCCTCAGAAATATCTGCTTTTTATAAAGCTTTAACAAGCATGACTGCATTTGATTGTCGAAGCCATGGGGAAAGCAGATATTACTGAAATGTTGGCTAGCTTACAGTCATCTGTGATACCTGTCTTTGCTAGAAGCAGTTTGCTGTTTTAATAAATCTATTTGACAGCGCCACTAGCATGATGTCAGCATCCTGGAAATTAAATTGATTGGAAAAATAAATGGCTGTAGTACCCTTTATATCTCAGATTTAAATTTGTACTCTCTGGAATCCGACAGATCTTGTATCTCCCTTCTCCCATTTTCCTCTTTAGTTTGCCCAAGAAGAGATAAAGAAACTTTGACTTCTAACTAAATCCCAGGGGGAATTTTTTTAAAAAAATGCAACTACTAGAATCAACACCACAAATACTTGCAGTGTATAACACTAGGAGCAGAAGTTCCTTGCTTTTGTATGCTAATGACACAGTTTCCTTTTTGGGATAAAATTAGTAGGCCTTAGGTCTCAAGAGTATAGATGATCTGCAAGGCACAACTACCTTATCAAACAGTGTACAGGCAGTCCCCGGGTTACGTACAAGATAGGGACTGTAGGTTTGTTCTTAAGTTGAATTTGTATGTAAGTCGGAACTGGTACATATTGTAGGGGAAACTCTAGCCAAACATTTTTTTAGTTTTGGATAGCATAGGAAGGGTTAACTCCTCTAATGTTTGTTTTGCTGTCTGTTCCCCTGTTCAGAAGATTTCACATCACTTTCTGTCCCTGTGACAATTGGATTTTGAATATTTTGGGTTGTCTTGGAAAGAAGGATTGGCGATAAAGCTTCAGTGGAGACACCTTTTTCCCATGATAACTCTTACAGGAGTGAATTTCCCTTCCTAGGGGTAGATTTCCCCTCACTTCCTGTTGTCTCAAGGACAGGAAATGAGATTAAATCTTTCTAATGAGGATACAGACAGCAGTAAAACCTCAAGTGGCTCTAACCCCACCAAACTAACCAAAACTAAAAAAAAAAAAAAAATTTGCATGGAGTTCTACTTTAAATGCAACTTGGACAGATGTTTGTCTTAACATATTCTTTATTTTTAACTGTGCATGTGAATGCTTAAACGTTTCAAATACTGTACAGTACTGTACAGTACAACCTTAAACAATCTTGGTATGATGGACTTGTTGGAGAGGATGGGACTGGTATTAGAGAGTCAGAGTCAGAGTCAGAGTCAGAGTCTAATTCTGCTGCTGGAGTCAATTTCTTGAAGTAGGCATCAAGGGAGGTTTGTTTAGAGCTTTTTTTTTTCTTATCATAAATAGCCCTGTAGCATCTCAGACCTTCGGTAACTGTGCGGTAAACTTTTTCGAACCTCTCTGTATCAGGATCTTGCTCCTCTAACTTTGCCATTCCTGCTTCAATAAGATGAAAAGCATCAGCTAACTCTTTTGTAGAAAATTTTTTCAATTGTGGAGTTTCTAGGTCCTGGCTTTCTTCCCTAGATTCTATCTGCTGCTCTAGTTCCATAAGGTCTTCATTGGTTAGTTCTTTGCCATGGGAGTCGAGTAACTCTATGATATCATTTTCAGTGATGTCCAACTGCAGTTTATTACCAATAGCAACCACAGTTTGCCTGGTTTCGGCGATTTCATCATCTGTAAACCCCAGAAATTCTTGTGTGAATTGGGGGCAAAATTTGTTCCAAACTCCTCTCATATTTGTCTCTTTCACTTCATCCCAAGCATCAGCAATATTGTTGATGGCATCATAAATGGTATAACTTTTCCAGAAATCCCTTAAGTTCATCTCATCCTTTTGGGTAGCCCTGACAGCTTGTGAGAATGTCCTCCTTAAATAATAGGCCTTAAAGGAGGCTATGACTCCTGATCCATTGGCTGAATTAGTGATGTGGTGTTGGGGGTAGAAATACCACCTTTACATTGGGGTGCATGTCATCTAAAGTGTTTGGATGTCCAGGGGCATTGTCAAGGAGAAGGAGAATTTTGAAAGGAATGTTTTTGCCCAAGCAATAACGTTCAACAGCAGGGACAAAATGGTTCAAAACCATCTTCAAAATAGCAAGTGTAACCCAAGCCTTTGAATTTGCCCTCCAAATAACAGGAAGAGATGCCTTAGTGACATTGCGTAGTGCCCTCGGATTTAGGAAGCGATGCACTAGCAAAGGTTTCAGCTTTAAATCCCCAGATGCATTACCCCAAGTAATAAAGTCAGCCTGTCCTTTGATGCCTTATGTCCTGGTGCACTTTTTCCTTTTTCGAAATGTATGTCCTCTCAGGCATTTTTTCCAAAACAAGCCAGTTTTCTACATTAAAGATTTGTTCTGGCAAATAGCCTCCATCATCAATAATATCTTCCAATATCTTGGGAAAAGAACTTGCAGCACTCGCTGCTTCACCTTGAACTTTAATATTATACAAATTTGTTCTTTTTTTAAAGCGATTGAACCAACCCTTACTTGCAACAAATTCTTCATTGCAATCACCTTCACTTGCTGTACGAGTAGCTTTTAAATAATTGAAAAGGCTTCGAGCCTTTTCTTGCACTAAAGAAAGACTGATAGGTATATTACGCTGATTTTGGTCTTCTATCCAAATTGTCAGCAGCCTTTCCATCTCGATAATTAAACCACTGCGTTGCTTGGTAATAATCGTAGCATTCATTGGGGTATGGCCTTTCACATGCTCCATTATTCTACCTTTATCTTTTAAAATTGTTGCGATTGTTGACCGACTGTAACCACATGCTCTGCCAATGGATGATGGATTTTCACCTCTCTCTGATCTCTTTATTATTTCTACTTTATCTTCCATGATGATGGTTTTTCTTTTCTTTGCTGTATCACCAGCACTTGCATCAGATTTGTGTTTTGGAGGCATTGTTGCAGGGTGCAAAAAACACTGTACAGTATGTACACAGGTTCTGGTCAGCGGGACGCCGGGCCCAAGGCACCTTTGTTTTGAAGTCCGGCTGGGCCGATTGTCAGGTGCAGGACCTTCACAATAGAAGAGGCAGTGGAGTTACACGCCTAAGATGGTGCCTGTGGAGGCTTGGGGAACGTAGTGAGGAGTCGGGCTACCCAGATATGGTGGGTGGGGGGAGTTCAACTTTATTGGCGTGTTGGCGCCTGTGGAGGCTTGGGGCACGTGGTGAGGAGTTGGGCTACCCAGTGATGGTGGGGGGGGGGATCACCTTTATGGGCGTGACCGGGTCTTGAGCCAGGTGAGGGCTGGTGGCAGTGTAGAGCTGGCCCTGACAGCTTGAAGGAGCGAGCAGGAGCTCTGCAGCAGTGATCTCCCCCCCTGCGGTGTGAACCTGGGCTGTCAGCCAGCGGGAGGTAGGGAGATTACTGTATGTATGTACGCCAGCGGGAGGTAGGCTGTCAGCCAGCGTACGTAGCAGCCTGTGGCCGGAAGCGCGGCTATGCTAACTACGCTTATGTCGGATCCGTAGTGACGAACGGAGGCCCTCGCTGCTGCGCAGTTATACTAGCCGCGGATGCTGCAGTGTTGTTTGCGTAGCCACGCTGCTGGCCAAAGCGAAGTCAGCGTTGCCGCGCTGCAGCAGCGAGGACCTCCGTTCGTCACTACGGATCCGACGTAAGTCAGATTGACGTAAGTCGGGAACTGCCTGTATCTGTGCAATTATTATTTAAACATAAGGCTTAATGAAGATGTATGTTATTAAAACCAATTTAGACAAACACTCTCACTGCCGTATAAGAGATCATCATAAATTGGCTTTAGACGTTTGGACATAATAGGAGTTGCCTTACTGGTTGTTTGTGACCTCAAATGCATGTCACCAATGACCTAATAAAAGCAGTTTTCTGACGGTCATCCTTGATTTTCTGTACATCAGAAACTTATTTTCATAACAGCAATAAGACATTCTTGACAATTAATTGAATGAGAATTAGTCACTTGGGGTACATCTACACTGCACATTTATTTCGAAATAAGCTATTCCAGAAGAAATATTCTGAAATAGCTTATTTCGAAATAGCACATCTACACAACAGGGGAGCCTTGAAATCAGTCCAAGGCAAGCTCCCCTAATATGGATGTGCTTCTTCAATTTAGAGCCCCAGGAGGCACTGGGGAGTAATTACTTTGAATGGCCCTGGGGAGGAGCATTTTCGAAATAGCAGCAGTAGAGGGTCCACACTACCGCTATTCCAAAATAGCTATTTCAAAATAGTCATTATTCCCCATGGAATGAGGTTTACAGAAGTTGGAATAAGCCATCTGTTATTTAGAATTTATTTTGAAATAATGGAATTGCTGTGTAGATGCTCGCATTGTTATTTCGGAATAACGGCTGTTGAAGTAACGCTGCTGTGTAGGCACACCCTTGATGTATACTACCATCCAAAGTAAGCTATAATCTCTCAGAAACAATGGCACACAGGTTTCTATGTTGTTGTTGTTTTGTTTGTTTTTTAAAGAACCAGTGTTCTAAAAAGCTAAGCACATCAACAAGAGTCAACTCAAAGGTTTTGAATGCCTTTTGAGGCTGCTAAATCTCCGATGTGCTACAAGTTTCCTATAAGTCCACAGAGGTGAAAGCTATTTCCTTTTACAGGAGGAAAAAGGTGATGGTAAATGTTGTACTTCCCTCTGTACTTCCTTCCGCACTAGACCCCCTTTTTCTCACCTCCTCCTACCATATTGTTTGCTCTGGCATGTGGAAATTGAGGTTGTGTTTTTTTTTAAAAGGCACCAGTCTATTACTGTGCTCTCTCCATGTGTGTTTGTCTGCTGCATTCAATAGGAATGATGCTCAAACCCTCTGCCACTGACTCAGAAGGAGTAGAGAGGGCTGGCATCTTGTATCAGGTCTAGGGAGACAGGAAGGAGCAGCAGACTGTGTGGGTGCGTTGCGGATGAGAGCTGGCTCAGGTGGGCAGCAGCAGTTGGCAGGGATTAGATCAACTGTTGCTGCCAATAAATAGGAACTCAAATTCTACTCTCCCGTCCGAGTTCCGTCTATGTCCATTGCCCCAGCAAATCACTTCCCCGATGAATAAGCTTCAGCAGGAGCACCCTATTAATGTTAACTAACAAAAAATGCCATTATAAAAGAATTATGGCTGAAAGTGTCTTTTAATAGAGTCCAACTAGTGCCCCAGAACATAACTGCACTTATAAAACATCCTCACCTTTGAAAAATACCCAAACCTTAGATGTTTGGTGATGACCAGTTAAGAGATCAAGTGTCTTATTCATCACCAGATAATATTTCATCACTCATTGAACATGGTCCATCCAACTTAACTGACTTCCTCAATTTTGCAAAATACATGCAAAGGTAAAAAAAGCAAAAAATAACAATGATCTTAGGAGACAATGGGAAATGGCTCCTCCTTTGAATAGGAGATGGATTTTTATCACGCCTTCCTGTATGTATGGGGTGGGTGTGGGGGAAATCTAGAGTTGTAGAGAGTATGTGCTCCTGGAAGGGGAAGATGAGGAATCTGCCCCTTTAGCATCCATGTGACGAACAGGACTGCTATTTCCCCACTTCAAGATGTGAATTTAAACTGCTGTATTACCACAAATATGGTATATCTGATTTTTACAGCTGAGCACTAGAACAAATAAATATAAGTTGCCCTACAAAACAGAAGTGTACTTCATATAGAAAAAATATTCTACTTCCAAATACTGTAATACAGAAGAAATAATTTACATAAATATTTTCATAATATTTAAAATATTTATTTTAAACTCTTTTCAAGAAATACTTTTCCTGCAGTATGGACTCAGAAACAGGGATCATGTGATGCAGGGTTGCCATAGGGACCACTCCAATTTTCTTCAGCATGAAACTAAACAACTGAATTTTCACGCTCAAGGTTATGCTTCGACAGAATCATAATTAGAAAAATGTCAAAGTGTCCCATTTTTCAAACAGATTTTTTTTCTTGAATTGGATGCCCATAGTACATTATTTAGAGTTGTAATTTTTATTTAGGCACAATGCTTCCGAACAGGGGATGACAACTTGCTGTATTATGTGAAAAATGTGACAAATATAAAATTCCTTAAATTTTGGGTGGAAGAAGAAGAGAGGGAGCATTTTTAGCAGGGCAGAACCAAAAAGAATGCACTGATACATAGGCTCTGCCATGAAATTTAAAAAACATACTGACTTTTTCTGACTGTCTGTGCCTACAAAATACTGCACAAACCTCAGTACCACTACCCTAACCCACACTGCCTTCTATAATTCAAAGTGACATTTTTAAACACTGATGCATGTCACTATATGATGTTACTTGTGGCTCTGATTATCTCTAACAGACATATTGAACCTCATTCCAAACAGATCAAGCTGAAATAGTGTCATCCATAGTTTATTGATTTTAATCTATATAGTTAGGCTCATACAGAAAAACTCAAAATGCTAATAAAAGACATTTGATCTTGAGAAGCAATTTCTTGAATACAGTGGCCCCAATAATGCCCCTCCATGGTAAGAAATACAAGGGTCCAAAAGCAATAAAAAAATGGGGAAAAAACTTTTGACTCTTATGACGACAACCCCACATGGCCTTCTGTTAAAGAAGAAAAGAGATATGGTCTAGAACAGCAGATGAAACATTTTAGAAAGGATATAGTTAGTGCCTTGCAAGAGTTTACAAAGAAATACTAGAAGTAATGTTATTTGAGTGGCCAATGCAATTCTACCCTGTGGCTATGTCTACACTGCCGGGTTTTTTTTTTCAGCAGACGATATGCAAATCATGCTCTCATTTTTGTGGAAGAGGTTTTGATCCTTTTTATGGAAGAGGTTTTGCTGCTAAAAAGCCCCGTGGTTACAGGATCTTGTGAAAAAGGTTTTTTTCCCGACAAATGGCCCCATCTACATGGGGCTTTTTAGCGGCAAAACCTCTTCCGTCAAAAGGATCGGCAGAAGATATGCAAATGAGAGCACGATTTGCATATCTTCTGCCAAAAAAAAACCCCAGCAGTGTAGACATAGCCTTTGTGTATGTATGAGAATATTGATTAAGCTTGTCGTCTGCACAGATGCAATTGCTGTGACTCATAGAGGGTTGGTGTGCTGTTCTATCTAAAGAAATACTGCACTGTGCCTCAGAAAGGCTCTCAAATGGAGAGCAGGGTGTCGGTTGTGAAGTTTTGGCAACAGGCCTCACAGATTTCTGAGTTTAGCTACAAAGGACTAGATTCACAAAAGGGCTTAAAGGCCTAACTGGTCTTTTAGGAACCTAAACCCAGAATCATGCCCTACTGGGATTCACCCCTGCCCCCGCCCCCCGCCCCCAGCTCAGCTCAGCTGCCCTTGAGGCGTTTTTTTAAGTCACATCTTAATGCACCTTGATACTGTTAAAGAAGAAAAGCTGCAGCTATATGTGCCAGATACTGTGCTCTATGCAAGGTAAACCTTAATGGTACATGGTCCTCAGATGGTGCAATGAAAAGAGTATTAGCATCTTAGGTGCAAATGGGAGAAGAGGATAGTCTTAAAAACAAGAGAGGTGTGAAGAGTACGTCCATGAGAACTTTCTCAGGAGCTTAATGCAAAAGGGCATAATTCATATCACAGCATAGGGGTTTATTTCCTTATCAATAAGCATGAGATTTATGTGAGCAGCTTTTTTTAGTAGTAAATAGACTTTTAATCGACCATATTCTAAAACAGGAAGAAAATCCTAGAATCTATAATTTGCCCTTTTTCTTATTTTTGTTGGAAACCTGTTTGTCACTTGTATTATTTATGGTCAGTCAGTATTTTAAAGATGACCTACAAGAATATCTGTATTCTTTAATGGCCTATTACAAACCCAGTGAAGTCAGTAGAAAAACTTCTACTGTCTCCAACACACATTGAATCATCCTTGGAAAGCTGCAGTGTTTAGAAATATACTTTCAGTATCCCAAGCGGGATAGAGAGGTGCATTCAATAAACCAACAACAACCTTAAAGTACCTTCCTTATTTCAAACTGTCTGAAGTTCAGCCACATAGCGGATTACTGGCTCATTGTGCACCACATGATAAACTGTCTGCTTCATACCACTGATGCAACACCCTTCCTCAGGACCCTGCTGCAGAGTTGAATGGCCTTCATCAATGTATCCCTCACAACATGTGGGTTTTTTTAAAAGATTCATAAACAGATTTTTTTAAACCTACACAAAACCATGCACTTTGGGAGAAAGTATCTTCATATCAGTGAAGTTTCACTCAAAAGGAGCTGCTGATCTGACTCCTAATTACTATAGAAAAGTTCCCGTATGAAACTGTGCATGTAATAAGGTTAGACTAGGACACTAGATGAATCAGGAGCCAGAAGTCAATGGGGTGTGAGAAGAGAGGGGGAAAGTAGGGTGATTTAATCCCATACAGTGCTGAATCTCTCTCTTTCCTTGGTCACTTGGGCAAATTCAGAACATATTGCTGCAGCTGTTGGATCTTTCGCAAATAATTATTTGCAGGTCACCTTAAAGAAACCAGCTACAAATGAAAAGTTCCCTTTAGCAAAAACCAAAAAGACAAGATGTAATTAATTACCACTCTGTTGGGAAGAAGTGGGGAAAAAACTGCAGAAGGTGTGTGACATTTTCAAACCTATGAATGAGAAGATAATAAATGAACTACCAACAGCTGTAGGAAATAATAATTTACAGTGCAATGAGAAATTGCAGTAACTTGATAATTTTCATGGCTGGGTTATAGCAGAGCCTTACTGATGGGGAATTATAGATTTTTTTTCAGTGGCAAATAATAAACCATATGGCAAGGTCAAAGATGGAGGTTAGCCATGTGAAATTGTTTGCATGGCAGAATCACCATGTGCCTTTTCTGAATGTGAACAAAAGTCACATAAATCTAACTGTTATTGTCCACTTCAAAAAACAGAGTATAAATCCAAATGTAGAGGGCTCTAATATAGATATTTATAACTCTTCACCCAAAGCTCTACTGGCATTTCCACTTAAAAGCATTATTTTCAGAGGTATGCAGCCTGGTGCCATTTGGAAGCTTGAAAATGATGCAGAGTCTGCATTACAAACTTCATTCGCCTTCATTCAACAAAACTCTGCCACTGCTGAAATAGAGCTTGTCCCTTCCACCAACAGAAGTTGCTCCAGTAAAATATATTACCTCACCCACCTTGTGTCTCTCATTGAGGAAAGTAGTTTTGGTATCCACATATTAGCACATCAAGAGCATAAGAAGAAATACATGCAGGTGAGAATGTTCTCTCACTCACATCATACACTTCCTTACCTTTCAACTACTGAGCACGTAAGAAGACTATGAAGTAGTTCCCCTTACCTTGTTGCAAACATTGCTCTCAAGGATGAGAAAGTTGCTGCATCTTCTTTCAAAGCCTTTAATTCATTTCGCAGTTTGGTCATAGTTTCAGTCACCATTGATTTTTCATTCTCATATTTATTCTTCAGATTGGCCAGTGCCACTTCAGCTGTCTGAAAAAGAGGAGGGGGGAGGGGCGAGGAATATATGCTTCTGAGAAGGGAATTTGATAACAGCTAAGATGCCAGGTTATGATTTCATTTCTGGTTTCCCCTGTTATTCACATAAAACCGATGATATACATGAGATACACTGATGATAGTTTCATCTGCTGGACAGATATCCTAAACTCTCACAAATTCCCACCACAATTTCAGCGACAACAACACATCCATGAAACTCTCTCTAGAACATTTCCACACCAGCATCAACCTCCTGGACACCACAATCAGCTTCAGCAATGGAACTGTAAGGTGATCTATATAAAATAAATCCATGGACCACCACATTTACATGCATATATCCAGTAACCACCCTGCATGCACCATATTTGATGAGGACCACATCCTGAAAATTGTTTTTCCCAAACCCCCGTCTTCTGGCCTTTAAACAACCCCACAACCTGACCAAGTTCATCAGCAGAAGCAAGCTTCCCACAAACCAGGGGACACATCACCTCAAAGTGGCACCAGACCCTGTCAGAGAAATAGATGCAAAACTTGCAGACATATCTCCACTCTTATGATGATGACTATCCCCACAACACACCTTTGAAGACCAGGGGTCCTACACATACCTATCATTAAAGGTACTGTACCACTTCTAACACAATAATTAGGTGGGTGAAACCAGACAACGACTATGCTCTCAAAAGAATTCACACAGAAAAATTATAAAAGACAAAAATATCATATCGCCCCATGGGCAAACACAAATTAATTACTTCATGTCTGATCTTTCAATCTTTGTCCTCAAAGAAAACCTACACTACAACTTCAAAAGACAAGCCGGGAACCCTGAATTCATAACTGCTGGACACTAAAACCAATGGACTTCACAGACAAAGTTGTTTTATGGCTCATTAAAACAATTTGTAACACCTCTGCTGCCTGCTGACCCTCCATTCTTCTACCACTGCAGAGATGCCAATTGCCCACTTCACATTAAGGATGTTAAAAAGCATTGTGGGGCTTTTTTTGTTTTGATAAACGTGTACCTTCTTAAATTTTAAGCTGGCTTCCTGCAAGCACCAGCTCCCAAGGAGCCCTCATCCCCTGCCCTCTGCTCTGCTGCCTCTGATACAGAGGCAGCAGGCAGTGGCAGAAGGGCGAGGGGAGGGCAGGTAACTCCCGCTTGCCCCTCATTCCCCTCCCCCCCGCTGCCTCTGAGGCTCATTGATTAATCATTTAAATGAATACACTCTCACATCCCTACTTCACGTTAAACGGTCAAAACAACACATCAAGTTCAAAAGCTTATCCCTTCCACCAGGGCCGGCCTTAGGCCGATTCGCTCGATTCCCCCAAATCGGGCCCCGCGCCTAAAGGGGCCCCACGTCTTGAAGCTGGAAGTGTGCCGGGCACGCTGTGGGAGGGGGCGTTGGCCCCGGAGGAGGAGTGCAGCAGCTGCCTGTGCCGCAGGAGGTGTGAGTTGAGCGCAGGATTTCCCTGCACCCTGGGGGGGGGGGGGTGTTAGCTACCTCCAGGGTTTGGCAGGGGAGGTAGCTGGGGATTTTTTGTGCACCATTTTTTTTTTTTTGCTCAACCAAATTGTTCAAATTGGGCCCTGCACTTCCTAAAGCCAGCCCTGCCTTCCACTTCCACCAACAGACGCTGGACCAATATAAGATATTACCTTACCCATCTTGTGCGCCTCTCAAGTAAAAAAAAAAGTCAGACTTCTTTAATGCAATACATTTTTTTTTCTCAAAAAAGATTTTAAAAACTATTCTCTTTAGAAAGAAGGAAGCCATGAATGGACATAATAAACTTAAAAACTATTGGATTCAATAGGCCTGAAGCATTAAGACAGTACAAATCAGCAGTTATTCTCTTCCATGTCACAGAATCTTATCCCTTCACATTCTTCTGAAAATTTTAACAACCAACCAATTGTGTAAATGATAATGATTACTTAAGAGAAAGTCTAGGGAAGAAGTTATGAAGTTATCCTACTCTATATTCTGCCTCTTTCTTTCCTCCCCTGCTCATTTTCTTTCTTGTTTCCTGCCTGATCTAATTTTCATATTAACTTTGTGTCTTGTTATTTGCTTGCCATTGTTTGTCAGTTTTATTCATTACTTAAAATAATTTTAAGAGATTAAGAAAATTAAATTTTTTGCATTTTTATAGTGTTACAAGTATCACTTAACATTACTGCAACTGAAACATATTAAGAAACATTTTTTCTTTTATATTTTTCCAGTACTTTTACTTTGTGAATCTGAAAGCACTTTGGTTAGTGTTTAGTTAATTCACACACTTTTGTTAGTGTGTTGTTAATTCTGTAGTGTTTCTAATACAGTGTACATGTGCCAGTTCCCCAGTTATTTTTGTGAATCTTTCACATAGGAACAGAGAAAAAAATAATAGGAAAAATGTGATGGTAAAAATCACAAAGATTGGAATGGGAACATCAGAGGAGAGTGTAATGGCTTTAAAACCTGAAGCGACTTTTAAATCATCTTTTGGAAATTCACTAGATTTCAAGTTCAATACTGTCGGTTCCTTGGTTGTTTTTCTTCAGTCAGATCAATTACTGTACAGTGAAGAGAATTAAGCACAATACAGGTTAAGAGATGGAAGTATTGTTTACATTTTTTCAAGGAACTACCAGTTATAATGCCAACTTAGCAAAAAATGGTAGTGAAACACTGCATTGTTTCTTTTGGCAACATGATGCCGTTTTCTTTTTTAAGAATAAAGTTACAGTGCTACTTGGTGGCCACTAGATAGCACCCATGTTTCCTAAATTTACTGTGTAATGCCATTACGTAAACAATAACCCAAACCACAAAATCCACGGCCGGATTAAGACCTTTAGAGGTCCTAAGCACTGAAAAGATTATGGTGCCCCCCCCCCATATGTAATTCAAAATAAAAACAATACTATACCATAAAATCTCATTTTTTTTTTGGTGCCCTTGCTTTGCTGGTGCCCTAAGCACATGCTTAGTCTGCCTATTGGGTAATCCAGCCCTGCATAAATCCTACATTTTGTTTCTAAAGAGTTGAATGAGGGTAAGAAGAGAGTAATATGCTCCCCATTCGACAGGGCCCACATAAATAGATTATAGTTTAATAGATTAATAGTTAGGTTATTGTTGAAGAAGCATGAGACAGAAAGAAAGCTGTATGGTTTTCAAGTATTAGGATAAGCTTACAAAGTAAGCAATTAAGAGACATCTTTTCACCTGCAAACTGAGCACATTCGACTGGAGTCATTGAGAAACCGACACAGAGTCCCACAGAGCTTTGTCACATGGTACTTTTTCAGGGAAGAGACGCAACACTAACATTTCATATACATATTATTCAGAAGTCTTCTTTCTCTAGTTAAATGTGTACATGTGTAAAAAAACCCCACCCATATGACACCAAATACACTGGATGTACAATACAGCTAAGGAAACTTTGCTGTTGGAATCGTTAATGTGGTACTTCCTAAACTCTGGGTGACTTTAAATTTTCAGTCTGTCATCATTTATACTATAATAGTGATGTAATGCCCTAATCAGGATTAAGACCCATTGTCCTGTTCTCTGAACTAACCCAGATGGTGAAAAAGCCCTGGAGAGTTTACAACCTGTGGCCCTGATCCTGCTTGAACACATACTTAACTTTGAGGATAAGTAGTACTAAGGAAGTTAGTGAAACTATTCACTGGCTTAAAGTTAAGCACATTGTTGGCCTGAGACCTAATTCACCCCCATGCTAAACTAGTCTTGATTAACCTTGAGTGACATTCCAGGATTTCACCAATAAAATTAAGAAAAAAAGCTCTGTGCTGCTAAGGCACCCCCACCTCAGGAATGCCCCTAAGAAGAGTTATATCACCCAGGGTTATAAAGTAGAGACATCCAGGCGCTGAAAAGTTCAGTGAAGATACAGAAAGACTCCAACAGGAGATAAGATAAGCTCTGACCCTTGTATGCTGACAATCTGCACAAACAAAGAAGGTCATAAATAAAGCATAATTTGGGCATTAAAATGTTAACAAAGACTTGAGCACGGAGGACAAAACATAGCTGCCAGTGTGTGATTGGTTAACTTTTGTTATCTGGGGTACTGAATAATGTAATAGGTATAGTAAAATTCAAGGAAGGTAGCTAGTTTTACCATTTAATGTAAATGAAAAACAATGCTCTTTGGGAATCATCTTCAGACTGCTGTTCAGCAACAAGCCTCTAGAACTCTGACCCCGCTGCACAACCTGGTGCAGAAACATCACTGGGACTCCCAGATGAATGGCTCCTGACTGGCCATCAGATGAAGTTTGTCTGTATATTGGGAGCGGTGAGCATAATAGCTGTGCTGGGCATGTGTATTTTGTGTGTGTGGCTAGTAAATAGATGTTTAGAGCATGGCTGTGTAAGGCTCTTTCACTAGGGAAAAGTTATGCAAAGCTGTATAGCCCAGAGCTCCGGGAGAAAGGGTGGGTTTTTTAATTGACCAGGTTTACCCTGCACTCCCTGGGTGAGGAGATGTGCTATCGAAGATCCCTATTTGAAAGGCATATAAATCAGCTATGAAAATACTGATCACCACACAATGACAGCAAGGTTACTCACCTGTTTGTTGGCTTTCAACACTGCCCTCAGGGTTGCTATCTGCTCCCGTTTTGTACTCAGCAGGGACTTCAGTTTCAGTATCTCTTCCATTAAGGCCTCCTTGTCCTTATCAATCATAGGCACCAGTTCACGTGCTGCCGCACGCTGACGTGACAGTTGCAGTGACCGGTCTACAGCCTTCTGCAGGTGCTTGATTTGGTCCCGTATTATGGCATTTAGGTTATAGATATTCATTGGCTCTTTGCGTATGTCACTGGTGTCAGAGACAGGAGATGAAGGAGGGGCCGTGATGACAGGAGAAATCGTAGGTGTCTTGGTTGGACTTTGTTCTTTACCAGCCTCCATGTTCTCTTTCGAAACCTGCTCAGTCGGGGTCCTGGCTTCTACTGGAGATGCCGTTCCTCTTCTAGTGAGCCGTGGAGACAGGAGCCCCCTGGGATCATCAGGTCCCTTCAGGCTCCCACTTCGGGTGACTCTACTTTGCCTGTAATAGTCCAACATGACCCTATTAGGAGTTTCATTATTACACAGACATACATGGTGATAGAGCTGGGCCAACTCCTCACTAAATGTTACCAGCTCATCTTGGGCTGTGTTGAGGGTATTATGGTTTTCATTCGCGACACTCGTCATCCTTTGCAACTCTTTTTCCATGTGAACCATTTTCTCGTAACTTTCCTTAGTTGATTTTTCCAGGTTCGTCACCTGCTCATCGTACCGCTGGATCCTGCTCTCATACTTCACCTTTTCTTCAGTGTAGTTTTCTACACATTTATTGTATTTCTCCTTTAAGGCCTTTATTTCGGCTTTAAGGTCGATCACTTCTGTAACGGCCACTTTGTATTTACACTCAAGAATCTCCAGGCCATTGATGTCCACTTCATAGTCATGCGCTTCCTCACCGGAGTCTCGGCCCTTCTCACAGTCCAGCTCTACTTTCAGCTCCTTGTTGCTCTGCAGTCCCCTCATGGCGTTGACATGCTCTGTGAGCCGGTGGACCCGCTCATGTTGCTCAGTCAGGGCTCCCTTTGTGTGTTCTAGCTGCGTTTGGGACTCTTGGAGGTTGGCTAGGAGAATAGCTTTTTCTCTCTCCACCTAGAATGATTGAATGAAGAACATTAACATTTGACAAAGAAATTAAACTAAGAAATCTATGCCATGATGCCTTTGCCCCGCCCAACTTTTTGGCCAGGCTAAACCCTAGTGGGGCTCTGACCATGTGTGCCTCTTGCTCAGATTTGTCCTGGCTCCAATTCTGTCATGACACAGGGGCTCCTGGGGCAAATGCGAGTGGCACTGCAACCCTCTGCACCAGCTTGCAATTCCATTTGCTCAGATTTGGAGGGAGTGGGTGGAAGGGGTCATGAGCCAGGAGAGTCAGGTTAACAGTAGGTGCCGGACAGGGGAAGAGAAAGGTCAGGCGGGGCAGGGTATCCGTGTGCTCCTACTTTAAATGGTGCTCTGCAGGCCCTGTATGGGCCAGTTCTCAGTCTTCATTTGCTTGTGTGCTAGCCACCAAACATTGCCAATAGCATGTTTCCCTACAACGTGGTAACCTAGTTGTGGTTTTCAAAGCCTCCAAGGGGATTTAGACACATCAGCCATTAATTTTAAAATTACATGGTAGGTACACATTTACATCTCCTAGAGTATCTGACAATGTCAATTCCTGCTGCCATTTGCAATAGTGTAATGACAGGTGTTCATTATTTCCTATTATTAGTGCTCATTTCATCAAGAGCTACCCATTTCCCTAGCACTTCTGCTAAGTCACCTAAATTGGCAGTGACTGGTGTGTTTCTAAACACCAGATTTCCCCAAAATATATTCTTTGAATTTTAAACAGCCACCACGCATTATTCAGCTTACCTCCTGATATAATACATCATAATGATACACATACATTTCTCTCCTACACATATACATTTATTAGGATTTTCAGTGAAAAACTCTGCCTTTCTTTCACCATCATTATTTATATATTTGGCTTTTTACCAACAGTAATGAAAAGCACTTTCTCGGTGTTCTGGGTATTCATGACTATCTGAAAAAAAATACATTAACAGATGCAAAAATTCTCCCAGTGCAAACGAAGTCATGAAGCAACTACGTAAATAGAAATTACAGCACACACATAATCCCCAGATGTCCAATCCACCACTATGTACCAGACCCAACACTCATCTCCTCAAAGACAAGGGAGAAAAAGTGGTCCTTGCAGCAGATCCTGGAAACTAACAAACTCTCTGTTACAAACCTGGGGGTAGACACAGATGGTATCAATCAAAAGCCAGCGATCTGTACATGTGCTATGAAATGTTTGGGCCACTTCACCTCCTGCCTGGGAGAAGCAAAAGCAGGAGTTGTGTGGCCACAGGCTCTGAGCTATATTAATTCTGTCCTAGGTTTCCACAGAGGAATCTGGAGGTTAAAAAGTATCCGGTGCCATGGAGAATGGCTATTCCCCCAGTGGGTGGGAGAATTAATACAGAACTTCTTAAACCGAGGGAACCAGGTTAGTTGTTAGTAGTTTGGTCCATTCAGATTCAGATGGTCATAAATAAAAAACCCGAAGTTTAATGTTTCCTGTGTGTCTCCATCCAGATCAGAACTGGTGACACAATGGAAGGTAAAAGATTATGAGTCTATTCCTTCCAGCCAATAGCAGACCCAAAATTGTAGGTGGAAAACCAGAAGCCACTCTAAAACTGTGTTTAAAATCTGGCCGTAAATCTTGTGTGTGCAAGTGGAAGGGAGAAGATGGCTCTTTCTTTATTTAAGCAGAAAAATTGGGACCAAACATTATTACTGTTTTCCTCATTTCTGTATTATGTCACAAACAGCACATCTACCTCCTTGGACATACAGAGCTGCATTTCTGTTAGATTACAGTGGGGACTAAATGCTAAGGCTGCTGAAGAGGTTAGCAGAGTTGTTGACTTGAGTCCCACGACTTGAACTCGAGTCCGACTTAAGTCGCCTAGGTGACTCGGCTTGAGACTTGACTCAGGTTCACTGTTTGTGACTTGAGACTCAACTTGAGACTTGCTAATTTTGTTAAATCAACTTGGTGAAAAAATTGTCCAAAAATGCCGATATTTATGGCTTGTACAAAAGTGACTTGACATTTTTTAAATTAAGACTTGAGACTCGACTTGGGACTTGACTCGAAAGTGACTTTAGGGACTCGAGACTCGACTTGAGACTTGAACTGTAGTGACTTGAGACTCGACTTGGACTTGACAATGACGACTTGAAGACAACACTGGAGGTTAGTCAAATTCCATGGCTGTAGCAGGATCTTCTTCAGTTCGGTTTTCAGCTCCACCCCGCCTCAATTTCCCCTTTCCCTCCTGTTAATCAGACTTCATGCTGAGAGGGTTTGTGCTCTATACCTCCCTTTTTTGACAGTCCGGTTTATTAAAAACCCCAACAATTTACAACGGAGAACTTCTGACCAGCCTTTTGGTTCATTCTCTTGGTGCAGGGTTCCTAGTCCAATTCCTGCTGAGATTTTCTTCCTAGCCGTCTTCTGCACCCTGCATGTCTCTCTCGCTCCTCAGCCTAGTTTTCACTGAACCACCACTCTTCAGTTGGGGTTGGTCCTGCTTTGAGGAGGGGGCTGGACTGGTTGTCCTCCTGAAGTCTCTTCCGATCCCCATCTTCTATGATTCTTTAATGGAATACTGGCCTCCCATGTCGACTGTCCCAGGAATCTCTCTCCTGACTGAACTGAAACTTTCATCGTGTCCCCTAGAAGGCCTGGTGCTTAGTCGCATTCTCCTCACCCCCTTCCATTCATCTAGCAAGGTGGGCTGAACCTGGCACAGATGAGGCTGAGTAACAACCTCCTTAAAGTGCCAGCTTTTCCTGTGACAATAGCCATATCCTGAAAAGGTATATGGATATTGTCAGAAAAAGATCTTGCCGTTAAAGGTAAGTGGTGCCACAGCATGATAAGCCCTGGAATTCAGCAGCTAACTGTGGATTCTATTAGCATAGAAATAAAGATGGCTGCATGGAGCTCATTGTCAAATAACATTTTATCATTTGTTACAGGAATTTGGCCCTACAGCCATTGAACCAAACTCGATATAATTACAACCACTTCAGACAGGGGATTGCACCCCAACATGCCTAGTTCCAGCACCTATGAGAGTCACTGTATTCCAGTGACCATGACTACTTAAACTAGTAAAAACCAACTGACTCTTACCACATTACTGTTCAATGCAGACATCTTTATTGCGAAGGAAATGAATGGGAATCTTTATGATAACTCTGATGAACACAAATCAGCTCTGGAAAAATGGTATCTCTTGCAAAATTTGAGACTGGCAAAATAAAGGGAGAGCCTGCATGTAAAGGATTATCTGTATGCAGGTACAAAGGGATAGTGTTAAAAGTAGTGGGTCTGGACCCCATCTTCTCACCTAGTATTCCAGTTAAAAATTTAAAGATATCTATGGAATCAATGTAAATGTATTCTAATTAGTTGTATAATATTAGATGGCATAAATATGTTACTGAGTCTTAAAGTGACTAATGCATGCTTAAAAACAAAGCAAAAGCAAATTCCTGAATAATAATGACTTTTTGCTGTTTCTAAGTACAGCATTTGTATTTCACTTTTTATACTCTGCCATGTTTTTACTTCCACCCACAGCATCCTTCTAGAAATAGGGTGTATATTTCAGTCTAATTAGGAGGTGTGGGGACAACTAAATTAGTAGTTCCACTAACTAACTTTATCACTATCTAAAACAAACTGAAAAACTGAGCTGTGGGTGTTTCATACTTCACACTTCTCCACAAGGATTTCAGATTTGGGGCCTTTTTTTCCCCCAGTGCGCATCAGTGGTTTGTGTTGATCTATCGGAACCAAATTTATCATTGCTTACTTTGTTAACAAGAGAAATTTATTCACACATTGACAGTGGGAAATGTGAGGAACTACTGAACAGGAAACTTCCATGATGGATCCTGATCGTCTAGTCTCATTTTCTTGGTTCTCTGGGCGGAAAAGCACTGGAAGTGCGACTGAAGCTGAAGAAGGAGGACAGAAAGGGAAAATGCCCTGAAGGTTGTTCACCGGCCAACATGTTGTTTGATAAAGAAGGGTCAGCATGTCTGAAGGAAGATTTGTCTAATCCTCTTTACCCAGAAGAAAGGTGGCTATGGTGCAGGGCCTTAGGAATATGGAGAATAAATTAGTGGAGGGAATCACAGGGTTCTGAAAAGGAAGTGGATAATTCTTCTCTCCCAAAACAGAAAAGACATCTTTGCCATTAACCATCACTAACATTATGGCATGGAACTTTGCTGGGAACAGGGGAAGGGGGGGGGTCATGTGACCCACCACGTTTAGAAGTTGTGTCTTGTTTTCATTCTAGGAATACAAGTGGTGACATAGTCTCCTCTGCACCCATCAAAGCTGGCCTGCCAAGGGGCATGAGGGAATCCAGCCCCAGAGCTGCAGGAGAGATCGTATCTGCCTTAACCAATATTTTGGTAGGTGTGCTTACTTTTGAAAATAGGGCAAATAAAATTGCTGTTGTGGACAGAAATTTCAAAGAGCTAAAATACACACTCTTTGGAGGAAGTTGAAGGTATTCACACAAAACTTTGTTACATGCTTTCATGAATAGAACACTGTGAAGAGACACTGCCAAATCCCTGTGTTCAAAATCAAGAAACTTTGCGGACAAATTCCTCATATTTAATTTGTGTGACCCATAGGCTACGTCTAGACTGCAAGCTTCTTTCGGAAGAAGCTTTTCAGGAAGAGATACTATGCTCCTCAGTGGTATTCTATACACAGAGAGCATCAGCAGGGGATGCTAATATGGAACGCAACATTGTGTTCTGTCTCAAACCCCAAGGCTACGTCTACACTGGCATGAATTTCCGGAAATGCTTAAAACGGAACAGTTTTCCGTTATAAGTATTTCTGGAAAAAGAGCGTCTAGATTGGCAGGATGCTTTTCCGGAAAAGCCCTTTTTCCGGAAAAGCATCCGTGGACAATGTAGATGCGCTTTTCCGGAAAAAAGCCCCGATCGCCATTTTCGCAATCGGGGCTTTTTTTGCGGAAAAGACTACTGTGCTGTCTGCACTGGCCCTTCTCCGGAACAGTTTTCCGGAAAAAGGACTTTTTGCCCAGCGGGAGCAGCATAGTTTTCCGGAAAAGCAGCTGATTTCTTACAGTAGATCGTCAGTGCTTTTCCGGAAATTCAAGGGGCCAGTGTAGACAGCTCGCAGCTTATTCCGGAAAAGCGGCTGATTTTCCGGAATAAGTGGCCCAGTGTAGACACAGCCCAAGAGTTCTTAGTAGGGTAAGTATTCAACAAGAGGAACTTTTCTTCCCTTTTGTTCTTAGTTGAATGCCAAATCTTTCCTCAGCTAAATGGCAAAAACTCCAATTGACAAACAGAAACAGAACGGAGTCTACATACACTAAGGACTACTTCAGATACCCTTACTTGCACTGACTAGCACCTTGGCCCACAGGTAGTCTCGCTGAAGTAAATGGGAGTAAGGTGCTACTGAACCATTGTAATGGGATCAGAATGTGGCTCTAATTTATTCCACAAGAGGAGCTGGATCCTATTGCCAAAAATGGTCTAGAAAAAGTGAGAGTCATAGAACCATAGAAATGTGGAGCTGAAAGAGACCTTGAGTGGTTATCAAGATCAGTCCCCTCTGCTGAGGCAGGGCCAAGTAAACCTAGAGCATCTCTGGCAGGTGTTTGTCCTACCTGTTCTTTAAAAGCCTGCAACTATGGGGCTTGCACAACCTCCCTTGGAGGTCTGTTTCAATGCTTAACTACTCTTATAGTTATAATGTTTTCCCTAATATCTAACTATACCTGTCCCATGTGCCTTCTTGTGGTCTTCTGCCTTTGCCCTACCTTGCCCTTTATTCTCCCTCTTCCAGGCCCTTTTACAGAGACTCCACATTTGCTCATCCCATCACCACCCTTACTGGGGTCTGGGTTTATTCAGACAAATAACTCAGAAGTAAAACTCAAGACTCCCAACAATCTGTCCTAGGGAATGGCTCTTCACTCGGAACTTTGGTGGACCAAAAAGGTTCTTCACAGAGTTCTTTGTTAATGAGTTCTTAAGGGGTGACCAGCCCTAGGATTCATCTTGCAGCAGTCCTGCTCAAAGCTGAATCCCCTGTAACCTTCCCAAAGGCAGCCCCTTCAAACAACTGTCAGCTCTCTTACAAGGAGCCAACTGCTTGAGGTACCAGATGTCTCTGGTTAGCTCATTTAGCAAGCCAGCTCCAGGCTGCAAATCTTCAAAAGGCAACTCCCTCTTCTTTGTTCCTGTGATGGAGTGGGCCAGGCCCTGAAACCCCCAGCTGAAAGGGTGTGGCTTTGCCACACCCCACCCAGCAAACCATAGGGAAGTCCTCCAGGAAAGCTAGAGTGGCACAAAGGACATGACCAATCAGGGCCCAGCAATCTTGTTAAAAGGAAGCTGTTGGGTCAGAGTGAGGCAGTTCCTCCTTGGAGCTCCAAAGGCTTAGACAGGGCTGGAGAGCTGGGTTGCAGGAGGGCTGCCACAGCAGGGAGTGCAGACACAGGTACTTGGCCAAAGGGGGCCACTCGCCTGAGGTGAGTGATGTCCCATTACAGTTCCCCTTTTAAAAGAGAGGTTATATTTGCTTTGGGTGACCGCATTTCCCTATGCCAGTGGTTCTCAAAGTGTGGCCTGCGGCCACCTTACAGGTGGTCCACAGGAAGGATGCTCCATAAATGGCATCACTCTAATCGCCACGCTGTGGGCCAGGGCCTGGCTGCTTGTTCTGCCAGCCCAGGCATGCGCTGTGTTGGGGGGCCACATCAGTGAGGGTTGGGTCTTTTTGGAAGAGTTTTTTGCTTCTCACATGTGTGGTCCCCAACTGATTTTTCGGAGGGTCAGTGGCCTCCTGACCAAAACAGGTTCCCCACCCCTGCCATAAATAAAGAAAACATTGAAACCTTTTGTGTTGGACATAATATTTTACTTTATTTAAAATGAAGATAAACTAACATGAGAAAGTTAAAACATTTAATCTGTATAATAATTTAAACAAAACTGGTCTCCCTAGCTGCAGCACTAGCAAAATTATGTAATTAACGGTGAGTGTCCATTAGCAACTGGGGGTCCGCGGAAAGATTTACACTAATTCAGATGGTCCATGGGCCAAAACGTTAGAGAACCACTGCTCTGTGCTGAATAGGGGACAACCGGTAAAATTATTTATATTCAACTGAGTTCAATGGTAACCAATCAGAGCCATGCAGTACAAACATTCAAATTAGCATCAAGTTGACCGAGCCCCTGCTAAAAAGAAATACTGTGTGGTTGGATTATTTTCACTTACCTTCTTATCTCTAAGGCTTTAGGGTTCACACAGGGAGAAGTAACACACATGAATCCATTTTTCCCTCCTACCCACACACATGGGGAGGGTGACACACACACACTACTGTACACCTCTCTCACATGGAGGCGGGGGGAACCAACTGACCTGCCTGGCACTCTCTGCCACCCCCCATGCTTGGCTGGATGCAGGAAAGCCCAAAATCCTCTGGCTCCCGGCACTGGCAAGGAGGTGCTGAGACCTTCATGTGCCAAAGTCTTGCACAGGCTGAACACTCTGACCAGGGACTGGTTTGCTGTAAAGCACTGGGAGCTGGATGAGACCCACCGGTGGGGATATGGAGGAGCAGTCGGGCTAGGGAGGCAAAGGGGCAAAGCAGGGAGAGGGCAGCGAGAGGGGGAGCACATAAAGGGTGATGGGTGAGCAACAGAGGCATCACGTCATATAACTGGCTGCAGGCTGGCACCTGCCACAGCAGCTCGCAGTGAACAGCCAACGCGGGCTGGAAATGGGACGGGGCAGGGTCCTGCTGGTGGAGAACTGGCACACAGCGGGGGCTATGCTGATGGACTTCACAGGGGGAGCACCCAGCCCCACACGCTGCATCTTCGCCCTGCCATCAGTCTTGCACAGCTCCCCCAAGTGTTGGCCGCGGGACCCTCCCATTCACCACTGGTGGGAAAGCTGCTCTTGAGCAGGGATCTGGCTCACAGGACCCACCATTACTAATAAGGGTGGGGTGAGGCAGAGAGAGAAGAAAAATACAGGGTAATTTGCCTGTTTTCTTAAGAAAAAGTTGCCAAACCTACAGGAGGGGTTAAATACGGGACTATTCCTTTAAAATGGGTCCTCTGATCATCCTGTATTTTTTCTTTGAGACTGGTAAACCAGCTCTGGATAAAACTAACAGGCAATTCACCTGAGTGTGATCTTAAAGGCAAGAGGAACTGCCAGGTAATCAGGCTAATTTGCTGCATGTTAATACTGAAGAAATGTTAATGGGGCTTCCAAACATAAGCAGGTCAACGTAACCAAACGTAACCAAACTAACTTTTCATATTTTGCATTTGCCTTTACATTATGTATGCAACTGTTACAGAGCAGCTTTCATAAATTGTGATTAGATCAAGAGCATGTATTTAGCATTTAAATGTAAAAATAAAGATTTGGTGGCTATCACACTGCATATTCAACACCAAAACCTTAGGGCTGACGCATTCAATTTTCATAGCGAGGCCATTAGAAGTATCTGTTCTTCGTCAGAATCGATGCTGAGACTGTCCTTCTAGGAAGACACCTGTCAAATGGTTGTTTAGGTCAGACTGCTATAAATATGGATTTATGGGACTCATCCAACAACTCTGATCTTTCTGGATGCCATCAGGGGGCTTATTCTAAATTCAAGACGGAGCTCCTCAAATCTACTTTGGGATAACCCTGAGACATTTATGGGAGGACCCTAAGGGCACATCTACATAGAGGTGTTATTTCAGAATAACTGACGTTATTCTGAAATAACAAAATGTGCATCTATGCTGTAAGCCATTATTTCAAAATAATGGCGAGCTGCAGGACTCCTTACTCTGACTCCTGTAACCCTCATTTCACAAGGAGTAAGGGAAGTTGAAGGCAGAGTGTCCTTCCTTTGACTTCCTGCTGTGTAGACAGTGCCAAAAAGCCGAAGTAAGCTATTTTGACTTCAGCTACACAATTGACATAGCTGTAAGAGACTTATGGAGAATTAATAGGCATTATACCTCGGCTAGACTCAGATTCTGAACTGAGACTAATGTTTCTTATCTGCTTAGATCTTTTAAAAACTCTTACTTCTTTTTCTGAATTAACACATTTTTAGTTAAGTTTACTAAGGATTAGGGATGTTAAATTCCGGTTAATCGAGTAAGCAGGATCCCACTCCACTCCCTCTCTTCCCGCAAACTGGGGGTGTCGAACAGCCCTGTGTGTGGGAGGAGGGCCGGGGTGGGGCTCAGCAAGAGCTGGCTTCTATGGGGAGGCGGCTTCTTCTTCACATCCCTACTAAGGATTGGATTCCAGTTCTGTTTTTGGTGAGGATCCTGAAGTATACAATGATCTGGGGTAAGTGACTGTTCTTTTGGGACTGGAAGAACCTAACGTTTGGCTGTTTTGATTTTAATCACCTTACATCATAAAGTGCAGTTTCTCTGGGCTGGACTGCTGATGGGGCTGTATGTGACTTCTTGGTAAAACTAATACAGTGATCCAGGGACACACTTTTGTGACTGGCTTGCTTAGTAAAATCTAACCGTAGAATTTACCACCAGTTTGGGTGGGTCTGCCCTGTCTTCTGACAGCTTGTCCTGAGTTTGGCACTCTCAGCTGTGACCTGTTCTAGACACTACAACACTCTTCTCTGGGATTTGGAACCATGCCTGCCCCGCTACCCCCATCAATTCATGAAGAGCTATCATTATCTGGGAGGAGCAGCTTTCATAAAACAATGCTTAAAGGATGACCTTCAATTTAATGGCTTGATTTTAAATTATTCTTTTTGCTAGATCTGCAGCCCCTTGTGAACCCTGCTCTTTTGCCACTTGCACCACACACACATTAAACACTGCCACATCCCTTTCTCCTCTCTTCCTCTAGTTTTTTATTATGTCACAACATACCCCATTCTCTCAACTGAGCTTTCCCCCCCTGAAATCTGGAAATTAGAAAACTCCTAGGGCAGTGTTTCTTAAACTTTTTAAGACCGAGGAACACTAAACAATATTTTTTTTATGGGGAACACCAAGGATTTTTTGTTGAGAACAAAAAAAGGTAAGGGGGAAAAGGGGTCGGGGGGGAAGTTATTGAGGAAAAAAAAGGGTCGGGGGAAAGTTATTGAGGAAAAAAAAGGTCACCTGCCCCTTTAAGGGTGGACATTTTGAATTCTGTTGTTCTTCATGGCACACCTCTGACTGCCTTGCGGCACACCGGTGTGCCACGGAACACAGTTTAAGAAACACTGTCCTAGGGAGAAAGCAAAGTACAGAGAAAATACATCATGGGGAATATGAACATGAACAAGTTAATCAGTCGTTAGCGTTACAGATTGGTGTAATAAGGTGAAAAAGCTGAGCTCTTACCTGCACAAGTTGCTGTTTCAACTTCTGCATTTCTGATATGTTGAGCTCACTGAAGAGATCAGAGACGGGGAGCAGAGATTCACCTTTCCTAACGGTGGGAGTTCGGTAATCTCCATTCAGTTTCACAAGAGGCCCGTGAAGGTGCCCATTCATTTTGTCATCATTATTCGGTTCGCTCCCATCCTCGGCAAACTTTAGGCCATCTACCGATATATTAATGTGGTTACTGTACATACTATCATTGAGGTTGATATATTGGGAGAGTTCCTTCCTCAGATTGTTCTTTTGCTCCCTTTCATTTTTTAATGTCTCCAGGGCTTCCTCCAGCTGATGTTCAGCAATCTCCTTCAATCGAATGGCATCTTCTAGCTGGCTATTAAGCAATACTGTCTCCTCCTCAAATCGTTTAATTTCGTGCTTTAAACCTTCATATTCAACCTGAATTAGACAAGACAAAGAAAATTCATAACACTAAAACTTGGGGCTTAAAAACCTGCCATTTATTAGCCTGATTGAATAATCAGAGAGGTATTTTTTAAATCCTATAATTGTGAAATTGATCATTTTTCATGGATTCTTCTTCCAAATGCCAAAAAAATCCGATAATAAAACATCAAGGAGTACATAATACATGATTCCATAAATGTAAGTATATGCAGGACTAATCTCTTATGGAATTTCATCTTGTAGATCAAAACTATTTTCTGAGTTTTGAGACCAGACACAGAGAAGATTTGATACAGAAATATTGCTATTTTTAAAATTCAGTCAAAATATTCAGATATTTTCTCCTCTTTATGGTATTCAGGTTCATTAAAAGTGAAGTGTTGTAACAAATACAAATATTTGTGAATAGATTCTCTTCTGGTGGGAACTATGACAGTCCGTTCAGAGCTTGAGTATCCCCAAGATCTGTGCATGTAATTCCCATGAAACTAGTGAGAATTTCACCCGTGCTTCAAAGAGGAAATACAATGGCCTGGATAATACCTCTCTGATAAAAACAATCTGCTGGAAATTTTTAAGTGATGGTGTCCCAGTACAAGGAAAGGAGGCTATTAATCTGTTTTTATCATCTCCACGTCTCCTGTTGTGCTACTTTGTTGTTCTAAGAGCTTCAATCCTCAACATGTCAAGATAGGTAAAATATTAGCAATCGTTAGATGAAATAGCACTGCATATCCTGACCGCAACAAGATAGCTTTGTTAACAAACTCCCAATAGAAACTCTGGCACTCTTGAATACTTGATAAAAGCCCTAATTATCCCGTTGAGCATGTTAGGATTTAAAAAGCAATTACATGTTATGGGGGCAGGAAGCAATTACAATCTGTTGCAAATTAAGCCATTGCCTTACAAATTGTTACCCAGTCCTAGCATGGGATGTGTTTCAAAGAAGAAAAATATTGCCAGTTTAATCACCTGAATTGCATATCTACTGGTTTATCATGACAAAAATGGCACTTTTGACAGAAGAACAAATTTTGTTCAATCACCAAGACAATAATTTTCTTGATTGCGTCTTCAGCAGAAAAATGTACATTTTTCAGAATAGCATTTCTAAATGTTATACATACATAAGTGAGTCGGACTATGCCTATCCCTTCAACATCAATGGCAGGTGTGCACATTGTATCAAGTGGAGAGCAACCCTGTTTACAGCTGGCTGCAGTGGGATTTTAACTTGTCAAGGAATCTCAGGGTGCATTCAGCACTTCACTAAGATTTCCAGTGTGATAGTTTGCCAAGAGTTTTATTTCACTGTAACCAACAAGATATGAAGAATCTTATACCAGATTAATGTAAAGTAGGTCAAATCACATAGTTTTAAGTCAATTGGTGTATTTTTTTTAGTGTAGCATCTAAAATCTCATCTGTGCTTACTTGGTTTTGTTTCAGTGTGGACACCAGTTTTTGCAAAGTGATATTTTCTTCTTCAAGCTCTGTGTAATCCTGAAGAAGTCTTGCCTCTCGGAACTTGTATTCTCGAATTTCGTCTTTCATCCGTATTCTCTGTAGCTCTGCCATTTCGTTATTCTGAAGGGAAGGGGAAAAAACCAACATATTACTATTTCATTCCCAGCAACATGAATGGTAAACAAGGCCCCAGTGTACAACAAGGGCAACAAACCAGTAATCAAAATGATTTAACGTTACATGTCACAATGGCAGTACCACAATTTATGTGTTGTCATACCAGTTTCTCACATTTGTTTTACAACTGGATGCATATAAGTGAGCATGTATGATATGGAAACTTGAACAAAATAGTCCCAAGATTAATTTTCTATTTAAATTAAAAAACCCTTCACTGTTTTATCATCTCATTATTTTTATTTGCTAAAAGCCTGGTTGAAAAGTTTAAATCAAAATGCAGGTAGCTCTTGTTTGCCTCTAAAGACAATACTCTAAATTCACACAGTAGAAAAATGAATAATGGTGTCGGTCTTGCAAAGATAACTGTTAACCAAGATGAAGTAATATGAGAACCAACTGCATATTTTGAAACCCAATACAGTTATTTTTGTGCTGTACAATTTAGTGAAACCTAAAGTGACTCAAACAATGAAAACTCAGTTATTTATCAGATGTGGTCTTCTAAAAACGTTGAAGTATTTCAGGATAACGTGAGGCAGCTTCTTAGGGCCCAAGATTACCAGAAAGCATGATCCATTGTTTCAGGGTCTGCTGTACATATAAGTCACTTCAATAATAATCCTACCAGTATCCTAGACAACATTCTTGTGTATGTTTCAAAAGCTGCCACCAAAAAGTTATTCGGCTGCACTTAATTCTAGGCTTGCCTAACTTTTTGGAATCTAGAGCTTGGGTTTCCTAAGGTTATTCTTTGTAGGAGAGTCAGATGTTGAAGTGACCTTTAGTCTCTCTAAATCATCAGATATCAGAGACCTGACTTGAATAATACATTTGTGTAATACCACTGTCTTCTATGGAGTTACTCCTGATTTATAATTAGGCTTGAAATGCTAGATTTGTATTGGTAAAGGTTGACAAACATTGATTTCAGCATACACAAAGCAATGAGAATTATTTCCATCAATAATCATCAAAATGTACTGATAGGCAAAGGAACAAATGCGCTGCTTGACAACTTCTTAAAGTTTGGTTTAAGGGTAACATTTTGACATAGGATGTTGACAGCTTGTATTTTAGCAGTTATAAACCTTGAACTTTTAGAATCTCAATGGTTTATTCTCATGAAATAATTATTGTCTTGCAACCATAACTTCCTGCAACAGTGAACATTTACACATTTTATTTATTTTTATCAAATTAAAGATAAACATCAATATTATCTTTTGAAATTATTAAAAAAATCCAATTCTGCCAACCCCATTTAGAATGGAGTAGGTGAAAGTGGAATCAGCAGCAGATATGGCCTGTTGGGGTAAGAGAGCCTGCCGCTGCTCTGTACGTCAGCCCTTCATTCCTGATCCATGGCAGTAGGGGTCATCAGTTATATCTTCTCCCCTCCTGCAGAAATGACGAGCCCTGTGGCAGCAGTGGTACCCAAGAGGCATGAGTGATTATTCTATAGTAAAAGGAACAGCTATGTTTATAATGATGGCTCAGGCTCTGTCTTGCTGTGATGCTAGGAGGAGCACAAACAGAAACTCATGTCTCTGGCTTCTTCACAGAGGGAGAGCAATCAGAGACAGTATCTTTTTCTGAAAAGTGGAGCATTTCTCTAAGAATCAGGAACTACAGAGCCTGCCTTCCCTGACCTGTGTGTGTCTGGTTCTGTATGCAGTGGCGGATTAGCCACTGGGCCAACCGGGCCTGTACCCACGCGCCCCAGGCAATTAGGGCACTTCCCATCCCTGCTCTGTGTCAGGAGCGCTAGGAGGGATGGAGAAGTCCCTGTGCTTTGACCCTGCTCCCCAGCAGGAGTGCTGGAAGGGCGGGGGAAGCCCCTGTTGCCCAGCAGAAGTGCCAGCGGGGGAGTGGGGCGGGATAAGCCCATGTTCCTCAACCCTATTTCCCTGGCTTGAGCGATGGAGGTGAGGTGAAGGGACTGTAGGAGGAAGAGGTGGGAAGGGGTCCCCATCTGCTCTGGCCCAGAGCTCCACAAAAGTACAATCAGCCTCTATCTGTATGTACAGCCTAATTCCTAATACATAAGGGTGCTGTAGTAAGTTCTCTCAAGTCTGAGTTGATTTGCAAGACACAGATACTTAGTTTTGCCTCCGGGTTAACCAAGGTGTAAAATCCCAGAAGATAAAATTATAAACCACCATGAAGTATGTTGATTCAACGAAGATGACAAAGGATGACAAACGAGCACCTTATTAGACCAAGCCTTTTCATTCAAAAAAAAATTAATGAAAACTCCTGGCACCCAATTATAAAAAGTGAAGAAACTGCAAGATCTCAACCTTGGGGCAAGATTTCAGTTTAAACATCCCAGGTGGCAGAAAAGTCATGAGGCTCTGGGGGGGGGGGGGAGGGGAGTCAAGATGTATTCCTGCAGCTTTCCCTGGTGACTGAGCCTCTGAGTCATATCTGGGAATGGCATTGTGTTGTTATTTTTCAGGGTGAAGATATTTTATGCCACCAGAAGAAGAAATATAAAATTAAGAATAAGAGTTAGTTTGAATGTGGTTAAGGAAATACATGTGTTCTAAAGAAAGGTCCTGACTAACGAGTAGAAGGAAGGTCTTGAAAATAGCGAGTTATCAGACCAGAAGGAATGAAGTAGGGAGAATGTATGGTTTCAAAAGGGAGGTTACAATAAAGGACATCTTGACTGATAGAGTGACTGCACATGGAATTAAATAAAGCAAGAGAGAAGAGCCAGCATGAACCTTCCCAACTGCATTCCACATACCAGTGTAATCTCAAAAACTAAGGGCTATGTAACCGAGGTACAAAGGAAAAACTGCTGGTGAGCAAGGAGGGGGGAAGAGAAAGGGAGGAAAAACCTTAGGGAGAAAGAAGGCTGTAAAACTTCTCTGGATTAAGACCAAAAAAATAAGGGTGAACTAACTCATCTGACAAAGTGGGTTTTATCCATGAAACTCATGATCCTATATATTTGTTAGACTTTAAGGTGCCACAGGACTACTTGTTATTTTTAAAGTTACAGACTAACACGGCTACCCTGCTGAGACTTGTCTCCAATTGCTTTTAGCTGAAGTCATTATCTGGCTGACTGTTAAAGGATATTAAACAAAATTAAGAATTTGAAGATTCTTTGTCCTACCCTACCTGATCATGCTGGAGCCCACCAGAATAGACAGTTCCCTCTATTTCTTGCCTAACTGTAAGCATACTGATCACATGTTTATGGATACTTTGTCACTGTATTGGGTGTAGTAACTGCTTGTTTTTAGGCTGTCATGCATACTTAGAGAAACTGTATAAAATATAATTTGACCTTTAGATTAAATAAAGGGATTAAAGTTTAAATTAGTGTCTGGTGATTTCCCACACTAGTATTAATAATTTCTAATATTATTAATAATTGCAACACCACAGAACCACTGCTTATGTTTTCCATTTCTGACAGTATGTTTTTAATTTTGGCTCCTGCAGGATCTGGGTCTACATGCAAGTATATACTCATGAGAACTGAAAGACAAAATGGACTGATGTGAGAGTAGTATATAGGGGACACCCAGGTCTACCTCTCTTTCAAATCAAGCATGACTGCCATAGCTCACAATTTTTACCAGTGCTGGGAAGAGGATCAGTCCTTAGATGCAAAGCAGGTGACTGAAAATCAACCCGGACAACAAGAGCATTTTAAATTATTGTCCTTCTCCACAACAGTCCCATTCAACAGAGGAATCTCTCTCAGGGCTACAGAAGTGGTTTACAACAAGATAAGGCCCTTGGCCGATTGCAGTTTAGGAAAGACGTGATAAGACAGGGGTAGGACGCATTAGCACGGTTACATAGGAAAGTTAGCATCTGTTCACATGAAGTCTGATCCAAATCAATGAAGCCAATGGAAAGATTCACATTGACTTCACTGGACTTTGGATCAGGCCTATTATGCCAATTGTTTATGAGCAACACATTTACACACAAAATTAAATTTAAAAAAAGCACACAACCAAAATAACATATTAGAGGTCAAAAATCTTTACTAGTAATTTGTAACTGGTGGATCAAGTAAAGGGTAAAGGTTGAACAGTTTTTTATATAAAATTAAGGGTTTGACAAAATATACAGAACTAACCAATTATTTGTATATACTTAATTTTTACAAAACTCCTCATATGCTCTGGGATAGTGTAAATATTAAAAACAAAAAAAAACCAAACCAAAACAAAACAAAACACAAAACTGTCCCAACAATCAGCTACTTTGATCAAAAGGCATAGATCTTGGGGAAAAAAGGAAGGAGGAAAATGGCCAGAGAATAAGGAACCTGAATAAAGAATGTTTTACCAAATCCTGGTGCATTATTTCACTGATGCACTACAAGCGACCTTATTTTGGAAAAGGCTTTGAGATTCACTGAATGTGTGACCAAATTATGGAACCAATTTTTTTCCCTAATACAGGTTGGACCTCCCTAGTCCAGCACCATCCGGACCTGACTGGTCCTGAATGAGGGGATTTGATGAACTAGGGGAGGTCCCCTGTGGTTGGCCTCCCACCCCCCTACTAGGGTTACGAGGTAGACCCCCCCAAAATACCGGACACACTTGATCGTGGGCTGGGGAAGAGGACCAGCCGGGAGGGAGTGGGGCAGGCCAGGAGGAAGGGGTGGGAGGCGGGGCTGGAGAGGAGGTCGGGGCCGCGGGGCTGGCTGGGAGGAAGGGGGCGGGAAGCAGAGCTGGGGGAGATCAGGGGCCAGGGGCTCGACGGGGCCGGAGGAAGGGGGCGGGAAGCAGAGCTGGCGGGGGAGGGTGCAGCCACTGGCCGCAGCTGGAGTCCAACAGGCCGCGCCCCCGGCAGGCACTCCTTCTAGTTGCTAGTAGAAGCTGGGCGGGGGTAGGGGGAGTGGCTGGGAGCCGCTCCCCCCACCCAGCTTCTGCACCCAACCAGAGGCTCCCAGCTGGGAGGCGGGGCTGCGATTGGCGCTGGGAGCCTCTGGTTGTGTGCAGAAGCTGGGTGGGGGCAGTGGCTGGGAGTCCCAGCCACTGCCCCCGCCCTGCTCTGCTCGGCTTTTGCACGGGACCACAGGGCTCCCTGTGCCAATCGTGGCCCCGCCCCCCAGTCGCTGCCCCGCCCCCGCAAGGCTTCCGTCCGGCGCCCAGCCGGAAATTCAGAAAATACCGGACACCTGGCAACCCTACCCTCTGCCCCTCCCAACTGCTGGCTGCTTCTGGCCTGTACCTGGCCACACTGCCCCCAGGCTCAGGCTCTGGCCCTGGACTTGCTGTAGCTAAACTCCACCATCAGCCCCCCTGCTGCCAGCCTGGCAGAGGCTCCCCAGAGCAGGAGCTCCCTGCAGCACCGCAGACCTGCGGCTGCTGGGGCCAGAGCTCCTTGCTGCACTGCCAGACCCCTCTACCATGGGCCCCACTGCGGCACACCCTGTCTTGCCGCCAGACCTCCTGTTGGACCTCGGATGTTGCTGGACCAGAGAGTTCCAGTTTAGGGATGTACAACATACAGCAACTATACAGGAAGCCTGAATGACCATCTTTCTTATGATCTTAAAAAAAACCATAACAGAACGCTTTGTCTTTCACCACATGTATCTGCTTGTCCTGCACATTCCTGGAAGTATAAACAGAAGAAGTTGTACTTAGGGCCCTACCAAATTCACCTCCATGAAAAACACATCACAGACCTTGAACTCTGGTGTACTCGTATGTAATCTGGTCTTTTGTTTGTTTTTACGCTATACTGTGCAGATTTCAGGGGAGACCACCAGCATTTCTTAAGTTCGGGGGTCCTGACCTAAAAGGGAGGTGCAGGGGGTTGCAATCTTATTTTAGGGGTGTCACAGTATTGCCACCCTTAGTTCTGATCTGCCTTCAGAGCTGGGCGGCTAGAGAGTGGCAGCTGTTGACCGGTGTTCAGCTCTGAAGGATGCGCTAAAGTAATGGTGGCAATACCATACCATGCCATCCCTATCTCTGTGTTGCTGCTGGCAACTGCTTTCTAGCAGTCAGCAGCAACTGCTCTCTAACTCCTCAGCTCTGAAGGCAGTGCCACTGCCAGCAGCAGCACAGAAGTAAGGATAGCAATGCCAACACCCCTCCAATAAACTAGTGACCCCATCACAACGCCTTTTTGGCTTAGGACCCCTACAATTCCAACACCCTTAAATAGCAGAAATCATGAAATTTGTGGTTTTTAAAAATCCTGTCTCCAAAATGGACCATGAATTTGGCAGGGCTCTGTTTATAAATATTTCTCTTTTCTCCCTTCTTTTATCTATATAGAAAGTGTTACTACAGAACAAACTCTGTTTCATAGTACATATGCTCTGTGCTCTTGTTAAAACAAAAAGCAACAACTAAAGACTCTGTCAAAAATTATCCCTGCTGGCTGTGGTGTTACCTTCAGTGTATATCCAAATCACCAGGTGGAAGCAAGCCTATTACTCTGTCATACATATCAACATCAACTCAGCATGTTATTTTGAAAAGATGACACATTTCAGTAACAGAAATCACCAATCTTGTCACTGAAAATGGCATAACATTGCACTCTATACTCCAGGCTTTCCCTTCACACTTGCAAATGCCTGCATTATGCTGGCAAAGATCCAGTTGCAAAGTACAGGTTCATTTTCAATATGCACAGAAATTGCTTCTCTTATTCGTACAGCATGTTTTGTCCAAGCTAAACTAAAAGCAATCTGTGGGATTTTATTTGGATTCGTATCTAGTATGCACAAATATCAGAAGATGTCTTTCATTAAAATGGGAAATGTTATACTACTTTCATTATTATGATATTTCTCTCATCTTTCCAAAATAACTTGCTGAGTTTGTATTTGGTCCTTGTCACAAGTATAATATGTGCTTCCACCAAACGTTCTGATTAAAGACATAGGGAATATGTCCATTAACAATTGTGTTTATTTATTTTTTAATATTTTGACTGAACAATACATCCTTATCAAGTTTAGGGATGTAAATTCCATTTCATCAATTAACTGGTTAAATGTTATGTTTAACCGGTTAACCAATTAAGCAGGCTTGCATGGTAGGGGTGGGCTCCTCGCCCTCCGAGACCAGGTTGGAGTGCCCCATGGCATGCTGCTCCAGACAGGCCGGGCCTGCCACAGGCAGGGGCTGCTCCAGCCCCAGCCACCAGTTAACCATAACCAGTATCACCACATAAGGATAATGCTTACTGTTTAACCATTCATATCCCTAATGGAGTATACAAAAGTCTACTTGTCATAAGCTATGGTGGGTGCATGATGCAAGTTTCACATTTGATCATATCAAATCAAACCTCTCTAAAATATGTTTGAAATGCACCAACATATTTTTGTGTGATGTAAAATGAGTCAGGCAGCAGGGCAATTTTCCAGATGAGCCACCAAGGTTCAATTCTAATCCAAATGAGTCTATGATCAGCAACATAATTCATAATGAAGCTTCACTTTTAATCATGTACTGAATATTAAAGTTCCAAAGGGCGGCAGCTGACCCAGCAATGTTTGCAAGGGATTTAACCACGACATTTCCATCGTCTCCAGAGCAGATTCCTTTATGAACTGCTGTACCTGTAAATACTGAGTTAACCCAAGAGGTGGAGCTAAAGGTACAGGAGTAATGTTTTAAAGCCTAGAGGTTTTTTCCATTCTCAGTCGCCATAGGAATTTGGTGCAATGATTTTAATGCATCTGTGCCTTCCTCCCACTCCCACCCCCTCCAAAAAGAGAGAGAGAGAGAGGAGAGAGAGAGAGACCTATACAATTAAAGAACACAACAGACTTGTCAGCATGGTATCAGACACAGGTTCATGAGCAATTTTTTTTCCATGTAAAACTCCAGGAAGGGATTCCAAGTCAAGCAGAGTCATGCCAGCAGCCAATAACACAATATCAAGCCTATTTTCTTCTAGGGTGAATGCATATCAGCTTTGTTAATTGGAAAACAATCAGATATGTGCACACTGAAGCTACTCTACACTCAATCAGAGTTTAAGTCTCAACTGGTGGGAAGCGCAGCCACGGTCATTTACACTGTATGTGAATTTATAACATTAGTTTAATAATTCAGAAGCATGAATAATTAAAAATCTGAGTACTTTAGTTTTAATAATATGTTGTTGTATGTATGCAATAGAAAACAACATTTGAACATGACGTTTGAACTAACAAGTGGAATATTTTGAAATTGATTATGTCAGATAATTTATGATTAAATATCTGCTCTCTTGAATCTGGTAATGCCTGTCATTGTAAATGTTAAATGTAGGTGCCAAATTTACTATAATCAAGCAGATGAAATAAAAGATGTGTATTTTGTAGATACCAATGGGGTTGAACCTGTAGTTTGAAAGTGACATCAGCCAGTTGTTCTTTAGTAAAACAAACCAACCCAGCCATCCATCAGGTGTTTTGTGCCAAATTTCTTCTACTGGGTCCAAAAAGAGACTGACTGCACACAAAAGAAAAGTAATACTAAATGAAAGAGCTGCATATTAACCACATATTCACTAGAGCAACAAACTGACCTCAATCTGAACACAATTATTTTTATTTCTGTTTTTATTTTGTGGTTGAGAAACTATGACACCATTTTCCTCTTCCTCGAAGGGTAAAATCCTGGCTTTTACACCCTACATCTGGGCATGGTACAAGAACCAAAATAGACTAAGAGTGAGACTGATCATTTTTATACTTGTCACAGAAAATTAAAATAAAAAAATGCATTCATTTATGGTTTGTTTTTGCATGACAATGCTACATCCTAGAGTTTTTCCTTGAAGATGGAAGAAAAAAGAGTTATCGTCATCCATAAGAAGGCTGGATTGCTGATCCATTTTCCCATGTATCAGATGCAGCAGAGTCAGTCTTGTCATAAGCTCTCCATTTCCCATGGCAGTTGATTTCCCCTTCCCAGGATTCAATTTAATTTAATCTTATTACAAGTTGAATCTCTATAGTCTGGCACTCTCTGGCCTAGCAATATTCATGGTCCAGCATGATTTTAGACAGATATCCACTCATATGCGTGGCCAAATTTCCCATGGTCCCATAAGGTTTGTTTACAGCCCCCGTCCTGATTCTCAGTGACAGAACATTTTTATTTAGTCTAATTTACCCCTAAATGTCTTCTGAGAGTCGAGTAAGCAAAGGGAAGTGTTGGTTATGCTGCTAGACAACATTGACCTCCCATGGTCTGGCAAATTCTCTGGTTCAGCACCAGTCAGATCCTGAGAGTCCTCTACTAGCTCAACCCTAAATGCTTTACGGTTGAGAGATGAGCATGACAGTCTGTGATAGTCACCATTTTACATAGGAGAGGCATTTACATCTAACCTCTGCCCACAGTTGAAGGGGTGTGCGCTATCCACTGAGTGAATCTTTCATCTGGTAAATACGAAGTAGAGTTCCATTTGTCATCACCTTCAAGCAAGCACTGCTCTGCCTTCTGTTTTGCTAGAAAAATTCACAGGGTGCACATTCTATCTTAAATGTTAGCAGCACTAAAAGCCTGCAGGAGGCCATAAAATTGTAGCATGATTAACACAAGCCCCAAGAATGAAACTTATGCAAATGGACACCTGATAACTACAGTCATCTATACTAACAGCATGCAAAATCTCAGTCACTTGTTATAAATCAATCCTTTTGTGGGGTTACTAGCAGGTTTCACAGTATTCTGTAAAATACCTGGACTGAAAAATCAGTGGCCTAGACGAAAACATGCTATTCCCCTTTAACTAATTACTGGACTTATACTCCTCCAACTGATGCTGGTTTTTTACTTTAGTGAGGTTACTTCTCATATGTGTTTTTCATTTCAAATGAATTATTTATATGAAACTATGCACACTATTTGATAAGCCTCATCTTCTATAATGAGTAGCAATACCCAGAGAAACTGAAAATCAAATCATCGTAATACAGAAAGTCTCACAAACTCTGGGCTTGTCTAGCCAATGCTTTAGTCTTCATCAGAGGGGTGTAAATTCTAGTAAGCACTGGCAGGTAGGTGTCTTGCTGATGGCCCATGTGTTTCCTGCTGGCAGTTAGCCAAAGTTCACTAATACACATTACAGTAGTACTATTTGAAATGTGACTATGCTAATGTGCACATGGGAACTTTTAGTGCACGCCAGCAGGGTCCACATGAGGTAGGCAGAGCACCAGAATCTAGTGCACATTAGGATTTACACCCCTTTGGTGTGTAGCAATGCACCGTGTAAACAAGCCCTACATTTCTCAAGGTTCCATTGCTAAAACTCAGTGTTTTAGACCAAATTTTACACCAAGTTCACAAGTGTGTTCTAATCTGAAATCCAAGGATTGTGAATCCACAAAACTGGTTGTTCATGCACAGTATGAACAACTAGTTATCTGCATTTGTGCTGTGCACACTTATTTACTTAAAGTTTTGTGATGTGCTTTTACTACCTTGTCCTCAGGCATAGAGCACATTCAGATTGATTTTCTTCGATTTCCTTCAGCATAATGGTTCCATTTTACTTTATCCTTAAGAGCAACTCTTTATTAGCTTGATGTTACTTCTGTTCTTCTGGCAAGCAAGATCCTCTGGCTGTGTCTAGACTACTCCTCTCTGTCGACAGAGAGATGTAGATTAGGCACGTTGAAATTGTTAATGAAGCCAGGATTTAAATATCCCACACCTCATTAGCATAAACATGGCCACCGCTTTTTTTGAAACGGAGTTTTTTCGGAAAAAACGGCAGTCTAGGTGGATCTGTCGAAAATAAAGCCTTTTTCAACAGATCCTGTTGTGACGTAGTGGGGGTATCTGGCTAGTTCCTATGCTGGCTCTGTGGTAACCCCCACTGGCTGCCATCGGTACCACAGCCCAGAAGGATGAGTCATTATGCAAAGAGGGTCTCTCAACCTGTCTGACCAGCTACCCCCCAGGGAGAGAGACAAAGGAAGGGGGAATGCTGCCCTGGCTGGGGGCAGGGCTGGAAGAGTTGTTTTAGTTTCTGTCTGGGATCATGGAGGAACCAGCCTAAGCCAGGGGCTGGGATTTAGGGGCCCAGTCTCCCCCATCTCAAGGGGGGCTGAGGCATCCTAGACCTGCCCTGTAACCAGATTACATCGGTGCTGTGCTGTGCTGTGCTGTGCTGTATCCTGGAGAAGGAATAAACTCCCTCCATTCTACGGGCTGGTGGAGTCTGTTCGTGCCATTACGGGGGTGCAGGAGTCAGGGGACCCCAACGCGTCGTCACACTGGTGTCAGGAGTGGGATGCACTGCACCCCGTGGATGGAGCATCCAGCGGCGAGCGACAAGGTGCAATAGAAGCAAGAGCCGTGGAACCAGGCGTGCTGGAAACAGAGCGAAGCGGTTCCTGAGAATCGTGGCGCAGCAGCACTAGACTGGTGAGTCTGCACCGAGGGGACCAGCGGGAGATGGCCTACACCCTGAAGGCAGAGCTGGTGAAGCTGTGCAGAGAGAGGGGCTTGCCTGTGCGGAGCGCAACCAAGGCCCAGCTGATTGCCTGGCTGGAAGAGAATGCCCAGCCACAGGGCTGGGATCCTGTCCCGTGGGGAGCAGCCAGACCCCCACTGGGAGCGTGTCAGGCTCGGAGAGGGGGCGGAGCGCTGGAGGCCGCCGAAGAGACCGGACTGCCTCCCAGGGGAGCACTGCAAGCCGTAGTCCGCCCAGGGCGGGTCCAACCCCTCGGAGCTGCGGCGGCTAGAAATCCAGCTGCAGATGAAGGAATTGGAAGTCCAGGACCGTAGAGAGCAGCGACAGCATGAGCTGGCCATGGCAGAGCGGAGAAGCGGCGGGGCCCCGGCTGCGCCGAGTGCGGACGGGCCCCAAGGGCCCAGGGCGGCCAGACGCTTGGAGAAGCTCGTGGTGGCCCAATTGAAGGACATGGGAGACATAGACGGGTTCCTCAGCTCCTTTGAGAGGGCCTGTGGACTGCAACGGGTCCCCCCAGCTGACTGGCTTCAGGAGCTCATCCCCGCACTGAACCAGGAAGCTGCCGGGGTGCTCAATCAGCTGGAGGACCTACAGCCAGGGGATTACAACCGAGTCAAGGAGGCCCTGCTGCACAAGTTTGGGCTGACCCCCGAGATGTACAGGAAGAAGTTCCGGGGCGTGCAGAGGGAGCCACGGGAGACCTATGTGGATCTGGCCTCCCGCCTGGCGCAATACTGCCGCAAGTGGGTGTCTGGGGTTGGAGCCCAGACCGCAGAGGAACTGCTCAAGCTGATTATGATGGAGCAGTTCTATAAAGCGTGCCCACCCAGACTGAGGCTGTGGCTCAAGGACCGAAGACCAGAGACCCCCCAGGAGGCTGGGAGACTGGCAGATGAGTTCACGGAGAGCCGGTTCGGGTGTGAACGGGAGTCCCGGAGAGAAAGGGAATCGCACAGAGACCGGATGTCGGCTGAGCAACGGAGGGAGTCAACTACGAGGCGAGCCCAAGGAACAGGTCGTCTCTGCCCCAGAGAGCCAGCCAGGGCCTGGACAGAGACAGCCCAAAGCCTAACTTGCCATCGCTGTGGGCAAAAAGGCCACAAGAGGGCTCAGTGCACCAGGTCCCGTGACCTGGGACTTTCCAGGGTTAACTGGCTGGGGCTGGAGGAAGGGCAGGCTGCCCCAGAGGCAGGGGCTGGCAGGCAAACCTCAGCTCAGAGTGGGGGGAAGGATGCTCAGTGCACCCCCGGGAGGTCTGACCCTCGGGAGGCGGATTTCTCCGTGTACCGGGTGGGGGCAGGACGGCCCCTGCGGAGCGAGTGCCTCATACCCCTGGAGGTGGATGGTAGGAAGGTGACGGGTTTCTGGGACACGGGGGCGGAGGTGACGCTGGCCCGATCTGACATAGTGGCCCCAGACCGGATACTACCCCACACGCAGCTGACCCTGAAGGGCATAGACGGGTCCCCGTTTAAGGTGCCCGTAGCCAGGGTGCATCTGAAATGGGGGGCCAAGGAAGGTCTCAAGGAAGTGGGGTGCACCGCACTTGCCCACCGAGGTGCTGATGGGGAATGACCTGGAGGAGTGGCCCCAGGAATCCCAGCGGGCTCTAGTCACCGCCGGAGCCAGAGCCAGCGAGGGGCTGGCAACCTGGATCCAGGAAGGAGTCCTGGCAGGGTCCCCAGGGTCCCATCACCGTGGACACGGGGTCCAGCCAAGCGGGGACCCCGGACCTAGGCAAAGGTGGGGAACAGGTCCCGATCCCTGCCCCAGCGGCTGCATTCCAGGCTGAGGTGCAGGCAGACCCCTCCTTGCAGAGGCTGAGGGACGAGGCTGGCCTCCGTACAGTTCAGCCCCTGGGAGAGGAGGCCAGGAGAGATTCCTGTGGAGCGGGATTCCTGTTCGGGAATGGCTTCCCCAGGAAGGTGAGGGCATGGGGTCCAGCGGCAGCTGGTCGCCCCCAAAAGTATCGCCTCAAGCTGCTGTTTTTGGCCCATAATGTCCCCTTTGCGGGCCACCGGGGGATCCGGAGCACCCGGCTGAGGCTGCTCCAACACTTCTACTGGCCGGGAATATTTGCAGCCGTGCAGCGGTACGGCCGGTCCTGCGACTCCTGCCAGAGGGGCGGGAAGGCCCAAGACGGGAGGAAAGCTGCTCAGGGGCCCCTACCCTGTATAGAGGAGCCTCTGGGCTTGCTGAGAGAGTTATGGGAGGGGAAGACCTCCCGGGATGGAGCGTCGGGGGTGGAGGCCGCCCTGGCTGTCCAGAGAAGGCTCGCTGGGCTCATGGCCCCGGCCCGAGAGACCCTGGCCAGAGATCAAGGCCAGCAGAAGGGTGGGTGCGACCACCGAGGACAGGCCTGTGTCAGTCGCCCTGGAGCGGTGCGGCGAGTGGACAGAGGGAAGCCAGTTCATGTGGGGCCTTGCCACGGCCGGCCCGAGTCAAGGGGAGCACCCATGTCCCCAGGGCGGGTTCCCACGCAGAGGACCCGAACTTCCCTAGGTCACGAGCGGAGTGACCCTGCTCAGTTCGCTCTCGGAGGGGGGAGAACTGTGACGTAGTGGGGGTATCTGGCTAGTTCCTATGCTGGCTCTGTGGTAACCCCCACTGGCTGCCATCGGTACCACAGCCCAGAAGGATGAGTCATTATGCAAAGAGGGTCTCTCAACCTGTCTGACCAGCTACCCCCCAGGGAGAGAGACAAAGGAAGGGGGAATGCTGCCTGGCTGGGGGCAGGGCTGGAAGAGTTGTTTTAGTTTCTGTCTGGGATCATGGAGGAACCAGCCTAAGCCAGGGGCTGGGATTTAGGGGCCCAGTCTCCCCCATCTCAAGGGGGGCTGAGGCATCCTAGACCTGCCCTGTAACCAGATTACATCGGTGCTGTGCTGTGCTGTGCTGTGCTGTATCCTGGAGAAGGAATAAACTCCCCTCCATTCTACGGGCTGGTGGAGTCTGTTCGTGCCATTACGGGGGTGCAGGAGTCAGGGGACCCCAACGCGTCGTCACACCTGTATTCCTAAAAAAATGAGGTTAACAGGATCTGTCGAAAAAGGCTTTATTTTCGACAGATCCGCATCTAGATTGCCTTTTTTTTTTTTCAAAAAAACTCCGTTTCGAAAAAAAGCGGTGGCCATGTTTATGCTAATGAGGTGTGGGATATTTAAATCCTGGCTTCATTAACAATTTCAACGTGCCTAATCTACATCTCTCTGTCGACAGAGAGGAGTAGTCTAGACACAGCCAGAGGATCTTGCTTGCCAGAAGAACAGAAGTAACATCAAGCTAATAAAGAGTTGCTCTTAAGGATAAAGTAAAATGGAACCATTATGCTGAAGGAAATCGAAGAAAATCAATCTGAATGTGCTTTAGAAAACAGCTTGCATAAATTACTACAGGCTAGAGAGAATCTGGATTTTAGTTTCACTGGTTACAAGCACTCAAAATTGGGCAGCTATCAAGTCATCCTTTACAATATAATGAGGCAGCTGTGCAGAGCTCCACTGCAAAGAAATACATGTTGCATATAGCTGTAGGTCTCTTAAAATAGTTTTACTAGAAAAATGTGTTCTGTAAATTGACAGTTGCAAGTGAATCTTAAAAGTTCTTTGTAGATTTGCATAAGCCATCTCTCTCAAAGTCAGTGAATTATATCAAACTCTCCTCACTCAAAATCAATGGTACAATATGACCCAATGTTATGAAAAGAGGAAAAATATGAATTGTTAGCACAACAGCAATTCTCACTCTTTTCCATGAGGGCACTGAGAAAATGGCAGCTTTCACCTTGAAACAAACACTTTTGTGCCATAAAGACCAAATGTCTCAGTGATCAATGTTGTCACTGATGAGGAAAGAGAATGTCTCCAAAATGCACATGCAATTCCAGTGCTTAAATTCTACATATTCTTTTACCTCACACACATGCTGCAAGACAAACCTGATACACTGAAAAGCATCTGATCTTGCATGCATAGCACACATGCTTAGTTCTTCTATGACATCAGGCACCTTTGTTGGTGTTAAGAAGATGGCTAGGTTTCAGGGACTAATTCCTTTCTTCCCAGAACATACTGAATTTTTTTGCTTTTGCCATTGTCTTCGAGTGATTTCAGCAATGAGTTATGAGCAAGATTAAATTCTTCTGTGTTGGTGAACTACATCTTTCAGGGCTGAATTTTAAACACCATTTTTACTGCTTTTGGCACATGTGGTAATTCATTAATATTAATTGCTCTGTGCAAAACTTAGTAAAACAAACTGTCATTGGAGGTTAAACGAATTGTCGTTTTTTCTCTCTGCCAGTTCAGAATAAATTGATTTCTGACCTTTCCTTTATTTATTTTAAAATACAGATAACACCTCCAATACTCTTACATCACCTTGTACACTCATCCAAGGTGACATTTACAGTGACAATTTTCCATCTCAGCTTTACAGGACTGATCAAGTGAGAAATATCAAGGTATGCTGCATGATCTAAAAAAGTCCCCCAAAAATATATTATATGGAAACGGAACACATGGGCCAATTTCTGATGCTATAATTAGCCTGAGAGCTACTCAGCCATGAGATACATGGTAGCCAAACCCTACAATTAAATTGTTTTAGAAGTCAAATAAGCACAGAATGTAGTTGCAAGTAACAAACCTCTTTACCATTAAACACTGCATTCATCCAAGGGTTTGCCTGAAACTCAAAAACAATAGAAATGGAAGGGGAGAGGAGAGGAAAAAGCCCACTTCCCCTCCTTATTCTTGCTTTTACTAACCCTTTGAAAGTTTGAATTTAAAATTAGTTTCCTTAGGTGTTTGTTTTTACTTACCACTGGGCTTCTAGATGAGATTATTATTGTAGGGCTACCAAGAAAGTTAGACTGATTACAATAACTCTCTTGAGAAAAGTATTGGTGACATCTTTGATTTTTTTGTAAAGGAAAAAATTAAATATACTTTGTCAAAACAGTCTTCACTGAAGATGCCTAGAGGTGAGTATTTAAAAAGCAGCTCCTTCTTTACTCCAGGACTGTACTCTCACTAAAGAATCAATAATTAATATTTTAAAGTATATAAATAGAGCTGGTTGGGAATTCTGGATGAAACTTTTTTTCATATGAAAATGCAAATTCATTGAAACTCCATGCGATGCTGTGGTCAAAGGAGCTAATGCGATCCTGGGATGCATAAACAGGGAAATCTCTAGTAGTAGTAGAAAGATATTTGACCTCTATATTCGGCCTTGGTGCGACCACTACTGGAATACTGCATCCATTTCTGCTGTCCACAATTCAAGAAGGATGTGAATAAATTGGAGAAGGCTGAGAAGAACCATGAGATTGAGTACAGGATTAGAAATCCCACTTTACAGTGATAGTCTCAAAGAACTTGATCTATTTCGTTTAGCAGAGAGAAGGTTCGGTGGCGGGGGATTTGCACATGGAAGAAAAAGCTGCTGCTGGTAGACGTGGGCTTGGTGGGAGAGTGGAGGGCCAGGGCCACGTTGGTGGCTGCCCAGCTGCTTCTGGGGCAGGGTTGCATGCGGGCAGCTGCGTGGTGGCTGCCCAGCTGCTTCTGCGGCCTCAGCCATGGCTTTTCTGGGGGCTGGGGTTGGGGCCAGGGATGCTGCTGCTCTGGGGGTGGGGCCGTGGCCATGGTGTGGCGCAGCTACTCCAGGGAATGTGCTTGAGATGTGGCTGCTCTGGTGCCAGCTCTAGCCCTTCCCCAGGGCTGGAGCTGTGGCCAGGGCCGCATGTTGTTTGCCTAGCTGCTACTGGGCCATGTGGTGGCCGGCTGCTGGGGCTGGAGCTGGGCTGCAGTGCAGTTGGTCCTGGGGCCAGGGCCCCCCGCAGCCATCTTCCCCCCCTCACTGCCCTGTGGCTCTCAAAGCCCCCTGACCCCTTCAGCTCCCTTCTGGCTCCCCCCATATCACTGCCCCACGCTCAGCACCCCACCCCCTGCAAATCCTGGGCACTGGCAGCAGCTGTCCTCTGATCCACATGGGAACTTGCAGCCAGACCCATGAGGAGCAGCCTGGGACAGCCTCTACCCTGCACACAGGCTATCCTGGCAGCAGCACTCCCTGGGAGGGCAGGCCTTACCTTCTCCCCATCAGGTGGTGGGGGCACTGCTTGGGAGCAGGGCTTAGAGTCCCAGCAAGGGTGGGCTGGGCTGGGGTCTCTGCACTGGGAGAGTCCCTTGGGCAGCAGTGCCACTGGTGGGTGCCACAGCGGCACACATCCAAACAAGTGCACATGACTTCAATATTAGTGCACATGACAAAACACACCCCGCTCATAGATGGAAAATCTTAGCTGGAACACTGATAGTGAGCTCCTAATGTTGGAACAGATTGAATGCTGTGAAACGTAGTTCACAGGACAAAGAAGCCACAGTAATAACAGACTGGTACTAATACAATTGGAAAACATTCCCCCACTGCTGGCAAATGAAAAATAGGTTGCACTGATTCTTGGTGCACCTCTAGAATGGGAACATGCAGAGGATAGTTGGAAGAATAAATGAAGGTAATCTACCTGTTAATTTAACTTTACTTTATCTCCTGGGGGGTCAATGTATATGGATCATACCATCTTACTAAATAATGTGTGTTTACTTGAAGTGGAGGCAGAGAGAAGAATGAACATAGCCTAGTGGTCTGAACAGTAGAGAGAGACCTAGAAATTCCTGGGGTACATCTACACTGCAGGCTTTTTGCGCAAGAACGCCTGTTCTTGCGCAAAAACTTGCCAGGTGTCTACACTGCACGTGTGTTCTTGCGCAAGTAAATTTACAGTACAGCGTCGAAAACAGGGCTTCTTCCGGAAGAGTTATTCCTCTCCCCATGAGGAATAAGCCCTCTTGTGCAAGAGCTCTTCCACAAGAAAGCAGTGTAGACAGGCAACATGAATTTCTTGCGCAAGAAACCCCGTTGGCTAAAACGGCTATCAGAGCTTTCTTGCGCAAGAGAGCATCCACATGGACGCTCATGCGCAAAAGCACATCTCTTGCGCAAAAGCACATGGCAGTGTGGACGCTGTCTTGTGGAAGACCTTTTGCACAAGAACTCTTGCGCAAAACAGTTATTGCGCAAGAAGCCTGCAGAGTAGACGTAGCCCTGGGTTTTAGTCCTAGCTGCATCACTGACTCCCACTAAGTCCTCAGTCAAAAAACTAAAGGCCAGGTTTAAAAAAAATATATTTAGGCACACAAAGATGCAGAAAGGTGCCTAAATACCTTTAAAAATACAGCTCTTAGTATCAGAAGCCAGTGTGCCTTAGTTTCCCCAATAGTAAATGAGCAGAAATACATTCATTGTAGTAAAGTTGAGAGAATTAATACTTGTTTGGTGCTTGGAAGGTGAACAGTACTTTGCTATGTGAGTAGCAATATAGTAGCTAAACAATATAATCCTGTACAAAAAGATGTAAATATTATATATTTACAATTTTAAAATATATATTATATATTGTGGCAAGGGCCCCTCTTACTCAAGCCACCACTGGGCAGGCCTCTCACTCCTAACCCCAGGCTACATCTACACTGGCAGCTTCTTGCGCAAGAACTCTTTTGCGGAAGAGTTCTTGTGCAAAAACTCTTCCAGAAGAGAGTGTCTACACTGGCATGTGCTTTTGCGCAAGAGCATCCGTGCCAGTGTAGACGCTCTCTTGTACAAGAAAGTTCTCATGGCCATTTTAACCATCGGGCTTTCTTGCGCAAGAAATTCATGTTGCCTGTCTACACTGGCCTCCTGCGCAAGAACAGTTGCGCAAAAGGGCTTATTCCTGAGCGGGAGCATCATAGTTCTTGCACAAGAAGCCCTGATTTCATACATTAGAACGTCAGTTTACTTGCGCAAGAACACACGGCCAGTGTAGACAGGCAGCAAGTTTTTGTGCAAGAGCGGCCGCTTTGGCGCAAGATCGTGCCAGTGTAGACACAGCCCCAGAGTTTGGGTTTTGCAGCAGGTCTCTGTGGTAGGGAGCCCAGCCTGCCTCCCCAGACCCTCTAGCTGCCTCCACCTAACTCTGTTACAGATTGTTCTCTCAAACTTCTTCCTCTCTGTCTCTCCACCACCTTCCTTCTGTCCTCTCACACACCACCGCAGCTTCCAACTGCTGAGGCTTTTAAAGGCCCTCAGTCAGCCAGCAGAGAAGTCAGCTGGCCCCAAGCTGCCTGAGCCAGCTCCCTCCCATCTGTATCTAATTGGCCTGCAGTTCTCTGCTTCTACTTACAGGTTTTTCCCCCTTTTGGGCTGCCTTTTTTCCGTCTCTGAAGCAGCTCCCTGGCCTGACCCTGCCACAATATATATATATAATTTTGTAAGTAAAAAGGTTTGAGCACAGAAAGAATATTTCTCCGTAGTTTGCTCTTTCATGTATGAATCAGATGAATGTTTGCTGTGGAACACATGCTGGTTAAATTATCTCTCTGAGCATATGGAAAGAACAACATATGGCAGCCCTACTGAAGAAGCAATAGAAAGTGAATTACTAGCACAAGTAAAGAAAGTGATTCATCTGTGAAAGAGAACATTATTTGGCTACCATGAAAAAGAGAGAGAGAGAGTGAGTGAGTGAGTGAGTGAGTGTGTGTGTGTGTTTTCCTTCCTTCCTTCCTTTTTCCTTCCTTCCCCTGAAATGGAAACTTGTAGGATATTTAGAAAGCATCAAATAGTATTCCTGATTTTTCAGATACTTCCAAGAGCAAATCCATGTTCCGATACATCACACTCCTGCCAACAAAAGCAAGCAAACCTCACTGCCTAAGGAACAGAGCAATAAGAAGAACAACATCTGTTCTAATATAAGAACTGGTGAGTAAGAGGAAAAAAAGAACTGACTTACATCAGGATAAGCAAAAAATTATAACTTAGGTCAATTACTCTGATTTATGCATGAGGCTGTTTTAATTAGGGTGTTAAAACAGAATGTATATAAATATGGACACAACAAGGTAACTTGATAATTTAAGCCTGCACAAAAAAGTTATGGAACAGACGATAAAATATAAATGAATTATAATAAGAAAGTGGAGAAGAAACAAGAGAAGAACAGCTGAGGATATTACAGACCAGAGATTTGTAAAGCATCACCCAGTCCCAGGAAGGTAATTTCATCACGGAAAAAGCATGGAGGGGATCTTCAAGGAATCCACTTTGAAGCACTTTGAAAGAGGGGAAAAGCTTTGCTAAAATCAAGGTATATCACATCCACTGACTTTCCCATGTCCCAGATTGGTCAGGCAGGACTTGCCCTTGGTGAATCCATGTTGACTATTCCTGATCAATCTGATTAGCTTCTATGATGAGGTAACTGGCTCTGTGGACATGGGGAAGTCAGTGGATGTGATATACTTTGACTTTAGCAAAGCTTTTGACACGTTCTCCCATAATATTCTTGCCAACAAGTTAAGGGAATATGGATTGGATAAATGGACTGTAAGGTGGATGGAAAGCTGGCTAGATTGTCAGGCCCTATGGGTAGTGATCAATGGCTCGATGTGTGGTTGGTTTCAAGCAGAGTGCCCCAAGGATCGGTTCTAGGGCCGGTTTTATTCAATATCTTTATTAATGACCTGGATGAGTGGATGGATTGTACCCTCAGCAAGTTTGCACATGACACTGAGCTAGGGGGAGAGGTAGATACGCTGAAGGGCAGGGATAGGGTCCAGAGTGACCTGGACAGATTAGAGGATTGGGCCAAAAGAAATCTGAAGAGGTTCAACAAGGGCAAGTGTAGAGTCCTGCACTTGGGACAGAAGAATCCCAAACATTGTTACAGGCTGGGGTCCGAATGGCTATGCAGCAGTTCTGCAGAAAAGGACCTGGGGATTACAGTGGATGAAAAGCTGGATATGAGTCAACAGTGTGCCCTTGTAGCCAAGAAGGCTAATGGCATATTAGGGTGCATTAGGAGCATTTCCAGCAGATCTAGAGAAGTGATTATTCCCCTTTATTCAGCACTAGTGAGGCCACATCTGGATTATTGCGTCCAATTTTGGGCCCCCCACTACAGAAAGCATGTGAACTCACTGGAGATGGTCCAGCGGATGGCAATGAAAATTATTAGGGGGCTGGAGCACTTGACCTACGAGGAGAGGCTGAGGGATTTGGGCTTATTTAGTCTGCAGAAGAGAAGAGTGAGGGGGGATTTGATAGCAGCCTTCAACTTCCTGAAGGGAGGTTCCAAAGAGGATGGAGAGAGGCTGTTCTCAGTAGTGACGGATGGCAGAACAAGGAGCAATGGTCTCAAGTTACAGTGGGGGAGGTCTAGGTTGAATATTAGGAAAAACTGTTTCACTAGGAGGGTGGTGAAGCACTGGAATGGGTTACCTAGGGAGGTGGTGGAATCTCCATCCCTAGATGTTTTTAAGTCTCAGCTTGACAAAGCCTGGCTGGGTTGATTTAATGAGGTTTGGTCCTGCTTTGGGCAGGGGGCTGGACTCGATGACCTCCTGAGGACTCTTCCAGCCCTATAATTCTATGATCATTTACTTTTCTTGGCTTGTCTGCTTTTTACATGTATATGTAATATATAGGTGATTGTCTTAAAACATTGTCTTAAAACATACATAATAAGAGCTAAAACCCCTGTATTAATTGGCGTGGATCTCATCTCTCACCCAAGAAGTCACTGGAATTATATCAGTGATTCATTTGGTCCAAGATTAGTAAATGTAATGTGGAGCTTAAGAGGTGTTTAATGCATCCTAACGTTAGCAATTCTACTAACACTCGCAGACTGCTAACAATTCCCTAAAACAAAGATACCAGAACACAAGCTCATGGAGAGTTGCCTAGCACTTTACCAAGCCTATAGAATAAGATAAATTCAATAGAAGTGTGGAAATGAACTTCTGAAGTCTGGTCATAGGTTATGGAGGGTTCTGGCAGCCAGTTATTTGTCTTCTTATCAAAATTTCCAAACCCATCAGGGTGATTCTTCTCCAAAGTAAGACAACCACACATGCTCTGTACATTTCAAATCTTTAAGCCAACTGAAATCTAGTCTCTTTTCCACAATAATTATAACATTTATTGTCTTTGAATCAGGACGAAGACATAAACGTGCGTGGTCATAGCACTTCCACAATGGTATTGTTTTAGACAGCAGGAACAGTGCACTCCCTGAAGCCTAAACAGCTGTCTCAGTAGAGAATGGAGCATATGTGTGAGCCTACTTTAACCTTATTTACATATTATGGATGGTTGAACAGGTCTGACAGGCTGGATCACACAGGTCCCCTAGAAGCTGCCACCTAGGTCAGAGTTTGGGAGGGCAAGGGGGAGGGTAGCAGCCCTGTTTATTGGGATGTGGCTTGCTTTTCTTTCCGTTTCCCGGACTACCAGGGAGCAAAGGGAAAGTGCTTGCATTATGTGTTTTACTCCTTTGCCCCCTCCCTTCACCAGCCAGGAGTAAGAGGCATGTGTGGAATGGAAGTACTTTCCCCTCGCTCCCTGATAATCAAGGGAACAGGATGAAAAGCAAGCCACGGTACGCATGGCTGCTCTCCCCGCTCTCACAAAACTCTGCCCTTGCATCTGGTGTGCTGGTCATATCACTGCATCCACCTACCTGAGTGAGTCAGCGACCAGGGAGCTTGCGAACAGGGGCTGTTAACAGGGAGTTTGGAGAGGGAGTTGGGAAGGGGGTGAGATGCACTCGCCTTTCTTTAAAATCTTTTCACTACACTTCTGCCCTTCAAGGAGGCATTTAATAACAACTGAGGAATCTCTCCGAAGGAAGGCAGGTATGGATGGTGAGAGGTCTGCTGTTGTTATCTGCACAGCATGTGCCATGTTTGTCTTCCTTCCGGAAGAAAGAAGGGATTTCATCTGCACTAAGTGCAAGCTGGTCACCATTTTGGAAGAAAAAATTGGAGGACTTGATGCGTAAGTATTGACCCTACGTTCTATCAGAGAGGATGAAGACTTCCTCGATAGAAGGCAGCGTTTAATCCTGCAGGCACAGCAGGCTGAAGAGCCAGTCAGGGTAGTACAGGATAAGGAAGAGAACTGGCAGCATGTAACCTCTAGAAGGAGAAGGCGGCCAACTCAGGTATCTCCCATCCCTGTAGAGGTAAGTAACCGCTATCAGGCTCTCTCCACAGGCACTGTGGTGGAGAATGCTTTAGTAGGGACCTCTCAGGGAAGAAATCAGAAGGGAACACCATCTACTGGAAGGCATGGGATACGTAGTCTTAGGGATAGGGGTTCCACTACCACGACCCCCAAAAGAAGATCGGTGGTGGTGGTGGGAGACTCCCTCCTAAGAGGGACTGAGTCATCCATCTGCCGCCAGACCTGCAATCTCGAGAAGTGTGCTGCTTACCGGGAGCTCACATTCAGGATGTGACCAAGAGTCTTCCGAAAGTGATTAAACCTTCGGCTCACTACCCCTTCCTGCTTCTCCATGTAGGAACTAACAATACAGCCAAGAATGTCCTTGAGTGGGTCACAGCAGATTATGTAGCGCTGGGAAGAAGGATCAAGGAATTTGAAGCGCAAGTGGTGTTCTCGTCCATCCTTCCGGTTGAAGGAAAAGGACTGGGTAGGGATGGTCGAATTAAGGAAGTAAATGTGTGATTATGCAGGTGGTGTCGGAGAGAGGACTTTGGTTTCTTCGACCATGGGACTCTGTTCTGGGCACAAGGATTGTTAGGAAGAGATGGGATCCACCTAACCAAGAGAGGAAAGAGCATCTTCGTGGGCAGGCTTGCAAACCTAGTGAGGAGGGCTTTAAACTAGGTTCGTTAGGGGATGGTGACCAAAGCTCTGAGGTAAGTGAGGAAGCCGGACACCAGAAAGAATCACAAGGAGGAACGAGCAACAAAGGAGGACCCCTGATTCGGATGGAGAAGATAGGGCGATCAACTGGCTATCTAAGGTGTTGGTACACAAATGCGAGAAGCCTGAGAAACAAACAGGAAGAATTAGAAGCCCTGGCCCAGTCGAAGAACTATGATTTGATTGGAATAACGGAGACTTGGTGGGATGACTCTCATGACTGGAGCACTGTCATGGAAGGTTATAAACTGTTCAGGAAGAACAGGCGGGAGAGAAAAGGAGGAGAAGTTGCATTGTATGTAAGGGTATGTCTACACTTGCCCCCTAGTTCGGACTAGCAAATGAAGCATACGAAGTTGCTAATGAAGCGCGGATTTAAATATCCCATGCTTGATTAGCATATTAGTCGTCGACATTTTAAAATGCTGGTAGCCGAATTAACTGCGGCGTGTAGACGCGTAATCTGATCAAAACCCTTCCTCGAATTAACTGTTATTCCTTGTGCAATGAGGAGCAACAGTTAATTCGAGGAAGGGTTTTGATCGGATTACCGCCACACGCCGCGAGTTAATTCGGCTACCGCATTTTAAAATGGCGACCGGCCGCGAATATGCTAATCAAGTGTGGGATATTTAAATCCCGCGCTTCATTAGCAACTTTGGTATGCTTCATTTGCGTCCCTAGTCCAAACTAGGGGGCATGTGTAGACATACCCTGAGAGAGCAGTATGATTGCTCGGAGCTCCAGTATTTAGAGGGAGAAAAGACTGTTGAGAGTCTATGGGTTAAGTTTAGAGGTGGAAGCAACAGTGGTGGTGTTGTGGTTGGGGTCTGCTATAGACCACCGGATCAGGTGGATGAGATAGACGAGGCTTTCTTTGGACAACTGAAAGAAGCTTCCAGATCGCAGGCCCTGGTTCTCATGGGCGACTTTAATCACCCTGTCATCCATTGGGAGACCAATGCAGTAGTACACAGACAATCCAGGAAATTTTTGGAGAATGTTGGGGATAACTTCTTGGTACAAGTGCTGAAGGAACCGACCAGGGGCCATGCGCAGGCTTGACCTGCTACTCACAAACCGGGAGGAACTAGTAGGGGAAGTAGAGGTGGGTGACAACCTGGGAAGCAGTGATCATGAGATGGTAGGTTTCAGGATCCCGATCAAAGGAAGAAAGGAAAGTAGCAAAATACACACCTTGGACTTCAGAAGAGCAGACTTTGACTCCCTCAGAGAACTGATGGGCAGGATTCCCTGGGATGCTTACATGAAGGGGAAAGGAGTCCAGGAGAGCTGGCAGTATTTTAAAGAAGCCTTATTACAGGCACAGGAAGAAACCATCCCAATGTGCAGCAAGAAAAGCAAATATGGTAGGCGACCAGATTGGCTTACCGGGGACATCCTTGGTGAGCTTAAATACAAAAAGGAAGCTTACAAAAAGTGGAAACTTGGACAGGTGACTAGGGAGGAGTATAAATATATTGCTCGAGAATGCAGGGGAGTTATCAGGAAGGCAAAAGTGCAGTTGGAATTGCAGCTAGCAAAGGATGTGAAGGATAACAAGAAAGGTTTCTACAGGCATGTTAGCAATAAGAGGGTGATCAGAGAGGGTGTGGGGCCCTTACTGGATGAGGGAGGTAACAGTGACAGATGATGTGGGAAAAGCTGAAGTACTCAATGCTTTCTTTGCCTCTGTCTTCACGGACAAGATCAGCTCCCAGACAAATGCACTAGGCAATGCAGTATGCGAAGGAGGTGGACAGCCCTTGGTGGAGAAAGAACAAGTTAGGATCTAGTTAGAAAAGCTAAACATACACAAATCCATGGGCTCGGATTTAATGCATCAGAGAGTACTGAGGGAGTTGGCAAATATCATTGCGGAACCTTTGGCCATTATCTTTGAAAACTCGTGGAGATCGGGAGAGATCCCAGATGATTGGAAAAAGGCAAATGTAGTGCCCACCTTTTAAAAAAGGGAAGAAGGACAATCCAGGGAACTACAGACCAGTCAGCCTTACCTCAGTCCCTGGAAAAATCATGGAGGGGATCCTCAAGGAATCCATTTTGAAGCACTTGGAAGAGGGGAAAGTGATCAGGAATAGTCAACATGGATTCACAAAGGGCAAGTCGTGCCTGACCAATCTGATCAGCTTCTGTGATGAGGTAACTGGCTCTGTAGATATGGGAAAGTCAGTGGATGTGATATACCTTGACTTTAGCAAAGCTTTTGATACGGTCTCCCACAATATTCTTGCCAACAAGTTAAGGGAATATGGATTGGATAAATGGACTGTAAGGTGGATGGAAAGCTGGCTAGATTGTCGGGCCCAACTGGTAGTGATCAACAGCTTGATGTCAGGTTGGCGGTCGGTTTCTAGCGGAGTGCCCTAAGTATCTGTTCTTGGACTGGTTTTGTTCAATATCTTTATTAATGACCTGGATGAGGGGATGGATTGCACCCTTAGCAAGTTTGCACATGACACTAAGCTGGGGGGGAGAGGTAGATATGCTGGAGGGCAGGGATAGGGTCTAGAGTGATCTGGACAGATTAGAGGATTGGGCCAAAAGAAATCTGATGAGGTTCAACAAGGGCAAGTGTAGAGTCCTGCACTTGGGACAGAAGAATCCCAAACATTGTTACAGGCTGGGGACCAAATGGCTAAGCAGCAGTTCAGCAGAAAAGGACCTGGGGATTACAGTGGATGAGAAGCTGGATATGAGTCAACAGTGTGCCCTTGTAGCCAAGAAGGCTAATGGCATATTGGGGAGCATTAGCAGGAGCATTGCTAGCAGATCTAGAGAAGTGATTATTCCCCTTTATTCGGCTCTGGTGAGGCCACATCTAGAATATTGTGTCCAGTTCTGGAGCCCCCCACTATAGAAAGGATGTGGATGCACTGGAGAGGGTCCAGCAGAGGGCGACCAAAATGATTAGGGGGCTGGAGCACATGACCTATGAGGAGAGACTGAGGGATTTGGGTTTGTTTAGTCTGCAGAAGAGAAGAGTGAGGGGGGATTTGATAGCAGCCTTCAGCTTCCTGAAGGGAGGTTCCAAAGAGGATGGAGAGAGGATGTTCACAGTAGTGACAGATGGCAGAACAAGGAGCAATGGTCTCAAGTTGTGGTGGGAGAGGTCTAGGTTGAATATTAGGAAAAACTATTTCACTAGGAGGGTGGTGAAGCACTGGAATGGGTTACCTAGGGAGATGTGGAATCTCCATCCCTAGAGGTTTTTAAGTCTCGGATTGACAAAGTCCTGGATGGGATGATTTAGTTGGGATTGCTCCTGCCTTGGGCAGGGGGCTGGACTTGATGACCTTCTGAGGTTTCTTCCAGCTCTATGATTCTATGATTCTACCTGCCCTCAGGGGCACGCCACCGCTCAGTCCTGCTGGGCCAGAAGCTTTGGACTTCCCGCTGCAAAGGCAGAGAGTTGTGGTAACAGCCACCAGCAGAGTAACAGACGCTGGGAGGGTTCAGCTTTAGGGACCTGATAGCACCCCAGAACACAACACAACACAACGCAAAAGTCACCAAAACCCGAAAGTTTTTTTGTACAGGATTATATTGTTTTACACTGAGAAAGCTCATAAATTTGCCTTATGAAAGATATATAGTGAAAGAGAGCTGCACAGCTGTCTGCCTCCCTATACTTACAATTATTTACCCTGGGCTTGAAAATAAAAAGTGTTTTTTATTAAGTATAAAAAGTAGGATTTCAGTGATTGCAAGTGAAAACAGAACAGATTAAAGTAAGTAACTAAGCCAAATAAACAAAACACACCAATTATGCCTAATACACTAACCTTGGCTTCTCCCTAGAACCATCTGGTCTGGGGATGGCCTTCACACTTATCTTCCAACACACATTCCTCATTCACACACACCAAACTGGGTTGATTTCTTTGTTACACAGACACAATATGAATATTTAAGCAGGAACATCAAATTACAATTTAAAGGGAACAATCATCACACTCTTTTACTTATGTCTCACTGCTAATTGTAAACTTAAACAAAGTGGTGACCATAAGGGTCTATTCCTGCCTTCGAATCAGCTTCAGACACAAGGTTCAAATCAGCTGGCTCACACATCTTAAACAATGGCACACTTAAGCCATTCCTTTCTGCTTTCAGAAAGGGTGGCTGGGGCAAGATATACCAAACCATAATCATAGAACACATCAATGCATTTAATATCTAAACTACTACATTATTATTTTTTATTGTAACTCGTACATGACCTAAAACAGGATTTCTCTACTATAGGAGGATGAAGATATCTACCTACACCTTGCCCAGGGGCCCAACAAGTCTGTAGTCTCCTCTGGTTACAGCCATGTTGGTCACAGGATATTAGAGTGACAAGGTGGATGAGGTAAAGTTTCTTAGACCTAAAGAAGAGCTCTGTGTAAGCTCAAAAGCTTGTCTCTCTCACAAACAGAAGTTGATCCACTAAAAGATATAACCTCACCCACGTTGTCTTTACAAAGGGAATTGTATTTTAGCCAGAAGGGAACTGTATTTTAGCCTGTCTGACCCTTGATTACTAGGAGCTTGTCTATACTTACAGTGCTTGATTTTCCACACCCATGAGCAATGTAGTTCTACCAACATAAGTTTGTAGTGTGGACCAGGGCTCTATCAACTTTCTATCCCTATCCTGCTGGCCCCACCCACTCTCTTGGAAAACATCTCTGCCCAAAGTCACATGACATGACATGACATGACATGACTGCAAGAAATCTGTTGATCTCAATCTTGAGCACAGAATAGTTCAGACTGGGGATGTTAAGGACTAGTCGACTGTCTGATAAGCAAACGCTTATCGGATAGTCGACTAGTCACTCCCCTCCCCCAACAGATAGAGAAAGCAAGAGGGGCAGGGAGAGAGAGGTACTTCAAAGCGGCAGTGCGCATGGCGGCGTTTCAAAGGGGCAGCACTGCACAGCTAACCCCAGGCTCCAAACCGCTTTGAAATGCTGTGCAGAGCCCGGAGTCAGCTGGGGAGTCCCCAGCTGACCCCAGGCTCCGCAGGCATTTCAAAGTGGGGCTCATCACATGGCCTGTGGGAGGGATCCTTTGAACATGGCCTCCACTGGGAACACACTCCACAATGACAAAGTGTCTCCAAGGCGGGGTGAGCACTGAAAGACGCAAGTGGATAGGCTGGCTGGAGCAGACAGGGTACAGGGTAGTGGCATTTCTAGCCCCCTACGTAGGAGGTGCCGGGAGCACCAGGGCATTGTGGGGAATGCTTTGTATTCGTGCCCATCAGCGTAAAAGAAGCTATTTGCATATATCTGCATAAATATTTGCATGTATATGCAACCACACTTAAATTGCGGCGCTCCGCATGTGCTGTGAGTATCATTGGGGCCTCCAGGGCTTCCAAAGTTGAGTAGCCCTGAACTAACCCACCTTTTAATGAGCTTGCTCATACTAGGAAAACTTGTGTTAACATAACAGTGAAGAGGCAATTTAGCTAACACTGGGTTGACAATGAATGACTGGCCAGCATAGACAAGCACAAGTCGTGCTCATTATGTTTAAAACATTGAGCATACTGAAACCCTCATTCTGAGAGGGGGCTTTAAGATCAACTGTAGTAATATTTAGTAATTCTTATGCTGCAAATCATTTTGAAAACTATAGTGGAACAGCAGGAAATACATGTATGGCTTGAAAAATGGTTTTCCAAGAATGAATTAAGCTAGAGGCAGAATTGCTTCAAAGTAGGATTTTTCAAATTTTGCTCAATGCATCAGTAGTTCTTTAAATAAATTCATTTCTTTTTTAAATTGATCTTTTTTACTTAAAAGTTTATGAAAATGAAGGCTTGCTGCTTAATTGCTTTTGTTTGGCTAGGTAAGGATGCTTGCACTAACTAACCTACTGTTTAGCCAAGCAATTGAAAGAAGAGGTTTAAAATGCTCAGTATAGATCAATAGGAGCTGCTAGGGTTGCCAGATGGTTTCAACAAAAATACTGGACACACTTGACATTACATCACAATCTACATTACATCTTATTTAGAAAATACCGGACATTCATATTTCCTCAATTTGTTTCCCGAACAGAAAACTCAAACACTGGACTGTCCGGTTCAAAATTGGACACCTGGCAACCTTAGGAGCTGCAGTGGAGTTTAAAGCATCTACTTGGGGAATTCAGTTTTACCATTACTACTGTGCTGTGCTGAGTGTCAATATTTGCTGTGTCACTTGTTACTTTTCTTTTAAGAAAATCATTTGTACTGTTAGTGAAAATTCCAGTAAAGCCTTAATTTTAAAAATATCATTCTGGATTCCGGGGAAGATGACAGTTTTGTTTCTAAAACAATTTGAAAGGAAAAACTGTCAATTTCACTTAAAATATCCATCAAACAAAATTACTTTTTTCTACCTTTGTTTTGAAAATAATAGGATATTAGCTCTGTAGCAACTGCCCCATAGAAATAAAGGGTAATAAAAAACAAAAAATTGGAACAGTTGGGGAACAGTTAACTTGAAAGCACAAGACGCCATCTCCATAATTGTAGACTTGGCTACAATAAATCATTGTTAAAAGTTAGAGCTAATATCAGTGAAATAACAAAAGCTCCTAATGGATTACAGCAAGGAGACTGAATAGAGACACTAAGAGGTGAAGGTAGCACATTCTTTCATGTGGTGGCACTTGACAGGCCCTGAGTTATGTGCTTCTGGTAAAGGAAGTGACATGAATTCATTGTGCTTCACAACGTTCACTCCCCATATGACCACACTCTGAAATGGCATCACTGTTGGGCCTGTAGATATGCTTTGTTCCTCAGTCTACTGCAAAGCTAGCTTTAGAAAAACTGGTTCCTTTTATGACTCAAAGACTAGAAAGGAGTCCTGTTCTGCCTCTACAAAACCAGCAGCCTAACTAAGAAGGACATATTCTTGAACCTTACAAGTATGGTATAAGAAGTTCTCATTCAATGGAAGTGACTAAACACATGGAATGAAAAGACATGCAGGCCTGTGGCTACTGTGGTCTTCTTCGCTAATGCCTCCTTAACTCTCTCACAGCTGGGAACCTCTGTGCAGCAATGAATCCCAATTTTATTATTTTTAAATTGTCCCTGATCCACTGGAAAGTGGTCACTTTTCACCTATTCATTCATACTGTTTAAGGCAGTGGCATGGGACATTTAGGTGGGCTCACACTTTGGGTGGGCAGGCAGTATGGGGGTTGGAAGTGCACAAGGGATCGAGGGCCTGCCTCCACCTCCCCCTTCCAGTCCAGCTGCCTTTGCAGGGGCTGATTGATGATTTGGCCAGGGCCCCCCAGATCCTGCACGTATACCCAGCTCTATGAGGAGATGCTGCTCTCCAGCATGCACAGCTCCTGGTACACATCACCATCCCACTGCCCCATGTCAGTCCTGGCTGCCCGCAGCGGCAGGCCTACATTTTTTGATGATCACCCCTTCCAGACTGCCCTCCTCCTGTTGTGGCACATGCACAACACATTCATCAGCCTCCCCACTGCTGCTAGGGTTGCCAGATGGTTTCAACAAAAATACCGGACACACTTGACATTACATCACAATCTACATTACATCTTATTTAGAAAATACCGGACATTTATATTTTCTCAATTTGTTTCCCGAACAGAAAGCTCAAATACTGGACTGTCTGATTCAAAACCAGACACCTGGCAACCCTAACTGCTGCCCTGCCCCCCCGGGTGGTCCGGGGACATGAGCACCTGTTAGGTGGCATCTCTTAGGTCTGGGTGGGGCTGCTCCTGAGGCCAGAGCAGAGCTGGAGATGGGCCTGGAGGCTAAGTGGGTGGGTTGTGGCCCATCCAAGCCCATGACTTAAGACAGTAAGTCTAGTCTGATCTCCTGTATATCACAGACCATTACATTTCACCCACTCTCCTCTGTGCTTAGCCCAATAACCAAAGCTTAACTTCCAGTAAGATATTCAGTTGTGCTCTGAAGACATCACAAGAATGAGAATCCCCTGTATGCTGTGGTATTTAGTTCCAATGGCCAATTACCCTCACTGCTAAAAAATGTGAGCCTTGTTTCCAGTTGGAATCTGCCTGGTTTCACCTTCCAGCTATTTTTGAAATGGAGCTGAGGGCTCCAGCGGAGATTAAGCTTCCCAGTCATGTAGCAGTAGACCTGCCGACAGGAGTGGGGTGGGGCAACTAAAGGGTTTGGGGCTCTTGGCTGCCACTACTCTGGCAGTGGCAGTGGCCAAAGCTCCAGGCCCTTTAGAATCACCACTGGAACACCAGGTGGCCGGCTTGAGAGCACTGCGCCACATTTTCCGGCTGTTTCTGAGGGCCAACGGGGGAGGGTGCTGTGCGTTTTGGGAGGCACTGGGGTCTGGCTGGCTCATCACTACCCCTTCTACTTAAGGCCCTGCCCCTTCCGGGAGTGTAAAGCCACCCCCTCCACACTGCTCAGGGGCCCGGTGTTGTATCATGCAAGCAAGGTAGTAACAAACTTCAATAGGCCTTTATTTATCAAAGTGAAACCTCTTTACAAAGCTGCTGCTGCTCCCCTCTGTAGCTCTCACTCAGGCCTGGCCCATCTCCTCCCCTCTCCTTCCTGTTTCCTGTGCTTCCAGATTCCCAACAGCCAGTGCTCCCAGTTCTAATAAATAGAAGCAGCATCTAAAACACCACATTCCCTCCTCTCTTAAGAAGCTCTCCCAATTATAAAATAAACATTGTTGTTCTAACCACAGCAACAAATATGGAACAAGCCACTATACTGTTGACAGAAATATTACACTGAACACCATACCCGGCCACCCTGTGCAGCAGACAAGAGGTTTGAGAAGCAGTTTAGCCTTTACATATGGACAAATGGAGCCACTGAGAATCTAAGCAAGCAAAAGTCAGCCAGCCATCTTTCTTGTGGTTGAGCCAAGCAGAGCAGGCTGATTATGAGACAGTGCTCCAAAAAAACCAAAGTGCATATTCACTGAACAAAAAGGAAAATCACAACAGTGTAAGCAACAGCAAAGAGGGTTTTTTCCATTAATTTTACAAGAAGCAGCACCAAATGACTGGACTATTACACTGGACACAACTGGAACCCTTGTGTCTTTTACACTGAACATTCGGGTCGGCCCGTGAACCTAGGCAGACTAGGCAGTTACCTAGGGCGCCGCCAGCCCGGGTGCCCGATGATGACATCACAGCCATTGACGGCCGAGCAGGTGGGGGCGCCGATCGCGCCTTCTGCCTAGGGCGCCAGCTGCCGCAGACGGCCTCAGGCCGCTCCTGTGAACACTGGTGCATATTCCAATGTTATACCAGACTTAATTGTAAAACACTTGAGGGGAAAGAGGAGACAGGACAGCCACCTCAGGCAGGTAAAACTTAGAGCTTAGGAGCGGATTCCTACAGTTGGTGAATGAAAGCTGGGGGTAAAGATGAAAAAGATCTCTGAAGAGATCAAATTTGTGATTCTGCCAGGGAAGCAGGTATCTATACAAGGATTAAAAATGTGTCAGACATTAGGTCTTATTCAGAAAGTAAATGGCAGAGAGAGGCAGGAGCAAATCAAAATTAAATATATCAAGATGTCTTGGAGGGGACTGGGAAATTGACCGCAGAGTATAAAACCCACCTGTCAGAGAGCAAAATCCTACCCTGCAATTTCTTTTAAGGATGTTCCCCAGGTTCAAAGAAAAAAAACTAAGGCGGACTAGACACATGGATAGTTTGAAGCATTACTGAGAGATTGGAAGACCTCATAGAGTGGATCCAGTCTCTAGTTATGGAACCCTTCACCTATATCTAGACCCCAAAAAACTCAATATATAAAAATGGAACATTTTCCTATTCCCACAAGAGAGGACATTTCTGGAGAAATGGCACAGGCTAAATATTTCTCCACATCAGATGCAGCAGCTAGGTTTTGGCAGGTTCCACTAGGAAAAACTAGTATGCATCTGTGTATGTTTCAACACTATTCAGGACTGCCTTTTGGATTGTGCTCAACCTCAGAAGTGTTTCACAGAATTGTACAACAAAAAAATTCAGGTGCCAGAATATATAATAACAATGTTTTAAAATGAGGATGTACACTGAAGGAAGGGTATCAGACACTACAGAGAGCTCTAGAAAGGGCTCACTCCGCAAGATTAAAATCACATAAACAAAAGTGTAAATTTAGAATCAGTAAAATAAACAGTGATGGGGGCAAAAAACCTAATTTATTTCAAGAATGAGCTTGATAAGTTTATGGAGGGGATGGTATGAGGAGATTGACTACAAAGGCATATGGCCCATGCATAACTGCTATTAACAAATATCTCCAACAGCTGGAGACAGGACGCTTGAAGAGAGTGACTCTGAGTTTCCAGAGAGAATTCTTTCCTGGGTGTCTGATTGATGGATCTTGCCAATACACTCATGCAATAATTGATCACCATATTTGAGTTGGGAGGGAATTTTTCCCCAGGTAAGATTGGCAAAGACCCTGGGTGAGGGTTGCTTTACTCTGCAGCATGGACAAGAATCACTTACTGGTTTGAACTGCAGCAAATGGTGGATTCCTTGTACCTTGAAGTCTTTAAAGATTTGACTCAAGTCACAAAGGGAAGCAGGTATCTATACAAGGATTAAAAATGTGTCAGGCATTAGGCCTGTTACAATAGTGGGTGGATGAAGTTCTGTGGCCTGCAGTGTGCAGAACATCAGATTAGATAATCATGACGGTCCTTCTGGTCTTAAAATCCATGAATAACATTATTTTGTGCAAAAGTTTAACAGAGCGAGGGGTACAGACAGACCACAGCAGGGCAGAGGCAATTACCAACTGATAAAGTAGTACAAAGGCTCATGGACATGATAAACTTTGTACCTGACTTGGCTGCTAAAACCAGCAGCCTAAGAACATTACCATGGAAAAACATTTGGTGGACTTCAGAGGCACATCAAAGGAGGAGTTTGAGAAACAAGCAGTTAATAATAAAAGCTCCAGTACTTATGGCTCCAGCAGTGCAGCTCTTCTTCAGAAGTATGGTGAGCACTGACAGCCTGTACCATATGGGTCCAGAGCTCTGACTAAAACTGTGTGCCAGTATGTTTAAATTGAGAAAACGGCTTTGGCTCTGGTGCATGGATGCAAGAAATTCCATGTTTTCCTGTATGGGAGACCAGTGTTTGCAGACATAGATCAGAAGCAACACGAAAGAGACAGATTAGCTGACAACACTCCGGGCATGTCTACGCTACGCAGAAGATTGATGCTTCCGTGGTCGATCTTTGGGGGTTCAATTTAGTGGGTATAGTATAGATCCGCTAGATCAAACTCAAAGGGCACCTGCTGGCAGCAGTACCCCTGCTTCTCCCACTGTGTGGACAGCATGGAAACACGATGTAAGATACGTCAACTCCAGCTACTTAATTTACTACCTTCTGATGTAGTGTAGACCAGGCCTCCTAGATTACAGAGATTATTCTTTCTGTAGCAGCTGTATCATCTAAAATTAGAATACAAACTTGTGAAAGATGGACATTCTGTCAAGAGCTTGTGATAGATCAGTAATAGAATTCAACCCAGACTCTCACACTGCATATGAATCCATTACAGAAAATATGTCCAGTTTCAGAGAAAATGTGGATGGTAATTGCTGATGCTACAGTACTAAATGAAACACAAGCTATTGCAGGGTAGCCTGTAAGGTACCTGCCCAATCCTTATCTCCGGTTTAAAGGAGAACTGTCAGTAGTAGAGGGGATCTTGCTCGGGGGCATCAGACTTGTAGTTCCCAAAATGTTACACCAGGATATATCACATAGGAAACATGAAGGGCACATGGGTATTACAAATATGTATAAATGAACGATTGAAATACTATGTATTGGTGTTATGCTCTGATGCATTCCAGAACAGCAATGGAAATTGAAGCAAGTCACACAGATTTATAGTCAGTGAAAATGTGTAATAACCGTGATCCAGTTAAGTCATCAAGAAGTCTGAACAAAACGTAACAATCCAAATGGCAGGTATGAAGCTGGAGGCCCTGGGTACCTAATGCCATGTGTAGGAAAACACACACACACACACACACTTCTCTGTTGTCACAACAAACCCCAAATGAATTCGGATATAGAAAAAAACCCCCATAAGGCTTGTGAAATGTACCAAAAAATGCAGAGCACCAAACAAAATCTGTGATGGTAAGTGAAGAAATTTTGGCAGCTTGGTCCAAAATAAACATGGGTTTGTTTACTTAGGCCTCTAAGAATTATACTGTATATGGATTCTGGATTTTTATTCCCACTTTCCAGAAATAACTAGATTACACTACTGTAAAACATGTTATTATTGGTATTAAATCTATCTTTGCCAGGGATGGCATATCACGTGTAGTCATATCATACAATACATCACAAGTTGATGGTTATGAGTTAAGAACCTAAGAACGGCCATACTGGGTCAGACCAATGGTCCATCCAACCCAGTATCCTGTCTGCCAACAGTGACCAATACCAGATGCCCCAGAGGGAGGGGACACAATAGATAATCCTTACATGATCCCCTTGTCACCCATCTCCAGACAAACAGAAGCTAGGGATACCATTCCTATCCATCCTGGCTAATAGCCATCGATGGACCTAACCTCCATGTTCTAATATTTTGCAAGAGAATGTGAGTTTAAGCAATCCGAGTTACCCAGTCCAATGGATTTGTGGAACCCAGAGTGGAGAGAACTGGCCCCCATTCCCTGCCTAAGCCAGGCAGGGCCAGCCAGCATCATCACCACATGCAACATCCTGGCCTGTCATCCAGAAGGACAAACAAGGCCGTTTACAGGTTGTTGAGGTGATCACACCAAGCCATTAGGCTTCTGGGGCACCAGTAATGGTTCTCGTTAGCACATTTAAAACTATAAACAGACTCACACTTCATAATTCTAACTTCACATCCAAGAATGATATATGCACCAAAATAGGATATACAGATCCAGCAGATGGTAACATTACAACTGATAGGTTACAAGAGGTATTTTTGTCTAAAGCACCTTTGAGTTACACATATTTATATTCATAAGCCAATTTTCATAAAGCATGGGGGGAGATCATCATAGTGACATTCCCAATAGAACAGAATGAGTGCGTATGTGTGAGTATGTGTAGAAAAACTAATTAAACTATGGGAAAAATGCCTCTTAAGCAAAGCTGCTAACTGGTTCATTATTGTCTTTTAATTGCTGCAATGTGAAGCTAGGTAATCGTATTCACTGAATTCCAGTAAACTAGTCCTTGATGCACTCATGCAGTTCACAAGCTGAATTCAGCGGGAGGCAGGTGATGTGACTGCCCTCGATTAGATCTGACAGGATAACAAGGCAAATGTATTGCTATTGATAACATTCTAAATGGAGGAGGATTTCATAAACAGGGATAGTACCACAGTTGTTTCATTATTTCATGTTTCCAAATTCAAATGGGTTTCTAAATGGTGCTTTTCTTCTCCTCATTGGTCTTCTAGCTTTTTACATCTAAAACGTCAAAACATTCACTGTCATTTTTTGTTTCTCCCCTTGGAGAAGAAGTTAATAAAAATAACTTCAAACAGAGAATAATGGTATTTTTAAACTCCTACCATAATTTAAAATTCAGGGTCATTTAAAATGTATGTGACAGCTTATTTTTAACTAAAGCTACCACTGTGATGAGTAACTCCATCTCTCATAACAAACTGAGGAGAAAAAAAGTTATATACAGCCGCTCCCCGAGTTGCGAACGGTCGAGTTACGACCGTTCGCACTTACGACCAAAGCTCCCATGGAGCGGTCGTAAAGGCGGTCCCCGAGTTTCGAACGCGACCCGCACTTACGAACAGCACGGTCGCGTGTAACTCAATGGGGTCCGAGTTACGAACAGATTGAGTTACGGCCAAGTGTTTGGTCTGTAACTCGTTCGTAACTCGGAGAGAGGCTGTAGCTATTTTAGGGGGGAAGAGTAGTACATTATTTTTAAAAGGCAAGGGAGAAAAGAATGGAAAATTCTAAAAAGTTATAAATAATGGGTATAAGGACCAAGAATTAGAAGAGGTATTACCAATAGGTATAAGTATTTCCTAGGTGAGACTTAGTTATGAGTTAAGGCAGCAAGGTAATGAGCTTACAAGGCCTTCAAGACAATAGCTTAACTTAGAGGTCTGGAACCTATGGCTCTCGAGCCAAATATGGCTGTTTTGTCATTCCCAAAATACATGCAACTTTTAAAATTAAAATGAAAAATTCAAAATTTTAAAAATCATAATTACTCATGTATCTTGAATGCATGCATGAACCTGAATTTGACCAGTTATGATGTAAACATCAAAGAAATGTGCGAAAAGAAGCAGCAGCAGAAATCCCATTAAATCAAGTCTGCGAGTACAATGTTTAATTCATTCTATTATTAATCATCATGTCAATTATCAATAATATTAAGTTGTATATTTTCAGTCCTGCAAATGGGCATTCTTATACTGGCTCTTTGTTGACTTTGTTATGAATTTTGATGTAGTTTGGTTCTTTGGTTTGAAAAGGCTGCTAACCCCTGGCTTAGCTAAACAAGGCATATCGTCCAAAAGCCTTAGCATAAGCAGCTACACCAGGAGTAACCCCAGTGATTGTAAGATATCATGAGACAAAATACTATAATGACTAACCTGCTGACAGGGGTGCTACTTTATACCAACGTTTGATATTTTAAATCAGGAACAAGGGATGTAAAGGACTAGTCTACTAGTCGCTCCCCCCACTTGCTGCCTCTATCAAATAGAGACAGCGGGGGTTGGGGGGGAAAAGAAGAGTCCCCAACTGATCCCAGGCTCCACCCAGCATTCCAAAGTGGCAGTGCCGCACTGAGCCCGGGGTCATCTGGGGAAGCCAGCTGATTCTGGGCTCCAAGCGGCAGGATCAGCTGGGGACTCCCCGGCTGACCCCGGGCTCAGTGAGGCGCTGCCACTTTGAAATGTATAAGAGTCCCCAGTGGGGGCTCTTGTACATTTCAAAGCGGAAGCGTCTGCATGTAGCCTGAAGTCAGCAGGACTTCCCGCTGGCCCTCGGCTCCACGTGGTGTACCAACTTTGAAATGACCAAGAGCCATCCCTGGGGCTCTTGTACATTTCAAAGGTGGAATACGTAAGTGCTTATCGACTAGTCGATGGATATTCCATCGACTACTTGACTAGTAAATTAATCGCTAGTTAACATTCCTATCAGGAACACCAGTAGATGCCTGACCACAATGCCATGGTAAATAATTGACATAGGCCAAAAAGTTTGAGGTAAAAGTCCTAGTAACTTAAGGGAGAATGGCACCCCAACATGAGTAGGGGGAAGACATTCAGATAAGCAGAAGGGGATGGTGCCCCTACTGAATCTGAATTAGGCACAGTGGCATCAGTGTAATACATTATAAAAGTTGTATCCCAGCCTGGGTCCCTGGGGATGTGCCACTTTTGGGAGACGCCAGGATGACAACCCCTGTTGGTGATGGTATTAGTGGTGAGGAGGAGGAGGAGGAGGAGGACTAGCATTTCAAATGCTTTTGCAAGGGATGGTGTGACTCTGTGCATGCTCAGATGATCATTCTGTATGATCTCTATCTACTTTGCAGGACTCTAGTGCTTGTAACTTTGCTAACTGTGTTAATACAACTTTACAAATACAGAAGGTTGTGAGTGTTGGTTCCTAACTAAACTTTAATTGTAATATTTAGGCCTGATTTGAAGATAAGAACCTACCAAACATCAGAGTGTTAATTGGGAAATTTTTCAGTAATCAATATAATTAATACACAATCAATAGATAGCGTAACAAAGGGGTGAATTACTCCATAATTGCCCTGTTCTGTACACTCCCCCTGAAGCTCTGGTATGGGCCACTGTTGGAGACAGGATACTAGGCAAGACAGACGACCCTGTAAGCCAGCATGAATGCACTTAATCTTGTTCAAAAACAATTACACACTTCCAAATCATGGTTTCCTTCCTGTGAATTTCCTAAAAAGTTTATAAGGAATAAAAATTCAAAATAACTTATGAAGAACCAACATACCAAATATGTCAAAAGAATGGACAGAAATGCAGCTAGTGATTTGGACCGACAACCTGCTTTATGAGGAATACAGGTTTTATACTTGGGTAGACAAAAGACTGATCTCATCTTCAAGTTTTCCCCCCAGTACAGGGATTTATACTGGTACTTCAAAACCAGCCCAGCCCAAGCAATCCTCTTTTGTATTTTTATTTATTCTCAGTTTTACCTTGCTGTTTTTCTTACAGCTTTTGAAGCACACGTGTGCCCCTATTTTGAAAGAGGAGACACCTCTATTCCTGCACTGATCAGAGCTTAGCCCTTTACATTTTAACCAAAAAAGAGCTAATTTAAATACAACATTTCTTTTAATATACAGATTTTGCTCAATATACAGGATTATCAGAGAACCATAGAATCACAGGGTTGGAAGAGACCTCAGGAGGTCATTGAGTCCAACTCCCTGCCCAAAGCAGGACCAACCCCAACTAAATAATCCCAGCCAGGGCTTTGTCAAGCTGGAACTTAAAAACCTCTACGGATGGAGATTCCACCACCTTCCTAGGTAACCCATTCCAGTACTTCACCACCTTCCTAATGAAACAGTTTTTCCTAATATCCAACCTAGATCTTCCTTACTGCAACTTGAGACCACTGCTCCTTGTTCTGTCATCTGTCACTACTGTGAACACCCTCTCTCCATCCTCTTTGGAACCTCCCTGCAGGAAGCTGAAGGCTGCTATCAAATCCCCCCTCACTCTTCCCTTCTGTAGACTAAATAACCCCAATCCCTCAGTCTCTTCTCGTAGGTCATGTGCTCCACCCCCTAATCATTTTGGTTGTCCTCCGCTGGACCCTCTCCAATGCGTCCACGTCCTTTCTGTAGTGGGGGGCCCAGAATTGGATGCAATACTCCAGATGTGGCCTTACCAGTGCTGAATAAAGGGGAATAATAACTTCTCTAGATCTGCTGGAAATGCTCCTCCTAATGCACCCTAATATGCCATTAGCCTTGGCCACAAGGGCACACTGTTGACTCATATCCAGTTTCTCATCCACTGTAATCCTCAGGTCCTTTTCAGGCTGGACTGTTGCTTAGCCAGTTGGTCCCCAGCCTGTAACAGTGCTTCGGATTTTTTTGTCCCAAGTTCAGGACTCTGCACGTCCTTGTTGAACATCATCAGATTTCTTTTGGCCCAGTCCTCCGATTTGTCTAGGTCACTCCGGAGCCTATCCCTACCCTCCAATGTATCCACCTTTCCCCCTAGCTTAGTGTCATCTGTGAACTTGCTGAGGGTGCAATTCATCCTCTCATCCAGATCATTAATAAAGATGTTGAACAAAACTGGCCCTAGAACCAGCCCTTGGGGCACTCTGCTTGAAACCAACCACCAACCAGACATCGAGCTGTTGATCACTACCTGTTGAGCCCAACGAATTAGCCAGCTTTCCAGCCACCTTATCCAATCCATACTTCGTTAACTTACTGGTGAGAATATTATGGGAGACCGTATCAAAAGCTTTGCTAAAGTCAAGGTATATCACATCCACTGACTTCCCCATATCCACAGAGCCAGTTACCTCATCATAGAAGGCAAACAGGTTGTCAGGCATGACTTGCCCTTGGTAAATCCATGCTGACTATTCCTGATCACTTTCTCTCTCCCAAGTGCTTCAAAATGGATTCCTTAAGGATCTCCTCCATGATTTTTCCGGGACTGAGGTAAGGCTGACTGGTCAGTAGTTCCCTGGATTGTCCTTCTTTTCTTTTTTTAAAGATGGGCACTACATTTGCCTTTTTCCAATTGTCCGGGACCTCCCCTGATTGCCACGAATTTTCATAGAGAATGGCCAATGGTTCTGCAATGTCATCTGCCAACTCCCTCAGCACCCTCGAATCCATTAAATACAGCCCTATGGATTTGTGTATGTCTAACTTTTCTAAATACATCTTAACCTGTTCTCCCCATTGAGGGCTGCCCGCTTCCTTCCCATACTGTGTTGCCTAGTGCAGAAATCTGGGAGCTGACCTTGTCTGTGAAGACAGAGGTAAAAAAGCATTGAGTACTTCAGCTCTTCCCACACCATCCGTCACTAAGGCTATGTCTACACTACACTGATCTATTGGAAAAAGGTACGCAAACTGCGCTCCACAATTTGCATACCTTTTTCCGATAGTTTTTTCAGAAGAGGCATTTCCAAAATTTGACCCGTCTACACTGGACCAAATTTCGGAAAGGTCTCCCCTTTTAGAAGAACCCTTCTTCTTCATGGGATGAGGAAGACAGAGCTTCCGAAAGAACATGTCTGCTCTACCGCAAAAAAAGCAGAAGAGCAAATGCGTTCCCTGGACGCAGCAGAGTTTTTCCGGTATCCCAGAAAAAACTGGTAGTGTAGACATAGCCTTAGTTAGTACTCTGCTGATTCCTCATTTTGTTACCATTGCGCTCGTGATAATAAGACTAGCTGACACAGCCTGCAACTTACTGTGCAGCCATAACTCATAGAATTGATCGAGCATTAGAATTCTGATATCCCATTCTCACAGGGCAGTCCCTAGGGGCGAGTGGGGCTCAGGACAACCTTCTGTCTTCCCCAGCCCCTTCCTGCCCTTGCTCTACCCCCACTCCATCCCTTTCCCCCCCTACTCCCATACCATCTCTTCCTGTTCTGCTCCACCCCCTCCCACCCTTACTGCACCCCTTCTCCCAACTCTCCTCCCTTAAGCAAAGCAACTCAGGCTATTACCCCGGGGTGGGGGCAGAGGCCTGGCACAGGATGGTTACAGGGGTCAGACCATGACATCACTGCCGGAGCTGCAGAAAGCATAAAATGACCCAGCAGCCTGCTCTGCCCCTCCATTTCCCAGCTGGGTCACGCTGCTCCATCATGGCACTGGGAAATGGAGCGACCCAGCCCCAGCCCACTTGAGTGATTGTGGGGGGTGGAGGCGGGGGGCGACCCCTGCTGCCAGCCCCTGGCCCCTCAGATGTTATAGGCCACCCTGGATCCTGTGGATGAAGTTGGAGCAAATCTCAATATGGGGGGGGCGGTCCCGTCCATAGGATGATTGGAGCAGGTACTGCAGGGCCTGGAGTGGCCACTCCAAACCATCCTATGGACAGGACAGCTCTGCATTTCTCATGACCAAGTCCACAACTCTACTGAGAAGGGGGCTACAATTAAACCTCTCTCTGTAATGCTGACAATGCCATTCCATGGTAAATGTTTAAATGCAACACTAAATCCAGCATTAACCCTGCATTCCGAATATATTACCTTGACATTTTAAACGGTATCTACTGGGCTGTTTTCAAGGACACATTTGGGTGAAGTGCTTTGGTACAAAGGAAGGGGTGTGTGTATACAGAAAACACCCCAAGTAAAGAAAAGCTATGGTAATACTCACTTCCACCTACATTATGTTTTTTGAAAGTTACAGAAGCTGCCACGCTGTAGTTTTGTATGATCCTCTGCACGTACACATCCAAAGCATTTGCCAACAAAAGTGCATTTCCCTCAATCCTGAAGCTTAAAAGTGGATTTGACCATCACAATGAAAGGGTGATAACACTGTCTGACCTCTGATTGACTTGGTGCCCTCTTCCTGGATGCTGACTGGCACCGGTCATGGGGAATAACTAAAAATAAGCAGCCTGTCTGACACACAGTGATAAAGTAAAAAGGGACAATGGAATGAAATCCTTGAGTTTCTCACTATTCACCTTCATGCCATCTTCATCTGGTATTCTTCCCCTTGAGAAAAGGGTATGACACAGAAGGCACAATTAGACTTCATGATGAAAGCCAAGAACTGATTAGCAATTTCACTGACATGCCAACCTGGTAATGAGTTCTGGGTTTTCAGTCAGAGGAGGGAATTGCACGTGAGACTCTACCCTGTGGAGTATAGTACCTAGCAAGGGCATCACATTGCCATGCGAAAGAGGACTCCTGATTTGCATAGCAGACTTTCATTTTCCAAGATGAAGCTCCTATTGAACTCATCCAGGAGTTTTGCCTAAGTATAGTGGCATGGCATGGAGTACTAAACCCTTCCAAACCAAAACTAAAACAAAAAACACACCACTCCCCACAAAACACAACACACAGGAAAAATCAAATTGAGGGAATGCCTTAAGCTTTTAGGCCTCTGTTCAGCAAGGTGGACAAGAACACGCCTAAGGATATGTCTGCCCTTCAAGCTAGAGAAGTGATTCCCAGCTTGAGGGGAAAGACTCGCGCTAGTTCTGAGCGAGCTAGCATGAGAACAACAGAATGTGTCCATGGCAGTTTGACAGGCAGGAGAAGTGAGATCCCCACCAAGTGCATTCTCATTAGAGATACTGGGTGTATACTTGGGATGGCTAGACCTGTGCTGCCTCGCCGTGGTATCATGCGTTTTGATTCTGTTTGCCACCTTGGTTTTTGTAAGTAAACTATAACTGGTGAAAGACTTTACCAAAAGGTAAATCTTGCACCTCAATCTTGGCTCAGTCTGGTTTCATCTGACAATTTTTTTCCCTGCTAGGGGTCACGTTACTATGTTGATGAAACTGAACCAGCGTCCCATAATGCTCTATGGCTAGACCAAATGTGAAATGGAAGACTATTGCTTGCAAAACTATAGTACAGACATGGCAATGGTGGTTTCTATACAAGGAACGGAACTGTACTAAGGTCACTGAAGTATAATAAGAACTGTGAAACCATTTCTCACAAAGATATTAATTAAAGGATGCAAATGGATTTACAACTGTTACTGAAAGGGTGATGGGATAACGTATGTTGTGCAACTAGATAGGGGTACATCTACACTAGCTCGTTAGTTCGACCTAGGTAGGGTAATTAGGGCAAGTGGAGTTGCAAATGAGGAGTAACGGTAGTTCAAATTAGGATCTTTAATTCGAACTACCTACTCCGTGCCGCGTGTAACGCGGAGTTCGGCACGGAGTTACTAAGGATTTAAAAATGGCAGCGCCTGGGAACATGCAAATGAAGCCGGGATATTTAAATCCTGGGCTTCATTTGCAACTCCGCTTGCCCTAATTACCCTACCTAGTTCGAACTAACGAGCTAGTGTAGACGTACCCTAAGAAAGTAGCTAATAGTAATCAAATAAGATCTAGCATGTATTTTAAGATGCCTTGTATCTATTTTAAGTAGTAAAACTAAGGGTATGTCTACACAGCAAAATTATTTCGAAATAACAGCCCTTATTTTGAAATAACTTTCCTAACGTCTACACAGCCAAACTGCTATTTCAAAATAAATTCGAAATAGTGGAGCGCTTATTTCGAATTTGGTAAACCTCATTCTACGAGGAATAATGCCGAATTCGAAATAGCTATTTCGAAATAAGTGCTGTGTAGACACTTATTTCAAAATAGGGGGCCTCCAGCCTTTCCAGGGTGCCCTGGTGGCCACTCAGCCTCAACCAAAACACTCCTCTCCCTCCCCCTTCCCCGGAGCCCTTAAAGGGGTTGACTCTGGACACAGTGCCTGTGCCAGCTCAAGCCTGCCAGCCCAGAGCCAGCAGTCACTGCCCCTGACCCAGTGGCCCCAAAACATGAGCCAGCAAAGCCACTGGCAGCCAGCCCTCCACTGCTCCCCAGGAGCAGTCTGCCAGCTCCCAGAAGCCTGCCAGGGCCCAGAGAAGGCGGGCGCCTTCCTGGTCTAGGATGGATATCATGGACCTTATTCAGGTTTGGGGGGGATGCCCCCAACGTCCATGATCTCTGCACTACACGGAGGAACGCGGCCATCTATGGAGGGATAGCTGCCAGCCTGGCCACCAAAGGCCACATGCGAACCCAGGAGCAGGTTTGCATGAAAATCAAGTTGGTCCGGCGAGACCCCCACCCCTGAGCCCTGAGCTTCCCCTCTCCCTTCTTCCCCTTCCAGCTCCCTCCTCCCAGGTTTCCCCCTCCCCTCTCCCACCCTTTCTCCTCCCGTCTCCCACCTCCTTTCCCCAGTCTCACCAGAGTTTCATTCCGCGCCCCCCACCCCAGTTTTGCTAAATAAAGACAGTTTGTATTTATGAAAAAATTTGTATTTTATTTGACATCAGGAAGGGGGGTTAGGGCGGGGTAACTGGAAGGACGTGACGGAGGAATGAGGCACAAACCCCTAGTGGGGCAGACCAGGGAGGCTCTTAGTGCTCCTCAGGGTGGAAGCTCTCCTGCAGGGCCTCCTAGATACTGACAGCCCCACGATGGACCTCCCAGATGGCAGCCTGCAGAAAGTGCAGCCAGGCTCGCAGCAACGTATCTAAGAGAAGCATCAGAGTGCCCAGGGGCAGCTCTGGCTCCATGTTGCAGAGTGCTGTGGTGTCCCGAATGAGGGCAATCAGAGCACACAGAGACAAAATGCTTTGCTGTCCCTCATCGAGGTAGGCAAGCAACCAGGGAAAGCTGAGAACCGGCTGTCGGGGTGGTCCCTTTAAGCACAGGCCTCAGATAGCCTCAGGCAGCAGCCACACAAAGTAACTCCTGACCTGACGCCCTGCCGGACCTGGTTCCAGTCAGCCTTAAATGCGATTCAGCGTCTACTCGGTGTGGATGCGTTATTTCGAAATGCATTTTGTGTGTAGACGCGTTATTTCGAGATAAGCTATTTTGAAATAACGCTGTAGTGTAGACATACCGTAAGAGTTGTATGTAGAGCTATGACATGCATTATGAAAATCTACTAAGTAGCTAGACTACAGTCTTGCAGTTTCTGTTCTGCATAGGCACAGCTCTGTTCTTTATTTGTGAAGTCTGTCAGAAAATAAAGCGTAGGCCCTGTTGAAGTTTGTGAAGTATGTGCAGACTACCAGATTCAGATATCTGTTCGGGGGTCTGGTTGGTCTCTGTTTTGCAACATATTTATGGTAAAGACATGGCTGTAACCAGGATGGGGTGAGCAGGGCAGTGGCCCCAGATGCAAACCCACAGGGATAGGAAAATGGGGCAGAAAAATTACAGAAAGAACACACTATGGGCAGAGGCAATGACTACGGATGGGGGCGGACACAATGTAAAGGTTCAGGGTTTCGTGTAGTTACCCCACAGAGGTTTTTGAACTGTGGAAAGTGACCTTAGGGGGCATGGAGGAATGTTCAGGGTGGTGAGCAGTGAGACCAAGTGGCTCAGCACAGCAATGCCAAGTGGGGTTCGGTCAGGCCTGGCCCTCATGGCAGGGCTCAAGGAGGGAGCACCGCCTTCAGCCTCCGACTCTCATCAGCAGGCCACCCAGCCTGCCTACGTTGGGGGAACAACCAAAAAAAATTAAGGGGCACATGACCCTGTATGCCCCCCTGGCATTGGCTCTGGCAGGGATTACCAATATGCTTGCTCATCTCAGGTGGTAAAATGCCTACTTACGGCTCTAGGAAGAGATTAAACATTTGAGCATACATAATGGAATTTGGGACACCTCCATTGGTTGTAAACAAGGCTGGTGTAGAATGACCAGAAATAAGCCTAGGAGCCTCTCTCTGTATTGTACTGACTTACATTGGATCAAGGAACTGGTTGAGTCTGGCTTATCTGACATCTCACATTACTAGATAAAACCAGCCTCTTCACACCATCCTGCTCCTCCACACCTGCAAAGAGCCCTCTTAGATCTCAGCATGGAGCTTGTAATCACTGTGTGACCCCATGAACACAGATAAGATAAGTATTTGGCATTTGTTTAATAAATAAGGGAACAGCAAATGCTCTGACCTGAGTCACTGACATTTCCCTTGCCTTTTATTATTAGCATTGTGCTAGTACCACTCAGGGCTCCATCATGAGAGGCACATCATGAAAAGCTGGTCTGTGCACCAAAATCTTTTGGTTTTGCTCAGTGAACTCATAATGAATGCCTACACCTATGAGACCTTCACGTTACCATTCAGGTCTGTGCTGTTAGCCGTCAAAAATGCAAAAATGAAATGTTTTTCCTCCCAACCCGATGTTTTCTGTAGGACACCGTATTACCTTTGGTACAAAAATCCTGCACATACTTGGCTCATCTGAATGTCCAGGGAGCCTGTAAGGGGGTTTATACACCCCATACTGAGCACAGACAGAAGAAAGAAGAGAGTGTTCCCTGCATCCAGGCACCCCATATAGCTAGCCAACCAGGGAGCCATGCACCCATGGCTGTGACAAATAAAGAAAATAAACCCAGTTATAAAGGGAGAGGAGAACAGTGGGAAAGGAAGGCAGAAAGGCTTGGGACAGCCCCACACCAGCTTGCCTCTGAGAAACTGACAGGGCGACAAGTGCAAGTCCTGATGTTAAAGGGTTGCTAGGCTCAACGTAAGAGGTTACAGACTGGTCAAACAGAAGTTCTCAAACTGGGGGAAGGGCCACCTGGGGGGAGGGGATGGAATGTATTTTGATGGGTATGAGACGGTATACTGGAAAGACAGTGGAGCCAACAGCCTCCAGGGGCTCCTGGGCAAGGTGGTGGTGGGGGCAGCTCCACGTTCCTGGAAGGGGTGGAGCCAAGAGCAGAAGGGGCGGAGCCAAGGGCCGAAGGGGCATGGCCTAGAACAGCTGTTCCTCAGCGCTGGCTGGAGCGCGGTGTGCCCTCTACCCCCCAGACCTTAGCGCTGGCTGGAGAGTGCAGTGCAGCAGTCCAACAGTGATTTAAAGGGTGTGGGGCTCTGCCCACTGACACTGCAAATCACCAGGCCCAGGGCAATTGGCCCCTTTGCCCCCCAATTGGTGGGCCTAGGGAAAGAAAAACTCACTGTGCACATTTTACCAACAGCAATGAATAACTAGCAACACTGATTCCTCCAGACGAATCTGGTCCTCACATGGCGCTATGCATTTGTCTCTAGATGGTGCTGTGCATTTTGTCAGATGTTTGTTAAGCTTGCATGGCATTAAACAAAGTCATTGCCATCTGTACATTCATCCCCTTGCTACAACATGGAGTGCACATTTAATTGTAAGCATGGCCCACGATGGCAGTTGTGCTTCTGTTTTTATTATAATAGATTGTTGGTTCATTCCTGCAACAGAAATAAAAAAACTTAAGCGAAAAAAACAAAAGCTAAAACTGCATGAAGTGAAGCAGTGCCGTATATGTATCACTATGTGTATTTGTGTGGTGTGGGGGGCAAACTGCTACAGATACAAAGAAGGGGGAATGATCAAATAAGTTTGAGAAACACTGCTGTAAACAAATAGAAGGGGGGCATTTAGAAGAAAGGTAGGAACCCTAGAGAGACTGAAACAAGAGCAGCTGACAGAACTAACACATCTGAGAATCTGGACATGGGTTTACCCTTCCTTGGTGAACATGAGAAAGTCAGTAACTAAAGGTTAAGCAAGCCAGAGCCTCCCTGTTGCCAGCTATTTCCAGTAGACAGATCCATGTCAGTCTTTCCACTGTGTCATGCAACTGTACTGTTTGCCTGTTGACTCCTGGTAATACTTCAACTTTATGAAATCTGCTATTGTTTTTCTCTCTCACCCCCTCCAGGAACCCTCTGATGCATGCAAGCAAGATGCCTTTTAATACTGAATGACTGACAGGAGCTTCAGCCTGTCAAGCTGTTTTAAATCTGTTGTTTTGGCAAGCGCTCACAATAGCTAGGTATCTAGCAACACGGATCACTGCATTCTTGTGTCCTAACACACTTTTTCTTTTTACTCTTCTTAAGAAATTCTTATCAATGACATATGTCTGAGACTTCCATCCTGTCTGCTGCTCCACTCAAGTGGAAAGACCTTTCAACAGACATTTCTGATTCTTAGGTTAAGGGGTTTTTTATTCCTTTTGGAGAAGCAAATGTTAGCACAATAACTTGTTCATAGATATTAAATCCCTATGATTGTTTAATATAATCAACCAAAATCCTTTCTACGTAGAAACTAAAGTGATAGGTATCGTGCACAAGAGAGAAAACAAATTGAAAACTTCTCTGTATTCAGATTGACTCTTAAGAGGTGACTAAATGATCAAAGGTATTTAATCAGTGATGGAATATAGGCAATCCCTTGCTGCTGCTGACCTGCAGTAGTTGTGCAGCACCCTGCTGACGGGGTGGGGGAAACTCAGGGCAGCTGCCCTGGGGCCTGGTGATTTAAAAGATCCCAGGGCTCTGGGACACCACTGCCACTACTGAGACAGCAATACTGACCGGAGCCCCAGGTCCTTTAAATTGCTGCCAGAGCTCCAGGCAGCGCTGAGGGCTGGGTGGGCCCCAGTCCTACCCCGTCCATCTGAGGCCTCTCCCCTTCCAGTGGCCTGGAGCCCAGCCCCACTCACCTTGCCCAAGGACCGGTGAAGTCTGTCACCAGCCCTGTAATTGTGTTTATACTGCAATAAAAGCTCTATGGCATGGCTGCGGATGTCCTGGGTTAGCTGAGTCTGGCATGTGGGGCTCAGGCTAATGGGATAAAAATTGTAGTGTCGGCATTCGGACTGGGGCTGGAGGTCTGAGACTCCGTGATGATGGGGGAGGTCCCAGAGTCTAGGCTGCAGGCCAAGCCAACGTACACATTGGAACGGTTACTCCAGAGCCTGGGCGTCACAACCCTGAGTCAACGGAGCTGGGTTCTGTGACTCAGTGCCATGGTTGCTCTGATGCACTGTTGGTGTACCCCAGATGTCCAGAGAGGAGGTCCCTGGTGTTTGGCAGGGAATATTTGTTATCAGAGTTGTTCTGTGGTTAATGAAATAAAGAACCACTGAGTGATGTTTATGTCAATAAGAATCTTTTTTTTTTTTTTTATAGACAGTTTCTGAAATAATGGCTCAGCTGCAGCTATCTTTAGCTTATTTGTAATACCTATTACCAACCTGATATTATAATATTAAAAATATACTGGAGACTTTTTAATTTAGCAGTAAACACTTTACTTGTTGCCAAAAAACATGGATTGGTGTTAATGACTTGCCTTCTTGGCTCCAAGTGCAAGGTGCTTCTTTTGGATAAGGCTCACTACATAGTGATCCCCCATACAGGGATGTGGTTAACTTTGGGTCCAACTCCTGTGGGATATCTGGAACAGAAGCTATATGAAGTTCAAGTGTCACAAAGACAATTTTTTTGTTTGGAACAGTACATAAGAGAACAGTTTTTAGGGAGTAAGTAATGAGTGGATCAAGGTGTGGTCACTTCTGCAGTCTTCAGATCAATTGGGTAATGTATCAGACTTTCTTTTCTGCATTCTGTGCTCTGTTAATCATTGGCTAATAATCTCCATTTACAAAAAAGCTATTTGAGCCCATTACCTGACATCTCATACCACTATTATTAAAAGACTGAACCCATAACAAACTGAAGCCTCAAACCTTGAGACACATGAAGTAAATTTCTGATTTACATCCATGCAAGACCTTGAAGTCATTGGCTGTGAGTTAGTACCAAACACTGTCCCGGCTCCTGAACCATTCAGATCCCTTTGCAAAGAATCTTAAAACTGGCCACTCAGGATTTAACAGCAGATACGAACAATGCCAACAAACTGGCATAGTCCATCACTTTTGGAAAAGCCTTACTCTGGCCTAAGTTATTTTTAGCCAATAATAACTATGTAAGACTGAATCAGCCCAGATGTTTCCCACTGGGGCTCCCTCATCTATAAATAAGGACTTGTCACACAATTGTTACATATTTAGAAAAAAATTCAGAATAATAAAAATAATAGGGATCACAGATGAAGACTTCTATGATTTAGTGGCAGCATGGTCCAGTGAATAGAGCACTGGACTAGAATCAGGAGATCAGGGCTCTGTTCCTGACTCTGGAACTAACCTGCTGGGTGACCCTGGCCAAGTTACTTCATCTATTGGTGCCTCTACTTCCCTTCCCACCCTCTTCCTTGTCTATCAAGACTGTAAGCTGTTCGGGGCAGGAACGGACTCTCATTCTGTGTTTGCACACTGGTCAGCACCAAGGGCACCCATCTCAGCTGGGGCTCTAGGTAATACGACAGAATAATTATATGAGGCTAATCATTTCCCAGTAGCTTCAGTAGGTACGTCCACTGATTTATCCTGCTCAATCCTCTTGCTTTGATTTATCACTGTATAGAAAGCAAAAAGCACCCCTAAAAGTGCACTTGTTTCATTTGGCATTGACAATTGTAAAGGACCCCTTCTGCTAAGAAAAACTGTGAATATGGGAGATTAACGTAATATACATGCTGTGAATTAGGCAGTGACCTCTTGTTAGGGCTGCCAGGGGTCCGGTAGTCACCCGGACAGTCCGGTATTTGCGGGCTCCATCCAGTAAAAAAACCAGGAAATACTGGACATGTGAAATGTCCGGTATTTCCTGTTTCCCTGGGACAGACGCCCAGTGGGGACAATTTTCTCCTGCTGCATCTGGCGGGGAAGGGGGAGCGAGGAGCGTGGCAGAGTCATAGCAAAGGGGGGCAGGAGGGGGCAGTTGGGGGGCGCTGGGCTGGGGTGGGAGTGGAGGCACACTGCTCTGGCCCATGTGACCAGAGTCCCGGTAGCTGGCCACGTGACGCCTCCCTCTATACATTGTGAGCCAAGGCAGCCGGGCCAGGCGGCAGGAGCAGCCACTTTAAAAGTCAGATTTCCTTACCCAGCCGTCCCGTTCCTCCGGTGCCTGGCTCTGCAGGGTGGGGGGTGGGGCTCCCGACGCTGGGGATGCCTGCCTCAGAGGGAGGAGGAGTGCACTGGGATGGGGGACGCTGTGGGGGCCTGGGTCTGAGGCAGCAGGGGTGAGGGAGGCCTGGCTCTGAGGCAGGGGTGAGTGCATTGGGATAGGGGACTCTGTAGGGGGCCTGGCTCTTAGGCAGAGTGAGTGCATTGGGATGGGGGACGCTGCGGAGGGCCTGGGTCTGAGGCAGAGGTGAGTGCATTGGGATGGTGGGATGGGGAGACTGGGGGGCCTGGCTCAGGGGGAGGGGTGGGTGCATTGGGGGTTAGTGTGTAGTCCCAAACTGGAGGGAGTGGTGCAACTTTTGCTTAACAACTTTGGTCTCCCCCCCTCAACAGAATTTGTTCCTGATTTTTTTTGGGGGGGGGGGGGGGTTTTTTTGTTAAACCATCTGGCAACCCTACCTCTTGTCAATGTTCTATCATCTTGGCTAACCCTTCCTTCACCTCCCCACTGTCCAAGTCTTTTTAGCTCAGGAAGAGCTAACTACCTGACGGTGCCAAAGGAAAACAGTATCACTTATGTGTTAGATCAGAAATTTTCCTCCTAAATCACTGTCCCAGATTCATTAACAAGAAACAAGACCAGCCAATGTTTTTGTTCAAATATGGGTGGGTTCCTGTTTTGAGTACAGCAACAAGTTGGCTGATGTGAAAATTGCTCTGAAAAAGCTATGTGTACATTTACATTTAATCAGAGGATGTGTCTTGTCATCTTCTCATGTTTCTCCTACTGAAGGGTCTGACTTCTTTGAAAGTATGATCAGATTATGAACAGTAACATTATGAACTGTGTATGCACAAATGTTAAAATTAATGCACTAAGGACCTCATTTGGTTTCAGGTACAAGTGCCGAATGAGTCATTGAGGAAGGCATGAAAATTTAGAACTGCCGGGGAATAGAAGCAATGAGACAGTTTCCAGCAGATACGCTAGAAAGTAGAAAAATCTCAAGCTCTCAAATCATTGATCCAGTTAACAATCACTACATTATCAGCTACTCTAGGCTGCTGATTTATTTGTTTAAATTGAAAATCAACCCTAGTATAATTCATTTGACTCCAGCTTAATCTGGACCTCTGATTTGGGTTAATGATGTCCATCCGATATAAGGGTTCATAAAGCAATGCACAATACAGAAATAAATAGTCTTCTATAGAGTCTCTCTCTCTCTCATACACACACACCCCAATTCCCCATGGGACACTATGCCAACAGTCCCATGAATCAAAAGCAGACTAAGAACCAAGTTTCTCTCCTTTTATGTTGTCCATCCCTGAATCGTGGAAAGTTGCAGTGTCCTCTTAGCCCTGACAGAGTGCATTCTTCCTTATACTCAAATTAGGGGTGTGCAAGTATAACTGTGTAAACAATTAACCAATAAACCGGGGCTTAGTGGTTAACATTCACAGCTACACACAGGCTCCTGCCCACTCCTGGGGAGCTGGCTACTACCCTGCGCTGCTCTCTCTCTATCAGAGAGAGCAGCGCAGGGGCATCAGCCAGCTGCCTGGCAGCGAGGCTGCAGGTTGGAGCTGGTTGCTGCCCCACGTTGCAGGTAACCACCGAGATTTTGAACGATTACATGCTTACCTAATTACCCGCTTTTTTAACATCCCTATTCAATAGCACAAATAGTGTATTTTTAAACACCTGCTTAACTTAACAAGGCCTAGATGTCCAGACTATTGCAGGACTAACTGCTTACGCATTTCCTTCGTGGCAAGGCAAATCGTTTATTCCTAAAGGATTCCTTAATGTGTGCAGATACATACTCTCCACCACAGTCTTTATGAATTGTTTCCCCCATACATACCTGTGTTAGCCAACAAGAAACATTGTGTTAGTACCTTTTAGTGAATATTAATCCTTTTAGTCCTCTTTTCCTTTGTATATATTAAATTCACTTGCATATTAAGGATTCTCCCAAAATCTTTATGGTATCATCAAAGAGTGTGTTTGAATAGTAAGGCCAGACTGTTGGTTTATAACCTGTGAATGACCTACATTTAGGAATTTCATATGACTATTAGACTGTACTTAGGCAGGTGCCTCCAAATCTATGGAAAAAGCAAGATGTGCAAGAAAGAGACGTTCTCAAAGTACTAAAAAGTGTCTACTGGAATATAAGCAAGATTGAGTGGTTCATAGGGAACAATTGTTATTGCAGATGTTTTCTGAAATGATGAAATGGGGATCCATAAAAAGATGTTTTTAACTCAGTGGGAAATGCTATTTACCCCAGCAGTCAGAAATAATGACTGGATTAGAATTCCCTTTAGTTTATCAATCATATAACCCGAAGATAGCATGAAAGAAATTCCAAAAGGTAAAATGAAAATGCTAAAGCGTATCACATGGTGCAAGTAATCGTAGAACAGTATTTTCCCCTCCCAAAAGCATTTTTTGTATCTCATGCCCTATAAAGAGACAGAGGTTTTGGGAGTTAGGTGGAGAGTGGAATCTATCGGCACCCCACCAGTTTCACAGAAGGAGATGAGCAGAAGCTAGCTCTTTACCTTGCACCCAAAGTAGTAATGTATCTATTCTTTCTGTATTCCATGTAGTGCTGCACTAATCTCAGATTGTTAAATACAACTCTCAAATGGAATTTAATGGACAATTCTCAATCTGGAATTGTTATTAAATTTCAACATGCAAAACAGTGGCATCATCATAGAACCATACATAAAGGTCATCTAGTCTAACCCCCTGCTAGGATGCAGGATTGTGGTGTCTAAACCATCCAAGGCAGGTGGCTATTCCAGTCTCCCTTTGAAAACCTCCACAGCTTCCCTAGGCATCTGTTCCACTGTCCTACTATTCTTATCGTTAGGAAGTTTTTCATTTATATACCAAGTTAGGAATAAACAACCCACTGATGCCAATTTTATGCTGTGTCTCATGCCTGAGCTACCCACTGGTACTACTTCTGTTTTCGTGTCACACATTGTGACAAGAGTGCTCTGGCATAGTGAAAAGATCCATGTGAGTTCAGCTGTCACTTGTGCCTCAACTATTCTTTTCTCCTTTGGTAGTTGTCGACTCTCAGAGCAGTCTGTGTGGGCCACTGACACCCAGCTCCTATGCTTCTTTTCAAGTTATCAACAGGACATTGTCAAGTGCCAGTTTAGAAAGCAATGCTAACCACATCTCATTTATTTCCTTCCTGCCTCTCTAGAAATGGATCCATTCTTACAAGCTACACTGGTAATGAGATAATATAATTACTCTGTAGCCTTCCATTTAACATTTCATGGCAAGAATGAAGTTATTCTTTAGCAGACTGAGCAATTGCAATGTATGGTCACTAGCTAGCATCAGAGACACAACAAAATTGTGAATCAACGTAATACGATAAGAATTTGTAAATGATTTGTGTTTTAACTGCAAAAAACCTAAACATTTTAATTCAACGTTTGAAGATTTCACATCTTTTAAAAAAAATGTCAAATATATTTCATTTTGGGGGATGGGCGGGTGAGAATCATGAATTGCTGTGGCTTTTTTAACTGAATAAAGGACCATTTCCAAATGAAAATACCCCATATTCATTTTTAAATAGTCCTTTTCTTAGTTTAAAAATACAAACATTCCCACGTCTCTGGAAAGAAAATCAATTTGGATACAAAAGTTGCTCAAGTTCAATTTCCCTCCAAGTTTTGGAAGCAAAAAGACCATTTCATGCACAGTTAAATTGCTCCATCATTAAATGGCCCAGAACAAATGAATTATCATAGTGATTAAGGTCCTTGTAGTTGCTATTCATACTTGGAAAGAATTCGCAGCGCAACAATTTCAATTGCTAAAGCAGTGCAAGCTAGCATGGGTTTGAAACAGAAATAGTCCAATGTTTCATGCACCATATCTTTTTGGCATTACAGTAAAAGCTCTGTTATCCGGCCCTCAATTAATCAGAAAGCTCAATTGACTCGCATTTTTAATATCTCCCAATATACATCTTCAATTTAGCAACTGGATCTAGAATACCGCTCAGCATATTATGCAATTGCATATGCTGCATGCTACTTTTACACAAGAGGCAGAAGACAAACAAGCAAGCTAAAAATCGAGGATTTATTCAAGAAAGTAGCCTCCAGAGTGTCTCTCAGGCCTGGTCTACACTACTGTAGGAGTAAGATTTTATATTTATATTTCAGGTTTAATAATGTAGTAATGTATGACAATTTCATCCTGCCAGGCACCCTTTTTTGTGACCCTCTGGGGCATTGGTAGAAACGCATCTGACATACTGCCAGTGTCTGTACTGATGTTAAGGCAGGGACAGACCATTAGGCCCTTTAGTTAAATATACACTTCTTTGTTTTAAGGTTTAGTAAGTAAGAGACAGGATCCTGTATTGTGTCTATGTTAATAAGATTAGAGGAATGTTGAAGGCCCGGGCCACACTATGAACTGTTTTGATTACAAGATTTAGTACGGTTTAATTTATAATGCTTTTTTATTGCTCAATATAAAACACTGCTGTTTGTATACCTTTGAAGGTCTCTGTAAAAGACTGTTTGTGTGAATGAAGAATGTATGCCTCAGAAAAAGATACGGTGTGAAGGCTGTTGTTAAAACCAGACGGTCAAGAGAGGAGGGGTGAAGAAATTTAACAAGACTTATCAACGCCAGAGAACCATCAACGCGCATTCATGATTAAGGAAGGGCAGATTGATGACCCTAAGGTGGAGCTGGCACCCCTAAATACAATTGATTAACTCAATCCAACACAGGATAACCCTCTTGGAGGTGTTATGGAATGTTAACATCAAAAGATAACACCAATTAAGGAGTAACCGGTCACAAACTGACACAGCAAAATCCATAGACTTCAACAGAGAAAAAAGGACTAAAAGAACAGGGTGCTTTGCCATGGGATGTTGGGTTCATCTTGCCACCAACTCCAGGAGCATCGGATTGCGACTGACAAAGCCCGGCTCCCCTCTGCGATCAATCTGGCTGGCCACTAGACTGATCCAGACTCTGGACAGGTAACTATAACACTGACTGGCGGGACTGTGTGCATGGTGTGTGTGTGTGTGTGGGTGGGTGGGTGACTGAAAAGCATATGCTAATTGTTGTATTCTCAATAAATGTGGCATACTGCCTTCTCCCCTATAAAAGATCTCATGTGCTTTGTGTGGGCATAACACTACCATGGGCCATGGATGTAAGTTACACAATTTCACCTACGTGAATAACGTAGCTGAAGTCGACAGGCGTCTTCACTGCAGTAACTCAATGGCAGGCACTCTCCTGTCGACTCTGCCTACGCTTTTACATTCTCCTGGGGTACCAGAGTTGATGGGAAAGTGCTTGGCGGTGGATTTATCACGTCTGTACTACATGCAATAAATTGACCCTTGCTGGATCGATAATTGCCTGTCAATCCAATGGGTACTTGTGACGGGCGCCGGCTCCAGCTCTGGCGGGAAGGTGGGGAGGCCCTGCCCGGCAGACGTGTGGCTGGAATGTCACCCCCGCTGAGCCCCGTACAGAGCAGGACCAGTCAGCGCCGGGAGGTAGTGCCTGCCGGCGGCCCAGGGCGGGCTACTGCCCCCCGGCCCCGGAGCACCAGGATGTAACCCCGCCCCCTGAGACCCAACGCTCCGTGCATCGGGACGTCGGGGGAGGGGAGAGTAAGGGCGGCATGGCCTCCGGCGGGCATTTTAGAAGACGCTGAGAAGGCGGAAGGAAGGGGAGGATCGCGGGGAAGTGATTCCTCCCTCCGCACTGGAGGCGGGAGCACCGGACCCCGGAGAGCCAGGAAGGGGAGTCCAGGACCCAAGCCAGAGCAGTAAGACCCGGGGTTCCGGGATGGGAGACCCTCAAGCCAGGGGAGGCTAGGAAGCAGCCTGGGGCAGAGCGCTTTTAGCGCCCGTGGGCTGACTTGTTACGGGGTGGGACCCCATCAGCTGGGTAAGGGTAGTACCCGAACCCCATAGGGCCCCGGGCTGGGACCCGGTGGAGAGGGTGGGCCTCGGTCCCCCTAGCCCCCACCCCATTATCTCGCATAGCGACCGCATAAGTAAACTTGAGAACCTCGAGAGGGACAGTCACCCCAGTGGGACGTGATTACAGAAGGCAGACCCCAGGGTGGGGTCGAAGGGCCACAGGGTTCCTTGGACGGAGGGCTCGCTGGGCCCTACTCAACCCAGAAAGGGGGGAGTAGGAGCTCACACCTGTCTAGCGGCTGGGCCCCAGGTCTTTAAGACGGTGGGCTCGCTGGGCACCACCCCTGAGGCGGGGCGTGGGAGCTTGCACCCGGACAAAATCCATCACAGTACTGTAGACATGACCATAGGGTCACTACAGATTGAGCACCTTCTCCTTCTCCGTCTACAGTGATAACTGATGTTGATAATGATGAGCCTGAGACACTGCAAGACCCTGACATGCCTTCTCAATCACCATGGAAAGATTAAATTACGTTTAGCGTAGTTTGAGTGGTAAGTGTGTATTTAGTGAGCTGGGTGTGTGCCATACACTGCCCATTGTCATACATATTGTATACAGATGAAGTTTTGTACACATCTAAGTACTTCAAGCAACCAACCACCCTGCAGTGCAGTACTACTGCTGGATTAGTGAGTACCTGTATACTATTTTATACTTTATGCATTGTATTATGTTCTAATTCTTTAAATACTGGTATTCCATAGGTAAGTTTAACTGTCAGATAACCAGAATAGTTAGTTAACCAGCACCCCATCCCTCCCACATGCCAGATAAAAGAGCTTTTACTATAGAAGTTAAATCCTGACCCCCAATGAAGCGAATGGTAGTTTCGCTATTGACCTCAGGGGGGACAGGACTTCATCCTGAAACTTCTCTCTCGAGCCAGTCTTAGTGCAAGATAGGACACACACTCTCCCCAGCCTGACCTCTGTCCCCTTCTTGCAATCCACCTTTTCACTGCTACTTATTTCCCCCCGCCCTCTGGAAACCAGGTATACACTGAGGCTACGTCTACACTACAAGGTTTTTGCACAAAAACCGGTGGAGCATCCACACTTCAAGCGTGTTTTTGCGCAAGTAAATCGGCAGAATAGAGGGTTTTGCCGGTAGAGTTATTCCTCTCCCCATGAGGAATAACTCCTTTTTGCGCTACAGCTCTTGCACAAAAAAGCAGGTGTGGACACTCCGCAGGAGTTTTTGTGCCTGAAACCCCTATCGGCAAAAGCATAGGTGCTCTGATGGCCATTCTGTGAATGGCCATCAGAGCTTTCTTCCACAAGAGCATCCATGCAATGTGGTCGCTCTCTTACACAAAAGCACATCGCTTTTGTGATGCGCTTTGAGGTCTGGATGTGCTTTTGCGCAAGAAGTTTCTGCCAAAGATCTCTTCCGTAAAAGGCTTCTTGAGCAAAAACCTGCAGTGTAGATGAAGCCTGACAGTTAAGCACCTTAACATTCCCCTCATAGAAGCTTTACTGTTCATTTATTCTATCTACTGGATTGCAGGCAACCATAGTCTGTGCTGGCTATACTCTACTGCAGTCCCAACAGCGGCTGCTGAGGTGTCTAGCCACACAAAAATAAGGTTTTTAACCCTTTGCCAGGTTCCTTAGGACACTGATCTTCCATATCACAGATCCTGTCCCACAGGTTGAAGACAAGAAGGAATGAGTGGGAGCCCTTAAAACGTATCAGCAAACCTGTTTGGAGATTAAGCTTTGCACAGCTCCAACTCTACCTGTACCTTTACTCTCATTGCCTACTGTGTCCGAGCTCAAGTTCTTGGTTATGCCCAACTTGGTCTCAAAACTGCCCCCGTTTCCCACTTTTAACTTCATGCCATTTTTTTCCCATGCTGCCAGCTGGGCTTGGGTCAGATTTACATTGAGAGTCCTTCCACAGCTGGTCCCTTTGCAAGAGCTGTCTGCTCCGGCTTTTGAGTCTCGTTACATATTGCTTACATGGAATAAGCCTGTACAGCCCCACTAATGGGGGGGAGGGAGGGAAGGAGAGGAATGACGGGGGGCGGGGGATGGGAGACGAATCATTCTACTGTCCCATGGCCTGATGATTCAAAGGGGCCCGGGGCTCCTGGCTGCTTCTGTGGCAGCAGCCAGAGCCCTGGACCCTTTAAATCACTGCTGGAGTGCCATGCTGCACGCTTCATATGGCTCTAAGGACTGGGAGGGATATACCACACTCTGGGTGGCGTAAGAAGGCTGGCTGCCCTGGCTTTGCCACTTCTGGCCAATGACCCACCCCCTTTTGGGAACATGGAACTGCCCCCCCCCACCACCACCTTGCCCAGGGGCCCACTCAGGCTGTTGGCTCCCCTGACACTGAAGTAGGGGTATAGGCTCCTTAGGTCAGAGGCCTCATCTTCTTGAAGGACTATAAAGCACTGAGCACCCTTATATTCTAGGGGAAGATTTTCAATGGCACAAATGGCAAAATTGGGCACCTTACTCCCATTGGCGCCCTTTGAAAATCTCCCTGCTTTTAAATATAGTAAAATTCATAGCACAAGTGTCAGAAGCTAAAGATTATATTGTAAAAAGCTCCATTATGATGCTTTTGGTTTTATTTTCACTTTTACAGTAAAGGCTGGCAGTTCATATGCAGCTACATCAGGTTAAATAAGCTATTAACGCTATTGATTTCTATAGACACATAGGCCATCAACCAGTCACATAATAGATTTGAACTTTGTCACTGATTACTGAAAAAATGTTCCTTGTGAACATAAACCTAGTTAATGAAAATGGAATGAGGTCTCTGGTTCAGATGAAAGATTTTAAGAGACTCCAAACAATTTCAGTTGTTGGGTTTAGGGTGTGGGTGATGTCGGTGGCCTGTGATATACAGGTCAGACGAGGTGATCTGGCAGTCCCTTCTGGCCTTACACTCTATGACTACAGATTGTGAATGTCACACATCAAATGCCTGGAGTGGGGAGGGCAAAACGCTGGATTCCTTTTAATTAATAATTTAAGGATGCCTTTCTGAGGTTCTAGACCTCACAACACATCATTAATAATACTCTGACCTCTCAGCAGCATTGATGTGATCATTTCAATAGGAACTAGCCAGGCGGAGACACCCAGGCACTTCTTTCCATTCTTAATTGTTGTGGGAAGCACACCCTGCGCCCTCCCAAACAAATGTCTTCTGCACCAATTGGAGGCTGTTTCTGTATGTGCCTGTGACACGCACACACAAATGGTAGTCGGGGGGAAGGGTCAGTAGACAAGTTCCAGAGTCCCACAGCCCTGACAGTTACCCTCCCCTTTTTATAATGAGGTGAATCAAGCTAAAACAGTTCAGCCAACTGCAGTATGGCACAACCTTGCAATAATTCATGTTTTTTTTTTAAATTCTGGAATCACTGAATTCAAGAGCTCATAAGAGCCATCAGCTTTCATTTATGATCTGATTGTTCAAAACACTCTTGCAGGGATTCATATATTTCTATCCTGTTGGAAAACTGTTGGCCAGATACTCCTACAGTACATGATGAACATCCATGTTCTGAAACACATGACCAGAACAAGAAACAGAACTAGATCGAGTGATAGTTCCCAGCTCAGATGGAAGTGCACTTTCCTCAAGCAATTTAACAGCAGGTTAACTATAACAAGGCCTTCACTGGGAGAATCCAACTATCTGTTTTTCCACATAAGACGACATCAACTGACTCCCGACCAGAATACTGTGCCTTTATGATGTACTCTCAAAAATGTCATCACCAGCACTGTGGTTAAGAACATTTTTTTTTAAAGGAAGCTAATTTTAGTTTGCAAATGTATGTGTTTTTTTAAATTAAGGATTAAAAAACAACAGTCAGCCCTTCTTTTTTAGATTTTGTACTTATGATACTTGATTGTGATACTTATGATACTGTGCTTATGATAACTCGTACAGCACATCTGTTAATTTGATGACCATATTGTTCTTCAATTTCTCTTTGTAAATGAATTATTAAACATCCTGGTTGAATATTAGAGAGACAAGATACGTGAGGTAGTATCTTTTATTGGACTAACTTGTTAAAAATATTTGAGTTACAGAAAGCTCCTCTTCAGTTCTGAGGAGGTAACCAGTGTCTCAACTAAATACAAAATAGAACTGATTGTTTAACATAGCAGTTAACACATGCGGCAAGGAATCATTCAAAATGAAGAGGATCATAAACATTGCTGCAGTCATAGGGTGAAGAAGTGTTACTCAGTTAGGCTACGTCTACATTTGCTCCCTAGTTTGAGCGCACTTCCTGGTTGGAATCAGCTGTTGAGCGGAATAACACGCCGGTGAGATTATGCTAATGAAGCGTGGGATATTTAAATCCCCGCTTTATTAGCAATTTCGGTCGGCTACATTTGCATCCCTAGCTCGAACTAGGGAACAAGTGTAGACATACCCTTACAGATTGTTGTAGAAACAAGCCTGCTATACACCAGGAAATTAGGTCTGTACAACTGTGTTGCTCAGGGAGGTAAAAAATCCTTAGCCCTGAGCACCGCAGTTGAACTGACCTAGCCCCTCATGTAGACAGCAATAGATTGATGGGATAATTCTCCACTTGAACTAGGTAGGATTGCCAGATACCTTCACAAAAAATCCCAAACAGGCAGGCTGTGTCTACACTGCATCCCTTTTTTCGAAAGGATGCAGATGAGACAAGTCGAATTGCAAATGAAGCGGATTTAAATTTTCCCGCTTCATTTGTATACACATAGCTTTTTCGGCTCGAGCTTTGTGGAAAAAGCGCCAGTCTAGACGCAGCTCTTGTGGAAAATAAAGCCTTTTCCAAAGATCCCTTATTCCTGATTTTAAGAGGAATAAGGGATCTTTCGAAAAGGCTTTATTTTCCGCAAGAGCCGCTGTTTAGACTGGCGCTTTTTCCACAAAGCTCCGAGCCGGAAAGCAGCCATGTTTATACAAATGAAGCGGGAAAATTTAAATCCCCGCTTCATTTGCAATTCCGACTTGTCTCATCTGCATCCCTTTTCCGGAAAAGGGGTGCAGTGTAGACACAGCCGCAGGGAAAAATTGGCTGAGCAAAATAAATAAATAAATAAATAAATAAATAAATAGGGAGACCAAACTTGTTAAGCAAAAATAAACCAAACAAACAAACAAAAGAAGAGGCTGTTGCGCGTTTATATACGTGTGCCCCCCCCGGCCTCGCAGATGCCGCCAGCCAAAAAAAGACCACTGCACCTTTAAATTACCGCGCTTCTTGCTCCTCCCGCCCTCACAGATGCCGCTGGCCATCTTTTTGAGCGGCTGCGCCTTTAAATTACCACACTCCTCGCTCCCCTCACCCTTGCAGATGCCACCAGCCTTCCGGCTGAGGAAAACAGAAAATACTGGACATTTTACAGGCCAAAATACTGAACTGTCCGGGTGAAAACCGGACACCTGGCAACCCTAGACCTAGCATCTTAGGTTTGTGGAAACCTACAGGTTCATCCGCCAGCATAGATAGTGTCTTCACGGAAGGGCAATGAAGCTGTGCTGCTTTAGTGATGTAAGTGTAGGTGCGCCCATAGTAACCCCATAGCTCTATTGAATTAATTATTTTCAGTGTCTAGCAAAGTCATGAATCTAAGCTTCCAAACTAGTTGCAGTGCAGGTTTCCTCTCAGGATGAGGCCTGAGAGGTCAGATACGGAGTGATTCTTTTGTGAACAGTTATTACCTTTCCCAGATCTGAAGAAGAGCTCTCTCTAGCTCAAACCCTTGTCTCTTCCACCAACTGAAGTTGGCTTAATAAAAGTTATTACTTCACCCATCTTGCCCCTTTCATATGCTGAGACCAGCATGGCTACAACAATACTGCAAACTGGCTGAGTATGACACTGTAGTGAGGTGGAGTGGCCGCCCGCTGACCAGGATGGGAAAGAGCCCCTCCCCTTGGGCTTGCTTGGGCAGAGCCTAGGCCCAGCCAATCACCTGCCCAGAAGCCAGGGGGTGGGGCTGAAAGTATAAAATGCCAGCCCAAGAGCTCGGTCAATCCCCAGCTGCCAGAGGAACCAGATGCCTGCCCTATGCACTCGCGCTGGGAGGCTGAGGACTGGCCTGGACCACCAGGACCATAGACAGACTTTGACTGGGAGAAACTTCAACCTCTGCCAGAGCTGTCGACCCCCAATGCCCCAGAAAGCCTGCTATGGGACCAGTACGTACACAGGGAGAGATGGACAGTAGCCCAGGGACAGCCAGTGTTAGTCTGGCCGAACCAGAGCTCATGTCAGTGTGTTGCAGTGAGGATCTCCACTGAGCCAGCAGCAGGCTGATCTGCTGCTGTTAGGGCCCTGGGCTTGGGATGTAGTGGAGTGGGTGGGCCTGCATCCCCCCCTGCCACCCAACTCCTAGGTGGCAATTTCCCCACTCTGCCACCTGTGCTTGCCAGATCTCCGCCGGAACAAGGAGACCCAATGGCTGATCTGTCCCATGTTGAACTATTATCTGAGTGTTTGCTGCCCCACCCTGAACCAGGGTCTGGGCCACTGTATACTGTGTGTTTGCACTCCCATCCTTAGCCCGGGCGGGGGGCCTATAGAGCCTGGCTTGTTGGCTCGGCCCGAGTATCAGCCTGAGCCCAGGACTAGAATTGCCAGCTCTGAAGTGGGCAATTGACCTATTCACTATTGCCTTGGTCTGACCACAGGCCTGACAGCAAGAACTACAGGGACTCAGTGAACTGAGGTGGAGTGGCCGCCCACTGACCCAGAGGGGAAAGACCCTCTCCATGAGCCCTGATGGGCTTCAGGCACAGAATGGGCAAGTACATGATAAATAGCTTTCTGAAAACCGAGTAGTCAGGCAGCAGCAGTCAGTCATGACTACAGTAGCACTTACCAGCAGGGCTCACAACAAGCATCACTGGCCCCTGTGCAACGTGAGGGGCGGCTTGGGTCCAGGCCCCCTGGAAGGGCCCAGGGCTCGAGCTTCTGTTGTCGCAGTAGCATCAGCCCAGAACTCCACGCTCTTTAAAATTTCTGGGTACTGGGGCAACTACCTCCTTTATCATTCCCATTGGCAACCCTGCTCAACAGTTCCTTGTTGTTTTCTAGCTCCCAAAAATGTGGTAGGCATTTCTCCTGCCCATCTCTATGTATTTAGAATTTGATTCTGCCTACTTCAGTTAGGGTTAGTAGTGGAACACAGGGGACAAAATCTACAGTCACTTAAAGCAGAACAGCACCTTCGTGATTCACTCCCTATCTCTTAGGACCTAGGACATAAATTTCAATGAGATTTACAAGTGTAGAAAGAGAGGAGCAATAAGCTATGTAAGCAACAGGATACTTCTGGATATGAAGTTGATGTGAGATATCTGCATTCCTCCTGGCAAAGGCCTACAAGGACGTGAGATGTGTGGTTACCTGCAATTATTGCACTCCATTCAATGTGTTGTTATTGTGACACTCTGTGATTTAATTATATGTATTGTACAAAATATGCCTTAGGAGGTATCATTTTAAAAGTCTCAGTCTGTTCAACATTAAAATAATTAATAGCCTGTTAAGTTGTGTATGCTTTCATTGCATATGAAGTTTTGCTGTGTATGGGCACATAAAAGGTAGTTACAAGAAAGAGGTAAAAAAATTGTTCTTAACCTCTGATGATAGGACAAGAAACAATTGCTGCAAGGGAGGTTTAAGTTAAGGATGTTAAGGACTAGTCGACTATTCGATAAGCAAATGCTTATTGGACAGTCAGTCGACTAGTCGATTTCCTTCCCCCCCTTGCTGCCTCTATCAGATAGAGGCAGAAAAGAGGGAGGGGAAAGGGGTACTTATAAGCAGCAGCGCCACACAGCTGATCCCAGGATCAGCTGTGTGGCGCTGCCACTTTGAAATGCCGAGGTGGCGTTCAAAGGGGCAGCGCTGCACAGCTGGCCCCGGGCTCAGATGTGGGGCACTGCCCCTTTTAAACGCAGCATTTCAAAGCAGCAGTGCTGCATGGATCCCAGGATCAGCTGGGGACTCCAGCTGATCCCAGGCTCTGTGCAGCATTTCTGCAGAACCCAGGATCAGCTGGGGACTTCTCCAGCTGACCCTGGGTTCTGGGGAAATGCCACATGGAACCCACAGTCAGCTGGGGAGTCCCCTACTGACCCTGGGCTGCATGAGGGTACTTCTGCTTTGAAATGCACAAGAGCCCCCACTGGGGACTCTTGTACATTTCAAAGCTGGTACGCTCACGCGCAGCCCGGATTCAGCGGGACTTCCCGCTGGCCCCAGGCTGCATGCTGAGTTCCGTATTCCTCCTTTGAAATGTACAGGAGCCCCAGTGGGGGCTCTTGTACATTTCAAAAGAGGAATGCGCAAGTGTCTACCGACTAGTCAAGTAGTCGATGGAAATTCCATTGACTACTCGACTAGTAAATTAACTGTTATTTAACATCCTTAGTTTGTACTAACAGCGTGAGACACAGCTCAATTCAAATCCTGTCTAATTTGTATGGCTTAGACTAGTGTTTCTTTAACTTTTTAAGACCAAGGAACACCAGACAATATTTTTTTTTTTTTTTTTTGAAACACCAAGGATTTTTTGTTGACCAAAAAAAAAAGGAAAAAAGGTCGCCTATTCCTGACCTTTTTGAATTCTGGTGTTCTACGCGGCACACCTCCGACTGCCTCACAGCACACCGGTGTACCACAGAACACAGTTTAAGAAACACTGGTTTAGACTGTTTTTGTTTATTTTCTGAGATAATCTGCTTTGATCTTTATGCTCCCCACTTAACACTTACAAACTATCTTTTTATATTTAAATGCCTTTTTTTTTTTTTTTTTTTAACTAAAACTGTGTTTTGCTAAAAGTGTGTGGAGAATCTGCTCAGCAACTAAAACAGGTGCATTGGCCTCTCCACAATGAGGGAGGGGTGGATGAAATCAACTTACTGGCAAGACTTTTGACAGGGCAAGATGGTACAGCTCTGGGGTCCTAAGCTGTGGAGCTAGGGGAGACACCTTCATGTTACTGCGGCTGGGTGCATCCCTGCCTGTGCAAAAGTTTGTGTGAGTGTAGGACTGGGGATGGTATACATCTTGTCACAGCAGCACAGTATGAGAGGGAGCCCAGGATGGTGAGACAGAGCTCAGTGGTACTCCAGTTCTAGGTTGCACCGTAGGGCGAGTGTGCATTCATCATAGCTATTTTATTAAGAAAAGGGCAAGATTGGGACATCTAGAGACATGTATTCACTGGAGTATGAATCCTTAGCTAGACAGTTTGTTTCTTCCCCAGTACCAACTTTCAAAACACGAACAAGCTCATGAACTCTGTTTACTACAGTAAAGAGCAAAGTGGTTGAAGCTGTGGCTAAGTATATTCAACTGAAAGCACCTGAGTAATGATGTAGACAGTGAGAGGAAGAGAGGGAAATCATCTGAAAAGAACAGAGTGCAAACAACTGGTATTTATGAGAAATCTTTCTGAAGGTCTTGAAGAGTAAGCAGTGGTGGCCCATCAATACAGGCGAACTAGGCGGTTGCCTAGGGCACCAAGATAAACAGCCATTGAGGTCTTTGGAGGTGGAGGCGCCGATCGCACGCCGATTGTGTGTTTTGCCAAGGGTGCCAGTTGCCGGCAGCTCGTCTAGGGCCGCTCCTGAGAGTAAGAGATGAAAACCCTACTGTGCTTTTAAAATTATAAATTGCAGACCAGGTTTTACTCCACAGGAAGCTTTTCAAACCGTGACTTTTTTCTTTTTAAAAGCCACCTCCCATTTGGCTGTGGTGTACCTGGGATTGATTACAGCAGGATACTCCTGAATGTATAGATACAATGCTAGTTTCATAAGTCAGAGCCATACCATTCAACAAATTCAAAGAAAACCCAGATTCTTAGTCTCCCCTTCTATCTCCCTTCCCCTCCCTCCCCCGCCCAGCCCGCTTCCCTAACACTCAATCAATTTACCTCTTTCAGGTCATGGACAATAGCTGTGAGCCTCTCATTCTCTGCCTGGACTTTGGTGACCATTGCTCTGCTCTGTTTCAGCTCATTTTGCATCTCCAAGATCTTCCCCAGGTAATAAGCTTCCTTTGATGCAGACTCCTGCAGGAGAGTCTCTTCGCGTGTTTCTCCATCTTCAGCCACTTTGCGGTGGATTGAGAATGATTGTCCAAATGCCTGCAAGAGTAAAGTAACACAAAGCAAAATTCATGGAAGTCCTTAAAAAAAAAAAAAAAAAATCTACTGACTCTAAGGAGCAACTCTTCATTGCCATGGGGAATGGACCCACATCTGGGGCTTCCCAGCTACGATTAACTAAACATTGTATTAGCAGCTTCATAGGAAATGAGAGCCACACTTGATTTGCTTGAAATATCAACATTTTCTTCCATTATCATATACCTTATGATGTGTCCCAACTTTAGGCACCCATGGGTTCAAGGACAAGATATGAAGACTCATTGTAATTCACAAGAAAGCAGACAAGGCCAATAATAAGCAATGACAATCTCTTTTCCTGTATAGCAAATAGGGATGCCACTTCTAAACTCTTAAAAAACAAGTCAGAGAGCATTACCATTTCATTACTTGCTTCCTTTTAGCTTCTTCTTCCCTGCTTCACTTCCTGCTTTTCTATCCCCTATTCCTCTCATAAAAAAGTGGTATTATTTAGGGATGAAGAGGAATTTCTACAGGAACAGATATTTGACAGTAATAGATATGTAGCCGTGTTAGTCTGGTCTAGCTGAAACAAAAAACAGGACTATGTAGCACTTTAAAGACTAACAAGATGCTTTATTAGGTGATGAGCTTTCGTGGGCCAGACCCACTTCCTCAGATCAAATTGTAGAAGAAAATTTAACAGTTGCTGGCTTGACTCATCCCCATTCTGGCACAGCATTTCCCAGTGGTTAATGAGAGAAATGGCTGCTAAGTGCAGCTCTAGTTTAGTACTTCAGCAGGACCAGTAGAGATCAGCAGCATAATCTAGCTTGATAAGGCACATAACGAAGAAATATATGCTGTTTAACATTACTATTAGCCACAATAATGGAGATCCTGCTCAAAACCAGAGTGTCTCAAAATCCAAAGGAAGTAACAGGTACTAAGAGCTACTACAGGTTGAACCTCTTTGGTCTGGATCACAGAAGTTGACCAGAGAGTCCTTGGACCAGACAGCCCTCGTGGCAGCCAGGAACAGGACTGGAGGAGGGGGGCGGGGCAGCCTGGAGAGGAGCTGGGTGCCCAGCCTGGAGAGGAGCTGGCAAAGGAGTCAGCCCAGGGGGCAGAGAGCTAGGGACCTGGAACCCAGTGGTCAGGCCAGACCAACAGTGGTGCCCAGCTGGGTAGTAAAGTCTGGCAGTGGGGCCGGACCAATAGCAGCACCCAGACAGGGATGGCAGCTGGTAGCCTGGCAGCTGGGAGTCTGGAGGCCCGAGGCAGAGTCCAGCCAATGGCCAGGAGGGGAGCCAGACAGGCAGCTGGGCTAGCAGCGAAGCCAGGTGGGAGCACAGAGCCCAAGGGGGAGCCTAACCAGGTCTACTGATGGATCCTGGGAGAGCCCGAGACCATCAGCAAAGGGTTGGAAAATGACCTCCCCGTGTTTGGCAAACTCCCTCGTTCGGGACCAATCAGGTCCTGAGGATGCCAGACCAGGGAGATCCAACTTGTATCTTAATAGTAACTAAAGCTCTCACACATACTTCTTAACTAAAAAAAAAAAATTCTTTCTGGAAGATGATAGCTTTCCCATATCAGGACTGACAAAGGTTGTGGATGCATCTATTCCTCCAGCGGAGACTCTCCCCAAAATTTAATTCCTGCTGTACGCATAGTTCCATTCTCAGCCTAATCCCCCAAACCCAGAGTGCACCAGGCAGTTGTTCCTCTTGTAAACAGCACTCTCCTTTACCTTCTTGATAATAGAAACGTCATACTGAATTAAATTCACTGCCATACTATTTTTATTTATAGCCTTCTCAGAACACACAGAACATTTTACTGGCATCAGAATTGAAAGAAGCCTTGAGAACATCATGGCAAAACTCTGTTCATACCTTTGTACTCTGTAAGCATGGCTTACTTCAGAAGTATTCTGAGACCAGCATTAAAGCATTCTAAATATATTCAATAATAGATTAATCCAGCTGTCTCTTCAAAAGGCGGCAAGTTCTGAAACAGCAGGAGTCAGCAACTTGCTGGATGGGTTTTTTTTCCCCAGCAAGAGGTTCGATTGAAAATAATGAAACTGTTAATTGTGATTCAGTCAATACACCTGTTAATATAACTGAGTTAGGAACTCTGCTGATACGGTACATCTTACAAAATAAAAGGTGCATTCAGTGGCTCACTATTAAAGGCCGGAGCAATAAAGTGCCTGTCTATCAATGGGACACAGATACTGTGGTGATGAAAGGTAGAGACAAAAAAAATCCACATCTTTTATACAGTAGAAGTGAAATCCTACTGAGGAAAACAAAAGTTGATGAACTCTGGCAAGTCAAGGGTAGAACTTGCAACCCTGTGCTTTGGGTGTTCCTAATCCTCTGACTGTCAGAAGCTGAGACTGGTTGACAGGGAACGGATCACTCCATAATTGCCCAGTTCTATTCATTCCTTCTGAAGCATATGGCACCAGTCCCTGTTGGAGGTTAGGGTACTGGAGTAGCTGGACCATTGATCTGAGTCAGTATGGTCATTCTTATGTAAGCTAGATATGTATGTAGACAGACACATTTATATATTACCACACAGCAACTGTACATGGTAGGGCATGAGAAGACAACCAGCCCATGGAAAGGTGAGAGGGCAGGGCCATGCTACTAAATATCTGTATGATTGGAATCTGAATCCTTCTCATGCTGTCAGAAATCACTTAAGGAGAATATTATGCATAAATGCCAGAATGCATCGGTGGCAACCCTGAGAACATAAGAATGGCCATGCTGGGTCAGACCAATGATCCATCTAGCCCAAAATCCTGTCTTCCAACAGTGACCAATGCCAACTGCTTGAGAGAGACAGACAGAGACAGAGAGAGAGAGAGTCAACAGAATGAGGTAATTTACTGATCCATCCATTGTCCTCCAGTCCCAGGTTCTAGCCATCAGAGATTTAGGGACACCCAGAGCATGGGGTTGTGTCCTTGACTATCTTGGCTAATAGCCGTTGATGGACCTATCCCTCCTGTCAATGAACCTGTGCATCCTATGTAGGCCATGAGCTCTTTTCCTCATATTTGATGTCAGGGTGTGCTATCTGTATGTTGTGGGGTGCACTGAAAGGGGATCTGAGTTTTTATTTTTCTTTCCTGAAAACCTTCCCCTGGTTAGCATTGGGCCATAGCAATTTCATTTAAAAAAATACTATATTAGACCCGCCTCCCCCCAGGAGCTTTAGGGCATAAGAAAAGTCAAATAAACATATTAATTATTATTTGCTGCACCACATCTAACACATTTTCTGTAATAGTGCTGAAACCATATATATACTTCCACTACATACATTTTCAAATGGAAATTGCAGAGCACTGGAACACGATAACTGTCATTTTCCCTAGTGTATACAAGTCTGAGGAAGAAGAGGCAACCATTCACAAAAAGATTGCTTTCCCTCTCGCCCCCATCTGCCAAAAATATGAAGGATCTCACATGTTTAGTCTCCACAGAAGTCATGGAATTTTAACTGCTCACAGATGGAACCAGCAAGTTGCTTGATCTTTTACTGTGTTGGTAAATCATTCATCAGGCATCACTTTTTACAAAACCAGTAAAAGTATCTTATGAATTATACTGATCATGAAAAACTAGACTTCTACCAATCTTCAAAACTGTACCATACTATGAAATAGTTCTCTCAGTGTATGAGCTTTTAGCTTTTTTACCATCACTTCACCCCATTGCCTACCTCTCACAAAAGTGGTTATTTTACAACAAAGAAATGAGAAAGTCCAAATAGAATATAGGTATCTGACATGATGGGACAACTGAGCTGATTAGTTTTTACATACATTTCACAACTCAAAGGGGAGTGATCCCCTTGCTTATGTACACATTGTGACAGAAACCTCCCCCCCACCCCATGCTCTATGAAATGGACTCATGGACATGAATATACATAACTCAAAGGTGGTTTGAGCGAATTATTTCATGTAACCCATTGATCTTCATGTCATGATCTGCTGGTTCTGTTTATCTTACTCTGTTGTATGTATCACTTGTGTGTGTAGAATTAGACACCTGGAGTGGGGAATACTTGGTGAGTTTCAAATGTGTGAATGGGAGACATGGAGGGCGTTACCTGAAACTTCTAGATGAGCCACTGTTAAACAATCTTTTGTCCTTAAGTCTGAGCAGTGGTTGGTAGGGAGTGGCCTCAACTCCTTAACAAAAGGAATAGGAAAGCAGAGGCCGGGGTCTTTTGGCTGGGCTGCACCTGAAGGAAGGGGCCAGGGACCCCAGGGTGTGGAAGAGAGTCCTGGTTTGGAGGGGCAGCAGGAAAAGAGGTTTTAGAGTGAGTTTGATTAAGTTTGTACTGAGGGTTCAGTGTAGAATTAGCCAAGCGGTTTTGTTTCTTTTGATTTGTAATCTACTTTGCTCTGCCTGTTCTCACTTATAACCACTTAAATCCTACTGCTTCCACTTAATAAAATCATTTTTATTTTCTATCAAGCCCAGTGTAAATAATTGTTACCTGGGGGAGCAACGAGTGTGCACTTTCCTCCTTTCATTGTTAAAGGGGGCTTACCTAATTCTTTGGGGTTTCATCCCATCTGGGGAGTGCTACCTCAGGAAGCTGGGCCCTAAACTGCACTGTCCTTGGACCTGAAGTGGTTCAGTGTCTGTACTGCTTCTTGGTGGGGGCAGGCCCCTTAGCTCAGGACCTTGGCTGGGGGAGACCAGTGGAGCTGGCCCAGCGGGACCGGGAGGTGAGGAGCCCCAGAGAGTGGGAAGGCGAGTGGCAGTGGCTGTGTCAGCAGTGTGTGTGTGGGGGGGTGTCTGTGACCTCACCCCGTCACACACATATTCATGCTAGCTTGAGTGGTGTCACTGCAGTAGCACAATAGTGGTAGTAGAGGTATGGCTGAGCCCTGCTGAATACAAACCTGAAACCAGTGGGTATGTACTTCGCAGGGCTCAGCTGTGTTTCCTCTGGCACTATGCATGCTTCTGCAGCTGCACTGCTATTTATAGTTGTACTAGCCTGATAAGAGCAAGAACATGTATATGTACACAAGCCGGGGATGTACACTGCTCACTCTTACTGTATTCATAGCCATAACTGAAATAAAGAATACCTTATTTTTTCCTGTGAATTCTAATTTGAGCATATATTTTATGCTAAGCTATTAATCTACTCCACAAATTGCTGACAATTAACACACACACACACTTTTTTTTTTTTTTTTTTTTTGCATTAGCACTCTTAGCACTGATGAAAATTAGAAAACCCATACATCTGGGAGAGAATATCAAATATATTCTTTAGTCAAAGTGTATGCAAACAGTTGTCTTCCTCATGCTTTTCGTACTTTAATTCGAACAATTTGCATGTAGAATGGTTAAACTTTCCAAACATAATTATTGATGGGCTTTAATGGGACTAGTCACATGCTTAAAATTAAGCACATGCATAAAAATGTTCAAGATCAGAACCCTAGTCATTTGTGTGGAAAACAGTACTTCTTTATATAATCATGTAATCGTGCTGCAGAAATCCCAAAGAGGAAAAATTGTCTGCTTTTGAATCAGTTCAGGCTAACAAAATACGTAACAAGCTTGATAAAGTTCAATTTAAATTAATTATCAGTTCTCAGGCCAGCCTGCACTAGTCAGTCCTACTAGTCCAAGTGGTTGGGCTCCATTCTGGGAAAGAGGAAGGTTTCCTAAACAGGTTCCTGACTGTGAGGAAGAAGACTGGGAGTCTAGTAGTGAAAGAAGTAGTTTGCAAAAAAAATGGCCACATGACAGGATATTGCCAATAACCTTTGATAACACCTGCTAGAGGCATCAGCTTGTTCTTCATCTCTGAAAATGGTTTAACCCTCCCCCCATCTGTTAAACACACTATAGTCATAATTTCAGTTTATGATCATAAATCTTAATAGACATTTCATACATATATTACACAGTAATATTGATGATCAATGTGTTGTTAGTTTTTAAATGATACCTTAAGGCACATTTGGAACAAAAATTATTACAATAGTGTGTAGGGTGCTTTTGTCACACTGCCACCTCTCTGATCTTTTTTTCCAGAATCTCAGGTTTCAGTTTAAAAAAAAAAAAAAAAAGTAGGTCTCCAGGCATTGTAGTTGTGGGGGGAAAAAGCTCAAACTGGTAAAGAGTGTATGTCTAGACTGCCATTTTTTGGCAAAAGGTATGCAATTTGCGCTTCTGATAGTTTTGTCAGAAGAGGCTTTCCCAAAATTTGGCCCATCTACACTGGACCAAATTTCGGAAAAACCTCCTCTTTCAGAAGAGCCCTTCTTCCTTGTGGGAGGAGGAAGACAGGGCTTCCAAAAGAGCATGTCTGCTCTTCCACAAAAAATGTTGGAAGAGCAGACGTGTTCCCTGGATGCGGCGGAGTTTTTGGAGGGATCTCAGAAAAACTCCGTAGACTGGACATAGCCTAACTGATGCAGGGCTGGATCTGCACAAAATCTGGAACAATAGCTCTGAGATGAGCGAACCATGCTGATCATATCAGAAAGGAACTAACAAAAAATGCCCAATGATGACAGTTAACTAATGTTGATAATTAAATTATTTCACTGCTCACGTAGGAAAGGAGAAGAGTCTCAGATCTTCACAATTCACTGTGAATGACATTTCATTTTGATACCTGAACATTTTTGGTACCATAAGTAGACGGCATTTAAGAGATACCACTGTTACATTTTCTCCCCCACTCACAAAGGAACCAGACTCAAAAACCTAGCAGAGTCCATGTGCATACTAGAACTCTATTAGGAGGAACCAAGTTGAAGGAATCCAGTGGATCCAAGTGGTATTCTGAATACACGCATAATCTATTGTGAGCAGGGTCTTGTTTTGGTAATTTATGTGGACAGAGCTTATTTTGTGGGCAGAACTTGAATACCCACCTTCAAGACTCTGCTTTCCTTTTTCCCTCCCTCAGCCCCACCCTGGTCTATCACAAGTAGTTTCCTTCCTTCCTTGAAGAGTGTGGAATATTTTAAGTGACATATATCACATGCACACTATGCTATGTGCTTGTATTAGCAAAGACAAGATCAAAAAAGTATGCCTTGCCCTTGGAATAGAGAGGTTTGTAGCTACTCAAGATCCTTGAGGAAGATCATGCCTCCACCTCCTTACATCCCTCTTCTTCCTCGTCCCTTCCTTTGTCTTTGCTAGCAATTAAATAACTATCTTTCTTCCTTAACTCACCCCATACTAAATACATCATATTACTTGAAAATGGGGGGAAGGGAATCAGAGAAGTAATACCACCTTTGCCAAACTTCATTTTAATCACTTGGATTTTATTTTGCACATTTTGTCTGCTTTGCCTATTTAGATTGCAAGCTTTCTTGGCAAGGACTGTCTCTTATTATATGTGCACAGTAGCTATCACAATGGGGCTCCGATACTGATTGTATTACAATAGTGCCTAGAGACTCCAAACAGCTAATAATAACCTACCAGAATTATTTTGGTGATGTTAGCTCTTTTTTCTTCATATCATATTTTAAAAATTCAAGAATAGTAGATCTTTAAATCTACAGAGTATTGATCAAAACACAATTGTTTAACATACTAGCAGCAATCCAATTGCTTGTTTTTTCAAACTACAGCTGTCAGACCTGGAAATATGTTAATTTTTTCCTTATATTACATAATATGCCAATATAATCTTGGGCCATGTTAATAACATGCTTTTCTTGATATAACTAATCATAAAGTGGCACTGCTAAACAGCTTAGGGTCAGGTTTTTTGTCATTAACTAGGGCTGGTGACTGAAAGAATACATGACCTTGTAGTTAAGGATGTATAGTGAGTTTCCAGAGACCAAGGTTAGATTCCCAATCTGCTGCAGGCTTTCTGAAAGACTTTAGGCAAATTGTCCCAATCTGCAAAATGTAGATAATGTTATTTCCCTCACTCTAAAGAGTGTTGTGAGAAGGCATTAGTAATTGTGAGGTAGTAAGGGACATATGTAATTAAGACAGAAGTCTAACTATTACATATATACAGTATTTATTGCCTTAGTGTCTATAAACAAGAAAAGTGTAAATCTCTTATCACCACATACCAGTAGACTTAATTTAATAAATTCAGCATGGAAGTAAGCTGGTCTGAAAATGGAAAGACAGTGGAACTAGCACCATCTGCCACAGGGTAACGAACTTGGTATCTTATGGATACAAATGTGAAGGTGTCTTATCTATACCATAGATATACATGGACGCAGTGTACATGGAAAACTGGGGTAATTTCTAGATGATAAATGCAGAACTGTAGCATGAAACATAAACAATTCTTAATATTCCCCCATAGAGGGCCTTGGATAAAAGGAAATACAGTTATGTGGACTTCTTTCTGCTTGTTTTCAACAGACCCTCTGTAGAGTCTAAGCTCCTGATTGAGGTTCATATATCAAATCCAAGTAAACAAATACTGTCAGAAATTTACTAGGGGGCCTGTTTCATTCAGATCAGCCAGAGGTATCTCTATGCTCATGTAGCCTCAGTTCATTCCCTGCAGATTTCAATCAATATGGCATGGTCTGAGGACCTTGGGCAAACATGCATAAATTTCCAACTTCATTTTTATAAATGAGGAGCAAAAATATCCCCATGTATATCTCTAAGGACACATTTCTAGTCAAGGACAAGAAAAAGCTATCCTGACAATTAATGTGCAAATCATAATTTTCATTTTTAATCAGCAACCTAGTAAAAGCGGGAGTTGAATAAAAATCCTCCTCTAAAAGGAATTATAGCACTCCAGAGGATGTACATACACCGTGCCTGAGAATTCTCTCGAGGCACAGAAAACACATGAAAGTAGAACGTGATAACAAAGGAACTGCTTATGCACGACACAACTAATTAGATTTATGCTGATGGTTTAAAGCAATTCTATTATTGATTATATTTGTTTTGAACAACATTATTCCTATAAATAGTGAATCACACATTCTTAAGATCACTTAAAAAACTGTAGCTATAGCCACAACCATCATTTACACCTATTTTCAGACCATCGTACATTACTAATCCAGTCACTGCTGAATTTAGTAAATTAAAATCTATCAATATTTGGAGATAAAATGTTTATACTTTCTTGCTAATAGGTTATATGAATCCATATTGTTATTAGGCCAAATTCTTCAGCACTTACTAACCCTAAAATCCCATTAAAACCAATGAGAGATTTGTCTGAACAAGGATCACCCAGGATTTCTTAGTATAATGTCTGTTCGAACTATTAGTCAGAAAACACCTCTCATGGACTCTTGAAAACATTGTAAATAAATGGGAAGCCCTAAGTTTAAGTGACATTTAACAATGTACTGCTTTCCATTATATGCACAAAATAGGCAAGTTAACGGTTCTTTCCTTTCCCTTGTTTGCCTGTCGGTGACTTGCAGAGACCATCTGGTTGAAGTTTGATTCCTTAAACATTCAATCACAGTATTAGGGCAAGATCATTTCTAGCCGTGCTACAGCCATTCAGAACAACAGGGTGGGAGGAAGGATGGCACGGAGATATTGGGACTGGCCAGATGCTTTCTCCTCCATGTCTGCATTCATACTCCTCTCCGTTAGCACCACGAGGAGTGGGCAGACACCACTGGTCCTTCCACTTTTACAGCTCAGCCAGGAAGGTTGGGGGTTAAGGGGTGAAGGGAGGAATAAGTGAAAAAAGGATGCAGTATTTCCCCCTGCTACACTCCAGGAAACATAAAATCATTACACATATGGTTTGCAGGTAACACAAAAATTGGAAGAGTGAGAAATAATGAAGAGGCTGCGTCACTGAGTTAGATCAGTCTGGATCATTTGCTAAACTGTGCACAAGGAAACGATATGTGTTTTAATGAAGCAAAATTTAAATATATACACCTAGGACCAAAGAATATAGGGGCACATCTTACAGGATGGGGGACTCTATGCTGGGAAGATGTGACTCTGAAAAAGGATTTGAGGGTGAATAATCAGCTAAACATCAGCTTCCAGGGCAACACTGTGGCCAAAAAAGAACCATGTTTTAACTTAATAAGCCATGATGTCTTATTTAAATAAATCTTCAGTTGAGTTGGTTATTTGACCGTTAAGGAATACTAGTTACAGCATTATACAGAACAAAGAAAGAAATGTACGTTACCAACTCTCTGTAACTGGTAAAGTGACAACAGCTTGTTCGCTCCCAATTAACTTCCCAAAATTTATTTCTTATACCCAGGTTTAAGCCAAAAAAATGTTCTTTGTGGGGAGGAAAAAGCTACTCTCCCAAAATTGATCCTACTGAGTGTTCTGTTTTTAATGCCATAATTTACCACATTACTTCTGGAATTTCTTGCATGATTTCTTAATTTCCATGATTTATAAACAAAAGTACTTTTGAGTCAACAGTGTGCCCTTGTAGCCAAGAAAGCTAATGGCATATTAGGGTGCCACAGAAGGTGCATTTCCAGCAGATCTAGATAAGTTATTATTCCCCTTTATTCGGCACTGGTGAGGCCACATCTGGAGTACTGGGTCCAGTTCTGGGCCCCCCACTACAGAAAGGATGTGGACACATTGGATAGGGTCCAGCGGAGGGCAACCAAAATGATGAGGGGGCTGGAGCACATGACCTATGAGAAGAGGCTGAGGGACTTGGGCTTATTTAGTCTGCAGAAGAGAAGAGTGAGGGGAGATTTGATAGCAGCTTTCAACTTCCTGAAGGGAGGTTCCAAAGAGGATGGAGAGAGACTGTTCTCAATAGTGACTGATGGCAAAACAAAGAGCAATGGTCTCAAGTTACAGAGGTCTAGTTTGGATATTAGGAAAAACTATTTCATGGAGAGGGTGGTGAAGCATTGGAATAAGTTACGTAGGGAGGTGATGGAATCTCCATCCCTAGAGGTTTTTAAGTCCTGACTTGACAAAGCCCTGGCTGGGATGATTTAGTTGGGATTGGTCCTGCTTTGGGCAGCGGGCTGGACTCGATGACCTCCTGAGGTCTCTTCCAGCCCTAGGATTCTATTACTCCAGTTATAATTCTCATCTGTGGTAACAAGCAATTCCTAATGAGTTACACATTTATTTTAATAAAGAAATTTCACACATTTCATACATCACAGAAAACATTTTGCACAACAAATCTCATCAATCACAGAATAGAATTAGATGATAAGCACCCCTTATCAATTGTTCCCACTCATTCATTTTAACACGTCTGTAGTATCAGGCATCCATTTTAGTGCCAGGGATCTCTTCTTGAACAGCAGGACTAAGTCAAAGAAGTTAAAAGATCATAAATATTTCATTACTCAATACGCACCTTCCTGCATTTTGTCACCTACTAAGATTCAACTTAAATACACAGAACTTTTCAGCTTAATATGAACAAAGTATTAAATTGTATGAATACACAACAAAAAAAGATTTTAATTAAAATTTGGAAGAACTGTAGTGGTTTTAATATCTACTAAAAGGGCTAATGAAATCATTGGATGCATCAATAGGGGAACCCCAAGTAGGAGGAGGAAGATTATTTTACCTGTGTATATGGCAATGGTGCAACTACTGTTGGAATACTGCATCCAGTTCTGGTGTCCACAATTCAAGAACGTTGAAAAATTAGAGGGGGTTCAGAGAAGAGCCACAGGAATGATTAAAGAATTAGAAAATATTCCTTATAGTGCTAGAGTCAAGGAGCTCAATCTTTGTCAAACCAAAAAGAATGTTAAGTGGTGACTTGATTACAGTCTATACGTGTACCTACTTAGGGAATAAATATTTAATAAAGGGCTCTTCAACCTAATAAAGAAATGGCTGGAAGATGAAGCTAGAGAAATTCAGACTGGAAAAAAAGATGTAAATGTTTAACACTACGAGTAATTAACCAATGGAACAATTTACAAAGGGGTCATAGCAAATTCTCCATCTCTGACAATTTTGATGTTTTCTAAAAGACAGTCAGACTACATGATTACAGTGGTATCTTCTGTCCTTGGAATCTTGCCTCAGCAGGAATTTAGCAGCAGCAGGAATTAAGCAGCAGCTCCCTGAAGGTTTCCTCTTCTACCAAGAGAACCCTGCCACCCTGCTTCAGTCAGTTATGTACCTCTTGAAATAAATTCTTACACATATCTGACACAGCAAAACCAAAAAAAATTCTTTAGCAATAAAAGCTCTGTGTATGGAATGAATTGTCTTTCATTGAACAATGTGCAAGGGAGAACAGTTTTAGCAGGATAATATGCTTCTTGCCTTATCAGCAGTTTAAGTGACCTACCTTCAGACAGTGAAATAATTGGGTAGACGTGAAGCTAGCACCCCCACCAGCAGATCAGGGAGAACAGTTTTAGCAGGATAATATGCTTCTTCTCAGCAGACACCTCAGACTTGAGAATAATTGGACTGACGGAACTGAGGTTTGTGGGAGAATAAAACTGAGCTCTGGAAAAGAAATGTACTTGGCTAGAGTTTCCTACAATATGTACCAGTTCCACTTACTAAGTACAAATTCAACTTAAGAACAAACCTACAGTCCCTATCTTGTACGTAATCCGGGGACTGCCTGTATTTATATTTGGATCAGGCGAGTGGGCTTCATGAATGGCCCACCATCTCAGTGGGCCATAAGACTGTTGTAGTCAAGATGGTCTCCCAGAATAGGGTAGTTTTGCCATCTGGACTTGTGTACCCCCTCCTCGCTGCTTCCAGTCCCCTTTCCCTCTAGCGAGGCTGTCGATTCCCAGCCGCAAGCCTGCACAGGCTGGGAGCTGGGAGCCCTCCTTCCCCAGTGCCACTTCCACCTTTCCCCACCCCTGCAAGCTGCCAAATCCCAGCTCGTGAGCTCGTACAGGCTGGGAGCCTGCAGCCCTCCCCCCACTCCCTGCTGCCACTTCCACTTCTGCCCCTCTTCTGCAAGGTCACTGACTCCCAGCCCACACAGAGCAGTCCTCCACCTGCAGCAGGCTGTGGGCAGGGGGCTGCTTATGGGAGATGTTTGACTGTTGTAACCGGTTAACCTGTTACCCATTCACAGCCCTGTTGTGTAGCTAGAATATGCAGGGTGTGGCGATTGAACTGTAATAGCACTTTGGATGCAGAGGGAAAGCACAGCTCTCAGTCCACATTGTGTGGAAATCAGCATGCACCTCACATCACATGACTTTGCTTTATGTGGATGTCACTTTAATACCGGTAGGAAAAAAACTATGCAGACAGTGGAACCTGGCAACCCTGTGCATGAACAACAGTAAACAAAATGTCTCATGGGCCACACATAGAACCCTGCCGGGCTGCATACAGCCCGTTGGCTGAAGGTTGCCCACCTGCTGTATAATCTTATTTTCAGAGAGACTTTCACACAACTTAGCAAGTGTAATCAAACATTTTCTTTTGGCACTGCTTACTCCTACAGTGGTGGTTCCCCACAAAAGGAAGAAGTTCATTCTTCATATTACCCATGTTGTCATGAGGAGAAAAGCCAATGTCGTGGAGAAATCAGGAACAGTTTCCTGCCCTTTTGCAGGCTGAAGTTTCTTTGCAGATAACATTGTTCAATAATTTTGAATGGTTAAAAAAAGTATAACACTCACAGGCTGTGAACATAGACACTTTGGCTACGTCTAGACTACATCCCTTTTTCGGTAAAGGGATGTAAATTAGAATGTCGATATTGCAAATGAAGCCGGGATTTAAATATCCTACGCTTCATTTGCATAATGGCAGCCACCGCTTTTTTTCTAAACGGGGCTTGGAAAAAAGAAAAAAAAAAAAGTCAGTCCAGACGGGGATCTTTTGAAAATAAAACCCTTTTTCGAAAGATCCTGTAAACCTCATTTTTTGAGTACAGGATCTTTCGAAAAAGGGTTTTATTTTCAAAAGATCCCTGTCTAGACTGCCATATGTACATTTTTACAGACTTTCCATTTAGTTACATTACATGGAGATCATTTCCAATTTATATTAGTAATTTACACCTGAACCACGCTTGGACAACTCATTAAATGAAAACTATTACCAGCACTGCTGATTTGACACAGATGAAAAAACAACGGATAGAGCAGAGTACAATCCATTCAGTGGACCCAGAGTCTTCCTGAAAGTGTCACAACTCTACACAGCATGTCTCCACATTTTATATTCATATCTCAGTTTACTGAATGATGGGTAACATCACAAGTAGGCATACAGCTCCCTGCAGTTTCCAGAACTGAGACAACATTTGGTAGATGTTTATTCCAGCAAATACACAAAAGACCTCGAACTCATGAACTGCAGCACAAATTTCAATTGCTTTTGACAAGAATATGAAAATAATCAATATACAAGGTGATAAAAAATACCCCTATTTGGGGGAAGGAGGCTGGGTAGGGGAACATCACACTGGTAGTGCAGGGGTCTCAGCAGAGATGATGTACAGAGGAATAAATGTCCTAACATTCCCTTTATGAACCCAACACACAGCTATGTCCACATAGGGAGGATCTAGCTAGCCCATCAAACCCATCAAAGGCAGTAACAGCTCCACTTTAGGAGCTATGTACAAGAAGTTTTCAAGTTCAGAATTCCTCTCTTAGAACTCTGTGTAGCTATAGGATGGGATTTGCAAGGCTTAGTAACTCATTCAATAATGTGCTAAGTCACTTTTGAAAATCCCAGTTGTGCATCTATAGATATTCCTGCTGCATGAGGATGGAGTTTAAAGCAGTGATTCTCAGTAGGAATCTGCATAGGTGTTCCAGAGGATATTCAACTAATCTAGATCAGAGTTTGTTAACCGGGGAGGAGGGGTCATAGGTCAGATTTGGGGTCACAAGTGCAGGTCCCTCATTAAGGGGTGGCAAGCAGGGCAACTGCCTGGGGGGGGGTACAAAGCTAATCTATATGCTTCAGACAAGGCTCACAAATGAAAAACAAGCTCAAGTATCACACTGAAATAAATGTGAAATATTTATATTCCACTCAGTTTTATAATTATATGGGAGAAATGAGAAAGCAAGCAACTTTTCAGTAACAAAGTGCTGGGACACTTGTGCGTTTTTATGCCTGATTCTATAAGCAAGTAGTTTGTAAGTGAGGTGAAACTTGGGGTTGGCAAGACAAATCTGACTCCTGAAAGGAATACTGTAGTTTGGAAAGGTTGAGAGCCACTGGAATAAAGATTTCATCAGCACAGGTTTGAGGGGAAAGAAGGGGAAGGGGGAGGTTGGAAGAAGGAAAGTCTTTTATGGATTAAAAAAAATCAACTTACTCCAATAACCTTCACCTTACACCACACTAAATAAAACAAGGGAGAGGCAGTATGACCCGGTGAGCCCCTGAGTGCCAACTGTCAGTCCCCTCACCTCACACATATACTGTAGCTCATATCAGATCCAATACAGTTATTGTCCCAACACAATTTTGCACAATATATATCCCAAAGGTGTCATGTGAAATATCACATATAAACTGGTGATAACCCCGTGCTGGAAGTCTCTGTATGAGGTAAAACCAGATTGTACACAACGGTTAGATATATGCTGGAAATACGTTCCTAACATGTCTTGGAGGCAAAGCATAAAACCAACTTATCCTAGACAAAGTAATCTGCATTTACCTGTCTTACTGGCTTGGTTATAGGCAGAGAACGATGAAAGTACATTACATACAAGATAAACAAAGCCATCTAGCTAAATGAGCAGGGAAGACGACCTTTAACATTCATACTAGGGGATAGAATCTGCATCCCAGAAAGGCTTTCTGATTCTTGAGACAAAGACAATAAGCTTTGAGAAATATAAGGGGGCAAAAACACCCTACACACATTTGATTTATCATTCATTTAGGGAATAAGAGGGCCCAGCACCCTGTGAGCTTATGAAAGCTGGACCTCCTTTGATGGCAAGAGTTGCTGGAGATGTATAAGGCTAGGTCTAGACTACACTCTTTTACTGCAAACACTACGCAAATTGCACTCTGCAATTTGCGTAGCTTTTTTCCAATTGCTTTTCCGGAAGAGGGTTTTCCACTGTTTGGCCCTGTCTAGACGAGGCCAAATGGCGGAAAAGCCTCCTCCTTCGGCGGAGCCCTTATTCCTCATAGAACAAGGTATACAGGGCTCCCGGAAAGAATGCATTTGCTCTTCCGCAAAAAAAGCGGAAGAGCAAATGCGTTCCCTGGACACAGTGGAGTTGGTATCCCAGTTAAGGGTATGTCTAGACTGGTGAGTGTAAGAGAGAAATCTGCTTAGACAAAGCTTGTAACTTGCTGAAATTAAGTTTCAGTCAATAGAAAGTGTGTTTTGGTTTGTTATATTTGTAACCAGACCTGTCTTCTATTCATACTTAGTATCACTCAAATTTCTGTTCTTTTTCAATCAGCATATTATTATTTTATTACAAAACCATCTCAGTGCTGTGTATTAAAGTGGAGAGTGAGTCCACAGATAGCCAAACAGACTGGTGCACACTTCCTTTCTTTGGAGACAGTGTATTCAGTAACTTCTATCAGTGAAAGGGACTGGACATTGTAAAGAGACATTTCTGGAAAACTCAGGAATTGGGGCACACTGATTGCTACTTGCAAGTCAAGACTTGGACTAACAGAAGAGTTCACTGGCAAGGCAGACAAGCTGGTTTATCAGAGATCTGACACACAGCTTAGCAAAACTTTCACTTGGTGAGGTTGGGCGAGGTAACATGGAGCTCACACTTCTTGGTACCCCAAGCAAAACGTCACAACCAACTGTTTGAAGCAGCTCAGAGCTCTGGGTTGTTAGAAGCCTTAGTGGAGATGAATTAGGGGGCAGAGTGCTAAGGTGAAGGATAAACACAAATTAACACATGGCTCTACAGTTTATTACATGGCTATCTCATGACATACACACACAATTTTCAACAAGGGAGATTTAGGTTAGATATTAGGGAAAACTTTCTAACTATAAGGATAGTGAAACCATTTACCAACGGAGTTTGTGGAATCCCCATTACTGGAGATATTTAATAACAGGTTTGATTTGGGTATACATTGTCCCGCCTCAGAGGGGGAAAATCTAGATGGCCTGTCAAAGTCCATTCCAGTCTTACATTTCTATATAAGATGAGATAACATGACTTTTTCAGACCCATCTAAGAAATGAGGAAATTTAGAGACTAATTTTAATTTAAAAAAAATCTATTAAATGGTGTTTTATATTAGGTCACAGATTTAACTAATAGATTTGCTAATTAAAGCTATATGGATAATCACAGCAAAGCAAAACCAAAATCACTAAGAGAAAAAATCTGATTCTGGTCTGTGAAAATTTATCCCAGCTATTATTACACATGATGTAATTGATTTCTGCAAAAGCTGCATCCAATACTTTGACAGCTTGGAAATCCATTAGATACCTGCATATTAAGCCAAATGAGTGGTGCTGCAAACAGATTGCATGGGGGAGAGAAAGAAGTTCAAAATTTTAAATACTAAATGAAACAACAGATATTTTAGTTCCTTGAAAATGCAGCAAACAATTCAGTCCACCTTTTACAATGTGATATTTGTGAAAAGGTTAACCCTCATGGGTCAAAAAAATAAAATGCCTCGATCACTGCAATGGTTACAGATGGCTGGAACTATTCCAGGCCAAAAAGTCATCTGAAAATTTTGCTTCAGTCCATACCCTGGAACAATGTGGAAGAGTAAAGCAAACATATTAGAATAATTATGCATGCCAGTCTTTGGCAGGAAAACTTGAGGGGAAAGAGAGAGAGAGACAACCTTACAAATTCACTGAAACCCCCTGGGAACAATTCTTAGGAAGATCAGAGAGGAATGGTGATAGATATTTTGCAAAGAAAAAGAATATGGACCCTTTGCAAATGTTGTAATGAAATTATGAGACTTCTAGGAATACAAGTGTCTGCACATAAAATCATGGAGAGTCTATCAGCATTATATTTTTTAAAAATCAACATAAAAGATATGCTATCACTCAAACAGAAGTTGTGGTGTAAATGCAGGAACTTAGAGTGAGGTTCTATGGCCCATCACACTCGATGACTACAGTGTTCCCTTTATTGTCTTAAAATATGTGCATTATTATTATTATTATTATTAATTTGAATTGGTTTTAAAAAAATCAACTTCAAAATTTTCTGACTAATAAAAAGGAAACATTTTTCCCCACATATTTTCATGAGATGTTTTCCCATTTTTTCATCCAGTTTTAAAAATCATCATATTGGTCACCAAAAATGTAATAATTTTTTCTTATTCTGCTGATGTACACTGAATTTGGCAGTTTTCCACAGCAAGTTCTAGTTTTTTAAAAAAAACACCCAAAACATTTTATCCAGAGAAAAGCAGCAGTACATGCTGTTCCATATTCCCACACAAAATGACCCGGAGAGACTCTCAGACTTAGGGTTGCCAGATGGTTTAAACAAAAATACCAGACATACTTGACTTTACATCACAATCTACATTACATCTTATTTAGAAAATACCGGACATTTATAGTTTCTCATTTCTATTTTCTCAATTTGTTTCTGAACAGAAAGCTCAAATACTGGACTGTCCGGTTCAGAACTGGACACCTGGCAACCCTAATCAGACTCATTCAATCCTTTCCTACCTCCGTGAGGAATACACTTGAAGTTTTAAAGTTGTGGACCCTTTGGATTATTTTAACACTAATTCTGCAGTTACAGAACATCTTTTTGCTAAAGCAAAGACATGTGAACATGCTGATTTCTTTAAAAATTACACCAATACTTCTACTTCAAATGCACCATTGCAGCAAATTTTTGTCCTAAGATTGTCGGGTTTTTTTTTTTTTGTAGGCATGACAATTTGTAATCTCTTGGTTTCATTTCATTTTCAGCAACAAGCAGTTCAATCTATTTCACCTATCGAAAAGATCAAGAGAGAACTTGATTAAAATGTATAAGTCTTTTCAACAGCAGAAAATACCAGTAACTAAAAAGCTCTTTAATCTAGCGGAGAAACAAGAACCAATGGCTGGATGTTAAAAAGTGACATATTCAAGTTATCAGAGGGGTAGCTGTGTTAGTCTGGATCTGCAAAAGTGATGAGGAGTCCTGTGGCACCTTATAGACTAAAAGATACCGAGGTCAATTCAGTCAGGGAGGATGAGGCCCACTTCTAGCAGCTGATGTGGAGGTGTGAATACCAAGAGAGGAGAAACTGCTTTTGTAGTTGGCTAGCCATTCAGTCTTTGTTTAATCCACACCTCCACATCAGCTGCTAGAAGTGGGCCTCATCCTCCCTGACTGAATTGACCTCGGTATCTCTAGCCTTATTCTTGATTGGTACTCTTTTATAAGCCTGTATATTTATACCTGCCTCTGGAATTTCTACTACATGCATCTGACGAAGTGGGTCTTTGCCCACGAAAGCTTATGCTCCAATACATCTGTTAGTCTATCAGGTGCCACAGGACTCCTTGTCACTTTTGCATATACAAATTAGAAATAAGGCATCATTTTTGTAACAATAAGGGTGATTAGCCCCTGCACAGAACTAATGATAGAAGTGATATCTTCAAATCAAGACAGAATGGCTTTCAGTAAGCAATGTGGTGCATGAACCACTGGTTGTACATGAGCTTGATGTTCCACCAGTTCACTTCACTACAACTTAAAGGGTGTTGTTCCATGAACCAACAACATTTGGGAGTCATGGCTTTCGTGAAACAAGTGATTAGGTTCAATACAGGAGCAAATGTATGAAATTCTTTGCCCGCTGTTATACAGGAGATCAGGGTAAATGGCCTAATAGCACCTTCTGGCATTCAAAAAATACCCCAAACTATGAGTTTATCCTTATTACCTTTAAACCAGCACTGGAGGTCTGAAAGGTAAATTTACATCTTTTCCTATTTCTACAATTTATCATGGAAAATGAGGCGTTGACAAGCAATAAGATAGTTACTGGTGACACTCTGTTCAACACTTCGTAATCATATTAACAGACAGTATGTACTTCAAGAGGCTTATATTCTACTTTAGACACCAATAAAACAACTCAGGCATAGAGCATATAGGTGATGGAGAAAGCATCATAAGGCTTCATTGAAAAAGCGTGTCTCAGGAAGGAAACTAAAAAGTGGATTTACTTTCAAGCCGTAAGGGAAGAAGGGTAGTCTTGCCAATCAGGCACTAGATTAGGACTCAGGAGACTTGACTTCAATTCCTAGCTCTGCAACAGATTTTCTTTTTGACCTTGGGCGCATCACTTCATGTGTCTGTGCCTCAATTTCAAATATTCTGAACATAAGAACAATCCCAAGAATAACCTTGTCACCTCACCTGCCACCCTGCTTTCTGCTTTTCCTGTGACCGATCTACTTAGAATAGAAACTCTTCAGTAGAGAACTTTGCATGCTCTTTATTTGTTCAGTGCCTAGCACAATGGGCCCTCATGATGGCTGGAACATCTAGGCACTTCTGCAATACAAACAGATAATAGTCTAAAGAGCAGCCTGGAGTTCGAAGTGGAGTTGAATGGAAAAAGGCTGGGAGATAGAGTGAAGTCCACTTTATCCACAAAACACATGCTGCAGGTCAATACAAGTTTAAATCTCAGCATGCCGTCCTGACAACGAGCATCCACCCTGACTTGGAGGTTCTAGCCATGATTTTCAGAATTGATTAGTGATTTCAAGTGCCACTATCACTGGGTGCCCATCATGAAACATCTGAAAGGGATATGGATTTTAGAAGGCTAGAACACAGCACAGTCTTAAACCAGGGTTCTTTAAGATATTTCAAGTTGGACACCCAAAAATGGAAGCACCCAAAATCCCTACTAGTCACTTCTAAAAATCTCTACTACTACCTCAATTGGCAACATGGGAATTCAGTCTCCTTGCATATTATATACTTATTCTAGCTCTTGAGTCTCCCAATAAGGAAGCCCATTGAGATGCTGATATCTGTCCAGAGAGTGTTAGACAGATCTAACACTCACACTGAAGCTGTCAGTATATATTCAATTTATGTTCAAGTTTACCGATCATGAACATGTTTTAGAATAGCAGCTTGGTTATACAAATTTAAATAAATGGATCACTGAATGCCACATTTGTTCATGCTGACAGCTGAAAAAGAATGGGTGGGAGTTCAAGGTGGAAAATCAAGTCTTAACCCCAACCAATTTAGGCTTAATTAATTTTTACTCTTATTTATACAACTTGAGACAGAATTATTGTCACAAATGGCACCCAAACATACCATGCCAGACAAATAACAGACAAGACAGTATAGGTAAAAGGGCCCAAGTTACCACAGTCCAGAGCACCAAGAAGTGCTTCTATCTGCCATGATGGTCATCACCTCCTCTGATTTCCTTGCTGGTCCTTCAGTCTCATCCTTCACTTTCTGGTTCAGTGTTGCTACAATCCAGGCTCATGTTCACTTGGATTCTTATATAATAATTTCATATTCCCTATTACTCATATTTTCTGTAAATAGCTTTTAGCACATTACCCATTGGTGTTTTATTTAACCCATACGTTCTGCATGAGCCAATGTCCATTGCCCATTTTCTGCATTTTTCACACTACTTTTGCATGAAATGTGTCATGTTTGGTGTCATCCTCTTCCCAGAAAAAATGGGATTTTTATTGAGCATTACATGTTTGTGAACCTCTCACCTACAACTTACAACTCAACACAATACTTATCTCGACTAGTAATAATATCAAAGAAGGATCGGCAAAGAACACACACATGCCTATTGAAGCTTCAATTTGAAGAGCAGGAAGCTTGGAAACAGAGATTATTCTGAGAATCAAAGTTCCCTTGACCTCCTTCCTACATTGATCACGAGTATACAGAACAGTGTATACACAGAGCAGATTTTTTTTAAAAATAGAGATTGTCCCAAAGACAAAATAAGCAGCGATTTTTCTTCTATAATTTTGTTGCTTTAGCTGATTGAATGTGACCTTGTCACTAGTTTTCCACACCTTTAAGGGTTTAATTTTCCAGAGATCATTAATAGTGACAACATCTGAATGAATGCAGTCAATTTCCCTGTACAAATCCATATAATATGCACTACATTGAGCAGTTATGGAGTTGTAAATTTATTCATTACAAAAAAAGTCACATAAATGTGTCACAAGCTCTCATTAAGTGATGGCACAAAAATTATGACTAGAAAACCAATCTGTAGACCTTGTATTTCTTATTTCTTTTATCTTACAAAAATTGATAATAATATAACGTACTTTCCCTAAACTGATGTTTTAAAATATATTTCTACTTTGCAGCAAAAGATTTGAGATAGGGCAGTGTTATATCCGGTAATGTTTCAGTTTTGCATTTATATTATCTTGCCAGAGACTGAATCAGAAATGTACATAAATAACCAAAGGTTATTTCAGGGCAATTCTAACATGGAGGCACCAAAAGTGCACCACATCCCTGAAATGAAAGCATTATGTTCCAAGTATAAACCACAAAACTGTGATTACTGAATCAGTTTTAATCTATTATTGCTGAAATAACCTGCTGATTTGGGAAATAACTACGTTCTTTGCATCAGGTACAGTTGAGGTCAATTAAGAATATTACTCACATCACAAAGGTTAATGTGTTTCTTTACGTAGATGTTAAATTGGCAAATCTCATTATAAACATCAGTTTTGAGATAAAGTAATTAGATTTTGAGCAGCTAAACCCTCACATTGAGTGATGGCCTCGCTGATTGTTTCATTAACTCCACTGAGCCAGAAAAAAGGCCATTGAGACAATAACAGAACCTGTAAAAACAAACACCAAGTAGTACAATCTGACAGCATTTTACAATGACCACTGCCATCTTAGATGACAACGATGAACTAGAAAAATCAGTCACACGCTGAATCCAAATTTAAGATTTACAGTACAGTGTGAAATCAGGAAACCCTCCTGTGTAATTGATGTAAAATGCGTTAAACAAACCCTACTGTACATTACAGATTACATTGTAGTAATCCAAACAACTGCTCTAGAGCTCAAAGTGAGCCAGAATGGGTCATAGCTCTGTTTCAGCCTTTCCTTGATGTTCTCACCTGCTTCTACTATATTTACTCACTGATGCACTTATCTAGTGCCATGGAATGAGAGAGAAACGTTTTTCTACACCATTTGCAAGTGATGAATTGCTCCATATAGTGCATTTCTCATTATCTAGCGAGACCAGTTTTACATATCTCAGTTGGTGATACTTCCACCAGCATATCCCTTAAGGGATTATTCCACAGTCTGGCACACAGAATTTACCCAGGCAGATGTTTTTCTGCGTTACTCAAGCCTAAATTTTCCTGTCCATTCCACACGGTGACTCCTGTCTCAAGATTTGGACTACATCTACACAAAGTTGACTTAAGCTATGCAACTCCAGCTATGTGAATTACGTATCTAGAGTTCACATAACCCCTTCAGTCGAGTTACTGTAAGGGTCTATGGGAGAAACTCTCCCACTGACTTCCCTTACTCTTCTCATCAAGGGTAACATAACAGGGTCGACTGGAATGCAATCTTTGCTCGATTTGGCAGGTCTTCATTAGATCCACTAAATCAACCACTAATGGATCAATGTCAGAGTCTCGATTCGGGCTGTAGTGTAAATGTAGCCTTGGAGTCAGCTACTAGAGAAGGATGGGGAGGAAGACCAACTGCCAGGAAAACGGATTTGAGGAAAAACAACAATACTACTTTGGATTTATCCTTCATGTCCAAGCTTTGCCATGGACATCTGTGAGCCAGAATTAATGCCTGTCTGAGGATCTCACTGCATGTTACAAACATTAGCTAATCCTGACCACACCTGTGTGAAGTGTATTTCAATATCTATTTTACAGAAACAGAAACTAATGAAGGCAGGGGGGCTGGAACAAGCAGAATCAGGGAGGTCATGCCGCCCACATCTTTAAAAAGGTCCCTAACGTCAGCCATCCAAGTTTAAAACCATTGACGTCAAGTTTCTTGCCCATGGTGACAAAGGCAGTTTGTTGCACAGCTCGGAAGATAATCTATGGGTCTGTTCATACTACAAGTTCTATAGGAGCACAGCTACAGTACTGTCGCTACAACACTGTAGTAAAATACTATAATGATGGAAGAAGTTTTGGCACTGTATCAAATCCACCCCTTGAGAGATGGTAGCTACATCAACTAAAGAATTCTTCCACTGATTTAGCTGTTTTTACAGTGGGGAACGTAACTACAGTGGACAGGTCATGACATTTTTCAGATCTCTGAGCAATTTAGCTAGGTCAGCCTACATTTTAGGTGTAAGCCAGGCCTAGCTCTCCTGATCCCAGCTGTGTGCTCTACCACATGACTATAGGGACCAGAAGAAAGAAAACAAAAAGAGGAGAGACTAGGCAAAGCAGCAGAAGAGGGAATGGGACCAAAGTGAAAGTATTCACAAGAGAAAAAGGACAGAGGGAAGCAGCCATTGGAAGGAAGAGAGTGTGTTTAGTTAGGCATCACTAATTTCCTATTTCCACATCATCCCCCCCAGACCAACCTATGCCCCACAACAGTCTCTTCCTTCTGAAATATTTCCAATATTATAATATTACAGATAGAGTGAATATCTGTGAAATACAGAGCAAATACCAAAGCACTCACTGCATTTGCAAATGCAAAGTATTTTCATTCCCCATTTTCTTCTTAACAGTTTAGCTAACTTCCATTTCATGAGAACAGAACACTGCATAGATAGCTCATATAAAATGATGCTGCCATTGCAATTCATCCACTAAGATAACAAATACAGAAGCATATTCACATTTCTTTTTGACAGCTTGAGCTCTTCTTAAACTTCCCAAGTCATGTTGTCCAATCTGGAAGCCGTATTTGTAAGAAACGTCCTTGTTGACTTATGTAAATTAAGTCCAGTCAATGTTAAATGTGTCAAAATGCTATTTAGAATTGATTTCTCACTGTTTGAGGTGAAAATTTTAAATTGTATTTTTTATTTAAACAACAAATGCTCAGCTTTTCAGAAAATGAGGAGCTAGGGAGATTGTTATGAGTGTCTGACATGCTGACACAGGATAGTTGAAGGGAAACAGCTTTTCAGGCTGGTTAGGTTTTCAACAGAGATCTTTGTAAGCAACTCAAGAAACATCTCTTCCTTAAAACATGAAAATTGGGATAAACTGAAAACTATGCAACAATTTCGATGCATTTCTAGTACTTGTAGCTTAAATCCCGCTCTTAGTTACAGATGTGGAACACTACTGGCTCCAATAAGGCCACGGGCATGTGACCTAGATTAAAGCTTTATTTGGCTGTTATGCTAAAGGTCAAACATCTCAAACCCCACAGCACCAACACCACAGCCTGATGGAGCCCTGAATGGAGCCCTGATGCTGAACCATTGACACACCAGTGGCTGATTTATCGCGTCTGCTTAGATGTGATAAATCAATCTCTGAGTGCTCTCATGTTGACTATGGTACTCCACCAGGGTGAGAACAATAGCTAAAGTCAACAGGAGAGCAGCCCCCCACCAACCTTACTGCGTAGAGGACACCATGGTAAGTATGTCAACTTCAGCTAAACAATTTGAATAGCTAAAGTTGCATAGGTTAGATCGACAGGAGTCGGGAAGGGGGGAGGGTTAGTGTACTCAAGGCCTAAGTAAAGGAGCTGCATTTGCACGAAACTCCCATGGAATTGTGGCAAAGAGTCTCAAGCCCTATCCTGAAATGAAACCTCAAGGAACCTGAGTGGAAAAGCAGTTTCTGAAGGAAATACAGGGGAAAGAGTGGACCTAGTCTGCAGGTACTCTTCTGCATTAGACTATGGTCATGGGAGATACATACTCTTGTCAGGCCCTTGGACATGGCAGGAAATATCATGACCTATGTGATTTTCATGAAGGATGCTGAGTTCTCTTTTGTAGGTCACCACAGCATTTTCACCCTGCCCAGTAGACATAGGACTTTGGGCCTTTAAGCTGCTACATGAGCCAATTCAAGATTGGATTTAAATTGATAGCAGACAATACCGTCCTTAGCTACTATGGGGATAGGAGCCCTATAATTGGAGAGATGAAAGCAAAATACTTTGCAAGTGAGCAGATAGGGCGAATGACTTTCCCAAGTCATCGAGTGACTCTTAGTTAAAACTGAGCATAATACTTTGTCTTCATTCTTTTTCAGTCTCTATCCTATTTTTACACATGCAACACACCAGCCATGTGCTGCCCCACTCCCTTAGTCGTCACTAGGCTTTCTGCATGTTTCGCTATTTGCAGCCAGAGTCTGGGCAACATATTTTGGGGATAGGCAGTCTTTTGCCCAAGGCCAAGGGATAAGTGTCCTAGGCCAGGTACCTTTGACTCCCTTCTGCCTCTCAAGAGAGCCAATATGCTCTCTTTCAGGCCAGTGAAGTCTGCCCCAACTCTACTTGCCAAACTATGTTTCAACATGTCAGTCTCTGTCAGTATGCCAACCATTCCTCACGCTCTTACCCAGACATCTGCCAGTTGCGCTCTCCAGAAACTTTGCAATGTATGTGGCTCACACCTAGCCACGCTGCTTATCCACTGACTTCTAAACACACACATTCTATAATTTTTCATTGTTATAAAATATGTGATATAAAGATGTTGGATGGAACTCCACTTTACTGAAGAAACACACTGCTTGCCATCATTTGTCTCCTCCCACATATTATTTCAAAGATAAGCGTAACTGCACCACAGGAATTTCATGCCTGCTCAGCCCTTTCACTAGAGGTTTTATTAAATCCTGTGTATTTTTTCTGTATGTGTGTCATGGGGCATGTCTCTTCCCCCACCCCACCCTCCAAAAAAAAACACTCATGAATTCGAGTGCTTGTGTCTTCACTGTTCTCTTAAGTTCTTTCCACCATTTATATAATAACCCCCATGCAACAACCTATTTACAGCACCAACAGCACTTTTTTGGGGGCCCTCTCATCAGGACTTAAGGGGAACAAAGGTGTCCCTCCGTTGAGGTTTCTATATTACAAAGCTCAAATAGCCCTGGTTCTTAATCCGCCCTCCCACTTGATACATCCTTCCAGCTTCTATATAGCCCTGGGCTCATGGCCTAATTGGATCCTTATCCCACCTACTCAGCCAGCCTGACTGTCTAATTATGCTCCCCCACGATCAGCTTTCTCCAGGGGAATTAACAACCTAGTGGTCAGAGAGCACAGACTCCCCTGTTCACTCCAGGCACCCTGTCTCAATATAATGCCTTCCATCTGCATACATCATGATCGCCCATTACAGTAATAGGTAACAAGCTATTCTCAATCTTAAATGATAAGTACTATACTTTTTAATAATTCCAGAGTATAGAAAAGATGATTTTTCCCTACAGGTAACCGTCCAGTCTCTCACAGCAATCTGGCTGTTTCTTGGAAACAGAGAAAATGGCAGCCTTTCTACAACATTAAACCTTGCAATAACTTTCCTTCTGTTGTTGCAAAGTTTGTAGGCATGTGGGAGAGAAACATGTGGGGGAGATGTTATTTACCAAAAAAACCCTATCACATCATGCAACACTATGTTCCCAGATTTTGTCCAAGTCAGAGCCAGTAATACAAAGCACGCTGAGAAACAGTAAAAAAAAAATATTCAAATGCATAAATAAATAATGGATCGTTTTAACTGCTTTTGAAGAAGTATACCACTTATCTACAGAAAGAACATATGTAGACTTCATACCAGTACACGCTAAGATAAATTTGCATAATTTTATACTTGATTATTTGCTTCTTTCAGATTTGGAGACAAATAAACTAATATTCTTTTTTTTTTTTTTTTAAAAAGGAGGGAAAAAATATTTTCCACTAAACAGTATAATCATGAGTGGTACTGGAACACTAACAGGACATTTGAGTTCAGGACTTGTACTCAGTCACAAAGACATGCACGGTAGGGAAATAGAGGAAAATATTCCTAGATTATAAGGTCAGACATAACCATTATCATCATCTAGCCTGACTTCCTGCATAATACACGCCACAGAATTTCCCTATATAAATTCTTATTTGAACTAGTGTTTCTCAAACTGGGATCCACTAGGGGCCCCACTGATCAATGCCTTCTTCTTCCTCTCTCCAGTCCTTCCCCTCCTTCCTAGTGCCTCCTACATGCTGGGAACCAGCAGGGGCCCGGGACTAAGGCAAACTCCCTACCTGCTCTGGTCCTGTGTGGCTAAATACCAGGTCCCTGTGATCCTTAGGTGCATGGGCAACCAAGGAGGCACCTTGTCCTACCCCCATCTGAGTGGCGCTCTGCAGTTCCCATTGGCTGGGAATATGACCAGTGGGAGCTGCAGATGCAAGGGCAGTGCGCAGAGCCTCACTAACCGCCTATACAACTAGGGGCTGCAGAGACCTGGTGGCCACTTCCTGGGAGCCACAGTAAGTGACGCTGAGACCCCCATATGCCAAATCCCCTCCTGAACTCCAGAACCCTGCCACAGTCCTGAGCCCCCTCATTCACGTCAAAGCCCCACTCCACCCCAGAGCCTGCACCCTCAACTGGAGGGCTTAAACTACCCTTCCTACATGGCAACCACCAGCCCAGCCTATGAGGCCTAGTAGTGCATGTGGGCAAGAGTGAGTGACAGAGCGGGTATAGAGCAAGCCTTGGTGAAGGGAGAGGGCAGGGGGCCACTGAAAAACTTTAAATCAAAATGGGGGTCCTCAGGTTGCTAAAATTTGAGAACTAAAACATCTTTTAGAAAAGCATCCAATTTTGATTTTAACATTTCCATTGACAGAGAATCTACACACCTCTTTGATAAATTGTTCCAGAGGTTAATTAACCCTCAGTGTTAAAAATCTGAATCTTATTCCTAGTTTGAATTAGTCTAGCTTCAACTTCCAGACATTGGCTCGGGTTATACCTTTGTCTGCTACACTGACAAACCTTCTGTTATCAAATTTCTATTCCCCTCAGACATTTATATTAAAACCTAAAGCAGTTAGAGAGAGTAGTGGCAACACCACATTTCACCAATTTCATTTTGTGGTGAAGAAGATGGAAAAATTAAAGGAATTCTAGAAAAGTATTTAAATATACTGATGAGAAGCAACAAAATAAAAATACACAGATAGACAACCTGATGCTTCCATTAATGGGTCAGTTAAAGAAAAGGAACTCTCTAGAGGGTAGAGAACCTACAACATCAAGCCAATCATTCTGCACCAGGTATATTAAAGGGACAGGGCTCCTGTGATGGCATGTATTAAAGTCAGACAATATTGAGCATTAATAATTAGAAAAAGGGAATAACAATTGCCTTCCTAACTAAGCAAAGGCCAGAGATTTTAAGAATCGGCTTAGAAGAACAAATAACCCAATTAGTACATTCAGGATCTAAAGGAAATGTATGATGCAGGTAGAGGATGTCTGATGCACAGTGATTTTTAAGGTGCTATATTTATATTATACGAATTACTGGTAAAGGGTAGGGGGAAATGATCTGATTTTCAGAATCTCAAATATTCCTCCTCCCTCCCAGATATGAAGTCTGATTGCAAAAGCACACACTGGGCTGTCTCTTTAAAGATGTCAGTTTTCAGCGATGGAAGCAAAGGCTGCCATTTTCTACGCTGTGGAATTTGTGGTGAAGTATAATGTCGAAATTTATCTCTTCTGTGAGATGAAGACCCCACCACATTTGGCAGGCAACTCAAAAAACAACTCCAGGGGAATCAAGACATTTGCCTCTCACTCCCACTGGTTGATGGGGGCTTTCAGGGGTACTCGAGAGAAGTCTGGAGGGTACATCAACACAATTGAAATTTGGAGAAAACTGAATTTTTGTTTTAAGTTTTACAGCGTTTTATTATTTTTATACTTTTTACACCCAAAAATTTCATCGCCCGCCAGGCCACGATTAAGTTGTTTAAACAAATGTGTTGCAACAGTAGAAAAAAATTGTGTGTATCTGAAAACTGTAGGTACTGGGGGTACTTATAATTTTTTAAAGGGGTACTTTATAAAAAAAAAAAAAAGGTAGAGAAACATTGACTTAAATTGTGCTTAAAGGTGTTTTGTCTAATTTAATTCTGAGAGTAGGGCACTTAACATGGAGGCTTGAGCATGCTTTGTCAACATTCTCAAGTGTTCATATTATGAGTAATTTGTTACAGATCCCAGGCCTGTATACCGAAATTTCTGTGGGGGGTGCTTTTTTGTAAATGTGGACCACAAGGGTATGAATGCACCCCTGCGATGGTCCCCCAAATAAGAGTGCTCTGGCCAGCCAGGTGAAGGCACGAGCTGAACATTGCCTGAGTTTCCCTCCCACATGCTCCAGACAGCCGGGGGAAGGCTGGGGCTGATTCCCATCCCGTTTTCCCAGAAGCTTACTTGGGGGACCATGGCAGGATGTGTGTTTGTACCCTTCGCATACCCGCCCCGGCGTACGGGCCTGGATCTGGCAGACAGCGAATGTGGTAATGACGTTTGTCACTCAGTTTGTAATGTTGTTTTGCCTGTCTCACCCATTAAAAAAAGAAAATATCTGTAACAAGGATACAATATTGCCCCCTTACACCAGACAGGCCACTTTCATTGATGCTGTAATTGCAAGGAAAGGAGAATCCATCCTCTTATTCCAACCATAAGGAATTTAAAAAGAAAGAGGAAACATTCATTTCAAAGAGTGAAGAAAAGAACATTTAAAACAAGATAAAGCAGATTCCAGCCAAGGAGTTTAGAATAGCAATTGGGTTCATCATGAAATTTGATAAAGTGGATTTTCACTAAGGAAATTATATTGACCCCAGGATTAGCAAAGCACTTAAGTATAACTTTAAGCATATGAGCAGTCTCACTAGGTTTGCTGGTTCAGGGGCATCATCTTTTCTTTTAGAAATCCAAATAATCACTTTGGGTTTGTTAGGCTCTATCACCTGCACAGATAACTTTAAAATATCTGCCATCAGCTACAGAGCAAAATAGGAGAACAGCTCTAACAACCAAATACAATCCTCAGGAATGTTAGCAATCATAAACCCATAAAAATTCTATATTTTTTCTTCTAAAGAAGTTTTTTAAAAAGCCAAAATATTTAATTAAAGCAACATCTTCTCATGTATGTATTTTCTTTTAAATATTTAAAAAAAAGGGGTGAAGTACAGTAATTTTCCTTTGGACTATTTAGGTACTATATTTACCTTTCTTCGATGCTAAGTTTTTGGAAGGAATAAAACTATTAAAATTAAAATAATTGCCACCTTATACTTTTCAAAAAGGTCAGTCTTCAAAATGGCATGTATAAATAATAATATATACTTGGGAATATTTTCCAGCACAAAACTGAAATGAAGTTTTGCTCTGTTTTCCTAAATAAAGCTCAGATTCAGTTTAATTATTAAAAATTAATTCAGAGCTAGTCTGTAACATAACACATGGTCTATCAGTCAGGCAAGAAAATTAAATATCCTTGTGAAGAGAAAACGCCATCTGTTGAGACAAGGAATACTCAGGACAATAGAACAGGCTGGCTATTTCAAAATAACTCCTGCTTTCCATGAGGAATAGCGCTTATTTCAAAACAGTTATTGTGAAATAGCAGTAGTGTGTATGCTCTACTACTGCCATTTCAAAATAACTACTCCCCGAGTCATTCATAGTAATTACTCCGCAGTGCTGCCTGGGGCTCTAAGTCAAGGTAGCACGTCAACATTAAGGGAGCCTGCCTCAGACTAATTTTGAGGCTTCCTGGTAGTGTGAATACGCTATTTCGAAATATTTTGAAATAACTCCCAAAATAACTAAATTATTTTGAAATAATTTCCTAGTGTAGACATGCCCTTTCTTAACTGCTGGATGATCCCATAAGACTTCAGTATCCATTTTGGTTTTATTTGGTTTTATTCATTTTATATTGCATCTAGAAGTTAGCTTGCTAATTTGAAACATCATGCGAAGTTCTGAACTCAGCTGCAAGCCAAAACATACTTCCGCGGGATGCACTGAAATTATACTAAGCTATATTGTGGAAATATACTACTAGGTAAACTCTCAATAACCCTTGTTCTTTGTATGAGCGCAGAACCTGTCAGAAGAAAGAAGTATGTTCTGTTAAGGAATGTTCTGTATGAATTGGTGCTAGGAACCATTAGGGTAAAACAATTCGGCTGTGTCTACATTGGCACCCTTTTCCGGAAAAGGGATGCTAATGAGACAAGTCGGAATTGCAAATGCTGAGGATTTAAATTTTCCCACGGCATTTATATAATCATAACTTCCGCTTTTTCGGCTCGGGGCTTTGACGGAAAAAGCGCCAGTCAAACAGCGGCTCTTGCGAAAATAAAGCCTTTTCCAGAAGATCCTTATTCCTCTTAAAATCAGGAATAAGGGATCTTCCGAAAAGGCTTTATTTTCCGCAAGAGCCGCCTAGACTGGCGCTTTTTCACAAAGCCCCAGCCGGAAAAAGCGCAGTTATAAATTATGCAAATGCCGCTGGGAAAATTTAAATCCCCACGGCATTTGCAATTCCGACTTGTCTCATTAGCATCCCTTTTCTGGAAAAGGGTGCCAATGTAGACACAGCCTTCATGTCACTATGCTTTGATGATATTTGTACTCTTTGGTTTACTTACACTTGGAATGTTGTTGTGCATGGTTGATACAGATGTCTTTATATTTTGACAAATAGATATGAAACTAGGTAAGGAAAAGGAAGTAAGATGTATTCGTCTTCTGCTTCTATAGACAAATATATTATAAATCTATATAAAATTAAACTCACTTTTGAGAAGACAGGTTTCTAAGCTGTAATCATTGTGTGACTGCTTCCCAAAAGTTGGTAACACACGAGCTCTCCAGTTGTGCGAATGTGTCCATGTTTAATAAACTTAGTTATCTGTATGTTCCTTTAATCAAAATCTAAACTGAACCCTAACACAACAAACAAACAGCTTATTTTGCTGTCCAGGCACAGTGGCACACATTGGAAATGGCCCATCTTGAACGTAAAATATATATTTAACTGTCTGCTCAATCAGCTCTGCTTTATCATTGTTACTACAGCCAAATGCTATTCCAGGGTGTCCAGTGTTTACCAAAGTACGGAGTAACAGTCTTGAAAGCAGTCCTCCTAGAAAGTTACCAAAGAACCTCAGTGTTCCGAGCAACAATCTTACAAATGACCATTAATAAATATCATTTCTCCCAGCCAATAAATAAATAAAAATAAATGACATAATGAAAGCACTGTTGATGAAGTACAAACTTTCACATTCTGATCCCTTCCGTGCAGAGCATCCTACTGCAGATTTTGTACCTACCTGTAATTTTGAGATGTAGGATTTTACAGATGTGCAGAATAGGGGTTCCAGAGAATCTCTCTGCCATCCCTCCTCTCTAGGACAGACAAACAAGACTGCATTTTTTCTAACAGATGCAGCCTGCTCTGGAGAGCAGTGTATGTATAGTCTAGACAACAGGCAGACACATCACTTAACCCTGATCACCTGTCCTAGCTAATATTGTTCATGCCCAGTCACATGAACCAGGTTCAGCCACACGGTACATTTTTTTTGAGGGATCCTCCTGGCAGAATGCAAAGGAAGGATCCCTATGCCTTCCTCAATAACCCACTTTTGGCACTACAAGGGAGGATTTAGCCATGTGTGTCTTGGATTTGGACTAGCACATTCCAGGTTCTTACAATCTTTCAATGTTTAATTATTTATACTGTATAATAACCTCATTTGTCATCTGTAGTACTGCTTCAAGTTCCTCATTAATAAAAACAGACAGAACAGCTATGACTCAACTTGCTTTTTCTAGTTCACACAAAGACTGCTTTACTCCCCCTACAATGTTCTAAATTGTTAAGAGGATGAAAAATAGTACTAAAAATCATCATCAATTGCAATGGCATGGCGAAAGAATTTAAAGAGTCAGATGCACTGTAAATTACTCCTGGAGGAACTCTGCCCCACTGCACAGGTACAAAATTCATGTGCCCCCACAGATTTTGTTCCCCCTACAGAAAATAGTTCTCAGCCAGATTCACACCTAGGCTCCTTCTGAGCAATTACTTCCCTCTTCCTCACCTCTCTCCCACAAGGGGCTGCCATGGCTCCAGAAAAGAGGGCAGCTGGCTCAGCCAGCCATGCAGGGGAGGAGCAGAGTCTGCATTCCTCAGAGCCTGCTGCCCCCCAGGGCCAGGTGAGGAGGCATGGCATATGGGGGTGGGGAGCGGTTAAGATAGTGTGTGGCACATGGGGAGTCAGTCTGGGGTTTGGAAGGGCTAGTGCAGGGGCCAGTAGCTAGTTGGGTGATAGCATTGAGCTACCACTGGAATACAAGTGGGGGTGCAGAAAACACTTAGGGACAGGATGGCTGAGTAGTGGTGCAGGGACATGGGGATGGGGACGGATGTGCCTGATTGACTGGGAGAGGCTAGGGGTCAGCCAGGACTTGCATGGGGAAGATCCCAAACACCTTAACAATTAGGGATGTTAAATTAAGTTTAATCAGCTAATCGAGCAGTTGATGGAATTAAGTTGGGGGAAACTGCAGAGCCGCAGCGGGGTTAGTTCCCAGCCCCGGGAGCTAATCCAGCTTCAGCTCTGTCTTTTAAATGTATCAAGAGCCTCCAGGCTCTTAATACATTTAAAAGGCAGAGGCACAGCAGCGGGGACTGGGCACGAGCGGGAATCAGCTGTCCCAGATCACGCACGGTCCCAGATGCTGCACCTCTGCTTTTCTGCCTGGTAGCTCTTAATACATTTAAAAAGCAGAGGCGCAGCATCTGGGACTAAGCACAAGTTGGGACAGCTGGTTCCCAGCTCACACTCAGTCGCACAGCTATGCTTCTGCCTCCCCTGCTCCTTCCCCCTCTCCTCCCCGTGAAGACGGTGCTGGGGGGTACCGGCTTTTAAGCCAGCTCCCCACAGCACTGGCTCCTGCTCTCCCACCCTTGCTGCCTCTCTCTGATAGAGGCAGCAAGGGGGTGGGGGAGCGACTAGTTAAGTCACTACTTGACTACCTGATAAGCATATGCTTATCGGATAGTTGACTAGTCGCCTACATCCCTATTAACAATCCCTCCCCCCCATAAAATAAACCCTGTTCCATACCACCCACATACCCCAACTTTCCACATTAACCCCCAGGCTCCTTCCGAGCATTTACTTCCCTCTTCCTCAGCTCCTCTGTTACACCTAGTTTCCCCAACCTTTTGCACTGCTTCTGAAGGGGTGGGAAATACATTATTGTATTGTAGTTTAAATGAATTATTACTCACAGTTCTGCACTAATATGCATAGTAAGGAATCTATTTGGCAAAAAATATTTCCTGAATCTTTTTTGTTGTGTCCGTTGTACATGAATACTTGCTGACAGGTATTTCAAAATAAATGAAACTAGTGTAGTTACATGGTGTTATTTCGACAAAATATGCCAACCTTTCGCATCTTGTACGCAGAATTTTTAATTTTTGGTGCGAAATTCACTCAGCACTGGAGAGAGGAATCAATCACAGAAACAAAACTATAATCATAAAAAATAGTTTAACATTCCTAAAGTGCATAGTATCAGGAGGATCTCCTTTACTATTTTAAAAGTACTAAAAATAAAAGCCATATCAACATAGCTCAGGCCTATCTTACATGCATGATAAAATACAAGTCAATTTATTTCATTAACATGTCCTTCTGTTTTCAGTGCCCATCTTGAAATTCACTTCCATCATACAAATGCAGGCTTTAAATGCTTATGCTTTTAGCCTCACAATCTGGCCCACGAAAGCTCATCACCTAATAAACCATCTTGTTAGTCTTTAAAGTGCTGCATAGTCCTGTCTTCTGTTTCAGAAAGACCAGACTAACACGGCTACATCTCTATTACTAATCTAAACAGCGTTAGCTATCATTATTGTTGTTGTTTTAAGGACTGTCCACAATGTGGTTAGCTGTGCAAACATGAGGCATAGATTCTGACGCTAAGACCATAAATACTAAAAACAGAAACTGACGATGTAGGGTAGGGGAAAGGGATGTAAGATGCTAGCAAATGGTTGCAATAGTAATTGATGACTTGGTGACATAATATGGCAATTATTTTACTTTTCTGTTGGTAAGATACACAATATTCCCAAGAATCCCACAACCTTGGCACAATCATCTGATTGTTTTCTTGTAGGCATCACAATACAAGGATGTATTCACGGGACTAGAATGTGGCAAGTTTAGTAGACTTGCAGCTCAAAAAAAAATGTTCTAAGCTCAAAAGGTCATGTGGAAGAAAACACAGAGACATCATTGGGAGAATGGAACAAATGGGAGAATGGAAGCTACATACCTGTGGAGCAAAGGAGAGAAGTGTCAATATAAAAAGATAAATATTTAATAAGGTAAATTTGCAGAGGATACAAAATTTCTCAAGATGTTTTATATGAACTGGAGGGGGAAGGAGTTTGACATGAGAAAAGCGAAAAGAGGACAGCACCCTATGGGACCCCCAATAGACAATAGGAAAGAAGGAGGAGGAAGACAAGCCATACAGGACAATGAAGGAAGAGTCCAAGAGGTAGGAGGAAAACCAAGAGAAGTTAGTACTACATTACCTAAGGAAGGACAAGAGGATGAGCCTGGATGGTCCATGTTAAATGCGGCAGAGAAGTCAAAGAAGATAAAGATGCAGTGAAGATTATTAGAACAGAAAAGGGGAAAAGGCAAAAGGTTAGGAGGATATTGAAGGGGAGCAAATGCAGGCAGCTTAACACAGCTACATATTGAACTAAGTTTTTACTAGTAGATTGTAACAATGTGTATTTTAGTTGATAATAGCCAACACCACTACCTAGAAAGAGATCCAAATATTACCAAAATCCTCTTTTCTCATTTGTAAGATGATTTTCTAAGTTCACCTTCATTACAGTTTATTGTTTATATTGTGGCAGACCCTAATCAAGGACTGAGGTCCCATTATGCTACATGTTGTACAAACAACACAAGAATACCTTCTGTACCCTGAAGAGCATACAGTCTAAAAAGCCCATTCTTTTATACTGCTTCGGTATTTAATCCAGATGCTAACTTTCACACATACCCCACCTATTCTGCTTTCTAACTGCACTCTTTGCCAATGAGCTCATTGATTTATACCCACACAAACCTACTGATTTAACTGGAGTTGCAGTGGGGGAAGCACACGTCAAGAATTTGATTGCATGAGATGCAATCAAATCAAAAACTGCTTTCCTAACTAATGACCACTCAGTGGATTCTGGACCAGGTCCTTGGTTAGCTGGGCAGAACTCTCTTACCCAACTGTAACATGTTCAATACTCGTCTAGATTTTCACTTCCTCCTCCTCAATTAAAACTGCATGACATATACCAATTTAAGCATATTTTTGGAAACTGCTTCAGGAGCAAATTAATGCATCCAGCAGCAGTCTAAGGAGCTCTCGCTGCAGAACCGCTTAATGAATCAATACCCCTGGATATTTCCAAGGAGGCATGTGTAAATTGCTTTGGTATCTTTAATTAATTCCACAGTCCAGAGCAAGCAACCAGAGATTTGCAATCACTGCACGTGCATATATCTCACTATTTGGAAATAATGTGCTCTCTAAAAATACCCTACTATGTATTAAATATACTTGCATGTTTCAACCTGTACTAAACTTCTATCACTGAAATATACTATGCTGCTATTAATACCATACAAAGTTAGCATTCAATATACTACTACTACTTAGATTGTCAGAAGAAAAAAAAAATCTTTAATTCTTGCAGCCAAATTCTGTCCTCACAGTTATACCCATTCCAGTGATGTCAGTGGGTTTTTATTAGTGTACCCAATGTAGAAAAGCTCTGGCTGTGCCCTAAGGATCTTGCGCTTCTGGCAGATAGTGTTTGCCTCAGAGGCTCACTGTGACTTTCCACACAGCCTCTTCTTTTCTAGAGGCCAGGGTCACAGTCTACTGAGCCTACTCATCATAGGCAAGTCCACAGTTTGAGGTGAAAACCCCTCAGTAGTCCTGTTCTCCCCTCTCAGGAGGAGACTCTGTAGCAGCATGGGGAGCATTGGGGGGAACCTGGGCCCACCCATTATTCCAGGTTCTGGCCCAGAGACTCTAAGGCAGCGGCAATAGACAGTGTTTCTTCTCCTCCAAGTCTGGCAGCTTCTTCCCTAGGCCACTTTCCCAAACAATTCTTCCCAGTATCTTTCCTCTGGTACCTGAGCAAGTCCGTCCTGCTCCTCCACAGCACTCTGCCTTGCTCACAGTCCTCAACTCTCACTCCAGAACACCTCTCACTCTCAGATCCCCCACCCACATAGCTGAGCTGGTTTTTTATATCAAAGGGAGAAAGTACATGTAAACAAATAGATGGATAAACATCTCTTGTCTGAAGAAATGCATGCTTTTCACCTTTCCTAGTGACCCCATTGCATATGTTAAGAATATAATTTTCAGTACCTACACATCCAAAAGCTTACATGGCATCTGTATGTTCATTCTACAATGATGCAAATGATCAACAAGACAGAGGCATTTATTAAACATCTCACATGAAATACACTAGTGAACAAGAATGTAAATACAGGACTGAAAGAATTCCTGTAACCTGTATGCATCCCATATGCCCTTTGCCAGTCAGCATCAAGAGGTCCCTGGGTAACCAATCCTAATGAATGCAAATACTTCAGTGAACACAAAATGCATTCCAAGCTTGCTTCAAAGCCAAGTGAAGTCAAAAATGATACTTGCTGATTTCAATGAGCTTTAGATCAGGGCTTAAATTGAGAGAGCTGCTAACTAGGGAATGGTGCTGTATTAAAATCATGTCAGTAAAAAAAAAAAAAAAAAAAAATCCATACATGAAAAAAGGAAGAGGGAGTGCATTAGGTTGGCCCAATTTCTTCTAGAAAGTTAAAATCCTTTTGATATTCCTCCCTGCTCATGCTTTTGAAGGCAGAACTGAACAAATGTGCAAACGGATGACATTTAGCCAGACCATGAAGGTATAAGATAATCCATTTCTTTGCCTTTATGTGGCCAATAATTTTGATCCAAACTTGATTACTTATCTAAATATTGTCCTGCTGCTTCCAAGGTTTACCTTTGGGGGGGGGAGGGGGAAAAAAGGTATCCTCGGACTGTACCATTTCTACCTGAAATAGGAAGAAAAAGCTTCTCTCTCATGTTCAGATAAAATGGGGCCCACCCAGATCTAAATGTTTGCTAAGGGGACTTGTTTCAAAAAACTGAAGCTGACTGAGGAGTTTTTCCCCTTCCTAGTGACAAGCCAGTTCCCAAATTTCAGGGTCACAATGAATCTGATGTACATTCTACCGCTATGGAATCAAGTTCTTTTTTCAGCGATGGAACCAATGCTTATTGATACCCTTTTTAGGAAGCAAAAAATTAAATGTTGATATACAAGTTAATTTTGTAAGTGAGATACTAGTAAAATAGTACCATACTAGTAAGATACTATGTAAGGACAGGCATGATGGGTCAGACCAAGTGTCCATGTAGCCCAGTATCCTGTCTGGCAGTGACTAATGCTAGATGCTACAGAAGGAATAAAAAGAGAAGGATAATTTTAAGTGCTCCATTGTCTGTTATCCAGTCTCCAACTTCTTGCAGCTGGAAATGTAGGGACATCTGAAGCATGAGATGTACCTCTGGCTATCTTGACTAATATCCATTAACTAGACAATTAGCCTGTCATAAGACGGGATTTTCAGGTCTCTCCTCCACGTCGGTCTTCTCTCCTGAGCCTCCGGTCTCTCGCTCCATGTCTCTCTCTCTCCTCCGCCTCCTGCCTCTCTCTCTGTCTCTCTCTTTCTCTTCTCCCCCCCCTCCTGCCTCTCACTTGGCGGACCGCGGAGCCCAAATGGCCTTTTGGGCTCCGCACTCCCTGTGCTGCATGGGGAGCGCGGAGCTCAAACTGTCGCTTGCATCACTTGCTTCCACGCGGCAGCCCGGCTGAGTGGCACAGAAGTCAGCCAAGCGCCACGGCGGGAGGTGAAGGGGGGCGGGGCGGTGACGTTCACCACCAGGAGGCGGGGCCTGGAGCCGCTGTCATGACGCACATCACCATCCCACTCCCCTTCCCCTCCCGCCATGGTGCTTGCCTGACTCCTGCGCTGCTCAGACGGGCCGCCGCGGGGGAGCAAGCGTCTGTTTGGGCTCCCCTGCGGCAGCCCAGCTGAGCGGCGCAGAAGTCAGCCGAGCGCCACGGCGGGAGGCGAAGGGGGAGTGAGGCAGTGACGTACATGGCCAGGCCCCACTCCCTGGGCATGTACGTCACCGCCCGCCTCCCCCTCCCGCCGTGGCGCTCGGCTGACTTCTGCGCCACTCAGCCTGGCCACCGCGGGGAAGCAAGCAGCGCAAGAGGCCGTTTGGGCCCCACGCTCCCCATGCAGCACGGGCCGCCCAGAGGGAACAGCCAGCATTTCAGGCAACAGCGCCGCCCAGAGGGAACAGCCAGCATTTCAGCGTTACAGACTCTCAGACATTGGGCTACTATATATATAACATAGGCAGTGCCTTTTTTTGTGACGGTACTGCCCAGTACACAGTCCTGGCACCTCCAGACACAGTACCAGCACTTCCAGTCAGAGCTCAACAACTTTTCCCCTGGATTACCAGCACTTTTTTTTTTTTTTTTTATTAAACAAAAAAAGCACTGCATACTAGTAAGACACTCATAACGTGTATTTTGTATACAGTTGATTAAGTTCTATTTGTGAATATATCTACAATATAACTTTTACAAGGGTAATAACATATCTATAATAGAGACAACAGCACTCCACAGACAACTCCGGTGCATCAAATGGAACTAATATTCCTTTCCGTTACAGTAGCTTTGTGAATGTAATTGCATTCTGCCATCATAAACAATAATATCCATTTTGAAAAAAAAGAATGGGAATTTGCTTTGCAATAGGAAAGAAAATGCCAAGTATATCATTCATATGTGAAGACAAAGGAAACAAAAATGATATTTCAGGCATTATTTCCTACCCATAACATTCATAACATTTACTGAGCTATTGTTCCATCTTCTGTGCATATAAGAACAAATTGAAAATGTTTTAGGACGTGAAAATAATTAAGTTCAATTCTGTTTCTTCATTTCCACCATTCTGTATCAGAACGCTCCCCGTAAAACAACAAAAAGCTGGAAGAGTCAGATGCAAAATGTCTTCCACAAGTGACATCTTTCAGCCTACAATGGCATTTGTTTTGGCTGGATTATGGAAATTCTGATACGTGATAGCGCCTTGCAGTTATCCTTACAAACTTTAAACATTAATCTAATTTAAGTCTCACTACACCTGGGTGACATATCCAAGTATCACCCTTGCTGAACAGATTCAAACACTAATGCATAGAGAGGTTAAAAGATGTGATAGTTCTCATTGAGATGGTCAAAGAAAGGAATCCAGATTTCATGACTTAGCCAAATGCTCTGTAACACTGTATTTCTTGACGCCTCATATCTTTCTGGACTGCATGCCACTGTCAATGCTGCTCACTATTCAAAGGCATAAGTACCTCTTAGTAATGGTTAGTGAACCACGCAAAGGGTATTTTGTAGCTGCCTTAGATTTATCTGCTTTACTGGTGACAAAGGCCCAACTACTAAATCATCATCTGCATGGCTCACCTGAGGAGAAGTCATGGGAGAGAAGCCAGCTCTAAGCCATCTATACACTCACCCAATCTCAAGGTCTGTCAAAGACTGGTTCAGTCCCTGTCACAATTTAGAGCAGCTCTGAAGCCACTCTGACCAGCAGCATCAGGTTGCAATGATCCGATCTCTTTCTCCCCTCCTGCTTCCAAGATTGTCAAGGTGCAGCATGCGCCAACCACGCCCTCTCCCATTTTCAGCACACTCCATAAAAGGTGGCTCTGCTTCAGCTGGAGAGTCCTCCATAGTTGGGGATCCTCCAACTAACCAGACTTGGCAACTTGAAGGCCTGCTTTGCACCACGGTCTTATAGGTAGCTAAGATCTGACTCAGAGTCTATTACGTCATTCAGTCTAATACTTTGCTCCAGGCAATCAAGAAGTGGGGTAGAAGGTAAAGTATAATGTGATGGGCAGGTTACTTCCCAGCTGACTGAGCAAACAAGGAAATATTCCAGGTAAGCCACTGGCTGAAGACACTAACAGCACGTACCAGGCTGGCAGCACTAACATGATGGAGCGTCAAACTGAAGAAAAGGCGAAGAGCCTTGCCAAGGATTCTCCAGAGACATGGACAGGTATCCAGATGTATCTCATTGGTTTTCAGGGAGACAGCCTCCTAACACTCTCTCAGCTGACAGATATTTGTTACAGGTTGAACCTCTCTAGTCTGGCACTCTCAGGATCTGACTGGTGCCAAATCAGAGAATGTGTTGGACCATGAGAGGTCAATAGTGTCTAGCAGCATTACCAACACTTCCATTACTTACTGGGCTTTTAGAAGACATTTAGGGGTAAATTAGATCTAAATAACAGCACAGAACACTGAGAGCCAGGACTGGTGGCTGTAAACAAACTTTACAGGACTGGAGGAAACTTGGCCACACCCACAATTAGGACATTCGGCTAACTAAAATCATGCTGGACCACAGATGTTGCCAGACCAGAACATGCCGGACTAGCGAGGTTCAACCTGTAGTTCTATCCTACAATGGAAAACCTTAAATCACTCCCACTGCAATTTTTTCCACCCTGTGGCAAAGGTCCTCTGCATCCACTTACATGTCCCTGCGAATGCCCTACATCCTCTCCACATCCCCAGGATCCTTATACACTGAGCAGATGTGACTCTGTGATGTCGCCAAAGAAATGAAATTTCAATCTAACTTTACGTCTGGTGATTCTCTTTGACAAGGTAATTCTGGCATGGTATCTCTTCGAGTTTTGTTAGATGTAGCCTGACAGCTTTCAGTGCTGTGGCCTCTGCTGCCTTTAGCATCCTTCTGCTCTCGTATGGTTGTCATCACTTTTGTCCTCCACGGTGCTGTCAGAATTTGTTGTTGATTTGACGTATGGCTCCAAATGCTAGTTAATCTGGGAAAGATTGGGACTGACCCCTGTACTCCTGTACAAGCTCACTTAGGGCATCCAACCATATGTATTTACTAAAGATCACTGTTGTGGCAAAGACATCTAAAGGCATCTTCCACCATGTCATTTTGTCTTTGCTTTCACAAAAGGTTGTCACAGAATTCATTTAACACTTGTACTTTTCTATCCAAACAGACGAGTTGAAGATTGGTTTCCCATGTCCATTTGAATCTACCCAGATTCTGGGATTTTGATGAAAACTAGATTATTAATCCTGTAAGAAGCAGATTCACTTTTATTCTTTGAAGCCTTGAAACCAACATTTTCCCCTTGTTTTAATCATCAAGAAAAAACTGTGATGGCAAATAATGGCCTAAACTCTTAAGAATTCCCCACAGTTATGCTAAAAGAGTGGTCAAACAAAACTCCCACAAGATCATTAGGTAGAAAGCAATGAAAATGTATTAGCATTTCTAAGTAAAAGAAGCATCACATATATTCACAATCTATTTTTGAAGAAGTTTTCTACTAAACTATCTGAAACTGAAAAAAAAAAAAAAAAAAAAAAAAAAAAAGTATACAGGATAGAGATGAAAGTTTCATTATAGGTAGGTTAGAATTGTCCTGATGGAAATATGAAACATAATGGAATGTGCACAACATATAGTCAATAAGTTAACCTCTCTCTGTTAGTAATTGGAAAATACCAGTCATGCAGTTACCCACAAATATGAGATATTGCTTATAAAAATCTTGTGCAACTATTGTAATTTAGGACAGGATGAGTGACAGTCTGTTTGTGCTGCTTAATCCTAGATGTCTAATCTTTGGTTAATAAACAGCTAATCTAAATGAACTCAATTATCTAATATATAAAGGAAAATGTTTGTATGTTTGTGCTCTAATATCTTGGACATTATAAGAGCTACCACAACCAAACTTTGCATGGGATAACCTTTCCTCCAGAAGAAGGTTTTAAGTTACCGTAATTTAGCGAACATAACCCACCCCCAAATATACCCTGCACCCGAATATACCCCATGGTTTTTTCTATTTGAGGAAAAAAAAATCTTGTATACCCCACGCACGAATATAACCCGCGGGGTATACAAGACTTTTTTGTGCCGGGGGTATATTTGCTGGGGGTATATTTACGGTGCGGGGGATTAGCCACTCACTGACCCAGGTTCCAGGGCAGCCGCCAGCCTCTAGCCTCCGGGCGGGGGAGTGCTCATCCCACAGGTTCCTGTGCAGCTGCAGGAAGGAGCAGGGGGATGAGTGCTCCCCCGCCCCTTCCTGTGGCTGCGCAGGAACCGGGGAATGAGTGCTTTCCCGCCCAGAGGCTGGAGGCTGCGCAGCCACAGGAAGAGGCAAAGGAGAGCTCACCACCTGGTGAGTAAAAAAAATTCTGTATACCCTGCACCCGAGTATACTGCGGGGAGGGGATTGTAAAAACGAATATAACCCGCAGGTTATATTCGCTAAATTACGGTACTTTTGGACCCGATCAGGCCTGAGCTCAAGCTGTAAAAATAAAAAAAGTAACCTGCCATGCTGTGCTGCAGGGGCCGCCCCGGCCACCCTAGGTCCCGTGCCCGCCACCTGCAGCCCCCAGTACCGTCCAGGACTCGCCCCCTGCCGCCCGTGAGGTTACATAAGCGACCCTCTTCCCCGCCCCGCGCTCGCACGCAGTGCCCCGACCCCCACGTGCACAACGGCTCGGGCGCCTGCCCTGCCCCCCGCGGCACCTGCAGCCCCGGGTGCGAGCTGGGGCGCCCCTCCCACGTATAACCTCCCCTCCACCCGGGGTCGCATCGCGCTCCCCCTGGGGATGACGCAGACCTAGATTTTAATCCCTATAGAAATCAGTGCAACTTTTCTACCATTCAAAAAAAGATAATGGACTACTGTTTTTCTACATTTTGTTCCTCCGGTTTCCCCAAGCAATGCCGGGTAACTCCAGCTAGTTTACAATAATTGTTAGGATCTTGAAATACTGTGGGGGCACTGATTGATACATTACTGATAATTAACAACTGATCATGACTATTTTGTGAATCACCACTAACTGATAACATTTTCAATTGTGATTATATGGTTAGAGAGAAAGGTTCCCTTGAGTACAGATTAGTTTAAACCATAACAAATCTCAGATGATAAAATCTAACCTAAGTTGACTTAACAGTTACTATAGACAGCACATGCCCAGAGAGGCAGAGAATTACCAATAACTCTGGAAGAACTTCCTCATAGTTTTCTGACAGCCTGCGTCCAATCTACAGAGGGAAATTAGTGCCTTATGATGTCCTAGGGTATGTCTACACTGCATGCTTCTTTCAGCGATATGTACAGTACACACAGGAGTAGCCTGCTCTAGCCCCTACTGGTTAACCAGGTAACTGGTTAGGGACTGGAGCAGGCTACTTCAGTATGTACCAGTTAACATGGGTTCCCAAACTAGGGGCCATGAAGAAATTGCGGAGGGGGCCGGGGGCACGAGGCGACCCAGCCCGCCCTCCCCGTCAATTCCCCCCCCCCTAAGTTTTGCTGCTATTTTTGTTTTTCGGCCCTGGTCAATTCCTTTTTTTTTTTTTGCTCAAGAAGTTTTGCTGCTGGGGGGCAGGGCGGGCGTGAGGGTTTCTCAAAAATCAAAAAGGGGGCGTGATGCCGAAAAGTTTGGGAACCACCACTGAGTTAACCAGTTAGCCATTGACCTCTCTAGTAAAAACATACCTGAAAGAGAGCAGCTGTTGTCAGCCCATGTTGCAGGAGCCATGGCAAGACTGGAGTAGTTGCAAGCCAAGGCCCTACTGTTTGTGTCCTTACCCTTCCATCTCCAAGTTATTAATCAGGGAGAGGTTGCAGGATTCCATAAATTTTTATTGCTTGTGACCAGTCCCTAGGTTTTAGTAAAAAGTACCTTCACACAATCTTAACTGTAATGGTGTCCCACTGCCTCATCACTGCTGCCAGCAGGGCAGACAGCCACCACAGGCTCCCAGGCAAGGTGTAGAGAGGCCCTGGTTCTGTGGCCCTAGAAGGGGCCGGGCTTTGGACAGAAGCATCGGGGTCGACGACAGCCAAGCCTCAGTGCCGCTCTGACCATGACGTGCCCCAATACCCAGCCCTTAGAGCCACGGGTAGCGCATGGCACAGCACTCCAGCGGCAATTGCTGCTGCAGTAGCAGACAGACCTTCTGAATTGCTGGGCCCCAGGGAAATTGCCCCCCTTTGCTCTCCCTGTCAGCTGGCATGACTGCCACAGGGAAAGACTCCCTTCTGTCCCACCCAACCCACCAGAGCCTCTCACTGGCATGGATAGCCACACAGCTCAAGAATTTTATAGACCTAAGAAAAAACAAACCCAACTTCCACTTGAAATAAACTACCCCAAATTTGACAGATAAATGATTTAGAAGAAAACAAAATATCTTGACACATTCATACATTTGCTGAAACAGCTCTCAAAGCTACCAGTTCTCACCAAGGCAGGGCTGCTAGTAGCATCATCTACGGTTAAGTGGTCTCACGCTCCCCATTATAAGACCCCCCCCCCCCGGATTAGTTTTTTATAACTGTCAAATTTGATCTGTTCAGGTTGAACTTTTCCGTGATGGCTATCAGCCTCAGGCTGAATTACATTTTACATTTTTCAGCTAAAATGGTTCAGCAATTCCCAAGAATAAAACTGGGAACGTTGTTTTGTACACATTTAAAAAAGAGGTTTGAATCATTTCATTGAGGAACACAAGCACCTCCATGCTTTGGAGCAGGGACTTAAAATTGGACAGGAGGGCTTGCCTTTTCAGGGATACGTCTTTGGCATCTGAAAATCCACTCAAATGAGGTCAAGTTGTAGTAGAGACTTGTTTAGCAGCTAAATTCTCCAAAGATGCCATCAGCACTGAGCATGCTCTTACTCTATGTGCTAAGTGGACTGTGCATGCACCATTTTGAGGCTGAGCAAAATTGTCCTGTCATTGCTTCTTGTAGCTGCTGAGGGCCACTGCAGTGCCATGCACTAAGATCAGGGAGCCAATTTGTTCTGTTCTTTCAATGCCCACATTGCTGGTATCCAGGCAGTGTGGAGGGGAAAGAGGGAAACTGCCTGAATAAAATGCAGAGGATGAGAAATGAGCATTACAAGAGCCAAAAGATAGAGGGAAACAGAGTAGGAAGAGGGCAAAAGCTGTTGGGAGGTATGAATAGGAAGAAGGAAGGAAAGATGAATAGAGAGCAGGAGATGGATAGGAGCAGAAGAGAAGGGAGCAGGGGGTGGGCGAGTTGGATAGGAGAATGAGCAACCTTCATTCTGGAGTTTCCTAGCTTCTGATGCTTGTATTTGTAATTTTTCCTGTATATGATTGAAGATTTTTGGATGTAATATTTACATAATATATGCTCTGTCCTCAGAGCTGTATAATTTCCAGAACTGAAGTTCTTCCCCTGAAAAACTTTACACTGAAAAGATAGACACAGAAATGGACTCTAAAATCCAGAGATAGGGGTAACTTATGGATAACTCTTGCTCTTATCATTATTGAAAGCTGTCATCTGTAAGCAGGTGGAAGAATTGGGTTTCTAGGAGGGCTGTGAATAAGGAAACAGTGGCTAGGTGAACTAGGATAATGATGTCACTAAAGATGATGGAATTCCACACCTCAAAATCTTGCAAGAGCAGTTCCGAAATGCACATTTCAAAAACCCATAGCTTAGTCTTTCCCTTACTACCATTTCCCCAGATCAGGACCAAGATCACTGGACAGGAAGGAAAAACAGAATGTGTGCTTTGTAGTTCCTGATTGATCAAATAAACAACACAGAACATGTGGGAGGAATGCTAGCCCCACTGAAGTCATCAATGGGGTTAGCATTTCCCCAAGGGAATTCTTACAATTGTCTTAAATACAATGCCAACACCCCACATACACACAGCATGTATCTTTAAAAGAAACAAAAAGCATGCTTTCTTTATAGTTACTTGCCATTACAAATTTAAATTAAAACTATTTCAGTTTGGAAGTTAAAAGGAATTTAAAAGCACAAGCACTGAACTCCCTAGTAAAATAGACAGTTATCAGGGATGAGGGAGATGAATTTGACAAAGGGGAGAGAGAGAACATGTGAAAAGTAACTTTTTAAAAAGACATGTAATTGAAACAAGGACGGATTCCCAAACTCGAAGGAGGATTTTGGACTTGGAGAAGCAGTGGAGTCTCCTTCAGGGGGTACTAAATAAGGCAGGGATATAAAAAACTGCATAGTGAAAACACTGTAATTACCCAGTACATGTTAACAGATCATAAGCAAGTTAAAATATTTTTTTCACCATGAATTTTGTGTATATGGTACTCACCATATTTCAGCACTAGATAAATATTATTTCAAAAGAAATCTGGATACAACAGTACACATCAAGCTGTACTAAGGGACAAACTCTGCTCTGACCTACATCTTATACAACTCCACTGAAATCAGTTATTTGTTTGCAGATATAAAAGAAAGTTGATTTGCACCACAGTGTCAATCAAGACAGACTTTTGAGCATTAAGGCCTGTCCCTGCTGATGAGATTTTATCCCTTCATTTCAGTGGGTGCAGGAACAAGTCTAAATAAGGATCTCAAGGATGACTAACTGAACTTGACTTCTTCAAAGTGTTTACCAGCGATTGCATTATGCTACTAATTAGGCTTATTTTTAAACTCAGTTTAAATTATCAAAGAAAGGAAAGTTGAGGCACATTTTTTTAAGTACAGATCTCAGCTCCAGGTCAACTAGGTGAGATTGAATCTTGCTGGCAAAGCTGATTTGACAGGGTTGTGGTGTTGCCTCAGAAGAGCTCATCTTTAGGTGTGCTAATTCTGCTGGGCAAGGGTTAAATATGTTTTGCCATCTCACTGAAACCAGTGAATCATGGATTCACAGGATACAAGGGCAGCCAAAACTGGTCTCTATGGGATTGATCATCTGGTCTATGGAGCAAGCAGTCCTCAAGAAGGAATGCAAGGAGTAGCCAAACCTGAGATTATCTTTTTTTCTTTATTAATAAAGACAGACAGCAAGAAGGGCATAAAGTTGGACTTTACTTAGGGTTGCCAGGTGTCCGGTTTTCGCCCAGACTATTTGGTATTTGGCTCCCCCGTCCAGTAAAAAAACCCCAGAAAATACTGGACATGTGAAATGTCCAGTATTTCCTTTTTTCTTTTTTTTGCTCAACCAAGTTTGCCATGTTCGGGTTTTTTGTTGAAAGCATCTGGCAAGCCTAACTTTACCGTGTGTTAAGTTGTAACTAGGCATTTTAGTACCCAGGGCGAGCAAGCATATTTTCATCATTTCATCATTTGTCTGCCCCTGCAGCGTTGCATCCTGGGCATCTGCCCTGCTATCCCCTTGGGAGTCTGTAGAGGCAGTTAGGAAAGGTGATTGCTCACAAATAAACAGATGGAGGAAGGCAGCTTGATGCTCAAGAGAGGGAAAAGGACTTGCAGTCAGGCATGTCATATTAAAAAACAATGAAAAATGGCTCTGGGCCAAATGTATCCGATAATTCCACATCTGCAGACAAGCAGGGCACATAGCCATAATTTACATAGAAGTGGCTCAGATTAATAATATTGACACTTGCAAAACTAATTTAAAAGTTAATTCCCAGCTCTCTCACCCTGCTATGACACTATGAGCAAATCGTTTCCTTCTCCCTGCTCATCCTTTGTCTTGTTTAGTTTCTGTCTTTGCTCTATGCAGGTACAACACACAGCACAATGGAGGTTTGATTATGGTTAGGGCCTTTTGGTGCTCCTGAAAAAAAGCTCTCCCTTCAGGTTGTGAGGACTGGCCAGGCGCAGGAGTGGAAGCCAGTAGCAGAAGGGTAGAGGAAAGTGAGCAGCACCACAGAATTCTTGGACCATTCTGATATGGAAACTTGCTTTTTCCACAAGCCCCCCTAAATCAGTAGTATCTGAAAGCAGCACTGCATGTTCCAAGCATGATTCCACAGATCTTCACCTTGTAGGCCATTTTAGAGGAAATTCTTTGATGCAAAGCACAGCATTTCCTGGACCCTCAGCAACCCCTCCCACAGGATTGGTTGACTGCTGGGACTTCTCATTAGCGTCAGTGAACGCAACTAAGAACATCTGTAAAAACAAGTACTCCCTTTCTTGGCTTCCTGAGCACATTTTCTAAAAGGTCAGCAGGTCAGAGCAAGAGGTCACACAAAATCCATCATTCAACCCCCCACAAATTTAGCCTTCATGCAAAAGATTAGATACAAAGCATTATTGGAGCTTGGGTTCTTTGCTAACCACAGTAACATTAAAAATTGTGCCTTTGGAATTCAAACCCATTTTGCTATTTTTCTTTAATGCTTCCTTTTCTAGAGAGTGTTATTGAACTTGTCATTAAAGTAGCAACAAAACAAGCAGGAAACCACAACATCTGTTCTAAGGAAGCAAATCTTCCTTAAACAAAAGATGCAAATATTTACATACAAGAAGTTAACGGGGGGCGGGGCGGGGGGGAATCAAATCATAATAATCATGAATCATTAATATTCAGCACTTCTCACTTCTAGATCTTAAAGTACTATAAAAAAGGTAGGCAAGCTTTGGCATTCCCATTTTACACCTGGAGAAAACGGAGAATGGCTTGCCCAAGGTGAAACAGTGAGTCAAAAGAATATAACCCAGGACTCTTGAGTTCCAGTCCAGTGCTCTATCCATTGCACCCAAACAACCTGCCATGGAAAACATATAATAGAACATCTAGTAACATCTAGTACCACCATTACCCCCTTGTAACTTTAATAGCATCCCCATGCAAGAGGCTCACAGCAAGTTTCACCTGGCCAGACCAGTTCAGTGTGCCCCCATTCACTGTCAGACTATCAGAGGTGACATATAAAGTTATCATTGGAACACTAACAATACATGGATCTTTTATATCAGGGGGTGGGCAATAATTTTTGATGGGGGGGGGCCACTCCAAGATATTAGAAAGTGGTTGAGGGTCACACTCTTCCATGACATTAATGGAGGAGATGCAGGGTCTGGAATGGAGGTTGGGTGCAGAAGGGAGACTGGAATCTGGGAGGGAGTTGGGATGAAGCAGGCGGTTTTGACCTAGGGCAGAGGACTGGAGGGCAGGGGTTTGGGATGTGACCTAGGCTAGGAGGGTATTGTGATCTGGGGCAGGAGATTGGTTTGCCAGATCTGGGAGGGGATGTGGGTGTAAGATGGGAACAGAGGGTACAGGTATATTGAGTGGGGCAGAGGGTTGGGGCAGGGAGGGACTGGGGTGTGGCCAAGTGGGCTGTGGCCAAGAGACTTACCAGCCAGCAGCCAAACTAGCCTGCCTGCCTACAGAGCTTAAAACATTTCCCAGCCAGCCAGCCTGCCTGCTTACCTGGCCATCTGCTTCATTGAATAACTGAGCTGAGGAGAGGGGGCATGGTTCTTCTTGGCTGCCTAATATTCCAACAAGCAGCTCCCATTGGCTGGTTTCTGACTAGAAACCAGCCAATGGGACTGTGCTGGAGGTAAGGCAGCTTCTGAAACTTCCTCTCTCCCCTCCAGTTTTAAAACATAAACTGAGCCCTGCAGCCGTGTTTCTGCGCGGCTTGCGGGGCAAGCAGGGGATCCTGCCTGGGGCTCACCACTGCCTCTGCGGGCAGGATCCAGTGGCTTGGCAGACTGGATCTGGCCCGCAGGCTGTATTTTGCCCAGGCTTGGTTTATATGCTCGCATGACCTGTGTATGGTACATGCCCAAGGGACCATGCAAATATGGAGGAAATGTGGAACTAACGTGTGTTACCAGTCACCTCTGGGGAGCAAATAAACAGGTTTCTCCCACACAAAGGATAGGTTGATGCCTCCAGACTGGCAACAGCAGAGTTGGTCAATAAATAATTGATGATGATGGGCTGAGTATGATCATCCTCCATGAGAGTTATGGACCCTCAGGTGGCTGATAAGGCTGATCCTTGAACCACAAGTTCTATTACAATGAGGACAGATGTTTCCAGGTACAGCAGGAGGCTGTTGACCATGACTAGAAGCCACTTCCTCATGTGCCTCTTCTCTTCAGCATGTTGGCAGGCAAGTTCAAAATGCAGGGAGCCATTATGTAGGACTTGTTGCCATTTTGAGCAATCCTGGGCAAGTGTCTCCCAAGTGTCAACGTCAGTGTTGCACTTTTTTAAGTTATCTTTTAGCAAGTCCTTATAATGCTTCCATTGTCCTCCCACATTATAGTGTCCTTCTTTCACTGTAAGAAGGACCTGTTTTGGGAGGCGATGGTCTGGCATCCAAACAACGTGATCAATCCAGCAAAGTTGCTGACAGAGGATCATTTTCTCAATACTGGTGGTCTTTGCCTCTTCCAGAACACTAATGTTAGTGCACCTGTCTTCCCACTTGATCTTCAAGATCTTGCAGAGGCAGCATTGGTGATACCTCTCAAGTACTTTCAAGTGATGTCTGTAGGTTGTCCAGGTTTCAGATCCATACAATAGTGCTGGGAGAATGACGGCTTGATAGACAAGATGCTTGGTGTTATGTTTGAATGTCACAATCTTCAAAAACCCAGTGCCTTAAATGAGCAAAGGCCATGCTGGCACAGCTCAGACAGTCTTGATTTCTACATCAATATCTGCGTTGGATAAAAGATAACTTCCAAGGTAGAGAAAATGATCAAGATTCACTGTGTCCCTGTGTTGATTTTAATAGATGGGGTACATGGAACCTCATTTGGAGAAGGCTGATGGAGCACTTGGGTTTTCTTGCTGTTGAGGGTGAGACAAACACATTTGAGATAGCCTGAAGATCTTTCTCATTGGGAAAAACTGTTGTCATCAGCATACTGAAGTTCCACAATAGATGTGGTGGAAATCTTACTCTTAGCTTTCAGCCTGCTAAGCCTAAACAGGTTCCCATCCAGTCTGTAGATAATTTCAATGCCAGCGGGGAGCTTCCCAGCAATTAGGTTGAAAACTACTGCAATAACTACTGCAATAAAGACCGCAAATATGGTTGGGGTAATGAGACAGCCCTGTTTGACTCTTGTTTGCACTTTGAAGGGTTCACCCCACTCAGAACAGTCGCTTTCATGTTGTCATGAAGCAACTTTAGGACACTGATGTATTTATCAGGGCTTCCACACTTTGAAAGTACAGTCCAAAAGGCACGGTGATTCACTGAGTCAAAGGCTTTAGTTAGATCAAAAAAAGGCATGTACAGTGGTCGGTTTTGCTCCCGACACTTCTCTTGCAGCTGCTGTGCAATGAAGATCATATCTGCAGTTCCGCGACATGGTCAGAAGCCACTCTGTGACTCGGGTAAAATTTCTTCTGACAGGGTAAGTTGCTGAATTAACTCTGGTCCACCATCTTTAAAGATTTCAGAGGGGATCGCATCTGGGCCTGCTGCCTTATTGTTCTTCCTCTGCTTGATGGCACCGTATACCTCATACAAACTGGGAGGGTCTCCAAGATCCTCCATAGAACTTCATCTGCAACCAGAGTCAGTCAATAACTAATTACATATCAAGTGGCCATTTAATTTGTGTTATAGCAAACACCAGTGGGAAAAGAGACCAGCATGGTATTTCCCTCACCAGTGGATTCTGTGTCTCCTTCCCAGTATCTTCAATGAAGGTGGAACAATTTTTGAAAGAGAAAGTAGTTAAGGAGCCAGAGGTGAGTAGTAATTATGATAAAATACAATATGGCTTTAAAAAAGGAAAAATTGTGCCAAACTAACTTCATCTCCATCTTTGAGAAGATAACTGATTTTTAGACAAAGGAAATGCAGTAGAGATGATCCACCTAGATTTCAGTAAGGCATTGGATACAGTTCCATATGGGAAATTAATTAAATTAGAGAAGATGGGAATTAATTTGAGAATTTAAAGGTGGATAAGGAACTGGTTAAAGGGGAAAAGGATCTCAGAGAGGTAGCCTTTGAGGCTAACAAATATTAGATCATGGGCTTTCATGGGTAAAACCCACTTCATCAGATGAGTTGGAGTGGAAATGACAGAATCCAGGGTGTATATATAATAGCAAAAGCAATTACTTTTCAATTGTAGGACCAGTGTTAATGAAGCTAATTGAGCAGGCTGGATGAGTCCCATCCATAGCATTTGATGTGGAAGTGCAGCTATCAAAGGCAGGGACAATTGCTTATCTGCTGACTCAAGTGTCCGGGCTGTAGCAGCAGAGCATTTGAGGCAACAAGGGTAACACTGCATTTGAGGACTCAATCCCTCACCAGTGTAGCTTGAACCCTAGAATGTGACATCTCACCCTGCCACCCAGCTTGCACTGGGGACCTTCTACACCCCCTTCTGAAACCTACCATTACTTTTCAGGCGGTTCTGCAAACCTGATGAATTAATAGGACCTCTCAATCACAGCACAGCCGGGATGCAATCCAACACAGCATTGCAGTACTTTTATCTGTCAACCTCTTAGCAGCCTCTAGTGTTGCCTGTCGCCTTAAAGGTTACTGGGAGAGGAAAAGCAAAGTTACAGTAGAACAGGAGGAGAGATACAGTGAGGGCTCCCCCACGAGAGCAGTGGTTGTGGCTACAGTTTTAAGTTACTCAGTAAGCAGAACTATTTTTGTGAAGATCCAGAAACATAACATACCCAATTGTGATGTCAGCACTCGTGAAAAATAATCTGTCATATTGACACATTGTTAATGGATCCTGCATCTCTAATGCAATATTGATTTCACTAATGTCCTTCTACGCTATCATCTAGGAGCAGAATGTCTTTAGTTGTTACACAGTAAGCCGCACTCCAGTTCGCACAGGGTAATGGACAATGTTATAATGAACTTATTTAGCAACAGAAATGTGTTGAGTTTTGTATTCTACAGCAGTCAGTAACATTAGGAACACTAAGTCAGGGGAACATAAGTTGCATCCAATTCCAATGGCTGGCGGCGGATACAGGGCAGGGCGAGCTGGGCGGCTGCCCTGGGCCCCGAGCTTCAATAGGCCCTGCACACGTGCTACTACTTGTCGGCTGTGGCCGTGGCACATGCACGAAATTGTGCTGCCCCGGACCCCGCGCTTCAATAGGCCCCGCGCCCTGGGCCCCGCAAAACTCTCATCCACCCCTGCCAATGGCTGCTTGCTCACTCTTCCAGGTAGACCACATCCACCATGCACCTGAATGCACTAGGCACTCTCTAAAGAAATGAGCACTGATGGCAAAATAGGGCAGGCAGCAATGTTCCCTCTAAACTTTTCCATCCATGTGCGGAATAATTTTTATGTGCACGAAGGCAGTCAGATCAAAGTAAATTACTAAATTAAAGTGAACAAAAAATGCTACCTTGTCCTGATCCACTAAGGAACCTGTTGCATACAAATTCTTACTCTAAACAGCGGTTCTTATCTTAAATGCTCCAAGTCAGAGTTGAGTTTTACTCTGGTTTGGGTCTACAGCTTTTTAGAGTTCTTCAAGTATCCGCCTAGGGTGAACCAGACAGGTGCCAAGGCCAGCTGAAGACAAAGACTGCCTGCTTCCCATTGCTTAAATAGACTTTTCCCCAGGGTGAGAATCCTTTGTTCGGCATCCCCATTCCCATGGAAATATACCAGGTTGAAGATTGATTCCAATACTAGGTAGCATGCTCACATGTCTTTCTAGACCAACCAGTTTGTCCTATAAGCCCAAACAAGACTAGTCACAGTTCATTCAGTACTGAGTCATTAAGTTTCTAGGCATAAGTGGTTGGTGAAAGTAGGGCCGGGGGAGGCAAGCCTCCAGCCCCACCTCCAGCACCACCCCTTCTACTGAGGCACCACCTCCTTTCTCCATGGGGAGGCAGGGCAGCGCACCATGCACGTGTCCCCCTCCCCCAACCACGAGGAGGGGAGGTAGACAGGGGAGTGTGTGCTAGCTCCAGCCCCCACAGCCCTGGAGCACTAGGGGAGGGAGGAAGGCATGCAGTGCAGACCCAGTTCTGGAGCGCCAGGGAGGAGGCTGTGCGGCTCCAGCCTCCCCAGCCTGGCACACAGGGAGGGCAGGCGCTGGTGGCAGCAACACTCCACCCCCAGAACACCTACAGCAGGTGTTCTGGGGGCAGAGTGTGAGTGGGGCCATGCCTGGCAATTTGGGAAGGAAAAGTCTTTCCCCTGCCCAAGCTTACTGGATACCCACATTTCTGAGATATCAGTAATGGCCCTCATTAGCACATTCAGAATTATAAACAGAGCAACACTTCATATTTCTAACTTCATATGTAAGAATGATACATGCACAAAAATAGAATATATACATTAAGCATATTGTGACATTAAAATTGATAGGTTACATGACCTGTTTGGCATAAAGCATCTTCAAGTTACGCATATTTATAACCAAAGGCCAATTTTCATAAAGCACATAAAGCATGATGTGCAGGGCATTTTTGCTAGACCTGTACAACACTTGCCACTGAATCTTCTCCACTGCATGCTGACACTCTATTGCTCCTCTCTCTCACCCAAAAAGAGTTGAATTCCTTATTCATTGTTCCCCAAAACCTTGCTGACCTTTGTTCACTGTGTCCATAGCCCTTACTATGTCCATAGCTCTTGCGTTAAGATGAGTGAATAACACAATCACAATCTGATAAATTAATAAGGAAATCATGATGTCTCAATGTTTAGGGCATGTCATTGCCTGTTGTACAGAAAACCATGTTTTTTCCTGGTTTTGTATACTCCAGGAACCAGCCAGATAAGCTGGTGAAATAGAGAGTAAGATGAATGAGCATAAATGAACTTCAGAGACCAGCCCCATACCTGTGATACCACAATGTTGCCACTTTGCCCTCCATGACCTTTCCCAAGGACCGCACTCCTTGGGTCATTTACATAGAATCAAATCCACATAGACAAAACTCTGGGCAGTGCTGCGGACAGTGAACCTACAGACAATTTGGCTACAACGCCACCATCTGCAGACAATCCCTGGCTCAGATGGAGCCAGGGGCCTCTCCTGCATCACAGGAGAGTGCTGGATTGTGACAGCGTATTGAGGGTGCAGACAGGGGAACAAAACAGAGAGATGAAGGACAAGACTGGTGTGGATGAATATCTATAGTAGACAGAGAAACAGAAGGGGCATGAAAAGCTAGGCAAGGAAGGAGAAGATTAAAACAAGGACAAGGATCAAAAACCTTCCAAACTTTCTGATGCACATGTCCCTGACGCCATTAAAACCGTAAGAGATGAATTCAGGAAAAGTGCCCTCATTTTCCACTTTGCAGTCAGAATAGGGGTGTGAACAGAAAGCCAGTTAACCAGCCACCCAGAAACCACCACCTTTACCGGATGATGCTTACCAGGTACCAGTTACCTGTTTCCCCAGGAGCAGCCTCCCCCCCTTCCCATTGGTGGCTTACTGTGGGCAGAGGGCTGCTCCAGCCCTGCTGGGCCCCTGCATGGCAGGGGTTGGGACCGGGGGCCGGCCAGTGGCCAGTCCTGCACAGGGTTGGGAGCTGGGATTGGACCACTTAGTCAGTTAAATTGGTTAAACGCTGGGTTAACCGGTTAAAAGTTAGGTTAAATGATTGATTGTGATTTTACATCTCTAAATCAGAGACACTATGCAAATAGTATTTGTATTTTAAAATACAAATACTATCTCAGATTTAGGAACATTTGCAGCCAGTCAAAATCTAGTGACTCAAAGTCTTACCAGAAACTGTTTTTAAGGGGAAAAAAAAAAAAAAATCAGTTTTACACAATGCTTAGCACTCAATATTCAACATATAAATCCTGGGAGTCCTTCTCAATTCACTAAATAACTCAAATAGATCTTGGTTAATTTAAGTTTAAAAAAGCTATAGATGGCAACTCTACTTGCCAATCTTGTTTGATATACGTGAACTATTGTACAACAGCACCTGTATTTTGACATGTTTTACTGCACGTTACCCTTTGCTTACATGTAAGTCAAACAGAAGAAACTATTTCTGACCTAATTCCATGGACCTATAATTAGGCTTGGTAGAATTCGATTTTTTAAATAATTTTAACAGATAATATCAATGTTTATTTTTAAGCATCTTTTCCAGTTTAATGGATTTTCATTTTCACAGTTGTAGGAAATTATTGGGGGGAGGGGCAGAGAACGATTGTAGACATTTATTCAAAAAGTTAAAGTTTTATAACCTTCAAAAACACAATTTGTCAACACATCAAAATACACAAAGTAAACATATTTAAATAAAATTCTAGTAAGTTCTCAAGGTTTTTTTTTAAACTTTGCCTATCTGTAAATTTAAATTATTGAAGGAAATATTTTTTCTGTCTGTGTCCATACAGTGAAATTGATGTTTACTGACATTTACCAAATAAAAATCTAAGTCTTCCATGCCTACATAAAAGGCCAAACTTTCCAACACAGAACATTGTGCGTGAGATTGGCGGTAGGCATCCCCTCCATTGAAGAGGCCTGATTTTCATGAAGTGCAGAGCATCCTCTTTATGAAAGTCAGGCACCTTCAAGTATATCGAGTTGGATAAGGCAGCTGAAAACCAAAATGCCCAGAATTACTCATTACTTTTGTGTTGTCAGTATACATACCTGTAAACGCCACTCCAACTCTTCTGATGAAGTGGGGTTTTCCCCACCAAAGCTTATGCCCTAATAAATCTGTTAGTCTCTAAAGTGCCACAGGACACCTCATTGTTTTTGTTTTGTCACTTTAAAAAAAAAAATCTTAGTCATAATACATAAAGAGAACAATTCACCAAATATGCAAGAGCAACAAATACAGCATAAACCATGGAAATGTAACATTGAAATTCAGAATATCAGTGCAACAAAAGTTGCTGGAAAATAAGAATCCTTACTACATCTTTTTTTTCCAATCCAATATCTCTTGATTAGGGAATAGTGAAAAAGAAGTCTTTAAATTATGGGAATTTTGTATTAAAGAAACACTCAGCCCAACAATCTGAAAATTAAAAAAGTCAGAATACCTTCTGGCTATGAATTGTGAAATTGGGTTTTCTGACTTAGAGTCACAGTGCTGAAGAGGACTCATGTCTACATAAAATACCCAGCTTTGCAAATCTGAAACTCTGCTTTGTGTTATTCAAAGCAGTGCAGCTATATCTATGCCAAAGGAAGCAAGGTGGCATAGTTACAGCTCTGTAGCGATGCCAGAAAAACCCTGTAGCGTAAATGCATATTACAAAGACAGAGAGGGTTTTTTCATCACTGCAGGAATGCCATCTCTCAAGCTCATGGTAGCTAGGTCAATGGAAATATTTTTTCTGTCAACCTAGCTATGTCTGCAATAGGTTGGCATCTCTACAGAGCACAAAGGTGCGCCTTTTTCTTATACCTGGGGGCTACAGATATATCAAGTAAAATTTTAAGCATAGACCAGGCCTCAGATGGTCTCTCCTGATCGATGAATATTTAATTACTTATGCAAAATTGAACAGTCTCCAAAAGGAGAAACTGAAAAGGAGACACAGAGTATGTCTACACTACAGAGTTTTGTCGGAAAAACGTCTGTTTTTCTGAAAAAACCCTTCAATTACATCCACACTGCATTTGCATTCTTCCGAAAGAAAATCAAAAGAACAGAAGGTTTTTCCGGCATTGGTAATCCTCTCACTATGAGGAAGAAGCCCTTTTCTGAAAGAGCTCTTTCGGAAAAAGGCGTGTGAACGGGGAAGAGGGAGTTCTTTCAAAAGAAGAGGAAAGAGGAAAAAGCACAGGTGCCCTGGTGGCCACTCCATTCATAGTAATCACAGCTTAAATGTGAGATAGCATCCATTCAGTGAATGGATGCTATCTGTCGAAAAAGCAGATCACTTTTTCGATGCACTTTGGTGTGTGGATGCTCTCTTTTGGAAGAAGTTTTTTCAGAAGATCTCTTCCAAAAAAAGGTTCTTCCAAAAGAAGCCTGCAGTCTAGACATAGCCTAACTCTGCAGCATAATGGCTAGAGCAGTCACCTGGGATGTTGGAGAACTAGGTAGAAGTCTCAATTTCATCCAGGTGCAAAATAAAAACAAAAATTCTGATGCCTCAAATTTTCACAAAATAGAAATATTGTTTTCCAGCCAGCTAGCCAGCCACAAAGTTTTAGGTTCTGCTCCTTTTTCATACACAGGGCCAAAGTAATTCCAGCTTTAGGCCAGTTTAAATCAAGTCAGAGTGCACTGTGTGGTACAAGGTCTAACAGAGAGGAAGGGACTCTTGGGAGCATGGCCAGAACCCTGGCTCTGTCCCAAAAAAGCAAGCGGCACTGGTCAGGCAGGAAAGTACCACTAGGATGGTCAGATGTGGTCAGCATATTTATGAAATCTCCCCCATTGGGATTCAAATGTAATTTTAAGTTGCTTCTGCCCAACAGAACCCATGAGGCTAGGGTGAAGGGGATAGTGGAAATGAGGGGCTATGCTGGCCCAGCACCAGTGGGGGTGAATTTGACTCATTTACTATGGAGTTTTGAGAGCACTTCATACATGACTGGGGGTGGGAGGCAAATTCACCAAGATCTGTGGTGGATTCCATGGGATATTAGTCCCAGGTGGGGATGTGGTAGTGGCGAGGAGTTAGAGGAGCAAGATCAGTTCATGAAGCAGGCAGAGCTGTCCGGGGAGAGGGCTGCAGTGACTGGGATGTGCCAGGGGATGTGCTGATCTTGGGTGGATTTTTAAGATGCCCCCACACCCTGTGGAAATCACAAGGGAAGGAAGGTATAGCACCAAAACCTTCAGCCCTCCCTCAGTGGGAACTCCCCTTAGGGCGTGGAGAAGCCACTATGTGGCACCCTTGTTGGCAGTCTGAGCAGAAGTGCTAAGACTCAATAGTCAAGGAAATCGAAGGGCCATATTAACACAGACATGGGCCTACCACTCCCTATTTGAGCAAACGTGGGAGAGCACTGTGAGCAGCAGGGCCAACCACCACCATGTACCCCAGGGCAAGGTGTGTGTGTGTGTGGGAAGCTGTCTCCATGCTCCTGGAAGGGGTGGGGCCTCCAGTGGAAGGGGTGGAGTGCAGGGCAGCCAGCCCTTAATGCTGCCCAGAACGCCATGCATCCCCCTCTCCTCCCTCTCTACTGGCTGGGAGAGACTCATTGCTCTGTCCTCAGCAGGGAGCAGCTGCTGTCACTGAGGAAAACGTGCCCCTCCCCGAAGCAGGCAGCTTCATGCACAGAGCCCTGAGCCAGGCTCATGCTGTCATGCACCTTAGAGCAGTGGTTTTCACTTTTTTCCTCATGACCCAGTTGAAGAAAATTGTTGATGGCCGTGACCCCAACATAATTTGACTAGAGTGTGGGCTCCAGGGTAAGGCTGAGAGCTTTGGGGTGTAGGAGAGAGCTCCAGTTTTGGGGGGAGGAGTCTGGGCTAGGGCAGGAGGGGCTTCATTGAGCAGCTCCTGGTCAGTAGTGCAGCAGGATGCTAAGGCAGGCTTCCTGCCTTTCATGGCACTGCAGACCATGCTGTGCCCCAGAAGCAGACAGCAGCAGGTCCCCAGGCAATGGGAGGGTGGAGCTAATGCTCAGGGCAGGGGCAGCGTGTGGAGCCCTCTCCCACTAGGAGCCAGGCCTTTTGCCAGCCGCTTCTAGGGCACAGCACTGTCTGCGGTGCCAGGACAGGCGGAGCTGCCTTAGCACCCCCAGAGGTCACCTGATCACCCTGCAGCAGCAAGACCAGTGCCTGACATTCTGCCGCCCAGTTCTGGGTCATGACCTATAGTTTGCAAATCACTGGTTTAGAGCAGTGTTTCTCAACCAGTGGTACGAGTAGCCTTAGGGGTACGTCAACAACTGAAATTTGGAGAAAACTGAATTTTTGTTTTAAGTTTTACAGTGCTTTGTTATTTTTGTACTTTTTACACCCAAAAATTTCATCCACGCCCGGCTACAATTAAGTTGTTTAAACAAATGTGTTGCAATGGTTAAAAAAAAAAAAAAAAAAAAAAAAAGGTGTGTCTGAAAACTGTAGGTACTGGGGGTATTTACAATTTTTTTTTAAAAGGGTACTTTATACAAAAAATGGTTGAGAAACACTGGTTTAGAGGGAACCTTGATTCCAAAGTAAATTAAGGATGACAGAGTACAGACACAGTGGAGCTATTGGGAGAGAAGCCACAGACATTTAAATAGCAATAAACATCCACAGCCTGGGGCAGGAATATACATCACCCACCAGGACTCGTACCATAAAACCAAAAAGGTGTCATATTAATGAAGAACTGGCATTAGCAATGAATTAAATTATCCCCATATAACTGAGTCCAAGAAAAAGTGCAGAGACACAGTTGTACAGATGAGAAGATTTCAGTCTCCACTATCTATACTAAATTCATACTCTTTGCAAAATACATCGGGTCTTATTGCACTGAAATGTTTTCCATGCAATTTAGTAATTTATTGATCTGCTTTGTATCCAGATTAATTTTAAATTATTTGGTAAATTTCTATAGGATAGTGTTTCCCAAAATGAAACAGCACACTCTGTTCACTCTATTCCCCCCTTCATTGTTGCTGCTAATTAATAATATCCTTACAGGTATTACCAGAAATGAAGCTAGTTTCTTTATTAATGTAATCCAAGCCTTTGATCTAGGAAGCCATTTATCACTGCCCTCTGGGCAGACATGAATAAGTTTTACATAATACAGTGAAGGATTTATAAAGAGAATAGCACACATTTTTAAAGAGGCCTGAACCCAACCTATAATTTATTTTGCCTATAATCAGCCAGCAGCACAAATGACAGAATGACAGGACACAGACTTCTAACTGAAAAGACAGATTTTTACTCAGGTTTACTATTCAGCAGACTATTGTGCTAACCTGGGAAGACAATCCAAGAGAGTGCCTGTGTAACATTTTCCAGTGCTGGTTGGATAGAAGCAGCGCTTACTGTTTTCTCCCTTAGGTTCCACAGTCTATAGCAGTGTTTCTTAAACTTTTTAAGACCGAGGAACACCAAACAATATTTTTTTTAAATGAGGAACACCAAGGATTTTTTGTGGAGAAAAAAAAAAAAAGGGGGTGGGGAAGAGAGCTATTGAGCAAAAACAAAACAAAAAAGTCACCTGCCCTTTAAGGGCAGCTATTTTGAAATCAGTAGTTCTCCGTGGCACACTGGTGTGCCACAAAATACAGTTTAAGAAACACTGGTCTAAAGCAAATATGCTATGAATCATGGCATAGGGTGGAAAGTGACTTAGCAAGCCAGCACCTTCTTGTGGTGGATGCCACCTTGTGTTCCATCTTTCATTTAAAAAACACAAAATTGAGTCTCTTGCCTGACAACAACTTTGAAGCTTCTTACTTCAAAAGCCAACAAGCCCTGCAAAATTAGATTGCTCTATTCCCTGTTGGGGTACACTGGGAAGTGTTATAGAAGTGGTTTATGCTTCAAGATCTTTATGTACACATACATAGTACAACCAATGGAAGTTACAAATTTCAAACCCCTGGGATATTCAAAAATTGGTTTTGGCCGGAAATGTAACAAAAATAAATTGAAATCTCAGGACTATTTTGAAAAAACAAAATATCCCAAAATGTATTTTGTTTCAATCTTATTGAAACGTTTTGTTTAGACAAGGTCAAAATATTTTGTTTCAAGTTCATCATTTTATATTATATTCAATCATATAAACGTCGTACTGATAAAGGCTAAATGAAACATTTTCATAATTTCCCCTGAAAAGTTTGAGAAAACTGTTTCCATCAGATGATTTTTGACCAGCTCTACTAAATAGCTATTTAATGGATAAAGTGCCAACAGATAGCACTCAGGAATACATAGCATGACAAAGCTCCTCCTTGACCATAGTGGGTCCCATGCTTTCAGTTGGATTACTTGCCTCAGGCTCACAGCAATCTGCATTAGACACTTTCTCTAGGACACCAGCTTGCCATTTGCTGAGCCACTCATCATTGGCATGGGGAAAAGAGGGGCAAACAAACTCCATAGTCTTTGTAGCCCCTCCAAGTGATTCATGGCAGGACAGACCCCTTTACCAAAATTAGTCCTTCTCCTGTGCTGACTAGGGAGTTGGTGGGGGAAACCTGGGCCTACCCTCTACACTGGGTTCAAACCCAGAGATCCTCTGATAACAGCTGCATAACTACTATGATTCCCTGGCCCACTTACTTCCCCAGGGCCCCCCAGAACCTTCCTTACTGCAGACTCTACATAACACCTTCTCTTCTCAGCTCGTTGCACACAGTGAGCTAATGGAAGCATAGCCCAGTTTAACCAGTTTCAGGTGATTCTTCATTGGCTCCAGGTGTCCTGATTCCGCTGGCTCTCTTGATTTTGGATGCCTAATTGACTTCAGGTGTTTTAAATTGGCCTAATTGCCCTGTTTGATTCTGGAAAGTTCCTGCTGGTTCTAGATTAGCCCTTGTTAGTTTACTCTGGCAACAGGGACCTATTTAATCTAGAGACAATATATTTCCCCCCTTCTATCATTCTCCTGGGCTAAGTCTACACTCACGGCTTCTTGTGCAAGAAGTCTTGCGCAAGAAAACGTCCACACTGCCATGTGCGAGCTGTGCTTTTGCGCTAGAGCGCCCATGACAGTGTGGACACTCTCTTGCGCAAGAAAGCTCTGATGGCCATTTTAGCCATAGGGCTTTCTTGCGCAAGAAATCCCTGCCGAGTGTCCACACTGCCCTCTTGCGCAAGAGAGCTTACACCTGTTAAAAAAGAGCATAGCTCTTGCGCAAGGAGCCCTCTCTTACCACGCCGTACTGTAAATTTACTTGCGCAAGAGCGGGTGGGCAGTGTGGACGCTCTGCAGATTCTTGCGCAAGAACGGCCGCACTTGCGCAAGAAGCCGCGCGTGTAGACATAGCCCTGTAGTCCTCTAGCTTGACCCTTTCACAAAAGTTTTGTTCCTAGGTTTTGTAGGATCTGTAAGAGTTGTTGTAACAAGTTACTTCCTCAGTGCTCTTTACAAAAGGCATATATTGCTATTGCAAACTCCATAACAGCCTGATGTAGAAACCCTCTCAATTATGAGGCAACTTTCATGTTCAGTACTATTTGAAAAGCTAAAAAAAATTGCAGAATCTCATGAAATTCCATGACCCTGGGCTCATTGGTTAATCTTGATAGTTACATGCCAGGCTCCCCTACCCCCCGCATTGCTGCCTCTGTATCAGAGGCAGCAACACTTGCCGGGGGGAGCAGGTAGAAGCTGTTGCTCACATGTGCGCTGGCTCACAGGGAGCCACCTCCCTCCCGCACGTAAACATGTAACTGCTGAAAATTTCAGCAGTTACATATTTACAAAAAAATGTTTAACATCTGTAATCCTTGGGTGGTGTAAATCAGGAAAGGTTCATTGCTAACCAAGACCCTGAATAAATTGGACTGCATGAAGGCTAACCTCCCCAACTTAGATTGGATTTGTTTGCCATTGTCTCAAAGTCAGTGGAAATGAGCTATATTAAAGAAGAGCAAATAGAAGAGGGGGAAGCCTAAGATTTAGAAGTGTTCCAGCCAATGTTTATTTTAATCTTCACATATGTGATTTTACCTTCAAATACAGTTTATTTCACTTTCAATAGCCAGTGATAACGATAGACAAGTGTATATTAGATAGAACCTAGTTTGTTGTTTTCTTACTAGTGTTCTTATATTGAACTGAAAGCAAGAGATCTTACTATCACATTAAAACACTACAGATTTTAGCTACGCTATTTTCCCTCAACGCCTTCCCTGTAAATGTTTGTGCATTTTTAAAGTGGTGCAGCTGAAGCAAGCCCCCATACACGTCTAAAAGTTCAACACATTCAGATATAAATCTTAATTCCACAGGCCTCGCACTAGGGCTCCCTCCTCTTCTAGATATGGAAGAGCACCAAGAGGTTCACTTCAGATAAGCAACCCACAGGTCAAATGCCTATCCAAACTATCTGAACCTCTATCATCTACAGAACAGCCTTTCTTGTAACGTTTCAACACTTTATCTTACAGCCTCAGCAGGAAACCAGGGAAGCAAAAAGGTACGTGAAGATGAAAAATAAAGGAGCAGAGATATTTTATTTCTCAGTATGCTAAAACTGTTCAGAGCAGATCTAGGACATCTTTTTATACGAAAGTTGGGAAAGGATTTATTTTACCCAAACAAGATCACCAAGTCGTATTTTAAATCTTCGTTGTTCAGTCAATACTAACATTTATATTTGGTCATAACTGACACCAATACATATTAGGAACACAAGGTCGGGAATGTAAACTCTTTTTACTGGACCAGCCTCATTTGAGAAAGAGACAGGTTTTTGAGCTACACAGAGCTCTTCTTCAGATCTCGAAAAGGAACTCAGAGGACATCTCTATATTGCTACATAAGCCCATGGCTAGTACAACTCAAGTTAACAAACCCTCAATGTGAGATTTACATTCGTTACCCCAGTTTAGGAATTGTTCAATCCTGCATCCCAGACTGGGACTCTAGCATCTACACTGCATTATGCAGGCCAAGTCCAACCAGCCATACCCCAGCCTTCCAAATATGACTGCACAAGCCCTTTGTCATGCATAGGGCCATATCAAATTCACCATCCATTTTGGTCAGTTTCAGTCATATTATTTAAAATACGGTAAATTTCATTATTTCAGCTATTGAAATCTGAAATGTCAGGGTGTGATTGTGGGGTCCTGACCCAAAAAGGAATTAATGTGTGGGAGCTGCTAGGTTATTGTATGGGAGTTGTGGGCCTGCTACTCTTATTTCTGCACAGCTGCTGGCAGCAGCATTGCCTTCAGAGCTGGGCAGCTAGAGAATGGTGGCTGTTGGCCAGGAGCCCAGCTCTGAGGGCAGAGCTACTGCCAGCAGCTGCGCTGAAGGAACAGTGGCCTGGTATGGTGTTGCCACCTTTACTTCTGCGCTGCTGCCTGCAGAGCTGGGCCCTCAGTCAGCAGCCACCACTCTTTGGCTACCCAGCTCTGAAAACTGCAGAAAGGATGACACAGGTATGGTATTACCACCATTACTTCTGCACTGCTGCTGGTGGGGTACTGCCTACAGAGCTGGTACCTGATCAACATTACAACCACCGCTCTCCAGTTGCGCAGCTCTGAAGGGAGCAATACAGAAATAAGGGCGGCAATGCTGTGACACCCCCGCCCCACTAAAATAACCTTGTGATCCTGCCAACTCCTCTTGAGTCAGGATCCCCAGTTTTAAAACACTAGTCTCCCCTCTCAGCATTCACTGAGAAGCACAGTGGAGTATGTTTTAAATGACCACCTAAGGGGATAGGTGGTGACGTTGTACCTATGCATGTTCCAGGATTAGAGCACAAAGATGGGTGAGGAACTATCTTTGACTGGAGTGGCTTCTGTTGGAGACAGAGAGAAGCTCTGGAGCTTATGCAAAGTTTTTCACCTCCACTGCCAAGAGCCTCATAGATACTTCTGTAGGCAGTGGAAAGAGGACCTAACGCGGAGGAAAAAGTCATTGATGAAGAGGTAGAGTTAGATGATGATGTGGAGCTCCTGGTGGGATCGCTCAGGTGTGGCAGGCAGCCAGGAACTGTCCACCACTCTGGAGGTGTTTAGCCAGACTGAGCAGTTGTTCTCCAGAGAGCAAGTAGCAGGAGGGAAGATGCCTGGGAAGTGGCTATGGTTTGTGTAGTGAAGAGGTGTGTTCAGGTTCTCGAAACGTACAAGGCTGGCTGTGTTTCCATGTGCTGGACATTTCCCTCTTCCATCGTACTTATTAGCTGCAAAGGGTATTGATGCACTCTGAGATCCCATGGAAATCCTCCAGAGATCGCTCGGAGTTTCCTGGAAGTACTTGGCAATCCTCCTCTGACAATTCCTTGCCAGAGCTGCTCTCTTCCTTTCCTCCACTGCAGGAAACTTTACATACCATTCGACAATCACTTGTGCAGGGAACCAAGCAGCACACGGGCAACCAGCACTGGGACCAGGGTGGAAGCCACAAGCATGCAGCAGATGTACCCTCACTTCCCTGCTTACCCTCAGCAGTGAGAGGTCTGCTACAATGACCCCTGCCTGTGGAGAACTGTGGGAGAATGTTAGAATATATCCCCTTAGTCGGCTGCACTGCAACCCCAGCCAACACTCCCCATGCTGTGGGCATTGGCTGGGAGGTGTCTTGCCAAACGTCAGTGAGAAAAAGTGACTGCTATGTTACCAGCGGTGTATTTTACTGAAATGTTTCAACAGTATGCATGAACTAGGGATGTAAAACTCCGATGAATCAGTTAACTAGTTAAATGTTAGGTTAACTTAATGTTTAACCAGTTAACCAACTAAGCGGAATCCTGGGTGGGAAAATCGCTCCCGCCCAGCTGGAGCAGCTCCCAGCCTGCAGGGCTCCTATGCCCAGCCCAGCATGGAGCTGGCTTCCAGGGACAGGCCTTGGGCGGGGGGGACTGCTCCCAGGGAACTGGTTGACCAGTACCGTGTAAGCATCATCTGGTAAGGGTGAAGCTTATTTGGGAACTGGTTAACGTTTACCCATTCACGTCCCTCGCATGAACTTAATCATGCTTCTGTGCATTTTTCCTTGTGCTTCAGCAGATGCAGCCTTGAGAAATACCTCACACATATCAGTCAGGCATCTCCACCAGGTAAGAAAGTGCCCAAGACCAAGAAAAGGCGGCATGTTCTGGGAGGTACTGCACTTCTCCAAAGCAGAGAAAAGGGAACCCAAGGAGGGAAACCAAAAGGAAGGACAGAAAGAAAATCAGGTGTTTATTAAGAATGCTACTGAGTGGATCATTCAAGACGTGGAGGAGCAAATGCTGACACTGTAGGCAGGAAAAACTTTCCATAATACTAACTTGCAAAGCAATACAGAAGAGAACTCTTAAGTTTTGGAATGGCGAAGTGTGTCTGCCCAGCATATTTCTGTAGTACACTGTGTTTCTGTAGCTCAGACACCAAGGACGAGACTGAACTGAATTTGTACTCCGGAAATCAACATGCAAATAAGCAATTAAAATGCTCTTTGCAGTCCCAATCCACATTTCACCATCTCCTCCCCACTACACATCTGTGATCAGTCACCCAGCACTCTGGCCTCAGGTTCACCTCACATACTGTACACACACACAAAACCCCCTATTCAGAATGAGATCATGATGCAGTAATAGAGTGTTCAGAAAATGCCCTTGTGATTCAGCAGACACGCTGTCTACAAAGTTTTAGGGGACAGGTTGTTAGGATTTGCTCTGGTTGTTTGTTTATTTGTAAGTGCTCAGGCTTTATTACCCGCTGAATGGAACAGTTCAGGCTCAAAATGTCACGGAACAGCCAGGGGGTTAACAGGACTTATTAGGCAGAGAACCAGAAGCTTAAGAGCTTGGAAGGGCTTTTTCCACCAGTGCTAATTATTCTGGTAAACTGTACAGGGAAGCTCTATTTAAAGAGATGCTGTCAGATACATTTGGGGTCAAATTTTCAACTCAACCTTCAGATGGACAGTTTTTTCCTCTCTATCAAAAATTTATACAGAAAAAACTCAAGAGCACTTAGATGTGTAAATGTTAATTTGGATCCAAATGTCAGGCTGTCAGAAACACAAGTACAGGCAAAGATAATTGGCACTTAGTCTTAGAATTAAATTTGCCTTAAAACATGTTATAATCTGGCCGGGAATCGAAATATCTAGGATTATGGGGTTTGTGCATGGAGGAGATAATTTCTTAATGGTTAGTCACCCTCTCCAATTCTCCTCCCCTACCCAAGTAAATTTCCACTACTTATCCTCCAAAAGCACCAGACAATAAGGCAATTTATGACCCTGGAATTATTACATCCTGTAATGTGACCACTACCGGTCAACAGTTTTGATCAACAATTTGTGCAGCTAGCTACATGAAGACAACTATTCCAGCATTCTTCCTCCATGCCCCGCAAAAGGGGTCAATCAGTTCCCACCAGAAATGACTAAGCAAGAACGAGCTCTCGAAATCCATCCCCCAATTAGTTTAATACAGTAACAGGTCCTCACATAGGCCAAGAAAAAGCAAGTATTGAGGATCATGTAAGAAGTGAAGTAAACAGAAGTTGTGTGAGTAACCTGCTAAGTAAAGGCAACAGTATCGAGGGAAACAAGCGAGTCAGGGTGACAGGCAAATGAATAAGGCCACAAAGACCATTTTTAAAAAAAAAACAACAACAACAACAACTACAACAAAAATAAACAGGAAAACACCTATGCTGTCCATCTTGTCTCTCTAGTATCCCAGGGCCAACAAGAACTACAACTACACTGCAAAAAAACAATGCCAGAGTAGTAAGCAATATAGCAATATGAGTAAGGGACGCATGACGGAGGCACACTAAGAAAATGTGTCCCAATCAGGAAAAGAGTATTGTGTGAATATGCAGCACGTGTATGGCATGGACTGTATGGTTATTGCATGAAATATACAGATAAGGGTTAGGGATATAACTGGTTAACCGGTTACTGGGTTTGCTTACCAATAACTGGTTAACTGGCGGCCAAGTCGGGCTGAAGCAGATCCCTGCCTGTGGTATGGCGTGGTGGGCTGACCCTACTGGAGTAGCTTCCCGCCCCAGTGGGCTTGGCCCAGCCAGGCTGGAGCAGCCCCTGCCCGCAGAATCCCATTTAAGAAGTTTACCGGTTAAACATTATGTTTAACCAGTTAACTGATTGAACAGGATCTTACATCCCTAATGAGCGTGAAGAGTTACCAGTTAGTCAACAGCGAGGGGGGTGCACACGTGATGTGAGGGTTATACACATGTATCAGGCACAGAAGGAGAGTGTCACAGGCAGCGTTGCTCCACAGCTTCCCAACTCTCGCTGCCATGTCCCGGCTCCTTTAAGAAGGGTCATTCTCTTAACACAGGCAGATAATTCTACAGAACACAACGGTAATTCACTCCTTTCTCTTGCACTTCAGGACCACCCCTCGCAGGGGGCTCTCGTGCTCTTGCTCCTAGCAGCTTCCCAATTTCAATCAACTCTGCTCCCTTCCTGGAGCTTTAGCCCCAACGCTGCTTCCCTAAGGCTACGTCTACACTGCAAGTTTTTGTGGCAGAAAAGATGCTACTGAGGGACTCATTAGCATAAGTCACGATATCATTAGCATATTTTCTGCCGTTTCTTTTTGCGCAAGGAATTTTTGCGCAAACAGAAGCAGTGTAGGCGCTTCCGTTTTGCGCAAGATCCTTCTGCCTCTCCCAGAGGATGGGGCTGCCCCCCCCCATCTTGTCCCAGGATTCACGGTGGCTGTCAGGCCCGCTGTGTGGAGGGAAAAGTACTGCAGAATCTACACAACCAAATCAGTAAGAAGCTAAACCGCCTACTTGTGCCTCAGGCCTGGAGAAGTCATCATCACTAGCCTACCGTGCTCAGATTTATGTTTGATTGCACTTATGTATCGTCCTACATTTTTCCCCCTCAATAAGGCTTTCAAATTGATTAAGCTTAATAACTGGGCACTGGCCATGTTTTTTGTCCAGCCACAGGATGTAACAAAAGCAAGGGAATCATCCCTGCTAGTGCCCCGCATGCTTCCATGTTGTGTCACAGGGTAGGCTCCAGCCCAGCCGATCAGCACTCTCCCTCCTCATGCTCAGAGCCTATCCAAATGCATCTTTCTGGGGTAAAAAAAGGAGACATAAAAAAAAAGAATCAAGCTTTGCCATCTCAGTATAACAAGGAGCTTATAGTCTTATTCATACAGCAAGATGTGTGCTGTAAAATGGTATGCAGCAGTCTCCCTCTAAGTTCTCCTCAACCCTACTGCCTCTCTTTCTGTGTTTAGAAGATTCAGGGGGTAGTCGAGTTAGTCTGTACAGGATAAACTTAAAAAACAACAAATGGTCTGGTAGCACTTTATAGACTAACAAAACATGTAGGTGGTACCGTGAGCTTTCGTGGGCACAGCCCACTTTTCAGATGAAGTGGGCTGTGCCCACGAAAGCTCACAGTACCACCTACATGTTTTGTTAGTCTATAAAGTGCTACCAGACCATTTGTTGTTTTAAGTTTTTTCTGGTGTTTGTACAACAGCTGACCCCAAACCAGTGTTCCCTGTAAGAAGAGCACTTGGGCGGCCACCCAGGAGAGACTGAAATACTGCCCAGCTGATTGGCAAACCACCCACAGCCGGCAGCATGTGTTTCTACTGGTGGTGCACATCCACACATGCGTCGGTGCACTATACAAAATTTATTCTCTACATGGATGGAAAAAAAAATTAGAGGGAACACTGCCCACAAACACTGGATGGGTACTAGATGTTCTTGTCTCTTCACCCTTTCCTTCCTGCACTTTCACAGAGCTAAAAAGGGATGCTATCATCTACCTGCACCTGGGTGAGCCAGGAGTCTCCCTGATGTCGATTAGGCAGTATACCTTGCCACAATATATCAGATGTAAATATCTATTTTATTATAGCTGGGGAAAAGACAGAAATGTTAAAATGGCACCTTCACAGAAAGAGAAATCTGTATGGTAACACTCCAGACATTAATAAACCCTTGCTCTTCCTCAGTTGTCAATCTTCACCAGGTGATATAGACTCCTGCCTGGCTAAAACTGAATTGGGTCATTACAATCAAATAGATATTGCTCATTTCAAAGCAACACTGGCTATTTTTTTAAGCAAGCATTCTTATTTTCATCCATTTGGACACAGTTTTGAGGCCAAACACTAATTATTTGTGGCCAAATTTTAAAGGTGTTTAGGTGCCTAAAGATGCAGAAAGGCACTTCGAGGGTTTTACAAAGAAACTTTGGTTTTTTCGCAAATTCCGATATGGGCTTGTCTACATTCTTGAGGCATCTAAATGTTTTTTTAAAATCTGGCTCTGTGTGGTCAGAATTACAGTTGCTTGCAGGTGCAAACAGACCTATAGGCAGTTACTTTTCTGAAAATAGCTGCACGTTAATATCTTTATTTCATTTTAAAATATAACAGAAAATTGTTAATATTTCGATGAGGACTCGGAAAAGAGTTAATTAAATGAATACCTCTACTGTAAGTGCAGTTGAGATGCCGTTTTTAGTTATATACTCTCAGTACTAAATACAGAAGTCCTTTTCCAACAAATGACAGTGCTACAAATCACATAATCCATAAGCTACATAAAGGACATTTTCAAACTTCAAAAGATTCTTCTCCCTGTTTCTGTAGTTTAAAGACACTTTAAATAGCAAAACACAACATAGCAAACCAAAACTAGGGAAACAAGCACAAAGACATGAAATCAGTGTAATTTTCCATGACAACTGTTATGGAATAAATCACATGGGGGGGAAACAGAACACAAGCTGCGGCTGAGAGGTTGAAATGCCCCCTGCCCTCTCCCTGGAGCTGCCTTATTGGTATGCTAAAAACATGGCTTGTTAGGAGTAGAAAATGCTAAACATCTCAAGCTGATATCAATATTGACATTGGAGTGCACTAAACAGCAATTTACAGATGGACCATGTCGCTCACAAATTAATCACCACCCTTTACAGTGTTCATTCTTATCAAATTGCTCCTCAATAGCCTAAATATCTGGCTACTTATAAAATGTATTTTGTCTGTGTTAGAAATAACATGGCTATTTCTGCATTGCTCCATATCACAGCCAGACCAAATAAATAAATAAATGTGCTTCATGGAATGAGCTGTTGCTATGAAACAGAAGCAACTGTTTTATTTCTGTGTGTAATCCTCTACCCTCCTTCTCAAGGCAGAACAACAAAGGAGTAGAATAAACTGCTGTTTCAGGCGAATGACTTATCGGGATCTGTACTGTTACGGGGCCCACTCTTCAGATGGCATAAATAAGGACAGCTCTGGAAGCGATTGTGACTGTGGTCCACCATCCAACACTGGAAGTAAATCAAGCCCCTTCCTAACAGTTGAATGTCAGGCCTTATCTGCACCACATAATTTAGATGACAAGATGGTAGAGCTACCCATATGGAAATATTCCTCCTGCCGATGTACCTCCCCATGTATGTTGACATAATAAAACCACCTGGGTGAGAGACATAGGACTTTGTGTCACACAGAGTGATGCAGATTGAGTCTAGACCACTGGTAGGCAAACTTCAGCCCGAGAGCCACATGTGGCCCACCAAGGTTCTATGTGCAGCCCACAACATTTTGCTTACTGGTGCTCATACAAAGGGTTGCCAGATTCCACTGGTTTCTGTTCATGTCGGGAGTTTTGTACAGGAATTGCTAAAGTGACACACAAAGCAAGGGCATGTGAATCGAGGTGCCTGCTGATTGCACACCACAGTGACTGTGAGAGCTGTACACTTCCTCTGCATCCAATCAAAAACACTGCTATAGTTCAATCGGCACGCCCAGCAAATTCTAAGTATGTAAGTGCAGTTAGCAAAACTATCCTATCCCGGGAGACCATCTTGGTTATGACAGTCTTGCAGACTACTGAGATAAAGGAGGGCCACTCCTGCAGCCCACTCGCTAGCCTAGGTTGTTCATTGCTGGGGTAGACACTGCACTTGGTTCTGTCACCCTCGCTGGCCTCCAGGAGGCATCCCACAATGCCCATCCTGACCATTATGGTCAGCAGTTTGAACTCGGCTGCCCTGAAAGTACAAATGTGTGTCCTCCCAAGTTTAAGGGTCTGGGAATTTTAGAAATCCCTCTTCCTATTCGCTCAGCCTGCACCTATGACACAGCATCTTCCCAGTTGACCATGCAGGCTTTCCCCAAGCAGACACTCCTGTGTGGAGTACACCAGCACTGTTGGGTCTGCTGGGTCTATAAGGCGAGGAGGCTGCGCAGTCGCAGTGTTGCTCCAGCCATAGTAACTGATACTTACAGGCAGATTGCTTGTGGCATACAGGAAAAGGGGCATGGAAGGGAGATGCAGCACTGCTGGAGAGCTGAGGCAGGAGTACCAGAAAGCAAAGGAGACAGACTGTCACTCTGGTGTAGTGCCAAAGACTTGCTCTTCCACAACAAGCTGCATGATGTCCTCAGCAGTGACCCCACCACCACTGGCATGGTGAGTCAGGACGTCTTTTTTTCTTCAGAGGGGCCTAGCCAGTCCCAGCACTCTAGCTCTGGAGCGAATGATGCAGGAGAGGGGGGAGCTCCAATAAGCTGCTCCTTTTGCTTTGATGCTGCCTGGTGTGTGGACATGGAGCTCTCATTTACTTTGTTACATGGCAGAGGAGGGATGAGAGCCAAATTAACAACAGAACCTGTCCATCTCTACCCAATGGGGCCACAGTGGAAAATCTTGTTAATGGTGTCACTAGAATCCTCCGCAGTGATCACTAGGAAACTTTCCTGTAGGGATTCCACAATCCTTTGCTGAAAATTGCTTGGCAGAACTGCCTGGATTCTCCCTGTGTTGTAGAAAACTTTGCCCTCGTAAACCTGCCATTTATTCCTGCAGGGATTAAAGCCTGCCACTGAAACTAATGGGACTGGGAAAGGCCTGGAGGACAAGGCCCTGTATGCTTAAAAAATAAGCTATTTTTTCCATGTAAACCTAGTGTAAAAATACAGGTTGCACCTGGCACCCCCAGGAATTGAGCAATCCCAAACGTGGGATTTTTTCAGACTAGGGGAGATCAACTCCAGCTGCTCTGATGATGGACTCCGGGGTCCATCAGCAGTCCCCACTGTGTTACCCACCTAGCTCTGCTGCCAGCTGCTCTGGTTCCCCTCCTATTCCAGAGCTGCAGGGGCTGCTGGGGCTTCTCACCTCCAGGGCTTCCAGCTCTCTGCTCCTGGAGCCGCCGGATCTCCCCTAACCCAGGATGGCTGGAGCTCCACTGCCTTGGTGCTGCTGAGGCGCCGCTGTCACAGGGTTGCTGGGGTCACCAGGGCTCCACTGTCACTGAGCAGTCAGGGTGCCATGCCTCAGGCTGCCCCCGGGTTACCTGAGTTGTACAGCTCTGGGGATGTGGGGTTCCACCAACCGAGGGCTGCTGGGGTCTGCTGGCCTGGGTCGCTACTCTGCAGCCAGCCCCACAACTCAGGGCTTCTGGCTCTCTGCCTGCTGCTGGGCTCCCCAGGCTCTCTAGTCCAGCAACACCCGTGGTTCTGCTGGACCACAGATGTTGACAGACCAGAGAGCCCTGGACCACAGAGGGTCAATCTGTGCTAGAAATATGGAGTCAGGTCACAATGTTCATTTTCATCAAGGACACTGGGATATGCCAAGAGGAGTAAGGCGGAGGTGCATCTCAAAACGCTGCAGTCAACCAATACAGCACACGGCAAAACAAGAGCGTGGAGGGAGACAATTAAAAACCTCAGACTGGAAAGCCAGGAAAGGAAGCAGGGGAAGGAGAGGATGATAAAGCTCTTGGATGGCCAGTCAAAGATTCTGAATCCCCTCATTACACTGCAGTCTGAGCACACACGGACACAACTACCCTGGCAGCCAATACAGTGCTCCATTTCATGCCCTCCCCGAACTCTCCCTGCCCCCAAATTCCTTGCATTCTCCCAGACCCTCACAATACCCTGTGCACTCCACCTCTAGGGACTGGTTTCACAATGACAACTGGAGTTACAGCCCTAACTGGGAGACTGTTCCTCTTTGCTGTGCCCTGTTTGAGCAAAATTTTGCTCTTTGTCCTGTTGTTATACTTGAGTCTTTGAAAGAAAATGAGTCTTCATTTCAGTCACACATACATTTAGCTCAGACTAACATTTGAACGCAGTGGCTACAGACACGAATATTTGCTTGGCGCAATTAACACTCAGGAAGCAAGCACAACAGGGGTCATTCAAGGCAACAAGTGAACATTGACTAGCCGAATGCATTACATAAAGACACAAAATTGGAAATCTTTGTCAAAATGCTCCTTCAAAGCCTCCCTGATTTCAGCAGCCACTTGCTGTGCCCTTCTAATCGCCCTGGCATCTGGCCGCTCAAAATCAGCAGCCAGCCAATCAACCTCAGCAATCCACCCCTAGGGAACCTTTTCCTCCTTTGCTTTGCAAATACTATCATCCCCAGCACAAAAGGCCACGGTGACCATCAGAATAGACATTGAGGTCTAACCAGCCAAAAATGCAGAGCCTTTTAATTGGCCCAAAGCTCATGCACCTGCTGAAATGCTTCTTGCTGCTGTCCAGGTTCCTGATGAATAGTAATAGAGATGTAGCCGTGTTCGTCTGATCTTGCTAAAACAAAAGGAAAAACGATGTAGCACTTTAAAGACTAACAAGATGGTTTAATAGGTGATGAGCTTTTGCGCCTTGTTAGTCTTTAAAGTGCTACATAGTTTTTCCTTTTGTTTTAGCAGGTTCCTGATGTAAGGCTTCATGAGCCACAGAAGCAAGGGGTGTGCAAGGCTCTCCAAAGATCATGAGGGGAATTTCCCCCTCCCCATTTGGAATCTTCTTGTCTAGAAAGGATGTCCTGGGGTGTAGCTTTCTATGCAGACCAGTGTTACAAAAGATGCATGCATCATGAACCTTCCCTGACCGCCTACACGGATAACAGCAAAAAGACTCTGGTGATCCAGCAGTACCTGCCAGTCCATGGGGAAGTAGCCCAGTTGATGTACCCCATCACAAGATGGTCTGGGGACAAAACTGGGATGTGCGTGCCATCTAGCCCCTTGCCACAGTTAAGGAATCCCCTTGCCTCTCAGCCATCAGTTATTTCCTGCACGTTACCGAGAGTCACAGTTCTTCAGCATTCACTCCCCATCAGTGCCTAGCACGAGCCAGGGAAGCTATTGATCCAACCGGCAGACCAAATTCGGTGAGGAATCCTTGTGACAGGCATGTTGCACATACACAGAAAGCAGCAGCAGGAGACAGTTAATGGCCCTGCACACTTGCATCACTGCAACCCTCATAGTGGACTTTTCAGCTCCATATCAATTTGCAGCTGACCAGCAGCAATCTGGAGCTGCCATCTTCCACATAGCAAATACCACTCACTTTTCCACAGTGAGGGCATCTCTCGTTCTGTTGTCCTACCCACAGCCCCGCCCCTTCTGCTGAGGCCACACCCTCCAAAATGGTCAGGGGAGGAGGTGTGCACACATGCGCCCCAGCCTCCTCAGCCCTGGAACAGCAGGGAGGAAGGAGGGTGCGTGGCCCCAGTGTCCCTGGCCCTGGAGCATGGAGAGGGTGGGCTCTCCGGGGCAGCAACAATCTGCCATAGTACACCTATAGCAGGCGTTCTGGGGGGAAATGTGTGGGTGGAGCCATGCCTGGCAATTTGGGAAGGCTCCCCCCCCCAGGATACTGGACGCCCATACTACAGGTGATCCTGGCAATCGATGACCTCTTGAGGTCCCTGCCAGTTCTAGTGTTCAATGATTCTATAATTACAGACCGGTAAGTCTAACGTCAATACCAGGCAAATTAATTGAAACTATAGTAAAGAATAAAATTGTCAGACACATAGATGAACATAATTTGTTGGGGAAAAGTCAACATGGATTCTGTAAAGGGAAATCATGCCTCACCAATCGACTAGAGAGTTATTTGAGGTCAACAAGCATGCGGACAAGGGGGAGCCAGTGGATATAGTGTAATGAGATTTACAGAAAGCCTCTGACAAGGTCCCTCTCCAAAGGCTCTTACGTAAGTTGTCATGAGATAAGGAGGAAGGTCCTCTCATGGACTGATAATTGGTTAAAAGACAGGAAACAAGGGGGAGGAATAAATGGTCAGTTTTCAGAATGGAGAGCGATAACTAGTCATATCTGCCAGTGTTCCCTCTTACATTTTCCATCCTTGGGTGGACTGAAATTTCTTATGTGTAACACCAATATGGAGTGTGTGGATTTGTACCCACCAGTACAAACAAAAACTCTAGATAAATACAGGCTGAACCTTTCTAAACTGGGACTCTCTGGTCTGGCAACATACGTGGTCCAGCACAACCATGGATGTTCCAGGACCAGAGAATCCCAGTGGAGCACTGGTACCTAGGAGCTTTGCAGACTGTCAGGGTTGTGGGCTGCTGACATTGAGCTGCCAGTGGGGTCAGGAGCCTAGATCCCCACAGCTGAGAAGCCAGGCGTGTCCCAGCAGGGCTGCTCGGTGAGTTGGGAGCCCAGCACGCAGCAGTGGGGCTACTCAGCTAGGCTGCTCAGCATGCCCCAGCTGGGCTGCTCAGTGGGGCGGGAGCCTGGTACACTGGAAGCTGGGTTGCCAAGCATGGCAGGCTAAGTGAAGGGGCGGCGACCGGCAGGGCAGCAGGCCCTGCCACCAGTGTAGCACTGGGGGGGCTGCTAGCAAGGGGGCCAGATATGACCTCCCCTGGTCCGGCAAAATCTGTCATCCAGGACCCATCAGGTCCTGAGGGTGCCAGACCAGGGAGGTTCAACATGTATATATTTTAAACAGCCTATAGGTGTGGAATATATTAAAACAAGGGATAATTAACAAGGAGCAATTCTTATGATGTTAATTTAATATGAAATCAAATACAAGGAAAATTAAACACTGCCTTTGGATTACATGTATTCTCATTCTTTCTAACAACTCAAGTTATTAAAACACAACAAAATGAATATGATCTACACATAGCTCAGATTTAAGATGCTAAACAAATCTATGAGTCAACCAGAAACAGTCATGCTCTCCTTGCAAATATTAATTCAATATTTACTACCACTAGAAAGGGGAGTAAAAGGCATTCACTCCGGCTTATACCATTTATCTGGAGAATGTTTAGGATCCATGCTGTACAAATACATGTGAAACAGACCTCTAAAAACAGAAGTTTTCGTGGTCTGAAACTTTCACCTTGTGTGTGTCACTAGCTGAAATAGTAGAAGCCCTACAGAAAATTAACACATAGCTTCAGGGTTTGTAGACAGATCCATGTTTCAAAGAGCTTGCAAATAAGGTTTCATCCTACAAAACAGCTAGCATCACACCTAGTACTTGCTTCTTCTGACTCATAAGTGCCAGAACTCTATCACATCGCAAAGACTGGGCCTTAATGTGATACCAATTACCATGTATTAATTAGTAACACAGGAGTTTAAAAAATCATTAAGATCAGAGTTTTAGATATCTGCAACATGCCAAACAAATTCTTTTAAAATAATCTTTTTCTTTCTTACCTTAAGCCATTAACACCTACGTCAATTGTTTGAAATATCATGCAAATGTCCTGGCACACACATGCAGTTTGCTCCCGCCGTCCCAGTCCTTTCCAGGGGAATTCCAAGAAAGTCCCTTAACTCCCTAAGATAACATGGAGGCTGCGTCTAGATTGCAACCCTTTTTCGGAAAAGGGATGCAAATTAGACGTATCGCAATTGCTAATGAAGCGGGGATTTAAATCTCCCCCGCTTCATTAGCATAAAAATGGCTGCCGCTTTTTTTCGGCATGGAGCTTTGCCGGAGAAAAGCACCAGTCTAGACGCTGATCTTTCGGAAAATAAAGTGTTTTCCAAAAGATCCCTTATCCCTATTTCATTGAGGGTGAACTCACCAGAGTAAAAAAGATGCAGAGTGGACCTAAAGTGATGATGGTAAAAGAGGCAGAGTGGACCTAAAGAGAGATGGCTGAAACTGGGGGGTGTTTCCCATTTTCAGTCACAGCGCAGGGAGAAGTTTGGCCTCTCTCTCACTGGAGGAGATACTGACCTGATTCCAAACAGGGTGGAAGTAGGAAAGCACAGGGGGGAGGGAAGAGAGGTGCTGTCTTGTTACCATGGAGCAGAGGGGATAGGTGGTGCAAATTGGAGAGAAGAGGGGCAAAGTAGCAGGCAGAGACATAATCAGGCAACAGAATGGGCAGCAGGGGAGTATAACACAAGGGAAACAGGAGATCCCTGCCCGGCCAATTCCCCAATGGGAGGACTGGGGGAGAAGCAGGAAGGGGAGGAGGGAGGCTGCTGCCTTGTTAGCAGTTCATAGGGCAGGGGAGGATTTGGGAGCAAAGTGGAAAAGTTGGCCTGATCTGGCAGTGCTGTAACTTACCCAGCTTTTTCCATGTGGCCAGAGGCAGGCAATGAAGCACCGATCCCTCCTCCCCGTCAGCCGGCAGCTCCTCCAGCTCCAATACAATCTGGGTCACATGATCCTCCAAGTACTTCCTGACTGGACAACTCGCTCCACCCCTAGTGAGTACAGACCCTCCATGGGGATGGGGAGGCAAGAGGGCAGGATCGGAGTAGAGGCTGGACCCAGCTCCTCCATTTGTAGCAGGCAGCTGCTGCTGCTTCTGCGCCTCCTCAGTGAGAGGCAAGTGCCCCCCCTTTCCCCAGCCAGTCAGCTGAGCTCTCTGAGCAGGAGCTCTGAACCTCTGAGCAGAGCTCAAAATACAGCTGTGTGGTCGTGCAGCTTACAGAGAACCTTAGTATCCCCCAAGGGTCTGTACCGGGACCAATCCTATTCAACATATTTATACATGATCTGGAGAAAGGGGTAAACAGTGAGGTGGCAAAATTTGCAGACAATAATAAACTGCTTACGATAGCTAAGACCAAAGCAGACTGTGAAGAGCTTCAAAAGGACCTCACAAAACTAGGCAATTGGGCAACAAAATGGCAAATTAATTTTAATGTTGAAAATGCAAAGTAATGCACATTGGAAAAAATAATCTCAATTACACATAAAAGTGATGGGGACTAATTTAGCAATACCCATTCACAAGAGATTTTGGAGTTATTGTGGATAGTTATCTGAAAATATCCACTCAATGCGCAGTGGCAGTCAAAAAAAGCAAACAATGTTAGGAATCATTAAAAATAGGGATTAGAGAATAATAGAATCTTAGGGCTGGAAGAGACCTCAGGAGATCATCAAGTCCAACCCCCTGCCTAAAGCAGGACCAATCCCAACTAAATCATCCCAACCAGGCCTTTGTCAAGCGAGGATGTAAAAACCTCTAGGGATAGATATTGCATCACCTCCCTAGGTAACCCATTCCAGTGCTTCACCACCCTCCTAGTGAAATAGTTTTTCCTAATATCCAACCTGGACCTTCTCACTGCAACTTGAGACTGTTGCTCCTTGTTCTGCCATCCTTCACTACTGAGAACAGCCTCTCTCCATCCTCTTTGGAACCTCCCCTTCAGGAAGCTGAAGGCTGCTATCAAATCCCCCCTCACTCTTCTCTTCTGCAGACTAAATAAGCCCAAATCCCTCAGCCTCTCTTCCAAATCCCTCCAGCCCCCGAATCATTTTGGTCGCCCCCCGCTAGACTTTCTTCAATGTGTCCACATCCTTTCTGTAACTGGGGGGTCCAGAATTGGATCAATACTCCAGATGTGGCCTCACCAGTGCCAAATAAACGGGAATAATCACCTTTCTAGATCTGCTGGCAGTGCTCCTAAAAATGCACCCTAATACAGCATTAGCCTTCTTGGCTACAAGGGCACACTGTTGACTCATATCCAGCTTCCCATCCACAGTAATCCCCAGGTCCTTTTATGCTGAACTGCTACCTAGCCAGTCGGTCCCCAGACTGTAACAATACTTGGGATTCTTCCGTCCCAAGTGCAGGACTCTGCACCTGTCCTTGTGTAACTTCATCAGATTTCTTTTGACCCAATACTCCAGTTTGTCTAGGTCACTCTGGACTCCATCCCTACCCTCCGAAGTATCTACCTCTCCCTCTAGTTTAGTGTCACCTGCAAACTTGCTGAGGGTGCAATCCATCCCCTCATCCAGGTCATTAATAAAGGTGTTGAACAAAACCAGCCCTAGAACTGACCCTTGGGGCACTCCGCTTGATACCAACCACCAACCAGACATTGAGCTGTTGATCACTACCCATTGAACACAACAATCTAACCAGCTTTCTATCCAACTTACAGTCCATTTATCCAACCCATACTTCCTTAACTTGCAGGCAAGAAAACTGTGGGAGACCATATCAAACACTTGCAGAGAATATCTTGTTGTCTCTGTATACATCCATAGTACACCCACATTTTGAATACTGATACAGATGTAGTCACCTCATCTCAAAAAAGATATATTGGCTTTGGAAAAGGTTCAGAAAGAGTCAACAAAAAATGATTAGGAGTTTGGAACAGGTGCCGTATTAAGAGAGATTAAAAAGATTGGGACTTTTCAGCTTAGAAAAGAGGAGACTAAAGGGGGGATATGATAGAGGTCTATAAAATCATGACTGGTGTGGAAAAAGTGAATAAGGAAAAGTTATTTACTTGTTCCCATAATATAAGGACTAGGGATTTACCAAATGATATTTAGAGGTAGCAGCTTTAAAAACCCAACAAAAAGAATGTTTTCTTCATGTAGTGCACAGTTAACCTGTGAAACTCCTTGCCAGAATATGTTGTAAACACTAGGACTTTAACAGGGTTCAAAAAAGAACTGAATTATTTCATGGAGGCTAGGTCCATCAATGGCTATTATCCAAGATGGGTAGAAATGGTGTCCCTAGCTTCTGTCCTTCAAATGCTGGAAATGGATAACAGAAGAGGGCTCACTTAATGATTCCCTGTTCTGTTCACTCCCTCTGGGGCATCTGGCATTGGTCACTGTCAGAAGACAGCATACTGGGCTAGATGGACCTTTGGTCTGATCCAGTTCTTATGGCAAGCACACTCCCATTATGCATGATCTGTTCCTAGAGTTCCCAGCTGCAGGTGGTGGTGAGCTGAACAGTAGGATAGCTACCCACAAAGTAATGCTCCCTATGTCCATGCAAGAGCAATGTCTGTGGATGTGCTCTGCCAACCAGGGGCAGCCCTAGACTAGCTGCCAGCAACTGGCGCCCTAGGCGAACCATGCAATCGGCGCCCCCACCTCCAAACCCCTCAATGATATTGCGCCACCATTTGGCGCCCCGTTTAACATGGCCTAGTTCGCCTATATGGACGGACCGCCCCTGCTGCCAACACAAGGTGTGTTGTGTGGACGTGCAGAACCGATGGAATTAAAGCAGCTTATGAGTATCACCTGATGTCATCTCTGTAGCATAGATATGGCCTTAGTCACAGAGGGACCCTGCATGGGACAGATGGGACTGAGGCTCTGGGAAGCTAACAAAGCAAAGTTTTCAGGAAATCAGCTCCTCGGGTGATAGGCAAAGAGAGAAATCTCCCAACGGCAAGGAAATGAGGGATCTATGGAAACAGACAGCCTAAAAACCATTATCTGCCAGCAGAGCTCCTCTGCCCTCCCCCAGCCAGCATAAATCTGTCAGCAGCCATGACGCACTGTCAAAGTGCTTGGCAGCTTGCATCCCATTTATATCATATATCAATATGCAGATTTATTTCTCTGTATCATGAATTTAGGCCAGATCTTCCAGTCACTTTGGTACATTTGCACATGTGCTTTATCTTACACTGGAGAAATGGCTACTAGTCCCTTCTGCAGCACTGCAGCATGGAGGACAACATCCGTAAGTGTGGAACCGACACATTCCTCACTCAGGCAAAATTGCCATTGAAACTAATGGGAATGGGAAAGGCCTGGGGGACAAGGCCCTGTATGCTTAAAAAAATACTATTTATTCCATGTAAACCAAGTGTAAAAATATTAGACATATCAGGTCAGGTCACAGTGTTAACTTTAATCAAGGACACTGAGCTATGCCCCGGTTCTTATAGATTACCATTGAATTTTTTATATGTGTGCAGATCTGCCAGGACCTCAATATGAAGATCTCATTTGAGTGACAACTGAACTCCATGCAAGTCAATTGATCTACATAAGGCCAATAAAGGGATCAGTTAAAACTGAAGCTTTAGCCTTCCTACTTTCTATAAGTGCACCAGGCCAGTTACCACTGGAAAGTGCAATCAAATTACTGCATGCTCAGCGAGGTCTGGAATCACTGAGAGCAACACAATCCCAGGGGAGAGGAATTTCCTCATGCAGCACAACTGCTATCACACCAGTTCCATGAGGAATAGCACTGACAAGTTACCGAAGAATTCTATACCGTCCTCCTTAGCTGAAGAGATGGAGATAAAGCATGAGATAAAGCACTCTTCGTCAAGGGCATCTGAATATCAACAAGCCGGTATATCTTCAGAGCACTCTACAAGATTTACCCTCCCACACAAATAATTATTAGAGTTGTTTGGGAAATTTTTGGTGAAAGTATTTTGCTAGAAAGTGCAGATTTGTCAAAACCCAAACACGTCACAGGAATGTGCAAGTTTCTACAAAGGTTTTCAAAAGGAAAGGTTTCTCTGATCCAGGATGGAATTTCTGGTCAGCAAGAATACTACACACACCTCTCCCCCAAGAGCAGCCAAGTACTCACCTAGACCCCGGGAGACCCACATTAAAGTGCCTGACCTCCCTGATTCAGAGCAGGGATTTGGACATGGGTCCAGCACAACCACTGAGGTATAGAAAGGCTTGCTTACGCTTAAAAGGCAACTGTGGTTCAGCTGCACCAATGCCTCCTATACAGACAGGAGGGCTTCTCCCATTGGTGTAGATAATCCACCTCCACAAGGAGCCTTTAGCTATGTTGACAAGAGAAGCTATCTACATCAGGGGTTAGGTGGATAAGTGTGTGAATGAAGGGTGTCGGTTTTTATACCCCGAGAAAGGCAGTTATATGGACACAACTTGCTAGTGTAGACCAAGCCTAAGTCTCTCTTGCTTTAACGGTTCCACTCTGTATAAGTAATTAAATATTCATTGGGCCAGAAAGAAAAAGAGAGACTGACTAGCCCAGTGGTTATGACATTCTGGGATGGGGGAGACCTGTGTGTAAGTCCTTGTGCCAATGGATATTGAATTATTTATACAAAGCAGAACGGTAGACCTTGAGAGACACTCATCCGCTGGTTAGGGCACTCACCTACAAGTTCAATTCAACATCTGAATTTAGCAGGGCAAAGGCTTGAACCTCGATGTCCCACATCCCAGGTGAGTGTCCTCACTGCTGCTAGAACTCCCTCTGAGACTTTTCCCACTCTGTTTTCCAAGAACTCAGTTCAATTCCAGACTTGGTCACTCAGTGGCATACAATAATGCTATGCTGAGTTGAGCAGGATACACCACAGATACAAAGTCACACAGAACTCCTCTCTATGTACATTTACATAGCGTTGCATGTACTACCCTTTACATCACACATTTTGGAATTGATTTGGTTACTTTATTGGAACCAATCCCCATTCCTCATGTTTTGTCCATGTTTGACCTATTCTTTTTTTCATCTTTACATTCCACCTTATCTTGTCTATTGTTAGTTTGTTCTTAGTAAATGGGCCCCTGAGTGTTCCCTCCCCTTATCTTAACCAGTTCAGACATTCTGTCTCTTAGCTCACTGATCCATTTATCTTGGTTACACACACATTCTGTATTCAGCCTAATTATCTATTTGCCCCCCCCCCCATCCTATCTTCCAAGAAATGAGGCCCATCCCATGTTTAATTACTCATGTCAAGCCAGGCTTACAACCACTATAGCTATTGGCTATTCTAGGGAGCAATGTAGCAGGATCGCTTTTTCTCTCTCTCACTGAAAAACTTTGAAAGGTCTCCATATCATCCTGTTGCAAAATTGGTAAAATTTTGAAATCTCAAAAAGTCTCCTAAGCCAGGACATCCATTTCCCATCCAGCTCTTGTAATTGTTAATCCTTGCAAAAGAAACACACACACACACACACACACACACGTGCCTCTTCAACAGGATGAAGCTGTAACTTGCTACCCCAAACTGGAACTGTGACCTATAGCTACCCAGGGAATGTCAAGATATGGAGGTTTCTTGTGGCTAGCCAACAAGTGGAATTTATGAAAAGATCATTGTGAAAATAAAACATATTACATTATATACTGGAAGGACCCCCACAAATCCCTCATTCAATTAAAAGACCTTGAGAGGTCATCTAGTCCAATCCTTTGTACTCATGGCAGGGCTAAGTATTATCTAGACCAGTTTCTCTCAAACTGTGCTCCACGGAGCCCCAGGGCTCCGCGAGACATCTCCAGGGGCTCCGCAAGGTTGACAAACTGGAAACATCGATATAGGTACAACACATACAATCAGTGGACCGGTGGGGCTCAGCATAAATTTTTACGCATGTAAAGGGCTCTGGAGCCCAAAAAGTTTGAGAACCGCTGATCTAGACTAGTGTTTCTGAAAGTGTTCCGCAGAATCACTCTCAGAAAAACATTAACAGGCCACCCCGGTTTGTTTATTTACTGGCGCTGTGGCCACGGAGCCTCGTGGCTCCCATTGGCTCCGTTTCATCCTTTGCAGCCAAGGGGAGCCGCAGGAAGCGGTGATCCAGCCCACGCCACTTCCCGCGGCTCCCGTTGGCTGGCTCTGTTTCATCCTTTGCAATGGGAGCCGTGAAGCACCAGTAAATAAACAAACCGGGGCGGCCAGTTAACGTGTTTCTGAGAGTGATTCCGCGGAACACTTTCAGAAACACTGGTCTAGACCATCTCTAACAGGTTGTGTGTGTGTAGCCTGCTCTTAAAAATCTCCAATGATGGGACATTGCACAACTTCCCTAGGCAATTTACTCCAGTACTTAACCACCCTGACAGGAAGCTTTCCTAAGATGCAGTTGCTGTAATTTAAGCCCATTGTTTCCTTTCCTATTCTCAGAGGTTAAGGAGATCAATTTTTCCCCTCCTTTTTGTAACAACCTTTTATATACTTGAAAACTTCTCTAGACTAATCAAATGCAATTTAAAATTTCCTTCATGGGTTGTTTTCTAGGCCTTTCATCATTGTTGTTCTCTGGACTCTCGTTTGTCCACATCTTTCTTGAAATGTGTTGCCCAGAATTGGACACCGAACCCCAGGTGAAGGCTAATCAACACAGAGGATAGGAGAAGAATTAATTCTCATGTCTTGCTTACAAATCTCTTGCTTGTTTTTTCTGCAACAATTGACTCATTTAGCTTGTGATCCACTCTGACCACTAGGTCCCTTTCCGCAGTACTCCATGTTGAATTTCATCCTATTTACTTCACACCATTTCTCCATGTAGATGGTATCATGAGCTTTCATGGGCACAGCCTGAAAAAGTGGGCTGTGCCCACAAAAGCTCATGATACCATCTACATGTTTTGTTAGTCTATAAAGTGCTACCAGACTATTTGTTGTTTTTTAAGTTTATCCTGTACAGACTAACTCGGCTACCCCCTAAGCTACCATTTCGCCAGTTTCTGCAGATCATTCTGAATTTAAACTCATCCTCCAAAACACTTGCAACCCCTCCCCGCTTGGTATCATCCACAAACTTTATAAGCGTGCTGTCTATGCCATTATCTAAATCCACTGACGAAGATATCAAACGAAACCGGCCGCAGAACTTGATCCCTGTGATATTAGAGCAATAATGTGCTCAGTCGTAGAAATGCAGGACAATTGGCTATGCTGCCCTTACAATCGGTTAGCTACCATACTGGTCAGAGCAACTATGTCATCCACTCCCTTGGGCAGTCACACACAGTCAGTGATGATGTGGTCAGTTCTGGGAAAGTGACTGCTCACCACATTGCTCATCACCTGCCAATCACTGATGAGCACCACAGAGATGGCAGTTAAAGTCACACCACCACCAGCTGATGCACAAAGTTTTAAAAATAACCCACTTCCAAGGAAGATATTAGCCCACACAGTCTTCAGACAAGAAGAGATGTATCCTGGCCATTTCACCTTGAAATGTGTGTTAATTCACGCTAAACAGTCTGCTCCACCTTGTATTTAGTTGTGACTTGGAGTACATTATGTTTCCCATACCCCAGACCAGTGGTTCCCTACTTTTTTTTTTTTTTATACTGTGGACCGGCAAACCCATTCACAAACTTTCCGTTGGACCGGTAACATTTTATTTGCATATTTACATATTCATTGTGGTAATGAATTTTAAGAGGTCACATGTTATTTTACATTGCATCTGTACACACACTATACATGTCACTGTAACAGATCAGAGTTTTAGATACCTACAACACTAAAAAAAATCTGTTAAAAGAATCCTCTTATCTTAAGCCATTAACACCCATGTAAAAACTTTGTTCAAAATGCAATCATGCAAATGTCAGGCCTTTTGTTCCAGTATTCGTAAGCAGCTTAAAAGCTTTTAGCCCATGTGAAATTTTGGCACTCATACACAGCCTGTCCCAGCCCAGGAGAGACTCCTATGTCTGCAGCCCAACCAGGGCTGCTGTGCTGAGATCGACAGTCTGGTTCTTGCTGCCTGCAGTCCAGATGGGAGCAAGTTAAGACATCCCAAACAAATACTCTCTGTCCCCAAGATGCCAACACCCACCCACCTCCTCTTTACCCTACTTACCCCCACACAATCTGCTCCCCACCAGCCCAGACCAGGAGAGAGTCCTATGTCTGCCTCCCAGCTGTGCTGAGACAGGTAGTGACTCTTGCAGGCTGCAGCGCAGAGGGAAACAAGACACCCCAAACTTCCCTCTGTCCCCACCTCACTGGACAGATGCCAGCACCACCCCACATGCAGTCTGCTGTCTCCTCCCAAGACCAGGAAGCTAGAGGAACATACCGGGTTTCCTCACAGGAAGCTGCAGGCAAATCCAGCAGCTATAATCAGATTGCTGTAGTTAAACCTCTCCTGTACTGATTTCATGCTTCAAACTCCCCTCCACTCTGGCCCGCTCTTGTCCCAGCCACGTTTTTACTCCCTCCCTCCTTCATCCTTATGTCCCCTTCCCTACCAGCATGTTCGTTGTCTGGAGCAGGGAGCTTCTTGCTGCTGAGGGAGTGCCCCTCCCCAGCCAGGAAACACTCTGCGAGGCAGCCCTACACCTCTGGGCAGAGCTCAATTAGCAGCTGTGCAGCCGCACAGCTTACAGGGAACTTAAATTCCTGCCAAGCCAAACATCAAGGCATGGGCATGGCCTGGCAGTGCCCCGCAGCCGAGCACCCAGCGGTTCACGGCCCGGCACCGGTCCGCAGACCGGCGGTTGGGGAACCACTGCTCCAGGCAAGAACTCCGTGTAAACTTCAAAGCTTGTCTCTCACCAACAGAAGTTTGTCCAATAAAAGATATTGCCTCACTCGCCGTGTCTCTAAAGTGCTCTGTCTTCACTATGAGTTTTATCCCAGAGTACATGAGATATAGTACTGATCCTGTTTGTGGCAATGAAGACAACCCTTGGTTTAACGGGAGGTGGTCACACTGCAGGAAATATAAAGGCTTCAAGGGAAACGTTTGCACACGCTCTCGGCCACTTAACAGAAGACAGAACCACAAACATTGAACCTACAAATGGATACATCAAAAGGAGTTTGAACAAGATATTGGTAATATGTTTGGGAGGGGACAGAAGAGGTACTAATTCAACCTGGAATCTTTTATACTTAACTTTGAAATACTCCCCAATTCCCCAATAAATAAAGCTTAGAAAAACACTTTGGGCTCCCTCCAGAATGAAATGTGCGATGTAAATCCAATTTACTACCTACTGCAATTTATTTTCAGCTCCCTGATTAAGAGAGGGCTATTTATGGTATGTCTACACTGCAATTAAAAACTCACAGCTGGCCTGTGCCAGATGGCTCCTGCTCATGGGGCTCAAGCTAAGGGATGGTTTAATTGCCTTGTAAATCTGGAGCCTGGGCTCTAGGACCCTGCAAAGTGGAAGGGTCCTAGAGTTCAAGCTGCAGCCCAAACATCTACAGTGCAGTTAAACAGCCCTTTAACTCAACCCCAGGAACCCAAATCAACTGTCACAGGCCTGCCATGGGTGTAGACAAGCCCATGGTCTTTAGAGGTATGTCTACACTTGAAACTCTGCAGTGGCACAGTGTGACAGGGCAGACAAGGCCGTGAGCCCAGAAACAGCCATAGATAAGTCCTCCAGGAGGCTAGAGAGACTCTGAAGGAACTGGCCAATTAGGGGCCAGGGAGGTCTACAAAAGGAGCTGCAAAGCTCAGCAGCAGTCAGTGTGGAGTGAAGCTCAAAGTGAGCAGACTGTGAGACTGGCTGAGGAAGTTGCCTTCAGGAGGGGAAGCTCTGGAGATTCCACTCTCTTCCCCTGGCGGCCTGGGGAAGCTTACATGAGTCATGGCTAATGATACGATTTAGTCACAGAGGTCATGCAGCAGGGGCAGAGCCAGGGCTGTGCATCCACCATCCCTGATTTCAGCCAAAGCCAGGGCTGTGCCCCCTCCTTGCAGCTGTGGTAGGAGCTGGAGTCATGGTGCCAGGCGCCAGGGCTGTGCACCCCTGACCCACAGCTTCAGCCAGGGCCAGGCTATGCACCCCTCCTCACAGCTGCTGCAGGAGCCTGGTCTGCACACACACACACACACACACACACACGCACCCCCTCCCCACACCATTTCTGCTGGGGCCAGAGCCAGGGCTGTGTGCCCCTTCTCCATTCCCCACAGCTTCAACAGGAGCCAGAGCTGCTGCTGTGTTCCTGCCCCATGGCTTTAGCTAGGGCTGAAGCCAGGGCTTCACTCCCAACACACACACACACACACACACACACACATCACTGCAGTGGGGACTAGAGCCAGGGCAAGGGGGGCTGCCATTGTGCTCAGCCATTACCAGCAGTTACCAGTCACCTATGAAAATCATCATGACAAAATCTTAACCTTTTAAGCCCCAGGAAACAAGGTTGTGGAATCCCTTAATCAAGTGGAAGGAGCTGAGACCCAAGCAGCAGGAAACCCGAGCGACAAATTCACCAGAGATGCCAGGGGCTGCAGTGGGAATTGGGAAACTGGGGCAAGTGGAGCTGAGGCTGCCTGTTGCCCTGGTAACTACCCCACACACTTCCAGCCAACACTCTGCCACCTCCTACCCCTCACCAACCTTTTACACACACACACACACACGCACGTGTGTTGGGATATGTAATATGAATAGGGGTCTGGGATAGTAGTAAGGAGCTCAGCCACAGTAGGCATTATGCTTCAACATGTTCTTATCTTTCCCTTTGTTTTTGCAGCGTAGAAAAAGAGATACGCATGCCTATTGTCTTTTGCTTATCCTCATTGGCTCTGTATAAAATATCTTCAGGGTTAAATTTCTTGTAATCTCTGTAACCTGCTGATTTAGAAAGTTTGTAGTGTAAAAAAGTATTGATTCAATTAGAAATTCTGTAAATAGTAATTAGGGGTGGGTATAATTGTATTCATTATTTATTCATTAATATTCATTTTATGAGAGTTAACAGTACTAAATAAGGTTTAAGGAAAAGTAGTGATAGACGTGTGAATTAACATACTAAAATAGATAAAAGGGTGTAATTGGTGCCAGGTTGTTGCCACTCGGACATTGTGTTCAATGGCCAAGGTAAACGTGCCTGGGCAATAAAGCAGTTCCGTTTACCCCATCCACTCCTGGGTTGCTTGTTTCTTCTCTAACAACATGCGCGTGCACGCACACACACACACACACACCCCACCAGCTCAAACTGCTTTCCTCAGTCTAATCGTATTAGAGCGGCGCAGAAAACAAATTTCCCATCTTGTGAAATTTTATTATTTGAAAAATTGCCTCATTCTGCATCAGGACAAAACTTGGACCTTCTCACATTTTTCATTTAAAAAAACAAAAAAACAAAAAAAAACAACACCACACCACACCACAAAAAGAAACCTATCCAACCTCCATTAGCCAACAATGTGGTGAGGAGGGCACTCTCTATGGATCTGGAAGACCCAAGTTCAAGAACATCGTCCAAATCAGACAAGCAGGGACATAAATCTATGTCTCCTACATCCATGGTAAGTTCCCTGACCAGAAGCCATTAGCTGTCCTAGGGTGTGTTTCTCTTAATATTTCCTGTTGAAGCAGTTCCACTTTGTATAAGTTAAATATTAATTGAAAAAGCGACTGGAACCTTGGTCTCCCAAATCACACATGAATATCCAAACCATCAGGTTATTTTGGAGTAGGGCTTGCTCTGGTTTTGACTAGAAATTCCAGTCTAGACCACAGAAACCTTTCTTGGTGAAAGATCAGTTGAAATTAGTACTCTTCTGTAGGGTTGCCAGGTGTCTGGTTTTGAACCAGACAGTCCAGTATTTGAGCTTTCTGTTCGGGAAACAAATTGAGAAAATATAAATGTCCAGTATTTTCTAAATAAGATGTAATGTAGATTGTGATGTAATGTCAAGTGTGTCCGGGATTTTTGTTGAAACCATCAGGCAACCCTACTCTTCTGCGAAAAGTTTCAGTTTCTACTAATCAGCATTTTTCAACAAGAAAATAGCATGTTGGTACATCAAACATCAATATTCTAAGAAAGCAGTATGTGAACTAATGAAGTCTGGTAATAACTGCTTTAATAAATGTAATGCTGCAATCCCTCATCTGCTGCAATCTATTGTATTTTTTGTAAGCAAAAAATAATTAATGGAGCGTAATATGCCAATCAACATGGTTCTATGGAAAATAGATCATGTCAAAAAACTTAATCTTTTTTGATGAGATTACAAGTTTGGATGATTAAATTAATAATGTTGATAGACTATATTTAGACTTCTTTAAGACATACAGCTTGGTACTCCATGACATTTTGAGTAAAGTAGAAGTAGAAGGATACAAAATTAACAGTGCACACTTTCAGGGGATTAAAAAAAAAAAAAAAAAAAAACACTTGTCAATTTATGGGTCTCAAAATGTAAATGTAAATGAGGAATCATAATTGAATGTGCGGGCTCTTGATATATTGTTTTCTTCCAAATTATTGATAAAATATGTAATAAAAAAAGACATCCCTGATAAAGTTCTCAGATGACAAAAGATCATGGGCGGTGGGTACAAGAGAGGCCAGGTGACACTAAGCATAATATGATATGACACACACCCCTTTGGTGCACACCCAGCCTCCCCAAATGTAGGAGGAGCATATGCCACCCATGACAAAGACTGGGAGAGTAACGAATCAAAAAGGGCAGATCAGAGTGATTAAGTATGGACAGATTTAAATCAAAGCAATTTTAATTATCACTGAAATCAGCAAGCTAGCAACTTTAATTAAAATAATACATTTGAATTGCATTTGCATTTGAATGTTTAGTTATTTTCTTAAAGAAAAACTGGTACCAATTAGTATGTTCAATTGCAACTAAATATGGCTTTTATCATAGGCAGCAACTCCATGGGAGCTCTGGGACTGGAGCACCCATGGAGAAAAATTAGTGGGTACTCAGCACCCTCTGGCAGACAGCTTCCCCTCTACCTTCCAGCACCTCTTGCCTCCTGGCAACCCCACTGACTAATTGCTCTCCTCCCTCACAGCAAGTCCCACCTACTACAAAACAGCTGTTTCATGACATTCAGGATGCTCAGGATAGGAGGCAGGGGTGTGTGTGAAAGGGTGGAATGGAAGTGGGGTGGGGACAGAGCAGGGGATCCAAAGAGGTGGGCCAGGTGGGGGGTTGAGCATTCTCCATCTAGAAGGAAAGTCAGCCTATGGCCTTTACATTAAAATTTGGTATTGTTTGTTCCTAACACTCTATACACATTTATTTAGACAGTTACACAGCGTAACGTTTATTTCAGATTCTTAATTTTTACCATTTTTATTCTGTTAAAATTGGTTATTTCTTAAGGGGTGATTAATTTTTTACTTGTGATTTGTCTCCAGCTCTATTTGGATGCAAATTCAAAATCAAATTAATTTTTCAATTAAGATGCAGACCCCAGCATTTTAAATACAACCACCTTAAGTATGTTAAATAGCTAAGGGAAAAAATGCTATGAAAACATGTTTTGCTTTTAAAATGAACTGATTAAACAAACCAAAGAAGTACAATCTGTAGTTAATGCATTGAAATGTTTCTGGTCAACATGCCCTTCAAGATTTTGGTAGATCTCATCCTCCCACAGCTAGATTTTATTTCTAGAATGGCAGGGAAGAAGCAAGCTTTCCTTCAACATCCAATAGGGCTTCTTAACTTTGAATCATAGAATCATAGAATACTAGGACTGGAAGGGACCTCGAGAGGTCATCGAGTCCAGTCCCCTGCCCTCATGGCAGGACCTAATACTGTCTAGACCATCCCTGATAGACATTTATCTAACCTGCTCTTAAATATCTCCAGAGATGGAGATTCCACAACCTCCCTGAGCAATTTATTCCAGTGTCTGACTACCCTGACAGTTAGGAACTTTTTCCTAATGTCCAACCTAAACCTCCCTTGCTGCAGTTTAAGCCCATTGCTTCTTGTTCTATCCTCAGAGGCCAAGATGAACAAGTTTTCTCCCTCCTCCTTATGACACCCTTTTAGATACCTGAAAACTGCTATCATGTCCCCCCTCAATCTTCTCTTTTCTAAACTAAACAAACCCAATTCCTTCAGTCTTCCCTCATAGGTCATGTTCTCTAGACCTTTAATCATTCTTGTTGCTCTTCTCTGGACCCTCTCCAATTTCTCCACATCTTTCTTGAAATCACGGTGCCCAGAACTGGACACAATACTCCAACTGAGGCCTAACCAGCGCAGAGTAGAGCGGAAGAATGACTTCTCGTGTCTTGCTCACAACACACCTGTTAATGCATCCCAGTATCATGTTTGCTTTCTTTGCAACAGCATCACACTGCTGACTCATATTCAGCTGTGGTCCACAATAACCCCTAGATCCCTTTCTGCCGTACTCCTTCCCAGACAGTCGCTTCCCATTCTGTATGTGTGAAACTGATTGTTCCTTCCTAAGTGGAGCACTTTGCATTTGTCTTTATTAAACTTCATCCTATTTACCTCAGACCATTTCTCCAGTTTGTCCAGGTCATTTTGAATTATGACCCTATCCTCCAGATTAGTGCAACCCCTCCCAGCTTGGTATCATCTGCAAACTTAATAAGCGTACTTTCTATACCAATATCTAAATCGTTGATGAAGATATTGAACAGAGCCGGTCCCAAAACAGACCCCTGCGGAACCCCACTTGTTATGCCTTTCCAGCAGGATTGTGAACCATTAATAACTACTGAGTACAGTTATCCAGCCAGTTATGCACCCACCTTATAGTAGCCCCATCTAAGTTGTATTTACCTAGTTTATTGATAAGAATATCATGCGAGACCGTATCAAATGCCTTACTAAAGTCTAGGTATACCACATCCACCGCTTCTCCCTTATCCACAAGGCTCGTTATCTTATTAAAGAAAGCTATCAGATTGGTTTGACATGATTTGTTCTTTACAAATCCATACTGGCTGTTCCCTATCACCTTGCCACATTCCAAGTGTTTACAGATGATTTCCTTAATTACTTGCGCCATTATCTTCCCTGGCACAGAAGTTAAACTAACTGGTCTGTAGTTTCCTGGGTTGTTCTTATTTCCCTTTTTATAAATGGGCACTATATTTGCCCTTTTCCAGTCTTCTGGAATCTCTCCTGTCTCCCATGATTTTCCAAAGATGATAGCTAGAGGCTCAGATACCTCCTCTATCAGCTCCTTGAGTATTCTAGGATGCATTTCATCAGGCCCTGGTGACTTGCAGGCATCTAACTTTACTGGGTGATTTTTGACTTGTTCTTTTTTTATTTTACCTTCTAAAACTACCCCCTTCCCACTAGCATTCACTATGTTAGGCATTCCTACAGACTTCTCGGTGAAGACCAAAACAAAGAAGTCATAGAGCATCTCTGCCATTTCCAAGTTTCCTGTTACTGTTTCTCCCTCCTCACTGACCAGTGGGCCTACCCTCTCCTTGGTCTTCCTCTTGCTTCTAATGTATTTATAAAAAGTCTTCTTGTTTCCCTTTATTCCGTAGCTAGTTTGAGCTCATTCTGTGCCTTTGCCTTTCTAATCTTGCCCCTGCATTCCTGTGCTGTTTGCCTATATTCATCCTTTGTAATTTGTCCTACTTTCCATTTTTATATGACTCCTTTTTATTTTTAGATCATGCAAGATCTCGTAGTTAAGCCAAAGGCGGTCTTTTGCCGTATTTTCTATCTTTCCGACTGGAATAGCTTGCTTTTGGGCCCTTAACAATGTCCCTTTGAAAAACTGCCAACTCTCCTCAGTTGTTTTCCCCTCAGTCTCGATTCCCATGGGACCTTACCTATCAGTTCTCTGAGCTTGCAAAATCCGCCTTCCTGAAATCCACTGTCTCTATTTTGCTGTTCTCCTTCTACTCTTCCTTAGAATTGTGAACTCTATGATTTCATGATCACTTTCACCCAAGCTGCCTTCCACTTTCAAATTCTCAACCAGTTCCTCCCTATTTGTTAGGATCAAATCTAGAACAGCTTCCCCCCGGTAGCTTTTTCAACCTTCTGAAATAAAAAGTTGTTTCCAATGCAGTCCAAGAACTTATTGAATAGTCTGTGCCCTGCAGTGTTATTTTCCCAACATATATCTGGATACATATATCTGAATGACGTGATCACGGAGCTGAACTAGTTAAATGAACTGAAGTGAAAAAAAATTCTCTCTGAATCTGAAGTAGAGGCTACCGCTGTCCAAATCTGGTTCAATGGATCCACAGACCCTGGTTCTACGTGTTTGGCTGGCGAAGTCCAACATTTTGGAGTTTTGAGTCGCTTAAAAAAAAAAAAAAAAAAAAAAAAAAAAAGTCCACAAACATGTATTACATAATATTTTGTATTTAATTTGAATTATTGAACATATAGTAATATAGGCCTTACTTGGTCTAACTCAAAGTTTGCCAACTTTAAAATTTAATTTTAAATAGTTTTTATTTTTAAATAAACCTGTATTTAATTTACATTAGTGTGTATACACACACACACACACACACACACACAGCTTGACAATTAATGTAATCTACTCGCCTGTGGCGAGTAGATTTTAGCCTAGCGCAGCCGCGCAGCGTGCAGTTCCACGCGGCTGGCGAGCAGGACTCGCTGCCGCTTGGCGAGCCCTGTATGTATGTATATATGTATGTTTTAAATCACTGATCTGGACCAGCAATCTGGATCACTTGGTAAACTGGGTGCAAGCAAGCAATATGTGTTTTAATAGAGCTAAAAGTAAATGCATACATCCAGGAATGAAAAATTTAGGCTATACTTACAGGATTGGGGAACTCTGTCCTAGGAAGCAGTAACTGAAAACCATTTGGAAGCTGTGGTGGATAATAAGTTGAAGAATTTTTCCAGTGCAACACAGTGGCCAAAAGGCCTAATGTATATATACACCTCTGGTGTGACTGGTACAACCACTACTGGACTATCGTGTCTAATTTTGGTGTCCACAACTCAAGGAGCAGAGGATATAAAGAAAAGCCATGAGAATGATTAAAAGATTGGAAAAAAGGCCTTACAGTAAGAGACTCCAGGAACTCAATTTAGTTCTCTTTAAAAAAGTTAAGGGGTGACTTCATCACAGATAATAATTGGGAACAACTATTTACTAATTGAACCTAACGGACAAAAGGTATCACAAGAACTAATGGCTGAAAGTTGAAGTTAGTAAAACTGATTAAAAATTTGCTCCTTATTTTTAATATTTAAGGTATTCATTCATTAGAACAATTTACACCATGCGTGGTGATATATTCCCCCTCACGGGACATTTTCAAATCAAGATGGGATTATTTTTCTAAAAGATCTGCTCTGATTCAAAAAGGAATGAATTCAGGGAAGTTTTATGGACGGTGTCATGTGTTAGATCAGATGGTCACAATGATCTCTTCTGTCCTTAGAATCTATGCCTCTCCAAACCATTGCATGCAGTCTTGCAATACAGAAATGAAGAGATGAGAATCAATATTTTGCTTTATGTTTAAAAGGTTTGAACAGACATCAATTGTCATCTCATAAAACCTCATGGGTCTGAAGCAATCACACATGTAACTGTTCCTTCTCAGGAGCAATTTAATGTGCTCGATATTCCCAACACCTGACTGTCAAATCTTCACAATAGTGCCCAGAGGTCCCAATCAGAGTGGCAACTTCCCTATGTAGCTTTTGTACAAATGTATAGTAATGGACAGTCCCATACCCCGAGAATTTGCAATTTAAATAGACAAGACATACAAAAGGTGGGAAGTCAAATGGTACGGCCATATTGTTCTAAGGTTAAGACTATATTTATAATGGCAACTCCAGGGGATGTGAAGCACATGACAGCATAGGCCTCAGCATTGATGTCTGCACCAACTTAGAAACCCGGATACTTAAGCAGTTGTCCAGTGCTCCCAAAGCGGTGATGCTGCAGTACCACAGACATTACCTGAGCTAGCTAAATTGAGGCTAGCTCCAGGAGGGCTACACAAGCAGCCATCACACCCCATCATTGCTGTACAGACATAACCAAAGAAAGGAAGTGACTTGCCCAAGGTCAAACATCAGGTCAGTGACAGATCCTGATTCCCAGTCCAATGCTACCCACTGCTCCGCAAAGGCTCTCTTCTATGTTCCATTGTAATCCAAATCACTACAAATAGCTCAACCACAAGGAACCTATCCTAGATGGTGTCAAATGCTTTTTGTGAGGCATTGGAACGGTAGAGGCTGGCGTCTTGCAAGATCAGAGATTAAATGTACATTTTTCACATACCACAGTTACAAAGAGCATCCCACATTAGGGAGTCCACACAATAAACAATCACAAGCTAGCTTTTTAACACATAGTGGTTCCAACAATGGAAACTTCATTGTGAATGTGACTGCGAGATTAGATGGAGACAGCAGACAAAAAGAGGCATGAAGCCTTATTAATGGGAGAGTGGGCTGGAATATATTCCCTTCCCCGCCACCCAAATAACTTAGCCTTTCTCAAAGAATAAAAACCTCAACACTGAAACATTTTGGCCCAAAAATGTTTTGACCAAAAAAAAGTCCAATTTTTCAGTAGAAAGCACATAATCTTTTGCAAAAAAATTCCGTTAGTCAACTCCCCCACCCCCAGTTTTCCAATCAAAACCAATTTCAGTGGAAGAATTGCAACCAGCCCTAATGAACAGCAAATGAAGTATGTTGCTTACAGTACTTGGGCTTGGTTTTTAAAACAGTGCAGCCTGTAATATGAAATCATGGTAGCTGCTACAAGTAAAAGACAGTGCTACACATGACAGACTTGGGTATTATGCTCAAGTAGCTTCTCCCTACCAGCGTTGTCCTCTTTGTCCCTTTCACCGCTTAATCACATACATTCTTTTTCATCAGGGCTTTCATCCCGACAGGCCCTTCCTGCTAATGCACCCTACCAATGACTACCATTGTTCAGGCTGCGTGCCATTAGCCATTGCTCTGGCAGCAACCAAGGTCACGATGACTTACTCCCTCTGGCTTTTCCCCTGCATCCAAGGCTGCTCCTGCCATAGACACTTGGGTATTCATAATCTTCCTATCACTTCAAAGCTGCAACTCCATCCCTTGCAGAGGACAAAGAATTGAATCAGTCGCTTAAAAGGTTCTAAATATCAGCTGACTGTTTTCCGAGTAGTTACAGATAAAAATGTGATTACTTGCCACTAAGGAAGGCGGCTAAACCTACTGAAGTGGAGGTTTCTTATTTGGATTAAGACAACACACCTGTGGAAATACCAGAGTAAAGGGCCAAAAGGAGAAAATCCCCACAAGAGATCTCCTTGTGGATTTCCCATCAATCAGTTTGGGGGAGAGTGCAGGGTCTGTACAATCCCCCTCGCCCAACTTTTGAGTGGATTGAGCAGGAAAAACAAACAGATCCCAGGGAACCCACCAAAAAGCAAGTGTCATTGTTATGCAGGCCCTAAGCTCTGTGCTAGCTCTGGGATGCCTTATTCCCCGGGTATTGCAATTCCAATAGGACATCTTACTGCCAAGGGCCATCTTGCACTCTGCAATCCCTATGATCACTTCAGTGAGGACTCCACACAAAAAAAGTCCCACATTAGTTTTTAGTATAGCTACATGATGCACCAATGCCCCAACAAGGCCCATCTCCTCTTTTTACTTGCTAAGAGATGTAGGGGTTGGGGACACCTGAGGTGAATAGCTATTACTAATGCAAATCACAAAAGCAACAAAATACAAGAACACCTGTAAAGCTAACCAGGCAGAGCCCACAGGAGGACTGAAAAGCATTTTTTTAAACACTGCGTACCATAGGCACCAACTCCATGGGTGCTCAGGGCTGAAGCTCCCACAGGGAAAAATTAGTGGGTGCTGAGCACCCATAGGCAGCCCGCTGATCAGCTCCTTTCCACTCCCCCATGGCTCCCACCCACCAGTGGACCCTGTGGATTAGCGCTTCCCCCTCCCTCCTTGTGCCTCCTGCCCACTGCGATCAGCTGTTTCATGAAGTAGGGAGGCTCTGAGGGGAAGGGGGCAGCAAAGACGCAGCACACTAAGGCATGGGGGTGGAACTGGGTGGGAAGAGGCAGGGTGAGGGTGGAGTCCTGAGGAAGGGATGGAGTGGGGGCACAGCCAGGGGCAGAAGTGAGAGTCAAGCATCTCCTGGCACTTTTGAAAGTTGGCACCTGTGGTAAGTACCAACTGCCTGTTACGGAAGGCATTTCATTTCCTGCCCTCCTGTATATTGAGCCCCTCTACTGCAGAGAAAGGGAGAAAGTTACAGTTCTCAACCTGCCATGATCTACAGCAGTGATTCTCAGCCATGGATACTTGTACCGGTGGGGGTACACAGAGGTCTTCAAGGGGGTACATCAACTTATCTAGATATTTGCCTGGTTTTACAGCAGACAATATAAAAAGCACTAGCGAAGTCAGGACAAACTAAACTGTTACACAATTAAACTTATTTGTATTGCTCTATACAGGATATCGGAAATAGAAGTACAACATTTATATTCCAGTTGATTTGTGTTGCATGGTAAAAATGAGAAAGCAAGCAATTTTTCAGTAATAGTGTGCTGTGACACTTTTATATTTTTATGTCTGATTTTGTCAGCAAGTAGTTTAAGTGAGGGGAAACTCTGGAGGGGGTACACAAGACAAATCAGATTTCTGAAAGTGGTGCTGTAGTCTGGAATAGTTGAGCGCCACTGATCTACAGTGCTACTTTACAAATCCTATTCAGTACTACGCATACCTACAGTATCCTTTCAGGAAAAAACAGTGTTATTTAGGTGCCTTAAAGTTGTGCTTTTAAACTTACTTGTAGACATCCAAATATAAGTGACCTCTATTCCGAAGTGCGTGAGCAAACTAAGGCCACATTGACCTCATAGGGGGCTGGGATTGCTCAGCACTCAACAAAACAAAAACAGCTCTTTCTGTGTAAGTAACTGAAGACACATTTTAGGTCTCTCACTTTTAGGCACCAAGATTTGAACATTTTTGGCCTAAAGCATTAACAGAGATTTAACTGTATGTTCTGGAAACAAAATCCAGACGGTTTCAGTTGCCAGGTGTACATCTAAGGCTACGTCTACACTGCAGGCTTCTTGCGCAAGAACTGTTTTGTGCAGGAGTTCTTGTGCAAAAGCTTTTGCACAAGAGCGCATCCACACTGCCATGTGCTTTTTGGAAGAGAGGTGCTTTTGCGCAAGAGCATCCATGGCAGTGTGGACGCTTTCTTGCGCAAGAAAGCTCTGATGGCCATTTTAGCCATAGGGCTTTCTTGCACAAGAAACCCCTGTTGCCTGTCCACACTGCCTTCTTGTGGAAGAGCTCTTGCGCAAGAGTGCTTATTCCTTGTGGGGAGAGGAATAACTCTTGCGCAAGAAGCCCTGTTTTCTGACGCTTTACTGTAAATTTACTTACGCAAGAACGTGTGTGCAGTGTAGATGCTCTACAAGTTCTTGTGCAAAAAGCCTGCAGTGTAGACGTAGCCCTAGAGTAACACCTTCATCCTCAGTGGTGTTACTCCAGATTTATGCCTCCAGTGTGCAACTGCAAATAGTATTTGGCCCTGTATTGAGTGAAGGAAAAGAAAAACATTTAAAAATTATGATTTTTAGCCAAATGGACAAACCACAAGCCTCTAACTTCTAGACAAGAAAAGAAATTATCTAGCCCCTGATGAGTGCAAACCTTCAAAGTGCTGAATGCCTCCTAAAAGTGGCTGAGTGACTGCATCTTCCCAGGAAGTCAGTGAAATTAGATGGTGCTCAGCACCATGCAGTATCAGTCCCAAAGTCAGTCAGAGGTGTTTCAGCACTAACCCATCAGACTATTCCTCTGTGAAATAAGGGTGCATCTACACTGCACCCGAAGCTCTAAATAAGCTACACAATTAGAGCTATGCAAATTGTGTAGCTTATTTCTGGTCAATTTTGAAATAGTTTATTTAGAAATTTGGTGCTGTCTACACAGCACTTAATTTTGAAATAGATTCCTATTTCGAAATGTCCCTTACTCCACGTGGAATGAGGTTTACAGGGATGTCGGAATAACAAGCCCATTACATTTCGAAATAATGGGCATGCTCAAAAGACGAAGAATACCGATTTTTGGGATACCGGAGGCATTTCAAAAATAGCGCTGCAGTGTAGACATAGCCCAAGTGTCCTTACTGTCTATTAAACAAAGAGTCAGGTATCCTGGACCCATATCTTTGTGACCCACAAGCGGCAAGTTGCTCACTAGCGTGATCTTTGTGACCCTCCTCTGTTTTTTGGTGGGAAGGAACCAGAAGTTGCAATGCACAGCATTCATGTTCTGTTGAAAGTGCTCTTGGCCAGGAGGTGGTAGACTCAAATTCAGCTACTGTGTAGAATCCTGGCTCTGTTGAAATCAATAGGTGTTTCACCATTGACTTCAATGGGGCCAGGATTTCTCCCCAAGAATTCAGGTCTTACCAAACTACTGCTGTGCAGTATTGAAAGGATGGCACATTGTTAGAGATGCCATTCTTCAGGCGAGGTGTTAAAATGACATCTTTTCTACAGGTGTCTACCCCAACACATTTTCAGAAAGATTAAGAGACAAGCCAAATCTCCTGAACAATGCATTCTCTCAATATCAACATTTAAATCCAAAGATGTGTGCATCTCTTATTTATGTATTAAAAATTCAAAGTAGTCATTGAATTATAATTTGTATCATTGATAACTTGGATAAATAATAATAGAGATGTAGCCTTGTTAGTCTGGTCCAGCTGAAACAAAAAACAGGACTATGTAGCACTTTAAAGACTAACAAGATGGTTTATCAGGTGATGAGCTTTTGTGGGCCAGACCCACTTCCTCAGATCAAATAGTGGAAGAAAATTGGCATGACCATATATACCAAAGGATACAATCAAAAAAATGAACACATACGAAAGCTCATCACCTAATAAACCATCTTGTTAGTCCTGTTTTTTGTTTTGGATAAATAAATAAAGGATTTTTTCCTCTTAAACATTGAAGATCTCAGTGTTTTACAAAGCAATATACTTTTCTGAATAAACTCAAAAAACATGAGCAATAATCATTTTAGGGGCTCAAACTGGGCCTGAGATTTTAAGTAGTAAGCACAAGATTGGAAGTAAGGATGTTAGCATGTACCTGTTTACACTAACCAATAAGCCTGAGCTCATCAGTTAATCCTAATGGTCACACACCCTTGCTGCCTCTATATCAGAGGCAGCAGGAAGAGGGCAGGCAGGAGCCGGTATGCACGGGGAGCCAGCTTTTAAGCTGGCTCTCCATGCATGCCAGGTCCCGCCAAACCACCTGCCCTCCCTATCCCTGTTGCCTCCCACAGAGGCAGCAGTGAGGGAGGGCAGGCAGGATTTGGTGCTCAGGGGAGAAATCTTAAAAGCCGGCTCCCGACAAGCACCAGCTCCTGTGCAGCTGCCTGGCCCCACTGGACTGCTGCCTCTGATAGAGAGGCAGCAGCACAAGGGTTGGGGGGAGGGACCAGGCAGGAGACAGTACACATGGAAAGCCAGCTTTCAGTATGGCTCCCTGCACGTACCAACTCCTGTGAAGCCGCTTGCTCCCTGAGCTGCTGCCTCTGAATCAGAGGAACTGGTGGGTGGGGGTAGATGGGAGCCGGCTCTCTACAAGCACTAATTCCCCCTTTCCACCTGTGTGTAAACATGTAACTGCTAAAAATTTCACTGCTTATGCATTACAAAAATAATCATTTGTTAACAGCCCTAAGTGGGAGCCTGAGTTCACTGGCTTCTGTTCCCAGATCAGCCAACAAATTACCACAAAGCCTTCACCTAAGGCTGATTTAGAAACAATTAGTTGGAGGCAAGCTGGGTGTCAATGTAAGAGCAATTAAGTGACATGGGGCTTGTCTACACTAACAAATTAGTTTGCAGGAAGCTGGGGTGTGAATGTAGCCTGCTGCAGACTGTCCATGTGGAACCTACTGCATGCATTAACAATTTGTTAATGAGCTTTGATCTAGTCCATTAACAGGAGCAGATCAAGCCTATGAACAAATTGTTATTGCATGTCAGCAGTGTCTACACAATTAGTCTGCAGCACTGCAGGCTAGTGCAGGGCCCTCTGTCACTTTCCTCCCAAATGGGGAAACTGAGGCAGTGGTTATAAAAATTATCTGTTTAATAGGAAAATACAACTAAATGTATTTTCCCTGTGCCTTCCCTCATCCAACCCAATGTTACTCCCCTCAGGGGCTATCCCACAAAGAACAATCAAGATGGTAATGCTGCCACAGAGCAAAGCAGCCAAAAACCTACATAGTTTCACTCAGCCTCTGGCAGGCCAAAAGTAAGAATTGAGGATCTAACACTTCTACACACCCAGTCCCATTATTGTTGTATCTATGCACAATAGCCAAGAACATAAGCCAAGTCTGTTTCAGAGGGACAGCACCTCATTTATGCTAAGGCACAGGTGTAAAGGGACCTTAATGTAAGTGAGAATCTGGCCCAGAGTTTATTCCAGATTGGCAAAAATGAAACTGTCTAGACATCTTAGATGTGAAGCAGAGAACAAAAAAAAGGGGAGATGAAGAGGAGCAGAGAATGCTACAGAAGCAGGAGTCAAAAACAATTTGAGAATGAGATGATGGGGGAGGGCAAAATGTTCCAGGTATTATCTTAAATATGAGCAAGGAGAGAGATGGACTAAAAAGCATAAGAGAATGAACTGAAGACAGTCACGGCAGAATTCTACTAATGCTAATGGGCTTTCGCCATGGATGGATTTGTTCCAATACTTCCTCATCTTGGGTGGAGATTGTATTGCTTTTATTTTTAAACTTTCAAATTTTGATCAGTTTGACAGTGAAAGGAACTCAGAAATAAAGCCTGCCTCCTAAAAATATTTTAATCCTTTCCTCTACCCACCTATACCCAGGAGGCATGGATGAAGAGAGTCCTTGATCAGAAAAAAAAATTAAAGCACTAAGTCATGAGCTAGCTCTTTCACCTACCGACTGTGAGCAGCTAGTCCAAAGAAACAGATTGGTTTAATGGAATTCACCATTACTTGCATACCCCTCATATTTCTCGTTACTACTGGTGTAAATATGGTACAAACTCCTGGGAAAGGGAACAAAGGAAACACACAGGTACTTACATTTCGTCCAATATCAATTCCTCCTAAATCAAGAAAATTTTCCTCCTCTCTCTCATTTACATTTTTGTTTTATCGAGGTTAAAAAGTCAAGAAAGATAAACAAGGAAAGGATGGATATTCCCCAAACAAAAAACAATTCAACATAAATTAAAGGACTTAAATCCAAACTTGGCATTGGAAATGTAACAGCTATCAAACCCAATAGAAGAAATGTGTAGTTCAATGTTGTAGCAACTACACACTGCACCACTTACCTTATAACAATGAAATACTGAGAGAAGTTTGGGTGAGTTTGAAAGTGAGTCTTGCATTTCAGTGGTGGTCTTGAACACACAAATTTTCAGAAATCAATGGAGAGTCAGTTTCACAATGCCCATAAAAATGCTAAAGAAGAGCCTACTTGAAAAACTATCCAAGAACAAGGATGTTCATGCTTTCCTGAAAATTGTTCAAGAAGTATTTGTCCCTTCCTAGTCACTGCCAGAGATAGGGGTATGTCTACACTGCAATTAAAACCCCACAAATGGCTCATGCCAGCTGACTCAAACTTGTGGGATTGGAGCTAAGGGGCTGTTTAATTGCCATGTAGAGGTTTGGATTTGGACTGTAGCCTATGCTCTGGGACCTCAAGGAGGGACAGTCTGAGAGATCAGACTGCAGCCCAAGCACCTACACCACCATTAAACAGCCCATGCACCTAAATCCTGCAAAACCAGCTCAACTGGCAACAGTCAGCTGGGTGTGTCTAACTGCAATGTAGACAATAGGACCTTGATTTATACAAATTTATACAAATTGTAACTTTAGGCCAGAATTTCCACTTCCCCACTATAGTCCCACCCAAATCACACTTGCAAAAGAGTGCAATGATCAGCTCTCTAAGCACAGTAAATATCCAGACTGCACATACCATGCCCTCAAAAGGGCAAAACTGCTGAAAAGCCACAAGGCAGAAGATGATTATTTCATAGCAGAGTCAAAGAAAAGAGGGCAGCCAAATTATATAAAACAATCCAATACCAAGGGCCTAATTCCACACAGATTAAGACCCTTAGATTTAAATCTATTCCATCAACCACAGCCTTAATTCCTAAATTTAAACAGGAAATATTTAAACTTAACAATAATAAGGCATGTTTTACCCATTAACAATCACTTCAGATTTGGTACGAATACAAGATTTTACTGAAAATCTATGGGAAATTAACCTTCAAATAATATATGGCAGGAGGTCCCACTCTTAATAGTTTAGGAGTTAAAACATGATCATTTGTACAGTCCAAACCCCTAAATTATCAGCATTTCTCATAGTGAATGGAGAAAGATAAAAAATGGCTTAAATACAGAAAAAAGAAAACAAGTCATTCTCTAGCTGGATTTATTATAGCAAAGTGCCATCTCCACTGTCAGGCTAAGTGGTGGTACTTCCTGTTTAAAGGTCCACTATTCTAAGTGCAGTAAAACACACATGCTTATTTGGATCGTTTTTTAAATTTGCTGTGGTTCTTGGGAACATGGAATAGAGTTAGTGGTTCACATTTGAGCAGGAGATATCCCTAAAAATCAGTTGTTTGCAAAATACTTACTTCTACCTTTTTCTGAACACCTGGGTCACAAATTGTGTGCAATCCCAGATCAACACTGCTTCATTAGCAGAAGCCCCTAGTGTTGATGCAACGATAGGGAAAGCTGGGTTTTTACTGATATAGTGTGATTCACACCAGGGATGTGGTTTTACTAACACTGGCAAAGCTGTGCTTTGTATCAGAAGAGGGAATGTTGGGGGAGGAGAGAGGGAAGACTGGAACAGTGGAGGGATGTGGGGTTTGGGAAGATATAGGCGGGGACTCTGGAACAGCTATTGAAGGCCCATCACACAATTAAACAACAACAACTGTTAGTGCCCTACATTCTCCCTTCTGATTTGAGGCCACCCCTTACCTCCCTCTCTCTCTCTTCTTGTCCCAGCTAGGGTTGCCAGATGGTTTCAACAAAAATACCAGACACACTTGACATTACATCACAATCTACATTACATCTTATTTAGAAAATACTGGACATTTATATTTTCTCAATTTGTTTCCTGAACAGAAAGCTCAAATATTGGACAGTCTGGTTCAAAAACGGACACCTGGCAACCCTAGTCCCAGCTGGGCAGGCACTGGGCCTTAAGGGGGAAAGCCTCCCATTTGCAGCCTTGCTCACAGGGCACTGGTTGTTTCACTCCTACCTGTTCATTCTGCCACAGATCCTTCATCCATTTCCAGCCTCTGCAAGGTTTCTTCCCATTCTTGTGCAGAGCAATGACCTCTCAGGGCTTTTTCCCTTCCTGAAGGTAAGCTCCAAAGTCAATAGCCCTTCTCCCCTTTGCGTCAAGGGGTTCTCACAACACCTTGAGGAGAACTGGAAAGGAAACCCAGGCCCTCTCTCCACTCTGGGTTCTAATCTAGGAACCCTGTAAAAGACTCCTACCTTCGTCTTTCTTCAGGTCCTTTTTCCACAGCCCTCCCTGTTCTTGCTGTTGCTCTCTCTAGCCCTTCTTTCACTCTCTAGCAACCACAGAGGAATTGCAGAGCTCTTTCCCTATCACCCTACAGTTGCTTCCTTATACAGATATTTTCTGTTTAGGCTCACTCTTCTCCTCTCCCCCCTAGCTCCTCTGCAGCTGGGCTTCTTCTGTTGGGTCTAACCCACCCTCCAGATGCAAGCTGGTATTTTAACTGAGGTCTCTAATGCCAGTTAACTTTTTAGGGCTTTAATGAAAAAATAATTGCAAAAATTATTCTTGTTGCAGAAATTTGCACTGCAAGTACTAATATGTGACCTTACAAATGCACAAACTCTTAAAGAAAAAGAATAATTTCCACAAAATGCTTAAATGAATTTAATTAAGTCCACAGTCCAGCAAGATATTTTAGCACTTGAATAGTCCTAGTGAATCCCTATTCACTTGATTACCGGTACACCTGTGCTTAAGTACCTTGCTTACTTGGGATCCAAAAGCAAGACATTCCACTGCAAGCCTAAAATTCAGGTTTTATCTCTGAAATATAAACTAGTGATAAATAGACACATTATTTAGAAGATGGAAAAAAATCAACACAACTAAAAGAGCTTTTAAAATGTTAAGATTCATGGAAATGGGGCATACAGTTGCAACAGCACTCTGCCAGTTCTCCCTTACAAGCTACAGCTATTCTAACTGTATGTCACAACCTTGAAAGCTGTAAAGTCAGCAAAATAGCACCTCTCTTTTCACCTGCCTACTAATTGGTCCAGTTCTTGGAAAACATAAGGATAAATAGCTGATTGATTCCTCATTTCTTCCCACTGAAGGCTCTTAAACTGGGACATAATGTAATAACTATTTCACAGACTGAAAGTCATGTTTGCTATTGAGTCATTGATTACAGCCTCGTATCTTTTCTATCGTGTAGCAGTCTCTGACACCTCAAAACAACAAACTCTTTAAAATATGGCCACCTAACAACTCTCCCAGAAATTTCAAGAACCACTACAGCAATTTGTATTTTAATGGTGGCCCAGCATAAATCATACGTACATACGTTAATATTTAATGTAATGCATTCCAATTGATTGCCTTGCTCTACCTTACCATGGATTTACTTTACCAACTCACCGAGCCATAATATTGAAAAATATTTCATTCTTTCAAATTTGAGGCTTCCTGCTTCAATCCTTATAGAAAAGCCCCTTTGAAGTGCAGGAGGTTTTGAATGTAACAAGATTGTAGGATTAGGCTTCATGGTATGTTTCTTGCATCCAACGGGACACATCCAAGGTAGGCAAGGATGACAGTGACAGGCCTATCTGATCAGTGCTAAAGTGCAAAGAGTCGCTAATAGCAGAACATAAAGGCATCATAATGAAATAATTCATTAATTGAGTGAATACTTGCTTCAGGAAAAAACTAGATCCAAATTCTGTCCCAGTGTGCAAATGACTTCAGAGCCAGACAAATGTATAGTGGAAATGGCTTGAAACCAAACTCTTCTCCCTATGCACAACCTCCCCTCTCCTCCCCCACCTTTTGTAGAAGCAAAATAATCTGTGTTGGAAATGTTCACCTGTACTATTACTAGTCAAAGGTTGGAGATGCAGCCAACACCCCAAAATACCCTCTGCAGTGCATCTTTCAGATGACACACAGAGACCATTTTTCATGAGTTTGGGCGGGGAGGGGAGCCTGAATTAGGGCATCTGACTTTAGCCCCACAACACTGTACTGTCTGGGCATCCTGCTGCATAGGGACAGAGTGGGTTTAACAAAACAGTGTGGGGCATCTACAAGTTTTCATTGTCTTGTACACAGCAGTAACCGCTCACCGGTGAAGCGGGCGGGTGGGAAGTATTGGGAAGGGGAGCAGTTGACCGGTGGGGCAACCAGCAGATAGGAGATTCTGGTGGGGGGACAGGGGAAGCTGGATGCTAGTGAGTACTAACCACCCACTAACTATTTTCGTGGACTGGCCCACCCCAAGAGTCAGCACCTATGCATCTCAGGTCTTTGTTTCTGAGCTGGGGAGTTGGTCAAGGTTTGGTAGGTTTCAATGTTTTGGTCACTGGGGCTTTCTATTGTCTTGCTGGGATTCTGCATTGAGATGGGGTTGCTTTCAGCAGTTTCCAGCCAGTTCCTTAACAATCCTATTCACTACGGCCCAGACAACAAAGTAACAACCTCATCTCATGTCCAGTGTAACTGCTAAGCGCAGACTTAACACGTCTCTCTCCACTGGGTAACAACAGATAGTGCAGATAGAAACTGAGGATTCATATAAATGTGACAGAAAATTCCCTTGTCACAGTATACCATTGGGCTTGTCAACAGCAGAAAGCAGGGAGTGCTTGTGGGTTTTCTGCCATGTAGCTATACAACTAAGATTTCCACCAGTTTGATTAGACCACCTCCAACTGAATTCTAATTCCAAAATGTCAACAAATAGACATAATTGCTTTATTTTAACAGTGCTGAATCTGATCCACACTCAAGCCACAGTACTGATGGGTGTATTAAAAAAATAGATTAGAAAAGCAGATTAGAAGAGTAGACAGATTTGGGAGTAACCCTGTCTTCACAAGTGTTGAGGGCCTTATACATAGACTTTAGTCAGTCTGTGGATACCCACCCACTTTAGAGCTGCGGACATGGATACCCTCTTTATTTCTGTAGATGCATCTATCTGCTTTTACTTTTGTGGATGCAGATATAGGCGGACCATGTCTGTGGATCAGATGCGGATTCAAATTTTGTAGCTACACAGAGCTGTACTTATATGTAACAGAACCGGTGGCTCTTCTGCAAGGAGTAGGAGGAAAGGAAGAATTCTGTGAGCCTGCTGAGAGGGTTTTAATGCCCTGTATACCAGCATCTACAGTATGCTGCCAGAATTCATATGTAGGCCAGAGAGGGCCAGGATCCAGGGACTAAATTAGGAGCTGTGGAATGGTTTCACTGCCATTTCATGTCTAGGGAGCAAAAGAATCCTTCCCTCAATGGTTCTCTCCTATGCATAGCCTGTGGGTCAGAGACATGGATTTTGTTCTGTGGACTCAGTTCTGTGCTTGTATGTACCCTATGCAATCTCATGCACTTCAGTGGGGTACAAATCAGAACAGACTTCATAACTACAGATTTTCCAGTTTCACCAACCTTGTCAACACAGGCATCAGCAGCTGAATTATTGCTCTAGTCTGTTTTTTTCATATCTCTTGCATTAACCATTGCCCCTGTGGTAATGCACAACCCTCTCTCCACAGTCATTACTGATCAGCATGGATGTGCACTGCTTTGAGAAGATCACAGTCAGCTACTGTTACTTTTATCTCCTTTTTCCTATACATGATATTTTATAATTGCGCCTTAGTTCTAGTTGCCTTTTGCTGCTGCACCACTTTTATCAGCTCAGTCCTCATGACAGAACAGGTTACCCATCTCAATCCCTGAAGCTAAGGTCAGTGATTTCAAATCCTGAGCCCATTGAATTGGTCCTACGAGTTTTGGAGGAAAACATCAGCTCTATATTTTATATAAGCACTTAATAAGAGCATAAGTGTAAGCAACACATCAAATCGATAACTGGCTTACAGAAAAAACATTTCTGTTACAAAAATATTATTTCTGAAAACTGTCCTAGTCATTGGAACAAAATATTTAACTTATCACATTTACAAGTAGGTAAAACAAAACCTCGACGTATATAGGCAAATATTTATAAAAGTGCATAAAACTTAGTGTCCAAACATATGTGTAGACAATTTGTTGTTCATAAGTTTGGTCAACAAATTACTGTTCTCAGTGAGAAATATCTATTTCATTATTTTTCACTGGAAAGATCTTCCCTATATTTGATTATAAATGGTAATATAATTTTACAAGAGAAAAACATTACTTTAAATTTCAGAAAAGGTCATTCTTATACTTTTTCTCTTCTCCCAATGTTTACTTAATTACATCAAGGTATTTTTATGTGTGAATTAATTTGCTCTGTCTTTACATAGAAAGATGAGGATATTTTAACCTTTAGAGATTAGTTAGGATAATACTGAATATGTAAACACCTACTACCATACATCAAGTGTATGTTCATTGTACAAATCTTTCTTACTTATCTTAATGATAAATATAAGAAGTAGGATGATATCTGAAGATGAGGAATATATAATAAGTTACATGATAAAAGGTTTTATCATGTAACACTCATAATTATACTGTCCACCTTATACAAACCCAGCTAAAAGACACTCCAAAATATGTACCAGATCAAGTAGTTCATCCTTCAAGGATGAGCTGGAAGTTTAAATGTCACTGATTAGCAGGACCTCATAACTATCTTGTGGCTGCTTTGCCTCTCTTGAATGATAGGTTGCCCTAAATGGATATAAATAACCCAGAGAGGTGTCCCTCTTTCCACATACAGTATTACAATATGCTGTATAAATATCACCCAAAATGTTATATATGTAATAAAATTGTCCAGGGTTCATTCACCAAGGGCTTTTCTGTAAATAAGGACCAAACAATTCAGGTATGGCGGAAGTATTTCCCAGTGCTGCAAAGGTCTGCTATGAGAAGTTTAGGGGTTCCCATTTGCTTTCTTGCTACACAGTGTAGCATTTTAACGTAGCCATAGGTTTAAATTGTCATATCATCCACCCTTTAACTCCAGTGATTGCTGATCCTTGAGTCCTGAAATAAATCACTCCTCCCCGGCTCATAAATTCATGCCTCCAGGGTTCTTTACACTCATTCTCCACAAGGCCGTTTTTTGCTTCCATATCTGATCCAGCGGCTCAGGTACATGAACATGAGCGCATCCGTGGGAAGAGATCCGCGGGCACCTGTCAGTATTTCGTTTTGCTTAGTGCACGAGCTTTACTGGGGAGGAAGGGGGTAGAGAAAAGCACCCGCTCACTCACCTCTCTCAGCTGTTCCAGCTCCTGTTTAAGGCAATCGTAGTCAGCCTCCAGCTCGTCATATTGCTGCTTCAGGGTGAGTTTCTCCTCCAGCACCACCAGCCCATATTCAGCAGCCTGGATCTTCTCGTGCGTTGTTTCGGTGAGCTCCTTAGTCAGCCTTTCGATCTCAGTCTTATAGTGATCCACTGTCTGCAATACCTCTTCTGCAGCCATAGCCCTTGTGGGTGGGTGGATGGACGGACGGACAGAGAGATGGAGAGGGGGTAGAGGGAGGGGGGCGGGAGGGATGGCACACGCTGTCCCTGGACGCTGCTGCTAGGAGCAGCAGCTACACTGGCTGAATCACTGAAGAGAGATGCAACATGGGGAGAAGAAGGGGAGGAAATCAAAGAAAAGGCTGCAGCACCATTTGTCCTCTGCCCGCTTCTCTCCTTCTCCTTGGCCTGTCAGCGCCAGCCCAGCGTCCCGGGGCTCGGGTGGGGGAGGTGAGGGCAGCTTGGGGATTTTTTTTTTTTTTTTTTGCTTATTCAGAGGCACTGATCCGCCATGTCTCGAGGGCAGCTTCACTGCAGTCTGTGAACTCCCCACCTGCTCCCTCTCTGCCCGCTGCCGCTGCTGCAGCCTGTGCAAAAAATGATGCAGTCTGCCTGCTGCCCGCCTGGAGCCGAGCGAGAGGAGGAGAGAGCAGATGGGGAGGAAGGCTGGGCGGGAAGGGGAGTGGGTGGGGGGGAGGGGAGGCACGATTCTTACCAGAGCACAGCAAAGGAGAGAGACTACAGCCACCTCCCCGCCTGCCCCCCTCTACACACTCACCCCTCCCCGCGGCCAGGAAGAAGGAGAGGCAGCAATGCAAAAGGGAGGGAGGAGAGATGGGAAAGTGGCTGGGATGTCGCCTCCTCCCACTCCCCCACCACCACCAGGGCAGGAGTGTGTGTGGCTGCCTCCACACAAGTCTGCTGAGAAGTATAGCTCTCTCTCACACACCCACACAACACACACCCCCGTCCAGAAATCTGTCCCCCTCCCCACACACACCAGGGTATTCACTGGCAGGTTTGCACAAGGAGACCAGCAGGAAACAATCCTCATCTGCTTCCTGTCAATGCATCTTCACTTTTGCAAACCAAGCATTGCAAAGGGGATATCAGAGCAGGGACAGCTCAGACACCTTAAAAAATTCAGTCTAAGGCAACAACCCTCTCCACAGACACACCCCAAACTCCCTCAACCCTCCTACCCCAGAATACACACAAACATCCCAGCTCCTACCCACAGGGATGAGACTGTCATCTTCCCTGGAAGCAGGGTTCTTACACCTTCCTTTGAGGCATCTGGTCTTGGCAAGTGTCAGAGATACTATACTGAACTAGTTGGATTTTGGGTACTAGTCAGTGTGGCAAATCCTATAGGCATATGGGAAGTTTCAAGTCTCCCTAGGCGTGGGTGCTGGAACTAAAGGTGTGGGGGGTGCTGCAGTACCCCAGGCTTGGAGCCTTTTCCATCATATACAGGGCTTACAATTGGTTGAATGGCTTGCAGAACACCCCCCGCCCCATGCAAATTGTTCCAGCACCCCGTCCCTAGGCTGTCTCAATACAATTCTGTCCTAACCATACAGAAGGTTGGGGAGGGGAGGGCATTTCTGTGAATGGAAATGCTCATTAGTTATAATAATTTAGCCACTCAGAAAAAAGCACTCTTTTTCTCTTCCTCACAAGAAATGAACAGAGCCTGCCACACTGCCTACACATCCCCAGCCACGGTTTGGAATTCTCCACTTCATTGTCTAAACAATTGGAAAATCAGGGAGACTATTACAGTACGCTGAGTGTATTATGGATACAAACTGACGTCTGTGCACATCATACCCACAGCATACAGCACCCTGAGAGCACTAAGTCCTATGTCTGTGTTTCTAAGATGCTGTATGTTTAGTAAGACCAACCAACTGTAATGTTGAAATCTCCATTATGTATTCATTAAGTCCCTTGACCGTGGAGGAGAACTGCGGAACTGTAGTGTAGCTCGAGCCCTTTTGCTTTTTGAGCATGTTTCGCTGATGGTTACAATAGTGACTGTGTGGTTAAAAATAGAAGCTGAGATTCATGCCAGTCCATTACAAACATGGACAAGAGCACAGCTTGTAGCTTACACAAGCTTGTGATGCAATAACTGACTGGTCCTTTACGGGGGGGCCATGTAGAAGGAATAGAAAAAAATTGGATTGTGGCTCTCATTGTCCAGGCCCGTATGCAGTAGGGGTGCAAAGGGGGTGAACGTATCCCCGCATGATCCCCCAAGTAAGCATGCTCTAGCCAGCCAGGGGAAGGCAGGAGCAGTACGCTGCCTGAGCCTCCCTCCCCCGTGCTCTGACCAACCAGGGGCAGGCTGGGGCTGATTTCCCGGCTTACTTGGGAGACCATGGGGGTGCGTTCACACCCTTGTGGTCCACATTTACAAAAAAAAGCACCCCCCGCCCCACAGAAATTCCTGCATATGGGCCTGTTGTCATATAAAGTCAGTGTTTAAAACTAAGAATGCAGTCCTGATCCCTACTGATAACAGATTTTCCTTACAATCTCCTCTGTTCAAAATATCAGGAAAATTGGATTGGTTAACTAGAATGTAATTTGTGTGAGAGAAACTAACTATATTTTAAATGACACCTTTAAAACAAATATAGTTCAGTGGACAGAGTACTGTACTGGGAGTCAGAACAGCATCATTCCAGTCCCAGCACTGCCACTGACCTGCTGTGTCAAGTCAGGTCAGCTCTGTGCCTCAGTTTTTCTATCTGTAAAATGAGAATTATACTTTCTTTCTTTTGAAATGTACTTTGAGATTTGTGGCTGGACACATTACAGTTTAGTATAATAATTTTTATTTATTATTATTTATTATTATTCCAACATGGCCCATCCACTTAAAATACTAAAATTGTGTTTACTTCCTTCTGCCTTGAAGATAAGAACAAGACAAAAATGATATATCCAAACAAACCTTGCTACATTTTTCTATAGTTGGAAAGTAGCTTTTAAGCAAACATGAAAGTTTCTAACAAATTTAAACTGAGAAACAAGAGTGAATATTCCCAGCAAAACAGCATACAAAGCTGTGACAGGCCATTGCAAGTGATTAAACATAAAAACAAAGCCCAAAAGCCAGTTACTGCACACTTGCTTCATCCAGCAACATTTTTTCCTAAAACAGGATGAAAGATACAAGAAAGCAACAATAACAAAGGAGGGGGATCTTATAATATCCTTGCCTTGATAGGGTTTGAAAGTGCTATGTTGCTGATCTCTTGAACTTTCTGAAATATATCACTTTAGAAGCAAATAATACATTAGAAAACAAACTGTTTAAGTTAAGAGCTAAAAAGTGCATGGTTGTTCATGAAAAAGATCCTCATAAGAACGGCCATACTGGGTCAGACCAAAGGTCCATCTAGCCCGGTATCCTGTCTGCCAACAGTGGCCAATACCGGATGCCCCAGAGGAAGGGATCACAACAGGTACAGTAATTCCTCATTTAACACTATAGATGCGTTTCTGAAAATGTTCATGCTAAGTGAAAACGTGCTATGCAAGGTTAATTTTCCCATTAAAAATAATGGAAAAGTGGGGGTTGCATTTCAGGTGGTGGTGGCAAAGTCAATTTTTTGTTGGTGCTGGGTCATCAACGTCAACATTAGATATCTAGCAACACAAGATAACTAGCAACACAAGTTGCCGTGGTTTGTTAAAACACAAAGATAAACACGTGAATGAGAGTAGGAGTGCTGTGACAATGTGTATTCATCTGCTCATGCCTATTACCACTATTTTCACCAGCTTATACCGCCACGTGAAGTAGTCCGCCACTTGATTATTTTTGTGTTATTTCGGGGACGGTCATGTTATTTGAAAAATGTTCCTTAAAAAAAAATCATGCTATTGCAAAAACATGTTAAGTGGGCACATGTTAAACAAGTAATTACTGTAATCTTCACATGCTCCTCCCCTGTCATCCACTTCCAGAGAAACAGAGGCTAGGGACACCATTCCTACCCATCCTGGCTAATAGCCATCGATGGACCTAACCTCCATGAATCTATCTAGCACTTTTTAAAACCGTGTTAAAGATCTGTATGGAAATCAGCAGAGGCAACTGGATGTATAGGGCCGTGTTCCCTCTAATTTTTTATGTCCTTGTGCAGAATTGTCTCCTTCATATTGGTGCACATAACAACATTCATTCTGCACATGGATTATCTCTGGTGGGGATAGGGCCAAGGGATTTGGAGTGTGGGAAGCAGCTGGGGGCTGTAAGCGATGACTAGTGGTGTTCTGTTGTTTTCCTTGTTGGGCCTGTCTTGAAGAAGCAGATTCCTGGGTACTCGTCTGGCTCTCTCAATCTGTTTCCTCACATCCCCCATGTGGATAGTTAAGTTTTAAGAATGCTTGATAAAGATCATGTAAGGTGTTTGTCTGCCTGTAGGACTCGGGCAGTTACAGTTGTACCTTAGGGCTTGGCTGTAACAATGGATCATGTGATGTGTCCTGGATGGAAGCTAGAGCCTAGGGTTGCCGGGTGGTTTCAACAAAAATACCGGACACACGTGACATTACATCACAATCTACATTACATCTTATTCAGAAAGTACCAGACATTTCTATTTTCTCAATTTGTTTCCCAAACAGAAAGCTCAAATACTGGACTGTCTGGTTCAAAACCAGACACCTGGCAACCCTGCTAGAACCATATATAGGTAAGAATGGTGGTCAGTAGGTTTCCAGTATAGGGTGGTAGTAATGTGGCCATCATGTAATTGTACTGGAGTGTCAAGGAAGCAGATCTCCTGTGTGGACTGATCCAGGTTAAGGGGAAGTCAGTGCCAGCCCCTCTGCTGCCTCTGGCTGCAGGGCTCTGCTCCAGAGGAGCTGGTGCCTGAGCAGAGATGAGGGGATGCTCTGGGGAAAAGGCAGAGTGGCTTCGTTCTGCAGAGCCCCACACCTGGGGGCCAGGAGCACAGCTCTACAGGGCTTCGCAGCTGCCCTGGCTCTTCACAAGTGTCCCCCTTCATATCCACTCCTGCCCCTTCCTCCCTGAGCTTGAGTGCCACAAATGAGTAATTTGTGGATTCCAGAAGCTCTGGTAGGCCAAGGCAGGAGTTGCTGAGTGCAGGGTCCAGCTTTTCCCCATGAATGCTTTAACCTGGGAGCACTCGTGTGGGTGCCAGACCACTGAGGTTGCCGGACGATGGAAGTCCAGACTATAAAGGTGCAACCTGTACAATGAGAATTAAATACAAAAAGCAGCCAGAATAAAAGGTGATACCTCATGTAGAAAAAATATAAAATAAAATAATAAAGAATCTGACTGTTATTTGACTAAACTATCTCTTCTCTTTTAAATGTCATTTTCAGCAAACTTTGTGCTCCTGGAGCCAGACACAGCTCCACTGACGTCAGCTGAACTCTTTTCATTGATTTCAATAGTCATAAGATCAAGCCCTTGGCTAGGAACAACTTCCATGGTCTACAAAGAATCCTAGTATACAAAAAGGCAGCACTGAGGATCAAAGAAGATTTGTAATTATTTATTACTATTTTCAAGTGCCAGGACCTGTCTTTGTGGGAGACATTTAAAAAATTTTTTAAACCATTTCATGTTAGTACCATAGCATGGATCCACTTCTCCTGAACTGGTTTACCACTAGAAAGAGCGAGAGGGATGAAATTTATTGCATACAAAAAAAAAGTCATCCTCCAGTACACAGCTTTTAGCCAGTCAATGTCTTTGGAGCAAGCAGACACAGAGTTCATTGGCAGACAGAACACTTACTTGCCACACCTCTTCTTGCATTGCTACACATGATCTGCACAAACTCATGATTAGATGAGCTAATAGCTTCCTTCTGGCCTTAAATAAAAATATGAAACTAAGAAATAAGAAATAAATTGCATTTAAAATCCTTTTAAAAATGAACATTGCCTTCTTCCATTAATCGACCTCCTCTCTCCACTGCTTAATAACTACTTATTTAAAAATATGGATTGGTATTTAATTAGTTTATTTGAGTCTAAACCAGAATCTGTAGCATGCTTACAGTTAAAAAGTTATTTTTCTATAAAATTCACTATTTGCTTTCTACAGTTACCACAATTGCCCCATGCAAATCCAAAGCCAAAGCTAAGCACACATCCATATCTTTGCACACCTGGGGCCTAATAGATGGTCTAATATACTGCAGAGAATCACAAACCGGGTAGGTTTTTAATTTTTTAACTCTGACTTACACAACAACAGTAACTGAACAATGAACAACATTATTCAACACTCATGGAAAAGGTTCAGAAAGATGAAACCCTTATCATGTGAACCTATTTCATGTGATTTCAATTTCTGTCCACCCGAGGATTTAAAAAAATATATCATGCGTTGGAGCCCATAAAGTCCTGAGAATAAATTTGGTTCATGATGTTTAGCCAAACAAATATGTTTTGGGTTGTTTTAATTTGCAGCCTTGTTTTTGAATCATCAGCTTTGCTTTTCCCAGCAACCATGAGGTTTGGACACTTCGTTCTTTGTAATGAAAATAGAAAAATCTCACAATCACTTATCTCCAGGATCTAGGGCTTTAAGTAAAACACCAGCACGAGATTTATGGTAAAAATTACAAGATTTGGCAGCAGTGGGTTTTGTCACCCAGAGCATTTGATTCAATGTTTAGAGTATCACAGAAAGGAATGGATGGATTTGGGAAGGAGATGGTTTTAAAAGAAGGCCACCGTGAGCAAGTGTAGAAAGACTTGTGTCGGCAAGATAGCTTTGCAAATCACTACATGCAACAATGATACGGTGTCAGATTTTATTTTTCCTAAGAAGGCTGAACCAGAGACTGTCCTGCCAAAGGACCCAGACACCTCCTCTTACATAAAATCCCTGAGCAGAGAGCAGAGTTAACTGGAAACTTCTGCAAGGTGAAAGCCTCATGAATTGTCTTTTCCCTCCCATCAAGTGGGAGAGATTTCTAAAAGTGTTACAGAGTGTGTGGCTTGGGAAGTCTCAAATATTAGCCATAAATATCGCTCCAGAGTCCTCAGATGCCACAGGTTCAAGGGTGCTTGCAGGAACTCCTGCTACCGTGAGGAAAAGTCAGGTCCCAAAGCTTGATGCCCTTCCCCTATCTCCGATTGGCCTGTGGATGATTGGTCAGCAGAAGAAAGCCTAAATGCTGGAGCAATTCACACACAAGGAAACAACTGTGGCTTACTGAGGCACTCCAGTTCTATCTCTACCCCTGCCTCTGCCTCATTTTACCATCTTAGAGGGAAGGGGCATCCAGACACAAAATATATTGAGGTGAGGGCAAGCTAGGGCTTCAGCAATGTAGGCCATATAGGTATAGATAGAGCTACAGGGATTTATACAAGCTGTGTCGAGTATGAGAATTCACTTTCCTTAGTCTAATAAGAAAGCAAAATGGTAACTGCCAATTTTAAGGATTAGGCAATTAGCTGCTTTATTGCAACACAGCAAAGAGAGGGTTGATTTGCAAACTTGCCTCCGATTCTCTTAGCAAACCTCTGTCAAAGTAGAAACATATTTTGAATACAAATGAGCAGGACAAGTGATTTGTTCTGAATCAGAGCTTTTTTGTGGGAATGGTCAGAGCAGGCGAGTTGTTTGCTGTCATGGCAGTTGGCTGGCATCCTTTTGTTTCGGACTATGAAAAGTTGGCCCAAGGGTCCACACCCACATCCCATCAGAGTTAAGCAGGAAGAGGCAATATTCTTTCACTTTTCGTTGCTTAATGATCTCTTTAGTACTTCACATTCTCCAACGATAGTTAGCAGCCAGTGTGCGGAGCAGTAAATGAATGAACTTACATTTTCACAATCTCTTTCACAATGAATGTATTTGGGCTGCGGTGGGGAGTTGCAAAGATGGTTTTAGCAATATGGTAACAAACAGTGGCGGCCCGTCAATACAGGCGAACAAGGAGGTCACCTAGGGCACCAAGATAAACGGCCGTTGAGGGCTTTGGAGGCGGGGGCGCCGATCGCGCGTTTCGCCTAGGGCGCCAGTTGCCAGCAGCTCATCTAGGGCCGCTCCTGGTAACAAAGCAGTGAGAACTGACAGTTATGACGGGAAGAATGAGACAGTATGTTATATTTGTGGCATATACACAACAAAGTAAGATAAAAACATGAATACTCTGGAAGGTTGCAATGTAACACTACTCTATTTGTTAGACTCCCACATTGATAAGACAAACACTTCAAAACAGAAAGACAAAGCAGACTGCTCCTTAAAACAGAAAGGCATAACTCACTCCACCTTACTGTAGGCTGGCTGGCCACAGACTGAACGCTGCTAAGCCCAGATCATATGCTTCCCCATAAAATCCTCCAGCCTGTAGTTAGAACCAGAAAAAAAAAAACCCTGAGATTTTAAAGCGATAGCATCTCTTTGATGAAGTTTTCAATATACCACCATTTTGAAGAGACCAGAGTTCAGAAGGGCACACACTAGAAGCACCAGAGACACCAAAAGAATTGGAAAGCACCTAACAAAGCGCAAAGATGAATTAGTACTCCCCTTCCTAGCACAGTCTTTTGGGGAATGGCAGGTGGCTACAACTCCTCTCCCACAAATCTCTTAGGAAACTGCTAATAGCTTCCTTCTGGCCTTTTAAATAAAAATATGAATCCCTGGCACTGCGCCCCAACCTCACAGGAAATATTTTTATGGAAATAGGCTGCTTAATAGGGTTAGCAATTCTGCGGCATCCCACATGAGCCAGTTTTTACTGCAGTTAGAACTCAATGTCCAGGTTTTATAATCAGAGGTTGGTAGCTGTACCAAGAGATGCTAGGCACTAAATAGATAGGGAAGTGTGAACAGAAATCCCAAGACAAAAATTATTTAGGTATGAGAACTTAAAAAAACAAAAACAAAACCAAAAAATCTGAGAATCTTACTAATTTATTACTTCCAGACTGGTACAGTGAAAAAAAAACAATATTATACTCAGGAAAAAACTGTTAGGAGTCTACATGTTGCTGTTCAAAAATATTTTAAATGTCACTTTTTCTATACTGTGCAGGTGAAGAAGGGATCGGAGAATGTAAAAATGTATTCGTGATATTAAATTTAAAAATTGCATCCATTTATCCAAGGTGGCAATTCATTTCTCTTCCTAACCCTGCAAGCAGATTTCTTCCATATCTGGAGTAGTGTCATGGCTGCTGAAATTAGGTAATAGCTTTCCAATATATACATAGTTTTACATCACTTGAATTTCCTCTGTTGGTTTGGTAACAAGCTTCTTACTCAAGTGCCACTGCACCAGACACTTATACGTTCTCTTCACTCTTTTAGGCTATGTCTACACAGCAGCGTTGTTTGGAATAACTGACGTTATTTTGAAATAATAGTGTACACTACAAGCCTTTATTTGAAATAATGGTGAACTGGAGGACTTCTTACTCCAACTCCTGTAACCTCATTTCACAAGGAATAAGTAAGTGTTCTTCCTTCAGCTTCCTGCTGTGCAGACAGCACCAAAAGCAAATTAAGTCTTTGACTTCAGCACAATTGACATATCTGAAGTTGTTTCTAGTTGTTTAGCTCCTCTGCTGTAGACGCATACCTTACCATGCTGTGAAACCAACTAGCAACCCTAGGAATGCATTGACATGCAATTTTTTCATGGTGGGGGAAAGATTGTTTGCTTGTTCTGGTATTCTACTTTGGTTTCTATATTAAAGAAACATAGAAGCATACATTTTAAAAATTGAAAAGGAGGTGGAGTTAAAAATGATGACTGGTGCCAGCTCATTTTGTGCATAAATCTGCTCTTTTGAATTCATGAGAGCCCAGAGTTAAAAAAATGGATGCTGACCACAGGAGCCTGCTCAAGCAATTCAGCATTCAGCACATCTGAAAAATCAGGTAACTTACATGTATGGCTAGGAATGGATTTAGGAGCCTAATAAAGAAAGCAAAATGGTTGATGAAGTTTTCTAATATACCACCATTTTGAAATTAGACTGTCATGTGCTTCAAAGGGCTCTAAACCGGGACCATAATTTTTGTTTGCATTTAGATACATACTAAACTGACTAATGATAAAAACATGAATACTCTGGAAGGCTGGAATGTAACACTACTCTATTTGTTAGACTCCACATTGATAAGACAATATTACTTGAAAGACAGGCAGGAGCAGACTGCTCCTTTTATTTTCACACTGATTTTGTTCCTTTACTCCCATGAGGCTGGCTGGCCACAGACTGACTGCAAGCCCAGATCATCATATGCTTCCCCATAAATCCTCCAGCCTGTAGTTAGAACCAGAAAAAAAAAACCCTGAGATTTGAGATTTTAGCGCACCATGCTAGCTAACTGTATATTTATGGTAAATATTCCTAAATTAAGAATTACATTTAAATGAAAGCAATGCTTATGTATGAAAACAAAAACAATTAAATGTTGAATTTTACAGATAATGAGTTGCAGTACCTGCTGATGCACTAGGAGATGAAATATATCTCTCTTAGAAGCCAGCATGACATTGCCACAAATCTTTAAATCATTTCAAAAAGTGCACCACTGCCCCCAACCTCACAGGAAATATTTTTATGGAAATAGGCTGCTTACAGGGTTAGTACCTAAGCATCCCACATGAGCCAGTTTTTTACTGCAGTTAGAACTCAATGTCCAGGTTATATATTCCTTTAATTATCTCAGACTCCAATTGATAAGACAAACACTTCAGTTAAACAGAAACAAGAAAAGAACAATTATAAATTAAAAAAAAATATAGTTTGGTTGGAAAATAATAATTTTAATTTCATTTCAGCTTCCAATGTCATTTCAAATCTGAGAATCTTACTAATTTATTACTTCCAGACTGGTACAGTGAAACTCAGTGCTGAAAAACAATATTATACTCAGGAAAAAAACTGTTAGGAGTCTACATGTTGCTGTTCAAAAATATTTTAAATGTCACTTTTTCTATACTGTGCAGGTGAAGAAGGGATCGGAGAATGTAAAAAATGTATTCGCATATTAAATTTAAAAATTGCATCCATTTATCCAAGGTGGCAATTCATTTCTCTTCCTAACCCTGCAAGCAGATTTCTTCCATATCTGGAGTAGTGTCATGGCTGCTGAAATTAGGTAATAGCTTTCCAATATATACATAGTTTTACATCACTTGAATTTCCTCTGTTGGTTTGGTAACAAGCTTCTTACTCAAGTGCCACTGCACCAGACACTTATACGTTCTCTTCACTCTTTTAGGCTATGTCTACACAGCAGCGTTGTTTTGGAATAACTGACGTTATTTTGAAATAACACAGTGTGCATCTACACTACAAGCCTTTATTTCGAAATAATGGTGAACTGGAAGACTTCTTACTCCAACTCCTGTAACCCTCATTTCACAAGGAATAAGTAAGTGTTCTTCCTTCAGCTTCCTGCTGTGCAGACAGCACCAAAAGCCAAATTAAGCTATTTTGACTTCAGCTACACAATTGACATATCTGAAGTTGTGTAGCTTAATTCGACTTTAGCTCTGCTGTGTAGACGTACCCTTACCATGCTGTGAAACCAACTAGCAACCCTAGGAATGCATTGACATGCAATTTTTTTCATGGTGGGGGAAAGATTGTTTGCTTGTTCTGGTATTCTACATAGTTTTGGTTTCCCCCATATTAAAGAAACATAGAAGCATACATTTTAAAAAATTGAAAAGGAGGTGGAGTTAAAAATGATGACTGGTGCCAGCTCATTTTGTGCATAAATCTGCTCTTTTTGAATTCATGAGAGCCCAGAGTTAAAAAAAATGGATGCTGACCACAGGAGCCTGCTCAAGCAATTCAGCATTCAGCACATCTGAAAAAATCAGGTAACTTACATGTATGGCTAGGAATGGATTTAGGAGCCTAATTTTGAAAATGTTAGCCCAAATCTACTTGGCCACTCATTTTGGCCCCCACTGGAGACAGTAGAACTGTCATGTGCTTCAAAGGGCTCTAAACCGGGACCATAATTTTTGTTTGCATTTAGATACATACTAAACTGACTAATGGATCATAAAATAAGTATATTCCAACATTTTAGTTATTGCTTTAAATCCTTCTTTTTCCTCTTCCTGCCTTCACATTTAAATCAGACCCTCGGCCGAAGAAGAGGTGAACTGATTGCATTCTTGCCATGTGTTGCCTTTTATTTTCACACTGATTTTGTTCCTTTACTCCCATGAGGCATTGAATTCTGTCAGGATTTCCCATAGGATTACTCTGTATTGGGAAAGCTATGTTTTATTGACTTCAAGAAAACCAAAGGAAAGAGATCTCCTTTTGATTTCATTATTTTTCCTGATCTTGTCACCATGCTAGCTAACTGTATATTTATGGTAAATATTCCCTAAATTAAGAATTACATTTAAATGAAAGCAATGCTTATGTATGAAAACAAAAACAATTAAATGTTGAATTTTACAGATAATGAGTTGCAGTACCTGCTGATGCACTAGGGAGATGAAATATATCTCTCTTAGAAGCCAGCATGACATTGCAGTTTAAATCATTAAAATACCTTCCATGCTGATGCACCAGGGTATCGGAATTACAAGAAAGCTACTATCAGTTATTAATATTTAAATGAAGAGAGTAGTTTCAAGTTGTTAGTTTTGTCAGTAGAGGTTATATATTCCTTTAATTATCTCAGACTCCAATGCTATAGACCTGGGTGGGAAACAGACATTTCATGTCAAAAGAACAATTATAAATTAAATGAAAAAATATAGTTTGGTTGGAAAATAATAATTTTAATTTCATTTCAGCTTCCAATGTCATTTCAAATTGGTTTTTAGAAACCAAACTATTTTATTTTGTTCTGATTTTCCTTTCTGTGAATGAAAAATGTAATGGGAAAATGTCAATTTTCATGAAACTACACTTTCTGATGGGAAGATTTGTTCACCAAAAAGTTCAACCAGCTTTATTTAGTGACATATCAACACATATTTCATATTTAATGTGTTAATATATTTAAATTAATATCACCTGATAGTAAATGGTTTGTGAGAACATTGGGGTAGATACAGTGTGAGCACCCATTTCTGTCAAACTTACCCATGTGAATATTTCTGTTGACTTCAGTAGGGACAACTCACATGCTCAAAGTTATCTAGGTTCATAATTCTTAGGAGAATTGGGGCCTGTGACTTATTAGTTAAATCATTTTAATTAATCAGTTTCTTAAGCCATATTTCTTGTGTATTCATTGAACTTTCACTTGCTTAGCTGAAGAAGAGAACAGACTATGTTAGACTATGTTTTATTAATCAATAGAGGGTAAAATAAAAGTGTTTTCAATCCAATTCAAGAGCACGTGTTGGACACTCTGGTGCCTAGTGAATAGAGCACTGGATTGGATCTCAGGAGAGCTGGGTTCTATTCCTAATTCTGTCACAGGCCTGCTGGGTTATCTTGGCCAAATCACTTTACTACCCCATGCCTCAGTTTCCCAATCTGTAAAATGTGTATAACAATGCTTACTAGCTTTATAAAACTCTGTGATCTGCTGACTGTGCAAGAGGTAGGTATTCAGAAAGTACTTAACACATGCTTAAGATCACCCCTGGATAGGGAAGGACTTAAGCATGTACTTAATTGTTATCCTGAATCAAGGCCTATGGGAATCCAATATCTAGATGCCAGCATGATGTTTCAGTTTAAATTATTAAAATACCTTCCATGCTGAAAAAAAATTACTAAATGGTAAAAATCAAATCACAATAAATAAGTCTTATCACATAGTAGTAATCCTATTGTAGTTCTATACTTCTCTAGGAAGATGGTTATTGTTTCAACACAGACTTATGATCTATAGTACAGGTCTGTATCAATCTGCCATTCAAATGCCATAACTATCAAAAGTTATGGGAAATTAAAGCGGCCTGATTTTCCAAACTTCATGAACAGGAGGCCTCTTTATGATGTCACCAACTGAGCAACCAAGAAGCTCAGGCACCTACAATCATGTTACTATTGAACATTTGTGCTACGCTGTTTTACATTTCTTGGTTTTCACTTTTTTTTTTTTTTTTTGCAAGCTACACAGTAAATTAAAATGACAATATTCATAGTTGTACATAACTTTCCAAAAAGTAGCAGATGGCTACTTAGTGGTATAAAAGATCATCAACAAATTAGGTTTTAAAATTGTCAGGTAGGGTTTTGCATTTCTTACTGCAGCTCTTTGAAAAATATTACTCAGTGAGGGTTAGAAGCAGATACAGAGACAGCTCATAAATGTTGAAGTATTAGCTTGCTACAGGGAGTAAGTCTTTGAACTTCTCCCTCTCCATAGGCACCTATATCAACACTTCCCAAGCTACTTCAGTCTCTTACTTAGGATACAAAAAGACATTTGTTTGGCCATTGAAAGGCCCTGTTTTCACTTTTTTCATATCACACAAAACTTTTTCCCTCTTGCCTCTCTTCCTCCTCTTGTCTTCCTTCCTCTCCCCTCCATCATCATTTGCATCACCTGCTTTCCTCAGATTTCTTCTGCAGACATGCTAACTATTCTGCCAAATAACTTTAGGAAAGCTACATTTTTTCAGATAAGTGAGTTTCATATTTAACTTTATTCTTTTTTTATATATGTTGGCTTCTTATAAGGGCAAAAGACATCTAAGATCTGTCTGTCCAAGAAAGGGCTGGGCAGGGCAGAACATACATTTTGTGGGAAAATCTGGGCCTGGGAGTGGATTGGAATCAAGCTACAGTTGATAACCAAGGTGGATGGAAGCAAGTTCCAACTACACACTGATACTTGGGATGTGACCAGCAAGTTGTTCCTGATAGGCCCAGGTTGGGAGCTACAAAGCATTGAGAGGCACCCAAGGCTGCAGGTGGTGACATCCCCTATCTAGTCTGGATTTCCCCCTGGATTGTGATATTTCCCCAATCACTTAAACACACCTTTTCTCAGATCTCCCCCTGAAGATGTGAGCCTTCTGATTTAGCTCCTCAAGGGTCCACGTAGAAGGTGTAACACAGGAAATGCACAGGATCTAGCACACTATTGATCTTTCTTTAGAAGCATGGAGAATACACAGATCAATACAAAAATAATAAAGCCCACATTCATTTCCCTGCCTCAGTTTCATCACCATTCCAGAGCATTCATTGGGATGTGGTCAGACCCATTTGGACCCATCCGGGACCCATCACCTGCAGAGCACAACATGAGTTCTGAAACGTGGAGTCTTTTTTCCCCCACTACAGCCTCTCTTACCTTCACTGATCCATCCACTTCCCATCTCCTGCCCGGAATTTCTAAGTTGGCTCCTTGACTCTCCCCTCCTTGCTTCATCACCTCCATCTCTTTGTCCTCATTGGGGGATTTCCACTCTCCAAACTCCAGCCTCCTACAGATAAGGTGAAGAAAATGGCTTCCCTCTGCTTTAGCCCAGAGGTTCTCAAGCATTCTCTTTCTGAGGCTCACGCCGACATGCTACAGAAGGCTCCATGGCTCACCTGTGCCACAACTAGTTTTCTGCATGTAAAAGCCAGCCAGGGCAATTGCCTGCGGTCCCATACCACACGGGCCCCAACAAAGCTACATTGCTCAGGCTTCAGCTTCAGGTAATGGGGCCAGAGACCTGGGCCTGAACCCTATGTAGTGAGGCTTTAGTGAGTCTAACACTGGCCCTTCTTGGCAGACCTCCTGAAACCTGCTCACTGCCCGCTAGGAGTACCCGACCCCCTAGTTGAGAACCACTGCTCTAGCCAACCTATCTACTGACTGGTCCATATACAGTCATTAAAGTTAAGTACTTTTAATTGTCCCTTGGCCGGTATATACAGCACATCCTTGCTAGCAATGGTGGATACACATAGACAAAGAGACATTCCATGATACAGAAATTTCATAACTTCTTGTCCTTAACCAGAGTTGGTAAAATGTAGGGACAAATTTCCTAAATGCTCACAATATGCAGAGCAAAATAAATTACTTGGCATTTATTTTAAATAGACCCTTTCAGCGAGTTATGTGATTGTATAACATCTAGTAACTTGTTATTTTATCTTATTGTATAATTTTGCCAGTTTGGGGCTGGAGTCTACACCACTGAAGTCAATGGGAACTTTACTATTTGATTGCCTGGGGATAGACCAGGTAATTCATTAAGAAGTAATGTTGAGTGTGGTGTGTAAATTGTCCCTCACTAGCAAGGCAGTAAGATGGTTGGGGAAACTTAGGTCATGGCAGTTGTTCTCACTCTCCTTGTTGCTCTTATCCTTCTCGGTGCTCCCTTTTCCTTATCTGCTCTTGAACGATTCAGAGACAAGAGAGATACCTCAACCCATGCAAAAAAAGAACTGGAAATAGAATATAAGGACCTTCATTTCCAAAAATACAACTTCACTATGAGGGTGAAATCCTGGTCCCATTGAAATCAATGAGAATTTTGCCATTGGCTTTAATGGAGGTACGATTTCATACTAAGGCTTCTATTTTCTGTAGAATAACCAATAGCAGCAGTGGTATATATACATAAACAATCCATTTCCAATTCAGAGTGTGGCAAGAATGAGAATATTTTTCAAAGACATCTGACTTCAGAATTCAACTGATAAATAACATTTACCTTCACTTGAATGGCTGCAGCAGTTATACAATTAATAAGCACCAGCGGGGCTGCCACTCATCAACGTCACCTGGAGCATACCACACTGCACTGCCCCACCAAAAAGCCAGCCCTCAAAGCTGCCCAGAGTGTGCCACATAGCACTCTAGCAGCAATTTAAAGGGCCTGACACCCAGGGCAACCATCCCCTTTTCCTCCCCCACCATCATTAGGCCTGATAAACACTGATGCTTCAATATCAAACTTGGTATATTTTTTCACGTAATATGTGAATGTGAAATAAAACGGTTACACACCTTCTCGTAACAGTTGTTCTTCAAGATGTGTTGCTCATGTCCATTCCAGTTAGGTGAGTGTGCACCATGTGTATAGTAGACAAAGAAGAAAAAATGGTTACTCACCTTCCTGTAACTGTTCTTCAAGATGTGTTGCTCCTATCCATTCCAGACTCCCTCCTTTCCCTCTGCTGGAGTAGCCGACAAGCAGGAACCGGGTCAGCAGAGTTATATATAGAGAGCACCATGAAGGCGCCACTCCAGGGGGCTCCATAGCTGACCTGGTGGGTGCTGCTAGAGGAAAAGCTTTCTGATGACTCTGCATGTGGGGCGTGTCATGGAATACACACGCAGTCTGATTTACAGATTCAGGTCAGGCAGAAGCGTTTACTGTGACCACAGGAGAGAACGCAGAGGGACAAAGATTCTGCGCATACGAACTCTGCCTTACCAAAGAAATCTCAGAATTTATATACCTTTGTAATTCCCGTGAGCACATAATGGAATTTAGCAGGAAACTGAACCATATGTACTTAAGTGGTTGCATCTGTTAGTACAATTTTCTTTTTGCAAACCTTGCAGTTTCTTTGCAACTCAGCTTGCTCAGAAGGCGTGCTTCTGACGTAGTACGCACCACGTATAGGCCCAGTCCTTTGACCAAACTTTCAAGCTCGTATGGCCTGTGTCCACAGGTGTGTGCACCTAATTGGAATCAACATGAGCACTCACTCAAAGAACAAGGCATTCCAGAATGAAATATTCAAAAGAATTGTCATAGTGCCAGAATTTAACCTACCTTACCCCTTACGTTTCAGTAGGAAAATATATAGTAGGAAATTTTTCAATGAGAGATCTGATATCAAGGAAAGTTAACTACTGAGAGTCATCATGATAGATAGCTAATTTAAGAAATTATTATAGCGATAAATTCTATTTCTCTAGCTAAAATAGACTATTCTACATCAATGACTATCTTAGAGCTCTTGAGAAAACATCATTTAAATTATGCAGTGTGTACAAGAGAGACTTTTAAAATCAAGTAGTCTTCCTCCATAGACATCTGGGATTAATTATGTCAATTTTGTAACATGCAAAACGTACCCAAGAAATGCATTCTTAATACTTCTGATATATACTGGTGATCCTTTACTCTACTGGAAGCTTGTAACATTTTCCATTCTGGACAGACTATTCACAATACACCACTTTTCTTTTTACATCGATAATTGAAAATGGAATCAAACTATAATATATGAAGAAAAAGCTAATGATTATAGAGTGGTCCTGACAATGCAATGACCATTTAATTAGTATAGATGATGAGGAAAGCATTTAAATGTACTTAATTCATTTCTCTGACTAAAGTGAAATATGTAAGTAGCTATTTAAAGCAGCTAATTTTTTCAAGTCAGTGCCACTTTAAACTGCATTTCTTGTTGTGGTGCATTGTCTCATGGCAGTTGTAGTTCAGGAGTCAGATGCCCCCATTTTTTGTTCTCTTGTACTGCCAAGTATTATGGGTACACAAAAGATGTAACTCTAGTGCAAATTTCCCACCTGATCCTCTTTTTCCTGCCAGTGATTAGGTTATGGTACGATGCAAATGACCCATTGCGGCTTGTTTATTAGATGATTCTCAGAAAAATTAAGTCAAATCAACAAAAGGTCTGAATTTAAAAAGCTTTAATTAAAAAGCACATTATGCTCCTGTATGGATGCTCTCATTCAGAAATAAAGTGACTGAGTTTACTCATGATACTGGGTCTACTAGGGTAGTAGAGTCCAGCTGAAAGATAGATTCTAATAGAATATATTGGAATTTTGACTAAATAATTTATAAATGGTACTCCCCATCCCCCAAAATATACTGAAACACTTATTTGTCCTGCTTGCAAGCTCAAATGGAGTTACATAACCTAGCTATTCATAAGTCTTGGACACTGGAAATAAACTGTCTTGGGTCAGATCAACAAAAAATATTTTGATTTCATATTTGGCATTGATCAAAAAAGCTGAAACATTTTGACATTTCAGAATCAAATTTTTCACAATATTTTATTCTGTGAAAAACTTTGATATGTCAATTTTTTTACCCAAAATAAATGTTGACATATTGGAGTTTCCCACATCTCCAGAAATAAGTTATTGTAAGCCTTGTACCCTGCCATATGGTTTGCACCAGGTATTCATCAGGCTGGTACCAGCACTTCTGTGTGTCCTTGCCTCTCAGGCTAGGCGAGCACACACACAGACCTCCTGTTACCTCAGTCGAATCAAATCCTCAACTTAAAAAAGGTGATTTTATTAACAACAGAAAAAAGATATACTTGATAAAGCATATTTGGTTGCTAGGTGTTATAGAGCAACTCAGAAAAGAAATGATTAAAACACAAAGAAAAAATGGTATCTCTGGGCTGCAGCTTAAATCTGGTGAGTGGGGGAGGGAAGGCATGGATTCAGGGCCGACTTATCCATTAGGCTCAGTGCCTAGGGCCCATGATACTTTTAGGGGTCCACGAAAATGTTTTAATTTCTTTTAAAATCAGAAGAAAAAAATGAACTTTTAGGGTCGAAGAAAATGTTTTAATTTTTTTCTCACATCAGAAAAAAATGAAACTTTTAGGGCCCACGAAAATCTATTAAATTTTGCCTAAAACAGAAAAAAAAATGTTGAAGTATTTAAAGTTATATCAAAAATAATTTTTAATATTTTTTTTATGGAGGAAGGGGCCCATGAAGGCAAAAGTGCCTAGGGCCCACGAAAGTCATAATGTGGCCCTGCATGGATTCACACAGAGAAGTTTAACCAAACAACCAAAACAAAGAAAAATACCCTGATCGTGACTAAATATACATTTTCCCCTTATTTCCTCATGATCCCTTCATAGTCCAACCCACTTGCATGCCCTGAATTCCTTGGAGGCATGGTAGTCCTGTCTGGGTTTAAATCATTCTCTTTCAACTCCTGGCTTGAAAAATCACACAAAGAGAAATGTCCGCAAGTACATATTTACAATTTAGATTTCAGCACTGTATGCCATTGGTTCTTCTGGCTCCCTAACAACAACACCTCTAGCTACCTGAGTTTAAACCTTTAGTCACCAAGTGCTGGCCAGCACTCCTCCTATCCATTACAGTCATATTTTTATTAATGCTACCTCCAGTGAGAAAATATTTTCTCCTTCTATGAAAATGATGTGATGCCACAGGAGTCACCTCCCTCTAAACAAATTTCTATTATATTGCTATTTGATTGGATAATAACTGATTTTGTTTTGCAAATTCTTTTCTCATCTTTATGATGGCACAGTATAACATTGGATTCTACCAGCAGCTTGCAAATAGATAGTATTTTGTTTAAATGACAACACAGTTGTATTGATTTAAATTCAATGAGAGCAGAATTAGGTGCAACATCTTATTTGGTATGCAAATTTATTACACAAATCTGAATTTAAATAATAGTTTTAAAGTATTTGAGAACCAAAAGAGATTTTTTTAAAAAACTCCTAAAACTGTCAATAATTATTTGATGTATATTAATAAGGATAGAGATTTCTGTTGAGAAGCATTTGAGATACAAACTGTTATTTTTAAAATCAAGGCATATGCAGGACAAATTTTAACTGTTTAGATCAGCGGTTCCCAACTGCTGGGCCACGAACCGCTGACTGCCAGACTGCGGCGGCTCAGGGGTCCAAAGCTGGGGTACACCACCCAGTGCCTCCCCTCCCACTGCAGCTGTTGGGAGAAATGTGTCCTGCCCCACCTCTCAGTCAACCAGTGCCAGGAAGGGGCAGGGTCTCCTCCCAGACACAGAAGAGCAGTTCACTGCGTGGCAGGAGGGCCTCGCAGAGCCCAGCACGACAGCCTTAGCGCATCTAAGACCCAGGCAGTAGCACTTTGCTGGCAGCTGGGAGGCAGGGCTGGACTAGGTATGGGGATGGGGCAGACATTCGGGGCTTTGGGGGTGGCACTAGTGCTGGGAGGCTTTGGGTATGGGAGGCTCTAAGAGGCAGGGGGCTGGCACTGGGGGGCTCTGGGGAGTTGGGTGCAGAGGGCTCTGGAAGCAGGAGGCTGGCACTGGGGGGTCTGGTGATGGGGAGCTCTAAGGAGCAGGGGGCTGGCACTGAGGAATTTGGGATTGGGGGCTGGCACTGGGGGTGGGTGCAGGGGGCTCTGGGGTCAGTGGCTGGCACTGTGGGGTAGTGAAGGGATGGGGGGGCTCTAGGGGTTAGGGCTGGCCCCAGAGCCACTATGAACAGCAGGCTTCAGCTGCAGCAGCCGTCCACCACGTGGTGACTGCCAGAACTGAAGCTGGCTGTTCCCAGCAGCTCTGAGGGCCGGCTTTTGGCAGACTATTAACATTTTATTTGCATATTCATTATTTGCATAATGAATATGCAAGTGAAATGTTACCAGTCCACCAAAAGTTTGTGAATGGGTTTGCTGGTCCGTGGTATAAAAAAAGACTGGGAACCACTGGTTTAGACTACAACCCGTTTAAGAACTTCTGCCAATTTTATGATGTCTAGAAGTATTTTATCATAATATGACTCTGTTCAGAATATAATTACCTGGATATTTTGCCATGTGAAAATTTCAGTTAGTAAAAAGGCCAATTTTTTCTCTCTGTTACACCCATATGATCCCACTGACTTTAACTGGGGTTGCAGTAGCATACATGAAAATGGAATTTGACCTAATAGTATGGATTACTATTGCTTGATTATTAATGGCTAATCAGTATCAAAGGTGATGGGGGGAAGGCAATCTAGCTCTATATTAATAATATTTTGTTCATAAATTGTATTTTGTAAGAAATTTAAGTGTGGGATGGAGTGCAGGCAGCTCAAGACAAGGGGTTGGGGAGTATCAGGGTGGGGAGGGCTCAGGGCAGGGCTTGGGGTGGGAGATGCGGAGTCAGGGTTGGGGGTGATGAGGCCTGAGGGAAGGGGGCTGTGTAGGGAGGGTGAAGCCCTTCCCCCAAGATTCATGCCAGAACTACTTGCTCTTCTCTTCCCTGTCCCTGTCAGGGAGCAAGAGCAAAGTGCAAAGCTCATCTGCTCCCTGCGCTCCTGAGTCCGGGTATGTCTACACTAGCTCGTTAGTTCGAGCTAGGTAGGCAAATGAGGGCAACCGGAGTTGCAAATGAAGCCGGGATTTAAATATCCCGGGCTTCATTTATCTTCAGCGCCGCCATTTTAAATCCCCTTAGTCGAACTCTGTGCCCGCGTCTGCACGCGTACGGAGTAGGTAGTTCAATTAGGATCTCTAATTCGAACTGCACCCACCTTGTTCCACGAGGAGTACCGGTAGTTCGAATTAGAGATCCTAATTCGAACTACCTACCGGTGCGCGTGCAGCCACGGCACGGAGTTCGGACTAAGGGGATTTAAAATGGCGGCGCTGAAGATGTAAATGAAGCCGGGATATTTAAATCCCGGGCTTCATTTGCAACTCCGGTTGCCCTCATTTGCCTACCTAGCTCGAACTAATGAGCTAGTGTAGACATACCCTCAGAGTGAGGAATGCAGCAAACTGTTCACTTCCCCTTGTTCCTTCACAATGACGAAGGGGAACAGCCAGCAACATCTCCGGGGTGGGGCCGAGCTTCAGCATCCCTTACCCTCCTTAAAGGACTTCTGGGGGTGGGTGGGTCAGCGCTGGGGCAGCCCCAGACAGAGCAGGAGGCAGCCCATTTCACCTGTTTGGTGATTCTGTCTCTTTTCTGTATGGTTTTATGAGAAACAGTTCCATTCTAGGCACATTCCATGTTCCTGACACAATCAAACCCTGACCTTACTTTACATTCTGATAAGAGGAAGTTGCATACCAAATTTGGTGGTTCTAGTTCTTACTATTTAGGAGGAGTTCTTGAACAGACAGACACACACAGACGAAGGGTACATCTAGACTGCATTGTTTTTTCGGGATATCAGAGGTATCCCGAAAAAGCATTGCCACATCCAAGGAACTTGTCCTCTTTTCCAACATTTTTTTTCACAAAAGCAGACGCGCTTTTTTGCCATTCCTGTAAACCTCATTCTACGAGGAATAAGGGATGTGTCGAAAAAGCACTTTCTTTTGAAATTTGGTGCCATATAGATGCACCAAATTTTGAAAGAGCCTCTTTTGAAAGTAAAGAAGAAAGCCTCTTTTTCCAATTTTACATTGCAGTGTAGATCTAGCCAAAGACAAACAGACAAACTCTCTAAAATATATAGATTTTGTCAAGCATAGCTTTAAATGTACTAGGTAATGGGGTTTCCATGACTTCCTATGAAAGTTATTCAACAGACAAAAATGATCACACTACATATGCTGAAAGCTTTCCCTTAGATGCCATCCCAAACTAGTCCTATGACTTCATTTATTGTCATTAATATTTCAGTTGCTTGCTCTTGCCTTCAGCCTGGGTTGTGGCATCTCCCTCCTTGGGTTTCCACAGCAGCCTGCCTGGAGAAGGCGATGCATGTCCTCTCCCTCCAGCAGTTAGCCCCAACAGAGCTGGGCTGCTCTCTTTTATACCCATGCAACAGGAGCATGCCCAGTAAGGCAGAAGGGGTGTGGCTTTTTCAGCCTTCAATGAAAGGTTAACTCTCTCTTGCCCAATGCGGGGCAAGTAAACAGCATGCACCAGGCACAAGGTCACACTGTGTGGAGGACTCCATTTTGCAGAGCCAACTGGCATCCTTCATGCAGTGTGACTGCACATGCACCATACATGCAATGTCACAGGGTGAGGAGCAAAATGGAAGTTCTTCACCCACTAGGGATCTCATATCCACAACGCATCTGAGATCACACTGTACAAAGGATGCCTTCTGCACAACAAACTGACATCCTCCATGCTCTCTGAGGACCAGTAGGAAAGACTTCATTTAAATGGCTATGTGCAGCTTGGGAACCCCTGAATTAGGACTTTTTGAGGCTTATTGCACACTCCATTGACACAATAAAACAATAGTGTGAATGTTTCCACACATCTCATAGGAAGTATAAAGAGCTTTAGGCACATGTTGGATTCTCTATGAAAACTCCAGAACTAGTAGGGTTCGGGTGACCAGACAGCCTGACCAATGTTCCCTCTAAGCTACAGGGAAGCACAGCTTCATGGGTGATTAATCAGCCCTGTCCAGTCAGAGGCTCAGGACTCCAGGCATGGAGCTGACTGACTGGGCACGGCTGATTAATCACCTGTGAAGCTGTGCTGCCATGCAGCTTAGAGGGAACACTGCCTGATACTAGGGTTTTTTTCTTATTTGGTACCCTATTACTCCACCACCACCCTAGTCCCAGTTTTTTATACTTGCTGTCTAGTTATCCTAAGTAGACTTCTTGTGTTATATCGTACCAGCAATTGATACCCCATTTTCTTGTCTAGTGAGTAAATGGGGAAAGGAATATTAAGAGATTATATTCTTGTTACAATTTACCGTGGTTGCAAGTTTCCAAAAGGAAATGAGCAACTTTTCTTACATGGAGCTTTTTCAACACTGAACACCTAGGAGACTATTTGGCTTTGTTTTTGTTTTTGGTTTTTTAATGGAAATGGAATTAGTTATCCCAGAGATATTTTTGGAAGAATACTAATTAAGCAGCCTATGTTAGCTTGACAGCTACTGTGTGTTCTCCAAACACCACAGTGCTGACCTTCAAGCCAGTGGAAAAGATTTTGAAAAGCAGAAGGGGGAGTTAGGCATCCAACTCACATTAAAAGTCAGCTCCCTGTGTGCCTTTGAAAGTCTCCCCAGATATCCATTTCCCAGGTCTCTAATTCTGGAGAGGCCCTTCAAGCCTATATTTTTAAAAGGAAAAACTCTTAACATTTGAAAGGCCCAAATATAGTGCATAAAGGCCTCCATTCAGTAACTCTTAGGCCCATCGCTTCTGATCCAAAGGCCACAGTAAATACATTGAGCAAATTACTCAGTGAGAGCCACTGCTGTACTCCTCTCATCTTCAATGCAAGTAGAGGCTGCACAATCAGTCCCCAACATCTGGCAAATTAAAAATGAAGAGGGAATGTTGATTTTCACTGCCTTGACTTCACCGCCAGTGGGCAGTTTCATGAAGAAATTGACTGTTAAACTGACTGAACACACTGAAACAATTGTGCCATTTAAAGTAAGACTCTCCCCCCAATACACACACACACACACACACAATGAAGGATTAAAAGTCATTAAAAGGGAGCTGTAGAGTGCTATTCTAATAAAAGGCATCTTAGTAATTTTTGTTCAAAGAAAACTTTAACAATAATACTGTTTGAGGCATGAAGTGACTAAATTAATACTTCATGAAATTATAACTAAATTAATTTTTGAAACCTAAAGAGAAAGATGAAGTTCATTTAAAGGATGTGCCGAATCTTCCTCCAGATGGAAATAAGAGTTGAATTTTCTTCAAATGATTGCAAACAAAAATAAGTTTCTCCAGAAGGGCTTGGCCCTCTAAAGCAATGGCTTTTGTAAAGTGATTGGGTCATTTCCCAAAGGCTAGGGCCATATTCAAGGATAATGTATGTCCAACAACATCATGGCTAAGGCACAATCTGATGACAATGTAGAATTCCAGCTGTCAGTGGATGTTAGGCCCAGCACAAGCTGCCCTAGAATCAGTGACACTTGCAAGTTAACATTTCATGGGTCCCTTAGCAGGGAGATATCAGAGGGAACAGAGAGGATAAAAAGTTCTTAGGATCCCAGTAACAGGGCCGGTGTTAAGTTAGCTCACGCCCTGAGCAGTAATTCAAGCTTGCCTCAGTGTTCCAAAACACCTGTTGATGGACAATAAGACTTAACTACAGCAGACTTTGTCATTCCAAATGAATCATGTCACTAGCAGAACACCTTTCACCCTCAAGTGACAGGAGATACTACACAAGTTGGACAGGAAGCCAAGAAAATCCTATAGCAGGAAGATTCATTCTTTGCTTTTCCAAGTTACAGCTCAATACCAGGACTGGTTATTGGATATAGTCCAGCACAACTAGTGGTGAGAAGACAATTCAGAACCTATTTCCAAAGTGGCCAGCCAGAAAGCAAGTAACCAAATTGGATAGAAAATCTAACAGAGCTTATGAACATTTTTACAACATATGTCATGTGGTTAGAGAACTGCCAAGTCTAGAACCTGGTGACCAGTCAGATCAAACTAGAAGGATCACTCTAGCTGTTACAAAGAAAAAAACTCAGCAGGCCAGACAGGAGCGGCCTGAGGCGGGCTGCGGCAGCTGGCGCCCCAGGCGGAACGCGCGATCAGCGCCCCTGCCTGCACACCGTCAATGGGCCGTCAATGGGGTGACGTCATCGTCGGGCGCCCTGGGCGTCCCATGACGTCATAACTGGGCGCTGTTGAAGGCGGCGCCCTAGGCGACAGCCGAGTCAGCCTATAGCCACGGGCCGCCCGAGGCCAGATCATATGTGATCAAGACCAACAGTGGAGAGTTCAACAGAAACGGTTAACATCTGCATTATGTCCCTCAGAAAGAACAATCAACAGAGCATATTATACAGATGGCAGACATGGAACAGCAAGATTACCCAAGGATTCCAAACCAAATAACAGCCAGTCATTGCAACTAATAGAAAGCCAGAAGACTAATTTGTTACATGCTTAGGTCATGTAATTAAAAAAATAGTAAAATTCACAAATGTTTAATAGACTGTTACATACTGAACTTCAAAGATAGTGATAGTGTAAATCCTGTAAATAGTCGGAATGTAGAATTTAAAGGGGAAGATGTAATGAAATGCTCATTTGTATTATATCAATCAGCCACAAGGTGGCACTGTGTATAAAAATCTTATTTAAAACTAACCTAAGTTATAACCTTGTAGATGTGACAAACACATCTGATGTCTATAAGCAAGCTCTAGCTAGTCCATATCTGGTGCAGATGTATATATCAGTGTCCACTAAAACGTCAATTCATTATACTTGGAAAAGCAGTCAGTTAAAACCAAGTAATGATATTCTCTAAATTCACATGAATCTGCATTTAGTCTCTTTCGGTGTTTGTACACTGTATTGTTAATCATTGTTCCTTAATTTAATTTACAGTGGCTCTCCTTTCAAAAGCCCAGTGCCATCAAATCCTCTCCATTGAGTTCGTCCACATTTCTCATTAGGTTCCTCATTGCTGCCACACTGCAGCTGAGAAGGCTGTTGGTGTTTTATCCTTTGATCATACACACTTAGAATGCAGAGCTTTTATTTTTGTAAGTTGTTTTTATGGTCGACTAGCCCATACAATTCACTCCAGAGTGCCTGCAAGTCTACTCAGAACTGTGTCAAAGTAACTTCAACTCCGGGTTGAAGGTGATTGTAAGTCCCTTCTGAGATGACTGTGACATCGCACTCATTCACTTCTGACTCCGTTTTAAAGTCAATAGTATTGCTATGAATGTTCAGTTTCACTCTCTAAACAGGTTCCACATTGTCTCAAGATAGATCCTAGGAAAAAAACAGTTTGTGTGTCTGTAATATGAGTCCCTGAGGATTGCTTGGATGCAGCAACTAGCTGCAACACATCCATATTCCATGCATGTATGGCCCTAGGTGCCTCTGCCTGGACATGCATCATTTCTCCCAGAACTTGTGCACGTGGGCTAGAATTTGTCCCTCTTAGTTTAGAAGTTGTCTCTCCCTGCATGGAGGGGGGGGAGTCTTATGGTAATGACTTTTCACATTCATACCATATCTGTTAACCAGAGCCAGCTGCTAATCCAGTTTCTTGTTTTTCAAGTTTGGCTAGTTGCTCTTGGTTTTACTCCTAAGACCTGTTTGCTATTAGAATAGTTGTACCTAAGGTCATCTCTCTTTTCAACTGTAGCTGCAGTGAAAGGTTTTTATCTGTTAAGCCAATAACTAGCCTATCTCTGGTACTTAAATGTTTTGCATTCCCCACCCCACCTCACCTCACCACACCACATCACTCCCCCTCCACCAAAAAAAATCTCACTTTTCAATCAATATGCATAATATTCTAACAAAAAATATTGACTATTTTCCACTGATCCTTGAATCCTGTGGTGAAATCTGCATTTTCTACCACAGAGAAATGTTGCTTATGAAAGAGGGTCAAACATAGCTAGAACTCTTTCACAGTCATTGTTGCGGCTGTCTTCAGTAAAATCAAAGGATTTAAAGATATACTTTGCGTGCTTCCCCATAGCACAAATTTAGGAAGATACCTGTATAACTTGAGTTTCTTTGTGAAGCTTGAGAGCAATGCAAGATTTTGGAAAATATTGTTCACAATCTGTCCATACTGAAGGTTTGTCAAAACCCAGGTTTTCTGGGCAATTGAAGAGTGGCCATTGTTGCTTTGATCCTTCTGTCTGCAACATTTTTTGTTCATCTCCTGTTTAGTTGACATTTGACATGTCATGTATTTTTGTACCAGAAATAGACTGTCCACAGAGCTTGCTTATCTACACCAGATGCAATCGTCATAGCATCCTTTAATGCAGTGGTCACCATCCAGTAGATCAGGATCTACTGGTAGATCTTGGAGCCTTTGATAGGTGATCCTGACAGGTTTGGCCAGGAGGCTGTCAAGTGCCAGCACTTCATCTGCCCCTCTCAGCACTGCCGTGATGCTCCTGACCTCTGCCTTGGAGCTGTCCCCCAGCCCCAGGAGCCACTTGCTTGCTGTGTGGGGCACAGGAAGAGGAAGGGGAGCTGATGTTAGGTGCCCCTCCCTCCGCCCTTTACCCCATTCACAGAGCAGAGGGGGGACAGGGATGGAGAGAGTTTGCTGGCTGCTTTTGAGAGTGATACAGGGCAAGGGTAGGAGTGAGCCTGACCTAGCCCCCTGACCTGTGGTAAGTGGTGCCCTGCTGGAGCCTGCATTCCAAACCTCAGCCCCAGACCTGAACCCCTCCTGCACCCCAAGCCCCTGTCCTAGCCCTGAGTCCCCCTGCACACAAACCCTCTTCCAGAGCCTGCACCTCAACTCCCTGCTCCAGGCTCAGCTCAGAACCCCTCCCACACGCCAAATCCTTTAGCCCAAGATCAGAGACCGCATCCCCCTCCCTTGCACCCCAACCCTCTACACCCCAAGCCTGATAAAAGTGAGTGAGGGTGGGGGAGGGAGGGATGATGGAGTGAGCAGGGGTGGAGCCTTGGACGGATGGGAAGGAGGCGGGGCAAGGGTGTTTGGGTTTGAGGTGGATCCTGGATTGCACTTAAATTCAAAAAGTGGTCTGATGCTTAAAAACGTTGGAGACCCCTGCTTTAATGCCTAGCCAGGCCTGGCTAAAATTAGCTTAAATAAGATATTTTATATACAATGCCATCGAGTGGCTGAGTGGTATAAACTCTGGTCATCTGAAGAAGTGGGCTGTGCCCGTGAATGCTCATGAGACCATCTACATGTTTTGTTAGTCTCTAAAGTGCTACCAGATTATTTGTTGTTTTTAAGTGTATCCCGTACAGACTAACTCGGTTACCCCCTGAAGCTGGTATAATATAGTTTAGAATGCACAGGCATGAAGCCTAAATCTATTCTCCCCCCCCTCAAAACACACTCTGCCTCTCTTCTTCTCCCAGTTCTCTTACAAATTTGGTTTTTTTTCTTAATTTTCATCCTCTCTTTGGGTATGTCTACACTTGCACCCTAGTTCGAACTAGGGATGCAAATGTAGGCATTCGAAATAGTCAATGAAGCGGGGATTTAAATATCCCGTGCTTCATTAGCATGATCTCGCCGGCGCGTTACTCCGATCAACAGCTGTTTCGAACCAGGAAGTGCGCGCCGGGATGCGTTCGTTCAAACCAAACCCCTTGGTTCTAACTAACGTTACTCCTCATTTTTTGAGCAGTAATGTTAGCTCGAACCAAGGAGTTTGGTTCGAACGAACGCGTCCCAGCGCGCACTTCCTGGTTCGAAACAGCTGTTGATCGGAGTAACGCGCCAGCGAGATCATGCTAATGAAGCGTGGGATATTTAAATCCCCGCTTCATTGACTATTTTGAATGCCTACATTTGCATCCCTAGTTCGAACTAGGGTGCAAGTGTAGACATACCCTTTTATACTAACGCTACCTTTCCAAGTTGACCATTCTGACAGTCTGTGATGAAGTGGGTTTTACCCAGGAAAGCTTGTGCCCTAATAAATATGTTAGTCTCTAAGGTGCCACAGGACTGCTCAATGTTTTTGCAGATACAGACTAACACGGCAACCCCCAATATGTGACTATACCCATATAAGAACATAAGAACATAAGAACGGCCGTACCGGGTCAGACCAAAGGTCCATCTAGCCCAGTATCCTGTCTGCCGACAGTGGCCAGCACCAGGTGCCCCAGAGGGTGGACCGAAGACAATGATCAAGCGCTTTGTCTCCTGCCATCCTCTCCAGCCTCTGTCAAACAGAGGCCAAGGACACCATTTTATCCCCTGGCTAATAGCCTTTTATGGACCTAACCTCCATGAAATTATCTAGCTTCTCTTTAAACTCTGTTATAGTCCTAGCCTTCACAGCCTCCTCTGGCAAGGAGTTCCACATGCTGACTACACGCTGTGTGAAGAAGAACTTTCTTTTATTAGTTTTAAACCTGCTACCCATTAATTTCATTTGGTGTCCTCTAGTTCTTCTATTTAGGAACTAATAAATAACTTTTCTTTATCCGCCTCTCCACACCACTCATGATTTTATACACCTCTATCATATCCCCCTCAGTCTCCTCTTTTCTAAACTGAAAAGTCCCAGTCGCTTTAACCTCTCCTCATATGGGACCCGTTCCAAACCCCTAATCATTTTAGTTGCCCTTTTCTGAACCCTTTCCAAGGCCAAAATATCTTTTTGAGGTGAGGAGACCACATCTGTACACAGTATTCAAGATGAGGCGTACCATAGTTTTATACAGGGGCAGTAAGATATTCCGGGTCTTATTTTCTATCCCTTTCTTAATAATACCTAGCATCCTATTTGCCTTTTTGACGCGCTGCACATGTGTGGAAGTTTTCAGAGAACTGTCACGATAACTCCAAGATCTCTTTCCTGATTTGTCGTAGCCAAATTAGCCCCCATCATACTGTACGTATAGTTGGGGTTATTTTTCCCAATGTGCATTACTTTACACTTATCCACATTACATTTCATTTGCCATTTTGTTGCCCAATCACTCAGTTTGGTGAGATCTTCTTGGAGTCCCTTACAGTCTGCTTCTGTCTTGACTATCCTAAACAGTTTGGTATCATCCACAAACTTTACCACCTCACTGCTTACCCCTTTCTCCAGATCATTTATGAATAAGTTGAACAGGATTGGTCCTAGGACTGACCCTTGGGGGACACCACTAGTTACCCCTCTCCATTCTGAAAACTTACCATTTATTCCTACCCTTTGTTTCCTGTCTTTTAACCAGTTCTCAATCCAAGAAAGGACCTTCCCTCTTATCCCATGGCCATGTAATTTACACAAGAGCCTTTGGTGAGGGACCTTGTCAAAGGCTTTCTGGAAATCTAAGTATACTATATCTACTGGATCCCCCTTGTCCGCATGTTTGTTAACCCCTTCAAAGAACTCTAATAGATTAGTAAGACAGGATTTCCCTTTACAGAACCCATGTTGACTTTTGTCCAACAAATTATGTTCTTCTACATGCTTCACAATTTTATTCTTTACTATTGTTTCGACTAATTTGCCCGGTACTGAAGTTAGACTTACCGGTCTGTAATTGCCGGATCGCCTCTAGAGCCCTTTTTAAATATTGGTGTCACGTTGGCTACCTTCCAGTCATTAGGTACGGAAGCCGATTTAAGGGATAGGTTACAAACCACAGATAATAGTTCAGCAATTTCCCATTTGAGTTCTTTTAGAACCCTTGGATGAATGCCATCCGGTCCCGGAGATTTGTTAACATTAAGTTTTTCTGTTTGTTCCAAAACCTCCTCTAATGACACTTCAATCCGGGACAGTTCCTCAGATTCATTACCCACAAAGGACGGTGCAGATTTGGGAATCTCCCAACGTCCTCAGCCGTGAAGACTGAAGCAAAGAAATCATTTAGTTTCTCCAATGGCTTTATCGTCCTTGATTGCGCCTTTTATAGTTCGATCGTCTAGGGGACCCACAGGTTTTTAGCAGGCTTCCTGCTTCTAATGTACTTAAAAACATTTTGTTATTTCTTTTGAGTTTTTGGCTAGCTGTTCCTCAAAATCTTTTTGCTTTTCTTATTACATTTTTACACTTGATTTGACAGTGTTTATGTTCCTTTCTATTTATCTCACTAGGATTGGACTTCCACTTCTTAAAAGATGCCTTTTTGTCCCTCACTGCTTCTTTTACATGGTGGTTAAGCCACAGTGACTCTTTTTAGGTCTCTTGCTATGTTTTTAATTTGGGGTATACATTTAAGTTGGGCCTCTATTATGGTGTCTTTAAAAGTTTCCATGCAGCTTGCAGGGATTTGGCTGTAGTCACTGTGCCTTTTAATTTCTGTTTAACTAACCTCCTCATTTTTGTGTAATTCCTTTTGAAATTAAATGCCAGGGTGCTGGTCTGCTGAGGTGTTCTTCCCACCACAGGAATGTTGACTGTTATTATATTATGGTCACTATTCCCAAGTGGTCCTGTAACGGTTATTTCCTGGACCTGATCCTGCGCTCCACTCAGGACTAGATCGAGAATTGCCTCTCCCCTTGTGGGTTCCTGCACCAGCTGCTCCAAGAAGCAGTCATTTAAGCCATTGAGAAATTTTATCTCCGCTTCTCTTCCTGAGGTGACATGTATCCAGTCAATATGGGGGTAATTAAAATCCCCATTATTATAGAGTTCTTTGTTTTGGTAGCCTCTCTAATCTCCTCAGCATTTCAATGTCAGTATCCCTGTCCTGGTCAGGTGGTCGGTAATATATCCCTACTGCTAATTTCTTATTATTGGAGCATGGAATTACTATCCATAGCGATTCTATTGAACATGTTGATTCATTTAATATTTTTATTTCATTTGATTCTACATTATCTTTCACATACAGTGCCACTCCGCCACCCACCCGGCCTGCTCTATCCTTTCGATATATTTTATATCCCGGTATGATTGTGTCCCACAGATTTTCCTCATTCCACCAGGTTTCAGTGATGCCTATTATGTCAATCTCCTCATTTAATACTAGGTACTCTAGTTCACCCATCTTATTAGTCAGACTCCTAGCATTTGTGTAGAAGCACTTTAAAAATTTGCCACTGCTTATTTGTCTGCCCTTCCCTGATGCATTGGATTCCTTTACGGTTGTTTGTCTGCTCTGGCCCATGGTTTGCCCTCTCCCCTCCTCTCTTTCTGACTACAGCTTAGAGAATCTCTATCAATGGATTCTCCTCTAAGAGAAGTCTCCCTCCGATTTACGTGCATCTCCACACCAATCGGCTTTCCCCATCTCTCAGTTTAAAAACTGCTCTCTGACCTTTTTAATGTTTAGTGCCAGCAGTCTGGTTCCACCCTGGTTTAGGTGGAGCCCGTCCTTCCTGTATAGGCTCCCCTCTCCCAAAAGTATCCCCAGTTCCTAATAAATCCAAACCCCTCTTCCCTACACCGTCTCATCCACGCATTGAGACTCTGAATCTCTGCCTGCCTACCTGGCCCTGCGCGTGGAACTGGAAGCATTTCCGAGAACGCCACCATAGAGGTCCTGGATTTCAGTCTCTTTCCTAGCAGCCTAAATTTGGCCTCCAGGACATCTCTCCTACCCTTCCCTACGTCATTGGTACCTACATGTACCACGACCACCGGCTCCTCCCCAGCACTACACATAAGTCTATCTAGATGCCTCGAGAGATCCACAACCTTCGCACCAGGCAGGCAAGTGACCATACAGTTCTCCCGGTCATCACAAACCCAACTATCTATGTTTCTAACGATCGAATCACCCACTACTAACACCTGCCTCTTCCGAACTGGCATTCCCTCCCCCTCAGAGGTATCCTCAGTGCGAGAGGATACCGCAACATCCTCTGGGAGGAGGGTCCCAACTACGGGATGGTTTCCCTCTGCTCCCATTGAATGCTCTGTTCCCTTGAGACTTTCATCCTCCTTAAGAGCACTGGGGCTCTCAGACTGGAGGTGGGACAGTACTACAGTGTCCCAGAAAGTCTCATCCACATATCTCTCTACCTCCCTTAGCTCCTCCAGTTCAGCCACCCTGGCCTCCAAAGCCCGAACTCGGTCTCTGAGGGTCAGGAGCTCCTGCAACGGGTGCACACATACGCCACCCGCCCACAGGGCAGGTAATCATACATGTTACACTCGACGCAATAAACAGGATAGCCCCACTCTGCTGCTGGGCTTCTGTCTCCATTTTTCTAATGAACAAGTTTAAGTGTAAACTGGGATTCTTTTAAACCTCTGGAATATAGATTATGATAAGAGTTATGTTTTAAAGAAGGCCAGAAGTCACTAGTGCCCTCTAACCTCCCCTCTAACTCCCTCTCCAAACTCCCTGTTAGCAATTCCTGCAAGCTCCTGGTCGCTGAGTCACAGGCTTATATAGCTCTGGTAGCCCTCCCCTGACTGAGGCTTAGCCAATTAACAGAGGCTTCTAGATTTCAAACCTTTAGAAGCTCCTTCAAGCAAACAAACAAACCAACCAAACAGATAAACACAAGCTCAGCACACAGCAAATAACTCCCACACACAAACACACACTCCAGACAGCCACTTACCACAAGGGTCCCGTTTTTACTCCTCTTTCACCTGGAGAACTCCCTCTCCAAACTCCCTGTTAGCAATTCCTGTTCGCAAGCCATATATGTTCACAAGAAGATATAAAGTATGCCTCATGAGGTATGACTTGAAAACTCATAATTGTCTTGGTAAACTATGTGTAGCCACAATGTACATAAAGACATAAGAGTCTACTGCATGATGTTACTAAGATGTACTCCAAATCTAGGGAGCAATCATAAACCAGTAGCCAAAGCCTCAATCAGGTTTCAACAAAAATCAAATACACCATGTCCTGGTTACATCCCATTCTTTTGCAGGAAAAAGGATGTAGGCAAAAATTTACATTTTGCCAAAGAAACAACTGGGGGTTCCTATCCACACAGACTTGCTGTTTTCTGAATCTCAGCTGAAGATGATTTTCAGAGAAGAGAAAGCAAATGTCCCAAGTCATCTCTCTCCCTTCCTCTCTACCCATGGCATGGACACACTAGAGTAACAAAGGAAACATTATGTTGGTGGGAGAGCCTGGGAGAGGAAGGACAGGATCCTGACTGAGGCTATGTCTACACTGCAAGGTTTTTGCGCAAAAAACAGCTGGTTTTGCACAAAAACCCGTGGAGCGTCCACACCTCAAATGCGCTTTTGCGCAAGGAAATTAAGAGTAAAATGGCAGAACAGAGGCCTTTTCCCTCCTTTTACAAGGCATAACTCCCTTTTGCACAAGAGTTCTTGCGCAAAAAAGGCAAGTGTGGACGTTCCAGAGGAAACAGCACAGGTTCTCTGATGGCCATTCTGTGAATGGCCATCAGATCTTTCTTGCGCAAAAGCACATCACTTTTGCGATGTGCTTTGAGGTGTGGACATACTCTTGCGCAAGAAGTTTTTGCGCAAAAACTCTTGAGCCAAAGGCTTTTTGCGCAAGAAGCATGTAGTATAGCCATAGCCTGAATGAATTCAACCAGTCAAGCTATGTCTACACTGCAGAGTTTTTGCACTTGCAGAGCATCCACACCTCAAGCGCGTTTTTGTGCAACTAAATCGACAGAATGGAGGGGTTTTTGAAGTGTAGGTATTCCTCTTTCTACGAGGAATAACTGTTTTTTGCACAAGAGCTCTTGCGCAAAAAGGTGTGTGTGGACGAGGAACTGCCTCTTTTTGTGCAAAAAACCCCTATGGAAAAAAGCACGGGTGCCCTGGTGGCCGTTCTGTGGATAGCTATCAGCACTTTCTTTTGAGAGAGCGCCCAGACTATATGGACGCTCTCTTGCGCAAAAGCGCATCGCTTTTCCAATGCACTTTTGCAGTATGGACGCGCTCTTGCACAAGAAGTTTTTGCAGAAGATCTCTTCTGCAAAAAGCTTCTTGTGCAAGAAATCTGCAGTGTAGACATAGCCTCAGACTGATGGAATATGTGGTGAGAGAGACTTTTGAATTGAATACACTTAGCTTGTTAAGTTAGACATTATTTGCATTTTAATTTTCTTGTAACCAATTCTAACTGTTAATGCCACATTACTTAGAACCACTTAAAATCTGTCTTTCCATAGTTAATAAATTTGCTTTATTGTTTTATTCATACCAATCTGTTTGGACTTTAAAGTGTCTGAGAAATCCGATTAGTGATAATAGGATAAGTGCATATCATTTTCTAGTAATAAAATGGCAGGCTTTATATGAGTTTGTATTGTCCAGGGGTATAGCTCCGTTGGGATTACTGTGGTACCCAAAGGCAAAATGTTTTTGGCAGAATCAAGAGTCTTCGACGTGCCGTTCAATTCAAAGCTTTATTCAATGTGCACAAAGGGAGAGCACCCCAGTACAAAACCAGCCAGGCTCTCTCGGAGGGGCAAGTCCCCTCCTTAGTATTTTATAGCATAGAGTGGTTGCGCCACACGAACCTTTGTCCAGTCTTGTCACATTCTTTACATTCAGCATAACGGATCATGTTTAACATTCCCATAGATAAATCTGTTTACCACATACTGTGACCCTATAGATAAACCTCTTTACCACATACCAGTACCTTGACCCTCTATCTGCTGAGATCACCCTCACCTCCCCTCGGGCACTTTCCAAGAACAAAGAGAAGATATTCCAGAAACTGATTAACTACCCAAGGGCGGAGGGGGGGTGAGCTCGGCAGGTTTCTCTGCACGTACCTGCTAAATTATCCTTGGCATAAAACACATACAGTCCTAAGCATAGGCACAATATACAAAACCCTTCAATTCTCACAGTGAAGCAGTGTAAAAGGCACTCCACCCTGGAGAACTGAGAGGACACAGCTATTCACTGGTCCAGATTGTACTACAGATAATAGGATATCACAAATCTCAAGGATCTTTTTCTTTGGGCTGGTATGTCGTCCTTAAGGTCTGCTGACTCCATATGGGATGCCAATTATTGCGGTTAACGTCCCTGTACATTTCCATACCACAGGTGCCAGGGCTCCCTTCTGGCTCATTTCCAGTCATCACCAAAGCAGGCTGTGAGCATACTGGGTAGCGTATGTCAATGGAGCATCTTCATTCGTTTTTTTTTCCAAGATGACCTCTCCTTTTTCTATACAGCTCCTTTTGGGTCACACTGCCTGGAGTCTCATCTTCAGAGAAATTTTTGGATTCTGCTTGATTTTTGTCAAACTACCCCATCTAGTGAATCAATGGCAAGGAAATTTATAAGGATTGTTACCGTGTTATTAGTTATATAATTGTAGCAACTATGAACCCTAGTCATAGAGCAGGCTGCCTTTTTGCTACGCACTGTACAAACACAGCACAAAACATGGACCCTGTCAAACAACCACCTTCCTCTAGCAGACATTTAACTAGGTCTTCCTGGGAAGGAAAGGTGATCCCCATTTTAAAACTAGAGAAGCTGAGGGAAAAGGAGAGGTGACTTGTGAAAGGCCATGGAGATGAGTACACGTTCATTCAGATTACAATTGCAGTTGTGATTTTTTTATCTGATTAGAAGAACTTGTATCTTCATGGGTTGCAAGAAACAAGATCTGGTTTCTATGCCATACAGTAGCTTTTCTCCCATCACAGCCATGGTTCATATTCACACCAAGCTGTAACTGAGGAGTGGGAGTGAAGGGCAGGCATTTTTCTAGCTGAGTACATTTGGGCCATCATATTTCAGAACCAACTGCCAGGTGATGTGTGATGGGTTTGTTTTTTATAGAATTACCCTCACCTTCCAACCATAGTTCCCACTAAGGTGCGCGTCTGCGTGGCCACACACAAAAAATTCTCTGTCCGCCCACCAACCTCGCAGAGCCATGCAGCAGCACTCTTTCCTGCTGGCAGGTGAGTGATGTGGCAGGCGGCTCCTCCAGGTCGGCTGAGGTAGCGTGCTGGGGTGGGGCTGCTGGGGGAGGTGGCTGACGCGATGTGATGGAGAGGGCCTGCTCTGGTGACCATGGCTGGGACCTGTCACGTGGCAGGAGGTCGCCAGGACTTGCTGAGTAGCATGGGGTCTGGGACTGGCTCGGGGTGGGGGGGCAGCTCAGGGGGCTAGTGGCTTGCTTGGGGGGCCAGGAGCTGGGGCTGGCTCAGGAAATTTGCTCGGGGGGGCGGCCTACGCAGGGAGCCAGGGCCAGTTGGGGGCCTGCTCAGGAGCCGGGGCTGCGTGGAGGGGGCTGGTCCAGTGGCTGGGGACAGCTTCAGCCCTTCCCCAGGGCTGAAGCTGCATTCAGGGCTGCAAAGTAGCTTTCTGACTGCTCTCTGGGTGGAACACATGGCAGCTGCCCAAAGCTGGAGCCAAGGTGGGGGGGTGGCTGGTGCTGGGGTGGCTGGTGCTGGGGGCCCCTGCATCTCTCTCTCTCTCCACACACACACCTCTCATTTGCCCCTCAGAGCCCCCTTCCCCTCAACCCCCTGTCCCCACACCCATGTCACTGCCCCACCCCAGCACCTCACTCCTTGCCAACCCCAGGCACTGGCAGCAGCTTCCCTCTGCCCCAGCTGGGGACTCATAGCCAGCCCCACAGCAGCAGCCTGAGGCAGTCCCTGCTCTGCCACAGGCGGCCCAGGGAGCAGCGCTCCCTGCCTGTGGGGCACATCTCACCTTTTCCCCAAGAGGTGGGGGGACGCTACCTGGGAGAGTTCCTTGGGGAGCAGTGCCACTGGTGGGTGCCACAGTAGCACACATCCAAACAAGCACATGTGACCTCATTGTTGGCGCACAAGACAAAATTCACTCCGGTCGTAGATGGAAAATCTTAGAGGGAACACTGCTTCCAACCCTTCCACTTAATACTATGGGAAGGAGATGTGGGCTGCACAGCAACTACACTAGACAACATTCAAAGCACTGTGTCCAGCAAAAGAAGGTGCTGGAAATTTTAAGCTGGCCTGTGTCCTCTGGTTAACTAGGGTTGTCAGATGGTTTAACCAAAAATACCGAACACGCCCCCACAAAAAAAAAAACCAGCAGGGAAAAAATTCTGTTGAGGGAAAAAAAAGGGGGGGAGACCAAAGTTATTGAGCAACAACAACAACCAACAACAACAAAGGACCCCGAGAGTTATTAAGCAAAAAAAAAAAAAACCAACCAAGCATTAAAACAGCATATGCTTTTTAAGTGCGTGCAGAGTCAGGTGCAGAGTCAGAATAGGGATAGGAAGAGGGGAGGGTTGAGCACTAAGACCCAGGGAAGGCATTGCTTCCCCTTGCTTCAGGTCTTTAGGCTTTTTGCCGGTGACCATCTTGTTTTCTTGATCGAGCCAGAAGGAACCAAGTAAGCAGGGGGGCCGGGGCCGGGGGGCTGGGCCCAGTTGCTGAGTGTGTCATAGGGTTGCCAGGTGTCTAGTATTTTCGCCTCCTGGCAGGGAAAAAAACCCAGAAAATACCGGACATTTTGGGTGTCCAGTATTTTCTGAATTATTTTACCAGACAGGAGGCGAAATACTGGACGCTCCGGGTCAATACCGGACACCTAGCAACCCTATGATTAACATAGCCAGTAAAGCCCTCTGGGATAGCTTATACACATGAGGAACAGTCTTCTGATGCCATGTACACAGAGTGGCATCTTCATCACACAGCAAAGAGCACTATAAATTGTCTAGTCACATAGAGCTATGGTAGGTGGGCCTAATTTTACCAGTTACAGGACAAAGTTAGATGTGGCCATCAACACAGCAAAATATCCACATACATACCCCATTACAGGAATGTGCCAAACAAGACAGCTAGTCAGAGATAACTAAGATTCTCTGGTCAGGCGATTATGAGTCATGCAATATGGATACCCACCATAAATCCTCTGACGAGAGGATGAGAGAGAGAATGAACTACATGTGACAGTTGCTTAATGCTCTACTGGAAAGCATCAAGATACTGTGGGGTTGAGAGTGGTATAAGAACCTATATTAAACAGTGGTTTGCTAGAAGTGGTTAATGGCTTCTATCAGCTCAAAAAGGGGCTACATTTAATGTGTCTAAGACAAGCCCAATGTAATAATTATAAATTTGTAAATTTCAAGTTTATTTTTCTAATAATTTAACTTTATTCACTATGATTTTTAAAAGAATAAACCTGAAGCAATTATATAGCATCATATTATTCTGAAAAGGACTTAAGAATTCAGTTACATAATAATAGACTGATGGAGAGAGATGTTACATAGAGTTGAACCAGGCAGCAAAGAAGTTTTCAGGTGAGATTTGCAAATGAGCAGTGGAGAAATATGGGAGGGCTTTTCCAGGTGGAAAAAACATGTTATGAACTGTTAGTACACAAGGCCATAATTACTATGCCTGCAACCAGGACTGGAGGCTAGAAAAAACTCAGTGATTGTAAGGCAGAACAACTTGTAAGAATATTAAAGACAAAATTATGTTAAAATATTATTAGAAAGCGCTAACTAGTGTAAACACAAGATCAGTAAAGCCGGAGTTAGGAGGGGCATGTCTTTTGGCAGTTGAAAGATATCTTTGACTTGTTGATTTGAAATACCAGCAACTGTTATCTCTTCTACAAAGTGAAAGGAAAACACCATACATAGGTAGGAAAAGCCAGGTTCCAGGAAAGTAAAAAACGCAAATATCTAGAAGCTCCCTGGTTTGACTAGATTAGGATGTAAATGACCAACCCTAAAATAAAAGGGGATTAGCGAAGTATGCTTCATTAGCATAATAATTCGCAGACGCTATTCTGCTCGTCCAGCTGATTTGAACCATGAAGTGCGCAATTTCGGTCGGCTACATTTGCATCCCTAGTTCGAACTAGGGAGCAAGTGTAGATGTACCCTAAGTGTAACATATATGGTGTCATCCTGAGAGCTGTGCAGGTGGATCGGACTGCAGGATCACAGCCTCTGTTAAGAAAAGTTTTTGAGTTACTATTATGGAAGACTTGAAGATGCATTTAAAAACTACAGTATAACAGCTACAATTAATCAGCATGGATTAATGAAATGAAACTCCTGTCAGACAACTTTGCTGTTCTGCTGTTTTAAATAGCAATCTCATTGTTCATCATTTAGCCTGTCACATCTCTCTAAATAGCTCTATTGGCACTCATAAATCATTATCCCAGCTCCTTATTTATTGCTATCATCCCATTTTAAGTTTAAAATACTTGTTTTCAGCTGCAATGATCACAAATCTCTATGGCAGTGTTTCTCAAACTGTGGGTCGTGACCCCAGGGGGTCATGAGCAACTTAGAGGGGGGTTGCAGCTGGATTCGGTTTTTCACTTGCGACCCCTCTTGCCCGGGCCGAAGAGTGGCAGGGCGGCGGAAAGCAGCCGCCAGCAAGCCGTGAAGTGTGGCCAGGGCTGCAGGACTCCAGGAGCAAGGCTCAGCTGCAGGAGGATGCAAGGCAGTGGGAGAGTGAGGCTGGCGCCGGTGCAGGAGTGGACGCGCGAGGGGCCAGTCGGGGCATGGTTGCCGGGCGACCAAACGCTTCCCCATGTCCTCTGCTGACAGACATGGTCTGAGAAATCACTTTCCAGGGGCCAGAAAGCACGGGATGAGCCAAGGTAAATGGCTGTGGCTTGTGGAGTGCAGGGCTGAGGGCATGGATATGTGAGACGCCAGCTGTGTTTCTATGAACTTTATGTACCCGTGTAGCCAATGCGTATTGCTGAGCAGGATGTTGATGCTCACCATTATTTCAATGGAATCCTGCAGAGAGACCGTCAAAATTTTTAGAAACGTAAATTTCTGCTGCAGGGTCCATGGCAGTGCAGCTTTGGGCCTTTCCCCATTGCAGGACACTGGCCTCTACCATTCCTCAATCACTTGTGCAGGAACCAAAGCGGAACATAGGTGGGCTGCATGTGAAACAGGGCAAAAGCCACCACCCTGGAGACGTTGTGCCCCAGTTTCCTTGCTTACCTTGAGCAGGGAGATGTCTGCCAGGGAGTTACCCGCCTTTGGGGAAGTGTGGCATGATTAGAATTATGTTCCTGCAAAGGGAATTTTCTCACCCTGTCTGGAACTTCTTTAGTTCATACAAATGCAAGCCACCCCAACCCATTCACTCACATGATTACACTGCTTGCTGAGATGCATTTCTTGCAAGAGTCAGTGGAAAAGTGAGTGGAAATGTTGGAAAAGAGGCTTGTCAGTGAAATGTTACAATGTAGCACTCAATGTTACCAGACTATTTGGGGGCATTCTGCTGAACAGCAGAGACCTTAACGGCCTATTTACCATGTTGGGGGAGATTGCAACAGATAAGGAGATGTCCTAGAAAAACAGGGAGGATTTGTTTTGTGAAGTGTTCATTAGCAACTGAGTGCAGGTGTTGGGAACACATTTAGGGTATGTCTACACTGCACAGCTATTTCGGAATATCAGTGGTATCCCAAAATAGCTACCCCACGTCTACACAAGCCACCTGTTATTTCAAAATATTTCTCAAAATAACGGGAGTGCTATTTTGCCATCCTGGTAAGCCTCGTGGTACAAGGGATGGCTCAAAATAGTGCATTATTTCAAAATTTGGTGCTGGGTAGATGCACCAAATTTCAAAATAGATTTGAGATAAGATACGCTCAAATTGTGTTAGGGTAAAAGAAAGCAGCAGAGAGAAAAGAGGGGAGACCAACCTCACTGAAACAAAAGAACTGAAAAGGCATTTTTCTGTTTTAATCTAGGGCCAGATGTGGGGCGAGCCGATACTTTACCAACTATTCCTGAATTGTTACAAGAGGACGGGCAAGGTGGGTGTGCGTGGTGTCTGTGATATCCAATGCAATCTAGAGTGCTCTATGGGATGATGCATAGCCCACCTGGACAACTGATTTTAGTATCTGTCTCCTTGTCTGACAAGTGCTCCATAAGCTTGGCTAATTTAGCATAGTTGTCAAAGTCGTGATTGGCCAAGAGGGCTGCATAATTGGCCATTCGGAGCATGAGAGTTGTGGAGGAATAAACCTTCCTACCAAAAAGGTCGAACCTCTTACTTTCTTTGTCGGCTATGGTACTTTTATATGGTGGTGCCTTGGCTCTTTGTTGTGCCGCATCGACTACCAATGAATTAGGTTGGGGATATGAGAAAAGAAAAACCATCCCTTTGGTGAGGACGAAGTATTTCTTGTCCACTCTTTTGTTGGTAGACAGGACAGAAGCTGAGGTCTGCCAGATGTCATTAGCTACCTCAAGAATAGCTTCATCAATGGACAAAGCTATCTTGGACTTCTGAGGGCTGTAAATTTTTCAGGAGTCGGTGTTGCTTCTCCTGTACCTTCATCAGTTGAAACTACTGAATAGCGGCTACCCACTTGAAGTTGTCTTGAAACTGTCTGAGATTGTCGGTTGGTGATGTATCTCCCAGGATTACTGCCTCGTCAGAGTGAGAGGAAGATTGGTCTGTAGTAGAAATGCCCTGTGGCTGTTCATGATCAGACAGTTGACCTTCCTCGGGGTCAGACTGTTGGGGTGGAAGTGATGTAGTCTGAGTAGGAGTGGGAGGGTGAGTGTCAGCAGGAGCAGGAGAAGGTATCTGGCGTCTTCTGGAGGTGGAACAGTGGTAGCATGGCAACCAATGTCGAGAACGGTCCAGTGACATACAGTAGCGTGCTGGTCAATGGTGTTCATAATAAGAGCAGTAGCTACGATGGTGGCTGTAGTAATATCTGGTAGGGGAGGAGTGCCTGGAGGAAAAGGTGCTCTTGCGATCATCATAGTAAGTGGCATATGCTGATAGTGTTGGAGACCTGGATGATTTGGATGCAGCCCTTAAAGGAGGTGGAGAAACCAAGATGCGTTGATATAAATGGTATGAGTGAAAGCGTGGTACTGGAGAGCAGTGTGATATCAAACTGTAGTATTCTCTGTAATGCTGCGGAACATCAGTAGGTGGGACTGATAGCACAGGGGAGGTAGAAAGCGGTGCCGGGTTCCGGCCTTGAGGAGGAAGCCACAATTCTATTAGTTTTAGACCAAGCCTTAGCCTGTGCCAACGATGGTGTCGGTGCTGCACCTGCATGTTGGGCCGCGGAAGCTCTTGTTGGTGCCAGGGGTGCTCCCGGTGCCAAAGGCAGTGCTGGTGTGGAAGAAGACGTCAATGCCGCCGGCACTGACAAGAGTGCTAGTGCTGACACCTGTGCTGGACCCAGATCTGGTGCCACAGCTGGAGTAGCTGGCATACTGCGGCACTGTTTTGTTGCCATATCCCTGGAGCGGGTGGGAACAGTGCTAAAGGTGCCTGGTTTATCACCGGTGCTTACATTGACTCGGTGGTAAGGACCGTGCTGGAGAGGCTCTTCTCTTCATTGAGGAAGGGGGCTCAAGCGATGCGCTCTATGTTTTTCAGTCCTAACAGGGTCTGAATGAGGTGAGGAAAGCTGTGGCTGCGAGGGCTGCAGGGCCTTATCAAATAACAGCATCCGGAGCCTCATTTCCCTGTTTGGTCTTGCTCTAGCAGTTAACGTAGAGTAGCGAGGACACTTTTGAGAGATGTGTCCTTCCCCAAGCAACGAATGCAGCGGGAGTGTCCATCTGAGGTGGGCATGGGCTCCCCGCAAGAATTGCATTTTTAGAAGCCTGGAGAATCTGGCACGTTTTTAGCTGTAATTTTTTTTTTTTTAAATAAAGACCACGAGCCATGGAGGGCTCTGAATGGGTTTTTTTTCCCCTAATGTAACGAGAGTACTATTACTAGAATAACTAAGTTAAAAACCAACTAACTTGAATTTTTTTCATTCTGAGAGGATAGAGAGGTAGCTCACTCGATCTGCAACGGAGGGCGGTTAGGAGAAACTGGTGGGAGCCAGACCGCACGCTTGAAGAAACATTGCGAAGGGCATGAGGCACATAATGCACATGCGCGGTCCGGCAGACTACTGCTAACAAATCTCCGATCTGCGGCGCCAGGACACCCTACACCAACAGTCAATCACCCACAGGGACACTACTCAAAGAAGAACCATGGGTGTTGGATCTGTATTCCATATTGGTAAAGCAGCCTGGGGTTGCGTGGCAGGGAGATTGGGGGAGATAAGGCCATTGTCTAGAGGCAGGGGAACCACGGCTGGCTGGGCCAGCATGGGGCTATGAGAATGAGTCTCGCTGTGTCCCTCCTTGAGTATCATCTGGTTGAAAAGGGGGATCGGAGGAAAGGTGTATAGGAGGTGGTGACTCCATTTGATGGTGAGAACGTCTCCAAGGGAGCCCTTAACTATGCCAGCTCTGGAGCAGTATAGGACACTTCTTGTTTTGTGTTTGTGCCCCCAAAAAATTATCAGAGGATGTCCCATTGACTGAAAAATATTTCTAAGATGCCCTGGTCTATCTGCAACTCCTGTTCCTCAGTTAAGGCTCTGCTCAGTGTGTGTGTTTAGGGTGGTGGTGGTGTTTAGGGTGCCCAGTAGGTAATATACTTACAGTAATCCCATGGATGAGGCACCAATTTCACAGGGCAATAGCCTCCGTACCGAGGGCATGGGAATGGGCACCACCGTGCCTGTTCATGTAACATACAGGCAACGTTATTGGTATATATTCTGGCATCTCTGCCAGCTGTTACCGCAAGGAAACGATAGTAAACTAGTTTCACAGCTCTGGGCTCTAGAATGTTTTGTGGAGAGCCCTTTCTTTTGATGTCCAAAGACCCTGCATCGTTGAATTTCCCACGCGCGCACCCCAACCCATGAGGGAGAAGTTTGTTATGACGACTGAAGGTTCCAGTTCTTGGAATGGAATTCCTGTGCACAGGTTCTCTGTTTTGTCCAAAGTAGTGCAGTCTTTACTGTTAGGAGAGTCCTGGTCAGAGGGCAGCAGTTTGTGTTTTAGGTTGTGTTGAGCCAGCTCTGTAGGCATCACATGAACAAATGTGTATTCAGAACCACATCACGCCATGTGGCCGAGCAATTGAAGGCAATCTTGTGACATGACTTGTGGCCCAGGTCCCTGATTTTTACAAATCTGTTGAGAGACAAGGAGGCTATGTCCATCCTTGAGTTGAGTTGTGTGCCTATACACTGTACGGATTACACTGGTGTAGCACAGACTTTGTTTTATTAGCAGACCTAAAGTGTGCATATCATAACCAGGTGGGTATTGCAACAGGAATCTGCTTCTGATTTCGACTTGATCAGGCAGTTATCAAGATAGGGGAAAATGACAAGATTTTGTTTCCTTAGGTAGGTGGTGACTACCATGAGCCATCTTGGAGAAAATCCTTGGTGCTATGTAGAGTCCAAATAGTACGACTGCATACTGGTAGTAGTGCATAGCTAGGACAAAGAGGAAAAAGCACCTGTGAGAAGGATGAATAGTAACACGAGAACAGGCATCCAGTAAGTTGAGACACAAAAACCAGTAACCAGGCTACAGAGCAGGAATGATGGTGGCCAGTGTTACCTTTTTAAGCTTTCACTTTTTTACGTATTTGTTGAGAGCCCTAATATCTAAAATGGGGCACCATCCTCCATTCTTTTTCTGGATAAGGAAAAAGTGAGAGTAGAAACCACTCCCTCCATATCCATGTGGGACAACTTCTATAGTGCCTAAGCGGAGAAGGGAAACCTCCCGTCGTAAAATCTCATTGTGAGAGGGTCCCTGAAGAGGGATGGCATAAGTGGGTGTGAGGGAGGAATAGATATAAACGGAATGGTATATCCCAAGGATTAATTGTAGCACTCTTCTGTCAGATGTTATTCTCTGCCATTTGACGCAAAAGGTCAGAAGTTGATGAGTGAATATGTTATCACTTGTTGGCACCTCTGGAACTGGTAAAGATGTTTTCGGTCCCTCAATGGAGGCCTCAAATTTGCTTATTCTGCAGAGGTGGCTGGTTTCTACTGTTGGTTTGGTTATGTCCATGCTGCTGCCTGTGGTTGCTATCTGCAGTGCTGCATCAGCTGTTCTTTGCACCAATGTTTCTGCCATGGTTGCTCAGTGCTGCAGTGGGCCCGAGCTTTTCTGAGGCAGGCAGAGTCAGGCATATAGTCTCAGTGCGAACTCTCTGCACATTGTTTAAAACTATCGTGATCGGTGCCTGAGATGCCTGGTGTGTCATATGTACTGAGGTGAGGTGTGGTCTTCACTCTTGCTGCCAATTTCTCGCTCGCACACTGCTTGGCCAACTGAGACTTGAGGAAAAGCGTTTTAGATTTTTTTCCCTTTGTCAGCTTTGGGCTTATTGGACCATTCACTGCCCAGATCGGAGGATGGATGTTGTGCTTTTTCAAGCTTGAGCATTTTAAGGTGGAGGTATCTATCCCTGGGAATACACACATGGAGCTTGGCACAGTGATGACAGCCATGACTGCTAGACGTGGTTTTTGACTAAACATCTGAAGCACTTGGAATGTCCATCGGATACAGGCAGAGTCATTACAGGCAGGGCAACGTTTAAACACAGGCATCATTGCAGAACAGGGAAGATAACAGGAACAACCAAGGAGAAACTATTGGAGAAAAGTTTGTTTTGTGATTTTTTTAGGAAGACTAACTTGGATGAGAACGGAGGGTAACAGGAGAAGAAACAACTGAAAACGAACTACTTTGAGCTATGACATAATGCTAAGTGAAGAGCACTGCTGAGCTCCATCTTAAACCAGGGATGGCAAAAAGAAACTGAGGGGAGGGGGACTGAGCATACACAGCTGCACAGCACGATGCCGCCCCCCCCCCAAGTTACTGCTGTAAATAATCTGGTCTGTGGCAGTGGAACACACAGATGCCTGCTCTAGAAGACCCACAGGGATGTCTCTTGAAAAAGAAGGTCTCTCGTTGCAGGGCTCTTCAAACAAACAAAAAATACCATTCATTCATTTTATTGATAAAAATCAGGTGAACACCTTCAGATTTTCTGAAGTAGCACAAATGAGCACAATGAAGTTCTGGACAGTAAAAAGGTATTGGTGGGGGTCAGAAAGGAGTTATGGAGGTGAAAAGAAAGAGCACATCAATTATCCCAAATAATATTAAAAATTGTCCAGGGACAACATTGTCCATAAATCACCAGTGTGCCCCTCCTAATATGGGGAACTTAACTGTTATTAGGATACTACATTCTCTCATACAGTCTATCACTCATACTCGCAAAGCCCCCTTTCTATTTTTTAAAGAAGGGAACCATGAATTTAAAATAGGGCTGTTGATTAATTGCACTTAACTCACGCATTACAAAAATTGTAAAAATCATGTTAAACCATAGAATACAAAATGTATTAAATATTTTAAATGATTATATTTTCAGATATATTAATTTTTATTACAACACAGAATACAAAGTGTACACTGCACTATTACCAATATTTACATAACAGTATCTTTCATTTCACCCCCACAAAAAAGTACTACTGAAAATCATGAAAGTGCAACTTACAAATGTAGAATTTGTTACATAACTGCATTCAAAAACAATATAAAACTTTAGGGCAGTCCTACTTTTTGGTCAGCCTATCGCAAAGCAAAAGTGTGAGACTTCTAAATAACTACAGCACAACAGCCCACAATTTAAGATTCTGAAATGCGGTCTCAAATCTGAGGGACAAGGTATGAAGCATGCTTTCAGAAGCCTTCAAGAGCAACACTGATGCAGAAACTATAGAAACTGAACCACCAAAAAAGAAAACCTTCTGCTGGTGGCATCTGACTTAGATGATAAAATGAACATGCATTGGTCTGCAATGCTTTGGATCATTATCAAGCAATCATCAGCATGGACATATGTCCCCTGAAATGGTGGTTGAAGCACAAAGCCATGTGAATCTTTATCCTATCGAGCACAAATATCTTATGACAGTGACTACAACAGTGCCATGTGAATGTCTGTTCTCACTTTTGGGTGACACTAAAGAAGCAACAGACAGCAGATAAATTTTAACTAAGCTTGTTTGTCTAAGTGATTGGCTGAACAAGAGCTAGGCCTGAGTGGACTTGTAGGCGCTAACACTTGATATTGTTTTACTTTTTTAATACAATTATTTTACATAATTCTACAAGTTCAGCGTTCATGATAAAAGACATTGCACTGTAGTACTTGTATTAGGTGAACTGAAAAATACTGTTTCTTTTGCTCTTTTTACTGCAAGTATTTATAATAAAAATAAAGTGAGAACTGTGCACTTTGTATTCTGCGTTTTAATTGAAATCAATATTTGAAAATGCAGAAAACATCCAAAAATATTTAAATGGTATTTATTAACAGTGTGATTAATTTTTTAATCACTTGACAGTCCTAGTTTAAAATACATTTTTAAGATACATATCTTTAACATACAGTCATGTGGAAATGGTAGTGGGACTGATCCATTGGATAGCTCTTGGGTTGTCCACATCCAGGTCCAAAAGAAGCATGAGCGGGTCTTCTGAGTGTTGGTGTCAACTCATCGCAAACTCATGTATGGGTTGGGGAAATGCCAAACAAGGAAGGTGATCTTGAGTATCTATGCGCACCAATCTCATGTTCAGATGCAGCAGCTCAGGCCAAAATTCTACCCTCAGTTATCTCTCTGCACCCTTAATGAAGTCAGGAGTTTCACACTAAGGGCATTCTCTGGTACTTAATTTTGCATTGCCTTGAAATAGTCTTTTTGAGAAATTTTATTCAAAAATTTTCATGCAGTTTTTTTTCTTTCAATATCCATTCAGATCATAAAAATTCAACCAGCTACAATTAACTGCAATCAGTAAAACAGAAAAATAACCTGGCAAATAAATACCAAAATGTAATGCTCAAAATAAAAGTTTATTTAGCATATGAAAATGGTTCAGGTTAATTCTCTACACTCACTATATTTTCATTATAAAGGTTTAAACATGTAAAAAAATCAAATGCCAACATTTCTGAAAAAATACGATTAAATTCAAAATTCTGAACACTGTGAGCAAAAGGAACAAAACCACCAACAATTAGTGAATATAATACAAGTCACAGTGTCTGTGTAAGTTTAAACATTAGCTAATGTAGCTTAGAAACATAGAAATCCACTTTATTCACTTTAACCAGTGACTGTAGCTTAGACAACATGAATTCAAACTTCCTAGAATTCAACTACTGCCCTTTTCTTTCAAGTATAAGGAAAGCAGGAGAGAGTTACCCTATAAGGGGGGTGAAAAGCATCAGCTGGTCATCAATTTGCAGTACAAATGTTAAGATAAAGAATTATTGACGATGGGCTAATCTACACAAGCATGATACAGCAGAACAGCTGCTGTAGCATATCTGGTGAAGATACAAAATAGTGACAGGAGAGTGCTCTCCCCTTTCAGCATACTTACTCCCTCTCAGCAAGAGGTGGAAGCTATGTTGCCAGAAGAGCATCTCCTGACAACAAGCACTAGCGTGGAGAGCGCTTAGGTGGATGTAACTTGAGTCACTCAGGAGATGGCTTTTGCACAACCCAGGGCAACATAAATTACAATGACTTAAGCTGTAGTGTAGACCAGCTCTTATTTTCTAATGAGTATTATAAAGCTCAGTTTAGTAAAACTGAGTAGCAGCATAAATACTTCATGGAATATTTGATCAGTATGCTCAAGTTCAGTTGCTTTGTTGCATAGTTCTGTATGCAAAGTAAAAACAAAAATAGTAACATCTTACTGCTCCTTTCCCCCAAAATAAGAAAACACTGTTAAAAACAGAACTAATTAGAACAGCATAAATAGAAAATATTATGCTTAGGAATCTACCATTGGTCCCATTGCACTGGCCATATTATTTCCATTGCCAGCAATGGAAAGTCTCTGAAAGGAGATTTTCCAGAACCAGAAAGTAAAATTGATCTATTCATAAAACAGTCTGGATGGCTTAAATGCTCTTGAGATGTTGCAAGCTTCAATTAAGGCCTGTAATTTGAAAAAGAAAAAAAAATACATTTGATAACAGATAACATGTTTAACACTGACATTTTCATAAATAAGATCTTATTTGTGTAACAAAAAATGAATGCATAGTGAAGATCAGCAACACACACATTTGGTTTGCACAAATGCATTTTGTTGTTTTATGATTAAAGTAGTCCTATTTTGAACAGCTACTATCTAGGCTTTTGCTTCTTTTTGCCAGATACATTTTCCTGTAGGTCTGAAACATTGAGTCTTTGTCTGGAACATGAAGAGCCTCATTTCCCTCAAGGATCTGTATTGCTGCATCAAGTGGAATATTGTCATCAACTGAAAGACAAACATGAAACATTTATCATTTACTTATAAACTGAGCTATGTTTTACCTGTTAAAATAAAGTGAAATACAAATGCAAGTATTTGAGTCCAGAATCAGAGTTTTACATGTGAAGTGTTTAAGACAACCCACTGTGAAAACAATTACTACGTAACCTGATTTACTAAACAATCTAGCATTTAAGTCCCTACCCCACAATCATATGTAGACTAAACAGTTTAGGTTTGTGTACACTATGGAATTATAGCAAAATATTCCCACTGATGCTACCGCTGGTTCAGCTGAACCCAAATGGAGCATTAGGGCAATAAAAATCTCCAGAAAACACCAGTTACATCTGCATTCAGCTCCCATTGGTGCAGCTGAGCAAGTGTCAGTGCTAGAGATAATATTTTGCTAAAATCTCTTACTGTACATTAACCATTTTCAAAGCCAAGCAAAATGTATTTTATTCCAAGGTAAAAATCAAGTCATTTCACCTTGAGCCATTTCTTCAGTTTTTCTTTGCTTCATTGGGATATAATTTAACCAATCTTCCTTTTTACTTTTGACTCCTAAAAATAAAAAAAATTAAAAATTGAAGTGAAGGATAAATCTTACAATTACCACTCATCATTACCACTTATAAGCACACAAGCCACGTATAATAGGAAAGCAAGCAAGTGTTCAGTCTTAAATTGTTCTTGAAGTGGCCAAATGCATGTCGCTCTTTTAGTTATCTTGCAGATCCCTCCCCCCACCAGACTGGGATGGGGGAAACTCAGGGCTTCTGTCCTACAGGGATGGGGGTCTTGGGTCTTCAGCCCTGTGGGAGGGACCTGCTGGAGCTTCAGAATGAGCAGGGCTGAAAGCCCCAAGACTCATCTGGCACACCCAGTTCATGAACTTTTTAAGATTATCATGTGCAGTTCAGAGTGTCAAGAAGTTGAGCCACCCCTCATTTACAGTTTTAGTATAAACATGGAATCTAAAAGACTGGAATTACTATGTATTAATTTCACAGAAGAACAATACATCATTATTATTCAACAATATCAATTCTTCCCCATCCCCGCCCCACAACAATATCAATTCTTCCACATCCCCACCACACAAAAAGTATCAAGGGTGTGTGGTTTTAAGCTCAATACCAGCAATAAACCACTTTTGGCTTTGCATCTCAGCATCGAACCTGTTGCCTCCTTTCATCTGCAAGACCCCTTGTTATTGTTTACATAGTTTCACAGACAAGAAGAAAAAATTAATTTATACTGTACCTGCCACAAGGGATTTGTCTTTTTCAGATGAGTGTGTGATATCCAAACTCTCCCCATCAGTGGCTGTATTTCTGAACAATATCTCTGGACACAACTTAAATTCGAGCATTTGTGGTTTGTGTAGTTTATCCTCTTCTAATGTTGAGCTATTAGTTTTCAAGTCCTGGCTGAGCTCTGGAACGTTATTAGATTTAATATGCCATACAGGTTTGACAGATGATGTGTCTAGTTTTGTCAGACAAATGCTTTCTTGGGCAGTTCGTCTAAATGCAACTCTATTCAGATAGTTTTTTTTGTTGTTCCCTTTGAAGAGAAATTTTCAATCTATTAGTTTTTCTACTTAACTGTGGATTTTTTTCAGATGGTTTCTCTCTGTTTGTAACATCCAAGTCTTTCTCTCTGCCAGAAAAGTAGGTTTTAGACTTTTTAGAAGGGCGCCCTTTTTTTTTCTGTGGTTTGGAAATATAATTATGATTTGCTAAGAAGTTTTTATATTTCCAGACATTTTCTTCTTTTGATGTTCCAAATTTCTCAGAATTTGCCAAATTAGTGCTTTGTTTATTATACCCTGAATGTTCAAAAGTCTGTGTTTCATATTTGATTCTTTCGCTTTCCAATTTTGGTTTTTTTGAGTCTCTCTTTCCAATCATATTTTCTTTCCGTTTTCGTCTATATAAACGTTCCTGTAAAGGTAAGACTTTTACAGATTTATGCTGAGAATGTTCATATTTTTTTTGTGTTTGCATTTGGGGATTTTCTTGTAGTTCCATGATGATGATCCGATTTATATTTTATTTCTGCTGACAGTTTTGTCTTCTCTTTAATTTGTACATTTTTGCTAAATGTGTAATTAAGTCTCTTAACTCTGTGAGTTTCACCTGCACTCTGTTCACAAAGTTTTTTATGATTATGTTCCTCATGTACATTACTTTCTTTGACCTCAACAGTTTCTGAAATTTTTGAATTGTGGACACGTCTCTCAGATTTCATGACTAAGCCTTCTTTTGATCTTTTTCAAAAGAATACATTTTACAGAATTTTTCTTTTTTTTCAGGTGATATTATCAAATGTCCTCTGTTTGCACGATGGACCTTTCCTGCAGCAAATGGCTCCCTTGTGCATTTCTGAGGATTTGTTTCCTTGGTCTCAACTTCTTTTCCTGAAGAGGGAGTCAATACATGGAGTTGCATCTCTCCATTCTGCTGTCCATTCATTCTTTTAAATTTATCAGGTTCTCTTTTCTCTGAAGGATGAAAAGGTCTAATTACTTCTACATGTGTTTTCACTGATTTCTTAACATCTTTGTTTATTGTGGAGTTTGGGGCACGTTTTCTATCTTTGTCTACTATGGCAAGATTTTTGCTTGTATCATGTAATTTGACAGGAAGCTGCAGATTATTTTCCACTGCACAGGTTTTTTTTGTTACGGGACCAGTTCTACTACTTGTTTCCTGTCTCCCTTTTAAGCCAATGTTTTCAGATTCTGGCGACTGATTGCCACCATTTTGTTTTTCTGAAGTAACATCCTCTCTAGATTTGCACGAGCACCCTGGCACTGCATAAACAGCAGCTAACCAACCCATTAAACAACAATATGTAAATTTTTTCTCTTGCTTTGGGGCTGATGTTTCCTGTGTGTTCTTTTCCCTCTCCATGTCTAGGTTCTGATCTGGCTGGATATGGCTTTCTAAAGTCTCCCTCTTTGATGAACTAATTTTCATCTCTTGATTTTCAATGTTTTCCACCATGACTTTGTTAGACAACTGGTGACTATGTTCCGGGAACAGTTCTTTCATTTGTTCTGAATTTAATATTGTGATTTTTATTTGGCTTATTGGGTCCTTAGAATCACAGCTTTTGCTATCAGCGTGAGTTCCTTTTTCAACTTGTTTCTCTGATGGCTCTCTCACAAGATCTTCATTTTTAGTGAGCTCTTTCATCAGTACATCTGCACCCTCAATCCCATAAGGAAACTCCTTTAAAAGTTCAGTCAGCTGATCATTTAGAGAGGTTACAGGTACTACACTATCATCGCTAATCCCATTAGCCACTGTATTTTCACCTTCACTGAGTATATGTTCTTGTGTATTTTCTTCTTTTGCAATAGAACAGGCATCTATTTCACCAAATATGTTAACGGACAGGTCTTCTTTGTTTCTGATCAAGTCCTGGCTAACATCAACAATATTTTCTCCATTCTTGGAAACGGTATTTTGCGTCATTTTTTGACCTGAGCTACTAATAGTTTTAGAAATATCTTTATTTTTTTCCACTTCAAAAATCTTTTCAATGCACTGACTAATATCACACAAGTATGTCTCTAAACCTGGTGCATCTAATGATTTTGTTGCAGATACTGCTTTAGATGGAGTATTTTGTAATGGCAGACAACTCTCCCCCTCAAACACATTGGCTTTCATTATAGAGTCTCCTTTACAAGTGTCCAATTGTTGTTCCTTAGGCTTTGTATTAGAGATATTTTCTTCTGACAAGGCATTTTTCTCGAAATGCTTGCAAGGCACAGAACAGAACATATTGGCTATTTGTGAATCATAAGATGCATCACCTTCAACAAGTGAACATACACTGGAAATCTGTAACATATCGTCCTCTGATACAATTGTGGTAATGGCCCTAGGTTCTATTAAGTCCTCATAAACTTTATTCTTTGTCTGATATTCTTGAGACACTGGACTTGAACCATCTGTGCTTGTTTGGGACAAAGAAGTTTTGTTTTGTAGACTCATCTGCATATTAGTTTCTCTCATTTCTTGTGCAAAATGATCATTGTTCCTTTTGTTTCCATCATATGAGCAGTTTGAATACACAGCATCTTTTACTATTTTGTTTCCATCAGCTGATTTGGTGTACAGCTTATCTGAGTCCACTTTCTGTATTGGAATACATTTATCTGATACTAAGTAAGTAGCTTCCACTATCCCTTTGTCGGTATTTCCAATTAATGAAACATCTTTTTGTTTATCTTCTTGTAGACTATGCACACTATCTCCTTCAACCACTGGGTAAATTATTTCAGCAGAAAGTTTTGGATTTTTTTCTTGATGTTCACTTGGAGTTCTCTCTTTGGAAAGTATTAAAGGAGAAACTACAGCCACTTGGGGTTCAAAACCCTTTACCAAGTTGGAACCCAACGTATCAGGTTTTTGCCCAACAGGGGTAGTAGAAGACAGAGTTGTTTCATTTGTGCTTATTGTAACTTTATTTTCATCATCTGTAGCCATTGCATTTTGGATGTTTTCCAAGATATGACATGTGCTCCGATCATGAAATCCTTCGGAAGACGATGAAATCATATTTGAGTCTATTTTTTTATATGACTGATTGTATTGAACGTCCACAGAGTCTGAAGGACACTTTTTCCACAAAGCCAGACATGCTGCTAGCTCTTCCATAGAAGTATTACAGTTCATTTTAGAAAATGAGTTTCCAATAACAACTGCTGGTGGTGTATTCTCAGCTACACCATTTGTTACATCCAGTTCAGTTGTTTCTGAAGCAAGAGGACTTATGTAAGTAGTACTGAGTATCTTATTATTCAGAGTTTTGCTGTTCTCAATTGGCTGAGAACAAATGTCTTTACTGTGCTGATTCAATTCAGGACATGTTGATATTGAACACTGGACTGCCTCAATAGAACCTTTTGCTTCACTGTTGTTGGGCAATGAACTTCCTCCTAACAGTATTAAATTTGAAGTCACTTTTTCATTCTGAAATAGGGTAGGCACTTCATTAGCAAGATTACCAGACTTTTTTTCTTGCAAAATACTCATGCTACTTAAAACAGACTGGAGAAGTGAGGCTTCCCCCGTGCTAACTGATATACTTTTTGGTGAGATTCTGTCAGAGCTCCTACATTTGCTAAAATCCAAAGTGTTTTCAGTGCATTTCATGCTCTCTTGCGTAGGGTCAGCAGCTGGTGCATTCTTTGGACCTAATACTGAAGTTCTCTCAAGATTATTTGAGTGAACTGGGAATTTATCCTGATAGGAAATCAAAACAGAGCTTGAAGCAGAATTTCCTTGATTAATCCTACGACTGTTCCATGTCTTATCTAATATTTCACTGCCAGTGTTGGTAATGTTTTTGTCATTTCTTTCTTCAAGTGAAGATTGAAGAAATGGCAGTTGCTGACTCTTCATTCCTGCTGTACCAGTGTGTGAAGATGTTTCAGTCTGATTGGCCACATGTGGAAAAAGTTTAAGGTTAGCTTTTTGATTACATGGAGGAAGATCAGAGGTCATTTTATTATGTTCTGAAGATGCCAAGAGTTTTTGTTTTATTAAAAAAACCCTTTCAAGTATTGCATATTTTTTTTTAATTTCCAGCAGTTTTTGAGCTTCCATAGCCAGACTCTCTTTTGTTACTTTCAATCTATGATCTGTTGATGAAATAGTTTTAGAATTATCAGGCAAATCTGCTGAACCACTAATTGGACTCTCTTGTACTGATGCTATTTTATTCTGTGGCTGAGAAGGAACGGTCACAACTTCTTGCGTGCTGTTAAAATGTCTTTCTAAAACGTATGTTGAAGGTTTAGCTGTTTCACTGAAAGACTGCTTTGCTGTCACATTTCCATTTGAATTATATACATTTCCAGTTGCCTGACTAGTTTCTCCAGATTCTAGTGTCTGCCAGTGCTGCTGTACGTCCTTTATGTAAGTAGCATTACTCTGATCCGATGCATGTTTCTGCTGGTTTTGTAGATGTTCATTAGATATACTTTGGACTACCTGTTGAAGTCCTGTCAAAGATTGTGCCATAGCTCTAGAATCATAACTAGCAGGCATCATATAGGGTGGAGGATTTCCATTATGATCTTCAGAGCCAAATTGGGCAGATGCATATTGCTGTGATTGTACGGCTATTGCAGTGTTTGGACTTGATGAATGTGTACCCTGAAGTGGAGTTCTTGGACAGTGTACTTGCTGCTGGAGATGTTGCGTGGGCAAAGCAAAAAGTCAAAGAGTTTTGTTGAGAATTTACACACTCATTTGATGATTGATTAACAGGTACACTGGCACACTGCTGAGAAGAGGCAGGCCCATTCAAGTTATACTGGGGTACCCATCCTACTGGCAGCTCCTTTGAAGATGCATTGCATGCTTGGTTACCCTGATAAAACATCACTGTTCTTGTAAAATTAGGTTGTGCTATTTGAGGTTGCATAGGATAAGCATTTACGGTCACATACTGATTCTGTGGCTTCTGAGGTATACCCTGTACATTGTTTCCAGGGCTTGCTTGTGATGATACACTAGCTAGTCTTGATTGGGAAAAAACATGCATGTTGGAGACAGTGTTTGGCCAAAGATTCAAAGTAGTCTCTATGGGCACACGTGTAGCCTGTTTAGGAGCAGCCCTTCTCATTTGTACACGTGAAGGTGGATGCCTCTCAAATGAACGTTGCGAGGTAGCAAAAAACTCTAGTGGGTACAGATTCTTTTGGAAATGCTTGCTGCAATGTTTTGTATCCTTCAGTATTCTGAAAAGGCGAACGATTTGTAACCATGTTCATGTTGTTAGACTGCAGAAATACCGTCTGGTTACTTACAGGGTAAGTACAAGAATTCTGAGCAGAGTATGTGCTTGTCTGAGGGAAAGCACATGGATTAGAATAAGTCTGAGAAAAATGAATTCCATGATTTCCCAAACTATTTTGACACTGCAAGTTATTCTGATTATCAGCGTTTTGGGGTGGTCTTACATTCCAGTCCATCCTGTCTTGATGTTGCTTTTTGTTCTGTCGAGTTTAAATTCCAAATTCTAAAAAGATGTCAAAATATTAATTATATTTATACTAATAAATGGTTTTATTCAAACAATTAGTGAATTTTTGAAATTGCTACATAAAGCAACTTCACTTATGAGCCATAACACTGACATCAAAAATTCCAAATGCTAAAAAGTATATTAAACTTCTTTCCCAGAATATGATTGAGTTATGAAAGAACAAAGCCACAGCATATGAAATTTGGGTTTTTTAATTTCTTCTCACTCCTTTTTGCTTAACAAGAACATGTCTATAATAATAGGCTGAAATAAGCAACAAGCACAAACAGCTGAACTCAAACATTTACAAATATCAACTCAAGGACTAAAAGCATAAGGCACCTTATAGAAAGAGGCTTCACTATAAAAAGTCTCTAATATACAAAGAAGCATACTCCCAAATATGAAAAAATGCAAAAGAAAATAATTTGTGATTAAGAGAGTTCTCACTCAAATATGTGCTTCCTATTTTTCTCCAGGTCCATTTGAGATGTTATTTTCCCTCTCTTGGCAGTTAGTTAACTGGTCACTAATTGCTGTATGCAACTTTATAAATTACTGTTTCATTAGTTTGATACTCAGCAAGGGATATGACAGGTTAATGGATAAGCATCGCCCTTCGTAATGGGTTAACTGGATTTCAAACAAAAGGGCTCTTATGTTCTTATTTAGGAGAAAGCATTATTTATGTGACTTGGAGGTTTAACGGAGAGGAGCCAATTTCATATGGGCAATAGAAAGTACACAATAAAAGAGCTCTTCCCAGGGAGCATCAACTCTGGGGAACCTTCCACAGTTCATGGTTTCCTTCTTCCCTCAATCCTTAAAAAACCTTTAGAAAGCTCACTGGGAAGTGTCAATAATCCCATTTTGTGTAGGGTGCCAATCAAGCCCTCCTCTTCCATGCAAACCCAAGAATTTCCCTTTCTAGGCTGGAAGAGGACCATCATTCACAAACCTATGTGGGACTGGTGACTTTTTGGCAGTTTCGGATCTGCCTTATCTTAAAGTGACTCTCAGATGTTGAGGTTGTTTATACCCCACAAGCCTATAAAGTTCTTCCATGCTCCTGAATTTAAGGGGGAGACTGGCTCCACTTCAGGGAGGGTGTTTACAGGTATCCTGAAACGAATCCATAATCAGAAAGGGAACGGAAATAATTCCCAGATCTTCTTTCTCCCCTACTCCCTCCCATAGCTGCATGATCTTCCTACCCACTCCACCTATCGATCACCACCAAAACCTGCTAACGCAAATCACTTGCTGGCTATATAAAAGCCATAAAGACCAAGGGAAGGCCAGTGAGCTTGGAATAGCCAGAAGTAAGGATGTTAAAATGCGGTTACCGTAATTGACTAGTCGATGGAATTTCCATCAACTAGTCGATAGGCACTTCCGCATTCCTCCTTTGAAATGTACAAGATCCTCCACTGGGGCTCTTGTACATTTCAAATGAGAAATGCAGAAACCCGCGTACAGCCTGGGGCCAGCGGGAAGTCCCGCTGACTCTGGGCTGCACACAGGTGCCTTCTTTGAAATGCAGAAGAGTCCCCACCAGGGGCTCTTGTGCATTTCAAAGCCATGGAGCCCAGGATCAGTGGGGGACTCAGAGTTCCCCGCTGACCCCGGGCTCCATGCTATGCTGCATGCTGCTAGAAGCCCGGGGTCAGCTGAGTAGTCCCCAGCTGATCCCAGGATCCTGCGGCATTTCCCCAAAACCTGGGGTCAGCTGGGAAGACCCCAGCTAACCCCGGGTTCACGGGAAATACCGTGGGGAGCTCGGGATCAGCTGGGGACTCCCCAGCTGACCCTGGGCTCCTCACAGCTGCCCCTTTGAATCGTGTGGATGCGTGGTTTAAAGGGACAGCTGCTGAACACCTGATCCACGGACCTGTGCAACCCTGAGACAGTGGAATTCCTCCTTTGCGGAGGAAGGAATGAACTTATAAGAAAAGATCAGCTGGAACAAACAAACTGATCACTGCCAATTTATAATTTAATATCTAGTATAAAAAGACTTAAGTCTATCCAAGAGTTATTATGTATGCCATTGTACTGTGGAAACTGTGTGCATCTGATCCAGTTAACTCACATTTGATCCCTGCTTTGTTCAAAGTTGCATCTTACTTTAGTGACAAAAACAAACATTTAGGTTTTGTCTACACTGCCGGCTTTGCCAGCAGAGCCTATGCAAATGAAGCGCAGATTAGCATTTTGCCGTGTTTCATTTGCATAATGTCTGCAAATGCCTCTCCAGGACAGGCATAAGGGTTTTGCTCAAAAAACCCATCTACGCTGCTTCTTTTTGCGCAAAAACCCCTTGAGCAAAAAGAAAAGGCAGAAAATATGCTAATGAGTCCATCATTAGCATATTTTCTGCCAGAAGAATTGGCCGTGAAGATGAAGCCTTAGTGCTTTTCCTTCTTTTCAGCATGTCAGTGTCAATATAGTCCAAAAGGGAAGCATGGTCACTTTTGAAAATTTTGCCCAAGTGACGCATAAACCTAGTCCCATTTTCAGAAGTCACTTAAGTTCCTAAATGACTAACCTAGGTCTACAGTTGGAATGCTCTGATGATACAACTATATTGCAAATATGCTCCAAGCATAGGTACAGCTGTGTTTTGTTGGTATAAGTGCATCCACGCAAGGAGATTCTGCTGGCACAACTATGTCTGTCACAAATCACGTCCTTCCTATCCATATACACAGGCAAAAAATTGTAGTGCAGACCAGGCCAAAGTCTTAATAAAAATCCATGTGATTTAGGTGCCTACCTGCCTAGGCCATCTGAAAGCGGGACTTAAGAATTTAGTAAAATGTGTGAGCATTGGTAAAATCATGAACAAGTTCAAAGTGCCAAAAACAAAAGCACCAAAATACACTAACCATGCAGTAGTTATATTAGTAATAACTCAGTTGCACTGTACAGACTGACCTTTACTCTCTTACCTGACTTGAAGTAACTGTGCTATTTAGTGACAGGCAATGTGAATCCAATTTATATTTCAATTCTTAAGCATCAACCACTTGCAGTACCTGGCAAAAATTAAAAGTAGAAAGATATTAATTTATTTGAGGATCTTCTTGAACATGGCCTTTGATTTCTGAATATTTTAAAATAACTTAATTTTAAGGACAATTCTGTTTTGCGTTTGGATGTAAATAAGAAGCGCCACCAAATATCTTTAAATAAAACCTCACTTAAGTTGGTTAACAAAATCAATAGTAAATGCAACACTATAAATTATACACCATATTATACGCTATACTGCAGAAGTTTGGTGGTTCACTTCACTTGTGACCAACGCCTGAAATTCATATATTTAATATAGCAGTAAGAGAAAGAAAATCCTCCCATTATTTGAATTTTATTTTGAATCACTAAGCCAAATGGCATTTATAATTAATTTATCAATGAGTAGTGTCAGCAGGCTCCTTTACACAAGCACTGTAACAGTGTGGCATCAGAGAATGCTAGTGCTAATCTAACAGATGCCACTTGGGAAAAAATTCTAGCAACTGTTTGTGTGCCCAACACCACCTACATTGGAAAGGACATGCACAAGCACCTAAAAAGTGTGAAAACCTACAATGTGCCTGTTACATTGTAATCTGTCATTTGTTCTCTTATGACTAGAAGGCAAAAACAGGTTAGCCAGGGTCATCTTCTGCATTCTGTTACCACAAAAGCAGAATTTAAGTACCCGCAAAATAGCACAGCTATTGCCCCCTACCAAATTTATCAACAGTTCCCCCAAAACAGCCCACCTGTTCACTGATGAATTCTCCCAAGATGAGTCTCCAAGGCGGTCAATTAGTATCTTGGGTTTGCAAGAGATTTTCTATTTAGGAACTCTCCAGAACAGGGTGGATCTATAGCCCCTAGCAAAAAGTTCCACAGGTTGACTGTGAACAAATAACTTTTGTTTGTTTTAAATCTACTGCCTATATATTTCATTGGGTCAGCTTCTTGTGTTGCTAGTGAAGGATAAAGAACATTTCCTTATTCTATTTATCCACACCATTCACTATGCTCTGGATCTTTATATTTCCCCACCCATTAGTTCCATGGTATCCAATCAGTTCTGAAGCAGTAGCCACTGTAGCCAACTAGCCACACCAGCCAAACAGCCACGTTGTTCAAGCCAACAGGCCAAATAGCCACATGTGGCTAGTGGCTAGCATGTTGGACATCACAGCTTTAGTTATTTCTTTTCCAAGATGAAAAGTCCCCAATCTTGTTAATCTCTCCTCATATGGAAACTGTTCCTTACCCCTAATCATTTCTGTTGCCCTTTCAGTACCTTTTCTAAATCTAATATATCTTTTTCAGATGGGAGTGATCAGATCCGCATACAGTATTAAGTTTTTATGCAAAGTAAAAAAACGGTGTATTCGTAAGACACTGAAAAGGTGGAAAAGCAACAATTGAGATAGTGCACTTATACACTGATTCAGTGTCAGGAAGAAAGCGTTAACAGTTCTGGCAAGGTGGTGATGGCACAAAAAAAAATATTTCACAAAGAATTTAGCCTGCGGCATGAGCGTGACTACTTGAAAATATGACTTCAGAAATTTAAGAACACATATAGCATTAGTTAATTGTGTGTACAGTGAAAAAAACTGCAGATACTAGGGATGTTAGTGTGTAGTCAACTACACGATTAACTGATAAGTTTGGGCTCTGGTTAATCATACCAACTACAAGCTACCCCACCCGTTGCTGCAGGGGTGGAAGCCGGTGTCCATGGTGAGCTGGCTTTTAAGCTAGCTCCCCACACATGCCAGCTTCCATAGAGCTGTCTGCCCCCTTACCCCTTGCTGCCTCCCACAGAGGGAGCACCAGCTCCCACCTCCCCTCCACCCCGCGTGTAAACATGTACCTGCTATTAATTCCAGCGCTTACACATTTACACAAATAAATGATAGTTAGTAACCCTAGCAGAAACATAAGCTGCTGCTAACTACATTGATGAATTTATACAGTCAGTTGAGAGTGGAAAAAAAGACATCCGCTGAGCAGGTACACAATGCTGAAGAAACAGCTCTCTACCGTGTTTTATGCCTAAAAAAGCTTTGGCTACTGATGCAGAGGAGTCACCATCTGATACAAAGGGGCTGAAGGACAAGATAACTGTCCCTGGTTGTAACAATGCAGTAAGTATGCACAAATGCAAGCTCACAGTTATTGGGGAAAGTATGAACCCATAGTCATTCAAAGGGTGTCACCACAAGTGGCACGTGAGCCAATTTTCACTGGCATGCAAGGTGGGAGCTCAGACCTACCCCTCCTCCTCTGTGCAGCTGAGAGCCTCTGCCAGTGATCCCTCAATGCGCACACCTACGAGGCGATGCACAAAAAATTCTAATCTAAGCCCACCCACCTCTGCAGCAGCACTCACTTCCTCCTGCTCCTGGAAGGTGAGTGTCGTGGCTACTCCCACTGGCAGGGATAGCGACAGTCCAGGGTCGCGTTGAGGGGCATCTGCTCTTGTGGCCAGGGCCACGTTGGGGGTTAGCTACCGCTGGGGCTGAGGCCGCATTGTGGGGCGGCTGCCATCAGCATTTCAGATCTAGAACATGTGACAGGCGGGGCACGTTTCTACTGCGGCATGTTTAAGCTGCAGCTGGGCAGATTGCTGCGGGGGGGTGGAGGGGGGGGTGTTGAAGCTGTGGGTGGGTGAGTTGATTGGAGACAGGGACAGGCCTGTGGCCGCACTGGGGAGTGACTGCTTGGGTAGCTGCTCTGGTGTGCTGAAGGTTGCCCGAACCCTGACTGGAGGCTTGTGTGCTGCTTAAAGTATCAAACTACGAGCCCGAGATTGGAGAACTCTGCAAGGCAAAGCAAAGCCAAGGATCACACTAAACAGTATGACTGTCATCTTAATTTATTTATTAATGAAGCTGCTGTAAGTAGGAGTATTAATGATTTTAAAAAGTATCACTGGCACACTGACCCGTAAATAGAAGTGAATAAGTTAAATGTCAGCATATCACTTCTGAAAGGTTCCTGACCCATCTCTTAGCTAATCCTTACAGCTTGTTTAATTAGTTAAATTCTACACCTAGTTATCACCAAAGTATTTGGTACAGAAAACAGCAGTAAGAAACATCTAGAGTTGCCCCTGGATGTCATTTTCTCATTTTATATTACACAATGCATGCCCCTTATTTTGGAACATCATGGACACAGACCATAAAGGTGATGCGGTAAGTCTATTCCCTATTTTACTTCAACATAACAGTTTTTCCCAAGGGAAGCCCATCTTATACTTGTTTTTTCAAAAAACAGAAGTGACAGTGAGTTCAGTGGGGCTCACTCCAAAATTAAATGCACTCTAGACACAGTCAGTCTTCAGCTTTTTTGGTCATTTGGATTTGGATATGCATCCTTGCTTGGGGAGAAAAGGTACAGGCTGCCCCCAACTTGTGATGCAATTGCTTCCTGGGATAGTGTCACAAGTCGGGGTTGTCACAACTCGAGCCCGCATTTATGAGAGGCGTCATATGCCGTCGTAAATGCGGGCCAAGGACATACGTCGGGGGATTTTGGCCCCTTCTGCACTTATGGAAAAGGTTGTAAGTGTAGAGGTTGTAAATCGGGCCGTCGTAAAGCAGGGGCCTCCTGTAAATGATTAAATAGAGTGAGAAGAACTGAGACTGACTATTCAAAACAGTTTTTTAAAATTCTGTTTCAAGATCCTATTTAAGCGTAAAGAGACTTTGACTTTATCTGCAAGAACTTCAGAGTCATCTGTTGGTACTTTTATAGCAGCAGTGCTTCAACAAAACATCTCTCAGAGAATCAAATATCAGTAACAATCGAAACATTTCAATCATCCAGTAAATCCCACACAATGGATGAGTTTGTAGTGAGGCTCAGCAAATGCCAACAAGTCACTATAAATGAACCAAGCAATCCTTTTCATCTGTGCCACAAATTCTCCTTTTTTGCATTAACAATAAACACTTTATCCATATAGTTGAGTGCTTATGACTAGCGATGAAGAAGTTACTCACTTCCGTGCAATAACAATGGTTCTTCGAGATGTGTCCCTGTGGGTGCTCCACTGTAGGTGTCGGACTCATCCCGTGCCACAGATCAGAGACTTTCAATAGCTGTAGTCAGCCGAACATGCGCGGTTAGCGTCTCACGCGTTCGTGCCCTTTCATCATCACACAGAGCCCGGCTCCCGCCAGTTCCTCTAACCGCTCGGGTAACTGCAACGAGAAAGAACAAAGCTCCAGAGCGGAGAGGAGAGCGGGACGTGGAGCACCCACAGGGACACATCTCCAAGAACCATCGTTACTGCACGAAGGTGAGTAACTTCTTCTTCTTCGAGTGGTTCCGTGGATGCTCCACTGTAGGTTACTACATAGCAGTACTCAGGATGTGCGCCGGAGTGAAGGTTTATCAGAGACTGACATTCCTTCTATGGGATGGTGGAAGGTACTAATTGCTAATAAGTGTACTCTCAGAGAGTGGCAATTGCAAGACCCGCCTGTTCGAGAAAAAGAACATAATCGAGGATTCGATGCATTGGTGACGGGTACGGGTCAATCCGGTTATCAAAACACCAGGCTACAAATCTCCTTCATTTAGCAAGGTAAGACTTCCTTGTAGATTCCCTTCTGCTATGCAATAAGACCATTTTTCACTTGATCCGAAAATATGTTTCGATGCTTTGAACCAGCTAGAAGCCATACTGCTAGATGCAGGGTTTCCAGTGTCGGGTGCAGCAGAGTGCCGTGTTTCTGAGAAAGCAGGTCCGGTACGAGGGGAAGAGGACGGGGTGGTTGTATTGACATTCGACTGAGAAACGGGTACCATAGTTACCTTGCCCATGCTGGGGCTATGAGAATCACTTGGGCTGAATCTGCATTGATCTTCTCTAGTACTCTGGATATGAGAATCGTAGGTGGGAATGCATAAAGTAGTGGTCCGATCCAGGGAGTCAGTAATGCGTCCCCGAGGGACCCCTTTCCGATGCCTGCTCTTGAACAATAGTGGTAACATTTCTTGTTGTCATAGGTGGTGAACAGGTCTATCTGTGGAGACCCCCAGAGATGGAAGACATCCTGAAGAATATCTGAATGAATCTCCCACTCGTGATCATGCGGCAAATGTCTGCTGAGCGCGTCCGCCACTGTATTGCTCATGCCAGGTAAGTATGATGCTATTAAGGTTATGTTGTTTTGGACACACCAGTTCCACAATTGGACTGCTCGTGCGCAGAGCAATCGGAAGCGTGCTCCTCCCTGGCGATTTATATAATATATCGTTCTGATGTTGTCTGTCAGCACCCTGACTGTTGTTCCAGCAATGTGGACACGAAAGTGTTTGCATGTGAGGAAAACTGCCCTAAGTTCTAAGAAATGTATGTGTAGGGTGGATTCTGTTGTCGACCGTTCGCCTTGTACCAACATGCCGTTCATATGGGCGCCCCAGCCAATCCAGCCAATGAGGGAGGCATCTGTAGTCAACTGGCTCAATGGTTGTTGGCGGCGGAAAGGTACCCCTGCCATGATATTTTGTGGTTTTGTCCACCAGAGTAGAGATCTGCGGACGAGGGTGGTTGTAGTTACTATTTTGTGACTGCTGTGCTTTGAGGGGATATATACTGACGCCAGCCAATGTTGAAGAAAACGCAAATGAAGTCTTGCATGCTGGACCACAAAAGTGGTGGTGGCCATATGCCTTATAAGTTGTAAACAAGTGCACACTGACACTGTAGGAGCATGCATAACGATGGTGGTTAGATCTTGAAGTACTTGGAAGCATTCCAGAAGTAAGTAAGCTCGAGCAGTGATGGAATCTAGCCGCACCCCTATAAATGTTATGATCTGAATGGGCTCTATCATTGATTTTTGCTCATTGATAATAAAGCCGAGGGACTGGAGGGTCTGCCTGGCTAGTGTGATCATATGGGATGTCTCTTCTCATGATCGACCCATTATGAGATAATCGTCGAGGTAAGGGAAAATTATAATGTCCTTGTGATGTAAATGTGCCGCTACAACAGACAGTCTTCGAGAAAACCCTGGGAGCAGCTGCAAGGCCAAATGACAGCACACGGTACTGGAAGTGACTGTCACCGATGACTAAACGAAGAAACCGCTTATGAACTGGGTGGATGGCGATGTGGAAATAGGCGTCCTGCAAGTCGAGGGCTGCAAACCAATCATCCTTGTTTAACGAGGATACTATGGTAGAGAGGGTCACCATCTTGAATCTTTGCTTTCGGAGATGCCGATTCAATTTCCTGAGGTTGAGGATGAGTCTCCATCCTCTAGACTTCTCCATGAGAAAATAACGAGAATTGAACCCTCTTCTTCAGAACTGTGTTGGAATGACCTCTATAGCACCAATGAACAGGAGACAATGGACCTCCTGTTTCAAAAGGTCCTCGTGAGATGGGTCCCTGAAGAGGGACAGAGTTGGCGGGGTCGTGGGCGGAATGGACATAAATGAGATGGTGAGCCCTGATGACACAAGCTGCAACACACAGCCTGGAACGGTCACAGGCAGTGGTGGAAGAGGTAGGAGACATGTTTTGCCTATGTAGGAAGGACTGGTAGCATACCCTCGACTGAGAAGTCAAACCTGCTGCTTTGTGGTCGCCGGATTGGTCGTACAGGGAGGCTGGGGGCACCTGCGTTGTGGGCGCTGCCTTGCATGGAATTGATCCAAGACTCGATGTTGTTGTCTCTGAAAGGAGTAATCATACCGTCTTTGATATGGGTAGTACGCCTTACACCTAAAGGAGGGCGTGTACATGCCAAGGGTACGGAGTGTCATCTGAGAATCTTTCCCCAAATGGAGGACCTCATCCGTTTTGCCCGCGAAGAGCTTTTACTTTTCAAATGGGAGGTCCTCCACCTTGTTCTGGAGCTCTTTAGGGACTGCAGCCGAAGCAAGCCAGGACGACCTTCTCATCGTGATTGCCGTTGCAGTTGTTCGCGCAGCTGTGTTCGCCACGTCTAGGGCAATCTGCAATCCTGCTTGCGATGACGCATAACCCTCTTGCACCACAGATTTTAAAAGTGGCCTCTTTGAATCAGGGAGATCTGCCACTTTGGAGTAATTATCAAAGTTGTGATTTGATAATAGGGCGGCATAGTTTGCAATACGCAGGAGAAGCATAGCTGATGAATACACCTTCCTGCCAAAGATGTCCAATTTTTTTAAATCAGGTGTCATGGTTTTGTACTGTGGTGCTTGGGCTCGCTGTTGCGCCACCTCAACCACTAATGAATTTGGTTGTGGGTGACTGAATAAGAACTCAAGGCCTTTGGAGGGCACAAAATATTTTTTATCCACTCGCCTACTAGTCCACTGCACCACTGGAGGAGCCCCACAACTTCCCTACACTCTGGGGCCCCCTTATCCTTCCTTAGTCCCCAGTGTGCCAGGTCCGTCCATCACCAAGCTGGTGGTGGCTGTCCCCGGGGAGGGAGGGCTCAAGCCCTCTACCTCTGGCTCCGGAGGCGGGTATGTTATCCACTGCACCTCTGGAGAAGACCCCCAACCTCCCTACATTCTGCGCCCCCCTCTCCCCAACTGGGGTCTGCCAGATGTCTTCGGCAGCCTCCATGATGGCCTCATCAATGGGAAGGGCCATCTTCGAACTTTGCTGAGGATGCAAGTTTTTCAGCAATCGATATTGTTTGGCTTGCACTTCGGCCAATTGGATCTCCTGAGACTGAGCCACCCACTTGAAAAGCCCTTGAAATTGTTTCAAGTCGTCTGGCGGGGACATGTCTGCTGGGAAAACTGCCTCATCGGGGGAAGAGGAAGAACGGTCCGCTACTGGCGTCTCTTGATGCTGATCGTCTGCCTCCGATAATTGACCCTCTTCTGGCTCCAAGTGCTGAGTCACCAAGAGCGGGCTCTGCGGAGGAGAGGTTGGTTGGTGTGGCCGCTGCTGCTGCAGTTCCACTGGAGCAGCCTGATGGGTCAGGGAGCGATACGAGCATGATGTGACAGTGAATGACGGCAGCAGCGCAGAGAGTAGGCTGCCCTATGATGGTGGTCGTAATATCAGTCCAATCAAGATGGTGATAAGCATCTGGATGACCTGATGCTATCGTATCGTCTGCGGTAACCGGCATGAGACGTCATAACGGCGAGTAAGAATAATGTCATGATCGCCCACAGGAAGGCGATGGGGAATCTGACTGGTGCCTGTACTAGTGACTGTCATGCAGCCGTGACTGGTTTCGGTATGGGAATCAAGGGCTCCTCCTGGAATAGTAGTGAGTTCTAGGGCTGTGGTGACGATACACACACTGCAAGGGCGAGTGATGCAATGGAGGCAAGAGAGACAGCTCTGGTGAAAAAGTAGGAGAAAGAGATATAGGACTCCTCTCGCTGCGCGTCTTGCCCAGGGCTTTCCCCGGTGCCGCTGCAGTTGTGCACCTGTTGGTTGATCCTGCTGCAGCACCACTGGTGCCGGCAATGGTGCCAAAGCTAGTGACTCGGTGTCATGTTGGACTTCCCTCGGTGCTGGTCACTCTGGTGCCAGTCGCAGCACTGTTGTCGGTGCTGGCTGTTCTTGTAGGGCCCGTGCCGCCGGCGCCTGCAAAGGACAGGAGCCACCGTCCGGTGCCAATGAAGGTTTCGGTGCTGCTGGCGACCATGCCGGAGCCGTCACTTTTTTGGCTTCTGCTGCTGGAGCCAGAACAGAGGAGCCCGGGACAAGCCCAAAAGTACCCGGCCTTTCTCCTCTGCTGATCCTGGTGGTCAGTCCAGGCAGCAAAGAGCGAGTAGGAGATGTCCATTTCTTTTTTTGTGCGGCTAATTTAGGAGAGGAAGCCCTGCGCTTCTCCGTCCCTCCCACCTGGGGAGTTGCTATTGGAGCGTCTGGTTGAAGCTCCTTATCAAAAAGCAGCATTGAGGCACATTTCTCTGTCACGGCGAGCTCTGGCCGTGAGTTTGCTGCAATGAGCACACTTCTGTGGGATATGGGCCTCCCCCAGGCATTGTATACAAGCGGAATGGCCGTCAGAGGCTGGCATCACCTCACATCAAAGGGCACATTTTTTAAAACCTGGTGACCCAGGCATTGCGCTATAAGTTTTCTAGTTGTCTTTTCTTTTTTTTTTTCTCTCTCTTTTTTTGAAGCGGGAAGACGCCGCTATCTCAAGTGAAAGCAAAGCCGCGAACAGGGAAGAAACTTTTTTTTTTCTTAATATTAGAACTATAAGAACAAACTACGTGTAACTAATTAATTTAACTATCTATCTATCTACAGGGAACAGTAGGTCTGAAGAGAAGAAAAGAGGAGCTCCGTCTACACCCGAGGACGGTTGAGAGGAACTAGCAGGAGCCAGGCCGCATGCGACGATCAAAGGGTGTGAATGGTGCGAAACTGCTAACCGTGCATGCGCGGCCCAGCTGACTACAGCTATTGAAAGTCTCCGATCTGCAGTGTGGGATGAGCCCAACACCTACAGTGGAGCACTCATGGGGACCACTCAAAGAAGAAGTGATAGGGTGCGTCTAGACTATATGGCTCCGTCGACGATGAGTCAAGCACCTCCTCAGGACAAGATAAGCTGATCTGACAAACCATTTGTGGAAGCAGGCCATACAAGGCTTGAAAGTTTGGTCAAAGTACTAGGCCTATGCGTGGTACGTGCTGCATCAGAAGCGAGCCTTCTGAGCGAGCTGAGTTACAGACAAAGAAACTGCAAGGTTTGCAAAAAAGAAAAATGTACTAACAGATGTAACCACTTAAGTACATATGGTTCTAGTTTTCTGCTAAATTCCATTATCTGCTCACGGGAATTACAAAGGTATATATACACTTTGAGACTTCCTTTGTTAGGCAAAGCATGTCTTTGCGTCCTCTCCTGTGATCACAGTAAATAAACGCTTCTGGTTGGCCTGAATCTGTAAATCAGACTGCGTGTTTATTCCGCAACAATTCATAAGGCACCTCCCTGAAAAATCATCCAAAAACTGAAGTATTGACAGCAGACAAGAAAAATAACTTAGAGATAAACTTCTGTAAGGAGTAACTGATTAGAACATGACTGTGCAAAATCAATACATCTGAATGGGGACAAACTACTATAAAAATGGGCTGCTTTGCCATGCAACTCTGGGTTCATCCTGCCAAGATTCAGATCATGACCTGCAGATCCTGGCTCCTCCCTCCCACTGGCATCCAGCCTAACTAGAACTATAACTTTGGTAGGAATGTGTGTACGTATATGTATGTGCATTCAGATTAGTGATGTGACACGTTAACCAGTAAGCATCAACTTCACTGGGTGATCCTTACTGGTTGCAATTAACTGGTGTGCTGAAGCAGCTTCTCTCTCCCTCCTCCCCCCCGACCCACTGCAGGCAAGAACAAGACCTGCTATGGGCAGTGGCACTCCACCCAGCTGGAGCAGCCCACACACATGGGAGGCCCAGCCTGGCTGGAGCAGCCCCACCCCCGGTAGCGGGGGCATTCCCATTTAATTTGTTAACCAGCATATACTGGTTCCTGTAGTCTCAATAAACGTGGCAAATTGCCTTATCCCATGAAAAAGATCCTATGTGTTTTTTAAAAGCCTAACAACAATGCTGCAAGCATGGCAAAGATTACAAGATACTTAGAAGAAACTGAAGCATGCTCCTGAGTAACATATTGCTGCAGTGAACATGTAATGAATTTTTTAGTCAAAGACTTAAGTACATGTTTTCCATGAATAAAAGAAAATGTTGTTGAAGACGTAAAATACTTCCATAACAACCATGTTGCTTCAGCTTCACTGAAGAGAACCCAAGGATTAAAACTAATTCTCCCTCGACACGTTCAATGGAATTCTGCGGTTGTTTCTTTTGAACCATTTATTAAGAACTGGCCTATTCTAATAAAACTTTGAGAAGAAAGCCATGATAGAAATTCATGGAAGTTATCTCATTCAAAATATCTAAAGAGGAATGTAGAGCAGTGGTGCACAACCCGTGGATCGCGACCCCCAAAGGGGTTGCGTATGTCTTCCCAGGGGGTCACAGCACTTAGATCTGGCCAGATGAGGGCTGGGCCTGGCTGTTGGCGGCCACATGGAACGGCGCTTAGATCCGGCCAGCTGGGGGCTGGGCACGGCCGCACAGTGTTTAGATCCAGCGGCTGGTGGCTGGGCCTGGCAGTTGGCGGCCCCTGCAACACGGCTCCTAGATCTGGCTGGCCGCGGGGTAGGCCTGGCAGTTGGCAGCACCCGCAGCGTGGGGGTCACAGATCAAAAAAGGTTGCGCACCAGTGATGTAGAGGATATGCTCAGTATACTAAAGCCTATTATCCAGAACCTTAAACTTCAGAGAAATTGCTGCTGCATTTCTGATGTTGTCAAAGTTCGGACACACTTCAAGGGACAATGACAAAAGAAATTCCTCATTGCAAAGTTACACGGCAGACAATAAAGAAGCGAATGGATTTAGCACTAACTTCACTTTATTTGCTTGTGATCTTTATGGATCCTTAGTAGTTTAAAGGTAGATGCCCAACTTCTGAAGATGCTGCTGCTGCCATGGGAATGGACATGTCAAAAATCACTCCTCAATTATTCCAGTCATAAGAAATGTCAGTACCAGAGCGAAATCATTTCATCAGTTTGTATTTAGTTACTCCCCTGAAATTAGCCAGGCCCCTTGAGATAGAGTTCATTCAGTTGCTAAACCAGCTTTTCACGACACTAGCTTCCTGTGCAGGCACAGTATTTTCATTGTTTGGTACCATTGATTCAGAGTTGAAAAAAAATAGCAACACTTGTATTTGTTTCAATCTATGAATCAAAATGTCAATGGGAGTGGGGAAGATCAGAGCTAGTTGTAAAAGTTTTAAGGATACCATACATTTAGTTTTGTGACTTATCTGTTAGAGTCAATAAAAATTTGAATGTTAAAATGATGTTAAGGACAGTCAACTGCTGCAATTGCAAATGTGTCATGCATCACCTCCATATCGATGCACATAAGAAAATTCATTCCATTGAGGGGTGGAAAATATTAAGGCAGAACACTTCCCTCAACTTCTGCCTTAAAAAGCTACTTTTGTAACCTTTAGCCTACATTCTCTTCAATATTAGGATGGCCTTACTGAAATTTTTTTCTCTCATGTTTTAATCTTATGTAACTTAACCTAATCAATAAGCCAAAGATAGCAGTAGCTATGTTATAACTACTGAAATGATCTGTGGCCATAATTATTTCTTAATGGCTTAGACACTAATCGATGCATTACTCAATGGTTTGCTGTTACACTGATTACACAATACATCTGCTATATTAATTGTTCTCTGACCATTTTGTCAATTTACAACCACCACCACAGTTTATTAATTAGTCCTTTCTGCGTCTATGGACTATGTCAACAAAATGACACTACAGTCTTATTAATGATAACATGTTAGTGTCATATTTTAAACAGAGCTACTGTGAGATTATTTTAGACACACGACACACTTCGGCCAACACAGCAAAAATTGTGGAATTTCTGGCGCAAGAATCATAAGCTTCAAACACATGAAGAACCATAAAAGGCTAATGTGATGTTGCCCTCCCTTATTCTTTATGGGAATATGCTTTTGAATATGAACATGCCTAACTCAGATATGCTTTCTGCAAACTATTGCCTACAAATCATTTCAAAAATTATAATCTGCTCAATGTGAATGTTCTATTTGCGAGAATGTTATCATTCCTGAATTTAAAGTTAGAAACACGAAGTGTAAATCTGTTTACTGATCTACAAGAGGGCCATTAGCAGTACTTAAGGAACCTAATGGCCTGGTATTTGGGACAATGATCTGTGAATAATCTTGCTTCTTTTGTGAGCCTGAACTATGGTTGGTCCTAGAAAAACAAGTGATCCCTGATCTGGAAATCATTTTGGACGCTGTACTTTTCCACACAGGATAAGAAAAAGTTTGAATGGAACACACAGGATTCCTGGCACAGGAAAAACCTATTTAAAGGCATGAAATAAGGATGTGAAGGACTATCTGATAAAGCAAATGCTTATCAGCTAGTCGACAGCTAGTTGACTAGTCGAATCCCCTGCCCCCAACTTGCTAAGTATCAGAAAGAGGCAGCAAAGGATGGGGGGAGTGGAGGAGGAGGTACTTCAAAGCAGCAAGGTAGAGGCGCCCTATCGACTAATCGATGCAAAATGCATCGACTATTCGAATAGTCAATTAGTTGATATTTAACATCCCTAGCATGAAACCAAAGAAAAGGGGCTCCTGCCAGACTCCAGGAGAACCCTGGTTACCACCTAAGAGAGCCATTGGAAACATCAAACACTGAACAGTGGGGAAAGATTAGACCCAAGTGAGGAGGCTGCCTAGCTTGTCAGAAAAGGTGATTAAAACTCCTGTTAGGATAAGAAATTTCATGTGAACATGTATTTCAGTATATTAGGCTTAGCTGGATTGTTGTTTCATTTCATTTTGCCTAGTAGCTTACTATGATCTGTCTGCTACCACTTGAAATCACTTAAATCCTACTTTTTATATCTAATATCACTTTATTTACACTGGATTTATGAATAATCTAAATTATCAAGGGAAACACAACTATGCATCTCTTCGTCATTGACAACACTTATAAGCAGTGTTCTCTGTAAGCTTAGCAGTTGGGCAGCGACCAAGAGATTCAAATAGTGCCCAGCTGATTAGCAGAGCACTTGCAGCCAGGAGCATGTATTTCTACTGGAAGTGCACATTTGCACATACCTTGGCGCACATAATACAATTTATTCTACTCATGGCTAGAAAAAAAACAGAGGGAGCATTATTTATCAGCAAACTTGGTATAAATGTTATGCATAGGGAGACAGATTTATTTGGGGGTTTGAGCCCATTGGCACTGTGAACCTGGTTACTGTGTCAAGTGTCTGTGCCTTCCCAGAGCTCAATGGATCTCAATGTCTGTGTCACTCTGCAGTGGGATGTGACTCCTAATTGTGTCTTTGCTTGGACAGACCAGAGGTTCTAGTTCAGCAAGGTAGGGTGGTGGGGTGCACCAGAATTTGATAGGTAGGCTCATGTGATAGTTTCAAAGGATCTCTGAGACCGAACCATCCCAAAAAATATTTACTAGTTCAGGTTTACGTAACTGGTAACCTTATCACTTGTTTCAGAGATAAGGTCACAGGAACCACTGTATTCCTCTAGTACAGTGGTTTTTAACCCTTAAGGGGATTTTGGCATATTTCAGGGGGTAATGAGCTGGTCAGCTACACACACTTCTAAGATAATGTCAGTGAAGACAAAATGTATTAATTATATTATTAAATTGAACATAAAGTAACAATAACATCAGTAAATTGTTTAATTTACTTTATTCAACAATATTTTATTATTGTTCTTTCAAAGTATGAGTCATGCAGTAACAGTGCATATTGCAGCACAACTTGATCTGACTTGCAGATAGAGGTTCAATTCTGTTACTGTTCAGCTCCTATAAAACCACTGGGGCAAGAGCAACAAAAGATCATTTTCAATTCATCCTTGGTAATGAAACATATTTTTATATAAAAAAAAAAAAAAAACCATGAGGGACTGAATGACATCATGTCACTCTGCGTCCTGCGGCCCGCCTCCACCCAGAGCCTCCCGCCTCCTCTCCCCTAGGCCAGGATTGGCCACGGTGAATCTTCTGAGGATAGCATCTGTTGTTCCAGAATCCCGGGTCCACTCTCGTTAGCCAGTTCCTGATGCCACCCATAGTGGAGCAGCCCCTCGTGGCGGGACTCCAGGATTTCGGTTGATGGTGGCAGCCACACCCCCTCCCCACACCCCTAGCCCCCCCACACCTCCCCTCAGCCAAGACCCCACAAACCCAACCTCCTTACATACCCCTCTGCCAAGACCCCGCACTTCCAGCCCTCTCACACACCCCTTCCACCGAGACCCCACACACCCAGCCCACTCCTGCAACCTCCTCCCCAGGCAGACATCTACCCCCAACCTACTCCTACTCTCTTCCCCTCTGGCCAAACACCCCGCCTGCTCCTGCACCCTTCCCCCTGGCCAGACACCTACCCCCAGAGAAAGCAGAGCTGGTGAGAGTAGTGAGCAGGGGCGCAGCCCCACAGTAATAGTTAAATACATTTTATTAATATTTAATTGAATTCTGGATTAATTATGAATTAATATTCTGACTTGTCCTTTAGATTGTAAAAGAAATGTAAATATTTTTTATTTAGTCTTAGTTTAATATAAATTAACTTTTTCAATAAAAATTACAAATAAGAGTAACACTAATTTATAATTTTACATTAAATTTAAATGGTGACTTAATTAGAAATTTATAATACAATACATATTTTAACATATTATGTCATTTATAATCTGGTGAATAATCATATTAGTTTTTCCCATTATAATCAGTAATACTTTTTAAAATTTATTTTCAAGATTTCTAATTTTAGATTTTTAATTTCAGTCGTGGCTTGAGCAAAGAAAGGGTCATAAAAGCATTTTTACTAGGCAGATTTGCTAGCATTACTGACAATTTGGTTGAAAAGCCTCAATCCTCTTGTTTAGATTCAATTGATCAGTTTGCGAAGACAAATGAATCTGTTCTAGAAGCATCCTATCATATTGCTCTCTGAATTGCTGAATGTAAAAAACCTCATACAATCGGAGAGGATCTCATCAAACGATGTCTGGTTGAACCAGCGAGGCTTGTTCTTGGGAAGCAACATGCGAAAAAGTGGATCTGCTATCACTTTCAAACTGCACCGTGAAAGGTGCATTTCTGAGATGAGAGAAGACATTTTAGATCAAGTAGCTGCAGAGACAAAAGCTAGTCCCTACTTTCCACTTCAGTTGGATGAATCAACAGATGTCGCCTCCTGTGAACAATTACTTGTGAACACTTGGTATATAAAAGTTGAGTCTGTGAAGGAGGAATTGCTATTCTCTGAATTGCTGCCCACTACTGCACGCAGAGAAGATGTCTTCAGAACATCGCAGAATTTCTTCATCGGTAAGGGGTTACAATGGACAAAATTAGTTGGTATGTGCACTGATGGAGCATTGATGGGAATTCATTCTGGGTTTAAGGCTCACATAAAGCAGGTTGCCCCTGATACTACATTCACCCCTGCGCACTTCATAGAGATGCTTTGGCGTGAAGACACTTCCACCAAATCTTAGCAAAGTGGTCTGTGCAGTTGTTTAAATTGTTAATCATATTCAAAGTAATGCAACAAATTCCAGAATTTTTCAAGCATTATGTTAAGAGGTTGGAGCTGAATTTTTAGTCATTCTAAAATTGGCATACCTTGCAGATTTTTTTACTGAAATTAATCAACTAAATCTCTCACTAGAAGGGAATATGGCGAATAATCTCACAGCTCAAGACAAGGTTGCTAGCTTCCTCAGTAAGTTCCATCTTTACCAACGTAGGGTTGAAACTGGTGATTTATGATGTGGTTAGAACTGACAACTCTGCTTGAGGCAACTAAATATAGATGTTCATTTGCTGATGAGATCATAAGACGCTTACTGTCAGAAACAGAACCCATCAGCGGATACTTACCAGATATAGAACAACATCACATGAATGCATGGATTGCAAGACCATTTACAGTGGAAAAAAAAGTAATCAAAGACAAGGATATCAAGGCGAAAGCAAAATTTCTTGGTCTGTGAAAATACTGAAAGCAAATTTTCAGGATTCTGATTTGCCAACTTTTTGGAGAAAAGGTGGTTTAGAATACCCAATTCTCTGACAGAGCTCTCAAACTTCTAAACCCACTTGCCACTACGTATAACTGTGAGGTTGGCTTTTCTACAATGGTCAACATTAGAATGAAGGCAAGGAAGAGATTGGATGTTAGTCATGACTTGAGAAGTGCATTAGCTGTGACAAAACCTCGTTTCTCTAAGCTAGTCAAGCAGAAGCAGTATCAAACTTCACACTGAGAAATTCATCTGAGAAATGCTATTTTTATGTGTTTTTATTTTCTGAATAGCGAACCTAATATATAAGTTTAAAATTCAATAGGTGTTCAATTTTGTTCAACATGACAAAACAAAATACAATAAAAATGACTAATCAATTTTATTTTTGTCTACTGTCATTTAAAAAAAGAGGAGGGGTAATTTTGGTTTATTGGTTAAGCTTAAGGGGTAACAGTGCCAAAGAGATTAAGAACCATTGATCTAGTCCGACCTCCTGTATAACAAAGGCTAAGAACTTCCCCAAAATAATTCCTAGCTCATTTTATAATATCTAAGCTTAATCTAAAAATTGTCAGTAATAAGAGAATCCATCTCAACCTTTAATAAATTGTTCCAATTAGTTACTCAACATAAAAAATGTATTCCTTAGTTCAAGTCTAATTTGTCTAGCTTCAACATCCAGCTATTGAATCATATCATATATGTCTATGCTACACTGAAGATCCCATTATTATATTTTTCTCCTGTAGACTATAATCAAGTCATCCCTTAGCTGTTGATTCATCATAAGCAAGAAAAAGTTATTAGAGATATGGTACAGCTGCAATGAGATTGATAAGATTGGGACGTTTCAGCTTGGAAAAGACATATTGTCTCATATCACAGGGGGGATATTATTGTGGTCTATAAATCATGTCTGATTTGGAAAAAGTAGATAAGGAAGTGCTATTTACTCCTAACACAAGAACTAAGGCATCACCAAATGAAATTAATAGGCATCAAGTTTAAAAGAAACAAAAGGAAGTATTTTTTTCACACAATGCACAAACTGTGAAACTCCTTTCCAGAGTATGTTATGATGGCCAAGACTACACCTGGGTTCCAAATGGAACAAGGTCAATTTACAGAAGATCAGTTATCAATGGCTACTAGCCAGGATGGTAGGGATGGTGTCCCTAGTCTCTTATTTGCCAGAAGCTGGGGATGAATTGTGGGTGTGGGAATAAAGGGGGTCTCAGCGCTGGATCTGGCCTACAGGGAGCTGAAGGCAGGATCCAGGCATAAGAACCTGCCTTCGTAATTCTCCGCAGAAACCCCAGCTTGGAAGCAAGACGACCCTCAGCTGCATGGGGGGCCCCTGTGTAACACGAAAGAGGGCAATACAAGGATTGCCTCAGGAGTAGCGTCCTCTCATAAATTAAGCCACAAAGTTCCCTAATTTGGGGCCTTACCGTAAGTTAGGCCATCCAGTTACCCAATCTGCTGCCAGTAAAATAAGGTTTCAAAATGCACCATATAAGGCATCAATAGGTAGGGTCTGGGGAAAGGTAGCCTCTCCATATTAGGAAGCAAAGAGGTCGGGTCTGGGAAGGGGTAATCCTCACCATATTAGGAAACAAAAGGATGATTCGGAAAGAAAGGGATAGGGCAGGTACCAAGAGAAGGGTAGGGATAAAAGATGCCGTAACCATAACTCAGGGCTCACTTCGTTGGTCGCGAGGCAGAGGGGAACAAGCGGTCTGGATGCTATAATCGAATAAATCGCTCCTTACCACTCCACCTGGTTTCGTCCATCATTCAGCCCAGCAACATGGATCACTTGATGATCACCTATTCTGTTCAATCCCCATGGAGTCCCTCACAGTGGCCACTATCTGAAGAAAGGATTCTGGGCTAGATGGACCTTCTGTCTGACCCAGGAGAGCCATTCTTATTAGCCAAGATGATCAGGGATAAAACCTCACCTTGGGATGGCACTAAATCTGACTGCCATAGGAGAGGATCATTCCAGTTGACCTGCTCTGTACACTTTCCCTGAAGTTCTGATACCAGCCACTGACAAACAGGGAGAGGATACTAGGCTAAATCAAACATTCCTCTGTCCCAGGTTCTTAGAAAGATGGAAAGAGTTCTTTGAGTCTACCACTCTCAGGCATGCTTCCTAATCCTTTTATCATTCTTAGTGCTCTTCTTTAAACCTTTATTCAATTTATCAATTCAATTTTTCTTAATAAAATAATGGATTGTTCAATCAGAGATTGTGACAAACAGAGTCATTCCTGATAAACTAAAAGCATCTCTCCATAAAATTATTACTTCATCAACTACAGAAAACAGCTATGCTCTCCTCCATCACAAGTAGTCCCTTTCTGGCCATCTGGACACATCTCCTAATAGTCAATAGGCATGAGGACATACAATCCATCACTAACATGCCACAGTCAAACTAAATTCAGTTATTGAGAATATAAAAACACAGATAAAGTTTAGCTTAAATACAAACATTATAAACACAAGGCATTATAAAACACAAGATGGGACCCTGGCTCATCTACAAAGAATCAAAGCATAGTCATAAATTACTATGGTGAGGTTATTTTTTTAAATTATCCTGTCATCATGGCTAGAGTTAGGAAGCATATTAGCTCAAGGGCCCCAAAAAATCCAGATTGAAAGGGCTGGACAATATGGTTCCCAAAACTCAATCTTCAGCATTCCAATAGCTTTCTGACGCGCAGACCAAGCTTCCTTAGCATTGATTTGTACAGAGAACCTTTCAATGGCATGGAAAAGAATTTATGCAAATTTCAGTGCTGTTCTTGTATTTTCATTTTACAATGGATTCTTTGGCATTGCAAACACCATAAACTATGTTCTCAGTCCAGTTCAGAGAATTCTAGCTCTTCATACCTGTGATGCTAACGATTTATTTCCCTTATGATGAAAGTTTTCTTCTTCTTTAGCACTACAGACGGATTTGGTATTTCAATGGTGCCACTCGTGCATGATTATATAGATTCAAAGATGCCACTCGTGCATGATTATATAGATTACTTAGGCATTTCCAATGACCTCTTTGAGGACTGATGGGTTCTTGTTCCAGATCAGACCCAGTATTATATTGTTGTTGAGAACCCTAATGTGCCAACTGCAACACTCAAACTACAGAAACTCTTGTACACTTACAAATATAGTTTAATACATTTAGCTCAGTCTCAAACACCACAACTTACCAAGACAGATAGGGACTATATAGCTGTATTTCCATATATTCACACCATTCCTTCTGCAACAACCTGAAGTGTTATCCATTGTCTTCCTCATCACCATCACCTTCCGGATCATTACCATTGGCCATCATTCTGGCACCTCCCAACGTCTACATCTCCTTCTACTGCCCTTCTGCTGGGGTGCCACTTCTATAATATGTTACGCTAATTTTGTTATGTTTGATGCGTATTCAGCAGGGGATGTTTCCCTTTATCCTAATTTGTATTTCTTCACCTTTCTAGTGCTGAAGTGTCTTTTTCCCATAGAAACAATTAGGAGTCCTGTGGCACCTAGAGACTAACTAGTTAATGCACTACAAAGGTATATTTCCCCTTCTTTGATATTCACATCTCCTCACCAAATGCTGAGAGCCACTTCCACCCTGACTTGATTAGCCTCATTAACACAATATATACCTCTGTAATTTCCACTCCAATTCATCTGATGAAGCGAGCTTTAGCCACAAATGCTTATGCCATAATACATCTGTTGGCTTCTAAGGTGCCACAGGGCTCCTCATTGTTTTTGCAGATACAGACTAACATGGCTACCCTTCTAACACTTTTTCCTATAGGTCAGTATATCATTGGATCTCAACTTATCATATATGGCAATTCTTTACCTTGATTCATTTTGTGGTTATATGTCACATTTGTTATTTTTGTCCAACCCAATTATTTGGTCTGGTCTTCACTGGTTATTTCAGGTTTTTCCAAGTTGTGGTATACTTATTAAGTCCATGGGTATTCTTGGAAGCCCCCTATGCCATTAAAGGTTGCTTTATCTTATCACTATCTATCTAGGCGAAAGGTCCCAAATATACATATATTGAGTATGCTATCTAGGTGAAAGGTCCCACACATATGTAGAACAACTGCCTTAACTCAACATACAGGATGAGGCCTATAGGTAACTTATATTACAGCCACACTACTTTAATATAAACCTATCGTAGCCTATTATAATAAACATACATTCAAACCATAAGGAAATAAGAAATCCATAAGAAAATAGATCTATAGCCAAGCAAGCAGGTTAGCTCAATAGGCAACAACTCCTAGCCAAGCCAGAATATTATAACCTCATAGCATAACCTTAGATGTGTACTCAAGTTATAGGTTGAATCATATTAGGGATGTTAAATATCGGTTAATTGAATAGTCAAGTAACCTCATGAATTCTTAGCGGTTAATCCACTATTCTATAGTGCCTGGGGGCAGGGCTAGCAGCCCTCACTCTAGCCTCACTCCTGAGAAGCTCCCTGCCACTCCACGCTGCTGTCTCTGTTTCAGAGGCAGCAGCGCAGGATGCCAGGTGGGAGCTGGTCCACGAGGGGAGCCAATTAAAAAATCAGCCCCCCTTGTGGACCAGCTGCCTGTCGCCCAGTGCTACAGCCTCTGATAAAGAGAGAGCACTGTGGGGTAGCAGCAGCCCCTGTCTAGAGGGCCTGAGCTCCTGGACCTGGCACAAGTTGGAACTGAGCTAGGCTTGCTACCCACCTGGCTTCTAATATACTTTAAATGCAGAGCCACAGAGCCCAGCATGAGTCAGGACAGAGCTGGGCTGCCTGCCTGCCCAGCTACTAATACTCTTTAAATGCAGAGCTGCAGCAGGGTAGGTCCTGGGCCTGTCACAAGCCAGGACTAAGCCAGGCTGCTGGCCAGTCTGCTAAAAAATATACTAGCAGGGAGGGGAAGAAAATGCATGCAGTCTATAGCATTACCCAATAAACTTTTGCTTATCAGTTAATCGACTACATTATTACATCCCTAAATCATATTAGGGATGTAAGCGACTAGTCAACTAGAGTGGGAACTCAACTAGTCACTTCCCCTTCCATTGCTGCCTCTATCAGAAAGAGATAGCAAGTGGAAAGAGAAGGCAGAGGGCACCGAGGAAACAATGCGAGTGAGGACTGAAACAGTCCCACTCACACTGGTCCCACTGCTGCTCCTCTCCCTTTTAAAGGTACAAGAGCTGCCTGCAGCTCTTGTACATTTCAAAGGAAGAGGCACCCAGGGGCTTCCCACTGCCTTGAAATGTACAAGAGCTTTAGGCAGCTCATGTGCATTTTGAGGGAAATCGCTGCATCTCTCCCTTTTTAATATACAAGAGCCACAGGCAGCACCCGTACATTTCAAAGGGAAAGAGGCAGAGGGAACCCACTGAGTCTCTCCCTTTTAAGTATACAAGAGCCACAGGCGGCTCCTGTACATTTCAAAGGGAGAGAGGCAGAGGGATAACGAGCGCTCCACCCCCCCTTATTGACTTAGTTGAGACTAGTCGATTAGCTGATTAATCAAAATTTAACATCCCTAAATCGTATCAGCAAATCCTGAATGGAACATGGTATTGATGGATATATAGAGATCAGCATATAGTGCAAAAAACTGATGACTTTAACTATGAAGTGCTCAGGGACGGGAGTTCTTACATGGTCAAAGTATGTTAAATTGAATATAAAACATTTTTGTACACAGTTTTTCTTTCTGTTCAAAAGATTTTTAATCTGCACTTCTAGTCTATAATAGGGATCTAAACAGGTAACTAGTTACCATCACCCTTACAACGGGTGATGCTTACTGATAATCGGTTAACTGGCAACCTGCCCAGGCAGGGGGCTGCGCCAATGAAGCTGGGCCCAGCCTGGCCAGAGCAGCTCTGCCCACAGAGGGCCACAGTGGACCGGGCCAGAGCAGCCCCTTGTCCATGGAAGGCCCAGCCCAGCCTGGCCCAAGCAGCCCACTGCACGGCATGGGCATTGCTCCAGCCTGGCCAGGACTGCTCAGGAAGACCCTCAGGAGATTAAGGATACAGTCTCACTCCACAGATAGAGTGGGGGGGTGTCTCAGTGAGATAAGAAAGCATGGTAGCAGAGAATATAAGTGCACTAGTACAGTAAAGGACAGTATGAAAAGCAAGAAGATAGGAGAATCATCAATGGATAGAGCATTCATAGTGTGTTATAGGTATTTTTATGACATCAAACCATACATTTCCGCACCTTGAGATTTGAGGGTGCACACACTCAACTGGAGAGAATACCGCTCAAATCCAAAAACGGGCAGGACACTGAAAATTCTAAAAATGACCAGATGTTGTCCAACGCTCGACTCTCTCGGCCAACAGGACACCTCGCATATATTTTTAGGGCTCTCTGATCTTGTCATAAAAAATAACAGAATGTCTCGCATATATTTTTGCTGTAGGCTAGCATCCTTGCCCCCTTTGTGGTTTTGACCCAGTCCTATTAACAAAACTGGAAATTTCCACACATGCTAATAAGCTATATCTCAACACTGTATTCCGTAATTCTTACTTACAACCAACTCTATTGCCAAAGCTAACTTCTTACAAAAATAAGATTTCCCATAGGTCCGTTACATTATTGCTAAAACAGAGTAAAACAGTCAAAAGGTTTAGGAAAGCATACAAGCTGCAGGGAAGGTTCAGGGGAAAATATAGGCTTACGGGCTACAGTATATAAACAATTAAAGGAGCGTTAGAAGAATAAAAGTGATTTGTCCAACACAAAACATGGAACTCGAGTTTTAGAAATAGCAGAAACCTCAACACCCCTTATTCTAAAGATTTATCTACCCTGAATACAGAAAATTTTTCATTGTGTATTTAGTGAATTTATCAAACATGAATGTTAGTGAATTGAGTTGCTTTGTAATCATCCTAACCTTTACTGTGGAATCCAGCAAGTAGTTCAATTGTACGAACCCCGTGGTCACCAACCGGTCGATCACGATCGACTGGTTGATCGCAAGGCCTCGACCAGTTGATCGCGAGGCATTCGCCCCCCCCCCCATTTTCCTCCCACCCCCGAGAAGCCCCACTACCTACCTCCAGCGACAATGGAGGTAGTGCCGGCTTCCCGCAGGGTGGATGAAAGTCCTGCAGCTTTGCGCCACTTCTGGGTGTTCCGGATGTGTGCTGGCTGCTCCCCTCCCACAGGTCTGTGGCGTGCCAGCTGCACTGTGGAAGGGGGCATCGGCCCCGGAGTAGGAGCGCGACGGCTTCCCTGCGCCGCAGGAGGGTGAGTCGACCCTGGGGCAGGCACGCATGGGGGTTTCTCCGCACCACGGGAGGGGGGGTTGGCCCTGGAGGAGGAGCGGCCACTTCCCTGTGCTGCGGGGGGGGGGGCAGGGGGTCGGCCCCGGGGCAGGCGCGCGCAGGGGTTTCTCCACACCACGGGAGGGGGGGTTGGCCCTGGAGGAGCACAGCAGCTTCCCTGCACCGCGGGAGCGGTGAGTCGGCCCTGGGGCAGACGCGCACGAGGATTTCCCTGCGCCGTGGGAGTGTCGGCCCGGGGCAGGTGTGCGTGGGGTTTCCTCACGCGCCGGGAGGGGGAGTCAGGCCGGAGGAGGCGCGCGCCAGCTTCCCTCGGGAATCCTGGGAGGAGGCGGGTGCAGGAGACTCCCTGCCCCCACTGGCACCCCGCCCCCGGCCCCCTGCCCTCCCTGTACCCTCTTCTCTGCCCCCTCTTCCCACTCCCCAGCCACAGAACTCTGTCCCCAGCAGCACCCTGTCCCCAGCTGCAGAAACCTGTCCCCACTGGCACTCTATCCCCTGCTGCAGAACCCTGTCCTCTCCCCTCCCAGCACCCTGTTCCCTCTTCCCTGCCCCCAACCGCAGAACTCTGTCCCCTCTGGCACCCTGTGCTCTGCCAAAGCACCCACTAGCACCCTTCCCCAGTACTACGTCCTCTGCTCCCACCAACACAGTTGGGGCCACATTAGTTGGGGTTGGAGGAGGGTTGTTGGGGTTTTTTGCAATCTCACTTGTGTGGCCCCAACTTTGACCCCTGACTCAAAACAGGTTCCCTGCCCTTCTCAGAAATAAAGACAATGCAGAAACTTTTTGTGTTTGACATAGTATTTTATTTAAAAATGAAGCCTGGCCAACAAACCCCCAATTGGGGCCAAGCCCCCATCTGGCCACAGTATCATAACACTCCTGCACTCCCCTCTCCCCAGACCCTACATCTGAGCCTATCATACACTGAAACCCCCTGCCCTGAGCCCCTCAAATACCCCAACCCAAATTCCTGAACCTGCACATCCAGAAGTCTGTGGCTTGCTTAGTGCCCTAACCCTACATCTGACCCAACACTGCCCCGCCTGGAGCCCCCTCCCCGAGCCAGCATCCCCTTATCCACCTCCTCCTGCATCCAGATTTCCTCCCAGAGCTTGTACCTCTCACCCCTTCCCACACCCAAATCCTCATTCCCACCCCAGAGCCTACAAATCCTGTCTCAACCCAGCGAGGGTATGGTTAGTCTGCAGGAGTTTTTCAGGATTCCGGAGATATCCCGGAAAAACTCTTCTGCATCCAGGGATGCGTTTGTTCTTCCACTTCTTTTAGTGGAAGAGCAAACATGATCTTTCGGTCACCCCTATATTCCTCTTTCCACGAGGAATAAGGGGGCTTCCAAAAGAAGGGGTTTTTCTGACATTTGGTCCAGTCTAGACAGGCCAAATGTTGGAAAAACCTCGTCCTACAGAAGAATTGGGAAAAAAAAGCAGCAGTATAAGGGTTGGGGATAGCAAGTGATGGAGAGGAGGAGAATAGAGAGGGTGGGGCTTCAAGTACAGGGCGGGGCTTCAAGGAAGGGGCGGAGCAGTAGAGCTTGGCTTGTTCTGTTATTTAAAAGGTTATCTTGGGTGTAAAAAGGTTGGAGACCACTGTCCTAACCTGTTCTTTTTATATGTGGAATTGGTTAGATGCAAGATGCACATTGTGCTGCTGTTTCCCAATGTGGAAACAGGCCACACAAGGCCAGAAAGTTTGGTCAAAGGACTGGGCCTATATGTGGTGCGTGCTACCTCAGAAGTGAGTTTCCTGAGTGAGTTGAGTTAGAGACAAAGAAACTGCAAGGCTTGCAAAAAAGAAAAATGTACTTATCAAGAACTAACAGATGTAACCACTTAAGTACAGATGGTCCTAGTTTTCTGCTAAATTCCATTATGTGCTCAGGGGAATTACAAAGGTATATAAACTCTGAGATTTCCTTTGTTAAGGAACAGTCCGTATTGGGAGCGTCCTCTCGTGCTTATTCTGCGACACCAAATATGAACTGTGTGCTAGGTACAGTTAATGCAGATGTCGCTCTGAGCTGCTGACATCAGGAATGAGGTATACAAAACTAGGGGGGTTGAACCATTCCGTGCACACTGTGTCAAGTAGCACCATCCCCACAGAGAGGCACTGATGGGTGCTGTTTTTCAAATGCACACGGCTCTGAACATCAAGAACACCAAACGTGCTCTCAGAGCCCTTGTTATACGACACAGCTACAACTAATCACTGCACTTCCCTGTGCACACGCCCGCTTGTCAGCCGTAATGAATTGCCACGGAGCAGCGTGCACCGCGGAGGCTCACCTCTGGGAAATCTGCTTCCTTTGTGCGGTCCCAAGGAGCCCATTTGAGCAGCAGCCACTCAACCCGGGCGGGATCGGGGATGATTCTGGGGACAGGAGGGAGGGAGGAGACTCAGGCTCCTTCCCTAGGCACGGCGAGCCGGGAGGCGCCGCTCCCTCTCGAGACCCGGAGACAAAGCCCCCGCGCCCGCAGCAGCTCGGGAGCCAGCCCCGCTCGGGCAGGAGGCCGCTCTCGCCCGCCACCAGGGGGTCACCGGCAGCGGCGCGGGATGATGACCCGCAGACCCGCCGCGCCACTGATGCCCCGGTGACACGGCCACGCGGGGTCGTTACCCCCACACTCCCCGTCAGTGCGGCGCGGTGGTACCTGAGCATGTAGCGGCGCCCGGAGAAGCGGGGCGGGCGGGGCGGTCCTGGGGAGGCGGCGGCGGGAGCCGGAACCCGGCGAGCCCAGCGGAGCGGTTGTCTGGGGGCGAATCCGTTGCGGGTCCCCACAGAGAGCGCGAGCCGCGCAGCCGCTCCTCTCCTCGCGCTGCCGAGCCGCGCTCTGCCGGACCCGCACCCTGCCCAGCCCCTCCGGCTTCCTGGCCCCGCCCCCGGGCACGCTTGCCCCCAGAGGAGCGGGCGGCGGGAGGGAAGCGGTGTGCCGCGCGGTCCTAGCGGCCGCCGAATTCCAACCACGCGCCCTTCCTTCCCCGCCCCGCAGCAGAGCCCAGCGCCAGGCCCCCGCGCGCTGCTTCGCCCCACAAGCCTGGCGGGGCGGGGCGGGGCTGCAGTCTGGCCACGCGGCGCGGAGAGACGGGCTGCGGGACTAAAGTTGTTTGTTTGTTTTACTGCGAGCAGTGAATTGGCTCTTGGACTGAATTGGAAATTGCTCCGCAAAGAGCACCCACTCCCCCCCCCCGCCGCCGCTGCACTCGGGGCAGTTTGTCACTGACAACATAAATGTGAAATAAAAAATATTGGGGAAGGGAGGATTTTTTTTAACTTCCTTCCCCAGTGGAGTAAGCCCAGCGAACACTACGGGTTTGCTGAAAATTCACCTATTGGCAAAAGAAATTAAACCGCGTTACTGACTGATGGCACAAACACATAGCAAGTGGAAGCAATCTAGGCTACATACTGGGCCACACCAGTGTTGACGATATGGAACCAGAGTCTCTCAGTGCTTTGAGCTAAGGCAAAAAGGAAAGGGGAAAATACTGTCTGAAAAAGCAACAGTGCCACGGCAATTTCCATATAAGAAATGGAGTTCTAATAAAAGACTGCAAAATCAGTTCTCACTAGCAGATATACAAGAAATGTACACTGATTTATTTTTGCATGTTGAGAATGAAAACATTAATCATCAATACGCTCCAACGTGATATAATTTAACACAAATAGAAAACACTATTTCACGTATTTCACACTAGCGACTGTATTACATCAGTTATACAAACTGATGCTTGTAGTTACAGAAATAAAGCAATCTACATTTTTTGTATGTCTACTACTGAGGACTGATTTTGCAGTCTTTTATTATAATTCCATTTCTTATATGGAAATTGCCATTGCAACATTGCTTTTTCAGGCAGGAAAATATAGCATAAGATGGATTATTTTGTTGATGCATAACCAACACTCCTTCTGTACCAAGCTACCACTAATGTAGAATATCTTTGTTGGCTGACTTCTGAAAAATTATGTTCAAAACAAGATAAGAAATGGCATGGAAATCTTGGGTAAAGCATGGGGAATTCCATCAGTGGTAAACAAGTGTCCTCCTGTATAAACAGTTTTGCACCCTCTTGAAGCAGACCTTCAGTGTGAGGCATTCTGCTACAAACTCCTTTCTCAAGAAGGTAACATTCTTTTCATATTGTGCTGTTTTCTCTTTGCCTAATAAAGCTGACTAAGCCTGGGTTATTTGACATCCCATCAAAAAATCTAAGTCACACTCTCAACAGGGTAACTATATAGTATTATGCTAGTACATTTCCTTAAGTGGACAAATACTTTTGCACTACATTTGGATATCTAAGTAACTGTAGCAGCAAAAAAATGCTCTCTGCCATCTGCACCTGGCCAAAAGATTGTACCTAATCTAAATGAATGCAGACTTGGCCACAATGATCCACACAAGTGTGACATCTAGCTATGACTATTTCAAGTCTTTTTATTTAGGAAGCAAGTCTCCTGCCTTGAGGAAGCTCCAGGAGACATCTGCGTAACAACATTGGTTACTAGTAACACATCATCCCACTGTGCCACTTTCTGTACAGACTGAACACAAAATCCAATTCAAGGTTGCTCTCCTGGTTTTCATGGAATAGATCCATCTCTCCCCCTGTAATCATAACCTCCCACATCAGCTGCATTCTGCTGTAACAATGTTACTGTTATGAATTAGGTTAGGCCTATGACTATGGGAGTTAGGAACTGAACCAAAAATATGGAGCTATGTTGCATTCAGATCCTAATATAAAACCTTTCCCACAATAATATCCTCCATCTCACACAGGTGCATTTATTTCACAACAGCAAAAACCCTAAACTCTTGTCCCTTTAATAATAGCCTTATTTTGCTAATTGTCCAGTCATCCTATAGGATGGGCAGGAACTGAATATTTTTAATATAAATAAAATTTTCTTCTTAAAACATCTTCTATGATAAACCAGAAAAATATGTGAAAGACCTTTCCCTGCCACCTTCCATTTTTAGAGTAACTTTTAAAAGCAGATAGAGATGGAGAGTCACAAGGGCCTTGTCTCCACTTGAAAAAATTGTTTGTTAAAATGTTATATTCCTACAGTGGACGAGATAAGTAGTATTTTTAAAACTTGAGTTGGTGATTAGAACCTGAGGTTCCTTATTAGGGTCAAAGAGTTGATAAAAATCTATGCTAGGATTGTAACATGTTAGCTAGCATGTAAAAACTCCTTTTGCTTTGTCAAGACATGCCCTATAAAAGTGTGTTCAAAGCTAATATATATTAGCAGTTAAAATAACTGTTTTAAAAAACAAATGATTAAAAAAGCTTTTAAAACAACAAATGGTCTAGCAGCACCTTAAAGATTAACAAAACATGTAGATGGTGTCATGAGCTTTTGTGGATGCAACCAACTTTGAAAGCACACAATACCATCTACATGTTTTGTTAGTTTTTAAGGTGCTGCTAGACTATTCCTTGTTTTTAAGTTTTTTCCAGCTACAGACTAACTCAGCTACCACTCTGAAACAAAAGACTAAGTTTGTATTCTGTTTCCTCAAGCAGCATCTTCTAAAAGAAAGAAAAACAAGTTGCAAACAGTTGTCTCTGCTCTGATGGCTGTTTATGTTCTGGATGAAGGAAGACAAGCTCCAGGAATTTAACAGAGAAATCCGAATCAGAGGTTATCTGGATAATTTACTGGTCTCTTATTTGTATAGGGGCCAGTGAAAGCTATTATGCTGGCCGTGACATCCTGGGAGTGAACAAAGATTCTTTTGCTGGAATGTAAACTACCTCAGCAGAGACCATTTAGTTGAACGCATCCTTTCATTTATTATCACAGAGCACAGAATAACTTAATTCCCTAATGATAAAAAATAGCAGAGTAACAAGGCCACCAAACAAAGCAATTGTTTCACATGCATCTCCTGGAAACAAAGTACTAAAATCTCCACATCCTCCTCAATACATGGGATCACTGAATATACACATGGGAAAGGCACTGCCATCAAACTACTGTAATGCAAATCAGCAGAAGATAAGCAGGACATTTTTGCCTCACAGTGGACATTTACTCAAAGTTAGCTGAACTGATTTTAAATCCTTTAAAAGAGATTAACAGTTTTAACGTGGATTGACTGACCAATTTAGGATGGCCTAGGCTGAATGTATCTATTTAAGATATTTTTCTGCTCCCCACCACTGTAGTATCTGAATATATCACAATTTTTAATGTATTTATCCTTTGAATACCCTGGGTAGTATGTAAGTACTATTTTTACAGAGGGAAAACAGTGATTTGCCCAAGGTTACAGGGGAAGTCTGTGGTAGAGCAGGGGCTTGAACCCAAGTTTCTGGCTAGCATCGATTGTGACGGCATGTCAGGGTCCCCTGATCCTGCAGCCCCGTAGCAGCAAGAACAGACTCCGCCAGCCAGTAGAATAGAGGGGGTTTATTGCTCCTCCAGGATACAGCACAGCATAGACGTAATGTGGTTACAGGAGTCAGGGCCAGGATGCCTCAGACCCACTGGGTTAGGGGGTCCATCACCCTCCCTCAACCCTCAGCACCCAGCTTAGTCTGCCTCCTTCATGTTTTCCAGCCAGAAACTGCCTCGCTCCCACACCCTGCCCCCCAGCCAGGTGGCTGTCTCCACCTCCCTTCCTTTGTCTATCCCTCTGGAAAGAGGCTTATTATCTGCTCAAGCTGGGCCTAGGTGTCTGGGCCAATACACATGTGGGTGAGTCCGTGGGAATCACACATCACAGCGCAGGGGAACCCCGGGTTACAGAGCAGACAGCACCCCCACTACATCACAGGTTACAGAGGAAGTCTGTGATAGAGCAGGGACTTGAACCCAAGTTTCTGGCTAGCATTGATCCTCTTTAAACCACATTTGAACATCTGAAACTAAGGCTAGAATACATTCCCTTAATAACACACAGATAAAACATAGTCAGCTAACTCAAAGGCTCAGGATGATCAAGATCTCAAGGATCGATCAAAGGAAGTGTAGCAGAAAACAGAATTATAAACATAGAGAGATTAAAAAAGGAAACCAATTACAATCCAAGAGAAAACTCATATAAAACACATATAAGATTGAAGAGTGAAGGAAACGATTGTCTCTAGTCCTATTTATCAATTAAAGGGAGCACTGACTGAACGCCTTTTATTTCTAGATTTACGTTCACATATACCATGATATTGGGTTAGTTAGAGAAAGCTGTTACCATTTCATGTTTAGTAGACTGCGTGCAATGAGTTTTAGTGGTCTCACTCCAGGTCTATGTCACAACAAAGCATAATTTGAATTTTGTTGGTATTTGTAGCATGAGCCAATAAAGCAAGGATTGAATGTGCATGGAGAATTCACTGTCGTCTCTCAATTCAGGTGGTTGCTACAACGGGAACCTATGGGAAAGTTTACACGGATGCTGCATGTGCTGTATCTGTTCTCTGGACTGAGAACTGCAGTCTTCATAGTTGACAAGCCAACACACATACAAAACCATTCACACACAAATAAAAACTTTACAAAGTGAAGAAAAGGATCAATTTTACTATGATCAGAAATAGCCTATAGAGTGACCAGACCTAATTGCTTACTGACAATGCCTCGGCTTTGATTTTTTACAAAAGTATATTTCCTTATAAGAAAGTAGGGGGAAAACTCTGAGGGGCTGAACACACCCACCAAAGACCCTAACCCAGTGTTTCTCGAAGTGGTCTGCAAAACCATCCTGACTTTCTTTCATCAGAAGTCAGGATGAGTCCCAGTTTCACCAGTTTTAAAAGGCAAGTCTCAGAGGGGTTGCCCAAGTTAGCATAGACATAGGAAGTGGCAGCCCATCCCAAGCTACTTCCCACAGCTCCCCTTACGTGCAAACAGCGAACCGGAGCCAGTGGGTGCTGTGAGGCTCTGTGGCCACAGAGCCAGTAAATAAACACACCTGAGTGGCCAGTTAGCAGGTTTCTCAAAGTGGTTTTGCGGAACACTTTGAGACACACTGGTCTAAACAATGGAACTTTCTTCCATCAGAAGTCAGGATGAGTCCCAGTTACACCAGTTTTAAAAGGCAAGTCTCAGAGGGGTTGCCATGTTAGTCTGTATCTGCAAAAACAACAAGGAGTCCGGTGGTACCTTAAAGACTAACAGATTGATTTGGGCATAGGCTTTCATGGGTAAAAACCACTTTCTTCCTATCTGTTGTTTGAAGAGATTCAGCACTAGATATATCTCTGTTGAGATCTTCTGTCTACCTGAGCTATATAGATCCAACCATACCCTGCAGGCAGATATTAGGCACTACGATTATTTGGGATAACAATGAAAGGAAAGAATGTTATTGCTTTTAGACTGTGATTCTCATTTCATTGTATATACCACACCTAGGTATTAGAGTGATTGCTTTGTTACAATTAATTAATTTATCAAAAAGAGATAAAAATGGAAACCTGATTTGAAGGGAAACAAAAGGCTGAATTTTACTAAGAAAGAAAATCTAGACATAGCATTTGAGTCTGCCACTTAAGAAGGGTAGAAACAGGGTAATTGATTATTGAGTATTCAGTACCTGTTGTGTAACAAACTCCCAAACAAATGCAGTTAACATTGAATACAATTAATCTCTGTCTTTTCCTTTGCAGGACTAATTGCATTTCAAAGAGAACAATTTGCAGACTTCAGCCTTTTACAGACTTGTCTCTACCAAGACAATAGTGGGAACAACTGTGTGCACTCTACTCAATCCCATTCAATACCACAAGATGTTATCTTCATTGCCTGCAAAAACTAGTTTATGTAGCACAAACTATCTTTGAGTTAGTAGAAGAATCTCAAAGATACAAGACAAACTTAAAAAACAACAAATAGACTAGTAACACCTTAAAGACTAACAAAACATGTAGATGGGATCATACAGGCTATGTCTACACTACTTGCTTCTTGCCCAAGAGTTTTTGCCCAAAACCTTCTTGCACAAGAGCACATCCATACCTCAAAGCACACTGCGAAAGCGATGCACTTTTGTGCAAGAGAGCGCCCACACTGCATGGATGCTCTTGCGTAAGAAAGCTCTGATGGCCATTCACAGAATGGCCATCAGAGCACCTGTGCTTTTTCCCATAGGACAAGAAACCCCTCTGGAGCATCCACACTTGCCTTTTTGTGCACAAAAGAGAGTTATGGCTCATAAAAGGAGGTTTACCTATGGCAGAAAAAGCCCTCTGTTCTGCCGTTTTACTCTTGATTTCCTTGTGCAAAAGCGCATTTGAGGTGTGGACACTCCACGGGTTTTTCCGCAAAAACCTTGCAGTGTAGATGTAGCCACAGACTAACCTGGCTACCCCTCTGAAGCTTAAAGATACAGACACCAGAGTTACTGACAAGCCAATTGGACCCTGTGTGGAACCTGAAGAAAGCAATCAGGCAACAGCAGAGACAAAGAAATCAACAAATAAATGAATACTCTACTGCAGAGGTTTTCATTCTTTTTCTTTCTGTGCCCGACCTCCAACATACTATAAACATTCTAAGGTCCAGAGGGGACCTTGAGACCAGGGCTTTAGCTATAGAGAGGTTGGGGGTCTTTGGGGCTTCTGATCCTCAGGAGCACTTGGATTCAGAGCTTTAGACCCAAGGGGAGTTCTGGGACTTGGTGCTGCAGCCCTGCATTTCTGCGCCCAATTTCAGCCCCCTCAGGGAGATGGAAGTGTGCTTAGGATCCAAGCTTCAGCCCCATGGGAAGTGCTAGGGCTTGGGACTTTAGCTATGGGACACGCACTGGTTTTAGCCCCAGTGCTGCCCTGGTAGCTAAAGACTTCAGCTCTGGCATATCCCCCTTCCTGGCTGAAACTGGTAGCAGAACTGGGGGGCTGAAGCCCCCAGCTCGAGTGTTCCTCCAGGTCAAAAGCCCTGAGCACTGGTATTCCTGCAGTGCAGAAGCCGTGAGGCCCTGATCCAGACTCCTGGCACCTCAGAGGTCAGAAGCCTTGATTATCTATCCCACCCTACCCTGCAGCTGAAACCCCAACATCCCCCACCCTCACTGTGGCTGAAATCTGTGCTGTCTTGTTCAGAGTTATGGAACATTTCAGAGATATGGAACAGTTCAGAGTTATGAATAACTTCCATTCCTGAGGTGTCCATATCTCTTGAAGCTTTACTGTAGTTAAAGCACTTTTAATTAAAATAATGGTTTATGTTCTTCTTTAGAACATAAGAACAGCTATGCTGGGTCAGGCCAAAGGTCCATCTAGCCCAGTATCCTGTCTGCCAACAGTGGCCAATGCCAGATGCCTCAGAGGGAGGGAACACAACAGGTAATCCTCACACGATCCCTCTCCTATCACCCATTCCCAGACAAACAGAGGCTAGGGACACCATTCCTATCCATCCTGGCTAATAGCCATTTCCTTCTTCTCCCCAAATCAAACTCTTTGCATACTTCAAAGTGAGGTTTTACCATCCAAAGCCCCAATCCTGCCTACATGCTTGATTTCCTAATGTGAGCAATCCACGTAAGAATTTTTATTATCTTCACCACAGAGTTAACCCTAGGTTCTTAGTAGGGTTCCCTAACCTGGTTCCCATGCATGCACAAACATTTTTCACTCAAGAGTGGGGTATTTTTCCCTAGGCTAGCTGTTCTGTTCTTGGGTAGAAGCTAACGCCCAAGAACTGCTTAAACTTGGACTGATAACATACCCACTTTTCCATGAGACAGGCCAAGCTGCCAACAGAATTGCCAGGCGCTAGCAATCTGGGTGAGGCCCATACCTCTGCAAAAGGGGCTTCATTGGGGGCTAGCCTCCCGCACCCAACCCTTCAGCGCTGCCCAGCCCGCACCACCAGATGCTCTAGTAGCAATTTAAAGGGCCTGTGGCTCTAAGCCCAGGAACCCCAGGCCTTTTTAAATCACCAAGCTCTGGGAAAATTACCCCCTTTTCCCCTCACTTTTCCCCATTGGCAACCCTGGTGACAGGCTAAACTACATGGCTATGTCTACACTGGCATGATCTTGTGCAAAAACTCTTTAGAGCAAGAGTTCTTGCGTTAAAGTAATTGTGCAAGAGAGCGTCTACACTGGCATGTGCTTTTGCACAAGATCACCTATGGCAGTGTAGACACTCTCTTGCGCAAGAAAGCTCTGATGGCCATTTTAACCATAGGGCTTTCTTGTGCAAGAAATTCATGTTGCCTGTCTACACTGGCCTCTTGCGCAAGAACAGTTGCGCAAAAGAGCTTATTCCTGAGTGAGAGCATCATAGTTCTTGCGCAAGAAGCCCTGATTTCATACAGTAGAACGTCAGTTTACTTGCGCAAGAACACACAGCCAGTGTAGACAGGCAGCAAGTTTTTGCGCAAGAGCGGCCGCTTTGGCGCAAGATCGCGCCAGTGTAGACACAGCCACATGAGTACTGTTAGTCCTCCAATACTTTCCCACAATACCTCCGCTGTGCCCAGAAGAACAATTCTCCTACAATTCACTGGGAAAGAATCACAGAAGACTTCAAATTACTGGAACACCAAGAATCACAGAATATGAATGGAAGATACCTAATGACTGGAAGATAGCTATCGAGACACTGATATTTAAAAAGGGCTCTAGAGGTGATCCTGGCAATTACAGACCAGTAAGTCTAAAGTCAGTACCAGGTAAATTAGTTGAAACTATAGTAAAGAAAAAAAATTGTCAGACACATGGATGAATATAATTTGTTGGGGGGAAAGTCAACGTGGTTTCTGTAAAGGGAAATCATGCCCTACTAATCTGCTGGAATTCTCTGAGGGAGTCAACAAATATGTGGACAAGGGGGATCCAATGGATACAGTGTACTTAGATTTCCTGAAAGCCTCTGACAAGGTCCCTCACCAAAGGCTATTAAGTAAAGAAAGTTGTTATGGGATAAGAGGGAAGGTCCTTTCATGGATTGATAACTGGTTAAAAGACAGGAAACAAAGGGTAGGAATAAATGGTAAGTTTTCTGAGTGAAGAGAGGTAACTAGTGGGGTCCCCCAAGGGTCTGTCCTGGGACCCATCCTATTCAACTTATTTATAAATGACCTAGAGAAAGGGGTAAACAGCGAGGTGGCAACATTTGCAGATGATACCAAACTCCTCAAGATAGTTAAGACCAAAGCAGACTGTGAAGAGCTTCAAAAAGATCTCACCAAACTAAGTGATTGGGCAACAAAATGACAAATGAAATTTAATGTTGATAAATGTAAAGTAATGCACATTGGAAAAAATAATCCCAACGCTATACAATATGATGGGGACTAATTTGGCCACAACTACTCAAGAGAGAGATTGTGGAATCATTGTGGATAGTTCTCTGAAAACATCCACTCAGTGTTCAGCGGCAGTCAAAAAAGCAAATAGAATATTTGGGGTCATTAAAAAAAGGATAGCGAATAAGACAGAAAATATCTTATTGCCTCTATATAAAACCATGGTACTCCCACATCTTGAATACTGCGTACAGCTATGGTCGCCTCATCTCAAAAAATATATATTGGAATTGGAGAAGGTTTAGAAAGAGTCAACAAAAATTATTAGGGGTTTGGAATGGGTCCCATACGAAGAGAGATTAAAAAGACTTGGACTTTTCAGCTTAGAAAAGAGGAGATTAATGGGGATATGATAGAGGTCTATAAAATCATAACTGGTGGGGCAAAAGTGAATAAGGAAACGTTATTTACTTATTCCCACAATATAAGAACTAGGAGTCACCAAATGAAATTAATAGGCAGCAGGTTTAAAACAAACAAAAGGAAGTTTTTCTTCACTCAGCGCACAACCTGTGGAACTCCTTGCCAGAGGATGTGGTGAAGGCAAGAACTTTAATAGGGTTAAAAAAAAGAGCTAGATAGAATCATGGAGGTTAGGTCCATCAATGGCTTAGCCAGGATGGGTAGGAATGGTATCCCTAGCCTTTGTTTTTCTGGAGGTGGGTGACAGGGGAGGGATCACGTGAGGATTACCTGTTGTGATCCCTCTGTCTGGGGCATCTGGTATTGGCCACTGTTGACAGACAGGATACTGGGCTAGATGGTCCTTTGGTCTGACACAGTATGGCCATCCTTATGTTCTTAATCACAGAATATGAGTTCAGAGGTCCTAATACCTCATACAACTGAGTGCAGCCTACAATAGACACATTTAAGTATGGCTTTAGGGTGCAGCTGTTCACTCTTGAGGTAGGCAAACCAAGGTGCTGATCACCTCCCTTTATCATTCTTTGTTTCCCCCAAAGGGAGAAATGTTAATCAGTTCTAAACATTTAAGGCTGTTCTGCAAAAGTTCATGGGTGCGGCCCCACCAGATAGTTCAGGCTTAGAGAGAAAAGCACCCTGAACATTTTCTCCACTCTCTTAAAGAGTCTCAGAGGAGTGGCCATGTTAGTCGGAAACTAAAAACAACAGAGAATCCTGTTGCACCAGAGGCTAACAGATTTATGAAGTCAAGAGCTCTAAGGTGCAATCAAACTCCTTGTTGTTTCCACACCCTTAGGAGAAACCCCACATAGGTGCCAAAAAGGTTTAAGGAATTTGAGAGTGCTAGCCACCTCACAATTTGCACCTGGGGAGGGTGTGGTCAAGGTGAAAGGGAGTGGATTTAAAAGAGAAGTCAGAAGATCTTAAAAGAAAAAGAAAAAGAAAAAGAAATAGGGTGTTTTCTCTTTCTGAAAAACATCCTGAAAGAAGACTAAGAAACACATCAGAAAAAAATAGACAGGCTGAGCTGGAGGAAAGAACCCTGATGCGTGGCACTGACTCATACATAAGCAAAGAAAGGAATTTACAAAGGCCCTTGTGCAATGGGATTGTGTGAGTCAGAGTCTGAGGGGTTAAGCGATCACAGCTGTAACCTGCCTGTGCGGTGGCCAGCCCTAATGGGCTCAGTGGAAGATTCAGTTATTGCTAGACTTCTTTTGGAGATATAAAGGCCTCTGGGGATCAAGAAGGGGGTCAGACCCTCTAATCTTTTCCATTGGTGGATCTTTTCCATCCATGTGTAGAATACATTTTATGTGCACCAAGACGTGAGTGAATGTTCACCACAAGTAGAAATACAAAACCTAGCTGTGCGTGTCCTGCTAATCAAGCAAGGCAGCATCTGAATTTCTCCTGAGCATAGTTTACAGGAACACTGGGTCAGACTCTTGAAATTGGCTTGGCTTGGCTGATGGGTCAAGCTATTCTTTTGGATGGAATAGACCAGGGTGGGGAACCTAAGGCCTTGGGGGCTGGATGAAGCCCCCAGTTTCCCAGGATCTGGCTCCTGAAGCTCACGGCTCCCCCCATCCAGCATAGAGGAGCCCATGTTGGTGCTCCAGCCCCCCAGCCGCCCTACTGTTGTGCTGGAGCACAAAATCTACTAGCCTGAGCCTCCCTAGACTTTGGTGTGCAAGGGGAATGCGGGGAGTGTCTTTCTGCTTCTCCATTGGGGGCCATATCAATGAAGGTTTGTTGTGGGGGGGTTGGTTGTAGTTGGCTTGGAGGGGTTGTTTTTGGTTTTTGTGCTTCTCACTTGTGTGTCACCCCTGACTGATTTTTCTGTGGGTCAGCAGTCCCTGACCTAATCAAGCTCCCTTCCCCCAGAATAGACCAAAGAACACAAGCTAAAGTGAGGCACAGTTATGTGTAGAGAAATGGGGCATTTAAGATGGTAGTACTCTCAGGCTATGTCTACACTGCAGGCTTCTTGCGCAAGAACTGTTTTGTGCAAGAGTTCTTGCACAAAAGGTCTTGCACAAGAGAGTGTCCACACTGCCATGTGCTTTTGCTCAAGAGATGTGCTTTTGCACAAGAGTGTCCATGGCAGTGTCGATGCTCTCTTGCGCAAGAAAGCTCTGATGGCCATTTTAGCCATAGGGGTTTCTTGCGCAAGAAACCCCTGCTGCTTGTTCACACTGCCTCTTGTGCAAGAGGGCTTACTCCTTGTGGGAAGAGGAATAACTCTTGCGCAAGAAGCCCTCTGTTCTGACACCTTACTGTAAACTTACTTGCACAAGAACGCGCATGCAGTATAGACGTAGCCTCAGGGGAGAGTGACTTGCAATCAGAGAAAGGGGCAGGGCCCTCACAATGGGAAGGAAAAGGAGCAAGGATCCCACGGCACCTGTGCAATGGAGACTAGTGGGAGAATGTTCCATGTGGGCAATTCTTAGTTAAGCTGCAGAAGATGAGGGTTAAGATGAGAATTGGAAAGCACTGCTTAAAGGGGACATTACAATGGGCCATGCCGAGAGGCGATTTTTCAGGCTGGGGAAAGGTTGTTACCCCAAATGCAGATGTAGGGTACCAGCAAAACAGCTCACCTATTGCCCTCCCCTTGCATTTACCAAGGGTTATCTCTACACCAGGGAATCGTAAACTCCTGGCCTATGGACCATCTACAAGCCAGAGTATATTCACAATCCAGCCTGGGAGAGAGGAGATGTGCCTGTACCCATCTCAAGCCCCGCATCTTCCCGTCACCACCCAGCTCTCTCCCCGTCATTGTGTCTGAGGCTACTACTACACTATGAACTTTTTCGAGAAGAAGAAATGCAAATGGAGCGCTCTTTTGCATATCTCACGCTCTCATTTGCATATTCTCTTCCAATCCTTTTTGCGCAAAAACCCCCTTTTGCGCAAGATCAATTTTGAGGAAGAAGAGATCTTTGCGCAAAAGGGTTTTTTTGCGCAAAAAGGCACCATCTATACATCGCTTTTTTGAGCAAAAAGCTCTTCCGCAAAAAGGATTGGAAGAGAATATGCAAATGAGAGTGTGAGATATGCAAATGAGCGCTCCATTTGAATTTCCTCTTCCGGAAAAAGTTCGCAGTGTAGCCACAGCCTGTCAGGGATTACCAGGGAGCCTGGTGCAGAGTGGTAGCAGAATTCCACACACACACTCCCCGCATGTGCCATGGGGACGTGGAGCAAATGCATACACCAAGTGCATTCTGCTTCTGTATGGCTTCCACTGCTCTGGCGAGTGCATGGGGGTTGGAGCACTGTTGCCACCCTGCCTCAGGCCTCCCTGGTAATCCCTAAGGCCATGTCCCTCAGGGGATGGAGTGCAATGAAGGGGGAGGGCAGGGCAGTGATGGGAAGGGCTGTGGCTTGGGGGGACAGGGAAGGGCAAGCCCACCCTTTCCCAGGCTGCCAGGACTCCTGGGCCCCATTGCAAATATGCTCCATCCCATAAATGGCCCATGGCCTGGGAGTCGGAGACTCCTGCTCTAGACTAGCCCACCTCGCTACTATTCTCTTTCTATAAGGTAAAAAGGGCCCATTCTCTGATTAAATACATGGGGGGTTTACCAGGGGTTCCCCTGTTGTTAATTTCCCAGAACAACTTGGACCTGTTACCACTGGATGACACAGATACAGTCACCCGATAAAACAATTGACACACAGGCAGTATTATTCTCAAGCAAAGAATCTTTTTATTAGTTCAGATTTCTAATACAATAGTAATTGGAACAGAATACCTCAAAGCACAAATAAAAATTTAAATACCTGAATTATATTGTCATACAGTTGTAAGAGTGCAATATGTGCTTATCTAGACTACGTGGAACAGTCGAAAGAGCAGAGCTTTTGAAAGTGAAAGTAGTTTAGATGCTGCTTTTTCGGCGAACCCTCCACCCCATTGTCGAAAAGCCACGTAAACCTCATTTTTTGAGGAAGAGCGGCTTTTTGACAAGGGGGTCGCCGAAAAAGCTGCGTCTAAACTACTTTCACTTTCTTTTGAAAGTGCGATCGGAAGAAGATATGCAAATTCCCGTGGAATTTGCATATCCTCTTTCGACTGTTCCACGTAGTTTAGATAAGCCCTGTGGCTGCATACTGCATAGGGTAATCAGTCATCTGCAGTTACCGACAACAATTTTTATACCTTCTGCATGTGATACATGAATGTAACATGTGTGCACATCTTTAACTCAAACACGCATGTACACACAAACTCTATTAGCAGGCTCTCTCTCTCTCGTTCTCTCCCTCCCTTCTGGCTTCTTTCCTTCTGCTCTGCTACAGATGCTGCCGCTGCTGGGGTTACCATCCTAGCTTTTTCTCTTCTCCATCTGACCCCAACCTGTTCAACTCCCTAATACCTCTTCTGTCTCTTCCTGACCTGCTTCTTCTTCTGCTCCTGACTGATGAACCTTGGCCTGCTGTCTATTACACAGTTTTGCTAGCCACAAGACTCGATGGCTATGTCTAGACTATATTCCTCTTTTGACAGAGGAAAGTAAATGAAGGACTTTGAAATTGCAAATGAAGCACTGATTTACAAATGTTGTGCCTCATTTGCATAATGGATTCCAATCACTTTTTTGAAAAAGGATTTTTGGAAAAAAAAAGCTGTCTAGACACAGTTCTTTAAACAAAAACCCTTTTTCGAAAGAACCCTAATGCCTGAAAAATGAGGTTTACCTTTTGGAAAAGGTTTTTTTTTTTAAAGAACCGCATCTAGACCATTGGGTTTGGGTTTTTGTGAAAAATCCTTTTTTGAAAAAGCAATGAAAATCCATTATGCAAATGAAGCGCGAAATTTGTAAATCAGCGCTTCATTTACATTCCTCTGTCAAAAGAGGAATTTAGTCTAGACGTAGTCTGAACATGCTCTCTTTCTGATCATTCCATCATTCTATCAGCTACTTTTCAATCCTCTAATTATCCTGCAGTCATAGTTGTTGGAACCATACGTACCAGTCATTGGAGGGTATTATAGGCTAAAGGTTATAGACCATATTCACACTAAATGTGCTTTACTGACCTACATAGATTAACGTTAGTCTACATTTCTACTGAGCATGTTCCACTTTTTACTTGGCTGCATGCCAACATTTTATACATACCAAACTATAAACAATTACCTCATCTTTACAGCATATATCCAGTTATCAGTTTATTTACTCTAATCTCATGGTCTGCTGGTGCCACCTTATTTGTTTGCCAAATGTATTTCAGATAACTTTTTCCCTATTTAGCTAATGGAGCAAGGAAATGCTTTTTGTGCTGTGATTTAAGGAAAAATAGGACTGTCTTAAGATCATTTGTATCAGATACTAGTGGAGTTCCTCAAGGATTTGTCTTGGGACCAATTTTATATAACATTTTCACTAATGACAATGGCACAAAAATAGGAGCGTGCTAATAAAATCTGCAGATTATACAATATTAGGAGATATTGCCAATATAGAAGAGGACTGGAATATCATACAAGAAGATTGGGATGACCTCTAGAAATGCAATACATTTTAATAGTTTCAAGGATGTGAACTAAAGGATTAACAACAATAACTTTTCCTATAAACTGGGGACATATCAGCTGGAAGCTACAGAGGAGAAATAAGATCTGTGTGTATTGGTCAATCACAGGATGATTATAAGTTCTAGATATAGGGAAGTTTTATTACCAATATACAAAATTCTGGTGAGACCTCATCCAGAATACTGTGAGACGTTCTCGTCTCCAGTGTTTAAGAAAGATGAATTCAAACTGGAACAGGAGCCGAGAAAGGATATTAGAATGATCAGAGGAGCTACTTTACAAGAGGTGGCTTAAGGAGGTTGGCTTGTTTTTCATTACAAAATGAAAATGGAAGGGAGATATAATACATCAGAGAGATAAACACCAAGGAGGGAGAGAAGTTCTTTCAGTTTAAGGGTCAATATTGGCACAAGAACAAAGGGATAAAAACTGGACACTAGTAATGCTATGCTTAAAAGAAGCACATGGTATCTTGTGCAGGGGGATAAGGCAACGCAGTGCATTTATTGATAATGTAACAAAGTAGCATATGCATTCACACACACACATACGACCTGTTGATGATATAGTTACCAGTCTGTTGCTCAACCCAACTTATTGACCAGATAGGTTGAGTACTAGGGAGGAACCGGGTTCTTGTCAGTCCAGACTGATGCTGTGCATCAGAGCAGGACGGAACCAGAAGAATAATACAAGACACCCCATCCTTTATAGGATTTTCTTTCCATGCAAGTCTATGCATTTTGCCTTGTCAGGCCTTAATCAGTTACTCAACATCACAATCAGTCTTTCTGCAACATGTTTAGCTGACGGTTGTTTTTGCAGTCATCTGATATCAGTATTCTGATGACCCCTCCTGGGTGTTATCTTCTGGTGAAAGTTGTTATCAGTTCCCTGTGAAGGGGTGCTTGCCACTAATTCCAGGGCTTGTTAATCTGCCCTGGGTCAATCTGCCCCGTCCAGACTTTGTCTTCAATGTGCTTAGCTTAGTCAATAATTGTTTGATGCTTCTGAGTTTCCGGACCCTCCTCTGGCCATCTGGGTATACAGTGGCCTTCACACTTATCTCTCTTAAAACATTCTTTTTCCCCATTCACACAAACAACACATTTTCATAATTGCAGCATAGAACAAAGGGTACTTCTAGCCACTTTAATAAAGTCACAAAGTCTTTCAACATTACATTTCTTTCCATCTATTACAAGGCTTTACCTAATACTAACATCACTATGCATTACAATATTCCATCCCTTCACTTTAACATCAAAACAGGCTAACATTAAACAGAACTAGAGCTAAGTTAACAAAGCTGCCTTGTGCTTGTCTGAGGTCTATCTTGTATTTAGGTCTATCAAAATGTAATCAAAACCTTATATTATAACATACATTCCTTATAACTAACTAGCTTATTACCAACAAGACTATAAGGCCACAATGAGTCCCTCATTAGCATATTTTCTGTGGCAAAAACTGGCAGTGTAGACAAAGCCTGAGGACCTGGATTCAGGAATTTCATGTGATTGAGCATTCAGCTGTAATTAATTATTCCTGGTGCCTCTAAGTCTGGGAATCTAGATGTCTAGGAAGAAGACAACTGACAGTGTGTACAGCAGAATGCCATAAACAAGTCTGGGTGATAAGGAGCATCTATAATTTAGTCGCGTTCTGTGATTGCTAAACCATACTTTTTGTTGTAGATGTATTCTTGTAATGGATGAAATAAGGATCCATTGAAAGATGACCAAGTTATTAAGAACGTCAGTTGTCACAGATGTTAATAGCAATGACTGTATTCGAAATCCTTTATAGTTTGCTGATCATGTAACCTGAAGATGCCATAACAAATTCCATAATCCATTAAATAAAATGAAAATCTCAGTCGGAACACAAAGTAAAATTGACAGGAAAGCAATTTTCCATCCAAAAAGAAATTTCTTTGTCTCACCCCCCATAAAAAGAAAAAACATTAGAAAGCTATCTGGGAATGAACACTGTCCATATTCCAACAGGTGCAGAGGAAGGAACCATTACTTTCTCTTCACCATTTACAAGGAGTGATAACGTATGTTTTCTTTCTGAATTCTCTGCAGTGCTGTATTCATCTCCGGTTAACTAATTTCATTTAAGCCTGTTATTTGACAATTTTGAATCATTATGAAACTCAAACACATAGGCTATGTCTAGACTGGCATGATTTTCCGCAAATGCTTTTAACGGAAAAGTTTTTCCGTTAAAAGCATTTGCAGAAAAGAGCGTCTAGATTGGCACGGACGCTTTTGCACAAAAGCACTTTTTGCGGAAAAGTGTCCGTGCCAATCTAGACGCGCTTTTGCGCAAGAAAGCCCCGATTGCCATTTTAGCCATTGGGGCTTTTTAGCGCAAAACAATTCTGGGTTGTCTACACTGGCCCTCTTGCGCAAAAGCATTTGCGCAAGAGGGCTTTTGCCCAAACGGGAGCGTCATTGTATTTGAGCAAGAGGCACTGATTTTGTACATTACAAAGTCAGTGCTCTTGCACAAATTCAAGTGGCCAGTGTAGACAGCTGGCAAGTTTTTCCACAAAAGCCGCTGCTTTTGCGGAAAAACTTGCCAGTCTAGACACAGCCATAATGTGCCTGAACTCTTTGGGATTAGGCCAAAACTCTTAAAGATCCTCATTCAGTCCTGAGGCACACTAGAAAGAATTCTGAGTTGAGTATCCCAAACAAACACCGGATTGTCAACTCCACAAAAGAACTTTCAGGTTTTAATCTACCCCAACACTGAACCATGGAACCATTTTAGAAAATTGGAAGGCAGATATTATCATCTCATACATCTCTAGAAGATCAGAGTCAATGTGTCCGTAGATTCCAGTCAAAAAGGATAAACCACATTGTATGACAGTGCTCATTTCCCAGTGGCATCTCAAATGTACACCAAGCCATTCCTAATGTTAGGGGAAACACTGACACCTCAGTGAAATGCCTAAGCCACTGCCAGTAACTGGAATATCAATATATTTTTCCTTTTTCTCTCTTTCTCAGAGTGACATCATTATGTCACAGCATCCACAGGCTGGTGGGGGGGAGGCATGGGCGGGTAAAGCCCCAGCCCCAACCCTTCTGCCCCAGGCCCTGTCCTTGGAGCCAGACCCCACCCACTGCCAGCCCAGCCCTCTCTGGTGGTGACATGGAGAGCTGAGACTGGTGTCCCGTGCCCCAGCCTCCGGGGACAGAGCCGGGCCTGGCGTGGCCTCAGCCAGGAGGGGCAGGGTTAGGGTTAGGCTGTGTCCATAGGGGGAGGGGACAGAAATGGCTCGGGATGGTGCAGCTGTGGGGGGAGAGAAAGGGCCCTGGGCTGGCGCAGCCGGGGGTGGGAGGTAGAGAGGGAGAAGGGGCCCAGGCTGCCCGGCTGCAGCACAGTCCTTCCCGGTGGCCGGGGTAGAGCCAGGGTTGCCTACACCACGTGAGAAGGTGGTTGACAAGCATCGTAAGCAGGGGGCACAGCCCCCTAGTTATTCTTATTGCAGAAAGCAGCTATAAGGCTGTTGTAGCAACTTTAGCATAACTAGACTAGATAGGCGAATGGGGTGCCCACGAGAATTGAACATGATCCTGCACCATCCTGTTTAAAGTTTCTTTTAAACTGCTGAAGTGTGTGGTTTTGAAAAAACAGGAAGTCTGTCTGTATTATATTTGACTTCTGGTGTGTGTTTGTCAGGGCCCACAACTGTGGACTGTGCAAAAACTTCTTCATTAACTAATGGTTATACGTGATTGACAAACTATATAACACAAGCATAAAAAGTGGGAAAGGTCTGAGTTGAGGGGACTCATCTTCAAATCACCAGCAGCAACAGATGGAAACCTGCTGCTGTCTACTCAAAGACCACTCTAGACTAAAGAAGTGGGTTGTACTCATGAAAGCTCATGATACACATCTACATGTTTTGTTAGTCTTTAAGGTGCTGCTAGACTATTAATTGTTTTTAAAGTTTTTTCAGGCTTTGGGTAACTTTAGATTTGGTGTGCTCTAACCTGTTACATACTTGTGTATGTGCTTCAGACTAAATAAAATAAAATCTTTAAGTGAAAGTGCTTTGTTTGCATCAGGCATTTATCAGATGGAGAAGCAATGTCTCCCATTGATTAATTTATTTAGTGACACTGCTGTGCAAAAAATAAATTTACCAAGAACTTTTGGTCGAGAAAAACCCAGATAACACTAAAGCAAGCTACAGGCTCACTAATCAGAATTTGGTTATTTGGACTTTGCTAATCACCTCTTATTACACAAAAGAACCACATCAGACACAGAAATGCAGCTGATTTTAGTTCTCTATGCGCTCTGCAGTTTTCTTTTGAGCTCTGTCTTTTACAGCAGTGGTCGGGTCCCCAAACTTTTCATGTTGCACCCTCCCCTTTCTCCATGCTATGCCCCTCACATATTTCCCTGAAGGCTATGTCCCCCTAAGCACTAAGGGAAGCACCCCACAATTTAGGGACCGCTGTTAATTTAGAGGCTGCTGATCCTTTAGGCCCGTCTTCAGACTTGGTTACATGTATAATTTTAGGTTTCCTCAAAATCACAAGTTTTCTCAATTTAATTACATTGATTTAGGAATTTATGGGATACTCAAAAATCAGTTGAAGAGTGCTTTATGTTAGTTTAGGCTAATTCCTTACCTTTTGAGCTTCCGGTCATGTGAAGAAGTGGGCTGTGCCCACGAAAGTTCATGATACCATCTACATGTTTTGTTAGTTGATAAGATAAAGATATCTGTAACCAAGTAATTGTAACAGAATAAAATCTGTAACAAGTAGCTCCTAATAAACTAAAAGCATCTTTTAATAAAACTCCACCATGAACTACAACTAACACATATACTACCAATAGGAACGTGGAATGTCCGAACACTGTGGGCAACAGGAAAGTTAGAGCTGCTTCGAAAGGAGATGGAGAGATACCCATGTGATGTACTTGGACTGGCGCAGATGCGTTGGACTGCTTCAGGAGAGATGTGTGGTTGTGAAGTCATTTGGTCAGGGAATGAAGCAACACAGGAGGCAGGAGTCGGATTCCTTCTTAGCAAAAGAGCTAATGAAGCATTGTTAGGATACAAACCAGTGAGTGCAAGAATGATGGTAGCGAGATTCGAAGCAAAACCATTCAACTTCTCGGTCGTTCAGGTGTATGCACCCACATCGGACAGCACAGAGGAAGAGAGAGCTATTCTATAAAGATTTGACAAAGACGCTGGAGGAGATACCGAAGAGAGAAGTGTTGATTATTGGAGGAGACTGGAACGCGAAGGTCAGAACAGATAATGAAGGTTGGGAGAAAGTAATGGGAAGGTTTGGATATGGAGAATGAAATGAACGAAGTGAGAAACTACTAGAGTTTTCTATGGAGCATGAGATGGTGATCTGAAACACGAGATTCCAACAGAAGGACTGTAGGAAGTGGACATGGTGATTGAATGATGGGAAGTCTAAGAATATGATAGATATGATCTTGATAAGAAGAAGATGGGTAACATCAATACAGCAGTGCCAAACTTTCCAAGGAGTGGATATGGACTCGGACCACAGTCTAGTGATTGTGAACATCAAGATGAAACTTAAGAGAAAGTATAAGACACAGTTTAAGAAATGAAGAGACGTGGTGAGGCTAGGCAAGGAAGAAATAGAGAATGCATATAAAGCAGTGCTAGAAGAGAAGATCAGAAAGGCAGGCACAGAGAAAGACTAGATAAGAGAGTCGAAGGGATAGCTACAGCGATAGATAAGAGGCAATTGAGCTACGCAAATTGCATTTCTTTTTTAAAATCGATTTCAAAATAGCTTATTTTGAAATTTGGTGCATCTACACAATGCCAAATTTTTAAATAACGCTATTTCAAGCCATTCCTTATCCCTCGTGCAACGAGGCTGGCTAGGATGGTGAAATAGTGCGCTTGTTATTTCAAGAAATATTTCAAAATAATGGGTGGCTAGTGTAGACATAGGGTAGCTATTTTGGGATACCTTCGATATCCTGAAATAGCCGTGCCGTGTCGACGTACCCTCTGTTTTCCTCTGGCCTTAGCATTGCTATCCAGTCAGTGCAAAAAGGGTTAATGCTGCTCTTAGAGCAGAGCAGGAGACATGCGGTGTGTGTTTGTGTACGACCTATCGGTCGAGGCTGGAATGAATGGGTCATTAAAGAACTGTAATTGAAGTCAATCCACATCAAGGCTGTGTCTACATTGGTGCGATCTTGCGCAAAAGTGGCCGCTTTTGCACCAAAACTTGCTGCCTGTCTACACTGGCCGCGAGTTCTTGCGCAAGAACACTGACATTCTAATGTATGAAATCAGTGCTTCTTGCGCAAGAACTATGATGTTCCCGCTCAGGAATAAACCCTCTTGCGCAACTGTTCTTGCACAAGAGGCCATTGTAGACAGGCAACATGAATTTCTTGCGCAAGAAAGCCCTATGGTTAAAATGGCCATCAGAGCTTTCTTGCACAAGAGAGCGTCTACACTGGCAAGGATGCTCTTGCGCAAAGCACATCTCTTGCGCAAAGGCACATGCCAGTGTAGACGTGGCCCAAGATCAGAAAACGGCCGTTTCCAAAAGAGTTTTGTCAGAAAAACGGCCGTTTTTCCAAAAAAACCTGAGTTACGTCCACACTGCAATTGCATTCTTCCAAAAGTAAATCAAAAGAACAGAGAGGGTTTTCCGATATTGGTAAACCTCTTTCTACAAGGAAGAAACCTTTTTCCAAAAGAGCTCTTTCAGAAAAAGGTGTGTGTGGATGGGGAAGAGGGAGTTCCTTCGAAAGAAGAGAAAAGAGGAAAAGGCACAGGTGCCCTGGTGGCCACTCTGTCCATAGTAATCACAGCTTAAATGCGAGATAGCACACATTCAGTGTGGACGCTAGCTTTCGAAAAAGCAGATCGCTTTGTCAATGCGCTTTTGTGTGTGGATGCTCTCTTTTGGAAGTTTTTTTAGAAGATCTCTTCCGAAAAAAGGTTCTTCTTAAAGAAGTCTGCAGTCTAGACATAGCCCAAGAGAGGACCTGGTCAGACCATGAGACCTCTAGTCACTGAGGAATTAACACCTAACAGCAGGAAACCCCAGCAGGCAGAACATGTGAATTTAGATAGCCGAGGAGGGTGTAAAGTGGCTCAAATAAAGAGATGCCCTTTGAAGAGACAGTGTTCTCACACAGGAATGAGGACAAAGGGAAAGAGAGAGAACTACAAATGGAGTCCATAACAGCTTGACTGGCTGTATGCACTGTCTGCACTGGGCTGGCCAGAATGGACTGTGGCATAACTTCTGCCTCTTTTTATTAACCTAAGGACTTTCAGATTCTGTATGACAGGAGACTAATCAATTGTTACCTTGTTCTGCCTGTTGTCACCATAAATAATCACTGAGAGCATTGTGCCCTGAGGGGGTACACTAAATTTCCTGCAGGAGTTTGGCTCAGCTGGACACCCTGCAGGGAGTTATGGAGAGAGATAGGGTATGTCTACACTTGCACCCTATTTGAACTAGGGATGCAAATGTAGGCATTTGAAATAGTCAATGAAGCAGGGATTTAAATATCATTTTTTGAGGAGTAACGTTAGTTTGAACCAAGGGGTTTGGTTCGAACTAACACGTCCCGGCACGCACTTTCACTTTCGAAACAGCTATTGATCAGAGTAATGCACCGGCAAGATCATGCTAATGAAGTGCGGGATATTTAAATCCCTGCTTCATTGACTATTTCAATGCATACCTAGTTCGAACTAGGGTGCAAGTGTAGACATACCCATAGTGATTGCTGTGCTTGAAAGCCCTAGCTTGGAGTCTTGGAGGTGATGGGCCTGCTTCTGTGCAACCTTAAGGTTTGGCATACTAAGAGTCACTCTCAGGTTACAGGCATAGGTCAGACCTTGTGATTCCATGACAGAAGTTTTTGAAAGTCCTCATGACTTGGTAAGTTCAAATTGCTGCCGGTTCAATTGTACTTGTAGGCTGTGTGTGTCCCTCCAGGTCTTGGGCGGGGATACATATGTCACAATGAGCAACCATTGAATGCCTGTTGATTTTCATATTCCAGTTATAATTCTTATAATGGCGTTAAGCGGTGCACTCAAAATTTGGTATGTGAGCTGCCTGCCCAGACTGGAGCACAATATTCTATAATCAAGTGTTAGAATAAGAGTTCAAAGTTGTGCATGTCAGTACCTCATGCTGTGCCTGCAAGTTTTTAGATGAGACTACTCCTTGCTTTTACCTTTTCAAATGTCTTTTCCAGATTAACTCTAAAAGTCAAAGATCTGCTTAAGGTTGATACCCTACTACTTTGGACAGGGCTATTTTCAGATCACGTTCCCACAGAAATGACATTGAGTGGTTCCTTGGTACCTTTGCTATTTAGGTAAGCTTTTGGAGGCGTTTGGGAGGCGCTTCCAGTACTGAAAGTATTCACCTTTATCCTCAGATTGATGGAGAACATGTTGCCAATAGTGGGGAGGTCTTTGCCTCCTACCACAAAAAATGTCATCAGTCTGAATAAATGTATACAAGATTGTTACAAACAAATTACTGATGTAAGCAGGGTCAGGATAAGCTCTACCCTGACATCTGGTGGTGAACTGTGGCGAGTGGTGCAAAGAGACTTCAAAGGCTGATCTCATTTGCATAGATACACCCAATTTGCATAGACACACCCACCCCGCCTAGTATGTGCTCACAGCAGCCCAAATGGTCACTTTGGCCACTGTGGGATCCCCAGTCTCTCTGTTACTGAGGCGGGGGGATAAAAGTGTTGTTACCCTGATTATGTGAATCAAGGACAATGGAATGGTGGAACTGTTTATGACAGAGGGATTCGCCATAAACTAAGTAGCACTCGCTAGACAAGGGGCATGGGTTCCAAACCCAGTCAAGTTGAGAGAAGTTGGGGGCAACTTTTTGTACTGGGTGGTGGGGTCCTGTCTGAGAGTCTAAACAACAGTGAGTGCACCACCCCTGTGGAATATCAGAACTAATTTGGATTCTATTAGGAGTCTAGTTGTGAGCTGCTGAGTTGACTTCACTGTGGAGTACTAGCACTGACGCTCCTCTATTGTGAGCTGAGCTTGCTAAAGAGCTGAAATTACTGGTTGTGTCTAGACTGGCAAGTTTTTCCGCAAAATCAGCTGCTTTTGCGGAAAAACTTGCCAGCTGTCTATACTGGCTGCTTGAATTTCCGCAAAAGCACTGACTTCCTACTGTAAGAAATCTGTGCTTTTGGTGGAAATAATATGCTGCTCCCGTTCGGAGCAAAACTTTTGCGCAAAAGGGCCAGTGTAGACAGCTGAGATTTGTTTTCTGCAAAAAAGCCCTGATCGCTAAAAATGGCGATCGGGCTTTTTGCAGAAAGCGCGTTTAGATTGGCACGACGCTTTTCCGCAAAAAGTGCTTTTGCGGAAAAGCGTCCGTGCCAATCTAAACGCTCTTTTCCGAAAATGCTTTTAACGGAAAACTTTTCCGTTAAAAACATTTCCGGAAAATCATGCCAGTGTAGACACAGCCACTGTGTGCTGTGGGGAGCCTGACGCTATAGTGCGGAAGAGCTGAAATCACGGTTGCTGAGGGGAGCCTGGCGCTATGCTGCACAAGAGCTGAAATCACTATTGCTGTGGGGAGCCTGGCGCTATGCTGCTGAGCTACTAGCAGAGCAGCTTGCAGGGACAACCAGCAAGTGCAGGCGGACAGCAGAGCGATTTGCGGGGGCGACCGGCGGGTGCAGGCGGGGACAACCTGCAGCTGGTAGGAGGGGCAGCAGACAGCCAGTGGAGCAGCTGCAGGAGCAACCAGCTGGTGGCCAGGGGGCGTGGCCTGAGACAGCTGGTGGAGCCGGACAGTTCGTGGGACAGCTGAGGCGGCTCACTGGACAACAGGTGGAGTGTGGCGGAGTGACTTGCGTTGACGGCGGCAGCAGAACCCTACGGAGAGGCGGAGCCATCGGCGGGCCACGTAAGGTGTATCAATCCCCACCCCCTCCAGGTTGGGATGGTAAAACCCTGCTGGGTGAACTTTTGAACCCTGGGGTGGCACTGACCTGGGGCAGAGACTTTTGGGGTGTTGGACTTTGGGTTGCTGGACTCAAGAGACTCTTGGGGTGTTGGACTTTTGGAACTTTGGGTGATTCGTGGCTGGGGGGTGGGTCTTTGCTCATGTTTGGTCTATGAATCCGAGTTGTGGTGTTTTCCCAATTTAATGCTGATGTCGGTTACCTCATGTTATTAAAAGTTTGCTGCTATACTGAGGCTCTGTGCTTGCGCGAGGGGAAGAATTGCCTCTTTGAGGCGCCCAGAGGTGTATGTAAGATTTCCCAGATCACTGGGTGGGGGCTCGAGCCGGTGTTGTATCACCTTGTTGGGAGGAGACCCCTAGATACTGAACCTGGCCCTTGCTGCTATTAACTTGGCCTGGCAGAAGGGTTACACTAATATAACCTTTGAATAGTGAAGGAGTCAGCATGTATCCTAGAAGTAGACAGTGAGGCTGTGTGTTTTGCTGATCTGTTCATTCAAAGGATCTAGTATCTACAGTTGCTCAACGTTGTGGTCAGAAGTTATATAGTGTTATGGCATTTGATGGCCTTGGTTGCCTTCAGCAACAGCCTATATCTCTGTATGGTGTCATAGACAACAGACAAACTCATGGATGGTGCATATAAAAGGCTGGGAAAGGCCATGAGTCCCCAAACAGTCCTGTGTGGCCTTGCCCCTACTGTGTGCCAAGGCCCCTTCCTGCTGCTAGTTGGCTCCAGCCAAGCAGACTGTTCCTCTTCTGGGAAGGGAATCTTGCTGGAGCTGGGGCTAGGATGCCCAGTGCTAGGGGTGTCCCTTCACTGGGGCTTCCCCTTAAACTGTTGATGCACCACCCAGTACTTCAGGGTTGGGGGGCTGCACACCACATGCTCATCATTCCTTGGCTGAGGGGTGAGGGCTGAGTGCCACCATCTGCTTGCCCAGTGCTCTGGGGCTGAGGGGAGTGGGGAGGACTGCATGCTGCCTTCCCCCAGCCAACCCGAGCTCCTGGACTGCAGCGGCTGGGCCATCAACCACCTGCCAGGTACTCTGGGGCTTGAAGCAATCAGGTTGACCCTGAGCTGAAGTGTGTGTACAAGAGGTGCACAGGACTAGGGGCTAGCCTCCCCAAGTCTGAGATTCACCCACTGCCTAGGGATAAATCTATCAATTACACTCCAGTTTTGAAATTCTGCTAGAAGACAACTTCAATATGACTCCTAATGGTGAGAACCTGGTCATAGAAACTTCATCTGTTACTGGGGAGGGGGTGTGTGCGGGGATTCAAATCCCTCAATCAGTGTTCCCTCTAAGATGCGTGGCAGCACAGCTTCACAGGTGATTAATCAGCACCGCCCAGTCAGTGAGCTCCCTTGTACGGAGCCCTGAACCTCTAACGGGGCATGGGGGCTGATTGAATGCTTCCCCCAATATCAGTAATTGACTATTTCATTCGAGACAGTGTCAGAAATAGATCAGTTGGAACACAGCAGTTCCATCTGCAGTCCCACTGCAACTTATTAGATTTAAGCACACAGAGTTATAGATTTAGATATTTCGGTAAATTCTGAGTTGGTACTGAGTAATCAACAATAAGTCAGGGCTGGCCAAATGCTTCCCAGCCGGAGTAAAGGTGTCAGAACAAACATCTCTCCAAGGATAGTCCCACAGGACTGCTCCAAAGTACAGGCCGTTCTCTGAACTTTTGAAAACATCTACAAAACACATACATCATAATGAGCCCCACTGGATCATCACTTTTCTTAACTTTCAATAAACTTCTAAGTTTTTATTAGAGGCGACTAGACTCAAGGTCTTTCATCCACTTATTTTTTTTCGGTCTGTTATTTACTTTTCTTTCTCCTTCTCCCATTCTGATTAGCAGAAACTGCTATCTAAGTTTGACCTTGCCTCCAAAAGTCTGTTTTTCAAATTAACACATGGTATTCTAATGCATTCATTGGTGGTGGCTGAATGCATACAATAGGGTTGTAAATAGCTTGATTACATACATCTCAGATCCAGGATAATATGTCCTGGTCTGAAATTGGTCTGTTCCTTTGGCAGGATCAGGGGTGGCTGGTGAAGGGCAATGTGGGGGGAGACACTGGCCATGTGACCCTCCCCTCTCCCCAGCCCAGGGAAAGACTGGAACAACCCCCCTCCTCCCCAGGCCCCACCTTTCCCTGCCCCCTGCTTCTTCCTCTCCCCACCCCATCCCCGCTTTGCTCTACCCTGCCCCACCTCTTCTCCCTCCCGCAGGGGACTAGCAGGGATGGGGACAACACTTTTCTCTGCCCTATACTCACCAGCAGTGGCAGGGTAAGCTGAGCAATGCCGCCCCAGTTCGCTGTGTTTCCCCTGGCCTCTTGCCTCTCCTGCCCATGCCCTTTGTGTGCACACGACCCCTCGTGCCCTCCCTTGCATTGCCTGTGGGCAGGATGCCACAAAGACAGGGGTAAGACTCTCTCTATTAACTTGTAAATTGTGGAGAGAAGTGATATTGGGCAATAACTGGTGACCTAATTCCAGCATTTTGGGATCCTACTTGTTGAATGTAAATAGGTCTGCCAACCATGCTTGTCCCTCTGGCACCAGATCCTTATGGAGTGTGAGATAAATGCTGTCCTTGCCCGCAGTTTTCCTGCTTTCAGTGGCCACAGGCGGTCTTTATTTCTTTTGTAGCAAATGGGGATGACAGCAGAGCAGGACTCTGTTGGATGTTTGGAAAGAGCTCTTTCTGAATCTTCTGTTTGGCCCGCTTGCCCGTTTTCCTCTTTGAATAATGAAGAAGACAATTTTCAAAATACGCACATAGCTGCATAGGGTACCACAAAATTTGGGGCAAGAAATGTCCCCAAATTTCATGGTGCTCTAGGGAGCTGTGTGTGGCATATGCAGTGTTGCAGGCTCCAACAGCAAGTCCCATCCTCTGGTCAGTCCCACCCACAGGCTGCGCCTAGCGGGGTCATCCCTAAGTGGGTGAAGGGCCTGGGACAACCCCCTGTTCCACTCCTGCTCTGCTGCCACTACACCTCTTCCCTTCCCCTAACCCTCCACCCATGCCCTGCCTCTTCCCATAGGTTTTCTGCCCCCTCCCCACTCCCATTCCACCTCCTCCCACGGAGCAATGTGGCCTGGGGGACTAGCCGGGGGTAGAGGCCTAGTGCCAGTAGCAGGAGTCAGACTCAACCCTATACCTACCAGTGGCAGCAAGGATCTCCCCACGCCGAACTGGTTTGCCACGGATCAGTAGCTATCCAGCGTGGAGAGCTTCCAGAGGGCGATGGCCACACGCTTGTGGAGGGGAATGGCGGGCCCCATGTGCATGTCCCGTTGCCACAGAGCAAGGGAGAGCCACTCACAGAGCTCGAGGAAGGTGTCCTTCTTCATCCTGAAGTTCTGGGTCCATTGTTGGTCTCCCCAGCGCTCCAGGACGATGTGGTCCCACCAGTCGCTGCTGGTGTCCAGATGCCAGATGCGGCAGGGCACGCTGGCATCCGGGCGCTGCTGCTGCTCCTCCCTGGCCTCCAGGGGGGTTGGAAAGAGGGCCCGGGGGTCGGGCTGCAGCAGATGCTGCCAGGCAGTCTCCAGCAACTGGAGCCAGGCTTGCAGCAACACGTCCAAAACGAGCACCAGAGTGCCCAGGGGAGGCTCTGGCTCCATGGTGCCGAGTGCTGTGGTGTCCGAGTCAGGGCAACCAAAGCAGGCAGAGAGAAAAATGCTTTGCTGTCCCTCAGCAAGGTAGGCAAGCAAGCAGGGAAAGCTGAGAACTGGCTGTCCAAGGGGTTCCCTTTAAGCACAAGCCTCAGATAGCCTCAGGCAGCAGCCACACAAAGCAACTACTGACCTGATGCCCTGTTGGAACCGGTTTCAGCTGCCCTTAAATGCAATTCAGTGTCCAATCAGTGTAGACATGCTATTTCAAAATAGCAAAACGCTATTTCGAAATGCATTTTGTGTGTAGACTCATTAGTTCGAAATAACTTATTTTGAATTAACTATTTCAAAATAATATATTTCGAAATAATGCTGTAGTGTAGACATACCCCCACAGAGTAACTGAAACCTGTACTGCCTTGACTCTGTTTACAGTTAGTTGTGTCTGTAATCTCATGTAGAAGTATGAATGTGGGGGTGTGTGCAATGGGATCAGTCCCCCAACCTAGCCTGTCACGGTGACAAGCAGCCAGCACCATCTTGATGGCGGAAGGACAATGTAGGCACATCCTGCAAAAAAACTCACCCAAGAAAGAGAGACAAAAACCCCATCAGCACAAAAAGATCTAAGTCCCATCTGCTGTTAACTGATGATTGATGGCGATACAGTGCCCTGGGGCAGTGAGATAGGACAGGATCTATGAACTAAAATATATAAAAAGATGGGTGCAAAACTATAGAATTGGGTCTTTCAGTTCCACAGGTTGAACCTCTCTAGTCTGGCACTCTATGGTCCGGCAATATCCGTGGTCCGTCATGATTTTAGTTAGCCTCATGTTTCTTGCAGTCCCATAAAGTTTGTTCACAGCCAGCAGTCCTGGCTCTCAGTGTTCTATGCTGTTATTTAGCTCCAATTTATCCCTAAATGTCTTCTGAGAGCCCAGTAAGCAGTGGACGTGTTGGTAATGCTGCTAGACAATATTGACCTCCCATAGTCCAGCAAATTCTCTGGTTTGGCACTGGTGAGGTCCCGAGCATGCCGGACTAGAGAGGTTCAACCTGTACTATCATCCTCCAGGAGCACCAGCATGAAATGATACGACCCAGCTCCCCCCTGGCCAGGGGAATAGCATGAGCAACCGAGGCTGGTGATTATAACCCATCTGTAGAACTGTGTGTATGAGTGTGTGTATGTGTGATGGATAATTTTAGTAGCAAGGGACAGTAAATTAATTCTGCCTTCACAATAAATGTGGCATATTGCTTTAGTCCCCAAATAAGATTCTGCTAGTTCTATTTCTACAAGTCTAACAACCAACACCAGAAGACGAGGAAACTACCAGATCCCTAGCTCAGCAAAGCCTTCTCCCACTAAGCTCCTGCCTTGGGAAGATGTCAGACCATACTGATTGACTCAAATGCACTACTTAAACCAGAAGTAGGCACAGAAAATTGTCTGAGCAACTAGGTGAATTCCTGGGTGGCTGCTACTTTGAATTCCTTTGATATCTTCGCCCTGTCTTCCTGTCTGTTCCCGATTCCTGCCTCCAACCTGTTTCTTGCCGTCTTTATTTCACATCCTCTTCTGCTCCCAATTTCTGTGTTGTCCAGGTCTCTGCTCCACTTCCCTATCTCTGATTCTAAATCTGGCTTGACTTTTGGTAGGATTCCTGACTCTCTCCCCAGCTCTAGTTTTGATCCTGGCTCCTGTTTCCTGGCACCTAGCTCTGACCATTAGGCATGACTGCCTTCACCTCATTTCACAGTCTGTGACTCCAAGCTGACAGGGGCATAACCAAGCTTCACAACTGGATCTTGTGAAGTCAAGACACTCCAATGTTGCATTTAATTTCTTCTGTAGGGCAGACTTCAATGACTCTTAATGCTTTTGCTGTTTCCAGATCACTGCTCTTCTCAAACTCTTTGAAGAGCACTGCCAGCAAGGAGCACAGACCTTGGAATTGCTGCAGGAAGTGTGTTCTTGTCAAAGCTATCACAGAAGGTGAACAAAGTTTTTTGCTATCAACTTCTGAAATATATATATACGTACATACAGAAAATGAATGGTTTTGGCATTGATTCAGGGCTCCAAAGCTGACACGCAGAACACTGAGGCAGTGTTTATTATGAGTAAAGTTTCCAAGCTGCACGGTCCACAAATTTCACAGAGGAACACTGCAATTGTCTTTCCTCAGAAAGCAAAGACCCCATTGTGTTCAATGTTCCATCTAGAAAAACTCCCTCATTGTTTTGGATCAAAAAGAAGGTGGACATCTACAAATGAGGCCCAGAGTTCTGTAGTCCATAAGGTTAAGTTGCTTGCCTGCCATATCAGATAATATACTTTTCTTTGGTTGAATCATACTAATTTGTTGTTATATCCAGTACAGATATATAGTATGTATTTCTTATAGGGATGTAAAAACTGCATGCAATAGATAACTAGTTAAACTGTTGTGGGCAGCAGGAGTGCTTGGGTCCGGGTTCCAGACCCACCGTGCCACAGGCTGCAGGGGCTGCTCTGGTCCCGGCCCCCACTGCAGGAAGGGGGCATCTCTGGTCCATCCCCTAGCACTGCCATGCCTCGGTGGTGGGAGCTGCTCCAGTCCTAGCTCTCCTATGGGCAGGGTCCAGCTGCTAGGGCTGGTTAACTAGTTACCTTGTAAGCAGGCCAATAAGACGCCTGCTTACCAGGTAACTAGGTAACCAATTAACCTCTTACATTATAGGTATTCATGGTTATCCATAGTATCCACACTGTAATGCACAAAACCTACAGGCCTGTATGCTGTATGAATAGCTGAAGTAAATTCACAGAGTAAGTTAACGTAAGTGACTTTTAGCCAAGATAAAATGTCTACTCGGCTGCTCCTCATCTTTGGGGAACTAAATAGGGGAACTGAGCTTAGAGCTGAGTCAGTTCATCCGGTGCCCAGAACTGTTTGGTAATCGCAGGACAGATTGTAAGGCAGAGAAGTTGGAGAAAGGCCAAACGGAATAGCTTCAGGAGAGAGATAATCCCGATTAATATGTAGGGACAGGTATCAATCTATTAACCTATTAAGTGTACCTGAAGACACCTTGGGATGAGGAATACAATTTGGGCATGGTAGGATGGGCTAGAATCAAACAGTGCTGAGGGCCTATAAAAATATCCATGTTAGAATGTGAAAGGTTCATCGTTGTTCATTCATTCGTCATCATTGTACCTCCTTGAGTTTTTGAAGCAGTATATTCCCATACTCTGTGAACTATTAGCTTAGCTATACATCTTAGCTGCTCAATAGTCTACTTGCTTGGACCTTCAACTTCATCAGGCATGCCGGAGGCAAGGCTGGTCCTCCGTCTCTTAACATCGCTCTTCAGAAGGGGTGTGAGTATGGTAGGCTAAGTAATGCTTTAATCTTAGAAATGTTACCTGAGGGAGTCCTAGAATTGTATTGTGTTCTAATAACTATATGCTTTCTAATGTTTGTTATTGGTTCATTTATTTTATTAAAGGTTGTAATGAATTGGCATTGTCCTCAGTTTGAGTGCCCATACCATGTGCCCCCGAAATCCCTTTCTGAGAAGGGCCTAAACATAGTGAGCCTATAGGTTGCATTCTTCAGAGTGACAATTACTTCCTTGCAATGAATTCTGTATCTCACATCTTGCTCATAATGTACAGCCTGAATTTCTTGAAGAGCAACACCATCATCTGAAGAAGTGGGCTGTGCCCACGAAAGCTCACGATACCATCTACATGTTTTGTTAGTCTATAAAGTGCTACCAGACTATTTGTTGTTTTTTAGGTTTATAAGAAGAAGAATTCAGGATGTATACAGACAGACAAATATAGAATTGATAATGCCAGAAACAGGCTACCATCATCTCAGGACTAGGAAGCTGATCATTATCCTATCCTGCTCTATCTTTTTTACTTATACTCTATGCTTGATTAAGGTGGTGATATATTATCCCAAACATTTCTTCAAATTACCTTTTACAATTGATTAAGTTCAACCTTGGGTGTGAATCCTGCTTATCAACAAACAGTGTTATTCACTGTGAGATAAAAGGGTGTGTGACAAACCTCCCATATTAAACAGGTCCACACATAGAGCTGATTCTTCACTGCTGTCCCAAGCAAGGATTCTTAACAAATTTCACTTTGCTAATCATACCAGGAAACTTACACATTGCTATCTGGTAGTCTTTTAACAACATTTATTGTGTTAGTCAATAACACGTAGGAGGAGCACCAGGTAACAGTGCCATCATGCCCTCATGATCAGAATAGCCCCATCTACCCTTAAAGCCACAATTCTATAGATTTGAAGTTAGGGTTGCTGAGGACTTCTGATAAGATATCCTAGCGCAAAAATGGGACAACCAAAACCAGAAGCTCAAAATATCAGTGCACGTTTTTAAAATGTTGGTCTAATCATGGAAGCTGCAAAATATGCTCATGAAGATAAGGCCCAGCTCCATAAAAGGACTCAGGCACTTTTTTTCTGAGATGGATAATTATTGTTGTCAACTCCCACTTTAGTACCTAAATCCAAAATTCAGGCACCAAAACATCTACTCAGCTGCTGCCTAATTCTGGAGCTGCCAAGCATCCCTTGAATCTAAATGTTCACTGTGATAAATTCCCATGTTGCCTAAGCCCCTCTGGACTTATGCACTCCTACTTTAGGCATCTGCCTGGACATTTGTGTCATGCCTAAACCTCAGCACAATCCTCAAACAAGGGAATAAGTGTTGCCAAGTTATCATGGCAAGGGTGCCATTTCAGGAGGGTGGGGGGGCAGCAGGTGGGTGAGAGAGGCATGCACAGAATGCAAACCCTTTCCCCTCACTCCCATGCCACAGGCTGCAGGGGTGATTTTGCGGTACAACCTTTAGCTCAGTGATTAGTTCATTCGCCTGGATATGGGAGACTCTCTACGAGATGACAAGCAGGGGATTTAAACAATGGTGAGTACTCAACTACAGAGTCCTTTTCTCTCTGGCCCAATGCATATTTAGTTAGTTCTGCAAAGTGGAATGGCTTCAAAGTGGAATGACTTAGACTTCTCCCAGAATAAGTAGTTAGCACATTACCCTGAGAGATGGGAGACCCATGTTCAAATCCTTTTTCTGCCACACAGGATGGGTTGAACTACATCTCATATGATTGCCCTAATCGCTCAGCTAAACGTTATAAGAAAATCATCCTTCTTGTCCTTCTTTCAGTCTCCCCCTTTATCTTGGGCCTGTTTTGTGAGTCATTAGGAACCTGGTTGCAGGACAAGGTTCAAAGAGATGGATCCCAAGCAGAGGTAGGTAGCACCCTCTCCTCCAGTGCCTAACTCCCTGAGAAGGCAAAGAGTAGGAAACACCCCTTTCTTTGGCATCTATTAATTTGTTTAGGCTGCACAGTGTACTGGCTTTTGTGGCTCTCATTCTTTGGCACCTATCTCTCCCCATGTATTGTTCTGGGAGTCTTGGCACCTAAACCAGACTTTGTGAATATCACTAGGTTGGTTACATGTAGAAAAGTTAGGTACTGCAATACTGAGCATTGCAACACCTAAGTTGCAGCACGTAAGTTCCTTTGTGGATTTTGGCCAGTGAATGATGTGATATTAGTGATGTGTCCAAACTCATATAGTTAGAACATGGCAGAATGAGGACCAGAATGCAAAAGCCCTACCTCCCAGTTTCCTGATGTAATCTTTCACCTGCTCCTCGGAATATTGACTAGCGGAGTCTGACCAGGGACTTGAATTGTCCAAAATCACTCACTGACTTTTTGATGATGCAAATCATAGAACACTAGAACTGGAAGGGACCTCGAGAGATCAGCAAGTCCAAGTCCTGTTCCCCTGCCCTCACAGCAGGACCAAGCACCATCTAGATTATCTCTGATAGCTATCTATCCAACCTGCTCTTAAAATAGTTCTGAACCAAATTGCAATAACTCACATCTGAGGTCCCCTTCCCAGAAGGAACAAAATTCCTCTCTCCATTATGTCCCTTTGAAGTCCTGCTATAGGACACCTAAAAACTAGACACTTGTTCAAGTGTTTCACTTCAGTTTCTTAGGAGAGGGAAGAGAACATGGACTGGTAGAGGAGACAAGCAAGGGATTGGAGAGGAAAAAGAGTAATTGTAAACAGCCTCTTCCTCTTGCCACCCTTGAGCTTAGCTGTTCAATCAGTAACAATCTGTGATCCAACAACCTTCCATCCTAATTTTCTATAAAAAAAAGGCTGAGCTAGAAGCCCAGAGGAAATCAGTTTAGTTCAGGGGCAGCAACGCCTTCCCGAAAGGGTGGGCAGGGGTCCCACTCCCACTGTGGCCCTGCCCCTCCTGTTCCCTCCAGCGCCCCATTCCCAGGCAAGCCAAAAGATGAAGTGGATCTGGTGACCCTGCATCTCTCCACCTGCCCAGAGTCGGGGCCCAAGTGCAGCTACCAGGCCATATCCCTGCCCAGGGCAGATCGAGGTCTGTGGCTCTGCACAGTTGCTTGTGCAGCTCTTATCCTAAACTCACTCCAGGCAGGTGGCAGGGCCTTCGAGCCACTCTCGTGCCATAGTAAGAGCTGTCTAGGCACCTCTGGGGAGCTGTGGACCCTCCATCTACCCTGGTCAGGAACTTGTGCCAGCAGCTGCTCCTGGGCCCTCCACCCCAGGCAGATGGAAAATTCGCAGCTCCCCACACTTCCCATCTCAGGTCCATCTTCTGGCCTGGCTGGAAGCAGGACCTCAGGGTAAAAGGAGAGATGGAGCATGTTACCCGGAGTTCTTTCAACCCAAACCTCTTGGTAATTTCACTCTCTGTGAGGTGGTATCAGGAACTCAAGGGAGACATGGCCATCCAGCCGACAGATGGATGGTAGAAACAGGAAAGCACAAGAGTGCTTTCACTTAAAGTTAAATTTTACTTAGTCTCAAGCACTTACACACGTCCACAACAGGTGAGTAAAATAACCTCACCCTCGATAGTTACAGAAGTTGAGTGTGGCTCTCAAGTGACTCAGCAGCAGGCTTCCAATGGTCAGGTTGTCTGTCTGCCACCTTGCCCAGCGACTGCTGTCTGGGGCTGAGGCAGTTGCTGCCTCCCTGTGGTCATTCATGAATATGAAAAGACGGTAGTCGGCCTGCGTGGTGGCTCTTCCATACCATGGGCCGGCAACAGGGAAATGCCAGTGGGCATCCTCCATGGCAGTCACAACTCCCTGCCCAGCCACAGGGAGAAGACCCATGCCAGGCCAACCCTGGCCCCGGGCAACACCAGGCATGTCTTCTAGTATCTTAATATTTCATATCCATATTACAATGTATTCATTCACAGCATACTAGAGAAAGAAAAAAGGGGAATCATCTTAAATTGTACCAACGATGTGGTTAGCAAGCTTCCTATGTTGCCTGTTTTGGATTGCATTGCAGGCTTGTGAAAGGCTGCAGGAACTCTAAGTTTCCTCAGACTATAGAGAAAGTCTGAAGAAATCTTGCCACTAGACTTTGGGGTTTTATTCCCAACGGTCTCTGTCCTTTTTTTGCCAAAAGCCTCAAAAGCTGGCAAGTCTTAAGTAATAATAACTAGTCATTTGGGAGCCCTAGTTTTGAGTGACCATATGTCCCTGTTTTCTGGAAACAGTCCTCAGATGAAGTACTAGGCCCCCCGGCCATATACTCGGAAGAGTCCACCCCTGGTTCGTGAAACTCATCCTTGAATATCCTTACTTTTAATTTCTCGGATTGGTTAATATGTCCAATACACAAATGCACTAGAGAGAAATATCCAGAACATTTCTATTATTGTTATTATTAGCTACAACATAGATAGTTTAGTACTACTGCAGCTTCCGTAGCTATTGACCTGACTGAGTAGCATATGAGAACACACGTAAGATTCAGTATAAGTGAAAATGGTGTTGTCGAAATAGCAGAAATGGTGCTTTAAAAATCAGTTTCAAAAGGATCTTCCATATTTCCTGTTGGAAAAGAAACAGCTGTATTAAACCTCCAGAGAAGGCAGAAGAGGGGATTCTGTATGCCGCATCATCCAGCGGTTGCAGGCCGAATCCAAGGCTGTTTAGAACAAACCACCCCAAAGTCGTGAGGGCAATCCTCAATGGAACATCAGCCTAATACGCCATCCCTTCCAAGAGGCTCCATTCCTACTTCTGGGCTTTCTTCTGAACAGACACGCGATGCCCAGAGTGCCTTCCCCTTCTGCCCCGGATTGTCTTTACGCATGACCTAGAATGCAATTTCTTCCTGAAGGAGGTGCTGCTCATTGTTTTGAACTCAACTGGCTGCTCTGCGGGCATGCACATATCCCCTTTTAAAGCTCTGTTTCTGACATCCTACATGCTGTGCTTATCTGCTCCAGGAAAACATAGCAAACCATTCAGTTGGAAACAATTAGGAATCCTGTAGCACATTAGAGACTATTAGATGTGTTAAGGCATAAGTTTTTTTGGGTAAAACCCACTTCATCAAATCAATTGGAGTGGAGTTTACAGAGGCATGGGTAGATATAGAAAAGAAGTACTTGTGTAAATTAAGCTAATCAAGTCAGGATAGAAGTGGCTCATTGTCAGCAGTTGATGTGGGAATGCGGGTATCAAGAGAGGGGAAATTGCCTTTGTAATGCATTAACCAGTTAAGATCGTTATTCAATGCTAAATTGATAGTATTGAATTTGCAAACAAATTCCAGTTCAGCTGTTTCCCTTTGCAATCAAGTTTTTGACATTCTTTAGTAGTAGAATGGCTACTTTTAAATCCATTACTGAATGTCCAGGGAGGTTAATGTGTTCCCCTGCAGGTTTATGTGTGTTACCATTCCTGATGTCTGATTTGGTCCATTTATCCTTTTGTCGTAGAGACTGTCCAGTTTGGCCAATACACATGGCAGAGGGGCATTGTTGGCACTTGATGGCATAGCTCACATTAGAGGATGCACAGGTAGATGAGCCCCTCATGGTGTGGTTTATGTGATTAGGTTCTGTGATGATGTCACGAGTCACATATGTGGACAGACTTTGGCAATGGTGTTTGTTGCAGGGATAGGTCTCTGATAAGTGTTTCTCTGGTGTCTTGTGTGACTGCTGGTGAGTATTTGCTTCAGGTTGGGGGGTTGTTTGTAGGTGAGGATTGACCTGTCCCCCAAGCCCTGTGAGAGTGAGGTGTCATTTTCCAAGATAGGTTGTAGACTGGCAATGATGCACTGGAGGGGTTTTAGATGGGGGCTGTAGGTGATAACAAGTGGTGTTCTGTTACTTTCCATTTTGGGCATAGTAGGTGATATTTGGGTACCCTTCTGGCTCTGTTAATCTGTTCCTGTACATCAGAATGAATTCCTCTTACAATATTCCAACCACCTCTTTACATTCAATGCATATACATCCAAATTACATATTAACTAGTTCTCTTCCAATCAACATTAAGTACTATATGTCTTATGCAACTCATACAATATGCATGACACAAGCTTCTGTTTGCATTACTTTATCTCGCCGTACTATTTTCCATGTTATGCACTGCTCGTGTCATGTACACTTGATCAGGTCATTTTACCCTTTCCTTCATATGAGATTCTTTCCTTATCTTTTCTCAATGGACTTTTGGCATTATTTTCTGTTCTCTTGCCAGCATTCTGTGGTCAGCCCACATATCCTGGTCTCACACAGCAGCTTATGAACATAACTTAAGCAACACCCATGCCAAACAAAGGCTGGGTCACAGTCAGCATGAATATAATCTTGGTCTGTCCAAACATATTTATTAGATACGACCCTTATAACAGTTCCCAGTACCTACCCAAGCCTGCTTGTGAGAGGAAGGCTTGAGAGCTCAGGACAGACATTTTTAGGGGGAAAGGATTCAAAAGTCAACTAAAAGATTAAGACTAACCACACTCATCCAGGATTAGATGATGGCAGATGGGGTATAATACCTGTGATCCCCTGATTTCATTAAAAAATTTCTGGGAGATACAAGATGCATCCCAGGCTAGGAACAGAACAGATGAGGCCACACTGCAAGGGTTGATAACAGATATACCTTTCTGTTTTACTTATATTGTATCTTAACAATCAATTTCATTGAGCATGGGCTCCTGGGTGTCCCACGAAATTAAATGATCATCAGTTTTAAACCCCAAAGCCGCAAAGGTGTGCATTGCAAATGCAGGAGGAGTGGAAGACAGAAGCTATTTTGGTTTGCAATTATTAGCCTCCCTTCTTCATCACTAAACAAAATCAGTAAAAACATTACCCCCTTCTTTGCCTAACAGGCTTGCCTATAAGATGAACCTTGTCATTAAAGTTTACAATATTTTGCCCAAAGCAGCATCACTATTAGTTGACTCCTCTTTTTCATATAACTTCAAAACACTTAATTCAGTCTTCTTCCCTATTTCCCCCCCTACTATTGTGTCTGGAACAGAAGGCGTGACTTTGCAATTTGCCAGTAGGAGTGCTGGACCCTGGCTCCATCCCAGGCCCTAACCCCACTCCATCCCCTTCTCCTTAGACCCTACTCCCCCACCTTGCTTCTTCCCACTCCCATTCTGCCCCTGCCTGGCCTCCTACTGCCCACTCTACCCTGCTCCATCTCTTCCTGCCTCTTCTCTACTCCTGTCCTGCCTCTTCCACCTTGTTCCACGTCCTTCCCCAAACGTACCTCATCCTCATGCCTCCCTATCCCCCACAGCAACTACTGCACACTGCTAACCAGCTGATTGCAGCAGGCAGAGGGTGCTGGGAAGGATGAGGAGGAGCTGAACGGTGAGGTTGCCTGTGGGTGCCGAACACCCACCATTTTATTTCTGTGGATGCTCTAGCCTCAGACTCAGCACCTAACCCTGACAATATTATCTAATCTACTACATATTTTAGAGAGTTTGTGCGTCTGTCTGTGTGCCCATCCATCTGTGAGTTTGTTCAACAACTCCGCCTAGGTGGTAAGAGCTAGGAACACCAAATTTGGTGTGCAACTTCCTCCTACCATAACTTAAAGCAAGGTCTGGCTTTGGTTCTGCCAGAACAATGTGATGTGTGTGGAATGTGATTATTTTGCATCAAACGGAAAGGGAAGGGTATAAGAGCTGGGACAGTTATACTCACAAATGATCACATGGAGGCAGCAAGCACCCCAGCCCAGAGGAGCAGCTGCTGGCCAGCACCATGGTCCCTGCCACCCCGCCTAGTGACTCCTGTCTGGGGCTGAGGCAATTGCTGCCTCCCTGTGGTCATTCATAAATATGAAAAGACGGTAGTCGGCCTGCGTGGTGGCTTTTCCATATCATGGGCTGGCAACAGGGAAAAGCCAGTGGGCATCCTCAATAGTAGTCACAACCCCCTGCCCAGCCACAGTGAGAAGACCCACGCCAGGCCAACCCTGGCCCTGGGCAACACCAGGCATGTCTTCTAGTATCTTAATATTTCATATCCATATTTCAATGTATTCATTCACAGCGTACTAGAGAAAGAAAAAAGGGGAATCATCTTAAATTGTACCAACGATGTGGTTAGCAAGCTTCCTATGTTGCCTGTTTTGGATTGCATTGCAGGCTTGTGAAAGGCTGCAGGAACTTTGAGTTTTCTCAGACTATAGAGAAAGTCTGAAGAAATCTTGCCACTAGACTTTGGGGTTTTATTCCCAACGGTCTCTGTCTTTTCTTTGCCAAAAGCCTCAAAACCCGGCAAGTAATAATAACTAGTCATTTGGGAGCCGTAGTTTAGGGTGACCATATGTCCCTGTTTTCTGGAAACAGTCCCCAGATGAAGTACTATGCCCCCCTGCCACATACTCGGAAAAGTCCACCCCTGGTTCGTGAAACTCATCCTTGAATATCCTTACTTTTAATTTCTCGGATTGGTTAATATGTCCAATACACAAATGCACTAGAGAGAAATATCCAGAACTTTTCTATTATTATTATTATTGTTATTAGCTACAACATAGATAGTTTAGCACTACTGCAGTTTCTAGCTATTGCCCTGACTGAGTAGCATATGAGAACACACGTAAGATTCAGTATAAGTGAAAATGGTGTTGTCGAAACAGCAGAAATGGTGCTTTAAAAATCAGTTTCAAAAGGATCTTCCATATTTCCTGTTGGAAAAGAAACAGCTGTATTGAACCTCCAGAGAAGGCAGAAGAGGGGATTCTGTATGCCGTATCATCTGGCGGTTGCAGGCCGAATCCAAGGCTCTATAGAACGAACCACCCATAGTTGTGAGGGCAATCCTCAATGGAACGTCAGCCTAATACGCCATCCCGTCCAAGAAGCTCCATTTCTACTTCTGGGCTGTCTTCGACAGTGAGGCCTGAACAGACATGTGATGCCCCAAGTGCCTTCCTCTTCTGCCCTGGATTGACTTTGCGGATGACCTGGAACATGATTTCACCCCAAGAAAGGTGCCGACCAGGCTGACAAGGACCAAGAACACTGATCCTGGGAAAGACAGCATTCAGTATTAGCTGCTGATGAAATTTGACCCTGTTTTTTGGTGCTCTCTGCCTTCTTCAACTGATGTAAGCAATTCCACCATGTTCCCAGCTCCTGGAAGAGATCCATCACAATCCTCGTCTACAAGAAAGGTGACCTAGGTAATGTCAGCAGCTGGAGTCCTGTCTCCTTTTGCTCCACTATTTGCGATCTGTACACCAGCTGCCTTGCAGCAAGTATCACAATCTGAGCAGTGTGTGGGAATGCCATCAGCTCTGCACAGAAGGGCTTCACATCCTCTGAGTGTTACTACAAGCACAAGTTCATCTTTCAGACAGCCATCCAGTTGGCTACAAGATCTTGGAAGCCGTGTGCCAAAGGTTGGCTAGACCTGGCCAATGTCTTTGGGTCCATTTCCCACCACCACATCTTTGACACCGTTGGAGAGTTTGGGATGCCCGACACCTTCCTTCAGCTGCTCTGGAACCTCTACCGGGACTGCACCACCATCATCTGCTCCATGAACGGAGAAACAGATGCTATCCCCATCCGCTGAAGGGCTGTCCCTTCAGCTCCATCATCTTTAACTTGGACATGGAGCCACTCCTCCAAACTCTCTCCAGAGGCCCAGCTGGATTCAACCTGCATGGTGAGAGAACCAACGTCCTGGTCCTGGTCGCTCACAGCTCAGAGAGCCTCCGCAGATGTTTGACATTGCCAGCCAAGCTGCCAAGTGGATGGGCCTCCACTTTAATGCCAAGAAATGCACCTTCCTCCACGTAAGACGATGGTGTTGTGAATCTGGTGAGGTCCACCTGATTCCAGGTCCAGGGCGAGCCCAGGGTCTTTCTTGATGATGGGAAGTTTTACCAGCACCTGGGCATGCTCACAACAGTCTGACAGGTTACTGATTCTCCCTCATCCTCTTCATCCTCAGGGGCTTGGCCATGGCCAAGGAGCCCCTGCACAAGGCAGATGGTGTCATCTGGGTCAGAACGTCTTACCCACAAAATATCATGATACTGTATAATTTTGTTGGTCTGTTACATGAGTTTTTGACAGGGAAACTGTGGAAATGGAATGACACAACTGCAACGATGAGAGTATGTGGAAGATGGAATGAAGCAATCAAGCATTTCAGGGAATCTTCAGTACCACATGCAAATATAAAAAAATGACAGGACTAGTCCTGTGCCTGCCTGCCAATAATGCTTCAGTTGAGATGGCGCTTTGTGTTACAAATGACCTGTTGATAGCAGAAAAATCCAGATGCAAGGTTGAAACTCTGAAAACAAGTCTCATTGCGAAAACAAACTTCACTTTGCCCCATCTTGAGTTCTTCAATGAACTGAGCAAGAACATTACAATTCTAAAAGATACACTCATCAGAGAAATCCAGCTATTAATACAGCGTGCTTCTCTAGTGCTGCCACCATCAGGAATGACGGTGATTACAATTACTTATTCATGTCCAGGAGTGGAAGTTTTCCATCTATAGATATTTTGGGAGAACTGTGAAAAATTAAAAGGGAGTTTTTTGTATTACTTGTATTATTTGTATTTGTAGTACATATAAGCTGTATAAAACCATGTTGTCTGTAGTTGTATAATGTACAGCTAGGAGTCAAACATCATTTCTGTTAATTCTCCTTTAAAAGATTGCACTCTTTATATCCTACACTGCTGCATGATGGTTGATGGAGGTTAATCTCTGGGTAAATTCCATTAGCAGAACAACAAAGTCAGCATGCCAGTTTTCTTGAAATGTGGAGATAACAGAAATCATTAATCAATTTGTGAAAAAATAAATGGCATTGGCAGTGGTGTGGAGAAAGATTGTTTTAACAGACCATGTGAATAGTGGTGTGGGAAAATGACATTCCTCAACAGTGTTTTTGTACTGTTTGTTAACTCCGAAATAGCTTATTTTGAAATAGCACATCTACACTACAGGGAAACCTCAAAATTAGTCCAAGGCAGGCTTCCCTAATGTAGACATGCTACCTCAATTTAGAGCCAGAGGGGGCACTGAGGAGTAATTAGTTTGCACGGCCCTGGGGAGGAGCTATTTCGAAATAGCAGCAGTGAAGTGTCCATACTACTGCTATTCCGAAATAGTTATTTTGAAATAGGCATTATTCTTCATGGAATGAGGTTTACAGAATTCGGAATAAGCCATCCATTATTTCGAAATTATTTTGAAATAACGGAATTGCTGTGTAGATGCTCACATAGTTATTTTGAAACAAGGTCAGTTATTTTGAAATAACTGTGCTGTGTAGATGCACCCTAAGTGGGGCTCTGCAGGAGCCATGGGTTTCTATACTTCATATCTATATGGTATCTTTGTTAATTTATAATCCATTAGTAAATTGTCAACTACTCTGAGGCAGTTTTGACTATGGCTTCCACTTCTCTTGAATGTATGCCAAGTTTTTCTTCCTTTTTAAAAGCAATCAGAAAAAATATGAACAAAAGAAAAAAAGAGGGAGAGAAATCAATTTGAATCAATTAATAGTACTAAGGTGACATTCATACTGCATTTCATTTTGTGCTTTGTAACTGGTGTTACCTGGGATTCTTTCAGCCTAAAGCTCTTGGTAACTGTACTTTGCAAGGCACTGTCAGTAATAAATCAAAGGAGGACATAGCACATCTATCGAATTAAAAGACTGGCACAAACCAGAGTTCTTCCATCCAAAATTACTATTTTATCAGATCTTAAGCACACACAGACATGCAAAAAGTCAGAGCACCCTAAATCCAGTTACCTCTGGTCTCGAGTGGTCTCCAGTAGCCAAACAACAAGTTCAGGTGGCCAATCATTGGCCTGTTATTTGGGCTCTCAGGAGGTGTGCAGAAGCTCAAATCCAACCCACTCAAAGCTATTTACACTTTCTATGATAATAAGTGTTACAATAACATCAATAACTTGTAAATAAATAAATATGTAAAGCAAGCAGTTTTCCAGCTGTTAGCCATGTAGCTATATTTCCACATCAAAAATAGCTAGACTTGCGGCTTTTCAAGACTGCACGCTTCAGCAGTCTGGAAAGTGAAGTTCAACAGGTTGGCAGCAGGATCACACTCAACTCTCATGGTCAGTCACTCCCTTCTTTCTCACTTAGCTAGTTATGCTGAAGTTGCCACAAAAGCCTTATAGCAGCTTGTGGCAAGAAACATGCTAACCAACATTTCACATCCTGGCACTTGCCTAGTCATTTTGCTTAACTAACAAAATCTTCCCTTATCATTAGGAGTTCATACTTGGGGTGGTAATGAGGTTATTAATAGGGGTGGTAAATTGTCAGACTCTACCTCCAAAGCATGCTTTGCTTCCAGAATTTATAAATGTGTTTAATATAAAAATTGTTTTTAATTTATAAGGTGGGTGGTCACACTCAGAGGTTTTCTATGTGAAAAGGGTCACCAGTACAAAAGTTTGAGAACCCCTGCACTAGAACATCCTATGCAGTTGCAAAAATGAATCATGCCATATTTCTGCTCCATACCCAAAACAAAATGAGCTGCAAAACCATTCAGAGCTTCATGGGAGACTGACCTATGTGCTAACACAGTTTAACATAAGTCATTTAGAAAGAGGGTTAAGTTTAACCAAAATAATTCTTGTTTGCAAAACTAAACCAATGCAAGTTTCTTTGTAGAGAGGGCCCATTTCTTAACAACGCTGAAACCAAAGCAATTGAGTGACAAAGGGGAGGAAATGCATTGTTTTGAAAGCCTTTTTTTTTAACAACTTTTTAAAATCAAACTTTCAGCAAATACTTGGCAAATATCAAATATGAGAATGGAGAAATGTGGCATCTTACTTCAGTTGACTTTTAACTAACTTCCTAAAATTCACTTCTTAGCTACAGGTTTAGAAGAAAAAAAAAGGAACCAGAACAAAAAAAAATCTTTATTTTGAATCAACAAGCCAATGGTATTTGTAACTAATTTATTACTGTTACTATCTGTGGCCACAATTAGCTTTTAATCCTTAGACATTAAATCAATAAACTAACAGTTTGCCATTACATTGTTTATAAAACAGATTTGCTATATCAAATGTTCCTTATCCATTTTGTCAATTACTAATATTATCAATTAGAATGCGTTTATGACTATCTGTGACAAGGTGCACTCACTCCACACTGGACGAGAGAGAGTTAAACCCTGCGTTGTGGGCTGAGGAAGCCACACCCCTTCTGCCTTACTAACATGCTCCAGTTGCACTGGTATAAAAAAGAGCAGGTCAGCTCAGTTGGGGCTGGCTGCCGGAGAAAGAGGATGTGTACTTTCTGCTCCAGTCAAGCCTCTGCAGAAGCCCAGAGATGGAAATGCTGCAACACAGGCTGAAGGCAAACAGACACTCCCAGCAATCTCATGGAACCAGATCTAGGGGAACTGCTTCTAACCTGCCACCCACTGCTTAGGAAGTCTGAAGGTCACATCTTGAATCTATGATCATGAGGGAAAGTCCTGCCTGAACTGGGGCTCATCCCTCGGCATTCTCCCCTTCCACTACTCACTGGAGAAGATGAGGAGGGTCCAGGATGCTGTTACTGTGGCTGCGGGGGGGGCGGGGAAGGGGTGCTTTGAGAACCTGGGCAGCTCTTATGGAGTCAAGTCTGCTGCTTCAGCCTTTGCCCCTGTGTGTATCAGGAAGCGCCATGCGTAAACTGCACCTGCCAGTGGAGTGCACTGCTCCTTGTGTTCTACCACACCTCACCACATCTGGCTTCTGGAGTGGGGAGGAGGAGGATTCTGGGGCTTGGACCAAGGGTATTGCCAGTTGCCTTCCACTGCCTTCTCCAAGACCCACTCTTCCTCTCATAGGTGCTTCCCTGCATAGGTGCTGACTCTATGGTTGCACCAGGGCTAAAGCATGCATGGAAACAAATAATGGGTGCTCAGCAACCCCTAGGTGGGAGTAGAAGGGGTAAGACCAGGAGTGGAAGAGATGGGCCCAGATCCTTCCAGTGTCTGGAACGCTGCTCTTCAGTTTGACAGCCTAACAACCGCCTGAGAGCCTGGCTGGGGAGGTGGCTTCTGCTCCCTGCTTGGGTGCTGGGAACTAGAGCAAGTTGGACCTGCCCCTCATCCCCGGCATGTTTCCAGCTCAGTCAGCCACAGTCCCTGGCTGCTGAGACCAGGCAGGAAGCCAACGCTGCTTCCCCAGCCAGGCTCTCTCAGGGTATGTCTACACTTGTACCCTATTTCGAAATAGGGATGCAAATGAAGACATTCGAAATTGCAGATGAAGCCGGGATTTAAATATCCCATACTTCATTTGCATATTCGCATTATGGCGCTATTTCAAAATTGTTATTTCGAATTAGTGCTATTTTGAAATAGCGCCATAACGCAAATATGCAAATGAAGCATGGGATATTTAAATCCCGGCTTCATTTGCAATTTCAAATGTCTTCATTTGCATCCCTATTTCAAAATAGGGTGCAAGCGTAGACATACCCTCGGAGAGCTGCCAGGCTGCAGAGCCAAGGCAGGGGCAGTGTGAGAGAAGAACAGCTCAGCATCTCGAGGGGCAGAGAGCCAGACTATGACCATTATTGCAGAACATTGGCCCTTTATCTTGGAAAACTTGTGGCAATTGCAGGAGGTTTTAGACGACTGGAAAAAGGCAAATCTTTTACCCATCTTTTAAAAGGGGTGGGGGGGGAAAGGAGAAACCAAGGAACTACAGACTGGTCAGCCTGACCTCAATCCCTGGAAAAATCACAGAGCAGGTCCTCAAGGAATCCATTCTGAACACTTGGAGGAGAGGAAAGTCATCAGGAAAAGTCAACATGGACCTGAACCTGTTTCCTTACTCAACATCAAGGATAAGTCATGCCTCACTAACCTAATTGACTTCTATGATGAGATTAACTGGCTCTGTGGATATGGGGAAAGTGGTGGACATGACAGACCTTCAGCAAAGCTTTGAATACAATCTCCCACACTATTCTTGCCAACAAGATAAAGTATGGATTGGACGAATGAACTATAAGGTGGATAGAAAGCTGGCTAGATCATCAGATTCAAAAGGTAGTGATCAGTGCAAAGGCAATAGTCATGGAAAAGGCTCTTTCTCCAATGAAGATGCAGGTGTTATAGATCTTGTTAGTTGAAAACAGTAAGAAAACAGATGCTGCTTACTTATGGAATGGATTTATGACCAGTTTTCAAATCCCTTTATGAAGGCAGGAGATGCCAATCTTGGGCACAGAATTGGAAGTCCATGCCCAGTGGTTTTGAGCATACAGTAAAGACAAAGTTCATCTCAGAGGTGGCAGCAGGGAGACCAGCAGACCCCTTCCAGTGTACTCGAATGCCAGATTTGCACATCTCCCTGGGTGTGGTACCAAAGAAGGAAAAGGGGAGGGTGGAAGCAGGAAAAAAGGGGAGTCGTGCATAGCCATCTCAGGTTTGTTAGAAGTAGAGGAAAAGACAAGCTAACCCTAACCACGCGAGAGTTGTAAGAGATGCTGCCTTTGCCTCTCTTTAAAAGATAAGGATGGAGTGCTGACTTAAGCAGGAACCTTGAGATAAGGAAGCATCTGGAAGGGGTTTGTATAAACAAACTGATAACCGTTAGCCGTTGATGTATGTAACGGAAAAGTATACTTAAAATGGCATACTTAAAATGGCTGTGATGCGAGAATCTGATAAATGGCGGGTGCCAAATGAAATATCACGACCAAGGTAATGAACTCTGGGTCGGCACAACTTGAGCTTTTCGGTTGTGGCCCTTTGCGGCAAGAGCACTTAAAAGAACTAAAGTATCAATCTTACAGGATTCAAAGGAAGAAGATGCCAACAAAAGATCATCTACATATTGTATGAGTACAGATTTTTCCGGGAAGACCACTTCATCTAGGTCTTTCTTTAAGATCTGAGAAAATAGAGATGGAGATTCAGTATACCCTTGGGGTAAGCAGGTCCAGGTGTATTGGCACCCTTGATATGTAAAAGCAAACAAATATTGGCTATCTGGATGAATAGGAATAGAAAAGAAGGCTGAAAAAAGGTCTACAACAGTAAAACAAGTAGCTGTGGGGGGAATGCAAGAAAGGATGGTAGCCAGGTTTGGAACTACTGGAAAAGGCGGTAAAACAACAGCATTAACCGCACAGAGATCCTGAACAAAGCGTTACGTGTTCTTTCCCGGTTTCGTTACAGGAAGGATAGGCATATTACAAGAGCTAGTACTGTAGTTTAGCAAATATACCCCGCACCCGAATATACCCATTTTTCTGAATTGAGTAAAAAAAAAAAAATCTTGTATACCCCGCGCATGAATATAACCTGCAGGGTATACAAGACTTTTCTTTCAAACTGTGCCGGGGTATATTAGCTAATTTACGGTGCCGGGAGGCGGAGGGGGAAATTAGCCAGCCTAAACGCCCCGGTTCCTGCGGGCACTCACTGCCCTGGTTCCTGCGCAGCCACCAGCCTCCAGCCTCCGGGTGGGGGAGCGCTCATCCCCCTGGTTCCTGCGGCTGCGCAGGAACCGGTAGATGAGCGCTCCCCCGCCCCTTCCTGAGGCTGCCCAGGAACCAGGAGGATGAGCGCTCCCCTCCCCGGAGGCTGGCGGCTGCACAGGAACTCACCAGGTAAGTAAAAAAATATTGTATACCCTGCACCTGAGTATACCCCATGGGGGAGGTGCGGGGTTTGTAAAAACGCATATAACCCACGCGTTATATGCACTAAAATACGGTAATAGGAATATCAATACCTTGTTGTAACAAGGAATCTATTACTGGGGCAATTCTTTCTTCTGCTTCAGGGCGCAGTGGGTACTGTGGTACTCTCGGAAGAGGCTTAGAAGGGTCAACAAGAATTTTAACTGATCTTTATATTGTGGAGTCAATCTCCCGGATCTGGAAACAGAAATACAATGCCTAATGAAAATAAAGGTTTAAAGGATTAGTTGTGCTGAAAGCACAAAAGGGGGCAGTGTGGAAGCAGGAAAAAAGGGGAGTCGTGCATAGCCATCTCAGGTTTGTTAGAAGTAGAGGAAAAGACAAGCTAACCCTAACCCTAATCAGGTGAGAGTTGTCAGAGATGCTGCCTTTGCCTCTCTTTAAAAGATAAGGATGGAATGCTGACTTAAGCAGGAACCTTGAGATAAGGAAGCATCTGGAAGGAGTTTGTATAAACAAACTGATAACTGTTAGCCGTTGATGTATGTAACGGAAAAGTATATATACTTGTCTTTTACTGCTGTACTTTGAAGATCTGCCTAAGGAAGGGGGACGTCCTGTCCAACCGCAGTCTTCCCTTGCAATTGCTCGAATAAACTGCCTCTGACTTGTTGCTTACAAACTCAGAGTGAGGACTTGTTTTCTTCCACAGGAGGAATACAGGCAGATCTATCACCTGTTCTATCCCCAGGACTTATGGTTGGGTGACTATATTGACCCCCAGCTATGTTGTGTGGGATGTTGTGGGAGCCATGATTAGCGAGCATGGCAGGAACTATGACATCAAGTATTCATTCCAGTTGCTTCCAGTGCCTCATAGGCACTTTAAACTGCTTGGGTTTCACTTCAAGGGCCATTACTATTTTGACAAAGGTATGCCCATAGAGTCCTTGATGTGATGTGCAGCTTTTGAATGAGTCCGCACCATGCTCGATTGGACAATCATACATGAAACTGGCCTGCCTCCTGTGGCATGCTATCTCAACAACTTCTTATATGCAGGAAAGTTCCCAGAGGCACATTTTGTGCCCATCTGATGTCTGCCTCCTCAGAAGTGCAAAAATCCTACCACTTTATCAGAATGACAAGGGAAATGAAAAAAAAAAAAAAAAACTTTAGAAATGTGGGAAAGATTCCTGGAAGAGTTTAATGGTGTTTCAATATGCCGTTCACACTGGTGAGTCAATAACAAGGGCAGGTACAATCCAGGCAAAAGTTGTGTGGTCTACTTTCAAGGGGAGTGGTATGCACAGAGGTAGCCAGCTAACTCCATTTCACAACCACAGATTCCAGGAACTCACTCCCATTGTCCAGTGAGGATCTGTGGGCAACACCCCAACAAATCTGGAACATTGGCTCAAGAGAGCTGTGGGACTAGAAGAGGGTTCTGTTGCTCAGCAGACCTGTAAGTCCAGCCTTTCAGAGTTCTCAGAATTAGGGGGTGCTGAAGTGAATTACCCAGGGTTCTTTCAAACCAAACCTGTTGGTAACTTTGTTCTCTGTAAGGTGTTGTCAGAAAATAACTCAAGGGAGACACGGCCATCCGATCGATGGATGGATGGTACAAACAGGACAACACAAAGTGCTTTTATTTAAAGCTAAACTTTACTTAGGGTATGTCTACACTTGCACCCTCTTTCGAAAGAGGGATGCAAATGCAAATGCAAATGCAGCTGAGCAAAATTGCAAATGAAGCATGGATTTCAATTTCCCGTGCATCATTTGCATAATCGCGGACCGCTGCTATTTTGAAATACCCTATTTCAAAATAACAAACACTGTGTAGATGCGGTTATTCGGGAGAAAACCCTTCTTCCGAAATAACCAGTAAACCTCATTGTATGAGGAGCAAAACACCTCCCCCCATCGATAATTACAGCTGTTGAGTATGGCTCTCAAGTGAGGCAGTGACAAGCTGACGATGGCCAATCTTCCGTCTGCCAGTGGGGACTGAAGATGTGTCCAGATGTAGTCTCTAAAAGAGTTCCCGAAGAGACCAACTACCCCCTAAACTTTCCTTCCCTATTCATCCATTAGTATTACAATAACACATCATTTAAAAAAACAGATTGTTAGGCAAGCACTTTTTAAAGGTTAGGCAAGAGGTTTTCTTCTGATCATCAATCAGACGGATGTGTTTTTTCAGAGTCTGCATGCCCTGGGGCCCTGACAGACACTTCCCTTTTAGCACATCTAGACAAGCTTCCTGTTTTCTAAATGTATAGCTCAGTGATTTCAACAAAGATCTGGCCTTCAGAAAGGACATGGGGTCAGGTGGCCCTCTCTGTGGCACTAAAACACTCCTCCTCCTCCCCCTGACTTGGTCACACTAAGGCTGCTGTCTATGCCTATTTAGGTCTGCTAGCTTGGTGGCAAGGGCACAGGGAACGGGCAGCGTGGAGCCAGAGGGGCGCAGGGGCAGCATGGAGCCAGAGGGGCGCAGGGGCAGGGTGGGGGCAGCGCGCCGGGTGGCCAGCAGGGAGCAGTCTCTCGCCAGCAAAGGGGTCTGGGGCTGCGGCAGGACTGGCGCCAGCGGGGTGGGGCGGAGCCTGGCCATGCTGCACGCCGCAGCCAGCTCCCAGGGACACGCAGACAGAGCCGAGCTCTTTAAAACTGGTGGGGTGGGGCTGGTCATGGCCGGGAGTGGCTGCACACCTGGAAATGCCGCCCCTGGCAATGTGCCACCCCAAGCACATGCTTGATTTGCTGGTGCCTAGAGCCGGCCCTGCTGCTAACTAAGTTTTCTTTACCCATCCTGAGATCCCTTTCTTTGTCTGCTGATAGTGGATACCATTAGGACAGGGTTTCCTTCTTAACACCTGGTATTACACTATTATAATGCAATTTAGATGGAATGTGAGTATGTGATTTGCTGCTTTATAGCGAATAGCTGCTGCTCTTTCAATCTGGCTGCAGATGAAGGCTATAGGCATTAGGCCTTCCAATATGGCTATAGAAAAAGGATGTATCCTTACACTGCTCCCTCCAATATTTCTGGCTGGCTAGTGGGTCATTCCTATGGGAGTAGGTTGGTGGGTTTCCCAGACCTATTTTATAATTTTATAATTATAAAATTATTATTTTATAATTCAGAAGCTATTACAAAGATGGGCCAGAGATGAATGCTAAAGGGATTACAGGTTACCTGTTGTCGTGAGAATCACAGGTCCGATGATGCATACCCAAGGGGGGAAGGACAGAACTAGGTGGACCGTTTTAGCAAATAAAAGATATTTATTTATGACAGTGATGAATTTATAGTATTTATTCTAAGATTTTTAATAGACCGTGTAAATAATGAATTTACAGTATTTATTATATTTATTATATGATTTCTAGTTAAACGTGTCAGAGATATAAGGATGGGAATGGCAAGGGGAATAGTCTCTATTCTAAAAATATCCAGCTACACTAATTAAATAACAGTGATAACTGCAAACTCTATGTACTACCCAAAACAACTACAACACTAAGCTTATACAACAAAGAAAATCAAATCATACATACCAACTTTCACAGCACACGGAACATTTCAAAGATATCGGTTCGGTTGCGAAGGCCTTGGTTACGCCTGAGAGTTGGGGGAGGTGGCTGGTCGGTTGATCAGGCTGGCAGCGCTTTGGAGTATACGGGAAGGCACACACACGGTGGTACGTGTGTTGCGAAGACCTCCTCGAGCGAACTGTGCGATGGGTATTTATCCCCAAATCTGCACATCACTTTCCCGCACTTGCATATTACCATATATGGCCCAATGGTCACCAAGTGGGGGTCTGTGTCCCAGGGGTTGGGCCGAAACTGTGCAGGTTTCATGCGACCAGGTAAGCCCCGCAGTTCTCATGCCAAGGTGACGGGTGGGAGAGTCTGAGGCTATTTTCCCCTTTTCACACCTTCCCTTTTTCTAAAGGCAATGGTATGCAGGAAGGGTGCGTCCGGTTTCTCCCAAGGAGTACTGCAGCCCACTATAGCAAGAGCGGCCTGGCCAAACTTTTTACTGGGGGGGCAGGTTTTTTTTCTAACACCTGTAACACTGGAAACCCCTGGCAGAATTAGTACAGGTTCATGTCATGGGGCTGCAACTGTGGGAAAGAGGCCATTCTATTTAAGGTGACATTTACTGTTATAATCTTTAGCGCTTTTAGAGCAAATTAGCTGGTGCTTACGGCAGCTGCGGACAAATCCCAGCATGTGTTAAATGTAGCAGACATACAAGTATTGGCAGGAGTGGCATTCCTACACTTAAAGTACTTGAAAACATACCAGAAGGTGTTTTTTGTGGTGCTTGGATAAATAACTGATTGAAAAATCAGGGCCTGCAGCCGGGACCACTTTTCATACATGGCAATGGCAGCTGCTGCTAAGGTACCAATTCTGCTATCTTGCCTTCCACCAAAAAATGTGTACTTATTCTTTCAAAACTGAGGAAGAGACATCAGCAGCTGCAGAAGTTTTGGCCCTCAGCAAGTGCAGTGGGAATAAGGTGTTGGAAATTGAGGTGTTACACGACATATGTCTGCACTGAGGAAAAGATGGCAAGGAACAGCAAAACGTAACTAACTTCATATGCTTGTTTGGTTTCAGGACCTACCCAGAGCATATATCTGCATTTGTGGGCACTCTAGTGCTTTGGGCCCACAAGAGAACAGCCAGGATGGCAGCTGGATCTCAGTGAGGCGTCAGGGCCAAAGCACTTTGCATCCAGTGTTTCAGCAGAAGAGGTGCATCTGCTCTAGGGATATAAGACTACGTCTACATTGGCAATATTTTGCGCAAATACTTTTAACGCAAGAGTTTTTGCGTTAAAGTATTTGCGCAAGAGAGCATCTACACTGGCATGTGCTTTTGCGCAAGAGATGTGCTTTTGCGCAAAAGCATCTGTGCCAGTGTAGATGCTCTCTTGCGCAAGAAAGCTCTGATGGCCATTTTAGCCATCGGGCTTTCTTGCGCAAGAAATTCATGTTGCCTGTCTACACTGGCCTCTTGCGCAAGAACAGTTGCGCAAGAGGGCTTTTTCCTGAGCGGGAGCATCATAGTTCTTGCGCAAGAAGCACTGATTTCACACATTAGAACGTCAGTGTTCTTGCGTAAGAACTCCCCACCAGTGTAGACAGGCAGCATGTTTTTGCGCAAAAACGGGCACTTTTGCCCAAAATCATGCCAGTATAGACACAGCCTAATAGTGTAGTCAATGTACTGATTAACTGATAAGCAAAAGCATATAGGTTAATTCTATAGACCAGTGTTTCTCAAACTGTGCTCCGCGGAGCCCCAGGGCTCCGCGAGACATCTCCAGGGGCTCCGCGAGGTTGACAAACTGGAAACATCGATAGGTACAACACATACAATCAGTGGACTGCTGGGGCTCCGCATAAATTTTTACGCATGTAAAGGGCTCCGGAGCCCAAAAAGTTTGAGAACCGCTGCTATAGACTACACACATTTCCCTCTCCCCCTCTCTCTGCCAGTATATTTTTTAGCAAGCTGGCCAGCAGCCTGGCTCAATCCTGGCTTGTGACAGGTTCGGCACCTACCTACCTGCTGCGGCTCTGCATTTAAAGTGCATTAGGAGCCGGGTGGGCAGGCAGCCCAGCTCGGTTTTGGCTCATGCCGAGTCCAGGAGCTCAGACTGCCCCTCCCAACAGGGAGTGCTGGCACCCCGTGCTGCTGTCTCTTTCTCAGAAGCAGCAGCACAGGGCGGCAGGCAGCCAGTCTGCAATGGGAGCTGGTTTCTAAACTGGCTCCCCTCACAGACCAGCTCCCACGAGGCACACCACGCTGCTGCCTTTCATACAGTGGCTTCTGGCCCTGCCCCCGGGGACTATAGACTAGTCGACTAACTGATAACATTTCATGAGGTTACTCAACTATTCAACTAACTGATATTTAACATCTCTAATCTGCTCATGTCACTTCTGTGCTCCCTGACAAGCAATGTGCACCTACCTCATGCCCTGGTTATTCACCTTGGAGAGAATGACCTTAGGGACAGTACACAAGGTAATTTAAGGGACAGGATCCTAAGGATGTTAGCTTACTTAAGTAACCATGGCTTGAGGTGAGTTCTACTATGGTCAGAAATGCTCGCAGGGCAAGTCTGGCCAGGAGTAACAGACACAACCCATGTTGGCAAGGCTAAAAAGAAAGTGAATAGCAGGTGCTCAGCACCCTCAAGCAGCCAAGTTACCCCCTCTGCCCCCAGCACGTCTCACCTGCTGGTCGCCCCATTGATCCACTCCTTCCCCCCTCCCTCTCACCTCCCACCGCTGTGAAACAGCTCTTTCATGGCATTTAGAGGGTCCAGGAGGAAGGGGGAGGAGTGAAGACATGATGCGCTCGGGGCAGGGAGAGGACGGAAAGAGGCAGGGCAGGCCAGGGTGTAGTTGTGGGGGGGTGGAGTGGGGGTAGGAAGAGGCAGAGAGGCAGGGGCACTGGAAAAATGAGTTGGAATGGGGTTGGAGCCTGGGATGGAGTGGGGGGGGGTGTCAAGCACTCTCTCCAGCTGGAGCAGAAGTTGGCACCTATGGATGGTAGCATACATTTGTCAGAGGGATCTGCTGATATATGGCTACAGCATGTGAGAGAATGGATTGGACAAGAATTGTGATGGACAGCAGTATGGTTGGGCAGGAGGAAATGATCAAGCTGGTTGCTGGTGCCCACTTGCTAGCTTCCAGTGAGGTTAAGAAAATAAAATGAAAGATTTCCAGAGGCAAATTAACTGGGATTTTGGTGATAGGGTGAAATCCAGTTTCCTGAAATAGCACGACTGATAGGGTGCATCTACACAGCAGCATTATTTCGGAATAACAATGTGAGCGTCACATTATTGGATTTTAATATGAACAGGCAAGTCACTGCTATACCCACTAATGGGTGTTTGGTCCAAATTCTGTACAAAGTGGGCCATGTGAGGGGTCAAATGAAAGCTTATGCTCTGCTGATTCTAGGTATGATACTCATGTACTTGTATGATTTTTGTATGTGAAGTTATGAATATGGGCTCTGTGCTTGTATTGTAAATGTTCTCTGTGTGGGAGGGAGCAATGGGCCTGCACTGCCTAATGTGAGGAAAGATTGTTCGGTGAATGGCTGTGCTAATTTACAGTGCTTCATGGACAATGGCTCTCTGAGTGGCCAATATACACCCGAGGAATGTGTCTGGAAACCTGCAAAGCAGCCAGTGCCTCATGGCATGTGAAACACAGACAGGTCATTTGATCCTGTGACCAGCTCCAGTTTGGGAGACACCAGGAATATAAAAGTGCCACGGGGGCAACTCCATCTTTGTCTTCAATCCTGCTCCTGATTCCAGATGCATCTTTGCTAGGGACAGAGAGCCAGGAAGGATTTGCTGATCTGTCCTGATACAGGATGTACACCAGAGACTTTTAAGCTGGCAGTTTGTAACATCTCTGCTAAGGGCCTGCATCAAGCACTTGGTGACTGATGTATGTAATGTATTTCTCTTTAACAATCTCACCCTCAACCTTTTCTTTCATTTATTAATAAACAGTTAGATTTTCGATTCTAAAGGATTGGCCCAGAGTGCTCTTGTGGGTAAGATCTAAATCTAAAGTATAAATTGGCCTGGGACTGTGGCTGGTCCTTTGGGACTGGGAGGATCTGTTTGGAGTTGGTGAGACTGGACTTTATAACCTCTCACCTGTGTAAAGTCTGAGTCTGGTTCTGGCACAGGTAAAGCTGGTGCATCTGAGGGGTTTTGTTTGAGGCTTTTTGCTGGCCATATTGGCAGCTGAAGTGCTCTGTGTGACTGGTTTGGTGCCTTACAGGAAAGGACGCCAGTTGTGGGCTGTAAGTAGCCCACGTTTTGAACAATTCGCCCTGAAAAGATTCTCTCAGCGGTGCCCAGACCCAACCTGGTCCATTACAGAGTGTCTACACAGCAATTATTATTATTATTTTGAAACAGCAGATAACTTATTCCAACTTCTGTAAACCTCATTCCATGAGGAGTAATGCCTCTCCACTGCTGCTATTTCGAAATAGCTCCTCCCCGGGGCCATTCAAAGTAATTACTCCACAGTGCCCCCTCTGGAGCTAAATCGAGGTAGCGCATCCACATTAGGGAAGCCTGCCTCAGACTAATTTGAGGCATCCCTGTAGTGTAGACATGCTATTTCTAAATAAGCTATTTCAGAATATTTGTTCCGCAATAGTTGATTTCAAAATAAGCGCGCAGTGTAGATGTACCCATAGTGAATAATAGAGCTGAAGGGTCAAATGCAGAGTAGTAGCTAAGTTTACAATAGACATCTAAGAGACTCTGGTGAAGAGCTGAAAGAAGGAATAACTCTTCCACAAGGTGGTTTGCCCTCTTCAAGGTAATGCTCAACCTTCCATGCCCAAATCTAAGTTCCTCGCTCACTTAATCCTGGGGTATTCCATAGGCTTGTGTATCTATATATATGAAAACCAAATAGCTCATTCTCACACCTGCCACCTCTTGCTCTAAGTCAGAGATGAGGAACCTTTCTCCTATCAGGGAACACTGACCCCCAGGAAAAATCATTTGCAAGCCATACATACCTTTGCAGGGATTGGTGGCACAGAGACTCAGGGCTTCCCCATGGCTCTGGCATGGGGCCAAAAAGGAGGGGTTCAGGAGCAGTAGGGTGCTACAGTCTGGAGCAGAGGGTTGGAGTGGGTGATGGCTCTGACTGCGGGGGGGTGCAGGCTCTGGGGTGGTGCTGGGGTGAAGGGGTTTGGCATGTAGGAGTGGGCTCCAGGCTGGGGCCAAGGGATTTGGAGTGAAGAAGTGGGCTTAGGGCAGGGTGTTGAGGTGTGGGTGAGGATGTGGGGTCTGGGTGGGAGTTAGGGTACTAGAGCAGACTTGGGGCTCTGGTGTGGAGCAGTAGATGAGGGGGGGTTAGGGTGCAGGAGTGGTTTTTGGGCTGGGGATGCAGGGTGCAGGCTCTGGAAGGGGGTTACGGTGCAAAAAGGGGCTCAGGGAGTTGGGGTGTGGGCTGTTTACCTCAGGTGGCTCCCGGTCAGTGATGCAGCGATGCTAAGGCACGTTCCCTGCCTGCCTTGGCCCCACTCCACTCCTGGAAGCTGTCCCTGTGACCCCTGAGGAGGATGTAAGTAGCTCCATGCACATCCTTTGTCTGCAGGTGTCCTCCTCGCAGCTCACATTGGCCACAGTTCCTGGCCAATAGGAACTGCGGGGGCAGTGCTATCAGGTGAGGGACAGCATGCAGAGCTTCCCTGAATGCTATGAGCCAGTGCTCCCAGCTCTAGACTAGTATTTCCCAAATGGGGTTCCGTGGAACCCTGGGGTTCCGCGAAGTGAAAATAAGGGTTCCGCGAGAAAACTCCATGACAATAACATTTTATGATTAAAAATAATATTTAAGAATTTATGAATTTTATTGAAAACAATTTTCATTTGTTTGTGCCACGATAAGTGTCCCTGTGTAATGCCAGCTAAGCCAAAGAGTGGGGACAATGATGTCACTACTCAGCGTTGTGCACGCAGTCAGTCAGTGGTGCAATTGCCTGTTCTATAACATATATAAGACTGTTATTAGGGGTTCCGCAAAATTCTTTCGAGTTTAAAAGGGTTCCATGACCAAATAAAATTGCGAAACACTGCTTCTAGACCATCAGCGAGGAACAGACATTCAGGGCATCCAGCCTGCAGTGTGGAAACTTGCCATGGGCTGGATGAAATTAAGCACAGGGCAGGAGGTTCTCCACCCCTGCCTTAAATGGTTTAAGGTCATTACCTCCATGTTCTTTCAGTGTTCCTTGTGATTACCATTAAGTTCCTGTTCTTAGGTAAACATGTCTAGGATCTCAAAACCTAAAAGTGTGATCATTAGGCCATTTATCTGTGCCGAAGTTCACAAACCTACTTAACTATACTTATGATGACTTGCTTAACATGATTAGACAGGATAAAGACCTATAGCTTCCTTGGTTTATGTACCCAAATATAATAAAGTAATCTAAAACAAAATACAAACAAAATACAGTAAATAAGACCAACAGTCCAATAAACAAAAGCAGGATATAATAAAGCAAGCCAGCAGGCTAGCTCTAAGGGCTACATGGGTTAGTCAAAACTGGTAAATCAAGAGGTGATGAAAAACAAATAAACAGAGATAAATAGATTGGAGCCTGGGTAAAAACACAAAAGAATATAACTCTGAGTATCTGATAGACCCAATGAGACTGACATAAGTACACTGCTGAGAGAAAGTAAGGAAACTCATGAGGAACGGGGTGCTGTAACTTTTCTGTGGATAGAAGTCTTTGGTTTCCTAATCTGTCAATTTTGCTGCTTTTTTTTAACTAGTATATAATCTCTACACAAGATGGTATGATTCCACACAAGATTATATCTATGATTTCATAGCTACCAAACATTTCCCTACTTGAGCTGTCCTTCCTAACTGCTTTGGTGTTTGGAGATATGTGAAGTTGACAAGCTAGATGATGGTACCTCCTTATTGAAGAATTTATTTATACAAAGGAGAAACAATGAATAGAATTCACAATTGTTTGCTAATGCATGCATGGCTGGGTTACTAGGGTTATATATTTTTACTGATATTCTGAGCCCTCTCTTCCAGAAAATGTGAAAAGGAATAGCCTGGTGACTTTTTCAACAGAGAGTATCTCTCTTTTAAAATATTTTTAATTAAAGTTTGAATTGACTGAATCACAATATTATTTGCAATGGCCTTGAAAAGGCTGAATTCTATTGTGATTGGCTCTAACGCAAAGATCTTTTATCATTAAAAGAAAACACATCGCTATCAATCTAGTCTCATATAGCTCTGTGACATCCTGACTCCTTCAGTGTCAGAGTGGGCTCTAGAGTCTTTGAAGTATGGCTATTTAGCCTAAACACAAGTCCAAGCCATGTGGTTTACGAGTGTTTAGGTATCACGTGCCTCCTACACAAAAATTCTTGTTTCATATTAACCGTTATAAATCTTGTTCTCTTGGACCCTGCTCCCATGCTCCCACTGAAGTTTTACAGAAGAAAAATGGCAGGATCAGAGCTTCCGTGTTTAAAAGTGAATGACAAAGGTTTATTGAACAATTAAAAACATAGGTAATAAATAACTGGCCTTAAAGTAGCTAGATCCGAGTCTGTGTGAGCAGTGGCACATTGAAATTTGGTACTATTGATAGCTATGTCAAACGTAACACAAAACCTGGATGCAACCCCAGTGGCTACTCCAACAATTAATCATGTGGTCATCTAACATTTGGTGCTTTCACTGAAGCATGATACTCACACACAAGGGTCAACACAAAAAAAGACTCTTGGCCCATCAGTCATCAGGGAAAAGATAGGAGGCAGCCAGAATGTAGGGTAGTTCAGTTAAAGGAGTTATGTTAAGTAGGGCTAAACAGCATTAGGACATTACACCACTAATAGTTCTAATATGCTTATTACTGATCACAATAATAATTCAAGTTCCAGAGGGAATCTAATTCCCACAGACTCTCTCACTCCTCCAAGAAACCTCTCCTTCCCATTTTGGTCATGAGAATTCTTTCCAAATGAGCATTCATTAAGTATTATGGGCTTATTTGTGAAACACATATTCCCAAAGTGGTCACTGTTGGGTCACTGGTAAGCCACGTGCCATCTCTGGCAAAGGCCTAGATGTTAGCTGAGAACTGATAAACTCACCGCATGAAGCCAAGTCAATTCACTTGTGTATAAAAGAACAAATTGAATACATACGAATATATTTGGTGTTAAAGCTTCATGAAAACTAATGGGATGCTGCATGTATTTTTCTCATTTAACTATATTCCAAATTATAATGTAACAGTAAACATTTACATTGTGTATATACCTATGTAACTAAGGCCCTGACACTAAAAGTTGTGTAGGTAAATGCTGTTTGTCAGCACTTTTGCTGACAAGATATTTCTAGCCACCCATGATTGGCTTTTGCTTTGTCAGTGGGGGAGCTGCCAACAAAGCAGCTTTTACACTTGATGGCAAAACTTTTGTCATTCAGTGGGAGGGTTTATGCACCTATGAAGGACAAAAGTTTTGTCAATCAATTGCAAGTGCAGACACAGTCTCTGTATTACATCACACAAGAAAGTCCTATATAATGCAACTTACAAGAAGATGTTAAATCCTGAGATTTAAATGTTAAATCCTGAGAAAACATCGTCTCTTACAAGAAGATGTTAAATCCTGGTCATTACCTGAAAATAAGCCATTGTGCAAGATCAAGAATAAAAGACTTTGTTAAGTGTGTTCCTCCCCCGCATCCCATGAAGAAGGCAGCCAGGTGGGAACTGTTGCTGTCAGCTTGGTTTATGTGAGAAGAAGCTATAAGTATAGACCAGTGGTTCCCAGCCTTTTCCAGATGGGGACCCATTTTGACAATTCAGGAAGACTTGGTGAGCCAAGGCAATTAAAAATTGGGGGGGGGGAAGAAGCAGTGCCATAACTAGCTAATTTTGCACCTGAGGCAAGAATATAAAATTGTGCCCCCTCCTGTTTATATGTTCATAGCAGCTGTTTCATAGAAAAACTGAAAATACATTAATAATAAAATAATAACACTACATTTATTTGAGTTGTGGTGGGGGAAAGACACTCATCCCCAAACAGCTCCCCCACACACACACTCAGGCTATGTCTACACTGCTGGGTTCTTGCGCAAGAACATCTTGCGCAAGGGTTCTTGTGCAAGAAGTCTTGCCCAAGAAAACATCCACATTGCCATGTGCAAGCTGTGCTTTTGCGCAAGAGCTCCCATGGTAGTGTGGACACTCTCTTGCGCAAGAAAGCTCTGATGGCCATTTTAGCCATAGGGCTTTCTTGCGCAAGAAATCCCTGCCGAGCGTCCACACTGCCCTCTTGCGCAAGAGCTCCTGTGCAAGAAGGCTTACACTTGATAAAAAAGAGCATAGCTCTTGCACAACAAGCCCTCTCTTACCATGCCGTACTGTAAATTTCCTTGCGCAAGAGTGGGTGGGCAGTGTGGACGCTCTGCAGATTCTTGCACAAGAACAGCTGTACTTGCGCAAGAAACCGCGAGTGTAGACATAGCCTCAGAGGCTGGAGGGCCTGAGAGTCACACTCAGGGGCTGGAGGGGATGGGGAGCAGGAGGGCCTGAGAGTCACACTCAGGGGCTAAGAGTCTCACACTCAGGAGTCTGGGGGACACACTCACTCAGGAGACAGTCACACTCAAGGGCTGGAGTGTGACTTGGAGTCACACACTCAGGGGCTGGGAGTCAGGGCCTGGGGGGCACACTCTGGGCCTGGGAGTCACACACAGGTGTAAAAAAAAATATTAGAAACATAATACACATTATTAAAAAAAAAAAAAAAAAAATTTAGTATTTTACCAAACAGTTTCACCTGAACTTAAATTAATGGGATGGTTGAGCTTGCATTTGCTTTGCTAACTGTTGTATCCTCAGAATTGTTGTGGCACCCCTGAGCACAGTCCCAGCTGCTCCTACCCAGGCTCCCAAACACAGTCCCAGCCCCTACCCCAGTCCCCGGTGGCTGCAAGCCAGCCGTAGGAACCCCAGTTGGGGCAGCTGGAAACCTCTCAACTGGACTCCGGACACCTGGCCCCCCACCGCTCCCCCACCTACCTGAGCTGGATGCTGCTTCTTCTCTGTGTTCCCTAGTGTTCTAACTTCTCCCCCCCCCCCCATGTCCAGGGATATTTCCTTACTCCAGTGGTCATTAACCAGTAGATCGGGATCTACTGGTAGATCTTGGAGCCTCTGACAGGTGATCCTGACTGGTTTGGCCAAGAGGCTATCAACTGCCCCTCCCCGCACTGCTGTGCACCTCCTGCCCTTTGCCTGGGAGCCTCCTGCTTGTCGTACAGAGCAAGGAAGGGAGAGGAGGAGTACTGATGTCAGGATGCCCCTTCTTCCACCCTGTATTCTAACTCGACAGAACAGGGAGAGGGGGGCACAGGGCTCAGGATGGAAGGAGTTTGCTGGCTGCTTTTGAGAGTGGTGCAGGGCCAGGGAAGGGGGGAGCCTGCCTTAGCCCCACTGCACCACCACCCAGGAGCCACCTGTAGTAAGCAGTGTCCCGCTGGAGCCAACTCCGAACCCCTGCCCCAGTCATGTACCCCCCTCTACACCCAAAGCCCCTGCTCTAGCTCTGAGCCCCCCCAGACCCAAACTCCCTTACAGAGCCTGAACCCCCTTCTGCACCCCACCTTCCTGCCCTAGGCTCAGCTCAGAGCCCCCTCACACTCCAAATCCCTTAGCCCAAGACCATAACCTGTGCCCCAACCCTCTGCCCCTGCCTGGTGAAAGGGAGGGAGAATAGAGTGAGCGGGGTAGGGCCTCGGAGAAGGGACCCAAAGGAGGCAGGCCAAGGGTATTTGGGTTTGAGGTAGATCCTGGATTGCATTTAAATTAAAAAAGTGATCTCCTGCTTAAAAAGGTTGGAGACTCCGGCTTACTCTGTTCTGAGTCACTGAAATGGTATTCAATTCAATTGATTGATTTAACTGCCTGAAGGTTGTTAAACCAATTAAGTTGAATACCACTTCAGGTGAATGGCTCCTTAAGACTAAACCAGTTGGGGAGCCTACCTTTTCAAATGTGCGAATGGCTCCTTAAGAGCACCACCTGGGGAAACACTTGGTGACCCTTTTGAAATGTAATGGCGACCCATAGGTGGGAAACCCTGGTATAGACACAAAACAAGAATTCTTCATCTCTGAAGTGTTTGGATACTAACTGATCAGAATAACCAATTGAGAGTGACTCTGGGTAGCCCTAAAAGACTTTTGGGAATGGCAGATTATTACATCTCTGCTACCTTTTGAAAATATGAACTTGTCTCATCTGTACATATATTTTTATCCACTTAAACCTCTCAATAACTCCATTTTCTTAGCTAAACCTTTAGTTAGTTTACTATAGAATTGCTGTGAAATTTGATGCAAATTGACTTGGGTGAATGACTGGTCTCTTGGGACTGGGTACAACTGGAATATTTTGTGATTTTTATGTGACTATTTAACACATTGTCCAGCTTGCCTGGGTGGCCAGATAGTTCATTAGATATGCCAGTCTGTCTTTGAAAGAGTGGCCAGATAGACTGGAGTATTCTAAAGGGACTCTCTTTGACACCATGGTAAGACTGTTACAGTGATCTAGGAGTTCACATTTGTTATGTGTTGGTGAAATCTAATCATAGAACATATCACCAGTTTGCGGAGGGGGTCTGCCCTGCTTTTGATAGTCTGCCCTGTGATAAGTTTTCAAGGTTTTAAGCCACTTTTGCTGTAGGGTGGTAGCACAGATGCTTTTACAATGACAAAAATGTTTTTTCAGTCACTGTAGGGAATGCACTACCTTGAGCACTGGTCACTAGGTTGACAGAAACAGCCTTCTGTCAGCCAAAGTTACATCTACATCTGGGATTAGGTCAGCATAGCGACAGCATTTAGGTGTGTGGATTTTCTCACCTCTTGGTGAAGTGGCTATGTTGATCTAAATTGTGAGTGTACACAAGGCCTTCATGCCTGCTGCACTTCCTGGGTTGAGATTTCTGCCCTGGTATTGATTGGAACAACCTGTCTTTGCCTGCTGGCCCTTCCCTTATGTCTCACTCCCCAAACCTGGAAGTGTTTTCCTTCTCAGCATTGACAAAAATTGCATTGATATACTCCTAAAATAGTAAGTGAATTTGTGAATGGCTCCATTCGAGCAAAACCATCTTATCAAACTCTTTCCTTCTTCTCAACCTCCCTTCACAACCCATTGAGTATTCAGTCCCCTATGCAATAAATTCTCTCCTCCTCTAAATCAATTCTTCCCATCCACCCTGAAACTGAACTCTCCACCCAAAATATATCAATTTCCTTACTCCTCCAAAATCAGTTCCTCCCTCCAGTATCTTTCAGGGCTCAGCTCCCCTTTACAACAGCTTTGGTGTGTCTTCTGAAAGCCTGCAACCAATCTACATGGGCTCTGTCAGCTTCTGCTCTGAACTCTCACCTCTACAGTAAGGAGAAAATAAAGGGAAGACAATTCACAGCAAGATTGCACTGTGTGCCTCCGTCTGCCAAGCAAAGGTAAAACAAAACAAAAATATGGCAAGTGGCCAGAAAGTTGAGCCAGTAGGGACTGTAAGTCTCTAGTGGAAAGCTGGAAACAAGAGAAATCTGCCCCACCATTGTCCAATGTATCCAAAATAAGGGGATCAATTGTAATTCTGATTCTGTATTTCCCTTGCCTGATGCCTTCTTTTTCACCTTTAACAAAACACTGGCTCCTCTCTGACATAAAAAAAACCCCCAAACATTTATTTTTTCAAATGCCACATTAAAAACAGTGCTTTTTTCCTAAGAAGAAAATCTGAGTTTTTTTCATTCCAGGTAGATCTTTCACAGATGAGGCTTGTAACAAAGTTAAACTTCCTTAAAACTAATCCCAGTTCCTGTGGGTTCATCTAAACATAGTTGTGGAACAGATTCAGCTAAATTAAAATATAGCAACCAATATAATTAAATTAGTCAAATCCCCCCTGGTGTGGATGCAGTTATATTATTTTATGATTTATTTAAGTGCTTATGTTGGTATACATTGCATTAATAAATGTAGTTAAATTAGTGCAAAAGCAGCCTATAGTAGACAACATTTTTAACCCCCCAGGGGAGTCAAATTTGTGGGATGGGAGCATTATTGCCAAATCTCATAAATTTCACAATATTTACACTTTTTCTTGAAGCCCCAACTCCTGCAGCAGAGAATCTCCGCTGTCCCCCCTCTCCTCCCCCTTTTTTTTTTTTAGAGCAAATTTCTAATCCTCCTGATTGTGAAGTGTGAAAAGGTGACCTGCATGAACCTTCAGAACTAAGACAACAAAAGGAACCGAAAAATATTTATTATGGAATGCCTGTTGAGTGGAGGATTTTGAAAGCATCTTAGACATCAGGGATGGTCCCTTTTTATTTGAGCCTGCATTCACATAAGGGGCTGGATGTTTATGACCTCTCAAAGGTTCCTTCCAGGGCCACATTTCTATGACTGTGAGTTCTACACATCTCATTATTTCTAAGCCAAACTCATAATTTTTCTGGGGAGGGGGGCTTGGCTCAGTGGTTTTGACTCCTTGGGGTGGGGAGTACTGGCACTGCCACCCGCTGCGGGGCTGAGCCTGGCTTTCCACCGGGCTCTGGGGAAACCTCGATTCTCTGGCGCGACCCTGCACTGCAGGGGGGGGGGAAGCAGCCCCCGCCGGGACTACATTTCCCAGCGTCCCGCGGGCCGCTTCAGGGGATAGCTACGAACTCGTTGCCTTCTGGAAAAACGGGGCGCCGCGGTGTCGCGGCCAGGCAGTGAGCGCACGGGCAGCCCCGCGCGCTGGGGGCTTCGGTCGCTCGCCCCTCGCTGGAGAAGTGAAAAGCGGCCCCGCGCTGCGGAAATGGCGGACGGTCCCTAAGGGGCGGCCGAGCTGCAGGCAGGGAGCGAGCGGCTGGGCCATGAACGGCCCGGGCTGGGACGGGGACTGCGGGAGCGTCCGGCTTCTCCTGGACCTGTGAGTGGCTCGGACCGCGACCCCCCCCCCCTATTGCCCCGCCCCCTTGCATGTTTACCTTCCACCTCCTTAGTGACCCCAACCCCCGGGTTACACCCCCTTTTGCTCCCTCCCTCTGTGTGTTCTACCCCCATGGCTTGTATTGCCCCCTACCCTTTAGTCCCCCTGCACTTTATAGCTGCTGACCCTTATTATCCCCCCCATGATAACCCCCCCAGCATCTTAATGCCCCTGCACTTTATGCCCCCAGACCCTTAATGCTCCCTTGCATGTTATCACTTGCTCTCATTGCTCCTGACCTCCTGCATGTAATACCCCCAACCCCTTACTGCCCCCTCGCATGTTATACCCTCCCTAGCCCCTTATTGCCCTCCCCACGTTATATTCCTCAGCCCTTTTTGTGTCCCAGTGACCTAACATTTTCCACCTCCGGGCTTAGGTCAGTTTAACTACGTTGCTTGGGGGTGTGAATTTTCATACCCCAGAGCGAAATAGTCATTCTGACCTAGTTTCCTAGTGTAGCCCAAACCTCAGTTACACACTTTGCTGTATACTGTCATGTTTGCAGTGACAGCAATAAAACTGTTTACATATTATTTTTTGTCAATGCATCTATTTGCAAGAGGCAATGGCACAGCCCTTCATACAATTCCCTTTATTCTGTGGTAAAATTACCACTGCTGCTTCAACATTATATTTAGCTCTGGCTTCACAAGCAGTAATTTTCCACTTCTCCTTTGATCTCATCGTAGAGCCCCCTTAATTACTCTGCTTGTTACTCCCACTGTCCTCGTACCCATTCCCAATTAAATCTGTACTTTGATGTAAAAGGTTAATTGGTTACTTGCTAAGCATTTGGCTTACCAGAATGTTTACTGGGTAACCAATCAGATGGCCAGCTGCGCCAGGCCAAAGCAATCTTGTCCAGCCATAAAACTACTGCTCCTTAGGGCTGGTGGGACCCTAGCCATGTGGGGGTAGTAGGCAGGGGTGCACCTGCATCAGGCTAGCGGGACTCAGGCTCCGGTCACACTGGGCTGGCAGGCAGGACCCCAGCCATGCTAGAGGGGCCCAGGTGGGTAGGCCGGCTCTGGCCCCACCTGCCATCTGTTGGCCTACCAGCAGTTAAACCAGTGGTTCTCAACTCGTTTCAGTCCACGGGCCACCAGGCCAATCAAAAAATTTTCGTGGACCACCTCCAGCAAATGTAGCACAGGATGAACGACACAGCAACCGCTCAGCATGATGGTGGCAGCTACACCGATGCTCAGAGCCTCAGACGGAAGTTACTGGCAACACAACGCGGTAGTGTCCTAGGTGACGCTATGGATGACGCGCCGTGTGCTTGTGAACACGGCATAAAACAGCCTAACGGCGGCACCTGCTCATGCCGTGTGACTTTGGACAGTGTTCCTGTGGACCACCAAAAAAGTCACCATGGACCACCAGTTGAGAACCACAGTGTTAAACTGTATAATTTTAATCATTTAACCAGTTAACTATTTTAAATGGTTATTTACATCTCTAATAGTGATAGCCATTAAGGTGGGGGGAAAGAAGGTGATGTCTGCACTGCAGGCTTTTTGCGCAAGAACACGTGTTCTTGCACAAAAACTTGAGTGTCTACGCTGCACATGTCGCGAGAACCACAGGTCCGATGATGCATACCCAAGGGGGAAGGACAGAACCAGGTGGACCATTTTAGCAAATAAAAGATATTTATTTATGACAGTGATGAATTTATAGTATTTATTCTAAGATTTTTAATAGACCGTGTTAATAATGAATTTACACTATTTATTATATTTATTCTACGATTTCTAGTTAAACGTGTCAGAGATATAAGGATGGGAATGGCAAGGGGAATAGTCTCTATTCTAAAAATATCCAGCTACACTAATTAATAACAATAATAACCACAAAATCTATGTACTACCAAAAACTACAACACTAAGCTTATACAACAAAGAAAATCAAATCATACATACCAACTTACACAGAACATTTCAAAGATAATACGGTTAGTTGCGAAGGCCTTGAATTTACGTGAGAGTGAAGGTGGCTGGTCAGTTGATGAGCCGGCAGCGCTTTAAAGTATACGGGAAGGCACATGCACAGTGGTACGTGTGTTGCGAAGACCTCCTAGAGCGAAACAAAAAACAGGACTATGTAGCACTTTAAAGACTAACAAGATGGTTTATTAGGTGATGAGCTTTAATAAACCATCTTGTTAGTCTTTAAAGTGCTACATAGTCCTGTTTTTTGTTTCAGCTACACCAGACTAACACGGCTACATTTCTATCACTCTCCTAGAGAGAACTGTGCGATGGGTATTTATCCCCAAATCTGCACATCGCTTTCCCATGCTTGCATATTACCATATATGGCCCAATGGTCACCAAGTGGGGGTCTGTGTCCCAGGGGTTGGGCCGAAACTGTGCAGGTTTCATGCGACCAGGTAAGCCCCGCAGTTCTCACGCCAAGGTGACGGGTGGGAGAGTCTGAGGCTATTTTCCCCTTTTCACACCTTCCCTTTTTCTAAAGGCAATGGTATGCAGGAAGGGTGCGTCCGGTTTCTCCCAAGGAGTACTGCAGCCCACTATAGCAAGAGCGGCCTGGCCAAACTTTTTACTGGGGGAGCAATTTTTTTTTAACACACGCGTGTTCTTGCGCAAGTAAATTTACAGTAAAGCATCAGAAGAGAGGGCTTCTTGAGCAAGAGTTATTCCTCTCCCCACGAGGAATAAGCCCTCTTGCACAAGTGTTCTTGCACAAGAAGGCAGTGTGGCCAGGCAACAGGGGTTTCTTGCGGAAGAAACCCCTATGGCTAAAATGGCCATCAGAGCTTTCTTGCGCAAGAGAGTGTCCACGCTGCCATGGACGCTCTTGCGCAAAAGCACATGGCAGCGTGGACACTCTCTTGCGCAAGACCTTTTGTGCAAGAACTCTTGCACAAAACAGTTCTTGTGCAAGAAGCCTGCAGTGTAGACGTAGCCAATGTGTCCATCAAGTTCTTCTCTCCCCCACCATTCCCTTTGGTGCTTGCACCTTGATGAAACAAACGTTTTGGATTTTGACCCTCAGATACAGCTGGTACCTATTGTTCAATAGGCTGAAGCTGGCTTTTATAAGTTTGGAAGGAAAAACTATATAAGAAGTCAATATTCAGAGTGATTATAGCATAGCATCTTGTACTTGTTCAGTGTATTAATATGTTGAACAATGATGCTGAGCTCTGGTCTATTCTAGACACTTTTGCCAGTACAGTAATGTTTTTGTTTGGTTTTGTTTTACATTTTTGCCCTGGTAGAAGCCTAATGTAGATACAGTTAGATCATCAAAAATGTTTTTGCTGGCATAGCATATTTTGTCTGTGAAACATATATAAGCAATACCAGCAAACACACACACTGGCAGGTATAAGCTATGCCCATGGTATTAGGACTTGCTGGTACAGCTCTTACAAGAATCCATGTCCTGTAGGCAAAGCTTTAGGCCTTGTGAACACTATGCTGTTCTGTTGCCAAACAGTGGAGGTGTACACACTGCAGTGGTCCTTCCGCTCACAAAACTCTCCTGCTTTGCTATCAAGATAAAACTACCTCAATAAGAGTTGTAAAACCTTTTACAGCTAAGTTAGATTGACAAAGAATCAGTGTAGACACCGCATTTGTTACATTGCAGTAACTGATCTCCAAGAGGTATCCCACAATACCCTCTGTTCTTTTGCTTATAAGAAGCACACAAGATCTTTTTAGAGAAAAGGCAATGCTGTGTGTTCATTGGGGACATAATACAGAAATCAGCATACGTGCACGCTTTCTCTCTCTCTTGCTCTCGCTCTCTCTCTTTCTGTCTGTCCTACCCATCAGAGGCTCAGACTAACCTAAATTGCAACCAATTATTTACGTAAGTGTTTATTTTTAAGTTATTTTCTTGTTTTTTGAACATTTGTGCTTTTAGAGAGTTGCCCCCTGGAGATTTTATCTTTCTTGTTTGTTCCTAAGGGTTTGGGGCTCTTGCTTCACCTCTAGGCTTGTTGATTTGCTATTATCATGACTGGAGAATATACGTAACCTTCCAGTGCCTTTGAGATCCCTGCTCCCTCTTAGTACATCTGCACCTAGAAATGACCTTCACACTTATCTAATTAACACATACATTCTTCACTCATACCGAAACACTATCACTACAAAGTACAAAACTATCTGTAATTACAAATCACAACATTGTATAACATTGCTTACTTACGTTAACAAACGTTATATCATGTGGTGACTGTAATCCGACATTAGGACTGTTCTGATCTGGTCCTTAACATCAATAACAGACGCAGGCAGCCTGTCTGATGTATCTTTACCAGCAGCACTGAGGCTGTTCCTTTCTGCTAATCAGAAAGGGTGGCTGGCAGGGTACACTAAAGCATATTATACTGCATAAGGCATATGAATTATGTTTTTATACAAACACTAAAATATTACATTTTTAGATACATGGCTATACCCTGACCACTCTGCTCACTGTTTTGAACTCCGCTGCCCTGCATCCAGCTACATGGACATGCACACTTCCTTTTTCAAAGTCCTAAAACGTTTTAAAATGGCTCAGCTTGGTTTTAGGACCACAGTGGCAGGTAGGGAAGGCTGCTGGGGCCGGGGGAGAGAGGGAACTGTTGTGCTATGCATTAGGGATGTAATAGTGTATCCAGTTAAACGATTAACTGATGAGCAGTTGCTTATCGGTTAATGCTACTGACTATACGCAAATATTCCCCCCTCCCGCAGTGGCTCTGCAAGTAAATTTTGAAGTGGGCTGGCTGGCAGGCTGGTGTAGTTCCAGCTTGTGCTGTGTCTTGGGAGCTACCCCCACTGTGGCTCTGCATAAAAGTTCCTAAAGAGCTGGCAGGCAGACTGGCTCAGTTACAGTGGCTCCTTAGGTGGTTTTAATGCAGAGGTGCGGCGAGGTAGCTGCTGGGACCTGAGATGAGCCGAGACTGAGCCAGTCTGCCTGTTGGGACTGGTAATTTTCATGAAGCTGAGTTGATACAGTTTGATTAAGGCTTCTGTCCCACAAACATTTAAGACATGATCCTATAGTGAGTCTAAAAACAAGTAGTTGTGTCTGTATGTCTGCACTAGAGGTTCAAATTCTGTCTGGGACTCTCTGGTCTGGCAACATCCGACCATGGATGTTGCTGGATGTTGCTGGACTAAAGAGCCCCAGCACAGAGGTTGCCAGAGACTGGTAGCAGAGCCCGCCAGCAGGGCAGCAGAGCCCACGGGGCACCAGAGCCCACAGCTGGTTGGGTTCAGAAGCTGGTGGGGGCGCTGGAGCCTGCAGGAGGGGTGGAGGGGCAACAGAGCTCACAGCGAGCTGGGAAGCCAGCAAGGCACTAGAGTCCGTGGGGTGGGGTGGGGTGGGGCGGGTGGCGCAGCCAGCCAGGACAGGAAAGAGTGGGGGGCTGCAGAGCCCACAGCTGATGAGGCCACGAGTGCCCACATGGCTGCTGCTGGAACTTGTGGGACCAACGGGGCTGTGGAGCCGGCAGAGCTGCTGCGGTCAAGGCTCTAGTGCCAGGTAGCTGGGAGAGCAGCCCAGCGGAGAGGCTGGCGACCATACCCTGCAACCTTCCCTGGTCTGGAAAACTCCCTTGGCTGGGACCAGTCGGGTCTTGAGGAAGCTAGACCAGAGAAGTTTAACCTGTACCTAGCCCATGCCAGCTGACATGGGCTCGGGCTAAGAGACTGTTCAATTGCAGTGTACATGTTTGGGCTCAGGCTGGAGCCAAGACTTGAGGACCCTGCAGTGTGAAAAGGTACCAGAGCTGCATCTATATTTCAATTAAATAGCCTCTTCGCCTGTACCCCATGAGCCCAAACACAAGCCAGCCATTGTTTCTTAACTTGCAGCATAGAGTAAGATATATACCTATCCTATAGAGCTGGAAGGGACCTTGAGAGGTTATTGAGTCAAGTCCAGTCCCCTGCCCTCATGGCAGGTCCAAGTGCCATCCTTGACAGGTTTGCCCCAGATCCCTAAATGGCCCCTCAAGGATTGAACTCACAAGCCTGAGGTTAGCAGGCTAGTGCTCCAACCACTGAGCTATCCCCACCCCATGGGAATGTTGTAGTGTAACTGACTAACTGCTTAACTGGTAAGCTGATGCTTATTGGTTAAGGATGTTGGTTAAACTCAAACTCAGCCACCTCCCAAGGAGGCAGCTTTGCTGTGGCAGCGAAGCCTCCCACCTGGAAGCCGGGCAAGCAAGGGCTGCCCGCTCTGCTCCTGGGCAGTGGCAGGGAAGCCGCCTTCTCAGGGAGCCAGGCCAGGAGAAGAGGCTTTGCTGCAGACTACTGCAGAGCATATAACCCCTAAGATTTTTAGTGGCTACATGGTTACCATATTAAATGCTTTTTAACATCCCTAGTGTAGACATATCTTCCATATGCAGACTCCTACATCCAAGGATCTTTATAGGTATGGGGAGTGGGTCTGTGTGGAGCTTTCGGTTGAAACAAAGCCTTTAAAATTATTTACTCATGAATTAATGATTCTGATGTAATATGTCTGAGTTGATTCAAGTGCATGTTATAGCCTGAGTGCCATGGAGACTGAAGTATTCTATTGCTCTACTATAGAGAGGGGTATTAGCACAGCAGTTTCCTCTCCATGGTCCTGCCTGTGTTCCTCACATCTGATCAGGGTAATATTGATGGCCTGTTGAGTACTTGGTTTCTCTGCTGTCACAGCCAACAGGATTGTCAAATTAAGTTCCACTTATGATAGTGATGTTTGTAATGTGGACAACTGATCAATGGTAACTAGATTGTAATAATGAAAAAACTATTTTGTGACTTTTGATCAGTATTACTAGCAATCTGGGGTTGATAGCAACTGGTGACCTAAGGGAGAAAAACAATATTCTGTTTCCAGTTTTGGAGTTACCAAGCTGCTTGGAAAGATGCAACAGAGTCTAGAGAAGAATGAATATAGGGATAACGATCAAGTACCTCTGATTTTTTTTTTCTAACACTGGGTCTGACTCTGATTGCTCTGGAAACTTGAGTATGTCATATAATCACACTTTTCCATTCTGTAAAATGGAGATTTTAATCTATCTGTCTGTGCATGTGTCTCACAAAGGTTTTCTGATGACTGTTTAATGCTTGCAGAGTGATTTAAAGCTGTAAAGCACTAAGAGTGCTAAATATTATTTTGTGTTCATATTCATGGGAGGGAGTTATAAAGACTACAGAAAAAGTTTTAAACTATGGGCCAATATAATCAATATTAAAAAAAAAAAAAAAGCTTTTAGTATTTGTTTAGATAAAAGGCTCCAAGACCGAGGATAGGATTTTATCTGTGAAAAATTAATTCAGCTGTAATTCAGATGTGATTTTCTGTTTATGAAAGGTGTTCTCTTCTGTTTGGATTAGTTTAGCAATATCAGACCTCAGATAAGATGCTTTGATTGATTTCCTAGTCAGACGAACAGTATAGATAGCTCAGATACAGACATAGTTATCAACAGCTAAGAGGAAGATGTATACTAAATTTGGTGGTCCTGCTTGTAATTTCTGAGAGCCTGTATGCAGCCAGTCTGCTGATGGTCTTCTTTCTCCCATGATTTAGGGGCAGTTTGATCTCAGTTACGTTTATTGTGTATCATTTTGGTCCGTATTTACTTCCTCTTGCTAACTCTCATTCTGGCTCTCAGCTGTTGTTTCCAAGGTTCTCAGTTCCCCTTACAAATCACTTTCCAAATGTCTTCATACCAGGTTTCATACTAGTTTTTATGCTTTGTTTTAATAATTTCATCTATTATACAGCTTGCAGTTAAGTTAATACATCATAAAATTAACAGAAGGTTCATTCAACGTTGCTCAGATCCTTTGCTCAATTTTTGTTGTTGTTGTTGGGGTTTTTTTGAAAATGAAATGAAAAAGTATATGCTTCATTTAAATAATTGCTTTGGTGTGGAGCTGAGGACGAGGGGTTCAGTATGCAGGCTACCCCAGGGAGAGAGAGGAATACATCAGCTCTCTCTGACCACAGTAGCTTGAGGCCAGGTGAGAAGCACCTCTCCATGGCAGCTGCAGCTCCATAATGTGGAGGGCGGGGTGCATGTCCACAAGCTGGGACAGATCCAGCCAGAGTGAGGAATGCAGTAAACTGTGCTCTTTCTCCTCGCTCTGTGATGAAAGGGAAGAGTAAGCAACATTCCCGTAGGAATCGTGATGGGGGGAGGGGAGTTTCAGCCCTTCCGCCTTCCCTAAAGGTTGCCTGGGGGCGCTGAGGGTCTGGAGCAGTCCTGGGGCGTGCTTCCAGCCAGATCCTTTCACCTACCTGGTGATTCTGTCTCTTTTTTGTATGGTTTTATGAGAAGCAATCCCATTTGAGTTACATCCCATTTTCTTGGTACAGCCAAACCTTTACCTTGCTTTAAGCCAGGGGTCTGCAATGTATGGCTCTAGAGCCAAATATGGCTCAATATAGAACCAAATATGGCTCTTTTGTCATTCCCAAAATACACACAACTTTTTAAATTAAAATGAAAAATTAATTCAAAATTTTAAAAACACGTAATTACTTATGTTAAGATGTTTGGGGTTTTTTGGGGTTTTGTCTATTTCACCTTTAACTGTTCATTTTAACAACCATCCATCCTCTCCACTCATTGGGAGTCATGAATATTCTTTTTTTTTTTTATCGATCAAGAAATCTTTCCATCATCATACATGATGGTGAACTCTAACCCCAAACAGTAAATGGCAAAGAGAAAAAGATGACGAGTACTGAAATTTTCAAAAGGAGTGGTCAGACTTGTATGCATTTGTGGATAGGTCTGGATCACCACACTGTCTCACTTTTAGTGAGAGTCTGTTCTCAAACAAACAAAAAACACCCACATTTCATGACAAAACATGCAGCATTTGCTACAAAATACCCCGTGGGTAATGCATGAAAAAAAGCCTGTGAGGCGCTGCAATAAAAAATGAGTATTGGACAAAGTAGTCTGCTGGCATGGTCAAAAAAGGTGGAAGCTTAACCTCTGCAAGTTTTGCAGGCTCATACAGCATTATTTGAGAGGGGAAGCCTTTCACTGAAAGGGATTACATGAAGAGCCACATGCTAAAAATTGGTCATGAATTATTTAACGAGTTTCACAACAAGGACAAAATCTTACAGAAAATTCAAGACATGCCATTATTGGCAAAAACAGTTTGTGACAATGGACCATCAAATTGACAAGGAACAAATGCAATATTTGAGTACAGCTACTTATTTTTCATTTGCTTTGGACAAAGCAACCAACATATGCGACATTAATCATAGAATCATAGCATACTAGGACTGGAAGAGACCTTGAGAGGTCATCGAGTCCAGTCTCCTGCCTCATGGCAGGACCAAATACTGTCTAGACCATCCCTGATAGACATTTATCTAACCTACTCTTAAATATCTCCAGATATGGAGATTCCACAACCTCCCTGGGCAATTTATTCCAGTGTTTGACTACCCTGACAGTTAGGAACTTTTTCCTAATGTCCAACCTAAACCTCCCTTGCTGCAGTTTAAGCCCATTGCTTCTTGTTCTATCCTCAGAGGTCAAGATGAACAAGTTTTCTCCCTCCTCCTTATGGCACCCTTTTAGATACCTGAAAACTGCTATCATGTCCCCCCTCAATCGTCTCTTTTCTAAACTAAACAAACCCAATTCTTTCAGCCTTCCTTCATAGGTCATGTTCTCTAGACCTTTAATCATTCTTGTTGCTCTTCTCTGGACCCTCTCCAGTTTCTCCACATCTTTCTTGAAATGCGGTGCCCAGAACTGGACCCAATACTCCAGCTGAGGCCTAACCAGCGCAGAGTAGAGCGGAAGAATGACTTCTCGTGTCTTGCTCACAACACACCTGTTAATGCATCCCAGAATCATGTTTGCTTTTTTTGCAACAGCATCACGCTGCTGACTCATATTCAGCTTGTGGTCCACTATAACCCCTAGATCCCTTTCTGCCATACTGCTTCCTAGACAGTCGCTTCCCATTCTGTATGTGTGAAACTGATTGTTCCTTCCTAAGTGGAGCACTTTGCATTTGTCTTTATTAAACTTCATCCTGTTTACCTCAGACCATTTCTCCAATTTGTCCAGATCATTTTGAATTATGACCCTATCCTCCAGAGCAGTTGCAGCCCCTCCCAGCTTGGTATCATCTGCAAACTTAATAAGCGTACTTTCTATGCAAATATCTAAATCGCTGATGAAGATATTGAACAGAGCTTGTCTGAAAACAGACCCCTGCGGAACCCCACTTGTTATACCTTTCCAGCAAGATTGCGAACCATTACTAACTACTCTCTGAGTATGGTTATCTAGCCAGTTATGCACCCATCCTTATAGTAGCCCCATCTAAATTGTATTTGCCTAGTTTATTGATAAGAATATCATGCGAGACCGTATCAAACACCTTACTAGAGTCTAGGTATACCACATCCACCACTTCTCCCTTATCCACAAGACTCCTTATCCTATCAAAGAAAGCTATCAGATTGGTTTGACATGATTTGTTCTTTACAAATCCATGCTGGCTGTTCCCTATCACCTTTCCACCTTCCAAGTGTTTACAGATGATTTCCTTAATTACTTGCTCCATTATCTTTCCTGGCACAGAAATTAAACTAACTGGTCTGTAGTTTCCTGGGTTGTTCTTATTTCCCTTTTTATAAATGGGCACTATATTTGCCCTTTTCCAGTCCTCTGGAATCTCTCCTGTCTCCCATGATTTTCCAAAGATGATAGCTAGAGGCTCAGATACCTCCTCTATCAGCTCTTTGAGTATTCTAGGATGTATTCAGTTATGTACTCTGGGATGATATATTGGTGGAAATGCTGGGCACGAAGAAAAGATTGTGATATTACCAATGAAAAATCAAACACGGGGTGAAAACATCCTTAAAACTGTGATGAACTTTGTAAATGAGAAAGAAATACAGTTGGATAATCTTGTGTCTATGTGTATGGATGGTGTACCTAGCATGGTTGGCAAATACAGGGGATTCCTCACTCTTGTCAAAACAGCTGAACCACCCAGTTTTGAACTTGCATTGCATTGTGCATCAGGAGGCACTTTGTGCGCAATCTTGTGGAACCGAACTCAGAAATGTAATGGGACTGGTTCGCATTGTCAGTTGGATTCTTGCCCGAGCGCTTAATCACTGTTAATTTCAGTTACTGCTTGAGGAAGTAGATTCTGAATACCGTGATCTACTAATGCACAGCAATGTTCACTGGTTATCCTGTGGCAAAGTTTTGTCTTGTTTTGCCACCACCATTAATAAGATTAGGTCATTTTTGGTTACGAAGGGTGTCAAACACACCAAGCTTTCAGGCTGTGACTCATTGCTCAAGTTTTATTAGCTCACTGACATTACCAGTCATTTGAATGAATTGAACCTTACGCTACAAGGGCAAGGAAATACAGTCTTGACTCTGCAGCGGGTGGTGTTTGGATTTGAGTCAAAATTGACTGTCTTCAAAGATACTGAGACAGGCAGACCGGCACATTTTGAAAGATTATGAATGTTTTGTGATTCATATCAGAGGGAGAATCCAAATAGCAGCCTTGATTTGCAGCAGTTTGCCATGTTTGTTTCTGAGCTTCTGATGGCATTCAAGTCTTGTTTTGTTGACTTTTGCAAACACTTAAACTCTTTAAGTTTATTATTCATCCACATAAAGCATCCATTGAAGAACTGTATTTGACAGTCATTCTAGGAATCTCAGTCAGCGATTTGGAAATGAAATAGCAGATTTCAATGAGTTGGATATCTGAGTGGAAAAATTCATCAAGCTAAATTCTGATTTAGAATGCCTTGCTCGACAATGTGCAGAATTGGCAAAACTGCACAAATGGGCTGACACAAAAAAATCGGAGTATGATAATAATCTGATTCTGCAAACTAGGAAAAAACTTCCTATCACATACAACACCATGCAGAATGTCAGCTTGGTCTTACTTTCAATGTTTGGCTCCACCTGTATGTGTGAGCAGGTTTTCTCTCATTTGAATCACATCAAAGGTAATTTGCACTCCAGATTGACAGAAGACAGCCTGAATGCATGCATAAAGCTGAACTTGACCAAATATGGTGTCAACTTCAAAGAAATGTGTGAAAAGATGCAGCAGAAGTCCCATTAAATAAAGTTTGAGAGTTCAATGTTTCATTTATGCTATTATTAATCATCATGTCAATGATTAGTAATAAGTAGTATGTTTTCAGTCATGCAAGTGGGCTTTCTTATACTGGCTCTTTGTTGACCACTTGTTCTGAATTTTGATGTAGTTTGGCTTTTTGGTTTGAAAAGGTTGCTGACCCCTTCTTTAAGTTATGAAGAGGAATCTATACACCAAATTTGGTGGTCCTAGCTTTTACACTTTAGAAGTTATTGAACAAACAGACACACAGACAAAATCTCTCAAATATGTAGTAGATATCTTAAAATAGCTTTCAAAGCAGGTCACTGTACAGCAATGTTCTCTCTAATCTTTGCCATCTATGCAGAATACATTTTTGTATGCACCGAGGCATATGCAAATGTACACCACCAGTAGGAAAAAACCCCTAGCTATGGGCACTCTGCTAATCAGCTGGGTGGCACTTGAATCTTTCCAGATCAACTGCACAATCGCATAACTTACAGGGAACACTGCTATTCAGTGAAATTCCATTTTTTGTTAGACATCTTTAACTGCATAGCATTATGGGCAAGCCTGAAAATCTTGTTTGGCCTATCTTAAGTGTCAACAAGTTAATATGAAATTGCTTTGCAATTTAAAGGAAGTAAATGGTAAGACCACTGTCCATATGACTTAGAACTATCTGAGTTCTAGGTGTAGGCCCACCAGCTGGAATGAGGGAGGGAGTAGAGAGAACAACTGCATGGGGGCCTGGTATTTCAAAGGGGCCCAGAGCTCTCAGACACCTTTGAACTGTTACTTCGGCAGCAGTGGTGGCCGACAGCTCCAGGCCCTTTGAACTGTTGGAGGAGTGCCGTTCCGCACAGCTTTGAAGGCTGTAGTGGGGCCCAGCGCCGTGGTCCATGTGGCACTAAAGGCAGATTTCCCTAGGCTTGGCCCCTTCCACTCTTGGCCCCCTCCTACCTTACCCTGGGGCCTGTGGTGGCTGTTGGCTCTGCTGCATATATGTATCCAAAGGGAGCTATTGAAAAAAGGTAGGAGATTTGGGGTAATACCAGATTTTAATAATTCACTCCACTAGGGAACAAAACACTTATTTGTGATTAGTTAGCATGTTTGAACGTCTTATCACTTGTTTTAAAAGACAAATGATAACATAATTTCCTCAGTGGTGAGGTCAGTAAATATGTTGTCTTGTTGTTTCATGTCCTTGGGCATTTGTCATGTATAGCAGCAATAGACAATACAGTTGCATGCCACATTTATACTTATCTTGCAAGGGACACTGATTACTTGTTTGAGACTGAAGATTAACTCGGCAACAAAATTGTGGGTAATGTTCACTGAATTTTGAAAATTATATGTTTAAGCCTGTCATTCTGTTTCCAAGGAAGTTGAATGTTTATTGTGTCTAGTTTCCACATGCTCTTTTATGGGAGCTGGCCCTTTCCAGGGAGTCCGGGACCAGCCTATCTGTGGCAGGCTCCACTGGGGAGAATGAGCCAACCTAGATGCACCTGTCAGTAGTTAACTACCAAGGTGGCAGGTCTGCAGTTAGTTAGAACACCAGAGCCTCATTGAGACTTATGAGGACCCAGGCAGGGAGCTCCAGAATACTTAGAGAGGAAGGGACTTGTCAGGAGAGCTGATTAGAGAGGTCACTAAAAAAGGGTACCTAGGAGAGGTATTGCTGGAGCAGGTTCCAAAAGGGCTACGAGCCGCAAAGCCCTGGAAAGACTCAATCATAGCAAGAAGAATTTACCAGATAGTGGTGAGAAATCCAGATCCCAGAGGAATCATAAGTTGTGCCAGATAATCGCTGCAGTGGTTTGACTGCTGCCGCGACTCTAAGTCTAGTGAAGGAACCTTTCCCTGGGTAGCAGCAGTAGATCTAACTGCAGAAGGGGTGTCCCAATCAAGAGGTGAAGAGGCTGGGCAGAGGAAGTGGACATAGATGGGAAATACAGACTAATATTAGCTTGTTCCTTCCAGCGAGGATGCTGAGGCTGAAAATTTGTTTTGTGTGTTGGGCTTTGGATTAAATGAATTACATCCCTGAAGGGGCGCTGCTGACTATAGATAAGCCTAACTGAATTGTGTTTTAGAAGCCAGACTGGAATGGTGCAATAAAAGGTATGGGAGAAGAACAGTTGAAAATATGTAGCGAGAGATTTGATAGCTTATCAGGTCACTGCAATCTTAGATAGCGTCCTAGGAAAAGGGGAGATAAGGTTAATGTTTTTCTTCAGAAAGTTGGTCCGCACAGAGTTTGAAATACTAATGTCAGTAAAAATGGATGAACTTTGAACAACACACAGGCACACACATAATTTATCCACTTTGAATGTTGTCTTGTTTATTCCTGACCAGTCCAAATTTGTTTGGAAAGAACATATGGAGGAGGTGAGCCCAAATATAGGTCACATGTAGGCAGTGGGTATCCAAAAAGCCATAGCTCTTATTAAGAATGTTAAGGACTAGTCGACTATCTGATAAGCAAATGCTTATCAGATAGTCAACTAGTCAATTTAACCTCCCCCCTCCCTTGCTGCCTCTATCAGATAGAGGCAGCAAAGGTGGGGGGAGAAGGGGTACTTCAAAGCACCAGTGCTGCACAGCTGAGCCGGCCCCTTGAAACACTGAGGCGTCCCCAGCCGATCCCGGATTCCGCTGGGGAGTCCCCCGCTGACACCCAGGCTCCCTAGCTTTGAAATGCACAAGAGCCCTCGCTGGGGACTCTTGTACATTTCAAAGTAGGCACACCTGTGTGCAGCCGAGTCAGCAGGACTTCCCCCAGCGTTCTGGATTCCTCCTTTGAAATGTACAAGAGCCCCAGTGGAGGCTCTTGTACATTTCAAAGGAGAAATGAGGAAGTGCTTATCAACTAGTAGAGTAGTCAATGGAAATTCCATTGACTACTCAACTAGTCAGTTAACTGTAATTTAACATCGTTGGCTCTTATCGACCATACCAATTGTTACAGGAAATGTCAGACCACAACTCAATGGAAGTAACAGTAAGAAATTAGCAAAGAGGAGAAAATCATTGAATTATTGCAACCCCTCCATACAGAGTAATAGTATCTTCACTCTTTATTAAGAATCTCAGAAAACTCCCAAAATAACTATGTCAAAATAAATTTATTCTTCTTCACAAGCAGGAGTTATTATTTCAAAATAACAAGCCCATTATTTCAAAATCACAGCCTTGATAGTATGGATGCTCTCCTTGTTATTTCAAAATAAAAGGAGTTATTTCAAAATAACTCCCCAGTATAGACGTGCCCACCCTTAGTCTCTAAGGTGCTACAAGACTACTTGTTTTCCTTTATTAAGAAATTTATACAAACGTGGCAATTACTGTGTGTATTCTTGTATCAGAGATCTCTTACTCCAAAAGAGCAGTGCAAATTGGATATTAAAGATACACAGGAGAGAGAGAAAAATGAAAAAATAATGAAAAAGTTATGGCAACAGCATTGTCCGTGAAACTCCAAACTGTGTTTTTGTCTTTGTGGTGAGCCTCTTAGCTGAAATAGAACAGCTATCCTTGTAAAACACTTCATTTACAAAAACAAACTCACTCACATATAGAAGGATAGAGCCCAAGGGATGATCAGGAATTTGAAGAAGGTAGAGGCTAGAATAAGGTGTTGATGTGCTGCCAAAAAAATTTAATAAGTTGTGAAGGAATATAGATAATACAAGGTGGAGCTTGGTGTACAAATAAGAAGGTAGTTAGTTAGTGGTTAGTTAAAATTGGTTATAATTAGCTTTGCTGTTAGCTCAGTTAAAGTTGTTTTTATAAGATTAAAGGGTTTTTGTGTTAGTTAAAACTTCAAAATAGTTTAAGGGAGTTGAAACCACTGTAACAGGAAGGCTTCTAACCACTGTGAGAGGATGTATCTCAGACAAGTAGAACACTGATTCACACATAGGTAGAGACTATTAAAGGAGGTTTACAGCAATTCATTTTAGTGAAGAGGGCCCTTTGGACAGCCAAGATCTTGGAATACCTCTAGGATGATGTGGTATGTCCCCCCTTCTAGCTCTGCTGTAAATAACTAACAGTAAAAATCTTGTACCCTAATCTTATCTCTCTCTATATATAAAAATGTTTTTCCTGCCATGTGACATAATTATATCATCAGCAAAGCAAAAGCAGCCCGGGGAGGTGGGGGGAAGGGGGCGGGTTGGCGAGTGTAGCGAGCAGAGGACTCAACCCCCCTAGTAATATGGTATAGTAAAAATCTTAAATGAATCAAACATAGAATCTCTCTGAGTAGAAATTCCATGCTTGAATAATGAGAATAGCAAAAGGAATATACTACCCACCATCTCATCAGGATGGTGATCGTGTTTATGAAAAGCTCATAGCAATTACAGAGGCTACAGAAATAAGTAATGGGTGATTTCAACTATCCTCATCTGCAGGTTACCTCAAGACAGGATGCAGAGACAAACTTCTAGACACCATCAATCAGTGGTTTTCAAACTTTTTTTTTCTCATGACCCAGTTGAAGAAAATTGTTGATGACTGTAGCCTATAAATCTAACCTTGCCTATAAGCTGATGTATTCTCTATAAACTTTTCACTGTTTCCATTCTATTCTAGCAGTAACACAAGAACTTACAGGGATCTTATCCTGTAAGAAGTTAGCTTTGGCAGTAGGATAGATTAATTATAAGTAAGATATAATATTTTTGAAATATGGTAGTATAGAATTAAATATTAAATATATAGAATAAAAGATTAAGGAACTATAGTCTAAATGTTAGAATGTGCTGTGTCAATCACAAAGCCAACACCCAAAAACAAACATGCATTAATTCTATTTTTAGGCCATAGAAACATCGTACATAGTATCTGATGCCAATCTCACAGGAGCAGCATTATGACTTAATTTTCTGAGTTTGAAAAATACTCTGACTTGAAGGGGTAAATATCCTAATTTCTCAGAAAAGTAGGAATGGTGTGCGACTTGCGGTATTTCTCTGAATGTTAGTCAAAAATACCCGTGTTCATGAGCACATACTGTGACGACTCATGCATATTCAAAGAGGTGTCTTAATTTAATTGTCCAATCAAACATGAGCACCTACAATTATCTTATGATGCGGAAATCTGTTTTTGGCTTTGAGGGTTGTCTCCTGAATGACATCAAACAGGCCTATAAACCCACATGACCAATAGCGTGAAGCACATTTCACAATTGTCATTCTCATTCTTTCTTTCCTTCATTTCTAAACTTTCATTACAAGTACTATCCTAACTAAGTCTTCAGTTTCTTATGCTATCATCATCTTACTGAGACCCCTGCTATACCAACGGAGTAGACTGGTCCTCTAACTCCTCAAGGTCATCTGGAGGACGTGAGTATTGTGTTCTATTAGAACATAAGAACGGCCATGCTGGGTCAGATCAAAGGTCCAGCTAGCCCAGTATTCTTTCTAACAGTGACCAATGCCAGGTGACCAGTGGGAGTGAACAGAACAGGTATTCATCAAGTGATCCCTCTCCTGTCATCCATTTCCAGCCTCTGCCAAACAGAGGCTAGGGACACCATTTCTACCCATCCTGGCTAATAGTCTTTGATGGACCTAACCGCCATGAATTTATCGGGCTCTTTTTTTAACCCTGTTAAAGTCCTGGTCTTCACAGCATCTAGTTGTGAATCTCAACTGTATACTTAGGCTATATCCATGGTGCCACCTGGGCTAATTGGCTCAATTTACGTAGTTATTGCCTTATGCCTTTTACTGTGTGTATTTTTAGTACCTATTGCAAAAAAGATTGTTATAAGTTTGTACTAGACATATTGTGCGCGTGGTTGTTGTGGGTTCCCAAACTCCCCTGATGTAGAGTTCAGTAACTTTTGTGACCAGGAGCGGGGGGACAAACCTTGTAAACTTTCTAGTCAGATTAGGCAAGCCAAAAATCCAAATTATATTCTAAACCCTCCCCTCCCCCAGTTTACAAGCCTACGACCCAACATAATTTTACTAAAGTGTGGGCTTTGGGGTGGGGCTGAGGTTGAGAACTTTGGGCTGTAGGAGGGGCTCTGGCTTGGGGGGACAGAGCTGGGACAGGAGGGGCTTACCTTGAGCGGCTCCCAGTCAGCTGTACAGCTGGGGTGCTAAGACAGGTTTCCTGCCTTTTCAGGCATCATAGATCATGCTGTGCCCCAGAAGCAGCCAGTAGCAGGTTCCCAGCCAAAGGGATTGTGGAGCTAGTGCTCAGGGCAGGGGCAGTGCATGAAGACCTGTGCACTCTCCCCTTTCTTCCCCACCCCTAAAGCCGGGCATGTTGCCGGCCACTTCTAGGGCCCAGCGCAATCTGTGGTGCCAGGACAGGCAAGTAGCCTGCCTTAGCACCACCACTGGTCTCCTGATTCCCCTGCAGCAATGAGATCCAGTGCCTGATATTCCATGACCCACTGGGTCACGCCCGGTAGTTTGAAAACCACTGCCATAAATGATTGCTTTTTGGAGCAGCTAGTTCTGGAATCCACAAGATGAGAAGCAATTCTTGGTTTCGTCCTAAGTGGAGCAAAGGATCTGATCCAAAAGGTGAATATATCTGAACCACTTGATGATCGTGTAGTTAAATTTAACATCCATGTAAGGGAGTAAATAACCAAAAAACCCACCATGGTATCATTTAACTTCGAAAAGGGGACCTATACAGAAATAAGGAGGCTAGTTAAATGAGCAAATTAAAAGGGCCAGTCACAAGAGTGAACTGCCTCCAACCAGCATGGAAACATTTAAAGAACACCATAATAGAGACTAACCCTAAATGCATACTCTACAACACAGAAAACAATAAGAGGACAAAAAAAATGCCACAATGGTTAAACAATAGAGTCTGAAAGGCAGTCAGTGAGAAAATTGGAAATGGATTTTTATTGAGTAAAATAAAAAGGAGCACAAACTCTGGCAAGTTAAGTGTAAAAGCATAGCCTGGCAGAACAAAAGACTATAAAGAGCTACCAACAAAAGAAACAGAAACTAAGAGCAATGTTTTAAAGTACAGCAGAAGCAAGAAGTCTGCCAACTGTCAATTGGGCTAATGGATAATCCAGGTGCTAATGGGGCACTCAAGAAAGACAAGGTTTTTGCAGAGAAGCAAAATGAATTCTTCAAATTGTTTTTCACTGAAGAGGCTATGAGGGTGATTCTGACATTTAAGTGTTTTTAGTAGATGACAAATCTGAGGAGATTGAGGAAGTTTTGGGACAAACCGATAAATTAAATAGTAATAAATCAACAGAACCAGATGGTATTCATCTAAGAATTCTTAAGGAATTCAACAGAGATGTCTGGTGTCTGCTGATGGGGGGGAGGAGGAGTTGAGTCATGTTCCCCTTCCCCCCATCCCAAGTTAGGTCTCCCTCTTACCCTCAGCAACCCCTCAGCTATTTGCTGCTGCCTCTCCCAATGGGGTGCAGCTCCCATCTTGCTCGCTTCAGCAGCTGCTGTGCCAGGAGGGGATCTGGTCATACAATGTGGCCAAGTGGCAGTAAAACCTGCCAAAAATGGGGGGGAGGGAGAATGTGACCCTATATTCCCGTCCTCTCCGGCCCCCTAGGCTCAGCATTGGGGAGTCCATGCTGGTGCTCTAGCCATCCTGCCACCCACCCACAGGACTGGAGCACACGAAATCTACTAGCCTGCGCCCCCCAAGCTCTTGTGTGCAAGGGGAATTTGGGGAGTGTCTTTCTCTTTTTCAGGGGCTTCTCACTTTGCTTCTCACTTGTGTGCTGCCCCTGTGTGCTGCCTCCGACTGATTTTTGTCTGGTTCAGCGGCCCCCGATCCAAAAAAGGTTCAGATACTAGAGAATAAAAAAATAATTTGTAAAACTTTTGTTCGTGGATGTCAAATATTTGGTTTCATTAGTTTCTACTGAATTATATTCAAATGGTTGGTATTGCCTGTCTGAGGGTATGTCTACACAGCAAAATTATTTTGAAATAACAGCCCTTATTTCGAAATAACTTTCCTAGCGTCTACACAGCCAAACTGCTATTTCGAAATTAATTCGAAATAGCAGAGCGCTTATTTCAAATTTGGTAAACCTCATTGCACGAGGAATAACGCCAAATTCAAAATACTTATTTCGAAATAAGTGCTGTGTAGACGCTTATATCGAAATAGGAGGCCTCCAGCCTTCCCAGGGTGCCCTGGTGGCCACACCGGCCTCAACCAAGAACACTCCTCTCCCTCCCCCTTCCCCGGAGCCCGTAAAGGGGTTGACTCTGGCCACAGTGCCTGTGCTAGCTCCAAGCCTGCCAGCCCAGAGCCAGCAGTCAGTGCCCCTGACCCAGTGGCCCCAAAACATGAGCCAGCAAGCCACTGGCAGCCAGCCCTCCACCGCTCCCCAGGAGAAGTCTGCCAGCTCCCAGGAGCCTGCCAGGGCCCAGAGAAGGCGGGTGCCTTCCTGGTCCAGGGTGGAGATCATGGACCTTATTCAGGTTTGGGGGGGGGGATGCCCCCAATGACCATGATCTCCGCACTAGACAGAGGAACATGGCCGTCTATGGCAGGATAGCTGCCAGCCTGGCCACCAAAGGCCACATGCGAACCCAGGAGCAGGTTTGCATGAAAATCAAGTTGGTCCGGCGAGACCCCCAACCCTGAGCTTCCCCTCCCCCTTTTTCCCCTTGCTTCCCCCTTCCAGCCCCCTCCTCCCAGGTTTCCCCCTCCCCTCTCCCACCCTCTCCTTTCCCCAGTCTCACCAGAGTTTCATTCTCCCCCTTCCCCCAGTTTTGTTAAATAAAGAGAGTTTGTATTCATGAAAATACATGTATTTTATTTGACGTCAGGAAGGGGGGTTAGGGAGGGGTAAGTGGAAGGACATGAGGGAGGAATGAGGCACAAGGCCCCAGTGGGGCAGACCAGGGGAGGCTCTTAGTGCTCCTCAGGGTGGAAGCTCTCCTGCAGGGCCTCCTGGATACTGACAGCCCCCTGATGGACCTCCTGGATGGCAGCCTGCAGAAAGTGCAGCCAGGCTCGCAGCAACGCGTCCATGAGAAGCACCAGAGTGCTCGGGGCAGCTCTGGCTTCATGTTGCTTAGTGCTGTGGTGTTCCGAGTGAGGGCAACCAGAGCATGCAGAGACAAAATGCTTTGCTGACCCTCATCGAGGTAGGCAAGCAAGCAGGGAAACCTGAGAACTGGCTGTCTGCGGGGGGGGAGGGGGGTCCCTTTAAGCACAGGCCTCAGATAGCCTCAAGCAACAGCCACACAAAGTAACTCCTTACCTGATGCCCTGCCGGACCTGGTTCCAGCCGGCTTTAAATGCGATTCAGCGTCCACTCAGCGTGGATGTGCTATTTCGAAATAGCAAAAAGCGATTTCAAAATGCATTTTGTGTGTAGATGCGTTATTTCAAAATAAGATATTTCGAAATAACGCTGTAGTGTAGACATACCCTGAGTTAATAACTCAACATTGTCAAAATAACAGGCTCGTTGGTAATTTCAGATTGAATAATTCCAAAATAGAGATTACTGCAGCACTATACAGAAAGAAAAGAGTTATGGAACTCAGAGCTGAATGTGTCTCCTGCTTCTGGGAGGAACTCTCAGTTTTCATTACCCAAGCTAACTTTCCATACTGTAGCCAGCTGGACACATGCTCCCTCTCCCTTCTCCCCCATTGGAGTGTGGCTGGCTGGACACAAACTCCTGTTCTTCTGCTTGTTTTGTACTTCTAGATCTCTCAGCTAAAACTTGACTAGTTCCCATTAAGCAAATGCAGTCTAGACAGGTTCTGCTAGTAGAGTTACCTGTTAAGGCTAAGTGCTTATTTTTAAAGCCGTTAAGCTGATGCAGTTTAGATCATTTCTGTTAGCTAAGCAAATGTGGTTTAAGTAGCTTCTTATGTCAGAATTATAAAGCTAGATGTTTGCTTGAAAGCTACATTAAATAGAATTCACCTTTATGAATATTTATGTGACCTATGGAATGAGTGAGGAAGTGTGAATGAGAAACATCCAATCACAAGGCAGTCCAGCTCTCCGTGACCTTTTGAGGCAAGGGAGGACCCTGCAAGTGTATAAATTAACGTGACGAGCGGCCAGGAGTCTCTCTTTCTCTCTCTCTCTCAGACAAGATGTAACGTCACAGCAGAAACCTGGGACCAGCCCAGAGAAGAAAGCCCTCTCGCAGATCCAAAGGGATCTCCAGGGATCACTGTGCCTTCGCGGTCAATCTCCATGAAGCTGTTGCCTGGCCAAACTGCCAGCATGAATGTGATGTATGTGTGAGAGTATCACCTTGCCCTTAGGAATCTGTACCAATAAACAACCCCAAAAGCAATACTGCTCCAGCCCACCCTTTGTCCAGGTTTGTTCCTCAGTAGGTCTGAGGAAGTGCAACACATACCAGTATCATTATATTGGGGGTATACAAAGGAAACCTCATTGCCAATAATACTCTCCAAGAAACATAGGTTGTAATGTCATTTCTGTACATTCTTAGTTTACCTTATTTATGAGAGAAGGCATGATTATTTACAGCAGAGACAACTAACAATTCGTTGAGCTATCTCTCAGTGAGTCCTTGTTATAACCGGATGCGACGCCCTCCTCCCCTCATCTTCTCTTTTGGCTGCAGCTTAAATAGTTCCTGTTGTGTTGAGTAAATGTGGTTTGAACAGTTCCTGTTCAGAAAGTCCCCAATAATGTTACATGGTTGCTTAAAAACCACATTACTTGCTTAAAAACCACATTAATAGAATCAATTGTGTTCGTGCTTATGAATATGTATGGAGTGAATGAGGAAGTATGAGTGAGAAACTGCCAATTGTAAAGCAGCACAGCATGTACTACCATTTATAGCTAAGGAAAATGCCTGCAAAGTGCATAAATTTAGGTGATGGGTGGCCAGGTGTGTGCTCTTCCCTTCAGAAAAGATATAACAGCACGCCAAGCTTGGGACCAGAGTGGAAGCAGTAGAGGCCTCCCACAGATCTGAAGGGACTCTGGGGACTCTCATCTCCTGGAGATTGGCTGCGAGGTGGCTGTTGCCTGGCTAGCCTCAGCCATCTGTAAAATTGAAACTAACTCTCACCGCATGAAGCCTGCTTCTACTGCCAGCATGAATGTGATGTATGTCGGAGTATTGCTGTACCATTAAGAAACTGTACTAATAAACAAGCTTCAGTGCTGCTCCAGTTCACCTTTTGTCTGGGTTTTGTCCTTTGTTGCCTCTCTTTGGAATCAGCCCTTATTACAGTACAATCATTCTTCCCTGTTCATTCCCCAACAGAAAATAGCTGATGTAACAATCATCCCTTATTAGTTTCCCAAGTCTATATATGCTAATGTAAGTGTCTGTATGTATTTGTGTGTGTGTGTGTATATGTATGAATGTTAAGGAGATGGTTTCCAAGAATACTTAGAGTTGTATAGACATGAAAGTCGCCAAGATTGTTAAAATATAGCATAATGAATAAATTCCTGAACAGGGTTACTTACCAGTCAGGGACCAGTGTTCTGGGCCTGAAAATTCAGAATATTCTTTGTTGAAGAAAAAAGGTTAGTTAACAATAGATACATTAATCAGAAAGAAAGCATTAATATTTACTAACGTGTACTACCACTGGAGAACCAGGAACTCCTAATAATAGGTTACAACTCTTCTTCTTCTTCTCATATCCTCCCCCATACAATTGTGCTACCACATGTGAAGTTTGTGCTTCAGATTTTTATCTAGGAAATATGGGGGTCAGCTTCATGGTGTGCTGCCATTGCTGAGTTGGTCTGCATGAAAAAAATTGTTGGAACAGTTTTGCTGATTGGACAACAGTTAAACATGTTGATTTTGTCAGTTTTAACAGCAAATGAAGGGCTTTGATAGTGTTGAAACTTTAATTTTATCATTTCTGCTTTTGGTAGTTATAAAAGTCAAAATAGTAAAGTTGAAATAATGCTTTGATAAGATTTCATGAACAACTCTGGGATTTTGACTTTTTGACTCAATTATAAATGAGTAAAAATAAAATGAAATTTCAAAATATCAGAATTTCATGCAGGATGGAAATTCCTGTTCTTGTTTTTGGTTTTTTTGTTTGTTTTGGGGTGTTTTTGTGGGGGGTTTTTGGTCAGTTTGGAGGCTAGATTCACCCCTGGCTTACAGTGGCACATTGGTCCTGAGAGGAGGAGTTTGTGGTGCTGCAAGTTCCGTTTGAGGTCTGCAGTCACCTGCTACATTCCAAGCATTGGGAATTGAAAGCTCTGGAGAAGGACATGGCCAAGATGCTCCAGAGGTGTGCCAAATCTGCACATATCTGGACGGACTTTGCTGAAGGGATTCCTGAAGGGATTTGACTGCAATTTAAAATACCCTCTAGGGAAGTTGGTGTACAAAAGCTTCCTGAACTTAACCAGGTGTGGAGCACTCTCTGTGATACATGTGCTTTAGAGTCTCCTCCGTCTGCAGAATGATGTTTTATACATTTTCATGTACAGATGATCTAGACCTATGTATTAATTCCATCTGGACACCATTCTAAGAGTATCTGGATAAGTGTCATCTATTTGTTTTCTCTCTGTCAGGGATTGTTGTAAGACAATTTTTCAGAAGATTCATCTCATTTGGAGATTCTTACCATCATGTTTAAACTAAACTTATCTTCTATAAAAGGAGGAGGAGAGATCTTGTCAAAACATAGGAGCATTCTGGGATTTAAAGCCTGCCTGTTATAAGATACTATCAAATTTTGTACTCTTGTAGCAGTATTAAAAACTTAAGTGTAGATTTATTAATAAAGATCTGTTACACACTTTTGGTTGTGATTGTTGTCTAGTCTGTCTATTCCAAGTAAGTATTTAAAAATTTAAGAACATACAAATGGCCATACTGGGTCAGACCAAAGGTCCATCTAGCCCCAGTATCCTATCTTCCAGCAGCGAGATGCCCAAGAGGGAGTGAACAGAATAGGTACTCATCACATGATCCCTCTCCTGTCATCCATTTCTAGCCTCTGCCAAACAGAGGCTAGGGGGACGCCATTTCTACTCATCCTTGCTAATAGCTATTGATGGACCTAACCTCCATGAATTTATCTAGCTCTTTTTTGAACCCTATTAAAGTCCAGGTCTTCACAACATCCTCTGGCAAGAAGTTCCACAGGTTAACTGTGTACCGCATGAAGGGAAAACTTCCTTTTGTTTGTTTTAAATCTGCTGCCTATTAATTTCATTTGGTGACCCCTAGTTCTTATATTATGTGAACAAGTACATAACTTTTCCTTATTCACTTTTTCCACCCCAGTCATGATTTTATAGACCTCTATCATATTGTTCCTTAGTCTCCTCTTTTCTAAGCTGAAAAGTCTGTCTTTTTAATCTCTTTTCATATGGGACCAAACCCCTAATCACTTTTGTTCCCTTTTCTGAACCTTTTCCACTGCCTCTCTTTTTTGAGATGAGGCAACCACATCTATATGCAGTATTCAAGATGTGGGCGTACCATGGCTTTATATAGAGGCAATAAGATGTCCTCTGTCTTATTCTCTATCCCTTTTTAATGATTTCTAACATTGTTTGCTTTTCACTGCCACTGCCCATTGAGTGGATGTTTTCAGAGAACTATCCACAATGACTCCAAGATCTCCTTCTTGCGTAGTTATAGCTAAATTAGTTCCCATAGTATTATATGTATAGTTGGGATTATTTTTTCCAATATGCATTAGTTTACATTTATCAACATTAAATTTCATTTGCCATTTTTGGCCCAATCACTTAGTTTTGTGAGATCTCTTTGAAGCTCTTCACAGTCTGCTTTGGTCTTAACTATCTTGTGCAATTTAGTATTATCTGCAAATTTTGCCACCACACTGTTTACCCCTTTCTCCAGTTCATTTATAAATAGGTTGAATAGGATTGATCCCAGGACGGACTCATGGGGGACACCACTAATTACCTCTCTCCATTCTGAAAATTGACCACTTATTCCTACCCTTTCTTTCCTGTGTTTTTTTTTTTTTTTTTTTTTTTTTTTTTAAACCAGTTATCAATCCATGAGAGGACCTTCCCTCTTAACCCATGACAACTTAGTTTGCTTAAGCGCCTTTGGTGAGGGACCTTGTCAAAAGCTTTCTGGAAATTTAAAGTACACTATATCCACTGGATATCCCTTGTCCACATGTTTGATGACCCCTCTCAAAAAACTCTAGCAGATTAGTAAGGCATGATTTTCATTTACAGAAACCATGTTGACTTTCCCCCCCAACAAATTATGTTCATCTATGTGTCTGACAATTTTATTGTTTACTATAGTTTCAACTTATTTGCCTGGTACTGACGTTAGACTTACTGGTCTGTAATTGCCAGGATCACCTCTAGAGCCTTTTTAAAATATTGGCGTCACATTAGCTATCTTCCAATCATTAGGTACAGAAGCTGATTTAAAGAATAGGTTACAAACCACAGTGAATAGTTCCACAATTTCACATTTGAGTTCTTTTAGAACTCTTGGGGGAATGCGACCATCTGAGCCTGGTGACTTGTTAGTGTTAAGTTTATCAATTTGTCCTCAATCTGGGACAATTTCTCAGATTTGTTACCTAAACAGAATGGCTCAGGTTTGGGAATCCCTAACATCCTCAGCTGTGAAGACTGAAGCAAAGAATAAATGTAGTTTCTCTGCAATGACCTTATCGCCTTTGAGTACTCCTTTGGCATCTCGATTGTCCAGGGGCCCCACAGGTTATTTAGGAGGCTTCCTGCTTCTGAGGTACTTAAAAACATTTTGCTATTACTTTTTGAGTTTTTGGCTAGCTACTCTTCAAACTCCTTTTTGGCTTTCCTTATAGTTTTACACTTCATTTGACAGAGTTTATGCTCCTTTCTAATTTCCTCACTAGAATTTAACTTCCACTTTTTAAACAATGCCTTTTTATTTCTCACTGCTTCTTTTACTTGGTGGTTAAGCCACGGTGGCACTCTTTTGGTTCTCTTACTGTGTTTTTCAATTTGGGGTGTACTGTACTTTTAAGTCAGGCCTTTGTGTGAATAGATGGGATTAATTTGTATGAGCACGATTTACCTGTGTGAATAGATGGGATTAATTTGCATGCGCACCATTATTCTTCATCCAATATTATTTGATGTTTCAAAAAGCAAAATACAAATCTACTGTGATTAAGACACGGATCTGGAGCAAGGTAAATTCATAAGTGCTTGAGAAATAAAATTGATACCAGTAAGTCTCTCAAAACAGAAAGCTATTTTGAGACGTGTGTGGGAAAGTTGCCATGTGTAGGGAATGGTGAATTTACAACATAATGCAAAGTATCTCAGACGGGACATATTGATATTGTTACTAGTACAAATATGCACTACCATGTGCTTCCTTCAAATTATGAGCAGCCAGCTGCAAGGACAGATTGATTCTTCAGGCATGAATAATAATTCAGAAAAGTATGCATCATGTAGAATGCCCCCTTCAAATTCTTACCTAATGGAGAAGGACTATATCAGGACCAACATGTTATATTTTCAGACCTTTAAATGGGCATTGCAGACTGGAAGATTTTAAAAAAAGCTGTAAAAAGATCCTTGTCAGTGTTTAAATTAATAATTGTATTTAATTCAGTGTAATACCACTACATTGTGCCTCTGTGTGACTGAATTTTAACTTACTTTTATTTCAGGTGCCTTCAGTGCTTGACAAAGAACATTTCCAGATATGTTGCAGATATTAAGCCTTTGCCTCCCAACATAAAAGATAAGCTGATAAAATTAATGAGTATGCAAGGGCGGATAACTGATTCCAATATCAGTGAGGTAAGTCCATTCAAGAATCACTTCTGTGCATCTCTCCACATTCATGCCAGTTTATTATAGAACAAAATATAAAATAATGAGCTCAACTAAAATTATGTATATAGTTCAACAAGTGATCCCATGACCTCTTCCTATGTAAATTTCTCCTCATTTCTCCCTCCTAATGCCATCTCTTGCTATTTCATCTCATGCCATCCTGGATTTTAAGGGATTTAGCTGACTGTAAAGTTCTATACGTTCCTACAAACCAAGAAGAATATGGACACGGTCAGTGACAAAGTTTTCTAGCTGACTTCTGTATCATCAGTTTAATCCAGGGGAGTCCTGTTGTCCACTGTACATATTTCAGTATAGGATGCTGTGGAACTGTTGCTATCAGTTTTGAATTAAATTGTCTAATTGGCATAAATAAGTGTGTAACATGCAAATTAATCAGTTGCAAACTTCATGACCTAATAGCCAAATAGCATATTTTTAAAACATATTTTTGCAGAAAAGCCCTAACAGGAGTAGTGGATTGTCTCTGTTTGCTGAGGCTGCTGCACAGATGCTTCCTTTACAATCTTGCAGGATCAGCAGATTGACTAGGTGTTGGATCTATACTGCTGTTTCTTTTGGTAGCAATGGGAAAACACTTTAACAGGGACAGTTGCCAAAACGAGCTTCTAGCAGCTGATATTTAAATAATGTATGGTTCTCAGAAAATCTTGAGATACCTATAATGTTCTGTGGGCTTTAGGTCTACGATTTAGGATAAAATTCCATTAAATCCTGAGTTCTTTGAAAGGTTGCTGAGGTGGACTATGAGTTCTTTGGTTCTGCCCTTTCAATTGCTCATTAATGCTTGTCAGTGTTCCAGGATGAAATTCAATAATGACTTGCCTCAGTTGTAAATTCAGATGTTTTGACATTTATATCCTTTTATGTCCTCCTCGTCTCGAAGGGAGCTATAAAAATTAAGGAAAACTAAAAGTTGGCCTTGGTGAAATAGGAGGAATGAAGAACTCCCCTGTTCAATCTTGCTTTAATCTGTTACTTGTGCCAGGCAAATGCTACCAGTCCCTGAAAGTCAGAACAACAAAACTATGAGGCATGGGGCAGTACACCAGAATTGTTCTGAAAAAAGCATAATCTTAAATACGCTACATTTCTTGAACTGTAATAAAAAGTGGCACAAGATGAAAATGGAGTCAATCATATACATGTAGTATTCTTTTAAGAAGCCTGCTGAATTGCTTTGAGCAATTTGTTGGACGCAATCCATCCATACATATGAGAAAAATCAGTTTACAAAAACTCAAACTCCCTCTTTTTTATCCCCATATTCTCTAACAGAGTGTTGTCTCCTCCTTTGCCTCTTTTCTGTTCTCATCTATAATCTGCTTTCAGTAGTTTATCACTACCTTTTCCTGGAAGCAACCCACAATAGTGAAAGAGCGGGTTAAGGAATATTTAGAAAAGCTGGATATGCACACATGTCCATGGAGTGCATTTGAGGGTGCTGAGAGAGTTGTCTGGTGTGGTTGCAGAGCCATTGGCCATCTTCTTTGAAAATTCATGGTGATCAGGGGAAGCCCCAGATGACTGGAAAAAGGCAAGTGTAGTGCCATCTATTAAAAAGGGCAGACGGAGAAACAGTCAGCCTCACCTCAGTCTCTTGAAAAATTATGAAGAGCCCTGGAAAGCCAAACTACAGTTTTGGGAGGTTGAAGAGGCTTAGCTAATGAAGAATAAATGCCTTTTGACTTAAAAAATGTTAGCATGTTTCTGAGGACAAGTCTGCCTGCAAGAGAATTCGACAGACACCAAGAGCATATGGGGCCAAGTATTTTGAGATTCTATTGGTATCTGTTAGACCAGTGGTCCCCAACCTTTTTGTGGCCAATAGCACATTCATGTTTTCAGAAGAGTGTGGTGGGTGCCAGCAAAAAAAGGCGGCATATATGAAATTGAAGGCTATTTTCATATTAAATGTGAATTGGGTAAATTTGATAGAAACTTAATTTAGTTGGATAATTTTTATTTTAATTATATTGTAATTCATTTTTTAAAAAAATTCTGCATTAATAAAAAGGGGGGTGGTAGAAAAACAAACCTGCCCTGCCCCCCAGCAAAAAGTTTGGCCAGGCCGCTCTTGCTATAGTGGGCTGCAGTACTCCTTGGAAGAAACCGGCCGCACCCTTCCTGCACACCATTGCCTTTAGGGATCAAAAGGGAAGGTGTGAAAAGGGGAAAATAGTCTCAGACTCTCCCACCCATCACCTTGGCGTGAGAACTGCGGGGCTTACCTGGTCGCATGAAACCTGCACAGTTTCGGCCCAACCCCTGGGACACAGACCCCCCACTTGGTGACCATTGGGCCATATATGGTAATATGCAAGCGCGGGAAAGCGATGTGCAGATTTGGGGATAAATACCCATCGCACAGTTCGCTCGAAGAGGTCTTCGCAACACACGTACCACTGTGTGTGTGCCTTCCCGTATACTTTAAAGCGCTGCCGGCCTGATCAACCGACCAGCCACCTCCCCCGACTCTCGGACGTAACCAAGGCCTTCGCAACCAAACTGATATCTTTGAAATGTTCCATGTGCTGTGTAAGTTGGTATGTATGATTTGATTTTCTTTGTTGTATAAGCTTAGCATTGTAGTTTTTTTGGATAGTATATAGAGTTTGTAGTTATCACTGTTATTTAATTAGTGTAGCTGGATATTTTTAGAATAGAGACTATTCCCCTTGCCATTCCCATCCTTATATCTCTGACACGTTTAACTAGAAATCGTAGAATAAATATAATAAATAGTGTAAATTCATTATTAACACGGTCTATTAAAAATCTTAGAATAAATACTATAAATTCATCACTGTCATAAATAAATATCCTTTATTTGCTAAAACGGTCCACCTGGTTCTGTCCTTCCCCCTTGGGTATGCATCATCGGACCTGTGGTTCTCGCGACAGGTGGGATGTCCAAATGTTGAACAAAAAAAGCACCCTCCCCCCCCAAAAAAACCAGGGCACCTTTAAATCTCACACTCCCCCTCCCCACCATGGCAGGGGGAAGAATGTCAATTTTGTGGGCTCCCCCCATTGGAGAAAAAATAGGAAAAAGGCATCAAATGTGAAATTGAAGACTATTTTCATATTAAATGTGAATTGGGTAAATTTGATAGAAACTGAATTTAATTGGATAATTTTTATTTTAATTATATTGTAATTAATTTTTAAACAAAATTCTGCATTAATAAAAAGGGGGGGATGTCCAAATGTTGAGCAAAAAAAAGCACCCTTCCCCAAAAAAAAATCATAGCACCTTTAAATTTCACACTCCCTTCCACATGGCAGGGGAAGAACGTCCCAAGTGGCTTTCCAGCTGAGAAACTGAAAATACCAGACATTTTACTGGAGGGGGGGTCTGGCCAGGGGTTTGGATTGTACCTCAGGGCAGGGGATTGGGGTGCAGGGTCTGGGAGGAGAGTTCTGTGGGTGAAGATATCGGAGTGGGAATAGCTGGGGGGCCGGACACTTACCAGCGAGACGCGCTGCTCTCCTGTTTCTCCCACAGGACCTGCCATGTGCTTGGGGATTGGTGGGTTCCCGCAGCTGCCATTGTCCAGGTCCGGCCAATGGGCTTGTGCGGGGGGGCGGAAGCGGCCATGAGGGACCCTCCCCTGCCGGCTCGCAGCTCCTGCACCACAAAGGGCCCCGCCACGGCTGTTTTGCGTGGGGGGGCTGTTGCTGCCTCGCAGCCAGACCCGACCAGCGTGGGGTTTGCTCCGGCTACTGAAGCGCCTGCGCGGGCTGCCTGCTGCGGTGGGGGCGGGGCTCAAGCCTCCAAAGCGCTGCATCGGGCTCCCTTGCGGGGCCCAGGCTGCCGACCCTGTTTTAAGCAGGGGTGAATGTGAGTAGTTTTAAAATGCCGGCGCGGGCACACATAAATGCCCCCGCGGGCGCCGTGTTAGGGACCACGGTGTTAGACAAAGAAATGTTTGTGTGTAGAAGCCAAGGAGTGGAAACATTGTAGCTAGTTGCTTCCCAAAGTGCTTGTCATGGTCTTTTGTGTGTGATAAAGATTTATTTCTTATTGGAAGGATAAGAATTGATCATCGCAGAAACTGGACTGCTCTCTAACCCCAGGAGGTAGTTTGTCACGTCAGAGATTATATACGTTCTATAGAAAGAGGATTTAATTCCTTAGGCTGTTAGCCTGACATCTTTCAAAAGAACATTTTTAAAAAGTCATATGTAATTTCTAATGCAATAATCACTGATTAAATGTGCATATTTATGGTATTACCATGTATAATTTGATGGAAATGTTGTGTTTGCATTATAGGTGCTACACCCAGCAGTGGAGACACTAGATCTTAGAGACTGTGATATTTCAGATAATGCCCTGCTGCAAATTAGTAATTGCAAGCAACTGAAAAAAATTAACTTAAATTCTTGTAGAGAAAACAGACTAGCCATCACTTCAGAAGGTATGTTTCCTGTACAGGTAGAATCTGAATCTATCTTCTGTTTTCTTTCTTTCTGTTGGGGGAGTTGGAGAAAATTGTGAAAGCAATTAGTGTAAATATTAAACACACATGTTGGCGAAGTCATTTTAGTCAGTTATACACCAAGAACATACATTCCTCAGGAATTTGTTTAATTTCATGTTGCTTGGTTACAGCAAACTCTTTGTAGAGCCGATCCAAAAATTAGTGGACCGTTTTCATCAAAAAAATGCAGTTTTGTAGGAAAGTGTTGATTTTAACAAATTTTTCCAGAGGAAAGCATTAAACTGTTTTGACTCTCATTTTGTATGGGTAACATCAAAATGTTTATTTTTTACTTTATTTGGTTTGTCAAACTTTTTAAAATCATATTTATATTAACTTGACATATCAAAATGATTCAGTATTTCCTAAAAAGTATTTTCTATTTTTGGTGTAAATTTAAAAATATCAACCTTTTATTAGAGCTAGAAATAAAACCATATTTTGAAATGTCAGAATTTCCTGCAGAATTGGCCAGGATCCAGCGGCAGCCCTGGGTCCAGGGGCAGGAGCTGCCTTCACGTGTGGTGGCAGCATCCCCAGCAACAGGGCAGTATCCTGCTTTGTCAGTTAACCAATTAAACATTGTTAACCTAACGTTTAACTGGTTAACTGATTAATCAGGATTTTACATCTTTACTACTCACATGCTTACAATTGAACATAGGCTTCAGAGTTTGCTAGAGTGAGGCCTTTATATCAGAATGTTTTATAATAAATAATCCAGAAGAGAGAGTGTATTCAAATGGAGGGGGAAAATATTTTTTACAGGGTTAACTTAGAATTGATTTGTGACATCTTGGACATAAGACAGAATACACCTACTGAGGGGAAAAAAAGCCAAGGACCTGTGATGATATGATAAAGGATTTGTTCGGTCACTCTTCTGCTCAGTCAGAGAAAAGAGAACAAAGATGACCTACGGAGAGGGAGCAAAAATCTATTGGGAGAGATATGGAAAGAGCTAGGGAGAGGGAGCAAAGAGACCACAGACAGCACCAGAGACTAGATAGGGTAAATTAACAGAGACAGGAGACCACTGAACACATGCTACAAATCACGCAGGAACAAAACGACATACTGGGGAGCATAATACTCATGTACAATACCAGACACCATAACATAAGGTCCCCCAACCGTAACTCTTTTTCCCAGCAGCCATGCCTCTATCCACCCTCCTGTCCCCCCACACACATAGTAGAGTATTATGTTGCATGTTTCAAAATGCAGTTATTGATGTCACTATTTTCTGTTAGAGGTGTATTGTTCCTGGATACTTCAAATGATTATCAAATGATTATCAAGATCTGCACAATGAGACTTAATTAGAATAATCACAGAGATAATCAGAAATGTGGCTCCTGACATATCCAAAGATGCACGTTAGTTTTCTTTATAAGACAAGAACTTCCTAAATGTGTTGAATATTTGAACGAAAGAGATATTAGTGTGTCTACAGATAATTGTGTCCTAAGCTTTTTAACATCTAGTCTTCTTCATTACCATAATAAATGCCTTTGTTATTTATAATAAACTAAGTTTGTGAAAATAGACTATCAGTTTACAAACACTTTCTGGTGAGTGTTAATTTTTTCTAAAAGATTTATTTGTTTGTTTTTGGTATCTACAAATTTAGCATTTAATAGGTTATTTTCTATTACTTTCACACTTCTAACAGACTAACTCATGCAATTCACAAATCCAAAAGAAAAACAGGTTTCAATTTTAATCATCTGAGTACCAATATTTGTTTCTAAGAAAGATAAGGTTTTTTTTAATCAAAATTATCTTAAGTTTGTCAATGCCTTTATATACCTTACAAATAGGTTATAATGCAAACACTAAGAAAGCTAGGACTGTATTGAAATGTGCCAGCAGTTTCACTTCAAAGTATATATTCTTAAATCTCAAGGTATGTCTATATCTACACAACCAACTTATGTTGACACCCAAAAGTTGACAAAACAAAAATCGCCAGAGGATGTTCACACTTGTGCCCTGTCAGTAGATCATGTCCATTTTGGGGTCACCATCATCAGCAGTGTGAGCAATGCACTGTGGAAATGTATCCCACAGTATAGTATTGTGAGAAAGCAGAGCTGATCCCTGCGCATCTTGGGATTCCCTCAAGGTATGTCTACACAGCAGCGTTATTCCGGAACTGATGTTATTCCAAAATAACATAGTGCGCGTCAACACTATGAGCCTTTATTTCAAAATAATGTCGAGTTGGAGGACTTCTTACTCCAACTCATGGTAACCTTCATTTCATGAGAAGTAAGGGAAGTCGGAGGAAGAGTGATGCTTCTCAGACTCTCCGCTTCTGTAGACAGCGCCAAAAGCTGATTTAAGCTATTTTGGCTTCGGCTACGCAATTGACGATAGCTGAAGTTGCGTAGCTTAATTTGACTTTAGCCCTGCTGTGTAGATGTGCCCTCAGGGTTCTCCCACAGCTTCTTTTGTTGTCAGGAGCGGCATCATGAGTAGCTCTGTGAGCTCTCTGTGCTGAGGAATGTCAAAGTAGCATAGCCTCTGTCTCCCTCTCTCCACAGTAGCAGTCTGCCTGTCACTGTGTTCCTCGTGCAGGGCAGAACAGGAGATTTGTTCTTTGTTCCCAAATGGAGCAGATCACTCAAGGGGAGGGGGCTCATACCCGCAGGGCAGCAGAGATCAAACAAAACATTGAGCACAGCCTTCAGGTTAGGCATTGTGCGATACTGACATGGGCAGCTGGTATGCTGGTGGGGGAAAGGCACTGCCTTCCCAAACTACCAGCCTGCCCCGCCCACACTCTGCCCCCAGAATGCCTACTCTAGGTGTACTGCCGCATAATAGTTACCATAATGATAGTCTCTTTCTGGGCATATGGGCCAGATCATTTAAAGTTCAATTTAGGTTCAGCTTAAATACAAAGAATTATAAATGCAAGGCATGCTGGAACTTTGGTTCACCTACAAAGAGTAAAAGACGTTATGGTAGTTTGGATTCATTTACTAATAATTTAAATCAGTATAACCAGTTTTAAACCAATATAAGAGTTCAATGCAAAAATTATAGTGGTTTAACTAAACTGATTTGCTAAACCAGTGTAACTTCTGTATGTAGATATGTCCTTAGCTAAATTATTTAACCCCAGAATTATCTGATTTGTGTCAGTGTAGGGAGCTTGCAGAGATTTAGCCAGTTAAAAATCTGTTAAATCAGTGCAACTTTTCAAACGTATACTGAGCTACAGACACCAAGGCAGAGAGATAAATGATTTGTATGAAAAGTAAATAAATTGGAAAAGTTCAGAAAAATATTCTCAAATGTCCTGTGTTATGTTGTAGAAATAATACATTAAAAAAGCTCAGGCAGAATGTGACTTTTGAATTGACATTTTCATTTTTATAAAGAAGTATTATTATACAATTCAGGTATTTTTGGTGATGAAGGGTTTATGTAAGAATGACTTGCTCTATTTCTTCAATAGGAGTCACTGCTCTGGCCTTGTCCTGCCCTTATTTACGTGAAGCCTCATTTAAAAGGTGCTGCAATGTGACAGACAATGGAGTTCTTGCTCTTGCACTGAATTGTCATCTTCTACAAATAGTTAACTTAGGCAGCTGCTCATGCATCACTGATGCATCCCTTCATGCGCTTGGACAGAACTGCAGATTTCTACATAGTGTGGATTTTTCATCTACTCAGGTAACCAAAATAGCAACAATAAAAATGTAAAGGACAGTGACATAAATAAAATGAAGAAATGAGTTGCATTAACTGCATTTTTATTTAGCTGTGTTTTTAGCAGTGTTTTAAGATTCAAAACTCCAAAGGCACATACAGTTCCAGACACTGCTTCCCAATGAAATGGTATCAAATGGGTTCTGTCTTTTGATGATATAAAAATATTTTCTCTAAATCCAAATGACTAGTAATGACATGTAGTCTGGAGCACCGATACCTTTTTTCAGGTATCAGGGTTTTTTTTATAGTGCTGTTCCTGTTACTCTGTGTCATAGGAATATAATCTTACACCAGTTAATTCAATTCTTCTGACTAGGACTAATTGGCCTGGGGGGTGGGGAAACAAGCTGAATATGTGAGTCACTGAACCATTAAAAACATAAGTCATACATACCAGAATTGATTTTTCACTTCTCAAGGTTTAGTCACTCTTGAAAGAAAGAGTAAAATGTATAAAACAAAAGGTATGAGTGACATTGTAATCTGAAGTTTTAAAGGGGTAGCCGAGTTAGTCTGTAACAGGAAAAACTTAGTCTTTAAAGTGCTACCAGACTATTAATTGTACTCTGAGTCATCTGTTAGGTTTATGAATTGTTGATCATATGATCCAGCCAATGCTTAAACTGTGCTTTAGGCATGGCAGTTCATAGACCTGGCACCTCTGGGCTTGCTGCATCAGCTATGAAAATAAAAGAATAGCTTGAGTCCTGGCACACCTTTCATTACAATTTATGCCCTGGGTTATGCAGGGATTTTGGTCCTGTTGTGTGATTTCAAAGAATCATAGAGTACTAGAACTAGAAGGGACCTCGAGAGGTCATCAGGTCCAGTACTCTGCTCTCACAGCAGGACCAAGCATCATCTAGATCAGGGTTGGAAACCTTTCTGAAGTGGCGTGCCAAGATTTAACCCTCCTCCCCTGGGCTGGGCCGCTCTCCCAGGAGATGGGGAGGGGCTCTCTCTAGCACATGCCCCACTTGCCCGAGCTCCACTCCAGCTTTTCCTGTGGGGAGGGGAGGAGGAGCTTGCGCGTGTTTCCCCGCACTTGGATGCAGGATCTGGGTTGGAGGTGGGGTGCAGGAGCAGGCTGAGAGTAGGGTGTCTGACTGAGGGAGGGGGCAGGAGCGGGCTGTGGGTAGGTATCTGGCTGGGGGGAAGGGGGCAGGAGCAGGGTGGACAGGGTCTTGGCACAAAGGAGGGAGCAGGGGTGCGGGTCTGGCCGGCACTTTTTTTTTTTCCCCAGCGTCTGTAACAGGATTTATTTATTGTAACAGTCACTCCCACATGGCAGCCAGACGCTGCTCCACACATGGAATAAATTAGCGGACCAATGTCCAACTGTGGAATGGCAGCTGCACCTCTCCAGGAGTGCAGGGAGTCTGGCTGGTGGGTCCGGGCAGGCTGGGCAGGATCCAACCTGCCAGCACCTGGGTGACAGACTCCAGCAACCCCCTGGGGCGCTCTGATGGGTGTAAGTGCACAGCGCACGCGGGCACTGCAAGGCAGAGGAGGAGCCGTGCATGGAACAGTGGGGACACGGCCATGGCAGCAAAGGGTCCTTCACCGGCAAGATGGCGGCTGGGTCTGCTTTTGTCCTCTGCATTGCTCTCAGGCACCCTGTCCCAGGCATGGCTTCCCGCTGCTCCATTGGCCAGATTTTGGCCAATGGAGCAGCAGGAAAGGCCTGCAGGCAGCGTGCTGGTGCACTGCTTTGTTCCTCCATCTGAGGAAGGGGGAGCACGTGTGCATGCACAGAGCCATTTGTGGCTCCGGCGTTTTCCTTGCTCGCTCGGGGCTTTCTCCACTCCCCTGCCCCTGTGTGCCACTGATGGCACACGTGCCAGACGTTGCCAACTCCTGATCTAGATCATCCCTTTTTCCTAGATCATCCCATTTATTTTTCTTCAGAATAAAATGTCTTGGCATTGTATGCTCCATGTAGAGCTTGGGGAATTTTTTTGAGCGGCAGGGGCGGGAAGAAGCTGCTTGAATCACACAACGTGTAGAGGAAGGCACTGTCTCAGACACACAGAGTTAGCTGTCTAATTTAGACAGGCCTTCCAGTTGAAATGGCTCCTTTGATGATTTTTTTTTCCATTTAAAGGCTTGTGGATGGAGTATGTTTTAAGAGACAGGATTTGAAGGAGAAGAGAGTAGTTGTCTGCTGCATAAGGAGAAGGAAATCTCTAAGTAGAGTGGAGAGCTAGAAGATTGCATGAACACCAGGGAAGGAATGGTGAGGTGGTGCAATGCATTGGATGGACTTCTAGGAGAGAAATGGGGACAAGAAGAAATAAGAGCAGGGCTGCATGCAGGAACAGTGGAGAGCAGAGGTTCTCAAACTACAGTGGGAGTTCACGCCCATGTTTGTGCACGAAGAGAGGTCTCAATCCATTGATTTCCTGTCCTTCGCCCACAGCCTAAGCCTGCCATGGGTAGAGGCTGCTTCTCAGCAGCCTCCCCTCCCACTCTCTCCACCCCCGCGTTGCTGCCTCTGATAGAGGCAGCAGTGGGGCACTGCAGAGATGGTGCTGGATGGAACTGGTATCTGCATCAGCAGATGTCAATGCAGATACCTGTGGCTCAATTTTTGTATCTGCACAGTGCTCTAAAAACATGCTTTATTTGAATTGACGTTTTTGGTCTGTGCCACATCATTAACTTACCATGATTACTGGGAAAGGTATGGATTCAAAAAGCTTATGTAAGCAGTAGAAATACTACTTTATGGTCCTCTGAAATACTAAATACAGGCTGGGAGATGAGAGCTTACACAGGTATGGAACTAGCTGTGGGAGGAATGAAAGGAAAAGATGTATAAAAAGGATATTTGCCCGACCTTCACTGGGCACTTGGGGTTAGCAGGATAGTGTAAACTGGATCGTTATACCCTACTTGTGATGCACTCCACTGGCTACTTCCTTTTATTTTTATTTTCAGTGGTCTCCAAGGGCTTATGAGTACAAGAGAGATAGGGACTGTAGTGTTATATGGATGGGGTTTTTGTGCAAACGGGTTAACGCTCTTGTTTATTTGGATTTTACTTAAAGTCTTCGTGTATTTTTTTTATGTGACTCTCTCTTAAGAGTGTCACATTGTTGCTCTAGTAAAGGACTTGTTAGTGATTTGTGCAGTTTGCATCCTAATTAATGAAACAGTAGGCTACCAGAGCCTGCTCTGGGGGCTGCCTCTAAGAAGAAAGTTAAGAAGCTACTTCAGATCTGTGAAGGGGGACAGCTACTGCTGGGGGAAGGAGGGGAATGTAAACACACATCTGAAATTCTTTCCCAGCGCAGGATAGAGGGATAGCCTAAAATACTTTAAATGCAGAGCCGCAGAGGGGTAGCTGGCTCTCAAAATACTTCAAATGCAGAGCCACAGTGGGGATAGCTGCCAGGCCTGGGTGAAAGGCAGGACTGAGCCAGCCTGACTGCACACCAGCTCCCAAGCTCCTTTCAATGCAGAGCTGCAGTGGTTAATCATGTAACCATCAACATTTTTGTTAGCTACATTGTTACTGGATTACACACTTCCTAACATCCCTGCTAGATACCACCCATTACCTTGTACACAGGGTTTCGATCACATCTATCATGCTGTCAGTTTAGACCCTGTCCTGAACTTGGGTAGGTATGTTTGTTATTTGTGAATAGTGCATTGGTACCAAGATGTTTCTTCATGAAGTGTTCTGTTCCGACCCCTCTGGAATGCGCTTCCAGCCTGTGCCTAGTACCATCTAGTGTTTTACACCATTAACCCTGTTCATGCCAGATTCTGTTAGCAAAGCCTGCTTCTTGCTCAAAGCTTATCTTTGCTTTATATCAGCAAAGTCTTGACTATTGTGCCTAGGCCTCAAGCCTCACACCAGGGCTGTGATATGTGGGTTTGTGTTTCAGGCCATAATCTTACTACACTAACTTCCTCTTTTTAAAAACTAAATTATTTCAAGTGACCTGTAAATAGCATAAAGAATCAAGAGGCATAAGCCCAGTTAGAAAAATACTTTGCAGATCACTCTTAAGAGCTAAGGGACACTATATTATGAGTTTATCAACTTAATTATTTTCCTTTGTTGTCCCCTCAAAAAAGTAAAGATATTTTTTAGTCCTCATATTTGTGTTTGCAGTCTACCACGTTATATACATTGCTGGTAAGACTGGTCAAGTCATTATGTGGGCACATGTAGAGTGAGAGAGCATATGCAGGCCTGTAACTAAAGACCACAGTTTTGCCCAGTTTTATATGGGACGTTTTTCTTTTCTGGTGAGGTGGCTCACATGAGGATTACCTGTGTTGCCCATGTGTCAGATTGTTTGGTTTCAGTTAGCTTTATATTTGTGTTGGTGTGTCTTTATTTATTATCTTAATGTTTTATTAGTTTCATTGTATGGCAGTTTTCTACCTGATGATTTATGGGCCATATAAATGTTCCAAAGAAATCATATCAGACTTGAGGCTTTAACATATACATTCTGTGGTCTTTGCTGTTTCCTTCCTTCGGCAAAACATCCTCCAAAAGAAAAATCCTCATTCTACAATAGCAGCTAAATGTCAGCTGAGCTAGATTTACTGTTTAAATGGCAAAACAGGTAGCGTTATTTGTAGACAAGCAAAGAACAAATTCATTTCACGTACAGAGAATGTAAAATTATTGAATAATTCCATGGGAAACATTCACGATGTTATAAATGGGGGGTAAACCTATTGACGTCCCATGGTTACACGTGGTAGGTTTTACTACTGCACGTCCATTAAAATAGCTGAAACAGTGCAGCTCCAGGCCACTGAACAATGCATGCATTGTTAGCCCTAGGAACTTTGCTAGGTACTATTTGAGTGGAAAGATTATGGGTGAGAGACAAGCAGAGAGAGGTAAAGAGAAACAAAGGAGGAAGCTCCAGCTACATTGTGGGGGAAAAAATCCACTTTGCGGCCTTCGAGAAGCATGGAAGAGTGCCTTTGGGTTGGATGCTGGCTAAATGAGGTTCGGAGCCATGAGCAAGGAAGTAATCGCATGTTTGGTTCTTCTTGTGTTTAGGTAAACAGGACTTTCTACAGTTTATGTAAATAAACACAATGGCATTAAAATACTACCCGGCTCCATCACCAAAGTCTCCTTCCAACAGAAACAATCTACACAGGACCCTGTATTTTTGGCTAGTCTGTTAAGTGAAAGTGGGTAATATTAGGTGAATTGGGAATCAACAAAGCAAAATTTACCAGCTTTCTAAACATGTCCTTATCTCAATACTGATTTATGATGAAATATACAAACCTCTCAAAGCTCATTTCTGTGGTTCTTGTGGTTCATATTGTTATAAAACATTCTGATTTAAAGAAGTCAAGTGTAGCTGATATGGTTTTGTGGACTATCTTTTTCTTCTGTATTGCATGAATACATTATTGAATGCATTACATTTTACAGATTTCAAATTTTCATTAAAGATCTTGAGTTACTTTAAACTGTCTTTATAGTAAACATCTGCTTATCTAAATGTAAAGTCTTCATTAGAGAAATGTTCTAATCAGTTCTAAAACTGTTTAGAATCATAGTGAACTCATGGATTTAGGCAGCTGAAGGTAGTCTGACCCATTTAAAAAGATTGTTGTACTGTATGCTGTGTTGTTGCCGCCATGTCGGTTCTATGATATTAGGGAGACAAGATGGATCTTTATTAGACCAACTGCTGGTGGTGAGAAACACAAACCTTACCCAACTTGTTCCCCCATTTTTAAAGAGCCAGTTTCAAAGCCATACTGGGTGAAATTTACCTTTGGTGTAAAAGCCAGTGAAATTGTGCCTATTTATAGTAGCAGTGGATTTGGCTCTGCATTTTGTGTTTAGTTCAAGACTATTAGAAATAAAATTTTAAGTAGAGAGAAGACTTCAAGAACTTGCCTACACTACTTTTTCAGAAGTCACCTTGTAGTACTGCTCAGTCATTGGCAGAAATACAAGGAGTGCTAATCCAGACAAGGCATGGCATTTTTCAAAACCTTGTATTAAAAATGTCAGTGCTCTGTATATGCTTGTGCTCCCATTGTTGCTGCCTCTGGTATAACTGCATTGGGAGGGCAGTGTAATAGTTGATAGTTGCTTAAAAGAAACTAGTGTAGAAAGAACACAAGTGTGGCAGTGTAAACTGGATCACGCAGCACAAACATGCTACAACAGGACACCTTTATTGGTTAGACTACTAAGTAGTCTACATTAAATTTAAAATAAAATCAATTATAGTCTAAATAAAATTTTAAACTACTAAGTAGAAATATGTATTTCTATAACTCCGTGTGAGAGAACTATGGGTACGTCTACAGTACAGAGTTATTTCGAAGTAACTCACATTATTTCAAAACAACAAGGTGAGCGTCCACACAGCAAGCGCATTATTTCAAAATAACAGGCTTCTTATTTAGAAAGAATAAACCCTCATTTCACGAGGAATAACACTTATTTCAAAATTGCTATTTCAAAATATGGTTTGTGTGGACAGCGCAACAATGCTTATTTTGAAATAATTGTCCTCCAGGGCTTCTCACAGCTACCCCAGTGGCCACTCTGTCCATACCCCTCAAAACTCTATAGTTTCCCTTCCCCTGCAGGCTTTAAAGGTGCAGGCAGAAGGGAAAGGGCTTGTGGCAAGACACAGGCCCTGCTCACATCCTGCCACACAGCAGGACCTTGCGCTGCCTTCCCTGCTGCCAAGGCAGACCCCAGCACTTCCTCCGAGCAACCTACGGCTGCAAGCATACCAGCAGCCATCTCAGAAGCCCCTGGGCCCCATCCTGGACTCGTGTGGAGATCCTGGATCTCATAGAGGTCTGAGATTAGCTGCATTACCATACTAGATGCCTCATGACACCCTCTCTTTCGGCTTTCTAAAAAAATATGTAAGTGCCATTCTTTTATCCAATATGCCAATAACAATTTTTTTTTTCCAGGTGACAGATGATGGCGTCATAGCACTAGTTAGTGGAATGTGTTCAAAGAATTTAAAGGTAATTCATCTAACCTGTTCTAAGTACAAAGCAATGTTAAAAGTGAACACATTTTTTGCTAATACATTTTTAATATTGCAGAGGACAAATCTTGTTTATATCATCAAGTTACATATTTACATTTGTATGAATGGTTACCATGACTGTGAGCATGAGTCAAGTCACCAGGTCATGTCATAGGTGTAGATTGCTATATTGGAGGGGATCATCTCCCTGCTGGGGGTGCCGCTGCCATGAGGGACACCACATACCACTCTCCTGCTTCCCTCCGCCCATTTCCATGTCACTGGCTCTTCCACGGCACCTCTCCATTCTCCCCACTATCCCGTATCCCATCCTCCTCAGTCCCATCCTTCTGGGCTCTTCCTCCACTGCCTCGGAGGGGTTTCTCATTGCGGTAGTTAACCTACCTTCCCCAGAGGCAGTAGCTAGGTCGATGGAAGAAATCTGTTGACCTAGTACTGTGTGCACTGAGGGCTAGGTTGGCAGAGCTCACCTCTCAGGGCTGTGGATTTGCACTCTTGAGAAGCGTAGTATGCCAAGGTAAGTTTTCAGTATAGAACAGCCCAAAGTGGAATAAAAAAAAAAGTCATACAGCAAAAATTGTTCTTAAAGACTAGGGGCCTTTTTCACCTCCATGTAGCTGTAGTAATAGCCATCTTTGGCAATGCAAGGGTCAGCAGAGCAGGAAAAGTTGAGGCTTGTTTGAATTCATATGAATGCATTCAGAATTTAAGTCAAGTTTCTTCTTTATAATTAACAACTATAAGAGGCCATGTTATAGGGGCGGCTGGCCCTTTAAGGTGAACTGGGCCCAGCCTCACGTGTGACTGCTGAAGGCAAAAGAACCCTGGCCCCTGGTAGCCTGCTTTGGTAAGGAGAATAGCTTTGTGCATCACCTTATGAGTCTTATGTTTGAAGAAGACTGTGCCATAAAAGAAGGACCCAAACAGACTTTGGGGGTAGTGTTAGTCTTTCCTGATGATGCATGTTTCAATGTTAATAATGATAAAAGATACACCAAAATAACTCCCTTCACTGGAATATATTTAATCAGAAATTATTGAATAGTAGAATGCAGAGAGGAATGTGTAGGTCATGCTGTCCTGAGTGGCTCACAGTGCCTACCTCAGGGCAATGTAGCACTTTAAAGACTAACATATGTTCATTTTTTTTTAATTGTATCCTTTGGTATATATGGTTGTGACTATTTTCTTCCACTATTTGATCTGAGGAAGTGGGTCTGGCCCACGAAAGCTCATCATGTAATAAACAATCTTGTTAGTCTTTAAAGTGCTACATAGTCCTGTATTTTGTTTCAGCTACACCAGACTAACACGGCTACATTTCTATCACTACCTCAGGGCAGACTGTCAAAAGCAGGGCAGATACCCCAGTCTGGTGATATGTTCTATAATTAAATTTCCATCAACACAAGGAATAACCTGCCAGTTTCCCAGAAGTCTTTTAGGGCTAACCAGAGCAATTCTGGTTCTCTCTGTCTTCAATTATTCCACCCTGTTAGAATCCAAACAGTACAAAGATGAAGGATTTTCCTTTGTTTTGAGATTTATATTTGTTCTCTTTGAACAATCTAACATAGCTTTGAGAGGGGGATGCTTTACAAGTCTTTGAACTCTGAATGCCCTCCAATTGCTTTCAAGTGTGGAAATACATTACCTTTCTGATAAGAGTCTCAGAGAGGTAGTAGTGTTAGTCTGTAACTTTAAAAAAAAAAAGGAGTAGTCCTGTGGTACATATATTTGTTAGTCTCTAAGGTGCCACAGGACTTCTCATTTTTTAAAAGTTCTTTCTGATAAGAGTCCTCTCTGTGCATTACACAAGCTTCTTTCATATTTGCAGTATTTACATATCTGGAGGGGGAGAAATCATATACAATGGAAAAAATTAAAGAGAGAAAGGCATATGAAACCAGTGTATAGAAAGTCTCATTAATTTTATGACATTTAAATACCAAACACATTCACAGACATTTAATAGCCTGGTTTGATGGTCTGCTAAGACACAAATGAATTCGCCTGACTTCCATCTGTGAATTTGTCTGTTTTCATCTGGGCCTACTTGTAATACAGAGGGAGAGAATACACCAAGTGCAGAGTGACAGTGCTTTTCTCACTCCTGGCACTCTCATAAGTTCTCCACTTTTGCTCCCCAGTCCAAGTCCATAAACCATGCCCCCCCCACCACTTAGTCCCCAGGGCAGGGTGGCCCAATGGTCAGAGTCCATAACTCACCGCAACTTGTGGGGGAGTAGTGTGGCCCAATGGCCACAGTCTATAACTTGCCCTGTTCAGAGCAGAGCAGTTCAATAGTCCAAGTAAAAAACTCACCTCCAATCATGGGTTGATGCAGTCCCCTTGCAAGGGACGGGAAATAGGGGAGGAGTTTACATCCCCTGGCAGGGTCCAAGCCCCCCTCCCATTCCACTGGACCCCAGCCTAGGGCCCTGTTAGTGGCTAGAGAAAGCCACTGAGTCCATCCAAAACACTGACTCCCCACCAGCAGCTCACTCAACATGTAGCCATCGCCTTCCCTGTGCTGCTTCCTGCTACAGTTACCTCAGCTCCTTCATGGATCCCTGTCTCCCCTTCTTTGATCAGGATCTTTCTGCTCCTGCTTGGCTCTGGAACCTGTGAGTTCACTGGGAGCATCTGACCTCCAGCCTGTGTGGTAGCACATCAGTATTTGGGTAGTCACTGCGGTTTGCCTAGAGCTGGCAATGCATGTTCTCTCCCTTCAGCCACCAACCCCAATTGAGCTGAGCTGCTCCCTTTTATAGCTGTGCAGCTCGAGCATGCCCAGTAAGACAAAGGGGGTACGGCTTTCTCAGCCTTTAGGGCTGAGTTAACCCCCTCCTGCTTGGTGTGGTGGAGAGTATGCCCTGTCACTCTACAGTTCTGAGCAAAGCTGGCCTCAGCATCATAGTATACTTTACCGAACTAATCAGACAACTGAAGGAGTGAGTGCGGCACAATCCACTCCCAATTCAACTGTCTCAAAACTCTTTCCCTATATAAAATTTTGAAATTCTTTTCTCATGATTGTGTTAACTGTGAGTTCTATCTTAGGTGTCTCTATTTAATTGTAAAAGACATCTGTAACCAATACGTTCTTATCAAAACCATTCATGAAAACAAATGACTCTTATTGATTTAGAAACCAATGAATCATTTATTATCTCATCAGTTAGAAAACATCTGGGTGGTAGGGGAACCTTATCACCAGCATCTGTCAGTCACAGCACACAGTTTGGTAATAGGCATCCTTTGTTAACTACCAGTGTTTCATTAATAACAGAACATGTGTGATAAACATTTTTGTCAGTTACTTCTTTGGACATCTGGACACAGTTCTTCACTGATTAGTGGATTCAGAGAATAAAATTATACTAATTGTACATGTCCTCATTTAATTACTATGACATTTGGGGAGGTCACCCAGACCAGTAAGAGGTTGTATCGCTGCCTGCTCTGTAACCTTGGGTCAGGGGTGCCTTAATACTGAGCTGTTATGTCACAGAGCCCTGACCCCACAAGCCAGCCCACAAACATAAAGGTTTCACACTGCCTTTCACTTGCCTCCTTAACCCTTGTAGGAGGATCCAAACAGCCTATTCAGTCCCAAGCCTCCCGACTTCCATCCACCCCATGCTCATCACTATCAGATTTTTCCCCTCTGGTTAGTCACCCGCAAAGGTGTGCAGTCAGCCCTGCAGACACCAGCTTGCTTTGGCACAGTCTTTTCATACCATTTGCACACTAGAGACCTTTTGAGATAAAAATAGACAGTGTATTTTAATAGAGAAAAATCATAGATTAAAAAGTGAAATAGCAAGGGAAGCACACATCAAATAGCAGAAAATAAACATAAAAATGCAACCGGGCTTTACACTTTTAAATTAGATAATAATCCCTTTCCTAGTACAAGTCACCTATTGCCTTTGAACAGTTTTCTGTTTACCTCCTACTTGTAGGAAGGGATCCAGTGTTTCACAGACATCTTCCAGCCTATGTGCTGTCCTTCCATTTCTGGATATTCTTCTGTTCAGACTCCTCCCCTTTTTAATGGTTTGCATGTTTGGTTGCTTGTTTGTTTGTTTTCCTTCCACGATTGTAAATATTCAAAGTGGGGAAAACTCTGTCCTTTTTAAGGCCTGGTCTACCATAGGAATTTACATATGGTAGAGTGAAAAATCCATACCCCGAGATTGACCTATCCTACCTAGACAGTGATAGAGCAATGGAAGAATTCTTCCATTGACCTGGCTCCCACCTCTTGGGGAGGTGGATTACCAGTTCCGATGAGAGAAGCCGTCCTATCTGTGTAAGGTAGTATCTACATTGGAGTGCTGGGCTGTAGTGTTTTAAGTGTAAGTTTCGAGTTCTTTCAGTGGTTTCATTGAATAACCTGTCACTTGTCTTTTCCGTGGTTGTACAATGTCTGGTGCTTGGAGCTAGTCTCATGTGGCTGTGGAAGCAGCACCACCCTGCTTGACTGCCTCACTATGAAGTGGAGCACAATGTTACAGCACAAATCATGAGCTCAGTTTTACATATGCACAACTACATACCCACCGTCTGTGTACATATCTCATAATGAACACCACGTTCAGAATAGTATAAGCTTTCATAAAAAAATCTTGCTCAATATACTTCTGCAGAACCTTAGCACAGTATACAGTCAGGTCACAGTTACCTACAAAGTATTAACCTAAGTACCAAGAACTTGTATAATAGGGAAAAAAATCTTTGTGCATAGAGAAGGACTTCTTTTTCAGAGTTGTGTGCTTTACATAATAATCACCATCTCTGTGGATCTGTGAAATTAAACGGACAACATAAAAGTTGTGCTTTAGAAGTTATGCAAGTGGTTACCAGGTTTTTGTTCTCGTAACAGGAGATCCACATGGAACGTTGTGTGACTCTGACAGATGTAGCTGTGGAAGCTGTCCTTACCTGCTGTCCGGAGATATATATTCTGCTGTTTCATGGATGCCCACTGATAACAGGTTAGTCAAATCAAGCTAATAGTCAGCCTAAAAGTTTCTTTTGGGTGCGGAGGCAGAGGAGAAGCAAACTGAAGGCCCAATTATTTTCCTCCCCCTCCCTTTTATAGAATTCCCATAAGGCGGGAATGCTCTATTTGATTCTCCAACCTCCCAGTTGTACAGTTCAGCATTTCAAGGTACAGGTAAGTATCAGGTTAGTTTAAAGGTGCTGGATCACCGGACTGTAGTATCATAGTGTCCATGAGTCAGTGACAGTATGGAGCTCCCACAAGGCCAAGCCTTTTCACAGTCCATTGTCCTTGCTGATAGGCCATCAGCCCTGTCTGGCTTTTCTGTTGCTGTACCCGAATTGTTAGCAGTGGGCATCACCTAAAGCAGCGTATATGAAATACAGATACACAAGTCAATATTCCTAACATCAGATACAAAAATGATAGATATACAAATTGGATAATTACATTCAATAAATTATATCTTGCATGAGTCATTTTGTATAAGTGTATCAGTTATATCATACCTATATCATAAGCATATTTTCATACAGAATATGGAATATAAGGTCACAACTTTCAAGTTTTATAGGTTTCTCTTTGAATTGTCTTAGCTCTGTTTCTAGTCCTTGTATGGAATTGGGCCTATATTAGTGTCAATAGCAGTTGATATCCTTCTAGTGACTTAGATCCCCAAGCAGGCCAAGGAATAGGACCACAGGTTTTCTGATTCTCCAATGAAGTCTGCTACCCAGCTGACTATGCCACCTCCCATTTCTTCTTAGATTTCATGTGTGATCTGTCTGTTTCTGTACTGCCCACCTCGCACAATGGTTGGCTCCGTAGAAGCTGGTAAATAAATACATTGCACAGAACCGGATTCTAATTTCACACAGATGCATCTGGAGGAACTGAAGGCAGTGGATTTATGCTAGTGTGAGAGGCAATTCAGGCTGTTAGTATTATAATATAAAATACTGCGTATGCTCAAGAAGACTGAGTTACAGCTGCTTTGGTAACCATAACTTTGTCTTTCCAGCATTTTTTGTGACTATTAAAATGCCAGTTTTTAACTATGCATTAATAGGGTGGCTTGGCATTTGGTAAAAGTAATACAAAAGTAACTACTTAGCAAGCTATAAGTAAACTCACTCAGAACTGATGTGCAAGCAGGGGTACATTTGCATGGCAGGCAGTCCCTCCCCTTGTTCCCTGGCTGGAGTTGGAAATTTGGCCCAGCCACACTTCTGTCATGACTGAGAATGGGTGGCCAGACCAAAGCTGAGTATCACTGTGGACTCATTCTCCTGATTTCCATTCCCTATATCCTGCCCCCCACCACTTTTGTTGTCCCTACAGCACCAGGAACCCACAATCTTCAGAAGGGTAGGTGGGTTGGATCTGGACTTTTGGCACTGGGGGAAATGGAGACATAGGAGGAAGGGATCTGGGGCTCCCAGGCCTCTGCCCTGCTGGAAATGAGGCTCTTAAGCTTGACCCCCATTCTGGGCAAGAGCTCAGTGTTGGCTGTGGGGTAGGAAGAGCTCAGGCTGATATGGGAGCAGCAGGAGGGTAAGGTAAGGTGCTGGGCACAGGGAGAGAGCTTGGGGGTGGGTGAGGGTTTGGGAGAGAAAGCTCTGCGCTGCGTCTTTAACGAATTATGGCTGTGCTGCTGGATGCAAGAGGATTTGGTCTTTCCAGCAACAGGAAGTGAATTGAGTCTATCTAAAAATAGACCAAGCAGTTTTCCTTGAGAATCCAATGCAAAGTCTCTTAGCCCCACATTCAGGAAAGAACTTAAATAAGTGTTTTACAGTTAAACACTGGCTTAAGTGTTCTCTTTCATCCAGGCCTTAATTAGGATTTACCCTTGATTGAGGTGGTTCAGTTGGATTCAATTTGCAATTGTTTTGTTGCGCCTTTCATTTTCTTTTCAAGTTTGTAACTTAAAAACTGGAATGTGATACTCTGTTCTTAGTGTTATGTGGCTCTCTGGTGGTTATCATGGGATGGTCATTTTCTCTATTGTACAGTGCCTGTGTTGTACTTAAAAGAAGTACTCGGGATCTTTTTCAGGGGGATAAGGCAACATGCCACATTTATTGAACACACATAGAATAATCAATACTTATCATATGCATATGACACATTACACTCATGCACTCACACAAGCACACTCCGTCTTGTTGTTACCAAAAGTTGCTCCCCCTAACTGCACTGGCCAGATGAGTTAGATGGGGAGGGGTGGAGCCGGCTTCTGCCGATCCGGATCGATGCTCCCATGTTGACAAGAAAAACCCGGGGTCCTCTGCAAGATGCCTCCTATTTATCCCTCTCATGCAGCCAATTAGCCATCACCTTGCCTTTCTTAATGCTGCTTCAAAGAGAGTTCTTCCAAGGGCAGGCACTTGCTACTTGACTCCCAAGGCATCTGTATGTCCAGTCTTCTTAATGAGCTCACTTTACAGGTATTGTCTTGGATCTGGCTCCCAGACCCTCTCCACCCTTGCAGCTGCTGCTGGAGGTGTTCCCCTTTCAGTCTCCATTCACACCTCATTCATTTCAACAGGGCAGTCAAGGAAAGGGGAGAGCTCAAAAGACATTTTTTTTTTTCTTACAAGATCTAGATATCTTAATACACAGTTCTAGGAGAAATGTTACAGAGATTCTATAAGAACACTTAAAGATATATCTAAAAGGACAAGATCTTAATACAAAGTATAATATCACAGGGATTTCTCCACACCTGGAACAATGAAACCCTAACCTGGTAGCACCATATAATTGTTAAATAGTGACACAATGTTGGCCTTGGCCCTAGAATTACTTAAACTTAGAAAAAAGCAGATTGCCTGCAAAAAATCTGTTATTTTTTATTAGTGCTCCAGAGAAGCATCTTAAGAAGGTGCTAAGATCATCATCTTTGCCCATCATTCTGTCTGCAACATGGCCACCTCCACCTTCTGAAATCTTCCTGTGGTTCCCCTTTTTTTTTTCCTGCATCAAGCTTAAGCCTTCTTGTCTTCATTTTCAAAGCTCTTCCCAATTCTGCTCCTCACTACATACCCAGAATTTTCTTCTATCACTCTGCCCCTTCCTCGCCCCACCACAGATGCTAACCTGCTCTGCCCATTGGTTCATTCTTCCCATAACACCTTCTTCCATGCCACCCCATGCAAATGTAATGCTATTCTTGATTTGATCTGCAGGCAACTCTTCTCTTTCAAACTACCTCAAGCCCCATAGCTTCTCAGATGCTTATTCCCCCTTCCTCCCACCCCCAGAATGCCAACTGATACTGAACAGGTTGAGGGGTAGTTGAGTGTATTTATTAAAGAATAAAAGAAAACAAAAATCCTACCTTGCCAACATAGGTACTTTGTAATCTAGTGTCTGGTTTCTTAATGGTGCTTTAATATTTACAAGTTTAAAAAAGAAACAGCACAATTTTAAACTATTACAGGTAGAAAAGTATCTGAAATGATTTTTTTTCCCATATGTCCATTCCCAGAATATGGAGCAAAGAAAAATTGATATTTTGCACTAATGGCAAATGAAACACAAATGAATACATAATTTATCCTTGTATCTTGTTGTATAACAAAAATAATTTGTTTGCCCAGTAGCTGTATACATTATAAACAACTAATAATGTTTGTTTTTTCTTGTGCTTTGTTGCAGATCGTTCCCGAGAAGCCTTGGAGCAATTAGTTGGACCAAACAAAATTAAACAAGTGACATGGACTGTTTATTGATTTTTATATAAAAACTCCCACGTGGTACAGGTTTTTCAGAAATCAACCATCTCTGGGGAACAGTCTTCTCTCTGGTAACCACTGTCGTATGTAATAGCAGATTCCTTCATTCTTTGTTTCTAAAAGAGCTGTTTGTGAACATCCAAGTCCTTTCATGTCATAGGTGTGCCTGTCCATGCCATGTTAATTAATATTGCCTGTAATTAAAGCAATGCCTTTCTTTACATCACAAGTCTGATTATCTTTTTGGGTGAAAAACATAGTTCCTGCCAATGTAACTGTGGTGGAGTCCTCACTCAGGCCCCTGGGTCTGGGACACCTTCTGGTCCACAAATCAGCCAGAGATGCTTCTGGTGCAGTCCCCATGCTTTTATTGTCAGTTCCCACCACCTTCTATGTACAAAGCTTACAGTCTATTCAGCCAGCTCCTCCATCTGCCTGGACATACACTCAGCCACACCCTGGCTCCTTGCTCCTCCTTGCCCTCTCCTGGCTTCCTTCCTCTGCCTTATATAGCCCTCTCCCAGTGAGGCCTACAGCTGCTTCTAATAGCCCTTCAGGCCTGGGCTTGCTCAGCTGTTTCCCCTCAGCCTCTTTAGCCAGGCTACAGTGGCAGATCTCTGGCTTAGCCACCAGTCTGTCACAGTAACAGTTAATTTTTAAGCTTTATTAAAAAATGTAGGACAAAAGAAGACTGAGGGGTGACCTGTTAACATTCTTCAAATAGGATAAGGGCTTTTATAAAGAGGCCCATCAGTTGTTCTCCATGTCAACTGAAGGCAAGACAAGATATAATGGGCTTAATCTGCAGAAAGGCAAATTTAGGTTAGATATTAGAAAAAACCCCACAACCTTTCCAACTATAAGGGTAGTTAATCTCTGGAAAAGCTTCAAAGAGAAGTTGTGTGATCCCCATCATTGAAGGTTTTTACAAACAAATTGGACAGATGCCAGCAGGGATGGTGTAGGTTTATTTGGTCCTGCCACAGCTTAAGGGGCTGGACTTGATGAACGCTCAAGCTCCCTCCCTTCCAGCCCTATATTTCTATGATTCTGAACTGCTTTCAACAGCTTGGAAGTATACAAAGATGTTAAAATATTTAAGCAAATTTTCAAAAAATTATGTATCCTGCCCATCTATTTTAAAGGATTTAGTTTTCAATGCAATAGGGTTTTTTCCAGCAGTCATCTCTGAAATGCATAACCCTACAAACTTACCATGAGTAACAACAACTAGAGACAATAGAGAATATGAAGAATTAAACCAAATCTTCATATAACTGTAGATAGTAGGCTGCTTCCACTCCCCACACCCACCCAAAGCACCAACATTTGTACACAAAGCTTTATAGTGTAATCACTGATCTCTGTTCCTGTGTAACGCATTACTCAGGTTATGGAAAACTATATTCAGTTCAATAACATGCTTATATCTAATAGAGATGTAACATCTCGTGTAATGAATTAGACAGTTAAATATAAAGTTTAACCTGTTAATCACTTAACTGGGGTCCGGGAGCGGGGCCAGGCTTGAGTGGCCCCCCGATGTGTTCTAGCTGGGCTGGAGCACCCCACACAGCATGGTGGGCTGGCTATGCTGGAACAGTCCCCTGCCTGGCTGCTCCAACCCAGCTGGGCCCCTGATTAACTAGTAAGCATCACTCAGTAAGATTAACCATTAACATCCCTAGTATATAACTGGGGGATCAATTTTAGACCTTTGTCACCTAAATCCCTCTTTATTCACCAAAACCAGCACTAAGGCCTTGTATCTAGTGGAGATTTGCTCTAATTATAGCCATTGGCATAGCTGCATGAGTGTATGCCACTAGTGCAGATATACCCTTGGCTGGCTTACTTCATTATATTTTGCCTTCATCTACTCGTTGGCTGTTTGTTTTATTATAGTTGGCTTGTCTCTCTATATACAAATTTATTTCTGCGTGACAACAGAGTGATGGCATCACATCACTCTGTGTCCCACTGCCGCTTTTCCCTTCCTGCCTCCCAGGCTGGCCCAGCCTTTTCCCTTCCTGCCTCCCTCCCCGGTGCTCGCAGGAGGGGGAAGCTAGGGCTGCTGCACTGCGGCCTTGGCCCAGCAGCTGGGGGGAGAGAGCGGCTGCTGCAGCCTTGACCTGGCCCTCTCCAGTGGCTGGGGAGGCAAGCCAGGGCTGGTGCAGCCTCAGCCCGGAATGGGGGGCTATGGGGCTCCCATTGCCTCGGCCAGCATCCGGGGGAGGAGGGCGGGAAGTGCCAGGGCTGGTGCGACCTTCACCTGGCCGCTGGGGGGGCAGAGGGCAAGCTAGGGCTGGCGTGGTGTGACCTGGCCTTCCCCGGCAGCCAGGGCAAGAGAGCCGGGCTGGTGCGACCTCAACCCAGCGGCCAGAGTAGGAGGGGCAGAGCTGGGGCTGCCACACCGCAACCTCAGCCTGGCGGCTTGGGTGTGGAAGTCCAGAGCTGCCATGCCATGGCCTCAGCCTGGCTCTCCCTGGGCTGGCGAGCATAGCAAGCAGGGGGCACAGTCCCCTAGTATTTCTTATTGAATTATTCTATTTGTCTGTAACGCAAGGAACTTACAGGCCCGTATCCCATATATATGGTTAGCTGAGGGAAGTTAACATAACGATGGTTAAGTAGGCGTGTGACCTTTGGCCTACATAATTGGCCTAACAGCCACCCTTTTCGATGTTGGGGAACTAGAAATTCTTATTAAAAAAGCAGCAGCTCAGTGACCTCTCTGTCACTCCACAGCAATATCGAAGCAAGTAACAAGCCAGGTCAGGCAACATAACACAGGTTTTGAGAATGAGCTAATTTGGACCCTTCCACTCTATTATTTGCCATCAAGCTCGAACAATGAGGAACGAGGTTCATCATTCAGTTGGCATGTCAGGAATGAGACTGGTCCTTTGTCTTTTACATCAAGTCCCCAAGGAAGGGTGTAAGTAGGCTAATCAAGGAGTTTCCGAAAGGGAGGGTACTAGAGTCACTCACAGAGCTGTACTATTCCCTTTTGGTTCTGTGGTTTGGAACTTTGATAACCCTTTTCATTTATTTTAGTAAAAGTTGCTAAGTCTGTGTTTTGCCCTCAGCGTGAGGGTTCTTGCCTTAAACTCCATGGCTGCGTCTAGACTGGCAAGTTTTTGCGCAAAAGCAGCCGCTTTTGTGCAAAGACTTGCCAGCTGTCTACAATGGCGCTGAATTTATAAGAAGAACACTGACTTTGTAATATACAAAATTGGTGGCATCACGTCACTTGTGCCCCATCGTCGCTTTCCTTCCTGCCTCCCCAGGCTGGCCCAGCCTTTTCTCTTCCTGCCTCCTCCCGGTGCTTGCAGGAGGGGGAAGCTGGGGCTGCTGCACTGCAGCCTTGGCTCAGCAGCTGGGGGAGAGGAGCGGCGGCCGCTGCCGCAGCTCACCTGGCCTCTCCAGTGGCTGGGGAGGCAAGCTGTGGCTGGTGCAGCTCAGCCCGGAATGGGGGCTATGGCTCCATTGCTCGGCCAGCATCCGGGGGAGGAGGGCGGGAAGTGCTGTGGCTGGTGCGACTTTCACCTGGCCGCTGGGGGGCAGAGGGCAAGCTTAGGCTGGCGTGGTGTGACCTGGCCTTCCCCGGCAGCCAGGGGCAAAGATGCTAGGGACACCATCCCTGCCTGTTCTGGCTAAGCCATTGATAGACCTATCCTCCATGAATTTATCTAACTCTTTTTTGAACCATGTTATAGTCTGGCCTTCACAGCATCCTCTGCCAAAGAGTTCTACAGGCTGTCATTGTTTGAAGAAATACTTCCTTTTGTTTGCTTTAAACTTGGTTAGTCATTTCATTTGGTAATCCTTAGTTCCTGTGCTATGAGAAGGAATAAATAGCACTTTGTGTATTTTCACCACACAACTCATGATTTTATAGACATCAATTGTAATAATTTTTGTTGCCTTTTTCTGAACTTTTTCCAATTCCAGTATAACTTGTGAGGGGGCAACTGTATCTGCATGCAGTATTCAAGATGTAGGCATAACATGGATTTATACAGAGGCAAGATGATATTTTCTGTCTTCTTATCTATCCCTTTCTAATGTTGTATAGCCTGATTCTGAACCAAGGAAGCTTACTTATTTTCTGGTCAGATCAACTGGTGAGCTATAACATTATTTTAAACTTTAAAAATCAGGCACCATAGGCCAGACATGATCCTGGATCTTGCTCATTCATCCATGGCCAGAAGTTCCTGCTCTGCAGGACCTATGCAGGGAGTACTTATATGCCAACAAAGCAAATCTTCTGACATGACAATTCACCAGTTTCTCACCAGTAAGAGGGAAAAAAACCAAGTACTTATCAGTTGCAGAATTATTTTAACAGGCAGGACAGCATGTTTTTGCCTGCTCCTGCCTCTCTCACAAATGCAGTGCCCGGCTAGCAAATGACGGCTCGGATTACACGAGGGACTTGCAACTCCAGCGTTTTGGCGCAAAAGCACTCCGATGCCAAAATGGTGATCGGGCTTATGTAAAGAAAAACCCAGTAAATAAAACTTAAAAAACAACTATCATTCTAGCAGCACTCTAAGGACCAACAAAACATGTAGATGGTGAGTAGATAGTTAAGAACCAAACAATGGAGGTGCTAATGGTTCTTAACAGACTCCTGTAGCTACTTGAAATATCTACTCACCATCTACATCAGTGGTTTCCAACCTTTTTAACTACATGATCACTTTTCAATTGAAGTGCAATGTAAGATCTACCTCAAACCCAAATACCCTTGCCCGCCCTGCTTTCTTCCTGCCCCTTCTCTGAGGCCTCATCCTGCTCATTCCATCCCCCTTGCTCCCCATCCTCACTCACTTTCACCAGGTTGGGGTGCAGACTCTGATCTTGGGCCAAAGGGTTCAGAGTGTGGGAGGGGCTCCAGGCTTAGCCCAGGGTGAGGGTCCAGGAGGGGTTTCAGGGTGCAAACTCTGGGAGGGAGGTTGGGTGTAGAGGGACTCGTGTCTGGGGCAGGAGATTGGGTATAGGAGCGGGTTCAGAGCTGGGACAGGAGTTCAGGAAGCAGGTTCTGGCTGGGTACCACTTAACTGAGATGGCTTTCAGATGGTGGAGCAGTGGGGTTAAGGCTGGCTTACTCCTCCCCTGGCCCTGCATCACTCCTGAAAGTAGCTGGCATGTACAGCAATGGCTCCATGGCGCCATGTGCCACCCTTCATCTACAGGCACTGAGCCCACAGCTTCTACTGGCCACGGTTCCCTGTTATTGATCAATGGGAGCTGCAGGAGCGGTGTCTGCAGGCAGGACAGCATTTGGGGACCCTCTGCTCTGCCTCTCTCAGGGGCTGCAGGGACATGCCAGCCACTTCCAGGAGCAGCAATTACCACAGGGATAACGACTCCAGCCATGCCAGGTTAGGCATTTTAGAACTCACTACTCAAAGAATTCAATGCAAGCATAAGAGAGAAATTAAAATTATGAAATGCACAGACCAGTCAAAAACCAAAATAACCCACTTTGCAGAATTATTTTCAATTTGGCAATCCCAAGCAGCTACAGACTTCACAAACCTGATCTAGAACGCTTCAGAGAAGTCATCCGAGTTAGTCATAATAACAGGGAAAAACTTAAAACAAGCAAATAGTCTAGTAGCACTTTAGATAACCAAACATGTAGATGTATCATTTTCATGGGCAAAACCCACTTCTTCAGATGACCGAATTATACAAGCAGAAGGCTCCGCAGAGAGCAACCCCAGGGCAGAGGGTAGGAGCAGCATGACAGTGGGTAGAGGGGCAACAGAAGTGCCAGCACTTGATAGCTTCCTGGCCAAACCAGACAGGATCACCTGTCAGAGGCACCAAGATCTACCAGTAGATCCCGATCTATTGGTTGGTGACCACTGATCTACATGTTTTGTTGGCCCTTAGAGTCCTGCTAGACTGATTGTTGTTTTTTAAGTTTTTCCTGATCTAGAAAAGTAGGCTGGGAAAAAATTCCTTGGAAAAACATGCCAAGATACAGTAAAATTAAAAGGCACATCTATAATACAGTGGCTTGTCCTGGCAATGAGTGTTGGGCAACAAAGAAAACATAGGATTGTGAGGTAATAACCATGAATGAAAAAAAACAAGGGGGTTTCAGGCTCAATAGGTTTGGCCACGCAATGTGCAGTTGTGACAACTACACGGGTGAGAGAGTCCAACTGATCAAGACTGAAGGAAAAAGACAGAGGCTGAGTCAAGAAGTAGTGGGGGCTGTCATTAAGGAAGACTTGATAGCATGTGGTATGATACTGGATATGGCACTGAACAGAGCATTGCAGAGGGAGCGGACTCAAACCAAACTCCATGGAATGGGATTAATGCAAGGAAGAAGTAGTAGTGATGTCATGTCTAAAGCCACTTAACCATTTAAATCATTTAAAAGACCAAAGAGAGGTGTCACTGTGTAACAAGGCCTGTCTTCTCCTGATTTGTTTGGGATTCACTGCCCCGGCCACAGTCTCCTTCAAGGCAGTCGTATTGACCAAGCTTAAACAACCCCCCAACAAGCCCTATTTCCTCAGTTCACCTTAGGCTACAATCCCCAGAGGACTTTCCCCTCTTACTACTCAGGCTCCAGCCAGGCAACTCTGGGGCTACGTCTAGACTGGCATGATTTTCCACAAATGCTTTTAACAGAAAAGTTTTTCTGTTAAAAGCATTTGCGGAAAAGAGCGTCTAGATTAGCACGGACGCTTTTGCAAAGCACTTTTGCGGAAAAGCGTCCGTGCTCAATCTAAACAGCGGTTTTTCAAGAAAGCCCCGATCGCCATTTTCGCCATCGGTCTTTTTGCACAAAACAGTCCTGAGCTGTCTACACTGGCCCTCTTGCGCAAATACATTTGCGCAAGAGGGCTTTTTCCGAACGGGAGCAGCATAGTATTTGCGCAAGAACACTGACAATCTTACATCAGATCGTCAGTGTTCTTGCGCAAATTCAAGCGGCCAGTGTAGACAGCTGGCAAATTTTTCCGCAAAAGCACCTGCTGTCTTGCTGTTTCCTAAAGCTTTTAACTCTGCCTCAGCTGGTATCTCTCTCTCAGGCCCAAGCACCTTCCTTTAAAAAATTAATATGGGCCAGCTGATGAAGCACACAGCACTTGTGTTAAAGGGGTTTGAAAATCTGTAGAGATCATATTAATATGTACATCAGCAGGACTAAGCTATTCTTATTCTCATGAATACATGCTAGTTGCATGGGACAAAGAGCTCACAATAATGCTATATTCACCTGGGTATGAAATTGTATAACTGCATTACACACAGGAAGGAGATTTAAATCTCTGAGAAGAGCTGCAGGCACATGCTGCTGGGGATAAAACTTACTTCCTGGGACAAAACAGCCTCATAATTGGCCAAGTAAATTTGTGAAGCAGCCAGAGAGTTGAACACTCTTATCTTCACTAGACATTGAAAACTAGATTCTTATCAACTGCAGCAGTCAGCAGGGACCCACTGATACTGAATTTCTATTATCTTCTCCCCGTTTATCTTGATATTGTATGTAGTTATATCCTGTTCAGCCTTTGAAGACATACCCTTAACTTACATTGGCTTCCACAGGGCAGGAGGTGGGGAAGGGGGAGGGATGACCTGCACATCTGAGGGAGGAATTTGCCTGTAAGGCTTCGCTCAAACTATGGGCCAGAGCCTCACCTGGAGTGAAGGGATGTAATTATATGGATTTCAGTGGCATTGCAGCAGTTGGGCCAGTTGAGGATCTGCTCCATTTTCCAATGTTCCATTTTCATACTTTAAAAAAACAGCAAATATTTATTTTTTAAACGCCTTCTTTTGTTCAGATTCAGTTTTAGCAGCTTTTGGGGAAACAGATCAGGGCTGGTAACTCCAGACGGTGCTTGAGGTTAATCCATTGTTTTCTTGCCTAGTGGATTCCGGAAGTGAATATTCTGCCACTTTGTGCAATTGACTATGCATGGGGTGGGCTATGAACTGAGGCCTTCCAGGGTCACCAATTAGCACTTTAGTTCCATGAGTCCTGATGCATTTCCTCAACCAGTGATGAAGACTGTTTGCAAGTTGTTCATCATAAAACATATCCCCCAAAACAATGAGGTTCCACTTGTTCAGCTCTGTACCAATGATGTTCTTGGTTAGGACAGGAAAGGGATTGACATTGTTCAGCTCACAATTTAATACCATGGCCATTCCTGCAACTGAGAACAAGCACATGAGAATTTATTTAAAACTCTATACTAATATTTTCACAAATTCTTTCTGTGGAAAAAACTCTTAATGTTAACTAGCCTTAACTAACTTAACAGTGTTAACTAGCCTTCATTAAGGTAGTAATTTAGCAACTTCCAATCACTGATGGATTTGATTCTCACACCATCTTTGTAAGATATTACCCCCATTTTACCGATTTGGAACTGAGGCACAGCACAGATGAAGTGAGTTACTCAAGATCACACAGGTAAACAGTAGCAGAGCCAAGAATTGAACCCATTAATGCAAGTCCTAATTCAGTGCCTTTGCCACCAGACAATACTTCCTCCTTAGTTAACAAAGAATATTAAGCAAATTAATAAGAATAAATCAATTATAAAGGGTGTCTAGGCGAAAACAAGTAAAAATAAGACATGTAAATCGCTGTTAGCCACATAATCAGAAAATAATTATTAAACATGTAGAAAATGGACAAATCATTCTTGGTGTAACTTCCCAGAAATCATAGTTACCCCAGAGATGGAGATAGTATCAGTGTGGTTCATTCAAAATTAAACTCCATAAGAAAGCTCATTAGTCTCTTTTCCTAAATAACACAATTAACAATACAGGCCAGATTTCAAAATTGTGGGTGTGCAAACTCTTAAAGAAATCAGGTCACTCACTTAGGTGCTGAAATATGGATAAAGTGCATAAAAGTCAGGAATCAGGATCTAAATGCTCACAGGTGACTGGGGCCCAATTTCACAGGAGGGTACTCAGATCAGTCCTTTAAGGTTTCTCAAATCAGGCACCCCAAAGATGAAAAACCCAGAATCAAACACTTGGGAAAATAAATCAGGCCTCAAAGTATAAAAATGTAGTTATACGTTTCCTATGTGAAATGTGTTAATTTTTTAATTCTTCTAGAAATTGTGTTTGTGGGGAGTGAGGGTAGTATGTGTGTGTAATCTTGTTTTAACTTGAATTTCTTGATTACATTTTTTGTTGTTGTTACAAATTCAAAGCAGTGTAATCTAGCATACTGAAGAGTGTGGGGAATGCTCTGGTAGTCTCAATCAGAGGTTATCTTTCAAATATTAACTTGGATTATTTGGACATATTTTAGAAATGGAGCCTGGGTTTCTTTGACCTAAGTATGAAAAGAACAAATTGTTAAGGATGAGCGTTATTCCATCCTAGAGGTGATAAGCTGTTTCAAAACAGACATAGAAAATATTTGAGATAAAAAAATAATATTGAGATAAAAACTGAATAGACTATTTTCAATTGAATTTGCAGAGAATAAATCTATTTCTTTAACAAAATGTATCAGAAACGTAAGTTAACCCCTTGACTGCACTCTTAGGTGAAGTCATTTATAATGTTGATTCAAATACGGGACTGCTGCTACATGGAAGATATGAGTAAAAAGCTGCATAAACAAGTTACCAGGGAAATGCAGACATTTAGGCAAGATTGCCAAAGTATGTGAGGTAGGAAGGGAGGATTTTTGGAATCTTTTCTAAAAAATCCCCATCCAAGTATCTGTCAGGTTTGAAGGTAACTCTGAAATACTGAAATAATATATTAAGTCTGATATTTTTATTGTTACAAGAGACCTTGAGAAAATTCACAGAGCCAGTTTTGCATCAAGTTGTAATGCTGCAGAAGACATTAAAGGCATCATCAATTTTGATGCAACTGAGGCTGTTAATGACTGAACTTGTTATACCAGGAGACAGGGTTGGTTGCAAAGGCCATTGTGAAAAAATAATAGGGGTGTATGTAAAATTATTGTGCACTCATTCTTCCTTTTGGAGAGAGAACTCCAAGAGCTTTTCAAACATTAAGTCTCATGGCACTGTGATAAATAGTATCCCTATTTTAACATCTGGGGAAACCGAGGCACAGATTAGTTAAGTGACTTGCCCAAGGTCAATGAGCAAATCACTGCTAGTGCTGGAAATGGAACCTAGTTCTCCTGCTAATCCTATGATCTATCACTAGACACCATTCTACTATAAGTTCAGGTCCTAGTGACTTGGAGCCCACAACAAAAAAGCACCACTAAAATTGGCAGGCTTGGCAGAGAGGCCAAGCCTGATTAGGCACAGAGACTTCCTCTTCCACCAAAAGAGGAAGATGTATTGTTAGGGAGTTTGCTCTGGAGTTTGCTCTAACATTCATTTCAGTGAGCATAATCAAAGAGTAAGGTACTACTTAGGCCATGGATTGGCAAAATATGGCCCATGGGCCACATCCAACCTGCTAAGCCATGGGATCTGATCCATGAGAGCCTCACCCAGGCTCCCTGCCTGCCTTGCCCACTGTTCAGAGCAGGGCTTTGAATGCTGCAAGCCCGGACACTGGGGCGGGAAAGAGGCTTCATGTACTGCCCACAGCACAATCCCACAGCTTCCATTGGCCAGTTTCCAGCCAGTGGGAACTGCCTGTTTGCAGGACAGGCAGTGCGTGAAGTACTCCTCCCTCTCCGGGCTTGCAGCATTCAGAGCCGCACATGGCCCCCCACAGTCTGCAAGGGCATAGAAGGCAGGGACCCTGGCTGAGGAACCTGCTGGGCTGTTGGCCAGGAGCTACCCAGATAAGTGCATCCCAGCCAGAGCCTTACTTTGGGACCCTAGCCTCTCCCTCCCATAACTCTCTGCCCCCTAACCCTCCCCCAGACCCTGCAACCCAATCCCCTGCACCCCCGCCCCAGGTCACAACCCCCTCCCAGACCCTGCACCCCTCCTTCTGGTCAGAATCTTCTCCTGCACCCATAGCCCTCCCAAACCCTGCACCCCAGTCTCCTGCTCCAGGTCACAACTGCCTCCTTCACCCAAACTCCCTCCCAGATCCCACACCCCCGCCTGCACTCCAATCCCTTATCCCAAGCTCCCTTCTGCACCCATCCTTTATCATCGACTCTGCACCTCCTCCATTAATATCATGGAAGAGTGTGGCCCTTGACCACTTACAAATTCTTGGCGTGGCCCGCCCCCCATAAAAAATTATTGCCTTCCCCTGACTTAGGCCCTGTCTACACTGCCACTTACACTGGCAAAACTTATGTTGCTCAGGGTGTGACTATTAAACCTCTCTGAATGACATCAATTACACCAGCGTAAGTGGTAATGTTCTCAGCACTATGTCGGTGGTAGAAGCGATCACTGCTCATTGGGGCTGGTTTAATTAATTTAACAGCTCTCAGAATAGAGATCTACAGGAGAGATCTTAAAGTGGTGCAGCTGCATCGGTACAGCTCTGCCACTGTAAGCTCTGTAGTGTAGACATAGGCTTAGTCATGTTAGTAAGGATGGCACAACCTAGTCCTCCAATTCTGCCAAAGGTGCAAGTCCAATAGTTCTGTAAAATGAAGCACTGGGCAGGACCTGTGAAACTTTTCTGCTTCTTTCTAGCTTTATTTAAAACCTGAATTTCTTCAAACCAGTGAAAGAAATGCTACTCATCAAATCGGCTGTAAAAACATTTTTGGGCAGTGCTTGGAAAGAAGCATCTTACCGGGGTCGATGTCATTAGCAAGGATCTGGGATGCACCACTCATCACAGCGGCGATTGCTGTTGCTCCACATCCACTCCCAAGATCTAGTACTGAGCCCATTCTGACAACATCTGGGTTATCTAGGATATACCTGAATATAAAACAAAACCTGTGTGAGAGTCCATTTCATAGTTGTACTGATGCATCAGATATTAACTCAAAAGATGCCCTTGCACACAGCCTCTCATACAAATCAGAGCATCTGTTCTAATACCAGAAACCACCAGAAGGTGCATGAAATAACAGCAACAAACTATAGCCTTCACAGAATCATAGAGCTGGAAGAGACCTCAGGAGGTCATCAAGTCCAGCCCCCTGCCCAAGGCAGGACCAATCCCAACTAAATCAACCCAGCCAGGGACCTTCTCTCCATTTAAAACGTAATAAATGGGTTAAAATTGGATGGTGGCTATAAAGCTTGACACTAAAACCAGGAAATGGAAAAATTGAATCTGGTAGTGAAAACTATCAGTACAAATACAATATCTGGACAGTTTGATGCAGCGCTCAGTTTCAGACATGCAAGTTCTCTAACTGCAAAGCACCTGGTTCACTCATGTCTTGCCACATGATTTATCTGACAACTTGCAACAAGAGTGCCTTTTCTGGTTTTTAAAGAGCCACATGCCCATTGCATTGAAATACGGCAGAGGAGTCACTGGATACATAAGACTAAACTCACAGTGAAAGTGAGATTATCCCAGGCACCCTGACAGCCAGAACCATGTTGGTGTGAAGAATCAGCAAACAAAAACCACTAACCTGGAACTAGGGAGGAAAAGCCTAAAGACTATAAGAGCTGGGTATTATTATATTACTCAGTGAGTCATTTTCTCCCACATGGGAGGGTGGGATGCAAGTTGTCATCGCTTCACCAGCCCTATGACAGTATACAACAGGTGAAAAATCTTCCCCAAGGATTTCTTCACACTATTCTGGGATGAATGAGGTTTACCATCCTCCCCTTATTCCCTCACAATAGGCTGGAAGCACGATCTTCCTAATGTGCAGATAGTCTGACATCCACAGGGATATTCGGTAGATCTGAGGACACCAACAAAAAGGGAAGAGTATTTGGTCACTTGCTGGGCACCCTTTCCCTTATGGCAGCTTTGCTCTCCCAGGTGAGCCCATATATGGAAGGGCTTCACAGAAAAAGAGAAGCATGCTGCAGAACCCTGCCTGGATCTGTAGTAATGCAGGGAGTGAGGGTGATTGTGCCTGCAATATTTTTAAGTACTTTGATTCCAACTCAGTGTTTCTCAGATTGCTGGTAATTTTGATGTTTACTTCAGAAAACAGGTGGGGCCTAAATGCTACCACAGTGTGGATATAGATTGCCTTAACGCTGGATACGGTAGTCTGCAAAGATATGTTAACTCAGGTTACTCTGAAACTTCACCTTGACAGAGCTTAGATGTTGTGGAAAATGAACCTACAATTGTGGAAGCAGCCTTTTTTCCATCCATTTTTCACTTTTCAGATTATGCCACTAGTTACTGAAATTCTCAAGTTAGCAAAACAGCAAGTTAAATCATTTGTTGAAATGCCAGGAAATTAATTAATGTCACTAACCAAATGGTTAGGTAGAAAAAGCACCCTGTGTTAAAACATGGAGATGAAATTAACTACAGTACCTAATTAATTGACTTACCATTTTTAGCAGCACTTTAACTGTGTTGAATGTCAGTCTAGTCAACTCTCATAACTTAGCTGTGAGACTCATTTTTTCCAACTTAAAAAAAATCTCTGATTTTTGCTGTCTTACAGACAAAAATAATAAAAACTTAAAAACCCAAACCAACCCCAAATCAGACCTTTCCCTGTCAGCTCAGTGGGAGAAGGCTGAAGGTTTGCTGTTGGCAGTAATGACTCATGACTTTTTACGCTACTAGATATGAAAAGATACTTTGGGTGATACAAGAACATCAGCAGCCCCTGAGAATTGGAGACATTTTGACAACAAACTGCCAGAAACAAAACATGGCACAGAGTTTGTAAATGAGTGCAATACTGTCAGATAAATTTAAAGGAATCCTGCCTATGTACATCCTCATCTCCTTATTTAGGACTTTAGAACAAATATGGGTATAAGTTAGGCCTTGCCTACACTAAAAGTTGTATTAGCAACATTGTTGTTCAGTGGACACAGATGTGCTTCCATGAGTACGTTTGTCTTCTCCTGGAATACTCTGAGTTATTGAGAACTAAGTATTCCCCTCCTGAAGTGAGGCTACATGATGGGATTAAACACGCCACAATATTTTTATGGAAAATGTAAAATTTTCCCACACATCCAGATTCAGTCCTGGCATAAACATGCTGTGCCACTGAAGTCAACAGATTTAATGGCCATCCATTATTCTACAGACAGCAGCCACAGACTTCATAATCGTCAGCAGAGATAGTACTCACAATCTTCTGTTCCAAAGCCATGGGCTTCTATCCCTCAACCTAGAGGAGAATCTGTGTTAGGTGTTCTTGTACTAGACTTTATGTACTCCTTTGGCTGCAGCCACTAGAGATTTGTCAATTTTATATGTGTTCACTTTTTTTTGATTGTATCCCTTTGGTATATATGGTCATGCCAATTTTCTTCCACAATTTGATCTGAGGAAGTGGGTCTGGCCCACGAAAGCTCATCACCTAATAAACCATCTTGTTAGTCTTTAAAGTGCTACATAATCCTGTCTTTTGTTGTGACAAGCAAAACTGATGTTTTATGCAGCAGGGAGTGACAATAATGTTGACTCTAGCTAGTGGTCATTGTGCACTATACCTGGACAGGGCTTGGCCACCTGGCCAGTAGATTGCCCAGAAAGGATCACCAAAGGGCCACAGGGCAGCCCTCTCCTGCCAGAATCTGCAGCGAGGCGTCAGAAGTCGCAGTCGTATCTCTGGAGTGAGGTGCCCGCTGCTTGTGACTTCAGTGTTCGTTTCCAGAAACGTTCTCATTTCAGGATCCAGGACACTTCCTGGAGTCCTGCGATAGCAGCATCTCCGTATCAAAGAGGTACTTCTTTTACTACTCCTTGAAGCTTTTGTAAGGACACCCCTACAGCCAAAGCCTATAAACCACTTCCAGCAGCTGAACACCATGGCTCCTCTTTGGTAAAATCCTTCCTGATCTGAATTCAAAGGAGCTGCACAATGAAGGTTTATCTTGGAAGTGTGTGGGGAGAGGGGTTTGGCACCAATTCAGAAGTGGTTTTGTTGTGTAGCAATGGATGGCAATTCCTGCAAACAAGAGCAACATTGCAACAGCGATAAAGTAGCTATTTCAAGGTCACGTGCTATCAGTTCTGTAAGAGGCAGCAACTGGACAGGTGTTGCTGTATGCTGATGAAAGGTCTCAAGTTTATCAGACTCCTATTTCCTCACAGTTTTATAATGCAGTTCTAAGGAAAGGCAAACTCTACACTAGGATGGAGACACTTGGAGAATGGTGGAGGAGGGGGGTTGGATGTGAAGCAACAGTTCATGTGACATTACTCTAGTTCTGTTATGGCAGGAGGAAATACCATTTGACCGTTGGGACAAACCATTGCTCCACCAAAGTCCATGGCAAAATTCTTGTTGACTTCAATGGGATTAAGATGTGGACACCTACGGACACATGAACGAGCACTGGGCATAAATTACACCATATACTGTTACTGCTGGGCTTGCCGTTTAGATGGATTTGATAATTTCAGCTTTAGACCTTGGATGGCAGCTGGTACAGGCATGTGAATTGTGCATCTAAATCTAAGGCCAGGTCTATGGTACACCCTTTTACTGGCAGAGCTACATCAGGCAGGGATGTGAAGGTATAATCCCTGACTGACAGAAATGTGCCGATAAAAGTCCCTAGTGTGGATGCAGTTATATCGATAAAGACCGTTTAATGGTTTTGCCAGCATATCTTATTTTACTTGGCGGGTGCGAGAGCGGGGCTGCATCCAGTCTAGCTACTAGTGTAGCTATACTGGCAATGCATTCTCAGTATAGACCTGGTCTAATGCTTGGCTTACTGATCTCACATTCTGGAGCAGGAATTCCTAGAGGGAAGGAGAGATGCAAAAAGGATGCAAAGGACACAGAGTGAACATTAAATTGCACCTTTGAGCTACAGCCTCCAAAGCCCTATTTTCAGTCCTTTTAAAATAGGACTTTAAAAGGGCTTAAAAATTCCTTCTGAAGAGGTTTGGGGAAGGGCATTACTTTCCATTGCATTAATGCTGCCTTTGGATACTTAAAATATAATCCATGACAGTGGTGGTGGTGACGTTCAAGGGATCGTTCCATAAAACTCAACAAATCAGGGAACTGTATATGGGAAAGTGTCTCAAATACTTCCAGTGTCAGTGGCTGAATTGACAGATTTGAAGATTAAATACACAAATTTTTTAGTGTCTGCTTCTCTGCTCCCCACAGATAAACAACAGCAGGATGTTTACACTTTTTGCTTTCCAGTGAATGTTATATGCAATTATGCGCAGACATAGCACAAGGCCTGAGAGTAGGGCATGTTGTTGTTACATGTGGTGTGAACTTTAAAGTGGCTATAGAAATGCTAATTAAAGGGGCAATGGCTGCTTTGAATTTGACAGTGCTGTACTTAACTAATCTACTTCCCAGTGATGAGTAGTCCCTGCAAAGTGGGGAGCCATTAAACCAATTTCTGGGGATGTTAAGCTTTCACTAAAACAAGAGGAGATTCCAACCCAAAGGGTTGTGCAGAGAACCATCTGCGAGCTGAATGTAAACTGTAGTGCTCTCTGCAGAGGGAAGATTTTGGCACCTATGCCGAGGCTCCGAGCCTTATCAAGCAGTAGCAGAGTGCAATTAACAACACTGGGCAGCTTCCTTGCTGCCAAAACACTGTGGGAAATAGCAAAACTGCTATGACTCCGGTCAATACACACTGCTGGGTGGGACAGATATGAGCTACTTGTCAGGAGGAGGACCTTAAAAAAAGACTGTGGCCCTAATTCACTGATACCCCCATGCCACTTTCCACCAACTCTACCAGCAAAAAAATGGCCTTAAAGCTGCCTGTCTCCTATGGAATTTCCCCAATGCAGAGGCAATCACTGGCAGGTATAGACTAAGCATTAAAATGTAGACTTAGGACATGGCCACTCATTTCTGTTGCACCCACAGTACTGAGCCACTGGAGTGCAGGACCGAGCCCTTAGTGCGTTCACATCATTTTTTGCCTTTCAGGAAGCAAATCAGGACAACAACAAAAGAAATGATTAAGCTGTTATCATTTACTTCACCTCTCTGCTGAAAATTCTTGCTGCTTTGAAAATTGATGGAACTATAAAATCTCTCTTTCCTCTAATTTTTTTGCAGGTGTAGGGACAAAATACCTTATTTTCCATTCAAGAAGAGCTCTGTTATTGAATCTCCTGTGGATTTCCTTGTAAAGCGGGCTGTTAAACTGAGGGAACAATCTGAATAAGTGTAAGACAGGTCAAAAGTTTAATCATTAAAAGGGACTTTGTTAATTTAAAAATCACACTCCTAAAATATGTTACACACAGTAGCACAAGTTACACGTATAACTACAAGTGGATTGACCTGGGTACCTATAGGCTAGTTAATCTGACCTCAACACCAGGCAAAATAATGGAAAAGCAGTATTCACCCAATAAAGAATTAAAGGATAGGAATATAATCAGCACTAGTTAAAATGGCTTTATGGAAGTTAGATCTTATCAAAATTACCTGATTTCATTTTTTTGAGTAGATTATGTCTGAATGGCATAAGCAATGTTCCCTCTATTTTTTTTCCCATCCACATACAGAATAAATTTTGAAGCTTCAGGGTGTAGCCAAGTTAGTATGTACAGGAAAAAACAACAAATGGTCTGGTAGCACTTTATAGACTAACAAAACATGTAGATGGTATCATGAGCTTTTGTGGGCACAGCCTCCACTTCTCCTCTACTTCTGAGGAGGTGGGCTATGCCCACGAAAGCTCATGATACCATCTACATGTTTTGTTAGAATACATTTTGTTATGTGCACCGAACCATGTGCAGATGTGCACTACCAGTAGAAAGACATGCTGCCAGCTGGGGTGGCATTTGAATCTCTCCTGACGGCCGCCCAAGTGCTCTGTTTACCAGGAACACAGGAAACAGGTAACTATATAATACACTGTAAAGCATTTGATGTAATACTGTGTGACATTGATTAAAATACAGCACTAAGCAACATCCACAGAGCACGTGTTATATGAATTCAGCACTGACTAACTGGCAGCTCTCAAAAAGTAGTTGTCAATCATCATTGAATGGAAAGTTGCTAGTGAGGTTCCCCAGTAATCAATATTAGGCCCAGTACTATTCAACACTCTTTGCTCAATGATCTAGATGTAAATAAAAAGCCACAGATGATAAAATTTGCAGATGACACAAAAATTAGTGGACTGCTACATGATAACAGGATAATTTTACAGAGCCATCTGAATCACCTGGTAGCCTGAGCCCAGTCAAATGCAGATGACTGAAGAAGTGGGTTATGCCCACGAAAGCTCATGATACCATCAGCGTGTTTTGTTAGTCTTTAAGGTGCTACTAGACCAGTGTTTCTCAACCTATTTTTATAAAGTACCCCTTTAAAAAAAATTATAAGTACCCCCAGTACCTACAGTTTTCAGACACACCATTTTTTTTTCTACTATTGCAACATATTTGTTTCAACAACTTAATCGTAGCCGGGCGGGTGATGAAATTTTTTGGTGTAAAAAGTACAAAAATAATAAAGTGCTGTAAAACTTAAAACAAAAATTCAGTTTTCTCCATGTTCCAGTTGTGTTTATGTACCCCCCAGACTCTCAAGTACCCCTAAGGGTACTTATACCACTGGTTGAGAAACACTAGTCGTTTTTTATGTACATTTCTAACATTCACATTTGCAAAAGGCAACAACAAAATTAAAGAAGATTCTGAAAAGAGCCACAAAAATAATTCGGGCAGATTACAGTGTACAAGTACTTAATAGGAAGAAAAGACCAGGTACCAAAGGGCTCTTTAAAATCAAGTACACGGTGGCATAACCAGTCCAGAACCAATGTCTGGCAGCTGAAGCCAGGCAGATTCAAATGAGAAATTAGGCACACGTTAATTATGTTGTACGAGATTAACCACTGGAAGTAACTACCAATGGCAGTGGTGTATCCTCCATCTCTTGATGTCTTCAGGCAGAGACTGGATGCCCTTTTGGAAGACGCTCTTTAGCGAAACCTAACTTAAGCTTGTTAGTCAGACACAAGTTATTGGGCGCAGGATAAGGGTGAAAGTTAATGTCTCATACTGGATGTCAGACTACATAGTTCCTTCTGATTCTAAACTATGAATTTATGAAGCTGAAAGACATCACAGACTATGTGAAATTCTGTGTTGTAGATATGGTCATATTCACTAGATCATCTAATGGTAATTTCTGTCCTTAAAATCTTTGAATCTACCAAAAAGAGAGGAAAAATACTTTTTTTCAGTTTGTACTGTGCATTTGACTGCACTTTATTTTATGGTCAGTGTCATGATTTCCCCTGTTTAGACAGTTTGCCTAGGCATATTGGTTTTTCCTACAGCAACAGGAGAGGAAAAATTGGTTTTAAAAAATAAGAAACATAAGAGTAAAACACACATATGTTGATAGAAGAACTCAACTGCAGGTAGCCTTTTTGAATTGATTTTAAACTGCCTTAAAATTAATCCAAAAGAGATCTGCAAGGTCTGCTTCACTGACCACGTACCTCTCTTTCCAGCCTCATGGCTTTGTAGTGCAACAAGCCTGCTGCTCAGCACAGCATTGTAAAGTGTTCTAAACTAAATCACGTCCATCCATCCCTGTCTTCATCGGCCAGGGGAGCAGTGACTGCCAGTAAAAGCAGTCCTTGTTAGAAAAGTGCTAACACTGTGCTAACACTATTGCAGACAAGATATTAACTTTTCTTTTTTGTTAAACCTACCTTTGATATTACTGTGACAGCTTAACTCTGGAGTCAGTCAGCACAGTGACTTAATTTGTCCTTTTGTTATTTTTTGCAACTTGTGTTGTTGCTATGGTTAGCAAATGGTATTACCCTGTCTTCTGTTTCCTGGTTCACGTGCACCAGCACAGTGAGGTCATCAAACTCGTGCTCTGCTTTGGAAGCCACGTGCATCTTTTCCCCCTTACATCCCTTAAAGGGGACAGCATTTAGTATGGCAGCACTTCTGCTGGGTCTGCCTTGAGATCCCAGTTTAAAGAGAAAAAAATTCTGCAATGGCAGGGAGCTAGATCAGACTATCTGACTTCTGTGATTCTTGCTGAGATTAGATTGGGATTGTTCACAGGAATAGTCTAATTAAAAATTGCATGATTTTAAAAAAGGCCAAATGTTCTTCCTTAAAGAGAGCAACTGAGATTACAACATCAGAAAAGATCTTTGCAGCCTAATTTACTTTCCACTCCTTAAACTGATAGTTTATTCTTTGTGTTTCACTTAGCCAGGACTGTGAAAATAAAGTAGCCTGTTACATTTTCAGGTTCTCATGCCTTAGCACAATGCTGTAACGTCAGGGGTGCCAACAATTTGTTTGTTTGGCTTTTCTTTTTAAGATTGAAACTCTTAGAATTCCATGGCCCTTCATACTTACTGATAAGAAATATTTCCCACGCCAGTGTTCTAATTGGTTTTCAGTTCTGCATCTGAAAGAAAAGAACAAAATGAAACAAAAATAATTAGTGTGATACAATTTATAGTAGATACATTCCTGTAGGGAAAAATAATTATTAATTATCAGCTATCGGGAAGAAATTCAAGATGTTAGATTCAAAATAAAAATATAATTTGGTGACTGAAAACAATATTGTTTTGAGATTGTCTTGCTGTGTGATTATTGGCTTGTAAGGAGTAAAACCTTAAAGCTCCAATCCTGCACTCACTACAACAGAACTACTCACAGAGTGAAAAATGGGCCACATCAAAGTTAATGGGAGTTTTGCCATTGACTAACAGCCAGGATTTCACTGACATTGCATCAAATTAAGCACCACCTGGATAAATCTTTACAAGATCAGGACTTGAACCTTCAATGGCTAGTATAGGCTTTAACCATACTAATGTCATTGACAGTAATAGGAGTTATCCATCTAAATTCTATCAAACTCTGAAAGTGGAGTGGAAAGTATATAACCTAAATTAATGCATATAAAAGATCTCAGTGTTGAATTATATTGTATTTTTTTAAATATTACTATGTTCTTGAGCATTACATCTGTATTCATGAAACTAAAACTCATCAGCACCAAATTCAATCAAAATACAATGGCCATTTTCTTTAAAATGTGACCATTCATCATACAGATGTGAGATAAAACTTCTCAATGGGATGTAACATAACATTCTCTCTCAGATCAATGTTTACATTACACACTGCTCTCTCCTGATCTCTAAATAAATTCATGTTTTATACTTGTGTCAAAAAAAAAAGATTTTTGAAAAACTCTTGCTAAGTAGGATAAACTAACCCTAAATTTTAAAATGTAAATAAAAATAAGATGGGAAATGGACGTACACCTTTTCTTAGTAAAGTGAAGAAAAAATATCTAAACTCACTCATAAAAGCCCTGATGAAATAAAGTTAACTGAGCCTGGATCAGGGTTTCCCAGGCTTTCTGTATCAGCAGCCTCTTTCAAAGGGATCTACTGGGAACATTCCTCCCCTCCTCTTGCAAACTGATATTATACAGTCTATACCCTTCCTGAAGCAAATTTATAATATGCTTCTCTCTCACAGATCCTCTCTGTGCTCAAACTCTGTCTCCTCTACCTGTGTGTTTCCTTCCCACTAGGTTTCCTCCACCTAAACAACAATTTCCCTTCCAATCTCCTCATCTGTTTTCTACCAAGAGCCTGTCCATCCTCCCACACCTCTCTCCCAGCACTGCCTTTACACTGGGGCTACATCTACACTGCAGGCTTTTTGCACAAGAACAGCTGTTCTTAAGCTAAAACTTGCAGAGCGTCTCCACTGCACGCACTTTCTTGCGCAAGTAAATTTACAGTACAGCGTGGGAAAACAGGGCTTCTTGCACAAGAGTTATTCCTCTCCTCACGAGGAATAAGTCTTCTTGCGCAAGAGCTCTTCCACAAGAAGGCAGTGTAGACAGGCAACACGGGTTTCTTACATAAGAAAGCCCTATGGCTAAAATGGCCCTATGGCTAAAATGGCCATCAGAGCTTTCTTGCGCAATAGAGCATCCACACTCCCATGGACGCTCTTGCGCAAAAGCACATCTCTTCCACAAAAGCACAAGAACTTTTGCACAAGAACTCTTGCGCAAAACTGTTTTTGTACAAGAAGCCTGCAGTGTAGACGTAGCCTGGGAGTACGGAAAGAGGAAAGTATCAGGGTCTGCAACAGAACCAGTCTCCAGGCAACCTAATCAGCACAGCTGGCTTTTAGCAGGCTGCTTGATTAGCTATGCCACCTGACTGGTGGGAAGAGACAGCAGATCATTTTTTTAAATCCAGTCAGCAACAAAGCTAACAGCTGCTCATAGCATTTGTTCATACTTGTAATCAGTGCTTTTTTTTGTGATGGTACTGTCTGGTATGCAGTATCGGCACCTCCAGTCAGAGCTCAACAACTTTTCCCCTGAACTACTGGCACCTTTTTTTTTTTTTTTACAAAAAAAGGACTGCTTGTAATAGTGTTTGTATGACCCAGCCCTGCTTTTGCCTTGCTTCACTCCAGGTAAACTTTGCTCCTATTCCTGATTTCTCCTGACTCTGGACTCCTATTCCTGATTACTGCTCTGAACCACAAGATTCAGCTGATCACACCACAGTAGGCCTCCTCTCTTCACCAATCAGTCCAGACCTGTGGTGGTGTCTCCATTTACCATTCCCCTGGGGTACAATCAGTAGAGCAGAGGCTGGACTGTTGTTATCCTCCACACACACACACACCCCTGGCTAAATTTGCTGCTACCTGCCTGTGTGGAGGATCAGCAACCATTCAGGGGAAAATAGAAGGTGGTGCTACTGCACATCAGGGCTCTCTTGAGGCTGTGACCTGCCTTTGTCTATCTCCCTTCACACATGCACACCCCTCCGTACCCTGAAGCTCACTGCTAATATGCTTTGGGAGTCTGGGCTGACAAGCCTACATTATGAACTCAGCTGCTGAGTATAAAAAAAACAAGTCTTTTGTTCTAGAAACCTTCTGACAGAGAGTATGAGATTTAGCAAACAGCCTCTTAAGGGGGTCTTGCTTATCCTCTGAAGTGACAAATAAGTCCCAAATCCCAGTTTTTAACAGGAAGGCTGGGAATCCACAATGTCCTAAACCTAAATCTGCCCAAATCTCTTGGGTTATGGCACCATCTAGTGGTCAGATGGTTTAGTACAATTAAAGTGTACAGTACTCTGATGTGAAAGCTCCTTACAAAGCTAGGATTTTCATTTACACATGAATATTTGGATATCCTCCTGGATATTTTAGCAGATTGTAACACATCCTTACTGCACTTCACTCCTGTCTTCTATGCCGACAGTGAAGAACAAAATGAGCAATTTATGATGGAAGCAATTCACCATGGATGTACTTGTATATACAGATTTCAACTTGTAGGTGTGCTACTAGATGAGAGAAATGAAGGATGAGAGTAAAAATTAAAAGAACCAAGCCCCTTCTCACTTAAACTGAGAGACTTCATCTTGAGCATCTTTGCTGATCACAGGGATCACAGTATTTGTATTCAACTAATGTAGTTATGCTGAAATTTGCACTAAGGATAAGGAGGACTTTGATCAAAGCATAGCACAAACTTTGTACATCAAGGGACTGTATCAAGAGACACAAAACTTACACAAGCAGATGAAGAAGGTTGCAGAGGGATTTGCTGGATTACTGGTTGATGAGGGAATCTAGTGCAAGCTAATTAACAACAAAGAAATGGAATCATAAGAATGAAATAGCTCATTCCTTCTCTAACTGCATTTAAAACAGAAGATCCACTTTTGTATCTTATATCTATGTTTGCAAAGAAGGTTATCACAGTTTATTGCATCGCAATAGAAAAAAAGTATGGGCGTAAAATCACAGGGGGCAGGAAAGTTGAATTCTAAATGTTGCCAAGTTTTAATTTGTGCTCTCATTCAGCAAGGTCAGAATCAGTCAATAGTGTTTTTAGCATATTAGAATCGGTTCAAATGTCATAGTAGGTTAGATGCTGTACAGTATATTGGTAGTTAAAGGCAAATACAAAAGAGCAGGAGACCTATCTAACTAGTTGCTAGACTAGGACTAGATTCTTATGTTGTTGTTGTTTTTCATTTTATTTACAAAACTGCAAAAGCCACACTTTGGGCAATAGGTGCCTTTGTGTGTTTTTTGAGGAATGAGTGTACTGACACAGCAAACTACACCACACATGATTCATTTGTGTTTCATTTCACAAAAGCTTTGTCTGTTTTCAGTATGTTTTATGATTCCCCCCTCACCCACCTGACTCCTGCCCAAGAAAATAACAAATGGGTTCTAGTAGAGTGGGAACATTCACAACAACCCTTCTGCCTGAAAGCCTGAAGCAGTAGGGAGGGAGGAAACTTACAGGATATGAGTACATTGCTAAAAACACATGCAGCAGAGTCTCAGAGCCCAGGTCTCTTGGGGCTTATGCCTCGGTGCTAATAACAGCTGTGTAAATGTTCCAGACTAGGCTGGAGCTTGGTCTCGGAAGCCTGGGTAGGGGATAGATTTCAGAACCCAAGTGGGAATATCCACACAGCTATTTTTAGCACTGTAGCAGGAGTCCCACAAGCTCAGCTCTGTAGAACTGGGCTCTGAGATGCTGCTGTGGTTGTTTCTTATTGCAATATAGCTGTACCCTCAGTGGGCACCAGCAGGGTCCACATGGACCAATTAGTGCACAACATGTTGATGTGCATCAGAATGTACCTGTAGTTCTCATTTCTATACAAGGTAGACTAACACTAAGGCGCTTAGTCCAGGTCTACACTGAGGGAAAAATTCTATTTAAGATACACAACTCAGCTATGAGACTAGCATAGCTGAAGTCAACATACCTTAAACCAGATTGCTCTGGTGGTCCCACTGCAGGTGGTTGACGACTCTCCCGTCAACTTCTCTTACTCCTCACAACCCCGTGGAGTACCAGGATGGATAGGGGTGCCATCAGCATTCGATTCACTGGGTCCTTATTGGACTTGCTAAATCAAACCCCAAAAGATCCATCTCCAAAGTATAGCTCTCCAGGTAAGTATAGACAAGCCTTTTAGGGACCTACTTCTCACTGACAGTCAATGAAATTTAGGTTCTTAAACACTGACATCACTTTTTAAAATGGAGCTTAGGTTTCTAAAGCCCATGGGGGCTTTAGAACACTTTATCCACTGCCCCATTGGAACTTGTAGAAACTTGCTAGCATGAGAAGGGACCACAAAAAATGATCTATCTAGGCAGCCAACAAGCATATCCCTGGTCATCCAGACCTAGCGGGGCCTGTGGGACCTTCAAGAGAGGCTGCAAAACATACTCCAACCACTTCTACATGAATTTCTTACTGCTGTGGATTCAAAGAGTTCTCAGCTGCACCATGGGGTGGTGCTGTCAAGGAAGTAGCTGCAGACTGAAGCTTAGCCACTTTCTATGCCATATAGCGGCTTATACTACTATACACTCAAATTGAAATTGCTGATATTTTTGTAGCATATGTTTATTTTTACAGGATGGGGTTGCTAGCCCCATGCCCAACCCTCCTTAGTTGCCTCTTAATCGCTTGGAAAGAAATTGTTGATGGCCTATGCTCCCATAGAAGCTAAGGGCAAAGAAGAAGAAGACTACTATACACTGAGGCTATGGCCACACTGCGTCTGTTTTGCAAGAAATATGCAAATGAGGCTAAGCGTGGAATAATTTGCATAATTAATGAGCTCTGTTTTTGCACAAAACCCCTCTTGCACAAGAGCAGTTCTTCCTGAAAAACTGTGGAAGAATGGCTCTTGTGCAAGAGGGGGTTTTTGCACAAAAAGGAGCCGTGTAGATTTCTTGCGCAAAAACGGAGCCTCATTGATTATGCAAATAAGGCTCAGCGATATTCCATGCTTAGCCTCATTTGCATATTTCTTGAGCAAAACAGGCGCAGTGTAGACATAGAGGGTGTGTCTAGACTGCAGGGTTTTTTCGACAAAAGTGGACTTTTGTCGACAAAACTATACCTGTGTCTACACTACCTCCGAGTTCTGTAAGTCGACAGAACGTGGCAGTTTTGTTGATGGTGGTAAACCAGAGTTATGTCGAAAAAAGGCGCTATTGCATCCACACTGTACTTTTCCAAAAGAGAGCGTCTACACTCTCTTTCGAAAAAGCGGCTTGCTTTTTCGACAGAACTGGTTGTAGTCTAGACGCTCTTTTTCGACAGAGGCTTTGTCAACAGTATCTGTCGACAAAGCCTCTGTCAAAAAAAGCCTGTAGTCTAGACGTACCCAGAGATTTCACTAGCAGAGTGAATGCTAGGTTACCATCTGGCTTCTTCTGAATGTACCTGTTCTAGTTGTATGGATGCCCAATGAGGCCTCCATCTGACCCCATCTTGGTCCCCTTTCATCTGGCTCATACTGACTTGAACCCTATGTACCCAAGAATTGCAGGGGCATTTATTGTCACAGCAGGCTGCAGGAAAGCAGCTGTGGGGTGAAGAGAGAAGCTACAACTCCCTCTGCCACCACCATTCCTCTAAAGGTATGCTGACCATATGTCCCAGGTTTTCTGGGACTGTCCCAAATTTAAATGCTCTGTCCCGGTGCCCCATCAAGTAGGGAAATGTCGCGGAAAGCCCTGCCAGATCTGGCTAGAAATGGCACCGCCGTTTCCCTCCCCTGCTGGGATAGCCTCACAGATAGTAGCGCAGCACAGCAGCAATGCCCTCCCTTCCCCAGCATGTAGGTAGCTCCCTTGGTGCTTTGCCAGCGGTAGCCAGGGCCACTTCCAGTGGCGTGCAGTTTCTGGGTTGGGTTGGAAGCTGGAGCCTGGAGCATTCTCCGAGTTTCAGTGCGGTGCGCGCCACCACCCGGCAACACCCTGCCAGCCTCCGCCCCACTACCACCCGACCCCCTCCCTCCCTCCACCACGGGACACCTCTGCCACGTGCGGCCCGATCCAGCCATGTTACCTCCTCCTCCATCCCTAGGCGGCTGCTTGCTCTTTCTACAGTGGCCACAATGGGGGGGTAGGACCAGGTAGGTCCAAGAGCATGCCTCGTGTGGCTGCTGCTTGACTCCAGCTGAGGCCGGGGCCACCCACAGTGCTATTTTTAGTACTGTGGTCTAGGTCCCCAAGTGCGGCCCCGACTCCAGCTGGAGTCAAGCAGCAGCCGCACAAGGTGCATTCCAGCTGGGACAGCCTCACCGCAATGGGTCTCGTGTGGCTTCTGCTTGACTTCAGCTGGAGCCAGGGCCGCCTGTGGGGAGCAGGACCGTGGTACTAACAATAGTACCATGGGCGGCCTCTGTTCCAATCCCAGCATGTGGTCCCGCCCCAGGAGCAGCTGGGACCAGGACTGCAGGGGATTCTAGGGCCAGGACTGTGGTACTAAAAATAGCACTGTGGCCCCAGCTCCAGCCCTCATAAACTGCTTTCCATGTCGAAGGCAGAAGGTGAGGGAAGGGGCAGGGAGAGAACTAAGGGGGAGGTGGGTTAGCAGAGGAAGGGGCTTGTGCTGAGGGGAGAGAAGGAGGCCAGGGCAGGAGAAGAAAGGGAAAGGCACCAAGGGACAGAGTAGAGAAGAGACAAATGCCAGAGGTTCACGAGGAGACAATGAGGGGAAAGGGCAGGAAGAGGGAAGAGTGGGGACGTGTCAGTGGGGTGAGAGAAGGGTGGGGACAGGGTGATGCTGGGAGAGTGGAGGGACAATGGGGGCAAGAGGGAGGAAGAGGAGAGGGGAGGAATGGGTGCAGGGGAGAAGAGGGGTTGAAAGAGGAGTGCGCATGAGGAAGATAGGGGATGGAGCAAGTCATGTGTGAGGGCACAGAGGGGCATGAGAACTAGGGCAGAGGGTGATAAGGGGGTGAGCACCAGAGAGAAAGAGGGCAAGGAGGGCAGGGGCAGTGAAGGAAGGGGGAGGCACCAGGAAGGTGCAGGGGTAAGGGAAGGTGCAGGTGCCAGGGGATTATGGGGGTGAAGCAGAAGGGCAGACACATGGAGGGAAGGGACGGGTGACAGAGAAGAGAGGCAGGGCAGGTGAGTAGAGGGGAGGTGTTAGGAGAGGAGATGGGGTGGGGTAGCTACAGATGATCAGAGTGGCGCTAGAGCAGGAGTGGGCACAGGGGAAAGAGAAGTGCTGGTGCAAGGGTCAAAGAGGAAGGGAAGTGGGGCAGGTCCCCAAAGGGCTGAGGGGAGTGAGTAGGGCAGGAGCCAGGACAGCAGAGGAGAGTGAGAAATGGGGGACAGCAGGTACTGGGGAGCAAATGGGGCAAGGGGAGGGTAGGAGACATGGCAGCAGAGGGAAAAGGGAGAGGTTTATAAGATATTAATTAATAACTTGGGTGTCACAGCAGCATACATCTGAACAAGTGCACATGAATTCAATGCTGGTACAGAAGACAAAACTCACTCTACTCATGGGTGGAAAATCTTAGAGGGAACACTGCCCCTGGCCTCTCCCCTGGAGTTAATGCAATGCAAGTTGGGTTAATGCAATTGCAGGCTAGTTGCATGGGGGGATTCTGTGGGGGCCAAACCCATCCCTATCAGTAGAGGGCTGTGGAAGGAGTTCTTAGGGGGGTCACATGACACCCTTTATTTCTGGTCATGTGTCCATCTTGACCCTTGGAGTACTACCTCTAGAGGTGGGATGTCTTGTGGCAGGAGGCATGGCTAATGGGGGTCACCATACTAAAGGAGAAAGCAGCTCCAGCTAGAGCAGTGTGACAGGGCGTCTGCCTGCACTGGCCCTTTATGGGCAAAAACCCAGCCCGGAGTGAGGGCTGAGAGTGAATCCCCAGCTGAAGTAGTTATTGCTAATTAGGGAAGCTGGGGCTATATAAAGACGGGCTCCTGGAGGAGGAGGGAAGGACTTACTATGGTTGGAGAGCAGGAGGGACCTGGCTGCCTGGGAAGTGGGTTTTTGCCCACAAAAGCTCATGATACCATCTACGTGTTTTGTTAGTCTTTAAGGTGCCACTAGACTGTTGGTTGTTTTTAAAGTTTTTCCTTGTTTCAGACTCACTCAGCTACTCCTCTGAAGTTGGGAAGCAGGAGGCTTCCTGGAGGTAGAGTAGTGCTGGGGAAGGAAGGCAGAGCTCTGGAGCTCTGACCTGACATCACTCCCAGGGTCCAGAGCCTGAGGCAAGGCCTGAGAGTACTAGGGGGGCCAGGATAGGAAAAGGCAGCAGGTCCACACCACCTTGCCAGTGATGAGTGGCCATTTTGGACTGCAGTCTGCCCCTGAAGCAGGGGCTAGATGAAGACTGGCAGTGGGTCACTGAGGCAAGGAGGGTACAAGGGAACTGGGTGTTCCCTGGGAGGGGAGGACCCTGGAGTGCAGAGACTGATAAACACCCTTCCCCCCCAGAAGGAGGTTGAGTGACCCTGGAGCGGGCACTGCCAGAGGGCAGTGTCCTGAAGAGGACACTGTGCTCCAAGAGTGATGCAGGCCTGGACTGGAGAGGAAAGTGAGGGCATGGGGAGACACCAGCCAGAGGGAGGCATCCAGCGCAATGACAAGAGTTAATTCCCAGGGCTATCAGCAGAAGGAGCCGTGGGGGTGAGTCTGCCCTGGGACAAGCAGCAAGAGATGAATGGAGCTGGGCTAGGGGATTAAGAAGAGCCTGAGGGTGGAGAAGAAGGAAGCCTTGCAACTCAAACTGAGTGACAGGAGGTGACTAGTGCAGCAGTATCCACTCGCCCCTGTGTAAAGTCCAATAAAATGCTGTGGCTGCAGCCACCCCCATGCTTCAGCAGCAGGATCTGCCCACACTGCTTCCAGCAGGGGAACATTCCCCCTTACAAGGCCACTGAGGAAGGGAGAGCCTCTGGAATTTGATGAAATTTGGTGTCCAGAGGAAGGGGACATCCCCACTGATATTGGAGCCCCTCCAACTTGCCCTCTGCGGACTTGCCTCCTGGCTTCCAGTTTGCGTCTGGCTGAAATGTTCTGAAGTGTAGCCACAAAATCTTCCACTATTTTTCAGTCTGCTCTATTCTACGGACTGTCACCAAGAGGTGCCCACGTGGAGTTCACCCTGGCATTAACCATCCATGGCCTATAGGTTCCCTTAGCCACACACGAGTGGGGTGACAAACTAGAGTATATCAGCACCTTTTCTGCAAGAGCAAGCCATAACCCCAAGTGATCCATGTTCAAAGGTATTTCCGTCAATGAGGATGTAGTAACAAATGCTTTCTAGGCCTTTGTGTTACGACTTCCAGGCAGGCCGTGTGTCTCGCAAGTTTTAAAATACAATATTGTTGATTCTCTCTCCCATTTCAAGACAGAACAGTTACTTCTATGAGCCATTCTTCTTAGCTGACAAATCTGAGGAACTGTCTCAGACTGAAGTGTCATTAGAAGAGCTTTTGGAATGTATTGAAAAATTGAACAGCAACAAGTCACCATGACAAAATGGCATTCACTCAAGAGTTATGAAAGAACTCAAATGTGAAATGGCAGAAATATTAGTTGTGGATTGTAATCTATCCTTTAAATAATGACTGGAGGATAGCTAATGTGACACCAATTTTTAAAAAGGTCTCTAGAGGTGATCCTGGCAATTACAGATCGATAAGTCTAACCTCAGTACTGGGCAAACTGATTGAAACTATAGTTAAGAACAGAATTATTAGACACACAGATGCACATAATTTGTTGGGGAAAAGTCAACATGGTTTCTATAAAGGGAAGTCATGCCTTACTAATCTACTAAAAGTCTTTGAGAGAGTCAACAAGCACATGACCAAGGAGATAAGAAGATATAGTGTACTTATATTTCCAGAAAGCCTTTGAAAAGGTCCCTCACTGAAGGCTCTTAAGCAAAGTAAGTTGTCATGGGATAAGAGGGAAGGTCCTCTCATGGATTGTTAATTGGTTAAAAGATAGGAAACAAAGAGGAATAAACGGTCAGTTTACTGAATGGAGAGAGGTTGCTAGTGGTATCTTGGTGGGATCCATATTGGGACTAATCCTATTCAACATATTCATAAATGATCTGGAGAAAGGGGTAAACAGTAAGGTGGCAAAATTTGCAGATGATACTAAACTGCTCAAGATAGTTAAGTCCAAAGCATAATTTAGCACCCCTTACTCAAGGATGAGGCAGCTACCTCAGCCTCATCAGCAGCTCTCATTGAGGCACATGTCCCATATCCAGGCTGGTATGGAGTGCTTTTCAGACTGTTGAAAGCTGATGTTCACTTAGAGAGCATCAGACTTAAGCATCGTATCTTATGGATGGGCCTCAAATGTTCCAGAAGCTCTCATCCCAGAATAAACTCTCAGTTCAGGTATGGATATGAAGTCATGGTATCATTTTCTGGAGATAAAAGCAAGCAGGGAAAGGAAGCAGGGCTCTCAGCAGCGGTTTTCAATTGACACTCTAAATCTTCAGATGTATGTACTGGGAATATTAGCTGTCACTGGTGCACAGGGTCATCCCTAAGGGAGTGCAGGGCCCAGTGCAATTCCGTCCCCGCCTCAGGCATGGGGCCTAGTGCAAACCCTCCTTTCCCTGGCCCTGCCCTGCCTCTTTTCACCCCAGCTTCACCTCTTTCCCTAGGGCCTACCCCTGCTCTGCCTCCATCCCCCCTCTTCCCACCCGGCTCTGCCCCTTCTCACCTCCATTGCACCTCTACCCTGAAGCTCCCTCCCCGAGAGACATTACCTGGGGGATTTCTGGGGGCCTGGCATGGGTTGGCTGCAGGGGTCAGGCCCCCACACTCACCACAGTGGTGGGAGCAGCAGGAAGCAGGAGTGCTCTGGCCACAGCCCTGGCCTGCTCCGCCTGCACTCGTCAGAGCCCTGCATCAATCAGGGGAGTGGAGTGGGCTGGAGTGCTCCACTTCCCACCTCCTCAGCAAGGGTGCCATTTTGGGAGAGGGGGCAGCAGCCATGCACACCAGGACGTGGCTTGCTTTTCTTCCAGTGCCTCTTACGTCAGGGAGCGAGGGGAAAGTATACCACTTCCACGCATACCTCTCACTCCTGGCTGGTGAAGGAAGGGGGGCAGAGTAATTCATGGAATGCAAGTACTTTCCCCTGGCTCCCTGATTACCAGGGGAATGGGAAGAAAAGCAAGCTGCATCCTGGTATGCACGGCTGCTGCCCCCCTGCTCTCCTGAAGTGGCACCCTTGCTCCCCAGGTAATCCCCAAGCTGTCCTGGGCCCTGAAGCTAAGATCAATATTGGGTACTGTCCCATCCACAGAATGTTTGAGGCGGCCACCACGGTGCCCCCCCCAAAAGTGCAGGGCCTGGGACAGCTCCCCCAAACCATCCTATGAATGGGATGGCTCTGCTGGTGCACCCCTTGTGAGGTTGCATTGCATCCATCCAGGCTACAATGAGTGCGCCTGCAAGTGAAAACCAGCCAGGAACTGGAATCCACATCACTTGAGACAGATTCAGTGGGAGTCTATTGGGTGACTACATCTGTTCTCAAGGGTTGTACTCATATGCTCCTGCCTTCCTCCCCAGCAAGTACAGCCACATGCAGGCCAACCAACAGGAGCTGTTGCCCAGGGCCCAATGCTTTGTTTGCCTCTGTCTTCACAGAGAAGGTGAGCTTCCAGACTACTGCACTAGACAATGCAGTATGGGAAGGAGGTGGGTATCCCTCGGTGGAGAAAGAACAGGTTAAGAACTATTTAGAAAAGCAAGACATACACAAATCCATGGGTCCAGATTTAATGTATCCGAGGGTACTGAGGGAGTTGGCAGATGTCATCGCAGAGCCTTTGGCCATTATCTTTGAAAACATGTGGAGATTGGAAGAGATCCCAGATGATTGGAAAAAGGCAAATGTAGTGCCAATCTTTAAAAAAAGGAAGAAGGACAATCCAGGGAACTATAGACCAGTCAGCCTCGCATCAGTCCCTGGAAAAATTATGGAGGTGATCCTCAAAGAATCCATTTTGAAAGAGGGAAGAGGGGAAAGTGATCAGGAATAGTCAACATGGATTCACCAAGGGCAAGTCATGCCTGACCAACTTGATTAGCTTCTATGATGAGGTAACTGGCTCTGTGGACATGGGGAAGTTGGTGGATGTGATATACCTTGACTTTAGCAAAGCTTCTGATATGGTCTCGCACAATATTCTTGCCAGCAAGTTAAGAAAGTATGGATTGGATAAACGGACTGTAAGGTGGCTGGAAAGCTGGCTAGATTGTCAAGCTCAACGGGTAGTGATCAATGGCTCGATGTCTGGTTGGCGGTTGGTTTCAAGTGGAGTGCCCCAAGGATCAGTTCTAGGGCCAGTTTTGTTCAACATCTGAATTAATTACCTGGATGAGGGGATGGATTGCACTCACAGCAAGTTTGCGGATAACACTAAGATAGAGAGAGGTAGATTTGTTGGAGGGTAGGGATAGGATCCAGAGTGACCTAGACAAATTGGAGGATTGGATCAAAAGGAATCTGATGAGGTTCAACAAGGACAAGTGCAGAGATGGAAGAATCCCAAGCACTGTTACAGGCTAGGGACCGACTGGCTAAGTAGCAGTTCAGCAGAAAAGGACTTGGGGATTACAGTGGATGAGAAATTGGATATGAGTCAACAGTGTGCCCTTGTAGCCAAAAAGGCTAATGGCATATTAGGTTGCATTAGGAGGAGCAGATCCAAACAAGTGATTATTTCCCTTTATTCAGCCATGGTGAGGCCACATATGGAGTATTGTGTCCAGTTCTGGGCCCCCCACTATAGAAAGGATGTGGACGCATTGGAGAGGGTCCAGCGGAGAGCAACCAAAATGCTTAGAGGGCTGGAGCACATGACCAATGAAGAGAAGCTGAGGGATTTGGGTTTGTTTAGTCTGCAGAAGAGAAGAGTGAGGGGGGATTTGATAGCAGCCTTCAACTTCCTGAAGGGAAGTTCCAGAGAAGATGGAGTGAGGCTGTTCTCAGGGGTGACAGATGGCAGAACAAGGAGCAATGGTCTCAAGTTACAGTGGGGGAGGTCTAGGTTGAATATTAGGAAAAACTATTTCACTAGGAGGGTAGTGAAGCACTGGAATGGTTTACCTAGGGAAGTGATGGAATCTCCATCCCTAGAGATTTTTAAGTCCTGGCTTGACAAAGCCCTGGCTGGGATGATTTAGTTGGGGTTGGTCCTGCTTTGGGCAGGGGCTGGACTTGATGACCTCCTGAGGTCTCTTCCAGCTCTATGATTCTATTTTTTAAAAGAGCCCGGGGCTCCTGGCCACTGCCACTGTGGCAAACAACCAGAGACCTGGGTCCTTTTAATTGTTGTTGGAATGCCATGAGGCAGGCTCCAGGCAGCCCTGAAGGCTGGGGAGGGGGCATGCCTCAGTCTAGGTGGCGCTGAGGGCTGACTGTCCAAGGCCCCACCCCTTCTGCTCGAGGCTCTTGCCCCTTCCGGGAGCACAAAGCTGGCCCGGTGAGGCTGTCGGCTCCCCTGGCCATATGCCAGGCATTCAGTGGCTGCTGGGAAATGAAGCTATCTGCATTTGAGCATGGGTGGAAGGTGGCCTCCTCACTCCGCCATCAGACCTCTCCACCCATTGCTGGCTCACTGCATCCCTCTTCTCTTCTCCCCCAAACCCTATGCCTTCTTCTCGCCTGGTCACCCACCCACTGTGAGACTCTCTCCTGCCTGCTACTAGCTCACCACTTGCCTCCTCACCTCTAAAGAAAGACAGGAGTGTGGAGGAAGACTTACCAGGCAGCAGGTGGTAGAGGATTTAGGGGAGGTCGGAGCAGGGATGGGAGGGGGTGGGGCCAGCAAAGCCCAGGTATCCATTATGACATTATCTGATTATAATATGACCATAAAAACCATTGTTGATACCACTGTATTATAGATGCAACAAAATCTTGTGCCAAGTAGGACACATGGCCAGAAAGGGTTAAACAATCCCAGGCCAAATGATGGGAAGTCAACTTGTAGAGGCATGTGAGAAAAGCATGTAAATGGTAATTAAGGCTGTTCAGTGCTAGTTTGGCTAGAACTTTGAAATGCAAATCTGAATTGTTAGAAATTAGAGGTAATACTAGTCATAATGTTTACTTATATCTTAGAGATGCTAACCATGTAAACAGACAGTTCCTGTCTATCACTATAACTAGTGATTCAGAGATCAAAAGGGAATATTAACATTTAGATGAATCATCTGTGAAATAAAATCATTGTCTCTTTCAAGTTTGTGATAAACCGCTTAATGCTAATTGCCATCATGTTTGGGAGACAGAAGGTTACATCAAAAGCCTGTTGTATTCTCCCATGCCAGGAGGCTGTTGCAACTGTATAAAGCATCTTTGGACAGGATCCTTTTTTATCTCATATCTTCTTGGCTGCTCATGGGGAAAGCTGCAAGCCATAAAGGATGAGATCCTAGGAGATCCTGGTATCCTTATAATGAAATTGACTTAATAACCGCTCGTAAGTTGCCGCATGAGTGGCCCTCTTTCATATCCGTGGGCTGCACAATTGTCATAACCAGGATCATTTCCCAGGAGAGGATAGTTTTGCTAACTGCACTTGTGTACCTAGAATTTCTGGCGTGTGCTGATTGAACCATAGCAGCACTTTGGATGCAAAGGGAGCATATGGCTCTCATAGTCAGTGTAGCGTGAAATCAGCATGCACCTCGCTTCTGGTGTCCTTGCTTTACCTGGGCAGGGGCAGCCCGTGACTATAGGCCGACTCGGCCATCGCCTAGGGCGCCGCCTTCAACGGGGCGCCCGATGATGACATCATTCCATTGACGGCCGTGCAGGCGCGGATGCCGATCGCGCATTCCGCCTGGGGCGCCAGCTGCCACAGCCTGCCTCAGGCCACTCCTGTACCTGGGTATGACTTTGGTAATACTGTTAGGAAAAAGCCCTATGTGGATGGAAACCAGTGGAATCTGGCAATCTTGCACATGAGCAACAGTAAACAAAATGTCTCTCGGGCTGCATGTGGCCCGTAGACCACAGGTTGCCCACCACTGATGTATCTGGACCTCAAGAATTGAACTTGTGTCTGTATGTTTATTGATTTTTTCAACAACACTCTCTCTTTTCTAATACATTTTAGTCTAATTAATAAGAATTAGCTGTAAGCATCTATTTGGGATAAAGTCTGAAATATTCATTGATCTGGGAAGTAATGAGTCTGATCCTTAGGGACTGGTAGAACTTTATCTGACTGGGTACAGTAAGGAAACTGCATTGTTTGGATTTCTGATTAACTAGTAAGGCAACATCAAAGCTGGTTTTTGCTGGTTTGGGAAATATAAATATTGGTTTAACCACCAGCTTTGAGGATTGGCCGTCCCATTTCTTGTGGTGCACCCTAATTTTGGAGTTGGAAAATCAACAGAGGGGGCCATGGGCGGTGTGATAACTAAGGTACCAGGGAAGCCAGCTGCGGTTATCACACCAGCGTATTATACCTGCCACTACGCTCTGCCTGCCCAACTTCAAAATTATTTCCCACTAATCAGTAGCTGTCGGGCATTACAAACCATCTAGAATGCAATTACTACTGACTTGTCGATGCAGCTTGATTCTGGTGTCTCTGCACTGGAGGGCTGGGTGCACAGATCTAGAAATGTGATCTTTCATATGCAGATGTTCTGCAGCCACTGTTTGTTGTCCTAAACTTGCACTACCTGCATCCCACCAGTAGGAGTTCATTTCTCAGGTCCAGAAACTATCTTCCGCCATTTGTAGTTGCTCATGAAAACAAAATTCCAGATTCCTGTTCAATTTGAGTATGTCTATCAAGAGTATTTCTATTTGAGTATGTCTATCAATACATTCTCCTTGAAGATAGCTTCATCCTCTTCATTTTGATCCTCATTGTTGCAGCACTTCCGGAAGCTTTGCACATACAGGAGAATCATGCTTCCTGTATCTGCAACATGCACAAGAACAGTGCAGAGATCTGTGGACTTCATGCTTCTGCCACAGATGGCCAACACACACATGCCATGTGAGTATGTGAGGGTTTTAAAAAAATGTAGAGAAAATGTGGGATGTGGAAAATTCTGGGATGGAGAACATTGCATTCTGGGAACTCGACTACTAACTCTCAGAAATACCTGGATGAATCATCACAAAACACTACAAAATGTCCTAAAAGGCACGCTGTGCTGGTTGGTGGTGGCATGTGGCATACACAGATGCCAGCACTCATGAGTATGCGCAGCACTCATGCAGACAGCCAAGTATGCATGAGCTGAGTGATATACTCACTTTGGTAGCTATATGCTGCTGTACTGATAATCCAACTCTGAAATCAGGGCATGATTTAATTAATCCAGTACAGAAAGTGGAATGCAGTTTGGATTGCAACTGACAGTACATTAGGAGAACACTAACCAGCAGGTATTTCCAGGTTATTCCCCTATGGAGGGCATCCAAATGACTCTGGTATGGAATAAGAGTGGCTAGCCTGATGGATGTTAAATAATCATGCTGCTGGCCAACACACCATAGCTCTGATAGCAAGAAAAAGGGAAGTTGTGGTTTGTCTTGGAGTATTTTTTTCGGGAAGGATTCGATGATGTCCTTAAATTCTTGGCTGAACTGTGGTGTGGGGTCGTCTTTGAGTTCTCTATAGAAAGTGGTGTCAGAGAGTTGTCAGTTGGCCTCATTAACACAGGAATCACAATCCCATTCCAAGGAACTTTCTACTTGATTTCCAAGATACACAAACAAGAGAACCCAGGCTGACTCATCAGACCTTGTCAGCCACCACAGCACTCTTACGGAGTGAATATCATTCAAGACTCATAAAAAAAAAATCCTCAAACCACTCAGTGCACAAAGATGCAGCCTCTTCCAGGATACAACTGACTTCCTCCAGAAATTCCACACAACATTAATAACGTCCCTCAGAACACCATCCTTGCACCAAGGATGACACTTCCCTATTCACTAACAATATACCAACTTCCCTACACCTCTACAATGATGGCATCTCTGCCTGCATCAAATATCTATTAGACAATGGACAACACTCTGATATCCCCTACAAACACATCACCAAAGTCATCCATTTCATTCTTACCCAGAGCAATTTTACATTAAAAAACATATACTTTGCCCAAACCATGGGAAGAAACTAGGGATGTAAGAGTTTAAACATTTAACTGGTTAACCGATAAGCGGATGCTTATTGGTTCCTGTTACCATTTAAACTCTGCTAGGAAGTGTGGGTGGGCAGTTGGGAGCCTGTGGTGGGCAGTTGGGAGCCTGTGGAGCCTGTGACAACTGAGAGCCCACAGCACAGAGCCTGTGGCAGCCAGTAACCTATGGGGCCAATGGCAGCAGTTGGGATCCCACATCTTGGAGTCTGCAGGGCCGATGGTGGCAGCCAGGATCTCAGAACATGCAGGGTTACCGGTGGCAGCCAGGATCGTGGCAGCAGCCCAGAGCTGGTGAGGCCAGCAGCAATCGAGATCCCACAGCCCAGAGCCCTCAGAGCCAGTGGCGGAGGCAGCAACGCCAACCCATAGACGGTGAAGCCAGCAGCAGATGGGATCCTGCAGCCTGTGGGACCAGCAGCGACCCAGAGTGGAGCCTGTGGTACCAGCAACAGCTGGGATCCCAGGGAGTCCACTTAACCATGTAACTGATGGAATTTCCATCAGTTACATGATTACTGTTTTTAAACATTTTTTACATCCCTAGAACAGACAAGGGTACTAGGATGACTCCCCGGTAGGCCAAAGTCTTCATCATAGAATCATAGAATCATAGGGCTGGAAGAGACCTCAGGAGGTCATCGAGTCCAGCCCCCTGCCAAAGGCAGGACCAACCCCAACTAAATCAACCCAACCAGGGCTTTGTCAAGCCGAGACTTAAAAACCTCTATGGATGGATATTCCACCACCTCCCTAGGTAACCCATTCCAGTGCTTCACCACCCTCCTAATGAAATAGTTTTTTCCTAATATCCAACCTAGACCTCCCCCACTGTAACTTGAGACCATTGCTCCTTGTTCTGCCATCCGTCACTACTGTGAACAGCCTTTCTCTGTCCTCTTTGGAACCTCCCTTCAGGAAGCTGAAGGCTGCTATCAAATCCCCCCTCACTCTTCTCTTCTGCAGACTAAACAAACCCAAATCCCTCAGTCTCTCCTCATAGGTCATGTGCTCCAGCCCCCTAATCATTTTGGTCACCCTCGGCTGGACCCTCTCCAATGGGTCCACATCCTTTCTATAGTGGGGGGCCCAGAACTGGACACAATACTCAAGATGTGGCCTTACCAGAGCCGAATAAAGGGGAATAATCACTTCTCTAGATCTGCTGGCAGCGCTCCTCCTAATGCAACCTAATGCAACCATTAGCCTTCTTGGCTGCAAGGGCACAGTGTTGACTCATATCCAGCTTCTCATCCACTGTAATCTCCAAGTCCTTTTCTGCAGAACTGCTATTTAGCCAGTCGGACCCCACCTTTAACAATGCTTGGGATTCTTCTGTCCCAAGTGCAGGACTCTACACTTGTCCTTGTTGAACCTCATCACATTCTTTTGACCCCATCCTCTAATCTGTCTACGTCACTCTGGACCCTATCCCTGCCCTCCAGCATATCTACCTCTCCCCCTAGCTTAGTGTCATCTGCAAACTTACTGAGGGTGCAATCCATCCCCTCATCCAGGTCATTAATAAAGATGTTGAACAAAACCGGTCCAAAAACAGATCCTTGGGGCACTCTGCTAGAAACCAACCACCAACCTGACATCGAGCCATTGATCACTACCCGTTGGGCCCGACAGTCTAGCCAGCTTTCTATCCATCTTACAGTCCATTTATCTAATCCATACTCCCTTAACTTGCTGGCAAGAATATTGTGGGAGAACGTATCAAAAGCTTTGCTAAGGTCAAGGTATATCAAATCCACTGACTTTTCCTTATCCACAGAGCCAGTTACCTCATCATAGAAGCTAATCAGATTGATCAGGCATGACTTGCCCTTCATGAATCCATGTTGACTGTTCCAAATGGATTCTTCCATGATCCCCTCATGGAATGCATTGAGGAAGAATATCTGGAAAAATGCACTACAAAACCAATTTTATGCCTCAGATACACTGATGATATGTTCATACTCTGAACAGGCAACCAAAACTTCCTCAGATTTTCACTACAACTTCAACTTCCACCACTCTCCATCAAATTCTCCTTAGAACACTCCCACACTGGCATCAGGTTCCTGAACACCACAATCATCTTCAACAATGGTACGCTACCAACAGTTGTACAAGAAACCCTCAGATCACAATACCTACCTCCACGGATCCAATAAGCACACTCTCCTCCTCCCCCCGCCACCATGCACCAAGAAATGTGTAAGCCAGGTACTCAGATGAGACAGAATATGCTCCAAGGAGAAAGGGATACACACCTTAACACACTTAAACCACATTCACTGAACAAGGACACTCCCCAGAGAAGTAAATCACATTCTATAATGGGTTACCCAAATATCCCAAGAGAACCTCCTTCAATATGTTAAAAAAACACACACACACAACCTCTGACCCTAATCGTCACCTACCAGCCCACACTGGAACACATATGGTATCTAATCGAACATTTACCACACATACTCAATGGGGACCATATCTCCAGAGAAAGCTTTCTGAACTTTCTCTTCTAGCATTTCAAACAGTCCTCTAACCTCACCAAACTCATCATCACAAGCAAGCTCCCTACAGACCAGGACACACTAACTCGAAGCACCACCAAACAAGGCCATAACAACAGATACAAAATCTCCATATCTCTACTGCAATGATGAGTAATACTCCCTATAAGATACCTTTCAAGTTCCATGACTCCTACACATGCCTATCATTAGAGCCATAGGACGGTTTGGGGCAGCCACCCAGGCCCTGCACTTTGGTGGAGCCCAACAGCGGCCGTGTCAACCATCCTATGGAAAGGACCTAGGATTACCTGGAGGTGTAGCATAGGGCAGCAACAGGGATTGCCCAGCCCCGCACTCACGGCAGTGGCAGGAGCCAGAGCAGCCCTGGCAGCCTGCTCCGCCTCGCCGCCCTCTCCAGCCCACTGTGCTCCACTTCTCAGCAGCAGTGGGAAGCAGTGGCTCTATGGCGTTCTGCTTCCTGCCACAGAGGAGAAGCAGAGCACAGCGGGTGGGGAGAGGGTGTAGCAGAGCAGGCTGCCAAACCGCTCCAGCTCCTGCTGCTACAGTAAGTGTGAAGAGAGGATGATCCCTGCTTCTGCCCCCCACCAGGCCCCTGGTAATCCTCCATCTTACATCACACATGGGAAGGGACAGAGTAGGGGAAGGAAGGGATGTGGTGGGGGCAGGACTTGGGAGAAGGAGGTGGAGGATGTAGAGGTGGGGGGCCAGGTCCTGCAGTGTGGATGGAGGTGCGCCTGGGTGTTTGCCCCAGCTCTCTCTAGGGACAGCCCTGGCTATCACAATTAGGGATGTAAAACTCCGGTCATCTGAAGAAGTGGGCTGTGCCCACGAAAGCTCATGATACCATCTACATGTTTTGTTAGTCTATAAAGTGCTACCAGACTATTTGTTGTTTTTAAGTTTATCCTTTTATTTAGTTAACCAGTTAAACATGTTTAACCAATTAAATGGGAACAGATGGGGGGGGGTTCAAGGCCCCTTCCTCCTAGTTAACTGTAACCAGTAAGCATCAAGCGGTAAGGTTAACTTGTTAACCATTCACATCCCTAATCACAACGTGGTGTACATCATTCTGTGCATTAAATACCCCAACAACAGCTAAGTGGATAAAACCTGACATATAATCAGTATGCTCTCAGATGACATCACAAAAGAAAAGTATAAAAGACAAAAAAAACCCTATGGGTGAACAACATGAGGACTGCCAGGTCAGATATAGAGTGATCATCCTCCATGGAAACTTTCACAACACCTTCAAAAGAGTTTATACTCACAAAAAAAATAATCATTTTAAAGACTCAGAATTTATGTCTTTTTACAACCATCTGTAACCCACTAATTTTCCACCCACCTTCTTTTGTCCTATGACTGCAGAGGTCTTAAAGGCCACTTGACTTTGAATGCTCACTTACAAAACTAAAGCTCATGATACCATTTACATGTTTTGTTAGTCTTTAAGGTGCTACTAGTCCATTTGTTGTTTTTTAAGTTTTTCCTGTTACAGACTAACTCTGCTACCCCTTTGAAGCTTTTGCACTTACAATATGTGAGGGACAAGGTAGGTAAGGTAATATGTTTTATTGGATCAGCTTCTGTTGGTGAGAGAGACAAAGTTTCAGTCTTACATGGAGCTCTTCTTCAGGTCTTACACTATGCCTGTGTCTACACTGGCATGATTTTCCGGAAATGCTTTTAACGGAAAAGTTTTCCGTTAAAAGCATTTTCGGAAAAGAGCGTCTAGATTGGCACGGACGCTTTTCCGCAAAAGCACTGTTTGCGGAAAAGCGTCGTGCCAATCTAGGACGCTTTCAAAAAGCCCCAATCGCCATTTTGCGATCGGGGCTTTTTTGAAAAACAAATCTCAGCTGTCTACACTGGCCCTTTTGCGCAAAAGTTTTGCGCAAAGGACTTTTGCCGAACGGAGCAGCATAGTATTTCACAAAAGCACTGATTTCTTACAGTAGGAAGTCAGTGCTTTTGCGGAAATTCAAGCGGCCAGTGTAGACAGCTGGCAAGTTTTTCTGCAAAAGCGGCTGATTTTGCGGAAAAACTTGCCAGTCTAGACACAGCCTATGTGTTAATTGCCTATGCTGAACAACCTGGGACAGGCTGAGTGCTTTTCCTAGATCTGAAGATCTAGATAGACCTCAACACCTAGTCTCTCATACCAACAGAAGCTGATCCAATAAAAGCTGTTACCTCATCCACCTTGTATCTCTAATATCCTGGAACCAACACAGCTGCAACAATTCTGCAAATAGCTGTGACAGTACAGTCATAATAGGATCTAGGAACTCCAGAAATCTTTAATCTCCCAGGATTATCTCTAGGTTTATAACAGGGTTGTGAACATGGGTTCACCAATTATGAAACACAGAATAAAAAATGGCCTTCTGCCATTTTATTAAAAATATCATGTTGAATATTCATTCCAGTAAGTTGTTCAGAACTTTCATTCATCTCATTTTTGTGTATTTGCTATAGATTCTGGGATTCCTTAGCAAACCTCTTGTGCTTTTGTAACTGGGCTGTGTTGCATTGTAATGTAGCTGTCTGGCACTTCTCACTGAAATCAAAGTGTACCAGTGGGAAGCCTGATCACACTTTAGTTCAATTTGCATTAAGACAGAAGGCACTGAGGTGCCTTAGCTTAGGTCAGGAGAACTCCTGTGTGACTCACTGACTTATTTGCTGCATGCTGCTCCCACTAAATTCAGTGTATGCAGGATTGGAATCTTCTTTGGGAATAGCTATACAGAAAGCTTAGCTATACATGAAAACTAGAATGAATTTTTCCTTTGAAAAAAAAAGTAGTTATCTATACTGGGTGGCCAAATTGTGTTAAACATGAGTTTGTCCACAGCCAAATATAAACAGTCGGCACTTAAGTTTGTCGAAGAGTACACTTTGATAGTGTGGATACAACCCTACTCTGTATGACCTCGATCAGCAAAAATATGCAGGTATTTGTTCCTGCGTCACAAGATGTCTGAGACTTTACTGCTTTGGATCTTTCCTGATTCTATGACAATGCTACACATGTCCTGAGGCCTTGATGTCAGAGATGTAAACGGTTATCTGTTTCTATACACTCATATGCTAGAAATATGCCATGGCAGTATGCTACTAACAGAAAACACATGAGGGGTATGTCTACATTGCAGGCTTCTTGCACAAGAACTGTTTTGCGCAAGAGTTCTTGCGCAAGAGCACGTCCACACTGCCATGTGCTTTTGCGCAAGAGATGTGCTTTTGCACAAGAGTGTCCATGGCAGTGTGGACGCTCTCTTGCACAAGAAAGCTTTGATGGCCATTTTAGCCATAGGGGTTTCTTGCACAAGGAATCCCTGTTGCCCGTCCACCCTGCCTTCTTGCACAAGAGGGCTTATTCCTCATGGGGAGAGGAATAACTCTTGTGCAAGAAGCCCTCTCTTCTGATGCTCTACTGTAAATTTACTTGCGCAAGAACACGCGTGCAATGTAGACGCTCCTCAAGTTTTTGCGCAAGAATGGCCGTCTCCAATCTATTATTTTCTAAAAGTGAATTTGCTTCATGAACTTTGCCAGCTCTGCTTTTCTTGCTATTTAATTTATATCTTCACACTTTTGCCTTTGTATTTTTCCTCTTCATCCTCCTCTCTGTGCCTAAAATAATCTCAGTCCTCAAATCCCTCCTTAAAAACAACCCACTCCTTTCAGCTACCTCTCCTGTCGACTCCTACACTAGTGTGATTTATTTAATTTTCTTATTGTCAAATCTAAAAATCTGTTCTTTCAACCTTTATGCACATTTATTTGCATCTTATTTTCTGTTAGTGTTGTCCCTCCATCTCTTCCCTTATGGCACTATCTAAATATTTAGATATAAATAATAAAGATTTTCAATGGAAAAATCAATGTGGCCTTAGTAGACGTTGAAATTTCTATACAGGAAATTTTGGACCAACGTGAGAAATTCAAGACTAGTATATCATTGGGAACAGATGTCGTTCATTGAAGGATTCTGAGGCAAATTTAAGTGTGAGACAGCAGAGTCAGTCACTGACAAATATGTGCAATATATCCTTACAACAGAACATTGTTTAAACCTTTCTCTGAAGCATTGGCCACTGGCAGAAGTAGGATGCAGGGACTGATAGAGCAACAGTCTAATTCTTTATGGCAAAACCTAAGAGGAAAAACTGAAAAGCAGCGTTAGCATTTGACCCAATTTAAAATGACAGATTCTGAAAAGTAAGACTTTCTGTGAGATTAAGGAAAGTGCAAGTAATGAAAGCAAAAAACAGTAACAACTTGAAACTGCTGAGAATTGTCCATTGCTAGCAGAAAACACAACTAACTAGGGAAAAGAGTAAACGTATTCAGCCAAAATCTTCCCTTCTGATTTTCCACAAATGAGAGAAACTGGTAATAAGACACAGTTGTCACTACAAGGATGTGGATTAGGTGGGGAACGGTTCCATATTCTTCCCTGGGCTTGGTTCTCAATTGCCTTTCCTGCTTGTATAGTCATTTATGCTCATGCAAAGTGAGGGTAAAATGCGACTAGTGATTTGATCATGTTGTACAGCCACTGTGCAAAGGAATAAATGACAACACTTAGTGCAAGGCAATGTAGAGCCAGGCAGAGGGAAGAATACACAACAGAAAAGCTGGGCATAAAAAAGCTCTTATCCCAAGATCTAAGGAAAAGCATCTGGGTTTAATTAGTGCTCTGCAAATTGCTAGCTGTTCTTGCTACTGCTTCTCATCAAAGATCTTTTTAAAAAAAATTCAGACTCCTGTTAGGAGCCAGGTAAAGAACCAGGAGTAAATTATGCAAGAAAACAACTTGCTGTGGTCAAACTAGACCAGCCTGGAGGGCAAGACTCAGACTGGATAACAATAAATTACAAGGCAGAATTTGGACAAGAAAAATCCTGACTTAGGGGGCTATACCACGACTGGTTAGTTCCCAGGAGCTTGACCCAGTGAAGTGCTTGTGAGGCAGACAGGTCTGCCAGGGTTATGGAGGATGAATTGAGTGATTTTGGTAGGAATGATGCTAGACCTGGGGATTCCTCTTTATTAAAAGAAGAAATGAATACAGGAGTGAAACTCAGAAGGAAGTACCTGGCTCTTCTATTGGTTATGTTGGAACTGTACCAGGGGTGGCCAACCTGTGGCTCCAGAGCCACATGCGGCTCTTCGGAAGTTAATATGCGGCTCCTTGCACAGGTACCAAATCCAGGGCTGGAGCTACAGGTGCCAACTTTCCACTGGACGGGAGGGTGCTCACTGTTCGACCCCAGCTCTGCCCTAGGCCCTTTCCCCCTAGGATCCTGCCACTTCCCACCCTCTCCACTAAGCCTGTCACACCCATGCTTCCCCTCTCCAGTGTCTCCCACTGAGAAAGAGCTGATCACAGAGGGCAGGAGGAAAAGGAGAAGGTGGCACGAACGGGTGGGGCTGCCAGTGGGCGGGATGTGTTGAGAGTGGTGGTGGGGAGATGATCAGGGCTGGTGATATATATTACTGTTGCTCTTTGGCAATGCACATTGGTAAATTCTGGCTCCTTCTCAGGCTTAGGTTGGCCACCCCTGAACTATATGTACAACAGTGGGAGAAGTGGTGTGAAGGAGAGCTGACCCTAAAGGTAGATCAAGAAGAGTAAATGGTGACAGAAACCTGTATGTGTCAAGAGAATGGGGTTCTTGGACACTTATAGTTACATTTTTAAAAGGTTCTGTTTTACTCCTGGTTTAAAAAGTTAGAGCTTTTATTCGTATGATTGAAATGTCTCTGTATATGCATGGTGTATTTGAATAAAAATGATTGCTCTGTGTAGGAGCTGGCTAAATCACAATAATATAAAATTGCCTCTTATGTAAGTGAAAAGTCAGAACTGAAATGGTAAAGTTTTTGAGTGCTTCTTTTGGAGGGGACCTGATGCATATAGCTTTAAATATTTTGTGTGTACCGCTTTCCAACTATGTTATATCACACATTCATCTCCAGCAGAGAAGCCTGCACCCAAAGAACAAGAGAGTATTATCTTCATATAAGCCAGTTTGGTTTGAATGGGAGTTAGGGCCTGAGTGAACTCTAGGCATGTGATCCAGAGCTGAATGGTCAAACAGAAGTAAGTTAATAAACAAGCCAAATTATGTAAAGTAGCCTAGCTGTGGGTGAGATGTAGGGAAAATAAAAAACCCACTCAGATGGTCCTACTTAGAACTGGCAATGAGCCTACTAAACTCCATGCTGCAGTCAGAGAAATTACAAGCACATTAGCAGATTTTTTTTCCTGTTTACAGAAAAAAAGTAGCTTTAAAAGCAAAAAAGAGCAATCTGGAATACCCACCATTGAGATGTAATTTGGCACTGGGAGCATATGTAACTTGTGGTCACTAAAAAAGGCCAATGTGATTAGGGACTGCTTACAAAAACATTACAGAGCAGAAGCTTCAGAGGGGTAGCCGAGTTAGTCTGTAACAGGAAAAACTTAAAAAACAACAAATAGTCTAGTAGCACCTTAAAGACTAACAAAACATGTAGATGGTATCATGAGCTTTCGTGGGCACAACCCAATCTTCTTATTACAAAGCAGGAAAGTCTGCCTTTCTCCAGTTCTCCCTGGCTGTGTCTAGACTGGCAAGTTTTTCCGCAAAATCAGCTGCTTTTGCAGAAAAACTTTGCCAGCTGTCTACACTGGCCGCTTGAATTTCCGCAAAAGCACTGACTTCCTACTGTAAGAAATCAGTGCTTTTTGCGGAAATACTATGCTGCTCCGTTCGGGCAAAGTCCCTTTTGCGCAAAACTTTGCGCAAAAGGGCCAGTAGACAGCTGAGATTTGTTTTCCATAAAAGCCCCAATCGCGAAAATGGTGACGGGGCTTTTTGTGGAAAACGTCTAGATTAGCACGGATGCTTTTCCATAAAAGTGCTTTTGAAAAGCATCCGTGCCAATCTAGACGCTCTTTTCTGAAAATGCTTTTAATGGAAAACTTTTCCGTTAAAAGCATTTCCGGAAAATCATGCCAGTGTAGACACAGCCCCTCTGCATATGGCTTTGGTGCAATCAGACTTGCAATACTGAGTCCAGTTCTAGATACTTCATTGTCAGAGAGAGACTGACTGCTAAACTCGAGAGAGTTCAGAGAAAAGCTTAGCAAATTACAGGCCCTCCTCACTATAAGTCCGAGATACATTCCAAAAAACTTGGACTTTTAGCAAAACAACTTAAAGCGGGGAATTTTTTTCCTGTGGCTGACTTCCATTTAAGCAAATTGTGGGGAGTGTTTCACATGATTTATAGCGCAGAATGGGAGGACCTATAACACATCAGTTCCCACAAACATTAACGACTTTAGTGTGGAACGGATGTATACTGGGGCGACTTATAGTGGGGACGCCCTGTATTAGATGGCTGGAGGAGATGATTTACAAGGAAATATTAACATCTCTAAATGTTAATAGCTTTGCTAAGAGAAAATGGAAAAGGGACTCTGTAGTCAATAAATAATTGAAAGTTATAAACACCAGGATAGGAGAATATTTATGATGGTACAAGGACTATGAGTAATAATGGAATGGAATGAAAAAAAGAAAGGTAAAGTTTTATGTTAAGTATTGGGAGAAACTTCCTTAGAAACAGAATGATTAGATGATGGAATAGTTGCCTAAGACACATGGTGGGAGCCCAACATTTGGGATATTTTAAATTTCACACAATAAAACTCTAGAAAATATAGTATAGGAAGCAGTCCTGCAAGGATAAAGAGGAGGATATACTACTTCAGTGGGTATTTTCCACCTCTAATGTATTTGAATTTGAGATTCCATCATCCAAAGTAGGTTAGCCAAACAACTGACCTTTCCAACATTTCAGCCATCATGTGATATTAAAACAAGGGGAGTAAGGAAATGGGGAGAAAAATAGACCAAACTCATTCCTGAAACACATCAGAATGGCCATAAGCCTCACTGCTTTCACAGCCAAATATTAAACATGTCTTCATTCTCACTCTTCTGCAATAACAACCCGACCAATGAAAACAAACCATAAGATTCCCTTCATTCAGATTCCAAAGGCAGATGCTCTGCTCTTGCAATTTGATATAGTTATGTTGAAGTCCATGGAGCTAAGTGATTGAAATGAGGTTAAGAGCTATTGCTATGCATTGTTGCCAGTCCCAAGCATTCAAAAAAATGAGCCAGGATTTTTTTAAAAAGTGAAATCCTGGCCTTCTGAAGTCAATAGGAGTTTAAACAACCACTTCAATGGAGCCAAGATTTCGTCCCATGTGACTGGCTTAGAAAAATCACAAAATTTTTAAAATAATACTTTTTTTATCCTTTTTATTTGCCTTCTTTTTATTTGCCTTGGTTTTTGAGCCTTTGGGGTTCACATTTTCAAGCTTGTTTCCTCAATCATAAGGAATAAAAACTTTCATGTTTATTTGAATGAAAGCTGAACCTCCTATACAATCATAGGACTATAAGAATTGGGGCTTTATGGCAAAATTGAAAATTCTCTGGTAAAACTTGCAAGGCGTTCAAATACAACAGTAAGGTGCATACTATAGAGCCCTAGATAAGAAAGAGAAATTAAATTTAAAAAGTATGTTAAAATCAAATGCATCAATAAGCCTTAATTGTAATTTATTATCAGTGTAGTCCCACCCAGGGTCTGTTACTATATTTAAATATAGTCTTTTTTCAGGTGTACTTGAGTACACTACCATTCTTCTATGATTGTAATTCATAATTAATTTCATTTCTAAATTTGTACACAAGAGAATTTTTACTAGCATCCTATCCACATTTTAATCTGGATAACTACATTCTACAGGTTGAAACTCTCTTAACCGGGATTCTCTGGTCTGGCATATCCATGGTCCGGCATAGGTGTTGCCGGACCAGAGAAACCCAGTGGAGGGCCAGTGGCAAGGATCCCTGTGGGGCCAGCAGGGCAGTGGGCTGCCCGCAGCGAGCTGATGGAAAGGCCATCCAGCGTGTGACAGCAGGTCTGCCCAGCAGAGTTGGGAGACACGTGTGTGGCTGTCCGGTGGTTCCTGGAGCCTGAACGTGGTGTGGGAAGCCGCCCGGTGGGACCGGGAGCCCCAGTGCAGCACACGTGGCTGCCCTGCGGGTCCTGGAGCCAGGACAGCAATGGCTACTCAATGGGGTCGGCAACGTAATGGGGCCAGCAAGAGGTGAGGAGCTGGCCAGGAGGCCAGAGGGCCAGGTGGAGGGGCCAGCAGCAGGGGGTCCAGAAATGACCTCCCCTGGTCCTGCAAAATCCCTCATCCGGGACCAGTCAGGTCCCAAGGGTGCTGGACCAGGGAAATCCAACCTGTGCTGGTATTAGGGTTGCCAATTTTCTACTTGCACAGAACCAAACACCCTTGCCCTGGCTCCTCTGAGGCCCTGCTGCTGTCACTGTCATTCTCACAAACACATGCTGTCCTTCCCTCTCATCTCCCAACACAACACATATGGGGCAGGGGTTCTTGTTACTTCTTTTACTGCTTGCAAAGTGGGTTATTTTTGGTTTTTGACTGGCCTGTGCATTTCGTAATTTTCATTTCTCTCTTGTGCTTAAATTTAATTCTTTGAGTAGTGAGTTCTAAAATGCCTAACCTGTCGTGGCTGGAGTAATTATCCCTGTGGTAACGGCTACTCCTGGAAGTGGCTGGCATGTCCCTGCAGCCCCTGAGAAAGGCAGAGCAGGGGGTTTCCACATGCTGTCCTTGCCTGCAGACACTGCTCCTGCAGCTCCCATTGATCAATAACAGGGAACCGTGGTGTGGGCTCAGTGCCTGTAGATGAGGGGCAGCACATGGTGCCATGGCGTGGTGCCATGGAGCCTTTGCTGTACATGCCAGCTGCTTTCAGGAGTGGTGCAGGACCAGGGCGCGAGTAAGCCTGCCTTAACCCTACTGCTCCACCACCTGGACACTGTCTCAGTTAAAAGGTGCCCAGCCAGAGCCTGCTTCCTGAACCCGTCCCAGCCTTGAACCTCCTCCTGCATCCAACCTTCTGCCTCAGATGTCAGTCCCCCTGCACCCAAACTCCTTCCCAGAGCTTGCACCCTGAAACACCCCTGGACTCCATTCCCACACCCTGGGCTAAGCCTGGAGCCCCTCCTACACTCCAAACTCCTTGACCCAAGACCAGAGCCTGCACCCAACCCCCTACCCCAGCCTGGTGAAAGTGAGGATGGGAGAGGAAGTGGGATGGAGTGAGCAGGGTGAGGCCTCGAAGAAGAAGTGGAGCAGGGGCAAGGCCTCAAAGAAGGGGTGGGAAGGAAGCCAGGCAAGGGTATTTGGGTTTGCTGTAGATCTTACATTGAACTTAAATTGAAAAAGTGATATTGTGGTTAAAAAAGTTGGAGACCACTGCTCTGGTTTCATTGAAAAATAACTTCCTAGTTTTTTACGCTTCTCATCAGATATATCAGAGGAACCTATATTTTCTGTTAATGTTAGGGCCTCTGCTTCCACAGACCTATAGTCATTTCAAACTCCTATGACAAAACTTGGCCAATAATTATGCAGCATTCAATAAATTTGTATCAATTTTTTGCATGTCTGTGTTCCCATTTTTATTCATCCTCAGAAACTGGGACTCTTGAAGACCTCTCAATTGCTTTCGTCCTCCAACCTCATAGGCTTCGTCTACACTGGCATGATCTTGCGCAAGAACTCTTTTGTGGAAGAGTTCTTGTGCAAAAACTCTTCCAGAAGAGAGCGTCTACACTGGCATGTGCGTTTGCGCAAGAGATGTGCTTTTGCGCAAGAGCATCCGTGTCAGTGTAGACACTCTCTTCTTGCGCTGATGGCCATTTTAACCATAGGGCTTTCTTGTGCAAGAAATTCATGTTGCTTGTCTATACTGGCCTCTTGCGCAAGAACAGTTGCGCAAGAGGGCTTATTCCTGAGCGGGAGCATCAGAGTTCTTGCGCATGAAGCACTGATTTCATACATTAGAACGTCAGTTTACTTGCGCAAGAACTCGCGGCCAGTTACTTGCGCAAGATCGCGCCAATGTAGACACAGCCATACTCTTTTCTCAAATTTTCTATATTTTCCGTTTATTTACTAAGAAATATTCTATCATATCCAATGAAATAGATTTTGGCCATCATGGAATGTCTTCAGGGTAGGTTTCCTTCCTTACTTTGACCAAATTACCAGTATTTTGTAGTTCCATTGCCACTTCAGAGTCTACTTGTTCAACTTTTGCAATTGTGGTATCCTCACAACTTGGCAAGTGATTAAATAATTGAGATGTTTCCTCTTCTATACTTTTGATGAATGTTCTCTCTGTCTAGGCTACAGTGTTAGGTTGATGTAAGGCAGCTTACATCAACCTAATTGTGTGTCTATGCTACAGCCCTGCTCCTATCGACATAATGACTCCACCAGGACAAGATGCTTATTTCAGTGGTGGGCACCCACAAATCTTGAGTGGTCTATATGAATGGCCCTCCTTCACCTCAGTGGGCTGCAGTAGCCTGTGTCTTACTGGGCTTCCACTTGCAGCCACCTGTCTGCCCCTCATGCACGTTGTACACACTGGAGCCCTGCACTTACCTGCTCCTCTCCTTCCCTTTCCTCCCAGAGCTTGAACAGCTGTGAACAGCTGATTTGTGGGGTTCCAGCTCTGGCAGGGAGGGGGAAGGAAGCATGAATCAGGTGATTTGAAGGCTCTGAAAGTGCTGGGAGGGAGGGGAAGGAGTAGGCAGTGCGGGGCTCTGGTGCCCTCATGTGCAAGAAGAGCCTGTTGCGAGGTTGGGGGTGGGGAGAGGGACAGCCAGAGAGTCCACAGGCTGCATGTGGAGCCACAGTGGACTGGAGGTTGCCCACCACTGGCTCATGTCAATGTAGAGACTGCACTTCTTACATCAGTTGTTGGTGGTCATTCTTGTCTATTTTATGGCTCCCTGCTGGAGCTGTGAAACTGACAGGAAGGATGTTAGGCTCTCTTCTGTGAATGTTGGACCTGGCTCACAACTTGGACTGTTGCTCTAGTGACAGTGGCTGACACCAGCTGCCCCTCAGACTCTGCACTACCATCCACATCTGTAAAACTCAGGCCTCTCCTAGGTGTGAATATTCCACCCTGTTGAGCAAGGTAACTGCCAGTGTACACTGCAGCACGTTGGCAGGAGAGCTTCTCCGGTGGACATAACTTCTGCCTCTCACATCAGTGATTGTATTATGCCAATGGACATGTGGAGCAGCTGCACTAGTTAGACATGGACCTAAATGTTAAGTGTACACCAAGGCTGTGTCTACACTGGCGCGATCTTGCGCAAAAGTGGCCTCTCTTGCGCAAAAACTTGCTGCCTGTCTACACTGGCCGCATGTTCTTGCGCAAGTAAACTGACGTTCTAATGTATGAAATCAGGGCTTCTTGCGCCAGAACTCTGACGCTCCCGCTCAGGAATAAGCCCTTTTGCGCAACTGTTCTTGCGCAAGAGGCCAGCGTGAACAGGCAACATGAATTTCTTGCGCAAGAAAGCCCTATGGTTAAAATGGCCATCAGAGCTTTCTTGCGCAAGAGAGCGTCTACACTGGCATGGATGCTCTTGCGCAAAAGCACATCTCTTGCGCAAAAGCACATGCCAGTGTAGACGCCCTCTTCTGGAAGAGTTTTTGCACAAGAAGCTGCCAGTGTAGACCTAGCCCAAGCCTTAGGCTCTAAAATCAGTTAGGTGCTTTTGAAAATGTTACCCAAGCTCTCATTTGGCTGAATGGGACAGCTGGAACTGAGTGCACAGGACGCTGGCTGCAGTGGTTCCTAGGGCTGTTTCCCCTCCCAGGAGATCTTGCCACAGGGCTTTTCTAAAATGAAAGCTGAGACCGTGACACACAATCAGTGAACTGTCAGTTTAGGCCTTGAGTCACACAAACCATGCTTCGCCTTTACCTCTCCAGGGACTGGTGCGGAGTCCTGCTGGGAGAGATCACTGCCCCTTAGGGCCGCGCTTGCTAACCCGGAGCTGCGCGTCGCGCAGCAGTTCAGCAGGCTCGGGCCACAGGCTGCATCGTACTAGGGGGGAAGGGCTGAAGTCTTCCCCACCTCCCCCCCACGCCGGTGCAGTGATTTAAATGTCCCGCGGGGGGGTGGGGCGGCAGCAGCGCTGGGCCCGCCCCTTCCTCTCGCTGTGACTGGTTGCTGCGGCAGGGAGGGCGCTCAGCCCAGCCGGTGCTGCCCGGCCCCCCTCACTCAGCTGACAGCGGCTGGGGGGCATTGCCTTTGCCACTGCCCGGGCGCTCCGTGCAGGCGGCGCACGAGCCCGTCGCTGTGCTCTCGCGCGCGGCGGGCTTCTGCAGGAGCGCGAGCCTCGGCTTGAAAGGGAGAGAGGCCGGGAGAGCGGCGCGAGCTGCGGTTGCGCCCCCCCCTCCCCCGAGACCCCGCTGGGGATGGAGACGCCGCTGCTGTGACCCAGCGGCCGGAGCGCGAGAGCCCGGCCCCGCGCGCCGGCGCTAGGAGCGGAGCAGGGCGGCGGCGGCTGCAGCCGCAGCAGCAGCAGGAGGGATGAGCGGGAGTGCTGCCCCCGGGCCCGGCTCGGCGCCCTGCCGCTTCGCTCATTACTTCGTGCTGTGCGGCACCGACGCGGACAGCGGGCTGGAGCCCGACGAGCTGTCCGGTAAGTGTTGGGCGGGGGGAGGCCGCCGGCAGGTGCCCGGGCTGCATTTCGCTGCCCTGCTGCGCCCTGCAGCCCCTTTCTCTGCACCCCGCAGCCCCTGCCGGCGGGAGCGGCCGCTGGCCCCTCGCCGCTGTCATTGCTCACTGGCCACCGCACCGTAGCGCTAGCGGGCGGGGGCGTTTGCGCGCAGCTCGCCGGGCGCTGGCGGCTATTAATATCCCGGCAAGGCAGCGCACCCAGGGGCTGCCTGCCTGTGTCTGTGCGCCAGCCCTGTCTGCAGCAGGCCTGGCCGCTCTCCCGCCCCCAGGCGTCTTCGTTGTGGGCCGAGGCCGCTCTCGGGGCGTCCTCCCGAGGGATCTGCCCACGGCGAGGGGGGAGGCCGCTTCTGACAGCTCCCTTGGGCATGTCTCCTGGTACTGCCCCAGCAGCCCGAGTCCCCGCCACTCACTGCAGCCCGGCTGGATGCAAAGCACGATGGCGCCGTCCCTCCTCCCACAGGGCTGCCCTCCGCCCCACTTTCGGGCGCGATGCTTTGTAGAGACCAGCTGCCCCAGTGGCGAGGGCGGGTTAGGTCGCTGGGAGTTAGCAGGTCGCATTGAGATGGGCCGCTGTAATCGTATTACCGCGTGGACTTCAGCCTTTCAGTCTCGCTGCATTGGCCTCGTACTTCAGAGGCTGCTGCGAAGATGGGATCATTCCCAAACGTGTGCGTTTAGCAGCGACTTGGGCTCAAAGGGCAGGAAAGTGACCTTTGTACCTTCTGGCACTATGAAGCAGTCCCTTTTTGTTCCCTGCCGTGGTTCTCCCGCGGGAAGGGTTGGGGTTTCCACCATTAGTAGGAAATCAAAGTAAATTGTTTTGGAAGATGTGAAGCGCACTAGTCTTGCTTTTCACTGTACGAGTTAGGAGGCTCTAAGGGAGGTAACTGTTGGGAGGGGGTGTAACACTAACTGATGTAGAGGGACGCAGGGAAAGCTGAAGGCGATGAGCAACGAATCTTGCGAGCTGCAGTTGTATTTTAGGTCTTCCAGGGCAGTCAGCTTTAAAAAAAAAAAAAAAAAAGAAACCTGTTTAAGAGGATGTCGTTAGCATAAGGTATTCCTCCTGTATCAAGGTATTTTACCTTTTTCTCTTTCTCCCCAACCCCCTTTCTGGGAAGTGGGATGTGAGACAGTGCTTAAAAGTGCCTTACAAAAATGTAACTTGTCCAGTCACTGTGGAGGGTGATCCACGTACACCAGTTTCTAACAAATTTGAACAGCCTTAAATACTGTCTCCATACTCAATTTGAAGGCCAGTGCAAAAAAGGATTAAAAATGTGTTCATATGAATCTTCTTCATATGGTACCACCAAAAAAGTCAGCGTTTATTCACTGCTGGTCTGTACATTATAAACATACAGTGGCTGTGCTTCCACCGTTGTGGTGGGACTCTGGACATTACAAAAGTGTAAGATTGCAAATATACAAATAATGGATGAATGTCCTACTAAATGTGACCTCTCCCCTTCCCAATTGATATCTGGAATAAAATAAAAACATCTAGAGGACAGGAAGATTTGAATAAAGTAATTAAAATAGTGGGGGGAGAGAAGGAGTCTGAAAGACTTACAAAGGAAAACCAGTGAAATGAAAAATACTTTAATTATTCTGACAGGATTTTCCTCTAACTTCATGGATTCTAGGAGGGAAAATATCCCCTGGAGAAGTGGAAAAAATGCAGATTTTTAGAGATCCAAATTTTAACTTTCTGAAATAACTTTTTATTGTGTGGGGGGTTTTTTTGTTTGTTTGTTTACCATTAATAGAAAATCAAAGTAAATTGTTTTGGAGGGTGTGAAGATTATTTGGAGCTAAGATCATACATACTGGCTGTGTCTAGACTGGCAAGTTTTTCTGCAAAATCAGCTGCTTTTGCGGAAAAACTTGCCAGCTGTCTACACTGGCCGCTTGAATTTCTGCAAAAGCACTGACTTCCTACTGTAAGAAATCAGTGCTTTTTGCGGAAATACTATGCTGCTCCCGTTCGGGCAAAACTTTTGCACAAAAGGGCCAGTGTAGACAGCTGAGATTTGTTTACCGCAAAAAAGCCCTGCTCACGAAAATGGCGATCGGGGCTTTTTTGTGGAAAAGCGTGTCTAGATTGGCACGGACGCTTTTCCGCAAAAAGTGCTTTTGCGGAAAAGCGTCCGTGCCAATCTAGACGCTCTTTTCTGAAAATGCTTTTAACGGAAAACTTTTCCGTTAAAAGCATTTCCGGAAAATCATGCCAGTGTGTAGACAGCCAGTGTGTCTTAGCACTGAGTTGACTGTCTTGGGAAGCTAATAGAAAATCCATTCAACTGTATTTCAGGATTGTACAGTCAAAGACAGGGAACAAATAATTAGAAAGAAAATTGAATTTCAGCTTAGAAAAAATACCAAAATATTAAACCACCCGCAGCTTTGTCTGAGGTTTAATTGCACAAAGTCAAGGAATTCCACAATAGAGCACTGATTCTGCAAACTATTATGCATATAGAATAGTAACAGAGATGTAGCCGCGTTAGTCTGGTCTAGCTGAAACAAAAGACAGGACTATGTAGCACTTTAAAGACTAACAAGATGGTTTATTAGGTGATGAGCTTTTATGGGTCAGACCCACTTCCTCAGATTAAGTGGGTCTGGCCCACGAAAGCTCATCACCTAATAAACTATCTTGTTAGTCTTTAAAGTGCTACATAGTCCTGTCTTTTATTATGCATATGTATATCTTGACTACTCAGGTAAATAGTCTCCATTACCTTCAATGGAACTATGTACCTGAGCAAAGCTACATATGTATGTAAAAGCAGGATCCGGAGTAAGGTTGCTATGGGAAGCTTAAATCCTTCAGATGGTAACCATGAACTGCAGTAAGGATTTTCATTATATAACAGATCTTGACATAAATAGATCTCTATTTTTTTTTTTTTTTTTTTTTGTAGTAAGACTGACACAATTTTTGAATTTCATTCCCTTGTGTAAAACGCATTAATCTAAGGTTCAAAAATTGCATGTTGTCTTTCCTATTAATGTAAATTTTGTGATCAGATAATGAGACCCTGTATGCTGTGCACTAGGTACATGGTTAAGGCTATTCTGGGACCTATAATTTAGAATTTCTTGGCTTAAAGTTAAGAGTTTAATTGTACACCCTTTTTTAACATTTTTCCCTTTAATGTGTAACATTTCATACGCACATCTAAATGTTACTACTTTCAGTAGAAAATTCCTGGTTTTGGTGGCATCTCACCACTGAAGGTGAACAGTGTACTAAATCTCTTGACTTACATAATATGATCTTTTAAGGTTTTAACACTTGTAATTTTTTACTTCTGTTTCTGAAAATAAGTTGCTAGCCAGTTTTAGAAGGGTTTATCACCATCTCAGGTATTAGCGGACTTGTAATTTCTACCTAAGCTGTTTCACATAGTAAGACAAAATGAGGACTTTGTGAGTGAATATAAATAATAAAATATACTGTATTTTTTGCCGTTGCATTTCACATGTTACTTTAATGTCTTCAGTTCACCAGTTCACCACTAGTCAGACTCTTTTTTTCCAATATGAAGACTTAGCACTGTCCAGTCTAGGATATAGTGTATTAATTGAAAACCTGGAGAACTTTCAGGGGATGTCTTAAAATATCTGTTTAAAATAAATGACTTAAACACTTCTAAAAACTTTCTTAATAAAACTGGTATTAGAATAACTCAAGTTTTTAAAGTAGTCCAATTCCAACAATGTTGCTTGAGGATGTACATGACTCATGTACATGACACATTTTGCTTGTCGACTTAATAACCAGTCACAGCAAAGTAATATACTTTAACTCAGTTATACTTACAGTAGCATTGTAAAAACATCCCAGGACTCTTTATTCCAGTTCTACTATGCTAAACAAAACTGTAGGGCTAAGCAATAGGTGTGCTGCTTATCATGCGAAACTTGTCTCGCTGTTACCTCAACCTTCCTCACTTATTTGTTGCATCTGTCTGCTTTGTCTTGTCCTATGCTTCAACTGGGTAAGCTCTTTAGTGCTGTGACTGTCTAGTACATCTGTGTATAATGCCTAGCAGTGTGTGTCCCAGATCCTCAGCAGAAAACGGAGTATTGCAGCAATACAAAAAAAAAAAAAGATATTACATAAGCTGATCAAGGTTCTTACTGGACCATTTGCATCTTGAGGTGTAATAAGACTCTGAAAGCACAGTAATAAGGATAATACATCTTACTGCATTAAAATAATGTAAATTACTACTGACATTTTTAATTAGATGATAGGATTGGAAAAATACTGCAGGGTCAGTAGTGTGGATGTTAGTTTGATTACGGGTCTGGGCAACAGTAACAGCTTCCTTCCTTGGTTGTGATTTAATGGCACGTGTATTGTGTGATAGGGGCAGAGGGGCCCGGACAGCATCTTACTTTCTTGCTTGTTCATACAGTATGATAAATGTGTGGATTGGCCAGAAGCTGTAGTGTAAATTAAACATTTGGTGCTGTTAGAGACATAAATATATTCCTCTACATCTGTATAGATTGTCCTCTTTATTTTGGGTGTTTGTAAAAATTAAATACCAGCATAATGGGATTATGTAGCTATGATAATGTTGAGGTTCCCATCTCTGTGTTAGACTGAAGTACATCATAGGCTTCCAGAAGGACAGTTACGCCTGTGATGGGAAAACTCTATCCCAAATCCAGCGAAGTAATTAAGTACATGCTTAACTTTAAGCATGTAAATCCTGGTCACATGTTGTTAAGCACATCTGTAAATGCCTTGCTGAACGGTGTCCTTAATACGATCAAATTACAGTTGGGAACTCAAAATACAAATCATATTGCAAGAGGTTAACTCTTCTGTTATGTCAGTGGTATCATTTTTTAAATGATTTTGAATGGAACTTTGAGCAATTCCCTTCTTCTCCCCCACCCCAGGGGACTCACGTGCCATCAGCAGTGAAACACAGACACTTCAGTAAATCATGTGGCTTACTGACAAGCTGCCAAATGAGTCAGCATTCCAACATCATCTGGAATTACATGACCTATGTGTTCCTTATAACTAGGGATAGCCTTTGTAGTACATTTTGCCTGTATTTAAACCTAGATTGTCGGTGTGTACATCTTCTGTGGAAACAATTTAGCGACTTACTTTGTAAATTGTGTTCATTTATAAATAAGCTGTTTTTTAAATAAAATTTTCCATTGCAGTGCAACAGTGTCATAGGCTTTGTCTAAGCTTGCAGCAATAAAGCTAGCTGTCTACACTGACAAGTTTCTACACTGAAACTTGCTTTCAGGGGGCTGATTTTTTCACACGCCTGAGTGAGAAAGCTTCAGCCCAGTAACTTGGCAGTGTCTGAGAAGCCCTTATTTTGCTTAGTTCCTTTGTGCTCTCTTAACTATTTGATAACTAAGCACTCAAACTGAACTAATAGCAAATGGATCCAGTACCATAACATCCAATTAATTTTTATCCTATGGGGAATTCATTTTCAATAAGTTAAACTGCAAATGTATCTCTAATTACCTGACCTTTTAATGTGTTGCAACACCTCCAGCATTCAATGCAGTATAGATATGATTTCAAGCAAAGAAACTACTTGGTACTGCAAAACTTATTTTGAGGCTAGAAGAAAATCTCCTTTTGTGGTGGGTGAGGAAAAAAATACGATTCAAGCTTGAACTTAAGCTTAATAGCTAGCTGGGGTCAGAAGAGGAGCAATATGTTTAATGTGACCTGTATCCTGAAGAGCATGAAAATTAAGTATTTGTTTCTGTGCCCTTTTGAACTCTATACCAAATAGCATGAATGGCAACTTTTCTCTTGAGTCCTGAGATGGAAACACAGTTAATTCAAGTTTGTTTCTATCTTCAAGCCTACTTTTTTTCAGATAGACTAAAGCAGCTATTAAACTGTCAGCTTCAGAATTGCATGGCTTAAAACAAATCCATCCTAGTAAATATCGAAACTTGGCCTAGGATGTAAAAGGAAGATTCAACTTTTTAACAAGTTTGGGGTGAGGTTTACACTTTTGATCCTAAGTTATCCAAAATATTGTACTGCAACTTAATTTTTTTATACTTATTCCATGCATTGTGATACTGTGTAATGTTGCTATAACCATGTCATTCCCAAGATATTGAAGAGACAAGGTGGATTTATTAGCACATATTCTAAAACTCTTTATGCTAAACTGTCTCTTCAATCTTGTATGTCTCTTCAATCTTGTGTTTAGCTCTTATCCTCTGAGTACTTTCCCAGACCAGAAGAAAAGCTCTGGGTAGCTTGAAAGCTTGTCTCTCACCGCAACAGAAGTTGGTCCAATAAGACAGATTATTTCATCCACTTGTCTCTGTAGTATCGCAATAAAACATCAGAACAGTTCCATTGTAAGCAAAAGAGATTTTAAGGTAACATTTTTAGTAAGGAAACTGATTCAGTGTCTTGTAGGAATAAAGACTTTTGTTCAATAAGCAAATAGAAAATTTCCCTTCACCTGTGAGCTATAAAATTGAGTAGAGGGGCTGTTAAAATTCTCACTTAGACCATCTACACAGGAAAACTTACCAGTCCTACTGTAACGGTATAATTTTTCCAGTATCGTTAAATTGACATAATTCCCCGGGTGAACCCTCATAGTCAGAAGAATAATGGCCTTCTTTCAATTTAGTGAAGTATTGTGTTACAGTAGGAATGCTGGTTAATTTCCTTGTGTAGCTAGACAAGACCATAGCAAAGGATCTTGTCACAGTTGCCGTTCCTGTTTCTGATTTCTTGTTACAAAAGCAGATGACTGAATGGCCTGAAGTCTTTTTATTAAAATAAAATAATTCAAGATGCAGAGTCTGGGACTTGGCCAGTTTGTGGCCAAATTGTTAAAATAGGATTGTCAGGTCAATGATAAGGATGTGACCCTGGAAAGGACCAGCAGAGAAGGTGACACCATAGAGCATAATTAACTTTTTCTTGCATCTCATGAGAAGGTGGGTTGTGATGGAATTGTTTGTGAACCTGGAATCTTGTTAAAGCTCTTGGAGGCAATGGAGTTTTAATATCCATCACCTGAACAGGAGACGCTTTCTCCAATTTATTGCTAGGAGAGAAGGTCTGTAAAAGAGTAATGGGTAGTCTAATGACTCTAATACAGTGGTTTCCAACCTTTTTTTATGCTGGAGACTGGAAAACTGATTCACAAACTTTTGGTGGACCGGCAAATATATAAATACAATGGTTCTTGGTCCCCTAGCTCCAAACCAGCCACTTGCTCCCCAATGCCTAACACCCTTTGACCACCCATCCCTATGCCCCATGCCCTTTTGACCCTTTAGCCTCTGACCTCTACAGCCCATGCCAACACCCTCTTGGCCCCACCATACTCTCACCCAACATCCCGTTGCCCCCCAACCACAACATTCCCCAGAGTGAGGCTGCCTCCCTTAGGAAGCATGGCTGTTATTGCCGTGCGTGCAGGGGGAGTGGCCGTTGCCGGTGCACATGCTCCCTCCTCCTTCGCACTCCCTCTTTCCCCAAGTGCATCTCATGCCCCCGTGGGTGGGGAGGGGCGGGGAAGCACAGCGCCTCAGCTGAGCTGCCATTACTGAGGGAGGACGTGCTGCCTCCTGTCGCCACCTCAGCGCCGCTGCTGGCAAAGGGTGGAGTCCCAACTAGTTGCCATTACCGAGGGGGGAAGAGAGAGAGGAGGTGCTGCCGCCTACTCCTGCTGCTGCCTCAGCACCGATGCCAGCAAAAGTAGCCACAAAAGTAGCCACACGGGCAGGGGGAGCGGCTGTTTGCAGCGCATGCGCTCCCTCCCTCCCCAAGTGCGGAGGAGGGAGGGATGCGCCTCCTGCTTTGCCTTCTCCTGCCATGCCTCCAGCACCATGGCTGCTGGAGCTGAGCCATCGTGAACAGCTGGCTTGAGCTCTGGCAGCCGCCGTGGCCTGGCAGCCAGCGAGTCACAGACCAGCAGCAGGCCGTGGACTGGCAGTTGGGAACCACTGGCCTAATAGGTTTTACTGAGTCATATACACAATATGGAATGTATGGATGGAGAGAGAAGAGTACAATAAATCCTATTGCAATTAGGGATGTAAAAGTATAACTGTTCAAATGGTTAACTGAAGCCTGGGCTTATCAGTTACTGTTACAGGCTATATGTGGGCTCTGCCCTGCTCCTGGGGGCCTGGCTGCTGGCCTGTTCTTCAGGTGCATGTAACCTTGCAACTGCTTTTTAACATCCCTAATTTTAATAGATGTTAAGGACAAGCTGGGGCTTCTGCAATAAAAAATGTACAAGAAAATATGGGGAAATTATATATAATTTTAGGTTTTTGTCAGTATAGATGAATTGTTTTTTAATCTTAGTCTGTCTAAATGACCTGTTACGCCTCTCGTTAAAAGGGAATATGTTGATAACTCTTCACTTTATTTTCTTGTCAGAGAGCTCCAAATAGCGCACAACTGAGATCATGTATTTATGTTCCCTTGAAACAAGGTTAAACTTAAGGGCAGGTGACTAACACCTTAATCTGTAACCTGTTTTTTTTTTTTTTTTTTTAAATGAATTCAAATACCCAGGCACAATAAATCCTAAGGGTGTGTCTTGACTACATCCCTCTGTCGGCAGAGGGATGGAAATGAAGCACTTTGAAAGCGCAAATGAAGCGGGGACTGTGCTTCATTTGCATAATCACGTAATGGCGCTCTTTTGAAAAAGCGCTATTTCGAAATTGAAACTGCAGTTTAGACGCGGTTTACAGGATCTTTTGAAAAAGCGCCCCATTTTCGAGGGAACCACGTCTAGACTGAGGTTTCAATTTTGAAATAGCGCTTTTTTTGAAAGAGCGCCATCATGTGATTATGCAAATGAAGCACGGGATATTTAAATCCCCACTTCATTTGCGCTTTCAAAGTGCTTCATTTACATCCCTCTGCCGACAGAGGGATGTAGTCTAGACATAGCCTCAGTGAATATACTTGGGAATTAACGATATTACCAAATTTAAAGAGACCATCAAATACAGTAAATTAATTTGAGTCTAATTCACATTATACAAAACTTCCCATAAACTCATCTCTTAAACTCATTCCTTAAAAATGATCTGTATTTCTAATTGGCCAGTACCAAGTAACTAATTCCTGAGTTACTGGGAGTGTCCTATTTCAGTGTATTCCTGGCATAATGTAGCAGTTCATAACAAGAGTTAATGATTTCAATATTCTTTGGCTCCAAAATCTGCCAATGTAACCTTTTTTGATCAATGACAAGGTTAAAGTGGAAAAAAATTAGACAAGACTTTTTCTTTGTAAAATACAAAGTAATAGAATTAGTATATGATGGCAAGTCAATGCACTGCTTCTTACAAGTCTCTGAATTGCATATTAAAAACATAATCCCCTCAGAAAAATCTTGATACTACCAAGGCATGCTTTATTCATATTTATCAATGTCATTGCAGAGAATCCAGCCACAATAGTAGCATGTTTGGTTACCCAGTTAACTTATTGTTACTGGTGTCACTGTAGTAATTTATTTTAACCATAATAGCAAGCTCCTTATTTTCAGTTTTACATACTATGGAGGAATTCTGACCATATTCTTCTTTGAAATGGTTAATCATTAACTTTTATTTGCCTATGAAAATAAATGTCCTCCACTTTTAAAATTATAAAAGAAAAGCTAAAAGTAACCTGCAGTCATTCATGCTACACAGAAGAGAAGCTAATGTACTTCTTATCTCTTAGGTTTCTCTTTCAATCTTTCCACTTCACTTAGCGTTGAAAATGAATAAGGCTAGTGTCTTCATAGTCCAGTTTGGTTCTTAATTCTGCTGCACTAACACAATAGTGTTCTGTTGTGTAGAAAAATATCATAGAAGAACATGTGACTGACACATTAAAAGAACATTGTCAAGTATTAAAGACCTGCAATATAGTTTGTGTGAGGAGGGAAGGGGACTTGCAGATATTCCCACCCCAAAATTAAGTGTTTTCATAAATGGCTTTTTTTTAAACTAGGTTAAGATACCGAGGACCTTGGTAGGATCTATATAAAAAAGATAGTTCGAGGATTGTTGACAGACTGAAAGATTAGTAAATGTTATATCTTAACTGATGTCTCTTTAATGGACCATTATTCAAGATTGTGTTTACAACGACTTGACTGCATTGCTAACATTGCTCAAGATCAGACTCTCTCTGTCATCTGCAGCCAACAGTTGGAAATAAGGATTCATCAAGCTTTTTCATAGCCGCCTTGTCAATAGTGATGTTGAGGTTGCATACCAAATCAGTGAACTAGTTGGAAATGGTTTCTCTTTACCATGCATAAACATGTTATGTCACCTCTTAAATGTAAAATTAAGTCTTTTCCCATTAAATCCATGAATTAAACTTCAGAATATCAATGTGGATATTTGAGAAGAGTGAATTTCAAGAATGTTCCCTTATACAGAAGTTATTCTTTTTAAAAATAAGTTAGTTAAAAAGATCTTATAGGTCTGAAATGACCCTGCTCTAAATGATGGTATAAAAGTTAAGGTAACAATATACTTTTGGATCTTGCAAAGAACATAAGTTTCTTGATTTACCACAACCCCCCTCCCCCCCAATCTGCCTTCAAAAACTATCATTTAAAAATACTTATAAAAATGAATATGACACTTTTCTAAAACTCAGACTGAAAAAATGTTTCCCCCCCGCCCCCGCCCCACACCTTGGAATGTATATGCTGAATTTTATTTGATTACTAGCTTGCTTGTCACTTTTAAAAATAATTAAAATTGGGGATTGAATTTATGTGAAGAATCTAGTGCTAGCTAATATAATCATGTAGCAGGTTTTAATTTAGCCATAAAATGGACCCTGCTTCCAGGCAATAGTATTTTCAGGGCTTCTGTGGACTTTCACAGTGAGGAAGCCAGAATTTCTCTGCGCCTCCTTCTTCCCCAGCTTTTCCCTATTCACTTGGGTCCTGTATAGGGAAAACATGGGGAGGGGTTAGGGATTTAATCTGCAAAACCATGGGGTCATAGTGACAGCTATTCTGTGGTATTTACAATGGCAGATTTTTTTTCTTAATCTGATGTGCCATTTACTGTACATATACATTGGCCGTTGCAGATCATTTCACTTGCTAGTGACATGTATATAACTTCCATTATTTAAAAAAGCATTTTGTGCTCCATTAGCACTAACTGGCAAGCTCTATGTCTTAACTTGGCCACCTGTACGTGTAACTACATACCTGATTTCTACATGCTAGTCCTTATAATCACAAATCTCTGAAATTTGGGCTCTTCAGCAATAAAAGGCTTCAGGCATCTATTATCTTTCATTCATATTCTGATAAGTGTTTAAAGTAGAAGCATGAAGCAAAGCATTAATTTACTCAATTACTATTCATATCAATGGAATACACTAAGGTATTTATAACTTGGTTAGGGAATCAGCTTTTAGTCTGCCCATTGAAAATTGGGAGACAGATGGAGCCTGCTGCAGGAGTGTATGGAGAACAAACAATGACTTCTTTCCTTGATTAGTGATTGGGGCTTTTTGTTGTTCCATCACAAACTAAAATGATTGAACAAATGAAAGTAGTATGTAATTGAATAAATCTATTGCTTTTAATTGTCTGGATTGCAAGAAAGGATGTCCTGCTTAATTTAATCGTGATATAGTTTGCAGTCTGCTAGTCTTTCTTCTTTAGTAGGTGATGGGATTAAACTTGTAAAATGTTAGTTTTTAGAATTTAGTAATGAAAATAGCAACTTAATTATAATAAGGAAACTGTAATGCTTGCTTCTGAGAGATAAATCAGCTAAGTATTATGAGTACTGTATAGCTAGCTTCCATTTATGAAGCATTTTTTGTTTTTGTTTAATAATCTGTATGAATATTTAATTCCCACAACTGAGTATTGAAACAAGGCAGCACTTTCAAAAATGGTACAATACTGAGTAAAATGAGATGTTTGTTTATGGATGGAAAGTGAAAGACTTTTCAGAAGAAATATAGAGAAGTGACCTTTTTTTACAGATGTTATTGTACCATTGGTTCTCAGTGAATATAAATGATATCTCCATTTCTTTTAAAAGGAGAAAAATCAGTCTTACAATTTATAATGGGGTATTCTTGTATGGCTTACTTATTTCATAATGATTTGTATTTAACAATACAAAATATTTTAAATATACATAATGCACTACTTTTCATTGTATTGACCTTTGGCTGCAATGACTGCAGCCATCATTCAACTGTTTGTCTACGAAAATCTGAGATGAACTGTGAGATCAGCCTTTTCTCAAGGTTATAACACTACCAGATATGTAGACTTTTCAAGCTTTAAAAATGTGACACCAGATTTTGTGCACCTTACAGTCCAAGCAGGCTGGTTTCAGATTTAGTCTTACTTTCCCATTTTATTAAACACATGCATTATATGAGTGGATGGAAGTTGCAAATAGTTTCCCTAATAAGTTGAGATTTACCATGACTCAGTTTTCACTAAGCATTCCTTTTATTAGTTGAAAGGCCACTTGATGTTTGGTTACATCCAAAACGCAAAGGCATATGTGCACTTGTACTGTATTATTGCTAGTATATACAGTATAACTGTTGGCCAAAGTACTTAGGATAAGGGTCATGCAGATCCAGTTGCCTGTACATTCAAGCTTACGTATGCTAGATGGATAAACAAAAAACATGCAGTTTGTAAAATCTGATAAACGGCTATGATTGTACCAATCTTCAGAGTGAATCTGTCAATTTTTTAAAAACATTTACAGTCAATGTTAGTTTCATACTTTGCTTCACTGATTCAAGAACTGGTTTTGTATCACACGGTTTATGTGTATGACATTGAAAACCATTTATAAATATCTAGCTTTTGCGAATACACAGCGGCTTTGTGGATGTAAGCAAAAAATCAGGGAATTCTAGTTAAAATAGTCTAATGGCACTGTGCTTACGAATTATATAACACCCCCTTATGCCTTTTTTTATTTGGTTAGCCTTTCTACTTGTCCTCAAACACGGGCTCAAATAGTTTCATGCTGAAGTGAAGTTCCTTAAAATCATCTAATAAAATAGGCCTTTTCAAATCACTAGTTATAGCATATGTAAATTGTATAGCTTTCATCAGTAGGCTTTTATATAGTTTCTCCCCCCCCCCCCCATTTCTCCACTTGAAAATAATGTGCAGATTTTATCAGCTGAGACAGACTGAGGTTACCATCAGTTGTCAGTCATAGACTATGTGGAATCCTGATCATTTAGAGAAACAAATGAACTTTCTGGAGACCTGGTTTTGCAGAGCTGTTTCTTTATTTTTAAAGGGTGTAATTTTCTGAAGTGTCAGATGCATTGAAGTAACACAAGACCTAATTTTTTAAAAAGAGATTTTCACTTTATATTTACGTAAGATGTTTTCTCTTGTAGTCCTGCAACCTTATTATGTATTGTATTTCAAGTCACCAGTTTAACCATGCTGTTAAAAGTGGAACCTAAATCTTTCCTTCTGTCTACAGCAGCAGTTTTAAAGAAAGCATCTTTGTCATGTGAAGAGCATGGATGTCAACACATTTCGAGAGACACTGGTAATCTGAACAGTTCCTGTACATTAAATATTTATTGAATAAAACCAATTCCAGAGCACCCTGCTATGCAGGCAGTTATAAACTGTTCAGATACACTGCTGTGTTGTTAATAACATGAGCATCCATGTTATGGTTTTAGGAAGAACATAACACATAATTGTTCACTTGTGTTCGATTATAATGGTGTATCTGTCATGTATCTATAAGCTGACATATGAAAGCTTATAAAAAGAGGAACTGAAAAACATCTGAAACTGTAGAGAACCATTTGGCCTTAGCCAAACTAATTGCTAGTCAGCTGCTACAGGAACAGTCTGTTGTTGGTGGTTTTTTTTTTTTTTTTTTTTTTTGCTTTCCAGTCTTTTGGTAGAAGAGCCATAGTAAACCCTTTAAATAAACAGTCTTTTGTATGTCTAGTCCTGAGCTCCAGCATATCTCTATTTCATGTCCTCTGGAGCAAGCAAGTTGTAAACTACAAGGGAGTGAAGGGCAAGCCATATTAACTAAATCTAAAATTGTAATACAACTAAAAATGTATTGCACTGTTTGGATTCCTGCATTCTTTCAGACCAATTCACAATGGCCATGATTAATAAGACTTGGTTGTACAATTTTCATTTATGCAATAAGCTTGTGTTATCAGGCAAGCAGTATATATACAAGAGTCCCATTCACATGTTTGATTTAAATGCCTCTAATTTCAGCTTCATTTTTGCAGTTTCTTTATTAAATCGATTTTGTGCTTAGGCAGTCGAATAGAGAGAGTTTAATTTCCAAATGAAATCTGCTCACTTTATTGGAGGAATCTGAAAAAAGGTCTAGCAAGTACAGAACATACTACTTGGCTTTTGTTTTTTAATATGAAAGCCTTAATTATCTTGCCACTGAATCTCTTATGGCCTGGCTTATTCACAAGTATTATCTAGAAAGACAGTTTTCTTTCCTGTGATGTGGTTGCAACTGATGCGTATGTTTTGGGTGTTCCCTTCCATCAGTCAAGTGGTAACAAATCTAGATAGAGCATTTTCATGCCAAGATTATTTGTTGGTTTTTTTGACTTTGCTCCCAGTCCCTGCTAGCCGGTTTCCATGTTTCTCCCTGCCTTGTTTGGAAGAAGCAATTCATGCCTTGAGAGGAGTCACCATCTCCCTGCCCATCAGGTTTACTCTCAGCTCAGTCAGAAAAAAATGGGGAGTAAGTATTCCACCTGTTCATTTTCCACTGCAGCTATTAATAGAACCTTTCTTATATGAATTTGCTGCAGATCAGTGCAGCTGTGCTGCAAAAGCAGGGGTGGGGAGGAGGTCAGAAACCAGAAGTATAAATGTGTGTTGTAGTTCACAGGGCCTTGCCTTACAGTTCTGGATGCACAGGATTGACTAAGTGGGCAGTTTGGCTGACATACCTTGTGCAGCTTCATTAAAGTCAGTGGGCTGCAAAGGAGGTAATCAGTTTTAAAGCATCTTCCTCAAAATAGTGTATCGTTCCTGCCTAAGAGCTCCTGAGTGAGTTTTAACTGTTCTTCAGTGAAGGACCTGTTAAGAACAATCTGTCTTGTCGATTGGATGTATAGAAAATCCTTCCCACCCTTTCCCATTAAGTCTGACTCACTTGTCTGGTTTAGCATTGTTGTAGAAATAAGCATAATGGATTTGTTAGAGTCAGTGCTTCACAATGTGACCATTGACTTTGATAGGCAATCGGGCCTAGTTTGCCACTCTCTAGACAAAGAATTTGTAGGTCTTGCAGGCTGCCATCTGTTTCTGGAAACAAGTGTTTGTGCAGGAGTGATGCAGTTTGCATGCAGAAAGCTTTTGCCTGAGGTGTGGAGAGAACTACTGAGCTTTTCTATTCAGGTTTTTCATTTCCACATTAAAAAACCCCTCCCTTAAAGGCAAGTTGGACATCCATTTCCACTTATACTTTCTTATTTTTTTGCCAGTAGAGTCACAGTATTGATGCTTTGGTTTATTTCAGAAGCAACAAATATTGAAAGATATTTGTAACTTTCAAAATAGAGTTGCTTGAACTCAATTTGAGTTCCAGGAGGTCTTGCTTGGCTTTTTGTAGTTCTAAGCCAAAATATGGCGTTCTCTTTAGATGGGTCTAGAATTGGAATGTATTGGGAGTTACCAAATGATGCTAGTATACAGTATTGTGATTAAGAGAATCTTGAAAATAATTACTTTTAATTTTGGTGAAATTGTAGTTAGAAGCAGAATATTTGATCTCTCAAATCTTTTTTACTATTTGAGGCTACATCTACACTATAGCAGAAAGTTGACTTAAGCTACAAAACTTCAGCTATATGAATAACATAGCTGGGGGGTCAATGTACCTTAAGTTGAGTTAGTGCAGGGGGTCCACAGGAGAAACTCTCCTGTTGACTTGCCTTGCTTCTCTCATCTGGGGTAGAGTAAAAGGGTCAACACTAGAATGAACTGTGGATCATTTGGAGGGTCTTTACTAGGCCAGCTAAATTGATTACTATTGGATCAATCTCAGAGTGTCGATCTAGGCTATAGTGTAGATGTAGCCCTAGTTTAATTGAAAACATTCTTTTGTTCAGAGCGGTTGACTCCAGGTTATACCCATCCAAATAAAGCTTGTGTTACATGGTATACAGAAACTCTAAGTGCACAATCAATTTAAGAAATGACATAATTTAATTAGCCATAATCATTTTACTTAAATTGCCATTTTCAGGGTGAAATGAGAGAGCATGAATCTTGCTTGAGCAGGAGTTCTGCACCTTATTTAGACAGTCTGGAAAGGAGAAATACTTCATGCTCTGAAGAGTAAGGTAGATATTAATGATACCTAATTATGCCAGCTGAAGCAAGGTAAAGCAGAAGACCTATTACACTGTCAAAATAACATCTCCATGTATTCTAAAACTCTAATTATAAATGAATTTGTGCATCCCTCACACTTCATTTCCATTTATCAGAATGTATAGACACATGGTTGTGTTGTAGCTCTGTGTAGATGAGCATACCACTGAAATTTTACTGCCTTTCCGTCAAAATAATGGACTTTGAAAAAAAATTAAGCTACTTGGTATATTTCAATATGTATCTTGTAATCTGTTAATGTTGGCAAAATAAACACTGAGGTCCCCTATTTGTTTGAATTTTTTAAAATACATAAAAATGTGGCGACACCATATATGGCAGTGAATTAGAAATGTGTAGTGCTTCAAAACAGTGCTAATAAGTGTTTCTTCTCTGCTCTTGGATAACAGTGGGAATAATGTATATACCAGTAGACAACTGGATTTGAGTGATGTCAGTGAACTTTTGAAGTGACCCATATACTGGGTCTTCTTTTGTATGATTTGGATTTTATCTTGTGTAAACAGAAGAGCTTCTTATACTCTTAACTAATTGTTTTTAAATGTCATCTAGTTCGGATTACTTTCCTAAATTGACTTTGTACTGTAAAGATTTGTTCATAAAATGGCCTGCCTATGTGTGAGGCTTAAATACTGTAATAAGCTAAATAGAATCCCTTCATGTAATTTAGCTGCTAGTGTATTGAATTTCTTTGCACAGCTACTCTACGTAGTACAGAGCTGTTATGCCTGGCCTGCAGGGTTAGGTTAGGAAGAAGCTGAAGTCTAGGGTCACCACACTTTAAAAGATGTCTATGCAATGAATTTAATAAAGGCCTGACAAGTTTTGCTCTCTGCAATAACTTTGCCAGAGAAGAATGTATGTTTACGTGGCTCTGGCCCTGCACTTATTTATCTCTGTAGTTTAGCCGCTTTCTGCCCTGATGGAACCATGTGTCCAGAAACAGTTTTTAGGCCAGCCTGTGCAAGTATACAGGAGCTGAGCCTAGGCAGAGTTGTTGAGGCCACAGTTCAACTGCATTTGAACTGGCGCATGGATGAATTAGGGGGTTGGAAGGTCAAGCCGCTCTGCTTGAAAGGAGAGGGAGTTATCCTTGGTTTTCCCTGGCTTGGCTGATTAGAGCTTTCCCTCCTCTTTCTCTGTTGTAGAGAGTTTCTCCTTAGGTCAGGCTACTAAATCACTGGATGTGTTTCATGTTTTTGTTGTACTGGTTTTTTTTTTTGTTTTTTTGTTTTGTTTTTTTTCAGTGACACAATAGGAAGGAAAAGACATTTTGATGGACAGAGGCCTTTGCATTTCTGTGTCATTATACTTATGCCCCCGTGCCTGCTTATCTAGAATTACCTTTCTGTCAGGTGGTATTGCAGAAACACTGCTTTAGTTGCTGCCATCCTATTACACTAAGATTTGGGGATCCAGATTGGAGCTGGTGTGGGATTGGAGAGGGAACCAAAAAGAGATCCTTTTTTGGGGTAAGAGGGGCAAATAAATGCCTTGAGTGAAATGGAAGATAGCACAGGAGATCTGAAAAATAGGGCTTCAACTTTTAGAAATGTGTCTCTGCCATTACTGTTACTGTGGTGACATTTGCAGCAATTTTGTGTGTGTGTGTGCGGGGGTGGGTGGGGGGTACAATATATGGTTAGTCCTTCATGGATACAAAGTGGTATCCACGTCTGTAAAAATGACTTGTGGATATCCACATCTGCAAAAATGAGCTGCGGATATCTGCATCCATATATGTGGATACCTGCCGATATCTGCAGGTTTGCAGGGCTAATATGTGGTATGGTTTTAAAAACACACTTAACTTTAAGGTGGCAGTTGAGTTATATACTACCAATGAATTTAACTGTCCTTGTTTAAACTGCATTTATAGCTAAAAGAAACTGGCATCTTTCTCTCAGCCCTCCCACCCTCAAATTAAACGCAAACTCTAGGTCCTCCCAGAAACTTCTGCCTCGGTAATGTTGATTGGCAATTCAGTACACTCCTACAAAATCTCACTTTCCATCTATCATAATTTCTGTTAGCTGCCTGTAACTGGCAGAAGGCTGGTAATGTGTCTATTCTCACTGCCCATCTAAGCCTCCTATTTTTGGCCACTCTGTTACCTTTTCTTAATATCCTTCCTGCTCTTCACCTCCCCACAGGTGGCATTCACCCACTATTCTCTGTGTGTAGCTGCCTTCTTGCAAAGCACTGAGGGACATGTAAGTAGGAGTGCTGGAACGATTTGTATAGCGTGGGTGTCGAGAGCCATTGAACCAAACAGTAAACCCCACATATGGAAGTCACTTTATGCCAGGGCATGCAGCAGCACCTCTAATTCAGCCTGAGCATTTAAACTTTGCTGCTGTCAGCAAGGTTCTAGCCAAATGGAGAAAGAGGCAATCAACTGGTGAACAGCAAGATGAGCTCTAATTCTATATTGTGACTTTGATCAAAGTCTTACAGATGAGGCCTCCCCTGCTATTCAAGTAGGGAAGGATTCTCCATCATGCGGGCATAGCATGGACGGAGAACGACTTTCTCGAGGGATGAAACAAGTAGTTCTAATGGAAGGATTTCCCTTGATGTAATTAACTAATTCACATCACTTTTCTCTAATGGGATGAATATCCGTCCCCACCCCATCTCTTTACTAATCACTCTGCATGACAGTTGGCAAGTAACAGGCATATAGAATTGGAAGGGACCTCAACGGGTCAGTAAGTCCCTTGCATTCATAGCAGGACCAAGCACCAGCTAAAACAGGGGTGGGTAAGATGTGGCCCGTGGGCTGGATACGGCCCACCAAGCCATTTGATATGGCCCATGGCCACCCTGCCACTCCCCCACGCCCAGCACCAAGAGGGAACAGCCTGTTTCTCCCTGATGCCCTGTCGCTTCCGCCTGAGACCTTGCCCATTCCGGTGGTAGTGGTGGTGGGGAAGGCAGCCTGCGACCACTACCAAAATTCATGAAGTAGCCCTCCTGCAAAAATTATTACCCACCCTTTATCTAAAGCATCCCTGACGGATTTTCATCTCACCCTGCTCTTAAATATCTCCAGTGATGGAGATTCCACAACCTCCTTACGCAATTTATTCCAGTGCTTAACCATCCCGACAGTTAGGAAATTTTTCCTAATGTCCAACCTAAACCTTCCTTGCTGCAATTTTAAGCCCATTGCTTCTTGTCCTATCCTCAGAGGCTAAGGAGAACAATTTTTCTCCCACCTCCTTGTAACCTACTTTTAGGCACTTGCAAGCTGCTATCATGTCCCCCTCTGTCTTCTCTTTTCCCAACTAAACAAACCCAATTCTTTCAGTCTTCGCTCATAGATCATGTTTTCTAGACCTCTAAATTTTTGTTGCTCTTTCCTGGACCTTCTCCAATTTGTCAACATCTTTCCTGAAATATGGTACCTAGATATGGTATTCCAGTTAAGACCAAATGAGTGCACAGTAGAGCAGAAGCATTATTTCTCTTGTTTTATGTACAACATTCCTGTTAATTCATTGCAGAGTAATTGTTTGTGGGTTTTTGTGTTTTGTTTTTTTTCAAGTGTGTCACACTGACTCATGTTTAGCTTGTAGTCCACTATCACCGCTAGATTCTTTTCAGCCGTACTCCTTCTAATGCAGGGGTGGGGAACCTTTTTTGGGTTGGGGGCTGCTGATCCACAGAAGAAAACCATCACTGACGTTGGCCCCGACTAAGAAGGAGAAAGAGTCCCCACATTCCCCTTGCACACCAGAGCCTTGGGGGGCCCAGGCTAGTAGATTTTGTGTGCTCCGGCCCCGAGGGAGGTGGCGGTGGGAGGGCTGGCTGGAGCATCAGCATGGACTCCCTGATGCTGGGGTGGGGGAACCTTAAGCCATGGGGGCCAGATCCAGGCAAGCCAAGGGGCTGCATTCGGCCCCCAGGCCTTAGGTTCCCCCTCTCCCGCCCATTCTAATGGTCTGTCTAGAATACTCCCAGGATTACTCTGTCTCTTTTCTAATAAGGCTGGTTAAGAGACATCAGTTACTTCCCTTCTCAAAGCCTCCAAGCATAAAAGGCCACCTTCCTAAGAGTCCTCCATCTCTTTACTTCTCAAGAAGTAGCTCCAGGAAGTATTGATGCTGAATCAATTTCAGCAATTGTTCTCTTACCCTGAAAGACAACTCTCGGGTTAAGTGTCTAGCAACTCTGGTGGGGGAGACAAAATGTCCACTATAAAATCAACACCATGGTTTTTAAGAATCAAAATCCAAAAGGGAACATGACAAGGAAGAATCCGAATGAAAAGTGAAGCACAAAGCCAAGGAAGATGGCATTCTTGCTGAGTACGAAAGCCTGAACGAGACTGTTCAACCTCCCACCGCCCCAAAGGACAAAATTAATGTCAGGGTTATTTGAAATGAGCTGTTCAGTCCTGTTAATATTCTTGTTGGCCACTCTTGGAGAAAGAAATGGACCAGGGAGATTAAATAAAGGGACCTAGGGAGTGGTCCTGCCAGGTCTGGTAAAAGAACTGATCACTAGGAAGGAAGAATGGTTACTTTTCTGGTTGATGATAGGAGAGGAACAGTTTTGGCTCCAGGCCAGGAAGAAAGCTTCATTGATGCCTCTAGATAAGATCAAATAGGCATCTTCCATGAGAAATGTACTAAATGCAACTCTAAATTACCTAGAATGATTACTGCTGCTTTAATTTAAAGGTTAATCTGTTAATTTACTTTAACCTTCTATATTCCTCAGTATCTGAAGGATATACTTTTCTATGGAAAGATTATCCTTCAGAGACAAACTCTTGGTTAAAATTAAAAGGCTAAACATAACAGGAAGTGAGTTGATTTCTTCCTTTTAGTCTTGCACCTATTTTTGCTTCTAATTGTGTTTTGGGTTTGGCATTTGAGTTCTATTTCTATGCACGTTCTCATTTCCTTTTAGTATAAGAGAGAAATGTATTTATTTCATTTATCTGGTCTACTCTGGCACTGGGAGTAATAATGTTTGCTAGCAAGATTCTACTTGTGTGGCCTTTATAATTCACTTGGTCTGATAGGAAACAGAACTAAGACGCTTCTCAGCAAAGAAATTGCTGTACTTACATGAAAAGCTTTTTGAAGGTTATTTTAAGTAATAAAACCTGAGTTCTTAAAGTCTACACGTTGGATTAAAACTACAAAATTATTTCCTCTGTCACTTATTTGCAAGTCCAGAGTTCATGGCCTCTGGAGTCCTGTCTCTCTCCCTCTTTCCTTTCCCCTCCCCTCTCCCGCCACATGGCTAATGTCACTAATTCCTAAAGTGCGGTAAGAAAATTTAGCTCTGATCTATTTTTAAGTGATGATTTCAATTGCACAAAGGCAAATTGAGGTGGAGAAAGAAACTTCAGGGTTCGTACTGAATGCTTGTCAAGAAAGACATTTCAGTTACCTTGTAAAATGGATGTTGCTTTTTTTAATCTTCTTAAAGAAAGAGTTAGCATTATATTTCAGTTGTTTGGAGTCTGTCTGTTCAACCAAATACAGACCAGTCACTTGTTTGAAGAGTTACGCTAAAATCCCAAATAATGGAGTCCCAGGGAAGATTATATAACTTCCACATGAAAATATGCAATTTCTCTGCTGCATTAGTGTTTATGCTCTCAATCTTAGAATTAGAATTTTCTGCTGTTAGCCTGGTATTAGTGATTGGGGAAAATTTAATACTCTCCTACCCACACTTTTAGACTGGCACACTCATTCCCATCCAAAAATGGATTGGGTATCTGGGATTCCCATATATGGGTAATTGGGAATTGTACATGCATTTGTTTGGGGTCCATAGGAAAAGGCTTGTTTATAAAATGTGAAGTGAATGGGATTTTGGAGATGAAGAACGAAACTTTTCTTTCTTGTTCCATTTTTAAAATTACTTTCATCCCCACATTCTTTAGAAACAACAAGGAGTCCTGTGGCACCTTAAAGACTAACAGATTTATTTGGCCATAAGCTTTCGTGGCTAAAACCCACTTCATCAGAGGAATTGGAGTGGAAATTATAGAGGCAGGGACTCTTGGTATTCAGCTGGTATGAGTGAGCTGCATCCACCCTGACTGAATCAGCTGACTTAACACTGGTCCTACACTTGATAAGTCACTCCCTTCTTTTGTTATACCCTAAAGACCATGCAGTATCTTCAGGTGTCATGAAGTTTTCTCATGTGATCGGCTGGAATGTTACAAGGGGCTGTATATCGCAACTCCTTCTTATTTTCATCCATTATTTCTTTAGAAGCTCCAGTTATATAGTGTGGGGGCAGAACAAGAGGAAATTCAGGTGACTAAAGATTCACTTAGGCGTACTCTTGCACTGGGAGTTTAGGTTGATTTTTCTAAACCAGGGGTTCCCAAACTTTTTGACACGGGGACCAGTAGATCCATTCACAAGCTTTTGGAGGCCTGGTAACATTCATTTGCATATTCATTAAGCAAATGATGCATATTCAATAAGTTGTTTCTGGTCCTCCAAAGCCCCCAGGGCCAGCGTTAGCAAAGCTTTTGATACAGTTACCCACAATATTCTTGCCAGCAAGTTAAGGGAATATGGATTGGATAAATGGACTGTAAGATGGATAGAAAGCTGGCTAGATCAGGGTTTCCCAAACTTTTTACTTTAGTTGGAACCCGTTTTTTTAGTACTGTTTTTGTGCAGGCCAAAAATATAAACGCATATAAAAAAAAATGAAAAATGAACAAATTTTCAGTGTTTCACCTGGCTGCATCCTCCGCCCAGCCTGGGCCAGGGCTTGGGGGACCCAGCGCCTCATGGGCACTCCAGGAGGCGGGAGCAGGAGCAGATTGGTGGTAGGGTATCTGGCTAGAAGGGAGGGTGCAAGGAGGGGTAGGGTTGCCAGGTGTCCGGTTTTGTACCGGACAGTCTGGTATTTGAGGGTTTTGTTTGGGAAACAAATTGAGAAATTACCAGACATATAAAATGTCTGGTATTTTCTAATTAGGCAAGTTTTATTATAATTAGATGTATCAGTCCTTAGCTGCGAACTGCTTGGCTGGTAGATGTGCTCATGTTGCGTGAGTGTGTCTACCTGCCAGGCAGTTCACAACTACTCGAGAGGAGGGCATGTGGGGGGGGACGACAAAATGGAATCCCCGGGGCTGGACTCACTCGTGTGCCCGGGTCAGTCCCGCTCCCTCCCCTTCTCCTCCCGATCTCTCCAGCCCTGCTTCCGACGGCCGGTTCCCCCCGCCCCCCACCAATCTTCCCCCGGTCAGCCTTGCTCCCCCAACGACCCCCCCCCAACCAGTCCCGCTGCCCCTGTCCAGCCCTGCTTCCGGCAGCTGGTTTTCCTGTTCTCCTCCTCCTGATCTCCCCTGGCCAGCCCCCTCCGCCCCCCGGCCAGCCCTGGTTCTGCCACCTGCCCTCCCCAGTCTCCACCGGACAGCCCCTCTGCCCCCAACCCTGCTTCTGCCGCCTGCCCCAATCTCCGCAGGACAGCCCTGCTGCCCCCAACACTGCTTCCCGCGGCCAGTCCCCACCTCCTCCCAGCCCGCACTGCTCTGTTCCCCTCCCGGCAGCCATGCTGAGGCCCGGTATTTTTTCCTGCGGCCTGGTACCGGGGCGCGGCCCATAGTTTGGGAAACGCTGTTCTAAACAATTGAGTCCACACTTCCAAGCCTATTCAGTTGACTTTAAGCGCTATTAGTCAGTTTCTGTACAGCTCTCACGAGGAGTAATGCTAAATTTGATCTTGTGTGGTCAGCTTTGCTGTGAAATTTGCTGACGCAGCACTGTGAAAGTCAGTTTTAAAAAATTTCAACATTCTTGGTCTCTGGGAGGTGTCCCACAGTGCCCTGCTCTGGACAGGAATTTCAACTCTGCTGCTCTCTAGGTGCACAGGTAAAAGCCCTGGGAAAATTTGAATTTCATTTCCTGTGTGGTGAGCAGACCTTAGAGGCATCACATCTCAGCAGCACACCTGACCATGAATGCCAGGGTGGTAGACAAGCACCAGAATGGAGCGTGCAGGAGACCCTGGACTTGACTGCTGTGTGGGGAAGGGAATCTGTTCTCGCACAACTATTAACCAGCAGAAGAAATTGAGTTATCTGTGCCAAGATGGCCCAGGGCATGGTGGAGAAAGTATATGCCAGGGACACCCAGCAGTGCCACATGAAAATAAAGGGGCTGAGGCAGTCATATCAAAAGACAAAGGAGGCAAATGGACAGTCTGGAGCATCGATGCAAACATGCCACTTCTAGGATCAGCGGCATGTGATCCTTGGGCGGGGAGAGAGAACTTGACCAGTTTCCTTAGCCAGTCTGTGGATTCCTCCCAAGAAGCTAGTTGGGCAGCCTTGGGCAGCAGCATGGAGGACAGCATGGTGGTGGTGGAGGTGGAAGAGGATAATTGTCCCCAGGCAAGTGGTGAAACTGATGTTACCAAGAGCCAAGAACTTCTTATAATTTTGGAGACATCCCCCTCCTCCCAGGATGTCTCACAGTGGGCACTGCTCCTGGGAAAGGCACTTCTGATGAGTTCACTTTTTTTATCTTGCTACAAGTGGGTTAAGGCAATTGGGTGTGATCTGTGGCAGCCACTGTGCCTACACAGCGGGGGGTCCCTGGAACAGCTTGTTCTGGAGATGGAGTGAAATCCTCCCTGTATCTCCATAAAGCTCTCATAGAGAAACTCTTTCATCATCCTTTTCACAAGGTTTCTGGGTAGGGATGCCTTATTGCGTCCTCCACTATAGGACACCTTCTCATGCCAAACCAGCAGTAAGTGATCTAGCATCGTTGCAGCGCAAAGCATTTCAGCATAAGGTCCAGATTTCTGGCAAAATTCAATCAGCATCTGCTCCCTATCACTTTGCGTGATTAGGAGAAGACTGATATCTTATATAGCAACTTGGATGAAGCAGGGGACGCTGTTAGTTGTTGTCTCTGCAGTAAACCTCCATTTGCTTGTCCCCAATAAGCATGGCTGAGCATTTGCCCTGCCCTGCCGCCACGCCTGGACCTCCTCCCCCCCCTACGGCAGGGGTTCTCAAACGTTGTGATACCGTGACCCCCCTCTAAGTTGCTTGCGCCCCCCCCGGGGGGGGGTCGGAACCCACAGTTTGAGAAACGCGACCCCTAGGGTATACAGATTGCCCTAGGGCTGCCAGCCCTCCAGTAATGTCCTGGAGTCTCCAATAATTAATTTTTCACTAAAGATGATCATGTCATGAAACCTCTGGGAATACATCCAAGCAAAATTGGAAATTGTAGGGTTACCCCATATATCAATTCTACTTGACAGACTAATGTTAAATCTCTAAAGTAGACTGCAGTATACTCATAGTGAATGTAGGATTTCCATTTCTTGATCATACGTTTTTGGTTTTAAAAAGTGTTTCGTCGCAAACTTTACAAAGGATTCAGTTTGGTTTTTATCTATGCACAAATTCTACTTATCAGTATTGTGTGTTACCAGAATGTGTTGTAAACTTGAGCTCAAGGGGCTCATGACAACCTTAGCTTCTAAATTGCTACTGTGCCATCAACCAAAAAAGCGTGGCTTTTCACCTCCACATTATTTATGTTTGTCATGGTAGATCTCCACAGTGTGTTTATGGTTTGTCGAGGCAGAATGTTGCCAGACAAAAAGATGGTCTGAACTGCTTATGAGTTGCCTTGTTGTGGTAACCTTAGCTAAGAGGACTGAATCACCAACTGCAATATTAATGAATTGCAAGGAGTAGAGTAATTTAGGATGATTTATCATGGTATATAGATAAGGCTCAAGTCTTTAAAATATGTAATTGATTATTGCTTAGCCTTTTTACAGAATCTCATCCATATTGGAGAATGTGACAAAACTGAAACTGCTTGTACAAAGTGGGGTGAGATGAGGACATGTTCGGGCTCTCTCAACATGTAGCCTCTAGCTGATTTGCTTTGCAATATCACTTACATGGTGTCTGGCCAAAGCATAGATGATATGCCTTGGCCAAAATGCCATAACATGACACATTCTCTTATATCCCTGAGAAGAGAAGATACTGCTAGATGTTGCAGTTAGTATTGGCTGTGTGTTGTGTTATAAGTTAGCCTAATTGTGAACTATACCTACTAAATACATCTCTTCAATTCAAATGTCTGTCTGAGTCTGCAAACAATTAGGACATGCCAAGGCTAGGAAAATAGCCTGTTTTAAAAACCAGTCTTTGAATTTGTGTTCATATACAACTGTAACTAAAGGTTTATAATAAAGTTCTAAAAACACATGCAGCTAGTCATGTTCAACACGTTGACTTACTATTTAAAATTTTCAAGTCCGTTTACGTAGAAAAATGCTACACTGCTTTCATTAGGATTAGCAGTGAAAGAAGGGAAATGTATTCAAAACAATGGGGTGGTACAGCTTTTTTGTATGTATAAATGGATATAAGCTGACTTCACACTTAACTGTTTATCATGAGCATGCACCCATATGCAATTTGTGTCTGACTGTAAGAGGTGCTGGGTACCCAGGGCCAGATTAAGACCTTTAGAGGCCCTAAGCACTGAAAAGATTATGGTGCCCCCCCCCATATGCAATTCAAAATAAAAACAATACTATACTGTAAAAATCTTTTTTGTGTGCGTGTGTGTGCGCGCGCGCCCCGCCCCTGCTTTGCTGGTGCCCTAAGCACGTGCTTAGTCTGCCTATTGGGTAATCCAGCCCTGTCCAGGGTACCCATTTTATCAAATAGTCAGTGGGAACCAGATATTCAGCACCTCTGAAAAATCACTGAATGTGTAATTGCAAACCTAGTGTGATCACAGCCAGCAAATATACTTTTACAGGTGTCAGTTAAATATAAAGATAGTTATGTTCTGCATTTTTTTTTTTTTCTGGTAAAAATTCTCACCATGAACTTACATGCTACACTTGGTTTCAAAGCACTCTAACCCTGAATACCAGAAGGAACTAGTTCTAATATTAATTAAGTAACCTTCCATCTGTGCATGTCCCTACCCTACATCATCTTCCTCAGCTGAGAACTGCTGCAAAGGTATGTGACCTTCCCCTTAAAATGGAAGAAAATCACATTATGCTATTTTGGAGTTCTGTTTGAAATGGTACACCAGCTTCTTAACACATGATTAGTCATGACGAAAAAGCCAGAGTCCTTCAAATATAATAGAGAACTTTTAAGACACAAAATATAAGCAGACTGAAATTTAAAGTAATCATTGTGATAATCAAAATTATCCTGCAGTTTATCTTAAAAGTTGAAGCAAAATCTCCCACAAGATAATACATTCTGCAGGGGAGGACTTCAGTCTACATAAAGTCATTATCAATTGATTATTTTCTCCAATGGTGTATTAATTTTGTCTAACTTGCTTATTTTCTCTTGACTTCCCCCCCCCCCCCCCCCAAAGCTTCTCTGCTTTTTCCCCCACTTGGTGTTGGAGGATACCTGTATAATAAGAGGATAGCTTGATCTGCATTTTTATTTTTTTTATCATCCTGTGGAGTCCTCCAACAAAATGTTAAGATCATTGCTTTTGTCAGGCTTGGGTGGTCATAGAGGAAAACTTCCTGCATGGCCACACAAAACCCTTCTGGGCAGTAGTGGATTAAGCACAGGTTCTGTTTAATCTTTGGTTAGATATCCTGGCTAGCAAAGAGCCAACAGAGTTTTAAGTCATAGTTGAGATGTGGGGGAACAATGGCAAAGTGAGGTCAAGGCACTGGAATTGGGATAGTCACGTAAATGTCCTCTTCTTAGCACCATCTCGCTAGTAATTTCTCTGAGCCATATTTTGTAACCTGACACGTGAGCTTCAATGGGGATTACTCCTAAAGTGAGGTGCTGCTGAACAGGTGAAAGAATGTTGCTGGATCAGAGTCCTGGTTTACAGAGGTTCAACCTGTAAGAGCTATTCCTGAGCCCAAGGTACTGAAATGGCTAAGTAAAAATTGTGGCCTTCAGCTCTAAGCTTGCTTATTGATATGTTAGAGTACTGGAGATGATGTATGCAGTCTAACTCTCTTTATCATGCTTAAACTTGGGTAGAATGTAAAAATAATTCTTGAGGTAAAGTATATTGTATTTCTGGCTTGAATATATCCTGTGCCTTGCATACGGAAGACTACCTTAGGTTAAGTATGCCAGCTAAAAGTTGGTGTGGGTATGCAGTTGCATATAATTTCATTTATATATTACACCTTAGCGGTTTTATGTGCAAATCAAGGTAATGAGAAATGAAAGGGATTCAGCAGAAGAGTAGTCTTCTGACACTTGCTGAGGTCAAAGAAATGGCAAGATGATTAGGTTATTTTTTTAATCAAGTTAGTTTTAACTTGCTTAAAACTGAATATGGATATGTAAGAGGCCACAAAGCTTAGTTAATATGCTAGTGCAAGAACGAAGAAATGAAAGAATATCAAGTAGCAACATTTTCAGGTAAAACTGTTGTCTGTCCTTCAAATAACTACACCATCGTGTATGAATAGCTCTGTCAAATGACCAAGTCTAGTGGGGATAGTTACTTATCAGATAGGGATGTAAGTGAGTGGTTGAGTCGTCTACTCACTTCTCCCCTCCCTACCTGCTACCTTGGTAACAGAGGCAGCAGTGGGGAAGGGGGGGGGGGAAGAGAGAGGCTGCTCCAACAGCAACCCATCTCTGGGGGGACCCAGTAGGGAGCTGGAACCCTCACCCCCATGGACAGGGGTGCTGGACCCACTGCAAGCTGGAACTGAGCAAGCCCGGCTCAGTCCTGGTTCACACCGGGTCTGGGAGCTACCCCCCACTGCAGCTCTGCAGTTAAAATGTATTAGAAGCCAGACTGCCTGTGTGCTCAGCTCTTACTACATTTAAACTGCAGAGCTGTTTTAAACCTGGCACAAGCTGGGACTGAGAATAAGGATGTTAACAAAGCTCTAAAGTTTACTATTTTTGGCCCATTGCTTACTCTTGAGTTGCAAAAGCTGCTAACTTAGCATTCAAGGGAATGGCCCTGATATACTCATGCTATAATCATGGTCCAGATGGTTCTCCTTCATCCCTTGCTAAATACAGTGATGTGAAGCCCAGTTGAGCATGGGTAGAAGGTACATATATGACTTCTTGTGAGGGATATTGTTGGAGAGTATTGCCTTCACAACATTCTGGTCCAGAGTCTCTTCATCTCCTTTTAATTTTCAAATGACGGTTAGTGTGTGTATCCTCTTAACTTCACTGTAGAACTCACTGTGCTTCAGTGACTCACCATACACTCCTTCCTGTCTTCTAATCCATGTTCTGTGATGGCCCATGACTATTTTGTTCCAGTGATGGGCTTTTTTGTTTCTCATTTGCGGACAAATCTGTTAGACTATAGCCATAAGATTTCTCTCTTATAAAGCTTTACCTCATTACCTTTCTCGCTTAACTGAATCCCTTCAAGTAGAACAAGCTTTATAGAGAAGAGTCATTTTTCTGCTACCTCCTTCATTGTTCACTGCTCATAAAACTGGAGAAGGGAGCCTCAAATGTGAGGATCTAAGGAGCGATCCAGTTGTTTCAGACAGAAATAGCCTAGGAGGCGTTCATAGAAAACTTATTTGGTGGACTGCGTCAATTTGCTTAACGGTTTTTCATTTTTACTGGCCTACTTGCCCTTGATTCTGTTTCCAAGGGCAAAATATTCCCATTTTATTACAATTATTATAGTAGATAGTTGGAGGCAGACTGATTCAAGTATAAGTCCTTGCTATGATCTTTGTTGGCTACCTTTTGGAGAATTCCAATACCTAGCTTTATAAAACCCCTTTTTCAAATTAAGTGAAACATTTGTTACAGTGGGACTACTTGGTTTTAGATTTTTTTTTCTGCAGTTCATTGCAGTGGCATGGGGGGGGGGGGACAGTTGTCCCTGGGCACCACGCTGGGGGGGATGCCAATTTAGTCCTCCTTTGCTCCCCCTGTCATCTCTTGGCTTGCCTGCTCCTCCTCTGCCCACTGCCACCGGCTGGAGCCTCCTCTCTGTCCCCAGTCTAACCCTCCTCCATCTCCGCCGGTGGGTTAGTGCGTACAGGGACCCGGCCCCAAACTGGGGGGCGGGGGAAAATGTGGTACAAGCTCCTCTCCCGGGTCAGCTGTGCGCCAGGTTCTGGGCCCTGCCACACGGGGGCGGATGCAAATTTTGCCCTTGGGCGCATAACAACCTTGCTATGCCTCTGGTTCACTGGCCAGTACAGTACATCATGAAATATTAACACTGAGCCTAAAATCTTGTTTGTTATATAAAGGTTCATTACATTTAATTTAAAACTAGCATAGCTTGGAGTTCAGATGTTTTAATGAGGGAGCTATGTACAGTGTGTTTAATACAGAGAGCGATAGATCATCATGAAATAGCCGCAAACTGTTGTAGCCTTCCTCTTTTTTTTTTTTTTTTTTTTTTTTTCTCTGAGGGAAGGGGGAAGTGGTGGTTAATAAGAAATTGGTAAAGCATTAATAGTGCCAGTGAAAAGGAATTCCACTGATTTAGTCACGTCACTATTTACGTACTACATGGCTTATGCAAGGATGTCTTCTTTCATTACCAGAGTATTGTCAACGACCTGTTGATGCAGGAAATCTACTATATAATTCAGAGAGTCTGTCTCTTGGTTCAAGAACTCGTCCTAAATGATAAATTTGGTTTACAGCTTCCTCTTATCAGAACTTAAATAAATTAAGGGTATAGTTGTGCCAGGAAAATGGGATGTGCCTGGAATGGGATTTCTTCTCCTAAAACTATCCAGTAAAGAGACAGAATTGAAAGGAGCTGGCTAGGGCACTCCCTGTCTTCCCTCCTCCCACCCCGTCTAGGACTGCTCTAGCCCCAAGCCTCCTACCCCTCAGGTTCCCTTCAGGGAGGGCGGTGGGGGCTGAACCTGCTCCCCATTCATATAGGAACATTGCTGGCTGTTCCCCATGCCTTCTGAGGAAGGGGATGTGTGTGCACAGTTTGCTGCATTCCTCACTCTGTCCCTGGATAGCGCAGGGACTTGCACCCTTGCCTCGGCTGTGCTCACTGAAGCTGCAGTGGTCATAAAGAGCCCCTTCTCACCCAACCCCAACCTAGGGTTGTAAAAAAGCTGTTTAAAAATGTAACTTTTGTACAGTAAAACTCCAGTAGTCCGGCATCCAATTGTACAGCACTCCCGAAAGTCTGGCATCAAAATGGCAAGAGCCCAGTGAGTGAGCTTCTTTCATTCTGACTAAATTTATGCATTACAGTATGTACAATAAAAAGGGTAAAAAAGGGTTAAAAAAACTAAAACATTATGTTATACTGTATATAGTATGTACAATAAAAAAGGTTAAAAACCCTTTCTGTATATAACCATCTTATAGTACCTCCTGATAGTCCAGCATACAGGAGTGGCCTGAGGCCGGCTGCGGCAGCTGGCGCCTCAGGCGGGCGGCGCACTGGCGCCCTCCCCAAGCATAGCCGTCAATGGCTGTGACGTCATCACGGGGCGCCCCGGCGCCCCGTGACGTCATCATTGGGTGCCCAGGCCAGCGGCGCTCTAGGCAACTGCCTAGTTAGCCTACGCTCACGAGCCGCCCCTGCCGGCATATCCAATAATCCCTAGGTCCCAAAGCGTACTGTAACTGCTAAAAATCCTAGCAGTTACATGCACAGCCGCCTCTGCGGTATAAAGCTTATATATAAGTTTTATATTGCAGGGCCTGCAGTGAACCTCTGCAGGAGTGAAGCTAGCAGCCTTGTTTTTCTGGAGGTTTTGCTGCGGCAGCAAAGCAGGCTCCTGGGGATGTTTCACTAGTGCTTTGCACTATACAAAAGCCTCCCTGGGAGCAGGACTGGCAGCCTTGCTCCCGTGGAGCCATCATGGAACCGTACCAGAAACAAATAAGCCGAGACTTTGACGGTTACATAAACGGTTACGCTTTTACATCGCAACCCCAAACTGCTGCAGTGAAAGAGGGCTAGGGTAGTCCCCTCTCACCAGGGCAGCCTGCATACTGAACCCTTCATCTCCAGCCCCACAACAATGATTTAAATGAAGCATGTACATTTTCATTTTATTTTCCAGAAAACAAAAATTGAGCTAAAGATCAGAGCAGTGCCAGGTAAATCTTCTAGTAATACGTAATTCCTTTATTGGAGGCTGTCAAAAAACTTCATAAAAGGATTTTGCTTCACAACATCCACAGTGATTATTCTTCATTTGACAGATGAGCTATGGCTCAGATTAAGGGTTTTACCCAGTGTGTCACTGTAAATCTGGGGTAGAACTGGTGTTCCCATTTCCTTGGGTTAATCTTACAGCCTGCTCTCTCCATTTCACATATTAAAGAAATCCTGCACAAAGCTGGTAGGCCTCCATATGTGGTGGATAGATCTTGTTTTCTTTGCAAAATCTCTGGTTCCTGATACAAGTGTTCTCTTCCATATTAGTTTTGAAAGCCAAAGAATGGTTTTCTTGAACAATCTCACAACAACAAATAAATGTGATTGTGATAAAGACCATTATTCAACAGGGAGGAGACCTACCTATGAAATAAGAGTTGAAAAATGAGTTAAACAATTCTTTAAAAGTGCCATTACGTAAGGTAGCTATGGTAATACCTTAAAAACATGAGGTAACTTAAAACTATCCTTTATTTTTCATTCTTCTCTACAGTACTGAAAACAGGCTAGGTTCCATTGTTTCCTTTTTCTTTTTGCACTAGCGTAATGCTTTGAAGTTTGGACTTTTAAATACTATCCTAAGTGAATGAATATTTGTGTAAATCAAAACACAAGCACCATGCTTAAACAATTCCTTTTTAATTAACCCTTCCTTTCTTTTGGAACTTGGACAACATTTAAATTCCCCCTTATCCCTCGCCCTCACTCCCCAAATAAATCAATTGTGGTTTCTTTAAACAGTTTTAGAATAACCCTGCTGCCTCTTTTTTCCTTTGCTGGAAAGAAACTAAATATAAAACATAGCCAGTTTAGTACATACTATTGTATAATTCTTGGAGGTTTTAACACCATAATTAACTCACAGATGTCCAGCATGCAAATTTAATATACAAACCTGAATGCTTGTCACTTTGCCATCTGTAAATACAGCAAGTACGTAGTTTTTCCAGCATTAAGGAGATCAAAATAAGTGCGAAAATGTGACTATGCAACAGATTTGGGGGCGGGGGGAGAGATTCATTCATGGAATTAGAGTAATTTTAATTGGTTAGGCAAATAGAATGATAATTGGAAAATCTCTCTTAAATAAGGCTGAAATGACAGTAAGTGCAACAAAAAATGAAAATGTGGCTTTTTAGAAATTCAGAATTTGAAAATCTTGGTATGGAACTGCAAAGCAAAACTATATTTTACTATAACAACGTTTGAAATGTTTTGCCAGTGAAAAAGGTAAATTATGGCTAGGATCTTATCCCATTGACATGAGGTCTGTGAATGAGAACTCTTAAATCATTCCAAAACATTGAAGTAGTGCTTCATTAGTAACATGTTATATTTACTATAGATATTATAGAACTGCCTTCGAGTCTGGATCAGGGCCTTGTTTACAAACCCAGAATAAAAAGACAGTTTCTTTTCCAAAGAGCTGCTCTGAGCAACATTGGACTAGAACCAGTCAGTAACATGTTCACCTCTTGATAAGGTGGTAAGTCTAGTACTATATAACTGTAACTGAGCCAAGGAAAGTTTCAGGTATTCAACAAATCACACCCCCTCTCCCAAATGGGGACCTGACCACCTACAGCTCTTAGAGCTTGTCTTCACTATTCTCCAGATTGGGTGGGCAAATTCTGACCTACGGACCAGATACAGTTTGCAGGGTTAGTCCCTGGCAGGCTTCCACCTCTGTATTTACCTGTGAAGGTGCAGGTATCAGGCGATGCAGCTCCCCTTGGCCGCAGATCATCAGTCATGGCCAATAGGAAGGCAAAGGTAAATATAGAGGTGGGGGCTTGCTAGGGACTAACCCTGGTGGGCCTTTAAAAATTTCCATTCCTTGGTCCAAATTTGAGGCAGCAGTCAATAGTGTGGGAGTCAATGTATTGCTTGTAGTGTACTCGATAGATTGGGCTGTGTGTTAGGTGTGGTACTCCACCTCAACCAAAAGCACAAGGGGAGTCTACGGGAGAGCATCTCCTGTCGACACAGTGCAGTGGAGATAATGTGTAAGTAAATCAAAGTGTGTTGACTTAGCTACGCTATTCAGAGCAATGTCTCCTGTAGAGTAGACTTGCCCCTTAGTGTTGAATGGTTAGATCCAGTTTTTCTCTTAGGCTAGATATCATTATCCTAACAAAACTCTCTAGAGTCTGATTTGAGAGCAATTGGTTTAAAGTTTGAGGTTAACAATACTGAAGTCTGTTGATCTTCAATCAGACTTTCACAGTATTCAGCACTGTAAGTGGGCAGGGTTTTCAGAAGAGTTTGGCATCCCATAATCTTTTATGGGAATTGTGGGTTGCTGAGCACTTTTCAAAATATGGTTTCTTGATTTGAGATATTTAGAGAAACACAGCGATAAAAGAAAACGAGCTGCAGTGATAAAGGTCAAGCATTAGTCTTAAAGTGAACCTACAAGATGAAAACTATTTTCACACCACTTGGGCAAAAGTAACAGACACACACTCTTAGCAAATTGCGAAGACAATATAAAATGATTAAACTCGTAAGCAAGATGAAAACTGATTAGTGCACTTATGCAAGATTTAGAAATACGCTGTCAAGTAATTTTTGAACAGGTTTGAAGGGATGGGTACTCAAATGTTTTTCCAGAAGTACCTCAGAGAGCAGTGACATGGATGCCATAGAAGATTGTAGCCACTGAAAAAGTTAGCAAATATACTTACAAGTGCATTTGCTAAAGTGTCACCAATTTAGATCCTCACTTGCTCTTAGATAGCGTGTCTCATAATTTCAAAGTCCATTATGTTTTTGGAACCATTTCAGATCTTAATTTCAACACTTTTCCTGTAAATTGTTTTTATATATACACACACACACATTTGTACACATCAAAAGATGAATACAGAGCAAATTATCTGTATTCCCCTCCTAGCAATCTGCATAGACTGTAAAACTAGAAGTATATGCTTAAAGTTAACCTCCAATGAGTTTTTCTAATGGACAAGCAATGCCCTTGCCAGCAGAGGGTGGCTGGGGGCATGAATGTATGGCTACCTCTCTTGCACTACAATATAAATGTACAGTGTTTTAAAAAGCTACTGGATAATCTTATCGTGTCAAGTCTCAAATATGCTTTTTGACCATTCTCACAGCTTGTGCTTTACAAATAGCTATTATAAATTCTTGTTGCTTTTTGCTTACATTTACTTTCTTTCTAAAGTGTTCCTATTTATTAAGTCCTGTTTATGGCATTAACACCTTTCTCATCCATATACTTGGTTGAGTTTTAATTAAAAATGGCTTAACTTCTAGGCTCTTTCACTTATTTATAAAATACTTGTAGATGATACTTGGATCCCGTTTTTTAATTTACTATCCATTTAGTCTGTTTTCCTTGGTTTCTTCTGTAATTTGCTTCATATATCATATGCCAATTTTGACTTAATAAATAAATCCACACACCATTTTTTAACATAATTGCCTGGTATACCTTTCTGTGTTCTAGAATATAATCATATAACTTTTAGGATTGGATGCTAAATAGGTTATAATAATTGTCTGTGACAATCATGTTACAAAAAACATGTCTTGTTTTCTATTGTTCTCTGCTCCCTTTCCTCCCTTCTGCAGTACTTTGCCAAGCAACTAAAGGGTAACTATGGTAGTTGACAATCTCTCTCTTAAAAGCGAAACTGTAGGCTACTCAATTTTCTTCTATCTCTTACACACATTCTGGCTGTATTCTTCATCTATTGTGCATACTCGTAGAAACCTGCTGTGAGTTTTTGTTTGTTGGTGAAATGGCTTGAATGGAATAATATGTTTCCTTCACAAATGTCTGCCTTCTGTACCATGACCAGATCTTCTAGTCATGTTTTCTGACTGGTTTTTCTAGTGCTGAAACAGTGTTTAATATTCTAGCCCGAATGCAATCTTATAATTTAACTTAGCAGCAGAAGTGAAGACTCTTAAATTAGACTCTTCATTATGGTTTCTATGGTTACATTAGAGGAGAAACCTACTAAATGCAAGTCAGAAGGGCACAAAAAAGTGCTGTGGTAACAGTTGCCATCATTATTGTAGCTTTACAGTTTCCAGTTTAATTCCTTAATTTCTCTTTAAAATTTGTTCCATTTAAGAGGGAGTCTGTATTTCTGAAGATTAGCTACTCTTCCTTCTAGAAAATATTTTTTGTTAGGATTTAAGTTTTACAACAAAGTTTTTTTGTGCTTTTGGAATAGGCATTTCTCTAGCTGTCTCTGCAAATGAGAGCAGACTTAAACTGAATTGCTTTTTTTTTTTATGTGTGGTTGAATTATTGATCTTGGTTGAGAGCCAGTTGTCTTTTAAAAATGTTTTGTCACTAATTTTCATAACATCCTTTAAAATATTAGCCCATGTTATACCCACATGCAGTTTGCCTGTATTGTCTAATGTTAATATTTAATTATAAAAAATCAGTTTCTGCCTCCATGCACAATACCTTCTTAAACTGGCTTTTTGACTCTTTTCCTGGTTACTTTTAGATGTCACTCTCACTAAAATGACTTGTGGCGATAGAATATTCTGAAGACAGTCTTACAGATCTCGCAAGGAACAGATTGTGTAACCAGGCATGGATAATTTAATGATAGTGAGGAAAAAATTAAAATGAAGTATTTTTCCCCCTAGTTGTGTTGTGGATATGGAAGTAAAGAGGCCCAGTAGTTGAGGTACTTGTATGAGATATAGGAAAGCCAGGTTCACGTCCCTGACATGCCATAAACTTCCTGGGTAACCTTGGGGAGGTCACTTTAACCTCTATCTCCATGCTTCATCAATAAAATGGGAATGATACTGCTTCCCTATCTTGCAAGGGTTAGGTATGTTAAATAGCAGTTAGTAAGTTAATTGAGTAGTCGATAAGGGGGTTCTCAGCAGCTCTGCTTTTTAAATGCAGTAAGAGCCACCGGGCTCTTACTACATTTAAAAAACAGAGCCACAGTGGTCTGGAATCAGCGCGCACCAAGACTGCTCAGTCGTGCCTCCCCGTGGAGACCATTTTGATACAGAGGCAGCAAGTGTGTGTGTGGGGGAAGTGACTGGTTGAGTAGTGACTTGACTAGTCGCTTACATCCCTATTAGGGGTCCTGCAGAGGAGGTGGGCACTTCTGGGATTAGAAGACTGCCTACTGAAACATTACAAAATAATGTCGTCACAGCCAAGTGAATGCATAAACAAGTTCTGTGGCCACTTCTTGTCTTATCTGTTCTATCTTGTGACTTGGGGGAGGAGAAACAGATATTGGTTTATAATGGAAGAGGAGCAACGAAAATCAAATAATTGTATAACTCTCACTTCCTTTCTATGTAACTTTTTGAGTCCTATGTAGATAATATGAATAAGAACTTGGTAAAAATTTTAAAGCAGAAGAAAGGGGAAAATTGTGTAACATTTGTTATATGTTGGGGGACAGGAGGCTACAAACTATGACTTAAAGATTTGTTTCCTACTCCTTTATTAAACTAGGTCTGTAAATAATCAGAAAGTGGCTGTAGACTTCATTTTAAGTTGCTAGCCAGTAGTCCTCAGTTCTACCTGTGTTAGAATATGTAGATACCGGATCATTTAAAAAATGGCAATAAATAATAGCCAATGGGCAAAAACCTCTCTGTGAATCAAGCATTAGAGATGGCCAGGTCTACATAATTCAACATCATTTTGAAGTTATCAATAAATACGCTTTTGAGCGGGGGGAGAGAGGGAAAGAAACACTGATGGTTTCTGCATTCAGTAACGTAGATCTCGATACATAAACATGACGTGGATTAATGTAAATTTATTTCAATGACATCTTAACAAAGAGATGACAGAGCCCTAAGCAAACTGCTAGTCTTGTGTTAAATTTAAGATTTGTACTGTGAATAATAACTTCTTGGCAGAAGTGAATTTCAAATGCCATGGTAGTAAATAATTCCATAGCAACAAATTCACTCTGGAGTGAAGTGTTTAATTGTGGCTGTTGACTACTAGATTAGTAACTGGTATTGGCTTTTTTCCACTCCTCAACCTCCTCCAGTTTTGAATCAGCAAAATTATCATTCCTGTCATTCATTTTGAGATGCTTACTCTTCCACCTTATTTGATTTTTATATAATTTATAAATACATTTAAATCTTGGATGAGAAGTTAGTTTCTCAGTGGCAGACACGCAGATTAGTTTGCAAACTTAGAATGTACTGATAATTTAGAGTTCAGGTAAATGTCTCTACTTTGGTACTTTCTATACAGATGTTGAGGCACTCACTCTGATTTGCTCTGTGTCCATGACTGAAGTTGTGGTTTTAGATTTTTGTAATGTTTTTAACAAGAATTTCTTCTTTCATTCTGCATCATCAGAAGGGCTGGCTTTTATGGTGTTTGTAAAATTGTACGGCAAGAAGATTTGGTGGCAGAAGGTATCTTAAGCGGTTGTTGTTATTTTGCAAGGTCTGTGCTGTTAACTTGGTGCATCAAAACTGTTTTCAGATGCCAGATTTCTTTGTTCCATAGCACCATGCAGAGGCTCTGAGGCATAGTGGAAAATGTCTAAAATTTTTTTTTATTCCCTGCCAAGATATAAATTTAGGCCAGCACTATTCTTAGGTAAGCAAACAGAGAACTCTGACAAACTCCCAGTGTCAAAATTTCCAGTTGGGTCTTGTTAAATTATAAATAAATGAGCACTATAAATAAATGAACACCCAAGAGCCTGTGTGACCCATATACTTGCATTGTCAGGCCCTTGTCCTCTACTTAGGGTAACTTCACCAAAGCGTGCACTCCTTAATTCTTGGCAGACACCCAAAGACTGGAGGATTGTGGTAAAAAATATTAGCTATCTTTGTAGATGAGGTGGGTCAGGTCATGTCACACCAAACATGTTGGACCAGCTTGTTTCGGTGAATGAGGACAATCTTTTGAGCTGGACAGTTCTTCAGGATTTTGTGTCCAGAGTGCAATGGATACGTGCTTGATCCCTCATGCACTGTTATTAATGTGCATTTGAACAAGACCATCTCTGGGGGGAGGGAAAGGGTGAAAGGCCCAGGACAACCTCCTCCCCAGACCCTTCCTCACTCTGCCTGAAACCCCCTTCATTCCGTCCCCCAAGCCCTGCCTCTGCCCCGTCCTCTCCCGCCTCCATTGCATCCATTTCCTGAAGCCTCTTACCCCGAGCGACACAGCCCAGGGAATTACCGGGGGCCTGGCGTGGTGTTGCAGGGGAGATTGAACCACTGCCCTTGCCGTGGTGGTGGGAGCCGTGGGAAGCAGAGTGGCGCAGCAGCCTGTTTCACTCTGCTGCCCATCTTCCAGCCTGCGTCGCTCAGGGGTTCGGAGTTAGTTGGGGCTGGGTTGCTCTGCTTCCTGCTGCTGGGGAGAAGTGGAGTGACCCGATTGGAACACGTCAGGGCAGAGCAGGCTGCTGCGTAATTTGGCTTCTCATGGCTCCTGCTGCCACAGTGAGTGCAGGGGAGGCCTGATCCCTGCTGTTAGCCTCAGGCCACCCTGGGCTCTGTGGATGAGGTTGGAGCTAAATATGGGGGACTGTCCTGTCCATGGGACAAATAGGGTAGCTGGCATGGGACCCCCCCCAAAGGGCAGGGCCCAGGGTGGCTGCCACAAACCATTCTATGGGCAGGATGGCTCTGCATTTTACACCAGCCCCTTCACTTAATGGAAGACTCTACTGGTAATGGCTGAAGAAGCATTGACTCGTCCTCAGAGATGTTTAAGTACAAAGCATTGACAGATGTGTCTCTGTTAATGAAGTAATGGGAATGTTTAATGGGCATGTTTGTTTTACTGGCCTAACAAGACCCTGTTAAACAGTGTGGGTTTTTTCTCCTCTCCCTTGTTGTTCACTTAAAGGTGCTTGTACCATCATCATGGCAGAATCCAAAGGGATGTGGTTTGCTTGCATATTGAATACCGCCCGGATCAATATCTGGCAAGGTGTTGAAGGTAGTCTGACTACATATTCAGTTTATGTACATCATTGGCAATCTTATTGTTCCACTTACATTTTTGGTGCTCATGTGATCCATGGCTATGTAGTAGCATTTCTTGATAAACATGCTTTGGATTCCACTGGTCTTCCATTCTAATAATATATCCATGCCAAGAAAGCTGCCAAAACCAAACCAGTGGTGATCGAAGAAGTTGCTGGGTTTGGCTTTGAATAGTCTAATTTCTGATCTAGTCCTGTCACTTGTCTAGAGACGCAGAAGACAAGAATCAAAGAGCTCAAGCCAGCGTACATCAGGTTACCTCAGTGCCTGTTTCTCTTCCACACGATAGAGCTTGCTTTATTGCAGTTGTGCAGATCCACAACTTTGTCGCAATCTTTGTTATGACATCTTCAGAGAGACCACAGATGGGCCTTAAATGCAGCAGTAGCTGCTGCAGCTATGTGCGTAGGCACATAAATTCAGACAGGTCAACACGGAGCTGGTTATAATCTAGAGTCATCTTCATGGTAATGGCCAGGAACTTGAAAATGTATCTCAATTAATAACCAAACCAGTGCACGATGCTTCTTGCCCAACCAGATTGGCCATCCACTGCAGCAATTCCCCAAACGGAGCCAGCAGGACAATGTCATCAACATATTTGAGATCTGGATGCAGAATGGTATTCAGCTCAGAAGCACCAACAGCTGCCTCTTACCCATCAGCCAATCAGGGGTGGTATTGAACAATGGTGATGGACACAGTCTTGCTGAGCTGCCATGGAGAGAGGAAGTCATGCTATGTATCTGCATGCGACTCGCACACACAGCTTTTGTTCTGTGATAGAGCTATTCTAGCAAGGACAGTGTCTTCCCTCACTCACCTCATCAGATCTCACAAACTTGCTCAATTTACTGAATCAGAGGCCTGATGGGAATCTGTAATAAGTGCTGACCGTGGCTTAGTAAATTCAGTCATCTTCTCAAACAGCTGTCTCGGGTAAAGACGTGGTTGACAATGGAAATACCAAGTCCACAAAGCACGTCATAGATACAAGACATGAACACAGGAGCAAAGACTTTTTTGTCCTGTGACCAACAATAGTGCAATACCTCTATGTAGTTGCTACACTCAACCGTATCACATTTCTTGGAATGGAGACAGTCTAATGGCTTTCTTTGAGTCATTGCAGGTGATATCAATACACCAGATGATTAGGAAGACCCACAATAAGACAAAACCTTACTTGTCTTCAATTCAAAGGTGATGTCATGAGCCCTATCTACCTTCCTAGACTTGAACTTGTGGTATATAATCCAGATCTCTTCTTGGTTGAAGAAAGTTGTCTCTAGCAGAACTTTCTGCCTCTCTTGATATAGAAGAGATGCTGCATATATGATTTGACAGTTGAAGAGCATCTTAATGATCAGGGCTCGACAAATAATGTAATCTACTCGCCTATGGCGAGTAGATTACAACCCGGAAGAACCGGCGCAGAGCGATCTGCGCTTGCGCAGAGCGCAGAACCGCGCAGCTGGCGAGCGGGGCTCGCCGCCACTTGGCGAGCCCTGTTAATGATAGTCCCATCGATGCAACTGATCCTGATGGCTGCTATCCGTGTTCTTCACTGCTCATGTTGGTACCATTTTCCCTGCAAACACTGCAGAGTGGAATAGATGGTGCATAGCATGTGCCTGGCAGACGCTTGTTGTAAACTATCTGCCTGTCTGCCACCATGACTCAATCTCTCTCTTGTGCAATACCTTGATGTTGCAAAGTTAAACTCATTCAACTTCTGCTCTTGACAAACACATCTTTGAAGACACAAAATGTAGCCTCAGTTTTGTTTTGTTTTTTCTTCGACTGTTGTGTGGTTCTTTTTGTTTAAATATAGTGAAACTTGAGCATCTCAATCTAAGGCCCATTTTCCAGTTCTGTAATTCTTGTAACTCTTACTTGAACTCGCTCCAATTTTTAACTTTTTTTTTTTTTTTTTTTTTTTTTTTTTTTTAAAGATTCCTGCTACAACTGGACACAGTATTTTGTCACGAGTGCAACATTTACTGGAGCAAAGAGGTAATATGATTTCTCTATCCCTGTTGAAGATTCCTCTGTACATTCAAGGCTCATATTAGCTCTTTGGGTACAGTGTTGCACTGGGAGCTCACATTGATCTGATTTTTGGCTGAAAAGAAATATGATTGCATTTAAAAAAATGGAAATTCAACCATTTCCATCAAGTAATGGACATACATCATTGTGAGTATTCTACTTGTCCCTTTTAACAAATTTCTTTGCTAGCCATAGAGTTCTTGATGTATCCTTTTGCTTCCATTATCAATTTCCTACAATTCCTAACTTCTGACTTACATTCATTATATAAACTTCCCCTTGCTTTCATCTGCTATGTTTTTATAGCTTCCTTTGTTTCCTGTTCAAGCCAAGTTGGTCTTTTAAATCCATGTGATCTTTTTTTTTTTTTTCGGTTGTGGGATTATGGATTTTTGGCCCTCTAATAAAATGACCATAAACAATTTCCAGTTACCATTCATATTTTTTTTTTCCTGCTTTTAAATTCTCTTCTCCAGTGGATGCGGCTTATAATTGTTGGTAGCTTTGTGGAACTGGCCTTTCAAAAGCCAATACACCGTTTGAACTTGATCTGTTTGCACAAAAGTGTGATCAAGTAACAATCACTTGTACTAATTCCACCCCTGCTAGGGGACCTTGTTCTAAGGGTATGTGGCATTTGCTCCATGTTGTTTCCTAAGCTCTATAGATTCAATATGAGTGCCTTATTTGATTGGGGCCTTTGGCCACAATGTGTGTGCATTAGTAATCCTTTGCAGAGTAGGCTTAGTATGTGGTTTCTACACAAGATTTCATTTGGTGTTACTGTCTGGAGCCCAGGTGTTCATATTGAAAGCTGGGGTAAAAGAGAAGAAATTTACCTTGAGTCTTCATAATGTATTCTAATTTGTTCCACCATGTTCAACTGCTCATGTTTTGGATTTATAACAGGTGTTTTATGTCACTTGCGGTATTCTCTTGGAGTAGTTGCTGTAACTTTTGTTGCTAAATGAATGACTGAGTGAGTGGTGTGCCTGTGGGTGGGAGAGGGAATCCCTGTAGCCAGGCTCACCAATGAGGAGGCAGTTGCCCCAGGACCAGGTAGGAGCTACTTCTCAGCTAGCCCTGAGAGCAGCTGGAGGAGAGGGGCCAACACATCGTGCTCTGGGTGGCACTGATGGCTGGCTGCTCCAGCCCCACCTCTTCCATTGAAGGGCCCGCCCCTTCTAGGAGCATGGAGTGAGGCCCTCCCTCCTCTGGCATGCCCAGGGGCCCAGCAAGTCTGTCAACACCCTCTGCTTGTAGCACCATGTGTTACTGATCTATGTGCCTACATCTGTGGCAGAGAGTCTGGCTTATTTTTGGAGAAAAAAAAAAGGTGCACGTTTAAGGGTAGAGTTCATCTACTGAAGGTCTTTCTGAATGATTGAAAGTGGAAAATCTCCTTTATGACTGTTTAAGTTCAATAGTGCTATAAGTGCAGTTACATAGTGTATGCAGAGAGTCTGCTTGCTGACGTAGCAAGATGTAGACAGCTTAAAAGCAGCTTATATGTGGTGCATGGCTGTTTTTGGGGGTTTGCAGTTTTTTTAGTTAAGCCCTAAGAACAATTCCTCCAGGTACTGAATGTAATGGATAACTTCTTCAAACAATGACGCTCTTCTCTGCTTCCTCCAGGTAGGCACTCAGGTTCTTCTGTAACTGGTTTGGAGGTAACCATATTTCTTGTGACTGGCTTGAGTTTCATCTCTGCGTAATTTCCTCCAGTGTAATAAGAGTGATAGGAGAAGAGGAGGCTGTTTGCACACAAAGGGCTTTTGAGGCAAATGACTACATTATCTCTCTGACCCCAGGAAAACTGCAGGTGTACAACTGGAGAAAAGAATGTGCGGCTATATTGAGTCCCGTCTGTCCATATCATATAGGAATAAGGTTTTATTGGGAAAATTAAGTGGGTTGAAGATTTTTGTTTTGTGCACTTTTTTTTTTTACGGTTTCATAAATGACCTGAGCACCTATAAAACCGGTGAATTTTAAAATATTAGGAAAAGGGGGGGAAAAATGAAGACGGGGGATGTAAAATCCTGTTTAATTGGCTAACTATTAAACATTATTTAACCCATTAAAAGGGGTGAGCCAGTCAGGCTACAGCAGCCCTACCCACCACAGGGCTGGAATGCCTCCCCTCCCCCATAGGCTGGGCCAGAGCAGCCCCTGCTTGTGCCGCCTCCTCCCCCCGCCCCACCAGCCAAGTCTCCCAATTCTGTCTATTCAGGTATTTTTATCGCCAGCTCCTTAGAGCTCAGATTGAATGGGACGTGTGCTTCTGCACATAATCTCTTGGGTGGTGGTGTTGTGGAGCAACTGACGGTCTCTCTGTTTCACAATGGTCGCTTTAATAGTGATTTTGGTAAGATTTTTTCGGAGAGGCAGGAGAAGACCTCTTCTGTAGGAATCCAGCACTTTGTATTAGGTGAAATTTCTTTTTTCCTGTTTAGAGTTCATTTCAAAACAAACATTGTACAGTTGCAAAGCAAATACTGAAGTGCTACCTTTATAGCATGGGACACAGATACTAGAAATAGGATTAATACATGGAACATCCTACAGATATTCCATGAAGTCTTAAGTACAGTCTGAGAACACTAATATTTATTTTAGCTACACTAACCCACTGATAAGTTATCCCCGTTTCCAGCTATGGCTTTGTCAATGTTCAGTGAGGATGGGGTGTTGGCATGAGCCGGCACATTGTCTGCCTGCTCACATTCCCTTTCCCCTCCACTCCTGTTTTTGAGGGTCACTTGGAGTAGTTAAGTCAATGATAAAAGAATAACAAAGCTCATGATTGAGTCAACAAGCATTGAACAATTTGTACTTCTGCAGTCTGATCTAAAAATTGGCCAATGTGCACTTTAACCCTTCTTTCCAAAATTGTTTTCAAGCCTTCTGAGAGGAGAGGTCTGGGAGCTGGAAAATGGAGGAAATGAGACTGCTACAGTGAGTAGAAGAAAGGGAATAGGAGGGCAAACAGATTCAGAAGTAGCAAGTGCTAAGCGGGAGGAAATGGGGATGGCATGGGGAGCTGAAGGGTGGGAGAAGGGGACCCTGTGGGAGAACAGGGCAGCAATTGGTGTCCAAAAGGGCTAGAGGAGTGTTTGTGAAAGGGCTCATTGCTTTGAGCATCCATGATCTTTTGTGCGACTTGATGCATTGGAACTAAAATATTGCTGCATCAATTCAAACATGTTATAGACACCAATATAAGATCATTGAAAGGTCATCTGGTCTGGCTGTCTCATCCTGTTGCATAATCCTGACGCATTAATTAGCCGAACAGAACTATAAACTGCTGTTTGTGCCATCCCAGCATATGACCTGAGAAAACTGAAGAATTTTGCTCTCTTGACTTTAATCAGTTTCTCTGAAGAGAAGCACAGGTTGAACCTCTGTGCTCTGGGACTCCCATAATCTGGCAGATTGCTGGACCAGAGAGCCCCAACCACAAATGTTACCAGTGGCTGGTAGCCCTGCTGGCTGGGAGATGTCTTGCAGCAGCTAGGGCAGCCCACGGGCTGAGCCAGTGGCCAGGAGGGGAGCCCTAGGAGAGCCCGAGGCCTGACCTCCCCTGGTCCCGCAAACTCCCTCCTCCAGGATGGTCCAACCTGTACTCCAAGTTAGGATGGATTGTGCTACAGATCACGCAGTGCTATGGAATTATCCATGGGTTTTTGGGGTGAACCTAGGGCTGTGGGAGATGAGCACCCAGCCCTACCCCTGCTTCCCAAGGGAGCCAAGCCCACCCCACTGTAAGTAGAAGCCCCCTATTGCATGGGTGACCTGCAGCCTGGTCCCTCCTGGGCACTTGTTATGGCCCATGGTCCCATCTTTCCTCAGCCTCCCACCTCTGAGCACGCAGAAAGCAAACAGTTCCAGCCTTACCCTGGCCTTCCCTCATGCCCAGAGCATGTGTGGCATGAAGCCCCAGTCTGGAGCATGGGGAGGATGGGTGGCCCCCCCAGCCGTGGAGCACCATTGGCACCTGACCCCACCCTCCCTGATTCCGGGAGGGCTAGCAGCACCCAACCCCAACCTTGGCAGGGCTGATATCCAGGCAGCCCCAAGAGATGGGGGGAGCTGTGCTGAATGGGGGAGGTGGCTGGGGTGGAGTGTGGCCAGGGCTAGCCTGACAATTTGGCAAATCGTTGCTTTCTCCCTGCCTCTTGTACCTGCTTCCTCTGTATAGATAAGTGATATTTTAACTAGGGTAGTGGGGAGAGAGCTTCATTAGAGTGGTCGCGGATTTTAGGTTGTAGAGCACTTGTGCTTTTTGAACAGTTAAAGAGAAATACAACAGAATTCTCTGATACATGCTGCATTAGGATGGGTAACCTCAATCATTTTTGAAAGTAACCTTGCACACACAGTTAGGGTGTGCACATTGGGATGTATACTCAAAGACTAAACTTGAGTGCAGTACAGGGAGTCCCTGCTATAAGTCACCCTGTATATTTCCGTTTCACACTAAAGTCGTTGTTGCTTGTAGGAACTGATGCATTATAAGTCCTCCCATTCCCCGTTTTTAAATTGCTCGCGCGCACGCACGCACACAGACACCCCGCCCCAAACCAATTTGTGCAAATGGAAGTCAGACGTGGGAAAAAAATTCCTCGCTTTATTAAGTTGTTTCGCTGTAAGTCCAAGTTTTTTTAAACGTATCTTGGATTTATACCGAGGAGAGCCTGTAGTGCTTTAAGACTATGATTGTAAAATCAAAAGATCTGTGCATCATTTCATAATACAAAAATTATCCCAAAGGTAATATTTTATGCAACTGCAACCCTTTTTAGAGCCAAGAGTGCATTTTTTTTTAAAATGGCATATTTTGCTGTATTGAGACAACAGTATATAGCTCTTTATTTAGGCAAAAATATGACCCCCCCCCCATCCTGTATCTTAGTATCTCCTAATCAGTGGTGGCTTTTTTTCCTCTCACATTACCTGTGATGGAAAATTGAGGCATAAGGTAAATTAGGTGACTTGCCCAAAGTTACATAGCAATGCCATGTCTACACTACAATCTTTGGCCAGCAGAACTCTCAACACCATAACACTGCCACAGTAAGTATGCCGTGTGTGAATGCATACTTGGCTGCTTGCATCAGTGCTGCACATACTCACCAAGAGTGCTTGTGTTGATGAAGAATGTAGTGCATTATGGGTAAGACTCCATATATGCAATCCATCACCACCACCCTTTGGTGCAATGCAATTTGACACATTTTCCAATGAATAATCCTCCAGCATTTGCAGAACCACAAGAAGTATGACATAATGGGGGAACATGACAATTTCTTTGAGGGCAGATTAAGCCATAGCAAAAATCAACATAATGGTGGTTGGTGGCATTCAGAGAGGAGCTGCTGATCTTCTGGGCCTCCGAAATGAGCCAAGGCTGGTGGGATTGTGTTGCATGTTTGGGTTGACAAGTGGTGGCTGCAGAATTCTTCAATGGAAAAAGCCACATTCCTTGATCTCTCTGCTGAGCTCACACGGGCCCTCTAGCGCACACAGACCTCAGAATGAGCTGTATTGACAGTGCAGAAGCAAGTGATGAGCTCACTGTAGAAGTGCGCAGTGCTGTATTACTAGAGATGAGTGGGAGATCATTTTCAATTTGCAAAAACCACTTTGAAGGCAGCTGCTATGCAAAGTTATAGGATACGGTCAATGGCTCTGTCGTTCAGGAATGTGATGCTCTGCGATGTGTAAGAAAAATGGATGGAATTGCAGGGATGTCATTCCTGTACTGTGGAGGGGAGATAAATGGCTCACTCATCCCCTTTTTTGGCAACAGCCCACCTTGCCACATAATTAAACAGAACAGGCTATTTTTCTATGGTTTGTACCTGGTGGTTCCCCAGGTATGCTTCAGATACCATTGTGGGCTGGTCATCTTTAACCACACAGGACTATTGAGGAAGCTGCAAACAGGGAATTTTTGGCCCCGCGTAGCAAATTACTTTCGGTGATGTTGAAATGCCAATAGGAAGATGGGAAAGAGTCAGCTACCAGTTGAGCAAGTGCAGCCTGACAGCTAAATGTGCTTTTGGCAGATTGAAGGGATGCTGGTGATGTTTACTTGCTAGATTAGATCTCTGAGAGAGATGTATCCCAATGGTTGTTGCTGCCTGTTATCCTGCACGATAGAGGGAAAAGATGCTGCCAGAGAGCAGGGAGAGGTGGATCAGCTGTTGGCTGATCTTGAACAGCCAGATATAGCAGCCATTGGAAGAACTCAGTGCAGAGGGAGGCCTTGAAAAAAACCTCTTTAATAGTCAGCCATAGTAACCTGATGTGGTGGGACTGCTGTATCTGGCCCTGAAGTTTTGGAGGTTTAGGAATTGTGCAGTGTTGAGTGTACTCTTATGAATATTGCATGATCTTTTAATGTATCCTTAAAAGTATTACACTATTTTATGTGATCCTGTTGTATTAGTAGCAATGCATGCTTTTGAGTAGTGTTGGGCATTCTGCAGTATGTTTATAAAGTAATGAATTTATTTTCAAAGAAGTTGTGTACAAAAAACCCCCCAACAAAATATTAACAAGCAATTAAAAGCCCATACTGTGCAAACTTTAAAATTCGGTTCCATTAATTTTATGTCTTAAATTAGTAGGAAACAGTGATGTTCATTTCAGGTAAATATAACACTGACCTGTGAGTGCTGCAGTTGGTGATATGAAGCTGTGTTTTCAATGATGGTCTCCTGGTATTGAGTGGTAACCAGGACATTACTCACCCCTATGTTCATATCCTTTACACTGTTTCAATAATCTTTGTACATGTACAAATTATGCTGCATGAGGGATCATTTGAAAAGTAATAACTCACTGATCAATAAAACCATGATGAAATAAGTGTAATAACCTAATAGGTAGATTATAAATATGAGTTCAAATTAGGTTTGAAATGTGTTCACCAGACAATTCTGGGTATACCAGTTTCTCAAAGGACAAACTGATACCTCAGGCCAGGTGTCATCAGTGGATGGGCAATCACCTATCAAGTTGTCCTACTTTGGCAAGGAAAGGAGGCGGTGGCAGGGGCAGAGACAAACAGATCTGCATCTTGGCAAACAACAACATGAAACCTCTTTCAGCATGAGACTCCATGACTCCAGCTTCACAGTGGGAATGAATTTTATCTAGGGGTATCCCTCTCCTACCCCCTGCTGGGGGAACAAGAGAGTGCTACCTGGAGGCTTTCCCTGATGAAGCAGGGTGCCAAGCCAGGTAAGTGTCCCCCCCTCATGCCCAGACCCTGAAACCACATCCCCCCCTCACTCACTCCCCTCCCCCTGCCAAGACCCTGCATTCCCAGCTTGCTCTGACACCCTCCCTTGCTCCTGCACTCTCCCTCCTGGCCAGGCACCCTGCCCCAAGCCCCCTCCTTTACCCTCCCTCCTGGCCAGAGACCCTACCCTCAGCTGTCTGTATACCCTAACTCCCACCCAGACCTCGCAACCTCTTCCCCTTCTGCACCCCACTTCCCACCCAGATCCTGAACCCCATCCCTATCCCCCACACATTGGGAGCCCTGTCCTGCACACTGAACCCCTCTTTTTTTCTCCCCACACCAAAGCCTAAGGGGGTCCACAAAATCCACTAACTGCAGAACCCCAGAAAAGTAAATCTGGCCTATGGGAAGCCCTGCACTAGGGACGTTAGCAAAAGCTTAATGGGGAGTCAAGTAGAGTATCAACTACTTGCTTCCCCCCCTGCCCCCTTGCTGCTTCGCCATCGGCAGAGGCTGCTTGGGCAGTAGCCCCTGTCCGCGGAGGTCCTAGCGGGGAGCTGGGCCCCTCTCGGACAGGGGCTGCTACCACCAAGCAGCCCCTGTTCACGATGGCCTGGGGTGTCTGCCGTAAACAGGGGCCGCTGGATTCAGCATGAGCCAGGACCAAGCAGTCCCGGCTCATGCTGTTCTCTGCGCCTCTGCAGCATGGGTGGCTCCCAGAGCCTGCATGGGCCAGGACTGCTGAGTCCCAGCTAGAGCCGGTTCCTGAAGCTACCCCACTGTGGCTCTGAAGAGTGGTGCTTATCAACTAATCATGTAGATGATACAAATTGTATCAACTACACAATTAGCCTGATAACTACAATTTAACATCCTTACCGTGAACCTCATTCCTCTGTCCCATCCCCTCGCTCTGTCGAGCTGGCACACCAGAGGAATGAGGTGTCTCAGCTGGGGTCCAGATCAGTGAGGGTTGGGTTTTTTTGGAGGAGTTCTTTTGCTTCTCACTTGTGTGGTCCCCAGCTGATTTTTCTGTAGGTCAGTGGCCCTTAACCCTAGAAAGGTTCCCTGCCCCTGCCATAAGTAAAGAAAACATTGAAACCTTTTGTGTTAGTCATAAATTAATATTTTACTTTATTTAAAATGAAGTTTGATAAATTAACTCAAGAAACACTGTTTTTAATAATAATTAAATATAAAAATTTAATTTAAATTAAACCATTCTCCCTAGCTGCAGCACTAGCAAAATGGCTCGAGCGTAATTATGTAATTAACTCGAGTTTCCATTAGCAACTGGTGGTCTGCGGAAAGGTTTACATAGAGCCAAGTTGTTCACAGGCCAAAAAGTTTGAGAACTGGCTTCTCCCCCTGCGTTAATGCAATGCAAGTTGGATTTATGCAATTGCAGTATAGTTGAATGGGAGGGTCCTTTGGGGGCCAAACCCATCCCTATTGGCAGAGGAGAGTGGGAGGAGTTCTTAGAGGGGTCATACGATGCCCTTTACTTCCAGTCATGTGTCCATCTTAACCCTGGAAGTACTACCTCCAGGGGTGGGACTTTGTGACAGGTGAGTGGGGCCTAAGGGATCGGTGGTGTGGTTAATGAGGCCGGAGGCGTGGCTAACGTGTCCCTATTTTTGGTTCAGAAAACATGGTCAGCGTATCCATGACGCTACATGGAATGTGTATGTGTGGGGTGTGTGTATGAAGGGAGCTGCGAAAGTGGAATTCTCCATAGATTGCAAAGGGAGGTGAACCCGTGACTGCTGGACCTGTAAGCATTTGTGTTTGCTGCCTGAGAAGCCCCATTACGTCCTTGCACATTTCCCTCTCCTTTTTCCTATTGGCACTCCCAGACCTTTTGCCTCTCTGCTCTTTCCTTCTCCAGCCTGTCTGCTGTATTCATCCTCCAGGCCCTCTGTTCGTGGATTTAGCATTAACTTGAAGGATCTTAGTGAACATGTCTCTTTTGTTCATGTCTTCTCCCCCCTAATCAGGGTCAGGCGTTCTCTTGGTTGTGGAGGAGCCACTTCTTAAGGCTGCAGCAGCAGCATCTACAGATGTGTTTATTGTATTGACAGACACAACAAACAGTAAAAGAGAAGTTTCAGAACTCCGTTCACTTACTCCCGGAAGAGTTGTTTTTTTAAAATAAGATTTACTTATTGACACTTCAGCCTTGGAGCAGAGGTACTCCAAGGTAGGGATATTAAATTTTGGTTAATTGAATAGTTGATTAACCTCATGAATTCTTATTGGTTAGTCGACTAGTCTGTAGTCTCCAGGGGGTGGGGCTGGCAGCTTGTGCACTCCAGCCCCACTCCTGGGGAGCCTCTTGTCACCCCAAGCTGCTGCCTCTGTATCAGAGACAGCAGCACGGAGCGCCAGGCAGGAGATGGTCCATGAGGGGAGCCAGTTTAAAAACTGGCTCCCCTTGCGGACTGGCTACCTGCCACCCTCCACTGCTGCTTCTGATACACAGGCAGCAGCGTGGGGTGGCAGCAGCCCCTGTCCAGGGGGCGGGATCTGAGGTCCCAGACCCAGCACAAGCCAGAACTGAGCCGGGCTGCCTGCCTGCCCGGCTCCTAATACATTTGAAATGCAGAGCCACAGCAGGGGTAGGTCCTGGATCCATTGCAAGCCAGGACTGAGCTGGGCTGCTGGCCAGCCGGCTAAAAAATTTGTGCGTGCGTGCGTGGGGAAATGCATGTAGACTATAGCATTAACCGGTACGCTTTTGCTTATCAGTTAATCAACTATACTATTACATCCCTACTCCAAAGTACACTTTAGACACCTTCTGCACCTGGAGAGTATCCAAATCATTCCCAGTGGTTACTGCCAGCTCCAGAAAACCAGAGGGAACATGATGTGGTCAACCTCTCCCTCCACTTTTGTCCTTTTTAATGTGTTTTAAGTAGAACCCTTTAGTTTGTAGAAGGAGGTGAAGAGCTTGTATGTTTTGGCAGCTGTGGGGTTAAGAGAGTGAAGGCATATGTGTTAAGGCATTATTGAAAGAAGGGAGTGTTAAGATTGCACAGGCATTCTGAGCTCTGCATTTCCAGGCTATCAGAAGTTTGTTTTACTCAACTAAGACCATGTCTCCATTGCTGGGAAGACTGATCTTCTGGCGTTTGATTTAGTGGGTCTAGCAAAGACCTCCTAAATCGAATGCTGAGAGCACCCCCATTGCCGCTGGTGCTCCTACTTCTCACAAGGCATAAGAGTGATGGGAGCATTTCTCCCATTGACCTCCCGCTGTGAGGACAGCACCATAACTCGGCTTAAGGTATGCCGATTCCAGCAACGTTTATTACATAGTTGGAATTGCGTACTTTTAAGCTGACCTTCCTCCGCAGTATGGAGTTGGCCACAGTGTTATGCAAGGGTATGACATCTAGCATAACTTTGTATTAATGTAACTTTACCATCAAATTCCTTAATTTTTTTTAATATTAAGAGATACTTTGGTAGGAGTTAATAGTTATGTAGAAAGTTATACGTATCATGACCTGCAATCTGCATACAGAGACAGTCTCCCCTTCTTCATGGTCCAATTATCTGGGTCTCATTAGCTGTGTTAGGGCACACCACACCAGCCATCCATTGGTCCAATCACTGCATTCCTCCCTCCCACCTGGATTCTCCCTGCTATTGTACCCAGACTCCACTCACTGCAGGCAATAAATGCATCTCCCTGAAGTCTTCACTTCCTGGTATACAAACATTTCTATTGCTGTTACTTCCCTTGCCTCCTATAAGCTGCCTCATATGCTGCACCTGAAGGGAAGGTCAATTACGTTACAGTGCAACGGTGTTCCTGCTCATATTTCGGAACGGTTGATTGGAGGGTTGAGTTTGTGTCAAAGAAATCAGAGAAAGCATTTCTGTTCTTAACGACTGACAACTTCATGTTTGAAGGAGAGAGATCTGCTGACCCCTGTCAGGTGTACTCTTGCTAGAAAAAATGGTGTGTGTGACAGCGACAGTTTACATTTTCCAGTTATCTATGAAACCTTCAATTTCAGATTTGTTTTTCAACACTTAGTAACTTGCATGTTGTTGTCAGATGCTCAGCGTAATCAAAGAGAACTATCCTAACTTTTGGAAGCAAATCTCTTGACACCGTATGAGGGGTAAAGCAGGAATAAGGCCCAGGTAATTTCTGCCCCAGTGAATCACCACAGTGTCTCGTAGATGACAACTTCTTAAGTCACCGGATAGTCGCTGCAGAGTGGGCAAAACGTAACACCAACTTGGGCCTCCTCTCTCCACCTAAGTCAGCCAGTTGTCAGCAATGCCCATGTCATGTTCCATTTCTTGCTTCTCCCACAAACTTTTGCAACCTCATGATCCAGGAATCACCGAGGACCTATCTGTTGGCAATGCTGGCAGCATGCACATTTCATTTCTCTCAGCAGTCTTTGAGAACAAATTAATCTGCCATTGGAGCAGCAAGTACCTACTTCCTGATCTCGTCTCCCCTGGGACTGATAAAATACAGCTATTTTTCAAACAACCAAGCTATAGTTTGCCTACTACTACCATTCATTTCCCACTTCTGCAATTGCTCTTCCTGTTGTCATCCCCTCCCCTCTCCCCCCCACTCCTGGGTCTCCTCCACACGACAATCTTTTTGTAAAACTTGACAGATTGAGACCTTTTTTGACCTTCATCACATCATTAGTTGATCCCTGGATCTGCATCAAACAAAAAACCCAAACCAAACAACTCTCCCCTTCCCCGGCCCCCCCAAAAAAACTTTTAAAAATGGATTTTCTATCAGGATTTATAATTTCTGTAACTCCAAGATGGAATTACCCCAAATTTGAGTCACTAACTGTACTAGTCCCCTGACAGTAGCATATCAAATTTCAAAGGAATCCCTGCAAGTATGTTGAATTTAAAGGACTTAGAATGGTTTATGTTTTAAACAAAAGTTGTGATGCAACCTTAACTACTGTGGCATTGCTGCACCACTATAATTTCACAAGATACCTTGTGTCTTTAAATTTTAGTGTAAGACTTGTATCAGTTATGGATCCCTTCAATTATGCAAGATTCATTCTTTCTCCTCCCTCCCTCCCTCATCTTTAATGTGTTTTTAGTAAATATCTTGAATTCTTCAAAATCTCAGGACAAGAGAAGCTGTCGTCATATATTGTATTAAATCAACCTTTTCTTGCATTTCTCCTCCCCCTTCCACCCCCAGTTGTGATTATCCAGCTCTTTCTTTGAGTTGTCCAACATTGTATGTTCTAGTGACTTGGTGTAGGCTCTAGTCAGCCTGGGGCAGAGTAAAATATTGTGACATCTGTCTCCTCAAATATGTAATTTAATAGAATTAGTTTTTTGTGTTTTCACATTCTGGTGGATCTCGAGATAAAATACAGACTGGGTGTGCCTTTGTACTTGGGTGGAAGATGTTCAAACATTAGGGGGAGGGATGCCTGTATTTATAGTGGGAGCGGAGGGGGAATTGCCGGTTTAGAGCATGCTGATGGTGTTATGGGAGCCTGTGACACATGGTGGAACTGAACAACTAGGCCAATAAGGTGGAAGGGGAAAAATGCTTGAAGTAAATCATATGCTGCATGACATGCTTGCTTTTATAATTGAAGGCATTCTGCACATAACGGCTACTTAGATTTGCAAGTCCTCTTTAAACAATTTAGAAAACAAAATTGCTCCAACTCGCGGATGCATTTGAAACAAAGCTTTTGAACATGCACTTTGTACTGTTTTACCCTAAGGTTTATTTCAAGTCTAAAATGATTTCTTCACACCATGTCCTCACACCTTTAGACTAAGCTAGTATTGCTGGTTTTCAGGATTTGTTTTATCCTTCTGTCTCACGCTGAGCTAATTTAGCCACATCTTAGTAAACAAGAAAATGGTTTTCATTGGACAGATTTTGAGCTGGAGTGACTGCAGCTGTCGTCTGGCCTGTGTGCAAACCAATTTTGTTCATTCTTTTGCCTGGCAGGGAGCCTACACCAGAATTGTGTCAGGACTAATCAGCATTAAACCAATGTCAGGATAGCTGCAGAAAGCTGCCCTGCAGCGAGGCAATAGCAACCAAGCTTTTCAGAAGGGATTAGTATGAAGGCTGCCTAGGCTCTGCAGCTGTGAAAAAAAATCTCTGAAGTATTTCACTCATGACTCATTGTTTGGGATTCCTAGCTTGCCACAGAGATGTGGCTGCACATAGAAAGGGGTGGGAGACATGCTGCAAGACCTATAAAATGCAGAGCTATTGTACTGAAAATTGGAGCGCTGGGTTGTTGTGGGGTTTTTTTGTTTTTTTTTTCTCTCTCTGAGGGAATTCAGTTCCTGGTGTCTGGCCAGGGGATGTTACTTGCAATGCTAATGCTAATCTTGCACTGGATAGACGTACCAATCAGGTTGTATCAAAAGCTTTGACTCAAAGGTTCTGTGATCTCTCCTGAACTGCTTCTTCTTTTTTTTAAACCAGTTGAGCTACTGAAGCATCCTCCTGCTCATTCCTGACTGAGGGTGTTGCGGAGGGTTTCTCGGTAAGGGACAGATATCTGTACAAGAGTTCAGATCCTATTTAGACAGAAAATTGGGGGGTCAAATTGTCAAGGGAAAAAGGCATAGAAGCAAAATAACTTTTTTCAGTTATAGCTGGTGGGTACAGAATGAGAAAAGACCACCTTAAGAGTGATTAATTCAGCAACCTTTTTCTTAAGGCTTCTCAGTCTAAAGTTACCTCTACTGAATCTGGCTCCACTATGCAGACGTCTACAGACACAGATCTGGAGGCCTGATCCATATTGCAGATGGATAGCACATAAATCTTTCGTTCTTCCAATTCAGACTAAGTTCTTTTACAAGTTCTAAGTGGCAAAGTGAAAATGGTAGATCCATTACAGCCTATAAAGACTTTTTCTGATGGCTTTGTGTGCTGGCAAAGTCCCTTCCTACGAGAGAAAACGGTTGTACGCTTTCCTTGGCTCGCATGGTACTGGGTACTTATGAGAGATTAGTGTGCGGGGAAGGTGTTGTTTAAATAAGGGTTGAAGCTAGGGTTGCCAGGTGTCCGGTATTTACCTGGACAGTCTGGTATTTTCGCCTCCTGTCCGGTAAAAAATTCAGAATACTGGACACCTGAGATGTCCGGTATTTTCTGAATTTTTTTTCCCCGGCCAGGAGGCGAAAATACCGGGCACCTGGCAACCCTACAAACACTGAGTGCCTGGCCTCTCTCTCTCCTCCCCTCCTCTCCCCCTCCCCCGAGCCCTCCCCTGGCTCCCAACACCCCCAGCCCCCATGCTTACCTGATTCCCCAAGGCTGCCAGCACAAAATGGCTGCTGGCCAAAAGACCTAAGGGAAGCATTGCTTCCCCTGGGTCTTAATGCTCAACTGCTCCCCCGTTCCTATCCCTGCACTCACTCTTAAAGGGGACATGCTGATTTAATGCTGTTTTATTTTAATTTTTTTTTTTTGGCTGAAGTCCTTAGAGTCATTTTTATTTTTATTTTATTTTATTTTTTGCTCAACGACTTTGGTCTCTCTCCCCACCCTCCCCCCCTTCAACCGAATTTTTTCCTGGTGGTTTTTTTTTGGGGAGGGGGTTCGGTATTTTGTTTCAACCATCTGGCAACCCTAGTTGAAGCTAGTTACACCCCAGACTGGGGCCTTCAAGAGTTATGTGCCTAATGTTCTGATCCACTTGGGACATGGCTATACTGTAGAGGCTATAGTGGTATGGCTACAGCATTGTAGCTATGCTGCTGTAACAGCATCGTATAGACTTTCTGCAGTGACCAAAGGGATTTCTCTGGTGACGTAGCTAATCTATCTTCCTGAGTGGCTGTAGCTACTTCGGAAGAATTTTTCCATTGACCAATCTATCTCTACCTTGGCATGGATGGGGTGAGGTTGACAGCTACTATAACCTATCTTGACCTAACTTTTAAGTGTATACCATTTCCAGAGTCCCCTTTTCAAGCATTAGAAAAGCCCTTTTCCATTCCTCTCTGAGAGTGACTCTGTGTTCGGTGGCTAATGGAGAACACCCATGCGAGGGGATGCCAGGTCCTGCTTTTTGTTAAAGGAGAAAGACAGACCTGTTTAGGGCTGTGAGGAATGGGCTAGACAATTTAATGGCAAAATCACCATAGCTTCTTAGAATATGTTTTGATTAGAAAGGTAAGTCAACCCCCCTCCCCCCCCTTTTAAAAAAAAAAAAAAAAAAAAAAAAAAGATTGAGGGGCATGACCACACTGCTATTGTTGGGTTGACCTAAAGGGGCAGTGTGGGGAACTGAGAACTTGGTCTCTCAGCTCCACTGGCAGCTCCCTGCTAGGAGCCCAGCTGCCTCATAGGCTCCCAGTGGGATCCCCCTTTTTCTTTCCCCAATGGCAGAAGAAGGGGTGAGGAGGAAGCCACCTGGGGTTTCTCAGCTCCCAGCTGGAGTTGGGAGCTGCCTTGACATGAAATGGTTGACAAGACAGTCAACAGTGGGTATAAGCAATGCTGTGTCTACACTTACACTGTGTCCCCCTAACTATGCAGACATAAACCTTAAATCTCACACAGAGATGGAGCTGTGTTGGAGTAGTAGGCACTTATATCAACAGGAGCATGGTTGTAGCATAGACTCCGACATAATTAGGTCAACGTAACCTGCCTTATGTTGACCAAACTCTGTAGTGTTGACCAGCACAAAGACTATATTCTGCAACAGCTTCCAGTTACAGGTCCCATTGTCACCAGTGTAGATGAATCAGTAATGTTTCTGGAATTTGACACAGGAGGAAATCTCAGCTGTGAACATATCTACTACTTCTTTTCTGAGAGGGCACAGTGAAAAATGCTGTAATTTGCATATGCTGCTCTAGTTTGGGTATTAATTATTCATTACAGAAAGAGAAGTCTCTTTAGGAAACTTGATCTATTGCAACTCATCTCTGTCTTAATTGAATTCTTTTATGCATCTGCAGCTCACACAACAAGGGGAGAAAAACATAGAGCACATCCTGGTACTGTAAAATGTTGAGGTGTTAAAGACTTTCAAGAATTAGAGTATTTGTACATTTAAAAAAACCCACCAATGTGCTGAAGGACAAGCTTTTTGTATCACTTATTTTGCCAACAATATTATTGCATATAGCATTTAGATCTTATATGCTCTATTAATGTTAGCTAATGCTCATTTCCTCACCCAGGAGTAAGGAAAATAAGTAATAATATCCCAATTCCTCAGACTGTAGAGTAGTTAAGTAACTTGCCTGAAGCCATACAGTATACCATTATCATAGAATCATAGAACCATAGAGCTGGAAGAGACCTCAGAAGGTCATCAAGTCCAACCCCCTGCTCTAGGCAGGACCAATCCCAACTAAATCAACCCAGCCAGGGCTTGGTCAAGCCGAGACTTAAACACCTCCAGGGATGGAGATTCCACTACTTCCCTAGGTAACCCATTCCAGTGCTTCACTACCCTCCTAGTGAAATAGTTTTCCTAATATCCAACCTGGACCTCTCCCACCACAACTTGAGACCATTGCTCCTTGTTCTGCCATCTGTCACTACTGAGAACAGCCTCTCTCCATCCTCTTTGGAACCTCCCTTCAGGAAGTTGAAGGCTGCTATCAAATCCCCCCTCACTCTTCGCTTCTGCAGACTAAACAGACCCAACTCCCTCAGCCTCTCCTCATAAGTCATATGCTCCAGCCCCCTAATCATTTTGGTTGCCCTCCGCTGGACCCTCTCCAATGCGTCCACATCCTTTTTGTAGTGGGAGCCCCAGAACTGGACACAATACTCCAGATGTGGCCTCACCAGAGCCGAATAAAGGGAATAATGACATCTCTGGATCTGCTGGCAATGCTCCTCTTAATGCAACCTAATATGCCATTAGCCTTCTTGGCTACAAGGGCACACTGTTGACTCATATCCAGCTTCTCATCCACTGTAACCCCAGGTCCTTTTCTGCAGAACTACTACTTAACTGGTTGGTCCCCAGCTTGTAACTGTGCTTGGGATTCTTCCGTCCCAAGTGCAGGACTCTGCACTTGTCCTTGTTGAACATCATCAGATTTCTTGTGGCCCAATCCTCCAATTTGTCTAAGTCACTCTGGACCCTATCTCTGCACTCAAGCGTATCTACCTCTCCCCCTAGCTTAGTGTCATCCGCAAACTTGCTGAGGGTGCAATCCATCCCCTCATCCAGGTCATTAATAAAGATATTGAACAAAACCGGTCCTAGAACCGAACCTTGGGGCATGCCGCTAGAAACAGACCGCCAACCTGAAATCGAGCCGTTGATCACTACCCGCTGGGCCCGGTCACAAAGCCAAGTTAAGAATTTGGGAGTCTGGGTATCTTTGCCCCTCATTTAATCCCCTACATTTATATGGTCTTGGATCTATATATTAGCACGGTGCGTGAGCCACACCTGCTAAGGTTGTGGTAGATTTGTACATCATCCCTCATTCCTTGTTTCATTAGTCACTGGTGTAGATCACTTTTAGAAGCTACTGGGATATTCTTTACATGTATATGAGACACCATCTTTCTGTTAATCTTACCTTTCTGCCTCTGTATTCTTTGAGTACATTGCTGACACAGAGTATTTAGTGAAGTAGGACTGAATACGTTATAGTCTTGTGACCATGACTTGGTTCAAAAAAAGCACTATTTCTAAATTACTTAGTAAATTCAGCATTAAGGCTGGGAGGAAGGCAGTTGTCCTTAAATGAGTTCACTTGCTGTAAAAAAAGGTTTTGGTTTTTGTTAGCTGACTGTGGAGTTGTGATTTCAGTACTTTTTCAAAGCTAAGAATGAAAGGTTATGTGGTGGGTGAGTTTGATCCATCTATCTGCAATTTGAAGGTATGTCTTCAATGGAGCATTAGAGCAAGTCTGTAACTTAAAATGCTGCATCAATGCAACTTCGCTGCTGTAGTGCTTAACTGAAGAAGATCCCATCAGCAGAGTTGGCTACCACCTCTTGGGGAGGTGGATCACATCAATGGGAGAAGCCCTCTACCACCGACATAGTAGTGTCTGCACTGGGAATTAAGTTGGTATAACTGTTGCTTAGGGAGGTGGATTTTTTTCCACCCTGGAGCACTGTAGTTCTACTGAGATAAGTCTGTAGTATAGACCTGGCCTTTAATCTGGGTGATTTGTATTCGTGTCTGAGCATCCAGGTTAGGCTTGCTCAGGTGTGAGCAGCCAGACTGTAAAGCACTACCAGGGTTGACTTGTGTAAGACTCACCTGTTTTGTGATGCTAGGACTCCTGGGAGTGGGTCCCCGTTACGTTCACGGCACATGCACAGAAATTACATTTAAAAATCTAAATATGCTTGCCGGCTAGTTGGAACATAATACTGCTTCATTTCTTAGAATTCAGAACATTTGAGCATAACAGTTGCGCATAATGAGGGCCGTGTTATCCATCAAGTAGCAGAGGCACATGTATGTCCTTGCTCTCCTTTTGGAGCAGGCCTGGAAGCAGAAGAGGTGAAGGAAGCAACATAAGAAGATGTTGGTCTGTGGAGAGCCCACAAGGAGCTGCTGCTCCTGTTCTAGGAACTGCTGATTAGGCTGTAGCTTCAATCAGTACTACTTTCCCCATCTCAGAGGCTTGGTGGGTGGGAGAAAGGAGACGGGCTTGGGCAACTCCTACCTCCAGTCCTTTCAGCCTGGAAAGGCAGGCTGTGGTTGTGGTGGGACTGTTCTCTCTCCCTTGACACTTACACACATGTGCACGTGCACACACACCTACCTTTTGTGCCTCCTGCACATAAGAATCACAAAATACAGACAACAGGCTGCCCCTTTAGGCAGAAGGGCACAATTTAGCCCACCTTCCTCCCATCTAAGCTGACTTTCCATTCTGCCCCGATTGCTCACTACTGCAGTGCCCCTTGCTTGCTAGCATGATTAGGACCATCTTTCTCTTCTCTTCCCTGCCCCACACAGACTGAGAGCTTGGAATTCCACCACAACTCTCAGTATCTCACAGTCCCATTGCTATTTATGCTGTTGTAAGCTAAGCTGCTCCATGATTTTGTCTCCCCCAAAATGTTTAATTGCTAAATAGGATGCCCCCACATACCCCTCGCTGCACATGTTCCGCTGCTGGCACCAGTTGCCCCCATGTCAGACAGCCAGTTGCACAGAGAGATCAACCTGAGGGAAAGCAGCACTGATGCTCTAACCAGGACCCGTAGCTGGGCCAAGTAGCCTGAGTTGGAAGTGCCACTTAACTGGGGATAGAGAGGTTCTTGTGTGTGGACATAATGTGACCTTATGAAGAACCCAGCTGAAAGAGAATGTTTCCTATTCTCCTTATCGTTTTGTTACCAGGCACCAATGGCAATGCCAGAGAGCAGGATGGTATATTAATTTAGCAAGCCTGATTAGTGAAAATAAGCAATTTGCATTCATCTACGTAACATAGTGATAAGTGGAAAACCGAGCATTCTGTGGGTGGAAACGCACTATGTGCAGTACTTGGTTTTTTAACTGGTGTGGGGATTGTGAATTGAAAGCCTAAAAGAGAGCACTCTTACCTCTTATCAAGCAACTTCATTCCAACATTTTTTTTTAATTATTTTACTCCAGAGTGTCCTGTTTTGGGTTCAGAAGTAATAGTTTAACTATGGAGTTCAGTAGAACTCTAAATAAATTCTATCAAGCCTCTTTACATTTTATAGCTACAAGCCCCCACTTACGTAAATGTTCAGCTTTTTTTCAATGTAGCAGGCATGTGTGTATTCTTTACAGTTTTTGAAATAAGAATTCTACTCCTGGTACGCATTGTCACAAATTTATAAAGACATCTGGCAATGGGCTGATCTCATGATGTTTTCCCATATATCTGTGGAACGGCTGGTACTTTACTAGGTACAGTAAACTTCCGATAATCCGGCACCTTTAGGACCCAGGGGGTGCCGGATTATCAGATATGCCGGACTATCGGAAGGGGGGGCTATGAGGGGTCTGGGATGGGGTGGGGGGGATGCCACCCCAGACCCCTCATAGCCCCCTTCCGATAGTCCAGCTCTGCCCCAGGTGTCCCCGATTCAGCCGCTGCTGGTCAGTTTCAGCAGCGGCTGAATCAGGGACGCCTGGGGCAGAGCAGCTGGGTTGCTGCCGGGTTGGTCTGGTAGCGCTGCCCCTCAGTGCTATGGGACCAACCCAGCAGCACCCCAGCTGCTCTTGGGGACGCCTGGGACAGAGCAGCTGGGGTGCTGCCGGGTTGGTCCCGCAGCGCCAAGGGGCAGGCGCTGTGGGACCAACCCGGCAGCACCCCAGCTGCTCTGCCCGGGCTTCCTGGAATCAGCCGCTGGTCAGTTTCAGCAGCGGCTGAATCGGGATGCCTGGGGCAGAGCAGCTGGGGTGCTGCCGGGTTGGTCCCGTAGCGCCGCCCCTCGGCAGTGCGGCGCTGCGGGACCAACCCGGCAGCACTCCAGCTGCTCTTCCCAGGTGTCCCCAAGAGCAGCTGGGGTGCTGCGGGTTGGTCCCGCGGCCCGAGGGCAGCGCTACGGGACCAACCCGGCAGCACCCCAGCTTCCCTATTCAGCTGCTGGTCAGTTTCAGCAGCGGCTGAATCAGGGAAGCCGGGCGCAGAGCAGCTCCAATTGTCCGGCAGCCAGAGCACTTCTGGGTTCCTGATGGTGCCGGTCCATCAGGAGTGCCAGAGCATTGGATGCCGGACCAATGGAGTTTTACTGTAATACTTTCTGGTAAGTTGAAGTATGTGTCTCCTCGCAATCTGTTTTACCAAAGCTGTTAGCAGCCAAATGAGAAAGGAATGGGCATGTTCTCAATGTCTTTGAGTCCCTTCAGGTATGTCTACACAGCAGTGTTGTTTCAGAATAACTGATGTTACTCCAAAGTAACATAGTCCGCGTCTACACTACAAGCAGTTATTTCGACATAATGGCGAGCGGGAGGACGACTTACTCTGGCTCCTGTAATCCTCATTTATGAGGAGTTAGGGAAGTTAGAGGAAAAGTGCTCTACCTTAGACTTCCTGCTATGTACACAGCGCCAAAAGCTGAAATAAGCTATTTTGGCTATAGCCCTGCTGTGTAGATGTGCCCTTTTTCAGCTAGCCAGTTGAAGGCTTGTTTGTGAAACAACAGAAGAGTTGCAGATCTCAATCTCACAGCTGTGTCTATTTGTCAGTGACAGAAACTGTAATATTTAGGGTCTGAAACTCTTCTTTAATGTGCCTTTACAAATCAAAAGGGGAAATCCCTATGTAAGTTTGTGTGTGTGTGTATATCGAGAGAGAGAACCTTCACTTCCTCTTTTTTACAATTCAGAAGGTTACACAGATGTGTATAGCATCTTCTTGTGTTGAAAAGGGCTGGTATATGTCAAGGACCCTGGCAGCTTACATTTGACATCTTTGCACTCTGTCAAATATTCATTAATTAGAACTTTGGAAATAAAATCCAGAACACGTTTAAGCTTCTTTGCCTTACCTGTAATCTGGAAACTCGTCATATTTTATGACTGGAGAACTGCTAATTCAGTACCCATTTTTCAGAAAGGGAGGTAGAGTGATCTGGGAAACTACAGGCATATTAGATGGACCTTGATTGTATGCAAAGTCTTAGAACAAATTTTGAAACAGGAAAATAGCAGGAAACTTAATTGGCACAAAATCCAACATGGTTTTTACAAAAGGTAGATCGTGCCAAACCAACCTGACCTTTATTTGAGATAATTTACAAGGAAATGCAGTGGATGTAATCTGTGGGTTATAGTAATAGTGATACAGTTCCATATGGGAAATTGTTAGTTATATGCAGGGTTCGACAAATGCACTCTCCCGCTTGCCCGTGGCGAGTAGATTTTGCCAGCTGGCAAGTGCGGAGGAGCAGAGTGCTGCCAGGGAGGGGGAACTGCGGCGATTTCTCAGCACTGGGCTGCCCTCGTGCAGCTGCAGCGCGAGGAGGCGGGGCGCCAGCAGACGCCAGGATGCTGGCGTGACGTGGCCCCGCCGATTGTAAAGGGCCGCGGCAGCTTGGCTCTGGCCGCGTGTCCCCGGCAGCTGGCTGCGGCGCGTGGCGGAGCCAGGCCCCAGCCCCAGCCCCTCGCCGGTGAGAGACCCTCCCTGCTGACCGCCCGGCTCGCTGCGCCCGCCCCGCGCCCCATCACCATGCCACCCCTGCACCCTGGATCCCCTGCTCTCCCTCTGGCTCTGTGCCGCCCTTGCCCCCCGCACCCTGCTCTCCCGCCCCAGCTCTGTGCTGCCCGTTCCCTGCACTGCCGCTAGACATATTTAATGTTTACTGCGTGAAGGCAACGATAAAAATGTATATATTTAATATCACTTAAACCACAGTGTTTTTGGTGATATGGAACTCACCCACTAATTGTGCAGTTTTGAAAGCGATCTGCTGTTTATCAGTGGAGTAACATACAGTACAATATCAATAGAATCAGAATTGCTAGTGTCAGATATAGTCTTTAATCCCTAGAACTATAAAATGTTATTTTTAATACAAACTGCCTTGTTTGATTTATTTATTTATTTTTAAATGCTGTGGGTTTTTTCCCCACAAGTGTAACTATTTAGTAGTGGTAAATTATAGGTTCATACCTTAATTCCTGTCATTACAAAATGAACAGAAAAAATTATCCCGTGAAGTATTGTTTTTGTAGCTGTACACGTTTCTCCATTGCTAATAGTCCTGCATCTTTTATGCCTTCGTCAAGGGGGTTGCGTAACTTGTGTAGTTATTTAAATGACATAAGTCTCTGTAGTTTGCTTATACATTCCAGTGTTTAGAATGATGCATGTGTCTGCAGTGCAGCGGGCTGACCCATTTTCCCCATTACCCTATGTAACTTCATTCGTCTTGATATCTTTTCCTACATCACAGCCATATTTCAAAAACTGGGTAGTAGAAAGCTTAACTCCTGTATGCCCATAGGGTATGGTTTTCAAAAGTGATTGTTAGGAGTTTTGATGGTGCCAACTAATCAAACTAGATACTTGTAGAATCACTCTGGTTATTTATCAGAGTACACAGAGATTACAAATCTTTGATTAACCAAGAGCGCTTAGAACACAGGAAATTTCAAAATTGAAAGCTGAGTGCAGTTGTGTGTCTACTTGGACAACTTCTTTGTGCTCTTACATGAAGAGACCATTCTCAAGAGTAACATGAGTTTTTAGAAAAAGCAAAGTTTTATTGTCAGATGGAATCTGTGGTTACTAAAGAGGCAGAACATGTGGGCCCAAGAACCACACGTTTTTTTCCTAACTGTTGCTCTCCCTAATTAATTTTTCTTCTGTTGACCATAGAAATCTCACAGATTTATTTCTTCTGTCCCCTAATTTAATTATTAGATTGATATGGGTTTTTTTAGGTGGTTTAGAACTGGGAACTGAAACGATTTAAGGTTTCTAGAGTAGAAAACAGTTGCTTTGCAGGTTGAAAATATAACCAGTGTGTTGAAGCTAATGGAAAGAATTAGAACTCAGTGTCCCACTGGTCAACCCAAGGAACAAGAGAAAACTTAAACAGCTAATGATTCTGCTGCTCCTTAGAGACTAACAAAAAATGTGAATCACATCATGAGCTTTCGTGGGCACAACCTACATCTTGTTCCTTGTTTCATCTGAAGAAGTTTTCTCCTAAAAACTAAAAATTCCATTCTAGATCTCCTTATTCAAAGCACTTCTTTCAGCCATGTGCAGAGGAATGTCTTTCCAGATGATAGACAATTTGAGAATGCAGGAATAATCACTTCCAAGTTCCTGGTTCCATAGAGAATTGACCAGCAAAGAAGGAAGTAGAGTACATCTACTTTAATTCACTTTTTGGAGACAGTAATTCAGTGCTGTAATGAATATTCATATTTCGATTTTGTAGATTTGCTCTGCAGCAGTGGCATAGCCAGGATGGGACAAGTGGGTAGGTCCTAACGTTAGGTGAGCAGGCAGTGATGGGGCCACTTCTACCCCCCTGCCAGCGTTCCCTCTGAGCTGCCTGGCAGCACAGCTTCACAGATGGTTAATTAGCTCTGCCCAGTCAGCATCCTGAAAGGAGCTCTGAGCCTCTGACTGTGCCAGGCAGCTTAGAGGGAACACTACCTCCCACTCCATTGGGCCATGGGGAAGGGAGGGATTGATACACAGGCCAGAGGCCCCATAAAAATGGTGGTGGGGGGGGGAGAACGACAAATATGTGTGCCTCGCATTCCCCATCTGGCACTTGGGGCTTGCTCCTGCTCTGTGCACAGGGTGCTCCTGCTGGGGAGAGGGATCAGATAGGGATTTGCCTTTCTCTGTCCTCCTACCCCAGTGCTCTCAGTGGGGTCAGGACATGAGTTTGCCCTGTTCCCAGCTGGTGGCCGTAGTGGGGAGCAGGATCAAGGTTTGCTCTGCTCTGCCCAACCAGCCTGCTGCTCCCAGGGAGCAGAGTCGGGATCTTACTGGACAGCCAGAGCCAAGCAGTCTGAGCAGGTTGCAGGGTTGGGGCACTGAGCCTTGTCCCCCTCTGCTTTCCTGGTGCTCCCAATGGGGAGCTGGGTCAGGACGTTGGGGCTTGCCCCACTCTGCCCCCAAGTGCTCCCAGTGGGTTTGGAGTACAGAGGTTGCCCCATTCTGCCTGCCTGGTGTTTCCATTAGGGAGCAGGGTCGGGGTGCGGTGCTACAGGCACAAAGCAGGATCAGAGACTTTCCCTGCTTCCTCTCCCCTCTTGGTGCTCCTGTGGGGAGCAAGTTCAGGTCACGGGGGGCTTACAAGCCCCCCTCTCCGCTCCCTGGTAGGAGCACTAGGCGACTGGAGCAGGGCTAGCACCCAACTCCACTCCCCACACCCAGCTGGAGCAGCGGGTGGAGAAGGGCAAGACTGCACCTCTGGTCTTCAGTTCATCTGTCGAGTGCCCGAGCACATCAGAATCTGTGTTGCCATCTTGATTTTGTTTATGGGGTATGCTACTGCATTCTTCAAGAGTTTGGAAACATTTTTCTATGGAAAGGTAACACAATATCTGCTAGGAAAGAGTATTTCAGTTAGACGTGTTGTAAATGAGCTTTTACATTCAGCGTTGCCAATGTTCATTGGGATACCTGAGGCAGAAAAAGGGTGAGTGCGTCTCTCGGCTCAAACTATTTAATCGGTGTTCAAAAGCATCATTGCAAATTGTGCCATAAATCTGAAACTTACTTATTTAAGTCCTTACCAGTTGGGGGCTGGTTGCTAATACAGGTTGTACCTCCCTTAACCGGGACTCTCTGGTCCAATAACATCTGTGGTCTGGCAGGACCACTGATATTCCTGGACCACAGAGTCCAGGTATAGGGAGGTCTGGCAGCAGGCCAGTAACGCGGCGCAGGGAAGGATGGGACTCACCCAGGAGTCCCATTGGGGGTGGGAGTGGGGGGCCCGATAGGGCGCAGCAGGGAGATCAGGCCCCAGCAACTAGGCAGTAGCAGGGGGCCAGCAGCAGCTGTGCAGCTCCGGCCCCGGCAGCAGTCAGGAAGCTCGGGCCCCAGCCGCACGGCTCCAGCCCTGACGGCAGCCAGGAAACTTCAGCCCCAGCTTCACAGCTCCCACCCCTGCAGCAGTGGGGCTAGTGGGAGCTGGAGAGCTCTGGCCTAGGGAGCGACATCCAGGGAGCAGTGTGTGTGGGCAGGTGGCAGATTAGCATGGGCCAGGAGGGGAGGGACCTCCCCTGGTCCAGAAATCCCCCTTGTCTGGGACCAGCCAGGTCCCAAGGGTGCTGGACCAGAGAGGTCCAACCTGTATAACATTTAAAAGATCCTACCAGTTTCAGTATGATCCCTATCATACGATTGCTTTTTCGAAGATTTGCTGTATGCTTTCTTAGAGTATTAAACTGGCTTCTTTACAATGAAATGCTATGGTAGTATAGCTTCTCAACATCTAAAAATGTTAACTCTTTTCTTACTAGTCTTGACAAGTCTTTAGCTCTCTGTTAGTGTGTGCATTAATTTAGGAACGATGTACTTTAATATTTACTACTAGGTACTGTGCTCTCTGGCAGCAGTGGGGAAGGAGAAGGGTTGGGAAGAAATGATAACTTCTGCGTTATGTTTTTGAGTTTTATGCATCTTTGGTTTGTTCATACATGCTTTTTGTTTTTGTTTCCATTATGTTATATAGTCTTAAGCCAGTGGCTAGAAGCCGATCTCCATGGCAAGAGCTCAGATACTGCAAACAGAACCTCAGGTAAAAAAGGGATGTAAAAATCAGAACGCCAAGCCCTCTGTGCCTCTTTTTATATTCTCCATCTTATAATTTCCCTCAAATCAATTCAGATTACATCTCAGAATTAAATATTGCACCATTAGTTTACAGCTTAACCTGAATCAATATCTATTAAATTCTTTTTCTAAAGCTCTCTTGGCAGATATGTTTCTCAATTAGAAAAGAAACTTGATTTCCCTTCAAGTCTAGTGGTGGAAAGTCCTTCCGCATATGCATTAGGTATATTTTGTCTGCTTAGTGACAGAATCTAAAGGCTTCTTTTATGTGAAGTTACTACATCAATACTTTTATCACCTAATGTGCAAGTGTAAAGCAATGTTTTCAAGTTCTCTCCCTGTTCCCACAATTCCTGCTACAGAGGCCCATATAATTTCTTTTTAATCTTCACTGAAAAATGTGCCCTTTTAGATTGCAGGAAATAGGACGTTTAAGGTTAACAGCTCAAAATTTTCCACACAGAGTGATACAGCATCTGACTCTCTGAAGAGTCCGATTTGCTTGCCTTCACTTAAATGAGATGTTCACATATTTCTATCAAACACCAAAGTGCAAATGTTGCACTGAATATACAACCTTACTTAACACAGGCTTCCTGTTGGATAAATTCATTGTACAGTTTTTAATTTTGTTTTTAGAACCATTTGTCTGCCATGATCCCATTGAGAACTATACAGAAATAGTTTAATGGTAACGAGTATTTGTAAAGCCCTGAGTGGATACAAAAATATGGCTACGCATGCACCAGAATTAGCTCATGATAGGCTAGCCATCTTTTAAGTGAATCTGTACTCGGAGCAGCAAGAAGTATGACAAGAGCCGGTGGAGGAAGGAGGAGTGGGAGACAGGAAGAGCTCCCAAAAGATATCTCAAAGAGTTAGTTAGAAGATATTTTTAATCAACTACATATAGTTACATTTCTTCAGAGTACAGGGTATGAAATGAGAGGGCTTTGCTAATTTAATATGTATCTATTTGTCTTGGGCAGATCAGAAGGCTATAAAAAAGTAGATGGGAGATGTGTCAGCTGCAGACTGTGGAGATCTCTGTTCCCAGGGTAACCAGGTGGGCCTGGTCTAGAACCAGCAGAGGCAATCAGGCAGTGGAATACCTGGGGCTAACTGATCAGGCCTGCAGAGTCTGGGCTGATTAGGACACCTGGGGTTAATTAAAGAAAACCAGTTGAGACCTGCTATAAAAGGAGTTTGCCTAAAGTTGGTGGTGCACATGTAGCTGAGAGGACGGAGGAAAGCGCTGCTGGGAGCAGGAGGGAAGGAGACAATAAGTGAACACTAGGAGGATGAACGGGAGAGAAGGAAAGTGCTGGGTACAGTGTGGGCAAGTAGCCGCATTCTTGAACAAATTAGGAAGAACGGCTCTTGCGCAAGAGGGGGGTTTTGTACAAAAAGGAGCCATCTATATATCTCCTTTTTGCGCAAAAGCCTCTTGCACAAAAACGGCTGCTAATTAATTGTGCAAACGAAGCGCAGCGATATTCCACTCCACGCTTCATTTGCATAAGCTTTTCCAGAAGAAGGCTACAGTGTAGACGTAGCCCTGGACAGTTACTATAACAGGGCCCCAGGCTAGAATCCAGAGTAGAGGGTGGGACCAGGTTCCCCCCAATACCCACCTCCCCATTTCCACTCGGAGAAAAGGATTGTGGAGTTTATTTTCCACTTTTACCATATGCTGGCCAATGATGAAAAGAGCTCAACAAACAGTTAACAAAAGCCTGAGGTGTGGTGCTGGAAATCGTGAGCTACTGTGAACTGCTGAGGCAAACGCATCCGCCAAAGAGCGCTGGACCCACGAAGTTTACATAGGAACTTTGTCACAGTCTCCTATAGTTGTGATGTTTGTTTAAAAATCTCAACGATTCTAGTTTTACGTTTCTGCGCAGTCTCTCCTGAAATGAGACCACCTGATCATGGATGACAGTCTAAGAATTTTTTGGCCTTTACTTGAGTAATTATAACCTGCTCCCTGAATAGACAATAGTACTTCATGTAACAGTTTCACTTTTTATTTAGCAGCAGTGTTTAACATATAGCCACTCACTTGTAAATCTGAACTAAACTACATGTAGCAGGAAAAAATAAAATGTTAATGTTTTAAGCTAAAATTGTCAGAATTATAATTTCGTTATAAGTGTCACTGTGTATAATTAAGTTTCAATGTGAAGGGATACTTAATATGACCTATTATAGATTAAAATATGCAAGATGATATAAACATTACTCTGATTTATTAACATAATAGTTTAAGGGCTTAATTTAGGGCCAGAATGATAGAGCCCATTAGTCTATTTGAAGGAAAATGGAATCTGTTACAGAATGCTATGCAATTAATAGTGTCAGCATCTGGCCCTAGGTGATAAGACACTGAATTCCATTTTAAAAGTGAAGTCAGACGAAATACAGTACATCCTGCTAATTACAGTTTGGAATCTCACACGCTAACACCCTCTAAAATTTACATACTCATTATACTCAATCATAATTCAATAAGTGCCTGAAAATATTGTCAAATAAAAATCTCTCTCCCTGTTGTGTGATGCAGCAGTCCAATACCACCACTGATGAGAATCGTAAGTGTTTGCATATCTCCTCATGTGTGCCAAGAAGGTTCTGCCTGCTGTGACTTAACTTTCCCACTCTCCTTCTAGAGTGAATTTGATTATTCTATATGAGTTCTGGTGGGAGTTCTTTTTGTAGATGCACTAAATAATGACGTTTCACCCTCACAGTAAAGAGCTTTTTTTAAGATGACAGGACAGTCCTCTGCTGTGTCTTCATCAATTGATTTGAAGTTGCTTATAAATTTCCTTGTCCATAACCTGGTGCTCAAGAACAGCCTTTTGCCGAGGGTGCAATGCTCTAGGCTCTATCTTGCAATCAGTTGATCAATCCATAAAAATCATTTTGGTGTGGTTTCTTGGCTGCTTCCTTCTGTCTTTCAGTTGTTGGCTATGAAAGCTGTACGGTTTTGCCTGCTTTTTTTTTTTTTTAAGCTATCTTAATAGATAGTAGGCATTGCAGACTTTCTGGAAAGGTAAGTTATTTGTGCCATATCTTCTTGGAACATATGGCCTCAATGTCTTCCATTTCTCAGCTCTGATTTTGAGAAACTAGGCTTTCATACATACAAATTGCTTCAAGAAGCTCAGATTTTTTCAGTACAATTGCTGTGCCTCTGATCACTGTAAACACACAAACTCTTGTTCACTAACTAGATTGGTTAAAAATCCTGAACTTTTGGGGTCAATGTCACTTGGATGCAAATTATTGTTATCCCTTCTCACTAGCTTCGATTTTGTTGTGCCTTTGTGTACTTGACACTGCAGAAAAGAAAACAGAATAAAACCTCCTGTTCATTGCTGTTGAGTCCTTAAGACCTTCATGAAAAACCTCAAAGACAATCTCACTGATTTTTGAAATAACTATATAGCTATGTTTGTTTTTGTTTGTGAGTGGGTGATGGTGGCTGGGTAAACCTTTGCTACCGGAGATGAAAGAAGGAAAGAATATGGGTTTTGGTTTTGGCTTTTTGAAGGGGGAGTCCTGTGCAATCATTCCTTCAACTTCTTAATGAATGTCGTAGCATGACCCCCTCCAGCTGAGGTGCTCAGTTTTGGATGCAATCAATGCTGCTGTAAGCATTGGCCAAAAGAGGATTTGAAGTGATGCCCAGTGTTGCTACATTTTAAGCCATCTTGTATTGGATAAGGACCCAAATTCAACTCTGTCTAGAATGGAGTGCGTGAGGGAAATGAGTATTACATACTGAATTTGTCAGATGCCTTTAAGTAGGTACATAGACTCATAAAGTATTTTACAGGTAGAGGTCTGATACACTTATGCATAAGGTGCTTCAAAAGTGCTGTGTATTACTCTTTGCTCCAGGACTAGTAGATATCAATGGTTAATTAACCATGAGCCTCTCAACTATAGAATTTGGAGGTATGCAGCTTTTAGTACAGAGGGCATCTTCTAGAGATAAATCCAGCTGTGGCTCTATTAATGAATGGGCTAGCCACCTGTGACCTTTTGTTGCAAGTGACAAGTGATGCTTTTGAGTTCCTACTTAGAACCCAGCGAATTGACATATATGGCTTTTCAAGATACAGAGGGTATTAAAACCTTCACTTCCTGTAGCAGGGATTAGGAAATCATTGTCGCAGTGCAGAGGATGAGGCTGAAGCTGGCAGATACCAGAAAGGACCAGTTGGAGAAAAAGCAGTCTGATCCTGATTCTGTTCACAACTTGTTTGTATGAACGTCTAATGTGGCTTATGTTTTCATGTATTTTCATGCCAGTCTTCTCAAGGCTTGCTCAGTGACATGTACCACGAGTGTTGAATTCATTCTTCTTGGGGTAAATTTCCTTTGAAAAAATGTTTTATACTCCTTCATTGACAACTACAGGAAGCAATCTATGAAATGTTAGAATGACTTGTATCTTGAATGATTTGGAAATCCCAGTTAAGTGTGGCCCAAGGAATGGAAAATAGATACGTGGATTACAAGTTGTTGTGGCCACTAACTTATTGAAATATATTAAGTTTCTGTATTCAGAAGTTGTTTCTTCCAGGTATTCCTACAACTTGTAAGCCCCAAAGTCTCTTTCAGCTGGAATTTAAGGCAACCAGAAGTCATAAAACAGATTTCTGCTAGTGGAAAACTGCAGTATCTCTGTCCTCCATATGCCTTCTCAGGACTAATGTCAGTGCAAAATCATAAATAGGCATTTTAGCACCTAAAGCAAGCTAGCCCCTCATACTTTTTCTGCCTCATTTTTCTGCCTCTGTGTCTTTGTACCTGGGGTTGCTGCCTTGCTTGCCTCCACCCACCCTGGTTGCGGCCCTAGCCCAATAGCAGTGAACACTCTGCTTTCAGTTGACAGAGTAGCCAAATACTGTGCATGTGGGTGCCCCTTCTGTAATAGTGAAAGAAAAGCTGCAATACAGTATCTCTCTAGATTAGGACTAAACTCAGATTCTCTTGAGGTTGCTCTGTTACCCTACACCCTGGATTAGTTACTCTGCAAGTGATGTTTTCTCCATGGTTCTTTTCTGTTTCTGAACAGAAACCTTTTCCCAGGAGTTATTTCTTAGTAAACTTTTTCCACCTTTCACTCCCTCTTCAATAGTAACTGAGGGATCAAATGAAGCCACGTGGCTAGATGTAGCACTGCCTCTGCTGGAGGTATGTAGTGCATTGCACAGATGGGATGAAGGGACCTCCAAGTGGCTATAGATGTAAAAATTATATTTTTTGTTCTCAAGTAGTTAATGTTAAATGTACTATAAAATCTTGGAGACTAGGATTCCAGTATATTAATAGTGTCCTGCTGGCAAAGACCAATCATCCATAACTTTTTGTTGATGGATATGGCTGTAGCAGTGTGTTTTCTACCACCATTTTTTTTTAGGGGAAGCCAATTTTGTCACCCAAATTGACTGAAAAGGACCAATTCTCTGCTATGCCTTGGAAAGCATGCTCTCTGCTACTGCTTAGGGTGTTGATTGAAAAGGACAAAATTGAGTTAATTTGAAGGGTGAGGAGAGTGTTCATGCAGAAAATATGCCTCAGGCTATGAAGAGTGCAGACCTGACTGTTGTTACACCAGAAGGCTTTTGTAAGTCTTCAGCTATTTGTTGTGGGTATCTTTTATCTGGGTAACATCTCGTTGTCTTTGGCATTGAATTTGAGCATCCAAATCTGAAATAATAGATTATGCTACCATAGTCCTTCAGAAAAGTCTAAGTAGAGCTGTCTGAAATTTTTCAAATAAACAAAAAACAACATCCAAAATCCTTTTTCCCCAAAAGCTAACTTTTTTCCATGGGAAAAACATTTTTGTGCATTTTCCCATATTTAAAAACAAACATACAAAACCAGATTTTTGCACAATAAAATATGTTTATTTTAGTTACATTTTGATAGTATCTTGATTATGTATTTTGAAAAATGAGGGGTTTTTTTAACCTTTGGAGTTTAAACAACTTCAACCTCTTTTCCCCCCACAGATTTTCCTCTTCTAATAAGAGTCGAACAGAAAATTGACCTCAGTATCAGCTGTTGGATGCTCATAGAATTCTAGAAATGTAGGGCTGGAAGGGACCTTAAGAAGCCATCAAATCCAGACCTATGTGCTCAGGCAGGACCCAAGTAGAGCTAAACCATCCCTGAGAGATGTTTGTCTAACCTGTTCTTAGACAGTAGTGGGGATTCCACAACCTTCCTTGGAAATGTACTGCCATGGAAATATCTGTTCTTAGATAACATAACTAGCTCTCACTTGCTTCAGCTCATAAACTTATTGTCCTATCTTCAGTGCGCATGGAGAACAATTGATCGCTCACTGTCTTCTTTATAATAGCCCTTAACATACATATTTGAAGACACTTTTTTTTTTTTTCAGGTTCCCTGTCAATCTTCTTTTCTCAAGACTAAACATGTCCAGTTTTTTAACCTTTGTTCATGCGTCAGACTTTTGAAATGGCTTTTAAAGTTTTTGATGCTCTCTTCTATACTGTCTCTAGTCTATCCACACCTTTCCACAACTGGTGAGAGCATTCCCACTGAGGCCTCACCAGTGGCAAGTGGAGCAGGACTACTGTCTCTTCTGTCTTTCATATAATTTCCCTATTAATACACCCCTGAATGATATTAACCTTTTTCCACAACTATGGTTGACACACCTTCTGTTTGGGATCCACTAAACCCACCAGATCTTTCCCAGCAGAAGTGGGCTGTGCCCACGAAAGCTCATGGTACCATCTACATGTTTTGTTAGTCTATAAAGTGCTACCAGACCATTTGCTTGTTGTTTTTTTTTCTGTAACAGACTAACTCGGCTACCCCCTGAAGCTCCTGAGCATATAGGCAGTTACTTGCCATTTTGTACTTGAGCATTTGATTTATTTTTTTCCCCCTTCAGGAGTGAAGTGTTTTGACATTTAATAAAGACAAGTGCATCTTGTTGAATTGAGACCAATTTTCCAATTTGTAAGTCATTTTGGAGGACAGGATTAGAATTCAAAATGTTTGCAAGCCCTCCCAGCTTGGTGCCATCTGTAAATTTTATAAGTATACCCCTTCTACTCCATTATCCAAATCATTCAATAAAAATATTAAATAGTACCAAACCCAGGACTGAGTCCTGCAGAATACTACTAGATGTGACCTCTCGGTTTGACAGCAAGCCATTGATAATTGCTTCTTAACTAGGTCTTTCAACCAGTTATGCACCCTCCTTAAAGTAATTGTATCTATATCACTTTCCCCTCATTTTCTTCTAGGAATGTCATGTGGGAAATTTTGAAAAGGAGTCACATGCTAAAATGATTTAGGAGCTCAAGTATTTAGACTCTTAGCTTTTTAAAATCTTAGAGCTAGCGCTGAAAACAAACACGTTGGAAAAATTGAAAATAATTTAATCTGTAAAATTATTGCTAATCAGTCATTTTTTAAAATTTGTTTATTGATTGTTTAATTATTTGACTGCAGGTCTTTGACTTGATATCATGACTTTGAGAGAGATGTATTATTAGTACTGTAATTTGTAGATCTAAACAAACCCCTCTTAGATGGGGTTGTGGTGCTTACATAGTAGCTTTCCCTAATGCTGTGCTGTGCCTCTATGGGAAATTGTAGCTTGAGATACTTATTTTTATTTATAGCTTGCCAATTTGGCTAGATTTTATTCTTTTATTAGAGGTTTAACTTCAATCTTGATATAGTTTCCATATGTATCAATGTCAAAATCCATCTTTGACATTTGAGATTCAGGAAATAAAGGCTTGATCTTCATGTGTCACATGTGTGGAGGAAGGAAATCAATCCTTGAGTAATTTGTTTAATATTGTTGAGATGCGTGCATCTTTGTCAATATCAAGGAGTCACTCAAATAATGTATATTTTAGTTCTTGACACCTAATAACTGTTAAATAAAATAGCTGTTAAAGATGGTAGGTTCAGTCAGGTTGAGGTTTTCTTCAGTGAACTTAGGTAGTAATTCTAAAAATTCTACTTCAAGTTGAATTCAATGTAATAAATACTAAGCTATGTATTATGTTTGCATGTTCTATTTTTTCTTGTAACAATATGAGTCTGGATCCAAGATAATGAAGGTAAGGTTTTAGCCTCCTATTCTAAATTTCTCATCTGCATCTCTTAAAGAAATGAACCTTTTAAAATGCACCGTAGTCTTTCCATTACTGTGGTCATTCAGTTACAAAATAAAATTGCACAGACAAGTTTATTTTGAAATGACTTTATTTTTTGACAAGCTCTTGCTTCCTAATCTGTTCCAGGAGAGAACTTTGACCAGAGCCCCTTAAGAAGAACTTTCAAGTCCAAAGTTTTGGCACACTATCCTCAGAATATAGAATGGAACCCCTTTGATCAAGATGCCGTAAACATGGTATGTATGCTGGCTCTTCCTTCACATGTCTTTTTCTTAATGGCTATATTTAACTCTGAAATAGCCATCTCATTTATTAAAACAGCAGTGATGATAATGGAGAATAGGAAAGTCAGAGAGTCATAATGTTTAGAAACCAAAACCTAGTGAGGAAAATGGGAACCTGTCAGAGTTTGTGCACCTTGAGTGTATGTAGAACAATTGTGACCAAGAAAGAATTTGAGAAATAACTTGCTAAGGATGCCCAAAAAAAAAAAAAGTCAGTCAGAGTTTTAAGTACATCAGAAGTCAGAAGCCTACCAAACAGGCAGTGGGGCCAGTAGATGACAGAAGTGCTAAAGAGCACTCAAGGATGTCAAGGCCATGGAAGAGAAGCTAAATGAGTGTTGGGGTTTTTTGCATTGGTGTTCACTGCAGAGCATGTAGGGGAGATGCCCAAATAGCTCAGATTCATTACCAGCATCATTAATTACCAACCTGGCTGGGGGGTATGACCGAGATCTATAAAATCATGACAGGTATGCAAAAAGTGAGTAGGAAAGTGTCTGCAATTTCATATACTACAAAAACAAGGGCTCACCTGGTGAAATTAACAGGCAGGGGCTATGTCTACACTAAGGGTTTTTGCACAAAAACAGTTGTTTTTGCACAGAAAACCTGCAGAGCATCCACACTTCAAGTGCATTTTTGCGCAAGAAAATTTACAGTAGAACAGCAGAAGAGAGGGCTTTTTGCAGTGTAGGTATACTTCTTTCTGCGAGGAATAACTCCTTTTTGCACGAGTTCTTGCGCAAAAAAGGTGTGTATGGACGCTCAACAGGGGTTTCTTGCGCAAAAAGAGCCTATCTCAAAAAGCACAGGTGATCTGATGGCCATTCTATGAATGGCCATCAGAACTTCCTTGCGCAAGAGTGTCCATGCGGTGTGGACACTCTCTTGCACAAAAGCGCATCACTTTTGAGGTGTGGACGCTTTTGTGCACAAAGTTTTTGCAGAAGATCTCTTTCGCAAAAAGCTTCTTGCACAAAAACCCTGCAGGGTAGACAAAGCCGGGAGGTTTAATAAAAACAGCTGCTTTTTCTTTCAAAGTACAATTACCTTGTAGAACTCCTTCCCATGGGATATTGTGGTGCCATATGTATAAATGGGCTTAAAAAACAACTTGGATAGATTAATGGAAGATGGGTCCATCAATGACTGTTGGCAAAGATGGTCAGGGATGTACCTTCATGCTCAGGGAGACCTTAAATCTCTGCTAGAAGCTGGGAGGGGAAAGACAAGTGAATCATTTCAATTGCCCTGCTCTGCTCACTGCCCCTGAAACTCTGGTATCAGCTACTGTCAGAAGACAGGATACTGAGCTAGATGGGCCATTGGTTTTGGCCCAATATGGCTGTTAGGGTCTTGTTGATCTACAATGGTTTAATCCTTTTGTTGGTACTGGATGGGCTTCAGTATGCATGCTAATGGAAGTGCTATGGAGGAAGGAGATCTCAAATATCTATTGAAAATTTCCGTAAAAAAGAGAGTGAAATCAAGTTTGAGAGAGATACTAATTTTAAACTAGTATTCATGACTGTTAGTATGTGATGAAACTAGTCTGCCATACTGTGTAGTGAGCTGTCAGAAGGAAATTTTGTTGCTTATTATCAAGGGGAAAAAGTCTAAGAGAAATGATCTAACATGATAAAAATAACTGTCTTTCCATATGGATTACCTGCAAATATTACTTTTTTTAAAAAGGTAAAGAGAAAATGCTTAATAAAGGAGGAGGAATATAATAAGGGTGTGTGTCAGCCAAGTGAAGGAGCGGAATCCTTCCTAAAAGGCTGCAATATTGCAGTGTTGTAGCCAATAGAATGTGAGAATTCTTAATGGCACCTTGTCACGGGTACACTACTCACTGGCAGACTGGTGCCTCCTCTAATGATACCATGGTGAGTATATACAGACAGCGATGAGACTAATGATGCTATATTAGTCATCTTGCACACTGTCTAGATTTCAGTATCTGTTAAATCCCTAAGTGCAAAGCGGTGGAAACAGTGCAAGAGTTATAGTACGTCTCTGTAATATCTTGCATGTGCATTAGATTGAAGGAATCAAGACAGTTAGTATAGCGATACTAAGCAACTGTGTAAGTCGCTTCTGCCAGCCCATTTAGAGGAGAGGCTGTTAATGTTTATCTCTGAGAAAGTAAAATATGCAAGAGGCAATAAAAACTGTTGTCCGAATACCATGGATATTGATGAGAAAACTGTGATGGTATTGTGTACTATATATATATATAATCTCCTGATATAATCTCCTTCTATGAGCATAGTTAAAACAAAATAATTATACAAAACCAAGATCTTCTGGAAAAAAGTCACTTCAGACCACATTTCTCTCATGTTCTGACACAATCAGCAGTATTCAAAAAAAGTAGTAATGCTTTCACCTCACTCCTTTGAAAAACTCTAAGTGACTTTTGGATCAAAATAAAGTAATATTTTCCTCCTTACCATCACTTGCCCCAATTATTGGCCGCCTTGATTTCTCCTTTGATTAGTCATCCTTTGCCTCTGTCTCCTTTTTATTTAAGCTTCACAACGCAGTTTCCTTAGAGAAGAAAATGACACAAGCCTTTCAAAGATAATCTGCGAGAGTAGTCTGTTATTGGTGGGCGCTTAAAGAATTAGAAATGTCTTATGAAAATCATTTAGAAAAAATCAAAGCACAAAACTAAGCACTCCCCAACTACATAATTCTGCCTTTAGATCAAGTTTGCTTTCCCATATTGAATAATAACAATATTTATCTTGTTGGTTTTCCCCCATATTCACTGTTTTGTGTGTGTGTGACTGACTGACTGACTGACTTTAGGTGGGGATAATCTTTCTCAGCATCCAGTATTGATATTACAATCTGGTTGGTTTCAGGCTGAAGTTCTAGGTACAGAAGACAATGAAAACTTCAATACCTTGCTGAATTGGGCCCCAAAATAGTATTTCTATTTAAGTACATTCATAATCCACTGATGTTAGTAGGCCTCCTGGCATGTTTAAATTACACACATGCTAAACTACCTTGCTTTAGTGGGGCCTTAATGCAAGTACACTTGAACCTCCATACTCTAGGTGTCCCTAATCTAGGAACACCTGTGATACGGAGGAGGAAGCAACTCCATGCTGCTGTTCTTCCCCTCCCTCTAGCTAGGGGGTAGGCAGCGTGTTATGAGCTTTCCATATGGCTTTTCCCTACCACTCTCAACAGTGGTGGTGGTGGGATGAGCGGTGTCTGGGAGCAGCGTGAAACCTCATATGTCCCTGGGAGCGAAGCACCAATTAAGTGTCCTGCCTTCCCCTCATGCCTAGTGCCCTTCCGGGCCCAGCAAAAATCTTTAATCCGGCATGTTTCCTCTGGGTTGCTGGATTTAAGAAGTTCCAGTGTATCCCTAATAAGAAAAAGAAAAACAGAATGCAAGGCAAAATCACTCCTAAATTATTTCAATCATAATAGGTATATTAAAAATGCTTAAACAGATGGTAGACTTGTTTGAAAACCAAGAACACATCCATTACTCTTTAATTCTAACATTTTTGTACAGAGCTTCAATAAAGATGACATTCATCTCCAAGTTGTGCTGCCATATACAGTCTCTTCACGTGTCCTTAGCAAATATTGAAACAAAATACTTTTATTGAATGTGCTTATAAACGTAAATTGACATAATTATGTGGTGTGGTGGTGCATGCACACCCTGTCCTGAGACAAGGTTCACAGGGGTGTATGGACATTGTTGTTACTGCCAATGAAGAAAAAGCAGATCCATATTTCTTGGGCGAAATTCTACAAATTGCAGATGATGATCTAATGTGGGGGTGGGCAATAACATGGCGGCAGTTTGCCAGAGTTAGCTCTTGGTGGGCCACCGCCACTATATTTACATGAATGATCACAGGTACTGACCAGTCAACCACACCCTTATTTGAAACAAGAAATACACAATTAAGCAGCTGAGACAAAAAAAAAAACCCACCCAAACAAACAGTACTATACAGTATTTGCAAACTTAAACTACTAAAAAAAGGGAACGTTTTAAAAAATGATTTGAAAAGGCAAGAAGAGACCGCTTCTGTGCTTCTTTCATTTGAATTAAGAGAATTAAAAGCAGTATTTTTCTTCATAGTAAATTTTCAAAGCTACATTAAAGTAATTGTTATAAACTTTTGAAAGAAGAACCATAATGCTTCTGTTTTGTGTTAACAGACAACTTGCATTCCTGAGGTGTTTGTAACGCTGAGGTTCTATAACTAGTTGTCTTAAATCCCCCTCAAAAAGATGCAGTTGAGAGGTAGGCAGCTCAACAATGCTGAATCATCTGGTTAAAAATAAAAAAGGAAATAGTCTTCCCCCGTTCTTCTAGTTCACTCAAATCCTATTCAAGTTGAATGTGAATTTTTCTCTCCAAGGACCTTCATCCAGGGTTTAGACCAGGGAGGGCAACCTTTTTTGGGTTAGGGGCCACTCACTCAAAATAAAAATCAGTCAGGCCACACGTAAGTAAAAAGCAAATAACACCCCTCCCCAAAAAAACCTCCCAAAATACCCCTCACTGATGTGGTCCCTGACTGAGAAGGAGAAAGACACTCCCCACATTCCCATCACATACCGGAACTTGGGGAGGGGACAGTCTAGTAGATTTTGTGTGCTCCGGCAGAGTGGGGGAGCTTGGAGTATCAGTGAGGGCTCCCCAATGCTGAGGGTGGCCCTGAGCCTCGGGGGCCGGATCCAGGCAAGCCGGGGGCTGCATCAGGCCCCCGGGCCTGAGGTAACACAAACCCTGGTTTAGACTCTATGGTTTGCCATCCATATGATTAAACCTGGATGAATGAATGCTTGAAGGGTGCTTGTCTGAATATAACCACCTCATGCTTCAAGACCACAGCATATTTAAGACTCTTCTGGATGAACCGCTAACACTTTGCTCCTTCCCATTTGGCTTATCTGTGGAATTCTACAGGTTAATAGTCCCCTGGTGAGCCCTTCCCTGGCTGCTGATCTTCTTGTTCCGCCCCTCTCCTTTGTTTTCATTTCCTCCTGTCTTGGTCCAAGCCTAATATTTGCTGTCTTTTGCCTGCCTTTTTAGTTAGTGTTGGCTTACTGTGTGCTTTGGCCAGACAAAAGATGATGAAGTTTACAAGTTGTTGATTGTGGGGAAGGTACCCTGCTGGAAGATTGCAGAGAGAAGGGTGGGCACTTAAGGGTCTTAGAGAGGTAGTCTAAACCAGTGGTTTTCAGACTATGGGTCGTGACCCCAGTACTGGGTCATGGCATGCCAGGCATTGGGTCTCTTGCTGCAGGGGGATCAGGTGACCAATGGTGTTGCTACGGCAGGCTATTTGCTGGTCCTGGAACCACAAACTGCGCTGGGCTCCAAAAGTGGCTGGCAGCAGGCCGGACTCCTATATGGAGGATTGGGGGGAAGAGCGCACATGGCTCCACCCAATGCCCCTGCCCCGAACGCTAAATCGCACTCCCATTGGCTGGGAATCTGCTGCTGGCTGCTTCTGGGTGCAACATGGTCTGTGGTGCCAAGAGAGGAAACAGGTCTGCCTTAGCCCCCCTCCTCCCTCCGCACCACTGAATGGGAGTCACTCAAGGTAAGCCCCTCCAGCCATCAACAATTTTCTTCAGCTGGGTCATGAGGAAAAAAAGTTTGAAAACCACTGATCTAACTACTGTGTGGTCAGACTTAATAAAACTATGTCCACTGTCTCTAGCGCAGAAGCCAAGTTTTCAGAATATAACAGTATCGGGTAGAATAGCATCAGGTGAAAGTTACAAGATACGTATATTATGGAGACTTAATTTCAATAATTAAGACCCGAAACTAGGGATTTTATTCCTCCTTCAACAGAGAATTTGAATGCAACTGTAACAGAGGGTACTATTAACACCTCAATAACAAAACTACAAACCTTTTGAGTTAATGTATTGCTGCTGTTCAAAAGCTGCTGGAGCTGCAATTTCATGGTTTGTCAGGAATACCCATCAATTGAATTAAATCCTTTTATTGTCTGCAGGCCATTTATTACCCCATGCATTAACTTTTACAGCAACATATAAAAACTGGCTTGGGTGAGGCATGGGATTGCTAACTGGATGTGATATCTGGTTTCTGTACCATTGATCTGATCCTGCTCAGATGAGTAGCAGCTATAACTTGTTGCCATCTGACTGGTCAGCGGTCATTCCATGTATGCTGGTGTTGATTAGGAATCGATGTATCCACATTTACAAAAGTATCCTTGGTGACTACTTCTACACAATTTTGAATTTTGGTTTTGACAGCATACGACTTCTCTCCCTACTTCCATTGTACACATAAGCAAAATAAAAGTGGTATCTCATTGAAATTTTATCTGATGCTTAAATACATGTGTAGAGGCTGTTAATTATTAAGAATAATGAGGTGAAGTGGTGCTGCTGACTTGGTAAAATGAAAACAAAATCTGAAAGGATCTTTCTTTTAAGCAACATTTTTTGGATATGAAGCTTAGCTTGTCAGGAGTGTCCTCATGTATTTTAAGGGTACATCATTTAATGTAAACTGTTAATAAGTTAGAAAAATTAGCATGTATATAATTTTATTTTGTTATTGCATGATATGCTCATGGAAACGAAAAATACAAAATCTTAAATTATTTCAGATTAGATACTAATACAGTTATTTTATCTTTTTCTTACATAGCTGTGTATGCCTAAAGGGCTATCTTTCAGGACACAGACTGACAATAGAGACCCGCAGTTCCATTCATTTATAATTACCAGGGAAGATGGTTCTCGTACTTACGGATTTGTGCTCACGTTCTATGAGGAGGTCACAAGCAAGCAAATTTGCACAGCCATGCAAACGCTTTACCAAATGCACAATGCAGAGCAATACAGCAGTGTCTATGCCTCGTCTTCTTGCAGCATGGACTCCCTGGCAAGCAGCATTGATGAAGGAGATGCCACTTCCCTGGCTAAGCTCCAGCAGTACAACTCGTATGACATAAGCAGAGACACATTATACGTGTCCAAATGTATATGTCTCATCGCTCCTCTGCCCTTCATGCAGGCATCCAAGAAATTCCTTATCCAGCTGTACAAGGCAGTTACCTCTCAGCAACCCCCACCTTTACCTCTGGAGAGCTATATCCATAACATTCTTTATGAAGTACCCCTCCCACCTCCAGGACGGTCCCTAAAGTTTTATGGGGTGTATGAGCCTATCGTTTGCCAGAGACCTGGACCCAATGAACTTCCTCTATCTGATTACCCCCTTCGAGAGGCCTTTGAGCTGCTTGGACTGGAAAACCTTGTCCAGATTTTCACATGTGTTCTCCTGGAGATGCAAATTCTTCTGTATTCACAAGGTAGGTTATCTTTCTGGATTTGCATCTACTGTAATCAGGCAGTACCTGAATATCTATATTCTGAGATGTCCTTGAACAATTAGTAGGGATATGAATGGCTAACTGGTAAGCATCACCTGAGCAACCCACTGCACTTTCGGCTGGAGCAGCCCCCCCGGCCGACCCCATTTAAGCGGTTAACCGATTAAACTCAATGTTAAACTGGTTAACTGATTTCATGGGATTTTACATCCCTAGCTATTAGATTTCCATGGTTTAGTGGGACTCAATATAATACAAAAGAAATAAGGCTTTGCTAGTGAAAAGACTAAGTAACTGTTTCCTCTAAGCTTTTTAGGTGTCATTTTGTTTAATTTTGCATCATATTTATCACTCATGACAGCTAGTGATAGAATTGACTTAATTGTCATTTTAAAACTTCCCTTGATCAGCTTTCAAGACAACACAAAACTAATCTTCCCTTTTGAAAGAAATCACAGCATTAGGTAATAGGTCTTTCACAAAACTCATGTTCTTTTTAATGTGACAAATTTTATTAAGACATTGATGTTTTAACCTTTGAGGCCAAACATTGAAATTCAACTGGAGGTAATAAGTAGAAATGACATGTCCTTATGCGCCTTCTGGAATTTTGAAGTAATTATTTTCATGAGGACATAGTTGATGGCTTTTGCTTCAGGCATCTTGGGACATTACTCAAAGGTTAGGTTAGATATGTTGACAAAGTTGTAGAAAAGGCATCTTGCACAGATCCTGTGTTGTTTTGTAATGTGTTACTAAGCTTTTGGAATTGGGTTTGTCATGAGAGAAGGTTCAGTACTTTCTACTGACTGTACAAGCGTTCTGACACAAGATTTGGAAATACAGTAGACTTCCGATAATCCGGCACCTTTTGGACCTAGGTGGTGCCGGATTATCAGATTTGCCGGAGAATCAGGAGGTCTGGTACAGCTGCACGGCTTAACAGCTGGCCAGGACACAATCTCCCTCCCTCTCCCCTCCCCTTTCCTCTTCGCAGCTCCTCCTTGCTGTAACCTGATCCTCCTCCCCCTCCCCTCCCCTTTGCTGAAGCAAAACGCTCTTCTCCATACTGTAACACGATCCCACTCCCTCCCCCCCTCCCCCAACCTTATGCTCCCTCTGGTTACAGCCAGCAGGTGTGCTAAGCAGCAGGCTTTTTAATCAGCTGGTCAGGAGCGCTTGGCATTTTGATGCTGGAGTATCAGGAGTGCCGAACAGTTGGATGCCGGACTATCGGAGTTTTACTGTATCTAGTTGACAATGTGTAGGTTATGAAGCTTCACACTGGTATTAGCATGGAAACTTCCATAGGAGCATTGCTTCTATGTTGCAGGAGAGCCCAGAGTTTACAAAGTCTGATGCAGACAGACACATAATGTAATTGACTTTGAATAGGAACCAGGTCTGCATTTGAATGACTGTGTAAATTGTACAATGTACTGGTTCCGGCCCTAAATTTAAAATACATAGTTGGGAGAGAACAGAAGTTGGAGTTGGTTCTCAAAAGAGGGTGACTAAAGTTGGGTGTCTAAGTAGGTGGTATATTTTATAAAGATGCTGAATATCCAGAACTGCCACTAAAATCAATGAAAACTCTAGGTGATCACAGCCCAGTTTTCTGAGGTAGTGTTTTAGGTGTTTTTGGAGGGAGGGGCACAAGAGGCTGCCTCAGTATTGAATTCAGAGCTGAACTTCACACATCAAGTTTGAGAGAGATGAAATTCAAAGAATTGAATTGTTCTGGTAGATAAAATAGCATGTCCAGCTTACTGCTAATCACAGTCAGGTGCAAATGTCTTCCCATCCCTGCCTCAGCACAATCCTACTAGCTAGGGTTACCAGGTGTCTGGATTTGACCAGAATGTCTGGTCAAAAAGGGACCCTGGTGGCTCCAGTCAGCACTGCAGAACAGGATGTTATAAAGTCCAGTTGGCGGCACAGGTGGGCTAAGGCAGGATCTTGGCCTACCATGCTTTGTGCAGCTCCCATAAACAGTGACATGTCCTGGCCTCTGGCTCCTATGTATAGCGGTAGCCAGGGAGTTCTGCATGCTGTCCTCGTCCTACATTCTTGCTCTGCAGCTCCCATTGGCTGGGAATCACAGCCAGTGGGAGCTACGGGGGCAGCATCTGTGAATGGGGCAGCATGCAGAGCCACCTGGCCATGCCTCATCATAGGTGCTGGAATGGAGACATCCTGCTGCTTCTGGGAAATGCTTGAGGTAAATGCACCCCTGAGCTTTTCCCTCCACCCCAACTCCCTGCTCCAGCCCTGATCCCCCCTCTCACTCTCTTAAACCCCTTGGCCTGAGCCTAGAGCACCTTTCTGCACCCCAAACCTCTCACTCCCAGCCCCAACTGAGAGATTTTAAAATAATTGGTTTGTGTACCTTTATTGTTTGAACATATAAAATGTGCTTGAGTCACATTTGTAAGCTGTTCTCTACAATCTTGAGGACTAGAAACATTGATATATATATATATATATATATATATATATATTTTTAATCAAAGCTGAGCTTTATACATATTCACATGCCTTCATGAGCTGGGGCTTTAAGAAGCATGCCAAATAGCACAAGGCTTGGAAATAAAGTAAGTTGGCAATACAGTTCTTCTAGCTATTGAATTAAGGACATGGTGTAAAATCTAGAGCTAGCACATTTTATAATACAAGACTTTAGGCAAAACTACTCTTATTTGAAACAGACATTGCTATAGATTCTCTCTAGTTTTGAGACGCATCTGATTTTATTAGACTTTTATTTTTGCTTTCCATGTGTGACTATGGAGAGGCGATGATATTGTGAATATTTGGGCTTCCAACTATTTCCAAGTAAATAACATCCTGTGGTAGCTGCTATAATTTCCCAAGGATCAGTAACAAAATGCCACTGGTGTGAAATCTCTGCTGGAGAGAGATGAATTAAATTGTGGGCGCTGCAGAAACCTAGGCAATCCATTTTGTATGTTTGCCTTCCAAGGGATTTAAACATGAGAACGTGGGGACAAAACAAAGATTAACTTCTTTTAGCTCAGGCTGTTTCTGCTTACTGTAATTTTGAATGTTTCCCAAGTTGTTTTTAGAAGGATTTGAATAATTGCTTCTCAAAGATTGAAATTGTGTGTGTGTGTGTGTGTGTGTGTGTGTGTGTGTGTGTTGTCTAGCATACATTAATCTTTGCACATGAACAAGTAACTTACATGAAAATTAGTCCAGCTAGACTATAGATTGTAGCACGATCAAAGAAAATACTGTTTTTCCTTTTAAAACAAATCAAGACATTTCACTAAAATCAGTGTAACTTGCTGGATAAAACAAATTTTACATCCAGCATAAATCTGTACAAAATATTATCTTTGCACATTCATTGACCGCATACAGCCCGGGGCCAGCGGGAAGTTCCACTGACTCCTGGCTGCATGCAGCGTGCCTGCTTTGAAATGCACAAGAGTCCCCAGTGGGGCTCGGAGCCGGGGTCAGCGGGGACTAATAGTCCCCCGCTGACCCCAGGCTCCAGCGGTGCTGCCACTTTGAAGTACCTCTTCCACCCCCCCTTTGCTGCCTCTATGATATAGAGGCAGCAAAGTGTGTGTGTGTGTGGGGATATTGACTAGTCAAAATACTGTCCGATAAGCATTTGCTTATCGACTAGACTTTTACATCCTTAGTCCTTACCTTCAGGAGCTTACCATCATAAGGTTGTATGTGTTGTACCTATCGATGTTTCCAGTTTGTCAACCTTGCGGAGCCCCTGGAGATGTCTCGTGGAGCCCTGGGGCTCCGCGGAGCACAGTTTGAGAAACACTGTATTAGAAGTGATCTGCTTGGTGATTCCCACCCTTTTTTATACCGGTGATCGGCAAACCCACTCTAAAACTTTTGGCAGACCAGTAACATTTTATTTGCATATTTGCAATGAATTAATATGCAAGTAAAATGTTGCCAGTCCACCAAAAGCCCCCAGAGCCCTCTAGCGCCAGCCCTAACCCCAAGAGCCCCCCACCTCCTCCTCTACCACCCCAGCATCAGCCACTGACCCCAGAGCCCCCTGCACTCCATCCTTGCAGTGCCAGTCTCCTGCCTTCAGAACCTCCCACTGCCAGCCCCCATCCCAAACGCCTGTGCCAGCCCCACCAGACCCCCAATGCTACCTCCTGTTTCCAGAGCCCCACTGCACCCAACCCCTGAAGCCTCCCAGTACCAGCCCCAGTCCCCAATATTAGCCCGTACTCCAGAGTCCCCCAGTGCCAGCCCTGCCCCCATAGCTCCTCGCCACTATTAGCCCCACCCCCAGAGCTCCTCAGTGCCACCTTCCCACCCTGGATGCCCCAGTGCCTGCCTTTCCCCCCACCTAGCCCTACGCTGCCTCCCAGCTGCCAGCTGAGTGCTGCTGTCCAGGTCACAGCTACTCTAAGGCTGCCATGCCGGGCTCTGCCATGCAGCAAAGCACTCTTCAGTGTCCAGGAGGAGACCCCTACACTGGTTGGCTAAGAGGCAGGGCAGGACACACCTGTCCCAATAGCCGCAGCAGGAGTGGTGTACCCCAGAGCCGCCTCGGTCCAGCACCCAGAGGAGCCACGGCCTAGTGGTTAGGACCGCTGATCTACTTGACTACGCTCTGCATTCTTCTCATTCTTCCCTGGTTTCCCTGGTTTTGCTATCAGAAAAGCACCATTTCCTTTCATTAGCTGTTGACTTCTCAACCTAAGTCTTCCAGTTTGCAGATATGGAAGTCATTGAATAAATACAATGAAAGCTAGAAATTATTATCTTTGTACATTCATTGACGGCGTACAGCCCAGGGCCAGTGGGAAGTTCCACTGACTCCTAGCTGCACGCAGCGTGCCTGCTTTGAAATGCACAAGAGTCCCCAGTGGGACTAGAAATCATCTAAGCAAGCTTGTTGCTCATTAACACTGCTGAGGAAATATTATAGTTCAGAAAATACGTGATTTCTCTCCCCCACCATCCGGTGTTTTGATGCCATGTTAAAAAGGAAGGTAGCATGCAGCATTTGTAATGTGGGCACAACCCGTGCTCTCTTAGGCAGATCAACATTGCAGTAAAACTGTCTGCTCAGCCACAGGAAAAAACAGCAAGGGGCAGCCTAAGTTAGTGAGTGGGACACGAGTGGCCCCCCTTCATCTAGGTGGGCTGCAAGATTTTCATAACCAAGTTTTTTACTAACTGCTCTCGGATGCCAAGAATTTGTGGGTGTGCCAACTTTGAATCCTAGTCATAGCAGTGCTTTGATTCCATGCAAAGGGAGCACATGGCTCTGACAGTCATCAGCACACTCCTCACTTCACATGCACTGTGTGTCACTTGAGTGATACTGGTAAGGAAAAAAACTACAGTAGAATCTGGCACTCTTTGTGAGCAACAGTAAACAAAATGTCTTCTGGGTCTCTCATAGAACCACAGTTGGCTGCATGCAACCTGTGGGCCTCAGGTTGTCCACTACTGAGGTATAATGATAAAATTACTAGAGGAAAGGTGCCCTATCAGTTTCTATTCTCCTGGGGTAGGGGAGACAAAATCAAAACAAGTCTGCCCCTGTTGTCATCAGATCGAGCCCATGAGCTCCACGCCATTTGTTACCTTGACACAGTCCTTAAGATTTTCCAGGCTCCGAATGTTAAAGTTTAAAATATAGTGGGTTTTTTGTATATTTAATATACATCACTGTATTGTTCATTCAGTTATTTCTGAATATTGAACATAGTGATTAGCTTGATATTGGTTCCTATGGTGCTAAAATGCAAAGCATGTTTGCCTGCATTTGTTGGTAGGAAATACTTAACAGTAGCAAGTGAAATTTATGTTCTAGTAAAACATTTACTTAGCTAGACTGGACAAGGTCATTGTCAAAGCAGTTTCTTCTGGATTGATTTTTTTTTTTTAACTAGCAAAAGTTGAGAAAAAACAAGAGATACAAGTGACTCTGATAAATAAGAGGGGCTAGATAAGAAAAGGAAACATTCAGCCTTCAATCGAAAATACATTTAATCTTTAATTTGCAAGTGAGGATGTAGAATGCCAAAAATCTTTGTGTTGTGTGGCAAAAGTCTGAGCAATCATTCTCTGAAACCTTCAAAAATGATGGAAACCAAACATCTGAATTCAAAAGAAAAGCCAATGGAATTCTTCCAACACAGTGAGATGAAGTGAGGGGGCAAAAGAAATTACTGCACACTGCCCTAACATCAAATGAAGGTATGTTATAAGCGTCATATCTGCTGTCCCTACAAATTGCCATTTATAATTGGTGAAGAACTAATCATGCCTTCAGTTTTAGATGTCTGCTGGGAAGTCTTGGGTGATGAAGCTGCCAAAAAAGTAGAGTTGCATTCCACTGTCAAATGATATCGTGTCACATCAAATCAGAAGATATTGAAGAAGATATTGAAGTTGTTGATAAAAAGGGCCAGTGTGTCAAGCTGGTTTGCAGTTCAGTTGAATGAGTCCTTTGGACTTTTCTGATGCAGCAGTTCTTATTATTTATGTGCATTGTACCTATGAAAGTTCATGAAGATCTACTGTGCTGTGGAGAACTGCTGCAAAACACAAGCATTGAAATCTTCCAGATCAGATACTAAACGAGTATGTGACAGTGGGACCACTGCATTGGAAGTTATACTGATGAAGCGGCTGCAATGATATTCAGGTTAGGGGTGTAAGATCTCGTTTAATCAGTTAACTAGTTAAATGTAATGTTTAACTAGTTAGCCAATTAAGCGGGGGAGAGGGGAGGGGAGAGACTGTGCTGGGCCTGCCATGGACAGGGGCTATCTCATCATCACGGCTGGGCTGGAGCACCCCTGCCCATGCAGAAGTGTGATGGTTGTCCTGTGGCAAAATGTTAAACCAAGTGTATCATGTGCAACATGAACTTTGTCTCAAAAGAAGTCTCGTCTGGCAGCATACCTTCAAGATTTACAATGGGTCCCTAAATTTGTATATTAGATGTCTTTGATCACTTCTATCAGCTCAATCTCTCTATGCAGGGAAGTATATAGTGTGTCTTCATATTGGCTGACAAGATCATAGCCTTATTTTTATTAAAATCGAAGGACATAGTTGCGCACGACTGGCATAATTGTTGTGACATCACTAGTTGTGCATGTCTTGCAGCTGATGACAGTAAAGACATTCCACATATCTCTGTGAAATTTGGATTTTCAGCAAGAACTGCAACAAACAAAATACTGCAACCGGCTAAGCACTGGAAAGATGCTCTGAAGGTCCTTGTCAAACATTCATCCCCTGATTTGAAAGACTTGAGCCATGCAAGCCAGGCACAAACATCTCATAAGTGGTATGGTGCCTTTATAGATCTGATATTTTTAAAAACACTTCTGTTGATTTAGTTTACAATGTATAAAATGAAATCCATTTGTAAACAAAATTATTGAAAAATGTATTAAAAATCAAGTTAACATTTTCATATCACGTAATTGGTTGAACTTCATTTGTTTAAAATAAACAGAACTGGAGTAGTGGTCCTATTTTGCTAAGTAAGAAAGAAATAGTACCAAAAAAGGGACAATACTGGAAAAAACAGCGAGAAATACTAGTGAAATACTCTTCCTGTTCCTTCCCTCCAGCAGCCCACAAGTGCTTAGAGAAGGCAGCAAGCAGGTTTCTGGTGTCAAAAAGGTTGAGAAACACTGCTCTAGAAGGCTTAACCATATCAACAGTGGGAAATAATTCCAGTTTTCCTATGGATTAATTCCTAGGTGACTGTTAATTATGAACTAATTTATGCTGTACTGTTGGTAGCACACTGTGACATAGATACATCATAACAGTAGAAATTAACTGAAGAGGAAGTGAGTTTTTCCCCATTATTCTTTGCCAACAGGGAGACAAATCGGTATTAAAATGTTTTGCCTCTGGATTGATATGACCTCCAGAAAGGCTGCAAAGAAGCCAAGAATTCTTTTCCTTTTAGCATTTTTACAACAATTGCTCAACTCCTTCCAGACTCCACAGAGTTAACTTCTCACTCTCTTCTCACTTCTCACTTGCTTTGTCCTTCAAATGAAAACTTCATTTGTTTAGGTATCATCATTCCAAGTATTTTTCCAAGAACTTAAATCTCCAGTGCCTGTACCTACTGCTTTCTTAACTGAATGGCCCCTTTCCAGGGACACAGGTTTTGTCTCTTACTAATTTAGCAAGAAGGGTGGGTTCCTTAACTAGTCCCCACACCTTTTGGTTCCTTTTCTTGGGATAAATCCAAATTTTCATGTATTTGGGAAGCTAGTATAGTGGAATGCTGTTTAAGCCATTTTACATTAATAGCAAAATTAATTTTAATTAATTTAATCTTTTACTTTTATTCCTATTGTTTAGAGCAGAGGTTCCCAACCTGGGGTACGAGAAGCTTGTCAAGGGGGTACGGGGAATATTTTGTAAATAACTAGATTATCCTAATTGAAATATTCCAGAAGTAGTAGTGTTAGTGAAAAAAGTTGTGGATTCTAGAGTCTAGAATTTATTTCCTTTCATATTGAATAGGGGGTACGGGAAGGTTTACTAAAAGCCAAGGGGGTAGGGGGACCGAAAAAAGGTTGGGAACCCCTGCTTTAGAGCGTCCTGTTGCTTTACAAATGCCAGTTCATATTTCCCCAGGTTTTTACCAGATTACTTGACTTTTCTCAATCCCAGCTGACCAGTAGCTTAGTTTGGCCAGTAAAACATGCAAGGACAGTCCAGGGGTTAACAAGTGCCCATCCCAGCATCATCCCCTGGTCCTTTCCTTTCCTCCCATACCACTGTTGAAAAGTGGCATGGTTCCCAAATCTCCTGGACTTATCTGGATCCCTCAGATCCCGTTAGTGACACTAATTGTTGTATGGTTCGATTTGTTTTAGATCCAAGGCAAACCAGGACACTCCAGGGAGACTTAACCACTTTATTACAAGCTTTAAGCAGTTGTTTAAGTTTTACAAGCCTTAAAAACAATTACTATACAATTTAAACCTTAAATACTATAGATTTTAAAGCAATTAATACAGGCAAAGCAATGCAAAAGCAATTAATAGAAGATCTACTATAATACAATAATAAAGCCTAGTTCACTTACACCGCATGCGTATGCTACCTACAGTACCAGGCAGGAGGTCATGGTTCCTTTGATTCCTACGTATCGGAATGCCATACACTGGGGTCACCGGTGTAAAGGGCCTATTTACTTCTCATTACATTGTGCAGGACCTGTGGATCAATCCTGATCACTCCCTCCATCAATTCTTCTTACTAAGCCCATTTTATAGCAAAGTGAGACTTGGTCGTTCTAATATTTACCAATTAATTACATATTGTATAAGATACCTACAATGCCCAATGCCCTATTTGGGGTACATTCTTGCTACTCGGGATGTTGCAAAAACTACTTGCGTTATGTAATTGACATTTTTATGGCTTCACCTGTAATTTTTGCTGATCAGAAACAGAAGTACCAGTACAAGATTGATTGTCATGCGTTTTTGATGCTTTCTCGTTGTACTAGGCTTAATCTGCATTGTTATGCAAAACAATTCCTGCCTCTAAGCTTCTCCCTCCCAAACCTTGCCTGTGTGCTTATATGCACCACACTTGAGACAGGCCTGGGTTGTGCTTTTAAGGGATCCACCCTGTGGTTGAGGCAGACATCAATCACCATTTATTGTCAAGGCAGGGTAGTCCAAGCTCCCCTACAGGACCACATCAATTACTGATGCTCTGTTTTGGTTCTTGTTAAATGAACATCGTGGTGTTGTTTAGATGTAGCTAAATTAATCATCTCACCCACAAATGAAGAACAGTCACTTGAGAGAACACAGCAATTTGCATTTATTTTGTCTTCTATGTAAGATCGCTAGAGCTGGGGTGGACCAGATCAAGTATATTAATTCAGGTTAACTGTTTCAATGAAGACAGGCCCTTTAACTGTCTGTGGATAAAATAAATTGTGCAGTTAAGTTGTCATAGCACCCTTGATTTATCTCACCATCTTTGGCATATAATATGATTAGTCTAAGCTCCGTCTACCAGTTTGTCAAATTATGTTCTTGCCTACTGAGTCATTCATGAAGTAATGTCATTTACCATTTCATCTCCTATTCCAACTTTAAATGTTCAGTAGCTATTATAGTATTTGCCAATTTTGAAAAGTTTGGGAGGCATGGGGGGGGGGGATTGTGTTTTGTGTGGGGTGGGGTTTTTTTTTTCGTTTTTTGGTTTTTTTTGCTTCTGCTTCAGAGCATTCACACAGCAGGTCCCATTCCTTGCTTAATATATTATCTATTCAGAAACACAAAACTCCAGTTTATGGGTTAGTCATGCAGTATCTTATGCTGGCATCTGGTGCTGAACATCCATATTCAGATGATTCACAGCTAGACTAGCTGGAGTGGATGAGGAGCCGCACTGCAGAAGAGGACTTAAGCTTACACTGTGGTTTGTCTGATGAGCAGCGAATGAGTTGTTTGTAACTCAGAACTCTGGCATCCCCACTGTTGTACTAGCTTGAGCACTTGAGCTTCCACCCCCTTCCAACCCTCATGCGTAAGTTAATTGAATCTTAAAGCACAGCTGAAGCTTACTTGTGTGGATAGGGATCAGGTTAGGGGCAAAGCTCAAGGTATAACGTAAGCTAGTACTGAAGTGAAGATGAGAACCAGGCTGTGTCTTGGCTACAGAGCTTGTAGATGTAGTGCACAAAGACAGAAGGAGGAGCTCAGCTGGTGTAGGAACATCATTCTCCAACCAGTGTTGGCTATGCCAATAGAGTCACTCTTCCGTCTATATAGCTGCACCTACCCTGGGGCTTTTGTCGGCATAGCCATGACAAAAAGGGGCCTGTTTCATACCCCTGACCAATGTAGCTATGTCTATGGAAGCTTTAAGCATAGAACAAGCCTCAGTGGCGGGTGTGTTTTTTCAGGCATTGAAAGAGGTAAATGCGGAGTTGAATAGAACTGTCTTTGCATTAAAGAAATACCAACAGAACAGTTCCTCAGAGGAATCTGTGAATGTTCCCTGGCATCCGCCATGTTTGTTTTCTATTGATCAGGTACTTTGATTTTTTTTTTTTTTTTTTTTCCTGTTGCTGCTGCTACTCACTGGAAAATGTTACCTAACTCTAGTTATGGTAAGGCTAGCTACCAGGTCACAGCTGAGGGATGAGTGCATGTCCCCTGGATGGGGCAGTTCCAGGTTCGCCTGCCTCCTGCTCTCCCCAGCCAGATTGAAGAATGAAGCAAACTGTGCACTTACCCCTTGCTCCCTGATGAACAGGAGCATCCAGCAATGTTCCTGTACAAATGTGTGTGTGTGTGTGTGGCGGGGGAGCTGCAGTGCGCCCTCCCGCCACCCTCCCTAAACGATGCCTGAGGGGTGGAAGGCTCGGGGTTGGGCAGTCGCAGCTGCGGGGGGGTTGGGGGCGGGAGGTGCATGCTCTTCGCCAGTCCCTTTCACCTACCTGGTGATTCTGTCTCTTTTCTGGATGTTTTTATGCATCCCTATACACATGGGGGTGGGAGCTTCAGGATCCTCTCCCCGCATAATCAAAACCCTGACCTTTCTTCAAATTCTGGTCAGAGGAAGTTGTGCACCAAATTTGGTACACCTAGCTCTTACTGTTTAGGAGTTCTTGAACAGACAGGCTCACTTGCTCACATCAAAACAAACTCTCTCAAATATATGTAGTAGATATTATGCTAGTGAGCTCCCAAAGCCAATACAGTGTCACTGTGATAGAGCTTCTGATCTAATTGTGATTACATTCAGGGTCAGTTGTTGGTATTGACCAGAGTTTGCCTATAGTCAGTCAGTGGGACTGTAGAAGAGTTTTTGCACATGACTATGTGAGATCTGAAAAGTATTTTTCTGTGAAGTAGAGAAGAGGAGAGAGAGAGAAATAACCTGAGCCTTAGCACAAATCTGAGGCTGGTAGCAACAAGGTTTTTTGACTGTACATTTGAAAAGTTGTTTTAGTTGACAGCTGTTTCCTTATGAGAAGACATGATTCTTAATTAAGTTTTAAGATGTGTTTCCATGTTCTTATAAGGAAAATTCTATAGAACTACAAAATATTCATTTATTTGGAAGTTGCTGTAATCTGTGGGAGGAGCAATAAGCCTTTTCATATAGTTTGATTGCTCTCATGAGTCAATGGCCATTTGTTTATATTTGGTAATGGGCAATTTTACAGGTGAAAGTTTGCCATAAACATTGCAAGCCATATAAGACAAAGCGTACGTGTGACGGAGTGGAGCAACCCCACACTTCCCCCTCCCGGGAGCGGAGCCGCAGAGCGGCTTTTCCCCGCCGCAAGGGAAGCGGCGGTGGAGGCGGCAGACACGCGCCGCCTAACTGGCGGCTTGGCTGTGGTGCTCCCCCGGACGCGCCGGGGGAGGTGTTCCCTGCCCCGGGAGAGACCGCGGTGGCAGCGGACGCGCTCCGCCCAGGCAGCGGCAGAGCTGACGCCCCAGGGGAAGCCCTGACACCCACTGACGTCGACATGGGGAAGGACGCTGGGGGTGGGGCCAGCAGGGAAGAGGGAGAAGCGGCCCTGAAGGACGCCGGCGCATGCGTCCTGGAGGGGAGGGGCGGCACCCTCCACAAGATAAAGCCGGCAGAGATATCTGGACAGGAGAGGTCAACCAGAGCGCTGGATGAAGGGGCTCAGGGCCTCGAGGAAGCAGCACCCGAAGCACCCCAGTAAGTGGGGGTGAGGAAGTAGCCCAGGCGGGTGCAAAATAGTTGCCCGCAGGCTGATGAGTTGTGGCATGTAGCCCCATCAGCCAGGCAAGGGGAGAGAGGATATGCTCCCCTGCCTTAGGGCCCTGGGCTGGGGTCTGGAGAGAGGGAGGGCCCGGACCCCCCTCACCTCCCCGCTCGGGGTATTGCCTGGACAACCAGGGAGTGACGGAACCTCGCGATCCGGTCGGACGGGAGGAAAACAGAATCAGAGAAGGGGGCTAGGGGACATGACCAGGGACACACCGTGACAATACTCTATTCATTACTCTACATAGCAGCTTTAAATTGCCCCATATATATAATGACTATATAGTTGCAGTGAATTCATAATTTTGCTTGAATATTAAAGAAAAAATAACTTTCTATTGAATATTCCATTATTAGCTTTTAAGTGATCGATTGGTGACTTAAATTGAAATTTTACTTGAATTAGTGCACTAACATTTCTACACACAGTAACACTACACAGGAATTAACTCTATCTGCTCTGAGTTATACATTTGTAAAAGGAATAGAACACAGGTGTGCTGCATGCAAAGAAATGTTTTTCTGAAATTTTTAATACCCGTCAGAGTTTTAGCCACGAGAATCTTACTTAAAAAGAGTGGCTGGGCTGAGTTAGCACCCGGAAACTACTGTTCATGTATGATCTAGCTGTGTCTCTCTTGAAAAATGCTAGAAAACCTTAAGCAGTTGCGAGAGAAAAGGGATCTGACAGTAACTTTTGCTTACTGATCACTTCTTTTTTCCTGTCTCCTGCATTAAAAATTATACTCTTATTGAACTGGACCAAGTGATTTCTTTTTCTGCTGTGCTGTGAGGAATACTGTAGGTATCTTTTAGTGAATTGGTTTTGATTCAGGTCACAGTGGTACTGATTTAGATAAAATATCAGGGTTTTGTGTGTAACAATTTCTTTCTGGGATAATAATTTTAAAGAATGCTTATTCTAAAAATGTTGCAGTAAAGGGTATGGTTCATTTAAAATCAGACCTGTAGTATTGCAAAATATAATTGAATTGTTTTATAGCTTCCCATCTCTACAATACTGATACCAAACTTTAAAGCCAAGAGATACCTGAATGTCTTTTTCTTTCTCTTTAGATTATCAGCGTCTGATGACAGTAGCTGAGGGGATCACCACACTGTTGTTCCCATTTCAGTGGCAACATGTATATGTTCCCATCCTTCCTGCCTCTCTCCTGCATTTTCTTGATGCTCCTGTCCCTTACCTGATGGGTCTTCAGTCCAAAGAGGGAACTGACCGTTCAAAACTAGAACTTCCTCAAGAGGTAACTACTGCATGGTATTATCAACCTTTTGTATTTTACTAACCTAGCTGAAAATATAGTGTCATTATTCACTCTAGTCCCCAGTGGAAAGCTGACACATCATAAACAACTGCTCAAAGGAACTTTGGCAAAGGTAAATGTTTGCTTTGGAAATGCTCTGGGCTGTAATCTTGCAGGACAAAATTAAGAAATGTTATGGGAAAGCCTGTTATCCTTTAACTACCAAGCTCTTTTCTTGTCTTAGTTCCGCCAGAGAGAGACTTACTGAATGAAGTAACAAGTCAGTGAACACAATAGAAAATAATGTTCTGACAATGTTTTCTCCACCAGCTTGTGTTAATGGAGAGAGTAGGGGAAAAAGACGCTTGTACCTCTGAAGCTCAGAAGGGTCTTCATCTTGTCTGCTTCACGTGCCTCCCCTACCTTTCTTACTCTTTGTCAAGGTCACAGTCCTTGTTGGTAGTCCATTGGGGGCAATGTATTGCAAGGGTTGCTATTCAGTGGTATGAAGCTTCTGTGTGTGTGTTTTTACCCCACAAGATGGAATGTGCTAGCTGTCATCTCTGTACTCAGAGATTCTACCTGCTCAAGGATGAGCTTTTGGGAATTGAGGCTGGGTCTGCTTCTAGACCACCAGCCTGGCCTTTAAATCTACTACATATTTGAGTGAGTGTGTTTGTGTTCAAGAAGTCTTCCTAAATGGTAAGAGCTAGGACCACCAAATTCGATATACAGCTTCCTCTTATCTGAACTTAAAACATGCTAAGAGTTTGGTTGTACCAGGAAAACAGGATGTGCCTGGAATGGGATTGCTTCTCATAAAACCAAACAGAAAAGAGACAACAGAAAAGGGCCCCCAAGACTGCCCCACCCCCAAGCCTCCCACCCCCAAGCACCCTTTAGTTAGGGTGAAGTGGACTGAAGCTCTCTTTCCCCGATCTGTACAGGAACATTGCTGGCTGTTCCCCTCTGTCAGGGAGTGAAAGGAAAGTGCAAAGTTTGCTGCATTCCTAACTTCGGCTAGGGAACACAGGGGCAGGTGAAGCTGGACTTGCCACAGCCAGGTGATACGCACCCCTCCCCCACCTGTGCCCACCGGAGCTGCAGCAGTGATGAAGGGGCGCTCCTCACCTAGACCCAAGCTGCTGGGATGAGAGAGGGCTCTCTCCCCATGGCAGCCTGCCTCCTGAACCCCTCATCCCCAGTCTCGCCCCAGAGCAATGATTAAATTGAAGCAGGTGCATTTTCATCTTCCCCCCCCCCAAAAAAATTGAGTTAAGGACCTGAGCAATGTTGGATAAATCTTCTAGTGAGTTATGTTTAAATTGTTTGTAATATCGTTGTTTATTATTGTGTTTGTAAATCGTGTTTTTAGCTAAGGTCTCTGCCTGAGTGCATGTCAGAGTACTTTGTATAAAACATTTTAGTGAATTTAGTAACTGCTACAGGTGCTATGCAATACACTGTATAAAGTGCAAATTTACTCTCCTGGGTGTTCTATCGTTCTTCTTCTCCGAGAGATGTTCCGTGGATGCTCCACGTTAGGTCAGTGTGCCACTGCCAAGCCCTTTATCCAGAGTTTTCAGAGCAGTGTCCCTGGGGCTGCGCATGCGCGCAGCTCAAGCTGCATGTTCCTACTGTACAGGCATCACGCATGTGCGAGTGTCTCCCCCCTCCCTCCTCTCAGCTCCTTCTCTACTGCCTCTGGTCACAGATGGAGCTCGGCAGCGTTTCCCAACCTCGCTCCGCATTTTAGATAAGTAAACCCAGTTTTCTCCAGTTCTTAGCTCTAGTTAGTTAGCAAGTTATTCCCTTGTTAACTGTTGTTCTCCACCACCACCAACCCCCCCCAAAAGTTTTTTCTTCCTGTAGATCAGGGTTTCCCAACCTATGGGTTGGGACCCAAATATGGGTTGCCATTACATTTCAAAAGGGTTTCCAAGTGTCTCCCCAGGTGGCTCTGCCTCCCCTCCTCCCCCCGTTTTTGAATTGCCTTGGGTCACCAAGTCTTCCTGAATTGGCAAAATGGGTCCCCACCTGGAAGAGGTTGGGAACCGCTGCTGTAGATAGATAGTCACAGTAAGTGCCATGCCCGGCTCCCCGGGTTTTGAGCGCTGGCCTTTGTGTAAGGAACCTATTCCTGTGTCGGATGGATATGCTCAATGTGTTCACTGCCTTAGCAAGGCACATGTCTCACAGAAATGCCCTCACTGCGCTAAACTAAAAGCGAGAGCGCATTGTGACAGAGACCTATTCCTCATCAGGCCCTGATGACTTGCAGACATCTAACTTTTCTAAATGATTTTTAACTTGTTCTTTTTTTATTATCTTCCAAACCTACCCCCTTCTCACTAGCATTCACTACGATTCTAGATTGTCTTGATAGCAAATTACAATAAGGGCCAAGCTTTCTCAGCCCAGCCACTCTCTCACTGGATTTTGCATTTGCACAGCTGCTCCCTGGTCCTCAGAACATATATTCACAAAGCACTACGCACTTTCCCAAGGACCTTTCTCTAGCCTCAAACTCTCTAAGGCTGTCCTGTCTATTGCATTCATGCCAGATCCAAAATCTTTTCCTCCTTGAAAGATACAGCTTTGTAGTCACCTAATGGGGACATCTCGAAGAAGAAGAAGAATAGGTTACTCACCTGTGCAGTAACTTACATTCTTTGAGATGAGTGTCCCAGTGGGTGCTCCAATACCCTCCCTCCCCTCTACTTCAGAGTGCTGGTTTCCTCGACTGGCTACATGCTTCCAAGGTAGAGAAGGAACCGGGGGGGGGACATGTGTAATTCCTGAACAGTAGGAGTGTGCAGCAAGAGGCACGTGCATGCGCGGCCCCAGAGACGCTGCTCAGAAGACTCCAGATAAAGGTCTCGGTGGTGCACTGACCTAATGTGGAGCACCCACGAGGACACTCATCTTGATCATCAGTTACTGCACTCCTCGCATGCCTCTTTTCTGACAGTAAGAGGATAGTTTAGTCTCTGTACTTGCTCAGTCCTTGGTCTCTGAGACTAACTACAGGTTGAATCTCTGTGGTCTGGGACTCTCTGGTCTGGCAACATTCATGGTCCGGCAGGACCATGGATTTGGCCAGACAAGAGAACCAAGGGGGAAGCAGGAAGCCAAAAGTCTTGTGTCTCAAGGCTGGCTGCAGAGTAGCAGCCCAGACCAGCAGAGCCCCAGCAGCCTTGGTTTTGCAGAACCCTGCAGCCCCGGAGCCATAGAATTCAAGGAATCCGGAGGCAGTGGAGCCCCAGCAGCCCAGAAGCTTCAGTGACCCTAGCGACCCCGGGGCAGTAAAGCCCTGAAGCACTACACAGCCTTGGGGCAGCAGATCTCTGGCTGCTTCATGGCAGCGGAGCCCTTGTAGTCCCATCCACTCTGCAGCAGCGGAGCTCCAGTGGCTCTGGAGCTGCTGAGTCTCAGCAGAGCCAGGCCAGCGGAGCCTCGGCAGCCCCGGGACAGCGGAACCCCGGCGGCCTGGAACAATGGAGGCCCCCCACCCCAGGAGTGGAGATCTGAATGCCCTGGAGGTGCAGAGCCCAGGCAGCCCCCGCAGATGTGGGAAAGGAGGGAAACCAGACCAGCCAGCAGCGGAGCTGGGTGGGGAGCAAAGTGGGATCTGATGATGCACCTTGGAGTCCATCAGCATAGCAGCAGGAGTTGACCTCCCCTGGTCCAGAAAAATCCCCTGTTCCGGATCAGAGATGTCCAACCTGTAGTGAGTTCTTCATTGGTAATTATGGTTGGGATGGAGTGTCGGAGTAAGAATTGGACTGAGACCACTAAACTCCTTTCAGATAAGCTACTGGACATTGTGACTTTGGGGTAATACCAGCCTGAGCCATATTTGAGATGGTGATCTAGAAGTGAACAGCAGAAGGTTAAAGAGCCTGTCTTCTGAACTATTGATATGCAGTATTTGGTTTTGCAGTCAGGCCTGGGCTCGAGGCTCACCCCAACCCCCTCCTTTCTGCATCTGGGAACCTATGCTGGTGCTCAAGCCCCATGGAGTCCCCCACTCCAACCATGAGGTTGGAGCACCAGCACCAGGTTCCCACTGCTGGAGGTATCAGGAGCTGGATCTAGCTCACGGTGAGAGCTAGCAGCTCCACACACTGCCACTCCCTTTTCCCCCTGTACGCAGTGAGGAAACTGCTTACCTGGAGGCTTTCTCCGCTGCTCCCACTGGCCAGAATCTCGGCCAATGGGAGCAGTGGGAGGCAGTGACTAGGAGCTGCAGGGGGCATGGAGCCAGGTAAACACCCTTAGTATCTCCCTCCATGCCCAATCCCCACACCCCCATCGCCCTCACAGATCCCTCTTCCACCAAGACCCTGCACCCAAGCCTGCTCCTGCACTTGCTATCCTGGCCAGACCCCCTCTCTCAGCCCATTCCAGCACCCTATCTCTCACCCAGACCCCCCCCACTCCCTTTTGCACCCCCATCCCTATCCCACTTCCTGGCAGCCCCTTTACGCACATTGAACCCCTCATTTTTGGCCTAACTTCAGAGCCTGGGGGAGCTCACAAAATCTACTAACCTGGGACACCAGAAGAGTTACTCAGGCCTGTGGGAAGCCCTGAACCTCTGTCTTCCCTGCCCCTTCTACCCCTCCACCCTCCCAGGGGCTGGAGTGCCAGGGGAGTGAAGTGTCTCAGTTGGCAGCCACATCAGTGATGGTTGGGATTTTTTTTGTCTTTGTTTGGTTTGGGGGTTTTTTCCTTTCACTTTTGTATGGCCCCCAACTTATTTTTCTGGCATTTGTGGCCCCCAACTCCAAAAAGGCTCCCCACCCCTGCCATAAATAAAAACAATGTTGGAAACTTTTGTTTTGGACATGAATTAATATTTTACTTAAAGTTTGGGAAACCAACTTGATCAAGTTAAAGTGCTACATCTGTTTAATTATTGATTTTAATTAATATTTCCTTTCTTGCTAGTTATATTTGCCCCCTTATGTTACAGCCATGTATTGAGGGTTTTATGCTCCAGTAGCCTAATAAGAATAATTTAGTATTTAAGGTATTTAGAGATAAGCAAAGGCATTTTGTCATCATGGATAGTTGGCTGATGGTGCATGGAAAGTTTTGTGTTAAGCAGGGTGGGCCGTGGGCCAGAAGGTTTGAGAACCACTGTTTTATAATAAAGGTCCTTTTGGAGTGTTAGGAGGAAGTGACTTTGATACTTTACATATGACAATAGGATTCTTGTCAATAAGTATTCTCTTAAATGAAGTTTCATAGCCATTTGAAACTTGCTGTGTTTTAAACATGAAGCTGTTATTCAGCCACTCTTTTCAATATGATTATATTAATGCAGCAAAATTATTGTACTCGTTAATTTTCTTAATGTATCTAGGCAACTAATGTAGTGGCCTACTAATAATGATGATATGCCAAGTTACTTGCCTTTGACTATAGGGAAAGTAATAATTGTGAGGAAAAACTAACTAACTGTTAATTAGTTGGAAACGCCAGCAGTTACAAAAGATAAATACTGCAAAAAATAGACACTCTGAACATAACAGTTGCAGAGCTGTTTCTTTCCATTTTTCCTAAATATGCGCCATATATTTGGGGGAAGTACTATATCAAAAGGGTATTTACTTGATGCTTTATTATGTTCTCCCACTTTATATATAGGGACAATGATTAATCATGTTTGAAAAATTGTTATAGCACATGGCTGGTACAGAATGTCATAACAGATATGGGAGGGACCTTGAATTTAATAGAGAAGGTTTCGAATCTGGACTTCATGCAGATTTTTTTTAAAAGCAAGCAGAAAATCCTGTAACACATGGGTTATGATGAAATACTGTTCACTTCAGCATTCCTTTATAGTTCAGGCCAAATGCCAGTTTTTCAAGCTCATGGTCTAAATATAAACCATTGGTATATTAGAGATAAAATTCTACTCACCATGCCTTCTTATGGTTACTAATCTCCCTGCATTCACTTTAATCGTCAGATGTTTTTTGAAGAGCAAAGTGAGCAGGACACCCTAAGGGCTTTCTGAATCCAACTCTCATTTTAAAATTAAACAGCCTTTGAAATGTAATATTGATAGATAAGTCGTTCTTTCAGCTAGGAGCATAGAAAAATTTTATTACTATAGGAACTATTTTTTCATAAATATGTTAAGAAAAGCAGATTGCTGTACAGAGCAATAATTTTATTTGCATATGTTCTAGCTTTATTATAGTGCATTATTATCATGGTTTTCTATTTTAACCAGCAAATTTTAAAATTACAGAAAGGATTCATGTCAATTGTAATTCATGTCAGAAATGTCCTTGAATTTAAATAATTTTTGGAAATAACTCTAGGGGTTCGGTTTGGTTTTAATCATTGTTGCTTCTTTGTTGTGGAATTGAATGTTGCCCTGCTGAAAATTAATTCTTCAGATAATGGGGAGAAAAGTTAATTTCCTTAACCTGGTCTGGAGATTATTTTATCCTAGTATAATTTGTTAAAAATGGAGTAGATATTTGGGATGCGTAGAGAAACAGAAGGAGTCATGGTAACTAATTAAACATCAGTTCAAAGCCTAACAAGGACATATTTCTGTTACCCTGTGAATATTGTAGGTCTGTTGTTCTGTAGATTTTGTCAAGCTGGAACATTTTAGAACATAGTACCCTTGAGAAACTGATTTGTTTTGGTACTTGGTTTATTCAGCACAGTAAATTCACTGGCATCTTTATATGCAAGTTACAATTCAGGAGAGAAAAATCAGTTACTGTTTTCATTGTGACATTATTCCTTTGGGCACACTTTAGTGTAACTAATTTATATATAGGGTTTTCTCCCTATGAAGCTTCTGAAATGAAGTGCCTACTCTAGTTGACAGATAACTGCACACGGTTTAAAAATCCATGGTCTAAGATTATCCCTCTGTTGTGTAAGCTGTGTGAGTGGGAAATAAAAATCTCCATGAGGGAAATTTTCCTGCATGACACAGTAGGGGCCAAATTCGGTCCCTTAGTGGAATGTTGCCACTAAAATGTGGCAATCCCATAGGGTCCCCCTGAAGACCCTCTACTCCCCTGTTGTGGCTCTGATCCCATCAGAATTTTCTTCCCAGCCCTGACTTCTTGGTAACGTAGCTCCAGAGGCTCCCCTCCTGGAGCTACATTGACTCTTATGGCTGATGTTGATGCGATTTCCCCCTCATTTATGACTCTATAGGGAGCACTGGGGAGTTTCTTAGACGGAGATACCTTTGCACCACAGACTCCCCAAACCCTTTTCTACAAGGAAGACCATGCTAATCCCATTCCACATTGATACAAGGAGGTACACTGTACCCTCTTGGTTTATTAAATCAAAAAGTTTTTAAAGCATTGCTATCAGTTAATCCCTAGATTTATTTCTGTAAGATCATATGCTAATGAATGCCTAGATAACCCAACTCTGTGGCTGGCTGTTCTTACCCAACACTAAAAAGAAATAAATATAGTAAAAATGGATGTCATCAGCTGTGAGAATGGTTTTTCGTGTGTGTGAGAGAGAGATTTTCATGACAATTCAGTCTTGAAATGTAATATGCTTGACTATATTTACACACGGGTTCTTGCGCTGTATTTTTTTTCTTGTTGGTTGGTTCATTTAAATATCCAGTTGGAAAATACAAACTATAGTCTGGGGTTACTTTCTAGAAGTTGAGGGAAAAAATTGGAGCCAATTTCCCATTTTCAGAATGTGGCTTTTTTTTTTCTCTCTCTTCTCTTTTCTTTCAGGCTAACTTGTGCTTTGTGGATATTGATAATCATTTCATCGAGCTTCCAGAAGAACTCCCCCAGTTCCCGAACAAACTGGAGTTTATTCAGGAAATCTCCGAGGTTCTCCTTCAGTTTGGAATCCCTCCGGAGGGTAACCTACACTGTAGCGAGAGTGCCACCAAACTCAAGAATCTTGTTCTTAATGACTTGGTTAATGATAAGAAGAATGGAAATATACCCAGCAACACAATCCACATGTATGAATTGCTGAAAGGCAATGAAACGATCGCCCGGCTGCATGCTCTAGCAAAGAGGACAGGAGTGACGGTAGACAAAATGACCATCACAGCTCCTATGGCAGAGAAGGAAAGGAACGTAAAACTACAGTGTGAAGAAGAGGAGCTGAGGGATTATAAACTAAATGTGCAGCTTCGTGAAGTCTTTGCCAACCGCTTCACTCAGATGTTTGCAGATTATGAGGCCTTCGTCATTCAAGCCGCACAGGATATGGAGTCATGGCTGACAAACAGGGAACAGATGCAAAACTTTGACAAAGTAAAAACAACCAGAAGCGTTATGATTTAGTTGACTGCTATTGGGTGAAATGGCTAAGTTTTATTTATTTCTTCATTACTCTCCCACTCCCCTGGGTATTTTGATATATAGGGCCAGAACCTCAGTAGGGGTAAATCAGAATAATTTCATTGAAGTCTGTGCAGCTATCCACTGAGTCTGGCCTGCAGATGCAAATATAAGGCCAGGTCTACACTAGGGAGCAATGTCTAACTAAGGTATGTAGCTCCAGCTATGTGACTACGTAGCAGGCATCAATGTACCTTGGGTCGAGTTACTGCAGTGTATTCCACTGGGGGATGGGCAGGTCGATGGGAAAAACTCTCCAGTTGACTGGCCTACTCTTCTCTCTGGTGGAGTACTGGAGTGGATGGGCACATGATCAGCAGTTCTCGATTCGGTGGGCCTTTATTAGACCCATTAAATTGACCCTGGGAAATCTATTCTCGCAGTACTGATTGCCTGGTAAGTGTAGAAAAAGCCTAATTCTAATCAATGGTTAAGCAGATGATGGAGCATTCTCTGTGACTTCGTTCAAAAGTGTAGTGATATATAAAGCTCTGCATGGATACAAAATTTGTATCTATCTGCAAAAATGAGCCACAGATACCTGCAGATATCTGCAGTTTTTCGGGGCTCTAGTGATATAAAAGCACTCTTACTTTGTGGGTATGTCTACACTTCCAGCCTAATTCGAACTAGGGCTGCAAATGTAGGCGTTCGGAATTGCAAATCAAGCCCGGGATTTAAATATCCTGCGCTTGATTTGCATGTTCCCGGCCGGGCGCCATTTTTTTTTTTTTTTTTTTTAAATTTACAAGCCCGGACTAACTGCCCACATCTACATGCAGCAGGGAAACGGGCGTTCGAAATAAAGCCCTATTTCGAACTACCTGTTAAACGTCATTGCAGGAGGAATAACAGGTAGTTCGAAATAGGGCTTTATTTCGAACGCCCGTTTCCCTGCTGCATGTAGATGTGGGCAGTTAGTCCGGGCTTGTAAATTTAAAAAAAAAAAAAAAAAAATGGCGCCCGGCCAGGAACATGCAAATCAAGCGCGGAATATTTAAAGCGCGGGCTTGATTTGCAATTCCGAATGCCTACATTTGCAGCCCGAGTTCGAATTAGGCTGCAAGTGTAGACATACCCAGAGGGAATAGGTGCATTCATAGGACTTGAAAAATAAATCCATTCATAGGGACTTTTTTTAAGTAATACTTCTGTTTTTGTCAGGGAGCGGATAAAGATAATCTGAAATTACTAGCAAAAGAAACAGAGTGGGCACACAACTTTATTTCAGTGTGGCTTTTTAAAATAAACAATAATGCTTCTATAGCATCAGCTTTGGGGTTTTTTAATATACAGATTCTATGCTGTGTGTGACAATAGGAAGATTAACATCAAAGCAAAAACCTAAGATTATTTTATGTCAGGTTTCACTCACACTCACACACAAATGCTGGCTTTAATACGTTCTTTAGCTTATGAGCATTTGTCATGACGGTAGTAGTGTTCCACTCCCCACTCACAAAAAAGTGCTTGATTTACTGGGCTAATTTCTCTAGCATTTCTATAGATGCTATCCATTTCTGTGGTTTGTGAGTTTGAGATTTTCATACCCAAGTAAAGGTTTTAGTTACACGCCTCAGTTTTAACAGAAACTGCATAGATCGTTTCCCTCATTTTAAAAATCTCAGTCTAGATGTCTCTTTCCTTACAAACTGAGATTGCGTAACTGCCTTCAGGAGCGTTATCTAACCTTTGCCCATGTATCAAACAGTTTTTTCCTTGCCTCTAGTAGGTTCAGGTAGTAGGCAGATGCTAATTAGCCTTGTAAACACAATTGTTTGCTGACAAGGAGACAAAGGCTATGTGAGGTTCCCAAACTGTGTGCACTTGACAGTAGTCCCTAGGGAGAGGAGATGTTATGTGATGCTGACTCTTCCTGTTTCCAGCTGCTAAATTGCATTGGAAGATGCTAAGCAATACACTAAATACATAAATTGGTGTAGCTACGAGAGAGATATCAGAGGTCACCCTGTGAGTACGTTTTGGGAGCCCTTGAATGCATGAACTAGTAGGTCTTTTTTGTTTGCGCTATAGCACAGGATGAGTTTGTTTAATCAAAGTCCAAAGTAAGGATACAGCACTTATTAACTATCTCTTATTGCAGGCTTCTTTTCTGTCGGACCAGCCTGAGCCTTACCTGCCATTCCTCTCTCACTTCATTGAAACCCAGATGTTTGCAACCTTCATAGATAATAAGATTATGTCCCAGTGGGAAGAGAAGGACCCTTTTCTGCGGGTGTTTGACTCCAGAATTGAGAAAATTAGACTGTATAACGTAAGGGCTCCTGCACTGCGGACATCTATATACCAGAAATGCAGCACTTTAAAAGAAGCAGGTATGTCCAGAGTTGTTGATGCTCAACTACAAAAATAAAATTCAAGGGTACAGTGGAGATGATGACCTTAAATAAATGTAATTCTCAGCCGTTTGAGAAGGAGATGAGCAGTTTGTTGTAGTGAAAGTACTTAAGCTTTAACATGAAAGGTGTAGAGAGAAAGGCCATGCTGGCCATGTCCCCTCCCTTACTCTGTGAAATTGTTTTTGAATTTTAGAATGAGTTTCAGATTTTTGTGGACCCTGTATCTTTTCCCAATTTCTCACAGCTGTTGGTGTTGCTCGGATAAGCTGCTGGGCAGCTGACTTCAGGAATAGCACTAGGAAGATAAGCTGAGTTCCTGGGCCTAGCTCTGTGGCAGTGCTCCTTTTCCATCTCCTCTCATAAGGAGCCAGCTTTGGATAGACTGGATCACAAATTCTGTTTTGTTAGGGAGATGTTAATAGAAACGGTTACGAATAGAGCCTTTGGTTGTGTTTTACCCTACGATGTGCAGTGCCTGGAGGCTTTTTAAAAAAATTATGTTCACAGAATAAATTTTTTTGTCAAGTCCTGCACAAGAAAATAGCTGTGGAGCACCTGTTGTCTGGAATTCTTGCTAAAAAGTCAGCATACTCCTACCTTACAGAGGAGCAGTAAGCATGTCTTATTTCATTGAAAACTGTTCTAATTTGCAGGTCGACTATCTATTCAACGTCTTACTTCTGTTGATATTGTGGCACCGGAACCTCATGTTCTGTATCGTGAAAGGCAGCAAGTTGATAGTAACAGCAAGTCTCCTTCATGTTTATCAGTCACACGAATTGTGAACCCAGCACCAGTCACTTGTTTCTCTAACCAGCTATTTCTGGAACCCTCAGAGCAGGCATTTAATTTTCCAGTCTTGTGCCTCTCGGTATTTTGTGCTATCCACAATAGAAGGCACTAAGGCCCGGTCTACACTACATGGAAAGGTCGAAGTAAGATGCTCAACTCAGCTATATAAATTATGTAGTTGAGTCGACGTATCTTAACTCCCCATCCACACAGCTGGAGCTTGACAGGAGCAAACACTCCCGACAGCTTCCCTTACTCCTCTTGAGGGGTAGGAGTACTGGCGCTGACAGGAGCACCCTTTGAGTTCGATCTAGCACAGGGATTCCCAACCTACGGGTTGTCATTACATTTCAAAAGGGTCGCCAGGTGGCTCTTAATGAGCCATTCACACATTTTTTTGAATTGCCCTGGGTCACCAAGTCTTCCTGAATTGTCAAAATGGGTCCCCATCTGGAAAAGGTTGGGAACCGCTGATCTAGCAGATCTATATTACACCTGCTAAATCAAACCCTGGAAGATCGACGATGGCAGCGTCAATCTTTCATGTAGTGTAGACATGACCTAAGACTAAGTGAAAATATATATATAAAAATTCCATAGTTTCTAATACAGAGGTTCTCAAGCTTTATTTCCTGGGCCCCCTGGGAAAATAGTTCAGGTTGTGACATCCTTTCTAAGTCGGGCGAACTCTTAATATTGCCACCCTTACTTCTGTGCAACCGAGAGCAGTGTCTCTTCCTTCAGAGCTGGGTGGCCAAAGAGAGGGCTACTGTACCGATTGCTCCCCTGGCCCTCCCTGGCAATATTTTTTTTTTTTTTTTGTGATTTCATGGCCCTCCTAGAATTGCTTTGCAACATGTTTTTCGGTCAGGATCCCTAATTTGAGAAATGCTGTTCTAATACAAAATGCCAAAGATCAGCACCTTTTCCATCTAATCTCTTCAGTAGAATAAGAGTTGTGGGATGTGCTCTTCACAAAATGGTAATGGTCACAGCTGTAATTTTCTCCATTTTGCATATTTATTCATCTTTAGACTTGTTAAGGCTTAAAAAAAGCCATTTACTTTAGTGTGGAGCTGAATAATCAAATTAATGTTTGGCAAACACAAATTTCTCCACTAAAGTTCACTGCTTGTTGTATCAGTTTAACTGGTGTGGAGTTTTTGGTCCCATTTTGCTGGAGACTTGGGATGAAATCCTGACCCCATTGAAGCCGATGGCGAAACATCGTCGCACTTCAATAGGGCCTGCATGTCACCCAATGTTTTCTGGTGAGTCTTTGACTCCCCTGTCATAGCCTTAAGGGCTTGTATGGTTTTTCCCTTCTTTACACGCTGCACTCTTTGGGCCATCCCTTTAATCAGGGGGCGGGGAACATTTTTTTGGGTTGGGGGCCACTGTCCCACAGAAAAATCGGTCAAGGGCTGTACACAAGTGAGAAGCCCCAAAAAAAACCCCTTACTGACATGGCCCCGACTGCAAAGGAGAAACAAACTCCCCACATTCCCCTCACACACCAGAGCCTAATGGGACCCAGGCTAAGTAGATTTTTGTGTGCTCCACACCCACAGTAGGTGCAGGGTGTGGGAGCCCTGAGCCTTGCAGACTGGATCCAGGCAAGCCCCCGGCCACATTTGGCCCCCGGGGCCTGAAGTTTCCCACTCCTGCTTTTAATCTTGGTGGATTGAATAGGACTTTCTGTTATCAGTGACAGTTTTTATTTAGATCCAGGAGAATGACTTGGTAATCAGAGGACACTTCCAAGACCAGAGTATGGCCTCCCAGATCCTGCCTGCCCAAGAAAATAGACTGAGAATACAACCTGGGCCTCTGGTATAATAACACAGAGCACTACTAGCCTTTAGATAACTGAGCTTGTCTTAGACTAAAAGGTTTTAGTGATAAAGATGGTTAACTGACTCAAGTTAAGGGGCCATTCCTTTTCTCAACAACAAAAGTGACTTTTCCCTCAGCAATACATTTTTCTTTTACCAGTAGTTTGCACTACATGCTTGCTTGTTTCATTTTTGTCAACAGCAGTTTTCCTAGATTTAAAGAATTGCTGTAACGGCCCTGTCCACGTAGTAATAACTAAAATGAAATAACGGTGCAAATATTTCCTCATTTTTCATAAATAATGCATTTGAGAGATGTTCTTTTGATTAGGGATGTAACAGTACAGTCGATTAACAGATTAACCGATAAGCAAAAGTGTATAGGTTAATGCTATAGACTACACGCATTCCTCTCTTTCCCCTCTCCCTTCCTGTAATTTTTTTAGAAGGCTGGCCAACAGCCTGGCTCAGTCCTGACTTGCAACGGGTTCGGGACCTACCCGTGCTGTGGCTCTGCATTTAAAGTATATTAGGAGCTGGGAGGGCAGGCAGCCCCACTCAGTCCTGGCTCACGCTGGGTCTGGGAGCTCAGACCTGCCCTCAGCAGGACTGCTGCCACCTTCTTGAAGCAGCAACCAGTCCATGAGGGGAGCTGGTTTTTAAACTGGCTCCCCTTGCGGACCAGCTCCCACCTGGCACCCTGTGCTGCTGCCTCTGATGCACGGGCTGCTGGCCCCACCCTCGGGGACTATAGAATAGTCGACTGACTGATAAAATTTCATGAGGTTACTCGACTATTCAATTAACCGATATTTAACATCCCTACTTTTGATCACACTGTGCTTCTGCCTTGCCCTCCCACAAAATGAAATGTCATCATTAGCTGTCAGTCTATGTACTAACAAACCGCATTCCTTGCTTTGTAGAATGGCCAATAGGTTGAATGACCTGCTCTGCATTTCCGTTTTAGAACTCTGGCCACACGGTACTCTGGGTGTTGGTTTCCCCAGCTGGCATGACTGAAGTACTGCAGCAGGAGGGTTCTCTCTGTGTTCCTGTCATCACTCCACTACAGCAACACTTTACATTAGGGGTGTCAACGTGTAGTTGACCACAGGATTAAGCAATAAGCCTTGTTTTGTTGGTTAATCCTGTCAACTACACACATTCTCCTTCTCCCTACCCTTGTTGCCTCTGTTTGAGGCAGCAAAGGGTAGGGGAGGCAGTAGCTGGTGTCTTTGAGGAGCTGGCTTAAAAGGAGCTGGCTTTTAAGCACCATGAGCACCAGATCCTGTGGAGCTGCCTGCTTTCCCCACCCCTCCCCACACACACACCTCCACGCTGTTGCCTCTGATAGAGAGGTAGCAGCATGGACGGTGATGGGGGGGGAGGCAGGAGCCAGTACACATGGGAAGCCAGCTTTCAAGACAGCTTCCCATGCATACTGACTCCCACAGAACTGCCTGCCTTGCCCTCCACCTCCCCTTGCTGCCTACCACAGAGGCAGCGGGGGTGGGAGGAGATGGGGGCATGAGCCGGTCGGTGCTCAAGGGGAGCCAGCTTAAAAGCCAGCTCCCCATGAGCACTGGCTCCGCCTGCCCCCCATCAGAGGGAACGGTGCGGGGGAATGTGAGGGGGATGCCAACACAGCCTTTGTCCACAGGGTGCTTGGGCCCCCCCATAGACGGACTGCTACCATCCTAAGGGACTATGAAATCATGTAACTGCTAAAATTTGATGCGGTTCCACAATTTATTCAATTACACAGTATTTTAACATCCCTACTTTCCATTGTGCAGTCCTACAGAGTCAGGTGAGAGAGATGGTCTCCAGTGTGTGTAAAAGGCGGAAAGGAAAATGCCTCTATTTTAGTGGTGGAGAGGGCACTCCTCAAGCTGCATGCAAGTCCCTCTTTACGTGCTTTAGAAAGTTTATTGCTTGCTGTGACTAAAATGCTCAATTAACTCATTGTAGAACTTGCACAAAATCAGAGCATGGTTAAATTCCTGGCTGTGGCATATGCTATAGATTAGAGCACTAAAATAGTTACTCATGTATGCATGTCTTTTTGCAGCCCAATCCATTGAACAGCGGCTAATGAAGATTGATCACACTGCCATTCACCCACACTTACTTGATATGAAAATCGGTCAAGGCAAATATGAACAAGGGTTCTTCCCAAAGTTGCAATCAGATGTGCTGGCAACAGGACCTACTAATAACAAGTAAGCCCCTTTGTTACTTCCTGGACTTCTGAAGATGATTTACTAATCAGGGTGTATGTTTTGGGGTGTTTTTTTTTAATTGACCCACTGTATAGAGAGAAGCCAGGAATTATGGGTATTTCCAATTCAGTAAAATAGAGGCAGCTTTCACCATTTGTATCTTACCTGAAGTGGCAACTTTTGAGTTCACAGTTGACTTTATGGTGTCTCTTTAAGCTCTGTCTAATGCTAGTTTTTGAGATAGTTACTCAGTGGTAATTTTTGTTTGTTTCAGTCATATCATAAATTTACTGTGTCCGTCTCTCACTTGTTTGGTTTTGTCCCTGATTTCATAGAAAAGTAAAATGCCACTTCCACCATCAGTCAGAACTAAGAATTTCAAGTCCTGGTATCTTATGCATTTTTAAGGAAAACAAAAAGTCATGAGACAAAATCAGTGTTCAGCCAAATTAAAGACATTAAGGAATTTACAGGAGAAATCCTAATAATGGTATTGGTCCATTGGTAGATGGAAATGATAGAATTGTTAGTAATAATTCAGAACATGTAGAAATGTTCAATAAATGTTTGTTTTGTATTTGGGGTGTTGCCTGTAGCCAGCCGGACATGATCCCCAGCCCCCATTGGAGTCTAGTTGGCTGGACACACTCCCCCGTTTTTCCCCTTGATCCTGGCTCTCTTACCTACAATTGGTTAGGTGTCAAGTGATACAATTTATGTTGGGCTTTTTGGTATGTCATCTTATGTTAACTCATGCCATTTATGTCAGGTTTTTTGTTACATCAAGGCCAGACTTCGCCTGGAAACGATATTGCTTAATGTGTGCTTATGAATGTGTATATAATCTATGGAATGCATGTGGAAGTGTGAATGAGAAATACCCAATCGTAAGGCAGTCTAGGATCTGTAACCGTAAGGCAAGTAAGGATCCTGCAAAGTAGATAAATTAACTGATGAGCAGCTGGGAAAAAAAAATCTCTTCTCAGAAGGGATGTAACAGCATGTGAAACCTGGGATGGAACCAGAGGCAGTTGCCCTCCTATGGATCCGAAGGGACATCAGGGACTGTTGTGGCCTTGTGGTCAATCTCGGGGAAGCTGACGCCTGACCAACTGCAGCTGCCTGTGAAATCAGAAATCTACACCGCATCTGTAGCCTGCCTCCCAACTGTATGTGTGAATGTGATATGTGTGTGTGTGTGAGTACTCTTAAGAATCCATACTCCTAAATTAGCTCCACTGCTGCTTGAGTTCACCCTTTGTCTGGGTTATTCCTTGGCTGAGTCCAAGGACAGGTAACATTGCCTGATATAAGATTGCTTGTGAATTTCCAGTTACCACCTTTAGGGTTGACAGGTCCTTTGCCCCAGGATCAGGCCCAGTATTCAGTTTATTCTCTGGTTGGGAACCCTGATGTACACAGATGCAACAGTCACACGGTAGGAACTCGTAGTAATACATTTTAGCACGGTCACAAACACCCCAATTTCATAAGATAAATAGGGATTGTACATTCTATTTCCATGCCATATACTCTCACCATTGAACAACCTAATGTGCTAGCCATCATTTTCCTCATCACCTGCACCTTCCCTGTCATCACCAGAGGCCATCATTCTGGCTCCTCTCAAGGTCTACATCACCTTCTCCTACTATCCTCCTGTTGGGATGCCACTTTTATCATCTGTTAGGCTGACTGTAGGTTTACATATTCAGTAGGGAACGTTTCCTTTTCTCCTTATTTGTATTCCCTCACCTTACTAATGGTGAAATGTATTTTTCTAATAGGTCAGTATATTATTGATCTCAACTTACTATAATATGTGTCAATTTGTTACCATGGGCCTTTTGTGGTTGTCTGTCACATTTATTATTTCTCTCCTGCCCGGTTATTTGGTCTGATCTCAGCCAGTTATTTCAGGTTTTTCTAAGTAATAATGTATCTGCTAAATTTGAGGTTATTCTTGGAAGCCCCTCTACCAGGGGTGGGCAAAAGGGCCAACGTGGGCTGCATTGGGCTGGCCAAGTGAGTTGGTCTGACCCGTGGAGGCTCTGCTGCTCCTCCCACCCCCAGGCCAATCAAGGTCTTTCCCTGCCCTACAAGGAGTGTGCAGTGCTTAGAAGCACTGTGTGCTTCTGGCAGGGTGGGAGGAGACTTCATATGCTCCCCTGCCCTCAAGGCCTGATTGGCCAGGGGCAGGGACGCACGTGAAGTCTCCTCCTGCCCTGCGAGGGGTGCAGTGCTTCTAAGCACTACATTCTCCTTGCAGGATGGGGGCAGGGTGGGAGGAGACTTGGCACGCTCCCCAGGCCAATCACCCCCGCCCTCAAGCTCTGTCACGTGAAGTCTCCTCCGGCCTGCAAAGGGCTCAGCACTTAGTCAACCACCAGCTGCTGGTCAGCTGGCGCTTGACTCTAGGCAGGGTGCTCCCTTGCAGGGTGGAGTCAGGAAGCAAGAGACTGAATGGGCTCCCCCTCCCCAGGTGGTTCTCTCTGGGAGGGGCAAAGACATTGCCTGCTCCCCTACTCCCAGACCAATCAGGATGTGTGGATGGGGAAGCATGGAAGTGTCCTGGCCCGCCCCTTCTGCCTGAGGTCCTGCCCCTGCTGGGGCAGCCCAGGACTACTTCAAAAATTTCTGAAGTGGCCCCTGGTTTAAAAAATATATATATTATTGCCCAGCCCTGCCCTAGACCATGGAAATTCACTTTATATTACCACAGTGGTCACCAACCAGTAGCTTGGGATCTACTGGGTAGATCTTGGAAACTGACAGGGGATCCTGACTATTTTGGCCAGGAGGCTGTCAAGTGTCAGCACTTCATCTGCCCCTCTCAGCACTGCTGTATTGCTCCTGCCCTCTGCCTTGCAGGTGCCACACCAGCCCCAGGAGCCTCCTGCTTACTGTACAGAGCACAGAAAGAAGAGGAAGGGGGGTGCTAATGTCAGGATCCCCCTCCCTCCACCCTGTACCCCATCTCCATAGAGCAAAGGGGGGCAGGAATGAAGAGAGTTTGCTGGCTGCTTTTGGGAGTGGTGCAGGGCCAGGATAGGGGTGAGCCTGCCTTAGTTCCCTATACCACCACTACCCAAAATCCACCTGTGATAAGAGGTGCCCAGCTGGAGCCTACATTCCAAGCCCCAGCCCCAGTCCTGAACCCCTCCTGCATTCCAAACCCCTGCCCTAGCCCTGAGTTCCCCTGCACCCAAACTCCCTCCCAGAGCCTGCACCCTAAACCCCCTCCTGCACCTCAACTCCCTGTCCCAGGAATAGCTCAGAACCTCTCCCACACTCCAAGTCCGTTAGCCCAAGATCAGTGTCCACCTCCCCTTACTCCGCACCCCAGCCCAATAAAAGTGAGTGAGGATCAGGAAGGGAGGATGGAGTGAGCATGGGCAGGAAGGAGGCGGGGCAAGGATGTTTGGGTTTGAGGTGGATCCTGGATTGCACTTAAATTCAAAAAGTGATCTTGTGCTTAAAAAGGTTGGAGACCACTGTCTTAGCACCATCTATCTATCAGGGTTGAAAGGTCCTGAACATATGTGAGCTAACTGTGCTGTCTGGATGAAAAGTCCTAGACCAAAAATACTAACTTTGCCTTAGCTCAGAATACAGGATGTGGCCTGTCTTTAGTTTTACAGGCAAACTGTCAGTATAAACCTACCGTAACTTATTATAATAAGCATATCATCAAAAACCTAAGGAAATAATAAATTTACATATCTGTAGGCAAGCAAGCAGGTTAGGCCTATAGGCAGTCCCCTTACCTGAGGTGGTGGGACTTGGTTGGCTCAGTCCTCAGTTCCCCTTTCACGGAGTTATGTAGTAATTTCTGTTGTCAGAAGGAGGTTGGCGCTAGACCAGGCTCATACGCAGGAAATTCAGGGAGGAGGGAGAGAATGTGCACTTTTTTTGTAAATATGGACTGCAAGGGAGCGCGCACGCCAACACACGCACACATCCTCCATGGTCACCCAAGTGAGCATGCTCCGGTCGGCTCTGGGAAGGAAGGAGCAGCGCGCTGCCTGAGCCTCCTTCCCCCATGCTCCGGCTGGCCGGGAGAAGGCTGGGTCTGATTTCCTTCCCCATGAACGAGGCCAGCCTCGCTGGGGGGGCGGGAGGCGCAGATCAGCCCCAGCCTTCCCCCCCCATCTGGAGCATGGGGGAAGAAGGCTCAGGTAGCACGCCACTCCTGCCTTCCCCCTGGCTGAGGAAAGCACGCTTACTTGGGGGACCTTGAGGGAGTGCCTTCTCACCCTCCCTGCATATGGCCTGTAGACCTTAAATGTTGATTTTTTCCCCCCCCCAGTAAGTCTTGGTACGCTTAGGGGGAAGCTCAGGGTGACAAGAATAAACCTAATGTGGTGTCAGTATTTTTTTAAAAGGGTAAATAGTATGACTTGAGCAATTAAAAGACCTGTTGGCCTGACTTTAGGTCCTGGACAGAACAACAATTGCTGGAAGTTGAAGCTAGACGAATTCAGACAAGAAATAAAGGTGCACATTTTTAACAACAAGGATAATAAACTGCAGGAACAATTTAAGAAGGGTTGTAATGGACAGTCAATTCCTGGAAACTTCTTAAATCAACACCAAATGTTTTTCTAAAAGATTGGCTCTAGTTCAACCACAGATATTAGACCCAAAGCTGGAATTAATTCAAGTCAGTCCTATGGCCTGTGTTACATAGGAAATCAGTGTAGACAATCACATGGTCCCCTCTGCACCTTTCCCTGCACCCCAACATATGCGCACATACTCTGGCAACCCGACAGCGTAGCGTGAAAGGCCTACATATCTTGACTTCTTCCCGGCTCTCAGCTAGTCCTTCATCCCCCTCCCACTTACACTGGCATAGAGCTTCATAATGTGATGCTTCATTTTTTTTTTCTTGCATCCTTTAAGCAGTGAACTATTTTGGCATTTGAAGTATTGTGATTGGCATCTGAGCATGCACCCACTGAAATTAAGGGGAAGTTCACAGCTATTGTTTCATGCTCTCTGCAAACTCAAACATCTATATCAGTTACTTCACACACTGGGCATCTCCTGTGGTTTGGGAAATATGGCTTTAAGCGATCTGTAAATCAGCAGTAAGAGGACAACGGTTCCCAGTCTGCATAAATCTGATGTATTCTCTTGCAGAATATTAATGGATCTACTGATAAATGCCATAGTAAATCTAATTTTCTGTAAGCCTTTCTGAGATGCTTCCTGAAGATTTGCAGTTGCCTCAAAGGTTTTTTTCACTGCTTGGCTGTTAAATTAGTGTGATTGAAGATTAAGACCATTTTTGGCCTTCAGGTGCAGGATATTTCAAAAGCTCTTAAGTTGAAATCCTATTCAGTAACTATGAAGCCATGCCAAACAAGGTGTCAAACTTGTTATATCTCCTCTTGTTGCATGTTTGTGAAAAAACAAGTAAATGAAACTTCTTAGAGGCAAAGGGACTCATCTTTCTGTTTCTCACATGTCACATGAGCAGTACAATGTATGGGTAAGATGTTGTACCTCTGGATAATTGCCCTTACTTGAAAAGCTTTTTGTGTGTTCTGCAAGTAACCAAACATAATTTTTCTGACATGAAATCCATGGATGTTTAGATTCCCATGGGTTTTAGAAATGCATTTCTCTGAGTTCAGCATATTCCCTAGCTTTAGTACATAGTCCATGGCCTTCAGTGTATGCCTTCTGTTAAGTGATGGTGGTTCTCTACCCCCCGCCCCTTGTTCCACCCAACTTCGTGGCTTGATGTAGCACAGATATTTTTCATTTTTATTTTTAAATCGACCTAGTCTGTGTGTCTTACTAAGATTTACAGAAGTGTGGTTTTTTTTTTAAATAGTATGTACAATATATCAAGGATATTTTATTTTTATTTTTATTTTATTTTATTTTATTTTATTTTATTTTCAAATTAAACTCCATGGCCTGAGCAACAGCGGCTAAGTTTGCAATTGCAAGAGTGTAACAAAATGCAAGCGACCCCCGTCTCTCTTCTTGCAGTCAAATTTCTTATTGCCAGTTGAATATAATTTTACTATAAAACCTGCTCTGTATTGAATAGCAAGCTAAATTATTGCATTGTTGACAGAGATAACTACCACTATGACTGGAGCTGATTATGTGACTCATCTGTTCTCTCCCCAGTTGCCTTGGATCTCTGTTAAGAGCACCAAAGATATCTGTGCCACAGTTTGCTAACTGTGTTGCAATACATTAACTAACACTTGAGCAAATTGTAGTGTAGCCCATGAACCAAAAGTTTGTCCCCTAGTCTTGTTTTAACCCTAGATATTCCTTTTGTACTGCAATGGCTTTTGAAGATGTTTTTGTTCTCAGAAAATCTCATAGCGCAGTAGTCTGGAGCAAGGGGACTGGACTAGAACTAGATGTTGTCTTGAGGGGTCCCTTCCAGTCCTCTGATTCTGTAGGTGGATGTACTAATCTGGGCAAGAAATGGTGTTTGGTTTCCATAGGGGAGGGAAGGAGGTGTGGGCTGTGTGACATCCTAGTGCTAATCATAGCTAGAAACAAATGGTGACTACACCTACAGTTTTCAGCTGTTAGCTAAAATACAATTAGCAATTGTAAAGCAGACAAAGCTTAATAGGCCATGCATTCAACCTGCAGCTTAGTCCCGGTTATACTCGGCAGTACAGTTCTCTCTGATCACCCTTTTCATAACTATTCATCATCTTAGCTGAGAAGGACATAGTGTGAAGCACACCAGTGTGGCTGTCCCTATATGGGAAGGATTATGATATTCTTTACTTTTACTCTTACTTGATTTCAAAAGGAAACGTTCAAGTTTAGTTTAAGAATTCAATAACAAACTAGTGACTACTGATGCTCCAAGCTCCTCTATTTATATCCACTGAGATAAAACAGTGGCCAACTTCATGGAAAATTTGGATACTCATTGAAATCAACCCATCTGCAAAATAAAAGTTCAAGTCGAGAAACTAGAAATGCAGTATTACATGATGAATTAATTTTATTTAAATGATCTCTTAAAATAGTTAGCTTTATTGAAAGTCCTCTGCTGTTGGAAGATAGAAAATTCACAAGGTCCATTAAGTGGCTTGTCAGAGGTCTGACAGCAAGTAAATATCAATCTGAACTAGAACCTAGGTCTCCTAAATCTTTGTTCTAACCAGTGGATTGGCATTATGTGATCAGTTGGTCTGTCATGCTCATATATTCCCTGCCTTACCTATGTGAAATGTAACATTTTCTGTTTCAAGCTCTGGAACGTTTTACAACCTTAAAAGGACTTCTAACATTTAGCATCTTTACAGTAATCATATGGTAAAGTAATCCTAATAATAAAAGCAAAAGTAGATAAATGTTTCATGGCTCTTTAATTGTAATTTTAAAAATGGACTAATAATCAGATAATGCTCACAGTGCCAAGTAAAACAAATTAATAAACCCTTTCTAACATCCTCAGTCTCAATTGATTCTGTTGTAACTCTGAAACACGAAACTTGATACATGAGATTAAATATGACTGAAGAGAATGTGTGTCAGGATGGAAATGTATGAGCATCAAAACAACTGTATGCTAATTGTTATTCCTTCATTCTACATGTTTGGCCCTGTTTTTCCTCTATTCTTCTGCCATATCTCTAATTCTCTTTTCTCCCCCCATCTTACCTTGATTGGTTTCTGGTCTGGTTTTTCTTCCTGGCTTCATTTGAACTCCTCTTTCCTCTTCTAGTTTTATTCTACCCTGTCACTCCTCGTACAACCACTTCCTGCTGATTTCATACTCCTATTGCTCTCTCCTGTTTTCTCTCTTACTTTGTGTGCCCCTCCTGTAACAATCCGAGACAGAGGGGTGATCCAGAAGTTTGATGACAGGCCTGGGAATTGGGATTTTTTTGTTTGGTTGGGTGTTTTTGGTTTTGCTTTTTTGTTACAGTATCAGCTTTGTCATCGTCTCACTAATGTGGTGCTTCAATTTCCCCACCTTCCTAAGGGAATAGTCTTCATTTTGGTTTTCTTAAACTAAGTTGTGTAAGTCTATTCAGGCAGGGACCATGTATTCTGTATATCATTGAGTGCCCAAAGAAAAATTGTTTCCTTGGCTTCCCTTTCCACATGTTAATAGCCACTTTAAGACTGGCTGCTTTTATATGGCCTCTTTTAAGTGACCACCTAAACGGCCGCACTGTCATTCTTCATCTTTGCACTGTACCTAAGTAAAAGGCTATGATGAGCCATGAAGCTGAAATACAAGTCTCATGTAACCCACACAAATAATAAAAGAACCCATTTTTCTACTTGAATTGTAAATAATAGCATTTATTTAAGAAGTATGTTACTCTTGTCACTGCTCCATCTTAGTAGTAACAGGAATGCTCTATATTAATGATGTGCTTAAATGCTTTTCAGTAAGAGCAGTATTTGACTCACTCTATATGTAACTGACAGTGAAGAAGGGGTGGCAACTGGATGGTTTAGAGGACTCAAAACCCAATATTTGAGCCTTTTACTTTTTGCTCCCATGGTCAACCCCAGTCCAAGGACATAAGAATGAAATGGCGCCTCTTGCACTGTTCTTCGAGAAATGGCTATCTCTGCATTAATAAAATAGCTTGTAAAATATTTTACATGAAGAACTAAAGTTGACAAGAAAAATGTGCATCCCCGGTGCTGCACCGTGCCATTTATTTATTATGTCTATTCTATGTGTGTAATCTTTGTCACCTTAAAGACACTGAGCCCTGCAGTGAGGAGTCTGCAGTCCAAACATCACAGGGGAGAAATGGTTTAATACTGAGTCTAAGAGAAAAACAGCACCTGTAGAATTGTCATCACCACTTCCTGCAGCACTAGATGGTTTTATATATCATTCCACCAAATCACTTGCACTTACATAATCTGACAAGTGCAAAATGGAATCATTGTAAGTCGTTTTACGTAGCTTTTTCTCCATGTTAGCTGTTTAAAAGATCTCCTCCTATTATTACTAAAGCAATAAAGTCTAAAAAAAAATCTGTTCTACCCTGTAAGAAACCTTGGCTCCTATTATTCCCTGGAGAGTGAAATATAGAAATCTGCTACAGAATTCTAGCACAGAACACACCTCATGCCCCAAATTCTCTCCAGAACTGTATATTGTAAAGTACTGATCTTGGTTTTGACACTCCATTTAATCTGCTCAATGCCACTTTGATTTGGTGGCTACTAGAGCTTTTGTTCTATTTATTAACATTCTAACTCCTATAGAAGGAAATAGTAGCTCAAATGCAAAATTGTTTGCATATAAATCACACACACATGCTCTCTCTTAGGGGGAGTGTGCTTACTCCACACCTCCATTTGTTTGAAAGCTGTAATAAATCTCCTTGTGAGTGAAGGGTACAAAAGCCAGAGAAGCTGATGGATGGTCATCAATTTATGGCACATAATGCTGGTTACAAAAGATCAAGCTATTTCATGCACTCTCCTGGGAATGTTTAAACCTAAAAATCAATTTACCTTGCAGCTGCTCTTTGTAGAAGGCTATCTTCTGTGCTGTAGGTGTTTGGTTTTCCTTGCCTCCTTCCCTTCTGTGTTCTTAGTGTGTCCATCTTAGTGGTGATGAGAGGGGGACTGTTGGCTAAATGAACACATAACCTGATGACATCAAATGCTGCTGCTCCATGTTCTTCTGCCCTAATTGGTGTATCATAGATGCTGCAGTATGTGCTGTCACTAGAAATCATAAACTGTATCTCCTTTTCATTTTCTGAAAAGGAAAAATATGTAGTATTGAAGTTTAGTCCTTACATATGTGACAGAGCTTTTTAAGTGTACTGTTCTTAGGACCAACCACCTTGACACTGACTTTCATGCTATTATATTATGGAAATTAACCACTTCAGATGTGATGTTTTTTAAAATGGGCATTGTTAATCCCTTCTCACCATGCACATAATCCTACCTTAAAGTACCAAATAGTAGTTTATTTTTTACTTACCAGGTTTCCTTGTCAATAGACTTCTTTTCAGGGGCTTGCTCTTATGATTCCCCATGTTTGAGTGGAAGAAACTTTTCTCTGGCCTCTCCTCTAAAACAATGAGTACATCCTTCATGAATACTGTGGAAGTGAAATGACAGGCACATTCTATGGTGACTTATTGTTGCCTACTCACATTTTCCACCTGTTCCAGGGCACTCTACAGGATGGTCCTCAGAAATTAGTGGCAGCATTTTCTTCCTGAGAAATAAATAAAATAGGTCACGCCTAGATACACTGTCCTCGTACTTTATGTAAGAAGAAAAATTAATTTTAAAATCTGATTTCTGTGATTTAAATATTAAAACAGTTTAATTTTTCAAACACTGAGATTCCATGCAAGACTTATGTGGTCTGTCAGGGCTTTTCTCCCCTCTGGCACTCTGAGCGAGCGCGCGCGCGCGCACACTTGTTACTTTCCAGGACACAAGAATCAAATCATCACCTTGAAAAAAGTGATTTTTATTAACAAACAAAAGATATATTTGATAAAGCATACTTGGTTGCTAGGTGTACAGAGCAACTAAGTAAAACTAAATACAGTGAAAATCTCTGGGAACAACTCTTAGATAGTGAATGGGGGAGGGAAGGCATGGATTCACGCAAAGAAGTTTAAACCAAACAACCAAAATAAAAGAAAAATACCCTGATCATGACTAGATACACTTTTCCTTCTTCTCATAATACATACTGATCTGTACTTAAAGGTCCAGTTCACTCCCATGTCCAATATTTATTATAGGCATGGTAATTCTGAACCCTGCATCTGCTCTTTCCAGCCCTCTTCTTAGAACCAATTCCCCCCCCCCCCCCCCCCCACACACACACACACACAGAGGAAGAGCAGACCAGGTATCTATATCCAATCCAAATTTCAGCATTGTATTCCCATTGGTTCTTCTGGCCCTCTGCCAACACCCTTGCTAGCTACCTGAGTTTAACCCCTTAATCACTGGGTGCTGGCCAGCGCTCCATCACATGGCTCAAGAAGGAAAAAAGGGCTTAAATGTTCTAAAAGTTCTTCATCTTGCCTGCTTATCTTCTGTTAAAGCTTCACACAATGTTCCAACCAACTTCCCCCTGGAAATTCAAAGTCCCAGTGGGATGCTCATACTCTTTCCCCTTTCCTCCCTCATTAGTTATCAAGCTATCATGAGTTTGCATGGCAGTATAGCTGTGGCAGTGTGGTAATGGCAGCAGAGGCATAGCTGAGCACATATCATTTGATTTCAGGTGGGTTTATACTCTGCACAGCCAGCCAGGCCTCTGTGACGGGTGCAACAGCTATTTAAACTCCTGGTGGTTTGAGAGCTCACATTACTCTGCACACAAGAAGTAATTAATACAAATTATTTCCATCCTATTTTGTTTCTTGTGGGTTTTCCCCTATTTTATTTTATTTTATTTTATTTTATTTTTGCTGAAGATCTTCTTTGTGTAAAATTGCTGTTAGTTATGTAAACTGTCTTAATCTTTCAAAAAGAGTGGTGACTTACTATAATCACAAGATGGTGTATTTTGATATTTCTGTAAAGATGCTTGTGTTACTAATGTACTCCTCTTTGAAAAAGGCATAGCAATTGCTTCTCACCACTAGATCATTGGTTAAAATCCAGTCCAGGCCTGGAGCAATGGAAAGCCATTTTGCAGGTGTTGGAAAGCCTTCCCAATGCTGGTGCACTGGTGACAATGTCACACAAAGCACCATTATTGTTTGGAGACAAAGTGCATGAGGTAATATCTTTTATTGGGCCAAATTTGATTGGTGGGGGGAGACAAGTGGGCAGAAAAGGCAACAAAAAATATGAGGGCTACTGAACACATTCCATATGAGGAGAGATTAAAAAGACTAAGCCTTTTCAGTTTGAAAAAGAGATGCTTTAGGAAGAGATGACAGATCTATAAAATCTTGAATGACGTGGAAAAATTGAATAAGAAAGTGTTATTTTCTCCTTCAAATAACACAATGAAATCAATAGGCAGCTGACTTCAAACAAAAGAAAGTATTCATTCCCTCTGAAGCACCTGGCATTCACTACAGTCAGAAGACAGGATACTGGGCTAGATGGACCTTTGATCTGACCCAATATGGTCATACTGATGTTCTTACATAAAACCCAGATGTATCTACCCCTGTTGCAACCCACTAGACTCCTTGCCACTCCATGAGCCGAGATAGTCTGGGAGTTCTGATGGGGGTGGGAGGTGTCTGTCTCTCTCCCTCCACAGAGTTAATAACCAAGTAAGAATATATATTAAAAATATAAATGATAGTGTTCCTTAGGTGACTTGCCACAAGATGTCGGAACATGGTATGAGAGCTGAGTGGGTCTAATGTATTTCTGTTTTATATAGGAATTAGATACAGGGCTCCTGTCAGCTAACTGCTAAATTATCTGCTAGAAAACTAGAGTTTTCAAGTGCCTAAATAGCCCCTAGATTCATGGGGAGTGGGTTTGCACACACAAATACCCAAGCAAATAGACATTCCAATTATTCTAGAAAACAGTGATTTTTATTCTAGAAGTGTTCACACCATTTAGGGAAAATGGAAGGGTGTGCTTGCATACCTCTTTTCACTCACACTGCAAGAAGTTAGTGTGCTTAGATGGCTAAAGGCTTGTAGACACTACTGCTTATGTCTCTTGGTTTTCAGTAAGCCACTGCTTTGAGCGATGTAAGTGGAACTGACCTGAGTACCAGTGTAAACCACCATGCTAGCTACCATTTCTCATGGAAGTAATTTTATACCAAAAGGCAAGCTCTCTCCCATCAGCAGAGAGCATATTCACCATACACACTATAACTGTGTCACTGTAGCGCAGCTAACGTAGACTGGCTCTTGGCAAAAGCTGTCTTTACAACTAGAAAGCCAGGACTTAATATCCTAAAATAATAACTTAAAAATGCAGAGAAAACAATTTGTAAAGAGTCTACATACAGTTCCTACCTGGTTGCAAGGCTTTGTGTTTCATGCTGTGTTAATTCTGCAATAGCTGCTTATCTAGGTAGTTAAGTCTAGTGATGTTCAGATAGACCTACCTGTTAGTAAGAAGTCTAGTAAAGCATTTGCCAAGCTAACTGATGAGCCATTAAGAATATAAACAGGTACATTTAATAAATATATAAAATTATATTACTGTACAAAGTAGTTTTAAGCACTGTATTTCTAGGGTTGCCAGGTGTCCAGTTTTGAACCAGACAGTCCAGTATTTGAGCTCTCTGTTCGGGAAACACATTGAGAACATAAATGTCTGGTATTTTCTAAATAAGATGTAATGTAGATTGTGATGTAATGTCAAGTGTGTGTGGTATTTTTGTTGAAACTATTTGGCAACCCTATGCATCTCAGTTCTTCTGATTAAGTTGTAAGGACTTGGTTTCAAAAAGAACAGTTGCATGCTGTTTTCTGTTTTCTGTTTTCTGCATTGATATTATTAACTCACTATCCTTGGCTGAACTTTCGTAGCCTCTCTGGGCATTGATTAATCTGTTCAAAGTTTAAAGATTTGTAAAATGTATGATGGGCATTACAAGAGTTTTGCAAGATTATATTGATTTATTGTCAGTAAAAGTTCAGTGTGGTTGCTGGCCAGAAATACATTTAGGAAGTTACCCATAATGTATAGAACAGTGTTTCTTAAACTTTTTAAGACCGAGGAACACCAAACAATAATTTTTTTAAATGGGAACACCAAGGATTTTTGTTGGGAAGGGGGGAAGAGGAAGCTTGCCCCTTTTAAGGACAGCCATTTGAACTCTTGTTCTCTCCGCGTATGGTGACCATATTTTCTGAACCAAAATTAGGGACACATTACCTACACTCCTTGACCTCTGTTTACTATGCCCCGACTCTTGGGGTCAAGAAGTAACCTCCTCTAAGAATTTTTCCCACCATCCTCCTACCCATAGGGGATGAGTTTGGCCCCTAACGAACCCCCTCTCCTCTGGTGCTGGTCCCTCCCCTGCAGGTGTCTGCCCTTCTGCTTCACCCCCAGAATCCCCTGGCACCTGCACCTTCCCTTATTCCTGCACCCTCCTGGTGCTTCCTCCTTTCCTCACTGCCCCCTTGCCCTCATTCTCCCTGATGCCCATCCCCTCACCACCCTCTGCCCCAGTTCCTCTCATGCCCCTCCCTGCCCTCACACATGACTTGTTCCATCCCCGCCTTCCTCATACCCACCCCTCCTTTCAACCCTTCTCCCAGCATCTCCCCTCCCTTTGCTTCCTCTTGCCCCCAATGCCCTTCCCCTCTCCTCTCATCACCCTGTCCCATCCACCCTCCCACCCAAACTGACACCTTCCCTCCCTCCTCCTGCCCTTTTCCTTATTGTCTCCACTTGGCCCCCTGGCATTTCTCTCTCTCCTTCACCCTGTCCCTGGCCTTGGTGCCTTCCCCTTTCTTCTCCTGCCCTGCCCCCTCCCCTCAGCACAAGCCCCTTCCTTTCCCACTCCCCTTCCCCCTAATTCACTCCAAGCTCCTCCCCCACCTTTTACCTTCCAGTTTGCAGGGCTGGAGTCTCTGGTTGGGCCCCAGAAGTCCCCACAGCCCTGGCCCCAGCTGCTTCCAAGGCAGGACCGCTTGCTGGGCCTGGAGCTGGGCTGCCCGTGGTGCTAATGTTAGTGCCGCATTCCAGTCCCCACACCAGCTTTGGCTCCCATAAGGGGTGGGGAGGGGAGAAAGCCCCCACCCTCCCAGATTTAGCTTGCGGAGTGCGGCAGAGTGAGCGGGTCCATGCACTGCCACTCCCCCAGCGGAGTGGGAAGGTGCGGGGGGAGAAAGGGCTGTTCAGAGCGCACTGGCAGAGCCCGAACATACCCCGCTCTGCAGCGCTCCAGCCAAGCTGTGTGCAGTCTCTGCCAGGACTCTGGTGGCAGCTCCCAAGAGTGGCTCACCGGCTCAAACCAGCGCCCCTCCTCCTTCGGCAGCAGTGGCAGCTGCCTGTGGATGGAGGCGGCCGGGCTGGCGGCGCATGGCGGAGGCAGTCCCACAGCAAGAGGGAAGGGCACACGGTGGTGGGAGGGGCTTTCCGGACAGTGGCGCATGCTGCATGGGAGCTCAGAGCTCTGAACAGTGTTCACCACCGACAACAGCCCTGGCTGCCCACGCAAAGCACCAAAGGAGCCGCTTACATGCTGGGTGGAGGTGGGGAGTTGTTGCTGCGCCGCGCTAGCACTGGGTGTCTAAATCCGGGACTGTCCTGGAAAAAGGGGCGTATGGTCACCATGTGCCGCGGAACACCGTTTAAGAAATGCTGGTATAGAAGCTTTCTTTTGTCTTAAACGTGTGGTTTTTCTTTAGTATTTAAAGAAAAAGAATTAATTACCTGTGTTCCTTCTCTTTCTTCACCCCCACCCCCCACGCCCTCCAAAAATGGGTAGAATATACTGGGTTAAAAACTAGCTTTATTCATAATTGTCTCTGTATATAAATGTAAAGAATTGCTTCAACGTGAGATGCTCATTTAATAATATTATATATATTTTCTTACCCTCAGGGGTCTTTTCAATGAGTGATTGACTTAGCTTTAATAGCTGCCTTAACTGAAAGTATGTTTAATCTGCATTTATAAATTGATGCAGTAATCAATTTTTTTTCCCACTGCTAAAAAACCAAGTTGGTTTCAAAGATTTTAGATGCACAAGAATTGTGTGGTACCAAGAGAGAACTGCATAACTACTTGAACTGGTAAAACTCTTGGGGGGTATTGACTATCTTTTTGTTCTGTCTTTTGAACCGTGTCTAGCACAGCGAAGCCTGACGCTCACCCATGACTGGTACTACTTAGCATGGCTGCAATACAAATAATTAATAGTAATAGGTTGCAAAGAGAGAAACCAGTAAGGTGTTTCCACTGAGTCTGTAACACACTTTGGAGTAAAAGAATGCTTTTACAGTTGTCCTCTGGGTCTAGAATCTAAGGATTTTAAGATTCAGTTCTGGGAACAGTACTGGATAGCTGTTTTTAGATAAGAGTATTCCACTGGATATAAAGGAAAACATAATGTAATTTTTCCAGGCACTCTGAAAATCTGAAATAAGTTTGTGCATAGTATCTACAATCCTAAATATTTGGGGTAAAACTAATTAAGCTAAATATTTTTGTTACTATTCTTGGTACTCCTAGTACCCTGAAGAAATCACACAATCAAATGTCGTATTCAGGACAGACCATTGCATTGGGTACCCCTCCCAGTTTCACAGCAAATATTGCCACTCTTTAAGTATAGCATTTGAATTAGCTGTGCACCCATCTTGTAATAATTGCAGCTGGACCACATTTTCCTAGTTTGGTTATGAGATTATCAAGTAGGCCCATATCAGAAACTTTACTATCTACTATGCCAGTAACCCTGTCAAACTATGAAACTTAGTTTGGTTTAGCATTACTTGTTCTTGGGAAATTTGTGTTGACTATTACTTATCCTTTATGTGCTTATAAATTGTTTGCTCAACTATCTTTTCATATATCAGAGTTAAGCTGACTGGTCTAGAAATCTCTGGGTCTTCTCTTTGAAGTTAGGTACCATGTCTGTTCTTCACCTGTCCTCTGAGGCCTTTAAAGAATTAATCAAATAATGAAGTTCTAATTTACTTGTAATATTACTTTGGCCTGCTGCTGGTTTTTTCTTGTATTTCCTTTCATTGGTTTGAGGAAATGCACAATATTGGTGCCAGGAGGAGGATGTGAGTTCGCATAGTTCTGTAGAGGAGTGCGTGGCCTGGAACAACCCTTGCTCCGCTCCGGCCTTGCCCCCATACCACTTCTGCCCCTGTCCCTGCCCCTCCTTTTCCCATCCTGGCTCTACCCCTTGAAGCTTCCCCCTGAAGTGTGGACCACCTGCAAAGCACAGGGCCTGAGGCAACTGTCCTGTGGGCAGGACTACTCTGCCTGTAGGTAATAGTAATGGTCAGTTTTTGTTGGCTAGCATTTGCTAGCTAGTAAGAAGGAATACTGACTGCTGTAATTCATTATGTAAATTGCTACATACCAGTGTATTTTATTTATTTTTCTGCAGTAGAAGTGTCACCAAGGAAGGTGTTGCTAATGACACTCCTGGTCAACTGTTTTAAAAAACAAATGAACCAATAAATCTTCACCACATCCAACTCAATGAGATGTATTGTAGAATCTTTTTCCCTCCTATCTCTCAACTTTAAATTCAGGCAGCAGTAACATAATTTGCTGGTGTGCTTCATACAATATTACGTAGCACTTGTATTCAAGTTGGCATGTAAAGGTTGTTCAAACATACATAAGGAGAGGTAGTATGAAATTACCCTCATGCCAGTGTTGAGAAATAAGTAATTGAATGTTAAAAACTTTGGAAAAAATTGTTGAAGTAAATAAATCTATTTCTGTACGCTTTGGTTTATATATCCTAATCTGTACACAGTCATCAGCTGGTCACTAGTAACTTGTGATGTGTTCCATGAGACCTTGGCAAGCATTTGGTATCCTATTGTTTCCTTGGTGCTTGCTGGTTTCTCATCTACCATGAAGTCTTCCCTTAGGGCTGCCTGAAATTCATCATCACTAATACTTATTGCAGTTCACAAATTTTTATGCATGTGTGCTCTTGAAAAGGATGATTCCTGAAGGCTTATTGAAATCACTGACAAAAGCTCTCTCTTCTGTTTTCTCATATTACATCATTTTAGTCGGTGGGCTAATCGAAGTGCCACAGCACAGCGCAGGAAAGATCGCCTTAGACAACATTCTGAACATATTGGACTGGACAATGATTTAAGAGAGGTAGGTGACATCTGCAGGGGACTTCAGTCAAAGATCATAGACCTAATCAAAGTATATTTTGCTGCCTCCATTTTGGAATCATAAGGTTTTCATTCACCTTCGTGGCCATTAAATGATGTATCTATCATTTTATTTGTAGTATGTAATTTTAATATATTCAAAATAGTGTCCATGTGATGTAGAGATTTTGAATTTTCTAAACTGAAGAACTGTAAAGCAGTGTGTTAGTATAGATTGTTACTGTAGCTGAAAAGTTGTGATCACATATATTGAAAAATGCAAATGAAAGGGGGTAAGACTTGATATTTTACACCAATTTTTCCATCTTATAACAAATCAGTTTTTTAAAATACTGGACTCTGAGGCTCTGCATTGTAATAAAACAGACTGCCATAAACAAACTTTTGCTGATACAGATGCCTGTCCTACAACTGCACTTACACAGGCAGACCCATCTGTGCGGATGGAGTGACAGATTTGGGCCAATAAAAAGTATTTGAGTTTTTCAGATATTATGGTACACACTGACCATTTGGAGACAAAAAGGAGGAGGATTTAATGTAAGGGTGCTCTTTTGTGTTGCATAGATTAGTAATTGTCACTGGCTAGCCCATTTAAAAGGGAAGTGTTTGTTACTGGTTTTTTGTTTACCCACATCTGGTAATCCTCAATTACTTGGTGCTTTTTTTTCCTGTCTCTTCAGTTTCTCCTTTTGATTGTTCCAAAAAAACCCATTTTCTGCCATGTTTTTCACTGTGACTATAGTTCTTGTGCTATTTTTATCATTAGCAAAAAATGCTCACCAAACCTTTATACTGTTTTGCCATTAGCATTACTAAATAAACTTTATTATTGTTGCCATTAATGATGTAAAGAGTTAACCGGTTGCCCAGTAAACATCAGCCTTACTGGCATACTTACCAGAGTAACCAGTTAACCAGCAGGCTGGCAGGGCTGACGCTTCATGCCTGGCAATAACGTTAGGATTCTACATCCCTAGTTGCCATTTGAAATTTAAAACCTAATAAGTAAAATCAAATTCTTTAATCACAATGTTAAACATTCAGTTTCATTAAAACCAAGCAAAACAGCCTTTATAAAAGTTTGTTGCTATTTGTGTTAATGTGATTTTGTAAATATAGTTCTTAATATTGCAATGTGTATATTTCAACATAAAACCCTTTCAGTGCTTCGCCATGTATTTATTTTTTCTTTCTTTCTTTTGTGGTTGTTGTTGTGGAACATATGCATGCTTGTTTTGCTTTGTCTCCTCTCTTTCGGGCTTTTCTGCCATTGGTATATCTGCCTCCTCTTAACCATCGGAGGAGCTTTTGATTCGTCAGAACTCAATGGCATTCTGGGAGTGGGATCAAGGGCCACCCCCTCCTGCACGACCTCCTAAAAAATCCTTCTCTGAATGCTGCCTGGTATGTTTTTTTTTTGCTGAAAGCTGCTTTGAGAGACTTTACTAGAATATGGAACCACTGTCTTCAATATCACTTCAAATGCCTTTTTGTAGCACATAAGCACACCCTGTAGTTACTAAAGTGTGGTTATAGTCAGAAAAGCAAAACTGAAAATCAAGTCATGGGATTTCATTTCAATCCTCTGGCTAAGTTTATGCTTCTAAAGTTTTTTTCTCACTGCTGTGACTGTCAGCTTAGGATCTCAAATTCAAGTTGCATCCTTCTAGGCTATGATGTTCAGCCACCAGCAAAGACTGCAGTGAAATCTTAGGTTGTGGTGATAGTTGGTTGATACTGATCCACAGAGAGACTAGAATCCAACTTGATCTTTATGTAGCAAACTTGCTTTTCTGTAGAACTTGCAGAACCAAGAGAGTTAACAGGACTAAAAATGTGTGTCATTATAATACGTTAGGACTTGATCTGCAGTGGAATAGAGTAAGGTTATCTAAATGTTTCCAGTCTTCAGACTATGACCACACTTTTATTTATTTTCTTTTTCCCTTTCCCTTTAAAAATAAACTTCTGTCTATCTCTGTTAGCTATTTCCTTTTCGCTGTTTCCATAAAGTTTATTACTTTGGCACAAATTAGATGGAACAACTATTGTGAGACTACCAATGGTTGAAAAAAACCCCTTTCGTTTAAATAGCAACTTCATCGTTGCCCGACACAAGAATAAAAACATTAAAAAGTTTTTGTCCTTTCACATTTTATTTATGCATAAGAATGTTGTGGGTTCCATTAGAGATGATACTAGCCAGACATACATGCTCGTCCCACACCAGAAGTATTGAACAGGCGAGCTGACTTGTCCATATGTGCTCAAACAATTTTGGTCAACTTACAATAGCACAAGTTTGGATATTGCTTCCATTAAACAAGCTAGTTTAAAGTTATCTTTTTTTTCAGACAGAAAGTTATAGAATGTTGCAGAGACAGCATGCTCCCTGTACATTATATAGCTCTAAAGTAAGTCCTGCAGCCCAATTAAACTCTGACAGTATATCTCTCTGAAGGGAGTACCATCCAGTCTACTTGTGGGACCTTAAGTGCAGAGAGAATTAAGTGGATGAAAACAATTCTCAGTTCTTGTATGGGTGTGGGAGGCAACAGCTACCCATAGCAGGAGACAGCCATTACAATATGATGATCATATTTCTAAATTATTTTCTCAATAAAATATCAAACTTGGCAATCCTCAGGCATATTTTAAGTACTTTTTTCATGAGTTCAACAAAATTTTATTTTAAAAAATGGGTGCCTAAGTTAGGCTCTTCACATTTAAGCACCTACCTTTGAGTCCTATCTTGTAGAACTGCCAAGCATATAGCATTCTCACTGGCATAAAGAGGTGTTGAGCACTTCTGTGCGATACCATAGATTTAGATGAACTTCAGGTACTCGAGTTTCATTTTCCAAAATGATTTCCAAAAGTTGAATTTTGTTGAAAACAAAACTAAGAATTAATAAAGTCACCAGTGACTAAGCAAGTTTTATTGTCAGTCTGGACGAGAGCCAACTTATCCCACTTTTTTTCCCTGAGCCAAAATTCTTTGACATCTAAGTCCCTTTTCCTTCCCCTTCCCTTACACTTGCTTTTCTAGTTTCTTTCAAAAGTATTTTTCATTCAACTCTATACTGTGTTCTTCAGATTATTCAGTGGGTTTTCATCCCTTTTACTAGTGAAAATTAAATAACAATGGAAAGAAGTTTTTAATGCAGATTTGGACTTGTATGCTGATGGCTAACTGTAATACTAGCTAATAACACAGTTCACTGGCTAGTTCAGTTTGACGTTTTGACTGCACATATCACATGGGAGAATTTTTTTCTATTGGCCTGTGGAGTGTTAAAATTCTCTACTCTAATGATTTAAAGCTTCAGCTAAATCACAACAGTGCATAGATTTACTAGCTTTGAGCCTTTTTTATATCAGTGCTTGACTGTCAATGGTTAATATTAATGCTAATTCGGTTTCTTTTAGAAATACATGCAGGAGGCAAGGAGTTTGGGGAAAAATTTAAGGCAACCCAAACTCTCAGACCTTTCTCCAGCTGTAATTGCTCAGACAAACTGGAAATTTGTGGAAGGGTTACTAAAAGAATGTCGCATGAAGGTAACTTGTTTAAAAACTTATATTTTCTACTCTTCTATAAGTAGGGTGAAAATGTCTTTGTGGAGGACTTTCAAGACAGTTCCAATAACAAACTTCCATTAGTTTCACTGGTAGTTTTCTGCCTGGAAGCCTTTCAGAATCAGTCCGGGCACATCTATGCTACATGGAAGATCAATGCTGCTGCTGTCTATCTTCCAAGGGTTTGATTTAGTGGGTGTGGTGTAGAGCTGCTAAATTGAACTCCATGGGGTGCCCCTATTGGAGCAGGTAATCCTGCTCCTCACGAGGAGTAAGGGAAGCTGATGGCAGCGTTTACTCCTGTCAACCTTCCGCTGTGTGGACGGCACAGAAACGCAATGTAAGATGCATCGACTCCAGCTATGTAATTTACATAGCTGGAGTTGTGTGTCTTACTTCAGCCTTTCCACGTAGCATAAACCTGGCCTTTCTGAGCTGATCTCCTGGTATTCTAGAGATAGTTGCCAGGCAGCGGCCCCTTTTTCTTGGTATGTCCGGCTCCCAATTTGCATTAAAAGAAATACGTTCCTTTTCCAGACATTTTATAGGGATTTTATGGGATCAGGAATGGGAGAGAAGAGGTAGTCTGCGTGATCACAAACTAGAGAAGAGGTGCCTGTGTAAACTCTATTCAAATGAGGTCCACAAACTGACTAGGTTTGGGGATCCTCTATTTAAAAAGTCCTTGTTTACAATATAGAGTAATAATCTGTGTTCACTAGAAAAGTCCTCCTGAGTAGTTAAAGAAACAGTTTATGATGCAAATATATTTGGATGACTATTTATGTATACATTATTTAGAAACTTACTGAAAATTAATATACTTTTGACTATAAACATTGTAATCAGAACTGATGTTTCAGTGGCCAGAATTGAAGGGATACTGGATGATTTAAAGCCAGTAGATGTACTCATGAACGTTTACTAATACTCTGTAAATCATGATGTCTTGTAGACTAAGCGTATGTTGGTAGAGAAGATGGGTCATGAAGCAGTAGAGCTGGGACATGGAGAAGCCAACATAACAGGTCTAGAGGAAAATACATTGATTGCTAGTCTTTGTGATCTGTTGGAAAGGATCTGGAGCCATGGTCTACAAGTCAAACAGGTTGGTAACTTGGTCAGGAAAAAGCGCGTATACACAGTACTATTTAGCAGATACTAAAATATTTCCTGTAATCCATTCCTTTAAACTACTTTTTGGTGAATCATTTCTAAATAGAGCTGAAAGTATCTAAGCACTTCGGGCACAGCTATTCATTTCCTTATATTTTGTGAGGCTTTCAAGCAAGAGAAGTCTTTCCACAAATTGTAATAACTTTTTTTTTTTTCCCATCCTAAGAAGGAGTTATGGACTGGGGAGAAAAAAATGGATTCAGGGAAAGCTTCATGATCACAGGAAATGACTTGTTCTGTGAAATGGTCCTTTCCTGTTCTTGTTGGTCCCATTGCTCAGGAACAAAGAATTCAAGCAAGAACCCAAAGTGGCTTCCTGGATCCACTGACCCACCAGTCTCTAATCCAATATCTGTTTTATTTCCTTTGGCTCCTTTCTCATTTATTTTAAATGTCTCCTATATGTTCTGTTTTTCAGGGGAAATCTGCATTGTGGTCCCATTTATTTCAGTACCAGGAAAGGGAAGAGAAGCAAGAACATATGGCAGAGTCCCCAGGTGAGTATTCAACAATTTGTTCTTCATACGCTGTCAGACTCAACAGTAAGCAATCCCATTTTTAGCCAGACTGAGGCCAGAGCACTTTGTGGTGGCTTTTGTTTTGTGTTTCCAGCATGTCAGTGATACTGACATCATACTGAGTAATTTCAATTCTTTCAAATATTTTACCTCTGGATCGAACAGATGGCTTATGTGCTACAAATGATGTCCTGTCTATTATTACCTTCAAAAAAATCATGGGGATATGGCATTTTGTTTAGTCTGTTCTATTTTGACTCTGACTAAGCAGTATGTTTTCTGAAGCAGTTGATAGAATCATGCAGAAATGTAGAGCTAGAAGGGGACCTGAAGAGGTCAAGTCCAGCCCTTCCACTGAGGCAGGACAAAGTGTACCAAGACCATCCCTAAGAATATTACAGTGCACCAAATGTCAGTTGTGTCCACTTGGGTTTCTTGAAGGTATGAAGCCCAACTTGAGAAGTAGCCAATATTCTTTCATCAGCCTTGCTGAATTAAACAGAGCTATACACTTTTTTTATTATTATTATCTTCTATAAAATATTTAATGCCTGAAATCCTTTTAATACAAAATCATGAAATCTGAAACTTCAGTGCAAACTTTGAAGATGCTTTCCTTGCATCAATAACTTGCTGATTATCCTTCCTAACTGAAGATTGTCCTTTCAGCATATTCAGAATGATCAAGCTTTGGTCTTCTAAGATCATCAGGCTATGATGGAACTTATTGGCCAAGAGACTATCAAGTGTTTGACTGAGCTTTGGACTGATAGGAGTCAGATTTTAGAGACAATTTCTCAGGCCTTGTCTATACTGGCATGTTTTGTCATCAAAACCTCCCTTTTGGCAACAAAACAGTGAGACTGTTAACACTACAATGCAACTTTGTTGGGGGGAAAAAAACACCTAGTTTTGGCAAAAAAAATTCCACCCCAGTGAGAGTTTTGTCTTTTCCCCCTCTTCATTGTTGACAAAGAGCCAGTGTGGACTCTGCTGTTTGTTTTGTCGAGAGAACTGGCTTCCGCCAGTATCCCACAATGCCTGCCCTGATGGCTGTGCTCAGTGTTTTGTGATCTCTGGTGCCCTGGAGGCATGCACCCCTCCCCTTTCAAAGCTCTGGGGAAGTATTTGACAGCTGAGCGAGCTGCTGCATTTGGGAAACAAACAAAAAACAAATCATTGGAATGCTTCTGTTCTGCTGATGCAGGGGGAGGCTTGGAGAAAATGTTGTGCTTCTTTGACATTGCTCAGCGCAGGGAGCTCATAGAGCTACAAGGGACTCCCAAGAAGCCCAGGGATCAGTTCTGCCTCCCCACTAAATAGCACTGTGGGATGCTTACCCACATAGCTTCGCTCTGTCCACAGGGGAGCTAGCAATGTGACCATGAAATGTGGACAATCGGAGGCAAAAAAACTGGTTTGACTGGTTTTCACTTTTGGCAACTTTTGCATGTTGATAGCACTTCTGTCGCCAAACCTTCCGAGTGTAGACTTAGCCTCAGAAGGAAGTGATGCACAAAAATCCCTCCGGCCATGTCTACACTACAGATAATATTGAAGCAGCCACAGTTGATATACCAGAGTTTGATTTAGTGGATCTAGTTGAAGACACACTAATTCGAACTGAGAGGGGCGCTCCAGGTGGTAGTCCTGTTTCTACAAGGAGTAAGGGAAGTCGAAGGGAGTGTGTGTTCCCTTTGACTTCCCACAGTGTGGGCAATGCCAAAATGTAAGTTAAGATAACTTTGACTTATGCTGCGCAATTAACGTAGTTATCCCCTAGTGCAGACCAGGGGCCTGAGATCTGTGGGCGTATAACCAGGAATATTAATCTAGCCTCTTGTCTTCAATTGAATTAATTTTTACAGATTTGGTATTCATGCCTGTTCATCTAGATCATTGTTCTTCAAAAGAGCAAGGATGGAATTACATGGCATATACTGACCTATACAAGAAATCTCAGGCTGGGAGGGAGTGAAGTGAAAGCTACATTCAGTAATTACATATTACAGATCTTCACTCATTGGCCCAGACTCTCAGTTTATGGGAATTTTCTTTTATTTGGCATTCTAAAGCTATTAAGCTACCTCATTGAGATGTAATACATGATTCTATAAATATGGCATTGGACTCCCCTGCACTGCAGCTATTTCTCAACATTGTTTCTCTAAGACTTTCAGCTAAATTAGATGGTCATTTCACGAGTTTCCTCAAATTTTTTTCTTTGATGTAGCAGCTGTACCAGGGTATTTCCAGTTTATGATAACTTCTGAGTTAATGGTGAATTCAGAATTGTGTGTTGGACAGGCATTAAATATTTTACAAAATTCACCGCCATCAAAGTGGCATATTTACACCAAATAAGTGTGTGATTCTCCCCTCTCCCTCTGCAAGTGGCTAACCAAGTACAGCATTTTGGAAAGGATTCAAGACTTTTTCAATGTCCCTTTTCAAAGCTCCTGCTGAAATGATGACAAGAATTAGAGATGAATTAGATGACAAGAGTTAGAGATGACAAGAATTAGAGCACTGCTCAGGTGACAAGTATATATCAATGGATAAACTGGTCTTTGATTCATTAAAGCTTTGCAATAACCATCTCGTGACCAGGGACATGTTGTCATGCATTGCAAGCTCCAGAAATGAAACATGGTCCTACTGTGGTAACCTGCAAGATTATTGTCTTTTGTCCTCAAACTTGTATTTCATAGAATGCTAGAACTGGAAGGCACCTCAAGAGGTTGTCAAGTCCAGTCCCCTGCCCTCATGGCAGGACCCAGTACCATCTAGACCATCCCTGATAAATGTCCATCTAACCTGCTCTTAAATATCTCCAGAGATGGAGATTCCACAACCCCCATAGGCAAATTTATTCTGGTGTTTAACCACCATGACAGTTAGGAAGTTTTTTCTAATGTCCAACCTAAACCTCCCTTGCTGCAATTTAAGCCCCTTGCTTCTTGTCCTATCCTTGGAAGCCAAGGAGAACAGTTTTTCTCCCTCCTTCTTGTAACACCCTTTTAGATACTTGAAAACCGCTATCATGTCCCCTCTCAATCTTCTCTTTTCCAAACTAAACAAGCCCAGTTCTTTCAGTCTTCCCTCCTAGTTCATGTTCTTATAGACCTTTAATCGTTCTTATTGCTCTTCTCTGGACCTTCTCCATTTTCTCCACATCTTTCTTGAAATGTGGTACCCAGAACTGGACACACTACTCCAATTGAGGCCTAATCAGTGCAGAATAGAGCGGAAGAATGACTTCTTGTGTCTTGCTCAGCACACTCCTGTTAATGCATCCCAGAATCATGTTTGCTTTCTTTGCAGCAGTGTCACACTGTTAATTCATATTTAGCTTATGGTCCACTATGACCCCTAGATCCCTTTCTGCAGTACTCCTTCCTCGACAGTCACTTCCCAGTCTGTATGTGTGAAACCGATTGTTCCTTCCTAAGTGGAGCACTTTGCATTTGTCCTTATTAAACTTCATCCTATTTACTTCAGACCATTTCTCCAGTTTGTACAGATCATTTGGAGAGTAGGTTCATAATTCAGAAGCACTTGGAACCCCTCCCAGCTTGGTTTCATCTGCAAATTTAATAATTGTACTCTTTATGCCAATATCTAAACCATTGATGAAGATATTGAACAGAACTGGTCCCAATACAGACCCCTGCAAAACTCCACTTGTTATGCCCTTCCAGCATGATTGTGACCCATTAATAACTACTCTTTGAGAGTGGTTATTCAGCCAGTTATTCACCCACCTTATGGTAGCCTCATCTAAGTTGTATTTGCCTAGTTTATTGATAAGAAGGTCATGTGAGACTGTCAAATGCCTCACTGAAGTCTAGGTATACCATGTCAAATGCTTCTCTCTTATCTACAAGGCGTGATATCCTATCAAAGAAAGCTATCAGATTGGTTTGAATGATTTGTTCTTTACAAATCCATGATGGCTGTTACCTATCACCTCATTATCTTCCAGATCTTTGCAGATCGATTCCATAATTACTTGCTCCATTAGCTTCCCTGGCACAGAAGTTAAACTGACTGGTCTATGGTTTCCTGGGTTGTTATTTCCCTTTTTATAGATGGGCACTATATTTGCCCTTTTCCAGTCTTCTGGAATCTCTTGACTTCCATGATTTTTCAGAGATGATAGCTAAAGGCTCAGATACCTCCTCTGTCAGCTCCTTGAGTATTCTAGGATGCATTTCATCAATCCCTGGTGACTTGCAGACATCTAACTTTTCTAAGTGATTTTTAACTTTTTTTTCTTTTATTTTAACTTCTAAACCTACCCCATTTCCACTGGCATTCACTGTGTTAGGCATCCCATCACCATCCATCTTCTTGATGAAAACTGAAACAAAGAAGTCATTAAGTACCTCTGCCATTTCCAAGTTTCCTGTTATTGTTTCTCCCTCTTGATTGAGCAATGGGCCTACCCTGTCCTTGGTCTTCCTCTTGCTTCTAATATATTTGTAGAATGTCTTCTTGTTACCCTTTATGCCTCTGGCTAGATTGAGCTCATTTAGTTCCTTTGTCTTTCTAATTTTGCCCCTGCGTACCTGTGTTTGCTTACATTCATCCTTTGTAATTTGACCTAGTTTCCACTTTTTATACAACTCCTTTTTGATTTTTAGATCATATAAGATGATCCAAGGTGGTTGGTCTCCTGCCATACTTTCTATCTTTCCTATGTAGTGGAATAGTTTGCTTTTGGGCCCTTAATAATGTCCCTTTGAAAACTGTATGATGGATACCATTTGTAAAACACAATAGCATCCTGTACACAGTGTGACAATGCACACACTGAACACATGAGATCACGCTGCACGGAGGACACTCTTGTGTGGAATGTCACTGAAAAGTCATGGAAGTGTAGAATAAATGCATAATGGCAAGTCCCCCTTAAAACCTTATGTAAGTGAAGAGAGGAACATCTCATTTGCCTGACTCAGTGATTCAATAATTATTGAGACATCGTGCCTTTGTACATTTCTGGCAGATGATTAAATTGTGTGTGTGAGAGGTGATTAGCATAGCTTTTTGAGGTTTGCATTCTTTTACCATATAATCTACTAAAATTGTATACATGCAGATAAAATCTGTTAAGTTATAGCTATTTGGAAATAATTCATCTTAAGATCTCAATAAATAACTTACTGCGTTTCTGCATAAAGGACTTAAAAAAAAAAAAAAAAAAAAAAAAAAAAGCATAGAATTGAATCATCCATGAAAGACCAGAGCTAGCGGTACAAACTCTCATCAGTTTGTAAAGTGTATATCTGTAATCTAAGAAGTTGTTGTATGTCTTACTAAATGTATCACTGCATGCCCCTGTCTGACTAATGGACAACTACCAAACAATCTGACTGGCACAAATAAATTCTAGAGTGCAAAATATGTAATGGCAAAGTAGTCAGATTATAATATTAGAGTGCAGAAATGCTTGATGTTCTTGAAGTAAAACAAGCATATTAGATATTCTGTAAATTTATCAAGTGGGTTTGTTTGAGATGTCTGTTAAAATACTTTTATCAAGGCCTTATAGAACAGATTTATATATATATTCCATAGGCAGAGGAGGTGACATTTCATGAATTATCTGAAATCTCTAAGTGAAGTCTTGGATTAATTTTTAAAAAGTGACCTAGATCTACTATATATTTGAGAGAATTTGTCCATCTATATGTTTGTTCAAGAACTCCTCTTAAACCATAAGAGCTCAGACCACCAAATTTGGTGTGTACCTTCTTCTTACCATCATTTAAAGCAATGCAAAGGTTTGGCTATGCCAGGAAAATGAGATGTTCCTGGAATGGGATTCTTCTTATAAAAACATACAGAAGAGAGAATTGCCAGGCAAGTGAAAGGGGCTGGCTGGGAGCACACTTCCCCCTCTCCTCGGGACTTCCCCAGCCCTAAGCCGCCCACCTCTCAGAAACCCTTTATGGAGGCGGGGAGGGCTGAAGCTCCCCTCTCCCTGATTCATACAGGAACATTGCTGGCTGTTCCTTTTTGTTAGGGAGCCAAGGGAAAGTGCAGAGTTTGTGGCATTCCTCAGTCTGGCTGGGGAGCACAGAGACAGATGAACCCAGACCTGCCCCAACGGGGGGGACATGCGCCCCTCTCCCAGCTGTGCCTGTTGGAGCTGCAGTGGCCATGAAGAGATGCTTCTCACCTGGCCACAAGCTGCTGCTATGAGACAGGGCTGGAGTAGTCCTCTCTCCAGGGTAGCGTGAATACTGAACCCCTCATCCCCAGCTCCACCACAGAGCAATTATTTAAATGAAGGGGGAAAAATTAGTTTAGGAACTAAGCAATGTCAGGTAAATTTTCTCGTAATGCATAATGTGGAAACAGACAAACTGGAAAACACTTTGCCAGGCAATATTCCTGAAACTGCACATAACTGTTGCAGTTCTTTAGTATTGTAGGATTTCTATTACAGATGTGTACATTAATATACAGGTCGTACCTCCCTTAACCAAAACTGACTGGTCCAGCAACATCTGTGGTCCGGCATGGACCATGGATGTTCCTGGACCACAGAGCCCAGGAAGAGGGAGGTCTGGTGGCGGGCAGGAGCGCTGGCAATTCAGCCGGGAGCCCAGAGTGTGGGGGCGGGGGGAAGATGGACAACATGGCAGGGAGTTCTAGCTCCAGCAGAGCTTTCTAGCCCCAGTGGCCGGGGAGCTCTAGCCTGACCGCAGCCATGGACCTCCAGCCCCGGCCAGCGAACTCAGACTCCAGCGGCAGCCAGAGAGCTCCTGGCTGTGTCCCCGACCACAGAGCTCCAGCCTTGTTCTGGCTCCAGTGGTTGGGAAACTCCAGCCCCAGTGGCAGCCAGGGACCTCTAGTCCGAGCCACGGAGCTCCGGCTCCGGCTCCATCCCTCCACCCTGGCTGCAGAACTCTGGCTGCGGAGCTCTGCCCTGGCTGCGCAGTTTTGGCCATGGCACTGTGGCCCCAGCAATCAGGGCCAAAGACAGCCCTGCAGGCTGAGGCAGCTGTGAGGGCAGGCTGGAGCCCTAGCCCAGTAGCAGCATGGCCATGACAGAAGGGACCAGTCAAGTCCCCAGGGTGCTGGACCAGCGAGGTCCAACCTGTACTACAAACTACTGTAACTTTTTAATCTTTTAATATTATCTTTTTTTTCTATATAGTTGCCCTTGGCCCAGAAAGAAGGAAGTCTGACACAGGAATTACCTTACCTACATTGAGAGTCTCACTTATCCATGATATGAGGTACAGTATCTTACCCTTATAATGACCTTAATAAGGAGCATTACACAGATTCCATTAACACAAATGCTTTGGATTTATTCAGGTTAAGTAGAATTCATCATCCCTACTATGAAAGGACCACATACTCACATCTGTGTGGCTTACTGTCTAAAAAACTGCTGCATAAGTCACATATGTCACAAAGCCATGGAATCCATGACAATCCTGGAGCCTTACTGCTCATGTAATACTTTTTAGTAGCATAAAATATTATCATTTTACATAGATCTGCTGAAATACCAGCTACAGCATTTTATTTGTTGAAGCAGGAAAGCCTAAGTTGGCCTAGGAAAAAGAGAAACTAGAATCCAGAAGGGCATAAAAAATCTGTCCATAATGGTTGAGCTCTATTAATTTCTAAATAGGTAGGTATTTCATTAAAATTGCTATTGAAAAGGTAATGAGATTTTGAAAACATATATTGAGCCAAGCACAAATTTTAATGATTGCTCTCAATGAAATATAATTCCAGAAATATTGTTTCATCAGGAAGACTAGAGTAAAAAGATACAGAAAATTGTATGACATCTATGGTTTTTGAAATGCAAATTATAACTATTATAAAACAAATGTTTTGTAAGAAAATTATTCAGCTGATCCAAAATAACCATAGTATAGTAAAACTCCAATTGTCCGGCATCCAGTGGTCCGGCGCTCCCGATAATCCGGCACCAACTGGAACCCGGAAGTGCTCCGGCCGGGCAGACAATTGGAGCTGCTCTGCGCCGCTTCCCCAAGTCTGCTGCTGCCACTGCTGAAACTGACCAGTGGCGGATTTGGGGAAGAGGCGCAGAGCAGAGCAGCTGGGGTGCTGCCCGGTTGGTCCCGCAGCACCACCCCTCACCCCCCTGCTCGGCGCCCAGCAGCACCCCAGCTGCTCTGCTCCGCGCTGCTGCCGCTGCTGAAACTGACGAGCGGCAGACTTGGAGAAGCCGAGGGCAGAGCATCTGGGGTGCTGCCGGGTTGGTCCCGCAGCGCTCGGTGAGGGGCACTGCGGGACCAACCCGGCAGCACCCCAGCTGCTCTGTCCCATGGCTTCCCCAAGTCCGCTGCTGCTGAAACTGACGAGCGGCGGACTTGGGGAAGCCGGGGGCAGAGTAGCTGGGGTGTTCCCAGGTTGGTCCCGCAGCACCGCTCAGGTGAGGGGCGGCACTGTGGGACCAACCTGGCAGCACCCTAGCTGCTCTGCCCTGCCACTTCCCCAAGTCGCCACTGCCACTTGCAGCCCCAGCTGGCCTGTCACTGGCAGCTGCGCGGCGGGCTTTCCCCCTTCCATAGACCCTTCATAGCCCCCCCTTCCGGAGTACCTCCTGATACTCCGGCATATCCGATAATCCGGCACCCCCTGGGTCCCGAAGGTGCCGGATTATCAGAAGTTTACTGCACTAATTTTATGGAATAGTTTATAAAATCAGTGGTCCCCAACGCGGTGCCCGCGGGCCAGCCAAAGGCCATTCTTGCGGCCCGGGCGCCCGGCAGCCCCAAAAGGTTAGGGACCACTGGTTTATATACTGATGGCTCAAAGAAACTGAAACTATATTAAATGAGTTGGGGGCTTGAATGACACTGAGGATTAGTAATAAGATGTAAGACTTTTCATTGCTAGGTGACTAGTTCAATTTTAATTCAGGTTGGTAGTGACCACGAGTTACCATTTAATGACAATTAGTCCCAGTCTTCTCTGGAAATAAATTAATAATGTCATTATTACTGCTGACTAGGAGCCTGGTTAATGTTGTGTTCAGAAAGACTCATGATGGACTGGGCCATGCAGATACTTTACTACCTCCAGACTATAGTTCAGGTACACTGACATAAACCATGTGGGGGGTGCAGCTTAGCAGCTTCCATGCTCGCTGTCTGCATTGTACCTATTCAGTCAATAAATAATGGGCTTTAGTCTCCAGGGCTCTCAAGCCAGCATCTTTCACAGATGCAGAATTTACATACACTGTGTGAGCACATATTGGGCATGAACACTTAAACAATCGCCTCCTATCCAGAGGGATCCCCTGTGCAGATGAGAAGATAGCGCTGTCTCCATGGCTCATGCAGTCTTTGGCTTCTCTGTAGACACAGTCAACAAAGTTGTTAGTTTCTACCCTTTTGTGGTAGTAGGCATTTCTGATGTGGACATCTGTCACTGGGATTAGGATGGAGACCAAATAACTCTATTTATACAATACTAGACAAAGCACGTGCAGGTTTTTTTTTACAGCTGAACCTGTTTCACTGTTCTAATTGCTCAGTTGATTAATAATTTAATCTTTCTCTGGAGAGAGAGAGAGAGAGAGAGCGCGAGTCAAAGTAAATTTTATATCCCTAGCAATGAGGGTTTTCATTGCTTTAAACAGGAGATATTTCTGACCAAATCTATGAATAACAAAGATTACAGAGAGAGAATTCTTTCCAACAAGAGTAGATTATTCGAACATGACTTATCAGATCTTGCCCTGAGAATTCAGTTGCTGCTTGTACATTCTTTAAATGGATCTCAGGATGGTGCTGAGCTGTTAATTACTATTGGAATTCTACTTTCTGCTCTTTGTGGATTATCGCCTATCCAGTACATTTCTTAGAAGAAAGTACCGGTAGTACAAGGTAGTCGAATTTAGTTTTCAAGGCCAGTAGTCCAACAAACATCCCTTATCTTCTGGAAGATTTGCTCATTGACTAATCTTTGGCAGGTCAGTTGCTTTTTTAAATCATCAACTAGTCAACAAGTCCTGAAATAAGCCCGGTCATGGTTACCATATGTCTTTTATGTTACTGAAAGGAACTTCAAATCCATGCTGCTGGTGTTTGGCCAGGTATAAACTGGCCTTGTGGGACAACTGTTAAGCAACTGATTACATGGTGACAAGTATCAGAAGGGTAGCCGTGTTAGTCTCAATCTGCATAAACAACGAGAAGTCCTGTGGCACCTTATAGAATAACAGATTTATTGGAGCATAAGCTTTCGTGGGCAAAGACCCCCTTGCATCTGACAAAGTGGGTTTTTGCCCATGAAAGCTTATGCACCAATAAATCTGTTTGTCTATAACAGGCATGCCAAACTCGAAGCCTACTGAGGGCTGTATAAATGAAAACTGATAGCTTTCAGGGCCACCAAAGAAAATGTACTTTATCAGAAAGTCGTAATTATTTATTATTATTAGATGATGTTTTAGGTATATTTTATAATTTTTTCAGGTCTTGTTTTAATATAATACAATAATTTGATGTGTAAAATTATTTTCTCATATAAAATAATTTTTAATTTAAATATAAATTTAAGGTACTTTTTATTTTTTATGAGAGACACAACTTGTTTTGTTGAAATAAATTGCAAAAATTTGACACATTTATTGATATAAAATTAATATACATTTTGTGATTTTTATTTGGGAATAAATAAATAAAAAACCCAAAATATTAACAAAATAACCCCCTCCTCTTCCCCAGAGCCAGGCACTCCCATACCCCTGTTCTAACCCAATCTCCCTCCAGTCCCCCAGAGACAGGCACCCCCAACCTAATGCCTCTTCCCTTCCCCAGAGCCAGGCCTTCCCCAGCTTAATGCCTCCCCTCTCCCCCACAGCCAGGCACACCCGGTTTCCCCAACCCTAATACCTGGGTCCTGGAGTCGCCGTTGCCACCACCACACATTTCTTCCTCAGGCACTCTGGGCAGCGTGAGCACAGCAGCCAGCTGTGAGTGTGTGTAGGGCACCATGCGCAGAACAGCCCAGCTGGCTGCGAGCATGTGCTGGGTGCTGTGTGCAGAGCGGCCCTGGCCATGAGCAGTCGCACTCAACGTTTTTTGGGAAAAAGGAAAGAAATTTAAGGGGTTTAGAAATCGAAGTGCAGATGCCACAATATAAAGCCATCCAGTTAGCACTTGAAACTGAAAGATTTACTGCATTACTGTGCTCTAGAACAATGTTTCTTAAACTTTTTGAGACCACGGAACACCAAACAATAATAATTTTTTTTTATGCGGAACACCTATGAAAATTTTCTTCAAAAAAAAAAATTGTCGTCAGACAAAAAGACGAAAAACAAAGAAGTAACAAAAACAAAGAAGAGGTCGCAGCACACCTGCGAGTTGTTCACCTAACACCAGTGTTCTGCAGAACATAGTTTCAGAAACACTGCTCTAGAAGGGTCGCGCTCATAGTAAAGTTTGGAAGCTCACAGAGAACAAGAAGGCTGGGAGGTTGAGGTGACTGTGCCAAGCAGTGATTCCTAAGGGAATGCATTCTTTTGGGGTGTTAGGGACTGCTCACTCTTGCTGCCCGTTCTAACCAACCTTCTGATGTTTTACTGAGTGTTAGTGTCAGAAAAGTACAGTAGCCAAGAATATAAAAAGATGGCATGATGGTTTTCCTGGAGCACTGCCACTGATTTACAGAAAGAGGAAGAAAACCAAAGTGTCTTGCGGAGTGTTTCCCTGTCCATGTAAAAAAACAAGATGGAGTGGGGTATTGGCTAACTGCATTCATCTGGCAAAAACATGGTAGTAGCAATACAAATTACCAAGGGACTAATAAAAATGCTTTCCAGTAGTGAGATGATGTAATTTTGTCAAAATAACACATTTCATCTTGCCTACAGTACATAATTAACTTGTTTCATTACTTGTGTGTAGTGTTATATCCATGTCAGTCCCAGGATATTGGATACAAGCTGAGTGAGGTAATGTCTGTTACTGGACCAACTTCAGTTATTACCTCACCCACCTTGTCTCTTGTTTCACTATTGTTATAGTAGAGGGCAAGGAATATTGACTGTACACTTGGTGGGTATGGTGTTTAACAAGGAAAAAAAGGAAAAGGTGGTACCAGAAAAGAGGGCTCATTTCCGAAATTGCTTATTTCGAAATAGCACATTGATGCTACAGGGAAGCCTGAAAATTAGTCTGAGGCAGGCTTACCTAATGTGGACGTGATATCTCAATTTAGAGCCCCAGGAAACACTGGGGAGTAATTACTTTGAATGGCCTACAGGAGTAGTTATTTCAGAATAAGCATTATTCCTCGTGGAATGAGGCTTTTACAGATTTTGAAATAAGCTGTCTGTTATTTTGAAATTATTTCAAAATAACAGAATGGCTGTGGAGAGGCTTGCATTGTTATTTCAAAATAATTGTGCTGTGTAGATGCACCCTAAGTTAGAGAACTTGATGGGCCACAAAGAGGTAAGATGACAGGTAAGGGAATGGAACACTGAACAGGAGGTAGATACACACAGTATAAAATAACGAGGTTGCTTGTTTTTGAGTTAACATATTGTGCTAATGTCTGTCACAGTATGGATGACATAGATCAGCCGTGGCCAACATGCAGGTTGCGAGCCGCATGTGGCTCTTCTCCTTCCTTCCTTCCTTCCTTCCGCCCCCCTCCGCCCCCGGCGGGTGCGGCTTGCAAAGCCCCCTTCCTCCGCAGCTCATAGCCACCCCCACACCCCTGAAAATGGCCCTTTCCTCCCGGCTCCTTGTGTTCACTGCGGCAGGGGAGCTGTCCAGTGCGGCCATTAAAGATGGAGTATTAAAGATGTCATCGGCTGGCAGGAGCCTGATGTGGCCAAAAAGCCTCTAAATGCATTTTCTTAAAGGGGCAGTTTTTTTTTTTGTTTTTTAATAAACCCCGGCTCTTCACGCTGGATCTACTGATATCTTGGCTCTTTGCCCGGAATGGGTTGGCCACCCCTGACATAGATGTTTGTCTACATTTAGGTCTGTTAACTGGGCTGGATTAAGAAAGAGGCTTTAGGGGCTGCAGCCCAGAGCCTTGGGCTAAGGGGGAGCCTGCAAAAAGGATCTCCAGGCTGCCAAGTGTCCAGATCGGTTTGTGAGGCCCCATTATCCTGAGGGCTTGGTCTGCAGGCATTAAAGGCCGTGTGTATGATCTGGCCCTGCTGCGTTGGGGTAGAGAGGAGGTAGATCTGCACCACAAGAGATTTCAGGCTAATGGGAGCTGAGGGTGGGGTGGGGTCTATAGAGAAGCACAGGGCAGCTCAAACCACCCTAAGCTGCCTGCTTCCCCTCCCCCAAACAGGAGCTGCCCCAGATAAGCACCCTGCACCCCAAAACCCTACCCCAGCCCTGAGCGCGCCCCCCCCCCCGACTTTATCTCCTAGACACCACACTCCAACCCTGAGCCTCCTCTAGTACCCAAATTCCTGCCCAGACCCTTCACCCCCCAACCCAGCCTCCTATCCTGGAGCCACACTCCAAACCCTGTAACCTTCCCCAAAGCCCTTACTCCCAGTTGGAGCCCTCACCCCCTCCCTCACCCCACTCTCCTGCCTCAACCACCACTCCTCTCCTGCACTCTGAACTCTTCATTTTTGGGCCCACCCTGGAGTCTAGGGAGCCACACAAAGTCTAATAGCCTTGGGCTCCCAGAATAGTAAATCCAGCCCTGTCTGTTAAGTTGGCAAACATGGAAGGGGTCAGTGACTATTACAAGGGGTTGAAGTACAAGAGATTTGGAATAGAAACAGGCTTGTTGTACGAGATGAGGGAGTTTATTTCAGGCATAGGAGGCAGCATGGTTAGTACTGCATCTTCTCCTCTTCCCCCCCTCCCCTCCCCCCAATAGCAACAGGGATGACTAATGAAAGCATGACCTTGTTGCTTGCTATATTGCTTGAATCATGTGATTCCTTCCTACTCCATGGAAAAAAATATTTGAAGCAAAATCCCCCCTTCAAATTCTGTACACCCAGGAATATACACAAGCATATCTGGTCATACCATATGCTAATGGCCAGAGGATAAATTCAGTCTAACATATGTAACCCTCCAGCGAGCTTACCTTAATTAATTGCTTGACTACACACAAAGCTTTATGCTGAAGTCAAAAAGAGGGATAATTGTAGAAGTCGTGTGGCACTAAGGGCTTGGTTTCACATGCAGACTTGTGGCACCGGTGCTGTAGTGAAGACACTCCTATGCTGATGGGAGACCATCTCCTGTCTGCACAGTTAATCCATCTCCCCAGGAGGGAGAAGCACTAGCATCCGTGTAGTGCTCATAGGCACGGGAACTAAGCACAGAGAGTGCAATAGTGCCCAGGATCCTGGTTGCCTCCTCGTGTGCTGCTGGCTCCCCACCAGGGCATCAACCTGCTGCCCCAGGCTCCAGAGGCTCTGCTGCTAGCTCCGCACTCAGGGTCCTGGCTGCTGGCCCAGTGCGCCGGGGTGCTCTGCTGCCAGCCCTGTTCCCCAGATCCCAGCTGTTTGCTCCTGGCCTCCAGCTGCGGGGGAGGAGGATGTCAGCATCCGCACTCTTAAAATGTTACCACACCACTGGTAGTGTTGTCTGCAAGGGGGAGGTGCGTGGGGGTTGGTCAGTATAATTACCATCACTCGGGTGTGGACTTCTCACAGCGCTGAGTGATGTAGTAGTCATAGTGATACCAGTCTGTAGCATAGATCTGGCCTAAGTCTACTAATGGCAAATAGATTAAGCAGTGCCCTAAGTATTGCCTGCTTTGATAGTTAAAAGGTTATGTAAACAACTTAGAATATTCAGCCTTGCTTTCTTTCACTTTGAACAAGGTGATGGCTATTGCAGGTGTTCAATATTGTGTCGGCTGCAGCCTTTGCTCAAAGTTGCCCTTTAAAAATAATAGGAAGACAGACAACAGCAAGAAGCAATTTTCAAATGTGTTTTGCTTTATAAAAAGTCTGTGCACCATTCATGGCATATATTTAGAGAACTGTTGCTAGAGGATAGGTTGCTGAATTGAGAGTCGGGAGCTGTTGTTTCTTTTCCCAGCTCTGCCACTGGCCTGCTGTGACACCTTGAGCATTTCTCTTCGCCTCTGCTTGCCTCTTGCCACTCCCACTCTTTTTTTTTTTAATCTGCTTGGACTCTAAGCACTTCAGAGGAAGGACTCTCTCACTGTGTTTAGACAGCGCCTAGCACTTAATCTGAGTTGAGGATTCCAGGCCGCACCACTACCATCAATTGATTTATAGTAAACCCAAGTTAGTGTAAAAAAGGTTTTTGTTTTTGTTTTTGTTTTTCCCCCCTGAAATGTTTGTTACATAGGTCAGAAGCCATTACTGTTTGGTGTTTTCCTCACAACAGTGGAAATTAGTATTTATGCTGGGCAGTGGTGTGTATATATATATACACCCCACTTTTTAACTTACCAAAATAAGTTGTAAGAACTATTCACATTACAACAGGTGCAAATGAAATAAATAGGTAGCAAAGTCCACAGTTGTTCTGCAGTGCTGGTTACAAGTTGCCTTTGTTAGCACTGATAATGATTACTGAGCCTTTTTGTTTTTTAGGTAAGCTGTATGTTTTTCAAGTGTGCAATCTATGCAAATCCCTGAGCAGATGTCTGGTTCTGCACCAGAAATAGACAGCTATGAGGTAGGCAGGGAGAATAAATTACAGTTTAGGTACCTCCCTCTTAGAATATATTCTTTTCCTAAGAGAAAATTCAATTTTGTGTTTCCTATTGCAGATAAGTTAAAATGAGCACCCGGGGGCGGGGGCGGAAATGTTGTGCTTTGATCTTCTTATCTCAGAAGACTTTAAATAACAGCAGAGTGTGCCTCAACATGATGTGGAGCAGTGATGTGTGCCTCCTATTGCCCAGTTATCTCGAAGCCCTAACAGCTAGCTGTCAGAGTCTGATCCAAAGAAGGGGTTTGCCTCACACAGTGCTTACCAGCTCCAGGACAGGGTTCTCTGCTGTGATTCAACTGGCACACATCAGTGCTGAAAAAGGGAAGCAGTGACTTAGGTAGTGAAAGACAAGAACACATATGTAACTATAGTCTGCTTTTGCAGACAGGTGGGGAGTTATAAATTAATCAGACTGTAAAATCTTAGTACACTTGTAGACTTGGTCTACACTAGCAATTTATGTTGGTATAACTACTTGGCTTAGGACAGGGCTACTTAACTTTGGAAAACCTGAGGGCCACAATGATACTCACAGCACATGCTGAGGGCCACAACTTAAGTGTGGTTGCGTGTACGTGCAAATATATATGCAAATAGCTTCTTTCACACTGACAGGCACGAATACAAAAATTAAGGCAAGACTACACAGCATGGAATCAGTTGTGCTGATATTAATAAAATGCAGTATTTACCCGATTTCCACCCATACGACAGCACTTTTAATGAGCAATGACAGTCCAGGAATTGAACTATTAAAACGCATATCAACAAAAGACCATTATATTGACTACTTTTTTGTTTTGGCTCCCACCCACAGGCTGTGTGTTGAGCCTCGTGTAAACCCAATCTGTGCCGCGGGCCACAAACAAACGGGCTGCGGGCCACGTGCGGCCCACGGGCCATGTGTTGAGTAGCCCCGGCTTCGGGGAAGAAAATACACAATGCAATGCAGTTATACTAATCTTGCCATTGCTGTAGTTAGCGCTGTGAGACAGGAGGGCTTCTCCATTTGGCATAGCTACCAGCTCTTGGGGGAGATGGAGTACTTTTGCCAATGGGAGAAGCCATCCTCTCGTTGTAGGTAGGGGCAGATTACAAGGTGGTAATAATGAGACTATGCTAGTTAGCATAATAAGCAGCAGTTATAGCACAACTTCATCAAACAGGTTTTTTTGAGTAAATGTTGTTGTCAAGTTTCCTAGCATGGGGCATTTTTGTAGAGCAAAAATCAGGTGCTATGTGAGTTAGAAAGCAGGTGTTAACAAAGCTCAGTTCAGTCCTAGTTGATGAAGCTTAGAGACTTACACAAAGGGATGGAGCTGTGTTAATTGCCTGTGCACTTAACATGCAAATTGAGTGAAAATTAACAAGTTCGCAGCTACTTTTTCCATGCACTGAGAAACGCTATTCATTTTTCCTAGTCATTGTTTTTTTTTAAAGGCTACAATCAGCCACGGCAGGGTTTTTTTTTTCTATTCTAAAGTTGCATATATTATAAGGTTTGCAGCCTCTAGGGTTCTGTCCAAGTTTGAACATGGGAATTTTATTACAAAAATCTGCAGAATAGCTCTGCTTTCTTTCAAACAGATATGTAGAAAACCTACTGGGTTTGATTATCACTTATGCAAGACCCTTTTTAGACTTCTCTGGAAGTCTGAAGGGGCCTTACTGTAAATATCTGGAAAAAATAGCAATTTAGACGCCAACTGTACTGGAGAAAATTATTTTTGTTGGGGGACTCAGTCTCCTGACAAGGTTAACACTGGTAGGTGTTAAGTGCTCTTGGAACACATCCCTGCTGGCTTTCTCTGTTTTAGGCCTCTTTTTCTTAAATATTCTATGGCTGCTGCCACCAGTGATAGGCACAGTGGGAATGTCTAAGTAGCAACTATCATTTTACCATCTGCGCCTGCTTTTAGACCATGGGTTCCCAAACTGGGGGGCGTGAAGAAATTCCAGGGGGGGCGCGGGGTGATCCAGCCCCCCCCACACACACACACACAAAGTTTTGCTGCTATTTTTGTTTTTCATCCCCGGTGAGTTCCTTTTTTTTCTCAACAAGTTTTGCTGCTACTTTTTTTGGGGGGGGGGCATGAGGCTTTCTCAAAAATCAAAAAGGGAGTGTGATGCCAAAAAGTTTGGGAACCACTGTTTTAGACTGTATCCTAGTTTAGGAGTGTAGATGGTAGCTTCCAAGACACATATTTGTGAAAGCTGACAAGGGAGCTGCTGTTGTATAACTGGGTTTCCCAATGTGACTGTTGCTTTTTTTTGAAGTCAGCCCCGACGGGTGGAGGGGGGAGGCAGGGTGACAGTTGCCCCAGGACGTAGCAATTCAAACAGGCTTGGGGCTTGTGGCAGCAGCCAGAGGCCTGGGCCCTCTAAATCGCTGCCGGAGCGCTGTATAGCACACTCCATGCGGCTCTGAGAGCTGTGGGGAGGGGCGGTGCTGGTCTCTGGGCAGTGCAGAGAGCTGGCTGCTTCAGCCTATCCCTCTGGAATCACAGAGCTGCCCTTCCCCCCACCTCGCTCGAGGGCCTGCGCAGCCTCTTGCTTCCCCTGTTTGAAGTATATTATTACCGCAGCCTCTATGCTATAGATTAGGGATGTAATAGTGTAGCCAATTAACCGATAAGCAAAAGCTTATCAGTTAATGCTATAGACTACATGCATTTCCTCCCCCACCAGTAAATTTTTAGCAGGCTGGCCAGCAGCCTGTCTCAGTCCTGGCTTGCAGCGGGTCCGGGACCTACCCCTGTTGCGGCTCTGCATTTAAAGTGTTATTGGGAGGTAGACGGGCAGGCAGCCCTGCTCAGTTTCCGCTCAGGCCGGGTCCAGAAGCTTAGACAGACCCATGTTTTCAAATTCAATTAAAGTTCTGCGATATATTGGATGCTGTCCTTTTAAATGGGCAGGATTTAGTGATTTTTTTTCTCTTGTGTCACCCTCTCTTCCTCCCGTTTCAGGCATATTCAGAACATGAGTGAGATAAAGACCGATGTGGGCCGAGCGCGAGCATGGATAAGGTTGTCTCTTGAAAAGAAGCTTTTATCTCAGCACCTAAAGCAGCTTCTCTCCAACCAAGCACTCGCTAAGTAAGAGTAACTTATTGTTCTTAAATCATCGGTTTCACAGTACCCTGATTAGGTTTTAAGGTTGCCCTGTGAGCTATCTGGCTTTGCAGCTGGTCTGGGACTAAAGCTAGCTAGCACCAGTCAGAGAGAGGGTGTTTGCTATATGAGTCTGGGTTTGGGATCATCCGTTTCCTGACACCCTTTATCAAGACCCTGTCAATTTTTGAATTGCTGAGGACCTTCCAGAATTAGAAGATGGAAGGGGATACACCCAGCACAACTTGCAGACCCTGAGCAGGATCAGTTAGGACATCATGCATTCCTCACTCCACAAAAGGAAGGTTTAAGGAAAGCTTGAACCAGGAGGGGACTCGGACAGGGTGGCTGTGCCTTTAAATAGCATTAGTTCCCATCCACTGATCTTCACAGACTTAGCGAAGACCACAGCTTACCTTAGTCCATTTCCTCTTTGTGGGAAACACATGGCCCCAGTCCATTTACAAATGCAGACATGTCCATAGTCTTCACACACGAGCCAACTTACAGCCAGTGGATTAATTAATTTGAAATAGGGAAAGAACTCCAGGTACCAGCTGCAACGGGGTGGGATTCCCTTTGCTCCCCCTCACCTTTATTGAACCTTCATACATCATTTCTCTATATATATTTTAAAAAGTTTTTCCTGCAGGACAACTGAGTGACGTCATCACATTGCTCTGCGTCCCACCTGCCTCCTTCCTCTCCCCCTGCCCCCAGCTCCAGCCCTCACTGCTTCCCCTCGCCACTTGGAATTGCTATTTTAAACCAAGCTCCTACTCCCCTTCCTCCACCCTCCACCCCACAGGGCTTTCGATGCCAAGAAACATGGCACAGTAGCCGGCAGACCCCACATCGCAGCCTGGATGGGAGGGAGGGTGCCGTGCTCAGGACAGCAACCCGGGGACAGGCGGTAGGAGCGGAGTCCCCAGCCAGGCTTTTGTGCCAGCAGTGGGCTCTTAGGGGCTCTCCCACTGCCAGGTTCTTGGGGAGCCGGAACACGGTGCCCGAGCACCCGGAGTCCGGCTGCCCTCGCGGAGACTCATCCCCTCCCCAGTGGCTGCACTTACCTTGGCTGCCACAGCAACCTCAAGCCGCTGCACCGACCTGTCTGCTCCTTCCTTTCCACTCCCGGTGGGCGGACAGGCAGGTGGCCTTGGGCTCTGCAGGCAGGGCTGGGGCAGCGAGCAGCGCAGGCAGGACCGCATGGGGGAGAGTTCAGGACAGCAGCCCCCTGCACTGCGGCTTTCCCCACCTCAGCAAGCTGCAGTGTCCTGGAGCGCTGTGTCTGCACGGCACCCCTGCGCCTCCCCAGCCACTGGGGTTAGAACAGCTGGGAGCAGGGATTAGGGTTGAGGGGGGAGGGAAAGGGCCCGGGTTGGTGTTGGGGCGGGGGGGCGCAAAGACCCTGGCTTGCAGGGGAGGTGGAAGAAGGGGGTCCTGGGCTGGCGTGGCAAGGGTGTGGGGGACCCAGGCTAGTATAGCTGCAGCCCAGCCCTCCCCTGTGGCTAGGGAGAGAGCTGGGGTTGCCTACCCCCTAGGAGAGGGGGATTGGCAAGTGCAGCGAACAGGGGGCACAGCCCCCCAGTATATAATATGTATAAAATTGGTGTGTATTCCCATTGGGAGTATCTGCCTTTGTACAGGAGTTTATGTACTGGTATTAAATACGTAAGGTGTCATATACCAGGTGGCCTGGAGCACCACTGAGGGGCTCAAATCAGGGTGAAATGCTTAGAACCAGGGCTATTTACAGGCCAAGACTGGGGTCGTCCTCTGTAAGGCACCAAACCAGTCACACACAGCACTCCAGCTGCCAATCTGGCCAGCAAGAAATTGCATAAGCAAATCCCCTTAGACACTCCAGCTTTACCTGTGCCACAACCAGCACCACTCCTTACAACTTCATCTCACCAACTCCGAACAGATTCTCCCAGTCCCAAAGGACCAGCCAGAGTCCCAGGTCAATTTATACCTCAGATCTTACCCAAAAGAGCGCACTGTACCAATCCTTTAGAAACTAAAACCTAAAGGTTTATTAATAAAAGAAAGAAAAGGTTGAGAGTAAGATGGTTAAAGAAAGCACATTTCATACATCAATCACCAAGTCCTTGATGCAGGCTCTTAGCAGAGATGTAACAAACTGCTAGCTTAAAAGTCTCTGGAGTACATCCTATGTTAGGATGGGTCCACAATTTCTTCCCAGCCTTCTGTCCTTAGCAAAGGTGCTTCTGGAGCGGAGGGCAGGAGCGAAGACTAAGATGGAGGCCAGAATACTTTTATAACCTTGCCCATGGGGGAAATCCATTGTTCTCCTGGGTGATGGTTCCTCACATGATTGCCAAACCAGTCAATGTCTGTTTTAGGCAAGGAGCCATGGAGTATCCTAGTGTGTCCTTCTCAGGCAAGGGGCCATTGTGTGTTCCTCAGGTGTCAGTTGGCAACCCTTAAGAGCCATTTTCCATGCAGCATTCACTGGGCCACCACCCCTCACAATAGGTGGTCGACATCTGCTGCTGTCTCCCAGACCAAAAATATGTAAAATAAGTACAGAGCCCATATTCATAACTTTACATACAAAAGCCATACAAGTATATGAGTAGCATAGACAAAATCAGCATAGCATAAGCTTTCATTAGACACCTCACAGAGCCCACCTTACATAAATTTTGGGGCAAACACAGACAGTGGGTGCAACACTGCTCTGCATTTTCCTAATACAACCCAATAACGTGACATCAGGTTAGTGCTTTTGCTAGTGTTGGTCAACATAGCTACATTGACTTCAATGGATCTCTGCCAGTTTACACCAGCAGCAGATCTAATACTTCCTTTCTATGTAAATTAACCCTTAGCGTGGTGTTGTGGGGTCCACAGACCTTTTAACGTTGATTGTCTCTTTTTAAAGCACCAACAATATTTTGCTTTCTCACAGGAAGCTTTATAAGCGTTACGCTTTCCTACGCTGTGAAGAAGAACGAGAGCAGTTCCTCTATCACCTGCTTTCGCTCAATGCTGTGGATTACTTCTGCTTCACGAGCGTCTTCACCACAATCAGTGAGTTGGGGGACTCGGACTTTGTCTTGAGTGAAAAATAGTCGCTGCCGGGGTGACGGAAGAGTGACCCTGAGATGATCAGTGTAACTGAGGTCTTACCAAGCAGCCTGCAGTCATGGCTACTGAGATCAGTGCCTCTGGGTGTTGCTTTGGGTAACCAGCTGAGGGTGTAAGCTCATGTGCGAGTGCCTTGGATACAGAATGGGATTGTGGAGGAGAGTAGCGTTCAGACAATACTACAGTATTTAGGTGTCCTGGTAAAATTTTCATATAATAGAATTATGTAGCCCTTCATTTTTTATTGGGGTCTGCTACATCTCCAGGCTCCCCCATGTTTTGCCACTATATGTCCACCTATGTCTGAGAAACAGATAGGACTTTGTGGGGCCTGTTAATGGCACACTTTGAAGGATGAGACAGAAGTAGAGTGACATTGCTACAAATGGCATCCGGTCCATCCAGTTGGGAAAGTTGACAGCCCTACTGTGTCCATATTCATACACTATGCACTGTTTCCCCTTTCAATCCAAGCAATTAAAGTTTGGGTCTTTGGGGATGTTCCATTTGGAAGTAGAAATTGAGGCTTTTCTTGCCAGATTTCTTCTGCTCTTCTCCCTGTTGTTGTCTGTCACTTCGGTTTCTCTTTCTCTCCTATCTCAAACACAGCTGCACAAAACAATGCTCCACTCAAAAACTCCTGGGTGGGTTCACACACCCCTTTTTGTCTTAGGTGGGGCTTACGCACAGGCGCTGAGTTTTATATTTCTCTGGAGGTATTCCTCCCTCACTCTGCCCCTCCTCTAAATCCCCATTCTCCTGTGGTTTCTTCCCAACCCTGCTCTGTTCCCTCCCCCAAGACCCTGCACTCGCTCAGTTTTTCTGCCTTTGCTCCACCTCCTCTCCAAAAGCTCTGCCCTCACACCTCCCCTTCCTGCCCTCACTCCAGTCTGTCCCCTTAGGCTCTGCCCATCTGCCACTCTTTACTCTCCACCCGCCCCAAAGTGGCTTCTGCCAGTCACCAAACAGCGGATCTGCTTCTGCTGTGGCAGGTGGGTGCTGAGCCTCCCACAGGTTTTTCCCCAACACCACAGAGTGTTTTTAGTTACGTCAACTGAAAGGTGAGTGCACACCCATCAGCCACAGTGGATGTTTAGCCCACCAAGCTGCTTCAGCATTTTAATTGACTCGAGCCGCATGTGCAGTTGAGCAGCACCGGTGCCAGCCGCATACAGACTCAAAATGGTATCCTCTGCACAGTGTGACCTTGCATGCATTTTACAGGCAAGGTCACTCTGAGTGGTGGAAGCAGTTTTGTAGAGTAAGACTGCTTTGGGCAATTTCACCCTACCCTTTGGATGCCAGTTGGACCAGTAGCTTATCCCATCTCACATCAAGGCCTACTGACATTCCCGTAGATTTTAAGTAGAGCTGAGAGAATAGTGTCCACTGAATTGTAACACTGTATAATGAGGGTCTGCTTCGTAATATTGCAGAGGATGAAAGATCCAGATCTGTGTCTTCAGCCTGACAACACAGTATTAACAGCTTTGCCAGTATTCTGATACACAGGGCTATAATGATAAATTTGAATTATATTGTTTCCTTCTTAAAATGGAGATTCAATGAAGCAGGCATTTTCTAAAGTTCCTTTTTGCTCTGAACTGGTTTTACTGCAAGGTTAATGCTCCTAGCTTTCATTGCAGTACAACAGCAACACCTGGTGGCTGTTCAGATCAATCACAAATATATTGTTTATGCACAAGTAAGGGAAGGCCTACCTATCTCATTCTCTGACTTGTCTCCCACATTTCTATCTCAGTGTTATACTGGGGTCCATTTTGATCATTTCTTATTTATTGGCTTATGCATTGTGTTTGGCATATATAGCCATTGAAAAATGTTGGCCAGTTTTCATTTGAGTATATTAACTCCAAATGTTGCAAGAGTACACCAAAAAACGTAAAGGATGTTGTTTAAATTTGAAGGACAAAAGACTCTTGATGTCTTCTCAATGTGCAGAGCTAGGAGAGCATTTTGTTTGCAATGGCAGAGACTTTAGGAACTGATTGTTGAGGCTGCACTTATACACAAGTAAATAATTGGTGCCTAGGTTGAAACCACCCGAAAGCTACTGTGCTGCAGATTAGCTTTATTTTAACATCATTATTCCTATGATACGCATTCTAGAATACTCAATGGGCTGACAGAGGAGGCATCTAACTCCTTAGCTATCATCTTTGAAAAATCATGGAAGACGGGAGAGATTCCAGAAGACTGAAAAGGGCAAATATAGTCCCATCTATAAAAAGGGAAATAAGAACAACCCAGGAAACTGTAGACCAGTCAGTTTAACTTCTGTGCCAGGAAAGCTAATGGAGCAAGTAAATAAAGAATTCATCTGCAAATATCTGGAAGAAAATAAGGTGATGGGTAATAGCCAGCATGGATTTGTAAAGAACAAATCATGTCAAACCAATCTGATAGCGTTCTCTGATAGGATAATAAGTCTTGTGGATAAGGGTGAAGCGGTGGATGTGGTATACCTAGACTTTAATAAGGCATTTGACATGGTCTCACATGACCACCTTATCAATAAACTAGGGAAATGCAACCTAGATGGGACTACTCTAAGGTGGTCTGGATAATACTGGCTGGATAACCATTCTCAGACAATAGTTATTAACAGTTCACAAGCATGCTGGAAGGACATAAGTGGGGTTCCGCAGGGGTCTGTTTTGGGACCAGTTCTGTTCAATATCGTCATCAAGATATTAGATATTGGTATAGAGAGTACGATTATTAAGTTTGCAGATGAAACCAAGCTGGAAGGGGTTCCAAGTGCTTTGGAGGATAGGTTCATAATTCAAAATGATCTGGACAAACTGGAGAAATGGTCTGAGGTAAATAGGATGAAGTTTAATAAGGACAAATGCAAAGTCCTCCACTTAGGAAGGAGCAATCTGTTTCACACATACAGAATGGGAAGCGACTATCTAGGAAGGAGTACTGCAGAAAGGGATCTAGGGGTCATAGTGGACCACAAGCTAAATATGAATCAATAGTGTGATGCTGTTGCAAAGAAAGCAAACATGATTCTGGGATGCATTAACAGGAGTGTTCTGAGCAAGACACGAGAAGTCATTCTTCTGTTCTGTGTGCTGATTAGGCCTCAGTTGGAATATTGTGTCCAGTTCTGGGCACCGCATTTCAAGGAAGATGTGGAGAAATCGCAGAGGGTCCAGAGAAGAGCAACAAGAATGATTAAAGGTCTAGAGAACATGACCTATGAGGAAAGACGGAAAGAATTGGGCTTGTTTAGTTTGGAAAGGAGAAGACTGAGAGGGGACATGATAGCGGTTTTCAAGTATCTAAAAGGGTGTCACGAGGAGGGAGAAAAATTATTCTCCTTGGTCTCTGATGATAGGACAGGAAGCAATAGGCTTAAATTGCAGCAAGGAAGGTTTAGGTTGGACATTAGGAAAAATGTCTTAACTGTCAGGGTGGTCAAACACTGGAATAAATTGCCTAGGGAGGTTGTGGAATCGCTTATCTCTGGAGATATTTGAGAGAGATCTATAAGGGATGGTCTAGATGGTGCCATGAGGGCAGGGCACTGGACTTGATGACCTCTCAAAGTCCCTTCTAGTTCTAGTATTCAGAGTCTGAGTCTTTTCTGTCTGTTACTAAGCTATCTAAACTTGAAATGGTTTTATGACCTCTTTTATGATGAGTATCTATTTTTCATAGTTCATGCAAACACTGCATGTTGGATACTTTTAAAATTCTCATTTACAGTACATATTGAGAAGGATTTTTACTTGTAATACTTCCGAGGTACAGCACAAGAACCAGGTCCTAATTATAATGCATTGTGTAAATCACACTCTTAAAATGCAGTTGTTTTGATTCTGGATTTTTTTTCCTCCCTCATTTTAGTGATTCCATACAGGAGTGTGATAATCCCTATCAAAAAACTAAGCAATGCCATCACCACATCAAACCCATGGATTTGTGTTTCAGGAGAACTAGGAGATACAGGAATAATGCAGATCCCTAAAAATCTCCTAGAAATGACATTTGAGGTACGTGCTCACTCTTCTTTTTCAATATTCAGTTTTGAGCATTACTAAGAAACATTTATTTTGCTATTTTTTTCTTTGTATTCAGAGCACAACTTTTTAAATAGTTTGTGTGTCCACGGTCACTGTAGACTTGAAATAAAAACCAGAAAACTAGTGGTTGTAAAGTTATTATCTTCATTGATGAACAGAACAGATCTGTCTCCTGTCAGAACTCTTTCACTGGCTTTTGCTTACCCACTGTGTCTAATTCATACTACTGGTCCTCATCTGAACAGCTCTCTACAACTTACCTCAACTTACATCCCTCCTCACCTTTCTTACTATTCTCTGCTTTCCCTTTGCTCTGTCAGTGACAACAGCTTCCCTATGACACTCTTACCTCCTCTCTTGTCTTAAAGCTTAGCTCCTTGCTGCCCTCGATCTATTTGAGCTCCCTTTGCTGAACACACAAAAAGCTATGGTGAAGGGATCAAAATGCTGACTCCCACATATCTTTAGCCTGCTGGGACAGGGCAAAGTTTATATACTATGCAGCTACTGTGGTAAGCAGCTTCTAGGCATACCCTTGGTCATACACTTTGTGTCTGACTCTCCTCTTTGCAGTGGGGACTCCACAGTGCAGTTGCCTGAAACGAGTGCCATCTCCCCAAGCCTAACAGCAGCTCCTGTATGTTCCCCTGAATCTCACTAAAGGTGAATGTCTGCTAGTTTACAGTTACCTCTTCAGGGGTACCCGGTAGTGAAAGCCACCAGAGACAAGCACACAGCGTGCACAGGATTCTAAAACTCCATTGCTCTTCGTTTAATAACACAAAAAATACATTTCTGTCTGTCAAAGGTTGAGCATTCTCCCCCAAGGCACCTCCTGCTTGTCGATTTGCTAATTAGCTCTTCAGCCCTGGAGTGATCCAGTGACAGTGGTCATCTAGCCCCTGCCTCCGGCAAACTGCAGTCTGAAACAGCCACTCATCATTGGCAAGAGAGTGTGGACTTGTTGCCTTTTCCTATCACTGGCTGTGTCCCTGCAGCCTTAGCACACTCAGGCCTTGCCTCTGGCCCTGCAGGCTGGGAGTGAGGTCAGGCCAGACCTCCCCAGCTCTGACTGCCTTTCCCCAGCACTGCTCTACCTCCAGGAAGCCTCCTGCTTCCCTGGCAACCAGGTCCCTCCTGCTCAGCTGGACCCTAATTGGCTGCATCTGCCTCAGCTATGGGCTCCATTGCCTGAGCCCTCCCCCAGGGCTGCGTTTTAACCCTTAAAGGGCTAGTGCAGGGCAGATGTCCCAGTGCACTATCCAAAACAATACACACCCCATTTCTCTCATTCCTCACTACCATGGAGAGTTCTTTGGGCTTGGGCAACTCCTTCCCCTGCAGTTCAAGAGTCTTTCCAGCCCAGCTGGCTTTCCCTGACCTTGGTTAGGCCATAGTTAAAGCAATCCCCTTTTATGAAAGCCTGACCGTTTCTTCCACTCTGCTACCAAAGTTTTCTGTCCCTTGAAAAGCCTTCTACCTTTTGCCTTCTTTGAGTCCTTTTTAAGTCCTGGCTTTTTCATCTCTGTCCCTTTTTGCTCTATTTGGGAATTTTCCACACACTCCACTTCCCCTTTCTTGAAGTCAAGTTGGAGAAAACAGCTTCTCACCGCTCCAGACAACCTCCTCCGCATGCCCATTAAGTCTAGAGCACAATCATGACAGTTAATGATTCTACCCTGTCCCTGATCTGATCAGTATGTGCTGTTCATGTCAGCAAGTGGTGGATTTCACATCCCCGTAGGCCAGGTCTACACTGCCGAAGAAAGTCAACCTAAGAAAGTCAACTCCAGCTACAAAAATGGGGTAGCTGCAGTCCACGTACCTGAGGTTGAATTTCTGCAGTATTCCCCACTACGGATGTAAATGAGTAGTCAACTAATCAATAAGCCTAGGCTTATCAGTTAGTCGAGTCAACTACTTGCATTTCTCCACCACCACCCCCTTTCCTCTGTATCAGAGGCAACGAGGGTGGGGAGGGGAGCAGGAGCCAGTGCTGGGGGGAGCCAGCACCATTTCCACAGTCCCATCTCCCTGCCCATGCTGCTGCCTCTGAGAGATAGCAGCATGGGGGGAGGCTGCCAAGAAGCAGCCTCTGCCCGTGGCAGGCCTAGGCTCACTGTGGGCAGAGGCTGCTCTGGCAGCAGTCCCTGTCTGCGGAGGTCCAGGCTGGCCATGGACAGAGGCTGCTGGACTCGGCTCAAGCTGGGACTGAGCAATCCCGGCTTGGTCCTGGCTCATGCTGGGTCCAACAGCTATCCCTGCTTTAAATGTAGTACGAGCCAGGCTGCCTGCCCGCCTGGCTCTTACTACATTTAAACTACAGAGCCACAGCGGGTGTAGCTCCCGGACCCAGCACGAGCCAGGACTGAGCTCCTTCCCTTATTGACTAATCATGTAGTCGACTAAATGATCAGTGAAATACCCGCTTATTAACATCCCTATTCCCCACTGTGAGAGGTCAAGAGAAACTCTCCTGGCGATTTCCCTTATTCCTCGTGATCTGATGGAGTACTGGGCTTGACTGAGGCACCATCAGCATCTATTTTGCGGGTCCTTACTAGGTCCGCTAACTCGAACCCCAGGAAATTGATCTCTGGAGTAAAAGAAGACAAACCCTTCGGTCGGGTGGCGAACCTTTTTTGGGTTGGGGGGCCACTGACACTCAGAAAAATCAATCGGGGGCTGTACACAAGTGGGGGGGAACCCTCACTGACGTGGTCCCTGACTGAGAAGGAGAAAGACACTCCCCACATTCCCCTCACACACCAGAACTTAGGAAGGTCAACCTAGTAGATTTTGTGTGCTCCAGCCCTGTGGTGGGGCAGCAGTGGGGCTGGGGCACCACCACTGGCTCTCCAGTGTTGGGGGGAGCAGGTCCATGAGCCTCAGGAGCCAGATCCACTCAAGCTGGGGGCCACATTTGGCTCCTGGGCCTGAGGTTCCCCATCCCTGCCCTACGTACTTCTATGCTACAGCTGGAGGAGCTGCAGTTTAAGTAGCTGCTCCTGCACAAGTGACAGCTTGGATTAATCACCTAGTGCAATCCCTTCTGATACCCTAGGTGTGTACTTAGGCAGCTAGCCCATACCACTGCTGTTTGTGGTATACTGATGCAAGCAAAGCCAGTGCGTGTACGTCTCTCTGAGCCGGAAATTGCATCTCCAGGTACAGTGCAGACATACCCATAGAAACATTTCCTGATCGAACAGTTTCATAACTTCTTAGCATCAGTTGTAATTAATGCCTTGGTTTCATCAATCAGTTGACAGTTATGGACTGTTAAAACCATTGCATTTGGTACTAGAGTGTAAATTTATCATACAGTGTACTAACGTTATTACTCGGTCCTGGAAGCAGCTGCATTGAATGAAACAAATGTCAGAAGGCAGTAGAAATGGAAGGCAGCAAGTAGAATGATTTTTAAGACAAATTAAGTTAAAAAGGAGAGCAGAATGTGAAATGAGAGTACTGGATTGGCTACAGCAAAGAAGATTTATGGTGGTGGAGGTGCTGAAAGACAAACAATGGGATGACAGAAAAAATAATGCAACATACAGTCAAGATCAGCCTGACCTAGAGGCCAACTACGGTACGTCTACACAGCAAAGTTATTTCGGGATACCAGAGGTATCCTGAAATAACTACCCCACATCTTTTGAATGCGTTTGCTATTTTGAAATATAGCAGACGTGCTATTTCACCATCCCTGTAAACCTCATTCTATGAGGGATGGCTCGAAATAGTAATTTATTTTGAAATTTGGCTTTGTATAGACAGTGCAAATTGCACATCTTATTTCGAGCTTCAGGTGCTGTGTAGATGCACCCTTACTGAGTAGATACTGAGATGTTGTATGTGGGGACATGGCCAAGCTAGGCTTCATGGAAGAACAAGTCTTGGACAGGAATGAATAGCAATGAAGTACTTTTCCCTGTATTGGCAAAGATGCTCTGGAATGAGAGGGACGGGTATCATCCCTCTATAAATGGAATGGTCTCCCAATATGTCAGACATTTTATCATTCAAATCCCTTCAAAAGACCCCACCTCTTTTTCAATGCTCCTACATTCTTGCCCACATCAGCTGTACATTTGTGTGGATAATGTATTTAACAGAGGCAATCTCTATGTTGACATTTAAGCAGGGCTGGCCCACAACATTTTGGCACCTGAGGGGAGCTCAAATGACGCCCCCATGCCCCCTCGCTTGGGCCAAAACTTTGAAAGGTCTCAATTCTGCCGCCTTCTTGTTCTACTCCTCACATGGCACTCCTCCATCTCTGTGCATCTGGAGCAGAGAGAATACATATGCACTAGCAGCAGACACAATTTTCTACACTCTGGGTCCTAGTGGTGCCCCCCCTCCCCCAGTCTGGCACCTGAGGCGGCTGCCTCAGATCACCTCATGGTAAGGCCAGCCCTTCATTTAAGGCACTGTTCCAACAAACACTTCATGTGAATAGTCCTGTTGATTTCAATGGGATTGCTTGAAGGTGTGAAGATACTCTCCAGTATAAATGTTTGAAGGATTGAAGTCTTAAATTGTAACAACTTCTGAATAGGAGCATGCCCTATATATAGCATCTAGCAAAATGGTGCCTAGTCTTAATTGGTGCCTCTGGTCATAATATAATGTAAATATTAAATAATAGTGCTCTGGCCCTGTATCTGTCTTTCATGGTCATAAACTTTTCAGGGGGGTACTTCATCTCATGAAAGACTAAGCAAATTGGCATTTAATAGTAATTGATAATAATGACTAGCTTCCAGTAACAGAATGACTATTCATATTTACAAGATACTTTTTGAAAAGTTGAGCATACTGAAAACAAATGTAATAAATAAAAACACTTTTCTTGCCTATTTATCTTAGACAAAGCATGCTTAACACAGTTCCTAATTATGCATCATAAACTCTCACTGCACAGATTATAATCTCTGAAAGAACTATGAATTTGTTTTGAGGTCCTTTTGGGTTCCTCTTTTATTAAGTAAGAAACATCAATTATGTGGATACTCAATGTGTTTTCAGCTGTGTTTGCTTAGTTATGAATTCATGCTTCCTAAAGAAAGCGTAATTAAACAAAATAGTGAATTAAACTATTGTGGGTTATCTTCTAATCTGTTTCTTTCATTTTCAGTGCCAGAATTTAGGAAAGCTAACAACCGTTCAGATTGGTCATGACAATTCAGGGTTATTAGCCAAGTGGCTGGTAGATTGCGTCATGGTGAGAAATGAAATTACAGGACACACATACAAGTAAGCAATAAGTTTTAAAGGTTCTAACTTTCTAAATCTGAACTGTCATGCAAACAAGTAACTTGACTTAGACCTTAGAGGTGCTCAGAGACGCTTTTAGGTTTTAAAAGCTATAACTGAAGCTGAAAGATGTAGTTAGAAATACAAGGGGAAGTTTGACAGTATGAGATTTTGTTAAGTCTGCTGAGACAGAGCAAACGGCATATTTCTAAAGTACTTATCACCATTATCTCTAATAGTCAAATTGATGGTCTTATGTCTGATGGGCTTATGTCTGTCCAGCACAGCTATACATAAACAAATTCATTCCCAAAAGCTTGGACAATTGATTTAAAAATGGTAGCTAGCCAAAAAAGAAAAGCCATTAAATGTCTAAAGATTTGAACAGGAATACAGAAGCACAGCTTTAAGAAAATGAAAGTTGTTCAGATGGCTGCGGATGTGTATTCTGCTTACGTGTGCACGTGTCCAGCGTACCAGTGCCAGAGAACTTGTTTAGAAGTACCCATCAGTTGTCACTTGTGCCTTCTCACTGTTGTAGCCCCTTCCATGTTTATATGGACTATCACCACCCGACATGCCCCATTTCCTTTTCCCTGACCACAGTTTGATTTGGAGCGTTCAGTGTGGTAACGGCCTGATGTACGCCTTTCCCCCATCCCCCTCATCTCTCAGGTTATCCTCAGACTGAAGCTTCACCCTGCCAAACTGATGCTTATTGTGCCAGCTTGTTGAAGATCATGTTGGTTCTCTGACCTTTATCTATCTATCCAACTGGCCGGCCAAATCATAGAGCTGAAAGAGATCTCAGGAGGTCATCAAGTCCAGCCCCTTGCCCAAGGCAGGACCAATCCCAACTAAATCAACCCAGCCAGGGCTTTGTCAAGCCGAGACGTAAAAACCTCTAGGGATGGAGATTCCACCACCTCCCTAGGTGTAACCCATTCCAGTGCTTCACCATCCTCCTAGTGAAATAGTTTTTCCTAATATCAAACCTAGACCTCCCCCACTGTAACTTGAGACCATTGTTCCTTGTTCTGCCATCCGTCACTACTGAGAACAGTCTTTCTCCGTCCTCTTTGGAACCTCCCTTCAGGAAGTTGAAGGCTGCTATCAAATCCCCCCTCACTGTTCTCCAGACTAAACAAACCCAAATCCATCAGTCTCTCCTTGTAGGTCATGCGCTTCAGCCCCCTAATCATTTTGGTCGCCCTCCGCTGGACCCTCTGCAGTGCATCCACATCCTTTCTATAGTGGGGGGCCCAGAACTGGACACAACACTGGACACAAATATCTTCCACTCTGCTTCAGTATTCAGTAGTGGAATCTGGGGGAAAGGAATTGAGTAGGGTTCAGATGGAGCTGTCCTTGCATAGGCATGGGAGGGTATATTAGGGTCAGAGGGGATAAGCACCACCCTGATGGATACAGCTGAGCACACCTTTCTGGCTTTGGTGTGCTGGCTATGTGTACACCTGAATGGAATATACATCTGCACCCACATCTCAAAGAAAAAAGTTACAGTATAGGTAAGTAACTGTCTTCTTCACTGGGTATTTTACTCTGCAGCTGATGTTTTACATTTACACACTTTCATTTTGTATATGTAGAATCTAAAAGAGCCCCATCATATACTTTTTGTGTAACACTCTTCTGTCTTCTATTGTCTAATGCTTTCATACAAGCTTGAAGGTTTTCCTTTTGATTTGACAAACATAGGTAGTTTTTCTTTGTTTTTAATGGAGCTAACGTTAACATTGCTGTGTCTTAATTACTTTTTTGCAGTCAATAACATGGATGGCCAGCACAGCTTTGATAAGAGATAATTTGTTGGATAATCAACAAAGTGAGGTCTCACACTTTTTTTTTTTTTTTTTTTTTTTAAAGACACTTTTTCCATTGCTTAGAAATAGAGGGGCTTGGTTTTTTAAGTGGCAGTTTGTCACTCCAAAGATTATTTCCCATCAAATAACAATGTTTAGGTGGGTCATAGCTGACCTGAAATACTTGTGTTCCTCAACTTTGAATTTGAGTTGGAATCATACTTTAGTTGAAACTCCTCTGTTGGGGGCGTACCACAGGTTCCCGTGTGGACGATGGCTGGGGAAGGGAGTTGATGATGGCAGTCTGGAGAGAATTCTTATTGGAGAACTGATAACTTCAACGTCAGATGATGATCTTGGGAAGCAGTGCCGTACCCCCCCTCTACAGAAATCCCCAACCACAGCTCGCAGACTGAGTATCACCTCCCTTACAGGAAAGAATACAAGTAAGCCCAAGCCATTTACAGTGCTCACAGCTATAACCCTGATGATAGTGACTACTGGAAAATAAAGGCATGTTTGTTAACAGGATTGTAACCGCTAAAAACTAGGTCTAATCTGAAGGCATAATTCTTTCCAGCCCTGCCTCTGCCTTGGATTTGCTTGCTGACTTTGGTCAAATTACTTAATCTACCTGGATTTTCCCACCTGCCCAGTGGGGATAAAACCTGTCACTAAGAGCACAAAATTCTGGGGGTTATTGTAAAGTGACAAGTATTAAATATTTTTATTTCTGTTACCAGTGTCTCTCTTTTTCATGCAAAACATAATCTAAAGAGAGCAACATGAAACCAGTGCTGCGAACCATGCATGCAGTTCTGTGCATGTGTTCAGAGCATTTCCTCAGGGGTGGGAATTGCAACGCTCAGTGATTCTAGTTGCCTTTCAAGTCACATGAGGCCTTTGCTTCTGATATGTCGAAGGCCCATCAGTATTTTAGAAACAAAAACACTGAATTGTATTATATTGAAAAATTGGAAAGCATTTGGAAAAGAGCTCTGAGACTGAGTCACGGTCTGGAACATGCTAAAATGAGAGATTAAAGAAACACTATAAGCACTAAGCAGCCTGTAAACATGTTAATAAATTACTTGATGACATCCTTTAAGTATCTATGTAGAAAGAAGATTTCTGATAATAGAGGACTCTAATATAGCAAGATCAAATGGCTGAAAACTAGAGCTAGGCACATTGAAACCAGATACAGGGGGTACTTTTTTTTTTTTTTTAAGTGAGGGTAACTAATCATTGGATCAACATACCAAGGAATGCGATGGATTTTCAGTCAACCTTGAAGTCTTTTAATGTACATTGGATGCTTTTTTAAAATTTTATGCTCTAATTCATCAAGATGTTGTGGATTTGATGCAGAAATTACTGGGTAATGTTCTTTAGCCTGCATTATACCGGAAGTCTAGGTGAACTCTTAGCAATTCAGGAGCACTTCATGTGTGTGTGATGGATAGAGATTCATTAGGTGAAATAAATTATGTATAAATGCAAGTCTGTGGCCTGTGCAGTTTGTCCAGCAATATATTGGATTAGTTTGATGTCACTTACAGCTGAGGGTTGTATGTTTTGTTAAATGCAAATAACTCCATGAGCTTTCCCTATATAAAAGATACAATGTTTTCTGCACGTGTGAACTAAGTCTAGTTGTCTGTGTGTTTAATTAATGTGCATTGTCTTAATATTGTTATATTCAGCAACTGTGTTTTCCATTAATTTACAGAACCTAATGCAGGGCAGATCCAAGAGGGAATTGGGGAAGCTGTGAACAATATTGTAAAACATTTTCACAAGCCAGAGAAAGAGGTACTCGCTATCATTTCTGTAATTAGAAGAGGAAATGCATGTAAACCTTTTTATAACCAGGGAAATGGGGATCTGTGTACCAATAACCCATGTTAAACCTGGGCTTTGAAGTTCATTGTACTTAAGGAATGGTATGTATCTTTTGGTTCCCTAGAGGGGCAGCCTTACCGTTCTACTATGCGGTGAAAATGGCCTGGTTGCAGCACTGGAGCAGGTCTTTCACCATGGATTTAAATCAGCTCGGATCTTCCACAAGAACATATTCATCTGGGATTTCATAGGTAAACTGATGCGTTACGTTGGGATGAGAGCAGAGAAAGGATTAAAGGGAAATGGCCACAAGTGTGCATACCTCTGTTTTTTACCTCAGGTTTTAATAAGCTTGGGCTCCATTCCATTTCTACAGGACAAGTTTCTTGAGATAACCCTGTAAGAGTGGTGTTTGTACAGTGTTCAGTGATACAAAAACAGTCCCTGTCCTGAGCAGCTTTCAATCTAAGACAGGCACAGATTAGATGAAGTGAACTGGAAAACCCAGGTGAGGTGACAAGTTGGGACATGAACAGGGTTTTTTTTTCTGTGTTGCCAACACACATGTAAAGCTGGGGTGGAGTGGGGAGGGCTTTTAACTGATGTGAGCTAATAATGTATTTTAGCCTAGTAGAAGTAGGTGTTTTAGGAGGCATTTGAAGGGAATGGCTGGCACAGTTGAAAGTGGGGAGGTTACCCAAGCAGAGGGGGCAGTGTAAATGAAAGCAAAAGGACAGGAGCTAAAGAAAGAAACAGTGTAAGAATATGCATAATTCTAAGATGTTTTATGCAAAGTAGGTCTTGAATTGTATAAATCTTAGTTACAATTTGTTGTATTTAGGTGTCTTGTTTTGGTGCATGTATCATTCTGGTATGTGAAGTTAGAAATATGAAGTGTGAGTCTTTATAGTTTTAAATGTGCTAATGAGAGCCATTATTGGTGCCCAGGAAGCCTAATGGCTTGCTGATCAACTTAACGACTTGTAAACAGCTTTGTTTGTCCTATAAGTCCAGAAGGTGGTTGATCTAGAAAGACATGTGACCATACCACTTGGTACTGAAATCCATTTTGAGCCTGGTGTTTTTTCCATGGGAGTGGGGATGCCAAACAAAAGATTCCTGCCCTGGAGGAAAGTCTGTTTAAGCAAAATAGGAAGCTATCAGCCCTTTATATCTGGCACTTGAAAACTGCCTGTCTGCATTGCTCTATAGGGAGATGGTAACCCCAGCTCTGTGCCTTGTCTGAGGGAGACCAGAGGATCTGGTCCAGAAGGACAGGGAGGTGGAGAGTCCCCGAGAGCAAGAATGCAGGCGTCAGTGGCATGATCAGCACAGTCCCAAGAGGTCTTCCATGACCACATCCTGTCACACCCATGTTTCACCCTATATTTAGATAGAATATATAGTAACTGTGAGGTAGCTTTTGGCACATGCTGCCTTTTTCTAATGGCTTTTTTTGCATAGTTGTAAGGTGCTAAGGTGGCTTCAGGGTGTTTCCTATGAATCATGGCATGGTTTTGCTTTCTCTCCCCAGAGAAAGCTGTTGCTTACTTTGAAACCACTGACCAGTTTGGGGACAATGAAGAGGATGTCTTGCTTCAGAGATCATCTTGCAAAACATTCTGTCACTATGTAAATGCTGTCAGTTCTGCACCAAGGAACATTGGGAAGGATGGCAAATTCCAGATCCTGGTTTGCCTGGGAACTAGGTACAGATTGCCATTCTTCACTGTGGTGTTCTCTCATGTTAGAATTGTCAGTTGAACAACATTGTATCACTCTTATTGGACACCTTCGTTGACCAGCTTTAAAATATCTTGGACATATCACTTGTCCACTTTTAAATAAATGCTCTTAAGAGCAGAAGAGAAATTTAAGTTAGATGTATATTATTCTTTATGATTAGTGTGTACATTTCTGCAAGTCATTTTTTTTCAGTTTTAATGAAATTCAGGTTAATGCTGGGAAATTGTGTGCATGTCTTTCTTTAAGTGATTTTTACAGAAAGCACAGGCCTTATGAGTTCAGGATGTCCTCAAAAGAGGAGTCGGTCCACTTTTTCCTCCCCCACTCTTTTTAATAACCTAAATGAAAACAGCACGTGTCTATTTTAGTCTTTGAAAACCTTTTGGGATGAAAATCTGCCCTTCTTAATAAGATTGTGTACTTGTATAGATATCTTTTCCTTTTTCGCTTCCTTTGTCTTATGCATCTAGATATTTTTATTTTTAAAATTACATTTCACCGATATAGAATTCCCTGGATTTTTCTTTCATTGCTACTAGCCTTTTCCCGTGGCATTAATCTGACTTCTTTGATCTCTTCCCTGCCTCTATTCTCCTGTCAGTCCTCAACAAATTAAAATAATTATTTTACCTATACTGTGGTCAGAGATTTATACTGAAGCATGCTCTAAAAGTTTTACATGTTTTTCATTGACCCAAATATAATAGTGTGCTTCTGTTTCTCCGAATAGAAATTCAGAAATAGTAAAACAAATTAACGTATACTGAAAACTGGAATGGGGCACTTCTTACTACATGATTTTATGTAATGTCTAAAAACAACATGGTATTCACCTAACTGGGCCTCCAGATGCCACTGCATATAAATAATAATATAAACAGGGTCCCACTGAAATGGGGAGCTTTTAAGTGCAAATGACACATGTCACATATAGAAAAATTGATAATGTGTTCTGGGATGTGTTTTAGATTCAGTTCTACTGGACAATATATTGCATTAATTCCACTGTTCTCTCTGATAGGGATCATTTGCTTCCTCAGTGGATTCCATTATTAGCAGAGTGTCCTGCCATCACAAGAATGTATGAGGAGAATGCCCTTCTGCGGGACCGCATGACAGTGAATTCCCTCCTCAGAGTCCTACAGACATTACAAGATTTCAACATCATCCTAGAAGGGTCACTCATTAAAGGAGTGGATGTTTAACATTGCTTTGAAGAGAACTTCACTATTTCTCTGCTCAGCAAGCAAATGAAAATTGGGGACCTGTTAGAACTTGAATGCTACGGTAGTGCATCACTGTAAAGCAAAAGCACCCTGTTATTGGGTGGCAGTGGGAAACCCAGTTTATACCAGATTCAGGACTGTCCTAAAGCTGCAGACAAGCTAAAATGCGGTATTGTAGTTTATTTGAAACAGAATAAAAATAGAGTATTTTCATGTGTTAGATGTGTGTAAATATGTTATCTTTAAGAAATTATATTACTCTTAAACTTTTCTTAGACAATGTTCTTGTGCTGAAAATAAGTAGCTTACAATTGTGGGAGAGTGGGGGAACAGGGGTGTTGCTGCTTGATAGCAAGGAAGAAGCCAGTCAGTGTGTAAATACAGTGCAAACTCAGCAGGGCTTTTTTCAGGTATTGCAAAGGAACACAGCAAGTATCAGTGTGTAGCCATTGCTCTCATCTCATTCTTGGAAATGTTGTGAATGTATACTGTTTACTGTACATGGTTTCCCTTATTTTGTGTTTTAGATCCAAACCTTTCCATGCATATAAGCTGTGTCTCGTCATTATTTAAGATCTTTTGTGTAATCTTTATCAGTCAGCACAAGTTTAGGTGCATATGTAATGTTTAAATGCTAGACATGAGGAATTGTTGAACCTCCAAGAGAACCTACCAGGATCTGATATCTGGCTTGGTTTGGGGTTTGTTTTTTTGTTTGTTCTTTTTACAGTACCAGACTATATTTGGAAAGTGTCAATAGCTTGATTTGTCATTTTGTCCCTGTTCAGTCTGGTTGGCTGTCTGCTTTTGTCTGTAGGTGAGGACGTACTGTGAGAAGTTTCTGCTTTTATAGATTTGTTGAAGAACTTGGTTCAGAAGATTTAAAAAAAACCAAACTCTGTTTCTGTTTGAGACACACATGTTGCTATAGAGTCACATACACCGACTTTGCTGTGCTACAGAACTGTTTCAACCAGTTGTGATATACTGGCAAGTTACTAGTCTTCCTTTATCCTGAAGAGTTAGTGTTCCTAGGAGGCACAGGATCACTTTTTGGTTTTGGATTATTCTGCTATAAAAAAAAAAATGAGGCAAGGGGAGGGGAATTGGTGTCAAGGCTTGTGTCTCCTGCTGTTTCAAACTAACAATGTGTTAAAGAAACAAAAATGTCACAGACCCAGAACTTGGATTAACTGGGAGCTGCTGAAGTTGTGCATGGTAAAATAAAAGCTAGATTATTTAAAGCCAGTTGGGTGATAGCAGGCTGAAAATATTTGAGAAGTATCATTCCATTTCCCTTCCACTGAGATTAGATTTATGCAAAGCTGGGGGTATGTTAACTCTCAGCCATTATTAACCTTTGGCAGTGGTTCAAAATCCTTTTGTTTGTTTAACTGGTTTAATCAATTTGATCACAACTTACTCCTTCAGTGGATGCCTGGGGACATCACACAGCTTGGTATAAATAGTCTTTGCTTGGGAGAGCTCCTTTGCTAAAATAACAAATTACATTGTAGGTCATAATTGCAGTGCGCTACAAAAGATTTTGGCTGAATTTTGAACAGTGCTTTTTATGTCTGGAAAGCTAAAGTGTCCCCCAAATAAATATAATGAAGAGGAACAAGATCCAGAAAATGAAAGGCGCTTAGAAAAAAATGTGTCTCTTTCCTGCTTGCACGTTGCCACCTTCAGAACAGTATTAGAAAATGGGCATTTTAGTCACTGCTAGCTTGTAGATAAAGTTTAACATATCCAGTGAACTATGGATACTATGGAGGCAGGCTGAAGATACTGCTCCTTCAGAGTATTTGAAAAAGATTAGGGATAAAGGCAGGCTGAGGGAGGTGGAGGCAAAGTGTAAATTAGATAATACAAAAGTATTAAGTATTGATAGAAAGAAAATAGCACCAGCTTTTGCAAATTATAGTAGTGTAAAGCACTGTGCAAGATACGAAGTAGAAGGATTCACCTCACAGGCTGATGAAGCTTATGCATGGTCTGATGGTGGTATACTCTCTCTTTGTGAGCTTGTAAGAAATAACCACTCTGCTAGCTGCTGTCCACATGAGCAGTGCTTGTAACAGCATTCATTTTGGTGTCAGGAAGGAAGTCCCACCCCATATCTCCTGTAAGGATGAAAAGCAAACGGATGGCATCTGTCTTACTAGAAGCAAGAGTTGTGGTGCATGAATAGAAGGCTGACTAAAAGAAAAGGAGCCCAAGAAGGTATCTCATCTGGTCTATATTAGTCTCTGCTTAGCAGAGCTATTTCAGTATCTGAACATTTATTCAAATTGTTATCCTCAACATGGGAGGGGTTCTTCATTGCTTCTTGATTTAACCAAGGGCACAGATTTTACCAAAACAAAATTGTTCAGAATCTATGAGTCTGCTCTTGCTTGAATTGACCAATACCATCCAAAATGTTCTATCCAGGACCACAGTCTCACTATTGGTATTGTGGAGAACTGATCCTGGGAAGCTATGAACAATTCAGTGGGATTGGACTAGAAGCCACATCTGTACATTAACATCTTTAAATCATCCGAAGGGTGTGTTTTGGGGTTTCCAAGCCACTCCAGCTAGTCAACAGACGATATGGCCAATAATTGAAAATTCATCCCTACCACTTGACTTTTTGAATGAATTATAAACTATTGTGTGATGCTGAGAGTTCAGAGTTTAATTTTTCATTATTTGCTAACCAACAATATAATGTCCTATAATTAGTGTTAATGTTACCTTCCTCCCTCCCACCTGACCTCCCATCATCAAAATTATCTTCATTGCACCATGAAAAATTATCCATTTTGTCATTGATCTGTTGGCTTTTTGCAAGTAGATTACATTTCCTTTCCAGAGAGATCTGCATCCTCCTAGTTGTGTTTTCAGTTTTTTTAAGTACTTATGACTGATGAAGATAAGTAGCCATGACACTGGACTACAAGAAAATTAAGCGGAAAATATATGTAGCTTAGGGTACAAATGAAAATAGAGGTATCTTTAAAAGGCAGGCATAGATGGCAAGGACTGTCCATAGCATGAGAGGGGAAGGATGACTTAAAGGTAGCCTTTTAAATCTAAAGAATAAATCAAAACCTGTCTAACTAAAAACCTTAAATATGGATTTTTTTCCTTACAAACTAGATAGAAGAACCCATAGTATTTCACTTAACACATGACTGCACATGGAAAATTTTAACTTATGAGACGCATTTATTTTGTTAAGCTTCACACCACATGAATGATATGGGAAGAACATTATGCCTAAAATTCCCTTGCATGCAATAAAACACTGGAGGTACCCTAAGGTATTCTGAAGCATGAGGCACAGTTGAGTGCCTCTAATCCCTAATTCACTAGTTACTTGACATCCTAGGGGGTATGGTTCTTTACAATGAAATTCTATTCTTTCATGTATTTTTTTAGTAGATACTTCGATAATTGGAAACTGTGAGGGTTTTTCCTGTGAGGTCTACAGAAATCATTCTAGTTCATTAGAATGGTGAGAAGCCAATCTCTTAAGCTAACACAATTTATACTTCAGTATTAAAGCACCTTCATTGGTTGAGAAATGGAAATTTTGGAAAGATCAAAGCCCTCTGACACCTACGTTTACTCAGTTAACTCTTTATCTTTTTTTTTTTTTTATCTTTCTAGTGTCTGAGTTCTGTATAGTATTACTACACTAACATCAGTACACTAGCTTGAAAGTAAGACAATCAAATGCATCACTGAGTCTCTCTAAAACATGTATTTATAATTCTCTGAAACTAACTGGATTCCATTGTGTTCAGTGAAAAATCTGTTTGCTCTGAGCTGACGTGAAATTAGTTTATCTTTGTTCAAAATTATCTTTCTTTTTAAAGTAACGTTGATGGCATATTTAAGAAATTTCTGTCTTTCAGTCAAATGAAGGTGTGAATCTCATAGGGAAATATTCTGTGTTAAACTTGAAATGTACAAATGTGCCCTGTATAGTTTAAAAAAAAATCTATTATTATTATTATTATGATTATCATTATTTTGTCTTTACATTCTTACTAACTGAATCAGAACTGGATTATTTTCAGAAAGTATTGTTATACCAAGCACTTTAACATATCATAAACTGACATGAGTTTTTCAGGTTTTGAAGTACATTTAAATACAGCTTTTCATGCTATGTTCTTTACAAATAAAACTATAAAAATAAGAACTTGTGTCACTTTGTCCTTGTTGAATAGCGACCAAAAGATGCATGATCACACTTAATGAGCTGTTTGAAAACTAGAACACAAGTTCTGAAGATAGGAGAGGTTGAATATAACAATTCTGTTGATATCTTTTTGAGACATTGTAGAAAGAAGCTCATGGGTATTCTGTGTTTGTATTCTCCTTGATATTTAGCTCTGTCAAGCAACAAAATGTGATGGTCCATATCCTTCATTTTGAATGCGTAGGCTGAAATATTTTTGCTGGTCAGAGGAGAGAACCTTGATCATGATGAAATTTCTCTTACAAAAAAAGACAAGATTGGTGATGCAATATTGTTTATTGAATCCATTTTTTTTTTTTTTCAAAAGAGACGTGCCTTCAAACCACACAAAGCTCTTTTGTAGGTCTTTTTAGATCAAAGGCCTTTTTTACATTGCCATCTGAACAGCTAACCACTTGAGTTGTGTGTTTCCCTTTGCATCTAGCATCTGACTTTTTTTTTTTTTTTTATTAAGGGGTGCACTTTGACAGTCAATGTCCTAAAGGTCCTATTTTGTTCTCTAAGAAGCTGAGCTGCCAAAATATTTTTGATCCACGGGTCTAAAAACTGAAGCTGACAAAGTGCCATATCATCTGGCTCCAGCAGATATTTTATATAAAGAACACTGCATAGTGTGAAAAGGGGAGATGAAAGTACCATAGAGAAAAGGTGGAAAATCGAACTGACAGAATGGTTCTCCTTCTTCATTGTACTCTAGAAAAAAAAATATGGACTAGATTTTCAAAAGCATTCAATATTGGCCTAACCCTGCTTCTGCTGGAATTAGTGACAAAACTGCCTTTTACTTCAGTGGGAACAGGTAGTGAATTCTGGCCAGTTTTAAAAATTGTACCCTTAAAATACACCCAATGATGTTTGTTTAAAAAAACAAACAAACCTTTGCCACAGAAAGTGAAGAAACAAACCCAACGTTGCTAATTTTTCTTTTCTTTTCTTTTTTTTTTTTTTTTATGACACTAGCAAATTTGGGATTTTTTTTACATATCTCAAGAAAACAATGAAAAGCTGAATTTTCCCTTCAAATGGCCACTACCTATTACTGTCAGTGGGAATGGAAGCAGCAAGATAACTGCTATCTCCCTGCAGTCTATCTACATGTGAAAGTGAAGTTGCCCTTCATAAAGCTGACTGCTATCCTCTATGGTTTTCAATTAGATTGAAGCCCTGGCCGTGGGCAAAATGGCTGCCACGCTATGGTTCAGAGGACTGCAGAGCATTGACCAGTGGTCCCCAATGTGGTGCCTGCGGGCGCCATGGCATTTACGTGCACCCGCCGAACAATCTGGGCCGGCCCTGCCCCCGGGCGCGCGACACATGCGTGGTGCCGGCCCATGGCACATGGGCGGCCCCTGCGCCGGGCGCGAGGCGCATGCCTGTGCCGGCCCCTGGACGCGCACCGCGTGGCCAGCCCCGCCCCTGGACTCGCGGTGCGTGACTGGCCCCACCCCCGGGCGCCTGGCAGCCCCAGAAGGTTGGGGACCACTGATTTAGACTGTAAGGAGTAGTAGAGACATGGCTAAGTACATGAGGGGAGCAGGCATGAGGGTGGCTCCTAGAGCTCTTTGGGGGAGACTCAGGGCTGAGAGAGACACAGCAATACCCCTGAGCCTTGCCTTCATGCATGCCCCTGGGGAAGTGAAAGGGAGAGTTAGGCAACAACTGCTGCTGAATCTGAACCTTGGAGCCCAGGACACTTTGCCTGCTGCCTTGGAATTTTTCCTTCACTTGGGAACTAGGCAGAGAACATAAGAACCAAAGAAGGGCCATACTGGGTCAGACCAAAGGTCCGCCTATCCCAGTATCCTGTCTGCCAACAGTGGCCAATGCCAGATGCCCCAGAGGGAACGAACAGAACAGGGAATCATCAAGCAATCCCTCTCCCGTCACCCATTCCCAGCCTCTGACAGGCTAGGGACACCATTTCTACCCATTCTGGCTAATAGCCATTGATGGACCTAACCTACATGAATTCATCTACAGTAGACTTCCGATAATCCGGAACCTATGGGACCTAGGTGGTGCCGGATTATCAGATATGCCGGTCTATCAGGAGGTACTATAAACTGGTTATATATACTGTATACATTATATACTGTATATAAAGTGTTCTTAACCCTTTTTATTGTACATACTGTATACAGTATACTGTAATGTTTTAGTTTTTTTAAGCCTTTTTTACCCTTTTTGCTCAGTTCAGCTGCTGCCGCTGTTACCTTGTGACTCATTTTTTGCTGAAGCTCACTCACTAGGCTCTTGCCATTTTGATGCCGTACTATCAGGAGTGCCGGACTATTGGATGCCGGACTATTGGAGTTTTACTGTAGTTCTTTTTTGAACCCTGTTCAAGTGCTGGTCTTCACAACCTCCTCTGGCAAGGAGTTCCACAGGCCAACCGTGCACTGTGTGAAGAAAAACTCCCTTTTGTTTTAAAATTTAATTTGGTGGCCCTCTAGTTCTTATGTTATGTGAACAATTAAATAACTTTTCCTTATTTACTTTTTCTACCCCAGTCATGATTTTATAGACCTCTATCATATCCCTCCCTTAGTCTTCTCTTTTCTAAGCTGAAAAGTCCCAGTCTTTTTAATCTCTCTTTATATGGGACAAAACCCCCAATGACTTCTGTCGCCCTTTTTTGAACCTTTTCCATTGCCTATATATATATATATATATATATATATTGTTTTAAGATGAGGTGACCACATCTATAGGCAGTATTCAAGATGTGGGTGTACCATGGTTTTATATAGAGGCAATAAGATTTTGTCTGTCTTATTCTCTATCCCTTTTTAATGATTTCTAACATTGTTTCCTCTTCACTGCCACTGCACATTGAGTGGATGTTTTCAGAGAACTATCCACAATGATTCCAAGATCTCTCTTGAGTAGTTATAGCTAAATTAGTCCCCATCGTATTGTATGTATAGTTATTATTTTTCCCAATGTGCATTACTTTACATTTATCAACATTAACTTTGTTTGCCATTTTGTTGCCCAATCACTTAGTTTTGTGAGATCTTTTTGAAGCTCTTCACCATCTTAGGGTCTTATCTATCTTGAGCAGTTTAGTATCACCTGCAAATGTTGCCACCTCACTGTTTACCCCTTTCTCCAGATCATTTATAAATAGATTGAATAGGACTGGTCTCAGTATAGACCCTTGGGGAACACCACTAGTTACCGCTCTCCATTCTGAAAACTGACCATTTATTCCTACCCTTTTTTTCCTGTCTTTTAACCAGTTATCAGTCCACAAGCGGACCTTCCCTCTTATCCCATGACAACTTACTTTACTTAAGAGCCTTTGGTGAGGGACCTTGTCAAAGGCTTTCTGGAAATCTAAGTATACTATATCCACTGGATCCCCCTTGTCCACATGTTTGTTGACGCCCTCAAAGAACTCGAGTAGTTAGTTAGGCATGATTTCCCTTTACAGAATCCATGTTGACTTTTTTCCCAACAGATTATGTTCATCTATGTGTCTGACAATTTTATTCTTTACTATAGTTTCAGCTAATTTGCCTGGTACTGACGTTAGACTTACTGGTCTGTAATTGCCAGGATCACATCTGGAGCCCTTTTTAAATATTGGCGTCACATTAGCTGTCTTCCAGTCATTAGGTACAGAAAGCTGATTTAAAGGATAGGTTACAAGCCACATTTAACAGTTCTGCAGTTTCACATTTTGAGTTTTCAGAACTCTTGGGTAAATGCCATCTGGACTGGCTGACTTGTTGCCCTTGTTACTGTTATGTTTACCAATTTGTCACAAAACCTCCTCTGATACCTCAATCTGGGACAATTCCTCAGATTTGTCACCTAAAAAGAATGGCTCGTTTGGGAAGCTCTCTAACATCCTTAGCTATGAAGACCAAAGCAAAGAATTCATTTAGTTTCTCCGCAACAACCTTACATTCTTTGGGTACGTCTAGACTGCAGGCTTTTGTCGACTGATACTGTAGATAAAGCTTCTGTCGACAAAGACCGTCTAGACTACATCCAGTTCTGTCGACAAAGCAAGCCGCTTTGTCGACATGACAGTGTAGATGCAAAGGACAGTGTAGAACTTTGACGACAACTTTGTCGACAGAAGGCGTTATTCCTCATAGAATGAGGCTTACAGCCGTCGACAAAACTGCTGAGTTCTGTCGACGCTATGTCAACAGAACTCAGCAGCAGTGTAGACTCAGGTATAGTTTTGTCGACAGAAGTCCACTTTTGTCGACAAAACTCTGTAGTCTAGACACACCCTTTGAGTGCTCTTTTGGCATCTCCATGATCCAGGGACCCCACTGGTTGTTTAGCAGGCATCCTGCTTCTTCCTACTTAAAAAACATTTTGCTATTCCTTTTTGCTAGCTGTTCTTCAAACTCCTTTTTGGCTTTTCTTATTATATTTTTACACTTAATTTTGACAAAGTTTATGCTCCTAATTTTCCTCACTAGGATTTAACTTCCACTTTTTAAACTGCTTCTTTTACAGGTACTTGGTGGTTAAGCCATGGTGGGACTTTTTTGGTTCTCTTACTGTGTTTTTTAACACACAGCCCAGAGGAGGCTGGGTAGATGGTGCTGCTGGGTCCATGAAAGGAGACCTGGCTAGCAGGTGATAGGGACGTGGGGGATAAAGTCAGTAGTAGGAAAAATGCCATCCATTTCTTCTCTTTGAAATGACGAGAGGGTTCGTGAGTAGCCAGGGGAGAGGCATACGTTAAAGGTGTACTTTTCAACCTGAACTACTCTCTCACTGGCAGAGGAACAGAGGAGATTTAATAAGCCAAATAACAAACTAAAAAAGCATGATGTGACACTTAACTGTTGATTTGTGAGGCTAGTCTCATGATGGGATCAGAATTCTGGGGGTTTTTTTGGGGGGGGGTTGTTTTGTTTTTGTTTTTTAATCTCTTAAGGCTTGCAAAATTGCAAACCCATGCAAAGTTGAAACTCCCATTAAGGACCATTAATATGAAAATCCCTATCAAGATATTGTTCTGGGAGATCTTAATGTTGATGCCAACAACAGGCCTGTGCTGTATCCTCCACACCTGGAAGATCTCATGAGACAAATTTCAACAGAAGTGACAACATGTCTGAAAAACAGTCTTACTATATGTAGGTCTAAAACCAGGCTGTGAGGCACCAAGGACTGTGAAAAGAGCAAAATGCAGCTGGAGCTGTTCTAGTGCCATGTATTCCTCAAAAATGAGAGAGGAGAGAATGAGCTATAGTTGGCAAAACTCTGCGTAGCAAGAAGTGGTTTTTTTGTTTGTTTTTAAATTAGGAGCATCAACGCCCTCTGTTAAGGGTCAGCTGCAACATTATCTTCCTTGTGGGAGATGTTCACAATCCTTGCCAGTAACAGGAACCAAGAGTAAGCCTTTGCCATCTGTGGGGGAGAAGTATCCAGATCACAGACAGTGCAACAGAACTCTCCAAACACTGCCTTCTTAAAAAAAAGTAAAGCAGGGCACTGCTCAGCCAGATAAGGTACTACAAATAACTTTCTTCCTCATACCACAGCCCAGGCTGCCATCCAGACATGCCCAAAGCCAAGTCATATTGTCCGCAAAGAAACTGTATAAGAAACTCATTCTGGGAAGAGCTAAGGCAACACACACGCATTGTTTTCCAGCATTTGGGAACATCTTCACTCCCCTCACCAGAGAGTGCTCCTCTAGCATCTAGTTACGACCCATAAACCAACCGCAGATCGACCTCTGAGGGCAGCTCTGGCCGGGGTCTGTACTCCTCACAGTCATGAGGAGTAAAGGAAGCTGACAGGAGCATGTGCTCCCATTGGCCTTCAGCTGTGGGGATGCGCCAGGCTCGGCTTAAGGTAAGCTGACTCCAGCTACAAATCTTATGTAGCTGCCGTTGTGCACCTTGAGCCGAACTTCCAAGTCTAATGTAAATCTGGCCTTTGAATAATTATACTGGGTCAGACTTTGCTCTGAGAAAGGAAAAGCCCTTTTTTTCCCATCAGTCATCACCATAAGATAAAGCAAAGCTGTCCCCACTGCAATTATTCTGACACTGTGTGAGCTTTCCTGCATCAGCGCTCGGGCATTCTCACTTATCACTCCCTCAGTCGGTGATGAGCCCGTTTCAGCCAAGAGGATGATAGGGACCCTAGTATCTATTCCATTATCTGGCACGCAATGGAGGTTCCACTAAGCCACTGAAAGCTGAGCAGTGGCTGAAAAGGATCATCCTTCATGAGGGTCTGGCACCCACTAGGTGTGACTCCATGCTCCTCTACTTCAACAAAAAGTGGAAGAGAGCACAAGCTTTGCCGTCACCTCTGTGAGATGATGATGTGACTGTCATACTAGGTTTTTCCCTTTCCAGGTGCATCCCTAATAAAGATCTGAAATCAGGGCTTTTGGCTTAAAACCTCACCGCAGCATTGGATTTGTTATGATAGCCCTGAAGTTTCAAGTGAAATGTCTACCTTTTATTCAGTGTCTCCGCGTGCTTTAACACATATATGCCTGAGTTGTCATGGTGGTGGTATCCACCCTTCACGTAACTTCTCAGTGTCACAATGTCCAGATAAGACTTGGGTAAGTCACATGTTCTAGAAGTAGGAATAGAATCCAAAACTCTTAGTCCTTTGCCTTAACTAAAAGACCCGCTGACCCCTTGCCAGTTTGGACCCATCCTTGCCTTTTTCTCCTGTGATCCATTCAATCTGAAATCTGACAGGAATTCCAAGTTCATGCCAAAGAATCTCAGAGTAAAGGAACAGTCTATACATCAGGATTCCTGGAGTAACCTTATCAGGACTCAGCCTGAATAAACATGTTGCAATGAGTAATATTCATACAAGTTTCATTGACAAAATATAACGCGGAAGCATATGCTACAGATTCATTTCTGAAGCGTTTAAATATATGCTGCTGAGAACTTACTCTACAAATAAAAAGCTATAAAGGCAAAATAATGAAATTTAGCAGTGGAAGTGAAAATCTCCAGTGATTTGTACCTCACAGGGACAGAGCCAACCAGAGAACTGAAGACAGACAACCCTACACTCATATAGGGTTGCATATTCAGTGTCAAATTCCTGCATATTCCCACAGGGGCCAGACCAAGTCTAAACTCCTCTCAAATCAAGTCTTTGCTGTGCTACTACCCAGATGTTCAGTTGCATACTCTTCAGCTCCTGCATTATCCTTGTTTCTAAGAGCCCCAGTCTAGACTGTCACCCAGAGGAACACAGAGCTACCCTTCCTTGGAGAGAAGTGATTCCAGGTCTGGAATGCAACATGCCAGTGGCCTGCTGCAGTGAAGCCTACCTTCATATTACCTGTTGGGTCTGTTCTAAGGCTAGCAATCAGCTCGTTTGTCATAGATACGAATGCTGGGGTTTTCAAAGGAGCTTATGGGCATTAGGTGTCCAAATCCCATTAAAGCCCTGGGCTAACATCTTTCATATGAGCATAGTGGTCAACGTGTTGATTTTTCTGGATAATTCAACCAAGTTCTGTGTGCTACGTCAGACTTTTACTTCACTTCACTTCATAATGTACAAGTAAGTGCTCTGAACTCTACTCCAAGTCTAAAGACTTCCATCAGTTGCTCTGTCTGGTTGAGCGATGCATTGCACATTGCACTCTCAAACGGCTCCTTATATAGCTTGCCCCAACCTCCAACAACTTGTGGTGTCTGGTGCGTTCTCTTTTTCTTAAGCATAAAGTGATGTGAATTTATAGGCTCAAAAATAAAAAGTAGGTGAAGTGTCAATTGGAAGGGAGTGTCTCGACATAGTTTCACAGGTGGGATACAGCCATAATCAGGAACAGAAGTGACTCTCTGGTAGACATGCAGTTATTGGTTTATGTCCATTTCAAATACACAAAATCTGATCTTTAGGAAAGTCTGCTCTGGATGCAGACTTGTGGCTTGAGTTCATATCTACTATTCCATGGCTGATACCACATATGTATTGGTATATCCCTTATAATGCCAGGATAAAAGGAATCTGCAATTTACTGGATGTATTTTGCATTCGTGGTTCAAGTATTTGACAAATTAGAGAGGAAAGATGATCTTGTGTTGAAGGCACTGGGATTCAGATGGCCTAGGTTCAGATGCTGAATGTGTTCCTCAAAGGTATTTAAGTGCCTAAATCCCACCTAAATCAATAAAATTAGGGACCTAAATACCTTTAAGGATCCTGGCCTTCATCTCTGTTCCCCAGCTATAAAAGGGGATGATAATTCTTCCTTTTTTCTGCCTACTAAGTTCTTCTTACGACGCGTTTGTACAGACCCCCTAGCACCAGCAACCTGATCTATCTTGGTTTCTAGGTGCAACAGTGATAAAATAGTTTGTGGTCAGTGGTTCTCAAAGTGTGGTCCATAGACCACTAATGGTCCATAACCATCTTGCAGGGCTCAGGGCTTGGACCCCCTTCATAGCAGGTTGGAGCACCAATGCCAGCTTCCTGCTGAGGGCAGTGAGCTCAGGCTGGGTCTGTCTTGCAGGGGAAGTAGCTCCATGTTCTGTTGCTCTCCCTCTCTTCCTCCTCCTCCCCCCTTAGGGCAAGGGCAGCACAGGAAACTGTTTGCCTGGAGGCATCTCCCCCTGCTCTCATTGGCCAGAGTTGTGGCCAATGGAAACAGGGTGGGGCAGTTGCCTGGGAGCACATAGCCAAATAAGTGCGCCTCCTGCCCAGACTTTGCACCTTCATCCCACTATGCACCCCCTGCCGAGACCCGACACTCCCATCCCTACACTCTATCTCCTTCCCAGACCCCTCCCCTCCACATACTCAGTTCACTCCTGCACCCTACCTTTCAGTCAGACCCTCCTCCCCCACTCCCTCCTGCACCCATTTTGTCATAGGTGGCTGGCTGGCGGTCCGCGGAAAGATTTACCTTGAGTAAGGTGGGCCACAGGCCAAAGAGTTTGGGAACCATTCATTTAGGTTAAATTGCTCAATGCTGTGGTGACTAGCCTCCTGGATATGCCTGTAAATAACACTACCTGGCTTCAGCTTTTGCTATAATCTGAGCAGTGGGTGGGGATGACAGCGCATGGGCAAAAGCTTCAGGGCGTAGCCGAGTTAGTCTGTAACTGGAAAAACTTAAACAAGTGTCTAGCAGCACCTTAAAGACTAACAAAACACGTAGATGGTATCATGAGCTTTTGTGGGCACAACCCACTTCTGTCATCTGAAGTGGGTTTTGCCCACAAAATCTCATGCCATCTACGTGTTTTGTTAGCCTTTAAGGTGCTGCAGGACTACTTGTTGTTTTTTAAGTTTTTCATGGGCAGTAAGTTTGGGATTAGGGGGAGAAAAAGCTGCTGCCACTGGAGGTTGTTTAGGTAACCCTCTCCCCATACAGACACACTTCTTGGCTTTCTGGTTGCTGGCCAGGGCTCTTCTAAGAGAGCAGGGGCTCTCTAAAGTCCATGCAGGAGATGGTTGCAACTGGAAGGAAGGGGCCACCATGGAAGGGTGGAGAGTTGCCAACAGGATCCGATGTACCTGGAGCAATTTGCCTGTTTCTGTAGCTATGATAGGGAGGCAGGCAAGCCCTACCCACTGCCTTCCTCCATGGTTGGCTGCTTGCTTTGCCAAAAATGATGTGGGCATCTCCCTTGCTGTATACAACCATTTCAGGTTGATCTTCTCTGCTCTTTGGCCCAGAACATCTGCCCAGCTCGTAAAGCAAAACGTGTCATCAGTGTGCCAGACGTAAGCTGTTGGTTGTGTGCTCCATGCAGCACATAATCTCTCTGCTAGTGGAGCAGCTTCTGTGGTAACCAGAACACCCACCACATTAGTGAGATTCTTTTTTCCTTGCAAGAAACGAATAAATCACATTTAAAATACACTGCAGCATCCCAAACTCAGATTCTCCCACAATGAGAGTGAGTGCTGGTCTAGCAGAAGTGCTGCGGTTTCTCTAGCAAGTCCTGGGGTACCACAGGACAGTCACATTTTGCATGTTCCCTCCCCCTGTATCCACTGAGGGATATTCTGACCTGGATGCAAGAACTGCAGCCTTTGAACTAGCATGCCTCATTGAAATACATGTGTGTGATTCTAAATCAGCCCATCTAATATAAAACCAGCAGTTTGGCAGTAGATGTGTGCTTATGGGTTTGCTTGAGAGCCAGACGGGTTGCAGATGGGCTGTGGTTCCTGACTGTATAAATAGCACTAAGTTGTCAGAGGGCAGTTGTGGTTTGCAGGACACACTTTCTCTAAATTAAATGATTTTTTAGATAAATCTCAAAACTGCATTTGGTTAACTCAAACAACCAAGGGACCCTCTTTGCAAATACAGCGGTTGAGCTTAGAATATTTCTTCCTGAGTTTCACGTTTTTAAAGGGGTGTGAGAGATGCCTTGTATATGATGGGCAGAGTAGAATTGGTAGAAATTCTCAGACTGGTAGCATATGTTCTAAGTACATCCACTGGAAGTATATTTATAGAAGAGAATGTCAACTTCAGTGCAAATTAGTATTAAATACTGGCAGTGAGTGACTTAGGGGCGACAGATGTGATAAAAGCTCCTGCTCAGTTGTTTATTTTTTAATTGGTTGCAAAATTGCAGATGTTAGCAATGGCCTTGGAACCACGGATGGTCTCTCACATGACATAAAACCCAGAAGAAGGTGCAAGAACATTTTCGATTCCAGATGAGGTGTAGAATGCAGCACCTGTTCTACAAGCTGCAGACGCAGTCTAACCCACTGTGGGGGGGGGTGGGGAGATGCAATCTTGGCTCCATTGAAGTCAACAGGAGTTTTGCAAATGATTTAAATGGGGGGGGCCAAGATTCCAGGCTACGAATGTGAAGAGAGCTAGATGCACACACAGAGACACACATAAATTAGCATGTTTGCCAATCTGTTAGGTTGGCTAAAAGAACGACAGTCTCTCTTGTTGCATAGCTACGATATGGTGATTAATGTTGCAGTCTCCAGTGTATGATATTGATTAAACCAACTCTACTCTTAGGGCACAAGAGTTTGCAACGCTTATAGCCTGTTCTGGGATATATTTCCTGAGGCCTGTTCTGCATCCTCCTTTTCTGCTCTCTCTTCCGACTCAATGGGATATAATGGTGGGATATTAGTTGATGGGTTAAATTCATGTCACTTGACCTATAAAAAATTAAATTTCTTTCTTCCCAACTGGAGAAAGGACTCAGGACTCATTTCCTTAGCTGCTTTTAAAGACAGATTGGCAGCCATGTCAGAATGGTTGGAACTTGCCAAATGGTTCAAGAGTCTTGTAGGTTCAGAGCATGCATTCTCAGTCGGGAGGTCATGATCACCCAGTCTTTCCATGACTGCTAAACGAGAGGGAGCTCCTGGCTTGATGAGAAGGGGATCGCTGTAGGGAAAAATCTGAGAACTTCTCTGTTGTAAAGAGTGAGGATACAAACCCATGAAGGAAGGGGCTAGGAACCCAAGGAGTCAATTTGGATGTGCTCCTCAACCCATCCCCGCAGCTGACTGTGAGCTGCAGGAAGTGCCCTTAGTGTTGCTGTTTAGCCCCCCCAGGTGCATTTGGACGTTAGTTGAAAGACACTTTCATTTTACATTCAAGACTAAATCAGGTTGTGATGGTGGCTCTAGCACTTGCCCTTCCCAGCTTGATATTAACATCTTCTCCTAAACCAAGGAACTCTTGTCTATAAAAATGAGGCATCATATGATGTGACACTTGCATCGCCTTCCATCTTACCTTCTTTGCTGACCAAGGTCAGTGCTGTGTCAGTGAATGCTGCTGTGCATTAGGAGGAAGGATATTGCTAGATCTTCTGGTGTGGTCTTATAATGATGATAAAATAAAATTTCAAAAAAAACCAACCCCTTTAGTTGCATCCCTAATGCATGTTACCACCGTGCAAGGTTGCTTTCCATAAGACTGTAGCAGGAACATGAGAGGTAAAGTCAGACTTGGCTGACAGGTGGAGAGCGTTCTGAGAGCCTCTTGTAACGTCTTGACATCTCTTGTACCAGAGTCGCTGACTGTTGATGAAAAGAAGGTTTTATTCATCATCATCATAAGACAGGGCATTCAGACTGACTTGCATCCTTTTATGAAGAATGGGGCTTAGGAAGTGGTAATAGAGGAAAGTGGCTGACACTCTGTCCTGTCTATGGGAGTGGGATGGTCAGACCTGTGAGTAGATAAGTCCATTGGAACAGTGCTGCCAGAGGATGCTTTTTGTATACGGAGAGGGATAGTTCAGTGGTTTGAGCATTGGCCTGCTAAACCCAGGCCTGTGAGTTCAATCCTTGAGGGGGCTATTTAGGGATCTGGGGTAAATCTGTCCGGGATGGCACTTGGTCCTGCCATGAGGGCAGGGGACTGGACTCAATGACCTCTCAAGGTCCCTTCCAGTTCTATGAGATAGATATATCTTATTATAATAGCACCCTGGTTAGCAGTATCAGAAGGGTATTGGCAAAGTACTTAATGCTCAGGGAGAGACTAACATCTGTGAGAGTGAAGGAGCATCATCTAGGATAGGCTGTAGATCCTTGATGACATATTGGAGAGGATTTAGCTGGGCACTGGAGGTAATGGCCTGTGGTTTTTTGTTGCTTTCTTTGTTGGATCTCTCTAGATCAGTGGTTCTTAACCTTACTGCAGTCTGCACCCCTTTGGTTCTCAAAATATGTTCTCGCACTCCTTATTAAAAATCGCTGAAGTGGGTCAGTTTTAAACCTAAGACATATCATAAAAATCTGGCATGTCTTGCACCCCCAGAAAGGGCATCTCGCACCCCCAGGGGATGCGTGCACCCCAGGTTAAGAACCACTGCTCTAGATGAAGCTCCCTCACACTCTCAGACCTTGGGAGGCAGGCCAGTCCTCGCTTACAGACAGCCCAACCTGAAACAACCACTGCCAAGTACACGCCACACAACAGAAACACTAACCCAGGAACCAATCCCTGCAACAAACCCTGTTGCCAACTCTGTCCACATCTTCCCTACTGACGCCATCATAGGACCTAACCACATCAGCCATATCATGAAGGGCTCATTCACTTGCACATCTACTAATGTGACAGATGCCATCATGTGCCAGCAATGTCCCTCTGCCATGTACAATGAACAAACCAGACAGTCTCTATGCAAAAGAATAAATGGACACAAATCAGACATCAAGAATGGTAACATAACAAAAACCAGTAGGAGAACACTTTAACCTCCCTGGACAGTTACAGACTTGAAAGTTACCATACTTGAGCCAAAAAAAAAAAACCCAAAACAAAAGAAGCACCTTCAAAAACAGACTGCAGTGTGAAACTTCTGAACTGGAATTCGAAGCACAATGCAAGGGTTTTCAATTCCAGGGATGTGGTGTAAAAATAACAAACTTTTTGCAAAAGCATGTTTCAGCACAAATTGTGAAGAAATGCAAAGGGAAAAATGTATGCATGATCATAAAGCTGTAAGGTAAAGTTTAGATTACGTCAAAAGTGAGTTCTTTCTTTGGTCTTCGACTACACTTGACCAAGCCATGACCAAGCCAGCTTCTGTAATAGAGCACGGTGTGTGATATGAAATAAATGAACAAAAGATTAATTTTGAATTTTTGTGTGCAACAGACCAGCAACCAGCATATACAAAGACACAGGCACCACACAAACCCATGTAGCAAAGCCAGCAAGTAGAGCCACTTCATTTCTCCATACTCTGATAGACGTTGTCCATGACTGGTGTAGCTTTAATTTTACCCTAAGTGCAGCAATATAATTCTGCATGTAGTGCAATTGTAGCCATGTCAGTCCCAGGATATTAGACAAAGTGGGTGAGGTAATATCTTTTATTGGCTAAACTTCTGTTGGTGCGACAGACAAGCTTTCGCGCTATACCCACCTGAAGAAGAGCTCCATGTAAACTCTAAGCTTGTTGCTTTCACCAGCAGACGTCGGGCCAGTAAAAGATATTGCCTCGCCCATCCATCTCTGTATTATAATTCTATCATTTAGGGGCTCACGCCTGCAAATTCTGAGTGCTCCAACCTGCTCTAGCAAGGAAAGGGAGCAGTCTCTGTGAAGGCAGTGTGACTATATATGGAAAAGTTAAGCATGTGCTTAAATATTTTGCTAGATCAGGCAGAGCCCTCCATGCTTTGCAGGAGTGAGTTCTGTGTTCCTTCAATGGACACCATGCTGGAGCTGACAGGACTTGTTTCAGTCTTTATGGGGTTGCATGAAAAGCAGATTATGGCCCATCTTCAAAGTTACCCCCACAGCCCATTTCTTCTCCAAGCTTCTCTTCTTATGCGTGCTCCACCATGAACCCTCAGCTGACAATTGTAAATACAGGTTGAACCTCTTTAATCTAGGACTCTCTGGTCTGGCAACATCTGTGGTCTGGGAGGACCACGGATGTTGCTGGCCCAGAGAGCTACAGTGGCTGGGAGAGGCGGCTTGCTGGAAATCCAGCAGCTGGGGGGCTGGTGGCCAGAAGCCCAATTGGGCGGGAGCCCTGCTGGGACTGGAAGCACAGAGGGGCCCTCACCTGGGATCCCTGGCCAGGCTGGATGTGTAGCCAGAGAGGTGGCAGGGGGGTCAGCAGAGGTGTAGCGAAGGGGGGGCAAGGGAGGCAGTTGGCACTAGGCGCCACGCTAGGGGGGGGCCCGGGTTGGGGTGGGAGCAGAGCACACGCCGCGCAGGCCCACCTGATGCTTAAAGCAGCAAGCCGGGAGTTAGGCCACGTGCTGCCTCCCTGAACACACTGAGCCAAGGCAGTCAGGCCGGGCGGCAGGAGTGGCCATTTTAAAAGTAAGATTAATTTACCCGTCCGGTTCCTCCGGTGCCTGACTCTGCAGGAGGGGGATTTGGTTGGGGATGGTGCTGGGGAGCCTGGCTCTGGGGAGGGATTTGGTTGGGGACAGTGCTGGGGTGCCTGGCTGTGCGGAAGGGCGATTTGGTTGGGGGTGATGCTGGGGTGCCTGGCTCTGGGAGAGGGGATTTGGTTGGGGTGCCTGGATGTGTGGGAGGATTTGGTGGGGGGCGCTGGGGTGCCTGGCTCTGGGGAGGGATTTGGTGGGGCGCTGGGGTGCCTGGCTCTGGGGAGGGATTTGGTGGGGGCGCTGGGGATGCCTGGCTTTGGGGCAGGGGTGGTTGTGTTGTACTTAAGAGTACTGCACAGGATCTTTTCAGGAGGAAAACGCAAAATGCCACACTTATTGGTAATATACACATATAGCAGTCAACACTTATCATATGCATATGATACAGCACACACACACACACACACACACACACACACACACACATATCTTGTTATTACCAACTAGCCAATAGCCCGTCATAAGACGGAATTTTCGGGTCTCTCCTCCACATCTCTCTCTCTCTCCTCCTCCTCCTCCTGCCTCTACCCCACCCCCGCAGCTCTCCTCTACCTCCTGCCTCTCTCTCCGTATCTCTCTTTCTCTTCTTCTCCCCCTCCTGCCTCTCACTCGGGGGACCGCGGAGACCAAATGGCCACTTGCGCCGCTTGCTCCCCCGTGGCGGCCCGGCTGAGCAGCGCAGAAGTCAGCCGAAAGCCCAGGGCAAGAGGCGAAGGTCATGACTGAGGCAACAGCACCGCCCAGAGGCAACAGCCAGCGTTTCAGCGTTACAGAGTCACAGACATTGGGCTACTATATATGATAGTTGCTCCCCCTAACTGCACTGGCCAGGTGAGTTAGGTGGGGGCGGAGGGGAGCCAGATCTATGCTCCCATGTTGACAAGAGGAAAGCCGGGGGTCCCTCTGCAAGATACATTATTAGATGTATAGTGTCTTCCCTCTCATCTACCCCATTAGTCATCATGCATATGCATTATCTGTGAGTCATCATATGCATATGCAGTTAGCTGTCTTAATGCTGCCCCATTCACCTTCCAAGAGGGAGCTTCCAAAAGCAGGCACTTGCTGCTGACTCCCAAGGCGTCCATAGGTCCAGTCTTCTTTCAATAAGCCCACTTCACAGGTCCCATTGTTCTTATTGTTCTTGGATCTGGCTTCCACCCTTCTCCAACCATTGCAAGTGCAGGGAGTTGCTGGTCTTTCATGCCTTATCCATTCACACCTCATTCACTCAACAAGACAATCAATTAAGCAAAAGGGGGTACAAAGTCTACAAGATACAAGGTTTCTATGTAGAAAGACTTAATTCAAAGTTTCTCTGTTCTATATGAAAGTATACAACGTTTCTATATAAAAGGACTTAATACAACAAACTAAAGACTTAGTACAATACTAAAAGGACTTGATGCAAAGTTTAAAATAAAAAAATTTTAATGAGAAAATGATTAATACAGAGATTAATGAGATGTATCTACAGTTGCATTGGGATGGGGGGCTGGTGTGCCTGGCTCTGGGGAGGAGTGGGTGCATTGGGGGTACTTAAATTTTTTTTAAAAAAGGTACTTTATAACAAAAGGAAAAACTTAAAAAAACAATAGTCTAGTAGCACTTTAAAGACTAACGAAATATGTAGATGGTATCATGAGTTTTCGTGGGCAAAACCCACTTCCACCCACGAAAGCTCATGATACCATCTACATGTTTTGTTAGTCTTTAAAGTACTACTAGACTGTTTTGTTGTTTTTTAAGTTTTTCTTGTTACAGACTAACTCGGCTACCCCTCTGAAGCTTATAAAAAAAGGTTGAAAAACACTGCTCCATACTCAGGGGCAGCCCGTGACTTTAGGCCGACTCGGCCGTCGCCTAGGGCGCCGCCTTCAACGGAGCCCAATGATGACGTCACGGGGCGCCCGATGATGACGTCACCCTATTGACAGCCAGGCAGGCGAGGGCACCGATCGTGCGTTCTGCCTGGGGCACCAGCTGCGGCAGCCCGCCTCGGGCCGCTCCTGTCTATACTATACCATTCCTTTTGGCCTCCCCATTTCCTTTTTCCTTTGGCAAATTGGGCAGGCAGGAGTTTTGGTAAAAAATGTATCAGACATGTGCACACAGTGTCCCCTCTACCTCAGCTGGTGCTGGATAATCAGAGCCTCAATTCTAAAGGAGTTGACATTACTGAGGTGATAATCACCCCACTTTTTGTTGTGGATTTTCCAAAGAAAATGCTGGTGTTTTCTATAGGTCACCCACATCTCCCAGTCATAGCAGAGACTTGGGATTAACATGGCTTTCTCAACTAAACGTCTTATACATGTTCGGCTGTTGTGATTGTGAACACCTGGAGAGGCAGCCTGCTCAAGGCAAAGTTGGCCTTGAATCTTGATATCTATGGCTTCATTTGAATGACTTGTGTGTGAAATTTGGAAGAGCAGCTCAGAGAGACCTCTCCTTTACTTAAGGACAGAATCTCATGGCAGCCTGAATGAAAAAGTCCTCATGGCAGCCAGAAAGCCATGCTTGCAGTATATCCTCAGCCTTAGGCTACTTATTGCTTCAAGTGCCTTAAAGAAAATGAGGGTGGTTCTCGTGTTGTGTGTTAGTTTTATTTAAAAGTTTTTCTGAGTGTTATTTTAACAGGTAAGTTACTCTCTTACATTCATGACTCTCATGTAGTTTATCGCTGTGCGATAGTATGAAAAACAATTACATTAACTAAGTAAATAACTAGGCAGTTAGGAAACATTACAGATTGCTTACAATAAATTTGATATGCTTAAAATCTTTTTTACCTTTTATTCATTAAAGCAATGAGTTACTCATTTGCTATAACAGTGGTTTTAAATGCTTTATTGAAATATACTGATGAAATTCATATTTAGGTTGTTTAACATTTATTTCTTGCGTGTTTTATAAAACTTACATATTTTAAGAATGTGACATTTTTTACGTAAAAGACATGAACCTAATGAGACTGGGATATGAACAAATTAAAGAGAAAAAATTATTTAACAGAATGTAAACCACAAAACTTTCTAATTTATATGTCTGTAGTTAGTAAAATAAGTAATTCATTAAACAATAAATATCCTAAGAGGTGGATTATTTACAGTGGTGTAGTGAGAAGGGCGTGGGGAAGTTGCCCCTGGGTGCCACACTAGTGGGGTGCCAATATAGTCCCTATCATCCCTCTGCTCTCCTGCTCCTCCTCTGCCCACTGCCATGGGCTGGAGCTGCCTCCTCCCTGCCTCTCTGCCCCCAGCACAACCCCCTTCACCTCTGCCGGAGGGTTAGTGCATGTGGGGCCCAGCCCCAAACTGGGGGGCGTCAGGTAAGACACGGTACAAGTTCCCCCCTCCTCCCGGGGCCGGGCTCAGCCATGCGCCAGGTTCGGGGCCCCACCATGTGGCAGGGGGGAGGCAAGGGTGCAAATTTTACCTTTGCCCCCGGGCACATAACACCCTCACTACACCTCTGGGGGCCAGTGGCTGGGAGATCTGCTGGGGCCAGGAGCAGAGTCTGGGAGCAGGGGCTGGGAGCTAGCAAGAAAGCATTGCCCTCTCCTGGTCCAGCAAACTCCCTAGTTTGGGACAACTCCAGTCCTGAGGGTGCAGGACCAGCAAGATCCAACCTGTAACAGGATCTAAGGATCTGTGCCTACACAGCGCAGTGCCTCGTGCTCCTAAGCATGGGCATGTAAGTAGGCATGAACCTGCTAGCACTCTGGTTCCTCTGACCCGGCCCACTCACAACTGTGACCAAAGCAGCCCAGCAGCGGAGCCCACCCCCTGCCACAGCTCCACCCCATAACCCACACCCCCCAGCCAGAACCTTCACATGCCATGGCAACTCGGCCTAAGGAACGTCGACCCTAGCTACACTATTGAAGTAGGTGGAGTTGTGTACCTTCACTTGATATTGCCCCAAAGCGCAGACTAGGGATGTAAGCGACTAGTCAACTACCCGATAAACAAATGCTTATCAGATAGTCATGTAAGAACTCAACTAGTCGCTTCCCACCCCCCTTGATGCCTCTATTAGAGAGAGGCAGCAAGTAGGGGAGCACAAGCTGGTGCTGGGGGCAGTCGGCTTAAAAGCTGGTTCCCACCCCTCTCCCCAGCATCATTTCCACGGGGGCAGGAGAGGCAGAGGGCAGCAGGGAAACGGCACAAGCGGGGATTGAAATAGCTCCCGCCGGTCCCACTGTTGCTCCTCTCCCTTTGGAATGTGCATTTCAAAGGAAGAGGCACAGAGGGGAATCTGTGCCAGCAGGGACTGCTTTGCTCCCCACTGCCTCTCTCCCTTTGAAATGTACAGGAGCCATGGACGGCTCCTCTATGTTTCAAGGGGAGAGAGGCAGAGGGAGCCACTGTGTCTCTCCCTTTGAAATATACAAGAGACATTTGAAAGGGAGAGAGGCAGAGGGATAGCAAGCGCCCCCCCCCCCCCTTTATCAACTAATCGAGTGGTTGATGGCTCTGTCTCAGCACTACAGCATCCTACACCTGTAGGTATGTACCTAAAGAAAGATTTTGTAGAGTCCAAGAGTTGCCCCAGGATTCCAGGGGATGCTAACAGAGTTTTGGGAACCAACAGCTGAGCCAGTCCTGATTCCTGAATCCCTGGTTAGTACCCCCAGGGCGGACCTGATGGAGACAGGTTAGTGGATTAGAATGAACTGGGGGATGATGAACCAGCAAATTGGCCTGTTACCACAGGATGTATAAAAGGGCATGGGAAGGAAGCGGGGGGAGGGACAGACTACCAGAACCTCTCTGAGTATAGCAATTGTGTCCCTGTCCTCTACATGGCAGAGAACTGAAGAGAAACTGAAACTGAGCATGATGATAGTGAATGAAGCAGTGAGGTGGTGGGAAGAGCAAAAGCAAACAAATTGCCCTAAGGTGTTTAACATCCAAAGGGCCCCAAGTCTTGAGACAGAGTAGAAGACAGGAACAAGATATTGCCCTGTGTCAGGACCCTGACTCTTCTCTGCTGCCACAGTGAGCCTGCTGGAACCCCTATGTGCTTATAAAGACCAAACCCCGTCCCTGCGCTGCCCTCGTCTGGAGATTCAGACCTCGCAGCTCCCATTGGCTGGGAATTGTGGCCAATGGGAGCTTTGGGGGCAATGGCTGCAGGTGAGACTGGGGTGGCACGGAGCTGCCTGTCTCCTCCACAGAACTGGAGCTGCCCCAGGTAAGTGCCCCACAGCTGAACATTCTGCCCCATATGTAAGCCCCCTCCCGCACGCTAACTCTTGCCTAGACCCTGCATTGCAGCCCTGCCTCTCCCACATCCCTCTATTCCAACTTCCTGCCCTGAGCCCCCCCTCCTACACTCCAAACCTGCTAGAACCCCCCTCTTGCACCCCAACTGCCTCATCCCCAGCTCCACCCCACACCGCCAGTTGAAGCCCTCACCCAAACCTCTGTCTCAACCCACAGCCTCCTCCCATGCTCTGAACCCCCCGTCTTGGCCCCACCCCAGAGCCCTATGCCCCCAAAGGAGTTAATCCAGTTCTGCCAAGAACAAGGAGCAAAAGCCATCAAATAAGGAAGGTCCACCTCCTTCAGCCAAGTCCTCCACCTTCCCTAACTTGGCAGTGAAACAATCACTTCCTTCTTACATTGCTGATATTAGAGCCTTCCAGGAGGACTTAATGACACATTTAAACAGAATCTTCCCCAGATTCCACCAGCAGACATCTAGGAATTCCACCATTTCCTGATGCACATTCTATGTATCTCCCCTCCCCTTCCCGAGTTAAGAAAGCCCTACCAATCAATGAGCTGTGGCTGTCACCAGCAAATATGGTATGGCAGAAATCTGTTACTATTCCCCCTATTTGTAGATAATTAATATTACATTCTGGCCAAAGGAATGGAACATTTCTTTCCTTTCCCTACCCCCAGCCTCCAACTACCTGGTGATTGAAGCAGTCAATAAAAGAAATTTTCAAGCTTGTCTAGATCTTCTCCTTCTGAGGTGAAAACTAAATGCTAGATCTCCTGGGTAGGAAAGGCTATTTGTCAGCTGCTCTTCAATTGTGAGTCACAAATTATCACATCTTGATGGCGAAACGTGATTTTAATGACTGTTCAGTGTTCACTCATTTTATTGAACTGTCACAAGACCAAAGAGAACAACTTCAGGCCCTCATTTAGGAAGGTCAGTTGACAGGATGGCTTCATGGTCCTTGACCGCTAAAGTAGATATGTGGCAAGCCCCCTGGCTCAAAGCTGCTGGGACGAAATACTGTGGAAGACCTCCCGTTTGAAGGGCCTAAACTCCTTGGTGGTGAGATATTCCTCACCAAACTCACTTAAGACCTCGAGGGCAATGCTACGATTGTTGGAAATATCTGTCCCAGCAAATAGCTCTCAACTATTCTAGGGCCATCTGGAAAAAAAAAAGGGGGCCCAATTGTCTCGCAGGTTCCTCTCTAAGTGAACACTTGGACAGCCTGGTTGAGGGCCTCAAACAACTTCTTCCTCCAGATGTTCTGCTGCACAAGTCAGACATCATCTATCATTAATTGGGAGGTCACCTATCCCACTTGCAGGGAGATGTAGCTGGGGAACTCTGACATTGGGGTTCCTCTTCGTTACCTGCTAGGCTAGGTTTGGACTGGCAGAGTGCTCAGGGTTTCCTATCAAGGCAGATGGGCTGGTACATCAGGGAGCTGTCACACAGCTTAGCAGTAGCAAAGCTCTTGCTTGCAGGGACTCAGACAGGTAGCACAGTAATTCCCAATTCTGAGGACCCCAGAGCAGTGGTTCCCATCCTTTTTTATGCCAGGGACCAGCAAACCTTTGGAGGACAGGTAACATTTTATTTGCATATTCATTATGTAAATAATTAATATGCAAATAGAATGTTACCTGACTGCCTAATCCCAACCCAGACCCTTGCTCCCCAGTGCCAACACCCTTTGACCCCCAACCCTATGCCTCATGCCCTTTGACATTTAACCTTTGACCCCTATAGCCCATGCCAACACCCTCTTACCTGGTGACCCCACCATGCCCCCACCCAACATCCCTTTGTCCCCCAACCCCTGCACTCCCTAGAATGAGGCTGCCACCCTAGGGAGCATGGCTGTTAGTGCTGCACCAGCAGGGGGAGAGGCTGTTGGCAGCATATGTACTTTCTCCTCCTTCACTCACGCCCCCTTCCTCCCCAAGCAGAGCCCCGTCCGGGCCGCAATTACCAAGGGCGGATGAAGGGAGGGAGGCGTCTCCTCCCGCTGCAGCCTCAGTGCTGCTGCCAGCAAAAGTGGCCGTGTGGACAGGGCAGCGGCCATTGGCGATGTGCGTGCGCTCCCATCGCCTTCACACACACACACACCCCAAAATGCAGAAGAGGAAGGGAAGTGCCTCCTGCTCTGCCTCCACCACCACCACTGCTGGAGCTGAGCCACCGTGAACAGCCGGCTTGAGCTTCGGCAGCCACTGCGGCCCGGCAGCCAGTGAGTCACAGCCCAGCAGCAGTCTGCAGCCCGGTGGTTGGGAACTGTTACCCCAGTGGACTGTCACACTGGCAGACAGTTTTGGGAAAATTCAAGTTTGGGAGCATGTCATACTGCAGAAAGTGTCTGGGCTGCAAAAGTCAGGGTGTGATCTGCCTGCATATATGCAGGATGTTGGTACCAGCAGTGAACCATGGCAGTATAGTATTTAAGGGGCCCAGAGTTGAGGGCATGTGGTAATACAGCCCCTTTCAGGCCTGGGCTGAACCCAAGGACTGATAAAGGTGACTTGACATCTGATGTCATAAGGGGAAATGCTGGGTAGAACCAGCAGCCAGGCCAGATTGATCAGTGTCATTACATCCATGGTTTCATTCAACTGAGTGTCTACTAGTCCTGTGTGAGAAAAGTGTGGCCACATTCAGGAGTAATACTCTGGTTCAAAATAGCACAAGGCAAGCCAAGCCCCCAAATTCTTAGAGTCTGTGCACTGGCTTTCCAGCTAGAAACAGCTACTTTGCTGATCAGGTAGCTTCTTATCTTTGTTTTCAGCAAGATCTTGGTAAGGTGGTGGTTTGACAGTCAAGATATGACCCAGTGCACACCTAGATATGAGATTTTGGGTCACGGTCCAGCCTGTGGCTAGCAGATGCACGGAAGAGCTTTTAAGGGATACACTGAGGATGGAGGAGTCTGAAGAGAGCTGCTTTTCCACCTGGAAAAGCCCAGAGAAGGCTACACTCCATGCTGGTGTGAGGATAAGAGCCTCTGAAGGGGACTTTACAGCAGGCTGGCCCTTAGTTCAGAGGCATGTAACTGTCCCTGTACTGTTAAGCAGAAATCAAGGGCTCAGTCTCTGTTTGCATTTGGCCTGTCAGCCTTGCAATGTTCCCGAGGGGGGAATTTACAGGCCATGTGTCTCTGCCTCTTTTGAGGGAAGGGAGCTCCCAGGTGGCTGTGGACTGCCTCCTGCTTACCATGAGATTTGTGTCCCTGTGGGTGCTCCACCACCCTCCTTCCCCTCTACTTTGTGCTGTATACAGCTGATTCTACGGTCGGGAAGGAACAGCGGGGGGGGCCATGCCACATGTGCAATCAACACACAAATGGCACCATGAGGTGGCTACTAGGCATGTGCAGCGCAACCAGGCACTGCTAAGAAAAATCTTCAATTTTTCTGCTAAAAAAATTCAATTTCACTGCTAAAAAAAACCTTCAAAAATCTGCAACAGGATGCACCAACACCTAGAGTGGAGCACCCTCAGGGACACACATCTCGAAGAACCATCGTTACTGCACAAGGTAACTTCTTCATCTTATTACACAGCGTATTTGTATAGCTGTAGTATTGAGGGGCCCTCGTCACAGTCTAGGACCTCGTTGTACTAGGCTCTGTTCAAACACAGAACAAAAAGATGGCCCCTACCACAGAGGGCTCCCCAATTGAAGTATATGACTATAATGGGATATCTGCCCCGCACTGGCCCCATGAAGGGTTAAATCCAGCCCTGGGAGAGGGCTAGGCCTGTGGAGCCAGCAGCTGTAGCAAGTAGCAGCTAATTAGGCCCCAGGTGAGGCTGTATAAATAGGGGCTCATAGAGCAGAGGGAGAATAACTCTCTTGCTCTAGCAGTGGAGCAGGAGGGATCTAGTTGCCAGGGAAGCGACAAAGGCTTCCTGAGACTGAGGAGTGCTGGGGTAAGGCAGACAGAGCAAACTCCCAGGTGGAGGCCTTGCTCTCAAGGGCTGAGGGGTTCTAGGGCTGCAGGGAGGCAGCAGGTCCACACACCCTTGCCAATGATGAGTGGCCATTTCAGACTGCAGTTTGCCCCTGAGGCAGGGGCTAGATGACAACTGCCAGTGGGTCACTGAACCAAGGTAGGTGTAGGGGGCTGGGAGTTTCCGGAGGGGAGAGGACCCTAGAGCATGTGGGCACTGTGACAGGGTATTCCCCTTGGAGAAGGGCTCTGCGGTCCGGGATGGATGCAGGTCCTGATACAAGGTGGTAGAGAACAACAGGTAACAGCAGGTGAGGGCTGACCTGAGTTGATTCCCCTAGTGACCAGCAGGAGGTGCCATAACAATGAGTCCCAGCCTCTTATAATGACCAAAGACTAGGAATGGATATAGACAGATATGGGAGTGCAAGCAAACAATGAGGCTGTGTCTACGCTGGCGCATTCTTGTGTGAAAACGGCTGCTCTTGCGCAAAAACGTGCTGCCTGTCTACACTGGCTGCTCGTTCTTGCGCGAGTAAACTGACATTGTACTGTAGAAAATCAGGGCTTCTTGCATGAGAACTCTGCCACTCCCTCTCAGGAATAAGCCCTCTTGCGCAAGAGCTCTTCCACAAGAGGCCAGTGTAGACAGGCAACATGAATTTCTTGCGTAAAAAGGCCCTATGGTTAAAATGGCCATCAGAGCTTTCTTGTGCAAGAGAGCGTCTACACTGGCATGGATGCTCTTGCGCAAAAGCACATCTCTTGCGCAAACGCACATGACAGTGTAGATGCTCTCTTGAAGAGTTTTTCCAGAAGAACTCTTCTGCAAAAGAGTTCTTGCACGAGAAGCTGCCCGTGTAGACATAGCCTCTGAGAGAACACTGCAAGTATACTAGGTGGTCTCTGCACACTATCAGCTTAAGTGTTGTTAGGCTTTGTGTAGGGATCAGGGAAACAGTTCTGAAGAGGGATTTGAAGGTAGCATGGCAAAGACATGAGAGAACACTAATGTGTGAAAATGTAATGAGTAGGCAGTGGAGGCTGTGGTCATAGACCAATTGGTGATGAGTATCAACAGCTCCATAACAAATAAGCATTTGCAAGCACAGGCTCTGTGTTCTTAGTTGCACACACAGAACTAATTGCTGCATTTGAGCCACTCTGTGCCAAGGAAGGGTCACATTTCTCCCAAGACTTGTCAGCTGAAAATGCATCATCTCCTGCATGTTAGGTGTACCTAAACAGCTGGTCCTGCAACTTTCATTAACATGGACACCCTGTGCTTCTGTGAGTAACATCTGCAGATGTGATTCCTGGATATTTTCCCAATTAATTACACTTCTGCTCAAAACAAACTTTTTCTTTGGTGTTTTAGGTCACCCATCACTTCTTCCAAAAGGAGCCCCAGTTTATTTCTGAATCCTGATCATTTAGCTAAGGAAGCAAACTTTAACTCATTTTCTGTGAAGTGGGTTGTGCCCACAAATGCTCATGATACCATCTACATGTTTTGTTAGTCTTTAAGATGCTGCAAGACTATTAGTCTGTAACTGGAAAAACAACAAACTCAGCTACCCCTCTGAATCTTTTTATAAACAGTATTTTGTGCCTATGCTGTTTTGTCATTGTAGGATAGAATTTGTTTTTATGGGGGAAATGATATCATAGAATTATCAGGACTTTGCAAATGTGCAAAAAAAGACACTGTCAAGAATGCAAACAAAAATAAGAATTATTTTAGGTCTTTCCAGTGTCCCTTTGGAGGCCTAATCCTGCTCTCATTTAAGTAAGTTGAAGTTTTGCCATTGTCATCAGTGGGAATGGAGTAAGCCCCACTTCAAGAAAACACTTGTGTGTGTGTGTATATATATATTTAACTTTAAATATGTTAAATGATTTAATAAACTGAAGCTTCCATTATAATTTAAAATGTCACAGGCAGGTTAAAATATTTGTTTAAAATCCTCTTGTTAATAATTACTAGATCATTAAAAAAATCTGAATTACTTTTCATGTGTTTTGAAATTTGTGTACTTCATCTTCAACAACAAAAACAGGCTAGTTACTTTTGGATCTAGTTGCTCTTATTTTGGTTCCTATACACTGTAATTCAACAACTGCAAATATTGGAAGAGAGCATTTAAATCCAAACAAAAAATCAGTTTCAGTGAAATAAAAAAAAAAATCACAAATATCATATTAGATTTTGTAATTTTAGTTTTAACAAAAAAAATTGGACATATATTTTGTGATCTTCATTATGTGTTAGGATGACTACTGCTTGGTATAGATATTTTTTCATTATTTAAATACAATAAATAAAAACTAAAATAACACATTCACTATTAGGGTTTGTCACTTTAAGAGTAGTTTATAATTTCATATCACAATGACACAAAGTGGTACTCTATAACCCTGTCACTCTGTGTGGCACGTAGGTCTTTGACGTAATAGCTATTTTTAAAATGAAATTATTTCAACATAACTCTGCAGATGTTGTAAGATGGGGCGGCTGCCACTGAGCTGTCTGTGAGTGAAGAAGATTGCAAAAATGTGTGTTAATCTCATTTTAAATGTAAAATTGTTTTACCTATATTTTTTTTAAAAATACATTAAAATTAATTTCATATGAAAAAATCTTTTTCTTCTGCCAAGGGGAATAAGTTTTCACCAATGAATGTGTAAGTTTTATCACTGCTGTCAAAGGTGCAAAATCAGTCAGAAATGAGTGAAAGATTTGAAAGAGAAAACTTGGGTTATGTTTTGCAAAAGGCAAAATTAAGAATAATCATTAATTTTTTTAAAAGCAAAACATGCACCTGAGAATTCTAATATTTATAAATGGAAAAAAACAGCAAACAAATGCTGGAACTAGATGTGCTGAGCGTGTTGCCATGCCCTCTGGCTTGAAGTGGTTTCCATCATATATGGGATTTACAGTTGATTCAATAGCTCTCAGCACCACCACTATACAATTGTTCCAGCACTCCTGCATAGCATGAAATATGTAAATGTAATATTTACCCTCAGAAATTGTCATGCTGTAGCTGTAGAAAAAATACTTTCTCTTTAGGTTTGTGAACTTTGTATTATAAAACAAAATATTTATTTTAAAGTTTTTTTTGTAAACCCTATCATAATTATTTGCTAATAGTTTAAACCCATTAACTACTCCACCCTCCTGGGCTATGACTAGGGCTCTTAAGCACTATGATACACAAGTAAGAATATTTATTGGATTTATATAGAGCCACATTCATAGTCTTCTAATTGAATCTGCTCAGTCACGGGCTCACCTGTCTACCAAAAACTATGGCTTTTTATGGAAGCCAAACGCATAAATTCCCCTAGAGTTTTTAAACACAGAAGTTGTGGCCAGAGCAAACATACCGCCAGCCCTGACTCACCTCCAACTTTTGCACTGTGATTAGGAAATGTGGGGAGTTTCTCAAAACTATCCCCAAAGTCTTCAGTCTTTGGGTGATGGTGCTGAGGTTACAGATACTGTGCAAGGAATCTGGCAAAGGTGGGAACCTTCTGCTTTAGTCTATTTCAAACTATGGATCTGAGAGAACCAACTGACCACACTACAGTATTTACTATTGCTATTATTACTTTCTAGTCTAAGCAATTGCTTGGAAGAATCTCTGTATTTAAAGGTCCATTTTGTGCAAAAGTTTGCGAACTCTGGGCCAGAGGTGCAAGAATGCTGTTGAGTTCCTGTCTAGCCAGGCCCAAAGAGGACAGACTTCACTATTCTCCTTTGATAGGTATTATTTTAGACAGTTAAAAAAGTTCTGACATGGTCAATTCTTTGTCAAATGAGAGTGAGCAAAGTGGGATTAACCGCCCATTAGATAGTAGTGGAGGCTATTTTTGGTTTCTAAAAGGAAATATCTGGCTCCTCAGTTTCTCTTTGTATGCAGGTATCCCTAGAGCCTCTGTAATCCCAAGTATCTCGCTTGAAAGATAAGCCAAATCCTCCCTCACAGGCACTGATGTTCCTCTACACAAAAAAACCACCACCACCCTGCGCGCGCACACACACTGAAATGAGTCGTGACTGAGCGTGACATTTGGCAGAAGATCTCCTAAGCAATTTGCAAAGGAAAGATTTGCAGCACCTGAGACGGTTCGCCGCCCGAGTGCTGCACAGAAGCCGCACCACTCATTGTTGTGATTCCATTTGCTACACTCTCCTCCTACTCCATTGAGAGGAGGTGGGGAGTGGGTTGTTTGTGTGAAGTCATCGCCAACGTCACAATGAGCCGCACCGCCTCCTCCTCCCAGGCTTCCCGCGCGGCCCTTTCTCCCTTAAAAGGACAATGGGGCCCGCATGCAAAAGAACTCGATTGAGTAGAATTGAGCCGTGGGAACCACGCTTGCGCAGAAAGAGGGGGAAGAAAGCGACCTATGCAAATGAGAACTGATTCCAGCAGGAGTTGCATGCAGACTCGGGGTGCTACACAACGAGGTTGCGCACTCCGCGAAGGAGGGGGGATTCATCGCACACAACGCACCACGCTATTGATTTGTTGGTGCCTGCAATTCAGTGGTAAGTGATTTAATTTTTTTTCTCCGCTTGCGATGTTTTTTATCCAAGAAGTGAGAAACATCTTTGGTTTCAGGGGATTTTTTGCGTTTACCAACCAGGCGTTTTGTTAAATAAAACAAGTTTTTGGAGGCTCCCTTTAGCTGCAGGGCAGCCACTTTCCTGTCCGAAACAGTTTTGACACACGCTGACCTGTGTGCGGCAATCTGTTTTTCTTCCTTTTTAAAAATAACTTAAGAGCTATCAATTTAAAACTTATATTGTGGCGAACATGCCGCTTGCATTGTTCCAGATCCAGTTCACCCGGGGACTTTCCTTAAAGTGAAATCAAAATGTTCTCTTCCGAAGAGAGAAGGCGAGTTAATTTCTGAAGGAAAAAACTAGAAAAGTGATCCCAGGCAGTGCTGTTGGCTAGAGAAACTGTATGTCCAGATCAGGATGTTATCGGGAAATATCAGTGTAAGGGACATTCTTCCAGGAGCCGTAGTAAGGGGGAGTATCAAACCGTCGCTTAGTGAATGTTTTGAATGGCTCAAGACTCTTTTCTTAGTGCTCTCTGTAATGAGGTGGAGGCTAGAAAATGTAAAGTTCCTTCCACTTCGTAGGGTCATGTCAAGCAATTTTAAGAGAAGGACATGGGGTTGTTTGGTTTACTTCTTAGGGTGTGAAGTGGGGTGAGATTAGCTTGGCCTGTTGCGGGTGCTGCTTCCCAGGTCCGTTGCGGCCCGTTACTGTATGCACGCGGTTGGGCATTCTTTGCTCAGCTTGGGCGAGAGATGCGGATGTGATGATGAGAAAAAGAGAGCGCCCTGGCGCCTAAATCGCTCGGGATTCCAGAACCGGATTGAGTTTGGAAGGGTTAAGAGAGAAATATTCCATTTTCGAACGTTCTCCGTGATCTTGTACGTGTTGTGTTGCATATTATACACCTGTGGCTTTGTTTTTGAGCGCACAGAAGTTGTTGCGTCGTGAGTGGCAGGGGGCAATCCATTGCAACGGCAATGTACGTTTTCTCTTTTTTGTAAGGGGGGGGGAAACTGTTCTCTTCGACTTGTTGGCTTGTTTTTAGAAGAGATGTCGAGATTGAACACTCCAAGTGATCTGAAATGGACAGACAGTGTGTGCAAGCTGACATGACACGTGCTTCTAGGTGCGCAGGCTTCCTTTAGTTTTTAATACCCTTTTTCTATTGCAAATACCTTGTTATCGAAAATAGGTGTCCTGTTAGCGTTAGGATAGGGCGATTTGATAGTGATGGCGTCTTGCCATTTTCAAAGCAGAGGGCGAGCGAAAGTTAACTGCATTTCTTGTCTCCTCTTTGTAGTTAACATGTTTCCGTGTAGAATCCAACGCAGTTTAACTTCTAGTTAAATTTTCCGTTTCGCGGGGGTTTGTGTGTGTGTTTTGTCTAGTTGATCTTACTAGTTAGCGTGATCTTTAAATCTAGTGCATTCTACAAAACAGTCCGACCTATCCTTGATGCCGCACGTAGGCAAAACCAGGCTGAAGGGAAAACAAAGGGCTTGCATGTGCTGCAGGCAGTGCTACCTCCGCAACTGTGTCTGCAAGCCAGTCGGCTCACAGAAACTCGGGCTGTGATTAAATAACGAGGGGACGGCTGGCGGGCGAGGAAGGGGGGGTTGTTGCGACAGGTTTCGTATCTTGGGGAAGTTTTGAGCTTGACTTTTAGTGCCTGGAAGACTTTAGGGGAGTTAAAGTTTAGGAGCGTGCATGCTCCTGTAAGGTGACCATGCTGCGTGCATGGAGGAGCAGGAGTGTTTGTGTCTACAAGCCCGCGGGAGGAGGCAGCGCCTTTCACTCGGCTGGGTCTACACTGCAGCGGATTCCAAGCTCTGCCGGGTACCGAAGGCGGCTTGGCTGGGGGTGGCTGAAGACCTTTTTAAGGGTTCTTTGCACGGCGTCCTCCGCCGTGTGTGCGTGTGTTTATGGGAGGTCTGCAGGTTCCCCCTTTGAAGTGGAACTGTTGCCATGTTTGAATTACGTCAGGGGGAAGCCATGAGGAACCAGCGGCGGCAGCTCCGTGCAGGGAGAGGTGAAGGCAGGGCCCTGCTGGACACCATGAGCGCGAAGCGCGCGTGTGTGCGCGGGGGCACCACTCAGGAAGTGCTGCTGAGCTAGATGGTGGTGCATGGTGCGGGGAACGATTGCCCCCCTTTTGTTCTGGCAGGCAGCGCGCTGCGGTAACTTTCTCTCGGGATCTTGGCCGGCGGCGGGTGCCCCTTGGTGGCTCCCATGCAGCCTGCGCCGGGCAAGACCCGCAGCCAAACAGCGGGCGAGAGGAAAGTGAGTGTCACTGGGGCGTGCGGAAAATCAGTGCCCGCCACTGTGACCCCCGATTCCTCACCACGCCTTACAGCCGGCGCTGGGAGGGGGGCGGGGATGCGATGTCCCCGCCGGGGTGAGTCCTGGGGGAGGGCAGACCTGGATTGTTTAAAACCTACTTCAAGGCTAGTTCAACTGCATCCGCGGCTAAGGCGCTCAAAGGGTCGGGCCGCCTGTTCACATCCCCTGCACACAGTGCTGAGCTCGGAGCCCCGCTTCCCGGGAGCGACTCCTGCCCTGCACGTCGCCCCGGTGCTGAAGAGTTGGGAAGGGAGCCTCGCCCTGACTACATGGCAAGCCGCGGCGTTTTCGCCGAGACCTCGTGACACGCGCTGTTTTGCAATGTGCTCTCCGAAACAGCCTCCTGCCTTCCCGTAGCGCGCCACAGCCCGCCGGGCTTTCTCCTGGGGCACATCCTCGTTTGCCTCCCAAGTGCGGCTTGGTCACCTTGGCACGCCTACGCCAGAGCGTGCGGGTGACCCTCGGGCTTGTCCACCTGATCATCATGGCCTCTTTGAAAAGTAGGTCGTCCTTGCGGAGGTGACTGGGGGTGGGTGGTCTTTGTTCCAGCAGGCAGTGCGGTACAGCTGCTGCGCATTGATGCTGAATGGCCCGCTGCTATTTCCCCCTGCCTCTTCCCAAGTGGCCTTTTGCCTTAAGTTTAGTTCCTCCCTGACTCGGGTCGGGCTCAAGGACAAAACTTTGCCAGTATGATCCTTTCGGTATTGGCACCAGGCAGACTGCAGGTTAAACGTGTCATGGAAATCCTGGCCTGGCTGATACCAATGGGAGGTCTGTCATTGACTTCAGTGGAGCTAGGATTTTAGCCCTGAGGAAGAGTGTGAGTGTGTGTGTGAGTGTTTGGGTCTAATTTTGGGGGGCTATGTTCTCTTCAAAGCATATGACTGAATAAGCTGCATTAACTGGCAGTAGTGGTCCAATAACTACCTTAGTTTACCATTTTGCCACCAATATGTTCCATCATCAGATTTGGAGCATCTTTTTACTGCAAGGGTTTTTTAGGCAGAAAAATAACTCTTAAACATCTTTTTTTGTGATACCCCATTATCATGCCCACTACAAAAATCTGTTTTCAGAGGATTACCAATTTAGTGGTGGGTTAAAAGCTGAAACAGGATATCAAGGCAAACTTGTAATACAAAAAATGTAAGTGTTCACTTGAGTGTGTTTATCTGGAATGCTATCTTCATCCATGTCATTTCCCATCAAAGACTATCTTCTTCCCTTAAAATGCTCATCCCCAGTTCTATTTTTGAAAGGGTATCTGTCATGGCTCTGTCTGGTTTTTTTGCTGCACCATCTAGTTCAGCACAGTATACTAGTTGTAATCACCGACAAAATCCTGAATTCCTTCTGTATCTAAAACTCCGCTGACTCTCTCATTCTGTGGTGTTTTGCTGCCATTGCCCCTATGCATATGTTCCTCCTAAAACACCTAGATTTTTTCCTCTCTAGGTTGGCAATCTTCTGGGTCCAAATTACATGACATTTGTTATGATGAATGCAAATGAAGAAAACTCTGTAGTTTCACTTACTTAGCATACTTTGGCAAGCAGTTGGTCCATAACAGTATCTAATCGCTTTAAAGATTTTAAACCAGCCAACATGTGAAGTGTTGGAAGATAGTTGTATGTGCTTCATCACTTTCATAAGTGAGCTTACATATTCAAGATGAGTGGCCTGATCTCAGACTTGTAGGCCTGATTTTTTTTTTTTGCCTCCTTGATTGTAAGGGCTTGAAACTTCATCTTTTTTGAACGTGAATGCTTGGATTCTGTAGAATCTAATGGGTGAAGCCTGCAGCCTGACAGGAAAAACTTGCCCTTGCCATTGATGAATAGGCAAGTGTCTTTCAAATAGCTTGGGAGGTACATTTACAGTAAATAACCAGGGACCTAAGGTGAGTGGTGGAGGGAAGAACCATTAAATATTCTGAGGCCAGACTTTCAAAATTGCCCAAGTGCTTAACATCCTCAGCAGGGGCTAAACAGTATACTAAAAACTACAGTCAGAAGTGTATTTTTTTTCTTTAAAGGAACGGTGATAGGATGACACTCTTGAAGCTTGTTTATCCGCACACCAGGCACAGCCCAAGCAGTGGCAGTGCAGCTGCTTACCATATTCTTTCTGAAAGGTGAGAGGCTATATGTGGAGCATGTGCAGGGGCATTGTGGCTTGTGCCTAGCACATGGATGGAGAAGATTAGAGGGAACATTGCCTATGGAGCAAGTTCTTATGGGTTGTTTTTAAATAAGTGGAGCAGATTTAATGAGATCCAGAGTAAAATGGGTGCATAAGGCTTCTGACATCACTAATGTTGACAGGATTTTGGGGCCTGATCCAAAGCCCTTTGGAGTAAATGGCATTTCCTCCCCCCCCCCCAGTGAGCACTGCATCAAGTCCTTGGCATGTAGATAGGGCCCAATTGTCTTCTCATTAAAGCTAATGGCAAAACTGCCAGTGATGTCATCTAAGGCTTGATCATGGTGGAATTTTCCAAAGCACCTAAAGATGTTAGACACCCACCTCCCCGCCAGGTGCCACTGAAAGCTTGAAGGACTTGTGCTCTGGCCTCTGTCTCTCTTCTGAACTCTTCCCCGCCCCAGTGTTAGTTGCAGATGACTTTCACTTGAGAGCCTGGAGCCTAACATTTGTGGGGTTTGACACAAGTCAGTTATTTGCTAGACAAGTTTGTGAAAATGTAACTAAAATTCATAGGAATTAAAGGACCACATTACTACCATAGGTAATGGACCACAAAACCGCCTTTAAAACAGTGACAGTCTGGGGCCTCTATGGCGCATGCTGATGCTGGGCATTCTCCCTCTGTCACCTAACTGTTAGTGAGCAGATGGGGGCAGGAGTTCCCATGTGCTCTGTAATCATTCATTTTTATCAGCACTCTGTGACTTAACACATTGTTGCACCGTGTGAGATTAACAGTTATGAATATTGCCAGTTTCCTTCAAGTCTGAAGCAACAGTTGGTAGTGAGGCTTTTCACTGCTCAAAAGCAGGTGCCAGAAGAAACAAAACATGTGGTTGGGAGAGGTGGTTTGAAAATTGAGGGGATAACCAGCAGGGAGGGTTGGGACTCCATTGCATAACTCTGAAGACTGGCTCTTGCTTAGTAGATTACCAGACAATATGTTGGTCTCAGTTCAAAGTCCCAACAGGAAAAATGAGTTGGATTACTCCAGTTAAAAAGGAGATGTTTGTGTTGTACGTAAAGCATGTTGCACTTCAACATAATAAAAAAACTTCACTGAGCTGCAGTCTCCTGTCAAGTGTACTGCTCTTGCTAAAATAGCCATGTTGGCTTTTAAAACAAACTTTGTGGATAATCTAAGCACTATATCCAGATGTACAGACACCCTTTTCTTAACCTGTGTGTGTAAATAGGTGTATTAAGTAAGTAAATGTTTAACATTAACTTGAACAATCTCACAAGTGCTCATCATAGTTTCCCCCTAAACTGCATGGCTGTGGGAACTGCCATGGCCCTGTGCAAGGGCTCAGAGCTGCAGCATAGAGAGGTCACTCTCCCCAAGCCCTGAAGCTGCTGCTGCCCATGGGATTAAGGGGGGGATGACCTTCCCTGTCAGCCCCTGCAGGCAGCTACCCAGATAAGCCCAAGCCTCTACTTCCTGCCCCACCTGGAGGACCTGGCTGTCATGAGCACCCTTCTGCACCCCACCCCAAAACCCCTTCCCAAACCTAGAGCCTTCTCTTGCACCACAAACCCCTTATCTCCAGCCCCAGCCAGAGTCTTTGCACTTCAATCCTCTGTCCCAGCCCTGAGCACCTCCAACCTCAGCCCCACTCTAGAACCTGCACCCCCAACTGAAGCCTTCACATTCCTTCATCCCAACCCTCTGCCTCCTCCCGCACTCAGAACCCCCTGGCTTCATTCCTGCCACACGAATTTTGTCATGTGCACCAATATGAAGGTGATGTGCCGCACATCACCTCCACATCTTGCACATAACAAAATTCATTCTGTTCAGGGGTGGAAAAAATTACAGGGAACACTGGTGCTCATGACACTGATTTTTTTTTTCTTCAAATGCCATGTACAAGACTGCACCTCAGAAAACACATGGCCCCAAACATAAGGCTGAGCCACTGGTTTGTCACTGACTCAGATGAGTGTCACTAACTGAATCCCTAGCACCACTCATACAATACCTCAAGTTTTCTTTGGAGATCTCCCATCCAAGGGTTTGCTGGACCTGACCCTGGTTAGATTGTAGAAGGTAATAAGATCATGGCTCAAGTTGGAACAGCTGCAGATGGAACATTTTCCCCCCTCCTCCCCAACTTGGTTTTCCTCTGAAAATCCTGTTTGTGCTTTGCACGGTGCACTTCCGTTTCCCTATAGTGGGAACTTTTTACAAAAGCACCAAAATGACTTAGGCACTTAAATTATTTAGGCCATTTTGACAATGTAACTTAGTGCCTGTGTCCCACTGAAAGTCAGTGAGTTGGAGATGCCTAAATGACTTTTGAAAATTTTACCCATAATACTTTTGACACAGTCTATGTTTCAGGTGGCTCAAGAACAGAAAAGAGATGTCAACCATTCTAATTCCTCTACAAAGCCATTGTTTGTCATTTGAATTTAGTACTTTATGTGGTTTCATCCATCTCAGTGACATAAGTATCATGAGTACAGCATTGTTGCAGAGGACTAGCCCCACAGGAGTTAGCATATATGTTACTGGAGGGAAAAAACATTCCAGGAGATCTAATTTTAACAGCTCTAACTTTTCCTTGGTCGTGTTGTAAATGGAACATTAGATGATCAGGGCGAAGTTTCATTATAAAATGCAGCTACAGTTTTGACTGAAACATATTCTTGTTCTTTTCACCAGCACATGAGTTTCAAAATTGCACGCTTCAGATCCTAGTCCTCTCATTTTGCACTGGAACACTTTTTTACACTGGATTCTCTCCATATATGAAGATCAAAGTACCATTGTTATTTGACACTGTTTTTTGGTAATTTCCTTGGAGCCTTTCCACTTCAGGCACATTAAAATACAAGTGGTTAAGGTCCAGTTTTAACTAGAGATGTAAAATCCTGATTAATTGGTTAACTGGTTTAACATTAAGTTAAATTTGTTAACCCATTTAAATGGGGCAGGTGGCGTGTGGGGGGGGGGGCATTCAAGCCCAACTTGTCAGGGGCTGCTCTGGCTAGGCTGGAGGGGCCCTATGGGGCTGGAGCAACCTTCTGCCAAGGGCAGGGCTGCTCCAGCCCCCACCAGTTAACCACAACTGGTAAATCATTAACATCCCTACTCTGTAGTGAAGGTCTCCTTTTGGATGACACACCTTTTTGGGGGTAGTGACTGCTTCTTTATCAAAGATTCAAAGGCATAGCCTCAACTGGTGGAAACTGCAATAATGCCATTGATTTCAGTGGAATTATACTAGTTTATCCCAGCCAAGGGAGAGACCTGAAGTAAGGATGTAAGCGACTAGTCGCTTATCCGATGAGCAAATGCTTATTGTATGGTCGACTATCAGAGAGAGGCAGCATGTGGAGGAGCTGGTGCTGGGTGGCTCTTAATACATTTAAAAAGCACAAGTGCAGTAGGGAGGCTCAGGCGTGAGCCAGGACAGCAGATTCCCAGCTCCGTGCCTTAAATGTATTCAGAGTCACCTGGCAGCTCTGAATACATTTAAAAGGCAGAGCCGCAACAGGGTTAGCTCCCAGGGCCAGGAGCTAACCCGGCTGCTGCTCTGCAGTTCCCCTCCTGAGAAGTTGATAAACTAATCAATGGAAATTCCATCAACTAGTTGATTAGCTGATTAAGTAGCACAGGCCATTCTGGAAGAAGTCATTGTTCTCATGTGCAGGTGTGCATTCCAGAGCTTATGGAATATCAAAGTATAGTGTCTTACAAAATACTCTTGGATATTTCTCCACTTTATCTAAGTGCAGTACAAAGCTGCGTTGTGAGACTTTTGCTGACAGGAGCAGTCTGCAGGCCAGATGCTCAGCTGCTGTCAACCTGTCTGGCTACACTGCTTTACGCCAGGCAAGAATCTAGACGATGGTTGTGGGGCAGAGGAAGAAGTTAGGTTGATAGGAGTAAGAAGGAACCAAGCTATCTTGAGTGAAGAATTTGGACTGTGCAAAGGGTGAATGAGTTCAGGGCTAGAGCAGGGAGGCAGGAATAGAGCTGGTGTGGAGTGTTTGGAATGCCATCCTTCTGCCTTTCAGATAAGCTGCTTTCTTTGTGAACCTGCCAAGGAATATTTGTCTGTGATGGTCACAGATTTCAGGTTTGTGTGTTGTTGTTTTTTTTGTTTTGTTTTGTTTGGGTGTAAAAATGGAATTGATGTAAATCTTTGAACTCGTCCTTTCTATTTTGGAGGTTTTTTCCTCCCCCTTCAACCTCTGTGGTCAGGAAAAATGCTGGAGGAGTTTTGAAAGGCAAAAGAAAATAGCCACCCTTTCCCATTTTCATTTCACTTTTTAGAAAGCATTCAACCACACAACAATCAATCCCTGAAAGTTAGTTCTTCTGTCTCTTGGAGAGATTAGAGTTCAGATTTTATTTCCATCTTACACAGAGTGAGCATTTTAGTTCTCTTGCAGAGAAGTGTCAGCATCACCTTTTGCAGGGGGAACTCTGATCCCTCAGTTCTTGTCCTGACAGGTTCATGAAAGAGGAAGTAGCTTTGTGTAGGTTAGCTTTGGTGCCCAGCCATCCATAAATCTTCAAGGAGTCTTTTCTTCCTATCTTCCCCTATTTTGTGGGTTAGCCCCAGATCTGTTAGAAAACAGAGCCCCTGTTGCCTGAAAGTGCTTCTGATGATGCTAGCCTTCTGCAAAGGAGTGTGAGATTGGCCCAGTCCCCACCTCTCTACCCCAGCCCCAACTCAGGCAGCACAATTGTAGAAGAGAGGGCACCCTGCATCCTTTCAGATTGTGTCAGATTTGCTGCTGAGCAAGAATTCAAGTAGATGAGAGTGGTGTGCATGCAGCTCTGTCTTTGTTTATAACAAAAAAAAAAGGGAGGAAGGGGACTCCCACAAGGCTCCCTTCTGTGTGGCTGGTACAGTGAACCCTCCCACACCTGCTTCAGTCTACTTCAGCCATTGCTTCTGAAGCACAGGTGGGTTCCCTCAGGGTATGTCGACACTACAAAGTTAATTCGAACTAACAGCCGTTAGTTGGAATTAACTTTAATATGGGCTACACATACAAACAGCTAGTTCGAATTTAAATCGAACTAGCGGGGCGCTTAATTCAAACTAGGTAAACCTCATTCTATGAGGAGTAATGCCTAGTTCGAATTAAGTAGTTCGAATTAAGGGCTGTGTAGCCACTTAATTCGAACTAGTTGGAGGCTAGCCCTTCCCAGGTTGCCCTGGTGGCCACTCTGGGCCAAACCAGAGAAACTCTTCTGCCCCCCTCCCGGCCCCGGAGCCCTTAAAGGGCCACGGTCTGGCTACAGTGCTTGTGCCAGTTGCAAGCCTGCCAGCACCCAGCCAGCAGACCCTGCACCTGGCACGGCATGAGCCAGCCACCCGCTGCCACCCAGCCCTCCGCCGTTTCACAGGACCAGGCTGGCGGCTCCCAGGAGCCTGCCGGGCCGCAGAGGCGGGCGCCTGGTCTAGTGCGGAGATCGTGGACCTCATCGAGGTTTGGGGGGAGGCCTCCAACGTCCACGATCTCCACATTAGGCACAGGAAAGCGGCCGTCTAGGGCAGGATAGCTGCCAGCCTCGCCACTAAAGGCCACATGCGAACCCAGGAGCAGGTTTGCATGAAAATCAAGTTGGTCCAGTGAGACCCCCGACCCTGAACCCTGAGCTTAGAACATAAGAACGGCCGTACTGGGTCAGACCAAGGTCCATCTAGCCCAGTAGCCTGTCTGCCAACAGCGGCCAACACCAGGTACCCGGAGGATGGACCGAAGACAATGACCAAGCGATTTGTCTCGTGCCATCCATCTCCAGTCTTCCACAAACAGAGGCCAGGGACACCATTCCTACCCCCTGGCTAATAGCACTCCATGGACCCAACCTCCATGAATTTATCTAACTTCTCTTTAAACTCTGTTATAGTTCTAGCCTTCACAGCCTCCTGTGGCAAGGAGTTCAACAGGTTGACTATGCGCTGTGTGAAGAAGAACTTTTGTGTATTAGTTTTAAACCTGCTGCCCATTAATTTAATTTGGTGTCCTCTAGTCCTTATATTATGGGAACTAATGAAGAACTTTTCTTTATTCACCCTCTCCACACCACTCATGATTTTATATACCTCTATCATATCCCCCCTCAGTCTCCTCTTTTCTAAGCTGAAAAGTTCCAGTCTCTTTAGCCTCTCTTCATATGGGACACGTTCCAAACCCCTAATCATTTTAGTTGCCCTTTTCTGAACCCTTTCCAAGGCCAAAATATCTTTTTTGAGGTGAGGAGACCACATCTGTACACAGTACTGAAGATATGGCGTACCATAGTTTTATACTTCCCCTCCTCCTTCTTCCCTGGCTTCCCCCTTCCAGCTCCCTCCTCCCAGGTTTCCCCTCCCCTCCCACCTCTCTCTTCCCCTCTCACCTCCTTTTCCCAGTCTCCCCAGAGGTTAATCCCCGGCCCCCCAGTTCTGTTGAATAAAGAGAGTTTCTATTTTTGAACACGTGTCCTTTATTTTTTACATCAGGAAGGGGGGCTAGGGAGCGGTAAGTGGAAGGAGGTGAGGGAGGAATGGGGCACGAGCCCCCGATGGGGAGGACTGGGGTGACTCTGTGGGCTCCTCAGGGTGGAAGCTCTCCTGCAGCGCCTCCTGGATCCTGACAGCCCCCCAAGTGACCCCCCCGGATGGCAGCCTGTGGCAAGTGCAGCCGGGCTGATGGCCGAGTGCTGTGATGTGCCGAGTGTGGGCACTCAGGGCACTCCAAGACAGGACTGCTTTGCTGTCCCTCATCGAGTTAGACAAGCAAGCGGGGAACCCTGAGAACTGTCTGTCCGGGATGGGGTCGGGTCCCTTTAAGCACAGCCCTCGGCTAGCCTGAGGCAGCAGCTCCACACTCTAAGTCCTAACCTGATGCCCTGCCGGCACTGGATCCGGCCAGCCTTAACTTCGGTTCAGGGTCCACTCAATGTGGACATGCTATTTCGAAATAGCAAAACACTAATTCGAATTAGTTTTTAGGTCTAGATGCACTAATTCGAATTAGTTTTTAGGTCTAGATGCACTCATTCGAATTAAGTTAGTTCGAATTAGTGCTGTAGTGTAGACATACCCTCAGAGATCAAGAAGGAATCTGGTCTTGCCTTCAGCCAGAATTCCTTGCTGTGTAGCATCCCCTTCTGACTCTTATGTGGCTGGCTATTTAAAAGACCCAATCTGATGTATAAATGGATTTAAATATAATAGGTCAAATCCTCAGCTGGTGAAAACTGATGTCTCTCCTTTAACTTTGGGGCTGTTTACAGCAGCTGAATGTCTGTCTGATATGGATACATTTCATTCGGCACATTCAAGGCCAGATCCTCAGCATTTGTGCTAGACTAGCTAAATATCTAAGCCAAGGTTTCTAATTTGGGATCTTAAGATACAAAACTTTACAAGAGAAAGCATATAAGGGCCTAGTTATGCAGTCCTTAAACATGCCTCGCTCCTATAGAAATTAGGTGTCAGCAATGACTTGGCACATAATTATGGCTTAGAATGGAAAAGCAGACACTTCTTTAAGTATAGCCGTGCTTGTACGCGCCTTTGGACTCTTATGTGATCTATGTGCGCTTGGTGTGCAGTGTTCAAATGGCAATTGTAAGGATTAAATGTGACTGCCCTGACGCCTTCCATTTATAACACTGCATTTGGACACAGCTGTCGCAGAGAAATCTGTTATACTTGTGGTTTCTCTAGTAACTTTTTCCTCAATACAGGAAGGATGTATGGTGATACTGTTGCTGGCCGTTCATCAGCTGGGAAACAGATGGCACTAGTTTTCCTTCTATTGAAACTTGGTGCTGAAAGGCTGCGCCTGTGAGAAGGGGGAAGCAGCATCCCACAAAATAATATTTACTATAAATATCTGATGCCAATCCTTCAAGTGTTAATTGTGAAATGGTGGTTCTTGTACTACTACATTGTAGCTGAGACATCCCCTTAAAGGCCAGAATTTCCTGGAGACTCAAGTTTATAACCGTTCCTCAAGTAAACAATCAAGGCAAACTTCCGAGACCAGTTCCATGCCCTGCCTCTTCTGTAACGATCAAGGTGTTTGTTACATGGGTTATTAGTTTCACCAGACTTTCTAAAGCAGGAGTGGGGAACCTTTTTCTGTGGGTCAGCGCCTCTGCCCCAAAAAATCAGTCTGGGGCCACACACAAGTGAGAAGCAAAAAAAGAAAAACAAACCCTCACTGACATAGTCGCTGACTGAGAAGGAAAAGGACACTCCCCACATTCTCCTCATACACCAGAGCCAGAGGGGCCCCAGCTTAGTAGATGGGCTCCAGCCCCGCAGTGAGGCCACAGGGGGAGGGGGACCTGGAGCACCAGCATGGGCTCTCCAATGCTGGGGTGGGGGGAGGCTGAGGCTTGGGGGCTGTATCCAGGCCAATCCACTCCTGAGGTTCCCCACCCCGTTCTAAAGTAAAGTGTCAAACTGGAGGCTCAACGTTGAGTTGCCATAAACAAAACTTAAAATAATTGTTAACAAATTCTCAGGTGCATATGATCACTGGCTCTCTCTCAAAGGGTTTGTTTAAATACAGTACTATCTTTTGAAGGGGCACATGGAATGGTAACAATGTATAAGCAGTCATGAGGAATATATAACTCCTTAGTACCTGGAGTCATGATTTTCCCCCCTCCCCTCTCCAAGGTACAGTCTCTTAAGGGAGACTATCTGGACCATACCTGACTTTATATTATGCCCACTGGCTCTATGCTGTCATAGTGGGAAGACCAACTAAATCTTTATTTGTGTTGCTGCCGTTTTTAGCTTCCCGACTTGCATTTCATGGACCAAATTTTCTTTCTTCCTTCGCCAGAAATGACCAAGTACCTCAGCTGGCTGAGTGCCACTGGAGACTTCTTTATGCAAGAGTGGAGAAGCAGTTTTGAGTTTAATCAATCTTTGAGAAGCCTTCAGATTGCTGGCCAGAACGCTTGCCTTTAGTTTGCTGTAGCAGGCCTTCATCCAGCAAACCACTCCTGGATGGGGAGAGGGCCATCTTGCAGAGCCCTTTGTGGCTCATGGGTGGCAGTGGCAGGATTTTTGGGGAGCCCCTTTGCTGGAGATGTGCACACCTGTTAATTGCAGAGCCCAGCTGCATGGGAGCTGCCACCGGAATTTGAAGACCAGTCTGGTGGATCAGCTGCTTCTGTTCTTCCCACACAGAAGTGCTAGAATGGCTGGGAGCCAAGTCCAGCCCTGAGGCTAGAGTGATGGCTGTGGAATGGCCTGGGGAGAGCATTGGAAATTAAGCTTTCCTCACATGCCTGGTTGGGCTGTGAGCAGGAACCAGGATTTGGGCCTTAGACAATTTCAGGCTCTCTGTCTGCAGATCCACGAAGGCAGCGCTGTATAAGTCACATTTTGTGGACTTCTTGAATGCATGGACTTGAGACTTCATCTTTCTGGAAAACAAATGCCTGGATTCTGTAGGATCTCATGGTGAAGCCCCTGAGACTTGACAGAGAAAGTTTCCCTTTGTTGTTGATGAACAGGCAAGAGACTTGGTCAAACCCAGCTCATTGGAGCATAGATTCCATCTTCCTTTGTATTTGTACAGCACCTTGCACGGAGGAGATCTGAGTCTGATTGGTGGCATTTGGAGCTACTGCAGTAGAAGTAATTAACTGGCTTAATGAACCACACTAAAATATAAACCATTCTGTCTTTTTAGTGGCTTAAAACCACTTACTGCTCAGGTGGCTTCTGAGATAGTGTTACCATGGTTGTGTTTTTATACAAGGCTCCAGATCCCGATATTCTCCATTGGGGTCTAGGAGTGCTGTTGCTTAGCTTAAACCCTCCTGTGACGTTCTCCTTCCAATGCTTTAAAAAGCTAACCACAAGAGTTGAAGTGGTTCTGGAATTACAGACAGAAGGGTGAAATTCATCTGTTCATAGAAGGTTAACACACAACCTAAGCTGACCGCTCTTCAACGTCAATCGTCTGGTTTTCATGGTGTCTCTGATAATGTAATCACCTGGTCTCTTGGTTTAATTTTTTTTTTTTTAAACAAAACCCCCAAGCCTCTCACACCTTATCTTGTTTGTGTCACCTTTTCATTTTCTGGTTCTATAAATTGACATCTGTTGCTGCTGAGATCCTCCTGCCTGCCTGTAGCTTCCTGCTACTAAGCAGCTATTCCTTTTCTGTGTAGTTTGGCTGTTTGTCCTTGCTGATAAGCACAGAGGGCAAACCTTGCTCTCTAAACAGAGTTGTATTAGCCAAAGTTGCAACACTAGTCATTTAAAAGGACTCTCTTTTTTGTGAATGGTACCTCTGTGTTTATGACATAGACTGGTTACAATTTTTGGGTGGCCTGTAATAACTTGTTTTGCAATAAGGCCTTGAGCCCGCTAACAGCTTAAGCATGTGTGTAACTTTGAGCACTGGAATGGGGCTTCTCAAGTAATCAATCATGCATATTCTTAAGTGCGGTGTCAGGTAAGGGCCTAAGTACAGTTCCATTGTAGAAAGTAATTGGAGGACGGGATCAACTTGGGGCTCCCCCTTTTTTGGGGGGGGGACTCCAAAAATTGATTTTAGACATAAAAAGTTGCCTTCTACTAGGAATCCAACAAATACCTCCACTGTAAATTACCTGCATGCATAATATATTTCAGGATTACTGATTGTGGTATGCAAGCCAGAGAGCCACAGCTGAGTTTGCAGAGTGAGGCAGCTAGCAACAACTTCCTGACTTGTAAACTGAATACATTTTGCTGCAGAGTCACTGAGCGTCAGGGAACCCCATCATTCTCTTTCTAGAGTGGCTCTGAAAAGTAGAACAACTCTTTAGATGGCCTCGTCACGTGTCTGGTTTTGACTAAGCCCCTCAGCTTTGGGGTGCAGGAGACATCAGCTCTTTGTGCTTGACAAAGAGAAGCCTGTTCTGAACAATTGTCCTTCTAAGACAGGGTTGGGGACCACATCCAGCCGGCCTAACACTTCGATCTGGCCCGCAGACTGCATCTGCCTGCTTTCTATTTATATCCTGCTACCTGTGCCACTGAATTTCCAGGCGGTGGCTGTGGCAGCGGCAGCAGGATCCTATTTAAATGGCTCCCGGCTCCCAGTCTTGATGCTATCCCAGCAGGGGCTGGAGTTGCAAGCCCTTTAAAGGGCTCACAGCTCCCGGCCCTGCCATTACAGCATTGCCTAGCAGTCGCCCGGGGTTGCTATGGCTATTTAAATAGCAACAATTTAAAGGGCTCCTGGCCCTGCTTCTACTGTATTAATTAGGAGGTGCCCTGGCTTGCTGCAGTTATTAAAAAGGGCTCCAGGTCACGTGGTCCCAGCAACCCTACGTGGCTGCCAGGCAGGCAACACAGCAGCAGCAGAGCTGTGAGCCCTTTGCTGTGTTTTTAATTCAAAGCCTAGGGCCCCAGATTTCCTGGGGGGGAAATCTAGTTCCGTACTTCTGCCCCTTCTGTCTCAGGCCCCACCTCTTCTGCGGGGGTGGAGCTGGTCTGTGACCACATACCAAAATTCATTAAGTGGCGCCTCCCTCCCCCCCCCCCCCCCCCGTGAAAATTACAGCCCACCCCTGTCCTGAGAGGACTGTGATATGACAATGCGTAACTTAGCAATTCCACCCTCAGTGTTGCCTATCCCGGACTGTGATGTAACATCAGTTTTCAAAGTTGCACATGAAGCTGCTTCTTCCTCTAGTCAAAATGATGCTTGAGCTGTATCTTAAAGTGATGACAATGACAGTTTCTGCTTGTTCTACAGACTCCTGCAGAGAAGATGTTTGGTTTCCATAAACCAAAGATGTACCGGAGTATAGAGGGTTGCTGTATCTGCAGAGCAAAGTCTTCCAGCTCTCGTTTCACTGATAGTAAACGTTATGAAAAAGACTTCCAGAATTGCTTTGGGTGAGTTCCTCTGCTATTCAAAATTGGGTTTACATTTCAGTTGGTCAGGTTTGTCTCAAAGGGCTTGTCTCCACTTACCAAGGGTTTTTTGTAGTGGGTCCAGTAAGGCCTACGGACGTAAAAAATTGTTTTAAAAGGTATCCATGTAACCAGTAAAAATTCTAACACTGTGGGCTCTGTAATATAACTTTTTTATACTGCAAGAGCCTGCAGTGCGGGTGACAGTCTACTCCCCGGGAGCCAGTTTTGCTGCGGGCTCTGCAGTATTATACAGAGCTGGTTACATGCCAGTTCCCCTGGAGCAGGGCTGGCAGGGACTGCCGGCCCCACTCCCAAAGAGCTGGCATGTAATTGTAATGTAAATCAGTAAGCTGATGCTTATTGGTTAACTGCTTTTACATCCCTAGTAAGGACCCACTAAATTGATTGCTGACGGCACCCACATCAACTCCAGTACTCCACTGGGTCACAAGGAGTAAGGGAAGTTGGCAGGAGAGTTTCTCCCATTGGCCTCCCACAGTGGTGACACCATGGTAAGTCGAACTAAGATACGGACTCCAGCTAAGCTATTCATGTAGCTGGAGTTGAATATCTTGAGTCGACTTTTTCTCTGGTAGTGTAGGCCTGGCCTGAGCATGAAAAGTTGTCAGCCTTGCTCAAAGTGAGGTACTGAAGGCACTGACCAGAATCAAGTCTAGTGTAGGCTGTAGCTTCCTCATATCTCTACTATGGAGAGGCAGGCAACATGGGGCCAGGCCCTCAGTTGGTGTGAATCAGCACAGCTGACCTTGGCCAAAGACCTGTCCCATACCATCTGGTTCTCTATGGCAAAGTGCTGTCAAATAAGAGTGGAAATACTTTGCACTTGCTTTTCACAAGGGTAAAGAGTCAGACCCCGGGAGTTTATATTGAGAGTTGTAAAACCTTCCATAGCTAAATAAACATTTATTTCTTAGCTAGTAAATATCTTTAAAAGCCCAAACAGGTTTTGTAAGTAGCTGTCATTGTTCCAGCTAATCCTATCAAGCAGTGGGAACGTTGTTGTCTCTCAGTGGTAGTTTTTTCAGCCTTATGCTGTGTAAAATAAGCCTGAAGAATTAACTTTCCTATTAAAAGGCATTGGAAATTAGGAAGTTTCAAAGCCCTGGTGAAGGATGCTGTATAATTTTAAAAATTAATTTAGCAGTAGGTTAACAATTCATCTTAGCATTTTGGAACTAGCTTACAAAAATCTTGAAACTCTTTCAATCTTATTTTGCCTCCTCAGACTGTCTCAGAATCAAGTTCCTGCTTGACACCTCCTAATTTTTTTTTTGATTCTATTTAAGACTTTTAAAATTATTTACTTGGTAATTAGCCATAGCAGTTAGTGCAACAAGAGACATTCTAATTTTCCATAAAAGTGTTGACTCTGGAGAAATCTTTGTCATAGTTCTCTGACTTCCCCTTCTCATTCCCGTTTGCTTAGCTAGCATGAGATTGGTAGGCCACAATCCTGAAAAGACTTCAGGTGTAAAATTAATCACAGACATAAAGAGTCTCAATGGCAACACTGGCACTACTCATTAAAAGTTGCTCACTTGAGTGAGTCTTTGTAGAATCAGGCCTCTCTTTGCCTTTCCTTGTATTTCTCTTTGTCTAGAAATGATTTTTCCTATGATTCTTTATAGTGATTTCTGCTGGCTGTGTATCTCTCGAGTTTTGAAGCTTGCAGTGTGCTATTTGGGTTTATTTTTATGCTTTTTCCAATATGTTTGGCAAGGTAGAACCTACAGCCTTACACTAGTTCATCAAAGAATGGCTTGTCTAACCCAGACACATCATTCATTTATACAATATTTCAAAGTCCTTCACTTAACTATCCATAAAAAATTCCATAATCTAGTCCCTTCTTTAAATCTTTTTGGAATGATTTAGTTGTAGGGAAAAACTTTTCAACAAGCTTGTTGAAAGCAAACAAGTGCAGCCTTCATGCCAGTCTTTACAACTTCTAGTTGCTGGACTGTACACATGTAACTCCTATATGACCAGAGCTCTTATTTGAAATTATATGAAACTAAAAAAAATTGAGTTAAGGACCCAAGCAACATGGGATAAATCATCTAAAGCGAATGAAAATGTACATGCTTCATGCAAATCATTGCTCTGGGATGGGGCTGGAGCTGGGGGAGTGGGTAGGGTTGCCAGGTGTCCGGTATTTTCGCCTCCTGTCCAGTTTAAAAAAAAAAAAAAAAAAAAAAAAAAAATTCAGAAAATACCAGACCCCTAAAATGTCGGTATTTTCCTGATTTTTTTTCCCTGACATTTTAGGGGTCTGGTATTTTCTGAATTTTTTTTTTTTTTTTTTTAAACTGGACAGGAGGCGAAAATACCGGACACCTGGCAACCCTAGCGCTGGCCCAGCCCGCAGCCCCCCCTTCCTCCTCCTCCTCCTCCTCCCCCCCCCCTGCCCCCGGACCCCATGCTTACCTGGTTCCTCAGGGAAGCTAAGTTCTGGCTTGAACAAGAACACAAAATAGCCGCTGGCAAAAAGCCTAAAGACCAAGGGGAAGCAATGCCTTCCCTGGGTCTTAGTGCTCAACCGCTCCCCTGTTGCTATCCCTATTCTAACTGCGCTCACTCTGAAAGGGGCCATGCTCTTTTAATGCTGGTCAGGTTTTTTTGTCTTTGCTTAATAAGTCTCAGAGTCCGTCCCTCCCCAACCCCCCCTTTTTTTTTTTTTTGGCTCAACAACTTTGGTCTCCCCCCCCCCCTTTTTTTTTCCTCAACAGAATATTTTCCCCAGTGTCTTTTTTTGGGGGGGGGGGCGGGGTTGGTATTTTTGGTTCAACCATCTGGCAACCCTGGGGCCGGGGGTTTCAGTATGCAGGCTGCTCCAAGGAGAGAGGACTATTCCAGCCCTCTCTCATCACAGCAAACTTGGTCCATGGCCACTGCAGCTCCAGTGGGTACATCTGGGAGGGGGTGCATGTCTTTCAGCTGGGGCAGGTCCATGTTCATCTGTCTCCTATCTACCCCAGCCAGAGTAAGGGATGCAGCAAACTGCACTTTCCCCTTGCTCCTGGATGAAAGGGAATAGCCAGCAATGTTCCTACAAATGGGGGTGGAAGGCTTTGGGTTGGGGCAGTCCTGCTTGGTGATTCTGTATGGCTCTATGAGAAGCAATCCCATTCCAGGCACATCCCATTTTCCTGGCACAAATAAACCCTCACCGGGTTTTAAGTTATGATAAGAGGAAGCTGCATACCGAATTTGGTGGTCCTCGCCCTTACTGGTCAGGAGGAGTTTTCGAACAGATGGACAAAAACTTTCAAATTATATAGCAGATATTCAATAGCAGAATGAAGCATTCATAGGATTACTTCAAAATGAACTTTAAGGGATGAGATTTGTTCTAATACGGTCAAGCCAAGATTATCCCGAGTAGTGAATCCTTTTCTATAGGGTACCCACTTTTAAAGTGTCTCAAGCTGGGCATTTAAATAAATAAATAAATAAAGAGGCCCCCAAAATCACTAGTCACTTTGGAAAATCTCAGCCCGTGAATGTATTGTTTCTATCTGTATGCTAATTAGGTTGGTTACAAAAGGCTAAATAATAAACAGAGTTTTTTCTTGTTAGGCTCCATGAAGCCCGCTCAGGAGATATCTGCAATGCATGTGTCCTTTTGGTGAAAAGATGGAAAAAACTGCCGGCGGGATCCAAAAAAAACTGGAATCATGTTAGTTGACTTTTTTTAACCTCTTTGTAATTCATATACCCCTTTTGTCCATTCCATTAGCTAGAGACACACCAGGTTTTTTTCTTCATGCCTCTCAGCACTGGTAAAAGCTTTTCTGAACTTTTTGTAGTGTGACAATTCCCTGCCTTCTGCTGGTTTACACGTGCAAGATACAAGTGATTTCTGGAGACAGTTCTCTTATAACACCTTCATTTTCATGCTCATAAATGTATCCAAAATTCTCCCTTGAGACTAAACATTCCAGACTTGGCTTCAGCCCAGAGATGAATTCTTTTTTGGGGGGAAACTTGAACAAGCAAGGTGACTTGCTTAGTAACATGTAAATCAACTTGGCTCAGTCAAAAACTTAAAATGATTGTCAACACAGTCATTTCCACTCTCTGATCTGATGTATTAATCTGTTCTGGGTTTGAAAAGAGAGCCATTTTTATGTGAAGGTGGCTTTTTTTGGGGAGGAGGGGGGTGATTTTTGACAGTAACAAGGGAGTCAAACCTGCCATTGATTGCTTGGAGCTTGCATAAACACAGAAGTTAGCATAAATGGATTTAAAAGCCTGTGCAAACTCAATGTGGACACTCTTTGATTTTAAACTGGCCTTCTTTACAGTTGCAAGCTAAACTGCAACCTTTTATGTACAAAGAAGAGCACTGGTTTGACTAAAGCTGTTCTAAACTAGTTTTACTTTCTTTTGTAGACTAGGCCTGATATAAGCCAAGTGCAAGAATGTCAACACCCACAGTTGTACAAGTGAACTAAATTGGTTTAAAACAACAACTTTAATTAAACTAGAGCAGCTTTATCCATAGTCCAGACCCTAATCCTGATTGAGAACTGTGGGCAAAGGGAATTGAATGTATCCATGCTGCTTTTCAGGTGGTAGATGCAAGGGCTGGACCCAGTCTTAAAACAACACTGAAACCAAAGAAAATGAAAACTCTCTCTGGCAGCAGAATAAAGAGCAATCAAATCAGCAAACTGCAAAAGGAATTCAAACGTCACAGTAAGTAGCAATAAGCTGCTCTCCTAAAACTTTGTCCAAAGTAGCTAATTGTTAATTCTCCAAATTGCATACGTGTTTATGTAATCCTTGAATCGTTTGAGTGGAGTTGGGAGGGGCTTATGAAGGGGGACATGATGAACATCTGAGCTGGGTGATTCTGGGTGGGGAAGTAGCAGGGGAAGTGGCGAGATGGGGGAAATTGCAGATGTCTTGAGACAAGCAAACTAGTGGTGTTTGTGTCAGACTCTTTGGGTTTGGGGTGAGTAAAGAAGCTTGTGGCATGCAATGGATTCATCTTCTTTTTTCCTGTAGACTCTGATGCCCACAGCACCACCTCAAGTGCCTCACCAGCTCAGTCTCCCTGCTACAGTAACCAGTCTGATGATGGGTCCGACACCGAGATGAACCCTGGCTCCAGCAGAACACCAGTCTTCTCCTTTTTAGATCTCACATACTGGAAAAGGTAAAAAGCAACCCAACACACATCTGTCCTGCCTTCAATTCACCTAATTGCTGAGGAAGCAGACAAAGCCTTTTAACAGCCCCAGCAAACAGCTGGTGACAAAGATGGCATTTTAAGGATGTGGCAAGTAATTTAACAGTACAGAAAGTATAGATTTGGACTTGGAGAGAAATTCTTGTTTTGCCTTTTATTTTAAGGTTAGTCTCTGTGTACCTCATGTCAGATGGTCTTTCTGACAATTAAACATTTTATCACTGACCCATGATCAGTTATCAGAAACTTGGGGGACTGGAGAAACTGTAGGATTTTCCCCAGTGGTGTTCAGATTTTTATGGGTTTGTTGGACACTGTAAAATAAAATGCAGCGATCCCTTGTTATGCTATTTCTCCAATTGAAATGGCTGTGATTTTTCACTGCCTAGATAAATTCATGGCGGATAGGTCCATCAATAGTTATTAGCCAGGATGGGCAGGAATGGTGTGCCTAGTCTGCCAGAAGCTGGGAATGGGTGATGGGGAAGGATCACTTCGATGATTACTTGTCTGTTCATTCCCTCTGGGGCACCTGTCATTGGCCACTGTCAGAAGACAGACTATTGGGCTAGATGGACCTTTGGTCTGACCCACTGAGGCTGTTCTTATGTTCTTTTAAGTTGGCCTCTTAAAGGTGCATTTAGTTACTCTACTTTGGCAAAGAAGCAGCTGTGTGTATTTCTTTGTATCTAGCTGAAGTAGTAAAGTGGTAAACCAAAAGTGGTTAGACTGAATTTTTTTTTAAGCAGTCTAGTGGATTTTGCACGCATGGCTTTGTTTTTCTTGGCAGGCTTGTTTGTGCCTGTGATTCTTACTTTTAATTTTGTTTTCTTGTTATCATTTTATGTGTGAAACTTCCCCCAGAACTGCAATGGATTGAATCTTTTAAGCATTTCTATGGGGCCTATCATCATGGTATTCAAGTGGCCCTGGAAATTGTAAACACTAGTGTCCTGGTCATAATAAATTTAACTTTTTGTATGACTGTGGCTTATTACGCTCTGTATTTTTATATATAAAATTATATCTGCCCATCTCTTCCCCTCCCCAGGCAGAAAGTTTGCTGTGGAATAATTTACAAAGGGCGTTTTGGGGAAGTCCTTATAGACACTCATCTCTTCAAACCTTGCTGTAGCAATAAGAAGTCACCAACTGAGAAGCCTGAACAAGAGGGACCCCAATCTCCAACTATCTCCAACCAGGAAGAATGGTGACTTCCTTGGCTAACTTCAGGAAGGTGTATATGGAGCCTCTAATTGTCTGGAAAATGCTAGAAGTGACTGTTCACTTTGGACACCTGCTATGCTGCCAAAAGACTATTCCCTAGAACTGTTTTGGTGTTTTTACTGCTACAGTTCCACAAACTCTGAAGCCGGTTTGTATCTTTTCAGAAAGACTACATAATATTTAAGATTCTATGGAACACTTAGCAAAGCTGAATGCTGCTGCGAGGTTGTCTTTGAGGTTTTTTGTTTTTGTTTCTCTTTCCCTTACCCATCCCTTCCATGAATGAACTTTTGAGGGTGGGTTTGTTGTAAATAAAGTGTATGTAGTTTAATGTTTCTGTACTGAGAGAAGAAGTGGCTGTGTCAGGCATGTTCTAAGTTGATTTTTCCCCTTCCCTTCCAGAGAAAATATTTCATTTGATATGTGTGATTCCATGACATGGACTTAGTGCATAGAAGTCTTTAACTCTTCACAATATTTTAATGTTTATGATTTTTTTAAAAGGTGTGGTGCGCTAAACCTGTACTACTGACGGTCGAACAAAGACAAATAGTTTCTTCATTCCTGTATGACAAGGCCAGATAATTGCAGAAACCAGTAGCAGAAACCAGTCTGAGCAATGTTAGTGCACAATGGAACTAAATCTTAAATATTCAAGAACAGCGGAGGGAAAAGGTGCACACACTGTCTAGACATCTGTATACAACCTCCTAGTTCCCTCTTCACTAAGAAATACAAGTGACCAGTAACCCAATCAATGACATCCCACATTAGCAAACCCTAGGGCTTGTGCATTATTGATTGTCAGGTTGATTTAAGTTGAGAGATGACCATGGAGGCTGCCTGGAGTCCAGGTTAGGTGTGCGTTCAGGGTTGCAATTGTTGAATTCTCACAGGATGGTCTCAAAAGTTTTGTGCCATTTCTAGACCCCCTTCCTGGCTTTGGACATGACACAGGACCAAACCATAGTGTGTGTGTGTCCGGGGGGTGGGGAGAAGAGACAGCCTTCTGTCCAAGGAATTGAAACACAACAATCCAAGCATGAAATTCAGTGGGTTTCTGATTCCTGTTCTGGAACTGGTACTCTTCAGGTCTTGTGAACTTTATGCATGTTTATACTGTAATGCCAGGGTGCAATTGGAGGTCATGGAGAGATACCTGAGCAAGCTTCATCCAGCTAGCTCAGGTACCAGAGCAGTGAAGCTGTGGCAAAATGACTCCATACTGGGCTGTCCACTTGAGTACCTAGCCAGGATCCTGGGCAGCCGTCCACAGCCTGCTATGGCTACGCTGCTATTGATACCAGAGTTAGCTAGATCAAAGCTAGTTGGGTACTTACATGAGCTTCAGTCACACCCTGTCATTGCAGAGTAGACATGCCCTACGTTAAGCAACAAAGCAACATTTCCATGCATGCTGGACATATTGTAAATTCTATAAGAGGTATTAAAAATTACTCCAGCCTAAACAGAGGCAGCTCTGTTGGCAAAACAAAGGGTTAACATTTCCTATGCAGATTCCTGGTAAAACTTGTGTGCAAATGATTGTGGCATTCCTTGATGCTCCAACTTTTTCTTTAGGATAAAAACAGCTTCCTCAAAGAATGAGCTGTAGTTTTAGCTCCTGGTCGCTTCCTGATCACTTAGGAAGATTTAACTTGCATAATATGTGAAATGGATTTTCTTTTTTCTTTGAGTTTATTCTGCAAAGGGCTGCTAGAAACTGAGGGTTGGTTTTGGGTTTTTTTCCCCCTCTCTTCTGTTTCTGTCTTTACAATTAGAGGCTGGTGAGAAGACTGAAGGTTGGTTTGTAGGCTAGATTTCAATGCAAGCTCACTTTCTGAAAGGCAGACTTTCTGGGGATGAAAATGGAGCTACAGAAAGATACTCCCCCCCACCATCAGAGCAGAAAACAAGTGCTGTGGGGGAGGTTTTGTTTTCTGCTCTATTAAATAAAACTTCTTAGTGGGATGTTGGGGAAAATGGAGATTTGTTTTAGTGCCCCCTCTTGTGTGTGTGTGTGTGTGTGTGTGTGGTGGGGTTTTTTTTTTTAATACATTAAATTCTCAAGGGAGGATAAAACTATGTAGTATACCTTCATCTCCAATCAAATGGATAACTAGAACGGCTGCTTTAAGACCCATGCAAGAGTCGCAGCCATCCGTATCTACACACCAACTTACATTTGAGTTAGTGTCAATGATTTTTCTATACTTATGGCTGCAGTACTGGTGGTAGGATGTGCTATAATGTGGATCATCTCTACTTCTGTATTTATTTATTTATTGCTAGACTTCAACCATAGACTGCTTCCCCTCCTCCCTCCCATCTCTTCCTTTCCCTGTAGTGTAATGCAAGATGAACTGTCTGTAGTCATGCACTTTGTATTAATGTATTAGAAATCTATGGAACCTGTTTTGTACTTTTTTTATACTGTCCATACACTTGTAATCCAAACTTTTTTTAACTAGGTAATGAATAAATTTAGACTTATTTAGAAAAATCTTTTGTCCTTCTGGATTTGTTTGAATGCTGGCCTGTAATGAGATTTCTCATTTTAAACAAACTTACCAGAGAAGAGATGGAAAGATATTTCTGTACTCTGAAACAATGAAATGTTTATTGAATTTTGGAAGAAAAGCGTGGCAGGGAAAGGATGTAGTGTCTAGACAGATACAGTTGGCTTTATACTTGATTGGCAGAACTTCCCTTCAGGGCCATATTTGTAATTAGTAGGAATCCCTGTGCTGGAAACTAGTGATGCAAAGTCCCTTTAATGGGTTAACCAGTTAAATGTTATGTTTAATTGGTTAATGGCTTAAAATGGGTGGGCGGGGGAAGCCTCCCTACCTGCTGCAGACAGGGGCTGCTCCAGTCCACCGGTTAACCGTCACCAGTAAGTGTCACTCAGTAAGGGTGATGTTTACCGGTTAACCATTCACATCCCTACTGGAAATTGGAGGTGGAATTGATGCATTTGAGTTTCTAGCATGCTTGCACTTTGTATTGCTCTCCATGATTGAATGGAGGCCAGTGGAAACAGCATTAAAGGTTTGTAGCTAAGGCCCAGGGCCTCAGATGTATATAGACATCTAACTCACTCAAGTGCATAATGCCCATTGAAATAGGTCCCTCTTCTCAAAACTACATCTGTCGGATTTGCAAAACTCTTTAAACTTGGAATGGGATGTTCACCTGTTTTGTGGGCAGAGAAGTTAGAGCAAACCTTCACTTGGTATGAATCAGTTTTCTTCCAGTGGAGTAACACTGACTCCAGCTGAGGGTATGCTCATTTATGTCATATAAAAGAAGTGGTGATGCTTGTAGGTGAATGGGAACATTATTTCAGTGAAAGTTCTTTGGACTTGCTTAGTATGGCTAAGTAATCCCAAAGAGATGAAGATCCTTGGGGCATTGTTTCTTTCAGATATTCACAGATATAAGTTGAGTACCTAAGAGTAATTCCTATTATAAGTATATTGTCAAATTAGAGCTGGTAGGCGAAGGACCAGATGCTCTCCACTCACTCCCACCCCCTCAAGAGAATTAACATGTGAATTCCTTTCGTTTTTTATTGGGTGCTACTGTTGCATTGTGGTAGCCTTAAAGTTAGTATAATCTCAAGCTCCTGAGAACATCATGCTTATTAATGAATGTTCTGCTTCTTAATACTACCTAACAGATCCCCCTGGCGGAGATGTGTGTGGGCAAAGGTAGAAACCATTTCAGTAAGGAAAAGGGGGCAACAAGGTGGCAATGAAGACAGAATGGCAAAACTGACTTTTGGAATGAAAGGTGAAGGAGCACGACTGCATGCAAGATTAGATTTCTTGTTAAACGCCCTGGGGAAAGGGCTTTGAGACCTGAACTGTTACAGCTATAACAGTGCAAAAACACTATCCAATACAATGGTTTATACGAAACAAAAACCCAGACAGCTTCCTCACCACCACCGAATTCAGGAAGTGTTTTCAAACTTTTTTTTTTTTTTTAAGTGTAGCAATTGGCTGAGCCATGTCCCAGGAGAGAGTGTTCCAGACCTAACACCCTTGATTCTTATTCCTACCAGGGAGGCTTCATTTTGTATGTATGGAGGTGTTAATTTGTAGTGAGATGTAACCCAGCAATAGTATTAACACCCTGCTGTTACATAGCATTTACCTGTAACAGATCAAAGTGCTTTCCAAAGGACCTTCGTATCATTATCCCCATTTTTTTTTTTGGGTGGGGGGAGCAAACTGAGACAGTGACTTGGCCTAACACCACCGTGTTGACCAGTGACAGAACAGGAAATAGAACCTTGTGTTCCTGAGTCTCAGTCCACCCATTGGACCACCCTGCCACTAGAGGGGGAGGAGAAATACATTTTTGTACACTGATGCACACAGGGCTAGTTATTTTGGGGGGGGGGGGTTCTGCAAAGATTTGTAGATGCTAGCTATGGCACTGAGCCTGGAGCATGCTTTCAGGTTAGAATGCATTTATCATGATGCAGTCCCATCCACACTGACTTGGGTAGGCTAATCAAGTCCTTTCAATATATGTTAGGAAATGGGTCAAGAGCTCAATGTAAATGGGTTCCATAGTGAGTAAGTTGACCACTGTTGAAAGTGTACATAAGAACGGCCATACTGGGTCAGACCAAAGCTCCATCTAGCCCAGTATCCTGTCTGCCAACAGTGGGTAGTGCCAGATGCTCCAGAGGGAGGGATCACAACAGGTAATCCATGTGATACCTCCTCTGTCACCCACCTCCAGACAAACAGAGGCTAGGGATACCATTCCTACCTATCCTGGCTAATAGCCATTGATGGACCTAACCTCTATGAATCTATCTAGCTCTTTTTTTTGAACCCTGTTAAAGTTCTAGCCTTCACCACATCCTCTGGCAAGGAATTCCACAGGTTGACTGTTCTCTGAATGAAGAAAAGTTTCCTTTTGTTTGTTTTAAACCTGCTGCCTATTAATTTCATTTGGTGACCCCTAGTTCTTTTATTGTGGGAATAAGTAAATAACTGTTCCTTATTCACTTTTTCCATACCAGTCACGATTTTATAGACCTCTATCATATCCCCCTTTAGTCTCCCTTTTCTAAGCTGAAAAGTCCAAATCTTTTATCATGTCTGTTGCTCTTTTCTGAACCTTTTCCAATGCCAATATATCTTTTTTGAGATGAGGCAACCACATCTGTATGCAGTATTCAAGATGTGGGTGTACCATGGTTTTATACAGAGGCAATATGAAATTTTCTGTTTTATTCTCTATCCCCTTTTTTAATGACTCCTAACATTCTATTTGCTTTTTTGACTGACGCAGCACAGAGTGGATGTTTTCAGAGAACTATCCACAATGACTCCAAGATCTCTCTCTTGACTAGTTGTAGCTAAATTAGTCCCCATCATATTGTATGTATAGTTGGGATTATTTTTTCCAATGTGCATTACTTTACATTTATCAACATTAACTTTCATTTGCCATTTTGTTGCCCAATCACTTAGTTTGGTGAGATTTTTTTTTAAGCTCTTCACAGTCTGCTTTGGTCTTAACTATCTTGAGCAGTTTGGTATAATCTGCAAATTTTGCCACCTTACTGTTTACCCCTTTCTCTAGATCATTTATAAATAAGTTGAATAGGATGGGTCCCAGGACACATCCTTGGGGGACCCCACTAGTTATCTCTCTCCACTTGGAAAACTTACCATTTATTCCTACCCTTTGTTTCCTGTCTTTTAACCAGTTATCAATCCATGAAAGGACCTTCCCTCTTATCTCATGACAACTTAAAAAGTGTATTCTAAATGTGCCACTGGTAAGTATCTCACACAATATAGTATAATGTCTCAGAGTAGCTTTTATATTACAGTTGACATGCTTTGAGATCTGTTGATGCTATAAAGGTAGACATAGTGGATACATCTACTATTTATATGGTGTATAAATAGATATTAATAAGGGGAAATATAAAGCAGCTGAAATATTATTGAAAATGTTTAAAATACATGGAGAATGTGTCATTTGATACAATTTGAGTTTTTGAACCTAATATATTAAATTGTGGGGTTTACTTTGGGGATTTTTGTTTTATAAAAAGATATCAATGGACAGCCATTAATAACAGACTACTAAGAAAATCACCACTAGGTGAACTTTCTGGCTGAAAGTTTTATTCCTCAAAAATTACAAGAAACATTTCACAAATTCATGCTGAAGTCACTAGATTAAGCTGAAAATAAATCTGAAAAAAAATCAAAATGTTTGGACATTTTTGGAAACAAATGTCATTGTTTTTCAATTCAAAGCAACTTTTTATTCTGAAATTCAGGGTTTTTTGGAAGGCTAATCTCAAAGAACATGAGAGATTTGACTCAAAGCAATTTTTTAATGATGCAGTTGCTGAAATTTTGAAAAGCATTTTCAGGTCAACCCAAATGATTTATTTAAATTTTTGGAACAACCAGCAAGCATAAAAATCAATTATTCTTCTGGTTCTACTTTTTACCACCTTTCTCTCAGTCTCCTGAGCAATTATAGCTGTGTTGGGTTACAGTGGTGATATCTGAATACATTGAGCTATGAATTAAAAAGGCCAGGCAGCTGTACTCATTTACACTACAGCCCATTTACACTTTCCTAGCATTATATTTATGCCCAGTTTACAGCCCCTCTATGCAATTAGAACAATGTAAATGAGAATCCATTCCTGTCATCACCTCTACAGCAACATTAAGTAGAGAAATTGCAGAACCTACTGCTGGAATTTCATTCACGGGTTTGGCAAGTTACAGGCAATCTCTTTCATTTTTTTTAAACAGCATTCTCTTCTGGCAGGCTTTTCATTGGAAATCAGACCTTTTGGATGTCAAGTGATTTCAACATGAATGCAATTATTACTGATTTTTCAAGAAATGGGAGGAAGACATGGATGGAGATTTGGTGTATCAGAGGGTATTTCAGAATATAGTTAAGCAAAGTATAGATGACTAAATAATTGGCATGCAAGGTAAAAGTAATTAAACTGTTTGTGTCATCAATAATTTTCTGCCTGCAAAAAATAATTACAAGCTCACTCTGGCTTAATATTGTCACCCATTTTCATAGCTTCTAAGTCTAGAAGGGACATTATGATGATCCAGCCTCATGTGCAGCATAAAGCTGTACCCAGTGGCTTCTGAATCAAGCTTAGAATTTCTGGGAACTTTTATAGCAATGGAAAAAACAATCTTTTACTGTGTCATTCTCTGAAGCCAACATACTGATGGTCTCAATAGTCATGAAAATTAACTGGGTTCATAAAACTACTTGCTTGGTTGGGAGATAAATTGATAGCGCTCCATTGCATGAACAGCAAATTGGGTGGCTGAAGAACAAAAGTGCATGTATGTTTGCGAAGAAGAGGGCTTTAACTACTCTGCATATAGCTATTGCGTGTTTTCACTATTAGGTGGTTCATGAATGGGATTTTTCAAACTGATTAAGGATGCAGTTGTGCTGCTGATCACAAGGTGGTGCTATGGTAATAGGATCATAAAGTGCACCAGTTTTTTTTTTTTTTTGGTAGCACTTTATAGACTAACAAAACATATAGGTGGTATCATGAGCTTTCGTGGGCACAGCCCACTTCTTCAGATGACTGGAGTTTTTTGTGTGTGTGTTTTTTTTAATTTTTCTGTTCTAATTTCAGCAAATTCTTCCAAGTGATTTGCTGCGAGGTTGTTTTTTCCCCATTAAAGACAGTGCCACGAAAAGTTAAAATCAGAGTTTCTCAAACTATTAATTCCTGCATAGAGCAATAGAAAAATTCATGGCTCCCTCTGATGCCAGACTTCAGGGTAGGGTAAGGTAGGATAGGATAGGGGGAAGAGCTTTCCACACCAAGACATACTGGCTGTGTCTACATTGGCACCCCTTTCCGGAAAAGGGATGCTAATGAGACACTTCAGAATTGCAAATCCGCGGGGGATTTAAATATCGCGGCATTTCACATTTAAACTGCCGCTTTTTCCGGCTCGGGGTTTTGCCAGAGAAAGCGCCAGTCTGAGCGATTTTCGGAAAATAAGCCCTTTCTCGGAAGATCCCTTATTCCTACTTTCAAGTTCAAGTAGGAATAAGGGATCTTCCGGAAAAGGGCTTATTTTCCGAAAATCGCTCAGACTGGCGCTTTCTGGCAAAACCCCGAGCCGGAAAAAAGCGGCAGCCGTGTAAATGCAAATGCTGGGGGGGATATTTAAATCCCCCGCGGATTTGCAATTCCGAAGTGTCTCATTAGCATCCCTTTTCCGGAAAGAGGTGCCAATGTAGACACAGCCACTGTGACTGCCCCAAAAACACATGGCACATTTTGGAAGTATATTTTAAACACGTGGACAGGGCAACCTGTTTGTTTGTTCTTTATGGGTCATGACTCATTTGCACTCAGGAATTTTTAAAAAGCTGAGAGTCATCTGTTGAATATTCAGTGCTGTCTACTCTGCCTCAATATACAGTTCCACTTCTGAATCAGTGAGAAATAAATCCCTTTTTTTTGCCTGCCTTTTTCCTGGACTCGCCTCCCAAGAAAGCAGATTGAGCAGCACTGTATGAGAGAGCAGACAGTACAGATGGCCCACATCTAAAAATCAGAACTGCATATTCCTGTATATCCAAGCAGCTCAGTTCACCAGTGTGTATGGAGGCAGAGGTGTGGCCTCCACCTGTTCCTCTCCCCTCTCTGACTGATATGCTTCCCAAAAGCCCCACTTCCAGAGGGTATTCCTATGCAAGAAAGAATTTAAGTGCATACTTAAATCCCATGGAAATCAAGTGATTTTTAGAATAGGCAGGGACAGAAGCCAGGTGCTTAAATATCTTCCAGAGGCAGTGCCAAAGGGAGGCACCAGCCAGAAAATAGAAATAAAGCTCCAAGTCTCCATCCTGTTAAAGCCCTTTCTTCATGGCTTGCTCATTATCTACCAAACCATTTAAAAAAAAAAAACCCGGAAACACACTAGTTAATTCCGAGAGGCCTTCCTTCCCCTCCCTTAGGAAAGAGCTGATAAACCCTTCTCCTTCGGGCTCACTTCCCCTTGCTTTCATACTCTCATCCTGTCAGCCAGGGAACCAGACTGGACCTGTTAACCCTTTCTATGCTTGCAGGGCCTTTATACTGCTACAGAGCACAATCTTCCTCACTCCCCTGAACCCAGGAGCTGTGTCCGTGACCAGCTCTTATGCAGGTTGTGCAAGAAGCAGAGGGAATTGTTATTCTTTCACCCCACCTCCTGCATAGCCATGTAAGGGCTAGCTACAATCTAGCCCTCTGAGATTCAGAGATGAAAGATACTGCAAAAATAGAAAAGATTTTATTATGAAGAGGGAAGAGCCAGGGGCATTAGTATAAACTAGGAATAATGACATGTTTTTAGAGCATGTTATCATATAAAATTCAATGTACAGCATCAAATCATCTCCCCTAGGCTCTGTACATCTTATTAGCAGAGCAGGTTACAAATGAGACTGCAGAAGCAGTATTATTATAGCATTGCCCCATAGCACTGTGTTAATTAAAGAGCCTTTTGGTGTTTCTATATAAACACCCACATTGAGATTTTATAATACTGGTAAAATTCACCTTATTGTCAATGGGCACTTACGGTCCCAGGCTGGCAGCATTTATGTCACTCTGCTCTTGGGTTTAAGAAGAATTTTAAAAATTCGCCCTATGTTTTCTGTTTTAAAAGCACTGGTTTAAAGCTTTCAGCGCTTCAGGAGGCCCAAGGGTTCTGAGAATGGACGGACCTCTCAAGTGGGAGCTCTGCACGTCTTGAGTTTAAAATACACACAAAACAGCCAAGAGAGTTGAGTTTGAAAATGGCTCCAGTGAAAGGAATCCAACAGGTCTTGCTTTGTTTGTTACTGCTCCAGAGTTAAAAAAATGCCTTTGCTGATAAGGGGTCAGTTCCTAACAGATGCTGAGGATCTGTAGCTTCCACTCATTTTAAATGGATTAGAGGCATATTCCTGGGGCCCTACAGGGCTACTTTACCCCAGCGCAAAGGAGCCATTAAGTAGTAACCTAGAATTGGGCTCATTGAGGGTATGTCTACACTGCAGCATTATTTCGGAATAACTGACATGTCTACACAGCAAGCCAATCTTTCGAAATAATGACGAACTGGAGGACTTTCTACTCTGAGTCCTGTAACCCTCATTTCACAAGGAGTAAGGGAAGTTGAAGGAAGAGTGTTCTTCCTTTGATTTCCTGCTGTGTAGACAGTGCCAAAAGCCAAGTTAAGGTACTTCAACTTCAGCTACGCAATTAACATAGCTGAAGTTGCATAGCTTAATTCGACTTTTGCCCTGCTGTGTAGATGTGCCCGGAGAGTAAGGGATAATCATCACAAGGTGAGGCATAGCTAGGTAATGATCCATTGCCAGGTCAGGGGACATATTCATATCAACTGGTAGACCATGATCCTTTGGACAAGCCCTTCTGTTACCTCCCTCTAAGACGCATGGCATGCAGCGCTTGCAATTTATCCAGGGAATCTTGATCGTGGTGAACATCTGCCATGCATTGCAGAAACTGAGCAGTTATTTCAGCTGGTTTTCCAGCTTATGGGCAGGACCCAGTCAGAGTCTGGCCAATGTTCTTATTGACAGAAAGTGAAGATTTCAAACAAACAAGGCCTGTGTAAGTAATTCCATGTACATGTCTGTGTTCTTAGTTACACTAGGCCTGTTTACAGAGTGCCAGGTGTAAATGACATGTACACTCACTTTAAGGACCCTGCACATTACCAGAGCGGTATAAAGCACCCTTAGCATAACTGAGAAACAGGCCCCGAGCAATTTTATTGCTTCAAGGCAACCATTCCAGATACAGTGGAAACAGTCAATTATCCTAAAATAGCTGGTTTTATATATTGTCCCAATCCCACACTGCTTGACCTCAGTGGGATTTTTGATTGTGCAAATAATAAAGTATTAAATCAGAGTATGGACACAGACACATGTATTGCAGTCAATACCAATTTGCACCACCAGTTGAGGATCTGGCCCATTGAGAATAGTTGGAAATCTTAAAAAATACATGAAAGTCAGTAAGAACTTTCAAAGGGAAGGAAGCTTTCTGGAGGATGCTTCTGCATGTGTTTTCTAATTCCTGGTAGAGCATGATAGTGCTGTACGTACAGTCATGGTAATAGTGACCTATGTCTTTCTTTGTTCTCAGTTATGGTTCGGGTGCAACATTGCAAAACCAGCATTCCATTTGACAGCTCCACTAATGTACACTAAAAGAGCAAACCATCTGTGACATAGAAGACCATTAGTGATTCAATATTCTGTGTTAGCAACTCTTCTCGGGCTTGACATACTCACTACACCTGTTGTCATGATATATAAGTTGGAATGTAATAGATCACTGGAAAGTGAATAAGTCATTGATCATTAATATGTTTGTGTGAGGTTCATATGGGGTGTATACAAAGAAGTAGAGATAATGTGCTAAAATTGTGTTCTTAACATGTAGGTGAGCAATACATAAGCATAGTCTGCCTTAGACAAATGAATATGTGTTTGTTTGTATGACTAACCTGGTCATCATGCTGAGACAAAGAAGGCACACATGCATAAAAGGTAAATGAAATCATTAACCTAGTGAATGGAGGGGGAAAAAAACCTTCTTAACTATAAAGAAAGGAGTCTGAACCTCAAATGATAAATAATGGAGTCAATTTATTCAATATTCCTGTATTATAAAAGTGTGTCAAGTAAGTCTTTTATGAAAGTTAATGATATAGTGGTGATTATTATAATTGTGAAATATGTGTTAACACTGAGAAAATATAGATAATAAATATTTATGCTTTAAAGCAAGGGTGGGGAACCTTTTTTGGATTAGGGGCTGCTAACCCACAAAAAAATCAGATGGGGGCTGTGCACAAGTGAGAATCCGGTGAGCGGCTGGAGTGTCAGCATGGACTCCCCAATGCTGGGGGCCACTGAGCCTTGGGGTGCCAGATCCAGGCAAATTGGGGGCCACATCTGGCCCCCGGGCCTTAGGTTCCCCGCCCCTGCTTTAAAGTCTGTGACCAAACACAGGGAGAAACACATTTCTTTCAGATAGGAGGGAAGGCAGCTATTTCCTTGTCTCCAGTGAAATTCTGAAAAATATGACAAGAATCAATGGAAGCCCCTTTTACTTACATATCCACAGGCAGGAAAGAAATGTGTGAGGTCATCCTGATATAGATATATAGAAAGATATATAGAAAGAAGAAGCCTTCTTGAGTTCCATGGACAGGCTGATGGGGACAGATCTCTTGCAGACTGAAAAAGATGGAGCAATGAAGTGTTTGCTCCATTTTGGCAGGGAATGGGTTACTAGAGTCCTAGTGAGGCTGCATGGGAAGCAGCCAATCAGGGCCCACTGGGCTCATGTAAAAGAGCTGCAGGAGTAGAGTCACTCAGTATTAGGAGTTTGAGGAGAGAAGACTATGTCCTGAATAGCACCTTGGACAGAGCAGTCTAGGTGGGGACTTGGGAAGTAGAGAAGGAGCTGTGGTGGAAGCATCCAGAGACTAAAGGCAGCAGTTTATTCCATCACTGCTACAAGCCTGAGCCAAGAATTTTGCATTTACTGTAGACCCTTACATAACATGCATTTGTATAGCCCATTATTGATATATGACAGTTTTCCTTTAGAGTTGTGTGCACTATTTTTATATAGCACACTCACAGGAGCAAGTCTGGGTGTGGGAAAGGGCTCAGGCTGCTGAATCCAGAGGTCCCTCACCTCAGACAGCTCCTTGCAAGTGTCTCCCCATACCCTTCCTGTCGGAAGTGTGGCCAGAAGCTCTCCATGCTGCCTGCACCCACAGGTGCTGCCCCAGCACTCCATGCTTGGGGAGGGATGGAGACAGCACATGGAGCTGCTTAGTCATGCCTCTTCAAGGAACTTCAAGGTGAGCACCAACTGGATCCAGCACCCTGAGCCCCTTCTGGGAACTCCTCGCAAGCAGCTCCTGACAGAGTCACAGCTAAGCCCCATCCTTTCCCGAGTGCTGATTGCGGATGGAAGCAATGTATAGACCTGCCTGGCTGCACCTCTGCCAGAAACAGCAGGCATGGGGAGCCACTTGAGGTGAGCACCCCATGGATCCAGCATCCCGAGTCCCCATCCCATACCCAATCCACTGCCCCAGTCACCCTCCTGCATGCAAACTCCCTTCCAGGGTCAGCACCCCACGCTCATACCTGTGCCCCAACACGTACAACTATGTCATGTCCAGGAACATAACCCTATTTTTCTTATTTACTCTTCAGTTTAAAGAATGTGTTTTTATATAACATTCAGTTTTCTAGGAGCAAATACACCTCTAGATTTTAGATACTAAAGGATTGGCAATGGCATCATTACTGGATAAGATCTGAGTTATATGTTGACCTGGGTATGTGGCTGGTCCTTTGGGATCAGAAGAACCTTTTGTTTGATTAAATTGGTTTTAAATAACCACTCATCATTTCGTTCAGTGGTTTTGGTGGTGATATAAGTATTGGAATCCCTAAGAAAACAGCTTTTCTGACTTCTTGTTAGCCAATGTGGTGAAACAGATGTTTTCTTTTGATGCTGGTTTGGTATATCCCATGGGAGGATAACCACCAATCTTGGGGCGTGTCTTTTGCCTTATTTCTCAGCAATTTGTTCTGAATTTGGTATTCTCAGTTGTGATCCACAGAAACATTGTTACACCAGGATGGGGCCCCAGGATGTAGTAGATGGACAATTAGGGTTATTAACACTGTGCTAAAGCAGAGCTGCACTGCACATAGTTTGGGAACTGCACGCTTATCCAAGCTGGATCTGAATTCTGTGTCTGGGCTGTGTTTCACGGACACCAAGCATTAATGGCAACCAGGGTTACAGGACAGGTGGTGCTACAATCCTTCATTGGGGGTCTGCATTGAACCTCACAACTTTACACTGTCATAATGCTGGGGCAGAAGGATCACTTTGATTTATGCCCCCTGTTTGAAAGGGTGCCCAAAAAAATGGTAGAGTGGCTGGGCCAAATTTGGGTGAGACATTGTGACCTGGCATAAAGGATAATAGCATCATTCATGTTTGGCAGCTGCCATCAATAATACAGAGAGCCAGGCCATGCCCAGATCCTGCTGTCACTGGTATAATTATACTAGGCCCAGGTGTCCTGCCAGACTGAGAGGTTGGTGGTAAGAGCAAAGGCAAGGGTACCACACCCAGTGGCAGCAGGGCCAGAGCTCAGAGAGATGCAGGGCTGGGACCAACCCATTAACACATGCAGGGCTTAGTCCCTCTCCCCCCTGCAAGGAGAGCAGTGACCCTACAGACCTGGGCCCTCTACGATCTTCTCCACCCCCTACTTTTAAACTCTTTACTCTCCATAGTATTTTTTTTGGAAGAGTGGGGTTGTGGTTTGCCTCAGACTCCAAAATCTCTGTGCAGCTCTGTATAAAAACATACATGTCAGCCAGCTTTCTTAGTAGTTGGCAAAGAGATATTGTATATGTTCCTGCTACCAGGTCCTGTCCTCAGACATTTCATTTATGAAATGATGCCTGATGTTCACTCCCAGTGGGGGATTGTGATTCAATAAACTAGAATGTGTGCCATGTTCTCTACAGGCTCTAAGGGTACGAGACCCCGTAATCTACGGGTTACCAGATGCTAACAATCAAATAGAATAGTTCAGTGGATAGGGAGGAAAGGGCTTGTTGCTAGATCAAAGTACTGAGTTGGGAATATCCTGGCCTCTCCCCTAATCTGATCAGAACCATTGGTTTATTTCATGATTTGTACGAATGCCCACGTGCTTCACATCAACTCATTTGGATCTGGAGACAGCTGTGGGAGCCTGTGCTTGTGATTGCTGGGATCAGCAGAAGCTTGGCAGCAAATAAAAGGCAAAGGATGGTCATGTGGTTGTCCCTGGCCTCCTGCAAACCCCTCAAAGATTCAGATCCTGCCCAAGCCTACAGGATAGCCTATTCGCTTCCAAAAGAGTGCCCATACTTGCATCTAAATAGACATTGCGTATGGAATATACAAGTAGGTTTATTTGGGGGGTTCTTGATGTTCTATAGCTGTTTCTCATGCACTTCAAAGTCTGCTCAATAGTAAGTGTATTGAGTTTATTCCAGTCTCACTGGAAGACATAGCTATTTGATGAAGGTTTTTTTTAAATATTTTATCTAAATAAATAAGGGAATGGATGGAACAAGCCAAAGCTGGTAATGCAGTTATATTTTATATAGAAGTGGTAATCATGCTGTATGCCTGATGCAACACATTAGTGTCTGAGTTACAGAATTGTTATCAAAGGTGAGTAGTTTCACCTGGTCTCGATCCAACCTGTTATTAAAACCTTCTAGTGAGATTTGCTTTTAACTGCAGGATCTGTTTGGGAGGATTGAAAGAGCAATGAGAAAAGCCAAGCAAACTCACTGAAAGTGTACTTTGAAAACATCTGTTTAATAAAAACAGGAAAGATAATTTTTCATTGATATTTTAAAAAATGCAGATGGTTGGTTTTAAATGTACTTCTGTTATTTCAGAATCTTCAACCACTGTGGTCTGGATTGCTGGATGCATCTGACTGTTGGGTAGCACAGGTGTCAGAAAAAATCAGCATTTTTTTTCCTTCAACTTACTATTTTATATCCTAAAGTAGCACCATATTTTACCATCTCTTATTTTGGAGTAAGATAAAGTCAGGGGCAAAGGAACTTGCATTGCTGCTGATGCCTGCTATTTCCAAATTAAGAAGTAATAGAGGTTTCAATACTTAGAAATTTAGACATAAGTGTGGGCACAGATGTAGACACTTTAAGGGAAAAAACAAATCAACATTGTGTTTGACAGATTAAACTTGTCAAATAGCACTAAAAATATACATAAGATCCCACTTACAAACATCTTAATGTGCAATAATTAAAACAAACAGGTTATCAATAAGTACTGTGGGGAGAGGGATGGATGCTACACAATCATTGGGGAACTGGCTGAATCCTGACTTTCAAAAAAATGTTGTTTGTATTCTTTAAAAAAGGATTGGAATTTTTCATAAAGAAAATGTAACATTTATTAGTTAACTCCACTGAAAGACACTTTCAATTCTAGCCCTTTTAAAATCAAGTTATTTGTGGGGGGTATAAGAATCATTTTTGTGCATTAAGCCACTTATGAAGATTGTTTGTTGATCAGACACATGTAAAATTTTGACTTTTCTGCATTGTTCTAACACTTTTTTCATGAGCCCTAAATCCACTTAATTTGAAATTTTATTTTAGACTTGCCCTAACATTTTCTAAACAAGATTTTAATTGGTCCTATTACATAGATAACAATAAGAATGCTAAAATTATTTAATGTGCAGTATATTGATGCAATAATTATAGACATTCACTGGTGTAAAGGTACTTAAAAGAAATTAAATGTACTATCAGCAGCCTACTGACTGTGCAACCAAATAAGCAATTTGCCTACAACTTATGCAATTTCTAAGCATGCACATTAGTGCAATGTTCTCTATTTAGAAATCACTGTCATAACTCTTAATATATGATGTAGAAAATAAGATTACAATAATTCCAATCAACCCCATAATTTTAAGAAACATTGCTTTTAAGCTCTTATGTGCAAATTGATAAATGACTCCTCTGCTTAAAAATGGTTTTACGTGTGTTACCAATACCATCAGCATCATAAATAGTTCATTATTACGCAGCTGTAAGAATAATGATTTTGATGCCCTTCCCCATCTCTCTATCCTATCTGCACAGTACACATTTCAGGCTGTGCAATAGTTTGATGAAGGAAGTAAGTAGATAGTCCTATGTTCCCACAAGGATTAGCATAGATGGAAAAACTATTTGATTCTGTTATTGCCCTGTATGGACAATGGGATATAATGATGGTGAATAGAAAGAGAGATGACAAAAAATTAATCAAGATGATTAAAAAATAGGTTAGCATCACTCCTTAATCCATGTGATAGATTTCAACTATATGCTTCGCTCTTTCTACAGGTAATAAACTTCTGTTGACAAACAGGAATTCCATGCGGTTGTGGAAGGGAAAATAAAGATCCACCATATGGATTTTGCTGTGAGGACCTAATTCAGCAAGATAATGAAACATATGTCTTTTGTCATGTGAGGAGACTGAAGTCAGTGGAACAACTCATGCATGTAAACAGCTTGTCTACACTGTCACTTTATTATGTGGTGACTTTCTCAGTCAAAGTTGTGAAAAAAACACATCTCCAATGCAGAAAGTTACAGTGCTGTAAAGCACCACTGTTAACAGTCTCCCAGGTCCCAGCACTGTTAGCTATTCCCCTCGTGAAGGTGGTTTATCTACAGTGCGGGGAGAGATCTTTTTTCCAGTGCTGGTGTTATGACTTCTAAGTTGCTTTAACATGACATTGAAGTGTAGACAAAGCTGGCATCAAGGAAGGGGGGTACCGCATGAGCAAACCATGGAAGGGGACATGGGATGGGTTTAGAGCTTGTTCCCAGATCCAGTCACAACAAGGTGCACCTGCTGTGAGTGAACGCTTTATCAAAATGCTTTACATCTCCGTAATGCTACATAAACACCAACTAATCTTTTATCTGGATCTATAGCTTGATCTGTTTAACTTTCAAAAAACAAACATATATGAATAGAACAGTACAAAAATTATTCAAAAACGTCTTAATGAAAGTGTTCTACCATCTTCTTCTCATTAGCATACAACTGCTCCTCTGGGAATCTGTCAAGGCCCTTGTCCCAGAAAGACACTTAAGACTGCACATGAGTGGTCCCATTGAAGCCATAACTCCCGCAGGAAAAAGAAATCTTAAGTTTTGTTAAGACATATTTTCTGAAGAAAGTAAGCATTCTTACAATACAAACAAAAATTGTGTGAAGACGTATCTTTAGTGAAGTGAATGAAATCACTCAGCTGCTTAAAGTTAAGCAAATGATTAAGTGCTTTGCTGGATCAGGACCTGGAACAGCAGCTGGTAGGACACCTATTGTAGCTCCTGAACGCAATGAAATTCCAGCCTTTGTACTTCATCAAAAATCATCAGTTTAAACCTCAAAGTTCTTAATAAAAATATTGCATTTCAAGATTGCATATGGCAGCAAAACCAATTAAGATTAGTTTCTACTCAATAAATTGATTGTCAGAGAGAACCTTTCAACTTCTACTCCTAATAGATACTGCCAAGAAATGAAAATGGGGGAGAGGGTGGAAGACAATTAAAATAACTTCCAGTTCATTTATATGAATAAACTCAGAAAAATTAGAACCAAGTTCTGCTTTCATGTACTGCAGTTATTCAGTTCCTGTTCACCCCCCCGGGAGTTGTGTGCATTGAATGGCTGAATGCAGTCCTAACAATTTAGAATTATTAGTGTTTTTATTCATGATCTATTTAAATGATTTTTTTTAAAGGACATCCTTAGCTTAAATAACAATTTCATTACAACTGTGACTTTCTTAGACCAAGTATTAATGGATATTCCTAGACTTAAAATAAAAAGCCCTGCTGTGAGGGAGTGAAAAGAGGAGGGCCTGGCATCACAGGGGTTAAACAAAGCCTTTTGGCCCAGCTGGCCCTGCCCCGCTTTGCCTGGAGGGAGGCTAAAAGGAAGAAGCCTGGCTCAGTTAGGAGCTGACCAGCAAGAAGACAGGAGCATGGTTCTGCTGTCTGCAGGACCTGAAACAAAGCCTGTCCACTTGGCCAGCCACAGGGACATGTAAGCCTCCAACCCCACCCCTGGAACAAAGGGGGGAACCTACTAGAAACCCTCACTAAGGGGGGTGGGAATCTGGACTCTTGAGGACACACCCAAAACTTAAGGACAGTACTAATATAGTGGTCCAGAGTTCCTAGGCCTTGGACACCAGTGGCAGGGGTCTGAACTCCTTGTTCACCAGCTAATTCCAGGACCTAACCACTAGGCCACCCTGCTGCCAGGGAGACCCAGCCACAAGTGGTGGAGAATGTGGGCAGTGCCCTAACCCTGCTGAAGGGCCTTATTAAAGAGACAGCAACAGAACAAGCAAGTGCGAGCCCAGCCCTTGAAGGGAGATGGAGCTGCTGCTGAAGTAGATGGCAGAGCAAAATGCCAACCAGCAGCTGCAGCAACAGCAGCAGCTATTACAACAGATAGCCCAGTAGCAGCAACAACTAATTGGAGAATTGGCAGCACAACAACAGCAGCTGATGCAACAGGTGACTTCCCTGCTGCAAGCTTGCCAAGATGGGCCTGGAGGATGATCCAGAGACATTTTTGGACATATTTGTGGTAACCTGGTAGGCCTGAGCACAGTGGGTGGCCATGCTGGCCCCATTCCTGACTGGAGTAGCCCAGATGGTGTACTGCACACTAGTCTCCATTGCAGCTCAGGACTATGTCCAGTTCAGAGTAGCAATCCTTGATGCTCTAGATATCTTGGAGGAGATGTTCCAACAACACTTCCAGGGCAGCAACTCTGCTGATAATCAAAATGCTCTGAATGTCTGTCTACCATCCCCAAACGGATGGCCTAGTAGAGCGTTTCAACAGGACCCTGAAGGCCATGCTCCAGAAGTTTGTCCAAACTGATGTGCATCACTGGGACCATCTCCTCTGATCCCTCATGTTCGCAGTCCGAGAGGCCCTCCAGGCCTTCACACGGTTTTCATCTTTAGAAGTTTTGTATGGGAGGTAGCTGCGTGGGGTTTTAGACCTAGTTCGGGAAATGTGGGAGGAACAATCCTCCTGTGCCAATAACATAGTGCAGTAAATACTTAACCTCCGAGAGAGAGACTCAAAGTGTTAGACACCTTCACTTTGTGAATGGCAAGTGTCAGGTAACCTACAATAGGTGTCCTACCAGTATGTAGAAACTTCTACATGCTCAAGAGGCAACTTATAATAAATGGGCCAGACTCCCTGAGTTCCAGCCTAGGGATCGGGTCCTATTGCTGCTGTCCAGTTTGTTCTCAAAACTCCTTGCCTGCTGGCCAGGGGCCTTATGAGGTGGTTTGGCGAGTGGGCCCTGTAAACTCTGAGGTACACCAGCCAGAAAAACGCAAAGTTCAGCAGATTAATCATGTAAACCTCTTAAAACACTGGAGAGCCCATGAAGGCTTACTAATAACCGCCGACCTCCTGGACCTGGACCTGGGCCCTCAGGTAGCTCATGCATCCAAATCAGGAGAGGTCCAGATTGGATCCAACCTCACCCCCGAACAGAAGCACCAGGCAGAGCAACTGGTCGCTACATTCTCATCCGTCTTCTTGGCTAAACTAGGCTGAACTCACCTGGCAGTCCATCACATCCAGATGGAATCAGGGGTTAAGGTCCAGGACAGTGGTCTCCAAACTTTAAGTACAAGATCACTTATTGAATCTAAGTCAGTCCAGGATCTACCTCAAACCCAAATACCTCTGCCCTGCCTCTTCTCCAAGGCCCTGGCCCTGCCCCACCTCTTTGCTGAGGCCCTGCCCTCCTTACTCTATGAAGATGGGGTACAGGGGAGGGGGACAGTGACATCAAGACCCCCTGCCTCTGTTTCCCCCCATCCTGCACAAGCAGGAGGCTCCTAGGGGGCAGCCCAGAGGCTCTGGGCAGGAACAGCAGGGCAGTGTGGGGAGGGGCAATTGAAGTGCCGGCACTTGATAGCCTCCTAGCCAAACTAGTCAGGATCGCCTATCAGAAGCTCCAAGATCTACTGGTAGATCCTGAGCTACTGGTTGGTGACCACTGGTCCAGGAGAACCCATAGCCCTTTCCCCAGAAACTGAAACAAGTTGTGAAGCAAGAACTCCATTCGATGCTGGAGTTGGGGGTAATTGAGGAGTCCTTCAGTGACTGGAAGAGCCCAAGAGTCCTAGTCCCCAAACTTGATGGGAGCACCCAATTTTGCATCGACTTCTGGTAGGTGAATGCCATGTCCAAATTTGATGCATACCCTACGTCCTGGGTGGATGAACTGCTTGATCGGCTTGGAGAGGCAGAATGTGTTACCACTCTGGACTTGACTTAAAAGGGTACTGGCAGATCCCCCTCACACCTGAGTCCAAGGAGAAGATGGCATTCTCCACCCCCTTTGGACTTTTCCAGTTCTGAACCATGCCCTTTGGGTTGCACGGTGCCCTGGACACATTCTAGCGGCTAATGGACCATGTTCTACACCCCCATAGCTAGTACCCGGCTATTTATTTGGATGATGTGATTTATAGCGGCAACTGGCAGACCCTCTTAAAACATGTGGTGGCTGCACTACAGTAACTCAAGGAGGCTGGCTTGATGGCAAAACCTGCGAAATGCCGCCTCGGGAGGGAGGAGATCACCTATCTGGGCTACACTTTGGGGAAAGGTTCTGTCCACCCCCTAGTTGGAAAGGTCCAAGTCCTCCAGCAATGTGCCCCTCCATCATCAAAAAGCAAGTATGCCAATTTTTAGGGTTAGCTGGTTACTATCGCTGCTTCATCCCAGGCTTGTCCTCCATCACAGCCCCTCTTACCGACCTTCTAAAAAACAAGAGTCCAAACCAGATCCAGTGAACAAAGGCCTGTGAAGAAGCTTTCTAAGCTCTGAAGGCCCAGCTCTGTTGAGAACCCGTCTTGTATAGCTCCGACTTCTCAAGGGAGTTCTTGTTACAAACGGATGCCTCTGACGTGGGCTTAGGAGCTGTTCTCTCCCAAGGAGTGGGAGGTGATGAACACCCAATCCTCCACGTTAATAGGAAGTTGTTTCCCAGGGAGAAGGCCTATTCCGTAATCAAAAAGGAGGCACTAGCGGTGAAATGGGCAGTGGACTGACTCCACTATTACTTACTGGGCAGACACTTTACCCACATCACAGACCATGCCCCACTTTGCTAGCTACACTCACCCCAGAATCATGCTGTGGTACCTCTCCCTCCAACCTTTCTCCTTCTGCATCCAACACTGGACCAGGAGGACCCATGTAAATGCAGACTTTTTCTCTAGAGAGAGTAGAGCAAGCACAGTTACAGGGAGGGCCCGGACCCCAACAGGGGTCACGGTGTGTGTGTGTGGGTGTGTGAGGGAATGAAGAGAGGAGGGCCTGGCATCACAGGGGTTAGACAAAGTCTTTTGGCCCAGCTAGCCCCGCCCTGCTTTACCTGTAGCCAATGCAAGGCCTGGAAGGAGGATAAATGGAAGGAGCCTGGCTCAGTTAGGGGCTGACCAGCAAGCAGGCAGGAGCATAATTCTGCTGTCTGCAGGACCTGAAACAAAGCTTGTCCACTTGGCCAGCCACAGGGACAAGTAAGCCTCCAACTCCACCCCCTAGGGTTCATTATTGTTATTGAAATAAACACAAAAGCTATGTTAAAACTAAAAGAATAAGGATGCAGTGTCAAGCACTTGGAAATTAGGAAGCATCAAAATTATGGTTGTCTATGCAACCATAATTTGTCCCTATGTGTATATTCATTCTGATACAATCTTTAATTATGTAATTATATCCTATTTTCCCACAGAATTTCTGCTTCATTCTCTGCACAGGATGGACAGTGTTCACTGATAAGCTGTTATTCAATATTTTCATTTCTCAGTACTGATCAATGGCTGACCCTAGGCCCTATTTACTACACACGAGGAAATCTTGCTTTAAATACAAAACTATTAATCGCTTGATGGGTTTTTTTATGGTGCTCATCACTATAGCAATTGAATACTTCTCAAACATTAATGAACTTCACAACACCACCACAAGGTGAGGTAGTGCTATTATCCCTGTTTATAGATGTAGGAACTGAGGCACAGAAAGATCAAAAAAGTCCATTAATTTTAAGTGAGTAATTTGAGATTCCTAGGCCCTGATTTTTCAGGCTGTTAAACTGTATACCAATGTATATGTTCAAAGCACAGGCACCATTGACTTCAGTTACAACTCTGTGTGCTCGGCGCTTGTGCAGATCAGACCCCCGGTCTTAGGTTGGTCACCTTGAAAAACAGGAACACACAATTAGTGACCAGCTGTGACAAGTTTGGCTTAAGGGGTTTGCCAAGCATCACACAGGAACTCTGTGGTATAGCTAGAGAGAAAACTAATCCCCAGGGCAGCATTCAACTGTTTTAAAGATGAGACCATCCTTTGTCTTCCTGCAATGCCCTGTCTCTTTTACTACAGTCTTCCAAATTCTGCAAAAAATGAGGCAGGAGTCATACAGACAACAGTCTCCTTCACTACACAACCCTGCTCAACCCCAGAGTAGGCCTTTTCTGTGCACTGAATGAGGCAGAGGTGCTATGGGAAATTAACATGAGATCATGTCAAGCATAAGCAATCTTAATTCTAGCATTTCCAATTTTTTCAGTGCATGACTTTACAGCCATAATGGTCTTAACTTGGTTTTGTTTATGTAATTTCCCAGTTTTTTTTTTTTTTAAAAGCAAAACTTAAAAAAACCTAATATTCCATCTTGTGGTGTCATATTGACCCCCTCATGCTTCATCAATATAACTGGAACCTTTAGATCCACAGCAGACTTCTGACATTGGATCTAATGGAGTAGCTGACTGCAGTACTAGGTTGTCGTCTCCTGTGAGAACTGGCTGTTACAGGGCTTTGAGATGCAAGATATTTGCTCACAGCAGTGTAAGGCGAGATTCAGGAATTTTGAGTTGCACTCCAGGTTCCCCCATGACCAATTCTTTCTGTCTCGGTCTGTTCCATCCAGCCTGTCCCTGTGCTCATTCTATCTCTTTCTCCCATCTTTCATAACCTTGTCCCAGTTACAGTCTTTAGCCCCCCAGGCACCTAGTTCCAAGCAACACATCTTCCTGATTACAATTTCCTGGTTCAAAGCATTGAAGTGCTAGAGTTTCTCAGCAAAACAGAAGAATTTTTAAAAAACTGGACAAAATAGTGTGGTTGTTTCCCTAATCATGGAAATGGCTGAACTATTTTTGCTGAAACTTTAAAAAAAATCAGCCTGAAGCAGACAGCTGGCATAGAAAATTTCACCTCAAACGGTTAAAGTTTGATGAAGTTTTAAACAACTGAAAACAGGGACTTATAATGGCAAGTGTCAGGTAACCTAGGGTATGTCTACACTACAGCACTAATTCGAACTAACTTAATTCGAATTAGTTAATTCTAAATAAGCTAATTCAAATTAGTGCATCTAGACCTAAAAACTAATTCGAATTAGCGTTTTGCTAATTCGTAATAGCATGTCCACATTGAGTGGACCCTGAACCGAAGTTAAGGCTGGCCGGAACCAGTGCCGGCAGGGCATCAGTTTAGGACTTAGAGGCTACATCTACACTGGCATGATTTTCCGCAAATGCTTTTAACGGAAAAGTTTTCCATTGAAAGCATTTGCGGAAAAGAGCGTCTAGATTGGCACGGACGCTTTTCTGCAAAAGCACTTTTGCGAAAAGCGTCTGTGCCAATCTAGACGCGTTTTATAAGAAAGCCCCGATCGCCATTTTCGCGATCGGGGCTTTTTTGCGCAAAACAATACCGCGTTGTCTACACTGGCCCTCTTGCGTAAAAGCATTTGTGCAAGAGGGCTTTTGCCCGAACGGGAGCAGCATAGTATTTCCGCAAGAACACTGACAATCTTACATGAGATCGTCAGTGTTCTTGCGGAAATTCAAGCGGCCAGTGTAGACAGCTGGCAAGTTTTTCCGGAAAAGCGGCTGATTTTCTGGAAAAACTGGCCAGTCTAGACAGAGCCAGAGTGTGGAGCTGCTGCCTCAGGCTAGCCGAGGGCTGTGCTTAAAGGGACCCGACCCCCACCCCGGACAGACAGTTCTCAGGGTTCCCCGCTTCCTTGTTCTAACTCGATGAGGGACAGCAAAGCAGTCCTGTCTTGGAGTGCCCTGAGTGCCCACACTCGGCACATCACAGCACTTGGCCATCAGCCCGGCTGCACATGCCGCAGGCTGCCATCCGGGGGGGGTCAATCGGGGGTCTGTCAGGATCTAGGAGGCCCTGCAGAAGAGCTTCCACCCTGAGGAGCCCACAGAGCCACCCCAGTCCTTCCCATCGGGGGCTCGTGCCCCATTCCTCCCTCACCTCCTTCCACTTACCCCTCCTTAGCCCCCCTTCCTGATGTAAAAAATAAAGGACACGTGTGTTCAAAAATAGAAACTCTCTTTATTTAACAAAACTGGGAGGATTAACCTCTGGGGAGACTGGGAAAAGGAGGTGGGAGAGGGGAAGAGAGAGGTGGGAGAGGGGAGGGGGAAACCTGGGAGGAGGCAGCTGGAAGGGAAGCCAGGGAAGAAGGAGGAGGGGAAGTATAAAACTATGGTACGCCATATCTTCAGTACTGTGTACAGATGTGGTCTCCTCACCTCAAAAAGATATTTTGGCCTTGGAAAGGGTTCAGAAAAGGGCAACTAAAATGATTAGGGGTTTGGAACAGGTCCCATATGAAGAGAGGCTAAAGAGACTGGGACTTTTCAGCTTAGAAAAGAGGAGACTGAGGGGATATGATAGAGATATATAAAATCATGAGTGGTGTGGAGAGGGTGAATAAAGAAAAGTTCTTCATTAGTTCCCATAATATAAGGAGTAGAGGACACCAAATGAAATTAATGGGTAGCAGGTTTAAAACTAATACACAAAAGTTCTTCTTCACACAGCGCATAGTCAACCTGTGGAACTCCTTGCCACAGGAGGCTGTGAAGGCTAGAACTATAACAGAGTTTAAAGAGAAGTTAGATAAATTCATGGAGGTTGGGTCCATGGAGTGCTGTTAGCCAGGGGGTAGGAATGGTGTCCCTGGCCTCTGTTTGTGGAAGGCTGGAGATGGATGGCACGAGACAAATCGCTTGGTCATTGTCTTCGGTCCATCTCTCCGGGTACCTGGTGCTGGCCGCTGTCGGCAGACAGGCTACCGGGCTAGATGGACCTTTGGTCTGACCCAGTACGGCCGTTCTTATGTTCTAAGCTCAGGGCTCAGGGTCGGGGGTCTCACTGGACCAACTTGATTTTCATGCAAACCTGCTCCTGGGTTCGCATGTGGCCTTTGGTGGCCAGGCTGGCAGCTATCCTGCCCTAGACGGCCGCTTTCCTGTGCCTAATGTGGAGATCGTGGACGTTGGAGGCCTCCCCCCAAACCTCGATGAGGTCCACGATCTCCGCACTAGACCAGGCAGGCGCCCGCCTCTTGCGGCCCCGGGCAGGCTCTTGTGAGCCGCCAGCCTGGTCCTGGGAAGAGGCGGAGGGCTGGGTGGCAGCGGGTGGCTGGCTCATGCCGTGCCAGGTGCAGGGTCTGCTGGCTGGGTGCTGGCAGGCTTGCAGCTGGCACAAGCACTGTAGCCAGACCGTGCCCCTTTAAGGGCTCTGGGGCCGGGAGGGGGGCAGAAGAGTTTCCCTGGTTTGGCCCAGAGTGGCCACCAGGGCAACCTGGGAAGGGCTAGCCTCCAACTAGTTCGAATTAAGTGGCTACACAGCCCTTAATTCGAACTATTTAATTCGAACTAGGCGTTACTCCTCATAGAATGAGGTTTACCTAGTTCGAATTAAGCGCTCCGCTAGTTCGATTTAAATTCGAACTAGCGGTTTGTATGTATAGCCCCTATTAAAGTTAATTTGAATTAACGGCTGTTAGTTCGAATTAACTTTGTAGTGTAGACGTACCCCTATATATTGCTATGTGCACTATCTGGAATAAAATCTTTCTCTTCCTCCCATTCAAGATGGAGCTACTCTTTTAAAGTTACATGATGGTTTTCTATTACATTCTGGTTTTAGTTTCTAGATCTTTAGTTTCTAGATCTTTTATCAATCTATTTGTGCTGAAATTTTCTATCGTAGGTGTCTGCCTCCAACTGAATTGTTTTGGCAGATGTCAGCCAATATATGTTGTTTTGTCGGTGCTAATTTTCAGAACTTTTCTTTGAAATGCTTGAGTACTTCTACAGTTGTGAGCAAGGACTTATAATTTGGCAGGGGGTTGACCCTTGTGTCAAGGATGTACCTTTTTCTGTCCCCATGAAGAGCTTCCTAAATCTGGCCAAGTTATAAGCCTTTGAAAAAAATTGGTTTGAATAACTAGATTTAGAAACTTCAGGGGGTGGCCGAGTTAGTCTGCACAGGATAAACTTAAAAAACAACAAAAGGTCTGGTAGCACTTTAGACTAACAAAACATGTAGATGGTATCATGAGCTTTTGTGGGCACAGCCCACTTCTGCAGATGACCAGAGTTTTGAGTTTAGGATGTGCAGACCCAAAATAAATAAGGGGGGGGCGGGAAACAAGGAGCAGAGGGTATGGAAATAACAAAGGGAAAAACAGGAAGGCAGAACTGGGAATCAGTAAGCACCTGAAGATTGGGTAGTTAAAACGAAGCAGATAAGAATCAAAGGCAGTTACAGGAATCTACACAAAGAGCTGTTTGCACCTTCATTGAATGTTAGGTTGATAGTGTCCCAACCATCCCTCATCACAACTGAGGCTGTGCCCACGAAAGCTCATGATACCATCTACATGTTTTGTTAGTCTACCAGACCTTTTGTTTTTTTAAAATTAGATTTAGAAACTTTGATTTCAGCAGCTAAGATGATTGCGCCATCCCTGCACCACTGTGAGACCAAACTGCATACCTTCTCTCCACCAGAGCAACTGAGCATGCTTCCTCCAGCCCAGGGCTACAGTGTTGAAGGTGGACATTCCTATAATGACTGCTCTCTGCTATTCTGAGCTGAGCTGGGGTTGGGTATTGGAACCGAGAGCAGGAAATCTTCCTCTTCTGAACATTCAGTGACACACTCCCACCCCCTGCTGGCACTCAGGAAGCATAGTAAGTGGTCTGGTTTGGATGTAAAGGGAAGAAAAGCAGATCTGGGTGAAGGGAAAGAAGGTTGGAAGTCTGGTAAGACAGGGACGGGAAGGATGTAGGAAGAGAACTGCGACTGGGAGTTGGAGGGGAGGGGCTAGAACTGGCTGGGCAAGAAGATTGAGAGTGAAGGGGGAGTGCAGGCTGGAACTAGGAGCTTGGGGGGAAGGCAGGTAAGGACCGGAAGCTTGAAAGGATAGATTTCTACTGAGGGGATTAGCCTGCCTGCTGCATAGTGGGGCACCCTGCAGGAGAGCCCCATGAGCCCAGCTAGGAGTGTGTTGCGCCCCTTCCTGAAGCCAAGCACCCCAGCTGGCTGGCTCCTTCTTGTCAGAAAGGTGCACTGGGGTCCACTGACTTGCTTTTGCCTCTAGAAATACACAGCTGTTGTCCCCCCCAGATAAGAATTATTTATACTGGGTTTATTAATAAATAAAAGTGATTTAATTGAGTACTAGAATTCTTACCTAGCATTGTTTGGGTCCTTAACTCAAATAAAATTAGGGTTTTTCATTTAAATTATTGTTCTGGGTGGGGCTGGAGATGAGGAGTTCAGTATGCAGGCTTCCCCACAGACACAGAACAACCCCAGTCCTCTCTCACTACAGCAGCTTGGGGCCAGGTGAGAAGTGCCTATCCATGGCCACTGCAGCTGCAGCCGACACAGCTGGGAGGATGGGCACATATCCACCAGTTGGGGCACAGACGGACAGACAGACATGTAAATGCTCTGAAATATATTACAGATAGCTGTCCCTTTCTCCATCCCACCCCTTCCTGGTCCAATAGGATTGTAGCAGTCCCAGTCCCCATCTCTGGCTCCTTGCTGCCCCCCTCTGGTCCTTCTGCACATAATGCTCTCTTGCCAGACCCCTCCCTTTCCATGTAATGCAAAACAATCACATTCCATGCACACCTCATTATCCTGGCAGAACCAAACCCTGACTTTGCTTTAAATTATTATAAGAGGAAGCTGCTTACCAAATGTGGTGGTCCTAGTTGCTACTGTTTTAACAGTGGTCACCAACCAGTAGATCGGGATCTACTGGTAGCTATTGGAGCCTTTGACAGGTGATCCTGAGAGGTTTGGCTGGGAGATTATCCAGTGCTGGCACTTCATCTACCCCTCTCAGCACTGCCGTGCAGCCCCTGTCCTCTGCTTTGGAGGTGCCCCTCACCCCTGGGAGCCTCCTGCTTGCTGTGCAGAGCATGGGAAGAAGAGGAAGGGGGGGTGCTAATGTCAGGGTGCCACTCCCTCCACCCTGTACTCCATCTCCACAGAGCAGAGGGGAACAGGGATGGAGAGAGTTTGCTGGTGACTTTTGGGAGTGGTGCAGGGCCAGGGTAGGGGTGAGCTTACCCCTGCACCACCACTCAGAAGCCACCTGTTGTAAGTGGTACCCAGCTGGAGCCTGCATTCTGAACCTGAACCTCTAGTGCACCCCAAACTCCTGACCTCAGCCTGTTAAAAGTGAGTGAGGATGGGGGAGGGAGGATGGAGCGAGCAGGGGCAGGGCCTTGGAGAAGGGGCGGGAAGGAGGCGGGGCAAGGGTGTTTGGGTTTGAGGTAGATCTTGGATTGCAGTTTAATTCAAAAAGCGATCTCCTGCTTAAAAAGGCTGGAGACCACTGGTTTAGGAGTACTTGAACAAACAGACTGACAGACAGACATACTTTTTTTAAATACATAGTAAGAAGATAAGTAGAACTGAAGTGGTTGTAAGTGATAGCAGGCAGCTCAAAGTCATTTACTAAGCATAATAAAACAAAACACATCCACTAAGGCTAATATACCAAAAGAACTTGTTACAAATCATAATTTCTCACCCTAGTTCTTATTTTGGGTAAAGTCCTTCTCAAGTCAGAGGTGTCCTTTCTGAGCTGGGTCCAGCAGTTCTTCTCTATACCCGTTTTTAGAATCATTTTGTTTCCAGGTGTTTTCATGTGTCCCTTTAGGGTGGGGAGGCAGTCTGTAAAGCCAGCTGAAGACTCTTAGGCTGCGTCTAGACTGGCAAGATTTTGCGCAAAAGCGACTGCTTTTGTGCAAAATCTTGCCGCCTGTCTACACTGGCCGCGAGTATTTGCACAAGAACACTGACCTTGTACTGTACAAAATCAGTGCTTCTTGCGCAAATACTCTGATGCTCCCGCTCAGGGATAAGCCCTCTTGCGCAAGTATTCTTGCGCAAGAGGGCCAGTGTAGACAGCAAGGTTAATTTCTTGCGCAAGAAAGCCCAATGGCTAAAAGGGCCATCGGAGCTTTCTTGCGCAAAAGAGCATCTACACTGGCACGGATGCTTTTGCGCAAAATATGTGCTTTTACACAAAAGCATCCGTGCCAGTGCAGAATACTTTTAACGGAAAAACTTTTCCGTTAAAAGTATTTGCACAAAATCATGCCAGTCTAGACGCAGCCTTATTGTTTACTTCCTTTTCCTTATATCGAATTTTCCTAGGGCAGGCAGCCTTTGTTCTATTAATTTACATCTCTTTGGAAAAGTACAAAATTCAAGATGGATTCTAGCCTCAGGTGACATGGACATAAATGCCTTTGTAGCACATTTGCAGGGAGATAGTTCTCCTGAACTCAACTGTCTCTTGCTAATGGGCTATAAGATCTGTGTATGGCCTCTTTATTGTTCCTCATGGCATGGAGATAGGCTTTTCTCAACATGAAAAAAAACATTGATAATAAATCTACAGTTTATATTCTTAATTTCACATGTAAACAGGTACCATTTTTGTAAATAGGATATACACATTCAGGGGATTACAATGATAGGTTACATGCAATATTTTGCATAAACCACATTCAAGTTAAGCATATTCATAAGTATATTTCCATAAGGAATATGAGGTGCAACATCACACTTACAATTTCTAGGAACTCCCTAGTTACCTTCCTCTGTAATGCTTGTTATTGTATTAGTTGCAAATTAATTTTATAATTTTACTTTGCAGAGATTTGTATCTCTTCTGCAAATGTCTGTGCAAACATATGCAAAAAGATAAACTCTCTACTCTAAAGTGTTTTCAATCTAAGGCCTAGCCTACATTTAAAATTCAGCTCATGTAATCTGATGTAGCCTATAGTGAGGAAGGAGATTTTCTGTTGTGGTAGGAATACCACCTTCCTGAGCTTTCTTCTATTGAACTAGCTGCATCTACATCAGACATCTACAGAACTCAGGGTGAAGATTTTCCACACACCCGGAGTTCATTGACTATGTCAAACTAAGTTTTAAGCACTGCACCAGCTAATTAGTTTTTGCAGGACTGGGTCCTAGCTACATAAGGCACATCTTTCCTTCCATAGATGTTTAGCAGCAGTGTAAGTTTTCACTATGAAGTTCTATTCTGATCTGGCTGAATCTCTCCTGGTAGAAAAGCAATGCATCTGCCCTTAGAAAAGGGGCATGAGGCAAAATCCCAACTTCAAAGGCCCTCAAGAGAGGAACGTCGTGCCTCCTCCCATCACTGTAAAAGGCTGCACTTGTGTAGAAAGGACCCACCCATTTCCTATTGGGGAGTATATGCCATAATCTCCCCTTGCTCATGCACATGGCCTGTGCTATAGGGAAGGATCCACTTGGACTCATACAGCCGTCATCCTATTTGTTGCATGCCATAGACAACTGTTACTTCACTTCCCTGTGGGGGGAAGCCCTGCAAGTAAAGGCCCCTTCGCACTGCACAGTCCCTCTGACCTTGGTGATCTGTTGAGGCTGCAGCCAGCTAAGGGCCCAAGCCCGCTGATTTGCGCAATACTGGGCAAGGGGTGAGACCCACCCAGCTCATTACAGCCAGCGCCCACCAGCTGGCAGGGAGCAGAAGCTGGAGATCCCTTCCCCCTCCCAGCCACTTACTACCCCTCAAGACAGGCACGTGAACGAATGACAATAGTGGCGGGGCCGCCCATCCACCTCCCCCCGCCCCCCAATAACGGTCCGCCCCGGTCACTGTCTGGGGGAGGGGGAAGGGCGCGTGGCGGGGTTCGGAGGGGCGGGGCAGATGGGGGGGGACGAGTGGAGCCAGCGATTGGAAGGCGGGCGGTGACCTCACATAAAGGCTCCGCCCCTTTCCTTCTCCTCCCTCCGCCCCACTTTCCCTCCCGGCCGGCGCGGCGGGAGGAGGGTATATAAGGGGGGAGGCGGGCGGCAAGGCGGGCCTGAGCCCGTTCGGCTAGTGAGGTGAGAGGAGGGGCGGGGTGAGGGAGGGGGAAGGGCGTTGTAGGGCTGGTGCCGGTCCCGCCGCAGCTGTCTCCTCAGCCCCGCGGTGGCAGCAGCGGACTCAGGTGGCGGCGGCGCTGAATCCTGGAGCCAGCTGCAGCGGCCGGTGCCTGGCGCTATGGGTGGGGATGGCGGGCGGCGGCGGCTGCAGCATCCTCTTCTCCCCCCCCCGCCCCCTCTCCGTGTCGCTGCCTCTGGGGGTGGCGGGGCCGCGAGGGAGGCGGTGGCGGAGCTCGGCTCTGCCCGCCCCGCCCCGGGGATGCGGCGAGGCGTCCTGCAGCGGCTCCTTGTGCCCCACATCCCGGGCAGGGCTGCGTGGCGCTTCCCGTGTGGCAGCGGGGTGGGGGCAGGTTGGGAGCAGCGGCGGCCTCCGAGCGTGCCTCTCGCTTACCCTTCCCGATGGTGATGGGTGTGATCCCGGGATGGGGAGGGGGCCGAGCTTCTCTTCCCCGGTGGTGGCAGGCGCTCACAACAGTAGCACGCACAGGTGCAAATTTCCCGCTAAGCCCGGTAGCTCCTCATGGCGGGAAGGGGCCGAGGACTAAATCCTAGATGCTTCTGTCTTTCTCTTAACACCCCCAAGCCATACACATCTGGTGCAGGTGGTTTGAGCCTGGCGTGCAAAGCGGGAGGATCTGCTGCGCTTTTTCCTTAAATTCAGCTTGCGGTTCCAGGAGAGTCCCCTTCCCTGCCTGAGCTGCGTTGGGTGGTTACAGGCAAAGTTAAAAATGAGCGTGACGGTCTTTACTAACGACCTGGAGGTTAGGGCGAGACTCCTGCGAAATGCCTACTGCTTTCAAGGTTAAATCTCTCCCCGCCCCATACTTGTGGCTTTTTTTTAATCGCAGCCTAATGATATTCTTGGGCTGATTGTTTCCAAGGATGTTGCAGCTGCTTTGGCTTTATGGCTAAAGGTTTTTTGACTAAACAGCTTTTTTTGGCCTCTTATCAGTTGGATTTAAAAATGTGCGTTATTTTAGTCAAATGTTTTCTTGAGTTGCTTATAAGGTGAGAGAGCTATGCATCAAATCACTTTAATAGGAGTTGGAAGGGAGGAGTCTTAATTCTCAGTTACACCAGTTAAATGCATGTTGGGGTTGGAGGCTGGGAGTGGAATCTGCAGTTGCTTACTTGCAGATTTTTTCCCTTGTGATGAGTGAAGGGAACTGGCCTAGTTTCACATGGTCACTTGTGTTTCTGGAATCATCCCCCTGCACTGCCTATGTGAAGGATTTCTGTTATCTGAATGGGTGGGGAGATGTAAAGTTTCTCTGGTTTGCTATCCTTGCTTCTGATGGTTCCAAGGGAATGGGGGAGAGATGCTGACTTATATATGGGTCTGGGTCTTTGTTTGTGTGTTAAGCCTTTAATAGTTACTAATGCAAATGCAGTAATTCTCAGAAAGGGCAAGAGCTAAACTAACCATTTTTTGGCAGGTCCATCTGTTTCAATGGTGCAGCTTTCCCAATCCCCTTTCCGTTGCCCATCGCCTTCAGGTCACTCAGAAGGGGGGGAGGACAGGAGTATGAAGCCAGTGAAGCCGCAGGTGACCTCTGGTCAACCTGGGGAGAACCAGCCTCCCCTGAGTCCCCTGCAGTCTGCTCTGAACTCTGCTGCCACTCCTTCCCAGGCATATGAGACTTACATTGATAATGGACTTATCTGCCTCAAACACAAGATTAGGAACATTGAAAAAAAGAAGGTAACTTATTTCTTTGCTATACTGAAAAAATTGTTACTTAAATATGAAGTTCAAGTTACAGTTCATCAATAATAAACTTTAAATCCTGCTATAAGACTGTTATATTGTCTGCAGAGTATATAATCTAATGGGTTTGCTGCAGCAAATGATCAATAAAAGCAGCTCATATTCAGCAGTAGCTCTCAATAAGGTGTCCTCTGTTTGGGATGTCCTCAGAGTAATATAGCACTGGTCATTTTTGTAAATTTTGGCTTGTTTAGATATCTTTGAATAGAGGAATTGGGTGTGTTTTGTTTAAAATTGTGTATGTTGGTAATGTTACTGTCTCATAAGAGAGTAAATGTATGTAAATAGCTAGATAAATCAACTCCAAGCCATCTGCTTTTTGAGGTTTTGCTCTATAGCTGCTGTAGTTTTCAAAGCTTGAATAGCGTGCAAGAGAATACTCCTTTAATGGGTTGAACTAGATGTACAAAAAACTACAGGTTAGTTAAAATCTAACCCATAGTCAGATTTGTGCAAAACTTTGCATTCTACTTGTATTGATTACATGCATATGATGTAAGATCCAGTGATGCATGGTAAAAGTACAGATTAATAAAATTGCTTCCTCTGAGTCATAAGTGCAAGGTCATTAAATATGTATTGCCCATCACTTTTTATAGACTGAGGCTTGGACATCACAAGCATGTAGAATTTTGCAGCAATTATTCTGTTTTTCATCTGTTTGGATTGTAAGCAGTTTAAAAAACTCTAGTAAGAAGCCTAGCAGTCTGTAAAAGAGCTGTCCTTTTGAAGGACTTTAAGAGGTGTGGTTTTTTGTCTTGTGTAATTGATGTCTCAATTCCTAATAAAAGATGTCTGACAACTAATTTCCTAGCTTCATGACTGAAATGTTGCCTTAAGCAGTTTTCACATAATTTTCAAACCCTTGGCAAGCAGCTTTGTGATCAGTGAAGATGGTGTATGTTCTAAGTTAATTGAAAATCTTTTTTTAGTGCCAGAGTTCAAACTTTTCATGTTTTCATAACTTCAAACTTTTTTCTTAAGACAGAGATTCATAGCTGATGTGTTGGGCACTAGGTTGTTGCCTTTCCTTATCTTGGACCGTTTCTTCCAGTAGCTTCAATTTCTTTAAAGCAGTTCTGCACACTGCGTTCCAGTGTTAGTCCATCTGCACAAATAAATACATTTAGGCTTAGTATTTCCCTGGTATCCTTGACTTTTCCCTTACATGTGCATTACAGTAGGGCGCCTCAGTGATGCAGAAAGTTGTATATGTTAATATTCAAATAGTTCAGAGGATACACTCTCTTCTCTAGCTGCTTATGTGCACAGTATCATTATATATGAGTAATATTTTACTTGGCTGCGTACCTTCAAGGGGTGGTATTCATTACCATGGTTAATGGTATTAAATTTCTTGTCTTGTAAAAATTTTAGGTTTGCAAAACTTTCACAGTTGATTAAACTGCATGTATGTATTAAGGCTCTTCAAGAAAGGAGCCTTTGTAGCTTTTATGTAGTTGTTGCACTAAATATCGCTATGTATCTTGTTTAAATTAGAATCAGGCGGTAAAGGACAAGATGAGGAGATAAAAAAATTCTAAATATACTGCATGTAGATCCTTGACAGATCTGTGGTTTTTTGTCTGAGAATAAGGTAGCTGGAATAGGAGCTTCCAATGGAGTAGGGATTTAAAAAACATTTAGTGTAACGATTAAAAATCCTAGTGTGTACATGTGCTGCAGGTTCTGTAGTATAAGACTTGTGCTGCAGAGCCCACAGGGCAGCCAGCATCCCACGAGTGGGGTTGGGAGGCTGCTTACTGTATAAGCCGGCTCCTGGTGTGCACTGGCTCTAGGTGCTGCCCCACACTGCAGGCTCTGAAGAATCGGAGCCGGCAGCACAGGGAAGCAGTTGACCCCTCAGAAGTGGGGATGACAGCTGGAAGCTGATGTGTAGTGGTGAAGAGGTTAACTGTAACAGAAACCAATAAGCTGATGCTTATTGGTTAACCATTTTCGTGCGTCTCTATAGTGGAGCATAGTTCAGATATGGAGAGCAAGTCAAGTGACCCTATAAAAGAGGGATTTGAACAAGTTGGGGCACCTATATTACAGATAAGGGAAGCTAGTTAAAGGCTTAGAAAGCACTATGACATGACAGTGCAAGTGAGACCAAGGAGACAGCAAGATAAGAGGGGCAGATATGGGGCATAAAACAGGTAGTAATGGCTTAAAGCTAGGCAGAGTTGTGCAGTGTTTTGAAAAGCTAGAATTTAATGGGGAATATATACAGAACCAGTGAAGTTATTTTTAGCTGCAGCATGTCAACGTACACCCAGGATATACATGGAAGAGCTGAATTTCTATTTCCATGATGTATGCATAATAGGAATGTAAAATCCCATTTAATTAACCAGTTAAACATGAAATTTAACAGGTTAACCAGTTAGTGTGGGGGTGCTCCAGACCAGCTCCTCCTTTGCATGGCAGTCTGGTGGGAGCAGCCCCCCATTGCAGGCAAGGGCTGCTTCAGCCTGACCAGAGCAGCCTCCACTTGTGGCCCCTGCCCAGAGATGCCATAGACGGGGCAGCTCAGGCATCTGAAGCAGCCCCCTACTTGTGATGTGCCCAAGCTGCTGCAGGCAGGGACTGCTCTGGATGCTCAGAGCAAGCCTTGCACAGCTGGAGCCAGGGCTGCTACTGTGGGCAGGGAGTTGATGTAGCCCCCACTGGTTAACCTGAACTAGTAAGCTTACCAGTTAACCTTTCACATACCTAATGCATAATCAGTGTGTATAACAGCTTGAGAATCCTTTTTTTCTTTTTTTCACAGCTCAAACTTGAAGATTACAGGGATCGCCTGAAGAAGGGAGAAACCCTCAATCAGGACCAGTTGGTGAGTTTGCTTACTTGTCTTAGCATTTTATGTAGGGTAACATGAAAGTTTCAAACATGTTGAAGATGAGGCTGAAGTTGATGAATCCTAGTGGAAAACCGTTAGCAACACTAGCTTTATAGAAGCTGCACTAAGCATCATCAGAAAGCTTTGTGAATACCATTATTCAAGCAAAATAAAATAGGCGGTCTTGTGATAGACAAGCTGAAAAGTGACAGTTTGGTGGTCCTAAAAGTGTATCCTGCTAACTTTCAGATGGGTACTAAGATAAATAAAGATTGTTCCAGAGCAGGTGCCAAGTTCCATTCCTTTAAGCACGTGTTTTCCAACTGTCACCAAGTATCTGTTATGCTTTCAATGGGATGTTAGGAAGCATGTTGGGTAATCGTGTAGCTGACAAACTTTGTCCATTACATGATTAACCACTGCGGCTCTGCATTTAAAGGTGCTCTGGAGCCAGCATGCAATCAGGCTGACTCAGTACCAGCTCATGCCAGGTCCCAGCAGCTACCCCTGCTGTGGCGCTATATAAATGTGACCAGCTCCCAAAACACTTTAAATGCAGAGCTGTGGAGAGGGGGGAGGTCTGCATGTAGCTGGTAGTGTTAACCGATAAGCATCCACTTATCAGTTAATTGTTCAACCAGCTACACTAATACATCCCTATTTGCAACTGCAGATGACCAGTTAGTCTTTGGGGTGGTATCTGTATATGGTTTGTCTGCATTGGGAAATTGCATCATGTTAAAACATAAATCAGTTGTGTAACACAATGAATATGGTTTAGCGCTTAGTATAGGCAGGAATGGTAATGTTAACCATGATCCAACAGACATTAACATTAGGCTTAATTTGTTAGCCATGGCCAGCCACAGTAATCCTAATGTCGTCTTTTCTGAACTCTTCAAGGTTGCATTCTAACATCACTCCTGGGAGAATCTTGCATCCATGTGCATGCACAGGATATATGTCCCCCATAGGTTTTTGCTTTCCTGCAGAAAAATGATTTTTGGCTGGGAAACAGAGGGGAAACTGCAAAAGCAATCACATGTTCCTTTACTGCAGGTTGGTTCAGGCACTTACAGCAGCCAGTAGAGATGCAGATCACCAGGGCTGTTCTGTTTGTGTATGTGTGTATGAATGAAACTGTTCTCTTGCTTGCTATTGCAGCATGTTTGGAACGGAGAGGCCGGGCTTTAGGGTGTTTGAGGAGGTAGGCATGTCTCCTCAGGCAGAGCAGAATATAGCAGCTACCTACTTAGTGAATTGTTCCCACTGTTTCTTTGTAAATTCCCAGAAGATTATAAAACTGGTCTAAAAGTTTTGAGGCACCTTTACATTGACAAAGTACTGTAAAGGACATTATGGAATTTTCCCATCAAAATGTGTTTCATTAACTGTACTGCTACTCCTTTCTGGAGATAGTCAGTTGCCAATATAAATTGTGTGCTTGATTCCTCAGCTCTCACTAGTCAGCTGCCTGTGATGTAGTGCTGACCATGTGGCTGCATGTTTTTGAACTAAGTAGAAACAAAAGATCAAATGTAATTACATTAATGTTAGTTATGGGCACTTGGGGATTTCTTCCAATGCTGCCCACTCATTCTCCATCCATTTCATGGTAGCTTAAAAAGATTATCAAAATGGTTAAAATCAGTGTGACTATCTTACATGGCTTTGACAAAATCTGCAGCAAAAAGTTAAAAATTCTGCAGATTTCCCCCAGGAGTATAACTTAGTATAACTTCAGTGTAGATCAGTCCTCTGATGCATGAAAATATTTCTGAGGCAGCTCAGATAGTCTTGGCAACAGAATTATCCAAAGGTGGATATTGGCCTAACAATTGGGAGCAGAGTTATGCATGGTTACCCACTGTAATCAGTTCCTTCAATGAAGGTTCCATCTGGACTCCTAGCTGCCAATAGAGGATATTCATTAAATATTGTGGCACAACAAGCATACAAACACGTTAATAAAGGAAGCTAGCAAATTACTAGTCTAAGGGAGAACATAGATACTGCTGCAAAGGGAAACTGGGCATAATCGGTAGAAGGCGAGAATCACAACCCTAACTATTTTTAATGTCCCATGTAAAATGCTGTTGGCATTTTTCTGATCAAAATATGTACAGCAGGTTGATATGTAGAATGTCCTATCAAAAGAAATGTAATAGGAACACTGCCCATTAAGAGTGATGTAGTTTAATTTATTTATTAGAAATACTATGCTGCATCTTTTAAAAGGCAAATATTCTTAAGTGCCTGGTGCCTTTCACATGACTTTCACTGCTCTGTCCTCAGTCATTCTTCATGGCAGTGCTTATTAAACTTCTGCTTCTTGAGCTATTTATCAGATACCTGATCAGACTCTTAGCCCTAGTTACGTCTCAGTGCAGCAACTTCAGGTAAATGTTTGTATTTCGGGTAATACTATATATTGTTGGAAAAAGACAGTCCCTGTCCTGAATTGCTTAAAATTGAAAAGTGATGAATGACAGGAAGGGAAGAAGGATAAAACATGTAATCTATCTTTTAAGTGATATAATTATTTGCATTCATGTATGACACACAGCCTGCTAGAATGAAGAAAGACTGTTCTGCAACTAATATTACCAAATACATTTAATCTTGTCTTTCTGACACTTTTATTCTAAAAAAAACTAGAAATGGAATAGATGAAATTTTATTCTTGAAGTGAAAAGTAGTTTTATGCCTATCAAATTGTTCCAGTTACACTTGGAATTGTATCTAGAGCCTGCTGTTAACATTAGATCAGAGTTGCTGAGCACCCTCAGTTTTCACTGAGATTATTTGAGCTAACATTGAGGAACAGCTTCTAATCTTTCTGCTTTAAGATTCAGTAGACAAACATATTGCAAGTAGTCTTGGAAGCTTTTAAAAGTTGTCTAGATAGTGTACATAGGCAGTAGAATGAAGGAAGGAGACACAAGTATTATGGCAATACTACTAAATATGTAAATCTCGTAACTTGCAACTTGCATGTTGCAACACTGAATCTGAAAAGGAGTAGACAAGTGAAACTAAAACCAGTGACTTCCATTTTTTTCAGTCTGAGATGCAAAAATGTCAACCTTTTTAAAAGCTACATTAACCTAATGTTAAAGTGTCTTTTTTCTTAACACTTTGAGTAATTTAATGAATTTATAAACTCTGTCTCACAATAGGTCATCAGACCACTAAACCCCAGAAGATTAAGATGACTAAAATACTGGGAAAACCTGTATCAAATGTGACAGAGCACTTTGTGTAACAAGCTTTAACCATCAGTGTAATTTTTCAATATTAAGTGTGTAAAAGCTGGCCTCCAACACTATGCTAATTTCAAAGAAAATGTTTTCCCCTGCAGCAAAGCTGATTGAAAGCAGTTCACATCTGAACTCTTTGAATGGAACTTTCTGAAATATAGTATTGTATATGGTGACAGGTCCCCTTTCAGCTTGTCTATTGTACCTCTGGAGGGGAGAAGCTTTTTGCAACCAGCTATGTGTGACGTAGTGGGGGTATCTGGCTAGTTCCTATGCTGGCTCTGTGGTAACCCCCACTGGCTGACCCTAACCACTGCCCAGCTGCCCATTATGCAAAGAGGGTCTCTCAACCTGTCTGACCAGGTACCCCCCAGGGAGAGAAACAAAGGAAGGTGGAATGCTGCCCGGGCTGGGGGGCAGGGCTGGAAGAGAGTGAGTTAGTTTCTGTCTGGGATCATGGAGGAACCAGCCTAAGCCAGGGGCTGGGATTTAGGGCCCAGTCTCCCCATCTCAAGGGGGGCTGAGGCATCCTAGGCCTGTCCTGTAACCAGATGACATCTGTGCTGTGCTGTATCCTGGAGAAGCAATAAACTCCCTCCATTTTCGGGCTGGTGGAGTCTATTCGTGCCATTACGGGGGTGCAGGAGTCGGGACCCCAACGCTTCGTCACACACTGTGCATCACCTAGTGTATCCAGTCAGGTTAATTGAAGTCTCTGTTGTGCTTCACATTATCTGAGCAAGTGTGTATGTGATTGCTTCCGGGACTGTTGCTTTTAAATTAATCTCTTCTGTTGTTAATTGGCCAAAATCTGTCATTTCTGAAACACAAGCTCAGTTTAACTAGCTTGGAAAGACTGAGCGCTCCAGGTAGTGATCTGTAATGCTTTGTTGATCAAAAGTTTGGAGTGTAATTGCCTGCGCCTTGCCTGCTCCTTGGGTTTATCAGTGCTGCTGCTCTAATTCTTTAGCTTTTAAAACGAGATTAAATGTAATCTGCATATTTCAACAGCTTTAGAGGGGTAGCTGATTTAGTCTGTAACAGAAAAAACTAAACAACAAATAGTCTAGTAGCATCTTAAAGATTAACAAAACATGTAGATGGTATCATGAGCTTTCGTGGGCACAGCCCATTTCAGATGACAGGAGTGTTGGAAGTGAGTTGTGCCCATGAAAGCTCATGATACCATCTACATGTTTTGTTAGTCTTTTAGAGTGCTATTAGACTATTTGCTGTGTTTAGTTTTTCCTAGTTTTCAAGAAACATCAAAAACTAATTCATAGTACATTACACAATAAATTATCACTGTGAAACATATTTTTCTAGTGACTCTAGTATAATTTTTTCAGTAAGAAGGTGGGGAATCATTTATTGACTACAAATTATCTGAAGTACTGTAAACCATTCAGTCTGGTGCCTTGTATGCTTTTACATGACTAGGGCTCCAGGGTGCTATGGTAATGCAAGTACTAAATAGAAGAAACTGAAATGTTAATCATATTTAACTTGTTTCCCTCTTGCTTATAGCTAGTGTCTGCTTGTGCCTCTAATCTATTAGGTAAGGATATGAGGCTAAATTTACATTGCAACTTCTACAGCTCATTCTAAGATTTAGTTTGAGACAGTCATGGTGGGTGCTAGTTCCAGAAGAAACTCTCTCAAACTTGAGTTCAGTGTCTCTACTTCATGAGTGGAAACCAAGTAGGGGCATCAGTATTAACTAACTTTGGAGAACTTTCTGTTCAAACACAAGCACAATAGTGTTAAATAGCAACATCTTTTCAAAAATATTAAATGATTAAAGATCCATTTAAATCTTATTTCTCACTGGAAACTGGCTGTTAAATATAAGCATAACAGTGATATATCAGAATTTGCCAGCTAGGGCATGGTCTCAAGCTTCTTGCTTAAAGTGAAGTTATTGTAATTAAACAATTGGTAGTGTATAGTGACATTTGTTAAAACAGAGTAGAAATATGGATTGTCATCTGTGCTCTGTTCTTAAATTGTTGAACCTAATTAAAGTGATGCCTAAAAGAAAAGGACTGCTTAATTTTATGCAAGTACAATTGATAACTATTTACTAGCTCTTTCTGATTCTAAATCCTTATATTGGTAAGTATCTGATCCAGATCTAACCAGCACTTAATCTTTTACTTTCTACATACACTCCTTGAGGAATTAACTGAAATTTGAGATTATAAAGAATAGAGGCTCTCAGTTGAGGCACTCTGGCTTCATTGACTTGACAGCATTCCTTCAATCCAACTTTAAAACTTCATGTATATTACAAATGATTAGGACCAATTGTTTTCACTCTAGAACTTGCATAATAGCAAAATGCTGTAATGTTTAATTTGAAAATATTGCAGGAATTAATGCCTCCGAACTGTTCATGAAATTTAATAATTGTATTCATATTATTGGGTTTGCTGTAAACAGATTTCATGAAACAGACTTGGGTGTTCAACTACCAGAAAGTGTACCTTAACAGTGATTATTTCAGAGAAGCTCCATTAGGTTTTGAATGAGAACTTGAAACTTTGGTTAAAGATGTTAGAGAAACAGGTGATTCTTTTTCAGAGTTATCTTCTGTGAATAGATTCATGTTCATAAAATGCTTTTTGAAAGTTAAACTACTATACTGTACACTTTTTTAAAGGGACATGTGAGTTAATTTGAAGATTAAAAGTAGTTTCAGGTGCTGTACCCTCATGAGTTTCTGTGGTTATAAAATGCTTTTGTATCTTGATGTATTTTTGTCACTGTTGCTCTGAGACCTATGTGAACTAAAGGGAAAGCTGAATAATATAAATTTAGGATAGTGCCCAAACTTCCCAATCAGGATAAGGTAGCATTGCACTACACAGCCTACAAACCTGTATGAAAGGTCAGTCCCTGCCCTGGAGAGTTTAGACACTTTCACCATATTCTAACTGTAAAGTAGCCTATTCAAAAATTTTTTTTTTACCCCCTCAGATATGGTAATCTTGGGTGTTAACTTTCTACAATAGGAAACGTTTTCAGGAGAAGTGACTTAACACTGATGTCTTATAAACAAATTTGAACCTGTAATAAACACTGTAATTTAGCATGAATACTAACAGCTGACTATGAGAGTGGTTAGGATTTAACTACAGATTAAACATATATGCTGCTAGATATCTATGTATTGTAGGAAGCAGTGGAGAAATATGATGAAGTGATGCACAACTTGGAGTTTGCCAAGGAGCTTCAAAAGACTTTTTCTGGACTCAGCCAAGATGTAAGTAAAACCTGCTCTTTGTGCTCTAAATATCTATTAAAATTATCACTCGCGTTCAGAAGCTGTGTAACCATGGATCTAAAGTGGTAATCCAAAAGACAGAGCTGGTAATATGACTTATAGATAGCTTTACATTCCAGAAAGGATTATTCTAGCCTTTCACTTTTTATAGCTAGGTAACATTGACACATTGAGGATCTCTTACTAGTCTAATTGTAAAGCTGAAATTTTTGTCTATGGTAAAAATGTGATCAGGGTGTAGGATTGCTGTAGACATTTGCAGATATTGTTGCTATAACATGAAGGCCAGTGATTTAAGAGTATCAAATCTCAAAAAACTACTGCTGAAATATGTAATGTAAGTGCAGTCAATTTTAGATTACTCCAGGATGTTCTGTTTCAAGTGGACAAGGATCAGCTTGTATAAAGCCAACCCTTTTTGGCAGTCTGAGTTTCAGGATTGAACTCTCAATTCTTCGTGTGGCCAAGTGAAGCTAGATTATACTTCAGCTGTACACAAAGCAAAACTCCATTTCCACTCATGCCAGTTGCTCAGTTCAAATGGGAAAGTGGCGAAAATACTGCAAATGAAGAGCCAAAAACACTAATGCACAATTACCCAATATTTGGGGCTCATATACAATGGTTACACTCTAGAACTGGATATATTGCTTCACTTTAGGTGAGACTTTGAAGTTCTTTTGAGTAGAAGTTAGCCTATTAGCGTTCTGGCAGACATCCTCCTCTTAAATTCTAATCTAGGGCTGAGAGATAAGGATACTACACTTAATCATTGCACTGTTATTTCCCTGTCTTATCTTGGGTATGAAAGATTCCATAAAACAGGTCTTGTCATTCACTAGGGTCTAAACAATCTTTCTAGAGAAGTCGTTCCTCTTGAATTTGTATTTTTCAGGTACAACTTGGTTTGTAGGCTAGTGAGAACGCAACTCTGGTAAGATGAGGGTTAAGATTATTCTAGAGTAGCTTTGTCCTAAAGTTGCTTCATGCAGTGTTGCCATCATAAATTGGATTTTTATTGTCATTATTTTCTTAAACTTCTGGATGTCTGTATATTTCACTCAAATTTAACTTGTACTCTAAGAGCCTTTACTGCTTTACGAATATTTACTTCTCCATATTGCTGCTCAATGTAACTGTATGTTCTCCCCTGGTAATATTAGATGTTTACACGGAAGAATTAAAAGCTATAAATAGTTAGTTACTCCCTTATATTGAAGCATAATCAATGGATTCTTGTCTTGTTTCTTTTTACCAAATATGGATTCTGCCACAGCTTAATTGTTCCAGAAGTTAGCTCTAGGTAAAACTCCTTTCAGCCCTTCCATACTAAATGGTGTTCCTTTATTACATTGCTGCAAATCAAAGTCCTCAAATGTTACTGCTCACTAGTTGTATGGAGCAACTTGGGTGCATTTTTAAAATTCTGGAATGCTTTGGAAATCACTGAATTCTTTCTGTATAACTTGATACAAGCGTGCCACAGTGTGGTGGAGGGGCCTCGTCACGGAATACATAGGGGAGCTACATGCTACTTGCACAATGACTGTTGAAATTAAGTATTTCAGTCTCTTGTCAATATAGGAAAATCAAGGGAATATTGGGCTTCTAGTGTATTCTGTCCAGAAGCTTGTAATTGTAAAGTATTTTTAGTGGTATGATTTACATTGAAACCTTTCCTTATTTTTTACCATTTTTGCATTCACTGTATAACATGTTTATAATTACAGTAACTGCGTACTAAAACATGTAATGTAACTTAATGGGTAATACTTACCAGTTTTGGATAACTAGTGGGGGCTGAAGTCAGGGGGCTGCTCTAGCCCCACAAGGTCTGTTGTGGACAAGGGATGCTCTGGCATCATGTTTAACTGGTTAATCAATTAAATGGTTTTTACATAATACTGGCAAGGGCAAAGTGCCATTGATTCATGATGTAATTTCTTAACATTTCAACTGTATCATGATATTGTGCTATTTTTAATTAGCACTCAGTCACTTCATAGCTTACAAACATCAGATACATCACTGGCATATTATAAATGACTGTTGCATGTTTTAATCTAGGCAAAAGAGGAAATTATCAAGTGAAGGGTTAGATCAAATTGAAGGGTTAGAAACTGAGCATTGGGTTTGTACCTACAGATTCAGAAACTGTATTGAAAGAACCTGAATGGATTAGCTGCTTTTGTAAACTCTTGTAAGCATTTATCTATCTTTAGGTACCCAACTACCTTCTTAAAATTTAGCCTCCAGTTCGCAATTTGTAGTCCAGTACCCAGTCATTTATCATTCCCAGTTTAGTGGACCAACTCACTCTTGTATTCCAACAGCTCCTGAAAGCACAGAAGAAGGCTCAGAGACGGGAGACTATAATGAAGCTTGAAGCAGAGAAGAAAAAGCTACGTACAATACTGCAAGTCCAGTATGTGCTGCAGAACTTCACTCAAGAGCATGTTCAGAAAGACTTCAAAGGTGGCCTGAATGGTGCAATATATTTGCCTTCTAAAGAACTAGACTACCTCATTAGATTTGCAAAACTGACATGCCTGGAAAGAAATGAGAACCTGAGGTAGGTTGACTTTTCTCAGTCTCCTATGTCATATAATAGAATGCCTGTGTATAAACTCTCTCAAAATAAAAAAATATATATAGCATGTTCTGAAACTTTGAATGCCAATTTATTGGAGTGGCAATTTGGATCTGGCACTTCTAGTGTTTGCATTTGTGCCATTAACTCTTCTGTACTGGGCACACAGACACCTAGCAGTCACTCTCTCCTTCAGTAGTACTTTTTAGGTACCTTGAGCTCCTGCTGCTGTATGTAGATATAAATGGCAGAACTGCCCTTGGACTCCTCTGTTCCTTTTTGCCACTCGCTGTGGTCACTGGAACACTGAACAGCTCTCTGCTTTTGTGTGCAATTTGTGTAATATTGTTAGGTTAGTGATTAGTCTGGCTAGTATAGCTAAGTCTTAGCTTTTAAATATTTTTGGACTGGATTTTTGCATTTCTGGGTTTCTTCTGCGTACAGTTCTGTGGTATGCCCTCAGGATTGATTCAAGCTTTCCTTGCTTGAGGCCTGGGACAGTGAATGACCCACACAATAGCTACCTGAAATGCCTGGGTGAGGCACATAAGACAGTGCTAGATGAGCAGGGTGTTCAAGTCTCTAATGGAGGATAAGGAGGCTAGGCTGAAATCCTTCTGATGAAGGCAGCACTCAGGCTACCATCAGAGCAGTTCTGGTTTGACTTTGTGCTGAGTACAGCAACTGAAGAGAGCAGCATGCCTCCAGCTTCAGCTGAATCCTATCACTGATTTTCCCTTGCCAGTACTGAGGGGGGGTATAAGACCTACAAAAAGCCCCAGCCAAAGAATGTCTTCATTATGTGTGTCTAAAACAAAACACGGTCAAGCCCCATGCCTGAAGCCAGTTTACATATTCAGCATCCCAGAAATGTTTAGGTAGCAACAGATCAGCTCTGCTGGCTGTCAGTGTCCATCACTACAAGAGTTGAATCCCCTGATGACTTTATCCCATCCAGTACTGGCAGTTCAACCTTTGGTGCTTCACTAGTCTGCTTCCCACATAGGTAGTTCCCCTTGGTACTGTCAAAGGGGAAACCTGTAATGATGAAGTTTCTGCTGTCACCACATTCTCTTTACTGGTCCCTGGCACAAACAGAGGTGGGAAGCTTTGTTTCAAAATCTGAAGCGCAACCTGCTTGTTTCCTTACAAATCCTTTCTGTCAGCCTGCCACCACAACCCATCAGTAGGTACTGCCATGGAAATGTGGCTAGGCTAGTAGGGTCTGGCTGTGTGTTGGTGGCCATTTTGGAATATTTGGTGGCTTCCCTAACTTCTGGATCTTCCCTATACCAAGTGTAGTCAGTACCTTGATCTAGATAGGTGGAATCTCTACACTGGGCTGCTCAGTCTCCAGGATCTGGTACCAGGTTGCATACTGAGCATCAAGAATAGGTCCTAGAGCCAGAGCAGCAGATGGCAAAGATTCTGTTCTTTTCCAATCATGACTTGCTCTTCATCCTCTCCAGATGAAGTGATTTCCTAATGGGTAACTTCTCTTCCTCCTCATGATGATGATTTTTATCAGAGGTTATTGAAGAGTGCACATCCAGGTCTTGAACAATCAGGGAGTCCTCACATCTGGGTGAAATTTTATAATTGAGTCGCTTCAGGCTGGCTTCGCCCATTAGCGGCAGTAATAGAGCTTCTAAAGACTCTGACAGACTCCATTTTCATTGTCTTCTCCCCCCCTCACCAGATGTTGAGTACCTCTGTACTTATCCATCATTGGACTTGGTGGTCATGACAGATACTAATGAGAGAGCATGACAAGGTATCAGGCTGCCATCCCCACATCCAAAGATGTTAAAAGGCTGACCTTATTTGGCAGAAAGATTTCTTTGATGTGGTCTTGCTGACTCTTCTAGGGTGGTACAATTTTAATGTTTGGGGTTCCAAGTTGAAGTTCAGAGAGCTGCTTCTGAGGAATGCAAGGTAGGCATTCTACCCTCATTGAACAGGGAAGAAAGTAGTCTGAAGACTGTAGGAGTGGCTGGATTTAGCAGACTTAGATGCTAGAACCATAGCTTTTACAGTTGCCCCACACAAGTAATCTTGTTGCAATCTTCAGGTATTCCTTATGAAGACTGGAATACTATCCAGGACTTGCTGCTTAAGGGTCTTTCTCTACCCTCAGAGCTTGCTGTCTTGCTTGAGACTAAAGTCTCTAAAACCACCTTCAAGTCCTTAAGCTTGTGCACATTTGCTGTAGTTAGAAAGCACTAACAGTCCCAGCAGATGGTATTCTGCTCTTTGACAGGACCTGGGCATCAGCCTTCCCTTCCTGCTGCTTTGGCTACTGTTCCAGTCCTTTCAGGACACATGGGAAGTACAACACAATCATTTTGAGGGGTTGGTGGAATTTGCAGGGGCGGCCCTAGGCGGGCTGCTTGCTGGCAGCTGGGGCCCCAGGCGGAATGCGTGATCAGCACCCCCACCTCCACAGCCCTCAATGGCATGACGTCATCATTGGGCGCACTGTTTAACGCAGTGCCCTAGGCGATGGCCGAGTCGGCCTATATGCATGGGCTGCCCCTGGGAATTTGCCATGTCAGTCTCCATATCTCCAGACCCAAGCACCGTTACCTCTTTAAACTGTCAAACTTCCACAATGCTTAGTTGTGAATTATTTGGACCCCTGAGTGGTGAGCACTGAGGAGGTGGGATGTTTTCCAGTTTACTTTTGCCACTTCTCTATACCTCTATCATGAGATGGTCCTCATGCACAAGGTGCAGTGTCTCCTTCTATTGGAAGCGATTAAGTGGATTCCACATGTTCTGAGGGAAAGGATGTTTTAGTCCCAATAATAAAGTGGGGAAGGTGATTTCAAACGAATCTGACCTCTCAACTCAGCAGGTTCTTAAAAAGATAAGGTTCCACATGGTTACCTAGTTTTATTCCCATCTTGGACACTGGTATGTTGCCCTCAACTTAAAGCTCACTTTCTTATGGCAGTTAAGCATGCAGGAAATACCTCTGGCTTCTGGTAAATCAGAAAAATTTCTAGTTGACTGTACTACCTTTTGGCCTCTTAGCAGCACTCAGGGTCTTTACAAAAGTGGTGGCAGTAGCAGCATTCCTCTAAAGATCTTGAATTCAGGTTTACTCTTATCTGAAGGACTAGCTTCTCAAGAGCTGCTTACAAACTACAGTTAGTGTAGTGTAGACCTAATCAGTAAAGGTTTGATGCTCTAGGACAGGGCTGGGCAAGATGAGGGCCGAATCCAGCCTATGGATTGTATTTGGCTGCTCTCTATTTAGATTTGCTGCCCATGCCACCAAATTTTCAGGCAGTAGGCCATTATTTAAATGGCTAATGGCTCCCAGTCACAACACAAGCTGTCTTGTAAAAATTATTGCCCACCTCAATCGAAATGGTTAAATACACTAGACTGTCTCAGAACTTTGCTGCTAACCAGCCCTGCAATCTATTTACCAAGCTGTCATCACCTAAACTCTGTAGTAAGGATGCCCTCAATGTCACTCCCCTGGATTGTCTAGACTTGTCAATCAGTGAATGTGCATGTACTCAATCTGCCTGCTGATGCTCATGCTAATGGCAGATGGTCTGTTCAGAATGTGTACCCAGGTCTGCACACCAATATACACAGGGTCTGTGGTTCTCAGGAGACTTTAGCTTTATATATCCATGTCTGAAGGAAAAGCTGTCAGGCTGGCATGCAAAATATTTCAATCACAGATTGGAGGATGCAGTCTGCTAATCCTTTCAAACACAGCACAGGGGTGCCTGCTCTTCTAGACTTTCAGGAGATGATTCTAAGAACCCTGTGGTGTCAACTTAGTAGGTCTGGAAGAATTTTACATGTCAGGGATACAGAATGACCTACCAGACTGCATGAGCAGATCATTTGAGTCACCACAAGTGATCACTTTATCCAGATGTGGCCAGACACATCTCGCAGTGGGGATTGCCCAATAGACCTGCTTGTGACTGTGATAGAAGTTCTGTTGCCTACAGAGTCAATCATGAGTTCCATAATTGATGTGTTTAGGCTCATCTGTGTGCTTTTGTCAATCCCGCTCATTCACAGGGTATTACAAAAGATAAGACCAAAGTAGGCCAGAGTCAGACTTAAAATCCTGGAATGGCCACCTGGTTTTCTACTCTCCTGGCACAATCGGTGGAAATCCCATTTATACTTTCACAAGACTTGACTATGATCTTCAGAATTCCCCTACTCCACCCAAACCTACAGCCTCTTAATTTAATTCCATGGATGCTCTATGGCTAGATATTAGAGAACAGTCTGGACTAAATAGTTCAAGAAGCTTTGCTATATAGCATCATACAGATGTAGAGTGGAATACCTCTATAAATGATATATTCCTGCTTCAGTAAAGAGGACAGGACAAAGTATTCTCTAGACTAGGAATGTTGGTGTATAGTTGAGTAAACAATTAACCGATAAGCCTAGGCTTACCTGTTAATTCTGTCCACTACCTGCACGCGCGTGCCCCCCTTCTCACCCCCCAGCGCTGCCTCTGTTAGAGGCAGCAAGGCGGGGGGGGGGCCGGAGAGCGGGAGTGGGAGCTGGTGCCCAGGAGGAGCTGGCTTTCAGCAGGCTCTATACAAGCACCAGATCCATCTGCCCCCTATCCACCACAGAGGTTGGGGGAGAGGAGGGCAGGCAGGAGCCAATATGCGTGTGGTGCTGGCATTCATGACGGCTCCCCGCATGTATCTGCTCCCATGGACCAGCCTACTCCTGCTTGCTGCCTCCTACAGGAGCAGTGGGGGGCAGGCAGGAGCTGATGTGGGGTGGGCTCACTTAAAACCTGGTTCTCTGCAGCCCCACCTCTGCAGTGCCACCTGTTTTTCTTTTTGTTTTTGTTTTTTCCTCCCCTCCTCTTACCTCCCTCCCAGTGCTGCTGCCTCTATCAGGTGAGGGCTGTCAAGACTGCTGCAAAGCAGCCTCTGTTTGCATGGAGGTCCAAGCTCCATGCTGCTCTGCATTGCATGAAGCAGCCTCTGCCTGTGGTGGGCCCAGGCTTGCTGTGGGCAGATGCTGCTTCACAGCAGCAGTCCCTGTCCACAGGGGGTCTGAGCTTTCACCTTGCTCCTCGGTCATCAGGGGAAGGGGAAAGAGGGAGCAAGGGGAAAGTACTTGGGTTCCTCTCACTCTTGGCTGGTGGAGTACCATGCATGCTTCTCACAGCTGGCTGGTGAAGGAAGGGGGCAGAGGAGTAATTCACAAAATCAGAGTACTTCCCCTTATTGTCAGGGGAACAGAAGGAAAAACAAGTTCCATCCCAGTATGCATGGCTGCTGCCCCGCTCTCCTAAAACTCTACTCTTGCTCCGGATTCCCAAAATCAAGTCCTAATTGGATAGGTTGTTCTCCAGTCCTTTATTAAATTAGAAGCTCATCAGACCTCCTGTCCTTATAGCCTGGGCTGGGCCACACTGAAAATGCCACCCTCAGGGTAGATAAAACTGGTGGCTTATTCTATAATTAAAATCACTAAGCCAGTAACACAGCAGGTTCTGTAGGTACCCACTGACTAACAAGAAGCCAAGTAGGCTCCTTTAGTCGTTCCAGCTCTTGACTTATTGACTCCCATCCCGACAGCTATAGGGTTTTCAGTAACTGTTCACAATTCAGCATATGTAAAGTTTACCAATCCCAAAGGATTGAATAATTAACCCTCAGCTCGCGTCTGATCTTGCCCAAGTCAGCCAAACCTTAACTGAAATTTCATTATTGAATGATTAAGGAATCGTACACACAGTTTGTGGTGTTAGCTCAGGGTTTTAGCATTTACTTGTTTGCTAGTAAAATTCTCTCAATGCTGAAGAGCTGCATTTGAATTCTGATTAGATATAAAGTCTGATATGATAGGAATACCTTGTAAAGTGTATGGAAAGACTATTTAACATCAGTCCTATGGTTCAAACTTTCCCTGTTCATTTCATCTTTAGCTTGCTGAACTTTGATCAGGCCTAAGGTTTCTTTTATTATGTCAAAGGCTGACAGACCTTTGCACAGACATTTTTACAGCAGGACTTTCGTCGAAGGAAGAACAGGCAGTGCAGACTGTGGACCATTGCTTTGAAGCTCAACTTTCGTATGAATACATGGGAGAACCAGTTACACTAATTTACAGAAGGCAGTTAGCTCGTCCTCCATTATAACGGATACTGTCTTCAGCTTAATTGTGGGCTCTGTGGGGTGTCTCATTCTTGATCTTGAGGTTAGCTGACCCTTAATATTGGTAATTAAGACACTAAAGGGAAATTAGCATCTACAAGCTATTTTGTTTACACTGTTAGAAAATTAACAGGATCTAGGTAAATGCAAATATATTTGGCATCTACCCTTGGTTTCTGTTACTACAATGAATGGTTAATGAATGCTGGTCTAGTGTATTGCTTTGAAATTCACATACAAGTGAATTGTCCTGATCCAGTTGTAATGCCTCTTGTTATATTGTTATGGGTCAGATACAGGTTGGCTGATAGACTAGTGTCACAGCTTGTGCATGCCTCTCTTGATGACTCAAGTGCAATCACTCTAGCTGTTACACTTCTTAGATATGGTGTACATGTCCCTTCCATGATCTACCTCTCTACTCCTCTGCATTATATTAGTGCCAGCAAAGACTTGAGTGGAAGCTGTGGCGAACTCTGCCCTTTATATGTGCACTTAGTAGTGTATGGTAGTAGGGGGAGCTCAAGCTATATCAGGTACACGTGATGGAAGAAAATTTCTGGTGGCTGGGCATGCACGCTGCCTGAGTAGAATGTACATGTGCAATCCATCTTGGAGAACAAGTTGCTCTGTTTGCTTTACAGCACTCAAGTGAACAAATTTGCTTCGGAGATGCATGCATTCTGATCTACAGTGTCAAAATTGCTTGCAACTTGTCCTGATACAATGTCTTTCAGTCTGTCCTGTCCCTGATAGTATAATGAAGTCTCTCTTGAGTGTTTCCTACTGTAATAGAAATGCCACCTGACCTGCTTAGTGAAAGTAAGAGTGGCACTTCTGCCTCTTTGCTTCAGGAAGAGGTACTCCGAGTGTCATAAATGTGTGTTCCCCTGAGGAAGGACATGTTCCCTTCTGTATTCAGAAATGAGGAAGTAGATCATGGTTCCATCAAACCCAAAGTGGTATTACAGTAAATAGTTTTGGGCCCCTGTATCTGATGTCTGCATTGGTTATCAGCCAAAAATAAAAGCAGCAGGCAAAAAAGTGGATGCTGCTTTAGCATTAAAATGAATTCAGGTACTAAAATGTCAGTGTGGTGTATCTAAAGGCCACCAAACTTTCTGGCCTTTATTCACTGGCTACAGTATTTCTCAGAGGTATACATACCCCCTGGTGGTACACAGAGGTCTTTCAGGTGGTATATCAACTCCTCTTGATATTTGTCTGGAAAAGTAGGCAAGAACTAGTAGTCAGTACAGACTAGACTGGGGGTTTCATGGACCAGGGGTCAGCAATCTTTGGCTCCCCTTACTAGGGAAGTAAGAGTGTAGCCATTTAAATGGCTAACCAATAAGCATGAGCTTATCTGTTAAACAAATGGTTATGGGGCTCCCGGTCTGACTCTCAGAAACCGCCTGCCGCCCTGTGCTGCTGCCTTGAATACAGAGGCAGCAGTGGGGGGTGGGAATCAGAAGCCTGTACTCATGGGCTGGCATGCTGGAGCCAGTATGCTCAGGAAGCAGGTTTAAAAGCAGGACAGGGCAGTATGCACAGGTAGCAGGTGGGAGCTGGTGCACACCAGGAGCCATGTGCCACCCTACATTTCTCATGCAGGGGCAGCAGCACTGGGCAGCAGCCACGGTAAAAGCCAGCTCCCAGTGTGTACTGGCTACACCTGGAGCAGCAGCCAGCTCCCCAGGAATCTTGTACTGTTGAAACTTTCAGCAGTTGACTACACAATTACAAGCATTTTAACATCCCAACTCAGAACATCAGAGTAAACTGCTGGTGGGCAGGGGCGGCCCTAGACTAGCTGCCAGCAACGGATGCCTTAGGTGAACCATGCAATTGGCGCCCCACCTCCAAACCCCTCAATGGTATTGCACCACCATTTGGCGCCCCATTTAACTTGGCGCCCTAGGTGACTGCCTAGTTCACCTGTATGGACGGGCTGCCCCTGTTGGTGGGCCACAAGACCTTTTACGGACACTTAATGTCCACAGGCATGGCCCCCTGCAGCTCCCAGTAGCTGCCATTCCTGACCAGCGAGAACTGTGGGAAGCAGTGTGTGCTGGTTGCTGCTTCCCAGAGCTCCCAATGGCTGGGAATGGTGAAATGCAGCTAGTGGGAGCTGCAGGAGATGCGTCTGCGGATGGTCAACGTCGGCAAAACATCTCAGCCTACCTGTGGATTGTCCTGATAGCTGAGTGCCAAAGATTGCTAATCCCTGCCATAGACAATGACTTGTTTATACTGCTCTATAAACTCTACACTAAAATGGAAGTATAATATTTGTATTGGGGATATAAAATTCTGTTTAAACATAATGGTTAACCAATTAATCAGTTAAAGGGGGCATCGGCTCTGCTCCAACCTGGCTGGGGTGGAGTGGTGCCCCTGCTTGCAGCATGCTCAGGCCAGGCCTACTGCTGACAGTGGCTGCTCTGGCTGGGATGAACCACCCTCTGCCTGGGGTGGGCCCAGGTGGGGCTGGAGCAGCTCCTTCCCTGTAATCGGTGGGAAGCTACTCTAGCCCCCATCAGTCAACTGGAATGATAAGCCTTACCCATTAAGGGTGAGGGTTATTGGTTAATTTACATTCCAGTCAGGGTGGGTTGAGTTAAATCAAGCCACCAAAAAGCCAAGACAGAGTCTGCGTAGAGTGCACTTACTTTTGAAGTAAGCCCCATTGAACTCACTGGCACTTGTTTTCTCAAACAGTATTGGATGGGGTTCCTTTGGAAAAGTGAGTTGTACTGAACAATGTTCCCACTAACTTTTTTCATCCATGTGTAGAATAAAAGTTATGCACAGAGAGGCATGTGCAGATGTGCACTACCAATAGAAAAGGATGTTGCTGGCTGTGGGCACTTTGCCAGTCAGCTGGGTGGCACCTGAATCTTGCCTGGGCAGCAGCCCAGGCACTCAACTTAGAGGGAAACTCTCTGATGCTGGAACAAAATAGGGAACAGCTTTGCTGTTATGGTCTATGGCCCTGATGTTCCACAATAAGGGCCACGTATTCAATGTAAAACACAAATACTCAGTGGCAGTTGGCAACTCTAGATTTCTTTTACTGCAGTTTTTTGTATTGTATACTTGAGTGATAGATTCTTAACCCGGTTAACTAAACAAGCCACAAGGATTAGCTAAAACTTTTCTAGTATCATGCAACACAACAAACAGCTTGGAAATTTGTTATATCACACTTGTACTAGAAGGCAGCGTGTCTTGAAAGATGCATCAGAAAGTGAATTATTTAAGTTACTAACCAGTTGACCCCTTCAGGCATATCCACATCTTCATCTACGTAATTTTTTCCCAATCAACAGTTTCCCTTATGATTGATTCTTGCAACTAAACTCTGCATCTTTTCCTTGTGCTGCTTACACTTGACACTTTTTTAACCCAGGGACAAATTTCTTCAAAATATTCCCAGATAGGGTCCATCTTGTACCAAGAAGTCATGAGTTTTTCTGTGCTAAAAACATGGTGGAATATAGGAAGCTCTGTGTGCCAAATAATGTCTTACTTTTTTCTTTCCCATCCACCCCACTGTTCCTTTCTATGCTGCCTCTGTCCTTCCCTATATATTGTCTAAGACAATGTTAACTAACCCCTCTGCTGTGGTTGGCCCAGATCCACCACCACAAACATGGTCTAGTTTCTTTGTTTGCATATGTTACTCTTTTTAGTCTGAAACCAATTGAAAGTCCAGAACTTTCAAGAAGCAAGAGCTTGTAGGTAGGCTGGACAGACTAAAGCCATTAATTTATTTTTTTGAGACTGTGTAGGTTTAGCATGTTTATGATATTTAATTGTAACTCTGATTTTTTTAGATACAATACTAAATTCCTTTTAAAAATAAACCTTTTTTAAAACACTTAAGTCCACCCTGATCCCAGTTGATTTTATAATTATACAGGAAAAATGAGAAAGTAAGCAATTTTTTCGGTAATGGTGCAGTGACACACTACATTGTGTTTTTTGTCAAGTAACTTTCAAGTGAGGTGAAACTTGGGGTACACAAGACAAACTCCTAAGACTCCTCCAGTATTCTGGAAATGTTGAGAACTGCTGGTCTAGAGTGCTAATACTGACATAATTCCACTTTAATCCATTCATGTGGTCTCTCCCCATATTTGGCTGACCTCAACACAGTACTACCTATACCAGGGGTTTGCAGCCTTTCAGAGCACCACTTTTTAATTTTTCCTTTTTTTGTCCTAGACCAAAGTATTTGAAGAGCAGCCTCAAACAAAGCTACTTGTACATGTACACAAAGATAGCTGGCTCTGGGAGGGAATGCAGGTCTGGGGCTTGGGGCGCAGGACAAAGTATGGAGTGCTGGCTCTAGAGGGGGCTTTGGGTTGGCATACAGTGAAACTTGTCACACAGTGCAGTGAGGCTAATGTGGGCTTCTTCTCTGCCCTGCTCCCATGCCACTCAGGAAGGGGCCAGCATGCTCTGGAGGGTGGGGAGTATGTGGCTGTGTGCCACCTTTCTGCCAGCACTGCTCCCTTGGTTCCCATTGACCACTGTTCCCCATTCCTGGCTAATAGGAGATGCTGAGGTGATGCTTGTCAGGAACCATGCTCTGAGACCTTTGCTATGGCTCCATGGGAGGGGTTGTACTTGCTGCTTAACAGCAGCCCTGCTCCAGTGTCAGAGCTCTTAAGTGACTGGGAGAAAGGGTAGCCAAACAGCCACAGATGACTCTGGAGCTACAGGTTGCTGACCCTTTAACTATGTAGTTTTAGTAAGTGCATAGTCCTTAAAGTAACCAACAGCTGAAAGCAATGTTACTCTTGCTGCTGCACCGAAAATCTTACTGATCTAAATTTGCAGTGTTGGTTGATGCTACTGCATTCTTTAAACATTGCATTGCACCTGAATACTTGCACAGCTTTTTTAAAAAAACAGGCTTATTGAGCAAGAGGCACAAACTATTAGGGATGTTATGAAGGCCTTATCTTATCAAACTGTGTACTAGCCCTTGAAGTAGGGAAAACCTTATTTCAGGCAGGTGTGTACAGATTGACTGATTATTGGTGGCCAGCCAAATTTAGTTTTATAACTAGAACATACCTTATAGGTATAATTACATCTGCAACAATATTTAATAGCAGTTGCTTATCCTGCAAAACATGTGTTCCACATCTTGAATACAGGGAACTCATTGTCTGGTCAAACTACTAAATAGTGAATGAAATGACTGGGCTTGAGTTTCCTCAAATGGATTAGAGGCTTCATACTACTGTGGACCCAGTAGTGGCAAAAAGTAAACTACAAATATTAAGGGTCTCAAAACAACAAACAGAACTGTTTAGAACAATTGCCAAGTCGAAAACACTGTCCTAGCTAAAGAGCAGTTACTGAAATAAGGAACACTGTTAGAGTTGCTGTCCTGTGTTAATGCATGTGATAGTAATGCTTTTAGTGTCTCATTTTTAAATGGTATTAATGTTGATCACATTGAAAGAATGGGACTGACTTTTACTTTCCTTTAGGAAACAGGATTAGAGAACTGAAGACTACAAATTTTCATAAGCAGTAAAATTAATAGCTAAAGAGACTTCTCTGGTGTAACCTTTCCTTTTTGGTTTAAGTGTTGAAGATCAGATGGAGCAATCATCACTCTACTTCTGGGATCTTCTAGAAGGCAGTGAGAAAGCCGTGGTTGGAACAACATGTAAGTTTTTGTCTATTTGAGTAGTAGATAAATAACATTTTCTATAAATATTCAGTGTTCCTAGATAAATGTATAATATACTTAGCACCTTACATTTGCAAAAGGCTGTGCAAATGAACCTACTTCAAGACCACTTACTGAGTATTGTGGGATTTGTACACAAGAACTTGTGTGATTCTCAGTGTTACGTGCTCCAGGCTTTCATAGTTGCCTGGCAGACTGACTAGGCAGATTGTTCAGTCTAGGTCACTAGAGATCTCTTAAGCAGAGAGTGTTAGTCTCTTTTGAATGGGGGTATGGTGGTTCTTTTAAGGGAACAGAAGTGAAGGCTTTTCTGGTACTGCTATTCCCGAGCAGGTCACAGCAGGCTTTCATCTCACATGCTTATCTGTTTTCATTGAATAATCTTCTGTATGATTACCCATCAATACCGCTCTTCCTCAGAGTGGTATAAAAAAAACTTAAACAGGACTGACAGGTGATCTTCAGAGCCCTTTCCTGGGAGAAACAACCCTGGTACTTGGGTTGTGCAGATAATCCATCAAAGCTCCCTTTCTTCTGCTGCTAACTGGGAATTTGATTGCTCAGAATCATGATCAGGTGTTGCACCTGAAACCAAAAGTACTTTGCTTCATGCCTGGTTTCTGTATGGCTAATCCCAAAAGCAGCACACTGTCCAGGAGCAGTCTGGAATATTCTCCTAACAGTAGAAAACCTTTCACAAGAGTAAATGGAAATGTCTCCATCTGGGTGGCTCATCACAATGTCTTGATTTTCAATCCAGAAAATACTGGACTGAATCTAGCATTCAATTCAGTCAAAGTGGGCTTGGCTTCAACTTCTGCATTTCACTCTTGTACTGTTCAAAGGACTGTTTCTACTGATCCCATGGCAACCAGATTCCTGAGGACTGGCATTGGGATCTGATTGTCATGTGACATGAGTTTGCTGTATAGCTCTTTATAGAGCCTCTATTTGAATTGTTAGCCTCTTGATTGATAGTATGGTGGCTGCCTTAGTAGCCATTACCTGGGAAATGTGGAAATTGCATGCTAAGGTTACTGACTCACATGCAATATTTTACAAGGGCAAGGCACAGCTGAGGACTTCCCTCCATTGTCACCTTCTTTCCTCCCCGCCCCGGGTTCAAGTCCAAAGTTTTGCCTGACTTCGATCTGTCAGTATAGCTTTGGCTTATCTGAATAGGAATCAGTCGAGAAGAAATCAAAGGATTTTATCCTTGGTGAAGAGGATGAGACAGCTTGAGTAAAAGATGTTCTAAATGGGTTACCAGCCACATTTGTCTTGCACTGCCAAAGATCTGAAGAATCCTGAAATCTATTGCATTGAACTAGAACACACTTGGCACCTGTGGCATTTGTGGGAAATGTTCCTATTCACACTTGCAGGGCAGCAACCTAGACCTCTGTAGACTTTTGCAAGATGGTCACAAATTTACAACTGAATCGAGACAAAGTGAATGTAGGGAAAGTAGGAATGTAGTAGTATAGTGGATTAACCAATAAGCAAAAGCTTATAGGTTAATGCTATAGACTACATGCCTTCTCTTCCCCCATGCACACCAGTGAACTTTTTAGCAGGCTGGCCAGCAGCCCACCACAGATCTAGGCTTGTGCTGGATCTGGGACATTCCCCTGCTGTGGCTCTGAATGTAAAGTCTATTAGGAGCTAGGTGGGCAGGTAGCCCAGTTCGTTTCTGGCTCGTGCTGGGAGCTCAAAACTCCCACCCCTGGACAGGGGCTGCTGCCACCCCACGCTGCTGCCTCAGTATCAGAGGCAGCAGCACAAGGCTGCCGGTCCACATTGGGGAGCTGGTTTTTAAACTGGTTCCCTTCACAGGCCAGCTCCTGTCTGGCACCCCACACTGCTGCCTCTGAGGCAGCAGTGTGGAGTGGCAGGGGGCTCCTCAGGAGTCGGGCAGGAGTGCACTGGCTGCCAGCTCTGCCCCAAGGGACTCTAGAATAGTCAGTAACATGGGCTGGCCATGTCGCGCGCATGTCCGATGATCGATTGCCCAAGAAGATGCTCTATGGCGAATTACAACACGGCAAGCGATCTCTTGGAGGTCAAAAGAAGAGATTCAAACACACCCTTAAGGCCTCCCTTAAGAACTGTAACATAGATCCTGGAAACTGGGAGAGTATTGCTGATGATCGTTCCGCCTGGCGCAGACAAATACATGATGGTGCAATAGCCCACGAACAAAAGAGACTGCGTTATGCTGCAGAGAAACGTCTTCGCAAGTCCAGGGCTGGTATCTTCTCTTCCTCCGGTCGACAGCCCGATCTTCCATGTCCCCACTGTAACCGTCAATTCCGGGCTCGGATTGGACTAATCAGCCATCTCCGAACCCACCCCCAACTAAACTGATGACACCGGGTGGTCCTCATCGACCTCGATGGATGAACAGCAGCATTTAACATGCCTCAGGGAAAGTAGTCCTACAGTAATTCTTCAGATGTGACTCCTACTCCACCTTTATAAACTTCCATTACAGTGGAATGGAAATGTATGCAGTTGTTGAAGACAGTTACCTTCAGGTAACTTTTGGGCAGTTACTTATGCCCCTGTCACAGCCCCATCCTTTGACACTTTCTGGGGGTGTCCAGAACTATAAGCCACTTGGTTCTGGCTGTGCCTCAGTGGGAAATCTGATGCTAAACTGGTTGACTGGCTACTTGACACTTATGTCTGTTAGCAACCAAATAAACTCATCAGGACTCTGCCAATTTTCCTTGGCCTTACAGATAACACTTGATATGCTTAATTCCTCTTCCTCCTCCTTGAAGAGTGTCCTGCAGTATGCAGCCCATCACTGAACACTCACATTTCCAAATCTGCAGTATGCACACCAGCCTGTTAACTTTGCGAAGGATTCACATTGATGCATTACATTGACAAACTTATAGCAACTCAAGAATAAGTTTATCAATAAAATCAGATTTAAGCGAGGTCAGGAAAAGACAGTAGAAACAAAGTGGCTTCGAATTAAGTATAACATGCTTTCTAGTGGTTGTAACTTGTTATGTTTTAATCCTTGTCTGTCAGCTTCTCACTGAAAGCCCTCAGCTGAATCCCAGCTCTGAGTGCATGTGATGCTATCAGATGAAAAAAGTATTGCTCTTTCTGTTCCTTCAGTGATGGATAATCACAATGCTTTTTCTCTTAGGCTACGTCTAGACTACATGGCTCCGTCGATGGAGCCATTTAAAATAGCTTATTCGGCATACTCGAAGCAGTGATTTAAATAATCCTCGCTTCATTAAAATAAAAATGGCCACCGTGCTGTGCCGACAATCAGCTGATCCGGCACAGCACGGCAGTCTAGATGCGGCGCGGTTGACAAAGGAAGCCTTCGTAGACTGCTCTGGTATGCCTAGTGAAACAAGGTTTACCGGAGCGGTCAGCAAAGGCTTCCTTTGTCAACCGTGCTGTGTCTGACCACTGCGCTGTGCCGGATCAGCTGATCATCGGCACAGCGCGGCGGCCATGTTTATTTTAATGAAGCGGGGATTATTTAAATCCCCGCTTTGAGTATGCTGAATAAACTATTTTACATGGCTCTGTCGACAGAGCCATATAGTATAGACATAGCCTTAAAGTCCAGTAAACCTTACAAATGTGTGATTCTGAAATATACCACTGAAGTTCCTCTTTGCTCTTTGCCAGGGTGAGGATGCCATGTTGATAGTGCTGGTCTGATGCTTCTGTTAGCTTGCCTTTTCTGTTAAGTCAGTATTCAAATAGAATTCCCATTGTCTGTGGCTACATCAGTTTCCTTTGTTTTCTAGGCTTGAACAGAGGGCAAGTCGATATTCCTGTACCTGGGAAACCCTTATTAACGGGTTTATGTACTATACATCAGTGGTGGGCAATTTGTTTGAGGGGATGCCACTCCAAGGTTTTGGTACATGGTCAAGAGATGCACTGGACAGACAGTGGGGGTAAAGGACAGGGTGCAGGATAGAGGGTAGAGTCAGCAGTTCAGGTGAAGGACAGGGTTGTGACCCGGGGCAGGTCATGGGATGCAGAGTCCGGGAACGGGTATGGGTGTAGGAGAGGATTATGGCCTGGGGAAGGGGTGTAGGAGAGTGTGCAGGGTCTGGGAAGGAGTTGGGGTGCCAGAAGCAGGCTCTGGTCAGGAGGTGCTTACCTAAGCAGCTCCCAGCCAGCAGTATACATGGCAAACCTGGAATCTTGCCTAATAGCCCTAGACTACTCCATATGTCTTTGTTGCTGGGAGTCTTTGTGCGCTGCCCCCACCAACAGCAAAATTTCTCTGCTCCTATTGATTGGAAGGTGGAAACAGGTTAATGGGAGCTGAGAGTGATGTGGTCAGGACAGTATGCAAAGTGCTTCCTCAGAACAGAGCCTGGAGGAGCAGCTAGCTGCTTTGAGTGGTGCTGCTCCATGCACATGGGCAGGCAGGATTAAAAGGCTTGGTTGGCTGGATCCAGCCTACAGGCCATATTTTGCCTGCCTCTGCTATATATGTATCTTGTAATGATCATCTTCCAGTGTGAAAGATTTTTATCTCACAGGGTATTCTTGGCTTCATAAGCTTGTCCTCTACTTGGTGATTCTTTGAGTAGTATGTAATTAGCTCTGTGGAGATACCACAGGTTTTTTTAAATCAGGGTTGTTCCAAGAGGGGTGTGGAGCCCTGACATCACCTCTGCCCCAGGCCCCATAGGACTTCTTCCTGCCCCCACTCCACCTTTTCTCCTAAGCTCTGTATTGAGTGATGCTGGGAGCCAGTGGAGTGGTCCACTCCACTGGCTCCCAGCATTTCCTACCCTCGGTGAGTGCAGGGGAGGGCTTGTCACCAGGTGTCCTGCTATGCCCCTGGGCTGCCTTTGGCCTCACTTCCGCATCACCCTGAAGTGCAGGGCCATAGGGTGGTTACCATAAACAGTCCTATGGATAGGACAGCTCTCTAATCTTAAACACCTGCCCTTGCTTGTTCCTCTGACTTTGCCACAGTCTCTCAAAACCACTGCCACCTATACAATTTTACCGCTCACTATGCCTGATCTCCACCTTTGCTTACTACATTACTATAGTCATCAATGCTTTTGTCCCCTAGTAAGTACTGTAAAATCTCAAGTATAATGCGCACGATGTATAATGCGCACCCTGACTTTTGAATCTCAGCATAAAGAGAAAATCTGAACTCCCATATATAATGCGCACCTACACTGCACCTATATATCTGTACTACTAGATAGCTTGTGCATGGCCAGGAGCTGACCCGCCAGCACCAAGCCCAGGCTCGCCCGCTTCCCGGAGCCGGCCCTGGGCTGCAGGAGAGCAGGAGGGAGGGACACGCTGCTCCCACCTGCAGGCTCGCCCGGGAAACATGCGTGCAGCCTGGGGAGCCGCTGGAGTTTGAAACCTGCCCCCGCCTCCCCAGGACAGGTGCCCGTGCGCTGTGCCAAGTTCACACCTCCTGCAGCCTGAAGGAGCACCGGGCAGGCAGCAAGCCAGGTGCTGCAGCCTGGCAGCGCCGCTGGCTCCTCACCTTGTCCATGAGCCTGGCGGGGCAGCAGCCCCCGTGCCGCGCTGCAGGGGGCAAGTTTCTGTGCGGAGGAGAGGGGGAGTTCCCCAGCCCGGGGCTACTTACAGGCTCGTCGGCTTAAAACTTTAAAAAAAAAAAAAAAAATTCCTATATATAATGTGCACCCTGACTTTGACACCAAAAATTGGGGGGGAAAAGTGCGCATTATACTCGAGATTTTATGGTAGTTAACACACACGCTCTGAGAGGTCAAAGATATAGTCTGTCTAAATCCTGAACTTTCCACACATTTTTATTCTTCCTGAAGTTGATCTAGGACTGAAGAACAGAGCAAAGGGAAACTGGCTTCTTGATTATATCTATAGCCCAACAAGTTCTTGCATAGTTAATATTGCTGGCAGTCCTCTTCCTTATTCTTGTCCCCTTCAGTTGACACTAAAGCACAGAATCTTATTGGACTTGCATAGGTTTAAATGGCTTTCCTGTTACTTAGCTCTTATTTCATTGCTTGTTATCTGACTGCTGTGCACCAATCCTTCATGAGGTTGTTTTTTGACACTAGGCAGTTCTGTTCTTGGTCACAATCTTAGTCCATAACCTCACCTAATCCACTGTTACCTAGATAAATCTAACTAAACCAGGGAACTCCTGATGCTAACTAGCAGAGGGCATGTGGTACATAGGGTGTCAGAGATCCTCTGACTTGCCAGAAAAGGGGTATGTAAGCTGTCCACTGAAAGCACATTGTTAATTATAACTAGTTTAGATGTACAGAAGTTGTCAGTGATGTATTTGTACTGAAAGCTAACTACAAGGCCTAGAGAATATTAAAGGAAAGTCATTCAGAGGTAATATTGGACAAACTTCTCCAGGCACAAGGTAGAGGGATACGTGTCTTCTTGAAGCTTCCAAGGGCACATCAAACTGTAAGGTGTTATCACTTAATGTCCAACTTGCGTATCATAATGTTTATTTTACTCTTCAGATAAACATATGAAGGAATTGTTATCCAAACTCTTAAATTCTGGGTATTTTGAAAATATTCCTGCGCCTCGCCATATGCAACTGAAAGAGGAACTGGAAGAGGAACTGGGGAAGAAATCTGAGAGAACAAGACAGTTGCCGAAAGGGGAGTCTGTCAAAGAACCAGGTTGAGTATATATTTCCAAATAGAGTTCCTGATCCATGTGAAGATAAGCTTCTCAAACATCTGAGTGTTCAGAGATGTTGGATGGCTTGGTTTTATAAACTTAATCATTCTGCAAGTATGCAGCTACTTATACCAGTGACTTTTTTTGTACTAAATTACATATAATTTCAGTTGGAATATCAGTGAAATATACTGCCCAAAACTGAAGAGTTGGTATTGGTTTGAACACCAAACATCCGTAAGAGTAGCTTCTCTATTAGTATTGCACTGAATCAAAAATTCAGTTTAATCTGTTTAATACCCATGATACTCATCGGATAGTCAACACACTATCTTGACTATCAGAGGCAGCGAGGTGGGGTGGGGGGGGGCTTCAAAGCGGCAGTGCTGCAGGGAGCCCAGGGCCAGCTGGGGAGTCCCCAGGCTGCATGCAGCATTTCAAAGTAGCAGTGCAGTCCAGGACTAGCTGGGGACTCCCCTGCTGCTCTGTGTGGCTGCCACTTTGAAAAACCGTGTGGAGCGTGCCACTGAGCCCCCCGCTGAGTTTCAAAATGGCAGCGCTGCATGGAGCCTGGGGTAATCCCCAGCTGACTGTGGGCTCCATGTGACACTGCTGGTTTGAAATGCTATGGGGAACATATGGGGCCAGTGGGGGACTGCCCTTTGGGTCCAGTGCTCCCCACAGTGCTTTCACCTTTGAAGTGTAGCAACAGCCCTGGGCCTGTTGCTACACTTCAGAGGCAAAGTGCCCTTATTGACTAATCGAATAGTCAACTATTTGATTAGTCAATTAATTGAAATTTAACATCCCTAGTATGAAATCTGCTCTTTCTCTACCTCATTGTTCAAGCTGTGGGAAGTGATTGTTGTGGTAAATGTCACTTGAGTGTTTGGGTTTATAGGTTCAGAAAAAACATTCCCTTGCAGTACCTTTTTAACTTACGCTTTTGTAAAAATCTAAGTTTGGCAAGACCTAAGTTTAAGGACATTTCATGTACTGGTTGAACCTCTCTAATCCATAACTCTGGTCACAAAACATCTGTTGTCCAGAATGATTTATTAGTTTGATTTCCACTTTTCATAGGTGTGGCCAAGTTTCCTGTGGCCCCACAAAGCTTGTTTAGATACCAATCCTAATTCTCAGTGTTCCCTGCTGTTTAGCTCTAATTTACCCCTAAATGTCCTCAGCCTAGTAATTAGTAGAAGTATTGGTAATGCTGCTAGGCAATATTGACCTCCCTGTGGTCCAGAAAATTCTCTGGTATGGAGCCAGTCAGGTCCTGAGGGTACCAGACTGGAGAGGTTCAACCTGTAGTACATACATTATGAAGGTTTGAGAGGATCCTTTTAGGTCACCAATTTAAGTGAGTTAACTAATCCATTGTCACGTTATTTGTTTTTAAGGGACTTGGTGGGGGCACTGAAAGGTTTTGTGCTTATTTATGTAATATGAAGCAAATTACTTTAATCCTTTTTCCTAGAACCCCTGATGAAGCTTTTGCAGGCTGAGATACAGCCACAAGAGGTAAAATACATAATTATTTTAACTACCTGTTTGATTTAAACACAATTGTATGCTTTCTAAGTAGCTATACCTCTGGATGGTAACTTAAGACTTGTATTCTAATATTGATTCTGACATTCTAGAAGCAGTTTACAAATTGGCTAAAATGTTGCCAGATCTTAAGGCTTGCTGGACTAACAGTGGTCTAGATATGCTACTTCCAAAGTGTAGACAAGTAAATCTTTTAGCCTTAATTCACAGGGACATTAACATCCAAGGAATATATGGAGTAGAATGTAACTCCGCTAGGTATGAGTGGGAATGGCTTAATAAATTTGCTGACCCATCAGGTGACTTTTTTTTATAAATTCAGTGGTGAAAACTAAGGATCAGATTGTGTAGATTGATCCATCAGAAGATGGATTCTCTAATATTGTATCAGATAATACACAATTATAAATAAAGGTGTCTTCTAAAAAGTTAGGCTCAAACTTTTATGCTGTCTAGATTTAACACTATAGCATAGTTAAGAATGGTGTTTGGGCTTTGTCAAACTAAAGTAAGGGGCCCTACATGTTGGCTTAGTTAGTTAATTGATACAGTAAAATTGCTATAGTTTAGCTCAACATGTGCTCTCACATCCTTTATCTGCTTCAGAGCTACTAGGCTGCTCATATGTATCAATGAGTAACAGCATAAAGCAGAAGCTTTCTGGATCTTTTTGGCAGCTTGAAATCAAGCAACTGGAAATATCCAAGCTTATGCAAAATGGGAGATTGGGACACCAACATCCCACTAGAGGTAGGATAGCAAATAAGATATTTATACTTTAAATTTAGTCTTCTACACTGGCTGGACAGAGTCTAGACTTCAGATGCTGTACTGTAACTTATTAAGCAGCCAGAATGCAGCCAGTAAGTGATATCACAGTACAAGAAGTTTACTGTCCCATAGGCTTACAATAGCATAATCTCTGCAAGCTACTTCCAGTTTATGATAGTTATCTAAGTTCATGGCTCCTGAGCAGGAATGCGTTGTCACTAGTGTCAGTGATTAAAAAACATTGTCTCTAAGGTCTGGTTATTAGCTATGATCAGAGCTTCCAGTAAATAAGGTCCCCCCCTTTTTCTCCACTCAGATTCATCTGAGGAAGTGGGTTTTGCCAGTGAAAGCTTATATAGTTATAATAAAGCGTACACGCGCACACACAACTCATTGTTTAGGAAGAACTAGTTTATTTAGAGTTTTGCTGGGCTCAAATAAGTCAAGAGCAAGATCATTCATATTTTTTTGCTCTTCAGTGGAAGAAATAGTATTCATAATACTCACACTAAGACGTGTTATGCACTGTACAAGATGTGAGCCATACTGTGTAGAAATTACAATTAAAGCTTAAACATGGCATGATTGTGGATAATAGAGAGAGAGGAAGGGCCATGCTAAGAACAACAAGGTTGAGGTTACTCAATTTGGGCATGTTTCTTGATCAGTGGTGGGCAACTTTGTGGCCCACTGGGGTTCCACCTGTGTTCTGTGCACTCCTCCTGCCCCATTCCCCTATGTGTGTCTTGTGCACTGGGACACTGGAGCCCCACAATTACTACTCTTTCTCCCTCCCAGAGTTTGAACAGCTGCAAATTGCTGCTGGAGTGGGGATAGAACACAAATGAGCAGATTCAGGGTGCTCTGAGGGCTCATCTAGACTGCTAAAGTGGTAAAAAGAGGATATGCAAGTTCTATGGGAATTTGCATATCTTCTGAGAGCTTTCAGTAAAGACCCGTTTTTCGGCAACTCCCCCTTTTTCGAAAAGCCATGTAAACCTCATTTTTTGAGCGCTTTTGAAAGATTGGAATTTGCATATCCTCTTTCTACACTTTTGTGTAGTCTAGATGAGCCCTGAAAGTGCTGGGAGAGGGGGAGAAGTAGGAAGTGTGGGGCCCCAGTGCACGAGGCATTTAGGGGGAGCTGCAACTGGAACCCCAGTGGACTGCAGATTGCCCACCACTGCAGCCCACTGAGATGGTGCCACTCAAGTGGCCCATTCAGTAGTCTTGGTTGCCCATCACTGTTCTAGATGTTTGGGTTCAATTAATTGTGATGCTCCTTTGCAGCATGCCATAAAGTAATTATTCATGCCTACAATATTATAGGGTAAAACCATGTCACTAAGTACAGGAACCAAGCAGTTCTTAAACTGGTTTCCTGTGTTCTGTCTCTGTAGTTGAGTGACCTAACAAAGTTGTTGGGTTTAACTTACAAACTGAGAAACTCTACTGGCAATGTTTTCTTAGGATCCTCTAAATTTCTTTGGTCTGTGTAGTTTCTCAACAGGCGCTATTTGCCTGAAGTAGAATGCTCTATCAAGAAGCCCGAAGAAAGCAAACCTTGGGACGCAGAGTACACTAGAAAGCAAGAACCTCCAAAATCCTGGGAAATGCTTGTTGATATAGAAGAACAAGAACAGAAGAAGCAGAAGCAGGAATCTTTAAAGCCTTGGCAATCTTGTGTTAGGCATCAGGAGCAGAAGCAGGAATCTCCAAAGCTCTGGGAAGCTTGTGTTAAGGAAGAGGGGCAGAAGCAAGAATCTTCAAAGCCCTGGGAAACCACTGTTAAGGATGAACAGAAAAAGCAGGAGACTCCAAAGCCTTGGGTATTACATGTTAGGGAGCAGCAGGATTCCCCAAAACCTTGGATAACAAAAGTTCGGGAAGAGCAGGAACAGAGGAAGCAGGAATCTCCCAGACTTTGGGCAACAAAAGTTCAGGAAGAGCAGGCACAAAAGAGACAGGAATCTCCAAAACCTTGGGTTACAAAAGTTCAGGAAGAGACAGATCAAAAGCAAGACTCTCCAAGATCTTGGGTAACCCAAAGTAGAGAGGAACCAGAACGAAAGAAGCAGGAACCCGTGAAACCTTGGGAAACAGGGGTCAGGGAGGAACCAGAACAAAAGAAGCAGGAACCTGTGAAATCCTGGGAAAAACATGTTAGGGAGGAGCCAGAACAAAAGAAGCAGGAACCTGTGAAATCCTGGGAAAAACGTGTTAGGGAGGAGCCAGAACAAAAGAAACAGGAACCTGTGAAGTCCTGGGAAACACGTGTTAGGGAGGAGACAGACCAAAAGAAGCTGGACTCTCCAAAAGCTTGGGAAACATCTGACAGGCAGCAGCCAGCCTCATTGCAGCAGTTACAGAATACTCCCAAGTCCTGGGCAGTTGCAAGTTTTGGGCCAAAGGAGCAGATTGGGCCGAAGAAGTTTGATGTGGAACCCAAAGATGTGAGTTGGCATATGCAGTATGACTCTAAGCTTATTATGATACAGGTATTTTAAACCTAAGTAATACAGTAGCCAGAGAATTTGTGAGTTGCATTCTGGAGTTTTGTACTCATTGTCATGTTACTCCTGAGTGGATTACTCAGATTTTAACTGATGGTATCACAAAACTCCATGTATCTGAAAAGCAAAATGCTCTTCTTGCTTCATGCATGAACCCCAGTAATACTGCATTTGGGCCTCAAATGAAAATTACATTTTTGCATAAGACAAAATAATTAATTTAGCTCTTCTGCAGTTGATAGCTCTGCAAATGTTGATTTCCATTAACACCACAAAGCAGGTATGACTCTCTCAGCCAAGGATAAAATACTTAGGAACTATGAACAAATTGTGCTTCAGTAACGAGTTTAGAGTCTGAACTATAAAATAGTGTCTCAATCTGTATGTATTTGATCAGTTTGGCTTAGTAATATAGAGAATGCGAGGTATTGCAGGATCTAATTATAGGCCAGCTTAATTTTTACATTTCTTCTCACTCTTCCCTGACTATGTACACAAGTTGCTAACCGTAAACAGCTTGGAGAAATTGGTATATTAAATGCATAATAAAAATCATGTTTAGACTTGTGCACAGGTATTTGTCCAGCCCTCCATTTGTTTTAAAACCATTTCAAAATTACTAATTAGATGGACAATCAATGTAATGTGACACAATATTGAAAAGTGGATGCTCTTGTATCTAGAGACGGGAGCGCAGACAGAAGCATGAATCTGAAGTGAAACGAGTGGGTAACGTAAAACAGTGGGTGATAAAGAATGGGAATAAGGTTATTTAGCAAAGCATGTACACACAATTAAATTGGTCTTCATGAACACTTATCACTCAGGTATATTGTAAAATTGCATGCTTCCACTGGTATTGCTACTATGGGAGGAGAGAGGCTGGCTTTTTAATGACCTACTGTTAAATGGTTCAAAACATTAATGGCTCTAGTGTTCATAGCTAGTGCATAACTTGGCATTTTATTAATAGTTCAGAGCAATGTTTGGTTTCTAAAGCATATGCTTTGAGATGCTTCCTAATCAGATGGGCCTCTTACTTTATATAGGATGGAAAAACAGATGGATTAAGTGGTGGACATGGCTTTGATGCAGTAAGAAAAAAGGAGGTCCTCCAATCAGCTGGAGAAAGTTTTAAACTACCTAGGAGTCTCCAAAACCATGTACAGGTGTGCTAGTCAGACATATCAAACTAAAATCAGTCACATACTTGTAGTGCACAAAAATTGGTCTTTATGCAGCATTGAATGTTTGTGTAGTATTTAATGACGCATGCTTGTATCTAGTTCTTCAAAACCTTGCTATGTGGAGCAGGGAGTTAATTTCCACATCACTTTAACCTGCTGTACTGGAGTTTCCACAGACTTGTACTGTACATTGCAGCTTATTGTCAAACTGCATTACAAAGAAAGTGATTTTTACAGATAAAATGCTGACTCTACATTGATAGCATTCCTGTTAATTTTAGAAGTGAATACTTAAAACAGTGGTGGCAGGTCCATAAAGTAAGTGTGGACACAATTCAGTCTGGCTCATAGTATGAAGCTGTACAGGCTGATGACTAAGCAGCATTGAGGATGAAGAGGATAAAATAGAAAGCTGTGGCTTGTGTGCCTATGTTTAGAGTGCATGTCTAATAGACCCCTTGTTAGGTTTGGCTCTGGTGTATTTTAGTTCACCTACACTTAACAGGTAAGTTCTCAATTAGTATTGCTATCCATTTGTAGAGCAATAGTGAGTTGAACACCGTGGGGAAGCTCTTAAAAACACTGTGGGCTTTTACTGTGTGTCTTTACAGTGAGGGTAGGCACAAAGAGTAGTAAGTCTTACTCTAAACTTTTGGTAACTCATGTTAAGGGGAAAGTGTATGAGGTTTGTTTCCAAGGATATCTAGCCTAAATTCTTGAGCTTATTGGAGAGTTGGAATCATATAGCAGTATCCAACTTTCTCTTGTGTTTAGGAGACTGCACATACTTTAACCTTGAAGCTTGTTTAATGATATGTTACAAGTAACTAGGTTGATAGGGTTCAAAGAAGAAACAGAAGTAAGATAGCTGAAAACATTGGTTGTCTGCAGAAGCAGACCCACATAGTAAGTTAAAGGAGCCTGTAAAACTGAGAGGCACAACTTAACTTTGTCCAGTGTGCCACTCAGAACTAATCATGGTCACATGGGGATGTAAACCTTTCTGCCAAATTTTCTTCTAGCCACTTCTATGGTGGTGGTCTGGAGCACTGCTTATGCTCACTTTATTACTAAGTGTAGTAGGGTCACCAATGTAGTAAGGTCAAGATTTACTGTTGTGGTGTCCCGACAGGTCTCCTGCTCCATCAGTGATGAGAACCAGAAGGCTGCATGCATGTATGCTCAATGATGCATACCATGTTGACTTGTGCAATTAGTCAACACACAGACTGAGCCCCCAAATCAGATGATAAACCTGGCTGGGCAGCTTCAATCGTTAAATGAAGTACAGTAATAGTTGTCATTAGACATGACAAAACCACTACACATTTACCCTGTAACAATGGACTCAATCAATGGGAGGTCTCACTGCCCCTCCGGGACATCACTTTATATATAGGTACAGACAAGTTACACGTTACTCCTGACCTGTCAGGTTGCCACCCTTTGATGCTACTTGGAGACCATCCATCGCCCCACACCTCGTGGTTTGATTAAAACATCTCTATCCATCATACTGTGATGTTAGACCCTTTCCTGGACCTGGGCCATTACCTGGGGGAGTGTGGATACCAAGGTCTTAATGAGTTGGTGGTACCATCCTTTTGGAAAGTGCTTTCAACTTATCAGTACTAATTACTGTTCTATACCTGGGCCTATTAACAATGAGTGTTTTTCACTCAGCCCTGTCCGTGCCAAGTTCTGTGGGCAGGAGCCTGCCTCTTGCTCACAGCTTAGCTTTGCTTTGTTAGCCAAGTTTTGTCCATTGTTAGCTCAGCCTCAGGCCTGTGCTACATGGACTTTTGTTTCAGGCCCTCATCTTGCTACAGGAAGTAGCTTATAGAATTGCAAACCACATGACCAGGTAAGGCCTTCTAATGTCTGTCTTGTCACTTGAATGGATATATATTTGTACCCAACTTTGCTAAGCACCATATTGTCTACCACCTAAGGCAAAAGAAGACAGGTATATTTTGGAAGAAGTTGTTCATCTGGCAGATTACCTCTGAAAATAAAAATAAAGGGCATTGGGGCTGGGGAAGCATCCAGGGGATCCAGGAGGCCTTTCCCTTGTGGGACCAACCCTTCCTGCCTACTGCTCAGCCATGCAGGCAGCTGCATTTCCAAGGTGGGGAGGGCTGCTCTGTAGGGCAGCCACACAGAATGGGGCTTCTCCAGAAGCCAGGCAAGGGTGCTGCCTGTCTCCCATGGAGGTGTGTTTGGGGAGGAGGGTGAGGCGCTGCCAGAAGGAGCGGCGTAACTAAGGGACTCTGTCCCCTACCTTCACTCCTCACTGAAGAGCTGGTGTAAACTGCTTCTGTATTGTGCTGTGCCCAGTGCACAGCACCCCTGCTTTGCACTGTACCATTGTGGAAAAACTCTCTAGAATCTCAGGATTTCCTGTGCTGACAAGGTACCATTTGGTTGCCATTAACACAAAGCCAGTGCAGAGGACAACAGAAGCACTCCCCCACCCCAGTGCTGAAATGGGTAGCAATTCTAAACCTTTGGGTTTTTTGTTAGGAACAATAGCCTGTAGGATTGTGCTACTGCTGGTAGCAATATATTATAGCAGTTGCTGCTCCTAGTAGCACAATCCTACAAGGGAGCAGCTTTCTACAAACCACCATCCAATGGGAGCAACAGGGGCACGAAGCCAGATAGCGTCCCCTCTCATGTCCAGAGCCCTGCACCCCAAACCCTTTTGCTCATCCCCTTCCCCTGCTAAGACAGTGCACCCCCAGCTTGCTCCTGCACACTCCCTCCTGGCAAGACACCTATTCCCACCCTGCTCCTGTATTCACCATTGTTCCTGCACACTCCCTTGCTCTTGATCCCTCCACCCTGGCCAGGTGCCCATCTCAAGCTTGCTTCTGCACCCTACCTCCCACCAAGACCTTGCACCCTCACCCCCTCGTGCACCTTACCTACTGCCCATGTCCTGTGCCCACATCTCTATCCCATTCACTGGAAGCCCTGTCCCATACACTGAACTAGGGATGTTAAAGACTAGTTGAATATCCGATAAGCAAATGCTTATCTGATAGGCAGTTGACTAGTCAACTAGTTGATTTCCCCCTTGCTGACTCTAATAGAGGCAGCAGGGGAGGGGGAAGAAGGGGTACTTGAAGCCTTGAAAGCAGCAGCTCTGCACAGCTGATCCCAGGCTCAGCTGTGTGGAGCTGCTGCTTTCAAGTCCCCATCTTCCCCCTCCCCTAGCGCGACATTTCCACAGAACCCGGGATCTGCTGGGGAGCCCCAGCTGACCCTGCGTTCCACACGTGCAGTGCTGCGCAGCTGATCCCGGGATCAGCTGTGTGGCACTGCCCCTTTGAAATGCCGAGGCTGGGGACTCTTGTGCATTTCAAAGCTGGCATCTGGGTGGAGCCCTGAGTCAGTGGGGGCTCTTGTACATATCAAAGGAGGAATGTGGAAGTGCCTATCGACTAGTCAGTAGTCAATGGCAATTCCATTGACTACTTGATTAGTCAGTTAACAGCTAGTTAATGTCCTTACACTGAACCTCTCATTTTGGTCCCCACCCTAGAGCCTAAGAGGACCACAATCCCCTAACTCCAGTATCCCAGAAAAGTAAATCTGGCCTATGGAAAGCCCTGAGCCTCAGTCCTCCCTGTTCCTTCGCTTCACCCCATGGGGCTGGAGTGCCAGAGGAGTGAGGTGTCTCAGTTGGGGGCCACATCAATGAAGATGGGGAGGGGGGTTTGGAGGAATGTTTGTGCTGCTTGTGTGGTCCCCAGCTGTTTTTTTTTTTTGTCAGTGGCCCCTCAACCAAAAAAGGATCCCCACCCCTGCCATAAATAAATAAAACATTGAAACCTTTTGTGTTGAACATAAATTAATATTTTACTTAAATGAAGTTTGATAAACTAACATGAGTGTTAAAATGCTTAATCTATTAAATAATTTTAATCATTTTCCCCCAGCTGTAGCCCTAGCAAAATGGCTTGGATGTAATTAACAGTGGATTCTCATTAACATCTGATGGTCTGCAGAAAGATTTGCATTGAGCTAGATGGTCCACAGGCCAAAAAGTTTGAGAACCGCTCATCTAGTCACTCAGTCACTAGTTACTAATACGAATAGTTTCTTGCAGTGTATTGTGTTTAATTTTAAAAGCCCTAAAAGTTCAAGGGGTTCTGCTATGTAACCTGTTTTTAACTGAAAATATCCCGTCCCGCTCTTGGAGTGATTGCTATTGTGGGGGAGAACTCCTCTACAGATATGGAAAGAAGCTAGAATGGATTCTGTGGATTGGTTTGAGTATGACACAGCTCAAAGATCTTATCAGTCTGAAATGGTTCACAAAGCTGCATTCAAAATCCTTTCTTGGAGAGGTATAATGTATTTCACATACAACTCTGAACTTGTACTCCTGCAACCTTTTTTTAGGCAATGCCACCTCCCAAAAAGGACATGACTCACTGTTTTATCACTCTAATTGGCTGTGGGAAGAAGTATACTTAATTTTTAAATTAAGTTGAACAGTTTTCAGATTCTTGAAATAAAACTGCTAAGAGAACTGAGGTATAAACCTACTGGAAAGTGTCTTTTAGCTAGGTAGTACTAAAAGCTGATTGTTACTTGTTTGGCTGAATAATATACCTAACTTAATTTTTTAACAAGGTATTAAATGAGCTTAATCCAGAGACTACAGTAAACTGACTTAAGTAAACAAAGTGTGAATTTGTCCATCCAGTTTTGTCAGGAAATGCCAATAACCAGTTTAGTACTTGTTATGTGTTTGTCAGACTGCTTACTGCAAGTTTCCCTTCTGCATCAGTTTATATCCTCACTTTACATATTAGGTGCCTAAACCTGGACATCAATCAGCTGCAGAATTTTGTTCTACTTCAACTCTTCCAAAGGATCCTATACTAAGGAGGGAAAAACTGCAGGATTTGATGACTCAGATACAAGGGACTTACAACTTCATGCAGGTATATCTTGTTTATTGTGCAATAACACAGGTAATATTTTTGGGAAATTTGTACTAACTTATTTTGTTACTGGAGTGAAGCTAGCTACCATTGGCTAAATTATTGAAAGTTTTTAGCAGACTAAGAATATTTACTTCTTGGATCTCTTGATCTGAACAACACTAATTTTTCCCATTTCACAAACTTGATATTCTTTTGAAGGAGTCCATCCTGGATGTTGATAAAGCTTCACCAAGTGCTATTTGTTCATCACAGCAACCTTCAGTAACTCCAGCAGGTGGTCCTGCAGGTAGGTAAACTTTTTAAATAGAATCTGAATTCTTGAAGTTGGATAGAACAATATTTCATCTGTGCTGTGTATCACCAATAGCCATAATGGGAAAACTATTTCTCTGTAGAATCTGATCATCTTTCAGTGTCTAAATTTAAGGGCTATAAGTTCATTAAATGGTAATAGAATAATTTCTAATCACTTACAGAAACCTAAATTTGCATTTAGTTATAGGATTGTAGATTAACCGTTACATAATCTGACACTTAAACGTGATTAAATTATATGGCTCAGTATTTTCATTGCTCACCTACGATTCAATCCTTCACAATGTACTTGTGTTCCTATCTACAACACGGTATTTTATAATGGAACTGACAGCCTATGGAATCTCTACACATACCTATTGTCTTGGCAACAGTTAATATAGAACTCTCTGGTTATGCTGATGCTTTAAAGCAGTCCTGTTGCCCTTCAATGTATGAGGAGACCATGTATTGCAAAACAGGAAAAGAGAAATCAGGAATGGGTATTATGGAACAAGAGTAAATCTGGAACAGTAAATCTGAATGTTTGTTTTTACTGCTGTTCAGACTTTGAGTAATTTTTTTTCTTGAATCAGTTACCTTACTGAATAAGATGCATAAGTCTTTCTGTTGCTGGAAACTGCTTTGAGCTTTAACTTCACAAGATGAAATGGCACTTCCTAAATGTGAGTGATTTAGTTTAGGTTTAATGTATTCAGTTTTCTGATGTGCTTAATGTGTGATGTATATAGAAAGGGCAGTATAGCTGTCCAAACTTAAGATTTTTTGAAAGGCAGGTCTTTGAATTATGTTGAGAAGCAGTACTTAAATTTAAAGTAGATATATATGCTTGACTAATCCCTCTTTTTATTTTTACAAAGCTTCTAAAGAACAGAAACTGCCAAGTCAGAATGACTTTCTTCAACAGCCATCACAGGTAAACTTAAAGTCCTGCTCTACAGAAGAAGACATTTGTGACTTTGTGTATTGTGCTTTCAGAAATAACTGAAGAACTCTATAGGTAAATTATGCCAAAATACTGTTGTCATGAGACCAAGTTTTGTTGGGCCTATCAAATGAGTAAAGAGCTTGATTTTACATCTCTTATAATCTCTTCTCTGCTAACTCCCAGATCTATAGCTCCATACTACATTTCAAAGCATTATATACCATCGTGAGTAGAATAGCAAAATAAACTTTTAAGCTCTATTTTAGTTTAAAAGATATGTGGATTATGCCTTCAATTGCCAGCACAACTAGTAGATCCTGAAGGTGGGTAGGGTACTCTTATTAGACCAACTTGTGTTGGCAAAAGAGAAGCTTACAAGCTCTGCAGAGCTCCTCTTCAAGTCTGGAAAAGATAAGTGTTGCAGTTAAATACTAGGTGTGACAGTTAAGCATAAGAGGTTAATACAGGCTGCAAGGAACCACTTCAGATTAAGTGAATCATAAACACTTGTGCAGTCATGATACCAAGGAATGTCAGTAGATTGAGTTGTAATGAGCAATAAAAAGTGTCTGAGACCATGACTTCTAATGTCTGGCAGTTATGAATTTGTTTCCAAGGCTAATCTTAAGATGTCGTTGCTGGTGGTGGTGTGATGGTGGTTGTGTAGGTTTGCTTTGAGGATGAGGACTGATAAGTCAGATAGTGAGTTATGACTTTGAAAAGTACTGGCTCATATGCAATAGGGTGTCTTGTTTTGTCATTTTTCTGGGTAAGCTTATTTGAGTGTAGAGATTTCAGTTTTTTTGCCCATATAGTTGAGGCACTTCATGGACTTGGAGATACAACCTAGGCTCTGAATGACCCACAAGACCTGCACTAATCTAGGTAATATGCAAAAATCAAGATTGATTGCATTGTCCCCCTTGAATTTATAATCAAGAGATGCAGATGACCTTGACTTGTGTGCCTATTGCAATATTATCTGAAGAGTAATCAGCATCAGCCTCCAATAACTGTAAGGAAAAGATGTCCATTTCACTCATTTCAGACCACTAGCAATTAAGTTTTAAAAGTGGGTCAGCTAATATATCTAAAAGCAACTCTAAAAAGAATTAGGACCAGTTTTCAAAAATAGCACATGGCAAGTGTCATGCTTAGAGCAATATCTGTCAGGAACAGTATATAATGACCTATAAGTAGACATAACTGTTAGCAAAATTTAAATCCCTATAACTAAAGCATACGCTTTAAGAAAATGGTGCCAGAAGACTTTTCAACAGTACTCTGAGTAGTTTTATCTCTAATCAGCTTTATTTGAAGTTGCTTCTCTTCCTGCCAGCCTGCTGCTGCTCCTGTAACCCGGCATGGCTCAAATACTTCTTTAGCGTCAGCTGATCATACTCTTTCTGGGTCTGAAACAGAGGATCTTATCACACCACAGATGCCTCAGGTAAAATATCAAGATACTGACATTTCCCACTGGAGTTTTGCTGTTCTTCGTTGTGTTCTGTGATAACTCTGTTCCTGCAGAAAGCATTTGGTGAGGCCTTCTTTAGAGCCATTGACTCCACTTAATTGCTTACATATACTGCTAAGTAGCAAGACTAGTTGCCCTCCCTGTGTCTTGCCTTGATTCCAGCAATCAAACAAGTCTCCTACATAGAAAAGCAGAATTTCTAAGCCGTTACGCCAACCTCTGTTTTAGGGGCATTTAGCATAGCACTAGCAAACATATGCATAGTATTGTGCAAATGCGTTTTTTGGGTTGTAAAGTATTAACAGCATCAAAGGAAATTGTGGGGGATGGGGATTTTTACCACTTGCTACAATGGAGATAATTCTGATTTAAACGCTCCACTGCCTTCAAGCCTATAACTATAATCTGCTATATAGATATTTTGATCAGTAACATATGAGGAAGTGATTGAATAAGGCAGTTATACTTTTTGAAGGGAAATTATCAATTTTCTGAGTAATAGCTGGCTAAAATAAATTGAGAATTCTACCCTTTGTTTTCAGGCCAGATACCTAAATATGAACATGAGAAGTTTGCCTGCCTGTTCTGTATGAGGCCTCTACAGCTGGCAGTAAATGTACTATTGGAGTTAGCAGCATTGCTTTACAGCATGAACTGAATATTTACAAAAAGTTTCAACTTAAGTTTCTTTTGCTAAATGAAGTTGTGTGCTTGAAAGTTAGTTTCTTCCATTGGACTTAACAGCATGAGGGTTGGATGTTAGTTATGAGAACTACCTAAATTTTCATATAGGGCAGACTAGATGGCTCATCAGTGTACAGTGTACACTGTCCAAAGTAACATAGGGTAGTTACCACACTTCCATTGCTAAGCTGTAATGAAGAGTTAGGTGCCATCAAATAATTCTAATTGGTATAAGGAAATAGTGTTAAAAACCTTGTTACTGCTGGTTACTGTTTGCTTAATTCTTGACAAGGCCTGTCCTCTTAATGCATCTCTGCAAATGTGTACAAACTGTCCTAATCAGGATAGGTAAGAGGTTTAGCTTGCTGATAAGCTATTTTTGTCATTGCTTTTCAGGAGGTTTCTCTTGCACACAAACAACATTAGAAAGAACATTAAAGTTGTAAAGTCAAGCACTCAAGGTAGGAAATGCCTGAATTAAGGTTGTATGGGCAACAAACCTTAACTTGATGCCCCCACTCCTTGGTCTCAAGTCATGCCTACAGAGAATGAGGATCCCATATCTAGTGACCATTCATGAAAAGCTTGGTTTTAATTATTTTGTCGTGTTACATAAATCTGTGGCAGACAGGAATAGCACCCAGTTCTCAAGACAGCTGAATGCTACCCTGAACCATGAGACCATCCTTTCTCTTCCTGAAGTTCACTGTTCTCATTTACTACTAAACTTCGGATGTGTGCACAAATGAGGCAAGGGTCCTAAAGATAATCACTATGCAGCCCTGATTCATTGCCATTGCTGACCTACCCTATACACTGAATTAGGCAGAAGTCCTGTTGGAGGGGAGGGGGAATGTAATTAAACACTATTCTAATTCATGTGTGCAACTGGGCCAAAGGTAGCTTGTACCAGCCATTCTAATTCTGGCCTTTCTTGAATGCTTGACTCTGCAACCTCAGTCTTACTCTTAACCTAGTTTGTGTTCAATTTTCCAATGCTTTTTTTAAAAGAATGTTTAGTTTATTCAGTGGCATCGTATGGACACCTGTATGGTTCATCATAAGGGTTGCAATCTTTAGATCCACCACACTGACCTCTGCAACTTCAGATAAACTGATAGTTCACAGGATGACAGTCTACTACAGCTGTCCCAAAAGGATGACGAGGTGCACACTTTTTTCTATAGGGTTTTCATGGATATTTGACAAGGGAATGTTGAGACTGGACAATCTTATGTTCCATTATGAGCTCTGGAGGTGTGCTATCACGGTTCTGCTTGTACTCCCAAGCTTGATTCTGTGCCAGTCTTCTCTTATGCATCCTTGGCTCCTTGTCCCACTCACATCTTCCTTGCCTTCTGACTTCCTAGTCTAAGACTCCTTACTCAGCTTGTCCTAGCCTCCTCTCCTATTGCCTCAATCAGTCCCTCTGCTCCATTTTCCTCTCCCCTTGCCAATCAATCCAGTCCCCCCCTACCTGCCTTGTCTCAATCCACTCTTCCCTGCCCCTTGTTCCTTGAGCTTTCAAGTCAGGTTGCTTCCTCCCACATTGTCTGGGTAGCAGAAGGGGGTTATTGATAGGACAGAAGCCAGGCACCCTGGCCTACAGCAGCTGGGAGCTAGGAAGTATGCTCAGTGTCTTTGATTTGCATGCAGTCTCTAGATGAACAGGAGTTGAATATAAGCTGCGATGAGTGGAATCCTTGGCAACCTTAGTTGAACTATGAAGCCTTTATTGAACATGCGTAAACTGCAGCCATTCTTCTATGGCCGTGTTTCTCAACCGGCAGTATGAGCACCCTTGGGGTACTCGAAGTCTGGGGGTACGTCAACACAACTGAAATTTGGAGAACTGAATTTTTGTGTTAAGTTTTACAGCACTTTACTATTTTTGTAACTTTTATATGCAAAGATGTCATCACCCACCTGGCTACAATTAAGTTGTTTAAACAAATGTGTTCCAATGGTAGAAAAAAGTTGTCTGAACTGTAGGTAGTGCGGGTACTTATTTTTTTGAAAAAGGGGTACTTCATAAAAAAGGTTGAGACACTGTTCTAGGGCTTGCTCACATCCATTCAACATAGGTGTGTCCTCACCACATGCACCGATGCTGGAAGATTTTCCCTCAGTAGTACTCATAGGGGACTGGGATCAGGGACCCCTGGAGTAGTATACATATGCCATGCTATTTAGGGTGCTCCCGGGCCCCTCCCTCCTCAGTTCCTTTTTGCCATCAGTGACTGTGCTTGGAATACTCTGCTCCAGCTCGAGTCATTCCCTCTATTTAATTGTAAATAGTTCCCATTGGCAATAGAGTAGTAATTAGTTCCCCATTGAGTCTGAGCCTGGGGATGGGACATCATCCCCTCCCCCCCAATTCTCCTGGCTTTGAAGCCTGTGCTGTGTTGCAGGCCTATGCCACTTAGCAACCCACACACTGACTGCCTCTATTTTGGAGAATCTCACATCTCCAAGTGTAAGGCTTTGGAGCTGTTTTCATCCCAGGACAATGAGATGGAGGCCTTAAACTAAGGGTTCTGCTTATGGAGTCTTCCTTAGCTCTGTAAGAGCCTCATTCAGCCTTTGTGCAGAGTGCTGCTCCAGTGCTGTTGGCACAGCACCAAGTATCCTCAGGGACTAAGCCTAAAAAGATTGCTAAAGACTGCTCTCCCATGCCTCAAAAGAAGGCCAAGAAGGGGGACTCTTGAAACATTCTAGAGAAGACCTCTGTGCAGGCAGACTGCCCCAGCCTGGCTCAGTCTCTGTTGCCTGCCATGGATGTGATGGTTCCTTCCACGCTGGAAGCCTTGCAGGCAGCACAAGATAAACTTAACATGCTGTTAGTCTCCACAGGACCAGATAGGCCCAGGCATAGGGGGAACCACTCTTTACAACTCGGTCACTGAGTGCCTGTCGCTCACCAGCATGCACTGTCACCAGATCAGCGCAGGGGTCACTGTATTCAGCATGCTAGCATGGTGACTTGGAGCACAGAACTTTGGAGGCACATGTGCCTCATAGCCACAGTGGGACCATAGGGAGAGTGACTCCCCATACAGTTCTCACCACGCTAGGCACTGCTTGCCTTTTCTATGGCACCTTTCCCTTTAATGCTGCTGCTCACAGATGTGTTGCTCATGTTGTCCATTCATATCCATGTCCTGGTACTGGATCTCCATCCTGATGCCATCCCTCAACTGCACACAACACCTCAAGCATAGGAGCCCTCTTACAAGAAACTCCATGCCCTGTATTTGGTAACTGAGATCAGTCGGCATCAGGATTTCTGCGCCACAGGGAGTGTAGTGCACACTCCAGGTCATGGGCCTCCACCAGTGTCCGCTTGGCAGGCACTGTGGTGGACTCAGCCTCCCTACCTCCAGCACCCAGAACTGTACCATCCAGTGTCACAAGTGGTCTCCCAAAGCACTTCTTGGCTTCAGCTGCAATCACAGGTGCTGTGGTGCTCTTGGACTTCCTGGGGTATTCAGGTTAAGTCCCAGGCAGCTCCATTCAGCAGCCGGAGCATCGAAGCCTTCCTTGGCACCTCTACAAGCTGTCCAGGCACCGGAGGTGAGCAGGTGTCTCATCCCTCAATTGAAGGGGGCAGGGGACCAACCACCATCTTTGGAAGAGGATCGGGGGCCAAGCCTCATCTTGCACTTTGCCAGATGAGGCCATTGTAACTCTGCCACCTGTTGTTCCTCCAAATGATGCAAAGGCCCACCAGGACTTCAGGAGGGTAGCAGCCCACCTCCTTCTCCAGGTGGAGGAAGTCAAGGAGGTCTTCAGGGTACTGGCCAGACTAGCCCGGCTGCTGTATGGAGGAATAGCCAAGATTGCCAATGCCTTCTGGCAAACTGCCTCATCTATACCCCCATCTCAAAAGGGCAGAGAGGAAGTACTTTGTACCTGCTAAGGGCCTTGGTACCCACCCACTGCCCAGCTATCTGGTGGTAGAATCAGTGAACCACAGGGAGTGGCAAGGGCAACCCACTCCCATGCCAAGAAATAAGGGCTCCAGATGTCTACTTACTAATAAGTAAATTTCATTCCTTGAACAGTTTTCAACTCTGTAGCAAATCATCAGGCCCCTTTCACTGGATAGCACTTAAGCTCATGGCAGTCCATGTCCAGGTTTGAGGCCTCACTTCCCACAGCATCCAGGAAGGAGTTTAAGGTGCTGCTGGATGAGGGTGCTGCCGCAGCAAAGGTGACTCTGCAGGCCTCATCAGAAAGGGCAGAATTGGCAGTACAGTCCATGGTGTCCACGACACCCAGGAGGAGGGCCACATAGATGCTTCTGTTGGGCCAGTCAGCAGAGGCCTAGAATTTGATCCAGGACTTCCACTTTGATTGCAGAACAGACACCAAGTTGCATGAGCTCAAGGATTCCCACACAACCCTAAAGACTTTGGGGATCTCTGCCAGAGTTGGAGTGGGAAAAAGCTTAAGCCTTGGCCTGATCAACCCAAGATGCAGCACCCACTGCAGGGGTGCCCAAAGACTTTCTGCAAGAGGCAGGGTCATTGTATCCCTCGTCAAGCCAGCCCAAGCCCTCTGGCAAGCAGGCTTTTTTGAGGTGCACCTGAGGGTCACAGGGCTAATCCAAAATGTCTGTTTGCTTCTTGCGTCCACACCTTCCACCTAGCCTGACAGATTACATTGGGCCATTGGATCTGGGCCACTGTACAGCATGGCTATTCGCGACAGCTGGCCTCTAACCCCCCCCTTCTTCCCACCTTCCCCCTCTAACCCTCTTCAGGGACCCTTCTCATGAGCAGCTTCTCGAACCAATGGTTAAGGAGTTGCTCTGCCTGGGAGCAGTAGAAGAGGTGCCGGTCCAGTTCCACAACTGGGGTTTCTATTCCCAAAGCCAGACAGGGCCTCAGGCCCTAGACCTGGGAGACTTCTATCATTAGCTGGTCTGCTTCAAGTTTTGCAGTCACCCTGGCATCAGTTAATGCTGATGTGGATCCAAGAGACTGGTATGCTGCCCCCTCGGACTCATATTTCCACAGTGCAAACTTTCAAGGACACAAATGATTTCTGAGGTTGTGTGGGACACAACCACTACCAGTTTGCAGTCCTCCCCTTTGGCATTGCCACAGCGCCCAGGGTATTCAAAGTGCATGTCAGTGATTGCATCTTACCTGCATTGGCTGGGGGTTCACATAGGGATATATCTGGAAGATGGGCTGGCCAAGGGCCGGTCACAGTGCAATGTTCAGTGAGACATAGCTCTCCACGTGTCGTCATCATCTCAGTCTCCTGGTGAATGATGGCCATTGTTGATTCTGGCACAATCAAATTTATCCATGCAGTACTTGATTCCACTACAGCCACGGCATCCCTCCTTCAAGATAGATTCAAAGCCTTGCAGAGCCTAGTCTGGCAGCTGTCTCTTGCCCCTGTGATAATGGTGAGGGCCTGTCTACACATTCTTGGCCACATGGTAGCATGCACATGCAGTGCCTTCCACCAGGCTCAAGATGTGCCTGCTCCAGCTTTGGCTGGTGTCTGTGCACTCCCCCAGCTCAGCACATGCTCAAACAAGTAATTGAGGTTCTGCCACACATCCTCCACTCCCTGCAGTGGTGGGTGGATGGAACTGCACAATATCCTTGCTGGTGTCGCCTTCGTATTCAAGGCATTAGAGAAGGCAGGGGAGCTTACCTCTGATCACTTCAAATTCAGCATCAGGGGCCCCAGAGCAAGACAGTCCACATACATGTCAGGGAGCTCAGGGCAGTCAAAGGAATGCAAAGTATTCTTACCTCAGCTGCATGGCAGAGTGGTCCATGTTTTCAGACAACACGGTCACCATATGCCACATCAACATGGAGGGAGGGGTTCACTCCATTTCTCTGATACTTTTGTGTCCACCATCACATCTCACTGGAGGCATGCCACCTTCTTGGAGCTCACAATATAATCAAACTGAGGAGAGCTGTCATCTCACCATCAGTGGTCTCTCTATCCAGAGGTCACCCTTGTGCTCTTCCAGAACTGGGGTTCTGAGCGTACTTGTTTGCAATGCAAAGTGCTTCACCTTCTGCTTGAGGATAGGTCTAGAGGAGGGCACTCCCTCAGATGCCTTCCTTCCCTTTGGATGGCAATCTCATGTAACACATTCCCTCCCATTCCCATTGATCAGCAAGGTCCTCCAGAAGATCAGGCAGGAGTCTGCAGAGGTGATACTAATTGGCCCAATGTGGCCTGGCCAGCACTGGTTCCTGCACCCTAATGAGCCTCCTGCAGCAGGCCCCTCATCTGTTACTATGTTGCCCAGACTTTTGTTTCAGGAACATGACTGTCTTCAGCTGCTCCATGGTTGAGCCAGCAGGAGATGGCATACTTGAAACAAGGTGTCTCACCTTGGTCAGCGTGCATCTTGTGGCAATTTCTGCGCCTTTCATCCACCGATCAAAGGGTGCTTAATCATCTTCTCACATCTCATGCACCATTTTTTTGAAGGGCCTGGAAAGATTATTGCCACAGGCTCTGACCCCTATTCCTCAATGGGCTCTTCACTTGGTCCTTGCTAGGTTCAGGGTCCACAACTTGAGCTGCTGGTCTTCTGTTACTGCTGTCGCTTACGTGATTTTTCTCATTGCCATTAAGTCTGCCAGAAGAGTTTCCAAAGTCCATGCACTACAATCTGAGCCACTTTAGTCTTTTTCAAAGATAGACCATCCCCAACAATTCTCCTGAAGGTGGTCTCAGTGTTTCATATGGGCCAGGACATCCTCCTTCCAGTCTTCTACCCAAAGCCTCTCATGTCTAGACCATGAAGATGTCCTTCATTAGTCATCAGGAGGGCCCTCGTGTTCTACCTGGACAATAAATCCACACAGTTGTTTATGGCCTACATGGATAGGATGAAAGGCCATTTTGGAATAATCCCAGAAGGAGATAAAGATGGATCACCTCCTGCATCTGCACGTGCTATGAGCTAGCAGGTATTCTAGCCTCAGACTTGGTCAAGGCTCTTTGAGCCAGAGCCCAGGCCTCATCCACAGCCTTCTTTAGCAAATGTCCCTATCCAGGACATGAGTCACAATACAACATGGTACTCAGTGCACCCTTTTGCAGCCCACAATGTGATTATGCATTATGCTACGAACGATGCAGTGTTTGGTAGAACAGTAGCAATCCATGTGTTCTTGAGGAGACTTCTCTGCTCTGCAGATACTGCTTGCGGTCACCTATGTTGAAAGGAGATGAGCAAACATTCAAAGAAACCTAGATGAGTTGCTCATGTCCATTCAATCTTCCACCCTTCTTCCCCCTCTGGAGTTTCCCAGCAAAACAGAACTGAGGGAGGGACCCAAGAGCACCGTAAGTAGCCTGGCCATGTGCATGTCACGCCAGGAGGCACTGATCCTGGTCCCATAGGGATACTGCTGAGGGAAGAACTTCTGGCACCAGTGCATGTGGCGAGTACACACACCTACGTTGAATGGACATGAGCAACATGCTTTCAACGCCAATTAGAGACAGGTAACTCTTTTTTGAGCTTTATAGCTTGGCACAACTTGGATAGATTTTTCACAAGAAGATCAAAAGGCACATTCCTGACACTCCATTCCTTCCAAACTTAAAATTCCTGCTACAAAGAATGGTGACACTATTTTGAGAATACTGCAAAACGTTTTCCCTTGTTCTGTTCAGCAACTGCTGAATGAGTGACAAACTTTCCATACCAGGCTGAATAGTTCGGAAAATATCTGCCTAAATGGTAGGTTTGGCCCTGCCTATAAGGGGACTCATATTAACCTTACACAAGAGTCAATATTTGAAATCTTCAGAGGCTAAACAAGCTGAGTGTACATCTTTCAAGCTGCATATTAAGTCTTGTAAGATCTAGATCAGAGTATATCCAAAGTGAATCATCATTATCTTTCACTACTGCAACACTTTTTTCCAACTATATTTCCCTATTTCTGCAACGTTCTACTGGTAACTAGATTGCATCTGTCAAGGTTTTTGTTCTTTCAGACGTCCGAACCGCTTTCTCAAGAGACTGAGATTTCATCTCAGCCACCTTATCAGACAAGTCCATGTGCCTCTGAGCCAGTTATAGCCAAGAAGATTGAAATTGCTCAGGTGAGTTAACCATATGTGAAAAGCAGTTAATTTCTGTTCATAAACTTAACTGGAAAAACTCAGTCAAAATTAACAATGTAAATTTGACTAGATGCTTCTGATCTGAATTGGGCTGTGTGTTTTACTTGGTATGCTAAATACTTGGTATCAATAGTATATCTCAACTGGAAGCCTTCATTTTTTACACCCTGCTTAGGGTGAAAGGCTAATTTAACAATCTATGGTACATGGATATTCTGCCAAAGCATTTTTCTGTGCTGATTGAAACACCCTTCATTTTAGCATTTGAAGAGACAAATATGGAAGCTTAAACAGTATTAATGTATTTGCATGTAGGCATTGATTTGGTGCTGAGCTGACAGCAGACTGTTTTCGCTCTATGCTACTGACCACTTGGGTAAAAAAACTGAGCCTTTCTGATGAGAGAGGTCACCATACTTGTTCCTCAATTCCAGAGATGATACTACTTTCTACATTTTGAGGTGTACTTAAATCTTCATACAGTAGCAGATGCTTTATAATATGATCTTTCCAGTTGTGAAAAATGCTGTCTGGTCATGTTGTAGTTTCCTTTTTGTAGGGAATTGACAATAGGTGATTGTTTAGTAGTCAATGGACATTCTTTCACCTAATCAGTAGAATGCAATAGAAGTACTGATTGTGAGGATGCACAGCAAGATTTGAAAGTGTAAGCAAAAGCTATTCTGCTTTGCATGTCCAAATGTAAAATTGTAAAGAGGTTAGCAGTCTAGGCATTAGAAAAAACTAATTTGTTACTGCCTGATTACATGGTAAAGTCACTCGATGGGTTTTTGGCCTCTCTCAGGCAGCTATTCCTCTGCCAAGAGAACCAGAGTCACCTCTGCCTACTTCAAGCACTTCCATGTCACCAGTATCACAGGGGCAAACCTTTCAATCTCCTCCAGCAAGCAGCAGTTCTGTTACCATAAATGCAGCTCCCTTTCAGGCTATGCAAACTGTAAGTATATCTCTTGTCATGAATACTTTCCTATTTAAGCTCTACAAGAATATTTAAAATAATTACTTCAGCTTTAAAATGGTTAGATGCACTGTCTAGGGTCCAGCTCAGAATTTGATAGCACATACTGTAACGGAGGACCTGCCAATATCAGTCTAGTCTTAAATTTTGGCAGCTCCTACCTTTCCTTCTGTTTCATTAGTAAGCTATCCCCATGACATGAGGAGCTCTTCTGCAGCTATTGTGTAAGTTAAAATCAAGCACTATACCTTGTTAATGATCAAATTTTATTTATAATAGGCTAGCATTTGTAGATGACGGAACTCCTAATATGCTAATTTACTGATCTCATCTGCTAATAAAATCTCAATTCAAATTAGTCAGGACCCTTATTTGTAACCTTTTCACAGTTGAGAAATGCTAAACATAATGGAGACAAATGAACTTTTGATAGTACAGGTTGGACCTCCCTGATCTGGCACCCTTGGGACCCGACCAATCCCAGATGAGGGAATTTGCTGGACAATTGGAGGTCACTTGACACGAGCTCCTCAGCCTGCTGCCGGCTCCTTTGGCCCTGCTGGATTGCCTGCTGGCCAGCCCCAGCCCTAGTCCCAGCTCCGCTGTCGTCGGGGCAGCACGCAGCCCCTTTCCCTGCTTCTGGCTGCTACACTGCCTGATGGAGATGTCACTGTCTCAGCCTCCACCCCGCTGCCAGCACATGGCCCCATCCTGGCTTCCCCTTCCAGGCTGCTGTAGCTGTAGCCTTGCTGTCGGGTGCCAGGCAGACCCATCACACTGCTGCTAATGCCGCCCTGGCCAGGCTTCCTGTTTTGGGCTTCTGTGGTCCCAGGTTGCTGCAGCCCTGCTGCTACCAAACTTGCTAGGCTATGCCTGTGTCTCAGCTGCTGGCCCTCCTGCTCCGAAGCTCTTATCTGGCATGACCATGGATGTTCCTGGATCACGGATGTTGTCGGACCAGAGAATCCCGGGTTTGGGAGGTACAACTTGTACCAGCAAGGATGACTACAAAGCAAAATAAGACAGTGCTTTCAAATCATGGGGCTGGCGTGTTGTCTAAAGTTTAAAATCTGAATTTTTTGATCAATTCAGATGGTGGTGGTTTTCTAGTTCACTGAGCTGTGGCCAGCCATGCCTAAAGATTAAGGTTTTGGCCCTGTTTTCAGCTAAGGAGTCTAGTCTGTCTGACTGAGAGACCGATGCAAATAAATCACATTAGGGGAATTAAAACTGGAGATGCTTGTTGAAAGGCATGCTTCTTTAAATGATAGTTCACATGGATTCTTCTTTGTGCTCTTGAGAGATCACATTCTCTTTGCTAGCTGTGTTGGAGTTGTGTACTAGGTGTCCTTGTGAAACTCTGCTCTCTGGTAGAAAGGGTGGAACTTAGGATTCCTATAGCAGTGGTATAGAACTCGTGCCATTTTGTTCTGCTCTCTGCATCATGCATGTGTTTTTTTTGTTCACATTGTTAGTGTGTTTTGCCAGGTGAGCAAGAGATGGTTAGATGCTCCCTATCCCACAGAGGCTCTGTATGGTGGGGACAAAATCCTGGAAATTTGCCATGTCTGAAGTTTAGTTGCCATTTAATAATGAGGTGCCTGTGACTGTCCATGTATCATGCCTACTCTGAACAGACTCAGTGGTGGAGAGGCCTTCCCAAAATAGTTCTCACTGGAGCATTCTGTGCAGGCCTCCTTGAAGATCAAAAAAGATAGTTAGATATTGCTCTTCCAGCTCGCATTCCTTTAATCCTCCATCAGGGTATCAGGAATCCTACCACATGCTTCCTGCTCTCTCCCCCTTGGGTAGCAGAATGGGAGTTGACTAGGGATTCAGGGGAGGACTGTCAGTTACCTTGGGCTAACACAAGCTATCACCCCTTTTGTGTTCCATCCTAGTACTTACATTTGTATTACCCTTGGATGCTCTGGAAGATACAGCCATATTCATGCAAATCTAAATCTTATTCCACTTCTGGGGAAGATCCCCATCCTGAAGGAGGCAGTATAGATTAACTGTCAGGTCAGCTAGGCAGCCCCATTCTGTAAAGGCAATGAGAAGATTCTCAACTTTCCCTACAACTTCCAGGGAGGTCCAAATGACAATTGAGGCTCTTCACTTTGAGGGTAAACTAGTTTTTAGTTCCAATATGAGAGGCCCTCCATTTACTAAAGGATTCCAGGGTGACTGAATTCCAGCTCCAAGAAGGAAATAAGACCAGTCTTCCTTCAGGCAGCAACCTCTTGCCCATTACTTATCAGCCTCAGAATTTCAGAGCCAGTGAGAGAAGCATGAGAACATTAAACACTTGGTGCAATCTGATTCTGATGCCCAAGATGAGCTGAGGGCTTAGATTTCACATAGTTACATGCTTCTCTTTTTAAACTGACTTTTTACATCCCTAGATAAAACTAAGATTTTTAGCTGTTACTGCAGAGCCCACAGCACATGTATAAAGCTTAAATAAGCTTTATACTGCAGAACCCATAGTAAAACCTTCCCGGGAGCCAGGCTGGCAGTTCTAGTGTGGGAGAGGAGGTTTTGCTGCTGCCTTACATTGTTATACCATATTTGCAGAGGAGTTATTTTTATTTCTGGTAGTTCCATCCCAAAATTCAAATTGCATAGTCTTAAAGTATAGTGACAGAACTGTATAAAGGCTGTATCTAGGCTGAAGAGTTTTTCCGGGATACCGGTGGTATACCAGAAAAGCTCTGCCGCGTCAAGGGAATGCATCCGCTTTTTCAGAACTGTTTCCGAAAAAGCAGCCATGTTCTTTTGGCAACCCTGTATTCCTCTTGGTGAGAGGAATACAAGGGATGTTCTGGAAGAGGAAGCTTTTACAAAACTTGGCCCCATGTAGATGGGCCAAATTTTGGAAAAGCCTCTTCTGAAAAAAGTGGAAAAAGATATGCAAATTGCAGTTTGCAATTTGTGTACCTTTTTCCGATAGCTCTGCAGTCTAGACATTGCCCACCCCAATCTATGGCTATAATTTTTGATGGGGGGAGGGGCATTCCAAGAATCTGGAAAGTGGTCAAGGGCACACTTTTCCATGATGTTAATGGCAGAGGTGCAGAGTCTGGAATGGTGGTGGCATGCAGAAGGGAGCTTGGGTAAGGGATTAGCACGTAGAAGCAGATGTGGGATGTGGAAGGGAGCTGTGACCTAGGGCAGTAGACTGGGGTGCAGAGATTTGGGTTGTGACCTAGGGCAGAAGGAGGCTGTGCGGAGTCCAGGAAGGGGGCAGTAGGTTTTGGTTGTGTGAAGTAAGGGACAAAGCTGGAGGGGTTGGGATGCCAGAGGCAGGCTATGGCTGGGAGACTCTTACTGGGGCAAGTCCTGGCCAGCAGGTTTCTCAGCCAGGCTCCCTGCCTTGCATGCCCTGGTAGACCACTTGGGGCAGCCAGCTGTGAGTCTATGCGCATCTGAACAGCTGGGAGCCTGAGGGGAGGTACTTCACACACTGTCTGTTCAACCAGGCAGCTCCCATTGGCCAATTTTTGGCCAATGTGAGCTGTGATTGTGTTGGGGGGAGGAATGGACAGTGTGCAAAAGCTCTCCATTCCTCTTCCTCCCCCCCCCCCCCCCCCCGGACCAAACAGAACCCCTCAGCTGGTTTTTCTGAGTGACATGCAGGTGTGGAGCAGGCAGGGAGCCTGGCTGAGGCTCTTGCTGTGTCCACAGGCCAGATCCAGTGGCTTGGCAGGCAGGATTTGGCTTGTGGGCCACATTTTGCCTGGCCTTGGTAGAGTGGTTTGCTTTCCATTTATTCAAGCTGTCTCCCCAGATTTTGTGGTATGTCTATCACTGTACCCATAGGATGGATGGGTACCTCCATATGAGACTTGCAGTTAAAGGTAGACTCTAAAGTGCTTGCCTGGGTAGGTACAACTTTGAATTTCTTGCCTCACCTAAAGAGAATGAAGATCCTTACAGCACTCAACCACTTTACAAGCCATTAGTAATGTTTCCATTACTAAGATCGTTGAAGACCAAACAAATCGTCCTTTTGAGGTCCTGAACTTGTCCATGCACCATTTTTAAAATCTACTCCCAAAAGCATTTTTAGTACTGACACTAAGCATAAAATAGTTTGTAGCAGCTATTTTTTTCTGAATAACTGCCTTTTCTTGGTTAGATTGTGTAGTAAAAATGAAAGCAGAAAAACTGTGTGGTTAGCTGTACAGAACTTTTCCCAACTGAAAATTCTCTCTCCTGGTGATAGGAATCCCAGTAGTGACATTAGCACAACAACGAATATATCTCTGCACTAGGATTTGGGTTTCAGTGAGTTTGATAAAAGCAGACTATTTCCAGCAATAACTAACATCTAAAATTCTTATTGTGATGCTTAACATCTATCTGAGGATCAGGGGGCTTGCCTAAAGCACTGAACTAGGGCTGAAGTCCAAGCTGACAGACTCTGGCTGGGGTGGAGGAAGGAGGGAGAACTTATGTAGCCCCTGTGCCTTCAATTCCTGTTTCTAATAACAGGTGAACTCTCCCACACTTAGACAGGGAATGCTTCAGGGCATGAATTCTAACCTACTAAGGAATATGTTGGGGTGCAACACAATTAGGCTCTGAACTCAGTTGGAGTCTTTAGGTGCTACTGTAGTATAAATGGTGAGGTATTGAACAGTTAAGACTTTGTTTAAGTAAAACATACTCTTTTCCAGGTATTTAAGGTGAATGCACCTCTGCCACCTCGTAAAGAGCAGGAAATAAAAGATGACTCCTCGTATCCTGCAGGATATAACCAGAGTTTTTCGACAGCAAGTACACAAACGCCTCCTCAATGCCACTTACCATCCACGCATGTTGTAGAGCAAAATTCTCTTTCACAAGAAACTTTGCCAACAGGTGAGATTTTTGCATAGCTATCTTACGTGCCACTCTAGCTGAAATGCCTGTCAAATTGACACTTCACTCCATTAGTCCAGAGGTTCCCAGCTGCTGGTTCATGGACTGGCAGCAGGCTGCAAACTGCTTTCTGGGAAGTGGCTTACTGCTAGGCCATGCCCTGCTGCCTCGGCTGCCCGTTGGCGAAGAACGGTGTGAGTGGCGCAGTGGGCGGGTGCTCCGGGGGCCTGTGCTGGGCCTGCATCTGCTTGCGGCCCACACAGTGTGGGGCGCAAGGAATGGGGGCAGGGAGGTGTCTCATGCCTCCCAGCCCTGGGGAAGGCGCCACCTGACGCGTGGCACAGGCCACTTCAGGAGATCCGGAGCAGCAGCGCTATCCAGCCATAAAGCGCATGCTTGGAACAGGATTTCTTCAAGTGATGTCCCCATGAGTGCTCCACTGTTGGTGTCAGGCTCGTCCAAGTGCCACAGATTTCAAAGCAGTGTCCAGTCAGGCTGCGCATGGGCGAGAGGCGCACGGTGTTCCCACCTTTGAAGTTAGCGCACGCGCCGCCCACCTCCTCTCAGTTCCTCCTTCGCTGCCCTCAGACGGCGCTCCAACCTCTCTCCTCCTTTTGTCATTCCTGTGAAGAAAATTCAGATATAGTACACTTACCTGTTCGTTAGGTTCGCCTTTGTTAAACAGTTTGTATTAAAATTTTTACCTCAGTTTCTGTATAGTTGGTCAGACAACCGCTGTGCAGCGCCAAGCCGCAGCGCTCCCCAGCCATCTAAAAGGGCACCTACCAAGGGCACTGAATTAAAGTTGCAGCCACTCTATCCCCGACACCTGGCAAGCCCCCAGTGTGGCTTTCATCTCCGGTACTGACAAAACATCAGGCAAATCCCAACCCTTCTCTTACGGGCTAGTCTGACCCCTGATCCCTGTGGGATCCAACAGCACTGATGCCTCCACCGCCAGCATTGAAGCATAAATCATGAAGCCACTGTTCCCCACACATGGCAAAGCATGCACTCCATCAGTTACTGAGAAGAGACTGGGAACTGGGGCCCTAAGCAAGTCCTCAGCACGGCATCACTCACGCTTCTCGCTATTGATGAGGCTCCAGTCCTTGCCATGCTCAGCTACATTACTGCAGCTCAGTGCCTACCAGGGGAATACAAGGAGTGTGTTCTCACAGCACGCATCCGTGGAGAGCACATTCATCATATGGAGCACACAGACCATGACAATATCAATACCCCTCCTCCGTGGCACTCTGGTGCTACTCTCTGGAATCTTCAGTGTTGGACAGTAAGATTTTTTGTAAGCTGTCTCCTGCTGTATTTGTTTATAACTTTTGAAATGGGTTCAACTGCTTTGTGCAGTTGTGCTGTACAGATGGTATATTAATATTTTACCTGTAATATTATTAGTGTTATCTCCATCTACCCTCAGAATTTACATTTCTCTAGAAGATCAAGGCTTCTAGCTTCATGATGAAGCATGTATTTTCCTTCTTTTTGGAACAAGTATTTGACTCTTGTAGCATACTTGTTTGGAGAACTCTTCAATGACTCTGGTTAGCTGGAAAGGCCCTGGGAGCAGAGGAGAGGGGGGAGCTATTTTTGCTCTGAATTGCTACTGCTTCAGAGGGATTTGAGCTAGGGATGTAAATGGGAAACTGGTTAACCAGGTATCACAGTCCTGTGCAAAATACCCTCTGCAGGCTGGATCCAGCCTGTGAAGCCGCCAGATCCAGCCCATGGATGCAGCAGGGAGCCTCCAGCAGACTCCCTGTTTGCCCCACCCCTGCGCACTGCTGAGAAGCGGCCATTGGGAACTTGGGGGCTCTGTTTGTTTGTTTGAACATCCCCCACATAATCCTATTGGCCAGTTTTTGGCCAGTGGGAGCTGCCTGTTAATAGGCAGCTTGTGAAGCACCCTCCCCACCCTGGTTTATAGCTGTTCAAAAACCACATGTCCCCTGCAGCTTGAAGGCTGCTGGTTGGGAGTCAGGTAAGTCTCTCCCAGCCAGAACCTGCCTCTAGCACCCCAACCCTCAGTCCCCTAACCCATGTTACCCAATCCTCTGCCCCATATCCCATTCCAGATCCTGCACCCCAGTCTCCTACCCAAAGTCACAACCTCCTGCCCTTGGTCACAGGCCAAATCTCTCCACCCTTTCCTGCACCCTAGTCCCCTTCCCCAGATCACAAACCCCTCTTGCCCAAGTTCACAACCCAGACCCCTGCAGCCTAGTTTCCTAATCCAGGTCACAGTTGCCTTCTTCACCAAACTCCGTCCCAGACCCCACACCCTCTTGTACAACCCAATCCCTTACTGCAAGCTCCTTATTGCACCCAATCTCCATGACAGACCCTACATGTCCTCCAGTAATATGGAAGAGTGCAGCCTTTGACCAAATTCTTGGAGTGGCCCCTAATCAAATTTATTGCCCATCCCGAGCTATCCAGTAAGCATTGGTCATACCAGTTAACTGGTGCTCGGACAGAGCAGCTGGGCGCCATGGTTAAGTGTAACAATTTCTGTCTTACACAGTTAATATTTTTAAAATCCTTAATTTGACCTATGGTGATCACTGCCCCCTGCTGGAAGTGCAAGTTCTGATGTTGATGCTGCTGTGGCTAGCATTGAGAAAGTACTTGCAGGTAAATTGTTCTTTGGGCATTGTTTTTCATTTTTTGGCTCTGGATTCCATTCTATTAGCAGTGAGCTGGTAGATCTCATACTAAAGCAATCTTTGTTCTTCATAATTCACATACATTTTGAGTGTATAGAGACTAATCTAGTCCTTAATTTAAACCACACAGTACTAACTAGCAATGATAGCACTTGCTAAAAGTTACTCGGCACCAATACTGTATGCCCTAATATTAGAGAAGGTAAACAGGAAAGCCTTTTAAGAACTCTAACTTAAATGTTGCAGCTTTTCCCACCATTTATATTTCACTTCCATGGAAGGATACATGGAAAAACAAAATTACTTGATCCATGTTATGAAAACTTTGTTCCTAAAAATATCTCCCATAAATTTTAGGCTTTTTTCTTAGAGATAAAAGCAACAAAATTCTCTGCGTTGTGTTTTAGTAGTAATTAAGAGGGAGGTTCTCAATCCATGGCCGGATCTTCTAGCAAGCCCCAATCAGTCCAAGTCAAATCTGAGCCTAAAAATTTTTAAATTTGACATGAACAGAAGCATCACTAGGTGCAAAGGCAAATCAGGAGCCTTTTGCTTAGGAAATCAACACTGCTGATTTGTCAGTTTATAAATAAGTGGTTCAAACCTTGCATTCAGATAAGCCTGTTCAGTTGCCTTTGACCTCTGAGATACTATGTTCTGCTAAGGGCAGAGCTTTGTTCTTAATCCTGTCTGAAACAGGGATAGCACAAACTGAAAGTCTTGTCTATTTTGAAAAGTAGAAATCTTGACAATCTTCTTGGGGTTTTATACAAAAGGCATCTATCAAGGCTCAAGGCACTCCTGCATACATTACAAAAAGTTAAAATATACAACTTCCTCACCCATAAATTTGATTCCCTTTAGAACAGGGGTGGGGAACCTGAGGCCAGATGCGGTGCTTGGATCTGGCCTTCAGGGCTTTTACCCCCAGCATTGGGGAGCCCGCGCTGGCACTCCAGCCCCCCTTGGCCCCTGTTCAACTGATTTTAAGCAGGGTGGGAGGGTTTGCTCAATTGCAGCCCAATTGTGCTGGAGCACTCCCTTTCCCTAACTATAGACGGGCTGCTCCAGCCTGGCTGGAGTACCCCTGCCTACAGTGGCCCCTTTTAAAGAGCTAGGCTTGATTGTTAACAGTTAACATCCCTACTGGGAACACAACCTTCATCAGAGGAGGTTAGTAGAGACAGCCAGATGTGGTGCACCCAGTTTTAGCAACATCACCTCACTCTAATCTGGACTGAGCATCAGACAACTAGCTCTCACTTGTGAGCCAGAAATATTCATAGTGTAGTATGAGTCCAGCAGCCACAGTATGTCTACTTTTTTTTAGTTCTGCTACCTAACAGCAGGACTGTGCTGGCTTAAAACATTGAATAAATTTGCAAATGTCAATATAGACTCAATTTGCCATGGCTTATCACAGGAGTATATAGCGACACACTTCAAACAGACCTGGTTTGAATCTGTCCAGAACGGGGTCAACCAAATTCTTCTGGGAAGTGGAGGGGTTTGATAGTGATATTACTTTGTAACAATTGTCTGCCTTGTGCATCAGTTGTGTTCAGTGGTGAATTGTACAGAAACTTCTTGTAGGAAATGGGAGGAACATTTTTCCTTTTTACTGCAGGAAATTCTGTAAATTGTAGTGGATTTAGAATTTTGATCAGTGATTTCAATGCTGAAATAACTTACAGGTGTAATTCACAGAACTGTCTAAACTGTTAATTTTCTTTTCTTAAACAGTTAATTATCAATCTGATGGAGCAGTTCCTGTAAGCAATGGTAGCCTCGCCTTTTATCCAGCACAGACTGTTTTCCCAAGACCCACTCAGCCGTATCTCAATAGTCGTGGATCTGTTAGAGGATCTGCAAGAGGTGGGAGATCACTGACCAATTCCTATCGCTCCCCTGGTGGATACAAAGGTATACTTGCACATACTTCACCAATGCCCTGTGAATGGATCAGTTCTAGCTGAGGGGATATTTCCATGAAGGAACCCAAAGAGCTAATAGCATTGAAATTGGGGAAGTGTAACATCGTATATGAAACATAAAATACTCCTCAGCCAATTACTATAAAATGCTGAATAAACCACATGGGGCTTCAGTGAGCTCATGCCTGTTGGAGCAAAGGCACTTTAGTCCCCCTCAAGTCTCTTCTGGACCCCTCTTGACACTCCTAAAACAGGAATACTTTGAACTGGGAGAGGGGAGAACTGGAAGGAGAGGGTCTGGGAGAGGGTGCAGTTCTAGTCAATGGATCACATTTGACAATTCTGCTATAGAGCATGGTCCTACAGTTTGACTAGGTGGATTTCATTCAATCTAAGTATAAAAAGGTAATGCTTTTATCAAGTTGTCTGAATCCTCATTTTCTAAAAACAAGTAATCCTGACTACCCTGACACTTTTTTTCTTCATTTTCTATGAAGGAATGTCATTAGTTGCTGCTACTATTTTGATTTTTGCTGGTACTGGTAGCTTACTGTGTTCACACTATAACTACAAATGGCCTCTTGTAGTAGCAGGACCTAAAATGAGTAAATTTCCATGCAAAATTGTCACCAGTTTGATTACAATAGTTTTCTTTTTTTGGCAAAGTAGAGCATATGGGCTTAAAATCTGACATCTCTGAAAGGCATTGCTTTAAAGTTCTGCATCTTATGCAAGTCACGTACTTAGTCACTTTTATGACAGAGCCATTTGAATTAATACTTAATATCACACTCTTGTGTCTGGGTGCTGTTTTTGTAAGTTCAGAAAGAACATCATTAATGTAATTGTCAGGTTCTTGCAGACATCTACCATGTTCAGAATAAATGAGTTCTAATAAAATACTGTTAATGAGCTATAAATTTAGATGTCTGTGATTATGCCATGCTTGTGAATTGCACACAAAGCTTCTCTGAAATGGGATAAATTGTGCTTGTACACATTTTGTAAACTGTTTTTTTTAAATTGATGCTGAAAAGTCCCTAAAGGGAAATTCTTATTTGAATGTGGGCAATAAGACTGACTGACATTTTAATTTTATTTCAAGCAGGTTTTGATGCTTATAGAGGATCCCCATCAATACCTAATGGCAACTATGGCCAGATGCAGTTTCCTAATAGAGATTACCCTGGAATGGCATATTCTCAAAGGGTGAGGATTTATTTTCTTGTAGCTTTCATGTGTCCTGTTTTGTGGGAAGATAAGTTTTGGCTACAAACTAGGAAGTAAGTTCAAATTTCATAATACAAAAGTTGGTACAGCACCCAGTGCTATTTTTAAGTTTACTGGTGTTTCAGAGAGCTCTAAATTCTTTAGTTGGTAGAAATCAGATTATATATAATCTTGGTTGATAGCTAGGTTTAGACCTGAGGCTTGCGCCTCTGACAAAACACACAGGATACTGTGGAGAACTTTTTTAGACCTAAGGATAGTATAGATTAATGCTTTGTTCTCTCCTAGCAGGTTAGCTGCTGTCATAAAAATTATTAATCAAGATTTTGCTCATTTCGCATCCTTTGGGAGAGAAGAAAAACCTGCTTATTTCCTTTTTTTTTTTTTTTCCCCAGAAGGTTGCATTTAGTGATCTAAACCATGAACGGGTTACCTGTTAAGCATAACCCTTATCATATGATGTTTACGGTTAACAAGCACCTCACCTGACCAGGGTGGAGCTGACCCTTGTCTGGCAGCATACTATGGGCAAGGGGCTGTTACTTTGGTGGACCCAGCTGACCTGTGCGCTGCCAGGCAGGGGCTGCTTTTGCCCACCTGGGCCCACCGTGGGTGCTGCTAGGTGGCCTGGTTAAGCTATATGTTTAACTGGTTAAACGTTTTAAATGTGACTTATATCCCTAACTGCATTAGACAACCACTCTGACAATTTACCACAGGCATCTATTGTCCTGGGCCTTGTATGTAGGAAAACAATAGTTTGGATTGTAGAGCCCTTAATGTCATCTTAATTCTAGCTAGTGTGTTTCCCAATGCCTCTTACTTTACTCTGGATTGGGAAAGCGAGTTGGCTGATGTTCAAAGTAGGTAGGGCTGGTGGATTTACTGCATGCCTGTGCTCCCTGTGTTGGGAGTTCTGCCTACCCCAGCAGTATCTTCTCTACTTCTGGGTTCCTGTGAGCACTAATAGCCAGTACTGTCTCCATCTAAACATAGTTATTGAGGTTCCTCTGGGTAACAGACTGCCCAACTATTTGTTTTGTTATATTGAGATGGGATTATTGGAGTATGATATACCAGGGGGCTACCACTGATTGAATGGTCATATTAAATAGCACTACTCATATGGAGCTTTTTCAAATGTCACTAGTTTGACTTACACTGAACTGCAAATGGAAATACTATAATCAATTTTAAATCCTCATGTGGTTTGAGTCCTGGCAATATTAGAAGTTATTCCAACTCCTGATGTCTGGGACGCTCAGGCTAACATGACAAGGGTGGTTTGCTGAAGGTGCATAGTGGTAAATAGGAGGCTCCCGTGCTCTGAAATGTGTTCTTTATTTCTAACAACTGGTTCAACAGCACTTGTGTTAAGTTTCAAGACTACAGCAGTATCTAAGGAAGGAGAATGAATGGCTGGAATTCCACAAATAGGAAGTTGATCAATATTGATTTAGTCTCTGGACATACAGAAAGCAATTAATGATCATATTTTGTACATCGAAAATAAACAATCCCCCATCATATACTGATTAACTCTCTAAGCAAACTAAGTGTACTAGAGTGAATAGCCTGAGTTACAGAATGCTAATTTTCTGGTTGGTAGTTCCATTCTTAATGCTCCTATTTTAACTAATCTAGTACTTTTGTTCCTTACAGGATGTTAATTACCAGCAGTGCTATAAACGAGGAGGAGTAACTGGTGGTCCTCGAGCAAACTCAAGAGGTAAGACTAACATGATATCCTCAACAGTGTGCATAAAATATTGAAATACAACTATATTCTGAATAGTAATGGTGAAGGCATTGAAGTTGCAAATAACTTAGATCAATCTTCTGCTGTTCCTAAGTGTAAATCCTTTTCAATGTGAGCAGCAAACTTTGGGATCTCCAATGTAACAGTCCTTCCTAGTTAAATCACTGCAAGTACTGAAGATTTTGCCATTGGAATAGTTAATTAGTTCTGTCAGAATTAGTCTCCCTTAGCTCCAAGTCTGCAGCATGAACAGAAGTAGGGAAAATTTAGTAATATGAACAGATATACACAGGGTGTGAATTTTGCATCCTGTATCTGATAACTAATACTATTTCACTTAAGTCTTTAGCCTGCTAAGTATATATAGCTACTCCTATTATTTTAACCCTTGTCTATAGGTAAGCTATCTAGCAAATATATGGGTTCCAAAAACTTGGGCAGGGTTACACTTATATGTCTAATAGGTTTCAGTATGAAGCTGTCATATTGTAGAGGCAGCATAACTTCTCTCCAGGTTGGAATATAATCACTAAACAGATCTTGAAATTACTGATATTGAAATCTTTGAGTACTAATAGCATATTATGTATCAGAAAAATTGCAAATTAATACATTATGGAGTGTGGGGAAAATTAGCCTCCTGTGAGTGTAAGAGAAGATCTGTGCTCTATTGCTGGGCATAGAATAAGTAAGGGAGTGAGTTGCAGACCAAAACCTTAATTTGTTTACTTTTAAAAACAAAATTTTGGTTTTAAAGTTACAGGAAAGCCAATCTTATGTCAGCAACTTTTAGTACTAAGATCTGATCATGAAATTCTTAAAAGTTCTTGTGTTTTAGGTTACAGACGAGAAAATAGACAGGAGGAAAATTGCTCATCAGTTAGAACTCGAGGTGTAACACATGGTAGAGAGTACTTCAGAAGAAGGGAACTGAGCAAACCAGATGACTAAATGAGAAGTGAAGAGTCTAAAACAATCTCGTAGCAGAGGACAGACAGATAATACTTCAGTCAGTTACCAATGGAGTTGATATAACTTTGTGTTTCTCTATTAAATATACTAATGTTTTAAGGTCTGTTCTTTGTAGGAAAAACAGAACTTGCCTTGAACATTTGAGGTGGCTTGAGTTTAAGATACCCACTAATATTTTAATGGAATGTTGTAGTAGTGTACTTCATCTAAAAACCCTGGCACTTGAATGAACCGTTAATGTAGCTTTTTACCTTTTTGTGGTGGGGTGTAGAAAGCCACTTGAAAATGGCTCAATTCAGATTAAGGCACTAATGTCCTTGATAGTAGTACTCCATTCCTTATTGTCTAGAGTAAGCAGTCAGGACACAGTAGGACTGACTTCAGATTATTGAACCTAATTTAGCTTTTGTATCTCCTGAAAGCTTGAAGAGTTGCTTCTGAAACCTTAAACCTCCAAATTGGTCGTCATAAGACCTTCATCTAATCAGTAAAAACAAACACCCCTACTGACAATCTTAGAGTTAGTGTGATCTTTGGAATTAGACATACATGGCAAATACATATAGCTTTAGCTGAACTATAGCTGCAGTCCTATATCCTTTAGGATGTGGAGAAAGAATAGTGACAATGAAGAATCTTTTATTTTGCAAGATAGTTTTGACAATGAATAAAGTTGTTTGTTCTCACAAGGCTCCTTTGACTATTATTTTAGTAATTGCAGTATGCTTACGTATATATACAATAAACCTGCATGCAAAAAACCCCCATAAACATTCAGGTCTTAACCCGAAACCTGTACTTTGAAATATATCATTCTGTCCAATTCTAAGAATCATTTATTGTTGCTAATGATCTTTAACAGCAGGATGGAGTGATTCTTCTCAGGTGAGCAGTCCAGAACGAGACAATGAAACCTTTAACAGTGGGGACTCTGGGCAGGGAGACTCCCGCAGCATCACCCCTGTTGATATGCCAGTGACAAGCCAAGCTGCCACCATACTACCAGTGCACGTTTATCCCCTCCCACAGCAGATGAGAGTTGCCTTTTCTGCTGCTAGAACATCTAACTTGGCCCCTGGAACTCTAGATCAGCCCATCGTATTTGACCTTCTGCTGAATAACCTTGGAGAAACTTTTGATATTCAGCTTGGTAGGTTTAATTGTCCAGTGAATGGAACCTATGTCTTCATCTTCCACATGCTGAAGCTAGCGGTGAATGTTCCACTATATGTAAACCTTATGAAGAATGAAGAAGTCCTTGTGTCTGCATATGCTAATGATGGGGCTCCAGACCATGAAACAGCTAGCAACCATGCTGTCCTACAGCTTTTCCAAGGGGACCAGATCTGGTTACGTCTGCATCGGGGTGCTATCTATGGAAGTAGTTGGAAATACTCTACCTTTTCAGGGTACCTCCTGTATCAAGACTGAAATCCGTGCAATGTTTACAAAAGCTGCTCCAAACAAATTGGTGGGGTGGGGGGGAGAACTAGCTTTGCACTTATTACCAATTTCATAGAAATATGGTTCCATTATGTGGGAGATGGTGGTCCTGTTTGCAAGGTGAAATCCTGGATTGGGTTTCTGAATCAGCACTAATTTGGCACTTTATCAATTGTGATGTAGCCTTGCTAGTTAAGCTGTGAATGTATATTATTTGCACTTATCCTTTAACTGTATTAATGTCCAGCTTACTACACTACTGATATAATTGCCTCAAGTATGGGCTATTCACAATGCCTTGTTGTGCCTCAATAAAACAAATTAATATGCATTTTAGTATTAATCTTGATAGTGGTTTTTATTGAAACTCCTAGCCAAAAACCTGGTCTAGCTTGTGGTATGAAGTATATTGCATTTTTAACAGGAAAACTTAGTCTTCACCATTTCTTAAAATTCAGGGTAAATTTTTTTAGATAAGACCATTGCATCATTGTTTCTTCCTCTTGTCAATGTGTTTTCAGGATCTTTGTCCTTTCCAGTGCTAAATTAATCAATGAGATGGCTTGCTTACTATTACTGTTATTGGTATTAACTCTAGATATTTCAGTTAAGAACTTGCTCCTGATTCACTGTTACCTTTTCTTACATGTACCTTATTTTAAATGTCCCAGGTATTCTAGCTATATCCTTCTGTGCTTTTCCATGGATGTTCACTTCATCCTTTTCAGTCTACAGCCAGTTAATACACTTCATAGTCTTAATCTTAAATCAGTTCCTCTAGACCTCCATCACTTGTTCTGCATATTCCTCGTATTGAAACCACTGGTTAAGTGCTGTGTAGAGGATGTGGTGTATAACCCAAAATCACACTTGAGCTGGCAGCACATTTGGGCTTTCTTAAAGCTCTTGACTGTCTCCAAGGTTATTTGGTAACATTGCTTTTAAATCTTGCTAAGTGTATGGTACTTGGATGTCTTACCTTTCAGTTTACACTTTTCCATCTGAACTGTATCTCAGGATCTTTCCCACTTGCATCTAAATTTTCATACTGCTTAATATGCAAATCTAATTCCTCCTTTAGCTTAAGTTAATTTGGTCTCACTTATCCCTGCAGCAGTTGATTAGGCAGCTTTTTAGTGTAATGTTACCATATATCAAAGTTGTTCAGCCAGTGCTCCATCTGTTTTGGTTGCTCATGTCAAGTTAACTAGAGTATTTAAGTACAGACTAAACTGGGGCTGGGCGAGATGTGGCCCAGGAGCCGGGGCCAGCCCACCTAATGCTTTTATCCAGCCTGCTGACTGCATCTGGCCTAGAGATGTTAAGTTTAAATTAACTGGTTAATCAAATAGTCAATACAAATTGCATCGACTATTTGATTAGTCGATAAGGGTGCTTCTGCTTTTGAAGTGTGGCAACAGCCCTGGGCTGTTGTCACACTTAAAAGGTGAAAGCGCTGCGGGGAGTACAGGGCCAGTGGGGGACTCAAGCAGCCCCCCGCTGGCCCCATGCTTCCTGTTTCAAAGCAGCAGTGCTGCATGGAGCCTGGAGTCAGCGGGGGAGTCCACAGCTGGCCCCATGCTGCATGCAGCGCTGCCACTTTGAAACACCCCCTCCTCCTTTCCCCACCGCTGCCTCTTTCTGGCAGAGGCAGCAAGGGGTGGGGAGTGTGACTAGTTCACAACTCTAATCTGGACACTTTCTATTTATATCCTGCTGCCTGTCACTAAATTTCTAACCAGTGGTTCAGGCAGCAGGATCCTATTTATATAGTTCACTGCCCCCAGTTGCAGCAGTACCTCAGCAGGGGCCGGAGCTGTGAGCCCTTTAAATAGCCACAGCAACCCCGGGCAGCTGCCAGGCAATGCGGTAGTGGCAGAGCCATGAGCCCTTTGTGGTTTGAATTCAAACCCTCCAGCCGCAGACAATCCAGGATTCTCTGGTCCAGCGACTCTCGTCTGGCTGGACCAGAGAACCCTTGCTGGCTAGCTTCAGGGGCTGGGCCAGGAGGATGGGGAGTGTGGGGGCAACAGGGTGGGGAGCCTTGACTTCCCCTGGTCTGACACACTCTGTGGATCCAGGACCACTCAGATACCAAGAGTGCCAGAGCAGGGAGGTCCCACCTGTACATTTCTAATGCAGTGCTTAAAGTGCAATGTAAAGTGTACACCAAATTAGACTATAAGACAGCATTTATCCAAAGTAGGCCATATGCAAAGATTTCTGTTCTAACTGAAGCTTCATGGTCTGTTTTCTTTGATTCCAGTGAGGATCTTTGACCCAATTGAGATGTAAAATATGCAGCTTGGTGTGTGTATTTTAAGAAGGGGCAATCTCTACAATTTATAGAGCAAGAAAAGCGGCTGTTACATTTTCCCCCAGAGCCAATTAAAAATGGGTAAGTTCAGTAAGCAAGCATGGAAAAAGACTGGTACTCTTCTTTCATAACTGTTGCTTGTATTCTGGTTAGGTGTGCACGTGACACATGCATAGTTGTTAGAAAGCTAGTGGCTACCTAGTGACTACCCTTGTGACTACCTGTCAGGCTGGTTGAGTCCCCTGGAATGGCGCTGGTGTGCCACACTATATGACCCTGCCAAACTAACTGCCTCTCAGTTCCTTCTGGCTGGCTACTCCAACAGAGGGAAAGGAGGGTGGGTATAGAATAGATATGAGCCATACATCTCAAACAAAGCAGGGTGAGGGCACAGTTGGGCCATTGTCCTTATGGAAAACTGTCTATGGGGGCTCCAACATTAGGGCATGGAGCTCAGACACCCATTGGGCAGAGGTGATGGCAACCAGAAAAGCCACTTGTCATGAGAGGTATAGAAAGGAGCATGTGGCCCATGAATGCTGCAAGGACTAAGTTGATACCATGTGCGGGCAGAGGGGCAGGTGGAGTCCTTCAGTACTCTTAAGGATGTCTGACTGGAGGACTTGTGAAACCAGTGACCTGCTTCTCCCAGATGGAAAGCAGAAATAACTGTCAGGTGCACCTTCAGCAATGAAGTTGCCAGACCTTGTTGCTTTAAAGACACCAGGTACTAGAGCACCTAGTGAATAGAGGTAGATAAGGGGCACCAATGTTGAGAGAACCAACAAGAAAACCAAGTCCTTTTCGCAAAGTGAGTCAGTGGACTTTCTGCTGCTGAGAAGGATGATGGAAGTGGGATATTTGACCCTGTTCCACTCCCTCCAGCTCAATCTGCCCATTCCTCTTTAGGGTCCACCTCATGAGCAGCCCTTGGCACTTCAGAAGGTCAGCATCTGTGCTAAAGGGAATATGCTTCAGTGAGCAGAACCATTTATGTCTCTTGTCTAGTTTCTTTCCTACCTTGGTTCCTTGTCTGTCTCCTTAGCCAGAAAGTCTTGATCTCACCCTTTTAGATTCTCCGTCCCAAGCTACAGCCAATTTCAACTTCCATTGTTTTCTTGTCAGATCTCTCATCCTTGCATCTTGGCTTCTAGTCCTCCCCATTTTTTCACTGCTCCATCCTTGCTCATATTAGCATGTGGACCCCCAGCTCCTTAGCCCAGTCTCTTTGAGCAAATCCCAGTTCCTCCTTCACACCCAGCTCATCAGATCTGTTGCCTGTACCTCCTCCCCTGCCCCACTGCTTCTCAGTCCTCTCCTCTTCAGTCCTGGTTTCTCCCTGACTCCTCATCCTATCCCAGTTCCCCCTACCTATGGACTCAGTCCACCTCATTTCTCTTCTCCTACAGTTGCAGTCTACTGGGCTATCTAGTCCCATTCTCCCAGTCTCTCCCTTTTACAAACACACCCTCCCACTAGCTTCTAATCTCCATCCTGGAGCTCCTCATCCCACTCTACTTACAAATCTGACTGGGCAAGTTCTGCCCCTTCAAGTCCAGCTCTTTCCTTTTCTGTCCCTTCTTTGTTCTGTATTCAAATGAAGTAGCTTTCTCTTTCATGCTGTCTGGTCCTGTATGGAAGCAGCCTTTGAAAGCACAGGAGAAATGAACATTCTGATCTCAGTTCAGATGCATGGAACCTGCATGGCTGATGGCAAGCTAGAGCTGCAATTGCAAATGAAGTGCTGCTCCAGCTCCAGGGGGAGTGTACTTGAGGGAACATTACTCCTGAAATCTAGCATCTCTACTGAGCATGTACAAATTGCTGTTTTTCAAAGGTTTACTACTTGGCCAGATTTGAGCAGACACTTGCAGGGATGACAAGATACATTCCAGACAAAGGCCACCCCACCCCAAACTTCTGGACCCTGTCGAAAGCCTGGGGGCAATAGGGGTTTTTGAAGACAAGGTAGCCAGATTTTTTTAACATAGGCAAAATATTTTTCTCTAATTGTGTTCAGAAAAGGCTGAAATTTTCCAATGAAATTCAGCTTGAGGCAGACACCTGATGTGAAACCTTTGATTCATCAGTTAATTTGGCAAAGTTATAAGGAAGTGCATGTAGGGTTTTATAATGGGAATTGTTAGTAGGTGATACCACTATGCCTTTAATCTTTAAGATGCAAAGGTAATAAAAGATAACAGCTAAAATCTCTGCTGTAGACATGTTCTTCAACTTGATATTAATCTGGCTTTTGAAGGTATAGCGCACACAACGGGGTTGGGTTTTAGTGCAGTACTTAACTGCAGTATTTGCAAGTGTTTGATGGACAACAAAAGGGCCTAAGCTAGTGCTGGCATCTGGGTTTGACTTGAGGACTGTGCCAGATGAAAAAGGAGGTTTGTGTGGATGGTAAATAGCTCAGCCACCAAAATATTCCTCCTTCTTATTCTTCAAAATGCATTAATTTCTAAGCATACTGTTCTAGACAGTTTTTAGGTTTCCTTTTCTGTCCCTAACACTTTGAATTTGGGTAAATTTTCATAGCTCCCCTACTTGAACCTGACTTTCATTGAAGTCAAAGCAGACTCTTATCAAGGATTCTACAAGTATGGTATTTCCAGTGATCAATTTTCAAAATGTGATTACTACTTCTAAGCACTTCAGTCAAACTTATTAAAGAGAACTTGATCTTTCTGCATGTCCCATTGATGTTGTGGGGTGAGTCAGTTAAAACTGGTGCTAATAGATCTGTAGCTCACTTTTTGGCTTGTGCCTTTGTGATGGATCCAAGACTAGGACCCCATCTGCCCTTACCCAAAAAACCGTGCAAAAATAGCATTTTCATTTGTTCTCACCTGCTTTAATCTGTGATCATGGAGTTTGGCTTTCACTGTTCATCCTGGACTTCTGTATGTATCTTTCATAGCTTTGTTACCCAACTTGTCCCTTTAACCTCTGTGTAGTTGAGGCAGGTTAGACGTAACAGTTTAAGGTATAGATGTTGATTTTCCCCTTCAAGAACTGATTTAAATCAATACTGACTAGTATTATCTGAACAATGACATGACTTTTTAGTTTGTTAAAAATTTGAAAAGCACCTAAGTGATTTAGGAGTCTAATCCAATGTTTAGAAACGTATAGTTATTTTTCAGGCTTTAAAAAATGTTAGCCTTTGTTCAGTTGGCAGGATAAGGGGTAAGTACTCAGACCAAATTTTCACCTCAACTAGCAATTTCAATAGGAAAAGTTTCATTCTCCAATTTAGGGGAAATAGTGTATAGAAACTCATACTGCAGCTGTTTTCAGGATGAGAGTTCAAATATCTGGGTGAGTAGTGGGTACTTTTAGAACTTTACTATTGCCTAAAATATTTTCTTCACTCTAGTGCCAAAGGAAATCTGGCTTTGTCCACTAGTGAATACTTACCTCAGTATCTTGTGTGAAACATGTATGTTCACTTAACCATTAAATGGTTCAACTTAAGGAAACACAAGGCTGCTCCATTTCCTTCTTCCCTCTACCCCTCCCTGTGATTGTTGTAACAGTGTAAATCTAAGAAATCAGTCATGTATTCTAGGACTGTGAGTAAATTACACATCAACCAAGTTATGCTAGATGAATATCTAGCTATAGCTGAGTAAAATTGATAACTGTAAGTTGATGAAATTGTTATAAAGGGCTGAATTACCTGCCAAGAGCTCAGAGCCACAACCAGAGTTTTACTAAGGAAGGGTCCACTCTAGAAGGCAGGGAGTAGAGAGCAGTCCAGGATTTGGGGAAGCAGGCAGCTGCATATGGGGGCATTCTAGAGCTACAGTTCCAGGAAGAGCTGCTGCCTTCTCTCCTCCCACCCCCTCCTCCCCCCTTTGCTTAGCTGTGTTGGTCACTGACAGCTTCATTCATGGCCACTTCTCCATCATCCAGGACCAATCTCAGCTGAGGTAGACCAACCATAAGTTGCCCTGGTAACCATCCAGTGGAGCAACTAGGACTACATGAAACCTCCTCCCTGGTAGAAGTGAAGTTGAGGAAATGAGACAATTCTTAGAAGCATTTATAGTCAAGTCCCTGTCTCTACTTTCTCAGAGTGGTACAATTAAAGGAAATTCCTTCACTTTTATCATTCTATTTGCATAATTAATCACAAGCATTTTCAAAGTCTCTTTAGAGGGCTTGGTTTTGGCTAATGCTATAGGTTGATGCACAATAGAACCACCAATCTTGCTTTGTGAGGAACCCACACCTTTCAAATAGTACAGCTGAGGTTTTCTAGTAGTGGAGGGGGACAGAAGTAAACAGTCTGGGGTAGAATTAGAGTTTTACTAGGGCTTTAAATGCAACATGGGCAGAATTTCCCCAGGACTTGTTTGAAGGTAAGATGGGGCTGCATGCAGCCTGTTCTCCTCTTCTTTCTCTCTCCCCCCTCCCCCCCCCAAAAAAAAACCCCAAAAACTTGTCATCTGAAAGAATTAGGACAAATATCTTCAGAAACTTAGTGTAGCCCTTCAAGCTACTGCATGGAACAGCTTTACTTTCCCCTTTGTGTATCTCTCCTCCCCTACACCCCCCGCCACTTCTCCTGAATACTAATAGCCAGAGCACCAGGCCTGTTGCTGTGGAGAAGGCACAGTAGCCAATTACCCTGAGCTTTAGGTAATTTAAAGGGGCTCAGGGACTCTCAGCAGCTCCTGCCACTAGTACAATGGGCTAAGGTAGACTATGGTCCCCAAGTGTTTGTGTGTGTTTCCACCTAGGTTGTGCCTATCTCTAGTACCAGCCCCTCAGGAGCTGCTGCCTGCAGTTTGCCTATTGCTTATGGGAGCGATCTGAGCTTCTCTCACCTTTTCCAACCCAAGCTCCTGCCCCAGCCCAGACCCTACATTCCCACTAGTACCCCAACTCTCTCCCAAAGCCTGAAGCCCCTCCTGCACCCAAAAGCCCCGAGCTTGTAACCCTACATCTTCCACACCCAAACTTCCTCGCCTAGCCTAGCCTCTCTGCTGTACCCTCTGTCCCTTTGACTAGGGGAAACTGTGGGTCGTGGGGGGAGGGGGGTGGCCCTACTGGGAATGTGTGGCTTTGGGGCTCATCTTAAACAGTGAGCAGCTGTACTAGGTAGGCCTGGAGCAGCCGTGCCTGTGCTCGCGGGGCACTGGCCACAGCAAGCGCGGTCCCCCCCCCCCGGGAAAAGCTGGAGGGGGAGACACCTGTGCCCATGACCCTCCCCTGTCCCCAAATCTGCCCTGGGGGAGGGGTTCACCAACCTCTCTCCATCGATTCACAAACACTCCAGCTAGGTGGCGGCGAGGGCCCCCGCCCCCCCGCGGGACAGGGCCAGCTGTGCGGGGCGGGCGGCTAAGGACGGAGCCGAGTGTCCGTATCGCAGCATGGCCGCTCCCACGGGGCACAGGGCGTGCGGTGGCAGCCGCCGTAAAGCAGCTCCGCCGTGCCGATGTCGCTTTCCGTACAACAGTATGGTGGCCTCCTCTTCCTTCCTATCCCCGGCTGCCAGAAGCCGAGGGAGGCGCGGTGGCCGTAAAGCAGCCCCCGTTTCCCGACGCCTGGCTGTCGCGCGCCCCGGTGCGAATGGTCGCGGGCAGCGGGGCGAGCTGGTGACTGGCGGGGCGGGCAGGGGGAGGAGGAAGAGGAGCGGGGGGGAGGGCGGCGCAGCGCTGCCTGCCGGCGTGAGGGGGTGGGGGCGACATGGATCCCAACAGGATCATCCAGGCCCTCAAGGGCACCATCGACCCCAAGCTGCGCATCGCGGCCGAGAACGAGCTCAACCAGGTGAGGGGGAGGGGCCCGGCCCGTCACCCGCCGAGATGGGGCCCGGGAGCGCGCGCGGGGGGGGGGGAATGCCCCCGCGCCTGCTGCCCCCCCAGGCCCTGGGCTGCGCTCGCGGCGGCGGCGGGGAGTCTCCGCTCGGACCTGCGCGGCCCCGTCAGGCGCGTCCCTCTTCCCCTCCCGCTGTCCGGGGCCTGCCTGCTCCCCCCGCGAGTGTGCGGGCGTCTGGGGCGCCCTGCGGGTCTGCCCTGTGGCTCGTGGCCGAAGGCCGCGCTGTGCCCGCCAGCCCCCTTCGCTCGGGTCGGGTAAAATGGGGGCGGTGGGAAGGGGCCTCCCCCGAGCTCTGTGCCCCGGCGCTGCTGCTTCTGCCGCCTCGGGCGGCCTCTGAGCGCTGCCCGCTCCTTTCGCTGGACCCCAGCCCCAGGCATCGTGGAGTGATAGAGCTTGTGGTGCTCCTCTGTACCGGTCATGAAAGCCGGGGGGCGGGGCATGGAGAGCTATTCCTCCCTTCACCTGAGCTGTCTGTGTAGCCTGGGCGTCCTACCTGTGCGGTTGGGGGCATCTGTCACTTTCAGCATCTGACAGCTGGTTTCCTAGTTTCTGTTCTGTGGCAATAAGGGCAGAACCAGCATGGTACTAGACACCAAGTGGATTCTTAACTAGGGGCAGCTCCTAAATGGAAAGAATGCTTAAAAGGACTATCAGCTGAAATTAAACATGGTATCAGCCTGAAGTACAATAAGAGTGTTTCCACAATTAACAGCTGTCAGGGAAATCTGATGAGATGTGTTCTGCAAAAGTGTTCCCCTGCAGTGTTTGAAAGCTAAGGCAATGATCCTTAGCTGGCTGCGTATAAACAGACTTCTGTGGCACTAAGGAGTTGTGCTGACTCCGCTGGGAGCCTGTGTGGTTCTGGGAGGGGGGGGAGCGGGAGTCTTCCCATATGGCACCACTGGCAGGATCAGTACCTTAACTTTTGTGTGCTTAAAGACACCAGCCAGAAAATGTCAAAGTAATGGTTGCACCTGAATTCTTAATTTGGTGATGTTGTACATGTCTTTTAGACTTGAAATACATGATTGTGCACTATTTTTCAAGTAATACATATAATGTATATTATATGTACAGGTTACAATGCTCATGTGCCATACACCGTTAGACTATACTGTCATGACAAGAATATACAGTTAAGACTATGCCTGCAATCATAATTTTGACACTTCGTGAATTTTGGTTTGTCATACAATCTTAACATTCTCCTAACATAGGCGTTTGATGGAATGTAGAAGATTGACATCCGTTTTGAATTTATTTTGAAGAGACCCACCTTTTGGGGTCTTTGCTATGTTAACTAAAATGATTAATAAGGCTTTGCAGGATTCAGGTTCAGTTTAAAAATTTGTCCTTATTCTAATTGTCCAAACTTGCAATTTAAAACCACTCCTCAATTAGTTGTTATTTAATACTCTCAATTTTAAAAACAAATAGTCCTGTGGCACCTTAGAAGCTAACAAATATATATATAATCATGAGCGTTCATGGGCAAAACCCACTTCTTTGGATGAGCTCATGTGGAGTGATTCTCTATATATTTTTGTTAGTCTTTACGGTGCCACAGGACTACTCGTTGTTTTTAAAGTTACAGACTACTACAGCTACCCCTCTAAGACTCTCACTTTTAGTGGTGACAATTTCTATTCACTGTTCATTGATGATGGGCATTTGAAATGCAGTGAGAGGTGGTTATATCAAAATAGGGATGTTAAATATCAGTTAATTGAATAGTCGATTAACCTCATGAATTCTTATTGCTTACTCGACTATTCTGTAGTCCCTAGGGGTGGGGCTGGCAGCAAGTGTGCTCCGGCCCCACTCCCAAGGAGCCCCCTGCCACTCTGCACTGCTGCCTCTGTATTGGAGGCAGCCACACAGGGTGGCAGGCAGGAGCTGGTCTGCGAGTGGAGCCGGTTTAAAAACCAGCTCCCCTCACAGACTGGCTGCCTGTCACCCTGTGCTTCTGACTCTGATACAGAGGTAGCAGCGCAGGATGGCAGGTCTGAGCTCCCGGAACTAATACAGTTTAAATGCAGAGCTGGAGCAAGGGGGGGTGGGGTAGGGGTAGGTCCCGGACCTGACACAAGCCAGGACTGAGCCAGGCTGCTGATCAGTGTGCTAAAAAATTTACTGGCAAAGGGGAAAGGGGGAAATGCATGTAGTCTGTAGCATTAACCAATTAGCTTTTGTTTATTGATTAATCAACTACACTATTACATCCCTATATCATAATGTGGTCACCTGCTTTCTTTTATAAGGTCCACTATTTATTTTAAAAACACAAAAACAAATACATCAGTGCTTATTTTATTTTATCAAAAACAACAGATGGAAGCAAAACTGTAGTAACAAACCGTGGTATGCTTGGCATGGTTAGAGCAAAAGAATGATTGTCTGGATTCCTGGAATTTGTTCCTGACTTTGCCATTGACTTGTTTCACATGAGTTTTATAAAGCTCAAAAGAAAGTTTTGAAGATTGTTAGGATCATCAGATGACAGATGTGATGACTGCAGATTACTAGTGATACTGTTGTTATGCCGGACTTTGGCTCAGTTTCAAGGTTGCAGCGATACTTGTCAGCTTTTCTTTAAAAAATATTCATAAGATTTTTTTCTGGTTTAAAATGTGATTCCTGGAATTGAGAGTAATATGTAATATTTTTGTAGACCCCTTGTTCCTAGAGCGAGTGAGCATTATGAATTTAATTGACACGTATCAGGTTATCTTGTTGTGACATACTAATACATATAGCACTGGTTTTAACACAAATCCCTGAATGAATTGAACAGAAATTTGCCAGAAGAATGAAAACAGGATAATCAGAGTCTAACTGTTAGACATTAATTCTGGCCCTTGGAATTCTGCAACATTTCAGTGCTAATGTCTGGAGCAAGGCTTCAGAACCTTGTCAAACTTCAGTAAATCCTATGACAATATTGACCTGGATCAACACACCTTCATATCTCAGACTCCAGATACATTCATGTCACATGCCAGCGATTATACCAAGAATACACCTCTTTTGGTGACTAATGGCTTGTCTAAATGCAAAAGTTGTACCATATTATATTGTATAATTAAAGCAGTACAGCTCCCTTAGTGTGGATAGTTATATTGGTATTAAAGTGCTTATACCAGGACTACTTTTTCCTACCTGGGAAGAGGTACAAGCTATACCAATATTACTGTGTCCACAGTAGAGACTGTACAGGTATAACTATTTCAGTAATAAAATAAAATCAGACCCTTAGTTAAAATGCTTTTTTTGATATAAAACTTTTTTTCTTAATAGAATCTAAGTCACTTTTGGTGAAACTGGTAACCTTTTGTGTATGTAATACTTAATTTAAAAAGAAATGTAAATACAACAAATAGTCCACACATTCAGTTTTTTTAACCAGCATCTTTTTTTCCTTTAAGAATATTATGTGAATCTTCTAGTATGGTGGTTCCCAACCTTTTTTATACCATGGACCAGCAAACCCATTCACAAACGTTTGGTGGACTGGTAACATTTTATTTGCATATTCATTAACCCCTAGAGCCCCCCCAACCCTCCACTATCCCCCAGCACCAGCCACTGACCCCAGAGTCCCCTGCACCCAAACCCCCATGCCAGTCTCCCACCCTCAGAGTCCCCAGTGCCAGTCCCCATCCCAAATACCTCAGTGCTAGTCCCTGCCCCTTAGAGCTCCCCTACCAGACCCCCCCCCCAGTGCCAGCCTTCTGTTTCCAGAGCCCCTCAGTGCCAACCCCCTGCCTCCTAGAGTCCCCCACTCCCAGAACCCTCCGGTACTGGCCCTACCCCAGGATCCCCCAGTGCCTGCTCTGCCCCCCACTTCCTCCCCACCTAGCCCTGCACTGCCTCCTAGCTGCCAGCTGAGTGCTGCTGCCCAGGTCATGGCTGCCCTAAGGCTGCATTGCTGGGCTCTGCACGGCGGACAGTGAACCGCTCTTCTGCATCTGGGAGGAGACCCTGCCCCTGCCTGGCACTAGTTGGTTGAGAGGTGGGGCACGACATGTATCTCTCAGCAGCCACGGTGGGAGGGGAGGCACTGGGCAGTATACCCCAGCTGCCAGAGCCGCCGCAGCTCAGCAGCCTGCGGTTCGTGGACCGGCATCGGTCGTCGGCCAGGCGGTTGGGAACTGCTGCTCTAGTATTTCTTCTTACTTCCTCTTCTGTCTCTAAAAAGCCTTTCTCTGGTGAAGAGATGCTGAAGCATTGCTCATACGCCTTATCACCAGCCTTCCTTCAAATAGCCAGAGGCAGTTTCTGGAGATTGATGCCTGGCCCTCCTGATTTCAAGGGCAGAATATGCTGCCTTCCCAGAGATTCCAGGCCGTAAATCAAAAGATAGAACGATGGAGTTTGGGACTCAGCACGTTACAATCTCACTGCAACCACCTGAGTTGTACAAATTTATTTTTCAAAGCTTAACAGATAAATGTGTATTATAATTTGTAAATAGATTACATCGTTTCAGCTGAGGTTTACTGAATTGTTATATCTGTGGAGAGGGAACTGATCAAGAGAATACTTTGCACTGATACCTTCATTTTTATTTGAGATCTTAAATTACTTTACAAAGATTAACCCTCCAAGCACAAAACAGGTTAGAATCAGACCATTTTTGCATATGAGTAAATGGAGGACGAGAAAGTTAAATGGTTTGGCAAAGGTGTTGCAGTGACAGATCTATGAATTGAATCCACAGAAAAAGTCATGATTGAACTTTAATTGGTGAAGAATTGTGGCACTAGACAGAAATCTAATGATTTCTCTTCATCTTCTGTCTGAATCCAGACCAGTAGATCACATGTACTCCGCTTAGGTACTGAGTGATTCATCGTGCTGTTAGCTCTGTTTTGTACAAGCCTCAGTTTTGATACCCCTGCCCCTAATTCTCAAAAAGAAAATCTTGCTTGAGTAGTGTCTGCTTCACTATAGGTGGCTGTGCATCCTTGTGCCTCTGACTGGAGAATTTTGGTGTCAGGGTCCATTCAGCCTGTGCATGCATTGCACCCTTCATACTCTGCCATGACGCTAACCAACACTGTGTGAGCAAACCCTCCTCGGGTCCTTCTCAATAACTCAGAGATGGAAATTTAGCTGTCTGTTAGCGGATCATTATCTTCAGAATTGTTGATTTTAGCTACCTTTTTTGGAGCATCTCTTTTTCTTTTTTTAAACTTTATTATTTAAAAAATCTTTTATTTTATGCATCATTTTTCTTCCACGTTTTCCCTCCCCCAGTTTGGGAAACATTCTGGTCAGGGTACATCTGGTATACCCAACTTCAAGAAGTGTCTTAGTTGCAAGGAGAATATCCTGGTGACTGATGGACACTTTTAGTGGATCTACTGCATAGGGAGAGAACTGCATACTACAGAAGCCTGGTTTATGCCAATAACTCAAGCCCAGATACAGAAAGAATAGAGAACTGAGATGCAAGGTTCTCCTAATGGAGGTGGCCCTTCAGCCATCCTTTGAGTCATGGCAAGACCTGGAAAATGGGAAACCTCCCTGCAACACTCTTCTAAGGGAATTGAACCCAAGAAAACAGCATGTGTCACTCATGCAAGACCTCTAAGAAAAGGCCCCCACAGTGAGCCCAGACCTAGTTGAAAATGATCTCTGGCTTGCTTGGTCTCATCAGTGCTGACGGCATTGCAGGTCTCTACGTCCAGTACCCAAGGCTTGCATGGTACCTCCCCAGCAGAACATGCTAGGCTGCCTCAGGGCCGACTGGGTCCAGGCAAGGAATCATCGATGCTGACAGAGCATGAAAAATCCAAAAAAATCTGTTCTGGGAAAGGCTCCTTTGGCATGGATATCCACATCAGTGCCATATTCGTCATGCTGGCCATCAGCAGGCCATAGTGTTAGGTCCACATCACTGATTCTTTCAGTGCAGACATCTCAGCACTAATAGCTTCCACCTGTACCAATGCCTTGGGCACTGATTTACTTTCAGTACCCAGCAGACCTTTTGATTCACCTTTATGCAGTATCCTGGCCTCAAGTTCACCTGGAGATGCAGACTCTCTGGGAACATCATGTTATACTCTTCCCCCTTTGTTTTCCACTGAGTCTGATAGTAAGCAAGAAGACATGTTTTCCTGCAGCTCCTCTCATCCACCTTATGATGTGCAAATCCAGCATGGGCCTCAGCCATACCATCCCTTTGATCCCAAGCCTCCCTCATATGGGTAGCCCCTCCCCACCCTCTCACTGGTCCTATTATGACTGTTGGCAGGCACTCAAACATCGTGTCTCCCATGGCTCTATCATGGCCCATCAAGAACCGAGGAGTCATCCTCCTTCTGTTTCTGCATGGAGGACATTGTAGCCCCCTGAATAATTCAGAGAACGAGAGGCAAAAGTCAAGGAGGAAGATTACCCCCCAGACTAATTTCTCATTGTCATCACCAGATCAGACATGGATGCCCCCTCCACCATCATTGACAGATGACTTTAAGCTGTTCTAGGAGTTGGCCCAGCGGGTGGCAGAAGCACTGCAGACAGCACTACAGGAGATGACTGGGTCATACCACAAACTAGTGGACATTTTACATTGTTCTGTCTTGTTCAGAGTGGTCTCCCTATTAATGAGGCCTTTTTAAACCCTGCCAAGCTCCTATGGCAGACCACTGCATCTGTTGCACCAATATGTAAGTGGGCCAATAAAAAGCATCATGTATCAGCAGAAGACACAGAATTTCTCTCATCCATCTCCCAATTTTGCCATAGCAAAGCCTCCTCCCCGGGAGCCAGGATGGTAAGAGCTGGTGGCTCCACTTCTGGGGAGGCTTCATTGCAGGCTCTGCAGTATAAAGCTAAAAGCCCACAGTATAGGTAATTGTGTAACCACTGAGATTTTCAGTGGTTACTCTGGTACCCTGTTTCACAATTTTTAATATCCCTAGTGTGGACATACATCTTTATGGAAATGCTAGATTAAGGCATCCAGGTCATAAGAAAAAGACCTATCATGCATATCTGAGCAGGTCAATGAGTTGCAGTCCAAGAAATGATGTTGTGTTGCTGTGTTTTGATTTTTAGTTAAAGTTCTTTCCTTTCAGCTAGGACAGTGTTTCCCAATTTTATTTGGCCACGGAACCCTTTTAAACTCGAAAGAATTTTGCGGAACCGCTAATAACAGCCTTATATATGGAGCTGAAAAAGTAGACCACAAATAAGTAAGGATAATAATATACAAATGCTAAGCCAAGGTCATGAGATCAACATTTAGTTTAATTGCACATATTTTAAAACAAAAATCACATTTAAGGTGTACAAAAAATAAAGCTCAAAAACTAATATGCATTAAATATTTATTTATTTATTTTAAATCATAAAATGTTATTGTAATGGATTTTTTTTCGTGGAACCCTTATTTTCACTTTGTAGAACCCCGGGGTTCCATGGAAGCCCATTTGGGAAGCACTGAGCTAGGAACATCACCAAAACCACCATAGCTGCCAAATGTAAGCTATCTGAAGAGTACTGGTGAATACCTTCCAGAGAAAATGAAATAAAAGAGAGCTGCTGTCATGCAGACCCCAGGAAAGAGCTCCCTTTGAAACATCAAATGCCTGGGGCTGAGAGAAAATAAATCATAACTAACTAATAACTAAAGATGTTGCTGGAGCTAAAAAGTCACTGAACCATGCAGAGTCCCCTATTCCTCATGCAGGAGGATTCCCATTGAATGGTGGCAGTATAATGCTGTTGTATTTTCACATCTTTTAATCTGGCATGCTTTGCTCAGAAGTTCACTCAGCAGTGTTTCCTCTTAGAAGTTCTTCAGATATGCTGAAGATGGAGTTCTTGAAAAATTCCCAGAAAAATGCACAAAAACTTGTGGCTTTGAAATCTGCTCAGCGTGCACTTGGGTAGTTAATTATGTATGGCTACTCCACTAGGTTTTCCAGATTTTAACTTTTCTCTTATGTTACTATAAATTTAATCCAACAAATATGCTGTGTATAACAATAATATTTGCCAAATATACTTTAATGTAATTGAAATTATTTACTGATTTAAAATGGTGTGGTAGCATTTCCATTAAACCATGAAGTATTTCTCACAGAGGTGCTTGTATGTTTGAAGCAAATCAACATGCATTTGACTCTTTTAGGGTAAGTTTTTTGTTTGTTTGTTTGTTTGTTTGTTTAAATAATTCGGACACTTTTGCAGTGATTTCTATTATTTGTAGTCAGTTTTGTCTGGTATTTAGTATCCCACAATCTCCAAAAAGTGCCTTTGATACATCACTAATACTAGTTTCTTGCCAGTATTTGCTCAGTTTTGTTGTTTGTGGTGCTGGAATGAGTTAATTTGACAGATGTGAACTTCCATTCAATCTGCACTAGAAAAGTCTCAGAATACTGTTTTAACTCTCTCAAAAATAGTCATCCTAATTTTCTTACTCATTAGGCAATACAATATTTTAAATTTAAAAAAAATCTTTAACAATGTATTTTTTTATAAATTTTCAGTCGTACAAGATCATAAACTTTGCTCCCAGTCTACTACAGATCATAGTTTCGGATCAGGTTGAATTTCCAGTACGTCAAGCAGGTGAGCTAGATTCTTGTGTCATTTTCTTCCTGTTATAAAGCGGTTAATAAGATATTAAAACAAAATGATAAGCTATTGTTATGTCATTAAAATATTCTCTATTTTGGCCTTTGAATTCAATAGGTCAGTGAAGGAGTCTTAATGATTTGGTGATTCACGGTCCTGTGCGGGGGTGAAATCTGGTTATGGCATGCTTAAAAGCTAAACCATGTCTCTTACTTTCCTGTGTTTATGGTGGTGTCTCTTGTATTAGTTTGATTGCCCTGCCTTTCTGGGCAAAAGTTGGATATACAGGAGGGCATTAGGAGCTCAGATTTTTTTTCTCACAAGGAGAGGTGGAGGCTACATGAAGAGGGTATGTGGAGGGCATGGGATCTTATCTGAATGAGTCTGTCATTGTTTTGAATTCATAGCTTAGTGAAATAGAAGTCCTTGTTAATGCAGACTGAGTACATGCTAGCTATAGATCCTGCCTCCAAAAACAAATCTCAAGAAAGATCACTTAGGTAAGTTATGGGAATATAGCTAGCTAAATGCATCTTAAAGGGATTCCTTATATGCATGTGATATCGGGTGTGTGGTTAGGGTTACCAGGTAGCTTCAGAAAAAATACCGGACACACTTGATTGTGGGGAGAGAGGACCGGCAGGGACGGGAAGCAGGGGTGGGGCGGGAAGGTCGGGGCAGCGGGGCTGGCTGGGAGATCGGGAGGAGGAGAACTGGCCGGCGGGAAGCAGGGCTAGCCGGGAGGGGGTCGGGGGGAGCGGGGCTGGTCGGGAGGGTTCGGGGGGAGCGGGGCTGGCTGGGAGGGGAGCGGGGGAGAGAGAATTGGCCGGCGGGGAGCGGGACTGACCCGGGCACATGCAGATCCCAGGGCGCTGCCTGTCCCGCACACGGTCCCGGCGAAGCACGAGCGAGTCCAGCTACCGCTCCACAACGCACTTGAATAGCGCTCAGGAGCATGGACAGGGCAAGGATAGGCACATGTCCGGTATTTTCTGAATTTTTTTACCAGACAGAGGGCCCAAAAACTGGACTGTCCGGTTGAATACCGGACATCTGGCAACCCAATGTGTGGTAGAGTTACTTTTAAGCACATGTCTAACTCTACAGGATCAGGACCTAAATTATTTGTTAATAGAACATGTTAATTAATCCTGCACAGCATGTGGCTAAATGTGAAACTTTAATGAGTACAGCAAGCATTCCACTTTTCCAAGAATTTGATGAGCAGTTTTCATTCACAACTCTCTTTCTATCACATGAAACAGAATTGTCCATAGAAAATGTGTGTGTGGTGGGGGGAGGTGTGCAAAAATTCATTTGAAAGACCAGTAAATCCCCTGAGTGCATTGGGGCATGCTGATGTATGCTGTTCATCTTGCTGGCCTGTAAATTATCATAATGCCATTCACAGTTGCATTATCTGTTAAGATCATGCTGGCGTAAAGGGAGGCATTTAATTCAGGATCCATAAGGTGACGTCAGTAAAGTAGATTCTTATTTTAATTTGTCAGAACAAACAAATTCATGTATAGAGCATATTTCAGTATATTTTTGGGGAGAGGAAAGGGGAAGGCAGTACATTTTTACTAAATTGCTAAATCAACAGAATGTTACAGTTACTGTGAGAGCAAGAATTTATTCAAAATCTTAATCCATGTAGAAAGCACATGTCCTGGTCTGACTTCACTAGCATTACACTATTGTATTTGTTGTTCTGATCCTGTTTTTATCTGAGTGCTCTGGTCTATCGGAATTACAGAATTTGGTTAATACTTTTCGATCTGTCAAAATTGAGAAAAATATTCTATTCAAATGTGTCTGATTCATGCTTTAATATGCTTTAAAATCCCAATCAGAAATTAACAAAAAGGAAAAAGGTGAAGGATTAGTATTCTAAAGGTTTATTAAGAACTTTCTGCTAATGTTATGTCTGAAAGAATATTTACAGGCATTATTTTAGAATAAGCGATATTTTCAGTTTAAGGATTATCAGGATTACTGCATCATAATGTGAGACGATGGGGAACATCTCTGTGGAATTACGGAGAATTTTAATAAGACTTGGGAAAGTTGCAATGGGCCTTTTTTGCTTGAATAAAAGGTATGCTACATGCCCGTTTGATAACCAGGCATTTTCCCCATGTCGAATGTACTGATCATGCATACATCTATGATTTATTTTAAGTTAGTCTGCAAAACTCTACTACTGAGGGGAGTACGTTACTTTGAAGTTGAAATATTATAATTTCCATTCAATATAATTGTAACATATGAGTAACTTTTAACTGGGCTGTTAAATTGTTGTGACAATTTTGCAAAACTAGTTGTAATAAAGAATACTATCTGGTAAAGGCTGGTTGAAATAATCCCATATTTTGTTTAGGACCACACATTTGACCCTGATGTTTCTAATGATGAAAACTTTATGTTTGGTAGACTTAAGATCTTTCATCTCCCATAACTCTTTATGCTAAACTGTCTATTTGATCTTCTGTTTAGCTGCGACACTCTTAGTACCATTCCCAGACCTGAAGAAGAGTTCTGGATAGCTTGAAAGCTTCCCTCTCTTGCCTGTGGATATTAGTCCAATAAAACAACATTGTTTTATCCATTTTGTCTCTCCAATATTTGTTAAAGGACAGAGATTCAATAGTTCCTAGCCTTCTGCCGTATTTTATTGTTCAGCATCACTGTGTCACCTTCAGTTGTAATCCACATTGAATTGTAGGAATAATGAACAGTCCTGTGGCACCTTAAGAGACTAATAAATGAGCTTTCATGGTAAAACCCACATCATCAGATGACCTAATACATTTGTTAATCTGTAGGGTGCCACAAGACTGCTTGTTGTTTTTACAGTTATAAACTAACATGGCTACCCTTCTGAGACTTATTGCATAGTAGGGACTTTACAGAGCTGAATTTAAGCAATCCTTTCCATGATACTATGTTAGGATTTTTTCTGTAACTTAGCTGCCATTTACCTGAAGAACATGGTGACACAGTACTGGCCGGATCGGGAACCACCACCAGGAGAAGCAGTGTTTCCATTCAACATTCATGAAAATGATCGCCAGCAGATCCGTGATAACATCGTGGAAGGAATTATTCGGTCTCCTGACTTAGTGAGGTACATTATACTGTGCATAAACACTCAAAACTCTTTAATCCGGCAACTCTGGGAAACAGGTTTTGCTGGGCCGGGGAGAGAGTGAGGAGGATGGGATGGGGTGCTTACCTGGTGCTCCCAGGCACTGCCCCCTACCACTATGGGAGTGGCAGGGAAAAGCCTCTGGCAGAGCATGTGGCTGCACTGCTGTTCTCCCAGCTGGGGCAGAAGAGGAGCAGCAGCAGCACATAGAATTGCTTCTGCCTCTGCTTGCCAGGGTCCATACCATGGGTGTTCCCACATTAGGGACACCTGGAGTACAAAAGTTATAGTATATTAACTAAGGGCCTGACTAAGGGCTCAGCCCCTGCAACTCCTTTTTTTGTCTCACTAGATTGAACTGTGAGCAACTGTCTTCTGCTCACAATAAGAGATTTACTACAACACAGAGAAAGTTTAAAGCAACTCCTAAAACTTGCTTTAGTCATTTTCTATTTATTTTACTAATTCAAAGGAGATTGGTGCATGGGGCTGTCTTGGTAGTTATTTCAGTCAGCCACTGAACCTCAACTCCAGATAAGTACCATTCTCATCATAGCCTGAAAATGGTTGATTGGTTTGTTTGTTTGTTTTTGCAAAGTCCATTACTCAGCTGCTTTAATTACTTTTATACACGTTGGAAGAACTTATTTCAAATGATGTTTTCAGTACCAATGTTTTACAGGCCCTAGGAAAGCAAAGATATGCTTCTCTACATATCTCCACACTGTCTTTGAGGCCAGTGGTCTAATTCATAGGTTTACCACCAGCTAGGACTGTTCATTGGCCTAAGTAAAATGAGTTTGAGAGTATGCATCAGGATTCTAGTGGACCAGTATCCCCATTTAAAAAAACAAAACAAAAACAAACCTTTTCCTTCACAAATGCCAACAGGTGCCTTCCTTGTTGATAATCTCACTGGAAAGGTACTCCTGTGCACAATATTTTAACGTTCTGCATATTTTATTTGTCAAAACAGCAATATAATCATGCCAGTTTAATTTATTTTGGTAGTTTATTTCAAAATACCTGCTAGCAAGTAACAATGCAGAGAACAAAAAAAGATTCAGGGAATGTTTCTTGATGAATAGATTCCTTACTAGCCATATTAATACAGAACTTAAAGTAATAATTAATTTATACTACAATATAGAAACTTATTTCCTGCACTTCTCACAAGCAGTGCAAAGGTTTGGGAGAGTCAGGGGTAATGAAGAGCCGAGGGAGATGGAAGTAATTGCTGGGAGCCTGAGAGTAAACCTGGAGGATTGTTAAGTATGTGCGGTAGTTGGTTTTTTGGGGGGGAGGAGAGGCATTGTTAGGAAGTTGGGAAGTCTCCCCACTGCAGACCTAACTGCTCCCTAGCCTCTCCCATTCATTCAGGCACATCTGCCCCATCCCCATCTTCCCCTCTGTCCTACTCCCCTTGTCCCTATGTGTCCCGAAACCTTATTCACATTCAGCCCGTGGCTCTATACTGTCACCCAATAGCTTGTGTACCCATTCCCCACTCTCCCCGCCACTAACCCTTCTGAACCCCAGTCTGTGACCTCCCAGCAGCCATATGTGCTCTGCTCTGTTGACCCCTCCATGTACTCTTCACCCTTAGCTGGCCCCATAGGCATGTCGCAGTAAGGAAAAGCAGCCTTTGTGCCCTCCCTCTCCTAGGCTTGGTCCTCCAGCTGGTGAACCAGCTACTGTCTCTTCTAATGCCAAGGTATCTCCTGTGGGGTAACTGCAGCACCTTTCCAGCAGAATGTATTATTCTGTAAAGAAAAAAAATCTGCAGGGGACATGAATTCTTTGTGTGTGCAGTAGCACAGAATTCCCCAGGGATACGAAAGATAAGGGATGGCCACAATAAAGATAATGATAAAGATAATGGCCACAATAATTGAATAGTGTCACAGCCATTTCAAGTCTCAGGCCTGAATTGTAAGACTTTCACATTTGATCCCTCTCTTTTTTAAATCACATTTACATCTGAAATCTCAAGCTTGGGACTGGGAGCAAGAGCCCATTTATTGAGTAACAAAGCTACTCAAATATGGCCTTGCCACCTCTCCATCGTGCAAGCAAGGACAGGTTTCCACCATTACAATACCCAGCTCTGGTTATTTTCTCCCTCTTGATGGAGTATGCCCTGCCTCCATCCACTGCTGGGAGGGCCTGGCCAGAACCTCATTGGCTCTCAGTTCCTGAACAGTCAGTCAATAGGAGAGGCTGTAACAAGAATTGTGTGGGATGGGGTAGAGTCAGAGCCCATGTTGGTGGGGCAGCAGAGTACAGTGAAATGGTATGAAGCAGCAGCTATACCAAAGGACTGCATCCACAAGGAACCCAATTTAATGATTAAAAAGAACTTTATCTGGGCTTGTAGCCCTCCTGTGTTTCTGTAATATTTATTAGTATTCCAAAAGGCCAGGTTTACACTGGTGGTGAAAATGGATGCAAAATACTCAACTCCAGCTATGTGAATTGTGTAGCTGGAGTTGATGTACCTTGCATCAATTTTCTAGGGTGGCCCCACTGTAGGAGGTCACCTAGAGAAATGCTCCCATCAAGTTGTCTTGGTCCTCACATCAGCTAGGAGTACTTGTGCCGGTGGGGGCACCCTCAGTGTTGGATTTAGAAGGTCTTCACTAGACCTACTAAATCGAACTCCAGAGGATCAACCACCAGAGCGCTGATCCTCTGGCAAGAGGATATGTGGCTAAAATCACATGCATTATAGCTTTTCCAACTTGAGATCTCTGGTGCTAGTGACTAGAATCTCTTCTGAAAACAGAGTGCCCTAGCTCAAGGTTATAGTATAGTATAGGTAAGCTTGCCTTGCTGTCACCTGTACTGTTATTATTTAATAATGGATAAATAGAATCCTACTGTGTGCTCACGCATTGTTCCAGAACCTTGGTCAGCGCTCAGTTTATCTGAAAAGCACAAAAAAGAAGTTTAATAGGCTTTGCCATGTAGTTTTAATTGGTGACATGTGCAAAATATTTTGATGTTGACCAAAACAGTCATGTCTGAAAACCAGTTGTTTAAAAGTCTATAGGAAAAAGGGTATAAATAAGCAAGGTCCTACAAACTTTATTGTATGGAGAATAAAGCTATGGAGGTTGCCACCTTCAGCCTGCCAGAGCAATGATAGGAGGGTGCTGGTGCAGAAAGTTGGCAGTGTGAAGCACAGATGGCAAAGGGATGAGAGGGACGAGAAACGGAGGCAAAGCTAAAATGGTTAGAAGAATGAGAGCTACTTGCTGATTAATGACATCCCTCCACTGAAATGCCTGTATAGAGAATTGCAAAGAAGATTTTCTATAGTAGAATATTAGACAGGGATGTATAGGGATGTGAATGAGTAGTCAACTAGTTAGTTAACCGATAAGCCTAGCCTTACAGGTGGCCCCCGACTTGTGACACGATCGGTTCCTGGGGAAGCATCGCAAGTCGGAGGCGTCGTAACTTGAACCTCATTTATAATAGGCATCGTGTGCCATTTTAAATGCGGGCCGAGGACATAAGTCGGGGGTTTTCGGCCCCTTCCGCACTTAAAAAAAAATGGTTGGAAGTGTGGAGAGTCGCAACTTGGGCGGTTGCAACTCAAGGGTTTCCTGTATTGGTTAATCTGGTCACCTACTCGCATTTCCCCTCCCCCTTGCTGCCTCTGTTACAGGGCAGCTGGTTTTTAAACTGACTTCCCTTGCGGACCTGCTCCCGCCTGGCACCCCACGTTGCTGCCTTTGTATCTGTATCTGCGTTCCTCCGCTGCCACCGAGGACTATAGAAGAGTCGACTAACCGCTAAGAATTTGTGTGGTTAGTCAACTATTCTATTACCCACTATCTAACATCCCTAATATTAGACAAAGAGAAAATATTTTGCAGACTCTTCATCCCTTGTCAGAGTCAGGAGCATTGATCAAGGGAGATCATAATTTGGTGAGGAAACTTCAAGATGCATCACACACAAGACACTTTTGTGTTATAACATTTGCATGCTTACATTTTTTTGTTGCTGCATTTCACTTCCTGGGCACTTAAAAGGACTCCTAGAGATTAATTTCCAAGGAGTAGTGCTAGTAGGTTTCAGAAAGAAATTGTGTGTATGCAACACTTGATGTGTGTGGAGAGTAAAGAGGATGGGAGAAAAAGCAACTAAAAAGCCTGAATTTGGATGAAGAGTGAGTTCCCTTAACACTAACTTCAAACGTTTTTGTTCTTCCTGTCTCATTTCCTGGCTCTCTCCTCTCAAGCTCTTCCAGTGTTCTTAAAGTATGTAGCTATTAAATAATCAGAGTTCAGGATCAGGCCTTTAATATAAACTATGTGCTGTTAACATTTATTGTCTTATAACATACTGCTTTTATCTCCTCTTTTAGGGCCCAGTTGACAATGTGTCTTCGTGCTATCATTAAGCATGACTTTCCTGGCCATTGGACAGCAGTAATAGACAAGATAGGCTATTACTTGCAATCTCAGAACAGTGGGAGCTGGCTTGGCAGCCTGTTGTGTTTGTATCAGCTGGTGAAAACTTATGAGTAAGTGGATTTCCATCAGTAAAATATAAATCAGTGTTATCTCAGCTGATTTCTCCATTTGGAAAAAAAGAGCTCAAAGAGTGTTGACATTTCTCTAGGGAATTCAGATGAAGGATGGGAATTTCTGATTGCCAGATGTTTGCTTTCTTGCATGTAAATGAGAACTATTTACCATGTCTATATTGACAACAGTTTGAAGCATCAGAGAGTCTTAGGCTATGTCTGTGTTGCAGAGAAGAGCCCACAGTGCCGAATCTCAAAGCCTGGGTAAAATAGCAGGGTAAATTTTCATGCCGGGGCTGGAGTCCAGTCTCTAAAACCCAGTGGAGAAGGCAGGGAGGCTCAGAGCCTAGGCTCAACGAGAATGATAATGTTTACATTGCTACTTTTAGTCCCTAGAACCTGAGTCAATTGTTCCAGGCTCTGAAACTTGGCCCCCGTGGGTTTTTCTTTGAACTGTCGACATACCCTTAGTGATTTTTTTTTTTTCTTATCTAACTCTTTTTTGTTCAAGTTTCTTCCTTGGGTGTTTTACTTGAGTAGAACTATTTGTGAATAACTATCATAAATGTATGCAAAACTTTGTTCTAAGGACCCCAAAATGTTTTATGTAGCACACGCAAGTATCATGATATTTATGTTTTGGTAGTGCCCACAATGTTTGTAGTGCCAAACACAGGAAAACAAAGGCTTGGTCTGCACTACTGTGGTAAATCAATCTAACTTACACAATTTCAGTTATATGAATAATGGAGCTGAAGTCAATATTGTTAGATCCACTTACTGTGGGGGTTACACCGTGCTGTGTTGGTGGGAGTAGGGATGTAATAGTGTTCTCGATTAACCGATAAGCAAAAGCTTATAAATTAATCCATAGACTACATGCATTTCCTCCCCCCCCCCCCCCAGTACATTTTTTAGCAGGCTGGCCAGCAGTCCTGCTCAGTCTTGGCTCACGCTGGGTCCAGGACTTACCCCTGTTGCGGCTCTAAGTGTGTTAGGACCTGGGTGGGCAGGTAGCTCGGCTCAGTTCCAGCTCACACCGGGTCCAGAAGCTCAGACCCCCCCACCCACCCTAGACAGGGGCTGCTGTCTCTTTATCAGAGGCAACAGCACAGGGTGACAGGTAGCCAGTCTTCGGGGGGAGCTGGTTTTTAAACTGGCTTCCCTCGCAGACCAGCTCCCGCCTGCCACCCCATGCTGCTGCCTCTGATACAGAGGCAGCAGCACAAAGTGGCAGGGGGCTCCTTGGAAGTAAAGCTGGAGTGCACTGGCTTCTGGGCCTGCCCCTGGGGACTATAGAATAGTCGACTAACGGATAAGAATTCATGAGGTTACTCCACTATTCAATTAACCGATATTTAACATCCCTAGGTGGGAGAGTGCTTCACTTGAACTTTCCTTACGCTTCTTGGGCAGGTGGAGTACACAAATTGATGCGAGAGTGCTCTCCCATTAATTTAACATGTCTTCAACTAACCCGTGGCTAAAATGACACTCAGTGCATTGATTGCAGCAATGCTGATCTACCAGGAAGTGAAGACATACATATAGTCTCTACCCCCAACATGTGTCTGATCTAATTAGACAAGTGACATAGAAAGAGCAAGGGAGAGGGTGTCTCTCAAATACATACATTTGAAAATGTAAGTAAACACCAACTCTCTCTACTGTTGTGTCACTGAAATGTAGCCTACTTGGGTAAGAAATTGTAGCCAGGTGGCTAATCAACACACAACAGTGTGGTGTTGGGGAGAATGAAACTTTGAGTCATTACCATAATCTATATACAAACAGGAAATGCCATGGGATGTTTGGGGTCAGCCAGAATTTACCTGACACACTGGATTACAAAGTACAGTAAATACATCTTGTTTCAGAAAGCAGGGTCTGAGAACACCACTTCTTTTGGATAACTCATTGATTTGTAGGACTTGTCTTTTGGAAGTGTGTGTGTTGGGGAGGAAGTGGAATTATGAAAAGAATCTGGGAATAATATTGATATACATTATATCCAGTGCCTAACAATCAGTCAGCATGTGGATCTATGCCAAGATAAAGTCTTGGAATATTTTGTCCTCATTTCTTATGGAGGGATATCTGTGGTTGACTTGTGGTTTTTCATGTGGAGGAGTTTCTTGCAGTAGAAACACTTTTGTCCAAGCTAGCTTGTCCTGTCTTGTTTCTAAAAGAGCTGGATTGTATAAAATGGGAGAATTGGGGGAGGAGCTGTCCCTAGGCATACGCAAAATACTTGGCTACAGAGGACACTGAAAGAGTGCCCCAGTGTAGCTGTGGTGTATGTCTGACGGAGAACACTGAGCAGCTCTGCTGGTTCCTCTCCAGCCTCTCCCTGCTCTCTCTCGGCCAGCAGCAGCTAGCTAATGAGAGTTCCCTGCTGCCAAACTGGGAGCAGAGAGGAGTTCCCAGTGCCTATAGCACCACTCTGGCCCCAGGGAAGCCCTTGGCTCCTGGTAATCTGCGGGGTGGGGGTGAGCCCCAGGCCCCTAGCACAGTGGTCACCAATCAGTAGCTCGGGATCTACTGGTAGATCTTGGAGCCTCTGACAGGTGATCTTGACTATTTTGGCCTAGAGTCTATCAAGTGCCTGCACTTCAGCTGCCACCTGCCCCCACTGCTGCTCATCTCCTGCCCTTTGCCTTGGAACTGCCCCTCCCCCGGGAGCCTCCTGCTTTCTGAGCAGGGCAGGGAAGGGAGAAGAGGGGCACTGATGTCAAGGTGCCCCCTCCCACTGTATTCTTTCTCCGCAGAGCAGAGAGGGGGCACAACAGGGCTTAGGATGGAGTTTGCTGACTGCTTTAGGGAGTGGGCCAGGGCCAGGGCAGGGGTGAGCCTGCCTTAGCCCCACTGCACCACCAACCAGCAGTGCCCAGCTGAAGCCCATATCCCAAACTCCTACCCCAGTTATGAACCCCCTCCTGCACTCCAAGCCCCTGCCCTAGCTCCGAGCACCCCGGCATCCAAACACCCTCCCAGAGCCTGCACCTAGAACCTCCTCCAACATCCCAACTGCCTGTCCCAAGAGCAGCTCAGAGCCCCTCTCACACTCCAGATCCCTTAATCCAAGACCAGAGCCTGCACCCCAACCCTCTGCCCCAGCCTGATGAAAGTGAGTGAGGATGGGCAAGAGAGGGAGGATGGAGTGAGAAGGGGCAGGAAGGAGGTGGGGCAAAAGTATTTATATCTGAGGTAGCTCTTGGACTTGCACTTACATTCAAAAAGTGATCTCGTGCTCTAAAAGGTTGGAGACCACTGCCCTAGCAGAAGCCATGTGCGGGGAAGGGAGGGAAATCCCAGGTCCCCCGGTAGGAGCCGAGTGGTGGCCAGGGAAGGAAGCACCAGATCCCTGGCAGGAGCCATGTAGTAATGGGATGGGAAGGAAGTACCTGGACCCCAGGAGAAACTGGGAGGGGGGAAGAGGGGAAGCTAAGTTGCATAGGGATCAATAATTTGTAAGGATGGCCCTGGGAATAGTTTTGGATTGTAAGGTTGCTCAATTCACCTCTCAGCCACAAGGTTTAATGAGCAATAATCGCCTTGGTCAGTATGAAATCCACGTGGACTTAGAAAGTATTGAAATATAAAGTTAAGTGTAAAACTAAAGCTATAATCCATTTTCCTCAGCATCCAACTTTTGTAACTATATTTTAGATTCTGGCTGTGTAAGCCACAGAGATAGCAGTTTGCACAGATGCACCATGACATCTAGAATCTCTCAAGAGTTGATGCCTCTTGACAGTGCTTGACCACTGCCAAGAACTGAGGTGTGATTGATTCTTGACCACTTTCCAAAATGTGGAAGCCCATACTGGAGGATAAAGTACTTTGTTTTTGTGAAGGAATAAAGCAAGTTAATGGCCCAGAGTTATTGTAATGCCTTTGTAGACATTTGGAGGAGCAGCTATAATTTATTGGATAACAGGATACAACTTATCTTCGAGTTGTGCTTCCAAGGAAAATGCTGGATTGTGAATACGGTGCCTCCTTTGTAGTACTGTATACTGTATGTACTCTGGGACCAATTGTCAGGGGTGCCAAACGCTCTTTGCTTCCTCTGACATCAGCTGGAGCCTCAAGCATGTGGCATCACTGAAAATTAGTTCCACTATTTATCTAATTAATTGACCAGTTATTTATATTTATAAAACCAGACATACATTTTTTAAAAGATCCCAAAAGCCTAGCCAACCAAAAGAGCTTTTCCTACCCGCTGAAGGCTATTTACTTACTTACTGAGTACCAGCAGTGAGCTTGGTACTACATGAGCATGTAATAAGTCATAGTCCCTGCTCCAAGAAGCTTACAGTCTAGTTGCAAGGAAATATTTATTATTTGTATTTCTAATGCACCTAGAAGCCCTACTCATAAACCAGGACACCATTATGTTAGTTGCCGCACAAATACAGAACACAGGGGTGGTTCCTGCCCCAAAGAGCATACAGTCCAAGCAAGATTAGTCCTGTCCATAGTAGCATTTGACATTTTTCTGTCTGCTGGTAGAAAGGTTTGCATGCATTGTGTGGGCTGTCAGATGGAGGCCGCAGGAAAGGAGAAACAAATGAACACTGCACTCATGAGTGTCAGGGCATTTTTTTAAAGAAGATGAATCATTGGATCATGGAGAAGGAATGGGCTTTAGTACTGGGAATACTCAGATCCTTGATATCTATGTTTGTCCTTGTTTGCAGGTATAAGAAAGCAGAGGAGCGAGATCCTCTCATAGCAGCAATGCAAATATTCTTGCCTCGGATTCAGCAACAGATGATCCAGCTTCTTCCTGATAACTCCCACTACTCTGTACTGCTTCAGAAACAGATTTTAAAAATCTTCTATGCACTAGTGCAGGTAGGCATCTGTGCACAGAGAGCAATTTGAAATTGTAGATTGTTGGGAACAACAACCCACTTACACATATATCCCCCTTTCCAAAAGCCGGTTGGATAAGATCCTGCTGATTCTGTACATGTATATAATTAACCAACTAGCTCTTTAGAACAATAACATGTGTTGCACATACCCAAAAATGCTATTCCTCCATGTTCAGAGGGTTCCAAAAAGCCTTAGCAAATACAGGCTTTGTAATGTGCCCTAAAAGTTAATAGATTCAGGCTATTATGTACTAAGAGGAAGGAGCAAATCACAGAGCTTGTCTAGACAGTTAGTGCATGGCAGACTGGGGTGTAAATCTACCTTGCACCAGACTGTCACATGTTAACTGGCTATATCAGTGATGGGCAATAACCAGCCTTTGAGCCAGATTCAGTTTGCCAGGGTTAGCCCCTGGTGGGCTGCTGCTGCTTTATTTACCTGCGTTTCCACAGGTATGGGTGCTTGCAGCTCCCGTTGGCTGCAGATTGCTGTTCCTGGGCAATGGGAGCTGCGGCAGGCCATGTCCTGGTCTGCACTGCTTCCCGCAGCTCCTATTGGCCAGGTATGGTGATCCAAGGCCAGCAGGTGCTGCAAGTGGCCATAGCTGCAGAGGATCTCCTCATTTTATCTGTAATAAGTTCATCTTGAGTGGTTTTGCCAATTAATAAAGCTATTTTGGAACCTAATAAGTCCCTGTGGCAGACCCTTATCATCATTGCCTCCCCACATGAAAGCATGTGGAGTGTTATATGCCCTCCCAGGGGTTTTTGCAGTCACTAATGAGAGGGATTGCCAGAGTCCTCAAGTTGCTACCCCTGTATTCAAAGAAGCTGGATTTATTTGGTAGAAAAGTATATTTGCCTGAGGGTGAGGGGGAAAGTTGCATCTTAGAATTGCCAACCAACAGGTTCTGGTGGGGTGTTTTGATTTTAGCTTATTGCATGGAAACTGGCTATATGTGGCCAGTTATTGTTTGGCAGGCTAGCAAGAGTTAGATCTAGTCTCCAGATTGCCATGCACTAGCAGTTCATCAGACAAACCTATAGTCAAGGTCTTGTCCTCATCCTCTTGCTTATCTAGGTTAGGGGTGTAAAATCCTGGTTAATCAGTTAAACATTAGGTTTAGCCATTTAACTGACTAAGTGAGATCCAGACCTGGCTGCCACGGGTGAAGTAGCCTTCTGCCTGTGGCAGGCCGCAGCTGGGGGTCTGTTCCCAGGTAACTGGTTACCCGTTCCCAAACCTAATCTAGGTAGTATCTAGCTTGAATGCCTCACATAGAACACTTATTGCAAATGTCAGTTAAAAGAGCCAACATAATCTTTGCCATTTCCTCCAGTGCTTTTTCCAGCTTCCTATCACCAGTTTTGTCTGGATGGAGCCCTAAGATTTCAAGTGTTGCTCTCATCTATGTGCCAGTCTGATACTGTTTGAGGCAATTGGCTACATCTTTTAACTAACACAAAGTAGCACAAGAAAGAAGGGTGTATTCCATTCATTGAAAATACTGCATGTTAATTGCTAGGCAGATTATCTTACATTTCTCCCTCTGTTTACTGCTTCTCTAAAATAAATAGTATTTTGCCTTGATTGATTACTTGTCTTTTAATTAGTCTGTTTGGTTGACTTGATATTTTTTCCCTTTAATATTTTTCATAGTCAGCCTGAGAGGTGTAAATTTGCCATTTTTGCACCATAATAAATAAAACTTGTTTAAAGAGAAGCCACAGTTTCCTAAAGAAGTGTAGCTAATGTAGAAATGCTTTTAAGTTCCTTTGAAGAAAATTAACTTTATTCATCCTTACGTTTTCTTCTTCCCCTGTTTCAGTATGCATTGCCACTCCAGCTGGTGAATAACCAGACCATGACTCAGTGGATGGAGATTTTCCGTGCCATCATCGATAGAAATGTGCCTGCTGTAAGGTTTATGTCCCTGGAGAGAGACTGACATTGATTTCTTTTGGATGGGAAAATGGGGATGTTCTGCGAGGAGAAATTATTGAGCTAATCTGTAATGATATCATCCAGGCAGGAGTCTCGCTCTCAGGACTAGTGTCTCTGATACAAGTCATGCAGGCACCTCACTAGTTTGTAAGATTTTGACTGTTTGAGGTAGCTGTACAGTATATACTCCAACTTTGGGTATTTCAGAAACTCCCAAACATTTTAGTCAGTTTGTTTCAGAAACAGGAAGCAAAAGCTCTCCATGATCATATAGATGTCATGTCCACTCCATGGACATACAGTGTAAACACACTATCTGTTCCTGCCCCCCACCCTCATAAAAGGGAAGTGCACTGTGCTCGGCTGGGGGCTGGGAGGCAGCGGCAGAGCTAGGTGAGGGGAGTGGGGCAGGCATGTGGGGCTCTTGGGGTGGGGCTAGTAGTGAGGGGACTAGGGGGGCAGGGATGGCACTGGGGAGAAGGCTAATATTGGGGCTCGGGGCTGGCACAAGGGGAACAAAGGGATGGGTGCAGTGGGGCTCTGGAAACAGGAGGCTGCAACTGAGGCATTTGGGGCTGGGGGGCTAGCACTAGAGTACTCTGAGGGTGAGAGGCTGGCACTGGGGTGGGAGGGGTTGGGTGCAGGGGACTGTAGGGTCAGTGGCTAGTATTGCGGGGTAGTGGAGGGGTGAGGGGCTCTAGGGGTTAGGGCTGGCACTGTGGCAGAAAGGGCTTTTTATACCAGGGACCGGTAAACCCATTTACAAACTTTTGGCATACAGGCAACATTTTATTTGCATATTTGACTATTCATTATTTGCATAATGCATTTGCATAATGCATATGCAAACATGCAAATAAAACGTTACCTGTCCGCCAAAAGTTTGTGAATGGGTTTGCCAGTCCCCGGTATAAAAAAGGTTGGGGACCACTGCGTTGGGGGATCTGCGAGCAGGTTTCCAGGGATCCCCCCCGATAAACTAGAGAGCAGGGCCAACATTGGAGTTTTTGGGACGCAGGGCAGAAAGCCCGAGCCCCACATGCAGGGCTAACACTGCAGCCTGAGCATCAAAGCCTCGAGAGGGCTCCTGTTTCATTGGGTCTCCTGGCAGTTGCCCTTCTTGCTATCCCCTATTGCTGGTTTTAACTTTTAAGCTACTGGCTATGCAGAAGAACAGTTGTGGCACAGGCGGGCCAAGGAATTTTTATAGCATGTTGAGGGCATCTGGTAGCAGCGTCTTCAGCATGCGAGCTGGGGTTTGCCAGATCCAATAGTCCCTACTGATAGATAGCAGCGCTGCAGCCCATTTCTGCAGGGGAACAGAAATTCTGTGCATATCACACTAATTTCTGCAAAATTTGGCATTGTGCAGTGGCACAGAATTCCCTCAGGAATAAATTTAGTGTGGCCATGTAGTCAATGTACATGTATATGTAATGGAGTAACCTGAGCCCAGCAGTGATATGTTGTTCTGTAATCAGATTGCATTTCAGGAATGCACAATTAGCTACCTTTGGCATTTGCAAACTTCTGAATGCATGCCTTCACAGTCCTATTCTCTTTCCATCTTTTGTGTGAATGTATGGTATGTGCATAGACGTGATTATTTTATATCAAATGAGAGAGCAAACATAAATACAGATTTTTAGATGGGTTACTTTCAATGTAATAGTACATTTGGAGGATCGCATTAAAAGAAAAAAATTCTATCACATTTTATTCTGGTAGCTAGTGTATCTATTAATAAAATTGGAAGTTTAACATTTGTATCTGAATTTGCATTAATTCAGTCAATGGGTTTTTTTAATTTAATTTTTATATACTTTACCTGTTTTATTCATTTGTAGGAGACATTAGAGATTGATGAAGATGATAGACCAGAGCTGGTGTGGTGGAAGTGTAAGAAGTGGGCATTACATATCGTAGCTCGTCTTTTTGAACGGTAATAAGTGATTAAAAACTAATGTGGCATAAAAACGTCATTTTTTACTTAGCTATCTTTTGAGGATATTCATATGCTTTTCTGATAAAACTGTTAAATACAACATCAGTTTTATCATTTATACGTTAATGGCTATTGGTCTGATCCTGAATGAAGATCTATTTACAGGGTTGGGAAACCTTTTTGGGGTCAAGACCTGCTGGCCCACAGAAAAATCAGTTGGGGGCTGCACTTAAATGAGAAGCAAAAGAAGGAAAATGAGATCCTCACTGACGTGGCCCCTGAGAAGGAGAAAGGCACTCCTCACGTTCCCCTCTCACACCAGAGTCGAGGGGGGCCCAGGCTAGTAGATTTTGTGTGTTCCAGCCCCACAGGAGAGCAGCGGGGGCCTGGAGCACCAGCATGGGCTCTCCAATGCTAGCGGAGGAGCCCCAAGTCTTGGGGGACAGATCCAGGCAAGCCGGGGACCACATCCAGCCCCTGGACCTTAGATTCCCCACCCCTGATCTATTACCATGTGACAAACCAATAGCTCTAATTTGAGTTCCTCCTTTCCCAGGCTTCAGTAAAGTCAGATTTCACTTGCTAGTTCTCAGTCATTCCAATAAAATTAATTAAGCTTTTCATCAGTGTGTCCTCCTGCCCATGCTTAAATCCAAAATACCAATGCATGGATTTAAAAAAAAAATGGAATCCATATATCCTGTGGCAAAAATGCAGCTTTAGTTATTGGCTACAATATTATGCTTTGTGCATAGCTAATTAAAATGGGGGAAATGAATGAATCATTGTGTAAAATATAATGGCCTAGAATGATGTTTGTGGAAAGAAATTATTCAGTGTACATATCTCTTGTGAAAGAGGAGTTGTGCTTACGTGGCTTTTGTATGTTTGCAAGCTTAATCAATGACTGTGTTGTCCTGTTAAACATAAAACTTTGCTTCAAAAGTATAAATATCTTGTTTTCTTTTTTTGTTTAAAGGTATGGAAGTCCTGGAAATGTAACAAAAGAATATTTTGAATTTTCAGAGTTCTTTTTAAAAACTTATGCTGTGGGAATCCAACAGGTAACAGTGCTACTTTTGTTTCTGAATTAGCATAAGTTCTCAATATTAAAAGCACTGTGAAATGTAATTGCCTTTTTTGGTACAAAAAAGGTAGAGATTAAATATGTGTAAACTTGGCTAAAAAGCCCAGTAAAGAGAGGGCACAATAGTTCTATGTAAATATCAAAGGGCTAAACTTCAGAGGAGAAATGATTTTGGAGGTACAAGTGGTATAATTATGAGTAATAGAAGAAACTGAAAGAGAAACTCTCCCATTACTTGAAATACTTTAAAATTTCAACTGCCTAAAAGACTAGGAAGCATACCTTAAGAAACAATTTGCCTTATAAGGCAAATGGGCTAGATAAACTGCACAGGTCTCTTTCCATTTTTAGCTTTTATAAGTTAATGATTCACTACACTTCTCAGATGTATTGAGCGCTGTATGAAACTATTTAGCTAAGTAGTCATTACAGTAGACTTCCGATAATCCGGCACCTTTGGGACCTAGGTGGTGCCGGATTATTGGATATGCCAGAGTATCAGGAGGTACTCCAGCGGGGGGCTGTGATGGGTCTGCCGGGACCCGCACTGCGTCTGGGGGCTGGGCGGGGAACGGCGCGGCGAGGGGCGAACCCTCCGCCTTTTTGCAGGAAGGTGGGGGAAGTCCCATGCAGCCGCTGAGAGTTTCCGGGAAGGGAGCAGGCTCCCCACCTCCCAGACTGCAGTAGTTATCGCCGAGCAGGGGGGTGAGGGGCGGCGCTGCGGGACCAACCCAGCTGCACCCCAGCTGCTCTGCTCTGCCGCTTCCCCAAGTCCGCCGCTTGTCAGTTTCAGCAGCAGCAGTGGCAGACTTGGGGAAGCGGCGGAGCGGGGAAGCGGCGGAGCAGAGCAGCTGGGGTGCTACCAGGTTGGTCCTGCAGCACCACCCCTCACCCCCCTGCTCGGCGCCCAGCAGCACCCCAGCTGCTCTGCTCCGCGGCTTCCCCAAGTCTGCCGCTGCCACTGCTGAAACTGACGAGTGGCGGACTTGGGAAGCGGCAGAGCAGAGCAGCTGGAGTGCTGCCCGGTTGGTCCAGCAGTGCCGCCCCTCACCCCCCTGCTCGGCGATAACTACTGCAGTCTGGGGAGTGGGGAGCCCGCTCCCTTCCTGAAAACTCTTGGTGGCTGTGTGGGGCTTCCTCCGCCTTCCTGCAAAACGGAGGAGGGTTCTCCCCTCGCCGCGCCGTTCCCCACCCATCCCCTGGCCGGACGCAGTGCGGGTCCTGGCAGACCCGTCACAGGGGTATAATCCCCTTCCCCTCTTCTCCCTTTCTCTTTCCCAGCTGCGAGCGCCTATGGAGCTCACAGCAGCTCCAATTGTCCGGCTGGCCAGAGCACTTCCGGGCTATCAGGAGTGCTGGACCACTGGATGCCGGACAGTTGGAGTTTTACTGTATATATTTATTGCTTGTTAAATGCTAACATTGTGTTAGTGCCTGTATGAGATACAGATACTCGTTGGGCCAGGGACTAGGTAGTAGAGAAGACAAATACAAGACCCAGTTTCTAAGAGCCCTAGAGGAAGGTATTTGTTTATAAAGTGTGCTACAATGTGTTTACTAGTCTACTATGAAGAATTATTAGTAAATAAAACTGCCTTTTTCAAAATAAATGACCATTCTGATTTGTATACTTGTCAGTTCTCCATCTTTAACTCATAATAGGAGCCACGTGGGGAGGGAAGCTTCAGGCCCCCTGTAGAAATGGTGCAGGAGGTGGTGGAGGGAAGGAAGTACCTGGACCCTGGCAGAAGCTCGGAGGTGCCCTTAGTTGCGAAGAACATCATAATTTGTAGGAACAGCCTTTCACTGTGGGACCTGGGGGCCAGCACAGGAAAGGGGAAACCCTGCCCAACACCAGCACAGGAACCTTACCCGTGGATGGTGGCCTCGCCAGCAACATGCAGAGACCTTCCCCTTGCCGGCCACTGTCTTACTGGTGCAGCCACCCCCCTGGTCACTATGCAGCATGACTGTCCCTCCTAACAGCCCCCTCCCATTCCGTGTCATGGAAAACAGTCCCATTCCAGGAACATCCTGTTTACCTGGCATAACCAAGCCCTGACCTTGCTTTAAGTTAGGATAAGAGGAAGCTGCATACCACATTTGGTGGCCCTAGCTCTTACCAGTTAGGAGGAGTTTTTGAACAAACGGACTCAGAGACAGACAGACAGATGCACATTTCTAAAATATATAGCTAGATTAGTGACCTACTATAAATATTTTCTTGCTTGCTATAAAAAGAAGCCTCCTATCTATAGAGGAATGCTGTAGAATGAAAGTTCCCAGTTGTTCCAGTGGATTGTTGTTCTGATCAAAGAGAATGAATATGATCTAGTATTAATGGCAACCTGCTGTTAGGACTTCTGCCTCTCTTCCCAACTTTGCCATAAACATGTCGCAACCTTAGTAAAGTCACTTAGAGCTCAGTTTTTAAATATGGATTCCTCAAATTTTGGCATCTAAATTTTAGCCACCTAAATCCTATTTATAGCTTCAGGTTCTATTTGGCTACCGAAATTTGAACATACAGCCTGTAATGGGTTGTGACTCACTGCTACAGTGCTTTCTGCTGGTCTATCTGAGAATTAGCTCTTCCAGCCCTGGGATGCTCCCTATTGGCTGGTGTCTCGTCCTCAGTTACTTGCCTCTTCTATTAGTGTCTCTGTCACTCATCAGGCCCCGTGTTCTTCTCAGCCTACTGTGCCCCTTCTCTTGTGGTACTGCCCCGCAGCAGTACCCCCATACTCTGGGGTCCTCCCCGCCCAAGGAACCCTAACCCCCTATATCCACCTTGCCTCAGTGATCCTATCCCTGCCTCAGGGGAAAACTGCAGTCTGAAATAGCCACTCATCATTGGCAAGAGCATGTGGACCTGCTGCCTTCTCCAGTCCTGGCTGCCTTCTTGCAGCTCTAGTTCCCCTAGGCTTGAAAGCAAGGCCTCAGCCTGGGAGTTCGCCTGGCCAGAACTCCCGAGCACTTCTCTGTCTCAGGTACCCTCTCTAGCTTCCAGAACAGCCAGGTCCTTCCTGCTCCACATATAGACTGTAATGGGTTGTGATTCATTGCCACAGTGCCTCCATGCCTGGCACTGTGGAAGAGTGAGCTCCTCATCTCCAGGATCCCTTCTCAAGGGCCTTGCCAGGCTCTGATTGGCTCTATCTAGCCCTCTTCTTATTTGGTCTCAGCCCCAGCCTTCACTAAGGGCTGCTGTAACCCTTTATGAACCAGTGTGCGGCAAGCACCCCATCATATAGCTCTTAACATCTGTTCCTTACTTTTCCCCATCTGTAGAAATGAAGAGATAACTTACTTCACTGAGTTCCAAGGCTTTTTGAGGCCCCAATCCTGCAAACATTTATGAATATGTTAAATTTTGTTATTGTTAGTAATTCTATTATGGGAGAATTCCTGGTAACACATATTTGAAGGCTCAGAACTTCAGTGCTTAAATTATTATTAATGTTTGGATGAAAGGCATTATAGAAGGAATTAATACTTGAGCTTCTACTTAAAATGAAATTGACCTGTCAGTGTCTTTACTATAAAAAGGTTACATTATATTTTAAAATCTTCACACTTCATTAAGAAAATAAATTTATTATTCCCTTAGGTTCTCTTAAAAATCTTGGACCAGTACAGGCAAAAAGAATATATTGCTCCTCGTGTCCTTCAGCAAATCTTAAACTATCTGAACCAAGGGGTCAGTCATTCTGTAACATGGAAGCAGATGAAACCACACATACAGGTCAGTGCAAGAACACAGTTGCAAACATTTAAATAACATTATTACCATGAATTGAAGTTGAGATTTTGACTGGTATAAAGAGTCTTGCAGAATCTTTCTCACAGCAGTAAATCTGGAAAATATTTGCACAGAGATATACTTACTCTGTTACTTCATTGTTCTGTTTACCTTTTGCCTTTATTGCAGATATTTGCATTTAAATAAGAGCTTTTCCCCTCTGAGAATAGTTTTTTATTTTGCTTTTATCCTACAATGAAGTTATAATCTTATGCTTTGATTACTCATTTTTTTGCCTTTGGGTAGGATTCCTAGAAAGATGCTGGAACAAATTATTAAACAATCCATTTGTAAGCACTTTGGGGATGACAGGGTTATAAGGAATAGCCAGCATGGATTTGAAATCATGCCAAACTAACCTAATTTCCTTTTTTGACAGGGTTACTGACTTAGTGGATGTGGGGGTGGGGAAGCTGTAAAATTATATCTCTTGCTTTTAATAAGACTTTCTACACAATCCCACATGACTGTCTCATAAGCAAACTAGGGAAATGGAGTCTAGATGAAATTACCGTAAGTGGGTGCACAGCTGGTTGAAAACCCATACCCAGAGAGTAGTTATCAATGGTTCTCAGTCAAATTGAGAGGGTGTGTCTAGTGGGGTGCCTGCAAGGCCAGTACAGTATTAGTCAATATTTTAATTAATTACTTGGATAACAGAATGGACAGCATGCTTATCAAATGTGCAAATGACACCATGCTGGCATGAGCTGCAAGCATACTGTAGGACAGTATTAGAATTCAAATAGATCTTGACAAATTTGAGAATTGGTCTGAAATCAACAGGCCAAAATTCAAATAGAGCAGTGCAACATATTTCACTTAGGAAGGAAGAATCAAATAGACAGCTACAAAGTGGAGAATAAGGTGGTAGTACTGCTGAAAAGGACATGGAGATTATAATGGATCACAAATTGAATATGAGCCTAAAATGGGATGCAGCTGTGGAAAAAAAGCTAGTATCCTTCTCAAGTGTATTGATGGGAGTATTGTATGTAAGATATGGGGGGTGATTTTCCCAGTTGGCACAGGTGAGGCCTCAGCTGTAATATTATATTCAATTTTAGGCACTGCGCTTCAGGAAAGATGGGAATAAATTGGAGGGAGTCCAGAGAAGGGCAACAAAAATGATAAAATTGTAAAAAGCCTGAAGTAGAAGGAAAGGTTAAAACACCTGGGCATATTTAGTCTTGAGTAAAGAAGACTGAGAAGAAGCCCGAGAACAGTTTTTTAAAATATGTTATAAACAGGATGGTGGCAATTGTTGTTCATGCCCACTGAAGGTAGGGTAAGAAGCAATTAACTTAATCCACAGCAAAGGAGATTTAGGTTATATATTAGAAAAAACTTTGCAATTATAAGTGTACTTAAACTTTGGAATAGGCTTTGAAGAATCCCTATCATTGGAGGTTTTTAAGAACAGCTTACACAAACATCTGCCAGGGATGGCCTAGATTTACTTCGTCCTGCTTCAGCGAATGGGGCAAGGTTTGATGACATCTTGAGATCTCTCCCAGTCTTATATTCTGTGATTCTATTATTGTAAATATACATATTCAACATTGACTGCACTATAAGATAAAGAAAGGGAAGACAAACTGTAAGGAAATGATCACTTGTTTAACCACTTCTTTTGTAATTGTAACATGTGGGAGCAACTAAAGAAAAATGATTTTCATCTCCGTATTTTGTTTTCCTGTCATAAAGTCCCCAGGTGTAATTAGCTTATCAGAAAAGAAATCCCATAAGTATTAGGAGGGGAAAGTAAAATATCTACTCTTATTTTAGTGCCACATTGTGAAATCCTCACACAGAATATGTTCTGCTGCTATTAGATTATGCCCTATGCTATATTCTTTGGGTTGTACTATAGCATGATGGAGTAAAACTTATTGCTGAGCCCATTAAAAATGCAATGTGTATATCATAAGACTATCCCAGTGAGAAAAATAATTTAAGATAACTGACCTTATTTGTTATAAAAAGGTACAATGTAGTGGTGGGGAGAGGCTATACTTGAAATATGTTTTGTGCATTTGAACGTATTTGATTTCTCTGCTCTTAGAGTATATCTGAAGAAGTGATTTTCTCCCTAATGTGTTATAAAGATGAGGATGAAGAGCTGTGGCAAGAAGATCCATATGAGTACATTCGCATGAAATTTGGTAAATGTTTGCTCCCTGTCTTTGCCATAATTGTACACTGTAGGTTCCTCTAGTTACAATATTGTATTCACCACTGTGCCACGGTAGAGTTTACCAGAGTTGAAGGGAGAGTCTAAAAGTGAGATTAATTTCTCTTTAAAGCCTACTCTGTAATGTAAGTGGGAGAAAACTGGTTTTGTCCATTTAAATAGTATGTGTGTAAGATTGGCTCTAAAAAGGTTGCTTACCCGTTTCAGACCAAATTTGATTGTTCTCTTTATTCTTGCCCTTCCTCCCCTTGCTACATGGGTACCTAATGTGTGTTTTCTTAGATTCCCCCATTTTGCTCACTTAAACATACTTTTAAGGCCCTGTATTGAATCACTGGTAAGCTTAGACATTAGACCATACTGTAAGGAAGTGCAGCTCTAGTTGATCAAAGAGGGCCTGACATACTGTTGAAGGTGGGTATGTTTTGAATGCCACTTATTTTTATTAACATTTTTGAAATAATTACAAATATGCACTTTCAAAAGATGAACATAAGAATTAAAGTATAAAGGCATGGGGCCATATTGTGAGTCCTTTATTCCATTTTTAGGATCTACTGGAAAATAGGTTTTTATTCCCTAATAGAATAGGAAATCCTGCTGAAAAAGTTCCCAGAACTAAGAGTTACAGAGGGAATTAAGATAAAAACAAAACTGGTTAACTTTTGGCTGGCATTTATTTGAAAAGTGTCATTTAGATTTTCTTGGAATAATAGAAAATAAAACCTACAAAGAGATATTATAGAACTGTAAGACATTGTAAGATATTAATATTCAGTGAGCAAAGATATAGCCAAGACTTCAGCATCTGAATCCAGTTCTTCATGGACAACCATTTAGTTCTGACCTTTTTCTTATGTAGCTGAAGCATTTAGACTTTTGCATTTTTCATTTTTTTTTAAAGAAGGTTAGGGAGAAATACTCAGTCTGACAGTATATTTATTTAGTATGCTACATCTGTAATGACTTACTTTGGAGATACCAGGAAAATAGAAATTGCCTTCTTATTTCTAGACTTTGTTCATTATCCCATCTGTTATCTGATGCTGCAAAAATTGAAGAAATCACTTCAAAATCATGTAGCAATATTTTGCACAGTAGTAACATTTTATAGGGTATATAAATACACTTGCACCGTGTTTCAAGGAGGACTAGTTGCAATTAAAGATGTAAAAATAGTCAGCATTTTTAGTTCTTTGGTATAGACATGTACTTGAGAGTACCCTAAATTCAAAAACATTGTCTCAAGCTCATCTCATCAGGCGAAGTGGGTTTTGCCCAAGAAAGCTCATGATACACTGTATGTACATTTGTTAGTCTCTAAGGTGTCACAGGGCTACTCATTATTTTTAGATCTAATGAAGATTTTCATAAGGTCTGTCACTCTTTCTTTTTAGTGAAATCAAGCCATAATGGACTTTCCCGATATATGCATAGCACTGTAGCATATTAGTGCTGCTACTGTAAATGTCACTGTTAAAATTTTATTGCCATTTACTTTGCAATGGTATCTTAGGGTATGTCTACACTGCAAAGTTAAGTCGAAATAACAGCCGTTATTTCAAATTAACTTTAATAGCGTCTATACATGCAAACCACTATTTCGAATTTAATTCGAAATAGCGAATATAATTCGAATTTGGTAAACCTCATTCTACGAGGAGTAACGCTAAATTCGAAATAGCTATTTCAATTAAGTGCTGTGTAGACACTTAATACGGAATAGGGGCCTCAGCCCTTCCCAGGAGCCCTGGTGGCCACTCTGGGCACAACCAGGAAAACTTACTCTCCTCTCCCCCAGCCCTGGAGCCATTAAAGGGGTAGACCCTGGCCACAGTGCCTGTGCCAGCTCCAAGCCTGCCAGCCCAGAGCCAGCAGTGGCCACCGGGGCCCCTGATCCAGTGGCCACAAAACATGAGCCGGCAAGCCACTGGCAGCCAGCCCTCCACCGCTCCCCAGGAGCAGTCTGCCAGCTCCCAGGAGCCTGACGGGGCTGTAGAAGGCGGGCGCCTTCCTGGTCCAGGGTGGAGATCGTGGACCTTATTCAGGTTTGAGGGTGATGCCCCCAACGTCCATGATCTCCGCACTAGACGGAGGAATGTGGCCGTCTGTGGTAGGATAGATGCCAGCCTGGCCACCAAAGGCCACATGCGAACCCAGGAGCAGGTTTGCATGAAAGTCAGGTTGGTCTGGCGAGACCCTGAGCTTTCCCTCCCCCTTCTTCCCCTTGCTTCCCCCTTCCAGCTCTCTCCTCCCAGGTTTCCCCCTCCCCTCTCCCACCCTCTCTCTTCCCCTCTCCCACCTCCTTTTCCCAGTCTCCCCACAGGTTCATTCTCCCCCCACCCCCGTTTTGTTCAATAAACCTAGTTTCTGTTTTTGAACATACGTGTCTTTTATTTGACATCAGGAAGGGGGGCTAGGGAGGGGTAAGTGGAAGGACGTGAGGGAGGAATGGGGCATGAGCCCCCGGTGGGGAGGACCGGGGAGGCTCTGAGGGCTCCTCGGTGTGGACGTTCTCCCTCAGGGCCCCCTGGATCCTGACAGCCCCCCGATGGACCCCTCGGATGACAGCCTGCAGCAAGTGCAGCCGGGCTGATGGCAACGACCCCACGAGACGCACCAGCGTGCCCAGGGGCAGCTCTGGCTCCATGTGGCCGAGTGCTGCGGTGTCCCGAGTTCGGGCAGTCAGGGCACTCCAAGACAGGACTGCTTTGCTGTCCCTCATTGAGGTAGACAAGCAAGCGGGGAACCCTGAGAACTGTCTGACCGGGGTGGGGGTAGGGTCCCTTTAAGCACGGAGCTCAGTTAGCTTCAGGCAGCAGCCCCATACACTAAGTCCTAACCTGATGCCCTGCTGGCACTGGTTCCGGCCAGCCTTAACTTCGGTTCAGGGTCCACTCAGTGTGGACGTGCTATTTCAAAATAGCAAAACGCTATTTCGAAATAGTTTTTGTGTATAGATGTGTTATTTCGAATTAGCTTAATTCGAATTAACTATTTCGAATTAAGTTAATTCGAAATAGCGCTGTAGTGTAGACATACCCTTAGATACAACAGAAAAAAATAAATCTCCTAAAAAGAGAGTGATTGGTATTTGGCAGTTGACAAAATAAACACTGGTCACAGGTGATCAAAACTCAGTTATCATAATCCATAGGATGAACAGTACCATGAATAAATGTAATGTTCTTTTGTCACCCTGGTTCTGTGACATCCATCCAAAGCTCTTACTCTACAGTATATTTGAAAGCTATCTGTGAGAATTTTATTATTAAATTGTACTCAGTGACTGAAAACACTTTCTTTAAACATTGTTAGATGTGTTTGAAGATTATGCATCCCCTACAACAGCAGCCCAGAATCTCCTCTACACCGCAGCAAAGAAGCGAAAAGAGGTACTGAATTATTCTTTTTTTTTTTTTTTTTAATATTTCGTTAGAAGTGCATCTGTCTATCTCAAATGGTTCTATATTATTCTTAGACCTTTAAGAATTTACCTTGCGCTGGATGAATACTGTCAATTTTGTAATCAAAATTTCAATTTCTATTTTATATTAAGTTTCTAGTGATTATGGTTGCAAAGATTAACCTTCCATCTGTGAACCATGTGTAATCAGATGCAGTAATGTCTTCCCAAGTCTGCAGACTGACAACCCGAAAGTCTCTGAGGCCCAGAGCTGCTTAAGCAATAGCAAACGAAGAAGAAGGGGGTCTGATTCACATTAGTTTCAACTGTTGCTATTTAGAATCCTGTGGGCAGCTGTTGAACTGATGAGAATCAAGTTGATTTCTGTCTGCTGTTTCTTGGGAAAGTTGTGGTTGGTGCAGAAGAAAAAGGCGTGAGAACTACTCACTGGGAAGGAAAACCCTAAAAAATAGGAGAGAACCCTACATCATTGTGTAGCAGCCAGGAAGGCTTTTGGGTAACAAAAGAGAATACTACTTTGTTCCAGCAGCCAAAACTGTGGGATTCAAATGTAGTATTTACATACTAACCAGAGTTAAGTATGTCAGGCCATCCTTGCTCACAGAATAGCACCTTGGTATCAATCCCAACATCATCCCCTTTCCCAATAATTGTTGGGGGGAGGTTCATTTCTCACCTGAATGTTGCCTCTGAGCTGCAAGCATGTCCCCCTACTTTCGTATCAATCTTTGGCTAACGGTTTAGTCTTTTGGCTATGAGGTATGTGGTAATTTTTTCAACACTTTGTGAATGAGGTGGTAACAGGAGATGAGGGATGGCTAGAACATATATTACAAAAAATGCAGTATTGAGAAAGTTGGTGGGAGATCTAACAATTCAAAGAAGAGAAGGTAGGGAACACAGTATATGAAAAAAGACACTGAAGACTGCCAAGAAAGGATAGACTGTGAAATGTTATTAGGGGGTGAAGGGGAAGAGATGGAAAAATAGCATGGAACCTGAAAAGGATAGATGGTATGAGGAAAGGAAAAGAGACTGAATAAGTTGCATTTTAAAGTGTATTAAATTGTTTGGCAGTGAATGTTAACTGTAGTGCATGATAAACAGTATATGACTATTTATATTCCCTTAAATGGCAATGGTTATAGTTTTGTGTGGTATAACAGGACAAGTATTTTCCACTCTGACTAAGTACCCTGGTCTTTCAGGCTGATTGATGAATGAGTAAATTTTTCAAGCTCTGATTATCTTTCTAGAGCAGTTGGCTGGAAATAGATATGAACTTTTCCTTTGCTTAAAACTCAGATCACTTAAAATCTATTTATATAGTCTGTGATCTTTCCTCTCACCTTCCCCAACATGGTTCCTTGCCTGCCACCATACCCACTTTAACAATCTGCATTAGAGTCTTTATTTTATAGGTCCTTGAAGCATATAATGTATGTGAAACCATATTAAATAAATGATTCAACCAAGAGACCTTTCCAAATCTTGTCAAGACCAATAGATTTGCTTTCATCTGGAGTTTTTAGGTCTCGCTGTTCTGGAACTTACATAGAATGAGTCAGAAAAGAAGGAAAACATTTAATAAGTGAGATTACTGCCTGGTTTGAACCCGTGTATCTCCAGATCCCATTTTCTAATTTTGCTTTCAAGTTTAAAAAAAATTGTATCTCACTTAAGAATAATAAGAAATTTTAGGCAGGTGCATCTATTTTTTGACAATTTTTGAGACTGAGATTGAAAAGAAGCTTATGATAGGGCTTTCCATGTTAACTAAAAAAAGACTGTCATGTTCCCATTCTACATATTATGGGCAATATGAGTTAGTTCACATTGATACTATACAGAAGCTTTAAGTTCCTGAATTTCCAAACTTTAAAATAAAGATGCTAATAAACCATTATATTAAATCTGTTTAATGACACCACATACAGCTTACCCTCCACTCTCTCTTTGTGTCTTACTATGTATAGGTATTACCGAAGATGATGGCATTTTGCTATCAAATCCTCACAGAACCAAACATTGACCCCAGGAAGAAAGATGGAGCATTGCATGTGATGGGTTCTCTAGCAGATATTTTATTGAAGGTAAATGGATGAGGGACTACAAGTTGGTTATGATCAGAATCTTTTATCAACTTGCCTCTCTAATTTAAAACATTAATTTAAACATGTGATGAACTCTGAATCATGCTTATGAAGTACATGAAATGATTTTTGCTGTAAAATACCAATTTGAAGGGGTTTTCATTAAAATTATTTCAACCACTTCGTTCTCTTCCCGTTGTAACAGTCCTGTCAGCCATTTCTCTCAGACTACCTGCCCTGTTACAAAACTGTTCCTAGTGCTGTCCTGCTTTACTGATGAAATGGAACCATGTTACAAAATATGTTCCAGCAACAATTGGAGTCTTGGACACAGGGATTACCATGAAATCTGTTCATAGCAAAAGTAGCTCCTGGTCTTGTAGGCTTCTTCTGGTCCTGAAAATAATGGTTAAAGTGTTCCAACAATATGTTGTCTAGCCTCCCATTCTTCAATGTGTGCCTCCTGCTCTTATGTCAAACGATTTAGAAATTATTTTGCATATTAATGTAGTAGAAATAATTTACATGAAGACTGAGAATGGTTTTATTAGTCTGCCATTAGACAGTAAAAAAGGGTTACTAATAATACAGTGTATCCAAATATAAAGATGTCTATAACTTAATTTTTGTTTGCTTCAACAGAAGAGTGTATTCAAGGATCAGATGGAGCTGATGCTACAGAATCATGTATTTCCATTGTTCATGTCTAACTTGGGGTATCTCAGAGCTAGAGTAAGTTTATTGAAGTTTATAGAGTGCAGTATTTGTCTGATTATTTTCTTTACGGGTTTTTCACTCTGAATAACAGGCTGAAATGTAGTAGTTCCGACATGTGCCACAAACAATTATTTCTCAGCAACTGCATTGTACAGAAACTTTTTCAGCATTTTGATCTGAAATTATATGCAAGTAAAAATTTATAGATGTTTGAAGTTCTAGGTGATCCATGTCTCCATATCTCACATGGCTCCCTTTTAGCATACTGTTTTGATCTAATTGGGAAACTTGAGCATTAGATAAATGGTAACCTGTCACAGTCCTTGTAAGATTGTATCCAGTTTTGGGCACAATACTTTTAAGAAAGATGTGGATAAAATGGAAAGAGTCCCAGGAGAGAGCAAAAAAAAAAAAAAATTATTTAGAAAACCTAGATTAAAAAACCTGTTTAATCTTGAGAATAGAAGTGTAAGGGAGGACCCAATAAGTCTTAAAATATATTAAGGGCTGTTATAAAGACCAGTTGTTCTCCATGTCTCTGAAGGTAGGACAAGAAACAATGGGCTTAATCTGCAGCAAGGGAAATGTAGGTTAGCTAGTAGGAAAATCTTTCAAAGTATAAGGATAGTTAAGAACTGGAATAGGTTACCAAGTGAAGTTATGGAATTTCCCTCTTTGGAGGCTTCTAAGAACATGGTAAGCATGCCTGTTAGAGATGGTCTAGGCATACATGATCCTATCTCAGTACAGGACCATGGACTAGATGATCTCTTGAGGTTCTTTAAGCCCTACTTTTATATGGATATTTAATTATTTGGTAGCAAATCTCAATAGTTTGAGCTAAAGCCAAATCCAATTTTCATAGAACAGTTAATGCCAGTTTGAGGATGATCTGGGTTTAATCTCCAAACTTTTCCCTGCTGTGCCCACATCAGTCAGTAATGAAATATTTATTTTCCTGCTAAGTGTGCATCTTTTTAAAAATAAATCCCAATCTCGCTTGTTCCTGACCTGTTAGAAGTTTAATATAACAGTTTCAGTTATATATTGACTCTATAAATGTTTGAAACCTCCAGAGTATGTAGTCTCACATGTATATTCTGTAAATGTTCAAACAAAAAAGCATCAATTTAAAATAGATTAAGAACTGTTAGCATATAACTGAAATTCTTTAAAGAATGTTATAACTGCAGTAGCGCCTGACTTGCTTTCTTCTTGTGCGACAGTCCTGTTGGGTTCTTCATTCATTCAGCACTTTGAAATTCCACAATGAACTCAACCTAAGGAATGCAGTAGAGCTGACAAAGAAGAGCTTGATTGATGATAAGGAAATGCCTGTTAAAGTAGAAGCTGCCATAGCTCTTCAGGCATTAATAAGCAATCAGGAGCAAGGTATGCGGCAATGGTTCATAGAGGTATACACTGATTATTTTCCCTGCCTAGATGATATATTGCTATAATTTTGCTGCAGGTGTATATAAACAGTTGTTGAATTTAGAGAGAGATCCCTGGAACACTTAATCAAATCTAGACAAGTTCATTTGCTTATTAGCTACAATGTACATCATGGAACATTGGCTACAGATTTTTCTGACAAATTTCTGAACAAAAGAAAACTCAATCAGCATAATACAGTTAACAAACTGAATGGTATCTTTTAACATTGAATTGAAATAGTGGGCATGTTTAGGACCAGATACTAGATGTGCATATCTCTCTTAGAAGTACATCATTTCTGTGGACATAATTCTAAGTGGTATGGGATGTATAATTATATAAATTACATAATATGCTTTTATCTAAAAAGTACAGTTTTAGACTGACTCAACTTTTACTTGAAATGAATTGTTGTGTTTTTTCTTGGGAGAACAGGAAGGGCCCTAAGAACTGAGACTGATTGTATATTTGTTTTTGTGGAAAGTTGATTTTTCCTAATTTGGTTTTGTTGTCATATTAGCAAAGGAATATGTGAAGCCATATGTCAGGCCTGTTATGCAGGAGCTGTTACACATCGTTAGAGAGACAGAAAATGATGATCTTACTAATGTGATCCAGAAGATGATCTGTGAATACAATCAGGAAGTAGCTACCATTGCTGTTGACATGACACAACACCTGGTAAGAGACAGTAGAACAATACTGTAGTCACAGTCATAGACCTCAGGATATGTCTAGACTGCAAGCTTCTTTTGAAAGAAGCTTTTTCGAAAGCGCTCTTTCGAAAAAGTTTCTTTTGAAAGAGAGCATCCGCTCCAAGACCGGATTGAAAAAGCGATCTGCTTTTTCGAAAGAGAGCGTCCAGACTGCATAGACGCTCTCTTGAGAGAAAGCCCTGATTGCTAATCACAGAATGGCCACCAGGGCACCTGTGCTTTTTTCGATTGCCTCTTCTTTCGAAAAATGTCTCTGTTCTGTGTCCACACACGCCTTTTTCCAAAAGAGCTCTTTCGAAAAAGGCGTTCTTCCTCGTAATCTGAGGTTTACCAATGTCGAGAAAACCCCTGCGTTCTTTCGATTAAATTTCGAAAGAACGCAATTGCAGTGTGGACGCAGGTGAAGTTTTTTCGAAAAAGGGCAGTTTTTCCAAAAAAACAATGTAGTCTAGACATACCCTCACTCATTAAATACAGTTGCAAGCTTGTTTGAAATGCACATTTTTAAAGGGACATTGCTAACTTTAAAATAATTTTTTAAAATTCTCACCAATTTTGCTTACAGCCCCTCTGATTATTTGAAATAAAGAATCTTTAAAATCTGATGTGCTTTTCACTGTATATTCTGTGTCCTTTTAGATTTCATCATGGATGATGAAAATAGATGAGTCATCTAGTTTGTTTCAGTTCTAGTCTGTTTTGCCCTCTGCCTATTCATGCAGTAGAATGATGGCATCAGATTCTGGTCTGCATATACAACATGTGTTAGCGTCAACATAAGCTGTTTTCATTGATGGTTTTTAAAAACACTTAACTGAAACGGATACAAACCTTCCATCCAGCCCCCACAAATGTAAATGTGGAGGGTTAAGCTACCTGACGGTTTTCCTTCAAAAAGTTAAACCTTAATCCTTAAAATTACAGTAGTTTTGTTTGTTTTGATAGTAAGGATGTTAAAACGATTAAATGGTTAAATGATGGCACTTAACCAGTTAACCGTTTTAACTTAGATTCCACCGCCGAGCCATGCTGCAGGCATGGTGTCCTGCCACTGGCCCTCCCATGGCCATGTGGCCTTACCACACCTGAGGTTCTGCCTGCCAGCTAGCCAGCCCAATGCTGCTGGTACTGCTCAGGCCAGCGAAGCTGTCCGCCACCGAACTTAACTGGCATGGGTCAGTTAACTGGTAAGCATACCAGTAAGTCTCATGCTTAAGTATGCTTAAGTCTCCTACTAGTAAGTATGCTAACCAGTTAACATCCCTATAATAATTCGAGGGCACTGCAGCCACTTTATTATTGGTCAAAAGGCAACACCTCATTTCCTACAAGGCAAATTGGAACATGAGTTCCCTTTAGAATAGTGGTGGGGAACCTCAGGCCCTGGGCTGGATGCAGCCCCTGGCTTACTTGGATATAGCCCCATAGGCTCAGGGCTCCTTCCAACATTGAGGAACCCACACTGGCACTCCAGCTACCCCACTGCCACACCACAGGGCTGGAGTATACAAAATCTACTAGCCTGGGCCCCCCTAGATTCTGGAGTGCAAGAGGAGGAACCCTTCTCAGTCGAGGGTTTGGTTTTATGTGAGGTGTTGGGTTGGGTTTTTTTGCTTGTCACTTGTATGCAGCCCCCAACTGATTTTCTGTGGGGTCAGCGGCCCCTGACCCCAAAAAGGTTCCCCATTCCTGCTTTAGAAGATCTGTTTGCTCCTTTTTAACCTTTTTTTTTTTTTTTTTTTCTAAGGCTGAGATATTTGGTAAAGTTCTTCAGAGTGAAGAATATGAGGAAGTGGAGGACAAAACAGTGATGGCCATGGGAATCTTACACACTATTGACACTATTCTAACAGTTGTGGAAGATCACAAAGAGGTGAGATTACTCTGTTACACATCTTGTCATCTCTCCTTTTATTCATTGCAACATGCAGTTTTATTTTATATTAAACTGCTTGAGTTGAAAAGAGCAAGTTATTGTTATGTAGTTTGATGTGTTAGGATGAACTGATCCTTCTTAGTAAACATGAATTTAAAGCTCAATGTAAAATGCTACTTTTCAGTTGTACAATACTCATTTTTAAGAGATAACTGACATTTCCGAGGAAATAACTCTTTAGCCATTACTACAGCAAATATTACTAGAAAAATCTTTCAGTCTACTACAAAATATGTTTTAAACTAAATTCTGAGAACATTTGTTATGATTCACAGTAACTGCAATATGATAACTATTGGTAATGGCAATTTAACATTTTTGATGTTTAACTCAGCAGTTTCCTGGATGGAATTGTGGAGATTGAGCAACATATAATTGTATTGCGGGATGAGTTGTAGGCTTTGTATATTCATGAGATATCTACAGGAGGAACAATTTTTTCTAATTTCATTACTAGGTAAATCTCATCATAGGGTTTTTTTCTGATTTTACAGCTGCGTTAATTGAGGTACAAAGAAGGTCAATTGACTTGCTCAACGTCACACGGTCATTGGGTAGCTCTGAGCTCAGCTGGTATTACAGCATAAAGATGCATTGTCCTAGATCAGTAGTTTTCAAAGTGGGTAGGCACGTTAGGGATGTGCAAGAAAAATCCTGAAATGGCAGACCATTCATGTCATTTTGTACAGAGGATTTCAAACTGTGCGCCATGTTAAAGGGCGTAGAGGAACATTGGTGGGGGCAGCTCTGCACAGTGAGGCTGGGGTACAGAGCACCACTTCCACCCTTCACTTGCTTACAGCAGAACTTGGGGAGGGAATGCTGTCTTCTCCTCGGGCCCGACCGCCCCTTTGAATTACAATTTTTGGTTGTGCTCTTCGAAGCCTGCGTCAGGGCATGGAGGTAGCACTCCCTTCCCCAGTGCCACCCAACAGAACTTTCCCCCAAACATTCCTCCTCAGGGTGGGGTTTTTTGAACATTTGAAAACATGTGTGCCTCTCACCACTTGTCACCTCTGACTATCTGAGATGGGTATGCCATAGACTCTTTAGAAAGGAGTACACAGCCTAAAAAGTTGGGAAAATCAGTGTCCTAGATCATTCTGCTTCCTTGATTTTTACAAGTTCTCATCACAACGCTGAAGTAAACCTATTTTTGAGACATCACTTTTAATATCAATCATCTTACAAAAAATATCTGCAAAGATTTTCTTTGTGGCCACCCCGTTTTGTCTAAGATTTCAAAGTATCTGATTTTGCATAAAATATCTTTTTCCATCTTTTAAGAAATAGAATGGAAGCTAGGATCTAAAATTAGCTTTAGCACTGGTAGCCTGAAATACTGTTCTCTTGGGGTTTGTCCAGCTTTTAGTCTAGTGGCCATCTGTGTCTTTTTGTGATAATTTAGCTGCTCACTGTTGTATAGTATGCAGTGTAAGATAATGCTTAACACAGGATCAGGATCTTTTAGCCATAAATGAACAGCACAATTTACTGCCTTTTTATGGAAATAGGCTGTAGTGAAGATTTAAAAAAGAACCTACAATTAAGACTCCTAAATCTGTGAATTTAGGCATGTAAAGAAGTGGCTGTTCTTTCAAAAGCACAAAGAGTACCATGGGACTACTTGTGCTTAAAGCTGAGCATATGCTCAAGAGCTTTATTAGGCTGGGGGCCAGAGTGCTCCACTCCTTGCAGGAGTGAGCCCTTAATCAATGTTACTGTTAATAAACTTAAATGTCCGTGTTTGTTGGTTTTATGTGACTTCTAATGTGGACCTACACTTCTCTTGTGACTTTCAGACAATTTTCACTCCTAAATACAATCTCCCAGCCCAACAACAATAAAAGAGTTAATCATAGTAAAACCTGCTCATTTCAGCAAATGACACCCTTTTCCACAACCCCAATTCAATCATATACTGTCTTCTGGGACATTCTGTAGAGGGCAAAGACAGGAACATCTTTTTCTTTTCTTTTTGTTCTCACCTCACTCCTTTTCTTTCCTCCTAAACCCTATGCAGTTTGTGTGCAGAGATCTTTCCTCAGACCCTTTGGATGCAGCAGTTGGAGCAAGGGGGCGCTCTTCCAGTGTGATGGAGCTTTCAGTTAGCGTATGGGTAGCAACCGTTAGTTAGGAAGTAGTAAAATGATGCTCAATCTTACATGAACATTTGTAAGGAGGATATTGGGAAAACTAATTTTTAAAATAGCTGAGTACTTACAACTGATTGTGTCCCTGTAATAGTCTAATTGAAAGCATTTAAACCAGGATGGAAACTCTCTTTCCTTGAAAGAACTGCTTACCTAAACTAATATAGTTAATGGAATGAATCAAGTTACTCTGATTTGTAACTTTTTAAATAAAGTGTCTTATTTTTATTTCAGATAACTCAACAGTTGGAGAGCATTTGTTTACAGATCATTGGCCTCGTTTTGCAGAAACACGTAATAGGTATATGCAGAAGCTGACATTTTAAATTATCCAGTTTATTTTATGTGGCAGAAAAAGGTTACTAATGCAATATTTTTAAATTTTATAGAGCAAATAGTACTATCTTCCTGCTGAGTACTTTGTCAGTGACTTCAGCTCAGGCCACTTTCTCTCAGAACTAAAGGAAGATCAGTTTTTGTTTTCATCTCCTATTTCCATGTCACTAAAACTGCAATAGTAAATTACATTAGCTTCTGTGTGTTGGAGCACTGAAAAGCATCAATCTTTGTTCCCTATAAAATGCTAACTTGATTTGAAAGTAAAGGGAAGTGGTTTTTGTTTACATTTACACTCCTAGCAGTTCCCTGTATTAAAAACATTCAGCATTATCAAGCAAAACCTGTACACTTTTTACTTTCCCAAAAAGCTCTCTGCTCATTGCTATATGGCCTGAGGCCTATGTTTGAGAGATTATGGTATTTGCAAGCAAAACTTCTCTTTTACAGACCCCTACCTCAAATTTTCTTCTCTTCAGAGTTTTATGAAGAAATTCTCTCCTTGGCATACAGTTTGACCTGCCAGATGATTTCCCCCCAAATGTGGCAGCTTCTAGGTGTTCTGTATGAAGTTTTCCAGCAGGATTGCTTTGAATATTTTGCAGGTATGACTGTTCCCAAACTGTAGGGTATTGTAACTATTTGCAGATGCAGCTTCAAAAAGTTATCTTACGGAGTTACTTTCTTTTAGTCTGTATTAGTCAAAAGGACACGTGTGCTTCGGTTTTGTTGTGAACATGGTGAGTGCTAATACCGCTGTTATTTGCTTGGAGAAATTCCATCAAATAAGTCAATTTTATACATTGTAGTGTGTCCAGAGCTCAAAGGAAATTCCTAAAATTGGGAGACTATCAATTCATTAGCTAAAATGTAGTTATGTCTGTTCTAATTCTTTTTCTCTGTCTACATTTAAAAACCCCATCTTGCAAAGGTAACTGTTAGCACAGATAGATGTATGCAGAATGTTTAGGATTGCTGTCATGCTTAGGGGTCCAACCTAGTAGATCCCATTGCAGGGTCAGGGCCTTAATTGTCAAAATTTTTGGGGTGTTGCTTTTATATAAAATATATATATTTTTTTTTAGATATGATGCCTCTCATGCACAATTATGTGACCATTGACACTGATACTTTACTGTCTAATCCAAAACATTTAGAAATCATTTACACTATGTGTAAAAAGGTAAGACTTATGTTCCTTGTCATAGTCCACATTCATGATGTTTGAGCATTAAATATTCAAAACAAGAGTGACCAAAGCTTGCCAGTTGGTGGTTGTTGATTGATCAAGGTAAATAAGCCTTAGTTCAGTTCCCTGTGGGTGAATCACAGAAACCACTTCCACAATTGTAACTGATATCCTTATCAGAGGCCACAGATTAAATGGACATGGAAATTTAATTCCCCCTTTCATCCATAAAGCATGTGGATAGAGCATTGTGAAAGAAACTTGCCGTGTTGTTGCTTGTGTTGTATCTGTTATGTGGAAAACAGGACTTCACTTTACCGAGCTGTTAATGTGCCATTATTCACCAAAACTGAAATCACATGGCAGAAAATACCAATTATCAAGGATACTCATAACTTTTAAAATGATGTTTTCCTCAAGAAAATGGCAAGCACTGAAACAATGTCAAGGAAAAATTTTAATATTTGTAAAGAATTATACAGATTTTGCATGAAGGTCACAGTTTGAATTCTCCAGTCTTGTGGTCCCTTCAGCATTGTTTGTTTTAATGTACAACTCTGCATACATGTACACATGCAATGTCTGTCTCTCATTGCGTGTGAGTGCTTCCACAGCAAATTGCGTACAATGTTATTGGGCTGAATTATCATTCTTGCTGTTAGGTATTAACTGGAGATGCAGGAGAAGATGCAGAGCGTCATGCAGCCAAACTTTTAGAAGTAATTGTTCTTCAGTGCAAAGGGCGGGGTATTGACCAGGTAATGTATTACAAACAGCTTTTTGCTTTTTATAGATTTGATGCTGTGTGCATACTTTTATATAAATGCAGTCAGATTCGTAAGAGTTGAGTATAGATGAAAAATGTAGACTTAAGGAACAAATTTAGGAAGTGAAATGTTCTAAATGGAATTGTCCTTCAGCGCAAACTGTGCAAAGGATGTAAATGAGTTCAAGAGATTTCGGGATTTGTTTCTCGTGGAGGAGATTAAAGGATATATGACATCTTGAAAAAGCAAGAGAATGGATTAAATCTGAACTATAAAAGACTGCTACCTTGGGATATATTCTTTTTCTGTTTCCTACATTTTCTCCACATAGCATTGCTTGTTTTGAATTGAAATTTTAGTACATTACTATGATTTAGAATTTAATCATGCAAGTCAAACTACTGGAGTTGTTTCCCACAGCAGTCTGAACTCTTTTTTTTAAATTAGTGCTGTATTTTGAATTGCTGGGAATGCAGTAAAATGAATGAATAAATATTTGCAATGTGACTGGATTATGATTGCTATGGATATCATAACTACAAATTTCCTGCATCTTTGTGTATATATTTTCAACCACTATCTGAATTAGTGTTTTTCATATTAAGGACTAAATTCTTCTTTGCTATTTCTGTGTAAAGCCACAATCCTGCACGGCAAGAATAGATTGTGTCCATTTGTTCCTGGCCCTTTACGTTTGCTGCATAATCTGGAGTTAATTGAAATCAGTAAAATTCCACTCATTTAAATCTGGAATAATTGAAGAGAAAATTTTGCCAGGAAATCTTTTTTTTTTTTATTAAAGAAATCTGAAAGGGATGGAATCGAATGACATACATTTTCAGTGAAATTAATATGAAAATCACCACATCTGTGTTAGTGAAATGATTGCACATTGAAATAAAAATCTTCTCCCATGCTCAAATATTCAAACACATTCCCAAATATATACTTGGGATATGCCTGTACTTTCTGATACTTGGGAACTGATACTTTCTTGATACCTTTTCTGTACTTGGGAACTGTTTATTTTATAATCTAGATATACAGATCTGCACAATACAAATATCTGAATGGCCATACTCTCTGCAGACTTCTGTAAGATGTTTTTCACCATACTTTGTTACAATTTGGCAGAATACATACTACTTACTGAGGGTTATGTATATGTCTAAGATGTGTTTTATTTAGCTCAGGACAAGAAAATATTTGAGCTCTTTTATACACACTGAAACAAATCCTACCAAATTTCCCCAAAATATTTACCTTTGTGTTGATACTATCTAGTATGTTTAGTCTAAGGGATAATTGTTTTAGAAAGCTTTATAACCATGCAGATAGTCTTAAGGTAAAGGTACACTCTTGTTTTGATATTGGCAAATGAATATACTATACTGTTATGAGCTGCACATAGCAGAATGCCCATTGATTCTTTGACGTTTGAGAGTGATAAATGCTTTTAAATTGTCATGCAACCTGGCAGTATTTTTAACATTTAATCCTCCCCTCTCCCCCATGTGTCCCCAGTGTATACCACTATTTGTAGAAGCTGTGCTAGAGCGACTGACTCGAGGAGTTAAAACGAGTGAGCTTCGTACCATGTGTCTTCAGGTGGCCATAGCTGCCCTTTACTACAATCCTGAGCTACTTCTGCACACGTTAGAGAACATCAGATTTCCACACAACCCTGAGCCCATCACAGCGCAGTTCATAAACCAATGGATGAATGACACAGATTGTTTTCTTGGGCAAGTATTACGTCTTTTTCTTTAAATCCTTGTTTATCATTTCTTTGCAACAGACTTCTGAGCTTATTTTTAATCCCTAGACACACTGATTCAAGAAATTAAATTCCAAAGCTAAGTTTAAATAACAATAACCCACACCAAAAAAATATAAAGCGCTATAGTGCAGTTCAAGGTGACCTGCAAATATTAAGTTTTTCTTTTTTCTGCATGCTGAGTATCCTGCATAGCAAATTTAAGATGGCATTGGGCACTTAATCAATTTTAGCCTCTCAGTTTCCCTAAAGTTACAGAACATCTGCCTCTGTATGCACTGTGCGGGGGAGCTCAGTCACTGAAGTATAGAACCAACCCAAAAAGGCTTCAGGGAATTTTTTTCCTGAGTATTTAGAGTGTTTATACAGGTTGCACCTCTCTAGTCCAGCATCCTTGGGACCTGACTGTGCCAAACCAGAGAATTTGCTGGACCCCAGGAGGTCAATATTGTCTAGCAGCATTACCAACACTTCCACTGCTTACTGGGCTCTTAAAAGACATTTAGGGATAATTAGCGCAAAATAACAACACAGAAAACTGAGAGCCAGGACTGGTAGCTTTAAGGGACCACGGGAAACTTAGCCATGATAAGTGGACATCCAGCTAACGAAAATCATGCTGAACCATGGATGTTGCCGGAGCAGAGAGTGCCGGACTAGAGAGGTTCAACTTGTACAACGTTTTTCTATTCTAAATCTTTTAAAAGTGCTGACTGTAGTCTGAGGTTTAAACAAACAAACAAACAAACCTTCCCCAACCAAAAAAATCCTCCAATTTGTTCCCAATCATGGCACCTTCCTAGGCCCAGCCCTTGGTCAAGGCAAGTGAGGCAGTTGCCTAGGGCCCCGCGTTGCCCTGCTCCCGGCCCTGCCCACCTGGCCGTGCAGCTCAGCCACGCTGCCTTGGGCCCCACACACTGTTTGGGTGGGCCTGCCCCTTCCCCTCCCATCTTGACCCCCCACCTCCAAAGAGTCTGTCTGCGTGAGTCAAAAGGGGCTCCACAGTTGACATTGACAAGGTACTACGAACAGGGGCATTTCAGTGATATGTAGCTATCTACAATAATTTGTGACTCCAAAAGGCAAACGAAAAAAACCTCCACATTCATTATATGCTGAATGACTTGTGCCTTTAATTCAGGACATTTAGCATATAATAGTTCTGAAAGATAACGTTTTTTCTAAAGTATGTTGAAGCACTGGTTTGTGTGGAGCTGTTTGTTTTACTCAGACAGTTATTTATTAAAATGTTGGGGAGCATTTAACCGAGAAAGTTATTCTGATCCAAGATTGGAAGATGTAAGTAGCTTTCTAAATCAATTTGTTACAACGCTGTAGCAAAGTCTTAGTACCATATAACTATGTAGTCTGGAAAAAATACTTTGTTTTGGGGGTGTCTCTAGGATTTCCATACCTATTCTTCTTCCTTCTACTTGTAGCTATTCCCCAAAGGTCCCTTGCATTGCTTTGACCCTCCTTCCTAGCAGAAAATCTTTAGCACTAGTGTCAGTATCAGCCAGAGGATGTGCACATTATTGACTGGAGAGGCTGAGTTGGTGCAGGGTGTGTTGGGACAAACAACACAAACATAATTTTAATTACCACAATGCAAATTGTGCTTAGGCTAATTTGGTAGAGGCAGGTGGGGCATAGCCAGAAACAGTGGAAAAGTAACATGTCTCTCGACATGCAGGGTGCTTGGAAGATACATGTCACATGTGTAGAGTAGGTAGGTTTCTCTCTCTCTGCCTCTTCTTTACCTTTTAAAATGTATTACTTAGAGCACACAGGTGGGAAGTGTAACAGTTTCTAGGCTGCAGCAAAGCAGGGAAACTGATCATTTCTCAGGTTTTGGTGGACTTTCCAGGACCTGTGTGTGCATTCAACTAATTGGACCAGCACTGCCAGCATAGCAACTTAGAAGATAGGCCCGGTGCTGCAGAATAATTTTGCTATAGGCAGATGCCCAAGGGAAAATACCATCTTAATAGTGTCTGTTAGGTAATGGTTTAGTAATGATTTGTTGTGAAGGTTGTATAGCTTGAAATAAATGTGAAATGTATCAGTTACAAAAGTTACTTTAATTGATGATTGAAAAGCAGGGAAGATATTTTTGTGATGAAGTTGGCAGTTTCATATTAAGGATTCAGATACATTTCTTATAAGCATGTACATAGCCATTAGGGATGTGAAGGACTAGTCGACTATCCGATAAGCAAATGCTTATTGGATAGTCGACAAGATGGTCAACTAGTCACTTCCCCCTTCCCCCCCCCCACTTGCTGCCTCTATCAGATAGAGGCAGCGACGGGGACGGGAGAAGAAGGGATACTTCAAAGCGGCAGCGCTGCACAGAGCCGAGATCAGACGCTCTGTGCAGTGCTGCCACTTTGAATGCCTCAGGGAACCTGACTTCAGGTTCCTCGCAGCATTTCAAAGCGGCAGCTGACCCCGGGCTTCGGCGCTTTTGCCTTTGAAGTGTAGCAACAGCCCTAGGGTTGTTGCTACACTTCAAAGGTGATGCGCCCTATCGACTAATCCAATAGTCAATGCAAAAATGCATTTACTATTTGATTAGTTAGTTACCTGATACTTAACATCCTTAATAGCCATACACCTCTAGTTTTGAAAGTTGTGAATCTCCTGTGTCCAATGGTATAAAATTCAAGTTTCATGGTATGCTGGATTACAAGGTATTGGAGCTGAAGCCTTGAACACCAAGGGGGGAGGAATGGAGAGCGAAGTCCATACTTGGAGAGAAGATGAAAATGTCTCCTCTTTGCGTAATTGTCCACATGGATCCCAGTTCTGGTTTGCGCAGGTCCTGGGTATGTGAATGACATTGGGCTCTTCTTGCCAGCAGTGTCCACTGCAGCAACACCATTACCTTAGATCCTCTTGCTCCCATTCCTTAACCAAGGGCATAAGGGGCAAACAGCACCAACCATCCCTCTGTTCCTTCAAACAGTTTGTGCCATGTGTCCTTCTCATGAGCACTAGAGACGTTAGCATGTAGTCGCTTGCACAGTTAACCGATAAGCCTTGGCATGTCCTCATTAAACTGGAGGAATGACCCATTACAGGTGTGTAAAGGAATACCCTTCTCCCCTCTGCTAACCAAGGCTCTGCTCAAGGATGAGTGCTTAGAGCACCTATAGGCTCTGGACATGTGGGCTCAGCAAGAAGCTCATCTCTGTGTAACTGTTCTGGAACTTAGAGCCATCTGTCTGGAATGCACAGCGCTGCTTTCCTCACTTCAGGGATCCACAAAACACCACAGATGGTGGAGCAAGTCACCTCCACTCTGTCAAGAAGCTCTTCAGCTTTGGACATGGTGTATTGCTGTAAAGAAAGTAATTATTCTTTTAGGTTTATTTAAAAATATGGTGACTCTTTAGAGCTGTTCAGAGAGTTGAAATGCTAGAACTAGTCCTAAAGGGTGAGGATTTGACATGGATTAGACCACGCTGTACAGATGAACCATAAATACAGTGTATCCCCTGTGGATTGCATATTGGTGAGTGTGTATCTGTAGATCGATAATGTGCTCTGGTTTTGTATAGACCGGGGTGAGCAAAAGGGCCTCCACGGGCTGGATCCGGCCCGCGAGGCCCTGCTGCTCCCCTGCTCCCAGGCCAATTAGGGATGGGGGAAGCACATGAAGTGTCCTCCCACCCTACCCGTATCCTGCAAGGAGCATGCGGTGCTTAGAAGCACTGCACCCCTCGCAGGCTGGGAGGAGACTTCATGTACTCCCCCTCCCCTACCCCAATCAGGGCTTGGGGCCAGGTGGAGCATGCAAAGTCTCTTCCTGCCCTGCAAGGGGCTCAGCACTTAAAGTCAACTGCCAGCTGCTGCAAGAGACTTCACTTGCTCCCCCTCCCCAGGCCCACATTGACCTGGGGGCAGCAACGTGGAGCACATGAAGTTTCCCCCCACCGCCAGGGGCATGGGTACCTAGAGGGAACCACCAGCTGTTCAGAACAGCTGGCAGTTCTCGGGGGGGGGCGGCTTTGCATGCTCCCACACCTCCAGACCAATCAGGGTCTGTGAGTGGGGAGGCACGGAAGTGTCCTGGCCCCGCGTCTTCCAACTGAGGCCCCGCCCCTTCTGGGGCAGCACGGGGCCACTTAAAAAATGTCTGAAGTAGCTCCTGGTAAAAAAAATTATTGCCCTCCCGTGGTATAGACTGATATGGAAGGGTTGCATCAGTGCTGGGCCCATGGTGGGGAGAGAATGGAAGAATGCTGGAGCATCCTTCCTCCCTACCAAAAAAATCCTAATTGGTTTGTTAAATCTTCTTGGCAATACAGCCTCAGCATAACAGACTGCTGTACGCTGAGCATGATTGCTAGTTCTGCTGTTCATCTGTGACTGACAGGCAAAAGAACAGTTCTTCCTCTGTCTCAAGTTCACTAAATTGGCCTGGTGCCTGAATTTTAACTATCCTTCTGGGACCTCCATCACCACAATATATTTCAAATGCACATTCTTTCTTGCAGCTGCTCATTTAAATGCTTAAAAACATAGGGAAAGAAATATTCTATATTTGTGAAACTATTTGGGATATTGCCTAAAAATAAATCCATTTTAAATGGTAATACTCAAGTCCTCTAGTTCTCTTTACTGTCCAAGGAGGGGATTTTATGATGAAGTGGAGGCACTAATTACTATGGCTGCTTGACTTTGCGCTGTCTTCCATTTTGGAGTTGGCATTCCACGACTGTAAAGCATTGAAGCATATTCTGAGAGGTAGTGACCACGTGGCATTCGCTAAAATTAGTTAGTTGCACTGCAAGGCCTTGCAGGAATTTCAAGACTTCCAGAGTCAAGCTGCAGAATATGCATGGATTTTTGGGGCTACAAGGAACTCATAACAGAAAGGAGCCTCAGGAGAGGGGTGTGCAAGGATCAAAATTCAAGTTTGTTTGTTTTTTCCTTTCTGCTCTTAAAATATTCATCTTGGTGATATCTTTGTACAGTTTTGCTTTACACATACACGGCACCTTTAATCTAACAATATCAAGGGTGGTTTACAAATATCAAGCTTTAGAAGTTTTAGGTTACTGGGGGGCATGGCTACACTAGGAAATTATTTCAAAATAACTAAATGTGAAATAATAACTCCCGAAATTACAAAATCGAAATGGTGGGTGCCTACTACGAGGGAGCCTTGAAATTAGTCCAAGACAGGCTCTGTTATTGTGGATGTGCTGTCTCGACTTAGAACCCAGGAAGCACTGGGGAGTAATTACTTTGAATGACTCTGGGGAGTAATTATTTTGAAATAGCAGCAGTGGAGCATCCCCACTACCACTATATTGAAATAACTGTTTCAAAATAAGCCTTATTCCCTGAGGAAAGCAGTACAGATTTCGAAATAACCAGCCTGTTTGAAAATGAGGGGCTTGGTAGTGTGGACACTCTGCTTGTTACTTCAAAATAAGGGGGATTGTTTCGAAATAACTCCCTAGTGTAGCCCAGGGCTGGTAGTAGTAAACATAAGCCTGTTTTAGTGATGGGTAAACTGAGGCTCTGAGCAGTAATTCCCCTCCCTCCAGTTGCAAAGCTGGAAATAGAATTCAGGAATCCTATCGCTCTCCAGATTTCAGCTTGTAGCCCGTGTCCATCCCCTTTTTTTTCTTGGACTGTGCCTGTGGGAGAAATCCTCAAAGTTAGAGTCACAGGATATCCTTCATCCCTTGTTGCAGTTAATTCATTTCTAAAGGCAATAAAATGAAGGAGATGGCAAACACAATGCAGGCAAAACTCACAGCTTGATATGCTGTGATTGACTTTGTTGTCATTGCTAGAAGGCTGTGCTTGCTCTTTTAAAGTAGTTTATTGCTATAATCTACCACTCAGAAAACAGAACTGCTTTGCTAAGCCATAATAAAACTCACATACCCAAGAGGCCTAATGAAATCCCCAGTGCCGTGTAAGCCCTTATTTCTTACATATTTGTAACCATTTGCTTTGCTTGATGCCTATCTCAGATGTGGTTTGGCATCCCCTATTGGCTGCTTCTCAGACTGCTCTAAGGGGAGTCCCAGACTCTGGACCCCTGGGTGTGTTAAGCCTCTGGAGTCTGAACAGAACTCAGTTACTGCACCAGTCTTGGGACCCAGGCCCTTTTTCTAAAGCCAACTCTTGAAGCTGGGACCCACAGTTCAGCTGCGTAGCCTCTGGGCTCAGACTACTTAGTTTCCTCCACTAGGTTGAATACACTGTTGCTTAATGGGTTGGATTTACAGGAGGCCCCCGACTTGCGATGCAATCAGTTCTGGGGGAAGCATTGCAAGTCGGGGGCATCGTAATTCAAACCCTCATTTATGATAGGCGCCCTGCGCCATCGTAAATGTGGGCCAAGGACGTAAGTCGGGAGTTTCTGGCCCCTTCCGCACTGACAGAAATGGTTATAAGTGTAACCCTTCTGCCAGGACAAGTTAATTGCAGCAAGGGCCGGGTTCAATATCTAGGGGTCTCCTCCCAGCAACGTAATACAACGCCGGCTCGAGCCCCCACCCAGTGACCTGGGAAATCTTACACACCCTGGGTGCCTCAAAGAGGCAATTCTTCCTCTCGCAAGCACAGAGCCTTGGTATAGCAGCAAATCTTTAATAACACAAGGTAACCGACATCAGCATTGAAGTGGGAAAACACCACAACTCAGATTCATAAACCAGACATGAGCAAAGACCCACCCCCCAGCCACAAATCACCCAAGGTCCCCAAAAGTCCAACACCCCAAAAGTCTCTCGAGTCCAGCAACCCAAAAATCACCCAAAGTCCCAAAGTCTGACACCCCAAAAGTCTCTGCCCCGGATCAGTGCCGCCCCAGGGTTCAAAAGTTCACCTGGCAAGGTTTTACCATCCCGACCTGGGTGCAATGGAGGGGGCAGTGGTTGATACACCTTACACGGTCCACCGGCAGCTTCGCCTCTCCGTAGGTTTCTGCTGCTGCCATTGACGCAAATCACTCCACCACACTCCAGCTGCTGTCCTATGAGCCGCTCCAGCCGTTCCACAGAGCAGTGTCTGCTCTGCCAGCCCACCTCGGTCCACGCTCCCCGGCCACCAGCTGGTAGGTCCCGCAGCTGCTCCACCAGCCGCCTGTCGGTCGTCCCCACCAGCCACTCGCCTGCGTCCACCAGTCGTCCCCGCAAACTGCTCTTGCTAGCCGTCCCACGATCTGCTCTGCTAGTAGCTCAGCAACAGTGATTTCAGCTCACAGTAGATTTCAGCTCTTCAGCAGTATAGCACCAGGCTCTCTTTAGTACACAGTGATTTCATCTCTTCAGTAAGTTCAGCTTACAGTAGAAGAGTCTCAGTGCAAGTGCACCATTGACCCACAGTGAAGCCAGCAAGAGAGGAGGAGGTGCAATCGGTGTGTTTTGGGCCCTCAGACAGGGCCCCCACCACCAGGTACAAAGACCTGTCTCCAGCCTCTCTGAGTCTGACTGAGTTTGGAACCCATGCCCCTTGTCTAGCGAGTGCTACTTAGTTTATGGTGAAACAGTTCCACTATTTGATTCACATAATCAGGGTAGCAACACTTTATCCCCCCTGCCTCAATAACAGAGAAACTTGAGATCCCACAGTGGCCAAAGTGACCATTTGGCTGCTGAGAGCACATACTAGGCAGGGTGGGCGTGCCTATGCAAATGAATCAGCCCCTGAAGTCTTTTTGCATCACTTGCCACAGTTCACCCCCAGATGTCAGGGTAGGGCTTATCCTGACCCTGCTTACATCAGTGCAGGGGGTCGGAACTCGAGCGGTCACATCTCGGGGGCCTCCTGTATTTTTAATTAATGAGATGTCAGGTAATCACAGTTAACCAATTTATTAACTCATGAGCATTAGAAATTGGTCAGCACAAACACAGAAAGATAAGGGTTAAATATTTACTCCTCCATTGATCTGGGGATACAATCAGTACCATAGACTGTTCTGGAAATATAACTCACTGGTTATTACCATGAATGCAAACTCCTGAAAATTACTATGCGTCATTCTTACCCTAATATTTCCAGTGTCATGCAATCTGCACTTGCTATCCAAAATTGTTGGAAATCTGTTCCCAGTTTCTAGAAACAATTATATCAGTTACTTATTATTGTCAGAAACCTCAGCAAAATGTTACATTCATTGTGTGCTCCAAGAATAAAAGCTTACCGGTAGACACAATTTTTAATACATTTTCAGTAGAGAGGATGCTGTAAAAAGTTGTTCACTTTGGCATAAGTATAGATTCTATTAGATATATAATTTTGGTAATATCATTACCCAGAACTCCACCCAAAAGTGTAAACCTGGTAACTCTCTAAAAGGCCATATCGAAGGTGGAATTGCAGATTTTGTACACAGCATTGCTCATTAATAGCAGGAGAATTACACAGATCTAGTTAGGTCCAACATGGAAGTAATGGACAATAGAGAAAGCAAAGTGCTGAATATTCAAAATGGAGTTTGCAGTTTGATAAAGATACATACAGGATTTTATAAATTGTGTAGATTCCTTGAAACATTGCAATGCCCAGGTAATAGTGGCCTTTAACTAGGAATGAAATGATAGCTTTTTTTTAAATGGGTAAAACTGGCTGACTCCCTGTGAGGTTTATTGCGGACCTTGCTATAAAATGTGCATCCTGTTAGTTTCCGAGTCTCTATATAAGTTGACCCATGCTTTTAGTTCTAGATCAGTGGTTTCCCAATTTTATTTGGCTACAGAACCCTTTTAAACTTGAAAGAATTTTGTGGAACCCCTAATAACAGTATTATATATGGAGCTGAAATAGTAGACCACAAATAAGTAATGATAATAATAAACAAATGCTAAACAAGATCATGAGATCAACATTTAGTTTAATTGCACATATTTAAAAACAAAAATCACATTTAATGTGTACAAAAAATAAAGCTCAAAAACCAGTGAAGAGTTTACTTTTTTCAAGTGATTCAAGCTTCCACTTAAAAAAAAACTAACGTCTTTATCTTTGTATTCCGAGTGATTTGTTTCAAAATGTCTTCGCAATCTAGCAGGTACTAAAAAACTATTAGATAATATTTTGTTGCATTGTACGCACTGGGCATCTGGAGCATCTTTATTTCCATTGCTTGTGAATCCAAATGACAAATAGTCCTCGGCATACCTGTGTTTCTTATTACTTGGCTGTAATTCTTCATAATTAGCTTGAACTGTCTCAGTATCTTCCTTACTGGTTTCAGTAACAACAGGAGTGTTTGAAGTACTCACTTTTTTCTTTAAAGTTCCTTCTTTTAGCCAATGATCCATGGGGAATTTTGGTATCAATAATTTAAATTCTATGTGTAGATACTATTAACTTGCCATATTGTTAAAGTCACCTACGTGATCCACACTCCCTGACGGTGAGTATGGGGATTTCCGGTGTTATAGCACTATTGACTGACTGCGCGTGCAGCGCTGAGTTGTGAGTAGAATTTTCTCGTAGAACCCTTATTTTCACTTCGCGGAACTCAAGGGTTCCGTGGAACACCATTTGGGAAACACTGTTCTAGACAATACTAACACTGCAACAATAGTGTCTCCCAGGAGCCTTTGTTTTGTTAGATGCTACAACTTCGTGGCCACACCATATGAGAAACAAAACCTTGTTGAGACCATGGAAAATGGCTAGTTTGCTACCAACTGAAAATATCTTAGGATCAGACAGCTAATAAGGCATTTCTACCCCTGTTTATCCTTTCCTTTTTCCTACTCGGTTACAGTTTTATTAGTAGTGCCATTCTGGAGTGGATCCAGGGACTGGATAAAACTGCTATGTTGCATGGAGGGGCAAGGGAACAAGAACCTGCCAGCATAGGAGGAAGTTATATGGGCCCGTAGTGCCTGTGCTCCACCAATATTCAAGAACTTATGCCTGACTCCACCAATGTTTGGGCTTATTTTCAGAGCCATCCCATGCTTTTAGGGGGAGGGGGAGCTTCAGGGGATATGGGGGGTCCAGGGCAATTTTAGGTGTTAGCATAGGGCTTGGCGCCAGCAAAAGTAAGCGACCTGGCCCCAACCCAACCCACCCCCCACTCCACCCATTCTCCCAAGCACCTGCCCCTGCCCTGCCTCTTCATGCCCTGTTATACCTCATCTCTTCATGCCTCTGCTCTGCCCTCATTCCCATTTCACCCCTTCCCCTATCGCTACCCTTCCTCTTTATAGCTCCTTCCCCACATCACAAGTGACACCAGGACTCGATGGAGTGCGACAGGCTGAGGCTGGGTTGTTTGCTGCTGCTGGCGCCAGGCTCGCCATTAACCACCCAGGCCACCCTGGACCCCAGGGCCTCCCAAAGCATGGGGACTGGGGCATTTGCCATATTCCATCCTTTGGATGGGATGACTCTGCTTGGACCCGTTTTGGACACCACCAAAAATTATATAAGCCCGGTGCACATGCCTGCCAGCCAGATTGGCAAAACATCTTTTAAGATAGCACAGAGAAAATTTCCTCTTTCCTGTAGGATATTCTTGTCCTATTTGGAGGTCTGCACAAAAGCTGTCTGTAACTGAGAATTTTTTTTAAAAATGGAGTTCCATTAGTAGCAAAAAGCTGTACTGAACCATGTTTCTAGTACCAAGATGCCCAGTAACCTAATTGCAGACAGAAGAGTGTCAGACAGTAGATAAGGATTTACCCCTGCCCTGGTGGTGGTTGTGGTGCTTTTGCTTGTGCAGCCCAAAAGCATTTTTTAAAAAAGCGATTGCATTATAAGCTCTTATCTGATAGATTTTTCTATGTACGGTCAATATTATGGCTCCTTCAGCTATTACTTTCCAGCCAACTCTCCCCATTAGAATATCTTTGAATAACTTTTCCCCAAGTGTATTGGTTTGCATTTTTCCTAATCGAATCTCGTGGTCCATTATTCTGGATGCTTTTGAATTATTTCTTTCATCTCATTGATATTTTCTGCATCTCTCAATTAAATGTAATCTACAAATGCAGTATACAATTTGGGCTATTTAAATAAAACCAGCTCCTGTAGCACTCCATCTGATCATCTCTGCAATTCAGTATATTACTGTTTTGTCATTGCTCTTTGTTTATGGTCCTTTTTACTAGTTTTCAATCCATATGTTAGTACTTCTATTGAAACCAATTCAGATTGATTTTCTGGTCCAGTTTAATGATATAATGTGTCCACTGCTTTACTGAAAATCAGTAAAATTACATCATTAACCTTGTTTATTTAGTACTAGCACATTTAGTCACTGTTGCTCGGGTCCTTAACTCGTGTGTGTCTGTGTGTGTGTGTGTGTGTGTGTGTGTATAAAGATTTAAAATAAAAATAAAAGGAAAATTTGGACCAGGGCTGCTTGCTCTTCCCCTTCCTATCCCTGTCAGGGAGCGAGAGCAAAGTACACAGCTCACCTGTCCCTTGCACTCCACAGCCAGAGTGAGGAATGCAGCAAACTGGCACTTTTCCTTTGATCCCTGCTGAAGTGGAGCAGCCAGCAAAGTTCCCATACAAATCAGGAGGGGGGAGCTTCAGCCCCTTTCTACCCTCTCTAAAGGATACCTGTGGGGGGAGGCTCAAGAGTGGGGCAATCCCAGACTAGGGGGCGCACCCCTAGCCGGTTCCTTTCATCTGGCTAGTGAGTCTGAATCTTTTCTGTATAGCTTTATGAGAAGCAATCCCATTCCAGGCACATCCCATTGCCCTGGCACAGCCAATCCCTGACCTTGCTTTAAGTTATGATAAGAGGAAGCTGCAGACCAAATTTGGTGATCCTGGATCTTACCCTTTAGGAGGAGTTCTTGAACAAACAGACAGACAGACTAACTCTTTCAAATATATAGTAGATTACTTTTTTTGTATTTGGGAATCCTAATTAACAGCTCTAGAAAGTTAGCCAGCACATCGTAGGCGAGCAGTCAGTTATTATGGGCAGTACCTGCTATTGGAAATTTTGCATTTAAAAACCATGGAGAAGAACATAAATAGGAACTGTTGCTTAGTACTGTAACTTTTCTTCTAGAGTCCTTGGTAGTCAACATAAAGGACCTGTTTCTCATGTAACATACTTGTATTGTTTTAGACTTCATGACAGAAAGATGTGTATAATAGGACTGAGCATCCTAATGGAATTGCAAAACCGACCCCCTGCAGTAGATGCTGTGGCTGCCCAGATTGTTCCTTCAATCCTGCTCCTGTTTCTGGGATTAAAACAAGTATGTGCTACGCGAGAATTTACAGACCATGAAGATCATGCTAAAGATGAAAAACATGATGCAGAAGATAATGGTAAAATCTCTCATTTCCACATTGTGGATTTTGTCTGGATTTAATTTCAAAATTGTATGAAACTAAAGGTACTTTTAAGAATCTTCAGCCAGCCTGCTGAATAATTGGCTGGTCTATTGAATGCTTCAAAAGATCCCCTTGTGATTTGGTTGCTCCTCTTAAAATTAATGCTAAAGCACTTTTGGAGAGTGCGTTACTCTTTCTGAGAGGGTAGTTTTGTTTTAAAAACAATAAAAGCTGCAAATCCAGGGTTCCTGATCGTGATTGAGCTTGGTAAACCAGCATGCAGGAGACTCCTGACTAATAGGCCAGCAGGAATTTGGCAGTGATATAGAGGCAGCATTCTTGGTCCCTGGAAAAAAACGTGTCCCCAATAGCTACCTCTTCAACTAATTTAAAAAGCAATGGTAATGGATTTGAAAGGAATCCCTGGCTAGTTGTTATCTTCCAGATGGAGTGTGACAAAAAGAAGGCTGGATTAAAAAATGACTTTGAAAAAACTGATATTTTAAATTAAATTGGAGTTTATTTAAATAGAACAGGTTTACTTTTTAAACAAACATTATTTACAATTAATTTTGCTGCTTAAGTTGTAAAGGAAACCAAGCTGGTAAAGTCATTGGTTCAGCATCAGGAAGCAGAGTTTGTGAAGTGCTAAACCAGCTTTTGATAGCACTAGCTTCTTATGCAGGAGCATAAAATATTTCCTTCATTTCAGTTTAATGAACTAGTTCAGTTCAATGAATAGTTCATTCAGAGTTAAGAAACCAATTGTAAATTGAAAAGCAGAAAAGCTTGTTTTTCCTCTGCTAATCTATGAATAAAAATGAGATGTGAGAAGATGAGATCTGCTAGTTTCAAAAATGTGAAGGGGAGAAACAATCAGTTTAATTCACAAACTGCAGATAATACTTATCTATTTGATAAATCTATTTTAAATGGAAAACATGTTTTGATTAACTTTCTTCTTTTGTAGCCAGCGTATTTAAGGTGGTTTTGTTTAATAAAAACAAATTTAAAGTACTTTTTGTGCACTTTTAATTGAATTCCAAGTTTCAGTCTTAATAGAGCTTGCCCCAAATCTTGAGTAAAAAAGAAAATCCTTTAGTAAATAAGAAATGTCATTGGCCATTTTAACATCACACGATAAAAAAAATTAAGAATGTGAATGAATTAAATTAATCTATAGAATTGCTTAAATAACTGTATAGAGAATATATGCTCCTGCTTAGCAAAAAGTACCAAATTGAATGGAAAGGCGCTATTTTGTTGCAAATCAAAATGTTTTAATGGTTAACAGCTAATGAGAATCAGTCTTTCTTTAGGAAAATAAAAAAATACAAAAGAAGATTAAAGTAAATTATTTATATCAAGGTTTCCTGCTTACTACTTTAAATCATGATCAGATTTGGTAATGCAAATTGTTTTGATCTTTAATCAATCCACCCTGGCACAAAAAGCCTTCATGACAGGGTTTACAAAGTAGGTTTTGAGATAACAAAGGATCCTGTGACAAAGAGGCCTCCTCTCAATCTATCAGGCAAAAAAGGGGAAAAACAATCAAGAGAATTTGCTGCACTAGAGAGCGTATATTACACAGTATTTGACAGATTATTTTATTGTCTGGATGTATCTTAATTTGCAGTATGAGATGAAAACCATTGTAGGCGCTAATGCCATGGATACAAATGAAACTGAAATGCATTTAACAGATGCAAAATTCAGAAATGATTGTACTTAAATTGAGTTGCCTCTGTATATTGAATACAAGAATGTGATACAGCAACTGCATAGTAACGTTCAGTAGCCATGTGTTGTTCAGATCTCTGCACTGTGATTTGCCTAAAACTCCAGTACCATTCCTTCCAAATTGCTGGCCATATGCTCATAGCAGATATGACCAATTCCACTCATTTCATCCAGCTGACAAAAGAAAAACTTGAAATGATGTTTTTAACCCCCAGTTACAGTTTTGAAAATATTTCTTAGATATTTTAACATAGTCACCTAAGAAGCTGCTTAAATCAGAAATAGCAATGTTTGGAACTAAGTTTTTGGGTTGGTTTGTTCAGGACATGATTGCTGTTTCATAAATAGGAATCTGGGTAAAACCACCAAGGGAAGTTGTGCAGTTAAGAGAGCACTGTAAGGGTTGGTAGGCAATACATTTGACAAAAGTCTTTTAATTGTAAAGTCCAAGTAAGTTGTTGTTTGTTGTATTTTATTAAAAAGCAAAATGATATGTCATTTATATTAATTTAAAAGAGGAAAGTTGCTATTTTGCTCCTGTTGCAAACTCACAAACTAGTTTGGGTACATGTGAAAACAAATTTCAGCTTCATTCTTCCAAGGTGTTATTAGAAACAGAGCATAACCGTATTCTAAAATGTCTGAAATGTTTTGATGGCTTCCTTTTTTTCCACATCTTGGAGGGTTTTTTCAAAGGGATCACATTTCTGGTCAAAACTGTACATGTATCTGTTTTGGCCCTTTAATATGTTTAATTACTGAAAGCATATGATGATTTTTGAAAGAAAAATGTTGATACAATTGCAGAAGAGATCCCAAGCGATGAAGAGGAGACAAATGAAGTGAGTCAAGCAATGCAAGAGAATCACGGAGGAGGTGATAGTGGAGGAGGAGATGAAGACGAGGAGGATGACGATGATGACTGGGATGAAGATGCATTGGAAGAAACTGCTCTAGAAGGATTTAGCACTCCTCTTGACCTTGAAGATGGTGTAGATGAATATCAGTTTTTTACACAAGCACTCTTAAGTACGTATATGCCTGTAGACATAATTCTTTAATGTGATAGTTCAGAGACACTTATGTTAATTATTCTTTAAAGCCCTTATCTGTGGTGTTAGTGATTTCTTATACTATTGGAAACCTAAGATCTTGTTTGTATGTTTACTTCACCATTTATGCTGATTCACCTTAGCTTGGATTTTTGGAAATTTTCCCTCTTTCTACTAACGAGTTTCACTTTCTAATTCTCATGCTCTGAAATATTTGGCTAGTATACACTCAGGGATACATCTAAATCTGATCAAGCATTCTAACTGACAAGGTACCAAAATAATTTCAGTTCATACTATCTCTGTTGCAACTTTTCAAAGAAAACCTAAATTATAGGGGCTAAACTACTTTAGTGTCTTTTGCATGCTCAAATAGAAGTATTTATCATTTTCTAAATTGTCAAACCCTAAAGGAAAAGGCATTTTTCTCCTGTCCAGAAGGTATAACAAGTGTAGGGTTGTTGTTTTTTAAAATTTTGGAATGAGTTTAATTTTCAGCATAATGGATGCATTTTGACCATGAAATTGAACATTGTGAATATTGGGTACACTTTGGAACATCATTAAGTCCTGGTTTCCAGAAAGCTCTTAAATACATGCTTAATTTTAAGATTCTCAAACCTCCAGTCCCTGTTGGAACTAGGCCAACTTCATCTGTGTTCTGGGAAACTGTAGTTTAAACCACATACCCAGATCTTTTTTATCTTTGTGTCTTTGTGTCTTTCTCATAGTCTTAAATAGCTTAAAACATAAGCTAATAATCATTTTGCATCTACTCCTTATTGGACAGCGGTTCAGATCCGGGATGCAGCCTGGTACCACACGCTGACAGCACCACTCAGCAATGATCAGAAAAAACAACTGCAGGAAATTTACACGTTAGCTGAACACCGGCGAAGTGCTGCAGGTCAGTCATTTCTCTGGAGCTGTTTTATGTGTTGTAGGAAACAGAATATGCTTCTATAACATTATATAGGGTACAGAGGATCAGCATGAGTCCTTATGAGCTACTTGGCCTGGGTCTTAGAGGAGGCTTGAGCAGCATGAGTGGTTCATATGGCCTTGTCTCTGCACTGAGATTAATCTTGCCTAGATAGTAGCATTGCCTGTAATGGGTAGCCTCTTATCTGACAGGCATGGTTCTTTAAATAGAGCCTGAGCTAGATTTTCTGATGGATTTTTCATGTAAAGAGTAAATTAAGGTACTTCCTGCCTGACAACCATTCATTTAATCAAGACTGTTCTAGATCGTTTGCTGTTTAATAACTATTCAATTTTTTTTACCACTAAAATTACTTTCACAGTAAATATGAACTTATGAACATTTAAAATGGGGCCTGCATTGGTGAAAATAAGTTCATTAAACTGAGGAGCATGCAGAGCAATGTCATGTACAATTATTTCATAATACTGTAATCTCTCAGTTTCTGTCCTAGTGAGAGGTGTGGAATGTTACTTTAAAAAAATCCAATCTCTTGCAATGGATCACTGCCATGGCAGGTCTGAGAATGAAGTCTTGGTCAATAGAGTTTGTTCCACAAGCTTCCTATTCTGCACAGGACTATGTAGAGCATACACACTTGCTCCCCCTCTTATATTCCTTTTCTTTCCCTTCTGTGATTGTAGAGACTAAGACGATAGAACAACAAAGTGGCTACACGTTTGACAATAAAGGACTGATCTCAGCATTTAACTTCGGTGGAAATGCTCCCGGAGGCAACTGAAGAGAAACTGCAAAGGACTCTGGGAGTGGTTTCATCATTACATGTTGTTATAAAATAGTCATGACTTCTGAGTATCTGGGGGAGGGTAATCTGATGCTCCAGATGGCTTCCCTTGGGATACAGCAATGTGTTTCCCCACCAGACTGCTCTTTCTAACCAGCTACTGTAATGTTCAAATTCTTGTGGTGTTTTTATAATTTGATAGACTGAAAAGAAAACATGTGCCCTCAAGGAAACTGAATGATGGGGAGGAGCTAGGTTGAATCTGGTTGAGTTGCACTTCTCAGGTTTTTGCCATGCAGAACTGATGGATTCATATGGATAACAGTGCCTTCTGTTGTACATGGATTATCTGAACAAATGAATTTGAGTTTATTGCAATTTTTTAAATGTAAGAATTCTTCTAGATGCACTGTAAGTCTTAGATCCATGTTTTCCTGCTACCTGTCATTTACTACATCACTTAGTTTGTTTGTCAATTGCCTATACATTGCTGGTTTCAAAAACGTCATCTCAACTTCCCTCCTTGGTATAGACCTGTGTATGCTGGGCATTGCTTTACAATTCCAAAAGATACTCTCGGGTTTTGAAGGGTTCTTCTCAAAAAGACATCCATATCCTTGAGATCTCTCCATTAAGAGATAACCCATTTGAGTTGTAAGGGCACTTGTGGCTTGGCAGGTTTAGATCAAAACAGACAGTAATACCAAATAATGTTCACCTCCTCACATGTATGAGTAATCAATCTCTGGCCATTGCAAGTAGTTGTTCTACATGACAAATTGTCTCCTTTCTTGCTGCACACTGGGTTTTATTTTGGGACCCTGTAAATTCTTTTTATTATTATTCCAACTGTAGTACTGAAAATCTGGCGTCCATAACATTTCAGAGCAATAATTTATCCTAATGGAAGGGAAAGTCACTCCAAGTCTTGTTCTTGTATGTCTGAATTTGCATCCCATTTGGCTCCCCCTCCCCCATGCTGTAATTCAGTTATGTTTAATTTTTCCCAAGTTTAAAAGGTCTGTCTCTTACACTTAAATGTACATTAGCACCTAATTGTATGTTGTGTTCATCTAGTAAAACTTGTCTTAGACACCCAACTAAATACTGATTTGCACAGAAACCACTCTTCTACAACTAAGGGATTAACAAAATCGAAGTGGAAATGATGGGGACACATTACAATGGTTAAGTATTTTAAAATAAGGATTGAAGGTAGAATCTGTAGTCCATGTTTCATGTCTTTATTTGTGCATGATCACTTGTTCAGGGCTTGATATGAAAGGTTTCAAAAAGCCCTTTCCTGGGGTTTGAAAAGTCCAGCCCCTCCTTCTTTCCCTGTCATCTCTTCAGCTTCTGCAAAGGTACTGTCCTTGGACCCTGCTCAAGGCTCTCATCTTTTCTACTACTCTCTCCTGTTTTCCCTTTTCTGCCCCAGAATCTTTTTCCTGCTGCAACTGCTGCATGAAGAAGGGACCTCTGCTGCCCTCTTTAGCATTCCTACCTACTGTTCTGGGGATCCTGTGTTTGCTACTTTACCCTTCCTTCAGCCTCAGTGTTAGGTCCTCTCCAGTGGCCTTCTCTGACACTGCTTCATTTTTTTTTCCAAATCAGCCCCAGAATGAAATTGACTTGGTTCATGTTAGTTTTTCACTGCTGCACTCAGGGTTTTGAATAGCAGCTGTGAAAACTCACATTTCTTATTCCTGCTTTCACTCTGCCAAAGCCAGAGAAAACTGAATACTTGGAAAGACAGGCTCCTGGGCCTTTGCTAATAAAATGGCAAGTGATTTTGGAGGTACAATATGAGACCTTTCAAAGAGATTTGATTATCAGAGGGCAGATGCTCAGTACTTTTTGAAAATCAGGCCCCAAACTCATTGGTCATTTTCAAAGATTTAGGTCTGGAGATACCTACTTAGAGTGTTAGGGAGACAGCACTGCACACTACATCACTTTCCAGTCAGTTCGCAGGTGGGTTTCTTTACAACCATAAAACTAGAAACTTGTTCACAATTCAAAACAAAAATTATTCAGACATCGATGGCATTGATTTCTCTACACACACATTGGAAGCTTCCTTTTTGCCATTGGGCATCTGGCAAGTGGAGTTTTTAAACCTTATGTTCATTTATGTATAAAATGTTAGATTGTCCATCAATGGGATTTCCTTTAAAATCGATTGTCTTTCTCTCCTCCCATCAAAACTAAGAAGAAAAGGAATTTTTTTCTTCCATGAATGAAGGTAATTGTGTAATCAAAAGTTTTCAGGAGTTGTTGAAGCAGAAATCTACCAATGTATAGCGTTATCCTTGTGTTTACCCTCTGAGTCATGGTTGTTCCTTTAACTCTGCTGCTTGTATAATTTTCAAATGAACAGCCAAGGAAACTTCATCCAGATGTTTTTTACAGTGGATTTAAATTGCTATGTGGTATCTCACAGTTGTGATCAGTGGGGAGATTTTAGAGGATGGTGCACAAAAGGGTTAATAGCTTTCTCCTTCCCAGGAGATGGAGTAAATGTTTCTATAAACATATATTATACCCTTTTTGAAAAAGTATTCAATTAAAAGAAATAGTCCAAGATTTATTGGACTCCAGACTCCCCTTTACATGTGGTTCTCTTTAAATATGATAAATATGCCTTCATACACAATCATACTAAGTAAAGGATTGTAGGGATTTCTTCTTGAGATGTGTCCAGCTTGTACTACGTTTTGTACAAATGTGCGTTACTGTCTCGTATTGAAGCTGGTGTGATTGTGGAACATCCAGTATCAGCATAATTGAACTGAGCAAGATGTAGTTGCCCTTGGAAATGCAGAGACTAATGAATGTATTGTGAAATAAAACAGATTGATGAAAGTAATCTTTGCTGCCCAGTGCCAGCATTCGCTGAGTGTGAAAGTGACTGTATGGGCACTATGGATGCTTAAGTATGAAGTTAGACTTGTGCAGGTTATAATTATAGCAAGTGTTCTCTTAAGTGGTAAAACATCCTTTTTGGATAAATTAACCGGTCCTGAGTGTTAAATTTCAAATGCTGTTTTGTCATTCTTAAACTTCTGGTGACTCTTCTTAAACTTTTGGCTTTCTCTTTTTGCTCTGGCTGTTTCTTTTTTTGAAGGAGGAAGATTACAGTTTGCTTTTCAGTGACACATACTCTACAATCAAAATGCCTAGTTGTAGGAAGAAAGCAGAATACCAAACAGAAGAAAATATGTGCACAGTGTGATTAAATTGACATGCTTTGGGAGAGTCTGTGTCAAAATATTTCAGGGGGTAGCCATGTTAGTCTGTAACAGAAAAAACTTAAAAAACAGCTAATAGTCCTGCAGCACCTTAGAGACTAACAAAAAATGTAGATGGTATCATGAGATGAGATCTTCAGATGGGTTGTACCCATGAAAGCTTATGATACCATCTACATTTTTTGTTAGTCTCTTAACATGCTGCAGGACTATTCACTGTTCTTTAAGTTAATAAAGTTAAGTCAAAATATGTAAACCGTGTTCTGCAGAGTGTCACAGTAAGACTCGTCATGTCAGTGGGAAAAAGGTGTTCTGGGGTTGGGCTGTGAGAGGAGGTATGCAAATAAGTGGTTAACTACTTTAGAATCTGCCATTTGTGCAGGTAGAGAAATTTAGTTTCTACAAGAGTGTTTGAGTACATCAGAAGTTAGTAGACAGGAGCACCATTGGAACTGTAGGATTTTGGTGTCTTTCAGGCAATACTATACCATGCCACCCTTATTTCTGTGCTGCTGCTGGCAGCGGAGCTACCTTCAGAGCTGGACATCTGGCTAGCTGTTGCTGTTCTCCATCTGCCCAGCTCTGAGGCAGTGCAGAAGTAAGGGTAGCAATACTTCAGCGTCCCCTCACCCCCAGTAGCATTGTGGCCCCCTTTGGTGTTGGGTCCTCCAGTTTAATAAACTCTGATTTAAGGGTGTAACGTTTATATTTTGCAATTTTAAAGTACGTTTTCATATTTTATTGCAACACCATGACATTTAAGATTTAAATATCTGAAACCACACCATTAAAGATTTTTAAAATGCTGTGACTGTGACATTTATAAAAATGGACAGTGAATTTGGTAGGGCCCTCTCCATGTAGGTCCCATGGATCCTGCAAGGGTGCTTTGGACATGTGATTCCTCTGCTTCTCTCCCCCTCCTCCCCCCCCCCCCAAAAAAAAAAAAAGCTGAGGCAAGAGTGCAGTTAGAAATCAGCAAACTCTGCACTTTCCTTTCACTCCCTGATGAAAGGGAATAACCATAAATGTTCCCCTATGAATTGAGGGGAGGCTTAGGCACTAGGGCAGTTCCAGAGGGGGGGAGCACTTCCAACCAGTCTCTTTCAGCTGCCTGACGATTCTGTTTCTTTTCTAGATGGTTTTATGAGAAGCAATCCCATTGCAGGCACAACCCATTTTCCTGGCACAACCAAACCCTTACTTTGCTTTAAGTTAGGATAAGAAGAAGCTGTATAATAAATTTGATGGTCCTAGCTCTTACCAGTAAGGGGGAGTTCTTGAACAAACAGACAATCTCCCTCAATACATAGTAGATTCCAAGGATCACAGCCAAATGACCCTCCATTATCTGACAGGTTACTGGAAACAGCAATTCAGAAAAGTCCTCCACGGAATTTAAATTCATGGTGGTATGGGGACAAAAAATATCCATTTGAACTAATGAGAACTATTTTGCTGTATGTTTTAGATTATATACCATTCTTAATTTTGGTGAGTTCTGCTAGATACATAACCAAGAAACAGTATATGTATTTTTCCAAGATAAGGGTGCTCTGAGAATCATGACTGAATCCTAAAGCAAGTTCCACTTTTGCTGCACTGCTGAGAATCCAGAAGTGAAACTGGTTAGCTTATTTTTATTGTCCTTGCTGAGGGAAGTAAAAAAAGAACCAATTGTACAATAAATGGTTTTAAAAAATAGAAAATATATTTATTTTTAGTAATTTAAGATGGCAAGTAACAAAGCGAAGGATTCTTTAAAATATTAATTTGGTGCTGTCAAACTGTTTTGATTTTCAGTTAATACATCAGTGCCCAATTTTTCTTCTCTTGCTCAAGTGTAGTAGAATCTTTATTATATACAAAGACCCCACAGATTTCAGTGGATTTCTCACAAATGTAGCCATCTTTTTTGTTGTAACTAGACAGTTTTAATGACATAATTAAACTAGCGTTAATTTTCCTCTTAGAAATGAAAAACAATGAGAGAAGGATCATTGTGTTTTGAAATGAAATGGTGCACAGGGACATTATTTTTGGAGAACAGATAAACAATGAACTTTGAAGCAAACACAAACAAGGTAAACATAAAAAGTGTGGTAAAGAAATAAATGTAAACCGTATGCATTGGACTTGGTTCTTGAATTATTTTTGGTTGTTTTGGTGTTTTTTCTTTGTCAAGGAACTTGTGAAAACTTACTTTGGATTCTCTATATTTAGAGAGAGAAGCCACACAGATTTTTCTTCCGTATTACTGTAGATATGGCTGCAATTCTGAAATTATTCTAAAGGGAGACAGCACTAAGCTATGGTAGCAGCTCATATGGCAGGATCAGGACCTCTGAAACAATGTACATTTCCTGAAATGTTAAGGAGTGAATTGGATTTATCAATTTGTTCATTCTTGAAATCAAACATGGAGAAATTATAAGCAGAACGTTTTCCTAACGTGGAATACTGTACCGTGCGTTTTAAAGCTCCTAAATAAATTTAAATAATAATGGCATTGGTTAGGTTCAGTTCTACATGTGTTGTGCATTTGCTTGGTAGGAATAACATTATTTTTTTTTTTGTGTAACATGCCACAAGCCAGGGAGCCTAATTTCATTTGTAATCTTGCTTCATATTGCTTGAAAAATCTACTTGCAAGAATAGTCAGGAATTAAATTTTTCACAAATTCAGAGTTAATCTGCTTACATACTGATTGTAGCAATATATGTCTTTTACTTGCTGAGATGGTTATGTTAACAACACATGGATTTACAGAAGCATGTAACAGATGCTGGTTTCAGGTGACAGTATAAAAGATGAAATGCAAAGAAATTCCTTCCACATGTTATACTGAGCATGCTGTCTTGCAGTTCAGGAAAGCAGCTTTCTAGAATTACTTAATGCCAGACTTGTGCCAGCCTCCCTGTTTGAGATATTTCAGACTTTATGCTAATTTTATTTTAGAATTATATGATCTTACAGACCTTCCTGAAATCCAATGCCTAACTGTACTGGCCTTGCTCAACCAAAAAAATCTTGTATTGACATCCATGTGAAATTTGCCTGAGGTGAGGGCTGCAGATGTGAACTTCATAATTGATTGCAGCATTTAATAATCTTTAGCCCTTGTCTTTGAAATGCTTTACAAATATTAAATTAACATATCAACACCCCCTATAGAGGGATCTTGGCCCCATTTTACAATAGAGGAAATTGAGTTAGCCTGTCCAAGGCCATAGAAGTGGGCTATGTCACCTGGCATTAGAGGATAGGGGTAAAATCCTGGCCTCAATGAAATTACTAGCAAAATTCACATCCAATTTCAGTGAAGCCAGAATTTCATCCAAGGAGATGCATAAATTCTCAGCTTTTGACTTGGACCATAGGATTTGGGGGGAGGGGGTTCTGAAAAAAAAGTCCAGTACTGTCTAACAGTAATGGAATCTTTTACAAAGAAGCCATTTTACTCTGTCTGGTGATGACATCAGTTAATTTTCTTCTCTCAGGGTGCTTGATCCCAAAGAACTTTTAAGTGGGGGAGAAAATGGGTCCAGACTATGGGGAAGAATCATGAAAATGGGGGACTGAAAGGTACCTCAAGATGTCTACTTTTGAGTCCCCTTATGAAGAGGCAGGACCAAGAATAGACCAGCCTTTACATGCATTTGTCTATTCTTAAAAACTTTCAGTGACAGGAGTTCCATCTCTTCTCAGCAGTCCTCCCTCACGGAATGATGCTTATTGTAACATTTTTGGTAGGATTGAAATGATCCTTTCGTGGCATCACTGTATACTTCCCAAGAGGGTGGGACGTATGGGAGAGTAGCACTTCAGATGGTCCATTGAATTCTCTATATCCAATGTACTAATGAGCCTTATAGTTTCTTTGGAATAGCCAACATCCTGGATCAATTATGTGGCCCATATGTTTTGATTGTTAAAAACATACAGCAGACTTCCAGCGACTGTATTCTCCTCTAGCAACGATAACCAAATACTTTTCTTACCTCCTGCATCACCTAAGGATAAATGCTAGAATATTGAACTCCTGTTGGCCAATATTTGATCTTAAATTCTGCCTCAAAAGTTCTAAAATGTGGGCCATAGCTATCTTCTCCCTGTAGAGGCCAGGGTTATACTGCAGTTGAAATCAAGCAACCTCTCAGGGGCTAGGGTGGAGTGTGTATGAGAGTGTGTGTGGTGTATAAACTGCACACTTTATGTGTGCTTTATCTGCACTCTTGGGTTCCTGGCAAGTTACCAACATTGCTCTTGATGTTGCAAAGCTTGGGCCCCTTGTATGTGTGTTGTTTGAAAACTATCCTTAATTATGTAGATTGTATCAAGAATTTCAGTTTAAAAAAAAATTATCAACGCCTCCCTCTGAGCACTTCATTCTAGTAAATGAGATATTTTTCCTAACTGCCTGTAGTGCCACATATAAATGGTTTTTACAGACCCCAGTAGCTAGTTGCAACCAATGATAGGTGCCTGCTATTTCAAATTTTTCCCACTGTATTTAGTGGCGTGACATGAATTTGTTACTTTATTGTGATACTGTTCAGTATAATTGGCCTGGTCTTGCAACGGACTACGAATAGCCATAGTTCCTGTTGATGCACTATTTTTTAAGTTTTATGTCGGTAGTGGCACTGGGACCTGCCTACAATATTGGGCCCATATTTTGTACTTCTGTGGCTACTTTCAGACATGGTTTTCTAAAAGTTAGGTATTCATGGAGCAGCGGGAGACTTATCCCATTTTTTTTCTCTCCCCTAGCATCTGCACTGTGAATTTTAGTATCCCAAACCCTCTCCCAGTGTTCAGAGCAGCAGCATCGTGTATTAGGGTGAGTTGGTCCACATCCGCCATTAACAGGTATGTTAGCCAGCCCCAAAGCACATTATGGATCATGATTTGTTGAGCTCAAAGAATCAAAACAGTGAAGTTCCTAGACACAGAATAATCTGTAGCATATCACTAGTTCTTGAAACGTTTCCAGGGACAGTCACTGCTGGGTCCTTTCTGTTACACTCTGAAACAAAGTGCTAGTGCTAGACAGAGCCGTGAAGCAGAGGGGAGGGAAGCACTAGTTACCTTGAGGATGGGGCAATTGCTTTGACTTGGAGGGTCAACAAAGGTATTTCCTGTTGCCTCAGAAGAGAAGTGTGGGAGGTTGTTGAAAGAAGCTGTAGGTGGTTCCTGGTTGAAGGCAAAAGGGAGGAGAGCAGTAGTGGGGCTTACCTGTTGACCTCTGCATGCTGGAGAACTGGAGGAGAGGGTGAGGCAGGCTGGAGGCCAAGGGACCCATGGAAGGGCCTGTCATCTGGCCTGGCTAAGGTGAGAGGTTAATAGAACAGAGGGAATGATGGGGGAGGGCAGGATTACATGCCATTTTAGAAGGGGTGGCCTGGCAGAAGAACAGAAATGAAAACGAGCCTGGATGTTGTAGAAGATGTTAATGTGTGTGCTAGGTACAAACAGTGAGGGGCTAGATGCTCAGGGAGTAATAAATAGACTGTTCTGAGACTTTCCTTATGCATTAGCAGTGTCTGGTTATTACAAGAACAGTTTAAGTGCAGTGAGTGGGATTACTGAAGCAAGACACCTGTTGTGGAGTTTTTAATAACCAGAATGGAGAAGAGGGATGGTAATCCCAATGTTAAGAGAGCGCTTGGGCATGGGGAGGAGTCATTCCCAAACAGCTATTTCTATTAATGTTTAGTAACAGGGTATCACATTTTTTCTTAATTCAAATGATTTCTGCAGTTGCTGATCTCATAACTATGACTTTCCAATGAAGACTGGGGAAGTGGGGGTATGAAATTTCCTCTCTCACTCTCCAAATACATATCTAAGCCACTTTCAGAACACAGAACACTTTCCATCTGGCCAAGCTGATGGAATAAAGGAACTTCCTTGGGTTGCCAAAATCCATTGTACCAGAAGGGGAGATTCACCAGTCCCTTGGGTGGCCTAAATTCATGTACTTCTTTTCTCCCCATTGCTATGAATGGATGTTTGTCATTGATCTGTGGGTTTCCTTAATGACATGACTGGTGTTTCTGCCACCAATAAAATAAGCACAATGAAAAACAACTGGTGTGGAGAGACTGAGGTAGCAACTCTTTGTGGTTAGAAGTTTAGCCAAACCAATCCTATACTGGAGGGGAGGGAAGAGAGGCCTGTTCACAGCTCCGTGTTCCCCATCTGGTTGGACAAGCAGCACTTCTTCTAACTTTGGCATCTACTGCGCACCTATTGTCTGTGTGTCTGTGAGACAGGAATATCTCATTTAACCAGGTCTTAGGCTTTTGTTTGTTTGTAAACGTGAACATTTTCCCATTAATAATTTAAATTCACACACACACACACACACACACACACACACACACACACACATATCCTCCGCCCTCCCCCCCGGAAGATCAGCTCTTCCTGCCACCATGTGCATCTCTTAGATGGGGGGGGAAGTTGGGAGTTGGGTTGCAGATTTGACTTCTGATGGGCCTTACCATAGAGCACAGTTAAGTTATAGAACTTTTCCATTCCCCTGCTTCCTATTTTGTGTACTGATTTGCAAAGGAGATTAGTACAGGGCTTTTGAGAGATTCTTCAGTGCTTGGTTTAGTAACACAGGCTCTAGTCCAGAAAATATGTTCTGGATTTAAGCATGGGCTGAAGTGCTGTTCTGACTAGGAATGCTTCTCCCTATTGTGCCTTCCCTGAGCAAACTTTGGAAACTATTTTTGAAGAAAAGAAAAAAGGGAGTAAATCATGGACTGTATATAGAATCATAGACCTGGAAGGGACCTCGAGAGGTCATTAAGTCTAGTCACCTGCCCTCATGGCAGGACCAAGCACCCTAGATCATAGGTTCCCAAACTGGGGGGTATGCCCCTGGTGTGAAGAAATTCCAGGGAAGGGGGCGCGAGGTGACCTAACCCCCCCTCCTCCAAGAAAGAGCCTGCGCTGGCGTTACCTCACCCAAAGTTCATCTTTAACTGTTTGTTTTGCGAGGTGGCTTCCCCAGGTCTGTCTCCCACACTCCTGGGGGGGGACAGACAAGCACCAGAGCCACTTTCAAAAGGTACTAATTTGGAGCTGACTTTGAAAAGGTGCTAATTTCCTGCGGACAATAGGGGCCTCGGAGCTTGGCTACTTGAGTAATCATTGAATAAAGGCTCAAATGGGGGCAGAATTGCAAACAGCCATGGGGCTGGGGTGCCAGAGGGAGGTGTCTCAGTTGCAGCCACATCAGTGGGGTTTGGGGCTAGGAGGATTGGAGGGGGGTTTGCATCTCACTTGTGTGATCCCTGACTTATTTTTCTGTGGATCAGTGACCTGTGACCCAAAACTTTTCCATAAATAAAGACAATGCTGAAACATTTGTGCTGGACATATTTTATTTAAAAATGAAGCCTGGCCCACAAGACCCCAGTCTGGGCCAAGCCCCCATCTGGCCACAGCATCATAACACCCCTGCATCCTCTCACACCCCTCAATCCTGAGCCTATCATACACTGGAACCCCCTGTGCGTCTCACATCCCCAGTCTTCTGCCACAACACTACTGCACAATCCACACACTGCAAATCTGTGTCCTGGGCTCCATCATACTCCTCCTGCTTACCCACCTATAGCCCCCAACCCTGAACCATCCCTGCACCTCACATCCACAAGCCTGTGGTTTGCTCAGGACCCCAACACTCCACCTGACCCCAACACTCTCCAGCCTGGAGCCCCCTCCCTGAGCCAGAAGCCTCTTCTCCACCTCTTCCTGCACCCAAATTTCCTCCCGGAGCTTGCACCTTTCACCCCTTCCCACACCCAAATCCCTCATTCCCACCTCAGAGCCCGCAAATCCTGTCTCAACCCAGTGAGAGTGAGTAAGGGCTGGGGACAGCAAATAATGGAGAGGAGGGAAATGGAGAGGGCGGGGCCTCTAGAAAGGGGTGGGATCTTGGGGCTTGCCCTGACATTTAAAAAGTGATCTTGGGTGTAAAAAGATTGGAGACACTACCATAAAAAAAATTTAATTTTCAAATTTCATACCATGAAATGCAAATATATATTTGCCTTTTGACATGCAGGGGTACTGGTTTGGTTGGTGGGGAGGCCAAAGAACAATGTAAAAGGCAATGGAACTTTTTCCAACTTTCTAGCACACTTGCAGGAGTGTTTGGGACTGTTCTATCATGGGAGTAGGTAGCCGGTCTTGCGCGGTCACTGTTGGTGGGGTGTATATAAGGCATCATGCGTCTATATGTAATAGTAGTAGTAAATAAACATTTGCAATAACTTATCAAAGTAACTTGCATCCATTAACTTTATTCTAATCGGGACAATTATTTTTATAGATTTTTTTTTAAATTAATATATTATGGCTGCGATTAAGAAAAGGAAGTACGATGAAGACTACATTAAGTATGGCTTCACCATCATGGAAAAACCGGGATTGATCATCCTCAATGCGTAGTATGCCACACAGTTCTTAGCAATGACGCCTCGAGACCTAGTCGTCTTGAGCAACACTTGAAAAAGAACCACAGCGCTTTGACAGAGAAACCAAAAGAGTTTTTTGCTGCTAAACTTCAAAATTTGAAACGCATAAAGCTGGACGCTACTCGAGCTTTTCATCAAGCGTCGGCCAAAGCAGTAGAAGCATCTTATGAACTGTCATTGCTCTTTGCTAAAGCCAAGAAAGTGCACATAATCGGAGAAACTCTTATGAACCCTTGCTTGTTGAAAGCAGCTGATATTGTGCTTGGTGTCGAAAGCAAGAAAAAACTATAGGAAATTTTGCTTTCTGACAATTCCGTGAAACGTTGCATCAATGAGCTGGCAAAAGATCGTAAACTTTAAGTTGTGGAGGCAGTGTTGGCTTCTCCTTTTTTCGCAATTCAGTGTGATGATACCACTGATGTAGCACAATGTTGTCAGTTGCTTGTCTACATTCGATTAATTAACAATGGATCTGGGAAAGAAGAACTGCTTTTTTTGAAGGAATTGACGACCACATCAAAGGCTTCTGATATTATGAAAATGATTTCTGACTTTTTTTTTTTTAAGAAAATAGACTTTCCTGGGGGAAACTGGTTGGTGTATGCACAGACGGTGCTCCAGCAATGCTTGGCTCTCGCTCTGGATTTGTAACTTTGGTGAAAGAAAAATATCCAGCCATAACCACAACTCACTGCATCATACACAGATCAGTGTTAGCTGCTAAAACCCTTCCAGATGACCTACATGACTCATTGAATTTGGCCATCAAAGTTGTCAATTTTGTGAAGAACAGTGCTTTAAATACGAGACTTTTTGATGCTGTTTGCATGGATTTGGGAGCGGATCATAAAACTCTTTTGTTTCACATGGAGGTACGATGGCTTTCCAAATGTAACATGCTTTCAAGATTATTTGAACTGAAAAATGAAGTGGAAATTTTCTTCAACAGAAGAAAGAAGAGTTATATCATGCATTTACGGACCAAACGTTTCAACTTTCACTGGCATACCTCGTGGACATTTTTGAATCTTTGAACAACCTCAATTTGAAGCTGCAAGGAAACAATGCTGCAAACATTATAGTGAATCATGATGCTATCTAAGCATTTACGGAAAAAATCCAGCTTTGGAAACGTCGAACACAAGCTCAGATGCCTAACTTTTCGTCTTTTCCGACATTTTTCATCACTTGCTGAAAATGAAGGTTTCCAAGAAGTTTGTAAAGAGGATGTGAAGAACAAAATTGTGTTTCATCTGGACTGCCTTGCTGACAAATTCATCCGCTATTTTCCAGACAACTTCTCTGGCAACCCCATTCATAAATTAGTATGCAATCCATTCAACGTTGATGTTGATTCATTGCCAGAAATATTGCAAGAACAAGCACTCAAAATAAAATATGATTCAAGTGTGAAAGATAATTTCGTAAACAGAAGCTTGGAGGAATTTTGGATAAAATATTTCCCAGTGTACTCAAAAGTTGGAGAAGAAGCACTACGTATTATTCTTCCATTTTCATGAACGTACCTCTGTGAAAAAAGCTTATCAAGTTTAGTCACATTAAAAACAAAACAAAGAAATTGACTGGATGTCGAAAACGATTTGCATAGCACACTTTCATCTTTCATACCTAGGATTTCCCAACTCGTGAAGAAAATGCAGCTTCGTCCTTCACATTAAATTTGATTTGTTTCTGCTATTTCTTATGTTAAATTACATTTTTATTAAATTTTTGTGCGAAGAAAAACTATTTGTGCATATTTTATATTTTAAATAATTTTTTATATCAAGTTTTTGTGTTTATTTTTAATTTTAAATTACAAATTGAATTTTTTGTTAGAAGGGGGTTGGATGATGGTAAAGAAGAGGTGGGGGGGCGTGAGAGTTTCTCAAAAATCAAAAGAGGGTCGTGATGCTGAAAAGTTTGGGAACCACTGGTCTAGATCATCCTTGACAGGCATCTGTCTAATCTGCTCTTAAATATCTCCAGTGATGGAGATTCCACAACCCCCCTATGCTATTTATTCCAGTGTTTAATCACCTTGACAGGCAGGAAATTTTTCCTAATGTCCAACCTAAACCTCCCTTGCTGCAATTTAAGCCCATTGCTTCTTGTCCTATCCCCAGAGGCCAAGGAGAACAATTTTTCTCCCTCCTCCTTGTTAATACCCTTTTAGATACTTGAAAACCGCTATCATGTCCCCTCTCAGTCTTTTCTTTTCTTAACTAAACAAGCCCAATTCTTTCAGTCTTCCCTTATAATTCATGTTCTCTAGACCATTAATCATTCCTGTTGCTCTTCGCTGGACCCTCTCCAATTTCTCCATATCTTTCTTGAAATGTGGTGCCCAGAACTGGACACAATACTCCAATTGTGGCCTAATCAGCTCGGAATAGAACAGAATTACTTCTTGTGTCTTGCTCACAACACTCCTGTTAATGCATCCCAGAATCATGTTTGCTTTTTTTGCAACAGTGTCACACTGTTGACTTATGTTTAACTTGTCATCCATTATGACCCCTAAATCCCTTTCTGCAGTACTCCTTCCTAGACAATCACTTCCCGTTCTGTATGTGTGAAACTGATTGTTCCTTCCTAAGTGGAGCACTTTGCATTTGTCCTTATTAAACTTCATCCTGTTTACCTCAGACCATTTCTCTAGTCTGTGCAAATCATTTTGAATTTTGACCCTATCCTCCAAAGCTCTTTCAATCCCTCCCAGCTTGGTATCATCTGCAGACTTAATAAGTGTACTCTCTGTGCCATCATGTAGATCGTTGTCGAAGATATTGAACAGAACTGATCCCAAAACAGACTCCTGCAGAACCCCACTTGTTATGCCCTTCCAGCATGATTGTGAACTGTTAATAACTACTCTCTGAGAATGGTTATCCAGCCAGTTATGCACACACCTTATAGTAGCCCCATCTAGGTTTTATTTCCCTAGTTCAGTGTTTCCCAATTTTATTTGGCCTAAAAAAAAAAAGGCTCCCAGCACGATTTGTCGGGGGTGGGGGAAGTGTCCCAACGCAAAAAAGCTCTGTCTCTTTAAGAGGGGGCAGGGGAGTGCCGGCTCCTTGCGGAACCCTTACTTTCGCTTCGCGGAACCCTGGGGTTCCGCGGAGCACTAATTGGGAAACACTGCCCTAGTTTATTGATAAGAAGGTCATGCGAGACCATGTCGTATGCCTTACAAAGTCTAGGTATACCACATCCGTCGCTTTTCCGTTATCTTCCAGGCTTGATATCCTATCAAAGAAAGCTATCAGTTTGGTTTGACATGATTTGTTCTTTACAAATCCATGCTGGCTGATACCTGTCACCTTATTATCTTCCAGATGTTTGCAGATGGATTCCTTAATTACTTGCTCCATTATCTTTCCTGGCACAGAAGTTAAACTGACTGGTCTGTAGTTTCCTGGGTTGTCCTTATTTCTCTTTTTATAGATGGGACTATATTTGCCCTTTTCCAGTCTTCTGGTATCTTTCCTGTCTTCCATGGTTTTTCAAAATGATAGCTAAAGGCTCAGATACCTCCTCTGTCAGCTTCTTAAGTATTCTAGAGTGTATTTAATCAGGCCCTAGTGACATCTAACTTTTGTAAGTAATTTTTAAATTGTTATTTTATTTGACACAAATGCTTTAATTAGATTATTTTATAAACTACATATGGTCAGGGTGTAATGTTATATCCTTATTCTGTTACAGATTTTGGATTTTAAAAACCAATGCAAGTGAGTTTACATTAAGATAAAAAGTGTATTCTTTATTCAGAGTCTTCTGGTTTTAAAGCAGACTGCTTTTTTCTGTTTTACAATAGAATTTTCTTACTGAATGTATATTTTCTCTTTCCTGCGGCTGTAAAAGACCCAGACAAATAGGGGAACTGACCAGCTATGGATCTTATCCTGTAAGCACCCTCAAGTAAGTTTGCTCACATGAATAGTCCCATTGAAGTTATGTGGAGTTACAAGTATCACCTAAGATGACCATAACTGATAGAAATTAGATAGAGGTTCCTTTTTCAAAATTGTGCATTTGATAGCACCTTTGTACAGTCAGTTTCACTGTTACTGTTCCATAAAGTAAAAGCCTGGAAACTCAGCATTTTACGCACATCAATAGTCTTATTCTGTTCTTGTAAAATAGATTGCAACCTGTTCTTGTCCATAGCTGTGTTATTGCCTTTAGCTTTTTCCAGTGCCGTACATTGCCTTAATTGCATCACTTATCATGCAGCTTATCTACTTTGTCTTTGGCCATGGACTCTCCTGACTCAGTAAGCAAGACTACAGCATTTAGAAAATATTATGCTGCATTAATTCGACAGCATACCAATGTTATAAATAATCTCCTAGAGGACAAACTGAATGTAGAGGCTGTATTACACCAAATAAATGCATTAATCAGTAAAAAGTGAGAATTCCATCAGCTAGCTACATCGAAAGATATGCAGGGCTCAGACTGTAGGTTACTGAGTGGTATGGCACACCGTGACTTCTTTTCAGATGAGAGATTGTTCCAGCTTCTATGATTTCTTTGTAGGGGAGGAAAATGTTTTTAGTCCTCTAAGGCTGTGAAGAAAACTTTGCAAAGGTGACCTGCAAGGTCAGGATCCTTTTTCGTCCTTTTTATTCAAAGTCGAGCCGTTGTTTAGTTTGCAGGTGGGGACATGGTGTGTAGTGTTTAAGCAGACACATCATATTGAGCAGGCTATGCTTCTGTTTAACCTTATTAGGTATAAATATGAATTGCTAGCTAAACCTAATTCTTCATGTTGGGTTTGGTGGGTGAGTGGTGTTTCCTTATTGAGTTAATTCTTGAAATTACATGGATTTTAATCACATTGGAAAAGTTTTAAGCATTTCTTCTAACTGCTGGTGGAGGATGGGTTGTTTCTGGATGTTCTGTCCTCAGGGCCCCACGAGTTCTTAATCCAGCCCTGTGCTGGATTAAATAGAAGTGTAGCCATGGTGGCCCAGGTAGTGGGAGCTGCCAGCTGCTCTGAGTACGGTTCTGTCTGGGACCATAGTCACATACTGAGACAACTATTCCTTCTTGCTGCTTGGGCTGCCACTGCTACACTCCATGTTTAATGTATTTGCACAATCGAAGTGAGCAAGGGCATGTTGCCTTCAGCTGGAAATTACACCTCCAGTTCTTGTGTAGCCAGGACCTAGGAGACATGGCACCAAACTCACAGTCTGGGTGAGAGCCTAAGTTACAACATTCTCCCTGGACAGCCCTATGGGCTGCTGAGCTTCCTGGAACCTCCACAGTGCTGCATGCATGCATCCCTGCATTGGCACACCCCCTAACACGCCACCTGTCCTTGGAGGGCAGCCTTCCAGCTGTCATCCATAGAGCCTTCACCAAGGGAATGCTTTTTGTGACAGATACAGGGCTTTGAGATCCTTTGTGCTGATCCAGACATTTTACATGATGTTAAGAGGCAAGAACAGGGGTGAGGCTCCATTGCCAAGTCTCTAGAAGCGAAGATCTTAGGCACTTTGCCATCTAACTCTTTAGCTATTACTGTTAGCGTTAAATTGGGTTTCTCTGAGGTTTTCAGAGGCAAGGAGCTAACTGCAAACCCCAAGGCTATCTCTGAAAGATTTCTTTCATTTTCCTCTGAACGCTCTTTGCTGCTATCTCCAAAGAGGTTAAATCAGACAATGTTTTTAAAAAAACTAAACAGGTTGACTCTTTCACTGCCAGGCACTTAGAAACCTCCCTGTGAATAAACAGTAATTAAGATGACAGCATTACTTTTGAATTATAAATAACAGTATCTCAGACAAAATGGGGTGAGGGATTTGCTGAATGAGGGACAAGCTCCACTGGAAACCATGCTGCTAACCATTAGTCCAGAAATGCTATAAATCCACCTAAATATAGTTCTGATTGTTCTGTGTTTGACCACACTAGCTCCAAGCTCCAAACTTAAGAAAAGAATAAACATTGTGGGTGGCATATTTGTTACTTTTTTATATCCCAAACATATATGCTTTTAGCAATCAAGACCTCATAAATTCTAGCTCTGTACTTGTCAGTATTACTTTGGCTTCCCAACAAGTATCTTTCTACCGCATTGGCCTCACGCCAGAGCTATCGTCTTGTCTCTATCAATGTCTACATGTCTTAGGGTCCATTTTTAAAATACTACTTTAAAAACCCTGCAAGAAGAACTAAAGACAGGGCTTCAGATGTAGAAATAATGAAGCTAAGTTGCTGAGGTTCAGAATTGCCTTTTTAATTATGGTCTCCTTCCCAAATCACACTTCCCTTCATTTATGCCCTCTGCCTCAAGCTGTGGCAACCCTCTCATTCAGTGCAAAAATCCTAGGCTACCTCTTTGAGGAGTGTCCCCGTAGGTGCTCCACCTTAGGTGCTTCAATGCCACTGAGCCCGAGGCCAGAGATTTGTCACAGCAGTGCCCCTGGCTGGCCACGCACACAGGGAGCTGGTGTGTGTGTTCTGAGGAGGCTGCTGTGCATGTGCGGCCAGCCTCCCTCCTCAATTCCTTCTCTGACCTGGATGTGCTGTGCTCTGAAGCAGAAGGGAGGGGGGTAGGTGGTGGAGCACCCACGGGGACAACCATCTCAAAGAACTCCAGTTACTGCACAGGTGAGTAAACTTCCCTTCTTCTTCGAGGAATGTCCCCATGGATGCTCCACCTTGGGTGATTACGAAGCAGTATTCGTATTAGGAGGCGGGAGCTTCGGCTGCTGAGGTTCTGTGAGGGACAGTATTGTTTGGCCAAACTTTGTTTCTGCCTCAGCAAATTTCTGGATTGCATAAGGTTGCATGAATGTATGTGTTGAAGCTCATGTGGCGGCCCTGCATATGTGTTCTGTGGACACCCCCTGTAGGAACGCCATTGTGGTTGCCATGGCCCTTGTTGAGTGAGACCGCACCGTGGGTGGGGGCTCTCTCTGTGCTAAGGTATACACCAGTTTTATGCAGCCAGATATCCATTTTGATAATCTCTGTTTTGATATGGGAAGTCCCTGCAATCTCTCTGTAGATGAAACAAACAGTTGTGGAGTCTTTCGGAATGATTTTGTTCGTTGTAGGCAGAAGGCAAGAGCTCTGCGGACATCGAGAGTATGGAGAGCAGCTTCTTTGTTGTCTTTATGGGGTTTTGGGAAGAAGACCGGTAAGCAGATAGGTTCATTACAGTGGAATGAGGTAAGTACTTTTGGGAGGATTTTGGGGTGGGTCCGTAGTGTTACCTTGTCCTTATGGAATATTGTGTAAGGGGGGGTCTGCCATTAAGGCTGCCATTTTCCCCACTTCTCTGGCAGAGATGATCGCTACAAGGAAAGGCCACCTTCATTGATAGGTGTAGTAGCGAGAGGCTCAAAAGGTTTACCCATAAGGATTTTCAAGTCCCAGGCAGAGATTGGGTCCTGATGTGGGGGGAACATGTTGTGGAGTTCCCTTAGAAAGCGCTTGACAGAAGGATGTGTGAAGATTGACTGTCCTTGGATACTCAGGATCAAACAGGACAGAGCCAAAGTGATATTAATAACACTCAACTGGCCCAGACAGACATGGTACCCTTACCTGTTACAGATGACCGACCGCTTCCCACCGGTCCCGTCTCTCCTCACACAGAGAAACGGCCAGATTCCCCATCCAGCCATCCACAAGCTGCATCTCCAGGCGTGGATGTTAATTGGTTAAGCAACATGGAGAGATCCTTCCCAGAAGCAATTCAGCTTATCCTCAAAAACTCCAGAAGGCCTGCAACGAGAAAGACTTATGTTCACGACCTGGTGTGCAACCCACACCTACGAACCCATACACACAGAAATATCACATATCTTACAATTCCTACTAGAAATATACAATGCAGGCCTCTCCATAAGCTCCATAAGGGTAGACCTCGCCGCTATCTGGGGGACAAGTGTGAGAGCCCCAGGAGTCAATTGGCAACATGATCTGATTGCAACTGACATCTTCCAAAACTCCAAGTCTTGTTCCATTTCATGTGCCCTCCTGTAACAGGACATTGACCTGTTGCTCTGGCACAAGTCCAACCCTCTCTTTTGTGAAACTGCCGAGCAATTAGAACACTTTAGGGGAAATGAGTCTAGAATACCATGTCAGTGCATTTACTTTGGGATGGGGAAGTATTATTGTTTTTCCTCCTTGTTTATGCCTCCAACATCTTATTCTTGGTCGCTTCAACACATACAGAGCTACCATCTGTCAAAGCCTTAGTGACCGTTTTCTCTAGGCTGGGATTTGACACCTTCTGAATCTATATGGAGACTATCATTGCCTTCTTTATGGCTTGCAACATTTCCCTATTCAGGCTTTGCATCAGCAGGGGTATTGCCATCTTCAGAAAAGGAGAACATAGCAAAGCTCCCTTTGGAATTAATTTACTGTGTCCAGTCGGCCAACGGATATCACTTGATGTGCATGAGATTTCCCTTCTCTTGGGAGCAGAGAGCATTCATATAGTTTTATGAAAGATGCTTGTCCTGCCTCATAAATTACAAGATTACCTGTCTGCAACAAGTCAATAGTAAATTGTGATTATAAAATTTCATTGGTGTCAGAGAAGCATAGGAAAAATCAGATACACTCAACAAAATGTGTTTCCAGGAACGTCAGTAGAATTGCACGGGGAACAAATTTGAATGATTCCTCTGCCTTTTCCTGCCCCCCCGTCAGTTCAAATGCCTTCTCAGGCCTGGTCTACACTATAAAGTCAGGTAAGCCCCTTTCTGTTGACATAGCTGTACATGTGTCTACACTTAAATGTGTGTCTCACTAACATAAACGCCCCATTTCAGTTTTGTAATCACACTATCTCCCCAAGTAATGCTGAGCCTTGGCCAATATACTGATGTTGGGAAATACAGACATGCTAAGATGGAAGTTTTCAAAAAGAGGCTGGGTAGTCATCTGTTTTAGATGGTTTAGACTCAACAAATCCTGAATCTTGGCAGGGGGTTGGACTAGATGACTCTGGCAGTCCCTTCTATGATTCCATGCTCGTCTATATTTGCAAACTGATTGCTGGATTATTTGCTTCATTATCTTTCTTGATGCAATTCGACATGGGAAATTATTAGTTAAAATTGAGGTAGACCCTATTAGCGTTGCCACATCTGATCATCTAACCCTCCAAATCTGATCATATTCCTGAGATCAGTCTGGGATTTTATTTGGGCCTGGTGGGCCTGGGACTTTTCACCAATTAGCTCATCTTAAAGTTTCTGCATTTGCACGAGGCTTTCAGTCCATTTTATCAGGCCCCAGTCTTTCTCTTGCAGCCTTGTGGGTGACTATAGTATGAAGCCCTAGGGAAGTCTCAGAGGGTTAGCATTGTTACTCTATCTGTAAAAACAATGAGGAGTCCAGTGGCACCTTAAAGACTAACAGATTTATTTGGGCATAAGCTTTTGTGGGTCAAAACCACTTTGTCAGAAGCAACTTTTGTAGGGTATTTGCATCTGACAATGTGGTTTTAACCCATGAAAGCTTATGCCCAAATAAATCTGTTAGTCTTTAAGGTGCCACAGGACTCCTCATTTTTCCCATGAAGTTAGTGACTCTACATAGGTGCAGGTGCCACCATGTAGATTCTGATGCAGGTTTGAGACCTTGATAAGCTCCAGTTCATCCACTCCTGAAATTTAAGCAATGATTTTCCCATAGGGGCAGCTTCTCCTTGTGGGGGAAGGAGAGAGCCTAGCAAGATAATTTATTGCGCTGATTCTTTATGGTTAATCTAGGTATTTTGTCCCCCCACAGGATGAAGTAAATCAACAGTGACTAAATTCTGTAGGTCCTATCTGGGACCCTGGGGTTAAAAAAAAAAAGGCCTAATAACTGCCAGAGACTCTCTCCCTCCGTCAGGTCCAGAGGCCAGTACAATCTTGTATGATACATGTGATTTGCTAGATCTTTCCACTGTGAGGAAACTGTTCTTATGATGCAGTGGAGTCACTGCATGAAAAGAAAGTGGACAGTTCAGACCAACCTGTCCTCCTTAGAGGCTTTTTTGAAAACCAAGTAGACATTCCAGTTTGCCACAGGGAGAGCAGCATACAGCTAAGACCCAAGCCTGCGACAGAGACAAGTGACAGGACTGTTTGATGTAAAATGGTTGTTATGGTGTGCTGCTTTTGGAGCTAAAATTAGAAATGCAGAAGGGTCAAATGCAGAGCAAAACTATAATTTTTGCAGCTCCTGGCTCAGGAAGAAACTGCTGTTTTGCAACATGTTTATATAAAAGCAGTGTCCCTAGTAGCTGTGGCTGAATGTTAAGCACTGACTTTAGATGCAATGCAGCACTTCAAGGTACCACTCCTGAAACCACCTCAGATGAGAACCTTGTGAAGGTACTGACTGCAATATTAAATCCACAAACAGAGAAGGGATACTGGCAATTGTAAAGAAAAAATAGGAAGATAAATACACAAACCACTGCTTTCCCCTCAATGTTGGGTGGAAGACATAAGATAAATGGGAACAGACAATCTGAACAAAACTAACTACAGCTTCAGCCAACATTATAGCCTTCAAAAGCTCAATGTGCTTGTCTTGGGACTGGAAACTAATCTGAAAACTGTTAGAAAAAAGAGTGCAGTCTCTCTGGGGGGATGAGGCATGATCTGAGGACATATGACTCAAAACTTCTGCCTAGTAACCCTGTCACTAACTCACACACTTCCTTGGGCAAGTTTCTTTACTTCCCTACATTAGTTTTCTCACCTATAACACTGGGATGATGATTCCTTGCTTGGTTCCAGGCCTGAGGGTATCGTCTTCCTCCAGTTCTGAGGTCAAACAGTGTTGGCTGAAGCATCACTTTGATGCCTCAGGAGTAGACTAAGGCTAGTTGCACGCTGTTCAGGGCTTGTGGGTGCTTCAAGAGGTGAGTCACGTCTGCAAGGTTCTGGCTGAAAGCTACTGGGATAGCTTTGGGGATTTACTCCTTAGTTGCTAGGTTTACTGAGGACCAAGCTGGAGGTCAACCCTTTTCAGACGAGGCCTATCATCTGTGGAACAACACTCTACACACTGAGGGTATGTCTCCACAGCAACATTATTTTGAAATAACTTAGTCCACGTCTACACAGCAGGAAGTTATTTTGAAATAATGTCAAAATACTGTCAAGCAGGAGGACTTTTTACTCCAATGCCTGTAACCTTCATTGTACGAGGAGTAAGGGAAGTCGGAGGAAGAGTGCTCTATTTTGAAATAAGTGCTGTGTAGGACGCTCCCAATTTCGAAATAAGCTATTTCAAAATAAGCTACACAATTGACATAGCTCAATTTGCATAGCTTATTTCGAGTTAAGCCCTGCTGTGTAGATGCACCCTGACAATTGGAGTCCTGTCCAGCTGTCCATAGGGCATGCTTCACACCCTTTCTATTGGAGATGACCTGTTCTTGACTGGCTGGTGTCATGTCTCTTGCTTTTTTTTCCCTCCTCTGGGATGGTTTGCCTGAATGGTCATTGTTTTTCCTTCTTTACAGTCTCTGTGCTTCCCTAACTCTCTCTGGCTCTGTCTGGCCATGCAATTGAGCTGGTTGGATCTGTTGATTTAGAATTTCATACCTTAATTGTATTGCACAGGGCTTAAATATGCTGTGATAGGTTTCCTGAATGGGTTAAATAAAAGTTACTGCTGTATGGGAAGGAATGCAAGAAGACACAGACATTGCTTTCTGCATAGTTCATGGGCAAGGAGCCATTTTCTCCCTCCCATTTAGAGTCAAAGGGGATTAGAATCAACATGACTAAGAACAGAGTGTCATCTTCCCCTTATGTCTCACCAGCTATTTCTTGGCTGTTGTCCTTTTATTTTGATCAGTAAAGAGCTTTGGACAGAAAACACATGAGTTCTCTTTGTGAAGGATCCTATGTGTAGGAGAGCAATGGAGGCCCAGCCTTTTTATTCTTGGATTTTATGTTAAGATGCCCCTTCATTGCCTCCCTCCCCTAATTTTCTTGACCTCTGAAACTGGGCTAAGGTCATGAGAAAGTGAATAATTTTCTCCAACCCCAGATGTGTTCAATGCTCTGGGCTGCTTGTAATACTCCCTCTTGATCTCAGGTATCAGGAAGGGAGAGCTTTGAATGGGGGGAAGAGGAAAGTGCCTTCACTCTAATAGCCCTTGCTAATTCTTCTGAGAGGAATTCTGTAAGTTGTGTCTGCGTATGCAAGATCATCTTTCCTGTTCAGCTTCATAAAGAAGATTGACTACTCCATGAAGAACTTCAAGTGGACAAATACTGTATCAGCAGGGGAGCTTAGCACATTAATATTCAGCCTGTTGTATTGTATTGTAATATAGAGTTTGTGCATCTGTGTGTGTGTGTGTGTCCATCTGTCTGTCTGAGTCTGTTTGTTCAAGAACTCCTCCTAAATGGTAAGAGCTAGGACTACCAAATTTGGTATGCAGCTTCCTCTTATCATAACTTAAAGCAAGGTCAGGATTTGGTTGTGCCAGGACTGGGATGTGCCTGGAATCCAACTGTTTTCCATAACACGGAAAAGGAGGGGTTTGATAGCAGGAACAGTTATACTCACGAATGACCTCAGCGGGGCAGCAAGCACCCCAGCTCCAAGGAGCAGCAACCGGGTGGCAGCTCAGCCTCCGTCACCCCAGCCTGTTCTGGGGAGCAGCTGCAGGATGCTGAATGGCTCCTGTGCCACAAGGCACCCACTGTCCTGGGTTGCCCCTGGGGAACGGTCACTGACTGGTCTGCACAACCCCCCTCCACCTCAGGCCAGACCCAGGGAGAAGCCAGAGGGTGGCTGCACAACCCTCCCCTGCTTGGGCTGGCCCCAGAGAGAAGTCGGCAAGTGGTCCATGCAGCCCCCACAGCCCTGGGCTGGCCCTCGACACCAGGTAAGTATTCTATTCTATTCTATTCTATTCTATTCTATTCTATTCTACACAGAACTTGCTGTAAAATGTAATGCTTAAATCTTTTGTAATGTTGGTTTCAGTTGCTTCCTTTGGTGATCTTCATTTCTAGGTCCTTCACTTGCCTATAATATTTCTCCATCTCTGTAATAATTTACCATTTTTAATTATTATGTATATAGCAGTGTAGCTGTGCATGACACACAGCGATATTCCTGACCCAAAACACTTGCAGTCCCAGTGTAGGCTTTTATCCTCAAAAGATTTAAGCATTTGTTTCACTTAAACACTGTAGATACAATCCTAATCCCCATTAAGTCAGTGACAAAACTTCCCTGGACTTTGGCAAGTCAGGATTTCACCCCTTGGTTATTTCCATTTGTTTCAATGGGGACTACTCACTGGGTATAAAGTTAGGTATGTATGTAAATCTTTACAGGCCTTATAGAGTAACATTTTACCTTCCTGCTTTAGGCAGTGCTCTATATTAGAGTTGGTCCATATTAGATAAATCCATTACTTACAAAATGTTACAAATGCAATTAAAAAAAAAAACCAACGCTCCACCAAAGCCCGGTTCCCTGAAAGTGAAAGAAAATACAGCACAGGCAGCTGAAAATAAGCACCACTAATACCTGTTTGGAATACGAGCATTTGTTTTCATGGAGCCACCAGAATAGCTGGAGCAATGATGCAGTAGAACATCAGGCTGCTTGTGGCAGCTACAGTGCAGTGTAGCGCAGTATATGAATGGCCATGCTGGAGACAACTTTATAAGCTCTCTTTGGACTAACAAACAAGAAACAAATAAATTGGAAGCCAAACTCGTAAATGGAAGCATAGGTAGCAAGGCAAGCTGCCATGCTGAGAGAGAGAGTTTTTGCTTAGTTTGTGTATCCCTCTATAGCTGCTAGTCTACACAGAACTAATGGATTAACTCCACTAGCTGGTACCAGTAGTAGGTCTGTGGTATGTTGGATGCTGACATTCCCAGTTCTACCCTAATTGATGATTCATGGTGGGGATTTCTAGAGGTTTCCTTCATTCCTGGCCTTACCTTACAAATAACAAGGTTCTTCAGTGTGAGGCAAAGGAACAGAATAAGGAATAGGAAGTGTATGGACTCTATTTTTTATTTCCTTTATAACATTGAATGAAATCACTGAAGAGTGGACAGGACCAATTTGAGTGTCTTTTAATACCTTTGAGAAAGAAAGACATAGGGTGAAGTTAGGAATAATCTCTCATACTAATGGTACCTGCTCTGCTGCTCATTTGCAGAAAAAAAGACACAGATTTTATACTAACCTTGCACGTTAATTTTCTGTTAGCTCAATGAAGTATTTAAGAAAGCATTTTCCAGTAAATTGAGAACATTAAAAATGGTATTCTTGCAATTTAGATATCACTTTAACTGAGAGCATGTCTGACAAAGCTGTAATTACATGGTATGAAAGAAACATCATGGCATTTTTCTATTTAACTTGATATTGTTAACCATTACTTTATCCTACTGCTGAGCAGCTGTTGCATATCAATGTCTTTGATGCCTAAAAACTTCAGAGGGGTAGCCGAGTTAGTCTGTAACTGGAAAAACTTAAAAATCAACTAATAGTTTAGTAGCACCTTAAAGACTAACAAAACACGTAGTTGGTATCATGAGCTTTCGTGGGCAAAACCCACTTATTCAGATGACTGGAGCATTAAAAGTCCAGATCCAAGAATAAATAAGGGGGGGGGAGGGACGGAGGGAGAAAAAAGAAGTGAATAGTTTGTTCAAGTTACAAGAGGATAATAAGAACAATTAGCACCTCCATTCTTTGGTTGGTTGGTTAAGTCACGACAATGGAGGTGCTAATTGTTCTTATTATCCTCTTGTAACAAACAAACTGTTCACTCCTTTTTTCTCTCTCCCCTTCCCCCTTATTTATTCTTGGATCTGGACTTTTAATGCTCCAGTCATCTGAATAAGTGATTTTGCCCACGAAAGCTCATGATACTATCTACATGTTTTGTTAGTCTTTAAGGTGCTACTAGACTATTCATTGATTTTTAAGTTTTTGATGCCTAAGAATAACATGATGGCAGGACACATTGACACTTCTCTAAATTTCACATGCAATATCATCTATTTTTCTTTCCCCCCGCCCCAATAAAATTGTAGGAAGAGGTACACCAACACTTCATAAGTTAAGGAACATGAAACATAGATTCACATGGATTTAATAGACATATTTATTTAGAGGACGGAAAGTTTTCATAAAGTGGGAAGTGAAGTCTGAAACACCTGTGTATAGTTCCCTAAAGACCCCAAAGTCTCATAAAGATGGATAGTTTAAATTAGCAATATTATTAATCTGTATATTTTAGCTGGAGTCTGGATCCCCGAGGGCAAGCAATTTGAATGCTATATGTACTGTATTTTTCAAGTGATTTCAGTTTAAAGATTAATTTGAATGTTTATTTTCCCACTTGAATGTCTAAAGATGAGCACAGAGAACTACAAAATAGGTCCATATCACACTTCATTTTGAATCAGAGGCCAACTGCAGAGGTAAGCCTAAAGGATACCCTTCCCATTACCACCTGATGCTTTTGAAGTGAAGAGGAAGAGTCCTCTTTGCTTTTTTAAAGAAGAGCTTCTTAGAGTCTCTCATTCTCAGGTGAGAAAGCTGAAATGGCCTGTTCTTAAAAAGATATGATGTTTGTTCCATTTTCTCAACCCATGAGCCACTGTCCAGTTTGTCTACTTTTTCATTTTCCCTTTGGCAGTATGTTTGTTGGAGCAATCCCATTATTTCTACGCATTAAGATTTATTGGGCTTTTAATTAATATAATTAGGCTAAAGAATACAATGCAAAATTAAACACCAGTGGTTAAAATTGGGAGTGAGGACTCCTGGGATTCTGTTTCTGGTAGTGTCTATCAGCCAAGTCACTTAGCGCATCTATGCCTCAGTTTATTCAGATGTCAAATGGGCATAAAATGTTTCTGTAACAGAGTGCCTCACCACCATGTGGGCCTCCTGCTGGACACTCTGGGAGTAGCTTTTTGGTGCTGGAGCGTCCCCCTCTGGCAAGTGTGTCACCCATAGTTACCTACTTTCCCTACCTCTGTGTACTGCCCTACCACAGTGCCCCCTCATTCTGGGGTCCTCCCTCTCTGGGAACCTCCAGCCCCCTATGCCCATCTTGCCGCAGTGACCCAGTGCCAGTCGTCATCTAGTCCCTTACCTCGGGCAAACTACAGTCTGAAATAGCCGCTCATCATTGGCATTTTTAATCAAAATTTTTTGTTTTATTTTTGGCAGATGGATAAAGGCTTTTCAGCTTCCAGGTCTTCAGTTTTACATAAAAAGTTGTAAATGCAGGAACAAATTAGTTTAATCAAGATGCCAATTTTTCATTGAAGAACAATTTTGAGGGAAATTTTTTGGTCTACATCAGTTGAGGTCTAGTTAAATGCTTTGATGCACCTCTAGCCACAAGTGAGGCTTTCTAGCACCCAGGCATTGACCCTCCACAGAACCCAGAGACCTACACAGGGCACCCGATCTAACAACCTGCCCTCCTCCATCTGCCTGTAAATTGGAGCAGCATGACCAGGATGGGCTTTATAAAACTCCAGGCTCCGAGTTACTCTGCCATGGCAGCCAGCACCACCTGTAAGTGAGGGTGAATAAATCAGGTTCTTCCTGCCCCTCCGAGCTCCATTCTCTACATGAGTCACAGGATCTGGGCAGAATCCTAGATCTAAGTAGCTTTTTATAAATAAGGCAGCTCATATATTGTCTGTGCAATTAGTAAAGAGAAATTTGAGGACATTCAGCATGTGGATACTGGCAGCCACTGGCGGGTGATTTGTGTGAGAGTGTATGTGTAAATAAAATATTGGTAAATGAGGGAGAAAACTGCTGTGGCTCATAACCACCCCCTCAACTAGTTTTCTCTGTTGTTTGATTTATGAATGGTTCAGGAACGAAATGTTGTCCTCTTGAACACCTGACATTTTGTGGGGCAACACAACTATCTGCTGCACTTTGCTCAGGGCTTTTGGCAAAGCTACAATTTACCCTGAGTTGGCTCTGAGCTCAGGGAAAAGTTGGTTTTGTTCCCATGAATGTGGTGGTTGTGTTTTGTTGTAGCATCTCTAATATGCTAAGCATTGCCATTGACAGAGAGAAATACAGACCCTGTCCCAAAAAGCTCACAGTTGGAAGAGACATGTGATGGTGGAAGGGAAGTACATGCAGAACCATGGTGGAACTGGATCTTGAGGAGGGATATGAAGGAGGAGAGGCTGGTAACTTTACTGGTCACATGACATGAGAGAAGGGGCAAGATGGAAGCCAGTGCAGAGACATTTGCTGGGAAGACAACAAAAGCAGGTTGAGGCTGGCAGCCCTGGTAAAATGAGGGATATGTAATGAGGCAAGAATGAATATGTAGTTATTAAAAGAGTTGAAGGTGAGGACAAGAAGGGAGAACTTGACAAAGTTAAACATGGGGAGCTAAAAGAGGAATTCAAAACGGGGGGAATATGATCATGGTGACAGGCAAGGAAGATCATCTTAGTGGCTAAGTATGGCTGCCCAGTAAAGAACGCTAATAAGAGAATGTTATAGATTTTCCTGTAGAAATGTGCAGCAAAATAATTTCATTTGAGGCATGATTTATGTAAAGGCTCTGGGCAGAATCCCAGTTCAGAGTAGCTTTTTATAAATGATGCAGCTCATGTATTGCATGTCCAATTAGCAAAGAGAAATTTAAGGACGTATAGTATGTGGGAACTGGCAGCCACTCGAGGGTGAACTCTGTGTGTGTGTGAGTGTGTTTATGTATACATGTAAATAAAATATTGGCAAATGAGGGAGGAAACTGGCTTCGCTCATAACAACCCCTCCACCTGGTTTTCTTTTATGTGATTTACAGATGGTCCAGGAATTAAGTGTTGTTCCCTTGAACAGCTGGCTGGCCTTTGATGCCTTTATGTGCTGGGGACTTCATCACAGTGCATAAGGACTGGAGAGAAAACACATTCCAGTAATGAATTGCTGCTGGATGGCTTGGTGTGAATGCTCATCTGGGCAGCCAGGCCAGCTCCATTGTCCCTGGGAGTGGCCCTTGATGTGATGGCAGGGAATCTGCACCGCCACTGAAGTGCCTAACTGCATACTTAGCCTGGGGGAGGTGAGGTGGCAACAATGCTGATGGCTGGAGGGATTCAGATGAAATGCAGTGACCAAACATCACCTCAGAACAAGAGCAGAAGCAGCTCTAGGTAGCTTTGGATTGGCTTGCTTACCTTAACCAGAGAGAGACTGTGGGGAGATATGTAGAGCCCTGCAAGTAGGCAGATATCCCCTTAATATCCACAATCATCCACATTTGCAGAGGTGGATGCAGATAGCTACAGTTCATTTTTGTGGATACAAATTTTGAATCTGTGCAGGGCTCTAGAGATATGATTGTTCTCTAAAAATACACCAAAAGGATAAATACTAGTGAGGGAGAGAAGTTCTTTAAATTAAGCACCCATGTGGACACAAGAACAAATGGATATAAATTGGCCATCAACCAGTTTAGGCTTGAAATTAGGTGAAGACGTACTCTCGGCTTTCCTGTAAAGAGAAAACGCTGAAAACATGACCTGAGTGTGTCCTCAAGGCTCAGAAAGCAAAGATTCATAAAAAGATCCAAATGAATTATTTATTTCTATTTAATTTCATTATCTTAAGGCAATCTCATGATTTTTTTTAATTTGGCTTCAGATGTTGGTCCACCTGAGGCTGGCCGGCTCCCAGGACAAAGAATTTTGCATTGACCTAGCATCTTTTGGAAGCTAAGTCTCATTTTTGCTAGTCCAGAAAATTAAGGAGGTGACAGTAGGCAGCAAGAGACTACATAGTTAAGTAGAAGGTTATATAAATTATGGCTGATGCAAGTGGCATGTAGACATAATATTTTTGTTCCTGGGTAACTAACAGGTGTCTTTATACAGAGAGGTATATGGCCAGATCTGGATGTGACGGGGTGAACCAATCTTGCACTGGCCTGGGAAAGGTTAACCAGGCCTGTTAGGCATGCTCCAACTGCAGGCCTAGTATAAAAGCCAGGGGAGCAGCTCAGTCAGTGCTGACCATGGAAGGAGAAGGAGCTCCTGCCTGAGCCCGGCCACAGCCATAGCCATGGCAGCCGCAATAATAGCAGCCACAGCAGCAGCTACCATAGCAGGCAGATGCTGGGGGAGTGACTAGCCCAGAGGAGGCAGGTGAGGAAGACACCGGCCTTTGGACAGGGGAGGGAGTAGCCCAGGGTGGAGAGCCGGAGGACACCCGGCGAGCTCCGCATGTTTTGGGCAGATTCCTTGCTGAGCTAGTGGTGGAACATACCCACCACTGACAGGGCCCTGGGCTAGGGCCCAGTGCAGAGGGGAGGGCCTGGTTCCCCAACAATTGCAGGCCACCCAACACAAGAACGCAGCTGCTGAGGGAACTTACCGCACAAGAGGTCCAACAAGACCAGTGGCGGCAGTGGATGATGATGCTGTGGAGGGCTGCACCACCTCCTCCCCCCAGCCCAGCTGAAAGGGGGTGGGGGCAGGGAAGGCCTCATGGGGTTGCCCATATGACTTACAAAGATGAGACCCCACAATGATCTGGAAGCCCTACCTTGTGATGTTTGAGCGGGTCACTGCTGCTGCAGGATGGCCCCCAGACCATTGGACCATACTACTGGAACCCTACCTGACCAGTCCAGTGCAGATTGCCTACCGAAATCTGGACCCCCATGAGGCACTGGAATACCCGTGGGTGAAGACGGTCATATTAGACCAAGCCGGGGTCAGCCCAGAGACATACCGTCAGCGGCTGTGCCAAGAATGGCACCCACCAGGAGCCAGGCCCCGGGCAGTGGCCCAATGAATTTAGGATCATTGCTGGTGGTGGCTAGAGCAGACCAGTGGACAGCAGTGCAGGTAGGTGAACTGGTAACCCTGGAGCAATTTGTGCAAGTCCTGCCCAGGGTGGGAAGGAGTGGGTGCAACAGCACCACCCTAAGACCCTTGCCAAAGCCGTTTCCTTGATGGAGGTTTATATGGTGGTGGAGGAGCCCCCAAAGCCAGAGCAGAAACCACATAGCCCAAGAACACCCGGTAAGGGACAGGACTGGGGACCCTGGGGTGCAATCAGAGGGGCACTGATGACCTGCTTGGGGCCCCCTCGACAACTGTGCACCAGCTTTGCACTGATGTTTTCAGACACCCCAGGATGTACTGAATGTGCTTACCACTCTATTAACATAGGTGAAGCTCCCCCAATCAGAGACCAATCTTACCGGATGGCTTCTTCAGCCAAAGCTGATATAGAGAAGGAGATCAAGGACATGTTAGAGATGGGTGTAATTCACCCCTCAGAAAGTTCATGGGCCTCTCCAGTGGTCCTAATTCCAAAACTGGATGGAGAAATCCACTTTTGAGTGGACTATCATAAGTTAAATGCTGTAACTTGCCCAGACAACTATCCAATGCCCCGCACAGATTTGCTGTTGGTTCTGTGAAAACCTGTTTTGTTTGGATGGGTCCAGCTTCCCAAGGGATCCAGATCATTCTATATCACTGCCCTGGCCTCAGCCTTATTTACCACTCAGGTAATATTTTGTCACACGTTACCAGCAGCGATTTCATATTTTCTTCCATTTCATTGATAAGAATTATTTAAGCAGTTAGTTCTTGAGAGCCTCTTTAGATCCCTAGTACCAAGTACTTGCCCTTCTCTGAATCTTTTCCAGTTCCACTATCTGCTTTTTGAGCTGTGTCACTCAAAACTGGACAAGAGTATTCCAGGTGCAGGCATTCCGTGGATTTACATAGTGGCATGATGGGATTTTGTGTTTTATTTTCTGTCCCTTTTCTAATAATCCCGAATGTACTGATAGCCTTTTTGATTTCTGCTGCACAAGGAGTAGAAGCTTTCAGAGAATTATTCATGATGACTTCAAGATCTCTTTCTGCTATGGTAACAGTTAATTGAGAACCCATCATTGTATATGTATAACTGGGATTATCTTTTCCAATGAGCATGATTTTGCACTTCTTGTGTTGAATTTCATCTGCCGTTTTGTTGCACAGCCACCCAGGTTTCTGAGATCTCTTTATAGCTCTTCACAGTCTGCTTTGGACTTAACATTCTTGAATATTTTTGTATTATCTGCAGATGGTGTCCCTTCCCTGTTCACTTCCTTTTCTAGGTTATTAATGAATATGTTGAAGAGTGCAAGTCCCAGTACCAGAGCTGTCCCATCCATAGGATGGTATGGGGTAGCCATTCTGGGCCCCGTGCTTTGGGGGGCCCTCTGGCAGCCACCCCGATTTTCCTATGGATGGTCCCCCATATGGAGGCCAGGGCAACCCGGGGACTTACTTTTAAATCCACTAAAGAGTGTCCAGGCAGGTTAAAATGTTCCTCTACAGGTTACCATTTCTGATATCTGACTCGTGTCCATTTATCCTTTGTCAGAGAAACTGTCCAGTTTGGCCAATATACATGGCGGAGGAGCATTGCTGGCACTTGATGGCATAGATCACATTAGAGGATGTGCAGTTGTATGAATCTCTGATGCTGTGGTTTATGTGGTAGGTCCTGTGATGTTATCACACCTCATTGCAGGAGGAGAACTAAGGACTTAGTTCGGATTAACTTCTGACTGCCGCGTGTAGCCGCGGGCAGTCAGTTTGAACTAAGGGGATTTAAAAATGGCGCCCGCCCGGGAACATGCAAATGAAGCCAGGGATATTTAAATCCCAGGCTTCATTTGCAAGTTCGAATGCCTACATTAGCCACCCTAGTTCGAACTAGGGGGGCTAGTGTAGACATACCCTAAGGTGCCACAGGACTGTTTGTTGTTTTTAAAGTTACAGACTGACACTGCTGCCCTTCCGAGACTTTTTAAAGTTTGTGATGTTACTGACAAAACCCAAGAAGCACAGTTTTGCTAGTTCAGACATATACAGAGAAGGAACTAAGAGGACCTGGTGAAGATAGCATGGCATGAAAAGGGGCTAGGAAAGGGACCTCAAAGAAATGATGGATGGATTTCATCCAAGGTGATAGTAAGGAGAAGGACCTTAGTACTGCCTTTGACAGACAAAGATGGGTGATCGTTACAGGATAACCTAACCCAAGGTTATGGGAGAAGGGGGAAGGAAAAAAAAATACTAGCAGCTGTAACTTGCTGTTCATTTGACCCAACATTGCATGGGTGGGTCAGGTTGTTTCGGGATGACCCATGTGTGAATCTCTTTGGAGTTCTAGTCAGTGTAATTGTTAGTTCTCTTTTTTTTTTTCAAAGCATTTCAGTGGAAAAGTGCAGATTTCTTAGCATGCTTGCTAAACAAGAGCCACTTTAAAAAGCAGATTCAGAAAGATAAGAGGAAATGAATGGAACCCTTTTCCATTCTTTTAAAACCCTCTTAGTATTGATTTAGGATTTAATGATGTTTAATTAGCCCTTTGCATGTTACACATTAAACCCGGGTACATACAAGATGCAACTTGGTTCTTCTAATGGTTTTATATGTTTATCTTGATGAGTTGTGCATATATGGTACCTTATTTCTGAAGTGCAATATTAAAATTGGACACTAGAGAGCTCCTTGTACCAAATACATGTCACCCGTGCAAGGACAGAACCCTTCAGATGTGCATTTCATGCATTCCATTTCCACTGAAACAGCCAAAATGGCTTTTAATATGATTTTCATATAAGAAAAATGAATATTCTGGGGGAAGCCACATTTTTATGGTCAGGTGAATAGTTGCAGCTGTAAGAAAACTATGCAGGCTTACAAGAGTCATACTTTGAAAACTCATTAGACAAGCTGAGAGAGAGCACCGAGGAAATCAAATGCACTGTGGCTTCCAGTCTGGAAATTATAATTAGGTTTTATTATACACATACACACACAATGATTTATTATTATTATTATTATTATTATTGTTTATACGCATATATGGAGTCACATGTACAATGTTGTGCTCTCAGTATGGTACTCTACATTGTCAGGTTGTAGCTATAGATGCAGGATGAATTCTAAATCACTTCTCTGCAGTCACTTTGCTGATAACCTTAAGCCTTACAACACATTAGCTATTGCTAAACATTATTAGCAACTGATATCACAAGATGAATAATGGTCCTGTATTTTTAGTCGCCATGTTTGCACTAATATTTCCTCCAGCTGTTTTTAGATGATCAATCATTTATATAAAAAACAAACAAGAGCTCCTCTACTGTCACCATCAGAGCATTAATATCTGCTTCTCCAACACTGGTAAGTCTAGCACCAGTTTTCTTGCTGGATGCTTTAGTGTTTTAACTGTCTTGTCTTCTCAGTTAGGAGTCTTATTTTAAGGTGTCATTTGACAGTCATGTCTTGTGGCTCATAGGAGGAAAGATGTAAAGATTATTCTTCCCCCTTCCTTCTTGCCCATGGACTGAGACCAGTCACAAAGACAGGGAGAGTCTAGCATTGATAGAAACCACAAATGGATTGAAAGCGATGGCCCCACCCTCCACCTGTACCACCTACTGAAACTCAATCACTGTAGAGAGGTATGCTGCCTCTGGTTAAAGGGTGTATTAGCAATGGCTTGTACTGTGCTTACCTCTGGCACACCGTCTGCATGCATATAACCTACCTACCTCAGTGTGGACTGAGACTTAAAAGCCTCAATGGAATTCATAATGGATAACTTTTGTGATGTGCACAGTGCTGCCCCCAAACCAGTCCAGTTGGGTGTGCTCTGAGGAAAGATGGCCTCATGTTCAGGGAAAAAGACTCAGGAATCTGGTTTCAGTTACTAGCTCTATCGCAGATTTCCTGTGGCAAGTCGCTTAATATCTCTGTGCCCCAGGTCCCTCTCAGTAAAATGGAAATAAAATCCTTCCTTTCTCCCACCCGTTGTCTGTGGTGTCCATTTAGACTATAAGCTTTTGGGGGCAAAGGATTCTGCTTTAGTAGGTGTAGCTATCATGTCAAGCATAATGGGACTCTAATAGCAGTGTCTCTACATGCTTCAGGAATACAATTAATAATAATAAGGATAAGTCTTATTCTGGAGCACTCTGTTGTAGGTTAGCATGTGCATCATTGACAAGGAGGCACTAGGACTGGCTCATTCAGCTGAGGTCTTAGGCTGGTGAATTGGCAGCTTGGCAATGATTCATTCATACTGATATGCCAGTATCTCAATGACACTTTCAGCTGGATGGATCTGTTCTTCATGAACTGTGATGTGAGGAAAATCTGAGGCGGTGACCAGTGTTCCCTCTAAGCTGCAGGGCAGCACAGCTTCACAGGTGATTAATCAGCCCTGCCCAGTCAGTCAGCTCCCTGCAGGGAGCCCTGAGCCTCTGACTGGGCCAGGCTGATTAATCACCTGAGAAGCTGTGCTGCCCTGCAGGTTAGCAGGAATACTGGTGGTTACTATGATTCCCCTTGAGAAAGTACATCAGTCTGAAAGTATTTAGATGCGTCTCTGCATGGATCTGTGGGAGGATGATTTTGAAAGAAACCATGATCTGGGTCAGTTTTACTTACACAGTAGGGATGTTAAATTTAGTTTAATCAACTAATTCACTATTTGATTAGTTGATAAGTGGCCCCGGGGGAGCTAACCCTGCTGTGGCTCTGCCTTTTAAATGTATTCAGAGCCAGCAGGCTATTAATACATTTAAAAGGCTGAAGTGCAGTGCGGGGGACGCAGTGCGAGCCAGGCCAGCTGATTCCCAGCTTGCATGAGGTCCCCCCTGCTGCGCACCAGCCTTAAATGTAAAAAGGCTGGAGTGCAGCAGGGGGACCCAGTGCAAGCTGGGAATCAGCTAGCCTGCCTCATGCCGGGTTCCCCCCTGCTGTGTTTCTGATTTTTAAATGTATTAAGAGCCAGTAGGCTCTTAATACATTTAAAAAGCAAAGGTGCAGCGTCTGGGACTGGGCACAAGCCGGGAATCAGCTCGCGCCTGGTCCTGCTGATAGAGGCAGCAAGGGAGGAGGGAGGCAACTAGTTGCTTACATCCCTACTGGACAGCTAGAGAAATAATGTTTTGAGATGTGAAGAAGCCTTCTTTTAGGACAGTCTGGCTACAACCAATGACAGTGAGATGAAATATTATTACATTACCACCTCCTTAAGTTAGTTTCCAAATGGGACACTGAGGCTGTGTCTACATTGGCACCCTTTTCCGGAAAAGGGATGCTAATGAGACAAGTCGGAATTGCAAATGCCGCGGGGATTTAAATTTTCCCAGCGGCATTTGCGTAATTATAACTGCGCTTTTTTCCGGCTCGGGGCTTTGTGGAAAAAGCGCCAGTCTAAACAGCGGCTCTTGCGGAAAATAAAGCCTTTTCGGAAGATCCTTATTCCTGATTTTAAGAGGAATAAGGGATCTTCCGGGCTTTATTTCGCGAAGTGTCGCGTCTAAACTGGCGCTTTCGTCAAAGCCCCGAGCCGGCGTGCAATCATGTTCACGCAAATGCGAGAAAATTTAAATCCCCGCATTTTGCACTGACTTGTCCCATTAGCATCCCTTTCCGGAGTATAGCTGAAAGCCTGGCAATAAGTAAGCCTGTCACTTCTTTTCTTCAACCCACAGTTCAAGACTGTATCTCTTGGAGATGCAGAATAACTTAGAATCATAGAATCATAGAATCCTAGGACTGGAAGGGACCTCAAGAGGTCATCGAGTCCAGTCCCCTGCCCTCATGGCAGAACCAAATACTGTCTAGACCATCCCTGATAGACATTTATCTAACCTGCTCTTAAATATCTCCAGAGATGGGGATTCCACAACCTCCCTGGGCAATTTATTCCAGTGTTTGACTACCCTGACAGGAACTTTTTCCTAATGTCCAACTTAAACCTCCCTTGCTGCAGTTTAAACCCATTGCTTCTTGTTCTATCCTCAGAGGCCAAGATGAACAAGTTTTCTCCCTCCTCCTTATGACACCCTTTTAGATACCTGAAAACTGCTATCATGTCCCCCCTCAATCTTCTCTTTTCTAAACTTAAACAAACCCAATTCTTTCAGCCTTCCTTCATAGGTCATGTTCTCTAGACCTTTAATCATTCTTGTTGCTCTTCTCTGGACCCTCTCCAATTTCTCCACTTCCAGAAGGGAAAAGCTTAGTGCTGTGCCAGCTGGATTGGTTAAGGCGGGGGAAGCCACTTTTGATTCACCTGAAATAGTTGCTTCTTACACTCTGTAAGAGTCCCTGGCTGAGCCTTGCCAGTGTCCATATGCAGCCCATGTGTATTCACACACAAAGCAAGTCAGCTGTGTGGCAGTCATCAACTTTCTGCCTAGTTGATTTTGTGCTCTCTCTTCTACTTTGCAGATGGGGATTCTCTTAATTATAGAAACAGCAACAGAATTCAGTGTTAATTTGTTAAACTATGGCATTCACAGGGCCAAGAAAATTACAAGATGTGCTGGAGACAGAGCTAATGTGTCTTTCATAAAACCTTGGCTTTTCCTAACCACAAACTCTTGGAAGATTTCAGTTTTATTGTTTTCAGTCACTGGAGGTTTATACAGCCCTGGGACGAATCTGGAAACATGTCATCATCCATCTATCAGTTAGTTTTACAGCATGATAACAGTCTGAGATGTTAGAAGCAGTTTAAACATATTGAAAATTTTAACAGAATTCTGTAAGCCAATTCTCAGAATGCCTATTGAAGGGAACGGTGCGAGGCCCCCAGAAAAGCAATGTGGGAGAAATGTGAATTGTAAGATTTCACAAAGGAAATTAAAACACAACTCTTATCAAGTCACTTCACAGAAGTGATTCTTTTTGCATTGGTGTTTGAGACCATGTGACACATTGAAGAACTAACATGTTAGCTATGGCAGTGAACAAGGGTTGGGTTTTTGTTGTTGTTGTTTTTGTTCCTGTGCTAACTACATTTTGGTTCATTTGGAAAGTATACAAGTAACATCTGAATAACTCTCTCTGGAAACTACATATGCAAATATAATAACATTGCCCATTTAACTGATTGATGTAGTTATTTCAGTGAAAAGGTGCCATGGAGTCTTCTGAACTGCCCTTCTGCAAGCCCTGTTCCCTATTGCTTTATTTATCTCTCTCAAATGTATTGGGATGTGAATTTAGGAAAAAATATCTCATTTAATCTCCCTTTTATTTATCTTTATCTAACAGGTCTTGATTTATGGACTATTCTTTTCATCAAGACATAATCTACTTTCAAGTCTGACCTAATAACAGTTGGACTGGTAGTGAACATAAACAGTTTCTGTGACATGAATACAAACTCAGTTTACTACAATTTAGAATGAATTAATTTCCCATGGCAGACACCAGCCTCATGCCAGGAAGACTAACCTGGTCTTTAGGACTTCATGTTCCTAGTAATGGTCAGACTTCCTTAATATGGAGTTAACAAGAGATTAACCAATCCTTCAAAGCACAGAGCTGGATCTAAATTCCCTAATAATTGAATTGATTTTTGTTAAATCCATCTCTAGCACTAACACATATGAAATAATTTGAGATAAACCCTATGTTATTCTGAAAAGGCTCTTATAGGGTGAGTCTACATTGCACCGTAGGTTGAAATAAGATACGCAATTTGAGCTATGAAAATTGCATATCTTATTTCAGTGTTATTTTGAAATAGCTTATTTCAAAATTTGGCACTGACTACACAGTCCAGGATCAGGCTTGGTCACTCAGTCCCTGTTTAGCAGCAGAACTCTAAATGCTGAACTCATAAGCATGCATTCATCCTTGGGGAAAAAACTGTGAAAGGACCATATGCATCTCTGGGTATGTCTACACTGGTACAACAAAAATAAAACTATGGCAGCAAATAGCAGTGTAGATGCCTGCGCTTCAAGAGCCTCCCTCCTTATCAGGTTGCTGAGCCTGGGGCCCAGGCTGAACCTGTCTACACTTCTCTCATTTGCTCAGCAGCATCAGCCCCTGTCAGTTGACACAGGCTCTGAGACTTGCTGCTGCAGGGTGTTTGAGATTTTTTCCCCCTATATGGTAGTACGCTCATAGGCCAAATGGCCGACTTGTCTATACCAGGATAAAAAGTTCTAAGACGGTGTTAGTGAACACTATTTCTAGCTCTAATACACAAAGAGCAAATTGCATCGTGTGTATGTTAGTCAAGGTAAACCCTAGCGGGGGAGTGTGGATAAGACTTGAAGGGCCAGCATCACTGAACTGTGGAGGGACTCCCACTTATTTTAGCCCAGCCAGAAAAAGGGTCACTATGGTATGTGGTGTCTGGGTCCAGGGTAGAGAGAAAACTGTAGGGCTCTCAGGCTAGGTCTACACTAGGGTGCAAAGTCGAACTGAGTTACGCAACTCCAGCCATGTGAATAGTGTAGCTGGAGTCAAAGTACCTTAGTTCGACTTACTCTTGTGTCTCCAATGCAGGAGGTCAACAGGAGGCCCAGTGAAATAGCAGAGTTGATGGAAGTGCAATCAGCGGTCAATTTACCATGTTCTTATTAGACCTGCTAAATCAACTCCTGGGAGATTGATCTCTGCAGCATTGATCTCCCAGTAAGTGAAGACAAGATCGTAGAAGACATCCAACTTCTTCCTTCTGCTCTCTCACTCCCTAATCCACTGAACTGGAATAAATTGTACTGAATAAAATTGATTTCTTATATGTTGCAACTTTGATTTGAGCACAATGTGTAACTGCCCACATAAATTACATTCACAACTGCATATAATGGGTGGGTTCCAGTTTTGATACACTACAGTTATTTAATCTTGGATGCTGTGGCAAACTTTATTGCTTTAATTTCAACTGATCTATTGGCTGCCAGCAAATCTCTCAATCACTTTGTGAAAACAAGCAGCAGCACATGGTCATGTTTGCAGATAGAAAGCATACACAAGTAATAGCTTTCCAGCTAATGTAGCACTGGAATTGGGTTCAGCTGTTGCATGTAGCAGTCTCTGAAAACTTTTATTTTTGTTTAGTCTTTGTTTTAGCTGTGATTTGTATGCACTGTGCATGTTGGTGTCAGAAGACTTGCAGCAAGGATCATATGGTGAAGCAGGGAGGCTGGCTGATCTCATTGTTGTACCTGGGAGATTTGTGCAACATAAACTGAGAGTGAGAGTTGTAAAGTAGGACCCTGTCTGCTTGGAAAAATAAAAGATTCCCGCCCCCCGCCAAAAAGGAATATGAAAAGAAATATACCTTGCTCAGCAGTTTTAATGGAGCATTTCCCTTACTCATATTACAGTGTTTCTATACAGCTTATTCTGCACTGTAGGTTGTAGTATTTTTACTAAAATATACTCCATCTGTTAATTTAAGCTGAGTGAAAGTTCATATTTTCTTGATTTCTTTTTCAGTTGTTGCCAAGTTACCAGCAACATTACAAGAGGGGGAAAAATGAGAATAACTTTATTGCATTGAAAAGTGTATGATAGAAAGACCTGACTGCATTTGGTGCTGATTTGGTCATTAATAATGTTAAGACATACAAATATATACAATTAGAAACTTACATCACTGAAAGTTCATTGATATATTTTACTGTGATAACACTGTGCTTCCTTGATAACCAGAAAACAAATGTACACCATCTCTGAAGGCTACAGCTCAATAGCAGCTATGTGTAACACAAGATTTATGTGTAATTCAAAGCAACTTCTGAAGAGAGAACTGTTACCAAGTTCCAGGTCAAAGATGCCTGCACGACAAAACTGACTAAGACCAAGTAGGAACAGATCATGGTTTTTTGCCTCTCTACTTAATTCAAGACACACGTTTACTAGAGGTTGCTTGTTGTGGGAAAAGTATAGCCAGCTCTTAAGCTTAAATATCAAAGACAGTATCCAGATCCAATTTTCAGCTGAAAAAAGTCTCCTGTTGCCTTAAAAAAATCACTTATGGCCGTAGGTTACAGACCCCTGGTCTCAGCCCTTGATAGGTAAATGAAATGGTTTCTGATCTACTAAGCTGAGCTGAAGAACACAGTATGCACTCAGTGTCTTTCCACATCTCTTCCAATATAGAAAAAAGGTAAAGAGGAGCACCCCCGAGTAAAGGCAAAATCTTAAAATTAAGATCTAGGTTTTGCAACCTTTTCCCCTCAAATCCTCTAGTAGCTGAGGGAGTTTGGTAGTTGGCTGTTGTTTGAAAAGGTGCTGCATGATCTGTTGATCAAAAGATTACATATATCAGACATATAGGGCCTGATGCCATTGAAATGAATTGCAAAACATCCAACGACTCATTGGTACTGCATGGGGGGGTGTATGCTGGGTCTCTTGCTCCCCTAAATAGGTCACCTGCCTCTCTAGACTTTAATTGCTGAAGCTGGGTGCTCTCACTCTGCCCCCACCTCAGATGCCTGGGTCATCTCCACAATGACTTAAATTGAAACAGACATATGTGAACCATTAGTTTATTTAAATGTCAGTTCAATGAAAAAATATTTTTCTAGATACTGAGAATCCATAGTCAAACTTACACATGCCCAGGCACACACCTAGAAATGTTGCATTGTAAATCCCAAATATAACACTGATTAACTGAAAACCATTTTTCAGATCTTTTGAATTAGGTATAACCACAGGGTAATTATTAACTTTTTTCCTGTTATTTGACCACATTTTTATACTTTAACTGAAGTCAGGGAGAAAACATTGTGTAGAACTTAACATTTTAAATCATTAAACCAGATTGCTGCTTTTTTCCCCTCTCTTTGAGTTGCTGCTATCTTCAGATAATGTCAGATCAAGTTAAGTGTTCGCAGCCTTGTACATGCTTTCTTATGTTTTACTCTGTTTGTAGGCTACTGCTTTCTATTTAAGCAGTAATGAACTCTGCTCAATTAGCACAGCAAGTTTCTCATCATTACATGCAGTCAATTCTAGGGTCTCAGCACCCTTAACAATCACTTATTGATTTAACACTACTTGGATGAAACTTCTTCAAATACAGGTAAACAGACTGTCGAGTAACTGCAGTGCTTAACCTACATACATGACTCATGGTATAGTACAGATAGCAATATTATATGTCAATTTATGAGCTTATACTGAAAATCATGATTGAAGTATGTATCCCAGGAAAGTTTAGGGAGTTATTAAACCAGCGTCTCAAAGACAATGGGCAAGCTGACATCACAGCCAGTTGTAAAAAAGCTAATGGGCCACTACGTACCAAGTGGTCATTCTTTGGCAATAAAGAAGTGTATAGGCATATAGATCTGCATCTTAGCAAAGAAGTAGCATGGAGTCTCCTTCCTTCGCTAGACTGCCTGTCTCCTCCTCAGCTGAAAATGCTTTTTAAAGAGGGACTAAAACTATAAAAAGGAGGAATAAACACCCCAACACACCCCTTTCTCACCCTATCTTTGGAATCACACCTAAGAATACAAAGAAAAACAGTTGTTGGACTTTGGGGGAAGAGGCCTTGACTTAAAGGCTGTGTCTACATTGGCATGATTTTGCGCAAAAACCTGTTGCCTGTCTACACTGGCGGGGAGTTCTTCCGCAAGAACACTGACGTTCTAATGTGTGAAATCAGTGCTGCTTGCGCAAGAACTATGATGCTTCCGTTCAGGAATAAGCCCTCTTGCGCAACTGTTCTTGCGCAAGAGGCCAGTGTAGACAGGCAACATGAATTTCTTGTGCAAGAAAGCCCGATGGTTAAAATGGCCATCGGAGCTTTCTTGCGCGCAAGAGAGCGTCTACACTGGCACGGATGCTCTTGCGCAAAAGCACATCTCTTGCGCAAAGGCACATGCCAGTGTAGACGCTCTCTTGCGTTAAAGAGTATTTGTGCAAGATCATGCCAATGTAGACATAGCCACAGAGTTTGGTTGGTAAACAGTGGTGTAAGTAAAATACATTTCTTACAGGTACAGATACCAGCTAAGAGGGGTGGGGGATGTGACCTCCCCATGTTTCTCCACCCCACCACCAGCCTGGACCCCTACGCTCTTCTCCTGCTCTCCCCGTTCCACATTACCCGAGAGGGAAGGGGCTGGGGATAGCACAACAGCGGCAGGAATTGCCGGCAATTCTGTTGCTTTCCCCACTCTGCCCCTGCCAGTGGGGAAAGGAGCAGCCCTGTCCCCTGCCCTTCCACAGAGCTGTCACCTCTCTGAATTGCTGGAGGACAGGACTGGGGTTTTTGCTTCTTTCCCAACTGGGTAGGGCAGCAGGGAAAGGAACAGAAAGCTGACAACTCCTCCAGCTGCTGTACTGCTCCCAGATTCCCCTCAGCATTGTTCTTCTGTGGGGCTCTTTACAGACCAAGCCAGAGGAGAGGCAGCTCAGTGGAGGGGTTAGAGCTGGTACAGTGTCTTTCTGGTATGCCGTACCATCTAAAAATGTTTTGCTGGTACAATGCACCGGGCCGGATCGGCCTACTTGCATGGCTGTCTGTAATGCAGTTGGATCCAGGTGGTGAGAAACTTTGCTTTACATCTAGTATAGTAATTTAAGTTAGACACTAGAAAGTGGCATATTAGTGACTGTTTGAGAGAAGCCCAGCTTCACAGCTACAGCAGCAAGGCACCCCAGGTTACAGGACTGGGATGACACAGCTGTTCACTGGTCTGGATAATACCATGGTATGTCACAGATTTACGTTCTTTAACTCTTATGAAATCTCCTGCTTTGTTGACAGACATTGCTGATTTTGAGAAACAGGCAGACTCTTCAGTTCAAGATGTCAAGAAAACTACAGAAATTGTGTAATGCAAGAGGTTTTCTCTCCCCATAGACTGGAAGACAGATGTTGAAGGATGTGAGTATTTTTCCATAGGTCTTGATATTACCTGCAAAGGGGATTCATTTGTGGCTGACCCTTTAGTAACTTGATCTCTCCAGGGATTATTTAAAAGAAAAAAAAAGAAGGTTTAAAAGACCAGATAGGCCCTTTTATTCAGAGCTGAGGAGTGCTGCTTGCTGTGATTTGACAAGGTTCTTTCACAGAAGACTATGTATAAGACATCCTTTGTGAATCCAAATTTGAAAATACACTCTGTCCTCTTTTCTTATTGGAACTGAGGGATAGAAAAGGTGGTTTCCCTTTGTTAGTTTCCAGTTTTCATATCATAAGCAAATGTGATGGGATGTATTACCCCCCACACACACTTCCTGGAGTGTTTAATGCAGGACAGATGGGCCAATTAACTGATTAGGTAGCTAATTGAGGAGGCCTACCTGGGCAGTAATAGGTGGGACCTATAAAGTCCAGGAATTGAAAGCAGAAGGGGCTGCTGGAAAAAGGCAGCCACTTCTAGGATAAGGAAAGGAGTGAGTGGATAGTACTAGTTGCACTTACTCCCTGGAAAGAGGCTTTGGGAATTGATAGGTACAGGGAAAAAAAGGGAAGCTGGTAGTAGGAGTTATTCTAGGGATAGATGAGTGTGGTGAAAGACAGAGAGGACGCAAACTGATGAGCTGAGGGTCCTTGGGCTGGAGCCTGAAGAAGAGGGTGGACCCAGGTTTCCTGACTAGGCAAGTGGTACCCAGGCAGTGAGCAAGAAGATTGGGACTATTGAGGAGCAAATCCCTCCCTCCCCCCTCCCGAAGGAGGGCTGGGACACAAAGAGGACACCGAAGGTCCTGAGGCTGTGAGAGGGGCTGCAGGCTGACATCTGAGGTGGAATGATGGTGTGTGAACCTCAGACAGGAGCATTGGCCTTGAACTAATCCCCAGAATACCAAGAGGAGGCATCCCATCACAGCAAGTCACTTGTGGGTGTTTCCAGATTCTTGTATTAATAATTATTTTGTTCATTTGGTTTGAAAACCACACCTCTTTCTCTTCCTTGGTACACTTATTTTGTGTGTAGAGCAGTTCTTCATAACAAGACCGTGGGAGTGCTTACCAAAAAGTCCTTTAAGTCTCTCATAAGACTTGATCAATTCTGACTTTGTCACAGTTCTGATAAGGATTTATTCTTTTGGCTGCAGCTGTGGCAATGCAGTGACCTTACCAAAATTCCACTTGACTTTGAGATAACACAGGAGAACAATTTGATGGCAAATAAATCAGCCATAGCAAAATAGGGCCCTGGATCCTCACAAAATTGATGTGTTGGTGGTTTAAAGTTATGGAAGTGTATGGGGGAACATATAAATGTATATTTTAAAATATATTGTGTGGCAACTAGATTATTTTTAGTGCGTGATATCCTAGTATATATTACTATTCTAGTGCACTAGCAACAATTTCCTAATGACTTATTTTGAACTTTTCATATGTAGTGTATTAAGTTTTTTCTAGACAAATTGAAGTTTGATTGGAGGATGTAAATTTTGTGGGATGACTGTGGTGAGTGAGTGTAAGGCAGTGGGGAAATAGGGTGGATCCCTTAACTATTCATTTCTAGGCTTAACTCTTTAAAGTTAGAGTGTTTCAACAGAGAACACTAAAAACACTATGGCTGGGTCTAGACTGGCCAGTTTTTCCACAAAATCACCCGCTTTTCCGGAAAAACTGGCCAGCTGTCTACACTGGCTGCTTGAATTTCCACAAAAGCACTGACTTCCTGCTGTAAGAAATCAGTGCTTTTTGCGGAAATACTATGCTGCTTCCGTTAGGGCAAAAGTCCCTTTTGTGCAAAACTTTTGCGCAAAAGGGCCAGTGTAGACAGCTAAGATTTGTTTTCTGCAAAAAGGCCCCGATCGTGAAAATGGTGATCGGGCTTTTTCAAAGCGCGTCTAGATTGGCCACGAACGCTTTTCCGCAAAAAGTGCTTTTATGCGGAAAAGCGTCGTGCTAATCTAGACGCTCTTTTCCGAAAATGCTTTTAATGGAAAACTTTTCCGTTAAAAGCATTTCCGGAAAATCATGCCAGTCTAGACGTAGCCTATCAGTGATAATTCTCTTTTAAACAATATTCTTGTGATTTTTTTTTTCCTCCTATTTAAGTATAACTCCACTTTAAAATGTCCTAATCCTCTTGTGGGCTTTTCAATAAATAGCTTCTGAAGATGCTGAGACTTCATTGGTTTATAGCTTAGCACCTCTGAGTGTGTGTGTGTGTGTGTGTGGTGGGGGCACCACAGACAGGGTGTGAGAACTAAAGGCAAGGGAGCTCTTGGAGCAAGATATCTCCTCCCTATCACTGGTTCCAGGGGCTGAGGACTTACATTATTGAACCTAAGATGCTACCCAATGGTGTAAAGGAGATATGGAAACAATGTAAATGAACATGTGGTGTTTACTAGCAGAGTTTGCAAGTGGCATGTCGACACAGAGGATGACAGAAGAACAGGGAGCACCCTGTTACAACCAGATGGCACCAAGTGTCAAGTATTAATGCAAAAATAAATAAATGAATCCTGCAGGAAGGTAGTTCTGGACAGCTCAGTAAAATCTTTTTCATTCCTTCTCCACACACCCACTCATTTCAAATTATACACATTAAATGCTGTGCCTTACTCAATATGCTTTTCAGCAACAAAATTAAGTATGTCCATTGTGTGCATTTAATTTAACTTTTGTTTGACAGTTGACCTGGTATTGTTTGATAGGAACGGTAGCCTGGGTTAAGTGAGGAAAATAAATTAAAGATTCCTTTAGTCTTTTTTTTGCCCACTGTGTAAGTTTCTCAGAGGCTAAGAGGGTCCCGTTAAAATTGTCCCAATCTTTAGTGCCCTATGTGGATACAAAATTTGTAACCACATCTGTATCCACAAAAATGAGCTGTGGATATCTGCATTGACATCTGTAGATACTTGCAAATTTGAAGATTCTAGATAAAAAATTTGAATCTGCATCTATATCAGCAAAAATGAGATGCAGATGTCTGTATCCATATCTCTGGATGCAGATACCGGTGGATATAAAGTGGATAGCTGCGGATTTGCAGGGCTCTACCTATCTTTAAGTAATGACAGCACATCTCTGGTTTAGTGAAAGAAAGCATACAGTCCTACTGGGTGACCATGAAAAAATACAGCAGGACAGTATTTACATGATTTTGAAATAAAAAGAGACTCTGTCAATGGAGATGACCGTGGAACACATTTCATAGTAATAAGTAACTATCACTAGATGGCATTCACCCAGGGGTTCTAAGGAATTCAGATATGAAATGACATACCATAGTTGGTTGTTCAACAATCTTTTGATTAAATCAGCCTCTGTCCCAGATTCCTGGAGGACAGCTAACATAAAGCTGATTTTTTTTTTTAAGAGTCCAAAGGCCATTCTGAAATTACAGGCCTGTAAGCCTAACTTCAGCCCCGGGTGTATTGATCTAGATAAGCGCAATGGGTGAAGGAAAAAATCAACATGGCTTTTGTAAAAGGAAATTGTGCCTCATTAATCTACTAGAATTCTTTGGAGGTGCCAACAATCCCATGGATAAAGGTGATCCAGCTGATAGCGTATACAGACCTTCAGAAAAGCCTTTAACAAGGTCTCTCTTAAAATGCTCTTAAGCAAAGTAAGCAGTCATAGGATAAAATCCTCTCATTAACTGGTAACTGTCTAAAAGATAGGAAACAAAGGGTGGGAATAAAAGGTCAGTTTTCACAATGGCAACAGGTAAATAGTGTCCCCTAAGGATCTGTCCAGTGTATTCATAAATGAGCTGGAAAAGGGGGTAAACAGTAAGATAGTAAAATCTGTAGATGATTTAAGATACTTAAGTACAAAGCTGACTGCAACAGTTACAAAAGAGTCTCACAAAAGTGGGTGATTGGACAACAACTGGCAGATGAAATTCTATGTTCAATGCAAAATAAAATATAATTCTAACTATACATACAAAATGATGGCATCTAAATGAGCTGTTACCACTCAGATTTTCAAGCCTGTGTGGACAGTCTCTGAACACATCAGCGAAATGTGTGTGCAGCAGTAGTTTTAAGAAGCTAACAATTTTGGGACCCATAGGAAAGAGATCGATAAAACAGAATATTACAATGCCCCTATATAAATTTTCCCTTTGAATGCCATGTGCAGTGCTGGTGGTACCATCTAAAAAAGAACCTGGAAAAAGCACAGAGAAGGGCAACAACAATTGAGTATGGAATAGCTTCTGTTTGAGGAGAAATTAAGATGAACTGTTCCAATCTTTTAGAGATGTCTAAGAGGAAGGAGATAGAGGTCTATAAAATCACAATGATATGGAAAAAGTTAATAAGAAAATCTGATGCAACTCCTCAAATACTACGAGTACCAGGGGTCACCCAATTAAATTATTAGACAGAAGATTTAAAACCTACACAAGATAGTACTTCTTCACACAACACACATTCAACCTGTGGAGCTTGTTGGCATGGAATGGTATAAAGGCCAAAAAGCATAACTGGGTTTGACAAAGAATGTAGGTAAATTCATGGAGGATAGGTCTATCAATGGCTATTAGCCAGGAGGGTGAAGGGTTACAATCCCATGCTCTTGGTGTCCCTAAATCTCCAACTGCTGAAGCTGGGACTGAACAACAGGGGATGGATCACTCAATAATTGCCCTATTTTGTTCATTCCTTCTGAAGCAACTGGTACTGTTAGAAGACAAGATACTGGGCTAGGTTGACCATTGGTCTGACCCAATATGAGTGTTCTGATATTCAGATAGATGGGCTGAAGCACATATCCAGTGAAAGCAAGTTCCATATGCTAGAAGTTACCACAACAGAAAACTCATTCATCCGCTAACAAGAAATGATGGTGGAATTTTTTAAAGGGCAGCTGGTGTCATGGTGCAGATAACAGTCTAGGAGAAGCTTTTGCATGTCATCCCTCTATGTTCTCTAGTCAGGAACAATAAGAAGAAATCAAATTTACAGAAAAGGCAGGGGAAAATGAGGCTTATACTGAACTGGTATATAACCTGTCATAGCTGTGATATGAAGAAAAGATCTCAGGAGCGGAAGAGGCTCCTGACATTGAAAAGTGTCAATTCAAGTCTGTCCCAATGTAAGTGAAACAAAAGACAGCTATAGACTGTCCCCTATAGACAACCACCTAACCTCAGGATGATTCTTACCAACAACCACAGGACATACCACACTAATACCAACCCTGGAACTTTCCCTTGCAACAAACCCAGTTGCCAGCTTTGTCTACATATTTACTCTGCTGACACCATCATTGGACCTAACCAATTCAGTTATAAGATCAAGAACACATATTCTTGCTCATCCAGAAATATAATTTATGCCATCGTGTGCCGACAGTGTCCGTCTGCTATGTACATTGGACAAACGTCTCAGACACTTCGCCAAAGAATCAATGCACACAAAACAGATATCAGTTTCACAAAGAAAAAACAGTTTCTTGCCATTTCAACCAGAAAGGGCATTGTCTCAACGACTTGACTACCTGCATCCTGCTTCAAAGACATTTTAACACAAGACTTCAAAGAGAAACCTTTGAACTTTCATTCATGCTTAAATTTGACACTTTACAACTGGGCCTCAACAAAGATGCTAATTATCTTACCCATTACAAAGATAGCTTCCCCAATTATTACCTCTAATATCATTAGCTCACAGACATTAACCTCCCCCGCCCTTATCCCCCCTCTGTTCTGAAATTTGATTTGTCCTTTTTATATGTGTTCACTTTTTTGATTGTATCCCTTTGGTATATATGGTCATGCCAATTTTCTTCCACAATTTGATCTGAGGAAGTGGGTCTGGCCCACGAAAGCTCATCACCTAATAAACCATCTTGTTAGTCTTTAAAGTGCTGCATAGTCCTGTCTTTTGTTTCAGCTAGACCAGACTAACACGGCTACATCTCTATTACTATTCTACATCCAATGTAAGTGGGCCTTTTAAAGTGAGGGATATTGAAACACAAACTCATTGGCAGTATCCCAATATATCTGTTGCTGTGTCGTTGAGCTGGCGTATGCAGTTACACAAAAGCACCTAGAGGCTGAACCTCTCTAAACTGGGACTCTCTGGTCTGGCAACATCTGTTGTCTGGCAGGACCACCAATGTTTCAGGACCAGAGAGTCCTGGTGAAGGGCTGACAGCTGGAAACCCTGGGGGCCAGCAGGGCAGTGGGCTGTTGGCAAGGGGTTCAGGAATGACCTTCTCTGGTCTGGCAAAATCCCTCATCCAGACCAGTCAGGTTCCAAGGGTACTGGCCCAACCTGTAGTATTTTATGAGAGAGCCAATTGGGAAGGGAGAATGGTGGGATCTCACATTTGACATGTTACCTTACACTAGGTTTCAATCTGTTGGGCTCTGTTCTTGTCCCAGGTGCTGAAAAGGTGAGCTAACCCAAGGATGCCTGCCTTTTGATACTTCTCCCTCTCATGTACCACCTGTTTAAGGGAGACATGAGTGCCTCAGATGTGGAAGCTGATGTCCACACAACACTGTGCTCTGCCCAGAGAGGGGTAGAGGAATGGTCCTCACAGAGCAGGGTAAAGTAGGTGATAGAACAAGAGGGGAGCAGAATTTCTAAAGGTTAAAGGGGGGACTAGGACGTATCTGAGGTTTCAGTGGCGGCTCTGGTGACTTGCTGGGTGATCTTGAGCAAGTTCCTGTCCCCCGGGGCCAGGCCTCAGTTTCCCCACCAATAAAATGGGGGTAAGGACAGGCAGGGGCAGCACAGAGCACTGCTTAGAAAGCTCAAAAGTTGTCTCCCATCCCCATGCAGAGCAGGCGGGCTGAGGCTGCTGTTTTTCCTCGGCGGATTGCCGCTGCTCCCTCCCCTCTTCGTCCCAGAGAGGGGTACAGCGGGCAGCTCAGCCCGGGGCCTCTGTCTCCTTCCTGGCAGCCGCCCCCCGGAGCACCCAGGTGCCGGGCTGGGGGAGCGCTGCAAGGAGCATGCGTGCCGGGGCGGAGGGACAGCGGGGGGAGGCGGCGGCGGCTGTTTATTTGCAGCTGGGCAGGCGGAGCCGCGGCAGAGCGGCTCGGGCTCTGCCTGCCCCGGCGGCACCATGCTCGCAGCGCCGCTGCCTGCCCGCGCCCGGCAGGAGGAGGATGCCCCGCGCCCGCGAGGAGCCAGCCCAGCAGGATGGTGACAGCCTCCGCCAGCGGCAGGAGCCGGGACCGAGCGCTGCTGCAGTCGCCGCCTCCCTCGCCTCTCCCTGCAGCCGGGGCTGCTGCTCCAGCCCGGCCCGGCTCCGGCCGCTGCCGGGCGGCGGCGGCGGCGGCGGCGCTGGTGCTGGCGGGGCTGTGCGCCCTGTGCTACGGCAACTCCCTGCGGGGCGAGTTCGTGCACGACGACGTGTGGGCCATCGTGAACAACCCGGACGTGCGCCCGGCCGCCCCCTGGGCGCGCCTCTTCGCCAACGACTTCTGGGGCAAGGGCATGGGCGAGAACACCAGCCACAAGTCCTACCGCCCGCTCTGCGTCCTCACCTTCAAGTGAGTGCCCCGGGCGCCCTGCACAGCCTGCCCAGCCCGCCTCCGCTGCAGCCCGGCGCCTCCTGCTGGCGCGCGCGGGAGCTCTCGGCGCCGTGGCCGCGCTCTTGCGGGGAGCCCCGGCGGGCTGGGAGAAGTTGGGCGGGCGGTGCACGGGGTGCAGCTGCCTTGTCCTTGGGGGGGCGCCAGCGGGGTGGGAGCAGGCGGGTTGGCCGGGCACCCCTCGGCAGCGGCACCTGCGACTGCCCACGCTGCTGCCCGGGCGCGCCGAGGGGAGGGGTGGCGGGTTTGTGGGCAGGGAGGTTACTTGGTGCGGGGAGGAAGAAAAGGGCTTTGCGGGGCTTGCAGCGAGCCGCGGACGGTGCGTGTCCCTCCTGCAGCTCCCCACGGCGCTGGCGCCTGCCCAAAGGCCAGGGGGGAAAGCGGGCTTCGGGGGGAGGGACACCAGAGCTGCCCGCCCGGGCATGTTCGGGGCTGGGAGGCGAGCTTCGTGAGTCAGCACTTCTGAAGGGACCGCGTGGGGAGAGCGGAGGCGAGCTCGAGTCGGAGCCGAGCGGTCTGCCCTCCCCTTAGCCACGGGGGCCGGGGCTGCCGAGGCGCACCGCCGCCTTGGGTTGTGCAACTCTTAGCACGCAGCCCTCGTGCCCCGTCCGAGCAGGCAGCGCCGAGTGGAGAAAACGCTGCTTTGGCACGGAATGGGAGTGTGCTGTGAGGTCTCCGAGAGGAAGGCAGCTTTGGCAAAACAGCTTTTGCAGGAACTTCAGGGTTTCTTGGCAGGTGCACCAGACAGCTAGCTGGCTTGGTGGTTCTACAACAGCGTCTGCAGATCCGCCCGGCTTTCCTTCCTTGGTTTGGTTTTGTGTCCAGTGAAGAATAATAAAATCATTTTAGAAAGTGCTCTTTCTCTGAAATGATCGTTTAAATATTCTAATTTCTGTTCCAGTGCCTTTAAATAATCCCTTTCCTGCAGTAAGGAGGAGCATAACCTTTGTCTGCTGATCACTTTCAATTATTCTTCTGACAGGGAATATACTTTTTAGAAGAACCCTCCTTAAAGGGCCTGCCTTAGATATGCCATTTCTCTTATTGTCTGACAGCTGCAAGTCTCTGGTGTCAGTCACTGAATTCAGACCCAGACAGCTTACTCTGCATTAGATGGCTCTTGTGCATCACTTGCAGAGTAGGCAGGGCATGTTTTCAGTTGTAAAAGAAAAGCAAGTTGTGCAGCAGCAATGTAACTGACAGTTTGGCACCCCTAATCTGGAACGGAAAGCTACTCCCCCCCCCTTTTTTTTTTTAAAGACAAGCAGATGGAGTTAGTATCTGTGCATGTAATTAATCCACATCCTTCTGGTTATCTTATTCCTTTTTCAGTGTTTTGATAAAACCTTTGCTGTATATTGTAAAAAACGTTTTAAAATTGAGGGTCATGAACTCTCAGTATTGCTGTAAGATTTATAGGTCACAGTTTAAGATTATGCTTATAAAAGATTTATAACAATTTTACAGACAGGCAGTATGTGTTATAGATGACTGTAAGCACGTCAGTGGAAGGTGCATTATAGATTATCAATTTATTGTCTTGTTGGACTCTGACAATTAACCATTAACTAAATGATCCAATAATAATTTATAAAAACCTGCATAAACTAGTTGAAAATGGAGCCTTAATATAGAATGAGACCCATTAATGAATGCAAAATTTCTTATTCCTATAAAGCTGGCAGTGTTCTTGGTGTTTTACAGGCAGGTCTGAAGTAGGGATGTTAGCATTTAACCGATTAACTGGTTAATCAATAAGCCAATGTTTAACCAATAACATTAATCTATAAACTCTGAAGCTGCCTTCCCAGGAGCAGGGGCTCAGTTCCTGGTGGGGAGGCTTCGCTGCAGGCTATGCAGTATAAAACTTCTTTAATCTTTATAATGCAGAGCCTGCAGCGTATGTAACCTCTTAATATTTTCCGCGGTTAAAGGGTTACCGTTTTAATCAACTTTTTACATCCCTAGTCTGAAAACAAGAACCCTGTCTTGAAGAGGTGATGGCTTTGTGCAGGCAAACTCGCTTCTAAATGGAACCTGATTGGGTTCAGTGGGGCTTTACATTAGTGCCAGGGTCATCGTGCATGGATCTGATGGCAGGATAGGGCCTAAATTTTATGAGCTAGTGAAGTGATTTTGAACTTTAACAAAGTACCTGAAATGAAATGTTTAGGATAAAATCATGCTTGATTTACATATGCAAGTAGGCCTTTGCTAGTTGGATTAAGTTTGTTTGCAGGGTTTGATCCTGAAATATATTAATTTCTAATGTTTGTTATACAGGTTTTTTTTTTAATTTGATCAGTACACGGGCTGGGTGCCTTGGTCTCCTCTCGGCATTGGGCAAACAGATGGACAAGGATTTGTGGGTCCATAAATGAGGGTATAGACAGCCTTGGGGATTGAAGTGCTCTCCCCATGAAACTGAGTATAGAAGAAGGCAATAGTGCATGCTTCCTTCATACCAACACTCCTTTACCCTGACTTGGTATGCTCTCTTGGTAGATGGAAAAGTAATTAAATTATAACCGAAAGACAAGCAAATGAACGGGAATGGCTAGGGAAGCAATCACTTTTCTTATTTAATACCTGGCTGCAGAGTGAAGACAAATTCAGTTCAAAGGCCAAAGTAGCCTGTGAGAGACCTTTGTAGGTCCCTCCACACACACCATTGCCAGTACTGCAGGAGGATGAGGATGATGGGATCTGAGCAGAGGTGACCCACTGACCCCACTTCCTATGCATAGGGGGTCTCTCCAAGTGATATTCCACTCTGTGGGTGAGATGCATGGTCCTTGCATAAATATCCTGTCTCCCACTTGCTCAGTAGAACACCTCTGCAGGAAGGGGTGACTTTGCCCTACTGGGGATAAAATGCTTAATAGAAATTGACCTTTTTAGCAAAAAATTGAAATGTAAACAGCTGATACACTTTCCATTGATGCGAGAATTCATTTATGATGCTTAAGAAAATGATGGGTTGTGTGAATTTGAAAACTAACTTGAAATTGGAATAGGCAGCTTAGCCGTTACTTTCAGCCACACTGTTTAAGGGCAGGTTTACACTGCGGGGCAGTATCGACCTAAGGTATACAACTCCAGTTACGTGAATAGTTGGAGTTCACATACCTTAGATCGAGTTGCTGCAGGGTCTCCACTGCAGCGTTTCTCCCGTCAGCTCCCCTTACACTTCTCGTTCCTGTGGAGTGCCGCAGTTGATGAGAGAGTGATCAATGGTTCATTTAGTGGGTATTTATTGGACCTACTAAATCAGCGATTCCCAACCACCGAGCTGCAACTCACTGGCTGCTGAGCCCCGGAGGCTGCCAGAGCTCAAGACGGACGGCTCAGCTCCGCAGCCGTCGTGGCTGGGGCACAGCAGGAGGAGGTAGAGCAGGAGAAGCCTTCCTCCCTCCTCCACGCCCGGGAAGGGAAGGGGTGCGAAGGAGGGAGTGCACACACCACGAACAGCCACTCCCTCTGCCTGTGTGGCTGCTTTTGCTGGCCGTGCCTCCTCTTCCTTCCCTCGGTAATGGCAGCCAGCCAGAGCTCAGTGCTCTGCCCGCGTGGCTGCTCTTTTGTTGCCAGCAGCACTGAGGCAGCAGCAGCAGGAGGAAGCACCTCCCTCCTTGGTAATGGTGGCTCGGCCAAGGCTCTGTGCTCCCCATGGGGGCACAAGACGTGATTGGGGAGGGAGAAGGCGTGAAGAAGGAGGAAGCACAGGTGCTGCCATCAGCCTCTTCCCCTGCCTGCGCGGCAGTAACAGCTATGCTCCCTAGGGGGGCAGCCTTGCTCTGGGGAATTTTGGGGTGAGCGGATAGGGGGTGATGGCATGGGCTATAGGGGTTAGAGGTTAAAGGGTCAAAAGGGTATGGGACATGGGGTGGGGATCAAAGGGGTTTTAGGCACTGTTAGGGCTAGGCAGTCAGGTAACATTGTATTTGTATATTCATTATTTGCATAATGAATATGCAAATAAAAAGTTGACGGTCCGCCAAAAGTTTGTGAATGTGTTTGCCAGTCCCAGCATAAAAAAGGTTGGGAACCACTGTACTAAATCAGCACGCCGGGGACTGATTGCTGCATCACCAATCTCCTGGTAAATGTACACCTGCCCTTTAGCGAAGAACAAGGAGTTTTTAGCAGAACCAAGATCATATGTGAGGCATAATTCATTATCTTCCTCTGGAATAAAGTTATAATTCCAACCGTGGCACCTGTTCTGTTTGGTCTCTGCATATAATTCAGATGTCCTGTTGATTTTGGATTGTAGTATAGCAAGATTCAAAAGAAACCTTTTGGGGTTATATCTGCAGTTCTGATAATATAACAAGGACATATGATTCTATCTCTTATTCATCCTTTAATAGCTAGGCCCTTTTTGTAGCGGTGAAATCAAGAGGAATGATTTGGGATGCTCTATAGAATTTGAACTGACACTGAAGCAGTGACTTATGACCGCGACTACCATATTCTGAAAATGATTTTGCTTGAAAAGCAACCCCCATCCATTAGAAAAATTTTAGAGGGCAGTCCTTAATGCAGTCAACTAAAGTGTTAAAGACAAGCAGTTAAAAACTCCAAACAAGTTATTTGACTTAATTCACATTATAGCAGACTAAGATTAAAAGAAAACAGATGCTTAAAATATAAATCTTAAATTTCAGTATACAGCTAAGGTACAGATTAATAAGTACACATCATAGATATAATTTATTCTGTGTATGCTCTCAATATAAAGAAGTGCAAAGATGAATGGCCTACGCTGCTACAGGTTGAACCTCTCTAGACTAGTACTTTCTGGTCCGGCATGATTTTAATTAGCCGGATATCCACTTATCATGGGTGTGGCCAAGTTTCCAGTGGACCCATAAAAATTTGTAGCCACTGGTCCTGGTTCTCTGTGTCCTGTGCTGTTATTCAGCTCTAATCTACCCCTAAATGTCTTCTAAGAGCACAGTAACCAGTGGAAGTATTGTTAATGCTGCTAGACAATATTGACCGCCCATGGTTTGGCATGTTCTCTGGTTTGGCACCAGTCAGGTCCGAGGGTGCTGGACTAGAGAGGTTCAACCTGTAGAACCTTGAGATGTAAATAAAATATTCACAGTGTGTGTGTTTGTCTGTGTGTGTACGTACCTCTGCAAGCCCCAAAACCCAACAACCAAATGCACTGTCCAATTCTAAATATAAGTTATTGGCTTTAAAAATAGATGTTGGCTTAGTATATATGATCTTCTGCTGTTCACTCTCTCCCTGTCCTTTTTTTATCTTAAACAAACAAAACAGTACAACTGGCTTCACAAGATGATTTCTGTACTTTACATCTTTAAATTATAGTTACTAGAATTCTTGATCTGTCAAGAATTGGAAGTGGGAGGCAGTGCTTTTATTTAGTCCTTAGGAAAGGAATACTTTAGGGAGTCCAGTGCCAAGCTCTAAGGCTAGTTAAAATGTGTTCTTGTTTTTTAAATATGGGGGGGAAATATTTTTAGGGGATAAGTCTTTGTAAGTAATCATCATATATATATATATATATATAGTAGCCCAATGTCTGTGACTCTGTAACGCTGAAATGCTGGCTGTTCCCTCTGGGCGGCGCTGTTGCTGAAATGCTGGCTGTTCCCTCTGGGCGACCCGTGCTGCATGGGGAGTGTGGGGCCCAAACGGCTGCTTGCGCCGCTTGCTCTCGCGGTGGCCCGGCTGAGCGGCGCAGAAGTCAGCCGAGCGCCACGGCGGGAGGAAGAGGATGGGGTGGTGACGTACATGGCCAGGGGGCGGGGCCTGGCCGTGTATGTCACCGCACCGCCCCCCTTCGCCTCCCACTGTGGCGTTCGGCTGACTTCTGCGCTGCTCAGCCGGGCCGCCGCGGGGAGCCCAAAAGGCCGCTTGCTCCACTTGCGCCTTCCCCCCCACGGCAGCCCAGCTGAGGGGCACAGAAGTCAGCCGAGCGCCACGGCGGCTCCAGGCCCCGCCCCCTGGCCATGAATGTCACCGCCCGGCCCCCCTTCGCCTCCCGTGGTGGCAGTTGGCTGACTTCTGCACCGCTCAGCCAGGCCGCCGCGTGGGAGCAAGTGGCGCAAGCGACCGTTTGGGCTCACGATCCCCCGAGTGAGAGGCAGGAGGGGGAGGAGAAGAGAAAGAGAGAGAGAGGCAGGAGGCGGAGGAGAGCTGAGAGAAAGAGGGGTGAGGCAGGAGGAGGAAGAGGGAGGGAGGGAGAGACGGAGCGAGAGACCAGAGGCTCAGGAGAGAACATCCTGGAGGAGAGACCTGAAAATCCCGTCTTATGACGGGCTAATTGGTTAGTTTCCATATAAAACGTGTTCAAGTAAATGCGTGTGTACATAATTTCCTTACAGTTAGTCTTTCAGTTCATCCTGGCATTTTAGAAAGCACCCAGTTTATATATATCTTGTTCATTGTCACTGTTGGAAATAATCCAGGACACTCTGGATGCAGGTGAAAACAAGCGGAGGATTTATTATATATCAGCTGATGGAGTGACACGCAGGGGTTACCCTGGTGAACACTGGTTAATTAAAACAATACAATAGGTTATATAGTCAGCAGGTGGACGGAGGAAAAATGATTTGATAGGTCTAGCAGCAAGACGAAATGAGCACATAAGCCAATAGAACTACTAAAGATTACATAATATCTCCGCCCATTGCAACGTAACAGCTCATTAATTAATATACAGGTAGTTACTGTTCAAATGCCAAAACATGTCAGCAAAACAGTAATAACATTTTAGTCTGCATAGATGATGATGTTGCTATAGCAGGCGGGTATGGCCTTGAGTTGGGGCAGCGCTTGGTTCTCAGGCTCATTATCTAGGAGTGAAGCAAGACAGTTAAGCACATTTTATAAATGTTATCTTAAGCAAAATGTGTTACATTACTAACTGAAGTTCTGTCCGAGTGTCTTAGAAGGTGGTTGTTATGGTACCCAGGGTTATTTTACTGTCTGCAGTTCTTATCCTGGCTGTGGTGTTCCCAGGCCTAAGTTCAGGATGGAGTCATGCTGTTTAGAGGCCTACTAGCACATTTAGGGCTGCCTCAGTTTACCCTACAGTCACTGGTAACAGAGATTTTATAGACCAGTTATTTCCTCAGTGGCACTTAGGCTACCCCCTTGCTTTTCATGGATTTGCACAATGTGGCTGATTTGGAACTGAGTCTTTATCTACACTACTCCAGGAATTGACACTCTGAGATTGATCCACTGGGAATCGATTTAGCGGGTCTAGTGAAGACCTGTGATATTGATTGCAGATTGCTCTCTGGTGACACTGTTACTTTACTAGTCTCATCTGGGGTAGAGTAAGTTGATAGAGTTTCTCCCGTCAACCACCCATGGTGCAGACCATGAGGTAATTCGACTGTAAGGTATGTCAACTCCACCTGTGTTATTCATGTAGCTGGAATTGCATATCTTAAGTCGACTTTCTGTAGTAGTTTAGATGTAGCCTTAGTAAAGAGCACTCTTGTAGAAAAAGGCAAAATAAAACCCTCAGCTTACTTTCTCTTAACTGTGTATTCTGTGAAAGCTAGTAACAAAAAACAGTAAAACGTGCTTCTGTCACTCAAATGGCATATAACTGAGACAGCAAATCTGTCAAGTAATAAGGTTGCCCCTCAGTACAGTTGTGGGAGTTGAATGGCTCTTTCAGAAGCAGCACTAACAGACTTGGAAAGAACTCTCTTCTAAATTTAAAAATAACAAGTTTCAAAGGACATTTCAAGAAAGATGTGGAGAAATTGGAGAGGGTCCAGAGAAGAGCAACGAGAATGATTAAAGGTCTAGAGAACATGACCTATGAGGGAAGACTGAAGGAATTGGGTTTGTTTAGTTTAGAAAAGAGAAGATTGAGGGGGGACATGATAGCAGTTTTTAGATATCTAAAAGGGTGTCATAAGGAGGAGGGAGGAAACTTGTTCATCTTGGCCTTTGAGGATAGAACAAGAAGCAATGTGCTTAAACTGCAGCAAGGGAGGTTTAGGTTGGACATTAGGAAAAAGTTCCTAACTGTCAGGGTAGTCAGACACTGGAATAAATTGCCCAGGGAGGTTGTGGAATCCCCATCTCTGGAGATATTTAAGAGTAGGTTAGATAAATGTCTATCAGGGATGGTCTAGACAGTATTTGGTCCTGCCATGAGGGCAGGGGACTGGACTTGATGACCTCTTGTGGTCCCTTCCAGTCCTAGTATTCTATGATTAAACAGATGTCCTCTTGTTTTGACTTTGAACATGGCCTATAACGAAATGAAAGGCCTGCCCCTAAAGCCTCCTATTTGTGATCCTAGTAAGCCAATGAAGGGCTTATCCTCTCACAAGATGGAGAGAGACCCAGAAATCAACAGTTGATTCAGGACTAAAGATGGAAAAAGGGATGAAGGTGTGGTTCACAGGGTCGTCCCGGCCCCCCCTCCCCCCCCCCCAAAAAAAAAAATCCAGAGGGGGACACCCAGCAGGTAACTCCAAAGCCACCCATTTCTTTTAAAAGGGGTTGTTGAATGCTTCTCAGACGCATGAAGGGAACAGAAAAAGGCCCTGCAACTGTTGGAACCGCCCCCCCCCCTTGCCCAATGCCAAGAGGAGATGGACAAGGATGTCATGAGACTTTGTGGGTCCATGGATGAGGATATAGACAGCCAGGGAATTAGGGTACAGGAGGGGGTGCAGGGATTTGAGTTGTGAGCTAGGCCAGGGGGGTGACTGTGATCTGGGGCAGGGGATTGGGGTGCCAGATCTGGGATGGGGATATGGGTACAGGAGGGAGGAAGAGGATTTGGGTATCTGGAGTGGGGGGAAGAGGGTTGGGGAAGGCAAAGACTAGGGTGCCAGAGGTAGGCTCTGCCAGGAGCCTTACCAGCCAGCAGCGATTCCTAAATCAGCCTCCCTGCTTGCCCTGCTCCTGCACAGGCTGCAGCCATGTGCTCTGGAGCCCCTTGTGCTTCATGGCTGCCTGTTATTGAAACAGGCAGCTCTCATTGGCCAGTTTCTGGCCAGGAACCAGCCAATGGGATTGTGCTGGGGGTGGGAGCAGCTCTTAAAGGTTCCCCTCCTTCCCTCTGGACTCTTTCTTTAAAAACAAAACAAAAACAAAAACAAAAACCTGCCCCACAGCCACGTTTCTCAGCGGCATGAAGGTGGGGCAAAGCAAGTGGAGAGCCTGCCTGGGGCTCTGCGCAGCATCAGTGGGCTGGATCTGGTAGCTTGGCGGGCCGCATCTGGGGACGTTTTTGGCCCTGGCCTGGTCTAATGGCATTTGGCCTTCTGTGTTTTTGACAGTTATACCAGGGCTGCTTTTTTTCCCCCTTTTCCTTTGGTTCTCACTTGTTACACTCTCACTACCAGGCTGAGACTGGAAGTCAGAGCTGAGCGATTATGTAATAAGTTATTTCAAATTCAATTAAAATTCTAACTTCCATCTGGCTTGAAAACAGCCTTTGATCATGCAGAATAACTCCAGTGTTATCCTCACTGGTACTGTTTGCTGCTGATGACTGATTGCTCTGACTGTGTCCTTTTGAATTTGTTTTGATCTTGGTCCTCTTTCAAGTGAGTACACAAGTGGTCTGATGGGGATGGAAAGCATCTGCTGTTGGAGAACTCTCAACCACTGTAGTGCTAGAATGCGCACAGCAAACAGTATTTTCACAGGTTGGTGATATATCCTGGAAGGTAGAGAACTTTTTGGTTAACAGCTTTGCTAAACATGAATGTCCACTACCAGTTATTGTAGCTTAGACCTTATTTAAGAATAATTTTAGAGGTAATTGCTGATGTGTTGCTGCCACCTTCATTGCTCATCACCTCTATAAAATATTCTACTGTGCTGTGAATTTGTACACTGCCACAGTGGGCCAATTTTTTTAAAGTTGCTAGACCACTATGCAAAGTCAAAGCTTGAATACCTGTGAATGGTGATTGCATTAATTTGGTGAATGTTAAAAACAGTCCACATTTTCTGCTGTTTTGCCTGAATAGACCCATGAATATTTGCATGTTCCTATTTGTCATTCCTGATGAGCCATACCTCTACAGCTTAATAGAAACTTCTGTTCTTCCCTAAAACAGAGCAGAGGTGAAGGGAAAGGCAGTACATTCATTGGAGTACAAACTTCAGTACCTGTCTGGTATGTATAGCAGTTAAGTTCTGAGAGGATTAGTATGGCTGTGTTCAGTTACAGAAGACAAAATGTGGTGATGAAGAATCTATTTGGGCTTACACTTAAAGTAAAGTAGCACTAGTGAGGTATAATTTTTCTAGAGTAGATCAGTCTTCCAGCAATATCACAACAGCATCAGTGCTAGCCACAGTGTAAATGTTAGTAAGACTTGAGCATTTTTTGGATACTATGGGTTTTAATGCATGCTGGAGGAAAATATTTGAACTCTGTCTAGTTAATACTTTAACAGTTGTTTAGCACTAGTGCAGCTGGGCTGCTGTTAGAATACAGGTGCACATTTTTCTAGCATTTGGTAGAGTCACTCTTAGAGTTTATTGTAAGCAGGCTCCATTCTATAATGTAGTGAAATCTTGCACTGACATACCTAATTGGCCATTTTCAGATATAATTTCATGGTTTATGTGAAAATGTTTTAAAATAAAGAACACCAGAAAAAACTTAATTGCTCAGTTGGCATCCCCTATTACATTAATTTGTAAAAATGTGTAAAAACCTGCCTCATATCTCCATATCTCCAAGATTTTTAATGAGTGTTGGGATACTATAATTGAGAATTTTCATTAAGAATTATTTGCTCTAACAAATTATCATCATGCTATGCATTTCTGCTTTAGATTGTTATATTTTTGTCAGTCTCTTGAAAATAATAAAACCGATTAAATGAAACACAAGCTGTCCAGGGAAAATAACAAGGTCCATAAAAACACAAACTCTCCAATTATGGTTTTACAATATTTAAATTATTAGCATTTTTTTAAAAGAAAAGGTTGAGTATTTGTGTCTAAATGAAAGAAAAGCACCATATAAGTGCCAAGTGTTGTTGATGCTTATATATAACATAACCAGCTTTGAGTTTTATCTCAAACAAATTCCATTTTTAAGTCACTCTTGCATCATGTTTCCTATTAGTTCTGTGTGGAAAAAAAGCTAATTGCTGAATTCTGTTTTAACTCTGCAGTGTTTCAGAGAGATCAAGGCTGAACGCTGAAATCACAAGTTATGAGCAAGTAGAGGGTTATGCAGATTTTTCTAGTTTTTTGTTTTTCCTCATGAAGGAAGGAGATGAACCATAGGCTTCATGCACCTTCAGCAGTCTGCGTGGGAAAGAATATGTTTTTCGTAGGGCTAGATTTTGCTCTTACCTGTTTAGCTGGACAGGGCCATAAGCTATAGGTCCATCCTATACCACACAGCAACACAGTAAACTATAACTAACAAGGAGTCTTTTGGAACCTATTTGTGCACCCTCTTTCATATTGTTCTTGGGCAGATTTTATTACACTAATAAATCAAGAAATTTCAAAATTAAATGCCAATTTCCCTTTTCCTCTTACGCATAGGTTTGGCAAAGGGTCCTGAGCCATGTGTGTGTGTATCGCTATGAACTATATATGCTGTAACACTTAGACACAAAGGGCACGTCTAGACTACATGTCTTTTTCGACAGAGGCTTTTTCAAAAGTATCTTTTGAAAAAGTCTCTTTCGGGAAAAAAAGCGAGTAGGTTGCACTAAGCAGATCGAAAAAGCGATCCGCTTTTTCGAAAAAGAGCATCCAGACTGCCTGGATGCTCTGTTGAAAAAAGGGCACCTGGAAGCACTTCTGCCAGGGCATGGGGGCAGCCTTTACTGCAGCATGCTCTTTGCAGAGACGTGTGCTTTAAGGGATCCTCCTGAACAGCCGTCGCTCTGCTCCTGCGGCTGGCTTGCCTACCTCCTAGAGGGACTGCAAAGCTTCTGCAGTGCTTGCATTGAGTGCCCTGCTTTGTGGGACACCACAGCATTTTGTTTCCTGGTTGGTTTTTGTGCTTTCACTTGGTGTGTGTGGGTTTTTTTTTTGTTTTTTTTTTTGCCGTGGAGCCGGAGCTGCCCCTGGGCAGGCGATGGCCCCACACACTGTGATGCTGGAAGTTCTGCTGCATGTTCATGAGACCATCATCATGTTCATGGCAGAGCTGGATTCAGAGCCCAGCTTTGAGCCCCTCACTCGAGCTGCACCTCTTATTCCTGGAGAGGTGAGTTTGGAGGCTGGACACCAGTTCAGACTGGTGGAACCATCTTGTTAGGGAGCAGTGGGACGATGAGGCTTGGCTTAGAAACTTCTGTATGCGGAAGTGCACATTCCAGGAGCTGTGTGCATGGCTCGCCCCTGCCCTGCAACGCCAAGACACCCACTTGCGGCCCGCCATCCCCCCTGGAGAAGCGGGTCGCTATTGCCCTCTGGAAGCTGGCCACCCCCGACAGCTACCGCTCGGTGGGACACCAGTTTGGCGTGGGGAGGTCTACAGTTGGGGCCATCTTGATGGAGGTAAGTCACTCTCTGGGGACAGTCCATGGGGGGGGCGGGAGATGGATAAGGGGGATGGTCAGGACTGGGTAGAGGGAATGGGGGATGGGGTGGGAGTGGTAAAAGCCCTCCTGGCCTGTGCGGGGGAGGGGGGCGAGGGAGGGTTGCCTGAGGCAGGGTTCTTGGGGTCTGGGACAGGAGGGGTGGGGGAACACCTCTCATCAGCTCAGGCAACTCCTCTAATTTCCTGTTATGTGTGTTTCTATTTGTCCCTTTCTGCAGGTGGTGACGGCCATCAATTCGGAGCAGCTTCACAGGACTGTCCACCTCAGAGACCTGGATGCCATCGTGGCTGGATTTGCGGGGCTAGAATTTCCGAACTGCAGTGGAGCATTCGATGGGACTCATCCTGATCTGCGCACCGCCCCATCAAGCAGCCCAGTATATTAAGAGAAAGGGCTACTTTTCCATGGTGCTGCAGGCCCTGGTCGACCACCAGGGACAATTCACTGACATTTGTGTCGGGTGGTCAGGCCGGGCACATGATGCCGCATCTTCTGGAACTCATACTTATACTGCAGGCTGGGACATTCTTTCCGGAGTGAAACTTTGCAGTCGGGGATGTGCAGATGCCTACATGCATCGTGGCCGATGCGGCGTACCCCCTTATGCCCTGGCTCAGGAAGCCGTTCAGTGGACACCTGGATGCGAGCAGGGAACTGTTTAACTCCCACCTGAATCGGGCTCGCTTCCAGGTGGAGTGCACCTTTGGCCGTCTGAAGGGCAGGTTTAGATGCCTGCTCACTTGGCTGGACATGGGGGAACGCAACATCTCCGAAGTGGTTTCTGCCTGTTGTGTGTTGCACAACCTGGTGGAGAGGAAAGGGGAGGCCTTCCTCCCAGGGTGGGGGACATGGGCTGATGTGGAGGGGAGGCATTTTGAGCATCCATGGACAGCTGCCTTCCGCCAAGCCCACGAGTTGGGATTGCGCATTTGGGAAGCACTGACGGAGAGATTCTTCCAAGGAGCCCGATGAGTTTCCCCAGGGCCTTCCAAATGTGGGTGTGCCCCATGCCCCCAGTGCCTTCTCCCCCCCACCCCCAAAACCCAACCCTGCCCCACGTTGTACACATTCACACAGAGAACAGAGACAGGTGTGCTTGACAAAATGCTTACAGTTTATTGCACTGTCGTATGTTACAAAACCTATATAACTGTTTTGTAAAGAAAAATAAACTTTTTTGTTCACAAAGTAAAGTGCTTCCCTTACTGACTCTCACAGGTGGGAAGGGGGATGTAAACCTGGAAGGGGGTAGGGAGGCTCAGGGCTGAGGGTGCTGCCTGGATGAAGAGCTCCTGCCACCTCGGGTGCAGGAGCCTGTTCGGAGATGGCCGTGCATGCAGACTGGGACAGTAGGGGGCTGGGCAGGAGGTGGGGCCACATCTGGGTCTGGGATGGCAGGGAGTGAAGGGGGGACAGGAGGTGGGGGGGGCAGGCTAAGCAGGAGGAGCAGGAACATGCACAGGACCGAGGAAGGCCATCGCCTCCCGGATAGCAGCGCAAATTGCAGCGCGCTGCTGGACAAACTCGTCCAGCAAGCAACTGCGCCACTCTGCCTCTGCCTGCATCCTCTGTGTGATTCTCTCCTGCATTCCTTGCAGGACCGAGATGTGCTGGCGTGTCAGGTCCAAATATGTGCGCCAGTGCCGGCGGGTTCCATGCAGCCATCTGGGTGGTGGGACAGGTGTGGCGCTCTCCTCCTGGACAGCTGGTCCAGCTGTGGAGGACAAGAGGGAAAAGTTGTCAGTCATGCATGCTCACGCTTTCCCTGAGGGCATGCCCTCCTTCTCAGCAGGCAGTGCCTGTCCTAGGGTCAGGGGATGCATATGTGGTCTCAGTAAGGCATGGTGTGGCCTGGCCAGCAGCCACGGCCTCCCTAGAGCCCAGAAGGTGTGCAGGCCACCATCCTGCCTCTCCTTCCCCCTTCCCCCACACCATGGGGCCAAGCAGCACAGACAAGTGTCAGGCCACAGTTGGGGTTCCCACAGGTTGCTGAGAGGCCTGAAGCTGTGTGGCAATCCCAGGGTCCCCAACCCATGCCTGCACCTGGCATCAGTGTCTGCAGGAGCAGGTGGTGCCTCGCACCCATGTGGGTGCAGGGGTAGGAGGCCCTTCCTGCGGTCGGCCATGTGTGGGGCCCTCCCAGGCTGTGATCAGCATGACATGTCACAGCACTGCACCATCCACTTTCCTCCCGCCTCCCCTGCCCTGTGTGTGTTGGACGCTCACAGCACTCACCTGATGTTCCCTCCCCAGTGTCCGAAGTTGCCTGCGAGGCCTCCTGCGTCTGGGTGTCCGGCTCCAGGGTGAGGGTCGCTGTGCTCCTGCTGGTGTCCGCCTCATCTTGGAGCTGCTGGTCCTCTGGGGTGTCATTCTGGAGCTGCGGCTGCTGCTGCACAGGGGTCTCCATCCCAGACTCCACAACCTTCTCGGGAGACAGGGGTTCCCCTGTCCCCAGGATCCGTCCCAGGTCCTCATAGTATGCACAATAGTGTGCTGTTTCCCCCAGAGCGGAAGCTGTGCTCACGGGCCTTAACATACCCCTGCTGCAGCTCCTTCACCTTGGCTCTGATCTGGTCTAGTGTGCGGGGGTGGTGGCCTTTTTTGGCAAGGCCATCAGCCATTCTGCCATAAATGTCTACATTTTTCCTCCTGGACTGCGGAGCCTGAAGAGACTCCTCCTCGGACGAGAGCTCCAAGAGGGCTTTGATCTCGGGCCCAGACCGGGAGGGTGCCTGGCGTTTGGTGTCCCTGGCTTGGTGCAGGGATGTGTCTCTGGAAGGGCCAGGGAGGTTTTGGGGGGGCTTGTCCCTGGGACATGGCTCTGAGTGGGCCTTCCATCAAGTGCCTGGGAGGGTGAGGAGCTTGTCTACCATTGCGTGCTCAGCTCTTGCTAATTTTTACCAGCCCCTGAGCACCCATGGAGTTGGCTGGAGAGATCTTACTCATGAATTTTTCTAGTGAGTTCTGTCATTAGGGGTGGGGTGGGTGGTCATTTCCCCAAAGAAGATTCTAGCAGTTACACCTCCTCATGCTTTTTGGAGGGGGATCCACATTTCCCAGGGGCCTTTTGTTCTTGAACTATTGTTGACCAGTACCTGGATGGCATAATCCCCCTTTGTGTTGGGTTACAGAGATCCCCTTGAGACTGTCATCTGATGGGCTGATCATACCACTGAGTCTGCCCACTTGCCCTCTGGGGCACCCTACCAATCTGTCCTCCTGAGCTAGAACTTCTGGTCTCCCCAGCAAGGGCACAGAGTTGGGGTTATAACCCACTGCAGAGCAATACAGACTGGGAGCTGCTCAGCTCTGGGAAGGCTTAATCACAGGGACTTGACACAGCACCCAAGTGCATGGGATCAAACCCCCAGATAAATCCATCTTATTCTGCATAACATTTTTACACAGAGCAAGCTCATATGATGTTTGCTCCCTTTATCAATGAAAGAGAGAGATGCACAGATGTTGTTCTCCCAGGTAAGAATTACTTATACTGGGTTTAATAATAAACAAAAATAATTTTAAGTATAAAAAGTAGGGTTTAAGTGATTGCAAATGATAAATTTAAACGAAACACACCAGCTAAGCTTAATGTTCTAAGAAACATATTACATGCCATTTCTTAACTTAATGGTTGTTTAAATAATCTTTCTCACAAGCAGGGGATCCTCCTAGGCCTTCCCCTTGTTCAGTCTTTGTTATTTCCAATAGTCATCTTGGTGATAAGCAGAGAATGTCCTGATGTTTTGCAATTACCAACTCCCCTATTGTCTGGTTCCCTGCCTATAAATAGATTTTGCCCAAGGTGGGAATCTTTTGTGTTCAGCTTCAACTCCTTTTACACCATCATGGCAAAGTACAACATTCAAAATGGGTTCCAGCATCAGGTGACCTGGCCACATGTTTTAGCAGGACCAACCCTAGTCCAGGCTTATAGGAAGCGTAAGACTATGCACAGACCATTGTCTTGAGCATCAGGCCATTAAGTTACTTAGGTACCATTAATGACTTTCACTAGGTTTATACTTCATATTTCTAACTTCAAATACAGGAATGATACATGCACACAAATTAGAATATATACATCCAGGGGATTACAAGCTCTCCAATAACAGGTTATATGCCCCATTTTGCATGAAGCACATTTGTTATCCATATTTGTAATCTAAAATGTATTTCCATAAAAATATGGATGTGCAACATCAAGAGCAAGTGTCAGGTGGGCATGCACCTACTGTTCCCTGAGGGGTACCCAGGGGGATTTCTGAAATCCTGAAGGAGTAATGGTGTGATCTATTGTGGTCATTAGCTTTGATTTCTGCTTCCATTTAGTTAACTGGCAAAGCACCCATTGTCTACAGTAGTGAAGGATCAAACTCTGCATTGCCAGTAACTTCCAGTGGCTTCTCCTATGTATCCCTTCAAGAGGGGAGAAGAAATAGGCAACTTTGCCAGGTGAGCAGCTCTGCTCCAGACCAGACAGGTGGTCACAGAGATCCTACACAGGGTTTTCAGTGGATGGGAGGGTTGCGATGATGGCAGTGGCACTCCATTTGTGTATCCTCTGTCCAGTGGTACTCTGCATGTGGCGCCAGCCCCGGGGACCTTTGCTTATTTATCATCTTAAATTTACATATAGGTTCTATCCAGCTAAACAGCCTATTCTGAACAGGGGTATTGTCCTTTGGTAGTGGTTGTGTAACTTGTCCCCTCCCCTGAGATGGAGTCACTTAGATACATCCAGCTTATCATTTAGCTTCCTTGGCTGATAAGGAGGAAAAGTTGAGAGGGTCTGGTTGACAGCTGAAGACACAGCTTCCTTAGTGGAGTTTCCTTTCAGAGCTCAGCCAAGAAGAGGACAGTGCTGGAGAGAGATCTTTCTAACTTACATGCTTTCACTAAACCAGAGAAGTGAGTTTGGGTTAGGATAGGCAGGAGTCTTATACCATTATGTTTTTTTCCTAGCCTAAAAACAATCTAGGAAAGTATGACATTAAATAAAAAAATTCCAAGTTGAAGGCCAGCCTACAATTGGCTAAATTTAAAGAGAAGCCCTCACATACCTATGCCACTGTTGATTGGAGAGTTCCAGATGCTGCTTTCTATTAGGGTTGCCAGGTGTCCGGTTTTGAACCGGACAGTCCAGAATTTGAGCTTTCTGTTCAGGAATCAAATTGAGAAAATAGAAATGAGAAAATATAAATGTCCAGATGTAATGTAGATTGTGATGTTATGTCAAGTGTGTCCAGTATTTTTGTTGAAACCATCTGGCAACCCTACTTTCTATTAAGCTGGGAATGGCGAGCCCCTACGCATCTCTCCTACTTGTTGAGCCATGTACAGTGTATACTTAAGAGTATAGTAATGCTCAGTGCCAAAAGTGAAGAGAGGTCTAGACTCAAGCAATGGCATGGTACATTGGGAGGGGAGGCACTTTTGTCAACTTCCTCGTTCCTGCTCTTCAGCACTGTGCTGTGGAGTTTTTTTGGCGTAACATAGGAGACTGCCCGTTTCCTTGAACAGTAGTTGACCCTACTGTGTAGCCTTGAGAAGCTTGGAGGGTTGTGGATGGATTTTTAGCTGGTTAAAGCACTGTGTGCGCGCGCGCATACTGCGTGTAACAATCACAGCCACTATCAATATTTCAAAAGGTTTCTAGTGAGATTGTTTGTTTGAGGACAAAAGAGTCTTTCCTTCACCATTTGACCTACTTGTTGACAAATAGCCTTAGCAGACATGAAATAACACTGGCACGTTTTCACATTCAATGTTCAAGGACCACCAAAGATGACAGATTATATATAACAGGTGCACGCTTACACATGCATACTCCTACTTGGATTTTACAGTTTAATGAAAGATTTATCCTAGCAGTTTTTTTAAAAAAGGAATAGCCGCTATTGGGTTGCTGCTTTTCCATATGTAACAGCAATTCTAAATAAACAACATGCCTGTTGCAGACCAGTGATGCTTGGCCCTTCACGGGGCATTCAGTGAAATGGATACAAGGAGCACTCCCTCCCCAGTGTTTGCTCTGCCTAATTGTTAGGCACTGGTGTACGGTCCTTGCACTGAGGGGAGTGCAAAGACTACGTTGCCGCCTTAGAGGCACATGATTCCCACCACTAGTATTGTCTCATGGAGTGGGAATGACAGGGGACAAATTCCTCCCAAAGAGGGCATGAAAAGCAGGTTTGGGGACTTCAAGAATTCTGCTACTCTACAATAGAATGCTCCCTTGGGGCAGGACTGCTTGCTGCCCCTCGCTCTGTTCTGTGCAGCGCAAGGACCATTTAGTCCCGTGGGAGCATGATGCTGCTGTATATTTTAGACTGAAGTTTGGTTTGTGTGGGCTTTTTTCCTTTTCTTCTCATTTTTGTGATGGTGGGAATGGGGGTTGGATAACAATTTGTACCACAGGCAAAGCTCAGGGCTGACGTATGTCACTGGGGAGAAGAAAGGCCTTACTCAAGAGTTCTTTATCATTCACATGAATTGAAGTCCTGTCAAAATATAGCTGCTTAAAGCTTTACTTCAGAGTCACGGGTTAGGTTATGCCAAAGTTGTATTTTTCCCAAACTCCTTTAGCTCAGTGATTACCTCCAAAGTGTTCCTATGGGATCAAAAATGGAACACACAAGTAAGACTCCTTCCCTATTAAAGTTATATTGGCTGTCAAAATGCAGCTTATGGCAGATAAAGTTCTATCAGTTGTAAGTTGTGCATGTAGAAAGTATTTATAAAAAACATATGTTGTCTGGGCTTCACAGGCATGCCAATTCTCAGCTGTTTCAGGAAAAACTGAGGTGTTTACACAGTAATAACAAGTCAAGGGCATTGCTCTGGAGCCATGTAAACCCTGGGGAACTGCAGTCTGACTCTTAGTGAAGGTAGATATGGGGATTGTTGCTCCTTAATGTGTGGTTTAGTCTACATTCCTAGTACTCAAACTGATTTTATTGGGTGTCATTTCATTTGTCTTTTTAAAATTTCCTTGGCATTTTAATATCTACTCTTTCTTGTTTGTTTGTAGTGTCTAGAACAGCATTTCTCATCCTTTTTGATACCAGGGATTGGCTTGCTGTCTTCCTGAACTGTGTCAGGGAGGTCTCAAGAACTGGTGCCAGTCCACAGGCCAATCATTAAAACACTGATCTATGAGACCTAACAAAATGGACAAATCTGATTTGTTCTAATTAACTTGATTCTATTTTCAACTGCATGTAAAACAAATCCTGTTAACAACTGTTAAACAAGTTGGCAGTAAGTACAGTGAAGAAACAAGTTTATGAATATCTTGTGAAAAGAAATTATCTTTGCAATTAGTCACAGTTTCTTTTTGTGTCAGCTACAGATAACGAGTATGCTGTTGTCTCATCACGAGAGATCCTGAGAGGGTAGCAACTCGTGCCCTGTTAGTGCACGTTTCTGATGGCAGAGTGGTTCCTATTGCATCTGGATTTCTGTTGTAGATCCTGATTTTAGCAAAGCACATAAATGCAGGCTTAAAGTTAAATACCACTATTCCACTTTGACTTCATTGATACTACTGGCATGATTTAAAGTGAAACATGAAATTTTGCTGAAGCACGGCATTAATTGGTCACAAGTGAAGATATCAGTTTTTCAAAAATTCAGTCTTAATGGATACTTATCCATATAATAGAACTACCATCTAGCTTAGACTGCTGTGGAAAGTGCTGGTGTTGTAAGGGTACAAGTATCACAGCTTTTATATTGAATTGCGTGGTTTACTGGGGGAGGATGGGGAGGGGAGGAGAAATACGTAAAGCACCTATCAATGAGATGCTTAGCACATGTCTGTGTTGTTGTTAGGCTATCACTTTGTGTGCTATTCAACCTCACCTTTTAAAAGGCAGTGGGGGAAGGAGGCTGCAGCAGGGCGTCATTTCCTTTTAGCAAGATGAAACGGTTGTTCTGAGCAGTTTTACCCTAATTATTTAACAGCCTAAACTCTAAATTATGTATTTTGTTTGGTTTTCATGTGGGTGATTATTTTCTGCCATAGCAATGATTCCATGGCCTAATTATATGTATTACGTTCTATTTTGTCTTCTTACAGGCTAAATATATTGTTGGCTGGTATGAACCCATTCTATTTCCATGCAGTGAATGTCATTTTACACTGTCTAGTGACTCTTGTCCTGATGTATACTTGTGACAAAGCTGTATTCAAGGATGGTCGACTGGCTTTTGTCACAGCTCTCTTCTTTGCTGTGCATCCCATTCACAGTGAGGCTGTAAGTATATATGTAAAACTGGGATAGTAACTAAAAGAAACACGTTTATACATGTTAAAAAAAACCCTTTTAGTAATACAAAACACATTTGCTGTGAATCAGTATGGTGCTTGCTTTAAGGTCAACAGTAAAAAAACAAAAAAACCAAAAACCTATGGTTGTGTTCAAAATAATCAGTAACATACATTAAGAATAAACTTCATACTTGCTGTCTTTCCACTAAATACTATAGGTATCTGCAAATCCAATTAACCAACACTACTAAAATAAGATAGTAGGAAAATGCTGATCAGGTCACAGTTCTGTACTGACCAGTTAATTTATTCACATAGCTCTTAATTAGACTCTTTTTTTTTTTAGGAAAAAAACTTCATGTCAAAGCTTCAGTGTATATAAGCTTATGTTGCTTTTCTGCTGATCACAGGAAAATGCAAGACATCAACATATACAAATACCACATTTTAAAATGATCCACTATTGTGGGCAAAACCCACTTCCTCAGATGAGTTTGAGAGGAGAAAAAAGGGAGACTGGACAAAGAACAAATGGACACAAATCAGATATCAGAAATGGTAACACACAAACCTGTAGGGGAACATTTTAACTTACCTGGGCACTCAATCATGGATTTAAAAGTAGCCATTCTTCTACAAAGGAATTTCACTAGCCAACTACAGAGAGAGAGAGTGCGGAATTGACCTTCATATGCAAATTTGACCCTGTTTTCCTTGGCCAGAACAAAGACATTAACTGGAAGGCCAACTATAAAACTGGCTTTCCTTACATTTACAGCCTCATTGATATCAAAAGCTACTGAAGCTATGCCACTCAAGCTCATCTGAAGAAGTGGGTTTTGCCCACGAAAGCTGATGATTAGATTTTTTTTATACATAAAAAGTGTGTGTGTGTGTGTGTGTGTGTGTGTATTATATATAATGAGTGTGTGTGTATATATTATATATAATGTGTGTGTGTGTATGTGTGTGTGTATATACAGCCGGGCCCCAAGTTACGAATGGTCGATTTACGACCATTCGCATTTATGAGCAAACCTCCCATTAAGCGGTCGTAAAGGCGGTCCCCGAGTTACGAACGCGACCCGTGCTTACGAACAGCGCGGTCGCAATGTAACTCAATGGGGTCTGACTTACGAACATTTCAGGTTATGGCCAAGTGTTTGGTCCGTAACCCGTTTGTAACTTGGGGACCGGCTGTGTGTGTGTGTGTGTGTGTGTGTGTGTGTGTGTGTGTGTGTGTGTGTGTGTGTGTGTGTGTGTGTGTGTGTGTGTGTGTGTGAAGTACCACAGAATTACTCATTATTTTTAATGCTACATACTAACACGGTTACCCCTCTGCCACTCCTTTTGTTATGAAATATTGTAAGCTAGTGAGAGTGAAATGACTGCCAGTGCTGAGAACTTTTGAGAGAGAGAGAGAGAGAGACTTAATAATAAGAGCCATGAGCTTTACAGTTATCTCTTGTGCTGTCTCTGTGAGCTAATCATCCAGGCTCCTTTAGATAATGCTGCTTTATTATGTAAGTGAGGTTTTAGAGGAGGCAGGCTTTGAACTTACTGTTGTCTCCATCAGTATTTGGGGAGTTTTAAAGCAAATGTCAAAGCACTGAAGATAATTATGTAATCTTAAAACAGCAAAAGCTTCAAAAGGCCTTTAATTTCCTTTTGTGTGCAGTTTCTGAATTGTTATGAAGGGGAATGTTGAGATATTTTGAAATTTGAATAATTATAAAAATACTTGTCAATTAGAGTTTGAAAAACTCCCATCCATACCAAGTTGGCCATTGCAATTTATTTTCTGTCTGAACTGATTATCAACTAACATTTGGGTAGTAAGCTATTTTATTATGTAGGAGTGACTATTAGTGATTGGGGAAGATTCTTACCTAAAAATCACTTCTCACAGTATTAAAGAAAATGATTAAACTACACAGTTTAATGAATCAGGACTATATTTTTCTCTTTGATCCCCCATTTTAATTATTCCATAAAAATCCCAACCACGGTTATTTTCTGAGCCATTTTTATCAATGCTTTTTAAAAAGAATTTAACTTTGCTTTAGTCAGTCGATTGCACATGATAACTTATATTTTCTAATCTGTATTAGAAAAATACCAACATTCCTACTACTTAGGTGCCAGAATGTTGGGAAGAAGAGAGACAGACAGAAAGGAGGGGGGAAAACTCATAAAATGGAGGCCATTTGTTTCAATGACCCATATTGTCTCGAAAGTGTTTTTTTTTTCTTTTAGTGTAATTTTCATGTCTGTCTCTTTTTTCTGCTCTTAGGTAACAGGTATTGTGGGCAGAGCAGATGTCTTAGCCTGCCTACTGTTTCTGCTGGCTTTTCTCTCCTATACTAGGTATGGATCTTTAATAATAAATGTTATGAGACTTGAATTTTAGGTGGGGGAGGAATTCATATAAAATCCTAATTGTATTTTATTTAAAATTGATGAAGCAAGTCCTCTCAACTCATGCTATTTTTAAGCCACTCTGCGTGTGGCCCCATGCTCATGGAGAATATTTTAATGTTTTAAAAATTATGGAAATACCTTTGAAAAATTAATGAGGAAACTAATAAATAAGAAAACAACTTGAACTAAAAGCTCTATGTCAAATCTATTTTGCAGGAGTGTGGATCAGTTTTATGTTGGGGAACATTTCCCTCCCACTGCCTCTCCATTCTTCTTGCTGCTTAGTTTATTTCTTGGAACCTGTGCAATGCTGGTGAAAGAAACTGGTGTCACTGTGTTTGGTGTGTGCTTAATTTATGACTTGCTTTTCCTGTCCTACAATAGAATCAGACTGTAAGTAACTTATTATATTCTTTAAACCTTAAAACCTGTCCCATGCATAATATATGGTTATGTATAGTATAGTATAGTGGATGAAATGTCCCCATTGAAGTTAATGGGAAATACCCATTGACTCCAGTAGAGCTAGGATTTCATCCTATATTTTAGTTTGTTTTGCCTGGTATTATTGCTGGATGGGTAGCTAGCAAAGGGTGAAAAAATGCCACCTAACTTTGAAAGGGTTTTATTTTTACTGTTGAGTGAATTATGATTGGTAGTATCAAAGAGTTTTAAAACTTACTGACTTAATTTTTGCAATAGTAGCTAACTAAAACCCCATAACTGTTGTTCAGTATGTAATAATTGTAGAGGTGAAGTTTTATAATTTTAGTAATAAAATCAGATTTGATCAATTATTTTTAACATTTTATTTGTGACCTCAATTATACTTAAATTGGACCTCTTCTGACCTGTAGAACAATATTTTTAAATGTTTTCTTTTTTCCCATCTATAAATCTCACTTTGTTAAATATAGAAATATTTTTTCTTCTATCTTTGGATGGCTTAAGAATGCCACAGCGAGAGAATTCAGCAGCTATCAGCACTTAGTTAAGAAAAATAAAATGAAAGCAAAGTGACTTTTCACAGATCTAGTTCTGCCTGTAATTATAAGTTATAACTATATGGCTCCTTATTTATGGTGTTAAGTTCTTCTCTCTTTGATAGGCACTAGAAATAGGTAGAACCTGTTGCATCAATCTCTCCCTGAAACATTGGGTTTTTTTTTACACTTTCTACATCCCTATTCCCTCTCTGTTTTATTTCTTTTGGATTTTAATGGGACTTCAATATGGTCCTATGAAAAATTCTCTGCCCCCACAAGTAGTACTAAACAGTGATAAGCTATGGTATATCACTAAAGTATTTCTTCTGTCTTAATTATAATATATAACTGCACAAATGGTCTGCCAGTGTAAAGTTATGGACTTCTGTGGGGTTGGCAGTTAGAATGCTTATAGTGCTTCTGTTCACAATGGATTGTTGTGGAGTTGCAGGACCTCTGTGGCCACTGATAGCAGAAATCTTTGATTATTCAAGGGAAAACCCATGCACTTATTTTTTATCCCTCTTTTCCCTCGTTTCATGCTCCAGCAGTCTCTAAATACTCTTTCCTTGTTTCAGTGACATTAAATAACAGTTACACCTGGGCCAGAGACCTTCTAAGAATGAGGCCCAGACGTGATGCATTTTAATATTCATTCTGATTTATTGTGCGCTAGTGTAGCAGTTTATGGTGCTCCGAGTTTTGTCTTTGCTTGATTTTTAAGGGGTAGGAGGGAAATTGCAGCCAAGTGCTGTTGAGACTCCTTTCTGCACCTCACCCTTTTTTTTTTAAACCAGACCTCCTTTCTTTCTTTAACAAGGGGTATGCCACAAAAGATAACTGTCTGATGAAATATACTTTGCGATTTCTCTCTCTTCACTCCCCATCACTTAAGCCCTCTTGAGGTCTGTAAGAAAGATTTGTACTAATTATATACCATGAGGTTCTTTTACATGTTTAATACTGTAGTTTATAATTGTTTGGTAGCTAAGAATCCATTTTTTCCATCCCTCCATAATGCTCCATAATGGTGAAGTAAATGCCAGATCTTTGCATGTAAAACTGAAGGAAATGTCATTTATTGTATTAAGATAGCAGTTTGGGATAACTTTCCAATACTCCCTCTTTTAATCAAGTAAACATGAAACAAAAGAACCATCTCTTAAAAGGCCTCTTTCCCCCTTCCTACCCCTTCCTTTTGTGCTTCTCAATTCAATGAATAATTAGGAGCAATGGAGGGGTGCATCAGAGGTTCCTGCGGCAGCCTGCGGCTTCTGCATCTGCTTCGCTGCAGATTCCTCCATCCAGCAGGGAGAATGGGAAGCACCGGTATGCTCACAAAGGGACCTGGAACTCATGCCACCCTGCCTCACCTGAAGCGCAACGGAGCAGCAGCCTTTCTGTCTCAAACAAAGCTGTATGGGCTATTCTTAGGTACTATACATCACAAGTGGTTTTGATTTCTTTTTCTTTTTTCCTCAACAGGTTGTTTTATATCTCGGTATATTTTTAATGACAAGAATCCCATTACTTTCTTTTAAGCCTTTTTATGCAAAAACGAATAATTTTTGAGTGAGAAAAAACAGTGTGCAGGAGCAGGGGGTAATAAACGAGTTCATTTCTGCTGCTTTAAATGAAAGGACTGATGGCATTTTACAGCAGAGAATAATAGGTAATTTTAGAAAAGACCAGGCATCAAAGAAACGGCTTTGTCTCCTCCACCATCTTATGTGATGGGATGAAGTACTTCTTTGTGTTTCTTATCCTTCCCTTCCTCTTCCAGAGAAGAAGGTGGAGTTGTAATGTTGATTTGAGAGGGGAGTCACACATCCTTTTACTTGTGTGGTGGTGAGCGTGGGTACAGAGACTGGAGCAGAGCTGTCATATAAAAAACCTAACAATGAACTGCCAAATTTTGTCCTACCTTGTGCCCAAGAATTTGATTACAGGTTGAACCTCTCTAGTCCAGAGCTCTCTGGTCCGAACATATCCGTAGTCCGACATGATGTTTGGTTAGTCAGATGTCCACTTTTCATGGGTGAGGCCAAGTTTCCCATGGTCCCATATAGTTTGTTTACAGCCACAAGTTCTGGCTCTCATTTCTGTAATATAATTTGCCCCTAAATGTCCTCTAAGAGCCCAGTAAGCAGTGGAAGTGTAGGTAATGCTGCTAGACAATATTGACCTTTCATGGCCTGGAAAATTCTCTGGTTAAGAACTGGCCAGGTCCTGAGGGTTTTGGACTAGAGAGGTTCAACCTGTGTATATAACCTTGGCAGAATTCTTTTTAATTTTTTTTTATAATTTCAAAAATACCATCGGTTTTATTTGTAGGCATTAAAAATTATCTACTTAATTTCATCAAACTGTGAACATTTATTGGGGTGGAGCTCAGGCAATAATTTAGGTAATGACCAGGACATGCTGAGATTCAAAAAGTTTCAGCATTATAACTGTTAAAATACACATTGTCAATGTCACATTTCCTCATGTACAAAAGATCCTTAATCACAGGCTAATAACTTCTCAAGCAGCATTTTCTTTCTTAGCTGATCTGTAAATTTTGATTATTACTAACTGAAATATTTTTTTCATTGGTTTGTGGATGTGTATAGTTGTCGTGTGGTTCAATTTATTTTACATCCCAGGGAAACCAGGACACTCCAGGGAGACTTAGCCACTTTCTTATTTATTGCAAGTTTTAAGCAGTTAACATAGTTGTTTAAATTTTACAAGCCTTAAAAACAATTACTATACAATTTAAACCTTAAATACTATAAATTTTAAAGCAATTAATTCAGCGTAAAGCAATGCAAAAGCAATTAATAGAAGATCTACTATAATAAAGCCTACCCATATGCTATCTACAGTACCAGGCAGGAGGTCATGGTTCCTTTGATTCCCGCTCATCAGAATGCCACGCACTGGTCACCAGTGTGAAGGGCCTATTTACTTCTTGTTACATCGAGCAGGAACTGTGGGTCAATCTTGCTCATTCCCTCCCATTGATTCTTCTTACTAAGCCCATTTTATAGTAAAGTGAGACTTGGTCGTTCTAATAATATTTACCAATTGAGTATGTAGGGTACCTAAAATGCCCCATGCCTCTATTTGGAATACATCCTGCTACTCAGGATGTTGCAAAAACTACTTGCGTAGGTAACAGTTTTATGGCTGCATCTGTAATTTTTGCTTGTCAGAAACAGAGGTACCTGTACAAGGTTGCTTGTCGTGTGTTTTTTGACGTGGTCTTGCTGTACCAGGCTTAATCTGCATTGTTATGCAAAACATTCCTTCTTCTCAAAGCTTCTCCCTCGACCTTGCCTGCGTGCTTATGTGCACCAGACTTGAGACAGGCCTGGGTTTTTCTTGTTAGAGATCTGGACTGTGGTCAAGGCAGACATCACCATCTATTGTCAAGGCAGAGCCGCCCAGGCTCCCCTAACAACAGTAAAATTGACCTTCACAGGCATTTAACAAAGAATCTAATCCTTACAAGCCAATTTATGCATTGAGAAAGCTGAGGTGGTGGAATAATGGAACAATTTTATATCCAGCACTAAGTGAGGTAGTCAGTGTACTCCCAAGGATCACCTCAGCAAGATAAGCAGCTCCCTTTAAAGATGAACCGCACTCTGACATAAGCCAAGTCTGACAGCCTTTGAATGGCAGTGACTAAGAGGGTAAAGCAAGGCGCACCTCAACATCCTCTCTTAAATACTTAAATTTGTCACTTTCTAAATTGTTCCTGTCTCCAGTAGCATCTAAAAGCTTCTTTAATGGCTTTTCCTCCTTAGCAGGTTACTGATGCTGCCTGGTTGTAGTTATTTACAGGTGTTATTACAGACTGCATCTCTGGTTTTAAGAAAAATGCAGAGGAGGTAACATAGTAATGTTTGTTTGCAGGCACATGAAACTCTAAAGCTGAAAATGGGAATAATTAGAGAGCCAGTCAGTGCTTTACTTCCAAATGAATTTTTTCCTGAATACAGTTGTCTGAAGTGTGTCCCGCATCCCCGACTGAACAGATGATGACTTCTGCAGTACCTTTCAACTGCAGTTTTCTAAGGCAAAATGGCTTTTTTAAAAGTGTGCTATAAAAAGAAGCTGCTTTTAGAAGCAGTATGTTGTGATTCTTTTTTAAATTGCAAAATAGTCAATGTGCCTTAAAATGGAAGGAGAGAACAATTTGCAATTTATTCTTTTAATTAGGGATGTTAAAATGCAGGTGACTTGGTAACTGTGTAACAGCTGAACATTTTAGTTGTTATACAGTTACATGTGGGGTGGCAGCCAGCTCCTCAGGAGCCAGCTTTTAAGCCAGCTCCTGGCACGCTCCAACGACTGTCGCACACTGCTACCTCTGATAGAGGCAACAGGGCAGCAGGTGGTTCCCCAGGAGCTGGACTGGGAGCCGCGTGTAACCATTAACCAGTAAGCTCGTGCTTATCAGTTACCTGTTTAAAGGGCTATACTCTTCATTCCTACTTTGAATCAAAGCACACAATTTTCAGAAGAGCCTCAGTGACCTAGCCACCTGAGTGCCATCCAAAATCAATGGGCAGTAGGCTGTTTTTGAAATAGTAACCAAGGGCTTTATAAGGCTTTTTGATAGTACAGGTTGTACCTCCTTTGTCCTGCACCTTCGGGACCTGCGTGGTCCCGAACCAGGGAATTTGCTGGAGCAGGGAGGTCAATGCTGTATGGGCTCTGCTCTCTCCACAGTGCAGCAGAAGCGGGGGAGCTCAACTCCTCCCACCCCCCGGCTTCACTGCAGCCTGGGGCTCCCCTCTCCCTGCGGTGGCCGGGAACTCCTCTGCAGTCCAGAGTTCCTCTTCCTGGCGTCTCCGCACTCCCCCCAGCATCCTTCTGCCGCCTGGGGCTTTGCGCTGCACCAGGCAGCTTGCTGCTGCTCAGCGGGCTCCATCCAACAGCCCCACTGCTGCTCAGGGAGCTCCATGCTCCACTGAATGGCTCTGCTGCTACTTGGGGGGGCTCCATGCTCCTCCCGGCAGTTCTGCACTCTGCTCCCCAGCACTTCCGCTATGGAGCAGGGGGCTCTGCACTCCCCCCGGTGACAGAGAGCTCTGCTCCGCCCACCCCCCAGAGACCATGGGCTTTGCGTTCCTCCCAGTGACTCTGCTGCCCCCGGTGCTCCATCTCGGCTCCCTAATTTGGCAACGCTCTTGGCCCCAGCTCAACGGCTCATCCTGGTGAGTGCTCACATGGATGATGCCGGACTAGGGATGTTGCTGGACAAGGGAAGCCCGGATTAGGGCATTTTAACAGCAAGGGCCAGACAGACTCTTCTAGCAGATAGTCCTACATCAGATCATGTGCCGCCTCTGGTCCTCTCTGCAGCTTGTGTGCAAGCAATATTTCATAATTATGAAATGACTCCTGGCAACAGGACACTATTGGAAGCTTATGTCTGGCTGTCAGCAATATAGTGATCATGTCAGCAGTATTCATTAATTGTATAGTCCACAACTATGTATTGTATTGTTATATTTTAATTACAAATTCCATGTCTTAATAGCAAAAAGAGACTCCCAGAGCATGTGATCATAAGAGGGGTGAGGGAAATATTATCAGGTCAGGTGACCAGACAGTCTTGGCCTTTGTATCCTATAATATCCCTCATTGCCAGTTGTAATTGCCTAAAACACTCTGCTTGGATTATTAGTGTCTTACTGTTTGAAGATGATCTGTGTGTGTGTGTGGGGGGGGAAGGGAAAGGTTCTATGTATTTGTGGTGTAGTAGTGCCCAGAGGCCCCACTCAGAATTGGGAATCCCTATGGATCGGTCCCTACCAATTTCACGGCTAAGAAAATGTCATGGACTGTGAAATCAGCCATCCTCCATGCAATCTGATCTCCCCTGCTGATTGGAGTACAGGGTTCCTAGCTGCTAATCTAGCCATTATGGGCAGAGAGAGGTGTTGTCCTTCCTCTGCACGGCTACTCTTGGTGGGGAGATCAGACCCACCTCCAGAGGCAGCACAGAAATGAGAGTGATACCCAATGTTCCCTCTAATTTTTTTTCAATCCATGTGAAGAATAAATTTTATGTGTACTGACACATGTGCGGATGTGCACCACCAGTAGAAATATGCTGCCAACTGGGAGCTCTGCTGATCAGCTGGGTGGCATTTGAATCTTTCCTGAATGGCCTCCCAAACACTCAGCTTACAGAGAACGCTGACCTGATAACTGGGTGCCAGGTGTCTGTTCATCTCTCTTCTCTTCCATCCCTCCCCGCCGGCTACTTCTGCCACAAATGCCAATTTTGGGGCTTCCTCCTACAGCGGCCCCTGCTGGGCTGGGAGCTTTCACTCCCGGTGGCTGCAGCTGGATCAGCCTGGTCTCTGGACATCTGTGTTGGTTCCAGGCACTGAGCTTGGGGGTTCTTCCCCTGGCAGCTCCTCTTGGGGATGGGGTTTGTGTTCCTGCTGGTTGCAGCTGGGGCAGCCTGGGATCAGGGCTTCTTCCTGCCTGCTGCTCAAGTCCAGCCTGGGACAGCCCAGGTTTGGGCTTCCCATCCGCCACTCCAGCTGGGGCTCGGGGCTTCTGCCCCCTCCCACTTCAGCTGGGACTTTGGGTAGCCCAGGCTTGGAACTTCTGCCTCTTCCCTCAGGGCAGCCTAAGCTCAGAGCTTTGGCCCTGCTGTGCTTGCCAGGGCTCAAGGCTTTTGCACCCCCCCTCCCCTTGACTGCCGCTCCAGCAGGGTATCAGGGCAACGTAGGCTTAGGCCCTGAATTCCCACTTTCAGCCAGAGCTTGGGGCTTCTGCCTCTCTCCCACTGCTCGAGCTGATGCTCAGGGCAGTCGGGGCTCAGGGTTTCCATGCCCCTCACCCTCTGCCACCATTCCAGCTGTAAAGTAATGCACATTGGAAAAAATAATCCCAACTACATACATACAATATGATGGGGACTAATTTAGCTACAACTGCTCAAGAGTGATCTTGGAGTCATTGTGGACGATTCTCTGAAAACATCCACTCAGTGTGCAGTGGCAGTCAAAAAATCAAACAGAATGTTAGGAATCATTAAACAAAGATAGAGAATAAGACCGAGACTATCTTATTGTCTCTATATAAAACTATGGTACACCCACTCTTGCATACTGTGTACAGATGTGATCGCCTCATCTGAAAAAAAGATATCTTGGCATTGGAAAAGGCTCAGAAAAGGGAAACAAAATGATTAGGGGTTTGGAAGGGGTCCCATATGAAGACAGATTAAAAAGACTTGGACTTTTCAGCTTAGTCTCTTTTTTTCTAAGGGGGAATATGATTGAGGTCTATAAAATCATGACTGGTGTGGAAAAAGTGAATAAGGAAAAGTTATTTACTTGTTCCCACAATGTAAGAACTAGGGGGTCACCAAATGAAATTAATAGGCAGCAGGTTTAAAACAAAGAAAAGGAAATTTTTCTTCATGCAGCTCATGTCAACCTGTGGAACTCCTTGCCAGAGGATGTTGTGAAGACTAGGACTTTAACAGGGTTCACAAAAGAGCTAGGGTAAGTCTAGACTGCAGAGTTTTTTCCCTCTGCCGCGTCCAAGGAATGCGTCCACTTTTCTGAGCGAAATTTCAGAAAAGCAGAGGTGTTTTTTCGGCATCCCTATAAACCTCGTTCTACGAGGAAGAAGGGATTTCCGAAAGAGGCTTTTTTTCCCAACATTTGGCCCAGTGTAGATGGGCCAATTGTCAGAAAAGCCTATTTCAGAAGAAAAGCAGAAAAAAGATACACAAATTGGGGTTCGCGATTTAGTATCTGTTTCCGATATAACTTTGTAGTTCAGACAGCCCTAGATACATTCATGGAGATTAGGTCCATCAATGGCTGTTAGCCAGGATGTGTAGGAATGGTGTCCCTAGACTCTGTCTGGAAATGGATGACAAGAGAGGGATTATGTGAGGATTACCTGTTGTGTTTTCTCCCTCTGGGGCATTTGGCTTTGGCCACTGTCGTCAGACAGGATATTGGGCTAGATGTACCTTTGGTTTGATCCAGTATGGCCATTCTTATGGGTAAACACTTAGTAAGACAATCTGTGCTGCTAAAAGCCTACAATTAAATTAATTAAATTTTATTTCTATTTGCTTGATGCTATAGATAGAAAGGGCTAAAAATACATTCAACAAATGCGTTATTTTAAAATGTATCTTTCCTCCCCACTTGCCACCAGGTTGCTCAAAATGTCCAGGCTTCCTTGTTTACGATCAGAGGCACTGACTGCACAAATAGCATATCTGAACTTTTTGCAAGGAGGATGCATTTTACATTTTTTTGCGTAGAAATTGTTCCTTTAATTCTTTCCTGTTTGGAGAAGTCAGTAAAAATATATTTTGTCCACATTAGTAAAATTATAGGTTGCTGTTTAATTTGTGCCCTACACTGACCCAGATTATCAACTGGTGTTAATTGATTTCGCTCCACTGAAGTCAGAGTTATGCTGATTTTTTTTTCCCTCACTGATGTTTTGATCCTTTGAATGTTTCCCCTAAACCATGCGAGGAATTGTGACCCAACACACACATTCAGCTACTTAACTGATTCACTTGCAGGAGGAAGCTTGTGTACCTAAACGTCAGGAATTGATAGTGTTGTGTGAAGGACAGTATCAGAATGGAAATGAATTCTTAAAGCAATCTTGCAACAAGTGTCCCAGTGTGACACACTGGGAATGTGAAACCTGGCCGACTAGGAGACACGTGATAATGGGTTGAGATGGAGGCCCTATGTCCCATTTGCTGGAGAGTGTTGTGGAGTCACTGCTAGCTTTTGTGTGTGTTGCTGACCTAGACCAGTCAGTCTCTCTCCCAGCCCTTCAGTCACTGGACAGTTTGCTGCTAATGGCAACCAATCTGTGTTAAGGGAAGAGCTGATCCCATATAGTAGTTCCTGAAGGCTGAGAGGATACTGTTCATGGTGCCTCTTGTTGGGCATCCCTTATTAGCCAGCTCATTAAGCAGCCTTGACTTTTTTTTTTTGAATGAGTCAATATCTGTTGTAAGTAAAGGCTATTGTATGCAAATCATTAACATGACTATCCATGGTACCTTTCTGTCCCTAATCCATAGGGTAAATGGTCCCATGTACTAGAGAACTTGTAGAATGTAAGCTGATAGACTCCTTGTGGTCTGCCTAGACAATATAAACTTGCTTATAATTGTGTTTTTGTTTTCAAGGGAGTGAAAGTTTGGTAATATTGCATTTATGGAAACTAGTTAATTCCTTCCTTGTCTCAAGTGGAAATGCACTGATTCCTAGTTCATCTTAGCACTGATCTTTCCTGAGACTAAACCACTAAATAAATTAGTGCAGTTGACCAATCTATACCGGTTCTGATCTGACCATCTCTAGAGCAGAGGAGTTGTAGGAAAATAGAACTGTGAGGGAAAATTTCAGGGTTTTTGATAAAGTTGAGGGTAAATGTTGGCCAAGTGCCAGCTGCTTTAAGGGAGGGAGTGGTAGCAGTAAGAAACTGACTATAAAATTTGCTTAGACATTTTAGGTTTTTTTTATCTCAAGGTCATGAATGCCTAGTAAGCACAGGTGACTTTACTACATATGATATTTGGCAGTCTAATGGGCTGCCCAAATACAGTCTTAATATTGTCTTGGGACTGCACTCTTTCTATTTTTGTTTTCCCCTTTTAAAGTTTGGGTCTGTCTTTTCCATCTATGTTTGACAGAAAAAGGATGGACAAATACCACCAATAATATCCTCATTTATTTATCCCTTTCTATCCTTTGGCTTGTCCTCTTTTCTCATTTCTTTATTCTCTGTGTTGTCTTTTTTTTATTTTGACTTCAACCTTTCTTGAACTCCCACTATCTTTCCCTCCTCCACTTTATATGTTCCCCCAAAACATCCTTTTTTTGGAACACCTCTTCCTTTCCAGATGGGGGAAGACTCAATTTTTCTCTCTCTGCAGGGGAGCTGCAAAAGTCAAGCAGTAGTACTCTACACAGAGAATGGATGCAGAGGGAGTCTGTCCATTATGCTAATTAACACCAGTTTCCTTCAGCTGCCTTTTTGAATGTTTTAAAGTGTTTCGGCACATAATGAATCAAGTCCTATGTAGATAACCATTTTAATGGAAAAACAGCCATGACTGAGTGACTCTTGCCAGCTTCCCTTTTTAGCTGGCTGTGTGTAAATGTAAAGCTCTCAGGAGCTGACACACCATTGTGACCACTAACGATGGTCACTTGTCTGCTGCTCATGATACAGCAAGCCTAGTAGATGAAATCCTTATAAGATATATTTGTGTGGTAGATCTACTATGTCGAAGAACTTTGGGAGACTGCACTAGAGGAATCAGTGCAACCTAATATACATGTTAGAGTATATTGAATCATAACGAATTCCCCCCATGTCCCTAATACACTGGTGCACATCTGATCATGAGCTTTCCCCTTCTCACCACTCTGATACATTACATAAGTAAGAGGCTGGTTTGCTTGACACCAGTGATACTCATCAGCTCTTGTGCACAATCAGTTTGGAACACTAAAGCCCTCATTCTCTGTTGTCTTGCACCTTCGTTAATTTTACATCCAATGCAAAGTGAGTGTAAAATATTGCTAAATCAGAATGATGATGTTTACATCCACTTTGCATTCATTATGCACTGGAGTAAATGATTGCACCAGATTCAAGGCTAGGAGGGTCAGAATCTTTTTGTACCTCCCCACTACTGCATGGTGCTCTGTACAGCTTGGGATGCCTGTGTCTAGGATGCGCTAAATGCAGAGCTTAAAATCATATTGTTTCTTACGCCTCAATTTCTAATCTTGCTGCTGAATCTGGCTTCCTGCTATCATATTAGTAAATTAGGAATGATCTAGATCTGTTTATCATAAAGCTTATTGGAAATTACTCTAGTGCTTTAAGTGACTACATAAACTGAGCTATGTGGAAGAGAGCACAATACTTTGATATAATCCTTTTGTGTTTTTATTCAAAATTAGCAACAGTGCCTTCCTCAAAAATAATAACATTTGAAAAAGGTTTAAAATGTGTCTGGTATATACTCGGCTGTCATCTTTGGAGATTTTGCCCTTACCCCAAATTCTGGATTCATTCAGTGTAGGATAAAAGTAGGTGGTTATTTGTTATAAGTTTTACTATATGTTAGTGAGATGATATAATACAAGATGAAACCAGCATACCCCAAACCTGCTTGTCTGAGAAGCCTGCCAGTCACAGTGAAAAATAAATGTGTTGCCATATTTCCAAAGCCATAACCCCTCCAGTATTAATAATTGACCATGTCTCTTTATCACATTGAAAAGTGTTTACCTATTGTTACATATTAGAATCAATAAGATTATTGTAATTTATGGCTTCTCAGTCTGAGGTTTTGGTGGTCTGTAGAGAGCTGACCAGACACATGGTACTGGCCTTTCTCTTCCTTGTTTCCAGTTGTTAAAGCCTATTGAAAAGCATCTAAATTCCATGAAATACTTCTCCATATGAGCAACTTTTCTTTAATGGCTGTAGGTACATTACATGACCATGAATAGGGAGATGTCCATGAGACAGTGTATTAAATAGTGGCCACACTATGGAAAACATTGAAAATCCCTGTTTATAATTTAAAAAGATTTGAGGGAAAAAATTGACTCTGTGCCTTTGACAGCACTTAGCCTATAGCTAATTCTGTTGTTTTTCTGATATAGTCATCTGGTCTGGTTTGTATGGGTCTTTCACACAACAGCAGGAGGAGAGGAAATTTATTTAAGCTGTGAAAAACACAAAAAGTGTCCAAGGGAATTAGGCAGAAGTGTGGCACCCTGAAGTTATTTTTTTTTAAATGTGCACAGTAAGTTCCCCCTTCCCAAGCTTCTCTTGCTCCCTTTCCTACTCCCGAGAAAACATTCCATGCCTGGGGCCAGCCTAGGGTTGGGTTATCACCGAGGGGGCCATGATTGGAGGTGCTGTCCAAATTGGACTGGGCAATGCCACCCAGAGCTGGCAGGGAGGCTTTGGCAGGAGGACTTAATGTGCTGAGCCAGTGGACCAGCTCCTGGGTCCCCCTTTCCCCTTCCAGTGGGCACAGGGGTCAGGGAGTGTATAGCTGGGGGAACCCCCCTGGCCCCAGAAAGGCCTCTCTGTGCAGCCTGGCAAGGTTGGCTGGAGAGCAGCTGCTGCTGGCCAGAAGCCTGGAGGTGCAGTAGCTGACTGAGGGGTTGGCAGTTTATAACCCAGAACCTCTGTACTCCCAGCCAGCAGCCACCGCTCTCCAGCCACCCAGCTCTGAAGGCAGCACCGCTATCAGCAGCAGTCACGCAAAAGTAGCACCACTCGTACTTCAGCAGTGCTGCCTTCTATATTGGTGCCTGGCAGGGCTGGTGGCAGATTTCATCGGGCCCTGGGCAGTGTGTGTGTGTGTGTGTGTGTGTGTATAAAAGGGGGGAGGGGGGGGCTCGTCTCCAGGCCCTTCAGAAGGGACAGGGCCTTGGGTATAAGGGGCGGGGCTGGGCGTAGGCAGCCCTCAGCACCACCTGGACTACCTGTGCCTCCCCCCACCCAGCCTTCAGCATCACCCAAGGCTCTGGCAGCAATTTAAAGGGCCTGGGACTCCAGCTACTGCTGCCATAATAGCGGTGCTGGTGGCCTGGAACCCTGGGTCTTTTTAAATATCCAGGGGTGAAGAATGATTTTTCTAGTCTGCATGGAAAAATTTTGTTTTATCATATTTTAGTGCAAAGCTTTGAGATTATGGAAAGTACTATTTAACTTAGGTAACTGAGGGTACATCTACACAGCAGCAGCATTTCAGAATAACCTGACGTTATTCCAAAATAACATAGAGTGCATCTACACTACAAGCCTTTATTTCGACTTAATGTCAGGCTGGAGGACTTCTTACTGACTCATGGTAACCCTTATTTCACGAGGGGCAAGGGAAGTTGGAGGAAGAGTGTTCTTTAGCCAACTTCTTGCTGTGTAGACAGTGCCAAAAGCCGAGTTAAGCTATTTTGACTTCTGCTACGCAATTGACGTAGCTGAAGTTGTGTAGCTTAATTCGACTTTAGCCCTGCTGTGTAGACATCCCCTGAGAGGTCAAGATAGGTAAACATATCTTCTAGATTTTAAGGCCAGAAGGGATTGGCATAATCATCTCATCTGACCTTCTGCATAATGCAAGTCATGAAACTTAACCCAGGAATTTCCACATCAAGTTCATAGCTTTGGGTTGAACTAAAGCTAGAATATTGTCACTTAATTTATGACAGCATCGCGCCACCTCTCTCAAAAATTTAGTATTCTAGTTCCTTAGTACACTGACCCCATAGCAAAATCCACATAGCTAATTAAGAGTAATCTATGTGTTGATTACCAGTTGTCATAGTTGCTTGTACAAATTATAGTTGTGCGCTCTCTCTGATTCCTGCTTTTGTTTAATTGAATCCTCTGAAAACTTGAAACTGAAAGCTGTTTCCTGACAGCAAATATTCTCTCCATATTGAGTGCATCTTGGGAGCTTGTAGTACTTGCTGTGAATGGTGAGCTCCTGATACATGCTCATCAGAGTTGGTCTCTGGATAAAATTTGGAAAAATGCCTAAGTGCTTGTGTCACTTTGAAAGTGGGAGTTGGGCTTATAGGTGCTTTTGAAAATTTCACCCAGAGTTCACATTTGTTCGGTCCTTTCAGGGAAGACTTATATCTTGTTGTACCTGGTGTTGGTGTGTCTGGGGATGGAACTCTTTCCTTTAAAATCAATACCGACCCAGTGTCCAGTGTGCTCTTCAAGAGAATTGTGGTGCCAGTTCCCTCTCCAAAAGATGACAGATTTTATTTTAGGCAAGCAGGCAAAAGGTGAACTAAGTTGGTCAAACTTCGGAGAAAGCAGACAAGGTCTTGTGTGTGTACACGCACTTAGCTCACTTTTCAATGCTGAGAGATCCAGGAACAAAAAAAGACTAGTCAAAATTCAATTAAGTCAATACAGTTACTCCAGAGATGCATTTGATCTAATAAATAAACTGTCAGTGGTGTTGTTCACTTGTACTGTACCAAGTAAGCAAACAGGGAACAGGCTTTTCTGTATTTAGTATGCTAGGCAGTGTTAGTGTGTCAGTCAGCAGTCCAACCTATGGAAAAATACGATGAGGTCAACCTGTATCTTTTGTGGCTAAGCGCACAGGTTCTGTTGCAATTCAGACAGATGCGGATCTCCAGCATGCAGCAAGAAGGAATGGAAAGGGAAACCAGGAACAATGCACAAAATAGTGTAATAGTGTATCGATAGCTTGGGGGTATTTTGACCTTTCCTAATTAGGTGCTGAAGTGGTATTTCTCTTTGTAGTCCACATGTAGCAATAGTTCATCTCAAGTAACACACTCCAACAGGTTTCCACTTGACTATAAAATTCTTGCTTACATTCACTTTGAAAAACAGAAACCTCTCTTACTAGTCTTTTAATTACTTGCATTGAAAAACAGTATTGCAATTATTGCTGAGAGTAAGTGATTTTTTTTTTTTTTAGTTTGTTGGCAATTGCAAAAAAATTGTTGGAGAAAAGTGGTTAAGGCTGAACCAAACCCAAGACTTTTTTTTTTCTTCTAAAAAGAAAAATCTAAAGGTGTGTCTCTAGCCTTGAAAGTATTTTGGGTCTTTGCCCATAGAACAACAAAATAGCAGAAGAGGGCATTGAAAATAATATGGAAAGTGTGTAACTACATGTGTGTCGATAGTTTATACAGCTGCATAATTTTCTGTAATTAAGGCTTCAAGATTCAGCATTTCTTACGAAATACCTATCTACCATAACTTTTAATTATGAACATAACAACTTTGTATGAAACAAAAGTCCTAGCTCGTAAGTGATTACATTTTGGGAGAGGTGTTGTCAGAGTGGTATTTATGATAACTGTAGAAAGAGTACTAAGAACAAGTGATTATACAACATTTTTTGTGGATGTTTAACTACTAAAATACTTAGTTTAAAGACACCCTGTCAAGATTGTTGGGTTCAAATTTTCACTTTTTATAAGCCCAGATTCAGGAAAGCACTTAAGCATGTGCTTACCGTCTGTTTAGTTTAGTGGAACTTAAAGAAATAGCAATGGGGTGTTCATTCCCTGACATCCAGAAAATTCCTGTTGCTACAGTTGCATGAAGATGGAAATATGTGCTATTCAGTGTTAAAACCCACCCTGAAACTGCGTTTTACAGCAGCATTTCCCAAAGCCAACTTTCTTATCAGACTGTTCATGCTTTGACCTATTTCGGTCAGAAAACACGTATTTGATGAAGCTTTTGGACAGTGTTTGAATCAACTTTTTCTGTAGTGATAGCTGTCTTCCTAGTCCATATGGATCAAATTCTAGGAGTGAGGCCTTCCTCGGTAACTGATTTATGTCCTAATACAGGACATTTTATGTAAGAAAATAGAATTGAAGGACCAACATAGGTATTGACCCTGCCAAGCATTTATGAAAACTCATAACTTTGCTCCCCTCAATAGTCCACCAAAGTCAATTAGACTATTCACGTGAGTCAAGTTTTGCATGTGTTAAGTGCTTTGCAGGAGCAGTGTCATAGTCTACCATGGCGGTTATTCTTTTTAGCTCACTGTCTGTACAGTTACATGGGGTTCAGGGATATCGGCATAAAAGTAAATTGTGCCTCTGTCCTCCACTTGGCTTCAAGTTTATGCATTGTGATGGACATGGAGCTGCTATGTAATCATGAAAAAGGAATGAGATAATTTTATGAAGACTGCATAAAACCTGGTCAGTGTGGTGAAGTTACTGCATTAAATGTACTGCTCCAGTTTAATATAGGGTTGCCAGGAGTCCGGTTTTGAACCGGACAGTCCAGTATTTGAGCTTTCTGTTCGGAAAACAAATTGAGAAAATAGAAATGTCTGGAATTTTCTAAATAAGATGGAATGTAGATTGTGATGTAACGTCAAGTGTGTCCGGTATTTCTGTTGAAACCAACTGGCAACCCTAGTTTAATAGGGGGCAGCATGAAGAACCATAAGAAAGCATGGTAGATCTGTATAAGAAAAATCTGAGCAAATGTAACCCACACACCTTCTGGGTGTGGGTCACTGTCCTGTATAGTGACAAGTATCAGAGGGGTAGCCGTGTTAGTCTGAATCTGCATAAACAACGAGATGCATGCATCTGACGAAGGGGGTCTTTGCCCACAAAAGCTTATGTTCTAATAAATCTGTTAGGGTATGTCTACACAGCAAAGTTATTTCGAAATAACAACCGTCTACACAGCATCTACACAGCCAAATTCGAGCACTTATTTCGAATTTGGTAAACCTCATTCCACGGGGAATAACACCAAATGCGAAATAGCCATTTCGAAATAAGTGCTGTGTAGACACTTATCTTGAAATAAGTGGCCTCCAGCCTCACCAAGAACACTCCTCTCCCTCCTCCCTCCCTGGAGCCCTTAAGGGGATAGACTCTGGCCACAGTGCCTGTGCCAGCTCCAAGCCTGCCAGCCCAGAGCCAGCAGTCACTGACCCTGACCCAGTGGCCCCAAAACATGAGCCAGCAAGCCACTGGCAGCCAGCCCTCCATCGCCCCCAGGAGCAGTCTGCCAGCTCCCAGGAGCCTGCCAGGGCCCGGAGAAGGCGGGCGCCTTCCTGGTCCAGGGTGGAGATCATGGACCTTATTCAGGTTTGGGGGGGATGTCCCCAACATCCATGATCTCCGCACTAGACGGAGGAACGCCGTCTATGGTAGGATAGCTGCCAGCCTGGCCACCAAAGGCCACATGCGAACCCAGGAGCAGGTTTGCATGAAAATCAAGTTGGTCCGGCAAGACCCCCAACCCTGAGCCCTGAGCTTCCCTTCCCCCTTCTTCCCTTGCTTCCCCCTTCCAGCTCCCTCCTCCCAGGTTTCCCCCTCTCCTCTCCCATCCTCTCTTCTCCCCTCTCCCCAGTCTCAATAGAGTTTCATTCCCCTCCCCAGTTTTGTTAAATAAAGAGAGTTTGTGTTCATGAAAATACATGTATTTTATTTGACATCAAGAAGGGGGGTTAGGGAGGGGTAAGTGGAAGGACGTGAGGGAGGAATGAGGCACAAGTCCCCAGTGGGGCAGACCAGGGAGGCTCTTAGTGCTCCTCAGGGTGGAAGCTCTCCCGCAGGGCCTCCTGGATACTGACAGCCCCCCGATGGACCTCCCGGATGGCAGCCTGCAGCAAGTGCAGCCAGGCTCGCAGCAATGCGTCCACGAGAAGCACCAGAGTGCCCAGGGGCAACATCGGCTCCATGTTGCAGAGTGCTGTGGTGTCCTGAGTGAGGGCAACCAGAGCACGTGTAACCCACACACCTAGTGTGGTTACTGAGTACTGCAGGTGGCACCTAGACCACTGCAACAGTTAAGATCAAGAGACCTCTACAGCAGAGACAAAATGCTTTGCTGTCCTTCATCGAGGTAGACAACCAAGCAGGGAAACCTGAGAACCGGCTGTCCGAGGGGTCCCTTTAAGCACATGCCTAAGATAGCCTCAGGCAGCAGCCACACAAAGTAACTCCTGACCTGATGCCCTGCCAGACCTGGTTCCAGCCGGCCTTAAATGCGATTCAGCGTCCACTCAGTGTGGACGCGCTATTTCGAAATAGCAAAATGCTATTTCGAAATGCATTTTGTGTGTAGACGTGTTATTTCAAAATAAGCTATTTCGAAATAACGCTGTAGTGTAGACGTACCCTTAATCTATAAGGTGCCACAGGACTTCTTGTTGTTTGTCCTATATAGACACACACAAACCACTTGCAGAGAGAGAGAATGAGTTTGCTCTAAGGCAGTGTTTCCCAAAGTGTGGTCCGTGGCCCAGTACCAGTCCTTAGAAAAAAAATACTGGTCCTTAGAAAAATTATCATGCACGATCCTATTAATTTGTGTGATGGGGTAGCAGCACCCCGCACTGCCGAGTGCGGCGGCGCAGCTCTCTTGGGAGAGATCCCCCCGCCGCGGCATCTCTGCCGGGCATGCTCCTGGGTGGCAGGGCTAGATCGGGCGGGCGCTAGGACCCAAGGAGAAGGCTGGGCGCCGGGCGCACCAGTGCAAAATGCCCAGTGCCGGACGCAGCCGGGGGAGCCAGTGCCGGCCGATAAAGCGGCCGGGATTGGGGCCAGGAGGGGGCGTGGAACAACTGCCGGGCGCACCAATGCAGAATGCCCGGCGCCGGATGCAGCCGGGGGATCTGGCAGCACTTGAAACTGAAAGTGTGGCCACAGTAGAAGTCCCGGGAGAGAGTTCTCCTCGCGCTGTATGTAAACCACCTCTATGAGGGGGGTAGCTACAAGTCCTCGGAGCACAACTCCCAGTGCTGTCGCCTGTTTCAAACTGGTGCTTTACAGCACTGTAACTTGCTGTGCTTGGTGGTGGGGAGTTTACACCCTTGAGCCAGAAAGTTACAGTGCTGTCAAATGCAAGTGTAGATTTGGCCCTATTGCTTTGAGATCTATTTTCTCCTGGATGTTTTGGATCTAAGTAAATAACACCTTGCTTAACAAAGGCTGTTGGGTTCCTGTTTACCACTGCCATTGCTCCCAGGGGGAACAGAACTGCAGGCACTGCAGACAAGTCAGGCCTGCTTAGGTAATCATGACCAATCATGGGGGACTACAGACCTGGACGCTGTTCAAGAGTGGGAAAATCACATGATTCCACCCCAAGAAAGGTGATGGTTTTAGGGCCAAGAGGTCAGAATCTTAGTTAGCTTTAAAAATCATGACACGTTGCCCATGTTGTGCTATGTAATCCTGTTACAATATCTACTGCATTGCAGTAGCACTGCTCTTCTTTCCATTTTAATGACTGCTGAGGGCTTGCCTACATGGAGATATAGTGCAACGCAAAAATAGGGAATAAATGTGTAGTGCTCTAGCTTGATGCCCACTTATTGCCCATGTGAATCCTGCTACCACTCACTAAAAGTTCCATGCTTTCGCCTACTGCTGTTTGAAGTAGCAATAGGCAAAAGAACGCTGCAGAACTTAGGCTATGTCTATACCACCAGCTTATTTCGAAATGAAGTAGTAACTCCCAAAATAAATATTTCGAAATAAGCTTATTCCTCTTCACAAGCAGAAGTTGTTATTTTGAAATAATGGGCTTGGCAGTGTGGCTGCTTGCCTTGTTATTTCGAAATAACTCCCCAGGGCAGACATGCCTTTAGTGTGCAGTAATAGAATCATCGGTTATTTTGTGTGCTGGTGATTCATACCCTGACTTGCGATTTACCTAGTTAGGCTCTCAGTTAGATTCAGCCTCTCTCATTGGAAGGCATCTTATGAAGATTAGAATTTGACTTCTAGTTTTGACATTCTCTAAACTCTCGCTATTTTTAAGTAGTTTTCCCAGCATGAATCTCTTCTCTGACCCCGGCTACTGATACTCACACCTGATCTGTTTTTTTGTCATCAATATTCAGGAAGGAAAGGTGCACTAGAATTAAGATCTGAATCTAATTCTCATGTTTTGCTCTTCAGAAAATAGTTTCTGTCTTTATCCTTGTTATGCTGAGACAATAGAAATGATTGAGCATTTCCATAGTCTAGAAAGTTGATATGGAAGGATAATTTTATGATTAAATTGTAGGATGGGAAACCGAGAGCTGGACTCAACTGCTGGTTCTGCCACAGACTCTCTATGTCACTTGAACAAGTCATTTAATATTTTTGTATCTCAGTTCCTGCTCTGTAAAAGGGGGGATAAAGATATAATAATTCCTTTCTCCCACCATTTGTGCCTTGTCCTTTTTTTAAGACTATCTTCTTTTGTCTTGCAGTCTAAATGTACAGTACATAGCACAATGAGTGTTGATCTTTGGGGCCTCTTGTTGCTACTTCAGTACAATTTAAATGAAAATAATTAAAAGTTTGGCAAAAATAATATTGATGTCTGGAAACCTAGAGAAGCAAACCTTTTTGTTTTGTTTTTTTGTTTTGTCATCACTTAGATATGATGATTGGTTATTAGTCTACATTGAAAGAAGACTATTAAAGTTGCAAAATCAGCAGTCAAAATTTAGGAAATGCCAGAAGTGAAGTTTGCCAACTGTAACATGACCCTCTTGTGTGCATACATTATGGTACACTCTTAATTACAGAGTCACATACTGTTTATTCCACAGGACTCTGCCTTATTCAGTCCATGAGATGCATGATGCTTACTTAATGAACAGCTATTCCATATTTTAATTTTTTTTCACCCCTTATTCAGTTTGTGGTCCCAGGCCTACTGTTCAAATTCTGCTCTGAACACAGGAGTATTAATTTCTCTGAAAGTTGTGTGCACTGCCAGCCTTAATTCTAGTACAGGTTGCACTTCTATAAACCGGAACTCTTTGGTCTGGGATTAGAGAGTCCTGGCGCACTGCAGGGAGTTGGAGGGCCAGAAGCCTGGTGCTGTGCAGTGGGGGACGATGCACAGCCCACCTGGGGGGGAAGGAGCCTGGAAGCCTGGAACACGGCTCAACTGGGCTGCAGGGGGAGCAGAATAGCGGGGCCTGACAACAGGGGGGGCCAAAAATGACCTCTCCTGGTCCATAACAGTCCCTTATCCAGAACCAGTAAAATCCTGAGAGTGCCAGACCAGGGAAGTCCAACTTGTATTTCCTAACATTGGGAGTCTTGACTTTACAACCTTATTACAGGCGACCCCCCGCACTTACGACCTAATTGGTTCCTGGAGAACCATCATAAGTCGAGCTGTCGAAAGTCGAACCCTTATTTCCCATAGGCACAATGATATAAATGGGGGTTCCATTCCTGGCCTGCTTTGCCCCCTGGGAGTTGTAGTCCCCAGCGCGCCAGGCCCAGAGCCGGATGGGGGCTCTGCTGGGTGACCTGGAGCCAGTGCCAGGGGCTGTGCTGGGTGGAGTCAGCGTGGCATGAGCTGCTCCCAGAGCCAGCCTGGGGCTGTGCTGGGTGGTAGGCAGCTCCACGTGTCCCAGAGCCAGCCGGGGCTGTGGGCGACTGGATGACCCTGTGGCTCGCTGTGCAGGTGGACTTGAGAGGCTGGGCCGGAGCAGGGTGATTGTAAATGCGGGGGGTTGTAAGTCGAACGGTTGTAAGTCAGGGGTCGCCTGTAGTGTTCTGTCAATGGATGGCTTTGTGTGCAACTTCTTCATTTTTTTAAAAACTGAAAAAAACAAAAATTCCATCATGTGCATTGTATTGAATCTCAGTGGTTCTACATCAGGTTAGGAATCTTTGAATCCATAGCCTACACCATAGCCTACACTTGAGCTTTGCAGTAAGTTGTCCTATTGTATGTGGACCAGCACTAAAGCAAGTGATGCACAGTTTGCTTGTGGGTTTCACAGGTATTAAGCAGGGAAATGGGGAGTAGGGATGTTAGAGTATAGTCGAATAAATGATTAACCGATAAGCCTAGGCTTATCAATTAATCCTATCGACTACACACGCTCTGCCCCCCCCGCTGCCTCTATATCAGAGACAGCAAGTGGGGGGGGGGACGAGAGCTGGTGCCTGTGAGGAGTGGCTTTAATCAGGATCCCCATGAGCACCGGATCCACCTACCCCTTCACCCGCATGCTGGGAGAGGCAGCAGCGCGGAGGGAGGTGGGGCAGGTAGGAGCCAATACTTTCAGAGAGCCGGCTTTGAAGTCAGCTCCTCGTGTGTATCTGCTCCCGCGGACTCACCTGCCCCACCCTTGCTGCCTCCTACAGAGGCAGCATGGGGGGCAGGCAGGAGCTGTGGTGGGGGGAGCCAGCTTAAAAGCCAGTTTTCTGCAGCACCAGCTCTGCAGTGCCACCTGCCCCCCCAACACTGCTGCCTCTATCAGAGGCAGTAGCATGTGGGGGGAGGGAGGGGAAGAGAGCAGGGGAGGCTGCTGCGAAGCAGCCTCTGCCTGCAGAGGGGTCCTGCTCCCCACAGACAGAGGCTGTTCTGCATCCTGCCAAGCAGCCTCTGTCCATGGGGTGCTCAGACTCCCCACATGGACAGGGGTAGCCTGCCACCCCACACTGCAATCTGTGTATCAGAAGCAGCAGCAGTAGGGGGTGGCAGACAGCTGGTCTGCACTTGTTTTTAAACTGGCTCTCTTTGTGGACTGGCTCCTGTCTGCCACCCTATGCTGCTGACTCAGAGAAGGCAGCTGCGGGCTGTATCCGCTGGCAGAACGGATCTGGCCCGCGGAGGCTGCTTTGCCCACCCCTGTCCTATTCTTATCTCTTCAGACTTCTAACCCAGTCCTTCTCCTGCTCCTCCTCTCCTGCTCAGTCTCCTTGCCCAGGCATCCGTTCATCCCAGCTCCTTCTCTGATTTGTCTCTCTTTTGCCTCCTACTCTCCAGTCATCTCTGTTCCTCACATATGTTCCCCGTGCCCACTGGCTCTCAGTCAGTCTTCCTCCCTGAGCTTCTTCTCCAGTTTGTGTTCCCCACCATCTTTGTCCCTAGTTCCCTGCCAAGCCAGTAGGGTTGCCAGGTGTCCGGTTTTGAACTGGACAGTTCAGTATTTGAGCTTTCTGTTCTGGAAACAAACTGAGAAAATATAAATGTCCGGTATTTTCTAAATAAGATGTAATGTAGATTGTGATGTAATGTCAAGTGTGTCTGGTATTTTTGTTGAAACCAACTGGCAATCCTACAAGCCAGTCCCAGTTCTTCTTTGGTACTCCACTTGCCATCAGGTCTGTCTGTCTTCTCTCCACTCTGCTGGTTTCTGGTCCCAGCCAGCCATTCCTAGTCTCTCCCCTTCTTTTTCATCTGATCTGCCCCTAGCCACTCTAGTAACACTCTCAGTTCTAATCTCTTTACACAGCCAGCCCCACGTCTAGTTTCCCCTGCTCTCCCCAGGCTCTTTGTGCTAATCTATTCCTCCAGGCAAGGCTCTTGGCCCTTCTGCTTTTGAATCAGGCAGCTTTCTCCTCCAGGCTGCCTGGATATAAGGGGAGGGGTGTTTATTGAGAGCCCAGGACAGACAGTCACTCTGCTCTCAGTTCTGGTGCTTCTCCCCAGCTTGGTGCACAGCAGCCCAGAGAGATAATTCCAGGGGAAAAGGCTTGTGCTAAGTCTCTCACTAAGTCAAGCCCTTAGTAAAGATCTTACAATCAGAGGCTTGATTCTCCTCTTACACTGTTTTTATGGTGATATAACAGCAGTAGGATATAGAAACTGCTTTAACAGTGGAGAATCAGGGCCATAGCATTTCTGTGCCTTTAAGAAATGGGAGCTCTCTTGGTATAACAATTTAAAAAGAGACCAGCATAGTTAGTTATTTCACTGTTTTTATTGGCTATTTGTAATATGGGCAGTTTATTTTAGTTAGAAACAGTGCAGGTAAATCCTGCCCTCAGCATGACCACAAAAATAACAACATCAACAGCCAGAATCTGTTGCTGATGGAATTATCTCCTCTCCTACTCCTCTTGATCATGCATATTCTCAGGCAGCTTAAAGTAATTGCACATTTGCGTTTGCATTTGCTAACATCAGTTGGCCTACTTGCATGTATTAACCCAAGAACTTGTGCATACAAATAGTCCAAAATAAGGAATTCAGTGAAATTGTGCCCCTCTAGTGTTAGATCATTTGTGTTGCTTTTAGGATAATCACTTTATCTCTATTTGCAGAGTCTAAAACCAATTTTTTTAGGAAGATATGGAAAGTAAATGCCATGCTCATTGGTCAGCCATGTGTGACAAGAGTCCAGAGGCACTGTTAATATGCTAGTTAGCAGCAAGTGAGGTAACCAGTTAGGCCTTGCACAGGCATACCAGTATGTCAGGGCAACAGGGCGGACTAGGATTGGTATTAGTTTACATATCTGTTGTTGGTTCATTAGCTAATTTTTAAAATATCAATACACTCAAGGAAACAAAATCTAGAGAAAAACCTCAGGTTGAATAAAATCACCTGGGGAGGCAAAAGCAGTCAAATGTGGGAATATTTTTTCTTTCCTCATCCTTGAAGGATGTTGATTACGTAAGGTAAAATTCATCCCATCCAGAGGACCAATGCAAGTCCTGTACACCGCTGAAGTCCCACATAAAACCTCGAGTTGTAGGCATTTACTGTACAATGTTACTAAGTGAAAATCTATAACTTATAAGTGCAGTATGTGTGTTCCAATGTTGGTTTGTGGAGTTTGAGCATACGTGTTCCATCAGCTTCATGGCACTGCCTTTTCACTGTACATGGCAGTCATATTAAACTAATATGGAAATAGATTCAGTGTCCATTTTCGTTGTGTTTCCCTGGACTTACTGACATTCACTGTCAAGGAATTATTGGTGTCTGAGAAATATAAATGCCTGAATGGCATGGATAGGGGAGTCATTTTATGAGTGAACAGGGCCAGTTTTGTGTAAGGGTTACAGAATGGATTGGAGAAAATAAAGTTGTAACAGTGATAAAGTGACACCCAAATTATTCTGGGCTACATCTCTTGTTTCTGTTTATTTGATTTGTCCAATTTTGCCTTTCCACACTTGTCTATGAGCCACCTTATTGTTAAAGCTTCAGGACACCTGGTAAAAACATTGGCACTGCTCTTGCTAGTGGAAGAATCCAGGTACATCTTTCCACTTCATCGATGGTGGTTGTTCTGGAAACTGTTTAATAACTTGCTTCTGTGCATAATAGCTATAGGGTTGTTTCAGGGGAAGGATGATGGACTCTGACGGCTAAGCAGCATAATTTTTTTAGGGTTTTTTGGATGATTTAAGTGATCATTCTTTCCAAAACCAGAAGGGCACCAATCTCATCAACTATGTCTTTAGACAGATGGTTGGAGTCACACAAGTTAAAATACTTAAGGTTTTACTGTACCACAGCAGCCAAGACTTGACATTTATTTTACAAAGGCAAAATCTACTGATGTGCCTAAAGCCTCTCCCATCTTTTCTGTATAGTTTTCACAAGGTACATAGGTTCCCCCTTTGGCTATTCATTTAACTTGCACGTTGACTTAAGGAGGAAGAATAGTAAATCCAGTTTCGGGTCTCCAATTCAGTTGCCCCATATCCTCTTCCAGTTAATACATTTTAAAAGCTTTAATCTTAGGCAGTCTTTGAAAATGTTGGGAGACCAGTTTAATGCTCAACAGCAGACACTTCAACTGAAGCTTTTGAGACTGTGAATGTCCAGAAGGCCGGAGTGCAGAAGGGAATCTGGTAAATGCATTCCACATTCTGAAACTTCTGCATGGAAATTAGATAATGGCCCGAGTGCGCCTTGAAGGACAACATTTGGGCTTATGCTGTTGGAACACTACTATCAATTGTTTGCTTTCCAAGTCTGACAGGTTTCCTAGCATCTGGCAACACTTTCGTTTTGGCTTGTGAATTCTCATTACCTGTCACAACTGATCACCAGACAGCTTAGAAAAAGTCTTGTGTTAAAAATCATTGTAATTAATTTTTAACCTCCCTTTTGAATGCTAAGTTTAGGAGTTTCAGAAAATCAACATCACTTAACATCTGAACAATACAGAGTTCCCTCTGTGTAAAGCTTCCACTATAAGGTCATTTTATGATGATTGCTACAGAGCCTCCATTCTGTGACTGTGTGCTAAAATCTACTAAAACCCTCTCATTTATGAGCTGTTAATTCCCTGTCTTTCCAAACCAGCTGTGGAATAAGGATATATTAAACCTAGACTGGATTATCTAATGAAACGGGTTTGTCCATTAGTTGCCCTAGTACAGAATATTATGAAAAACAATTTCCTCCTATTTTTAAAAAAGATACCAACCAACCTCTTAAACACTGCTTTGTAAAGAGAACATAAGAATAGGGTTGCCAGGTGTCCGGTTGTGAACTGGATAGTCCAGTATTTGAGCTTTCTGTTCGGGGAAACAAATTGAGAAAATATAAATGAGAAAATATAAATGTCCGGTATTTTCTAAATAAGATGTAATGTAGATTGTGATGTAATGTCAAGCGTGTCCGGTATTTTTGTTGAAACCATCTGGCAACCCTACATAAGAAGCAGATCTATCATAAAAATACAGGGAGAAGAATAACTATGTCAGTGGGGAATAAAATGTTAGCAGGTTTTTTTATCCAGTTTTGCTTTGATCAAGCCACACCATTACATATCCTGTACTTGGTAAACTATGGAAAGACAGAGTTGCTGTTATGATACATCCTATGGTTCCCTTATCATAATTTGACACTGTTTGATTTAATTGTATTTAACAGTATCTTGCCTAATCTGTGCGTGGCGGCAGTTTACATCCCTGCTGTGCCCAGTGATATGTTTAGAATTTTGAGAAGTAGAGTTGTTTCTTCTGTATTTTGTTAACAAGTTCAATTCAATATTGTTGTCTCCGCTCCACCCCATCTCTTTTACATTGCTAATTACAAGTCATATAAGCTCTCTTACAAGATAAATAGGTGCAAAGAGCATATTCTATTTGATATGAAGGCAAGGGATTTTCATTTTTTAGAATGCTTTTATTTGCTCTGTGATGTCTTAAATGGCTTTCAGTGCAATTAGAGTTTAGCAGGTTTTCTGTCTTTCAGCCTTATAACTTCCAGCAGATTCCCTGCCACTTTGGTTAAAGAACACAAATTGTGATTGGTTCATAGTTGTGTGGAACACTGAAGGCCATATTCACTATACATACAACCCCCTGCATTTACTTAGGCAGATCAGGTAATTGCACACTCAAATTTGCATTTGCTCAAGCATCTGGCATACTGACATACACAAAAGGAGAAATTTTTGCATGCCACTACTGCAGTAAAAATGGCTCTAATTTTTTTCTCTGTTACCATTGAATGGGCATTTTGAATAATCATTTTAATTCATGCTTCATCTTTTTTCTTAGCAATAATATATAGCCATTAAATATTTTCATACAATATAACTGGCCAGATTGTTAACTGCTATGTGTTGGCATTGTTCCATTATCAGTAATATTTCATTTTCAGTGGAGCTATGCCCGTTTTACACCACTTGAGAATTTGCCCCAGCATTTTTTTTTATCCCTGACTGTATGTATGCTCTGAACATGTATAAAGGAGAGAGACAGTAAACTGGATGGAAGGGGGACATCATTTTGTGGATTTTTTTTTTTTTTGGTATGTGGGTGCTGCGTTTGGCTGAAGAATGCTGTTTGGGCAGGCTAGCCTTTTTGGTCTCTGTTTCGGGGGGGGGAGCTGGAAGAGAGAAATGTGGACTGCAAGGTTGATATTTGTATAGCCAAAAAGAACCATTCATCTGATGTTGTACCTGGTGCCTGTTGGCCTTTAAGCAAATACCTGGATAAGGATTCTACACACTTTTTAAACTAGCCATATTGGGGGGGTAAGTGTTCCAATGCTGAGACAGTCAGTTAGTTTAACTCAAGACCCTGACCAGTAAGGATGGAGTCCAGAGGCTCTTCCCCACAGTTTCATTAGGTTGTTTTTTTTCCCCTGCAAAATGCCATCCTCTTTGTTCTCAGAAGCAGCCGTGATTACCCTGTGCTCATACCACAACTATAGTATCTGAATATCGAATAGTTGTGAATGTATTTATTCTTAGAACATATGATCTAGGGAAGCGCTATTATCCCCATTTCCAGACAAGGAACTGAAGCATAGAGAGACCAAGGGACTTGCCCATGTTTACACAGGAAGTCAATCACAGAGCAGGGACTTCAACTCAGGTTTCCAAGCCCTAACTAGTACCCTTAACTTTTGGAGCACCCTTTTTTAGGACCTGCAATATTCCTCCCTAAACAGCTGCTAGAAATGCAGAAATCTGTTGTATGCTGAGTTTTCCTAGAAAGCTGAAAGCTTCACCACCCTTCACGTTTTAGCATCTTGATCCAGACAACCCAAGGCGCAATAATTTCTAGCTTTTTCTTTATCCCAGGTCTTTCACGTGATAGCAGGCTACATTACTGACTGTCATCTGATGTGATCTCTTCACTGCAGAAAAAACAGTTTTTCAATGTAACTTAGTTAAAAGAACGTTTTCTCTCTTTAACTGCATATTTTGATACTCTTAAAATTTTTTCCTGTGCAGCACTCTAGCATTTGAAAGAGGAGGGATTTTTCTTTATATGAAAATTTTACTTTTAATACAGTCTAGAGATAGCCTGTGCCTTCTTTTCCCCCTTTGTAAATCCATTTTATTACAATTCTGATGGCTGTAAAATGCTATAATCTGGGAGCCTGAAAATGCCACACTCCAATAAGAACCCTCAGCCACCCAAGACCACAGGAACAGCTTTCTAATAATAAAGAAAAATGTAATACTGCATCATCCTGTCTCCGCAGGGCAGTCAGTGCTGAGGTGTGAATACAGAATATGGCCATTTTCTGAGCTTCCTGAGCCATAAACAAGATTATTGCCTAATAGGCCTTCCACTCTCTGCCATTATGGCATGACAATGTTTAACCTTAAGTTAAAAATGACCACATTTTAAAGTTTAACCACAGCCAATCTTTAGAGAGAAGGCTGCTACATTTTTAATGCATTTAAAAATGTTTAATAATCCATGTGTGAATTATTTGTGGGGGTGGAAGGAATCTTTTGGGATCCCTACACTTTTTATTTTAAAGCCTTCCCTTTGTGCTAACCTTACCCCTGGGTTAAGGAGAATTAGAGATGGCTTTTTGCAGAGCCCATCAGCGTTCCCATTGTCAGTTAGATGCAGCTGATAGAGGAAGCCACATAACTAAGAACATTCATAGTGCTCCCAGCCTCTCTTGTGCCAACCAAAGAAGCAAAGGACTGAGGCTGGTATCTTAACACTTATTCTCCATTGCTGCAGTGTCACTAAATCTTCACCGGTCTGTCCTTTTTCTAAGGCCAGGTCCACACTACAGGAGAAAGTCGGCTTAAGGTATGCTATTCCAGCTGCGTAAAAAAAGGTAGCGGGAGTCAACATACATTAAGCTGGACTTCAGCACTGTCCTCACAGCAGGAGGACAGTGGGAGAAATGCTGCCATGGACTTCCCTTACTCCTCATGAGAGTAGGAGTTCCAGCATTGACGGGGGGGGTGCCCTCAGCGTTCAATTTAACAGGTCTTTACTAGATCCACTAAATCAAAGTCCAGAAGATCGACCACCACACTGTTGCTCTTCCAGGAAGTGAAGATATGGCCTAAGGCTGCAGTGGTTGATCTTCTAGATTTCGATTTAGCAGGTCTAGTAAATTGAATGCTGAGGGCGTCACTGTTGAAACTGGAACTCCTACTTTTGCCAAGAGTAAGGGAAGTCAACGTGAACATTTTTCCCATTGACCTTCTGCTGAGAGGACAGTGCTGAAGTTCAGCTTAACGTATGTCAACTCCAGCTACTTTTTTTTACCCAGGTGGAATTGCATGCCTTAAGCTGACCTTCCCCCGTAGTGTAGACTTGGCCTCACTGAATAAAACGGATCTGACTTGGAGTAGCAGTGCAAATGTAGCATTCTGTAGAAGCAGAGGGCTATGACAAGCAACAGATGCTTTGAATCTTTTTCAGTACTACTGGCACTGTCTCAAATGCCCTACTTTTTAAAGCTGGAAGGGACCATTATGATCATAGTACATAAAAGCTCAGCCAGTTATTTCTGTAATAAGCCCATAACTTCTGTCTGAGCTATAACCATATAGAAAGACATCCACTCTTGATTTAAAGATTGCAGATGATGGCAAATGCACTACATCCCTAGATAAGTTGTTCCAATGGCTAATTAACCATCATTTAACATTTTGTACCTTATTTTTAGTCTGAATTTGTTTAGCTTCAGTTTCTAACTGTTGGATCCCATGATTTTTCTGATAGCCTAAGTCACTGTCTACTAGCAGAAATCTCTTCCTGATGTAGACACTTGTAGACTGTGATCAAGTCAACTGTTAACCTTTTCTTGGATAACTAAAGGGATGGAACATCTTAAATCTCTCCTTGTAAGATCTGGTTTGCAGACCTCAAATCTTTCTGGTACCTCTATTTTTTTTTACTCCTTTCCAATATGTCGCCATCCTTTTTGAAGTACAAAGAGATAATACCATCTCCTTATTTTACTTAATATTTTCTTGCTTATGCACCCAAGAATCATGCATACAGCATTGCACTAGGAATTTATATTGAATTGGTTATATACCATGACCTCTAAATTCTTTACTCAGTCATGGAATCCTAAAAGAGTAGTGTGACCTACAGTCTTTCTTCCTTGATGTATAACTCTGCATTTGACTGTATTAACACACATGCTCTTCAGATAAGTCCACTTTAACAAGTGATCCAGGTTGGATTGTATGCCTGCTCTGGTCATCTAGTTATTTTCCACTCCTCCAATTTTTGTGTTATTCGCAGATTTTAAGGGCAATCATTTTATATTTTCCTTCTCATCATTAAGAAAGACGCTGCCAGGCATTAGGCTGAAAACAGACCTCTGCAGAACCCGACTAAAACATTATGATGATGATTCCCTATTTACAGTTACTATCAGATAACTAGTTTTTAGTCCAATTAATATAGACTATACTGGATATTGGATAGCGTTCTTTTTTCCCCTTAAAATGTCATTCTGGACCATATGCCTATACAGGAAAATGCAATTAATTTTTGCATTTCAGGCTTTCTACATGGTAAAAGAAAACACTTCACAGTAAAACAAAGTGAACATTCTAAATAAAATTAGCATTTCCTAGAATGTAAATTCCTTTGGGGCAAAAACTGTCTTCCTATGTGCTTATGCATTATCAAGCACAATGTCGCCCGAGGCCTGAATAGAAATAAGTCAAATATGAGGGGAAAATCTAGAAGGCAGAATCCAGTTCTCATAGATGGTGTTGGGATAGAACTCTCCCTATTTTTATAAACATTGTCGTGGAATTTTTATAGAGGGGTAGTTGTGTTAATCTGTATCTGGAAAAACAGCGAGGAGTCCTGTGGTGCCTTAAAGACCAACAGACTTATTTGGGCTAAGGATGTTAAATACCAGTTAATATACTACTTGAGTAGTCGATAGGGATGGAAATGGCCTGCTAGATCATTTAATAGATAAGCCCGGGCTTATCGGTTAATCCTGTCAACTACACGCACCCCCCCCGTCCCTCTTGCTGCCTCTGTATCAGAGGCAGCAAAGCAGGGAGAGGCGGGAGTTGCTGCCTGTGGGGAGTCAGCTTTAAGCCGCTGATAGAGAGACAGCAGCGTGGAGGGTGAGGGGGGCAGGCAGGAGCTGATACGTGTGGAGATCTGCAGATCGATCGCCTGCTCCCCACCCCATGCTGTTTCCTACAGAGGCAACGGGGGAGGGACAGACAGGAGCTGGTGCTAAGCCAGCTTTATCTAGCACTCTCTCAGTGGTGCCACCGCAGTAGAGGCAGCAGTGCAGGTGCAGGGCAAGGGAGGCTGTTGTGAAGCTGCCTTTGTCCATGGTGTGCTGGGACAGAACAGCCTCTGTCCCTGGGGAACTCAGACCCCCCCCCCCCGCTAGGGTTACTAGGTAGACCCCCCCAAAAAAACACACACTTGATCGTGCGCGGGAAGGGGGGAAAGGGGAGACCGGCTGGGAGTGGGGCGGGGCTGGCCGGGAGGAAAGGGGGTGGGAAGCAGAGCTGGGGTGGGGGCAGGTTGCAGCAGCGCTGGCCAGGAGAGATCAGGAAGAGGAACGGGCTGGCGGAAAGCAGAGCTGGGGTGGGGTCGGGGACCGCGAGGCTGGCCGGGAGGAAGGGGGCTGACGGAAGGGGGCGGGAAGCAGAGCTGGCGGGGCGGTGCAGCGGCACTGGCCAGGGGAGATCAGGAAGAGGAACGGGCTGGCGGGAAGCAGAGCTGGGGCGGTGCAGGGGCTGGCTGACGAAGATCAGGAGGAAGTGGGGGAGAACTGGCTGGCCGGGAAAGGGGGGGGGTGAGCAAATCGGCCGGCGCGGAGTGGGACTGACCCGGGCACTTGCAGATCCCGAGGTGCTGCCTGTCCCGCGCAGGCTCCCAGCGACGCACGAGCGAGGAGGAGACTTCCCCTCCTCCTCACACTCAACCAACTGAGGGCTCCCAGCGGCAATCGCGGCCCCGCCTCCCAGCCGGTCCCCCCCGCCCACGCCAGGCTTCTGTCCGGTGCGCAGCTGGAAAAATCAGAAAATACTGGACATTGCACATGTCCAGTATTGTCTGATTTTTTTTTACCAGAGAGAGCGCGCAAATACCAGACTGTCCGGTACAATACCGGACACCTGGCAACCCTGCCCCCTGCAGACAGGGGCTGCTGCCACCCTGCACTGCTGCCTTGGTATCAGGAGCCAGTCTCTGCTGGGAGCTGGTTTTTAAACCGGCTCCCCTCTCAGACCGGCTTCCTCAACTATTTGTTGTTTTTTTAAAGTTATAGGCTAAAATGGCTACCCCTTTAAGACTAAAGTTTTAATTATTCATTATTTGTATCCCTCCCATGCCTGCATATTTGGTTTATTTGGGAGCATTGAAGAGATAAAAGCTGGCAAAAATGTAATTTTTTATTTCTTAACTTTGAATTGTTTTGATTTTTATATTATTAAACTGTTAATGTAAAATTGTTTTTCAGTGCATTTGAGATGTATCCTCTTGGTCTGCTCATGCAATAAGAGTTTGTGTGCATGTACAAAAAGAGTTTTATACTGTCCACCTTATAAACTATTTGGAAAATAAGTTGCAGAGGTGACTTGTAAAAGTAATGTTTTTCACACGTTAAAGCATGTGTCTTTCTGTTTCATTCTTTTCTTTCATTGTGTCTATAGGGGTGTGTGTACACTTTTGGTAAGAAAATCAAGACATGTAAAATTCACGTTAAAGCACTAGAATCTAGCAGTAAATCTTTGTGTGATGTATTCTCACATTTGTTGGTGTCAAAAAATAATTCAGTGACTGGGCATGGCAGATCTCCAATATTTTTCTTGTTACCATTTCATTAAAGGTCAGACTGTATCTTATTTAAGAAAGGAGGAGCCTCTCAAAGAAGGTTCTTTCAGTTTGCCAGCAGGAAGGGTATTGTTTGGATAATTTTTGCTTTTTTTGCCAAATACCACAAGAATTACAGCATTTCCAGTAACATACATGCTTTGCCTTCTGACCAGAGCCTTTATACAAAGCAGTGAAGACTGCTGGTGTTTTTTATTTCATTCTTAATTATATAGCAGTTAAGAAAGTCCCTATTCAATGTATTTAAGTTCTGTGAATAGAAGGATCTAGATGTCATTAGCGAAGTAAAGTTTTATTTTAGAATATAAGGCCTTACTTCTATTTTCACAGTGCCAACATATTGTAAATGAGGGCCTCTAACCCTCACTCCAGAATTCTAAGATTTTCCCCAATTATTTTACGTTTTCAAGTCAAGACACTTAACTTGCTTTTTCTCCCTTTCCCACTCTAATCCCCAGAGGTATTTATTCACCACAGTCTCAAACCTGTCAGAGATTATAGTTCTTTTCATGAGAATGCCATGGGCTTGGCTTTGCTTACTCATGGAATGCTTTTTATCCATTGCCTCAAAGACTTGATATTGGTGTGAAAGTGATTGCTTTGTTGATAGATTATAGAAATTACAATTGGGAAAGACAGCTGTCGCCATATTCCCCTCCCCTATGACATGAAACAGGATGGCGAAGACAGACCAGTGTGAAGTCAAATAGATTCTGTGCTTAGGTCCGGCATGATTTATAAGGATCCTACTGTTTTGCTAAATGTCTTACAGGGTTTTTACAATCTCTTGGGATGTGTAGGGAAGGTCATCAATAGGAGGAAGCACAATACGTTCCTTTCAAGAGCCTGATCTGATATGGCGCCAAACACCTTAAACATTCTTTGACACAAATAAGATCTGAAAGTGCTCAGCACCTTGCAGGATTGGGCCCTGTGAGGAGATGTGACTTCTCAGCAACTCCCAGGCCAGTAATCATAATTTCCTGACCGGGGCGGGGGGGAGGGCTGAAGTTTGTCCCCCTCCCCTTCCTTTGGCAGCCTTTTGTAAAAGGAACATATCTTTGTGTAAGTAAATGGGATCTTTTAAAACAAGTTTTTAAATGTTCTTTTTCATAACAAAAATAGAGGATATGTAGGGCCCTACCAAATTCTTAGCCATGCAAAGCACGCCATGGGCTGTGCAATCTGGCCTTTTGTGTGCTTTGACCCTATGCTACACAGATTTCTCGGGGAAGACCAGCATTTAGCAAATTGAGGGAGTTGTAGAGGGGTCGCAGGGTTATTTTAGGAAGATCACAGCATGGCCACTCTTATTGCTGCATTGCTCCCTTCAGAGCCATGCAGCTGGAGAGTGGTGGTTGTTGTGTTGGCCGGGTGCCCTGCTCTGAAGGTAGCGCCCCACCAGCAACAATGCAGAAGGGCATCCCCATGTCGTTCTTACTCGTGTACTGCTGCTTTCAGAGCTGGGTGGTCAGTGATGGCTGCTGATTAAGGGCCAAGCTTTGCAGTCAGCAGCGCAGACGTAACGGTGGCAAGTCCATAACATGCCATCCTTATGTCTGTGCTGCTGCTAGCAATAGCTCTGCCTTCAAAATTGGATTCCTGGCTGCCAACCACCTGTCGCCAGCTGCCCAGCTCTGAAGGCAGCACCGCCAGCAGTAGCAGCACAGAAGTAAGGGTAGCAGTCCTGCAGCCTCCATATAATAATCTTTTGGACTGCCCCCCCCTTCCCACCCACAAGTCCTTTCAGGACACCCACAGTTACAACACTATGAAATTTCAGAATTAAGTAGCTGAAATTATGAAATATAAAACCGAATCCTATGACTATTTTGGCCAATTTCATGGATCGAGAATTTGATAGGGCACTAGTGATATGGTAAAACCTTGGGTGGTATTAGTAGATAAGTGGCTCCACGTGTATTGTGCAATAGCTGAAGGTAGGATCTATTTTTGTCCTGAATAACAGTTATGTCCTGGCAGTTCATGTGTCGGGATTCAGCGAAGCTGCAAATACATGACTGAATGGTTTCAGGCTTGTCTGTTTAGCTTTTTACTTCCCCAGTTCCATGGACGTATTGTACAGTTTTCCATTATGGTAAGAAAGAGGCGTAAACTGGGGCTTACCTAGGGTATGGCAAGCTATGAATTTATACTTCCTTATCTACTCTTAGCTCCTTCTCTCTTTCTCTCTTACAGGCAGTTGTATGACTGCACACTATTCAGATCAGAAGAATCTTTACTCAAAACTTTTGTCACCCTTCTAAACTCTCCCTGGCAGCTAGCTGGGAGGGGGAGAGACTTCAGAAGTGAATTGTATTTACATGAACACACCTACTTTGCTTAAATGTCCATCAGATAGAGCGCTGTTGCTCGAAGTGATTGACTATGGCTGGCGTTGGGTTATAAATCACTTTAATACTGACCGCAGGGTAGGGATGTTAAATTTCGTTTAATCAGTTAATTGAATAGTCGATGGAATTTCCATTGAATACTCAATTAGTTGATAAGGGGGAAACTGCAGAGCCGCAGCAGGGTTACCTCCTGGCCCTGGGAGCTAACCCCGCTGTGGCTCTGCCTTTTAAATTTAGTAACAGCCGCCTGGCTCTTACTACATTTAAACGGCAGAAGCACAGAGGGACCGGGCACCAGCTGGGAATCAGCTGTTCCAGCTCGCTCCTGGTGCCAGACATTGCGCCTCTACTTTTAAATCCAAAGTAAGTGGGTCATCCTCAGCTGAAAGGACCTTGTTAAACCAGGGGTGTGGATGCCAGAGTCCCATGAAAGTAAGAAAGGTGGGGACAAGTGACCATCCAGCAGGTGTAGACTCTTCCAAAGAGTCTCCAGTCTGATTTAATTTGTTCCTCTGCATTGTTCAAACATGGAGCCAAATGGGCTCCATTAGGAACCCTTTGTTATGTTAAATATTCATTTTGTCATTTGTGGTGGGACAGTGTTTCTGCTAAGCCTGCTGAGAGCTGAAAATCACTGAGAGAGACTGACTTACTGAGGTCCCAGCAGAAAGGCAGGTGTCAGCTCATGGTGACTGATGGGCAGCCTGCAAAAGTGGCAAACAGCTGGCAGGTTGGACAGCCAGAGCAAGCGCTCAAATGCTGGAGCAAGTCAGGTGCCTTCTTCCCTGGATGGGAGGTGAACTCTCATAGATTCACCTCTGAACTGTGGGTCCTCACTGATGTGGGGTGCGGTGAGGGAGCAGAGAGAGGCACAGTAAAGGAACTTTTCATTGTAGAACTCAAGAACATGAGGCAGAAAACTCTGCCCCATATACTGGGATTGGTGTTCTGCTCACAGTTCTGAATCCAGCTTTTGCAGTATTTTCCCTAATTAATGTCTGGTGTCTTTTCTTCTTTCACTAAAAGTTTTTTCTATACTCAGGTTCTGTGCTTGTGAGTGGGGAAGTGTTGCCTCTTGGAGGCACCCAGCTACAGGGTTTTCCCAGGTTACTGGTTGGGGACTCAAGCCAGTTCTTTTCTTTTCGTTTCTTTTTTTTTTTTATAGGAACTTCTAGATATTGAACCTGGCCCTGACTGCTGCCAGCTCCATTGGGCAGAAAGGTTACATTACTTTTGCTTCCACCCGATGTCGGCTCTGGTTGCCTCACAGCTGTGTCTACACCAGTGGTCCCCAACCTTTTGGGGCTGCCGGGCGCCCGGGGGCGGGGCCACTCATGCGCCGGGCGTCCGGAGGCGGGGCCATGCATGCGCTATGCACCTGGGGGCAGGGCCGCCCATGCGCCACGTGCCCGGGGCCGGCACCACGCATGTGCTGCGCGCCCGGGGCAGGGGCCGACCATGTGCCACGTGCCCAGGGCTGGCACCGCGCATGTGCCACGCGCCCGGAGGCGGGGCCGGCCCAGATCATTTGGCGGGCGCACATAAATGCCCCGGTGGGCGTCATGGCGCTCGCGGGCACCGCGTTGGGGACCACTGGAAACACTGCAGACACCCATGGCTGGATTATGCCTGCTGGCTTGGGCTCCTAGGCTGTTTTAACTGAGGTGTAGATGCCTGGGCTCAGGCTAGAGCCCAGCTTCTAGGACATTTTGAGGTGGGAAGGTCCCAGAGCTGCAGTGCAAGCTGGAACATTGACACCACAATGAAACAACCCCACAGCCCAAGCCCCATATGCCCATGTAGGCTGGTATAGGCTTTAATCTAAGTGTAGATTTACCCACAATGTGCTTTTCAGTTGTATGGATCAGATATGGAAAAAAGTCTCCTTTGAAGGCAGTCAGTCCTGTTTCTGAATTGACCTGGAGGCACTGCTTCCATAGGGCTCGCACGATGCCTTGGGAACACTATCAACCCATGCAAAAGTTGACCCAACTATCATGGGAGAGCACAGGATTAAATATTCTACTGGTGAGTGTAGCTAGCCATATCAAAACCAGAAATCACCTCCAGGTTTACAAAAAGAGTTAAATTCCAATCACGCATGATTGTGCAGTGTCATGGGATTTCAGAAAGCAGTGGCTGCTGCAGTCCCACATCTGACAAGTAACCTTGGTCATGTGAGAATGCAGGACAATGCAGCAATGTCATTGCAGTAGGTGGGAAAAGTGTTTTTTTGGAAGCGTTTAATTTATTTAGTTATGTTGTTATCTAGTTATGTTATGTTATCTAGCTATGTTCACTACCTGAATCTTGTTTTACTTGAATCAAATTTGAGGGGCAGAGCTGCTACCTATAAAATATTCAAGAAAGCAAAATCATTAGAGGAATAAAAAATATTAGGGGTCAGATGCTCAATTGATGTCAATTGGCATAACTCCATTGACACTAATTAGGGCTCTGCCCCCATATGCCTTTTATATTTGCTGCAAAAGCTGAGAGATTCTGATATCCATGACTCATCTAGTAAAGTGTGAGGTTTTTAAAAACGGGGGAAGTCAGTCACTTGGGACAGAAGGCTTTATATTTCAGTTAAATAAAATGTGAATGTCTGTTGAGAAAAATTCACTGTACCAAACCTAATCACCAGCAAAGAAGCATGAGGAAGTTTGCATTGTAGATTTTTTTTCTTCCTCTTTCCCAGCATTGATGCCACTATGAAATTATTATGAGTTGGGCAGATAGGATGCATTACTGTGAATTCATCGGTAGAATGGATTAAATCTGTCTAGAGGCCACATAGTTGATGCGTCTGATGCAGGGTATGATCATGGTGTGAATCCATAGAGACTCAGAAGGCAGTGTGCTTCCTGCTACCCGTACTGTTTTCTTTAATAGCCAGTGAGCTTATGCCTATGCTGTAATTGTTAAGGACAAGCGCTACTGAAATACTCTCCTTCCACTTATTTTCAATAGTTTATCATTATTATTTTAATACACTAGTGGTTTCAAGTTCTTTATTTTAATAAAGTGGAAAGAGAAAATACACACACACACACACTTCTTTATTTTAATAAAGTGGAAAGAGAATCCACACACACACACACCCCCTCTCTGATGGATATGAGGGACTCAATCATGAGTTTTGCTGTATGCCCATGTAAAGAAGCCCCTTGCTAAGGACAGTACTGGAGCCAGTACAGGGGCAATAGTTTGCTGCTTCTGCCAGATTGTTAATTTGCATTAAAGTTAGCTGTTTTTGACTGCTGATGCATATAGAATGGATATCTTCAGAGAACTATCCACAGTGATTCCAAGATCTTTCTGGAGTGCTAATTGCTAATGTGAATCCCATCATTTTGTGTGTTATAGTTGGGATTATGCATTACTAATATGCATTGCTTTGCATTTATCAACATGGAATTTCATCTACCATTTTGTTGCCCAGTCACCCCATTTTGTGAAATCCCTTTGTAACTATTGGCAGTCTAATTTGCACTTAACTAATTTGAGTGATATTGTGTCCTCAGCAAACTTTGCCACCTCACTGGTTCTCTCTTTTTTCCAAATTGTCTGCAAGTATGTTGAACAGCACAGATCCTTGGGGGACTTTGCTGTTTACTAGGGATGTCAATGAGTTAGACGATTAACCGATAAGCATAGACTTATCCGTTAATCTAGTTAACTACTCACATTCCCCCTCCCCCCCCACCTCTGTATCAGAGGCAGCAAGGGTGGGAAGCAGGGCATGGTGCTGGGGGAAGCCATCTTAAAAGCTAGCTCCCCCCAACACCCAGCTCCATGGTGATGCCTGCCCCACCTGTGAGGTGACAGGCAGCTGGTCTGCAGGGGGAGCTGGTTTTTAAAGTGGTTCCCCTCATGGAGCTGCTCCCACTTGCGACTCTGCGCTGCTGCCTCTGATACACTGATGCAGCAGTGCGGAGTTACAGGGGGCTCCCCGGGAGTGGGGCTGGATTGCACTGACTGCCGACCCTGCCCCTGGGGACTATGCAATAGTCGACCAACTGCTAAGAATTCATGTGATTACACGACTATTCAATTACCTGCTATCTAACATCCCTACTCTTTACCTGTCTCCATGGTAGGGATGTGAACGACTAGTTGAGTAGCTGACTATCTGATAAGCAAATGCTTATTGGATAGTCAGCAGAAGGGATGGGCAATAATTTTTGGCTGGGAGCCACTTTGGATATTTTTTAAGTGGCCCCAGGCCGCACAGGAAGGGGCAGTGCATCAAGCGGAAGGGGCGTGGCCAAGATATTTCCGGGTTCCCCACCCCCAGACTATGATTGGTCTGTGGGTAAGGAAACGCCTTTGCCCCCACCCCATTTTCCCCCAAGGTGCCCATGCCCCTGGCGTGGGAGGAGACTTCCCTCACTCCCCTGCCCTTCCCCTAGTCCAGTTAGACTTGGTGGGCTGGATCCAGCCCACGGAGGCCCTGCCTACCCCTGGTCAACACCCAGTCGATTAGTTGTCTCTCCCCCCCTTGCTGTCTTTATCAGAAAGAGGCGGCAAAGGGGAGGGATGAGAAAGGGGTGCTTCAAAGTGGCAGCGCCACGTGGAGCCCGGGGCCAGACCCCAGGCTCCATGTGTTGCTGCCGCTTTGAAACACTGCATGCAGCCTGGGGCCAGCTGGAGAGTCCCCAGGCTGCACACGGCGTTTCAAAGTGGCAGCGCCACCTGGAGCCTGGGATCAGCTGGGGACTCCCTCCCTGTCTCCAGGCTCCACATGGTGCTGTTGCTTTGAAATGCTGTGGGGAATGCGGAGCCAGTGGAGGGAACTGCCCTGCTGGCCTGTGCACCCTGCAATGTTTTCGCCTTTAAAGTGTAGCGACAACCCAGGGGTTGTTTCTACACTTCAAGTGCAGAGCCACCCTTTTTGACTAATCGAATAGTTGATGCAATTGCCTTGCCTGCTTGATTGTCAATCGATAATTAACATCCCTACTCCATGAAGAAAACTAGCCATTTATTCCTACTCTTTTTCCTATCTTTTGACCAGTTACTAATTCCATGAATGACCTTCTGATCCCATAGACTCATAGAATACTAGAACTGGAAGGGACTTCGAGAGGTCATTGAGTTCAGTCCCCTGCGTTCATGGCTGGACCCAGTACCATCTAGATCATCCCTGATAAACGTCCATCTAACCTGCTCTTAAATATCTCCAGAGATGGAGATTAAGTGGCCTAGGGAGGTTGTGGAATCAGACAGTTAGGAAGTTTTTCATTATGTCCAACCTACGCCTCCCTTGCTGCAGTTTAAGCCCATTGCTTCTTGTCCTATCCTCAGAGGCTAAGGAGAACAGTTTATCTCACTCCTCCTTATGACAGACACCCTTTTAGATATCTGAAAACAGCTATCATGTCCCCTCTCAGTCTTCTCCTTTCCAAACTAAACAAGCCCAATTCTTTCAGTCTTCCCTCATAGGTCATGTTCTCTAGACCTTTAATCATTCTTGTTGCTCTTCTCTGGACCTTCTCCAATTTCTCTACATCTTTCTTGAAACGTGGTGCCCACAACTGGACACAATACTCCGAGGCCTAATCAGCGCAGAGTAGAGCGGAAGAATGACTTCTCCTGTCTTGCTCACAACACTCCTGTTAATGCATCCCAGAATCATGTTTGTTTTTTTGCAATAGCGTCAGACTGTTGACTCATATTTAGTTTGTGGTCCACTATGACCCCTAGATCCCTTTCTGCTGTACTCCTTCCTAGATAGTCGCTTCCCATTCTGTATATGTGAAACTGGTTGTTCCTTCCTAAGTGAAGCACTTTGCCTTTGTCCTTTTTAAACTTCATCCTATTTACCTCAGACCATTTCTCCAGTATGTGCAGATCATTTTGAATTATGACCCTATCCTTCTATCCTCCAAAGCAGTTGCATCTCCTCCCAGCTTTGTATTATCTGCAAACTTAATTATCATACTCTCTCAATGCCAATATTTAAATCGTTGATGAAGATATTGAACAGAACCAGTCCCAAAACAGACCCCTGCAGATCCCCACTTGTTATGCCCTTCCAGCAGGATTGTGAACCGTTAATAGCAACTCTCTGAGAGTGGTTATCCAGCCAGTTATACACCCACCTTATAGTAGCCCCATCTAAGTTGTATTTGCCTAGTTTATTGATAAGAATATCATGCGAGACCGTATCAAATGCCTTACTAAAGTGTAGGTATTCCACATCCACTGCTTCTCCCTTATCCACAAGACTCATTATCCTATCAAAGAAAGCTATCAGATTGGTTTGACATGATTTGTTCTTTACAAATCCATGCTGGCTGTTCCCTATCACCTTTCCACCTTCCAAGTGTTTGCAGATGATTTCCTTAATTACTTGCTCCATTATCTTTCCTGGCAAAGAAGTTAAACTGACTGGTTTGTAGTTTCTTGGGTTGTTCTTATTTCCCTTTTTATAAATGGGCACTATATTTGCCCTTTTCCAGTCTTCTGGAATCTCTCCTGTCTTCCATGATTTTTCAAAGATGATAGCTAAAGGCTCAGATACCACCTCTATCAGCTCCTTGAGTATTCTAGAATGCATTTCATCAGGCCCTGGTGACTTGCAGATATCTAACTTTTCTAAGTGATTTTTAACTTGTTCTTTTTTTATTTTATTTTCTAAACTGCCCCTTTCCCACTAGCATTCACTATGCTAAGCATCCCATCACCATCACACTCCTTGATGAAGACCAAAACAAAGAAGTCATTAAGCACCTCTACCATTTCCAAATTTCCTGTTACTGTTTCTCCCTCCTCGCTGAGCAGTGGGCCTCCCTATCCTTGGTCTTCCTCTTGCTTCTAATATATTTATAGATTTTTATATTTTAGTTTGCTTAAGAGCCTTTGATAAGGAACCTTGCCAGTGGCTTTCTGAAAGTCCAAATATGTTATATCCCTTGGGTCACCCTTGCGCACTTGCTTGTTGTGACACCCACAAATAATTCCAATAGGTTGGTTAAGGCATGATTTCCTTTTTTCCAAAACCTTTCCACCAACAAATCACATTCATCTGTGTATTTAGTAATTCTGTTCGTTCTTTAGTTTCTTCCTGTTTGTTTGGCAAGCCTGACTTCAGTATCAGCCTATGATTGCCAAGATTGCCTGTGGAATCTTTTTTATAAATTGGCATCCCATTAGCTAGTCTCCAGTCATCTGGTACAGAAGCTGATTTAAATGCTAGAGGGTTTGAGAAGTGTGTTATGTAACCCGAAGTCCTGCTTCAGGAAAGCACTGCAGTATTGTGAATGAGCATGCTTCCCTGGATTGGGACCTAGATGAACAAATTATGACTTCACAGTATCCCAGTTACATGATACCTAAAATAATAGCCAGAAAAGATTTTGTATTCATATCTTTTAATCAGTGCTTAATTATAGATGCAATAAAATACCACTTCCAGATGTTTAGGAATAAACTGGGATTTCTGCTTCAGACAGTGTAGCATTCATAGCAGGGTCTTCAGGATCCCTCCTCCTCCTTTCTTGCCTCCCTCCCCTCCGGTTATGCTGGTAAGATAGCCAAAGCATTTATAATGGCTGCAAGATCTTCCAACTGCTACAATTCTCTAAGTGCTTCTCCCCAAACTTTTAAAACTGGCTTTCTCTGGTTTCTTCCAGCCTCTTTCATTGCAGATTAAAAAAAAAATAAAGGCTTGCAAGGACCATATGCTTCCCAGCTCCCAGAGATGGATTGGATCAGTTTGCATCAGCATGTTTCAAAGCCTTCATCCTAATTCTAGAGACACTCTGGCATAATGTCAGGGAACTGTTTTTAAAGGGCTCTGAAGAAATTGACACTTCTGGGTCTGATGAGGTTATTAAAATAAGCTCATTAGAAGTGGAAAATTTGTGGAATACTAGACTATGACAGGTGTCATTCAATTTGCCAGATTCTTTTTACCTGAGGCTGTAAGGGTAATGTAGCATGTATGGTTCATTAAGGGGTTTAAGCTTGTGTAGAGGATTTGCAATTTGTTAATGTTCCCTGAGGCACAGCATGTTCACAATTTTTCTTTTGGCGCATGGGAACTATTCAAAACACGCTCTCTGGGTCTGTGTGTTTTCTGTGGACTTCATGCTGCAACTGTGTCTTCTCCTTATATCCCTTAGTTATCCATTTAAAACAAAAGCAAAAAAAAGAGATAGTTGATAATGCCAGAGCGGAGTAGGCTGACTTAGTAAATTGCACCTGCACGAGCTTAGTCTCTCTGTAGAAGCTTTTTGTCCGAGTAGCAGCCACTTATGTGGATTTTCTCTCTAGCTACTATTTCACTATTATTTGGAAAGTTATATTAGCTGCTGCACTGAGGACGCTTTATCAGCAAAGTGTATCACTTTGTTTTAGAAGTGCAGCTTCTAAAACCGCATCATTTAGTAACTGTCTTCACTCTAAAAACCCCAGGAGGAGAGGGATGTGTAAAGGACCACCCTGCACCCCGAGGTTGCTTACGCCCACCACCCTATTTATTACAACACTCCTTGTGTCTTTAACCCTGACACCGTCTTGCGCGGCGGTCAGAAAATCACAAACTCCAGCCGACGGAGTAGGGGGGTTCGGGCCCTCCCTCTCTCCGAACCCCGGCCCAGGGCCCTAAGGCAGGGTTCACCTGTCCCTGCTCAGCAGTGGGGGTATTGCCCCTAAACCCTCCCGCTCACGGGCTCCACGACCCTACCCTGGGCTGCTTCCTACTCCGTCTCTTGGGGCCAGGCCATTCCGGCCCCTGCTCACCGTTCGCCAGTCCCTCCGTTCCTCGGTCGCCTCCCCTTCCTGACTGGGGAGACGTCCTTTTGAATTCCCCTCCACCAGGGCCCACGGGCGTCATCGTCCCTGCGATGCCGAGTCGCTCCCTGATGACGTCACCGGCCCGCGCCTCCGGGTCGCCCCACGTGACGTCACCGCCGGCCGCACCAGACCCCCTCTCGGTGCGTTCCCCGCCGGCGATGCGTGCCCCCCTGCGTCTTTCGGGGCCAGTCCGGGGTTCTGCACACCTCTCGCCCCGATCCTCCTGAGTGCGGGGCAGGAGCGCCCTGTCACAGGATGACCTAAACATAACAGAAGTTGCCATTGTTTTTTAAGTCATTCCTCATTTAAAGCCATAGGAGTTGACAATTTAAACTTAATTGAAACCCCAGCTTACATACGAAGATGTATGGTGGGTCCTCTTCTAAAATGGAGGTTACCATTCTTTAATGGGTGAGGCTTGCTGCACATGAACATTTTATTACATTGTCTGACTGTGGTGTCCAGACCCACAGTGTAGGGTTCACTATTTTGGGTACGGTTGCCTTCCATAACTCTTACATCGTTCCAGTTGGCATTGTTCTTACTTCTACCAAAGGTTGGACATTCTCAGAAATGCTGGCATTTCCTAGGGAGGATGCAGGAATCGCTTCTTTTACTGATTACAGTAGGACCTTAGAGTAACGAACATCAAAGTTACAAACTGACCAGTCAACCACGCACCCCATTTGGAACCAGAAGTGCACATTAAGGCAGCAGAGACCAAAAGGGGAGGGGGGAAAAAAGATTGGGAAAAAATACTGTACCATACAATACTGTGTTAAACATAAACTACTGAAAAAGGGGCAGGGCTTAAAAAGATTTACAAGGGAACTAAACTGTTTCTGTGATTGTTTTTTAAAGCAATGATTACAGAAGCATTTTTCTTCTGCATAATAAAGTTTCAAAGCTGTATTAAGTCAGTGTACAATTGTAGTTTTCTGAAAGACCCACCATAACTTTTTGTTCAGAGTTACGAACATTCCCAAGATGCTCATAAATCTGAGGTTCTTCTCTGCTGTCACTTTTAGTGGTCATTCTTGTTGGACTATTAAGCAATTAGAAATGATTAAGGAAAATGTTAATCTCTACATTTTTCAAAACAATTTTTGTTCCACAGGTTTTGAAGAGAAAATTATTTTTTGTTCATAAATTTTCCTCCAACTGCCCACACCTCCTTTTTCCATTTTGCTATAGAAATGGACAAAAACCAAGGTATGCTGAAATGAAAATAAACATGTTTTGGGGAAAATGAAAAGATTTCACAAATTTCTGATTTTGAAAAAAGGCCTTTTCTATAAACAAACATTCATTTGAAAAATGTCGACCAGCTTTACAAACAAGCTGCCTATACTGGCACTTTCATGTTAAATTATATTTTGAAATATTGTCTGTACTCTGTCCCCAAAGCTCAGGTTGCTATAACTTATTTTTGTTTGGTTGTGGGTATATTGGATACTTTTCTTGCTTAATTACATTTAAACCACTACAGGATATATAACTGGCACTTGGACTAAGCAAAGCTTTATTTCTCCAAGAATGCTAATGGAATAGCAATTCAGATTACTTCACAGATGTTACACTTCATCAATAACTCAACAGCTGCTTGTTTCCAGTCCTAGTCAACATGTAACCTTCTGTGGTTGACTTTTCTTGCTCAACTTGCAAAGACCCATAACATTGCAGCTCTTTGATTATGAATAAGACTGCTCATAAATTCTATGCAACAGTATGCACAAATGCACTTTGTAGTTAACAATGTATTGTCAGCCCATTTATTTAATACTAGCATCAAAATAGCAAAGTACAAATATTTAGATCCATCCTTTTTAAAAAAAAATTGATCTACCTATAATTTAATGGGTGTATGTGCAGTGCTTTTGGATCTCACATTTTAGTGTGCTATACAGTGGGAACAGTATAGAGTCCACGTATGCAGGGATACCTTTACAACTAAATTTGCTAGAGTGCAATTTTTTTAAAACTGACTGAATTGAATTGCTGTGAAACTGAGGGACAAATAGTATTAGCTAGTGTGGAGTATAATGAGGACAAGCATTCTGCAGACTTCAACAATATATCTCTGCCAATCTACTCACGCCAGATAGGCAACGTTCTTTCTAATGCTTGGTCTCTGCAGAAGAGAGACCGTTAGTTATGCAAAGTTGTTTGGCTATGTAGAAAAGAAAATGTTTGTTAAAATGAGTCCAAGTACCTATCTTCCTGTAAACAAATTAGTGTCCTCATAGGATCTTCATGACAGGGGTAATTGAGTATTTTTTTTGTCAAGGTCCAAATTTCTTGTTCTAAGTATAGTCAAGGACTGGACTCCAAAGAAACATTTTCATACTACAATAATAATAACTACGAAGATTGTGGTGTCTTTTTGAAAGCATCTGATAGCCCAGATTGACTGCTTCTGCCCTACAGGCTGTTACTAAACCTCAAACCAGAAAATACGCTTTTTGATTTTTATGCTTCCAAGCTTTTGTGGGACTAGCTATGTGGGCTCCTTTATGTCTGTCATGCTTTTTAAATGTCAGAATTCAAACCCAGATTTGTTGAGGTATAAGACTACCTTCATGTTCTACTGGCTTTCTTTCCTCTAGAATCAATCTGAGATCCTGAATAATCTTTTTTTTTTTATTCACACATCTGTGAAATAATATGAAGATTCAAAATGATGTAAAGGAACATTTCAAAAATACTTTACCCGAGTTAGACAATATTGAAGGATTTGTGGCTTTGCTTTTTTGACAATCAATGACACTGAACTGTGGTTAAAACAAGATAAAATATAATTAGTTTCATGTTTCATATTTTAATATACTCAGTTTTAATGCTTTTTTGATGTGTCTGTTGTCTTCACCATATATTATCTACTTAATTGATTAAATACAGTGGCCTCTATTCTTTTACCTTTCATTGCAGATTCTAATTTAGAATTTTAAGAAGTTCTCCTATGATAATGGACTGTGATTAACTGTGATGGAAAAACTAGTACATTTTAAAATCTGAGAACTTGAGTATTTGTGTGTGAGAGAAGCAGTTGCTGGAAATGTATTGTTACTTTTGGCATAAAGAACCAAGCAATACAAGTAGAATTGATTCAAAGTACTGTTGATAAAAGACCAGTTTTTGGATTGTTATCTTGCAACTCAGTTGTTACCATGTTTCAGTGCGACACTGGTGCAGAGCTGTATTTTAATGTAAATGTAGAAAAGCTAAAAAGATTATGATCTCTTAACCAAGAAAGAATAATGCTTAACACTTCCCAGATTGCTAACTGAGTTGTATCCGTCATTTAAAAGAGAAGGAGCCCTTACTGAGACTCTGTTTAAAAATAGCACAGAACTTCCAAACAAGAAAAGAGAGGAAACTTGTTACCATTTATTTTTGTATTTAGTACTGCTGTGGAGTGAGTGTTCATGGGCTGCTTTATTTAACAAGGCAGAAACAAAGGATCTAGGAACACAGTAGATCAGAATGGCAGATTAGGAGTTTTCCGGAGAGGAAATACCTTTTCCTGATGAGTTTAACATTATTGGCATTTGTTTAAGTATTTTTGAAATGATTTGTTAGTGGCTATTATTTTGATATAGGAAATGCTCGTAGAAAACAGGCAAACCTTCAATTTTTAAACAATACAAGTGAATGTGGAGCCACTACTACTTTTGTTGGTCAGTTTTGGCAGTTTTGTCTGAAGCCAAACAATATGGTTTCACTTTCCCTCTTCTACACGTTAATCTGATGACATCTTTGATGCAATCATGTTTCATTTGACTTAAACATTGTTCAGGAGAATTCACACAAACTTGTCTGTTTCATAGTGGATTTTTAAAATACATGGTTATTACTGTTTTATTAGTGCTGAATGGACAGCACTTCTACAGCATCAACTGGAATATTGTGTCCAGTTATGGGCTCCCCACTTGGGAAAAGATGTAGACAAATTGGAGAAAGTCCAGAGGAGAGCAACCAAAATGATTAAAGGTCTAGAAAACATGACTTGTGAGGAAAGATTGGGGAAGGGTTTGTTTAGTATGAAGAGGAGACAAACAAGGGAGACATAAATCTTCAAATATATAAAAGGTTGTTTCAAAGAGGAGGGTGATAAATTGTTCTCCTTATCCACTGGGCACAGGAGAAGAAGTAATGGGATTAAATCTCAACAAATGAGATGGCTAGACATTAAGAAAAACTTCTTAACTAAGTATAATTAAGCACTGAAACAAATTACAGAGGAAGGATGTGGAATCTCTGTCTAACCTGTTCTTAAAAGCATCCAATGACAAACACTTTTCAGGGGTGGGCTAGATGACACTTAGTTCTGCTTCAGTGCAAGGAACTGGACTGGATGACCTCTCAAGGGGGGAGGGAGAGCTCAGTGGTTTGAGCATTGGCCTGCTAAACTCAGCAGTGTGAGCTCAATCCTTGAGGGGGCCGTTTAGGGATCCGGGGCAAATCTGTCAGGGATGGTACTTGGATCTGCCATGAGGGTAGGGGACTGCACTCGATGATGTCTCAGGGTCCCTTCCAGTTCTATGAGATAGGTCTATCTCCATATTTATCAAGATTCCTTCCTGCCCTGCATTTCTATGATTCTGTGAAAACTCATTGGCTGCTGTATAGATGTATTTGTACAGTGCCTAGCACAGTGTGGCCTCCATCTTGGCTGGGGCCCACAGCTGCATCACTAATTAACAAAAAAAAAAAAAGACATAGTCCTGCATTGCTGAGCTCACCATCTACAACCACAAAGGAGGAGGGAAGGGGATATAATAGACAAAGGAATGCATTGCTGTCCTTCTAGCTAACCATTGCTTGTTGTTTTGGTTATGAATACTGTTTTATTATTACTTGTTTTCAGTCCCTGCCTGGCATTTTGTTTAAATTATACCTGTTTCCACCTTTTAATTGTTTGTTAAATTTTAATTCTTGCCTATTAAGGCTTGTGAAGTTGATATACCTACCTCTCCCTCTCATACTGTTGCCCAGGGAAGGCTAGCTTACCTACTTCCCTGTGATAACTGCTCCTATCTACATCCTGCCTAACCAAATAAGAAATTCCGACTTGGTGGAGAGCCAATAGACTGAAATTCTCTGTGCTAGAGCTGAGCTTCATACCAGGGTCTAACGGGTGAACTGGAAAATGCAGTGTTTGTGGATCAGAACTAGGAATGTGGCAGTGTAACCATTTACATGGTTAAATGATGAGCCTGAGCTCAGCATTCATGGAGACTCCTGGGTATGCTTGGGGAGCTGGCTTAAAAGCTGTCTCCCTGCACACACCGGCTCCTGGAGAGCTGCTTACTCTCCCTCCCCTTCCCCCCTACACGCTGCTGCCTCTGTATCAGTGGCAGCAGTTTGGAGAGCTTGGGGGACAAGCAGGAGCCAGTACACGTGGGAAGTGGATTAAAAGCTGGCTCCCCACGCGCACCAGCTCCCAGTAGGGTTGCCAGATGGTTGAAACAAAAATACCGAACACCCGCCGGCCCCCAAAAAAACACCGGGAAAAATTCTGTTGAAGAAAAAGAAAAGGGGGGGAGACCAAAGTTGTTGAGAAAAAAAAAAGACTCCAAGACTTATTAAGCAAAATAAAATAAAATAAAATAAAATAAAATAAAATAAAACAGCATGTCCCTTTTAAGAGTTAGTGCAGGATAGGAACAGGGGAGCGGTTGAGCACTAAGACCCAGGGGAGTCATTGCTTCCCCTTGGTCTTTTTGCCAGCAGCCATTTTGTGCCAGCAGCTTTGCGGAACTAGGTAAGCATGGGGTCGGGGGGCTGGGGGTATTGGGGGCCAGGGTGAGCTCGGAGGGGCCGGGGGGTAGGCCGGGCGCTGAGTGTTTGTAGGGTTGCCAGTTGCCCGGCATTTTTGCCTCCTGGCCGGGGAAAAAAATCTGAAAGTACTGGACATCTTAGGTGTTTGGTATTTTCTGAATTTTTTTACCGGACAGGAGGCGAAAATACCAGACTGTCCAGGTAAATACCAGACACCTGGCAACCCTAGCTCCCAGGGAGCCGCCTGCTGCCCACGTGTAACCATGTAAGGTTGCTTAATTAAACATATTTTAAGATCCCTAATCAGAAGTAATGCACACTGATTTGAAGGACTTTATGGGAGAAGTTCAGAATACACACTGTGGTTAGGCATTTAAAAATAATCTTTCTACTCATGAACAATTAGCTTTAGTCTCCTACGTTCTGTAAACATTTGGGCATATATTTTCTGGTCACGCATAGCAGTAACATTACTGTGAATAGAATTTATCTAGGTGCCATTGTGGGATGACTCTCTAACTAAATATTTGCAAACAAGATAAATAATACCGCTGATGTCTGAGTTTACTGCATTTGTTTTCTGTGTGGACTTTATGAAAAGCAAAAGTACAGTGACTCAATCAGCCATTGGAACATACCCTGCCCTATTTTATGCACAGGCAGTCCCAAGGATTAAAAAGCAAGTAGTTGGCATTTGGTAAATAATGATTTTGGTATTTTTTCCCTATCCTTATCTCAGATCCAAGCAGGTCAAGTTATTTTTTAATGTATATAGAAAATTTTGTGATTGTTTCATCATAGAGGTGAACAGCAGTCTGAAATGGCATCATAAAGCTACCAAAATGAGTGGCAGTATTGTATTCATTGTATTTAGAGTGGTCTCCCTCTGTTGTTGTGCACAGTGTAAGACGAGAGGAAAAATATACTGGTATAAACAGGAAATAATACTCTAAACCTCTAATAGCATTCAGCTATCCAGGATATAAATCTAGTGTCAAAGAAGATTGGGGGAGTAGAGGGGGAGAATCTGACTTATTTCAACTGTATGGGAAGTGCCTCTCTTGCATGCAAAACCATTTTCAGCAGGGATTGAGTGAATAGTGACACATGCCATCAAAAAATATGTCCAGAAAAGGAAGGGCTCCTCAACAACCCAGTCCATGGGTAGGAGAGGGAGTGTGTGCAAACACACACATCAGTAGCTGCTAGAAGCCACAGGGGAAAAGAATCAGAAAAAAAAATCATCTCTGGCTCCTGTGCCCCCACCTCACACAACTGATGTCTGCACATGAGTAGTCCCTGTTCTCAGTTCCTGTGCCTAGTGCCGCAGTGGCTTCAGGTAGCCAGGAGTAGCACTTGTAGTCAAAGTCCTGTTCAGCCCCTCCAAACTCCTGTTGGAGCATGCTCCCTGCACATGGAATCTTTGGAGGATTTAGCTGCCAAACTCTTAAGTCTCTACTGAGCTTGTGTGATCTGAGATATTGTCAGAGGCTTGTAACGTGACCAAAGTTAGGTGAATTTTGTTATGAATGTGCCTTTGGCTGTTCCCGACACTAAGGCAACCTCCTGCCAGATTTCAGATTTCTGCTCCAAAAACTAGAGGTACTGGAGTATCTCTACCAAATGGTTCCAATAATTTTTTTAGTGTGAGCAAAACAATGTGTCTCCCCCTCCCCGACCAATCTATCCTTGGAAATGGATGAATAGTTTTAGCTGAAACACTTTTAAAAAATCAAATATAGAAGTTCAGCTAGAGACAGATATCAAATCAGGAAAAATTCAGCTCAAATGAGTAAAGTTTGTCAATGCTGGAAACAGGAATTTACTGTGGAAAGTGTCAGACTATCTGTGCCATTTATAATGCACACACTTAAAATATTAAGAGATGTTACTTGTCCTGTGACAAGGGATCGCCAGTCCATAATGGATTCTAGTAAGATTTCCTCTCTTCAGTGGAGTATAAGTGTGTGTGTGAGAGAGGGGTAAAGGTAGGGGAATGTTAATTTTGCCATCATTCTACTTGGTTTCCTAAGATCTGGTGGTAGTGGGCATGCTTGTGGGGAAGTATTTTTCCTCTTAACCGTGCTCCTCCTTGTCTACTTATCATGTCTATGAAATATATGCCCCTCCCCCATATTCATACCAGGACTACTTGCTCTTCCCCTTCTTGTCCATGCCAGGGAGTGAGAGCAAAGTGCACAGCTCATCTGCCCTCTGTGCTCCCCAGCCAGAGGGAGGAATGCAGCAAAGTGTGCACTTTCCCCTTGCTTCTTGATAAATGGAAACAGCCAGCAATGTCTTTGTATGATTCAGGGAGAAGGGACCTTCAGCCACCCCCTCCCCCAATGGGCACCTGGGGGTTGGGAGGCTTGGCATTGGGGCAGTCCTGGACAAGAGGGGGATGCCTTTCACCTGCCTGCTGATTCTGTCTCTTTTCTGTATGGTCCTATGAGAAGCAGTCCCGTTCTGGGCACATCCTATTTTCTTAGCACAACCAAACCCTTAGGATGCTTTAAGTTATGATAAGAGGAAGCTGCATACCACATTTGGGGAACCTAGCTCTTACAATTTAGGAGGAATTCTTGAACAGACAGGCAGACAAACTCTCAAATCTGTAGTAAATGTCACAAAATCTCTATGGGCAGAACGGGAAAGTCTCCATATGACATATGGCAATGCAGTTTGTTTTCAGATTTCATGAGAGGGCTGTTTTGTATGTCTTCGATTTGCTGTTGGCTGTTGAGCTCTAGGTTGAATCTGTTATGTGAGTAGCTGGAAGAAAGTGAGTATGTTCAGTGCTGAAGAACAGCCTGCTGGTCAGAGGACATTTCTAGGTGTTTTAGGTGCTAGGGGCATGATTTTCAGAGATTCTTTGAACCCCCAAATCTCTGATACCATTTGGAATTAGAGGTGCTCAGTATGTATTGTACAGCAGGACACAGCCAGCTTCCATGTGTTTTTTTTAAACTTTGCAAATAAGTCTCTCAACACCTTAAATAGAAATGTTTTCAAGAATTAAAAACAAATCAATGGCAAGTTTTCAAACTTAAAAGGTTCTAGTTCAGTACTGTCATCTCAAAGATTGCACTAGTGAATGAGAGTCTGCAGTAAAAGCTAAACAGAAAGTATAACTGGCAAGTTTCATTTTGTAAGATGGGTTAAGATGCAATCTTGAATGGTCCCGATTTTCAGAAGGTGCTGAACGCTCACCCTCTAAAAGTCAGGGCTCTTGAAGATGTCTCATACTGAGGACCCAAGAACTGAGGCACTCAAAATTCGACTACTAGTAACTTCTAAAAAATGAATTCTAGCTGCTAGTAAGACAATAAAGTAAAACTAGATTAAAAAAAAAAACCTATCCCATGTTCCTTTAAATTGCCAACAATGACTTTTCTGTGTACCTGCCTGTGTGTGCATGTGCGTGTGTGGTGGTGATTGGGGTTTATCAGTCTCCAGAGAAGCAAGGAGGAGGGATACAGCACATGTGCTGCACGGAATGTCAAACCTAAAGAGGAAAACAGGAGACCTTTCCCCTCCTTTCCTCACTACATTTGTAGCTGTGATTGATATTTTATTTCCTGGCACTGACAGGTATTTTAAGCGAATTGAAAACCCGCAGGCGTCTGGAATATATTTGTTTATTTTTCAACTTCTCTCTATGTCTGTGTTTGGTTCTTGTTTTTCTCACTGGAATGTCATTTTATAGCCTGTCCCATAACGGCTCTTTTCATACAGGAAAAATAAGCCAGGCTAGCGTGCAAAGATACTTGTTGAATTCAGTTGGCTGTGTAAATGATGATGAAGATGTGAGGAGGTAGAAAAGCAGACGATGTTTATCACAGAAGGAATATTGACTAAACCCCACAAGAAAACTCTGCATTTTGAAAGAATGGATTTGTCACTGGATATGAACTTCCCACTCATTTCCTAATACTGCTTCTTGGTATATGTGGGTTTTCATAGTGTTGTGATTGTTTTGTCTCCCCTGCAGTTGGGCTGGAGGTGGCTTTGGTTTGACAGAGAGGCTGTGAGAATGGAAATGGAACACCATGTTCTTGTGGGGATGTAGCCATCTCTCTCCAGCTCTAGAAGAATAAGACACTAAAGTGTGTGTGTGTGTGTGTGTGTGTGTGTGTACCGTACTGAGCAATGTGTTCTCTCCTCATTCCTTCTGGGACCCCTGGTGTTAACAGTATATTTTTGTTTTTTAACTGTTCGTACTATTTCTGGAATGCCAAGGTGCCTTGATGAATGGGTGGGGAGGAGAGAAGGAGTCCTTGTTTTATACAAAAAATGATTAATGATCCTCTTATAGTGTCAGTTATTGTGTCATGACAACTTGGAATGCCTCAAATGTTAAAGGAGAAGGAAAGAGAGGCCTGTTACTTAGCGTATGTCTACACAGCAGGGCAAAAGTTGAATTAAGATATGCAATTTCAGCTACGTCAGTTGCGTAGCTCAAGTTGAAATAGCTTATTTCGGTTTTTGGCACTGTCTACATAGCAGGAAGTCGAAGGAAGAACGCTCTTCCTCCGACTTCCCTTACTCCTTGTGAAATGAGGATTACAAGAGTCAGAGTAAGAAGTCCTCTAGCTTGCCGTTATTTTGAAAGAATGGCTTGTAGTGTAGATGCACACTGTTATTGTCAGAATAACTGATGTTATTCTGGAATAATGCTGCTGTGTAGATGTACCCTTAGAAAACTTTGTTTTGATTAAGACAAAGTCCATCTGGTACAAGCAATGTTTACATTGCTGTAAACTGCATGGTATTGAGTTTTACTGGGCTACCTACCCTGCTGTCCTCAGTTAGAAAGTCTGTGGGATGCTGTGATGATGTAACTGATTTGGGGATGAGCTGTACTTCCCAGGAAGCCAAAGCTGCCAAGTATCTGTCTTGGCCTCTGTTCTAAGTGGGTAAGAGAAATCTTCACAATAAGTATTTTGGATTTAGTGTGTGTTTCTGTTGCTTCAGGGAATAGTCCATTCAGGCTTTTCAAAACAGCAGGTAACCAGTTGCACAGTAGATTTTGCTTTGTGGGAGAGTTTGCATGAAGGCAAGTTGAAATCTCTGTCCAAATGTTCTTTTTTCACACTTGGTTAACAGAATTGGCAATCTCGATTTCCTGATCTCATTTGTTCTGCTCGTTAAAATCAGTGAGAGACACATCTTGAAATGTTTACCACATTGTTATGAGGAGGCACTATTATTTTGTGAGATCATTCTTTTTGCTGAATCGAGCTACTGGCAATATACATTTTTCTTCACTGTGTCCCACCCTGACTCTAGTGGAGGGTGTGCACAGGCCCTAGGGAACTGTGTTCTGAGTGTATGTGGATGGCGCTGATGATGGGACGTGATCCTTCTGAACAGAGAAGTGTCTTAGGGTATGTCTACAGTGCAACTAAAAACCCACAGCAGGCTTGTGCCTTCTAACTCGGGCTTGTGGAGCTTTTTAATTGAGCCTCATCATCTGCACCACAATCTGGAGTGCAGGCTCCTGAGCCTTGCAAGGTCCCATAGGTTGGGCTGCAGCCCACGCTGGAACATTTGCACACCGGTTAAACAGCCTTTTAGCCCCAGCCAGAAAGCCAAACTCAAATGGCATGGAGCTAGGAGTGTCAAATGGCCATGCAGACATACTCTTAGATGTGTGACAGGGCTGTGTTACTTGCCAATAGACAGGATTCTGATCTGTGATTGGTTCAGTGTAAAAGGCAGTTGTTTTTATAAAGTACAAACAATGAAACTTTGCAAAAGTACAAAATAATTACATTTATTACTTGAAATATCGTGGTTAACAAAATATCTGGCTCCTGTTACGTTTAAACTGCAGAGCTGCAGGGTGTGGGGGGTGTTGCTCCTGGACCATCGTGAGCCAGGACTGAGCGCCTTCTCGTATTGACAAATCATGTAGTTGATAAAAATTGTATCAACCACACAATTAGTCAGTTACCTGCCTCTTAACATCCTTACCCACAAGACATCTGGAACATGCCATGGTTCTGGTAAAACATTTCCATGAGCTGAGTTACCCACATGGTTACTCATGGGTTTGTATTTCATATTCATATTGTATTTCTACTCTATACCGATTAGGCCTCGATTGGAGTATTGTGTCCAGTTCTGAGCTCCACATTTCAAGAAAGATGTGGAGAAACTGGAGAAGGTCCAGAGAAGAGTAACAAGAATGATTAAAGGTCTAGAGAACATGACCTATGAAGGAAGACTGAAAGAATTGGGCTTGTTTAGTTTGGAAAGGAGAAGACCAAGAGGGGACATAATAGTGCAGTGTTTCTTAAACTTGTTTGGTGTTCCTTGGTCTTAAAAGGTTTAAGAAACACTGTAATAGTGGTTTTCAGATATCTAAAAGGGTGTCACAAGAAGGAGGGAGAAAAATTGTTCATCTTGGCCTCTGAGGATAGGACAAGAAGCAATGGGCTTAAACTGCAGCAAGAGAGGCGTAGGTTGGACATTAGGAAAAACTTCCTAACTGTCAGGGTGGTGAAACACTGGAATAAATTGCCTAGAGAGGTTGTGGAATCTCTATCTCTGGAGATATTTAAGAGCAGGTTAGATGGTCATTTATCAGAGATGGTTTAGATCAGCGGTTCCCAACCTTTTCTAGATGGGGACCCATTTTGACAATTCAGGAAGACTTGGTGACCCAAGGCAATTCAAAACCGGGGAGAGGATGAGGGGGCAGAGCCACCTGTGGAGACACTTGGTGACCCTTTTGAAATGTAATGGTGACCCATATTTGGGTCCTGACCCATAGGTTGGGAAACCCTGGTCTAGATGATACTGGATCCTGCCATGAGGGCAGAGGACTGGACTCGATGACCTCTCGAAGTCCCTTCCAGTTCTAGTGTTTTATGATTCTATATGCCTCCTTTCTAGCTTGGCTGGATTAGATGGACATGACAGCTGGATCAACAAGCAGGGTATGATGGTATTTTTCATGGTTTTCCATGTAGATTTCATAGCAGAAGCTTCTTCTTAAGTCAGAAAAACACATTTCCCAATTGAAAAGAAAATTTCTCTGCCTTAGATGTAAAATGCCAAAAACATCTGGAAAAGAGATTTTGAAGTTCAGAAACCCTTGAACTCCTCTGGGTTTGTCCATTTCTCGTTGTCCCTCTCTTCCCTTTTCTGGTGCATCCTTGCTTGATGCTAAATCTGTTCTGTAGGTTACAGTGCTGACCACAACCAGGTTCAATACACGGGTGACATTTCTTTGGGTGGGTGTTAGTGCTGATACTTCAATGTTGCATAAAGGCCCATTAGGAAGATGGAGTTTGCTGAAGTGCCATGACAAGGCTTGTTCTTTGGTAGCCTGGGCCTCTCATAATGTTGTGGGGCACTTGTAATTAATTCCTGCTTTTAAATGGTGATGCATTGACACAACACTGGATGAAATGTTTGATTATTCTTAGCATGATGAAGATGGGAATGAGAGTGTGGGCTGTAGATTGCTTTTTAATTATACAGATTACAGACCAAAATATCAAAATCAATAAGCTTAAAAGTATGTGGGTTATCTTCAAAGGAGAAGGAAGGAGCTTTAACCATTAACACCAGATACAAGTAGGATTTGGGCCCTCTGGCATGGAATGGATTAGGCACTTTTCATTTTTACTCTCTTATTATGATTATCTTAAAACACATCTGGCATATTACAGAACAGAGCAGACTAACTTACCCCTTTCAAAGGAAGTTAGATCATTGTTATATGCTCTGCGACTTCTTTCCCATACTGTGTGCTTTGCAACATCCACCCCTAGAAAGGGACCAGTAATCAAATACAACTGTCACCTTCCTTGAAAAGTCAGGCTCTAGTCCGTTTTTAAAATATTTATCCTTAGACTGTAACTGAGAGGGAACAAATGGATGGTGGGCAGTACAGCTAAAAACCTTGATTGGGGCCCTATTGTACAAGGCATTGAACAAACAACACAAAAACAGCTCTTGCTCCAGGCTGGTCACAGCCTAAGATTATATCATGTTTTTCTTATTTTTAATTAGTGTATTGTTTCAAAGGCTCAGGAACATGAATTTGTCACACCTCTGAGTGCTATACCCATGGCAACTTAAGTTTTAAGTACAGATAATGCTTGATAGTGGTTCCAGGCTAGAGCATACATAGTATAGATGGAATCTTTTGTCATCGGAGACTTATTAAAGTTGACTCTGGTTCTTAACGTAGGGGTAATTACCCCTCAAGAGGTAATTTGGCTTATTTCAGGGGTAATGACCTGGTCAGCTACACACACTTCTGAGTAATATCAGCGAAGAAAAATATATTGTGTATTATTAAATTGAACTAACACAAAGTAACTGCAACATCAGCAAATTGCTTAATTGACTTTATTTAACAATATTTCATTATTGTTCCTTCTGAAGTGATGTAGTATGAGTCATGCAGTAACAGTGCGCATTGCAGCCCAACTTGATATGACTTGCAGATACATGTTCAACCCTGTTACCATTCAGCTCCTATAAAACCACTGGCAAACCCAATGGAAGATAATGTTTGATTCAGCCTTGGTGGTGAAATCTCTGTCTCTCTATATAAAAAATATTTCCTGTAGGACAACAGAGTGACATCATCATGTTATTCTGCATCCCGCCTCAGCCCTCAGCCATGTGGCATCCCACTTCCTCTCCCGTAGGCTGGGCCTGGTCACGGTGTGTCTTCTGGGGGTAGCATCTGTTGTTCTGGAATCCCAGGTCCATTCCCCTTGGCCAGTTCCCCCTGCCATCTACAGTGGAGCAGCCCCTGGGAGTGGGGCTACAGGATTTCTGCTGATGGCGGCAGTGTTGCCGTGTTTTATTGCCTACTTGCGGCCCCCTAGCTCTCTGGCACCAAGACCTTTTCTGCTGCACGAACTGTTGCACTTGCACCAGCTCCTGGCAGCAGTTCAGGCTCCTGCCTGCAGAGAAGGTGGGTGCATGCCACTGGAAACAACAGGGGACGGTCTGACTCTGGGGATGGTCCCTCCCCAGATTTTCTGTCTGCTGTAGGCGTCAGGCTGCTCCCCCTCCTCGTCCTCTTCTCCCCCCATTCCCTGGGACTTGAGCAGGATAGTTCCTGGCAGTCAGGAGTAGGGATGTTAAGGGCTAGTCGACTAGTTGATTCCCCCCCTTGCTGTCTCTATCAGAGTCAGCAAAGGGGGGGAAGAGAGGGTACTTCAAAGCGGCAGCGCTGCACAGCTGACCCGGGATCAGCTGTGCCACTCTGCCCCTTTGAAATGCCGAGGCTGACCCAGCTCCGCGTGGCATTTCAAATTGGCAGCGCAGCATGGAGCCCGGGGTCAGCGGGGGACTCGGAGTCCCCTACTGACCCTGGTCTCCATGCTGAGCTGCCGCTTTGAAATGCACAAGAGCCACTGCTCCTGTACATTTCAAAGCTGGCACTTCCAGTGTTTAAAGTATTATGTGAAGAGCTTGGAGCTGAATTTTGTGCACTTCTGTTTCATACAGAAGTTCGCTGGTTATTATGTGGAAAAGTCTTAAACTGAGTGTTGCAACTAAGAGAAGAAATATCAATATTCTTTGAAAGAGAGAGCTCTGCTAAAGAACAAGAATTATGTGGGAAAATAACGGACCATACATTCATTCTAAAATTGGCATACCTTGAAGATTTTTTTTTACTGAAATTAATCAGCTAAACCTCTCAATACAAAGAAATAATGTGACTGTTCTCACAGCTCAAGACAAGGTTGCTAGCTTCCTTAGTAAGTTCCAGCCCTACTGACCGAGGGTTGAAACTGGTGATGTATCCATGTGGTTAGAATTGACAACTCTGCTTGAGGCACCCAAACAGAAATGTTCATTTGCTGATGAGATCATAAGACACTTACTATTGGTAACAGGATCCATCAATGGATACTTTCCAGATATAGAACAGTGTCACATGAATGCATGGATTGTAAGACCATTTACAGTGGAAGAAAAAGTAATCGAAGACAAGGATATCAAGGCGAAAGCAGAATTCCTTGGTCTGCAGGAAGATAACACATTGAAAGCAGATTTTCAGGATTCCGATCTGGCTGCTTTTGTTAAAAAGCTGGTTTAGAATACCCGATTCTCTCTGACGGAGCTCTCAAACTTCTAATCCCATTTGCCACTACATATCGCTGTGAGGTCTTCCTTTTTTTACAATGGTCAACATTAAAATGTAGGCAAGGAATAAATTGGATCTTAGTCATGACTTGAGATGTGCATTACCTGTGACAACCACGTATCTCTAAGCTAGTCAAGCAGAAGCATTTTCAACCTTCACACAGAGAAGTTCATCTGAGAATTGCTATTTGTGATGTGTTTTCATTTTCTGAATAATGCACCTAGTATATAAGTTTAAAGTACAATAGGTGTTCATTTTTGTTCAGCATTATGTATGAGAAAATGAAATACAATAAACATGATTAATCATAATTTTCTCATTGTCTGTTGCTATTTAAAAAAGGGGGAGGGGTAATTTTGATTTATTGGTTAAGCTTAATGGGTAACAGTGCCAAAGAGGTTAAGAACCACTGCTCTAAATAGTCTCTACTGACCATGTCTGTCAACTGTGATTCCCTTCCCCAACCTCCTCGCACATTTATAACTTGGTCAAATTTGGGTGGATTTTGATTGGGACAACAAAAGGCACATCGCTGACATAAAGGCTCCATTCTAGCAATATTTTAAGTTTCTGCTTCAGAATCTAATGGTGCTTGAGCTTTTCAGAGTAAAGGTCACCAGAACTTTTAAAATGGATGAAACAATGTATTTTTTTCCCTCTAGTTTCATTCTCAGAAACAGCTGAAACATTTTGGCTGAAATTTCGCAGCAAAATCTCAGTCTAAAGGAGACACTGGGCATGCAACCCAAATGGTCAAAGTCTGTCAAAATTTATGAACAAGTGTAAACAAGCTCTTACAATGGGAAATGTTAGACAACCTTAATAGTTGCCTGCGCTACCTGCCCATCTATCATAATATAAACAAAATACAACCAACCCCTTTTGTTGCTTACTAAAAATCCTAAGAGGTTTGAATTTCATGAGACATTCCAACTGGCGCAAAAGTCCATGGCCTGATCCAGACCCTACTTTAGGGCATGTCTATACAGCAGCGTTATTTTGGAATAACATCAGTTATTCCAAAATAACATAGTGGCGTGTCTACACAGCAAGCATGTTATTTCGAAATAAATAAATTTCGAAATAACGAGTTTCTTACTCCAACTTCTGTAGACATCATTGAATGAGGAGTAAGGGAAGTCAGGGGGAAGCGTGCTCTGTTTCAAAATAAGTGCTGTGTAGACAGCTACTCAGTTAGCATAGCTCAAGTTGCGCAGTTTGTTTTGAGTTTAGCCCTGCTGTGTAGACATGCCCTTGAGAGTCTTTCCCTTGACTTCAGTGGGCCTTGAATCAGGGCCATAGTGAAAACATGAAGTATAAAACCTGAGGACTAGTCTGAGCTTCCTTGTTCTGGGAAGTTGAGACCAGATTTAAATCACTGGAAGCTCAGAAAAGTTTTCATCTTGCAAGATTGGGGTTTTGAAGACCAATCTGAAATTTAAGTCTCATCCTACTCTTAAATGTCAATATTTATACATAAGTAGACAACAAGGGCCTAAGGTTATGTAGGTGTTGCTGCAGTATGTAGTTCAGGTTACTATGTTCTAAGAATGACACAGGGTTTTTTTTAAGAGTGCGTTTTCTAGAGTGCACCCAGCTGCACTCACTTTTCTTTTGTTGTTGCTGGACTTTAATTCCTTCTCATACAGGTTATGGTTCTGCTGCTTTTGTCTGCAGTGAAAGCTTTTCTTCATATTTCAAAGGTGCTTAGTATTACTAACTTCCTGCTATGGAAAAGTGGAACAAAAAGACATGAATTAAGTACTTCTCTTTCTTGAGGAAGTATTGTAAACTTATTTTTGCTGTGATTTGAAGGGCTAAAGGTAGTTAAAGGATCCAGTGTATTGAGGAATTTTGGAGAGGAAATAAAAACATTTTCTAAATTAGATATTAGCAGGAAAAAGTGTGATTCTTTCCTTGCGTGGAATGCTGACTTCATTAGAAACATTGTGACCTGCTTCATAGACCCTATGAACTAGATTTTTTTTATTATTAATGCTTTCTTAAAAGCATTTCTTCAATTTTTCTCCAAGTTAAATACATTCTTCCCCTCATCCATGCTTATCCTCCTCAACAATTTTCTCCAATGTTTTTCTTTATCAGAAAAACAAAAAGTAGGATCCTGTATAAGCATATTTAGTTACTTTAATGTCATAGTGACAGCCATAAATTATTTTTAAATGGGCATTAGAATTTGGAGCACACTTTACTGTATTCGAATAATTTTGAGAGATCAAGTTTTTTAACTTTATAATGCTTGACTTTATAAAACATTAAATTTTACCTGCTTGTGGATCATGGAGGGTTTGCACAGACGAAGAGCATCCTGTATATTTCACTCACTGCAATTAATAATCCTAACCAGAGCCAAAAGAAAGGTTTTCTGCGCCTGGGGCAAGCTACCCTGGCCCCCCCAAAATAATAAAATTCTTAATTTTTTGTATTAATGTTACTCATTGCACATGTTGTTAATTGTACATATATTGAGATTGCAAATAGATGATAGTAAAGATATAAATGAAATAATATTTTAACTTTCTAATTTTTAATTTTGCGCCCCTAAATGTACTGGGCCTGTGGCGAGTGCCCCACTTGCCCCACCCTTGTTACGGCTCTGATCCTAACAATCTAGTCAAGTGACTTGTAATAGAAGTGGACTGTGTAAACGAGCGATGGGCAACCTCAGCTAGTGAGTAAGCTGCATGAGTGGCTCTTCATCATCTCAGTGGGCCAAAAGACTGTCGTGACCAAGACTGTCTCCCAGGATAGGGTAGTTTTGCTAACTGAGCTTGCGTACTTAGAGTTTGCGGGCTGTACTGATTCAACCGTAGCAGCACTTTTGATTGGATGCACAGGGAGTGGGTGGCTCTCACAGTCAATGTTGTGTGCAATCAGCATGCACCTCATTTCACGTGCCCTTGCTTTAAGGGCATTTCTCTTAAGTCCTACCAGTAGGAACAAAATAACATGGACAGAAATCTGTGGAATCTGTCAACCCTGTGAATGAGCAACAGTAAACAAAATGTCTGGTGGGCCACACATAGAACCTTGATGGGCCGCATATGGTTGTTGATGTAAAGTCTAATTAAAAAGAGAAAATGGTTTGAAGAAGCTCAGTGCTTCCTGACCGTTCCTTCCTGTCTAGTTTTGGAGCATCCAATTGGAACAAGGAACTTTTTGAGTTTTAATCGTGGCTTGATAATGACTTCTTCCATTCAAGGCAAGTCATACATAGAGTTTTGTGAGCATTAAGTAGCGGATGGTTGTAAATCAAGCTGGTTGGGGGTGGGAGGGGTGGGGAATTGTGGTAATTTCTGCAATTTTAAAAAATGTTGAAATGGTCAATTTTTAGAAATAAAATGTTGACTAATTCTAATTAGAAAATGCTTTGAAAATGGAAAATAATACAAATGCTTACATTATAGCTTTAATGCTAACAAATTAATAGACGTTAGATGGTTAGAGCATTGTGCCAGTGATTTTTCAGTGTGAAAAATAAGCTACTTTCCACCAAGTACTTAAACAAGTGTTTGTTCATTTGAATTTCAGCTATCTGACTGCAAGTAACAACAAGAATTTCTTGTATACTGCAAGGCCATTTTTGAAGAGAGCTGCTTTGGTAATAAGTTATGTAAGTATGAGTGTACTTAAAAATGTGGTAGGGTTGTGTACACCCAAATAATAGTCACATTAATGTTGCTGAATGCTATCATTAACAGATCTAGAAAGCTGAAATTGCAATTGAAATTCTATGGTTTGACTAGATAATATTAACTCAGAGTTAATCTTGAAAGATAGTCCAAGAAAATTTCATCTGGACAGTTAGATAAAAATGTTGCTTTTTTCCACCTCATATTTGTTTACATAGGTTGTCATTTATAAAACAGTATTTGCAAATATCCCAAAATTTATCCTTTTCTAAATAGAGGGAAAATCTACAGTGTAAAATATACCACTCTGAGTTAACTGGCAAATACTGACTTTTCAGTGGCAATCTCTGTAAGTGTAAGGAATTAACTTCATTTCCAGAAAGCAGATGACCATGCTGTTCCAGCCAGCAGGGCAGGTAGTAAGAAGAAATCAAAAGGTTGCTCATTTAAAGCATAACACCCCCGTTGCCCTTATAGGTCAGATTCTGTTTCTCTTACCTGGAACAGTGTAGGAACCATAAATAGTGCCCTTGAAACCAGCTCAAGAGTAAATCAGTGGGACTCCTTACAGAGGGAGGTTTCACTCAGTGCAAGAAAGGGCATTGACACATTCATACACACAAATGTTACCTGTATTTTGAGAAGGCTTGACATACCATAAAGTCCATGTCCATAGCACACGCTTACATTATGGCAGGATGCTCTGACAGGAAAGGGTAGAGAATTACCTTGATAAATATCTATGAAATTTCTTTTGCATATATTTATGGTATTTGTCTTTTTTTTAGTGAATGTTCAAAGATTAACACCCTGGTATGCCACTGACTCTAATAGGAACTGATTCCATAACTGCTCTGGACATCAAGTTTATGTTGATTTCCTTGCAGTGTTTGCTAAATCTTGAAGAGTCATCTTAAAAAAAATTAAGACTCTTCACTTTAAAGTTTTGGATTTCTATGTACAGTATAATATTGCTCAAATGGAAGTAACCTTCTCATTAGATGTTCTTCTTCTCTGAAGGTGATTCTTGTTTTATATTTCCGTCTCTGGATAATGGGAGGTTCTATGCCAATGTTCTCAGAGCAGGACAATCCAGCTTCATTCTCACCTTACTTACTTACAAGGTACAGTACCAATAACTGCACAAACTTGTTACCTATATGGAGTTTTCTTGGACTAAAATATTTTAGTCAGGGAACCAACAGATCTTTGTTTTGTTGGTTAATTTCTACTCATTACTGCATTTCCTTATTTTTCTCCCAAAATTAGAGAGCAGTTGGTGGTGTTTGAATCACTAAGGCATGCAACAATGCCTGTGAGATTAAGCTGTGTTGTTAAACTTATTTTTAACCAATAGATTTATCTTTATAGAATAAGATTTGTAGTCTAGTGGCTTGAACACAGTGGTGGAGTCCAAATATCTCAGCTCTGATGCTTACATTTTCTGTGATGTGGAACAGATCACTTCCCCTTTTTTGTCTCAAATGCAGAGTCTGTAAAATGGAACTAATGATACTTAATAATCCCTTTGGAGCAGGGATGTTAGATAACATTTATTTTAGTAATCTATGTAGCTGCAAAAAATGTATCAGTTACGTGGTTACTAAAATATTCCCCGGGGGTGGGGCTGCAACCAGTGTGCTCCCAGCTCCTGGCCCCACTCCTGGGGAGCCCCGTACCACCCCGTGCTGCTGCCTCTGTTTAAAAATCAGCTCCCTGCACAGAATGGCTTCCACCTTCTGCCCACGCTGCTGCCTCTGATACAGAGGCAGCAGTATGGAGTGGCAGCAGCCACTGTCCGTGGAAGGCCTGAGCTCCTCACAGACAGAGGCTTCCCACAGAGAAACTTCTGTCCACGGCGAGCCCAGGCCCAAAGGCAGCAGTGCGGGACTGAGGGGACAGGTGGCTCTGTGGGATCCGGTGCTCATGGGAAGCTGACTTAAAAGGCAGGGAGTGTAGTCGTTTAAACAACTATATGCTGACATCCATACTCTGGGGTGGGAATGAGCAGTTAGCACATTGAAGACATAAGGAAAGATAGGGGTGTTAAGTATTTTTCTTTTTGCTCTGATGAAGATATATTGCGGAGTGGGCCTGGCTGCCAGGGATTAATTAAAAACAGTGGTCTGAAACTTGCAGTTTTTGTTAGAAGAAGATTTTGGTTTTATCATTAGCTTCAATGGTGAAATAGCCTAAAGCAGTGGTTCTCAGCCTTTTTTATACCACGGACCGGCAAACCCCTTCACAAACTTTTGTCGGACCGGTAACATTTAATGTGCATATTTGCATACTCATTATGCAAATAATTAATATGCAAATAAAATGTTGCCAGTGTGCAAAGGGGCTGCTGCGAACAGCTGGCTTCGGCTGCGGTGGCTCAGTGTGCCTCAGCCCCCAGAGCCGCCGTGAATAGCCAGCTTTAGGTGGGGCAGCCACCGTGGCCCGGAAGCCAGTTGTTCGCGGCCTGGCACTGGTCCATGGACCAGTGGTTGGGAACTGCTGGCCTAAAGAAGCTAATACTGCAGCAGTGATCTTCTGTTGCCCCAAAGTCAGACCAAGGCTGGAGTATTGTCAGTTTTCACAATCTAAGTTGGGCTAGGTCAGTACTTGGATTTGAGGTTGCACTGCAGCCTCGGGAAGTACTGTCATGTTACAGAAAGTGACGTTCTTCCGTCTGAATCAGATCAAACCAGTATTTTAGGATGATGATAGGGAGCTGACCTATTCAGAGGCTTTGCTTTAATTGAAAAACAAAGAACATGAATGGCTTGCTAATGCAGGAAGGATCATAGTAGTCGGGATGCTGTTTGGAAGAGAGGATGAGAAAGACATTGAAAGGTTTTTGTTCCAAAGTCCCTACTGATTCGCAGTAAAAGGGGCAGCAGTTCAGTTTGATACCATTTTCCTGGAATGCTGATTTGTTCTTTTTAAAGACTAAAGGCTCAAACACAGCTGACACTAGCAGAGTGAGATCAAGAAACCGTTAAGAAACATCTGGAACAAAATTGAACTGGATCTCATTTGAGAAACTACTCTAATAATATGCCAACTGTTTCCTATTACTAGCAATACTAAAATTGCTTCTCAGGAACATATTAGCTAATTTGGAAAATGCTAAATTTTTACACATGATACATAGTTAGAATTTACATTAACGTATCTAATAACACATTTCTTAAATCTTGTACAAAAGATTTAGTGATTTGTTCCTCTATTTAACATGTTTAGCCTAAGAGTAAGGTCACATAATATAAACCAACCCAGTATGACTCCAGTTATTTATTATTCTGTAACTGAAAATATTTTATTGTATTTGCAATTATTTTACATTTTTTTCAATGAGTGGGATAGCTTTTCAACGAAAAACTAAATTATTCAAAGAATAACTAAAAGTGGTTATTTACTGATAACAACATAGGGTTGTTTGTTTGTTTTAGTGGCATACTTCTGAAAGGCAACTCATAGCACTGTTTTGTAAAATTTTGTAATTTTTTTACCTTCTTTCATTGTATCCCTCAGTTATATAATGGTCATGCCTATTGACTTTCAGAATATGATCTGAAGAAGTGGGTCTGCCCCATGAAAGCTCATCACCTAATAAACTATTTTGTTAGTCTTTAAAGTGCTACATGACTGCTTTTTGTTTTACCAAGATCAGACTAATACGGCTACCTCTCTGTGACTATTCATAGCACTGTAGACTGAGTTCCTCTTTATCTGAAGTACAGGTGTGGTACAGAGAGCAGGCCAACCCTCCCTGTGCTGTCCTACTGTATGTGCCCCTCCAATCTGAAGTAACTATCTATAGAAAGACAGAAGAGTTCATAGTCCATTACCCATTCTGTTCTTAGCCTTTGCTTTAGCTGCCAACAAAAGTACCAGCTGTAAATGTGTTCTGTTCATAGAACTGCAAGAATCAGAATTTCATTTCCCAGGAAAAAAACATCGTTTCTGAATTCCCTCCCCCGATTCAAACTCAGAAATACATAATTATTTGTGGAATGGACATTTTTGACAGTTTGAAAGAACTGAAATAAAGGGGGGAGGTTTGGGTCCATATTCTGCTGCTCTACTTCCTTCCTTTTGTCAGGATCCCGAGCCTAATATTTATTATATGGCTGGTATGGCTTTTCCAGCCTTCAATAATACAAGCATGTTCATTAACCTCAGTTTAAATATACGTCAACATTTCTTAACCCTCAGAAGCAGAGACACCCTGTAATAGTGACAGATCGAAATCTTTTAAAAAATAATCAGTTGTGTGTTCAACTTCTTAATAAAGTTTCTGCAATTCTGTTGCATGTGCAGGGGTACAAACGAGTAGCTCAAAGGTCCAAGTATGGGCTTGTCTTCATGGTAATTTAATGTGCAGGAAGTCAGGATAGAGAACTACAGTGTCCCAGCTGTCTGCATACTAACTTGCCATGGGAAGTCTGCTACAGGGCAGGGAAAGCTTATAGTACAGCACTTTGAAGCAGGCTTGCCCTAAGCCATTCTGTGTCTCTCACTGCACTGTATCGCTGTCCACTTGGGATGTTACTGCACTGCAAGCTCGTGCACAATAGATTCTCCCTGTAGCTTGCACCATAGCAACTTCCTCTATAGACAAGTTGTGTGAATGCTTTAATGGGCAGACCCGGTTGTACAGTACTGTCTTCTAGTGTCACCAAAAGAATATAAATGTATAGTGAGATCTGTAACAGTGGACTCTAGGAGGGGTAATGCTAAGTGACAGAATAGGCCGTTATGTCATGGTGTCCATCTTTCAGCCAAGGCAGAAACTAAAAGGTTCCGAAATTTTTGAAGGCTCACTACAGTTTGGAGATGGGGCTTCTTGTATCCAGCACAAGGAGCCCTGGTCTAATGAATCACTGGCTATAAAATTAATACACACAAGGCTCATGTCAATGCCAGTTGCTGTCACAAGATTTGCTATGGATAAGCAACTGCCACATAATGAACCTCAATCAAGTCTCTGTGACAACATGCTTAATGGGATTGGGAGGAAAGATGTAATAATTATAAAGGTAATGAGAGCTACAAAGCTTGCTGTAAATATTTTACTGAAGTGCAGTTAGAGTATTAACAGGGCATTCAGCAGTAGGCTTGTTATGCTTCACACATTCTACACAACATTTCTTTATTCTCCTGTTCTTGAGGGAAAATATTTGAGTCCTCTGAATAATGAGGAGTATATATTTTATTCCTAACACTGTGTTAAAACTTGGGAAAAGTAACAAATGGACGGTATGGGTAAGTCTAGACTACATCCCTCTGTCGCCAGAGGGATGTAAATTAGACATACCGAAATTGCTAATGAAGTGGGGATTTATGGGATCAGTCGGAAAAGGATTTCCTTGTCGACCAATCCCTGTCTAGACTGCCGCTTTTTGCCGGCAAACTGCCGCGGCGGCAAAAAGCGGCGGCCATTTTTATTCTAATAAAGCGTGGGATATTTAAATCCCCGCTTCATTAGCAATTTCAGTATGTCTAATTTACATCCCTCTGGCAACAGAGGGATGTAGTCTAGACATACTCTATGTTACACAGATGTTGTAAGAGACAGATAACATGAGCAACCTTACCAGTAAGTTCAAAATAAAAAATATTTTTAAAAAATCTCTCTTCATATGTAACTGGGCATTAACCATTGCTGGTGCTGGCTGTTTGATGGCTATAAATTATCTATTCAAGCTATGTATGAGCCCTAATCATGTCTTTTAACTTGCTTTGCAATATGACTACTTTGATAGATACAAATGCTATGTGTTCAAACAGCTCTTGTTGTAATTTTGTGTGTGTGTGTGTGAGAGAGAGAGAGAGAGAGAGAGAATTCAGGAACCGGAAGACACACTCACCCACCAAAGTTTATTTTTTACACTTCATTTGGATTTATGTTTGTTTTCCATTGAATTGTGACTGTGAAGCTTCAAAGGGAATACAGCTATTGAGCTCAAGGAGCAAACCTGCTGTGGAAGCAGATCCCTGTGCCAGCTAGGTCTGGCAAGGAAAGTCAGTTGCAACAGCACCTATGGGATTTGCACTAGACCTTAGCCTACTAAAGCAATATTAAAACCAGCCTCTGCAATATAGCAGCCCATTAATTAGCCATCCCGCATTCTGATTCTTGTCCACACTTTCTCAGTTTAAGAGCACTTGCTGCTTTGTCAGTGTGTTTCATTTCATAGAATCCTAGGGCTGGAAGAGACCTCAGGAGGTCATCAAATCCAGTCCCCTGCCCAAAGCAGGACCAACCCCAACTAAATCATCCCAGCCAGGGCTTTGTCAAGCTGGGACTTAAAAACCTCTAGGGATGGTGCTTCCAGATTCCACCACCTTCCCAGATAACCCATTCCAGTGCTTCACCACCCTCCTAGTAAAATATTTTTTTCTAATATCCAACTTAGACCTCCCCTACTGCAACTTGAGACCATTGCTCCTCATTCTGTCGTTTGTCACCACTGAGAACAGCCTCACTCCATCCTCTTTGGAACCTCCCTGCAAGAAGTTAAAGGCTGCTATGAAATTCCCCCTCACTCTTCTCTTCTGTAGACTAAATAAGCCCAAATCCCTCAGCCTCTCATAAGTCAAATGCACCAGCCCTCTAATAATTTTGATTGCCCTCCGCTGGACTTTCTCCAGTGCATCCACATCCTTTCTGTAATGGGGGGCCCAGAACTGGACACAGTACTGTAGATGTGGCCTCACCAATGCCAAATAAAGGGGAATAATCACTTCTCTAGATCTGCTGGCAATGCTCCTCCTAATGCAACCTAATATGCTATTAGTCTTCTTGGCTACAAGGGCACGCTGTTGACTCATATCCATCTTCTTACCCACTGTAATCCTCAGGTCTTTTAATGACAAACTAATCCTTAGCCAGTCAGTCCCCAGCCTGTAACAGTGCTTGGGATTCTTCTTGTTGAACCTCATCAGATTTCTTTTGGCTCAATTCTCCAATTTGTCTAGGTAACTCTGGAGCCTATCCCTAGCCTCCAGTGTATCTGCTTCTCCCCTTAGCTTAGTGTCATCTGTGAACTTGCTGAGGGTGCAATCCATCCCCTCATCCAAGTCATTAATAAAGATGTTGAACAAAACCAGCCCCAGTATCGATCCTTGGGGCACTCTGCTTGACACAGATTGCCAGCCAGACATCAAGCCATTGATCACTACCCATTGAGCCCAACAATCTAACCAGCTTTCTATCCACTTTATAGTCCATTTAACCAATCCATACTTCCTTGCAAGAATACTGTGGGAGATTGTATCAAAAGCCTTGCTAAAGTCAAGGTATACCACATCCACAGCTTTCCCCATATCCACAGAGCCGTATACATTTCAGTGTAATACGGACAATAGACTTGTTATTTCAGTGTTCACTTTTGGGTAAGGCAGGAAAATGAAGAGACCACAAGAAGTCCTGGCTTGCTAACATGGGGACCCCCCAGTCCATATAAATTTTAAAATATATTTTCATTTATAAGAGGGAGGGAACCCTAAAGGTAAAATTACAAAGCACAGGTCTCTTTCCTGAAGTGGGAACCTGCCTACACCATACCAAAGAGTTGAGCGTGTGATTTATTTACTATCTTATGTGATTTAATAGCAAACCTTAGTAGATAATGCTACCCTGAAATATTGGTTGTTAACAGGTATTTATAATGAGGTGGTGGAGCCAATTACAAACACTGCTTGTGAAACAGAGTATCCCATGAATGAACATAACTGGACACCCGAATACTGCTTTATGAAAAGAGGAACAGTGTAAACACTAGCATCAGACATTTATTCCTCTCTACCCTGTGTTTCATTTTTTAAAATCCATTGCTAATGCAAGGCTGGAGATAGCAGCTTGACCCTTTGAGGCAAACAGCCAGTATCTCTCTTCTTTTTTTTAATTAATTCTACTCTGTGCTGACTTTGGATAGGTAAAAATTAGGCTGTTTTCTTTGGGGTCAGTTGGACTTTTTAGACCATCATTTTAGAATTTCTATCTTGGCTGATTTCCAAGAGATTTATATTTTTAACTTTTGGGGAAGGGGGGACAGTTGCTTGGGGGGCTCACCATTTCCTCCATAACTGTAAACCCTGGTTGAAGCCCTGGTTTGTAGCCACCAACCTGTTAGATTGGCTTAGGGTGCCCTTTGGAATCCACTGCTACCATTTTAGGTAGAAAAATGGATAGGATTTGTACACAAAGCACTCAGGGAATTACAGGTGTGGGCAGAACAACATCCATCCCACGGTTTTGCCTCCTGCAACATTACCATCAGGATGAGCCCCAAGAGCTCAGGTTTTACTGGCAGGCAGGTCAATCTGTTTGAATGTCTCACCTGAATGTGTCTCATTCTTAAGTCTGGTATTTTCAACTACTTCGCAGCAAAGTTTAGGAGAAGATTCAGAAGCGGATCTATTAGATTCAGGAATAAAAAGATCAGTGTAGTTTATACAGCATCTTCCCCCGCCCATCCTACCTTGTAGACGGTACATCTTACTATTTAGAAAGCTACAGCTCTTTGTATAGCTCTGTTTCTGTACTCTGTGTACCCAGCACTATATCAATAGCAGCTTTTTTTTTCCTAGTTGCAACACCTCTATAATGATGAAAAAGAATATATGGAGTCATTATATAATAGTTTTGCAGTTGCAAGGGCATTTCCCCCTCTGTGTTTATGCTCACATTTGGATCTTCTCTCCTACTGATTGAAATTGCACTTTGTGCAACAGGTCTATCATTTTACTCATTTAAACAAATATGATTTTACTCTGTGTACACAGACTGAATTGGGCAGAGAAAAAACTTACTGTTTTATAGTCACCTTAAGAATGGGCTAACCAGTACAAGTAAATTCCTGCAGAAGATATGACTGGACTGACAATAAGCTGTGTGAGATATGTGCTTTAGGAGATATGCAGATAAATAACTGAGATGCAATACCTTTAAATAACATCACCTGGTTATAATTGCAGCAGCATATATTTTATAACATTGTCATGAAGTGGCTCATCATCCCCACTTGCTTTTAGGGCTGTGCAAATGGTAGAAACAGCCTAGCGCTGAAATCAGTTCAGCTATTAATATGAGAATCAGGAACTCTTCTCCTAATAAAGAATGTAAATGAATTCTTGTCACCGTTAGAAAGAATTGAACCTTCCTTGAGTATCAGGCAAAGTGCATGATGAGCTATAGTGTTCTCTGAAGTGGCAGTAAGCCTCCTTTATCTTCTGTTTTCTAAAGCTTCCCTTCCCTGAGAACCTCTTATCTGTTCTTTCGCAGATCCCAGGTTAATATAAGATGATATAAAAATAAACAAATATTTATTGCTTGTCTTCCAGACATTTCCCATTTTTGGTACCCTTTTGGCAACCATTTCTCCTCCTGCTAAAATGTAGGTATAAAGGACACTTCTATTCCTAGGCACCTTTGCTTAACAGCTCTTGGGAGCCTTGCCAAAAGTAATGCCATATGATTAAATTGTTCCACTTGACAGTGTTCCAGATTCTCACACCATTCCATTGGGGGCTGGAGCGCAGGAATAAGTTGCACAATCCTATGTGATAAAGTAGGGCATGACACTCTTCTTTTTCTTCCCAACATCTTTCTGGGGCGATGAGGGTTGCCTTGAGAGTGCCTGTAGGGAGCAGTCCTTGCTCTTTCCAGCGGTGGGTGTGGAGATTCTGGCCCTCATGCACTGAATGCATTGGTGGGTGAGGCTGCAGGGATGGGGAAAGCTACAGTTGGCAACAGCCTGAGCAAACATTAGGAGTGAAGTCAGGGTGGGGGGAGAAATAAATAAACAAAAATTACAAACAGAAGAAATCCTGAGCCTACCCATGTAGGAAGAGTTGGATGAGCTTTTGCATTTGTAGGGGAGAGCATCTAAGTGCATAGCTCTTAGCAGAGAAGGTCTTCCTGTGACTTTTCTATTTTAATCATTCTAAATTACTGTTGGGGGCAACAGGCAATCCTTCAAGTACTTGTGTTTTATATTGTTTGTGGGTTTAAACAGCGGCCTGAAATAACACTCCTTGCACTGAAGGCAACCAATTGCGATTGCAGAAAACAGGAGCATGATTCTGCTACAGAGGCAATAAATGTTGAGCCAAATAAAGCACATGACATTAAATCTAGCCTTAGAGGATTTTCAAGTATGGGTCACCATGACAACATCTAAGAACTAAAGAAGGCTTGTAACTTCTGAATATTTCAGAGACTGCAGGGCTGGGAAAACCACATTTGACAACTGCTGGAACTTGGATCTCCATGTTCAATGTGCAATTAAAAAATGATCTCCACTGCAATGCAAACACAGGTTAACTGGTTTGGTGAGGGTAGGAGGGACATGTCAATTGACAATAAGAAATGCCAACTAAGAGGCAAATTCCTCCACTTGTCTCCTCATTCTGACAAGTTACCCTATATAATCTGTCTGAAATGTAGCAGATCTGACAGAGAGAAATGTTTTAAGCACTCTGTTTTTGTACCTTTTTGAAATTCCAGCAGCAATATTAAGTTAAAATGTAATTTATTGTCAGCCAACTAATTAAAAAGAAATACTTTGGTTGCTGACCATAGCTAGATCCCTAAAATGTAATTAGCTCTTGGAATAATTCCATGAAGTTTCATCTCTGTTTAAAATTGCAAACTATTCCTATCCTATGTCAGCTTTTAAATAGTGATTTTGAAAGGTTATGCCTGGACTGAACTTTCTCTTTTTCCAAAAAATGCCATGTAAGAGATGCATTGCTGGATTTACAGGAAATAGTGTGTGCACCTGAATGTGGCTCCTCCCAACGCTGTCTATTTAAATAATAAAAGCAAAAAATATAATCAAAATCAGTTGAAAAAATTTATATTTTGTCTAAAATATAAATCCTATTTGGTCCTGACCTTCCAATAAAATGTGCAGGGGTGCAGATTCATACCTAGTAAAACTTTTTTGCTTAACGTAGAGAATGCTACACCATTCCTTTTGATCTGTGATAATTTGCTCGCCTCATTGGTCTGTCTGCAAGCACTGGAGAAAAGTTTTGAATGCTACATTGCTCTTACAGAAACAAAGCCTCTAACTACTTTAGCACAGTCTGAGATATTACACTGAAGTAAAGATGATAAAATATCTCTCCACCATTTGTGGAAAACATAAATCTTTTAGGCCAGGATATTCCTCAGGGTTTCATTTGTATTTGTGCAGAGTTTCATGGCTATTCTGCAGTTTTTGCAAAACTGTTTAAATTTTCCAGTTTTGACAAACTGAAAGCCTCCAAATTGTTTAGGTATAGGACTGATAGGAGAACATTCAAAATGACCAGAATTGAAAGATTGTCCAAATTGTTGATGGTAAGGAACATCACTGGTAGAATTTGTACTGTTCCGCGAAATACTGGCTAGAAAATCAGAGTTTTGTGTTTTGCTATTCTGGGAGGCTTGGTATATATGTTTTAAACCAAGTATGTTAAGAAGTCTCAGAGGGGGTGGCTGTGTTAGTTTGTAACTTTAAAAACAAGAAGTAGTCCTGTGGCTCCTTAAGAGACTAACAAATATATAGTATCATGAGCTTTTGTGGGAAAAACTCATGGGTTTTGTCCATGAAAGCTCATGATACTATATATTTTTGCTAGTCTTTAAGGGTATACGTCTACACAGCACCCTTAGCTCGAAATAAGCTACGCAGTTTGCGCTACACAAATTGCGTAGCTTATTTCAATTGTATTTCAAAATCGCTTATTTTGGAATTTGGCGCTGTCTACACAGCACCAAATTTCAAAATAATGTGCTATTCCAAAATTCCCCTTAATCCTCGTGGAACAAGGCTTACTGGGATATCAGAATAAGCCACCTGTTATTTTGAAATCTATTTTGGAGTAATGGACGCTTCAGTAGACATGAAATAGTTATTTTGGGATACTTCTGGTATCCCAAAATAGCTCCACAGTGTAGATGTACCCCTAAGGTGCCACAGAACTGCTAGGCTATGTCTAGACAGCGGGGCTATTTTGGGATACCGGAAATGTCCCGAAATAGCAATTCCACATCTTTATATGCGCCTGTTTATGTTTTGAAATAACAGGCACGTTATTCTGGGGTCCCTGTAGCCCTTGTTCCATGAGGGTGAAGGGACTTGTCAGAATAGCACTTTATTTCAAAGTTACCTTGAAATAGTGTAGTGCAAATTGCGTAGCTTATTTCGAGGTAAGGGTGCAGTGTAGATGCACCCCTACGAAGTTAAGTGAGAGCTCTCAGGGTTGACTCAGGGTTGACAGCAGGAGAAATGGCCATGTGTTCTCCAGTCAGATGTATGGAAACATGAACCAGCCAACTGTGTATGGTACATAATATCTATTGTAGGCTTCAAAATAGTTCACTGCTGTTGGCAGATTGCATTTAAGGAACCTGGGTGTTGCCATAATGGAATAATTACCTACTTGGATAACTTGCCTCCAGAAGTGGACTATGCCAGATGTTTATGGGGAAGGTTAAAACACTTCAGTGAAAGTGGAAATAGATCCATTCACAAACCCTTAATCATCAGCCTGTACTAACTTCCAAGAAGAGTGTAGCGCTTTTATATAACACTTGCCTATATATCTATTTGGAAATCCCTTTTACATCCCATTAAATTGACTCCATTTGCTGTAACAACAAATTCCGCCTATTGTCACATGGTGCCTAAAAGTTTTGTCATCTCTTGTATCATGGAGAGGCGATGCTGAAGACCAACCTGTCTGTTGTCTAAACCCTTAAGCATTTTGCTTGTCTATATCAAGTTGCCTCTCTTGAAGCTGAAGCATGATGAGGCTTCAGAACTGCCTGCATTTTCCATCTGGGATGATGGTTGAGATGCTTTTTGAACATACAAGTACTCAAGGTGTACTGAGGGCCTTTTTATTAACTCAGATGACTCATTCTCTGAAAATTTAAGATGTATTTCAGGTTGGGTACCCAAAATTACTCATAACTTTTGAAAAACGTAGCCACGTTTGTTAGGATATTACAGCTTGACACTGCTCACTGAGTGATGTGAATGGTTTTCTTTTGGGAATATGGTCAATCATGCCATGCCATATTGAGCTGTATAATCCCACTAGCTCCCACATGCTGATTAAGACTGAGTGAACTACATCATTTTTTGAATAGGTGAAGCTCTGAGGAACTCCTTTGTGCTATAGGAAGGGATTTTGCTGTTTTAGCAGGTGGCATTCTTCATGCAGAGGCAGAAATGAGCCAATGTGATGATGGGCAGAACTGATCAAAACTTATTTAGATGAAAAACTAGTATTTTTTTCCATGGGAGGAAAAAATTTCCCCTTCCTTACACTTTATTTCCCTTTCCAAATGGAAAATTAAAACCAATGCAGAAACATTCTGCAAACCCCCCAAATTGTAGAATTTAATATTTTATATCAAAAGTGGAAAAACTTCTTTGCCAAACTGTCCTGAAAAGGAAATTTTCTCAGTGAAACATCCTTACAGCTTGTTGATCAGCTCAAGTATTGGAACACTTTGCTGTTGGAAATGGTGTCTTTTTTGGATGAGAAGTAAAATCAAGATCTCACTCACTTGTGGTTATTAAATATTTTCCCATAAGAGTTAGGGTTGTTAGTTCCTGTGTCTTAGCCAAATTCCAATATTGGTAATTCTGTACTGCCTGCCTAATGTCATCTTTAGACTTGTGTCCTAAAATACTGTGTAGTGTTCTGCATTCTGCCAAATAACTACTGTTTTCACACTAAGTGGTGGATGAAATGATCTTGTATATATTTCTTATACGTCTCTTGGGAGTCCTTTGGGATTACTCTAATAAATCTGTAAGCTACCAGAGTGTAATAAATAAAACTGAGGCAGACACCGATGAAAAGGTGCTGTATTATATAAATGTATTATCTATATGGAAGCTTCTGCGCTTTCTGGTTTTATATATTATTTGCCCTTTTCTTTTTTTTAAACCAATGAAAGTTTTATAGTCTATGAATCTCATATTTCCCCTCCATGGACTTTGTGAGCACTCGACCATTTTCAGCAACCTACAGAAATGTATTTAAAATCTTCTGTAAATGTGGTCTTTGGTTTGAGGGAGCAGCTTTCAGGTTTACAAATAAGTAGGTGCCACGTGGGGAAGGGTCAAATTGTTGGACACATGCACATTTACTCCTGTTCAGATCTACAGAAGCCTTTACCACATTCCAAAAGGTATTATGTTCCCCATGAAGCCACCTTCCAAACCACTCTGCATTACAAAGGCCAAATTACAAATTTTGAAGTCTCTCTCCCCCTCCCACTTTTGCAGTCCTCCTTATAACCCTTGAGGGGCATGAGCAGTTGGCATGATGAGAGCCAAGAATTGCCAGGTGCCAGCTTTGGCTTGGGTTTGCCCCCTGTGCCAGAGATCAAGAGGAGATCTGATGTAGGAGCTTCTACAACAGCTCTGTGCATTTTTCTGCACGTGGCTGGTTGTCAGAATTAAAGCTGCTTTGTATTGCAGGAGTCCTATAAAACTGCCGTAAGAGACTGATGGATGGGTGTCTTTTGTACATATATGAATGTAATTTAAACTTTTAATTACTTTTTATAAGAATAAAACATTGCATAGAATTGAAGCAGATAAAAATAATCAATCACCTCAGAATATAACATTCCAAATCATGTATGCAGAACAGTCAAGCCACTCAAAAGTTGATGTAAAATTCTCATATAGAGATAATTGGTTTAAAGATTTATGTTGTTTATCAGTAAGACACACTGAAGACTATTTGATAGAATGGTGTGTTGCCGTTTTCATATATTTTTATTTTTCTCCAATACAATGGAGAAGAAACTCACATGGAATTGAGAACATTCTAAGTATTGTATTTCCATTTCATCTTTCAGATTTCTAACTTATTCCTACCTTCTGGCCTTCAATGCTTGGCTTCTGCTAGCACCAATTACTCTGTGCTATGACTGGCAGGTCGGGAGTATTCCTTTAATTGAGTCGATATGGGATGTGAGGAATTTAGCTACAGTTCTTCTGGTGATGGTTATGATATTACTCAGCTTACATTGCATAACAGCATTCAAGGTAATTAAACAGTACACTAAAATCATATCAATTATATGTTGTTTTTGTTACTTAATCTTTTAAGGAAATGATCAATAAAAATAAACAGAATTAAGGAGGGTTTTTTTCCCAAACAGAATAGTGGGTAAGAGTAAAAATACTTCCCTATAACTCTTACTGGCAAATCCAATGGACTAAATCCAGCCATTGGATGTATGCATGCAGCTCCAGTTTGTTTGGTCTGAGGCCAGAATTTAACCAAAAATATTGTATTGAATTACTATTAATGACCCAAAGCCATTGAAGTCAATTGAAAATCTCTCATTGATGTCCCTGGGCCGAATTCAATTGCCATTAATCAATAGGAACCTTTCCATTGGCTTCAGGTATCTGTCCCTAGCTATCAAGGGTTAAATTGATGTTTGTATTTACACCTCTAAGCCAAGGAAAATATAAATATGGGGCACAGTAAGAGAAACAAAATGAAGTGTGGTAAGTTGAAAATGACCTGGGAATCATTAACATATATGACATTGTTTAAACAAAAGTTGGTCCCACCTCACTGGTCTCTCTCATATCTTGGGACCAACATGACCTACAATCATACTGCAGACAATGTTGTTTAAATCCACTTTCTTAGGTCAGTATTGCAGATACATCACTTGTACTGAAAATATGTAAATGGAATCATACTGGATTTGTGTGGGTAAGAGATTAAATACATGTTTACAATATGAGGTAACCCCAGTAAGGGGACAGTTGCAACAGATAAAGTCATATTTTGAGGTACAAGTGAGAAGCAATAGTTGCTGTACTAAGTGTTTTTTGATCATTTTAAAAAGAATTCCTTCAGTGTACAGATAACTAAGCTGAAAAACCATTATATGCTAACACAACTCTTTAATTATGCTAAAAAATACAGGTTACATTCATACTGCTTCCATACCCAGAGTTCTATATGTGGATAAAAACTACAAGAGTTTTTGGACTGTTAAGTCATTAATTTGGATTCTTTTAAAGGTCAACTAATGCCATATGGCAAACATGGGAAATCAGTCTATTACAGATGATGTAGTTCTGCCTACAGGTCATATAGCTTTTGTATTTTTCTTGCTTTTATTTTTTTTATTGCTAGCTGCTTTGATGTAAAATCAGACTCTTTGGAGAGGATTTTTAAAGAGGGCTCTGCTTTAATCTAACTCTGCTCTAATTGAAATAAATAATAACATTTCCATTTGCTCAACACTGAAGGTACGTTGACATGGCATGGCTATTTTGGGATACCGGAGGTATCCGAAATAGCTACCCTGCATCTACACAAGCTGCCCGTTATTTCAAAATATTTTTTTAAATAATGGGCATGTTATTTTGCCATCCGAATAAACCTCATTGCATAAGGGATAAGGGATGGCTCGAAATAGCACGTTATTTTGAAATTTGGCACTGTGTAGACATGACAAATTTCAAAATAAGCTATTTCAAACTAGATTTGAAATAAGATATACAATTTGCACAGTGCAAATTGTGTATCTTATTTTGAGTTTAGGGTGCTGTACAGATATTTCTGAAATCCCACCCTTTATTCCTTGAGGTTTCTTCCTTTCTTTTATCAGTTGTCAAAATAAGGGTTGTGTGCAATGCAGGGGTTTCATTTCCTAAGATTTTGCTTTTTTGCTGCTTTGAGCCTTGTGTAATTGGTCCGCACCCCTCATTTTTACTTGGAGATCCTGGCTCAAACAAATACTAGCTTACAAAGTAAAATGTGTCCCATACTATCTATTTTCATGCCCAACCCCTGTGAAACCATAAATGACAGAGTTTTGACACAGAGCCATAATCAACCTAGGTTTACCAGCCTCACTGCAAACCTGCTCTGAACCTGGAGTTAATAATGAATCCTTGATTAAGAGGAGGTACAAGTGAATTTGTTTTATAATTGTGACTGTTTCGCATACTTCTAGTCATAATTAGAGGGCTAAAATATACTGAAGTTTAGTATAAAAAGAAAAGGATTTTTGGTAAACAATTTCCCCATTTTTACTAGCTTTTGCAATAATTTGCAAAGTTACCTGCTGTGCAGAAGATTATGATGTCCTAAGCAGTAAGAGTTAAGGTGGGGAACGAACAATAAGAGCAGATGAATTTTGTAGAAACAAATTATCCTGTTTTCATTTGTATGCTACTATTTAAAAAGGCAGAGGGAGGAATACAGAGGACATGACTTGTAGGCACAATTTGTTTTTAATAGACTCTTTTTAAAAAAATCACAATTCTAAATGTGAAATAAGTGACTTTTTAAGATGATGCAGCTCACATGTAAAGGTGAAGACCATCATTCTACCAGACAAATGGCAGGCTGTTCTGGCAAGTTTGCTTAGGCTGTTTAACATGAGGCACATCAAGCTTTTCACATTGAATTAATGTTCTGTTTTCTTTTTGAAATAATTAAAATGTGAATTCATGAAACTATCTGTTGCCTTTTTTCTTCTTCACTTTTAGATTATCCCGTGTTACGGGTTTACAATTTCACTTAGGAATCATTTTAATGTTAATAAGGCAAGGATTACATAAACGCTCTATTAATCTTTGGAAAGACTGGGTGAAAGAAGTAATACATTTTATTGGATCAGCTTCTGTTGGTGAAACTTGCAAGCTTTCAAGACACCGCGCGTCCTCCTTCAGGTCTCTGTATAAGCTTGAAAGCTTGTCTTTTTTACCAATAAATAAAAAGATATTACCTCACCCACCTTGTCTGTTTAATGTCTTGTGACAACACAGCTACAACAACATTGCAAGTTATTCTCTATCACATGTGCAACACATACATACCCTGGTTGCCACTAGTATTTTCTGTTCTGTGGTACTAAGAATAGGGAATCCTGTGTGCAAATGACTGTGGCAAAATCAAAGAGCTGAGCACAATAAATGTTGGATTTGTTTTCCTGGTGGTGGGGTGGAGTTGGGGGCGGTTGCACATGCATGGAATATCTTGCAAGGACTGTAATTGCAGGATGCATGTGTTAGATTGATGGTTTTGTTGCCACTGAATTTTAAACAGGACTAATTTGTTGTTGATGCTTGTGATTAGGGTAATCATGCTGTTGGAAAGTATGTGCAGTGCTGATAAAATAATCTAAGCCTTGAAGGTTGATTGTTCCATTTAATTTTATGAATACTCTATATTTATACTCCAGAAAGAGCATGGACTGATAGTGCTGAGGTTTCTTCTCACTGGTTGTACATATGCCATGCTTGGAACAGAGCCACACATTTCATTGGAGAGAGTTTTACACTGAAAACTACACAAATTGGAAAGGCATACATCCCAGTTTTTGATTGTTTAGTGCTGTGGTGTCCAACACGCTAGCCACTAGCCACATGTGGCTATTTGGCTGGTTGAGCATGGTTAGTTAGTTGGCTCACAAAATTATTTACACTTTCAAAATAATGTGGCTAGTTTGCTATAGCAGTAGCCACTATAGTTGCTACAGCTTTAGAACTGGTTTGATACCACGGGTTTGATGGAATGAGTGTCACTGCTTCTTTCTCTTTCATTTTTGCTCCTGTTGGTTTCAACTTGGCCACTCTTCTTGAGTGGCAAGGAAATGCATAAAAACCCCTCTGTTTCCTAATAACCTGTTCAGTAGCCTTGATGAAGTGTGTTCAGAGAGACTCCTATTTCCTGTGCATCTGTAATCTCCTGGTCACGCTGTTACAGGTCACCCACTGATACCCATTGAACTTAGTTCCTCTTTCTGGAAAGTATGCTGGGTAGGTCTTCAAGGACAGAAAGAATTGCATCACCTGTACCAGCTACCTGAGTAAGACTTGCTACCTGATCTCTGCCTTTTATATCTGCAGGCGCACGCTTTTCAGCTGCTACAAGCTATCCTGTTGTTCCAGCTGCTAATGTCGGTAGCAAATAGTGCCTGACAGGGTTTAAGAGGATACTTGTCTCCTGTAGTACATCTGGATTCCTCTGTGCTTTGAGTGAAGCAGGATTCAGCCACCTTCTCAGGCTAAGATTTTTAATAGTGACCACAGGTTGGACCGTCCTGGTTTGGCACCCTCGGAATCTGACCAATTCCAAATGAGGGAGTTTGCCAGAGTAGGGGAGGTAAATTCCAGCCCTTCTGCTACCAACCTCTAGAAGAGCGGGGGATAGGCGGAAGGCACCAGCCTCCCTGCCAGGCTCCAGTCCTTGCTGCTGACCCTGCTGCTGGCCCCTGATGCTGGGCTCCCAGCCACCAGGCAGGATCTGCTCCCAGGCCTAGCCAGGCTCTGGCCGCCAGCCCCCTTGCCCAACTCCCCTCCTGGCTGCTGTCCACCAGACCAACTCTTCCCGGCTGGTCTCCCAGCCCTTCTGCTGCCACACTCCTAGTCAGCCCCTGGTCCCAACTGCTGGGGCTCTCTGGTCCAAAGGCTGTTTGGTCCAGGGGCTCATCTAGACTATGAATGTTGCCTGACTACAAAGTCCCGGACCAGAAAGATTCAAGCTGTGGTGATTTGGGGTGCCTCCAGTTGACACTGTAGAATGAGACCTAGTTTTCAGAAGGGAGGTGATTAATTTTTTCTGAAAATCAGGGTCCTTTCAGCTGTCTCAAACTGGACAAATTGCTAGTCACTATTGGAAGTCTTGGCCTCAGCTTCCAGTCCCCAATGTGGAAATGTCCTGAGTGGCTATTGGAACTTCCCATAAACAACCAGATTAATTAAAAAAGGCATTAAAACTGAGGTCTGTGTGTAGGGGAAGGGGAGGAAAGACAGGAAACCCTATTGTGAACCCCTATGTTTTATTTAAAACTTAATGAAAAGAGAGAGGAACAGGGATAGAAGGTTTCAAACCCAACCTTGCCAAGGAAGAAAGGAGCTGGTATCTTATCCAGATTTGGGGCTTGGTGACTTACAAGAATGTCACTGAAAGAAATGACCCAGTTTTAAATTCAGACTACCAGCTATATCAGTCAAAGCATCTACTGTCTCTCTGACTTAGAAATGGTCACTACCAAAAGTAACTACTTATAGTACCTGACTTTCCATGCTGAAGGAAACAGTACCTGTTGAGATAGCAGGGAGAAAGGATATCAGCTTTTTCATTGGTGTATCACAATTATTCAGTGAGAAAGAAAGAAAATCTTTTAAATGGTTGATATTCCACTCCCCTTGGTATTTTTAGGCCATCGCTTTAGTAGGAGTATGATTAAATACCAACTTGTCCTTTACTTCTCACTGTAAAATTTGTAGAGCATATAATGGGGTCAGATTACATGCTCCTTTTGCAGGCAAAATTCTTGTGTGCTTCACCTGAATAAAGTCTGGGACTGGATCTATGTTCGAGTGTGGTGGGAGAACTGGTAGATATGTGGCGGACTGATCTACAGCAAAATGAATGTGTACAGCAAAATCACAAAAATGAGAATCTCATACCTGAAAGAGTTGAAGGTCATTTTAGGGTGAATTTAATGTTCCTCATCACTGACATTACTCCCTCTCCCTTACCTTTGAATTCTCCTTGGTTTTTTGTACTCATGACCAATGTTGCGAAAGCACCTTGAGGCAGTTTCTGTCACAGCCTAAAGTACTGTAACTGTTAGTAAAAGGGTAAACTCCATTTTTTGTTTACCTGGCTGGGAAGGAAACATTTTTTGTTTTAAAGACAGACCACGAGAGATATTTTTTTTTTGACGTGGTGTTCTAAGAGTGTTTGCCTTGCTGCTATATGTAACTAGCTACATATGATGCAAGAGGGTTTGATGCTTTTCAGATTATAAGCACTTTATGCAATTAAGGCAAAGTATCGTTATCATTAAACCATTCTATTATATATAACTAGCAGATTTACACAGCATTGTTCGGGTCCTTAACTCAATTGAGTTTTTTTTTTAAATAAAAGGAAAATGTACATCCTTTATTTAAACTATTGTATTTTTCAAAAATACAGTATTATTTTTCTAAAGCTAATTTTTATTTCAGATTTCTTAAAGGGATTGTTAAAATTTTTCCATTTAATTTTTTTTAGTAATTTTTTAAAAATGGGAATTCCATCAAGTGTATTTTTTCTTCATCCCTATAAACTTTTATGCTTTGCTAGGTTTTAACAAAAACGTACTGTAGTCAATTTGCTTTCCAATAACATTTTCTTCTCATTTTCAAATCTCAAGTATTGATTTAGCTGTGCCAAAACAGAACACTACTCCAATTTTCTCCATTTTATCTCTTTTCTATAAGGTTACTTGAGAAGCAATCCTATCCCAGGTTCACCCTATTTTTCTGGCTCATCTTGAAGGTTCAGTCTCTTTCACCATTTGCTCAGCTATGTCAGTGTTGAGGATTGTACTTGCTTTGGTGATTCTGTCTCATCTTTGTTTGGTTTTATGAGAAGCAATCCCATTCCAGGAACATCCCGTTTTCCTGGCACAACCAAACCCTTACCTTGCTTAAGTTATGATAAGAGGAAGCTGTATTCCAAATTTGGTAGTCCTAGTTCTTTCCTTTTATTGGAGGAATTCTTGAACAGGCAGACAGACAAACCCTCTAAAATCTATAGTAGATTATCCATTGTTTTATACTTCACATCTAATTTTAAAATAGATTGTGTTCTCACATTTCTGCATGTATATTTCTTAGTTACAACAAGATATTTAATTCAGAAGTGTTTATCTCTTCCTGTGAATTGCATGATATTGCCCTTTACATAGTGGCTTATATGTGGGGAGAAAAGGCAGTGAGCTATCTCAGTCATCCTATAAACTATGCATTTTCTGGCTCTAAATGTTTTGTAACTTCATGTTTTATATTGTTTCTGTAATTTTCACTAGCACTTGTTGGGTATGTTCTGTTGTGCTGTTTATCTTAGTCTTCAAGTTTGAAGCCTTTGCATGGTTTCCCAAACTAGACATCTCATCAGTAAATCACTGTACATGGACCTTTCTCAGAACAAGTACCAGAATATCCTGTAATACTAACAGCAGTCTTTGAAAGTATTTCTAGCAACAACAAAAAATCTGCTTCATTCTCTACATTTCCCCCCTCCAAACAATGCTTTTGATCCTACGTGCTTCAAAGACACTGCAAGGTGAATAAGGTTATTTATCGATTGCTGAAAACCACAGTCCTTTTCATGAAAGGGTCATTTAAAATAAATCCTGCTTTCAGTTTTCTCAGGGCTCATATGAATTCCTAACACCACAGTTGAGGTCTGCACTGATGTTCCAAATGTTTAGCAGTGAGTTTTCTGTGCCTCATCTGTTGTTAAGATTTGCTTCAGGAAGGGAGCAATAATCCATAAAGACCCTGCTTAGCTAAAACTGAAGAAAGGGGAAGGGGGAGAAAAAAAAGCAGCGTTTATCCAAGTGCTGTCTTGCTGGCTGGCTTTTAGGAGCATGTAAAGCTGCAGGCTGATCAGTTAAGTATCCTTGCTGTTGATGGAAAATATCATAGAACACTTCCTGAGGTTATGGGTATGCCAACCAGAAAATGCAAGTAAAAGAAGAAAATGACTGTAATTCCTTTGTGTACAACTTCCAGCCTGGTGTAAATACTTTTTGTTAGTGTTCTTTTTTTCTTGGCGGGAGATTTAGTTGAAAGGAAAGCGGGTTTCACGTGTGCCAAGTAGCTGTAGCTCAAACTGAAGCACTCTTATTAATTTTCATACCTGTGAGAATACTCAGCATCTCACAGCACAGAACCTTAGCTTCTGCAGGATTTTTTAATGTGTATAAATAGTATTGAGCATTCTTCCATCCTATCTTGCACTGAAGAATTATATTTTTAGGAGTCTCCTATTAGCTTATTAACTGGAAGGGGAAAATGTAGTCTATCAAGGCCAATTTTAAGTGAGTAGGAAGGACAATTCTTGATTTTTTGTGGGTCTTGGATCAGGGCCTCAGACAGTGAATGAAATGACTAAGGCAGATGAGTTGATAATTAAGAAATATCTAGGCTAAGAGGATGATTGTCCCATTTTTTTAGTTTGTTTGCAATATACATTAAGGCTTTAAGGCCCTTTATTTTTATTAAGATCCCCTTCTCCAGTAGGGGGAATACCACTCCATCCTACACTGAGAACAGTGTCACTTCTCCAAACCAGATTACTTCTATACATACAAATGTATAGGCTAGGCTTATAGCTACACTGGAGAGGTTTGGCCACAAAAGTGCTGTCAACATGCAAAAGTCGAAAGTTGCCAAAATGAAAACTGGTCAAATCCGTTTTTTTGCCCTTCCATTGTTGACATTCCGTGACCACGTTGTTAGCACCCTGTGGTAAGCACCCCACAGTGCAGTGTTGTGAGAAGGCAGAGTTGCTCTGTGAGCTCTCCGTGCTGAGGAATGCCAAAGCAGCACATCAGTCTCTCCAGTTTCTCTTGCAGCAGCAGTCTGCCTGACACTGTGTTCCTAGTAGGGCAGAACTGGATATTCCAATGACTTACTCTTTCCCCGGCCCCCAAATGGAGCAGCTCACTCAGCTGTCAGATACTTCTTGGAAAGGGGAGGGATGCATTCCTGCAGGGCAGCAGAGATCACAAAACATTGGGCAGAGCCATCAGGACAGGCATTGTGGGATACTGGTGGAAGCCAGTTCTTTCAACAAAACAAACAGCAGAATCCATATTGAGTCTTTTTCGACAATGAAGGGAGGGAAAAAGACAAAAGTCTCTGGCAGGGTTAAAAGTTTTTTAGTTGCCAGAATTGTGTGTTTTTTCTGACAAAAGCTGCACTGTAGTGTAAATGCTCTCACTGTTTTGTCGCCAAAAGGCAGGCTTTGGCAACAAAACATGCCAGTGTAAACAAGGCCTAAGATTTACCTTCCTTCTTTTTTTTTTTAATGTACTCTAACAACTGGGGTTCTGAATGGGTGCAGGGGAACTCATAAGGGTCAAAGGTTGTGGGGTTTTTTAAATTCCTGAAGTCAATTATTTTTGTTTCCTTTCAGAGTGTTCCAGGCTATTTAAAGGATGTTCAGAGAAGGCCATGAAGTGTGCAAATAAAGGCTATAGGGTTTGATGGTAGAGAAAATGAACCCATTGCTTCAGAGAGCCAGCGAAAGACCTAATAATGAAAATTCAGATGTGATTGCTCTGAGTATGAATGTGCCTTTACAGTTATCTATAAGAAAACACATTTGGCTGCATAAAAATGGAAGGGAAGCTGATATAGATAAGAACCTGGTATAGATACAGCCTATTGGGAGAGGGAAGATAAATATTAGAATGAACTTACTGAGAATTTTTTTTAAATGTATGCCTCTGTGTTGCATCAATCACTGAATTGTAAATGCTCTGCATACGGTTCTGGCCCAACAGAAAAGCCCAACTTTCTGAAGTGCTATATATCGGCATCTCTCACTTACTTTAGTAGCAGTTGTAACTACTTAGCACTTCTGAAAATCAGGCCCTCCTTTCCATTATGGCAGGGATGTGGCCCCCAGTTTGCTTGGATCTGCCGCCCCCCAGCACTGGGGAGCCCACACTAGTGTCCAGCCCCCTGCTGCCCCACCGCAGAGCTGGAACACACAAAATCTACTAGGCTGGGCCCCCTAGGCGCTGGTGTGCAAGGTAGGGATGTAAGCAACTAGTTGACTATCCGATAAGCAAATAAGCAAATGCTTATCAGATAGCCAAGTAGCCACTCGACTAGTCACTTCCCTCCTCCCCCTGGCTACCTCTATCAGAGAGAGGCAGCAAGGGGGAAGGAGCAGGAGCCAGTGCTGGGGGGCAGGGGAGTCAGAGGCACAGTGGGGAAACGGTGCGGAGCAGGGATGGCTTCAGTCCCCGCTGGCGCCAGTTCCCACTGCTGGCGCTTCTGCTTTTGAAATGTACAAGCGCCCTCTGGAGCTTTTCTACATTTCAAAAGCAAAAGTGCTGTGGTGAGCAGGGACTCAAGCAGTTCCCACTCACCCCGTGCTCTCTGCGGCGCCCCACCTTGCTGCCTCTATGAGAGGCAATAAGGGGGAGGAATAGGAACAGGTGCTGGGGGAGCCGGCTTAAAAGCCAGTTCCCCCCCGCACCGCCTCCGGGGTGCCATCTGCCCCCCCCTTTATCAGAGGCAGCAGGCTGTTGCCACCAAGAAGCCCCTGTTAGTGGCAGCCAGGGCTGGCACAGACAGGGGCTGCTGCCTGAATAGCCCCTGTCTGTGGCCAGCCCTGGCCGCCGCAAACAGGGACTGGTCCAGCACCAGCCCCTGTTCATGGTGGACAGGACTACGCGCTGCGAACAGGAGCTGCTAGACTTCACCGGGAGCCAGGACCAAGCAGTACCGGTTTGTGCTGATCGCTGCGCCTCTGCATTTTAAATGTAGTAAGAGCTCAGTGGCTTTTACTACATTTAAAATGCAGAGCAGCAGCGCGGAAAGCTCCAGAGACGGCTCCTGGAGCTACCTCCGCTGCACAACAGCTTATCAACTAACAAACTAACGTATAGTTGATGCTAATCGTATAGTTGGTATGGTTAGCTAGATAATTGCATTGTAACATCCTTAGTGCAAAGGGAATTTGGGGAGTGTCTTTCTCCTTCTCAGTTGGGGGGCCACGTCAGTGAGGGTTGGTGTGGGGTTGGGTTTTTTTCCTTGCCTGTGTGTGGCCCATGACTGATTTTCACTCCTGTGGCTGCATTTAGTGCTGATGATTTCGTGAAGGACACTCCTTGGTCAGGTAGCCAGTAATGCTGGATCAGTTCCTGCCTGAGGAAGGTTGTTGGAGCTGCTGAATTCTAGGATGGACAGACACTAATGGGCAGTCAATGTGCACTGAACAGTGATTGTAAAAATGTAGCTATGCACCTCCATGCATGTGGTCTCTCAGTGACTCAGTATCACATTTGCCCACTTCTAGTCAATAGCTGATAATGATGTTTTTATCTGTATTTAGCAGGGCCAAATTAAGAAAGGGGCATTAGGGGCAGGAAATAAAGAAAATAATACAATCAAAAATTAATTTGGCCCTGGTACTTAGGAGATATGCAGGGGAATTACTGAAGGCAGGTGCTGCTAGTAACTTGCTGCCCCCAGCCCTGGTGTTTAAGGGACACAGTGCTCTTTGAATGGGATTGTGGAGATTAAAGAACTCCTGGTGCTCTCAGTACCTGTCGGGTTGAAAATTTCACCAGCATTTTCAATTCATTTTACTATTTGCAGCCTTTAATGTTGTTGAAAGCTGGCAAATACCCACTGTGTTCCATCCCTGAGGAGGCTGCAGTTCAGTGGCAGGTAAAATGATTTCTCTGTGTCCCTGAGAGGAGTTTGTTGCCCCATCTTTTGGCATCCCAAATGTGTGAATTTTGGCCCGGAGTCACTTTAATGTAGTGGACAAAGGCAGCTGCAGCTCCCTAGGCCCTGACTCTTGGGCCCAGCAGGGAGCCTACTCTGATATAAAGGAGTTTATGTCAATAGGAGGAGGTCTTTGCTTTCACCAAAAGAAGGGGAACAGCTGGCATAGGTCATTATTCTGCATAGGGATGAATCTCCAGTAGAAATCTGTGACTGGTTTAGGTTCACTTTGAGGCACCTCTTAATCTACTGAGATACCAGTTCAATAGGAGGAGAGATAGATGGCTCTTCTCTTGTCCCTATAATAGAGTGGAAAGAAAGACAGATGCATTTAATTGCCATAGGCAAATCTTGAGCTTCAACTAAGCAAACATGCGTTAACCACAAAAAGTTCTAAGAAAGAAAGAGGGAAATCCTCTTGGAGTTGCTAACTAGCTGCTCTGTTGCTGCCAGTTCCAGCTGTACGTGGCCAGAAAGGGACGCTAAATAATTTTTTCAGTGAAGGGGTCCAAACCTTAGAAGTGCAGTACTTATGCCTGAATATAGACTGACCTTGCTTTGTCTAATGACAGGTAGGTCAAGCTCAGTTTAGAGAGATTGACTTTGAAAAGAGCACTGTGATTTAATAGCTTAGGAATCTGAGAGTACAAAGTGTGTCCTTTTATAGGTGCAGTCTCAAGAGTAAACCTAACAGTTTCTGCCCCTCCCTCTCTTATTTCTTATTAAAGGTGTCAAGCTAGAAGTTTACTAAACTTATTGCTTCTTTCATGTATTTTGGCCTCGGACTGAGTCAGAGAATTCTCTTCAATTTTGTTTGATACAGTGTGACTAATTCTTGTCTCACTTCCACAAAAAGAGTTTAAATCTTTGGTTCTTTGATAAGTGACGGAAGCTTTGCAGATTTTTAAAATCCTTCTTTACTGATTTTTTATTAGAGTAAAGGACACCAAACCTTCAAGTAGAAATAATAGACAGACATGGATAAATGATTGGATAAATGATATTACCTTGGATAAATGATATTACTGTCTTTCAAAAAAATTGTCTTGTTGTCAACAAACCAGAGTCCTGTAGTTAATTCAAAGACCTCTTCCACGCAGAGAAAGTCGTTGGTGTGCCAATGAAGATCTTTGCATTGTATTTCCAAAAGGATGAAATGTCTTTATCCTGAAAGAAAGAACTGGCTCTTGTTAGAATGAAGTGATCAATTAATATCTTGCCCAAAGTTTGCATTTTAAGAAAACAAGAATAGTACAGAATCCCATATCGGCCCTTTCTCATCCTTCAAATAGTGCTCTCAGGTTGTGGGTGAAGTTGAGGATTCCAGTTTGTTCCGCAGCCCTACTTGTCCCAAAATTGGCCCATGCCCCCAGAGAAATGAAAATGTTGCGTTCTAAACAAACTATCAGCCAAATAAGTGGTTTAGATAGCTGAAGTATCCCAACTGAAGAAATATAACACGTGCCTTGTTCTTTTGCAATTGATTATGTTTTGGGGCAGCTTATTAAGAACTGTTCTTGACAATAAGGTCCCTCTCTTCCCACTTTCTAAAGAGCTGCGGCGTTGATTTCTGAATCCTCTGAGTTCGGTCTTCAGTTGTTGATTGACCAATAAATCTGGTAGTCTCTCCTGAGGAAGAGAGGATAATGGTTGGGCATACTAAGTAAACTTGCTTGGAAAACAGGAGAGAGACTAAAATGCTTGACCTTTTGAAGTCAGTGAGAGTTCTCCAATTAACTTCAGTACACAAGCTTCTTTCAAGTTCTTTACCTATTTACAATAACTCCTCAGCATCCCAGTTAATATTGCTTCCTCTTCGAGTGCTTGCTTATGTCCATTCCATTTAGGTGTACACACACTGCATGCATGAGTTCTGGAAGCTTTTTACCTTAGCAGTACCCGTTGGGCCAGCCAGGGATCCCCTTGGAGGGGTGCTGCTATGTCTGCGCATATATACCCCTGCTGGCCCTCCACCCCCTCAGTTCCTTCTTGCCGCTTGTGATGGTTGCCGGAACCTTTTGGCTTGCAATCTACCATGTGCATCCTTAGCATTCTCTTTTTGATCATCTGTAAATAGTTCCATTTAGTTATAAATAGAGTTGTTACCTTGCTATTTTAATGAGATGGAACAAAACCATTCCGCAAGTGTACACAGCTCTTTGTCTCAATAGCAGAAAGGATGAAGGGCCCCCTGATTTTGGCACGATGCTTATCCTCATGGATCACACCATGCATTGGGGTGTGCTATGACCTAGCAGGGAAACCTGCCCCTCCCCTCACCTCCCATTCCACCAGGGCCCAAGCACATCGGCTTTCCTAGCACAGATTCCAATCCTAGATATCTGTATGGCAGCTACCTGGTCGTCCATCCATACTTTTACCAGTCATTATGCAATAGTGCATCCAGCCAGAGAGGACGCAGCTTTTGGTAGGGCTGTGTTGCAGTCTGTATCCTCCTAGGTTCTGACCTGTCCTCCATAGTTACTGCTTGGGAGTCGCCTAAATGAAATGGACATCAGCAAGCACTTGAAGAAGAAAAAACGGTTACTTACCTCGTTGTTACCTCAGGGTATGCCTACACTACAGAGTTAATTCGAAATAACAGCCCTTATTTCGAATTAACTGTAATAGCTGTCTACACTTACAAATCGCTATTTCGAAATTAATTCGAACTAGCGGAGCCCTTATTTCGAATTAGGTAAACCTCATTCTACGAGGAATAACACCTAATTCAAAATAGCTAATTTGAAATAAGTGCTGTGTAGACACTTATTTCGAATTAGGGGGCCTCCAGCCCTTCCCAGTTTCCCCTGGTGGCCACTCTGGGCCAAACCAGGAAAACTCCTCTCCTCTCCCCAGCCCGGGGCCCTTAAAGGGGCAGACTCTGGCCACTGGGCACGTGCAAGAGCCAGGCCTGCCAGCAGCCGCAGACCCTCAGCCAGTGGCCAGAGGATGGCAGCCAGTGGCAGCCAGCTCTCCCCTGCCCAGTCCCCCAGCACCCAGGGGCCAGCCAGGGGCCGTAGATGGCGTGCGCCCTCCTGGACTAGTGCGGAGGTCATGGACCTCATTGAGGTTTGGGGGCAGGCCCCCAACGTCCCTGATCTCCGCACTAGGTGGAGGAACGCTGCCGTCTACGGCCGCATGGCTGCCACCATGGCCAGGAAAGGCCACAGACGCATCCAGGAGCAGGTGCGCCTGAAGGTTAAAGAGCTGTGGCAGGCGTACACCAAGACCACTAGGGGCTGCGCCGCAGCAGGGGCTGCCACCTGCTCCTACTTCCCCGCCCTCGATCGACTCCTGGGGGGCGGGGCGGTCCACGCCAGCCCAGGAGGCAGCGAGCCGGGACTGGAGGGCCCTGACCCAGGCACACCAGAGGGGCCACCACCAGCTGTTCTGGCAGTGGAGTCAGCAGGGTCGTCCAGGGAGGCCATACCGGGTAAGTGCCAGCACTATCCCCTGCCCAGGGGAGAGGTGGGGAGGGAGACCAAGGAGCGTGCGCTTGGGCCATGCCTCCCACGGATCACGCAGCCACCTGTGCACGTGCAAGCACGTGCCATGCCAGCCTTGGGCAGGTGGCTCCAGCTGCGTGACACCCAGGGGTCGTGGCCCAATAGGCACACACGTGTGTGAAGAGATCTGACACGCTCCTGACCCCGGGGTGGGACCCAGCAGGACACTCTCCCTTCACATGCCCCCTCTACACAGAGGCAGGGGACATCTCCCCCCGCCCCGGCCACACTGTACACGGCACAGGGGCATGGGTGTGGTCTTGGGGCAGCTCCCAGTCCCGGGGAGAGCCAGACATCCTGACCATGGCCTCCATGCAAGCACATAGGCTCTGACGGTGCAGGGCACAGTCGCCCTCACATCGCGGGGGGAGCTGGGCATCATCCAATGCGTCCCAAGGGAGAACTGACCACTTCTCTTCTTTCTCTACAACTGCACCAGCTGCTCGTGCAGGGCGCACCACCCCGCCCGGGACATGCTCCCGCATCCGCAGCCTGCTCCGGACCACCAGCACGTGGCAGGAGTACTGGGACCAGCACCTGGGGGCCCTGCGAGCCCTGCACCGCACCATCCAGGCCTGGATGCTGGAGGACCTGCAGCTGCGCTGGGAGCAGCTTGCTCAGGACCGAGCGCTGAACTCAAACCTGCAGGCCCTGCTACAGAGCATGCTGCCCCGTGCCAGTCCTGCAGCTGCTGCCCCCCCAACTACTGTCCCTCCTCCCACTCCTGCCCCCCTCCCACTGCTTCCTCCTCAACCTCCACACCCTCCTCCTCAATGTCCACACTCCCCACCTCAATCTCCGCACCCTCCTCCCCAACCCCACAGGGTCGCCGAGGCCCCCTCCCCTGCCGTGCTGGGAGGCGGTTGGCCTGGCAAGACCCCCACCCTGAGCCCTGAGCTTCCTCCCCTTCTTCCCCTTGCTTCCCCTTCCAGCTCCCTCCTCCCAGTTTTCCCTCCCCTCTCCCACCCTCTCTCCTGCCCTCTCCCGCCTCCTTTCCCCGTCTCCCCAGAGTTTCATTCCCCCTCCCCAGTTGTGTTAAATAAAGACAGTTTCTATTTTTGAAAATACGTGTCTTTATTTGACATCAGGAAGGGGGCTAGGGTAAGTGGAAGGACGAGAGGGAGGAATGGGGCATGAGCCCTCGGTGGGGAGGACCGGTGTGGCTCTGAGGGCTCCTCGGGTGGACGCTCTCCTGCAGGGCCCCTGGATCCTGACAGCCCTCGATGGTCCTCCCAGATGGCAGCCTGCAGACAGTGCAGCCAGGCTGCTGGCAACGTGTCCACGAGATGCAGCAGAGTCCCCGGGCAGGTCTGGTTCCATGTTGCAGAGTGCCGTGTCCCGAGTGAGGGCAAGCAGAGCACTCTGAGACACAAATGCTTTGCTGTCCTCAGCGAGGTAGACCAGCAAGCAGAGAAACCTGAGAACTGTCTGTCCGGGATGGGGGTTGGGTCCCTTTAAGCACAGACCTCGGCTAGCCTGAGGCAGCAGCCCCACACACTAAGTCCGACCCTGATGCCCATTTGGCACTGGTTCCGGTCAGCCTTAACTTCGATTCAGGGTCCACTCAATGTGGACACACTATTTTGAATTAGAAAAATGCTATTTCAAATTAGTTTTGGGGTCTAGATGTGTTATTTCAAATTAGCTTATTTCGAACTAACTAATTCGAAATAAGCTAATTCGAAATAACGCTGTAGTGTAGACATACTCTTACTGTTGTTCGAGATGTTTTGCTCATGTCCATTCCAAATCCCACCCGCCTCCCCTTCGTTGGAACTTCCGGAAAGAAGGAACGGGGGGGGGGGCCCAACAGGGGTATATATGCACCGATATAGTGGCATCACTCCAGGGGGCTCCCCGGCTGGCCCAACGGGTACTGCTAAGGGTACAGAATTTCCAGAACTCGTGCACGTGGCACGCACACACCAAAATGGAATGGACATAAGCAGCATATCTCGAAGAACAACAGTTACGAGGTAAGTAACCGTTTTTCGTTATTAGGCTGCTGATCTACTAGAGAAAATACTTGTTTACAGTTGGGCAGTGTTCTGTTGTAAGGTTGTGTGGCTCACACTGCTCTGCCCGAATGCAGGTCAGGGCATGGGGGCTTACCTCACTCTTCCTGCCCGGCATTCTGGCCAGAGAGTAGGCAAGACCCTGCTCTCCAGCAGGAGCACCGAGTGGGTGGAATGGGACAAATCCTCATGCCCCAATCTTGCTAGACCCCTGTCTCAACCAGGCTTCACAATCAGTACAGTATTAAATTGTTCGTTTAAAATTATGAACAACTTATCCTATGTATGTAATGTCTTTGGTCTGGCAAAAAATATTCCCCTGGAACCTAACACTTCCCCCCGCCCCACCATTTATGGGGAAATTGGATTTACTTAACACCATTTCACTTAAAGCAACATTTTTCAGGAACATAACTACAACGTTAAGTGGGGAGTTATGATATTGTGTTCCTTTTCTTTCCTCTCTCATTTTCCCTTACGTCTGTAAGAGAAGTTTAATGCTCATTAAAGACAGAAGATGATTATGCTTTAAGATTGACAAAGTACAGCCAGGCAATTAGTCTTGTTTTTAGACCACACAAAGCTAACACATGTCAAATGACTTGCAGCCCCAGCAATGATTCCAATATTTCACAATTCCTGTTGTAGACAGGACTATCACATTAAACTTTGGACCTTGAGTCAGTATTTGAACCAAAATTTCCAAAAGCGAGACTCTAGTGCTATAACCCATTAGACCACCTCAAACCATCTACGGTGACTCATCCCTCTTGTTTGTTTTTAAATTAAAGCCATGCTGAGGGAGGTAAAAATGTTCTTCCATTCCTCTGCAAAAAAATAGAGTGATTACTGCCTTTGGGATGTTATTCTACAACACTCAGGAAGAACAAGTGAGTAGAAGAGTTTAAAAGCGTTTTGACCTAAGTTTTGCCTTGTAAAGGGAGAGTTCAAATGGAATCAGATAACATTGACTCTAATACTTTCAGACCTAAAGGCCTTCAGGAACCAGCCTCTCATTGAAGTCTCTAGTCTGGGCTGACTTTCTTGTAAAGGGCACTGTCAGCTGTCAAATAGTGTTATTTATTTTAGAAATAACTAGTTTTGTTGTATTTCCACGATATTGATGTTAGTGTCACAGGAGTGCTCTTGCACATATACTGTGCCTATATAGTATGCTAGGTTGTTCTGCTACTCTTTTGTGAGTCCTGCCCGGGGGATGGAATGAGTAAGGTTCCATAACACCCAGATACAGTGTCAATACTTTATACAGAAAAGTGAGATTAGCTTCCTCACTTCAGTCTGATTTATGTATCTTATCCTTGTTCTTGCAGGATGGTGGTGTTGTCTTGCAATGTATTAAAAAAGAAGGCAAGGTGAATGTGCACTTGAGTTTTTAAAGAGTATTTTTGCATCTGAGGCCAGGGATATGAGTTGTCCTCCAATATTTGCCTTCAGCTTCTTTTCTGAACCTGGGCAAGTCACTTCGCCTCTCTGTGATTTATCTGTTTAAATAAGGATAACAAGATTTCCCTTCCCTGACATGAACCTTAATTGAATGGGCCTCAGACATTTTTCATAATTGAAAAATCTTGATGGAGATGTTCTCATGGACCACCTTCCATCCTATAGAGAACTGCACAGACCACTCCTCTCCCCCCCATTTGTGATGGTACAACATCCTTGTGACAACTTGTGCTGGTTGGCATTTTTCAAACAAGTTTTATTATTGATAAATGGACTTTTTCTAATATGGAAGAATTATTAAAAACATTTATCTTTTAAAAAATGCAGTGATATTATACTGCTTTCTCTTGCTTCTATGGCAAGAGAAATTCTGTAATTCAGACAACTCATCTTCGTTCTTGGTTACTTATTTACACAGTATTAAAAGGAGGAAAAAATTCAGAAGTGTCTTCCTTCTGCATTGCATGATTAATGCTAGTGTTGCAGGGTTCTTTCTTCAGAGGCCTGGTCTACACTGGGAGTTTAGGTCGAACTTGGCCTCATTAGGTCAGTTTTCTAAACAGTGAGTCCACACTACCATGCCCATTCCATTGACTTCAAGGAGCAATGCTAAATTTGACCTTGCATGGTCGACTTTACAGTAGTGCAGACACAGCACTGTGAAAGTCGACGTTCTTGGCCTCCAGGCAGTGTCCCCCAGTGCCTGCTCTCTAGGTGCACCAGAAAAGCCCTGGGAAAATTTGAATTTCATTTCCTGTGTGGCCAGCATGGCGAACCAGACCTGAGAGTAGGCAGCACTCCTGAGCAGCACACCTGACCGCGAGTTCCTAGCGTCGCAGATGAGCACCAGTATGGAGCATGCAGGAGATCCTGGACCTCATTGCTGTGTGGGGAGAAGAATCTGTTCTTGCAGAACTACAATCCAGCAAAAGACACACAGATATCTGTACCAAGATGGCAAAGAACATGGTGGAGAAAGGATACGTCAGGGATGCTCAGTAGTGCCAAATGAAAATAAAGGAGCTCAGGCAATCATCCAAAAGACAAAGGAGGCAAACAGGCAATCTTGAGCATTGCTGCAAACATGTCACTACTACAAGCAGCTGCATGCAATCCGGGGTGGGGGCGGAGGGGGTGGAATGGACCTGACCAGCTTCCCTAGCCAGTCTGTGGATTCTTCCCAAGAAACTCCTCAGGCAGCAGTGTGGAGGACAGCGTGGTGGTGGTGGTGAAGGAGGAGGAGAATGGTCAGCAGGCAAGTGGGGCAACTGATATAACCCAGAGCCAGGAACTTTTTTTTAACCTTGGAGACAATCCCCTCCTCCCAGGATGTGTCACAGTTGGGCACTGCTCCTGGGAAGGGCTCTTCTAATGAGTTCACTTTTTTTTTTATCTTGCTACAAGTGGATTAAAGCAATTGTGCCTACACAGTGGGGCTACGTCTACACTGGCATGAATTTCCGGAAATGCTTAAAACGGAACAGTTTTTCGTTATAAGTATTTCCGGAAAAAGAGCATCTACATTGGCAGGATGCTTTTCCGGAAAAGCCCTTTTTCCGGAAAAGCATCCATGGCCAATGTAGACGCTTTCGGAAAAAGCCCGATCACCATTTTCACAATCGGGCTTTTTTGCGAAAAGACTACTGTGCTATCTACACTGGCCCTTTTCTGGAACAGTTTTCCGGAAAAAGGACTTTTGCCCAGCGGGAGCAGCATAGTTTTTCGGAAAAGCAGCTGATTTCTTACAGTAGATCGTCAGTGCTTTTCCGGAAATTCAAGGGGCCAGTGTAGACAGCTCGCAGCTTATTCTGGAAAAGCGGCTGATTTTCCGGAATAAGTGGCCCAGTGTAGACACAGCCTGGGAGTCCCTGGAACAGCTTGTTAATGAGTCTGGAAATGGAGCAGGAATCCTCCCTGTACTTCTCCAGAAAACTCTCATAGAGGAACTCTCATCATACTTCTCACACGGTTTCTGGGTAGGGATGCCTTATTCTGTGATCCATGGCAGGACATCTTTCCACGCCAAACTAGCAGTAAGTGATCTAGCATCATTGCAGCGCAAAGCATTTCAGCATAAGGCCCAGATTTCTGGTCACATTCAATCAGCATCTGCTCCCTATCCCTGTGTGTGATTAGGAGAACACTGATAACACTGGTCTACAATTTTTTAGAAGTCGTCTGCTTCAGAGATAAAATGTGCTATTTATTATGTATTTTGATGTGCTGAATTCAAATATGACAATTAAAACAACTGATTGGCTACTGTTTTTACATATTTAAGTTTTTACATTTTACGTCTATGTATATTGTGTAGATAGTAGAGTTTTAATCATAAATTGTAAACCTAGGTCTTCATGTGTTTATGGTTGCTTTACATGCCAATATTTCACCTGTCCTGTTTATGTAACACTTTAAAAATCAGCAAAAGGGTTATATAAATAAAATTTATTATGAAACAAAAGGCAAAAAACTATTATGTACATAGTTTAGTCCTATTCAGTGTCTACTCGGCGCTTCTTGGCTTGTCTCTTGTATTCATTAAATGGAGCATCTCTTGTCACTGTCCAGCAATAGTCTGCAAGCATTGATGGGCTCCATTTGCCCTGATAGCGTTTCTCCATTGTTGCAATGTCCTGGTGAAATCACTCGCTGTGCTCGTCGCTCACTGCTCCGCAGTTCGGTGGAAAAAAATCTAGATGAGAGTGCAAAAAATGTATCTTTAGTGACATGTTGCAACCAAGGCTTTTGTATGCCTTGAGGAGGTTTTCCACCAACAACCTGTAGTTGTCTGCCTTGTTGTTTTAGAAAATTTATTGCCACTAACTGGAAGGCTTTCCATGCCGTCTTTTCCTTGCCACGCAGTGCATGGTCAAATGCATCATCTCAAGAAGTTCACAAATCTGAGGACCAACAAAGACACCTTCCTTTATCTTAGCTTCACTTAACCTTGGAAATTTTCCACGGAGGTACTTGAAAGCTGCTTGTGTTTTGTCCATGGCCTTGACAAAGTTCTTCATCAGACCCAGCTTGATGTGTAAGGGTGGTAACAAAATCTTCCTTGATTCAACAAGTGGTGGAAGCTGAACACTTTTCCTCTCAGGCTCCAATGACTGTCAGAGTGGCCAATCTATCTTGATGTAGTGGGAATCTCTTGCACGACTATCCCATTCGCAGAGAAAACAGCAGTACTTTGTGTATCCAGTCTGCAGACCAAGCAAGAGAGCAACAACCTTCAAATCGCCACAAAGCTGCCACTGATGTTGGTCATAGTTTATGCACCTCAAAAGTTGTTTCATGTTGTCATAGGTTTCCTTCATATGGACTGCATGACCAACTGGAATTGATGGCAAAACATTGCCAGTATGCAGCAAAACAGCTTTAAGACCCGTCTTCGATGAATCAATGAACAGTCTCCACTCATCTGGATCGTGAACGATGTTGAGGGCTGCCATCACACCATCGATGTTGTTGCAGGCTACAAGATCACCTTCCATGAAGAAGAATGGGACACGATCCTTTTGACGGTCACGGAACATGGAAACCCTAACATCACCTGCCAGGAGATTCCACTGTTGTAGTCTGGAGCCCAACAGCTCTGCCTTACTCTTGGGTAGTTCCAAATCCCTGACAAGGTCATTCAGTTCACCTTGTGTTATGAGGTGTGGTTCAGAGGAGGAGGATGGGAGAAAATGTGGGTCCTGTGACATTGATGGTTCAGGACCAGAAGTTTCATCCTCTTCCTCTTCCTCGTCTGACTCAAGTGAGAATGATTCTGGTGCATCAGGAACCGGCAGTCCTTCTCCGTGGGGTACTGGGCGTATAGCTGATGGAATGTTTGGATAATGCACAGTCCACTTTTTCTTCTTTGACACACCTTTCCCAACTGGAGGCACCATGCAGAAGTAACAATTGCTGGTATGATCTGTTGGCTCTCCAAATCATTGGCACTGCAAAAGGCATAGATTTCCTTTTCCTGTTCAACCACTGGCGAAGATTTGTTGCACAAGTGTTGCAGCATATGTGTGGGGCCCACCTCTTGTCCTGATCTCCAATTTTGCAGCCAAAATAAAGGTGATAGGCTTTCTTAACCATAGTGGTTATACTGCGCTTTTGTGATGCAAAAGTCACTTCACCACAAACATAGCAGAAGTTATCTGCACTGTTCACACAAGTACGAGGCATCTCTGCTCACTTTGGCTAAACAGAAATGTGTCCCTTTGCAAAATCAAACACTGACAAATAAGAGAGCACGACACTGTATGATTTCTAGAGCTGATATAGGGCAATTTGTTCAGCAGAGTGATGTAAGGTTATGATTGCATCATCCATGACTTCTAGGAATAACATGATGCAATTCATATCATGTATGATGCAATACCAGCTTCAGATTGCATCATTCATTGTTTTGCCTAAAAGCAAGTACTGTCCAAACCCAGTCATAGATTTATTCATAGATCCAGTCAAAGATGTATTTTAGTCATTTCTGGTTTAAATTGAGATCCCTTCCCTTTATAACTCACTTATCCTCCGCCATTCCCAAGTCAAGGGTCGTATATACTGATCCAATAGCATATCTTGAAAACTAGAGCCAATCAACAATTTTAAGCATCATTTTCGTTCTCAGTGACCCAGAATTAGTAAAGTTTGACTACATTTATTTCAGAAGCATTTTGGCTGTAGAGCAGTGTAACTTACATAGCAACTTGGATGAAGCAGGGGAAGCTGTTAGCTGATGCCTCTGCAGTAAACCTCCATTTACTCATCCCCAATGAAGCATGGCTTGAGCCCCTGCCCTGCCGCCACGCCCGGACCTCTTCTTCCCTCCTGCCTGCTCCTGTGGGAAGGGAAATTTGCACTCTCCTGGCAAACAGGGATGCTGAACACACAGGCTCCTTGATCCCCTGCCCTGTTGCCATGCCTGGACCCCCTCTTTCCCACAGGCTCAAGCCTCAGCCTGTTCCTTAGCATGCCTGCCACCAAACCAAATCCAGCTGTTCTCCTAAGAACTCTGTAGTGTACCTTCTGCATAGTGGATGGTTAAAAGCATAACTGTTGCCTGGTACATAGCACATCCCTATTATCTTTAGACAGGCCTTCCTGTTTGTTCTAACGGACTAGATTCTACAGTGTGTCTCTTGAAAGGTCTTCCCTTTACTTTTTGTTACAGCAGGAACACAATGAGCCTACTGCACACTTCCCTGGCCCTGCCAGCTGTCCAGCTGGCACAAATCCACAGGCAAAAATGGATTAATGATGTGACCTATTCAAGGAGCAAATGTAACCCAGCCACTTGAACAGGGAGCGCTTATGCGAGTGGAGAAATATGCTGCGGAGCCTGAAGACAGGAGAGCATGCAGGGAACTGGAAGTGAAGAACCAGGAGAGAGTCTTGTCATCCATGGCAGATGTGGTGGTCCTCATGGCAGCTTTCCAGGACACCTATATGCACAGGCACTTCATCTCTTGTAGACCAGCATTCCCTCCTCACCGAGTTCCATAGTGTCCTCTCCCAGGAACCCTACAACACGGGGAGGGGGAATCAAGGGTTGCCTCACTCTCAATACTCAGGGATGCACTGCAAAGCAAAAGGCTGTCCTCACAATTGTAATCACATTGCCTCCTCCCCACCAAAAAAAAAGCTCCTGCCCTGGACTGTCCCTTCTGTCTTCCTTAAATAAAAACTCATGATTTCTGAACAAGTCCCTTTATTGCTTGTGTTGAATGAGGGAGGGGTTACAGGCAAGCACACTGTAGCAACATGGATGACTCTCAAAACTCGTCATTCATAAAACTGTCCTTCAAAGCCTCTCTGATTTGCAAGCCCCCTCGCTGAGCTTTCCTTATTGCCATAGTGTCTGGCTGCTCAATATCCCTGACTAGATGCTGTGCCTCCGTCCCCCTTCCCTTACTCTTACAACTATTATAGAGCACACAGCAGGCTGCCACCACAATGGGAATGTTTCGTTCACTGAGGTCTAACCTAGTCGGTACATGGCAAAATCTTCTCTTTAAATGGCCCAAACCACATTCTACCACCATTTTGCACTTGCTCAGCCTGTAGTTGAATTGCTCCTTACTTCAGTTCAGACTGTCCGTGTACAGCTTTGAGCCACGTGAGCAAGAGGTAGATTGAATTACCAAGGATTGCTGTTCGCATTTCAACGTCTCCGATGGTAATTTTCCAGTCTAGGGGAAAAGTTCCAGCTTGCGGCTTGCTGAAGAGGCAGGAGTTCCTAAAGATATGCACGTCATGTACTTTTCCTGACCATGCCATGTTGATGTCTGTGAATTAGCCCATGTGTTTCACCAGCCCCTGCAGTGCCATGAAGAAGTACCCCTGGCATTTTGTGTACTCTTTGGCAAGGTGGTTAGATGTCAAGATGGGGATGCGTGTTCCATCTATCGCCCCATCACAGTTAGGGAACTCCAGTGCAGCAAAGTCCTCCATGTTTCCCAGAGTCACTACCTTCCACAGCAGAAGGGTATTGATTGCCTTGGCTACTTGGATCACAACAGCCCCCACTGTAGATTTTCCCACTCCAAATTGATTCCCAACTGACCGGTAGCTATCTGGCATTGCAAGCTTCCACAGGGCAATTCCCACACATTTCTCTACTGTAAGAGCAGGTCTCATTCTGCTATTCTTGTGCTTCAGGGGCAAGGGAAACAACTCACAAATTTCCATAAAAGTGGCCATACGCATACGAAAGTTTTGCAGCCACTGCTGACCATCTCATACCTGCATAACAGTGTGGTTCCGCCAGTCTGTGCTTGTCCGACTGCCAGAACCGGCATTCCACTGTGTCCAGAGAATCGAATGCTGGTGGCATTTGCCAGTCGCTCAACTCAAGTGCTTTGCAGAAGAATATGCTCATGGCCTCCCAAGACTCGTCCATGTTCTGGCAGACCCTGGATATGCTCTGGCGATACTCCAGCATTAGGCGCACCCTGGTTAATATTATTATCATAATGCTTTGATGCTCAATGGGATCCATGATAGGTTCCATGCTTGTGCTGATATGGCATCTGTGCAGATAACCAAGGGGGAAAAGGCACAAAAAGACTGCCATTGCTCTCAAGCAGGGGAGGGAGGGAGGAAATGAATGCATTATGGGCCACTGACGACATGTACCCAGAACCACCCACTGCACAATTTTGTTCCCAGTGTGCACTGGGAGCATAACCCAGAATACAAAGGGGCACAGGCACTGTGCGATAGTTACCGACAGTGCATCATTCTCAGAATTGATGGTAGCCATCCTACTGGGGACTCGCTACTCCGAAATACGTCGAATTCTTGCTCACAGTGGGGATATGCACCTTAAAATCGGGTGCTAAAAATCGACCTTAATAAATTTGACTTTCTCTCTCAGTGTAGACATGTCCAGAGATTGCTGACCAGTTTTGTTAAGTGTGGTAACTACAAATTTCATGAATCATAATTTTTTTGTAAAAGTGTCTGAGGGAGGAAGGGTAATCAGTACCTCTGTTGTGCTTGATTTAGTGTTTACTTTTACTTACTAGCGTTGTATTTGGGAGCTCAGTCATGTTATTACAAGGAACCTGTGGCACTATCCATGTTGTACACTCAGTAAACATACTTATGATGTTTATATGATGAAATCCAGCAATTATGGTTATGCTGCGGGCCGGTGTCTGTTACACCAGTGCAATGCCAAAGCAAATTGCACTGGTATAAGTGAGAGCAGAATTTGACCTTAAGTCTTTTGCTGGGCTGCATACTGCTACCTGTGCCTTGTTCGATATTTCCATTTTTAGATCACTTAAAGCTTTGTAAGGTACTTTGGCACTCCAGCAGTGAGAAATTGACCAGAATGATTAGAAAAGCTGAAAAGATTGAGTCAGTTTGCATCTGCTTTTTGAATATTACAAAGCTAGACCTCTCAAGATGAATTCTCCATCATTTAGTCATGATACAACGATGACTGACTATACTAGGGTATTGCTTGCCACCAAAAGAAAGCACATTTGTCTAGGCTGGGTGATTTAACCAACTAAATGTTGTTTTTTCATCCAAAGAGACCTAAATTCTTAGCTTTTGAACAGTGAATTTGGTTACCTTAATTTGATGTTTAGTGCAGAAAAGCAGACTTTACAGACTGATACATGTACTTGGACTGGAGCTAGTCAAGAAATGGAATTCACTTCTATCTGTAAAGGCTGTGGACCCTTCAGGTCAGAACCAAGGCCTTTGATATCTGGAGATATTCAGAGCAACTGTGAAAATCATAGCTGCTTTGATGAAACCACATGTGACAATTTCATTTCTCCTCACATAACAACCAAACAATTGACAGGGGAGGGATCACATGAGGATTACCTGTTGTGATCCCTCCCTCTGGGGCATCTGGTATTGGCCACTGTCGGCAGACAGGATACTGGGCTAGATGGATCTTTGCTCTGACCCAGTATGGCTGTTCTTATGTAACATTAAAAAATAGCACTATGGGCCAAAGACATTAATATTGCTGTACAGAATGTCTCAAATGTTGAACACTGTATTGAACATAGGTATCTTGTGTAATAATGTGTAATTTTCATTTTAGCTATTTTCTCCAAAGGGGTTAAAAAAACCTATATTAATGTGCAGTTTTTGGTTAATTTTCTTCCTACAGATCATCACAGATTTAGCTGCTGCTTCTTAATTGTAAAGACTTGAGACTGAGCACAGGTGTGCTTGTGTGTGTACACCCACCTTATCTTTATATATAATACTTCAGTTGTAAATTGTAACTATTTGAGGTAATTTACTAGCAATCTAAAGTAGCCAGGTACAGTAAAATCGACCTCAGAAAAGTTGCCAAGAGTAGTACACACTCTGTGGTTTGTTTGAATTACACAAACATCAGATACATGTGTTATGGGTAGGTCGGATGTATAGTACACAAACAATATGGAAATGCAGAGAAACCAGAGTGTGGAATAATTCCTGTTTCCCGTAAAGCAGGTTGATCAGACATGAATCTGATTAATTTATTTCATGAATAAGAATCTAAAAATGAAAGAGGGGCCACTTAATGTTGATTTGAAGTTGGATTTCTTTTTCATTCACATATGTTTAACTATTGTGTTGTTGCAGAAACTGGAACATAGAGAAGTTTTAGTGGGCTTATTGTTCCTGGTTTTCCCATTTATCCCAGCCAGCAACCTCTTCTTCAGGGTGGGGTTTGTGGTGGCAGAGCGAATCCTTTACATGCCAAGGTAATTATTGCAATTGAATTCCTTTATAACAAAACCCTCTCCTCTATTTTGTGAAGGCAGGTTTTTTTTGTTTTGTGTTTGTGTTTTTGGTTTTTGCCTATTGCTGTGATTCAGACATTTTTATTTTATTTTATTTAGTCCAAGCACTATATGCCTTTGAATTTTTAAGCAGCAGTACCAGGAAAACTGTAGCTTGTCAAGAGCAGGATATTTGGCAGCATCAAAGCTGGGTTTTTTCCATTGTTATGAATTTTTCTGCATTATGGTTGAAAGTACCTGTATAAAGGAAAATAGTATGTTGTGCCTTGTACATTGTCCTTTTGTGTTCCTACGGACCTTGCTGTTTTCCTAAGCAATATTGTCAACTTAAATTGTCCATGTTCTCTAATTTAAGCACAGTATTTATAGAGTTAACCCCATTATTATTATTACTATTTATCTATTACTAATAGCCATTGTATTCAGTACAATTCCAAAGGAAGACAAGGTCCATCCCTATAAACATTGACAATGTAAACCTCTAATTCTTCAGGTGAACTGCTTCTGCCACACAATCCCTCTGCCCATGCATTGTATGATCCAGATCTATGAAAGAGATGGCAATCTTGTTGGTGGGGGTGGGGAAAGGCTCACACACCTTCCTCTAGTGTAACTCTTTAAATGTGAGTGCTCTAGTTTTCACCTGTTTACATTCTCTAGACTGACTAACTGCTAAGGCTTCTGGTGCTTCTTGTGCTCTTACAAGCACTGTAAGTTTGAACTGCTCCTTGTATCTCCATCCTATCTGGGGCTGAAGCTGTAGGAAAGACCAACCATCCAAGATGCAACTGGGGATTACCTGCTTGATCCAGCTATAAATCTAATCATGTTAATAGCATTGTGGCCAGAAGTTTACAGTCTAAGATCTCAGTTCTGCTCTTAAGTGCATACTCATCTCCCATTATCTTTCATGGGGCTTGAACTTGCAGAGCTGGTGGCTCTAAGCTTCACTCCAAGTTGCTTTATGCTGTCTTAAAACAGCTGCTTTATTTCCCCCACTTTTAAAAACTAGATTGCTGAAAAAGTGCATGAAAATGGAAAACCTGGAAAATAGGCTCTGTTGTCCTGATTCTGCCAAGGCTCATATTCTTACTCAATTTTATACCTGTAAGTAGTCCCATGGACTTCAATAGGCCTACTCTCTGGTCTTTGCTAGACGGGGCCAAGGTCAACTGTTTTACATAGCCGATGTATCCCTGCTGCCTATTACATCAATTTGTTTTATTGGCCAAATCCTGCTTGTCTTATTGGCGCATGTAACTAACTCCCTTGACTGTTCATGTGAGTAAGGTGTGTGAGATTTTGCCCCCTGAGATATTCTGGGAGTCATCCCCACAACTAGTGAATCTCATTACTGCCCATTTTAAATTAATTTCAAAATTAAATTGAATCTATACATAAAAAGAGGAGAAACACCTCAAAGCAACACCATTAAAATAAGATACTGTGAAACAACCAGCCCAGCTTGTAACACACTACCATCTTCTCCTTTGGCTTTCCTGGCCATGGAAATAGCAAGGGTGTGGAGTGCTGCAGATGCCAGGTAGATCAGCTAGCTCTTCTCCAAAGGAGATTACCGACAGTACCAGGTATCTTTTGAAGATGGTAGTAATGACAGACAAAAATGGTCAAGGTTCCAGGAGGACTATTAATATATTTACTGTGTGTGCACAGGAATGCTGCTTAGATAATGATTTCATCCTTCTAGGGGGTTTGCAAACATACAACCCATCAAGTAGGTAATTAAAGTGACTCCCTTTTTTAGGAGGAGATACTGAGGCAGAGATGCTAAGTAGTAAACACTAAGGCTATGTCTACACTATACAGTTATTTTGGAATAAGCTATTCCAGAATAGTTATTCCGAAATAGCTTATTTCGAAATAGCATGTCTGCACTTGCAGGGAAGCCTCAAATTTAATCAGAGGCAGGCTTCCCTAATGTAGACGTGCTATATCGATTTAGAGCCCCAGGAGGAATAACTTAGAATGGCCCTAGTGAGCGGCTATTTCGAAATAGCAGCAGTGGAGCATCTACACACACCTTATTTTGAAATAGCTGTTTCAGAATAGGTGTTATTCTTCATAGAACAAGGTTTACAGAAGTTGGAATAAGCCATCCATTATTTCGAAATAACTGTTGCATAGTTATTTCAGAATAATGGCTGTTATTCTGAAAAAACTTTGCTGTGTAGACACACCCTAAGAGTGTGTCTGTCAGAGTCGCTGTGTCCTTCCTGTTTTCAGATCACTAGACCATTCATTTCCTGATTTAAAACCTTTTTCACCCCTAGTTGGCAGGCAACTGAACTGAAATTTAAAATGAAAAACTAACATAGGAGCTAATTCACATATCAGTTAAAGAGTGGACATCTCTCACTCTGTCATCAGGCTTTTGTAGGAGAAGGAAGAATGCTAAAAAATATATGGATAAGAGGGTTGAGAATTAAATTTAATGTTTGCAAAGTTATTGAAAACGAGTGGGCACTGTTTCCATATCTTTGTGTGGATTAGATAGGAGTGTTAGTCTTCACAAGCACTCATAGCTGTTGCAAAATAAAACTGTCATCTCTTGATTTCCCCCAGAAGAACTTGGGATATAATATTGAGTATATAAGAGAAAGAGGAGCAGTGTTCTTTATATGGAACATTCCTTAGAAGCTGTTTCATAGCTTGTATCTTGCCAAATGGAATGTGCTTTTATTGAGTTTTCTTCTATTTTTGCTCTAACTTTGTTACTAACTTGGAATATTTCACCCCACTTGAAAGGTGAGAAAACTGACTCAGTGTGTGGAAAACACATTGAACATTGACAACTGTATTATTCTTGGTATATTTAAAGATGCTCTTCCTCTCCCTTTTAAAATGAAAGCCTTATATAAATATTTGTGCATATGACAGTTGTGCACATTGCAATCTATGGATCACATCCTGAGCTCCTTACTCAGACTTATTCAGTCCTTACATGGGCAAAATTTCAAGTGTAGTGAATAAAGACCTGAGGATTTAGGTAAAAGGTATAAACAAACCATGTTTTAGGCTTTTTACCACCACTTTAATTAAACTTGACTTAGAAAAATAGTAAGTATCCAACCTGTTAATCACGTACTAGTCGTAGGGCTTGATCCTGCCTTCCAGGACTTTGTGCACATCCTGAAAAAATCCAAAATGTTTTTTAAATGTTTTTGTTGGAAAATTTTCACAGGATAAAAATTATTTCCCAACCAGCTCTGAGCATGAGTGGAGAATGGGGCAGAATATAATTCATAAGTCCGGATATAATTCATAGGCCAGATTTTCAAAGCAGCTCAGCTCCCAGTTAGGCACCAAAATAAATGGTCAGTTTCTCAAAAGATTCAGGACACTGAACCTGTTTTGGAAATCTGGCCCTAACTGCAGGCGCTGGCCACTTGGAAAATCTGGTCAGTGCAAACCACTTTTATTGTGTTTAAAATGAAAAGACCAGCTAATCTTGCTGTTCATAGTCATGAAGAACTTAGCTGAACATAACCTGGAGCTTTAGCACCTGACTGCAGTTGCTCCTCAGTGGAACAGTTGAACACACTTGGTGAAACAGTGAGCACCTCTGATGCACCTCTTATGCAGTGCTAAACACTCTGACCTCCCATTGACTATAATGGGAGGTTGGGGGTTCTTTGGACTTCGCAGAAATGGACTCTTTTTGTAGAAGCTATTTCTCTAGTTTGCTCAACTTTTTGCACAACTCCCATTTCAGTGGCTTGTGGCTGAGGGTTTGTTTTATTTACAAATGTGTTTGTTTTCTATTAGCTTTCAGAGTTTGAGGACTGCTCTCTAAAAATAACCAATTGCCTAACCTGCTAAGTGCATGCATGGTTTCCAGATCAAGTGCCTGTGTGCTACATATTACAACATTTAAACTCCAGATGCAATCAGTTACTCTTCCTGGCTACAATAGTTTATGTCACTGCTTATTTTTTACTAGCCACAAGAACCTTCAACAGGCCATGGATTGTGCACCTGTGACTGACAAAAACAAAGATGAAATTAATATGTTGAAAGTTGCCTGAACAATAAGGAGTGGAGACGGGTGTGCAGTAGTCTTGCGAGCAAGTATTGATTACATCACTCATTTAGTACATTCCCAGGCAACCTTTGATGGTGGAGTCCTGTGCATTGGGATGCCGGGTAGCTCACAATGAAAATAAAAGCTGCTCTCCAATGGTTGAACCTAGCAGGACAGTAGCAGAACTACTTCCTTCTGACTTCCACTATCCATCCCTCCCTCCATGGCAACTACCACCTTCGACCCAGCAGGGGGAGTAAAGTGTACCCCTTTACTCCTGCAGCAGTGAACCAAAATATAAATATGATGCCATCTGCTATAGAGCATTGTTCACCACCTTGCAGAATTCATGTGCATCCTTTTAGCCATGTTTTGTTTAGTAAGTGAGAAATACATGCTCCAATAATAAGAGTATAGCAGTAGGGATAGATTATCGACCACATGATCAGGACAGTGATAGTGACTATGAAATGCGAAGGGAGATTAGAGAGGCTATCAAAATAAAAAACTCAGTAATAGTGGGGAATTTCAACTACCCCCATATTAACTGGGTACACGTCACCTCAGGACGGGTCTGCAGAGATAAAATGTCTTGATACCTTAAATGAGTGCTTCTTGGAGCAACTGGTTCTGGAACCCACAAGGGGAGAGGCAATTCTTGACTTAGTCCTCAGTGGAGCACAGGATCTGGTCCAAGAGGTAAATATAACTGGGCCGCTTGGAAATAGTGAACATAATGTAATAAAATGTAACATCCCTGTGGTGGGAAAAACACCTCAGCAACCCAACACTGTGGCATTTAATTTTAGAAAGGGGAGCTACACAAAAATGAGGAAGTTGGTTAAACAGAAATTAAAAGGTACAGTGACAAAAGTAAAATCCCTGCAAGCTACATGGAAACTTTTAAAAGACACCATAATAGAGGCCCAACTTAAATGTATACCCTGAATTAAAAAACACAGTAAGAGAACCAAAAAAGTGCCACCATGGCTCAACAACCAAGTAAAACAAGCAGCGAGAGATAAAAGACATATTTTAAAAAGTAGAAGTCAAATCATAGTGAGAAAAATAGAAAGGAACATAAACTTTGTCAATTTAAGTGTAAAAATATATTTAAAAAGCCAAAAAGGAGTTTGAAGAGCAGCTAGCCAAAAACTCAAAGTAATAGCAAAATGTTTTTTAAGTACATCAGAAGCAGGAAGCCTGTTCAACTACCAGTGGGGAGGGCCCTTGGATGATAGAGGTGCTAAAGGAGTACTCAAAGATGCTGAAGTCATTGTGGAGAAACTAAATGTATTCTTTGCTTCAGTCTTCATGGCTGAGGATATTGGGGAGATTCCCAAACCTGAGCCCTTTTTTTAGGTGACAAATCTGAGAAACTGTCCCAGATTGAGTTGTCATTAGAGGAGCTTTTGGAACAAATTGATAAACTTAACAGTAACAAGTCACTGGGCCCAGCTAGCATTCACTCAAGAGTTCCAAAAAAACTCTCATGTGAAATTGTGGAACTATTAGCTGGGGTTTGTAACCTATCCTTTAAATCAGCTTCTGTACCTATTGACTAGAAGATAGCTAACGTGACGCCAATATTTTAAAAAGGGCTCTAGAGGTGGTCCTGGCAATTACAGACCAGTAAGTCTAGCGTGAGTACCAGGAAAGGCACTTGAAACTATAATAAAAAATAAAATTATAGATGAACATAATTTGTTGGGGGAAAGTCAAGATGGTGTCTGTAAAGGGAAATCATGCCTCACTAATAATCTACTAGAGTTCTTTGAGGGGGTCAACAAACATTAGGACAAGGGGAATCCAGTGGATGCAGTGTACTTAGATTTCTAGAAAGCCTTTGACAAGGTCCCTCACCAAAGGCTCTTAAATTAAGTAAGTTGTCATGGGATGAAAGGGAAGGTCCTTTCATGGATTGATAACTGGTTAAAAGACAGGAAACAAAGGGTAGGAATAAATGATAAGTTTTCAGAATGGAGAGAGGTAACTAATGGAGTCTGCCAATGGTCTGTCCTGGAACCAATCCTACTCAACCTATTTATAAATGATCTAGAGAATGGGGTAAACATTGAGGTGGCAAAATTTGCAGATGATACCAAACTCCTCAAGATGGTTAAGACAGAAGCAGACTGTAAAGACCTTCAAAAAGATCTCACAAAACTAAGTGATTGGGCAACAAAATGGCAAATGAAATTTAATATTGATAAGTGTAAAGTAATGCACATTGGAAGAAATAATACCAACTATACATACAATATGATGGGGACTAATTTAGCTACAGCAACTCAGGAGAGAGATCTTGGAGTCATTGTGTATTCTTCACTGAAAATATCCACTCAGTGTTCAGCGGCAGTCAAAAAAAGCAAATAGAATGTTAGGAATCATTAAAAAAGGGATAGAGAATAAGACAGAGAATATCTTATTGCCTCTATATAAAACCGTGGTACACCCACATCTTGAATACTGTGTACAGATGTGGTCGCCTGATTTCAAAAAAAGATATATTGGCAGTGGAAAAGGTTCAGAAAAGGGCAACAAAAATAATTAGGGGGTTGAAACGGATCCCATATGAAGAGAAATTAAAAAGACTTGGACTTTTCATCTTAAAGAGGAGACTAAAGGGGATATGATAGAGGTCTATAAAATCATGGCTTGTGTGGAATAAGTGAATAAGGAAAAGTTATTTACTTATTCTCACAGTATAAGAACTAGGGGTTACCTAATGAAATTAATAGGCAGCAGGTTTAAGATATACAAAAGGAAGTTTTTCTTCACTCAGTGCACAGTCAGCCTTTGGAACTCCTTGCCAGAGGATGTTGTGAAGACTGGGACTTTAACAGGATTCAAAAAAGAGCTAGATAGATTCATGGAGGTTAGGTCCATCAATGGCTATTAGCCAGGATGGATAGGAATGGTGTCCCTAGCCTCTGTTTGTCTGGAAATGGATGACAGGAGAGGGATCACGTGATGATTACCTGTCGTGTTCCTTCCCCCTGGGGCATCAGGTATTGGCCACTGTTGGCAGACAGGATACTGGGCTAGATGGACCTTTGGTCTGACCCAGTATGGCTGTTGTTATGTTCTTATGTACATCGTGGTAAGTTGTGAGATCAACACTTGCAAATGTTACTGTCCCCTTACTTGATTTCTAAATAGGAATCAGTAAGAAAATCAATATCTACACAAAATGGTCTAGGTTTCTCAAAAGGATCAATCTCTGTTGTTCAGCTTCTTCCTAAAAATTCATATAAGACCAAGTACCCTGTGAAGCTTTTGTTTTGTATAGGCTGTACTTTAAACAACAAAAAAGCAAATTGCAGCCTATCCTTGCTAGTGTCCATTTCATTTAGTATAACCCTGTCTATTAACATTTGCAATATACTAATTAAAAACTAGAAACTGAAGCATGTTATGGTCTGTGCAATTTCACGGTTTTCATGATATTGTGATTCTGAATAATTCTGAAGAGAATTTACCATTCCCCCCCAAAGCAATAATTTGAAGATAGGGTTTTATACCTATCTTTGATAGGATAACGAGTCTTGTGGATAAGGGAGAAGCGGTGGATGTGGTATACCTAGACTTTAGTAAGGCGTTTGATACGGTCTCGCGTGATATTCTTATCAATAATACTAGGTAAATACAACTTAGATGGGGCTACTATAAGATGGGTGCATAACTGGCTGGATAACTGTTCTCAGAGAGTAGTTATTAATGGTTCACAATCCTGCTGGAAAGGTATAACAAGTGGGGTTCCGCAGCGGTCTGCTTTGGGACCGGCTCTGTTCAATATCTCCATCAACGATTTAGATACTGGCATAGAAAGTACGCTTATTAAGTTTGCAGATGATACCAAGCTGGGAGGGGTTGCGACTGCTCTGGAGGATAGGGTCATAATTCAAAATGATCTGGACAAATTGGAGAAATGGTCTGAAGTAAACAGAATGAAGTTTAATAAAGACAAATGCAAAGTGCTCCACTTAGGAAGGAACAATCAGTTTCACACATACAGAATGGGAAGCGACTGTCTAGGAAGGAATACGGCAGAAAGGGATCTAGGGGTTATAGTGGACCACAAGCTGAATATGAGTCAGCAGTGTGATGCTGTTGCAAAAAAAGCAAACATGATTCTGGGATGCATTAACAGGTGTGTTGTGAGCAAGACACGAGAAGTCATTCTTCCGCTCTACTCCGCGCTGGTTAGGCCTCAGTTGGAGTATTGTGTCCAGTTCTGGGCACCGCATTTCAAGAAAGATGTGGAGAAATTGGAGAGGGTCCAGAGAAGAGCAACGAGAATGATTAAAGGTCTAGAGAACATGACCTATGAAGGAAGGCTGAAAGAATTGGGTTTGTTTAGTTTAGAAAAGAGAAGATTGAGGGGGGGGACATGATAGCAGTTTTCAGGTATCTAAAAGGGTGTCATAAGTAGGAGGGAGAAAACTTGTTCATCTTGGCCTCTGAGGATAGAACAAGAAGCAATGGGCTTAAACTGCAGCAAGGGAGGTTTAAGTTGGACATTAGGAAAAAGTTCCCTAACTGGCAGTATAGTCAAACACTGGAATAAATTGCCTAGGGAGGTTGTGGAATCTCCATCTCTGGAGATATTTAAGAGCAGGTTAGATAAATATCTATCAGGGATGGTCTACACAGTATTTGGTTCTGCCGTGAGGGCAGGGGACTGGACTTGATGACCTCTCGAGGTCCCTTCCAGTCCTAGGATTCTATGATTCTATACTATATCTTCCTTTGAATTCCTGTTTCCTTGACTTTGTATCAATATTAATATTAAAGGAATGCAAATCTGCTAATAGAAGATCCTCCCCGCCCCCCCCCCGCCCCCCCCCAGCTCCCCAACCATTAGAATCAAATCCAGGACCCAGAGAAATCAGTGGCAAAATTCCCACTCATTTCAGTGGGGACAGAGTTTCACCCAACTGATTCAGCAAAGCTGTTAAGCATTTCAGAGCCTAATGTGAAACAAATGCTTATGTGCTTTGGTGAATCAGAGGGCAGGTCTTCACGACAAAGCTGTATTGGTGTTGCTGCAATAGATGCTGTAGCATTAATTTAGCTGGTCTGGTGAAGACCTGGAGAGCACTCTCACATTAATTTCTGTACTTCCCGAGAGGTGTAATGGTGGGAGAGCGTCTCCCATAAGTCAACCTAGATTTGTTGACTCCATTTACGTCATTCATCTAACTGAAGTAGCATAGCTCTGATCAGTTACTGTGGTAGTGTAGGTCTGGCCAGCATGTGTGTGTATTCCCAACCATATTTGTTTAATGTACTTATATTTGTAGTCCTTTTTTGCTCTTTTTAGCTATCCGGAGCTCATAAAGTTAAGAGGGAGTGTGCTTGATTCTGTACCTTATTGTTGATTCATCAATCAACTTGATTACAAGTGCCAATCAGATACACCTTTCTATACCCTTTAATGGTATTGGCATTGCACAGATGTCACTGACAGCAGGTAGTCTGTAGATGGGCCGGATCCTCAGCTGGTCTCAATGGTGTATCTCCATTGACTTTAACAGAGCAATGCTAACTGCTCCAGCATTTCAGATGAGGCAGTGATCTGGAGGGAAAAGCATGGGGTTGAGATTTTGGTGGTCCTGAATTCTAATCCTGGCTTTGCTGGTGACTCTGTATGTAGGTGTGGACAAGTCACTCCAGCTTTCTTTCTCAATTTTTTCCCCATCTGTAAGATGTTGATAATACTTACCCATCTACCTTGAAAGGGTGTTCTGTTAATTTGTTCACATCTGTACAGTGCTTTGGGTGAATAAAGTGCTATAAAGTGCTAAATATTGTAAGCACCCAATATTACAGGGGGCCTTTCAGATATGCATCCAAACCTGGACTCCTAACTTTTGGGGGGTTGCCCATTACTCTTAAATACTCTAAAGAGAAATCAAAATCACATAAGCAAGAAATGATGAGAGGCGGGTGCCAGATATTTTGATGAAAGCCAATAAATTTGTAGGAATAAGAGCCAAGCAGTTTTGCAAAGATGAAAAAGATTAGCTCATGGCGCTTTTGGTCTAGACTATAGTCTTAACTGCTTAACTGAATATGAAACATGCCTTTGAAAAACACCATTGCACTTTGGCCACATACAAATGGTTTCAGGAAAAGGCTGAACTTACTATGATTACTACCTTCTTGCACATTAGCTTTAATGGGAAAACTAGAAAGCTTTTTTTATTGTTATTTTGATAACTTGAGTTCAAGAAATAAATCTTTAAAAAAATATTGTGATTAAAGATTATTTTTAAAGAAAACAATCTGGAGATCTGAATTATGTGTGGAAATCTCAGCTGAGGTGGAGAAAATCAGTTTTTAAGTGTAATTTAATAGAAATAATTCACTCAGGGCTTGTCTACACATACGGCACGGCAGTGGCACAGCTGTATCAACGCATCTGTGCTGCTGCAGCGCTTGTGGTGAAGATAACTCTATGCTGACATGAGAGAGCTCTCCCATTGGCATAATCAAATTATCTCTGCAAGAGGCAGTACCTATGTCAGCAGAAGAAGCTCTGTCACCAACATAGCACTGTCCATACCAGCACATAAGTTTATATAACTTATTTTGCCTTGGAGGTGGTTTGTTTAAACACCTGAGGCTGTAGTGTAGAGATAGCCTCAGCCAAATTGATTGGAGTTGGAATTATTTGTAAAGGAATAGTTTCCCTAAAGGAAAAGTCCTATAAAGTTTTTAATATAGAATGATCTCAGTTTTATATCTTTTGGAACCTTCTTGTAACATTTAATGTAAAATTATATCCCTACTATAGAATTTTACAGGGTGGTTATAAAAACTATAGAAAATGATAATTATCTGTCAAATCATGTAACACTTTAGTATAATTTCTGTGACACCCTGATGATTTAATCCCTATTAAATTCCGTAGGACCTTTTCTTTTTCTTTATAAATAATAAACATATAACTGTTTCCTTACTAAAATGTCTGTAAGAAAAGCATACAAAAGTCCATGGTCTCTGGAAGCAGTTCAGATAGGAATCTGCTCAAAATGAAGTCTTGGAATCAAAAAGTGTAATGAAGTGAACCTTTATGGTACATTTATTTTTATGGCGACAGCAAGGGAGAGAAGGAAAATGGGCCTTCATGTTAACCAACTATTGAATGATTAGCTGAATCGCTTATTTCAAAGTTAACATATTTTCTGTCAAAGAAAATAGAGTTTTTGAGCTCATTAAATTTTATCTAGTTGCCTCATATTGTGAATAGAGAACCAGATGCTTAGCTGATGTAAATTGGTTTAGCTCAAAAACCTGACCCAGTGCCTTTGGGATCCCTTAACGTAGCTCGAAATAAGAAACCAGCTTTTCATTTCAAAATAAAGATCAGTTATGTCATCAATCACCTACTCAGAAGGTCCCTTTTCAAATTAGGGGGTTTACTGCTGGAGTTTGAAATTCTGTCTTTGTACTATTACCTGTAATTCTTATTCAGAGACTGCTTCGGTTGACTTCATTGGGAGTTTTGCCATTTACTTTAATAGAGGCAGGATAAGGCTCTGAGTTATGTTTAAATAAAAAGACAAACATGCTACCGCTGGAGCCCTGAGCCAGGCACTCCATTAATCTCTGGGGCCCCATCCCTCAGAGGACAGGATACCATGGGGGGAGACACCAGAAAGGGGTGGAGCTTGGGGGACGGGTGCAGACACACAGCCCCGGGACCACCCAGACTCCTGGGCCAGATTACAAAAATGTCCTGACTGTAGATGACCCATGGGCTGTGAGTTTGAGATCCCTCACAGGGGGTTGTCTAACCTCTTAAAAATGATGGGAATTCCACAACCTCCTTAGGCAACCTCCTTAACCATCCTTGACAGGAAGTTTTTCCTAATGTCCAATATAAAGCTCCCAAGTTGCAGATCCCTTTCAGCAGTACTCCTTAAGACAGTCATTTCCCATTTTGTATGTGTCAAACTGATTGTTCCTTCCTAAGTGGAGTACTTTGCATATGTCCTTATTGAATTTCATCCTAGTTACCTCACACCATTTCTCCCATTTGTCCAGATCATTCTGAATTATGACTCTATTCTCCACTTGGAACTCCTCCCAGCTTGGTATCATTCTCAGACTTTGTAAGCATACTCGCTATGACATTACCTAAAATGTTGATGAGGATATCAAGCAGAATGGGTTCCAAAATGGATCCCTGCAGAATCCCACTTGTTATGCCCTTCTAGTATGACTGAATCATTGATAACTACTTTAGAGGACTCGTTATCCAACCAGTTATGCACCCATGTTATACTAGTACTGTCTAGATTGTATTTCCCTAATTTATTTATAAGAAGGTCATGCAAGATGGTTTCAAATCCTTTTCTAAAGTCTAGGTATACCACATCTACTGCTTCCCCCTTATCCACAAGGCTTGTTACCCTCTCAAAGATGGCCATTGGGTTGGTTTGAAATTCTTTGTTCTTTACAATTTCATGCTGACTGCTACTTATCTTATTATCTTCCAGATGTTTGCAAATAGATTCCTTAATTTCCTACATTATCTTTCTTGGCACAGAAGTTAAGCTAACTGGTCTGTAGTTTCCTGAGTTGGCCTTATTTCTCTTTTTATAGATGGGCACTATATTTGTCTTTTTTCTGTCTTCTATGACTTTTCAAAGATAGCTAATGGCTCAGCTATTTCCTCAGTCATCTCCTTGAGTATTCTAGGATCCATTTTATCAGGCCCTGGTGAAGACATCTAACTTTTCTTAGTAATTTTTAACTTGTTCTTTTCCTATTTTAACTTCTGAACCTACCTCATTTTCTCAAGCAGTCATTATATTAGGTGTTCAGTCACCACAAACCTTGGTGAAAACCAAAACAAGGAAGTTGTTAAGCACCTCTGCCATTTCCACATTTTCTGTTATTGTTTTTTCCTCCTCATTGAGTAATGCCCTGCCCTTGGTCTTCTCTTGCTTCTAATTAATTTGTATAATGTTTTCTTGTACCCTCTATTGATAGTACAGGCCATCCTCACTATAAGTCCAAGATACGTTCCAAAGAACTTGGACTTATAGCGAAACAACTTAAAGTGAGGAATTTTTTTTCCCGCGGCTGATTTCCATTTGCACAAATTGGTAGTTTTGTGGGGGTTTTGTGTGACTTAAGAGCAGAGAATGGGAGGACTTAATAATGCATCAGTTCCTTCAAGCATCAACAACTTTAGTATACCAGGGCAACTTATAGTGGGGATGCCCTGTGTAGCCCTTTTGTACATAGGGATGAACTGATTTTAAAGGTCCCCTCCCCCACAGTAGCAGTGCCTGTGAGCAGAGTTTTAAATAATTTTGGCTCGTTTTGGAACATAGTGACAGCACGGGCTCTAGAACGAGGAGAGGAGTTTGTCTACATTGTATTTGAAATAGCAAAGAGGTTGTTTTCAAGGGCAAGAGTTGGTGGCTCAAATGTAGGTTGGATATCCATGCTCAAGTCTGTTAGGCTCTGATCCAGAAAAGCACAATCAGTCTTTGACTGGTCTCCTTGATTTCAATGGCACCGCTCAATGGATACCTTTGCATTGCAAAGACAAAGCAGCGGCACCGAGTCTCAGAGCCAGGCTTAGTTGACTCAGGTTTGCAGGGTGTAGTCTAAAATTAGCAGTGCTCCGTGACCCTCCTTCCTTGTTGGATTTGAGAGCCCCAGACTCCAGTCAGAGGAGGAACAGCTTCACCACTGTTTTAGCCCTGCAGCCTGAGTTCTATGATTTTTGTGCCACCATTTTCTTGTTTGCAGTGTAAGTATAATCAAAAGCTTTCAGTGAAGCACACCTTAAAGTGCTTTATTGGATTTGGAGCCTTATTCATTAGGCTGGGCAGGCAGTGTGACTGCTAAGGGTTTGGGGGGCTCTCTTTTTGGAGGACTGATATGTGCACCCTGTATATTTGAAACATAATCCATCCTTACAGCACTTTGGTGCATGTTACAGATGTTTAATAAAAAAAATCCAATAAAACTTTAATAATCTCAAATAATTAGGAAATCTGAACGCATATGTTGCCTAGCAATGAATGTGCTGCTGAGACTTTGAAAGTTGTAATAAGTTGTAAAAAGCAGAGAATGCTCATGTTGTCAGTCAGTGCTGACTTCAGACTCTATCCTTTCACAATACTATTCTCACTACTCTCTGGAGGGTAGCAAAATAAAAATGTGTAGTTAATTGATGTGATGTAGGAAGCAGTTAAACATAATTTGGAGTAGTTTCAAAGCAAGGTTTAATAGAACAGAAGGGAATCATCTTAAGTAAGTGCTGCAAATCAACAAGGTTAGTAGCCAGAGAAATCCTCCTGGGTCAAATGTCAAAGTTAACTGCAGTTTCTGTTCTCAGTATGTTTTTAAGATAATCCTTTTGTTCTGTGTATAGAGGCTCTATTGATCCGGTAACCCTCGTGTTTCCTGATATACTGTTTTCAGATGGATCTTTTCCTGAGGGTCAAAATTCCTATCTCAGTTCTACTGGTTTACACCAGGAGTGAATCAGTGGATTTAATTCAGATTTACACCTATGTGATCTTTATTATCATCCACAGGAAAAGAAACAAAGATTTAAATGCTCAAAATTCTTCCTTTTTTGTGGGGAAGGAGGAAGGGTGTCACTTTCAGATAGTTTCCTCCACTCAGTTTACAACCTGGATCAAAACATATCAGTACTTCTCCAAGATGGTCCAGAAAGGACACTGCAATGCAGCACAAGTTATCTGCTTGCTGCTAAAGGTTGGGACTTGCTTACTACCCTCAACCCCAAGTGTTTTATTTTGTGTCCCAAACAGTTCTAATATTAATGGAATCTCATTTGACCAGTCTGCAGAGACTAATTAGAAGTATATTAAAACTTATTATTTATGAAATACCTCGCTCTTGCATAGTGCTTTAAATTAGTAGATCTGTGAGCTTTACAAAGGAGATAACTTTTACAGGGCACTCATAAACATACAGCTTTCTATAATAGAATGTAATGACAGTCCCCTGTTGAGGTGGGGCAATACCTACTCTGTGTCAAAAGAAGCAATTATTCAAGAAACCAATGCAGTGAAACCACTCACAGTGTGTGTCGCAAGCTGGTGCAGTGTGATGCCACTGATGGAGGGAAAACGTTTTAAATGTTTTCAGTAGTTGCTCTGGCTTCTGAAGTGAGACACAGTGTTAAAGAAAAAGACTATCAGTTATTAGATGTAATTACTGAACACTGAATAGATAATGCTGCAAATGTTACATATCTGCACTCTTATTTAAACCCCACAATTTTTCTGTTACACCCTGGGAAATGTGGCCTTTATGTCATTTCATTTCTCTTCTGTGTATGGCTCACTGCAGTGCACTTGCTTACAAGGGAATTGGTGTTAACAAATTGCAGAAATTAGAGAAGAAAATCATTCATCTCACAGCCCTCTCTGAGTTAATGCTGCCAAAATACACATGTAAATGGTGTACAAAGATTGCCTACTAAGCATAGCCTTGACTTTGTTACAGTTCCGATGTTCCTAAGATATCATTTTTGTACATCAAGAGACCACAATGGCCCGAGTCATGAAACTGTCAACATGTTGACACGTGCCAAAATAGGAAGCTCGTATGTATCCCTCCTTCCCACCCCGGCCCCCCAAGGCTGAGGAATTTGTGTAGTTCTGGTTCTCACATAATGAATGTACTCATATTGAACCTGTGGAAAAAGCTATTAAATATCAAATGGTGCTTCACATTTGAATCTGTGTGCAGGCTTGTGGTGGGGCTCGCACAGTTGGAAATGGTCACCACTTCATTACTGAAGCAGGCTGTAATCTTATTCAAACGAAAAAGCAAAATCTCTTTTGTTTTGTTTTATCTTTTAAATAATCTGATAGAAAATTAGGGGTAGGTCTGAGAAGGGAAATTAACTTCAGAATAAGAACAGCTGGTGCTTTTCTGTTAAATAACTGTTTTGGGAAACCTCTGTTTCATCAAAATGATTATGGTCAACACAAAGATCCATTAAGATAAAGACAAAAGCTGGCAAAAACAAATGGTGACAGGAGGTAGAGGAGCCTACCTCTGTGAGTGTAAATGGCAAGGGGGGGGAGGCGTTTCTTTGATAAGTAGAAATAATCAGATATTCTACCAAAAGGTTTTTTGGATGGAAAATGGCTTTTTGATAAAACAGATTTTTGAGAAACGTCTATTTTTTCCTCAAAACATTTTGTAAGGGAGACAAAATATTCCCAATCAGCTGTAATGTTAAAAGCAGCAAAAATGATCCCCTTTCCCAGTGTGGGGAGAACACAGCGAATCACTTAGGCCAGCTCTGTACCAAAGGGGAAGGTCAAATCAAGACCTGCTAAATAGAACTCCAGAGGCTCTATCACAACAGCATTGATCTTCCACTTAGTGAAGACATGCCCTAACTTATCCTCTCACTGTTCCCTCACCATCACAACACCTATCCCCATGCTAGAATGAGGGCAGAACTCCTCCACTGTGCTTAAAGCACAGCTGTGAGTTATATCCGTATCATGTGCTGACTTGCACAGAAGGGGTGAAATTTTCCAAACGGAAAGTATGAAGTGTGTCACCTGAATTAGGAGCCTGATGTTTTTTCTCAGCGCCAGTTGACGATACTGTGAACCTAATCAGGAACCTAATTTTGGATTTAATGGCAAAATTTTCAAAAGCGCTTAAGTGAAACAGGAGCCTAAGTCTCATGGGCCTTCTGTGTGCACTTAAGTATGAAATATTTTTCCAGAGTTTGGGTCCGGGTTGGTGCTACCCTTGTAATAAATTACAGAGCCCCTTGATAAATTATATTCATAAAGAATCTTAAAGTGCTTCACTTGTAATCTGCTTAGTAATCCATGGCTGCTGGGACAGATTCTAACATTCAAAAACTCTGAGCAGTGCCATCTCCCATACATCTTAAAAAAAACACTTCCTTCTGTCCTCCGCTAACTGGGATACCCACTCTGCCCTCCTCCCCAGGTTCCACTCTCCTGAAGTACAGCACAGACAATAGTCAGTCTTTAACTAGTGACAGGTGTAAGGTTTGATCTCACATGATGCCCAGTCAGTGCTCATTTCCATTGCAGCATGCACTGTTGTTACAGCCATGTTGGTCCTAGGCTATTCGAGACGCAAGGTGGGTGAGGTAATCTATTTTAGGTGACCTGAAGAGGAGCTCTCTATCAACTTGAAATCTTGCCTCTTTCACCAACAGAAGTTGGTCCAATGGAAGATATTACCCCTCTCGCCTTGTCTCTGTTTCCATTACAATAGCCAGGTGGGGTCCTCATTGTGCTAGCACTGTTCAAACATATTAAAGTAAACCTCAGCATCAGGAGCTTTCAGTTTAATTGTGAGAAATTAGTTGTGCTTGTTAGAAATGTTGCGGCAGGGGAAGGGGAGGTGGGTGAATGGCAGTGCAAGCTGGGCTTTGATAGGATAGCTGTGTGCACAGTTTGTAGAAGCTGGTTTGTTTGTGTTTGTAATGGAGACAAAGAACCACATCTCTAATAGCTGTCTTAGCTCCCCACCTGCTTTCTGATTAACTTCTGACAGGGTGCTGTAGGCATCATAGGGGAAATGAATCTTAAGGAGGGATGTAAAGAAGGCTAAAGGGAGTGGGTTTAGGGATTAAGTGGGAAGGAATGTTCCACAAATAAAGGGTGGCACAGGAAAAAAACATAAAAGTGGTTTTTGGCAAGAGTGGATTTGTGAGTGCTCAAAGACATTTCATGCTCATTGCTCGGTAAAGGAGTCTGGAGTTAGAAACTTTCACTATAAACCCCTGAAATAAGCAATACTGGGTATGAAATAACCATTAAGAAAAGCTGTGGGATGAGATGTAACTGTAGCAGACAGCTCCAATGAAAAGTTTGTAACAAGGTAATGGGAGCTCATCTTCCTCCAGCCTTTATTTTTCTTGGCAGTAAATGGTGAGCAGAGACAGAACATTGTTGTCTGTAGTTTTATGTAAAACTCATGATTTTTTTTAAATATAAAAGCCATTAACAAATGCTGTGTTTCAAATTTGTTTTTATAGATTTCATAATACAGGTACATTAATTACAGTGTAGTTATAGAACTGTCCCAGTTTTTTTACAATTGCCACTACTTTGTTATCCTTAAAATCTGCATTAATTAATATTACCCCTTTTAGTCTTGCCCGTAATACATGTGTTATTTTGTAGAATCCTGGTACACAGATACATTGTCATTATAATGTAATTACCATGAAGTTTTACTTTGTGATAATGTATTTGTTATAAAAAGCTACAAGTAGAAATTAAATTATATGGGTGCACTTGATTTATAGTGTAGCTATGAATTACATTTTCTCTGCATTCTCACGAAGTTACAAGGAATTTTCAAGTAGATAATTCAAAGTCCTGATGAAAGTTCAGTATCTGTCTCTGGAACTCTCTATGTAGTTATTAGGGCACTGAACTGGGACTCAGGAGACTTGGTTTCTAGTCCCAGTTCTGCCACTGGTCTGTGAGATGTCCTTGGGCAAGTCATTTCCCTTCCCACTATATCAGTCTTCCCCCATCAGTAAAATTAGAAAAATCAAGATACTGACATCCCTTGTAGTGCAGTTTGAGACCTGCGAATGAAAATCACAATGTAAGAACTGCTAGATGGTGGTATAATTTAAATATCCTTGTATTTCCCATAGATGTGTATCATTTTGAAATGAACCCTTATTTCTGTGTAATAACAAATTTATACATGTAACGACCATGAAGCTTATTCAGAAGTATAATAAAAAACCTCTCCCTAGCAGCTGTATGAACTGTGATACAACTGTATCTGTATTCAGCACAAGCATATTGAATGCTGCTGGTGTGAACAAGAGTTCAAAAAAAAATTCCCACCAGCTGGGAACCGGGCCCTTCTTGCTTCTCCCTCCGGTAATATGAGCTGTTGGAACTGTCTGAATAAAGTTTTCACTTTTTGGTCTTTGGGCATATACAGTTGGCTTTTTGAAGAAGGTGTATGCCTAAAACTGCAAAGAGTCTTCCTTTTGATATTGCTTTGTGATAAAGAAATTCAGCTGAATAGTGTTCACATTAAAGAAGTACAGTAATTCTCAGGGCAAGATTAAACTGCTAAAAGAAAATATATCAGTCAGAGTAGAAACTGGCTGCAGATTTTTTGAGAAGTTTTTTGTTGGCCTGAATATTGAGATGAAATTTTTAGAGACTTTACAATGGAGTTCAGTCACCATATGGACTGGATATTTTGGCTCAATAGAAGCACTAGGTATTCAGTTTGTTTCTGCAAATGTCTTTTTGCAATTAATGAAGACAGAAATAAGGTCAATTCAATAAATGTAGTGCAAAAAGTTTAAGAAAAATGCATCTAAGAAAAGCTACAGTAATGTACTACAACAAATTAGAAGCATAAAGTAAGCATTCAGATTCACTACAGAAAAGGGCATGTATTACAAAAATATTGTTTACAGGATATACTTGAATGCAGATATTGCAGCTGGCAGCTACTTTGTTTCTGTTTTGCAGTGGTTTCACAGAGCTATTGAAGTGCTTATTTTTTTGCACTTTTGGGAAGGTTTTTTTTCTTTCCCTCAGTTTTAAAAACATCACGTTGTGAATGTAAGTGCTTAAATATTCTGTTTCCTAAACTGTTTTGCCAGAGTTTCTTTACGTTTTAAAGGAAACGTTTGACATTTAAAATGCGATTTTAGACACCTTCTGTAATTTTATTTTGAAAATGTTTGGTTATAGTTGCTAACAGTCTGATCTTGAAGATTTTATTACTCTCAGCTGTACAGGTTAAATATCATCAGGATATCTGGCTACAATGCATTTGACCATTCTGAGACAGTTAAAATATCTTTCAAGTTAGTTATATAGAAGAAACTTTAACCATGTTTACAAACCATGCTAAAGTCTCCATTCTAGAATGTTGTTAAATTTATATCTATTCAATAAGTCTTGACTCATGCAGACCATGTACACACTAAAGATGTTAAATAGCGGTTATCTGGCTAATTGTGTAGTCGATACAACTTGTGTCGACTACATGAGTAATAGATAAGGGGGCCCTCTGCAAAGCTGATAAATTGTTTACATCCCTAGTACACACACTTATTTTTAAGCACACAAGTAATCCCACTGAATCCAAACATCCATTTAAGCACGTGTGTAAGTCTAGTAAAAGCAGAATTCAGCTAGCACAGCCCCCCAGGTATTCAAGTCCCACTACAAGGGAACTAAAGCTATGTCTATACTTTGATCTCTAGCATGATCTATCTTCAGTTTAGTGGATCTAGTAAGGACCCACAGTACTGAATGCTGAGGGCGCCCTCGTCGACCCCGGTGCTACACAGGGTTGTGTGGAGAAAGGGAGGTTGATGGTAGAGTTTCTCCCATTGACCTCCTGCAATGGGACCCCCACCCCAGAAATTCGGTTTAAGGTACATTGATTCTAGCTACACTATTATTGTAGCTGAAGTTGCATGTCTTAAATCAAATTTCTCCCCCAGTGTAGACTTGGGATGCTCTAAGCCAAAGAACCCAGAAGAGCTCTTATGTGTATTCAAATCCCACAGAAAAGGAGCCAAGTCCACAGAGCTGAGCAGATTAGTCATATTTAGGACATCTGCACAAAGTATGGTGCCTGGCATCTCCAGAGGGCCAAGTTTGAGAAATCTGAAATGAAACATTACACATTCCTCAGAAACCTGCATATTCTATTCTGGTTTATATATTGCTGTTTGCCATTCTAGTTCTTCCACTAGGATTACAAGGGAAGAATTTTCTTTTTCTTGATTTCCCTTACCACAAAGCTGTCTCAAAGGGATGGTCCTCTCCTTTTAGGCATTTTAGGCACAATCCATGTGTGTATGTGAACTTGCTGGCTATGCTGGCTGGAAAACAAGATGGGGGAGAGCTCTCAAAGCTGTAGTTTTCCTGTGTTTCCAAATAAACATGCCTAACTGTGATAGTTGAGAACGAGAATGTGGTAGCTACTGGGAACAGCTTTATTTCTCTTTGTGGATAAACTAACTACTGTTTCAGAATGCTATACTTTGTTTTCCTTTCTGAGAAGGTACATGGACTTCGACAGAGTATAGGTCTTCATTAATATTTTTTTCATGTGTCTTTTCACGTGCATGTCCATGAATATATGTAGAAAATGGAATGTTTTCCTGAAAATTCCATGTAACTACCAGAGTTTTAAGAAAGCAATTAAAGCTGTTCTGTGCCCAGCTCAGAAATAAATATCATAATACTGTCTAACTGCATGCTTAAGTACTTGAATCAGTTTGGTAGTACACAGGAATAAGGGTTCACCTGAAAATATGGAAGCTATTTGACCATTCCATATGCAAATCCATATAAATACAGGAAAGTGAACATGAGAATTCCATGACATAGCAGTGGTCAGGCAATTAAAAGGTACTAACTATAGTATAAACTATGTAATTAAACTTCTGAGTCTCCAATTTTGCAGTAAGTATATGAATTAAAAATTATATCTTCAAAGTTGTTACATCAGTGTTACCATGGAGTTTGTGTACCAGGATTCTTTTAAAAAAGAAATGGTAATTATATGTAGCAAATGAGAACAGTACTGTAGATACAGTGCAACCATATTGTAGTTAATATATGTGTATGATGAAGTGTATCTCACATCTCTACTTTTGCAATTAGCACTTTTTTAGCAAATCTAAACATTATGGGCCCAATTTGTGTTATGGTAGCATGACGAGGCTTCAGTCAATATTGGGGACCTGTTGTGCTAGCGACTATACAAACACACAGTAAGGACTGTCCTTGCCTCCAGATTCTGCCACTCTTAGGGTCAATACTATCTTACTCTGATGCTTACAGAGTAAAATAGTAATTAAGGCCTTGTCTACACTACCACGCTCAGTTGACCTAAGTTACACTACTCCAGCTACCTGAATAATACTGCTGGGCTATGTCTAGACTACATGGCTCCGTCGACGGAGCCATGTAAAATAGTTTATTCGGCATAGTCAAAGAAGCGGGGATTTAAATAATCCCCGCTTCATTAAAATAAAAGTGGCCGCCACGCTGTGCCGACGATCAGCTGATCCGGCACAGCGTGGCAGTCTAGACGCGGCGCGGTCGACAAGGGAAGCCTTTGTCGACCGCTCTGGTATGCCTCGTGAAACGAGGTTTACCGGAGCAGTCGACAAAGGCTTCCTTGTCGATCCGCGCCACGTTTAGACTGCGCCGCAGCCGGATCAGCTGATCGCCGGCACAGCGCCGGCGCCATTTTTATTTTAATGAAGCGGGGATTATTTAAATCCCCGCTTCTTTGACTATGCCGAATAAACTATTTTACATGGCTCCGTCGACAGAGCCATGTAGTCTAGACGTAGCCCTGGAGTTGACATAGTTTATGTTGACTTACTGTGATGACTACATTGCACTGAGTTGATTGGGAGATGCTCTTCTGTCAATTTACATTATTCTTATCGTTGCAGTGGCGTACTGGAGTTGAACGGAGAACTCTCTGCAGTTGATTTAGCGGGTTTTCCCTAGACATGCTAAATTGACTTCTGCCACAGCAGCTTCGATCCCCAGTAATTGTAGACATGTCCAGTGAGAGAAAAGGTGGCAAAATGGGTTTTATATATGCGTTCTCAATTTTAATCATCTGGTATCATTAATGTATCTGGTATCATAATTAATCATTCTTACAGTGTAAACCTGCCTTTCACAAATAGTGCCATGTGCACACAAGTACTGTTAAACTATGTGGTACTATTTTTACTGTTATATTTATAGTAGATGGGGGTATAATTTAAAGCTTTTCAATTCACAGAAGCTGTAAACTGATTTTGGGGTGGGAGGGAGAGTTTGAATTTTTCCCTGAAAAATGAAGCTAGCTTAAAAACCTAGTGTTGTGCAAGAGAGGAAAATGCTGGCATAATCTTGTACATGAAGTATGATACTGGAAATAGCAACTTTTCCCCCTCCTGTTTGTTTTTCCAGTATGGGGTACTGTATCCTTTTTGTCCATGGTTTGAAAAAGCTCTGTGCCTGGTTAAATAGATGGGGAACTACAGTCCTGACCCTCTCTGCTTTGCTGCTGCTGCTGTTGCTGTTCTCTTGGAAGACTGTGAGACAGAATGAAATCTGGTTGTCAAGAGAATCCCTCTTCAGGTATGATCAGCCACAGGAAAAATATTTGCTATATCTCTAAATTTATTTTTAAAGAAACGAATGCATCGCTTGTTGTTGTTGCATGGAACAAATCATTTTTATTGAGTAAAAGAAATAATTCTACTATTGTGTTGTGGCTTACCATTTTTATATAGTGCTAAAAAAGTATGCTTTTTATAAAGAGGAGGAGGACCCGGTTCCTGCCATGAGGATATGGTATAATGTATCAGTTTATACTTTTTAACTATCCTGGTATATGTGTAAAAGAGACAGATGGAGAGAAGAATTTTACATAAAACTAACAAAGAACAATACTTTAATGAAATTATTACTTGTAACAGTAATCCCAATTTACTTGGATCTGTCCCATGGTGAGCATGAGCTGGCACCCATGAGCCTTGGCACCTTCACCCGGTTATAGTGAAAGCGCCCGTGGTCCCAAGCCTTAATTGCCTTGCCCCCTGGGGCTGTAGTGTGAGGGCTGGTATCCCTAGGCCTTGATGTGCCCCTCCCCCTAGGCTCTAGCTTCTTATGGTGTATGGCTCTGATTGGGTTTTTTTTTTCTCACTGGTGTCTGGTCTCCAACTGAAAAAAGGTTCCCCATAGCTGGTCTGAGTCTCAACAGCCAGCGCAGGACTCCTTTTGCTCTCTCCAGCTTCTGGCAGCATCACCATATCTAGCCTTGTGCCAGTCAGCCTCACCATCCACACTCCTATAGCTCCAGCAAGAGACTACCAGTGCTCTGGCCCAGCAGCTCATCTGACACTGATCTGCTGGGCCCTGACTGGCTGCTACCCACACCGTCATTCTAAGGAGCTTGGAGGACCTCTTTCCACCCCTTTCTAGAACAGGGTATGGCAGGACTACAAGGTCTCCAGTAGGGGGCCTCAGGACCTAGTCCATCCCTTCACAATCACCAACAAAAAAAGTCAAATCAGGTTTTATGAGCAGGTCTAAACCTCCCTTGTAGCACTATGACCCAAACTGGATTATGCTAAAGCAGGGGGTTTTAACAAGGTCTGGGAGTAGTGTGCCCTGAGTCTTCTTTCAGTTATCAGGTCACAGTCTGAAAGATATTGAGAACCAGTGTACTACTGTGTGAGAACAAAAAAGTGAAACTGCCTAGAAACAGAAGTGACATGAACTCTCCAAACTGAGTGAAATGTAAACAATAGGAATAGTGAAATGGAAATAGAATCTTTAGCATCCTTTAGGGGTTAAAATAAGTGACATTTCCATCATTACACAGGTAAAGAAATCTGTCATTGAGGGATTGTGTGTGTGTTTCTAAAACAAAGTAAATGGAACACTGCTGAGAAAACCGAAAGATTCTGTAAAGGATAACAGGAAGAAAATGACTTCAGTGTTCTCTCGCCTAATATCTGAAACTGTGCAAACACTGATACCAACACTGTCTGCATATGAATAAGCTTTGATTTGCACAATATGACTATTTTAAAGTAAGTTTTAGTTAAAAAACCCAACAAAATCTTTGACTCAGTGTGTTTGTTAAAAATCCTGTTATCTTCTACAGGTATGGTTCATAATATGGTAGTAATACTATTAGAAAAATACAGAATATATTTTAGTAACATTTTAATAATGGTAAAAACTAAATGCCATAAAGTGTCAAAGATTTCAATGTTCTACTTGTCTATTGTTTGCCAATCTGTTTCCTTTACAACCTCATTTATATATTTTTCATTGAAGCATACCACTTAGAATTCAGTTTTTTTGGCAAACTTATTAAATTTACTTCTTGATGCTTTTTTTTTTTTTAGCAATTATCTAGTTGTGAAGTCATTGTGGTAATGCAGGTGATTTGTAATTCAATTGTTTAAATTGATTTTCTAAGCTATTCACTCTTATTATAAAGGAGGATGACCTTACTGCTAAACCTTTTATATATTCCTTTAAATCAGTCCCATGCTATAGATGCAGATGGAACTGTGTTAGATGTTTTTAAAAGATTTGAAATAGGATTTGCTTCAATATAACACGATTCACTGCCTATCTCCTAAAACATGTTTACGTCCTAAACAATGGAAACCATGGCAATCAGATCCTGGGCTCAGTTACCAACTCATTTTAAGCACTGGTTTTCTGTCCAAACCTTCGAAGGTTACTGCCAACAATTCAAAAGAAAACTCTTGCCTTGCAATTTGGAAGATTTCCTTCATTTTGAAGGGGGAAGAGTCTGTAATTACATGTTTTGTGTTCATAAAATCCCCTGGTAGCAATTTCACATTAGATGGATTCAGGAGATATTGACTGAGTAGACAGGTCCCTCTCCCTTTTGGAGAAACAAAGAACTCATGGACCATTTCATATGCAGAATTAATGGGCTGAATTCATTGCTGGTTTAGCAGGACTGAGCTTGTTGGGGTTACTTTAGCATCTATTCCTGCCTGTCTTCCAGTTTGTAATACTTGGTCATATAAACATGCAACTGTGCTATGAGTGTGGTCTCAGCACCCCAATGACTTCTGTTTTATACAGTCACTCTTCAAAACTACATTGTTCCAGTTTGCTGAGTATACCATGGTGCATGTGCATTTGGCATCTTTGAGTGGAAATGTCGAAGCGTGTGCTTACTTTTCCTTCATTGTGATCATGAATATGACCATATGTGCAGAGATGGCTGGGCTGGGAGAGACACTGCCAACCTTGATTTGTTTGCCAAAGTAGATGTATCCATTGGCAGGATTTGGAAGAGGCAAAGAAAACCACAAGAACTTAGGAAAAGGGGAACTCTGTTCCCTTCCACTATCTTCTCAAAGAAAATGCTGTTTTAGTAGTCTGAGAAAGTGGAAGATCAGGTCTCCTGCCTCCTGAATTCTTGCAATTTATGCTGCCTCTTTTCCTTGCTTTCAGTGGCCAAGAGAGCAGATTTAGTGCCTCTTCCTCCCTGTTGAATCTGCTGGCCAGTATAAGCAAGTCCTGATACAAGTAGGTTTGAGACAACAAAGGCTTCCTGCTTGCTGCCTGCCTCCATCATCTCCCATTATGCTGTGGGTGGCCACCTTATGTATGTGGAGGCAATTCTGGGACTGGAGCTGTTTGATAGCTGCTCCCTGGTGCTAGGATGTTGGAGAGATATCTTTATGCTGAGGTTTGGTGAGCAGAAGTAGGCATTAGCATTAATGAGGACTGGGATTCCCTGGGATAAGAGTTCAAATGGGACTTTTCAGGATCAGAAGCTGGGAGGGGGGTGAGAAAGGTACATTGAGCAGGGAAATTCTATGTTAGGAGAAAGGGGGAAAGGACTCCTGGCTCAGATGAGTGAAGGGGATACTGTAAATAAAGGAAGGGGGGAAATAGAGGATGAATGTGGGGAGAACATCAATAAACTGAAAGGGACAAAGCAGTGGGAGGAAGCAGGGAAACAACAGGGAAAAATAAAAAGAGGAATAAGGAGATGAGACTAGCACAATATAAACTTATACATGGGGAAAATGATAAAAGCCAACTGATTTAGTAGATGGTACTTTGATTTCAAGACACCTGTCTCTGTCCATGCACACTGGGGAGGGGCCTTTAATGTATTTCCTGTTTTCTCCATTTTCCTTTCTGTTTCCAACTTCAGCTTTTAATTAATTGTTGCTTCTTGCCATCTCATTTTGTCTCTCGCATCTACTTTTCATTCCTCTGTCTGAGCCTTGACTGGACTGTGGTTCTTGGATGGTTTTGGCAAGTGGGTGAGACCTGCCTGATTACATACTTATTTCTGTAACTTGTCTGTGCTCAGTGTTTTGTGGTATCTGCTGCCCTGCAGACATGTGCCCCTCCCTTTTCAAAGCTCTGGGAAGTATCTGACAGCTGAGTGAGCTGCTCCATTTGGGGAAAAAAAACAAAGAGTAAATCATTGGAATGCTCCTTCCTGTTCTATCCTGCTAGGAACACAGCAGGGGGCAGACTACTGCTGCAGGGGGAGTGTTGGAGAGACTGCTGTGCTGCTTTGACATCCCTCAGCAGGGATAGCTCACAGAGCTATGAGGGAATCCCAAGCAGCACAGGGATCAGCTCTGCCTTCCCACCACACTGCACTGTGGGATGTTTACCCACATTGCTTTGCTCTGTCTGTCGTCCGGATGCTAGCAATATGGCCATGAAATGTCAACAATAGGAGGCAGAAAAACTGGCTTGACGATTTTTCACTGTTGGTGACATTTGCATGTTAACAGCACTGTTGTCGCCAAACCTTCCCAGTGTAGATGTAGCCTCAACATTGGCCAAGTAGGATGTGGCTAACGATGACATTTAAAGTTGGGAATTCTAATAGTAGCTAACAGTGTGTTGTATCTCACCGTGACTACTTGATGCTGTTCATTTTTATGTGCGAGAGAAAATATGTGCAAATGTCTTGCCTGCTTTTATCTTTCATTTATGACAGATAAAGGTGCCAAAGTAGTCGGAAGAGAAGAAAATCCTCCTGAAAAGTGACTTTTATACTCAGTGGATCTGTTTGTTTGTTTGTTTTTTCCCCTGGAGTTGGCTTGGTTACAATAAATTCTTTAAAGGAAAAAAGGGTTTGGAAATGCATAATGGAAAAATATGTTCTCGAGGTTGGGAGTGGGGCTTGGTGGGAAACAGAAATGGAAAAACACTGTGTGCTGCTTTGTTATTTATACTCCACCCTTTCTCACTTGGCTTTGGTTATGAACATGATTGTTTCCTCTTTCAGACAGAGAACAGTATCCTGTTCTAATCAAGCACTATGGTTCAGAAGTGTTATTTATTTACTTAGGCGCGCGTCCTACAAATATCTGATACAGTGTGTGTTCTTGAGGCATTCAGTGAAACTCCTCGTACTGTGTCAAGCATTTGCAGGATCAGCACATCAGTTTATATAAAAGAAGAACAAATAGGTCAATGAGAATTATTGGCTGAGCAAAGAGGAATAAACAAAAAACCAGCAGCAATACAAATATTATCCTTCTTTCCTATTCCACACACACACCACAGGCAGAGAGAGAATTTTCATCTAGGGAGGTCTTAATAAATGAACCATAGTGATTGATTAATTATACTTAAAGGGCAACTGTCAAAAGAAAAATACTATTTTAAAAAAATGCCTGTGTCACTAATAAGATGGTAGTTCATTAGAATTAAACATGTAATTCTCACCACTTACTCATTTTGCTGTGTTTGGGCAGGGCTTTTATAATGAGATCAACCACTCACAGGGGCTTTATAATGAGATCAACCACTCTTTAGACTTACAGCTACTGAATAGCTCTGAGATGTTAACAGTTTTGAGTCACTACTTACATTTTCATATAAGGCGTAGTCATTGATGTAATGATTCAATTTCCATATAAGAATTAATATTCTAGTAATGCCTTGAAGGTTGTAAATGACTTTACAGGGCCAATGGAAATTAATGCAGCCATAGCATTCACACATTACTTGCTGCTGGTATATAATATTTTTGTAAAAACTAATATAGAGACTCATTCTCTTAAGAATAGTATCTACAAACTGCTTTAATTCAACAGTTAGTCACAGAATGACTTGTGCCATAGTGATAAATAATTTAGAAATATCTTATGATTAGGAAACCATACGTAATTTTTTAACCCCTGTAGGCAAAGCACAGGTCTGTTGTTAGCGTGGATATACCTGTAAAAAGGTTCTTGTTCTCATCGTGCATGCACATCGATCTGCCTTTCCTTCTCTCACCTCCACAGTGCTAATGCCATTCTGTCCCATCCTCATTCCCACCAAGGCCCAATATGCTTCCCTCCTCTTCTTATCCAGGCCTTCTATGAGACCTCTATATCGGCTCCTCTCCCAGTCCCATCCTGGACTAATCCCATTACCTTTTTAAGTGATGTGGGTCTCAGAAGCAGCTCTCTCTAGTCTCTCAGGTGAGCCAAGACTTGGCTTCCTCTTTGGAAACTAATAACATCAGCATGCTCTAAGACTGGAAAGGAGGAGCAAGGCAAAGCCTGGTGGAAAGACTGGAAACATGATTTCTGCAGTTGCTTTCTGTAGATAGAACTGGGGTCTGATCTGGTGGGTGGGAAGGAGGAAGCAGCAGTGAAACAAGAGTACCTTAACCTTAACCAAACTGTGTGAAAAGAAATTGGGCTGAAGTTTGAGTCAGTTCTTGTTCTTTGTGACATGAACCTATTCACCCATCTCTGCTCCAAATAACCCTTAGAAATCCTCTGGCTGTCTGGAAGCGGTATGTCTCTGTTTAATGTAGCAAGAGAGCATCTAGTTCCTTGTAGGAGAAATGCCCTATGATGCACCTTCTTGCATTATTTCTTAGTGTCCAGCATCATTACAGCATTTCTTTTAGAGTCGCACAATGTTGTGCTCTCTTCTGTATATTTAATCAAACAGCTACTGAGTCAGGCTTTTTATTGATTTGGAAATGGGGTGAGCATTTGTGCGTGTGTGGTTTTCTGCCTGTGTTCTATATGATAATGCCAGTAGTTCAGTTCCTTTTCAGCCCCGGGTACCTTCTGCTCCTGTGTAACCCACTATGCAGTGTGCATCATGCATCCCCCTCTAGTGGCTGATTCAGGCAGAATTATTACCCACTGCCAATTCTAGCTAAGGTACTTAGGTTAAGAGTTTTAATGGTGACTAGTGACTTGGGTTCCTTGGCCTTTGGGTGCCCAACTTGAGAAGCCTGAAAGGGGACTGATTTTTTTAAAAAGGTGCTAAGTACCTGCCATCTGCAAATCAGGCCCCATAAGAGTCTATAAACTGGGCATCCAAAATTGATGCATTTACTTTGAAAATTTAATGATCTGTTCTTCAACTCCAGGGACAGAGGTCCTTGGTGCTACAAACCCCATGCTTAATCCCTGGTGATAGCCTGCAATTCATGTTTTGCATTTATAGAGTGATAGCTGTACAAAACTGTGACTGGTTTAAAGCTCTCAATCTGTGGGCACCTGTCTGAACATTTAACAGTTAACCTCTTTCCATTTTTTGTTTCCCATTTATAGCTCAGGTGTGCAGACTCTGCCCCATAATGCCAAGGTACATTACAACTATGCCAATTTTCTGAAAGACCAGGGTCGTAACAGTGGAGCCATCTATCACTACAAAACTGCCCTCAAGTAAGTTCCTTGAAACAACTATTAAGACTGTTTACTTAAACTTTCCTCATCGGGCATATGAAGTGTTGTGTTTTTCTCTTTTCCTAACAATAGGCAGCTCCTTGGTAGCAATTACGGTTTAAGTTGAAAGCTCTTTGGCTCAGTGTTTCTATGTCATTAAATGAGGTAATTTGGCATCTCTCCCATTCTTTGTGTGTCATTCAGAAGTTTCCATAGCTACACATCAAGCAGTGAGGTGTCATTTGCTCCACTAAGTGTACACTGGTAAATGGGAGGGAGTTGCCATAGCTGTATTTATAGGCTCTCAGGCCATTTATATTAATACATTATTAATGGTGCATGTATGAAAAATACCAATTCTGTTACCACCAAGGTAGAGTAATGATAATACTTAACACCTATACAGAGTTTCACATCTTCAAAGCACTGTACAAATACTGGCATTACTTTATCCTCAGAACATCCCTGCCTAGTAGGCAGGTAAATAGTTTTGTCCCCATTTTACAGAATGAGTATCTAAAACAGCAAGATGAGTTGACTTGCCCAAAATCACAGAGGGTATGTCTACACTGCAAAGTTAATTCGAAATAACAGCTGTTATTTCGAATTAACGTCAATAGCGTCTATACATGCAAACCGCTATTTCGAATTTAATTTGAACTAGCGGAGCGCTTAATTCGAATTTGGTAAACCTCATTCTACGAGGAGTAACGCCAAATTCGAAATAGCTAATTCGAAATAAGTGCTGTGTAGACACTTAATTCGAATTAGCTGGCCTCCAGCCCTTCCCAGTTTCCCCTGATGGCCACTCTGGGCCAAACCAGGAAAACTCCTCTCCTCTCCTCCAGCCCCGGAGCCCTTAAAGGGGTAGACTCTGGCCAGATGGCACGTGCCAGAGCCAGGCCTGCCAGCAGTCGCAGCCCCTCACCCAGTGGCCGCACAATGCCATCCAGTGGCAGCCAGCCATCCCCCGCCCAGTCCCCCAGCACCCAGGGGCCAGCCAGGGGCCGTAGACAGCGTGCACCCGCCTGGACTGGTGCGGAGATCATGGACCTCATAGAGGTTTGGGGGGAGGCCCCCAATGTCCATGATCTCCACACCAGGAGGAGGAATGCGGCCGTCTATGGCCGCATAGCGGCCACCATGGCCCAGAAAGGCCACAGGCGCACCCAGGAGCAGGTGTGCCTGAAAATTAAAGAGTTGTGGCAGGGGTTCGCCAGGGCCACCTGGGGCGGCACCGCAGCAGGGGCTGACACCCGCCCCTACTTCCCTGCCCTTGACTGCATCCTGGGGGGCAGGACGGTCTGTGCCATCCCGGGGGCCAGCGAGCTGGGACCAGAGGGCCCTGACCCGGGCGCGGCAGAGGGGCCAGCATGGAGGGTGCCACGCCAGCGGGACCCCCAAGCTGTCCCGGCACCGGAGTCAGCAGGGTCGTCAGGGGAGGCCACACCAGGTAAGTGCCATCACTATCCCCTACCCCGGGAGGGGCGGAGGAGGGGGGAAGACCAGGGACCGTACGCATGGGCCATGCCTCCCATGGATCACGCAGCCAACTGTGCACGTGCGGGCATGTGCCGTGCCACCCTTGGGCAGGTGGCTCCAGCTGCGTGCCACACAGGGACCGTGGCCCGATAGCCACACACGTGTGTGAAGAGACCTGACACACTCCCGACCCCGGGGCGGGATCCAGCAGGACGCCCTCCCTTCACACGCCCCCTCTACACAGAGGCAGGGGACATCTCCCCCCCACCTCGGCCGCACTATACATGGCACAGGGGCATGGGTGCAGTGTTGGGGCAGCTCCCACTCCTGGGGAGAGCCAGACATCCCGGCCATGGCCTCTGTGCAAGCACGTCGGATCTGACAGTGCAGGGCACGGTCGCCCTCACCTCGCAGGGGGTGCTGGGCATCATCTACTGCGTCCCCAGGGAGAACTGACCACTCCCCTTCTTTCTTCACAACCGCATCAGCTGCATGTGCAGGGTGCATCACCCCTCCTGGGACATGCTCCCGCACCCGAGGGCTCCTCTGGACCACCAGCATGTGGCAGGGGTACCGGGACCAGCACCTGGGGGCCCTGCGAGCCCTGCACCGCACCATCCAGGCCTGGGTGCAGGAGGATCTGCAGCTCCACCGGGAGCAGCTTGCCCAGGACTGTGCCACGTGCTCACACCTGCAGGCCCTTCTGCAGAGCGTGCTGCCCTGTGCCGCCCCAGCACCTGCTGCCCCCCCAGCTAGTGTTCCTCTTCCCACTCCTGCCCCCCTCCCACCTCTCCCTCCTCAAATTCCTCCCCCCTCCCCTCAATCTCCACACCCCACCTCAACCTCCACACCTCCTCCCCATCCCCGGGACGCTGAGGCCCCGCACCCGCCGTGCTGGGAGACATGTGGCCCGATGAGACCCCCACCCCTGAGCGAGCTTCCTCCCCTTCATCCCCTTGCTTCCCCCTTCCAGCTCCCTCCTCCCAGTTTTTTCCCCCTCCCCTCTCCCACCTTCTCTCCGCCATCTCCCGCCTCCTTTCCCCAGACTCCCCAGAGTTTCATTCCCCCTCCCCAGTTTTGTTAAATAAAGACAGTTCGTGTTTATGAAAAAAGTGTCTTTTATTTGACATCAGGAGGGGGGGCTAGGGAGGGGTAAGTGGAAGGACGTGAGAGAGGAATGGGGCACAAGCCTCCGGTGGGGAGAACCGGGGTGGCTCTGAGGGCTCCTTCGGGGTGGACGCTGTCCTGCAGGGCCTCCTGGATCCTGACAGCCCCCCGATGGCAGCCTGCAGCAAGTGCAGCCGGGCTGATGGCAACAACCCCACGAGATGCACCGGCGTGCCCAGGGGCAGCGCTGGCTCCATGTGGCCCAGTGCTGTGGTGTCCCGAGTGCAGGCTCTCAGGGCACTCCAAGACAGGACTACTTTGCTGTCCCACATCGAGGTAGACAAGCAAGTGGGAACCCTGAGAACTGTCTGTCCGGGGTGGGGGTAGGGTTCCTTTAAGCACGGAGCTCAGTTAGCCTCAGGCAGCAGCCCCACACACTAAGTCCGAACCTGATGCCCTGCTGGCACTGGTTCCGGCCAGCCTTAACTTCGGTTCAGGGTCCACTCAGTGTGGACGCACTATTTCGAAATAGCAAAACGCTATTTTGAAATAGGTTTTGTGTATTAACTATTTTGAATTAAGTTAACTCGAATTAACGCTGTAGTGTAGACATACCCAGAGTGAGTTTGTATGAGAGTCAGAGTTATAACCAAGGTTTTGTGATGCCCAGTCCCACAACCACTCCAACAGACCATGCTGTCCCTTCCGATGGGCGCAGCAGCACTACCCTAGTTAAGGTTGCATCCCGTCTTCTGTTTAAATATTTACTTTTCTAAATCCTCTAAAACGGACATATGTGCATCAGATTTGTTTGGAATTTGGTGTGCCTCAACGTCGTGGCTGGGTCATGGGTAAACAGACTTAGTAGTCAGAGCTAGAGTCTGTAGTTCTGAGACAGGAGTCAGCTAGGTTAGGATACCAGGAGGTCAGAAGGAGGAGATAAACTGGAGATCACAATGACAAAGCAGACAACAAAAGTCAAGATGGAGCACGTAGCAGGAATTGGGGAGGGAGCAGAAAACCACAGAGCAGAGTGGGACCTAGCTGTTCAGACAGCTTCCTATTCCTGCTGCCATCTTAAGTACAGCCACCAGACCAATCTGCTGCTCTGGCATTCTGCCAATCAGACCTCAGCGTGGAGCCTCACACTGGGGCTGGGTGTTGTGCGTCTCAGGTAAACTATTACCAGTAAGCTGCTAGGGATGTTAATGGTTAGCCGATTAGCTGGTAAGCCTCACCCGTTAAGGTCAAGGAGCAGTCCCCCACCCACCATGGACAGGGGGCTGCTCCAGCCAGGCTGTGGGGGGAAGGAGGTCACTCCAGTCCAGCCCACCCCATTTAGTTGGTTAAATGGTTAAGCTTAATGTTTAACTGGTTAACTAATTAAATGGGATTTTACATCCCTACAGGCTGCTAGGTGGCGGGCTGGAGCATGGCAGCTCCCAGGAACCCTGTGGGTCTGAGTTTGAGGCCTGTAATTCAAGACAGGCGGGTGAAGCCAAAGGGTTGTTGACTCAAATTTGGGGTAATTTGTGCTAGAGGTTGTGGAAATGTGCTGTCACTTCCAAAATAGCCAATTTTCAAAAAGTTTCTAGGGTGTTTGTGGCTTTTTGTCTTCAGAGCTAGAGATCAAGCTGTTGATGAGATGATGGTCAAAATAGTCTGTCAAGTTTTACCCAAGGTAGTGCATAATACTCACTAAATTTTGGGGGACCCAAACTAAGAATGGTATTTAAGAAAAAGCATATTTTTATAATGTCTGTGTGCTAACCCAGAAAAAAAGGATGGAGGGTTTCCATTCCCACCAATTTATATGCTTGTAAACTTGACTATTGTTACTGCTCTAAAATCTAACTGGTTACTTGGATTACATGGAAATTTGATGTGACCCGTGGAGGCCTGAGGCAGTGTTCATGAGCCAAATTTGGGGTTATTCGATCAAGGGGTTCCTGAGTTTCAGGACTCCCAAAAATGATTTCCTTCTGTTGCTTTGTGCAACTGGGCCCCACAGCTCAATGAACGGGCACTCTTGTAGCATGCAGCTTCTTTCAGAGTTGTGGGAATGTGGGAGAAGCACAAACACAAGAAAGAGCAGCAATAAAAGATAGAGAAAAATAGACAGCAAAAAACAGATACAAAAAAAATCACACCAGAGAGGAAAAAGGGACAAACACAGAAAAAGAGAAAAGATGGGCAGAAAAGAGAAGTTGGGAAACAGAGTTCCCTCTAATTTGTTCCATCCATGGTCAGATTGAATTTTGGAACGTGCACCAATATCAAGGTAATTTGTGGGTATGTGCCACCACTACAAACAAAAAAATGAGATGTATATTTTTAAAAGTTCATAGATAAGAAGAAGGGATATTTAACAAGGTGCACTGCCTAAGATGTGTATTTAATATGAAATCAAATAAAAAGAAAATGAACACTGCCTTTGGAGTACATCTATTTTATCATCCTTTCTAAGAACTCAAGCTAGTAAATACACCAAAATGTGGCATACTGAAAACAGCTGTATAAATAAAACAAAGACATGGCTATTAAATGAAAGCATAAAAATGTGCCCCAGAGGCCCAATTTAATAACCTCCTCCTAACCATGCACCACTAAATCTTTGCAGAAAGCTGCTCTCAAAAGATGAAGCATCTGCTAAAACACTACCATGCTATGGACTTTTGAAGTTCACAAACTATCTCCCTTCTAGGTAGGGGTGGCACGTGAGAAAACACAAGTGGGGCATGGGCGGGAGGGATAAGGGGCCAGGGCCTCTTGGTGGCCTGGGGGACTAGCAGGGAGTCTGGGGCCTACAGCTGTGATCAGTGCCCCCCACACACACACACACTCACCCGCAGCAGTGGGGGAGGGGAGAAGTGGAGTGACGCGGCCCTAGCCCGCTCCTCTCCCCCGGCTCATTGCTCCTTCGCTGAGGGGAGAGCATGGGATCACCCCCTGCACTTACTGGCAGGACGCATATTATCTGCCCAGACAGCTGAGATCTAAGATGCTAAGCAAATCTATGAATCAACTAGATATAGTCATGCTCTCGTTGCAAATAGTAACAACATATATTCTGATACTGGAGAATAAAAGGCATTTACTTGGGCTTATACAATTTCTTTGGGGTATCAACTCTTATTTTAATACTTCACACACAGAGAAGAGCAAAAATAAATAATAAAGCAACAGTGAGCAAAAAAACCCACAAACAAGTGACAAGGAGCCAGGCAAAGTTATCCTGCTTCATACTGTGCACCTGAGTAATCTAGAAGCCATGAGATATTGAGCTCAGCTGCTAGTCACTTTCAGCAGGGGAGGGGCCAGAACTGGCAGGCAAAGGTGTTCCCCCTCACTCTCCCTCTCCTCTCTCCCTACCGCAGCAGTGCACCTGGAGCTGGGAGAGATGGCAAAACTGGACTTTCTCCTCTGTCTGTGCTGCTGCAGTGCTACTAGGGCTGTCCAGAGGCAGCCACTGGGACAAGTTGCATCTCTCCTGGGCTGCCACACCCAGCCCAACTGGGGCTGGGAGTCCTAGGATGCCCCAAATTTACTTTCCCGGCCCCCACCCACTCCCTATTGCTCCTACTACCTCACCTTCAACATCCTCTTTCCAGGGTCCAGGTGGTACCTAATTAGCTGCATGGTCCTTCATTTCCTCATGGAAATGCAAGCATGCATCTTAGTGGGAACTATGGCATGAAAGGCATGTAGAACATAGCTTGGTACAAGAGGACATGTGTATAGGGCAAAGGTGGGCAAAAGGCCTCCACAGGCCAAATCCGGCCCACCAAGCGGGTTGATCCGGCCTGTGGAGGCCCTGCTGCTCCCCCGCCCACAGGCCAAGTAGGGCTTGGGGGCAGGGGGAAATGCACAGAGTTTCCTCTGCACTGCCAGGAGCACGTGATGCTTAGAAGCGCCACACACTCCTGGCAGGGTGGAAGGAGGCTTCACGTGCTACCCCGAAGCCCTGATTGACCTGGGGGCAGAAGAGGGAGTGTGCAAAGTCTCCTCCCACCGTCAGGGGCATGGGCACCTAGGGGGAACCTCAGTGGGGGGCGCAAAGGTGCTCTCCAACCCCCAGACCAATTATGGTCTGTGGGTGGCGAAGCAAGGAAGTATCCTGGCCCCACACCTTCAGCTTGAAGCCCTGCCCCTTCTGGTGCAGCCCGGGGCCACTTCAAAAATTTCTGAAGTGGTTCCCGGCAAAAAATTCTAACAGAAAAATGGCAGGGAACATTTTCTTATTGATCTGCTACTTGCTTAGACCCTAAATGCAGTGGAAAGTCTGAAGTTACCTCTGTCCAATTAGAATTAGACTGTCTGTGCTCATGTCCTCTGGCCAACTAAGGAATAATATTGATGTCTGTGAAACAGACCCTCAGCTAATCATGATTAGTTGGAAGGACGATGTTTGCTGCCTTCCACCGTGTCTGGAAAATGAATGTGAGAGGCATTCAACAAAAATGTGGAGATCCATTAGGTTTTTTTCAGGTATTGGCAAACGCTACCCATCTGTGAAAGAGAACTTACTAGTACCCATGGCAGCTTAACTACTCCTTCCTCACCATATTGACACTGCCATTAGTGCAGGCAGCTGCTTGTGTGTTACTCCGAGTTTATAGTATTTTCTGACAATAGATTTTGCTCAGCTATATCTCTAGCTAAGCAGCACCAACCTGTAATTATCCTGTCTTCTGCTCTGCAGTATTTCAGTTACACAGGAGGCTATTTTACAATTGTTTGCAGACCGTGTTTATTAAACTTTATTAAATAGGTAGCCTGTGATGATGATGATGTCTACAGTGCTTATGCCATGTAAAAGGCTTGATCCTCAAAGGAGCTAGGTAGCTTCAGCTCTTTTTAACTTCAGTGGGAGCGGGGGTTGCCTGACACCTAATAAAATCAAGCTGTAAGTATCCACCCTGAAGGGTTAACATTCTAACCCTGCTTAATAATATGCATAGGAAAACAACTGTTGTCTAGTGTTTGGAGCTCAAACTAAGAATTGGCTTTCTTAAGTTCTGCTTGTGACTTTACCACTGACTAGATGTGTGACCTTGATCAAATCATTCAATCTTTCTGTGCCTGAGTTTTCCATATCTGTAAAATGGGGATATTAATATTTGATACATTGACACTCCCGCTCCACTTCTCTGTCCAACTTCCGTCTCTTTTTTTCATGTTATCTCTTCTGCCTGAGCACCCGCTACCTTACTGTGTGTATCACTGAGCATTGGGGCCTGTATTCTTAAATGTTAATCAATATGGGTAAAAAATTGCAAATAGAATACCATATTTTAAATTGCACACAATCACTCCCAGTTGTTTGAAGTCCTGAATCAATAATATATACCTAGATGTTCAACAAATTCCAGCTCTATTAAACCAGTGGAAAAGGTAAGTAAATAACATGGTCATGAGTGCAGGGCCTAGATATATGTCATAGTTATAAGCAAATTCCAAAGCCAGACTTTCCCCAGTGAGAATAGCCTCCCTAACATTCCAGTCTTGAGAATGTTAGTAAAAGCACCCACACAGATTCTAACTTTTGCACCAACATTTTCTCACAATGTGATTGTAATACTAAAGGGTATGTCTACACTTGCACCCTAGTTCGAACTAGGGATGCAAATGTAGGCATTCGAAATAGTCAGTGAAGTGGGGATTTAAATATCCCGCGCTTCATTAGCATGATCTCGCCAACGCATTACTCCGATCAACAGCTGTTTTGAAAGTGAAAGTGCGCACTGGGACGGGTTAGTTCGAACCAAACCCCTTGGTTCAAACTAACGTTACTCCTCAAAAAATGAGGAGTCCTTGCAGACTGGCCACCGATGGGAGTGCCCTCTGTGTTTGATTTAGCAAGTCTTAACTGGACCTGCTAAATTGAACTCCAGAAGATCGATCGTGGCAGCGTTGATCTTCCGTTTAGTGAAGACATGGCCTTAGACTCCCAAAATTACAGATGAGGCCCTAGGAAGCTAGTGGTAAGAAAGTAGGTTATCTTATATAGAGGAAGATTGTCAATCATCTTGGTCCCTTGCTCCTGTATAAGCGATGGTGCGGAGCACTGCAAAGACCATGTATGCAGTTTCTTCGAGGGTAAGAAAAGGAAAGCAACACGTTGTACAGCAGCCCCTTTGCATAAGGAGCAGTGTTGATGGCCTGCTGATCTTTTTAGCTTGCTTTCATCGTTTTATGGCAAATTGCAACTGGTGTTGTTTTTGTTGCAATTTTAATATGAGATTAAGTATGAAAATTTGCTAAACAAAAATTATGATGTCACAATGTACTAGGACATCTAAACTCCTATCAAAATTACTATAATTAATACTAATATTTGGGACTTACAACACCTTTCAGTCAATGTTTAATTGCTTTGCAGTCATTTAGCTCAGTAATGTAATAGTTCTTTAATGGAAGTAATATAACTGTTCTACAGATGAGTAGATTGCAGGACGCTTGCACATTGATAACAGCCAGGATTAGAGCTTTAACCATTTGTTTGCATTCCTATTTTAAGGGGACTGGCTGGATCAAATCCTCAGCTGACATGAATTGGTATTGCTCCATTGTTTCCGTGGAGCTAATCAATGATGCAGAAGAACATTTTCTGATGATAAACCTGCTGAGCAATATATTTCCAAAGGACAGAAGTCCCATTGACTATCTCTTTAAAATGAATGTTTGTTTGAAATGGTGGCAGATCACCCTTTAGACAATTAATTAAGCATTCAATGTGGAGTATTGAATCTTAACTTTGTGAATTAGTGTGTAGCCTAATTTTATAACTGTGCTGTGGTTGGGGAACATGAAAACTGAGACCAAATGTAAAACTAGAGAGGAACATAATCATTTATAAGAAAAACTCAACTCTCTGTGTGTGCATGAATATGCAAAAGTCTCTCTCTTCAGATATAGAAATAAACATTAAAATCTAACCTGGAAGCACAGGCCTTTGGGGAGGCAAACTAAAATATGTATAAACTAGATTTCACGAATAGTTGGCATTCTGGAATTGTTGTAATGGGTTATGAACCTTTTAGCTAACCTGCAGTGGAACAATAAACACATCACTGTAATAGACCTCTTTGGTAGTTTCTCAACCATGCTGTTGTGGTCCCAGAACAAACTTGTTGCTTCACAAAATAAAAAAAAAAGTTAAGGTAATAAAATACTATTTTGTAATAGGTTGGGAAAAGCTAGGCTAAAGGGTGGTTGTTGCAGATTTTCTACTTCGGCTCACTGTGCACTTCTGTTGCCTGAGATGAAAAAAAAATGTTAACCTTAACATGAAATAAATCCCGTCTTATCTGTGTGTATGAGAGAGACTATCAGGTCACTCAGTTTCATGCTGATATGATGAATATTTACAAAGGGCTAATGAAAACTTTTTGTTGTTGATTGCTGTTAAATTTTCAGTTTTTTCCCTTCTTCCTAAGCGCTATGTTGCCTTCATCAGGAATGAATGTAAGCTGATGTGTATGGATGAAGATAGCAGAGTTTTAAAAATCAATTCCAACCAATTGGTATTTTTGATTTAATAAGCATTCTGGCAACCACAAAAAGTGCAAACCTGAAAAATTGTGTTAATTCACAACTAAACACTGAAAGTGGTCTTATCCTGTCCTCTATATTTTCATGGTTAAAATGGTGGTTCCCAGATTTTAGGCATGAGGTTTTTGTTGGCTGAGTCTTGCCTCTTCTGAGTCTTGGGTTTCTGAGTATCAACACATTTTCACTAAGGCGTTGTCACATAATAAGAAGCGTTGCTTAATTTGGTTGCACAAATTACATTTTGTGCAGCCCAACTCTCTTTTGAGGTAGGCAAACATTTTGGCACCCAAATGGAACACCACAATTTTTGGGCATTCAGACTTGGCAGCTGTCTCAGAAATTTGGTCCTAATCCTTTTTCACAAGAGTATATTGTTGTTTTCAGATTAAGTTACAGGCACAGAAGAGAGTTATCTTTGGGTTCGAGATGATACAATGATCTTCAAATGGAGACATAGTTTATTTATAACTGAATGAATTATTTATAAGTGATTTTTGCTGCTGAGTGAATAGTCACAAAAGTGAAACAGGAGAAGAAGGGAAGGAGGGCGGGACAGAGACTTTAGAAGGTAGAGGAAGTTAGGCATCTTGAAGCAATCCAGAGCTACTCTCCAAGGTGCTATCTCCCATGGGAAACCTGGGCAAGGAAGTTAGTTCCTGTTTACAATCTGAACTTAAATTTTATATAATATTTGGTATTTTATATTGTATAATACAATAAAAAGTATTTGTAGCTATATGCATTTAGTCTGTGTGTACACACACACAGAGTAGGACCTCATTTATGAACACTTAGGGACATAGGCATGTGCACGGGGTGTGCCGGGTGTGCCCAGGCACACCCTAATGTTTCAAAGGGCCGCCTGTGGTGCGGGGGCACGAGCCCCTGTACTAGAAGGAGCGCTGCTTCGGCGCTCTGGAGAACTGACGCCACGCCAGGTTTGCCACACATGCGTGGCCAAAACTGGCGGGTCTTAGGACCCCACAGAAAGAGGCGGCAGGGACGCAGCAACATCACCCCGCCTCTCCGTCAAGTGAGGTGAGTTTAAACCCCGGGCGGGAAGGCGGGGGGGTGTGCCCCGGGCGGGGGATCGGCTGCAGCGTGGCTGGCCCGGGGGGGATGAGAGCAGCGCGGCTGGTGTGTGTGTAGGGAGCTGGGGTTGGGGGCAGCGCAGCTGGCCCGAGAGGGTCCTGTCGGGAGCAGCGCAACTGGTCGGGGGCAGCGCGGCTGGCCCGGGAGGGGGCCGGAGACAGCGCAGCTTGCCCCCCGTCCCCCCCGCCCCAGAGCTGCTTCCCATCTCCCCTTCCTCCCAGCCCCCTCTTCCTCCCGGCCAGCCCTGAGTTCCTCGACCCCCCCAGCTCTGCTTCCTGCCCCTCCTTCCTCCCGGCCCCCTTCCTCCTGGCCAGCCCGTGGCCCTGACCCGCCAGCTCTGCTTCCTGCCCCCTTCCTCCTGGCCAGTCCCACCCCCGGCCAGTCCCTCCCCCCGCCCACGATCAAGTGTGTCCAGTTTTTTGAGGGGGGGGGGGTCTACCTGGTAACCCTACCAGCTGCAGCTCCACAAAGTGCTCAGGGACAGGGCTTCTCCTCCTCCCCAAGGCATCAGACTCAACTAGAGGCTCCCAGTGCCGATCGCGCCCCACCTCCCAGGCATTCCCCCCCGCCGCCGCCAGGCTTCAGTCTGGCGCCCAGCCGGAAAACCAGGAAATACCAGACATTGCATATGTCGGGTATTTTCTGGATTTTTTTTACCAGACAGAGGGCCCAAAAACCGGACTGTCTGGTAGAAAACCGGACACCTGGCAACCCTACGAGTCGGACTCGGTGCAGGCACCAAGTGATGGGGAGACTGCTGGAACTTTGGGAACCAGAGACTGCGGGGTGGGGGTTTGTGGCCCAAAAGGGGGCTGAGAAACCTAAGAGACAGAGTAGGGGGAGCACCAGAAGGGTGACAGTCAGGGCGACCCTAGAACTCTGTTACAGACCAGCTGGCGGCTGCTGGAGGAGGAGGGAAAAATAGGGGGAAAGGGTCAGAGAGGAAGGGGCTTGTGCTGAGGGGAGAGGGGCAGGTCAGGAGAAGAAAGGGGAAGGCACCAAGGGACAGGGTGGAGGAGAGAGACAAATGCCAGGGGGCCAAGTGGAGACAATGAGGAAAAGGGCAGGAGGAGGTGTCAGTGAGGGGGACAAGAAGATGCTAGAGGAGAGGGGAAGGGCTTTGGGGACTAGAGGAGAGAAGGGGAGGTGCTGGGAGAAGGCTTGAAAGAAGGGTGGGCATGAGGAAGGCAGGGATGGAGCAAGGCATGTGTGAGGGCACAGGGGCATGAGGGAATGGGGACAGAGGGTGGTGAGGGGTGGGCATCAGGAAAAAGAGGCAAAGGGGCAGGGGCAGTGAGGGAAGGGGAGGCAGCAGGAGGGTGCAGGGGTAAGGGAAGGTGCAGGTGCCAGGGATTCTGGGGTGAAGCAGAAGGGCAGACACCTGTAGGGAGGGACCAGCACCAGAGGAGAGAGGCAGGGCAGGTGTGTAGAGGAGGTGTTAGGAGGGGATGAGGAGGGTAGCTCACATGATCAGAGTGGGGCTACTGGAGGAGTGGGCACAGGGGAGAGAGAAGGGCTGGTGGAGGGGGCAGGTCTCAGGAAGGCTGAGGGCAGTGAGAAGGGCAGGTGTCAGGACAGCAGAGGTGGGTGATGGGTTGGGGGGGGGGCAGCAGGCACCAGGGGAGATGATGGAGCAAGGGGAGGAGACATGGCAGCAGAGGGAAAGGGTAGAGGTTTATAAGATATTTATTAATCACTTGGGTGCCAGAGTGGCACATCCAAACAAGCCACAAACTCAGTACGGTGCACAACACAAAATTTATTGTGCTCATGGGACCCAAGTTAATGTCACACACATTGGGTTAATGCAATTGCAGGATAGTTGCATGAGGGGGGTTTGGTGGGGGCCAAACTAATCACTATTGGTAAGACGATGGTGGGAAAAATCCTTGGGGGGGGTGTCACGTGACACCTTTTATTTCTGGTCATGTGTCCATATTGCCCCGAAAGTGTTACCTCCAGAGGCGTGGCTAATGGGAGTCGGGGCTAATGGAGGTCAGGGCTGTGGCTAATGGGGGTCAAAGAGTACATTTTAAAAATTCTTTGGGTGCACGCCCTAATGAAATGTGCTGCGTATGCCTAGGCTTAGGGAATGTAGGTTGCCTGTAACTCTGAAATGTCTGTAATTGAATAAAGCACAGTTCAGGGGAGAGAGGGTGCACCTGTGTGTTTGATAAAATAGCGTGTCCCCTTCCTGGGGTGGGGAGGTAAAAATAGCACATTCTCCTCCAAGGGGAGGGAGGCAAAACCAGCATGTCTGTAACTCTTGTGTTTATATCTTTGAGGTTCTACTGGGTGTGTGGGTATGGGTGTGAATATATCTGTACATAAGTATAAAATGGGGAGGGAAAATATACACATGTACACATGTATTTTGTGTTTGAGAAAGTGAGTCAGACAGCCCTTTTGGGTTTTCTATTCTGACCTCATAACATCTGGACAGCAAAGGGGACTCCTGAGGGAGTTGTCCCATTGGCCTTAGGGAGAACATCTGCCCTAGGGGGAAGAATTCCCTGTGGAAGAAGGGATAGGAGGCAAAGAAGTTGGTTTACTGGCTGGAAATAGTAGAGGAGAGGAAGAGTCTGAGCTTTGAGAAACACAAGTGCAACTACTTAGGGCTTCATTCATATAAAGCTGGAAATTTCAGGGGAAATACTGAATTGCATTACCATGACATTTTATGAGATCCTGCAGGAGAAAGGCTCAAACAAAGGGTGCATAGGTATATGTGCCTTATCAACATTTCCTGCTGCCCCATGTTGAGAAAAAGCTGCATCATAACTTCATTTGTGATGGGTTGGACATTAACCAGACACACCACTCCATTCCCTCCCCCATTTAAAAACAAAACCCTAGAGCATATTGCTGAGACTTAATTTTTTTGTTTTCCCACACACCCTTACCCACTGACTTTTTATATATTTTAAAATCAGCAATATGGGGTTGTTTAAACTGTGTTGAATTGCACTCTTTGTATATTAAAACAAAATCTTGTTTGCATGACCTTATATTTTTTATGCATATAATATTAAGAACTCCTTTCAGTACAAACTGCAGGTGGCCTTGAATACCATCTGTGATTTATTTCTGGAAAGATTTATAATACTAACACCATTTGTTAGCCTGTTTTTACAATGAGTCAGAATTTGCTCTGCTGCTACACTGTGATAGCCATGGTTGTGTTCACTCCTGATAGCTTGAATGCCCTTATGAGACCCAGAGTAGGCGTTCCTGGTGATCTCTATAGTTTGGGGTTTGATGAAACCATATTTGGAAAGACTAAACTAATAGACTGCATTAATAAGTGTAGATAACTTGAGAGAATTGCTTAGTGATGTAATAACACTTGCTGGCTGAAAAGGATGCCTGATATAAACCTGAACTACAGACTTAACAGATGCCACAAGTCAGTACAATGGAGCATTAGGCACTTTGCCTTAACCAAAGGAGTTTATGTTTAAAATTTATTAGTGGAGAGTATACAAAACAGTATATTCCACTCCTACTGCCTTGCTCTGCTTTATACCGGCCACATATCAAGTATTGACAGTGACAGGCACCAGGTGCTTCTGCCCAGAGAGACAGATATACATATAGCAACCTTTTCTAAATTCTATACTCATATGTAGGACCTTTCTGCGGGGCCCTGTAAGAGGATATGTAGCATTCAAAATGACTCTGCTATGGCAAGGTCCCATCTGGTACAGGAAAGACCTGTTGCCTTGTGGCAGTGCAATCAAAACTAAAATGTCACTGCTCTATTGATTTTTGTTTTCAGTGGAGTAAACATCTCTACGTGTTAGGACTTGGTGCTTAAAGACCACTCCATTTTCCTAGCATCTTATCATAAAACTCCCTCTCTGCAATTATTTTACTTTAGATATGAGGTGCAGGCAATGGGAAGTAAGAGAATCATTCAAATGTGAGGCTTAAAGGAACCTTGAGAGGTTATTTTGTCCATCCCCTGCTGGGAGGCAAGACAAAGTAAACCTATACCATCCCTGACAGCAATGGTGGATTCCTCAACCTCCCTTGGAAACCCATTCTAGTATTTAACTATCTTTGTTAGAAAGTTTTTTTCCCCCTAAATCATCCCTGGAGATTAAACTAATTGCTTCTTGTCCTATCTGATTAAATATGGAGAATAACTAAACCCCATTGTCTTTATAAAAACTCTTATCATAGTAGAAGAAGGGATGTAAATACCCATTTTACAATGTTAACTGGTTACATGACATGTGGAGAGCTGGGGTCCTATAGTCAGGCGACTTGCTCTGGCTGGTCCATCTGCTGCGAGTGGAGGGCTTGCTCCGGCCAGCCCACCTGTACAATGTGACATGGTCTAGGGCTTTGTTCCGGCCGGTCGCAGCCCTCTGGTTTACCAGTTACCAGATAAGCATGCTGGTAAGGCTAATGCTTACTGGGTAACTGGTTAACTTTTTACATCCCTAATTAAAAGACTGTTATCAGGTCTTCTGTCCTCTTGTTTTTTCAAGACAAAACATGCCCAGGTTTTTTTTAACCTTTCTTCAAGGGTCGGATATTTTTAAACTTTCATCATTTTTGTTGATTTCTTCTGGATTGTCTCCAATTTATCCACATCTTTCTTAGAGTGTAGTGCCCAAAACTAGAGAAAGTACTCCTGCTAAGGCTTTACCAGTGCTGAATATAGTGGGACCGTTACCTCCCATGTCATGGATGAGACACTCCTCATAATACACTTTGGAATATTAGTGGTTTTTTGCAACTGCATCACATTGTTTGCTCATATTCAATTTCAGATCCACTAGAACACCCAGATCCTTTTCTGCAGTACTGCCACTTCCCCAGTTATTTCCAGTTCTCTTTTTGTGCATTTGATTTTTTTTCTCCAAACATGTAGTATTTTGCACTTCTCTTTAATGAACTTTCTCTTGATTTTAGTCCAATTCTCCAATTTATCTAGGTCCTTTTCAATTCTAATCCTGTCCTCCAAAATGCTTACAATCCCTTCCAGCTTGGTGTCATCCACAGATTGTGTAAGCATGCTTTCCACTCCATTATCCAAGTCACTAATGAAAATGTTAAATGGTGCTGGGCCCAAAATAGACCCCTATGTACTCTGCTGGATGTCTCCTCCCATCTTGATAGTGGGAACCACTGATAACTACTATTTCAGTACAGTCTTTTTAACCTGTTGTAAATAATTTCATCTGGACTATATTTTATTAGGTTGCTTATTAGAATGTCACATGGGACTGTGTCTAAAGCCTTACTAAAATCAAGATAAATCATGTCTACAATTTGCCCACTATCCATGAGGCCAATAACCCTGTCAAAAAAAGGAAATGAGATTGATTTAGCAAGATTTATTTTTGACAAATCTATGTTGACTATTACTTATCACCCTGTTGTCCTTAAGGTGCTTACAAATGGATTGTTTAATAATTTTGTTCTAGTATCTTTCCATGTTTTGACATTAGGCTGACTGGTCTATAAACTCACCCCACCCAGGTTCTCTTTGTTCCTCATTTTAAAAATGGGATGTTTGTTCTTCTCCAATCCTCTAAAACCACACCTGTTCCCCATGAAATCTTGAGGAGTATTGCCAGTGGGTAACAGTTATTTTGGAGAGACTCAAGTTCATTGGTGATTTTGGATTCATATGCTTTTCCCTGATTCCCCACAACCATAGTTTCCCCCACAACAATCCATGAGATTTCTATGCTTTACCTTATGAAGTTTTTTGGGTCACTTCCAGAAATATTTTTGAATGGACCATGCCATCCTCAGGAGTCACTGCATGACCATTGCTTCATACTGTATCATTACAGAAGACATTTGCTTTCTCCAGTCTTACCAAGGCTCCCCTAGCGACAGTGGAGGAATTGCTTCCTGTCTAGCTCTTGCCTTGTGAGGACTTAGCTTCAGGATGTTTTGAACACTGTTGGCAGTATTGAGCAGATTCTTGTCCTAGTCAGCAACCCTGACTATATCCTGGATAGGGTCATGGTTTAATGGAGATGTATGCATCATCGAGTAGCCCCTGGACTGCTCCAGCATATTCTAACTTGTGCTAAAGGTTGGGGAGGACCCCAGGCAGCCTGGGAATATGGGAAGGTGCACAAGTGGCTTATCTTTCTGCCCTCTTTCTTCCTCTTCTGTTTCAGCACTGACTATATGTTGGCCAGAATAAATAGGCAGGACCACTTGACTGTCAGACCACTTGACTGTCAAGCTGAATGGATCCTTTTTGTATATAGGATTCATATCATTTTGGGCCTGTCTGGTATAAAAGCTGGACCAGTGCCAGGTAGGTCGGATGCCCACATTAATGTTACAGAGATGAAGAGGTGTATGCAGAATAATGGACAGAATGGGGGTATAGATGGGACTATGTTATGTTCTAATTAAAGTTACAACTTTCTGCAAGAGTCCAGTTCTTTCCAGGAAGTCACATGAATTTTATAACATGACAGTCATGATTTGGTCATATCTGCACAGGCAAGATGCAAGGAGCTAGATTTGGAAAACCATTAATGAGCTATTGTTAGAGACAGAAGATACCAACTGTGGTATGTAACTTATCATTTAATTCAGCTTCTATACCAGATGAGTGGAGGATAGCTAATTTATAAAAAAGATTCCAGAGGCAATGCTGACATTACAGGCAGATAAGTCTAACTTCAGTGCCAAGCAAATTGGTTGAAACTGTAGTAAAATAACAGAACTATCAGGCAAATATATGAATATGATTTTTGGGAAAGAGTCAACATGGTTTTTGTAAAGGGAAAGCAGGCCTTCCCAATCTACTAGAATTCTTTGAGGGGGGGTCAACAAGCACTTGGACAAGGGGAATTCAGTGTATAAAGTGTACTTAGTTTTTCAGAAAGTCTTTGGCAAGGTCCTCTCATGGATCAGTCACTGGTTAAAAGATAGGAAACAAAAGGCAGGAATAAACGGTCAGTTTTCAGAATGGAGAGAGATAACTAGTGGGGTCTGTACCGGGACTAATGCTGTTCAACATATTCATAGATGATCTGGAAAAGGCTAAAGAATGAAATGACAAAAGTTGCAGATGATACAAAACTACTCAAGATAGATGAAGTCCAAAGCAGACTGCAAAGAGTTACAAAGGGATTTCACAAAACTAGATGAATGGACTACAAAATAGCAGATGAAATTCAGTGTAGATACATGCTAAGTAATTCATATTGAAAAACATCATCCTAACTATACATACAAAATTATGGGGTATATATTAGCTGTTACCACTCAAGAAAGCAATCCTGAAGTCATTATGCATAGTTCTTTGAAAACAATAACACAGTGTGCAGTTGCAGTCAGTAAAGCTAGTAAGACAGAACATATCATATTGCCTCTATATAAATCCACAGTACACCTACTTCTTGAATACTGCGTGCAGATGTGATTGCTCATTTCATATTTGAAATGAGCAATCACATCTGCACGCAGTATTCAAGAAGTAGGTGTACTGTGGATAGATATATATGTATGAATTGGAAAAGGTTCAGAAAAGGGCAGCAGAAACAATTGTCAGGTTCCATTTGAGAAGAGATTAATAAGATTGAGACTTGTCAGCTTGGAAAAGAGACAACTAAGGGGGGAAATGATTGAAATAGCAGGTTTAAAACATGCAATGCACAACCTGTGGAACTCCTTTCCAGAGGAAGTTGTGAAGACTAGGACTTTAACAGGGTTAAAAAAAGTACTAGATAAATTCATGAAGGATAGGACCAACAATAGTGATGAGATGCAGCTGTGTTAGTCTGGTCTAGCTGAAACAAAAGACAGGACTATGCAGCACTTCAAAGACTAACAAGATGGTTTATTAGGTGATGAGCTTTCGTGGGCCAGACCTACTTCCTCAGATCATTGATCGTGGTCTGGTCCACAAAAGCTCATCACCTAATAAACCATCTTGTTAGTCTTTAAAGTGCTAGATAGTCCTGTCTTTTGTTTCAGCAGGACCAACAATGGCTGTTAGTTAGGATGGGTAGAAATGGTGCCCCTAGCGTCTTATTGTCACAAGCTGAGAATGTGAGACAGAGGAGGGAGCACTTGATGATTACCTGTTCTGTTCACTCCCTCTGGGGTACCTGGCATTGGCCACTGTCAGAGGACAGGATATTGGGCTAGATGGACCTTTGGTCTGACCCAGTATGACCATTCTTTTCTTCTTAAGAGATCAAGATCTATAAAATCAAGACTGATGTGGAGAAAGTAGATAAGGAAGTGTTACTTACTCATAACAGAAGAACTAGAGGTGACCGAATGATATTAGTAGGCAGAGGTTTAAAACAAAAGGATGTATTTCTTCACACAATGTATAGTCATCCTGTGGGACTCCTAGCCAGAGGATGTTGTGAAAGCCAAGACTATAACAGGGTTTAAAAAAGAACTAGACAGGTTCATGAAAGATAGGTCCTTCAGTGGCTATTAGCCAAGACAGGCAGGAATCGTGCCCTGGCCTCTGTTTGTCAGAAGCTGGAAATGGGTGCAGGGCCAGCCCACAACATTTTGGCACCTGAGGCAGGGAGCTCAATATGACGCCCCAATGCCCCCCTCGCTTGGGCCAAAACTTTGAAAGGTCTCAGTTCTGCCTTCTTCCTGTTCTACTCCTCTCATGGTACTGCTCTGCTACCTACATAAGCACTAGCAGCAGACACAATTTTCTACACTCTGGGTCCTAGTGGTGCCCCCCCCCCCCACAGTCTGGTATCTGAGGCGGCCACCTCAGTTCGCCTCATGGCCAGCCCTGAATGGGTGACAGGCATGGGTGTCTACTAGCTTAGGCGAGGGAAGGCTTTGCCTTCGCAAACCACCAGGCACGGCCCTGCCCACAGAATGCCTGCTGTAGGTGTTCTAGCGGTGGAGTGTTGCTGCCCTCAGTGCCTGCCCTTCCCATGCTCCTAGCTGAGGAGGCTGGAGATGCATGCCGCTTGCCCTCCCTGGTGCTCCAGGGATGGGGAGCTTGAGGTACATGTACACATGCCTCCCCCACCTTTCCCTCCCTGTGGTGGGGTAGGCGCATGCTCGGCATTCTGTCCCGCCTCCTCCCCTCCCTGTAGAAGGGGCGGGGCCTCAGCAGAGGGGGCAGGGTTGTAGGTGGGGCTGGAGGCCTGCCTCCCCAGCCCTGCTTGCACCAACTGCTTATAACGGGATGGATCACATGATGATTCCCCATTCTGTGCATTCCATCAGGGGAACTTAGCATTGGCCATCTGCTGGGATAGATGGACCGTTTGTCTGGCCCAGTATGGTCATTCTTGTGCTCTTATGTTTTGTTATATTGTCCCCAATAATTTGGTTGTGTAGCTGAACTTATAATGTCTTGCACTTTATTGCTTTTATGTAGTTTTCTTGGATTACGTAGCGATACCTAAACTGTTCTCTTCCTGTATTAGGCAAGCCTATTGTGGCTTCTTAGCCTTTTCTTAGAGATAAATTTTTTAGAAGCTTTGCATGGATGTTTCAGGAGCTAGAATATGAGTGTGCTCTTGTAAAAATGCATTTTCATGAATTTAGTGGATTACTTTTTTTTAAAAGGGGCTAGAAAAAAAGGTAGACAGATGCTCCCAAAATTTTATTAGGAAAGGGTATTGTGTATGAATTCTTGTCATTTGCGTACAAATGAGAGGACTTGCAGAACTGTTCCTACAGCATGTCCCTCATAGCTCAGCATCACTGGGAACTTAGAGGTTAGCAAATTAGTTTTTATTTTTAGCCTCAGTACTGTGTTTGACATAAAATCCTTTATCTCCCTTGTACTCAGTCTGCAAGTCCTTTTCCCCAGCAGGTTCTTAGAATATCATGAAAATTCATAAAGCCACGAGCAACAGGGAAACTCCTCAGCTCCCAGCTGCCACAGGTGGCAGGTTTCTCCACAGTTCCCAGCCATGGGGGGTGGGTGACCCTGGAGCTCTGACTCTCAACCAGTGATGGGTTCCCCTGGAGCTCCTAGCCACGCCACCACTGCCCCACTGCAAATTCCCATTTGGTCCCAGATAGTTTAGTAAAAATCATGGCGAGGTCACAGCTGTGAGTTTTTCTTTAGTGACCTGTGTCCATGACTTTTACTAAAAATCTCTGCGACAAAACACTAGCCTTGGATACAGCATCTCCTTGCCGGAGCAGAATTGCTCCAAGATTCTATCAAGTATCATTTTAAATGCAGTTTTATCATGGAGGTGTGTGTGATGTAATATTAAAATTGGTTGGAAATAATATAATTGTGTATATATAAATATGTAATATAAAATGTTGACATGAATGGTATTTGAATGTAACAGTCTTACTTTTGTTGGCACAATGATGTCAATAAAATATTAAGGTGAGTATGGGGAGACATGTCTAAAAAGTCTTACTATCCTTCCAGCAAATGTTTTAGTTTATTTGACTCGGGGCCTGATTCTCCGCAATCAGAGCAGGAGTACCGAAATCAACTTCAGCAGCCCTTAAAGTCTATGGAATGGGCTTAGTAGTATGGACTCGTTGTTTAGAAAATGTTCCTTAAGCAGCTAAATTTGACCTACACTCCAGTGGTAGACCAGGCCTAAATCACACTGGAGCACTCCCACCGCCCTTACTTGTGCTGAGTGGTGAAGTCAAGGAGGTTGGGTGTGGATTGGAAGAATCCATCTAATGAACTGGGAGAGAAGCTACAAAGGGACATTCTGCAACCTAAAGGCTGACCTGCCACAGGCTGTCCCTTAAATTCCATGCCTCATTTTTCCCATCCATAAAAGAGGGGTAATAATATTTAGTTACCTTGCAGGAGTATTGTAATGATCCATTCTTCATGGCTGTTCTGAAGATGAAAATTTCTTTACAAGTGTTTAGTTTTTACTGAGTTCCTTAGTCAAAAGATGCATATAAAACAGGGCACCTCAGAATTAGCCAATGGAATTAGTTGCTGATTTCTCCCACAGGTTGAGGGCTTGTCTACACTGACAAGTTTTGTCACCAAAAAACCGCTTTTGGTGACAAAACCTGAAGAGCATTCACATTGCAACGTGACAGAAGTCACAACAAACATCCAGTTCAGGCGGCAAAACTTCCACCTCTGCAAGGGACTTTTGTCTCTTCTCCTCCCTGTACTGTCGACAATCATGTAATGTGTACGATAGTAGTGTGGGCTTTTTGAGTTTATTGGACTCCCAAGATGTTTCCCACAATGCCCGATTAGCCTCTCTGGTCAGCGCATTGAACTCCACTGCTCTGCAGCCATGTAAACAGATGTGCCTCTCCCACCTGCACATCCATTTCAGTGGTCCTCATGCATCCTTCTCAGGGAAACAGGGATGGCTGTTGCTCAAGAGGCTTTCCTGCTGGGAGCACCCCAGAGTTTTTGGATGTTATCAGTGTGAAGGGTGAAGAATCAGGGCACCCACAGCTGCAAGTGACGGGAGGTACTGGCACATGTATGGTCACATTTCTCACGCCATTTATATGAAGGGGTATAATCGAGACACCCTACAATGCAGAGACAAGATAAAGAATCTCCATCAGACGCACCAGAAGGCGAAGGATGCAAACAGCCAGTCTGGTGCGGCACCTGAAACATGCCAGTTTTATAAAGAACTGGACACAATCCAGGGTCGGGATCCTACATTCCCAGCCAAGGACCCTGTGAATACTTCCCATAGCAGAGAGTCAGAAACAGGACTAAACCCGAGGCAAAAGTTATTGATGAAGAGGAGGAAGCAGATGAGGAGAAGGGGCTCGCTGTGGGGCCAACCTGCATGTCAGGCAGCAAGGAATTGTTCTCAAGTCCTGAGGAGTCTTAGCAACTGTACATTGAGAATGAAGCAAGGGAAGAGATGCAGGGTAAGTTGCTGTATTGCAGCTGCTGGCAGGATGAAGGGGGGCGACGGCAGCATGGGGTGTTAAGTTGCTGTGCATTGCAGCGGGGTGGAAGTGGGGCAGAGGGCAGAGCATGGATGTACACACAGGTATCGATAGGATCTTGCTGGGACATGCTGTTGAAGCTTTCCCTGGTGTACTTGTTCATTTTCTCATGGAGATTCCATGGCAGGGCTGCTGTTTCCCTCCTGCCACAGTACAATGCTCTCCCAACCCATTCTTCAGCCTGTGTTTCTGGAACCAAAGCGGCACAGAGTTTGGCTGCATAAGGAGCAGGGCACCCCCCGCTCGCATCTATAAGCAGAGCTTGGGTTTGCCTGTTAAACTTCAGCAGGGATGTGTCAGCCAGAGTAATGGCAGCCTGTGAACAAGTGTAGGATTATTACAGATTGTTTCTATGTACACCTGCTGAACAAGCGTGGACTGTACTTTGTTGGGGCCCCGTGCCCAACCTTCCATCTCCCCACCTTTAAAACTCACCATGATCAGAGTGTTTGGAGAGATCTGTGTATATCTCTAGGGTGACAAGAAAAGTGGCCAGTTTTGTTCAGAGATGTGCATGTTAGTGAAATGTTACAGTGTTTATCAGGAATGGTAGTCACTCAGTTGCTGAACATCAGGCACGCTCTCCCGCAGACAGACTCCATCAACTAAGGAAGAAACCTCGGTGGACAAGAGAGGATCTAGTGAAGGATGTTTTGCAGCATTCAACATGTTAGAGAAGAAACATGCGACCCAGGAGCAGATGGAGTAAACGGAACTGCTTTATTGCCCACACACGTTTACCTTGGACATTCAACGCAACATCCGAGTGGCAACCATTTGGCACCAGTTACACCCTTTTATCTATTTTAGTATGTTAATTCACGCATCTACTTTCCCTAAAATCTTATTTAGTAATGTTAACTCCCATACCATGAATATTAATAAGCAGGTGATGGATATGATTATACCCGCCCCTAATTACTATTTACAGAATTTCTAATTAAATCAACACTTTTCTGCACTACAAACTTTCCAGATCAGCAGGTTACACAGATTGCAAGAAAAGTAACCCTGAAATATTTTATACCGAGCCAGTGAGAGTAAGTAAAAGACACGACAAAGAAGAGCAGCTGCTTGCTTATCTATTTTCCTAGGCTGCAAAAACAAAGGGAAAGAGCATATTTATACATCAGAAAGGATAATATCTGCTTTGGCCAGACCCAAATCTATTGTTCCAGACTGTGAAAACAAAGGGAAAAAATATGCCTAAGGGCAATGCCTGCTGTGGCTGACCCTTACCACTATCCCAGACCCCTATTAATTTTTACATAACCCAACACAACACTTCAGAGAAAAGAGAGGAAAGTAGGGCCAGGGGAGATGAAAGTCAGAGCAGAAGCCACTGAACGCATGTTAAAGCTCTTGGAAGGCCAAACTGAGATGCTGAAGTGTGTTATCAAGATGCAGAGCAAACAAAACCTAAGGCCTCCCTCTCAGCACATGTAGAATTCTTTTCACAGCAACCCTCCCTCTGTGCCCACACGCTCCTTTTCAGAGTCAGGTTTTTTCCCCAGCACACTTCACTCCCTGTCACAATAGTGACTCTGATTGCTGGCCATTAACACAATTGTAAGGTTTTCCAATAACCCTTACTATACCTTGCTACGAGCATCCAGCCTGTGGCTACGTCTCTATACTGCTTCCTTCTTGTGCAAAAGCCTATGCAAATGAAGCATGGATTAGCATATTGATATGCATCATTTGCGTAATTAATTAGGGGCCGTTTTTGTCCAAGAGGCTTTTACGCAAAAAGGAGCTGTGTAGATGGCTCCTTTTTGTGCTAAAATCCTCTCTTGCGCAAGAGCCATTCTTCCTCATATTTTCAGGAATGTGATGCAGATTTCCATTAGTTTATTTTGTGTGACACAACCCACACAAATCTGCTTTGGCTCCTATGGAAGCCTGTTATATCCCTTGGTTTCTTGTGAATGCCTCACTCAGGATGAGCGGTGGGATGAGGCAAGGAGGCTGGGAAGCAAAGAGGTAGCTGACGGAAAGTTTTTCACATTGCCAAAATGCCTAGCACTACTGCCTAGCACTACGTGCACATTCGCACAGTACTTAGCAACTGTTTTTTAGGCACTGTGGGATGCTTACTCACATTGCTTTGCTCTTTCTGTTGACAGGGGAGATAACCATGTGGCCATGATAGAGGCCAGCAGTGTAAACAGACAGAGGGGGGCAGTGTAAACATGATTTGGCAACTTAGGAATGTCGACAGTACTTTCATCACCAAATCTTTCCAGTGTAGACATAGCCTGAGTTTGAAATCCACTGAAATACTGTTTGTGACAACACAAATGTGCTTCTCACAATCACCAGCGTGCTGAAGTCATCTCCTGTGGTCTCGTGTCGGGCCAACAATTTAAAATGTTTTCAAGAACTAAACTAAATAAGTTTGTAATTGGAAAAGCGCTCAGACTCTAGGTGCCCCAGAGGGTGAACGTGGTTGAAATTTAGCTTGTAGGGGCAGAGGCTTAGTTAGCTCTGTGGAGACCCTGGGTTTCACCCTTTCCTTTCAATGACTATCAGCAGGTGCGCCTGAAGAAAGCTGAGATGGCCAGCAGAGAGGTGTGGCAAGAGCTGCATCTGAAAGGCATTTAATGAAGTATTTGGGAGCACTGATCACCTGGAAGAAGCACTGGTGTGCTACAACAGTCCCCTGCTGCCACAGCCTTGGGGGCCAGGGCTTTGTTCCGGACTGAAATACTTAGACTCTGATCGCCTGTCTCCTTGTCATACTTTGAGGCCACTGGCATCTGTGCAAATCATTGGGACCCTCATGCTTCCACCTTACCATTCCCCTAGCTGCCCATAACTCATTGTCTGTTTCCTTGGGCAGTTGTAAATAGCCACATTCCCTTTTGCTTTCTTCCCTTTCAGGCTTATGGTCATGGAAAAATATAAAGAACTCAGTAGAAGGGGTTAGGGAGTTATCAAGCTAATGTTCTTTCCCCCTTTAATACCTTTGATGCAAGACCAAGAGGCCTTTAATTGCAGTATCATGAACAGGACTTGTCATTTGTTTAAGTGGTTTCCCAATATTTGAATTAAAAGTATTACAATTCTTGGTGGATTATAGATTGTATTTATGACAACAAATTTCCCTTCCCTTCCAGAACTATCTTTTACCACAGAAATAAGTGAGCCACTGTACATTTTTTACTAATATGCTAGATAATCCCTACGTTAAATCAAAAGTAAATGGTCATTGGTATTTCAAGATTGAAAATCTGTTTCTGTTTTATGCTCTGTGTCTTTGGTGTGAAACTAGAAATCTCTTGTCTGTGCCAGTCAATGAAGCTTTTGTTCGGCTGTATTAGAGAGAATGCTGCTAGTCTAAAAGAACTGGAGGATAATTACAAACAGGAGTTTTATGCATTGTATACCTGCAATAGTTAAAGGCATGGCTGCTTAAATTTATTCTCAACAATTGCAGCAGCAGCACCGGAGGAGTTATTTGAATTATTCATTTTGCCACGAGAAAGCATCCCACTTGTCTTTTCTTCAGAAATCAAAGCCCTACCTTATTCAAAATATGCTTTTATGGGGGAGGTTTTAAGTGAATTGTGCTGTTTCAGGACTTCTGCTATAATTGCCAACAAAAGCAGATTCTTAAAGAAAATACCTAGGGTTTCTAAAAGAAGGGGAAAATTGATTTTTCACATGAACTGCTGGTTTAGGGAGAAGTTTAATGAAATTCAGCTCTTACATAAATAATGCAGCACTTGCATTTGATTATGTGAAGCCTTGAGGAATTTCTGCCTAATCAGATATATAGCAAGAGGGATATTGCCTACAGACTAACCATTCCTAATGTGCATGGAGAGGTCCATCCAGATGGAAAACTCAGATTCCTAAAAGAATCTATACAACTGTGCAAATTTGAGAAGTTGGCTCTCTGCATCTCAAACTGTCACAAGTATTTATAAAACAAGATCTGTATTCTCTGCATTATTATTGCTACTTTAGTGCTTAGAGGCCCCAACTGAAATTGAGACCCCATTGTTGTACACATTGTACAAACACATGGGATGACACAGCCCTGCCACCAAGAGCTTACAAGACAGACAGACAAAGGGTGACACTGGGATACATTTAAAAAATGCTACATTTACAGATGTTTCAGTTACAAAAAACCACCCCAACCTAGAATCCTTTTGTACATGCAGATGATCTGCAAAATTTGTGGGAATGTTTTTAGAGCCCCTTTATCAATTAAGCCATGACGTGTGAGATAAATGCAAGCTTATTGTGCTTGGTCAGTCTCACTCAGAGCTATGTTGGATCCTCTCTTTATCACCTCCCTTCCCCTCTAAGTTGAGATTGACAACATTGGGAGTTCATGCACAGAAGGCAGATGGAGTGGGATCGTGATCCTCTTAGGACTTGATCATGTCTCTCCCTGCCCCTTTATTGCATTAAGCAGCACCTTACCTTTTGACTTCAATGACACCACTTGCAGAGTAAGGTATTCAACATAAGTAAGAGTAGCAGAATCGGACCCTTCCTCATGAACCTGTCGAACACCATGTCCTCTCTCTACAAGTTGGATTTTCTCTGTTGCTATCTCCTCTCCTAATGTTTGTTTGGATGGGTGGGTGTGACCGCTGTTGTTTTCAATTTCTGATAAAGTTACAAATGGCTTTGACAAAGGTGCTTTATATTTAGGATCAGATCCTCAGCTAGTATAAATTGGTAAAGCTTTATAGACTTTATTAGGGCTAAATCAATACACGCTGGCACAGGAGCTGATCCTTTGGTGTGGGTGTGGGTGTGTGTATATAATATAGTAAAGGGCCATATGACCATTAGTAAATCTAAAGTGCATGAAGTACCATATGGAACAGCTGGAAGAACTGTCTGCATAGTGTAACTGACTTCATTTGATGGCAGAGCCTTTAATGCACAGTTCACATCCTTTATTCATAGAGCCACTAATAGGATAGTGTAATGATGAAACCGGGTCTGTATTTTCCACTTGAGTTTTCATTCTCTTCTAAATTTGCCCAGAAAATTTGTTTGGGGCTAAAATTTCATATGAATGCTTATAGGCCAAAAAATTTTATTTCTGAATGCTTCAGGGAAATGCACTGTTAAAGGGCAGTAAAATGTTAATATATTTTTGACTTTTCCAATAATTGTCTTAAGTGCTTTTTCCCACTCATAACTCAAACACAGTTTGGTGTCAGAAGTTAAAACCTCCTCGTGCTTTGTGGGTACTAGCTATAAAATAACACAGAGGTTTGTTTCGAAGCAGAAATAGAAAATAAATGACCCACAAAGTGTCTGAACTTTTTTCCAAAGAAATCAATAGCAAAAAATTCCCATAAACACGTAGGGAGACAAAACTGAGCTCTAAGATGTCTGCCTGTCTGTTCGGTGGCTACATTGAACCATATCCAAGAGCATATCTGGTCTATCCCTGAAGTAGCCCAAGAAAACTGCTGAAACTTGATTCATTCCCTGGTGCCCCATAGTCCCTGATGGAAGGAATTTCCCACTGCATCTATCTTGTGTCAATTCCATTCTGCTGGCCAGTGCATTTGGGGGATGGACACAAGGCTTGGGTTGTTCTTTACCCACTTCCTGTGCATCTGCTCATAGGGTGGAAGTAACACTCTGAAGTTTTCCCTTCCTCCTACACCCAGAGGGCGAGTCCAGGCTGATTGTGCAGGTTGATGGTGGGCTTCTGTGCCCCAGTGCAGCTGTGTTAGGGCCAGTCACAATTTGGTCCTTCATTTGTAACTCTTTGTTTATATGTTAGAAGAACCATTAGGGGAAAATGCCAATTGAATAGCAGGTAAATGGTTGTATTGTTGGTGAATGGTGGTGCTGGAGTATTTAGCTGTGCAAGGTACTGGCTTGTACATCCACAAACTGTCAAGTATACTTTCGAGACTGAGTAGGGTCTTTCATGGCTGAGCACAAGATGCTGATCTGAACATGAAAGAGGGTGACAGAATATTTAGCCATCAGTTACAGTACAGTGTCAGATGTATGTATTTATTTACCATCATAACACTACGTTTTAAAAAAGATATATGGTTGCATCCAGGAAATATTAGAGATCAATCATGCAGGTATTAGTACCTGTCCATTAGGGAGTGCAGTGGAGGAATAAAATGATTTTGAGCCACTGACCATACTTATTTATAGAAAGTTACCCATGTCCACAGTTGCCTGAGTTCCCTCCTACTTTTCCAGATCCTCTCATAAAGAGAGGCTCCTTGCCAAAACTGTTCATGTGCCACAGACCCTGAAAGAGACTGGTGTAAAACTAGAATATAAAATCAATGACAAAATACAGAATTATTCCTGCTACTTAAGAAAAGAAAATCCCCATTCATGATCTCATTAGAAAACATGGGGTGAAATACAGGGAAATACCCAGATTCAGTCTTAAACTTTGTTAGCATTCTGTTTATTTTAGGCACTTATAGGGCCCTAATTGCTATAGTATCTGAGTCACTCCATCTTTAGTATATCTTCCCAGCACTCCTGTGAAGTAAAAAAGTAGTATTACCCCTATTTTACAAACGGAGAACTGAGTCACAAAGAGATGAACCACTGTGTCCAAAGTCGTGTTGGAAGTCTGTGATGGAAATGACATTTGGCCTTGGACCCAGCTCTCGCATGTTCAGTGGACCATCCTTGCTCCTTAGGGCCCATACCAGGATTACCATACATCTAGTTTTCCAGATATGATCTCTTTGTTTAGTCTTCTGGTCTCTATTTGGGCAGATTTTTGAAATAAGAGCAAATGGCTGGAGATTAGCAGCTGCTGGCCGGCCACCCAGCTCTAACGACAGCACCACTGCCAGCAGCAGTGCAAAAGCAAGAGTGGCATGGTGTGGTAGGGTTGTACTTGCTTCCTGCTCACTCTCCCCCCTTCGGTGTCCTCTAGTTGGGAACTTGAAATATGATAACCCTAGTTCATAAGTAATTCCTCATTGGCAAAATCAGCTGTGAAAGAACTACAGAGGGCAAGGCTGGAGAAGCAACTGTACAGTGATTACATTGAATTTTGGTTTAACTGGATTAAAGCTCCCAAATTAGATTTTTATGAATTCAGGCAAGAAGGTGAGAGGCGGTAAGCAGAGAAAGTAGACAGGTGAGAGGCTAAAAAGAGGGAAAAACTATGGCTGTGTCTACACTGGACCCCTTTTCCGGAAAAGGGATGCAGATGAGACAAGTCGGAATTGCAAATGCAGCGGGGATTTAATTTTCCCGCTCCATTTGCATGAACATGGCTGCCGCTTTTTTCCGGCTCGGAGCTTTGACGGAAAAAAGCGCCAGTCTAGACGCGGCTCTTGCGGAAAATAAAGCCTTTTCCGAAAGATCCCTTATTCCTGATTTTAAGAGGAATAAGGGATCTTTCGAAAAGGCTTTATTTTCCGCAAAGAGCCACGTTTGACTGGCGCTTTTTTCCGCCAAAGCTCCGAGCCGAAAAAGCGCAGTTATGTTCATGCAAATGGAGCGGGGAAAATTTAAATCCCCGCTGCATTTGCAATTCCGACTTGTCTCATCTGCATCCCTTTTCCGGAAAAGGGGTCCAGTGTAGACACAGCCTATCTGTAAAACTTGGGAACTCCATGTCCAGCACAATAGGGCTCTAAAGTTTGATTGTGGCTTCCAGGGTGTTACTGCAATGTGTTTTATTATCATTATGAAATAATTCTGATTTAGAGTTGAGATTGCTGCTGAATTCAGCAGAATTATACCACAGAGGAATTTGGCACATTATGGAATAATATTGCAACACAGAAAAGCTGAGTTAAAGTTCTGTTTTGAACAGTTAATTTTTTAACATTCCGTTTTTATATTAACTAGCAGTTAAGGAAAATTCAAACACATACGCAACAGTACAAGTGCATTACCAAAGGCTGATCAATTTGGGGTTTTTTTCCTGGATAATGTTCTTGTACAGCTGATTTTGTAAGTGGAAAATAATTTAGCAATCTAATGACGTGTTTTGTTTTGAAATTGAGATTGTTCCTGCCTTTTATTTCAACTTTTATTGATGAAAATGGAAAAAATGTTTAAAAGTTTTTTGATTTTCGATGGAAACAAATGGAAAAAAATCTGAAATGTTTCCCATGGAAATGTACATGTTGACACAATTTTTTTTGGTCGACAAAAATTTGACTAGCTATAACTTCTCTGCCTTTTGCTAGAAGGACAAGCTCTGTGATAAACATCCTTCTTCACCACAACTGACAGGAAGTTTACAAGAATAGGTCTGATTTGCATTTTTCTACAGAGGCTGAGCACATTTTCCACCATCCCTTTCTTTAAAACTTCTATCTCTTTTGCTACAAAACTCTGAACTCTTTCTCAGCTCTCATCAGGAGCTTCTGCAAAGGAGGAGAAATACATCAGCAATGTTCAGAGGGTTATTTTCACTTACAGAAAAGAGTATAACTGCAATAGCCTTGTCTAGTGTTGGGAGGAGAGAGTATTAAAGCTGATAGCTTTGTTTGTCAGTACGTGAATGACTATGATTTTGCACTGTCCACTTCCCTAGATTGTATCCTCGTCATGCAAGTGCCCTGAACAACCTTGGCACGTTGACCAAAGACTTGGTGGAAGCAAAGGAATATTATAGAAGAGCTCTTCAGTTAAATCCACAGCATAATCGAGCTCTCTTCAATCTTGGAAATCTGCTCAAGTAAGTTAACACTGAGGTCAAATGGCTTCAATAAAATTAAAATACTTTCCTTTCCTCCTCTTCCTCCCGTGACTGCCCTGTTACAGCAGCAGATTGTCTACCCAATGGTAACGATGAGTGACATTAAGTTCTCACTGGCAGACATGACATCTGTGGGGCTTAGGGTGATGTGCTATTTGTTATTTTTTTGGCTGGCTGGCTGTGAATTTCCTTTTTCGAAAGACACGTCACTTTGGCTCAAAGAATCTCGCAGAGAAGTTAACCAGACAAAGAAAAAAAGTAATATTGGGCCAGATAGTAGCCTGTGTTAAGATGCCTTTACACCAGCCAACTGGCATAGAAGTGCTCGGAAGCAGATGTCACTTAATGCCCCCATTTCTGTCCTTGTGATCAGCAAGTTGTGGGGGACATGACTAGTGAAAGGGGACACGGTTGGGACACCGCCTAGTGCTGGGGTAGCTCATTAGGGCTATAAGCAACTTTTTGTACAACTTCATCCAGCCCATCGGCTGCCCTAAATTACACCTGAGAACAGGAGTATCCAAAATCTAAGTCGGCTTAAGGTCATTTGTGTCCCCACTCACTGAGTTGCACCAAATGCCCCTCAGGCACAGCCCATTATTATTATTTTTTACATTAGATCTTAGGCTTGGAACAAAGAGGCCAACACTAGAAATGTTTGCTAACATTGTAACGTCACTTAGCGGTGGTGTGATTTTCTTTTCCTCCAACAATGATTCTATATCGGTAAAAGCTCTAGTTCAGCTGTTCTTCATACCAGCCGAAAAGTGCTTTTGCCAGGATAGCTTCTGTCCTTTGGGGAGCCAGTATACTGTCCAAAGCATTTTTTTCTCCTGTATAAGTTGTGCCTACAGCACGAGGGTTTTCCAGTATAGCTGTACAGGTTGTACCTCCCTGGTCTGGCAACTTCTGGACCTGACCGGTTCCAAATCAAGGAATGTGCCGGACCAGTGGAATTTGACATCGACCCCACTGCTGCTGCTGGCTGTGGGGCTCCGTTCCAGTGGCAGCAGAGGGACTGGTATTGACTGGCAGGGACTGGAGGCGGGTGCTCAGAGGAAGAGGCAGGGGAGGCTGCAGAGCCCCGTGGCCAGGGTGCAAACCCCTAGGAGTGCACTGAACCCTGCAGCAGCCAGGCTGCACTCCCAGACCCCATTGCAAGGCTGTGCCCCTGACCGCAGGGCTTCACGGCCACTCTGCCTCTTCTCCTGAGTGTCCCCCATCCCCGCCCCTGCCCCTCCCTCTCTCCTTGAGCTAGAGCACCACACAATGAACTATTTGCAGCCCTCCTGAAGAGTTCGAGGGGCAGGGGGAGTTGCTGAGTGCAGGGTTCAGCTTTTCCCTGTGAGTGCTCCAGCCTGGAAGTACCCCCAGGAATGCCGGACTGCAAATATTCCGGGATTTCCGGGCTATGGAAATCCAGACCATAGAAGACCAGCCTGCACCAGCAAATTCTTTCTCATGTAGACCTGGCCTTGGTATTGAGTTGGTTGCAAAACAACATCGTACTTCCAAAACATTTTTGAGCTGTACTGTTCTACACATTGCTTTGAATAAGGCTTCTGTATCAAAAATAACAGAAGGCGACTTAAATTCTGCCTTGTACCTGGGTGCACATTATTGATAGTGTAAAATTCACCGTGATAACCTTACCGGTCAGTGCTAGTGTTTTGTGCTGGCGTATGAAGGACAAGTCATTCCCGAGAAATGAAAGAGAGGGTCAGTATTTTATAGAGCCACAGAAAACACAGCTCCAAAAGGCAAAAAGACTTGGGGCTTATGTGTTAGTTGGCTGAAGTGCTTCTGAGCTTCTGCAGTCCCCAGTTGATGGGCACCGTTCCTGGTCATGCCAATGTAAAGAAGTACAAATCAGCCACTAAGATCAAAGGGCTCCATAAAGCCGCATTTGCCTCTCACCAGTCTTCCCTGTAAGCTATACCCTGGTCAAGCCACTCAGGAGAGATTTAAATGCCACCCAGCTGATTAGCAGAGGACACAGGGCTAGGTTTGTGTTTCTCCTGGTGGTGCACATTTGCATATGGTTCGGAGCACATAAAATATTTATTCTTCACATGGATGGAAAAAATCCACACATGGATAGGAAAGAGTAGAGGGAACATTGCCTCTCGCCCTCAAATGCCACAAGTCAGCCCATTATCTCCTATCTTCTGACCAAGTTCTAAAATGGGTAATCACTTTCTTTCTGTTGTCGCTTCAGTTGTTTCTCGTGTCCCCTCTTAAAAACCATTGCACAGTGAGGCTGTTAAACAGATGCTGTGTTCCACCCCAAAAACAGTTGCTTTAAAGCAGTGGCTGTGTGAGTCCTATAAAGTGCTTTTGAATCCTTCAGGTTAAGATGTGCTATAAAAAGACAAGTCTTACACCATAGCTTGTAGAGATACTGCAGCCAGTAGTAAAGTTGAACTTAAAGATATAAAGCCTGATTCTCTGCTGCCTTTTATGAAATATAGACATTTAAACCTGTGCCAAGTGGAGACAAAACCCTGCCACCGGTGTAACAGAGAATTCAGATTTGGTAACATTTTCTGTCCATTTTGCACTCACATATATGACTACACCAGGGAAAATCAGCTCTGCAATATTTCAGACATGCCTCTTACTAGTAGTATTTACACGAGGGCATTTGAAAAATGGTTCTGAGGGAAATCAGAGTCAAATTCTTCAGAGTTCCTTACATTTATATATCTACTTGATTTGGAGGAAGCCTGCCGTGCACTTCATTAGATTGCAGTACTACTGGAGTTTTGGGAAGAGGGAACTTAAGTATTTTACAGGGGATGAATTTGCTGTTAACATATATGAATCTGTCTCCCCTTCCCCTCTGGAATAACCTGTCTATTCAAATAGCCCTTTCTAATGATCTAAGCTTGAGTAAATTTGTTTTGGAATCCACAAGATGGAATCCTTGCTTTTTCACCGTAGTTCCTTTAAAAAAAAAAGTTCAATTTTCCTTTTTGGCCAGAACATTGACAGCAAGGGGCTAGAAGATGAATTTTCAGAGGAAGTGGTGCATGATAACTATGAGTTAATGAGCCTCTGGCTCTGTTTACATACTCTAAAAGAAACTTGCATGTCATAATTTTTTGCCTTGCATAAATATCGTACAGAAGTTAGCTAAACCATGCAACCAGCTTTCTCAATAAAAATCATTCGCTCATAGACTCATCTATAATGAAAAATCACATCCCCATCTTTTTGTAGCCCATGATCATCGTGCCTAAAAATGCCTCTCTGTTTGGGTTTAATATTTCTTTTAAAGTTGTGCATCATGTAAATATTTAACTCGTCTCTATAGATTCAGAACTAATGAGATTTAACTTGAAAAATCAGAATAATATGGATTATTCATACCAGAATTTTTCATACAAATTTTATTCAGAGTCCACTAAAAAAGACTTACTTTTTTGTAAATATATAGGAGAAGGGAATACATGTGTATGTGTGTGTTCATATCTGCACACATAACCTGAGTTTGTTGCTGCAGGAAGAGTGGGAGAAATGGACTTCTTTGTAGCCCTTCAAATGTACAGTTATATAACAGGCGGTAAGCACTTTTGTCTAATTAAAAACTTCCATACTCTGTTATGGCTACACTTTCAAAGAAAAGATTAAATGCTTTGAAGTGTGTTAACTAAAATCTAGTGTTTATTCCCAGGTCCGACTGCATAGTACACAAGACTTGTAGTAGGACACAAGATTTCTAGTACAATTATTGCAGTGGTTTACCAAGACCACCAGTTCTGAGGAGGGAGAGATGACAGTGTGGTCTCTTTTCTGAACTTTTCAGATTCACGCCTAAGTGTGAATGTACTGAAATAGCCCTATGGGTTTTTCTGAAAGGGATGGAGGGTATAATGGAAAAGTTAAATTCATCAGAAACTTTGCAATATTAAAAACATTCTGGAGTCATAACAATTTCCTTTTCCCACTAAACAACCAAACAGAATGCTGCTTCATCTCAAGGTCAGCAGTCCAAAGTTTGAGTAGAGTTTCTGATGTGAAACTCTACATTGTACACAATACTGACAGTGAAACCAGGATTCTTGAACCAAATCATATATATTACTTGTTGGCCACAGTTTTACCCCTTTCAGAAAAATATAGCTATTTTAAAACTGCAAACAGGATGGTTCAGTATTGTAGATGGATGCCGAAGGAATAAGATGTCCATAATCATTTTAACGCGTATTGTCCAATTTGTTGGTTTATTTTTACAGATAAGCATAGCTAGAGACAGTAGATGTCTTCTGGTTATGATGTTAAAACAGGATTCTTTCTCCTGGCCTTTGGGGGCTATCCAAGTGGAAGTTAAAAGATTCCATGAGACTTTTGTTGATGAGAAGAGGATAACCCTGATGGCTTGCCTGATATATTTTCTTTTGAGGAATACCAGTTACTCTGTTAAGGTTGTGTGTGAGCCCCTACTGAGTGCACAATGGAGCCTGTGTTTGTGCAGTCACTGTTCTACCAATTTCTAATGCTTCACTTTATAAAGTCATTTGGGATATTTTGAAACGAAAAGTTCTATAGAAAACTAAATCCTGTGCTGTTCTCTGCAGGTGAAATCTATCCCAGTGCAAAGACCCCTCACAAGGCCCTGTGAATCACTTAAGATCCATGTTATGAGTTTAAATGGTACCTACGTCACTGTGTGGAATGAATTTCACCCTCTCTGGATTGCAGTAAAGGTGTTCATTCATCTGACTTGCACAGTGATAGATAATGAACGTGTAGAAAATAAGCATATCAAAAAAAATTCTCCCTTTGTGCCATTCAATATGAGATTAAATAAATCATTTTTTAAATAAAAAAAAACCTCTACAGCCTCAACCCTGCAAAATGCTGAGCATTTTGGCTCTGATCCAGGAAAGCATTTCAGCACATCATTAACTTTCTACTCATGTGCTTAAAGGTAAGCCTGCGTACACGCTTGGGTATGTCAGGGCCAGAGTGCTTTGCATCCACAGGATTGAGCCCTTTTAGAGGTTGTTGTATCTGTTCTTTTAATATAATTTGGTCTGTCACAACAAAAATATTCCATAATCTTTTCCTCCTCCCCTTTAAGGAGACACATTGTTCTGGGATCAAACAAAAACAGGCTATTAAGGAAAAAAGAGTAATTAGGAGTTCATGCTTGTGGTTAATGGGGACTTTTACTGCTGTCAAGTGGATCAATTAATCCTTTTATTTCTGTATCTGGCATTTCCTACATTCCTGCCAAACCGTTGATAACTTTACAAAGCAGTCATCTGTTTTCAATTTATATAAATGTGTCACGAAACTCCAGCCAACAAATCCAAAAGTTTTATAAATTGACAAACTACCTAGTCTTTAATTAGTAAGGGGGAAAGTGGTTCTTTATTTGTTTTTGCTCATTTCTGTAATTTAGATTGAGTACCACTGTAAGAAGGAAAAGACTAGCCCAACTGTTTTTACTCAACTTAATGCACAGGGAAAATATTCTTTTAGTTATGTAACTAGAAGGGGCGAAAAGCCACAAATACTATCGGCTGAAATTTGCACCTTATAAACAAGATCTGGTTTCTTGGCCATGTTGCTCCTATGAAATCCAGAGCTAAGGCTGCAAGCGTTTCACATATTTCTCATGCTTCAGGAGTCCTTTGTTTCTTTTCAAAGGCTACGATGTTCATATACCTTTGTTCGCCCATCACAAAGAAAGCTTGTTGGCTCAATCTAAATAAACATCCATAGCCACTCACTCAAGGAAACTGCTCCTTTTTCCAAGGCGAGAAATACAGTAAACCCTTCCGCTGCAATTGGAGTTCACTGCATTAGGCATTCCCCAATCATCTCTGGCCATCCCTTTCCTAGGAGCAGAGTCAGGGACTCTCCCCAGCTCAGCAATGATCAAGATGCTTGGGAATGGAGAAAGTGATACTGGGCCATCAAAATCATGAAAATATATTCCACTTAAAATGTATATGTTGTTGAACTAAATTGTGACGCTGCATATATATATATATAAAACAAGTTTCTCTAGGATCTCAAAGTACAAACAGCTTTAAGGTTGGTAAAGCCTTTTATGGAGTATGCAAGTTTTATTATCCCCATTTTGTGGATGAGAGAAATAGGAGTGGAGAGAGGTTTCCCATAAGGGACCTATTCCAGGTGAGTCAGCAACAAACATGGGAGTAGATCCCAAGAGTCCTGATTAACAGTCCACTGTTGAAAAGCCTAAATTTTTCTTCCTGTAAGGCAAGTGGCCTTTAATAATGGTTCCTCTGGGAGAGTCCCATGTCAAGGGTAGTGCATTGTGCTCTGATGAAATCGCCATTAGCTTGCCTTTGTCTTGCATCTACCTCCTGATCAGGGTTCTGCTGGATGAGTCAGTTCCATAGATTTGTCCTCTTTGTAGACTTCAGAATTAAACAAATGCAGCTGGCGTTCCATAATTTTATAAACAATTATGTTTGTATTTTTGCAAGCTGAGAATGAGGCAGATACTGGTTACTGCCTAGATAGGGTGAAATGTTTTCATGCCATGTAGCGTACTGCAGAGTTGGCTTATATTACTTATCTGTTTTGCCTTCTTCAAGCATCAGATAATAGCCCGCACTATAGCCAGACTACCACTGCATTGGAGCCAAAGATCTTGTCCATTAAGGAACATCCTGTTGGCTCCAAACTCCCTTATATGAGAATAACCGACATAAGGGAAAGGAGACTATGTGAGTTGTAAACTCTCAGAATTTCTGTGGATATTTTTGTTCATAGTGGGCAGATTTCTTGCAAAAACAGAGATTGGTTCCCCTTAATCTAAAGACCTTGACAGATATGCATGATATGATATCTGAGTGAATGCCTCTTGGTTCCCCTCTGCTACATGGCCTCGCTGCCTTATTTGCCCTTATAGCACTGACTCCTGAAAAGCAAAAGTTGTGTTTCTCATAGCTTCCCCAACCATGGCTGGTCCTAGAACCTTCCCTGGCCACTGCACCTAAGAGAAAAGGTTGCATCTAATGGAAGGGGAAACAGTACAGATTAACAAAGCATCATGCTGTATTTTGGTTTGCTCCACACTTGTCAAGGTTGGGAGAGGGGGGTCAGGAATAACCAAAGGAACTCAGCCAGCTTCCATGCCTCTCCCTGCCTGCTTCAGTGCTGCCAGTGAAGGGCTGCTGCAGAGATGAGACCCTCTATTTCCATTTCTTAAAGGGATTCTCTTATCTCTTCTCAAATCACTGAGGGTATGTCTACACTTGCACCCTCTTTCGAGAGAGGAATACAAATGAAGACATTCGAAATTGCAAATGAAGCCAGGATTTTAATATCCCGCACTTCATTTGCATATTCGCATTATGGCGCTATTTTGAAATGGCGCTATTTCGAAATAAGACGCTGTTAAGATGCGGTTATTTCGAGAGAAGTCTCTTCTCTCGAAATAACCCTTATTCCTCATACAATGAGGTTTACCAGTTATTTCGAGAGAAGGGGTTTCTCTCGAAATAACTGCGTCTTAACGGCGTCTGTTATTTCAAAATAGCGCCATAACGCGAATATGCAAATGAAGCACTGGATATTTAAATCCCGGCTTCATTTGCAATTTCGAATGTCTTCATTTGCATCCCTCTCTCGAAGGAGGGTGCAAATGTAGATATACCCTGAGACTTTCCTAATAGGTTTGACCAGTTGATAACTGCAATTACCGTGAAAACAGGCCACCACTAAAGGCAAATGTGTTGGGGACCATATGCGGTCATGTGCCCCCCATTTGCTGGTTACATGGACTAAGTATGCTCAGTAACATCTTCTGAAATCACTACTCTCATTCTGCCCCTTCCGTCCTCCCCACCCCTCTAACAGCACATACAAGTTGTCTCAATACTCCTCGTCCTTCCCCTCTTCCCCCAATATACAGAGAAGTACTGTAGATGGAGAATAACCTTTGTGCTCAACTTTTAAATTTCCCAGCAAGCTGTAGAAATCCATCCAAGGGAATCTGCAGGTGCCAAGGTACAGACTCCCAAGTATCCAATAACTTCAGTTCTTCACTTCCGCTCCTGCTGACAGACAGGCTATAGAATTCTGTATTGCCTCGGGAGATTCTGGTTACATAGACTGTGGATAGAAGGCCGGAGTTGTTTATTTAGTCTCTGTTGAAAAGAACAAGACAGAGACTTTCAAGTCTCTTGAAAGTATTTAATCAATAGGTGACCTAAACATGTTGTTAAAAGAACTTTGTTTCCTTTATGACTTGCAGGTCCCAAGGGAAGAAAGAAGAAGCTGTGTTCTTATTGAGAGATTCCATTAAGTATGGTCCAGAGTTTGCAGACGCTTACTCAAGTCTTGCTTCCCTTTTGGCTGAACAGGTAACCACTAACATTTAGACTTGGATAGCTCATTCCTAGAGCCATGCACAGATACAAAATCTGCATCAACCTCAGCATCTGTAGCCACAAAAATGAGCCACAGTTATCCACACTGACATCTGCTGACGTAGATACCTGTGGATATAAAGCAGATATCCGCAAAGTTTGCAGGGTTTTAGATACAAAATTTGTATCTGCATCCATATCCATATCCACAAAAATGAGCAATGGATATCTGCATCCACATCTGCAGATGAGGATAAAAATCAGATAACTGCATATTTGCAGGGTTCTACTGATTCTTTCTGTGCATAAAATCTCTCACCCCTTGGTTCCCAGGCTAGCCCACAAAAGCCTTTTTAACCCATAATGTAGCTGAAATTGTATATTTGCAATGAAAAATAGTGGAGAACAATACTATTGCAATCTTAGTAATTAAACAAAACAAATTGACTAAGAAATAGTTTTTTATTTACCTTGAATGCCAGTGCTTGTGCAGGGGCAGGTTTAATTAAAGGAGGATGAAGAGGTAGGTTCAGATAATACTTAGCCTGCCATGATCATAGGGGACTAGACTGGATGACCTTTCAAGGCTCCTTCCACTCCTATGATTTTATGACAGCTGGTTTTAATATTAATTAGTTTTCAATAATTAGAAGTACTGGTGATGAGATGTCAGGATAATAAAACAACACAGTGTTGTAAGGCCATATGTCCAAAGGAAATTTCCTTAGCTGTAGTTCCCTTGACTTAGAAATGTTAAGTCCACTAATAATCGATCTACTCCGCACACAGTTTGTCCATCCTCTTATGGTTTGACTAAGTGGAAGGAAAAAAAGATGGCCTGTGCAGTTTTCCCAGATGGTGGTAACTTCCTTTAGCTTTTTAACACCTCCACATTTCAAACCATACAAGATTAATAGTTGACTCTGCAGTCCTTGTACTGCATACCACTTACACAAACAGACCTGTTGACTTCAGTGGGACCACTCATGCAAGTAAGCGCTATTCCACATGATTAAGGGCTGCAAAGTCAGCCCCTAAACGTGCAAATCTCCTTGAGGAATACATTACAGGAAATTCTGCCAGCATTGCCCTGATGATGTATGTGCTGGGAAGGAGAAATTAGATCTCATTTTTCAGTTGTAGTCTGATTTCTTCCTTTTAAAGAAATGTATTACTTGTAGTTCTTAAAAGGAATTAAGCTCATGGCCTTTGTTCTTTCTATTTGGGTCATACGTTTTTGCACTGTTGGTTACTTTTAACACACAATATGCAAGACTTACACTGGTAATTTAGAAAAACCTGTGTGTAGCTGTGGGGGAGGTAGCATTACAAGAATTTTATCTTACAAGTGTTTAAAAAGTGGGTTGGAGTTTCTAGAAGTTGCACACTTAAGGTGCGTCTACACAGCCCTCTTAGCTTGAAATAAGCTACGCGCAATTTGCACTGTGCAAATTGCTCAGTTTATTTTGATGCTATTTCGAAATAGCTTATTTTGTAATTTGGCGCTGTCTAAACAGCACTAACTTTCAAAATAACTCATTATTCCGAAATTCCCCTTACCAGGGATGTTGGAATAAGCTGCCTGTTATTTCAAAATCTATTTAGAAATAATGGGCTGCTTCAATAGATGTAAAATAGCTATTTTGGGATACTTCATGATAGCTCCCATGAAGTGACCATGCTTATGAGAAACTGCTGTTTTTTGAGGCTGTGGGAGACAGCTAAAGAAGGAGAGAGCAGGTGGAAGTGACACAATGAGACAGTGTCTTGATTGCCTTGATCCTCCACAGTATGTTCCCCAATAATTTAAGAGCTATGGATGTGAAATAAGGCTTAAAAGTTCCTTTGCTCCAGTAGTTGTAAAAGAGGTTCTTAAGAAGAAAGTCTCATGCTCAAGGGAATTAGTACAGGCTCCTGAATTCCATGTCTTCTAAGTCCCATACAAGGTGGTTTTCAAACCAGAGCCAACTGAAAACACTTATAGAATACACAATTTCACATGGTCAAAGCTTCCTATGTTCTAGGCTGCCCCTCTCATTGGGAGCCCAACCAACTTCTCCGACTGCTTGATCTCAGTTGCATCTCATTGTTTGTGCCATAATATGTTGCCATGGAAATGGTTGTGATATATCTGAGTGAATGCCTCTTGTCCTGATGACTCAAGTCTTCAAGGTCGCCAACTCTCATGGTTTTGTCCTGCAACTCGTGATATTTGGTGTTTCTTCTTCAAACTTCATCTGGAGTCAGGCAGTTTTGTGAGAATCTCAGCTTTTATCTTTTTTTTACAAAGACATTTCTAGCCCTTGTGGTTGCAGAAAATAGCCTGATTGCCCCCCTGAAGGCTCAGAAGGCAAATAAAAAGCTCCTAGGAATTTTTTGTTTAAATCTCATTTAAAATCTTGATTAATTTATCAATCTCCTGAGCTTTGGGGACATGCCTTGTGCTTTTTGAAGGGTTGGGGTTCACGATACTGAGCGCAATACGACAATCAGGCTCTTATGACTGTACTGTGGAGCCTTTTTGGAGAAGATAAGGTGGTATGGAAGTAAGTGCTGTGTAATGCCCTGGGCGCATACCCTTCCAGATTCCTGACCGGGACTTTGGAACTGCCAAAAAGACCTCACTAGAGACAGTGCAGTGGACCCAGCAACACTGGGACAAGATTCTGAGAGTTGCCTGTGCTATATGCCATCAGTATTTGTACAGTGCAGACATAATAGCATCCCATAGTCTATACGTCATTGAGTTTGGTTTGAGACCCCATTAATCCAGCAGAACGTAACTGTTTCTTGGTTTAAATGCAGCTTCTATGTGATCAGTAAACTCAACAAGAAAAAGTTGTCCACTCCCCAAAAAGAAAAAAAAGTTATAGTTGCCTGAGAAAAAAACAAACATGAAGTTTTGAAGATGGACCTCTTCAAGTCTCTCTGAGCCTTGGTCTGCACTAAAAATTAGGTTGGTTTAATTACCTTGGTCAGAGTTATGAAAAATCCATACCCCCTGGCGGCAGCATTAAGCTGATCTAAGTTCCTGTGTAGACATGCTAGGTCAACAGAAGAATTTGCCTTTTGCAGGAGTGTGGTTTATTTGTGCCACCAGGAGAACCTCTCCCTTTGGTGTAGTGAGTGTCTGTATTGAAGCATTGTAACAGTGCAGCTGCAGTGCTTTAGCTATGGTGGTACCGCAGTTAAGGGTAGGGTAGACAAGGGATTTTGGCACAGGGATCTTGTGTGAAAGTTGCCCTTTGTTTTCGTTAAGCATTCATGATGCTAACTGTACTCCTTATTTTCCCTGGAAGAATACAAGATGGTGGTAATTCTATATAGGGAAACTGTCCAAACTTAACATTTTTAAAGAGTGTTATCACAACCCTTCTTTCCCACTGGCTGACCTTTATCATGTAAATGTGAAAGCACCTAACCATGACAGTCATTTGCTTTCATCAAGCCATATTTTTCAAATGCCATTAATTTCAATTTCCCATATCTTAAATGAATATGGAGAGAAGAGCTGGTACATTTTAAAAAATCAATGGGCCATATTCTCCTCTCAGTAGCAGCACTCTAAATCCACAGTAAGTCCAGTGAACAAGTTCTAGGATTCACTAGTATAATGACGGAGCCAAATTTGAACCTGTATTAAGAAGCAAAAACATTCTAGTTCACTCCAAGTATTAGGAAATTCTGTAAGAAGATACTACAGCAACATTTTTCAATGCCCAATTTGGCACTCTATGGCAGCCTTATTTTGAAAAGTCCTTGAGCATTCAAAATTTTATAGCGTGTCAAGTGGGGTAGTAGTCACTTTTGAGTATCTTGATTTAAAGATCCTTTTAACAATGTATAATCAGTCATTTGCAAAAAATAATAATAAAAATGATTGGGATTAAGGTGGTGCAGTGGATTAATAACCTTTTGCCATTTTAAATTTAGATTGAAATCCTGGTTGTGAAAATCCCTCTTGGCCTCTTCTTCTTCCCCATCCCATCTCACAGCTGATCAGCTGATCTCAGTTGGGAATCTCAGGAAGAAGCCATAGTCTGTCATTGCAGGGTTGTTCCAGATCATTGAGGTGTGTGCAGGAATGCCAACAAAACTGGGTGGTAGAAATTTGCACACCATCTGCCTACACTGTGTTTGGCTCTGACCATTAAAATACCTCCCTTTCACAAGCATTAATAATATCACCTACAGCAAATGCATGACCTGAGAGAGGAAAACAAAAACAGTAATTCTTTCACACTCTTTATGAGCAAGCAGGTAGTTTTTTCACATCAGCTGGACTGTGGGAAGTGGGAAACTTTATAATTGCTGTTTGATCAGAATTGAAGACTTCATTCTCATCATGATGTCTGGCTGCATACTCATGAAATTCATGTGGGCAATAGAATGCCATTTGTATGCAGGGTGTCCCCAGGTGCATTACAAAACCAAGTGTTATGGCCTGATCCCCCAGAAGTGCTGAGCACCCAACAGATCCCACTGAAATCTATAGGGAGTTGCAAATGCTCCTTCAGGTCATTTGATACTTGAGTCCCAACACTGCTGCCTGCTTTGCAGCTGCCTGTTTAGGTGAGTGAGGGGCTGGAGACAGGCGCAACACTTGGGGTTCCAACAGCAGGGAAGGAGAAGCAGCAGGCTGCAGCTGTAGAGATAAGGGGAAGAATCCTCGGTTGCCAGCTCTCCTATTGCTTCCTCACCAGTGCAGGAACAAATAGAGATGGGGGGTGCCCCTACTATCTCTCTTCCCCCCCCCCATGCACACCCTTAACCACTGGAGCTGAGTGAATAATTGATTTTTGGCCACATTAACAGGCAGTTGTTACACCATTACCACAGCTATCTCCTGTTGTGAATGTCTGAGGAAGTGCAGGCAATTCCTAGTACCCCAGTGAGGTAACAGTTGGCAAATGATGACTCTGTGGGTGAAACCCTAGCCCCGCTGAAGTCAATGGAAAAGCTCCCATGGACTGAGAGGACAAGAGTTGACCCCATGCACACAGCTTCCTGACTATAGAGATGAGATGACCTGGACTGGTGAAGTTCTGTGCTGTGATAACCAGGCATTTCCATGAAATCTCTGTATGCAGCCAATAGTACCAAAGCTGGTATCACCACTAATCACAAATCTTCCTCTGTTTAAGGAACAATTTAAAGAAGCCCAGGAAGTTTATCAGGCTGGGATAGAGAATTGTCCAGAGAGCTCTGATCTGCATAATAACTATGGTGTTTTCTTAGTTGATACTGGTAAGTGAGATGGTGATAGCAGATTTATTTTCTTGCTTACTGGCTGTGTTGAGAGGGTCTGGATTATTTAGTAGTGTGTTTTCTATAGACTGTCAAGGGCTCCCAGAGCAGAGGATAAGACATGCTTTCATTGTAGTTTGTAAAACTCCAAATAAAATACAGATTCTCTCTGCTCTTGAAACTGACCAGAATGCTTGAGGTTTGAACAGTTTTGGAACAAACACTAACACTGTACAGCAGTGGTTCTCGGTGTGTTTCCTGCCACATTTGTCTCATCAAACCAGTGCATCATGCAGTAGCTTGATGTCTTTGTGATAATTTCCCCAGGAACACATGACCACTCAAAGTCACAGATTAGCAGGCACACATGTTACTTTTGCAGTGGTTTGTGACTCTGCTCAGTGGCAAAGTTGCTTTGTTGGCTGTGGGAAGCAGAACACCACTGTTGTAAATTAAACAAAGCTTTGAAATTACAAAACAAAAAATGTATGACTTGTGGGGAGAATGGATTTCTCAGCGGATTGGTAATGGGATACGGAGCCTTTTACTTCTATGCTGTTGGGTCAAATCCAGCTTCCGTGGCCCCTGGCAGTTCCTGGCATCCACATAATAAAAATCTCCATCCCAACTGGCACCTTTTGCTGACAGTTTGAGGAGGAGGGCCAAGTTTAAACAGCCACAGAAACTAAACTACCCTCTTGCTACTAGAAATGGTCCCTGCAGAATCAGGTTGAGACACTGATGAAGTACCGCATACTAAGCTAGCATAGCTGGTGCCCATTCTGTTCTTCAGACTCTGCTGTTGTCACATCTCAACATTACATAGAAGAAGACTCAGTTATTATTTGAAAGGAAGTCCTCTGAAAGCCAGGATCTTCCAGGAAGTTTGTTCATGATGCTGTTGGTAGCATTCTTGCCTCTGAGTTAGTACTGATCCCATACTCTTGTATGATGTTACTGGCCATCCTGCTGCCATCAGTATAAAACAAATGTGCTGAGTACCTGTGGCCATGAAAGAAACCATGGTGTTAAGTGCAGAGGTGTAGATTTTAATCTTGTGTCCTGGCAAAATTCAAACTTCCCTTCCGGTCCTAAACTATTGTGTGAAGCTGCCAAGAGGTTCTATTCCATCCAAGTCTGAATAAAATCAGACAATAAAGTTATGAATGTTTGAAACATGGCTACTGCACTTAGGCAGTGGAAAATTGCATTAAGGCACAGGATGTGTCTTCACTGAAAGTTAATTTGAGCATTCTACACTCAAGTTGACTCCTCTCCAGTCAACCTGCCTTGAGTAAGAGTGGCCATGCTGCAAATAACACTCCACCCTGCAGAGAGTGATTGGATTAGCAGCTGATGAGATGTGTTAATTTGACCTAAAACCTGTCTGATTCTTGGGCCATCTAATTCAAATTCGAAGCATTTGAATGCGGCTCTCCTTAAGCCACATGTTGTTTTGGTGTGAATGGGCCTCAAGTTAGGGGCAACATGAGTTAAAACTCTGCAGTGAACACAAACCCTCAGTGGGCATGCTAGTAAGAAGAAGCACTATTCCCACCTGTGTAAGAGTGACCGTATTAAGTGAGCACCTAATATGCAGGCATCAGTTCACCATAAAATTTAAGTTCTCTAGTTAGCTGTGGCTGAAGTACTTATGCTACTATAAACATTAAAGAACAACAAAGGGTCTGGTAGCACTTTATAGACTAACAAAACGTGTAGATGGTATCATGAGCTTTCGTGGGCACAGCCCACTTCTTCAGATGTGGCCACGAAAGCTCATGATACCATCTACATGTTTTGTTAGTCTATAAAGTGCTACCAGACCATTTGTTGTTTTTTAAGTTTATACTTTACAGATTAACTCGGCTACCCCTGAAGCTTATAAACATTAAGGCACTTTAAAGATGGGATCTTCTAAAGCATTCATTGTTCTCCTGCTCATCAGTGGGGGTAGAGTTAGGCCCATCACTAACTTACTTTTGGAAATGCTTCCCTAAAGGGTGATGTTCGCTTCTGGCTTTGAGGCATTTCAAGTGCTTATGAGTCTCACTATGGAATACTCTTGCTTGCCTTTAAAAATTCAAGGAAATAGAACAGAACAAGTGTATAATGGAACTTTAATGTTATACGGATAGGTATTTCCTACCTTTTTGTGACCAAATGTAGGTTCTAGCCCTGTTGCACATGTACTGTTTTTTATTCCTATTTTTTTTCCTGGCTAAAAATGGGGTTTTAATATATTTCTGTTCATTGTGAAATGGTTTGCCATAAAACACATGAAGGGACAGACCTTCAGCAGCTGCAAATAGACATAGCTCCATCTATGGTGTTTTACACCAGCCGAGGATCTGGCCCAAGATATGCAACATTGATGAGTTCTTTACTGAAGCTTTTGTATTTGCGTTGTTGGGTTGCAGATGAGTTCAACTGTACCTGTGCTTATTTTGTACTTACTATGTGTGGGTGCATACGGCATGGTGAGATCCTTCAGCTACATGAAAGGCTATATGCAAAATTATTATAAATATAAATTCCCTCCCCAGAAAGTTCTGGCACCTTTTTCAGCACAAAATGAACTTCAGCATTTTTAAGCACAAAACACAGATGAATGTTGATAGCTTTTCAAGTAACTTGCACAATATTATGCTTTGCATTTGTGTCTGATCTAGTGGATTTCAGAATTACATTTGCTATTTTGTGTATAGATAGGTAAAATGCAGTGACACAGTGCCACCTAATGGTTCCTCTGACATAGAAATCTTGATTATATTTTACAAAACAATAATTTTCTACCAGTAAATTCTAAACCAGGGAAATAACTACAGCAGGGTGCTGGAAGTGATCTGTTGGAGTTTGCCTTAGGTTCCTTTTGAGTCCTGAGTGCAGAGGTTGTGTTGTACCCTCAGTAGCCTGCCATGATTGCAAACTGCAGGGTAAGTTATTGGTATCTACCTATGGCTGCTGGATTTGAATCTTTTTTTTTTCCAAATATTAAAAATGCATTTTTGTCTGATGTAGCCTTCACAATAATAATTCTGAGTGGGGAAGAAGCGATAACTAATGATAACCTTTCTCTAAGTTTTTGACTATATTTATTGTTAAATTAGTTTTTCAGTTACTATTTTCCTTTTTCCAGATGACTTGGATTTGAGAGACTTGTTCTCACTGCCCCATCCTATAAGCACAACTATACTTTCAGCTGCTGCTGGTAATCCAGTTAGTTGCTTGCTGATTCCACTTTCTATTGGAGAAAATCATGTTTCACTCAGGAGCAAAATTCATTTTAAAACCTGAGCTGTTTGTCCTGTCTACCTTCGTTTGCAGCCTCTGTCCTTTACAGCGGAGTAAATTTGTGCCTAAACCCAGTCTGCTAGATCTCATTTTGCTCTAAATCTTTTATTTGAATGGCAGTTTTCCTTTATGCATAATTTCAAGAAGAGATGAGACAGGATTTCTCTCTCCCACCTTCAAAGTACGCTGAACACAGAGCAAATGAGTATTTCGCACCTGATGATGATTATCCAAAGGAATCGAAGTGTGCTTTAGAGCTGAAACTTTGAAGACTTCCATGAGGCACTAGCCTAACAGCCTTTTGCTTTTGCAGGAGCTCCCGAGAGAGCAGTGTCTCACTACCAGCAGGCCATCTGGCTCAGCCCCAACCACTACGTGGCCATGGTGAACCTAGGCCGGCTCTACCGCTCTCTGGGTGAGAACAAAGAGGCGGAAGCTTGGTACAAACGGTAAGTAACAGAAATGGGATGAAACTTAGTCGTGCAAAGTGTGGTTGTGACTTTAGGGATTAACAACAAGAATTTTTCCTCTAAGCTGGGGATGTATGAGTTGGAAGTAACAGAGGAGGAGAAAGACCTGGCTGTTCTGCATGATCTCAGGATGACTACAAGCTGCAAATGTGATGCAGCCAGGAAAAAAGGCTAATGCAGTGCTAGGATGCATCAAGAGAGGTATTTCCAGTAAAGATAGGGAAGTGTTATTACCGTTATACCAGGCACCGATGAGACCTCCTCTGGATTACTGCTCTCTCATGTTTCTCTCTCATTCTGGTTTACAAAAGACAACTTCAAATAGGAACAGGGGCAGAGAAAGGCTACTTGGACAATCCAGGAATGGAAAACCTCCCCTATGAGAGGAGATTTAAGCAACTTGGCTTATTTAGCCTAGCCAAACAAAGGCTAAGGGGAGATATGATTGCTGTCTCTAAAGACATCAAAGGAAAAACATCAGGGAGGGAGATAAGTATAAGTACAAATGGATATAAATTGGCCATCCATAAGTTTAGGCTTGAAATTAGATGAAGGATTTTAACCATTGGGGGAGTGAAATTCTAGAGCAACTTTCCAAGGGGAGTAATGGGGGATACAACGTAACTTCTTTGAAGACGGAGCTTGGTAAGTTCATGGTGGGGATGATATGATGAGGTTGCCTAAAATGGCACATGGCTCATCCATGATTGCTATTAGCACATGTCTCCAGAGTCAAGAGACGGATGCTAGATGGGGAGGGCTCTGAATTACTACAAAGAATTATTTCTCCAGTGTCTAGTGGTGGGTCTCCTCCATATGCCTAGGATCTAACTCATCACCATATTTGGGTCAGGAAGGAATTTTCTCCAGGTCAGTTTGGCAGAGACCTAGGGAGGTTTCTCCCTATGTCTGTAGCATGGTGCATTGGTCACTTGCGGGTTTGAACTAGAGTAAGTGGTGGATTCTCCATATCTTGAAGTCTCTAATTCAAGATTTGAGGACTTCAGTAGCTCATCCAGAGGTGAGGGACCTATAATAGGAGTGGTTGGGCTAGGTTCTATGGCCAGTGATATGCTGGTCAGAATAGTTGGGGGTCAGCAACCTTCTGCACATGACCCATCAGGGTAATCCTCTGTCGGGCCACGAGACACTTTGCTGATATTAACCAGCTGCAGGCACAGTCCCCCACAGCTCCCAGTGGCCACAGTTAGCGATTCCCGGCCAATGGGAGCCGTACACAGCAGTGGCTAGCATGTCCCTGTAGTCCGCACCACAGCCTGCAGCTTCCAGTGGCCATGGTTCACTGTTTTAATCTTCCTGTGCAATGTCAGGTTTTTTTCACTCCTTCCCTCCGAGTGTCACGTTCACCATGGCTGCTGTGCCTGGCTGGGTTTTGAGAGTACCCAGAGCCCTGTTGTTCAGCTGACGATCAGCAGGCCAGGATTGTTCAGCAAGTGCCTTGCTATGCTCCTCTTGGGCCCCGCCCCAGGTCATCCTCTGCTGCTTCCAGCTGCCGGGTGTTGCTGTGTAGGAGCTCAGTGGTTTCTGGTTGTTATCAGTAAACTGTTAACACAGTTCACATAACTCTGAAAGCATTCCAGAGAGGGAGGGTCACATGTGAGTACAGAACTGCCATGCAATTTTGAGACAATTTTCCTTCAGGAATCCAGGCTCTCCTCCGGGAATCACCTGTTCTGCAATATAGCACTGTGCGGAACAAACAGTTTCTTTGGGGTTTGCCTCCCAGTGCATAAGAGAGGATGGACTGTCCTTGAACTTCTTGTTGGAACACTTCCCTGCATTGTTGCCCTCATCCCACAACCACTGGTGCTGGAACTGTCTTTACACTGGGAGTGCTGAAGGCAGAAACCATCTATTCAGGATGATATCTCTACCTCAAGCCAGGGGTTGTGACGGCATCCCTAGTTCCAGCACTCCATATTCCCTTTGGAGCCAGTCCCCTCTGCTCCTTAATGGGCCAGTGAGACTTCTGTTGGGACGCTTCCTTCTCCCATCAGGGATTCTGAATGCTGCCTCTACAGCTCTTCCCTTCTGGGCTAGCTTGGAGCAAAAGGTCTGGCTGGAGCAAGTCTCAGGCTCTGGTCTAGCAGTGCAGAGCACTCACCTTTCCAAGGCAAATCTCACAGCAAATCACACTCTTGTCTTACACGATCTTTCATTCTTCCCAACATGTAGAGCGTTGAAAGTATCGCGGAAGGCGGAAATTCTGTCCCCCCTTGGAGCTCTCTACTACAACACGGGGCAATATGAAGAAGCTTTACAGGTTTACAGGGAAGCCGCAGCACTGCAGCCTTCAAACAAAGAGGTTCGACTGGCACTGGTGAGTGTCTGACTAGAACGTTCGTGATAGGGTGATGTTAGTATTTACTAATATTATCCACGGCACTTGGGTTTGAGGGGGTTCTGTCACAGCCTAGTGCTCTTTCCACTTGGCTGATAATTACTGCAAACTTTTCCTAGAGCAAGGAACTGCGAGTCTTGGTTTTAATTTTGTACTGAAGCAGGAAGGGTTTGTCCTCATCTGTCTCAAAGCCCAGAAAATTGCCATTCCATTCTTTATTCTTGTAGCCTCCACTGTTCTCACTGAGGAGAGCCAGGAGCACCAGCCAGGCCTGCTTCTTGTTGATTGGAGGGGACATTATTGAGTGAAGCCCAGTCCTCTTTGTTCTCTCCTCATGGTGCTGCTGAACCACTGCCAGTTAGCACTTTGCCCTCCTGCTGTGCCAGAAAGCAGGATGCCAGGAATAGAAGCTGAATCCCATGGCGTGGCAGTGCATGATAGCTAGGACGCTGTACTGACTGATTTTACCAGCCGAGCAGACTCGTTTTCACAGCTCTTTTGACAAGTGTGTGATCAGAGAGGGTTGTCATAAAAAGGGATGAAAACTCTGTTTACTACTGGTCTCTAGGCCCAGGTGTTAGCAATGATGGGACAAACAAAGGAAGCTGAAAAAATGACTAACCATATTGTGACAGAAGACGCCGAGTGCTTAGAATGCTACCGCCTTTTATCAGCTATCTACAGCAAGCAGGAACATTACAGCAAGGTACAGTGGAATCTGTATGCTGCTGTGTGTTTGTGTCTTTCCCTCTCTCACACGTGCACACACTCTCTGTCTCTCTCTCTCTCTCTCTGTCTCAAAAGATTTGGGATAAATTTTAATCTCTGAACAGCCAAAGGTTAGATCCTGTCCTGATAGACGTGTAGCAAGGGGCACAGAACTACATTAGCGTTTGTACATGCACAATAGCTGAATTGCTTTATCTGATGTTTCCATTCATCTAGACTGGTGTTTCTCAACTTTTTTGATAGCAGGGCCTAGCTGGCTGCATTCCTGAATTGTGTCTGGAAAATCTCAGGGCCTGGCGCCAACTTATGGACTAGTGCTTGAGAAGCACTGATCTAGGGAAAAGGATTGAGGGCCACATTTGATTTTTTTTTTTTCGGAAATGTTGAATACTCAGTTCCTACTGACTCTAGTTGAAGGGGATTGGTCAGCATCTTTGAAAATCAGGCTGGGAGGTGCTAGAATTTCAGTTTCTGAATGTGATTTAAGTCCAGGGACAAATAAAAATTGGGGAGCAGGCTGGTGGTGCCCAGTTGCTCATGTGCTTAAATAACACCGTGATGGCATAGCATAAGAACCTGAATAGACTATAGTGTCCTCTCTCTCTTTTTCTGCAGGCCCTTGAAGCTATAGATAAAGCTCTGCAGCTAAAACCAAAGGATCCAAAAGTCATATCGGAACTCTTTTTTACTAAAGGAAATCAGCTAAGAGAACAAAACCTCCTTGACAAGGCGTTTGAGGTATAAGAAGTAACAGCTCTAAAGCACATGGTTATGTTTATATAGTTCAAGAACTGAGCTCACTAGTTGTAATTCGTACTCTGCAGAGAGTAGACATAGGCCTTTTTCACTTGTATACCACATCTGGTCACCAAATAGTACATCTGGGGTTATGGAAGAGGTGTGTCTCTTCCATAGTTAAAGTTATAACAGTGTTCTCTCCGCCTCCTTTCCTCTGACTATTTATACACACAAAAAATCTCCTTCCAATTTGGTAAGTGAGATGTGTAACTAAGGAGTATCTCTCTACCTGTGTGAAATTAGTTTTAAGTCCTGAATCATGAGGTTTAACACCCTGTCCAAATTTTCTGTTACAATTAATTACAATTCTGAGTATTCTTGTCCATATAAATTTCTGGATGTGCTTTGAATCCTTTTTGTGTTACAATTTCCCAAAAAAACAGATGTTCATTAGAGTTCAGACATTCTTTTAACTTTTCCCCCACATTTGTAGAAACAAAATAAAGGGGGAGGGAAAGCTCCCGTAGGTCTTTGTTAAATCTGCATACAGGTGTCCATGCTATAAAGAGAGATTGCAACCATTCAGTGGTTAAAACCTTGCCAGTGTTCTCTCCCTCTCTGCACATATCTGCTGGCATGGAGTCAGGGAGATGTTTTTCTCATCAGTGTGTATATTATGTGCAGAAGGTAGCTGTACTTTTCAGAACATCCCTGCAGCTCAAGATTAGCAGAAGATAATGCACTGCCCTGGAAATTGCCTTGATTATTCCCTGCAGTACTCTTCAGGCAAAGCAAATTCCCCCAGATAAATCTTTCTGGGAAATGGTCACTTCATTTGTTTCCATTTAAGTCTCTGAAACTCAATGCACAATGTGCATGTAAGAAAAATCAGGAAAGAATTCAGCTGTATTTGAAAGGGTTTGGTTGGGGAGGTCATTTCCCCCCTTAATGTGGCATTTAGTCAGAAGCACAAGCATCTTATTCTGAAGACATTTCATATTTATTTAGAGCTATAAACTGTCTGTGGAGCTGAACCCAGATCAAGCTCAGGCCTGGATGAACATGGGAGGGATTGAGCATATCAAGGTAGGAAAATCTCTTGCTTTTGTGCAGACTGTCAAGAGGACTTTTCTGTTCTTTAAAGTACGATGCTGAACTTGCCTTTAGGCACTTAAGTAGTACATGTTCAGTGTGTCATCTTTTGTCCCCTGTGTCTGATGCACGTCTGTTACAGCCCAAGCTAGAGATCCTGGCTGTAACTCACTTGTAAAGCTTTGTGCCTTTAGTTCTGGAAATCCCTAGTTCACCCCCTGGGGTGGTGATCAAAATGAGAGTCAGCACACATATATCCAGCAGATCTAGACACCACCAAGAGGGGAGTGCCTGGACTAAGCAATTAAATCAGAAAGAAAAGGAGCAGGAATATGGAATGCTAAGAGTTGCCTCCCTTCACAGAAAGGCTGATAATTCAAGAAGTGGGCACGAAGACACTGAAGGTGGGAATGTTGTGAGCATAGTCTCTCTCTTGAGAGGGTTGCTCTTGCCCTACCAAAGCTGTGATTAGCCCATAACCTACTATGTATGTTTTTAAACGGTTGGATAAATATTCCCAGTCTCTGCAGTTGGGCACCAGCCCTTTAAATTCCTCCCTATCTAATCCACTTGACAATAGTGTCTAATGCATAATACTGACACCAGTTGATGGAAATATGGTGACAAGACCTGTGATTTCATCATTGCATGATTACTGTAGCATAATTATTCTGAATGCCCTAAAGATATTAGTTGTACTCATATTATACATCTCCAACTTGGACATTACAGCACTGTTTAAATCTGCTTCTTGCCATGTCCCTGTTGATCTAATTCAGTGTTTCTCAACCTTTTTTTATAAAGTACCCCTTTAAAAAAATTATAAGTACCCCCAATACCTACCGTTTTCAGACATACAACATTTTTTTCTACCATTGCAACACATTCATTTAAACAACTTAATCATAGCCGGGCAGGCGATGAAATTTTTGGGTGTAAAAAGTACAAAAATAATAAAGCGCTGTAAAACTTAAAACAAAAATTCAGTTTTCTCCAAATTTCAGTTGTGTTGACGTACCCCCCAGACTTCTCTCAAATACCCCTAAGGGTACTCGTACCACTGGTTGAGAAACACTGATCTAATTTAGGCACAGAGGGAGTTCTTCTCAAATACCAGTTGACCAATTTAATGAGTGGAGTGTTGTTGTTTCAAAACATGTCAAACATGCTTTGTAAATTGCCTTTTCCATCCATTATGGAGCTTGCTGGTGTCAGGCAGTGATGTTTCAATCTCAGAGAATATGAATGACACTTTTTTCCCTCCTTTATAGGGAGATTATGTCACTGCACGTAGCTATTACAAGAAAGCTTTACAGCTGGTTCCAAACAGCAAGCTGCTGAAGGAGAATCTGGCTAAACTGGATCGCTTGGAGAAACGATTGCAGGAAATCCAGAAAAAAGATCAGACGTAGCTAGTGGAAGGAGCTTCGTGCCCCTTGCAGAAGAATGAGGTGGAAGCCCACCGGCAGAAGAGATGAAGGAGCTGTGAAATGACTCATAATTAAAGATGGCTAATTTGGGGCACATATGCATCACCAAAGTTGCTGGAGACCCATCATTTCTATTAGGGTATGCTGAATAATGATTGAAAGCCCTGTTTTAAAAAAAGATGTATGTTTGGGTTTGATGCATATTGCTACCATTAGCACTGTAAGTGGGAGATGCACCTTTGATGTCCTGGTCTCTCGCTTCCCAAGCTGGATGGGCTGTAGAAGCAAAGTTCTCATCCATTGTGGCAAGGGATGGAGCAGTACTTCTTGTTAGTCAACACTCACCCATCTAGCCCACTTAAGGAGTGTTGTCAGTGGTCTCCAAAGCTTGCCCCATAAAGTCCTCCTCAACCAGGACGATGGTGATAATGATCAGCAGAGCATGTCCCAAGATCATTACAGGGGTTAAAGCTGGAAGAAATGGTGGCCATTTTTTAGGGCCCCAACAATACATTGAAAATGACTCCAAGGAAATGGAGAATTATATCTGGACACTACAGTCTCTGAAAGTGATGAGTTTAAGACTAGAGCTGCTAGTCCTTTGAGGAAAAACCTCAGCTGAATGTTTTACTCTGAAGATAATCATTTTTGTAACAACTCAGACTCACGATATCACAAAATTGTCAGAAATCACATGACTTTTTTGCCCAATCAGAATGACTATTTCTATGAAAAAAAAATCGGAACTCCCATTGGTAATGTGGAATTCTTAAATGACTCCACCTCTTCCCTTCCCCCAACAAAATCTATATTTTTAAATATTGAGTGGGACGGCAAGTTTGCCTCAGACTATGAGCATTTATTTTTGAGTGTTATTTATTTTAACTTATAATAAAATGTTTAATATATTTTTCTCTGTTTATAAGAGTTAGACAGCATCCTTCCCAGCTAGCAATATGGCTTGTGGTTGTTGCTTTTATTGTATAAAGTTAGAAAATAGGGGGTTTGTTTGAATAATTGTGGTTGTGTAATTGAGGTTGTGTTTGAATAATTCTCCCTCCTGATATATTAAATTGAATGTTGGATCAAATATTCAACACAGCAGTGCCCAGCCCATTGATTTGTAGGGTCGCACCAGTTGAGCTAAGATAAGAGTTTGATCTGTTGTCAGTAGTAGAGGGAGCTGAGAAGGTTAGATGGGGCAGTGCATGGATATCCTACTGTTTCACTCCAGACAGCAGATCATCTCACAAGTTCGTTATTCTCATCTTAGCCCCCATTATGAAACCATCATACAGTTTGTTTCAGCCCAGTTGCCATGTCATTGCTGAAGGTCGTTGAATTCATAATGTGTGGTTCAAGTTGGGACTGAAAAGCATTGACACAGCCCTATCAGGGAAATCTTGCATGGCAATGGCCCATGGCATGAACCACTGATAGTAGGGTGTTACTATTGTGAGCTTTAAAAGCACTCAGGAGTAAATTAAAGACATCTCCATAGTTAAGCATAATCATGTGATGATGATGTGGGTCTTTCTGCTTTATTTAAGGGGCTTGATTTCTAATTGCCACTTTTTGTTGGCAAAAATCACAGACGATGAGTCTAGAAGTCAACAGATTATCACCCAAGCAGAGGGCGAATTCAGTGGCTCCAGTGGTAGAGCTATAGCATACCCACAGAGGATTATGTTCAGTACCCGGTGATGCTGAAGAGTATTAATTTAGCTTCTGCATATAGCCAGATTCTTCTTTGAGTGCTTGCTGAGGTACATTCCATGTTAGATTTTTCCCTCAGTAGTATCTTTTGGGCCAGCTCTAGTGCCTTCTGGTGCCACACCTTCTCAGTTCCTTCTTACCACCCATGATGGTTGCTGGAACAACTCTTGCTTCAGCAAGGCATTTCCAGTGGTTTGTTCTCTCCATCCAACTTTCTTAGTCTTCGTATAGTTGTCATGAAAATAATGCTAATGTAGATAGTTAGATCCTCTCTCTTATCATGAAGTCCCTTGACTTCAAACCTTGTGCTTCCTGTATCAAGCCTATGCCTATGAGCAGCCCACACTCCAGTTCTCTGAAGTGTCTGGGAGAGGCTCGTGTAAGAGATTTGTCAGGACTTTAAGCCTTGTATGAAGAAAGACAGAGAGGCTAGATTGAGGGCGATCCTAATGGAACCCTCTCTCAGCCTGGCTTCAGAGTCAAACTGCTCAGACTCAGCACAGAGCACTTTGTTCTTGATGCAGCGTGCTCCTTTGGTTCTGCACAAATCCCAGCATCCTTCTCCATTTCCAGTGCCAAGGAAGAAATGTAAACAGCGCTACTCTGAGAGAAAGAGAAGCAAGGCGAAGGCAGAGGAGTGCAGCCCCAGTTGGGCCACTCCTCCACCCTGCTTCCATAGCAGCACCATCTCCTCCACACAGAATGTTGATTCTGGTATGGAGCCCCCAACACCAAGAAATCATTGTGACACCAGCCTTCAATCCCAGAGGCCTTAGCAATGACCGGGGACTTATTGCTCTCAGGACCTGCTAACTCCAGTGGGATAACCACTGACTCAACTAGCAAGAGCTGGAGAGAGCATAGTGGTCCAAGCTCCTTCCCATCACCAGAACCCCCAATACCTTCGATAGGCAAACCAATCCTGTTCTCTTCTACAAGGTCATATCTGGTCCACAGATCCTCGACACCAATCAACAGAAGTGAGGAGTACCATTCCCCCCATAGTCACCTTGGGAGGACTCTTTGGGTATGTCTAGACTACATCCCTCTGTCGCCAGAGGGATGTAAATTAGACATACTGAAATTGCTAATGAAGCGGGGATTTAAATATCCCAGCGCTTCATTAGAATAAAAATGGCTGCCGCTTTTTGCCAATGCGGCAATTTGCTGGCAAAAAGCGGCAGTCTAGACGGGGATCGGTTGACAAGGAAAGCCTTTTCCGACCGATCCCTTATGCCTCGTGCAACGAGGTTTACAGGATCGATCGGAAAAGGCTTTCCTTGTCGACCGATCCCCGTCTAGACTGCCACTTTTTGCCGGCAAATTGCCGTGTCGGCAAAAAGCGGCGGCCATTTTTATTCTAATGAAGCACGGGATATTTAAATCCCCACTTCATTAGCAATTTCAGTATGTCTGATTTAAATCCCTCTGGTGACAGAGGGATGTAGTCTGGACATACCCTTTGAGTCCAGGATGGAGCCCTACACCCATCCCAAGAATCACCATGGGTATCTGTCTTAATGTCCCCAGAATCTCACTGGTACCTGGTTAAGTGGACAGTGGCCTGTGCAATGGTCATTCTGGAACTCATGAGGGTTTTCCCCAGTACCAGATCCACCTTTCCATCGGTCATAGTTGCTTCCAAGAGGAGAGTCCCTGTACCGCTCTGCTCGGTATTAGACCCTGACTCCCGTACCAAACATGGCATCAATACACAGGATGTGGGCCCCATGTAGGTAATTGAGGCTGAAGAAGAGGAAGATGCCCCCACCCATTCACAACACCACAACCATGTTCTGCATCAACAAACAGGGCGGAGCAGGCTCCTCTGCCCTATGTCAGGCCATGTCTACACTACTGGCTAAATTGGCACTGCAGCACTGGATGTAGTGGTGTCATCCAGTCTGGTGAAGACATGCTAAATCGATGGGAGAGCACTCTCCCGTTGATGTCTGTACACTCCCTCCCCAAGAAGGAGAAGTTATGTTGACGGGAGAGCATCTCCTCTCAATACATAGCACGCTGTAGACACTGCTATAAGTCAACATAAGTTACGTCAACTTTGATCATATAACTTACATAACAGAATGAAGGTAACTTAGATTGACTTGGAATGTTAGTGTATACCAGCCCTCAGGAGGCTATCATCTATGGGACTTTTGCATGAAGCACGACATTCACCTCAAGGTTTCCCAACTTCCAGGAGCATGGAACACCATGGCAGATCTTTCTCCTCTCACCATGAATGAATGATCCCTTCCTCTAGAGGTCCCCAGGGTCATCCTCTGAAGACGGGGATCTTGCCAGGTAGGCTTGTTGGTTATCAAGCAGAACAGGAAATGACATCAATTTTTGCTCACTGCACCAGCACATCCCAGACTCCCTTTCAGACAGCTTCCTGCTCCATGGACAGAGCTCCTATTCTATGCATTTCCTCCAGTTCCTCTGGCACACATGTCCCTTCTAAAAATCAAGCGAGGCAAGGCGAGAGTTATTCTTATATCCCTGGCATGGCCAATACTGAGAATGTTTCAGCGTGCTACTAGACTTATCAGTAGCACCCCTGCTACCACCCCCCTCTGCCCAGACCAGATGTCACAAGACCATGGCCATTGCCTCCACACATCCCTTCACCTGACTGCATGGAAGCTCCGTGGCTGAATCCAGAGGAGCAAGCCTTTTTGAAACAAGTTTGACAGGTCTCGCTGGCTAGTAGGAAGCCATCTACTAGGGCTACCTACCTTACCAAGTGCAAGAGTTTCTCAATATGATTGTCTGAATGAGGCCTTTTTCTGACTCAGTCTTCATTTACGTCAATTCTGGACTACTTCATCTAAAACAACAAAGCGGGGCCCTGGCATCTATCTGGGTGCACTGACCATCAATTTCAGCATTCCATCAGCAAACGGGGGCAGTAAGTTAGTTTTCTCTCATAAAATGACAATCCGCATTTGTAATAGGTTAGAGAGACTTTACTATCAAGTTCGGGAACTGGTTCACCCATAGGATTTGAACTTGGTCCTATCAGAACTCAGAAGCCTTCCCTTTGAGCCACTAGCATCATGTCCTCTGCTGTTTCTCTCCTGGAAGGTTGCCTTTCTGATGGAAATTACCTCAGCCAAATGGGGCTCTGAAATCAGGGTCCTTATGTCAGAAACACCGTGCACTGTGTTCTTCAAGGACAAAGTTGAGCTACATCGTCATCAGTCCTTCCTGCCAGAGGTGACTTCGCAGTTCCATACTGAACAAGCCATTGTCCTGCCAGTCTTCTTCCCAAAGCTGCACAAGAATTCAGAAAAGTGGTGACTTCATTAGTGAATGATAGGTATCTTCTTGTCTTCTACATTGAGAGGAGTAAACCATTTCATGGATCTATGCAACTTTTTGTGGTAATACCAGAGAGGAGGAAAGGCATGCCGGTTTCAGCCCAGAGACTCTCATCCCAGATAACCACCTATATTCAGGCATGCCATGAGCAGGTGAATGTTCCTCCACCTGCCATTTTGACTGCTCATCCCATAAGAGCTCAGGCCTCTTTAGCAGCATTTCTGGCCCAGGTTCCCACCCAAGGTATCTGCAGGGTCACAACTTGGTCATCAATGCATCCCTTTTCATCACACTGTACCATCACCAAACAGGCTCAAGAGGACACCTGGTTTAGGAGAGCAAATGTTACAGAACACATGTCCATGAACTCTGAGACCACCTCCTTGGGAAGTGCTCGTGAGTTATCTAATGCAGAATGGACATGAGCAAGCACTCAGAGAAGAAAAAACAGCTACTGACCTTCCATAACTGTTGTTCTTCAAGATGTGTTGCTCATGTCCATTCCACAACCCAACCTCCTACCCCAGCACCAGATGGTGCTAGAGACCACCGAGGAGAAAATCCCTGGCAACAGTGCATGGAGTACACACATACCTAACGTGGAATGGACGTGAGTCACGTGTCTCAAAGAACAGCAGTTATGGAAGATCAGTATTTTTTTTTCCAGGAGCTCAGGCAGACTGTGAAGTTGTCCAGGGGCTTGACACTAACAGCTGGATGGGAACTGATGGAACTTTTGCATTTCTGTGCTTCTCCTTCTGGATCATCTTCATTTTATATAGAGATTAGTTCCAACTAGGACCAAGTGTATGTCTGTATTGGTATTTGGGGACCCGTTCACACCTGCAAAAATTATATTATTTCCCTTCCATCTCTGCTACCTGCCTTCTTGCTTATACTTGTTTTTGAGGGGCAGAGCAGCAGCTAAATCTCTCTCTCTCTCTCTCTCCTACAAAGGAAAGATTCTTATGCCCACACAGAGACTCTTTGAAATAACTGGGGTTCAGGGCAGGTGGCAAAGGTCTGTGGTGTGGATAACTTAGTGCCTAATCCAGTGAGGTGTGTGGTGCCATCAGTTAACTTCCATTGACATTAAGGAGAGAGCTGACATGTCAGAAGAAAGGCCCTTTTTGCATGGTATTCTAGGCTCTGGAGTGAGAAGGATACTATTGAATAGAATCATGTCCTGCATGTCAGCTAAGCTATTGTTTACAAAGATGCTTGTATCAATGCCACGTACTATCCCATGAGCCACAGCTTTCCTAGATGTGTTTCCTATAGTTCCACAGCACTTTGACACCTAGCCGAAGACAGCTGAGGATGCAGGGATGAAGGTAATCGGAGTTGGGTGGATGGAAGAATCTTTTGTTTTTAAAAATTGTATAAAATATAAACTGAGCCACAAAAAAGTAAGTTAGACAGAAATAAAGTATATTCCCTCTGCCCCACTCATGTGTGACTTTAAAATGTGGCCAATTCGTTTATTTTCCAAATAAAAAAAAGTTGTATTTTTTTAACACTACTCTGAGAGGGGAAGGGTGTTTAATTTTAGCTGAAAGTTTTTTGTGTGTCCTTTCTGACTAACCTAATAGGAGGGCTGGGTTGTTATCATGATAGCATTCAATCAGGGCCATCCCAACCTGCTAAAACTTGTCCTTTTGTAAATGTTGAATAGGTTTCCCTGAGCCAGGGAAAATATATCTGCCATAATCTATAGGAGACATGCATAACTGTGACACTACTAGCTTCTCTGATGGGAAACCAGAGCAGCATGAGGTGGTTGGTTTATCTGGAACACATGTTTATGCTCCTTGTGTTGTGATATCTGCCTGCTGTCTTTGGTCTTGTAAATTTCAGTTGCCTGCCAATGCACAAGAATAATGCTCTTGTAAATTTAGCTGACAACATGTGGATCTGCAAAATGGTTTAACCTCAGCCTATTCACAGCTATGAAAGGCTGTATATTGCTCCTCCTGAAACAAGTTTAAGGCAGCCTTTTGGGACAGGAGAGCTCATTTAAATAATCCCTCTTTCCCTAACTAGCACTTTATGACCCAAGCCCATGCCAAATAATAGCGTAGAAACTGAGTATCCTGCTTCCTGGCAGAGTTCTTGGGGAATTGACTAAAACTCTGATACTGCAAAGCAGTTAAGCACATGCGTAGCTTTAAACCCGCAAGTAATCCTATTGGCTTCAATGGGACGACTTCCATGAAGTGCTTTGCTGAATCAAAGCATTAATCTTGTGAAAGGCTTACTGTAGGTAAGGAATAATAATGGCCCAATAATATGCAATGGGCTGCCTCAGCCAAAAGGAAATTTTAGTGTGAAGATAAATAGAGCAAGTTAACCTGTGATTAAATTGATCTGATTCAAATTAATGGTAGGAAACATTCTCTCCCTTTGGTTTTTATGTAGCTCATAAAATAAACTATGAATTCTTTGTTTCTGCCTACTGCAATGCTAAGCATGCTTAGTATGAATTACAAATGCATATTTTGCTGAAAACCTTAACAGGGTGTGGCTCTTTTCCTTATGAAGTGGCATTATCTAAACACACCTGTACAGACGCACATCAGCTTAATCCAAAGTGGAGAATTAACCCAGAGCTGTAGAGTGAGGACTTTTCTGCTAATTATATATTTCAGTCTCAAATAGCAAACTAAAAAAATGTCATTCTGTTTTCTTGGGGGAAAGAGGAGGGAGTTAGTTGTATTTTCTCACCCAGAATTATGTTCTGAACGAGTTGGTCTTTTGGAAGTTTGAGGGGTTTTTCAACATGTAGCTTATTTAAAATCCAACACTCTGTTTCTCCCTTTCGTCCATCTTTCCAAATAAAAGATTTAGGAAGGACACTTTTTTAATATTTTGCTTGGATATTTTTGGGCTAGATTTTTCATAAAATCTAGGCAAGTCATTCTGGCTAAGCAATATGTATGTGCATCAGATAAAATGGCCTTCATTTCAGACTGAAATAGACCACAGATAAAAGATGCGAGTGAGAAGGAGCGCTCAGAACCCCAAGCAAAGTCATGCCTGCTCCCAGGTGTACAATTTCTAACATTCAGAGACTGAGCCCCTACCTACAATCAGCAGAAACTGTAGCTGATCAGCACCTTTGAAAATCAAGCCAATATTATGCAAACTATTTATCTTGTGATTAAACATGAAGGTTTTAGTTTGAGCTGTTACTTATATGCTCCATAAACCCCTGGTTCAGCAAACCACTCAGTGTATGCTTATGTGCTATTGAAGTCAATGTGTGTGTTTGCATCTGCTTGAAATTTCAGTGCATTTATCGCACACCCATTCCTGCTTTTCATATGTAAAAATAACAAGGTTTTGAAAACTAGCCCTAGATCTAACTGATTTTTTGCTTTATGGGGGTGGGGGACCTCATGCAATAGTTTTATAATGTAGGCATTTTCTTTCCTGTACACTTAAACGGAGCAACAACAAAAAATTGCTTGGTTTACAGTAGTGTTTTAATGTGACAGAGCTGAGTAAGGTGATCTTCATAACTTTGTGCAGAATTTCATTGCCATGTTTATACTGACTCACTGAAAACTTTCTTCTGGGAAATTTGTCCCAGCAGCATCCTCTGTGAAAATTACAGCGTCTACAGATTTTTTTTTTTACTATAGAAATCTCTTTGCCTGAAGTGGGTATTATGCTACTTGCTCCTTCCATTGTGTGGGAGTTATTTGCATTGATTGTTGTGCATATGGTTCTTATTTCTGTACCTCTGTTTGTATCAGTTATACATATCTTATTTTTAAAAGCCCACCAATTAGAAGTGTTTATAAATTAAATTCACACTTAAGCATCTGGACGTATGTCAGTAGTACCGTATTTTGAAAAACCTTTGCTTTTTACTGTGGGATACATTTTTGCCTAATGGAGTTATGATTGGAGAAGTCTTTCCAAAAGAAAATGTATGCAAATGTCTATTTTATATAAAAGTGAGAAAACAAGCCGCCGTGTCTGGTTTTGTTCTGTCAGATGTGGGGTTCGCTACATCCTACAATAAACCACCCATAAATAATTTTACTTAGGACTGTATTTTGCCCCTCACTCTGCTGAGTAGCCCCTTACTGCAAATATAGTACCATTAACTTCCATGACCACTTATATAGGAGGGTGCTCTTCAGTATAAGTATTAGAATTTGGACCATAATAAATAGCAAACAGGACAACAATCAAAGGCTGCATGAGGCAAATGGCAACAGCTGATATGTGCTTAAGCAACATCATCAACAATTAATCTGTTAATAAGCACATTACTACAGTGAAAATAGGTTATACGTACTAGGCGATACCTGAAGGAAATGTACCAGAAAAGAGCTGGAGAGAAAAACAGGAAAAATAATCTCATCTAAACTTCTTGCCTGAGGTTGTCAGTTTTTCAGGGCAGTGAGCATGCCATTGCATGTCTGTAGAGCTTCTAACACCATGGGTCTCTTTGCTGATGTACTATGGGGAACTATCACAGTACAGATTATGATAGGAATCTTTGCTGAAAGCCTATTTCCAATCAGCCCCAAAATCTAAAGCCATGTGCACAGCCTATGTTGTGGTCTGCCTTCATTGTGGGTGTAAATCCCCTGTAAGGAACTTGCATGTGAAGGTAGAACGTGCACCTTAACATTCTTCAGTCCTTAGGTGGCAAAATATTTATTGATGGAGCTTGTTGGCTAAATCACAGTACAGTAAATCACAAGAGGTCAGCATTGTATATATAGATATCTGTGGCACCCTGTACATCGCTAAATGCAGAGAAAACATGACCTGGATATACCAGTGGATCTGTGTGTGGCTTTCCCCCTTAGCACAGGAGAGTCTTCCCTTTGTTGTCTGACAGGGGTCTGAGGCTCCAAAGACTTCAGGTGGCAAAACCAGAGTGAGAGGAGGTTGAACAGGGCACAGGGCTCAGACCTCTTTCACCTCCCTTTGTATCTCCTTCATGGCTACTGCAGAGTAGCCACTGATGAACTTATCCATTGATGTTGCTGCTCTTCCTGATCTACCACCAGAGGTGGAAGGGATTGGAGGGTGGAGCACTAAAGCAACAGCTATCTTGTCAGGATTGCTCTTCTTCCTTGACACAGATCTTCTAGGCTGAGGGATATGGCCTCCTAAGTCCACAGCCTCCTTAACTCCTCCCACCAAAGGAGGCACTTCCAGGTAAAACTCCGCAAGAGTAACTTCTGAGGATTTTTCTACAGCATGTTCTAACTCCATATGCAAGCCTAAGTTTATATTTCTCATTCTGCTGAGTGATAGTTCATGTTGGGGCCTTGCAGATTGACTTTCCTGTTGGAGAAACCAATTATGAGGTCTGGGTATATTTTTAATAAAATATGTTTATTTTATGCTAACTACATTAGTCCTGGAACAGAGGTGGTCATAAACAGCATGCACGCAAACTCCTCTTAAAAGAATCTCAGCCCAAATGTGGATGCCCAGCCCCCAGAGAACAATTCTATCACCAGAATTGGCTCTAGTTAGTGATTAAGGTGGAGAGCAAGACTCCCTTGCTGCTTGCCATAGCCTACCTGAAAAGAAACATCACAAAACTAACAATTCAAGCATTTTTCTCAATAACTATGCACTTTTCACACGCTAAGGCATATATGTATAACAGCATCCCTTGGGACTGCTGCCATAACTATTAGGTCACTCCTGTCCTGCCCCTACACATGTTGAAGTAGTACTTTACTCTGCAAGTACCACCAGGGAAATCCAGAATATTTTTAGCGGGAGTGAGAATGGTAGCAGAATTCAGTCCCTTTAGAGCAAATTATATTTTCTTTGTTCTTCAGATGCTTTAAATGCATTTCAAAGCCCCCTATTTTTGCAGCTCCTCTTTGCAAAGGCTTCTGGGGTGGGTAGACCTATGCTGGGGAGGCACACATTGTGTCTAGATAATGAGCTATAGTGTGCTTGTTCAAAAACTAACCTACGCTAATTTCTAGATTTACTAGACACCTCTGTGAACAGATAAGATCTAAATCCCAGAGCATTGTTCGATTAACTCTGATTTGTCACTGTCCCAGAGCTATTATCCAAAACAGAGAGGTGACCTGCCACACCTTCACAATTAATTATTTTCTTGCTACAAACACTGTTGTTTAAGGTATGAGATTATTAGTCTCACAACTATAGTTGTTCTGGAAGGGGTAAAGAAAATACAGCACATATTTCCATAGCCTGGAAAGTTAACTCAAACCCTGAGATAATAGGGCCAGAGTAGAACTGGTAGAACTAACTACTAAAAATGCCCAAGGGTTGGGTGCAATAGAATCCATATCCAAATCATCCCTGCTCTTGATTTATTTAAAACAAATCAAAGCCAGCTCCAGCATTCTCTCTCTCTATTCTGTAGCGATGCATTTTTAATCTGCAGTTACACAGGGGTGACAAGATGAAATTTTCAAATAAAGAACCGTCGGAATCAAACAGCATTGTAAATCTCAAAGACTGAAATGAATTAGGAACTGGAAATCTGAAAATGGCCCAGGGGATCAAGTTTCTCACTCTGCCAAGTTGGAGTGGGGCACGGGGAGATGTCAGCGTCACACTGGTGTTGAAAAGGCGGTAGTCTTGGATCCAGCCAGGGACAAGACATTAATAAAAACCCCTGTTCATTGCGACAGCATTAAATAGTTGAGTGTAGGCTGGGTTTTATGTTATTGCTGGCTCATTTTTAGCTGTAACAACCAACATTACAAATCTATGCACCTTTTTTAAATGCACAACAATAGATTTAAAGCATTTGAAATGTAACATATTAAGCAAGGCTTTCAGTTTAACACTATTCCCTTTAGTTACGTAGTGTCTTTGAAAGGGAATAACCTTCCCCCACCCCCATTAGACAGGTTTTTAAATGGTATTAAAGATGTCCTTCAATCTGCACTTCATGTATGACTTGTCCTTTTTATGGGGAGAAAATAGAATAAGCTGAGCTGGCCTGGAGCTCATGTGGCAGTTGTAGCCTATTTTCTATAAGCCAAAGCAAGGCAATCACACACAAGGGAGGGAAAAGAATAGCATCATTGGAAAATGCAGCTTCTGTCTCCTGTGCTGTTACTTGCAGCATCACTGCTGGAGACTGACAGACCCAGCACACCATCTTATCAGCACTGCAAACCTGGCAGGCTTTTATCAGTTTGGAACTGTTAAGACATTACCTTAAATACCCTTCTGGTCACAGGCCCACAGTGCTTCAAAGGCTGTCTTGACCAGGTAAGCCAGACTCTACTTTGACAGAAGACAAAGGACTGAGATAGGAAAGAGAAGAAACGAGGAATTGAAGGAAGAGAACATGAGGCCAGGCCAACAGCTCACCTCCTGGTTGTCATTCAGGATTTAGCTGAAGCCTCTGGAGGTGGTGATATCTGGTTCCCTTTTGCTAGCCTGCATGCCCATGGGGGGACCAAAGGGTAATTGCCTCAGAGTCCAGTGATCAAAAGGAGCCCAGGGCTGCTGCTGCAGCAGTGGCTAGAACCCCGGGCTCTTTAAATCACCACGTGGCATGCTCTGGGTGACTCTGGGGGGTAGGACACCCCGTAGTCCAGACAACACTGAGGGCTGGCTGTCCCAGCCCCACCCCTTCCAGGAGCGAGGAGCCTCCCCCCCACACACACACCTTGCCCAGGGGCCTGCAGAGGTTGTCAGCTCCCCTACTGGCCTGGTCTGGTAAAGATGCCTTTCAGGATCAGAATAATGAAGGCCCAGGGGCATCATGGTGGATCCTATTGGCCCAGGAGACCATGTGTGTGCAGCCCTTATGATAAAGCTTGCCTCTTCCAGCCCACTTGCCCCCACTGCTCTTGGCTACTGATATCTGGACAAATGGTGTCCAAGAAGGGAGGGGTCCATTAAAAGGAACCAAAGTACATTTTCCTGACTTCAACTCTAAACATGTCTCTCCATTTCTAGAACAGTTCAGTTTATTTGTTTTGCCAGCTGATGCCTTTACTAGTAGCCCTGAACAGCCCTTATCACGGGTTCTTCTAATTTAAGCAATCTAACTTGCCTCCATCTGACAGGTTCCAACTTTTATTGACTTTCATAAGCAATGCCATGGAAGCCAAGTTCGCTTTTGTCACCCTATTTACCTTAGGTCACAGGCTTCTGCACAACAATGACAGACAGACCCCCACATAAAATTATAGGGCTAGATCCCAAGCAGATGTAAACTGACATCGCACTATTAACTTCCTATCAGACTGGAGCGGGGTTACTAGTGGAGTTCTTCAGTGAGCAATCTTGAAACTCAGATTACTCCATGTTTTTAATAATGACATTTGCAAACAACAACAAAAAGGAAGGTGCTCATGAAATTTGCTGATGAACCTAAGTTTGGGAGGCATCATCAAAGCCAAGGAGGATCAGAATTTTGCACGGGAAGATCTTAAAGACCGGAGCACCAGAACTAGGATGAAATTCATTAGTACAAAGGCATGCCTATTGGGTGTAATGAGAATTTATCCTACAATCGGGATGTATCAGTTTGAAGTGACAGGAAGAGGAAAGAGACCTAGGTGTGTGGGATGTTGGCAGGATGATTCTGAGCCACCAGTGTATTAGATGAGGCATTTTCAGTTTCCTCACCTGGAATCCTGTGAGCTGTGCTGGTCACCTCTGTTCCAGAAAGCTGCATTTGAACTGGAGCAGGCATAGAGATGAGCTATTAGCATAATCAAGGGAATGGAGGGCTGGCTTATGGGAGGAGACTGGGAGAGCTTGGCTTGTTTAGCACAGAGAAGGCTGAGAGGGGATATCAATACATTAGGTGAGGGTAAATACCAGGGAGGGTGAAGAGCTGTTTAAGATAAAGGACAATGTTGGCATGAGAACAAATGAATCTAAGATGGCCTTGGACAAATCCAGAGTAACTTAAAATCCAGAGTAAACATTAGTGAAGGGTATCGAAGGCAGAAGGTCTGGCACAGCCTGGCAGTAGGTGTTTTGGGAGTAAACAATTTAATTTTAAGAGTAAGCTGGAGAAAATAAATGCAGTTGTCTGCTGGTGGTGTTTTAATGGTAGGGGGCAGGGCTCAACGCTCCTGTGGCTCGCTATTATGTTCTCCACTTCACACTTCAGGGTTTCAGACAGTCACTATCAGGGGTAAGAAATGGATTTCCACACCCACCACAGGTATTCTGGGAGGCTTCTTTTAAAAATCTCTTTGCTCTGACAGCCCAGGGATGGCCATGACTGGAGATGGGTCATTGCGGGGGGAGGGCCAGGACTCTGAGATGGTGCAGAACATTCTCTTCCTCTCAGATACCTGGCTGGCTGCAGGCCTGCCGATGGGGGTGGCAGAAGGCCAAAAGGGGTAGCTGCCTTGGGGCCCGGTTAGTGTGTGGATGCTGGGTGGTGTTGGTGACCCATGCTCAGCGCTGTCCCTATGCATACACGGAGTACGTGGCTGCATAGGGCACCCAGAAATTTGGGGCACCACCAGAACACCAGCACTTACCTGCTGTCCTGGGAGCACCCCCAAATTATGGCAACATGTGCATGCAAACACAGAAGGGGCAGGGCAGTTACCTGGTTATCGCTGCCATCAGTTCCTGCTCGCTCCAGGCTGCCTGAGCCATGGAGTCAAGTGGCAGCCTCTGCAGCAGCCTAGAATTCAACCCCCTCCCTACTAATGTCCCATGGGGAAGGCATAGAAGGGGAGGGGAAGAACACAGGTGCTCAAGGCCAGGGGTGAGAACAAGTCAAAGGGGCAGGGAGGGCTTAGGGGCCTATAAATTCTAAGGACGGCAAGGCCTCTGCTACCTATATGAAGTCAGAAAAGATGAGCTAGTTTGTCCCATCTGGCTGTGAGCTCTACGACACTGTGATGTAATGGCGCAGGTTGGATTTACACTTGACATGGATTGGGCCCACAGTGTTACTGTACTTCATGAATTGGAGGGGTAGCTGTGTTAGTCTGTAACTGGAAAAACAACAAATAGTCTTGCAGCACCTTAGAGACTGACAGAAACGTAGATGGTCTCATGAGCTTTCGTGGGCACAACCCACTTCTTCAGATGACCCGGATGTACTTCTTCGGATGTACTTCACGAGGTGGAGCGGAAGTGAGGGATTCCCAGAGCTTGCTTCTGTTGTCTTTGCTTGCTGCTTCTGTGTGAGGATAACAAAGCCTCACTTGGGAGGAGGTGAACGTGCAGAGACAGCACGACCAAGCCTACCAGGCAATCCTGACTAACACAGACATCCTTCACCTTCAGCGTGATTTAAACCAGTGGAGGCTGGGCAAGGCAAAGGCCAGCCGAGGTGAAGATGAGACTGATGACAGACTCCCAGTCTATAATGGGAGTTAGGAACATAAATTCCTTTGAGGACCCAGAGGGCCCAGTTGTATCAGGTTAGATGCTGTACAAACACAGAACAAGAACAATCTCTGCTCTGCAGAGTGCCAGCTGCACCTCAGTTTCCCCTGTAAAATGCAGCTAGTGATGCCCACCTTTGTACAACCCTTAAAGGTTCTCAACCGAACACTGCTCCACACCATCATCAGAGCTGCAACTTAAAAGCTGCCCCTAAAGCTCTTCATTTGTCTCCTGAACAGGTACGTTGGGCAAAAAGGTTGGTTTTCAAAAAGACCGTTTCCTGTTCTCCCCAAAGGACAGGCTAAAGCCACCATGATGCCACCCTACCTCCCACATAGCTGTGAATAAAGGAGGCAACCTCATTAGGTTAGATGCTGTACAAACATCAGTCTCGCCCCTACCCTGCCCCACAGCCTATCCCACTGGAGTGGATGGTGACGAGCATCATGAGAGGGGATTAGAGCACAGGGTTATTGGAGTTCTAGGGGCTAAATTAATTTCTCAGCTACTGAGCATGGAAAGGTACAGAATGGGCTTATTTCAAAAAGGAAGGCTAGAGTCTGGGGGGGCAGGATGGCAGGGAGGAAGGGGGACAGATACAGAAAGCAGTCACTGTCTCTTGCAGTGTAAACTCTGTAGAGGGGCAAAGATCCTGCAGGATTATTCTGTTACAGTTGATGGGGGTCACCTATTTAATGAGGCTTCCCATGAAGCCTAATGGAGAGGGAGAAAGGGAGTCAAAAGGGGCAGGCCTGAGGCAGGAGTCTAGATAGAAATTGTTTGGGACCCCTCTCTTCAGGTGGCTGATTTGCAGCCCAGTGACTCCACCTGCTGAAGATGATTCACCCTCCTCATTTATTAATGACTCCCTGGCCTTGAGCTGCAGCTGTGGGCAGGTTTGGCCTTTTTATAGTAGCCGTGAAAACCAAAGTAGTGTACAGGGGAAAGGTTAGTTGTTGTTCTAAACCCACTTGCTTCCCCTCTCCCCCTTTAGTGTTTGCTGCCTGGGGGTGGCAAGTTGGTTTTAGTGTGATTTCATGTGGCCATGGCAGTACCTGTGCAATTCCTCCTGTTTGCTTGTCTCTTCACTCAGTGTGGTAAGTGAGTTCCTTTTGTTCTAACTCAAAGGCAGGAGACCAGAGGTTGTAAGATGCCTTGCTGCTGGCCCAGGTCGTGCTTTGCCTAGAATTCTCACTCAGTCCCTGCATAAGGGTCATAATGAAATTCAAGGAATTTTGAGGGTTATTTTTCTCAATCCAGAGAAGAGGTAAGAATTCTAAGCTCCTCTGTGAGGACCACTCTGTGTCTCAAAATGGGCTTGTACCATGTGGCTTTACAGCTAGTGAGCCAAGCTCCAAATCTGTGATCTGTCATGGCACCAGTGAGATACTTGGTCAAAGTTCAATGTTTGTCCTACCAAGTGTCACATTGTGAAGCAGACACCACTTAAAATCTCCTCTGGCTGGCTGGTTTCATTAATGTTCCCCTCTCCCTGCCCCTTATGTTTCTGGCTCTTCGTGGTTGATATCTGATGAAATGTAGTTTAGGGTAATAGGAGTGGGCTTTATATTGTGTGTGTCTCTTTGTATCACAAGCACCTCACTCCCTGATCTCCATGTGCAATGACTGATTAGAGAAATCCTGCATGATCACTTACATAAACTGTTATAACTTGAGCAGAAGCAGTTGTGTTACCCCTTTCCTGTAGGACTTATCTGCTACAGGGCCCATTTCTTTTTCTCCTTTCTTCAGGTGAGATACCCCAGTCAAGCTAAACCATAATGTGGCTTTGCAGGTGTGGACAAATGTTGTTAAATAGGCAGAGTCTACTAAAGTCACTTGAACTGGTGACCTAAGAAAGCTCTGAACAAGCTTAGAGCAGCATTTTCCTCCTGATAGCATTTCTGCTCATATAAAGCCTTCCTAAGTGTGCCCCTTTATTAATTACAATACTAATGAGTCTATGTCCTGGCCCCCAAGAACTTCACTTATGGGGGACTCTTTTTCTGAGAAACACTTACCGAGGAAAGGGGTAACACGCAGTGGCTGCGTCTAGACTGGCATGATTTTGCGGAAATGCTTTTTACGGAAAAGTTTTTCCGTTAAAAGTATTTCCACAAAAGCGCGTCTGGGTTGGCACGGATGCTTTTGCGCAAAAAGTGCTTTTGCGCAAAAGCATCCGTGGCCAGTCTAGTTGCGATTTTGCGCAAGAAAGCCCCGATCGCCATTTTTGCCATCGGGCCTTTTTTGCACAAAGCAGTTCTTCCCTGTCTACACTGGCCCTCTTGCACAAGTATTCTTGCGCAAGAGGGCTTTTTCCCGAGCGGGAGCGTGAAAGTATTTGTGCAAGAAGCACTGATTTTGTACATTACGAAGTCAGTGCTCTTGCGCAAATTCAAGCGGCCAGTGTAGACAGCTGGCAAGTTTTTGTGCAAAAGTGGCCGCTTTTGTGCAAAATCTTGCCAGTCTAGACGCAGCTAGTTAGTTCTCCGGAGCAGAAGAGGTAAGGATGGTAACATTGTGCAGGGAAATCCTGTGGCCCTCCAAGCAACTTACAAATGTTTTTTACTTGAGGATCACAATAAGATAAGCTTGGAAGGATTATATGTTTAGTAAGTCAGTTTCACTATATGCACACAAACTATGAGAAATATTTCACTCAGTCACTTCCATTTACTGGTAGGCAAGATAAGAAAAACACCCTTTGAAAACCAAGTTTAATTTGATGTTTACTTTGTGTATTTTGACGTTGGATGAAGCCCATTTGTGTGATTAATGGTTATAAACTTTATTTTTTGAATCCTGATATCCACTGTCCTCATAACTCTCTTGTTCCCCTATCAATTTTAGGACGCTGTAAAACATTTAAATTGATTAAAAAGTAAAGATGCTTAAAAATACACTGATTTTTTTTTAAACTATTTCAACAGAAAAAAATCAAATTCTGCCAAGATTAACAATAAAAAAGCCTGGCTGGGAATGATGTCATTAGCTGTGAGACTACATATGATAGCTAAATTGTTGATTGATATTCCTTTCAGTCCACTTTGGTGCTTGCTATTTCTCCCTTGTTAATGTGCCTCTCTCCCCATCTAGATCAATGGGCCTCTCCCATGAAACTTTTGTTTCTGATCTCATAACAAGTAGGGTTCTCAGGGTTCTGTTTTGGGACTGGTTTTGTTCAATATCTTCTTCAACGATTTAGATATTGGCATAGAAAATACGCTTATTAAGTTTGCAGATGCAACCACTCCCAGCTTGGTGGTAACAGCTTTGGAGGATAGGGTCATAATTCAAAATGATCTGCACAAACAGGAGAAATGGTCTGAGGTAAATAGGATGAAGTTTAATAAGGACAAATGCAAAGTACTCCACTTAGGAAGGAACAATCAGTTTCACACATACAGAATGGGAAGTAACTGTCTAGGAAGAAGTACAGCAGAAAGGGATCTAGGGGTCATAGTGGACCACAATCTAAATATGAGTCAACAGTGTGACACTGTTGCAAAAAAAGCAAACATGATTCTGGGATGCATTAACAGGAGTGTTCTACTCTGCGCTGATTAGACCTCAATTGGAGTATTATGTCCAGTTCTGAGCACATTTCAAGAAAGATGTGGAGAAATTAGAGAAGGTCCAGAGAAGAGCAACAAGAATGATCAAAGGCTAGAGAACATGACCTATGAAGGAAGACTGAAAGAATTGGGCTTGTTTTGTTTGGAAAAGAGAAGATTGAGAGGGGACATGATAGCTGTTTTCAGGTATCTAAAAGAGTGTCACAAGGAGGAGGGAGAAAAATTGTTCTCCTTGGCCTCTGAGGATAGAACAAGAAGCAAGGGGCTTAAACTGCAGCAAGGAAGGTTTAGGTTGGACATTAGGAAAAACTTCCTAACTGTCAGGATGGTTAAACACTGGAATAAATTGTCTAGGGAGGTTGTGGAATCTCCATCTCTGGAGATAGACGTCTGTCTAACCTGTTCTTAACTATCAGGGATGGTCTATACAGTACTGGGTCCTGCTGTGGGGGTAGGGGACTAGACTCGATGACCTCTTGAGGTCCCTTCCAGTTCTAGTGTTCTATGACTCTAAGAGTGATTAGCCAGATTAAAGGATGAGCAAACAAAGCCCCTTCAAAAGCTCTCAATTGAGAAACATTCATCCAAATTGCAGGGCAGTGTTATGGCTGAGGCCGTATAGAACAGGCCTGGGCAAAGGCTCCCCTCTTGCCTCGCCCCACCCACACGCCACTCAAATGCTGCTGCGGCATGGTTTGTCTTTAAAAACTGAGAGTCTGGAGGGGAGGGGGAAGCTTTAGCAGCTGCTCCCGCCCCCAGCCCAATCCCATTGACCAGCTTCTGGCCAGAAACTGGCCAATGGGAGCTGTCTGTTTCAATAACAGGCAGCTATAAAGCACAAGGAAGGGAGGCTGATTCAGGAACCGCTGCTGGCTGGTAAGGCTCCTGGCAGAGCCTACCTCTGGCACCCCAGCTCCTCCCTTCCCCAGCTCTCTGCCCCCCCTACTCCACATACCCAAATCCTCCCCCCCAACCCTCTCCCAGATCTGGCACTCCAATCCCCTGCTGCAGATCAGTCCCCTTCTGCTCCAGCTCACAACCCAAATCCCTGCACCCCTTCCTGTACCCCAATTCCCTGCCCTTGGTCACAATCCAACCCCCTGCACCCCAATCCAGTGCCCTAGGTCACAACTGCCTCCTTCACCCAAACTCCCTCCCTTACCCCAAGCTCCCTTCTGCATCCCAGACCCTGCACCTTCTCTATTAATATCATGGGAGAGTGTGGCCCTCGACCACTTTCCAAATTCTTGGAGTGGCCTTCCCTCAAATTATTGCCCACCCCTGGTATAGAACCATGTTCTGTTGCATCTGCTTGTGCAAGAGCCTTCAACTTTTAGTAAGTGGAATCTTAGGACCAGATTCTGGTCTCGGTTAGACCAGTATTGATTGGAAATGATGTCCAAGGAGTTATTTCAGTCTTAGGCCAGTGTGAATCACATCAGATTCCAGCCCTCTCTGTGCATAGAAGCACAAAGCTGTAGCAAGGCAACTTGGTGTACTGTCTAGGTTAGACCTGAACAGTGAGCCAGTACTTTCTGGTTTAACTTCCCATGTATTCCATTGGTGGTGTTGTGGTGCTGAGTGTATTATCCTTGAACTAATGCTGTATTGTTCACAGCCCACTCGGGTTCAGCAACAGGCCAGCTGAGTGGTGCAGGAGAATTGCTGTTGTCTCCTGAGGGGAGGAGCCAGGAGGCTGAAAATCAATCTGTCTCTGAACTGTCCAGCCTGGGGATAGCGGATCCTGGTATGAGGCATTACTGTTAATAACTCTTTTCTTTATATCGCAGATCTTAATAGCATGCACATGAGTGTAAATTGTGATTATTAATTTCCTGCAAATGAGACAGTGAAAGGTTTCTTCAGGCTGCAACATGTTTTTTGGCAGCTCCATGAAACAAGTACATTATTTTCTGCTGGGTGAGACTTATTGGGTGGGGTTTTTCACCACACACATCTGAGATTGCAACAGGTTTAGTGTGAACTCCATGGCTTTTTACAATGTCTAAAACCCAATCAGGCACAACTGTCCTCAGCTGGCCACAGTCCTGTTTTCTCTCTGTTTGTATCTCACCTTTCAAAGGTACAGTCACATCTCAAATGGATTCAGGGACTGTATGTCTCCTGGGACTGTGGGGCAACCTGAAGCAAAAGATTGCAGGCTGGGCTTGTTCAATTCCGTCAGAGATGATCTCTTGGAACTGACTCTCAAGCTGGCCCTTTGCATATTGCAACAAAGGGCTTTTTTAAACTTGAAAGTAGTAAATGCTGAATTCAATTTGTTTTGCAATATGCAACATTTAATAAACAGGGGCCCGCATTGTATCTCATGACATTTGCTGATCAAAAGTTATGGGCACTTGTAAAGTTACCTAACAAAAGTTCTTTCATCAACTGCTGAGTGACTGAATAGCTTTGATACGTTTTGATGAAAGCTGAATTATTATGCATCTTTGCCCTTAAGACAAATTGACTTCAGCCTCTCAAACATTCTGATCTATTTTCTAGATACACTGTACCTCTGCACTCCATAGATTCTCCATCTGTGCTCACTTCATTTTAAAAGTCAAACTTTTATTTAAGGCTTTGTAATCCAGTATTTAAACATGCAGTTCCAAGTATTGGTCAGCAGAGGGTCTGATAGGGGAACTGTGCTATTTAGGGTACGTCTACACGACAAAGGAAGATCAATGCTGCTGCTGTCAATCTTCCAGGGTTTGAATTAGCGGTCTAGTTAAGCTCGCTAATTTGAAGTGAGAGGGGCACTCCGGTTGATACCAGTAACCCTGCTTTCACAAGAGTAAGGGAAGTTGACTTCCTGCAGTGTAGACAGTGCCAAAAGCTGAGTTAAGCTACTTCAGATAAGCATCTCAATTTGACTTTGTCCTGTAGTGTAGACATACCCTTAGACTCCTGAAACAGTATACTTGTATGTATTGATGTTTCAGTACGTAACATTTCCCTTTCTGTCTTTGGTGCAGGGTTGAAATGTGGCGTTCGTCCAATTGACTTGGAAAACCACAAAAGCTTTCTGCAGACAGGATTCTTTTCTAGAATTGTTGGAGGCAGGAATTCTGAGGTTGGGGGCCAACCCTGGCAGGTCTGTGACATGAATACAGTAACTTCTTGAGGGAGATTTTTTTTTTTTTTTTTCTCAAGGCATAGACTGTAACTGAGAGGTTGTCTTTGTTCAGTAAGGCACCTAAAACCCAAATGCCCTTTTCTGACCTGAATCTTAATTTAAGATCCCCCCTAGTCTCTCAGTCCCTGGTGTTTCCAAGGTACAAATTGCAGTTTTGAGGATCAGAATGTTAGGTGGTGTGCATTCACTCAATTCAGTAGCCCTCTGCTGATTCACATCCACTGACGAGCTCGTCCTCAGTGTTTAATGTGTGAGGCATTTTTGTGTCCGTTTGCTTTTGGGGACCAGTTCATGCCATTCACAAAAGAATTGGATGTAATCTGTGGGGTGGGCTAGTTTGAGCGTTTTCCCCCTAAAACTGATAACTCTGGGGTTATGGCTGACCTTCAGGGAATAAATGCCAGACTGTTAGGGACATAACATACAAAAATTGTCTCCTCCATAGGAGGAAACTGCCTACATTTAATAACAGTATTGCGTACCAGCCTTCAATTCTAGTGAGAAGTGGGCTGTGCCCACGAGAGCTCATGATACCATCTGCATGTTTTGTTAGTCTATAAAGTGCTGCCAGACCATTATTTGTTGTTTTTCTGTAACAGACTAACTCGGCTACCCCCTGAAGCTCTATAAGAGTCCTAACGTTCCCCTATGCTGCTTCATAGCAACTCAAGATGCTGAATTAACTTTGTTTGTGATGGGGGAATTCTTGCCTAATCGGTTGGGCGAAGTCAGACTCTGTAGCAATGTTCTCTCATTTTGCAGGCGTCAGTGCATATAGTAAAAGGGTTGGGTGACTGTTAAATCAGCAATTTTTGAAGTAAATTAGCAATTGTTGACACTGTCAGTGAAGGCAACGTTCCTGGGAAGCATGTTAATATGGCCCTATCTTTATCCCATGGTGATATGAAACATTAAGAAGCAAGAACCAAAACCCTCCCTCCAGGCACGTCAGGGAATTCCACGTTTCTGTCTGCACTCTGCTGTGTTCTGCATTTCACAGTGGAATTAGGGATAGCTGTCAGAGTGAGTCCTCAGTTAAGACACTACTTGTATGAACGTCAGTCATCTGGGACTTGCTGTCTAGAAACTAGAGCATTCAAAACTTCTTTTTAAGCATTTTCCTCTGTAAAGATCTAAGTGATCTGGATAACTTCCCCAGATTTTTGTAAGACCTCCCATTTGTTTTGGCGGGCAGTGTATAACTAGCTTCACCTTAAATGTGTGGTAAATTTCTTTTTTTATTTTTTTTATTTATTTATTTTTTTAAAGGTATCTCTCAAGCTGGGCCGTTCCCACTTCTGTGGTGGCAGTTTAATACAAGAAGATGTGGTTGTAACCGCAGCTCACTGCGTATTCACCCTTGAGCAGTAAGTTAGACAATGCTGGTTTTGTACTTAAGCTTTGAGTTACTTTGTTAAAGCCCCAGCCTATTAGTAAGGAAACTGCCAGAATGTTAGTCTGTGCTGCTTCCCAGTTGGAGAAGAAAATGGTATTAGAACATCTGAGGAAAAGCAGTGCTGTCCTATGGTTATGTTCTCTTTGTGCAGCAGTAGTGTCTAATCCAGGGCTACTAAACATGTGGCCCGTGGCCTGTTGTTTGCAGCCCACGGTGTGGTGGAAGCCAAAACAAAAAAGTAGTCACTAAATGGTCTTCTGTTGCTATGCATTTTAGTAGTTAAATTCCTGGACTGTCATTGCTCATTAAAAGTGCTGTCATATGGGTTGAAAGCAGGTAAATACTGCATTTTTATTAATATCAGCAGAACTGATTTAAATGGGGCCTGTGTGTTGTGTACTCTTGCCTTAATCTTTGTATTCATGCCCGTCAGTATGAAAGCAGCTATTTGCATATATATTTGCATGCATATGCACCACATTTAAGTTGCGGCCCTTGGCATGTGCTGTGAGGTATCATTATGGCCCCCGGAGCTTCCAGAGTTGAATAACCCTGGTCCAATCCATTGGGGTTTTCCAGCTATTTCATTCTGTAGGCTACTTCCAGTGCTATAGATCTTAATGACTCTGTTGCATGGCTTAATCAGTGCTGTGCCTTGTGAAGGCTGAGTCCTGGCAGCTCTAGGCTTGATGGTTCATAGCCTCAGTACCTCTGGGCTTGCCAGTCCTTTTATGGAAGTAAAGTGCTTGAGCTTTGGCACCTCTTTCATTACAAATTAAACCCTGCTCTTCTCCCCCCTCCTAACACTCCAGCTGCCAGTACGTGGTTCTCCAAATATTTCATCTCAAGAAACACCAAAGAGGATTCCCTAATTCAATGATGGGGAACCTTTTTTGGGTTGGGGGCCGCTGACCCACGAAACATCAGTCGAGGACCACACTCAAGTGAGAAGCCCCCCCCCCCCCAAAAAAAAAAAACCCTCACTGATGTTGGCCCCTAACTGAGAAGGAGGAAGACGCTGCCCACATTCCCCTTGCACACCAGAGCCTACGGGGGCCCAACCTAATAGATTTGGTGTGCTCCAGCTCCCCCATGCAGCAGGGTGGCTGGAGTGCCAGCGCTGGCTCCCCAATGCTGGGGGGAGAGCCCTGAGCCTCAGGGGGGCCAAATCCAGGCAAGTTGTGGACTGCATCTGGCTCCTGGGCCTGAGGTTCCTCACCCTGGCCCTAATTGCTAGTGGTTCACAGGTCACAATTTAAAAACTTAGTGGAGCTCATTGTGGCTAGGACTGTAACTTTGCTGAGCCTTGTACTTTGGGTGAACATACTCTGAGTGAAACTTCACTGTGGTGCTACCGTGTGGATTTGGTGATCTGAGTCCCCTTTATCAGTAGAACCACCATAGTTTTGCCATCTTCTTGGCTTGCAACTAAGACTGAGTGGCCTTACTGCTCTGAGATGATGAGGCTTTTACCTAGCTCTTGTATCATGTTCTGCATCAATAGAGCTCAGAGATGGAGGGGGGGGAAATCCTCTCCATTTACTTACTGTACAGAGAGAAGGAATTTTCACAAGACCCGCCCCACCCTGCAACAGACTAGCACAGAACCAGAATAAATGCGGGGAACCTGAGTCCCTGACCACTGCCCTGTTCATTGGGTTTTGTTCCTTCCTGAGGAAGGAAACCAAAACAATCATTCTTCTAGTTCAGTGACTGCTGGAAAAATCTGCACAAGGCTCATGCTACTGCTGCTCGCGCTGTACCTCATCTGTGACTCACTGGAGGATTTTGCTTTCAGGAAGCTAGAGACAGAGGGGTAGGATGGCTTTATGCTGGACTAAGACTCTTGAAGTCTGGATTCAATCCCCAGTACTGTCAGACTTCTAGGCTCAGGCTGGAGCCCAAGATCTTGTGGCCTCCCATCCTGCAGGGTCCTACAGCCTGGGGCTCCAGACTGATAGCGGAATTCTGCACAACAGTGAAATGGCCCCTGCCTTGTTGGGCACAGTGAGCCTGAGACAGCTGGTGCAGGCCAGGTGTGGGCTTTTCTTTGAGCAGCCCTACCCACAGTGGGAAGTCTGACAGTACTGGGGACTGAATCCAGACTCGTCTTAGTCCAGTGTAAAGCCATCCTACCTCTCTGTCTAACTTCCTGATTGGCTACCCTCTCATACAAGTTAGATCAGGTGTGTGCACAACTTAGATACTACAGTCTGAACCTCTCTAGTGCAGCACTCTTGGGGCCTAACCAGTGCCGAATCAGAGAATCTGCCAAACCACAGGAGGTCAATATTGTCTAGCAGCGCTACCAATGCTTCCATTGTTTACTCTGCTCTTAGAAGACATTTGGGCGTAAATTAGCATTGCATAACAGAACACCTAGAGCCAGGACTGGGGGCTGTAAAATTTTATGGGACCAGAGGAAACTTGACCACACTCGCGCTAAGTGGACCTCTGGCTAACTAAAATCATGATGGACTGTGCATGTTGGCGGAACAGAATGCCAGACTAGAGTGGTCCAACCTGTACTAGTCCTTCCCAAGAGACTATAGTGAATCCCCTTATTTTTTACTTACAATGGCTCTCCTGTCATTTTAGTGTAGAAGTGAAGTGTGGCTTGCTAACTAACTTGGTAAATGCTAAAGCAGGAGTCCACTGTAATTGACTGTCCCAGGCAGCACTAAACTACCAGAGCTCATTCAGCATAATGACACGTTGTCATTAACCCCATAAACCCACAAGAGCTGTACCAGAGACATGACTGTTTCCAATTAAATATTAAACACCAGTCTCCCGTAAACACCTAAAGCCCTCTCAAAGGTTTCATTCTCTTGGGCTCTCCGCCTGCTCCAGATCTTCTCTTAGTGCCCCCCAGCTCCCAAACACCATGAATTAAAACAAAGAAGGGATTTTATATGCAAAGGGCCTTACAGGATTTAGACACTCATTTCCCACTGATTTATGGTACCTTGGTCCTCTGTAAAGATCCTAGGCTAAAAGCTGCAGGTAATCCATTGTGACAAGCAAAATCCAGGCTGCAGCTAAACTTGTCCTTGTGGTAGAACAAAAAGCTAGTCACTTAAGAAATAAAACCTCACAACAGTATTCTAGCACTCTGACGCATGGCAGCCCCTACATGCATGAGGCCAAATGAAAGTAGCATAGCTGGAAAAAGCTTGCTATTGAAGGCTAGATTCAGGCCCTCGGCAGGAAAGGATGTGGCAAGGGCACGTGTTCCACAGGCTGAACTTCCCTGTAACGAAGAGAATTGCTTGTGCATAGCTGTTTCTGACACACACGTGGAGCCAAGGCTAGCAATTTAACAGGCTGAAGTGTGTTGGCAAACCTCTCGGTCATTAACCTTGCCCTTTGTTTGTCAGGAAACTAGTGAAGAATCTCATAGTGACTGTTGGAGAACATAACCTCAGAAAGGCAGACCAGCAAGAACAGAACGTCCCCGTCTTGCAAATCACTGTGCACCCTGACTTCAACAGGCTTGGTTACATGCATTCTGATATCGCTCTGCTGCATCTGAAATACAGAGTGAAGTACGGTAAGGGAGGAGATGGAGGGAAAGCACCTCAGAGTAGCTTCTTCTGGAATAAATTGCCTAGGGAGGTTGTGGAATCGCCATCACTGGAGATATTTAAAAGCAGGTTAGACAGACACCTGTCAGGGGATAATCTAGGTCAGGGGTGGGCAAAAGGGCCTCTGCGGGCCGGATCCAGCCCACCAAGAGTGTTGATCCGGCCCGTGAAGGCCCAGCCGCTCCCCCACCCCCAGGCCAATTAAAGCCTGGGGGTGGGGGAGAGCGCATGAAGCTTCCTCCCACCCTGCGAGCAGCACGCAGTGCTTCAAAGCACTGAGTGCTGCTCACAGGGTGGGAGAAGACATCGCGTGCTCCCCGCCCCCAAGTCCTGATTGGCCTGGGGGCAGGAGGCATGTGTGACATTTCCTCTACTCTTCCCCTCTTTTCCCCCCCAGTGCAGTATGCTCACGCAGGGCGAGGGAAGCTTCGCACAACTCCCCCACCTCCAGGCCGATCAGGACTTGGGGGCGGGGGGTGCGCGTGAGGTCTCCTCCCACCCTGCAAGCAGTGGGTGGCACTTTGAAGTGCCGTGTGCTCCTTACAGGGTGGGGGTAGGGCGGAAGGAGGCTTCAAGTGCTGCCCCTGCCCCCAGGCAAATCAGGGTCTGGAGGAGGGGGAGCTGCACGAAGCTTCCTTTGCCCTGTCCTGGCCCTGCGAGGAGTGCACAGCACTTCAGTGCCGTGCACTGCTCGCAGGGTGGGAGGAGGCTTTCTGCTCTTCCCCCGCCCCCAGGCCAATCAGGACCTGAGGGCAGGGGAGCGTGTGAAGCCTCTTCCCACCCTGCCAGGGGCCTGGGTGCCTAGTGGGGAAAGGGGGGGGGGTAAAGAGGTTCCCCCTACACCCAGACCAATTATGGTCTGGGAGTGGGGGAAGCCCAGAAGCATTCTGGCCCTGCCCCTTCCGGCCTGGCCCCTGGCCAAAAATTATTGCCCACCCCTGATGTAGGTGGTGTTTGGTTATGCTGTGAGGGCAAGGGACTTGACTTGATCTCTTGAAGTCCCTTCCAGTTCTAGTGTTCTATGTTGACAGTGAGATTAAGACTTGCTTATTGTTACCTATGTGCCTATTTTGTGGATTTAAAAAAAAAAAAAAATCTAAGTCTGTAGTCATAGTGACTTGAAAGATGTTTAAGCATCTGGACCTTCCCTCCAGGAGAGGGTGGAGGGGCTGTCTTCTGCATTGCAGATGTTCTTTAAGGTATGTTCTTTCTTTCAAAATGGTCAAGTAGCCTTTGATCCCTTTCTCCTCTGATCCCGAAAAATAAACCTACAAAGGTATTCACCTAGTTTAAGAACAAAGTTGAGCAAATGTGAGTTCTGAATGTCCGGTGTTGACTCCACTTTTGACATATGCCCAGCATTCCTGTCTTCAGAGAATAGACTGCTCAACAGTATATACAACTGGACACTACTGCCAACCAAATAAGATCTACAACTGTTTCTTTCCCTTTGAAGCTGCTGCTCCTTTTCTCTCCCCTTGTCTTTCCTCTAGTCTTGTTCTTGCTGCTTAAGTTTCACTTGAATATGGCCAGCCAAAACACAGTTTAAATTATTTTGTCTAAAACAACATGGTGTCTTGATTACCTCATTCGGAAGGTGATTGACTAGATTTATTTTCAGCCATTTGATTGAATTGCTTTAGAAAAATATTTGGCTCAGAGGTGCTGGCAGAACTTGATCCATTCTGTTCCCACAATAAAGGGCATTATTACTTTTATCTGGCTTGTGCAGGGAGAATAGCTTTTGACAGCCTTGAGATCATGTACTCACGTTTGTGTGCATTCTCCTTCTTAGGACATAGGGTTCAGCCAATCTGCCTTCCCCACAAAGATGAAGCATTTGAAACCGGGACACTCTGTGTTGCTAGTGGCTGGGGCAGGGTGTCTGAGGGTAAGTAAAATGTGAGGTGGTTGTGATGACATTGCTATGTGGGTAATGAGATGCAGAAAGACCACAGCTCCCTTTTCTGTAACAGAAATACAACATCTGCCAAAGGGAAACATAAATCAGTGGTTCCTTATTTTGCTGATACAATGATGTCAGGCCACGCTCTGAGGCCACTTCCAGACCTGATGTGCAGCTGCTGAGTGTCAGAAGCACTGTCCTATGCAGAGCCTTGGGATCTCCTTGCCCATAACTCTATAGCTTCCTAGCGCTATCCCTCCAGCCCCTCACCACTTTTCATAAACAATTAAGCTCCATGACACCCTTGTGAAGTAGAGAAGTATTCTTCCCTCCTCTCCCCAGCCCAATCATACCAATGGGGAAACTGAAGCACAAAGATGCCTTGGTGAAGGCCATGTGAATCAGTGAGAGGGTTAGTAATAGAACCCCAGTCTTGAGGCCTGGGTGCCATGAGCCAGCTGTAATCTTTGTGCAGTACATAAGCACTAGATGAGGCATCTCTGCCTCCTTCCTAGTTACTTTTGATAGAAAAGGAGACTTGCACACACCAACTGTTAGAACATTAAGTGATGCTGTCAAAAAATAAGTAATGGTAGAATTAAGGTTGCCTGTGCATTGCAATGTTCTCTCGCATCTTTTCCATTCATGCAGAATTAATTTTTTTCTGTACAACAAGGCAATGCAAATTTGCACCACTAGTAAAAACAAAACATAGCTGTGGGCACTCTGCTAATCAGCTGGGCAGCATTTGAATCTCTCTTGAGTGACTGCACACAGCTTACAGGGAACACTGGCCTTTCATGTGCTCAAAGCACAGCTCCCCTCTGCTTTGGCTCCGGCACAGGAAAAACAGACTTTCTGCTCTCAGCTACAGTGCTCAGTCAGCCCTACTAAGGGTCAGTTCCAGGGATGGGTGAGCAGTGCTGTCATCCTGGGTGTCAGGTTGGCCTTCAGATTGGTGTGCTGCTTTTTTAAAACTCAGCTGCTTGAGGAGCATCAAAAAAGTTTTCCATCCTGGTTAGTGAAATGGCGAGGGCTGCTCCTTCCTCTGTCAGAAGCAGCTATTCTAGGAAATATTCTCATGAGCCCCTATAGCCCTGGGCAGGAGAGAGCATGCTGAGTCACTGCACATGCATAATGCAGTTGCAGGTGCAAGCTGTGAGGGAATGGAGGATGCACTGGTCAAAGTTTAAATGCAGAACTTGAAAAAAGTCTCTACAAAGCTGCAGGTTTTTCAAAGAATTATAACTTGCCCAAATTTCAATAGCTTTTTATGAAAACCGCAAAAGGCACATCTGTGACAAAGGCCATCCCCCCCTGCTGAGCTCCAAAGCATGGGAGCACCAGAGCTATTGAGGGGAAAATGTCACCAGAATGACTTTGTGGGGGAAAACACGTGTACTTTTCCTAGCCCCATTCTCAGAAATGGTCAAATCATTTTGGCTGATGCTTTTCAGAGCAATTCAGCCAGAGACAGGCACCAACATGGAACATGTCAGCTCCAAGGGCTATAGCTTGTTGCAGGTGCAAGCAAGGACTTACAACAAGAGTTCTCAGGTAATCTAAATAACAGGCAGTACCTCCAGGCCTGTCTGTGCAACGCTGATGTTCTGGTGGCTAGGCTGTGGCGACAGATCTGCAGCACAACTTCTTGCTCTGTAGGGTTCTAGAATTTCTGATGTTGCCTGTTTCCTTCCTTCTGCAGCTGGTGAACTGTCCAGCGTTCTGCAGGAAGTTGAGCTCCCCATCATTGATAGAGGAACCTGCAGTGCTCAGTTAAAACAAATGAATCTGCCTTCATTAGGAAGCTCCATGCTCTGTGCCGGCTTTCCTGATGGTGGGAAGGATGCGTGTAAGGTAAAGATCATTCAGTAGGATCTTCCTGTAGGGTGAGCTCTGCAAATGGAGGCAGACTCCAACCCTCCCCACCAGGCACTCCTGTACTCTTGCTTACCAGAAGGGCATCCTGCCCTAAAGAGGGAGAGGAGGGAGGAAGGAAGGAAAGGAATTGGATCTTGTCCACTACTACTTTTACTTTGCTACTGAACTAGGCCTTAAAAGGAGCTTCAGGCATATGAAGGCTCTGTCGACCCTCGTCTCTTGGGGGAAATCTCCCACTGCTAGGAGTAGGGATGTTAAATTGTGATTGACTAATTGAATAGTCAATGCAATTTGCATAGACTGTTCCATTAGTCGATAAGGGCACCTCTGCCTTTGACCTGTAGCCTCTTCAAAGGTGAAAGTGTTGCAGGGAGCACAGGGTCAGTGGGGGACTCAAGCAAGTCCCCCACTGTCCCTGTACTCCCCATAGTGTTTCAAAGTGGCAGCACCGCATGGAGCCTGGGGTCAGCTGAAGTCTCCCCAGCTGACCCTGGGCTCTGTGTGGTGCTGCCGCTTTGAAATGCCACGTGGTGCCTGAGGACACCCCAGCTGGCCCCAGGCTGCACATGGTGTTTCAAAGTGGCAGTGCACGTGAAGCCCGGGATCTGGCTCCAGGCTCCACATGGCACTGCTGCTTTGAAGCAGTCTCTCTTTTCTCTTCTCTTCTCTCCCCCCCCCTCCCCTGCTGCCTCTTTCTGATAGGCAGCAAGGTGGGGGGAAGCAACTAGTTGACTAGCCTGTTGACTATCCGATAAGCAAATGCTTATCGGATAGTCGACGAGTCGTTTGCGTCCCTAGCTAGGAGTGCTGCTGTAGATGAGGAACTGGTGCATTTAACCACCTTTTTATCTAGGCCTGGCTCAGATAGGATTAAATGACCTGGTGAAGGATATGCCTGATCCCTGTCTAAGCTGCTATTGTTACCACTGGTGAAACAGCACAGGTGGGAGCACAGTGGTAGCAGGCCGCCCAAGAGGTTACAGGAGACCCGGCCTAAGGGAATATGATACTATACTAGGAGGGAGGAGGCTGAAGTGAATTCTTGCCTTCTCTTCAGGTTTTATGAAAAATAGTTTCTCCATTTCTACTTGTTGTGTTGGCTTCTCTTGTAGGCACCCTTCTTCCCCATGGCTATCTTAGCTGTTGGCAGCTGTGTCCTTCAGAACATCAGCCTTTCTCAGGGTTTCCCTAGTAGAGGGGGGGCTTCTACAGCCAGGAGACCAAGGGGTTCTTTTCTCCCCTGGTCTACACACAGTTCCTTTGTGCTGCAGTCGTGGGAGGGCCAGCTGTAGTCAGCGTGCTGAGGTCCTGCCACAATGCGGCTGTTAACCTCTTAGAGCCAAGGCAGCGGAAACCGTCAACAGAAGTGTGGTGATGCTGAGCCTTTGTCAGTCTTCCGAAGAGGTGCAACTTCACCTCCTGAGAGGGGAAGCCACGAGGTGATTCCCTGAAACTGTCGTTGCATTTGACCAAATATCTGCTCTTTTTCCCCCCCTCTCCTCCTCCAACCCATGCTGGGCCAGGGTGATTCTGGAGGTCCCCTCGTGTGTCAAAGAGCCAGTGGCATCTGGACTCTGGCCGGCATCACGTCATGGGGAGTTGGCTGTGCAAGAGGCTGGGATGCTCTTCAGAAAAGCATCAGTGAAAGGGGTTCCCCGGGCATCTTTGCCAATGTAGCTGAACTGATGGACTTCATCACCCAGAACGTTATCCCTGGTGGGTACCTTTACCAGTGGTCTCTCTCTGCCTGCTTGTCTATCATGAGGGTCTGGAAAATGCCTGTCGTTAGTGACGTACCAGAAGGGCCCACTTAGGTGGTGACCAATCAGAGACCACCCAACTATGGGTCTTTCTAATGCACTTAATGTGTCAAGTGGTGTTAATCAAATGGATGCACCAACTGTAGACCTGCCTGTCCCAAACAATGCAAGTGCCAATTTTATTCTGTGTACTGTTCTGCCTCTCACTGCAGGGCCAGATCGCCTTCTCCCACACTTCCCTGAAGGATGCAGCCCCCACGGAATGCTGGTCTTTGGAGCAAGTGGCCGCATTCAGTATCCCCAACCCAGTGAGAGTAACTACCCTAATAATAGGTATTCGCTGTACATAATCAGAAACACTGGCCCTTCTGCTAAGGGCAACTTTTCATATGGCACTTTGTGTCTGTAAAGCTGGAAGGGATGACTGTCTCCACAGACTATGTATAACTCCTAGCCGTAGGACTTCAGCCTGCAATTACATGAATTCTTACTCCAGGCTTAGTGAACATGATCAAGTCAGTTATTTGTGGCTGAACTTGTGGGTACATGTCAACTTTAACAAGCTAGTCTCTAAAGTTAAACCTCTTTCTAGTGGTGCTTGCTGGGGTACTGGGCAACAATAGTTACCCAGCAAGAGCATGTTGGGATGAGAAGCACAACTATTTTTAGTCTCATTCTTATATGAATAGTGCTCATAAAATTGACATACTTGGATTAACATACCCTAGCCCTGTTGTTTGGAGCTGTTTGGGAGGGAAGGGTGCAGTAACATGAATTTCACTCTAGCCCTGGCTCTGGTGTCTGATTTAGTTGCTTCTTTGTTTTCAGTCTGTGCATGTGGAATATAACTGTGCCAGAAGATAAAGTTATATTGATACAGTTCACCAGATTAGACTTGGAGAGCCAGATCACATGTGACCATGACTATATGTCCTTCTATTCGGACAAGAGAGAGCTAATTGGTATGTATAATGACTTAATCTCTCACTTCAATACTTGGCATGGCAGGCAATTGGCAATATGAAACATGAACATTGATGACTTGAGCCCTTTCATGTCTTATTCTCTTAAGGAACCTCTCACTTAGCTTTGCTAGCATCAGTGCCAGTAAGGGAGGTGGGGAAAAGTTAGATATTCATGTCCATTCTGACAGCTAGTGTGTAATTATGGTGTGAAAATTCTGATTAAAAAAACTGTTCTATTGTATCTTCAACCCCCTTGGAAGGGAGCAGAGCAGGGGAAAAAAAGGCCCGGCACCCCCGGGATTAAAGCACCTCTGGGCCCAGTTAGCCCCACCCCACTTGATCTGCAGCCAATGCCAGGCCTTGAGTTGGGAGACAAGGAAGGAGCCTGGCTCAGTTTGGGGCTGATAGCAAGGAAGCAGGAGGCTTGGTTCAGCAGTATGAGGGCTCAAACCAGAACCTGCCTGCCCAACAGCCACAGGAGCAAGTAAGCCCCCATCCCTACCCCTCTGGGCAAAGAAGGGAACCTATTAAGAAACCCCCAACTAAGGAGAATCTGGACAACTGTGGCCCAACCCCAAATTTAAGGACTTGGATTGGGGGTTGCTTGGAGTTCCTGGGTCAGGAACACTGGGGAAAAGGAAGCCAGCCTCCCTTCCCCCCTTTCCTGCCCCCCTCTTCAGCGACTTTGCCCAGGCTCCAAGGACTCAGCCACACTGCTATTTCCACCTTAGTTTTTATACATGGTTCTTGCTCCTACTAGCCCCATGTAACTGAACTGTCATCTCATTGGCCTCTTACATCAACAAAACAGCCCGCCTATTTCTGATGCTGGAGTCCTTACTAAAGGATGGTCAGTTAGAAGGGTACAAAGCAGAACATGGGGAGGTAAAGGCAGAATTCTGCCTTTATCTGAAATATATTTTTGTTTCAGACTCTTTACTTACACAGCACAATGCCTGTTGCTTGATGGATAAATCATGATGAGACTTTCCCTTACTGTCTGCATGTAGTATCCACTCTTGACATGAAATTGCTAAAGAATACACGTCATGCAAATCTTTGCTTGTTCTATACTCTAAACCAGTGTTTCTCAATCAGTCATACAAGTACCCTTAGGGGTATTTGACAGAAGTCTGGGGGGGTACATCAACACACCTGAAATTTGGAGAACTGAATTTTAGTGTTAAGTTTTATAGCGCTTTATTATTTTTATACGCCTTACACCCAAAAATTTCATTGCCTGCCCAGCTATGATTAAGTTGTTTGAATATGTTGCAATGGTAGAAAAAAGTGTACTTTAAAAAAAAAAAAAGGGGGTGCTTTATAAAAAAAAGGCTGAGAAACACTGCTCTAAACAACGCTAGTGGCCATGTGGAAGTACTATCCTGCCAGTAAACCTGAGTTGACTTCTCTCTGGCTATTTTGGGTGCAGTTTTGTCTCCAGACATTTTACTTTGTAGGCAATTGGTGCTGGAATAGTCTTTTCAGAGTCTGGCCTGGAACGCATGACTCTGTATACAATATTGGAGTGTAGTGAATCTGAAAAGTGTGCTGCCATCCTAACCAATGAGTCTAAACTTTTCACTGCAGGTAAAATCTGTGGGGATGTGTTACCAGCCCCTCTGCTGATAGACTCTAATCAAGCAATTGTTAATCTCGTTACTGATGGAAGCAGCACTGGCAGTGGCTTTGAATTCACCTTCACAGCTATACCTAAGGAATCGGAAGCAGGTGACTTCAGACATACAATCTGTGCACATCTCTCTGCCAGCTGACCCCCTTTAAGCCAAGAAAGCAATCCCCAGTGCATGTGGTGGTGGTGGTTTGCTTTTTAAACTTAACCCAATGCTCTAGGTTCTGGCTGTGGGAGTGTTGCAGTACTGATGGAAGAGGGAAAGATTGATACTGCTAATTACCCTGGCATGTATCCCAGTAACACGCAGTGCCATTGGTTCATTGAAGCCCCTGCAGAGAACGTCATAAAGGTAATGAAGGGAGATGCTGCTTTTAAACCTCTGCCCTTGTCTGTGGAGGGAAGCAATTTAAAATCCTGCTAGAAATTATCTCCAATGCACAAGGCTGTAAGGTTTTTCACATTGGGCTTCTTGCAAGTCATGTTTTAGCCAATTTAGATGGGGAGTGTAGCTCTGTATGAACTAGCCTTCTGAACTGCTGCTGCTGTAGATGCTTGAAGCTGGTTGGTACTAGCCCTTCCAATTAATAGAACTGTATCTTGGGAAAGCCAATGCAAGGTTTCAGCAGAGCTGAGGGGGAAACTGACAACCTGCCCTCTATGCTGTCTATTCCCCTTCTTCCAAGAGTGTTAAACATGCAGGAACAGTACTGTGCTAAGCAAGCAGTAACTAGGACCCATGTATGTGATGACTGTGCCTACTGTGGGTGCCAAAGTGATACTTTGCTAACTGTGGCTTGGTGCCTGCCTTTCCTCCAGCTGTCATTGCAATTGCTTCAACTAAAGTGAGGTTACCTGTTAGACTAACCACACCTCTGTTCTCCTCCTTTCTCCCCGATCATGGAAAGCAACACTGGCCAGAAACAGACAAACTTAATTCCATTGCATAATGGATCAGCTCCACTACAAGAGGTGCTCATAGTAAACTTGGCGATAGACTTCAAGTCCCTGCATCATTTCACTTTATTCAGGGTTACCCTAGGAATAGGGTTAAGGCTTTCTGGAGTGACAGCTAAGCTTGGAAATATCTAAGACTCAGAGTTAAATGCAGAGTTAACATTTTGCTTACAAAGGTGGTGGTAAGAGAAGTTACTGACTGCTTTTTTTTTTTTTTTTTTTTTTTTTTTTTCCTCCCCCGGTTATTTCTTTCCAGCTGGAGTTTGAAGACTTTGCTGTTGAATTAAGCGAGGGCTGTATCTATGATGCAGTTGTCATTTATAGCGACACTGAAGAGGCGCACCAGCTAGGTAACCATGACTTAGTTCAAGCTCGCCCTTGGAATCCATTACAGAAATGAACACTTACATAGTTTGCTGGCAACAGAATACAAGCTACCTGAATGACACTTACGTGGTAGAATTAAACCACTTTAGTCAGAAAATGCAGAATTACTATTTCTACAGCAGCCTTAACTCTGCCTTGTTGTGCATCTGAGTACAACAGGGGGTTCCAATGGTGGACTGCAGAGAGCTGGCTGATCATGTTGGGCTTAACCTTGCCAGGTGCTGTGCACTGTGCTGCTGATCCAGCAGAGCACTGAAGTGTAGGGGCTCCAGTGCTCTGTGGGATGGGGACAGAGAGCTTGGCACCTTGCAGTGCATGGTGCTGGTTCTCCACTTTGTTTCCAGTTGCTGTTGTCTCATTAAAAGAAGGTAATCATTAAAGCTGGAAAGGGAGATTTTGACAGAACCATATTATCCTGGACTCTGCAGGTATGTCAATCAAAACACTTCATGAAATCTAACCAATATTGCTGGACTATTTTTTTTTTTTTAAGCACATTTGTTTAGAATTTTTATTTTATATGGTATGATTCTAAAAATCTCTAACTCAAAATGATACCCACATAGTCTTTTAGAGTGAAATGTGAGGGGGTAACATTTATTGGACCAGTTTCTGTTGATGAAAGAGAAGCTTTTAAATTGCACAGTTCAAGTTCAGCTGGGACGCTTATCTTTCACCAATAGAAGCTGGTTGGATAAAAGATACTATCTCACCTGTCTTGGTCCCAGGATAGTGGAGAAACCGTGTGGCTACAGCAATACTGTGAACAACATTTCACTCAAGTTTTCAGCGCCAAATAGCCCTTTGAGAATTTTGGGGCTTTGTTCAAAGTAGAAATTAAACCAGACTTCAAAATCTCAATCCTTGGTGACATGGAATTTCTCTCCTTAACACAGTACAAGTTAAAATACAGTTCAGAGTCCAGTTTCTGTTTTGAAGGGGTGGGAAACCCTTATTACATAATTTCAGGACAACTTTTGCACAGACGTGTACGTGACTCGGGGAGGAAGGGAAACCAGCACAATGGGAGGAATGAGACACACAGTTATGATCCTGGCTTTCCCACTTGGATTTGGGCAAGCCACTTCTCTTCTGTTAGCCATCAGGTAGCAGATGGGCAGTTGTAAATCACATGCCTTGAAATGTGATATATGAAGCTTTTAAATAAATATTGGAACAGAAAACAGAAGTTAGTTACCACAAAAAATTTTGAATTCTTGAAAACATGTTCATTATCAATCAAGATAAAGTCAGATTCAAATTTGTATGGGCACTGACTTGTGGGTGTGGTGTGGTGGGTTTTTTTTTTTTTTTTTAAAACCCCCCCGGAAAGTGATCCTGACATCTCAAAGAGCTTTCAGTTGTGTTTTACTAAGGAAAAGCCAACATTTCCCATGCGGAAAAAAATGTATGTTTGTTTGTTTGTTTTTTATTCTCTTCAGAATCCACATGTTCTGTTGGAAATTTTCTACTAGACTGGTATTTCAACCAGCTCTAATGAGCAGCCAGGAACTAGGAAGACTGGGTGCCTTAAATAAGCACAGAGAAGGGAAGCAGCTGGTTTTGCTCGAGGTCCTCATGTTGGCTTGAGTGTGTGCAGGTTTAAGAGAGATTGGGTGCCCATCATATATAGATGGCAAATTCAGCTTTTGTAAGAGGCTGTGTTGGTGCAAGGCACTTATGCAACCAGCTTGGGTTTTTTTAGTTTAGTTCCCATAGTGGGAAAATTAGCAGGCTGTTTTCTGAGTAGCAGCAGCCTAAATTAAGCTATTATATACTTTCTCCTTGGGTCCTTTTCTATTGTACTAGGTCAATGTTGGGGTGGGAGGAATCTGAGGAGGGGAACTTGAAATTTTTCCCTACATAATGACTTTTTGAGACAAATTAAAAGTATAAGTCCCTCTTCAGGTTTTTCTCCTGTGGCCATAGTTTAGCGAAGCTGAATGAGTTTAAAGTGATGTTCTGAATTTTAAACGCTTGGGGCTTTTCTTTGTGTTGTGTTACAGCCAAGCTGTGTGGGTTCTCAACCCCCACCCCAATTCTGAGCCCTGACAATGACATGTTGATACATTTTGAAAGTGACGGGGAGAACAACTTCAGAGGATTTAAGGCTAGATTCACCTTTGTTCCTTCAGGTTGGTAGAAAGTCCTTTTTGTGTTCTGAACACTGGGTCTGATTTTTGAAATAGTCCTCTTTCACTATGCCTGGGTGGAACAGTTTCCACTGGCGCAATTCATTTCTTTAACAATGGAAAGGAATCAGAATTCCCACACTGGGAACCCTGACACATTTTTGTTACTTGAAACTTGTGGATTCTTTGGCATTGTAAATTACTTCTAGAAGTGTTCCATCCAGGGACTGCTCTCCTATTACGGTAGTGAGTATGGGAATATGGGGTACCACCCCTGAACAACTGCTGTTGCTTCTCTTTTATATGCCAGCTATTGACATTGAAAGTTCTGGCGTTCCCTAGTTGGAGTTCCTCCTCTAGGACTGAGGTTTCAGGGGTTGGAAGAAGATGTGGGGCCATGCTTTGAGTCTAAAATGGGTTCTATTTATTCTGTCTGCAGTGAAAGAAGCTGAATCGGTAGTTACAGAACCAATTGTTCTACAAACATCCACTCCTAAGAATATCCCCTTAGGTAAGCTATTGGTAAACCCATTGTAATGGGCTGTGTACATAGTTCCTCTGGTCATATAACCAGAGGATCCTTTGGAAATAGACTCAGTGTTGCAGGTGCACATGGGATATAGGATTTGTGGATCAGGGCTTGTCAGGTATACACACTAAGGAGACAGAAGCATATTTAGAGTGAAGAAATGGGGAAGGAAGAGGATATGCTCACTTACCTTGCAGGGGTTGTGCCCATGCAGTGCCATGTTATCCATTTAGTTCAGGCCTGGGCAAAATACCATCTGCAGGCTGGATCCAGCTCACCAAACCACCAGATCTGGCCTGCAGTTGCAGCAGGGAGCCTCAGGCAGACTCCCTGCCTGCCCCCACGTGCTGCTGAGAAGTGGCCATTGCAGGGCTCTGTCTGAATACCTGTGAGCCTGGGGGAGGGAGGAGAGGCTTCATGCACTGCTCCCACCACCCAGCACAAGCCTACTGGCTTCTTTCTGGCCAATGGGAGCTGCCTGTTGTCAACAGGTAGCTTGCAAAGCACCCTTTTTCCTCTCCCCCCAGGCTCGTAGTTGTTCAAAAACCACATGGCCCCTGCAGCCAATGCGGGGGTGGGGCAGGCAGGGAGTGAAGCAGGTAAGTCTCCCAGCCAGTAGGGTTGCCAGGTGTCTGGTATTTGCAGCTTCTGCCCAGTTTAAAAAAAAAACAGAAAAATGTAAAATGTCTGGTATTTTCTGTTTTTCTCGGATGGAAGGCCACATAGGACATTCTTCCCCTGCTGTGTCTGGTGGGGCCGGGAGGAGTGTGGGGATTTAAAGGCCCTGTGACTTTTTTTTTTTTTTTTTTTTTTTTCCCCTCAACAGCTTTGGTCCCTTTCTTTTTGCTCAACCAATCTTTTTTTTTTTTTTTTTTTTTCCCCTCAACAGCTTTGGTCCCTTTCTTTTTGCTCAACCAATCTTTTTTTTTTTTTTTTTTTTTTCCCCACCATGTTTGGTATTTTTTGTGAAAGTATCTGGCAACCAGAGCCTGCCTCTGGCACCCCCCACAGCTCAAACCCTCTGCACCCATATTCCTTCCCATATCCTGCACCCCAATCCCCTTCCTCAGGTCAACTCAAACTCCTGCACCCTAGTCCCCTAACCCAGATCACAACTACCTCCTTCATCCAAGCTACCTCCCAGACCCCACATCCTCTCCTGCACCCAACCTCCATTCCAGACCCTGCAGCTTCTCCATTAATATGGAAGAGTGTGGCCTTTGACCACATTCTTGGAGTGGCCCCCTATCAAAAAATATTGCCCTCCCCAATCTAGTTTAATCCTTTCTAACCTGGATTGGTGGAGGGAACCTTGAAATTGAGATGTGTATTTATAGGCTGGGAGAAAGATGCTAGTGTAATATGGAATCTCTCTAAGAGTCAAGTTCTCAACCACTTGCATTTATTCTGCTCAATAAGTTACCACACCCAGCTATTACCTCGGTGAAGGGAGCCTGCTGTACTGCATCTCTTTGGGGGTCTCTGCTTTATAACTTCAGTTGAAAATGAAACTGTGATAGATGCAAAGGGAAGGACAGTCTCTGATGCCAGCCTGCCACTCACTAACTTTCCAGCTGTTGTTCTGCAGATGTCTGTGGCTTTCCCCCATTGAGTCCCCAGTGGCTATCCAGACGTGTTGTCGGAGGAGAAGAAGCATGTCCCCATTGCTGGCCTTGGCAGGCAGGCTTGCAATTTCTAGGTGACCACCAGTGTGGTGGCGTCGTCATCAGTCCAACATGGGTACTCACAGCAGCCCACTGTATACAGTCGTGAGTAAATCTGTCTGGGATATGCTTCTGTGTAAGTTGTCTCCTCTAGGATAGAGAAACAATGCAGGAAAGTATCCATGTTCCCATATATAGAACTCTGTTGCTTGTTTCCAAGCTGTATTTTAGCCTTTCTCTCTGGAAAATGTTGGCTTGGGGAGAGGGCGGCGGTGAGCGGGTCACATGAAATCTGACCTTACGTATTTTATCAACTTCCACTTGTCATGGCAAAGCTCGGATCCATCAGTCTGGGGGAGAGAAAGCTCAGTGACTAGTTAAACTGCCCCTGAAGACTAAGCAAAGGATGCTCATAAAGAACACTGTGTATGCACAGATCAATACAGTTATTTCCATTTTACAGAACAAGTCGACCTCTGCACTGGACTGTCATTGTGGGAGACCATGATAGAACCTTGAAGGAATCAACAGAACAGGTAGAGACTAAGAGTGTGGCGATGCCTCTGCCTTGCTGCTTCGCCTTAGATCTGTGTGCTCTAGATGAAAGCCAGGGCTAACAAAAAAGATGGGTGCCTTGGGTGATGAAAGGGAAGAAGAGTATTTGAAATAAAATAGTCTGTGGCCTTGCACACCGAGCCTAGCCCACAGTGAGACCTTTTATACCGTTCTGTGTTAGTATCTCTCTTAAACCCTAGTAGGTGGCAAAATGCAGGTCTTGCTGTCTTAGCATTGGGCAATACATGTCTGCACAGAATCACTTGTTGACCAGTGCCTTTCTATGCGCTAAACTGAGTCAAGGGGGAGTAGTTCTTGATTTTTCTGAAAAAGCGTATTGCCTTAGATGCAAGCATGCTAGAACAACTTGTGTAGTGGAGGTGCTGAGAGCCATCAAACTAAACTGTAAACCCCATATAACATGCGGTATAAGAGGTACCTCTTGCTATTGGACAGTCCATCGATAAGTAAGATCAGTCCTATACCTACAGCTCATTCCACCACACCACAAACATCCAAAGGCTAGCAAAAGAGGTGCAATATCAGAGCATTTCAAGGCCAAACCAACTGCAAGATGTTCCAGCAACATCTGTCTGAGAAACTCTGTAACCTTCCTGATGATGACAACATTGACATTCAAGAGCACTGGGATCAACTTAAAAATACCATTCACAATGTGTGTGCTGAAACCCTAAGCTATTCCTCTCATTGGCACTAAGACAGTGTGGTGAAAATGAGGAAATTCTAGTCTTAATTCAACAGAAAATAAATGCATTTTGTAACTGGCAAAATGGTTCCTCTAACAAAAACATGAGGCTTATCACCTGCTTAAAGCCAAAGTCTAAAGAAGGCTGGGTAGCATCAAAAACAAGTGGTGGCAAGAGAGCACCTCAGACTCAGGATTTTGTAGACCAGGGTGACTTGAGAAGCTTCCCTCAAGCAACAAAAGCTATACTTGGACCAATCTCCAAAGGTCCAACCCCCTTGGGTTCCCAGGATGGCTCTACTCTTCTCAAGGACAATGTAACCATTGAATAATGGTAGAGCACTTTGAGAGCCTACTAAATGGTGACTCCATGGTCTCTGAAGACACCATAGAGTTTATTCCACAACACTCAGCAATGCAACACGTTGATGATTCCCCCATTTTTCTGGGCATGCTGGACTTCCTATCACCTTCCTAGACCAATAAATAAATCACAGGGCACCAGGCTTAGGTGGCATCCCAGCTGAGCTATTTAAAGCTGCTGCTACGATGCTCCAGCAAAAAACGTAGCCAATTCCTCAACTGAATCTGGACCTGTGAAGAAATTCCACCTGACTTCAAGAATACCAACATTGTTAGAATAGTCTTGAAAGGGGGCAAATCTTTGTGTAGCAACTACAGAGGTATTGCTTGCTCAGATCCTACTAAACTCCTTTCTCCCCCTTGCTGAGAACTCCTTTGCAGATCAGTGTGGCTTCAGGCCATCTCGAGGAGCAACCGACATGATCTTCATGGCACAACAGATTCAGGAGAAATTCAGAGAGCAACACCAGGAACTGTTCATGGCATTCATCCACCCAATCAAGGCCTTTGACTTCTACGACATCAATTGTGATGTCCTATAGAAGGTGCTGTGTAAGTTTGGCTGTTTGCAGAAATTCATTTCCATCATGAGACTACTCCATGACGGGATGACTGTTACCATTTTGTGCAGCTGCTCAGAGACCAAACCATCCGTCATTTGCATTGGTATCAAGAAGGGCTGTGTCATTGCTCCTACACTCTTCTCCATTTACTATGCCCTAATTCCGATTCACATTCACAGCTGCTTTCCTGATGGCTCAGGATTGAGTTGGCATTCCATAAAATACTCCTCAACTGTCAATGTCTCCAAACAAAATCTAAGATAATAAGAATTGGCATTGCTGACCTTCAGTATGTAGATGACTGTCATTCTTGTGCACACACCCAGGCTGATTTGCAAAACATCCTAAATCTTTTTGCAGAAGACTATCCTAGCCTAGGTCTTGGGGTCTCTCACTCAATGTGCCAACACCTTTTAGAAGACCACTCAAATGAGCCTTCAGTCATAGGGATCTACAAACAGGCACCAAATCCAAGATCTTGGTTTACAATGCGGTTGTCGTCATCCCCACCCATCTCTATAGGTTACCCAGGTCTCACACCCATAAATGCCTCTCAAGCAGCTGGGGTGGTCCCAGCAGCACTACCTCAGGAAGATTCTCGGGATCAGCTGGGAAAACCAATGCACTCACTTCAGGCTTTTCTCTGCAGCCAACATCAGCACACAGGTCATGAAGCACCAAATCTGCTGGGCTGGCCGCTCACCTCCTGAAGCAAGTTCTCTTCTCTCAGGTCAGGGAAGAAGGGCTTGTGGAGGGCAGAGGAAGTATGTTTCAAAGACATACTGAAAGTACACCTTTAAAAAGGGAGGCGTCGACCCAGCAAACTTGGAGGACTCTTCATTGTACAGAACACCATGGCACTACACCGTACAGCAAGCCATGCTCTCTTTGAGGAGAACAGAAGTGATCATGAGATGGGAGCAACAAAGGAGGAAAGAAAGGGCACAACACTCCAGCCAACAAGGGTCTTCTCCAAGATAACCTGTCCCTTCTGTGGGGAAAATCTACAGGGCTCTTCAGCCACTTAAAAACTCACCCCCATGACAGACATCCTCACATCAAGGGATAGCTGGGGAAGAGGGGGAAACTCTGTATATGATGGAACACCGTTCAACCCACAGGGCACAGCAGCATCACCCGTCGTTCTGGCACTTATGCTTGTATTTGCAAAACGAAATACAATCCTCATTCCCATCCTCAAGGGATTTTAATACAATCTCTTCTATTTGTGGCCCATCCAAAGCATTGGGAAATGTACATAATGACTTCCAGAATCCCAAAACTTCTGGTTTTTTACTCTACCCTGACACTAGTCTGTCCTTATTCCAAAATGTACTCTGACAACGGAGCTTAAAAGGGAACGGGTTCAGCTGTATCTTCCCTGGGCCAACCTCTCATCTCATTATTTTCCTTTATTAATATTTTGTACAGGTGAGACAGGTGAAAACGGTTGTGGTGCACCCTGACTTTAATAGAGTGAGCTATGACTCTGATATTGCCCTGATACAACTGGATGTCCCTCTGGAGTATAACTCTGTTGTGAGGCCAGTATGTTTGCCCAACAGCACGGAACCCTTATTTCCCTCTGGACTGTGCACCATGACTGGCTGGGGGAGCACCCAAGAAGGTATGCATTATGTTCCTCTCTAAATGGGATATCAAGATGTCTGAAGAGTGTCTCTCCTATATATCTTAGTAGTATTGTAGGGTGTGCTGAGCATTGTGGGGTTGAGGCGTGGATAGCAGGATCCACTGCTCTTCCCACACACATGTAACTTTAGTGTTTAGGAGCTTTCTACCAAGCACTGTGCAAATAGACATTTCTTACGTGTTACTTGGGGGCTGGCTGATTTTTGCATCTGTCCAGCTGTGATTAGAGTGTCCAGGACTGCAGACCTAGCAGTTGCTTTTTGCTTTTATATTCTGGGTCTTACTTTCTGACTTGTAGGGAGTGGAAAGTCTGACAAACCATCAAAAGGCTAAAATGATCAGGGCACAAAGGAGAGGTTCATAAACAATAGGTGTGTTCATGTAGAGAAACTTGAGCTAGGCTTGGGAAACATTTGCTAAAATCTCAGCTATTGCTGCATTTGAGCCCAGTTGCTGGACAAAGCCAAATCGAGCATCTACTTCTGTACTGAAATGGCTGTATATACTGTTGGCAAAAGGGGAGCCTCCACAATCTGGCATAGGGGGTACAGGGCACCAGCCTGCATCTCCTCATTGCATTCCTGACACAACAGTGCTCTCATAACCAGAGGGTTCAGACAACTTAGAGCAGTGTTTCCCAACCAGGGTTCCACGGAACCCTGGGGTTCCGCAAAAAATCATGGAATGAATAAATTTTTTTTTCTTACAATGTAAGCTGACATATATATAAAAACAGCTCTTTACAAATAAACTTTCTTAACAGTTTAGCAGTAATTGAATTGTGCTCCCCACTGTCAACTTTTTCTGGCCAAGCAAATGTTTTCATAGGTAGGGGTTCCTCGGGATATGAAAAATTACTTTAGGGGTTCCTCCATGGGAAAAAGGTTGGGAATCACTGACTTAGAGGAAAGTCCAGTTCCTGTACTCAGGAGCCTGGTTGGATCAGAATTGTTGCTGTTAGCAAGCAGACATGGGGGAACATGTTTTAGCTGACTTCTTTCTGGTGGTTTGCATCCCCAGCAGGCTTTTTAACCCTGCACATAATTTACAATGTGCTAAAGTTCCTTTACCAATTTCTCTCTTCAGAAGATGGGAGCCTTGCTAGTCGATTGCAACAAACACAAGTACCCATCCTGGAGAGTGAAGTCTGTGAGAGAAATTACTATTTTCATCACCCTGGAGGGATCACAGCTCGGATGCTTTGTGCTGGTTTTGCTTCCTCTGGAGGTCAGGATTCCTGCCAGGTGAGTCTCTACTAAAAGCAAATTCCACTGGAGATGGGTCTTGGTGATTTTTTTTTTCTGCATATTTTAACATGGCAGAATGTGTTGGGAAAAGTCTGGTAGTCAGTAGACCAAATACTGCCAATGAGGCAGCCACACTTGAGAACTGTCTATGGCAGGAATGGGTGGTGCACAGACCATCAAAGGAACAATGAACGCAATTAGTCCAAATTAGAACTGAATTCAAAACATGGAGCTGAAGAATCATAGTGGCAAAAAGACCATTGGTATATTTGGGTTTTTGGTTGTAACTGTGATTGGGCATGAGTAAGTCTGAGTGAGGGGCTGTTCTTCCGTTTACATTTATTGAATGATGCCTCAGGGAATAGGTGGCAGAATCACATTAGAACATTGGGTCATGCTTTTTATATTAATGAGGGTAATGTTTAATAATTGTTCAGTAGTCCAACAGGTCAATAGGTTCCTTATGACAGTCTATCACACCTACTGTGTGCTTCCATCTATAACAAAATATTCATGCCTGTAACACAATTCACTTCTACCTACTTTTTTATTTTATAAACACTTGAGAAACTAGTAGCTGACGGCCTATTCTGTTGCCATGAATATGGCAGTGGAGCAAGTATTAGGTATCTGTGCATTCTCCCTCACACAACCAAGGAAACTGACGCATGCAAATCCAGCTGTGGAGTAAGGGTGGTGATTGTGATATAGGTAACAGCCAATGGCCTAGCAGTCCTCTCAGGCATAGATGTGTCTTACACCTGTGCAGTGCTGGCTCTGTAATTTGTAAATGGCTGAGAACTTAACAAAATGGACAGTAATGGACTGCAAAACTCAGTGGTTATTGAACATGGTGGCTCTTTAAACACAAAGACCTACAACCATTGTTGCTGGTTTCATCACTTCACACTGATTCTACAGGCATGCTAGGTTTCAGAGTGACAATTTATGGAATCTCGTCTAGATTATACCTGGTGTATTTTGGCTTTCATCTATCAGAGATGGTCTAGATGGTACTGGGCCCTACCATGAGGGCAGGGGAATGGTCTTGATGACCTCTTGAGATCCCTTCCAGTCCTAATGTTCAATTAGTTTATGGGATCTGTATATAAAATGTCACTGAATTTGGTACCTCCTGTTTCCCAATCCTATGTTCAGTCTTTAGATAATGCTGCCTTTCTAATCTAATGTATCAAATTAGCCATACCAGTCCATGATAAGGATGAGCTGGGCACACTCAGATCTCATATTCAAACTTTTCCCCTTAGCTATGGTCTGTGACTGCTCCTCCTTCCTATACTCTTTGCTTCTGTGGCTAAGAGTGTAGAACACGAGTACAAGAAGTTTATACTAATATTCTAAAAAGTCCCTTGTTGTGCTTTCAGGGTGATTCTGGTGGCCCCTTGGTTTGTCATAATGAGAGAGAACCATTTATTCTTTATGGCATCATCAGCTGGGGTGTTGGCTGTGCCAGACCAAAGAAACCAGGAGTTTATACAAGGGTGAGGGTCTTCCTGGACTGGATCAAATCCACTATAAGAGGTAAAGATCTTTTTTCTTCTAAGCAGTGTGTCTCCTTAAAGATTTATTTTCTGGAAGTAATCCAACTATTCTGTGGGCAGAATATAGAAAATACCATTATTTCTCACAGGAAATGTGGGAGGGAAATGCATATATTTAGGCTTCCTATATTTTCTCCCCAACACCTCCCCACTCCCTCCTGAAAACTGGGGGGGAAATGGTTTAAAAAACTGAGGGTGGTGTAACTTTTTTTCTCTCTGCTGTTTCTAAATCACATGAAGTGGTTGGTTTAAAAAGCTTGCTTTTGGATAAAAAATATTGTCAGCCCAATTTTGGAAAGGCAGAACTTCTGGGATAATGATGTGAAGTACAGTGCACCGGTATAGTGTACACCAAACTCTGGTCTATTTGATATCTTCACAAACTGCTGTGGAATTGAGATGTCTTCCTAACTGAAGTAGGGCAAACTGCTTATTCTCTTTCCAAGAGCAATTTCACTGCTGATGTAGCAGCCACCCATCCCAACAGATATTGCTAATTATCCATCTTGTCAGGCTAGTACAGGAGGATGCAAAACAAAAAAGGGATAGAGAATAGGACAGAGAACATCTTATTGCCTCTATGTAAAACCATGGTACACCCACCTCTTGAATACTGCATACAGATGTGGTCACCTTATCTCAAAGAGGTATTGGCATTGGATAAGGTTCAGAAAAGGGAAACAAACATGATTAGGGGTGTGGAACGGGTCCCATATGAAGAGCAACTAAAAAGACTGGGAGTTTTCAACTTAGAAAAGAAGAGACTAAGGGAGGATATGACAGAGGACTATAGAATCATGACTGGGGTGGAAAAAGTGAATAAGGAAAAGTTATTTACTTGTTCCTGTAACATAAGAACTAGGAGCCACCAAATGAAATTAATAGGTAGCAGGTTTAAAACAAAGGAAGCTTTTCTTCACACAGCGCATGGTCGGCCTATGGAATTCCTTGCCAGAGGAGGTTGTGTCGATCAGAACTTCCACGGGGTTCAAGAAAGACCTAAATAGATTCATGGAGGTTAGGTCCATCAATGGCTATTGGCCAGGATGGGTAGGAATGGTGTCCCTAGCCTCTGTCAGAGGCTGGGAATGGGTGAAAGGAGAGGGATTACTTGAATATACCCCATTCTGTTCACTCCCTTTGGGACATCTGGCATTGGCCACTGTCGGCAGACAGGATATTGAGCTAGATGGACCTTTGGTCTGACCCAATATGGCCCTTCTTACGATGATAAAAATCTACTCTGCTTAGCAAGAGAAGTTATTTTAATATTGCAGCTATGTGCGACTCTGCATAATGCTTTTATAGATATATCTAAATAGAAATGGAGTAGTGGCAAATGCAGCTCAGTTTGCTATCCTGACTTCCAGCATAATGGGTTAAAAATGATCCACTTGATGGCCTGCTTAGCCCAGTCATCCAGTACATTTTCATTGAATAAGCATGATTTTTAGATTGGCTGTTAACTCAAATGAAGAGGAAAAAACAAATATCAGCATAGTCAGAGACTCAGCGTGAGCATTGGTAAGAGTAGTGACCACTGTAAAACAAAATTCCGCATTGCTGTGGTTCATGATGGTAGCTGTCTCCAATTTAGTTCCCCCAGATGAATTGAAAGGTGGCTAGAAATCTTTCACATTGGAAGGTCTACTCTGGATGTTTGTTGGCCATTAGCTTTCAATAGCTTCCCCCTTTTTTTTTTTTTAAGTTTACCCTAAGAGAACTTGTCTCGGGAAGGGAAGTGCACTGAGATTTATCTGTAAACCAGTTCCTGTGGTTGAAGTTCCCTTCTGCCTCTGATAGATGGCTTCATTTGCAAGGTTTCGTGTTTCATTATCACTTCATACCCAAGGCTATGGAATGTTTTAATCCTGTGTATGAGTACTGTCTGGTTTCCCCACAAAGCTCTGTGTTTCTACAGATTAATAAAATGTGTCCAGGGCTACGTATAAACTTTTAGTGTTTTACCTCTCTCTACAGAGATTGCACCAAATGCACTTCAGATAAGTAGTAACGGACATGAAACCTTAAAACAGACGCCAGTGAAACGGCCAACAGAGCTAATGGGCACTTCCTACAGACAAGGTAAAAATGCTTCTGCAGCTATACTCACTTCATAGTACTGCTTGTCTGTCTGCCTTGCAAACCCTTGTAACCTGTGGAAGGTGGCTAAGATTCAGCTTGGTTGTATTGTACAGGGTGCCAAGCTCTGCAAATGTTGCTCAAGTGTGGATAGACCAAAAGCTTGGTAATTATAATGGATTTCTTGGAACTGCCTGCTGAGATCATAGTTAGATACAAATAAACTTTTTTAACTCTCACATTAGTGCAGATGAGCTGAGAATTGATAGTTGTCAGAGTCTAAACTGGGTTTACAAACAAAATGACTTTCTTTTGCATTCCATCAACCATAAGCTATTTTCCTCTGACTTTTCTGTTTTTATTTTTAAAAGATGAAACCCTTCTTGCTGTTAGTGTCCCTAACATTACCACGCTTTACAATTTTTGGCCACTTGATAGCCACCATGTTCTCATGCTCCTTCCCAGCCCCCTAGTATTAGCATAACTGCCCATTGGAAAACAATTTCTATCTTTTTTTTTTTTTTAAATATTGCGTAAACAATTGGTCAAAGGATGCAATATAATTTTGATAATTTTGATACAAACTAGTTCTCAATATCTACTTCGGTAAGAACTTGGCCCCTAATTAGTAGGTTTTGTTACAGCATCATGACTCACTTGAGTTAAAATACTAATTAACCCTCATCCTTGCAAATGTGGGTAAATGTTAGAATGCCCATTTAACAAACTGATAAACTAGAAAGTAACCAACCCTGCTTGGTCCAAGAGCAGAACCTGGGTGCTTCGGAGCTAAGGCATGGACTGCTGACACCTGAGTTGATGGACCAAGTCCCCTACCTGAAGGAGGTAGCAGACTCTCAAACTTTTATATGGACCAGGCCAGTCTTTACTACAATGACAAGTTCCTAATGTAGGTTACAGAGGTTAAGATTAATGCCTGCTTTCCTTAATGGAACTTGCTTTTAAGACAACCTACAGAAGTGGAGTGAACGACAACACTAGGTCTAACACTTGACACTCCCGAGTCCGCAAGGATTTCAGACAGGCCCATTGTAGTGAAAAGACTTTTGGCTCCAAACACCGTTCCATTTATCCATGGTGCCATGGAGTGTTTGAAAGCAAACCATTCTATTGGTTGCACCTTGGACAGCTGTCTAGAGAGGATCCAATGGTAATGCATAATTTTAGTGCCACCTCTCAGCACTCTATACTTGGTGGAGGAGACCATAGGGAATGCTTAGCTTTATGTTTTCAAAGGGAATGGGGTGGATAAGAGCAGACCCAAGGTCCTCCATAGAATTAGGATCCTTTTGGGGTGAAGGCACTTGGTTCAATTCCTGCCTCTGCCCCAGATGTCCTGTCAATCTTGGGCAATTTACTTAACCCTTTCTACCTTTAGTCACCATCTGTAGAATGGGGTACTATTTCCTGTCTGCTGCTCCGCCAGTCTTGTCTATTCAGACTGTAAGCTGTGCAGGGCAGAGACTATTTCTTGTACATAAGCACAGCAATACCTTGTAGAACTGAGTCCCCATTTTGGTTGGGGCTGTAGAGGCTACCTCAATGCAAATAGGATGGTGATAAACAATTTGGCCCTTGTTACTCAACCTTCCTCATCTGCCATATGCTGAATACACATTGAGAGCTGCTCTTTCACAGATGAAGCAGACAACATTGAAGGAAGAGAATGGCGAAAGCATAGAGGGTAAACAAAAGAACCATTTAAAAAAAAAAAGACACTAGCTTTGGGACCTTGCCAAGTGCTATTGCTCACTGCTTTAAACATCCAGCCACTTCAAGAGTTACTACCACCGGCTCAGCTTGCTTGCACTGTTACTGCTTCCCTGTTTTCTCTGGTATGTGCCTCTAAGCCATGGTAATTGGTACCCAGGCTGATAACTTCAGCAGTAGTCAGGGATTTGAATGGCCATTGGGACTGAAGAATAGTTCCACCAGGACAGTGTGGGGAATGAAAGGAAGTATATGAGAGCACTCTAAAATCATGACAGGTGTGGAAAAAAGTAAATAAGTATTTACTTCTCATAGAACTAGGGGGTCACTCAAGGGAACTAACAAGTAGCAGATTTTAAACAAACGGATTTATTTCTTCATGAAACACAGTCAACCTGTGGAACTCCTTGCAAGAGGATGTTGTGAAGGCCAAGAATACAAGAACGGCCATACTGGATCAAACCAGAGGTCCATCTAACTCAGTATTTTGTCTTCTGACAATGGCCAATGCCTGGTGCCCCAGAGGGAATGAACAGAACTGGTAATCAAGTGATCTATCCCGTCACCCAGCCCCAGCTTCTGACAAACAGACACTAGGGACACCATACCTGCCCATCCTGACTAATAGCCATTGATGAACCCGTCCTCCATGAATTTATCTAGCTCTTTTTGAACCCTGTTATACAGAGTTCAACAAAGAACTAGATGAGTTCTTGGAGGATGACTGTTAGCCAGGATTGGCAGGGATAGTGTCCGTAGCTTGTTTGTCAGAAACCGGGAACAGGCAACAGGTCACTTGATTGCTTGTTACGTTCATTCCCTCTGGGGCACCTGGCATTGGCCACTGTTGTCAGACAGGATACTGGGCTAGATGGACCTTTGGTTTGACCCGGTATGGCTGTTCTTAGGTAACTAGCCAATTAGCCCGTCATAAGACGGGATTTTCAGTTCTCTTCTCCATGTTGGTCTTCTCTCCTGAGCGTCTGGTCTCTCGCTCCATCTCCCTCCTCCTCCTTCTCCTACTGCCTTCCCCCCTCTCTCTCTCTCAGCTCTCCTCCACCTCCTGCCTCTCTTTCTCTTCTCCCCCTCCTGCCTCTCACTCAGGGGACTGCGAAGCCCAAACGGCTGTTTGGGCTCCGCACTCCCCTGTGCTGCATGGGGAGCTCTGAGCCCAAACGGTCGCTTACGCCACTTGCTCCCACGCAGTGGCCTGGCTGAGTGGCGCAGAAGTCAGCCGAGCACCACAGCAGGAGGCAAAGGGGGGCGGGGTAGTGACGTTCATGGCCGGGGGGCAGGGCCTGGAGCCACTGTCATGCTGCACGTCACTGCCCCGCCCCCCTTTCGCCTCCCACCATGGCGCTCGGCTGACTTCTGCGCCGCTCAGCCGGGCTGCCGTGGGGGAGCAAGAAGCGCAAGCGGCCGTTTGGGCCCCACGCTCCCCATGCAGCACTGGCCGCCCAGAGGGGAACAGCCAGCATTTCAGCATTACAGACTCACAGACACTGGGCTACTATAAATATGATGGGGTCGGAATGCCCACACAGTTGCGATACCTCTTCCATACAGACAGCATCAGTTACCAGCATATAAGAACATAAGAACATAAGAACGGCCGTACCGGGTCAGACCAAAGGTCCATCTAGCCCAGTATCCTGTCTGCTGACAGTGGCCAGCACCAGGTGCTCCAGAGGGGGTGGACCGAAGACAATGATCAAGCGCTTTGTCTCCTGCCATCCCTCTCCAGCCTCTGTCAAACAGAGGCCAAGGACACCATTTTATCCCCTGGCTAATAGCCTTTTATGGACCTAACCTCCATGAAATTATCTAGCTTCTCTTTAAACTCTGTTATAGTCCTAGCCTTCACAGCCTCCTCTGGCAAGGAGTTCCACATGCTGACTACACGCTGTGTGAAGAAGAACTTTCTTTTATTAGTTTTAAACCTGCTACCCATTAATTTCATTTGGTGTCCTCTAGTTCTTCTATTTAGGAACTAATAAATAACTTTTCTTTATCGGCCCTCCACACCACTCATGATTTTATACACCTCATCATATCCCCTCAGTCTCCTCTTTTCTAAACTGAAAAGTCCCAGTCGCTTTAACCTCTCCTCATATGGGACCGCTCCAAACCCCTAATCATTTTAGTTGCCCTTTCTGAACCCTTTCCAAGGCCAAAATATCTTTTTGAGGTGAGGAGACCACATCTGTACACAGTATTCAAGATGTGGGCGTACTCATAGTTTTATACAGGGGCAGTAAGATATTCCGGTCTTATTTTCTATCCCTTTCTTAATAATACCTAGCATCCTATTTGCCTTTTGACCGCCGCTGCACACTGTGTGGAAGTTTTCAGAGAACTGTCCACGATAACTCCAAGATCTCTTCCTGATTTGTCGTAGTTAAATTAGCCCCCATCATACTGTACGTATAGTTGGGGTTATTTTTCCCAATGTGCATTACTTTACACTTATCCACATTAAATTTCATTTGCCATTTTGTTGCCCAATCACTCAGTTTGGTGAGATCTTCTTGGAGTCCCTTACAGTCTGCTTCTGTCTTGACTATCCTAAACAGTTTGGTATCATCCGCAAACTTTACCACCTCACTGCTTACCCTTTCTCCAGATCATTTATGAATAAGTTGAACAGGATTGGTCCTAGGACTGACCCTTGGGGGACACCACTAGTTACCCCTCTCCATTCTGAAAATTTACCATTTATTCCTACCCTTTGTTTCCTGTCTTTTAACCAGTTCTCAATCCAAGAAAGGACCTTCCTCTTATCCCATGGCCATGTAATTTACACAAGAGCCTTTGGTGAGGGACCTTGTCAAAGGCTTTCTGGAAATCTAAGTATACTATATCTACTGGATCCCCTTGTCCGCATGTTTGTTAACCCTTCAAAGAACTCTAATAGATTAGTAAGACAGGATTTCCTTTACAGAACCCATGTTGACTTTTGTCCAACAAATTATGTTCTTCTACATGCTTCACAATTTTATTCTTTACTATTGTTTCGACTAATTTGCCCGGTACTGAAGTTAGACTTACCGGTCTGTAATTGCCCGGATCGCCTCTAGAGCCCTTTTTAAATATTGGTGTCACGTTGGCTACCTTCCAGTCATTAGGTACGGAAGCCGATTTAAGGATAGGTTACAAACCACAGATAATAGTTCAGCAATTTCCCATTTGAGTTCTTTTAGAACCCTTGATGAATGCCATCCGGTCCCGGAGATTTGTTAACATTAAGTTTTTCTATTTGTTCCAAAACCTCCTCTAATGACACTTCAATCCGGGACAGTTCCTCAGATTCATTACCCACAAAGGACGGTGCAGATTTGGGAATCTCCCAACGTCCTCAGCCGTGAAGACTGAAGCAAAGAAATCATTTAGTTTCTCCGCAATGGCTTTATCGCCCTTGATTGCGCCTTTATAGTTCGATCGCCTAGGGGACCCACAGGTTTTTTAGCAGGCTTCCTGCTTCTAATGTACTTAAAAACATTTTGTTATTTCTTTTGAGTTTTTGGCTAGCTGTTCCTCAAAATCTTTTTTTGCTTTTCTTATTACATTTTTACACTTGATTTGACAGTGTTTATGTTCCTTTCTATTTATCTCACTAGGATTGACTTCCACTTCTTAAAAGATGCCTTTTGTCCTCACTGCTTCTTTTACATGGTGGTTAAGCCACGGTGACTCTTTTAGGTCTCTTGCTATGTTTTTTAATTTGGGGTATACATTTAAGTTGGGCCTCTATTATGGTGTCTTTAAAAGTTTCCATGCAGCTTGCAGGATTTGGCTCTAGTCACTGTGCCTTTTAATTTCTGTTTAACTAACCTCCTCATTTTTGTGTAATTCCTTTTGAAATTAAATGCCAGGGTGCTGGTCTGCTGAGGTGTTCTTCCCACCACAGGAATGTTGAATGTTATTATATTATGGTCACTATTCCCAAGCGGTCCTGTAACGTTATTTCCTGACCTGATCCTGCGCTCCACTCAGGACTAGATCGAGAATTGCCTCCCCTTGTGGGTTCCTGCACCAGCTGCTCCAAGAAGCAGTCATTTAAGCCATTGAGAAATTTTATCTCCGCTTCTTCCTGAGGTGACATGTATCCAGTCAATATGGGGTAATTAAAATCCCCATTATTATAGAGTTCTTTGTTTTGGTAGCCTCTCTAATCTCCTCAGCATTTCAATGTCAGTATCCCTGTCCTGGTCAGGTGGTCGGTAATATATCCCTACTGCTAATTTCTTATTTTTGGAGCATGGAATTACTATCCATAGCGATTCTATTGAACATGTTGATTCATTTAATATTTTTATTTCATTTGATTCTACATTATCTTTCACATACAGTGCCACTCCGCCACCCACCCGGCCTGCTCTATCCTTTCGATATATTTTATATCCCGGTATGATTGTGTCCTACAGATTTTCCTCATTCCACCAGGTTTCAGTGATGCCTATTATGTCAATCTCCTCATTTAATACTAGGTACTCTAGTTCACCCATCTTATTAGTCAGACTCTAGCATTTGTGTAGAAGCACTTTAAAAATTTGCCACTGCTTATTTGTCTGCCCTTCCTGATGCATTGGATTCCTTTGTACGCGGTTGTTTGTCTGCTCTGGCCCATGGTTTGCCTCTCCTCCTCTCTCTTCTGACTACAGCTTAGAGAATCTCTATCAATGGATTCTCCTCTAAGAGAAGTCTCCTCCGATTTACGTGCATCTCCACACCAATCGGCTTTCCCCATCTCTCAGTTTAAAAACTGCTCTACGGCCTTTTAATGTTTAGTGCCAGCAGTCTGGTTCCACCCTGGTTTAGGTGGAGCCCATCCTTCCTGTATAGGCTCCCTCTCCCAAAAGTGTCCCCAGTTCCTAATAAATCCAAACCCCTCTTCCCTACACCATCGTCTCATCCACGCATTGAGATTCTGAATCTCTGCCTGCCTACCTGGCCCTGCACGTGGAACTGGAAGCATTTCCGAGAACGCCACCATAGAGGTCCTGGATTTCAGTCTCTTTCCTAGCAGCCTAAATTTGGCCTCCAGGACATCTCTCCTACCCTTCCCTACGTCATTGGTACCTACATGTACCACGACCACCGGCTCCTCCCCAGCACTACACATAAGTCTATCTAGATGCCTCGAGAGATCCGCAACCTTCGCACCAGGCAGGCAAGTGACCATACGGTTCTCCCGGTCATCACAAACCCAACTATCTATGTTTCTAACGATCGAATCACCCACTACTAACACCTGCCTCTTCCGAACTGGCATTCCTCCTCAGAGGTATCCTCAGTGCGAGAGGATACCGCAACATCCTCTGGGAGGAGGGTCCCAACTACGGATGGTTTCCTCTGCTCCCATTGAATGCTCTGTTCCCTTGAGACTTTCATCCTCCTTAAGAGCACTGGGGCTCTCAGACTGGAGGTGGGACAGTACTACAGTGTCCCAGAAAGTCTCATCCACATATCTCTACCTCCCTTAGCTCCTCCAGTTCAGCCACCCTGGCCTCCAAAGCCCGAACTCGGTCTCTGAGGGTCAGGAGCTCCTGCAACGGGTGCACACATACGCCACCCCACAGGGCAGGTAATCATACATGTTACACTCGACGCAATAAACAGGATAGCCCCACTCTGCTGCTGGGCTTCTGTCTCCATTTTTCTAATGAACAAGTTTAAGTATAAACTGGGATTCTTTAAACCTCTGGAATATAGATTATGATAAGAGTTATGTTTTAAAGAAGGCCAGAAGTCACTAGTGCCCTCTAACCTCCTCTAACTCCCTCCAAACTCCCTGTTAGCAATTCCTGTTCGCAAGCTCCTGGTCGCTGAGTCACAGGCTTATATAGCTCTGGTAGCCCTCCCCTGACTGAGGCTTAGCCAATTAACAGAGGCTTCTAGATTTCAAACCTTTAGAAGCTCCTTCAAGCAAACAAACAACCAACCAAACAGATAAACACAAGCTCAGCACACAGCAAATAACTCCCACACACAAACACACACTCCAGACAGCCACTTACCACAAGGGTCCCGTTTTTACTCCTCTTTCACCTGGAGAACTCCCTCTCCAAACTCCCTGTTAGCAATTCCTGTTCGCAAGCCTTTGAACATCAGCATTTGATTATTCTCTATATAAGCAATTAAAATGAGAGAGGCTACATACTTCTTTGCATTCTTGGCCTAACCACCCAGCTGCTAAAATCTGAACTGCTGGCTTTTTCCCATTATGAGAAGGGAATGCTGATGAATAATGTCTTGGATGAGGGGTGGTGATGTCATTGCTAATTTTAGCAGGGATTTCACAAACCTAATTAGAGAAAATGACTAACCAAATACTAAAGCTTTTTTGAAAAGGTTATAGATACTTCTGTGAGATGCAAAAAGCCCTATTATATACAGGATTAAAGAGAAACACAGTTCTCACTAGCAGTTTTTTTTTTTTTCATTCCTGTTTTATAACACTCACGCAGATGCTTCAAAATATTTCCCTATTGATTTGCCTCTTTCCACTTAGGAAATACTGACTTTGATTCCCATCTCTGTGCATGGAGCACAAGCCAACACAGCTTTTTCTTGTTCCCTTATCTGTGTGCTTTCTAAGCAGAGAGAGGGTTCTTTGATTTCTCATAAAATTCATTAACTTGCTGGACCTGTTGCTTTAAGGCTGGACAGGTTAGTAAGAGACCAGTGTCCAGATAAAGAACGAATCATCACACTGGAAAATTGTGCAGATCAATTTAACATCTGAATGCTTGAGATGGCTAACTTTGATTCTCGCCATTGTATACCCACTTCACTCTGGGGCTGTCCTGGATCATTGGCTGTTAAGCCAGATTTGCTTCTTTATTTTAATCTCCCATCTTAAAGGCCTGAAAGTCTGGGCACATGATCACTTTGGAGATGTTGCCCATCTCGTTTCCAGTCCTGGACAGCTGGGGTTTTCTGCTTGCTTTGTATCACTGAGCACTTTAGCTCAGAGGATGAGTTTTCAGTGTTTCACGTCTATCACTTCAGGCATTAGAGACCTGGGGAATGTTTACATACTAACTAATGAGAAGTATACAATATCTTTATTGGGGAGAAGCAAGCTTTTGCTCTTGATTACTCATGTGCATTTCCATTGGCTTTGAGGATTGCACATTTGTAACTGAGGGCAAACTTTTGTCCTTTGTCTTACAAGAGACACACTTAGTGCTCTGGGTCTCAGTGATGACAGGAAGACTGAAGCAGTAATATGCAGTACTAACAAGCAAGCGGTTTCCCATTGGTCATGCTATCCTTTTTGGATATCTGAGCTAAGACGTAACTAATAGAGCTTGTGCTGTTCTATGGCTCCTTCCTCAGTGCTTCAATAACCAGCATATGTTTCTCTATGCAGAATGTCCATCGGAAGTGGAGTTAACAGAACCCAGAGGTTTCTTCTCATCCCCTTGCTCACCAGGTTATGTGGGAAGCTTGACTTGCTCTTGGGTGCTCCGAATGTCCCCCAGAGGCATGGCAAAGCTCACGGTGAAGTATGCGTCAATACCAGCCTCACGGAATTGCCAAGTGGCACTCCTGGGGATATATGAAAAGAGCCAAAGAGGAAGAAAAGTAGTAGGTAATCAATCTAACTGCAGCTTTTTCAGTGCTCTTAGTTTCTCCTCTGAATGTGGTATCCTTTCTAAAACTGGCCAGTATCCATAGTGTGACCATGCCATAATGCAGGCTGAATTTACCTTAAGCTGAATTTTAAGGCCAGATTCTCTGCTGAGTATGTTTGGACATCAGGGCATCAGTTCAAAACAGCAGAGAGTTGGGTCCTTAAACTAGTGGTATGTATGGCAAGGGAGAGTATATGGAAACCATAGTGTAGTATTTTGGATAGATATTGGTACAATAGATGATAACTTCAGGCCTAAATCCATGGGTTTTTGGTTTTTTCAGGTGCTGTACTGTCTGAAGTAAAAATATTTTGGTTCACTTTTGTAAGAAATGTATCCCTGATAATGACAGGGTTATATAATTAGGTCCTCTGATTTTAGTTTTTAGCCAGTAAAACACCTCTGATGATTAAACAAAACAAACCCCCTAGTGATTTCATTATTCAACAAACATGGGAAATACCTAAGAGTCTCTACTGAGCAGCCGTGCAGAGTACAAGGGGTTGATGTGTTAATGATCCACGTAGATTCAGACTAATTTTCCTAGTGCACTGCAATGCTGTTTGAGAGCAGTATGTTAAAACCCATGAGGGAACATGGCAACGAGATGACTTGTTACAGTGCATGCTAGAGCAACGAGTAAGAGTATGTCTGCACTACAAAAACTTTGGTTTACCTTGCGTCTCTCCGTGGTGTGGCATGGCTCTTGTGAAGTCAGCAGTTAAGCTGATGGGAGTGCACTCTCCCTTTGGCTTAGAGTCCCTTCTTTGGAAGGGCTACAGTGGCACATTGGTGCAGCTGTGTGGCTATGGTATAGATACAGTCTAATGTATGGGTTCCCAAACTGGGGGTGGGCAGAAATTCCAGGGGGGGCATGAGGCAACGCAGCCCCCCTATCAAGTTTTGCTGCCCCGGTCAGTTCCTTTTTGCTCAACAAGTTTTGCTGTTGGAGGGGGGAGGTGTGTGAGGGTTTTTCAAAAAGGGGGCGTGATGCCAAAAAGTTTGGGAACCACTGGTCTAATGCATATAATGTAGTGTTACCCCATTTGGCCCACACTACTCAAATTGGAGGTCAAGTAGACTGTTCCAGTTGGGAGTAGAAATTAATGTACTCTTGTATTTTTTTTTTTTTTATTTGAAGCTACCTCTTTGGGGGGCTTTATAAAGCATGTATGAAGTCCTGTGCCTCTGAATGCAGAGGGAATCCAAATAGCAGGAAAGGTTTTGTTTTGTTTTGTTTTGTTTAACCAAAAAAAAATTTTTTTTTAAAAGCCTTCACCCTGTCCCAGAGACCTCCCCAGGCTTCTTCCAGCCACTGTGCTTTCAGCTGGTCCTTCAGACTCTGTCTCTGTTTCTCTCTCTGCTCTTGTCTGGCCTTAGTTTGTATGATCTCTTCCCCCCCCCTCCCCCGTGTTCTCCCTCCCTGCCCCCCCACATACCCCAAACCACTCTGCCAAGAATTCCTGAGTGGACGCTCACACCACCTTATCTTAGTTACCTTAAATAGAAGGATGAGTTCATGCCTGCCCATTTCAGTGGGGTTTTATCACATAAACAAGGTTGTACACAGCTCATAACATGCTATTCATTATACAAAAAGAAGGCCCTGAAAAATCTCTTGAGTTTAGATGCCCAAAAAGTTTTTTAAAAATAACTTGATAAAACCCCAAACTCTGAAAACCTAAATGTATTTAAGTGGTTATTTGAGAGATGGATAGAGACCCTGGAAGTGTAAGGGAGCGTGGGGATGGGGAGGGGCAAACTTTTTTTGTTTTAGACTAACAACATTTTCATTGCCTCATCACACAGCAATTGTCTTTTTTCAACCTTCTAGACCCACCAGCTGAGAGAAATAAGTCTCCCTAAATGAGATAGTGCCTACACTTTAAAATCTACAGGGAGTATGGAATAGGACTGAAGAGAAGGGACTAAAAGAAAGCAAAGGTGTCAGCTTCAACATTGTCTTACTGATTTTGTGCAAGTCTAACTTACAGATTCATAGCTTTAAACCCTAGAAATGGCCATCCTGATTGTAGCTTCACCTGGAGGCCACAGAACCTCACCCACCCACTGGTATCGTTCAGGTGCACATTCTGTGCTCTCCATCCTAAAATAGAACGGGAGCTGCTATGTGCAGAGGAAAAGGGAAAATCACAAAAATAACCTTGGAATCACTGTGAGGAAATGGGTGGGTGGGAAACCTTTTTTCTTTATTTAAAAGTGCTGTGGTGGGGTGAGGGGTCAGGAAGAGGCATATAACTAGCTACCGGTGTGCTCCCAAGGCTGCTTGAATGCCTGCTCCACCTAAAAGGCGTTTCATTTGTGTTTGCCTTCTCATTCCATATGTGCTATGAGTAGAAGTGGAGTGCTAATTGTAAAGTGTTTCAGGAGAGGGTCTGGGAATTTGGTGTTGGCTTGGGGAGAAATGAGGCCTTTCTCATTTGTTTTTAAAAAGTGCCTCCCTGCATATTGACAGACAACTTCCCTTTCTGGGGAAAAAGAGGGGCTTAAAAGCCACAGGGAGGAAATAATGGGAGCAGTTGATGTACTTAACCATAACAGAGCAAGGAATTCAGGGAAACTGACCTGAGATGGGAGACCTTGTTGTCCTTGAGACCTGCCAGCCCCTTGGCAGCTTGAATTTACCATTCAGATTCTCTGTAAATGATACTCCACTTCTGATATGCCTAAAGGAAAAGCTATTTTCAGACATCTCTCCAGCTGTTTGCATTGAGCAGGCAGAGCTGAGCCAATCCTCTAGCGCCATCTGCATTTATGCAGAAAAGCTGGAGAGAGGGGAAATAAAACAAACAGGAATGAGAAGATTCAAACAAGACAGAGTGCAACAGGGTATTGGAAACTATTTCAGATTCAGAGGCCCACACAAAGGGTATCCCCCAGCAGAGCCCCACATGTTAATCCGGCCCCCTAGATGGCAAACTAACAGTCCATCTGATTTCAATTATCTGCGGGATATAGTGTGACCATAGTTCTGTTTTCTACTTTGTCCTTAAGTTATGGCATATTAATGGAGTTCTGATCTATAAATTATAGGTAAGCTTGGAAGGATTAGGTTGCTGGTAATTTTTTTGTACTGTGCGCACACAAACCTGCAAAGTATTTCCATTGATCATGGAACTTTACAGATAGGCAAAGTAAGAGAAATGTTGCTTGAGAACTTAGTTTGATTTAAAGACCTTTACTTTGTTCTGATGTGGTGACCATTGTTTTTATTTATTAATAAAGCTTAACTCTTGGAATTCCAATGTCAGTTGTCATTCGTCAGACCTCTCCATAACTTCCTCCATAGTTTTCCCCCGTGATAACTTTAATCAATTTTTTTAAAAAGTGTAAACCTTTTATGCAAAATTATTTTTTAATACATTCTTACAAGCTGAATATTTTTTTCTTAGAGACAGACATTGAAAAATACAGATAAACGACTTATGGCTTGTATAGTTTTCCCAGTACTGCATGTATTAGGGTTTTGTACTTCTTCCCCTTAATCTTCAACTTCCCCAGAAAGAGCTGAGTCTGAATTTTGTATCATGCAATTGAAAGTTGCACTTACAGGATTTTTATCCACGGCTGTCTCTAATATTTCTCTTTTTGTTTGGGTTGGCTTCTCTCCTAGCTGAACTGTGTGGTGTCCTGCCGACTCCTATGACCTTTCTGAGTCCTGGCCCTGTGGTGAAAGTGGTGTTCCATTCTGTTACCCTTGCTGCCTTTGGCATGGAGTACATGGTCTTCAGAATCCAAGGTATGGTAGGGTACCACGCCCCCTGCTAGAGAGAGAAATGGCTGGTAGAGAATGAGCTGACCCATCCGACCCCAAATTCAAACTACACTAGAAAATTTCAGGACTCTGCTTGCTTCCAGAAGGCAGTGGGGCAGATCTAGAACAGAGGACTCTCTTCTAGAGGAACCAGCTGAGTCTTATTGAGCACCAAAATGGAGAGCTTATTTTACTGAGTCCAATATGAGACATTAGAAAAACACTAAAAGAAGAAAGCTGCAATGATACTAAAATGGACTTCTTTGCTTCTTTTTACAGACTAGTTAAATAAGCAGAAATGTCTTGAATAACAAAAAATAATCATTTTTGGTATCTAATTGGCCACTCAACTATTGTGTTTTCCAGGCTAACTTTAATATTCAAGTGAGCCATTTTATTTTCAGTTTTCTTTAGAAGGCCTGTAACCTAGGCTATGTCTACACTGCGGGTTTTTTACGGAAGAGGATATGCAAATGGTGTGCTCATTTGCATATCATTTTCCGATTCTTTTTGCCGAAGAGGTTTTGCTGCTAAAAAGCCCCGTGTAGACGGGACCATTTGTCAGGGAAAAAACCCCTTTTTCACAAGATCCCTTATTCCTCAAAAATTGAGATTTACAGGATCTTGAGGAAAAGGGTTTTTTCTTGACAAATGGCCCCGTCTACATGGGGCTTTTTAGTGGCAAAACCTTTTCCTCAAAAAGAATTGGAAGATATGTAAATGAGCACACCATTTGCATATCCTCTTCAATAAAAAACCTGCAGTGTAGACATAGCCCTAGAGTCCATCTTCCAGAGACACTCGACTGGTATTGCCTTGGCCATTGGTAGAAGTCTATTTTAAAAGACAGTAGCAAATTGAATCCTAAATTTTACATCCAGTTCTCTTTTTCTAGGGCCAAAGACCGGGAAGGCAGTTAAACAGCCCAAAGATGTGAACCAAGAATTGTCCCGCTGCAGGGATGTCATTCTCACAGACCGGGAAGGATTGATCCAGTCACCAGGATATCCCCATGGCTATCCGAACACCACCAGGTGAGTGAACTTGTTCACTCCCCTTTCTTGTAAGTCTTAAAATTTATAAAACTGTGGATGCTGTGGGATGAGCTCATGTCATAGCACCAGTCTGCCTCTCACACAGAGACATGGGGATCAGAAGGGCTAATGCTGCTATACCCTTTCTAACAACGGGTGGCCAAATCGGTCATTGTTCTGGTGAATCCATTCATCATGTCAGACTGCAAGTGGACTATCTCCACTGCCATGGCTGGTGTAAAACAACTCAGGCAAGATGTCATAAGGGCACTCTTGCTCTGTTTTATCACAACCCTTTTTGCAAGACTAATCTAGTTCCTTGCCTTTTCTCCCATCAGCTTTTCCTGCTGTAAGGGAGTGGTGAGTAGGGGTAGTTGCTCAGTGAAGTGACAGGTAGGCAGCTAGGAGGTCTCAATGGCATTGGTCCATTTAATTTCTTAATCAGTGTCATAATTTTATGTACAGTTTCAACTGGTTGAGTGTTTTATTTTTCATAATTTCTATACCAGAAATGGATTTAAACCAACCTTCCACCTAGGATTAGAACCTCAATTTTTTTCTTTGTTTTTTTTTGGTTTGTTTTAAAACACTCATTCTTTTCTGTCCTTGTTCCTTCTGTCCCATTTTTCTAGTAATTCCTTTGAAAATGGGAGCTGGGTGTAGGATACAAGTGGCTTGGGCATTAATAAATGTTCTGAATTTTTTCTTTGTTCGTGTCCTGTAGCTGCCATTGGCGAATTGTAGCACCCTTAAAGTCCATCATTCGGATTGATTTCCTGGCCTTCTGGACTGAGAAGACTCTGTCTGATTGCCATGGGCAACTGATGGTGTATGAAGGATTGGGGCCAAGCAAGGAGTTAATAGGTGAGAGATTTGCTTGTGGTGCTGCTGGAAGTGGAAGAGGGAAAACTCTTGCTGTCTTTCTAAGCAGGCCACTAGGCAATTTGCCATGTAAAAAAGGGAACTCCAACTTTGTTTCTATTTATACTGACTTTCGGAGAGCATCTTCCAGCTAGCGCCTCATCATTTCCAGGAATCTCCCTTTCTGTAGTTTTATTATACAGATGAAATTGGCTGGTTTTTCATTGTTTGATACATTTGCCTTAGAGGCAGGTGTCAGTCACCAAATTGCTGGCCATTCAATATCATAGGGACAAATGCATGTTAGCACATGGAGTGCTTCCAGTTGTGCTTCTCATCACTGCTGTGCATGACAGTAAGCAAGTAACAGTTGAACTGGAAATAAATTGCATCAGATACTTTTATGGGGTCCTTGAATTTCTATTAATTATTATACAATGTCTCAAACAATTCTGGTCTACAGAGCACTGAAGTGACTCATTCTCCAAAAAAGGAGATGCCCTCTGATACACTGGTCTCCGTATGAAAATAGTGAAACAACAAAATAACATCCAAAGATACTGTTATAACCCAAATTGTCCAAAGAGTTAAAGGGAGGGTACCCTCTGCTCCTTCCTTTTTTTCCTTCTCTTCCCCCCCCCCCCCCCTATTTATTTTGGGTCTGCACATCCTAAACTCAAAACTCCAGTCATCTGAAGAAGTGAGCTGTGCCCACGAAAGCTCATGATACCATCTACATGTTTTGTTAGTCTATAAAGTGCTGCCAGACTTTAAGTTTAAAATCTCATTAGTACTGTAGCATACAACCTCTGTATAGAATATTAATTTTCAGCCATCAGAGGTCTGCCTATCTGAAAACATTCTTTCCCAATCTGGCCATTCCACCCTAATGCTTACAACATGTATGTTTTTAACATTTTGGTTTCTTACTCAAAGTGCGTTTTCTCTGTAGTGAGGAAGGTGCTGTTTTGTTTGTAAGTGTATACAATAACCTTTGGAATTCTGCTGCATCATTGCAACATTGACTGCTGCTAACTTATGTAGATATAATTCAGTGTAGGTAATGTCTCCGCTAAGCGCTACCATGGCACATCTACATTGTGCATCTGCAGCTCTAAGTGCAGATAATTCCTAAGTCTGATAAAAGTAGAATGAACTCCAAGGTGGCTCAACACATTGAGGCTTCATTTAATTTCTTACTGATACATGAGAGATTTATACAGGCATGGATTGAGGCTTGATTGTTTTGAGGTACAGCATACCAGGTCTTGGTAAAATGCAATAGCCTAGCATTGTGCCTTTCATGGTTATCTATTGGAATCCTACTACCTGGCAGGTAACTTCTGTGGTGAAATTTCACCCCATCCTTTAAAGTCTGATGGACCAGTGGTCACGCTGACTTTCACATCCAGTGCTGCAATGGCTTCAAGAGGGTTTGTTCTGACCTACTCTTTCCATGATACACAACCTGGTAAGTTGGCTAAAGAGTTGGTTTTCAGTGGAGGAATGGGAGCAGAGTATAAAGGAAAGGGTATGCAACATATCAAAGAAAAATACATAGCAGGATTTATACAAAACCCCCCTAAAGAAGCTTTTTAATAAAATGTTCATACGCTATCTTGAAGATGTAACACAGGGGTGGGGAACCTAAAGCCTGGGGGTTGGATGTGGCCCCTGGGTAGCCTGGATCTGGCCCCCAAGGCTTAGGGCCTCCACCAGCACTGGGGAGTCCATGCTGGCCTCCGGTCCCCCCCCACCACCACCACCACTGCTGCCTCCCTGCAGCCCCCAGCCCCTGACTTATTTATTTATTTTTTCCTGAGTCAGCGGTAGGGATGTTAAACTGGGTAACTGTATAACCAGTGAAAATCTTAGTGGTTACATGGGGCAGCAGCACACTCTGTGGGAGCCAGTGCATGGCAGAAAAATTCCATCTTATGGCGTGTACCAGCTCCCATCTGCTGACCCCACTCCATTAGCTCTGATACAAGAGGGTATAACCATTAACAGTAATCGATAAGCCCAAGTTTATCGGTTAACTGTTTAAACAGTTCTACATCCCTCACTAGGGATGGTCCCCGACCTAAAAAAGGTTCCTTGCCCCAATGTAAAACATTATAATAAAGATAGGCTCCCAATATATCTATTCCAGAGAGAAGGCTTATTGAGAGTCAGAAATCTGGTGGCAACCCAGTCTATACTATTCACTAGGTATTGAAGAAAGTCACCAAAGTTCTGCATCTCTTCCCAGCTGTGAAATGAGTTTCTAACAGCCTAACTGATATATCTTCATGTGACCCTACCCATTCTGCTCTCCCAAACTACTAACCCCTACAACTGTCCCTATTTGTACATGTAATAGGTCTATCCAATATAAGTATACTCTCAATTCTGGTAAATGTTTATCCTTGTAAATAAAATGTTAGCCTTTCTGAATCGTATATATGAGGCGATCATGTGGCCCTTACTGTAAATATAGGGGAAAGCTCCCCCTTATCCCAGTTTGAGTCTGGTTCTTAACTAATTGTTCAAGAGTTCATGTCTGCACACTGAGGCATTCTGAATTCTTAGTAGATTTGTATGGTGAGTTTAATTGTTCATGACGAGCAACTGTTTCATTTTTTAGGTTCTGCTTTAAGAAAATTGAAAGCTGCATCTAAAGGTAAGATCCATTCTAGCTCTCTATGGGTATTTCAAAATAAGTTATTTTGGAATAACAGCTCCCCAAATAATTTTGAAATAGCATGCCCACACTACAAAGAAGCCCGAGATTAGTCCGAGGCAGATTCCCCTAATGTGGACATGCCACCTTGATGTAGAGCCCCAGGAAGCACTGCCGAGTGATTTACTTTGAATGGCCCTGGGGAGGAGCTATTTCAAAATAGCAGCAGTGGAGCGTCCACAGTACTGCTATTCCGAAATAGCAGTTTTGAAATAGGCGTTTTTCCTCATGAAATGAGGGTTTATTATTCCGGAATAAGAAGCCTGTTAATTTGAAATAATTTCGAAATAACAGGCTTGCTGTGTAGTCGCTCACCTTATTTCAAAATAACACTGTAGTGTAGATGCGCCTTCTGCTTCTTCCCAGGACAGCTGGCAAAAAACCCATAAGTAGCTTTTATAAAGCTCTGCCATGGTGAACTTCTGTACCAGATTTGTACCCAGTAATATAGCCAGCTTAGTGTGTTAACTGTAGCCATTCACTCAGTATGGTTGATGCTTCCATGGTTCTGTTTCTTTATCAGATGCTTACTGCTTTGTTTTTGTTCCTGCATTTGTGAGCTGCCACACAAGACCAGAGAAGTGAACTGGTAGCTCAAAGCCAGGATGCACTCCCTCAGACTCTGGTGGTGAAAGGGGAATCCAGTTTGCTTTTTCCCTTTGCTCTAGCATCCTAGAGTTCTAGCTAAACTGGCTAGGCTGTGGTGCCATTTCTGACCCATCTGGGAGAAGGAACACACTTTTTTTTAATGCTTGAAAATATGAATCCTAGTGACATCCAGTTTTTTAGACCCTTCCCCATGTCATTCTCCATGGTTGCAGTTCTCCCCTTGTCACTGCCTCCTCTAATATTTTAAATAGAGAGGCAGGGTAAAAATATTTAAATAAATGGACCTAGTGTGGCCTATCAGCTTTTTGCATCTTAGTCTTCATCTAAATGTGTGAGATGCCAAGTTGCTAGTGATGGAGTCACTAAAAGTGACTGCCTTTTCACTACCTATATAAATGTACAGCAAAAGGCCTTTTTAGAATAGAAAGTCTGGGGTAAATAGAGTAAAGTTTATTTTTAAAATAAGTATATTCTGGGTTTGCAGCCTACTCTACTAAATAAAACAGTGGCTGTCATTCCTCTGGTTTCAATGGGCTTATCCCAAGGATGGTTTTTCCAGGTATGAATCTGGTCTAATTAGAAATGTTGCTCTGCAGTTAAATTGTCCTGGTTTTAGGATCTTGGATAGCTTGGTATTGGGTTCTTCCCAGAATTCAACCCACTTCCCAATTATGGCTCCCTTTTCCTTCTTCTAGAACAGCTCTCTCATTTTACATATACCTGTTCAGGGTACTATATAAAGCTGTGTGGAGAACTACCTTTGTTCTGCAGGTAGATCTTAGTATCAATAAAACCTTTGCTTAAGCAGAGACTTAGAATAGAATACAATAGAATTTAACTTCCACTTGTAAGTCTGCTTGCTTTTGTTAGAAAACTGTGGTAGATCAGGATTTTTCCAAAGCTGGACAAAATTTGTTGGTTGTAACTGTTTTTTCCTGGGGAAGTGTGAGGGGGAAGGGAACTGATTCAGGTTGATGGAGACCTTTTTTTATAGACTTAACTGAATTATTTAAAGGGGCAGGAGAGAATTGAAAAAATCAAAGCATTTTTTAGACTTGAAAATGACTTCATTTTTAGTTCAATTTTTTAAATGCTCAACTGAAAAAGGAAAACCTACTTTCTACTTTGGTTTGAACAAGATACTTCCTTTGAAGCATCAAAAAAATTTCTCTCCATCTCCCAGTTCTGCCAGTGATACCAAAAAAAAAAGTTGTTTGTACAGCTCTAACTTTTCAGACCATTTTTAATGAATGTTTAAGAAGACCGAGTCCTGTCAGGAAAAAAATCTGAACCACTGAAATGCTTTTTTTTTTTTTTTTTTTTTTTTTCCCCCCCTCTTTAAGGGTGTCCAGTCTTTGATCTAATTCCAGTTGGATCAGCTGAGATAACATCTCCTAATTATCCCAACACTTATCCTAACATGCTGAACTGCACCTGGACAGTTTATTCCACTTCAGGAAATAGGTTGAAAGCTGTGATCAGAGACTTTGTAACAGAGAATGCAAAAGACTGCTTTTGGGACTCTTTGAACATCTATGATGGCCCAAATCACTATTCAGGGCTTCTTGGTAAGTTGATCTCTCTCTCCCGCCTTGTCTCAGGGAAGTTGGCCAACATATGATATGTGAGTATAATCTCTATGTGGGGAAGTAAAGCAGGTAAGGGAGAGGGAAATGAGTTACTATAGGTTTTCCAAAGGTAGTGACTGCTGCTAGCATTTTTCTGCAGTACCTATTGAGTGGGGACTGGGGTGAACACTGAAGAAATTTGAACTGAGATTTCTCTCTGGAACTATTTGTGGGCATGACAGTAATGTCTCGTTTTCTTGAGTGTGGCTCTAATAGGTTTGGATACATCATGGTGGTGTCTGCTGCTGGTGTCCTAGAGAATTAGCTCTTGCCAGCTCTGGAGCGCCCTCTTCTGGCGGTGTCTTGTCTGCAGTTACCCTCCCTTTCCATCTCCTCCATGCTAGGACCTGCGTCCTTCCCAGGCCACAGCACCCCTTCCCCTAGGTACTGCCCTCTGGTGGTGCCCACTCTTTGGGTTTTACCCCTTCCCTAGGTACTGCCCTCGGGTGGTTGTAGTGTAGCCTCTTGCCCTGGGACCGATTGCAGTCTGAATTGGCCATGCACATCACCGCAAGGGGGTGGACCTGCTACCTTTGTTTCCTCTGACTAGTCCTCCCCAGGCCTAGTACCTTCTCGGGTCCCTTAGTCAGGACCTGCACCCAGAAGTCAATCAGGCTGGAGCCCTGCTGGCTCCCTGGTCTCTCCCTGCACTGCTCTGTCTGCAGTACCAGTCTGTTAGGCAACTCAGCCCACCTCCCTCTGCACAGCCCAGCAGCCCTTTCTTATAGGGCCTAGACTGACCCTGATTGGATGCCCTCTTAACCCTTTTTATTCCAATGCAAGGCAAACACATGGTCACAGGCAGGTGGTGGTGTCTTCCCCTCCCCCTCCACCCCATTTTTGGGGGCTCTGACAGAGACCATTTAGTCTGAAGCTGTTATGTTGCTGATTAAGGAAGTACTGTGTCTTGTGACACACAACGCACACAAACATATGGAGGATTTTGTCAAAGCTTTTTCTCAGTTTACTGACAAACTGCCCAGAGCATCTCACTCCTGAATAGTCTTGGGAGGAGAAAAATAGCTTCACCCTCTCAAGGAAGGACCTTAATGTACTTACGTAAGTAACTTTTTAGTGCCCTTGTAGCCAAGATGGAGTCTGCCTGCAGGCAGCTCTGGCCAAGAGAAGGCACATGCAGGAATGCAGCTGTGAAAGTCTTCCCCCTCCCCACTCTCAGGGGCACCTATTCCAGACCCACCAGAGTGAACACATACACACACTCTCAAAAAGGAAGAGTACAACATAACAAATACTTACTTAGAGCAATGAGAGATGTTACATTGAACACAAGGCCCCACAAGTCCAGTGGCGGTTCAATGGGAAAGGGCAGACACCAAGCGGCATGTCTGCATCCAGAGTTCTGGAGTCCTGAGCAGAGTTTCAGTCCAGTGATGAGTATTGGGTGCTTCTGGTCCTCTTTGGAACCAGTGAATTTTCCCCCAACAAACCCTGCTGCTGCCTTCTGTTGCTGCTGTCTGCATAGCCACAGAGCAACAAGCTCCCCACATAACTAATGAACAGCCTCCTTCCTTATTCCCAGTTCAAAGCAGTGAGCCCCAGTACTCTCAGCCCCATGCAGCTCTGGGCAGCAGTGGTACTGGGTCCAGATCTGGTCTGTCTGTTTTGAGTGATTTCTCCCTGGCACAGTACTCCTCTTGGTGTATCCCCAATAAGCTGCCCTGTCCCTTTCAGGCTCTGGGCAGCTTCTCAGCTCCTTCATTTTGAGGGCCTTTTTACTGCAGTCCTCCTGGCTAGCATTTTCCAGAGTCACACCCACTGGAGTTTTCCTGCCTTTTTCTCTGTGCTCTCTTCCTCAACTCCCACTCCCTGCCTTTACAGCACTTCCTCCTTCTGGAACAATTAGCACTTGCCTCCTCCCTTAAAGATTTTTAAGAGGCTATGCTCTTCAAACCCCAAAGGGGTTACAAGTACTTAAAGTATTATCCCCACATCCTGTAGAAGTAGACTAAACATGGAACATCCAGACATTGAGTGACCTTGGCAAGTCTTAAGATCCTAGCAGTGCTAGCAAAAGAGGTGTAAGTGGACTCCTGCCCCAGGTGTCATCTTTGTCCTTATTATAGTTTTACCTATCAAATTGCCTTGGGTTTTATTTTTAAAAATGTGGCTGCCAAGGAAGAAGGTTGGCATAATCTGACCAAAAAATCTGCTTTGTCACTGTGTAAGTGCTCACTTTTTGTAATTTGCAGCTAGCTTATGTGGCCAAACAAAGCCTTTCCACCTACTATCAAGCAGCAGCTACCTGACTCTGCATTTCAAGACTGATAGGTCTGTGGGGAACAGAGGTTTTAAAATTCTCTTTGAAGAAGAGAATCGGTGGCCAGCACAGAAGAGTAGGAGTGGCATAGAACTTGAAAGCAAATGTAAGTAATGCTGTAGGTTGGGCTTTCTTCAAACTCAAATATAGGCTTTTTGTATCTAACTAGTAAGTAGGGTATGCATTCCCGTTTCCCTTCCTTGAGACACAGCTGCTGAATAATCCTGTCTACGGAAGGAATTGTTCTACACTCAGCTGAGGTTGCCTCGATGTCCACACTTCATTCTCAGCTGTGGATTAATTAATTGTACTATACAAGGTATGTTTCTGGGTATTTGATTTCCAGGCCTCTGATAATACCAGTCATGTGGATCAAACAGCAATATTCTTCTTGAATTAATGCATGAGGCAGAACAGTGGATTGTAACTTAGTGGTGGGAGAATGTGGCTAATATAACCAGTTCGACTCTTTTATGGTTGACCTCCACCCCAAAGGCTTCACTGAAAGAATGATTATCTGGATGTTGGTTACACCCACACAACCAACACACGCTCCATGTCTCTTTAGTAAGAGCCATTGAATGAGCTCTTGTCAAAGAGATGTGCCCTCTCCTGAGCCTCTGGAGGCTGACCAGAGGCATTTGATCTAAGACTGTGCAACTCAAAGGCTAGTTCCATAGGTGCTAGAACTAAAGGTACTGCTGCACCCCCTGGATTGCGATGGTTTCCATCATGCACAGGGTTTACCATTTGGTTCAGTGGCTGTCAGCACCCCCACCATACAAACTGTTCCAGCACTACTGACCTGTGGAATGTTCCAGAATATCATCCATAGAGCTCCAGCAGAGGCTCTAATGCACCTCATTCACTACTGTACTTGCTTATTTCCTCCATTGAACTAGCTCTGCTAATGAGAACAGCTCTGTTTGGCAAGGAATTTTTAATTGACTGTCCTTTTTTTTTCTTTGAATTTCTCACAGGTTCACCTACAGAGTTAACAGCTTCTGAGGAAAGTAAATATCGTTTAAGATTTCAACTCTCTTGTCTCCCTCACACCAGCCCCTCCCACTGGAAACACATGGTGGAAAGTTAATGGTGTGGGAAGCAGTTTTTCAGGCTTAATCCTGTTGTATGTGCTTGAGCATCATGGTATTCTTGGTAGGGTGTTTCTTATGTTTTGAGAACATGTCTGACGTTTCACTGTCTGGATTTTTATACATGTATATATGGCTTTATCAAACTGTGACTATTAAAATAAGGCTAACAAAATGAAACCAATTCCAGACAAATGTGGCATTCCAATGGTGGATCCATTCCCAGTGGACAAGATTGAAACACATGGGAAAGCAGCAAGAGACGAGCCAGGCAAGCCAAGGGTAGTTGGAGGCAGCCCAGCACCTCAGATGTCCTGGCCCTGGCTGGTCAGTCTACAGTTTGAGAGTGAGCATTTCTGCGGAGGTTCTCTGATTGCTGAGAAGTGGGTCCTGACAGCTGGACACTGTAACTTCAGGTGGGCAAAGTCTTTAACTCTCATGACACCACCACAGTGGAGTATGCTAGCCTGCCAGCTTTGGCAGCCTCTAAATCATTGTTGTTCACTGACGAGCAAAAGTAGCTTCGTACTACTACTTGGCTCTCAACTGTTCCAAAAGTGTGTATGTTGCCACCTTCTCCTTGCCGCTACATACCTTCTGAACCCCCTTGTTCCCCTACACAAACACATACACCACCTCCTCCATAGTTTCCACAGATCTTACATTGTGCCACTTACTGGATACTAAAGGTTTAATTCATCTTGGGTACTGGATGACCAGAGTAATCACCCCCACGCTATCAGTGGAAAAATCTTCCTAAAATAACTTCTTCTGGCAATAATAGAGCTCTACACAGGTTTGTGTCTACACATAATAGTATGGCTAGCCTGGAGTGGTGCCTTTGCCAGCCCAAGCCAAAGAGTTAATGATTATTACACTACATGTGAGGGTTAACATGCTGTGTACCCTGGTATCTCTTCACTATGCAGTGGTAGTGAGATTGTGGCAGTTGCACCAAAATTTCATACAAAAGTAATGGGCTAAAAGCAAAACTAGATTCCAGTTCCTGCTATTGTGATTAGTATCTCTGAAGTGGAGTTCCGAGAATCCTGGACTGCTTTGTGTAAAGTCCCATTAACAGTAGTGTAAGCATTTCAGAAACTGAAAGTCGATCTGTTTTTTACCATATTGTAATGTCAGTTTGGTGTGGGATTTTTCAAACACTTTTCAGTCATGCAAATGCTTAAGTCCACTGAAAGCCAATAGTACTTGTACTTCAAAGTCACACAGGTGCTTTTGAAAATTTCATCCATTTTCTTAAGCAGAATTATGCCAGTTTTGTATAAAGTGGTTTTGTTTTCTTAATTGAACTGAATGTGGTTTCTGTTTTTCCTCGCCCAGTGCTCAGACAGACAGGATATTTCTGGGAAAAACATATCTGTTGCCAAATATAAAAGGCAACAACCCTGCCCTTGTGAAAGCTGTGCATGTGCACTATAACTTCAGTGGATTTCCTTCCAGCAATGATATCACTCTCTTGGAACTGGAGAAACCCATCAAACTAGGTACTACCTGGATTCCAGTGTTTGTGAGACAGCTCTAGCTGTGTTTATGTATGTGGTGCAGAACTGGCCCTTTCCAATGAAAAGGTTCTGATCCAAGACCTGCTGTCTGATAAATATATGTACTAATGCAACTCTGTTCTATTCAGTAATCCTTAGGACACCGCTACTACCTTGATAAACTCCTAGGGAGCCGATACAAAACCCAGGGAAGTCCATGTAAAGACTCCTGTCAACTTTGAAGGGCTTTGCCCCAGACTCAGCCTGTTGGTGACATTAGGTGGCTGGTCCTGTCTTTAGGATTTCAGGGTATAAACAGGAGGGCAGATGTCCTGTTTTCCCAGTCCCATGTCTTCAATTGTTTATACCCATGAGTATTCCATTTAGAAGAACCAAGAGTAGGTACACTCATTGCATAATGACTTGTGCATAAGAAGTCTGACAGGCACACATGCCTCTTTACTTTGCTTCAAACATATGGTTTCTAACAATGTTAGGTTGGGTTTGGTGTTTGTTTGGTTTTTGTGTTGGTTGGTTTGTTTTGTTTGTTTGACAGAGCCAGGTAGCAGTGTTCAGAATTGAAAGGAACAGTATTGAATGATAACCACCCACATTCTCTCCCGATATCTTAGCTGTCTTTAGAGTCAGACAATATCCATCCCTGGTTAAACATAGACATAATTTATGAGTAGGGGTTCTGTGTGTGTGTGTGTGTGTGTGTGTGTGTGTGTAATAATTTTATTTATATATATATATAAAAATAAAATTAGGACCATGATATAGCATGGTCAAAAATGTATTACTGGAATAGAAATGTGGCATAAACACAATTAATGCCACTAATACTGAAGTTTAAGTGAACAAACTGTGGACACTGCAGTAAACTCGGTGTGCTGTTGCTAACCTAGACCAAGCCCTTCTGTTCCTCAGTCCATTGAACCACTGTGTCATTAGAGATAAGGAAAATGTTCCAGTTGGTGTAAGGTTTTTTGTAGTTTGCCTGCATGACTGGGTTAACTGACAGAGGAATGTGCACTGGCATGAGTGCTGCAGGAAGCCTAACACATGAAAACCAAGTTGCAGAGTTTGTGTTTATTTCAGAAATCTCCCTTCTGCCCCTCTCCCTCTTTCACCCCCCGCCACCCCTTACCGGACCCAGGTAAAGTGAGTTCAGTCATCTTTGTGGTATGCCCACTAGGCAGAGATGTAAATACTATGGGTATGTCTAGATTACGTGCCTCTGCCGACAGAGGCATGTAAAATAGGCTACCTGACATAGTCAATGAAGTGGGGATTTAATATCCCTGGCTTCATTAAAATAAAAATGGCCGCCACACTGTGCCGGCTCAGCTGATCGTTGGCACAGCGCGCAAGTCAAGACGCGGATTGCTTGACAGGAGAAGCCTTTGTCGACCGCTCCCTTATGCCTCGTGGAATGAGGATTACAGGAGTGGTCGACAAAGGCTTCCCTTGTCAACCGATCCGCGTCTTGACTCACGCGCTGCGCCGACAATCAGCTGAGCCGGCACAGCGTGACGGCCATTTTTATTTTAATTAAGCTGGGGATATTTAAATCCCCCCCCTTCATTGACTGTCGGGTAGCCTATTTTACATGCCGTTGTTGGCAGAGGCATGTAGTCTAGACATACCCTATGAGGGCACGTCTACACAGCAGGGCTAAGCTCGAAATAAGCTACAAAACTGGAGCTATGCTATTTGCGTAGCTCAAGTCAAAATAGCTTATTTTGTAATTGGGCACATCTACACAGCAGTTATTTTGAAATAGAGCACTGTTCCTCCAACTTCTCTTACTTCTCATACAATGAGGCTTACATAAGTCAGAGTAAGAAGCCCATTATTTCAAATTTATTTTGAAATAACAGGCTTGCTGTGTAGACAGAATAATACTGCTGTCACCCTGAGACCCAAATTTCATGTAAGTGTGAGCCTTTAAAATGGCTTTCTCAGGCATTCAAGCAGTCTGTGTGGGGGAAATCGAAACAATACTGGAGCCCATATGGTACTCTGATTGTCATGAAGTACTGGGTGGTTTGATTTTTGGAGGGAAGTGATGAGTAGGAGAAAGGGAGTTTGAGAACTGGAGAAGGGTTAAACAACTAAGAAAAGGGGGGAAACTATACCGGATACTCACCTGATTCACTTCCATGCAGGAGACTCTGTAGCACTAATTTGCTTACCAGATAGAGATGAGGAAATAAGCATTGATGCAAGATGCTTAACAGCGGGATGGGGAGCAACAGAATCGGGCAGTAAGTACAAGTTACTTTTTTTTTTTTTTTTTTTTTTTTTTTAAACTGAAGTCCAGAGTCTTGCGAGGACTTAGCTGCTTGTGGCTTTCTTTGTTTCAAATGTTGCCCCAATGTGTGACACATTTTCCAAACAGAAAAGAAGGCGCAGTGTTGGTCCCAAAAACCTCACTCTATTCAAACAAGGTAGGGGAAAGGATAAGAATAAACAGCTGTTCCCAGCTGCTGGAGCAGTGCACAGCACAGAGACCTCCTCTGGGCCACAGGAAGGCACATGCCGGAGTGAGCAGCCCGTAGCCATTCTAGCCCCACTATGTAGTGGGGTGGCAGCAAGGGGCCCCCAGGGCATTTAAGTCTTTGTAGGCAGGGCAGGTGGTGTTGGAGGGGGAGGGGGCAGCAGCACTGGAAATACCCCTCCCTCAGAAGCCCCTGCCAGAGGGGGGTGTCCCAGGTAAGGATGGCACCCCCACACCTTGTGCACCCTGTTCCCTCCAGAGCCTGCACCCTCTACCCCTCTCCTCCGACCAGCCGCCAAACTCCCTCCCAGAGCCTGCTCCCAGGATACTCCGCCCCTGCCCCTGCCCCAGGCCAGAGCCTACATCTATGTTCCTGGCCACAGCCTGCACCCCTCCCCCCACCCAAATGTCTCAAAGCCTTAGGCAGGTGGGGGAGGGGGGCAAAGTTGAGTGGGGGAAGGGTGCAGGCTCTGGGCATTCTTGGCACCATCAAAATTTCTGCAGACTTGCTGCCCCTGGCAGGAAGAGCCCGTACGGGGGTAGAGGCTGGGAGGGAGGGGAGAAGATAGGCAGAAGAGGTTTGGGGTCCCTGAAAACTTTTAAATCAAAATGGCAGCCCTTGAGTTGCTAAAATTTGACAACTGCTGTATTAGATTTCCACATGCATGCAGTAAGCCAACAGAACACCGGGAGAAGCTGTGGGAGAGTTGGGTTTTGTCTCCGTTCAGTGGCTGGTCCACATCGTGGTTCCAGTGAATGGGTGTCGTTCATGCTTCAGCTCAGCTGACCTTCAGCTATAGTTTCAGCTCTGAGTCCAGGGTTCCAATCCTGTTGATGACACAGGTGCGGGGAGTTATACCTGCCTCTGTGAAAGGGGAATTCTCGGTCTCTGGAAATGCATGTGGCATCTCATTCGTGCAATGTGTTTGCTGTCGAATGCACCTGTGAAATGAGGCAAGGCTCTAAAATTACATGCCAACGTGAGTCAGCTCTGCAGTCACAATCCCTGGAGTGTTGAGAGATGGCGGAAGAGGTGAAAGGATGAGTGACACAGTACACCTCTTAAATATGGCACCTCTTGTCATTCTGCCACAAGGGCATGTTTCCACATATTCCTTTTTTATGCCCTAGAGGATGAATACTCCATCAGGCTGCAGCAGGCGAGTATACCTCTCTTCTCCAATGAGGCCTGCGTGAGCTACTGGGGGCAGGATATTAAAAATACCAACATTTGCGGTGGAGCAGCTGGCGCAACCGCTTGCTTGGTACGTACCTGGTGTGGGGAGGTATGAATACTTGCTTTCCACACTACTACTGATGGCAAAAATGTAGCTACATAATGGGCTCCTGAACACTAGGGTAATGCTACGAATATATCGTTGAAGGTCAGCGTTTGAAACAGAACCCTTGTAAATCAGCTGATCTAAATGTTTGTGAGCTGATTTAGAAACCCTTTGGGGTCTCTAATAGCAAGTAACTTCCCCCCCCCCCCCTCTTCTTTTTTATAGGGGAGATTCTGGAGGGCCACTGATCTGCATGGTAAATGGGTATTATAAGCTGATCGGCATTGTGAGCTGGGGCAGTGATAATTGCAATCCAAAATCACCAACGGTTTATACCAGAATTTCTTCCTACAGGGACTGGATTTCTTCAGTCACTAACGGAAAAGTGTGATGGTTGAGTTGAACTCTTATTCCTGTCTAAATGGGGAAGAATGTGTGAAATATGCAGGGTAAAATACCCAATAAATATGGCAGCATCTGTCTCTCATCCTGATTTTTTTCTTTAAACATCAAGAGACTGTGCCAGTGAACTAATACAGCTGTCTTCTTCTAATGGCAAATCTAACACCCTTGCAACTCTATCGTGAGAAACTCCATCTCCCAATAGGTGTAGGTACATCTCTCCTTACATGGTTAGTGTTACCCACATTACAGCCAAATTCTCTGCTGGTCTAAATTAGTGCCATTCTTCTGAAGTCAATAGCACTTCATTTTAATATAAAAACAAAATGTGTGTGTTCATAAAATAAATATTTTAAACCAGCAATTCTCAGTTGCTGCTCATTTGACCACTCTCAGAACTGAGCGACTATTTCCACAAGAACAGTACAGACCAGCTTGTCAGATTCACCACAGTACTTAACACACTACACTTAGATATTCTGATTGAATGCCTTGCATCTTCCAAATAAGGCACCGGCTTCAGTAGAAGGGGAGGTAGAGAAGCAACATTTTACCGGCTGTTACAGGTAAAGATGTCAAGAAAAACATGGGCACCTTATATGGGGGAGGAAAGGGACCCACTCAGAGTGACTAAAAAAGAATGACCTTGGCAGGAAAGAATCTATGAAAGAAGAGTCTAGCATCTCTAAAATACAAGCTTCCCCCATCTCTTCACTGTGTGTAAAGTGGGGCTGACTAGTTGGAAGAAGTTACTTCAGCTAAATAGCCCCAAACACTTCCTTTAGCTAACAGGCTTTTGCTTCTGTATTGAGAAGTCCCTTTCTTGCTTTTTAGTTTTAGATTAAGTTTAATGGATTCCTGATTACCTGTTCTTGTATCAAGCTCTTATCTTCAGAATGTTTTGTGTGTGCCTCTTTTTCCCTCTGATAGTGCATCTCCATTAGCGCACAGACAGTATGAAATGCTCAGTCAAATGCTACCAGCTATGCCACATGTGTAATTCTCCCACACACCATTAAAATAAGAGTTAAAAACCACTGCAGTTAAAAGGAGGATGTGAGTAAAGGGGAACTATGTTTTCATCTGGCCAGTGTCTGGACTGCCAATGTCGAACGTTGACAAAATTGAGTCAGACCTTCTCAAAATTATGTGATGGGCTTAAAAATACTTGAAGCACTTCATTTGCCTTGTGGTTTTTAGCCCTCCTTGTTGAGGAACATTTTTCTCCAAGCTTTTCTCCCTAACAAAAGCTGAGATTCACTCACATGGCTTTGCAGTGTTTCGAAAACACAGCAAAATGGAGATTCTCTAAAATTGTGAGTAGACCGTGTGTGTGTGTGTGTGTATGTTCAGATGGTGGTAGAAGTCTCCTGTCTGTGGAGGTGACTGCCATTTGGGGGACAACATGTTATGGAAGAAAAATGCCCCATTCACTCTCTTCTGGAGACTTGACTTTTTGTTTTGGTTTCTTATTTTCCCTTCAGCTACAATAAACGTAATTTAAACCAAGTTACATGGCTGCTTTGTGTATATCAAACACTGAACTCCAGACGCTTCAGGAATAGAATTCTGAATGACCGGTTTAGATTGCTTATTGATACTGAAACCAGTCACCTGCTTCCAGGCACCAGAACATACATAAAGCATATGTTTCTGATGAGTCCATAAAGAACAGTACCTTACTCTCCTGTTTGCACAACATTTTCAGATGCAAGTTAATCACTTCCACTGGAAGTGAAGGGAGTTCATTTTCTTTCACTTAGGGTACATCTAGACTACACGCCTTTTTCGAAAGTGGCTTTTTCAAAAGATACTTTCGAAAAAGTCTCTTTCGAAAGAGCGTCTAGGTTGCACTAAGCGGATCGAAAAAGCGATCTGCTTTTTCGAAAGAGCATCCAGGCAGTCTGGACGCTCTATCGAAAAAAGGGCACCTGGAAGCACTTCTGCTAGGGCATGGGTGTAACCTTTACTTCCAGGTCCTGCAGCATGCTCTTTGCAGAGACATGTGCTTTGACGCCACGCCCCAGCTGTTCCTCTGCTCCTGCAGCCTGCTTGTCTACCTCCTAGAGGGACAGCAAAGCTTCTGCAGTGCTTGCTTTGAGTGCCCTGCTTTCTGGGACACCACAGCATTTTGTTTCCTGGTTGATTTTTGTGCTTTGAGTTGTGCGGTGTTTTTTCCATGGAGCCGGAGCTGCCCCTAGGCAGGCGATGGCCCCGCACTGTAGTGCTTCAATTTCTGCTGCAACTCCATGAGACCTTCATGATGTTCATGCCTGGTCTGGATTCTGACCCCAGTCTTCAGCCCCTCGTTTGGGCTGCAGCAACACTGTTCTTGCCACCAAACTTCTTCCATGAGAGGCAATTTTGGAGGCTGGTGACAAGTTCAGACTGGTGGGACCGGCTCATCATGAAGTGGTGGGGCGACCAGGCTTGGCTCCAAAACTTCAGGATGCATAAGGCCACCTTCCAGGAGCTGTGCAGTTGGCTCACCCCTGCCCTGTAACGACAGGAAACCCACCTGCGCCCTGCCATCCCCCTGGAGAAGAGGGTGGCTATTGCCCTCTGGAATCTGGCCACCCCCGACAGCTACCGTTTGGTAGAACACCAATTTGGCATGGGGAGATCTACTGTTGGTGCCGTGTTGATAGAGGTAAGGCCCTCTGAGGGGACAGTCCATGCAGGGTAGGGGGAGGGCTCCTGGCCTCACCCTGCCCTACTGCTGGGAGTGGCCACTGGGGGGGGGGGCCTCCTGGGGTCTCTGGGGGGGGAAGAGTGGGGGCACCTCCAAAAGACTCAGGCAACCCCTCTAACTTCCTATTCTATGTGTGTGTATGTGTCTATTTCTGCAGGTGGCGAGGGCCATCAACTTGGAGCTGCTGAACAGGATTGTCCACCTCGGAGACCTGGACACCGTCATGGCCGGCTTTGCTGGGCTGGGATTCCTGAATTGTGGAGGAGTGCTCGATGGAACTCACATCCCGATCTGTGCACCGCCCCATCGAGCAGCCTGGTATATCAACAGAAAAGGCTACTTCTCCATGGTGCTGCAGGCCCTGGTTGACCACTGTGGACAATTCACTGACACTTGTGTGGGGTCGTCAGGCCAGGCACATGATGCTCAGATTTTCAGAAATTCATACCTTTACCGCAGGCTGGAACATTCTTCCCGCAGCAGAACTTTGCTGTTGGGGACATGGAGATGCCAATCTGCATTGTGGCCGATGTGGCGTACCCCCCTCATGGCCTGGCTCATGAAGCCATACGCTGGGCATCTGAAGGCGAGTAGGGAACAATTTAACGTGCACCTGACACAGGCGTGCCTGCAGGTTGAATGCATCTTTGGCCAGCTGAAGGGAAGGTTTAGGTACCTGTTCATTCGTCACGACTTGGGGGAACGCAGTATCCCTGAGGTGGTGGCTGCGTGTCGTGTGCTCCACAACCTGGTGGAGACCAAAAGGGAGGCCTTCCTCCCGGGGTTGGGGACACAGGCTGATGTGGAGGGGAGGCGGTTCGAGCACCCCCAGACAGCTGCCATCCACCAAGCTCCTGAGGTGGGGGTCCGCATCCGGGAGGCTCTGCGTGAGAGATTCTCAGCAAGAGCCCGATAACTCTCCCCAGGGTTTCCCCAAAGGGGCCTGTTGGTCTGGGCCCCCACCCCAAGACCTTTTCTCCCACAACCCATCCCTGCACTAGTCTCCAGACAGTTAACACACATGCCAGGTTTTATATAAAAAGTTATGTTTATTAACAAACCATGTGCAAAGAAATAACTTTTTGTAACAAAATAAAATGTTTTCAGACAAACTTTCTTGTTAAACTAGCAAAGTCTTTAAAACTGGGGAGGAGGGGGGGATGTAAACCTGGAGGAGGGAGGGAGGGTGGCTTAGATCTCAGGGTGTCTCCTGGCCCGCAAAAGTCTGCCGCCTCGGGTCCGTGGCCCTAAACGTGCTCGGGGTGGAGTGGGGCCTGGGATGGGGTGTGGGGAGGAAAAGGGGGGCAGGAGCAGGTTGAGCGGGAGGAGTGGCAATGGGGACAGAACCTGGGACACTCAAGGCCTCACAGATACTCCCACACTGCCGTCCACTGTGGGAGGAAATCCTCCAGCAAGTGGCTGTGCCACTGAGCCTCTTCCCATGCCCTTTCAGCCATGGTCTCCTCCATCCTTTCGAGGGCCTCCACATGCCTCCGCATGAGGTCATTGTAGACCCGCCAGTGCCTGCGGCTTCCATGGGACCAGGTGGGTGGTGGCACGGGTGTCGCACGGTGCTCTGATCCGGCAGGTCCGGCTGTGGAGAAGAGGGAGAAGTGATCAGTTTTATGAATGCACACACTGTCCCTGCTTACGATCAGTGAGTAAGTCCTTAGAACAAGGGATGGGAATGTTCTCACTGCAAGCCCAAGTCTGGCCTGGCCAGCAGCTCCAGCCTCACAGGGGCCCCACGGTGGCTAGGGCAATCCCTCCCCTCCCCGCCGCCCTCATGGCCATACAGCCCAGGGAAGTGTCCAGCCATAGTGGGTCACAAGATGTAGGACAGGGGCCTGGAGCAGCTTGGGTCTCCCAGGGCCCCCACCCACCGCCTGCCCGTGGCAGCACTGTCTGCGGGAGTGATTGTTGTTGCTTGTGCATACATGCCTGAGTGCTAGGTGTGACACTTGTGGTGGTCTGTGTAGTGTCGTGTGTGTGCCCTTGTGACCAGCCTGCTTCCCACAGTTCTTGGCCGGGGGAGGACAGCCCTCCCTGGGGTCAGATGTGTGGGGCCCTCCCCGAGCTGTGAGCCCCTGCCCATGTGTGCCCTGGGAATGAACGTGCTTGCACATGCACAGAGAGGTGCAAGCTGTCCAGGACGAGCATGACGTGCAGATTGGCCCGCATCCCCTGTGCTCCCACCTCCCCCGTTTTGTGTGTGAGACCCTGACCGCACTCACCTGATGTTCCCTCACCAGCATCAGAAGATGCCTGTGAGGCCTCCTGGGTCTAGGGAACCGGCTCCAAGGTCAAGGTGACCAGACTCCAGTTGGGGTCATTGTCCTCCTCCTTTTCATCCTGCAGCTGCTGCTCCTCTGGGTTGTCCTCAGCCACCTCCTGGCAGTGCTGGATGGGTGTCTGCAACCCGGACTGCACAAGAACTGGGGCAGAGAGGGGTTCTCCACCACCCAGGATTCTGTCCAGCTCCTGGAAGTAAGTGGTGAGGCGCTTCCCCTGAGGTAGAGCTCGCGGGTCCTTGTGTAGCCCTGCCTCGATTCTTTTACCTTGGCCTGTACCTGATCCAAGGTTCTGGGGTGGTGTCCTTTTTTGGCCAGCCCCTCGGCCATGCGGGCGTAAATGTCTGCATTGTGGCATCGGGAATGCAGAGCCTGCAGTGATTCCTCCTTTCCCCATAATTCCAAAAGAGTCAGGACCTCTGGCCCTGACCAGTCTGGAGCTCGCCTCTTTGTGCCCCTAGAAGGCTCAGGGGATGGCTCCCTGGAAGATCCTCGGGGGTCTTGCGCTTGTGCCATGCTTCTTTGTATACAGGCAGGGTGATCTGTGTGGTCAGTGGCTTCCTCTGGCTGCCTTCCTGCCACAGTGGCTGTCCAGGGTACCTGTGCCTTTAAGACATGGCTACAGACAGGAACAACAGAGGTTTTTCTTGCAGATGGAGTGTCCACCAGGGCTTTTCCCAGGAGGTCTGTTTTTTTCGGGGGGGGAACCCACGTCCACACACGCCTTTTTTGACAGATCTCTGTTGAAAAAGGCGTTATTCCTCGTAAAATGAGGCTTACCACCGTCGACAAAACTGTTGTGTTCTTTCAATTTACTGTCAAAACACGGCAGTAGTGTAGACGTGGGTGAAGTTTTTCCAAAAAAGGAAACTTTAAAAACAAACAAACTGTGTAGTCTAGACACACCCTCAGGCATACTGCCTGCTCTTTGGATTACAAGCACCAAAGGTCCCTCTATTTTCACTTTCATTATTTTTACAAAAGTCCCTCTGAATAGTTTCCCTTTCACTAGCTATAATTTAGCCAGCTCTTCTTGACCAGTGCAGAGTCAGACCCCTTCTTGGCTATTACGAGGAACTTCAGTTTGAGGGAAAACAAGACACCCAGCACGGTGAGAGACTTCTTAGAATTAATTGTTTTCTCCTGAAGAAAGTACATAGGAGCAACTGGAAGTTGTGGAAGTGACCTACTAGGTATCCCAGGTTCCTGCGTAATATTCAGGATCCTGGATCTGTGCCTTTTTAATGTTCCAGGAGGCTTGCTGTGAATGTGTAGTTACTAGGGTTGTCAAATGATTAAAAAAAAATTGTGATTAATTGCACTGTAAAACAATAAGAATATTATCTATTTAAATATTTTTGGATGTTTTCTACATCTTCTAACATTGATTTCAATTACAACACAATACAAAGTGTATAGTGCTCACTTTATATTTATTTTTTTATTACAAAACATTTACACGGTTAAAAAAAAAAAAACCTTCAGTTCACCTCACTGAAGTATTGTAGTGCAAATTCTATCATGAAAGCTGAACTTAAACCATTCTATATAATCAATATGTTTGTGTCCTATTCAAAAGAGTCCTTTTTTAGCTCAGCCCCAGCTGCGGGCAGCATAGGGCCTGATGGGGGTAGACTCTGCTGTGGGCAGTGCAGAGTTCGGGGGGTGGCTCAGCCCCCAGCTGCAGGTGGCATAGGGCTCAGGGGTGATGGTCAGCCCCCAAGCTCGGGGGAGAGGTCAGCCCCTGGACTGGTGGGGGTAGACCCCACCATGGGCAGTGTAGAGTTCAGGAGGGGGGACTCAGCCCCAGAATCAGATGTGGGGGGAGGTCAGTCCCAGCCCCAGGAGGCAAAGAGATAGTGGCTTGGGTGAGCCCTGCTGGGGGGCAGGGAGGACAGCTTAGGCAAGCCCCCTCTCCCCTAGCTGTTTTATTTTAAAAAATATAGTCACTTGGGAGGGGAGAGGGATGGGTGTCAGGGTCTTTACTTTTCTTGTTTACTTCTCCCTTGGAGTTGGGACATCTTCAGGGGTCTCTCTTCCCTTTCTTGTTGCTGCTTTTTTCTGTGTGCCCTTCGGTGACGGTTTGCATTACTGTACCTTACCAGAGACAAGCTCTGGAACAGCTCATGCTGATTTGCTGACCCCCTTTATTAACACAAGTTAACTTTTTTAACGTGTTAATTCTGCCCTGCGTTAATTGCAGGCATTAACGCCCACTAATTGACAGCCCTAGTAGTTACTATGTATTTGTGAGGCAAGGGCCTTACATGGAAGACTTTTTTTTGTTTAAGATGCAGAATAATTAGAAGAACACTGTTTAGACCTACAAATAACTCAATATGTTTTTGAAACAAAATACTTGGAAAATAATGTATTCTCTTCCTTACTAGCCAGGACTTGAGTTCAAGACTCTAGATTTCCCCTGCAATAGCTGATGACATTATACCTGGAGGAAAGGTAAGGAAGCCTCTTGCTGATCTGATCTTTAGAGATGCTGAGCATCTACTACTCTTTGAATTCAGTAGGCTTGTTCATGTGAGTAAGTCTTGGTGAGAAAAGAAGCTAGTGTGCTGAATTGGAAGTTGACATACGAGTGAATGTTAAGTTATCAGGGTGGAGAAAGGTTTGGTGTATGTGTATGCCCATTTGCTCCTTTCTTAACTGCCATGTTTAGGGCAGAATTGAAAGCTATTCTCTTTTGAAATGCATCTGGCAAACAAGGGGTTTTAATCTGAAGAAATGCTGCAGCCTTATTTATGCTTTCTTTCCTCCAAAGCAGCTTGCCTTAGTCTTGCTGCTTGATCATTTCTCTCATCTTTTAAACAATGCAGTTTTTCATCAAAGACTGGTGTCCTGTTAGGTTTAGGTGTTTTTTGGAAACTTTTACCCTATGTAACTCTGGGGCTCACACCTCTTTTTTGAGCATGATTATAGGAGCCTAAGTCACTTCTGAAAATGTGTGTGGGGTGGGATTTGGGAGGACGGGTGTCTGGGGCATGTGGGCTGGCTGGGGAGGCGGGTTGTGTCATCCAGCACCGCCCCACGCCTTGCGCTGCACAAAGCCCCAAGGCTGCTGACCTGGTGGGGGACCGATTCCCTCAGCCCAGGGTTTTTGTCCCAGGGATGAGGGCAGAGAAGAGCAGGTGGCGCTGCAGACCAGTGTGTGATCTCTGGGCACACCCCAGCGTTCCCGGGCGCCCGGCCCTGGAGCAGCAACATGGAAGGGTTGTTCCAAAGTACAAATCTGCCCCACTCCTTTAAAGGCTTCAGAGATTTGGGTTTTTTTAACTGTCTCTGATAAACCTAGCTGCTCATGTTGTAAGGAAGGAAGCGTCTTGAGTCAGGTTGCTGCATGGCCATCTATGTAGCAAACCCTGTTACTACGCGATATGGTTTTCAGGAGCCACTCAGACTACTTTGGATCATTGGGGAAAGAGCCCCATGTCTGCTCTGCACTAGAGAGCTGTATTGGCGAAAGCACAAGAGTGTGTGTGCAGACTAGGTTCCAGTTCTGCCCCTGCTGTCTCTAACTCTTGCATAGTAAATCATATAGGTTGTGATATCCTGTGTCTTCTGGAAGACTTAGCAAAGCCATCTATGTATAGGGGACAACATTGGTAGGACTGACTGAACTAGGGTCACCAAATGAAATTCATAGGTAGCACGTTTAAAACAAACAAAAGGAAGTTTTTCTTCCCTCAGCGCATAGTCAACCTGTGGAACTCCTTGCCAGAGGAGGTTGTGAAGACCAGGACATTAACAGGGTTCAAAAAAGAACTAGATAAATTTATGGAAGTTAGGTCCATCAATACTTATTAGCCAGGATGGGCACAAAAGGTGTTTCTACTGTCAGGACCTGGAAATGGATGGCAGGAGAGGGATCACTTGATTATCTGTTCTGTTCACTCCCTCTGGGGCATCTGGCATTGGCCACTGTCAGAAAACAGGATACTGGGCTAGATGGACCTTTGGTCTGACCCAATATGGCCGTTCTTATGTTCCAGCCTTCCTCTACTGGACAATCACTTTTAAATTTAGCTGGTGTTATTTGGTAAGACATTACTGTGGAAGATTTTATAGAGGGTTAAGTAACATTCCTAGATCTACAAGGTGTAAACAGTATTACTTCAAAGCCTAGCAAAAACTTATTACTGATTAGCAGGTCTTCAATTTTGTGTGGTACCAGCGGCAGTATAGTTTTGGTGTGGGATTAACTGATGCATTGGTCTATTCTAGTTGCAAGTGACTTAAACAGTGGACACAAACTCTACCTTGTGTAGTCAAATTGAAACTAACAGTACAGCGTGTGTGTAAAATGTTGTTATGGTGTAAGTGCAGAGAATTCTGAATTTAAAAATGGGAACTGCTTATTGATTGGTTGCTACATTCTCAGGGTATGTCTACACAGCAAAGTTATTTCGAAATAACAGCCCTTATTTTGAAATAACTTTCCTAGCATCTACACAGCCAAACCGCTATTTTGAAATAAATTCTAAATAGCGGAGCGCTTATTTCGAATTTGGTAAACCTCATTCTACGAGGAATAACGCCAAATTTGAAATAGCTAATTCTAAATAAGTGCTGTGTAGACACTTATTTTGAAATAGGGGGCCTCCAGCCTTCCCAGGGTGCCCTGGTGGCCACTCCAGCCTCAACCAAGAACACTTCTCTCCCTCCTGCCATCCCCAGACCCCTTAAAGGGGTAGACTCTGGCCACAGTGCCTGTGCCAGCTCCAAGCCTGCCAGCCCAGAGCCAGCAGTCACTGTCCCTGATCCAGTGGCCCCAAAACATGAGCCAGCAAGCCACTGGCAGCCAGCCCTCCACCGCTCCCCAGGAGCAGTCTGCCAGCTCCCAGGAGCCTGCCAGGGCCCAGAGAAGGCGGGTCCAGGGTGGAGAACATGGACCTTATTCAGGTTTGGGGGGGATGCCCCCAATATCCATGATCTCTGCACTAGACGGAGGAACGCAGCCGTCTATGGCAGGATAGCTGCCAGCCTGGCCACTAAAGGCCACATGCGAAGGCAGGAGCAGGTTTGCATGACAAACAAGTTGGTCCGGCGAGGCCCTGAGCTTTCCCTCCCCCTTCTTCCCCTTGCGTCCCCCTTCCAGCTCCCTCCTCCCAGGTTTCCTCCTCCCCTTTCCCACCCTCTCTTCTCCCCTCTCCCACCTCCTTTCCCCAGTCTCACTAGAGTTTCGTTCCCTCCCACGCGCCCCCGTTTTGTTAAATAAAGAGAGTTTGTGTTCATGAAAATACATGTATTTTATTTGACATCAGGAAGGGGGGTTAGGGAGGGATAAGTGGAAGGACATGAGGGAGGAATGAGGTACAAGCCCCCAGTGGGGCAGACCAGGGAGGCTTAGAGCTCCTTCAGGGTGGAAGTTCTCCTGCAGGGCCTCCTGGATACTGACAGCCCCCAGATGGACCTCCCAGATGGCAGCCTGCAGAAAGTGCAGCCAGGCTCACAGCAATGCATCCAAGAGAAGCACCAGGGTGCCCAGGCTCCATGTTGCAGAGTGCTGTGGTGTCTCGACTGAGGGCAACCAGAGACAAAATGCTTTGCTGTCCCTCATCGAGGTAGACAAGCAAGCAGGGAAACCTGAGAACTGGCTGTCCGGGGGGGCGGTCCCTGTAAGCACAGACCTCAGATGGCCTCAGGCAGCAGCCCCACGCAGTAAGTCCTGACCTGGTGCCCTGCTGGAATTGGTTCCGGGTGGCCTTAAATGCGATTCAGAGTCCACTCAGTGTGGTCGTGCTATTTCGAAATGCATTTTGAGTATAGATGCGTTATTTCGAAATAAATAACTATTTTAAAATAACACTGTAGTGTAGACATACCCTCATTTGGTGGGACAAAGGTTTTGTGATATGTTTTATCAGTTTCTGAACTTGGTACACAAATTCTATTTGATAGGTTGTTCATTCATCTGTCGCCTCGCTTTTCCTGGTGGTGGTTGCTTTTAACTTTATCTTAGGACAGTTTAAAATCATTCCAAATGGGTGAGCAAAGAGTGTAAATATGGCTGCAGTTTTTCTCTGATAAAATGCTTGACTTGCTAGGGGTATTCAAAAATTGCACAGAAAGAATGGCTTTTAGTTCAGCATTGAACTTTAGCAAGTGTCTCTCAAAAATAGTTAATATATCTCCAAGGGAGAAAATAGATGTGTGCATGTACATGCAAGGTCTGTTCTTCATTTAAATTGGCCATTAGTTCATATTTAGCTTTATGAAAGTTACACAACACTCTCTGTCCTTCGACTCCTATGCCCCAGTGCAGCATACAAACACCTTTTAGTGCTGGCTCTGGGCCTGGTACGTAGCCCAGTATTCAAGAGAATAACAGTAGCAGGCATTGCAGATAGCAAAGAGGCATGCGGGCTGTAATTTGTGCTTATGGCATTGTATTTTGGCTTGTGACACAGTCAGGTCACACCTGGAAAAGGAGAACCAGGTCATATATGTGAATTTTTTTATTATTATTTCTACTCTAGACAGAAAGAAGCATAATATGGATCCTTTTGCTGCCTATGACTTGCTGGTGGCTGATGTCCAGGACTGGGACCTGACGGGTGACTGTGTTCCTTGTGAGCTGCTGCTCATTGGAGAGACTGCTTTTCCAGTGCTGGTGAATCCTCAGGGGCAGGTCCTGATCGCTGCCTCCCAGTATGGGAAGGGCCGGATAGTGGTGGTAGCTCATGAGGGTTACCTGGGGAACCCCAAGATGGCCCAGTTCCTTCAAAATGCTGTCACCTGGCTCAGTACCTCCCCACAAGCAGTGGTGGGTGTCCACAACAACTTGAGTGCTCTCAGGGGGGAGATTCTCCATAGGTTTGGCACTAGAATGCAGCCCTGCTCTGCAGTCACATCCTCACTCGGGGTTTATTGTACCGATGCCTATGATGATACACAGATGAGGGACCTGGTCCAGTTTGTGAAGAGAGGTGGAGGGTTGCTCATTGGAGGTCAGGCTTTGTCTTGGTCCTGTAAGCACAGCTCAGAGAGAGTGCTGGTTGATTTCCCCTGGGAACCGTGTTACCAGTGTGGCTGGCGTGTACTTCACAGCTAGATGTGGTGCAAAGGGACTCTTCAACGTCTCGGGAACGGTGCCAGCGATTCCTTTAATCACACCGTGAGTATCAGGGGCCATTCCATGCATGTTTAACAGTATCATTAAAAGTATTGTAAAATATATAGCCTCTCCATAGTTAAGGTGGTAATCTGCTTTCCTTATAAAGTGCTTTTATTAACATCGCTAGCTTAAATATGGGAAATCTATTTCTGAAAAGTACTGCAGAGTCTCTGAAGGCCGCACTGCACAATATCCAAGAACGCCTCCTAAACTGTAAGAGCTAGGACCACCAAATTTACTATGCAACTTCCTCTTACCCAACTTAAACCAAGATCAGGGTTTGGCTGTGCCCGGAAAATGTGAAGTGCTGGAAATGGGATTGTTTTCTATAACATGGGAAGGGCCGGGGGGGACAGAGAAAGGAGGAACGCGAAAGGGAGGGGCACAGGGAGGAGGAATGCAATACTGAATAGCCACTGGGGACAGCTACAGCTGCAGCACAACATGGCCAGCAGGGCTGGGGCACCGCCATCTTGCCTGCCACCAGACTGGGTAAGGAACCCCCCCATCCCCAAACCTGGAGCCTGACCCCCGTGGTGACCATGGTGAACCTGCAGAACATGGGGGACAGCCTGCAGGACGGGAAGGGGGAGAACCTGCTGGGGGAGACAACAGCTGCCAGAACTTTCCAGAGGTGAGCACTAACAGAGAACTTCCTTTAGCACAGCGGAAGAGACATTCTGTTTCTTGTCACTGTAGGACCCTGGTTTAAACTCAGATGCTGTGTCTGGTTTAAGGGAGACCTGATAGCCAACCTTGTTAGTGAGGTCCTGTTCTGTGGCTCATCTCAATCCCTAGTGTACCATGTGATTAGAAGAAATCCATGGTTCTTTCACATGTGGAGGGCTGAACGTCAAAACTTTGAAGACAATTTTTGAAAACGTATCTTTGTTGCAAATTTTATTTGCGTAAGAAAAAGAATCCTGACCAGTTGTGTTGGCACAAGCACCAGGACGTGTCAGCAAAAGAGCTGGGCAGTGAAAGTGCTCCAGCAAACTTTCTGGGAGTTGTGCTACGCTGGCACATCTTACATTGGTGAAATTTCTGTGTGGACACAAGTCTGCAGTGGAAAGAAGGGGGAGCTACATGGTGACGGGGTGGGAGGTGAAGTTACACTGTGTGCCCAACAAAATCACAGCATCAGTAGATTTTTGCTAGCTCATGCATGAGGTAGTTTGCTAGGGAAGGAGTAGTGAAGGATTTGCAACGGTCTCAGATTTGAAGGCCATATATGAGTATTTGCCGTTAAAACAAGCAAAGAACAGACACTCTGTGACTTGCCAAAAGTTGCATAAGAAACTCATGGCTGATACAAAACTCCGATGTTTTTGCAGTAGCACTGCAATTCACGCTTGTGTGTGTTCTCCAAAAAAAAATTGCCTTTTTAAAAGTGTAATTCTAGGCATGTAACTCAGCCAATTTCACTGCTATGCTCCAGAGCTAAGCACTATCTCTTCAGATCTGATTATTTCAATTACTTGGTGAAAAGCCCATCTCCACACCCATCTCTCATTTCTTTTACCTCTGCTGCCATGTCAGTCATTTGCATGGCACCATCTGCTTCCCATGTGTGGCCACTTTATATAGCAGAAGGTAAAAGGTAAGAATGAATGACCTGTAGCAGCCACATCATGATGCACAGTAAAGGATCAACAGAAGGAGGGCTCTGCTTTATAATAAGGAAAAAGAGAACAGACTGGATCTGGTGTGAAGAAAAGGGATGGCTATTTTGGGTGGAATGGGAGAAGGAACAGCTTGGTGTTGGGTGTGGATAAGAGGAGGAAGGCTTTAGGCACACACTCAAACACCTCCAGCAGAATTCAGGACTACTCAGATGGACATTACCTTTTCAGGGCTGAAGAAGCAGGCTCAGGCAGCCAAGTGGCTCTGCCCAGAGCAGGATCAAAATACTCTTTAAATCAGAGTGGATGAACCAGTCTGTCTAGCTGTGACTCTGTTCGAGTATTGCTATTTTACCTGATAGCCGTCTCTCTTGGTTTTGCAGGCATGGACTAGATCTCCGCAGAGACTTAGAACTTCTCTTAAGAGGGGTGTCCAAGCTGGATCTAGTGACGGGTGGCGTGCCCTCTCGTGTGCTTGTCCATGGGGCTTTGGCCTTCCCCCTTGGCATGGATGGCTCCGACCAGTGTTTTCTTGCAGCTGCTCACTACGGCCAGGGCCGCGTGGTAGTAGCTACGCATGAGAGCCACACATATGCCCCGCAGCTGATGCCGTTCCTTCTCAATGCCATTGAGTGGCTAGGTGCTGGGAAGAAAGGGAGGATTGGCATCCACCCTCAGCTGAAGAGTCTGCACAACCTGCTCACTCAGCAGAAGATGGCGGCATGCGAGATCTCAGCTCCCACTGACAATCTGAGCATTTACTGCTGCCAGTCCTACAGTGATGAAGAGGCCAAGAAGATCCATGAGTTTGTGGCAGAGGGAGGGGGCCTGCTGATCGGAGGTCAGGCTTGGTGGTGGGCTTCCCAAAATAGGGACCGGAACGCGATCGCTGAATATCCTGGCAATAAAATCCTCAACCGGTTTGGGATCAGCATCTTGGGGCAACACATGGAGCCCTATAAATACCCAGTATTACGTCCATCGGACGAGCCACAATGTTACCACTTCCGCCGAGCGCTCTCTCAGTTCCAGCAGCACCTAGCTAAGAGAGAGGGAATTCAGCAGCCCCTGAAGGGGTGGCTCAAGAGGCTCGGGCAGGACTGCATGGAATTCCTCCAAATCCCTGTGGGTGACGGCCTCGGATATTCCTCGCTCCACCCTATCTTGTACAAGATGTTGTACCACAGTGGGCTCCTACCTGTGTTCAAGGAATGCCCCATCCTGAACAGCTCCAAGAAGGCAGTGCCTCTGTCCCAGCTGGCCACAAAGCCACCTGACTGTGCAAGGGTAGCACTCGGTGACCTCCGCACCATCCAGCGCATCACTGTGGAAATCAATGGCACAAACCCAGGTGAGAGGAGCTGTCCATTCATTACCACCCACAGGTGGCGTCATCTGTAGAACATGCAAAATAATAGTACTGCTTTCCATGAACCGGATGAGACCGTGACTAGAATATTGCTTGGTCATAGACTCGTAAGTAAGGTTGAGTGTTTTGTCATGGTTGTTTTTAGTAAAAATAACCAGACAGGTTGCAGGCAGTAAACCAAAGCCTGTGACCTGTTCATGACTCTTACTTTAAAAATAAAAAAGAGATACTAACTGCTGGGGACTTACTACTCCAGCCCCTCTCTTTTCATGGCAGTTACCAACAGCTACAGATCCTGGAGTGGCGGTGGCTCGGAGCTCCAGGCCTAAAGCTGAAACAGCAAAGTCACAGAATCTGTGACCTCCCTGACAATCTTATTCTTAATCATAAGTTAACAATAGAAAATGTGAATTGAGTTATGTTTAGTCCTTTTCCATTTTCTTCCCTCCACCCCTTCTAGAAGCCAAGGTAGGCTTTCTCCTACAATCCTGTTCTCCATTGCTTTATCCAGTCCAATACTAAATGACCCAAGCAATTAGCATGTCTTAGATATTTACTCCCTGATCTGACAGAATCAAGCCTTGGCTAATCAGGCCAAATTTATTTGTTCAGTCTCATCTCATTAGTCCAGTTCATGTGCATTTGATTATTCTAATTCCTTACCTTCCTGGGGTTTATACCTTTCCCTGATAAAAGCACTTCTGTAAGAGCTAAGTATAATGGAGTGTCTACAAGCATAACATATCTAAGCCCTTTCCCTGAAGCTAAGAAAATGGAAATGTAGTAATTAAGAGAAAGTTCTTAACAGTAGCACTTGGTGAGGCTAAGGAATCTGTTCCCAACAAAGGGAAGTAATCAAAGGACTGTCACTGGAGAGCTTCAAAAACAGGGTGTACCTTGCTACATACATTCTTCTGGGATACCAGCCTGAGTAGTTTTACCCCTTCCCTGCCCTGGTTAGGGAAACAGCTCTATGACATTGATAAATCCACAGGACGCTCACACTTGGAAATAGACACCCTCCACGGTCCCTGTCTCCCATGATGAAAAAATATCCTAAAGTCTAAAATCCTTCCCAGCTACAGGTATTGTCATGCCTCCCTTCTTCCCAGGACTGGCACACTATTATTCACAAATATGTTACTGTAACACATTTGTCCGGGTCCTTTTCTGTAGGAAACAAGGAAGGTGTTTATGGCCTGTCCTTTGTGGTTGATTACAGGTGACACTGCATGGATGAGCACAGGACTTTACCTTCCTCCTGGGAGCACAGCCATCTTAATATTTCCTAGTACCATGACCAGACGTGGCCTGAAGGTAATCTCATAAATCTGTTGCTCTTTCTGTCCAGAAATACTGGTGAGTTGAACTTAAACTATATTCTCAGAGTCCAATATCCTCTTATAACTGCTTTGAAAATGCAGCTCTTCTCTGGAAAATGTCAAAAGAATCTTTCTTCTACAGATGCTGGCTCTGGGTCAGTTCCGGTCCCTGCCCTCTTCTCCCTGCCCATCCCCTGCAGGGATTCCATTTCTTGTTCATTTCACAGACAGGACAGTGAGCTCTGTACTTACTCCTTATTCTTCCAGGTACAGATTGGGTGCCACTCGGATGATCTCAGCAGAGCAAATGAGTTCAGACGATCCCCTGTGGTGATAAGCAAGCACTGCATTGAAGATCGGAAGATGTCTGTCTCCTCTCTCTGGGGTGGCCTCATTTACATCGAAGTGCCGTACGGCAGCCAGTTGGGTAACATGCCTATCACCGTTAAAGGGGCTATGCAGGCTCCTTTCTTCAGGCTTGGTAAATACGTGCATAAATGCCTTGCACAGTCTTTGTTAGCTGCTGCTACAGTTGCTAATTTTGAAGACACACACACACACACACACACAATCTGTAAGTGTAGGTGACTCCAGTTGGAATAGCACTCAATCAGCTGTTCAGTGCTTGCAAGTGCCTCTCTTCCCTCATCTTTCACCTCTACTGCCACCAAGTGGCTATATCATGTTTAACGTATATATTAATTTTGAGAAAGCATAAACTAAGTTCTTCTTTCTAATCCTTTGTGTATTACTTTCAGTCTTGTTCTTTTATCAATCAGAGGATGTGTATCTGTGTGCTCCCAAGTTTCTCCAATGAGTAGAGGAGTGGGAATACTTTGATATCTTAAGATGCTTCCCGCATATCTTGAGGAAGAGGGTAAAGGAAAGAAAACCATTATGACACATTCTTGTGTATTTTACAAGGGTTAGGGGACATGAACACCTGTGGTCAGGAGCCATGTGTACAAGGAAAGGATATGTAAGGCCTTGTGTAGACTAAACAATTAAGTCAACCTATGTTAGGCTGACACATAGCCACCACAGTGATTACTGTGGTTTTATGGTCACACTACCCTCCTTCTGCTGGTAGTGTGTATTCTCACCAAGAGCAATTGCACAAACTTCAATGGGGCAATGTGTGGGGAGGGGGCTGAGAGCCTGGGAGCTCAGTGCAGTGTGGACAGGTGATGTAAGCTACAGTGTCTACATAGACTCTGTGTCACCATAACTACATCAACCTACCTAAGTATTATGCCCGGGGTACCAGAACTGAAGGGAGGGGCAGCTTTAGGGTCCTTGAGTCACCCCTGACTATGCCTTTCATGGAAATAGTTATTATGTTAGTCTAGTGGGGGACTGACATTGATAGGAACAACACTGTAGTGTAGACATTTAGGCCAGGTTTACATTAGTTTGACATAAGCAACATTACTATAAGTGTCTGGTGAATATATATGGCTAGTTGGATAGAGCAAACTTTAAGGCTGTTTGAAATTTCTTACAGTTAGGGGGAAAAATTGATTCATTCAACTATTTTGGTAACATTTTCCATGGTGCCTAAGGGTATGTCTACACTTGCACCCTAGTTCGAACTAGGGATGCCAATGCAGGCATTCGAAATAGTCAATGAAGCGGGGGATTTAAATATCCCGCGTTTCATTAGCATGATCTCGCCAGCACGCTAGTTCGAATCACAGCTGATTTGAACCAGGAAATGCGCACCGGGACACGTTAGTTCGAACCAAACCCCTTTTCAAACCAAAAAATGAGGAGTAACATTAATTCGAACCCAGGGGTTTGGTTCGAACTAACGCGTCCTGGTGCGCACTTCCTGGTTCGAATCAGCTGTGATTTGAACAAGCGCGCCGGCGAGATCATGCTAATAAAGCACGGGATATTTAAATCCCCGCTTCATTGACTATTTTGAATGCCTGCATTTGCATCCCTAGTTTGAACTAGGGTGCAAGTGTAGACGTACCCTAAGTTACTTTTGAAAATGAGATTGAAGCTTGTAAGTCACTTAGGAATATTAGGAAATATTACCATTAGTGTAGAAATGGAACTCCACTTATACCAGGGCAGTGGTGCCTTGGTACACTCATGTGAATTTAAATCACAGATTAAAGTTAATAATCATCTCTGATTTTAAAATTAATTATAAAGTATTTTCCTACATATTTTTCTTTGGTTTTGATCTATACAGCTCATAGCTAAACTGCAACATCATCTTCAGTGTTTCTTGTATACAAGGCAGGAGCAGCCATAATGAAAGTCAGTCCAGCTCCACTGAGATCAGTGAAATTAGGTTAGGTATATATTTGGCCCATAGCCCTTCTTAGACCATCTGCTAGTCTAACACAAACTAACTTTGAGTATTAAGACAAAGGGAATGTGATGGCTTCCTTCTCCCCCTCTGGGGTGCCACTTGCTATACTGGGGTACCACTGAGTTCACCTGTTCCACTGGCCTGGGCTCACTCACCCTGTCCTGCTGAGCCAGGCCTCAGGCCTCCTCCAGCCCTCTCACAGTGGTGAAAGACAGACACTGAAATTAGCACTGCATGGGACAGCTTCACCTGAGGAATTGCCTAGCACTCAAGTGCACAAACCCTCTGGAGTATAAACCCAAAATTGCACTGTCCTGTGTTGCAGAGAGAACGCCACAGTGAACGCATTGAAATTCACCCTCTCCTTCAATGGGAAGGAAGATAGTCAGCCTACCCTTCCCCAATTATGAATTCCATAAACTGGTTTTAGAGAAAATAAAAACAAGTTTATTAGCTACACAAATAGATTAAAGTGATTATAAGGGATGTCAAACAGACCAAAGAAGATTACCTTGCAAATAAAACCAAAATGCAATACAAGCTTAGATACTAAAACTGGTGACCAAGCAGTATTTTCTCATCTTGAATCTTGTTTTAAGAAGGTTGCAGAGTTTCTTGAAAGCCACCTGCTCATGCTTGCAGCTTAAAATTCAGGTATTTCTTTCACAGGACAAACACCTTTTTCCAGTCTGGCCTTAGTTTCTCTCACACCCCTTTTGTCTTTGTTTCTTAGATGTTCTCAGCAGTCATGCTAGGTGGAGATTTAGGGTATGTCTACACTACAGCACTAATTCGAACTAACTTAATTCGAATTAGTTAGTTCGAACTAAGCTAATTCAAACTAGTGCATCTAGACCTAAAAACTAATTCGAATTAGCGTTTTGCTAATTTAAACTAGTATGTCCACATTGAGTGGACCCTGAACCGAAGTTAAGGCTGGCCGGAACCAGTGCCGGCAGGGCATCGGGTTAGGACTTAGAGTGTGGAGCTGCTGCCTCAGGCTAGCCGAGGGCTGTGCTTAAAGGGACCCGACCCCTACCTCGGACAGACAGTTCTCAGGGTTCCCCGCTTGCTTGTCTACCTCGATGAGGGACAGCAAAGCAGTCCTGTCTTGGAGTGCCCTGAGTGCCCACACTCGGCACATCACAGCACTCGGCCATCAGCCCGGCTGCACTTGCCGCTGCCATCTGGGGGGGTCAATCGGGGAGCTGTCAGGATCCATGAGGCCCTGCAGGAGAGCTTCCACCCCGAGGAGCCCGCAGAGCCACCCCAGTCCTCCCCATCGGGAGCTCGTGCCCCATTCCCCCTCACCTCCTTCCACTTACCCTCCCTAGCCCCCCTTCCTGTTGTAAAAAATAAAGGACACGTGTGTTCAAAAATAGAAACTCTCTTTATTTAACAAAACTGGGGGTGGGGAGGGATTAACCTCTGGGGAGACTGGGAAAAGGAGGTGGGAGAGGGAAAGAGAGGGGGTGGAAGAGGGGAGGGGGAAACCTGGGAGGAGGGAGCTGGAAGGGGAAGCCAGGGGAGGAGGAGGAGAAGTATAAAACTATGGTACGCCATATCTTCAGTACTGTGTACAGATGTGGTCTCCTCACCTCAAAAAAGATGTTTTGGCCTTGGAAAGGGTTCAGAAAAGGGCAACTAAAATGATTAGGGGTTTGGAACAGGTCCCATATGAAGAGAGGCTAAAGAGACTGGGACTTTTCAGCTTAGAAAAGAGGAGACTGAGGGGGGATATGATAGAGGTATATAAAATCATGAGTTGTGTGGAGAGGGTGCATAAAGAAAAGTTCTTCATTAGTTCCCATAATATAAGGACTAGAGGACACCAAATGAAATGAATGGGTAGCAGGCTTCAAACTAATAAAAGAAAGTTCTTCTTCACAAAGCAAATAGTCAACCTGTGGAACTCCTTGCCACAGGAGGCTGTGAAGGCTAGAACTATAACAGAGTTTAAAGGGAAGTTAGATAAATTCATGGAGGTTGGGTCCATGGAGTGCTATTAGCCAGGGGGTAGGAATGGTGTCCCTGGCCTCTGTTTGTGGAAGGCTGGAGATGGATGACACGGGACAAATGGCTTGGTCATTGTCTTCGGTCCATCCCCTCTGGGGTACCTGGTGTTGGCCGCTGTCGGCAGACAGGCTACTGGGCTAGATGGACCTTTGGTCTGACCCAGTACGGCCGTTCTTATGTTCTAAGCTCAGGGCTCAGGGTCGGGGGTCTCACTGGACCAACTTGATTTTCATGCAGACCTGCTCCTGGGTTCGCATGTGGCCTTTGGTGGCCAGGCTGGCAGCTATCCTGCCCTAGATGGCCACTTTCCTGTGCCTAGTGCGGAGATTGTGGACATTGGAGGCCTCCCCCCAAACCTCAATGAGGTCCACGATCTCCGCACTAGACCAGGCAGGCGCCCGCCCGCCTCTTGCGGCCCCGGGCAGGCTCCTGGGAGCTGCCAGCCTGGTCCTGGGAAGAGGCGGAGGGCTGGGTGGCAGCGGGTGGCTGGCTCATGCCGTGCCAGGTGCAGGGTCTGCTGGCTGGGTGCTGGCAGGCTTGCACGTGGCATGGGCACCGTAGCCAGACTGTGGCCCTTTAAGGGCTCCGGGGCCGGGAGGGGGGCAGAAGAGTTTCCCTGGCTTGGCCCAGAGTGGCCACCAGGGCAAGCTGGGAAGGGCTAGCCTCCAACTAGTTCAAATTAAGTGGCTACACAGCCCTTAATTCGAACTACTTAATTCGAACTAGGCGTTAGTCCTCGTAGAATGAGGTTTACCTAGTTCGAATTAAGCGCTCTGCTAGTTCGAATTAAGTTTGAACTAGCGGTTTGTATGTGTAGCGCCTATGAAAGTTAATTCGAACTAACGGCTGTTAGTTCGAATTAACTTTGTAGTGTAGACATACCCTTAGTAAACAATGATCCCTGATTATTTCATTTCCCTGCCTTACATATGGTGGAACCCTTTGTTATCCAGTATGGTTCTCACCAGCAGTGTAAAAATACACTTATTCCATTATGGAGTCCAATATCCAGGAGACTTAGTCACATGACCCTGCAGTGTCAAAGTAGCAATGAGTCACAGGTTGTTTGCAGCAATTGCATAGCGGCGGGGGGTGCCAATTTAGCTGCCAAAAGCTATGTTGTTGTTAACTTTTTTGTATGACGATTTCCTATTTTGTATATATTCCAACAGTCAACTGTGAAAAGGTTTCAACAAAACCTTCAAAAAGTAAATAGGATGTGTTCAACACTGGAAGCAACAGGACGCAAGATTGACAATGGACGTGGAAGCTTACAGAAGAAACTTTTTAATGTTGTTGTTGTTCTATTTACATTCTTATTTTTGCTGACTTAGAAATAAATAACATATACATAGTAACAAATGACTGGGGTGTGTGTGTGCAAATTTTGCCTCGCCCCTGGGCGCATAACAACCTCGCTATGCCACTGGTTTGCAGCATCCTAGGAAAGCTTCTCGGGAATGCGGGAGATGAGCATGTTGTTCCTAATGGTCCATTGACTTGTCCCCAGTTAGCCAGCCAGACTGATTGCATTTTGTCTAATGAGCTTTTCCCAATATTCCTAAGCTTAGATACAAAAATGATATAGGCATACAAATATGCATGATATCTCACACAACCAATCATATTTATGCTATAATAACAATATTTCTAAGAAGAATATGGGCTGTAGTATCACAGGGAGCAGAGGCTATATTACAGCAGCATTATTAAAATGAAAATTTCACTTAAAGTTAAATGTTAGAGGTGGCAACGGGAAAGAGGGTATAACACTTTTCCTTCTCTGAAATCATGACTCTAATTTCCTTCCCCCTTCACTGTTGTCTCTATGTAGAAGGGGTTCAGATACACAAATGAGCAACAAAATAAAATTCTAAAACCAATGTTGATGTTTTTACTTGCACTGAAGACTATTAAGAGTTTTTACAGTAATATCCTGATTTTTGTTTCTGCATAGCCACATCCATTTAGAACCCATCAAAACAAATAGTATAACTTCATAGCATCTATGAACTTAAAAACACACATCCATGTGGTGGGGAAAGGTGCAGTAGAGCTGTGTTAATGTTGCTCTGGAGATCTTTCTTTTGAGTTTCTTGATTTTAGAATTGAAACAACCTAAAAAAGTTATAGCTGAAATGATATACTCTACTGTACATGTTAGCATTTAATCTTGTTACTACATGGTTTCAGGAGAAACCTCTAAGGATGAGTGGCTGACAAGCATCCGGCATTATCCTGCTCCGTGGGGGGAACTGGCTACCAAGAACCTCATCCTGACAGTACCTTCCAACAGCATTTGCCAAATAGAGAACCCGGAGCCTCTTCTGACCCTCTGGGAGCAGATAATGACAGCGGTAGCTGAGCTGGCAGCAGTACCACACAGATTTCCCCGGCCAGAAAGGATCATAGCAGATGTTCAAATCTCAGCTGGTGAGTATGTCCTCCTGGCGTAAAAGGCAGCTGAGTAGTGTAGTAGCACAGACAGCTGAGCAGGAGTGGAGATTAGGAGCCAGGAGCTCTTACATTCCAGTCTCCCATTGTGTTGCTTTGGGGGCAATCATTCACTTTCTGTACGCATCCTAACATTCCTATGGGCTTGCCTCTGGCAGAATTAGTCATTGTTGCTGCGCTAAGGAATCTGGGTAAAATATGGTAAGAAAACACTGTACGATATGTGATATTTGCCCAACCCGAAATATTTTCCCTCACATATTCATTGTAATGTTTTAATGAATTCTGTTCTAATACCACTCTCTTCATCCTAGCAGTAGAGCACCTTCTAAGAGTTCTCATGTGTGACTTGTTCTCATCTTCTTCCCCATGGGGAGAACTGTGTGTGCAATGGAGTGTTTTGTTTGGGAGGAGGAGGGTTTGTAATGTGCGTTCTATTATTATTATGTGCGTTACTCAGGAGCCACAGTCCCAGAGCAGGACCTCGCTGTGCTAGGCACTGCACAAACTCAGGCCAAAAAGATGATCCCTGCTTCAAATAACTTTTCTGTGTGTTGAATTCTCTTGCTGTGCTCCTCTTGTTTGCTCACTTCATGAGTATTGGAGCAAGTGTTACTGAGCTGTTCATAGAAAAGAAAGCTTAGAATTGCATGAGCCAGTATTTGTGAAAATTGAGTTTAAATCCCATGTGCAAGTATTCTTTCCAGAAGTACTTCTGTAACCACTACTGAGTGGATTTGAATCTGGGACCTCTGGATCTTGGTGTAGGAGCCTTTACAGCTTAAGCTATAAAGCTAGCTGCTTCTTAGCTTAGGCTGTAGAGCTCATTCATTATTCTTATCTCTTGCTGTAAGTGGTCTAAGTGCCACTACATGGAACAATGAACCATGCCCCATAGGTGTGTGGGTTACACTTGTGCACAACTCGGTGGTGGTGGCGGGGGCTTAGAAACAAACCCGCATGACTTACCTGAGCAACATGGATCAGCATGTGATTGTGGAGCATCAATTACACCAAGCCATGTTTTTAAAAATAATTTTAGTTATCAGATAAAATGTGAGGAAACCTCAGTCCTGCTTTAGGGCCTCTCATAAGCAGAACAAGGGATTGAATGTGCCAGATGAATCACTTATTGTGAATTGTTGGATTGTTCTAAAGCATGCAATAAAGTACCTGTTTTAAAGTGAGTTCCCCTCTGCTGTGGGATGTAGGTTGGATGCATGCCGGCTACCCCATCATGTGCCATTTGGATTCAGTGAAGGAGTTAGTGAACATGAAATTCATGCGAGCCAATGGCCTGTGGGGTCCCATCCATGAGCTGGGACACAACCAGCAGCAGAGAGGATGGGAATTCCCCTCTCACACCACTGAGGCCACTTGCAACCTCTGGTCCGTCTACGTGCATGAGAGAGTGCTGGGGATTCCCAGAGAGAGAGCTCATGAAGAGCTTAAAGTGTGGCGCCGGAAGGAGCGGTTCACAGGTTATTTTGAGAGAGCGGCTCAGCTAAAGGACTGGAATGTCTGGACTGCGCTGGAGACCTATCTGCAGGTAAGATGGGGCAATGGAACCAGATATTCTTATGAAACTTGTACAAATATTACTGTAATTAGGTCTCATGGTTCCTTCAAAGTGTGCGGGTTTTTTTTACCAGTTTTCTCATTTTTGAGCAGATCGAAGGTGCTTCACAGAGAGCTCCATAAGGGGATTCTGAGGGAAGGGAAAAAGGATTGCTTCATGCTGTACTTCCCAGGTGGCTACATTGATTGCCACTCCCCTCTTCTTTCAACACTTTGTTACAGAGGCTATTTCTAGACTGAATTGCTCCGGTATCCCAAAAAAGCAATACTGCATCCAAGGAACTTTTTTGAAAAATTTTTTTCGAAAGAACGGACGTGCTCTTTCACCATCCCTGTAAACCTTGTTCTATGAGGCATAAGGGATGGGTCAGAAGACCACTTTTTTCTGAAATTTGGCACTGTGTAGATGCGCCAAATTTTGGAAAAGCCTCTTTCAAAAGTAAATCCGAAAAAGATAAGCAATTTGCGTAAAACAATTTGTGCATCTTTTTCCAATTTAACAGTGCAGTCTAGATGTAGCCAGAATGTCCAGCCATGTGCTCCAGTCAGTAAATTCATTGGTTTAGCAATGAGTGGCAGACATCTCTCCCAGATGACATCTGAACTTCAAATAAATGAGAAACTCTTCACTGGATGGCTGATTTCTTATGAGCCTAAGGCTGCTAGAGGATGTTATGGCACATATATTTGTGCAACTCTAAGGCACTGTTATGTTTAATAGAAGGCAATGGTGGCATATACTAACCAACCAGCACATTAAACTATGCCAGCTAAAGTGTGTTTCCACTCTGGAAGATGACTAAATTGAAAATGGAACTTTCTTACTTCACAGATGTATTGCTAGGGCATATCTGTTCACTTCGTTAGCTAGATTTGGCTCTGCAGAATGAAGAGGAGAACACTAACTGGTTTATCTACTTGTGCATCATAAATAGGATTATTTTTCACTTACTTACACACATGGAAATCCACTGAAAACAATGGTGTTGTACAGATGCTAGTGAAAGCCCGAGCCAGTCTGCAGAGCCGTTATTAGTACTGATATGCAAACAGTTAAGAACTTGGGGATGTCCAGGTCTCAGGCTGAATTTCCAGAGCTGGTTTGTCAAATAAATGTCTTATTTGGAAATGTGGGAGTCACACTAAATATCCAAGATGCTATTTTGAGTCCTTTTTCAGAGTTGATGAGGTTTTCAAGGTCCCTCCTAACCATTTAAGTTGAAGCAGGTTTTCTATAACTTGACCCCCAAGATGATAGCAATTAAAGTTCTAGCTGTCTAATTAGTAATAATTGTAGGCTTGATCATGAATGTTCAGGAGGTGGGATGAAGTGCAATATCTGTAGTTAACCTTAATTTAGGGGTATAGGCTACAGTTTTAATGTTGCTCCATGTTGCTCCCTAGCTTCAGGAAGCCTTTGGCTGGGAACCCTTCATTCAGCTGTTCTCAGACTACCAGAAAATGTCTAACATCCCAACAGACAACCCTTCCAAGATGAACCTGTGGGCAGAAAAGTTCTCTTGGCAAGTAAAGAAGAATTTGGCCCCTTTTTTTAAAATGTGGGGTTGGCCTATTAAGGATGAAGTCTCCAAGAACCTGGAATCTCTGCCTATCTGGAATGACCCTTTTCTACCAGTGGTTTGATCACAGGAAAAATTAATAAGTTGTGGTGATACCTCATTAATGAGAAATATTGGCTGAAATGTTTTAAAGCTACCTGGGAAGTTTAGGTTTCCTAGAATATAAAACTGCCAGAATCACCAGGGTGCAAATCTGCTATCTGTTTCTGACTTGTAAACCATACCCATCACCATGGTATCTAAGTAGAACCCTACCAAATTAATGATCCAATTTGGTTAACATCAGTCATGGGATTTTAAAAACTGCAAATTTCATTATTTCAGATTCTTAAACCTGAAATTTCATGGGGTTGGAACCATAGGGTCCTGACCCAAAATGACATTGTCAGGGTGGGGAGTTGCAAAGTTATTGTTGGGAGGTCTCTGTATTTGCCACCGTTACTTATGTGCTGCTGCTGGCAGAGGGCACTGTCTTCACAGCTGAGCAGCTGGAGAGAAGTGACTGATGGCTGAGAGCCCAGTTCTGAAGGCAGCGGCAGCAGCAACATTGCCAGCAGCATCACTGAAGTAAAGATGGAATGGTGTGGTATTGCCTCCCTTACTTCTGTGCTGCTGCCTGCAGAGCTGGGCCCTCGGCTAGCAGCTTGTCTCTCTCTGACCACCCAGCTCTGAAGGTAGCACAGAAATAAGGGTGGCAATACAGTGAGACCTCCCCCCTACAATAACCTTGTGACCTCTCTGCAATTCCCTTTGGGGATGGGACTTCCAGTGTGAGAAACACTGGTCTCCCCCATGAAAGCTGTATTGGGTAAAAAACACAACACCAGATCTTAGCCTGTGTGTAGCTTATAGGACAGCTGTGGCCAACCCAAGGCTCGCGAGCCGCATGCGGCTCTTCTCTCTCCCCCCCCCCAGTTGTCGGCTCACAAAGTCCCCCCGTGGCTCGAAAGCTGCCCCTGCACCCCCAAAAATGGCCCTCTCCCCCTGGCGCCCTGTGCTGACCTGGGCAGGGGAGCCATCTAGCATGGCCATGAAAGCTGCAGAAATAAAGATGGCGGCAGGCAGCAGGAGCCTGCTGTGGCCCAAAAGCCTTAAAACGTGTTTAAATGTGTTTTCTTAAAGGGGCAGAGCCTTTTTGAGTTTTTTGTTTTTTTGTTTTGTTTTGTTTTTTGCTTAACCAAATGCAACTGGGGGCTCCTTTTAAAGGGGCAGTCCTTTTTTTGCTCAACAACTTTGCCCTCTTCATGCTGGATCCACTGCTATCTTGGCTCTTTGCCCAGAATGGGTTGGCCACCCTTGTTTTAGGGCTACTGTGCTTGCTTGCCTATAGAATTTTTTGTTCTTATTTCTAATTTCCTTATGGCTTTTATTACTTGTTTTCATTATGGTAGGTTTATATTAAAGTAGTTTGAGTTCAGACAAAGTTGGCTTACATATGTATGGGACCCTAAATAAATAAGATAAAGCATAAGGTCCATCTATTGCTGTGACCTTTAACATAGATAGATAATGAGCAGGATAGCATAAGGAGCTTCTGAGTCTGTACCCTCAAACTTAACAGGTATATCATAAAGAAAACTGAAATAACCAGCAGACCAAAAATAACATGAAATGATCCAACACCATTAATGTGCATGTACATGTCATCAATATGTACAAACATACCAGCCTATGAAGTAAGTGTACCCTAATATTTTTTGGGTGGGGAAGATAAGAAGGCCCAAGCACCTAAGCCATATAAGAGATGCCAGGGGCTTGTTTTAGTTAGGACAGTGAGCTTGTTTTCTAAGTTAGTTTCTAAGTCTCTAAACTTTTTTTCTAGTAGTCTGTTAGTTTTAATTTGTCAGTTAAGTAAACCAATTAGTCAGCTTTAATAGCTCTTAGCTTTAGCTTCTTCTAAGTTTGGCACCTCCCACTCCAGAATTGAAGAACCTGGACCTGAACTTTCTTGGTATGCCAAATGCAAAACTGGTCTTTTGTCTCTAATCATCAGGTTATCAAGGAAGGGTGTTGAGTATATTAATCAAAACTTTATAGATTACAATCTCTATCTTTAGAATAATAGTACTGCATTGGTAACCCTTATTTACTTTACCATTTGATTACTATTCCCTATATCTCAATAAAAGTTTTTTAAAACTATTATTGTCTCAGTGTGAGTGTCCTGTCATACCACCCAGGGTTCTTTGCATATTCCGTGTAACCTGATTCTGGGACAAGAACCTTATCTTCTCATCAGGCTAATTGGCAAGCCTATAACCCAAGTCTAAGTTTATATTATTAACCTCTTAAATCAGGCAACACGTGACCTATTTTCACAGCTCTGAATCTGGTAGAGCAAGAGCATGGATAGATCCAAGAAATACCTTTCTCTCTGCTTTCATGGTCATGTGAGACAAATATCTGCCATGCACTGAATTTCCTTTTGAATATGCTGATTTATTTCTCTCTAAGGAAGCAAACCTAGGTCCTGACTGTGGCATTTAGTGGCTGGCCTGCACTGGTGGTTGCACAGAGCTGCACACCTACAGTAAATTCAAACCCCACTTCCTGATGTATGGTTAGCATGCACAAACTGCCCCTTCTCAGGAGATAGACCAGGCTCCTTTTGGTGAGCCTGGCTAGCTCAGCTTTCTGGTATAAAGGAGGCATGAACCACACAGGCATTGACTTTAATAGAAGCAGAAGCCAGTCTAAATGAGCAGGAATTAATCTTTGGTAATTCAGCAAACACACAAGGAGTAACAGTTTTTGAGGCTACTATTTCCTAACTCTCCTTGAGCAGGAACCCCATTATTAAACACATGGAAAAATAGCTTAAATTTATATCATTTGCTAGATCGCCATAGTTTCTTCCCTTAATATAATCTGTTAACTACAATGCCGCTTTTTTATTAATTTTTTTTGTATTCGCTCTGATGGCTATGGATTTTTTTTGCAGACGAAGATCTGTAATGACAATATTTTAGTGTAGACCTATTCCAATTCAAGGTTTTTAATCATGTGTCTGTAATGTAGTGATGGACTAGATGTGATCTAACAGTACTTGAATTGCTTAGGAAGAAAATGAAACCAGTAAGACTCGTGGCATTTTATACGGGGAAATTGAGGGGACACATCCATCAGGGCTCCAATGTGTGATTACATGTTTTTCCTAGAAATGGGATACATATGCAACCATGGTAACCTCTTAACACTTTTGTGGAAGGTTTCACAACCCATTGAATGTACATGACTCCTCACTACTACTTTCCAGTCTCTTATCTCTGGTGCAAAAGAGGGGTAGGGTTGTGGCCAAGACCATGGCAGCTTACTAAAGAGGAAGCTGTGGTATAGGCTCTGTGACTGGCTGCATTTGGGTGGGAGAGGGACTGGCAGAAAGTTATGGGGTTTGCGCCTCTGCCAATATTCTGGGGCAGATGCTCAGCTCTGTAAACTGTTATCGTTCCTTGAGATTTTAGGAAGAATAACTGAAATTATGAAGATCACTTTGTAATTGGATGGATTAGAAAGACATTAAAGGGTTGAGTTTCCAAATGTTGTTGGTTTTCTTAAGGTAAGATTGGCTTGAAAGTAACTGACCTAAAAGTAGCCTGGCAGGACAATACTGGTCAGATCAATGTTTAAGCCATAATACTTTATTTTAATTTTTGTATTTTGTTATAATTTTGATCTTAATATTTTTATTGTTAAGGTTCTACGGGAATTCACTGCATCAGACCTTACCATTATGCTGCAGTCTCTGCATTTTATAGGCAGAGCAAATCATACTTTGTCCATGAAACAGGGAATTTAATTTGGTTCCTGAAGTCTGAGTCAAATTTTAATGGAGAAACAAACTACCTAGTATGTGAATGAATGAAAGAAAGAAGTAGTACTGTATTCTGAGTCTACCAACTGGCACAAGATCTTAATTCAATGTTTTAGAATGGCAGAGAAATGTTTAATTATCAATTTTCAAACAAAAAAACACTATTAAAATGCATCATAAAATACACTGAACATCTATTTACAAAAAGGGGAATAAAGCAAACCCCATGTCCCAAATGGCAATACAATATAACAAACTGAGTTAGATAGACTAGCTCAAAGGAAACCGATATGTCTGTAACACTTGGGAAGTCACTGTTTTTGTAATAGGTTTTTTTAGCTCAATTTTTTGCTATTAATGCAAAAAGATCTGAGGCTTCCAACTAGGGAAGGCAGATATAAGAGGTTTATCTGAAGTTCTGCCCTGTATTTCCATTGCTGCTATAACATCTTGCTGATTTTTGTGCCCTACACTCCAGGGTGCTCAAAATTAGTATTTTTTTTTCAATGCTACAAAACTTAAAATTTAAAGTTTTGGGGAGGAAAAGGCCCGTAATGGTCTAAAATCGTAAATCATAGTTAATCCCCTACATCCATATTTAGGCATCTACCTTTCAAAATCTTGCCCAGTTTTTTTAAACGTTACCAAAAACATTACCAAATTGATTCCTTTTTCATGTATGCTGGAAAACGTTTACACACATTCTTCACTAGTACTCACAGGGCATCCCCATGGGATGAGGTGTAAACATTTTGTAAGGATCATTGTGGGAAGGGGGTGGTGGCAGGCGAAAGCATGGTGTGCTAGTCCTTGGAAGGGTTGCGTGTCCTCATCAGTGAAGCTGCATATTCATAGTGAGCAATAACTGCCCCTCTTCCTTGAGTGGTCCATTAGTCATCTAGCACCACAGGGTCAGACAACAGTTTGTAGCTGATCAAGAAGTAGGGATAGCATTGGTAGCTGTTGAAGATGACATAAATATTTGGACTGGCTACATTATCAACACAGGAGTCATAGCATTCCCTAGCAGACACTCTTTGTGGTAGGCGGCAGTAATGCTTTTTCCCACATGTAGATTTACCAACCAATACCTTGGCCAAAAACATGTGGCGCAGTCCACCTTTTCCTGCCTGGGCATAGCGATCAGCCTGGTCTGCACCCACGGTGAAATAGCAACCTCTGCTATATGTATGTGATCCTGAGAGGTGAGTGTCAAACTTTATCTGGCAGGTGAACCCCAGGTATCTGGCTGAGGTGCTGTGGAAGAGGTGCTTCTCTAGCCTCAGTTTCTCATCTGCTGAGAGTCCCTGTGACATTAAATCCTTCTGGCTGAGGAGAGAGCAAAGGAGAAACAAATGCAGTTAGTTACTGACCAATGGGGAAACTTGTGGAGATGCCAGAAACGTAACCAGGAACCTAATCCCATCTCCACCCTGTGGGTCTATCATCTTGCTTCCTTAACATGTAGAAAACAAGTGATAGGCTTAACATCTCTTGATTAACCTGGAGTTGAAGTTCAAATAATCTAATCACTCACTCTGGACAGTGGAAGTAGGGCTACAGAGGCTCACCAAACACCTAAACGCTCTAGCCCTCTAAACTGTATAATCTTGCACAGTTGTATACAGCATGTGTAAGAATAGGAGTGTTGCTCATGCATTTGCAGTTGTCATTCCCATATTTCTGGCTGCACCAATAAATCACCCTTCATGTAAGAAATTAAATGTGGCCATCTCACTTATCCTGCCTTCATACAGTGAGGTTTCAGCTTCACCTGAATCTGACTATCACTCGTGACTCACTGTGTGTGTTTCTGGCTACCATGGAGATGGTGAAAGAGGGGCAGAGTTAAGGTTGTGTATGTAACCTCAACTGTGCATTTCTACACTCTAGCCCTCTTTTTAAAGAATAATTGCACCACATGTGGAGGCTGGTGGTTTAAATCCTGCACTTGAATGTAGATACTTACATTGTGCTGCTGCCTGGTTCAGATGTTGGAAATATAAATTATGGCCCTAGTAACATGTGCTGCAGCTCCACACCCTGAGACTTAAGCCCTGAGATTCACAATCCTTGTTTGTGTGCAGCAAGATCCAAACCAGAGTGCACAAATGGGCTTTTCTTCCAATCTCTGAATACAGCAGGATCTGCACTTTGAGGCTTTTAGCACCAGGATTCATTCATCCACTCACCAACTCTACTGCAGGAGCCACACACTAGTACATAAGCAATGAGATGCAGATTTCCAGTTTCCAGAGGATTTGTGTGTTTGCTTCCAAGAACAATGCAACCTGTACTTCCACTCTGACCTAAAACCCTCTCTGAGCCCCAATTTTACCTGCAGTATTTTTGCCAGAGAAAGTCATTCCGGATCCTGTGAACTGAGAGCAGAAGAGCATTGTCCTCCGAGAGTGTCTTGTGAAAGAGAGTGTAAATGGTGTGGTATGCTGTTTCTGATGGCAACACCTCCTCCTTTGCAAATGGGACACTGCCTTCTGGAGGCTTAATCCAGTCAGCAGGATACGGGCCACTGTAACCATCTGTAGGATCTTCTCCAGGGATGTTAGATGTGGGATGATGCAGTTCTGAGGGGCTGCTTGGAATTGTACTAAGGTAAGAATAAGATAGAATTTACTTCATCCTAGCACTATGTAGATGCCATTAGTGATAGTATCACCTGTAGCATTCCTTACCACAGCCATGGCAACATCTGGAGAGGTGAGCGTTACGTGGGCCGGAGCTGGGTAATGTGGGTGTTTCCTGTGTTATGGTTGTATATTAGATGGTGCTTGAAGTCCATGGTGTAGACGTGGCCTCGCAGCTGAAAGACATGCTCTTGTGTGCCGTTTTCAAAGGCAGCCAGGAAATCACACGAGAGGGGCTGAGAGGGGTGAAAAAGGGCAAGCTGCAGTTTCAGGAGCTTGAGGAAAGCTAACCGCTTCCACTATGCATGTTGCTCCTCACTACTAGAGCTCAGCCCAGCCCTGGAGCAACCAGTCTCTTGGTACTAAAAGAAATTCCAAATACATAGTCTTTTAGTCCTTGTCTTTACCACCATATACAGACAGAGCCCAGAATGGATTGATAATCTAAAGAGACATCCCTCCCTCAAAAAAGCTGATCTGAGTTCTACTTTTTATACCTCCTCATATTTCTTCCACATGCTGCCATCCTGCCAGTATACTGCCCACTCTGTAGGAAAGTGGGAGTTCTGCTCTGGATCACTGGTATTGGACAGCCGCCGTATATTACTGAAAGGCCCATGGTGACCTATTTTCAATGTGTGCAAGTTGAGTTTCCCACACAACGCCTTCCTAGGAAAGAAGAAAAACTGCTAATCTGTAACCGGAGTTTTGGGAGCAGATTCAGAACAGATTGCTCTTGTGCTGCCTACATTAACCCAGGAAGTCTCTTAGATGTTCTGATTATTTGGATTCTACCATGAGCAAAATTATATCTCCCCTTCCCACTTTTTCCCCTATGTTCAGTTCCTTCTGCCCTCTCGAGCTCTCAAATGAAGATGACGGTGGGGGGGGGGGGTGAATTTGTACTCCAGTTACAAGTGAGTAGCTGTTCTTTCTCTGGGTGCTAGGTGTTGGGGGATTCACAAACAGAAAGACCAGGGAGGTAGGGATGAGGCTATTAACTGCAAAACTGCTTTTTTTTACTGGAAGCCCAGGGACAAGATGAGCTCCTGGTTGCAGGTCTACAGATTTCCATTACTAAGCCTAATGGAATGCACCCTGACACCTTCAAGCTTTGGGATAGCTGCAAGTCAATGGCATATTTCAATACAGGCTTTAATCTATTTCAGGCATTTGGAGGAGATTTCTTGTTCTCTATCTTTGTTGTCATAAACCACAAATAATCCAGGAACCTATGGAAAGGAACCTTTCTAACTTGATCTTCTGTTTTCTGGGAAGAATTTATTCCCTATTCATCATGCATGGAAGCTTCAGACTCTAAGAACTCAGGTCTGTTGCAGGGAGGATTCTATTCCTGGTCACAGCTTTCCTTTATTTCTGCTTACTGGAGGAGTACTACCTACGGTGCAAGAAGCACTCAATTGGTAAACAATCCAACCTTTAGAATAATGGGATCATTAACTTTAATAACAAAATTGTAACTCTGTATAGGCTACACTCACACATGTTTACATCAGGAGGCCAAAAACTACCTTCTGTTACTCTAGTACAGGGGTGGGCAATAAAATGGTGGTGGTTAGTCCCTGGCAGGCTGCCACCACTATATTTACCTGCTCCTCTGGCCAATGGGAGCTGCAGGAAGGGGCACTGACTGAGACACCTCTACCTACAGTTCTCCTTGGCCAAGAATGGCGATCCACGGCCAATGGGAACTGCAAGTGCCCGTACATGCGGAGACACAGGTAAATATAGTGGCAGCAGCTCACCAGAGGCTAACCTGGCAAACTGAATCCAGCCTGCAGGCTGGTATTTTCCCACTCCGATCTAGTAGTGATCAGGATGTGTCCCTTTAGAGAGATGTTACTTCCTGTGGGGGGATCAGGTAAGCAGTGCTCTTTTCTGATTTATAACATTGCTGTGCTCTATGATGAAAGCTGAGTGGCCAACAGTAAAGCACAAATAGGAGGGTGGAATAACAGAAATGCAAAATATGACTTGAGACTTATTTTCTGGGGAAAAGAACTTTCAAATTGTGAAATAATGTATTTGGGAATGACCCCATGCAGCACCTTCCTATCAAAGATTGCCTCCATGGAGGATAAACCCACTTTTTATAGGACCCGATGAAAGTACTTGGGAAGCTGCCTGGCTGCTCTACATATTTCTTCTGCTTATAAAACTGAGTAATCTCCTTTTCAAATGTGCTTTAACGTCATCTGGCTTCCATGATGCAGCTTGTGATCCATCTGGCTAGAAAAAGGTTTGGACACTCTCAGGCACTTGGGAAGGCAGGAGACAAATAGGGCTCATGATCTCATTACTAGTCTGACCTTTTAATTTAGACATGAAGTGCTCTGTGCCTATACCGATCATGCCACAATTCTACCATTCAATACTTGGGGTTTGGGCAGGCAGATAACCCACAGTGTCCTAAGAGCTGTGGAAACCAGAGTGAATGAGTTTGGTAGACAGAGGAGCACTTTTATCCTTGCAGCAGCCACAGCGGGGATCTTGCACACAAAGTGGTGTGAATGCTAAGCTTAGTCTTGCTGCCTCTATGGCTAATAGGAAACCAGGCTTTTATGAAAGAAATAGGATCTAGGCACCGGGGCTCAAAGGATTGTGCAGGCCAGGCTTTGAGTAGTGAAGTTAGAAAGGGTACATTTAGGGAAGTGGGCCTTATGCTCAGGCTTGCTGAACTCAGAGTGTCTGGGAGTGATTTTATGACAGCTTATTACTAATGACCATCATCCATTCTGCAATACTGAGAGGATCTGATGCTCAGAACCAAACCTTTCTGGAGAGAGAGGGAAGACAAATCCAGAGCTTTTGGTAAACCCAGATTTCTCTTGTTTGTTTGTTTTTCTTCACACCAGAAATAGAATGTGGACCAAATGTCAGAGTAAAGGCTTGATAGTAGATACATGCCTGGACGTGAGACTTCTCTTCCTCTCCAAGAAGCCTGATACAGCCTAGGCTTTCCCTTTCAGTGCCCAGGCTGCCATATGGAGGCAGTTTGGGCTGTGATGCAGAAGGGGTCTCTGATGGTAGGGGGTTTGGCCTTCTGGGCAGGTGTAGTCATACCAACAGGTGGACCAGGTCTCAGCATGGAGACCTCCTTGGCCAGTAATGTAGCAATAGCTGCATTCTCTTCTGCACCACTTTCCTTAGGAGTGATAGTGGAGGGAAAGCATAGAATGTATGGTTTAGATGTTTCTGGACAAGGTTGTCTTTCCCCAGAAACTGGGTATCCCTTGTGAAGTAGGAGAGCCTTTGAATGCCTCTGGCAGGCACACTGACCCATTCCAGGTTTGATGAGATGCTGAATCCTGGCTCAGCAACTATTCTATTGAGCCTCTGTTCAACCAATATGGATGATCTGCTTTTTGAAAGAGTGCCTATTATGTGGGTTGTTCATATAGGATAAAAGCTCCATTGCCTCTGAGTGCAGCTTCTAGCACCTGGCTCCTCCCTGAGGAGTCAGATTGCTTCAGTTGTAATGTTGTTGAACTGCACTAGAACATGCTCTCCGTTGATCTACAGCTAGGCCACCTGGTGAGTCAACATGCCTGCTCAAAATTCTAGCAAACCGATATTCTCCTCCTCCTGTGGGAGCCTATTGGTATTGTGATGTCACATTGTCTGGGGATGTTTCCAAATCCTTTGTGGCTGTGTTAATGGTGAGCACTCAAGGGCAGGCCCGCCAATAAGGGGGGGCAATGGGAGCAACTCTCCTGGGGCCTGGCAATTCAGAAAAGCCCAGGGCTCTTGGATTCTGCTACCACAGCAGCGGCTGGAGCCCCAGGCCCTTTAAATCACCACTGCAGCCCCATGCAGTGCACTCCAGGTGGCTCTGAGAGCTTCCCATGGGAAGCTAGCCCCAGCCCTGCCTCTTCTGCCCAGGATCCCATCCCTTCCAGGTCATGGAGCTGGCACCTCCCATCTTGCCCAGGGGCTCAGCGAGTCTGTCAGCCCCACTACCCTTGGGTCCAGAGGTCAAGGGCTGCTAAAATTCAGGTAGCTGGAGCATCAATCTAGTACATTTGTCCCACATTCATCTTGGAAATTCCCAATTTCTGACCCTCATACGTCATACCCAATGCCAAACGAGAAAACTGTCCTCCTTTAATGTGAGGTTTTTTGTGGACTGCTGCTGTCTATATGGGCCAGGGGCGGATATAGGGCAGGGCGAGTGGGGCGGCTGCCCCGGGCCCCGCGCTTCAAGAAGCCCCGCGCATGCGCCGTGTCAAAGGGGGGGCCCCGTGAAATTGTGCTGCCCTGGGCCCCGCAAAATCCTCATCTGCCCCTGATATGGGCTAAATGAATCTAGCTCCTCAAAGATATAAAATTGCCATGGTTGCACTAAAATGATCTAACTACTTAATTCTAAAATGTCTGTACAACTATTTCTAACTGGTGGAAAGAAAAAATGGTGAGTGGACTCACAAGATAAAGGACCGGAAGAGTTCAGCTCTGCTGCTTTTGGCAACTGGAAGTCATTCAGTGGGGGAGTATAGGAAGGGGAGAGGTGGCACATCTCCTTGTATAACCTCACATAGAGCATTTGATGGCTTGGCTTTCTCATCACTTACTTGTCAATCAATTTAACATGCGCTCTTTCTATGTCACTGTATAGCTTCTCCAGATGTCGCTGAGCCGAGTCATTCACACTCTGCCAGACCTGACTATCCTTCCTCTTTACCTGCCAGTGGTAGGGATAGCGCGTGTGATGGAGCTCACAGATAGACCCCTGAGGACAATTCCCCAAAAGAAAGTGGTCACAGATCTGGATTCCTTCTCTCTGACGTGTGTGGAATTGGATTTCCATCTCGCTCACAGGCCCCTTTGGAAACTCTCCTAGGTTACATGAACCAGCTTCCTTTGAGCGGCACCTGCGCTTTATGGGCACAGGGGGTAGGCTGTGAGGACGTACATTTCCAAAAGCCGATACTGAGGCCAGCGAGGAAGCAGTCCTTGGTCTTTTGAAGGAACATGATTCCTGGAAGAAAAGGAAAGGCTGCAACTTAGGAATGAGATGTAGATCGACTTTGGATAGAGGGACTTGTGCCCTAGCTCCTGCCCTACACATCTTATCTCCCAATGCCTCTTATCCTGGGCTTCACATACACCCCAGCCCACCATTAGGATACAATTCCCTTCAGCTTCACCTCTCAAAGTGAATACAGTGCTCCCCACCCCATTAGAAGACTTCCTGCTCCCCTTGCTTACAGTAAATCTCTGGAGTGTATCCCTGAATGCTTTCCCCTACAGAGCTCTCTGCTCTTCTCAGGGTGAGAGGGGAGTGGAGTTTTTATTCCATGCCTAGAAATAATGGGTTTGCCGGTCTACACTCCCTTCAAAGCCTCACGATAACATCCTCCATCCATTGGGCCTGGCTGGAGCAGAGGAAACAGTAACTGACTTTGTACGGGAGTCATTCCAACAGCATTCTCAAAGGATTCTAAGTTTTCTAATTTCAGACTTAGTTTCTGTTTCACCCAAGAAGTTCATTTGAGACAGTCTGACCATTGGCTGCATTCCCTAGCAGTTAGTGCTGGAAGGAGCCTTCCAAACACTTTGTCTTTGATCCTGATAATTCCAAGACATAAGCCAGAGGATCTTAGACTTTTGGAATGGCACCTGCTCCTCCATTCACTACTGAGGTTTCTGCCCTCAGTTTTTTTTTTTCTATCCTCTCTATCAAGTGGCATCTGCAAAACTGGGCTCTTATTGCTCCAACTATTCTCTATGTTGATGACTTGCAATTTCACCTCATAATTTCTGACCTTTCTTTATCTCTCCAGTCCTGCAATTTGACCTAGCTTCTCCTATTTTATCTTAAGATTAACATGACTATAACTGAACTCTTTGTCTTCCTTCCCAAACATTCCCCACTAGCTCCTCTCATGACTGACAATACCACAGCTTCCTTGTGGTTCAACCTAGCATTTCCTTTAGATATCGCTTTTTCTCCTCTTTCTCCTCATACACCCAATCCAGACCCTGATCTTTCCTCTCCTTTTGCCTTGATGGCTCTGAAATCTGTCGTCCTACTATCTCTGTCTCCAGAGCAAAAGGTCTCAGCTGAGCCTTTCTCATCTGTCGTCATGACATCTCCATCTGTCTTGACTATAGCAATATCCTTCTTGCTGGCTTCCCTAACATCCACATTGTCCCTATTCAGTCCATGGGAAATGCTACTGCTAAAATAATCTTCCTGGCCTACTGCATGGAGCAAGACTCACCCCTCGGTCACTGGACTGAATCTAACTTGCTTGTTACTTCCCAGGCTTCCTCCCTACTTATATGCCCTTGTAAAGTTCAAGGGCCAACTGGACTGCTTGGAAATAGTGACCATAATGTAATAAAATTTAGCATCCCTGTGGTGGGGAAAAACCCCTCAGCAGCACAACACTGTGGCATTCAATTTCAGAAAGGGGAACTACACAAAAATGAGGAGGTTGGTTAAACAGAAACTTAAAAGGTACAGTGACAAAAGTAAAATCCCTGCAAGCTGCATGGAAACTTTTCAAAGACACCGTAATAGAGGCCCAACTTAAATGGATACCCGAAATTAAAAAACACACTAAGGGCACCAAGAAAGTGCCACCGTGCCTTAACCACCAAGTAAAAGAAACAGTGAGAGATAAAAAGGCAGCATTTAAAAAGTGGAAGTTAAATCCCAGTGAGGATAATAGAAAGGAGCATAAACTCTAAAAATATTAGAAGAAAAGCCAAAAAGGCGTTTGAAGAACAGCTAGCCAAAGACTCAAAAAGGAATATCAAAATGTTTAAGTACATCAGAAGCAGGAACCTGCTAAACAGCCGGGGGGCCACTTGACCATCAAAATGCTCAAGGAGCACTCAAAGACGATAAGGTCATTGCAGAGAAATTAAATTAATTCTTTGCTTCGGTCTTTATGACTAAGGATGTTAGAGATTCCCAAACCTGAGCCATTCTTTTTACATGACAAATCTGAGGAATCATCCCAGATTGAGGTGTCATTAGAGGAGGTTTTGGAACAAATTGATAAACTTAACAGTTAAGTCACTGGGACCAGATGGCATTCACCCAAGACTTCTGAAAGAACTCCAATGTGAAATTGTGAAACTATTAACAGTGGTTTGTAACCTATCCTTTAAATCAGCTTCTGTACCTAATGACTGGAGGATAGCTAATGGGATGCCAATATTTTAAGAAGTGATCCTGGCAATTACAGACCAGTAAGTCTAAGGTCAATACTGGGCAAATAAGTTGAAACTGTAGTAAAGATTAAAATTCAGACACACGGATGAATATAATTTGTTGGGGAAAAGTCAACGTGGTTTCTGTAAAGGGATATCATGCCTTACTAAACTAGTAGAGTTCTTTGAGGGGGTCAACAAACATGTGGACAAGGGGGGAGCCAGTGGATATAGTGTACTTAGCTTTCCAGAAAGCCTTTGACAAGATCACTCACCAAAGGCTCCTAAGTCAAGTAGAGTTGTCATGGGATAACTGGTTAAAAGACAGGAAACAAAGGGTAGGAATAAGTTCTCAGTTTTCAGAATGGAGAGAGGTAACTAGCCGTGTCCCCCAAAGGCCTGTACTGGGACCAGTCCTATTCAACCTATTTATAAATGATCTGGAGAAAGGGGTAAACAGTGAAGTGGCAAAATTGGCAGATGATACTAACCTGCTCAAGATAGTTAAGAATACAGCAGACTGTGAAGAGCTTAAAAAAGCTGATCTCACAAAACTAAGTGATTAGACAACAAAATGACAAATGAAAGTTAATGTTGATAAATGTAAAGTTATGCACATGGGATTATTTTTTCCAAACTATACATACAATATGATGGGGACTAATTTAACTATAATCACTTGAGAGAGATCTCAGAGTCATTGTGGATAGTTCTCTGAAAACATCCACTCAGTGTGCAGTGGCAGTCAAAAAAGCAAACCAAATGTTAGGAATAATTTAAAAAGAGATAGAGAATAAGACCGAGGACATTGTATTGCCTCTATATAAAACCATGGTACACCCACATCTTGAATACTGCATACAGATGTGGTCACTTCATCTCAAAAAGGATATATTGGCATTGGAAAAGGTTCAGAAAAGGGCAACTAAAATGATTAGGGGTTTGCAATGGGTCCCATACGAAAAGAGAGTAAAAAGACTTGGACTTTTTATCTTAGAAAAAGAGGAGACTAAGGGGAGGATATGATAGAGGTGTATAAAATCATGACTGAGGTGGAAAAAGTGAATAAGGAAAAGTTATTTACTTGTTCCCATAACATAAGAACTAGGGGCCACCAAATGAAATTAATAGGTAGCAGGTTTAAAACAAAAGGAAGTTTTTCTTCACTCAGCACATGGTCAACCTGTGGAACTCCTTGACAGAGGAGGTAGTAAAGACCAGGACTTTAACAGGGTTCAAGAAATAACTAGATAAATTCATGGTCCATCAATGGCAATTAGCCAGAATGGGTAGGAATGATGTCCCTAGCCTTCTGTCAGAGGCTGGGAATGGGTAACAGGACAGGGATTGCTTGAAGATTCCCTGTTCTGTTCACTCCCTCTGGGGCATCTGGCATTGGCCACTATCACAAGATAGGATACTGGGCTAGATGGACCCTTGGTTTGACCCAGTATGGCCGTTCTTATTTTAACAATCTTTTGGTTTCAGTCTTAAATTCTATAGGATTGTTTCCATCGGGGCTGCCAGTCCATAGAGAAGACAGGAAGCGCTAGCAGAAACCCACAACCATCTGGCCCAATGCTCAACTGGAAAATGCACAATCAAAGAGGGAATTGCTGTGAGTAAAAGCAAAATCAAAAAAGATATTTCAAAGTGCAGTAAGGTGAATTTTGCCTGTGACCAGAGAACCAAACACACAATTTCAGAAAAACATTGCTGAGTGATGAAAGAAAAGAACTGATAGATTTTTGGAGGGGGTGAGTTACTGGCAGCTGGAAAACATGAGAGTTGGCACGCAATTTCTAGGAACTCATAGCGCCAAATTTTTCTTTTCCTCACTAGCAATGCAAGACCCAAGATCCTTAGGTTGTGATAACTTTTATGTAAATCTATTGTATATTAGACAGCGTTGTCTGTCTGTTTAATTCGAGAACTCCTCACAAGGGTAATAGCTAGGGCCACTAAATTCAGAATACATGTCCCTTTTATGGTAACTTAAAGCAAGGTCAGGGTTTGGTTGTGCCTGGAATGGGATTGCTTCTCATAAAACCATACAGAAAAGAGACAGAGTTGCCAGGCAGGTGAAAGGGGCTGGCTGGGGATGTGCACCCTCCTTCCCCCTCATACAGGCCTGTCCCAGCTCTGAGCCTCCCGTTCCCCAGGTGCCCTTTAGCTGAAGCTCCCCTTTTCCCCCCGATTTGTGTGGGAATGTTTCTGGCAGTTCCCTTTCATCAGGGAGCGAGGAGAAATCCAATGTTTGCTGCATTCCTTGCTCACTGGGGAGTACAGGGGGCAGATGAACCTGGACTCTCCCGTGGGGTATGCACCCCTCCATCCACTGTGCCTGCTGGAGCTGCAGTAGCCATGGAGAAGTGCTTCTCACCTGGCCCCAAGTTGCTCCAGTGAGAGACAGCTGGGGTAGTCTTCTCTCTACAGGGCAGTTTGCATACTGAACCCCTCATCCCCAAGCCCACCCTGGAACAATGAGTTAAATGAAGCATGTACATTTTAATTTTATTTTCCAAAAAGACAAAGGACCTGAGCTACACTGGGTAAATCTCCCAATATTAAATAAGGGAAATGTGAATAGAAAACACATAATCTCTTTTCCAGGTTGTGGGTCTGACTTGTGTAACATGGGCCCAATATTAATGAAGGGAAGCATTGAAGTAGAGCTTGGGCATCCTGCTGTATAAGCATTCTCAGGAATTATAGGGCACGATAGGAGTCATAGAAGGAAGATATGTGGGGAAATAGGATGGTGACCTGATTAAAACACTGGACTAGGAGTGCCTGGGTTGTAGTTCTCATTCTGTCACAGGTGAGACAACGGAAGGACCTGTGCAAAGTGTCGACTATTTTTATTGTACTATGTTAGAGAAGCTTTGTGTGTGTGTGGGGGGGGGGGGGGGGGGAGGAGGTGTCTTTTAAGTTTACCAAGGTTGTTGGTATGCATACTGCAGGCAGCAGATTGAATAACTAAATCTTTTCCTCATTCAGTGTTGCACAGCAGCAAATCACAGGTCTCCTTTGTCCTATATATCATGCCTACATTTTTGTCTTCCTGGGGACCTGCAGCGAGGGTGACCACAGTGCAAAAGAGAAGGTCCACTGGGGTGCAAAGGAAAGGTGGTATTGTACTGGCAGTGATTTCCTGCTACTCTGTTCAGATCCTAGCCAGCCTGTCTCCCTTGTCAGAATAACTGCATTAGAGTGAAGGATCGGAGTGTGAGAGAAATTTTATTTATCCTTCATCTCCCTCGATTGCTTTCTACCAGCCTCTCTCTCTCCTTTCAGAGAGAGGCAGCAAAATTAAATCTTACCTTGTTCCCTGGCTCTTCTATATCTGTATCTTCTCCTCCTCCTTTATCTTCTGTTTCCCCACTTTCATGCTTTTTTCCTTTATTCCGTTTCTTTTTCTCTCTGTGTCCTTCACTCACAGTGGAGGTGGGTTTCAACTTTTCAGTCTCCTGTGTCAAGTGCAGATGATACTTCATGATGGAGTTGTTCTCAATGCTGGGCCTGCTCTGAAAGCAGCTGCCCTCATCCCTGCCTATTCTGATCCTACAAGAAGAACTAGCTTATAGGTACGCAAACACACTATTCACCTGGACTTCATGCCCCAATACCATACTTCTCCTTTAGTGAAATCCCCTCTGTCTAATAACTATAAGTTAACTATTAACCCTAAACAAGCCAAGAGTAGTTAGCCAATGAGATTCCCACTCTTGAGTGTTACACACTACTACCTTTTGCACAATATTCCTTCGATGGAGCCTCTTTTCTTAGGCTTCACTCTTTCAAGAAAAACACCAATACCTACTTAGTCCATGTCTAGGCTAGACACGGTGATAAGTGCTGCAACGATGAAAGCTGCCATATCCCTGACTTGAAGCAGAAATAACCCAAATAGATGGTTTCTGCCTACTATAAAAATTGTGCCAGCACCAGTGGGAACCTTGTAGAAAAATCCCTGCTGGAACCAGTAGCAGCACCTAGAGAAGCTCTAGTGTAGAAGACGCTCCTACTCCCAGTGCAGTTATTTTTTAAACTTAGTGTTAAATTCCACACTTTTTTTATGTCTAAAAGTTCTGCTCGCCGCCTTCAAGCTAGTTTACAGATGCATGTAACAGCCTCAGGCCCATGTGCACTGTTCCAGTTGAAATGGAGACAATGTGACCAGAGTTTGAAAATGAGATGCTGAATCACCTGCGTTAGCATATAAGAATATATATATGTGCATGTGAGAAATGGCCTTTGGAGAAGTTCCTGCTCCTTTATCCTCAGCTGATCAACCATCTGTATACCCCCCCCCCCCTTTCAATAAATTAAACTACATTAAAGGACAGGGTGGAACAGAGTAAAAATCAGTTTTCATTCCTTAAATTTCTTTTAGCCCTGTCCTGGTTCTCATCCCAGCAGACTTTTCTCCCTTTTTCTTTCTTTACACTTCCACCATTCTTCTATGTATCCTGCCTTATTTTTTTCTGCTCCTCCTTCAGCCTCTGAATTGTCCATTCCTTCTCTTTGGCTTTCTCTTCTGAGTTTTTTCTGGTTTTGTCTTAATGCATCTTTCTTTTTCTCACTTGCTCCTTTGCTCAGAAGGGAAGTTAATTGGAGCTTTTTGGAGGGAGGTGCCTCCTGGGAGAAGTGGAGATGAGGATATTTAGTTATGAGGTATAGAATTGCTCTGAGTGCTGGTCCCTGGGCTCCAACAAGGCTCCACCACCCACACCCCCACTATAGTAGGGCCTAGCTAACTTGGATTTCACTTCTTAATGCAACATGGCTACGGGAATTATCCTGCTAGTAGGTTTTGTGGTGAATACAGGCAGGGCTCTCTGAATGGAACCCCAACTCTCTCCTGGGCTTTCTCTTTTTTTTACACACACACACACACACACACACACACACACACACACACACACACACACACATGCACTGAACACACACACACATGCATGCACTGATCTCTAAAGTGAGATGTCATCTTACCTACCCTACCCCCTTGCTTTTCTCCTCCAGTGGGACCAGCAACACTGCTCTTGGTGAGACTCACTTCCTCTGAGGAGGAGAAGGTAAGTCCTACCCATTGTGCCTTGTTTTCTGCTGCCACCACTATGGCCCTCATGAGTCAACAGGTCCAACTTCTTTCCAGTGCCGGCTGGCTAAGGGAGTGGTTATACTTGTCAGTGGTATGTGCAGAGGAAACCGTGCCCCCTTCCTGGTGTAACCATGGCAACGTGCCATGGCAAACTAAACAGCCGGTTCCAACATTCTGCATTCTCCTTGAACCCCACACTGTGCTAAAAGGGGTAACTTGTATAAAGGGATACTGACTCCACCAACTGGGGGCCAGAATAGTGTCTCAAATGGCCCACTCTGCATAAAGCAGAGACCTTTTATCTGAAGGGCTGGTTCCCACTCACTGCTCCTGTCATCTGAACCCCCAATCCTTGCTTTTATACACTCCCCCTTCCCCCAAAAAAACCCCACAGTTCTAGCTCACAGTGACATCCTGGTGTCCTGGCCTTACTACAAACACTGCTTCCTTAGTGGGAAGCTCAGTCCACTTTGACTTTTACGCACTTGCTCATACAGAAGCCTGACTTACCCCAGAGACCCCAGGCAAAGAGAGGTTGACTCAATGACTGTGAAGGCTGAGGAGAATCTCAGCTGGAAGGAACTCTAAGAATTGTTTTGTATGATGTCAGACTTAGGATGCAACTGGTAGGTTGACAGTCTGGTTATCAAATCTCTGCTCATCTTTGAGCCAGGCCTCCTATTTACCTGTTCCAGTCAAGATGCAGAGAACAACCTGCTTTTTACAGAGCTAGACAGGGAACAGACATCTTAAGTGAGAAACCCAGGACTCTCATACGGGAGTGTAGGAAGTTTGCAAGGATGTTTGAATGCAAGAACCTTTGAATGCAAGTATGTTGATGGACATGTAGCTGTACCTTCTGCCCTAAAGCAGTGGAGGAGAAGAGGGAGAATAGGACACTCGCTCTTCCCCCTCCCCTGTCCTTTTCTCTTCAACCTGACTCACTTATTGTTGTGCTTGCCCCACTAGCTTCCCTCCTTCACCTTTCCTTTCATTTTTTGCATTTCTCCATCTACAGCATTTAACTCCTAGATTTTAAGGTAATTGTGATCATCTGGTGTGACCTCCTGCACATTGCAGGCCACAGAACCTCACCTAACCATTCCTGTAATAGACCCCTAGTCTCTGACTGAGTTACTGACATCCTCAAATCATGGATTAAAGTCTTCAAGTTAGAGAATCCACCATTTACACTAGTTTAAACCTGCAAATGAGAATGCAAAAACAAAACAAAACCCAAACCACAGGATTTCTGCCAATCTGACCTTGGGAAAGTTCCTTCCTAACCCCAGATATGGTGATCAGTTAGAACCTGAGCATGTGAGCAAGACCCATCAACCAGACATTCAGGAAACAATTATCTGTAGTAACTCAGAGCCCTTCCCATCTACTATTCCATCACCAGCAGCTTGGGATTTTTGTGGCAGAGAAGGAAACTAGTTTCAGGCTTTTGGAAGGAAAGCAGCTTCTGGAAGAAGAGAAGTTACAGCATTTTTTGTTTTTGTTTTTGTTTTTTTAATTGAGATGTGCTCTCAGAACTTAAATTCAGCTGGAGCTGTCTGGAGCAAAGCATGGATAAATATTTTCAAATCCCCTTGGTGGTTTTATAGCATATTGGGACAGAGCAAAGAGCCTCCAGGAAATACTGGGTGGAAATTTAAACCCTGTGTGCACTGGTTTCAAATTTAGGACCTGGGACATCAATTTTCCACTAGTTTTGCATGCACTGGCTCCCTCAATAGACTGGCTCCCTTAGCAAAAACACTATTTCCCAGTGGGAGCTCAGCCTACTTTTATCCACGCAAAATCTTGATCACACTGCAAGTCAGCACTGGTAGGGTCTCACAGGTATCAGGGCCATTCTTAGGTATAGGCAGCAAACGCAGCTGCTAAAAAAATTTAATGGTGCCCCAAATGTAATGGTAACTTATACTATATGGCTACGTCTACATTGCGCTCTCTTGCGCAAGAACACATGCAAATGAGCCGCCATTTTGCACAAGGGGCTTTTGCACAAGAAGGAACAGTCTATACTGCTCCTTCTTGCGCAAAAACCACCTCCTGCGCAAGGGCCGTTCTGCCTGAAAATAAGTGGCAGAACAGCTCTTGCGTAAGAGGGGGTTTTTGCGCAAGAAGGAGCAGTTAGACTGCTCCTTCTTGCGCAAAAGCCCCTTGCGCAAAATGGTGGCTCATTAAGTATGCACATGAGGTGCGGCGATATTCATCGCCGTGCCTCATTTGCATATGTTCTTGTGCAAGAGAGCGCAATGTAGAAGTAGCCCAAGTGCCTATGGATGGGGTTTGGACAGGGGAATGGGGCCAGTGCTGCCCGCAATCCCACCCTAGGCATGTATAACATAAGACAGTGATGTGAGCTCAGTGCTAGGGCTCTGGCAGCCTCCAACCCCATTCCTTGGCCCAGCCACTCATGCACACACACAGACACGTGTTCAGCATTGCCTCCGGTGGCTCTCAACCCCATCCCTTGACCAGTCCCCATCCTGGGCTGCACCGAGCCCTCACTCACCAGGTAGCCGTGAACGGTGCAAACACGTGCCTGAAAACTCTGGAGGAGCAGGTGGTGGACATACAACCAGCAGCTGGAGATAAGTGGCAACTTCCTCTTCAAAGTGCCACTTCTCTCTGTCCAGCAGCGTGGCTGTTTGCTGCTCCTCCAGCCTGCACTTGTCACCTGCTGCTGTCCGCTAGCTGCTCTGAGGCTGAAGTGAGCTTCTCTTCTTGCCCTGCTCCTGGGTTGCCAACTCTCCCAGACTGACTTAACACCATTGCAGCAAATGGTGCACAGTCAGTCAGGTCCGAGGGCATTGGCAATCCCCTGTTCCCCAATTTTCCACCCCTACCCTACAGAGAAGCTGCTCTCCCTGCAGGGGCAGTGCCAGTGCAGGGCTGCATAGGGTGACAGCCCTGATAGGTATGTTAGAGAGGGTACATGAATGAAAACCTGTATCTGACATGGGCAGACAAGGTGTTAGCTCTTGCCAAGGCTTTAGGCCCCAGCTGATCCCTGACAAATTCATTGCTGGAAATCAATCTTTCACCTGTATGTTGGTATGATTAAGATTGTATTAAACTTATAACAAAGTGTTTAGTGTTTAGACTTACAAGCATGTAAGTTGCTGCATGTATTAATTTCACAATAGATCACATGCTATAAAGTTACATTTAAGTTTTTGGTTTGGAACTGTAAAACATTCTCTGAAAGTGTGAGGGAGCAAGTAAGCAAGGCGTAAGGAGGATCATCTCCTTCCTTTTAAGAGGATCTATCAAAACTAAATAGACCACTGTGGGACAGCACAATGCCAAGACTTTAATTGCCTCCTTGCACCCATGAAGAGGTTTCATACAAAAGTGCTTGTCCCATCAGGTTGAATTCGAGAAGGAACAAAAAATAGCAGCCAAGGAAACTTTTCATTTTCTGCTGTTTGGACTCTCATGGGGCCAGAGCTATGACACAGAAGCAGAGATCCCCAGGGTCAGCCTGGGTTAACTCAAACACATTCAAAGCTGACAGATTACAACAGCACTTTCACCTTTTGAAACCATAGACTAACACATTTGTGTATATATATTTGCCTGCTTTAATAGTGATCCATTTCTTTCCTTAGTAATCTTTCTAAAAATGTATCAATTAAAAGCATTGTCTTTGGTGTGAGATTTAAGGTATACATTGAACTGGGGTAAGTGACTGACTGGACTCTTGGGACTAGGAGCAACCTGACTATTTTGTGATCTTCGGTTTATAGTGATCACCTATCACTAAGTCCAGCTTGCCAAGACAGACGAGAATGGCCAAGGGGGCTGACTGTGACTCTGTGGGTAATACTGTTGTTGTGGTATAGGAGTTCACACTTGTTACTGATTTGAAAAAATTTAAGTAAGAGAGCATACAACCAGCTGGAGTTTCTGCCCTTGATCTTGGCAGTCTGCCCTAAGGCTAGCACTCACAATTGTCAGCCACTCCAGGCAGTGTGACAAAGTGTATTCAAAAAGCTCATACGGAAGGAGCTATATGTTACGTATTTCTATGTGAGACTGTCCTAGGAAAGGGCACTTAGTTCAAGAGAGGCTGTTATGTTTGAGGAGTGTTAGTTTGGGTGAGAATTTGCCTTTAAAAATTGTATTTCTCTTGGTTTTACAGGACTAAATTCCATGTGTCCCTTTGAAGTCAAAAGCTCTCCAGTCTCCTGTGGGAGAAATCTCTGTATCTCTCAGGGTGCAACTAACAGCTTCCTTTCCACCTCAGCATTCTCTTTTCAGACCTCTGCAGAGAAGTGGGGAAGCATGTAACAGATTTTGAAAGTAAATAACCCTGCCATGAGAGTGCAGATAGTCGGTGGCGTGCATGCATGAAAAGGTATTGCTAGAGGGGAAAGGGGGTCTTGCTCCTTCACCTTCTCTGGTAACTTCCTCTCCCTCTTCTAAACTAAAATTACTGACATGTTAAAAGAAAATAAGGGAATAATTCAATATTTACCCCTCTGCATCTCTGGTGTTTTTTCCCCAATTCTAATCTTCTCATGCCTGAACTGTCTTCATTTTGCCAACACATGCCCTCTGCCCCTCCTGTGAATCCTACCTCATTCCTTCTGCTTGACTCCAATCTCTGTGCATTTCCTTCCCCTTCATTCTCTTGTCCTCTCAGTTTTCTCTGTGTTCGCTCTGTACAGTGTTTCTTTTTTTCATTTGATGCCATGTCCAGAGCAGAACTAGATTTTAGCTTCTTGGAGGAACCCAGCTCCTGCAAGAAGGAGACATTATGATACTTGATAATGAAGTATAGAACTGCCAGAAATGCAGGTTGCTGGGCTCCAAATCCTGCATGCACATCCCATTCCCCATCACTGTTTTCTCCTAGTCTGATTTCTCCCACACACTGCTCCTTATAACCTCTACATCCTGCCATCCTTTCTGTGAATCCTTAATAGAAAGTCAAGAAACTGCTTTGAACACCAGGCATCAGTCCCACCTCTCCTGTCCATATAGTACACTGCTCTCATAGTAGTGACCAGCTGTCTTGGTCATCACTACCTGACATACATTTCCCTTGATGGAATTAATCCTGTGAGGAGTCACACTTAAACGTGTGCAGAGCACACCCTGAATAAACATCTTAGGTTTCATCCCCACAACATTTGAGCTGCTCTGTTCTTAGGCCTAACTTGTCCAACACACACACTTCTTCTGTAACCAGACCCCACATGGTTCAGACTTCAGAAGCAGTAGGACACTAATTATGTGGACCTATGCTACTGGCCATCACCTTCTCCGACCCAGCATACCCAAACTCGTACCTTAGCATACCTAGACACTTCATCCCTGGGCTTCAACTGCTCCCCAAATACATACCCTTAATAGCCAGTGAGACCCAACCTTACAGGTCACCTTACATCAAGGGGGGGGTGGTGGTGCTGCTCATCTTTGGATTTAATCTCCGCTCAGCACCAAATACAACCTTCATTCTTGCTGCGGCTGCTGCTTTCTCTGCTTTTGTTTGGAGACCATTTTCACTGCCTTCCCCAGTATTTTCTGTTCTCCATGTCTTGTGTTTTTTCTTTCTCTTACTTTGTTCATTACACAGAGGGAAAACAGACTCAGGCCTTTTAAACAAAGGCATCTCCTGTTACAAAGGAAGAAGACCAACATTCAATGATGATACATGCAGCAGCTCAGAATGTAGGGTCCATGCTTAAATTTCTTCCCATGTTCTGTTCACACTGCCCACCCACCCCTTCCCCCCGCAGTGGGAGCTCCATCCACACACACATGCAGGTGTCCATCAAATACTACTATAACCCTGCAGGGGACATATGAATGTGCAGTAAAGAGCATTTGTAAAGTGTGTCTAGAATCTCCACTGGAGGGTGCTACTAGCTCTGTCATATGTCAGACTAGATTTGGGCAGAATAGATGAAGTGTATGGAGACTTATTTCTGGGGAGCACTGTGGTGAGACAGAAGGAGACGTGGCCTTTAATCATTTTAATTTTTCTTTTTCTTAGATTTTTAATTGTACATGGAAAACGTTCTACTTTCACTTGCAAGAATCTCCTGCTTCTTTCTCTCCAGTAGCCAGCAACTGCCTCATATCTACTTTTAAGTCAAACCTTCTGCTTGCCTTTGGGAGTGTCTCCTGCCTGTGTCCCAAAGTGCAGGTATCGGCCTCATCCCCACCTGCATCTGCTGGGAGAGTGGGACCAAACTCTGAAAGTGAGAAAGCAGCAGAGCTGCCATGGAAATGCAAGACACTGACAGCATGCATATAGGAATGTGGCAGGTGGGTGAGCTGCTCATCTTCTCCCCTCTTCACTCATTACCTGGCCACCCCTCTTGAACTAAAACAAGACTACATTGCAGCAAAAGAAGTAGAGGGAGAATTCTGTATTTATCTCTGTGCTTCCCTTGTATTCTTTTTCTCAGTTCTATTTCACTTATACCCTGGCCTCTCTTGTTTTCACTTCCCCTTCCCCTCCCCTTTCTATGACTCCTACCTCATTTCTCCCATCTTCTCCTTCTGGCTCTTGATTCTGTGTTCCTAATTGTTTGTACTTCTGCTTTCTGTTCTGTTTCTTTCTGTTGCTCTGTCCCTGGCTTAAAGGGGACGTGGGGTTCAGCCACGGAGAGGAAAGTAACAACTGGCAGAAGGAGAAAGTGCGAGAAGCGAAGAGTGGGGGTGTGCACAGGTAAGTGTGCTCAGAAGTCCATGCTCTAGCCTCATCCAGCCCTGATTCTGCTCCATCTGTTTCTGTCTCTAGACTGGCTATGTCAACTCCCCTTGGATGTTCTGCTCTCCTCCAGTTCCTGTGGCTTTTCTTTTCCTTTTTCTTGTTTTCCTTCTGGAAAAAAGAGACACAATAAATTGTAATGATGAGATACAGAGCAGCTCTGAATGCAGAGCTTAGGACTTCACTTCTCCTCTAGCCGCTATGTACAATGCTCCCTCAGTAGGACTGTAAGGCTAAGTCTACACTACCCATTTTTGTTGGAAAAAGCTCCTCAATTTGTGTAGTTTTTTCTGACAGCTTTTCTGGAAGAGGGGCCAAATGGGTCTAGACAGGGCCAAATGGTGGAAAAGCCTTCTCTGTTGGAGGAACTTATTCCTGATGAAACAAGGAATACAGGGCTCCCCGAAAGAGCGTGTTTGCTCTTCTGCAAAAAAAGGTATCACGGAAAAACCCTGCAGTGTAGACATCGTCTAAGTGTGATTGCCTATAGTATACCTCTCACATAACTAGCCTACTTGGTCTGAATTCCCGATTATTTCATATGTTACACAAGACCCTGGACTTTTTCTCCTCACGTTACTACTTCTCCCCAATGGGGCCTCCACCCTACTCTGGAGCAACAGCTCTTTGTTGCAAAGAAGAGGCAAATTCATTTCCATTATTAGTTGTGGTGCTTAGTAGACACTACCACAAATAACTATGTGCTACATGTTTTCTAGCTGTAGAAAGACTGTCACGGTTCCATGGAGCTCACTGTCCAGGCTAGACAAGCAGAGGTCAGGGAAAGGGGAAGAACAAGAGGTAATTTATACAGCAGTCAACTAGGGAGAGGGGCTTAGAGAGCTGGGGCTGGTTTGGTAGTTATTTTCATGCCTCTTCCACAGGAAGTAGACAGGGTCTCTTGAGGAATAGTTAGCCTGTGTAAGGCAAACAGGATCTTGAACTGCACACATCTCCAATACCTTTCATGGAAAGAGGGGAAAGAAATCCTTGTCTGCCCTTCCACGTTGCTGTCATTGGTCTTTCCCAGCTCCTGATCTTTTGCAATATTTTATCTCCCATTGTGCTCTGACTAAAACCTCATTTCTTACTGCTGTGGTTGCTTTGTCTTCGGCATCTGTTTCTAGACCCTCCTCATCACCAGCTCCAACATTTTCCTCTCTCTGTTTCCACTTTTTTTTCTTTTTCTCACTTTGCCAGTTGCTCAGAAGTAAAATAGATTCAGGTCTTTTGAAAGTCGGTGACTCCTGGGGAAAAAAGACTGAAATTAAATGATGCAACATGGAACAGCTGAGAATGTGGGGATCTGAGGCCAGATCTATACTACATTGGAAGGTTAAGTAAGATACACAACTCCAGCTACATAAATTATGTATCTTATGTATGTTGATGTATCTTACATTGCATTTCTGCGCCATCCACGTAGCCTGAGGTTGACAGGAGCAAACACACCTGTTGGCTTCCTTTACTCCTTGTGAGGAGCAGGAGTACCAGCACTGACGGTGGTGCCATCTGAGTTTGATTTGGCGGGTCTGAACTAGACATCTTAATCGAACCCCAGAAGATCGACTGCATCAGCGTCTATCTTCCCATAGTGTAGATGGGCCCTGAGACTGGCTTCTTCTGTAGCTCTGCATACATTGCTCTCTGTGGTGGCTTCCTCCCTCAGCAAGAATGCTGCCCCTGGCATAGGAGTTCCAACTGCTCTAACTCACATGCACACAATTACCTGATGACACCACAGTCCCACGCTGGAGGGAGGGAGGAATCAAGTGGAGGTTATATTAATGTTTGGTTTTGCAATAGCCTCACTCCTGTTTTACTTTTTGCTTACTGGGCACATGTGGAAAAGTTGTAACTAGAACCAGAAAATAACCCTAAGAACTTGCTATAATGATCCAGAGAGAGTGAGGGTGTGAGTGTGGATAGATATAGTGTGGGTTCTGCCCTATGCCATTATTAGCTCTGCTTAATTCTGTGTTAAATCTCCCTACCCTGAGAGGAAAATTACCTTAATCCTTGCTGTTCCTGCTGCTTGTGTCGCTAGAGCATCCTTGTCACCTTCCTCTGTATGTTCTACTCCTCTCCATTTCCTGTGTTTTTCCTTTTTCTTTTGTTTCTTTTCCGCACTTTGCCAATTGCTGAGAAGAAATCTGGATTCGGGCCTTTTGAAGAAAGGTGACTCCTGGCATAAAAGACACTGAAATTTAATGGTGAGACATAAAGTAGCTCAGAACATAGACCCCTGAATTTCTCTTCTTCTTTAGCTCTGCATACTGTATACGGCTCTCCCAGCAGCTCCTGACTCACTTGGAATTTGTTCTCCATTATCCTACTCATTCTCACAAATGGCCGGTCTGTTTTGGCTCAAATTTGCCAAAAATATAACCAACATGAGACAGATGGCTAGTACTGTATGTAAAATTTCAGTTCATAGGGCTAACATTTGGCAAAGTTATAAGCAATTAAAAATAACATCTAATCATGGGAAATATTGGGGAACCTTAATAGTGTTATCAGCCCCAGCTATGCCATGTAAAATGTGACTTCAGGACTAGGGTTTTGGCAGATAAATTCTGTTTGGGTTGTTTATTAGGGGACTTTTTGTACATTTGGCTTTAATACATGATAAATTCTACTTTCCACTCTGAAATTTAGAACCTCAGTACTCTTCTGGGTTAGTTTTCCTTCCTGTCTTTCTTTTTCTGGATGAAGGTAACACCCTCATTCCTACCTTCAATCTCATTTCCCTGTAGCCACACAGAAAAATGTGGTCATAATCTAAAAACTGGGGTGCTGGAGCAATTTGCATAGTGGGGTGCTGCAAGCCATTTAACCAAAGTTTATACCCTGGATATGATGGAAAACACCCAAGCCAAGGAATGTGGCAGCATTACCTGGCACTCTTAGTCCGAGCATCCATGTCTGAAAGTGGTAAACTGGGATACCTGGCACAGGAATGTAGGGAGTGTGTGACTATTAACCCCTCCACCATCACCCCCAGCATGTCCTGAATAGTATTACCTCAATTCCTGCTCTTCCTGCTCCTGATGACTCTGCTTCTTCTCCTTCTGTCTCTAGACAATCCTCTTCCCTTTCCCCTGCATTTAATGCTCTTTTCCAGTTCCTGTGTCTTTTCTTTTTCTCTTGTTTCTTTTCCTCACTTTGGTCATTGTGGAGAAGAAAACTGAATTGAGCCCTTTTGGAGGAAGCAGGTGACTCCTGGTAGAGGGAGAGTTTCTGAAATGTAATGATGAGACACAAAGCAGCACAGAAAGTAGGACACAGGATTTCAATACTTTCCCTCTCCCTTTTCAGAATAAATACTGGAAGTACAGAGATGGCAGAAGGAATTACCCTCTGCTGCTTTTTCTGTGTTTTCTCCCTATCTAGTTTCCCTAGTCCCAAACAGAGGCCCACTTCTTTTCTGTTTTAATCACCTCATGTTCTTGTGAATCCTACCTCATTTCTTGCTTCTCTTCCTTCTGTTTCTAGATTCTCCTTTCCTCCTTTCTGCTCATTGTTTGGTGTCTGAAAAATCAGGATAAACTTTCTCTCGAGTTTCTTTATCACCCTTTGTCCTTTGTGCAGAGAAGTGGATTTCAGCCTTTTGAAGGAAGGCTTCTCCTGGAGAGGAAGAGATGGTGACACTTAATGAGATGGTTTGGTTGCTCTAATGGTTAGGTCCTGGGCATCAGTACCCTGCTTCCGCCCATCTCTTAGGTACACTGATCCCATAATAAGACTTCACTTTCCTTGGCTCTGTCTCCCAGTATCACACTACTCCTTGAACGGAAGTCTCCCTTTATTTAGGTTTCATCCCAGATGCATAGTAGTCCCAAATGGGAACCCCACCCTCCCGAGGCTTCAGCTTACACATACACTCCCACTCTTCAGTGGAAGTCTGTTCTTAGGTTTCATTTTCCCAACACACACAAACTCATGTTGGGATCTACTTCACCCCTTACTAGCCCACAGTTCTGCATTAATTGGACTTCCACTTCCAGGTCTTCAGCCTTCACTGCCCTCTGTCTTGGGATTTCACTGTCCAAATGCCTATAATTCTGCCACAGTCTTCATCTGCCTCACAGACACACTCTCACACTGCTTTCTCCCCACTCCCCGCAAGAGACCTTCCATGTCAGCTTCACCCCCAAACATACTGCTCCTTCAGTGAGATTCCCCTTTCCATCCTCTCATCTCATCCTAAGCACATACACATTAGCTGCACCTCCCCTACCAGTGACCCACTCCTTGGTTTTGTTCCCCCAACAGGCACTACCCTCCCCCTAGCCTTACTCTGGCTGGGCCAGGGATTTCCCTACACCTCCCCTATGGGGGTGTATACCCCCCTGAATTTCCCCAACACCTCCCCAGTTTTGTGAACTATGGTGCCATACAGCCCACCTTCCCCCTCATTGGCCCTGACACCTCCCCTTGTAAATTTGAACCCCCATTTCAATTGCTGGGGAGGCTACTGGGCTGGGCTTCACTCCCATGACACACATTGCTCCCCAGAACAGCTTTCCTGTACATCCCTCCAATCACTGCTACCTCAGCAGTACCTAGCCCTGCCTTAGAGAGAGCCACCCAGCTGGGGACGGAGGGGGTGAAGTCCCAGGATGGCTTGCTGCTTGCTGCTGCTCTGCAGCCCCTAGGAGGCACAATCCCAAATGCGCACCATTGGGTCCAGTAGGGGAGTCGCACAGAGACTGCCCCAGGGCTTCGTTTCCCCTCTCTGCCACTGGAATACACAACCCAAACCCACGACAGTTAAACTGTCCGCCCTGACATTCCAGGCCCCCCCACGCTTCTCACCCCCTCCCAGCTCGAGAAAAGCTGGTGCATATTGGCCTGGCCAGTCTGGTGGCTGGGCCAGTCTGCTTCAAGCCTTTTCATCATACATAGACCAGGGTAGCCTTGAATTTTAAATATTCTCGATTAGCATTAAATTGTTAAAGCTAAGGACACAATAAGCCACACTTAGCTTGAGGGTTTACGCCTCTAACTCAGTTACAGACAATTTAATTTAGTAGAGGGCCCTGGATGATCCTTTGAGTGATAGAACCAAATTGTATTCAGAAGACAAGTGGTTCGTTTTGCAAACAGGCCTACAATTGCCATTTACACAAGCATTTACTATTGCACTGAACTAAAGAGATGATCTGCTGTGCTGATGGAGGATCAATCCACTGAACAGAATGAAGTGTAGCTTTACAATCCTGTAACTTACAGGTATCTTTCTAGTGTTAACTGGAAATCACCCACAATTTAGCAAGGCTACTCTTTTTATAACCTATTATAATACTCATTAACATTAAACCCCTTCTTTACCGTAGTCACACTGGCTCTACCTTACACATTTAAATTAACACCTGCACCAATGTCCAGCCCATGCTAACAGTATAGCTAAACATTTTCATAAAACATCCCAAAGTCTCAAAAAACATTCAGGCAGGACTCATCTGTGTTGTACCAACCCCCAGCAGTTCCAGGACAGCATCTATGTAAGATGCCTCCCTGTACTAGACTCTGCACCAGCACCAGGAGTAGCCAGAGGCAAAAAAGGTGGCTGGTGCTAGATGCACTGAGGGAGCTGGGATAAGAGTAGAGGGCCACAAGGAGTAGGAAGTGAGCACAATGAAGTTCTTGGAGGGCACTCAAGGAGGTGGCCCCGTTTGAAGTGGTGGTGGTGAGGGTTTAAACAGCAAAAATTCATGCCAGACCCTTAGGGCACGTCTAAACTATATTCCTCTTTCGAAAGAGGAATGTAAATGAAGCTGATTGAAAATGAAGTGCAGATTTACAAATCTCGTGCTTCATTTGCATAATTGCGTGAGCGCTTTTTTGAAAAAGGGATTTTTGAAAAAGAAACCACAGACTAGACAGGGCTTCTTTCGAGCACCCGCCCCCTTTTCGAAAGAACCCGTGCACCTCATTTTTTAAGGAGTACGGGTTCTTTCGAAAAAGGGTTGGGGTTTTTTTTTCTAAAGAACCCCATCTAGACTGCGGTTTCTTTTTCAAAGGCCGGGGGTAGGGAGGCACTTAAGAGACTACTGCAATTATAAATGCGAATTTTTTACATTTAAAATGTATTTATAAAATGTCATTTTGTTTCTGTGTGTGATGTAGTTCTTATCATTCATAATGTGCTGCTGCTATATCAGCACCTTGCCATAGATAATGAGTATTATGTAATATTTCCAAACCTGGTAAAGTCAAGTTATCTAAAAAAAAAAAAATCAAAGTATAGGTTAAACCTCTAGTCCAGGACTCTCAGATGTTGCTGGATGACAGAGCCCAAGCACAGAGGATGCTGGCGGCTGGAAATAGAGCTGGCAAATCAGGAGTCTTAACCTCAGTTAACCTTAGGGCCAGTCCTCAACCCAACTCCCTGAACCCAAATATGGCAAGTTATTTGAACTAAAGAAGATGAAATTCAACCAGGAGTAAAGTACTCCACTTAGGACGGAACAATCAGTTTCACACATGGACACAATAAGAGGTTTTTACAGGAATATTCTATTTTTCATTTCAACAGTTTTGGAACAGCAAATATCTGCACATACTTATAGATCAGTGGTTCTCAAAGTGGTATCTGCACTTCCCAGATGATCCACAGATCCAGCTCAGCTCCTTCCCTCCTCCCCCATGCAGCAAGGAACTTGTGCTGCTGTTCCAGCCTGGGGGTCACTATGCAGCCGCAAGGTGCATAAACCAGCTCCAGCCCCTGCCCGTTCAAACGTCCCAAGTAGCTGCGCTCACCTGAGGCTTGGTGTCTGGCCAGTCACGGGAACTGGAGGTACGGATGCCGAGAAGGCTCAAGCTGCGCTCCTCACCTCCCTCCTTCCCCACACGAGTGAGGGGTGTGCATCTACACTGCAGGGCTTAACTTGAAATAAGCTATGCAAATTGAGCTATGTCAATTGCATAGCTTATTTTGAAGTTGGGAGCGTCTACACAGCACTTATTTTGAAATAGAGCCCTCTTCCCTCCGACTTCCCTTCCTCCTCGTACAATGAGGATTACAGGAGTCAGAGTAAGACCACCTCTGGCTTGACAGTATTTCAACATTATTTCAAAATAAGTGCTTACTGTGTAGATGCAGATTAAGTTATTTCAAAATAATGTTGCCGTGTGTAGATGTACCCTCAGGCACCAGCACTTATTTATGGTTGCTCCATGAGAGACTTGCCCACGCTACGGGTTGCTCCTGACACCCCTTCACCTCACGCCAGTGCTCGCTGCGCACATGAGGGGAGGGAGGAGGTACAGGGCAGTCTGCTAGAACTTAAGCACATGGGGGGAGAAGTGGAGTTACTGCCTTCCCTGGGTCTGCCTGGGTGGTTGTGCTGGGAGCTGCCCTCATCCCAGGGCATGGGAACCCCTCCTTTGCCATCACTGGTTTGACACCCCCCTCCCATCCTGCACTCAGGCCACGGCACAGGGGTGGAGCAAATAACACCAGGGATACAGGTGGGACACCTGGCTATGGCTAGTCCCTATTATGTATGAGGTGCCTGCCCCCAGCTTGTGGAAAGAGGCAGAGCAAGCAAATCTGTGTGCTGTTCCCCCACCACAGAGCTGCTTGTTCTGCCTCTCTCCATGAGCCAGTCTGGGAGGGGGAAGGTCAGCACTGTACCTTATACATAGTTGGTACTGCTTTTTCCTGGATTGAAATCTAGAGCAACATTACACTTCTCTAGTTCTCATTTATTTGAAAAAGTCTTATTTGAAGAAAACTTTTCACAAAATCCCTTTAAAGTGTACATTTGAGTTACATAATGGGACTAAGTCACAGAGAGGTAGCTGTGTTAGTCTGATCTTGGTAAAACAAGAAAAGCAATCATGTATCACTTTAAAGACTAATAAAATGGTTTATTAGGTGATGAGCTTTCGTGGAGCAGACCCACTTCTTCATGCATACTTGTTGCATCTGTCCTCTTTATTCTCATCACAAAGTGATTCCCTCCAGAATGTAAGGCATGTGTACCCACCTCTTACAAGAGTCACACTGCACTTTTGATAATACATGAGAAAAATCAAACAAAGTCACAGTTATACAGATAATTTTCTCAAAATGGTAAAAAGTACAAAATAATATTCCTTCAGCATATAATCCCTATTGAAGATGACTATGAGCATTAGTGGAAATACTTGGTAATGTTAATTTTCTAACAGAGTGGTTAAGCACTGGAATAAATTGCTTAGGGAGATTGTGGAATCTCCATCACTAGATATTTAAGAACAGATTTATAAACATCTGTATGGGATGATCTGATGGTGCTTGGTTCTGTTGTGAATGCAGGGGACTGGGCTTGATGGCCTTTTGAGGTCCTTTCCAGTTCTAGTATTCTATGAGTCTATGAAATGTATTACAAGAAACAGGATTCTTAAACAGGTTAGTACATTGGCACAATATGCAGCTGGTTACATTTTTGGCCACCAACTTTGGGCTTGCACTGCTTGTGTTTCTCTTAGATTCCTGCCCGAATACAAAATTGGTATCCGCATCTTGCAGTAAAAAAGTACAGCTGGCAGGATGGTAAGAAACACAAAATGGTATGAAAAATTAAGCCCTGCAAATCCATGGATATCCAATTTGTATCCATGGGTCTGCGGTTCATTTTTGCTCCAGCACATTCTGTTCATGGTGGCAACCTGCCATGTGCTCCACAACCTATGTGAGAGCAAGGGGGAGACTTTTCTGCCAGAGTGGGGGGCTGAGTTTGGCATCCAGCTACTCAGATTCCCTGGCCAGATGTTCAGTGCCATTCTGAGAACACATCAAGGGGCTTTGCTCATCAGAGAGGCCTTGAGGGAGAGTTTTGTGCAAGGCCAGTTATGAGACTTTCCCCCATGCCTCTCCACATGTGTGCTTTCTGTGTGCCTTTCATCCCCTCCCTTCCCCTCCCCATGCCCGCTGCTTGCCAGAGAGAGTCTTATTGGATTCCCCTGCTCTTCCTCTCCGCAGCAAGTTCCCTTGCACAGGATCAGTCTCCTCCACGTTGCTGTGCTTGATCAGATGTGGCTGCTGAGTGTGAGCATGACCTTGGGCTGTGTACTCGGCTTTGCTATATATTTCCATGACCCCAGACTTCTTAGTGGTGGCTTGTCCTGGGAAGGTGTCCCAGCACAGAGGCCAGAGTAAGGCAGGTGTTTCCAGGAACCACGTGAGAAGGACCAAGGGGTTCCTGTGTGACTGCGTTATCGACCTGAGAGCTTCAGACTGGTGCTCCATCTGCACCCACGTGCACAGGCTAATATGTGCCACCCCCAAAGCAAGTAGGCCGAGAGAGGAGTGTGCAGCCTGCCCCCTGCATGTAGATAGGAAAAATTATAGACCTCACTTCAAGTACCCTTCCTCGGGTTCCTCCAAAGCCTGGGAGACATCCTGGTGGGAGAAGGGGGGACTGGCTCCAGGGTGAGGAACAGGTCCTGGCTGGCAGGCATGGTTGCTTGGCTGACGACTTCCTCCTCCGCTGCTGCCACTCCAGCCTCCTGAAGGCAGACACCTGGCATGTTCTATCCAGACTCCACAACTACAGCGGGGGGATGTGACCGCTCTCCTCTCCCCTCCCCCATCCCAGGATGGCATCCACCTGGTCATAATAGCAGCAGCTGTGTGGTGCCGCCCTGGAGCATCCGCTCTGCTCCCTGGCCTTGTGGTATGTCTGCTGGAGCTCTTTGATTTTCATCCGGCAATAGTCGAGTGCCCAGGTGTGGCTTTTGTTGGCCAGGCTGGCGACAATACATCTGTAGACATCGGCATTTCTCTTTCTGGTGCAGAGATCCTAGAGATTGGTCTCCTCCTCACAGGCCTTGATGAGGACTAGGATCTCCACACCAGTCCAGGCTGGAGCTCTCCTGCATCCCTGGCCAGTGGCAGCTGAGGGAGCAGCCGGAGTGCTGGCAGCTGTGAGAGGGTGTGAGGGAGCGTTGTGGGGGGGTCGCTCATGGCTACCTCACTTGCTGCTGTGTTGCACGGGCTTTCACAACTCTCCACATGGCACAAGCCCTTCTCCTGCTGCCAGGACCTAAGCTCTGCAGGAGGAGAGGAGCAGTGGAGATGCCACAGGTGGCCAGAGTGGTCAGAGCTGCAGCTGAGAGAGGCCTCTGGGAGCCAATTATTTTGTATTAGCAGCACCACATTAACACTATTTTGAAATAACTTTCAAAATTAGCACTATTCCCCAAGGAAAGCAAGAGTACAGATTTTGAAATAAGCACACTTGGTAGTGTGGGACGCTCTGCTTATAAATTCGATCTAAGGGGGGCGTTATATGGAAATAATGCCCTAGTGTAGACCAGAGCTAAGGTGCCACAGGACTGATCATTGATTTCAAAATTATAAAAGGTTTTGTTTTTTTAAATAAAGTAGCAGGGGTGGGGGGAGAGAACATCCAGTTTTAGGTATCAGTGAATAATTCAGCTCATCCATTTTCAGCTATTCTTCTATAACTAGCCAATTAGCCCATCATAAGATGGGATTTTCAAGTCTCTCCTCCACGTTGGTCTTCTCTCCTGAGCCTCCGGTCTCTCTCTCTCTCTCTCTCTCTCTCTCTCTCTCTCAGCTCTCCTCCACCTCCTGCCTCTCTCTGTCTCTTCTCCTCCCCCTCCTGCCTCTCACGCGGGGGACCGCGGCACCCAAACAGCCGCTTGCGCAGCTTGCTCCCCTGCAGCGGCCCGGCTGAGTGGCACAGAAGTCAGCCAAGTGCCATGGCGGGAGGCGAAGGATGTGACTTGGGCAACAGAGTCGCCCAGAGGGAACAGCCAGGGAGGCAACAGCGCCGCACAGAGGGAACAGCCAGGGAGGCAACAGCGCCACCCAGAGGGACCAGCCAGGGAGGCAACAGCGCTGCCCAGAGGGAACAGCCAGCATTTCAGCATTACAGAGACACACATTGGGCTACTATATATATGATATAAAATAACCATTTTAAAAACACACATCAGAGAAATACCTAGTTGGTTTAGAAGAACACTGAAGTCTAGTGAGCAGGCTTACTGAAGAAGGTAGCAGGGGAAAGAATTTCCAGTCTGAATTTCAAATACAGAAATGTTTCCAGGATGTTCAACCAAAACATTCATGCTATTAATTGTGTTCAGGATGCTCAGCTTTGTACAAATCCTAATCCATATCCTGTAGAACTTGTATTCAGACTGGAAGAGGCACATGGTGCTAGAATAACTGGAAGATTGCACAGATGTAAATGGAGGTCTAATTTGACCTTCACAACTCTTTATACCAGTAGTCATGCCCAGGATGGGAAGAACTAAGTTGGACTTCTGGATGCTAGTTGAATTTGCAAGAGGTTACCTTACATGAATCACACTGTGCAGTTCTCTACTGCCCGCCCACCCACCCTTCTTTATCATGCTTATCTTTTGTCCTTTCCGTCTCTCAGCAATTATAGCATACTGGGTTACAGGCCCAGAAATAAAAGGTCTAAAACTCAAGCAGGGATGACGTATCAGCCCAGCCTTGGGCAAGAGGAAAGCAGGATATCTCCCCCCCTCCCCACTCTGCCTCATCTCCCAAGCTTCTGCAGAAAACAAACCGTGTTCTCTTCCCTTTCTCAGGGGCTGAAGCTCTTCTCATTGGTGGGAGCACAAAACACTCGGGTACTTCTCTCCCTCTCCCCATCTGTGAAAAGTGGGATAGCCTATGGACTCCTTCCCACACCCCAACAAACGGAATAGTTTTGCAGGGTAGAAAACTGATGTGAAGGGTTGAAGGGACAGAATTGATGAGCTGCAGAATAGGCAGATGTGACGTTGCTTGCAGTTCTGTAGTAAAGAATAGACTCTCGCACACTTTTTTCAGACCACTTTATGCACTACCCTCTTCTCTTATAATTCCCCATTATGCCAAACTTTGCGATAAAAGGTCTCAATTCATCTACCTAATCTGATCTCTAAATTTGGTCTGGCCTATATTAGAAGACATGCACTAATATGGATTTTCCCACTACAGATGTGCTTCAACTGATTTAGCTGAAGTGTCTGTCCCATTCAGTTAAATCAGTTTAAGCATGATTGAAATATTTCAATCCAGCTATATTAGGGGTTTGCAACAAAGTAACTGGATTGACTTCAAAATCAATGTTTCATCACTGTAAGGTTTGTTTTGTCTTTCTAATAGAGATAGCTACTTCTCCAGTGTTGCTGAACATCATAATTTGGCAACAAAGTGTGATTTTTCTATGATGAACTGCCACTAGCCCTCTTGAAGGGGGACCTTCAGAGGAAAACCATCACTTCCTACTGAAGACTGCTCTGTAGCATTCAGTAGCAGCTGGAAACCAGCCAAGTAGTTTACAAATTTAAAGCTAATGTTAGATAATCGAGTTGGAAACTGTTGTAGGGCTCTCTGTTGAGTTTCTTAAACTTCAAAGTTTTGCAAAGAGAGAAAAGGGCGACACAAGAGATTAAGAGGCAGCGGACTAAAGGGAAAAGAGTGACAAGTGCCTTAGAAGCAATGAGGATACATAGGAAAGTGATACCTTTTTGCTACTCCTTATGCCCTCTAGCTAATGTTATGGCCTCTACTTAATTTCATTTTAGAAAATGTAACTGCAAACCTAATTCAGTTTTCAAAATACCTATAGAAAGTGATTTGAAAGTATCCAGAGCTGAAAGTATCCAAAGAAGCTGAAAGCACAGACGGGCAATGGCAAGAACAAGAGAAAATTCAATGTATCCAGCTGCTCTGCTCAGCAATTTAGGAGCAGAGAGGGAGCACATTTTCATCAGGGCAGTAGCTTTACTGGCATGACAAGATAGTTGTTGATAAGACTGATTCATCACTTACGTCAATCAAATATAGAGGTAAATTTACAGGAAGCTCAAATGGTAATTTATGCCCTGTTTCCTCAGTACAGCTGTTATACCAGCTTAGCTCAATTCTGAATTCAAATGGAATGTCAAGGTAGTTGTGGGGTTTGTACAAAAGATTCACTTTCTTTTACATCCCTGTAACACCACTGATGTCAGTAGAATGACATGGTAGGATGGAGAGCAGCAATGAGAGATGTAAATACTTTTAAGTTACAGGAACCACGAAGCCAAGATTTCATGATTGCTTATCAACAGAGCAGCCCAGATGTCTCACTAACTCAAGATGACTTAAGCCACCACATCAGAGGCTTATACAACTGCACATGCGCTAATATGATCTATGCCATCGAGTGTCAGCAGTGCCCCTCTGCCATGTATATTGGCCAAACTAGACAGTCTCTGTGACAAAGGATTAATGGACACAAATCAGATATTCGACATGGTAACACAAAGAAACCTGTTGGGGAGCATTTTAACCTGCCCAGGCACTCATTGATGGATCTAAAAGTGACTATACTATTACAAAGCAATTTTAAAAGCCAGCTGGAAAGAGAAGCTGCAGAGATTGCCTTCATCTGCAAATTTAACACCTTGAATCAAGATCTGACCAAAGACCAGCCTGGATGGGCCACTACATTTAATACCCTAATGACATCAAAAGTTAAGAGTGGGCTGATGTGCCCCATACTAATAGTCTCATTTAGCATGGCCATTCAAATCAACAAGATTTTTTCCCTGTTATTTATTTGTAACTCTGGACCACTAATACTTCATTTATCTGAAGTGGGCTGTGCCTACAAAAGCTCATGATATCATCTACATTTTGTGTTAGTCTAAGGTGCCACAGGACTAGGGATGTAAGGACTAGTCCACTAGCTGATAAGCATAAGCTTACTGGATATTTGACTAGTGAGGTGACTAATCACTTTCCCTCCCCTTGTAGCCTCTATCAGTCCCCTGCCCTAGGTGACAACAGCCTGCTTCATCCCAACTCCCTCCCAGACTCCAGTCTCCCTCCTGCACTCCAGTCCCTTACCCCAAGCTGGACCAGGGATTTACAAGCAGTGTTCCTTGTAAGCTGAGCACTGGTGTCACTGCTCGGAGACATTCAAATGCTCCCCCTTTGATTAGTAGAGTGTCCACAGCTGGGGGGTTTTGTTCTTGGGGTGCACATTCCCACATGCCTTGGTGCACGTACAAATTTATTCCCCACCTGGATGGAAAAGATTAGCAGATTGCACCCAGAACTCCCAAATCCCTCCTGTCCTAACCACTGTACCATCCCGCAGCTCCAGCTGTTACTGTGGCTTTGAGCAGTGCTTCTGCACAAGCGCTCCCACAGCTTCCCGCCCTCCAGCACACCCCTAGCGTGGGGCTAACCAAAGCTCAGCCTGATGTTTTACAGCCCCGTTTTCCTGGCCAGCGCTGCGCAAAGCCAAGAGGGGCAGCCAAGCAGCCCCGCGCTCTGGGTGGGCCGGGCGGCCGCAGCAGGAAAGGGGGGTGGGGAGCGGCAGAGACGGGGAAGGAGGCGGTTCTCTCCGGCCTGGGGAAGCGAGGGTTAAAACCACAGAGCCGGTTCTAGCGAGGACTAGAAAGTCCTGCGCAGGGGGATTGCGGCGCGGGCAGCGTCCTGTTCCCTGCTGCTCGCCCTCAACTTGGCACCGCGCCGCTACCGCCCGCGCCTTCCCTCAGCCACGCGGTGAGCCGGGCGGGGGGCTCGGGGAGGCGGGCGGAGGAGGAGGAGGAGGGAAGCGCTGCCTGTAGGAGAGCAACAAAGAGAGAGCTGGAGCCTGGACTTGGGACTGACTCAGGGGCGGGGAACAAACCAGGCCCACCCCACCCTGAAGGCGCCCCGAGCCAGATCGAGGAGGGCCTGGCGCTTCTGCGGAGTTCCTCCCCGCTGGCCAGCTGAACGACGGCCGGGAGCGAGTGACTCTGCAGATTCCGCCCCAGCATGAGGGGGAGCGGTGCAGGGATCCCTGCTGCAGGCACAGCCGCATGATCATTCGCAAAATCCATGGCTCCGCCTCCTAGGATTTCGGGAAAACGTGGAAGGGAGTTTGGGGGGAACACGGCTGAAGGCTAAGGTAGCGCTCGGCTTCAGAGGGAGGAGATTTGAGATGAAATGTGGAGGTGGGAGAAGAGAAGTACATTTTTTGCAACAGGCAAACGTGATTTTTTTTTTAACAAAAGAAATAAACTGCAGAACAGCTCCCCCAACACCATTCTGAAATTTCGCATAAATGGTGGAGCTACTCAGAAATTACAGACTACCACCAGATCAAAATAAAAAGCCCAAAGTGAGACTTTAGGTAACATAGAGCTTGTCTAAATAAGAAGTTGTGTGGCTTTAAGTACATCCCTATATACTGTAGTTTTAAAGTGGTACACTACAACCTTCCTAAGGTGGACACAGTTATACTGATGTAAAAGTGCTTATGCAGGTATAGCTTATTCCAGTATTGGAAGGCAAGGAGGTTGAGGTAAAAGTTGAATTATTTTACATTATTTATATATATTTTTGTTTCTAAAAATAAATGTTTCTACTTAAATTTGAAAATTATGACAAGCTATGTCAGGGCCTAAACTTACAAGAAACTATTTAAATAAACAAACAAAATGTGCTGAATCAAGGCACTCTCCTCAAACTTGAATGAGTGAAAGGGTTCTGATTTTTTTTTTAAGTGATCTCCATCATCAGGAGAACAATCTTTAACTTTGGAGGTCAGTTCAAACTTTATAAATATGTAACAGCTGTGTGCTATATCAAGTAACATTAACTGCACAGTAAAGACAAGAAGTAATGTTGGTATTCAAGTTTTTCCAAATGGGGGTTTTGGTCAGAAACAGCTTTTCCTTCAATTACTTTGGTTTCAGGTGTGCTAGGGTGTAAAGAGAATATTTCCTACTAGTTCACTCCAAGTTGAAAAACTTGCTTAGGAGTTGAAAAAAATAGGAAAAGTGTGTTCCTCTTCCAAGCTACGAATAAAAACCAGATGGGAGAAGATGAGATTTTCTAATTCTAAAAATGCAAATACTACTGGGACGCTTTTTTTCAAAGGATACACGTAGGATTTCAAAGGATTTCAATGAGAATTAGGAACCTAAGCTAGTCAGGCACTTTTGAAAATTCATCTAGGCATCTGAATACCTTACAAAATCTGGCCCACAGTGACCAGAAGCAATTAGTCAGTTCACTGATTTCCCTTAATACTTCCTGTGTCAAACAAAAAATATTAGTTTTAAATGCAAACCAGGTTTTGATAAACTTACTTTTGTTCTTACCTATCCAGTACTTTTATTGAATTAATAAAAGCAAATTTTTAAAAAAGGTGGCTTTGTACATTTTTAGCTGAATTCCAAACTTCATGCAAATGCAGCTTGACACACATCCAAGTATAAAAAAAATCATCTAGCAAATAATGAATGCATCATTCCCCATTTTCATACAAAATGTAAAAAAGAATCTGAATAAATGTCTATTAAGCTATTGGCTTGCTTAAATAAATGTGTCTATATGTAATGTTATCTTACTGATTAGCAAAAAGGAGTATCAAATGCCGTGTAAAGACTGTATATTTGGTTGCAAATCAACATGTTCTAATGGTTCTACCAGTCAGTGGGAATGAATCTTTCTTTGGGAAAATAATTAAAAGTACAAATGCAAAACAGGATTGAAATCAATTATTTAAATTGAAGCTTCCAGCTTGTTACTTTTAAATCATGATTAGAGTTGGTGCTTTAAATCATTTTGATTTAAGCAAACTATTCTGTTGGTAGGTGAATAATGGGTATATTAAAAATTGGTTATTATTGTAACCATATATCTGCTAAAAAATTGAGTGGTTACACAGTTACACACTGGCTCCCTGGGAGCGGGGCGGAGCCAGTGTGTAACTGTTTGGGTTTATCAACTCCTGCTTCTTGGCTACCTGTTTAAATGGCTTCACTCTTACATTCCTTGTGGGTAAGGCACTTTTTGTACCAATTATAACTGTGCCCACATTAGGGATTGTATGGTATACCTGTTTTTAGTAAAAATCACCCCTATAGCTGAAATAGCTATATTAATACAAAATTGGCGTGCAGACTAGGCATTACACTGTGCATTTATAAAAATACACAACTTGAGAAGAGAATATGTTAAGTGACTACAACCATCAAAGATCTGTAAAGATGATGCATCAGCCATGGCCACTACATTATTTGGAAAGGGGGTTAAATTTCACTTTGCATCCTTTTTCTCCATTTTCTCTTAGGGTGCATCTACACTGCATCCATAGGTTGAAATAAAAGATGCAATTTGAGCTATTCACATTGCGTATCTTATTTCAATCTAATTTTGAAATAGCTTATTTTGAAATTTGGCACTGTCTACACAGCACCAAATTGCAAAGTAAAGCACTATTCAGAAATGTCCCTTAACCCTTGTGGAATGAGGGTTACAGGGACGCCAGAACAGTGTGCCTGTTATTTCAAAGTCTATTTTGAAATAGCGGGCGTGTTTAAAGACACGGAATAGCTATTTCGGGATACTTCCAGTATCCCAAAATAGTGCTGTTGTCTAGACGTAGCATCAGTGTTTCCGTTACAGTCTAAGCAGACAGCAATCCTGGGATGTGTCTGCAGATCCCCATAGCATGCTTGGTTGGTAGACTTAAAAGAAAATGATGAGAACTAGTGACTAGTAGGATGTTTTAGGGGGAGGCTGCCAGTTTGCAGGAAGTACCATTGAGAGAAGGAGGGAGATGGGATAGATCTGAGAAGGTGTCTTGTAGCAAATGAAAAGTTTGGAGAGGAAAGAGTTATTGGAGGAAGAGCATTTAGGGGTGAGTGAGGTTCTGAAAATTGAAGGGAAGTGAAGTGAATCGCTGAGATGGAAGGTGTGCAGATTAGTGAGATGGGATTGAGGGTGAAATAAGGGATAATGTCAGAACATACTTAAACAGACTGCTGAAAAGTACAGCTGCTGGCCTTCTATGTGTCAGAAAATGGGAGGCTGATCCTCATCGCCACATCTGTGTTGAACGTGACTGGCAGTCATGGCCATCGCTACCCATATGTAGAATATGCAGATGCACAGAATAGAATATGCACCTGAAAATTTGGGGCACCACTGGCTCTTAATGTCCACCCTGCCACACACCCCCTTCCTATTCCTGCTCTGTGGCTCCACTTCTGGAGAGGATCTAGTTAAATTAAAAATGAAAAAGCCTGCCAGGCCTATTAGCAGAACCTGTGAAAGAGCCATTCAAATGGAAATGAAGCCATTTAACAGACATTTGCCATCCCCAGGTATACACTATGGCTTCGTCTACACTGGTGCGTTATCACGCAAAAACTCTTTTGCGGAAGAGTTCTTTTGCAAAAACTCTTCCAGAAGAGTGTCTACACTGGCATGTGCTTTTGCGCAAGAGATGTGCTTTGGCGCAAGAGCATCCATGCCAGTGTAGACGCTCTCTTGAGCAAGAAAGCTCTGATGGCCATTTTAACCATAGGGCTTTCTTGCGCAAGAAATTCATGTTGCCTGTCTACGCTGGGCTCTTCTGGAAGAGCTCTTGCGCAAGAGGGCTTATTCCTGAGCGGGTTTGTCAGAGTTCTGGCGCAAGAAGCCCTGATTTTATACATTAGAATGTCAGTTTACTTGTGCAAGAACACGCGGCCAGTGTAGACAGGCAGCAAGTTTTTGCGCAAGAGCGGCCGCTTTTGTGCAAGATCGCGCCAGTGTAGACACAGCCTATCAGTTTCTGAATTTACTGTTATAGGCTACACAGGACCTTAGTTTAAAATTTGCTTTAAAAATATTTCATTAGTGTGTTGCTGATGATTTTAAAATCACATCTCAAAAAATCACACGCACACCAGCTGCCATCGGGTATAGAGGCACCAGTATAATAAGTACTGCATAAGGCCCCATAAATCCTAAGGATGATCCTGCTGGCAGTGACGCTTTTGTCTACAGCCTCTGTGTGAAAATAACTTTCCTGTCCTGTCCACTTTCTGGGGAAAGATATGAGTCACAAGACTATGAGCACACAGTCCTCCACCACCAGTTGATGGGAGCTTGGTCACTGATCTCAGTGTGTGCAGGATTATTCTTCTGGGTCCTAGTCCTGCCAAAGAATCTGCAAGGACGGGCCCTAATCACTATGCTGAGTCGTGACTAATTCAGTAGGACTCTATCCAAGTGCAACACCCTCTCTTGTGCTGATCCCTTTGAAGAATTGGGGCCAAAATGTTCTCACATTAATTGTTTCTTTCCCCAGAGAAGGGACAGGTCAGGAAAGACAGGATCACAGTGATAAGGCATAAGGTTAGGCACCATTTTTCCACTGTGGGACTTTTGGACATACTTTCCCCTCATTGAGCACATCTGATTGTTGTTGAGGTTCGCTATCCCTGTTTTCTTTCCCAGGTTTTTGGATTGTTAGGGATGAAGTGGCCTGGTAGATGGAAGAAGGAATAGAACCACGTGTCTTTGATCTCCAGGGCCCCAAGAAAATGGAGGGCCCAAGAGACATGTATACAGGTAATTAGCTGGTTTTAAAACTGGAATTTCAACACTGCTCTCCTGTCAGTCTCATTCTGTGATCTCATAGACCAGAGTGGCCAAATGTACTGACCCGCTGAGCTGTAAATAGCAATCTTCAAAAGTTCAAGAGCTGCAAGACACACACAACCTGCCCTGTGGGGCGGTGCCTGCAAGAGTGCGGGGGTAAAGCCATGAGATCCTTCTCCCTGCAGGGCAGAAGCCCCTGGTCCCACAGTCCACTACCGGGCACAAACTGTGAGCTCCCCTCCACCCAGTCTGGAAGGTGGAGAATAGGGGGTGGTGCCTGGGTGGGGTTCTGTGAGCCTCACTTTAACTGTAAAAGAGTCACATGTGGCTCATGAGCAGTAGTTTGGCCACACCAGTCATAGGCTCTGCTATAGTAGAAGTTCATTGTTCTCCGCAAGACTAGCCTATACATTGGTTCACCAGGCACTCTACTTGCTTTAGATTCTTCCATTTGTAAATTAAATCCAGAGTATTTGTCTAACTGAAAGTTGAGGACAAGAAACATATAACTTTCAAAAATTAGAGCCTAATTTTAGGCTCCTGAGGAAAGGTCACCAATGAGACTTAGATTCCCTAAGTCCATATTGAGACACGTAAGTGGGGGATTTTATAAAGTACATATCTTTTTTACATCTCTTTTGAAATATTTGGCCAGTATTTTCTGTTTATTCATAACACATACTTTCTCTCTATTATGGAGGCTTTGTAGCAAAACCCAGGTAATGTAAGTGGTTTTCCACTTAAAGTAGAGTTCAAATCCCTTATAAAACATAAAATCTTACCCTTTTTATGACCCAAAGTATACTCTTTGCCAGTGTTTCCTCTAAGTTAGTTTGACTTATCTTAGGTGTATGGAAGGTTTCTTCCCTCAACCTGGCTGCCTCCTCTAGAGGGGGTGGAGTTACAACAGCGATGGAGAAATCCCTTCCATGGCTGTCGTGAATGTCTTCACTACAGTGGCACAGCTGCAGCACCTCAGCTGTGCTGCTGTAGTGGTTATAGTGTGCAGCTCTACCCTTAAGCTTAGCAGTGTACTTGTGACACACTTTATCCCTTTTTGAGCTAGGCAATGAGTGCTGTCCGGATTCTCTCTTTATTTCCCTAGATGACACGATTGCAAGAGAAAACAAAGAGGAGAACCCTCAGCTGAAGCTAGACCCAGGAAAGAAACTGGACACACCTGCTGGCCCCATTAACTATCAGAGGCCGTATGGGAGAGAAAATCACTATCAGTGTACAGAATGTAGAAAAAGCTTCAGTGTTCATTCGGCGCTGATCAAACACCAGAGAATCCACACTGGAGAGAAACCCTATCAGTGCAGTGAGTGTGGGAAGAGCTTCAGTGTGAGCTCAACATTGGTTACGCATCAGAGGATCCATACAGGGGAGAGGCCCTACAAATGTGTGCAGTGTGGGAAGAGCTTCAATCAGAGCTCACACCTCACTCAACATCAGAAGATACACAAGGGAGAGAAGCCATGTACATGCACTGAATCTGGAGAAGGTTTTATTGATAGCTCAACATGTGTGAAACATCCAGGACTGCATGCTGGAGTGGGGCCCTATAAATGTGCCGAGTGTGGGAAAAGCTTCAATCGGAGCTCCACACTCTACAACCACAACAGAATCCACACGGGAGAGAAACGGTACAAGTGTGAGCAGTGCGGAAAAAGCTTCAGCGTGAGCTCTAACCTTATTAGACATCAGAAAATCCACATGGAGCAGAAACCCTATAAGTGTCTTGAATGCCGGAAGAGCTTCAGCTTATACTCTGATCTGGAGGTGCATCAGAGACTTCACCTGGGAGAGAAACCCCACAAATGTTCTGAGTGCGAGAAAAGCTTTGACCAGGAATCGCAGCTCCAGAGACACCAGCGAGTTCACACAGGAGAAAACACGTATGAGTGTGTGGAGTGCGGGAAGACCTTCAGTAGGAAGGGGAACCTCCTGAGACACCAGGAGATCCACACTGGAGATAAGCCCTACCAGTGTAATGAATGTGGGAAAAGCTTCAGCCGAAGTTCTTCGCTCATGCAGCATCAGCGCATCCACACTGGAGAAAAACCCTACAGCTGCATCGAATGTGGCAAGAGTTTCAGCTTTAGCTCCCAGCTCGCCACCCACCAGCGGATCCACACCGGGGAGCGGCCCTACACATGTAACGAGTGTGGGAAAAGCTTTGTGGATAGTTCAGGTCTCATTCAGCACCGGAGAATTCACACGGGAGAGAAGCCCTACCAATGCACCGAGTGTGGGAAGAGCTTCCGGCAAAACTCTGTGCTGATTCAGCACCGCAGAACCCACACTGGTGACAAGCCCTTTGAGTGCGGGGAATGTGGGGAATGCTTTAGCCAGAGCTCCACGCTGATCACACACCAAAGGATTCACACTGGGGAGCGGCCCTACCACTGCAGCGAGTGCGGGAAGAGCTTCAGCGAGAGCTCACACCTCACCCAACATCGGAGAATCCACACTGGGGACAAGCCCTACAAGTGTGGCGAATGTGGGAAGAGCTTCATTCAAAGCTCGCAGCTCACCACCCACCAGCGGATCCACACAGGAGACAAACCCTACCAGTGTCACACCTGTGGGAAGAGCTTCAGTGACAGCTCAGCACTCACCCAGCATCAGAGAGTCCACACGGGGGAGCGACCGTACCAGTGCACAGAGTGCGGGAGGAGCTTCAGCCAGAGCTCAGCCCTGGTGCAGCACTGGAGGATCCACACTGGAGATAAGCCCTATGAGTGCACTGAGTGCGGGAAAACATTCAGTCAGAGCACAGGACTCACTCAGCACCGGAGCACCCATGCTGGAGAAAGACGCTGATACCAGGACCCTTGGGCCACGTGGCACTCTATGTCCATGATGTCAGGAGTGGCTTCTTGCTGTACTAAATGATGCAATAAAGTGGAAGCAATGTTAACTGATCATTAAACTATTGACTCCCAATCAACCTCTTAATTAAAATCTTCCTAAAAATGCATCTGTGACACTGAGACAACTAGCCCTTCCCCACAACTGGCCCCCAAACCTCAGGGAACATTATAAAATGTTAAGCTGAATCACTGGGGAATTTAGCTAGAGCTTCTGTGCAGTGTGGCTGCCTGCTTACCCCTCTGATGTAGCTACAAAACTTGGGGAGTGAAGCTGTCTCAGAAGTGGCAGAAGCTCTGAAGGAATATGGAGGAGACTGCAAGAGAGATTTCCACCTCAGGCCATTTATATCAGATAGAGGAAATGCCATCCAGTTAGCTAAGCAGGCTATATGCCGAGCTCCACTCCTGAGCGTAGGAACTCTGTGTTATAGTTGCCTCTCACAACTGTGCAGTTCCCAGAATGTGCGGCAAGAAAAAGATCCTTCCATGTGTCTCTCCTCTGCACCTAAAACATGCATGGCTCAGGGCCTGCACAGGGGGAGGTGACTGTCCTTATTTCTTTAGGATGTCTACCACTTCCTTTTAACCCTCCCACAAGTCACTGCTTCATCCTCTTCTGCCCTCTTACCTGAAAGAGGGGATTGTTCTTTTCCTTGCTCACCTGTACACAGAGGATTCCCCATTCAGCGCTTCCTGCCCTCCTTTATCAAGGAGCAGGGCAGTGAGAGGTGCCAGACACCTCATGAGTTCCCCCTTATGGGGAAAACTCAACTACAAATGGATGTGTTATCCTGGTAAAAAGGCCTTGTTCTGACTGAGCAAAGGCCCTGTTTTGGGAGCAGCAGGTGCGGCATTGAAGGATTCCTATTTCATGTGCCAGTGACATTCAAGGAGGCAGCTATCTATTTCACCTCAGAGGAGTGAGCTCCTCTGAACAAAAGGCAGAGGAAGCTTTAAGGGGAAATTGCATATTAGCCACTAGAGGACCAACATGGGGTTGAAATGTTACCCTTATACTGAATGTGGGGGCATTTCAGTGGCAGCTCAAATCTCATACATCAGAGAATCTATATGAATGAGAAACCCTAGTGTAAATGGACAGGGCATATGTGGGGGAAATTATTCTGACATAGCAAAGTCCTTTTATCCAAATACAGAATGAGCCCTGTGGCCATTTGGTTGTATAGGAGCCAAAAGCCAATATGGGTACAGTGACAGGTGGGTGGGTTTCCTATAGTGTTATACCTAAAACTCCAATAAAAAGATAAACTCAAATGGATGTTTAAACATTAATTTGTCATTTTTAAAGCAGGACGGCCTGCAGCTCTAAACTTCTTTAATTTGGACAAATCGCTGTAAAAATTTTTGAATCCTTCCATCCCCCTAGTTTCAATTTGTTGTCTTTCACAGGAGCTTTAAGCTGTCTGCAACACATGATGGTGCACTGCTTAAACTTGGAAAGGACTCTGGACTTGTATGTTTTTCAGGTGATAGTTGTGTGTGGCTGTGAATGACTGACCTTTGGGTTCATTGCTTTCATACATACATACATACAGCACCTGCTGTAGTAAGATGAGGGCCTAAAACATAAGCCCATGTAGCACAGGCCTGGTTTGAGGTCTGAGGCCTAGCTACCAACAGACAAAACATGGCTAACATAAAGCAAAGCTAAGCTGTGAGTAAGAGGCAGGCCCTGCCCACAGAACTTGGCATGAACAGGGCTGAGAGAGCAAAACACTAATTGGTAATAGGCCCAAGTGTAGAACAGTAATTGGTACTGAGCATAAGTTGAAAGCACATAATGTCACCAGCTGATTAAAAAATATCTTGGTACCCACACTCCCCATAGCTACAGACCTAAGTTCAGGAAAGGATCTAAAATGACAGCATGATGGATAGAGATGATCTAATCAAACCACGAGGTGCAGGGTGATGGGTGGCATCTCAGTAGCATCAAAGGGTGGCAACCCAACATGTCAGGAGTGATGTGTAACTCGTTTGTACCTGTATATAAAGTGGTGTCTTGGGGGGGACAGTCTTTGGCCAGTTGGGGGAAGTAGGAGTTTCCCACTGGTTGAGCTGAGTCCATTGTTAACAGGTACATGTGCGTACTGATGCAGCAGAGTCTACTAACAACTATTACTGTATTTGGCTTAACAATAAACCTGGCCGGGCACCTTCGATCCTCCCTGGAGCACCCCACCTGGATATGTCATGAGCTGAGATTTTTACTGGACTGAAGGATTTGACCATCAGAACTCCTGTTCTCTTTACTGGAGTTGTTTAGCTAACTTTCCTAGCCTGCTTTGAAAATCTTAACTAGTAGGTTCAGGATATTATAGAAACTTGTGAAGGGAATTGGTGCATAGGCATGTGTGTGGAGAGGCTGATTAAAATTCTGCCTTTTGAATTGGGTTTTTGTGTGTATGGTTTGTTCGAACACCTCTTGAAAATTCTGGTGAAAAAATACCTTCACATAAGGGGCTGAGAAACATACTAACCCTTGTGTGAGGCACCAGGGAGTCTAATAGGTAAAACTATATTTGATGACCCTGACACTTCTAAGGTAAAAAAGCAAGTGGAAGACTAAAACCTTATGGGGCAGAATATGAGGAATCTTATTAAGCTGTCCTCACACATCATAAAGAAGCAGAAAAGGTACAAAGCCATCTTTCTTCCATTATTGGTCACCCTTAAATCTAAACTCAACTTCTAATGCTTTTTTTTTTTTCATAACTACAGTATTGTAAGTCTTTTTAGTACCTGTCAGTTTTAATTCCAGTTTAGCATGTGCGTGGAATGAACATTAGGCAGTTTTCAGTAACATAACCCTTTTCTCACCAGTAAAGTTGGGAAAGTGGGGGAAGGGAGTTATGGGAATTGGTACATTAAGGGTAACAGTAGGGTTGAGGGGTAAAGTGGATGAGGGAAAGGCATGTTTTGTTTCTCTTTTCTGGCCACAAGTATCTGGTAATGCAAAGGGGAAAGTTAATGAAAGTCAGGTACACAGAAGCCTCTTCACAAATGAACATTTGACACCTGTCAAGAATGATCTAGTGCAGGGCTACTCAACACATGGCCCGCAGGCCGCATGTGGCCCACGGCCTGTTTGTTTGCGGCCCGCAGTGCAATTTGGGTACATGCAGCCCACGGGTGGGAGCCAAAACAAAAAAAGTAGTCAATATAATGGTCTTCTCTTGATATGCATTATACTAGTTAAATTTCTGGACTGTCATTATTCATTAAAAGTGCTGTCATATGGATGGAAATCAGGTAAATATTGCATTTTATTAATATCAGCAGAACTGACTTAAATGGGGCCTGCATGTTGTGTAGCCTTGCCTTAATCTATGTAAGTTGGCATGTGCTGTGAGTAGCATTGTGACCCCCGGAGCTTCTAAAGTTGAGTAGCCCTGATCTAGTGATTATGTAGTCCTGCCTTGTGTGCAGGAGACTGAACTAGATGAGCTTTCAAGGTTCCTTCCAGTCCTGCGCTTCTGTTATATCAGAAATGGTGTCAGAAGGAAGATGCAGAAGAGCTTTTTGTACCAGTGTTAGATCCCCAAATGGAAAAGACCCTTGACTGTCATGACTAGCTATAACTGCTGCAAACAGTGGGAGTCGAGATCTTTGCTAAAGACATCACAAAGCAGACTAATTAAACTATTCTAAGAGGGGTTGTGGATATTTGCTCCCATTAGGTACTTGGTTGTTAGGAATCTTGGATTTGTCCCTTGCCAGCTGGATGGTGACATCTGTTCACTAGGCAGTAGGTCTTAGCTTTTATTTTTATAGAGTGATGGAATGATGTAGAGCTTGAGTGTAAGGAATGGGACAATTTTTGTTGCACTTCTACTATTTCTGTCCCCTCCTAAACTTGTCTATTTATCACACTAAAAATACACATGAAAGAGATGTGCTGCACTGGGTTTCTAAGGGCATGTCTACACAGCAGGGCTAAAACCGAAATAAGCTATGCAACTTCAGCTACGTCAATTGTGTAGCTTAAGTTAAAATAGCTTATTTAGGCTTTTGGCGCTATTTACACAGCAGGGAGTCAAAGGAAGAACACTCGTCCTCCGATTTCCCTTACTCTTCCTAAAATGAGGGTTACAGGAGTCCGAGTAAGAAGTCCTGCAGCTTGACATTATTTTGACATCATGTTGAAATAACTGCTTGCAGTGTAGATGTGCCCTGTGTTATTTCAGAATAACATCAGTTAGGGCTGCTGTGCAGATGTGCCTTAATAGTGCCACCTTCAGTAAAATGGTATGAGTGATTCAGTTGGAAAGCATGAATTTAAGGACATTATCTGGATACTGGATGTTCAATAAACAATAAGATGCATTGACTACATATATTTATTTTGGGTGCAAAGGGTGAAATTTTTAAAGTAGTGTTAAAATAATGGAAGACATTTTGATAAAGCTGACACTGTTGTGGAAAACTTAAGTTGCTGTTTGGTTTAAGACTACAGACGGCAATACACCTATTAGATTTCCTGTTGTTGGGGAAACAGAGCAACAGGGAGAGAAGAAAGGCAAAATGGAAGTTGGAGCTGAAAGATTTCAGGAATGAAGCAGTGAGTCTATGGGACATGTTGGTAAATAGATAAACTATGTGGCAATTTGTAGCCCTCAGCCAGTTCAATAATAAACACGGGTTAGAAGTATCTTTCCTGCAGCTTTGTGGGCATTTTCCACTAGCACTCTGTCCTGCCTTACTTAGCTTTGCCTCTTGTCATGGAAATCCAGACTCAGGGTTGGAAGGAGAGAAACACTTTTATTAAGACACAGCTGTGGGAAGTTTCAAAAGGAAGACTTCGAATCAAAATGTCTGCAGCAACCTTATATATCCATGATTACACACAAAAAGGAATAGACATTACATAAGCTAGTAACAGCGTTATGATTGGCTTAATGATGGGCTTAATGCTCCGAGCCCCCCAATCTCAATATGCATAGACAGGAGCGGCCCGAGGCCGGTTGCGGCAGCTGGCGCCCTAGGCGGAAGGCGCGATCGGCGCCCCCGCCTGCACGGCCGTCAATGGCTGTGACGTAATCACGGGGCGCCTGGGCCAGCGGCGCCCTAGGCAACTGCCTAGTTTGCCTAGGCTCAGGGGCCGCCCCTGTGCATAGATAAACTTAGTTACCTGAGTGTTAGTCTCATCCTTGAAGCAGAAAAGCTAGATCAGGCTGGTTTCAGTAGGTTCACTATCTCTCATACAATGCAAGGTCACATTCGGTCAGTTACATACACACTCCACATTGTTCCTTTCAACAACATACATTTTCCTTCTCACTCTTCACTAGTCACCCTGTGCCTGAACAGTGGATTTCTCACCGAAGCAGAGAGGAACACCTGTTTCATGTGCCAGTGACATTTGATGAGGTAGATGCATATCCCCACAAAGAACTGGCTTCTTTTTTCAGCTGAAAAGGCAGAAGGCGTTCTAGCCGTGCAGGAGCAGGAAAGAGATGAGATCACATTCTGTGCAGTCCTCCTCCGGCCTATAAAATGCCACGTGTGCCTTAGGCATCTGGCTCTGTTCCCCTTTCCACTTGGTCAATGTGATTTCCTTGATGTCAGCAACAGTGCTGCCTTTAACCCAGCACTTCCTAGGCTACAAAATTGTGCCAGCCACCCTTATGCCAGCATAGAGCAGCCGCCAGAGAGGCATTTTGCTAATAAAAGGCATCCTGGTAAGGGTGAGGGTGAAGGGGAACGGGGGGAGGGCTAGCAGAGAGCGAAGGACCCATCACGGTCCCTCTTCCGGAATCACCAGAGGGCGCCTGTCAGCAGCCGATCGCTTGTCATGTGACCGGGGAGTTGCAAATTCCTGCAATCAGTTTTCAGCCTGGGTAGCAAGCGGGGCGGTGGCGGGCTGGGTGGCTGAGGACAGGCCCGGCCTGGGTACTACCCACGGGCAGCCGCCGTTCCAGAGCCGCCTTGCTGCCTCGTGCCTTGTCACGGGTGCGTTCGCGGCAGGGCTGCGGCTTGTCAGCGTCCCGCTGCCCCTACCCAAGGTACTTGCTACACATGCGGCTGCACACGAACTGCGGGTCTGGCTGCGGCAGCAAATCGACTTGCTGCCTGCGTCAGTCCCTTGCTTTACTAGAGAGCGCTAATTGCTGCTGTTTCTCCTGGCAACCCCGCCACCACCACCTCGCGCACACACACACACAGTGTTTCAAACCCAGTGAGCAGCATCTTGCGGCGAGGACACGGGAATCCTGTGCGGAGAGTGGAAACTGTAGGGTCCCAACTGCGTGCTGCTGGAGCACTGCGAGCCTCTAGCGCAGCGGGTGGGGAACCGGGGGCCGGATGAGCCCTCGTCTTGCCTTGATCCTCCAGCCCACGAGGCTCGGGGCTTTCCTCCCCACACACACCTTAGTGAAGGTTTGGTTGCTTCTCACTTGTGCGCGGCTCCCACCTGATTTTTCTGTGGGTCAGAGGTCCCCAACCCAAAAAAGGTTCCCAGCTCCTGCTCTAGCGGCTATCCCCCCTCCCAGAGATTTAAGGACGATTATGAGTTCGGAAAACCTTGGGAGACTGGAGGAGAGAGAGCCCACACAATAGTGGCTCTCCACCTTTCCAGATTACTATAGTCCCTTCTGGAGTCTGATTTGTCTTGTCCACTCCCCCTTCCCCCTTTCACCTCACTTAAAAACTTGCTTTCTTACAAAACCAGGCATAAACATACAAGTGCACAGCATACTGCTACTGGCAAATTGCTTACTTTCTCATGTTGACATATAATTAGAGCTCCATTGGAATACACTGTACTTCCATGTCAGTGCACAATATCTAGAGCAGTATAAACCAGTCGCTATGAAATGCTAGTTTGTACTGACTTTGCTAGTGCTTCTTTGTAGCCTGCTTTAAAACTAGGCAAATATCTAGCTGAGTTGATGTATCTCATGGAAGACCTCTGTGTACTCCCAGGGATACTTGTATCTCTGGTTGAGCACCACTGCCCTAAGCAGCCTCTTGACGAGGTTTGCCTAAGGGGAAAACGCTTTAACGGAGATTTTGAGATGAAACCTGGTTTCAAGGGATTGTGATCAATTCTGCACCTCTCTTCTTGCCAAAGCCTATCTGTGGAATGCAATGGGTGACCTGTATCTGGCGACATGAATTATGTTTGCGGGCCTCCTTGATTGTATACCTGCACGGCACTGGAGAGGTGTTGGTAACATGGGCACCTGAACTACAGCCAGTTTGCTAAAAACAGTAGTGGAGTCCAGGTAACTAGCTAGACAGAGTGTAAATGGTTATTTCTATAGCCTGTCTGTTCTTGGGGAGATAAGCAATTTTCAGCAAATAAAAAAGAGGGGCAGTAAAGCTGTGTAGAGCAGCGAGAGCTTTGACACTGACGAGAGAGGAGACGTTCCGCCAGGAAGTCATTGCTGGGACTGAGCACTAATTTCTCTCCAGCTGCCAGAATCTCTCCAAAGCTGAGAGCTTGTTACTATTTCAGGTGCTCCCGAGGGCTAAAGGAGACACTGATGAGCATGGGGGGAGCGGAGGGGGAGTTTGCCATTAAAAGTTTGAGGGTCCGTGCTGCAGAAAATCCACTGGCAACTCCCATTCTCCTGGAGTTCGTGGCTGGTTCTCCAAGCAGCTGCGTAAGCCTGTCTCCTTGCTGCAGTGGCAGATCCATGTGGGTGGCGGGAAGGGGGATTGAGCTAGCGGCCGCGTGTGGGGTTTGCGCGGGGAGGTCCCGGGGTTACCCAGCGAGAGCTTAGCCCGGAGGACAGACAAAGAAACCAGCTCGTCTCCGCTCTGGGCAGCGAAGGATTAAAACCATAGAGCGGGCGAAGCCTCCAGCTGGCAGAGAGGACTGCAAAGTCCTGCGAAGGGGAAGGGGAGCTGCAGAGTGAACCTTTTCCTCTTCCCTTCCCCGCTGTCAGGCCGCCAGCTCAGAGCCGGGGCGCGCACATGGGGCCCGCTGGCGTGCTCCCAGGAAGGGGCTAACTCGGGCCCGCCCGGCGGTGAGTGTGTGTGTGTGTGTGTGTGGGGGGGAGGTCCGGCCTGAGGGGTGCGGGCAGAGCCTCGGCAGCCTGGGGGGCGAGAGCAAAAAAAAAAAAAAAAATCGGTGCCCCTGAGAACAGCCTGCAACAAAGGGGGAAGTGAAACAGGAGCCCCGGCTCAGAGAGAGGCGAAAAGGGGTCCCCAGGCTCCCTGCCAGCCAGCCCAGCTGCAGGAGAAAGTGGAAGGAAGTTTAGCGACATTGGGGCGGGGGCACTGGCCGAGGTGTTAGCAGATGGAGTGAGGGTCGAGGGGAGGTGTTTTTATCAGGGGTTCAGGGGAATGGGGAAGAGGGCTGTGGTTAAGGGGACCCTGACCTAGGGGAAATACAGCGGTGGGGTGTATTGGAGGTTTATTAATAGCAAACAAATACAGCAGCAGAAAAAGCGAAACTAACCAGCAGCAAGCAGCTCAGTGTGATAGGGGATGGATTCAGAATGCTTTAAAATAAAAAGTTAGGACATGGATATGTAAAGACAGAACTGTACATTTTGAATGTAAAAAAAGCACGTTCGAGAGGGCCAACTGTGGTGGAAACGTACACTGCACCAACTGTGATAATTCATTTTGTTCAATATGTTGGATCCTCATCTCTATGGCCCGCCTGTATGTTTGCCTGCCCAGAAGTTTCCATCCCCCAGCATGTAAGAAATTTAAAACATCTGTTTACTTAAACCGATTCTGTATCTAGCTGGAGCTGTGGTGCAGATCAGACCCGCAGGCAACTTGGGCCATTATTTTTGAACTGTCTAAAAGTGTTTTTGAGCCACTTGAAAGCCTGTGGTGAAATCCTGCCCCCTTTGAGATCAAAAGAAGACTTGCTGTTAATCTCAGTTCAGTATTTTTTGAGGAAGTGATGGGAGGGAGGAAAGGATGCATAATTGGGGAACATCTGTGGGGAGACACAAGTAGGTTTCATGGGAACACCTCACTGCTATTGCCTGCCATTTCTGCCATTCTCCTGGGTAGAATGGGGTGGGTAATAATTTTTGATGGGGGGGGGGGCACTCCAAGAATTTGAAAAGTGGTCAAGGGCTGCACTCTTCCATGATATTAATGGAGGAGGTATGGGGTCTGGGATGGAGGTTAGGTGCAGAAGGGAGCTTGGGGTTTGGGTGAAGGAGGCAGTTGTGACCTGGGGCACTGGATTGGGGTGCAGGGGGTTGGATTGTGACCTAGGGCAGGGAAGTGGGATACAGGGCTTTGGGTTGTGAGCTAGAGCAGGAGGGGAACTGTGATCTGGGGCAGGGGATTGGGGTGCTGGATCTGGGAGGGAGTATGGGTGCAGGAGGGGGCAGAGGATTTAGGTATGTGGAGTGTGGGGGGCAGAGGGTTGGGGAAGGGAGGGGCTGGAGTGCCAGCGGTAGGCTCTGTCCAGGAGACTTACCAGCCCAGCAGCCCATTCCTGAATCTGCCTGCCTGCCTGCTCTGCTACAGCCATTTGCTCTGTGAATAGCTCCATGTGCTTCGTGGCTGCCTGTTATTGAAACAGGCAGCTCCTATTGGCCAATTTCTGGCCAGAAGTCAGCCAATGGGATTGTGCTGGGGGTGGGAGCAGCTCCTAAAGCTTTTCCCCCTCTGTCTCAATTTTTGAAGTGAAACCGCTCTGTAGCTGTTTTTCTGAGTGGCCTGTGGGTGGGGTGAGGCAAGCGGGGAGCCTGCCTGATACTCCCTGCAGCATTCACGGCCTGGATCTGGTGGCTTAGTGGGCTGGAACCAGCCCGCCTGCTATATTTTGCCCAGGCCTGTCCTAGTCCCTCCAAGTTCCCCTGAGCTTGATTGGTTTTGAGGTGAGGAGATGATAACTCATGGTCTGAGATGAATGCATGATCTACTTACTGGTTGGTGACAGCAAGGTGGAGTGGAGTGGGGTCCTGGGTTTCATACTTCACTTCAGGGACAGGTGTAGGGGTAACAAGGCTCTGCATAGCATTTCTCAGCATCATAGGATTGCAGTGGTGTGAAGCAGTTTATTCATCTCAATGGGGTGTTCCCAGATGACCCAGAAACCCCCTCCCCTGAATAGAGATGAATACAGCCTGCCACAATAGCTCTGGGAGATGTGAGCAGGCCTATTCCTTTCAGAGGGTGTTCTTCCATCTTTCTCAAAGTCTTTCCTAGCCCCTGTTGTGAAAAAAACAATTTTCAAAATAATCTCACTATGCAGGTGAGTTTTAGACTAATTTGAATATTCAAATCCACTCCTAATTTGTGGGGAAGAGGTTGTAAAAGTAAGAGTACCCTTTACTCCAGTTGTGACATATCAGTATTTGAGGTAATCTCACTAGGCACGTAGATTTTTAGAGCATTTTCAAAACTAAAAAAAGGTTTAGTCATTTGGACTAAAAATACTTCAGGTCAAATGAGCAAAAATGAACAAAACTGCTCAGCACTCAACTGCTCCCATTTTTGGCAACAAAATGCAGTGAATTTACCAAAGAACAGTGGGATTCACTGTAAAGGGGACATCACAATTCTTCAAAGGCAGTTGCTGAGTTGTGCTTATACTTCATCTTTGCACATATACAGCCTCTTCCCGACTTACGAACCGGATATGGACCAAGCAATTGGTCGTAACTTGGTTCGTTCGTAAATCGGACCCCATAGAGTTACACGTGACCGCGCTGTTCGTAAGCGCGGATTGCGTTCGTAACTCGGGGTCCGCCATTTATGACAGCTTTGGTCGTAACTGCGAACGGTCGTAAGTCGACCGTTCGCAACTTGGGGACAGGCTGTAATCAATATTGCCAGCCCCAATGCTTAAACCAGGGGTTCTCAAACTTGTGATACCGCGACCCCCCCATCAGTTGCTTGCGACCCCCCCTCCCCATTGCTGCAACCAGCCTCTCAGTTGCTCACGACCCCCCTCTAATTTGTTTGCGATCCCCCTCTAAGTTGCTCGCGACCCCCCAGGGGGGTCGGGACCCACAGTTTGGGAAACGCTGGCTTAAACGTTATGAGAGTGGCTTAAAAATCACGAGAATTTTAAAAATAACATTGGAATCTTTTTGTTTGCTCTCTGGTTTTGAATCTTTGGGGTCATATTTTCAAGCATTTCTCCACAGCCATCAGGGCAAGAAATCTTTTCTTGCTTTCTTTATATGATGGCTCTGAGATCAGGGTGGATGATTTAAATCACTAAGTGGAGAGTTGCAATTTTAAGTATTTGGTTTTAATAAACTTTTCCATTTGTACTTCAGTTATTTTCTATAGAAAGGTGCATTCTCACTGGTATTTATAGCCATTAATCAAAATTGGTTTAGAACTAAATGGATCCTTTACACTAGGTTTGATGCATCTTTTTGTTACTTAGAGTGTACTTTTTGTTACACTCTCTCTCCCCTCTAAGTAACAAAAAGATACCAGTGTGTGTAATACACACACACACACACACACACACACTTATTTAATCAATTGTACATTTTTAGTATGTTAGAAAATGGTAAATGCTCTTACTTATTTACTAGATGGTAGGGATGTAAGCGACTAGTCGAGTAGTCTACTACCCGATAAGCAGGGCTCGACACATTATACAATCTACTCGCCCACGGCGAGTAGATTGTAACCCAGAAGAGCCGGGTTCGGGCGATCTGCACATGCGCAGAACGATCTGCACATGCGCAGATCGCCGGACAGCGCGGCTGGTGAGCGGGGCTCGCCGCGGTTCGGCGAGCCCTGCCGATAAGCATAGGATTTCCTCGCCCTGCCCCATTTCAGAGGCAGGGGGGAAAGCAGGAGCTGGTGCTGCAGTGCAGGGTGGAGCAGGGGAGGCAGAGCCGCAGCCGTCCCAGGGAGCCAATAGGCTCTTACTACATTTAAAGTGTAGAGCCATAGCAGGAGCGCCCTGCCCCCCCCATTGACTAATTTAATAGTCGATGGAAATTCTATCGACTACTTGATTAGTCAATTAACTGATAGATAACATCCCTACTAGATGGTTAACTTTTTGCTCATGATTTATGTTAAGCTGCATTACAATGGAATTTAATTAAATATACAATACAGCATATTTATTTGTATTAAACAAAACAAGCCCTTAATACAGTATATAACATGTTGTGACATACTTATAAAGATTAGCCTCAAAAGTTAATTTGAATCCCCCAATTCTTTTTATACCTAGAAAAGCATCCTTTAAATTAAAGTTCTTAATAGAGACTCATGGATTCAGCATATTTATTTTTATTAAATTGTTTTAAGAAATTGTAATAAGCTTAGACTTTTAACACTTTTTTTAGGGCTGTCAAGCGATTAAAAAAATTAATTGCAATTAATCGCACGCGCTGCCCCTTTGAAATGCTGTGGCAGCATTTCAGAGGGGCAGTGTTGCGGAAGCCCGGGATCAGCTGGAATCCTCAGCTGACCCCAGGCTCAGTGCAGCTGCCCCTTTGAAATACAGCTGGGACTCCAGCTGATCCCAGGCTCCTAATGCACTGCCCCTTTGAAGCACCTGAGCGGTGCTTCAAAGGGCAGCGCAACATTAATGACTGCGATTAACGCGTTAAAAAATTAACGCGTTAATCCTGCCCTGCGTTAATTGCAGGCGTTAACACACATCAGTTGACAGCCCTACATTTTATATTAAATTCAGATTTAATTTTAAATAGGTGTGTTTTAAAAAGAAAAAACTTACTATAATCTGATTTTTAAAATTTAAGAAAAATAATTTATTTTATTCATGTCTGAGATTCTCATGCAACTACTTGACTAGCAGGGCTGGCTTCTACACTTCCTTCCCATTGCCCTTAGTACAGAGGGGTGAGGGAGATGGGTAGGATAATTGGCCAGTATATACATGCTTTGGCTGTCCCCAGATAGAATGTGTTTCCTTGGAAAACATAACCAGCTGACCCAGTTTAGAGCAACCTCCAGAGTACACTCAGCACCAGCTCAGAGCAGAATCATAACTGGCTCCTTAAAAGCTTCATCTCTGTCACTTGCAAATGTTTTTGTATAATTATATTTATAGAACTGACTTCTATTTATAAAAATAACATAGCACCATTTCCAGCCACTGTAGCAAAAGATCTTGTGAGACGGGTTATATGCCTATCTCCCAGGTGGGATGAGGGGACCACTTATTGAAATCAATAACAGTCGTTTGTTGTTTACACCTTCTATTCCAGAAGTAGATCACAAGATGCAGACACCATGCTTCTAAGAGAGGAAATGCCCTGAAACAGAATTGCCATAGGAGGGAAGATCTTCCTGATTTTAGACTGTTCATTGTGTTGTGCAACTGGACTCTCATTTTTTGAGAAGGAAAAATCTGATGTGTATTTGGCTCTGAATGAAAATATCTATACTTGCAGATGAAACGCCTGACTTCCTCCTAAGGTATTTATTCAATCAGATACATATGTGCAAAACAGTATTTATTTTGGGGGCAGGATATAAACCCAGAGAGGCAGTATGTCACTTTTCCCTCCCCCTACCTTCTTCTGGGAATGGTGACTTCCCATCTTAAAGAATGACACAATAGCAAAATTATTCATATGAAAGAGGGAAACCTTCACTTAGAACAATTGTTTCAAAAGGGATGCCTTTTTTCCTGCTGAATCATTGACCATCCTATTTCAGCTGATGAGATTCACCCACCTTCAAATACAAAACAGCCACACGTTCCATCTTCATTCCCACACCTCAACTGTGAGAAACACAGGAAACCTTAAATGGACTTCACATATCTAGTATCCCAAGCTCCTGCTAGTTAGTTAGTTAGTTCTAGGGAAATCCCATATGTAAGATGCTTTTCTCTCAAAGGTCGACTAAGACTGAAGCTTGCACATCAGATGCTTCTGCTGTAAACCAGCTAAGGTGGCTTCATAACTGCTCTTTCCCTGCTGTCTATTTTTCTCTCTCCTGAACTGTTTCTGTGGCTTTTGGCTTAACCTCCTGCTGTATGTCTGCATGGTTCAGTGCCGTCAGCAGCTTCAGGGAAGTAGCCTGTAACTCTTGCTCTCCTGCTGTCTTCAGCTTGGCCAGGAGCACTTGCATTATCTGTATCAGATGCTGCACGTCGGGGTTCTGTAGTCGCAGGAAGAGGTCTTCCAGGTCACTGGTGGGTAGATGGGACTCCTCGAGGCTGGATGTCTTTCCTTGCTGCTGGCCACTCTCAGCCTTCTCTCTGATCTGATTGATGGGGGAATTTTCTAATATCCTCTTCGGCTTAAATGGGCTCTGAGAGATGATTAGGAATATTCTCGTGTGGGAGCTGGATTGGGGTGATGTTGATGGGAGGATATCCTTCACAGCAGCTGTTCCTATAGCTGAAGGAGATGGGGGTCCGGTGGTGGTGCTGGTGGTGGAAGATTGGGGAGAGGGCTTTGTTGGGGGCAAAAGGCTATCACTGACAGTGATGTCTTTATTAAAGGTTCTTGTCCTACCAGATTTGCTGTGGATCTCTTCTGGACATACAACCCTCTGTGGAAGAGCAGAAATATACCAGAGGAAGGCAGGACAACACAGGGACCCTTCACCTGTTTTTCTCAAGGTGTGTGGGCTCCCCAATTATTACACAGTTATACATTTCCCATTCCCTTCATACAAATTTTTTTTACTGGCACCAGAGAGGCAAAAAAATCTCTCCCTGACTCCTTTTCCTGTGGCTTCTCTCACCCACCATATTTCTCTCTACAGCTCTCTCCCTATTTTCCTTTCTTTCCTTCTCTTACATGCTCCCTCTGTTAGGGTATGTCTACACTGGTAAGTTTCTGCACAAGAAGTTATACATTTTCTTAATGCGCTGGAATTAAACAGTTGTTGCATGTCTGCACTGTGTTCTTTGCGACGGTGGAGCACATCCACATTAGCAGCTCTTGCAACAGCACAGAGCTGCATTGTGGCAGCTATCCCATTGTGTAATTGGTCGCAGGGTGCCTTGGGAAGGGTTTGCTGTGCCTCAAGGAGCAGGCACAACATCACATGATGCAGGTTTCTCAATTTCATTGTTCCATGGGCATCCTACTTTTCAATTGAAAGAGGAGGGAGAACGTATGGGGGGGGAGACACTGTGTTTTGGGGGACAGAGAATGTGTTTTGATAGTTCAGATAACACCAGGAATCAACCAGTCCAGAGGAAGGGGGAAACTCCGATAACAGCCGCCACCTGGCTCTCCGCACGATGTGCTCTTTCTCACATGCATGTCCGTACACCTGCCTGCCTGCCAGTGCACATTGATGGTTTGCTTTATGTTCTGGAGCACAACAGCACAGCACTAGTAAGGGAGCTTTGAAAGGGGAAAGGCGCATGCCTTCAGAGCTGCCAGCTGATTTCAAAACAGTGAGCAGAGTGTCAAGTTGAGGGATTATGGGACATTTCTGGAAGCCAGCTACTGTGCTCAAAGCAATGGATGTGTTCACATGCACTGCAACTGCGCTGTTACTGTGCCCTAAGTGCCTTGGCAGTGTGCATGCCATGGGAACTTCTGCACAGAAAGCTGCTGTACTGTGCAGAAACTTGCCAGCACAGACACTAGGGATGTAATAGTGTAGTCGACTAACCGATAAGCAAAAGCTTATAGGTTAATGCCATAGACTACACGCATTTCCCCCCACTCTCCTCCTGCCAGTAAATTTTTTAGCAGGCTGGCCAGCAGCCTGGCTCAGTTTTGGCTCGCGCCTGGTCCGGGACCTATCCCAGCTGCAGCTCTGCATTTAATGCGTATTAGACGCCAAGCTGGCAAACAGCTCGGCTCAGTTCCAGCTCTCACCAGGTCTGGGAGTTCAGCTTCCCCCAACCCTGGACAGGGGCTGCTGCCACCCTGTGCTGCTGCCTCTGTATCTGAGGCAGCAGTAGGGGGCAACAGGCAGCCGGTCCGCGAGGGGAGCTGGTTTTTAAACTGTCTCCTCTCATGGGTCAACTCCTGCCTGGCACCCCACACTGCTGCCTCTGATACAGAGGCAGCATCACGGAGTGGCAGGGGACTCCTCGGGAGTAGGGCTGGAGTGCACTGGCTGCTGGCCCCACCCCCAATGACTATAGGATAGTCAAGTAACTGATAAGAATTCATGAGATTAATCGACTATTCAATTAACTAATATTTAACAGCCCAACAGACACATCTCAGTTTCTGCCTCATGTTCTGTTCCTCCCACAATTCCTTATCTTTCTTCTCATCTGCCCCATCCTCCATTTTCCACTCTCTGTGAGTGCTACCAGCTGTTTCCTGTGTCTGCACTTTCCAATACGTTCCTCAGTACCAATTTCATCTGGAAACAGTTCAGACTCACCTTAACAAAATACTTTTTCATAGTACAGCGATAAAAGGTGAATGTACAAAAGTCTGCAAAGAAGAGAATTTCTGGGAGGTTTGAGCATACAGGCCCTAGAGAGACAATAATTAATCAAATTTATTGAAAAACTCCCATGTTGAACAAGTCACTTCCCCTAACCCTGAGTGCTAGGTGGTCCCCATCTGCCAATGACCAACCTCAGTGCCATCCAGTCACCTCCCAAAGTCTGGGTGGTTAAAAACCCAACAGTTGATGACCCGCAGTGATTCAAAATTAACAAAACAACATTGGATTGTAACAACATAAGAACAGCCATACTGGGTCAGACCAATAGTCCAGCTAACTCAGTATCCTGTCTTCCAACAATGGCCAGTACGAGATGCTTCAAAAGGAATGAACAGAACAGGGTTATTATCAAATGGTCCATCACCTGTCATCTGGTTTGAGCGTCTGGCACTGGATGTTAGGGACATCCAAAGCATAGAGTTGTATCTGTGACCATCTTGGCTAATAGCCATTGAACCTCCATGAATTTATCAGATTATTTTCTGAACTCTACTTTACTTTTTGCCTTCACAACATCCCATGGCAATGAATTCCACGGATTCTGATGAACTTAAAATGTCCTTTTTAGTTTTTTGTCTTTTGCTAGTTCTCTTCAAATTCTTTTTGGTAGATTCCTGTGGGGGTACAAAATTTGGACTTGCAGAGCTGTACTGGGTATTGCAGTGCTGCAAACAGCAGGATGTTGGGCTGCCATTCACAGGAGCCTATGCCCTGCATGGACTGTTCCACCAGTGTGGCTGTACCACTGCCATCCCCACCCATGGGGCAGGCACCAGGTTCATGCACAGCTGTCCTTGGTCATGCTCGTGTGTGCAGGTAGCTTGCATGCTCCCAGACAAGAGTCCCTTCCACGCAGCGGTGTGCATCTCCGATCTGGGAATATGTTCTTGTTCAGCAGTGTCAGTTTGCTCAAAGAGTTCTACTTTAAAAAGTGATTTAAAATGTGTTACTTTGACCATATATTGGGTACCTGCAAGATGGGTTAACTGTAGGATTTTTTGTGTGCGTGTAAAATAAGGGGTTTTACCTCCATTGCAATCCAATCCTGAACATTTTTATGCATTTATAGTAAGGCTACTTAATTGTTAATCAATCACACAATTTTGATTAAAAAATAAAGATGGAATTTTTAAAACAATGGAAAAAATCAGAAAATAATAAATAAAAAAATCTACAATAATACAAAGATCATAGGGCCTAGGTGGGTCTATTTATTAATTAATTCATTTATTTATGTATTTATTGTGATTTGGCGTATACATTTACTTTGACTCTGTGGCAGGGATTTTCAAACTCTGGGTCACAGCTTATAAGGACAAGCTGCTAACTGGCTGCAAGACGCTTTGTTTACCTGCACCTTTGCAGTTACAGGCGATTGCAGCTCCCGTTGGCCGTGGATCATTGTTCTTGATTAATGGGAGCTGTGGGAAGCAGTGCGGACTTGGACATTGCTTCCCACAGCTCCCATTGGCCAGGAATGGGAGCTACCAAAACAAAACTCTCCCTTACAGTTATTCCTTGGGGGAGAGAAGGAGAGAAAACAAATAAACCTCATCAGCAGCTGGCTTTTTCCTCTTTTCCTTTTTCCCTGTTATAAACTCAGGCACCTAAAGACTCCTTTCCATCTGTCATTCATCCTTCCCAATGCCAGATGGTCTAGGACCTTAGTCCTGCTTTTGGAAGCTGTGGTCAGCCTTACCTTGTGGGATGACTCCGTGGTTTTCGTATTGGTCCAGTCTTTGGATCAAGGGGTTCTGGCAGCCATACAAGGCCCGAATGAGGCAGATGGCACTGGCTCGGTGAGGGGCACGAAGAGGTTTGAAGAACTGATCATACTCTAGCTCTGAGAGTGGTGTTCCAGTTAGTAAGAGACCCTCATCCTGAGGCTGGGCAGTAGAACACCAAATTGAGAGTTCTGCAAAAGAGGAACAAGGAGGAAGTAAAATGCTGCAGATGACAGACACTGGGGAAAGAATCACTGGGCAGTAGATGGGGAACATACCCCTTCTCTTGGGTATGAAGTCCAGAATTGTGGAAATGACAGTTGCTTGAAAACACAGTGCAGAACTGTAGGGTGACCTGACCTGATGCTTTGAGAGGAACCCTATCTTCTGGGGATTGGGTCCCTATCTGTATGAGTGACCCTTTCTCTTGTGAATGGGGCCCTGAATTATAAGGGAAACGTCTTTTCATCTTCCCTGGGAATGATGGTTGTGACTCCCTGCTCTAGGGCTGGTAACCTCCCCTCTCCTTTCCCTGGGAAGAGAATTCTGCAGGATATTGTAGTTGTGACTATAAGGTATCTTCAAAGTCTGCAAGTGGACAAATTAAAGCATTTTGAAGAAGATTTGGAAGATTTAAAGGTGGAGAATTACAGTTGTAGCCTATCACCTCTTTCCTAGTTCTGAGGTGTCTGAGGCTCCTGATTTGCAATGAGCAAGGATGGGGATGAGACTCTCCAGTCCCCCCCATCATAAGTCAATTTCAGGGATGGATAAGACATTTCCCTACTCACCAGAAACGATCAGGCAGGCCCATGCTGCTATCTGACATTTCATCTTTCTTGTATGTGGATGGAGGTGGGAGGAAGTTTGAAGGAGAAACTGTGGGAGAATTACCATGGAGAGCTCTTCCGGGTTCTTTGCCTATTCCTCACTTCGTTCCTTTTTTCTGCTACTGCTTTTACGTAAGGGGGGGTCAGGAGGAGACGGTGGGGAACTCTCTGAGTAGGGTTATTGCTGCAGACCAGTTCACAATAGCAACTCGGTGACATCACAAACTCAGTGACATCACAAACTCTATCACTGCTCCCTTTTGTCAATGCACCATTTTCCCTATCTCTTTTTCTCTCTTGCATTCCTTTATCTTTTAGGACTGCTGATGCTGTGTAGATCCTTCCTTAGCCATTGGTGTGTTGTTGTAAGATTTCTTATAAGAACCCACGTGTACTGTTTAGCTACCTACAGTCATTAACCTTTTCTCTGGTCCAATTAATATTTAATTAGTCAGTTATTTAATTAAAGTGGAACAGCTTCAGTAGGAGACATTGAAAGACACACACATTAGACTATCCTGAAACTCAGTGCTTAAGACACTCACCTGAGAGGTGGCAGACACTTGTGCATGTCTCTTCTCAATAGGCAGAGAGGACTTGAACTGATGGTCTCCTACATCCTGGGCGGATGCTCTTACCACTGGGCTAAATATTGTGGGGTGGACAGCATAGTTGCTTTTTAAGGTGTTGAATATCCTCAGAGCACATTTACTGGCCCAGGCTTCCATGTATGACATAGGCAGATGAAATGCTTCTCTTCCCCATTCATGGATCATTCTGGGGCTCAGGCAGGCATATGCCAAGAGCAGGGCAACAGTGAATGTGCTCATATACATGCCTTGCAAGTGCAACTTAAGTGCTGAGCAAATGTAGGTGCCTGTAGGGTTAGACAACAGCCAAATGGGAGAACTAGGGGTCACCAAATGAAATTAATAGGTAGCAGATTTAAAACAAACAAAAGGAAGTATTTTTTTTCACGCAACACACAGTCAAGTTGTACACCTCCTTGCCAGAGGATGTTGTGAAGACCAGGACTTAAACAGGGTTCCAAAAAGATAAGTCCATGGAGCATAGGTTCCCAAACTGGGGTGTGTGAAGAAATTCCAGGGGGGGTGCGAGGTGACCCAGCCCCTCCCCCCCCCAAGTTTCGCTGCTATTTTTGTTTTTCGGCCCCAGTCAGTTCCTTCTCCCCCCTCCCCCTCAAGTTTTGCTGCTATTGGGGCGGGGGGTGAGGGTTTCTCAAAAATCAAAAAGGGGGCGTGATGCCGAAAACTTTGGGAACCACTGCCATGGAGGATAGGTTCCACCTATGGCTATTGGCCAGAACAGGCAGAAACGGTGTCCCTAGCCTCTGTTTGTCAGAAGCTGGGAATGGGTGACAGGGGCGGGATCACTTGATGATTCCCTGCTCTGTTCATTCCCTCTGAGGCATGAGATATCGGCCATTGTCAGAAGACAGGCTACTGGATGGATCTTTGGTCTGTCTGACCCAGTCTGGCCGTTCTTATGCAACGGTGTCTTGAAATGGGACTTACGTAGCTAAGTACCTTTGTGGATCCCAGTCTGATGCACAATTTTGGGGTTCTTCTGCCCATTCAGAAATAATCTGTCCAAAATTAAATTACATTCCATGAATTTTTGTAAGATTAATAATTAGAATGTTGGAAAGAAGAAATAACCAAATTGTGTGTGAATTTTTTTTCACTCCACTGCTATTTTTTCTCACATTTTTATTCTGCAGACTTGTGGTCCATTCCTACTTCAGAACTGTGCACCAGAATTTCAACTTTCATTTTAAATGTTTCTATCTCGGATAGTTATAAAGAAAACCTGGAAAATTAATAGAGACAATTTAGCATTGTCTTCCTATGTCTGTTGACAGCATGAAACAATAGCCCAGGGGTTTGAACTGCCTCACTCATCTGAAATTGTTAACGCTGACAATTGGAATGATAAATTCAATGTGAACAATATTAACTATTCCATTGCTACTTGTATAAGGAGAAACAATTAATTAACGTGTTTATTCCAGGTTCTAAAATTTCTTCCCAGAAGAAATTATCAATGTAAATAATAAAGAGACTACTGTACTAATTGTATTACATATTTTCATATTTAATTCATAAAATAACTAATGGCTTTTTACATGAAGATGTTACGGAATTTCCAATCTGCTGTGCTAGTGTTGCAGACAAGTTTTAGGTCCAACTTGCTACAAAATGCATTAGTTTTTAATTATTTTAATTTGGAAAGAAGGTCCAGCCCCTGAACTGAGGGTAGGGATACGGTCTACCTACGGAAAAAAAGCCTGTTAGAACTCTGGTTCTCTACCAGATAAGTAGAAGAGGACTGAAGGAGGGTAGGACTCCTGATGACTTATAGAGAATGAAACTAGTGGGGAGAGGAGTAGTTACAGTGGGAATTTTGACAGGGAAACCTAGGTTGCTACATTCTTCTCCTGCCCCCTTGCAAAACCTACCAAGACCAGGATTTTTGAGGAAAAGCAAGTGATGGACTTTGTTCCTCTCAGTACATCTAAACTGTAAGTTAGTGGCATGTTGCGGTGCATGTTGTTGCCTAAATCCCTCTATCAACCACACACAAAACCCTGAAACCCTCATGGGTGTATTGAACCTGTGTTCAGCTTGGGATATAGAGTAAAACAAACATTGGTTTATTTGTGGGAAATCCTTGTGGGGGGAACGGGGGGATTGTTTTTGAGTCTCTCTCTAACAAGCACAGGGAATTATTCTTGTCTCATTTCTCTTTCTGTTCCAGCAAGTGATGAGTTGTGAGTAAACTTAAGAAGGGAAGTCGCTTTCAGAAAGATCCTGAAAAAATGAAAACACGTAGAGCATTGTCACGAAGATTTAAAGGGAATATTTCCCAGAGTCCTGACCAAATAGAAGCTTGTGAGAATCAGGATAAGTCAGAAAATGAAATAACACGATCTCCTGGGAAAAGACAGAAAAATTCCCCTTCCCATAAAATAAGTGTCAGGAAACCTGAAGATGATGATCACACTGAGGATAAACCAAACACATCCGATTGTGAGAATGACTCTGTTTTGAGCCCATCCCTTGTTGAGCAAGAGACAGAGCATGTGGAAGAGAAACCCTATCAGTGTTCTGAATGTGGCAAGAGCTTCAGTCGAAGCTCCTACCTTACTCAGCATCAGAGAATCCATGTAGCAGAGAAACCCTTTGGTTGTAGTGAATGTTTGAAAAGCTTCATTCGGAATTCAGACCTGGTTAAACACCAGCGAATCCACACAGGAGAGAAGCCTTATCAATGTAATGAGTGTGAAAAAACTTTCAGTCAGCGATCAAATGTTATCAGACACCAGAGAACCCATACCGGTGAAAAACACTACAAATGTAAGGAATGTGGGAAGAGCTTCAGTCAGAATTCGCACCTCATCGTACACCAAAGAAGCCACAAGGGTGAGAAGCCCTTCAGTTGCGCTAGATGTGAGAAAAGCTTCAGCGATCGCTCATCACTTATTATACACAGGAGAATCCACACAGGGGAGAAACCCCATCAATGTAAAGAATGTGGAAAAAGGTTCCGTGACAGCTCTGCCATTATTCGACACCAGCGAATTCACACTGGAGAGAAACCCTACAAATGTGGGGATTGTGGAAAGAGCTTTCGACAGAGCTCATCGCTTATTACCCACAGAAGAATCCACACAGGAGAAAAGCCCTACAAATGTTCAGTGTGTGATAAATGTTTCAGTCAGAGCTCAGCACTTGCGACCCATCACCGAGTCCATACAGGAGAAAATCCCTATCGCTGTTCGGAATGTGGGAAAACTCGGAATGATCGCACCGCCCTTATTTCACATCAGAGTGTTCACACAGAAGGAAAACCTTACAAATGTGTAGAATGTGGAGAGAGCTTTAGACGGAGCTCAGCACTTAATGTGCATCTGAGAATCCACAGAGGAGAGAGACCCTATACATGTGATGAATGTGGGAGAAGCTTTAGACAGAGCTCAGCCCTTGATGTGCACTCCCGAATCCACACAGGCGCAAAACCCTATAAATGTAGTGAATGTGGGAAAAACTTCAGACAGAGCTCAGCACTTAAAGTACATTTGAGAATCCACACAGGAAAGAAACCCTATAAATGTATTGCATGTAGGAAAAACCTTGATTTGCATTCACATTTAGTATAGCAGGGGTGGTCAAACCATGGCTCATGAGCTGCATGTGGCTCCTTTACAGTTTGCAAAGCTTGCTGCTGCTACCCCATCCCCAATTTTTCCACCTGACAGACTGGGGGAGACTGCCTTGCAGCAGAGTGGTGAGGTAGGGGGCCTTCTGCTCAGCCAAGAGTGGGCTCTTGGGGCTTCAGCCTCACAGAACACACCTGCTGGGGCTCAGGGCTTTAGTGGGAGCAGGGTTGAAGCCTCAAGCTCTGTAAGGTACCTCACATGAGCCCCAAATGGTGTGCCCCAACTCTCGAACTTCTGAAGATTATCATATGCGGCTCAGAGGGTCAGTAAGTTTGGCCATCCCTATAGTATAGAATTAGAGTGGCCATATGGAATACAAAATAGTAACAGACACTGGCTATTTGGGGCATGTAAAAAGAGGTGAGGCCCAGATTCACGAAGGTACCCTTCAGCAGATTGGGCTACACTAAAAATCCTGCTAGAACAGGAGGAGCTTCCTCCCCTATAACTTTTAGCCTAATGGTTTAAGCGCTTATCCAGGAACAAATGGATCAGCTTCACCATGAGAGATTGAGGGAGACAGACATCAGAATATTTCATAGCCCAGTGGTTTGGGCCTTTTCCTCGGAGATAGGTGATCCCTCTTCAAATATCTTCTTCCCTTCAGGCAGACCAGGGGAATTGAACTGTGCATGAGTGATGGGAAACACAGGGAAAGGGGACAGGCTGTTGACTGATAATTTTGATATCACAGAGAGGTTACTGATGCTAGCAAACTGGAAAAGATGGATGAATTACTTGCGGGGAACTGAGTGCTGGTAGGGTTGGAGATTTCATGGATTATGGGGAGGAGATGTAATGTGGATCTGAGGGATGGAGTGTTGAGTGCTGAATAATTTGGGGATTGGGAGTGGGGATATATGGCAGAATAGAAAGGGAGTTTTTAAAATATTTGTATCTTATTTAAGTACAAGAAAGTTAAAATGATAATTTCCAGATTGGTTTTGAGCCAGACCTTCAGTTTATTAAAAACTGTAAGCAGTTCTGGGGATGCCATCTCTTCTTGAATTGTGGATAGTGACTCTGTTATTCTCACTGAACAGAAATCAGTACTGTTATCAAGTTTTAGACAAGGGATTTGGCCTATTCCATTTCTTTGATCTTAAAGATCTGGAGCTGGACCTCTGTCTCTTTTCTTCCTCTTTCCCAAAGATTTACAGTAGAACTTCAGAGTTACAAACTAAATAGTCAACCACACACCTTCTGGCTTGTGAACCAGAAGTACACAAACAGCAACAGGGGCGGGGACGGAGGTGAAGAAATACAGTACTGTGTTAAGCACAGTGCTTTCTTTGAGACGGTATGCCCCGGCACCTATTTTCCCTGCATAACTTAAATGCATTGCATTCCCCTCGGGCATACCGGAACTTCTTTTCCTGGGGTGGCTGGGCTCCCAACGGAAGCCTACTCGGGACACGCAGCTCTTAAAGGGGACGTGACAGCATTTCGGCCCCCGGCAGGCTTTTTTTTTTTTTCTCTTTCTCAACAACTCCTCCCCCCCCCCCCCCCCCGGGAGTTCTGGCACCTTTTTTTTTTTTAAACCAAAAAAAGCACTGGTTAAGCATATATTAAAAAAGGGGGAGCAACATTTTTCTTCACATAATATAACTTTGAAATTTTACTAAGTTAATATTCAGTTGTAAACTTTTGAAAGAACAACCATAATGTTTTGTTCAGAGTTACGATCAACCTCAATTCCTGAGGTATTCGTAACTCTGAGTATCGACTACATTTAGTTCAAATGACTCTTACCTTCATAAGTAAAATTCAGGAGACAACTGGAGTTAGACGTGAAGAGGTAGCTCCCAAAGAGAATGGCTGCATAAATACTTTCATAGAGGGTGTTGTCCATCTTTTCCTCACTGGTAGCATCTCTAAAATTTGTCTCCTCACATTGAAACACCTTTCGCATGTAGAGCAGATGACCAACAAAACCCAGGCAGTAATGTAACTTTCTCATTGAAACAAAATGAAAGAAGCTTTTGATAATCTTGGTTAGACCCATTTTACATTTTGAGTTCCCATTGGAAGCCAGAGACTGGTTCCAGTTTTCTAGTCTTCTTTGTAATGCAGTGTTTTTGTTTCTTTAACTTTTTAATGCTAATACAATATTTTTAACATATAAAGTATCGCATAATTGCTACATAAAACATCCTCTCCATATTGTATGTTAGTATTATTGTTGCACTTATTGTCAATGGTGTGTCCATATTAAATAAAACCTCATTTCTCCCTGTTGTCCCATCTTCTGTTCTTGAATGTAGTAGAATGGAAAGAGATTTTCTATTTTTTTTAGATTTTTTTCTTCGTTACATACAATCTTCAGTTTGTTAAAAATTGTAAACAGTCCTGAGGCACAATCCTAGCAACATTCACATTGAGTTCAAAGGACTGGGACTTCATCCCTGGAGTGTTTAATAAAATCTGTATGTATATTTAGAGTGCATCTGTCAGTGTGTGAGTCTCTTTGTTTAAGAATTTCTCCTAAATGGAAAGAGCTAGGACTACCAAATTTGATATGCAGCTTCCTCTTACCCTAACTTAAAGCAATGTCAAGGTTTGGTTGTGTCACAAAGCCCAAGGAAAAGGACAGTTTTCCATAACATGCAAAGGGAGGGGCTGCTGTTCAGAGTGCCGCAATATAAGAGTGGCCACTGGGAGCAGCAAGCCCCCAGGGGAGAGCTATCCTGCAGTGTCAACTGGGGGCAGCTGCACCACCAAGGGAGTGGCCAGCAGGGCTGGGGCTTTGTCATATTGCCTGCCAGCACACCAGTAAGTAGCCCCCTGCCCCAAACCCTTTGCCTGCCTCCCAGCCCTTGGCCACGGGGGGGGGGGAGAAAGGCCCCTGGCAGCTGAGGGGTTCCAGGGAGGGAAGAAGAGGAGCAGCGTGACGAGCACATGCATGCCCCCCACCACCTTGGGGAGGGAAAGAGCACACGCACCTCCCCATCTCCGGGAGTAGCTGGGAGGGAAGAGGCCCCGCAGCCCGAGTTGGCCCAAGCCTTCTCCACCAACAGTGGGGAGGGAGGAGGCCACCTGTATGTCTACTGTCACAACAGGGTGGGTAATGTTAGTATATATAATAGCAAAATCAGTTACCTGTCAATTGTAGGACCTTTGTTAATGAAGCTAATTAAGTAGGCTGGGTGTCCCGTTCATCGCTATTGCTGCAAAATGCAAATGTCAAAGCATGGGAAATTGCCTTTGTAGTACGTTAACCAGTTAATATATATTTATTCAAGCCCAAGTTCAGCATTCTCTCTCTCTAATTGAGAAGTGAATTTCCTTTGTAGAAGAATGGCTATGTTTAAATCCACTATAGAACGGCCAGTGAAGTTAAAATGTTCCCCCACAGGTTTATGTGTGTATCCATTTCTGATATCTGAGTTATGTTAATTTATCCTTTGTCGCAGAGACAGTCCAGTTTGGTCAATATATATGGCAGAGACACCTTGCTAGCATTTGATGGTGTGTATCACATTAGAGGATGTGCAGTTGTATGAGCCCTTGATGTGGTTAGGTCCTGTGATGATGGTATGTATGTGGACAGAGTAGGCAATGGGGTTTGTTGCAGGGGTAGGTTCCTGGGTGAGTGTATCTGAGGTGTGGTGTGGCTGCTGGTAAGTATTTGCTTCAGCTTGAGGGCCTGTCTGTAGATGAGAATTGGCCTGTATCTCAAGGCCTGTGAGTGAGGGATCATTTTCCAGCATAGGTTGTAGATTGTCAATGGTATGCTGGAGAGGTTTAAGCTGGGGGCTGTAGTAGATGACCAGTGGTGTTCTATTATTTTCCCTGTTGGGCCTGTCTTAAGGAGTTGATTTCTAGGTACTTGTCTGGCTCTGTCAATCTGTTTCCTCACTTCTCCAGATAAATATTTAAGTTTTAAGAATGCCTGATAAAGATGTTAAAATACACTTTTTTCATTGTATTCCTTTGGTATATATGGTCATGCCAATTCTCTTCCAGAATATGATCTGAAGAAGTGGGCCTGGCCTATGAAAGCGCATCACCTATTAAACCATCTTGTTAATTTGAAAGTGCTACATAGTTTTTCTTTTTGTTTTAGCAAGAACAGACTAACATGGCTACCTCTCTATTACTTGATAAAGATCTTGTAGGTGTTTGTCTGTCTGTGGGATTGGAGCTAGGGATGTTAGAGATCATTTCATTTAGTAATCATGTAGCAGCAAGGGGGGGGCAGGCGGTTCCGTGGAGCTGGCTCCCCACATGTGCTGCTATCTTTGATAAAGAGGTGGCTCTGTAGGAGCTGATACACGTGGAGAGTTGGCTTGAAAGCTGGCTTCCTGCGTGCAGCGGCTCCCACCTGCTCCCCTCACCCTGTGCACTGCTGCTCCTCTATCAGAGGTAGCAGCATGGGGGTGAGAGGACAGGTGGCTCCACAGGATACTGTGTGGAGCCAGCTTTTATGCCAGCTCCCCCAAACACTGGTTCCCGCCTGCCCCTGCGCTGCTGTCTCTGTGGGAGACAGCGGGCGGGGGGAGAGCAGGACAGACGGCTCCACAGGCTCACAAGGGGCGCCAGCTTCAAAGCCAGTTCCCCAGGAGCAACAGCTCTAGCCCCCCACCCCACTGCCTCACCTACAGAGGCAGCAAGGAGGGGAGGGGGAAGATGTGCTAATTATTTGGGTTATAGACTCATAGACTCTAAGGTCAGAAGGGACCATTATGATCATCTAGTCTGACCCCCTGCACAATGCAGGCCACAGAATCTCACCCACCCCGATAAGCCTAGGTTTATATTCGTTAATCCTTTAAATGGTATGTGGTAACAGCCCTCCTTGAAGCAACTGCGGTTGTTGCTGCGGGCTTGGCTGTAGCCACGGATCTGTGCTGGGGCCGGGATGGAAGCGAGAGGCACGTGGCTAAGAACAGGGGCCAGCAGGTTGGTGGGTAGGGTGGTGTTTGTGTGACGTCACTTAGGTGCAGGCTACGCTCTGTGGGTTACTGTCAGGCTGCAGGCCGAACCCTAACCCCCCGCCCCGCCCGCTGTGTGCGGCCGCGCGGGCCCAGCTCTGCAGGGGGAGCGATCCACGCGCAGGGTCGCTCGGGGAGTCCGAGCACGCGTGCGCGCGACTTCCGGGGGGGCGGGTCAGGGCAGCCCGCAGTGCACAGAGCGGCGCTTCTTTCCGGTGTGGCACGAGACGCTGGCGTGAGGCGGTGCTGGCGTCAGGCGCAAGGGGGCGGGGTCACGGTGGCACCTCCCCGCGTCTCTGGCGCTGCGTTCGAAGCGGAGCCTGCGGCTCTGGCGCGGCCCGGGAAGCGCTGCGCGGGGTGCCGGGAACTGAGGTGGGCGAAGGGGCCGCGGTGGCGGGGTGTCAGGCTGGGGGCTGGCAGAGAGGCTTGGGAGCCAGTCTTGGGGGTGGGCATTGGGGGAGCTGACCGAGGAGCAGGCTCCGGAGTTAGCCGCAGCCTGGCAGAGGCGTGCGGAGCTGTGGCCGCACACTTCACCATGAACGTGTCTTCTGTACCAGGAAATGGCTGATGCAGCTCAGAGGAAGGGCCGGGTTAATTTCCCGTTTCCTTACACCCCCTACTCTATCCAAGAGGACTTCATGGCCGAGCTGTATGGTGTTCTGGAAGCAGGCAAGGTTGGCATCTTCGAGAGCCCTACTGGGACGGTGAGTGAGAGAGCTGAGTGTGGCTGAGCCTATCCTGAGTTTGGATACTCAAGAGACTGCAGTTAACAGACCACATCACCACTGCAAGTTGCTTCAGTATCCCTTTCAATCCTGTTTGGATCCAGAATTGCTGAGATGTCACAGAGTCTAGAGCTGTTGACCTTTGGCTTCTAATTGTTATGGACAAAAGGTACAAAGAGAAATACCAGAAACATGCTGGTAATAAAAAGATTCTGCCTAGACAAAACTATATCCTAGGAGAATAACAGCACTAGTCAGACAATCAGTGACTTGGAGAAACCTGGAAAGTGGTAACTCTGAAACAGGTCTTTGTGCTAGTCATATGATATACTGTAGTATCCAAAAAATACCAATGGCAATTCGAGTTGTATATTAAAAAGCGCAAGTCACTGTATGGAGGTATTACATGCGTCTGTATGCTTGTGACGGGAATATATCTGTAGTGGGTGTGTATAGATTGTGTGCTTCAATACCAGAAAGATGTGACATTTAAATGGGGTCAAAAATAAGTGGAAGCAGAAGGGACTAATTTTAAGAGGGAAGTGTAAAAGCATTAAAAGTGAAATGTGCCTATCATATAATATCATTATGATAATGTGAGTCTCATTATTTCAAATACTACTGAGCCACATCTCTGGGGCTCTTGTCTAGCAGTGGGTTAGTGCTTCTTCCTTATGGAAATTCAGCTTGTGAAACTTGTATTAATACATCTAGTTTTGAATCAGTGCGTCACCTCTTCTGGGGTTATTGTGATTAATTTTTAAAATTGATTTTCTTAAAGAAACAAAGTACAAAAAAGGTAAAGACTTGCAGCTTTGATACGTTTCTCGATACCACATTTCACAGGGTATCCAGTAGAATTTATATAATTGTGCAGCTTTACAGTTGGTCAAAACTGCAGACCAGACAATACAAAACTAGGCAACACTATATAGACATAACATGTTAGGGTGACAATAACAAAATAGGTAACAATAATAAAATAGAAGAAATACATGAATAGGGGAGAAGGGGAGGGAAAAAAGAGGAGGAATTAAGTGGAATGGAGCTCAGGCATTCTTTTAGGCATCTCAATATGTTTTATCCAAACGTATCTAGGGTCTATATTTCTTTAGATTCATAACTGCTTTCTTTGGTGATAAGATATTCTTTCTGTGGCTGCTAACTCAAACAGGTCTGATTACCTCTTCTGTATTGTAGGCAGAAGTGTACTCCTCCATTTTTATAAAATTATGCACCTGGTCATTTCAGACCTCAAGAACCAAAATATTTGTGGCAGAATTAATATAGCTTAGCACATATAAATGTAGGATATAACTTTTGATTAAGATTTGGCTGCTGAAGATAAACGCTATTTTAACCTGTGTCTACCTCTTTGCACAACAGCCTGACAGTTGGACTGTCTCATAAAATATGCCTCAAGGTACTTAATTTTTTTATTACATCCCCACCAAACATCAGAGACTCAGGCCTTTATCTTGTGCAACCTCTGTGCCATCCAGTACATCTTGAGTAATATCTTTTGTTGCTTTATGCATATCCTGAGACCTACAGAGGCATTTTTAACATGACAAAATATGTTTTGCCATCTGGATTTTTTAAAGAGCTGTGAAAACTTCCCTTTTCCCATTGTGATTTTGGGTATTTTTATTCTTTTTTTAATTGCAGGGAAAATCCTTGAGTCTTATCTGTGGAGCACTCTCTTGGCTCAGAGATTTTGAAGAAAAAAAGAAACAAGAGGAGGCTCGTCTCCTTGCAGATGAGCATAATGGACAAGACAAACAGCAGCCTGCCTCTTGCAGCATGGAAGCCTCAAACTGCCAAGGTTCAACAGCGGAGCTAGATTGGATCACGGAGTTTATCCAGAAAAAAGAAGAGCGAGACATGGTGGACAGATTAAAGGTCCAAAATTGCTTCTTTATAGTTGTAATCAGTAGCTGTCTGTGATAGGGATGTGAAAGGCTAACTGGTGGGGGCTGGAGCACCACCTCCATGCGGTGGGAGGGGCTGCAGGCAGGGGCTGCTCTGGCTGAAGTGGAGCAGCCAGTGCCTGCAGTGGGCCACTTTGGTGTTCAGAGCAACCTCTGTCCGTGGAGGTTCCAGGAACCCCTCAGGCAGGGCACCCCGCTGCCCCCACCCCTCCTTTAATCGGATAACTGGCTAAACAGTATGTTTAACTGGTTAACCAATTAAACAGGATTTTACATCCCTAGTCTGTGCAGAACACAATGGGCAGCAGGATAGGGAACTTTGTAAAGTCAGATGTTCTGATCTACTAAGCACTTGTAGATGACCAGTATGTAAATAATACTTGTGTTTTTCAGGACTGTAGCAAGTGTTCCAATTGTACCAATAATCAAAAGAATACTAGGCAGGACATGAAGCTGTTGACATGTTCATAACTTTCAGGTATTTCTGGAGAATGTCCCCTCAGTGAGCTGGGACAATGGTAGCTGCATATGCTATCCAAACGAGCTTTAATCTAACTAGCATTTGTAGCAACAACAGTGAAGACAGTGCAGCACAGGATTCAAGTGGACTAGCAAGCCGAGTATGTACCTAGCATCCATGATGGACTTGTACTATTCTTGCTGAAGCCTGCACCGCACTGTCAGCAATCAGCAGCTAGCCATAGAGCAGATGGGTAAGGCACCTCCAGAATCAGTGAATTCTGTTGATTTGGGCATTTGCTGATTCAAAACCAGTGGTTCTCAACCAGCAGCCCATTCAACATGCAGCTGCAGCCCTTGTGACATCCTCAGGCCTGTACAGGTTAGGGATGTTAAATTTAATCAACTAGTTGATGGATTTTCCATCGACTAGTTGATAAGCAGAGAAGCTGCAGCAGAGTTAGCTCTGATAGAAGCAGGAGGGGGGGGAAGCGACTAGTCGAGGGACTAGTTGACTATCCGATAAGTCTTTGTTTATTGGATAGTCAACTAATCGCTTACATGCCTAGTACAGGTAGTGTGTGTATATATGTATATATATTGTGTGGATGCAGCCCACACAACACCCAGAGAGCTGCATATGAAGCCCACTGGTAAATAGGTTGAAAACCACTGCTGTAGAACATGCACTTTTGTTCTCTCTCACACATGAACAGTTTTCTGGCTGTGGAGAGCCACGTGACTGTTAATCTGTGTCATCTAGACACAACCAGATATTGGTGCAGAGCGGATTTGGGAATCCTTCCATTCACTTTAATATGGGATTACCTTTGAAACCAGCTTATGGCCAATATGTGCCAATCTTGTTTTATTGCAGATCAGAATCATCCAGCTAATGGTTTATACCACTGGAGCTGAATGGCCCCCTCTCCCCATGCACAGCTTTTGGGTGTCGACATGCCCTATTCCCTTTCTTTATAGAAACTGAATTGTCAGCACTTGGAATTTTGAGAGCTGAAATGAACTGTGGTGTGTTGTAAATGTGGTTGACTCAACAGAAATTTTTAATTTTCTTGTAATTTTTAATAAAGAAAAATACTTTAAAAGAGAGATGATCAGATACATGTCTGAAGGTGTTAGCAGTAATATATGGTTGTCCTACCTGTTGGTGGTACAACTTGGACCACTCTGGTCTGGCACCGTCAGGATCTGACCAGTCCCGAACAAGAGAATTTGCCAGACCAGGGGAGGTCTCCTGCCACCAACTCCCAAGCTCATTGCGTACTTCTGGCAGGCTGCTCCAGCAGGCATCCTGCCTCACCCACCTCCAAGCTGGCGGGGCTTCTTGACCACCTGCTGCTGGATTCCTGAGCAACAGAGGCTCCCGGTTCCTGCTGGGGGGCTCCAGCCCTGCGCATCCAGGGCAGCCTTTGGGCCTCGGCCCCACGCTCCAGGGGGCTGCTGCAGGACTCCAGCCCTGGGGTTCCTGCGGGGCTCTGGCCCTGGTTCCACACTCCAGCAGGCTACTGTGGGGCTTGACTCTAGCCCTACGATTCTGGGGGTGACCACAGTGACCCAGCTCCACATTCCAGGAAGCTGCCGGGGGACTCTGGTCCTGCGCTGCTGTGGGACTCCAACCACAGCTCCCGAGGACAACTGCGGGGCTCCAGCCCTGTGCTGCTGGGGAACTCCGGCTTGGTCGCACGCTCCCGCAGGTTGCTAAAGGCTGCTGTGGGCTGCTAGAGGCTGCCACAGGGCTCCAGCTCCAGTCTCGTGCTGTCCCCAGCCAGGCTGCTGACCCTATTGCCCCGGCCAGTCCTCCTGCCCTGAGGCTCCCAGCTCTCTGTCCAGGAGCCCATCGACGGATGTTGCCAGACCAGGGAAAATGCTGGTTTTTGGAGGTACAACCTGTATCACAAATACCAGTGATAGATACAGAGAGGAAGGATTTTTTTTATAAATTATGTAATTTTTAATCAAATTTTCTAAATAACAAATATACCAAAATACCCAGATTCACCATAATACAAACAAAAAAAAAATGAAGAGGGATAAGGTAAAGACGTATCTATTTTCAGCATATATGTTAATAGACTTTGGACTAAAAAGTTAGCCCAAATTGCTTTGGATTTTTCAGGGTTTCCCTATTTGTAGAATGCCAGTTGTTTACATGTTGGAAGGAAGGAAGGATTTATGTTTTGGGTATTCCTGAGGTGCATATTTTATCCCGCAGTAAGCCTGGGGAAGAATGTTGTGTTTTGTTCTAAGCCTAAATTAATAAATTAACCTAATCACACCCTTCATTTTAGGAAGAACAAATCAGGAGGAAGAAACGAGAGGTTCGTCTTGAGAAAATTCGCCATAATGTGCAATTAAAATATGCATCAAAAAGAAAGGTGAGTTATCCCAGAGAGCAGAAGAGCTTCTGCAGTAGAGGTTAAGGTCCTGCTAACGCTTGTTCATACTAAGGATGTTAAAGACTAGTTGACTATCCGATAAGCATTTGCTTATCGGATAGTAATGTCGACTAGTCAATTTCATCCCCCTTGCTACCTCTATTTCATATACTCCCCAGCTGATCCCAGGTTCGCGGGGAGCCCGGGTTCAGCTGGGGAGTTCCCAGCTGATCCCGGGCTCCCCTGCTGCCCCTTTGAATCGCGTGGAGTGGACAGTTTCAAAGGGGCAGCCGCCGCACAGCTAATCCGCTACTTCTGTGCAATTCAAAGGGGCAGTGGAGCCCATAGCATGGAGCCCGGGTCAGCGGGGACTCTGAGTCCCCGCTGACCCCAGCCTCCATGGCTTTGAAATGCACAAGAGCCCCCACTGGGGACTCTTGTGCATTTCAAAGCAGGCACCCGTGTGCAGCCCGGAGTCAGCGGGACTTCCCGCTGGCCCTGGGCTGTACGCGGAGTTCCGCATTCCTCCTTTGAAATGTACAAGAGCCCCTGGTGGGGCTCTTGATCATTTCAGAGGAGGAATGCAGAAGTGCCTACCAATTCGTCGACTAGTCAATTAACTGCGTTTTAACATGCTTAGTTCATACATATGCCTTTACTCTTAAGGATACTATCACTGAGATCATTGGGACAACTTCTATGCATAAGTGTTTGCAAAATTGGGATGTAAATGTCTTGAATTGTGGGTCACAAGTTTCTGTCTGCGTTTATTCTGGACACTGTCAAGATATGGGTGTGAAATGTGATTTTGGTATGGAATATTTCCCACGATTCCATTTGTATGTCTGAAGAGGGAGGGAGAGGGTGTACTTTGGTGGACCACATTCTCTTCCATTGCATTCCTGTATGTCTAGTTCTATAGTTTGGTTTTTGTTTTTTGTTTTTTTGAAAATTCACAAAAAATAGTACAAACTTGTTGGAGTAATTTTTTTAATACAGTCTCTAGGTTTGGGTTCAGTTTCTGCTCCTGATAGTGGCAGCGCAAAGCAAAAAAAAAAAAAAGGCAGCTACATGAAATTAATTGGAGAGCTTTTTTTAATTTATTTATGTTGGTTCCCCTTTGGGGGACAATTACATCTGTTGTCTTTCTTCAAACAGTGATATGTTAGTGTGGTTTGAAAATGACCATACTTTGTGAATAAATACACTATATTTTATTTTTCCTCATTAAATAGAGGGCTGATTGGACTGGTCTCAGGTCTCCCAGTTCTGAGCATTTAATTAAGCATCAAGTTATGCCATGGACACCTGCTGAAATTTGCATATGCTCATTCAGTGTGCCTGAACAGGCAATTCTGTGATCAGTTACCTATTAGGAAAATATTATGATATTATATAAATTCTTAGTATTCCTTCACTTGGAATAGGGATGTTAGATAGTGGGTATTTGAATAGTCATGTATCTACAGTGCTAGGAATTCGCTTCCATAAACTATTATTGATGATGATTTCAGAAGAGTCAATAAAAGGGGTTAGATATGTCTAGAAATAAAACATCACAATCTTTAAAAGCTGTAAAGGATAAAATGATATGGGATGTGTTTCAGGTCATAAATCAGCCATTAACAGCTTGAGGCTAAGAATAAATTCCCATAGGGACAGGCTATTCCATATAATCTTCTACATAGTTTTTTGCACAGTGAATCATCTTGTACTGGCCCCTGTCACACAAGATAGTGGACTAGATCAGTGTTTCTCAACCAGTGGTACGAGTATCCTTAGGGGTACTCGAGAGATGTCTGGGGGGTACTTCAACGCAATTGAAATTTGGAGAAAACTGAATTTTTGTTTTAAGTTTTACAGCGCTTTATTATTTTTGTACTTTTTATACCCAAAAATTTAATCGCCTGCTCGGCTACGATTAAGTTGTTTAAACAAATGTGTTACAATGGTAAAAAAAATTGTGTGTGTCTGAAAACTGTAGGTACTAGGGGTACTTCTAATTTTATTTTTTTTTAAAGGGAGTACTTATTATGGGTTTCTTTTTTAAAGGGGTACTTTATAAAACAAAGGTTGAGAAACACTGGACTAGATGAACCTCTGGTACATCAGTTACTTATGGGTAGTTCTGCACATAAGTACTTGTTTTTGCACATCTGTTCACTGCACAAGCACATCTGCATTGTCTTTTTTTTTTTATTGACTGTATCCTGTGGTGCTGAGCCATTCCAAAGATCGTTGGTCATGTAACTCTCTGTTGTGTTGGGGATATGGAGAAATCCTGTTCCCGGCGTTCTGTAGGAGACCTTGCGGCTCTCTGAACTGTCTGTTGTGTGCTCTGTGTCTGGGAGTGAATGGTCATTCTTTGTGCTAATTCTAGAGGCTTGAAGATGATGAGACTCAGCGCCTGCTTCAGCTTAGTAAGGAGATCTTGTCAACGGAGTTAGGATCACATGGCCTAGAGCAGCTGGATCACGAGGAGGAGGAGCTGATCCTTGCCGAGTATGAGAGTGATGAGGAGACGAAAGTGGGATCTGGGTAAGGCTTGAGAATGGGCAATTCCTTGCCAGGGACTTGCTTCTTGTATAGTGATAATGATGCAGGGAGTTTCTGGTTTGCTGGTTCCTGGGGTTTGGTTGTGGATACTTGGGAAGCCTTCCTCTTAGATCTAAATGTGCCTTTCATAAATCTGGAGTTTCTCCCCTATTTAAGCCTTGGAAGTCAGATTTTGTATTTCCATGAAATTACATGAACCCCAGGGTTTGTGTTCAGCTGGATCAGCTTCATGCTGACAGCATTGTGGCCTGAATTCTGATCTGAAGAAGTGTATCTCCTCTGGAATGTGTAGAGACAGCCACTTCATCTAAGCCTGGTTCCCCATGTGCTGGTTAAATGACTCAAGTTCAAATTCCTTACGTCAGAGAAGTAAAATACTCCTCGGGCGGTTAGTAAAAGATGTTAATTCTGCAAATTACTACTGACAGCTTTTGAGGCTCTAGCATGTAAAAAGAAGATGTGAACCTGCTGAAGGACACTGAACCTCTGTATAAAAACCACATACTGTGTCTCATAGGCACATAATTCTTTTGACATCTGGGTTTCAGCTTAAACCATATGTTACCAGAAGAAAAACAAAGCACACTGAAAATTTGGATTGATCATCAAGTGTAATATAGCACTCTTTTCTAGCTGAATAAATCCAAAGCACGTATTAAACTACATGTAAATGGAATTGCTTAACCTAGCACTGAAATGTAGTCACTTCTGGGGTAACCAGGCACATACAGGTGACTCCCGACCAATGACCTCCCCGCCCCCGGCCGGCTGGCTCATGGCGCCATTTGCACCACACCGCGGGGCCGCCAATTGCCAGCCCCCGGCCGGCCGGCTAATGGCGCCGTTTGCGCCGCTCCACGGGGCCGCCTACCAGCCAGCGCAGCTCCCAGCCTCCTCAGGGCACTGTTCACCCCGCGCCGCAGGGCCACCTACTGCCCAGCAGAGCCCCTTGCTCCAGGAGACTACAACTCCCAGGAGGCAAAGCAGACCAGGAATGAATCCCCATTCATAACATTGCCCCTGTGGGCAATAAGTGTTTGAGTTATGACGGCCCGACTTACAACCGTTCTCCAGGAACCAATTAAGTCATAAGTGCGGGGGTCACCTGTACCTGGAACATATGATGTTCTGCAGTGGTATGGGGAATAGATGATTTTAGTTGAGGACATTAGAGCAAATACCTACTGCCCCAAAATCCCCTTGGTTATTTACTGAACACAGAGAGCAGATAGTACCTCACTTCCATCCTAAATGCTCAAACACATGGCAAAATGAATCCAAATTCTGATTTAAACTTAATGTCTGCACCACTCAGTCATCCAGTCTGGTTTAACACCTTTCAGAGAATCTCTTATATTAGATTGTTGGCTCTCCTGACTTCTGCCCCTAGTCGTATGCATATATATTTTACTTGAGGTTTCATTTTAAGTAGTGTACCAAGGAGTAGTGTAGAACTGATTAGGTAGAGTCTGGAGCTCATGAGCTAATAAATCCTCCTAAACTTTGTAAGGTGCCTAGTAAAGAGGATGCCAAAGAATGCTCAGATTAGGGCTGGGTACTGGAGATGTAATTGCTAAATAATGACCCTGATAACTTTCTATCAGACTTATGGAGCATTTCTAAAAATTTGACTTTAGCACAGATAATGGTTCAGGAGGTGGAGGTTTTTCCTGAGCTTATGCTGCCACCTTGCTTGAAGTCACTTTCTCGTGGGTGAGCACTGTATATGAGACATCTTTTAGAAACCTACTGAAAGGAAATGATTTTGTTTTCCCACCCCCACAGGTTGGATGAAGATGATGATGATTTGGAGGAAGAACATGTGACCAAGGTAAGATGTGGAGGGGCCTATATCGTCTCCCCTTCACAATGTGTGTGAAAGAACTAGTTTCCTTAGAGCTACAGTATGGTATGGCCCAGTGGGAACTAGGAACCAGAGATCTAGATTACTCCTCAGCTTGTCAAAAGCAGCTTTGTGGATGCCACTGAACTGATAAAGGGATCTCTTGCTACTGTCTTGAATTAAACTGGTTGTTTAGACAGTTTATCTGCTAAGATAACTAAGATTTTCTCCCTGAAGTGACTGAAAGTGCACGATACTGGAAATGGCCATTACTGCCTGCTTGCCACTTGATTCTCTTAGTGCAGTGGTGGGCAAAAGGGCCTCCTAGGGCCAGATCCGGCCTGTGGAGGCCCTGTGGCTCCCCCGCCCCAGGCCAATTAGGGTCTGGGGCCGGGGAGGAAGCGCATGAAGTTTCCTCCACACTGCCAGGAGCACACGGTGCTTTTGAATCGCCGAACGCTCCTGGCAAGGCGGGAGGAGGCTTTGCATGCTCCCCAGGCCGTGATTGGCCTGGGGTTGGGGGAACATGGGAAGTCTCTTCCCACCACCAGGGGCATTGGTGCTTAGTGCGAAGGGTGGGGGCAAAGGGGCTCCCCCACTTCCCAGACCAATCGTGGTCTGTGGGTGGGGAAGCCCGAAGCATCCTAGCCCCGCCCCTTCCAGTGTGGCCCCAGGCAAAAAATCATTGCCAACCCTGTCTTATGGCCTGGCCTGGTGGAGCATGCTGCTGTGGCCCCTAGATAGTGTCTTTGAAACTTGGTAGAAATGGCAAGAATCTCTTAAAATATATCTTAGCGGGGGTTTTTTCATCCTTTGCTTTGCTCTGCTCCTGTAATAGAGGCAATGCTACAGGGTTTTGAAAGGCACACCTGGCACGCAAGGCAGGAGATGCTTTATTGAATGTCCCAGCAGTTTGCGGGGGTTACTTGGAATCCCATTGCACATTGACCCATTGATTAAATTGGGAGCCACAGATGTATCTGGGTATGGTATTGTGGTAAGTCTGCTTCTAATAGCTCGTCAGCTGTCAGGTTTGGTCCTCACATGTAGGATGCTAGTTCTAGAGGCTTAGTCCTCCAACTGAGTCACTCAGGATAGTCAACAGAGTCAAAGGATAATCCTAGGTCTCCAGGCCTCCCATGGGTCTGTCTCAAGGTCCCTCCTGTGCAGGTTTTGGGGGTCTTTCCCACCCAGATTCTCTCCTAGCAGGGTTGGTGGACAGCCCTTTGCATGCCCTAAGACTTGGTAATAGAATCCAGGCCTAACCTTGCCATCAAGTTCCGATGGCAGACAGCTGTGTTCTGCAGCCTATGCGCTGTGCTGCTGTTTCCCTGAATTAGTTCCTACTAGTCCACTTGCCAGTGGGCAAAGTAAAGATAGCAATATGAATCACAAGTAAATCTCAGACCTTCGAAGTCTCAAGAGTCCCTTTTCTCTGCAGGTCTGGCAGACTCATGATAGGCTGAGGTTCCAGAGGGCTGACCTTCCTCAGTGCTCCTTCCAAGGAGCTAAGAGTAGCTCTATTCACCTCTACTGGTTGCTGCTATTGAATTGGACTGGTCTCCATTTGAGCTTCTTCTGCAACCCATGTTTTGCCTGTGTGGCATGGTGGGGCTGCCTAGGCCCAAGTAGCTGCTCAACACTTTCCTTTCTAGTCTGTGGTTTGTACACTCAGTCACAGGACCTTTGTCAAGGGTGCTACCAAAACCAGGCTCTGAAGATTGGTAATGTTTCTGTTGTTCACTTGTGTGAATGCCAGTGATGATAGCTTGAGTTTGGCTTTGCTGCTTATCTGGCATTCCCTGTAGATGCCCATACTGTAGGCCTGTGGAATCAACTAAAATAAACCCAAGAACATTGGGTGTGAGGCAGGAGGGGAAAGGCTATCAAGTAATTTTTTGAATGTTGTGCATACCTTCATACCGCTGAACATGCACCCCACCTTGTATTTATGATGATCTTGGCAGAAGGGAGGAACTTTCTCTTGAGTTCCTCTAGCCTCCCTTTTTTGTTTCATTGCAGATTTACTACTGCAGCCGCACACACTCCCAGCTGGCTCAGTTTGTGCATGAAGTTCAGAAGAGCCCTTTCGGCGAGGAGATACGGCTAGTGTCCCTCGGGTCCAGGCAGGTATGCAACACTATGAAGTGGTTCTTAGAGGAACTGAAATGCTGTCCGATGAATGTAACAGCCCAGGAGATGAGAGCGATATGACAGTGAAGTCACTGTAAATGCTTAGTTAAAATATTTGAGACTCGCTTTTTCAGGTGCCCAAATTTTGCTCATCCAAAAGTGACATTAGCAATGGGGATATTAAAAAGTGAGTAACTGGGTAACCATGTAACTAATGAAATTTTTAGCGGTTGCATGTTATACGCACCCACCTGCCTACCCTGTTCCCAGGGGATTGGCTGCTGCCCCACACTGCTGCCTCGGATACAGAGCCAGCAGCATGGGGTGGCAGTCAGCTCCATGGGAACCTGTGTGTAACTGTTCATGGTAACCGATAAGCCCATGCTTATCGGTTAACCATATAAACAATTATACCTTTACCTCTCTAATTAGTAATGAACAGGCTTAGCTTAGGTTGTTAAAATCAGAGAAGACACTGGCCTTCCCTAATCTTTTGAATCTTACATTGTGCGGTGCTTCATTCCCCACTATGCGCTTGGGGTGAGAACCTCATGGGGTTCCCAGAACTGTGAACCACTAAGTTACCCCTCTCAGCCACAACAAGTGAGACCTTTGCTGCTGCTAAGCCATGTTTCAGCTCCTTGACATGTCAGGCTGGACTGCAAACTCTTCAGGACTCTGCCAGTCCAAATCTGTAACCATCAATGAGCCTCAATTCCAGAGTTCTTTGGAGGGATCTCTCTGGAGTGCGCAGCTCTTCTTTCTGCAGCACCCATGGAATCTTGTCAGGTTTGTTACTTTCTTTTTAAAGGTGCATGTAACAGCTTACAAACTTAACTGGGGTTGACAAATTCTCCTCTTCAGTAAAAACACTGAGTTGGTTTATGATAAAAGTAATAAAAGGGCATAGATTTAAGTCAGGGGTCAGCAACCTTTTCAAACCAAAGAGCCAAATTACAGTAAAATTCAGAACAAGTGGTCAACAAAGAGCCGGATAAGAGTGCCAATTTGTACGACTGAAAATATTATACAACTTAATATTATTGATAATTGACATGATTAATAATAGCATAAATGAAACATTATGTATTCAAACTTTATTTAATGGGACTTCTGTTGTTGCATCTTTTTGCACATTTCTTTGAAGTTTACATCATAACTGGTCAAATTCAGCTTCATGCACACATTCAGGCTATCTTCGGTCAATCTTGAGAGCAAAGTACCCTTGATGTGATTCAAATGAGAGAAAGCCTGCTCATACGTATAGGTGGAGCCAAACATTGAAAGGAAGGCCAAGCTGACATTCTGCATGGTGTTGTATGTAACAGGAAGTTCTTTCCAAATTTGCAGAATCAGATTATCATTGCGCTCCAATTTTTTTTCATGTCAGTTCGTTTGTGGAGTTTTGCAAATTCTGGACGTTGTCGAGCAAGGCATTCTAAATCAGAATTCAGCTTAATGAATTTTTCCACCCAGATATCTGACTCCTTGAAATCTGCCATTTCCATTTCCAAATTGCTGACTGAGATGCCTGGAATGCCTGTCAAATCCAGTTCTTCAAGGGATGCTGTCTGTGGACTACAGGAATGTTAAATTTCGACTAATCAGCTAATCGAGTAGTCGATGGAATTTCCATCAACAACTCGATTAGTCGATAAAGGGGGGCGCTTACTATCCCACTTCATCTCTCCCTTTGAAATATACAAGAGCTGCCCGTGGCTCTTGTATATTTCAACGGGAGAGAACAGGTTCCCTCTGCCTCTCTCCCTTTGAAATGTACAGGAGCCGCCCACAGCTCTTGTGTATTTCTTGTAGGTTTTCCTCTGCCTCTCTGCTTTTGAAATGTACAAGAGCCACTGGAACTCTTGTACATGTCAAAGGGGGAGAGAGCGCAGGAATCCATGCCAGCGGGGAGCAAAGCAGTCCCTGCTGGCACGGGTTCCCCTCTGTGCCTCTTCCTTTGAAATGTACAAGAGTCGCAGGCGGCTCTTGTATATTCCAAAGGGAGAGGAACAGCAGTGGGACTGGTGTGAGCAGGACTGTTTCAATCCCTGTTCACGCCATTTTCCTGCTGCCCCTGTGGAGATGATGCTGAGGGGGAAGCCTTTTGCTGGCTCCCCCCAGCACCGGCTTGGGCTCCCCCCTTGCTGCCTCTCTCTGATTGAGGCAGCAAGTGGGGGGGAGAAGCGACTAGTTGAGTCGAGGGATAACTCGGTGTGAGCATTGGTCTGCTAAACCCAGGGTTGTGAGTTCAATCCTTGAGGAGGCCGTTTAGGGATCTGGGGCAAATCTGTCAGGGATAGTACTTGGTTCTGCCATGAGGGCAGGGGACTGGACTCAGTGACCTCTCAAGGTCCCTTCCAGTTCTATGAGAGGGGCTGTTTGGAAAAAGACTTATATACCTTTCTCATTCTGTTTCTCTCTAAGAACCTGTGCGTGAACGAGGAGGTGAGCCGTCTGGGGGCCGTCCAGCTGATCAATGACCGCTGTATGGAAATGCAGAAGAACAAACATGGTATGAGCACTTTCTAACCTGAATTACTGAGGAATCAAGTGCTACTAAAATCAGTGTGAATGCGTTTCCAGTGCAGTGTACTTTGTCTGGCTGCTGATACCATTGTCTATGGGGGTACAAAGGGCTTTTTTCAAATGCTGCTGTTTCCCATGTGGGAAGTGTGGCTTGTCTCTAATTTAGCTAGGCCAGGGATGTTTGTTTCAAAGGGAGAGTGTCATTTCCAGCTGGACTTTGGAGCTTTGTGCATCAACAAGCGTGGATCCAGACTGATGCTTCAGTGAGTGAAAGGTTGTGTGGTAGATATGGAAAAGAGTTGCCTAGAATAGGAGCTAGAATTCAGGATTTTTTTCCTGTAGATCTAATTCCAGCTCTGCCACTGGGGACAATCCTTCCTTAAAGTACCACCCACTGAGATGCTCATTCTTCAGCCCCTAGTCCAAGACTGTGGCCTTTAATGTGGAGGTGGTTGGGTAGATTGTGAGCCAGAGTTCCTGCTTGGACCAGCTCCAGAGATTACCAGGCACATTTGACCGTGATTAGTGATGGAGCTGAGCTTGCTGCAGACTCCAGACCTTTAATAATAGCAGTTTTGGCTCTTCCCCTGTGTTTCTCAAAGCTGTTGCAAGGCCTTTCAAAAATTCAGCCTAGCCTTCCCATCAGGTCCCTTCACAACATTTAATTTTCTCTGTGAGGCTTTTGATCTGTGTTTTGGTTATTGTCACTCATGCATTTCATCTTCCCTCGGAGTGTTGTACTTAAAAGAAGTACTCGCGGGATCTTTTTCAGGGGGATAAGGCAACACGCCACATTTATTGAACACACATAGAATAATCAATACTTATCATATGCATATGACACATTACACTCATGCGTGCGCGCACGCGCGCGCTCCGTCTTGTTGTTACCAAAAGTTGCTCCCCGTAACTGCACTGGCCAGGTGAGTTAGATGGGGAAGGGGTGGAGCCGGGCTTCTGCCGATCCGGATCGATGCTCCCATGTTGACAAGACGAAAACCCGGGGTCCCTCTGCAAGATGCCTCCTATTTATCCCTCTCATGCAGCCAATTAGCCATCACCTTGCCTTTCTTAATGCTGCTTCAAAGAGAGTTCTTCCAAGGGCAGGCACTTGCTGCTTGACTCCCAAGGCGTCTGTATGTCCAGTCTTCTTAATGAGCTCACTTTACAGGTATTGTCTTGGATCTGGCTCCCAGACCCTCTCCACCCTTGCAGCTGCTGCTGGAGGTGCTCCCCTTTCAGTCTCCATTCACACCTCATTCATTTCAACAGGGCACTCAAGGAAAGGGGAGATCTCAAAAGACATTTTTTTTCTTACAAGATCTAGATATCTTAATACACAGTTCTAGGAGAAATGTTAGAGATTCTATAAGAACACTTAAAGATATATCTAAAAGGACAAGATCTTAATACAAAGTATAATATCACAGGGATTTCTCCACAGGAGTACAGTGGTTATCTTTATTGATGTGGAGTCAGATTATCAAAAGCACCTGAGTGGCCAAGAAGGCCACATCCTATTGAAATTCAGGCTGACTAGGAGCTTTCAAAAGCATTGCCCTCAGCGATGCTTTTTGCATCTTGCTCTTTATTTTGAAGCATATTTTTGATTCTGGAAACTTTCACCTGTTGTGTAACTGAAACTGATTGGAATGTTCCAAGGGCAGTTAGTACTGCGGTGATGGGCTTTGTACAGGCACCTGGATGGAATAGAATAGAAAAGCCCAGTGGTTAAATTCAGGAGATGGTGACCGCTTGGGTTGCTCCCTGTTACAACTGCCCTTAAGAGCTAAAAATACCTTTAAGAGCTTGGAGAGCGTATAGACTCCAGGAGTGAGAATCCCATGGGAATATCCTCTCCAGAGAAGCAAAAACTAAACTACCCTCTACCCACCTCACAAGGGGGTTACGATCTTTTGATATACTTGTGCTCATTGAGTACTTTGAATCTGTCACTGCAAACGGGAGGCTGTTGAGTGGAAGATCCTTGTGTTTGTAATTTCCTACTAGTACGAGAGGCGATCAGAATGATCCCAAATATGAACACTTTTACAATCTACTGTTGAAGCCACCTTGTGATATCAGAAGCTGCACAATGGTGTTGGTTGAGAAAAGAAAAAAATTCCAAGCAGCTTAATCTCATGATGGTAAGAGCAGGATCCACTGGGGACAATATTTATGTGCAAGTCTTATTCAGTGCTTAGATAGTACAGCACTGGGCACTGTGTGCACAGTGGGTAGGTAGTGGATGTTCAGATGTGTTGCAGAATCTACTTTGAGATCCATGAATTAAAAGTACTATAAAGATACACAGCAATTGTTCTGACTCTTGTGAATGTTGCTCATACTTATAGTTTCTTTGTGCCTCCTGCCCTCAGGAAAGAAGAGTGCGGGAGAGGAGTCAGAGGGGAAGAAACGGCGTGTGAGCCGGGCTGTGTGTCCATTTTACTCTTATGAGCAAATGCAGTTTCTCCGGGACGAGGTTCTAGTGAAGGTGAAAGATATTGAGCAGTTGGTAGCCTTGGGCAAGGAGACTAAAGCCTGTCCATATTATGGGAGTCGCTATGCTATTCCTGCTGCCCAGGTGAGAGGCTGTGGCTGATGGTGAGTAATAGCTTCCTGGCACCTGAAAATAAACTGAGTTGCCTGTTCTCTGTAATGCTGTGTTCCTTAGGTTTCCTGCTGACCCTGTCAGCCAAGAACTGGAAAGCTGAGTGTTTTCTACACATCAGCAAAACTATAGCTGATCGAAAAATGGAAATTCCATTTTGAAAGAAAGTCCAGTATTTCAGCCTTGGTTCCAGTCTGTTTGGGACGAAAAGTCAAAATATTGAAACTTGTCTTAGAATGAAAAGTTCTGAAAGATTTGAAAATATCAACATTTTTGGTTCACTCATAGTTGCAATACCAAATTCCCTTACAAGGGACATTGTGAGGCTTAATGCTTGCAAGGCATTTTGAGATACTTGGATGAAAGATGACTTATAAGTGCTAAGTGGTATTTGTACTGGTACTTTGGTGCCAACCTTGACATGCTAGGACAGGCTGAGCCATTTCCTTTGCTCTCAGTGTATTTTTCTGTCGGAAGAATTTATCTGTGACCATCTAATAACATGGGAATTTGTGAGAGGCAATCACCTGCAGGTTCCTTGCTAAAATTATGTTAATGTAAATACTTAGGTGGGGGGAACACATCCAGTGGATAGCACATGGGACAGACAGTCGGAAGACCTGACTTCTCTTACCAGCTCAGCTGTACGCTTGCTGTAAGATCTTAAGCAAGTCCCCTAGTCTCTACTTTTGTTTCCCATCCTTAACAAAAGAGAGTAATATTACTTTCCTGCCTTTGGAAAGCCCACTGTTAAATGCCCACTGTTCATACAATTGAAATAGGTCATTAAGGTTTGGGTTTCTCCTGCAGCTGGTGGTGTTGCCCTACCAGATGCTCCTACATGAATCTACCAGATGTGCTTCTGGGATCAAACTGAAGGATCAGGTGGTGATTATTGATGAGGCCCACAATCTGATAGACACTATAACTTGCATCTACAGCACTGAAGTCAGTGGCTCTCAGGTGAGTTGGGGCTGGATGTCACTGCTCTGTTGATCATTCTTGCATTCTGTATCTAGTCAATGGCAGCTGTAATGGAACCCAACATTTACGGAGTCCTTAATACCAGCTCTGTTTCTGTTGTAGCTGTGCTGTGCCCACTCCCAGCTACTGCAGTACATGGAACGATACAGGTGAGGATCCCAGAGAGGAACAGCTCCACAGTTGCAAGCAGAGGAGATGCCAAGCTTATTTTTCTCTTATCTGCTGTGCCTTGTACTGCTTTTCCCATGAGGAAGGCTATTTGCATTAATGCTCTCACAGATGAAGGGAAAGGGCTGGTTTATTATCTTTGTTTAGAACCCTTGAAAGCCCGGTTCACAGGCTCTGTATTGAGGCAGTGAGAGTGACATTTTAGCATCTGTGGCTTTTTCTCATTTTCTTAAATTCTTTCCCAGTTTCTCTGTCCTACTGCCACATTCAGTGCCATAAACTGAGTTGTTTTTTTTTTTGGTTTTTCACATCTCTCCCAGCCTTTGTGTTCTATCTGCATTCATGGCTGAAACAGACTGAATTCTGTTGACCTCCACGGCAGAATTTGTATACAGTGTATCGACCCTGTCCAAAAGCTTACATCAGACTTACCAGCTCTGCAGTGAATGATCGTTGCATATAGGGCTAATAACTATATTTATCCAGCACTTAGCACAATGAGGCCTAAATCCTTATTGGACTTGGGGCACTATTGCAATGTAAATAAATTAATTCTAACCGGTGGAGAGGAAAAAAATCAGTGCTAGAAACTGCTAAACCCTTGGATTCTTGAAGTGGCATTGTTGGTAGTGCAATGATTCTGGCATCTGTGAACACTTGGCCAGGGCTTTCGGGGGGGGCTATATGACTTGATGACTAATGTTTGGGACTTAGAAAGCTGTGTGTAGTGCTGTCCCTGTGGGCCATTCATTCTGGTGTCCAATACCATCAACTCTTCCATAGGAAACGCCTGAAGGCAAAAAACCTGATGTACATTAAACAGATTCTGTATTTGCTGGAGAGGTTTGTGTCCATACTAGGAGGTAAGAAACTTCCGCTTTATTGATGCTCCTAAGACCCTGAGCTGGCAGGTGCTTCCTCAGAATTTAACTGCCTCCTCCTCCCCTCTGCCACTTTTTTTATGAACTAGCTGTTTATATCCTAGCTCAGGCACCTGGTAACTTTGTCAGCCTGTTCTGTTTCTGGGGATGTTGACTGCTGGATCCATATGAGGCTTTCATCAGAAGGAGGCAGTAGCTGTAGGTCACTGGGGAAAGAGGCCTTTTGTTCCTGTATTCCACGGGTGGGCAAATACTAGCCCACAGGCCAAATCTGGTCTACCATGGTTAGCTCCTGGTGGGCCCCCACTGCTGTATTTACTTGCATGGCCACAGGTACAGGCAACCGCATCTCCTGTTGGCTGCGGATCATTGTTCCCAGCCCATGAAAGGAGCAGGAAGCAGTGCGGATGGGACGCCTCTTTCCGCAGCTCCGATTAGCCGGGAACGGTGATCCATGGCCAATGGGAGCTGCGATTGCTCATACCCGTGGCCGTGCAGGGAAATATAGCTGTGGTGGCCCACTGGGGGCTAATCATGACCAACAGCCGCTGCGTTGTTGCCCACCCCTATTGTGTTCCTTACAGTTTGTCAGACTTGACTTTGCGTGATGGGGGGAATCAAGTGTGCCAAGTTACTAAGATGTCAGTGAGACTACAGTATGAGCGTGACTTAGAGCCCTAAAAGAACAGAACTGCTATACTAGTCATTGTTGAAGCCCCTTGCCTTGGCAGATTCTTAACCATAAAGCGAATTTCTCTTTTGAATATTGCCTTGTATTCTGCTATGATTCTAGACCCTCTAGAGCTAACCTGGCTCTTTTTGTTTACTTGTCCAGTAGGTATTATATTTGTCTTGAGGGGACCTTTTGCTTTCTGTAAAGAACCCTTCATTGTCACTAATAGGAAGATGCAATTTGACACTTTCAGCCCCCCCTTCTCATGCCCTTTTTTCCTTACCTCCTTCCTACCTGGTCCCTCCCTTAAGTACTTCCATCAGGAAATGCAGTGTGTGCAACATCAGGTTTTAGGCTACAGAATTGTGAGCTGGGGATTATTTTCTATTTCTACTATTTTAAAGTCGGAGGCAACAACTAGCCTTGTTTTGTCAGTCGGTGGCTTGAGAGGGAACGGTCCCCCGTCAATTGGCACTGTCTACACAGGGCTCTTAGTGTCTGTGTGAGAAGATGCTTTGCATTCCTTTTGTCTGTGCAGCATGATAAACCCTTCTAGAGTTTCTATGCATCTAACCGCCTCCTGCACAAAAATAACGTAGGTGGCAGCTTGCAGGGATGCTACAGAATATTTGTCCTATCATGTGGAACTATCCTACAGAGGAAAGGAAAGAAGCCAGCAGTAAAAGCCAGTGTTTTGATTGTAGAACCACTTTCCAGCCAGACGGTTAATTCCAGGGTGCTGTTTGTGCAAGAGCTGCATTTCCCCCTTAGCTCATTTAAGTGTGTTGCTTAAGTTTAAAACCCAGTGTGAATCATGTTGCCTTGAACTGGTTTGATTATTTTGCAGGAAATGTGAATCAGAATCCAAACACTCAGAGCATTTCTCAAACAGGTAAGATGTGCTTCTGACTTCCTTGGCCAGCATACCCGCTCAGGACACAGGGGAGATGGATAGTGGTGGGGTGAAGGTCTGTGGGCCCAGCAGGTAATGCATTTTTTCTCTTCTCCCAGGGACAGAATTAAAATCCATCAATGATTTCCTGTTTCAGAGTCAGATTGACAATATCAACCTGTTCAAGGTACTGTGAAGATTGTCTTCTGCTAGGACTAAGAGAGGTAAAGTGACTTGCTGGGGGGAAGGGGGGTGGGTCATGCAGGAAGCTTGTAGCAGAGCTAAGACTAAATCCCAGATATCTGACTTGGTCCTATGCTTTGATCAATACACTAACCTGCCTCCTGCTGACTTATCTCCATTTCCCCACTTGGTCTTAAGGGCTTTCCCCCACACGCCCACTTTGGCTATGGAAGAATGCTAAAGCTGTGTGCTTCCGCTGAGTATAGTCTCAGGCCATAGGCTGTCAGTGAGTGAAGCAGGGTTATATATGTGGGGATTGTGATGCTGTCTCCAGGGTTCTCAGAACTAAGCCAAGGAGAGCTTTGCTGGGGCTTTGAATGCGTCTGCTACCTGCCACACCAGTCCCGTCAGCCTTACCAGCAAGTCCCTTGAGATTCTTCCATTCTTAACCTTGCTTTGGAGGTAATGCTCAGTATGCCTCCATCCTCCAGAGAGATCTCTGCAGCATCCAGTCCCCCACACTGGACCCTCACCAAATGTATTAAGTCTGCTGTTGCCAGAGTATGCACCAGCCTCTTGGCTCACTGAAGATGCTCTTTCCCTTAGTATACAGCACTGAGATGGTTCATTAATAAAAACAAGAATAAGTTGATTAATCAATAACAGATTTAAGTGATACTAAGCTCGAGAAAGAGACTGATACAGTTACAAACTAAACAAGTAAAAATACTTTCTCTAGCATTTAAAATTCAACAGTGTACAGCCCTGCTCTTAGGCAGTTTCTCCCCTACAATCAGTACCCCTGCATTTTCGGCCCACAAGGTTGAAAGATCAACCTTTACAGATTCCAAGAGTGCCAGCCTCTTTTGTTTCATCTGTGATGGGTAACTAAGTGTTCTCTACATTGCAAGGCTTACTGGACTAAAGAGAGGGATTGTTCTGAAGTCTATCCCTAGATAAAGTTGTCTTCCTCTGCTGTTTTGTCTCTACCTGTGCTCCGGTTGACTCATGTAACTTCCATTGTCTCTAGCCTTGTCTTTCCTGTCTGCCTGGCTCTTCAAAGTAACACATTCCTTTGTTCTCCTCCAAAGGCATTTCAAGAATGTATTTTCAGCACACCTACAGAATTCTGTACTTATATCATGAAATAATATTAATAATCTGTGTGTTACCAGTTTTTACCTGATACTGGTAGTGGGGTCACACTCGCCTCTCACCAGCACCCCTGTCTGATTGCACGTGCCTGCACTCTCTTTGAGGTGCATCTTCGGTGACTTGGCCCTCTGGCCGAGTCTCACACAGACTGCTTGTGAAATAAAAACCCCTTCCAGGAAACACTCCAAGAGGACCTGTCCTAGTACCTCTCAGATTGGCCTTTCTGTCCCTGTAGCCCTCTCTGGGCTCAGGCCCATAGTCTGGCACTCTTTAAAATGGCCTCAGCTTCAGCATTGAGCTATGCTCCAGGGCTCCCTCCCTGGAGGCAATGTCCTTTCCTTCTCGGGACCTTTCAGGCACTAACTCTTCTGCTAGGCCACTAAAAGAGTTCAGTTCCCTTTCTGGGATCCATCGAAGTCCAGATCACTTTCCCAGTGGTTGGGGTTGGAGGCAGCCCAGGCCTGCCCTCTACTCCCCATCCCAACCTGGGGATCTTAAAGGTGGCAGCAGTCTGCTGTGTCCCTTTAAGTAAGCTGTGTTGCTGCTAGGATTCCCTCGGCCGCCTCTGCACATTCCTCACTCAGGGCCTTGTCCTGGTTGAGTCTCAGCCAGCAGCCTAAAGTGCCTCCTCACTCCAGTCTCTACCAATTCTACTCTGTCTGAGGTCTGGTAGCTCCCTCACCAGCCACGCTCCTCCAGAACACAACACAACAGAACTGCTCTGCTCTGCTCTGCAGCTCCTTTCATATGGGCCTGGATTGGCTGCTCCCTGCAGGCCTGTGACTGGCTGCATCTCACACAATGCTCTAGGCAGCTTGGAAAACATTCTGCTGCCCTTTTCGGGGGCGGGGTGTGGCAGGGCTGTGAGATCTTTTTGGCGGTAAGGGAGTGAAGGGCCTAATTCACCCCCATCAAATACCCAGTACCTAAATATTCTGACCACAGTGTGTTGGGTGTGCCCATTGTTAATTGGCATAAAGGGGCTCTTAAAGTCTTCAGGCTCGAAGAACATGCTTACTCTGGACTCTAGCAGGTCATTTAGCTGCAACTGTAATAAAGCACAGCTCATGCGAGGCCATGCTGTGCACTCCTCTCCCAGCATCACTCTTGTAGGAGAGACTGGGAGAAAGGCAGGGGTGAAGGACAGGATAGTTGTCTAGTGGAGAGAGAGGGTTACAGGATGGGAAGAGGGTTCTGAGTATTAAAGTGCACTCTTGTCTTTCTCCCACAGGTTCAGCGCTACTGTGAGAAAAGTCTGATCAGCAGAAAGGTATTGTCCCCACTGCTCCTTAACCAGCATGGTAGGACAGTCAGCCTTGTTTAGTTTAAGTACCAGGGCAGTCTGGCATTTGAAGGGGAGCATAGCATAGCAGCTGGGCATGTGGCGACCCTCATTATGTGTTCTTCTCATTTACAAAATGGCCCCTGCAGAAGTCCCTGACTGTGCTTGGTGTTAGATGTTCACAGTGTTATGGCAACTAGTAGGCACTGGGAGTGCTAGTTAGTGTTCCTTGTAAACTGAGCACTTGGATGGCCACCCAGGAGAGATTCAGGTGCTTGCCCACTGATTAGCAGAGCACTCACAGCTCCCACAGCCAGCAGCCCATATTTCCCACTGGTGCCGCACATCTGCGTATGCCTTGGTGCACATAACATAATTTATTCCACCCATGGATGGAAAACATGAGAAGGATTTCTCACTAGTGCTAGTTCTGCACTGTCTTTTCTGGAACTCTGTAAAACATGCCACCCCTAATGACTGCATTGTGTGGAAGGGACAAGCACCAGCAGATTTTGATTCAAGGGAGTGAAAAGGTTCTGGCTAGAACTGGGAAGCACTGGGCCATGCCAGACTGCCTGGCTTCTGTGTCACATAGCATGCAGTGAGGGCCTTTGTATGTGATGTGCTGTCAGTGTGCGTGTATCCTTTGTAAATTCTGCTATTTATTGGCAGCTTTTTGGATTTGTGGCTAGAGATGGTGCCACCACTATTGTAAAGACTAACAAAGAAAACCAGAAGATGACTGGACTGCAGAACTTCCTTCTCACCCTCCATCAGGGGCCTGACAAAGAAGGTGCGTGCAGATGCAGGATAAAGAGGGGAGGAAGTGAGGTTGTGGAGTTGGTGTCTATCTGGGACAAGGAGAAGAAGAACCTGGCTTCGGAGCAGTCTCCAGGGTGGGAGACGTGCTGCAGAAACTACCTTAGGGAAGCAAGGGAGGAGTAGGCCTTGAGGAAGGTGAAACTTGGGTTTCTTGCTCTACCTATTCTGTTTGTCAGTGTAGGTGCTATTTACCTGGAAAGATGTGTTCCATTTCTCAGGGAAGTGGAACGTGATCTGTAGTATACGCTGTAGGCCACCTTAGCACCATGGCTAAACCAGCATAACCCTCTAGGGTAGGTGCAGTGTATTGCAATGGTAGGGGTTTTCTGTCCCTAACCAGAACTCTACTCTCGGAGTAACAGTAGCTAGGTTGATGGAAGCATTCTTCTATTGACCTAGCTGTGTGTGCACTGGGGTTAGGTTGCCATAGCTTCCGTGCTCAGAAGTGTGGATTTTGCACATCCCTGAGTGCCATCACATTTTCAGCCTGAATTTGAAGTGTAGAGTCTGACTCCTCTGGGAATGGAACCTAAGGTCTGATTGGGTGATTCTCCCCTGCCCCCTTTCTCTTTTGACCTGCAGCTGCTGTTCAGTGCCCTCCTGTGGAGGCTGAGGTTGACCAGCTCAAGATGGCGTCTCCTCTGATGCAGATTGAAGGATTTCTCTCTGCTCTCACCAATGCAAATCAAGATGGGAGAGTCATCCTCAACCGGCAAGGTACTAGAGTGAAGAGCACTCCAAGAGGCTCAAACAAAGCGGCGTTAAAAGCCACTATCTAGCACAGGGGTGGGCAATAATTTTTAATGGGGAGCCACTCCAAGATTTTGGCAAGTGGTCAAGGGCCGCACTTCTGTGAAGGGGGTATTCAGATTGGGCTGGAGGTTGGGTGCAGAAGGGAACTTGAGATAGGGGACTGGAGTGCAAGAGGGGGTGAGGGGTCTCAGAGGGAGTTTGGGTGAAGGAGGGGGCTGTGATCTGGGACAGGGGCTTGGGGTGCATAGTCTAGTAGAGGGAATGGATGCAGGAGAGGATTTTGGCCTGGGGGAGGGGCTCTTGGAGGGGGTGCAAGGTCTGGAAGGGAGTTGTGACCTGGGAAAAGGGGTACAGAGAGTTTGGGTGGTGGCTTGGGGCAGGTAGTCAGAGAGGAGAGAGGGGCTGTGCTTACCTGCAGAAATCTGAGGCAGACTGTCTGCTGAAGGCTGCTGCTGCTCTGTGTGACTCCCCTCCAAACATGAGCGGGAGGGAAGGAGACGCCTTCTCACTGCCCCTGCTCCCAGCAAAAATTTTCAGCTCCTATTGTCCGGAAATTGAAAGAATAGCCAGTGGGAGCTGAGATTTTGCTGGGGAACCGGAACAGCGTGAGACATCTTCCTCCTCCCTCCCCAGCTGTCCAGAGTGGAGAGCAGCTGGCTTTTTAAAGTGTGAGCTGCTGCTCCCTACCTAGGGGTTTTGGCAAGGTGGCCGTGGGCTGGATCCGGTGACTTGGTGGCCCCAATCCAGCCCGCTGGCAGCCCCTTGCCCACCCCTGAGCTAGAACCTACTCACCTCACTGATGGGAGACCTAGAAATGCAAATATAATTAGATTGTAAGTGTTTGATTACATTGTAGAAGACAGGACTGTCTCTTGCTGTGCACAGCACAGTATACATAGCACCTAGCACCATGGGTCCTGCCAGTTGGGGCCTGGGGGCAACATAAATAATTGGTGCCAGCTGAAGGGCCGAGCTGGAATGTGTCACTTCTGCTGTTGTTCCCAGAGATAAGCATTCTGTGTAGGGTTCCCATAAAACTCCAGGAGAAACCTTGCCAGAGTCATCCACTTGACATTGGATCTGGACATCCAAACAATTACTCCTGGGGGAATTCTGTGCCACCATGCAATGCAGAATTTGCACTCAATTAATGTTCTATGCATAATTTATTTTTCCCCTATGCAGAAATCGGCTGCTGAGCTGTGGGCTGCCTCTAGGGGCCATTGGATCTGGCAGAGCCCACCCAGCTCCCCAGCCTCAAATAAAAAATACTGCTGGGGTGACAGAGTGGGGGATAGCAGGTGCAGATGTCTAGACTGGAGGGTGCTCCATGGCTGGGTTTTTTGGGGGGGAAGGAGGCCTGAGCAGCAAGGGCCCTGTGGCAGGACTCTGCAGGGGGGGTATTAGTGTCTGGGCTGGGGCCCTGTGGCTGAGCTTTGTGGGGGAGAGAGTGTAGGTGTCTGCCTCCCCTCTCCCCGCTGGGCTCTGGGGATAGGGGCAGAGAATCAGGAACTGAATTGTCATTGGGGTTTGTGTACTCCGTGGAGGATTTTTTTTTTTTTGGTCTGTGTTATAGACACACTTGCTGACATGTATTTTGAAATAAATTACCAAAATAATTTAAACTGGAGTGATCATCTAGTGTTACATAAAATATGCAGAATTTTAAAATATTTTGTGCAGAATTCCCCCAGCTCTAAATCATTTAGATAGGAGCAGAGTGCTGCAGGGCCTGCTTTGAAAGTGGGATTTCCTCTCGCAGGGTGGTCTGCTGTTAATCATAGGTGTTTTGTCTGTCTGTCTGTCTGTCATCTTCACCCAGGCACCGTAGCTCAGAGCAGCCTCAAATTCCTCTTGCTGAATCCAGCTGTACATTTTGCCAAGGTGCTGCAGGAATGTCGTGCTGTGATCATCGCAGGGGGCACCATGCAGCCGGTGAGGGAGCAAGGTTGCATCTTTAAGATCTAATTGGTTTATCTGGCACCTGCTGCCAGTCCATAGGCAGCAGTGTGGGGAGATGGATATTTGCTGTAATTGGGATGATTTAAAATACACTAATGAACAGCTAAGCAACACTAGAGCCATGTATTCCCACCCCATTTTAGCACGTTTCTCCATGCTGCTGCCATTGCAGTGATCCGGCTGGGGATAAGGATCGGTTTTTCCATCCTCTGAGCTGCGGGGAAAAGGTGGCAGTCTCTCTGCATATTAGTGTGAGGCCTAGGGACTTTGTGTTTTGCTTCCCCTTCTTTTATTGCTTTTTATTGCATCTCTCAGCAGCCACAGGAAAGCACTGTAGGCGCTAAGCAAGTCCCATTGATCCGTTCCTGTGAGGCAGCTACATGATTAGCAATTCCTGATGGTACAAGACTAGCAGAGCCCCTCTCCCTCACAGGCTGTCCATATCTAGAAGTTCAAAATGGGAATGCTAATACCCCCATTGCTGTGCCTCCCACCTAGGAGGTTACTCACCCAAACACTTTCAGACATCTTAACTCCGTGGAGTGATGTCTCCATTCTGTCTGTCTGGCTGTGGCTTATGATCTCCCCTCCTTCATCCAAAGGGGCGATGTCCTTGGCCAAGTCTCCCAGCCCTCCAGAGACCTGGTTGTGTGGTCTGATCCAGTCCCTCAGGCTGAGTGCAGCTCAAAACTAGCACTGGATAGAAATCCTCTGACTAACCTTATAATGCTGATCTTGCCAGAAAGACCTTCCAGAAACATCAGGATTTCAGTAACGTCACAGTAGCACAACCCGTCTGTGTTAGGCTTTGTCTACCCCTCTTTCCATGGTATACAGGTGTATACAACGACAGCACATTCCTGTTTCCTTCCTGCTGTACACCTGTGGGAGGGGGGCCACAGCAGTTCTGTTAGGTAATTGCTCATGACAGATATTCGTTAGCTAATCTAATTTTACTGAAGCTCAGTTGTTTCCGTTGGGTGAGCGTAAGCCACTAGCATGGTCACACCAGAGGGGAGCAAGTGGCTCCCATTCTGCAGCTCTCAGTAGGGAAAGCCATGTGGAGAGACAAGGGACTAAGATTCTAGGGGAGTGTCTACATTGTAGGGAGACTGGCCTGTGCCAGCTGACTCGGGCTTGAGGGGGGCTTGGGCTAAGAGGCTGTCCAGTTGCAGTGTAGACATTTGGGCTCAGGCTAGGCAAAGGGTCTGAGCTTAGGCTGCAACCTGAGCCCCATCACCTACACCACAATATAATACCCTGAGCCGCGGGTTCCAAGGGGCTCTAGTAGTCACTGCAGGCACCAAACCTAACGTGTCCTATTTTGCTGTTATGGAGACTAATAACAGAAGGGAGGGTACTGGCTGTAGGGCCTCTGTGTCTAGTGAAACAGGGATTATCCTTTGGTATCCCTCTAGGAAAGTCACAACTTACCCACCCCTCAAAGCGTGGTTTAGTCACAGTTCTGCTCGGGCATGAGCCTGGCTTGGGGGAGATCTGGAATCTTGGCATCCCAGCGTGAGGGGCTTCCATGTGAGAAATCCAGTTGCTGTAGCGACCCTGTGGGATGTGCCACTGTGCACTGCAGGGGTAACCCACGGAGACTGTGGTACCCAGTTATCCATCTTCCCCCTGCCATAACTAGCCAGCCCCAGGGAAGGTATTGAGTCTGGTGCCAGTAAATGGTAAGGCAGGAGAGTAGAAGAGGGGTGCTGTGGTACTAGAGAGAGGTCCCTGATCAGAGGCAGACCAGAGCTTTGTGGAAAAAGAGCATTGCACAGATAGGATGAGGCTATTGGACCACAGGGTGGCGCTCCTGCTCTGCACCTACTAGCACTGGCTATAGGAAGCAGTGGAGGGGACTGGCTGCGGCTTTAGCCCATGCTTTGTGGGTTCTCTGCTTTCCTACCTAGAAACAAATGGCTCCCCTGCCCGGCAGAGGGTCCTGCCTCAGGGCCTGGGAAATGTTAATTGCAGCGTGGGCTGGTGCAGCTGTGCTGGCCATGGAATTGCAGCATTTATCTGCTAATCAGCATCGCTCTGGGTACTGCTTTGGTTTCAGGCCAGAGCTGCACCTACCATATTACTGTGTCCGTTCATTCCTCTATGTGCCCTTGTGTTTCTGGGTCTTAGAGGCACCAAGTACCCAGCACATCTCTTCCCTCTGTCCTTTTCCCCAAATCGTTGGCCTGACTCCTCCTCCACCCTTGCATCTGGCCCTCCCAGCCCTGCGCTTTGTGCTGATTGCAGCCCTTCCCCATCCCTGATGAGAGCACTTGGGCTTTGCTGATTCTCCTTTGCTCCCGGTTTGTAGGTGTCTGATTTCCGAGAGCAGTTGCTGTCCTGTGCCGTGGGTGCTGAGAGGGTGGTAGAGTTCTCCTGTGGTAAGTATCTGGTCACATGCTCTCTCTGTAGCTGGGCCCTAAGTTTGGCTGTATGGGTGTTCAGGCAGGTGCCACTGACTTTGTTTGCCAGCTCCTTCTAGTTACCAGACATCCTGCCTGGAAATCACAGCAGCAGAGGGGAACCAGTTTCCATTTTGCCTCTGGCTTACAGTGCATCTTTTTCCTCTGCCCCAGAGAGAACAGGCAGGAAATTATTCAAGCCAGGTTAAGGCTGGTGTGATCCATGACAAGGCATTGAAGGACTTGTGCTTGCACTCCCTGAGACCAAGAGAAATCAGTGTGCACGTATGCTGCCAAGAGCATATGACCCCGTCGCAGGGGCCTTGCTGTTAGCTTGCACATCTGTAGCTTTTATTCCATCTACTTGTTTGTCATCAGGACATGTGATTCCTCCAGACAACATTTTGCCAATAATCCTCTGCAGCGGTCCATCCAACCAGCAGCTAGAGTTCACCTATCAGAAGAGAGACCTGCCTCAGATGGTCAGCACGTCTATTTCGTTCTTAAGCTACATGGTCTGATGGTTCAAGGGGAAGTTTTGTGTGCAGAGCAAGGGATTCTGCTGGGCTCTGAGGTGGGAAAAATAAGTCCAGAGGGGTGTGCCGGTTGGCAGAGGAGTGGTCCACTTCTGGAGGGGCTCCAGGCCAGGCATGCTGGTGGTGGTCTGTTTTTGTTAAACCATTTTAAGGGAGTTCAGTGCTAGCAAAAGTTGGTGACTGGACAGACAGCACTGACGGTGGCAGCCTTTGAGGGGCTTCTGTGAGTGAGACATCAGTCCTCTGACCCATTCAGTCCTTAGCTAACTCTGCTCATGGATAGCTCCCCCCATCGCCCCAGGTGTGTGAAGCGGACATCTATTCACTGGGAAATGGACTGAGACCTGCTAGCTCATGTCATAGAAGCACCAAACAGCCACTGCTTTACAATGACTCTTGGGAATATGGCTTGCCAGGGGCGAACAAGGAGTGAAAGGGAGCCTGTTCATTTGCAGGCCCCAAAGCCAACTTTTAGGCCACTGTTGGTGAGCTGGCACAGCTGTATTGATTCTCTGCGGTTGGTCACGAGTGTGCTAAGGCTTGTGGTGGGAGGAATTTATACTCCGGCTCAGGGACGGGGCAGCAGAATTAGACCCGTGTTTGCTGGGGCTTGCCATGACACTGCCATGGCCTTTCTCTTCTCACAGATGGATGAGATGGGCCGAATCCTTGGTAACCTGTGCAATGTGGTCCCTGGGGCCGTGGTGTGCTTCTTCCCCTCCTATGAGTACGAGAAGCAGGTGTATCTGCACTGGGAGAAGACAGGGCTGCTCACCCGCTTGGTGACTAAGAAGAAGGTAATTGTGTAACTGAGGAGGGATGTTACTGTAAACGGGAGGTTTAAAAGTCCAGCAACTATCTCTGCATTACAGGCCTTGACTCTCTCTCTCCAAATTGTTCTTGTATCCTGCACAGCAGAGCGGAGAGGGTGTTTATCCAGCTAGTCCCTCCAGTAATGAATAAATGATACCTCCCACGCAGCTGATTGCTGAGCTAGGATCTAAATTAGATTAAATGCTGTTACATGGCACCTGTAAGTGTAGAGGTGGTCTTCATCCGCAGTAGGCAGCCTACATTGCTCTCTGATGCCCTTGCTTTGAGGGGCAGGTTATTAAGGTCTTACAGAGGATTTGCTTTCCCCAAACTTGGCTGCACATCCCCTGTCCAGGGAATAGTGTGACTGACTAAGGCTCAGCTATATGCTGCCAGTTACACACAAGCTTTTCAGCTCATAGTAGGTCTATTGGGAGGATGAATGGGTCTTCTGGTTAAAGCGCAGGGCTAAGAATAAAGACTTCCATGTTCTGTTCTTGATTGTCTCAGTCACTGTAACCTTGGTTAAGTCACTTAATCAGTTTGCCCCTTCCGTAGAATGGGGATGATGCTTGCCTATGTCTTGAGGATCTGTGAGCATGGTACAAATTGGGTGAAACTGAACAGAAGAAAAGTGACTAAATATCAGGAAACCTTTCAAACGGAACTCTGATAGGGAAGTTTTTGGAAGCTGTATTGCTTGTGCAGTTAAAACTGGAAAAAACAATCCTCAGAAAGCTGTGTGATGGGAAACAGACCGCTGCAGCTCCCCCAGGTGTTGAACTGTCAATAACCTCACCTTTCTATACCACTGCTTCCCCTCCTCCTGTTTCAATTCTAATCTCTCTTGGCAGACACTATCTCTTACAATGTTAGTTCAGCACATTAGCACAGATGGGCCTTAATCACACCTGAGGCCTTGAGGTGCTATAGTTACATAATTATTATACTAGCACGGGAGATCTCTTCCAGCTTTATTTTACTTTTCTGCTACATTGTTCAGGCACTTTTACCTGAATTCCCAAAGTTTCATTCCCCTTCCCCCTCCTCCTTTTTCATCCTCTTGGAGTTTCTTTCCACTCCTCAAACAGTAAAGATCTGTGAGCAAGAACCCATGAAGGCAAAACCCTGGTTAACATCTCAGTAACTGGAAATATGTCCAAGTCACTCATGGCCATCACTGCTTCTACTCTGGATTTGCTAGATCCCACAGGTGCTGAGCAGGGTAATATTAGGATGTACCTGCATTGCGAATCCAGTATGCATAGTTGCACAGCATGTAGAGATCAATGGTAACATACCTCTAGGCCCCTCTTTTAATACTTTTTGAAATGGCATGATTAAATCTAGTCTCTTCCTGCTGAAACTTATGCTTTGTGCTTGTGACAGATATTTCAAGAGCCCAAGAGAGCAAACCAGGTGGAGCAAGTGCTGGCAGAGTACGCCAAGTGCATAAAGGTAAGCGGGGTTGGCAGGTTGCTGGACATTTATTACCTCATAATGCAAGAGAGTGTTTCTAAAAGTGTTGTGGGTGGCTAATGTGCTCTGTCCAGTGCCGACTGATCACTGTGCTGCCAACGCACAGAAATTTCCCTGGCTCCAGTTTCTCATGAGTCATTGGGGTTCTTTTGTGCAGCGCTGCAGCCAGGTGAGAGGCCAGGTGACGGGGGCCTTGCTCTTTTCTGTGGTTGGAGGGAAAATGAGTGAAGGAATCAATTTCTCTGATGACTTGGGAAGGTAAGAAATATCTGGTTTGCTATCTCCTAAGGTGGTATCAGACCACACCTCTCTGCTGATGTGGGTGGGAGACCTTCAAGTAAACCTCACGTGTGCAGACAGGAATTGGTGTGATCGGGTCAGGGCTGAGAGCACGGTGCCCAGCGTAGTGTCAGGAAGCACTGTGAGCCTGAAGACAAACATGAAGCAGACACACTCAACCGTTGTGGTCATGCAATATCCTAGAGCAGCCATGGCCAACCCGTGGCTCGTGAGACACATGCGGCTCTTGCCCCCGCTCCATGCCGCTCCTGCGGGGGCCCCCGGTTCCCCTCCCTCACCGGTCCCTGGCTTCCCTGTGCTTGCTGGGTTGGAGCTGCGGGGTTTTAAAAATGGCACCCAAGATGGCGGCCGTCTTAAAGGGAAAGCCTCCTTTTAAAAAAAAAAAATTTACATTTTTTTGTTTTTGCTCGATAATTCTGTTCTGGGAGGCTTTTTTTTTTTTTTTTCCCCTTGACAATTCTGGTGTGGCTCTTCGCATTTTTTCCGCCATTGTTTTAGCTCCCTTTGTTAAACGGGTTGGCCACCCCTATCCTAGAGTGCTTTTCACAGGCCACTGCTCAGTGCGGCCCACTACGTGGGATGAATCCCCACTCTGGCTCCCTGAATTCCCATGCCATGTATGGCTGTGTGCTGTTGCTGCCATGCCAGAGTTGATTGCATTGCAGTGATAACACCTTTTAATCTAGTATTCCTATCGGTTATTTGGGATGAGATGGTATGTAACTCTGAGAGAGCACTAACTGTTTGTGTGTGTATCTCCTTCCATTTCCAGGTGTGTTGTTATGGTGGGCATGCCTTACCCCAACATCAAATCCCCAGAACTCCAGGAGAAAATGGCCTATCTTGATAAAACAATGGTAAGAAAAATGCCCCAACACCTAGTTCAGTCTTTGTTCTTTCTGATTCCTGTTGAGAATTAGCGAGTTGGCGCTCTCTGTGCCTGTCAGTCACTCTGGGGTGAGAGATTTCCTGGGCTCTTTGTGTTTGTGTGGGGGGGGCGGGCGGCTAGGTAATGGATTTAGCAGGGCTAGATCTGTAGCAATGACCATGTTGAAAAATGGAGAACTGCATTCTCAGCTCACCGTCATTTTCCTAGTGCCTCTGAAACCCTGGGGGTTGTCATTGATGCTACCTTCCCCCTCAGATGCCCTGAAGCTGGTTAGTTTTGACTGTCCCTCTCACACTTCAGCTGTGCTTCCCATGTTCTGGCATGTGAGTAGGTTCCCATCACTTTGTAGTGCCCCTTGAGGTCCCTTCTTTATTATGAGTACCTGGGGCCTGCCTGGCAGCATCAGTCCCTAAGCTAGTTAGGAGGCAGCAGCAGAGGCAAAGAATGTATAACCCCTCTAAGTGCCTGACTTCTGCACTCCTGTTTAGAGCTGCACATGCCTTCTACTCAGGCTTATTACTCTCTTCTAGCCAAGAACAGTGGGCCAGCCGCCTAGCAAAATGCTGATTGAAAATCTCTGCATGAAAGCAGTCAACCAGTCAATAGGTAAGATGGCATCTTTCATGGGGCTGGCGGGGAGGAGTACGGAGAGAGCAGTTAAGGGAAGCGAGGGTCTAGGAATAGGCAGACTGGGATGGGTGGGGAGGAGCTGCAGAGGAGTCTCTTATGGGACACAAAGTATTGGGAAGCATTGTCATGGCACATGCAACCCATGTGGTAGGAGCATGGGTGTTGGGGGAGGCTAAACCTGCCCAAACAGCCAAGTATGACCTTTCTCCCCCTTTTCTCCACCTGTGTTCAGTTCTCTCATGACTGACTATGCAGGCTCCCAGGCTGGGGTCACGCTGCATGGGAATCCTGGGGCTGGGAAGGCTGGAGCTGCATTGTCTGGTCTTCTGGTGCTTGGGTGGCAAGAGGGGCACTAACCTGTGGCCACAATGGGCAGCGGGGGGGATTGGGCTCTGGTAGGGCTAACCTCCCCATGACTGCGGTTCATCTGCTGCCCATAGAGGATTCAGTGATAAAACTGAGGTTTCCCTTTGATTGATGCAGGGCGAGCGATTCGCCATCAGAAGGACTACGCCAGCATCCTGCTCTTAGATCACAGGTATGCCCGCCCCTCCATCTTCAACAAATTACCCCGCTGGATCAAGGAAAGAACAGTGGTCAAATCTGCCTTTGGACTTGCATTTGCAGCACTAAGCAAGGTCAGCACTGGGGTTCCTTCTAATTTTTCCCAAGTGTATGGAATGAATTTTGTTGTCACTTATCCATAGTGGTGGTGTGGGGGATGGGCCAGAGGGTTTTGGACTGGGGCAGGGGCCTCATGGATGGGGCAGAGTGGGTGCAGGGGTGGCAGGTATCTGGCTAGGGGTAGGCTCGAGATGAGGGGCTTGGGATGCAGGAGGGTGCTCTGGGGCTACAGGCATGAGAGGATTCTTCTCCCTCCCCCCCCCCCCTTTCCCCTAGCTCCTCGTCTTACATCAGCACGTGGGCTAGGACCTGAACAGATCCGAGTGCCTGTGCAGCTTACAGGGCACTTAGATCAGTACCATTTTGTGCATGCTGCAGTAGCCTGCTTTTTTTCAAGCATTTGCTAGTCCTAATTCCCCTTTAAACACCCATCATTTCTACGATGCCCCCCTAGCAATAGATCCTGGACCTGCATACTCTCCTCCCCAGTAGAGTGCTGGGACTACAACTGAATGATGCCCTGTGATTTCCTCTCTCCCTAGTTCCATCGAGAGAAGAAGTCATGTTATGGGACAGAAGCTTCCTGAAGGAGCTGGAAGAGGACTGTGCTGGTGAATGGTACAGGGGCGCTCATTGGCTGTATCAGGTCAAAGTGAAGCCCCCTAGAATTGCTGTCTCTGCAAGAGAAGGTTTTTTTCCCCCCAAGACTTTGCAGTTGAAAATTATTGACCAAAGCTGCTATTGCCCCTGTGGTTTCTGGGCGGTGACTGATTCTAGTGCATTTGAGCTGGGCTGGACAGTGTGTGGGGAAAAGGGGGGAATTTAGTTGGGATTGGTCCTGCTGTGGGCAGGTGGATGGACTTGTTGACCTCCTGAGGTCTCTTCCAGCTCTGAGTCTATGAATAAGAGCCACCCTCAACTATTAGATCTGGGACCCTAGAAGGATTAGTCTCTCTTCTGCACAGAGGTACCTTGCCTGGGATTTTGTTACCCATGGATGGGAAGCAGAACAAAGGAGGAGTATTACTATTTGGCCTATTAGGGCAGGTTGATGTAAAGTATTAAAAAGCAGGCTAATGTTCCCTGGCTGCTGATTTCTCTCCCTGTTTCCAGTAGGGCCTAGGGGAACTAGAGCTTCTGTGGACTTCCTGGGGGCCGTGCAGCACAAGCTCTCAAAGCTACATCCTTCCCTATTAACTAAAATGTCAAGCCTGTGTTCTAGTGGCCACATACCTGCTCTGTAGGTCAGTTAATTCAGTAAGTGAAAATGCCTTTGGCCACCTCAGCTTTGCCCTGCTAGAAGTTACAACTCTGACTACTGGCAGTGTGGTGTTAATCTGGGCTCTGCTAAAGCACTTACTGGCTAACTGAGGAAGTGGCAGCACTCCTAGCTGGAGGTATGGTGGGCCTTGCTTCCCTACCCCCCAGCTACCTTGCTGAAGGCAAGACTATTTAGTGAGCCTGCAGCACTCCACCCCAGGAGTTGTTTGGGCTGAATATATGAAACCTTGAGGGCTTGCTTTTGTAGTTACCCACCCAGAGAGCAGTTCTGTATTTCCTCTCTGATGCTGTGCAAGCATTCTCCAGCTGAGGGCACAGCCATTCCCCTCCTTCCTGGCCTATATGCTAATGTGGATACGGAATGGTAAGATGCACAGCCCAAGGCCTGGGTTGCTATTTTAGCAAATGGGGAGAAATAAACTTATTACTCCCCTTTACTGACCTAGCCCTAAGGCAGCACATTATTTCATTACGCATGTGTCTGTCTCCTCCAGGTGCTCAGCTTTACTGCTGAGCTCTTTGCTGTAAAGGGGGCAGGAGTGTGCAGCACTGTACCACATTTGTTCCTGGCTTTTTGCTACTTCAGCTTTGCTGGGTAGTAGGCTGCTGCCAGGAACCCTGCTAGCCATCAGTGATTACTTTTTGCCAGCCCGTAACTCAAAGCTATGAAATGAGTTTAAGGACATTGGGCTAATGACTGTGCCTGTATGCTTCTACGCATATTTGGATACTGGGCCCTGTAGGGGGTCTCACACCCAACCACTACCTAGAGGGAAGAAACATCTTGTTATATGCTTTTCTATTTGTGTGAACTGTGCCTGGACTGGAATATTACCTAGTGCTTCAACTCTTTCAGTACCAGAGGTGAATGGGGGCTTGACAGAGTAGAATGTGGAGGCTTTCAAAGTCTCCGTTGTACCTAGTTGTGCAGCAGTTTGGTACGGTTGTGGCTTTTGCCTTATGCTTGTCACATGGTGCCAGTCTCCCCAGCCAGCACAAACCCCTGCAAAGTGCCTGCTTGACTAGAGAGATTCACTGAACAGCTGGGCCTCTCCTGCTAGAGTCCATTAATTAAGAGTACTCCACCTGCAGCTTGGAGTGGGCTGCTGCATACTTGTTCCTTTGAGTTCATTACAGCTGCTGTGGAATTCATGCTGGAGCTTTCTGCAGCAGACTTCACAAGAAGCTGAGGCAGCACTGGAAGAGCTGCCCCTGGAGGCACTGTGCACCTTCAGTCCTATCACCCATTTCAAGAATCCTGCTCAGGAGCAGCCAACCTAGCAAGCTGTGGCAAGTAGCTGGCTAAGGACAAAGCTGTTAGTGCTGTAGTTGTGCTTGATCACACGGTGCAGAGATACTAGTTCTGATCCTCCTTCAGCATGAGCAGCCCTCTAGCTACAACAGGATTTATTGAGCACATGGGAGCAGCAGCATTTGAAATGCATTTTTTTGGGGGAAAGGAAGGTAAACAGAGCAGAAGTAATGTTCACTACTAACTGTACTCAAGTAGTTAGAGATAAGCTGAAGCAGGTAGAACTAAGAGAAAGTGAGGGTGTCCCTCTGCCAGGCCTGCACCCTCCCACCAGCAGTTATTTTCAAGAGCTGGTCCAGTTCCCCTACAAGAAGCCAGGCCCAGGCCTGCAGCATGAGAGATTTATGACTCCCAGTCATCTTCCTCCTCCTCACCAGGGGGCTGTTGTGGGGTTGGTAAGGGTGGGATGGAGTCTGACATACGGGCAAAGGCACCAGCAGGTGGTCCTGGAGCATCAGCACTTCCTCCAGCCGCAGGCCCTTTGCCTGAAATGCCTAGGAGAGGAAAAGCAGGTGAGACAGACTTAGGAACTAGAATGGAGACACTCAGGAGGGAGGATGAGGGGCAGTGGCTAGGTCTGCACCTGTGACATGCTGCCTCCTCAGCCAAGTGAGCCAAGCATGCAGAGTCTTATCTCCAATTAACACAACAGTGCAGGGGAGAGGTACACTAGCTAGAGCTCCACTGCACCATTGCCAGCTGGCGGGATAAGAGGCAGCCCCTGGCTGTGAAGCCTGGTGGGATGGAGATGCTTGTCTGGTACCTACAACTGTCATCCTAATTGGGCTGAGGAGCTTTGACAGCAGAGTAGGGATGTAAAATTTCAATTATTTAGCTAATCAAATAATTAATGTAATTTGCATCAACTCTTTGATAAGGGCACTTCCACCTTTGAAGTGTAGCAACAGCCCTGGGCCTGTTGCTACACGTGAAAGTGCTGGGGGGAGCTTGGGTGGCTAGCAGCAGTCCCCCACTGGCCCCATGCTCCTTGCGGCGTTTCAAAGTGGCAGCACTGCATGGAGCCCAGGGTCAGTCCCCAGCTCACTCTGGGCTCTGTGCAGTGCTGCCACTGTTTGGTAGTCCCTAGGGTAGGGCTGACAGCCAGTGTATTCCCACTTCTGGGGACCCCCTGCCACCCCACACTGCCTCGATCAGAGGCAACAGCAGGGGGGAAGCTAGTCCACATGGACAGGGGCTGTTGGCACAGAGCAGCCTCTGTCTACAGTGGTCCCAAGCTCACCACAGACAGAGGCTGCTTCATGTCCCCAAGGCAGCAACATGGGGGAGGAGGGCAGGTGCCTTTTACACTAGCGCGCCCCCCCCCTCCCCCAGCACCAAGCATCTGATTGCCTACCCAGCAGCATGGAAGCATGCAGCAACTGGCTGGCCCAAAGCTTCCTCCCTTCCAACTCCTGCAAGCTACAGCAGTGAGGCAAGGGAACCCACCCCTCTTTGTGTCACATGGCTGGAAAGAGGCAGGGGCCATAGGATAGTACCTTTGCGTCTCAAGAGCAGCTTGTTGAAGAGGTCAGACATCAAGTCTCCACCCTGTCCTGTAGTTATCACTGCAACAGAGTAAAAATGACACAGCCCAGACTAGAATTGATGGCTTCAACATGTGGTCAGGACACAATGGGGAAAAGGGGACTGGTCCCACCCTATTCAATGTGATGTGCTACAGGGTACATTTTGCTATACTGGAAGCGGTGACAGGGGGGGTCAGTACTGAATAGCAGGATACACTGAGAGCTAGGACCCTACCCCTATCTCACCTGAAGATTAACTGACCCCCTTCCATCCTTGCCCCCCACACATGCCATTTCCCTGCCTCCTCAGGCATCAATTTCAGATCACAGCACCCAAGGCCTGCCTGGGAAATGTGGCAGCTTCCTGTAGCAGCTCAGGCATTTCAGCCAGTTTGAATGATCCGGAGTTAACCAGTCTGCTAAAAACAGTCCAATTGTGACCCAGGCCTTCCAGAATCACCATTTCCTCTCCTGCAGTAGCCTGCCCAGCGCTACCTTTGAAATGCTTCTACCACTACTAGTTCATGTGAAACATTTTCCTCCCCACCACGCCGAGGGGAGAATTCCCACTGCAGAGTGCTAATGTCCACTGGCACCTAGGGGCTATTGAGTTCAGCCAAACATCAAACATTCAAAACTGCAACATGTGCAGAGAGAAGAAATCCCTCTGCTCTAGGGCTTGTGTGCTGTGCTGGGGGCTTGCCATGTCTGGCTTTCCCATGAGCCTCCTACACTTGGGTATCTAAGCATATCTAGCTGGGCCGGGGCAGGGCAGTGAAGATGACTCCTGGTGAGAGCTCTCTGGGCACCTTGTTCTTGCTCTTTCTGCTTCTTTTTCTCCAGCTTCCTCTCTTTGACACTTCGGAGATTGGCCTTCCCAATGCCACCAGCCTGGCGGATGGACTCCAGGAGGGTGGCCCGGCCAGTTGAAGGGTTCACAACTTCCTTTGGAGCTCCCGGGACTGGAGCTGTTAGGGATACAGAAAGGAGTCAGTCTAGAGCAATGGCTCTCAACCCTTCCAGACTACCGTACCCCTTTCAGGAGTCTGACTGGTCTTGTGGACCCTAAGTTTTGCCTCACTTAAAAACTACTTGCTTACCAAACCTGCCAAATTTATACAAGTGTCTGAAAAACTGCTTACTTTCTCATTTTTACTACACTACAAAATAAACTGTTTTGGTTGAGAAACACTGATATAGTAGAGAGAGCAGTATAAACCAGTCATTGTATGACATTTTAGTTCATCCTCGTTTGGCTAGTGCTTTTTGTGTAACCGGCTGTAAAATTACGCAAATATCTACTAGCTGAGTTGATCTACCTATGGAAGACCTCTGTGGGATACTGTCTAATGTGTCAGCAATTAAAAATTAACACTGGGCAATCTACATGCTGCCACTTTAGCTATACCTCAGTCTGAAGAGCTCTGACACCCCATCACTTGCCCTTTCCAAGTCTCCAGGAGATGAAGCAGTGCATACAATGCAGGGGAGCCATGGTTTAAAATAAATCAATGAGTATTCTTGGCTACTATCAAGTGAAGGGCTTTGAGTTAGAATCCCTTCCATCCTCTCCATATTTTGTCCTTTCATCCCAAGCTGGGAAGAGGCCTTTTCACACTGTTCTCCAGGGAGCCTTCTGCTCTACAAGGGAACAGCACTCACAGGCTCTACCGGGAGCCTTGCCCTGCCTAGTTAGCAATGCTGGGATTGCCAGAGTGCATCCGAGCAATCCATCTAACCTGAGGCCCCCATCTCCAGCAGTGGCCGGTACCACATGCTCCAAGGGAAGGAGCAAGGTAACCTCAAAATAATTCAGCCATTTCGTAGTCTGAAAAGCAGAAACACTACTGCTTCCCTGGGTTTGAGGGCAGCTTTTCTGCACTGCTCCTTGTTTTAAGAAATTCACTTCTGTGGGACCAAGAGAAAATAACCCAGATTCTGTCAGGAGTAGCATTCTTGTGAAAAATGTATCAAATGAAAGCCAACATAAAGGTCCATGAAGATTTTTAAGTTATTTAAGGATGAGTTTAGAAAGTGTTTGTACCCAAAAACATTCTGCTTCTTGCTAGTGCCTAAGAACCTGCATGGGAAATTCCCTAGGAAACCCAATATTATCTCTAACAGTCTGGCTTCCATTGCCCCTGGGGAGAGACATGCAGAAAGGGGATGGACCAGCATGTGAAAAAGAAAGGAGAATGACCGTTATTGCCATTCTAAGCAGAAGTTGTAGTAACACCGGTAGAAAAGTGTAGACCTTCTTAGCATCCTATTAACAGCTAGTGCTGCATAGTCTGTTGTAGCTTATACTTGACACTATTATATTGAACCAGGAGGGCTGCAGTGGCAGCCTGCTACACCACACTCTTAGTTTAAACTGGAGCACATGTCCACTCTCATTCAGTACAGAAGTGTGGACAGCAGAGACTACAGCTCCCAGGATGCTGGGCACTACCTTGATGATCATGTCCATGACTATACACTCAGGTCTAGTCTCTGCAGCTCGGGTATCAAGACACGCGGCCTGCTCTCTTGGGGCTGTTTGTTAAACGTTGCTTGTAAGGAGAGAAGAGCCATTGGAAAAGCTGGCCCAAGGAAAAGGGGTGGGACACAGTTGCTAGGTTAGATGCTGCCAGTGAACAAGCCAGAGCAAAAGCGCACTTACCTGCAGGCATTGCAGTGCTGCTCTCCTCCCTTGCTGGCTGTTTGGAAAGGGCGGCAGGCTGGGGCAGAGGAGGGGGTGGGGGAGCACTAGTTGGTATCACAGGGGTTGGGGGAGGTGGGGAGGAGGAGGCACTAGCACATCATCTTGAAGTTCTGAAATGTCAAAGGGAAGAGTGTGAAGCATCACCCAGGAACATTAAGACACTGTCCCCCCAGATGCTCAGAGCCTTCTCACACAACAGTACCACCACAATCCTCAGCACTTTGTGCAGACAAAGGGGAAGTATTAGCCCTGCTGCTAGAGAGGGGGTCAGGAAGAAGGGCCCCATAGCCAGCCCGTGGCATCAGGGGGCTCTTCCCCCATTTGCCATGTGTAGTCAGGGCAGCACAGCCTAGCAGTTTCTCATCACGACAAGGCTGACATCGGCTGCCAGCAAAACACAAGTGCTAGCAAGCTCTCCTCAAGGACGACTCATGCCCTAATCCTGATGGGGCCTCTAACAAGAGACTTTCTCTAGGTCGGGGTGGGCAATAATTTTTGCCCGGGGACCACTTCAAAAATTTTTGAAGTAGCCCCGGTTCACCCTGGAAGAGGTGGGGCCTAAACAGGAAGGGGTGGGGCTTGGTCTGGGGTGGAGGAGCATGGGAAACCTCCCGCCCTGTCAGGAGCACAGGGCACTTCACAGGACCGGGACAGGGCGAAGGAAGCTTCATGCAGTCCTGAGTGGCCTGGGGGCGGGGGAGCGCGCACAAAGCCTCCTCCGCTCTCCCCACCCGCCCTGTGAGCAGCGTGCGGTGCTTCAAAGCGCCACATGATCCTGGCAGGGTGGGAGGAGACCCTAATTGGCCTGGGGAGCAGCAGGGCCTCCACGGGCCGGATCTACCTGCTTGGTGGGCCGGATGCAGCCCCCAGAGGCCCTTTTGCCCACCCCTGCTCTTGGTCCTCACCAGGGCTCACAGATGAGTCACTGTTGGGGAAAAGTCCGAGTTCCTGCCTCCAGGGCCTGTCGCTGGGCAACTCTGCATCTGCAAATACTCATTTGTGCACAGCTCCTTTCCCTGTTTATCCAACTCTGCCGTGTCCTAGTGGTCTTTCCTCTACTTGCCCAGATGAGCCCCAAGGGAGCTGAAATACCTGGCCTGAAGTTCTCCGAGGTCTCAGTGTTGAAGGTGGGCAGCTCTGGGATAGCGCTGCTGGGGGCTGAGGGTGCTATGCCAGGCCCTAGGTCTGCGCTGTACATGAGATCAGCAGCGATGCCAGGCAGGTCTGGCAGGTAGGAAGGTACGTCTATCTCAGGCACCTGCCCCAGATTAGGTACGTAGAAGTAATTTTCAGCTACCTGAAAGACAGAAATATGCAGGTAACTGCTGGGCCTCTGGAGACTTTCCCCCATAGGGAAGCCAGTAACACATGGACGGGGGACAGCCTGCAGAGAGTGGCATGTGGGCTGCAGTCAGCTCTCCTGGTGGCTTTCACAAAGGGTACATCGCAAGGTTTCAGAGCCCGGGCCCCAGCCTGCACCAGAACATCTACACTACTAGTCTTAGTTCTGCAGCCCAAATCCCACGTCTCAATCACTTAAGGTGGGCTCAGATCCTGCGCCAGGGGCTTGTCTTTGCAGCGTACACATCCTCTTCATGGCAGAGCCTCAGCCGACTCCCCGGGGATTTGATCAGATCCTGTGGCTAGAGCCCGCGCTCTGGGATAACAGCGTACCTGGGGTCATTCCAGTACAGAACACCGGTGCTAAAAGCTACCTGGTGGGGGTGCATCTGTCCCTTCAAAGCATTCTGTGTGTCCAAAATCCTGCTCCTGTTCAGGCTAGATGAAGACTGACCAGTGGAGAGCTGCTGAAACGATGCCATCATGATGTCTAAGGTTTCTGCAGCAGTGTAGTTCGTTTATTTTGCTTCCACTCAAACTCCAGTGACTAACATGCATTTTAGGTAAGGGAAGTTTGACCTGAAGATTTAACATCATCCCTTCAACTAAGGCCTCCGGAGCTCACAATAACCCTCTCAGAAACCCTCCAAAGCAGCCAGGGAAGACTGGACTTTACATTCCTTTTTCTTCTCCAGTAAAAACCCAAGCAGGAAAGAGTTAATACTCTTCCTGGCCTCCTCCATGCCTCAAAAAGGGCACAACACAACTCTTGCAATTTCCTTGGCAGGTTCCCGTTACTTAAGATGCCTGAAGAGAGAGATTCCAACAGCAGCCAATCTGCAGGGAGACTTGCTACCTTCTCAGTGGCAGAAAAGGCCCCTTCATTGTCTTTCCCCCCCACCACTCACTGACACTCAGGGGACCGGAGCAGCTCAGCCCCACTGTTATGGGGCACTTTTGTTTACTCTCTGCTAGCAGGGGCTGCTCTCCGTGGCTGGATTTTTCTTCACAGTTGGGCTGAGTGCAGCCCGGTTCAGGGGACTGATCTACATGAGAGGAATAAAGAACTAGTTTGAGGGCATTATCTGAAATCCCTGACACCGTGCCAGTTCTGTGATCACCTGCCTCCAGCTAACAGGCTGCTCCTTCCAGCAGTCCTGTCTCCTGCTGTGCCACAGGCACTTTCTATTAAAGGGATAATAGCCCTGGCGGGCTTTCCCAATGGGGAAGATGCAGGATATTTGAACGGTATTTAAACTTTTTAAGAGCCTAGCGCTCCTTTGGCAGTTCCCAAGCATGGCGCTGCAGCCACTTTCTACCTGAGGTTGGGGGAAATGGCTCCTCTTAACACCTTCCCAGGAGACCAGAAAGAGGAACTCCAAACAGCTGCTGCTTCTCTCCAGCTGAAATAATGCCTCCATTTCTCCACATGCAGCCAAGCTCCTGTCTACAGCTCAGGCTCTGAGCCGGGTGGTGCAGGAGGGGGAGATGCGACGTCAGAGGGAGCCAGCCCGGCACCAGAGGCAGCCACATCAGCGCTGTCACTACCCCACCTCCAAATCTAGACACAGCCTGGAAAAACACAACCCTCAGGTGCAGACATCTGGTTGCAGCCACTAAGCCCAGCAAGGACCAGATGCACAAATGCCAGTGAGGTTACTAAGGCAAGTGAAATGCTCCACTGCCCATCAAGATCTCCCCTCTGGGTCATTCCCCTGCCAACTCCTGCACCTATAAAACCAGCTCTCTTCTAGTAGAAGGGCACCATGCTGTCTGCAGCACAGCCTCCCTTCGCTCAGCAAGGACAGCCCCCTCAACATCTCACCTGCCGATCCAGCTGCCCCCTTTTGGTGATAGAGAGGGGTGCATCAAAGAGCTTCTCCTCAGTCTCTGTTCCCAGAGTCACATGGGTCTTGGTCACTGCCCCCGCCAGAGGATCCAGGAAGACGAACTTCTTATACCTGGGGATTCAGACAGCCTCAGTGATTCCAGCTCAGCGGGAAGAGCCAGGGGAAGGCTCTTTGGCCAAAGGATGGGACCAGGTGTTAAGGGTGATGAAACAGCTCTCTGATGACCCAAATCTAATACCAGGCCCAGTCAATCCCACCTCCACTCAACTACAACGCTCCTGCCTTCTATTCCACCTCTCCCTCTCCCTTCTTCCCCACCACAGCCCAGAGCTGAGATTTCCCCATCCTGACCTCACTGTGCAGGCTAGTCAGAGCGCTGGGCGAACCAGAACTCTTACCACTACCACCAGGATTCCACCAAGTTTCTCCCCCCTCGTTCCCCACACACCATGTTATGGGGACAGCAGTTACCCCCATTGGCTAGAGCAGGACATGCCTAGCTTGCCAGTCTCTACCAGGAAACACTGAGAGGGAGGAAGAAAATCAGGAAGGAGAACAAGAGCCCTAGGAGCAGAGAGGGAAATACTGTCCAAAGCAGATGAAAGATCAAGGAAGATAAGCATCAAGGGGACATTCTTAGATTTGACCAGGAGAAGACATTCTTGGCAAGCGCTGTTTTATTCCAGGGGAACAGGAGAAACAAGGACTGCAAGGGACTGAGTCACTCAGGGAGGAAGCTGAAGTAGTGGGAGTGAAGTGACCATTCAATTTAGGCAAAGAGGTGGAGGGAGATGTGGCAGTAATGGGATAAGCCAACAAGACAGAGAGAAGGACAGGGAATAACAGAGAAAGTACTCATGTGGCAAGGAAGTAATGATGAGGGAAAGTAGAGGTGTCAGGAGGCACATGCTGGGTCAGATGTTGACCATAACAAACTGCTCAGACTCAGACTGGGGTGAGGCAGAAAAGATTCTGGGTGGAGATTGAAATTCAGATGAATCAGCCCCCTAGCGTGAGAACATCTTCCCAATTAAGGCAGCAAGCCGGGGTGGGGAGGTGGCCCTTCAGAGCTGCTTGGTGCTGCTCCAGCACTCACAGGTTCTCGGTGGTGTTGAACAGCAGCAGGGAGCTAAGGGAGCTGATGTTCCTGGGGAGGCTGCCAAGCCCTTCTTCCGCATCATCATCCTGATGAACTTTTGTGCTCACACACACTGGGAAGTACTTGAGCTTCTCCTGCAATGAAACAAACAGGTGGCTATATGCTGGGAACACCTGACCCCTCTCGTGGCTCTCTCCGTTATCCACAGAGCCACCCTACTAAGTCACCCTTGTTCACATGAGGCACGGCACCAGCACCGTGCCCAGCCACAGACATGGGCGTGTTTCAGAAGGGAAACCATTATGGTGCCTTTAAGATGTTTGTACACAAACCACCTGGATCTGAATTTCTGTGGCAAGCACTTCCTATGGACTGAGCCCACAGCCCTTCCCTGAACCGACTCTCTTCTGTGCAACGCCTCCAGCTGAGAGGGGCCAGGGTTGGAGGGATTATGCAGGTCCACACAGCCAGTGCACCCACAGCAGTATCTACAGTGTCTCCCTCTGGGACTTACCTGTTAATTCAGCTCTCCTCCTCCTGAGATGCCCCAACCCCTGGTGGGGGGCGAGAAAGGCGAGCATGCCAGCACCGGCGAAGGGGGCCAGTGGGGGAAGGAGAGTAGAGGGAAGAGTGTGAGAGCCAGATGGTTTTACAAAGCTCAGGCGATTTGCAGGACTTTTCAATGCCAGTGAACCAAAATCTCCTCTCTCTCAGCACTACAGCTTCATATATAATGTATAGCACTTCTTTAGAAAGGGAGTTATTCCATCTGAACTGCTCAGCTTTTTACAGAACATGGGAATTGCCATCCCAGATCAGACCAGTGGTCCATCTAGCCCAGCAGCAGCAAATGCCTGATGCTGTGGGGAAGATGCACAACCTACATAATGCCCATAGGTATCCTGTGCTATACATAGACTCTGAATTTAAGACCATCTCACACACCACACCACAGAGGAGGGGAAGGAGATTGCTCTTTGGGCTCAGGTGCTGACCGGTTTAAAAGGCCACCGGTCTACTCAACTGAGCACAGAATCTGGAACAAGGAAGTTGCGTTCCACATATGCCTCTGGCTTTGCCAGTCCACTTAGCCTGTCAGTTTCTCCTAGCTATAAGATGGGCATAGCCTTTGTCTCAGTGATGAAGGGATGAGTCCTCAGACCAGAAGTGATTTGTACACCACTCAAGTAGCCAGATTCATATTTTCAGTGTACACATATAGCAAATGACCACAACCCATTACCAGCAAACAACAAATCTTGATGTAACTTGTTCTTAAGGTGACTGTATAAGAGGAGTTAGAAACAGAGATTTAGAAATAAAGTTCCATTTGATCATTAATATTCATTTGCTAATGTTTAATTTTTAAGCACCATGGAATGCTGACGTCTCTGCTAGAGCTGCTCACCCGCACACACTAAGCCCTCAAGCAATGCATTTTTAAAAACTTGCTCTTTGCAAATTTCAATTAGCACTGGAAGTGTGTGTGTCGCTTTTTGGGTGGAGTGAGAAATCAACCATTACTCACATTTACTTATTAAAAAGTCTAATCCTTCCAAGGCATTTATAAAAAGTACAAAGCATGACTATTACCCTGAAGTATGAAGCTTTATATAGTCCTTGTAATTTTTGTGCTAATTAAAGTAACTGCAAATGACACTTTTATACAAAGATATAATCCTGTTCTGAAATTTATAATATCTACCTCAGTAACAGCCTGCAACTGTGATTTCCACAGGTGAAACCACATCATAAAAAAAAACATTCTTCCAACTGTTTTAAAAGGACAGCTCCTGCAATATGCTCAGCATATTTAACTCACTGAAAACAGTGGGAATCTAGGGCATTAGACACTTAGCAAAACAGGCAGCTCAGGACCTGGTAGGATCAGAGCCCTAAATTTGCTGCCTTTCAATTTACTTTCTTAATAGCCGAAAGTTCAAATACAGTAAAAGCTTTTTTATCCAGCATGTTGGGAGAATGGGGGTGCCGGCAAGTGAAAAATTTCAGATAAGTAAGGAAGGAGTTTGGGTGCAGGAGGGGGTGCAGAGCACGGCCAATGGGAGCTGTGGGAGTGGTGCCTGAAGTCAGGGGCAGTGCACAGAGCTGTCTGGCCACACCTCTGCCAGGAGCAGCAGGGACAGTTCACTGCTTGCAGGGAGCTGCCGGAGGTGAGCACTCCCTGGATCCTGCACCCCAAAACTTCTCCCACATCCCAAACCCCTGTCCCAAGCCCCCGCCCATACTCAAACTCCCTCCCAGAGCCTGCACCATGCATCTCTTCCCCCACTACGCATCCCTTCCTGCACGTCAAACCCATTCCTGCACATAGAAGCAGCAGGGACACGTCGCCACATATGAGGAGCTACGTGGAGCCAGGTAGGGGCCCTGCTGGCCCAGTGCCAACTAGACTATAAACCGGACTTTCTATGAAGATTAGAAATGCCAGTTTATAGTGCTTTCTGGTTGGTACAGGGCCTCATAACACAGCTTTTACTGCATATTATCCCATGACAGGACTTCATTTTTCACCTTCCAGTTACCAAGTTCCATTAACACCATATCTTGTGAAGGGCTTTAGGGAGTCTAAATCAGTTCTATACAAAAACATACATTAAAAGAATTGTTTCAAATTCAAGCACTTGAAAGACAGGAAATGCTGTATTCATGGTTGTCTGTGCAACCTTAACTGGCCTCCCTGTCTGCCCATGCCATGCACTCAATGAGGCAGGGTCCCACTGAAAAACAGAATGTGCTCATGTAATTAAAGATTACAGCATGCATATGGATCGGGGGGCTGAATGAAGCTGGTGCAGGCAAGCACAGTTCTGGAATTTCTGCTGTTCACTAGTTAAATCTTCAAACAAGCACCCACATGCTTTGGAGGTGTCCCCATAAACATCTGCAAAGTTACCTCATTGTCCACCATCAAATCCCTCTGCAAAACTCCCCTTTGCACACCAGCAGCCCAGCCATTACATTTTTGTAGGGAACACGGCAAATACTACAGGATGCCAGCCGTCCAGTACTGCCTCACTGCGTTCTTGTACTCCGGGGCAACAGCCGTCTTTTGTCTCCTGTCCTCTACTCTAGTGCCAGCTGCCTGGGGCCGCTTTCCTTTGTGCTCTGCGCCTGGGCAGGACCCAGTACAGGAGTCGCAGTAACACAAATAATATGTTTGGCGATAGTGATGGCAGCAAAAGCCACCCGGGGCTTTCTGGCCATACAGCGAATACAAACCCCTGTGGTTCCTCTGCCCAGTCAGCAAAGGCCCTGCTAGCTGCTCTAGCGCCTAAAGCACAGCAGTGGGCCTCGTCAGATTTAACAATGGGCAAGGAGGCTGCCAGTGAAAGCCCAGAACAACTGAGGAGGGTATAAAAGCCACATGAGACTTGCCTCTGTCACGTCTTAATTGGAGAGCCTCAGTCTCTCCCCGCAGCTGCAAACAGCCACAAAGCAGCCAGACCCCTGGAGGGAGCTCAGCACTCTGAGTACCCTGAGCCCTGCACAACATGCCAGCTGCCAGTTCGTTCAGACCCCTCCTGTCATTAATAAACCAACAGCCACCTGGCACTGCAGCACTGGGCTTCTCTGTCCACTCCCCACCCAGCCCTCCAGGGCGCTTCACCAGGAGGAGGCAGCTAGACAAGGCCAGAGATGGAAAGTTCTGAGGTGGGCGGTAGAAGCCAGAAGGGTCAGGAGTCACAAAAGAGGGCACGAGGGCTGGGAGCTGGATGCAGCCCAGTGCAGAGGAAGAGGGCTAGCAAGGCACTACAGGAGCTCGACATGTACTGTGGGGCTGGTCCTTGAAAGTAAAGAAGGGAAGTGGGGGCAGAGAGGCAGTATAGAGGAGGGAAAGGACAGCACAGAAGATGGCTGTGAGGGGGGCAATGGAAAGAGCGGGCAGACTGAGGGAGCCCCCGTGGCAGCTGACAGATAGGCAGCGTACATGGAAATAAATAACTGGGATTGGGTGGCTAGTGTCTATTACCAATAGGATTGTTATTCTCAGGCCAGAGACACACCGCCCCTCCCCTGACAAGTACAGATGGCACATGAGAGGACAGACTGGCAGCTGCCCTTTTGGCTCTGGAAGTGAGGAAGGGAGGAAGTCTTGCATGTCCCTTGCTGAGATACAGCTCTTCAGCAGGCTCTGACCTCTCGTCAGCAGGATTCAAAGCAGTCTCCACTCAGGGGCCATCAGACGGTTCCAGAGAACTGCTACTCCAAAGCCGCAAGGGAAGCACAAGACCAGCCGACAGCTCCACTTCCCTGGGAAGTTCTGAGGCCTGGTTGATCTATTCATGCTGCTTCGCTGGAAGAGGCTTCAACTCTTTTTAAGCTCAGGAAAGTTTATAGCACTGAATTATTCAGGGACAGCTTTATTTTTGGGCTGACACACATGAGGAAGAGAAGGAAGAGCAAAGTACTTCCAAGAGGAATTGAAGAGACAGGCAGGTCATTTGTCTGGTTTTAAACCAGACAGTCCTGTTTTTCTAAGCTTTGTTCCCCATATGGCACGGAGACAAAAGCAGTTCTGTCTTGTACTGGACAGTTCACCCCAATGGAAAAAGTGCCCCTGGACCCCGCTAGTCTGACTAGTCTATGGGAAGTCACTGTATAGAATGGCACCTGCTGTGTAGCAAGGTCACACCAGAGAGGGTAAATCTGCACCATTCGCCAAAGTACTGAAATGTCCAGTACCCTGGGAACGTGAGAGTTGCCTCCCCAGGAAGGGAGCTGCAGGGATCAGCACCAGTTACAATTTTCAGCATCATGCATTAGCCATTTCCTCAGAGAGCAGCACAGAATTATTCTTCCTCTCCTTGGGGTATTCTTGCCCTGACAGCTTCAGAACCACCAGGCAGCTCCTCCTGGATCCAGCCCCTGAGGCTCAGGACTCTCTCCTCTCCCTTCCCCCCGGTCCAGCACTGGGGAGCCCGCGCTGGTGCTCCAGCCCCTCCGCCCCTTCTTCATGGAACTGGAACATACAAACTCTACTAGCCTGGGCTTCACTAGGCTCTGGTGTGCGAGGGAATGGGGGGAGTCTCTTTCTCCTATAGCACTGAATTATTCAGGGACAGCTTTATTTTTTGGGCTGACACATGAGGAAGAGAAGGGAAGAGCAAAGTACTTCCAAGAGGAACAAGAGGACAGGCAGGTCATTTGTCTGGTTTTAAACCAGACAGTCCTCTCCTTGGGGTATTCTTGCCTGGCAGCTTCAGAACCACCAGGCAGCTCCTCCTGGATCCAGCCACAGGGCTCAGGCTCCTCCTCTCCTCCCCGAATCATTAGAGCTGAGGGGAATGTCACTGGGGATCTTGGGTCCTTCGCCAGCGGTTACACACCTAAGCTTAGCCATGAATAGTGCCCCTGGTTCCAGACATCATCACCACTGTTTGTATTATAGGAGCATGCACAGGCCTCAGCTAACAGAGGGGCTCCCACTGCACTAGGTGCTGTACTAACAGAGAGATATAGACAAGCATGGGAGGGGAAGGGACTGACCTGCTGGGTGACTTCGTGGTAAGTGGCAGACCTGAGAATAAAACCCAAGCCTCTTGACTCCCAGCCCAGTGCCCTTATCACTAGACCATTCTGCCACCCTCTGCTTTCTCCTCCACACACACTCACATATATGACACTTCCCTCTTTCCCTTCACACAGTTACCGTGTAATGAAAAACAATAATCTGACAAACTGTTCCTCAAAGGTCCCTTGAGCCTCCCAGACCATCAGCCCCATGGAGGTCCCAACCACCTTGGCTCCCTCCTGCCCTGTGTCACAAACTAACACCTTTATGAAAGCCTGCAGCTCCTGCCAACGCCACTGCAGGAAACAATCGGTGGAAACAAAGGTGGCAACGCGAGTGAATATGGCCTGAACTAAGAGAGCCAGAATTTGGTCAGGGCACCCAACAGAACCCCACGCAGAGCACCCCCAGCCAATAACCACAGTGAGGGGCCAGGGAAATCTTCCACTGACACAATCCACACACGCTCCACAAGCTTTTGAGCTCCTATGTGTCGTGTCAAGTCCCTTTACCTATGCCTGTCTCCAAAACGCCCAATCCCTTTCTCCCATATAGCCATATGCCGTCAACCCCTAGTAACACAACCCTCTCCTGCCCTTATCCCCTTCCTTTGCCATACCCACTCACCCAAGGGGCCTCCCCCCCGATTCCCTTACCTGCATGGATTTCTCATCCAGCGCTCTGTGTTTGCTCTGAATCTTGTGTCTCTGCCGTTTCTGTGTGGCTGGATCCTCTGCACCAGTGAAAATGGAGCTGTACTCCTGCAGCCGCTCTGGGGCAGGGTACTTGGCACTGGAAAACACCTGACAGAAAAGGAACAAACTAAACATTGTATCAGCAGAGCAATCCTACACCCAGAAACAATGGAGATGGGACTGACCTGCTGGGTGACTTCAAGTGGTAAGTGGCAGACCTGAGAATAAAACCCAGCCTCTTGACTCCCAGCCCAGTGCCCCATCACTAGACCATTCTGCCACCCCGCTTTCTCCTCCACACACACTCCACATATATGACACTTCCTCTTCCTCAAAGCTACCGCGGTAAATCGAAAAACAATAATCTGACAAACTGTTCCTCAAAGGTCCCTTGAGCCTCCCAGACCATCAGCCCCATGGAGGTCCTAACCACCTTGGGCTAGTGTCACAAACTAACACCAACCAACACCAGGAAAGCCTGCAGCTCCTGCCAACACTGCAGGAAAGCCACCGTGAACAAAGGCAAATCTTTAGGAACAGGTCCAACCAAGAGAGCCAGAATTTGGTCAGGGGCACCACAAACAGAACTCTCATTTAGAGCACCTCCAGCCAATAATTCACAGTGAGGGGGCCATAGGGAAATCTTCCACTGACATGTCAATCCACACGCCTCCATGCTTTTGAGCTCCTGCGTGTCGTGGTCAAGTCCTCTTTACCTATGCTCTGTCTCTGAAGTCTTTCTAATCCTTTCTCCCATATAGCCATATGTCACAACCCCTAGTAACACATACGTCTGCCCTTATCCTTCCCATTGCCATACCCACTAGTACCACTCACCCAAGGGGCCTCCCCCCCGATTCCCTTACCTGCATGGATTTCTCATCCAGCGCTCTGTGTTTGCTCTGAATCTTGTGTCTCTGCCGTTTCTGTGTGGCTGGATCCTCTGCACCAGTGAAAATGGAGCTGTACTCCTGCAGCCGCTCTGGGGCAGGGTACTTGGCACTGGAAAACACCTGACAGAAAAGGAACAAACTAAACATTGTATCAGCAGAGCAATCCTACACCCAGAAACAATGGAGATGGGCACTGGGACAGCAACGAGGGCACAAGATGTGCCATGTGTAGCCAAGAGCTGCCAAGTGGCATAGATAGCCTTGCTTTTCAGCTACAGAAGCCCAGAGGTTTTCTGCTGGACAGCGGGAGCCAGCCATGTGTGTACCGGTCCTTTACATTATCATGAATGACAGAGCTTCACCCACAGGTGCCCTGGTTTCCAGAGAGTGGAAGGCAAATGGAAACTCCAGAGCTGGATGTTTGACCCAGAGAGGACAGGGAGAGGGATATGCCACACAATTCCATCTGGATGCTAGGATTAACTGGAGTTAAACGTGAGATGCTACAACAGCAGCTCCCAACTGGATGGACAAGGGGTAAGGGCTTAAAAGTGGTGAAGATCCAACGCTTACTAACAAAAGTGAGTCCTAGGTTCCTCATCAAAATGGGATTTTGAGAACACAAGGGGAGTGAGGGTAGAGGGGGGAGCATTTCTAGAGAGCCTCCTTCCTATTCAAGGCCAGAATTATGCACAATTCATGGGCCTGAGAGAAGAGGAGAATTACCGCATGAAGGGGAGATAATGTTAGGAGAGGAGTTCAAATCACAGCTCTCATCTAGTGAGCAGATCTCCCAAGATAGGCACTTCAGTCAGAGTCCCTCTATGTGTGTTGGATTGCCTGTACTATTAGTGAAGTCACATCCAGAGACTAGAAAGTGAGGGGGGAAGAGACCCAGAGGGTGGCTGTGTAGCCTACAAAGATGGGTGTGAAAAGCATCCACTACCTTAATTGCCTTCTTGCTGCCCTTTATCGTCTCAATCTTAGCCTGGGCGAGTGAGACTCTCTCTCCGATTGCCTGCAGTTGCGTCCGGCTGGCCTCCACCCGCTGGGAGATTCTGAGGAGCAAACATATTCCCCTAGGGTAAGAATCCAGGACTCTTCTGCAAAAACAAGTGTCCCCAAGTGCCCATACCAAAAGAAGGAAGGACTTGGCCCCTTGGCAAACTGCACTTTGTGGCAGAGTAAATGTAGTGCTGGTGAAACATGCTGACCCAACAACTCCAGAAATAATGCCTCCTTTTTTCTGCAAACAGTTATAACCCTTGCAGTTAGCAGTGAGGGGAAAAGGCCAGGGGGAAACAGGAACCATGAACTAGGGATGTAAGCGACTAGTCAACTACCTGATAAGCAAATGCTTATCGGATAGTTGACCAATGACTCGACTAGTCGCTTCCCCCACTCTGGCTGCCTCTATCAGAGAGAGGCAGCAAGGGGCGGGGGGGAAAGCAAGATCCAGTGCTATGAGGAGACGGCTTAAGAGCTGGTTCCCCCCAGCACAGTCTCCATAGGGAGAAGGGGCAGGGGCGCAGCGGAACTGGTGGTGCTTCTGCCTTTGAAATGTAGCAAGAGCTGGCAGGGCTTTTCCTACATCTCAAAGGCGGAGGTGCCCATATCAACTAATTGAATAGTCGATGCAAATTACATCGACTATTCGATTAGTTGATTCATCTAAATTTAACATCCTTACCATGAACCTGGTGAATCTTAGGACTCTCCTGAGATGGTCATGGAGAGGTTTTGTCATTCAATTGGTACCAACTGCTGAGAAGATTTTAATTATTAAAATCCTTTAATAAAAGGGAAGGCAGCATGACACAGTGCCTACAGCACTGGGCTGGGACTCCAGAGACCTGGATTCTTGTTTCAGCTCTGCCACTGGCCTAGTGGGTGTGCGTCTACACTGCACCATAACTGGAAATAAGATACGCAATTTGTGTAGCTCAAATTGCGTATCTTATTTCAATGCGGTTTCGAAATAGCTTAGTCAGTCATTTGGCGCTGTCTACACAGCACCAAATTTCGAAATAAAGTGCTATTTGGAAATGTCCGTTATGCCTTGTGGAATGAGGTTTACAGGGACGTCAGAATAGCGAGCCTGAAATAACAGGCTTGCTGTGAAGATGCAGGATAGCTATTTCGGGATACTCCGGTATCCCAAAATAGTGTTGCAGTGTAGACGTACCCTGGGTGACCTTGGCACATTACCAGTACCGTTCCCCTCCATGATTCTGTTTCCCCATCTATAACATGGGGATAATGATACAGCCTCCTTTGGAAAATCAGTATACCTCCCTCCTAGCTCTTACAGTGTTTTTCATGAGGCACTTTTAAATGAGTTACAAAGATCAGCATCAAAGTGTTTTGAGATCTATTGATGAAAAGCACCACATAAGAGCTAAGCACTATTTATTGTTAAGCCCCAGCATGCTCAGCTCTGTACAATATGCAAGCGATATAGTTCCTGGCCCAAAGATCTTACAATATGACACAGTCATCTGACCAGTAGGAACAGGACCAAAACCACAAGCTTATTTCAGACTGGCAATTCCTGTGACTATGTAATGGCTCTATGATACACACCCAGTGGACGGATTCATTCCCTTCCCACCCATCCCCTCCTCTCCACTGAGCAGTTAAGTTAATTTATACGTTGATGGCTTCTCTGAGTAGTTCAAGTTGCTCCTTTGAGTGTACAGTACCAAGCATTTGTCATCACTGAGTTCCGTTTGTCACAGTGATACCCAATTGCCGAGCTTTCCTACGTCCTTCAGAAGCTCCTCGCAGTCCTCTCTAGTCTTTACTATCTTCAACATTTGTATCACCAGCAAATTTTGCTACCTCACTGCTCACCTCTTTCAGATCCTTAATAAAAGTATTGATTAACACTCCTCCTCGTACAGATCCAGGGGGCACCTAACTATTAACCTCCTTTGATGCTGTAAATTGACCGCTTATTTCTGCTTTACTTTCCTCTCTCTCCAGTCTAAAATCCATGATGTGACTTTATCTTTCACCCGAGACTACTTAGTTTCCTTAGCAGCCTCCCTGAGAGGAACTTTGTCAAAGGCTTTTTGAAAGTTCAAATATAATGTATTGATTCTTCTTGAGCCACTGTTCTGCTAGCTCCCTCACAGAATCTTGATAGGCTGTGGAGGCGCAAGACACTATACTGAGCTGTCCCTGTTTCGTGTGTCCCTACCTATGTGCAGAATGAATGGCTGCCTAAGCTCCTGTTTCAGACCCACAGAGTCTCTTCTCTTCGCATTCGATCCTCTCCCTCACTCCATCTTCTCTACACTCACTCACCTTCCACCAACTTCTCTTTATCACCTGCTTTCCATCCCATACCCTACTCCTCACTTTCAACCTGAGATGCAGACTGGATGGGGAGTATTTGAGTCCCTTCCTCCCCTGCCTGTATCTGTGAGAAGAGGCACCACTGAGCACTGCCAAGGCACGGGAAGCAGCAGGAAAGAAGGGGAAGCCCCGGCACATCCCCCTCCTGCTAGCCCATAGCACAGAAACCAGGCAAGAGAAGGGGAGCCTTATAGTTAAGGTGGTGGACTTGGACTCTGACTCCAGAGACTTGGGTTTCAGTTCTGCTGTGCCAAACATTCCCTCTGTGACATAGGGCAAGTCACTTAGTCTGTGTTCTCTGCTTCCCCCCTCCCTCAGAATGGGGCTGACAGCACTGCCCTACCTCCCAGAGTTGTTGCAATGAGAGAGACTATAAAGGGCTCAGATATTATGGTGATGATGAGAGCCAACAGAAGAGCTAGCTAGAGCTCTTCTACCCTCTCATCTGGTAGCCCCAGCTGACAGCTCATGGGATGCCTGCACAAGTGAATGGCTTAAAGGCCCTGGTCATTAGACAGAAATGATATATTGTCTCTACCACTTGGGCTAGATTCTCAGAGGCCTGGAGTTGACTTTATCCCACTACAAACTTCATGGGACAGCCAACTCCCCACCTTTCCATTGCTTTTAAAACATTTAGATGGTGGAAAAAGTTTCCTTCCCCACAGTTTGCATGTTACAGACATTGATTTTCCACCTCACCACATTTTACAGGAGTGGAGAAATTCCCATAGCGTTGCTCCTTTACTAGCCTGCACTCCGGCATCATGAGTGTAACAGCTCCAAGAAGTACTTTACGACGTTCGTATCACCGCCAAAGCACTTTCTAAGCCCTACGTTTATAGGAATCACTGAAATATAGCCACATCTAGATGGAATATGTATAGCAGCTGCTGCACAACTTATTAGCACAACTAGGACAGGAAGTGAAGAAGAAAACTGCAGGCAAAGGAAATATGGAGTTTGGTTTTTAAAAATAATGATCATAGGTTATCAGGGCCTCTGTCTCAAATCCCATCTACAGACAGCACCTTGAGACAGCAAGCCCTCCCCTGGGGAAGTTGTTAAATACCAACTCAGATATAAGAGGACACTGTACTGAATCACCAATGATATTCCCTGAAGCACTTTGCATTTTTCTTTGTGATCTCCCATCCCAGGATTTACCAGGCTTAATCCTGCTGAGCTTGGCAGATCTGACAAAAGCTTAGCCTGCGTCGGTATGGCTACAGGCATCTATCACAGGAGCAATACATACAATCCTTAGGAATTAATCTATTTGTTGCTGAGCAAGTGAAGTATAAAAAAAAAAAAGATTAAGTCACCTCAATCTGACTAAACCAGTGAATTCCCATCTTGCGTGTAGGGACCTAAAAGTTATACTACACTACAATGTTCTGAGTTTAAATATCAAGTTATACTGACAATTAAAAAAAAAAAAAAAGGCTTAGCCTTCTCCCTAAGACAGACTATTGACTGAAACACACATGAAAGCAAGATTCCCATTACAGAGCTCTCCAGAAGCTTCAAAATCTTGACTGCAGTGATCCAAGAACTCACTTCCAGCAGGCAGCCAAAGGTGTGTGAAATGGCAGGCCAGCTGATGGGATGGAGAGCGCTCTCATTGATAGCTGGGGGCAAAGCACTCTACTCTGAGCGCGGCTCTAGGTAAGTTTTGCCATGCATTTAAAATGAAGGGGTAAGCATGAAGTTGTGTTTTTATGTAGATGGGGGTGTGGGATTGGCACGTGTAAATGAAATGCACTGGCTGAACCCTAAACTGCAGAATGTCATTAATACTTCAGTGGACTGCGCGGATTGCATTAGTCATAACTGTTCATGAACAATCTTGCTCTCAGTACTCCAGTCTGCCCAAGATGCTCCCTTCTTGGTTTCGATATGATTTCGGTGCTCGAGAGAGGAGCAGGCTGGCTGCAAGAGGCTCTCTCCCGCCTCTCCTGGAGCCTGCATATGCAGGACAAGAAGGGACAGTGCCTAAGCAGGGCATGTTGCCACATCACCCGTATTTGAGTACAGAGCCTAGTTCAAAACCAGAATAACCATCCTCCCACATTAAAGACACACACACACAAACAACAGTTGTCTTGGGGGAGAACTACAGGTTTCTCTAATGGATTATTTTTAAATCCAGATTTAGAATCCAGATGGGGTTTAACCCTATTCTTTCAACTGCACAGCTTCCCTGTATAAACCACATTCAGAGCCCTACATATGTCTAGCACAGATCTCAAATCTGTTCCTGCATCAAACTTGTTCCTTTAAGCTCCTTGCTTCTGCCGCACTAGACTGATGGGAATACGCCAGCCCATCTCACCTACTCCCCGATCCCTTTCAAAACCCACTTCTCCGACACTGCCTACAGCCAGTGAGCCAGTAGTCAATTTCTACACAGCAGCACTTCCTGTTATCCCATCCACTTGGCTTTTAGGATTGAACTCATTTTTCATACATCCCATTCCAATAGGGAGAGGATTTGAAGCATCAGGCAGCAGTCACCATTACAGGCTGGACATTAGACTCGATGGACAAACAGTCTAATCCAGCACCGCCAAAAACCCTAGGTTCCTATGGAAGTGCCATAGGACAAGCCAATCGTAAATCAACAGTCCCTGAAGCCAAAGCCAGTGTGATTTATATGGGATTAGACAGGATCAGAGATGGACCTAATGTGACGGAAGGTGCTTCCAAAAGGCACAACCCACAGGAAAGCAGCCTGAGGGTTGAATTAGGTTCAGCTACATGCGGGATGGGTCAAGGTGATTCACAATCAGTAACAAGGTCTGGGCAGATTCGACAGATAGGAGCTCACCCAAGGCTGGGAAGAGGACTAGAAATATGGGGAGGTTAGACAAATTCAGAGGATTATCAGAGATGCAAAGAGAGGCTGTGTCTAGATCTCCCTGGAATACCAAGCAACTCCAATTCTATATCTGAAGTACAAAAGGAAGAGATCAGCCAAGGAGAAAGAACATTACAGAACGGAATGAGAAATGAGGACGCGCAGGAGGATAAAGCAGCTGAAGTATTAAATGACTTTTCCCTACAAATGTACTGCATATACAAGGGGCAAGCCAGCCTCTGGCTCTGTGTCCGCTCCAGCTGCAGCCCTTGTCCCTCACGCTGAGTGATTCCATGAGCAGGGGCACAGAGCTCCATGGAGGGAAGGGGGATACTATAGCAGAGTTAGCCAATTGGCTACATGCATTGGTCAAGCAAATGCTACAAGTCCTTGGCTTTTTTGGAGTTCAAACATTTAACAAAAACTTTTGTAAGGTAATACAATGGGAAGGCCCTGCTTAGATGAGCCCTCCCAGTGGGAGAACGGTTAGAGGCAGAGGATAAAAGCAGTAGCTCCTGGCTGAGTGCATCCTCAATTTTCTAAGAGCTGCAAGACTTTGAAAGAGGTCCTGACGGGGTGAAAAGAGAGTGTTAGCCAGAGAGAAGAAGGGAGCACTACAGGGCCTGGGAGAGGGAGTAACTAGAAAAAAAATGCTGTTGCCTTGACCAATATACAGTAAATGGGATTTTGTCTTAACAGAGTGCCCAGGGTTGCTAATTCTGATTGGTTGAATTCTTGGCGATTTAACCACATGACAATCTTTAATTCCTGGAGAATCAAGGCCAATCCTGGAGGACTGGCAATCCTAACGGTGCCCAAAGGTACCCTTGCAAGCAAAGATCCCCATTCCGAAAGGGCAGTAACTTCCCTTCATGGAAGACACCAGACGTGGAGGAGTTCATTTGGGGGCCAACTGGAGGCTGCAGGAGGCCAAATGGCAGGGGGAAGGCACTTGGGCCCCACTGTGGTTGAGCTGAGTGGTCCCACTGGAAGGGCTGAGGAGGCAGATGGGGAGCATGTCTTTGCTATGAATTTCAACAGGGTTATAATGGGGATGTCACACCGAAATCCAGCTTTGGGTAGTGAAGATTGTCTTGAGCAAGTTCTGCATGTAGGAACTGAAGTGTGCTTTCCACAGAGCAACAGCGTAGCCATGGGTGGACCTCAGTGGGTTGTAGCCCACCAACTTCTCATCCAGGCCCACCCACACAGGCCAAGCGGAGTAGCCAGCCCCGCTGTGCCCCACACTCCAGAAGGGCTGGGGCTGGCCCCACTCAGCCTGGTGCTCACCCACACCCCAACATTGCCCACTCACACAAAGTCGGGGCTCATCCAGGTGGACTCTTCTGGCTACATCAGTACCACAGCCTTAATACATTTAGTGGGTAGGACATCCTTTTACAGACTGGTAACCGAGCACAGAGAGATTAAGCACCCATGTCATACAGTAATCCATGGCAGAGTCCCAAATAAATTCTAGGACACCTGACAAGCAATCCCCTACTCAAACCACTAATCACTCTGCCACACAAGCCAGCATTTCCTCATATAACAGTGGAGGAATGAGCAAGAGAAAAAAAAAGCTGCAAAGACATTTACAATTTATGGTTGTTCAGGGAAGCATTCAGAGTCCATTAAAAATACCAATTCCCCTTAAAGTTTGAAAGGCAGTGAATAAGAGTGTGTATTCACCAGAAAGTCAAATAAGTTAAATCATTCAGTTAAAGAAAAAAATGCAGCTTGTTTGCCTTCTGCTCTCCTTCACATTTAACCAGCTTTCTAAAGTATTTTTTCATGTCTGAGTAAGTGTAATCAGAAACTGTCATCTAGCACCATCCCTTGACGGAATGAAATCCTAAGTGAGATAACGTAATCAGCATTCCTTCCTCCAGTAAGGGGTTGGTTATTACCCTAATTAATGTTTATCACACTTTGATTACTTCTTGAGCCTGATTTGCAGGTGTTTACGTGTTCCCATATAGTGCCACTTCTCCAGAGGCCAAACTGCATTTCAGAGCCAAAGAGATCAGAACTGTCAGGTTATATGCAGCATGATCTTGTGTGCATTACCTTTCTATGGCGTATGTTTTCACATTCAAAATAATTTCCTTTTTTCTTTGAAGTTTTCATTTCACACAGTGAATTAAAACCAAATGAGACTGCAGGCTACCATGACTGTCCTATTCCCAGCCCACCACCCGGGATCTTCCTCCCCAGGGCTCAACTCCCACAAATCAGCAGCTACAATTAGGGTTCCAATGGTATTTCCCAATGCCCCCTGGGAGAAATTCCTTTCCAATCTCAAATTTGACAGTTGATTAATCCTGTGCACACATAATCAGTATCCTTTGTTAGGCACATAAGTCTAAACTGCATCCAGCTTAACATTTCTCAGAAATGGTAGGTAGCCATGGTGTTAAGCAGTCGAGTAGAGAATCCACCAGCATTTTCATGACAACTAGTATATCCATGGGAGCTGTGTCCCATGCTAACAATGGAGGAATATCTACCAGGATCATCTTCTGATAAATATACTGACCAGCAAAGCGGAGAAGGGCTCATCTTATCAATAACATGCAAAGAGAAGTGTTTGATCACACACTCCAACAAAGGACGGGAAAATACCATAAATAAAGCAAAGGAGTTTGTTGGTCAGCCCCCCACTTTGAGGACACGTGAAGTGGGTTACATCTTTGGCCCAGAGATCAGGGGGTGAATATGCTAAAGCCTATGTAAGAGCTTGTTATTTATTTAATCTGTGTTAGGGTTGTTAACATTCGGTTAGCTCTTGTTGTTTAGGAGGAGTTTTTGAACAGTCTCACAGAGGGACATTGACTGGATGTTAGTCACATAGCATCACACCCTCTTTCCTGCTGATGTGGAGTCCTCGTGTGCATCTCATCCAAATCAATGGGCTCCTCTTTAACAGCTGTTGAATGTAGCTCAGAAACCATAGTATTAGCAATAGAAAGTTCAAGCTCCATTTGTTTAAAAGATGCTTCAATTCAGACAAGATCATTGTGCTTGGATAAATTAAGAAAGCCATCTGCCATAGAAGATTCAAGCTTCCCCAGTCACCTACTTAGAAAACATGGGTAGAGTGCTCTAATACAGTGTTTCTCAACTAATGGTATGCGCACCCTCAGGGCTACTTGAGAGAAGTCTGGGGGGTACGTCAACACACCTGAAATTTGGAGAAAACTGAATTTTTGTTTTAAGTTTTACAGTGTTTCATTTATTTATTTATTTGACTGTTTACACCCAAAAATTTCATCGCCAGCCCGGCTACGATTAAGTTGTTTAACCAAATGTGTTGCAATGGTAGAAAAAAATTGTGTGCGTCTAAAAACTGTAGGTACTGGGGTACTTATAATTTTTTTTTGAAAAAGGGGTGCTTTATAAAAAAAGCTTGAGAAACACTGCTCTAATACCCCTTATACCTACATAATCTCTCAGCCCACCGCCCCCCAAATGTTTCCATTCTCTTCCTCCACACAGCAAGCCAATCCCTCTGTGGCACATTCCCTCCGTGAAACAGATTCTTCTTTTTCCTCTCAATACATGGGGTTTCTTCTTCATGAAACGAGATTTCTCCTTCCTTACACTATAAATGGAGTTTTCCTCATGAGAAATAGATTTTTTTTGCTGTCAGAGATTGCATTTATACTGAGACCTCAATCCTATCAAATTTCAGACAAAGCCAACTGACAAGCATCACATTTAGTCAAAGAAAAAGGACCATAAAGCGAGAACTTGATCTGCCAGCCAAGTGTGAAGAGCAGACCTTTTGAACTCTCCCTTCTTTCTCCCCCACTGATATTGGTGGGAGCCTGCAATACAGATTTCAAGCCACTCAAAGTTATTTTCCAGACAGTTTCCTCCACTCTAAATCCCTGACGGAAGTCATGCCTATAAAATGAAATGACTTCTCTGCCTCTCCTGCTTTAGGGCTGACTGAGTAAAAGAAACTCATCCATAGGAAGAGAAAGGACTCAAGTCTGTGTGTGGGAGTTCAGCAATGGAAACTGGTTGAGAAAGTAAAGCTATCACATTGCATAAGAAAACAGTGGCACAAGAAGGATGGGAGGGAGCTGGGGCCAATTACATTGTTGCTAAAACTGCAGGCTAAGTCATTTATTTTTGGGGATGGGAGTAAGGGGTAGCCCATGCCACCAGGAACAGGTAGAAATGACAGATTTTTTTCCCTCTGCTCAAGCTCCAGTGCCACAATATGCTGCTTCTGATGACATGTGGGGTGATAACTAGAACCATCTAGGGCAGTGTTTCTTAAACTTTCTAAGACCGAGGAACACCAAACAATAATTTTTTTAATGAGGAACACCAAGAATTTTTTGTTGAGAAAAAAAAAAAAAAAAGGGTCAGAGGAAAAGTAATTGAGAAAAAAAAGGCACCTGCCCCTTTAAGGGTGGCCATTTTGAACTCTGTTGTTCTCCGCAGCACACCTCTGACTGCCTCGCAGCACACCGGTTTTCCCCGGAACACAGTTTAAGAAACACTGACCTAGGGGAAAAACTGGATGCTTCCCCTAACTGGGGAAACAAATGGGAAACCTCCAATCACTATTCCCCTAGCACTCTCCAGAGTGATCCCCTCTTTCTGGAATGCTCTTGACTGGCTCACCTTCCATGCTGTGAACTGGGCTGTTAGGAGCAGTCTGGAGCAGGTAATGGGCTGAATGAAGGGAAAATCCCACATGACCTTGGACTGAGAGCACTTTGAGGAAGGCCCCAAGCTTTGCTTGTGCTGGCCATAGTGAAAGTTATGAAGACAGCGGAGACTGGAAGGATGTCAGGGTAAGAGAGCACATACTTAGAGGAAGGCAGAGCATGGTTATATGGTGCAGGAGAGTAAGCTGAAGTTCATCTCTTCACTGTTCCTGTCAGAGGGAGCAATCAGACCATGTGACAGTTCAGGATCAGTCCTTCTCTACACTTAAAAGTTAGGTTAACACAAATACAGTGCTCAAGGGTATGAATTTTTCATCTCTCCTGAGCACCATCGAGGGTTGCCAACCATATAGGATTATCCTGGAGACTCCAGGAACTAAAGATCAATCTTTAAAGATTGTCATGGATGAAACCTCCAGGAATATGTCCAGCCAAAACTGGCAACCCTAACACTGTAGCTATGTTGAACTAGATCCCCAGGTGAGACATGGCTAAGTTGACCGAAGAATGTTACTATCATCAATCAAGCTACCACTCTGCCCAGAGGTGGATTTTACCTACTGTAATGGAAAAACCTGCTCTATCACTACAGGAGGCATCTACACTACAGTACTATAATGGTACAGCTGGGGCGCCAAACTAGTGCCGCTGTAGTGCCCACAGTGCCCATAGCATAGACAAGGACTTCCTCACAGCATGGGCAGTAAGACAGCACCTTTTCCGATTTGCCACATCTTGTGTTCCAGAAACTGAGGGCATACCTACACTAGAAACTTAAATCAACCCATGTTGGGTCGACTTACAGCCATCACAGTGATTACTGCAGTGGGTTCGTGTCCCTACTGCCTGCCTTCTTATATGATACCGGCAAGAAAGTGGCCAGCAAGGTCCAGTACACCATAACAGCTATTTCTAGTCAGACACTTGCCCCCCCCGATATGATCCTCCACGTGGCACCACCCTGCCCTCAGCCCAGGGCCCCCACAGTCTCCCCCACCTCTTCCCATCCCAAGTGACACAGGGGAAGGAGAAGCTGGGAGCGGTACAGCAGTCAGAGAAGCTCTCAGTGCAATGCAGCAGGGAAAGGAGCAGAGCCCCCAGTCTCCCTCCCCCCCTCTTCCAAGGCCTGTCCTCTGACAGGGCTGCTGCTGTACAGACAGGAGATGCAGCTCCATGGAAGAGTAGGGCTGGAGCTTCTTCTCCCTCCCCTGCTGGCAGGGGCAGAGAACTGCCGGCAGCTCCTCTGGCTGTTGTACTGCCCCCAGCCCTTCCTCCCCTATGCAACTTGGGATGCTGAGGGTGGGATGGAGCCACATGGGGGTTATGTGTGGAGGGCAGGTGACACCCCCCCTTAGCTGGTGCGCCTCTCTTGTACAAGGAGGACATTAATTTTACTCCCCCCAGTGGTGCACATCCGCACCAGAAGTGCTTTCACCAACAAGAGATGCAGTGTGGGGGGCTGCCTGACTGAGCTCTTGGTGGGGCTCTACTGGGAGAAGGCAGTCCCAGGGGCAGCCAGGCTCTAGCTAGAGCTCCTGAGGCAGCTGAGCTCTACTTTGAGCCTAGGGGTCACCTAGGGGTGACAGCGCACCTTCTGAGCAGCTTTCTTCTCAATTTCACAGCTGTAGCATGGAGGAGCACAAGGGAGCTGTTTCCGGTCCAGATCAGAAAGGCTCATCCTTAGTCAGGTTTTAGACCCAGGTGCAGACTAGACTACTCCTCACTTTGGTGCTACTGACCCATTCCTATAGAGGTTTCTTCCGGAGTCACCCGTGAATAACTATTTCTTCCTCAGAGATCCCAGGGTCCTTTCTTCAAGTCTGCTTTTAGACATGCAGAAAATGTCACCTCTTCTTCCCACACTAGGGCTACTTCTACACAGCTTCTCTCTTCCGCAAAAGCCTATGCAAATGAAGTGCAGATTAGCATATTGCCGCGCTTCATTTGCATAATTAATTAGGAGCTGTTTTTGCACAAAAACCCTCTCTTGCGCAAGAGTCGTTCTTCCTGAAAAAATGAGGAAGAACAGCTCTTGCGCAAGAGGGGTTTTTTGCGCTTCATTTGCATAGGCTTTTGCGGAAGAGGGAAGCTGTGTAGACGTAGCCTGGGAGACTGAAACTTAGAAAGTTGCCACATTTATCCATGTTCATATGAATCACATCGATACTCCATTACTGAAACACACCAGTCTGACACCCTGCATGAGCCTTCAAAAAACACCAGCTAGTGCAGTTTTTGAGTTGAATAGGTCACTAGGAGAAATTATCATGTGTGCTCCATGATACTGAACCTGGATAGGTAGCCAGCAGGTAACAGTTTAAGAAGCCAGAGCATCCTAAAGCCCTACATTGTTCTGAAACCCAGTTATTTAAAAGATCACTTTGTTCTATCAGCAAACTGAAAGTCCACTCTGTTGTCTGTGCCTGAAAATCCTTTGTAGTAGGCAATGCAGAGGTCCTGACTTAGGATACCTTCCTCCCATCCTCTGCTTCCTCCTCCTGCCTTCCAAATTTCTTCTTGCTGCGGTGTCAGCCCCAACTAAGAGAGCTTCAGATCACACTCCAAGAGTTCGGCAGTCAGTATTTTGAATTAACATTACTTTAGTTTATGCTTTTGAACACTGTATGATATATAATATTTTAGGAAAGGCAGGACAGTATCTTTCTGGCATGTGTGTGCTGTTTCTATGCACTTCAGTTTTAGGCATCATAAGGATTAAAATACGTTAAGCAGCCAGCCAGTATCCCCATTGGATTAATTTCTTAAATCCCCTTCCATTTAAAAACAATGAGTGATCCTGTGGTCCCCTTACAGACTAACAAAAATATAGGGAATCTTAAGCTTTTGTGGGTAAAATCCATCTGATGAAGTGAGTTTTACTTATGAAAGCTCATGATTCTATATATTTGTTAGTCTCTAAGGTGCCAGAGGATTACTTGGTGTTTTTAAAGTTACAGGCTAACACGTCCATTTCTTTGAACCTTTCAATTTAGTCACTGCATTAGCTTTCAACTTCACCACTCACCAAGCTCATCTTTGGTGAAATAGGAATTATCAGTCAGGAGTATTATTTCCTACCTGCCTCTCCATCAATAATTTTAACATATGCCTCTTTAGAAACCTGGTACAAACTTTCATTCCATCTATAGAATCATCTGTTTTGGCCCGAGATCGCTGGCCAACAGGCAAACGCAGCTACTGTGCATGTGTCATCTGTAGCATTAAATCCCAACTGTTTAAAAATGTTAGAAAGGTTTTGCTAAACCACAGTAGGAGAGAGGTGACAGAAGTTAATTTTAGCCTACACATGTAAAATTTATTGAAAAAAAGCAAAGAATGAAAAAGAAACTACAAATTGAATTTGATTGGACTAAATGTATTTTTGATTAGTAGGTTTTCAGGGGGCTGCTACAGAAACCTTAACAGAAGAAGAAGTGTTCATATAGACTATGTCTAGACTGCAAGCCTCTTTGGAAAGAGGCTTTTTCGAAAGATACTTCCGAAAAAGCCTTTCAAAAAAGAGCATCTAGACTACAACCAGTACTTTCAAAAAAGCACAGTTTGCATTACATAGCGCTTTTTCCGAACAAGCGCTTTCGAAAAAAGGTGTTATTCCTCGTAAAACGAGGTTTTCTGTGGTCGAAAAAAACTGCCGCGTTCTTTCGATTTACTTTTGAAAGAACGTGGCAGCAATCTAGATGCAGGGGAAGTTTTTTCGAAAAAAGGCCACTTTTTTGGAAAAAACCCTGTAGTCTGGACACACCCATACTGAATACCAGAAGCTTAATTTTAAGCATGGAAATGCTGCCATCAACTCCTTTGGGCACCTCTTTTCTGGGAGACCTTGACAATTTGATTTAGAAAAGTGAGCTTCACTACCACCAGATAACTCAGCATCGACATGGTAGGGACTCCACTGTATCGAGACCTACGAGATATATTATTGCACTGTTGGGCCTTTCTTTTCCCCACAAACCTGAAATATCTTGACCAGATGAGATGAGAACAGAGAATCAAACGCCACTTCCATAGCTGTGTCCTATATAACTCCTGAAATACGAACCTATGGTTACAACGATTCTCTTTTCAAATATGTCTATCTTCACTGCCATCTTTATTCTTCCACCTTGAGCCTTTTGTTTAATGAATCTGACAGATCCAGCCTTAATAATACTTCTGTGACCATTCTGCACCCACCTGAAAGTGGTTCCTGGGAAGGGTGAACTCTGACTTCTACAGACCCACCAGAAGAACCAGAGAATGTTTTCCAGGGTCCAAGAGTGACTATCTGGATCACATGATGCAATTAAATTGCTGGAAGACCACACGAAACTAGGCAGAAGTGCCTGCCTATCCCGATTTTCTATTCTTTTCTTTCACCCTTAAACATCTTTGCAGGAGTTTTTCTTGTCTTAAGCTTCAGGATCAGACTTCAACAATAGAAATGGAGAGCTGCCACCTAAAATTGACTCCCCCCCATCACAAGATCTGATGCAATTGTAGAGACTTTCAAGCAAGGGTTTTATAAAAAAAAAAAAAAAAAAAGGATAATCCAGTACAGTGCCCTTCTGTACAGTACTTTTTGTAAAATATATGTTACCTTTTGATCAGTCTTCCTTGTCCCCAGTGCAAATTTCAAAGCATTGATAAAAGCACACAGTCTTCTCTGAACATTCCACGAAGTGTGTGTCAGTGGAAAGCAGGGGAAATTCTTTTTAAAATTAACCAACCCTGACGCCAGTGGTGGTTGTGGAAGGTTTTTCCTCTTTTGCCTTCTGCATTGTGCTTTAGGCCAGTTAAATGTTAGCTTCTTAAACTCTAAAAGAGAGAACTGATACTCAGCAGTTTAACCTGATTACACCTGATGCTCATTTTATTTTTAGTGATTGAGCATATGGCTAAAACAAACCTTGTTATTTTCCTTTTGCACTCTTGGATAGACTCTGCAGCAGCACAAGGTTACCCTCCTCCCCCGATACAAGCTCAAGCATTCAGTAGGAACACTTTCCCTATTTTTGTAGCTACTATGAAGTAATTTCTCGTGTTTTCCCAAACATCTTGCATTAATACTTTTAATCAGTTCTTAAAATGTACCTTTCTTCACTTGTAGCATCTAGTAGCAGACCTATCAGTTTAAATCTGTTTGCATGAGTGTTTCAATTATTTCTTTAAATGGCAATTTTGTGCTATACTACAGGCCTTATTAGAATAAAAGAAGGATACTGCTTTCTAATCAAGTTCAAATCTTTGTATTTAAGTCATTTATGGCCTAACTGATTGAATGGTGTCATTTTTGGGGGATGGGGCTCAAGAACAAAGAGACTGCTCTAGCATGTTAAAGAGTTCCTAGAGACCTGGAACAAGGTCTTAAATAATCATGGCTAAATGTCAATGAATGGCATCAAAAATATCTCAAATTCAGGCAAAGCCACCCCAGAGTATGGCGAATCAGGGTGACCACTCTAGGACCCGTACATCAGGGGGCTCCATGGGCTGGCCCGGGAAGCTACATTAGCCAATTGCAAGTGTTGGATTTGTCACTTCTGCCCTAAATCCCACACTGCCCAGGGGCGTTCCCGACTGCAGGATTAAACTCCATGTTCTACTTCAAGAGATATTTAATCTTAAAGAATAATTAAAAAGAAAACAACACAAAACCAGACGCTCTTCCCTTTGGAAGTGAGCAAGAATCCTGAGTTGCTAATTCATGGCAATGTGTACATTTTTATTTTAAAGGAATTATTTGTTATAATTACTCATTTCCCTTCAATCCCTTGCCACTGAATTTTCCATTTAAAAAAATAAAAACAGATATGACATATCTTTTAGTCTTCATTTTTGAAAGCATTAGGTGTGTGCTTCTTATATTAACCATAGAAAATGTGATTAGTAGTGGAAATGGTAATAGAAAATTGTTCGGCAATCAGTATCTGGTCCAGAAACTTCAACTGGTCCAGAATGCAGCTACTTGAGTTTTAGCACATTATGCCAGTGCTCCGGCAGCTGCACTGGCTTCTGGTATGTTTCCAGGCACAATTTAAGGTCTTGACAATTTTAGGATTTTAAATTTTAGGAAATTAAATTTTAGGACAATTTAAGGTCTTGACAAAGTTATGACCTATAAAGCCCTAAATGGGTTGGGTCCGGGGTATCTGAAGGACTGACTTTCTTCTCTCATATGAACCTGCCCAACGTTTGCATTGTTTCGGTGTCAGGCTAAAGCCTCTGTGTGTGTGTGTGTGTGTGTGTGTGTGTGTGTGTGTGTGTGTGTGTGTGTGTGTGTGTGTGTGTGTGTGTGTAAAATTTTTGTAAGCTGCCTTGAATATTTTAAATAGAGAGGCAGGGTAAAAATAATTAAATAAACAAACACTATGAATTTATTACAGTGATGCAACCCCTTCCATGACCCCCTGTGAGGTAGGATCTGAGGAAGTTCCGTCCCTTTGGGCATACTTCATGCATATCAGAAGCTCTAAAGCACTAGGGCAACGTTGGGCGGGTTGGGGGGGAGAGAAGGAGATGACACCACTCAGAAGACTGGGAAGAATTGGTAGAGGAAGTAGAAGTGTGTGGCAACCTGGGCAGCAGTGACCATGAAATGGCTGAATTCAGGATCCTGACAAAAGGAAGAAAGGAGAGCAGTAGAATATGGATAGTCCCTCTTCACAAAGTCCAAAGATGTCCTCTTTGTGCCCCTTTCTAGGAGGCTAACTCCAGGTGTCTTCTTCACTGTGGCAGCTCCTGGGCTGCCATTAACCTACCCAGCACATCTCCCTCCTACCCCTTTCACAGTGTTATGTGAGACCTAGACAGTCCCTGACAGCTCTCAGCACAGCACTGGTGCCCTTTTAATATCATTGTCACACTCTCTACCCTCAGGGGAACTAGTTAAGGGCCCACAGGAGGAAGATCACATCTCTCATTCAAAAGGTAGATTGTTTTACTAAGTAATAGTCCTGGCATTCAGGTCCTCATCAAGTTAAAATTAAAGTAAACTCTCAACAGCACATTCTAAGGATATGGGTGGGGAAAATACTCAGACCTTTTTCCACTCTATCTCAGTTACATAGATTCCCTTGCCACTCTTGGAAGTGCAATATCAAGCAATCTGTACTATGCTGATACTGCAACACAGCATCAAAACTTCAGTCTCTCTCACACCACGAATGCAAAGAGCTTGACGCACTCAGCTGAACCTGCTATCTTGGACAAGATTTTCTCCCCCACCATAGTGAGCTGGTGCTATGCAGTTCAGAACAGGCAACTTCCTCCTGATAAGGCTGCTCCTTCCTGGAAACAGGAGATATGGCTGCCTTATCTCGGGAAAGAGAAGAAATCACTTTTGCTAAGTGGCATAGCTCTCACCTTGAAAGCCTCTCCCTTGATTGGCACAGAACACTCAAGGTTGGGGAACTTTTAATCAGACGTGTGCATAATTACTAAATCATTATTAATTATATTGGAGAGCAGAGACCTAAGAAGAAAGGCAAAGCAAACAAAAGGCCCAATGAAGTCTCATCTGCTGTTGGAAAAAATTAGTAATTAAAAGTCATGAGCGCACTGAAGAGTGAGGGAGCGGTGTCACAGTCAGTGTTCAGGGCTTACGAGTGACTTGCATGCTAAGGAGTAGGCCCTCATCTCCAGTGAAATTACACAGCATTGCCTCACAAAGCAGCAAGTACAGAAATGAAAGAACTGCTCCTGTTTAACTGATAAATCTGTATTTTATGCATGAATCAAGTCCAGACAGGGACCACACTCCCCACTCACTGGTGCTGAAGACCTCCCATCCACATGTCTCTGATCCCTCAAGAATTCCTCTTACTTCTCCAGCCCCACACAGCTCCCACAATGCAAGAAATAAAAGAGAACAAAACCTCGGGTCTACACATTCCAGCCTGTATGTCAGTGATTCAACTGCTTGACTGGAGCAATCCCTGCATCCAGGACTCTTCAGACAGAATTGCATGGGCCAGAAAACATTTCATGGTGAAACCTAATCATACTATCACCCTCTGCCAATGAGGAATCTACGCCAGCTAAAGACATGCTACCATCACTAAAGCCAAACATGTCCTAGAACCACCAAAATCATGGTATTGCGGTTGTGTGTGTGTGTGGGGAAGCCAACATTTATGGATTTAGAAAGACTCCACAGCCTGAACTGGACATTCCTAGACCTCACAATAAACCGAGTAGTTTCAAGCTGGCTATAAAATCCAATCTGAGAAAGGACTGTAGAGCTCTATCTACACCATAAAAATATACTAGGCAAATACAACCTCACTAACGCCACTGCGAGAACTATTTGACAAAATAATTCAACTCATCTGGGACCAAAGACTAGGACTTCACAGCCAACTACATTGAATTCATCCACAGTGAATCCTGCAAATGAACCAGGCAGACAGAGGAATTCATCCAATAATAGCTGCTGAGCAGAACAAGGGTAACTGTCTCTGCCAAGCAATATACAGGAAAGACACAGAACTGCTGGTACCATTTCAAGGAGAAGTTAAAGACCAAAATTAGACATTTTGATGAAAACACAAAAACTACACTATGTAGTATCACTCTCAGATGTAAACAAATCACACTGATGCTAGGAATGTTAAATTCCATTGACTACTTGCTTAGTTGATATGGGGGGAATCTGCAGAGCCACAGCGGGGTTAGCTCCCAGCCGGCTCTGCCTGGTGGCTCTTAATACATTTAAAAGGCAGATGCGTAGAGGGGGACCAGGTGCAAACTGGGAATCAGCTGATTCCTGGCTCACTCCAGGTCCCAGACGCTGCGCCTCTGCTTTTTAAATTCATTAAGTGCTGCACAGTCCCCCACTACACCTCTGCCTCCCCAGAGACAGTGCTGAGGGGAACTGGCTTTTAAGTTGGCTCCCCCCAGCAAGGGCTCCTGCTGCCCTTCCCCCTCCCTTACTGCCTTTCTCTGATAGAGACAGCAAGGGGGCAGAGAAGTGACCGGTTGAGTCAGTACTCGACTGACCGATAAGCATATGCATAAGCTTATGTACCCACAATACAGGCTATCTTATTCTAAAACAAGTATGCAAGAGACAGTAGACCCAATCTTAAAAATTCACAACATCCTGGTAAGACACAACAAACACGCTGAGTTTCTGAGTAGGATCTTCATTCTGGCATCTCAAGATACAATAGTGAAACACAAAGAACACAAACAGACATTCAAATATAATCTCAGCTCACACAATGTACACAGTTGGAGGTGAGACACACCAGAAACATAGGGAAAAATCATACTGCAGACCACATGGCGGATTAGATATCAACACCAAAAGACATCTTCTACTCCACTGCTCAAAGTACAAAGAACCAAACAAGGAACTGCAAGGTATCATAAATAGTAAGATTTCCCATTTAAAAGTGAGAAAGAAGAAACTGAGCAGAACTGTGGCAGCCTGCCACAGAGTTAAACATGAACACTACAAAACTGTTGCATGCTATGACAAACACAGCACAGGTAATTATGTGCTCATACTGAAGTCTGATCAAACCTGAATTCAGTATAATGTCCATACACATGCGATCCTCCCCAATCCCTTTGGAACTCTGGGGGCTCTCCAAGACCCCTTTGCTGTGCCATCATTTTATTGAGGATTTGGTTTTCTCTTGCTGGGAACTCAGCATTAATCCCTTGTAGGACAGCAACACACCTGTTGAAGATATCACTAGACACTTTCTGCAAATACTGGAGTGCATCTGCAACCTGATGAATAGCCTCTTCCCGGCGCAAGTCAGGTTGGATCAGAGGGACAGAGTAAGTCTGCCCTTCCAAGAAGTGCTTCTGGGTCACTGTAGCCATTGTGCCTGTTGGAGACAAAGAAAATAAATAGGTAATTGTAGCATATACAGTTCCATCTCATCAACGCCTTTTTCCCAGGAACCTTACACCTTTGCTCTTCTACTTGACTTAGGCAGACACAAAAGAGGAAAACTAGGAAAGAGAGAACACATCCTAGAATAGCACCATCTAGAAATCTGCAACAGTCTTTTTCATGTAACTAGCCAAAGCCACAGTGCAGCAGAGAGGGAAGATATTACTTAGCTTGAATGCTCCTCCAAACAAGGATTGTATCTTTGGTCTAAGTTTTGTCCAATACTCAGCAAATCAGTGCTCAGAATAATCATGCTGAAATCAAAGCATCACATTTCAGAACATAAAATCATTTTATCATTAGCCTATGGAAGAACATACTGGAAGAAGAAAAATCTCTCATTTCCCATCCTCAGACAGACTCCACATCAGTACATTTGATAGCTACACTATTTTAGGAGTAGAACTTGAAATGTTTCAGCTCATGTTCATATCACAAGAATGCAGTCCACTTTCCCCCTCAAAGCTCCAGAGGAGTTAGGAAGTTTATTGCATAAACCCACTTTCCTTGATAAGATTACACAGGAGTCTCCCATTCTAGCACTGAAGACTGAGACCCATAAGTACACTTCACATTCCTGGTGACCCATTCACGCTTTCCCAATATCTGTATTGGAAAAACCCTATTTTACATTTGTTGTGAACAATGGCTGGATGTTTATGACAACATTTCTGTTGCATTAAGCAGACAGAAGCCCAGGAGTGCCAAAAGTCTCATCAAGGATGTGTAAGGTGGCTTATGTCGTCACAGAATCATGCTCACACCTCTACCCCAAGTCAGTAGGGACCCATACCTAAAAATTCCCCTAAATGCCCTCATGACAACAGTGATAGTGTCACCCTGAATTGGTCTTTTTCAGAGTCTGCCTCAGTTCACAGTACAAGAAAAAAAAAGTTGCCAAAAGGAAGGAGTCACTAAGAAACTAGCTTCTCCGGGCATGCTGAAAACATATGGCAAGTATACTCATTGTTATTATTGGGGTGGGCTGGTAGTGTGATCTAAAAGCATAGTAGGGGTCAGAAGATCGGGTTCCAATCTCAGCTCTTCCATTAGCCTCTTTTATGACTTTGGCCAAATCACTTCACCCCATGTCTGTTTCTGGCTTCCTCCATTCATGTGTCTTGTCTATTAAGTTTGTAATAAACTTGAAGTAAGAACTGTCTTAATGGACATTTATAGCACAAGCACAATGTGGCCCAAATGGCAGTTGGGCCATAATAAAAGTATTAATTCAATAAATGCAAAAAGAGGCTAACATGGGATGAAAATGAAACCTAATAAAAGAAAGGACAATAAAACAGCCTTTTTTTATCCCTCTGCTGGTACTTGGAAATATTACAGTTTTCACACAGCCTTTGCACAGGACAATAGTCCTTGAATAAGAACAATCTCGGGGACCACACAATGTGCTTCTATCAGGGGAATTTCCCCCAATTTGCTCCTGGAACCGAATTCAGAAGGGATGTGTCAGGTGGTGCAAGTACTGTACCAGCAGAGTCCATGATGGGTCATTTACAGGGCAAGGGCATGAAGAGACAGAGCAATCTATAAGAGGATGTAAAAAGATATAAATTATATAGGTCTCAACATACACAGCAAATCATCTTTCAGCTTCATAAAACATGAGTTGCACCAAATTGCCCTCCCGTTAGCTGCTTTTTTATGCGTAAATTATACCGCAATTCTGAATTTTCCCCTTCAGATCCAAGAGTTCCCACCACATGTGGTAAGGAAACACTTTCTATAATTCTGTGGAGTCACTTTCCATTTTCCTGTAATGGAATCTGACTGTGGGGAAAGTGTCACTAAAAGAAGTGAAGAACATGGGTGTCTCCCCCAAGACATGGCTGTTTAGCATGCTAACAAAACCCAGGCTAAGGCCAGCCATCAAAACTGAAGATGGCCCTAGAACAGCAAGACCAATTCTGTTCTGTTTCAGGCATCACAGGCAGGGCTATTAGCCAATTTTTGAATCCAGAATGTTTAATGCTGGTGATATTTGAAGTAAAAGACACATCGATTCTTACACTTCTAACCAAACCTCTTCTGCAGACGGACAGGAAATTATTTTGATTTATGAGACTAGCAAGTTTGATATGGAGTTATGAGAGGAGTAATAAGTCTAACTGCAAGATTATATTTTTCTATTACTTTATTGACCATAATTCAGTTTTAACTCTTATGCTTTCACAATTGTGCTACTTTTTCAAAAAGTGAAGTGACAAGCTGACACCCAGAGATATAAAAGGACAGAGCCATCTCATCATTGTAGGGTAAGAGGCCCAGACAGACATTACAAGCATCAACAAGAATTAGGAAAACTTAACATCTGATAATTGATTGTCTTAGTCCAATTCCCAAATTGACAAGCTTCAATACAAACAAAGTCAAAATTACAAACAAGAATCAAGTTGATACTCAGAGGTTGTCCCGCTTCCATCACACCATTCCTGGAGAAGCAGAACAGCAGGACAAAAGTGGGTGAAAAGCCTGTACTGACCCTGTTCCTGCTGTCCCAGTTTTGCACCTAGACAACTTAAGTTTCCTGGGCTCTCAACACAACACTTTTCAGGAGGGCCTGATTAAAAAATAGTATAAAAACACATGCTGGAAGCACTGACAGATAGATCAGATTGCTTATATGGCAAGTAACAAGTTAAAGCTTTACAAAGAGTAGCAGGAGAAATGGAAGAGGCACCTTGAAACAAAGGACTTGGAAAACCAACATGAAAGAGATTGTTAAAACAGCTTTTGGCTACTTCCTTGTTTCCAAAGCAAAGCAGAGAAGGTAGTAGGCTCTCTGAATGATGCAGGCAGCAGTCTATCACACCCTGGCAAAAGCTGTTTGGATCTGTCAGAATGAGGGGATATTTTAGGCCTTCCTAAACTATGGCAAGTTTGACTTCACTCACTTCTGGGACCAGAACATAAGACAAAGCCGGAGAGTTGAGCCCAGCCCTAGGCCTGTCCCAGCACACCCATCTCCAGCACATTCAGAAAGGGAAAAACAGGTATCCCGATTCCCAGAGCCTCCATGACAGATCCTTTCATACATGACACAATATGAATTATTGCCAATGTAGCAGTGGGCAGATTCGAGTGTCAACCGAGAAAACACTAAAAACAGGGCTAGCTTTTCCTAGGGCTTCTTAACGTCCTGGATTATAACTAGGGGTGTGAACGCATAATGGGTGATGCTTACAAGTTAAGGGTTAACCACTACCCAGGAGCAGTCTTCCACCCGTGACCCCGTGGCGTGGGGCTGCTGGCTCCCAGCCTTGCATGGGGTGAGGGAAATTGGCAGCCTTGCATGGGGTGAGAGGAGGAGGGCAGAAGCAGCAGGCATGTGTGTGGGGGGGAGGCTGCCAGCTTCCAGCCCATGCAGGCTGGAGGGCTGGGAGTTGGCAGGCTCGCACGGGGCAGCAGCAGGGGCTGGGGGGAGGGAAGGCGGTCTGCTCCCCATCCCCGACCCCACATGGGCTGGGAGCCAGCAGCCCCTGCCCGCAAAGTGGAGGGTCTCTCCACCAGGCCATGGCAGGTGGGGGGGTCGCTCCAAGCCAGCAGCCCTGCCTGTCCTGGTTTAATCAGTTAACCCAGGGGTTCTCAAACTTTGTGATACCGCGACCCCCCTCTAAGTTGCTCGCGACCCCCCGGGGGGTCGGGACCCACAGTTTGAAAAATGTGGAGTTAACCGGTTAAACTTAATGTTTAAGCAGTTAACTATTGTTCAGTTAAATTACATCCCTAATTAGAACTGCTTCATGCTTGCAAAGGTAGAGTACTGAGATACTACAGTTACATAAGTGGCCCCGTAAAACCCTAAGACAGAATGTTTGCTCATTAAAGGTTTTAATTGGTAGTTGTCTGATTGGCCACGTGCTTGCAGAGGGAATAGAAGCTGGGCTGTTCTTTGCAATCAAAGCAGCACTGGTCTAAGACGCACAGAGCCTATGGGCTCTACTCTCTTATTGTTCAATTCTGTTTTCTGTCATGCCCACATTCTCATCCTCTGCTTTTTTGGTAACCTAGGCTAAGCTGTACTCCAAAGTTAAATACAAATCCCAAGTGCCTCAGCAGGCGAGGAAGAGAAGTAGACCGTGGCAACTGGATGGGACCTCACTATAGGTGTCAGGTTGGGATGAGGCCAGGTAGTCTCTGATCACTTCCTCCTACCATGGGGTCAATGTCATGGCAGCTATGAACTCTAGCCCTGCCAGCTGCCACCACCTCACTGTGCAGCACATACTGTGTTATAAGCATGCCAATGAGTCACAGTACCTCTCTCTCCACAGCATGCACAGCTCAGTAAGGCGGTGGCAACAGCCAGCAGGAGTGGACCATGCAGCCAGAGGGGCCAACAGACTTGCCTATGCAAGGCACAGGGGCCCGGCTTTTGCACTCCTGGAGAAGAGGTAGGGTCTCAAGGGAATAGGGTTGCCAGATGGTTTCAGAAAAAACAACAACAACAACAACAAAACATGCCAGGAAAAAGTTTGCTGAGGGAAAAACAAACAAACAAACAAAACAAACCACCATGGCCCCTTTAAAAACCGCATGGTGAGGCTTTTTGGCCCTAACAGGGTGCCGGCGGCCGCCCGCCATCTTGCCTCCCTGCGCTGGGCCAGACAGCTCCCCTGCGGAACCCGGTAAGCACTAGGGTTGCCAGGCTGCCTCCATATTGAGCCAGAGAGCCCGGGATTTTCGCTTCCTAGCCGGGGGGAAAAAAAATCAGAAAGTACCGGACATTTTAGGTGGCCAGTATTTTCTGAATTTTTTTACCGTACAGGAGGCAAAAATACCAGACTGTCTGGTTCAATATCAGACACCTGGCAACCCTACAAAGGGTAGGATTGGGGCAGTCAGCCCTCAGCGCTGCCAGGAACACGCCACGTCACCCACCCACCAACCCTTAACGCTGGCCTGGAGTGCGCCGTGCAGTGAGGTCCCAAGCAATTGCCCCCTTTACTCCTCTTATTGGCAGGCCTGCACTAACCCCACAAGCTGGAGGAGGTTGGAGATGAACTATGTACATGGGAGTGGGAAGTCCCCACTAGGACAAGGCAGCCATGTGGAGACAGGTTTTGGGGAGTGGCTCAGAGGCAAGGGGAATGAGCCATCCTTCAGGTGCATGGTCAGGGTTGGAGTGGGCCAGCAGAGAGGTAACAGGGCCAAGGGGTAAACAGCAAAATGGAGTCCAGGCCAGCACCTACAACCTTGCAACCCAACCCGAACCATGCTACAATTGTTGGGTCTGCACTAAACAGGGTCAGCTTGGGATTGGCAGTGTCGTAGTTGGTTTGTGTCAGACTTTAAATGTACACCTGAGTGGACCTCTGAAGCAGAAGTCGGGAACCTTTTTTGGGTCGGGGTCCATTGACCACAGAAAAATCTGTCGAGGGCCACACATAAATCAGAAGCAAAACATAATAATAAAAAAGTCCTCACTGACATGGTCCCCGACTGAGAAGGAGAAAGACATGCCCCATACTCCCCTCACACATCAAAGTCTAGTGAGGCCCATATTAATAGATTGTGTGCTTCAGCCCCACGGGGGGAAGGGAGCTGGAGTGCCAGTTCAGGCTTCCCAATGCTGGGGGGAGCCCTGAGCCTCTGGGGCCAGATCCAGGCAAGCCAGGGGCCACATCCAGCCCCCAGCTTAGGTTCCCCACCCCTGCTCTAAAGACATATTTGTTACTAAAGTTACTCCAACTTCAAGTTTTGACCAAAACATCTTAATTCACAAATATTCAAGGTAGCACATTTACTTTTAATCCTCTGTGCATTTGTCCGCCAGTGGTGGCTGGCATAGAAAGTACAAGAGACAAGGTAGAGAAGGTAACATCTTTTATTGAACCAATTTCTGTTGAGAGAGAGAGAGACACGCTTTCAAGATTACACAGAGCTCTTCTTCAGGTCTACACTTGGCTACACCACCACTGCATATGGTTTCTTGGTGACATTTGTACTCCAGCTGGTCTCCCGTTCCAGCTCCAGCAGGAATGGAGGAAACAGTAACTGCTGAGGAACCACAAATTGTTTTCTGGTTGGGAGAGGGGAAAGACTGCTGCCCAACATGCCTAGATTGATGCAAGGAACATGAAGCAGCCCAGACATTTTAGGCACTGGAACCAGCAGTAGTCACACTGTCCTCTTCCAGTGCCCAGATGAGTCTTACATTCATGGACATCTTGAAGTTAATATATATTCCTTTAAATGCGGCAATTGCTTCTGAAATTGCTGCTGTACTGAACTCTATGGTACAGTGCATTACTGTTCCTGGTGTGTGTTTGCATGAGTTGGAGGGGCTGAAATTTTGTTCAACAGCGGAGCAGAAGCCAGCTAACTAACCCTGGTGGGAGAGCAGGATGGATTCCCATTAACCTGCAGGTGATGGACAAGATTTTTGCCCTGCTCGCTAAGCCAACCTTTCCTCAGTTTGTGTAAAGATTTGCTTGGATGACTGAAGGAAGGGAAAGCACTCTGATAAGTTAGAGGATGAAAAAAAGTCTATTTATACCTTTTTTAATTAACCATGTTCTACAATGTTATTAAGCAGCAATCAGAGATGCAGATGTTACTGATTTGATTGGGAAGAGGTTCACTGTGCTGAATATTAAGGAACTCTGCCCTATAAATAGGTTTAATCACCATCTGAAGGCTCGAAGGAAGTGATGAAAAAAAAGCATTAATAAGACTGTAATTAGGCCCTACAGAAAGACTGCACTCCACCACAGCTCTCATAGTACCTGAGACCTCTTAAATAGCAGCTCGCAATCCCACAGCCCAAGAGAGAAAGACTGGATTTAGGTCTCAAGATCCCAGGTTGCCTACTTCAGACAAGGGCTTCTCCAGAAAAGCCAGAGAAAGGCTGCAAGGACACAGAGCCCTATGAAAAGGGAGGCGGATGGAGTTAGATTCCCAGCTCCTCCATCAGAGAGCTGCAGCACAGACTAATTACAGCAGTGCCCGCTTTGCCCACTCTCACAGCCAGAGCTCCCCAGCTACACAGACACTGGCAAATACAGACATCTGAGGAGCTGTAGAGGATATTGTTCTCCCACCCCTACACTAGCATTTACCTATTCAACTCTATGCCATGAAAGTAATGTAGCCATAGGCGCAGCACCTACCTCACCCCACTGTTGCAGCTCCCAAGTAGAGATCACTCCCCACAACCTATGAGCGAAACACTCCCATCTATAGCCTTGTGTTTCTGAAATGGGGCCCTTCTGCAGGGACACAGCGTGGGGAGGGGTGAGCAGGGACACAGCCATCCTACACCACATTAGAAAAGCAAGGTGCCTCCTCTACACTTCCAACAGTCACACTGTGGCAAGATGTCACAGGAGCAGCCAGTCCCTTCGCAAAGGGAGTTAGCCACCCACATGTTACTGCCTCAGAAGAGCTGGCCCTGGTACCCAGCATGACCCAAGGGCTTCATGTGCACACCCACATACTGCATCGATGCCTCTCACCCATCAATGTGCCCCTGGACTGGAATGGGGTGGACAGCCTTAATGGGATGGGTATACACATTCTCCTCCAAAGTGAGAGGGCAGCACAGACTGGTTCCACCATTTCATCCTGCCCAGGATCCTGCTTACTTGGTTAACTGGTTAAATGTTAGGTTAACCTAATTTTAACCAGTTAATTTACTAATCAGAATTTTACATCCCTAATTCATATGCCCTTATCCTAGTCAGCTCTTAATAGCATTTTTGGAACAAAGCCAGACAAGCACATGTGACATACACCCCTCCCTAATTTCCCTGGTCCAGAGGAAGAAATTAGGCCATTAAATACTAGTGAGTAGCAATACAAAGTGAGTAGGTAAACTGAGTCATGCATATTGTTCATAAAATTACTACAAAAGTGCCTATGTTCCCCACAACTCTTCCACCTTTATCAACAGACTGAGAAGGACCACTCTCTACCAGAGATTTAGGGAACTTCAATCATCCTCCTAACCTGGGACACAAGCTTCTCTCAGCTGAAGTAACACCACAAATATCATCAATATGTGCCAAGGCAAATTTTTCCCTTAGTAGCTTTTCTACCAGGGATTTTCAAGATTTACAGTACATATTCCATTAAAATCAGAGTTCCTTAAAGTACTACAATGGAGTTTCAACTCTGTCCCACCTAACTTCCCTTTTAAACCACTCTGGCAGGGCATATGCACATGGAGGAGCTCCCATGCACCCTCGTGGAACATCTGCCACCCTGAAAGTTTTGGGTATGGAACTGCAATTGAGTCTGACCACTATCTTTCCCCATTCATCTTTGGAGAAGTGAGAAGGAGGCAAACCCACATTCCTAGTTGGAGAGAGAGAGTGGCCTAGTGACTAGGCACTGGACTGGTACTCAAACCACTTGAGGTCTAATCCCAATTCAGCTACTGGTTTGTTGGGTGACATTGGGCAAGTCACTTCCCCTCTCTGTGCCTCTATTTCCCATCTGTAAAATATGGATAGTGATACTTGATCCCCTTTGTAAAGTGCTTTGACATTTACTGATGAAAAGTGCTGTACAAGAGGTAAGCATTATTTCTGAACAAGTACATTTCCTGTAACTGAAATGACTACCTTGAGGGTAAGGGGCAGAATAGTAAGTAACAGGAGTCAGTTAGATTGGTTTGCCATCAAATAATGACATTCAGCCTGTTATTACAGATGCAAATGGATGGATTCTGGGAAGGAGCAGGCGAAAAAGCTAAATATCAAAAGAAGAGACTTACAGAAGTTACAGACCTGTGCAGGGCCGGCCCACAACATTTTGGCACCTGAGGCAAGGAGCTCAAATGACACCCCCATGCCCCCTCGCTTGGACCAAAACTTTGAAAGGTCTCAATTCTGCCTTCTTCCTGTTCTACTCCTCTCATGGTACTGCAGAGACAATACATATGCACCAGCAGCAGACACAATTTTCTATACTCTGGGTCCTACTGGCGCCCCCCACAGTCTGGCACCTGAGGCGGCCGCCTCAGTTCGCCTCATGGTAAGGCCAGCCCTGGACCTGTGCTCCAATCACACCAGCTCTGTCAGTGAAGATGGCCCTCACAGCCACCCCGTCCCACGCAGATGCGCTTCTTTTTATAGGGTCCCTCCACTCTTTTAGGGTGCATCAAACACACAGCAGAGCTTAACTCAAAATAAACTATGCAAATTGAGCTATGTCAATTGCATAGCTTATTTCAATATTGGGAGCATCTACATGGCATTTATTTAGAAATAGAGCACTCTTCCTCCAACTTCCCTTACTCCTCATACAATGAGGGTTACAGGAGCTAGAGTAAGAAATCCTCCAGTTTGACAGTATTTCAATATTATTTCAAAATAACTGCCTGCTATGTAGATGCGGACTAAGTTATTTCAAAATAACGCTAGTTATTTCAAAATAATGTTGCTGTGTAGACGTACCCTTTCTTGAAAAGACAATTCTCTAGTCAGAGAATCCTTCTCGACTCTTGCTCTAAGCTTAATACCCATTTTAATTTGTAGTGTTGTTGTAGCCATGTTGGTCTCAGGATATGAGAGAAACAAGATGGGTGAGACCTGCAGGAGAGTTCTGCATAGCCCAAAAATCTTGTCTCTCATCAGTGGAAGCTGGTCCAGAAAGAGACATTACCTCACCCACTTTGGCAAAATGGAATTTAGAGACACATTCTCAATATCCAGGTCTAATCTCTCCCTCCCTTCATTTGACTGCCCCTTTGGGGCCATTTCATCTGTGTCCATTCCCATGAGGCCCAGGATACATCCAAATTCCCTATTCTATCTGACTCCCCTTTGGCACTCTTTAAATGTGATAAGCTCTTAACTGTTTGAGTCTCCATGAGGATTCCAGATGTCCTGCTGCTGCAGCAAGATCATACAGCTGGCTTTGGTTCAGCAAGGTTAAAAGTTCCTCAGTTTTAATACCCTCAAAAAACAAATACATTTATCTGAAAATATAACATCTCCCTGAAATAAGACAGTCACTGCTTCCAATCCACAGGTCGATAATTTCCTGCTATAGTCACTAGCTTCAGTCTTCTGCTTAGTAATCAGACCCTCCTTTACCCCCACCCTATTATCACCACATTTCCCTCCCACCCAAATACTTCCAGTATCCCACTTCCATCCTTTCCTCAGTCCTACTAAGGCTACATCTAGACTACAGGCTTCTTTCAGAAGAAGATTTTTTCGGAAGAGATCTTCTGAAAAAACTTCTTCTGAAAGAGAGCGTCCACATTGCAAAAGTGCATCGAAAAAGCGATCTGCTTTTTCGAAAGAGAGCATCCAGACTAAATGGACACTCTCTCGCATGTAAGCTGTAATTGCTATGGACGCAGTGGCCACCAGGGCATCTGGGCTTTTTCCTCTTCTTCCGAAAGAACTCCCTCTTCCCCATCCACACACGCCTTTTTCGCAAAAAGGCTTCTTCCTCATAGAATGGGGATTACCAATGCCAGAAAAACCCCTCTGTTTGGTTTTTCTTGTGGAAGAATGCAACTGCAGTGTGGACATTCCTCAAGTTTAGTCGGAAAAACGGCTGTTTTTCCGACAAAACTCTGCAGTGTAGACATACCCTAAGCTGTCCCTGCATTTCCCCAATACCAACATTCCTGTATGTCATAGTACTCCCTGTATTACTAGAGCTCAATAGACGATTTTGAGCACAGTTAGCTATTCAATCTGGTCATGCCAAATCCATTAGACTCAAACCGCCAACTCTGCATATGCAACAGCAAAGGAGATGCTTGTGCTTCTTATAGACCAGGGGTGGGCAAAGGGCTCTCTGCAGGCCAGATCCAGCCCGCCAAGCCAGTGGATCCAGCCCGCAGCTGCCCTGCTGTTCCCTCACTCTAGGACAATCAGGGTCTAGGGGCAGGGAGCGTGCGAAGTCTCCTCGCCCCCCCACAAGAACACACAGCAGCTAAAGACATACACTGGCTGTTTTAAAACTACCTTTGCTGAGGGTGGGGGAAGCTTTGCGCACTCCCCTGCCCCTAGGCCTCCTCCCACTGGGCGCCTAGAGGGAACCACCAGCTGTTTTAAAACAGCTGGCATTTCTCTCTAGGGGGAGGAGGAGAGAAGGGAAAGATTTCTCGCACTCCCCCACCCCAGGCCAATCAGGGTGTGGGGGGAAAGCACAAGAAGTCTCCAGGCCCCTGCCCTTTCTGGGGTGGCCTGGGACCACTTCAGACATTTCTGATATGGCCCCCTTTTAAAAAGTATTGATCACCCCTGTTATAGACAATATGGCAGCAGCTGGGACTTCCTGAGGAACACACACAAACTCTAGAAACGTATTCAGTACTTCTAATGTTAGCCAGCAGGAAGACCCCAATGAGGTGGCTTGCATGTCCTGTTCCTGTACCCCAGCATTTTTATTGCCATGAAAATCAATAACCTAGAAAATAAACTGCAGTTTGAGCAGCTTTTTAGCAGAGATTTTCCTCAGGAAGGGGTCAGAAGTGGAGGTTAGCAACTGAAGAAATTGCTTTCAAGTGATAAAAACTAATCCATTCACTATGGCCACCGGATACCGCATATTATTCTATCTCAGAGCAGCTTCTCTTAGGCATAATTCTTGTCCTCTTCTCTTGCCCATTATCTTTAGTATTCTGAAAGCGCCTGCCTTGCTCCTTCAGGTTTATCTTAATGCTATTTCTCATAGCTGTGTTCTTCTTCCCCTCTCCTACAACTCAGAGTGTGCAGTGTCCACCGTATCCAATATTACCAGAGTCCAGCAACAATGCAGTCATTCCCAGTGGAATATCTGCTGGCAGTTTTCCCTGCCATGGACTTCTGGAAGCCAGGAAGTTAGAGCAGCTTTTTTTTCTCTGAAGGGATGATTACCTCAGCAGAATGGAATTTTAGCTAAGTACCAAAAGAGAGATGAAGACAAGACTAGTGTTCCAACCTACCTGCACAAGCATTTTTCTGTAAACCTTAGAAACTATAAAGGAGCAGTCATGTCATGAGAACAGAGCTTAGAAAAAACTCATTTACCCACCACTAGAAAGTGGGAAGCTTTCACAGGTGAACTTAAACTCCTTCATTATCAATTCAGGGCAATTTAAGGTTGTTTATTTAATAATTACATTCCTGACTCTCCTGGGTATTTAGATAGCACTCCAAACCTGAAGTGAGTATAACCCAATGCAATGTTCTCCTGAGGTTCCAGACAGTTCCACTAAATCTATCACTGCTCATAATTTTTCCAGTCAGAATGAAACAAACACTACCTAGAGACAGTTTGCTGCTTTTTAAAAAAATCTTATGGGCATCAATGAAAGTGACAAGAATCATGTCAATTTCACTCTTGCCACTTGGGAAACTTGGCAGTTGAAATGGTGTTGTTGCCTCAGAACCTCCCTAGCTGTTCTCTCTCCTCCCCCTCCTCCATTTCATATTTGCCTCTAGATAGTACGTATTTGATAATTGTTTTCAAGCCCTGCATGACAGCAACAAATATTAAGATCTTGTGTATGAAGGACCATTTCACACAGTGCTCCTTGAGGCTCAGAAACAGGCACAGCTCTTCCAGATCAGAGTGACATCTTTTAAATTCAGGGTATTGCAGACCAGCCTGTAGGCAATGTCCATGTCTGAGATTTTTTTCTTAGATAATTGGGAGAAACTTTGGCAACCCCATCACCAAAGCCATGACAATCCAGAACTAGCATAGTATCCCAGGTTTGACAGGTAAGGGTACAAGGCTCACTCCAGAATCAAGCCTCCTATACGTATAAAGGAAACTTGGTATGAAAGAAAAAAATGGGAGGAGGGATTTCACAGCTTGACAAAACTGTTCCTATTCTCCCCCTTCCACGTATAGAATTTTAACAAAAAGTTTTGAAATGTGACCAATTTTACCTGTCTTCATGTTCAGTCTCTTTTCCTCTTTATCAGGACAATGTTTAAGAGTGCATTCATAAGGCATCAGGACTACATCATCAGTATCACAGTACACAAATTTCCAGCCCCAAAGCACTGTGAGAAAGTCAGGACACCTATTCCTGTACTTCTGACGGGTACACTGTAGCAACTGCTGCTATAGTTCCAATTTAAGACCGTCCAGTAGCCTAGAAATTGCTCTCCAATTTAGAGTCCTCACCCCTGGGCAAGCATGAGCTGGAAACAATTCTAATTTACAGAGTGCTTTTTTTTTTTTTTTTGCTCATCAGTTGGGTGCCACATCCATGAGGATTTGGGGTTTTTTTAGGCTTCTCACCTGTATGTGGCCCCCAACTGATTTTTTTTAACCTAAATCTCCTTTGCTGCAATTTAAACCCATTGCTTCTTATCCTGCCTTTAGTGGTTGAGTTGGACAGTATCCTCCTCCTCCTCCTCCAGTTTGTAACAATCATTTATGTACTTGAAGACTTATGTCCCTCTTTAGCCTTCTCTTCTCCAGACGAAACAAACCCAATTTTTTCAAATCTTCCCTCAGTCATGTTTTCTAAACCTTTCATCATTTTCACTGTTTTCCTCTGGACTTTCTCTAATTTGTCCACATCTTTCCTCAAGTGGTATAGCTAGACCCAGGCACGATGTTCCTGTTAAGGCCTTATCAGTGCTGAGCAGAGTGGAAGAATTACTTTTCAATCTTGTGTTTTGCTTAAAATATTCCTACAAGTACATCCCTGAAGGACTTTGCTTTTTTTTGCAACACTGCTACGCCGTTGACTCAGCTTGTGATTCACTATAACCCCCAGATCCCTTTCTGCAGTACTCTTTCCTGAGCAGGCATTTCTCATTTTGTATTTCTGCAACTGATTGTTCCTTCCCAAAGGCTGAATTTCATCAATTTATTTCAAGCCATTTCTCCAGATAATTTCAAGTTCCAATCCTGCCCTTTAAAGCCTTTGCAACCCTTCCCAGCTTGGTATCATCCACAAACTTGAGAAATGTACTCTCTGTGCCACTATGCAAATCATTTATGAAGACATTGAATAGAATCAGACCCAGGAAGGATCCCTGAAGATCAATATACCCTTCCAGACTAATTGTGAAGCATTGATAACTACAGGAGGCCCCAACACGTGACTGCCCAAGTTCTGACCCCCCGCACTTACAACCATTTTTGTAAGTGCAGAAGGGGCCGGAACCCCCCAACTTACGTCCTCAGCCCGTATTTACGATGGTGCACGGCGCCTATCATAAATGAGGGTTCGAGTTACAACAGCCCCGGCTTGTGACGCTTCCCCAGGAACGGGACGTGTTGTAAGTCGGGGCCTCCTGTACTCTAAGTACACTTTCACAATTAATGGCGCACCCACATTAAAGTAGGTTCATCTAGGCTATCATTCTCTAGTTTCCTTACGAGAAGGTCAAGATGGTACCAAAAGCCTTACTAAAGTCAAGATATAGCCCGTCTACTGCTTCCCCCTCCTCATCCACAAGGCTTGCTCCCCTAAAGCTTTTTATAGTACAAGAAGTAGCAATAGCCAGAAAAGAAGAAACCCTAACTTTTTTTAAAATGTGAGTGATCCACTTGAATTTAAAACAATATGGAAAATGGTGAGCACAAAGGCTTGTGGGAAACTGGTGTTCCACACACAAGAAGCACACTTTTTGCCTGGCAAGAATGCTCTGGAGTTAGGGAACAACAACAGCCTTATACTATTTGGGTCCATCTTATTCACCCCCAAGAGGCCAAGGGAGAGTTGTTTCATCCAGTCAAATGTTAAGATGTTTCAAGTGAAAGAGCACCTGGTACTTTCCGCTGAACACAGCAACACCCCCAAGACAGCTCACAGAAATAGTATGCATAAAGTCAGTCTTTTCTCCCATGACTTATTTCCCCTACATCATTTAAATTAATCCATATGTGATGACAAGACATTGCAACTGTAAAAAGAATTGTATCTGTGATGCTAGATTGAGGAAGAGCACAAGTAAACAGGGCCCAATATGCTAAGTAACAGACTTCCTTTATTTTCTGTTTCTATATAAGAATTCAAATTGGTTATGCTCGAAAGCAGCAAAACAGAGAGCAGCAGACCACATCTGTAGTCGTGCCAAAGGCTTTGGAGCAGCAGTAGAGCAGAACAGATTTGACGTGACTAGGGAAATTGGTGGACAAATGTAAAGTAACACAAAAGAGCCAAAGCAATCAATCAATGGAAATAAGAAACCAACAGAAACAAATTAGTGCAGGCAATAAGCTTTGAAATGGGACCTACATTCCTCAGGAAACTGTCAAGCACAGGACAAGGAAGAAATAAAGGATTATGGGATGCAGCAGGAAAAAAAGCCTGAGGAAATTCCAGTGACATCACAAGATCCTGTGATCAGCCTCATGGAGTAGTCTGCTGAGTGTGTGGCATTCAAGAGGAGATGTTGCAGAAGCAGCAGCAGATGATACAAGATAAGAAAGCAGCGTAAACCGTGGGGGTGGGTGGGCATAGATGGTTCTGCACTACCAGGCACTGTCCCCTCCATTGGCCACGATTCCCAGTCAGTGAGAGTGACAGGGGTGAAGCTTGCAAGCGAGCGCAGGGAAAGAGCTTCCTTGTGCTGTGCACAGTCGCTTCCTCCTCCCTGCCAGGCAAAGCCTGTGAACTAAACACAGTTCATGGCTTGCCTTGATCTGGCTTGCAGGGCTCAGGGATATTCCCCCCCCTACAGTGGGGTGAGCTGGTACACGTGTGGATAAAGCACCAGAGCCAGCTCACCCCAGCTGTGGAGTGGGGGGGGACGGGACCCCAAGCTGCACAGGCCAGATCCAGGCAAGCCACGAGCCATGTAAGCTCCCCATCTCTGATCAAAAGCATTGGGCTAGGAAATTGAACACATCATCCCCTCTTCATCCCTTCCTTGGCTCTCTCTTACTCATCATATCATACATAAACTACTTGTCTCCACTTTGAAGACTCTTCATGATCCATCCCCACCCAACCTTTCATGTCTTATTCAGTAACAAAATATCAGCTTCCATCTCCCATTTCACCATGATGTCACACTCCATCACCCACTTGTTAGATTTTCAATCATGCGCCTTCGTGCTTTCTCCCATGCTGCCCTTACAGGCTTAGGAGGACCGCTACGTAAACATTCTCAAAACTCAGTCATTGATCTCCTTTAAATACATCCTTAAAACTCTCCTTTACTATGAGGTCCATAAAAAACTTAACAGGTAGGCTACTAGTGTACTAAGACCACTGCCTGTCACACTGCCAAATACCATCTCATTGTTTCCTTGTGTGCCCCCTTTGTCTGTAAGCATCTATTGCAGGGGTGGGCAATAATTTTCGCAGGGGGCCACAATGAATTTTGGTATGTGGCCATGGGCCAGGTCCACCCTGGAATGGGAGGGGCCTTGGGCAGAAGTGGCAGGGCAGGGGACTAGCTTCCCCTCAAAGTTGTGTGATCCAGAGGTTTTGAATTAAAAACACAGCAAAGGATTTGCGGGTCTAGCCCCTGCTGGGGTAGCACTGTGACCAGGAGCCATTTAAATAGGATCCTGCTGCTTGAGCAACCACCTAGAAATTCAGTGGTATGGGCAACAGGATATAAACAGAAAGAGGCCAGATGCAGTCCGCGGGCCGGATCAAAGGCCGGATTCAGCCTCCGATCCACATCTTGCCCAGCCCTGATCTATTGTATCATCTTAGACTGTAAGTTCTGTGGGGCAGGGATTATTTTTGTTTTGTGTTTGGGGTTCTGGCCCATGCCTGGGACTCCTAAATGTTATGATAATACAAATAATAAATAAGAAAATGATCATATTTAAGCTACAAGTATTGATGGGTGGGTGGGGTGATGGGTTGGGCATATCTGACAAAGCAGTCAGAAGAAACACCAGGGTTTATCATGTTGCCATTTTAGCTCTTTCCGGTTTCTAAAAAAGACAAGTTCTTCAACCAAATATAATTAAACAAACATATCAAGGCACCTGCCCACATTCTTCCCAAATCATGACAGCTTAGCAAGGGCAGAAAAGGAGTGGCAAAACAAGAACAAGATTCAAAGAAAGACTGAAATGCAGAAAATTTCCCAAAGGAGACATGAAAGTAAATCCAGTCCCTAAAGGACATTTGTTCACACCACATGAATCCATACCATAGCTGGCACTAATTGGTCCACTTATTGGTAATCACAGTAAAAAGGCAAAAAGCCCTGGAGAAAATGCATTTTTCCCCAGGGTGAGACAACCCCGCTTCTAAAGGTAGAAGCATATCTGCATTCTGCAATGCGCTCAGAGTGATGACAGCACTGAATATATCACTTCTTTTTTGTAGGAAAGTCTTTAGCTCAATCACTGATCAGTTTAACATTTCATGATGTGATTTTACAATGGGATGTTTTTCTCTTAGTATTAAAACAAAAATTATCTGTTTCCACCATTGCTGATGTGGCCTCAATAACCTTTTTTCACAGCAGTTATTATGCCTGTCAGAAGCCCCTCTCAGTAAATAAAGGTGAATGTAACACCACTGCAACAGTATTACTATTGGCTGACTCATTCTTTATTTTCAGCATAGAAAAATTCTATTAGAATGAACGCATTTATCACAATAGCATGTGTTTATTCTGAAAACATTACCTGTACATTTATTTGATAAATAAGTGCATCTCCACGGTGCAAGACAGGCATGCATTTTAGTCAATGGTTAGTAATATTACTTTAAGCATATCAATGTACAATTTAAATCCAAAATTTGTACTTTTGAAAAACAGAGCTCTCTCTGGAACATTGAGAAATGGCTTCTAATGCACTGCTGAAATACGAGTCTTCCACAAGCTGGTGGCTTTCTTTGTATTAGTTGCTGATTAAACAGCCACTATTTGATATTCAGATGAATAATTTTTTGAGATTATTCATCACAACTTCACAGCAAACCATCAGCTGATGTCCTTGGCATTAATGACTGAACCAGCTTCACAAGCTAACTCCCTCCTCCGCCCAACACACACACACATTGCAGCTTTTGCTTGTAAAGTATTCCTCATTATATATTTCCAATGGCAACAATTCTTTCTCCATCGGTACAAGGTAACTAAAGCAGGGGCTTTCCCATGTGTACACAAATTATATCACAGAGAGTATTACACAGCAGCTTTCTTCATTCAGGAATTATTCAGAAATTCTCCATGCCCCATATGCAAACTATAGTTCCAAGCCTTACAATACTGCATTGCTTCCACTGTAGGGTTTGACTAATATAGTCCACAGCTGTAGAGATAAGAATAAGGAGTGTAACAAAGTTGTTCCAAATGTGTGATCCCATCAAAACAGATACCATTATACATCAGTATGAATCTCATGTTATCAAGCCCCTCTTTCTAAGGTTTAAATTGGCCACAGATCTGTTTGTAACATTTTTAAATATCAGTGTTTTTTAATACTCTTACAGTGTCCTGTCAGAAGCTATTTACTTGCCTCTGACTTAACTCAGATTTTTTTTAATAGTTCTGTAATTCAGGCCACTTTAAGGCCTATCTTTCCCCCCAAGTTAGCTTTATTTTTGTGAATGTGATGGTCTTGTCTATGATTCTGGGCAGGGGCCAAAAATCGTATAATGCAGTAGCATCTAATACCAGGTCCAATTGAGGTATTGATTCAGATTCTGTAGAATGCAAACTCTTTTAAAAGTAAATTTCTATAGCTGTGAAGAGTCTTTCAAATGTAAGCCAAGCATTAACTGATACACACAACTGAAGCAAAGTTACCTCCCTGCATCTGCAACCCCCTGAAGCAACTTAGCAATGTAAGTGTTCACAGCAATGTGATGTTAACTCTCAGAAGTCACTAAACATATTTCCAAAAGTTACCAAAAATGTGTGCACTAGTTTGGTAACTGCTAAATTACCAAATAATCAAACGACAAAAAAGTAACAGCAGCCCTACCAGTGCCTAAGATACATGTAAACATATACACACAGATGCATATTTAAAAACACCCAAGCTTTGCCACTAAGCAATGATGAATACACCAGTAATGTCTATAACTAAGACTTCTGTTATCACAAAACTGTCATTCTACCCTCGATCACTGTCTAAATCCTAGTATCTGCAGGAGATTTATTATGCACCAAAGGTAAAATAAGCCTCTATTTTCGTAGGCCCAAAACTCATGGACCCGAATTAACTATATAATTAAGTCATTTCCCCCAGAATGTTACTTTAATATTAGGCGTCCAGCCCTTACGCAACAAATGCAGAGCCTCAGCAAGGCACCTATCTCTGTGGGCGTGCAAGTGCCAGTCCCACGTCCTACCAAGATGCCCCAGTGAGATGTCACCTCGAATCCCAGCCCACGCGCCCCACGCGAGCTTCAGGTGCACCAGGGCATTACAGGGGGGAGCTGCTGAGACACCCTCCCCCGCGCCACTCCCCCGAGACCGCTCCGGCCTCCCAGACGCGCCAGCCCCAGGGTCACCCAGACACCCCCGGGCCTTCGGGGACCCATTAGCGGCGGCTCTGCCCTCAAGCCCAGCCCGGGCCCCTCACCGAGCGCGAGCGAGACACGCCCCCTACTCACCTCTACAGCAACGGCCACCCCAGCGCCCCTCCGACCCCTCACTCGCTTCCGCCCCTACAACGCGTCACTTCCGCCCCGGCTGGCGTACCACTTCCGCCCCTTCTCTCCGCCCCGCCCCCCCGCTCTAGTTAGGTCTTAATTCCCGCCCGAGCTGGGACCCGCCGGTGGGCAGCGCCCGCGCGGGGCCCTTGGCACTAGGCGGGGGGCTGAGAAGGGGGACGAGGCAAATGGGGGCGCGCGTGTAAGCGCTGTGTAAATGCCGTGCCGCGGCAGCGAGCGAGGAGCCGGGCGCGGAATGGCTCTGCCCGGGGCGGGGGCCGCTAGCGCAGAGCGGGCGCCGTGCCCGGGTCTCGCCCGGTTGCGGGGGAAGGGCCTGCCCCGGACACGACTTGTGGGCTCGGTGTCACGCAGCCCGGCGCGCGGCTCTGGACCCACACGGCCAACGCGGCCGCTGCTCACAGTGTCGGGGGTTGCGGGGGAAGCGGCGGCTTCTCCCTGCCGTGCTTAAAGTCCCCAGGGGTGCTGCGCCCAGCTCAGGGGGAACCCCCTCGGACTCGCCCCGACCACTTTAAGTTTATGCTCCCCAGCACGATCTGCCCCGGCGGTAGCGTCACTTTCTTCCTCAGCTTGGGGATGTGCTGCCCTGGTATGTCTCAAGATAGGTTCTCAACCACCACCACAGAGTGACCTCCTCTGGCAATAGCACATATTCCAGGACCTCTCCTCTCTGATCCTGCGGGTAGCACTCCCTGGATCTGGCCTTGAGCCGTTGGTACAGAAGTCAACTTATTACCCAGACCCATTGGCAGAGAAGAGAACTTATTACTTAAGAGGGGTTCCCCCAAACACCACTGTGTGCTCTGCCTCACTTTCCTGTTGCCTTTTTGCTTCTGTTTCTCGGATTTGGGGAATCGGGAAGATCTGACTTACATGCACTTGTTTTTCTTCCAGTGCTTAGTAAGAGCAGGGCAATTAAATACTGTTTGTGACAGGGTACATCACAGAAGACCCCTTGGGATTGTTTCCCAAATTGCTGATCATACCACTGACTCCTGCCCTCTTGCTCCCCACTACCCTGTCCTGCTGGGCCAGTTCCTCTGATCTCCCTCAGACAAGGCACAGAGCTGGGGTTACCACCTCCCTGCAGAGAAATACAGACACTGAACCACTTCAGCTCTGGGAGGACACTTTCTAGGGCACAGCATCCAGGAAACCAACCCACAAATGTGATAAAAAAAAACCCCCAAATAAATGCATTGTTCTCTGTGTAAAAGTTTTACCCTGTGAAAGCTCATCAGGTAAAGCTCTCTTCATCAATGAAAGAAAGAGATATTTCTTTAAAATATTTTGTTCTCCTAAATCCTTTGTTTACATCCCCTCTTCCATGGAAAAATGTCAGGTTCAAAATGGATTTCAGTACAAGGTGATATGGTCACATGTCTTCCCAGGATCAGGCACCATCTGGGCCTACAGGACAAACAAGACTGTTTACAAGTCATTGAGCTGATCACCAAGCCATTAGGCTTCTAGAAGCACCAGTAATGGCTCTCATTAGCACATTTAAAACTATAAACGGATTCACACTTCATATTTCTAACTTGACATACAAGAATGATACATGCACCAAAACAGGATATACAGATCCAGCAGACTGTAACATTACAACTGATAGATTACGTGAGGTACTTTGTCTAAAGCATCTTTGAGTTATGCATATTTATATTAATAAGCCAATTTTTATAAAGTATGAGGGGAAGACCTCCACACTGTTGGCTTGTTTATTTGTTTTAAATGGTGACTACTGAAATTTTTTGAATGAATTCTCCTTGATTCTGCTTATGCCCCATTTGTGTTCTCTTTCTGCAAACACCCAAGCAAACAACTTTATCAGCCTACATATTCATGGAAAGTGAACTTCAAAGATGAATGCACAAATATTAATCCAAATTGTGCATGTACGAGTCATTGCATCAAAGATATATGCACGCTCATCCACTCAAGTATCAGAAACAATTCCAGGGGACATACTGATCAGTTACAACTTAGCACCACATGAATAGCAAAAAAACAAATACTGATTGCTCACAGAAAGCTATTTGTGATTTATACGTAGAGTTAAAAACAGCATAAAAATGTAGGCAAATAATTAAAACTAAATACATTTGAGGAAATCAGGATCTGTTCATACATATCCAACTTGTGGGGGGAAATACTACGTTCATTAGATAATGTACAGTTGAAAATTATTCACTTGGCTATACTCATTTGCTGTGAGAGCCAGATTTATGAACACTTGTTGCAGGTTGAAGCACAGAGTAATATCAAACTGGTTGGAATTCTAAAGCAAATTAGCAGTGACATAATGTTTTGGGAGCTCACAAAGAGTAAACACAGAGCTGGCCCATGTGAAATAATGAAGGAACCAATCAAGTTGTTTGAAAACAAGGTGAAAATCTTTGTAAGAGGAGGAAGTTATGAGGAATATAAAGCCTGCCACCAATACAACACTGAGAATGAAAGCAGTAAGACCTAGCTGAGCCTTAGCAAGGAGTATGTGTGGGTGTCAGGACCTGTCAGAAAGAGAATATGGAACGGATGTAGAAGCAGCAATCCAATCTATTCTGATCCATTTTTATTTATATACTGCTGATGGAAAGCCCTTCAAGTGCCTTGCAATTACTCAGATAAAAATCCAATTCAATACACTCAAAAAATTCAAATTAGAGAGAAGTTGGGTGCAGAGCTGGGCCAGCCCACTGAGAATGAGAAAAGAAAGGCAGTGAGACAGCTACTGCTTGCAGTTGGCAGAGAGAAATAACAGAACTAGGCAGATAAAAAGAAGGCTCTAAGAATCCCAGTAAGGCACTGGGAGAAAAGAGAAAGATTAGATTACAGGAGAGCAACAAGCTAAGAACTGGTATCAATATGGCATTGGGATTGGCCAAAATCTCAATAAAAAGTGGCTGGAAGAGGGAGGGAAATAATAATATTCTGAGGTCCACTAAGGCCTTGTCACATACCAAAAACACAGCCAAAAAAAACAACCATCAAAACCCCAAATTCAAAACCCCATTCTCCTATAGGGAAGGCTTAAGGAAATGGAAGATGTGATTGGACTAAAGAATTTTAAAAAATATTAATTTTGAGGCAAATTAGAAAAAAGCAACTGTTTTACTGTGTGTTTAATTAAACCACACAAGCAAGCTGGCAGGGCTAGCCTCTGGCTTACTTCTCATTTCTACCCATGCAATTCTTCTGCAGATACTGAGTGACAACACTCTCAGCCACTGAAACACTGAATAAAAACCTATTCAGAACAATTTTAATTGTCTGATTAGGACTCTTGATGACAGGACCCTTTACACAGCAGGCACTGAAAACTGATCAACCTAACTCTGCGCAACATTCTCCTTTCCAGTGCTCTGCATTGGCAAGTTTCAGTAAACAAAATTAAATCAAATAGTATAGCTTTGCTTTCCCTGCTTAAGAATACTGCCCACTGCCCTACAGGTGAGGGAAGAGGACGTAGGGAGCCCCATCTCCCTATACAACCAATAAAACATGATTTCTAAAACATGAAACAAGGAGATGGCTCCAGCTAATATGACACACTCTTCATCCCTGAAGGGGCACTGTCTGAAGAGTAGGAAGTTTTTCTAGGCTGCCTGCCATTCAGTTACTGAATATGTTGACAGCATCTGCACATGATATCTGGCATCAGCAGGAAAAGGTACTCCTGATCAAGAGAACTTAAATAGCACAACAGTGCATTGCAACCTTCCTCTTTCAGTCATTATGTCCTGTTCTGACAAGATGGTTATAGGCCCACTTCCCCTGTTCTCATGCTGTGGGAGGTAGCTTGAAGTAAGGGCAGGATTTTGCCCATACTCTGTTTGACAAATAAAATTAGATGATTCCACTGCTTCTTCCTGCTGTTCTGATGCTTTGCATTCTATGGTTATAAACCAACTTCAGAGTGCCCAAGTGTATGATCTGTTCCTACTAGTATTTTCAAAGCCATTCTTTCTCTACCTATGTCTAGATATCTGTGTGCTTGTCTATCTTGCAGGTTTTCCATCACTATAATGTCTAAAATCTTCTAGTGTCCACAGTTCTTGCATAAAGACAGATTTTCACCATAGGCTGGATTTATTGCTGTTATCAACGCATTACTGATCACTCATTTATTCTCCTGTCTCAAACTCACCTGCAAAAGCTTTTAGACTTGCAATAGATTTGGACAGCTTTTTCACTCACATTCAAGGAACTGTACCTTTCATCTTGGAGTTTTTGCTTAGGTGGGGAAAAAATGGAGAAATGAGAACATGACATTACTTTGTTCTTTCTGTTGCTGCAGCATACTTTAGCCATCAAAGGCATCTTGCATAAGTAATTCTCACCTCAGTTTCCTCTCTGCCCAACCTCCTCTTCTTACTCCTTACCCCACCCCAAATATAGAAGTCATACTACATCTATGGGTGTCAGGGAATTGAACATAAAGACCCCCCAGGTTACAGGACAGGTGATAACAATACCTCTTACTGGTCTGAGTGATCCCCCAAATACTTCAAACATCCCCATACATAGCAGTATGGCTGTAGGCTAACACATTTTTGTAACAACAAATTCCTAGGGAATATAACACAAATAGGGATCAAACCCAAACTTTCTGCATAATAATGCCGAGTATTCCCACAGGGCCACCAGGCAAGACATCAGACATGCCATGCAAGGCCTTTCAAAATAAAATCTTCTTAAAAATATATTGAAATATTAACATTAGCCATTGCTCTAAGTCTAAGACAAAAGAAACAAGCTCAGACCAATACATGTTCTGAAGTGGCCACCCAGTCAAGTTCTGCCCCGACATAAATTGCCAAGTTTTTAAAGCCAATACAGAATAAGGCATGCTTATATCAAGACCACCTGCTTCCAAACATGCAGCAATTGCCCTTTTAGTTGCAAATGTCATTATCTATCCATCTCATAGTGCTCTTACAAATCTGGGCTTCATTTATTTTCTTCACAACATTTTGTCAAAAACTGATTGATAGCCATCATACATGTTAGTGCAATGATGAAAGAAGGGAGCAATAAAGTTTGCTATCATCACAAGCTTTAACCCACTAGGAATACTCTTCCTGACACTTTTAATAGGGCAGCAACAGGGAAGCTAAGAGAACTGAGTTCTAGTCTTGACTCTGCCACTGACTAACTGTAAGTTGGGCAAGTCACGAAGCTTCTCTGTTCCTCTGACATTTAACTCTGTGGTAAAGTTGCTTGAGATCTGCAGGTGAAAAGATCAATATTAGTGCTAAATGTAAGGAGCTGCTCGCAGAAATTTGAAGTATTGATGATTTTTTGTTGTTGATATTTTGAACTGAGATCAAAAAAGGAGTCAGTACTTTCATGAAAATGTCATCTCACTTTTCAACCAACTTTAGAGCAGTGACATTTTTCTTTTAAGCTTTTAATTCCCAAGAAAAATAGGGGGCGGATTTTCATGACCATTGCATCCTTTGTTTTCAAACAACTCTTTTAAGTATTCATATATATTCAATATATGAATCATATATTTTTAATTGGAGATTTTTCACAGTGTTTTCTTAATCTCTTACATTAGCTTAATCTTTTAAATTTACATTTTAATATTCCTACACCAATATAAGTCATTGTCTAATTCACATTTAAAGAATCCCTGAATATCTCTAGAACACTAATAAAAAAGAGATGCAAGTCTATACATTAAGGCTGTGTCTAGACTGGCCAGTTTTTGCACAAAATCAGCCGCTTTTGTGCAAAAACTTGCCAGCTGTCTACACTGGCTGCTTGATTTTCCGCAAAAGCACTGACGTTCTCATGTACGAAATCAGTGCTTTTTGCGGAAAAGCTTTGACGCTCCCATTCGGGCAAAAGTCCCTTTTGCGCAATACTGTTGCGCAAAAGGGCCAGTGTAGACAGCTGAGATTTGTTTTGCGCAAAAAAGCCCCGATGGCTAAAACGGCGATCGGGCTTTCTTGCGAAAGCGCTGTTTAGACTGGCACGGACGCTTTTCCGCAAATAGTGCTTTTGCGCAAAAGCATCCGTGCCAATCTAGATGCTCTTTTCTGCAAATACTTTTAACGGAAAAACTTTTCCGTTAAAAGCATTTGCAGAAAATCATGCCAGTCTAGACGCAGCCTAAAGGTTACAGTTAAAAATTACAGGAGAGTGATAAATATTTTATAACAAAGCATATGCAAAATATTATTGCAGGCTAATAACCCTCATTACTTTCCACAAATATTTGTTTAAATCTTGACAGCAGGACAATTGATGCATTTTTAGGACAGCCTGTTTCCAAATAGAATAGGGAGGATAAAAGAAAGAAAGCTGTATATGTTAATTGCTATTTTAACTATCAGACTCATCAACAAGGGCTTGATCCTGAACCACTGAAGTAAAAGGAATTTTGCCAGTGACTTCAACAGGCACATTTTAGAAAAAAAATATTAGGAAAAAACGGTTTGCACCAAAATCTTTTTCATAAATACCTTGTTCATGCAAAGATAATTTTAGCCTGTAGGCAATTTTTCAATTTCACATACAAATCCAAGCCAAATCAAAATACCTAGGGGTGGTGGTGGTGAAGGTCACCCCCTGTAAAGAGCTTGAGCCAAAGTTCATTCAGGTCAATGAAAAAATCCCATTGACTTCAATGGGCTCTGACTCAGGCCTTGAGATTCTACAGTGGAGTTCAGCAGTGCACAGATCTTTTGTTGGCCCTCTGGAGGGATGCATTTTGCCCATTACAAAAAACCAGAAACGCCCCTGAATTTGGGGGACATTTGGATCTGAACCAAGATTCAAACTTTCCAGCTTTAGGAAACATGAAAGGTTTGATTCCAGATTTGTACAGACATTTCCTTAAATTTTATTTTAGAGAGTATTTAGATTTTAGCAAGCACTTTTGTTTTTCTTTTGCCTGACTATTTTGCTACTGGGCTGAGCTGCAGTCCTAGAATCACCCCACATCCTGATCTTCTCTGCCTAAAAATGCCTTGGGTCCAATTGCTTAGCTTTACAACAAGCCTTGGTGAGTGTGTTAGTGTGCAGAGAACAGTACGCTAAGGCTTGACCTTTCCAGCACTGTGTTGGTGGACTAAGGACTTAGATGGCTAAGACAGCTAAGTCAAATAGCATTAGGACTAAGCATCTGGAGGGACTGGCTTATGAGAAAAGAGTCAAAAAACTAAATAGCTTAGCCAGACAACTGCTGACTGTGGAAGAGGAATAAGAGTAGTTGAAGGATATGAACCCCAAGGATGGAGAGGAATTATTTTGAATGGACCAAGGGCCAAAAAGCCTATCTGGCTTCAAGACTGAGCTTGATACATTTATGGAAGGGATGGTTTGATGGGACTGTCTACAATAGCATGTGGCCCAGTGACTGCCAGTAGCAAAAATCCTCAATGGCCAGATGTGGGACGCTAGGGCTACGTCTACACTGCAGGCTTCTTGTGCAAGAACTGTTTTGCGCAAGAGTTCTTGTGCAAAAGGTCTTGCGCAAAAGCGCACTCACACTGCCATGTGCTTTTGTGCAAGAGCGTCCATGGCAGTGTGGACGCTCTCTTGCGCAAGAAAGCTCTGATGGCCATTTTAGCCAGAGGGGTTTCTTGCGCAAGAAACCCCTGTTGCCCATCCACACTGCCTTCTTGCGCAAGAGCTCTTGTGCAAGAGGGCTTATTCCTGATGGGGAGAGGAATAACTCTTGCGCAAGAAGCCCTCTGTTCTGACACTTTACTGTAAATTTACTTGTGCAAGAACACACATGCAGTGTAGATGCTCTGCGCAAGATGCAGTGTAGATGCGCAAGAATGGCCACCTTTCTTTGTAGGATAGGACATGGGTCGCTTGCAGGCTTAAACTAGTGTAAATGGAGGACTCTCTGTAACTTGAAGTCTTAAAACATGATTTGAGGAATTCAATAACTCAGCCAGAGAGTGTATGTGAAGTTCTGTGGCCTGCAGTATGCAAGAGGTCAGATTAGATGATCACGATGGTCCCTTCTGACCTTAAAGTCTACCAGTCTAACAAGCAGTTATGGAATGAAAGTAGGCAAAGGAAAATGTAAAGTCTCCATCAAGAACATCTTCTTCCACTGAGCCTGGTTGGACCATGGACTAATTTCCAATGAGAGGTGATGATGGCCCCATCTCTCATTTCATTGTCGAAGAGTTCTGGAGTTTATCCTTGGCGCTGCTACTGATTAGCTCTTTAAACCTGGGCAAGTCATTTCACCCTTCTGTGCCTCCATTACCTCCATTTGCCTGTGACAGTGCCCTCTGGTCTTAACAGATTTATGACTAGCGCTATATAAAGCAAACTGACTTTTTGTATAACTTATAACATTAATTATTTTTGATTGAAGGTAAAAATTCCACAACTGCTTATGTGACTTAGATTCCTTAGCTACACTGAAAGTCACTAGCACATAGGTCCCTAAGTACTTAAGTCATTTTTGCAAATGGGATTTTGGAATCTAAGTTGCTCAAATACTTTTGAAAATGTTATCCTGATGCAACAGAGATGGCTGATCAGCATATGCTCTAAAAATGGACAACTTGGGTTCTTTAAAAATGACACAAAAAATGATGTTCTGAACACATGATCTTCTGAACATATGATCTGCAATGGAAAAATAAAAGGATAGAAATGTATAGCAAAAAACTGAATTGCTCAGTCTGAATCCTGCTGTTGTTGAAATCCCACAACATGGGGCTTACATGTGGATAGATCAGAACTCATTGCATCCTTTTTTGCTATTATAGATCTAACTGGCTGACATTCACCCTGTGCAAAGGGTCAGCACAATGTCTATATATCACTTGTGTCTTCAAATTAGGGCTTACATGAGTCTGTGCTGACTTGGGGCAAAAGGATATATTTCACCCTTGGTGAGACAGACTCTACTGACCCCCTTTTTGAGATCCATATTGTGACTCTGAAGGGATTTAATGCTAAGCAAGCAGCAAAGTGCAATTAAGAACACAAATAAATATATGTATCCTTGGTGTGAGCAGTGAAAGCAGTTAGTGAAACTGTAAAGGAGTTTGCATCTGTAATGAGCATGCCCCTAGGCATCAAATTGTTCACCAGGCTACCATCAGATTTCCAAAATGTTCAAAGAGAAATAACTGTACTTTGATCAAAGCTTCCACAGCTCCTTAATATATGGGTACATCTCTTCCCATGTGAGTCATTGTTTGTACTATGTAAATAGTTGGTAACAGCTTCTTTCCACTTTCATTCAAACACAGAGTAGCTGCAGTTGAAAATTAGTACCAGGCAAAAGCTGATTTTAACTGATGTCAAGGGAGAAATGTTAATTACCTTAAAATAGTATAGTGGGCACTTGGTAGTACCTGCTAGTGCTTAAGATTGTCGAACAGGTTTTGCTCAGAACTTATTGGAACTTTCAAGTTTGAGGCTGAAATCATGTCTCTCAATTTGCCACATGAGATGAACTGTGTGAGAAAGACCCAAAATGTGGGACAGAAAAAGAGTGATTCACACAGGAAATTTACAGTGCTGTGGGAATAAGTGTGCATAACTCTTTCTATGGCTTCATTTCACTGAATCTGTATTTCTGATGTAAATAACTGTTAACAATAAAAATTAAGGGGCATTACCTTTTGTGGAACGTAGACAATTTTGCAATTAAAATGAGGAATAACTGACTGAAAGTCTGGAGTGCCACTTTGCAAGGTCATATTTAACTCTGGGTCTCTGTCCAAAGTTGAATTATTTTACAAAGTTTGAACAAAATCCTTTGAACTGTGTCAAGTAATGGAAAGGGGAAAATCAGAAGAATAAAAATTGAATCATATTAATTTCAAAGGAGCTTCAGAAAAAAAATCTAAGAAAACTGAAGCTTGAAAATTAGCATGAACTAAGTCCTCAATGAGGACTAATTTCTTTATTTGGTTTGTGACAGAGAGGTAATTTTTTAAAAGGTATGAATGATTGAAAACTTTTCTGATCATCCTCAGTGGGCATCCAGAAACCAAGCATCAGATATATCTAGTTCTGTGGATGATGATAGGTGCTAGCTAGTTAGCTAAATGATGAAGGTGAAATCCTGGCAAAATTGAAGTTCATGGGAATTTTGCCACTGATTTCAACAGAACCAGGATTTTATCCTGATTTTAGCAGAGTATAATGAAACCTTGCCCTCTTATGACACCATTTCTCATTTCCCAGTGACGGAGTGTACAGTCTCTAAGGGCACGTCTACACTATGAGATCAGGTTGAATCTAATATGGTTGATTTCTGGCCACCTGATTTTAAGAAGTCAAAAGTCCATGTCTTCACTACGGGGAAACATCAAATGTTGTCCAAAGTAGTGCGTCCCCATTAGGAAACTTGCCATTGACTCAGAGAGCAATGCATCATGGGTAGTTTTGCATTCTGGGCTATGCTTTCGGTGCTTGCTGGGATCAAAACTGGACAGCAGGTAGTTAGAGACTCATGTCACCAGGGTCCCATAATGAACTTGTCTAGTCCCTCGCACCTTGCGTGAGATAAAGAGGACTCAGTGTGCTCGTGCTTTTTTGTGCCCTGGTTGCCCACGCAGATGCCAGAGCAGTGCGAGCATGGAGCCTGGTTTGCAGCAACCATAGCCATGCTCCTGTCTGTTGTGGTGCATTTTATGGTGCAGTGTTGGAGATAGAATGCATGGCACTCTGCCAGGAAGAGGATGAGAATGAAGCTTGGCATGTCATGCAGGCACTTCTCAGGCAAGGCCTGGTGCTCATGCTAGTGCACTTCGCCAGTCAATCCAGTGGACACAGCGCAACACCTGTTCTGGCGCCATGAGACAAGCTCAGACTTGTGGGACAGTGTTGTCATGCAGGGATGGGACAATCAGCAGTGGCTGCAGAACTTCCGAATGCGCAAGGCCACGTTCTTGGAACTTTGCAAATGACTTGCCCCGGCGCTCCGGTGCCAGAATACTCGAAAGAGACCCACTCTGACTGTGGAGAAGTGCATGGTAATTGCCCTATGGAAGCTTGCAATGCCAGACAGCTACTGTTCAGTGGGGAAATCTACAGTGGGCCCTGTTGTCATAGAAGTAGCCACGCTGACCAATAACAATCTGTCATGGAGGGCAATGACTCTGGGAAATGTGGGCAACCTAGTGGATTGCTTTGCCACGATGGGGTTTCCTAACTGCGGTGGAGCCATAGACAGAACGCACATCCCCATCCTGGCCCCTGTCCACCATGCCTTGGAGTACATCAACTGCAGAGGGTACTTCTCCATGGTGCTTCAGGTACTGGTGGATCACAAGGGCTGTTTCACCGACATCAACCTGGGATGGTCACGAAAGGGGCATGACGCCCGCATCTTTAGGAACGCCTGCATCTTCTGAAAGATGCCCAGTGGCACTTTTTTCCCTCACAGAAAAATCACAATTGGAGAGGTGGAAATGCCCATTGTGATCCTGGGCAACCTAGCCTACCCCTTGCTCCCCTGGCTCATGAAGCCATACTTGGGCAGCCTGGACCCCTGCAAGGAGGAGGTCAACAACAGGCTGAGCTGGTGCAGAATGGTGGTGAAATGTGCATTTGAACATTTAAAGGGGAGGTTTGGGAGTCTCCTGACTTGGCTGGACCTCAGTGAATGCAACATTCCCTTTGTGGTGTTGGCCTATTGTATTCTCCATAATCTGTGTGAGAGGAAGGGGAAAACTTTTCTGACAGGGTGGGTGGCTAAGGCAGAGCACCTAGCCAGAGAGTTTGAGCGGATGGACACCAGAGCCTGAAGAAGAGCACAGCAAGGGGCAGTGAAGGACAGTTTTATGCAAAGCCAGTTTTGAGACTCTTCCAAGTGGCTCTCCACAAAGTGCCCCTTCATTCCCTATATTTATCTTTAATCCCACACCCCAACCCTGCATACAAGCAATAAAGAGACCATTTTTCAAGAACAGGAGTTTTTATTTGTGGAAATCAGCTGGGAAAGGAGAGAACTGGGCAACCACAGAGCAGGGGGGGGGGCTCTGGAACATGGATAGGACTGCCTTCTGGCTCCTGAGGCCTTTTCCATCTACCCTTGAGATTCCTCTCTCCCCCCTCCCCCGCATGTCCTGGGGCCCTAGCAGTCCCTGGGGATCCTGGGAATGGAAACCATAGGGCTAAAGAAGAAGGGTCCCGGGGTGTCATCAGGGCAGGAAGAGTTCTGGAAGAAGGTCCACTCCAAGCATACTGGCAGGCGCTCTATAACAGCAGTCAGGCAGGCAAATATACTTTCAGCCTGTCTGGTCTGCTGCTCCCTGGTGGCTCTGCTCTCTTGTCACTCGCCTATCTGGTCCAGGCACTCAGCCCACATCTCCTCCACAAGGGAGTGTATGCAGTCCATCTGTTCACAGAACATCTCCTCCCTTGTTCACTTTCACCTGTGGATCTGCGCCAGGTGGACAGATGCTGAGAGAGGGGAAGTTTGCACTGTGCTGGCTGCTGTCCCAGCTGCTAAGAAAAGTTACAAGGACAGACATTGCAGGAGTTACATAGTGTGAAGCCTAACCCTAATCTGTTAAGTGTACACTGAAGGTCTCTGTAAAGACAATGGAGATTTGCTCCATGCAAGGCCAAATGTTTGCTTTAAAGCGGGCACTTTACAGCATGTGCACAGAGTTTGCAGGAAAGCATCGGGACGCACTTAGTCCAGAGGCAGGCAGACATGGGAAGGGGCCAGCCTGGGCAAGAGCCTGCAGGCAGGATGGGGGGACAGGGGAGGATGGCTTCCCACTGTGTCCAGTGCACGTGGCCTCCTGGGGACACTGGTTCTTTTTCTGCCCAAGTGGGGGGAGGATATGTGTCTGGCACACACAGCCTCCTGGAGAGAGTGCTAATGGATTCCCCTCTTCCTTCCTTCAGGTTGCCATACGAGATATCAGTCTTCTCTGAATCACACTGAGTGATTGGGAGAAGATGCTGACTGAATGTGACCATAAACGTGGGCCTTATGCTGCAATGCTGTGTAGTTCAATGACACCAGACCACTTTCTGGTGGCTTGGCGTAGGAAGGTGTCTGGGCTCCTCAAAAACCTTGTGAGAAGAATCAAAGAGTTCCTATCTGAGAGCTTCATGGAGCTGAGCAGGCAAGACTCCCGCTCCATCTGCAGGCACGTTAACAAGCTGTTCTGTGCCCCGTTCTCCCACTGTGTAGGCAGAGAGAGTGCGCCACACCGCACACCCTATAGACTTAACCTGACTGTAGTTAGAAAAAGTTTGTGAACTCACTGGAAGTGCCTTCCCCAGGGTTGGTGCTGGACTGGGAGACATCCTGGGAGGAGGGGACTGGCTCCAGTGTCATGACCAGCTCCTGGCTCTTGGAGATTGGCAGCTGGCTACTCTCCTCCTCCTGTTCCTCCTTCCCTTGTTCCGCCAACACACTGTCCTGCATGCTAACGCTGGGTGTGTCTTGGCCAGATTCCATGACCACGCTGAGGGAGCTGCCTCCCGCCCCAAAATCATGTCCAGATGCTCATGATAGCAGCAAGTGTGAGGTGCTGCCCCAGAGCAGCCCTCATCTCCTTCGCCGTGTAGTAGGACTGCCTGGGCTCTTTGATTTTGACTCAGCACTGCTGGGCAACCCTAGAATATCCTTTAGTTGCCAGGCAACTTGTGATCTTGCCATATATTTTGGCATTCCTCTTGCTGGTTTGGAGCTCTGAGAGGATGGACTCATCTCCCCACACCTTGATGAGATCCAAGATCTCCTGGATACACCATACTGGTGCTCTTTTGCACCCGGGAGAACTGGTGCCTGTGGGAGAAGTATTGGAAATTGTTGCAGTGTTGGTTGGAATGTTTGATGTCATTTCCACGTGTGCCACAGTGTGGTCCTTGCTTGGGATCAGCTTGCAACGCTGTCCACACAGGAAATGCCATTCTGATTTTCCTGGGGCTTTTTGAGCTCACTAGGAGAGCAGTAGAGGTGCAAGTTGTGGCCAGGGCAGTCAGAGCGGGGCAGTGTGGTATGGCTGTTGGAAGCCAATAGCTTCGACTTTTGTCCTACATTGCATCTACTCTACTGTAAATTTGACCATGCAAAGTCAGGAATAGCTTTACTCATGAAAAGCAGGAGTACTGAAATCAACTTCAGCAGCCCCTAAGGGCGAGGCAACAAGCTTGGTAGTGTAGACAATCACTTAGAAAACTGACCATAGGCTACTAAATTTGATGTAAAGTCCTAGCATAGACCAGGCCTAAGGGACTCTGGGACAAGTGGCCTGTGGGATGCTGTATGGCTCTGTTTACATTAACAAAAATTTCCTGCCAGACCTAACTATTAGCTCAGCTGAGCCAATAGTGGCAATGTGAGAAGGCCTAGAGTTTTTAACCAGTATATTAGTTAAACCTTTAGAGGAACTAGTTTAGTTAACATAGTGCTAATGAAGTTTTTTTACTGAATTCCCCTGTGAAGACCCAACCAAGGACTGAAGCCTGCAGCAGGTCCCTGTATCCTCTCAAATGCCTCTCTGGGGCAGAGGATTTGGCACTGAGTTGTAACTGCTAAATTCACAGAAGATCAGAAAATGCAAAATTACTGCCAAAAGCAACATCAGTTCAGGCATATTTTTCTATCCTTGTTTTGTTAATTAAATGCAGCCTGGTATATTATTGTTTACATCCTAAAATCTATACGATGAAACATAAAAGATGTGCATTGTGGCAGAGTTCCCATTGCTGTTACAACCCCAACTGCTCCATTTTCAGACTATTTTTGGAATTTTAATTGCAACTCACGTGTTGCATTAATGCCATTTTTGTATTCATTAATAGCCATTTTATCCACTTCCTTTCCTAACTGCTGCTACAGATTAATTTTAATTTGTTTCTTAAATCTCAGGGACTGGGTTTACTCCTACGAAAGTCAATGTAAATTTTAACAACAAGGAGGTCCTATGGCACCTTAAAAACGAACAGATTTATTCGGGCATAAGCTTTCATGGGTAAAACCACTTCGTTTGATGAAGTGGTTTTTACCCATGAAAGCTTATGCCCAAATAAATCTGTTAGTCTTTAAGATGCCATAGTCTGTATCTGCAAACACAATGAGGAGTCCTAACACAGCTACCCCTCTAAGAATGGAGATTTTGTCACTTGCTTCAATGATAGCAAGATCCATTCTATATCAATGAAATATTACTGCGTCCACTGAAAGATTTACAAACCAACTCTAATCTAACAAGCTGCTCCATTCAGGCTGATTTCTGCTCTTGGGTAGAGCCCCATTTACCCCTACGAGTTCCACACGCCCCCCATGGAACAATTTATAGTACTGAGCCACAATTGCAACCACTGGAAGGAAAATGAAACATATCCCCCCAATTTATTATTTTGTTCACATCATTTTCAATTTTGCTGTAGCAATAAAGCTATCTGATCTCTCTAACTTTACATCCTATTAGGAGGACAAAAACATTGTCTCTCTCCTTTCTATTTTTTTCTCTCATTTAATTTGCTAAGTATGGTAATCCTTATGACATTGGTCAGATTGGCAGATTTGGAAGATACTTCATATTTACTTAGACTGGAGGATAGAGAGAAATCCCAAATTCAAATTCTATCAGTAAGCTATCAGATATTTAAATAAATATTTGTGACTAGTGGATCTGACATAGATAAGACATGTTTATTATTATAGTTATGCTTATTGGGCATGATATACTTTGGTCTATATTGTTTCAGACTGTTTTCATTTCTCTTTAGATAATTGGTGCTGTTTTATTGTTTGTACATATTTTGTCATGGTTTGTTGTGTTTTGCCTCTTTTTGTGCTGATCTCTGTAAAAATGCAGCACACAGGAAATTTACAAAACAAATGGAGAATATTTCCAGTCATTTCAAAATCCAATCCATCCCCCAGTCATTTGTGTATGAAATGGAGTATAAAGCAGTGCAGACAGTGAGCTTTTAAATAAATCATAAGTACTGACACACACAAATGCTACAGCTGCAACAGATGCCTGACTCAAAGCGTTTTGAATGGGCATTGGGATCAGGCCCTGCCGCAGGTGCACAATTAGTTACCCATGCAGTTGCATCTATGAACAGATGATTCCCATTCTCCTAACCCAAGATTTGCCCAAGTGGTATTGGCCTCTCTCTTAGGTGTGCAGTGCTTTCTTTGCTCTTCAGTGCCACAGGATGAAAATGTTCAGTGTGTAGAGATGTGAATTTGTGTTTACAATTTCCCATGTTACATAGGCAAGGTGGCCTATATGCCTGGAAAATTTTTTGCCTGCACAGCTTTCCCTTTACAAGTGGTTCTGAACATCTCAGAATTGAAACATGGGCCAAATTCTGCTCTCCTTACTCACACAAGTCTTCTCATTGATTTAAGTGGGATAATTTGCATGAGTAAAGTGACAGAGTTTGGACAATGATTAACTTAGAGAGCTTGAGCCTAGAAGATGCTGAAGTACCTCCTACAATATGTCTAGTCCTCTCAATTGCTTGGAAGCTCTCAACAAAATTTGCAAAATTGGGACCTTCATGTTCATTTTTAGTAGGGTCATTTAAAATAACTTTTTTGTTGTTTTATTTGTAATTAAATTACAAGTACAGTCATCCTCTATAGTCCCGGGTTGGTTCAAATATCCTGTTGCATCTTGCCATAAAAACCATACTGTAGTTTCTTGCTTTCCTGCTTCCTTTTTTGGTTTAGTGGTGTGCATGTCCCTTTTCAAATACATGGGAAGCCTCAGAGATAGTGCAGGAGGGTGTTCAGAAGATGTGGACACACATAGCAGCTGCTGCTGCCATGTGTTGAGCCCGTCAGCGGACTCTGTGGGAATGCTGTGGCATCAAGATTTCTACAAAGTTGTGACTATTCCAACCCTGTTGCAAAGTGGGTGCTGAGGCAGGCTGACGAACACTCTACTGCTGTTTTTGATTCTTGTTTTCTTTGTCAGATGCTCCATATTAAATGCCAGGATAAGGTTAGAAACGATGCTATTCATAGTAAAACAGCCAACCACTTCTGTCACCACTGGTTCGGTTTCAGCAGTTTTCTTGGTGTGGACATGTTATTAGGATGGAAGACCAAATTACAAAGAACATTTACCAAGGAATGCTGCTTCATGGCTGATTATCATGAGGCCTCCAATAGCTTTGATGGCATGATAACATTGCAAGTGATGAGCATAAACTGAACCTCCATTCAGACAACCTTAAGGACCAGGCTAGTGATCAGCCCAGGTTATGCTTGATCTGAAAGGAGGGTACGTACATGTCTGTGGTATTTGCCATTATGGTGATGATGACACCACATGCACTCTGTTCTGGCTGCTAAAGTGGTCTCCATGATGAGCCTAAGGATTAGAATTTATTCCTTTTTGACTTTAGGGTCTTTCTGCTTAGCTTCCTCACCATTTTGAAACCCACCCACTCCCCCCTTTTTAAAGTTTAATGTCCCAGTTCTGGCTTTGATGCAATCAACACCTTTGGAGAAGGGAATTTAATTACTGTGTGGTTGCTATTACTAAGTGGCTCAACTATAGGTTCTGGCCCTGCAACTGAACCTTTTTTGGGTGGACCTCTGTCCAGAGCAGAGCCTCACTGAAGTCAATCTTATTCTCTTTTATTCTAACAGTAGAAACTAGAGCCAATTTTAAGCTGCAGCCTGTCACTGCTTGATCTGGCCCTGCAGTCTAGAATCCACCTTCCAAAATGAAGGATAATCTTTGGTCTCTGTTGCTATATCCCACATCTACAATCAGAGCTTTTTTTGTGACTGTACTGCCCGGTATGTAGTACCGGCACCTCCAGATGCAGTACTGGCACCTCCAGTCAGAGCTAAACAACTTTTCCTGGAGTACCAGCACCTTTTTTTTTTTTTTTTAAACAAAAAAAGCACTGTCTACAATGATAGCTGCTCCACAAATTGGGGTCTCCACAGGTAAAGGGCCGTATCTGGTGGATCCAACTGGAGGATCTAACTCATAATTACTTCTTGAACCAACTCATGTGTGTTAGTTAAGAGACAGTCAAGTCAAGAACCATTTTTTGCTTCATACTGTTGTTTTTGCTTCACAGTCAGTTAAATCAAACTTTCTAAACAGGAGAATGAGGAATAAAGAATGAAAAATAAAGAATAGTGAGCCTTGTTTGTGCACAAGTAGTTTTGTTCACACACATATGAAGGCAAACATTAATCTGAGCAATGACCTGATCTCATCAATGTTCATAAATGGTGAACAATGGGGGGGCATGAATATGACTGAGTACCACAGCTGTTCAAAATTGGAATGAATGTTCACAAACAGACTGTTTGCAGTGAGTGGCCAGCTGTAATAATGACTGAGCCTTGAATCCTAAATCTTGAGAGTTGCCTCAACAAAAGAGAAGAGTCACAAAAATTATTTTGAAGGCTGGGAAAATAGCCTCACAGTGAAAGACTTAAAGAGCTCCGTCTGTTTAGTTTATGAAAAAGATCAAAAAGTGGCTTGATCCTGGTGTTAAGTACTTTCCTGGGGAGACAATACAAGGTACTAAAGGACTCTTTATCCAGGCCCAGAAAGGCATAACAAGGCCCAATGTCTGGAAGCTGAAGCCAGACAAATTCCAGCTGGAAAGAAGACAATTTCTTTGAACAATGAGGGTGATTTACCACTGGAAAAAATTAGCAAGGGGAGTGGTCGACTCTCCATTTCTGTTTTCAAATCAAGACTGGGTGCCTTGCTGGCAGATATGTCTTAACCAAACGCAAGTTATACTTAGTCAAACATAAGTTATTAGATTCAATACAGGGGTAATTGGGCGAAAGTTAATGGCCAGTGATACACAGGAAGCCAGACTAGATGATCCAGTAGCCCCTTCTGGCCTTATCCACCATGAAAAATTAATATCTGCTAATACCGTTTTAAAGATGGGTAAATTGAAGCAGAGAGTTTACACTTCAATCAAAGACCTGTAGCACCCAATCACGGGTCGAATGACTCGAGCTCACAGGGTTTGGGCAGCAGGGCTAAAAATATCAGTGCAGATGTTTGGGCTTAGGGTGGAACCAGGGGGAGGGAGGGTCTCAGAAACCAGGCTCCAGCCTGAGCCCAAATGTCTACACAGCTATTTTTAGCCCTGCAGTCCAACCTCTGAGACTTAGTGCCTGTCATACGGTACCAGGCTGAAGGGGGAGAGAAGAGAGAACTCACCTTTGTTCACAGGGCCTTGAGGCCTAGTGGCAAAAGTCAGTATAGCTAAGCTATACCACCAGTATCTACAATCTCAGGTAGTAGCACCCAATATTCCCAATGTTAGGCCATGACACCTAGGCCCTTGGGCAGTCACTGCTCCCTGTAGTGGGTACAGGAAAGGGAACCCAGGACCACCTTATTCCAGCAGGTCCCAACCCTGGGCCCTGTGGACCAAGTGGTCCCAATTTCAGATTCTGATTCTTATTTAATTAAATGCATTCCCTGGGCTGTTTCCTATCTGGGATTCCAGCTTTGGTGGTTCCTCTCAGGGCAGTAACCATCTACCTCCTTTTCTGTGGTTGTCTGGGGTCCCATATTGATTTGATGGGTTGTACCTCTTTTGTTTGGAGTGCTAGCACCTTCCTGACAGGCGCTTATAGCGTGCATCCACTCTTCTCAGTCAACCCAGCCTGAACTGAGCAGCTTCCTTTTATACCCTGTCTTCAGCTAGAGCATGCTTAGAAAGGGAAAGAGGGATGGCCTCATAGTTGGGGCCTTTGCTGAGTTGACAAAACCCCGTCACAGTGCTGGACAAACCCTATGTGATTTGTCCAAGATCACAAAGCAAATCATCATGGGTCTAGATCCAAAATCTACTGAAATCAATGGAAAGATTCCATTCCTCAACTTTAACAATTCAGCAGCATACTCTGGAATCTTACCTACAGTCTTTAAAAGGAAATCTGCAGTAAACTGGACTCATACCTGACAGGATTGTTTAATTGTTAATTCATACTGATATCCCAAAATCAAAAGCAAGGGGAAATGATTTTGTTTTATAAATCAAACATAAGGATCTGTGGTGTGTTAAGTATACATATTTTAGTTTTTTATACTACATTTTTAGTTCAGACAGCTAAGCTGATATATAAATATTTTAAAACATCCATTCATCAGGAAATGTACAAATTCCATATTGCATAATTAGATGAGATGTGTACTTTTCAGTTTTTAAAAATTCTTGATTGTATTTGATCTCTGCTATTGAAACTTTGCAATATTTACAGCACATTAAAAGGCAGCAAGGTCCCTCTTCCAAATGTACTTTTCCTTTTAATGTCACAAAATGTTACCTTGTCTCCTGCCTCTTTCACTGGAATAAAGCTGTGCTTGCTTAATCAATTAATTCCACATAGCAAAAGCCACTCAGAGACATTTTCTTCAGAGGAGCTAGTCAGCCTCTTTGTTTGGAGATGACAGTTGTGCAGATTTTTGTGACAAGGGTGGTAAAAATCAAAAAGCAGACCATGGGTCTAATCCTTTACTTTTTTTTCTGCCAAGTAACCCCAATAAATTTAATGATGATATTCAGGTGTGTAAGAGTTGTTGGATCCCACTCAATATGAACATGATGCATGAGAGTAGAAATATATGAGGAATTAAATGTAAATATTCTAGATCTTAGGGCCTGATAGAAGAAGCTCATTAACTTCAATGGGGTTTGTATCAGGCCCTAAGTGAACAATTCAGAGTGAAAGAATCCTTCATTAGATGTATACCCTATGCATTATGCATGAGTACATTGTGATTTTCTTGAATATCTATTTGATATTTTGAATTGCTATTTGAAATTATTCAGCCAATTCCTGTAAAATAATTTTTAGTCTGTAAGCTGTTTGCAAGCAATTTAGGGGTGAGTAGCTGTTAAAGAAGCTGATTACTTGTGATGGGGGATGAATCAGCCCCTGGCTGCCCCCCAAGAGTACATATGGGAGACAGAATTGCCCCCTGCCAGATAGCACTCTGGTGTATCTGAGGAGTCAGCCCATTGTGTCTGCTTATATAATTAGTACTATTGTCCTTTATGCATCCATCCTGGGCACTGAATGAAGTAGGGTCTTGTGAAAAAAAAGTATGTGATCATGTAGTTAAAGACCCCCTCCATAGGCACAAGGAGGCTGAATTAAGGTCGTACAGACAAATCTAGCATTTCCTGTTTTTCAGGTTATGGATTTTGGAAGCAAAATAACATTCTTTGAATGTAGAATTTTGTTTAGAGTTTATTTAGAGTTTTGTTTAGATGTGTGTTGTGTGGTTTTGTTTAGGAAAAAAGTAAAAACAAATCCCCTTTTGATTGTAGTCCTTTAAACGTTTTAATTATCAGAAACATTTTTGGTCAGTTAGTCTTTTTTTGAAAACTGCACATCAGAGCCAACTTTAGTACTTTTAGGTGGATTTGCACTATATGTTTTTTTTTTTACAACCCACCCTCACTCACCCAAGCAGTAAAGGGATCCTCTCCACTATGATCACACCACTATTCATGGAAATGGCCTGAAAATTTAATATAGCCTGGTGTTTTCTCTATTGGAGGAGCAAATCCCAACTAATCTCTCCCTCTGAATAGGAAAAAGGCAGTAAATATCTGCCTGTTTACAATTTCCATTGGTCCCTCTGGACTACATACCCCAGAATGCCTTTGGTCAGAACTGAACCAGGACTGAGGTGGTACTGGATCAATAGTCTTCCTTAAAGGGCCCATGACACCTGGTGCAGTATGGCTCTTCGACACCCACAACCAAACTTAACTAGCCTTTACAATTCCACCTTTCCCTATATCAGCTTGTGTCTTGTATCAAGTCTCTATACCCAATCCCCCTGCTTTGCCAAGGATGCTAGCCCCAATGAATCGTGGGGCCGCTTCTCTTACACCCTATTTCCGCATACTTCTGCAAATGAAGGATTTATGAATTTGAGCACTTACATGGCACAAATGTCCTATTTAACTGTCACTACCCTCTTGCTAGGGAAATAGGTATTATTTCCAGTTTACAGATGTGGAAACCAAAGTGTAGAGAAGATAAGATCAATATTGTCAAAAGTGGATGTAAAAATTCAGCCCCTAAAGCCATATCGAGGCATCTAAATAGAAGTGGCTTTTTTCAAAGACAATGGGATCTGCACTAGGGATATAAAGGCTTATCCGATTAACCCGTTACCTGGTAAGCATCACACTCACTGGGTGATGCTTATTGGGTAAGTGATTAACTGGCAGTCTGGCCATGCCGGAGCAGCCCCCCTGCCTGTGGTGCAGTGCAGTGGGCCCAGCCAAAGCAGCCCCCTGCCTGCAGTGGGCCCAGCCTGATCTGAGCAGCCCCTGCCTGCATCACGGTGGGCTTGACCCAGACTGGCCGGAGCAGTTTGTGGTGTGGCAGGCCCAGCTGGGCTGGAACAGCCCTTCCCCCCCCCACGCCCACAGGATCCTGGTTAACCTGTTAAACTTAATGTTTAAGTGGATAACTTTTATAATTATTTTATACCCCTAATCTGCACAAGGTCAGGATCTCTGGATTTAAGTACTTCTTTTAGGTAGGCAATTTTTCAAATGTGGATGCCTACCAGTATACAGCATGACAAAGGTCACAGACATAGTCAGTGTCAGAGCTAGGATTAACCCTTTTCTGTCAGTCTCTTAGGTCCTGATCCAGTACTCTGGGGATTCTAAAAGAGACTTAATACTGACTTCAGTGATCATTAAATCAGGCCATTTGACCACTAGCCAATGCTGTGTCTCATTTTATTGAACTGCCCCACCTTGTGGTGAGAGATCTTTTTCATTTGACACAACTATCACAGGTATTTGGATGGTAGAGAGCTTGTGGTACCCCTAATGCCATTAGTGGTAGGCTATGTGGCCTTGTTCTTAACTGCTATGAACTGAACTGGAGTCTTCCCCAAAATCAAAGAACCTATGGTTATGGATTAGACCCCAAAAGCCATCCCTAATTGGCTGTGAAAGGACTGATTTAGAAGGAATCCCTGACAAGTTCCATTCCAGGTGATCTGTTTGCATCAGTTTACATTTTCAAAGCTATCTGGACATGGCTCATCCTTAATCACAACTAAAACATATTTTTCTTTACATGTCTAGGTTCCCCCAATAAAGGAGGCCGTGGACGAAGCTAGCTGTGTGCAGTTCAACTCTGAAATGTGATATAAAATGATTCTTTATAATTCTATAGAGCGGCACTTTATATTTATTTAGTCATAACTATAGACTTGAGCGAGTGAAATCAGATTTTAATGCTTCTTACTTTTTTTTACATGCATTGCAGAGGCAAAATAATGATGGTCTGAGAGAGGGAACTGAATCCTTTTCCTTCTTGTGCATCAACAGAATTGTTTAAGGATCACAGGTACACAAGATAGGATTTGGCCAGAACACCAAATCTGTGGAAGATGATGATGCATGAGAATGAAAGAACCCAGTTTGTCTCTCAGATTGTAGGTAGAGTTGCTGAAATTCACTGACTCCTAAAGAATTCCTTCTAACATCCGCTCTCCTTGGTCGTCACTCTTTTCCCCCCACTCCATGTTCAGACGTGCCTCCTGCATGTTAACAGGGGAAGTAAAAAGCCAGAATGTGATCTGCAGAACCAGACAAACCCTACCAAAATCATTCTATTAACTTTTTTTTGGGAGAATCCCTGTGTCATTATGGAAGAAAGCATCATCATCTGGTAATGCCACTCAAAGAAGGTGAGAGAAATTGTGATGAGGGCCCCCAAAGAGCAGGCCCTGCCCCAAGAGGCCAGGGTGTTTGAGGGCTGTGGTATGTCTGTGATGATGTCCCTGCTGGCTTCTGCCAGGCTCCCCCCACCCCCACCCCCTCTGGGCCATGGCTTTAGCCTATGGAGAAGTGGTCTGAGCTGCACAGTAACTTTCTGTGGAGCTGTTCCAAGGCGGGGGAGAGCACCCTGCGCCTCTGAGAGTAGCCACCTGACCAGCTAGCTCAGCCAGGGGCGGGAAAGGGGAGCCATAGCGGAAGGGGGGGCTTTCCCTCCTTGCTCCCCTTTCCCTCCCCTCCTTCTCCAGCCAGCCCCCCCCCCCCTTTTCTCCTCTCCCTTCCCTAGTCACTCACAGGCTCCCCGCCCCACTTGCCTCTCTCCAGCCCCCTTCCCAGCGCTCCCTTGGCTTTGCTCCCCGCCGCCTGCCTCCCTCACCCCTTCCCCCCGCCCCGTGCCCTTCTCCGCCCCCCCACCCCCAGCTACCGGCGCGGCGCTCGGAGGGGCTGTCCCTAGTAGCAGGGGGTGGGCCCTCCCGAGGAGACCTGCCCCTCGCCTCCCGCCGCCCGCGCCTGACGCGAGGGGGCAGAGGCTGGCGCCGGCCGCCCAGGCTGGGAGCGGGAGTGTGTGTGCGCGCGAGGCGAGGCGAGGCGCCTGGCGGGCGGGAGGGCGGCGGGGCCCGGGCCCGGGGCATGGAGAGCCTGCTGGAGAACCCGGTGCGCGCCGTGCTCTACCTGAAGGAGCTCACCGCCATCGTGCAGAACCAGCAGAGCCTCATCCACACCCAGCGCCAGCGCATCGACGAGCTGGAGCGGCGCCTGGACGAGCTGAGCACCGAGAACCGCAGCCTCCGCCAGCAGCAGCCGCCTGCCGCCGAGCCCCCCGCCGGCGGCCCCCGCGCCCGCCCCGCAGGGCCAGCAGCAGCCGGAGCCCGAGCCGCTTCAGCACCCGCAACAGCTCCCGGCGCCGCCGCCGCCGCTCGCGGCCAGGCAGGCTCAGCCGGGCCCCAGCGGCGGCGGCGGCAGCAGCAGCAGCAGCAGCAGCAGCGGCGGCCGGGCTCCCGCTCACCAGCATCCCCCGCTCCAGCCTCATCAGCACCCCCCGGAGAAGGACAGCAGGGAGCGGGGCTGCTGCACCGCCCTCCTCCAGCACAAACCGGCCCTCGGCAAAGGCGTCCTGGGCAGAAGACCAGAGTAAGTCAGGCGCCGGGGGGAAGGGGAAGGGACCATTGGCTCGTTCCAGGCCGAGCGGGACCCGGGCTCCCGCGCCCCCGGCTCCCTGCAAAGGAAGATGCGGGGGCGGGTGGGGGAATCCCCTCCCGCGCGGGGCGCACGGAGCCGCGCGGCGGCTGCTGCTGCTTGCGAGGGGCATCAGCCGCCTTCCCCTCCCGCCTGGCTCGTGTCCCGCGGGTGGCTGCTGCTCGAGCGGGGCGCGCACGCCAGCCCCCCTGCTGGGGGGGGGGGGGTTGTCATCAATAAATAAGTCTCGGGTCAAAGCTGAGCTCAGCGGAGGCCGGGCTGGGAAGGAGGCTTTGCAAAGCCTGGGGCAGGCTCCGTGTTCATCGGGGGCGTGCGGCTGGTCTCTGACCGAGAGGGATTTTCTCGCCAGTGGGGATGCCGTAGTAGTATATTACCTATCACAACAGTGTGGGTACATGGACGCGGCTGCTACACAGCGACGGTATTTAGGTTGCCCGGTCAGTTTTCTGTGCGTATAGCTTTTTTTTCCCTCCAAAAGCTGACACCTCGCCAGCTTTTAAAAGGGAGAAAGTATTTTTTGCTGGCCTTACCCGTCTAACAGAAACAGCATGAATACTAATAGTGAATGCTAATTATGCCAGGGATGTGTACGGATAGTATCGAAGGATTAGTAGTCCAACAGTGAAAGAGAATAATACGAGAGAGTTACATTTTCCTGATGTATGCATCCAATAAGTCCCATCAGCTCACCCGCTTGCAGTAACAAGTGAGCTAGATATCTGCTCTGCATTTACTTAGGTGGCTTGGAAACATCAGGGTCTTTTTTGGTCAAAAGCCGAGTAAGTAAAGTTAAGAGCAGCAGAAAGAGCATGTAGATTCCTTAAGTAACTATGATTTATGAGAAGTAAGGTCACATTGGTAAAAGCAGAGCTGTATTTCTCATCTAGATTAAGGTGTATGCCTTTCTTTCTGGTGTTGTTGAAGCAAATGAGGTCCTCCTCAGCACACTTCTGAGCTGAGATTATGTCCTTTTTCTGCCCTTTTCAGAAATGGAGCCCTTCTTTCCTGTGTTTGCTTTGAGTACAGAACAGCAGTTAGAAACATGAGGCAATAGCCCAGTGATTTACACTAGCTGAGGATCTGGCCATGACTGAATAAGAAGTGATGCAGAAATTACAGAGTAATTTATATTGCTCCTTACACCTACAATATACTTTCCACACCAGAAGCTCATAGAAGCTTATAATTTGCATGCTCAACCCTTCAAGCTCTCATTACTTAGATCAGTGGTAATGTTCATGGTAATAATCACTATGCTAGGTAGTAAACTGTTTCAGGACTGGGCCCTTATTCACCATGCATTGTGAAAAAGCTTTGAAAACACATGGAAGCTGATTCTGATCTCTTGTAAACTACTGTCAAGTCAGGATAAATTCAATGGAGTTACATCCCTGTGAAACCCATGTAAGTGTGTGCAGAATCAAGCTCATTGTTTTTAAACAGTGAATCCCTGCAGTGAAGCCAATATTAGGAACATAACATTGGCAAGGTTTTCCTTCATCTGAATATAGTTTCTCACATACGTCATTAGACAGATTGACGAGTCAGTTTCAGTGTACAAGTCTGAATATCTCTCCTCTACAAGCCTTTCATTTTTGCATTGGGGTTTGCTTGGGGGGAAAAACCTGTGAATTTCTTATTATTTCATATCAAAATGCACAAGCAGAGGAGCATTTAGGACACTGCTGATCTCTGTTACATACACAGTGATTTGTGGAAAATCAGGACTGTCACCGGAGATAACACAGCAATCCCTGAAGCTCTCTTCACTTAGGAGGATTAAAATAGCCTGCTTCTGTTTCCTCCACAAACCAAAATCTGTGTATAAAAATAAATTTATGAGATTGCAAAAGATCTAAACTCCTCACTTTGACAAGTTCATTGTCTTTTATTGATTAGATACACTGGGATTCATCCTCTCTCATCTGCAAGTGCTAGAGGGAAATCAAAGAGACAACAAAATCTAATCTAAAAGCAACTTGAATGTGGAGGATCTTTCACCTCTTTTGACAGTGTGCTTAATATTCACTAAGATCCAATCAGCCAACTTCAGAGTTGCATCTGGGCTTTTATGCTATAATAGGGGGAAATTTGATCCAGAAGACAGGGTGTGTGGAGAGGATCTTTATATAGTGAAGATTTTTTCACCTCCTTTTTTCCTCCCCTCCCCCCCATGCTCCCACTCATGGTATTGCCATATTATAAACACTTAAAATCCAGTATTCCCTCTTCCTCCCCTCTGTCTTTCTGACCAGGACTGTAAGAACTGAATAATAATTAGGAGAGAAAATGGCCACTCTAAATGGAACATAAATAAGATCTTGTAGGAATGTGATGGATGGAAGGAGAGCTTAAAGTGATTTCAAAGAAGTACCAGGTCTGTTATTGCCTAGCAATGGAACTTCATCAGTCTGGCACAAAACTGAAGGCCCAGAGAGCTTGTTTAAATACATTTGCAATGCTCCCTTCCACTCCAGACACAACTCAGAAGTCTCTCTTAATTTGGGCCAGGTTGAGATCCTTGTGACCCAGCTCAGTAATAAACCTTGAATGACAGTGAACAGGTAAGCTTTTAGACAAGTGTCTATCCATCCTGACCTCCATCGATCTGCAGGAAAACATAGACTTCGTTTTTAACGAATTTTGGATCATTCATTTTTATAATTTTTCTTCTCAGCAGTAAAAAAAAAAATCTACATTTTAAATTAAAAAAAATTGGGTTGCTCCAAACCCTTCTTTGGAAAGGGGGAAATTCATCAGGTATGCAGAGGATAGTTAATTGCTGCTGCATGTCAGTGAGGATGGCAATGCAGAGCTCACCTATGAAAGGAGGTAGGGGAAAATATTTACATAGGTATTTCTCAGCAGGAATTAGTCTGATTATTATTCTGTGGCATATATCTCTTTCTATCTAGGGTTCTATTGCATAAGTGCCTCAATTACCGCTTTAGAAACAAAAAAATAAGGTCAGTCATTCTGGAATGTGTTGCCGCAGAAATACACATTCCCAAATAGCATGCCTTAGATCATCTTTATTAGGCATCCTCTTGTCTTAAGAGACCATTTTAAAGTATCCCCAAATGTACTGGGTATAATTCTCCTTCCCTATCTTTATCTGAAGAATACCCATGATTGCTAGTCCCTTGATATGCTTCATCATATGTAACAGAATTACAAAAGATTATTTTGGCGTCTTGAGTCTAAATGGGCCACATCCTGCATACCTTACACAAGTGAAATTCTCTCAGAGGGAGCTGTGGCTGAGAAAGGATGCAGTTTGGTCCTATATATATAGGTGGCAAAGTCCTTTGTAGTAGAGAGAATAATAATAATAAATTATGATACAAATACATTGAACATCTGTAGACCCTCCATCCATAGATCTCAGTTAAGTTTACAAATATTAATCAGAAGCAGAGATTATTATCCCTGTTTTACCTATGGTGGAGAAGAGACTCAGAAACATTAAGCGATTTATCCAGCATCACAGACAAAGCCTGTGACACGGTCCAGAACAGAACCCAGTTCTCAGCTCTGTGTTTGGATCACAAGACCATCCCCCTGCAAGAAGGATCTAGTGGTATAAGTTTTATAAAACCACATTTTCCAGTGGTTTATAAACTATTTGGACTTGCACTGGGCTGACACCAGTTTTATTTTATTTTTTGTTTTTGTGTATCAGATGGGTAGTTTTATCTTACTCTGTACTGAAGAAAGCATGATTTCCATCCACTTAGTCTTTGCTATGAACCGAGGCTATTTGCTATATTTTTTGTTTAATTAAAAAAGACTAATTATGTAACATTAAAATGAAACTATTGCATATGCAGAGGTGCTGCTTTCCATATTTTTTTCTTTTTAACTATGCATTGATGTTCTATTGTATAGATTATCTCCAAGATAAAGGCGTTAGACAAAATCCCACTGATTTCAATTTATTACTGTACATATTGTGGGTTTACTATTACCATTAACATGCTTTGCCATATTTGTGCATTGCACCAGTAAAATAATAAAAATATTGCAACAATCCTGCAGGATTATTGCAGTATTTTTATTATTCCTTGCACACCTCAAATCCTCATGGATTTCATTTTGGGTACACAAAAATAAACTGTCTCATGGCTTGACTACATTGGGATTTGAGCCATTATTTTAGCTGCACTGGTACTGCCCCAAAGCAAGCCTTATGGTAGACCTGGAAGAAGTGACTTGCAGCATTGTGGCTTGCCCTTGTTTCAGATGGTAGAGATTTGCTTCTGCACAGCTACATTGATAGCTAAAGCACCGACAAATCCCAGACAAAGGGATACGAATTAATGACTAGTAACAATACCATGAGAAATACCAGCTAGAGGGACAAAGAGTCCATGTCCAGGAACAATACCATATGAAATCATAGGTACAAGAACAGAGTTTGAATGCCTAGTAATGATGCCATGAGCAATCACAGCGACAGAGATTGCATCTGAATTTGTGGAATTGATACCATACAAAACTTTTGCAAGAGGCTGGAAAAAAATACCAGTGGCAGGACTGGGCATTAGTGCTTTAGGAGTGCTAGCACATGAAAGACTATCCGTGACTACTAATGAAATCACAGGGCTCAGGTCTACACTATGGAGTTATTTCGAAATAACAAGCAGAGTGTCCTCACTACCAAGCCCATTATTTTGAAATAACAGGCTGGTTATTTCGAAGTAATAACTCCTGCTTTCCACGAGGAATAACGCTTACTTTGAAATAGTTATTTTGAAATAGTGGTAGTGTGGCTGCTCCACTGCTGCTATTTCGAAATAACTACTCCCCAGAGTCAGTCAAAGTAACTACTGTCCAGTGCTTCCTGGGGCTCTAAGTTGAGGTAGCGCGTACACATTAACAGAGCCTGTCTCGGACTAATTGTGAGGCTTCCCTGTAATGAGGACATGCTATTTCAAAATAGTTATTTCAGGAGTTATTATTTCAAAATAAATTATTTTGAAATAATTTCCTAGTGTAGACGTGCCCAGGAAGTGCTAGCCAGGGGAGCAGGAATATGTCTATACTGTAGTTAAATAGTTATGGCTGCCCTGTGCCAGCTAACACAAGCTTGCAGGACTCGGGCTAAGGCTTTATTTAATTGCAGGGTAGACACGGTGGCTGAGGCTGCTGCCTGAGCTCTGGGACCCTCCCACCTCACAAGGTCCAAATGTCTGAGCCCCAGCCCATGCCCAAATGGCTACCCCACAATTAAACAGCCCCTAGCTGGAGACACATGAACCAGAGTCAATTGGCATGGGCCAGCCACAGGTTTTTAATTGTTGTGTAGACATACCCAGGGAAGCAATGGCAAGTAATGACTCTATATAAAATCCTGGCCATGGAGCCAGGCAGTCATTGCCTAGGAATGATGGCAAAGCAAATGCCAATAAGAAGGACAATGTATCAGTTCCTGTGGCAATGATGTGCTGACCTATGGACAGGAGAGGCCATGCGCAAGGTACAGTACGCACCAGGTGACTTCCAGTGGTCAAATGAACAGGACAAGGGATGCAGACATGCTTCTTCTACCTTGGTTTGTATTTCACTCGGCTGCATGTTTTGTTACAGTCAGTTGGATGCTCTCTGATTACTTGGATTGTGTGTTCAGAGCATTTCTAAATCTCATTGAACATGTTTTTATAACCTAAGAGATACAGAGTTTATGGATGCATATGAGATGGTATTTACATTATATAAAAATTATGTGTTCACATGCACTGTATTCATAGTTATGTGAGGTATGGGTCAGAGTTAGTCAGAGCCCAGAAATGTACTCCTAGACGGGCAGCATGCCAGGCCATGCGACTATCGTCTATGAAGGGTTGCTCTTTTATTAATTTCAGTTTCTCACTAGTGGTTCAAAAATATGCACACGCATGCGTATCAGGTTCCAATGACACTTTGCCTATCCAGATCCTGCTCCTTTGACTGTATTTGCCTGCCATGAAATCTTAGTACAAGACAGAATCTGAAAAGAGCTCAGCTGTCTATCTTAATTTTTCTGCTTCTTGTTTAGTTTGCTTCCTGTGTTTTTTTTTTATTTGTCTCTCTGTTTTGGCTGTTATTTTCTTCATGTCTTCTTAGCAGTGTTGCTCTTTCTGTCTTTGCTTCTGAGTCCAACAACGGTTTATTTTGCTCTCTCTATTTGTGGTAAGAACCCTTCTTTGATTTCCCCCTTGAGAAAAACACTATAAAAAGGTAGAAATGTATTTTGTGCAACAGATGGAAAAACATTTATTTTTTAAATAAAATTACCAGTAGCCTATGAGCTACAGCTGTAGAAGAATATGAAAAACAAATAAGCAAAAGGGGAAGGAATCAAGTCAGATGAGCTTGAAATGTGGCTTTTTCACTTCCAAATTCTTTCATGTGTGAACTGTGGAAAATATGTATTTCTCCTCCCAAAAGATCTGTATCCTAACACAAGCTAAGTTAGTAGCATTTTAGTATTTCCTCTAGCTGTGCTTTTGTTGTTGTGCTCAGTGAAACCCTGGATAAGAGGAAGAATAAGTGAATTTTGCCTTTATACTGCTGTGTGGCTCAGTTTGGTAGGCAATGGAATAATCAGTAGGACAGCTTTCCTCAAACTGGAGGTCCTGAATTAAAAAAGAGGTCATAGGAGGGTCACAGTATTACCATCCTTATTTCTACACTGACTTCAGAGTGCAGGACAGAAGTAAGGGTGGCACGGTATGGGGGTCATCACAGGCTGAAATATTTTCAAAGGGGGCCCCAACATAAAATGTTTGAGAACTTCTGAGCTAGGGTACTAGTCTTGGAAACAAGAGATCTCACTTTATTCCCAGTTCTGCTAATGACCTACTTTGGACAAATCACTTCATCTATTTATGGGTATAATTATACTTATTTTTCTGCAGTAAAGCACTGGCATACCTAGAGATGAAAAACACTAGGGAAGAGCTAAGTATTCTTAAAAGCTCCAGTAAAGGAAGCAGCATACATTTATTGTCATTAATTAGTAAGGTAATTGTGTGTGTGTGTTTGAGTGAATATGCATACATGTATGCACGAAAATGTGCTTGGATGTACATTAGTGTTCACTTATGACTAAGATCCAAGTGACACAGCATTTCGTTTCTATTTTTATACACAGAAAAGCAGCTCCACAGCTGGTATAAAACATTACAGCTGCATGGACTTGCATGGAACTATGCCAGTTTACACCAGCTTAGGATCTGCCCCAGATTGTGTCAATGCATGTTTGTGTGCATGCGCACACATACACGCAAACATACACATGCGCTGGTTTAAATGACATTTTCTCTTGGATGCTGACAGTGGCAATAGATAAAAATGCATCATACAAATAACAGTGAACAATGAAAAAGCCTTTAAGCACATTGTGATTCTTCATGTAATAGGTCTGTAACTTTTTATGGTATAATAATTTAGGGTTAGGAAATTTGTTTCTATAGGGTCATAAAGACGTATTTTTGTACATTTGGTAATACCTTTATGTTCTTTACCAAGTGCATGTGAAACATCATGCTGATGTATGTTCAGGAACGAACATACATTATGTTAATTGCTTACTCCCGTTTTCACATGCTCTTAAGTTATAGCTTTCTTAGGTGAGTCTGCAACATTCCATGATTGGTCTCAAATGACAGGAGTATGAAAATTTGAGGGGGAAAATAACTTTTTAGCTGATTGTGAGTAGAAAAAGTGAAAACACCTACTATCCTGTCCAATTTGCTAGTTGAGGAAAAAAAGTAGATGTTTTTGTTGTAGTTGCTCATCAGTAACTCACATGGCTGAATAACACCCCCAATCTGAAGACCTGTCATGGGGATGGTTCCCTGTGAGGATAGTCTCCTAGCCATGCCTTGAAAACAGCAATCTATAAACAGTTGGAAAATTGCTAAGTAGGCATCAAAGGAAGAATTGAACATCCAAATAGAGCCCCTTCATGTCCTATGGCTTCACATTGAAGGCTGGGGGAGCATATCTTCCCTTGTGGACTACAGATGTAGCAGGCGGATGGGCTGTTGCTAATAATCTTCATGAGGGAGATTATAAATACATCTCATTGAAGCAGAACAAAAAACTGCTTTACTTTTAAAGATAGAAGAAAACAGTAGGAATGAAAACATTGTACAGTAAAACTCCAATAGTCTGGCATCCAATAGTCCGGCACTCCTGATAGTCCGGCATCAAAATGGCAAGAGCCTAGTGAGTGAGCTTTGGCAAAAAATGAGTCACAAGGTAACAGCGCAGCAGTTGAACTGAGCAAAAGGGTAAAAAGGCTTAAAAACTAAAACATTACGGTATACTGTATACAGTATGTACAATAAAAAGGGTTAAGAACACTTTATATACGGTATATAATGTATACAGTGTATATATATAACCTGCTTATAGTACCTCCTGATAGTCCGGCATATCTGATAATCCGGCACCACCTAAATCCCATAGGTTCCGGATTATCGGAAGTCTACTGTACATTTTAGGTTCTCTTGCCATAATTAGGGCCTTGACTCATTTCAGAATTAAAAAAAAAAAAAAATTCTAAGCTTTTCCTTGGAAAAGATAGAGGCAGCAGTGAGAGGGGGTGGACTGCGGCACCACGGACATGGTGCTGGGGGGAACCAGTTTTTAAGCTAGCTCCCCCCAGCACCAGCTCCTGCTTCCCCACCCTTGCTGCCTCTGATACAGAGGCAGCAAGCAGGGGGGAGGAGGGGGGAATGCAAGTAGTTGACTCGACTACCCAATAAGCATAGGCTTATCAGATAGTCAACTAGTCAACTACTCCTTTACATCCCTGGTCCATGTTCAGTCCATTAGCAGGTACATCTTCAAGATGGCTCACACTATCTTGCTCAAATGGAACAGTCCTGATGGTAGCTACTCAGATGAGCCTCATGGGTAAATGTGGGTGTGGTCATGGGAGGCAAGTGGAATCCTTTCCCATTATATTACTTTTCACCTTGGAAAAGAGATGTCTTCATCAGTGATTTAGATATTGGCACATTATTAAGTTTGCAGATGATACCAAGCTGGGAAGGGTTGCTACTGCTTTGGAGGATAGGGACATAATTCAAAATGATCTGCACAAACTGGAGAAATGGTCTGAGGTAAATAGGATGATGTTTAATAAGAACAAATGCAAAGTGCTCCACTTAGGAAGGAACAATCTGTTTCACACATACAGAATGGGAAGCGACTGTCTAGGAAGGAGTACAGCAGAAAGGGATGTACAGGTCATAGTGGACCACAAACTAAATATGAGTCAACAGTGTGACGCTATTGCAAAAAAAAGCAAACATGATTCTGGGATGCATTACCAGGAGTGTTGTGAGCAAGAAGTCATTCTTCTGCTCTACTCTGCGCTGGTTAGGCCTCAATTGGAGTATTGTGTCCAGTTCTGGGCACGACATTTGAAGAAAGATGTGGAGAGATTGGAGAAAGTCCAGAGAAGAGCAGCTAGAATGATTAAAGATCTAGAGAACATAAGCTATGAGGGAAGACTGAAAGAATTGGGCTTGTTTAGTTTGGAAAGGAGAACACTGAGAGGGAACATGTAGCGGTTTTCAAGTATTTAAAAGGGTATCACAAGGAGGAGGGAGACAAATTGTTCTCCTTGGCCTCTGAAGATAGGCCAAGAAGCAATGGGCTTAAACTGTAGCAAGGGAGGTTTAGGTTGGACATTAGGAAAAACTTCCTAACTATCAGGGTGGTTAAACACTGGAATAAATTGCCTAGGGAAGTTGTGGAATCTCCATCTCTGAAAATATTTAAGAGCAAGTTAGATAGACATCTATTAGGGATGGTCTAGACCGTGCTTTTTCCTGCTGTGAGGGCAGGGGACTATACTTAATGACCTCTCGAGGTCCCTTCCAGTTCTAGTGTTCTATGATTCTAAGTGGGGATATGATTGAGGTCTATACAATCATGACAGGTGTGAGGAAAATAAATCAGGAAGTGTTATTTACTCCTTTTTATAACACGAGAACTAGGGGTCACCCAATGAAATTAATAGGTAGTAGGTTTAAAACAAACAAAAGAAAATACTTCTTCACACAATGCATAGTCAACCTGTGGAACTCCTTGCCAGAGGATGTTGTGAAGGCCAAGGCTAGAAATGGGTTCAAATAAGAACTAGATAAGTTCATGGAGTGTAGGTCTTTCAGTGGCTTTTTGCCAGAATAGGCAGGGATGCAATACCATGCTCTGAAGTGTCTGTAGCCTTCCTTTTCCAGAAGCTGGGAATAGGCAATGGGTTGATCATTTGATGATTACCTCTTCTGTTCATTCTCTCTGAAGCACCTGGCATTGGCAACTATCAGAAGGTAGGATATTGGGCTAGATGGACCATTTTTCTGACCCAGTATGACCGTTCTATGTACATTTATTCAAATATAGCACCTGTCTCTATTTTTTTTCAGATTTCTCCTTCTTTCCTTTAATTATTGAACCAACCTGGTCTCTTCTATCACTTCCGTTCTCTTCACAGGAGACTGCTTCTGTTCTGCTGGATTGTCATATTAAATGTTGCAGCCCTATAGAAAGTTAATCTGCTTCTCAAAATGTCCTTGGCTTCCATTGCTTGGTTTTTAATTTGCAAATCCCTTTCCAGCTGGACATCAATAACTTGCCTATGTCCCTTTTCTTCTTAGTGGTGGAGTTTCTGGATTTCTTTCTAAGTGTCCATTTTGGTATCCAAATATGCCAGATATCTAACCTTTCTTTAAGCCAGCAAAGGACCTGAGTAATTTCCATTCTTGTCTTTTCCCTTTCTTGCATTGTACTCAGTTCATATTCACAGCTGTCCCCAGCCCACATACTAAAGGCTTCTCGAAGGAGCCTTGTCTACCTTAAGGGGCTTTTCATTAGTGTGACTACTCCAATGCAACTCCCTAGTGTAGACATACTGCACTGGAGAGTTGCGTCTATCTGCCCAATAGATTTTAAGAGCAAGATTCTGATTTCACTACAGTGTAAATCTGGAATGACTTTAGTGAAGTTATCCAGATTTGCATAGGTGTTTCTGAGATCAGACTGTGGCCTGGTGTTCTTTCTGGAACTAAAATCTGCAGCAGCATCAGAACAAGTCAATTCAAGTTGTTGCTAATTTACCAACCTCTACATCTTCTCACTTGGTCACTTAAGCTGTCAGGATCAATTGTTTTCAAGATTCTCTGGAGAATTCTTCTGTGTTACTCAAGTAGGAATGGTTTGATCTCTCCCTCTGAGCCTCCTACGTAGCTGCATTGTCATCTGCTGCTGGACCTTCGTTTCCACAACGATAGGAGCTCTTTGTATTAGGGATGTGACTGTGTATCTGTGTACATGGTAAACCAATGAGCCTAGGCTCAGGGTTAGATGCAGCCTCCTCCCCCCACCACTCTGCTTCTGTATCAGAGGCAGCGGTGGGGGAGGAGGGAGAGGGAAGTGGGAGCCAGTGTGTGTGTGGACTCTCTGCGTATGCCGGCTCCCACGGAACCTCCTGCCTCCCCCTCAGTGCTGCTGCCTCCCACAGAAGCAGCAGTGCAAGTCAGGGAGGCGGGAGCTGATGCTCGCAGGGAGCTGGCTTTTAACTGGCTCCCTGCGCGTGGTGATTCCCATGGAGCTGCCTCTCCCCCATGCTGCTGCCTCCCACAGAAGAAGCAGTGTGGGGCAGGGGAGGACAGGTGGGAGCCGGTGCTCATGGGGAGCCAGCTTAAAAGTGCTCCCCTAGAGCTTCCTGCCTTCCATGCTGCTGCCTCTGATACAGTCGACTCCCTGTGAGCACCAGCTTCTGCCTGCCCCCCAGGGGTAAACGCGTAAAATTCACAAAGATAAACACATTTTAACATCCATACTTTGTACAAGATAGACATAGAGAAATCTGCCACATCACACTTGACTTTGGAAATATTCCCACCTTTCTATCCCTAGTTGTCTTGGCTTCCACATGGTCAGGAAGTTCAGGAGTCCTGGTTCTTTCCTACATTATTTTTATTGTTTGCATTAGTATTATTTGCATTGTGGTAGCACCTAGGAGCCTCAGTCATGGATCAGCATCCTGTTGTGCTAGGAACTGGAAATGAATTGACTCAGCATCCTAATCTAATATATCAATCACATACACATGTTTGAACAGGGATGTGTAAAAAATCATTAGGACAAGGATCATCTTTTTGCTGCATACATGTACAGTGCCTAACACACTATCTGTGGTGATCACAAACTGCAGCTTGTGACTCATCAGCATCACACAGGAACCCGCCTGCAAAATATGCATGTTCCGTCCAGATAGCATTCCCGTAACTGCTTTTCTTAAAAATATCTTGTATTCTGGGGATGCACCAGTAGCTTTCTTAGATAGATGGCCCCCATTTGTACCCTCCTGCATCACAACCACCTTCTGCATTCTTGTCCCTGCCCAGCCTCCCAGTTGAATTTACTATGTTGGCTTCTTGAATGGCTTCTCCCCCAGACAGAAAGAGAAGTAATTATGGCAGGGGTTGGGTGAGGGGGAAGTGGTGGATGAGAAATATGGGGCATACAGAATCTGTGGCATGGGGAAAGAGGGAATGGGGGTCTTTCCTTAGGGACTGTGAGGCCATGGTTTAACAGTCCCTGACCTCCGTGGATGGCCTTGCTGGGCAGTCTGTGGGCCTGGTGGCCAACTTATGATCCGTCACTCCCAGTGGTCCATGGGTTCTCTCAGCCAGATGCAGGGTGAGGAAGGTAGGGGGACCCAAGCTGACCCTCTCCATCGGCTCCCAGTCCAGGGATCAAGGTGGAAAGGGTGAGCAGTGTCTCAGTCCCCTCTTGCTCACAGACCAGACCAGCCTCTCTTGTGCCACGTCCGACCTCCCTGCTCACTCTTCAGTTTGGTGCATGGTTGCAGCTTTCTGCTCTCCATAGCAGAGAACTCCCAATCAGCCTCAGCAGTTTAAGTAGGCAAAGGGTGACTTCCTGGCTCACTTCTCAGGGTCCAGTTATTCTCCCTTGTCAGGAAGCAGGGAAGTGCAAAGGATCAGATCCCTATCATCCCAGTTTAGTCTTAACCCAGTCCAGACCCTTCTCCAATGGATCGCTCTATCCCAGAAGCTGCAAACTGACTTCTTCCCAGCAGACTGCCTCTATTTCACTCTCCCTGCTTGCCTGGCAGAGTCCCCTTTTAAGCAGGTCTTCCATTTGGAACATCCTCTGTAGCTTGTGAGGGGCAGTGACTTTTTGGCCCAGTACCACTCCATCACTCCCTTAGCTTTATTGTGGTGTCTGTAAATCCCATCATAGGGACAGAAACAGACACAGGTCCTGCATGGAGTAGGGGGAATAGAAAAGGGAGCCGTGCTGTATGAGAAGAACTGGGGACATACAGAGCCCCTTCCAAGTAGAGGACAGGGGGGAGGAGGAGAATGCCTGGGTGTAGTATGGTAGAATGAGGAACTCCACTGTGAGGGTACATACATAGTCTGTCATGTGGCAGAGGGCAGAATGGAGGGGTACATATTGCTCCTTGGAATGGGTGAGCTGGGGGACATACAGAGCCCCAGGCATGAGGGAGGAAAGGGGTTTCATGGAGTCCCCAGAATAGAGGGACATGGGGGGATAACACACAGGGAGCTTATGGGAGGTAATGGAGGGATGCTCGCAGCCTGGGGTGTGTGCAGGGAGTTTGGCCTATAGGGGCAATGGAGTATGCAGCCTTTTAGTCCATTTACATGTGTAACCTTCACATACATTCATGTAGTTGCTGGATTTTTCTTCTTTTTCTTAATTTAATTTAGTTTTACAGGGGTTTCTTGGATACCCACATCTGTGAAAAGCTAGATAATTAACAATACAAGTATAACAATTATCCTTAGCTATTCCCACTCTCCAAAAAAATGCCTAGATAAGGGAGGAGCACACTAGTACATAGCCTGGTGTATTTCAGTAGATCATACCACCTCGGGCTGGGAACTTGTCAGCTCTCATGAACTAATCCATTGTGGCTTGGTTAGACTATGTCCAGGAGCCTAACCCTAACCCAGAGTGCTGGAGGAGTGACAATTCTGAAATGGGCATTCCTTTCTGAATCAGTATTGAACCACTGACCCAGCATGGTGTTAGGGACAGCATTTTGAGATGATGTTTTTCAAATCTGCTATATTTGAGAGAGCATGTCTGTGTGTCTCTCTGCTCATCCGTCTGTCTGTTCAAGAACTCCATGTAAGCAGTAAGAGCTAGGACCACTAAATTCAATATACAGCTTCTCCTTTTATCAGCACTTAAAGCAAGGTAAGGGTTTGGTTGTGCAAGGAAAATAGGATGTGCCTGGAATGGAATTGCTTCTCATACAACCAAACAGAAAAGAAACAGACTCACCAGGCAGGGGAAAGGGGCTGGCTGGGGATACCCTCCCCCGCAACTGGGACTGCCCCAGCCCTGAGCCTCCTACCCCTCATGCGCCATTTGGGGTGGGGGCTGAAGCCCCCCCCCATTCATATGGGAACTTTGCTGGCTGCTCTCCTTTGTCAGGGAGCGAGGGGAAACTGCAGTTTGCTGCATTCCTCACTCTGGTTGGGGAGTGCGGGGGAGGGGGAGCAAACGAACCTGGACCTGTCCCAGCTGGGGGGCATGCATCACTCCCTTGTCTGTACTTGCGGGAGCTGCAATGGCCATGGAGAGGCACTTCTCACCTGGCCCCAGCTGCTGCGAGAGAGGGCTGGGATAGTCCTCTGTCCCCAGTGCAACTGGCATACAGAGCCCCTCATCCCTTGCACCACCCCAGAGCAATGATTTAAATGAAGTATATACATTTTCATTTTATTTTCCAGAAAACAAAAATCAATTGAGTTAAGGACCTGAGCAACACTGGGTAAATCTTCCAATGTGATATAAAATAGAGACAGGGCAGGGTTGTTAGTCCTGGTGCCCTGTTCAGATTCCAGTAAGGGTAGGCACAGTTAGCCTACTCGAATTATGTTCCCCTTATAGTTCAAACTTGTTCTAATGAGTCTCATTTTTCACCGTTTTGTCCCTGGTAGAGTCATTTATACTTGTGTGAATTGAATGCAAAATGGATGTGAAATGCTACTAAGATAGCAGAAAAGCACTTTACACCATGTTTGCACAGGGCTATACGACTAAACAAGGCACAAGGTAGTGAAGAATCAGGCCATTGTTTGTCACTTCCTGTCTTAAATTGTAACATTGCTGTGGATTGTTACCCAGCTGTCATGTTTCATACTCAAGGTGGCAGTATATGCATTGTGTTATTTTTTATACTGTGCTTTGGGATCCTTCAGGACTAAAATCATTAGATAAATTCAGACATTAGAAATAAGGTATAAAGTATAACAGTGAAGGTAATTAACCACTGGAACAATTTACAAAAGGCATGGCAGATTTGACATCATTGGCAATTTTGAAATCAAGTTTGGATGCTTTTTTGAAAGATACACCATAGGAATCGTTTTTGGGAAGTTCCATGGCCTGTGTTAACTAGAGTATCACAATGGTCCCTTGTGGCCTTGAAGTCTGTGAATCAATTAGTGTGCACATGTACTCATGTCTAAATATTCTGCCAAGTATGAGTAGATCGAGGAGCGCGCGCGCGCGCACACACACCCCCACCCTTCAAACTTTCTGTGATTAATTTCTATAGTATGAAGAATATGGGACCAAATCCTGAAGTCTTTGACTCACTCTCTGAGTGGACTGAAGTTAGTAGGATATTTGCCTAAATAAGGATGTTAGAACTTGGCTCAAAGATCACAATATCAGCTCAGGATTGATCATTTCTGACATTAATCAGCTACAACAAAGAAAAGGATTAGTGGGGAGTGGATGTAAATTAGGGTATAAAAGAAGCATACTTTTGGGTATTGTTGAGGGGCGGGCTCCCCTCGTGCGGATTCCCACGGTCAAACTCCCCCATGGGTCCACTTATCAGGGTCTGTATGGCCCAATGGCTGGAGTCTAAGTCCCAGATCTCCCTCTATGGGGTCCCTATAGCGTTCCCCCCCACCCCAATCAGGGTCATTATGGTCCCGAGGCCCGGTCTGAGTAGCACTCCCCTCTGTTGGAGTAAATATGGCTTTGGGGGCCTAGTCTTTTGATATATTCCCTTCTGTCAGGATGAATACAGCTTTGGGGCCTAGTCCTTGCAGTACTCCCCTCTGTTGGGGTAAATATGGCCCTGAGGCCTAATCCTTGCAGCGCTCCCCTCTACTGAGGTAAATACAGCCCTGAGGCCCAGTCCACAGGCTCCAGGGACTACCTCTGCCTAGGAGCAATGCAGAGGGAGGGGTAGGGGGACCCAGGTCCTCCCACTCCACCACGTCCCATCCCAGGGCCCTTTGGGCAGTGGCTCAGTCCATTGCTTGCTAAGGGGGTGGGTCCCTCCCCAGAATATGCTGAGCACTCGGGGTTGCAATTCCCCACCCTGGGTCACTTCCTACCACCCCACGTGTCTCTCCGCTGCCACACCTCCAGACTGTCTCTGGGGCCATGGTTGCTGCTGGGGCTGCATTGGCTCTGGAGCTCACTCAGCAGATCCTTCCCCTTTGGCAGTCAGCCCTGAGTGAGCAGTCTCAGGGCCTTTTATACTCAAGCTCACCTGTGAGCATGCCTGACAAGGCCACGGGGGAGGGGCGCTTTCAGCCAATTGGGCCCAGCCCACAGACTGTTCTACAGTGCCAGGCTGAGGCGCCCCGTCACAAGTACTTAAATCTATGAATGCATGTGATACATATGTTCAGCATAATGATGGCCTGATTTGTTACCTATTGATAGTGAGCCAAGAGATGATCACAGGGGACAGTGGGTAGCAGGAGGGGAGTATCTTAAAACCACATCAGTGCTGTTTCTATCTGGCCTGACTGGAAATAGACTGGCTAGGGCATGCCGCACACTGAAATCATTTTTTTTGCACGAGTAAAAGGGAAAGTCTCCCATAGGGTTAGACACTGTGAGTGAGTTCCAGAAGCAGAAAATAATTATCACATCTGAGCACGTGAAAAAGCTGACAGTCTGCATTCTCCAATAGCCACAGCCTGATGGGCTTCAATTCCTCCCTGCCACAGGGATTCACCCAAAATCAAATGCAAAGCCCTGAAGTGGACAGCTGCGTCCATCCCCCCCAATCCGGTACAGGCATGCCAGTGCATGCAGCATTGAATCATGCACACAATATCAAAGACTTGGACTGTCGCATCCTTCCTTGCCTTAGCCAAGGAGAGATCGTGCGTGACTGATATGCATGGCTTAACGGATTCTGGATTGCGGTTTGCATTTCCAGTAATAAGTAGAACATGCAACCCACTACCCCTCCTGTTTTTGATATAGCATTGATGCACTGACACATTTTATTAGCTTAGTCTGATTAGCAGTGAGTTGTTATTAACCCCTTGGGCAGGAGCTCTTATTATAATTATCTATTCTCATAGGGCTTTTCATTAAGTGCCAGGAGCATGGGTAGGTCCCATGGCTCTTATATAAACCTGTGCCATGCTCTCTCTCACACACATACGCTGGGGAGAGGGTTGTGTTACAGCATTCCTTTGCAACTTTAATTAATTAAAAGCCTTTTCACACAGACAGGGGTTCATTCAGTGGGGAATTCCTTGCCCTAACATGGTCTCGGTAATAGCAAAGGTGGTTAGAAAGAGCTCTAGAATGGGAGCAAGGAGCCATTTTTATATTCACTTTGAGCTGTAAACTGTGTGTTGGATTTTGTTAGGGTCTTTTTTTTTCTTTTTCTCAGCATTGATCCTGTGAAATACTGCGCATAGCCTCAACTCTCCCATCGCAGAAGGAGGTCTCACAGGTTCATTAGCTAGTGTCATTAAAGCTTTCTGTCATTTGCTGTTGTTTTGGAATCTCTTGGGTGAACAGTAGCTTTAGAAACAAGTGGAATTGCTGGTGGCATCTGACAAACAACAGAAGGGGGACAATTTCCCAAGATAGCTTTATTCTTAGTTATCCTATGTTTAAAAAGGCACTGGTACAAATCAGGAAGCTTGTAGCCATTCCAGATACAGAGGTAGTTGCAAAGACTGTTCTGAGTTATAAGCGAAACCCTGTGATGCCCACAGTGTCTTGGTGGCAGATAGGGTTGCCAGATGGTTTAACCAAAAATACTGAACACCCCCGTTCCCTCCCTCCCCAAAAAAAACCACTGGGGAAAAAGTTCTGTTGAGGAAAAAAAAGGGGAAGATCAAAGTTGTTGAGCAAAAAAAAAGGAAAAAAAGGACCCTGAGAGTTGGTAAGCAAAAAAAAAAAAAAACAACAAAAACCACAGCATGGCCCCTTTTAGAAAGGCTTTAGAGGCTTTTTTGCCCTGACAGGCTGCCGGCGGCCATCTTGTCTTCCTGCACCAGCCGGATAGCTCCCCTGCGGATCCAGGTAAGCACCTGGGATTTTCGCCTCCTGGCTGGGAAAAAAATCAGAAAATACTGGACATTTTAGGTGTCCGGTATTTTCTGAATTTTTTACTGGACAGGAGGCGAAAATACTGGACTGTCTGGGTCAATGCCGGACACCTGGCAACCCTAGTGGCAGAAGTAAGTATGGTGACAGTACCACATACAATATCCTGACTCTGTTATGAGGCAAGTACACTACAATTTAGGACACTGTATTAATCTAATATATAAAGGAGAATGTTTGTATGTTCGTGCTCTAATAACTTGGACACTATAAGAGCTACTGCAGCCAAACTTTCCATGGGATAACCTTTCCTCCAGGAGAAGGTTTTAAGGTACTTTTGGACTTGATCGGGCCTGATCGCAACCTGTAAAAATAAAAAATAACCCGCCGCGCTACACGGCAGGGGCAGCCCCGCCCACCCTAGGTCACGTGCCCGCCGCCTGTGGCCCCCAGTGCCGTCTGGGACTCACCCCACCCCCACGTGCACAACGGCTCAGGTACCTGCCCTGCCCCCCGCGGCTACGGTTACTAGGTAGTCTAAAAAAAAAAACCCGGACACACTTGATCGGGGGAGGAACCAGCCGGGAGGGGGCAGGGCTGGCTGGGAGAAAGGGGGAGGGCCGGAAAGCAGAGCTGGCGGGGCAGGGGCTGGGGAGCAGCGGGGCTGGCCGGGGAGATCGGGGAGAGGCAGTCAATGGGAAGCAGAGCTGGCGCGGAGGGTTCGGGGCAGCGGGGCTGGCCGGGTGGAGGTCGGGGAGGGGCAGTCGGTGGGAAGCAGAGGTGGTCGGCGGGGGGGCCAGGGAAGCGGGCTGGCTGGGGATATCGGGAGGCGGCGGTGGGAAGTAGAGCTGGCGGGGGCGGTTTGGGGGCAGTGGGGCTGGCCGGAGGAGATCAGGAGGGGGAGAACCGGCCAGCAGGAAGCAGGGTTGGCGGGGGAGGGGGTGGAAGCGAATCGGCTGGCGGGGAGCGGGACCGAGCAACACTGCGTCACTCCAGCTAGTTTTTCATAAAGAATTCCATCATCATAGCTGGGCCTGCCGATGGAGGGTGGGAAAAAGGGGGCAATTGCTATGGGGCCCAGGCAATTTAAAAGGGCCTGTGGCCCCCAGCCACTGCCGCCAACAGGGGCTAAAGCAGGCTCCCTACCCACCCTCACTCTGTGCTGTTCCCAGAAGTGGCACCCCCTCCAGGGGGTGTTTCTGTGTGCTGGCCTCGCACTGAGTGATAACTCCACTGAGCTCCTATTGGCTGGGAACTGTGGCTAATGGGAGACCTTTGGCACAGGGAGACCCCTGCCCTTCTCCACTTAGGATTTGCTGCCAGAGGGATGTGCTGGTTGCTTTTGGGAGCTGCCTGAGCTAACGTGCTGTACCCCTTACCCCCCTCATACTCTAAGCCCCTGCCTTGCCTGGAGCCAGCACCCAAACTCCCTCCCAAAGCCTGCACCCCTCATACACCCTCTCCCCCAGGCCAGAGCCCACACCCAAACTCCCTCCCAAAGCCTGCACCCTTCATACACCCTCTCCCCCAGCCCAGAGCCCACACCCAAACTCCCTCCCAAAGCCTGTACCCCTCATACACCGCTTCCCCAGCCCAGAGCCTGCACCCAGATTCCTTCCCAGAGCCTGCATCCCGCACCCAAGCCCCCTGCCCCAGCCCTGTACCCTGCACCCAAACTCCCTCCCAGAACCTGACTCCTCACCACCTCCTGCATCTAAACTCCGTCCCAGAACCACATGCCATACCCCTTCCCCCCATAAGAACAACCATACTGGGTCAGACCAAATGTCCATCTAGCCCAGTATCCTGTCTTCCAATAGTGACCAATGCCAGATGCCCCAGAGGGAGTGAACTGAACAGGGAATCATCAAGGGTGCATCTACACAGCACCCTAAAACTCGAAATAAGATATGCAATTTGCACTATGCAAATTGCGTATCTTATTTCAGTTGTATTTTTAAATAGCTTATTTTGAAATTTGGTGAGTCTACACAGTGCTAAATTTTGAAATAACACGCTATTTTGACACATCCCTTAACCTTCGAGGAACAAGGGTTACAGGGATGCCGAAATAGCGTGTCCATTATGTCAAAAATATTTCGAAATAATGGGCACGTTTAAAAGATGTGGGGTAGCTATTTTGGGATACCTCTGGTATCCCGAAATAATCCTGCTTTCTAGACGTACCTCAAGTGATTCCCTCTCCTGTCATCCAATTCCAACTTCTGACAAACAGAGGCTAGGGCCACCATTCCCACCCATCTTGGCTAATAGCCATTGATGGACCAAATTTCCATGAATTTATCTAGTTAAAGTCCTGGTCTTCCCAACATCCTCTGGCAAAGAGTTCCACAGGTTGACTGTGTGCTGCGTGAAGAAAAACTTCCTTTTGTTTGTTTTAAACCTGCTATCTATTAATTTCATTTGGTGACCTCTAGTTTTTATGTTATGGGAACAACTAAATAACTTTTACTTAATCACTTTTTGCACACCAGTCATGATTTTATAGCGCTCTATCATATGCCCCCTTAGTCTCCTCTTTTCTAAGATGAAAAGTCCCAGTCTTTTTAATCACTCTTCCAAACCCCTAATAATTTTTGTTGCCCTTTTCTGAACCTTTTCCAGTATCAATATATCTTTTTTGAGATGAGGTGACCACATCTGTACGCAGTATTCAAGATGTAGGCGTACCATAGTTTTATATAGAGGCAATAAGATATTCTCTGTCTTCTTCTCTATCCCTTTTTTAATGATTCCTAACAATCTGTTTGCTTTTTTGATTGCTGCTGCACACTGAGTGGATGTTTTTAGAGAACTATCCACAAAGACTCCAAGATCTCTCTCTTGAGTAGTTATAGCTAAATTAGTCCCCATCATATTGTATGTATAGTTGGGGTTATTTTGTCCAATGTGAGTTACTTTACATTTATCAACATTACATTTCATTTGCCATTTTGTTGCGCAATCACTTAGTTTTGTGAGATCTTTTTGAAGCTCTTCACAGTCTACTTTGGTCTTAACTATCTCCAACAGTTTAGTATCAGCTGCAAATTTTGCCACTTCACTTTTTACCCCTTTCTCCAGATCATTTATAAATAAGTTGAATAGGATTGGTCCCAGTGCGGACCCTTGGGGGACTCCACTAGTTACCTCTCTCCATTATGAAAACTTACCATTTATTCTTACCCTTTGTTTCCTGTCTTTTAACCAGTTATCAGTCCATGAAAGGACCTTCTCTCTTATCCCATGAGAACTTACTTTACTTAAGAGCCTTTGGAGAAGAACCTTGTCAAAGGTTTTCTGAAGATCTAAGTACACTATATCCACTGGATCCCACATGTTTATGGACCACCTCAAAGAACTCTAGTAGATTAGTGAGGCATGATTTCCCTTTATAGAAACCATGTTGACTTTTCCCCAACAAATTATGTTCATCTATGTGTCTGACAATTTTATTCTTCACTATAGTTTCAGCTAGTTTGTCCAGTACTGATGTTAGATTTACCAGTCTGTAATTGCCAGGATCACCTCTGGAGTCCTTTTTATTGGCATCACATTAGCTATCTTCTACTCATTAGGTACAAAAGCTGATTTAAAGGATTGGTTACAAACCACAGTTACTAGTTCCGGAATTTCATATTTGAGTTCTTTCAGAACTCTTGGGTGAATGCTATGTGGTCCCAGGGAATTGTTACTGTTAAGTTTATCAGTTTGTTCCAAAACCTCCTCTAATAACACCATAATCTGGGACAATTCTTCATATTTGTCATCTAAAAAAAATGACTCAGGTTTGGGAATCTTGCTAACATCCTCAGCTGTGAAGACCGAAGCAAAGAATTCATATTGTTTCTCCACAATGACTTTATAGTTTTTGAGCGCTCCTTTACCATCTTGATTGTCCAGGGGCCCCACTGGTTGTTTAGCAGACTTCCTGCTTCTGATGTACTTAAAAAACATTTTGCTATTCTTTTTTAATTTTTTGGTTAGCTGTTCTTCAGACTCCTTTTTGGTTTTTCTTATATTTTTACACTTAATTTGACAGACTTTATGCTCCTTTCTATTTTCCTCACTAGGATTTAACTTCTACTTTTTAAACTATGACTTTTTATCTCTCACTGCTTCTTTTACTGGTAGTTAAGCCACGGTGGCATTTTTTTTGTTCTCTTAGTGTGTTTTTTAATTTGGGGAATACATGTAAATTGGGCCTCTATTATAGCATCTTTGAAAAGTTTCCATGCAGCTTGCAGGGATTTTACTTTTGTCACACTGTGCCTTTTAATTTCTGTTTCATCAATCTCCTCATTTTCATGTACAGTAAAACTCCAATAGTCCGGCATCCAATAGTCCGGCACTCCTGATAGTCCAGCATCAAAATGGCAAGAGCCTAGTGAGTGAGCTTTGGCAAAAAATGAGTCACAAGGTAACAGTGGCAGCAGCTGAACTGAGCAAAAATGGTAAAAAAGGCTTAAAAAAACTAAAACATTACAGTATACTGTATATAGTATGTACAATAAAAAGGGTTAAGAACACTTGATATATAGTATATAATGTATACAGTATATATATAACCAGCTTATAGTACCTCCTGATAGTCCGGCATATTTGATAATCCGGCACCACCTAGGTCCCATAGGTTCTGGATTATCGGAAGTCTACTGTAGTTCCTCTTTCTGAAATTAAATGCCACAATGTTGGGATGTGGGGGTGTTTTTCCCCCCACAGGGTTGTTAAATTTTATTACATTATGGTCACTGTTTCCAAGCGGTCCAGGTATATTTACCTCTTGTACTAGATCCTGAATTGCCTCTCCCCTTGTGGGTTCCAGAAACAGCTGCTCTAAGAAGCAGTCATTTAAAGTACCAAGAAATTTTATCTCTCCGTCCCATTCTGTAGTGAGTCCCACCCAGTCAGCCTAATCTCCTGTCCCGATCTGGTGAAAGTGAGGGAGAGTGAGTGATGGAGGGAAGAGAGATGGCGTGAGCATGGCCTCAGGTAAATGTCAAGGGCTAAGGTCATTGGGTTTGCATGGTTAGACATTTGGGAACCCTGCTGGGTGGGTAAGTGGAAGCCCTGGCCATGCCAGTAGCTTACTGGGCACCATCCGGCACAGGCACAGCACTGCCCAAATGTCAGGTAGACCGTGGGTGTGGTTTGTGCATAGGTGGGGCCCATTGAGTGTTTTGCCCTGGGGCCAAGAATTGCTGTGAGCCAGCCTGATCATAGACCAGATAGGTTCCTGTGCAAGGGCTGGGACCATGAGGAGTCTGTGTATGTGTAAAGTTGACGAGGATGTGGATGTGTGTCTGTGTAAAATTATGCACGCTTGTGTACAGGACATCAGTCACACGAGTGTACATTAATGTATGTACACAGGGGTAAAATCCTCCGAGTGTGTATGAAGGGTGTATCTCGTGTGTGTAATGCACATGGAAGTGTGCACTCACCCACCTATGCACATCTGTGTGAGTGAGCAGATTTAGGCATATGGACTAGATGTGCTTTGCACCATAGATACCTGAATTTTACATCAGAATTACTGCAAGGTTCAGAAACATGCTGAATGAACAAGCCAAAAACAGTGAGAAATGGCAGATAGGGACCCCTCCAAAAAAGGATTTTAAAAAGGCTAACATTTCACTGACTTGTTACAGCCAACCCATCAAAATCCACCGCATGCCCTGCTGAGATATCTTTGGTACAAAAATTACCAGGTTCAGGAATCACTATTGAGAGTGTTTCCCAGAGAGCCTCAGAAAAAACTCAAATGTGAAAAAGGATCATCCTGCTATGACTGATTTTTCTGTGGATCAGCATCAGCAGCCCACACCCCTATAAAGGTTCTCCACCCCAGCCCTAATGGATGGAATTAGAACTGTGCAATTGCATGTCACAGAACCTATACTGCTAACAAGTAGAAGAGATTCTCTTTTAGCTTCAATGGTAGAGCTATGTGGCGCAAGAGAATCTACAAGTTCTATTCCCTGCCATTCTAGTGAAGTTCTGGAAGTATAGTGTCCCATGTGAAATCCTAGGCAGCCACATACTTGTTTCTGTATAAGCTTTAAAGAAGTATTCAGCTTGTGCACTGAAGACAGTGCTAACACAGTGATGGGAGGGAGAAAGGGGACAACTCATTTAAAATGAAACTGGGGCATGCTTTGCCTACTTCCAGCAACCATTTCATTGCTCCCACTACCCTCTGATAGCTGGAGAGAGCTGTGGGGTCTAAGTTCATGCATTAGCTGTTCCCACCTACAGGCCTCATTGAGCATCTGCCTTGAGTTTGAACCGAAGAGACTTTGGTGATCTTGGTCTGTTCCCTGGTGAGTATTTCTGAACACAGCAAACAAACCATACAGTCTATAAATCTGTGCTCCAAAGAAGCCCAGAATTGGATTAGCAAGGTAGTTTTGCAGGAACACAATGAGATGAATTTACAGTTCTGAGGGACCTATTTTTTTCTTCAGGCTGGGGGAGACACTCACAACTGGAAGAGAAGGTGCTGAAGGCCAGGACTGAGAAGCATTGGTAATGCTGTGTGGAGAACCAAGACTAGAGTGGCAGGGGATGGCACAGGCCAGGATTTGATATGTTGTCAGAATTGGGTGGGTGACCAGGCTGGGACTAGTACAAGATGGTGGATTGGCAAGATTCTGGCACATTGGCAAAAGTACCTGGTAGCTCAGGATTAGATTATCTGAAGTGATGCAGGTAGAAGTTGGCAGAACTGGGTACGGGAGGCTTGCTTTTGCTCTGCCTGGCTCTAGCCAGTGCTATTAATCTTTCACTTTCCTAAGCACTGAAATTCACATAAATTATGAAAAAAAGTTTCCCAAATGCATCAGAAAAGGCTTTCCAGCTTGATATATATGAACTTGGCTAAAAGAGAAATTGGTAGGAATCTAGAAAAGTGACAGCCCAGTTTTATCCTGCCCATCAAGATGAGGAGTGTAGGCTGATTACTAGTTACTGACCCCTCCTCTCTCCTGCCCCTTTTTTAATGTTTGCTTGTCCAAGGAGTTCCTTTCCACCCAGCATTACATTCTGCTCTTTGTCATCTTAACCTGATGGTTTCTAATAGCCCCACATTAGAATAGGTTCATTCATTAGATAATCTAGTTAATACCAAATTCATCTACCAAGGATATTTCTGGCCTGTTTCACAAGATTGGAATGCTGCCTAGTGGCACTGTGCCCATTTACCTGTGATATTCTTAGTTTCTATTCATGTACTTTAAACTGACACAGAATCCATTCACCCCTGTAATTTCTGGCTCGTGTTCTGTCAATCCACAGCCCATGGTTACAAACGTAAAGGGTTCTTAACAATTCCACATGTAGCTGGGCACAGGCCAAAAATATTTTTGGTGGTGAGATCAGCTGTCACTCTGCAACACTAGACTGTTAGGTGTAAATTCATTTCTCTGTAGGGTGTTGTACTTTGCAGGATACGTGTAGATTTTCTCATAAGGGTTTTCAAGGTAGAATAGCTTAAATCAACTTCTAAACAGCAGTCAGATCTCTCTTCCAGCCAGTTTTTCTGCAGAATTATCTGAATAGAGATGCACCTGGGCTGAATCACCAGTGGCTATCAGGAGTAACTCCATTGAAGTTAATGCACCTGACTCAATAGAAGTCAGCCTGTCGGATTTCACTTAAATTGGTGAAAATGAGAGGCGGGTAAGGCTCTTGGTATCCTATTGGACCCATGGGCAACAATCACAGGTTAAACATAACTGTTCATGAGAAATTAAAAGTAACAACAAAAGGGGGTATGGCAGCCTTTGTAGTGAACTGTCTGGCTATGTCTACACTCACGGCTTCTTGCGCGAGTAATATGCAAATGAGGCTAAGAGTGTAATATCTCCGAGCCTCATTTGCATACCTAATGAGCCACCATTTTTTTCAGAAGAGGCTCTTGCGCAAGAAGGAGCGTCTACACTGCCCCTTCTTGTGCAAGAAAAAACCTCTTGCGCAATGCCGTTCTTTCTGAAAAGTAATAGGTGTAACGGCATTGCGCAAGAGGGTTTTTGTTGCGCAAGAAGGCAATGTAGACGCTCCTTCTTGCACAAGAGCCTCTTCTGAAAAAAATGGTGGCTCATTAGGTATGCAAATGAGGCTCGGCGATATGCCACGCTTAGCCTCATTTGCATATTACTCGTGCAAGAAGCCGCGAGTGTAGACATAGCTTCAGTGTTGCTAACCATTGTCCGGGCCCCAAGTAACACCAAATATTTCCCTGTCAGAGCCTACCATGCTTCCAGGGAGCAATATTTCCAGCCCCCACTGTTCAAAAACCATAAGTCAGGCTTGCCAAAAATAATGCGATTGAAACAATGAGATTGTGTTTAAAAAAAAAAAGCATTGGTGTTCTTTTTATTTGCCTTTTGCTTTTTAAACCTTCAAGGTGCACATTTTGACACTTGCTCCACAATCATGAGGGCTAGAAACTTTGTTTTTCTTTAAGAATGAAGGCAGAAATCATCACATATCCACTTGATCCCAGGAGCAGGGGCTTGAAGGAAAGCTGTCATTATCACAAGACTCATGACAAAATCATGAGAGCTGGTCACACTGGAGGCTTGATCCGGCATCAGTCCTAGTCTAGTTCCAGGCTTCAGTCCAACTTCTCTCAGACCTGTCCTGATGCAGCCAGCTCCCACTTGAGTCCTTCTTTTTATAGCCCCTTTGGTGGGTGGGGTCGAATAGGTGCACAGCAGCACATTAACCCTTGCAAGTCCCTGTCGGATTTGTAAACCCCAGTGCAGTGGCACAATTGTGTCATCATATATCAGTAGTGTTTTGGAAATACCAGAGAACCAGCACAGCAATGGGCTCTACCAAATGGGCACACATTCTATCCATTTTGTGAAGCACCTTAAAGAAATCTTTGCCCTTTGGTGCTCCGTTCTGATATGTGAATACTGCTACATCTTTTCTCGTGGCCCCCATGGGTTTTGGTTTTTTGCATTGCAGACCTCAAGTCCTCACTTCCCTCAGTTTCCTGGAGCAGCCTGGGGAGGGCATGGGAGAATCTGATTAGTGATGTCATACCTGGCTCCCCCCCACTGAAGGGATGAGATCATTTTATACAGCAGGGGGTGACTTGCAGCCAGGGATGATATCATTATTCAGGGCCTCTAAAAATAAAAACCTGTCAAGATCCTCCAGCAAAGTGAGCAATGAGGTGCTGATATTTCTAATATAAAAACAAGCAGCTGGTGTGGAGGGGAAAGACCATTTTTTAAAAGAAAACATGGAGCCAGTCTGGATACACCCTAAAGAAGCAAAAGGGAAAACATTTATTTTGCTGTGTGTTTTGCCTTAAAGGCTAGACTGTGGTACCTGTACTCATGTTGATGCTTTATGCTGTTAGTATTGCCGTTTAAATCAATTGGAATATCCACAGAGGAAAAACCTACAATCTGAATTTGCAGTGGAATGAGAGAGAGAGAGAGAGAGAGAGAGAGAGAGAGAATAAAGAAAGACACACAGAAAGACAATTGTTCAAGAGTACATGTGATTTTTTTTTTTAGCATGCTTAATCAGTTCTCTTCATTTGCCCTCTCCTTTAACAGACTGAGCATCTGGAAAGAGCCTGCAAGCCTTTCTAAGATGAGATAATAAAGAGAACATTGACGCAAGAACTTGTTAAAACAGATGAGATTTCTGCAGAATGATTTATGTTGGTGAATTCATGTAAAGGATCCAATAATCACTAGAGCCCTGGCACTGTCCATTAGTGATTTCTTCCATGAAGGAAGTTAAATAGAAGGCTGTCTGAGCTCAGCTCTCTCCCTCAGAAAGTTGGGTTCATTAAAAACAAAAACAACAACAAAATGAGAGCTGAGATGCCAAGCTGGTAATTAATCTCCAGTCAATGATCAAATCTGCTGCATCTCAGAGGTGGGAAGCTGTCAGGAGCCACAAAACTTCCTGCAGATGAAGTCGGGCACTTGCATGCTGCCATTTGGGTATTGAAACTTGCCAATCCTTGGGCAGATGGTATAACGGCATTACCTTCCCAGTGTGTTTAGCTCTGAGTTCTCTGATGCTAGCAGCATTGTTTCCTGGGGTGACATGGTGAGTTTCATGTTCTCAGATTTGCTGGATTATTTGGTTTCAGAGGTTTACAACTACCCAATGACCTGTTTTATTTTGGACCATCACTGGGGTAGCAGGCAGAGGAACTTTTGGAATCAGACTCCAGATAGGTTCTAATTTGAGATCTAATATTCATTCATATTCTGTATAGGTCCGTGTTTCCTTTTGTCCTTTACTTGTCCTCTATTTCCTTCCAGTATTAGCAATTCCCTTGCTATCTTTTCTCTGTCACAGGAGTGCTTCTTGACAGATTCCTGGGATAGTGCAAGGGCATCCCCAGTATATTCAGCCACCAAGACAGAATACGCAATTTCCAGAACACATGAAAACTCTTCATTTCTTTCTGTTGGGAGCTTTCCCATTTATTCTTTCACTCCCCTCATCCTCTGTCCCTTTTTCTTTATTCCCTTGGCTTCCATGCCAGTCTGCCTTCCAAAATCCCTTTCCTTTATCACTTAGCATAGTGCTTGGCCAGCAGGGCAGAAGGTTTTTAATTTGTCTAAGGCCAGCCACCCCCTGAAGGAAAAATGAGAAAGCAGTTTCTATTCTGATTTCGGTGCTGTGCCAAAGCTGCCGTGGACTCCAAAGGTGGATCAAACAGATGGATTGGAGGGGTGCTGTCCGCCAGTTCTATCCTACTACATGGAAATCCAAATATCTCCTGCAGCTGTTATAAAGAAACAGGAGATTGGAATCATGGAATGAAAAAATATTGTCAACTCCTTTGGATAGTAAGACTTTCAGGGAAGAGGTTTTCAAAAAGAAGTGCCTGCAGTTAAACTTCTAAATCCCTATGTAGGCATGTCCTGGGTACTCTGCACTTGCCAGTTATGGAAACCAAAATATGGACGTGGGGGCCCATTCTGAGAATCTTGCCTTAGGCCGTCTTGGCCTGCACAGTGCCTGACACACTTTGGATTATTCCGGTCGTTATTATTTTTTGCTCTGAGTATTTTGTATAGCTCTCAGACACCGATAGTTTCTTCTCTGCTTGCCAGCCTCTCAATGGCACCTTCTGCCCAAAACTGTGCTTTAGTTGCCAGAAGCTGTAATGGAGTTGTTCTAGTTATAGAAATCCTTCCAGAAGCTTTGGATATCAGAACTTGGTTATTGGGGAAAGGGGCCAACCAAAGTATTATCTTCTCCTTTGAAGGCCAAGGAGGGTACAAATCAATCCTATGACTTCTGGAGCTGTAGTTGGTAATTCCCAAATGTAAGAAAACCCCGGCCCAAGCCATAGAATTTTACCCATCCTTTCCTGCCATGGCTGGATTTTCTCTCAGAACCAGTTGGCATAGCTTGGGGCTGTATGAGTGAGTACACATTTAGCAGTTTCCTTTGTGTCTCAGTGGTGCTTTGTTATTTAATTTCCTAAGGACCAGAGCAATAAATTCCTCCTCTTGATCTCACAAAGGCCTCTTGAGGGGTAGGCTTGTTTTTTGGGAGTGTGTGCTGTCTGCTGCAAGTTGGTCTGTATCCACCCTCCAGTTCCGTTCTATCAAAACCAACTGCTCCTGTATATCAATTAAACAGCTACAAAGAAAATCCCTGTTTTGTGGCCCTTTTCCTTGTGCAAAGTACCCTGTGCAGTGCCCATCTCAATGGATCAGCCACCAAAGATCCTGTAAGACACAGTGAAATACATTGTTCCCCATGTCTGTCCCTGCTGCCAGATGCTATACCTTGGTGTGTAAGACCCTGGTTTTAGTCTAGTGGATTTATTTGTGCCCAGCCTGGGAACTCATACAGTGCAATGAAGGACAGTTCCCATTAGTCACCACTATTAGTGTCTTAATGTTTATCAGAGGGGCCAACAGTACCTGACATTCATACCCTGTACTAATACTGTAATACAGGGTGCTAAAAGCTTGTATTAATTCATCCCCATCTTTAACTCAATGCTTATGAAAGACATTTTTCCTCAAAATCATGACGCTTTGATAGGCGCCAATGGGATTGTGAGTCATTTCCATAGCACCTCCTGCTGGTCACACTGAGAATTGGCTCTGTCCTTAGCAGGGCATCCCCTTCTGGCCAGTGTCTCCCTGGTCATTGCTCCATGCTCTCACTCTGGACCCACGTCACTCTCAGTATCACTGCATCCTCTTCCAGACACTGCCCACCACTCTGGGCATGCATCTCTCTTCCACAAGTATCAACAGTCCACAGCCTCACACCTGCCACTGTGGCCAGCTGCAGCCTCAGTTTAGCCCCTCACTTTAAGGGCACGCCACAATCTATAAAGGCCACTTCTCAGTATAGGGTTGCCAGATGGTCTCCCAAAAAATACCAAACACGCGGGCTAAATTTTGTCAAGCAAAAAAAACCCCAAAAAACCACTGCCACGAACACACATGCTATGTTTAATACTTAACTTTATTATAAACAGTCTTCATCGTACACCATCTCTATGTAAAGAGGCTTAGAAGTAATTGTGCAAATGTGCATGCTATTTTCATTGTTTTCTATTCCTCTAAAGCTAAGGCTATAGAAGAATTTAGAAAAACTCCTTTTTATCCTGCAGCTGAAATGATTGTAGAGAACTCCCAGCGCCGATCGCGCCCTGCCTCCCAGCCACTCCCCCCACCCCTGCAAGGCTTCTGACGCACCCAGAGCAGTGATCGCGGCCCCACCTCCCAGCTGGGACTCCCAGGCTGGGAGGCGGGGCCGCGATTGGTGCTGGGAGCCTGTGATTGTGCAGAAGCCTGGCGGGGCGAGAGAGTGGCTGGGAGTCCCAGCCACTCCCCACCAGGCTTCTGCGCAATCACAGGCTCCTAGCGCCGATCGTGGCCCCGCCTTCCAGCCGCTCCCCCCGCCCACACCAGGCTTCCGTCCGGTGCGCAGCCGGAAAAATCAGAACATACTGGACATTGCACGTGTCTGGTATTTTCTGATTTTTTTTACTGGACAGAGAGTGCAAATACCGGACTGTCCTGTAGAATACCTGACACCTGGCAACCCTACCTCAGTATGGCAAGATGCGATGCAAGGAGGAAGGGGGAAACCCAGGCCCACCCACTACTCTGGGTCCCAGTCCAGGGACCCTCTGGCAGCAGCCTTGTTCTGCCCTCCTTCTCTCCCACTCTACTGCCTGCTGTTCCCTGGGGCATTTCCCCTGTGACTCCTACACCTCCCTGGCCCTTGCATTAAGTCCTGCAGCCTGGCAGGTGTCAGGTTGGCGCCTCACTCTCTCTACTTTCCTGAGCCTGTCCAGCACTGCTTTCTTTAAGGTGCTTCCTTGGGAACTAGTTCTGCCCCCTCCCTGGCCAGCGGGCCCACTTTGGGAAAGCTGCTAACTAACGGACCGCTCTGCTTTGTTTATCTAAAGGCTCTGCAGCCAGAGAGCCACGTGGCTCCCTTTGGCTCCAGTTCACTGTTTAATAGTCATAATAAAATAAACCAGAGCCAATGGGAGCCATGAGGCTCTCTGGCTGCAGAGCCTTTAGATAGACAAAGCCGAGTGGCCTGTTTGCAGCTTTCTCAAAGCAGGCCCGCGACCCGCTTCGAGAAACACTGATTTACAGGATATTGAATTGGGAACAATTTGTTTCAGCCTACACAGTGTGTGGGGGACTAATTTTCCCTAATCATTATTATTATTAATATTTTATTATATTGCTGTTATTAAAATAATGTGCTCAGTTGGGCTAACAACAGAGCTTCTAACACTGGATATAACTCAAAACTGGAGCCCAAATACAGCTATTCATAGTAATTTTTGCATTAAAAAGAAATGTAGGTCACCAAAAATCAAAAGTGCTTCTCTCATCCAGACCATCTAAACAGCTTTAGATTTTTTTAAAAATTCTTGTCACTGAGGTGCTGTTCCATAGCTACTTTCATTAATAATCAGGAATTTATCCCCAGGAAAAAGGAAAGTGACAGTGCCTGTAGGAAGAGCTGAGATTACTCAATTTGGCCAGCTGTTGCTGAGTTCTGATTTGAAATCATACCAAGAAATGTGTGATAATGGAAGTAATATAAAGATCACATATTCTCAGTATTTACAAGATGAACATTTTATTGTGAAATCTGGACACAAATCAGCTTTATCTAGACTTTCAACCACATTTGAGGAGTTGACCCAGGAGCAAGCTGGAACAAAAACTTTGATTCCTAAGATATATGCAAATACTGAGGCAAATTGTTGCTAAGAAAACAGCCTTGCTGGAAAGATGGAAGAGAGATTTGGACAAAGACATCTATCTTTCTGAGTGGGTCTATATATCGGAAAGGGATATATATTTTGAATTTGTATAGCTCATAAAGAAAATTTGTATAAATTACTTATGCATTTGACTCCATTTAAGATCCGTGGTATTGATATTATTAGGGACATGCTCTGATGGAGGCATTGAAGGGAAAGGGGACATCCTGGACACGACCATTACATGTGCAAATGAAGGTTTGGGGAGAAAATTATTTAAAAGAGTCATCTCATGCAAAATGGTAGCTTCTTCCCTGATCTGCTTAATACCTCAGTAAAGGATTTACCTTTTAAACAGAACAACACTTTTTTTTTTATTGTTAGCAAGACTTTGTATTACACACTACTGGAATAGTAATAGAGATGTAGCCGTGTTAGTCTGGTCTTGCTGAAACAAAAGACAGGACTATGCAGCACTTTAAAGACTAACAGGATGGTTTATTAGGTGATGAGCTTTTGTGGGCCAGATCCATTTCCTCAGATCAAATTGTGGAAGAAAATTGACATGACCATATATACCAAAGGGATACAATCAAAAAAAGTGAACACATATAAAATTGACAAATCAGATTTTAAAATGTGATGCCCTCTCCTATGGAATTATGATAAATTGTTGATAGTCCTTGTAATAGTGTTATGCTTATAAGAAGCACACAGGATCTTTATGGGGGAAAAGGCATTACACCATGTTCATTGAGAATACAATGGCAAAGCACTTAGCATATGCTTACACCGACACACACACATGCTGCATGTAACTTCTAGAAGGGGAAAAAGGCCAGCATGGGAATCCCCCAATGCTATAGAGGTAAGTAATCGCTTTCAGGCTCTCTCCACAGGCTCTGCAGTGCTGAATGCTTTGGAAGGGACCTCACAAGGAAGAAACCGGAAGGGAACACCATCTACTGGAAGGCATGGGATGCGTAGTCCTAGGGATGGGGGTTCCACGGCCACCACCCCCAAAAGAAAACAACAGGTGGTGGTGGTCGGGGACTCCCTCCTAAGAGGGACTGAGCCATCCATCTGCCGTCCAGACCTGGAATCTCGAGAGGTGTGCTGCTTACCGGGAGCTCGCATTCAGGATGTGACTGAGAGGCTTACCAAACTGATCAAACCTTGGATCGCTACCCCTTTCTGCTTCTCCACGTGGGAACTAACGATACGGCCAAGAATGACCTTGAGCGGGTTACTGCGGATTATGTAGCGCTGGGAAGAAGGATCCAAGAATTCGGAGCGCAAGTGGTGTTCTTGTCCATCCTACCTGTTGAAGGGAAAGGACAAGGCAGGGATCGTCGAATTGAGGACGTAAATGCGTGGTTGCGCAGGTGGTGTCACAGAGAGGGCTTTGGTTTCTTTGACCATGGGACTCTGTTCCAGGCACAAGGATTGTTAGGAAGAGATGGGATCTACCTAACGAAGAGAGGAAGGAGCATCTTCGCAGGCAGGCTTGCAAACCTAGTGAGGAAGGCTTTAAACTAGGTTCGTCGGGGGATGGTGACCAAAACCCTGAGGGGAGTGGGAAAGTCGGATACCGGGAAGAAATGCAGAGAGGACGAGCAAGAAAGGAGGACCCCTGATTCGAATGGAGAAGATAGGGCAATCAACTGGTTACCTGAGGTGTTTGTACACTAATGCGAGAAGCCTGGGCAACAAACAGGAAGAACTGGAGGCCCTGGCCCAGTCCAAGAAATATGATTTAATTGGGATAACAGAGACTTGGTGGGATGACTCGCATGACTGGAGCGCTGTCATGGAAGGGTATAGACTGTTCAGGAAGAACAGGCAGGGGAGAAAAGGAGGAGGAGTTGCACTATATGTAAGGGAGAAAAACCTGTTGAGAGTCTATGGGTTAAGTTTAAAGGAGCAAACAACAGCAGTGATGTTGTGGTTGGTGTCTGCTACAGGCCACCTAATCAGGTGGATGAGGTAGATGAGGCTTTCTTCGGACAACTGAGAGAAGCTTCCAGATCGCAGGCCCTGGTTCTCGTGGGGGACTTTAATCACCCTGACATCTGTTGGGAAACCAATACGGCAGTACACAGGCAATCCAGGAAGTTTTTGGAGAATGTTGGGGATAACTTCTTGACACAAGTGCTGAAGGATCCGACCAGGTGCTGTGCGCAGCTTGACCTTCTGCTCACAAACAGGGAGGAACTAATAGGGGAAGTAGAGGTGGGTGACAACCTGGGAAGCAGTGATCATGTGATGGTAGATTTCAGGATCCTGACTAAAGGAAGAAAAGAGAGTAGTAAAATACACACCTTGGACTTCAAAAAAGCAGATTTTGACTCCCTCAGAGACCTGATGGGCAGAATCCCCTGGGATGCTAACATGAAGGGGAAAGGAGTCCAGGACAGCTGGCAGTATTTTAAAGAAGACTTATTGAAGGCACAGAAAGAAACCATCCTGATGCATAGCAAGAGAGGCAAACATGGTAGGAAACCGGATTGGCTTACAGCGGAAATCCTTGGTGAACTTAAGCACAAAAAGGAAGCTTACAAAAAGTGGAAACTTGGACACATGACCAGGAAGGGGTTTAAATGTATAGCTCAAGAATGCCAGGGGGTTATCAGGAAGGCGAAAGCGCAAATGGAATTGCGACTGGCTAAGGATGTGAAGGATAACAAGAAAGGTTTCTACAGGCATGTTAACAAGAAGAAGGTGATCAGAGAGGGTGTGGGGCCCCTACTGGATGAAGGAGGTAACCTAGTGACAGATGATGTGGGGAAAGCTGAAGTACTCAATGCTTTCTTTGCCTCTGTATTCACGGACAAGGTGGGCTCCCGGACTAATGCGCTAAGTGACGCAAGATGGGATGAAGATGGACAGCCCTTGGTGGGTAAAGAACAGGTTAGGAACTATTTAGAAAAGCTAAACGTTCACAAATCCATGGGTCTGGACTTAATGCATCCGAGGGTACTGAGGGATTTGGCAAATGTCATTGAGGAGCCTTTGGCCATTATCTTTGAAAAGTCGTGGAGATCGGAGAAATCCCGGATGATTGGAAAAAGGCAAATGTAGTGCCCATCTTCAAAAAAGGGAAGAAGGACGATCCAGGGAACTATAGGCCAGTCAGTCTTACCTCGGTTCCTGGAAAAATCATGGAAGGGATCCTTAAGGAATCCATTTTGAGGCACTTGGAAGAGAGGAAAGTGATTAGGAATAGTCAGCATGGATTCACAAAGGGAAAGTCGTGCCTGACCAATCTGATTAGCTTCTATGATGAGGTAACTGGCTCTGTGGATGTGGGAAAGTCAGTGGATGTGATATACCTTGACTTTAGCAGGGCTTTTGATATGGTCTCCCACAATATTCTTGCCAGCAAGTTAAGGGAATGTGGATTGGATAAATGTACGGTAAGATGGATAGAAAGATGGCTAGAAGGCCGGGCCCAGCGGGTAGTGATCAACGGCTCGATGTCAGGATGGCGGTCGGTTTCTAGTAGAGTGCCCCAAGGTTCGGTTCTAGGACCGGTTTTTTTCAATATCTTTATTAATGACCTGGATGAGGGGATGGATTGCACCCTCAGCAAGTTTGCGGATGACACTAAGCTAGGGGGAGAGGTAGATACGCTTGAGGGCAGAGATAGGGTCCAGAGTGACTTAGACAAATTGGAGGATTGGGCCTCAAGAAATCTGATGAGGTTCAACAAGGACAAGTTCAGAGTCTTGCACTTGGGACGGAAGAATCCCAAGCACAGTTACAAGCTGGGGACCAACCAGTTAAGTAGTAGTTCTGCAGAAAAGGACCTGGGGGTTATAGTAGATGAGAAGCTGGATATGAATCAACAGTGTGCCCTTGTAGCCAAGAAGGCTAATGGCATATTAGGTTGCATTAAGAGGAGCATTGCCAGCAGATCCAGAGAGGTCATTATTCCCCTTTATTCGGCTTTGGTGAGGCCACATCTGGAGTATTGTGTCCAGTTCTGGGCCCCCCACTACAAAAAGGATGTGGACGCATTGGAGAGGGTCCAGAGGAGGGCAACCAAAATGATTAGGGGCTGGAGCATATGACTTATAAGAGGCTGAGGAGTTGGGTCTGTTTAGTCTGCAGAAGCGAAGAGTGAGGGGGATTTGATAGCAGCCTTCAACTTCCTGAAGGAGGTTCCAAAGAGGATGGAGAGAGGCTGTTCTCAGTAGTGACAGATGGCAGAACAAGGAGCAATGGTCTCAAGTTGTGGTGGGAGAGGTCCAGGTTGGATATTAGGAAAAACTATTTCACTAGGAGGGTAGTGAAGCACTGGAATGGGTTACCTAGGGAAGTAGTGGAGTCTCATCCCTAGAGGTGTTTAAGTCTCGGCTTGACAAAGCCCTGGCCGGGTTGATTTAGTTGGGATTGGTCCTGCCTAGAGCAGGGTGCTGGACTTGATGACCTTCTGAGGTCTCTTCCAGCTCTATGGTTCTATGATTCTATGACATGCTGTCCCATCAATCGATGTTATATTTACCAGTCTATGGTTTGTGGCCAACCTGATTGATCACAGATGGAGGAGTGCAGACCGAGGTTCCAGTCTTTGGCAGGATGTACCCCCAAAATTATGGCAAAGTAGCTCCTTTTTATACCAGTTTTCCTTCATTGGGATGAGTAAGTTTTGCATCATATTACTCTTTTTTCTGACAGATGTTTGTTATCTCCGGTTGTTTCTCTTGCTCTTTATCTTCTTTGTTTTGCCATGCTATAAGGATGTTAAGAGGTGGGTAATTGGCTAATTGTGTAGTCAATACAATTTGTATCGATTACATGATTAGTTGTTAAGGGAAGGCGCTCAGTCCCGGCTAGTGCCAGGTCCAGAAACTACCTTTAAACTGCAGGTCCAGCTCTGCAGTTTAAATTTAGTAGGAGCCGGGTGCACAGGCAGCCCAGCTCCTACTACATTGAAGCTGCAGACCTACAGTGGGGATTGGTTTTGGACCTGGCGCAAGCTGGGACTGAGCAAGCTTGGCTTGCGCCAGGTCTGGGACCTACCCCCACTGTGGCTCTGCATTTTAAATGTAGTAAGAGCTGGCCCGGATCTTGCTACATTTAAAATGCGGAGCTGCAGCGGGGGTAGCTCCTAGATACGGTGTGAGCCAGGACAGCTGGGCTTGCTCAGTCCTGGCTCATGCCGGTCTAGCAGCCCCTGTCCGTGAGGGGTGTATGTGTTCCACCTTCCCGCTAGGATCCCCTGCGGATAGGGACTGCTACCATGAAGCAGCCCCTGTCTGCGGCAGCCAGGGCTGTCCATGAACAGAGGCTGCTCCTGCAGCAGCTGCTGTCTGTGGGGGTCCCAGCTCCCCACTGGGACCCCACGCGGACAGGGACTGCTCTGCAGGATGTGGAGCAGCCTCCCCTGCCCTCCCCGGCCCCGCACTGTCTCTGATAAAGGCAGCAGTGTGGGGGCAGGCGGCACCGCGGTGACAGTGCTGGGAGGAACTGGTTTTAAGCCGGCTCCCCCCCAACACCCTTCCGGCTCCCCCTTGCTGCCTTTGATTCAGAGGCAGCAAGGGGTGGGGGGGATGTGAGTAGGCAACTTGACTACCTGAAAAGCCTAGGCTTATCAGGTAGTTGACTTCTTGACTACTCACCTACATCCCTACCATGCTAAGCTCGTTTCGATCATGAATATCTTGTCCCATTTGGTAGGTGCTTGCCTCCTTTCAGAGCCCACTGCTTACATCTCTATGGGGATATACAGCAGCCTCCAGCACCTTTACGTCTGTCCCTGATTCTTCCCTAGAACATCTGGTCTGGTGGCCTTCAGGCTTATTCTCTGAATACACACATTCCTCATTCACACAAAACAGGGTTAATTTCTTTGTTACAGAAAAGCAATATGCACATTTGAAGAAGGACATCAAATTACAATTAAAAAAATCATCATACCCTTTAACTTATTTCACAACACTAATTTTAAAACTTAAAACAAAATTGTAAGAATCTACTGCTTTCGAATCAGCTTTAGACACAATATTCTGTCTGGTGCACCCAGGGCCGGATTAAGGCGGGGGGCTAGCTGGGCAGCTGCCCGGGGCGCCAACCTATGGGGGGCACCTGATGGCAGATGTAAGGGGCGCTGCGCGCCCGGGGCACAGTGCCCCTTAGAGTTGCAATCAGGCGCCGGGCAGCGCCCCTTAGAGTTGCCATCAGGCACCGTGCGCCCGGGGCCGGGGGCCACGCGGCGACCCTTAGAACTGCCATCCAGCGCCGCATGCCCGGGACTGGGGGCGCGCAGCGCCTGATGGCGGCTCTAAGGGGCGCCGTGCGGCCCCCAGCCCTGGGCGCGCGGTGCCTAATGGCAGCTCTAAGGGGCGCAGCGCACCGGGGGGTGGGGCCGCGCATGCGCCGTGCGCCTGGGGGTGGAGCCACGCATGCATCACACGCAGAGCCGGCCCAAGGTACGGGCCAACCGGGCTACCGCCCGGGGTGCCCCATTGTAGGGGGCGCTACCCGGGGCTGCTGGGCTGGGCAAGGGCAGCACCGCGCATGCTCCGCGCGCCCGGGGCGGGGCCGTGCATGCGCCGGGCGCCCGGGGGCGGGAGTGCTGGGCACCTGGGGGCGGAGCCACACATGCGTCGCACTCCTGGGGGCGGTGCTGCACTCCCGGGGCCTGGGGCACACGAATGGCTCAGGCCGGCCCTGGGTGCACCTTTACCAATGGAAAGGTAAAGGTGCTTTCTGCTTTCAGAAAGGGTAGCTGGCAGAGTACACTGATGCACATTATTTTGCATAAAGCTACATTTTAGCCACATGGCTACAGTGGAAAAACCTTCACAATTAAAAAAACCCTTAAAAAACAACAAATAGTTTAGTAGCACCTTAAAGACTAATAAAACATGTAGATGGTACCCACAAAAGCTCATGATACCATCTACATGTTTTGTTAGTCTTTAAGGTGCTACTAGACTATCTGTTGCTTTTTAAGTTTTTCCTGTTACAGACTAACTCGGTTACCCCTCTGAAGCTTTTCTTCACAATTAAGTATGTACTCAAGAGAAGTGCCAAAAAGAGGACAGTTGTTTAGAAATTTGGTCACCCTTTTTAGCATACTCACAGGAGGAGGTCTCCCTAGCTAGCAAGCCAGAATCATTAGTCAGATACTTTGAATAGTAACCTGGCTCTGATTAGGTAATGTGCAGTGTAGTTGGTTAACATTTGATTGTAACTTTGTCTTAATAAAAAGTTAAAAAAAGGAAAAAGAGAGGAAATAATGGCCATGGAGATGGATTTCCCCTTGAATCCTGGATGGGAATTGTACTTTGTTCCAGGACAAATTATTAATAACAATTACATTTCTTTTCAACTGAATGGTCCTGAAAGTGCTTTTCAGTGACTGTGATTGCTCACCAACCATTGACCTGGTTTCCCGGGGGTTGGGTGCTGCAGCTTTTCTGGGCCAGCAGTACTATACAGCAGTAACTTGGAGAACCAAAGAATCCGCTCTTCCAATTGAAACGGAAGTCCATATGTTAGGTACATAGACCATAGCCTGATTTTCAGCTAGGTACATTGACTTCCATCAAGCTAGGCAGAATTGCACCAACTGGGATCTAGCTTAATATTATTATCCAGGATGGAATATAACCAAAACAAACTATCTTGCAGAACAATAAAATAAATGCCCTGGGGTCTTTAGTGACTGCAGGTGGTTAGTTGTGTGGCCTTATATCTTGTCTGAAAGACAGCGACTCCAGCAGCAGAGTGACTGCTAGTACCATTCCTGGGCTCAATAGTCACTCAGGGCATGTCTACACTGCAACGTTATTTCTAAGTAACTAATGTTATTTCAAAATAACAAGGTGCGCGTCTACACAGCAAGCCCGTTATTTTGAAATAACAGGCTTCTTATTCCAAAATAATAAACCATCATTTCATGAGGAATAACACCTATTTCAAAATAGTCATTTTGAAATAGGGCATATGTGGACGGGGCCCCGCTGTGGTTATTTTGAAATAATTGGCTTCCAGGGCTTCTCACAGCTGCCCTGGTGGCCACTTTGTACACACCCATCAAAACTCAATAGTTTCCCTTTTCCTGCAGCCTTGGAATGCACAGGAAGAAGGGAAGGTGCTTGTGGCACAACACAGGGCCTGACAGTCCTGTGCCACAAAGCAGCACCCTGCTCTGCCTTCCCTGCTGCCATGGCAGACCCCCGTGCTCCCACCGAGCCCCCATGGCTGCAAGTGAGCCGGCAGCCAGCTCTGAAGCCCCTGCCCAGGAGTGGAAGAGGAGGGCCCCTTCCTGGTCTGGTGCAGAGATCCTGGATCTCATTGAGATCTGAGAAGAGAAGGCTAACCTCCAGGATCTCTGCACCAGATGCAGAAATGCAGATCTCTACAGTCGGATGGCTGCCAGCCTGGGCCAGAAGGGCCACATGCGTACTCAGGAGCAGGTGCACATGAAAATTAAAGAATTGAGGCATGCCTATACCAAGGCCAGGGACTGGAGTTCCTGCTCCAGGGCAGCACCCAGGTTGTGCTGCTATTATTAACAGCTACACCACATCTTGGGAGGGTGGAGGGCGGGGAGTCAGTCCCTCCCCTCCTTGTTGTTGACTCTGGGCTGGAGATGTCCATCGTGAGCCTCCAGGAAGGTGGGCTTATGGACAGGGAGGAAGAGGTTAAGGAGGAGCAGGAGGAAGACTAGCCAGGAGGTCACACTGTCCCTGGAGCTGGTCCCCCCTCCCAGGATGTCACCCAGGGCTCGGACAAGGTTGGGGAAGACCCATCAGGTGAGTTCCATTACTTTCCCTAGACACGCAGGGGAAGGTGGCGGGTGACGAGGAGCTGCATGCTCCTTGCTTGGCCTTCTTGGCCTGGGGCTCGCAGAGCAGCCTGTGCACATGGGTGCACATGGAATGCCAGTCCCAAGCAAATAGCCCCAAGAGGGTACTATAAAGGAGCCTTGTGCTCCTGCTCACAGGGTTTGTGGAGCGGCCTGCCTTACTCCTGACTCCGTGGCGGGACACCTTCCCATCACAAGCCACCACTAAGGAGGCTGGGGTCATGGACACACACAGCAGTGCTGCACACAGCACATGGTCATGCCTGCACTCCTGGGGCAGCATCCGCTCCCGGTCAAGTGCGGTGAAGCGGAGGACACAGAGCCCCTGCATGGGAACATGCTGAGGGGAAGGAAGTGGAGGGGACCCCAGCAGCACCCTCCCTGGCAAGTGGCATCTGCCACTCACACACACCTGCCCCCCCCCACTCTCCTCCAGCAGGCAGGAATAGAAGTCCTCTCTCTGTGAGATGCCACCACTGCAGGACCCGGCGTGTGTGCGGCATGGAGGAAAAGCGACCCGCCCCACGCCCCCCCACCCACCCGCAGGCTCCTGGCCTGGCCGGCACCTTCCCATGACTGCTTGTTCCTGGAGTGTGGAGGTAGTGAGGCTCTCCTGGGACACCTGTGCCCCTGCAGGACAGTGCCTGCTGTCTAGGTCACAGATGGCCTTGCTTGAAGCACATCGCCTTCGTCGTCTGACCTGAGACCTTGCAGTGTTGGCTCAGAGATGACAGCTAGGTTTCATGCACACTGTCTCTGGGGATGACTGCCCTTCTCACTGTTCTGCACAGCTGGACCAGCTGCGAGTGGGGCACGAGCCACATCTCCCACACCAGCCTCCTGATCCTGTGAAACCTGCAGGTGCCGGCAACCCCAGGAAGACCTGGAGCGGGAGCACATTGCGTACCCCACAGCAGTCTCTTCGGTTGCAGGAGCAGAGGTTGGATGCAGACCTGTATCTGTGCCGCACTACTTGGCAGGAGCCGTCACAGCAGGCCCAGAGCATGTCCGTGGCATACACTACCGCCATCAACCACCTGGATGCTACCATTGAGCGGTCCAGCATGCCCCGGCCCCCACTCCCTCCCAAGTCCCACCCACATCCGCTCCTGCTCCTTGGCTTCTCCTCCTAGCCCCCCCTGTGGCTGCTGAGGGACCTGCACACAAGGCAGTGGCACCACCCAAGCCAGGCGTCAATCCCAGCCCCATCCCTTGAGCCCCACCTCCTCCTTCTTCCCCCCTTCTCCCTCTCTCCCCTTCAGGTTCTTTTCCCAGACCCTCCCCAGTTATATTTACCCCAAATTTTAAAAAAAAACAGTTTATTTTGACAATAAACCAGTCTTTTTGTTTTGAATCTGCAGGGGAGAAGAGGGAGAGGGGAAGGTGGGAAGGGAAGGCAGGGAAAGGAAGGGGTGTGGGAGGAAAGGCACAGAGAGGTAAGGCAGAAGCGCCTTGTGGGGAGGCCCAGGGGAGAGTTTTACAGCTGGTCTTGTTTGAAACTCTCCCTTAGGGTCTCCTGGATGTGCACAGCCCCTAATGGGCCTGCCAGATGGCAGCGGTGTGCAGCTGTTTAAAGGCCCTTGCCAACTGCTTGGCCTCTGCTCCCCACCCTGGCAGAAACGCCTCTCCCTTGTTCTCAGACAGATTGTGCAGGACACATCAAGCTGCCACCACCTGGGGGACGTTCCATTCACCAAGGTCCAGGTGGGTGAGGAAACAGAGGAATCTCCCCTTCAAATGGCCAAAGGCACCTCCACCAGGATGTGGGCCTTGCTGAGCCTGCAGTTGAAATGTTCCTTCGTGAGGTCCAGGTGTCCCGTGTAGGGCTTCATCAGCCGGGGAGAAAGGAGTAGGCTGCATCCCCCATGATGCAGATCGGTATGTCCACGTCCCCGACCCTAATGGTGTGGTCGGAGAAAAAAGTGCCAGCATGAGTCTTCTGGAACAGGCTGGAGTTCCTGAAGAAGCGGGCGTCGGACATCTTCCCCGACCACCTGATGTGAACCGGCCTTGGTGGGCCACGAGGGCCTGCACAATGATTGAAAAGTACTCCTTCTAGCTGATATAATTGGAGGACTGGTGGTTAGGAGCTTGGATGGAGATGTGGGTGCCACCAGTGGTCCCCCCGTAGTTGGGAAAGCCCATGTTGGCAAAGCCAGTGACTATGGGGTCCACGTTGCCCGGGATGACCCTGTGGAGCAGGATGGCATTGATGGCCCTCACCACCTGTAGAAGTATACAAACATAGAATCACAGGGTTGCCTGAGTCCTTGGGAAGTCCCCGAGCCCAACCCCCTTCCTACACCTGGCCCAATCCCAACTAATCCCATCCCCGGCAGGGCTTTGTAAGGCAAAAGTGCAAAACCTCCAGGGAGGGAGAGTCCATCCCCTCTTCTCTAGGGAACCCCATTCCAGTGCTTCACTGCCCTCCTGGGACAACAGCAAGAGAGTCAAACATGCATGAGCATGGCCCCAACGGTTGATCTCCCCATGCTGAACTGGTTCCCAATGGAGTGGTAGCTGTCCAGTGTGGTGAGCTTCCAAATAGTGATGGTGACGCACTTCTGCAGGGGGATGGCGGGTCGCATGTGGGTGTCCCATCATCAGAGGATAGGGGTGAGCCTCTTGCACAGCTCCAGGAAGATGTCCTTCTGCATGCGGAAGTTCTGGAGCCACTGCTGGTTATCCCACCGCTCCAGGAGGCTGTGGTCCCACTAGTCGGAACTGATGTCCCAGCGCCAGAAGCAGCGGTGCACAGTGTGCAGGGAAGGGTGGGAGGGGCTGTGATGCATGAGAAGCATGTGAAGTGGCGTGAGGAGGTGCCCCAGAGTGACCTGCGGGGTCCTGGTTCTGCAGTGCCATGTGGGCAGCCTGCAATAATTGCACCAGGAGGTGCAGCATGAGATCTAAGAGCCAGCGAGTGCTTTGCAGCAGGTCTGGTTCCATGGCTGGGAGTGCTGTGGTGTCCACAAGGGCAACCAGAGCACACAGTGAGATGAGTTTGCTGTTCCTCAAGGAGGCAGGCAAAAGTGAAGAGCCTGAGACATGGCTGTAGAAGGGAGCCCCTATAAGCACGAGCCTCAGACAGCCTCAGGCAGCAGCTCCAGGAAGTGACTGCTGTCCTTATGCCCTATCCGGAGTGCTTCCTTGGGGGCCTTAAATGTGATTCAGGCTCCAGTCAGTGTGGATGCTCTATTTCAATATAGCTATTTTTGGAGTTATTATTCCAAAATAGCTTATTTCAAAATAAGTGTGTAGTGTAGACATGCCCTCAGAAGGTAGAGTGCCACCTACAGAATCACCAACCTAGCTTTTCCTTAGAGGTTTCCCATCTAAGTACTGACCAGTGTTAACCCACGTAGCTAATAAAATGTGACATGAGCACAGCCTGAAGTAGCATAGCTGCAGGCTATTGCATTCTGCTAATGTTTCATCTCAGGGAAGTAAATCTAGTGAGTGTAATGAAAACCTGTCACAGTCTGTTTGCATTGGAGTCACCCTGAATTTGACTGTGTCATAGATCACTTTCCCCTCGACACAGGGTGCTGTGTTTAGAGGGGGAAGGTCAGTACCTCACCATTACAGGCTGTGGACACACTGCAGACCCTGCATGTGTGCATGTATGCACCCACCTGTTTCTAAAATAAATGTTTTTTACCTGACTAGATGAGCCTGAATTTGCACCAGTTTTTCTCAGATTTTACTCTTCTGGTATTGTGACTTTGATTTTTCTGCTGCATGCAGAATCAAACTTGAGCTGCCCCTCAAAGGAGCCCCAATGCTCCAGCTGTCTGGTGTCACACACCAGAAGATGGAGCTGTGAAAAAGGTGAACAAACAGTTTCCCCTTCACATTCTGTATCCAGATAAACTGAAGCATCTAAATGTGAAGAACATGCACATACATCCCCTCAAACAAACAAACAAAGAAAGTCTAACTAGTCAAGAGCTCCTGTCCACTAAGCAGCTCATGGAACATAAATGAATGGGAATGAGTTTCCAATCCATCAAGTAGGTTTCTGGAGGACCGCAGGAATTAGGACTGTCTATCCATCATCACCTGCTACAGAACTTAGAACCCTAAGTCATGAGAATTCTCCTAGTGTAATCTTCAGTACATCTTGTGCCTGTATCCCAAAAGCAAGAGTGGGATGAGTGTTCAGTTCCTGCCCAATCGGAAGAGATAAGCTTGTGGTCTAAGCATCTTTTATATTCCCGTGGGCACAGGAACCAGGCATGCTTCCAAGGAAGAAAGAGAGAGCCATGGGCAGTTTATTGGGATGGGTGGGGTGACTCTCAGCTGAGACCTTAAGGCCTGATCTCCTGACTGCACTGAATTCCAACTGAGATTTCCAAAGCTACCTAAGTGATTCAGCTGCCTGATTTCTATTAAAATTAATGGGTACTGAGCATTCAGATTCTTCTAGGCAGATCTGACAGTCTCAGCCTAAATGATCCTAAGGCCTATTTGTAAGAGATGGGGTTTGCCCAGGTGCTCCTGGAGAAAAATTTCTTCTCCCATAGCTGTGTAGTATGTTAACTCCCAACTTCCCTTCCCAGAGGTGGCTGTGGTGGGAAAACATGCATCACACACTACATGAAGCACTATGGTATTAAATTAATTGTAAGAAATGTAATTTAATATTCCTATTATAATCAGAGCTGCTCTGACCTTCTCAGCACATTAATTAGCAGTATGCCCCACACAGAACCGAGATCTCCAGCATTTCTCCCTGGGTGCTGCCCAGCTAAGCTCCTTACACAGAATGGGAGATAACAGAAGTTAGCTCCAGAGTGTATTTTGATCGTTCTTATTTCTCCAGCAACCAGGCTTTTGACACTTCCCTGGTGTGAGGGCCATTGTACAGGTGACCACTGTCGCTGCTGCCTCGTGGGAAAAAACATTTCTCGTTCCAGCTCTGCGGGCCCGAAGTCATCACCACCAAGTCATCTTTCTTGACTGCAGACACAGTCTCACTAGCTTGCGCGGGGCCATATGGTGCCAGGTGGCTCGTCTTCACTGGTGCCCCTGGATTCTATTAAGTCATTTTGCAAAAGGGTTGCACTATCTCCAGTTATTTCTAGTCACATTAGATCAGGCTGGGCCACACAATCATATGGGAGTGAAAGACACTCAGGCCCACCGACAGTGGGGGGCAAAGGAGGTAGTTGCCATGCCTTAGGGGTCTTAGCTGCTCTACTGTGGCAGCGGTGGTGGCTGGAGTCCCGGGCTCTTTAAATCGCTGATGGAGCGCTGCACGGCACACTACATGCAGCTCTGAGGGCTTGAGGGTGGGTGGGGCCTGCTCTGGGTGACCCAGAGTCGTGCCAGTCCTGCCCTTTCTGCCCAAGGCCCTTTCAGGAGCATGGAGCTGCCCTCCCACCTTGCCCAGGGACCCACAGAGGCTGTTGGATCTCCTGAAGACGCTGCATTGAAGTTATTTAAATGGCGTTACCTCACCAGGATGATTTTGGCCACGGGGTTGAGTAGAAGTGGATTGTGCTGAACTAGCTTTTGTTGCTGTCAGTCAAGCTGAGGTTCAGTGAGGAGACGCCACTCATACATTTCTAAGGATTTCTTCAAACAGTAAAAGCACAAGGACGTCTCATAGGCCCCGCTTCTTGTTGTCCCAGGGTAAAATTAGTTCCCCAAAGCATTCAAACTAGAGCTGGTTGAAAAAAGATAATTATTTATTTTGCAGGCAGTTTAAAGACTGTAAAAAATTCTCATGGCAATTCGTTTTTCAACAAGAAAATTAATCTTACATTTTTTAGGCGATGGGAATTTTTTGACCCAACTGAAGCACTTCTGTGAAAACTTAATTTGTGGTCAGAAAGCCTTTTTTTTTTTTTGGTTAAAAAATGTTTCAATTATCTTTTTTCAGGTGACAGTTACACAACCCGCCCTTCCATGACTCCTGTGGGAGACTTGGCTGCTCAGCACTTTCAAACAGAGAGTGACTCAGAAAACTCACACCTGAGAGATCTCCCTGATTATTCGAGCTGCTCCAAAAATGACAATTTTTCCATGAAAAAGATTAAGTCACATTTCAAATTTACAGAAAAAAAGACCAGCTTCCTTATGAATCCCAGGCAGCAAAATCAATCTGCACTGGATGAGACTGTTTCCCTTTCATGTACATATAATATGTACTTGTATTATAGTCACTCACTGGCTGAAGTGATGGGAGAATCCATCATCAATTATAATGTTCTAGTTAGTTCATGTTAAACAAAATAAAACACACAACTGGAAGTAGATGGCTTTTCTGTTGGCGGTCTCAGCAGAGAAGCCTCGGTCTGTCTGACCCTTGGAAGTTACATTTCTTCTCACCCCTGCAAACCAAGGTTGGGGCACGTAGCCAGGGCAGGGCAGAGAAATGCTTGTACAACTGCTGCCCATGTCCTATTTATTCTGTGTACGGAAGATTTCAGCCTCCAGGGCTCCAAGTTTACAGCCCTGAGACACAATTACAGGGAGGAACGAATCATGTGATGTAGCACTGTGTTTTGGTTGCCAGTGCTATTTGATATAGTGACTGTGTCTCTCAAGTGCTTCTCTGTGGCTTTACTGGTATGATTAGCTGTTCCTGCAGGCTGGCTGTTTTAGGGTTCCATTTTGTCAGGTCTCCATTGTATGTTTCCATGTCTGCTGTAGATATTAGTGACAATGAGTTAGTGAGAGGTATAATTTTCTTGCCTGTCTGAAGTATGTTGTGACAGGCAGTTAAAAAAAACCACAAACCCAATGGTATCTCTTCTCTTTCTTGCTGCACTTCCTACTTGCTCCTGAAATGCCTTTGGCATGCAGATTCAATGGAAGTGGATGAGTCATGGGAATTTCACTCAACTGTTAAAGTGTTCTTTGGATGAAAAGACTATTGAGAGAAAGGGCAGCTTTTCTAATCTTCCCTTGCAATAGTCCTGAGCATTCAATGTTTCCCTTACCTCTGATATTCTTTGTCCGGACGTGGTTGTCCTTTTTTTTCTCTGTACATTCAATATGTAAATCCTTCTTTGCTGTATGTTCCAGAGCTTGTAAATCTTCAGTTTCAGCTGATGGTGCTTTCTCTTCCGGCTCAAATGGGAGAGGCTTCTTGAGAAAGCCTAGGATTCCACTTGTCATACAATGTGTGTACTATTTAACTAAGGACTTCCTGTGTCCATATGTACACTGTGGCAGGATTGTTACATGCTGTGACATTGCTTTTAATATAGGTTATTGATCATTTAGCATGCTGACAAATAAAGGGAAGCTCCCTTTATATAAGTGTGTCCTGATGTCTAAAATGAGAGGAAAGAGAGAAAGAGTCAGGTTTAGACTATTCTAACCTTGCAGCTATTGGCAATGACGGAGGAGTACAGGTCAGATCAATTTCTGTTCCTTTACTTTGTCAGTGACGTGTTCCTTGTCTCTCCAGTTCATTGTGTGTTGAGTTCAGTACTTGTCAGGGTTGCCAACTCCTGAACATGATTTTTATGGACAGTATAGAAAAAAATTACAGACACAAACTTTTTTGCGGACACATTTGTATGTAATATAAAGACTGCTTAAAAAGACAAAAGCGGGCAATATTCCACATGCATGCGGACACAATCCTATTCCTAGTACAGCCCCCCACCAGGCCAAATCATTCCCCCCCTGCAGGCTTCCTCTCACCCTGGGATGAGACACTCAGGAGCTGCTTGCCAGGCTAGGACTGGGGACGGCCACCAGTGACCACACTGCTGTGACTTACCAGAGAGGAGCCTGTGGAAGGCTGCTATGCCTGGCCCACTGTACCTGTGTCTTCCTGCTGCAGGGAGACAGGTGGAGGTAGTGGTGGTGGTGCTGCACGTATGCCCACCCACCAAATGTCGCTTCAGTGCTGATGCTAGTGAGGCTGAAGAAAAGTTCAAAACCGGGGGTGGAGAAGTGTAGCCCTCATCCAGCCAGCAGCAGGTTGGAGGGAGCTCCCATGCCAGGAATTGTAGACTCCCTGGAGTTGCCCCTTGGTGTGGAGTTTGCCCCAGGACCAAGGGGGAGGGACTCCTCAGTTCCATTGCAAAGCTCAATGGTTTTTTTCCACTACCATCTAAATGTTTTTACGAATTTTACAGACAGGTCCAATTTTAGCTCTTTTTTACACAGGGTTGCGTCTACACAGCAGGGCTTCACTCGAAATAAGCTACGCAAATTGAGCTACGTCAATAGTGTAGCTTATATCAAAATAGAGCACTCTTCCTCTGACTTCCCTTATTCCTCGTACAATGAGGGTTACAGGAGTCAGAGTAAGAAGTCTTCCAGTTTGACAGTACTTTGACAGTATTTTGAAATAACTGCCTGCTATGTAGACACGGACTAAGTTCTTTTGAAATAAATGTTGCTGGGTAGACCTACCCATACTGTCCATGAATTTACTGACGGTTGGCAACCAACGTTCCCTCTAATTTTGTCCATCCATGTGTAGAATAAATTATGGTATGTGCACCAATGCACGTGTGGATATGCACCGCTAGTTGAAACACATGCTGCCAGTGGCTGTGGGCCCTCTGCCAATCAACTGGGTGGCATTTGAATCTCTCCCGAATGGCTGCCCAAGCGCTCAGCTTACAGAGAACAGTGTTGGCAACCCTGGTACTTGTACCTGTAGAACTTCCTTGCTCAGCCTGCTCTGTACATCCTTTCCTGTAGAGAGACCTTGTCCTATGGCACTTGTTTCCTATTCCAAGGAAGGGACAAAGTCTTTAGCACTGGCTGAACAAATGTGTGTATTTTACTGGATTTACTGGTCAGAATGTCACACGTGCTCCAGTGTGTAGCATAAGCTGCAGCCTATTAATGATCAATCCTAACACTAGGACAGCACCTAATAACATTTTTCCTTTAGCTCAGTGGTTCTCAGCCTATTTACCGTTGTTGACCACATTATGGATGTAAGTGACTTGTCGACTCGACTAGTCGCTCTCCTGCCCCTGCTGCCTCTATCAGAGAGAGGCAGCAAGGGGGCGGAGCAGGAGCTAGTGGTGGGGGGAACCAGTAAAACCAGTAAGCAAAGCTGGTTCCCCCGAGCACTGTCTCTGCAGGGGGCTGGGGAGTCAGAGGCACAGTGGGAAACGGCACGAGCGGGGTTTGCTTCAGTCCCCACTCGCACCGGTTTCCACTGTGGGTGCTTCTGCTTTTGAAATGTATAAGAGGCTCTTGTACATTTCAAAGGCAGAAGTACCGCAGGGAGCACAGGGCAAGCAAAGGATTCAAGCTCCCCCCAGCATCAGTTCCTGTATGGGGGAGAATGTCACAAGGGCCATGGCCATGGGCTGATTCGCTCACAGGCCACAGGTTCAGAACCACTGCTTTAATCTTAAGAGATAGAGGCCTGTCTTTTCAGAGCCAAAGCTCCTAGGTCCAATGCCTGCCATGTGCATGAACAGCTAGGGTGTGTCTAGACTGCAGGCTTTTATTCGGAAAAAGTGGCCTTTTTGTGAAAAAACTTTCCCTGCATCTAGACTGCTGCCGTGTTCTTTCAAAAGTAAATCGAAAGAATGTGGCAGTTTTTTCGACCGCGGTAAACCTCGTTTTACGAGGAATAACACCTTTTTTTGAAAGTGCTCTTTCGAAAAAAGGCACAATGTAATGCAAACTGTGCTTTTTCGAAAGAGAGCATCCAGACTGCCTGGGTGCTCTCTTTCGAAAAAGCGGCTTGCTTTTTCTAAAGTACTGGTGGTAGTCTAGATGCTCTTTTTCTAAAGAGGTTTGCAGTATAGATGTAGCCCTAGTGATTATGGGATGTGTAGAATGCTTATAAACTCTGCTTTCTTCTCCTTAGTGGTGGTTGCAGTTCTTTGTATCAGCCCCACTTTTAATACAGGTGAGTGAGGGAAGAGTAGAATTGGTGTGGAAAGGATCCTTGCTTCTTGACTTGTGCTTTTGGGAGAGATTAAAAGTTTGTGTTCCTTGAGTCTGCCAATCTGACAAGTTTTAATCCTTGAAGGTCTGAGCAGGAGAAGGTAAATACTGTCTCTTCTTTATCAGATACCTCAATTTAAACACACAACAATTTCTTTCTTCCCAAATCTATCAGGACTTTGTGGCAGGGGGGAAGGGACATGCAGAACTGGAGGTGACAGCTGCCAACAGTGGGGCTACGTCTACACTGCCCAGTCTTGCGCAAGAACGTATGCAAATGAGACATCGCTGCGCCTCATTTGCATACCTAATGAGCCGCCATTTTTGCACAAGGGGCTTTTGCACAAGAAGGAGCAGTTTACACTGCAACTTCTTGCGCAAAACCCCCCTCTTGCGCAAGAGCCGTTCTGCCGCTTATTTTCAGGCAGAACGGCTCTTGTGCAAGAGGGGGTTTTTGCGCAAGAAGGAGCAGTGTCAACTGCTCCTTCTTGCGCAAAAGCCCCTTGTGCAAAAATGGCGGCTTATTAAGTATGCAAATGAGGCGCGGCTATGTCTCATTTGCATATGTTCTTGCGCAAGACTGGGCAGTGTAGATGTAGCCTAGTAGTTTAGCCTAACATGTATAGAGAGAAAGGAACATCTTTATCCCCACTTACTGGATTTTCTGTGCTGGTTTCTTCCTCCCATGTGAAAGCGATCCTTTTAGCGCTTGTTCATTTCATCCTCAGCAGCAGAGACAGGGAGTTTGTTCTAATGCTTAGAGAATGGGGTGAAGGAGTAAGAAGTTCAGGGCTTCATAGACTCATTCATTGTGAGACCTCAAACAAATCATATAATCTCTTTTTACCTCAGTTTTCCCTCCCTCCCGGGAGATGGCATGAGGCTTTGTTTATTAATATTTGTAAAGAGATCGAAGACTGCTGCAGTTGAAAGACTTGCATCTTTGCTGCAGGGGCACTTGGATAACTGGACAAGGTTGACAGCACAGATTGATTTTTTTATTGTGGCCTTCGCTGTAGGGTATAGTTTCATACAGAGTACTTCCAAAGGTTTACACTGTTATGTATTCTTAATATTTTTTGCAGTTTTATTTGCATTGATTTCATGAACACACACATAAAAGGACAAAACCTCGACAAGTATGCCATCTGATGTGGCATCTGAACTGTTTCATTGGAGCAACTCTGAATTCTGGACTAGGTCAGATCCAGATCTGAACTTTATGACTTGGACCCCCTGATTTGAGAGCCTCAGATGAAAGGATTGACAGTACGAATCCCATTCTTTTGGCTAGTATTCTCCCTCTGACTGGCTTCAGTACGAACGGTTTGAGGTGTGTGTGCCATTCATTGTTTGTTGAAGGGCAAGATGGGAACTTGAGAAAAAATACTCGAAGAAGACAGGCGGAGGGGTCTCAAGGGCCCAGACCTGTCAGTGCACATAGCCAGGCATAGGGATTACTGCCATGAGCAGTCCTGTTAATGTTGATGGGACTCCCCATAGCAACAAGCATTACCCTGTGTAGATGTTTGCAGGAATCAGGCTTGTGATTTGTTTAGCCTAGAAAAGTTCTAGAGAGGCACCGTAGCTGCCTAGAAGTGTCGGAGGGAATAGCGGTGATGAGAGCTAGGGCACGTTGTGTTGGATATTTGTGCTAGGACACAGAGTAAGACTAAAGCTGAGAAGTGACGGGTTTAGATGTAGATTGCAGGCGAGGAAAACATGCTGAGAGTGAGGACATTCTTAGTCTGCTGAGGATAGTTTGCCTAATGAGGAATTTAGAAGATAAGGAGGAGCAGATGTCTCTTTCATCTAATAGGCAAAGTTATAACAAGATCCACTGGCTGGTAGGGTAAGTTAGAAAAAATTAAACAGGGAATCAGAGTACTGTTTTTAAGCACTGAGAGTAATTAACTGTGGGAACAGCTTTCTGAGGGATGTGGCAAATGCATCATCAGTTGGAGTCTTTAAATGAGGGCTGAATGTCTTTCTAGGAGATATGCTACAGGCCAGCCACATGTTATTATGGTGAATGATGAATTCAGTGGGTGAAATTCTATGGCCTATGTCATGCCAGAGGTCAGATTAGATTATTAGTCCTTAAAATCTATGGCACACTCAGGAGAGACTTTTCAAGGACAGGTGTAAGATAACTAATCGCAGAGATCCTTCCTGCTTCTCCTTCCTCTTTCATGGGATTTTAATACTAGTTACAAATTCAGACTGGAGACTGAAGGAGACTGAAGTAAGCTGTTCATTCCCAAAAAGTCATCACACAGGAAGAGGTAGTGCAGACTTCCACAGACTGCCCCACCAAATTAGCTTCAATCTCACCCTAAAAGGACCACCTCTGGAAGCGATAGGATAATTTATCACAGTGCCACCATGTCTACCGCCACTTTGCAGTTCTAGAGCATCTGTCACCTGAGAATCCCAAGGTGCTTTGAAAATATTAATAGATTAAGCCTCACAGCAGCTGTGTGAGATTCACTCATTGATCTGGCTTTGTGCAGAGAAGGGGCCATATTAGAAAATGCCACATACAACTCTGGCAGGTTCCACACTACATATTTACATCAGTGCAGCTGCACCAATGCAGCTGTGCTGCGGTATTCCGTCTAGTGAAGATGCTCTAAGCTGACGAGAGAGACTCTCCCATTGGCTTAATAACTCCATCTCCACAAGAGATGGCAGTTATGTTTGTGGGCGAAGCTCTCCTGCTGACATAACACTGTCTACCCAACTGAGTTAAGTCAGTGTAACCGTCTCTCAGGGATGTGAAAATCCAGACCCCTCAGTGACATGGCTATGCAATATGTACAGTAGGCCAAGTCTCAAGCTCTGCCTGCTCACAATATCAGAATAAAACCATGGGACAGTAGATTTTTCAAAGCCTCACAGTGTGGTCACCCTGACTTAACACCCTGTTCAAATAAGTGGAGACATTCACGCCTCTTGCTATTGATTCAGACTTTCAGTGGACGTCATTATTATTAGATTACATTCAGTTCACATTTTGAAGATTATCTTTGCAACCACAAGGGCTAGAAACATGGGTCAAAATTTTTGGAAATGGATGCCTAGAAATAGGTATTTAAATAATCTCTAAATATCTGATAATGTGGGTCAGGTGATCAGCACCTCTGAAGATCAAGCCATTGATTAGGTTCCTAATAATAGACACCCACTTTTAAAAATTTTGCTCACAATTAACAAAAATTTTTAGATTCAGGATCACAAGATGGGAACCTGCATCATGATGAACCACTTGAATTGGCCCAATTCTACCTCTGCAAGGAGATCTGTAAACAGAGTGCTGATAGAATGTGATTTTTCCATGATGTAGAAACTGAGTTGAGACTGATTTGTTTCACAAGGACCCTTCCTATTTGATGCAGATGATTAGAAATCATCTAAGATATCCTTCCAGAACTCAAGGGTATTAACTCAATGGGAATTAGATCAAGCCCCAGATGAAGTTCATGGATAGTTGGAGAAGACCTTGCCTGAATATCATCCAGGTTCCCTTTCAACTCTTTACTCTTAGTCCTCTGACTGTTGTGCTGGATAAGGTATGAAAGTTTCTGATAACCTGTTCATATTATGGCCAATCTGTTATAGCTCTTGAGCATTCTCTGGCTTCCTCATGGCACTGGGACATATTAGATTAACACAGATAGTCTTATGAGTTGTGTTCTTCTGGCTGTATAGGAGCTAGATCCTGGAAATGTGCATATTCCCAACTGTAATGCAGTTTGTTTTGATGAAGCTAATTCTGCCTTACTCATGGTTTGTCACTGAAATAGTTTTCTTAAGTGTAAAGCTGCTGCCTATAAATGAGACCCACACAAGCAAAGAAAACATTATGTCATTCCAAACATTACTGGCTTCATACACCTTTTTCTGCCTGGTGTTTTGCTAGTGGAATGTGGGAATTTTCAATTTTGTGAGATTGAGGTGTGGATACCACTAGGTAGGCCTGTTTCATTCCTTACAGGAATGCAACAGAAGGGGGTGAGTATTCCCATGAATTGCTGTGAAGAGCCTTCTTGCACAGGTTTTCCATATATCAGTGGTTATCAGTTTCCTCTGGAACATTTTCAGTCATGGTCTATTTAGATGGGATCTTCAAATGAAATTACCTTTTGCTAGTATCTCTGATCTAGAGCTTCCCCCCATTTTAAAAAGTTGAATAATGGATTGCTGGAGCCATTACTGTGGCTTCTGGGAAGCTCTCTAATTAACAGAACCAGGCAAATAATTTTAAACATATTCTAGAATAATTTAAGAAATACTGTAAAATTAATTGAGTGTGATTCATGACATTCATGGAATTCATTGTGCAACCGAGTGAACAAAAACACATTATGAAATTTCTCTAATAGATTATTCAATTAATGTTATTTACCTAGATCAACTAAATAAGGACACAATCCCATGCCAACTCAAGTCAACAGTAAAGTCCCCATTAGCATCAGTGGCAAAGACGAGTTACTAAATTTCCAGGGTAGACGCCAGCCTATGGAGCCCTGCAAATACACTGATATCTGCTTTATATCCACAGGCATCCGCACCTGTGGATGTGGATGCAGACATCCAGAGCTCATTTTTGTGGATATAGATGCGGAGGTAGATACAAATTTTATATCTAGAACCCTGAAAATTTGCAGTTATCCACTTTATATCTGTGAGTAACTGCATCTGTGGATGTCAGTGCGGATATCCTCAGCTCTTTCTGGCAGATACAGATGTGGATGCAGATACAAATTTTGTATCCGCTCAGGGCTCTACCAGTCTGGGCATAAACTGGGCAAACTCCATTGATATCAATAGGTTCAAACTGCTGCTGTATTTAGCTCTAGATGTCTGTTCAGAACAGTCCCATCTCAGAACCCAAGTACTACACAGGTGCATTGTTCTTAACAATAATGCCAGTAATGCTTGTGTTAAACAAGTGAGATTTTATCTTTGATTGTACATCCATCTAAACATATATATACACCAAACCTTGTAACAGGCAGGTCTCTGTTTGGAGTAGTATACTAAGTCTTGCATTCTACATCAAGGGTAACTCTTTGAACTCTCCAGCTACCACCCACATGACTTCATAATAGCAGCTACATCTGGCACATCTGTCTTCAGCAATCTCCACCATTGGTTGAAGCAGCAGATACCCTCCCCTTGACTTTCAGTCCTCTTCTCTAACTGATCATTACACAATACATTACCATTTGACAAACACTGTTTAGATGCACAAGCCAGTAATAATACGGAAATCTCTCTCTCAAGGTCTTGGAAAAGATTTTTTTTTATTATACTATGAGAAGATTTACCCAGCATTGCTCAGGTCCTTTATTCAATTAATTTTTTTTCTTCATTTAAATAATTGCTCTGGAGGTGGGGCTGGGGATGAGGGGTTCAGTATGCAGGCTGCCTGGGGAGAGAGGGCTACCCCAGCCCAGACAGATAGACAGATACACACACTCTCTCAAATATATGGTAGATTATTAAGTGCAACCTAACCATCAGGCTCCAGTCTTTAAAATGAAGCCTGTTCCATGCTTGAATTGGATCAGCTGGTACCTGAAACTACTACACACCAATATATTTGCTACCACAGAATCTAAAACGAAGTCTCTCTCTCTTTCTAGTCTTTAAATCTTGGGTTGGGAAGAGTATTGCTGTTTTGGAGAGGGAATCAGCAAAAATGATACCATAGCATATCCTGAGCATAGCCCTTGTGGAGCTCTAAGACTTTGGAGCATCCAAAGAAGGCACCATCCCCAGAGAATCTGCCATAGGTTTTAATGCTACCGATTAATGCTATCAAAATGCTACTGATTAGTCAGTAATTGTGTCATGAGACAGAGATCATGGGTCAGTTAGAGAAAGGCAGAGAACATTAAATGCTGGAGTGGGAGCAGGTAGTGAGATATGGAAACACCTTAGGAATACCAGGAGAGAAGGTTTGGCAACCTGCCACTCTTGGGTGGGAGGAGAAAATGATGAAGCTCTTGCCAGCTCCCTCTGCACCCAAAGAAGAAAGGTGCCCCAGGGACTTCCCTGAGCCACAATGCTTGGGATTGCACTAGGGGATTCTGCAGCCACACTAGTACCAACTGTCACTAATGGAGAATAATTTTTCATCCAGTGAAAATAGATGCTTCATCTGTGCTTGCTGCCTTTTTCATTCCCCATCACACAATATGCTGTCTTCTCGGGAGCTACTTTTAGCCCCACCCACCACCCAGGGCAACATAGTGAACTTTCCCCCTCCATCCTCAGAGTCATGTCTGGTGTGGGGATGTGACTGATTAACCAGTTAACCAGTAAGCTGTAACTGGTTAACTGGCAGCCCGGCTGGGCTGGAGCAGCCCCACACCTGCAGGACCCCGGTTAAGGATTTAGCTGGTTAAATGGAATGTTTAACTAGTTACTGGTTAACCGGGATTTTGCATCCCTCGTCTGCTGTGCCTAGTAACATTGTCGATCTCTGACTTGCTTTCAAATAGGTTATTGGGGTTTTTTTTAACATGACAGATATCACAGAAAAATTCCTAAGGGGCCCCTCCTTCTGGCTGGCATCCCATAAAATAGTCCCTAGGCGGCTCATAAATTATATTAGGGGTTTCTTTGGCTCCCAGCACTCCAAGATTGGGGGTGAGTGTGAAAAGTTGGGTTAAGTGAATTAAGGATGTAAAAACAGTTACAAATACTCACCATATTTTTTTTGATTGTATCCCTTTGGTATATATGGTCATGCCAATTTTCTTCCACAATTTGATCTGAGGAAGTGGGTCTGGCCCACGAAAGCTCATCACCTAATAAACCATCTTGTTAGTCTTTAAAGTGCTGCATAATCCTGTCTTTTGTTTCAGCAAGACCAGACTAACATGGCTACATCTCTGTTACTATGCTAACTAAAGCAACTTGGCTTTACAAACAGAAGGATTTTAAAAAAGAGTACCAATAAAATAATTTAAAATTCTGAAACCCACTGAGATAGTTTTTCTTTCAAATATGCAGCACAAACAATAGTGTGATATGGTATAAAGCTTTTACTGACGTCTTTTTGGGTGATGTGCAGAGCTTGCTCAAGACTTCCTCCCTGGGGAAGGCTGTGATCCTCCCATAGTGGTGCTAAAAAACCTCACTATGGCAGGGCATCACATATTCTGTGGATGTACAATGTGCACTTTAGGATTTACCCCTTGCCAAGAATCCCTTTTTTATGTGAGACCTATACTGTTCGCTCTAATGCTGTAGAGCCAGCAACTACAAAGCCCTATTTTAGATTCTGTGTGGGAATAATTGCAGATTCACAAACAAGTGCTCTAAGACAGACCTGTTCATTTCAAGCTTAATTTGTAAACATGGTGGGTAGAAAAGGGAAGGACCAAAAGAACTAGAAAGAGAGAGAGAGAGAGTGCATAAGCCTGCTCACATGATGACTACTGTGGTGGTGGGAATGGTAAATATTCAACAGGTGTAAACAGGTAGGAAAATATGTGAGTGGGTGGGTGGGCGAGCTAGGAGAAATGGACTGGAGTTAAGTAAAAGTACATTTAAGCTGAACAACAGCATACAGAGATCTCTTAAGGAAAGGAATGTTGGGATCATTGCTCAAGCCTGTTAAACATCAGCACTAAGGCTTACACCTGAGGGGAAGTCTTGAACTGGTGGAGAGATGGGACTTTTCCTGCTTAAAAATACTCACTGAATACCTTGTGGAAAAAGACCAGATTGAGAAGAGAAGGGGAAGGGGGATTACTTTTACAACCTTAAGTAGAAAGGAAAGATATTCTCACCTTCCTTGTTTCTCTCAATTTATAAATCTGTCCTTTGTTAAAAACAACCAACCAATCACTTGGCCGTTTGCTGTGAGGACAGCAGAGCATTGGAAACATTTACTGCATGATAGGAAGCATGCTTGATCATGCATCTGCTGCCTGCCCAACCATGAATTTTCCCTTCACAGATGGCCCAAGATCTCTCAGTCTTTATTTATGCAGTATGACATTGGATAACCCAGCTTGATGAAGCCATGAGTTGGTCACCAGTGTCTCAGATTCTGCCTGCACAAGCTAACAGGCTAGGAAAATGTGGGAACATATACAGCAGCTCAGCATGCTCGATCTCTTTCTGAACTGCAGAATCACCGATCACACCATGTGAGTGTATTGTCACATGCAAATACGTGTTTGTGCAAGTGCGCAAGGGTGTTTCATCACTCCCTGTTACAATCCACAGCGTTGGAGCCTAGTGGTGAAATAGGGCATTGGAATCCCAGGACTCAGTGAACATGGAAGCTGAATTCAACTCAAATAGTTACCTGTCATCTGAAGAAGTGGGCTGTGCCCACGAAAGCTCATGATACCATCTACATGTTTTGTTAGTCTCTAAGGTGTTACTAGACTATTTATTGTTTTTTAAGTTTTTCCAAATACAATGAGTCACTGTCGGACACGGTTCCATTGTTGGAGCAGGGGCGGGACAAAGTCCAGCACTGATTTTCCTCCAGGGCAGTGCTGGGGTCCCACTGGTGGAGCAGGACATAGGAAGCATAAGACTAAGTGCCCATGAAGACAGAATAACCCCTCTTAGCCCAGGATAAAGGGTATTTAGTCTCCATGGCATATTCAACAAGCACTGTTTTATCTCTGTGAGGAAAATCCAGCGTGATTCTAATGAAAGCCTGTCACAGTCAGTTTGCTTTGGAGTCATCCTAAGACTCATTGTGTCATTAGTATCTTCCCCCTGGACACAGGGAGCTCAGTTGCAACAGGGAATGACAGAAATTGACCCTTCCAACCTGATAGTGTGATAATTGCTATCCTGTTCTGTACCTGTGCTCAGAGACTGGGAGAGAGATGCCTGTTCATTTCAATACAGAACGGCACTTTTGCGTGTTTCCTTGCATGAGATTGGTTTAATTAAAAGATTTGTTAGTCATAAGCCCTTTTCCCTGTGTGGGGCTGAGAGGTTCCTCCTTCCAACACCAGTTGCACAGCTCTTGGGTCTCACTAGGCACTGCCACAATAGTCCTCCACACAGAACAGCAGGAACGAGCAGAGCGGAACTCCCTCATGGCTTTAGAGCGGGGGTTTCAAACTCACAGTCCGCAGGCCATCTGCAGCCTGAGCAGTTCCGCAGTCCTGCCTGCACATGGCTGCTGGCACATGAGTCCCTGTGGCCATGGAGGGTGTGCCTGTACCCTTCTCCCAAGTCCATCCCTGCTCCATCCCCACCCTACCTCTTCCTGCCCCTGCTCTATCAACTCCCCCTCATCACGTCCCTTCCCTCAAGCCCCCTCTCCTGAGGGATGTAGCATTGGGGATTACCTGGAGGGCCTGGAGTGGGGTGTCAGCAGCGGTCAGCCCCTCCCTCCCCCCCCCCGCACTCACTGTGGTGGCAGGAGCTGCAGAGAAGTGGAGTGATGCAGCAGCCTCTGCTCCACCGCCATCTCTCAGGCCAACCCGGTTGCTCTGTTTCACCTCAGGGGCGGGAAGCAGAGCACCCCAGCTGTAGCGTGGGCTGGCTTGGGAGATGGTAGTGGAGCGGAGCAGGCTGCTGCCTTGCTCTGCTTTCTTGTGGTTCCTGCCACCATGGTGAGTGCAGGAGGGTGGGGGTGATCCCTGCTGCTGACCCCAGCCCACCCAGGACCCTACGGGCTAACCTGACTATGGGGGACCATCCTGTCCATAGGACAGTTGGGGCGGCTGCTGCAGGGGGCTCAGGGTGGCTGCACCAAGCTATCTTATGGTTGGGATGGCTCTGCACACACCTCCTGCAGGCCACAGGGATGTGCCAGCAGTGGCACAGAGCTAGCAGCTGGAAGCTACTCTAGTCCTGCTGCACTATTGGTCACCCAGGGGTGCCAGGCAGGGCTGGGAGACCTATGTGGGGGCAACATGTGGAGACACCCCTCCCCTTCGGAGGCCTGCCAGGGAGGGATGCCTTCTGGCCCACTAGGAGGATTTGAGGACTGGCATCGGCCCTAAGGTAACTTGAGTTTGAGGCCCCTGCGTTAGCTCAGACTCAAGCACCAACTACATCTGTTTCCCATTGCCAATAATTAAGGTTTCCACAGCTCCTAGTGTGAAAACCAATTGCAGCCAACTGCCACCACCTCCTCCTGGGAAGGGAAGCGTCATCATGTGCCAGCTCAGAAGGTTTGGCGCCATCTCCGAGGTGGTTTCACAGCTGTAGTGTGAAGGCAGAAATAGCAGTGCCTGCTCGTATGCAGCCACCTGCTGTCCACTGACATCTCAGTCCTGTCGGCACCAGATGCTGGACCAAAGCCCTTCAGGGGTATTTCAGGGAGCTAAGGGGAATTTCAGAGGAAGTCAAACTCCCAAAGTCTTCAAGTAAACTTCCATTAAGACCTGTGTGGCCAGTGACATTTCCTACTCATTTTTCCAAATACTGTATAGGCCAGAGTGAGTGCTTAGCTTGTGCTCCCTGCTCAGAAGGGAAGTGTAATATGCTGGCCAAGTGGGTCTTCGTTGTTAGTGGCTGGAACACATAGAAAAGGTTTTGTATGTTACCATCTCCCATGTAAAAGGTCTGATGCCTTAGCTCAAGTAGTAGTGTAATCCTGTAGATCCAGGTGTCCCATGGTCAGTCCTCAGAGACAACTGAAGCCTGTCGTAGAACTTTAGAAGACCCATTCAAGGGCATATGAGGTAACTCTGGTAAGGCAGTAAAAGTATTCCAGCAGTTCCTCACAGAGACTTAGATAGGCAGCTCACTTAATTCAGCATACAGCGGTCACCACCACCGTTACATTGGTCACTGTCAGCAGACAGGATACTGGGCTAGATGGACCTTTGGTCTGACCCAGTATAGCTGTTCTTATGTTCTTAAGTAGGCAGCCTCCAACTGTACTTGCAGATGATCCTCAGCAAGTAAAGTGATGCTGTGAGACTTAGAACATGACTGCAGATTGAAACCCAAGATGACCAACAATGGCTGCAGACCATCAGCACAAGGAAAGAAGCTTTTCTGTAACTTTGTGGTGAGCCAGCTCCAAAGCTGTAGCACCAGACCATCAGATAAGAGAACCCAATCCACTAGACGAGAATGTCCATCATCCCAGATGTCACCAGTCAATTGGACATTGATTTGAGGTTGGGAAAGCCATGGTGAGTGTTGTTATGGTGAAAGTGTGCAGGGCAATGTGTGGTGCCTTGATAGGGTAAGTGAATAAGTGTGGCCAAAAAATCACAAAGGACTTTCCAAACTCTTCAAAGCCTGACTCAATTTTATCAACTCAGTTTGTTTCTCCTGTACCCTGCCAAGCCCTAAACTAGGGTTATGTCTATACTGCAGAGCTTTTCCAGGTAAAGGTATCCCGCAAAAGCTCTACCGTGTCCAAGGAAGGCGTCTGCTTTTCCAAAAAAAAATTCGGAAAAACAGATGCGTTTTTTCTGCATCCCTGTAAACCTCATTCTACGAGGAAGAAGGGATGTTCTGAAAGAGGGTTTTTTTCCTGACATTTGGCCCCGTGTAGATGGGCCAAATGTCAGAAAAGCTTCCTTCAGAAGAAAAACGGAAAAAGATACGCAAATTGTGGTTCCAACTTTGTTTTTCCAACTTTTCTTTCTAGTGTAGACATAGACTATGTTTAGATGAAGGCTGTAGTGGCTTTCTCCAGGAGGATCATAGATTCATATGTAGGATGGCTAGGCAAAGTGTATAATACAAAGGTTTTCAGTAAGTGGGCTTTTCAGGATAAGGCCAAGGAATTAATACATTCTTACTGGTTCCTTTAGACCAGTGGTTCTCAACCTTTTTTGTTTGTGAAACTCTAAAAAGTTTTGAATGGAAGTTCAGATTACCGACCCTTTTGAAAATCTAAGACATAGTCTATGGATCCCCAGGGGTCCACAGACCACTGGTTGAAAACCACAGCTTTCAACACCATCAAATCATTGTTTGCAGTATTTCTTGCCAGGTTATGTCAGACACTCTAGATGGCATTGTATTGACTCATGATCTAAGACTAGTTCAGGTGCTACATAATTTTAACATCTTCTCCGTATCTGATCCAAACACAGACATTCAAAATCTGAAATAATTAATGCTCAGTGAGAGAGACTCAAATTTCACTTGTATCTCTCAGTCCCAATAGTTATGAAAAGGCTGCCAAATCCACCAATATAAATCTTAGCCCTTTCATGAGGTTTCATCATACATCTTAGACAAAAGTGGGAGGAAAAGGTGGTATTTTTCACTATGCTAGCCATAATATCCATGAAGAGGCTTCGTTTTGGATCCCTTTAGGAGGACTAAGAATTCAGAGGTATCAGACTGAAAAACCATAATTAATATATGAAGTTATAAAGGGGATTTGGAGGACATTCATGAGCATAATTAAAAATGAGCTTTTTCCTGTTCCTAATTTTCTGCATAGTTACAAAGTGGTTGTTTGAACAAAGAGAAAAGGAACTTTAGATGCAGTGTATCTAGTGAAAAATAGCACTGATAAGAAGGGTAGTTTATTTCAATGAAAAAGAGGGCCTTGATTGCCATGGTATTGAAACAAATGAATGTTCCCTATACCTTTTGAAAGTTAGGTGATTAAGTATGGTTGAAATGCCTCTAGCTAGTAGTTTAAACAGAAAGCTATAACAATAGAACTTAATGTAAAACAATTTTGTGTATACAAACATCACTTTTCCCCCAGAACTTCTGGGAGGAAAAAGCGATGTTTGTATATACAACATGGCTTTACATTAAGTTCTATTTTTACATAGCTTTCGGTTTCCAGAAAATCTGGCTTTCATTTCAATAAATGTTGTGATAAAATATTTTTAAATGAAAAATGAGCCTGTTTCAAACCCTCAAAACTGGAAGCTGCCTTGCAAAATTAAGATTTTATGATTGAGTGTTTATTATTTTTCATAAACAATACAAAATGCAAAAAGGCAAATAACATACAGCTTGTAATTTTAAGATATTTTTAAAAATATGTATTTTTATCAGTGGTAAGTGACATGTGTCATGCACCACTGAGGATGAAATATAGGGGTAATGATATGTGAGGCCCTAAATCAGTGTTTCTTAAACTTTTTAAGACTGAGGAACACCAAGGATTTTTTGTTGAGCCAAAAAAAAAAAAAAAAAAAAAGTTGGGGGGAAAAAAGGGTTGGGGGAAAGATATTGAGAAGAGAAAAAAGAAAGGTCGCCTACCCCTTTAAGGGTGGCCATTTTGAATTCTGTTGTTCTCCGCGGCATACCTCCGACTACCTCGCGGCACTCGCTGAACACAGTTTAAGAAACACTGCCCTAAATTGTTCACATAGAACATTAGTCACTGTGTTAGAATAGGCCCACAAGACCATGTGTCTTCAAACTTTCCACTATCCTCTGCCTTTTAGGTGGTCTCATCAATGTTAGCATTAGTTTAATAACTACTTTGAGTTGTATTAGATGACACTATGATTATAACTGGCACTATTGGTCTACACAAGCATGTCCACTGCTGTTATTTCTGATAGGAAATCTAAATAAAATTGGTTAGTAGTATACACACAGCAGGAATGTGAAACCCTGAAGATAGGATTCCCACACACTACACTGTGTTTTATCATTTGTGTATGCGGCCTGACAAGAAATGAGGAGCAAAACCGGTTAGCAGAAGCCTATCTGCTTCATATTTTGTGTTCATTAATAAGGTGGATGGTGAAAATCTGATCCAAATTTCATGTTTAGATTCTGTGTCCCTTCTTCAAGTCTACTGAATTCTGCTCACTGAAGTAACAGTCACAGAAACTTCTGTAGTAGGGACACTTGTCCACAAGTAAGTGGTTGGAGATACAGGTGCAGACTCCGTGGATGCTCCGGGAGTGGAAAAAAATAGTGGATGTTCAGCACTCACCACCCATCTGCCGATCAGCGGTTTGGTGGTGGGTGGGCAGGAGGTGGTGGGTGGAGCACGGGTGGTGCACACTCCAGTAAGAGGCAGAGGGAGAGCAGTGCATGCTTGGGGAGAGGGTGGAGCAGCAGTGGGAAGAGGCAAAGAGAGGGTGGGATCTTGGGAGAACAGGAAGAGTGGGGGCAGGGCCTCAGGGCAGAGTGTGAGTGGAAAAATGAAAGCACTTGTGGTCTAAGATCACCACTTTGTGACATGTAGGCCCAACTGCAATTGTCACACGGTGTGGATCAATGCTGCACTGCCCCTACTGTTTTGCTCCCTGTTGCTGGGGGCTAGAGGGACCTGAAACTACAACTCCTATAAGTCATGGCACCAACTCAGGCATTCATGTGAACTCAACATTAATTGCTTAGTTCAATCTATCAGGAAAATCAAATTTTGGTAACATTCTCTTTTTCCATGGCAGAGATTTTGACAAAACTGCAGTTTCTGATAAGAAGTATTTTCCCTGAAGATTTTCAGCTGGCTTTATTGAGAGTCAAAGAGTGTTGGAGAGAGATTAACCTTGGATCCACTGAAAGCTGAGAACCACAGATTCTTTCTTCTCCCTGCCCTCCCCATCTGTCTTGAAAGAACCTCCTTCCCCAAATGCCCACCACCCTCCTTCTGTGAATTCCTTCATCTCCTCTTCTCCTTCCAGCCACAGACTCCTCAGACCACCAAGCCAGAGTCCTGGTGTGGTTCAACTCACCACTGAGATTTTGACCCCTGATTGAAGGGACAGTAGGCTTTCCTCTTCTACTGGTATGAACAGATATTGGACCCATCAGGGCTAGAATACCTCCTGTGTTTGCAGAGACAGCTCTCCTGCTACCATTCTAATGCCAGTAAGTGACTTTACTCTCCCTTCCACTCCCCATCCTCTCAGGCACCTACAGGAATACTAGTTATTTCTCCCATTCTCTCTCCCTCTTCCCCATTCTTTCCAGCAGGTAGGAAGGATCTTGGCAGTCAGTCCGGCCTCTCCTTGAAGGACACCTAATCTCTTTGTTAAACCTACAAGTGTGTCTGATAAACAGGGCAGGCTTGTCAACAGCAATTTTCACTCTGAAGAAAACAGATCTGCAGGCGACATCTCTCCAGCTTGCCCTAGCATCTTGTCCCTGCTCCTGTCAGTGCTGCCCAGAACTGAGGTCCTTGAGGAGGGAGATGGCGGCATCACTGATAGCCTGCCTGACAGGAACCACCTGTTCCATCTCTATCTCCATTTACTGTACACCCACAGGGAAGAAATGGATATACCTCCCATGCTCACTGGCTGGCAGAGAGTGCAATGCATACTTACTACACGGGTGCACAGTCATGCAGCTTGTTGGACCTCAGGTACATGCTCACTAATTCCCTGTCACACACATTACCGATCCTCACACTCATTCTCATTCCAGCACACTTGTCGCTGATTGTGTTCTCCTTCACACTCCTGCCGGTGCAAAACACATTTATTCTCATACCAAACACTCTTCTCTCAGCCATCCCCACCTTTCCCACACTTGTCTCTGAGAGTTTCTCAGGATTTACAAGAAGTGATGAGAGAGGGGAGTGTTTTGGCATAGACATGGGCTGTAGCGAGGTAAGCCAATTGAAGAAGAGAACGAAAGCATATGTAGCAACATAGCCAATATCACTTTCAACCTCTGCTGGTGGAGAGGAAGGACTGGCCTAACCATCATATTTGAATAACTTTGTCATGCTGGAACTAATAGGTCAGACTAAACGAGTTTTTGACTCAGATCCCTTTCCCCAAGACAGGAAGTTCCATTTCCCTAGTTGGATATTTCAGATCAAAACTTTCCAAACTGAAGCTATGTTGATGAGCCCATGATGGCTAAGAGATTCACTCTGGTATTAAGTCACAACACCACCTATTGGGGCACTCCCACATCAGATATTAGTGCAAGGGCATGGTGCTTTTTGTGAAATGTGTAAACTGTTCTGGGATGTTAAATGCTATTAGTATGTGAAATGTCAATGTATTCTACTTGAGTGGGACACAGTATATTGGGGCAGCTGTTTTAGTGGGACATATTCCCGGAAATCGATTTAGCATTAATGATGGTGAATGGTAAAAGCTATTGTTGAACTGGAAAGGTATTGGTACAAGATGAATTTATGCTGAGTGGATGCCTGATGATTATTCAAGATGTCAGGTGTCAGATTCTGGGCTGTGATCTCTTGATACCACATCTCCAAATAAAAGGTTAAAAAGAATAGTTTCTTCAGTACTCCATGGGCCTTCAAAAGGGACTGGGTTCCAGAAACACTAACAAAAATAGTTTCACAGTGTGGAATATGCAGTATTTTCCCTTTTTGGTAGGCAGGCAGAGATTCAAAACACTGAGGACTGTTGCTTTTACTGATTTTCTTCTTCCCTGCCTCTTTTCTTTGGGGGATAAGCCTGGGAAGTGCCATAGAGAGATGTGAAAAAAGAACTTTGAGCATTCAAGTGAGCAGATGTAAAAGTTATAGTTACATGCACATTTCCTGCATCCCCTTGAACATGTGCATTGTAATTATTTGCATTACAGTACCACCTAGAAGCTCTAATTAGGATTAGGATCAGGGTCATGGCAGTAAGTGCTATACAAACAGACTCCTGATCATGCAAAACTGTATGCATGTGCTTAAGTTCGCATAAAAGTTAGTCACACATGCAAGTTGGGCCCATAGTAAGAGGTGGTCTCTGCCCTGGAATAAATAATCTATATCCCCATATAGTCTTTACATAATCAAATGTTGTTTCAATTAATACCTTGTGAGGGTCATAGACATTTCAAAGTCCCTAGATATGTGTATCATCTTGTAGTAAGGCATACTGCTATGCACATCAGAACGGAGTCCAGGAAAGTCATTTATAATGAGTGCAGTACAATACTGTGATAGCCTCACACAGGATAAACATAAATAATAGTGAGCTTGTGCTGGTTTTTATAGAAGTTTAAAATTAAGTTATAGTGCTAATTCTTTAAATAGCTGAAGAATGCAGGGAGAAGGTAGCTTATGCCACTTAGTGTGACTGCTCATGATGCAGAAGGAGAGGCATTCTTCTTTGCAGGTGTGCCATGTACCTCAGGTGGCACATGACCAGGATTCATCAGTGAATTTGGTCAGCTGGTTGGATCATTAGCTTGCTCAGCTGGGTACTGACAGGAAATGGGACATGAATGCTGATCTAGTCCCCTCCTCCCCAGGTGGGGCACTGATTTCAGAGCCTGTTTGCAGCTATAAAAATAATAGACATGAAGTGGGACATCAGGTGGGGTTGGATGTTATCAGGGCTCCAATAAGGATTTGCTTTACCCTCCCCCTGGAGGAAAATATGTGGGAGTTGAAAAGAGTCTTTCCATTATCCTATGTTGAATCCCTGCCTTTGACTCTTCATAGCTCCATCCTCAGCCATCTGTCGGTGCAAATCTGTGCAGCAGTTTGGAGTCAGGACTAATATGAGTCTTCTGCTTCTTAGAGAATTAATATCTAGACATTTTTGAACCAATTCCAAAGTCCTTTGGTGACTTATAGAGAAGATTAAAAAAAAATCTCAGACCATTCCTAGCAGACAAGCATTTTTGTTGCTGACATGGGCTGTCCATCTGGGGAGTGGATTTTATTCTGAAGAATCAGTTTGGGAGGATTCCTTTGAATAAACAGTGAGCAGGTTTAATTTTTTTAAGTTTCAGGTCCAGTAAGAAGCAGCCATTGCTCACCTAAGTTTTTAGACACAGCGTGACTGAAACCATAAACTTATTGAGGCCTTGGGTCCCCCAGCAAAAGTGATGTTTTAAAATCCAAACAGGATCAGACAATAAATAGGACTTAGAACACAACAGTAGCAGTAGGTCTAGCCAAACTAGCATGATAGTGGTTCTAAAATCTTTTGCTTCAAGACATAGGCTGATCATCATCTGGGTTCAGGAAGGAATTCTCCAGTATATTATTATAGTTAAATATGGGAATAGAAGCATTTGTATTCCTTTGAAGCATCTATACAGAGCCTCCTATTTATACTCCTGACTATGCAAATCTGTTCTATAAATTCATTCCCTTCTGCCTTAGGGGAACTTCTCCACTCACACACTGATGATTTCACCCCTGCAGAGAGGGTCACTATAAATACCACATAACTTCTACTCACCTCCTGTTTTGAGGGAGTAAGTGGGACTCAGTCCATGTCTTCATTAGATGGAAGATTAACATTGCTGCGATTGATCTTCCAAAGTTTGATTTAGTGAGTCTAGTTAAGGCTTGCTAAATCAAACTCAGAGAGAGAGCCCCCGCCAGCTGCCAGTTCTCCTGCTTCTGCAAGGAGTAAGGGAAGTCGACGAGAGTGTTTGCTTCTATCGGTCTCCCACTGTGGGGACGGTGGGGAAACGCAAAACAAGGTACATTGACTCCAGCTACATAATGAACATAGCTGGAGTTGCGTATCTTGATTTGACATTCCCTATGAATGTAGACCTGGCCTTAGATGGTACTTAGGCTTTCTGTTGCTCCTCTGAAGAGGGCTGTCTTCCTTTCTCAGTGCCTGTTTCCTGCTTCTGCTCACTGACAGCCCCCAGAAACTAGGGATGTAAAATCCTGTTTAATCAGTTACCAATTAAACTTTACGTTTAACCAGTTAATAAATTAAATGGAGTGAGCAGGCTGGAGCAGCCCCCCTCCTCCCCCCCCCCCATGGACTTGAGGACCCTGCTTCTCTCAACTTCTAAAGTTCTCCCCTCTTCACTTTCCAGACTGAATCCCACAAGGGGTTCCCTGCCTCCAGTCACTAGGAAAAGAATAAAAAGGGGAAGAGACAGAGTCTTTAGCATGGCATTGGGGAGCACAGGCCACTGGCTGCACAAAGGTGGGAGATCACCCTGCAGCCCTCCGCCTCCCATGCTTGGGACATAGACTCAGCGCGAAGCTGCACCCAATCCTGACATAGAACAAGGCCTGGGTCTTCCCCAGAAACACCCTGGGGCATTGCCCTTCTGTAACAGGCACATCAGGTATGGAGCAGGCTCAGCCAGGCAGGATCCAGATGGAGAAGTTCAGTGTAAGGAGATCCAGGTGTGCACTGAGAGTATTCTGTGTGGGAGAGTCTGGGTGGGTAGCTAGGGGCAGGGGAGTCTAGGTGTGTGGGGATATGGATTCAGAGGCTTTTTCATGAGGGAGGTTCCAGGTGCATGGGCAGTGGGACTCTGCATAGGCTTCTGGCTGAAGGTGTCTAGGGCTCGGCAGAGGTGTCTGGATGTGGAGGTCTCTGTGGGGGGGAGGAGTTGGATACTAGGGGAGTCTGGTTTTGTGAGGTGGGAGTCTAGATGCAGTTAGTTGGGGTCAATGACGTGAGGGCCTGGATGTGGGGGCTTAGGGTGATATGGGGTGTGGGACTCATCAGGGTGGGAGTTTGAGTGCAGGGAATTCAGTGGGAGGGGGTCTGGGTACAGGGCAATTCCAGATGCAGGGGTTGAGGTTCAGTGGAGTGGGGTTTTGCCATAAAAGAGTAGGGAGGTTTTGAATGTACCAGGTGAGGTGTGGCAGGAGTGTCTGGGTATGGGAGGTCCAGATGCACTGGGTTGGGTGGATGCGAAGCAGCTCCCTGTACAGTAACTCCTCCCCCCACAGATGAGAAGTGATAGGGGCAGGAAGCAGGGGAGAATGCTGAGCTTCTTGCAGCTAGGAGCGGTTTCTGAGGGTGCATCTGGCACAGCTACTCCTTTCAGGGAAAGAGGAAGTCCCATTCTCTCCTTCCTCCAGCCCAGCCAGGACTAGCAGCTGATTCTGGCTCAGCATAGGAGTCACTGGCTCAGGTGTCCCCAGCCTTACAGTGATTTACCTCTTTGCCATCTGCTGTGGGTGCCTAAAATTCTGTACCTGCACTGCCAGGGTATGTCTACAATGCATTCCTCTTTCGAGAGAGGAATGCAAATGCAGCTGATCGAAATTGCAAATGAAGCGCGGATTTGAATTTCCCGTGCTTCATTTGCATAATCGAATCCGGCCGCTATTTCGAAATACCCTATTTCAAAATAAAAAACGCCGTATAGATGTGGTTATTTTGAAAGATACCCCTTCTTTCGAAATAACCATTAAACCTCATTTTTTAAGGAGTAAGGTTTATTTCAAAAGAAGGGGTATCTTTCAAAATAACCGTGTCTACACGGCGTTTTTTATTTCAAAATAGGGTATTTCGAAATAGCGGCCGGACATGATTATGCAAATGAAGCACGGGAAATTCAAATCCACACTTCATTTGCAATTTCACTCGGCTGCATTTGCATTCCTCGCTCGAAAGAGGAATACAGGGTAGACATACCCCCAGGGAATGGTGCATGATTGCTCTTGTAGCTTCCCTTTACTTCCCTGACAAAGTCATTTTTTGCAGGGAGCAAAGAAAACTGTGGGGGACATGCATTCTGCACATGCACAGTGGTGCAGAATTCCTCCAGGGGTAACCAGTCTATCATAATTCTTTGAGGGGGTTAACAACTGTGGACAAGAACTATCCAATGGATATAATGTACTTGGATTCCATGGGGCCATGAGGATTTGAGAGCTCCAGAGTCCGTAATATAAGTGGAAATTGCTTTCAATAGTTAGACACTTCCCCCAGGAAACATTCCCCTTCCACCTCCCCACATACCTGAAAGCTACTCCTGCAAAGCTGGTTGTCCAATAATTGATCCGTATAGAGCTTGTGGAGGAGAAGGAAAGTTTTCTTCAGTTTGAAGTTACCCTGACATCTCTGAGATACTGCCCGGCTTATACATTCTGCTGTGACATAAGATCACACCTGTAAAATTTCAAGCAATCTGTGGGGTCAGAAATGGGATTATAACAGGGGACTGCCTCCACTCTTAACTAATTAGAGACTAGTTGTTCTCCACAGCTACATTCATAAAAGTGGCTTTCAGCTGTATTGCTTTGGACAGCTAGGAAAATGGGATCCTGTGATTGGTGTTTCAGAGGCTTGAATGACTAAACAGTTCCTGGGCTCAGTTCTACAGTGTTTAAGGAGGATAATGGCTATTAAAATCTAATCCAAGATGAATTCAGTTTCCTCTGCCTCTCTCTGCCTTTAATCTTCCCTCCAAGTTCACAGCTCTCTTTGACTCCCTCTGTTCTCATGTCAGCAGTCCCAGGAAAGTGCAATAGAGAGAGAAAGCAAGCAGCAGAAGAGGTTGGAAAAGCAGAGATTTCTAGCAGTGCAAGCAGTGACTTGGATTAAAATCACCACAATTTGTCTGAAAGCAAAGTCTTAAAGGAAACCAGGGGATTCAAGAAAGTTATTGCAAACTTCCAGCAGTGAGCAATAGATAGATCACAAAGAGTTCCACTCCGCCCTCCTTAGCCCTCTGAGATTTACCGCTGCAGGGTGGTTTTCTTTATTTCTTTTTCTTTTCCCCCCCTTTTTTTTGCAGCATAGTAGGTTCAGGGGATGCTAAAGAGTGACAAGGCCTTTCATCTATAAATTACTGGTTCAAATGCAGTCAGTATCATATAATTGTTATTGTATTAGAATCCCAGACCAAATTACATCCTGCAACTGTAGTCTGCCCTGGCCTCACCTTCTAGCTCCTTTTTGGGTACTCCTGACTTGACAGGAAGAGTAAGAGAGATTTCATTGTGCCCTTTCCTGGAGGCTTACTTGTGTTCTCTCCTGTTTTGTCATTTCCCTTAATTTACAATAAGTTATCCAGGTTGAAAGCATGCAACCTCTCTTTGTCTATTGGAAAGAGGAAAGGCCCTTGTGCAAGCTGTGTATTTGTTCAACTAAAGTTTTTTGCTGGGGTACGTCTAAACTACATTCCTCTTTCGAAAGAGGGATGTAAATTAGACATATCGAAATTGCAAATGAAGCCAGGATTTGAATTTCCCATGCTTCGTTTGCATAATTGCGTCACGGCGTTCTGTCAAAAAACGCTATTTCGAAAGTGAAACCACAGTCTAGACATGGTTCTTTCTAAAAGAAAAGCCTTTTTTGAATGATCCTGTATTCCCTTGAGTAAATTAGATCCTTGAGGATCCTTTTCTTTTCAAAAGAACTGCGTCTAGACCACGATTTCACTTTCGAAATAGCGTTTTTCGACAGAACGCCGTGACGCCATTATGCAAATGAAATTCAAATCCTGGCTTCATTTGCAATTTCGATATGTCTAATTTACATCCCTCTTTCGAAAGAGGGATGTAGTCTAGACATACTCCTGGAGATTAGACAGATTCTGTGCTGGCTGCTTGGTGTCCTATGCAGCATTGCTTAATGTAGTGATTTTAGTGCCACTCTAGCAATTTGGGGGTGTTTTTGTCTCATGTAAACATGACAAGGGTCTGCAAATTCATGAATCACCCTCCCCAGTTCAAAATGACCACCATCCATTCCTGTCCATGGGAATGAAGCCAGCAAGATGGCTGCCATTTCCCCAAAGTCTAGCTGTCTGTGGAAGTGAGGCCGCCCTGAATAAAGCTGCCTGCCATCTCTTACTGTTTTCAGCAAGATGGAAGCCCTGCCTACAGGGAAGGTGACTGCCACTTAATGGACTAGGAGGCCAGACATAACAGGGATTGTGATGAGCAGTAAAGACACTGAAAGATGGAGGGAGAGCAGGCACTAGAGGGTGGGGTAGGAGACAGTTAGAGTTTCAGGGGAATGGGATGAAGGGCGATGTGAGGGCAGGAGGGAAGCTGATGGGGTGCAGAGAACACTGATAAAGGTGGGAGATGGAATGGATAGAATATCAGCTCCCCTACTATGGGGGCAGAATTAAGACACAGTGTCAGGGAAGCATCGGGAAACCCTATGTTGCCGCTGCCAATGGAGTGCTGTACTACAGAGGCTTTCAGTTGCCAGGGTTGTCATCTCAGGCACCTTCTACCAACACTATATTCCCCTAAGAAAATGAGATATTAGATCGTTTGGGAAGTGTGGCATAAGGCCAGCCTCTCTGATGTAAGACTGGGCTGATGGCTCCAGAAGGCCTTTTGCATCCCAACCCGATCTTCCACAAATCTAAGAAGCGTGACAGGGGCCCAGGCCTTACTGACCAACTCCCAAGCTGACTAAACAGTTTCATACTGGTCAGGAGAGACTGGGGGAATTTAAAAAAGCTTGTACTGATCAGGCGGGATTTGCTTATGGCCAGTTTATTTACACATACCATTAGTGAAGCCATAAGAACTGCTTGGGGGTTATTTCTGTGAGGAGTGTTGCTACAGTCATTCTATCTGAGGTCAGTTCCTTAAAGAGAAACCAGCTACTGATTTGTTATACATTGTAGCTGGGCAGAATATGGCTTGCCTGACACATAGGCCACATCAGTGCTTGGAGCTGGGGATGTCATTCTTAGCTTGCATAGATGTACCCACACTAGCTCAAGCCCCACTTACATAGCCAGGGGGTCTGGGTGGCTAAGTACTTGGAGTGACTAGCCCAAGCTTCTGGCAGAGCTATCCCAGCTACACAGCTCAAGCTAGCACAGGTACATCTCTGTGAGCTGGGAATCACACTCCCAGCTCCAAGCCTAGACATAGCCTGAGATGGGCTCAGATTGCCAAATCCTTGCCTCTGAGATATGCCAGTCCCCAGAGCATGTGCCCTGGCTGGGCAGGGGGCAGTATTGCCCACACTCTGATAAGCCCTGCCCCTGAGGGTGCGTCTAGACGGTGACACTATTTCGGGATACTTCTGGTATCCCGAAATAGCTATTCCGCGTCTTTTAAACAAGCCTGTTATTTCAAAATAGCTTTTGAACTAATGTTGTGCTCGCTGTGTTGACATCCCTTGAAACCTTGTTCCACGAGGATTAAGGGATGTTTCAAAATACACTCGAAATAACGAGCTATGCAAATAATGAGCTATGCAAATTGCGTAGCTTATTTTGAGTTATGGGTGCAGTGAAGACGCACCTAACTGTTTCTGGTTCTTCAGAATCGGCTCTTGCCTGCATGCTTGCCCCCCACTATACCTAAACCTGTGTTTATGGTCCATCTGTCTCCCCACCCTCATTTTAAGCACACTGCCCCCTACACCTGGAGCATCCCCTCTCCTCCTGTATACATGCCCTGTCCTCCTTTAAATCTACTTGTGACTCATTTCCTTCTGACTTGAGCTCCTTTGCTGTTCTCATCTGCATGTTGGCCAGGAAGCCTATGTATTTAAAACCAAAGCAAAGCAAACAAAGGCCGGGGAGTAGGGCACAGAGTCCTGCTGCCGGTGCCAACTCCTGCCAGCTGCTGGCTGGACCCTCCTACCTGGGGGGGGCATGGGGGTGCACGAGGGTACACATGGCTCTCATGCACCGTCCTTGAGTCACTTGTGACTTAAACCAAAGCAATGGTTTGGTTGTACCAGGAAAATGGGATGTGCCTGGAATGGGATTGCTTCTCACAAAACCACCCAGAAAAGAAACAGAATCACCAGGCAGGGGAAGGGGACTGTCTGGAAACATGCTTCCCCTGTCTGGGACTGCCCCAGCCTTGAGCCTCCCGCCCCCAGGCACTCTTTAGAAAGGGTAGGGGCTGAAGCTCTCTCCCCCACAACCCCAATTCATATGGGAACATTGCTGGCTGTTCCCCTTCCTCAGGGAGAGAGGGGAAAGTGCACAGTTTGCTGCATTCTTCACTCTGCCTGGGGAGTACGGGGGGCAGATGAACTTGGGCCTGTCTGAACCAGGGGACATGCACTCCTCCCTGGCTCTGACTGATGGAGCTTCAGTGGCCATGGAGAGGTGCTTCTCACCTGGCTCCAAGCTGCTGTGGTGAGAGAGGCTGGGGTAGTTCTCTCTCTCTGGGACAGTGCCCCATATCCCATCTGGGACTGCCTGAGCGTGGGGTCTGAAACTCCTCCACCTCCGATTTTTACAGGAATATTGTTGGATGTTCTCCTTCTTCAGGGACCAAGGGGAAAGTGCACAGTTTGCTACATTTCTCACTCTGTCTTGGGAGCATAAGGGGGAGATAAACCTGGACCTTCCAAGCCAGGGTACATGCACCCCTCCCCTGGCTGTACCTTCTGAAGCTACAGCAGCCAGGGAGAAGCGCTTTTCACCTGGCCCCAAGCTGCTGTGGTGAGAGAGGGCTGGAGTAGTTCTCTCTCCCCAGGGCAGGGTGCGTATTGAGTTCCTCATCCTCAGCCTCACTCCAGAGCAATGATTTAAATGAAAAACAAAAATTAATTTTGTTAAGGACCTGAGCAAGGTCAAGCAAATATAGTAATTAAATATATATTCTTACTTTGTTACTAACTGTTGAACACACTTGAACCTCCTTTCTCTGGGTGTCCCTAATCCGGGAACACCCGTGGTACAGAGGAGGAAGCATCTCTGCACCACCGCTCCCCCTTGCCCTGGCCAGGAGAATGGCAGCGCAGCCATGCGCTTCTCCTGTGGCTTTTCTCCACTGCTCCCATAGCAAAGGGGGAAGGGGGAGGTGCCTGGGAGCAGCGTGGGGTGCGGAACCACATGTGTTCCTGGGAGCGGGGCGCCAGGTAAGTGTCCCGTCCACATCTGCCTCGTGCCCAGACCCCACAGCACCCTTCCTGGCCTGACAAAATCTTTACTCCATCATACCCTGTTTCCCAGGGTTGCCAGATTAAAGAGGTTCCAGTGAACAACAATTGAAAAAATTGTAGAAAGATCTAGGTTACTTTATCACTTTTTTCAGTTCATCAAGTGTGGAGTAGCTCGTTTAACTTTTGGAAACACCCTATTATGGGAAGATCTGGTAAGTTTATACTGCACCTGCCTGAGGTTCTGTGTGTGTTTGATAAATTGGAAACTGACTTTAAACAGGAGAGAAAGAAACTCACACTGTCAAGCCACTTTCATAATATTGCCAACCCCAGATGTTCAAAAATCATGAATCAGGCTCACCAAAAATCATGAGTTTGTCATGAAAATAATGACACTACATAAAAAGAATAGTTTTGGTGACCTTTTAATTTACATTCCACTTTTTGAGCCTTTAAGGTACACTGGGATCACATTTTGAAGCTTTCTGCACAGCTACAAGGGCCGGAAATTTGAAGGCAGAAATCATCATATATCCTTTGACTTCAGGAGCTGGGGGTATGTCTACACTAGCCCCCTAGTTCGAACTAGGGAGGCTAATGTAGGCATTCGAAGTTGCAAATGAAGCCCGGGATTTAAATATCCCGGGCTTCATTTGCATCTTCCCGTGCGCTGCCATTTTTAAATCCCCCTTAGTCTGAACTCCGTGCCCACAGCTACACGCGGCACGGAGTAGGTAGTTCGAATTAGGATCTCTAATTCGAACTACTGGTACACCTCGTTCCACGAGGAGTAACGGTAGTTTGAATTAGAGATCCTAATTGAACTACCTTTACCCGTGCAGCTGCAGCGGGCACGGAGTTCAGACTAAGGGGATTTAAAAATGGCGGCGCTGAAGATGTAAATGAAGCCCGGGATATTTAAATCCCGGCTTCATTTATGCGATTGAATGCCTACATTAGCCTCCCTAGTTCGAACTAGGGGGCTAGTGTAGACATATCCTGGGGCTTTAAGGAAAGCAATCATTATCATGAGACTTGTGACAAAATCATGGGAGTTGGCAGCACAACTTAACATTTCTGTTTAAAGGCCAGAAACAAAAAATTACAGAGATTGAGTTGCAGATTTCATAGAAGAATATTTTAAATCAAACACCAAGAAAATCCCACATTTTAAAGTTGGGGCCGGGGGAGGCGAATTGAAACTTCTGAAGCATAACAGGGCAACTGTAGGCAGGAAAGGCAAATAAACAGACCCAGGTGCTCTAGGCAGCTCTTCCTCTTGAAAGAAAGTTGGAGGGTCACATTTTGTCCTTAATCAAGTAAAACTTCTATTGTCATCAGTGCCTTCTCTCATCGATATGAACATCACAGTAAACACGTAATAACATGTGTGGTCAATAACTATACACTTCATAATTAAATATCTGAGCCATCTTATCCAGAGTTACACATCTTATATGCATTGCCTCAGGGACTACATTTTCTGGCATATTCTGAATAGTGCAGAGCACACAGATGGTGCCCAGTGAATAATACAAATCATGACAGTAATCATCAACTTCATGGACTTTGTGGATGCAATTTCTGTTCTTTGTTCTGCAGTTGGCCCAAGTACAGCTGAAACTCTAAGAATCTGAGGTATAATCACATCTGATACTCATATGACACTTTCACATTCCTTCCTTTTCTCAAACTCAGAACAAAAAATGACAAAACAAAATGGTTTTCAGTTAAAATCTAAAATTGAACAGCAGGCATTGCTGTACAAGCTGGCCTGGGGCAGAACCTGCCACCCATTTGGTGGTTAAGTGCTTGTCTCTTATTTGACTCTCATTCTCTTTCTTTCTTTAGCCTTTCTGACCTCTCTGCTGCTTTTCTTACTGTCATCCATGTTGAGCATATGGATGGGGTTATATGAATGCGAATAACAGTCACATTCCAATAGTGATTCCATTCTCCGCGGCATAAGCTCTGATTGGGGCAAAATATAATAGAAATATTTATTAATGGAAATTTTGAATTGGACTGAGGACCCCAGCTACTCTATGGTATGTATGGAGTTCAGAGGTGTATTCATATAGGCCCCCAAACACAAATTGAGGTGGAAACCCTAACACACAATTCTGAAATAAGCTCTTATCAATCCTGCCCATTGAAAACATTCCTTGTAAAGTTCACCAACTTCTCCTTCCCATCCCATGTTGCCTTCTTCTCTGTCACCTAAGGCCCTTGGACTCCAGGATTCCTAGGCACTGCTGGGGTGAGATTTCTGGCCTGTTGCTGTATGAGGGACAACAGCAGATTATGGTTGTAGAGGGACTAGAACTGTGCACAACTGTCCCCAAGGGCCTCAGCTGTTCAGAGCTTGAGGACACAAGGTTCACTGTACATACTGATTTTGGGTAGCTCATGTTGGGCACACAAAATTGTGGCTCCCAAAATATGAGGTGACTTTGGAAACTGGCTGTTAGCCCCACCCCTTCCCTCCGGACACACAGATTCATTTCTGGAGTGTTTCTGGCTTCTTGCTGTCTACACAGAAGAATGAGGTCTCAGCTACAGTGACTATTCACTGTTCTCTCTTCCTCCCATGTTTGTGCGTCGTCCCCCTTTTCTCTGTGCTTCTCCTCACACTTTCCTTTCTTGGTGCTTAGATCACATGCCAATAGCAGCCTTATAAATACTTATGATTCTCATTGACTGCCTTTTTGACTATCTTCCTTCCTTCCTCACTTCCCCTTAGCTCTATGCAGTCCTTTCCTGTCTCTCCTTTTCTTCTCTTCATTATTGATTATTACTGGTATTTGAATGGTGCAGCTAATGATGAAGCATGTGCAGCACAGACTCAAGCATACTAGATAGGGTGTCCATATTCCCCTAAGCTGGAAACAGGAGTGTGGGGCTGGCCAGAGCTGCTGGGCATTGCTGCTTGTCCACCTGAAAGTTCTTCTGCACCCCCCTTGGAGCCAAGTAGCAGAGATGGTGTTTGGGGGGAAAGAGGAATGGGTATGAGCTGGGATCTGGGCAGCAAAGCAGGCTGAGAGTGTGCAAGAGTATGTGGGTACTTTTCACAGCTTAGGCTACTGAACTACAATCCAGCTACAGCGCAGTGCCCCTTTGGGTGCTGGGATAGCAGAGGGTAGGGAGAAGGTTCTGGATAGCACTTCTTGGGAAGTGATGGGAAGCCAGAATGTGACAGAAGGGGGCAACTGGGGAGGAAAAGAGACTGGGTGGGTGGGTGGGGACTGGAGAGGGCTCTGGAGATCAACCTTGAAGGATGGGGGGTGGGGAGTTCACAAGCCTGGGGTTAGGGCCCTGGGGACCACTCATGGGTGGGGGGCACAAGACCAATGTGGGAGCTCTGTATGTGGGGAGGGGGGAAGATATGACACACTTGGTGCTGTCGGGTACTGACCAGCTGATTTACCTGGTAGATAGGAGGTTACCACAATGGAAGGTCAGGAGATACATTTGATGTGGCACAAAAATACATCATGGTAGCTTCTTTTACAGCAGGTGTGGGGAACCTTTTTTGGGTTGGGGGCCATCGACCCACAGAAAAATCAGGCGGGGGCCACACAAAAGTGAGAAACAAAAAACCAACCCAAACAAAACAAAAAAAACCCCAACCCATACAAAAACAAATCCTCACTGATGTGGCTCCTGACTGAGAAGGAGAAAGACACTCCTCACATTCCCCTCACACACCAGAGCCTAGAGGGGCCCAAGCTAGATTTTGTGTGCTCCAGCCCCATTGGGGGATAGCAGGGGGAGGACAGAGAATCAGCATTGGCTCCTCAATGCTAGGAGGGAGCCCTGAGCCTTGGGGACTGGATCCAGGCAAGCCAGGGGCTCCATCCAGCCCCCAGGCATTAGATTCCCCACCCCTGTTTTACAGTGAGTTGTTTATGTTGTAGGAACAGAGCTGGAGCAGAGGATATTGTCTTTGAAAAGTCATGGAAGATGGGAGAGATTCCAGAAGACTAGAAAAAGGCAAACATAGTGCCCATAGATAAAAAGGGAAATAACGACAACCCAGGGAATTACAGACCAGTCAGTTTAACTTCTGTGCCAGGAAAGCTAATGGAACAAATAATTAAAGAATCAATTTGCAAACATCTAGAAGATAATAATGTGACAAGAAATAGCATGGCTTTGTCAGGAACAAATCATGTCAAACCGACCTGATAGCTTTCTCTGATAAGGTAACAAGTCTTGTAGATAGGAGGGAAGTGGTAGGTGTGATATACAGGCAGTCCCCGGGTTACGTACAAGATAGGGACTGTAGGTTTGTTCTTAAGTTGAATTTGTATGTAAGTCGGAACTGGTACATATTGTAGGGGAAACTCTAGCTAAACATTTCTCCAGAGCTCAGTTTTATTCTCCCACACCTCACTTCCCTCAGTCCTTTATTCTCAAGCTGAGGTGTCTGCTGAGAAAGCGCTCCGCCTCCCTGGTCTGCTGGGGTGGAGAGCGCAGCTAGTGCGGGGTTGCCTCACACCGTTTGTAAGTAGGGATCCAATGTAAGTTGGATCCATGTAACCCGGGGACTGCCTGTATCTAGACCAGTGTTTCTTAAACTTTTTAAGACTGAGGAACACCAAACAATAATTTTTTTTTTTATGGGAAACACCAAGGATTTTTTGTTGAGCAAAAAAAAAAAAAAGCTTGCCCCTTTAAGGGCAGCCATTTTGAACTCTGTTCTCTCCATGTGTGGTGACCATATTTTCTGAACCAAAATTAGCCACATCCCCTGACCTCTGTTAACCATGCCCCTGACTCTCGGGGTCAAGATGGACACATGACCAGAAGTAAAAGGTGTTGTGTGACCCCCTCTAAGAACTTTTCCCACCATCTTTTCCCACCATCCTACCAATAGGGATGAGTTTGGCCCCCACCAACCCCCCCTCATGCAACTATCCTGCAATTGCATTAACCCAATTTGTATCACATTAACTTAGGGGTGGGGGGTGGGGGGTGGAGGCTGGGGGAAGTTTTCCCTCTAAGATTTTCCTCCCATGAGCAGAATGAATTTTGTGTTGTGCACTAGTATTGAGTTCATGTGGCTTGTTTGGATGTACCACTGTGGCACCCAATTTATTAACAAATATCTTATAAACTTCTCCCTTCTCCCTCTGCTGCCCTGTCTCCTCCCCTTACTCCATCAGCTCCCCGGTGCCTGCTGCCCCCCACCCCTCATCCTCCTCTGCTGTCCTGACTCTTGCCCTTCTCACTGACTTCAGCCCTCGTGGGACCTACCCCCTGCACCAGCCCTTCTCTCTCCCCTGTGCCCACTCCTCCAGTAGCCCCACCCTGATCATGTGTAGCTACCCCTCCTCATCTCCTATCCTAACACCTCCCTCTACACACCTGCCATGCCTCTCTCCTCTGGTGCTGGGAAGGGTTGGGGGGAGAAAGGGCCGTGCACAGAGCGCACCAGCAGAGCCCGAATGTACCCCGCTCTGCAGCGCTTCAGCTGGGTTCTGCGCACCCCCTGCCAGGACTCCGGCGGCAGCTCCCAGGAGTGGCTTGCTGGGTTTGACCCCCAACCAGCGCCCCTCCCCCTCCAGCAGTGGTGGCGGCCACCTGTGGATGTAGGAGGCCGGGCTGGCAGCCACACACAGCAGAGGCAGTCCCGCAGCGGGAGGGAAGGGCCACGCGGGGAGACACGGGGGGCACTGCATGTGAGCTCGGAGCTCTGGACATTGCGCGCCACCGGCAGCGGCCCTGGCTGCCCGTGAAAAGCACCAAGGGAGCCACTTATGTGCTGGGTGGAGGTGGGGAGTTGCTGCTGCACTGCGCTATCGGTGGGTGTCTTTAAATCAGCGATTGTCCTGGAAAAAAAGGGACATATGGTCACCATATCTCTGTGGCACACCTCCGACTGCTGCCACGGAACACACTTTAAGAAACGCTGATCTAGACTTTAGTAAGGCATTTGACGCAGCCTCACATGACCTTCTCATTAAACTAGGGAAATACAACCTAGATGGAGAAATGGTCTGAGGTAAAAAGGATAAATTTCAATAAGGACAAATGCAAAGTACTCCATTTAGGAAGGAACAATCAGTTTTACACATTCAAAATGGGAAATGACTGCCTAGGAAGGAGTATAGTAGAAAGGGACCTGGGGGTCATGGTAGATCACACGCTAAATATGAATCAACAGTGTAACACTTGCAAAAAAGCAAACATCATTCTGGGTTGCATTAGCAGGAAAGTTGTAAATAAAAAAACAGAAGTAATTTGTCAGTTCTACTCTGCTCTAATTAGGCCTCAACTGGAGTACCGTGTCCAGTTCTGCCCAGAAAACATGTGGACATATTGGAAAAAGTCCAGAGAAGAGCAACAAAATGATGAAAGGTCTAGAAAACATGACCTATAATGCAAAATTGAAAACAATTTGTTTAGTTTGGAGAAGAGAAGGGGACATGATAGCAGTTTTCAAGTACCTGAAAGATTGTTACACGAAGGAAGGAGAACAATTATTCTCCTTAACCTCTGAAGATAGGACAAGAAGCAATGTGCTTAAATTGCAGCAAGGGAAGTTTAGGTTAGACATTAGGAAAATCTTCCTGACTGTCAGGGTGGTTAAGCACTGGAATAAATTGCCTAGGGAAATTGTGGATTATCTCCATCATGGGAGATTTAAGAGCAGATTAGACAAACACCTATCAGGTATGGTCTAGATAGTGCTTGGTCCTGCCATGAGGGCAGGTGACTGGACTTGATGACCTCTTGAGATCCCTTCCAGTCCTAATATTCTTTGATTTTATAAGGGGCGAGTTCAGTGAAGTGAGGCAAACTTTCTCTTTCCCCATTTCCTGGGTATCTTGTTTTTAAACAGCCATCACTTCTGATACCATTTTCAGAATGAGCATTGGAAGTAAATAAAGGACGCAAAAGAGCTGAAAGGGCTTGTTACAGAAAGCTAGTTGGGAATGCCAGGTGATGGGAGCAGGCAGTAGGATTGCTGCTGTCTGTATGGATTGGCTGTCCTCATGGCTGTGTCTGTTAACTTTTCTCAGAAAAGGAGGGTGAACTTGTCTGCTCTCTCAGGGAGGAGAGTTGTGGCCTGAAGAGAACATTTCAGACCTATTCCTCATCCATAGCTAAGGATTTTTTTTCCGTTTTGTTGTCAATGGTGGGCTAGAATCAGGCAAAACACCATTAAATCACAGAAGGAGCAGATTCTCAGCTGGTATAAATCTGTAGCTCCATTGACTTGGAGATAGAATAATTGACATCTGAAGAAGTGGGTTGTGCCCACAAAAGCTCATTATATCATCTACATGTTTTGTTAGTCTTTAAGGTGCTGCAGGACTATCTGTTGTTTTTTAAGTTTTTACATCAGCTAAGTATTTGAGTAACTCTGTCTCCTTTGTGTTCTGATCCTGGCTTCCCATTTTCTTTTCTGCATCAAAGCAAGCATTTTGTTCCACTTTCAGCAAAACTGAAATAAAAAAAAAGTCAACTGTATTTCATTACATCTTTTTTTGACATTTTTGAAAAAGAAAGCTTTTCCTTTGAAACACTTTGCCTCACTCTACACAGCACAGTAGTAGTGGCCAGGCATGTGAGGAAGGGACAAGGAGATGGCTGCTCCCTCCTGTCATGCTTTGTTCCGTACCTCCTGACTCAAAGGATTCATGTTGTAATCTGATTTCTCCTCAGTTGTAAAAAGCCACCATCACTGAACAGCTGCAGTGCCCAGGAACAGACTTGGACAGGACAGTGTCCCATGAACTTGCCAAAGACTGAGCTGAACTCTTACCTGCCACTGTTTGTCTTCTCTTACAGGAATGAAACTGTTTTACACCAGTTCTGTTGCCCAGCAGCTGATGCAGAGCAGAAGCCTTCATCTCTGGACTCCTCACCAAGGTGGGAGATTGCTGTCACCATGGGCATCTTCTTTCCATCCCACTACCTCATCACTCTCCTACCTGCCCCAAATACACAGCCCACACCCTGCTGTCATTCACCCCATCCCACCTATAAACCTGCCTCCAACATCACTCTTCCTCATACACCCCTCACTCTTCTTTCCAGCTATGTCTACACTGCGATCTTCTTCCGGAAAAAGATACGCAAATTGCAAACCGCAATTTGCTTACCCTTTTCCGCTTTTTTTTAGAAGAGGCTTTTCCCACTTTTGGCCCATCTACATTTGGCCAAATGTGGGAAAAACCTCCTCTTTTGGAAGAGCCCTTATTCCTCATAAAATGAGGATTACAGGGCTTCCGGAGGAACATGCCCGCTTTTCTGGAAACTGTTCCGAAAAAGCTGACACATTCCCTGGATGCGGCAGAGTTTTTCTGGGATACCTCTGGTATCCCGGAAAAATTCAGTAGTGTAGACATAGCCTCTCAGATACACCATCTGATACATTACAGTCACATACTTCAACCACTACACACACACACACACACACACACACACACACACTTGGTCTCACACCCTCACCCCCTCCACCGGGGCTTAGGGCTTACGCTGGTATCACAGAAATCCCAACAATGGTATTTCATAACAAATGTCATGGGTGGGACAGCTTGTTTTAATGCTATTTTAGCTGTTGCCAGGTGGGCTGAATTTGCCAGTGAAGGGTAATTTGTAATGGTACCATCCTGCATACCAGTTAACATGTCATGTACCCACATTGACCATGCAGCTGAGACTGATGCAACCCTCCCTGCTTGGCAGGTGGCATCAGAACCGATCCCCAAAGTCAAAAAAAAAAAAAAAAAAAAAAGACAAATAAAAAACATCCTGGAGATCCATTTCCAGCCAGCAGTGCACAAACAAAACCAGCCCCCAATGTCACTTGCTACAGTTCCACTGATAGGAAAATCCTGTCTTGAAAACTGCAGGCAGCATGCTAGGAAATGCCCTAAGGGAGGGGTATGGTCCTACGGCATTCTCACTTTGCCACTGGAAAGTGCAGCTTTTGACATGACCGTGTTTCACTCTCTTCCCTGGCTGTTGTCAGCAATGGCTCCACCTGAGAGATGTCTGACCACTTTAGCTGGGCTGGGTGTCCTAGTCCACGTTAAGCCTTGCTCTCCCTTCTCTCACACTGTCACAGCACTGAGATATGATGCTGACAGGGATCTCAGAAACACCTGGGCTAGACAAAATGCCAAGACGGATGCAGCCGCCACTGTCCATGTACTCTCTCATCACCACCCATTCCCAGCTCCCTCTCTCTCACACTCTCCCGTCCTTCTCTGTCTCACCCAGACCCATGCTCCTTCTTTTCTCAGCCTCTCATACGCCCACTTTTGGCAGCTAGAGGGCTTGTTTTTGGAGATTTGTATCCCATTGGTGGAGTCTTTCATCTGACCTCTGACATTAACATTGGAAGCCAGCGTTCCTGGGACTGGCTCCGGGGGGGAAGGGGGCAGGTGAGTTGCAGTGGCAGGGCGGTAGTCTGCATTATACTCTTTGGCTTCATTTGTCCTGCTCACTGGAACACCCTCTGTGTTCTGATCACCCTTCAATGACACATTTGAGAACTGGACAGCTGTGAAGAGAACAAATGGGCACATGCATCGGGGAATGTGTGGGGTCCTGCTGTACTCAGGGAGAGGCAGGGAGAGTGGGTTGCCTCCTGCCCTTGAGTAGCCAAGACTAAATGTGGCAGGAAGATAAGGATAAGCCTCTGTGCTGAGCTGGCCTTCAGTGCTGAGGGCCAACGCTTGGGGAGGGTTGCCTAAGCCTTGAGTGGGGTCTAGAGCCAAACTTCAATGACTGTGACGGGGGATGTAAGCCCTATGAGGAGGTTACGTCTGGAGATTGCTACGATAGAGACAGTTGGGCCTTTCACCTGCAACTCTGGAAAGATAAAACTCTGGGTCATGTGCTTTGCTTGGCTTGACTGAGACCACTTTTAGCCTGAGCTTTCAGTGCCCACAACCCTTTGGGCTCGCCCTCTTTCTGTCTGCTCCCTACTCCACCTCATTTCTAATGTGTTTGTGGGGTTTTTTTTGGCTTAGTTTTTAGTCCTTTGTGGATATAGCTACACTGTGATAAAAGGCCCACAGCAGAGCCACAGCTGGCCCAGCTCAGCTAATGCTAGCTCTGGCTCTGGGGCTATACAGTTGCCGTGTAGATGTTTGGGCTTGGGCTGGAGCCCAGGCTGTGGGACCCTCCCACCTCACAGGGCCTCAGAGCCTGGGATCCAGCCTGAGCCCAAATACCTATGCTGCAGAATTATAGCTCCATGGCCCAGGCCCTGCAAACCTGAACAGCTGTGGGTCTCCCATTGCAGTGTAAACCCTATGGCTATGTCTACACTACAAGGTTTTTGTGCAAAAACAGCTGGTTTTGCACAAAAAATGGCGGTGTCTCCACCCCTCAAGCATGTTTTGGCGCAAGAAAATTGACAGAATAGAGGACTTTTGCCGGTAGAGTTATTCCTCTCCCCACGAGGAATAACTCCTTTTTGCGCTACAGCTCTTGCGCAAAAAGGCAGGTGTGGGCCCTCCGGAGGCATTTTTGAGCAAGAAACCCATATGGGAAAAAGCACAGGTGCTCTGATAGCCATTCTGTGAATGGCCATCAGAGCTTTCTTGCGCAAGAGCATCCATGCAGTGTGGACGCTCTCTTGTGCAAAAGCACATCACTTTTGCGATGTGCTTTGAGGTCTGGACGCGCTTTTGCGCAAGAAGTTTTTGCTCAAGAACTCTTCTGCAAAAGGCTTCTTGTGCAATAACCCTGCAGTATAGACTAAGCCTATGTATCTCTGGTCTGAAGGGCTTAGTCACTCCCAGAAGGTTTTAAACTCTATGGTGAGTTGCAGTGTGCCTAACCCACAACCCTTCTCATTAACCCACCAACTTCCTACAGTGCTGGCAAAGATATTGCAAATAATTGAAGCCCATAATGTTTCAGACTCACTTGCTGTTTGTAGTAATGCTGGGGAGACACAGAATTCCTGCCTCTAGGTCTGCTGGGTGAATGGAGGCAGTAGAAATTATTCTGCAATTAGGGTTGCCAGGTGTCCGGTTTTGAACTGGACAGTCCAGTAGTTCTGTTTGGGAAACAAATTGAGAAAATATAAATGTCTGGTATTTCCTAAATAAGATGTCATGTAGATTGTGATGTAATGTCAAGTGTGTCCGGTATTTTTGTTGAAACCATCTGGCAACCCTATCTGCAATACTTTGTTTGAAAGCATCCTAGTATTTGTCATGCTGAAGACTCCACTTGAGTCCAGCCCATGGAGCTTGGAATTAGGTCAGGGTCCAAACTTCCCCCACAAACTTCATAATTTGGGCTCCTGGTTATACCCTTTTACGTAACTGTCTCTTTGTGTGTCTCATGCCTTGACCTTGCCTGTTATCATGTGCTGCCTGTTATCCAGTCTCCCTCCTTCCTTCGCACAGAGCCAGTCTCCCTCGCAGCTCTGGTGCGACAGTCCACAGCAGCTTCCTCATAGCTTGGCCATCGTGCCAAGGAAGCATATTCCCTGGAAAGAGGAAGAAGTGCTGGGAGGTTCCCAGGTATCGCTATAAGCCAGTGACACAAAGGCCAGCCGGGCCTGAGGAATGACTCTGCCTTGTGGGCAGTCCAAGTCTGGGTCCTGAGCTCAGTGTCTTACCCCTCCCCAGAACCTGCTTTCAGGATGCCAGCACTGTCGGTGCAATATGTTCATCCAGCCCACGAAGCTAAGAAAGCCCCTCATGTCACTGTTATCATGTGCTCTCCTCACAGCCAGGCCTGCTGAGAGACTGGGGAGAGGGAGAGCAAAGGGAGCAAGTGTCCCAAGGCCCAACGATTCTAAAGGCAGAACCCAGAGCCCGGGGCCCTTTAAATGGCTGTGGCGTGCTCCAGGGGGGCTCTAAGGGCTGGGGGGGGGTGGGGTGCCATACTCGGAGTAGCACTGAGGGCTGGTAGCCCCTGGCCCTGGCCCTTTTGCCTGAGGCTCGGAGCTGCCCCCACATCTTGCCCGGCTCTCCTGCCTGTAGCTGACCCCCGGAGCAGCATTGATTGGCTAGAAGGCGGGTGGATTTCCATGACCCAGAACCTTGAGGATGATGGAAAGGAAAGAAATGAAAAGGAAATAGGTGATAAGATCCTATAGGGATCCCTCTTCCCTTCTCCAAAGCAATAAAGCATAGCTTCCCACCAGCTCCTCCATGAGAGAAGTTTGTGTGGGGAAGATAAAGAGGGCAGGAACCTCTCCAGCTGTATAGGGGCCAGAAACAGATACAGACGTGACTCCTTTTCAGTGAGCAATCTTTAAATGTAGGCTGTGTGCTGGTGTCTATCACATAACAGTGTGGTCCCAACAGTGTGGTGCTGCTATCTATTAGATAACCCGGGTGGGGTTTTTTTGTCCCCCTTTTTGTCCAAGATCAGACATTTTCCTAAATGAGATCAATCCTGTCAGAACTGATGCTGCTAATAACTGTCAGCCATCTAGTTTTAATTAGAGTTTGCTTCATTAATGCCTTGACTCCTCTCTGTGCAGCAGATTAAATAATGTACTTGCAGCTCATTTATACAAGCCCCCAAACTGCAGGGCTGAGCTGCAATCCTTTAATTAAACAGCCCGACTGATCCCTGCTGCTGCCTCGGCTCATCAGTCTAAGCCGATTAAAGAAAACAGGGACTAATAAAGAGCATAAACAGGGAAGTGACTCTGGTCTCTTCAAGGGACTTGGAAACTTGAGTGATGGTTGGGCAACTGACTTCCCTCCTGTAGGGAGCTTGCTTTGGTCCAAAGTACCCCATGGCAGGATCTACAAAAGTGGCAAGGCTTTTATTCCAGTGGGAGGAGTTACAGGCCAAGGGCGTCACCAGTACATGGGGACTGTGGAAATGGTCCTGCTTTCCTGGGACAGAAGGAGGGAAATACCAGATCGGTGTCTGGGGAGGGGCAGAGGGAGGGTAACATTAGACAGCAAAAGAGACGAAGGTAAGACCTAGCACCTAGAAGAAAGAGAGGCATGGCACCAGGCCATCACAGCAGAGACAGAGTGTCAGGAGGGTTCTTACAAGTGATAGCCTTGCTGGGCCCTTAGTCAAGGTGGGCGGCGGGGGGAGAGAGGGGCTGCTCTGCACCCTGGAAGGGGCAGGGCCTCGGGTGGGTGGGATAGGCCTGGGACTAGGCAGCCCTCCATGCTTCTGGGAGTATTCTGCACAGGGCTCCGGCAGCAATTCAAAGGGCCCAGGACTGAAAGGGATGGGCAGCAGGAGAGTGACTTTAGGACCCCAGAACAAGCTGAACATTTGGACGGCCACCCAAAAGAGATTCAGGTGCCACCCAGCTGATTTGCAGAGAGCACACAGACAGCAGCATGTGTATCTTTTCGTGGTGCACATCTGCACATGCCTCAGTGCACATAACAAAATTTATTCCACCCATGTATGGGAAAAGTTTGAGGGAACTCTGGTTGAGGGTGGGAAGAGAGTGACACTGGGCAATGATCACTGGGATAAAACAGCAGGAAGCCTGCACATGGCCATAGCAAGGGGCCCAGAAGCCACTGTCTCTGTGTGCTTTGTGGTGATGTTGTCTGTTGTCATGGCATGGTTGCCCCTCTCTTTTACAAAGCTGACTCTCCCTTTGTTGGCCATCAGTAGGGAAAGGTTTGAAATGCTACCAGGTGGGAACTGTCTGAGAGCGGATCAGTGTCTAACTCCTTAATGGAGGCCAACTCAAGGAAGCATTTTCAGTTACACCTGCTCTTCCTCCTCTGATTCAGTGCACCATCAGCCACAAGGAAAATGGAGTCTCTGGAGGGCGGTGGCACCCAGCGCTTCTAGATGCAACCGCTTGCCTTGCTTTCTGGCAGCAGGCTGTGCTAGGGAGCACCGGCTTGAAAGCCCAAAGAAGCTCTCACAGAGCTGGCACCTGTATTCTGAGGTTGTGCCTGGCATACCCAGGTCCAGCGTGTACAGTCAGAGTCATGGGAGTGGCACCAGCAGCCAGTCTCATGCAGTGGTGCTGTGCTCGGGATCACCAGGTGCATGTTACAAAGCTAAGGATTAGACTGGAGTTATGATTACAGGGCAGGGACCATCTTTTGTTCTGACTGTTCTGCACCTAGCATGAAGGGTTCTGGTCGGTGCCTGGGACTGCTAGGCACCTACTGCAATGATGATAAAAGACACTTCATGGGGGAAACATGAGCTGCCAGCCTTGCTGTCATGCTGGGCCTGCACCAGGGCTAGCCAGGGCCAGGCCCCAGATCACAGGAGATTTCATGGAAAAGGCATTGAAAACCTGCCCTGCTCTTTCGCTGAGTGCTGCTCAGGGTTTGATTTGACCAAGCCTCCCCTCCCAGTTGCATGAGACCACTGCTCTTTTTGTGCCGGCTTCTGCTGTTAACAGCAGAGCTTCATTCTGGGGATTTGAATAGCCCAGTAATTGCGTTCCTGCTTATCCCAGTCTCACACAGTGGAGTCTGGCGTCCCAGAACAATGACCTTAAAATGTGTCCAGCAGCAGCCTATCTCTAATGGGATTACACACCATTTGCCTTTGTTAAGAGGTAATGGGACTGAAATGAGAAAGATTTGTTTCTATTAGAGTAATGAGGGGAAATGCTGGAATTGCTATTGGAGGGAACAGCATGTTCATTCAGTTGCCTTTCCAGGGCTTGTTGGAGGCTGCCTTGGGCTCCGCTGCAGAGCAAATCAGCAGAAAAATCAACTGCACCAATGATGAGAAAAGTTCTCCAGACTATGTCAAGAAACTCAACTGTTGTAATGAACTTTGGGCTTGTGCTGGAGTTAGGAGCAACCCTGTCCCTAACCAGAATGGATGAGATCACCTGTATCTTTGTGTGGGTGGGAGGGGAGGGAAGGGAAGGGGAGAGGAGAGGATCACAGCTGGGTAGTGGGTGAGGGAGATAATTCCCAGGTGTCTGTGGGGTGGGAGGGGATGTGATCTGAGCTGGTTTTGGAAGTGAGAGAGGCAGTAGGATATAATCTCTGGCTCTCTTGGGATATGAAGGGGCTGGGATCTGAACTCTCTAGGAAGGATAAGGGAGGTGTGCCTATCGGATCCACATGTACTAGTTTTCTTCTGAGATTTAATTTTTCCTATATAAAGTGCTGCTTAGATCCAGGATGAAACATGAGCAGTGCAACTGGCAAGTGCATACTTCACAATTACAGAGCAATTAAATGCTAACTCAATACAGTTGAGACTTCAAACAGCTGCAAACTCATTCCTCAAGTGCCTGCCAGATTAACCACTGCCACAGCCTGGCTACTGCCTGAACCCTCAGCACCTTTTACCAGTGAGGAAATGAGCCTTTGGTATCCACTCCAGGTCAGACACTTCTGTAGCCAGGGTGAAATTCCTTCTTCCAGCATCTCTGAATTGCTAATTGTTTAACGTGTTAATGGCAAATGGAAGCAATCCATTTATATGGGAGCCTGTGACAATGCGCAGAGTGGTAACAAATGGATGCATAGATTTTGGACAAGGTCTTTCAAATACCCCAAAGTCTCAGACCTCTAGCCTGCAGACTCGTGGCCTCTCCTGCAGCAATGCACTCCTCTAAACTGTCAGGGCAGATGTGGCAATGAGGTGGTTTTTTGGGCAGTGGTGAGAAGGGGCCAAAAGCCACTTTATTTCTGGCTCTGTAATTCTGATTCCTTTTTATCCTGAAAGGTTGTTTTTCCTCCTCCTCTTTCTGTATCTTCACCTGCCTATTTATGTGGTGTTTGTATTACTTCTCTTCATGGGAAGAAACAGCCCACTGTAAACAGTGAAAGACAAGAATAAAAGAGAACTGTGAATGCTCACTGCCAAGTTGACTCAGTGGCATGCCCCCTCCTGGCATCACACTATTGTATCCTAGAACCCTTCTTGTTTTTCTATCTAAGTTTGCTTTGTAAATTCCAACCACCACTTTGCCCCTGGGCCATATTAGGTTTTACCGCAGTCACTCAAAATTTGCCAACCAGAATTCCATGAGTCCCCTAGCTCTCTTAAACTGAAGCCACTGAAGTCAATTAGAACTGACTCGGTCCCTGGGCCAGGTGTCCTCCACTCTATGCCACATTGGGACACCTGTCTACAGAATATGTAGCCAGGAAAGGACTGATGAAGATTCTAAATGGGTCCAAATCCATCCCCAATGTCACTCCACTGAAATTGATTGAATTACACCACTGTGGATTTTGGTCTGTTATCAGCTGGCCTTTCATAAGTAAAAACATGCCGTGGAGAAAACCCTATAACAATATTGTACACAGAGAAAATTCTGCCAGCTTTTCAGCTGATGGGATTGATAACAGGATATGAAGCTTAGCACCTTTAGATCACTGATTCCACCAAGCTTGGGTTTGCTGTGCACCACAGCTGTAACCTTCTGGTGATTGTTCTCTAGCTCAGCATTTCTCAAACTCAGGTCTGTGGACTCTGGGGCTATGTCTACACTGGCGGGTTGTTACGCCAGAAGTATGCAAATGAGGCTAAGCATGGAATATCGCCGAGCCTCATTTGCATACATAATGAGTCCATTATTGGAAGAGGCTTTGCTTTAGAAGGAGCTGTCTACACTGCCTTCTTGCAAGAAGAAAACCCTCTTGCGCAATGCCATTATTCCTGAAAATAATCAGCGTAGCGGCATTGCGCAAGAGGGTTTTTCTTGCGCAAGAAGGGGCAGTGTAGACAGCTCCTTCTAACGCAAGAGCCTCTTCTGCAAAAATGGCGGCTCATTTGGTATGCAAATGAGGCTCGGCGATATTCCACGCTTAGCTTCATTTGCATACTTCTGGCGCAACAACCCGCCAGTGTAGACATAGCCTGGGAGTCAGGAGAGAACTCCTGGGATCCACAGACCCCCTGATCAACTCCTATCCCACTGTCCCTCATGTGCACATCACTACTTGGAATGGATATGAGTAACACATCTTGAAGAACCACAGTTATAAAAGGTAGGTAACCATGTTTCAGCAATAATTCTGTTTCACTAGCGCTTCTTCTTTGCTCTCTTTTCTCCTCATTCCTTTCCCTTATTGAGGTCACCAGCATGAATAGAGAATTTTTTGTTTCTGAGCAGCTCATCTATTTCTTATTTTTTTCCCCTCCCTGTAGACCTAATAATCTTCTGTTTGAGGCACAGCAGTTGCTGCTATGGAGATGCCACAAACAGATAGGGATGGGTCTGCAGAATACAACTGTAGAACAAAATATCCCCCCGACTCAGTGATGCACAGAGTTTGGTTTCAACCCTTTGCACAGATATGGGGCCAGGTGTGATGTTTGGATCCAGCTCCGAATCACCTAGAATTTGAGTGTGTGCAGATACTGGCTTTTGAATTTTCTTAGAAGTGGTAGAGACAGAGGCTGGCCATAATATGCTGATCATATCGGGATCCAGATTTTACCATTTCAGAAGTTTGGGCTTGCTCTAATCTATGATCTGGGCCCATCTCTACAAGCACAGGATGATAATGATTATACCAGAAAGGCAGCAAGAGCACGTAAACTCCTGAGGAACAGAGGCCCTGCTTTAACACTAATGTTCTTAACAACAAAGCTCTTGAGCCAGGTAGCTGTTGAGCATCTGTAACACCCACTGAAGTCAATGGGAGTGGTGGACATTCTGTAGCTCACAGGTTTAGGCCCAAAGATAAAGGAGAGGCGAGGGAGGAGGTGGAGATTCAAAGTGTGCATGGAAATGTAAGAGTATGGAACATAGGAGGAATTATTTCTATAGAGAACAATTTTTGACATTGTTTTCCACCAGACACTAGCAGCTCTTTGGGATTTCTTGTAGGGAGCTATTGTCATCCATTAGGAGACTATCCACAAAATAGCAGCTGCTCACTTTGAAGGCAGCAGCAAAAACAGTAGGTGTGCTCTAAACACAAACCCACAGTAGCTCTGTTTGTTAACCAGGATTTGGTGGGACTGAACCAGTGACTTGAGCCCCTAAATGGGCAGCTTCATGTGCCTTCATCTCAGCATCAAGTACAGCCATTTCCATTCTGTTCACTTCAGGAATCCGCTCCCAACCTTCAGGTGAGGGGAAGGAGCTGCAGAAGTGTTGAGCATTTGAGCAGAGAAGAACTATCTCTGGCAGCAGCTGGAGTCCTGTTTGTTGCTGCCTTCTGTAGGTTTGCCCTCCATCCAGTCCTTCCAGGGGGAAGAAGGCAGGAGACAGGGTCCAAAGGAAACCAGACCTAAGCCTCATACTGTATATTCTGAAAAATGCACATCAGAAACAGTGTGCATTTTGCTGCTAGCTCGTTCTGAGAGCTTGAGGCTGGTAGAGTCACAAACAGCTCCATAGCTTGGCAATCCACCCAGGTTCATCTTCCTGGTCCTTCCATAGGGAAACCCAGACACAGGAAGTGGGGACACACCCCGATAATCTCCTCCCACATGTAATAGTTTGGTGTCTGTTGTGTTCATGATTGCTGCAATGATGCTGCGAAAGGGTCAGTCACAGCTGAACCCCAGTTTAGTGTAACTTCCACATTCTCCTTCCACAGGCTACAGGTATGCTCTTTGTGCAACAGCTATGGTTATAACCTAGGAATATAAGAACAGCCATATGGAGTCAGACCAAAACTAGCCTCCATCCTGTCTTCCAACAGTGGCCAATGCCAGGTGCCCCAGAAGGAATAAACACAACATCAAGTGATCCATTCCCTGTTGTGTATTCCAAGCTTTTGGCAAATAGAATAGGGACAACATCCCTCCCCATTCTGGCTAATAGACATTGATGGACCTAACCTCCATGGATGTATCTAGCTCTTTTTCTAGTTCTATCGTCTCTTCACTGGTCATTTATTTTATAGATCTCAATTATGTCCTCCCCTTTTATTGTCTCTTTTCCAAGCTGAAAAGTCCCAGTTTTCTTAATCTTTCCTCATACAGAAGCCAGTCCATACCCCTAATCATTTTTGTTGTGCTTTTCTGAACCTTTCCAGTTCCAATATATCTTTTTTGAGATGGGGCTACCACATCTGCACAGAGTATTCAAGACATGGGCATATCACGGATTTATATAGAGACAAGATAATATTTTCTTATCTGTTCCTTTCTCAATTCTGTTTGCTTTTTTTTTTTTTTTTTGCCTGCTGCTGTACATTAAATGCATGTTTTCAGAGAACTATCCACAATGACTCCCAAGATCTCTTTCCCGAGTGGTAACAGCTAATTTAGACCCCATCATTTTATATGTGTGGTTGGGATTATGTTTTCCAATGTGTATTAATTTGCATTTACCAACATTGAATTTCATCTGCTATTTTGTTGCCTAGTCATCTAGTTTTGTGAGATCCCTTTGAAGCTCTTCACAGTCTGCTTTGGGATTTAACTATCTTGAGCAGTTTGGTATCATCTGCACATTCTTCCACCTCACTGTTTTACCCCTTTTTTCCAGATCATTTATGAATATACTCAATAGGACTGGACTCAGAACCCTAGGGAACACCACTGTTTATTGCTCTCCATTCTGAAAACAAACCATTTATTCCTACCCTTTATTTCCTATTTTTTAATCAGTTACTGATCCAGGAGAAGAACCTCCCCCTCTTATCTATCCTTCTTAGCTTACTTTGTTTAAGAGCCTTTGGTGAGGGACCTTTCTCAGTATACTATATCCACTGGATTCCTCATGTCCACATGCTTGTTAACTCTCTCAAAGAATTCTAGTAAATTGGAGAGGCATGATTTCCCTTTACAAAACCCTGCTGACTCTTTTTCCCAAAAAATTATATTCATCTATGTGTTTGACAATGTTCTTTACTATAGTTTCAGTTAATTTGCCTCTTACAGAAATTGGGGTTATTGGTCTGTAATTGCTAGGATCATCTCTGGAGCCCTTCTTAAAAATAGGCATCACATTAGCTTCCTGTCATTTGGTACAGAAGCTGATTTAAATGATAGGTTACAGACTTCAGTTAGTAGTTCTGCAATTTCATATTTGTATTCCTTCAGAATTCTTGGGTAAATATGATCTGGTCCTGGTGACTTATTACTGTTTCATTTATCAGTTTGTTCCAAAACCTCTTCTAATGACAAACTCAGTCTGGGACAGTTCCTCTGATTTGTTACCTACAAAGAATGGTCCAGTTTTGTGAATATCCCTCACCTCCTCAGCTGTGAAGACTGATGCAAAAAAAAATTAGTTTCTCTGCAATGACCTTATTGTGCTTGAGTGCTCCTTTAGCATGCTGATTGGCCAGTAGTTCCACTGTTTGTTTAGCAGGCTTCCTGCTTCTGATGTACTTTAAAAAGGTGTGGTACTACTTTTGGGGTCTTTGTCTAGCTGTTCTTCAAATACTTTTTTGCCTTCCTGATATTTTTGTATTTCATTTGCCACAGTTTATGCTCCTTTCTATTTTCATCACTAGAATTTAAATTCCCACTTTTAAAGGATGCCTTTTTGCCCCTCTCTGCTTCTTATAATTTGTTGTTTAGCCTTGATGGCACTTTTTGTGCATGTCATGTTTTTTAAGGGTATTCATTTAAGTTGAGCCTCTGTTATGGTGTCTTTATAGAGTTTCCATACAGCTTGCAGAGATTTCACTTTCTAACATTGAAAGAAAAGGCTGAGCAGCTCAGCCCTGGTTTCGGGGTGACCTTAGTGTTCTCCTTTATTGTATGTAGCTGATCCCCTTAAGCACAAAAAGCGATACAGATAGAGAAGGCAAGGAGACAGAGGAACAGAAAGAAATGGCAAAACATAGAATGGCATGAAAGAGGAAAGGGGGGAGAGAGTGAAAGCATATTTCAAGAGAGAACAGAGCAGGACCTTTGGGCCAGGATATTCCTGTTTATACTGGTGTAAATCTGGAGTAACAGCAGTGAATGTCTAAGCTTTTATTAGCAGATTTCCTTGCAGTAAAATATCAGCACAAGCATTTGAATGGTCTTTATCTGTCCCCACGTAGCAGTGTTTGCCTCCCTCACCGGCAGAAGAGGGTGTATTAGTAGGCCCATATTTCTGCAGGTCCCACTGAGAAGCATGCACTGTTCAAATTGCAATGAGCTGTAAGTCCTGCTGTGTGCCAGAGGCCCTCTCCCCCTCCTTTTTCTGCTCAGCAGGTAGCCCTGACAGCAGGGGCACCATTTCAGATTTTAGTAGGGGGGGGTGACCTGTGCGTGCTGCAATAATGGGAGGGGGGGGCGGAGAGTGAGGTTACGGGGGCGGGGGGTAAAGTGAGGACAGCGGCTTCAGCAGTGTTACTCAGTAGGCTCGGTACAAGCCACGCAGGACATTGGGGGGAGGGGGTAACCCTGTCCACCTTCCCTCACACACATCACCTCTTTCCAGGGCTACGAAAGTACTTGGAAACTCTAGCTTTTTTGGCAGATAACTTAGCCATTAGCTGATAGGAGCACTCTATCTAATTTCTATATACAAGAAAGAAAAATAAATATTAGATCCATTCAGCTCTGATACTAACATATTCTGACATCTTGTGGCAAGTCACTTAGGGGACACTGTTTAAGCTTAAGATTTTGATGTATATTTTTGCTTTGTTGTTAATTCTGCAGAGGGAGAGAGACACACACTGTCAGGACTCCTGAGTGCCACCTCAGCTCTGGGAGGGGAGTGTGTTCTAGTGGGTTACAGCAAGGAGCAGATGCATCTGGGTTCTATATAAGAATGTCTGAAGGCCCATTCTGGGTCAGACCAATGGTCCATCTAGCCCATTATCCTGTCTTCCAACAGTGGCCAATGCCAAGTGCATCAGAAGGAATGAACAGAAGAGATAATCATCAAAAGATCCCTCTCCTGTTGACCATTCCCAGCTTCGGGCAAACAGAGGATAGGGATACCATCCCTGCCCATATTGGCTAGTAACCACTCATGGATATATCCTTGAGTTTATTTTGTTCTTACTGGAACCCTGTTATAGTTTAGGTCTGTCTACCATCCCCTGGCAAAGAGTTCCACAGGTTGACTGCAAAGAAATACTTTTTTTTTTGTTTTAAATCTGCTGCCTCTAAATTTCATTGGCTGATCTTCTTGTGGCATGTTAGTGAAGGAGTAAATAACATTTCCTTATTCCATTTTTCTACATCATTCATGATTTTATAGACCTCGCTAACATATCCCCCCACCCTTTAGTCTTTTCTTTTCCAAGCTGAAAAGTCTGTCTTTTTCATCTCTCTTCATAGGGAAGCTGTTCCTTACACCTAATCATTTTTGTTGCCCTTCTCTGTTCCTTTTCCAAATCCAATATATCTTTTTTTTTTTAGATGGGGTGAGCAGATCTGCATTCAGTATTCAAGGTGTGGGTGTACCATGACTTTAGATAGTCAATATGATATTTTGTGTCTTACTATCTATTTCTTTCCTAAAGATTGCCATTGAACAGATATTTTCAGGAAACTGTCCACAATGATTCTCTTTCTTGAGTGATAACAGCTAATTTAGACCCCATCAATTTTTGTATGTATAGCTGGGATTAGGGATGTTAGTGTTTAACTGATAAGTTGATGATTATCAGTTAATGTTATCCATAAAACTCTGCCCACCTGAGGAGTCGGCTGCCCCTTCACTGTGGGCTCTGCAGTTTAGGAGCCGGAAAGCTCCATCCTGGCACGCACAAGGTCCCAGCAGCTGGCTTTGCGGGAGCAGGGCCAGCAGGGGCTGCTGCCCCACTCCTGGGGAGCTGGCTGGAGAGTTGACAGCAAAGCCTCTCCAAGAGCGGTACTGACAGTCATATTTAGGCGTTATACTTATTTAAGCTTTATACTGCAGAGCCCACAGCATGTGTAACCATGTAACCGCTAAGATTTTTAGCGGTTACATGGTTACCTTTTTAACTGATTTTTTTTTACATCCCTAGTTGGGATTATATTTTTATGTGTTTTACTTTGCACTTACCAACACTGAATTCCATCTGTCCTTGTGTTGCCCAATCACCCAGTTTCGTGAGATCCCTTTGTAACTCTTAGCAGTCAGCTTTGGACTTAGCTACTTGGAGTAATTTTATATCCTCTGCAAATTTTGCCGCCTCCCCCTTTTGTTTACCCCTTTTTCAAGATCATTTATGAAAAAGCTGAACAGCACTCGTCCCAGTATCTATCTCCATGGAACATTATTTATTGCTACCCTTTGTTTCCTATCTTTTAAGTAAAGGACCTGGCAATGTTTTCAGACCTCAGGTAGGAAGTTCAGGGGAAGGGGCTACAGCACCCCATATCCCCCCTAAATGGTACCCTTGCCTGACAGGCTCTCAGGTCCTGTGGGAAGAGATGAAAAGCTCAGGTCTGACAGCCTAAAGGAGAGCATACCACAGGGCAAGTTCGGTCTCTTCAGCCTCTTTAAACAGCTTGCTGCGAGTGGGAGGCTTTGCCTGGCAGAACTGTTTGTAACCATGTCAGTCTGTGAGCAGCAGATGAATAGGGACGCACCTCCTTTCTCTCTGACAATAAACTCTCTGACCAGAGGAGATTTGCAAAGGCACAAATGGGAGTTCAAATTCAGTGGGATTTGAGTCCACAACTCTCTTTGAAAAGCTCCAGCCATAGTGGCCGTACAGTCCTCCCAATCAAACATGCTGCTGGGGTGGAGGAAAGTGATAAAGGCAGTAGCCAGCATGTTTTTCAAGCAGCAGGCAATGACCATATCAAAGTGGTGAGAGGCGCCTACATTGCTGGGTCTTCTTCTCAGCTCCAGTCAGCACACTCTCTGGAATCTAAGAGCTCAGAAGCTTTCCACATGCTTGCCACTACTCTGCTCTTTTCTGGCCACTGGGCGCTTTTACTGTGCATTATGCTGCTGAGAGAGAACGTTGCTGGAACGTTAGTGCCACTGGCACAGAGGTGACGGCGAGGAGGAGTGGGGTGGCTTGACTCAAGCTGGAGATGGCTGGAGACACCAAGACAGAAGGTAAAGATGTTGTTGATGCAGTTTCTAGTGGGGATGTTGAGAGGGGGTGAAGGAGATGGTGTATAAATGGAAACCAATGAAGTAATGTTTACAGCACCTTTTGTCCCAAAACACTTTACAGTTCAGCCTATCACATGTAATAATAGTGAAATTCAGCTCCCTCTGGTGTTTCGCACACAAGCGAGGGGATGTTTAGCTCAGATAGGAGGGTAAATTCTTTGACCCCATCTTACCTCTGGCCAAATTTTTTCAAACCTGGAGATAGAAAGTTAGGGTATTCTGTCCACAATTAGGCACCTATATGAAAAATGGTCCTGATTTTTGGAACTGGAGAGCACCCACTAGTCTTACTGAGGTCCGGGGGAGCTAGAGTTGGTCTGCACTTCTGCACATATGGCCACATTTACATAGGTGCTTACACTGGGCATCAGGTTGGAAAATACTTGATGGTGACTTTTAACTGATGTTTTCTGCAGCTCTAGGTAGTTGTCTATAAAAAAGGATTGTGTTCACATGCCATATAGACAGCTGTGTTAGTCACTAGGGGTACTTCTACATAGCAGCGTTATTTCGGAATAACATCCGTTATTCCAAAATAACTGCGAGTGTCTACACAGCTAGCCCTTTATTTCCAAATAATTTCTAAATAACGGGCAGCTTATTTCGGCATTTGTAAACCACATTCCATGAGGAATAACGCCTCTTCTGAAATAGCTATTTCGGAATAGCAGTAGTGTGGATGCTTCACTGCTGCTTATTTCGAAATAGCTCCTTCCCCAGGCCATTCAGAGTAATTATTCCCCAGTACTTCCTGGAACTCTAAATCGAGGTAGCACATCCACATTAGGGGAGCCTGCCTCAGACTAATTTCCAGGCTCCCCTGTAGTGTAGACGTGCTATTCTGAAATAAGTGTGCAGTGCAGACGTAGCCTAGGACAGCAGCCATGAGTCACCTGTGCCACTAGCCTAGGATGGCATGCTGTGAGCTTCCTGTGAACATGTTTATTTTGCTTGTAAATGGCGCCCTGACCACAGTGCTTGCTTGTGTGACTGGGTCCTTGTCTCTCTGTGGGGCTGAACATCATGCATTGCTGGTGCTGCTTTGTGTACCTCACCTCTGGGCACTGTGGCCATATGAGGCAGCTGCCTGAAATTTCCCAGAAGGCACTAATATCACAGCGTGCACAAAAATGGTTGGCACGTGACTATTGCGAAAAATGCTGGTGTGGGGGGGACACAGCTCAACAGGATCGGACGAGCATGTTATGAACTGGGTTCAAAAGCATAGTTGTGCTTACAGGGCTAGATTCTCCCCGGTGAAAATCAGCAAATCTCCAGTGGCAGTGATGCCAATTTACACTGGCTGCCTCTCTGACCCATAGTATAGAAGTGCCACTAGCTCTGTGTAGGCAATATAAAATTCTCTCTTCTTACAGTCTCATCTGCAAGATCCCTGTACAACCATGGTCTCCAACACGCTAGCCACTGGCTACATGTGGCTATTTGGCCAGTTGAGTGTAGCTAGTGGCTACTGCTTCAGAACTGGTTGGACACCATGGGTGTACAACCAACTGGGATTGATTTAGCTGCCTCAGAAAGATGAGAGGCTCAGGTTACATTGAATCTTTAGGCCCTGCATCTCTAGATATGGCTAGCGGTGTAGGGCACTGACCCATCTCGTCCACCATTCTAGTGAAGAGGGGATGAAGACTCAGGGAAAGGAAGTGACCTAGAGCGGATAAAAGTGTATAAAAGGCATAGGTGGTAAAGCAGGAGTGGAAGTTGCCATAAAACTTATGACTGTGAGGAAGGGGAATAGGGTTTTGCTCCTGCTGCCCTGGCTGATGATGGTGACAGTTATGGAAAAATTGAGGCAAGGAAGTTCTAATCTGAAAGCTTCTATCTTCGTCTCTTTGCTGAATCTGAACTTTCTGGAACTTTGGATAACTTGTACTCTGGATCTGACCTTTGTCTCTCAGGCAGGTTACCAGTGATGAGGATATGTTTGTTGGGGATAGTGAACTGAGATCCGGCTGCTGCTGTTAAGGGTGCTCGAGCTTCTTTTTCCTGAGATTAACCCAAAGGACAGTTAACCACTGGGGATTGCTGTCATTACTGCATGGGCAGCACTGCATTGACTACAGAGGGTTAAATATGTGAGGCCAGAAACAGAGCCAGTGTGTCTTACTATCTAGGAAACTTGATGCATTCTGTGAGGTAGGTTCCATTCAGTGTTAACCTGTGAGTGTTTTCTAAGAGGAATCCCATAGTCTCTTGGAAGCCATAGTCCATATCAAATGTAGCCCAATAGGCTGAAAAGGGTACAGTCCTACTGTAGTGTACCATCCACTTGGCAGTTACCAGCTCCACATAATCCAAGCATCACGAGAGTCTTTCTGATACAGTTTGTGGGTTGATGAAATTTGGGGGAACTTAGGTATTCCTTCTCCATGCAGGCCCTGCTGCCTTCCCAGCCCTGAACTCATCTTAACAGTGAAATTCCATCTTCTGCTTGATTGCATAGGCAGGCTTTTGTCAGCAAATTTGGTGATGTTCAAACCTGCCTTAGGGACAAGGAGCCAAGAGATCTGAGTCAAAGTGGCAGAAAGGCTGCTGCTGAGAAGCCAAGTTTCCTTTTCCTGGGGCGCTGAGCGGGCAGTTACACTAATGCAGGCTGCCATCTGTTTTTCCTCCTCTAAAAGGTCGTGTTTACCAAACATTGCAGAGGCAAGAGAGGTCTGGGGTTAAAGCAAAAGTAATTAAACTCTGAAGAGAATGAGACCCCCTCCTCCTCCGTGTCCACTTGGCGTTTTTCACACCTCATTGGTAAGTGCAGGTGGCGTGCGAGATGTAGCCATGCATAATCTACTCTGCAGTGACAAGTGGAAGGATCGCCTGCGTCTAACCCACGCAGACAGGGTGGAAATGCAAAGACTGTGGCATCCTGGGCATAAACACAGTGGGCGGCTAAAAGAGAGGTTGCAATTCCATAGGCTGAGCACCATGTTTCAGGGGCTGCTGCAGTAGGAGTCATTATGGAAGAAGGAAAGAGGAGAAAGAAACTATGCAGCTGGCATCCAGAAATACCACTGAACAGATAGAAGAACCTCAATGAAAATTTCTGAGTAACAGCACATGACCTATTGCCACGCATATGTGACACATTCCCACATGCTAACATTCAGACGCACACATGATCTACTCCCACCATCTCTTTTCGTTACTAGGGGAGAGCCACCTCTCTAAGACTGGTGGTTTTGCACATCTTTTGAACTGTTCATTGGGTTTATAAATCAGGCCTGAGCTGTGAGCTTTTTACATGTCATTTTTCATGGGCAATTTCATTCTTTTTGGAAAACGGGAAGTGTGTGTCCTCTATGCGGGAGAGAAGAAACACACAGAACTTAAGCTGACACAAGTGAGTGGCCTCTACAGTGGGATGATACTGGAGCAAATTCAGAGGTGAGTCTAAGGGAGTCCAGCAGGAATATAAAGTCTAGTCAGTACTGGGGTTTCAATGAGAGATGTGGCAACACTGCTACACAGCTTAATGTAAAAATATTATAGTCATGGGCAGTAGTATAAAACCCTATGATAAACAAATAGGTGATTTACATTGGTGCAGTGAAATTTGCACTGGTGTTTTACCCTTGTTTTTGTTATGTTCGCAGCATACATAGAGAGAAGTTACATAAAAGCATAAATACCCTTGCTGGAAGGTTGCAATGTACCACTACTTGTTACTTAAAATTCAGAATGATAATACAGCAAGAACCCGAAAATAGGCTAGTCCCTAAAATACAGAGAGACAACTCAGCCAGCTTAAAGCAAAGTGGGCTCTTTCCAGACTATTGACTGACTCATATGACCCAGACCACATGACTCACCTTAGAGCCCCCTAGACTGCAAGCCAGACCAGGAAATCCCTCACTCTTGACGTGATAGCTTGTATTTTTTAATTAGCTTTCAGTATACCATAGTGTTACAATAGGATAAGTTGCACCAATGCAAAAATGGCTTTGCCTGACTCTGCTAAAAGTTTGCATTGATACAGCTTCACAAATGGCTGAAATCCTTTTGTAGACAAAGACTAAGTTGATGTCACTTAAACCTATTCTCAGACCCCTACACCTATTCTCATATCACTTCCTGCTAAGTGTAAAGCTGGCATGAGAGGAGACACAGCATCAAAGTTCCAGCTTTGGGGTGAGTGTAAGTTACATTTTTGGCTAAGTAGCCATGAGGTCAGAGTCAGAGAGGTCTGTTTCTCTGAAGTAACTATTGGCTGTGGAACAATCTTAAAGAATGTAGACAAGACTCAGCAAAAAAAAACATTTCAGTAGAAGTAGGGGAAACCCACAGAGAACTACCTGGAGCAGAGACATAGGCAGTGGTATCTGTTCTCATCCAGATGGTCAGAAAATGGGAATAAGTGGTCATGTGGTGTGATATTGAAACAAGAAGTGCTCTGGTGGGACATTATGGAGAGTATCTAATTCAGGACTGCCTAGCAACAGGGCTGCCACAGCCCAAGAGTGGGGTCATCCACTCTAAGGCACACCAAACCAATCAACAAAAGAACCTCTGTCTCGCCATCGCTGGCTAGCAAGGAGTCATAAAAGCAATTCCCTCAGACTCCCAGTCGACTCCAATGGTCTATTGGATAAGGCATCAGACTCCAGTTCCCCTGTATCACCACCAGTAGCACTCCTTATATGGGTGAATAGTTATAAAAACCAGTCTCATCACAGGAAAGGTTCTTCTGATCCCAAAAGACCAGCCAGATCAATATGTAACTCAGATCTTGCCTCAAAATCACCTTGTTGCTAATCCCTTAGTATCTAAAGGTTTATTCATAAAAGAAAAAAATAGAGGTGAGAGTTAAAATTATTAAAGGACTCACATAGGAATCTCTGTAAAGTTCTTGGTTCAGGCTTCTATCAGCAATAGAATAAACTGCTGGCTCAAGTCAAGTCCCTGGTTATTTCCAAATCATTGGAAGGTCCTCAGTCCCTTAGTTAAAATGCTCCTATTGGTGTGAGTCCATAGTCCAGAGGCTGGAGCAGGAAAGAGGCTGGAGCAGGAAAGAAATAAAATAGTGAAGTTCCCAGGGCCTTTTATATTTGCTCCCATGTGGAGGGACTCCCCTTGCTGTGGGAAGATACAGTAACAAGATGGAGTTTTTCAGATGAACTGTCACATGGCAAATCACCTGTCCATGCATGACTTGGTTCTTTGCAGGTAGAAGCCATTGCCTACATGTTAGTCTGGATGTTCACTTGAAGACTCATCAAATGTAGATTTTCATCTCCCAAGGCCCATTGTTAGGTAGGTACCTTTTCATGAGCTAATCAACTTGAATAGCACCTTCACAATAGATTGGCCAAACCTCCTCTTGATATCTCCCAGAAGCAAACATTTGAAATACAAACATGAAGCCAATACTCATAACTTGAAATACAAAAATGATACATGCATACCTATAGCATATTCATAATCTTTTAATAGGCCCCTTACTTGCCACTTTTGGTACAAGATTTGTTGCAAATATAGAACAGTGGTTGCAGCAATGATCCCTGTGTTCATCTTTCAATCCAATAACATCACAAATATGCATTGATTTAACATTCAGCGGATGTGCAAAATAGAGTATGGTTTACATGCCAAGATGACAGAATGAGGCAGAGGAGTAAAAGCTATTAACAGGAGAAAGTGAGTCTAAGAAACCACCATCTTAACTTACATGCTCACCCCCATTCTGGTTACATGCTCACCCATCATCCCCCATTCTGTGGGATAAAATTCAGCCTAGGCATAAGCAAGTGCAACTCCCATTGAACCAAATGCACGAGCGGGTGCAGCTTCTATTAACTTCAGCTCAAACTAGGTTCACACTGCCATTGTGTGTGATACATGTTTCACCACTTTACCACACACACTCATTTTATGACCCTCTTATACCCAACATATGACTTAAATAGTAGAGTAAGTGTTTACTGAAATGGGCCCTAAACTTGCTTTCACCGACTGTGCCAAAGCATCTTTCCCTCCTAACAGCAAGAGATGGGCCTCAACCTGAATTGTCTAGACTATTATGGGTGAGAATATTCAGATTCTGTGTCTGCCTGGATCCAGGAACTGGATTAAATTTTGGCAGTAGCTTTCTCTTTAGAACAGACCAAAGCCAAACCCTGGACAGACTTCATGCTTAGCTGTACTTGGGGTGACCATAGTCCGCAAAGTAAAAATGGGTCACCATGCGGGGCTGGCCTGAACTGTCTGGGTGTGGCTGTTCACTGGAGCTGATTGCCTGAGTCCCAGGCTGCCTGAGGATAACAGCCCAAGCCCCACTACCTAGTGCCTCATGTCACCACTTGCACACCCGAATACTCCTCTGTGCTCCCCTGCGCGTGGGTACTAGAACTAGGGTGCTGCTGCACTCCCTAGGTTGAAGTAGTTTCCATCCTCTATGGGGTTCACAATTTGGTTCAATGGCTCTCAGCTCCCCCCTATATAAATTGTTCCAGCACCACTGCTCCTAGGGAGAGAGGGTTGTTTTTTCTCCCAAAACTGTGCATTGATTGCATTTGGTCTTGCCCACTAATAATCACTTGGCAAAAGCAAATGGGGCAAATGCCCATTTTTGCCAGAAAAAGTTTCAACATCTGGGACAGGGTTCTGTCATGGCCAAGAATGGGACATATGCATGAAACCAGATCTGTATACAAAAGTTGTTGCTTGGAGTCCTGATTCTCCACTGCCTTTCATGTCGCAGACCCCGGCGCAAAATGGGTGCAAATCATTACCATGCTGACCAAGGAGCATTTTGCATCTACTTTGAAATGGTGTAAATCCCTGCACGAGGTGCAGGGCAATAGAGAGTTAGGTCTGGCGCCACTACTAAAAATGACTGTGTAACGTTTCCAGTGCAGACTGGTAGCAGCTGTGTTCCACCTCACTGGTGGCTGTTTGGGGTTGACAAGTGATTCTAACATACTGTATGGAGATCCCTGTATTCGCACTGAAGCATATAAGGAAGGGTATCTATTTTAGCATCTGGGTGCTCAGTCAGGCAATTAACATGGGTTCACATTTGGAAGATTATCTTTGCGACCACAGAGGCTAGAAGCTGGCTTTAAAAATAACAACGGCTCAGATTCTGGAGAAACGTTCCATGACAATGGGGAGAATTATGCCACAGCTTCGGAATAGCATAGTACATGGTGCCGTGCCCTGTTTTAAGTCCAGTTTCAATGTAGTTAATTTCAAGTATATTTGCTGTATTATTAACTCTCTTTTACAGATATGTACTGTAGCTTCTTATAACACTAATAAGGGAGACGTTCTGATCTCAGTTACCTTGCTATAAACCAGGAGCAATGCCTCTGGCGTAAAACTAGAGTGAGAAGAGAATCAGACTCTGTTGACTTGAAGAGGGCTATGTGATGTAAATGAAATCAGAATTTAGCTTCTATTTTTGTCTCTGTTGGAGGAGGATATCTAAGAAAGCTAAAAATCTGTTGGCATGGGAGAGAATATTAGCCTGCCAAGAGGATGAATCCTTGCCTAACTAGCTGGCTCTTTGTCCTACATCATTGTCAATGTGCTCTGGGAAAAATGTGCTGTGGTGTCACCCCCCTGAACCCAGTTTACAATATCCTTAGCTGTAATTCTGCTGAGCTCAGACATGCAATACTCCATCTCAGCACAACAAGAGTCCTTGAACCCTGGGGAAAAAAACCTCATAATATGTCACCAATCCTGCCTGAGCCATTTTTCACTGAGTTTTGATCAACACATTCACCATATGCCAGGGGTGTCCTCAGGGAAGACTGAGATGGAAGAAACTGAAAAAGCACTTTGGACCGTGCTCAACTCAGCAGTTCTTTTCAGGAAGGAAAGAAGAGGCAGGGAAAAGTGCTGATGTGTCTTGAGAGAGAAGATAGATTCTTGCAGACATAAGGTCCATGTTCCTTGCTCCTGGCTCTTGCTAGCAACATTTTTTTAATAGTTCTGCATATGGCACTTCTGAAGGGTTTTCATGCTGTGGTCTTTGAAGGCTTTGAAATCTTACACACACCTCAGACCATATTAACACTGAATGCCTATGGCACTTCAAAGCTCTGTATAACCAGTAATCAATCCTTGTAAGAGCTTTGAGAGGTAGGTTCCTAAAGGAGCTTGGTCCCTCAGGCAGCCTTGTTGTCTTGACTACTCTTTGCCTGATCACAGAGCATAACCCTAAGACCTGGTCTCTACACTAGATGTTCAGGTCAAATTTAACCGCATAAGGTCAATTTTCTAGAAGTTACTGAGACTCTGTGAGTCTCTCTCATACACACAACAGCCACCCACTCTCATCAGTGGGGTGATTCGAAGTCACACAAGAAAGAGAAAAACTTAAAAAACAACAAATAGTCTAGCAGCACCTTAAAGACTAACAAAGCATGTAGATGGTATCATGAGCTTTCATGGGCAAAAGCCACTTCTTCAGATGACTGTTGTGCCCACAAAAGCTCATGATACCATCTACATGTTTTGTTAGTCTTTAAGGTGCTACTAGACTATTCGTTGGTTTTTTTAAAGTTTTTCCAGACTAACTCAGCTACCCCTCTGAAGACAAAGAGAGTTCTGATTGTTTCTCTGCAGTACTCTGTCCTTCCCACACAATTACGTGGTGCATATTTATCATGCTCTTTGGCCTTTGGTCATTTGATTGCTATAATTTATTGTAGGAAAGCCAGGAAAGAGGTGGGTCTTGTAGTTAGACCTGCAGTGAGTTAAGTAGTCCTGGGATGGTGGTTAAGGAGCCATTGTCTCCAACTCTAACAGGCCTAACTCTTTGAGGAGAACTGCATTGTTCCAGAAGATGGGTAGGTCTCATGGAAAAGTCCTGGCTCTGGTGGTGACTCCCCTTATTATCGGTTCTTTGAGAGCTTTGAAGATTAGCATTACAATTGATCTGGATCTGGTTTTCAACAAGGGGCCCGCATAGTATCTGGAGTGCCCAGGTGATATGCTTCCACCTACTTGTGTAGCTTACCTGCATTTGAATATATTTCATGGGTTGCTTGCTGCTTCCAAAGTAATAGGATATCACATTGATCATATCTGGTGGTCATGAAAACAGACCACCATGGTGGGGTCTATAGTTGTCAGTATTAGGCACAGCCTCCTTGCTAGCAACAAACACTTTCTGAGTGAAACTCAATTCTGCATCCAGCCAGCTCTCAGGGATAGAGGCTATGGATCAGAAACAACATAGAAGGCATTAGTTTATTTTTCATTTGAATATGGTGTTTTAATCAAATGGAATGTTCTAGGTGGGAACTAAATGTGTTTCCACTGAGGAAGGACTGCTGGGAATAGCCCCAGCCCCATGTAATTACTTTACAAGAGAGCATACTTGGAAGAAAGCTTACCAGGAACAGTTTCAACTGAAATGCTGCAGGTGAGATTGCATAATAAGCCCCGTTCCAGCCCCCATTTTCTATTGCTCCAACCTCTCTGAAGCTGACATAGTGAGCTGAAATTCCACAGTCCTGGTCTCTTGCCTAAAAGTGGAGTATGGGTGTGTGGGTTTGCGTTTTACATCTGAGCTAAAACAATTTAGCCTTTTCCTCATAAAACATGTAGAAAAAGATGTGGTTCCCACTGTAGAAGGAAGGTTTGCAACCATTTTCTGAACAGCTCGACAGCAAGCGCAGTAAGGGGTTGCAAAGTTTATATTTAGCATGGAAATAGCTCTCACTGAGAAATGCCTTTGAGTGCTCCACTGAAATTTGGTTTTGATTTGACCGAGTTATGACCCTTCAAAAATTTCATGTTGCAAGTGCACATTGCATCTTGGGGGGGAGGGAAGGGGGAGTTTTCAATGAGCTGAGAAAGTGTGCCAATAAAGGCAGCATAGCATGGGCAAGTGCAGATAGGTGAGGCCTGTTCCTGCAGAGTTAGCATGTGCTTAACTTTACATCCATTGAGTGGCACCCATTGAAATCAATGGTACTTCTCACATATGCCAAGTTAAGCATGCACATTAGTTTTTGCATGCACAGGCCCTTAATTATGGAGAGAGTACTGAAAGTAGAATGATGTTAAAGTGGGCTGCTGAACACTTTGGGTCTGATCCAGCACGGAGGCTACGTCTACACAGCTTCCCTCTTCCGCAAAAGCCTATGCAAATGAAGTGCAGATTAACATATTGCCATGCTTCATTTCCATAATTAATTAGGAGACGTTTTTGCACAAAAAGGTGCCATCTACACAGTGCCTTTTTGCACAAAACCCCCCTCTTGTGCAAGAACTATGCTTCCTGAAAAAATGAGGAAGAACGGCTCTTGCGCAAGAGGGGTTTTTTGCGCAAAAACGGCTCCTAATTAATTATGCAAATGAAGCGTGGCAATCTGCTAATCCACGCTTCATTTGCATAGGCTTTTGCGCGGAAGTGGGAAGCTGTGTAGATGTAGCCTCACTTGCTCAGCAGGAATCCTTCCATTTGAGTGTGAGATGATCTTTTTTACAAGCTTGGCAAGTGGGAGCCCCAAACCAGATGTGTTATAGCTGTTGTGCAGGTCCAGGAGAAAACTACTTTCTCCAGCCCTTCTTTGAGAGAAGGAAAGGGGGTGTTCTTCCAGTGTCTAGCCAAATTGTTCCCTCATGGAATTTAACACTGTTGCCAATAAGTAGCATTCCAGCAGAGCTGCAAAGACCTAGAAAGCGATGCTCCCTCTGTTTCCTCCTTCTGTGCACTTTTAACCAACTACCAAACAACACCTCAAGGAAATTCCATGCATATAAGCTACATAACCAGACCAACGATGCTCAAGTCACTTGGGTAAGCACTCCAAGTCAGTTCAAGTCACACAGAAGGTCTTATCTCTGCCTGTTAGTAACATAGTTAATTTATTTAGACTTATACAAGCAAGCGCCTCTCTGGAACAATTTTGACTTAAAAAAAAAAAGATTTGTAATGTCCTACTCTCTCTCCACTACCTCTAACAAATAATAGCTCAGGCAAACATAAGATGTGAGTAGGACTGTGCATTGCTCTCTCACAGGTGCCAGACAGACACCATGAGAGCCATTTGTTTGAAAAGTGCCCAGTAAATGAAATTTGTGCAACCTATTACAGATTAAGTAAAACCACATAGAGTAATAGGCCTTGATCCTGCAAACACTGACACACATGCATAACTTTACTGCCATGGACACTTCTTTTGACATTAGTGGAGTTCCTCATGGCAGTAAAGGGTAGCACATGCTTAGTTTTTTGGGACCCGGAGGCCAGCTATGCTCTCAGGAAAGTCAGTGTTCTAGTCAACAGACTAGGCTTTGAGCTGCAGTCGAGGAGGAGGTCTGCACTGCTGTGACCTTGATTCAGCAAAGTGCTTGGGTGTGTGCTTAAATGACCTGCTGAATCAAAGCCTGGTTACACAGCTAAGTGAGCTTTGTAGGACCCAATCCTGATCCCATTGAAGTAAATGGGAAATTTAGCCCATGGTCATCTAGTCTTCCCTAGAAGTGTACAGTGGAAAAGGCTACACTGCTGGAGCAAAAGAAAAGGTAATACATGGCTGCTGATAAAATTATTAAAATATTCACCAGCAGGGAAAAGACGTTACCATATAACAAGTCTGACATTAAAGATGCCCTGGACATACATTATGATTCAAATATCAGAGGTACTCAAGAATCAAGTCGAATAGTAGAAAATACTGCTCTTGCATGTCTATGTGTGTTGAAAAAATGGCATTCCAGGGCAAGATTTTGATTTCAGTCAAATCAGAATAATTTCATTGCAGTCAGTGGATTTACAGCATATTTACATCAGTGCAACAGAGGTCAGAATGCGATCTGGTTAGTCTATACATGCTTGTAAATCGTAACTGCATTGTGGTTAGTGGAATGACACCAATGTAGTTCTGAAGAGGAGAATCCGACTCTGTAATTCAGAAAGTCCCCCTATGGATGAAAGGCTCTGATTTCAGAAAACACTTATCCAGTGCAGGGATCTTCAGAGGCCCAGACACACACAGACCCCATACTGTCTCACAGTGCCTTTCAGCTGCATTAGAATGCATTGTTATGGCACTAATTTTTTACCAGTATTCCTTTGCGCAGAAGAGGTAGCTATAAGGAAAGAAGGATATGATCCTCTTGCCATTGGGAACCACTGGTGCTGGATTCTGCTCTGTGGGCCAGGACAAAACAGTTTTGTTTATGGAATCCCTAGAGGTCACTTACGAACGTTTTGTTGCATAAATTTATTTTAGTATTTCTGGGTCCCAGGGCTCCCGGCGTGCCTTCTTGCTTCCTTATGGTCTATGGCTCTGGCAGTGAAGCTAATGGCTGCTTTATAAGATCCAGCCATACGTGTTTCATTTCCATGTGCCCTTAAAACTCCAGGGGGAAGTTAAATCAAGTCCCTTGGATCCTTGGGATCCAGTCTCCATAATCAAGTGAGACCCCAAACGCACGCAGGCAATTAGTAAGCAGTGGACATGTGGTGTCTGTGGGCTGGACACCTATTGCTAGGACAAGATCCAGGAAAAAGCATCCTGCTCCCATGATACTCTCATCAGCCTGTGAAGTGATATCACAGCATGATCTGGGGAGGCAGGCAGACTGCAGCTGGGAGTCACATGACTCTGGCTTAGCTGGTGTATGTGGCACACCCTATTGGCTCTCTGGGCGGGAGGGGCCAGTGTTTTTGCTGGTTCAAAGTACGGTCTTGATCCACACCCTGCTCCCACCCTGCAGCCCAGGCTCCCTGGACGTTTGACGTGAAGATCCGTTAATGAGCGTAGAGAATCCAAAAACCAAATAAAAAAAGCGAAACGTTGCGTTTTGTTCACAGTGACGATTCCTGTGGTACCACCAGCAAGAAACCCGGGTGTGAAACGGAGGATCCGAAGGAGGCCGGCAGACACAGTGGCCAGGAAGGCAGGTCCGACACCCTGACGCTAAAAGCCCAGCATGCAGAGCGGCAGGAGGAGCAGGCAGCGGGGTGCTCCCCTCTGGTGCAGAAGCCCAGCCTCCACCACACGGGTTCCCCAGTGAGAGTGCAGCGCAGCAAAGGGACGGCCACGTGTTCCCATGCAGCTGCCTCCGATTATGAGCTCTCTCTTGACCTAAAGAATAAACAGGTACAGCAGCTTCCTCCTCAGGCTACGGGACAGGGGGATGGGGCGGTTGGGGCCACATTCACGGCACGCTGGGTCATTTTCCCTGGGAACATGCTAGCCCAGTTTTCGTGACCATCCTGTGCCTTCCTCTCAGAGCAGGCTTGGCCTTGCATTGTGCGGGGACCATGGAAGAAGGAACCCATGAATCTCATCTAGCTTCCTGGGCCTGGCCAGGACATCACCTCACCCAAACCTCTTGGGCTCTGTTCCCCTCTCGCACCCCAGCCGTGTGCCACAGTTCAGAATGGAGGCAGCTACTCAAACCTGATGTTAGCTTGAGAGAAGCCTGTCAGGCAGTGGAGGGCTACAGAGCCCCCAAGGAAAATGTCTGGCAGTGAGCACACACTGCCTCAGGCATCCCAGGAGATCAGGGTCTCAGTATTCAAGGGGAGAAGCTGGGGGGTGCTGAGAGGTTGTGGGTTCCCTTTATCCAGAGGAGCTTCTACACCTGTGTTCTGAGCCTTTAGACTGTCAGCTCCTTGGGGCAGGGGCTCTCTTTATTTGTGTCCTGTAAAGTGCCTAGCACATAGCGTATCACTAGTTACAGAAGCAATATGATCAGAAGCTTCAGAGGGTAGCCGAGTTAGTCTGTACAGGTAAACGGAAAAAACAACAAATAGTCTGGTAGCACTTTATAACATGCTACCGGACTATTTGTTGTTTTTTCAGAAGCAATATGGTGATAGGCAGACTTACCAGACAACTCTCACAAATCAGCAGCCTTTTCGCTTTCACCCAGGGCGCTAGCCTAGCTCAGCTCAGTCACATTTAGCTGCATCACCCTGTCTTCCTCTCAGCAGTGGATGCGGGGGCCCCACCTTATAGACAGTGAGAAGAAACGCCACCCCTCGCAAGCACCTCGTGTCGCTGGGGGATTAAAACGCAGCAGATTTGCTATTAAAAAGCCTCACTCAAAGAGGAACGTTTCTGTCTTTTTCATGGGGTGTAGCTTTACTGGTGGCTGCTTCGTACACAGACCCTGCAAACCAGCAGGCTGGGAAACTAAACACGCATCAGTGGCGCCCTCTGCCCAGATTATGCTCAGTGGTAGAGGGATGTTTTTGTAAGCAGTGATGGGTGAATTATTTCCACTTCAGGAGCAGTCACAGAGGGACCTTTCTCCCTCTCCTCCCAGGAGCCATTTAGAAGATGAAAGCTGAATCTGAGCAGGTTCATACCCAAGCAGCTGCTGCAGGGAATTCTTCCTTCCAAGTCACACAAGACACGTCTGGCACCCCAAACCAGAAAGGTCCAATTATTGACCCACCCAAACACTGAGCAGCAAACAGGACTTGAGTCTCTGGGTCTGTATGGCGCACTGCATATACAACTCTAGCTGGCCAGATATCTTGTTTCACAGGAGGCAAGAGGGAGATAACTAGCAAGCTTCACCAACAAATGTAGCTTATACTTATGGTGGACCAGTTCCTCAGCTTGTGTAGACTGACATAGCCCCGTTCAAGTCATGGAACTTCACTGATTTGTACCAATTGAGCATCTGACCCATGATCTCTTCCTTCTAAATCCGTTTAGCCATGGGCTCCCCAAAGTCTGCTTTTCAAGCATAGCCCAAACCTGCCCCGGAGGGATCTGAGACAGAGGGAGGGCATATCCCCATGTTCATTCAATTCTGGTTCCTCTCAGTACTGACCTTCCATGGACCTTGGGCCTGCTATAGGCAGAACCACCTTTCCCACTGTGAGGGAGATTGCAGTATCCACGTTCATTCTGTCCTTGGTCTTCCTTAATGGATGTTAGACCTGCCCTGAAGCAGGTGCCTTTCCTGGAGCGGGAAAAATATCAGGTCAGGTCAGATTCGGCCACTCTTACTCACTCACCCTGAGTAGTGTCTTGCTCTGTGAGTCGTCTCACGGATTTAAATGAGACTTCCTGTCCCATAAGGTACTACTCAGTACTAGTACAGGTGGCACAACTGGGCTCTCAGGGCTTGATTTCCTCACACTGCCACTACAATCCGCCTAATCACAGCACCTTCATACTCTTCTTTAGTTTTGTTAAAGTATTTATTTCAAAATGTGAAAGAGGGCCTCTCACAGGGCTCCCAGCCCGGGTAAGCTTTCAGGCGATGATTGTGTACAAGTTACAAAGGAAAATACCCATAGGCAGCGGGTTGGAGAGGCAGGAGGTGGTGTGTGTCCAGGATACAAGGGAGAGCGCCTGCAGAAGCACTGTGCTTCGTAACACCGTGCTGGCATGTTGGTGGATGGATCATGGCCACAGAGGAAGGCTGGCGCTCGCCTCTGAGGGCACGGCTCTCTACACCATCAGCAGGGGGGCTGGCTCCGCCCCTGGGCAAGGTGCGGGGGGGGGTAGCTCTGCACTCCCAGAAGGAGTAGGGCCTTGGGTGGAAGGGTCAGGGCGTGGGTTAGTCTCTCCCCACCAGCCCTTCAGTGCTGCCCAGAGCATGCCACCTGGGGCTCCAGTGGTAATTTAATGGCCCAGGGCAAGCTGCAATGGCCTCAGGCCCTTTTGAATCGCTGAGCCCCAGGGCAGTTGCCTCCTTTGTCGCTCCCCTCCTCCCATCAGTGAGCCTGACCATGAGATGGAGCATGCCCGCTTATTCAGGGCAGCAGCAAGCCCCTTAAGACCACAGTGGGACGCTGGATGATGTAGTTTGTTCAGGTGCTGAAGAACGGTGTCCCATGGGAAATGGAGCATGTCCAAATATGAAGAGCAGCACCTCCACTCTCACATCACCCCCTCTAATGCCATGTGATGGCAGCTGGAGCAGGCCCTGTATAGGACGGACAAAACCCCAGGCCCTTTAATGCACCACCCTTTAATACAGCGCTGCTCCATTCATTGTGGGGGGGCCAAGGGTGCTTGGTAGAAAAGACTCTGGGAGTGGGAGACGCAGGGAGCACATGAGTAAGAAAAGCACTTCAAGAGTTCCCAGCTTTCTCTCTTTTGTGTCACATCAGACATATTAGGCTGCCCTGAGCAGCTCTGATACAGTCACTGGGCCCGATTCTCCTTTCACTGTCACTGTTGTAAATAAGGCATAACGACTTCAACACTGGGGGGAAAACTAGTGTAAGTGATATCGGCATCAGGCCCATTGCTCCTGGAGAACTGAGCTGGTATATTTGTGTCTGCCTGAACATGCTGTGGGCAATGCTGCCGCAGGGATTGTATCTCAAATACATTCCCATCCAGGCTGGGCACAGAGGTTTGCCTGAGGCTGGGCTTGTAAAAACTCCCTCTGCACAAGCCTTCCCGGTCAGAGAAATTTCCCAGCTGTTTCTGATTCAGCCACAGAGTCTGAATCTCCCGGACTGGGTGCTTGCCTTGAGGGCCACGAACATGTTAAACTAATTATTCTTTTTATTTCCTCCCCTCTGCTTTTCCAATTCCTTTGGCACTGGCTGCCAGATTGCTCCTCAGAGAAGAATAGTTCTGAGTAGGCAATCACATGTGATTCCTAGGGTTTGCTGAGATGTGAGAGGCGGCCAAGCCTATCTGCCCCTTCTCTCCTCCCAAGAGGAAAGAGAAGATTCCTGAAACAAGCCAGACACATCTCCATAAGCTCCCGCTGCTGTGGAGTGCTAATGGATGCACCTTTCCCTCTCAGGAATTGGCCAGTGGCTGTGTGAAATCCTTACCTCTGCCTAGCAGCAAATGCAGACACTGTAGACCTCAGGATATCTCTGAGCTGCATGCTCCTGACAGGGAGAATGGAAGAGATTTAGTCTCATTGAAGCAGAGTGGCATCATGGCCCAATGGGCAAAGTGCTGGACTGGGAATCAGGAGACCTGCTGTATGTCCCTGGCCCTGCTACTTAACTCATATGACCTTGGGCAAGTCTCCATGTCTCTGCTTTCCCATTTGCAAAATGAAAATCATGATCCTGACCCTCCTTTGGGTTCCTAGGTAGAAAGTTCTGTAAAGCACTCAGGATTCTGACAGCTTGGCTGGCCCCAGAGAGCTCCGAGCAGGGCCTTTTGGAAGCAGCATAGATTGGGAATGCCTTGGGCGTTAATTTCCCTAACAGCTCGTAGGGCTTTACAGAGTGCCCAGCATTGCAGTAACTGGGTGCCAATGGGTTTTGGCCCATTCATTTAAACTCTTAGAAGACCCCTGTCTCTCCCGCTAAGAACCAAGGCCATAAAACTCTGCTATTCAGAAACTAGTCTCTGCTTGGGAGGAATCTGCCTGTTCTTGCAGAGCAGCAATTACATCTTATCTTGGCCTCTAATAAGAACAGAATGAATGAGTTTTATGCTTCCCAAATGGCTGTCACCTTCTTGGAAATCTGGGATAACTACCAGGCTGCTGCTTCCCATGGTTCTGCAGGGTATTGTGCCTTACTACTATCCCTTCTTTCAAGTGGCTACTTCCTCCACGCCCCTCCCTCCCAACAGAGCTAGCCCCCTTGCTGATTTGCTAGGCTGTGGAACTAGGGATGTTAGTGTGCAATTGACTAGTCGTGTAACCACATGAAATTTTAGCCATTACACAACTATTTGATAGTCCCCAGAGGCGCTAGCGGCAGCCAGCGTGCTCCCGGCCCCACTCTTGGGGATCCCCCTGCCACCCTTTGCTGCTGCTCTGATACAGAGGCAGTAGCGCGGGGTGGCAGGCGGGAACCGGTCCACGAGGGGGGAGCTGGTTTAAAAATCAGCTTCCTGCACAGACTGGCTCCTGCCTGACACCCTGCGCTGCTGCCTTTGATACAGAGGCAGCACGGTGGGATGGCAGCAGCCCCTGTCTGTGGGAGATCGGAGCTCCTTATGGACAGAGGGTGCGTTGCGGCAGCTTCCTCTGCCCCTCACCCCATGCTTCTGCCTCTGATAGGGGGCAGCCTGGGGGGGTGGAGGGGCAGGTGGCACCGTGGAGCCAGTGATGAAGGGAGCCCGCTTTTAAGCAGGCTCCGCCCAGCACTGGCTCCTGCTTCTCCTCCCCCGCCCCCCAGGCTGATTGGTTAATTGTGTAGTTGACTACACGTTGACATGCCTGGCCCAGGCTGATTGGTTAATCGTGTAGTTGACTACACGTTGACATGCCTGGTGGAACCCAGGACTCTGTTAGTTCCCAGTCACAGGTTCGCCGTTTAATGGCCGTATATATAAATGAGCCTTGCTTATGCAGGCAGGAGGGGGTGGGATAGGCCTTATTTGCTCACAGAGGTGGGAGGGAGAAGGGATTGGATCTGTTTGCAAGGAGAGTGTCCTGCTTTGAAGATGTAGGAAGGGAAATCTCTGACCATGTGCTGAGATTTAAGCAGGGTGGGGAGCAAAGCGTGAGCCTAAGGTGTGACAGGTCTTAGGGATTGTTTCGTTTCTGCTTTTCCCTGCACTCCGAGGCCATCCCAAATGTCATTAAAGCTGACGCTGCTCTTGAGGGGGATCAATGGCCTGGAGGGACTTTGGCTTTGATTCTGCAGGTACTTACTTGCTGAGCAGCAGGATGGGCAAAGCTGGTGTGTTCCAGGGCAAGTCTGAGGAAGGGCTCAGGGCTAGATCCACTGCTGTACTTCACCTGGGGGCAGTTATTTACATTGGTTCTAAGCAAGTGCAAGTGATTTCCATTCTGCTTTGGCAGGATTTGGCCCCCACATTGCATTGGTGCAAATGACCATACCTCCTACTCGGAGTGGCACGGGCTCCCTTCTCCTTTCCAGAAGCAACAGTGGGGCCCTCCCTTCCCTAGACTAAGTAGGGACCACATGCTCTCTCCCCACTGGAGAGGTGAAGGGTCCCAATTACTGACACTTTAGTACTTGCACCAGCAGCTAGGGTGTATCTGTAGGGGTGGGGGGCTCGGCTCTGAGCGTTCTCCATCTACCATGCACAGAGTCCTCTCCTGGGGTGGCATCTGCAAAAACCCCCCTCGCTCCCCCAGCAGTGAATCTTGGCGTTATAGCTTATTGAGACGTATGGGGCAGTTCTTATTGTTCCAGGCTCTCTGCAGACGCAAGGTAGGCACTCGGTTCACTTTCTGAAGGTTAGCTTTGCAGCGGTGAAGTCCAGAAACCTACTGAAAAGAAAGGAAAGCTGAGAGTCTGATACCATCCCATGACTCCAGGAGCTGGGACTCTCGATACAGGTGTCGCCTGCCCGTGCTTGAATCTGGTTCTGTCACCAGTGAGCGTGTAATAACTCCAAGGTCTCTGCACACCCCCTCTTTGGTCTATAGGACCAGGAAAATGTGCAGTGTGGGTGCACAGAGGGTGTGTCTGAGAATGAGCCTCTCCTTGGTATATAAGGCTCTTAGCCATGTGCTCCTCTTTGTCCTTGATCCTGTTAATAGGCAGAAGTAAGTGGTGGTCATGTTAATGCAGGATTGAGCCCGCCTGTGCTTGCTGTCCTGTGCCTCACTTTCTACCTTGCAGTCTCACTCTCTCTCTCACCCACCCTGCTCTGTACCTGCGTGGTGCAAGGAAAAATCCTTTATCAGACACCGGAGGGGACCTGCCAGGCTCAGCAGTTTAGACCCAGTCTCAGTAGGGATAATTAGGGTTTGTTCTTTCTGCTTCCCTCAGCATCATCATCCATCATTTCCATCTTCCGCCTCCCGCCCCTACCCCCGCTGTGCTCCCACATTGTCCTCTACTGATCGCTCCCAGTAGAAGGCTGGGGGGATGTACTAGGCAGACAGACAACATCCCTCTCTGGCACCTGTCTCGGCCTGCACTTGCAAAGCAAAAAGGAAGTGAGGACTGGAAGAAGAAACAGCATTTGGGTTCATGTGGGAAACTGGCCAGACCGTGGCACAAAAACAATGATAATGAGGTGCGCAGGGTAGGCCTAGTGGCTGGTTTGCTCTGACTAATGATGTTGTGTCTCCTAGCTGTATGTGGGGCGGGCAGGAGAAGGGGGCTTAGCAGCAAAGGAGGTAATTCATAGTCTAGAGCCTCTTAACATTGATTCTAAATAACTTTTCTCATCCTTTACAGTTTCTCACCTCTTAGACCACTTTTCGTTTCCGCCCTGAGTTTTTTTCTGTTTGTTTGGGGGGCTGGTCCCCGAAAGCCACAAGGTGCACGAGGGCATGGAGCAGCGCTTAGATAGGTGTGTGACCCTGAGAGACATAGAACAGTCTCTTGTCACACAACGCCCACTGACTTTGGTGGAAATTGAGCAGACTCATTCACAGGACTGGGTCTATAGCTCTTAATCTCAGCTCTGGTTTCACGGTTAAAATGCCCTAGCTGTTCCTTGTTCTCGGTGATTTCTCCTTAGAGGCACTTGGCTGAGGGACGAAAACGTGTTAATGTAGCTTTGGGAGTTTAGGACTGTGCTGGCCCTCTTAGAGTGAGGCTGGATGGCATGCTGTGCTTGCATTTACAAGACTCCAGTCCAAAGAATGTCACAGGTTGATGTCCCGTTGTCGGGGCAGCACTGTACAACAGTTCACAGTGCTGGTGTCTCAGCTGGCTTTGCCAGGCTACTGCCACGAGGAAGCTCACACTGCTGGTGTTTTGCCAGGGTTTGGCTGGGAGGAAGCTCACACTGCGGATACCCCAGCTGGCATTTCCCGGGGACAGCTTTGAGGAATCCCATACTGTCAGTGCTCCAGCAGGCATGGCCAGGGCACTGCTGTGGGACGCTGCTTTCTGTTGCAGTCCCAGCAGGCATCCCCAGGGCACTGCAGCGTGGAGAACAGCTGATGGAGTTTTGGAGGTCCCGCTGAGTGTCATTGCTAACTAATCAGTGTCTAAATAGGAGTCATGGGCAGCCTTCAGAAGCCCATTAAAAATCTTGTTTGTGTGTTTCAGATCGAAATGCTAGAGCACAAATATGGAGGGCACCTGGTCTCTCGTAGGGCAGCCTGCACCATCCAGACTGCCTTCCGCCAGTACCAACTCAGCAAAAACTTTGAGAAGATCCGGAACTCCCTGCTGGAGAGCCGCATGCCCCGCCGAATCTCATTGAGAAAAGTCCGGGTCCAGAACTCTGAAAGCTTCTCTGCTGAGAAAGCCCTGGTGGAAGGGTACAACTTTGTAGGCATTCCCTTGGTGAGATCCCCTTCTTTGCCAGTCACCATCAGCGGGGCGCTGACTGAACTGGAGGACTCTTTCACAGAGCAGGTTCAGTCCCTGGCTAAATCTATTGATGACGCCCTGAGTACGTGGAGCCTGAAGACCATGTGTTCCCTTCAAGATGGCAGCTCTTACCAGATCAGAGAGACCTTCAGCGCCAGTGCGATGCAACCGAACCAGGACTTGGAAGTTGAACTGAAGGAGCAAGAGAAGGAAGAAGGACTGCTGCCAGATACTTTGCCCAAGAGCAGCAGCACCCTCATGATGGCCTTCCGGGACGTCACGGTCCAGATTGACAACAAGAATATCTCGGTCTCATCGTCTACCTCGGTCTCCATGGCGAACTGTCTCGGCAGCAGTGCCCAGGCCGGGCTCTCCCAAGCTGCCAGAATTGAAGAAGTCCCAGAGGATGGGGGAAAGGAAGACAAAAAGGCCCAGACTACCCTGGAAGGGCTGCCAGACTCCAGGGTCCTCCAGAACAGTCACACTTTTACTGAGGTGAATGTTAACACCAACGGTTTGGGGAGAGGGGTGATGGAGCAAGGACAAATGGTGGTGCAGAAACTCCAGTTTGACTCGAACAATGAGACTGGGCAGAGCAAGGGCTCTGAGTCTGAAAATGCAGACAACTCAGAGCAGCTGAGCAGCAGCAGCACGTCCACGTCAGCCAAGTCAGCATCCGAGGTGTCTTCTAAGGAAGCGCTGCAGGCCATGATTCTGAGCCTCCCGCGGTACCACTGCGAGAATCCAGCCAGCTGCAAATCTCCCACGCTTTCCACGGACACCATGAGGAAGCGGCTCTACCGCATTGGGCTGAACCTCTTTAACATGTAAGTGGCTTATAGGACTAAATCCTTTAATCTCACTCAGCTTTCTCCTTACTTCTTATGTCCCAGAGTGCGACCACCTGGGGCCTGAACTCAGGTCTCTATTAACAGGGCAGGGGCTTTGCCCTGCAAATAGTGAACTTAGGTTCTCTGGTTGCTGTTCTGATATTCCACTATAGCTGGGACTTGACCATAAAACCCCTTGGTTTCTGTCCAGCATGCTGAAGATAGAACCTCGATTATGGGTATTGTGACATACCCCCATTCATGAGTAACAATGGGGCACTTTTTGTCCCTAAGCCCGGGCCTTTTTTGAATGAGAACTGAACCCAAGAGCACTGAGAGCTTAACTAGCTCATGGCGGGGGCTCTGGCTGCTGTTTTCCTTTCAGTAGTTTGGAGAGAATTTTTCACCTGACAGACCCAATTTAATCATCACAATCTATTGCACAGCTCAGAACGATGCCCTGTGAAAAACCCTGTCAGAGTGAAAGCAAAGGCAGAGCAGTCTGGAGATTAGAGTCAGGAGAGGTAACGTAGAAGGTCGCGTACCCTGGATTCACAGAAGGCGACTGAGATTCTGTGAGGAGGTTTGCTCACTGCCTGTAGGTGAAACCCTATTGACTGCAGCAAACCCTGGGAAATACAGTTCTTTGCTCTTTCATAATTTGATCATGTCACTCTTCACTTTGGTATTCATCCAGTCTCTGGATGGCGACGTTAGGGGAATGATTTCTGAGGGGAGCCCAGACTGTGTCCTAGGAAGAAATTTTGCACACAGGGCCGTTCTATAGGGAACTCCCAAGTCCAGAAGTGTGGTGCTCATGGACTGGATATATGAATTATGAAGTGAGTGACCTGAAGAAAAAGGGTTCCAAGTGCTTTATAGAGATGATCTCAGAGCAACCCAAATGTTTTTAGGCGTTTACCGGATAGGCTTGGGGCACATGGTTCTGGATGGGAGTTCTACCCTGACACACATTTGGGGCATGCACAGATCTGGGTGGACACTTTACCTGCAATGGGGGGAATGGAACATGGCCAAGTCTGAACATGAGAGGCTTGGGGTGTCCTCGGGTCTGGCTGACAGGCACATGGAGGCTGCAGCACAGACGGGGGACAGGGAGGGAGGGATTTGGAGCACACAGGTCTGGTTTATGTAGAAGAGGGGATCAGGTCTGCCCAGCTGTTTTACAGAGACAGGTCTCCCAGTTGGGCTCTGAATGAGTGTTTTATTGGAAATGGACTCAGTGCTCAGCTCTGTGTGAGCTAAACGCTTAAATATTCACAGACATGCCTGGCAACTGTGCCGGCACCAATCTGTCTTCGTCTGGCTCACATTGTGTGTATCGCTGACACGAGCACTGAGCTGATGGGAAAGCAGGGGTGTGAATGTTTTTTCCCTGCTCCTCCTGCAGTCAGATGGGCTGAGGTGCACATGATGAATCGGCAGCTTCTTGGCTCGCTGACCCAGGCTCGCCACATCTCTTAGGTCTCTGTGTGACTGGAGTCATGTCAAACGCACATCATTCAGAACCATACTCTGCTGGGCACCCCTTTCCACCCCCGTGACCATGCTCGTGCCTGTCACCTGTTAGGGCCGGTTTTCTCTGAAAGATGTTTATCTGGGGAGTGGGAAAGGTGCCAACTTGTCAGTCCTGAACAGTGAAATCTCTGTTTAGCCCCAGCCTTTTTTCAGCAAGGGCAGCAGTAGGGCAAGCGTCTCCTGTGGAGATACACTAATGTACCCCAAAGGGGACCCTCTCTGGGTCTGAGAAGGCCACTTGGTCCATATGGCCCATGCAGTCCATAGTGCCCCTGCATCCCCCCCTGAGATTTCCAGCAAAGAGACCACTTGATTGGTGGTTATGTTGACGTGGACACCCACACACTAGAAACTAAACCGAGACCAGCAAACCCATTTCATATATTGCCATCAAAGAGTATTGATTTTTGGTCCCCACTGGCCTGACCCAAAAAGTGGAAGGCTCCATGGTCTGTTAGCAATCTCACTCTGCTCTTTAGTCCTACATCGGAGTTTTCAGCTGGTGATATTCTGGATTGGAACTGGCCCCTGGGACTGTATTGATTGCAATTATGCTGCGGCACTTTCCCCAGTCCACGCACCACAGTGAGGGGGAGGAGATCTTGGACTGGAGAGCTCCTTATGATGCAGCGCTGCTCTAATAACTATGTTTGTGCGTGGGCAGCTAGCTGCGTAGGCGGAGGGAAAGCCAGCAGGGCTGTAGGAATCCTGCAGCACATACTGGCTAAGCTTAGCTTCTCAGCCACAGCGGAGAACGCCATGGGCCAAATTCAGAAGTGATGCAAGTGGTGATTCAAGAGACATAATGTGGAGAAAATAATTGAAGGTAAGTGGCACAGAACATAGTAGTCAGTGGTAGGGTATTCAGTCGCTGTGCCGCTTGAGAGTGAGTTACACCTAGTGGGTATTTTATGGGAAACAAATTCTGCCCCTCACTAAAATGGTTGGAAAGTGCCTTTTAGTCCATGAGCATTTTGAACATGGACATCCTATTATGTTCCAGTTGCAGCAGGGGAGTGTTGGGAATGGTGCAGTGTTGGGGGCTGAGTTACATCATCCTGTGAGTTACTTTTTCTGCACTATCCTTCCTCTGCCTTCTCCAACCCATCCATTCCTCCCCATGGTATGACCGTTCCATTCTCAGGCTACATTCCACTCTCTGGTACACTGGGGCAAATCCCGAGTAACCCCACTGCCTTCAGTGCAGTGACATTGGATTCACATGCGTAGCTGAGATCAGCCCTTGGCATTTGGGCATCATGTAGTTCCTCTGCTGAGATGCCCCAGAAGTGCTCTTTCCAAACCCTTCCACTGCGCTCTCTCTCACACTCACACCCACCCACACACACACCCCTTGTGAGGCTTGTGTTGAGTAGTTTCTTTACTCTTGAGAGGTGACATATGTGGGGTAATGTACGTGGTGTGTTAAGGAGCACGTAACGGGTTAAGTGAGCCTGGGCTTTTCACTGGGGTGTTTGTTCGGACTCCCTTGTGCATACTGAATAGCTTGAAGTGCTGCTTTTCTCACTAGGATTATAACGTTGTTAATTTCAGTTCATTCTGTACGTGCCATTCCGTGGCACTGGGTACAGTTTCCGTACATGCACTCTTGTCTGTCCCATGGGTCTTTCCTGCAGAGGAGGGTGCACCCTCTGGCACGCTGTCCCATCCTCATACAGATGAGTTGTTTGCACAGTCCCTGATCACCTGGTAGAGCTGAGCAGTAAAAGTCAGGGAGGAATCAAGCACTCGTGCTCCTATGTACTGTGCTCTTCTGCCCAGGAAGCTGCTTGTGCAAATCCCTTCATTAAGCCCTTTAAACGTTCCCCTGCACCAGGGCTAACTACAGAAAACACTCCTGCCTCAAGAGGAAGCACTAGCCACCCTGGATCAGAGAACCATGAGGAATTTGGAAACCACCTCGGGGTTCGCTGATTCCCCTGTGCATCTAACTGACAGCCAGAGTGCTGTCTGCTAGAGTGCATCACAAGTGACAGCCTGCCAGAGGGGTAGGGAATAGGGACAAAAGAGATACATGCAAACCTTCAATACGTCCCTCTGTACCAACACACACACACACACACAGAGCCTGTCACTAAACACAGGCACTCCCCGGCACACATAGAAACACACATGGGTGCCCCACACCTGTGTTTTTGTCCATAGAAACCCACATGATCTCAGAGATGCACCTGCCCACAAAGACATGTGCAGAATCGAACAACACGCATGCAGACGCTTGCAGAATCACAAGCACTTGCAGAGTCCCACGTGTGCAACTCGCAGAGAACTCTCTGAGCAGACAGACAGACACAAACACACTGACACAAGACACAGAGCTGCTCCGAGGTGGGGGCTGGAGGGAAGGCTGTGTTTCTCAGGGCACTCTCAGTCCCTGTAGAGGCCTCCCTGTGAGCACTCCAGGCTGCCCCACAGAGAGAGACGCCAGCTGGACAGGTGCCATGAGGGCTTCTGTCTTTGGAATCAGAACCATGTTCACCTCCTCCCTGTGACATGGCAGGGGCTGGATGAGGTTCTCCCCTGCAAGCTGGATGGAGCTGTTGCTGGCCTTGCCCCTGCCCCACAACGGGCCAGTCACAGGGGAGGAATGTAGGAGAGAACTCGCCAAGAAGACTCCTTCCAGAGGCAGTGGTGCCGCGAAGTGAGTGTCTGGCTCACCGTCCCTGTCCTTCTCTTGCAGAAACCCAGACAAAGGGATCCAGTTCCTGATCTCCCGGGGCTTCATCCCAGACACACCCATCGGGGTGGCACATTTCCTGCTCCAGCGCAAGGGCCTCAGCCGCCAGATGATCGGGGGAGTTCCTGGGCAATAGCAAGAAGCAGTTCAACAGGGACGTCCTGGAGTAAGTGCGGAGACCCTTCCCCTCTCCCCACAACTGCCTTCTCCTTCGGGGTGGGTTTGCCTGGCCCCCTTCCTAATCCACTTTCAATAAATGTGCCCTCCCCACTCTGAGGGGATGTGCCCCCTTGTCCCCTGCACTGCCCCCCCAACTCGGCGTGAACATGCCTGCTCCTCCCACTCGCCTCCCTCTCCCCCTGCCAGTGAATGTGCTTCACCTTCTCCCAGTCCTGTTCCCTCCCCTGCTCCCCGCACACACTTTCCTGTGTCATGAGGGGCTTCTACAGCCCCCCTCTCTCTGGCGCGCAGCAGCAGCAACTGTTCTGGCCTTTCAGCATCTCTTCCTCCACAGCTCCTTCAGCCAGCTAGGTTCAGGTAATAGCCCCAGGCCTGGCTGGTGTGACTTAGCAGTCAGAGCCGCCAGGGTCACTGGATTTATAGGGGCGTAATGCTGGGGTGAGCAAAAGGGAGATCAGGTGCCCTGGCTCCCTTGGGTATTAGTTAAAGATCCCGTGGCATTCCGTGGAAGGAGATGGAGGTAAGCAGGGGAGGTGAGGCACTGCCTTGTGGTTGCAGGACAGGCTGGGGAGCCGGGAGAGCTGCTTCCATTCCCAGCACTGTCACTGAGTTGCATCCATCTGTAAAATGGGGATAATAACTGTGGGGCAAGGCTCCTTCTAAGTGACAGCAGCAGCTCCTTGCTGAAGGCAGAACAGCGAGTCTCTCCTAGCTGGTAGGGACACGTCCCCTCCCTGCCAGCTGGGAGAGACTCGCTGCTTTGTCCTCAGCAGCGAGCTGCTGCTGCCACTGAGGGAGAAGAGCTCCTCCCCCACCCAGGCAGCTCCAGCGCCCGGGCTGGGGCTCATTCACAGCTATGGGGCTGTACTGCAGCGCAGCTTAGAGGGAACCTTGCTGTGGGGGCCCGTGCTGTGGGTGTGTGTGAAGTGCTTGGAGAGCCTTGGCTAGAACACACTAGATTGTTATGACCTTGGCAATCCCCGAGGGCTGGCCGACAATCCCATCCCATCCGCTTCCATGGACTGAGGTTGTCTTTGCTCACAGCTGCCTCCAGCACCATTTCTGTTGGGTTCCCCAGCCTGCTTGGCCAGTCTCAGGCTCCTTTCTGCTCCTGTTGAGCTGCCACCCATGGTGGGTCATTCTGCTAGGCTTCATTGCCCTGGTCCTGCAAGTCATATGGCTCTGAGCCCCTTCCATCAGCCCTGCGCGTCAGGCTGGAAACTGTTAGTTGCTTTTTGAGGCCCATATGTGCTTTACCAGTGCCTGCCTCCAACCAGTTCTGCCTTCCTCATCATGGTCTGCCCGGCTGTCGTCCACTTGCTGCCTCCTGACTTTGGGATCTTCTGGCCCTTGTCTGTGAGGGCAGGCTTTCCTCCAAGAATGGCTCTTCCCCGGGTCCCAGTTTATGTGCTGGTCTCCCACTCTACTGGCCCAGGTGACTTGCCTGGGTTTCTTTTATTGCCCAGTTCCCCTTCAGGTCACTCAGATATGGGAGGGCCCCTGTATGGGCATCTCGACCAGTAGAAGAAGTGGAACCACCCACTGTTTGCAAGCTGACTCAGCGCCGCTTTGGACCATGGCTAACGACATTGCTGAGGAGAGAGCCAAAGCCAAACTCTCCTGAGAGCCAAGGCAGCAAGAGCAGGGAGGGTTTGAGCCAGTGTGTCTGCTCAGCCCTTCTCCTCAGCAACAGTGACTTCTCCTTTTCTTGGGGCATGACTCTGTGAGGCCATCTCCGAAATCACTAGGAGGTCACTCAGCACTGACTCTCCAGAGATGCTCAGCATGGGTCCTTAGCTACATTTACATCAGCACCAGTCATAGCTCTCAGCTAGATTCTTTCTTTCCATAGGGATGGAAGATTTGTACTAAATACCTTGTTACAAATCAAAGATGGGCCTGAACCTAGAACACAACCTCTCCCCCCGTCTCCCGAATGTTGACACCCAAATTAATTAAGAGCCTGTGATGAACAGAGCTGAACTGGAAACCCAAGTTCTCTCTCCCATTCATCCCTTCCCCTCCCGGCCCCCACCTGCCATAACTCTGGGTAAGGAAGAGATGTCAGATCAGGAGCAAAACTTGGGTCCAAATTTCAAGGCCCACCATTTATGGCAGAGATCAGCGTTATTTTATTGCCATAGGTCCCTGACCATGGAGCTTGCCCTTCTTTTTCATATTCTGTGTGCGAATTGATCCAGCCGTTATTGAGACACATGGTCTCTCAAATCATTTCATGCTGAGCGCCACAATTAAAAGTAATTGCCTTTTTCTCCAGCAGGCAATGTGTGGGCTGCATCTCCAGACAGAGACTCTTAAAATCCAAGCCCATCCTCAGCACAGAGAGAGGGGTGGTTGTGATAGCAGTAGGTGGATAATTCTTGCTAGCCTTGGGTTGTGCATCAGCCCCCACTGACTATGTTCTTCTCTGTCTCTTGGGTAAACAAATGATGTGCTAGGATTCTGCGAGAGAGATTCCTACCATAGAACCTGCCTGAGCCATGCATCCCAGTGCAAATACAGTGTAGATGCCGTGCCATTGTTACACAGCACGCTACACACATCAGCAGAGCTGTGAGTGCGTTTGCATCTTGGTGGGTGAATGTACCTGGGTACTGCCCTCAATACATATGGCACCTCCAATGAACTACTCAGCCAGAGGCATCGTAACATTTAACATAAGTGAAGGAGAATCATTGGGTCCCATTTATAGAGGGATAGAGAAGTTCTGTGGCTTGCTGTTGTGGGGCAAGTTCACCTCATTTGCCTTTCGGGGTAAGGGCAGTGTGGCCCCATAGTTAAGTCCATCCAGCTACCTTTATGCTCAGGGCAGTAAGACCTAATGGCCAATGTCTCTGTGGTTGCCCTTCTTCGCAGAGCCACGTGACCTAGTGGCCAGAGTCTACAACTTGCCCAGATGTGCTCTGTCTGTGGAGTTCAGTGCTGCCCGCATCATTAGTGCCCTGCCTCCTTCTCTCAGCTGCACGAGTAGCCACATGATCACACGTGCTTGGTTGGCATCACTGCCGACCCCAGACAGCGCATCCAGGTGGGCGACCGACCCACTCAGCGACCACGACTGCGTGCGTGGCGGTGGACAGCTGTGCATACAAATTACACGCGCAAGTCTGAGACTCCTGCCCCCCGCTGTGGCAGCCATTTACATTATTTATGAGATTCACTGTGTGAATTTAGCTGTAGTTTAATATGAAGAGCAACAAAAAACTTGTGTTGGAAATGTGAGCTGTAAGCATTCTTCCTATCACAGCCAGCTTACATTAACCAACCCAAGTTAATAAATAATAAAACAGCCCTTAAAACAGCTGTGAATGGCTCCAGCCTCCCTCCTGCACTCAAGTGTTGAGTAGCTTGGCCCAGGCCACAAACTATTGGCTCCGCATCAGTGTCTTTATTCAGGAGGCTCCTGTTGGATTCGAGGGGCATTTGGGACTGTTACAGAGCTCCACTCAGGCAGATGGGCATGTGACCTGCCTTCTGTTTCTTTTGTCATTTACCAGAGTTAATAATTGCACAAATGTTTTTGCACCGTTCTTTAAAAAACAAGACCTCCTTTGATGTAGGCTTGGATGAAGATAACAGGAAGATACTGTGTAGATCGCAGTCCATGTTACATATCAAGGGCTGTAAAGATCTTTAACGCGCACAAGATTTAGCCAGTTTGGTAAATAATTCCCCACAACTCCCAAGTCAGGACTTCCAAGCCTCTGCAAGGCTTGAAATAATATTCTTCCTTCCACCCACCTGCCTCTCTGCCTCCTCTAATTCCATCTCACCCAATGAAATCGACAATCAGCAGCATGGGAGCTGCATACTCTATTGTATTTGAACACATCATGGATTGTGTTTTTGAATGACAGAAGAGCACAAGTTCCTTTGAAAGTCAATATGACTGCACTCCTAAGGGCTTAGTCGGGAGCTTACTAGCCTCTTGTGCACTTTTGAAAAACCCATCCTGTACCTTCATTCCCTGTTCAACCAGTAAGACCTTCCCATGCAAGAACCCACGCTCTGATTGAAGAGGGCCAGCGCATCTCCCACTGGATCCTAATCCCAGTGCTCCTGCAGGAAGCCAAATAGACTTAGTAGTTAGCCAGATGTGACCCATTCTCTGCCACCCTCATGGAGTGTATGGAGCCAGCTCAGAGCATGAGGGTCTAGAATGACTGGGCAAGCCTTTGGGCCCGAGGGCCACATTTCAGTATGGAAATTGTATGGAGGGCCATGAATGCTCACAGAATTGGGGGTTGGGGTATGGGAGAGGGTGAGGGCTCTGGCTGGGGGCTCTGAGGTGGGGCTAGAAGTTAAGAGTACAGGGTTTGGTAGGGCGATCTGGTCTGGGGCAGGGGGCTGGGATGCAAAAGGGGAGAGGGCTCTGGCTGAAGGAGCAGGCTCAAGGTGGGGCTAGGGATGACGAGTTTGAGATACAGTGGGGGTCTCTGGGTTGGGGCTGAGGGGTTCAGAGGACAGGAATGGGATCAGGGCTGGGAAAAGCATTTGGGGTGCAGTGAGAAAGTGCAGACTCTGTGGTGGGGCTGGGATGAGGGGTTTGGGGTGCGCTGGGGTGCTCCAGGCTGGGATCAAAGGTTTTGGAGGGCAGGAGGAGGACAGGACTCAGGCAGGGGACTGAGCCCTGGGAGAGACTCAAAGGTGCAGGCTCGGGTGGTGTGTCCCTCAAGCACCTCCCAGAAGCAGTGGCACGACCCCCCTCAGGCTCCTACATGTAGACACATCCAGGCAGCTCTGCCCTGGGGTGCTGGCAGCCTCCAGGTCGGGGGGAGGGCAGCTCCACATTCCCAGAAGAGGTGGGGCCAAGGGCAGCTGGCCCTCAGCACTGGCTGCAGTGCTACTGCAGCAGCAATGGTGGCCAGGGCCCCGGGCCCCTTTGTATCACCAGGCCCTAGGGCAGCTCCCTGTTGGTGATCCTGCTCTGCGTGCTGCCCCGTCTGCAAGTGCCATCCTGCAGCTCCCATAGGCCATAGTTCTTAGCTGCAGAGCCAGCACTTGGTCCAGGGGCTGTATGCAGAGCCCCCTGGTTGCCCCTGCTTCCAGGAGTCACACAGAGCCACAGCACACATGGAGCAGAGCAAGCCCCCGACCCTGCCCCCCCCCCCGATGGAGTGGGGCACATTCACAACCCTGATGTCCGTCGGGAGCTTGAGGGCCAGCGTAAAAGGTCTGATAGGCCAGACTCAGGCCATAGGTTGCCCACCCAGATCTGGAGCCCAAACCCCGCCTATGCAGCCACTAGACCACTGATCTGAGTGGTTTTTAGGATGTCTGCATTTCCTGTGTTGCCCACAATCTATCAGACAACTCCCATAGCTGTATGGGAAGGAAAGTGAAAAACGTCAGCATTCACAGTATTTTGTTCAGATGAGCAACATTATCAGTCTTGCCTTCATCTCTTTCTCCAGCAATTCTTTCTTCTGTGCTTTCTTAGTTTGGTGCTTGCTTGTTTTTGTTCTCATTCATTTATTCATTCTATTGCTCCTGCTCATGCTTTTTAGCACTTTCTCTCTTGACTTTTGTTGACATTCATGTGCTCATGCTGGCTTTTTGTTTGCCTTCATTCAGTTCTTTCATGCACTCGTCCTTCCATCCCTGCTGTTTGTGTCTCAGGATTTCATATGTTCTTGGTTCATTCATCAGCCGGTTCATGTGACCCATGCCATGAATGAAGTGCCGCTGGGCTGGATTGCTTGCGCTCTGGGTCACAGGATCCCAGGAAGGTCAGAGCAGCTGTCCTGATTCATTTGTTCCCAGAGGAGAGCTTTTTTTGAATATAGGAGATGTTGCGGTGAATAGGGGCAGGGCAGCGTTAGAATGTGAGTGCTGGGTTTGTTCTGACGCATTCTCCTTGCGGGCATGCTGTTCGCCTCACTGCCAGACACATGTTGCCTTCCCCTTTCTCTAATGGGCAGCCAGGCAGAGAGCAGCTCCTCTGGGGAAATGGAAATTCACAGCCAGAAGCACGAGGGAGGCAGCTCTCAGCGAGGGAAGCCAGTTTGCTCTTTCACCCATTATCTGCCCTTGGATGGGCACAGGAGGCTTCTGGCTAACCCCAAAACAACCACACTCACCAAGGAGTTAGCGTCCCCTGTTGAGGGGCCCCAAGAGATTTGCATTACAAGAGGATTTGAACGGCGGCTCTGCGCTGGAGGTGAGACCATGGATTTCGTTCATCCACAGATTAATAATGAGGGGAGAGAGATTTGCCTAGTGCTGCCAACTGTGCACAGTGTCCCCAGTAAGATCTGAGTTGGGAACTGTGCGTGCCACTACCTCCCTATCACAAGGAGAGCCAGGCGTGCTGTACTCTTTCAGGAGGGGGCGGAGACGTACACAATGCGGATCACATTGAAAGCATGACCGATGAGGAAAGTCTGAAAGAATTGGGCTTGTTTAGTTTGGAAAGGAGAAGACTGAGAGGGGACATGCTAGCAGTTTTTAAGTATCTAAAAGGGTGTCACAAGGAGGAGGGAGACAAATTGTTCTCCTTGGCCTCTGAGGATAGGACAAGAAGCAATGGGCTTAAACTGTAGCAAGGGAGGTTTAGGTTGCACATCAGGAAAAACTTCCTAACTATCGGGATGGTTAAGCACTGGAATAAATTGCCTAGGGGGGTTGTGGAATCTCCATCACTGGAGATATTTAAGAGCAGGTTAGACAGACCTGTCAGGGATGGTCTAGACGAGTGGTTCCCAAACTTTTCCGCATCACACCCCCTTTTTGATTTTTGAGAAACCCTCACGTCCCCCCCAAAAAATAGCAGCAAAACTTGGGGTGGGATTGACCGGGGGGGGGGGTTGTGGCTGGGTCACCTCGCGCCCCCCCGGAATTTCTTCACGCCCCCACAGGGGGGCACGCCCCCCAGTTTGGGAACCCATGGTCTAGACGGTACTTGGTCCTGCCGTGAGGGCAGGAGACTGGACTCAATGACTTCTCGAGGTCCCTTCCAGTCCTAGTGTTCGATGATTCACGTGTGATGGGCCTGTGCACAGCCCAACTTGCTAGGCTCTCCAGGATAGGAAGATTGTGCAATAACCTTCTACACTGCACAGACACTCATGTCATGAGGCCTATCGGCTTGGCAGAGCACCCCTCAGGAAAGCAGAGGCATGCATGTATTTACAGCCCTCCTTGTGTCTGCACTGGGGAGTCTGTTCTGTGCAAAAAGGACTGTGTAGACAGTGTAGCTTCTTGCATGGGAAATCGGCTGGCAGCTCCCCTTGTAAGGTAGAAAAGCTGGCAGGCTGTGCCATGCACTTCTCAGACCAGGAAGGCTGTTGTGGATGAAGTAGTGTCTCCCTATTGTGTGAGTTGGCCTGCACCCTGCAGCCACTTGAGCCTTTGCAGGGCTAGTGTGCATGGCACAGCCTCCCTAGTGCAAGGAGAGCTGTGCACTCAAGGCCGTGTTCCAGGGTGGAGCCACTGGCATGTGCAGTGCAGCCTCCTTGTGTGAGTTGAACCCTTCTCTTCCAGTTTGCATTTTTGGGGATGGGGGTGGAATGTTATTTATTAATATGTTTGAGTCTTGTGGTTTTAAGAGTTTCCACCTGGCTGCCTTTCCTCTGCTCCCTCCCTGAGCCCGGGCTGTGAGTTCATTACAGACGCTTTTAGTTGCAGCCCCAGCTCCTGCTGCATTGTCACCTGAGCGGAAAAGCTTAAAAATAGGTCATTGCGCTTGGCTGAGCCGATTGGAGCCCCACACGGTACAGCTGCTCCTTGCCTCCTCCGAACTCTTTCACCAGGAGTCTCCGTCGCCAGGGTTAGTCCTGTGCTGTCGGCCTCGCGGCACAATCACCACTGACACGGTGCCTCTGCCTATGTTGTGCTGTCCGTGGGCAAGATGCCTCTGGGCACGCCACTGGTGGGCAAGGAGGCCCAAGGAGCAGCAGCTAGAAATGGAATGACTGAAAAATGATCCCAGAGGGTGCCAGGCCCCAGTTCCCATCCCCAGGGAATGCGAGGCCTCTGGGCTTGATCCCCAGTGGGTGCCAGGTGCCTGCATTTTGCGCTGTCTTACGCCCCAGCTTGCTGGGACCACCTTGAATCAAAATAACGAATCCTCATTTTGGTGGCACTCGGCCAACAACTTAAACACTCATGTCCGCACTCAACAGTGAGCAGATTCCCAAAGACCTGTCCCACAGCGCACGGGGCTCACTGCCAAGCTGGCTGGACTCTGAGGACAGTCTTTCATCGCTGGTTCCACAGTGCTGGCAGTGGAGGAATCTGGAGGGGACCGGCTCAGCCAGGCAGTTACACTGCCCTCAGTCCATTTACTGACACAGCCGTCACTGGGGCTTGTCTGGAGAAATGAACCAGCCTTCTGTTACGGCACATGGAAGAGCTGTATGATCCTTGCCACGGAGGCAGAAACCCACCCTGGTTCAGCCTCACCCCGGTCTTACAGCTGCTAGTGCGGCCTGCTCCCTGGGAGAGGTTGGAGGTTGAGCTGACTTTGCACCAAGGAACTGGAGGCTGAGGAGACAGTGTCGCACTTACCGTGCTTGTGGCTATTGGCCTAGGCAATCCAAGCTCAGCCTGCACAGTCTCCACCTCTTTTGAAAAGAAGTGAGCCTCCTTCCTGGAGTCCCCTGGGAAGTCCTGTGAAGTTGAGTGGCTGTGAACATGCATCCGCGTGCAACAGTTTGTATTTTATAAAGACCGCAGAGAACCTTTGAAAGGCCGCTGGAGCCCAAGTCAATCTGCCAGACCAATGGAGCACACGCTGAGGGGGACTGGCTAAATCAGATCTCATCCGTCTTTTGCCATTTCTATTAGCACCGCATTTCCCAAAGGCTGGTGCATGCTCCTCCTGTGCCCCCTCCTGTCCACCCAGGCAGCCACTGGGGGGCCAAAACCAGTTCCACAGGGATGGAGCAGGCAATGGCATTATGATGGAAGAATAAGGGATGTCCTGAAGGTAAGGCGGTGGGGTGGGTTCTGGAGAGGCCTAGTGGAAAGAGGGCACAAAGGACTAGGTGGGGGTGGTGCAGAGAGGCCTCTCAGCTGGCCTCCAGAGTCTCAGCTTTGCTTTTGTGGAGCAAAAAACAAGCCTGCAGCAGTTACACCAGTGAAGAAACCCTTCCACGCAAGAAGTGAGGGGTAAGCAAGCAGAGGAAGTGACACATTCTGACATGCGTGATCCAGCTTTACGCAAAGTATAGGAAGTGAAGGAATAGCCGGAGGGAGCAAGAGCTGTATACATTACGATGTGTAGCCTTTAACCCACATGGCAGAGTTGCAGGGGTGCAGTTGGTCTGACTCGCTTGAAGGGAGGGCTCAGCTTTCCCCAGTCTGGAGCCAGAATAGAAAGGAAGTAGGAAAAGAGGCGTGTTTCTTTCCACGGCACCCATCCCACAGACAGTGGCAGCAAGAGTTTTCGCTGGGGCTCAGTCAGGGCTTAATCTTTGCCAGGCCTGACCCTAGCAGTTCATAGCCCCGGCACCTCTGGACTTGCTGCATCAGTTATGAATGTAAAAGAATTGCTCCGGTCCCAGCACCTCCTTCATTACAAATTGAGCGCTGGGCTCAGTGCAGGGAAATGAAGCACTGGAAGAGCTTTTATTTTTTAAAAATGTTACATCTGCAGAGGTGGCTGCTGCCAGGAACTTGCTAATGATTAACCAGAGGAAAACTATTCCTGCTATCAAAGCTAAATGCTGAGCAGCAGGATGCCTGGATGTACCCCTGGGGGGACAGGAGTGCCAGGGCTACAAAAACAAAAATAGCAAAAGGAAATAGGGGTGGGAGAGTGGAATTCTCTTCAGATATGGCCACGCTGCGTCCATGCCAGCTGACTGGGGCTCAGGCTAAGAGGTTGTTTGATTGTAGTATAAATCAGTGGTTCTCTGCTGGGAACCTGGGACTGCCTGGGTGCCATGAGCAGGTTTCAGAGAGCCACCAAGCAGGGCTGGTATTAAATTAGCTAGTGCTCAAGGCAGAGCACTGCAGCTTGGGGTCCTGAGGCCTGCCACCTAGTGCTAAAGCTGACATCTGAGCAACTTAGCTTTGTGGGGCCCCCTGTGCCATGGGGCCTGGGCAGTAGCCCTGCTTGCTACCCCCCTAATGCCAACCCGGCAAGAGGGGAGGGTCCCAGAGGCTGGGCTGCAGCCTGAGCCCAAATGTCTACACCACAATTAAGAAGTCCCTTATTAGGGCTTGTGAAGCTCAGGCTAGTAAGTCAACTGGCACAGGCCAGCCGTGGGTTTTTAATTGCAGTGTAGACATTCCCTCTGCTTCCATAAACCATCACTGACTGTTCCTGTGATCCGCTGCTTGATGGAAAATGGACCCTCTCAGGAGACTAACTCTTTTGCTTGTCTCCCTCTGGTTTGCTTGGTTGTGTTTTTGTTGTTGTTGGGTTTTTTTAAACCAGATATGCCTTTGTCTGTGCATGTGTATTTCATGCAGAGAAAGTGCCCAGATGTCTTATTCCCAAGGGTGGTAGGAATTTGGGCTCCAGATCCTGGAGACATGTAGGTAAAGAATCATGGGCCTGTATCCAGCAGCATTTTAGATGGAGAACCAGGGCCCAGTGTCAGAGCTACTATATATATAGGGAACCCCTTAAAAAACATACCCAGGAGAGCAACAGAGAGAGAACCCAGCTAATGTATCCAGTAGAGATAACAGGAGAGAAGATGGGCCCCTTATTTAGCAGGATACAAGAACAGAAAACCTGGAGCCACTGAAGCAGCCCAGCAGGCCTATATGAGGGAGAATGGCACTAGTCAGGGGAGGTGGGTGGATGCAGGGAGGGAGGAGTGAGCTGGAGAGAAGGTTGAGAGACTGAGTGAGGGATGCAGGGCAGAGTGTTGGGAGTAGCTAGGCAGAGGTGAGATTGGGAAGAGGGAAAGACAGACATTGTCTGATGATGGAGGGACGGATGTGTGAGAGAATGGGGGGAAGGGACTGGTGAGAGAATAGCGAGGTGAACAGATGTTTGTTCATTGAATCGGGGATGGATGAACTGAGACGAATGGATGAGGGGGGGTGATGTGTTTTGGAGGATGTATGGATGGCCAGCTGTGAGTGAGAATTGACATGGGTGGATGAGTGCTATGGATGGAGGTAGTATCAAGAGGTGGGGGGATGGAATCTATGGTCTCTGGGGTGAATGGGTGGAGATGGGGTTGGGTGGAGTTTAATGAATGCCTAGAACAGGGAAATGATATGGGTAGGCGAGGGATAGAATGGAAGGGGGTAAGGTGGATATGTGATATTTAGAAGTGGTATGGATGGGAGAGGGGAATGGAGGACTGTTTAGATGCTGAATGTCACCAATCTACTAGAATTATTGGAGAGGATCAGCAAGCATGTAGACAAGGGGATCCAAGTGATACAGAGCACCTAGATTTCCAGAGAGCCTTTGACAAGGTCCCTCACCAAAGGCTCTTAAGTAAAAGTAAGTTGTCATGGGATAAGAGGGAAGGGCCTCTCGTGGATTGAAACTTAGTTAAAAGACAGGAAACAAAGGGTAGGAATAAATGGTCAGTTTTCAGAATGGAGAGAGGTTACTATCAGTGTCCCACAGGGGTCTGTGCTGGGACCAGCCCTATTCAACGTATTCATAAATGATCTAGAGAAAGGGGTAATCAGTGAGGTGGCAAAATTTGCAGTTGATACAAAATTGCTCAAAATAGTTAAATCACACACAGCAGACTGTGAAGAGCTTCAAAAGGATCTTCCAAAACTGGGTGAGTGAGCAACAAATTGGCAGATGAAATTCAATGTAGATAAATGGAAAATAATGCATATTGAAAAATATAATCCCAACTCTGCATATAAAACGATGGGCTCTAAATTACCTGTTACCGCTCAGGAAAGAGCTCTTGGAGTCATTGTGGATAGTTCTCTGCAAACATTCACTCAATGTGCATCAATGGTCAAAAAAGCAAACAATGTTGGGAATCATTAAGAAGGAAATAGCCAAGAAGACAGAAAATACATTGTCTCTATATACATCTATGGTACACCTGCACTTAAATACTGTGTACAAATGTGGTCACCTCATCTCAAAAGAGATATGTTGGAATTGGAAAAAGTTCAGAAAAGGGCAACAAAAATGATTATGGGTATGGAGCAGCTGGCATATGAGAGCTTAATAAGACTGGAAAAGTCTTTTCTGCTTGGAAAAGAGATGACTAAGGGGGGGAATATGATAGCGGTCTATAAAATCATGTCTGGTGTGGAGAAAGTAAATAAGGGAGTTATTTATTTGTTCCCATAACACAAGAACTAGGGGTCACCAAATGAAATTAATAGGTAGCCGGTTTAACACAAACAAAATAAAGTATTTCTTCACACAACACACAGTCAACCTGTGGAACTCCTTGCCAGAGGAACACATGAATGAATGGTGATAGGGGTGCATGTAGGGACAACGGAATGAATGGCTGGCATATATGAGAGGAATGGATGAGTAGACAGGTTGGAGATGAATTGGGTGGGGAAGAGGCGTACGTGGAGGAGTGACGGTGAGTGAATGTTTTGGGTTAATATGTGAGCAAGGGACAGTCGACAGGAAAGAGATGAAATAAGTACATGGCTCTTCATAGGAACTGCTCACTTGCTGCAGAATCCATAGGAAGCTCTGCTGGTGTCATTCTCATGTCCCCTGGTGCCCTATAAGGCAGGCTGTAGCCAAGGGTTAGTGGCTCTTACAGTGAATTAGTGCAGTTCTCTTAACAACTCTCAGCCCTGGTAGGTTGCTTTATGAGCCTGCCCTGTGTCCCTTCAGAGAGAGTGTTACTGTAGGCTTGGTGCTGAAGGAGTTTGTGTTCCTTTCCCCTTAGCTGTGTGGTGGATGAGATGGATTTCTCAGGCATGGAGCTGGATGAAGCTTTGAGGAAATTCCAAGCCCACATCCGTGTGCAGGGAGAGGCCCAGAAGGTGGAACGGCTAATCGAGGCCTTCAGGTAGGAAAGCTTTTGCTATGGTGTGCCTGTGGCCCTCCTGGCTGTTCCCACTGTTCCCACTTTGGAAAATAAGAGGTGGGATGTACGGGTGGCAGGCGAAGTAAAGGAGTGACTGGAATGAGAGTGTTATTGTAGCTGTGCTGGTCCCAGGACACTCGCGAGATAAAGTGGCTGAGGGAATATCTTCTATTGTACCAGCTTCTGTTAGTGAGAGAGACAAGCTATTGAGCTACACAGAGCCCCTCTTCAGCTCTGGGGAAAATACTCCGCATCTCATAGCTAACTACAAGGTGGCACAGAGTGTTTAGCATAAAGAGTTAACATGTGTTGCCCGCTTCAAGGTGAATCACTTCTGCAGCTGTAAGACAAAGAAGAGAGAGTGACAGCGCTAAACCTCCCTTTGAAGGAAGAGTAAATCCAGAGCCAGGCTAATGGGCAAATATCATCTGTCCTGCAGGCACAGAGATGCCTGTCTCACAGGAACTCAGTGGCATTCATGGTACAGAGTAGGAGATTCCTTGGAGGACTGAGGCATTAACAATGTTTTTAGGATGGCACAGCATCCTGGGCCAGAGTGAGATGGTTCCTTATGTGCTGTGCAGGGTTACTCCCCATCCCTGTGGGAGTAACCCACGCAAGGAGCAGCCATGATTTCACTGGGGCTGCTCCTTCAGCACATACCTGCGGGTACTGTGCCCTAAAACAGGGAAGTAGGAGGCAGGCCCAAGGCCACACTCCACACTCACAGTGCTTAGGGGAGCAAGATACACCAGTCTGAGGAGCCCCTCTGGGTCACACTTGTCCCCAGAGCTCCCTGTGGGGCAGTGGGGCTCAGATGGCACAATTTACCTTTGTTGGGTAAGTTGGGCCTTGAGGGAACATCCAGATACTCCCAGTTTGTGTGAGATGAAGGCAGGCGTGGTTGTGAAAGTGTTTTGCTCCTTCATGTTGAAGTCCAGAGCAGTCTGGGCCTTGCTAAGTGCTCATCTGGAGTAGGCTAGTATTTGATTTCCTCTTTTGGGTCTCCATGGTATCTCGGGGCATTGCTCCCACTACAGCCAGCGGTACTGTATGTGTAACCCGGAGGTGGTCCAGCAGTTCCATAACCCGGACACCATTTTCATCCTGGCCTTCGCAATCATCCTCCTCAACACAGACATGTACAGCCCTAACATCAAACCCGACAGGAAGATGATGCTGGAGGACTTCATCCGGAACCTAAGAGGTAAGGGTGCTGCCCCAGGTAGACATAACTCCTGCCACTGCAGGAGTGTGTGTGCTAGGGCTGAAGCCAAAGGCAAACTGAGATTTCTGTAACTTGGGCTGCTGCTCTCTCTGAATCAGAGTGGCAGAAGCTTGAGGTGGAAGAGACCTGTTAGGTCCTAGCTAGACCATCAGCTGGGTGAATCTGTGCAGAATTGTCCTCTAGAGCTGTGGTTCTCAACTGGTGGTCCATGGTGACTTTTTCGGTGGTCCACAGGAACATTGTCCAAAGTCACACGGCATGAGCAGGCGCTGCTGTTAGGCTGTTTTACGCCGTGTTCACAAGCACGCGGCGCGTCATCCATAGCGTCACCTAGGACGCTCCGCGTTGTGTTGCCAGTAACTTCCGTCTGAGGCTCTGAGCGTCAGTGTAGCTGCCGCCGTCGTGTGGAGCGGTTGCTGTGTCGTTCGTCCTGTGCTACATGTGCTGGAGGTGGTCCACGAAAATTTTTTGATTGGCCTGGTGGTCCGTGGACTGAAACGAGTTGAGAACCACTGCTCTAGAGCATATTCTCCAGCAATATGTCCAGCTCTCTGTTGAAAGACTCAGGAGGAGTGTCTGCCATTTTGCTTGAGAAATACGTACACAGTTTAAATAAATATCACAGTTCAAAAGTTTTCTCTGATGACTGACATTTTCCTTTGCTTGATTTCATCCTAGTTACATCCTGTTGATCTCCCGGAACTCCTCCTTTCCCATCTTGGTGCTTCAGATATTTGGACAAACTTTCCTGATCACCTAAATCTTCCCTTCCTTAATTCAATGCTATTCCCTCTTCCTGTGTAACTCAGCCCTCTTCTCCTTGCTATCCACAGCTGCATCTTCTTATCTTGAGGTTCACTTTAGTTGTCATCTAACCACAATCCACATCCACATCACTTCTTAATCTTGAAGGGAAGTGGTTGAAACCACACTACTGGGGACACTTGCAGCAAGGCCAGACCAAGCAGGATCCTGCACTGGCAGGGGCCTGGGCTAGATCTCCTAATAGGTCTCTTCCATCTGTAATGTCTGCGGTTAGATGAAATCAATGCAGGGTTTATTGCTGAGTGGCCCAAGGTCTATAAATATGAAAGTGTGACTAGAGAGCGCCAGGGAACACATGGAAAGAAGCCAGTGTGCCAATAAGTGGAATAATGAAATCCTTTGCATTATCCTGATTATATCATCATGTCATCAGAGAAGGCACCAGATTATACCAAGAAATTATTGCTTCCTCCCCACCTTCCCCACACACACAGTGCAAAGGAAGCAATCGGTGCCTGCTGAAGACTGTCGGTTCTTTCCTTTCTCTCTGCCTAGCCCACTGTACCTTCTCTGTGCTTTGCAGGGGTGGATGATGGAGCTGACATTCCCCGGGACCTGGTGGTGGGGATCTATGAGAGGATCCAACAGAAAGAGCTCAAATCCAATGAGGATCATGTAACTTACGTCACCAAGGTGGAGAAATCCATAGTAGGGATGAAAACAGTGAGTTCTTAAACTCCGCTCTGTTCTTCTCACCTCTGCTTCCCGCTCTCCTGCAATCTCCTCTGTCATCTCCTCCCCTGCCCTGCCTTCTGTAGCAGTTGCATCCTTATGCTTTTTCTTCTCCAGTCACCATTTTCCCACAATCCCTTCTTTCTCTCCTTCCATTCCCTTCTGTCCTGTAACAGTTTCTTGGATTCCCCTCTTTCTTGCAGTCTCTTTCCTAATTGTTTTGGCGTTCCCTCTCAGCTAGAATTTGTCTTAACTGACGGCTGATGCACTAACTCTCTAGCCAAAAGTATTGTCACGGGCCCTGCCTGCTGACACCTCAGAGGTACCACTGTCCTGCTTCAGACTCTTTCAAGATTTGTGAGGACATAAGAAAGAAAGGAAAAGTCTGATAGAAAGAGTTCTCAGCCAGAGGTCCCACGAGTTCCCTGAGGAGTCCACGTGTTAAGAGAACCCCACAGGGATTGAGAGTAAGGCAAAACCACAACCTTTACCCGAACGGTGTGAAAGGGCCAGAAAAGTACAAAACTCACAGAGGTGGGTGATGGGAGGATGCTGAAGAGGGTAAGCAGCCAGCCACGATCCCTGTAAGCCTGACATATGGTGATCTGGTTCAATAATAACAGAGCTCCCAGTGACTGCCTGCCTCCATCAGGGCCACTTCTTGCTGTGGCAGTTGGGAAAAAGATGGTGAGGAGAGAGCCACAGGTGGGCAGAGCTAGAGGTGGGTAGCTAGTGGTGTTACTGAATAATTTGGGTTGGGAGGGGCAGTGAGGACAATTCCCACTTAACTTCTCTCTTGGGTCTTGCAGGTTTTGTCTGTGCCCCATCGCCGGCTGGTCTGCTGCAGCCGCCTTTATGAGGTGACGGACGTGAACAAAGTGCAGAAGCAGGCTGCTCACCAGAGGGAAGTGTTCCTCTTCAATGACCTGCTAGTGGTGAGCGTGCTCTGGGATGAGGCAGGAGAGTGGCACTGAAGGAGAGGCAGAGCAGGAGGAAGCTCTCCTGGGCATGCTTTGAAAGTCAAAAGGATCACTGGGCTCAAAAGAAACCCTAGATAACTTGATCTATTAAGGGCAATTAGCCATGATAGTCAGGGACAACCCCATGCTTCGGGTGTCCCTAAACCTCTGATTGCCAGAGTCTGGGACTGGACAGCAGGAGGAAGATCACTCGATAATTATCCCGTTCTGGTTATTCCCTCTTGAAACACCTGGCATTGCCCCCTCAGAAGATAGGTGAGGGTACGTCTACACTGTAACACTATTTTGAAATAACTAGCGCTATTCCGAAATAACTTAGTCTGCAGCTACGCAGTAGGCAGTTATTTTGAAATAGTGTCAAAATACTCTCAAGCTGGAGGACTTCTTACTCCAACTCCTGTAACCGTCATTTTACGTGGGGTAAGGGAAGTTGGAGGAAGAGTGCTCTATTTCAAAATAAGTGCTGTGTAGACGCTCCCTATTGCGAAATAAAATATGCAATTGACAGCTCAATTTGTGTGGTTTATTTTGAGTTAAGCCCTGCAGTGTAGACTCACCCTTACTGGTCTAGATGGACCATTGGTCTGACCCAGTATGGCTGTTCTTATGTCAAGGGAGCTTCCAGATCCTATAGGACACAGTCAAAATGGAGAGCAGTAAGAGGCACAGGCTGCTGGCAAAACTAGACCATGGCACACCCTCAACCTCACATCCTAAGAACAGACCAGTCTCCCCTCTTCCATTATAAGAAGAGGCTACGGTATCCCCCATGGTAGAACCTAAAGGAATCTCCAACTCTTCAATAAGTCATGTCCCATGACGGTTCTGGGTCCCGTTAGCAGTCCGAGCAGGGTCAGTACTTTCCACAGTAACTCCATTCCTTTCTGTGAAGTTCAGTTCTTTATCTGTCAGCGCCATGGCAGGCAGAGCCACCTGGCTGTCTGAATCCTGCCTGATGGACAGTGCCAAGTTGCTGCTTCCCTACCACAGTCTGGGTAGGTTATTCATTATTCACGTAGAGACACAGATGTCCACATCACTTTGAAAACACATACTCTACCCCAGGGAGCTTGAAGTCTAATTTAAGCCGACACCAGGCAAACGCTGACCTGTCAGGAGCAAGAGTGGGAGAAAAGTTCAGCACTAGAACCTTAGTGGAAAAAATGAGTTTTCAGGAGTGACTGGAAGATGGATTGGGAAAATGGCTGTTCTAAGATAGACCCTCAGCCGCTGATGCCTTTCTCTCTATGACAGATCCTCAAGCTTTGTCCCAAGAAGAAGAGCTCCTCGACCTACACATTTTGCAAGTCGGTTGGCCTGTTGGGGATGCAGTTCCATCTCTTTGAGAACGAATGTAAGTCTGCTGTGGGCTGGGACCTTGGAGGCGTTTGGCAGGTGGAGCTGGAGGGAAGGTCCCTGCATCTGGAATCACCAGCTGGAAAGGGTTCCATCAGCAGGATTTGAGCATGCTGGCCAAGCTGGGGACTGAATTATTGCTGTATTGGGGCAGTGCGTTGGGGCAGTGTGCTATCCTTCTAGTTGTGCCTGCACAAGAGGCAGCTTGAATGTCTCTGCTTGCTCCCCCTGAGCACATGAGGGGGACAGCCCACTCTGCAGCAGAAGGGGGTGCCACTGGCTGGACCACACGCATAGCCAGCACCTGCTGGAGACAGAACCAGATGGAGCGCACTCTTAGCAAGTGCGGCTGCAGGATTTGTCACACCCCCCCCCCACAAGTATCACATGTCCAGCTCTGCCTTCCCTGATGCTCTTGTTCAGGTGCTGCTTCTCCTCCCCCCACCCCAGAGGTGCCAGGAGACAAAACAGAGCTGCTGGAACGGCACCCACAAAAGTGTGGCATGAGCCCAAACCTCATCAGCTTGACCTTGATGGTCTGGGAATGCAGCCATTATGTGTCATTATTTAGTCAGGTTCTGTGGAGAAGTGCCAGAAACACTCTGCGTAACTGATGGTGCCGGGTTCAGAGCGGGAGGAGATGGCAGCATTTGCATAAGCTGTTGCTGTTGCTAATTGGTACTTATGGGCGTCTGTGTGGTGTGTGCCATGGAGAAGAGAAATGATAATAGTACTTAGCCCAGGCAGAGCGCTTTCCATCCTCAGCACTGGACAGATAGGCTGAGAGGTTAAATGGGCCAAGCTTCACAGAGGGGTGTCACTGTCAGAGCTGGGGTTAGAATCTAGGAGTGTTGTTATTATTAATGTTTGTTATCGCAGTGCCCAAAGGCAAACCAAGAGTGAGACCCCATCCTGCCAGGCTGGGCAAACACAGAGCAGACAGTCCCTGCCCCAGAGAACTGATGATGGCACACTGCACCTTTGCATTGGGTTACGGGTTCCCAAAAGTTGCACTGTCGTGGGAGCGAGGCAGTCACATCTCAAGCAAGGGCTGGTGCTGTTAGGTCTGGGTTTCTCATTCGGTCCATGTCTTTTCATGTCTCCTTCTCAGATTACCCCCATGGCATCACCCTGGTGACTCCACTGTCAGGCTCAGACAAGAAACAGGTACTGCACTTCTGTGCTCTGGGTGCAGAGGAAATGCAGAAATTTGTGGAAGATCTAAAAGAGTCAATAGCAGAGGTGATGGAGCTAGAACAGATACGGATTGAATGTAAGGCTTCCAGCATTATCCAGACTCCATGCAGTCATACTGTATGTATGTCCGTGTGTTTTGGTGGCAGGGTGGGGGGTTGAAGATCCCATCCATGGGGGTAAATGTTGGAATATGCATGTGATCGTCCCTATCTGTGTTCATGCTCAGAAATGATCATATGAACTTGTATAAGCAACAGGTTCTGATAACCAGCATCGTGGTGCATTATTTAACTCCAAGAGAGGCAGCATGGCCTAGTAGACAGGGTACTGGCCTGGGGGTTAGGAGACTGGGTTCTGTTCACAGCTTGCTAGCGACCTTAAGCCAGTTACTTCACCTCCAGCTGTGTTTTGCTGGGTGAAATTCTATGACCTGTGCTCTTAAGGTCTGACTAGATCAGGAGGGTCCCTGTTGGCCTTTCTGTCTCTGAATGGATGACTATTCCCCGTTGGAGTCAACCTTATCACCCATGGTGTAGGGTGCTACTCACTCTGAACAAGGGTGTCAGAGTCTGTCCCTCCGGGGGCATTTATGTGTATGTGCATACACAGCATCTCTAATTTCTAGTTCTCTCCTGTCTTCCCTTGTACGCCCCCCCCCCGCCCCGCTCCCTTCTTGTGTGCACATCTGTTCTTCTGGCTCATTTTCTCTTCTGCTTCTGCCTCACCTTTGCTCTTGTCTCTGTCTCTCCCCATTCACTTTTGTTCTTCTGACTCTCAGGGGAGTTGGAGAAGCAGCAAGGGGCAAAGACTCTTACATTAAAGACCAACGGGGCTCAGATGGAACCACAGTCCAAGCAAGCATCACCGACAGGTTAGAGGTCGCTGTCCTGGTGGGGGAGGGGGGACAGGGCGCGGCTGACTGTGCTGCTGTTACTCAGACCCTCACACAAGTGTTCCCGTTGACTTCAGTGGGAGCGAGTGCTCGGCACTGTGCATAAGGGTTGGGCCCTCAGCAAACAGTGGAAGTGAATTGTGCATAAGTGCTCGGCAGGTCCCTAAAAGGCCCCTCTGAAAGCCACGCCGACTGCAAATGGCCACAGAGGACCCGTTGATGGGAAAAGGCAACAGACCAAAGTCCTCTGTTAATCCCCAAAATGGACAATGGCACTACAAGCTCTTCTCTCGCCGTCCTACCACCGCTAAGTAGCACAGGCTTTATGTTCATTCCTGGCCTGGCTTCTCTGCCACAGCTGCCCATGAAGGCCAGACACAGTGGTGGTTTGGGTGCTAGTCCACAAGAAAGTGAGCTGGGATCATCCGCTTATTTAATCTACCCCACCATGTGGTTATCGCATGACAACAATCTGCCGCCATCAATTGAACCCAGAGGCTCGATAGCCCCTCACCCGTTCTCAGTCCTCATGCTGTACGGTAGGCCCACCGAAAGGGGTGAGCAAAGGGGGGCAACTGCCCCTGGGCCTGGTGGTGATTTAAAAGGGCCCAGAGCTCCTGGCCACCGCCGCTGCTACTATGGCCGTGGCAGCAGCCAGAGCCCTGGACACACAGGTCTGTGCAGCGCTAAGAGCTGGGTTGGGGGAGGTGCAGTGCAGTCTGGGCAATGCTGAGGGATGGCTGACCCTGACCCTGGCCCTTGAGCCTAAGGCCCTGCCCTTTCTGGGAGCACAGCACCCCCCACACACCTTGCCCAGGGGCCTGGCAATTCTGTCAGCCCCCCTGCTGTGCTCCTTCGGATGCCATGAGGTGTGGGTTTCCTCGCTGATCGGTCTGTCTTATTTCAAAGGCAAGAAGGAGTTGGGGGAGAAGGCCTCAGATAGCACAGTGGAGGTAAGTAGAATGCAGAGCAGCTGAGGTAAGTAATTCTCTCTCACTTCAGCTCTTCTCACATTCTCTGTTGTTTCTTTTCTCAGGTTTTAATCAATGCCTCCCCAGCCAGACTGACAATTTTACCAATTTCCAGAGATACAATTAAAAGTTACTGCTAGGACGGGTAATACAACTTTCAAATCCAAACTAAACTTCAAAGCATTTTCAATCCGTTTTTATAACTGCAACATCCCTCATGGACCAAACTCCCAAACGCCATAGACTAACCCGCGCTGCTACTTAAAGGGAAAACTGAGAACCTAGATAAAAACTTGCCTTGACAGGCCACTGACATTGCTAACACCATGCAGCCACTGATGCAAATTTACCCGCAGTAACCTTTCTTGCAAACCTTGCCCCCAAAGACTCACCATCTTATGCAGGGAGCTCCATTGTCCTGTTTGCACGTATTTCTGCAGGGACCACCAGTTCCGACTGGATATGCTGTCCTATGCAGAGTCCCGTTGCCTCCCAGATGCCTGTTCTCCCAGCATAGCTGTATTACCTAGGAAATCTCCCCAATGTGTCTTACCTATCCTGAGCTTTGGCTTACCAGAACAGCTCTATCTCCCAGCAGATGCCTCTTGCCATAGTGCGCTCAATCCCCCTGCAGTGCTCAGTCCTTGTTGAGGGAAGAAGAAGCTGCATTTCTCTGCAGATAGCACCTCCCTCAGGAAATGGCTTGGGACCATGCTTCCTCGCAGAGCATTGCCTCAGTGAGTTTGAGTGCTGCTAGCACTTCAGGCCCCGCAGCCGATTCCTTCCTAGGGGAGGCTCCATCACCTCAAGGTGCTGAGGGAAGCTCTGTTACCTTGCAGCTTCCCATTCCCTGCTCTTGTGGGAAACCCCCCGCACCCTGCAGACACTTTTCACCAAGTCGGAATTCTGTCCTCCCAGAATGTCCCGGTTCTGGAGGCATTTCCTACAGCCAGTCAGTGTCCCGGGGGTACCCGGCTGCCACCATTCTCCCCGGGGGAGCATCACTACCTGCAAGCATCCATTGGCAGGGGAGCTGCGTTATCACCCAGTCCCCCTGACGGAGTCTTGTGTCCTTCCCGCCACCCAGTCCCCCAGCGAGAGCCCTGCCTCCCTCCCTGCTGCCAGCCAGCCCCCCACAGGGGGTCTCCGCCACCTGGCAGACACCACTGGGTGGGGAGAGCTCTGCCATCATCTAGTTCTTCCTGGAGACCCCCACATGCTTCAATGCCCTGTAGCCAATCACTTCTGGGATCTGGCCTGTTGCCCTGCCAACCCCTGTGTGCAGGGCGAGATCCATTATATTTGAGCACCCTCACCATTTTCACTCTGGAATCCGGGGGATGCCCATACTTGGGGGACTCTCATCAGGTCCATGGAGACCCCCTGAAGCCTCTCTTCCTCTCCCCTCGTCCTTCCAATGGCCCAGTAATTTGCCTCAGCAGAAGAGCATCTCCATTTTCTCTGAGATTATCTAATCTGCTGCCATTTCATCATGACTTTCTTTTATCATTGTACCAGCTAGATGGGTAATTTTTTTTAACTCATTTCCTTTCACTTACAAACCATCAAACGGATCAGCGGGAGCTGCAGTTTGCTGGCATATGTCAGATTTCTGCTTTTTTAACCCCCTTTGTAAACAGCTTAGCGAGTCATGTGCACTTTTCCGCTCAGGGAGATGGGGCGCTGGGACGGGCTTGAGCGCCGAGCCTCCGCCTGATGTCATTTTGCAGAACTGTGCAACCTTGATTATCTGAAACCCTGCTCACCGCAACCACCCACCCTGCTGCCTAGAGCCAGGGCACAGCCTCCCAGGTCAATTCATTGCAATGAGAATTCTCAGACGCCTCCACCCTCAGAACTCATTCGCGCGCCCCAAGGGGTTTGGATAATCAAGGTTCGCCTTGCATTTGGAAAGGCTGGCCTTGTGTTTAATGGGATGGCAACAAGGGGGGCCCTTAGCTCTAGCTGGGGGGTGGGAGGGAAGATAACTGTTGTGGGGGGGAGAGGAAGCTGTGGCTGAGGACTGGGCTTTGGGTGGGTTAGGGCTGGTGCGAATGAGAGGTTGTGGGGCTCAGGGCAGTCAGTAGTAGCAGACGGGAAAAAGTCTTGTAACATTTAATGCTTCTTTGACTGTTTCTAAACTAGGTGTCAATTCACAACAGGCTTCAAACGTACCAGCACAACTCCGTCCTGGGGCCCGAGAGTGGAACGCAGGCCAGCACGCGTCCTAACATGCCACGGGAGAGGCTGGAGACAGCATTGGTACCCTCCTATCCCGCCTCGGCGGGGACACTTGTACAGTGCCAGCAGATTGTCAAAGTCATTGTCTTGGACAAGCCGTGTCTCGCTCGTATGGAGCCGGCCCTCAACCAGACTCTGACCCGCTACGTCTCCTCCGATTCCTGCAGCTCCACCCCTTTGCGCAGTGCAGGCGGCGGGACCCCAGTGAAAATCATCCATCAGCCCCCACTTCCACCTCCACCACCACCCTACAACCACCCTCATCAGTACTGCCCCCCCAGCTCCCTGCTTCAGAGGCGTAGGTACTCCAGTGGCTCCCGCAGCCTAGTGTAGCCACACCACCAGCACCACCAAACAGCACAGATTTCCCCCACCACCCTTTCTGCCTACAAAGAGATCTAGTTTGGGATTTATTTTTTAGTAAAAGAGAAGAAAAAACAAACCTGAACAGACCTAATTGCTCCCCAGCTTCCCTGAGATGATGCTAATTGTGAAGAGCCCTTTATAGAATCTGCCCACCCTGGAGCTCATGCTTCCACGTGCACCTCCTGCCCAGCCGCGCTCTCCTACTCATGCCTCCCCCATGGACCCCACCAGAGCTTTTTGCCACCCTGTTCCCAGCGAGCTCAATGGGTCTCTGCTTTGTTTGCTCTGTCTCTTCAGTTTGCTGTTTCTGCCCCTCTTTCTCCTTCCCACTCCTCCTGCCCCTCGCCTGTCCCCTGCCACAGATGTTATCACCTGAAACTTCACTGGGCTCTGACAGAAACGGGCTCGCCATTCACAGCATCCAGTTTGCATAGATCGTGGGTGGAGAGGGGAGGTGCTGCTGTCACCACTGCTGCCTGCTAAGCCAGAGCTGAGAACGTGTGAGACTCATCACATGCTTCCGCCACACCACCATTTGCTATCTTCTCCTCTCACGGCAGCCAAGTCCAAGAGAGCGCAAGCAGGAAAAGCGAGCGTGTCCCAAGCTGTGGTAGAACCCAACGGTGACCTCAGTTTGAACTCCACAACTCTGGCTATTGTTTAATTGGGACACGCTATACCAAGAAAGCTTTGCTGAGACCCAACAGAGCTCATCACATGTAAATATACCTATGGGGTAAAGCATGCGCGCGGCGCATGCTTAGGGAAGGAAACACCAATCTGTTCTGTGGCAGCAGAAGGGTGAGATTTTAGATTTTCCCCCCCCCCCCCAAAAAAAAACCACAAAAAAACACACAAAAACTTCCTGGGCTGCTTTCTCAAAGCACTAGTGCTGTTTGGCTCCCTGACACACACGTGTGTGGAAACACACAGACAAACATCTTTTCTGGCACAAAAGAATATGTTCCTACACCTGATGAACTCCCCCCTCCTCAACTGTGCCCATGTCTTCTCCCGGATGATTTTGTGTTTCCTTCTCACTAGAATTTGTGCTCTTGAGTAAAAAGCCAAATATTACATTCACCTTGTGGGATGGGAAATCCTCTCACTTAGTCTTTTCCATTCAGTGTTGCACACTGGGGGCTGACGGCCTCCGGGAACCATGATTGGATACTCTGTTGCCCCAGAGTATGTTTATCCCTGTTGGGAATTTGGTCCTGTCCTCACTCTCCCATTCCTTGCACATGCCGCCACTGGGACCCCAGACCTCCTCCTCCAAGCCAACTTCCAGCATGACTGGAGGAGATGCCAGCTCAGCTCCTCTTGCTTATCAGCAACACTGATGAGCAGAAAGCCAGCATTAATATAGGCTATGGTTGTATTTTTAGCAAAAAAATCTGCCTGCAGTGGGGAGGAGCAGGTATTAATTAGCTTAAAGGCTTTGGTGTCTCACTCTATCTCCCTGTGAGGCTTAAGCAGAGCGACTTTAGAATTTGAAAATAGGGCAGAACAAGTTTTAGGTCCTTATTTTAGATTTTTTTTAAAAAGCATGAGATGATTTTTCTTCTCCATGTGCGGCTGAGACACGAGAGCCAGGTGCTGGCTGGCGACACAGCAGTTTTATTGTTGGGCACCTGGAGGTGGGGGATTATAGTGGAGGATGCTTAATTCATTGGGCAAGGTAATGTCGGTTAGCTACAGGAGGGCTTTTACCTCAGTGGGCCTTATCCCCTTGACTTCAGTGAGGCTACTTGCAGAAGCAAAAGCTGTGCTCCATCTGATCCTGCCTGTCAGGCTGTCTTTCATGTCTGTAGGCTCTTCTAGGACACAGCTTGAAGGGTTTGTGATTAGCCAGGGTGTGAATGAGATGCTGATAAAACAGTTCCCGGATCAGGGTCATGAAGACCACACACTAGCTAGTGTGTCAGCCTGACTCCCAGGCAGGGTTGCGGGGGAGACACGCTGTATTTGGCTGGGGCACCCAAGGCAGTGCCTAGATTTGGCAAAATGCCTGGAAATAATCCCAGCAGCACTTGATGCTCTGCCCCCCCCCTCCCTATTTGGAACACACGTGCCACCTCCGTCAGTGACTGCCCGGTGTACACACACGCAGCTGCTGCTTTCTTGGCTTTGCTTTTCTATCCGAAGCAGGACAGAATGCCTCAGCTTTTATACTTCATGCCAAATACGCATTAAAGCGACCCCGCAGGCAACACACAGAAGATACTTATGATGAGCTGTTCCAGGGTGAGGTCGAGACAGGGGCCTGGAAGCTGGGAAGGGCTCAGAATTTGGAAGCTTTCACCCCTGAAAAACTGCCCCCATTTCTCTTAGGGGGACCAGGTGGAAGGCCTGCTCCTGTGCAGTGTGAGCTCTCCCTGCAGCCAATAGGAGTTGAGGGTGTTCCGGGCCTTATGGGGCATCAGACCCATAGACAGGCCCCCTCCCTCAAATTCAGCACCTAGCAACAACTTGTGCTCTGTTACCCGGCCTGACTTTCAGCTACTCTTCCTCCCCCAGCGAGCCCTGAAACGCAGACTGGCTCCCATGCCAGCTGGCTTTGCAGTGAGGATTGGGTGAGACCATCCATGGTCGCTCAAGGCAGGCTCTCATTTGACCAGGCTGTAGCTTACAGGAACACCCTACAGGTGGAATTTGCCATCATGCTGCCAGCTAGCAGTTGATGGCATTTTATGTTTCCCTGCTGCTGGTGTGGAGATGATAGTGTCTAAGCACCTTTGCATTTCTGTTCTTCTCCTGGCTTATTCCCTCAGCCTTGAAGGAACGCTGATTTTAACCAGACTTCATTAAGCCAGTGAAGATTTGTGTGTGTGTGTGTGTGTGTGTGTTTAAATAAATAAATTAGATTTTACTTGACATTTAACACAAAGTAACAACAAAACACCTTAAAGTATTTGATGAAATAATTATTTTAGATAAATTATTTAGAGCAAAGTGAAGTTCCTGGAAGAGAGCTTTGCATTATTAATAATTGCTTGGTGAAGTTAAGACAACATAAAGAGCAGGAAGCTTTCCTGAGTGTCCTCCCCACCCTTCCCTCTTAACACTGGAAAACAGACTCCTTAGTTCATAGATGCTGTTCTGAAGGGACCAGCACCATCATCTAGTGTGGCCTGCACATCACAGGCCACAGAACCTCAGCATCCATCAGTGTTCCCCGCTAAGCTGGGCAGCAGCACAGCTTCACAGGCAATTATCAGCCCAGTCAGTCGGCTCCATGCATGGAGCCCTGAGCCTCTGATTGGGCAGGGCTGATTAATCACCTGTGAAGCTGTGCTGCTGCCCCAACTTAGAGGGAACACTGCCCCTCACCCCCCTGCAATAGGCCCATAATCTCTGTCTGTTACAGAAACTTCAAATACTGATTTAAAGCCTTCAAGTGATCAACTGCAGGAGCAAGCTAACAGGAGTGCTAGGCTTTACTATCACATGAGGTGAAAGGTGTCCCTGACCTCCCAAAGACTGCTTCTGGCATGGAGATTTGGTCAGGGAAGCAAATGTAGCAATCCCATCCCATCCGTCCTTGTCATCCTCTACCCTGCTGCACATGCAGCTTGTTTCCAGAAAGGTTAACTGGGAAGGATGATTTCATTTATGCTAGAATGTTCCTGGAGTAGAAAGGGTTGCTTTAAAATCCACTGTGTAGCTGAGCCCTCTCGGATTGTGACCAGAGACCCTCACTGATTTTCCCTTGGGGTTGTCTAAGAGAGTTACAAGCACTTTAAAATGTGTATACGTGGCATGTAGCCTGTTGTGCCCCTGCTGTGCCCCACCCACAGATGGACACACACACATGCACACTCAGTACAGTATACTTATATTTCTGCTAGTAGATACCACGGCACATAACTCGCTCACAGGCAGGATGCCACTAGACAGAGCTTGAACAAACATTTTAGTGCAAGGCCTGGTGAAAAGCAAGAAACAATCCACCCCATGCTGTGAGAAACGTGGCCCAAAGAAAATCACCAACCCCCCCACGCGGTGTTTTTTCTGACTGAGAGACTGGCAGGAGATTTTGGATTGTGAGCTCAGGCGGGAGCCTGCTGCAGACATTAGATAAGCCAAATTGAAGTGATGACTTGCTGCTGCATTCAGATCATTGCTTATTAAACAACCAAGCTACAGTATTGTACAGCAATGGACCAGCACACAAAGAGCAAAATCCTCCTCTGGGGCAAAACAGGAAAAAGCGCTGTCGCTTGACATCAACCCTGAAGATATTTCTCTGGCCCTGATTCTTACACCTGTGTAAACTAGCAGGAACTCCAGTGACTTTGGCGGTTACCCCAGGGCAGCACTGGTATGGGTGGGAGGGCGACTCAAGCCCAACAGATACAAGAGAATTACTGCTGTATTTGGGCCATGACAGTACAATACTGCAGTGCTTTTTCATGTGGATTTTCATAACTCCCAGAAGGAATTCCACAGCATCTATTGTTACCCTATATGCGTTTGTAAAGTGGAGGCTAATGGACTCAAAATCCCCTAATGCAAAACCTGTACCATGTTCTGCAGTGCTTAGGGGTTGTTGGTCTATAATATTTGAGTATTTTTAGAAGGCACAACCTGGAATTATTGTTATATGTTTGTGGGGCTTCTAAAACAAAATCCAGCCCTGGGGGCGATGAGCTGTTGCTTGGGAAAATCTCTGCTGGGGAATGGAGAATGCAAATCTGACTTCTTTGCCGAGTTAGCTTATGCTACACCCGTTGCTCTGGCAGCCCATGTTGAGGACAGGAGCCTAGGGCTGCCAAAAGTGTTTCTTGGCATCAGCTGTAATGCTTGAAAGGCTCCAGCTCATTTTCTCCCAACTGCTTCTAGAACAGCAGCACCGGGGACAGCAGCTTTTACGGTGTCCGGGTCTCGCTCCTGCGCCACGTGGCACATTCCCATCTGAATGTTTCTTTTTAAAAACACAACATGTTACCTATGTGTAGGCTTTGGAGAGCACCTGTCTGTCTGTACCTGTTTCCTGCTGTAAATATCCTTCTGAGCAGCTTCCTTTGGGAACCGCGGTGTGGTCACACCTAGCAAAGAATCCAAATGGCTCATATTTTGTAACAAAAATAGATCAGAAGTATTTTATCTGTTCAATTCATAGAGTTTTAGAAATTATATTGAGATATGTCACTTGTGCCCTAATGTCTTCTTTGCCTCAGCCAATTCATTGTGTCCTGAGACCCCTCTGTGTGCACAGGCTGGATGGGCTAGGCAGCTTCAACGCACATTGATGGCAACAGGCACTGACTGTGCTCAGCCTGTCTGACACTCAGGCCAGAAGGCAGACAGGAGGAATTGGTTCTCATCAGAGAGCAGCCACTGCTGTGCAGGTTTGCCCTGATGGTGTGGCAGAATGGACAGGAATGCAAAGCCTCATGCCTGTTCCAGCAGAGCACTGGCACAGACAGTGGGAATTCATCTACCCAGCTGTGTGTTTATGCTCCTTCGGGGGCGGAGGTTGCACACACATGCACGCAGCATACAAATGTGCGACCACAGCTGAGAATGCCATATTCACACGCTGCGTTTGCAAACACATGTATTGTGTACACTCAGGCTGCAGATGAAGTCACACACAGACATATGTGCATATGATACATAAACACGCACAGCGCATGCAAATAGGCTGTACATGCAAGGATGCAGCGCAACTAATGTATTTGCACATGTACTGAACATACAAAAATATATGGTACAAAAACAAACACACTGCATATACAACCCTACAATGTCCATATCATCTGTGGGTGTGATCTTATCACATCTCCTAAGCTAAGCAGATTTAGGGTTGGGTAATATTTGGCTAGGAGACATATTAAGGGAAAAACTGCACTTCCCATGCCAAATATACATACATGCATATTTTATATGAAAGCATAACACTAATGCCAATGACACTGATCTATGAAAAACTCTGCACAGTTGTAGGACTACAGACCTCCTTGTATATGTAGAAAAACAGGTATATGCAGAGTGAGATCTCCTTGCTGATGGATGTATGTAGCACCTCCATCTCTTTACAGAAGAGATGCTAACATATGCCAGGGCAGGTACTGATTGTACCAGGGGTGGGCAATAATTTTTGATGGCGGGCCCCTCCAAGATTTTGGAAAGTGATCAAGGGCCGCACTCTGCCATGCTATTAATGGAGGAGGTGCAGGATCTGGGATGGAAATTGGGTGCAGAATAAGGATGTTAAAATGCGATTATCTGGCTAATCGTATAGTCGACACAATTTGTATCGACTATACCATTAGTCGATAAGTGCCTCTGCAGAGCCGCAGCAGAGGCAGCTCCACGATCCGACTCAAGCTGCGGCTCTGCTTGGTGGCAACAGCCCCTGTTTGTGTGTGGGGGGGGGGGTCCCAGTGGGGAGCTGGGACCCCTGCGGATAGGGGCTGCTTTGCAGCAGAGTCCCCTATCTTCCCTGCTGCCTCTGATAGAGGCAGCCCAGGGGGCAGGCAGAATCCCGGAGACAGAGCTGGGGGGAACCAGCTTTTAAGCCAGCTCCCCCCAGAACCGGCTCCTGTCTCCCCCTTGCTGCCTTTCATAGAGCTAGCAAGGGGGGCGCTGCAGAGAGTATGGGTTCCCTGCTCACCCCCCAGTTGAGTCCCTGCTCAGCCCCTGCTCCTCGCAGCACTTCTGCTTTTGAAATGTACAAGAGCCACTACAGAACTCTTGTACATTTCAAAAGCAGAAGCACCCACAGTGGGAACCCGCATGAGCAGGGACTGAAGCTATCCCCACTCGTGCTGTTTCCCGCTTTGCCTCTGACTCCCCTGCCCCCTGCGGCGACAGTGCTGAGGGAACCCAGCTTTACCGGTTCCCCCCAGAACGGGCTCCTCCCCTGCCCCCCTGGCTCCTGCCCCCCGTTTGCTGCCTCTCTCTGATAGAGGCAGCAAAGGGGGGGAAGTGACTAGTTGAGTCATTACTCGAATATCTGATTAGCATAGCGGATAGTTGACTAGTTGCTTACATCCCTAACTCAGAAGGGCAAGGGCTTGGGGTGCAGGAGGGAGAGTGGGGTCTGGGAGGGAGTTTGGCTGAAGGAGGGGGTTGTGACCTGGGACACTGGACTGGCCAACACATTAGCTGATTTAAAGCAGTGTTTCTCAACCAGTGGTACAAGTACCTTAGGGGAGCTCGAGAGAAGTCTGGGGGGGTACGTCAACACAACTGAAATTTGGAGAAAACTGAACTTTTGTTTTAAGTTTTACAGCGCTTTATTATTTTTGTACTTTTTAACACCCAAAAATTTCATCGCCTGCCCAGCTATGATTAAGTTGTTTAAACAAATGTGTTGCAATAGTAGAAAAAAATGTGTGTGTCTGAAAATTGTAGGTACTGGGGGTACTTACAATTTTTTTAAAGGGGGCGCTTTATAAAAAAAAAGGTTGAGAAACACTAATTTAAAGTAACTTTAATTCAGAGAAGTAGTTGAGCAGACAAATAAAGGGCTGTGGGTTTCTAACCACTGAGAGCTCTTGTATAAATGGATGCAGGAAGGGGCAAAGGGTTGGGGAAGGGAGGCGCTGGGGTGCCAGAGGCAGGCTTTGGCCAGGAGACTTACCTGAGTGACTCCTGGCCACCAGCCCAGCACATGTCTTAGTCAGGCAGCCTGCCCCGCCCCTGCACAGGCTGCAGGACCATGTGCGAGTATGAATAGTTATGAGCCAGCGGGGAAGGGGGAGTGGTGCTTTTTGTGTTGCCTGTTATTCAAACAGGCAGCTCCCATTGGCCGGTTGCTGGTCAGAAACCAGCCAATGGGATTGTGTTGGGGGCAGGGGCAGCACCTGAAACCTTCCCCCCCTTCCCTCCACACGCACAGTTGTGAAAGAGACACAGCCCAGCAATTGCTTTTCTGAGCGGCGTGTGGATGGGACGCAGCAAGCAGGGAGCCTGCCTGGGGCTCCCCACAGCATCCATGGGCCAGATCTGGTGGCTTGGTGGGCTGGATAACCAGCCCATAGGCCATATTTTGCTCAGGCCTGGATTGCACCATAGTGCAAACTCTTTGCTGACTACAAAGCAATCCACAGAGCCTCTGGCAAAGGGCTTGTACAGATTTAAAAAAATCCCCTTTCAGTTTAAGACAAAGACAAAGAATTTCCCAGGACTCGGTGGATCACGTTCATGTTCCTGTGTGCAAAATATATATTACCCAGAGATAATGATGCATATCAGCCAACCCCACGCTAATTCATTTTCTATGATGTCCTTAAACAGGAGCTTATCTGGAGAAAACTTTTCTGCTTGATGTTTATATCAGGCAAAGGGCTGTAAAGAAGAAAGCAATAAAAATAGATTCTCTGTATGAGATACACATACGCTCATGCCCTACCTCCCCCCTGCTCTGACTCACAGATACTCATTATTAACTATTGTAGTGCCCAAAAGCTGGCCACAGACTCAATTCCTGTTTGAAAAGTTCACACTTACAGAAACCCTCATGCTACCTATGGATGTTTGGGGCTTAAATTCTCAGTATTTCCCAGAGCCCCTTGGGAGGTGCCGGAGCGCAGGGCTTCAGCCCTGCAGGGGGCACCAGGGCCTGGGGCTTCTGTCCCTCATGCTCAGTGGGCATCTGTTGAGCTTTCTAAAGAGCCTAAGGAAATGCTGACCATCCTGTAATTCTGTGCCTCTCTTTTCTGACCAGGCCAAAAGGCTTTGCAGGATAGAAGCTACTGCTGGGACAATTTGCTTTAGGGTACACTGTGAACGTCCGAGTGAAAGACACAAACCAGAGTCCTCCAAAAATATTGACTAATATTCAAGCAAGAAGGAAAGCACAAGAGTGTGGGAAACAAAACAAACCCCAGGTCCTACCGTGATTTTTGTGGCATTCTGCATTTTCTGGCAAAGTGTAAATTTTTCATTTTAAAAAAGTGTCCATTGTTTTCCTTTCTGAGGACATAGCCATCTGCTCCTGCAGTGGAGTTACTGCTGGCTTATACCCATGTGGGGAAGAGGAGAATCACACTTCATAAATATACTGGGCTTGTCTCCTTCCAGGTACACTGGCTGTACATAGGCGTAACTCCACTGATTTCCATCTAATTTATACCATTGTAAACAAGATCAGAACTCTGTGCATGGTGTCAGTCAACGTCTCAGGGCCAGATCTTCAAGCAGCATAAACCAACATAGCTCTGACTTCAATGGAGAGATGTCAGATTCGCAAGAGCCAAGGATCTGATGCATTGGGTCCAGGCTGCATTTGACAATGTACTTTTCATTGCAAATATGGCTGCTGCTTCCTCCCCTTTCCTTGGTTCTGCCCTACTAAGGCCCATGTGATTCTGCAAAAATGATATTCCCCTTCCCTAAAGAGACAAGCTTGGATCTGAAACTCACCCCACAGACTCTGCACACAGAAATCCATCCTCTGGCAGGCATAGTGAAAAGGACAACTCAGCCAGCAGCTTGAGACACGTGGCCAGGAATGAAACGTGCAAGTGAAAACAAGGCAGGGCCAAGAGCCCTTAATAAATAGATTGTTCAAAGAGAAAACCCCGGCCATCTGTCAATTTGCCCGTGTAATAAGTGCTGGCAAAATAATTAGCAGAGGGAAAGGTAGAAGAAATGCCAGTTAAAAATAGACGTTCTTTTACTTTTCATACTGGTTTGTTATGTACCCACTGAAAATTTCTGAACACAAGAGGAGACAATTATTTCTCCAGGGCAAATTCTGCCAGCAGTGATACCCATGAAAGCTTGTAATGTCGGTGACACTGCAGCAGTATTTTGAGGTGTGTAGAATTTGGCTCTTAGTATCGAAGGAGCAATTCCTGCCTTGCAGAGCACTGATAGCACAACATAAACTATGGGCCTGATGCCGATCTCATTGGTAGCAGTACAAATCAGGATCAATGCCAACACCAAGTGCTGACATGTGTCTATGGAGAAGGCCCTGCGAACATTGAAGTGGCATTATGTCCTTTCCTAAAAGCACTAGAAATAGTCACATCTTGTAAGATCTCTCCTTGTTCAGAGACCTCTATCCCCACAATAGCCAGGGCCAGGAGTAAAGTTTAAAATTTGCTAGATTGCAGAGGGCTTCAGACCTAGTCAGTCAAAGACTGTAGCAATGGGTCTGGACAAATGAGAGACAAGTCTGGTGAGGGGATGATATATATGAGAAAATTACAACCAAGATTTGGGCGGGGAGTTAAGCTACTTTTGATCTCTGCACAGAAAACCTCAGTGTTGATGTTCTCTCAGGACAGCACTGACTTTCTAGCAGTGACAAAGATGTAGCAGCTGCAACAGCATCCCCTCACTGATCTAGCAGTGAAGTTGTGCCAGTCAGAGTGTTACCCTGGACTTGAGGGGTGTGAATATCCCAGAATGTGATTAAGCTAATTGCAATCAGCTTATGTACATTCAGCCACCATGCATCAGTGAAACAGACCACCACCTAATACAGAGTTGATTGGAAAGCAGGCTTTTAGACGAGAGCTCAAAAACTAACTACAGATTGAAACTCTCTAAACAGGGACTCTCTGGTCCAGCAGGACCTCAGATGTTCCAGGACCAGATAGTCCTGGTTAGAAAGCTGGCAGCTGGGCACCCAGCAGCAGGACTGCCTGGCGGTGGGGCTGGAGCCTGGCAGCAGAACTGGGAGCCTGGCAGCAGTGCTGTGGGGCTGCCCAGTGGGGTTGGGAGCCCAGCAACAGGGCAGCCCAGCAGCGAAACCGGGAACCTGGCAGCAGGGCTGCTGCTCAGTGGCGAAGCTGTCCAGCAGGGTGAGGAGGCAGCGGGGCTGCCCGGTGGGGATAGAGCCTGAAAACAGGGCTGCTGCCCAATGACACAACTGCCCAACAGGGCCAGGAGCCTGGCAGCCGGGCTGCCTGGCAGGGCTGGGAGCCTTGCATGCAGAGGGGCCAGCAATGGGGTCGGGGGGGGAAGCTGGCTGGGAGTCTGGTAGCTGGGCCATAGCTGGGGGGACTGGTGGCAGGGGGGATCAGAAATGGCATCTCCTGGTCTGGCAAAATCCCTCATTTGGGAGCAGTCAGGTCCCTAGGGTGATGGACCAGAGATATTCAACCTGTACAGTTTCTGCTAATGTGTTGGGAGGAGGAGAAAGAAAGTAAACGGAGACTGAAAACCTTGGAAGAGGGAGGACCTGGAGTCTGGACACTTCTGATAGTAGAAGTTTATTAAAAGTTAGTATGTGTGATGATTTAGTAGGGATCACAATAACCTATGTATTTTGTAGAAGTCCATTGTAAGAGATTAGCGAATAGAGTGTACTTTGGAGCAGTCAGCTGAAGTTCACTTGAGAAACATTTTTCCTGACCCCTTTTCTCCGCAGCGGCTGAGCAATGGCCACTGTGAACCTATTGTTAATTACTCAATACCGTTCCAGAACATACACGATTGCTTATGTTTGTGTGCATTTATACCTAATAACTGCAGTTTTAGATAGAGCACACTTGCTTGCATGTAATCTCTGATATGACAGAATTGCTGTGTTCCCATTGATTTAGTCCTGACCCTGCCTGGAGTGAAATAGTTAAGGTACCGCTGTTGGGGGCTCTGACATCCCTGTGAAATAATGGAGGCAGCGTAACAACAGTGAAGGCCGTGTGGCAGCCCAGGCAGCGTAACAATGATGGAGGTGGCAGAGCTATGACTTTCTTGCAGAGATGGAGGTGGTGTCGCACTTATGTGCCGGCAGTGATAGTGTAGCACTGACTTCCAACCATCAAAATTTCAGTAGCCATGAAGATGTTTGAGGTAAGCAGCAATTTTCCAGCAGTGACCATGAAATCCTAGCCAGCACAGTCATGCTCAACTCATGATAGTCTATTTTTGCCTAACCTTTCTGTAAGGTCTTAAATGAACCAAAATGTTCCATAGAAACTTTCTGTAAGCTCTTAAATGAATCTTAAATGAACCTAAAGGTTCCACAGAATCTCTAGGGGTAGTAATTCCATGCTCTAATAATAAGAAGAATATAGCCATAAGGATCTATTATTGAACACCGGACCAGGATAGCTAGAGTGATTATGAAATGCCAAGGGAGATTAGCGAGGCTATCAAAATAAAAACCTCCATAATAGTGGGGGATTTCATTGATCCCCATATTGACCAGCTACACATCCCCTCAGAACAGGATGCACAGATAAAATGTCTTGATACCTTAAATGAGTGCTTCTTGGAGCAACTGGCTCTGGAACCCACAAGGGGAGAATCAATTCTTAATTTAGTCCTAAGTGGAGCACAGGATCTGGTCCAGGAGGTAAATATACCTGGACCTTAATGTAATAAAATTTAACATCCCTGTGGTGGGAAAAACAGCAGCCCAACACCATGGCACTCAATTTCATAAAGGGGAACTACACAAAAATGAGGGGAACTACACAAAAATGAGGTTAAACAGAAATTAAAAGGAACAGTACCAAAAGTAAAACCCCTGCAAGCTGCATGGAAACTTTTCAAAGACTCCATAGTAGAGGCCTAACTTAAATGGATACCCCAAATTTAAAAAACACAGTAAGAAAACCAAAAAAGTACCACCATGGCTTAATAATCAAGTAAAAGAAGCAATGAGAGATACAAGGCATCTTTTAAAAAGTTGACGTTAAATCCTAGTGAGGGAAATAGAAAGAAGCATAAACTATCACATTAAGTGTAAAAATATAATAAGAAAAACGAAAAAGGAGTTTGAAGAACAGCTAGCCAAACACTCAAAAAGGAATAGCAACATGTTTTTTAAGTATATCAGAAGCAGGAAGCCTGCTAAACAACCAGTGGGGCCCTGGACGATTGAGGTGGTAAGGAGCACTCAAAGATGATAATGTCATTGTGGAGAAACTAAATGAATTCTTTGCTTCCGTCTTCACAGCTGAGGATATTGGGGAGATTCCCAAGCCTGAGTCATTCTTTTTAGGTGACAAATCTAAGGAATTGTCCTAGATTCAGCTGTCAGTAGAGGAGGTTTTGGAACAAATTGATAAACTTAACAGTAACAAGTCACTGAGACCAGGTGGCATTCACCCAAGAGTTCTGAAAGAACTCACATGGGAAATTGCGGAACTATTAACTGTAGTTTGTAACCTGTCCTTTAAATCAGCTTCTGTACCTAATGACTGGAAGATAGCTAATGTGACGCCAATATTTAAAAGGGCTCTAGTGGTGATCCTGGAAATTACAGACCGGTAAGTCTAATATCAGTACTGGGCAAATTAGTTGAAACTATAGTGAAGATTAAAATTGTCAGACACATAGATGAACATAATTCATTGGGGGAAAGTCAACACGGTTTCTGTAAAGGGAAATCATGCCTTACTAATCTACTAGAGGTCTTTGAGGTGGTCCACAAACATGTGGACAAAGGGGATCCAGTGGATATAGTGTACTTAGATTTCCAGAGAGCTTTTGACAAGGTCCCTCATCAAAGGCAAGATCTTAAGTAAAGTAAGTTGTCATGGGATAAGAGGGAAGGTCCTCTCATGGAGCAATAACTGGTTAAAAGACAGGAAACAAAGGATAGGAATAAATGGTCAGTTTTCAGAATGGAGAGAGGTAACTAGTGGTGTCCCCTAAGGGTCCATACTGGGACCAATCCTATTCAACCTATTTATAAATCATCTGGAGAAAGCAGTAAACAGTGAGGTGCCAAAATTTGCAGATGATACTAAACTGTTCATGATGCTTAAGACCCAAGCAGACTGTAAAGAGCTTCAAAAAGATTTCACAAAACTAAGTGATTGGGCAACAAATTGGCAAATGAAATTTAATGTTGATAAATGTAAACTAATACACATTGGAAAAAATAATCCCAGCTATACATACAAAATGATGGGAACTAATTTAGCAACAACTACTCAAGAGAGGGATCTTGGAGTCATTATGGATAGTTCTCTGAAAACATCCACTCAATGTGCAGTGGCAGTCAAAAAAGCAAACAGAATGTTAGGAATCATTAAAAAAGGGATAGACAATAAAACAGAGAATATCTTATTGTCTCTATATAAATCCATGGTATGCCCACATCCTGAATACTGCATACAGATGTTGTTGCCTCATCTCATCAAATATATATTGGCATTGGAAAAGGTTCAGAAAAGGGCAACAAAAGTGATTAGAGGTTTGGAACTGGTCCCATATGAAGAGAAATTAAAACGACTGGGTCTTTCATTTTAGAAAAGAGGAGATTAAGGGGGGATATGATAGAGGTCTATAAAATCATGACTGGTGTGGAAAAAGTGAATAAGGAAAAGTAATTTACTTGTCATTTACCCTAAGTCACCAAATGAAATTAATAGGTAGCAGGTTTAAAATAAAAGGAAGTTTTTCTTCACTCAGCGCACAGTCAGCCTGTGGAACTCCTTGCCAGAGGATGTTGTGAAGACCAGGACTTTAACAGGGTTCAAAAAAGAACTAGATAAATTCATGGAGGTTAGGTCCATCAATGGCTATTAGCCAGGATGGGTAGGAATCGTGTCCCTAGCCTCTGGTTGTCAGAGGTTCGAAATGGATGACAGGAGAGGGATCACTTGATGATTCCCTGTTCTGTTCACTCCCTCTGAGGCATCTCGTATTGGCCACTATTGGAAGACAGGATACTGGGCTAGATGGACCTTTGGCTTGACCCAGTATGGCTGTTCTTATGTTCTGGAAAAGATCTCCCTCTTCCTTCTGATCTAGGATTTTGGAACAAACAAAAAAGAAATCACGTGCCAGAGGGAATCCATCACAGGTTTTAAATTGAGCCCAGTGCAGGCCGGAAGAGGACTGGATACATATGCAGGCAATGCAGACATGATGGGGAAAAAAGCACTTAGTTACTTCATTATCAAGTCTCGGTGCCTTGCTTCCAGTAACATGGGAGATAACACAGTCGGAACCTTACAACGTTGTCCTAAATTAATGACGTTCCATTGTAGGTAATGCTAGACCCCAATAGCACAGCAGTGTGACCATACTAGGTAGTGGCCATGAGAGTGACATTCCAGTCTAGTCTGTAGGCATCAGCAAGGCCTTGATTGAGAGTTTGGTTTTTGTGTCTTTTGTTTCCTTGTTTCATTTTTCAAGGGTCAGCAACACTGTGAAAAGCAGGGAAGAGAATGAATGTGCCATTCACCTCTCAAGAGGCTGAAGCGACCATTCAGTCCAGAATAGGCTCATAATGCATGAAAATAGAGAGTGCTTGGCGTATTATTAATGGCCTATCCCAGCGTAATCAATCAGAGCGGATATATCAGCTGGTTAGGTCTGAGCTGTGGCTACCGACATACAGCAGTTAGGGGGTGAATTGCAAACCTGCCCTGGTGAACCTCATATACCCAAGTGTTGGGGGGTGAGCTGTGAACCCTACACGTCGCTGTCAGTATCATTTGTTACCTTGTGGTTGCTACAGGACTGTGACTGTCCTGGGCTGGGCTGGGCTGGGCTGGGCTGGAATGTTACCATTGGAGCAGCCTCGCTGCTGTGGGAATCTCACATCTGGAACATCACTGCGACGCTGCCACCATCCAGGCCGATCTGCCACTGCCAGGCTATCTCTGCTAATCCCCCCACGGCCCTCCTAGGGCAGCCCTCATGGAAAGTTGTTGTAGCTATTCCAATATCGCTTTAAAGGCCCCATGTGTCAGAGAGCACTGAGGTTTTCTACGCAGAGCTTAAAAGCAGCTTTGTTTCAAAGTACAAATCTCGGATTATCAACCCTGCTCTCCGGACGGAGGTGCAGGCAGGGCACAGATATGGTGACGGATGTGGCTTCTCGCTCTCTGGCTGTCACACACACAAATACAATACAGGCTGGGAAGGAAGCAATGCAGAGCAATTGCTATTGCTGTTTCTGTTGTCAAATACTCCAGTGATAGGGACATGGAGTAGTCAGAGAGAGAGGGGACTCCCACTCAACCTCACGCTACAGAAAGAGATTAACCCCTGAATACAGGCCAGGGACATACATGGAGACCTTGCCTCCTATACCACGAGGTGAAGAGGATTTCATAGGCTGAAATTAGAGACACACCAAGCCGGTCACATCGCCAAGTGTTCATCCCACACAGACCTTTCCCAGCCTCGACCAAGGGAGCATCAGTCCTCACGTGTGTTTGCAAAGTGTCCAGTTTAGTTTTAAATACTTAATGGGGCTTCGAGCACTTCCCTGGATGAACTGTTCCCCAGCCTAACAGCATCGCAGCCAGCAAGCGTCTCCTTTCCCACCTCCAGCTCGCTGATGCTTGTCACAGCTTCGGCACCAGCCTAAGTAATTCCCATCCTGCACAGGGTAAAACCCTCTGCTCAGACCTGTAGATTGTTATTGTGTCCAACCTGAATTGCCATTTAGTCAAACTCTGTACATCCTGATTCCCGGGCCCAGCTAAGTTGCACTTAGTTCAAGCTTGCGCGGGAGAAGTGAGGTGCCAAAGGTAGCTTTTTATAGACTCATACACATGGGGCCAGAAAGGACCATCATCTAGTTAGACCTGCATACTGCAGGCCACAAAACCTCATCCACCCACTCCTGTAATAGCCAGGAGCGGCCCTAGACGAGCTGCTGGCAACTGGCGCCCTAGGCGAAATGCGCGATCGGCGCGCAATCGGCACCCCCGCCTCCAAAGCCCTCAACAGCCGTTTATCTTGGTGTCCTAGGCGACTGCCTAGTTCGCCTGTATTGATGGGCCGCCACTGGTAATAGCCCCTTCCCTCTGGCTGAATTACTGGCAGCCTCAAATCAAGATTTAAAGACTTCCAGTTACAGCGAATCCACCATTTTCTCTAGGTTAAACCTGCAAATGACCCACGCCACAGAGGAAAGCAAAAAAAAACCCCCAGAGTCTCTGCCAGTCTGATCTCTGCCGTTTCCTTCCCAACAGAAATGGCAACCAGTTATACCCTGAGCACGTGGCCAAGACCCACTGGTCAGACGCCTGGGAAAGAATTCTCTGTAGTCACTCAGAGCCCTCCCCATCCAGTGTCTCATCTCCGGCCATAGGAGACATTTGGCATTGGAGACAGATCACCTTTAGTCCCCTTTGCACTCCCTCAGGGCTGGAGGGTCACTGCTGGTAGCAATGGGGGACTATTTTTGCAAGTCTCCCCCCTGCCTTTCCTTCCCAAGGCCTAAGGCCAAGCAGGTACTGTCCACCGCAGACCTTTCCTGTGTGAGGTGGTGGTGCTAATGGCTATGCTACAGCCATAATCTCTTCTAGGGACTTTGACCCCTCACCCCCCAGTCTGGACAGGGCCTGTCCCCACAGTGACCCAGTTCCGGCAGGGGCCAGTTAAACTGCGTGATTTGAAGCTGAAAAGCTCCTCCATTCTCCGGCTGTCATCCGCCGTCCTGAAAACAGTACGCGCGGCAGAAGCAGTGATTTGCATGGCCTTGTAACGTGACTGCCTGATGAACTCTCAGTCAGGAGCCACTCTGCTCCAGGCCCCCCACCTCTCCTCCTGCCTCCTCTCCCACTCACTGAGACACTGCTGCTGAGATAAATATTCATGGGGTGGAAACCAAAGATGAAAAATCCAGGGAGGTGCTGCTGCTGCTGCGGCTGCTGCTTACCCCCCTCGGCCAAGCCACGAAGAAGGAGATGCCATTCGTGCACTGGCACATGGGTGTGTGGGGGAGGAGACGGGGGCACAGCAACAGCAAATTGTGTGCGTATGCATATGTGTCTGCAGGGCTTTGCTTCGCCGCGTGCTGGAGTTGGAGCGGGGTTTGGTTCATCTCTCTGAGAATCTCTAGCTCCTTCGAGCCGCAAATGCGTCCGAGTTATTTTTAAAGGCACGTCAGCTTCTGCGTGTGCAGCAAGAGGCAGGCACAAATGAAAGCGGCAGCAGCAATTTGGAAGGGGTCTGCTGGCACGGAGCCCGGGGTGTGCTCAGTGCTCATGGGGAAGTGCAGGAGAGAGGTGTAGAGGAGAAAATGCCCTCCTTCCTGCGCCTGGTCTTCTGAGTCCAAGAACATGAATAAAAGCCAGAGAACAAAGTGGGCAGAAGAGATGCAATTGCCTCTGTGGCTCTGGAGAGAGGGCTGGGGTGTGGGACAGATGAAGATAGTTACTGCCCTGCCTGTCCTGACAACACCCCTCACTCAAGCTACGCAATATGTTTCAACCTGAACTTTTTTCAGCTCAAGATCCAGGCAAGACAGCACAAACGTTTTACAGCTTGTGTCAATTTGGCCCAGTCTTTTGGGTTTAAAAAAAAAAAAAATCTCAGTGGAACATTTTGAATTTGTGATTCATAATGACGCTGGTTAGAAAGCTCCTTTTATTTTATTTTCCAAAGTAAAAATCCTCTTTTTAAAAAAAGCTCAAAATCAAAAGGAAGCATCTCATTTTGGGCTCTGAGTCGGAGACCAGCCTTCAGATCTCTGGCTCAGTGCCAGCATAACCAAAGAGGCTGGCCTCCCCTGTTAACATAAGAACAGCCACACTGGGTCAGACCAAAGGTCCATCTAGCCCAATATCCTGTCTGCCGACAGTGACCAATGCCAAATGCCCCAGCAGGAGTGAACAGAACAGGGAATCATTAAGTGATCCCTCTCCTGTCACCCATTCCCAGCCTCTGACAAACAGAGGCTAGGGACACAGTTCCCCATGGTCTTTGTACTGCCTGCCCACACTGTGGTGTGAGTAGGGGCGAGTACAACCCAGCAAGACTTCTGGGGCAGATTGTGCCCCCTCAGCACAAGGCTGTGATGGAGGAGCTCCAGGGCCACACCAGCCCAGTGGAGGAGTACAGTGCTTCCTATACCTCCTGGGGAGCAGAGCCCTTTGGGAAGGTGCAGTGTGTGGCTGGCCAGCAAAAGAAGGCAGGCCAGGCCCACCAACTAGGGTGTGGAGTGGACAAAGGGGGCAGTTGCCCTAGGGCCTGGCGATTCAAAAGGGCCGGGAGCTCCGGCCACCACTGCCACTATCGGAGCAGTGGCGGTGGCTGGAAATCTGGGCCTTTTAAATTGCCACTGGAATGCCATGTGGTGTGCTCTGAGCAGCTCTGAAGGCTGACTGAGGGGGTGGAGCTGCCCCCATTCCTTCCACCAGAATCCCCACCCCTTTGGCAGTGTGGAGCCAAGAGCCCTCCACCTTGCCCAGAAGCCTGGCAATTCTGTTGCCCGCCTTGAGGTGGGCCATGGCCTTACCCCACCCCCCTCTTTGGAACTGAGTTGTGCCCATGGCAACACTTGCAAGGAGCAAGCCCTGTATAACTGAGCAAACGACGTGCCTCCAAATCAGTAACATTGGGAAAGGAGTCACTTGGGAGCATCACAACTCATTCTGCCCATTGCTTCCTTGGCCCATGGCAGCGTGCAGTTACTAGTTGCTATATGCAACTTCAGTAAGTACGAGCACAGCTCAGACACACAGCTCTCTCAGGAGGGCTGGACACCCTTGCCAGGAAGGCTGGATCTAGCCTCTTGCCCCAGCATTTGCTACCACAGACCTAGCACTAAGATTCACACTACCACCAGCTGAGTGAAATAAAAGCATCACCCATGGTACCAGCACCAGTATCAAGGCAGAGAAGCCACAATGGACAGGCCTCTGTCTGCAGTCACCCTCCTTCACTGCCAGCATGATGTGCTGGGGAGGTGCTGTGCCCAGGGCCTCTTCTCAGGAGAGCAGCCCTTTGAATGGCTGCCTGGAACTGGAAAGTGGAGGAAAGGCAAGAAGCAAGTCAGGCTGGGGTGATTTTTGAGATCCAGTAGTTTGTTAATCACCAAGGCAAAGTGACATTGGAATACTAGATTTCCAAGTCACTCCATGCTGTATACGCCTTCTGGTTCACGTGGGATCATAATTCCAAACAGCCCCTGGCTCCCAGGGACAGACAAAAATATAGCTCGTTTACCTGACAAACCAGGATACATTCAGCACCCGGACAACTGGAATCAGTTCACCTCTGAGCTGGACTCAACTTCTAAGCCTCTGATGGCTGCAAGAACTACACACAAGTGCACCAACCCCAGGAATACTTCTCCCTGCCTCTCGGTGTTATAAGGCCCACTTATTAGAACCCTCAGATTCACATCCCCCACCTCTGAGTGCTATAAGTGTCCCATATCAGTAGGCTGATAACAGAGTTCATGCTTCTGCTATGCCGTGGTGTAGTTCCCAGTGCCATGGAGTAAAGAATGGATTCTTCAGTGCTGTGGAGGTTTTCCAAAACTCATGCCATCTCAGAGATGGCTCCTCAAAGTCTCACCTGTATGAAGGCCTGGGGGAACAGTGAACCACACCCAGTAGGTGTGTGGGTTACAGAATTCTCCACTGTAATTCTTTCTCTGCATGTATACGTTGTCCACGTACCTTGTACATTGATATGAAACATGTCCGACATACACAATGTGCACGGCTATGATTTCAAACACGATGCATGGTGAGACCTTTCCAAACATGTCGTTTAATACAGATTTCAAGTACTACGGACTACATCATAATCCTGCAATAGTCTAGCCAAAGCCTATAGTGTCTAGGTTCATGCCGTACAGCTTTTGTACCCTGTAAATGTTACATACATTTTATACAACTAGTGCCATCTGTTGGAATGAATAGATGAGAACAGACTTGTGGGAGATCGTTCCACTCCATGGGGGCTGTGCCCACTTCTTGGAGAAAGCTGTACTTGGGCAGCTGTCTGCTCATCCCCAACTCTGTAGGCTGCTGTTGAGAGCCAGGTTGCAATGGTATGGGGTAAATTTGTTTTGGTTTTTGCAGTTCTCAGGAAAATGAGGATTTTGGAGAAGGTTTGCTCATTGCTCTCTAAATGGCGTCTTGAAATTAAGAGGTTTCACGGAGGATTATTTCGGCTAGGTGCTGGGGGGGAGGGGGAGCTGGCAAGTGCTGGGGAGTGCTGAGATCAGAGAAAACTCATTTGCTTTCAGGTAAAGCTAGCAAACAGGGAGGAAGTGCTGCTTGCTTGTGCTACATGCTCTGGGAAATAAGGGAAGAGGTCCCACAGCCCTCACCTTAGAAGCGTCCTCTCCTGTGGCCCAGAGTTTAGGAGGATGTGATCACTGGGAATAGTCCATCAAGGGGAGAGTTTCAGCCACAAGCAGATCCTAAAGATGATCACAACTCCAGCCAAACTCCACAGATGCCTATTACACTGGCACCAGAAGCTTGAAAGCAAAAGCGGCTGAGCAAAAAAGGGCCAAGACTAGAATTAAGAGCAGCATAGGAGTGGCATTACCAAGATATGACGGGATGAGAGTTATCATTGGGATGCCACAACTCCTGGCTCCAAACTAGACAGGAACCCTGCATTAGAGGGAGGTAGGAGTCCCACTTTCACACAAGCATAAGCAAGTTTTAGATTCATGGGACTAAAAAAAAAAAATCCAACAACCTTGCAAATTGTGTCATAAAAGTAGGACAAGATGGAAACAGTGACATAGGGAGGAAGTGTATATGGGGTGATCCCTGGAGAAAGTATTGGGGTTGCTGTCTAAAATTACTGCAGGCTGTTGGAGCTACTCTTCCATCACACCTTGGCATGGTTATCCAACAAGATCTTTGAATGTATTAGAGATGGTGTTTTATTTTATAAGATAAAGAAAGCTACTATGGGAGAGGCTGTTGATTTTGACAAACGGGGGGAACAACTTGAGAATTTAAAAGTGGAAGGCAGCCTGGGTGAAACGTTCGTGAAATGATTAAGGAATCATAGAATCAGAATGCTAGAGCTGGAAGGGACCTTGAGAGGTCATCAAGTGCAGTCCCCTGCACTCACGGCAGGACCGAGCACCATTTAGATCATCTCTGACAGGTCTGTCTAATCTGCTCTTAAATATCTCCAGTGATGGAGATTCCACAATCTCCCTAGAAAATTTATTCCAGTGTTTAACCACCCTGACAGTTAGGAAGTTTTTCCTAATGTCCAACCTAAACCTCCTTTGCTGCAATTTAAGTGTATGGTAGGAGGGAAAGCAGCACAATAAAGATAATGGATTTCAAGAAGGCAGACTTCAGCAAACTCATACAGTTTGCAGGTAAGATCCCATGAATAGTGAATCTAAAAGGAAAAACAGTTCAAGAGAGTTGACAGTTTTTCAAGAAGACATTATTAAGAACACAGAAGCAAATTATCCCATTGTGTAGGAAACATAGGAAGTGTGGCAAGAGACTCTGCCGATTTAATCAGCTCTTCAATGACCAGAAACTCAAAAAAGAATCCTACAAGATGTGGAAACTAGGTCTGATTACCTAGGATAAATATAAAGAAACAGCACATCATGCAGGGATAAAATTTAAAAAGTCTAAGCCACAAAATGAGATTAAACTAGCTAGAGACAAAGGGTAACAAGAAAATGTTCTACAAATACATTAGAAGCAAGAGAAGACCAAGGATAATGTAGGCCCATTACTCAATGAGGAGGAAAAAACAACAACAGAAAATGTGCAAATGGCAGAAGTTCTAAATTACATTTTTGTTTCAATTTTTACCAAAAAGTTTAGTAGTGACTGGACATCTACCAGACCAGTGAAAATGAGGTAGAATCTGAGGCTAAAATAAGGAAAGAACAAACTAATAATTACTTAGACAAGTTAGACGTCTTCAAGTCACCAGGGCCTGATGAAATACATCCCAGAATACTCAAGGAGCTGACTGAGATTTCTGAGCTATTAGCGATTATCTTTGAAAAGTCATGAAAGTGGAAGAGATTCCAGAGGACTGAAAAAGAGCAAATATACTGCCATTCTATAGAAAGAGGAGCCCAGGGAATTACAAACCAGTTAGTTTAACTTCTGTATCTGGAAAGATAATGAAGTAGCCAATTTGCAAACACCTAGAAGATAATAAGGTGATAAATAAAATTTAGTATGGATTTGTCAAACCACCTTAATAGCTTTCTTTGACAGGGCAACAAGCTTTGTGGCTGGGGAGAGCAGTAGATGTGATATATCTTGACTTTAGTAAGGCTTTTGATGCTCTCTCACTTGACCTGCTCATCAACAAACTAGGAAAATACAACCTGGATGGAGCTACTATAAGAAGGGTTCATAACTGGTTGGAAAACCATTCCCAAAGAGTAGTTATCAATGGGTCGTGCTCAAGTTAGAAGTGTATATAGAGTGGAGTCCTGCAGGAATCAGTCCTACATCTGGTTCCATTCAATATCTTAATCAATTATATAGATAATGGCATAGATAGTACACTTATAAAATGTGTGGACAATACCAAGCTGGAAGGAGCTGCAAGTGCTTTGGAGGACAGAATTAAAATTCAAAATAATTTGAACAAACTTTGGAGAAATGCAGTGAAAGAAATGGGATGAAATTCAATAAGGACAAATTGTGAACTTCTCCTGTTAGGAAGGAACAACCAGTTGCACACATATAAAATGGGAAATGACTGCACAGGAAGAAGCTCTGCAGAAAGGGATCTGGGAATTACAGTGGATCACTAGCTAAATATGAGTCAACAAATGTACCACTTGCAAAAAAACCCCAAAAGTATTGTAAGTAAGACACAATAAGTAATTCTTCTGCTCTGTTCCGTGTTAATACAACCTCATCTGGTGTACTGTGTCCAGTTCTTGGCACTACATTTCAGGAAATATGTGGATAAAGTGGGGAAAGTCCAGAGAAGCGTGACAAAAATTACTAAAGTTTGAGGAAACAACCTATGAGGAAAGACTGAAAAGAATTGGTTTGTTTAGTCTGGAGAAGAGAGGACTGACATGGGATGTTTTAAAAGTTTTCAGGTACATAAAAAGTTATTACAAGGAGGAGGGAGAAAAATTGTTTTTGTTATCCTCTGAATATAGAACAGGAAGCAATGGAGATTCAGGTTGGACATTAGAAAAAACTTCCTAGATATCAGGGTAGTTAAGCACTAGAATAAATTGCCTAGGGAAGCTGTTGAATCTCCATCAATGGTAATTTTGAAGAGCAGGTTAGACCAAGTTAGCTGTTAGGAATGGTCTAGATGGTGCTTGTTCCTGCTATGAGGGCAGAGGACTGGACTTGATGACTTCTCAAGGTCCCTTCCAGTCCTGTGATTTTATTATTCTGTGATACGGGGCCATGCCACTAGTAGACGGTGAATAGTATGAGCAAAACCATGGGCAGACTGCTGGGTGGAGCAGATCCAGTGGCAGAGCAGAAGGCTGGGACCACTCGGTGGGCTATGAGTCTGCAGATCATGCCACAGGGAGAGCACAGGGAAGAGGATCTGCTCCATAGGCAAAGCCTAAGTTGTGAGGATAGCTCCATTGGTAGAATGCAGAGCCCAGAAATGCATGTGTGTGAGGACGGGCACCCCCAGTCAGGGAGTTTTGACCAAATTCCCTTCCCTCCAACTCCACAGAGCTCCATATAATGCCATGCCAGGGCACAGGGGGATGGAGTAAGTCCAGGCCCAGAACTCCCAGCTGGAACAGGATATTCTGACCCTATTCCTTTCTGTACCTGCTTCAGTGTCCTGCCTGAGCAGTCCCTGCAAGGTACCTGTTCCCCTTTCAAGATCCGCAAACTGATTTATTTTGCACTTAAACAGGGTCTGAGCATCAGCAAGGAAAAACTTGTTACCTGGTCATTGCTAAGCAATAGACAGCTCCAATTTGCACCCAGGTACAGAAGTTATTCTTTAGATGCATCCGTCCTATAGGTGGTCCCAGCAGAGGGGCTGTCCTGGGTGGAACACCACTCTTACACCTGACTTGGGTTTTATTTACTGATCATAAACTATCAGGGTCCTAGAGCAGGGTCCTAGACAATAACAGATTCCAGGATGCATACAGCTGCTGTTACAAGCCACCTGCTCTGAAATTACTTTGTAATCTGGAAATGTGGCTTCAGTGCTAGTTCTCACTTTCCTCTGGAGTGCTCACCTCAACTCCAACATCATCTACAATGCCACCCTGCCCCCCCGTGCTATGCTGGTATGCTACAGGATAAGACTTGCCAGGGTCGATGCTGAGATGCTGGTAGAGTATGCCTCAGTGAGGATGAAGGGTAACACCTCCAGCAACATGCACTCCCTTGATACCATGATGGTGTTTTAGGGAGCAGATAGTGGGTACGGCACATAAAGCACCATAAGACACCACATAACATCATCCCTGGGTGTGCCTGGCTGGAGCATGTCCACATTATAAAGGACATCTTCTCCACCAGTATAAGGGAATCTGATACTGATGGTTCTGTATAAATGACTGGTAATACTCATAAGCATAACTGTAACCGTAACCAAACTATGTTCGTGGCTGAAGGACAGCAGGTCCAGTAGCACAACATCCCTAATGCCTGTCCTGATTTCTAAGGGGTATGCTGTAGCCACACATATTCTGTATTCCTGTTTCATGTGTCCATTGTAAAGCACTTAGAACTATCTACTTGTTAAAGGTGTTTTATGCTATATTAATTGATAATCATCTGGAATTTGAATCCATAACCAAAATACAGCTGGTTTTATGTTGCCACAGCCTTGCCGTTCATTACAAGGTGTGTGGTAAACTTTAGTAGAGAAGCAGGGATGAAGAACACAACGAAAAAGGAGAAGTTATTGTACTATAGAAAATACCATCCCTGATCAGCAGAAGACTAGATCCTGGGACGTTCCTTTCTGGCAGTATTGACTGGGATCATCAATTACAAAGACAGTCGCTGCACATTGTCTTTATGGAGTTTAACATAGTCTTGATCAGCTGGATTGAGGGGGCAGAGCCATGCTTTTCCCTGTTAGATCCTTCCCACGTTGACTGAAACCAACAGCGGAGCTGGGGACACACAAGCAGCGCCAAGGGAGGTCAAAGGACACTGGCAGGAGCAGCTATGGAGAAGGGAGAGGAGATTCTGCCTTCTGCCTAGACAGCAGCATCAGAGACTCTCCCATTCAGTGAGGCCTTCGGTTTTAGTCCATTGTTCTGAATGTTCACCTCTTGAGTGGGCTGAGTCATCTGCTGAAAACGCTGTTCAGGAACAAACAAAGATGACAGGAAGGACACAAGCACCCAAGAAAAAATGAGGAGACCCTATCACCACCACCACCTCCACACATGATGTTGGGCTGAAGGTCACCACCCCTTTCTTCCAAATTGAAGAGATATCCCTAGTTACAGCAAGAGAGCTACTGTGTGGATAGTGATCACTGAAACTTGGTAGGACGAGTGCCTCTGATACATGCTCATTTGGCAATGTAATCACTCCTCCTTTGCTGTTATACTATACACAGTCCTCTCTTCTGAATTATAGAGATCACCATTGAAAAGTAAGCCAGCAATTGTAGCAACACCCAGAGACTTTTTTTTTTAATTACAAAAATGTCAATGTTGTTTCCATTTCACAGGGTTCAAAATGGACCCACATTTTCTGTGACATTTTTCCCGAAATTCCCATTAAAAATGTTATTGAACGGTTACAGAATGCCAAGGAATTTAGTTTATGGCCCTAATCCTGCATGGCCCTTTACGCCAGCGAGGATTTCCATTTATACCAACCTGACAGGATCAAGGTCTCAATAAAACTGAGCTCCCTTGGTGGAGCTGTGTCGGGAAGACATCCAGGGAGATGGGATGTGGGAGAGAGCAGGCCCTCGGGCAAAGGGCCCCTCATTGGTTGAGATGCACGGGTTGAAACCTCGGGTTAAATGGACTTGGAGGTTGAATTCCAGGAGGGGAACTGGTGCTTTAAATTATGGAACGTGAGAGGAAGAAGGCCTGAAGTGAATGGACATCACTGAGCCAGAGAAGAGCCCCTTCAGGAGAAGGGAAAGCCCCCACACTCATACATATCTGAAGTGTTTCTTCCTGGGTGAAGCCCCCGAAGTGTCTAGTGAGGCTCTCCTGCCATTCGTGTGCTATTTTTCTTACATTCATGCTCAGTAGGATTAAAATGGTTTATAATCTTTCCTGTCTGTCAAAACCCCTTTATTCTGCATTGACATCTAATTTCCCTCCAGACTCAGCTCTGTTACAAAGTAATCCTCAATCTCTCTCTCTCCTTCTGTCTCCCTCCTGCCACCTGCTGTCTGCTGGTAAGTGTGGTGGCTCAGTCCGCCACGGGTCTGGGTGTGTGTGTTGGCTGCCTACAATAAAATGACATTCCATTGAACTGGCAGGCCGGTCAGAGCACAAGGAGACAGTGAGCCTGCTAGAGGGAGCAGAGGGCAGGGAAGGTAAAAAGAAGCCAATCACGCTGTAATTTTTTTTTTTTTAAATTCCCATTGACTGACATTGCCACTCTGCACCAGATGCTGAGAGCGCTCCTGGAGCGACAGAGCAGAACCACGTTCCATGGGCCTGCATGAAAGGGAGTCAGAAGGACGGTGGCTAATCACTTGGATGCCGTGTGGGATCGCAGGTTACTGACAGATTCAGAGGCACAGCTACAGTGATGCTGCTCACTCAGGGCAGATTGCGATGCCCTTAGTGATTGCTCAGTATGGTGCAAATAGCCGTGCTGAAGTCAGGGGGAACTCCTTGAGGCTTTAGATCAGGGGTCTGCAACCTTTCAGAAGTGGCGTGCCAAGATTTAACTTTTCCCATCCCCCTCAGTGCAAGCCCTGCCCCCTCCCCTCCTGCCCCCAATCCTCCTTCACCCCCCTCCTGCCCCACATCCCTGTGCCCCCAGTGCACACACCAGCAGGGCAGCAGCGCTGGGACTCGCAGCCTCCAGGAGAAGCATTGGGATGAGGAGGGGCCGGGGGGCAGAGACACTTCCCTGTCTGGGCCAGCTCTTTGCCTGGGGGGCTCACCCCTCACCTGCAAGCTGCAGCTCCGGGGCTGGGGCGGGCAGAGCCCAGGGCTGTCCCCAACCCTTGGCCAGGCACAATGGGATGGTGCTGGGGAAAGGTCTCCTTACCCACGGGGAGCAGCCGCAGCTTAGCCCGGGCCCCAGCACCCCATGGAAGCGGCAGCGGCGTGTGACTGGCCGCACCACCCTGATCTGCAGAGCAGCCCCAGCCCCACCCCCTTCCAGAGCAGGAGGCTGAGCCCGTAGTGGGGGAAAGGGGGTTAACTCCTTAGCTCCCGGGAGCTGCACACCCCAGGGACGTGGAGCCCAGCATAGGGTCATGCTGCTCACTCTGCTTGCTGGGCCAACCAGCCCCTACGCCATGCTGCACGTGCCACAAAAAATCATCCTCCGTGCCACTTATGGCACGTGTGCCGTGCATCGCCAACCCCTGATTTAGATGCTACTCAATGTGAGAGAGAGCATCACAGTTTGGCCCTCCCAGCCTGCTCCTAGTGAAGTCAAGAGAATGCTGTGACCAGCTTCAATGGGAATAGAACTGGAGCCAAGCAGAGGGGGGAACTGTTGCCCGGATTAGGAGACAAGAAGGGATTTCCCTACATGGCACATTACCAGGGAGTGGGGTTAAGAGGGGTGGTAAGTGTTCGTTCCATCCTATGGCGCTCTAAGCAAAGATCGTTCATCCATGAGGATCAGAGATGGGTCCAAGTGGGGATTGCTTGCTTTAATTCTCAACACAGTGTGCAGCCTATTGCTATCCACAGAGAGAAGGGTACTACCCTGTTACAGGTAACACCTTGGAGGGAACACCTACTTCTAGCCCTATAGTAAAGGACATTATGGTGGGGTCTATATTGGTGGAGCACTGGAACTTCTTTCTGTCTTTCATTTTAAAGTGAATTAGGTGCTGATGAAAGAGAGGAGACTGACAGCCCTTTTTATTCATGAGACAGCCAGCTTGAGCGCAAACCTCGCTCACCAACAGATCTTGGCTCTGAGCTTGTTCAGGCTTTGTGCTCATTCAACGCTTAGTGTCTTCACTAAGACTGCCTGTTAGTGACATTCATTGTAAGAACTGCAGCAATCAGAATTTCCACAATTTCAAACATTTGTTTTCATTCCAACTCAGGAAAAAAAGAGAATTTAGAATTTTCCCATAAAACAAGACGTATGGGAAGTTTTTGTTACCAGATAGTCAAAAACATTTCCTTTCCATTTTGACTTTTTTTTAAATTATATAATATAAAATACATTTCAGAAGTCATTTTGAAATGACAAATCAAAATATTCCATTCTGAAATTGTCCAAACAGAATGTTCTGGTTTTATCAAAACAATTTCTTTTTTTCAAAATGCAATTTTGTCAGAATCCACTTTTTTCCTTGGGAAGTTTTGTCTCAGACTGAGCAGCATTTTCCAATGAGAAAACATTCTGTTGGAAGATTTACAGCCATCTTTCCATGTAACAGTGATGTGCTGATGTGGACAGCAGTCTGCTAGGAACGGAACTAAGATTGCCTTGACTTGTTTCATAGAAGACACCAAACAGGAATGAGAAGATAACAATTTTTCGTGACTACTGACCTGGGAGGGCTAGTAACCAATGTCCTAGGGGCAGAGGCACTTATCTCCTTACCCCAGTTCCCTAAGTCACCCATTTGCTCCTGTAAGGAAGGGCTTTCTATTGGCTTACACAGCATGTGTTGTGCAGGAGGTAACAGAAATATGAAGGAGCAGATCTGAAAAGTGTGAAGGGTGTTGGGGGGATGAGGAGGGAGCATCTGGGAAGTCTTGGTTTACAAAGACCACAAGAGTTAACGTCATGACCAAGGGACTGTGTGACATGACCCAGGGACTGTGTGGGTAGCTGCTTGGAAGTCCCGCTGGACAGATAATTGAGCAGAGGCAGAAGCTGCAGAGTTGGTCTTACCTGCCTGATGGTCCCCTTTGAAATGAAGAAGCAATACAGCATATAGCCTGGAATCAGCACCATGGAAGACAGAGCCATGAGCCAGCCGATGCCTTGCCCCCATGTGGGATAGACATATTTCCCCAGAGTCAGAGGGGTCATTTCAACCACACTGAAGAAGAAGACACCCTGGAGAAACAGATCCAACAGTCACAGCATAGGATGGCAGAGGCAGGAATATTCACTCACTTTGTCCTTCTTTTGAGAGTTCCCTCAATTCTCACTGAGTCATACACCCTTCCCAAACCCTCCCCCACCCTGAGTCAGGGCTCCTGCCCCATTCCCAACCCCTCCCCCACCCAGGGCTCCTGCCCCATTCCCAACCCCTCCCGCACCCAAAGCCAGGGCGCTCACATAATTCCCAGCCCCTTCCCCACACGGCCAAGGTTCCTGCACCACCTGCACAATTCTCTCTCGTCTTCTCATTCCACCAGACATGGTTTCTATCCCCTTTCCTACAGCAGGTCTGGCTGAGAGAGGCTGAGAAAGTAGTAGTACTGTAACGTTTTCCCCATGGTCAGTGCCCTAAACTCCCCTGCCCCAGCCAGGGCACTTACACCCTTCCCTATTTGGGCTTCTGCTGCACTCCCATACCATTTCCTAAACAGCTTCCTCTTAGCTGATTCTCAGGAGCTAGGATCTTTCCACAGCAATCCCAACAGCACCTCCTGCTGGGAGAGGAAGAGTTGGAGGGGGACAGAGGAGCTGAGAGCTCCTCGGTGCCAATTGCATTATATCGGAGCGTGCCTCCTGCTGAGAGAAGCTTAGTAGGGGCTGAGGCTGGAGCTAGAGAGGCAGGGAGTTTTCTCCACCACAGCTTGCAATGGTTTTTAAAGTAATAAACAGACAGTTCAGCTTCTGCAATACCAAGCGCAGGAGTAACATATTGCTAACTACATGTTCTAAGTCACTCAGAGTTGGTTGCAGGGATTCAGGGGGAAGAATAAAAGAGGATCCCCCATATTTCTTTTCTTGCTAGTCACCTTGTCTTTTCATAGGATTAACTTGCACTTTATGCCAGATCTGGATGTGGAGAGGAGTTACCTAAAATAAACATTTAATGCTTTCTCCACCCACAGAATGACCTCCAGAGAGGGGGCCCTTCTAGGTCAGCCTATGCAAATAGAATTGCTCTGTTCTTACCACACAGATGAGGGGAGTGAAGAAGGCCCAGCAGAGCTTCCACCAGCCGCAAGGTTTGTAGCCAATCATCTCTTCAATGTTCATGTAAAATCTGTTCACACCTACAGAAATGCATGTTAGCAGGAGCAATGATATCTCAGAGCCACGCTCATCAGCTCTGTCCAGTGACCCAATACAGATCCAGAACAGGAGAAAGAGGACATGTAAGACCAGAGAGGCGAGCAGGCACTGAAGGTGAGCAAGGAGAAATGTTATGCTTGCCCCTCAGGGGAAAAGCAGGGGCCATTGACACAAATACTTGGCTGAATCTGAATGGATACTTAGATAATTTTATGACCATTAAAACATCTATAGCTTCCCAAGCCAAGACAGTGACAGTAATCAACTAGCAAAGGTCTAGATCATGGGTTCCTAAAATGGCAGGCGCGCCCCCCTGGGGGGGCCTGAAGAATTTCCAGGGGGAGGGCGTGAGGCGACCCAGCCCCTCCCGCCAGTCCCCCCCAAGCAAGAGCCCGGTCCGTCTATCTGTCCACTTGGGCGTCCACTGGAACATGCGCAGCTCGGGCTGGCTGGGGCAGACTTCAAAATGGCTGTCTTAAAAGGGCAATCTTTTTTTTTTTTTTTTGCTCAACAAGTTTTGCTGCTATTTTTTTTTTTTTTTTTTGGCAGGGAGTGGGAGGGTTTCTCAAAAATCAAAACTTGCCAAAAAGTTTGGGAACCACTGGTCTAGATCATAAGCTGGCCTAGGTCATAGTTCAACCGCGCAGAAAGAATGGCCTGACAGTCCAGTACTGCACAGTTGGGTGGGCAAGTTACTAGAAAGGGGGAAGCAGGTCTCCCTCTGAAGGATCAGAAATTGGCAGAAAGCTCAGCAGTCAGATTTGGCCTAACAAATTCTATATTTGCCTCATGCTCCTGAGAAATCTAAATCTAGAGGCCTGTGACTTTTCCATTTGTATGGAAATCTCTGTGAAGTCGTGCTCAGCTGGGTGGCTGCCTGAGAAAGCAAAGGGAGTGTAACCCTGTGGTTTTTCAAAAGCGTTCAGCATTGGTCCAGCACTATTGTCAATTGTCAGTCTCCCACTGACTTCCATGGCTAGTGTTGAGGGCCTTTGAAAATGTTGCTCTCTGTTCTTAGAGGTAAGTAGTAAAAGAACAAGGTGAGTTGCACTTACCATAACACCAGGAAATGGAGATGGTCTCAAAGAAGACAAGGAAGAGAAGACACATGCCACTGGCTGAATAATAATCAAACAGCTTGAAGACATAAATGCCACCCTGAGGAGACAAAGCCTGTTATGGAGTACAGCCGGGGGGAGGAGGGAGCTGAGGATTAATACCTTTATCTAATGTATGTTAATTTCCTTGGCCTATGGAAGCCAACGTCATTTCGTTATAATCTAATTTCTGCCATCATCACAGACATACTCTGGGATGTGGCCCAAGTGAGTGTTCAGGCCTGGCTGAGGGTAGGAAGAGAAATAGGGCTCTCATGTGGCTGCCTTCTCCCTTCGGTATGACGTGAAGCCATTTTGTAAAATGAATCCATTAAATCCCTCCTGCTGCACTTCGGATGCTTCCACAGATGTTCCCTGTTCTGTGACTCCTCCGGCACGAAGCCACAAAGTGGGAAATCCACACCCAGGCCTCTGTGTCACTGAGCCAGGCCCTCAAGGCCACACACATGAAGCCTGGGCCTCACTGCCATACCCCAAGCAGGCAGATCTCTGCATTAGGTCACTCACTGGGGCATGTAAACATGGAGCCTAAGTGTCATTACTCTGCAGCCCCACCAAAAACTGCTCTCTTTTGGATCATCTCAACTTTCTGCTTAGAGAATGCACCACACTCCAGGGCTTAGGCCCAGCCTGGAGACAACAGGAGTTGCAGCTTGACTAACTACGAGGATGGTGGTAACTTACTGTGATTCAATGCAGAGACTGCAGCGTGGTGGATAGACGACAGTGCTGGGCAGAGTCCAGACCAGCAACGGCCCTAATGTCATTCATGGACAATGGCCCTTCCCCCAGGCTTCCTGTGCTGCAGTTACACAAGGAGGTGGATGGCAAAGCACCAGTACAGGAGCTGGGGTGAGCACAGTACCTGGGTGATGTTGGAGAATCCAACAAGATAGGAGATGAAACAGACCACCGCAATGAAGAGCTTCTTCCTGGCCCGCAGGAGATAGGGATACTCATCTATCAGAGCTGTGACAAACCCCTCCACAGTGCAGAACTGCAGGAGGAAAGATATGCACACACATACACATCACCCTCTGCATTCGCTTGGAACACATCCTCCTCCTCCTCCCCGGGCTCCTGTGGTGTGTGCTGCCTCCCTCCCCTCTGGAGAATTCACCACCTCTCAGCCTGGATTTGCGTCACTTCTTCTATCTCTGTGTCCCATTGCTGCTTCCCTGCTAGGTCATGCATGGCCTCACCTATACCTCATTTCCTATAAGAGTTCCAGCACATAGTGATGGTGCTGAAGGGCCACCACATTGAAGCTCTGTGTGTGTGTGTGTGTGTGTGTGTGTGTGTGTGTGTGTGTGTGTGTGTGTGTGTGTGTGTGTGTGTGTGTGTGTGTGTGTGTGTGTGTGTGTGTGTGTGAGAGAGAGAGAGAGAGAGAGAGAGAGAACCTGTTCCTTTTACTTGACTGATGGAATTAGCTGGATAATTATTGGTGCTGGTGTGGAGAATGTAAGGGGAAATAAAGAAGGAAGTCAGAGGAGAAGATGTGTCGGGGGAAGTCCTAGGAGACTGGGCAAAAGAGGTGTGTGGAGGAGGAATAGCAGGACAGAGGAAGGCTAATCAGTAAATACTTATGAGATACACACTTTTCCACATCCTAACCAGATCCCATAGAACACACCGGAAGAGAAGGCCAAATTGTGCGATGCTGCTAGTGCAATCCACATAACATATCGCCTTGTTTCCTGATGCTTACTGACACATAGTGGCTCTAAATTCTGGAGCAGAAGCGTGGTCCAGTAGTGGCTTGCACGCCAGGCTGGGGGCTAAGAGGCTCCAAGGTCTAATCCTGACATGCTTTGAGGAGCCATTAAGGCTAAAATTTTCAAATGTGGGTGCCTAAAGGTAGGAACCCAAATGGAACATTTAGGCTCCTAAATAAAAGCGACCTGATTTACAGAACTGCTGAGCACCCCCCATAGCTCCGAGGGACGGCAGCTGGAGTTGTGAGTGCTCCGTACCTCTGAAGAGCAGGCCATTGTGGTGTTTCCTATTTGATACTGTTTTGGCTGTTGGTGAGCTGGACCCACTGCTTATCATGCTGATGAATAGTGTCTCATTTTTCCTTGTACTCCCCTGCTGGCTCTATCTGTTACCTCTTGTTGTATATTCAGATTATAAGATCTTTGGGGCACAGAGAATCTTTTGTTTTGCACAGAGGCAGTCCAGTTTGGTTTGGCCAATGTACATGGCAGAGGGACATTGCTGGCCCGTAATGGCACACATCACATTAGCAGATGTGTGAGTTGGCAATGGGGTTTGTTGCAGGGATAGGTTCCTGGGTTAGTGTTTCTGTAGTGGGGTGTGTAGCTGGTGGTGAGTATTTGCCTTAGGGTTGGGGGAGGAGGCTGTCTGTTCGGGGAGCATGCTTCCCAAGGTCTGTGAGAGTGACAGATCTTCATCTAGGATAGGGTAGATCCTTGATGATGTATTGGAGGTTTTAACTGGGGGTGGTAGGTAATGGCCAATGGCGTTCTGTTGCTCTACCCTAGTGACACCATCAAAGGACCTAACCACATAAGCCACACCATCAAAGGCTCATTCACCTGCACATCCACTAATGCAATATATGACTTCAAGTGCCAGTAATACCCCTCTGTCATGTACATTGGATTCACCAGACAGTCTCTGCTACTTCCCTCCTCAGAGCACACAGACCTGGAATTAGGTCCCAATTCAGCAAAGTACAGGTTGAACCTCCTTGGTCCGGCACCCTCAGGACCAGACTGGTCCTGAACCAGGGAATTTGCTGGACCAGGGAAGGTCAACCCTCCACTCCCAGCCACGAGAGCTACGCACCTGGCCACCAATCCCCTGGGGTGGCGGGGCTCTGCTCTCAGCTGCCTGGCTCTGGGCCACCAGGGCTCCACTCCTGGCCGTTGGCCCCCGGGCTCCATTCTTCCCTAGTCCAGCAATGTTCCTGGTCCCAACTCGATGGTTTTTCCCTGTAAGTGCTTCAGTCTGGAGCATTCATTGAGCTGCTAACAATGCCAGACCCGGGGTTTTGCTGGGCTAGGGAAGTCCGGATTGCAGAGATTCAAGATGTACTTAAACATGTTCTTAACTTTAAGCGCAGGCTTTTGGGCATTGTTGAATAGGGATGGTCCTAAGCGCATGTTGAAAGTCAAACATGTGACTAAGCACTTTGCTGAAATGAGGCCTTAGGTACAATTTTTAAAGGCATTTTGGCATTGCCCTGCTTGGCATTGCAAAGCCTAGCTGATCTAGGGGTCTAAATCCCATTGGCAGCTGATGGGATCTAGGGTTTTTGTGCCTAAATCCCTTTGGAAAATGAGAGTCAGGATCCCAAATCAAGTAGGTGTTTCAACACCGAGTGTAGTAATACCTTCATGACCAAAGACCCCCCCCCCCCCCCGCACACACACACATCTTTATGGGGTTTGGTTTTATTGGTAGCTCATAATCATTATCAGAACATAAACCTCAAGCTTAGCTTCCCCAAGCGTGGACGCCCCCCCAGGACCCACTCCATCCTCTTCCCAGGGAGCTGCTCTCACCTCCCTTCATCCCTGTGGACCTAACCAGCTGTCCCTGCCACAATGAGCCAGCAGAACTTTGGCAGTCCTCTGACGGGTTCTAGCACCTGTTAAGGGTGTGGTTTGACACAAGAGCCTTACCACCTTGCTACACCTGGCCTGGACCAAGCAGCCTCCTGACCATCCTGTAGAATATGTTCCTGTGCAAACCAATCCTTTGTGAGATCATCTGAGGACTAATTTTCACAACAGGCAGCCTGAAGTACTTGTGCAATTGCACATTTGCATTTGTGTGCTCAGTTATCACAACACAAGCAAATCAGGAGCCTGTATGTACTAATATTTAGCCAAGCACCTGCCTATCTATTTGCATGCACAGTTGTTACTTCTTTTGCAAATGCAGGCCTTTTTTTTTTTTTTTTTTTTTTGCTTGCAGAAGCCAGTATTGGGAATACCATACTGAATGTGTAAATCATATACTGAATAAATGCATCTCCAGTATGCAGATAGAAACCCTTAACATCTAAATGCTTGTTTTGTTTTTGATGCCTCATGTATCGCTCCCCCAAATTCCTCCATGTCCTCTGAGATTGACAGTCATATGGGACTATAAGACTTTCATGTAATATTTGAGAAGGAAATGAATCAATAATTCCACACAGTGCTTAGGAGACTGATTGCCATGTATTGAACTATTTACGAGAGCCGAGTGAATGATCCATAGAGAATAGATCTTTCTGTGAATTTAGCTATTTTGGGAACATTTAGTCATTATTGGAGATTATTTGCCAAATAACATCTGCAATAAGTCTGGGTTTGGGCTGTTGGGTCAGAGCATTCAGCATGTGAATTGCCAGCTGGGTTGATTAGATTTGATTAGACACAAGGTGTGACTGTTTGGGGAATATGTCCGAGTCCATTTGTGAATCCCATGTGTTTTTTATAGACGCTATGTGTAATTGCAACCAGTATGTAATTGTAGATCAGATCATCCATTTTGCAGCATTTTGTAGTGGAAAAGCTAACATAAGGGCAGGAGGGAGGGAGGGAGGAGGGAGGAAGATGTGACAGAGCAATCAAGGGCCATCAACACTGAGCCAATTTCTCCTGCTCAAACAATAGGGTTTCTGTCAGCAGGGCCTTTGGCTTTGAATAGACTCTCCTCACAGAAATCTGTCTGGGAAGGAGGGGGAGCTAGAATCTCCCACTCCCTCCCATCTAATCTGTTCTTTCTTACAGTGTAGCTGTTTTCCTAGCCAAGGAAGCCATTTCATCACCAGGAATAGTCTAGAAGGCAAGCTGGAGAGAGGGCAGGAAGGAAGGACTTGATCGTCCCTAAAGCCTTGAAATCAAACCCAGGACTTACAAACAAAACTTTCTTGTGCTTTTTAAGAGTGAGGGATGTGTGTGTTTATGTTTATGAAATCACTTTGCTAAGCCTGTGTTTCCTTGTTTTACTGTCACAACGCCATGAAGGAGTCAACTAGAAACCAGAGCTTCCACCACCAAGTGGGTTCTGCAGGGAATTTGTCTAAGGCTTGGTCTACACTTTAAAAGTAGGTCAAGCCTGCCGATGGGAAAGTGGAGATGGGAGAAAGGGGTCCATTGCCCCAGGGCCCAGTGATTCAAAGGGGCCTGGGGCTCCTGGCTGTGGCTGCTGTTACTGCAGCCCATGGCCCTTTAAATTGTTGCTGGAGTGCTGTGCCAGGCACTCTGCATGGCTCTGAGGGCTGTTGGGGGGTATGCCGCAGTCCAGGTGACACCAAAGGCTGACTACCCACAGCCCTGCCCCTTTTGCCTGAGGCCCGCCTCTTCCGGGACATGGAGCCTCCCCTCAGCCTCCCGGCCCCCCTTGTTCCAGAGCCCACAGTGGCTGTGAGCTCCACTGGTTTGGATCAACATAGCTACAGTGCTCAGGGGTGTAGAACATTCACACCTCTGATGGCCTTGGCTATGCTGACCTAACTCCTGATGTAAAAGCGACTAGATTGACAGCAGCATTCTTTCATCAGCTTAGCTACGGCTGCTCAGGGAGGTGGATTGCCCAGAGCAACAGAAACCCCCCCATCACTGTAGGAAGTATCTTCTCTTTGGCTATTGTTTCACTACCTGGACCCAGGGGGGTAGGAAGCATGTAGGATTCAGCTATCAGATCCTATCCCAACAGCCTGGTTTCCTTCCAGAGAGTAGGATTAGACCAGGCCATTGCACAAGATTTCCCATAAGTTGTGGGCTTTCTTCTGTGTGGCCCTATATGCACAGAATGCCCTCCCTGAATTAACTGGGAAGGGCACTACCATCTTCCTCTTCCAAACCCAGTTCTTCTGTAAGCTTTTCAAGGAATCAGTCAGTCGCTGGTGGTTTGGGCGTGTCACATAGGAATAGCTGATAATATTTCGTTTGATAAAGTAAGATGACTTGCTGGCTTGTACGATATGGCCAGGAGCCTGGCTGGAGCCTCTAGGGTAGGTGCTACTGCGGTACAAAGAAATACTGGCGCTACGCATGTTCTCTGACTGTGTGAGTAGTGACTCTTGGAATTAGACTTCCCAGAGGAATCCTCACCTATACTATTGCCAAATTCACCTCCTATAAATATTCTTTTGTATTTGCTTAAAATGTCCCTTGTAGATTGAATATTCCTGTCAGTAAACTTGTTCACCAATATGCTTGCAGAACCAGACCCCAAACAAAACAAATTAGGGGCATTGGAGAGACAGCATGAGCCTGTGGATGGGGAACTGGTCCAGGAGACTGGAATTTATTCCCAGTTCTGCTACCCACCTGCTGGGTGGCCCTAGGCAACACTTCACCTCACTGTGCCTCCATTTCCCCTCACACCTTTTTCCTGTTTTTCACTATTTGGATCATAAGATCTTCAGAACAAGGACTATCTCCTACTGTGTATTTGTACCTGCCCTCGCACAATGAGGTTCTGACCTTGGCTGGGTTCTGTAGGCGTTGCCTTCATGCAGAGCAGGAAGGGACAATGATAAACAGAGCAGGAGGGGATTTAGGTCTTTATTTGGGTGAACAGTCATAGATTTGAGGTATCCACTGAGTTCTGCTGTCTACCCAGAAACATTTTTTCAAGGCTCCCAAACCTGCCTAATTCTGCAATCCCATCCCAGCTCAGCATCAGGGCCGTCTTTACCCATACACAGAATACACAGCTATGTAGGCACCCAAAACATTTGAAGCACCACTGTGTCTTAATGTCCACCCACCTGCCTCTTCCTATCCCTGTTTGGTGGCTCTGCTTCCTCAGGAGAGGATCTAGTTAACTCAAAAGTGAAAACGCCTGCCAGACCTATTAGCAGAACATCAAACCCGTGAAAGAGTCATTGAAGTGGTAATGAAGCCATTTAACAGGCATTTGCCAACCCTCGGTACATACTTCAGTTAGTCTACAGGTCCTTAGTTTAAAACTTGTTTTAAAAATATTTCATTAGTGTGTTGCTGAAGATTAAGGATGGCCCTGCCCAGCGTGCTGTCTATGGGCTGAGGAGAAGGCTAGCCCTCCATCTTGTTATAAACGCCAACCAAATGAGAACTTTTACATGGTTAATTGATTGGCTACCTGGCTATTTTGATGCTCATGTTATCAAAAATAATGTAAGTCATCGTGTGCAAAATACATAAGCACCATCCAGCCCCTTCTTTTTTGGTGTTTGTGGGTTGGGATCTTGTGGTACACCTTGATATGCCCCCCTTTGTTTCCCCCTCTAGTGTCCTCACAGGATATTCTTGTAGAGTCATGACTGGAGTTCCTATGATTTGAAAGAAGCCTGAATGTAGCTCTGGAAACTGGCTGCCAGTACTAGCCAGCCCACCCAGCCACCGTGCCTGCTCCCTGCATTATATTGCTAGCCATTTTCACCCAGGATGCCTGCGAAACTGAGAACACTGTCACTGCTGCTGGGGTTGTCTCTTTTTACTAGAAATGGGCTGAGGCAACTCCCCCGAATTCCAGAAAAGTTCAGAGCCAAAGTCTAGCGCTGTACCTCTGTCCTGTCACAGCTTTTTGAAATGTGGCTACTTTCCATGATGTGACTGACTCTTGGCACATCACATAGGCATGCTCTTCCCAGGCTCAGAGCTCGAGCTATTCCAAAAGATGGATTTTACATCCCAAATGGGAGGGCTGACAGACTGAAACAGTGAAACTTTTCACAGAATAGGAGACCATTTTGTATCATGGGGGCAAGGGCACCATTTTGGGAGAGCAGGGAGGGCAGCAGTCATGCATGCCAGGATATGGCTTGCTTTCCTAGGCACTGTGCACAGATTACAGGGCCAGATAGCAGCCGCAAATGGGAGCTTACCCCGCAAATGACTAATTATATGGGTGGGACAGACTGAAGTTTATAGGGAATCAGCCACAAAATATTTGCTATAGGCATGGGACTTATTAAGGCAGGACAGGAGGTAACTTCGTATAGAACCAGTTCAATGGGCAGGGTTCCTCCAGGGTTCCTCAGGAGATCACCCCACTGAAGATCTGCCCAGAATGGATGATCTCACTGTTGAGAATGCTCTGATCTAACAATAGCGTTGCTGCTTACCCATGTTCCCCTGCGTGCTGTCTCACCTGGCTGTCGAGGCCTAACATCATTAACATGGAGAAGAAGAGAATCGACCAGAGAGGAGACATAGGCAGCTGTGTAACAACCTGTGGGTAGGCGAGGAAAGCCAGTCCTGGACCTACCAGAATGAAAATATATTGAATAAGCGCATTGACAATGACACATGTCAGGCTTAAACCGAGAGATGGTGACAGCAGAGAGTTCCCAATATTTTAATATGGCCTCTTGGCCAGCACTGCACAAGGGAGGAATGGGGGACTTGAGATTTCATCACCTCTTCCCTCGTTGTCATTGTGTTACCATAATCAGTGATGCAGAAACAGATTGTGGGATCAAATGTTTCACTGGAAATGTTTATATTTTGTTACTGATGCATATACTGAGAAGTAGAGTAGGCAAAACCCATTTTCTAACAGGACTTATTTTTTTCAGTCCAAAAATGCCATTTTGTCAAAATTGAAACTTTCTGGGGAAACATGTTAATTTCAGCAAAATTATTTGGTGTATGTGTGAAAAAAAACCCTTTTTTGATAAAGTTGGAAATGGAATTCAGAACAAAAATGTCAGAATGTTGGGAAATGTTGAGTTTCAACCAGCTGTCGTGAGAATGCTGATCATCTCAGAGCTTAGATACTACACTGGAAGACTCAAACATAGGGCTAAGCCCATAAGAAGCCTCCTTAAGTGCAGCAATCCTGGGCAACAGACAAGTCTAGGTGTACAAGACCAACAGCAAAACTCAGAATGTCCTGCTTTGGGACACCTGAGGCCGGCAGGAATAGGCTTCCCAAATTCTTCTGGGACTCAGACCATTCCTCCCGTCCATTCAGCTTGGCAAAGAGTTTGCCAAATGGCTCTTTCCCAATCTCCTAAGCCGTCCAGTATCATAACGCTGGACCATCTCAGGGAATTGAATTATATGATTGAGCCCCAGCCAGGAGAACACCATGCTGACTAACAAATTGCTATTAACAACTATTACATTCTGAAAATTTGGAAGGTGTTTCCTTTTGGAGGTGATTTTCACTCATTTCCTGGGCCAGATCTTTAGTCGTGAAAACTGGCATTGCTGCATAGAAGGCTGAGGAGGCTCTGGTCTCATAAGTGGAATAGAAGTAGTTGTGCATGACACGCACAAATCTTCTCCAGAACAGGCCATATTCTCCTCTCATTTCCTAAGCCCCATGCCAGTGTCCCACTCATTGCATCACACTGCCTGTCAAAACACGACACAAGCAACATCTGCTTACCTGAAGATGCCAGCTCAGACACGGACTTCTTGGTGATGTGGCCCATGAAGCCAACAATGGAGAATATGACAAATCCTGCAAATATGCTGGTGGTGGAATTTATACAGCAGACAATGATTGAGTCTCTAGAAAAGCAAACACAGAGGTGAGAAAGCCTTAGGCATGTCTGGTCCACTCAGCTAATCAGAACAGGATAGGAATCAGGGGATGAGGTGATGGTGAAATGAGGTCTGGGAAGCATGTTACTATGCTGTGGACAGGTGACCATGAGGGGAAGGCCAGAGAGGGGGTGAACAACTTGGAGATGCCCTGTGGCCAGAAGACATTCAGAGCTAAACATCAGTGGTGAGGCCTGGGCTGCATGTTTGTGAATTACACACCGTACAGCATCAGGTACCATAGGCCAGATCGTGAGCTCCTTACACTGGTGAGTCGTTACTCACAGGAGTAGTCTTGGTGACTGCAATAGGAATACCCCTGTGACTACTCGCTTACAAATGTTGCACAGGGGTTTACAATTTGCCTCTGGGTGTCTTTCTGCTGGTAGGGAAAGTTGAAGAGTACTGACTTGTAGACGTTGTTATGGAAGGTGTTATAGCTTCCCAGGGCAATCAGAGAGCCCAGCCCCAGTCCATAGGAGAAAAAGATCTGTGTGGCTGCATCCATCCAGACCTGCAAAGGAAGAGCAGGCTGTGAGACAGTATTCTACAGCACTGTCAGGCATGTTCTGTGAAATGCAGTCTCTCCAGCGAGGTTTCTATATCTTCTGGGAACAACAGCTTATTGTGTCCAAGGCATTTAGCAGTGCAAGTGTCACAGGTGGGACAGACAAAATGTTGAGAGATTCTGATGAAGCTGTAGGTAAGAGACTACATTGACATGCTCCAGAGGTGAATGTCAATACCCTGATCAACAGGCCTATGATTTCTGTGCAGCGTTGACTCCTACACTGGTTAGCTGGTGCAGAAGAGCCTGCTGCAGTGAGACTTCCATGTTGCTTGCACAGCTCCTGCAGCAGCTAAAGCTTTGTCTATGCTACAAAGTTTTGTCACCAAAACCTGCCATCTGGTGACAAAACAGTCAGAGGGTTCCCACAGCAACGCAACCTTTGTCCTGCTATGAGGGCAGGGGACTGGACTCAATGACCTCTCGAGGTCCCTTCCAGTTCTAGGATTCTATGATCTATGACTAAGGCTGAACTTGTATCTACATCTAGCATGACAGATATGGGCGCCAGAGGGTTCCATCGCCTGCTCTCCTAGGACTGCACTAGCCAGCCCAAATAGCTAGCCCTAGAATAATCAGTGTAATGCTGTGGTTCTCAAACTTTTTGGCCCGGGGCCCACTTTGCTCAACACAAACCTTTCCATGGACCACCAGCCAGCCACCCATGATGACAAAATGGGTGCAGAGGGGATGGGGATGCAGAGTCTCAGCAGGGGGAACGTGTGAGTGGGATGGAAGCAGGGTCTGGGCATCAGGAGGATGGAGGGGTGCTTACGTGGAGGGGTGCTAATGTCCCCCCGCCGCTTCTAGGCACCACATCTCACCCCTTGCTCCTCCCATTGGCCATGATTCTGGCCAATGGAAGTAGCAGGGAAAGCCTTCCTCCTACTTGCTCACCCTGTGAACCAGATTTGGCCCACAAGGCTTGGGTTTTCCCCTCCCACCTGTGGTGGAAAGCTGGCACTGCCACTCCAACCTCGCAAGGGTGGGGGGTGCGCAGGGCTGGAGCACCAGAATGGGCTCCCTGCTGTGTGTGGGGGGGGGGCGGAGCCTCGAGCTGCGGCCCACTTGCAAGGCAGCCGCAGGCCACTAGTGGTCCACAAACCACACTTTGAGAACCACTGGTGTTATGGTACGTGTGCACCTCAGAGGGGCAGATCTGCAGTGGTGTAAATCGGCATCAGTCCATTGATAATACCCCAGGATTTCAATGAAGGGCTGCTGATCTCCATGGGTTGAGGGATCAGGCCTAGCTATGACTGCTGGGATTGTAAGACTCTGAGACTGGGGCGGGGTTTTGGTTATGAGAGAAACTTGAAATGTTCAAAGTGCCCCGTAACTTTCATCCTGCGGTGTAAAAGCTCTGAATGCCGGGGGACCTACCTCAGACTTAGAGAGTTTGCTGAAGTCTGGTGTGATATAAAAGAGAATTCCATCCTTGGCTCCTGGCAGAGTGACTCCACGGAAGAAAAGAATAATTAACATGAAGTAAGGGTAGGTGGCTGAGAAATACACAACCTGAGAGAGACAGAAAAGGAGATGTTACTTGTGTAGGGAGACACTCACATTCAAAGATACAGCAGTGACATGATTCTTCTGGCTTCACGGGAGCCAACAGCCACGTCAGGCCCCTGGGCAAGGTTGGGGAGAGCTGGCTCCATGCTTCTGAAAGGGGCAAGCCCTCAGGAGGAAGGGGCAGAGTTGGGGCAGCCAGCCTCAGTATCGCCCAAATGGGCCTTCAGCGCTGCCTGGAGTGTACTGCTTGGCTCTCTACTGGTGATTTAACAGGCCCGGAGCTCCAGGCCCTTTTGAATTGCCAGGCCCCAGGGCAGATGCCCTCTTTGGCTCCCCTGTCAGCAGGCCTGTGTGACTTCACCTGGTTTACTCCTATTTGCTCTGATGTAAATGACAAGAGAACTGAGCTCTAAGGCTATGTCTACACTAGTGGTTTCTTGCGCAAGAACACGTCCGCACTGCCATGTGCTTTTGTGCAAGAGCGTCCATGGCAGTGTGGACGCTCTCTTGCGCAAGAAAGATCTGATAGCCATTTTAGCCATAGGGGTTTCTTACACAAGAAATCCCTGCCCTCACTGTCCACACTGCCCTCTTGCGCAAGAGCTCTTGTACAGAGAGCTTATACTTGTTAGACAAGAGCGTAGCTCTTGCGCAAGAAGCCCTCTCTTACCACGCTTTACTGTAAATCTTCTTGCGCAAGAGCAGGCAGACAGTGTGGATGCTCTGCAGAAGAACGGCCGTTCTTGTGCAAGAACCCGCCAGTGTGTTAGTTCTTCCTGCCAAGAAGGAAGTAGAAGGACCATAGGGAAGTACATGGCCTCCAGGAAGTTTAAACTGAGAGCTAATGGATCTTTCCTAACAAACTGATTGACACCTTTTGTGTATATTCTGTGTTCTGTTTCCCTCCAAGCAATATTTCTGAGCATTGAGGGGTTTCTTCTACTACTGACACAAGATTTTATTGATCACAGAAATATGAGGCCAAATGAGTGCCTGGTGTAACAGCACCGAAAGCAAAGGAGTTGCATAAGTAATGAATCTGGGACAAAGAAGTCAGAGATGTTACCAATTTAAGTAATCTAGCCCTTATTTTCTAGCACTCTGCCTAGTTTTTCTTTATTTAAATGATTCAAGAAATGCTAGTTTGCCTGAAGATGATTCCCCCACTTTCCTTGGAAGACTAGTTCACAACCTAAGAAAGTACACTGGGAACTTTTTTCTTCCTAATATTCAGTCTAGATTACTCTTTTCTTAATGTCATCCCATTACTCCAAGTTACAGCCTACACAATACATCCCAGTAGCACCATTTTACCAAACTAAGCAGTTTCTCAGATGTTTCTTTTATGGTGCAGGTCTGTAATGTTATATACTAGGACAGCGGTTCCCAACTACCGGTCTGCGGGCCGGTGCCAGGCCGTGAACCACTGACTGCCACTGATTGGGAGAGGTGTGTCCTCCCGCCTCTCAGCCAACCAGCACCGGGCAGGGGCAGGAGCAGGGTCTCCTCCTAGATGCGGAAGAACAGTTCACTGTGAGGCAGGAGGGCCGCATGGAGCCCAGCACGCAAGGCTGGCCCTACCATGAGGCGAACTGAGTCGGCCGCCTCAGGTGCCAGACTGTGGGTGCCACTAGGACCCAGAGTGTAGAAAATTGTGTCTGCTGCTGGTGCATATGTATTCTCTCTGCTCTAGATGCACAGAGATGGTGGAGTGCTGTGCTGGAGGAAGGCGGGCACAAGAGACCTTTCAAAGTTTTGGCCCGAGCGAGGGGGCATGGGGGCGACATTTGAGCTCCCACCTCAGGTGCCAAAACGTTGTGAGCCAGCCCTGCCGGCATGGCAGCCTTAGAGCAGCTGTGACAGGCAGCAGTGCTCAGCTGGCAGCTGGGGGCAGTGCAGGGCTAGGTGAGGGGGTGGGGCAGGCTCTGGGGGCAAGGCTAGTACCAGGGAGCTCTAAGGGGTAGGGAGCTCTAAGAGGTGGGGGGCTGACACTGGGGTGTCCGGGATGGGGAGCTGGCACTGGGGCTTTGGTGACAGGGCTAATAATGGCATCTGGGGCTGGCATGGAGGGGCTTTGGGAGGGATGGGTGCAGTGGAAACAGGAGGCTGGTACGGGGCGGTCTGGTGGTGGAGGGCTCCAAGGGGCAGGAGCTGGCACTGATGAGCTTTGAGGGCAGGAGGCTGGCACTGGGGGGGGCTGGGTGCAGGGGACTCTGGGGTCAGTGGCTGGTGCTGGGGGGTTGTGGACAGGTGGGGGGATCTAGGGGTTAGGGCTGGCACTGGGAGGTTCTGGGGGCTGAGGTGTACCCCAACCCTGGCCCCCAGAGCCACCCACCATGTGGCAACTGCCAGAGCTGAACTGGCTGTTTATGGCAGCTCTGGGGACTGGGGCTTGTGGCAGGCCTGTGACATTTTATTTACATGTTAATTACTTGCATAATGAATATGCAAATAAAATGTTACCAGTCCGCCAAAAGTTTGTGAATGGGTTTGCTGGTCCACAGTATAAAAAAGGTTGGGAACCACTGCACTAGGAAACAGCTATGTTTCTGTTTCATGGGTCATCCTCAAAACCCAAAGTGTGAGGGGAAAAGAAACCAGTGATTCTGGATGCTCAATTTCTGATCCCTTAAAAGGATCTTAGTTTCAGTGAGCAGGTGCTCGGGGTGGGGCATAGGCCCCTTCATGGTGTTTCAAGGTGGGCTTTGAAAGACAATTTTTAAAAGCTTGGCCTAAGTCTTTCCAAAAGTCTGAAAGTTCCATGCTCAGTCCAGAGATTCTATGGTTAAGATTCTCTATGCCTAGAGACTCTATGCACTGGCTATGGCAATTTTTACCACTGTGAAAGGTAAAGAATTTAATGGCACAGTCCCCAATTCCTTGAAACACAGTAAACCTTAATTACAGCACTCCAAATTGAATCCGGAAGACATTTCAACATGAGAGATGTGTACAGTCATAAAAGGCAACTCTGTATTGCCTGGCTATTGCAAAGTACCTTTCCAGTCCACTCTACTCCCTTCCAGATGGAGAAATAGACCAGAACCCATGCTAACGCGAGCGTGCCTGCTAGGGGCCAGCGGATGCTACCTGGCTCCCCCAGGCCACCAGAGAGCTGATGCATGTTCCTCCTGCAGTCAAAAGACATGGAATTAGAAAAAAGTATAATGATCTACAGAGGCTAAATAATTTGAGATTCCTGACACAGGCAGAAGGAATGCAAGATTGGGGCAGCAAGCCCAGACACAGGCAGAGGGCACAAAAGGGGGAGCAAGCGAACCAAACATGGGCAAAGGGCACAAAGGTCGGAAATAATATGAACTCTAGTGTGAGGGACTGAAGGAAAAAGGATGGATGATAGCAGGTTTTGACCCTCCTTGCTCTGTCTGAAGTGGACATTTAACAGGAATGCCTCCTCTGGAGACAGGGAGCATCATGGGCTGATGAAAACTTCATCCCTCCAACAGACATTTTCAAAGCAGCTTTCAAAGGGATGCACCAACCCCAACCCACCTCCCCCACCACACACACACAAATGGATGAGATGGTCCATGCAATGGTGAAACCTGACTTAAGCTGGAGACCTACTCCCAAAACTCAGTCACAGCACTGGTCAGGTTGGTGGTATCATTGAGGGAGTAGTTGGAAAAGCATCTCTCTGTGTTCCAGGCATTGCCACAGCTTTGCCATGGCAGATCCTGATGGGAAGAAGAAGGAGAGGATAAAGTTAGGGAACCATGACTGAGTTCTAAAGCTCTCTTGTGCGAGTCTCTTATCCCTGCTTCATAACCTGTTAGGATTTAGAACACACTTGTTTTTTAAGCTGCTCCCATCTCAGTTGGAATTAAATAGTCACGTTCTAATGACAAGGTCTTCTGTGGGTTGTGGTGAAGAAATGTGAGGACTTACTCAAGGGTAGTGGGCATGGAGGCTGTGGAAACACCAGGTGTAGGGAGCAGCAAGGTAGGAATGTAAGGATGTTGGGGGGGGGATGTGTAAACATAAGGCTAAGTGAGTGGAGAAATTAGAATGCTGCAGGTGTTTGGAACACACTGAAGGCTACAGACATATGATTTGTGAGTGTTCAACAATAAGGACATCTTGACAAATGGCTTCACAACTACTTGAAAATACAATCAAGTAAAAACTTAGACTGGATTGAATTATGGTACACATGCAGCACTTAGCAGGTGCATCTAAACTAAATGGAATCCCATGGGATCCATGGAATTAGATATCTTTATGTCTGTGGATTGCTAAGGAGCTCTTCCAAGCCATTAGATTTGTAAGAATGGTTTGGGTTGTGAAGAAATACACTTCAAACCTGAGGCTCAATTCTGATCTCATATATACAGGCACAAAACCTTAGTTCAAGGAAGCATGCCATTGCAATTAATGGGACATAAGCATATGCTATAAGTTATATACTTAAATGTTATCTTTTGGAGGTAGATGTAAGTACCCCCTTAAGCATGTTTCCACTGTAATCAGTGGAGTGGGGGTAGTGTAAATGGTGTCTGAGTTCACAACCAAGCCCATGGTAATGAGACAATCTTACGAAGAAGCCATTTTTGGAACACATCACTATAACCGTGACTGGGGCTCTGTGAATATGATAGACAGAAAGGAGAATGTAAAGGGACATAGGGCAGAGGGACAGATTTGTAAGATTTATAAAGAGAATATATCCCCTAAAAGAAAAATATCAACACACAGAATGAAAAATACTTGATGTTATAGGACATCTCAGTGATGGATCCAACAGCAACATTAATTGAGTCCCATTGTACAATTGATAAGCTGTATGTTGTATATTTTATGGCACACAGGGTAAGTAATATGTCCAACTCCACTTTTCACAAAAGACCCAGAAGCAACAAAAGTACACAGAGCCAATTAAGGTTTATAGAATAGTCTGAAACTTACCGCAGTGAAAGAGTTGAAGAGATAATACAGTGCCCAGGCAATGATGACAATGTAATAGATATTTAGCCAGAACGAGAGAACCACAGCCGCCAGGCCCACTCCTAGGAGAGACGACACAGAGCATGCTCAACACAAGCCATCCAAAGTCTATGGAGTTGTATTGAGCTGGGGGACACAAGCCTCTTGTGATGAAGTGGGGACAGCAAGCTGGGAAGTGACTGCACAGAGGAGAGGCAAAGGTTTGTACACCTAGGAAAAGTGAATCATCTCACAGATATCAGTAAGTGACAGTGCACAGGTCCTCAAGTTCACTGATCAGCTAGGGAAGGCTTGTTCGGATGTCATGGTGCCATGCAGAGCTGGTCTTAGGGGTGGGCCGGGTGGTTGCCCGGGGCTGCCATTTTCAAGGGACCACCGAGAGAGCCTGTCTTAGAGGCAGGCTGTGACTGCAACCACATTTCGGCCCGACTTCCTGAATCCTCCCCTGGTTACTCACCCTTTTTTATTGCTTGACAAATTTTTCCAGTATTTTTTTAAAACCATCTGGCAACCCTACGGGCAAGCCGGGCAGTTGCCCAGGGCCGCCAATTGGTTAGGACTGGCCCTGGTGCCATGTTTCAAAGACTGAATGCTGTTGTCTTTCAATCTGCTGCTAGCAGAATTGTAATGTGTGAAATGTGTGAAATTGTAATGTGTTTCTCTATGAAAACTAAAAAAAGAGTGGGAACCAGCCATGTCCCCACCTGCTTCTGTACATTGAATTAGCCTCTCAGTAAAAAGACTTCTCATTTTTCTAATTCACCACTGGCCTCTAATACGTAGTTATTACAAAAACAACAAGAGGTTCACACCCAACTGGTAGAGAGCTCAACTTCTAGTGTAGCATAAACAGGGTTCTGCTGGTACAGAGCAGCACAGCCCTTTCCACCAATTTACTGCATCTCATATTAAATACCGGAATGATGTATCAGGTGTCTCAGACCGGTCGTTGGCCTCCCTAAAGGCAGTGTTATCTACCAGAGCATTTTGTTACTGCCAAAGGTCATTCAGTCAGAGAGCTGGAGTGTTACTGATGCCTAGATACCATGGTGAAGGGGACCCTACAAACACAGACCAAATATAACAGTCTCCAAGGACTTGTCACTCTTCCCCCAAAGGTTTATGTACCTGTCCTTGAGGTTTCATTTCCCCTTTCAGTGCATGGTTTCAGACCTAAAGCTAGATGTGCGGCCTCAGCACTATGGACTTAAGTACAGTACCTTTGAACATGGGTGCTAATTTCCAGACCCCCAATCCACCAACAGAGGTATACTGGCCAAGGGCTGTCTCCAGCAGGAACAGAGGAATCCCAGCAAACACCAGCGTCAGAAAATAAGGAATCAAGAAGGCCCCTGGAAGAACAAACAGCTGTTAACAGCAGATTCTGCAAGCGCTTCTCACCACAAGACCTTTTGGGGCCCTGGCCACCCCTTCTCCCCAAGAAATGTAAATCTCAGCTCCCAGATACTACACAAATCCCCAGGAGCACATTGCTGGAGCCCCAACCCTCACCCGCTTCTGCACCCAATCCCCTGCCCCAGCCCTGAGCCCCCTATCACACAGAAACTCCCTCCCAGATCCCACACCCCAGCTTCCTCCTGCACCCCAACCCCCTGCCCCAGGCTCAACCTGAAGCCCCCTCTCACACTGCAAATCCCTCAGCTCAATTCCACAGCCCAGAGCCCGCGCCGTCCCCCAATACACCTGCCCCAGCTGGATGAAAGTGAGCAAGGGGGGAGAGCAAGTGGCAGAGGGAGAGGATGGAGTGAGGGGGTGGGGCCTCAGAGAAGGGGCGGAGCATTGAGGAAGAGGCAGGCAGGGGACAGAGCAAGGGCATTTGGGCTGGTGCGATTAGACGGTTGGCAACTGCACACAGGCAGGCCATTTGTCCAATTTTCAGCCAGACCATCTGTTTTTTTTCTGGGGCTTGTCCCCTGACCCAGTACTGATATTGAACTGGTATCACACACAGAGGACACTGCTCTGTAGAGTGAGCCACTGCAGTGAGTGAAGTCACGCAGGCTGGAACAGTCACACGGGGGGTGTGGAGACAAACAAGGGGACGTCCTGGATTCTGGGAAGCACCAGTGGCTACCCTATTACAACATTCTGGGAGGAAAATTGCATCCTGGGCTGAACTGATGTAGAGAAATGTTGGTAAAATTCAATGTGCTCATTTTTAGTGCTGAGTGGAAAAAAACAGGGTTGGCACAGGCCTGGGACTCAGGAGATCTGTGTCCCATCCAGTGTGATCTGGGCAAATCAGTCTCCTGGGAATGAAAATAATGTTTCCTTGCTGCCTCACTTTGTTTGCCTGCTCTAGCTAGATTTAGCTATTTGTACGGCTCCTGGCACAATGCAGCCCTATCTTGTTTGGAGCATCTAATTACTAGTGGGATACAAACAAATACGACTAATAATTAATTATTAAAATGGCCACCACTTCCCAGTGATTAAATATTGGGAAAGAAAAGCACTTGTATGTTTTTGCTTGTAGCCTTAATTGGGGTCAAATCCCAGCCTTACGCTGTGAAAGAAACATTCACTATCACATGTAAAGCCAATGGACCTAGGATTTTGAGAGGTGGGATTGAACCTGTGACTATAGCGGCTAAAGCCCTCTGGCTCTTAGCTAAGGCTGCAGAGCAGACTTCACGCTCCTTTGAGAGTGGTCTCAAGGTGTCTCTGGGTTACATAAGTATGTGTGGTCAAAATTTCTAATAAACATTTAGGACCTACTGAGCTACATTCAATGCTAAGGGTCCATCTACACCAGTGTTTCTCAACCTTTTTTTTAATAAAGTATCCCTTTAAAAAAAAAAAAAAAAAAAAAAAAGTACCCCCAGTACCTACAGTTTTCAGACACACAATTTTTTTTTCCTACCGTTGCAACACATTTGTTCAAACAACTTAATCGTAGCCAGGCTGGCGATGAAATTTTTGGGTGTAAAAAGTACAAAAATAATAAAACGCTGTAAAACTTAAAACAAAAATCAGTTTCTCCAAATTTCAGTTGTGTTGACGTACCCCCCAGACTTCTCTCGAGTACTCCTAAGGGTGCTTGTACCACTGGTTGAGAAACACTGGTCTACACTACCAGGAGCAGAGAGATTGCCTACCATTATAAATCAGCACAGAAATTGGCATACTATTCAGGAAGGGTAAAATTCCACGCCATGCAGAGAGCCAATGCAACAATGACAGGTAAGTCACACTCCAGGCACCGTGTGGGACACAGGCCTTGTGCTGGCCCATTGCCCCTGGGATGGATCTTTCCCTCACTACACCCCTGATAAGGATACAGATTAAATCAACTGGGGATTGATCCAATATGCCAGCAGTAAGTGAAATGACAATATTGTCATTCCGTTCAATTTGCCTGTGCGTAATGGAAGCGGCCCACGCGGCTTTGCTTTCAACCTTGCACATGCTGATATATAATTGGAGTTCCACCCACTGTCTGCTCAGCAGTGGAGGCGCCTCAGCCTAGGCGGGGGAGGCGTTGCCTACCCGGGTCTGAGTCAGATGCCGTCTGATCCTTCCTCTCTGCTTTAAATTGGCTCTGAGCAGCGCTTTGTGTGTCACTTTGCCTCCTTATTTTCAGACGTCAGCAGCCTCCATTGTTGCAGACTGCAGAAACAGTTGCCTGTTGGCAACCAGACCGGACTAATGTAGGCTGCAATGAACAGCCTGCATGGACCAGCAGCATGGGGCCTTGAAACTACGCACGCACAGTGCACAACTTTCCATTTCCTGATAGAAATTCTTATGGCAGCATTTCTTATGGCAAATGGCAAATTTGTTAGGCTCATCCTGGGTTTTCTGAACATCCTGCTGGACTGCTCCATGTCCCTGGCCCTGCTGTGTTAGAGATTGTACAGTGCTGGATTTGTAACACTAACAATAATACTTTGCACTCCCCTCCTAGGGGCTCAGCATGATCTGCTGAAAGGATTTTTTTAGCCTCATATGACCCCTGAGGTATATATCATTAGCTTCAATTAATATATGAAGAAACAGCCATGCTGAGGTGCCCTGGCTTGTCTGACATCATGCACCCACAGCCAGCAATAAAAACTACCGTTCCCATCTCTCAGTAAATACTACACCAAAAACCATTATTCCTCGTGAGTTGATATAAGCAAACAGGAACTGTCATATCAAAAGGGATAGACAACTGGGCCACCTTGCCTGGTCTCCTGTCTTCAACAGTAGTCAGTGCCTGATACTTCAGAGGAAGCTGTAAAACCCCCATAGCACACCTAATGATGCTAGGTTAGCTATCAGGGAGAACTTCCTAACTATGAGGGTAGTTATGCACTGGAATAGGCTTCTAGAGCAGGTTGTGGAATCCCCATGGTAGGAATTTTTTAAAGAACAGGTTAGATAAACACCTGTCAGGGCAGGGTTACTTGGTCCTGCCTCAGTGCATGGGGTTGCACTAGATGTCCTCTCAAGGAGCCTTGTCACCTACATTTCTATGATTTTATAATCCCTTGTAGTGAAATTTCATGAGCAGTGTATTGGCTAGTGGTTAGTGTAGGGGACAGGGAGTCAGGACACCTGTGGCCAGTTGCTGGACAGGTCTCTTTTCCCAAAGAGCAAACTAGATGACACAACCAAAGGCAATGTCACATATGGGACAACAGTAAAGCAAGGGAGAGAGAGGCAGAGACTGCTCATGAGGAGGACAAGCATGTCAGAGGGGAAGTGAGTTTTTAGGAAGAATTTAAAGGAGTGGGAAAAGAAGATGGGTGGCCTAGGAGGGCAGCATGACTAGAGGGGGGTAAACCAAGACAGAGAAGAAGATGGACTGAGGGAAGGGAAGAGGGTAGGAACTAGGAGGAAATGTGAACTCAGTGACAGCTGCAGCTGAGATTATTGGATTGTGTTGGAGCTGAGAATAAGGCATTTGACCTGGATGGGGAAAGGGGTGGGAATCCAGTGAAACGGAGGAGGTGAGTGACCCAGATGAAGCAGTGAGACTGGAAGGTGACTTTAGCAACAGAGCTTTGGCAAATGGCCATGAAGGTAGTTCAATGGCCACCATCACTGGAAAGTGCTTCAATCACTGATGGATTTTATCCTTGTGAGTGAGGGCAGTACAGCCATCCCCAGTTTGCAGAGGTGGAACCAAGGCACTGGATAGATTATGTGATTTGCAAAGTCACAAGAGACTGTCTGAGCAGGGGAATTGAATCCAAGTCACTTGATTCCTAGTGCAGTGCCCTGCTTCCCTCAGACAAGCTCTCTCCGGCTACATCTGCACTGCAGCACTATTTCATGATAGCGGAGGTATCCCAAAATAGCTATTCCGTGTAGGGTTACCAGATGGTTTCGACAAAAATACCGGACACACTTGATCTCAGATGGGGGAGGGGATCGGGGGGAAACCAGCCGACGGAGAGCAGGGCTGGCCGGGAGAGGGTCGGGGGAGTGGGGCTGGTCGGGGCGGGGGGGAAGAGTGGGGAGGAACCGGCCGGCGGGAAGCGGGGCTGGCACAGGTGCACACAGATCCCAGGGCACTGCCTGTCCTGTGCACGGTCCCGGCAGAGCACACGGGCGAGTTCGGCCCTGGGGATTCCATCCCGCCTCGGCCCTGCCCCCCCCCCTCTACTGCATAGTTGTGTACTGCCTGGCTGGTGCGTGAACATGTCTACCAGTCAGGCAGTATGCAACTACGTACTGATACTCATGATAATAATAAAACTTATTTAATTAGAAAATACCGACATTTATATGTCTGGTATTTTCTCAATTAGTTTCCTGGACAGAAAGCTCAAATACCAGACTGTCTGGTTCAAAACCGGACACCTGGCAACCCTAATTCCACATCTTTTGAGCGTGCCTGTTATTTCAAAGTATAACAGGCTCGCTATTCTGACATCCCTGTAAACCTCGCTCCAAGAGGAGTAAGGGACGTTTCAGAATAGCGATTTATTTTGAAATAAATGCTGTGTAGACAGTGCCACATTTCAAAACAAGCTATTTCAAAATGGACTCGAAATAAGCTACACAATTTGCATAGCTCAAATTGTGTAGCTTATTTTGAAGTATGGGTGCAGTGTAGACACACCCTTCCACTCTAAGAGATGCCCAAGGCAAGGCCAAGTGATGTAGCCAAGAGGGTACTGAGGAACAGCTGTATTTTGGGGGAATTAAAAATAAGAAGTGATAGGACTTAGCAGGATGCTGGGGACATGCATATAAGGGCTCTGTTTCCAGCTATGCCACAGAATTGCTGAGGGATTGCTGTTAAGTCACTTAACCTCTCTGCAAATCAGCTTCTTCACCTGTGAAAATGGGGATAGTAACACTAACTTCTCTCACAGCTGTGTTGTGAGGCTTAACTCATTCTCACCTCATTTGATCCACTTGTGAGCGAAAGACCCTGCTGTATGGAAATGCAAAGTATTACTAGGATTACTAGTATTGCCCTCTGGCAATTGGCTTATGCTACCTCAGTATATCTGATGCGGCAGACTGTGGATACACTGAGAGCAGGATGGGAGGGGAATGTACCAGCCAAATTTCAAAGCATTAGCTGCACCCTTGGGTAGAGGCTGGTAGAAAGGAAAAGCATGTGTTTAGCATTCTATTCTCACCTCCTCCATTCTTGCCACAGAGATATGGGAACCGCCAGACATTGCCCAGCCCAATGGCGTAGCCCACGCACGACAGCAGGAAGTCGAATTTGCCCTTCCAAGAACCTCTATCTGGGAGTTCCTTCTTCTTCGTGGTGCTCCCATCTCCTTGGGCAATTGGCTCAGATTCCTCGATGGCTGCTTGCTTCACCTCAGAGGGCGAATTCAGCTCCACAGACGTGGTGTCAATCTTTCCCATTGCTGTTCACATTTACCTCAGGGGCTGGGGGGACGGGAATGATGCTGTTCGTTCCAGCTGATCTCAGATTAAATGGGTTTTTGGGCTGGCCACAGCCCCTGCAAGTACCTCTGGGGAGAAAGTAGAGGAAGAAGTTGCTCTTTGCCTGAAACAGTAGGATAGGGACATAGGACAATAAGCCGCATCCTCCTCCTGAACTCTTGCTGACTGACTCTCTGTGTAGTCATCAGCAAGTCATGCACACTAACTTCTCCGCACCCATTCCCCATGGTAAAGCAGAGATCATGCTGCCCTGCCACACAGACATGCTGGGCGGTACAGAGCATGTCAAGTACTCTGATGAAGCCAAGTGCCAACTTGTGATGTAGTGAGGGCTGCATTCACTCTTGTAGCCATGGTGTTCCCTCTGTTTTTGCATTCACTGTTTACTTTGTTGAACAGTCACAGAGAGGTAGCAGTGTTAGTCTGATCTTGGTAAAACAAAAATAAGCAGTCATGCAGCACTTTAAAGACTAACAAAATAGTTTATTAGGTGATGAGCTTTAGTGGGCCAGACCCACTTCCTCAGATCATATTCTGAAAGCGAATTGGCGAATGGGCATGCTAATTTGCTTTCAGAATATGATCTGAAGAAGTGGGTCTGCCCCACGAAAGCTCATCCATCACCTAATACACTATCTTGTTAGTCTTTAAAGTGCTACATGGCTGCTTTTTTGGTTTACTTTGTTGTGCTGTATGGGATTCCTACTGCCCTGTGCTTCTCTGTAATGACCGTGTGTGTGTGTGTGTGTGTGTGTGTGTGTGTGTGTGTGTGTACATGCGCGCGCGCGCGCGCCCATGCACGCAGTGCCCAGAGGGGGATGGGATCTCTGGGGGAGAAGTTCTGAGGGGAGGCACACAGGGAATGTCCCAGGCCAGCCTGTCACCTGAGCTAGGTGGAGGATTCAGTCAGGTGACACTTTGCCGGGAAATCTGAACAAAGGAGTAGGAGGGGCAGCCTGGAGGCCTGTGACCAGTGGCTGGGAGTGTGAGTTAGTTTTCCGGCTGGCTGAGGGAGAAGGGAGCCTAGCTGGCTTTGGGGGCCAGAGCAGGTGCCCAGAGCTGGGGCTCTGGGCCCCCCTTTCCCCAAGATGGATTATACAGAATGCTCCTGGTTCCTGTAACAACAAATCTGTGCTATGCGGTGTCCCTGTCAACAAATAAACCTTCTGTTCTACTTGCTGGCTGAGAGTCACGTCTGACTGCGGATGGGGGTGCAGGGCCCGGTAACTCCCCCACACTCCATGACACAAGTAAAGGCTCCACATTACTGTTATGAATAGGATAAGGAGGATGACACCATATCCTGGACCGACTCCCCTCCTATCTCACAGGCTTCCCAGCACTGTCCATGCTTCCAGAACATGAAAAGCCCTGGGACCAGTGTGCATGCAGAGATTTGAAAGGAGTCCCATTAGTGATTTACCAGAAGTGACACAGTCATGGATCCTGGGGGAAAAATCTAACCAAGGACCCTAAACTTCTATTTCTACTCATGGAGCAGTAATGCTGGACACATGCGTGCCTGATGATGTCATACCTCCCTCAGGTAACACTGCAGCAGACAGCACAGAGTGGTTCTGAGAATGGTTCAAATAGCCACATCATTTGGCAAAAAAAATTTGCATGGCTGTATCAGGATAAGCCCAGGCAACTGCACCCCTCAGCTGAGTGTACTGCAAAACCTAACTGCTCACACTGGAATGTGTGATTGCACCTGAGAGGGGTGTGTATGTGGGGGGGAGTGGCTGTATAGCAGAAGACACAGGACACAGAGGGCACGTCTAGATCATTTAATTTCGAAAGAGGATATGCAAATTCCACGGGAGTTTGCATATCTTCTTCCGATTGCATTTTCAAAAGAGGATCTTTTGAAAGTGAAAGTAGTCTGGATGCGGGTTATTCGGAAAAAAAAATAAACCTTTTTTGAAAAACCACGTAAACCTCCTTTTTTTAGGAAGAGAGTTTTTCTCAAAAAAGGGTTTTTTTTCCCCCAAAAATGCATCCAGACTACTTTCACTTCCAAAAGATCCTCTTTCGAAAATGTGAACGGAAGAAGATATGCAAATTCCCGGGGAATTTGCATATCCTCTTTCGAAATTAAAATGTAGTCTAGACGTGCCCAGAGAGAGCCAGAGAAAAGCAGAAAGAAAGCCAAATAGACACTATCTTCAAGCACAGGGTGTGACCCTCCCCCCAGGGGAAGCAATGAGAGAGGTTTTGGGACAGGGTGGTGACTGAAAGAGGCCTGGCCCTGTGAGAATGGACACTGTTTCCTTGTGTTCAGAGTCTTCTTGTGTTCAGAGAAACAGAGCTTTGTAAAATAACAGGATTGCATCTCAAGATACCTATCACCACTTTCTACTCCTAACTGAACAACCGGCCACACACTGCATTTGGCTAACTGCGTGGAACAAAAGGAGCCACAACTCAAAGATGGTTTCCTGTGCCGTGCCATACCCACCTGCATTTTGTTGTGAAGTTTGGGTCTCTTTTGCTGTGCAATATTGAGGTGTGAATGTATCTAATCATTTTCTAGGAAGAATCTCTCCAGATGAAATCCACCCCATGCCTTGGCCCGATGCATCTTTTAAGTCCCTCTGAAGCCTTCAACATAAGGCACAAGAGCCTAATCCAAAGCTCACTGAAGATACTGTGGCAGGGTCAGTACCACTCCTGGGCCCCACACCCTGTTCGGTCCACAAACTCACAGACTATGTACATCAGCACAGGTCCTTGTCAGCATTTGGGCTTCTGCCCATTGGCTAAAAGTGTGTTGGGGCTAACACACCTGGTCAGCCAGGCTGGGTAACCAGTCCTCCCCAGCTACTGGCTGGGCTCTCAGGCTAGGTGGGTAAGAGAGTCCAAATACTCCCCGTCAAAGCTCCTCACCTACCCTGTTGTCTCTGTCAACGCTGCTGTTCTCTGTATCAGCTTTTCTGATTCTTTTCTTATCAGTTATAGCTCCTCTCCACCTCACCCCAAATTCCTCTTCCGCTCTCTCTCCCTACCCCACCCGCCAGCAGGGAAGGCTTTTTAAAAGGTCCTGTGGCTTCCTGAAGTCAAATAATCTGGCCCTTAATTGATTTATAGCAGCCTGGTCCCAGCTACTTCCATTCTGCCCATAATATCCTCAGGTTAGCTGCTCCTGGCTGCCTTGAAGTAGCCCCCTCCCCCTCAGTCTAGCCCTCCAGCCTACCTTGTCACAATATCCATTGACCAGAGGCCCTAAGTAGAGGACATAAGCCATGCATTGGCTTGTGTTGGTACCCTGAAACACCAGTTGAATTTAACCTTCCACTAAGGGGAACTTGTGTTATATTCAATGGTACCATCCTTACAGTTTCCCAGAAAGATTTGTTGGGGGAAACAAAACTTACAAATACAGGTTGAACCTCTCTAGTCTGGCTCCCTCAGGACCTGACCAGTGCTGAACTAGAGAATTTGCTGAACCCTGGAGAGGTCAATATTGTCTAGCAGCATTACCAACACTTCCACTGCTTACTGGGCTCTTAGGAGACATTTAGGGGTAAATTAGAGCTAAATAACAGCACAGAACACTGAGGGCCAGGACTGGGGGCTGTAAACAAACATTACGGAATCACAGGAAACTTGGCCATACCCATGATAAGTGGACATCTGGCTAACTAAAATCATGCTGGACCATGGATGTTGCCAGACCAGAGAGTACAGGACTAGAGAGGATCAACCTCTATAAAAATAATAGGGCAAATATTAGAATACAGAATAACGCAGTGAGGAGACAGCAGTGTCTAATGGCCATGGCTGGCCTAGGACAAGTCATTTAACCTCTCAGTCTCAGTTTACAAAAATAATAATACCCGTTTGTCTCCTTGTGAGTATTCGGGAATGAGTCCAAAGTGCTTTGAACATAAAGTAACTGCCACATACATGCCAAGTGGTATTATTGGGTCCTTGCACCTACAGTGAGTGATTGGCAGCTTATTAAACACAATAGACAGATTTTCTTCTGCTGCATATTCTGTCAAGGAAGGTAGAAAAAGTATTGCGGTGATCAGAGGGAAGAGGAGGGACAAGAAAATAACTGTAATTCTTACCCTGTAAATGAGGAGCCGCAAAAGCTACTGCCTCCCACCCACCGTAGACAGAGAGAGACTTTAACTACTTTCGTGCATGCTGCAAGGCCAATTGTAATCAGTGTAACACCAGTTGCCAACTAATTGTTAACTCTCACTTCAGCACTAGGGTTTATCTGATAGATTAAGACACAAGAACCTCCAAGGAAAAGGGGACCTTTTTCAATAGTCCGTGATACAAATGCCAGTCTAGACCATTTCCTGACATTTCAAATGAAAGCTTTAATGAGCTGTTCAGCACTCTGTCCTACTCGAGCTGATAACCTGATTTAAACCAGCAACCAAATCTTGGTATTTAAATTACTCATTTTTAGAGCAAAAGGATGGTAGAAAATGTGCTAGGAAATAACCGGGAATAAATGACTATTTACAATAATACAGAAGAGGTACTATCAAAAACCCCATGGATGGACTCAATGGTTGGCTGTCAGTATAATTAGCTTTGCTTGGAGACATAATAAATTAGAGCGACCAAGGATCAGCCAAAGCCATTTTGACTTTTTCTCAGAAACAGGAGCTGTATGTAGGTTGAAGTCTAAAACAAGAACCACCCATTTTCCCTTTGCTCTTTTCACACGTTTCTACAATCAGACCTCTTAAAGAACCGATGATTATATGACACACTTGATCATATTACATGATTCTATTTCTCACCTTCTATATTTAGGGTAAGGATGGAGAGAAATGGGATTGTACTGGAGGTTTCTTCTTGGCTTGGAATGTGGAAAATTTGTATATCCACCTGGGTAGACTAAGTTCTCGAGTGCTGCCAAAATGGATTATAGGAAACTCGACCCAACCAAGAGCCCAAGGAGAGGCAAAATCAGGCAGGCCTCATAACTACCGCTGGATTTCTGTTAGGGACGCTAACAAAAACATCATGGTGCCCTCTCATAACCTGCAGTTTTCACACATCACTAGCATCTAGGATAACTGTGAGACAAAAAGTGAAGGTGGAAGAAAATGGGCATCAGTGGCGGAAAAATGCAGTCTGTTGGGAAAGGCAATATGTGAGTAGCCTGCAAATGAACCCCAGCTCTACATCTCCTATAGGGCAGATGTGACCAGCCCCCTCCCCCCCCAGCTTTCTCTGTGGGCTAGCCAAAATCAGCAGCTGGTTAAAACTGAACCTAGGCTGGGGGGTGCTGCTTAGAGGAGAGGAGCACTTTGAATGACTTGATTATGCCACAAAACCCATCACTTTTGAAGGCACCTGCCCTCAGGTGCTTGTGCTGATCTACAGCCTTGGGGACTTTTCAGGCTCCTCAATACTCAAATAGCCTTGACAGCAAAACCCACCCACTTCCAGATGTGACTGGCCTGGAGATTATACTCCTTCCTATGAGACACTGCCCAGGCCAGGGTGACCCATGGATTAGTTGCTCCCCATTGTGATTACTGCAGTCCAGTCTAGGAATGTAGCCTCACAGCATACAAAAGGTCCAACTGGTACAAAACACAACACCAACCCCTGGGCTCCGGCCTCTCCACTGACTCCCCAGAGAGGGAGAGTATTTTTCAGCATCTCTGTCACATCATGTGAATTGTTCTATAAAGTGCCTAACACACTTTAGGGCACTGTAAAACCCATGGAAACATATTAATGAGAGCAGCGCTATAACTAGGAGTTTTGCTGTGTTCTGTAAAGCCTTGGAAACAAGGCCAGAGAGCTTAAATATGATGCACGCAGCCAGCTTTGCACATTGTAAACTGTAGCTACATTTTTCAAAAGCACTTGTCAAAAGTTAGGGTCCTAAATTCATGGCAGCTAAATAAGTGACCTGAGTTTCAAAAATGCTAAGTATTGAGCCATTAAGGGCCTAACTTTTGGTACCTGCTGGGCATGGATCATTGTCCATATTCCCATGCACTTTGAGGAGCATTGGATCAAGCCTGTTTCCAAAACCCTTAATTTTGGGAGAATCCACTTAAAACATGAAACCTTCCTCCCTCCCCCCCCCACCCCAAAAATGCACAACCTCTGCGGCAAGCTGAAATTGAGAGGGGCAAAAGTTTGTGTTTACACATCTTTCAACGTAAAATAGTAACAGACGCCTTGAATTTCATGGAAAAACAATTTCAGGGGTATGAAATTTCCTGAAATGAAACAGCAAAAATACCCGTGACAATGTTTATGAAATATATTTTCACACCTTCCCTGTTTGGCAGAGCTCTGCTAACCACACAAATGAGTGTCACAGGTAGAGTCACGATTAATTTAATTACATGGCTCAGGCTGTTGTTCAGTCAATTAGCCTGCTCCTTCCATCCACAGGATTGTAATGACAGCCAAGCAGCCCCCCAGCCATTACTTCTTGTTTAGAACTGTGACTAGCTGATCAGGCCACAACAGAGCCTCTTCTGATTTTCTGCTCTTTGCAGAAGAAGCATATGTTTAAGTCTTTCCCATCTGTGAAATCATTAATGTGACTGGCCCCAGTGGCAGAGCAGTGAGGCTGCAGTTAGGGCTGCTCAAAAATTTCCCTCCAAAACTTTTTTCCAAAGGAAAACTGCGGTTTTGATACAAGAACATTTTCACAGACAGTGCCCTCTTGCCTTGGAAATTTTGGGGGTTTTGCTGGGAAACCAGTGACTGGATTTTTGTATTTGTTTCCAGCAGTTTTCAGGTGAAAATTATTGTTTCAGGGGTTGATTATTTTGATGGAAAAGCAAAAATTCCCTTTGATTTTTTTTGACAAATCTACATGTCTTTTCCTTGCAATTTTCTGTCAGAATTGCCCCTTCTCCTTCCTCAACCAGCTCAAGCTGCAACATAGCCAACAGGAAGGAGATAGATGAAGATCCAGAACCCTTCCCCCTGTGCTGACCTCTTTCCAGCCAAAGGGAAGGCCTGTCTGACGTGGAAATATTGTTGATTCCTCTCATGGAAGAAATGTTTAGGATTTCCCTATGGCAAGCATCAATTTGGCCAGGCCTGGTGCAGGTTTTACAAATTCCTCCCTGGCATGGGTGGTCCTAACCGATGTCTGTGGATTGTTGCCTTCCACAGCAGGAGAGTTGAGCTTTTACCCATGATGGGTGGTTCTGAGCACAGCCGACAGGAAATTGATGGTTGACTGCTCCCCACCCAGAACCCCCTAGGTTGTCTCTGGGAAAGTCTCTGCCCTGGGTGCTGGTGGCTCACAGAAGAGGTGTGTTAGTAGCAGACTCAGACAGACTATCTGCTAGTGTTCTGAAGGAGGCACTTGCTGGAGTAACACCCCTAGCGCCATACAGAGGGTGCTAGCTGCTCTTCATTCCATGATGACCAGCGCTGAGACCATAATCGGAGTCTCACCTTACCACTTCCCTGATGCCTTAAAGGCAGTTAGCACTCACCGGTGGTGCTAGTAGAAAGCAGGTGGTGGGCTCTTCAGTGAAACAAGGGTGCAAAGGCAGAAAAGTTCCTTGCATGTTTCACCCATTATACACCCCCACAGAAGTTGGGCAGAATCTGGCCCTGTGAGAGTCCAGAGGAAAGGAATTCTTTCCTGACCCTGCATGTAAAATCTGAGTGCCCTTTACCTTAGCATGCAGAGCTCCAAAGGTTCTTAACACTAGCACCCTTTGAGCTCTAGCTGATGCTTTCACACCCCGGACTGCTTCAGGCCAGGAGACTCTTGCAGGACACATTGCACTGAGTGGCACTAAAGAACTATCTATAAGGATGGCTGGCTACATCAGACAGATCTGCTACTTTGAGAAGCGCTCCATACTGCGGAAAGAGCTGAGATCGGCTCCCTCCCAATCCTGATTCTGGGCTTTCCCTGAAGCGACGCCAGTGCTCAGTTACATGAAAAATTAACATTAGCAGAGTATTAAGGAGACAAGATGTAAATAAACTTGCTTTGATATGACAGGTGCAGCTGTTTCGTTTCTCTCCTCCTCCGATCTCCTCCTTCCCCCATTTGGTATCTGCACGGTTTATTCTCTCTCTCGCTGCGTCTCAGTCCTGAGGCTTATTACCCAATCTCCTGCTGTCTGCAGCCCCCAATTGCTCTAAGCTCTCGGGTTCACTTTGCTATTTAGCTCCACCTTCAAGTTGAATTGCTGACTCGCCAATGTTAGTGTCATCCTCACATTTCATCCTGGTTAAATTTATTCCAAAGAAAACACCTGGTCAAGAAAGAGAGCGAGGGGTGCAGAGACGTGGTGGTCACTGATGTTTAGTTAGACAAACAAATCATTGAGAAATTCTAAGAGAAGACTGGTCTGGGCTACGCCCCAGCTAGCTGGAAGTTTTCTTTGCTGTAGGACTGGCTAACGTGTCACCATTCTGATGGAAGCAGACCTTTGCAGATGGACAACCCAATGCCACAGCTCATCTGGGTCAGCTGACTCAAGACGGCAGGCTTTTGGGTGCCTCGGGGGGGGGGGGGCGGTATCTCAGAGCCTGAACTAGGCTATATTTATTTAGCTTTCTAGCCTGCACTGTATATTTAGCTCTGTAGCCTGTGCTGCCTGAGCCCAATCAATTGACCCAGGCTCTGAGACTCAGCACAGCTGGGGTTTTCATTGCAGTGTAGCTGCACCCTACCTGGAAGTGCTACTGAGGCTTCCAACGGCCCAGAGAAGACAGCCCAAGAAACACTGAACTATCTTTGTTGGCTCCAGGGTCTCCTGAGGGCAGCTCAGAATCCCACCAGCTGATGCACTGTGTGTGTGTGTGAGGGGGACTAATCCTTAATCTTGGGTTCTTAGTTCACTGCCCGGTCACTGCACAATGTGATTCCCTAATTCTCAGGGTATGTACAAAGAAGGAACTGGGTCACTGCTCGTGAACCACTCCACATTTTTGTACATCGCTTAAATCCCCATGGACTCCTTTCCTTTCAGGGGAAAGCAAGGCCAGATCCTGCACCTGGCTAGGCCAGAAGAGTGGTGGGGTTTGAAAATCAGACAATGGAAGCGGATCCCATGTTTTCCAGATCTGGCTCTCACTTACACCATCAGAAGGACCTTTGCCAAAATCAATATTGTTACTCAGGGCTGACACTGCTACACAGGACAACAGAAACAGATACCGACACAGACAGGGGTCCATCTAATCTAGTACCCAGCCTATGTCAGTTGCTTGCCTCAGATGCTTTGGAGGAAAGTGACCCCCTCTGTAATATTCAGAACTTTAATTAGTAATATTTACCCAGGGGAGGGGGACAGTAGTTTCTCATCCCCAGGTGCGTGTTTCCTGGCAACTGTTAGACAGACAGCAACTTCTGTTCTTATCCTTGGAAGTGTCTCAGCGGTTCATACCTCTGACTAAAATAAAAGCATGAAGCGGTGAGTTCCAGAGAATACCAGTGTGCACTGGTCCAAACCCATGGCCTGGCTGAGTTCCCTTGGCACCTCCAGCAGAGTGCAAAGGGGCCTTACTCCTGACCGAAAAGGGCAGATCAAGATCGCTTTAGTGGGAGAATCCTCACTGGAGGTAAAGCTATCGTGGACAGCTCTGTGTCTGTTTTTCCTGGCCCCTCAGGCCCCCTTCCTTTAGTGAAGGAGGCAAGTACAGAACGCACTGCACTCCCCCGATCAACCATGCCAGCCTATTGGCCGCTAGGCAGCCATTACAAGCTGGTTTATGGTAAAGCTGCTCTTGCATTGCTTTAACTGGTGCAGGGGTTGCTTCAGCCTGCTGCTGGCTCCAGAATTGGAAGAGGTTCAAGTCTGGCGGTCTACAGGTATCTTTGCCTCCCTCCTTCTCAGCAGAGCCATTGCATTAAAAAAGGATATAACGTCATCCATTTTAAATCTGCTTTTTAAATGTAATCCCAAATTCTCTTGTTCTTAGACAACACTGCTGGGTACACAGAAATGCCCAGATGATCATCACAATGCCAGTATTTTATATACCTCTGCCATACTTATTTCATATTTGCCAGACTGAATTATCCTTGTCGCTTTTATTCTCTCCTAGTATAGAAGCTACCTTCCCGCCCCAGACCACATCTCTTTCTCAGACACAGTGTCCTATAATAATGTTGATTGCTCTTCAGCTGGCTTTTCCTATTTCCGCTTAGTCTCCTCTGCAAGAGATGGTGGTTTATCCTGCTCCCAGTGAACTTAATGCCAAAACTCCCAGTGACTTCAATAGAAACATAGCCAGGACAGAGACATCAGAAAATGAACACAGGCTGCATTTCAGCAGAGCTTCTGCACTAGAATGCTGCATTCAATTACATTTGCTATGTTCTTTTCTACCTTTCTTTCAGTGCACCTCTGCACCCTGTTCATCATGGGCAGACACCTTCATTGATCCAGGATAACTCCCGAGTCTTTTTCCCTCAGAGAATCAGGTCCAGAAGCATACAGGAGATGTGTAGGTTACCATTCCTGGAGGCATTCCCTTGCCTTTCCCTTGGACAACAGCTCCCAAACTGGAATCCGCAAGGGTACTCCGGGGGTCTGAGAGTCATGTCTGGGGCCACTGGTCTCACTGATTAACTCCTCTCCTTCCCTCCCATTGCCTCCTACATGCCGTTTGAGCTGTTCAGCAGTGTGCAGGAGGCACTGGGAGGGAGGAGGAGGTGTGAGGACGGGGTGTAATTCAGGGGAAGGGGGGGAAAGAGATGGGGAAGAAGAGGGGCAGGGATAGAGGGGAGGTGGGAAGAGGTGGGGTGAGGGTGGGGTTTTGGGAAAGGGGTGGAGTGGGGGAGAGGCATGGGGTTGAGCAGATATTGATCACCCCGGGGAAAATTAGCTTTGGGGGGGGTCCATGAAAACTTTTAAATCAAAATGGGGGTCCCTGAGTTGCTAAAGTTTGAGAACCGACTGCTCTAGGGGAATGCACCAGGGTTGGCAAACATACTCCTTATGTCTCAAGGATCAGGGTTCAGGAGAGTTACTGGCAGAGCATGGTCATTTTTAGGGGAAGGGTCACTCACCGCATACTTGCAAAGACTCCCAATGGTGACAGTAGCATGTGGTAGGCACAGCTGCATTAGTATTATAAGACCTTTCAGGCAATGTTACAGTTGGTCATAAACATCTCTCACTGTAAAACAACATTCCCACCCTTGCCCTAGCCTGGTGAAAGTGGGTGAGGGTGGAGGAGAGAGAGCAATGGAGGAGGGATGGAGTGAGTAGCTTACGGGGTCTCAGAGAAGGATGGGGCACGGCCTCAGGGAAGGGGCGGTGCAGGGAGCTTCCCCTGTTCGGTTTTTGGGCTTGCCTGTTTAGACAGTTGGCAACTCTACCAGGTGGGCATACGGAACCGCCCAGCCAGTGGCTTTCTGGACACCAGCCAGCGCAGGTGCAGCACCGCCCAAACGTCAGGCAGAGAGTATCTGTACAGGCGTGGCTTGTACGTGTTCGTGTTCTGCCCTGAGGCCGGGTGTTGTCATCAGCAGGTGTGGCTGTAAGCTCCGTGGAGCAGGTGTTCTTTCTCCTTTTGCCTAGCAAAACAAGGGCCCTTTCTTGGTGGAAGTCTCTTGAAGTTCCAGGAATAGAAATAATGCTCGATTGATTTAATATCAAGACACAATGCAGGGAAGCCCCTTAGAGGGCAAATGTTGCCCTTTTGGATATGTGCAAATAAACACTTTTCCTGAGACAGGCAAGGGAAATCTCCGACCCAGGCATCCATCACTGTGGTGTGCACATAACAGAGCCACCACTAGCCAGCACTGCTCCCTTGTGATTCCTGCAGAGCAACTGTGCTGAGCCGTTTTGTTCTTCCAGAAAGCTTTAAAACCAGAAGCCAATGAAACCTCACCACACCATAAGGAGAGAGGGGGATTATCACAGAGGAGGAGAATGAAGCAGTTTGCAGCTGAAAGGAGAACACAAGCCCCCTCATTGCCTGTGTGATGCTACAGTTACAGATTGTTGTTCTGCAATTCAACAGGCTTCACTCACACCCAGTACTGACTCTCAGCACTCCTACAGAGTGGTCTTTTGAATGAGTACCTGGTCCTGACTAGGTGCGGTTATTATTCCCATTTTATGAGAGATGGAATATTAGTCCAAATGCCACTGAGACAGCTACATTCGGCCTCTCTAAATAGCGCCTTGCCATTGCAGTGGTTGGGCATTTTGAGGCAGGGCTGGAGATACAGCCACACACTTCCATGGAAAGAGGTGGATGTTGTGAGGCTAAATTAATTGTGCTTCTTTGCAAATCTCATCCAGTGTTCTTCCCGCTCCATCCTGAAGAGTTGTTCACTGTTGCTGTATACTGCTAAACAATTGCCTCACCCCAGTGGTAGGCAAAGTGATCCCTGCATGAAAAGGTTTAGGGACCCCTTTGGAGGTAAATATCAGCCATTACTTTTATTCTTATGCCACAGAAGGCAAGAAGAACTCACTTCTGTGAGGCTTAAACTCAGTCTTTGGATTGTCACCGCCCACTTTTCCAGCCTCTCATTTTTTTTCTGTTTGTCATTTTCCCCAGAAAGTCTCCGACACTTTACAGTTCCATTATAAAACCACAAGAGTGACTCTGTAGTAAGGTTGTAATTTTCCACAACAATTCCAATTTTGATTTGCCATCCTTCAGCTTCCTCAAAAAAAAAAAAAAAAATCTGCCAGAAATTTCTCTTGTGTAATCTCTAGAGAGATGAGGGTTTTTGGACTCAGCGAATGGGAGCTGCAGAGTCGGTGCTTGGGGTGGGGGCAGAGTGTGGAAACACCCTTCTCCCCCTGCGGCCACAGGGACAGTATTGGCTGCTTCTGGGAGTGGAGCTGAGAAAATAGCCCTGCTACCCTGCCTCCAGCAGTGGCCAGTGACCCCTGGGCCCTTTTAAATCTCTCAAGCCCCTGGGCAATTTGCGGACCTGCTCACTGTCTAACCAGATAAGACAGGTAAAAGGTGGGGAAATAGAAGGATTATCATCCCCCAAGTCACTGCTGGGTGAGTGATACTCAGAGAGAGGTGCCCAGTTTCACACCAGCAGTCTGTAACAGAGCCAGGACCTGCCCCTGGATATTGTGAGTCTTAGTTCAGGGCCTTTGCGGCAAGATCACTGCCCTCTGTGGTTTCACTAACAGCTGCAGCAGACCTTGATTCACTAGCGCCCTGCGTCTCCTATGAATGGGCCCTGGCTCCGTGAGAAGAGGAGAGGGCTGCACAGATCAGCACTTTGTAACGTGAAATCAGTCATTGGCACCTCCTGGCAACCAGTAAATTGCTCAAGAAAAAAAAATTATTTGCAGGTAGATGACAGCAGTGATGTTTGCCCCGGGTCCGTGATATATGGAGTCTCAAAGTGTGCCAGACCTGCGGGAGAGAGGCGGTGCTTAAGACAGGTAAGAGAGCTTCAGCAAACACTGATACAATTTGAGCAAGGATCCCAGTGGAATGGAGAGCCTTTCATCTCCAGAAGGCAACCATCTGTTCTTGAGGAGAACTATTAGTCAAAGGCAGAGGCCAGAGAAAGGCAGCAGAGAGATCTAGGGATGGAGCTGTCCTTGTCACACCCCATTCTGAGGGGGGAGGGGCTGTGAGAGGAGGAGAAGGGGGGGGAGCAAGAAAAAAAGAACTTTACTTCCTAAGTGATAAATCTCCAGGGGGAGACTGGCTGTGTGGTGGGGTGGCACTCGGGTGGATTTGTACATTTGGCTGAGACAACCCTTCCAAGTGCACATCCTGCAAACCCAGGGGCTGAGCTAGAGAAACTGCCAGAGCCGTGAGAAGTTTGTGGAGGCTTCTCTCCCCTCCCAGAAAGGTCTGGCAAGGCAGGGAAAAGCCACAGAGCAGCATCTCACTGGGAGTTCAAAGGAGGACACAGCCACCTGTAAGTAAGGGTTGTTTCTGTGGCTCCCTCCTCTGCCCCTTTTCCTCTCACTCTCTCTTTTCCACAACGATCAGGTTCCTGAGGGGAAGAGCCGCAGTTCAATTACTGAGCCCAGGAGCGCAGGGACTCCGAGCACCCAGCAGCAAGGGATACTGCAGCAGGCATTGCTTTGGCAGGAAGTGACTGACCATAGCCTGAGGCACTTGCTGAATGGCACAGTGATCCCAAGGCTGAGTTTGGAGTCTGGCTTTCCCAGAGGGCAGAACACAGCAACGGCCGGAAGAGAAATTCTGCAGCTGAGAAAAGGCCAGGACCATGGTGCCTCAAGGACCCAGGATCTCCTGCTGAACCTTTCCAGCTATTTATCCCTGCTCTCTGCCCCTCCTCCTCACCCCGAGCTCTTGCTGTATTATCCCACTTCACGCTGGGTCTCCATTTTATTGTAGTTCTTCACTACAGCTGGGATTTTTTTTCTCACTGCCTTAGCATTCGTTTGGACAGGGTAGTTGGGGCAAAGTCTTTTTTCTACCACTGGGAACCAAGTCCTGTGAGGAGTGATATCATTTTGAGAGAGCACAGCTTTCTTCTCACCGAGACCAGCCAGCCGGCTCCTTCCTTTGCCCAGGGGATGCTCACAGTCAGCATGGCGAATGACTGAGGCAATGTCCACGGAAAACTGAGGGAGACCAGAGTCTGCCCCTTCCTTCCCAGCGCTGTGGGTGCAGAGCCTTCTCAGCTCCCATCATGTCCAACAAGAACTGAGGGTGATTAGCACCCAGCAGCCATGGGCCCTCACATGGCCCAAGCCAGGTTTGTTTTACTGCCCTTTAGCTTATTTTGGACAGGGGGGTCTTCCCTCTTCTCTGCTAAAGGGCCCTCTTTGCTGCTGGATCCCAGCCGGCTGCACCCCTGCTGTAAGCCATCCCCACACCAAGAAGTCCCTGGGACTCATCCTCACATACCAGAAGAGAAACCTACCTCACGGAGCTTCTTGCGCAAGGTCCTTAAGGGCGGCTGTGACCCTCGGAGCAGCTCAAGGGGACACCAGGCCAGAGGAGCACATACTGGAAAGCCCTGGCACAAAGAGGAGAGCTTTGAGCCCCTCCTGCTACGTGCTCCTCCTCCCAATGACTCACCCCGCACAGCTTCTCATTACCAATATTGACAAGTGGCTAATGATCTTTGAGCTCACGTCCGATCAAATCAACGCGCTGCATGTCGGGGGGCTTGGGCTCTGCTGGAAAAACCCATGTTCCTATGGAAGTAGCCTGGAGAGAAATGGATTCAAGGACACGGACACGTGAGATGGGGGCTGGGGAGGGAGAGCGAGCCAGTGCCTGGGACGCATCGTTCAAACAAGCAGGGAGCAGGCAGGTCTATAATAATATGGGGGCGGGTGAACGGGATGCAGAGGGTTCCCCAAAAACTACTGATGCTGTGGCATGTCAGGTGGGCTGGCCAAAGCTTAGCTTGAGAGGAGGTGGGGTGAGGTCAACAATAAAGGAAGGCACTGTAGCTAGTGCTAGCTCTAGGCACTTGCATGCCTTGGGGCTGGAGTGGTGCTCTCCAGAGCCTAGGGTCCCTCAGGGGATGTGGAGCTCAAGGTGGGTGTAGTTCTCCTGGACCTGTGGAGGTGCAACGCCCAGCACTGAATGCACAGGAAGATAGCTCTCTCCTCAGTAGCCTTCTTCTGCTCAGGTGGTTTTGTGGCAGTCATATAAGCCCAGGGTAGACACAGCTTGGGCTCTGGGCCAAAACTGATCACGGCATGGCGTTGGGAAGGAATGTGCCCCAATGCAGAACATTGCAGGCATTGTTGGCTGTTGGTTTGGTTTTGTACTGAGGAGGAGAGGGAGAGAATTGTTTTTCGCTGAAACATCACATATTGGCCACTGCCAGAGGCAGGATTCCCTGATGGAAAGGGCCAATTGTCCGATCTGATTTTGCAAATCCAATTTCTCCTAGTGGGGGTAGCCAGAAGTCCTCGTTTTGCCTCTTTTCAGGACCTGTGACAATTATCCTCTACTGGGAACGCTGACATGTCTCTCAAAGGGATTGTAAGGCAACTGACTGCTGTGTGGTGCCTCCTCCTCACTAGGGTTGGTATTTTCAGAGACACAGACACACTCCCGGGAATTAACATATGATTCGACTCAGAAAGTGCCTATAAAAAAAGACACCTTCTGACTTAGTCGATCTGCTCCTTGTGTGAAGGCAGAGCTGTACGTGGGCTCAAATGAGTGACAAACACACACTTAACAGCTCTTGCCTTGCGATAGACACAGCCAAGATTGATCTGGATTCAGTTCCTTCTGGTTCACCGTCGTTAGCAGAGTGATTTGCTTAGTTCCAATCAGTTACCCCTCTGCAAACCCACTGAAGATAATGGGGCTGCCCTAGGGTTGCTGAGAACATACAGGGGCGTTGAGGCATTTTATAATGGCTGACCATACAGAAGAAGGAAAGAACTTGGCTTGACATTGAGGTCTGATTTACACTGGAAATTTAGGTCAAACGTAACCACATTAGGTTGATTTTCTAAACAATGAGTCCACACCACCAAGCCCGTTCTGTCAGCTTTAAGGGCTGTTAAAGTAGATTTCAGTACTCCTGCTTTTCACAAGGAGCCACACTAAATGTGATCTTGCGTGGTTGACTTTATAGCAGTGGTGAACAGACCTCAGAGCAGGCAGCACCCCTCAGCATCACACCTCACCACGAATGCCCAGGGTCTCAAACGAGCACCACCATGGAGCATGCAAGAGAGCCTGGACTTCACTGCTGTGTGAGGAGAGGAATCAGTACAGGCAAAACTACAAGCAGCAAAAGAAGCACTGGGGGTATATCTACACTAGCCCCCTAGTTCGAACTAGGGAGGCTAATGTAGGCATTCAAAGTTGCAAATGAAGCCCGGGATTTAAATATCCCGGCTTTATTTGCATCTTCCCCTCCGGTCGCCATTTTGAAATTTCACTAGTCCGGACTAACTGCCCACGGCTACACGCAGCAGGGACCCGGTAGTTCGAATTAAAGCCCTAATTCGAACTACCTGTTAAACCTCCACCTCACATGCCCCTGCAAGAAGGGAAAATTGCAGTCTCTTGGCAAACAGAGAGTGCTGAACACATGATCACCACGTGAGCCCCTGCCCATTTGCCACGGCCGGATCCCTTTCCCGCTGCAGGCTTGAGCCCTGGCCTGTCCCTTATCATGCCACCAAACTGAGTCTAGCTGCTCCCCTAAGATCTCTGTGGTGTACCTGCTGCATAGTGGACACTTTAATGCATAACTGTGGCCTTGTATATAATGAATCCTCATTGTCTTTGGACAGACTTTCCTTTTATGCTTAATGATTAGGTTTTACACTTGACAATTTATCTCCTGTGAAGTCTACCCTTCTCTTTTCATTACAGTGGGTGCAACAGTGGGTAAGCTGCACACTGCCCCGGCTTCTCCAGCTCCCCGGCTAGCACAAATCCAAATACAAAAATCTAGTAGGGATGACACGTTCAAGGAGCAAATGCAATCTGCCCACTTGGACAGGGAGTGATTAAGTGTGTGGAGGAAAACGCTGCTGCAGGAGATACAAGCAGAGTGTGAGGACAGGAGACTGTCCTGGTAACGCGATGTGAAGACACAGGAAAGAGTCTTGACAGTCAAGACAGGTGATGACGCGCATGGTGGATTTCCAGGATAGTCACATGCACAGCCACTCCCTCTAGCCCATGCAGACCCACAGTCCCTCCTCACCAAGTTCCATAGCCTCCTCTCCCGGGGCCCCAGAATGCCAGAGATGGAGGAAGTCTTTGGCAGCCTCACACTCAACCCCCGGGATGCATTCTGGAGCAAAAGGCTGTCCTTCTCACACCTGTGATAGCTGCATAGGGGGACTGTAATACTCCATTTTCCCTTCTCTCCCCTGCTTCCCTGTGTTCCCTAAATAAAAACATGTGATTTCTCAACAACAGTATCTTTATTGCTTGTGTCTCATGGGAGAGGGAGTTTAGAGGATTTACAGGCAAGCACATTTAATGCAGGGGGCTCCTTGTTAAAAGCAACATGCCTGACTGCCATAGTGCTGTCTGGCCATGCACAACGCTGTTTTTCTAAGCCTCTCTGATTTGCAGTGCTCCTCAATGTGCTCTCCTTATTTCCCTGGTGTCTGGCTGCTCATAATTAGTGGCTAGCCTTACTTTCACAGATATTATGGAGCTCTCAACAGGCTGCTGCAACAAAGAGAATGGTGCTTTTGCTGAGATCTAACCTAGTCAAACTGTGAATCCTTCCCTTTAAATGTCCTAAAGCACATTCTACCACCATTCTGCACTTGCTCAGCTTGGAGCAGAACTGCTTCTGATTGTGATCCAGGCTGCCTACGTACGGTTTCATGAGCCATGGGAGCAAGGGGTAGGCTGGGTCGCCAAGGATTGCTGTTGGCATTTCAACTCTTCTAATGGTAATTTTTTGATGTGGGAAGAAAGTTCCAGCTTGCAGCTGTCTGAAGAGACAAGAGTTCCTAAAGATGTGTGTGCCATGAATTTTTCCCAACCATCCCACGCTGATGTTGGTGAAATAGCCCTGGTGATCCACCAGTGCCTGCAGGACCATAGAGAAGTACCCCTTGCAGTTTATGTACTCCTTGGCAAGGTAGTCAGGTGCCAAGATAGGGATGTGCATTCCACCTATCGCCCCACCACAGTTAGGGAACCCTATTGCGGCAAAGCCCTCCACTATGTCCTGCATGTTTCCCAGAGTCACTATCCTTCGTAGCAGAAGAGTATTGATTGCCTTGGCTACTTGGATCACAACAGCCCCCACTCCACTCCAGACTGATTCCCAGCTGACTGGTAGTGGTCTGGCATTGCAAGTGTCCACAGGGTTATTGCCACTCGCTTCTCGGTTGTCAGAGCGAGTCTCATTCTGGTATTGCTGCACTTCAGGGTGGAGGGGAAGCAATTCACAAATTTCCATGAAAGTGGCCTCAGGCATTCGGATGTTTTGCAGCCACTTCTGATCGTCCCATAGCTGCATAACTATGCGCTCCCAGTCCGTGCTTGTTTCACGGCACCAGAGCCGATGTCCACTGTGTCGACAGGATCAAATGCCGCCATCGTCTGCCAATAGCTCAACTCAAGTGCTTCACAGAAGAGTATGTTCATGGCCTCCCAAGATTCTTCCTGATTCCAGTGAGCCTTGGATATGCTCTGGACGTTCTGCAACATAAAGTGCAAAATGGTTAAAGTGATTGCCATAGTACTTTGCTGCTGAACGGATTCCATGCTGGGTTTCATGCTTACCCTGCTATGGCATCTACATGGATAACCCGGGAGGGGGGAAAGAGCACAAAAAGATTGTTTGCTGTTGCTTTCAATCAGGGAGAGGGGAGGAAGGAGGAAATGAGCACATGATGGGATGCTGACAACATGTACCCAGAATCACCCGCTGCACAGTTTTGGTCCCAGCAGGCACTGGGAGCATAACCCAGAATGCAAAAGGGCAATAGAAGCTGTGGGATAGCTACCCACAGTGCATCACTGCCAAAGTCGATGGTAGCCACCCTACTGGGGATGTACTACAGTGAATTCATGCACCTTCCACTTTACAAAATCAGGTGGTAGAAAGTCGACCTGAATAAATTCGATCTTATCTCTCAGTGTAGACAAAGACTGAGACCTCAGGTTGAATTTGCAGAGATGACAGTGAGGGGAAGAAAATCTTTCCCCTGGTGAGCACAGCACCACTGATCTGGAATCACAAACACGGAGCCCCAAGGGGGTTTTTTAAGTGTTGTTTTCAGAGCAGAATTGCACTGGTACACACATCTCTACCTGACAGAAGGGAGAATGTCAGAGGCTAGGGGAACCCTCTTTGTCCCCAAGATGCCGGTGACTGAGCTGATGTAAGGAGCTGGCCAGGCTGAAAAGACACCCAGGGCTACGTCTACACTGCAGGCTTTTTGTGCAAGAACAACTGTTCTTGAGCAAAAACTTGCAGAGCGTCTACACTGCACACGCGTTCTTGCGCAAGTAAATTTACAGTACAGTGTCGGAAAACAGGGCTTCTTCCAGAAAAGTTATACCTCTCCCCACAAGGAATAAGCCCTCTTGCACAAGAGCTCTTCCACAAGAAGGCAGTGTAGACAGGCAACATGAATTTCTTGCGCAAGAAAGCCCTATGGCTAAAATGGCCATCAGAGCTTTCTTCCGCAAGAGAGCATCCACACTGCCATGGACGCTCTTGCGCAAAAGCACATGGCAGTGTGGACGCGCTTGCGCAAGACCTTTTGTGCAAGACCTCTTTCGCAAAACAGTTCTTGCGCAAGAAGCCTGCAGTGTAGACGTCTGTCTGCCTCAGCCGACCAGGGAAAGGGAGAAGAGCCGACAGGAGTGCTGGTAAGGCCCAGTCTCTGCTTGCCAAATGTCAAATCTCAATGTGTAGCTCTTGGTGTTCAAACAGAGGCTGGATCTGAGGCCGCGGGCTCACCCACAAGGCATCCTGAGGGAACTGCATTTGATCTGAGCTGAGGTAGGCATGGAGCGGGTGAGGCCGGATCCGAGCTGTGCAGCCTGTCAGAGATTTGGTGGCCCCATGCCTCCAGCTCTCTCACCGCACACTCACAAACCATAGGAATTCTACGGGGCTCCTGCAGGGAGTAGCCAAGTGAGTATTGTGCCTCTGCTCCAGCCTGGCCTCCCTTAGGACAGGGGTTCTCCAACTTTTTCTTTCTGAGATCCTCCACCATGCGATTCAAAGTCCACAGCCCACCAGTGCCACAACAGTTCATCTGCATAAAAAAGCCAGAGCTGGTAAAGGGGTAGCAAGCAGGGCAACTGCATGGAGCCATGCGGGGGGCTTTAGAAAGCTATATTGCTCAGGCATCGGCTTCGGCCTTGAGTCAGGTGGCAGGGCTCAGGGTCCTGGGCTTCAGTGCAATGAGGCTTCAGCTTTCTGCCCTGGATCCCAGCAAGTCTAATGACACCCTTCCCAGTGGACCCCCTGCCACCTGCTTGGACCCCTGGCTGAGAACCACTGCCAGGGCACTGCCTGGTTCTCTCCCCACATGCTGATCATCTCCCTTCCCTGTCCAGGAGCAGCATCCTGCCTCCTTACCAGTTCCTCTCCTGCCACCAGTGCCACACATAAGGAGAGAGGTGGTGTTTGGAGACCAAGCAACTTCTGCTGACAGGCACCTGCCCGTCATCCCTTCCCGGGGTCATTCAGGGAATTAGACTCCATCTCCCTGTTGCAAGTGGCTCTAACAGATGCAGTTGCCCAACCAGACATCCTCCACCTTCCCTCCTCAGCCTGTTTGGCATTGCTGTCACAATTCCCACTTTGGCTAACACAGACTCCCCTTCCAGTCTGGAGTTTCTGCCTCACCCACTGTGCCACCATCTCCACCTCTTGACAGAGACAGGGGCAGAAGTGAAATGTTTTTTTCCCTTGTGCAGGGTGTCCCTGTCGGCTCTGTCCTGTTGATGATGTGGTGAGTGACACCAGCTCTTCCCTTCAACTAGGAAATGGAGAGGGACCAGCATGGCAGAAAGATGATCTAAAATGTAAGCAGTTATTTCGGAGGTGACTCTTTTAAAACTCTCTCTCTTTGCTCTACAAGACCTGCCAAGAGTCACTATTCTGGTCTGGGATGGGACAAACCTGCCTGTTAGTTAGATTGGTGCTTGATAAGATAAAAGCAAAGTTAATGTGACTGCTCACATGTTTCAAGTTAGGCAGGTGCTTAAGTGGGGTGAACTGGGGCTGGAGACTGTAAGCACTTTGGGGCAGAGACTGTCTCAATTGTTTGTATTTTGACAGCTCCTTGTGGAATCCTGACTGGGGCCTCTGAGTGCTGCCACAATATAAATATTAAGCAATGCTAACAGAAATAGCAGTGACGTGTGTACTATGCAAACTTCATGGGAGAGGGAGTCCCTTTATTGGGAACAGAACAGGCATCTGCCCAAGCAATATTCTTCACAGATGTGCAGAGAAAGCAGAATACAAAGCAACTGTTCTAGCTGAAGGGATAAGAAAGGAGCTTGAGAGGAACACCTGTGTTACAACAAAAATGAACACACTGTCATGCAGGGTACTGAATTGCAGGGCAACAAGGACTCTCAACAACATGGTACCAAACTGTACATTCTTCATAGTCCAAGTCAAAGGAAAGTGAGATGGAGAAGAGAAGAGAGCAGGGGGGAATGTTCCATGTTGGGTTATCAGTAGGCTAAGGCCAATAATACAGAATATATTTGGGAATATGACAGAGAGAGATTTGAGAATTTACTTTGATGAATGGCATTTGGAACCCCTTCATAGATTCTTTTCCACAGACAATCATGTGAATGAACTTTCATTCGCTAAAGCATTTGCCAAAACTCATGCAAACATGTCACAATTCAAAATGATCTGGACAAACTGGAGAAACAGTTTGAGGTAAATAGGATAAAGTTCAATAAGGACAAATGCAAAGTACTCCACTTAGGAAAGAACAATCAGTTTCACACATACAGAAAGGGAAGCAGTTATCTGGGAAGGAGAGACATAGAACGGGATCTAGGGGTCATAGTGGATCACAAGCAAAATATGAGTCAACAGTGTGACACTGTTGCAAAAAAAGCAAACATGACTCTGGGATGCATTAACAGGAGTGTTGTGGGCAAGACACAAGAAGTAATTCTGCTCTGCGCTGCACTGATTAGGCCTCAGCCGGAGTATTGTGTCCAGTTCTGGGCATCACATTTCAGGAAAGTTGTGGAGGAACTGGAGAGGATCCAGAGAAGAGCAACACAAATGATTAAAGGTTTAGAAAATATGACCTATGAGGGAAGACTGAAAGAATTGGGTTTGTTTAATTTGAAAAAGAGAAGACTGAGAGGGGACATGATAGCAACTTTCAAGTGTCTGAAAGAGTGTTGAAAGGGTGAGGGAGAAAAATTATCCTCCTGAATCTCTGATGATAGGACAAGAAGCAATGGGCTTAAACTGCTGCAAGGAAGGTTTATGCTGGACATTAGGGGTATGTCTAGACAGCGGTGCTATTATGGTATAGGTCCGGTATCCCGAAATAGCGTTTTCCATGTCTTAACAGCATGCCATTATTTCAAAATGCAATCAAAATAACAGGCTTGCTATTCTGACATGGGAGGTCGGGGGTGGGGCAGAGAGGAGCCAGTGGCAGAGCAGCTCTGCACAACAGCTGTCAGGTGGGGCAGCCACTGCAGAGCTGACAGAGGCACAGGGCCAGCTGCTGAACAGCCCTGGGGAAGCTGGTGGCAGCTACCCGGCTGGTCTCGGAGCAAGGCAGATTGCTCTGGGGATGCGGCTGCTGAACAGCTGATGAGCAGCTAGCCTAGAGCCACCAGAGCAGCACCCTAGGCAGCCCCAGGAGTGCTGAGCACCCATTGTTTCTCAATCGGTGCACGAGCTCCTGAGCACTGAGGCTGTCTCTAGACTACAGGGTTTTGTCAACAAAAGTTGGCTTTTGTCGACAGTGGTAAACCTCATTTTACAGGAATAACACCTTTTTTTGAAAGTAATCTTTCGAAAAAAGGCGCTATAGCATGCAAACTGTGCTTTTTCGAAAGAAAGCATCTAGACTCTCTTTCGAAAAAGCGGCTTGCTTTGTCGACAGTATCGACAGTATCTGTCGACAAAGCCTCTGTCAAAAAGGCGTGCAGTCTAGATGTAGCCTGAGAGGCCACATCTACAGAAATCCTTCCCACAACCATACGTATCTAAATGGGGGGGGTTAGGAGGTCCCCTTAACTGCATCTCTCAGTGGGGTGGGGTGGGGTGGAGGTTCGCATGCCTGAGTGACATAGCTAGGGCAATCTAAGTTTTAGGTATAAACTGGGCCTCAGCTGCTTACACCCCTTTGCATTTGCTTCCCTTAGTTGTGCAGTCCTTGTCAGTCCCCAGGAATCTGGGTCTTAGCTCTAGTAACACTCTGCGTGTTTTGTCCATAGATCTTAAAGCACTTCACAAAGCATGGACAAGTATCATTAATGCCAGTTTGCATTTAGGCACAGTGACAGTCTTGCCCAAAGCACACAGCATGGACTGTCAGGATCCTAATTTCCACCAGACCCTGCTGCCCTCTTCTCTTTTCAGAGACTCTGGGAGTCTAGGTTCCTTTCTATCTCTTCCACAGGGCATCTCTAATCTTCACCTATGTACTTGGCCACAGGCATTTATGCAGCACCTGGTGGGGTTCTGCCCTCTCATTTTCAGTCACTCACAAATTCCCAGTCACACTGCTAGGCCTCACAAAGCACTTCAAAACAAAGCCTATCAAGCAAGATCAGCAGCCAGCAATTTTATCTTCAGTTACCCACTACTTGCAACACACAATTTATGCTATTTGCCTAGGCAGCTCCTCCAAGGCCCCAGGGAACAATTCTCCTGGGGAGCTTATCTGTCGCAAAGAGTGGGAGTTCTTAGCCACCTTCATGCCATTGCCAGCAGCACAAACAGAGCAGAGCAAAGTGAGAGGGGAGGAAAGAAAAGACAGGCCACTAACAAAAGAGACACAGAGACTAAGAACACTCAGGCAAGAGGAGCATCCAACCTGGATCAAGGTGAAATGTGACCTGTAAAATCAAAAAGACAGGGCTGGTGCCCTTTGATGGCACCTTTTGAGATGCATAAAGAAAGTCTAAAAGGCTTTTGCTCAATTAAAGTTTTTCCCGGTTGGTTTTTTTTTTTTTTTTAACATCAGAAATTTAGTGCTTGTCTACTTCTATTTATCCTGAAGGACTCTAGGGATGACTGGGGAACCAGTGAGTTAATTACCTCAGAGACACTGTGTGAGTGAAACTTCATCAGCTGAAAGAAAGTCAGACTATTTAAAACTCGGTGGGTTTTTTTAGTGTTTTTGTTTCTTTCTTTTTTATCATCTCTAATTTAACACGTGCTTGAGAAGCACTTGGGAGAAGCGATATCTTTGCTAAGGATTCAATATTTTTTCTCTGCAGGTAAAGACATTCATAATCCACATCTGAGAACTCCAAGACTCCTCCAGCAAAACTAAAGAAAACTAGATTTCACATTCCTGATATTTCTAAGGGGAGGAGGGAGAGAGGAGAAAAAAAAACTTAAAAAAAGTCAGTGATCTTCTGTATGTATGCAAGAAGGGACACAGTGATCATTTCCCCCCTTCTGTGTACAACTCTTTCTTTCTTTTCTTCAAATGAAAGTGCCCCACCCCCGTCCTTTGGCATAATATTTCTGGGTATGAGATGAGTTCTTTTACGCTCACTCATTCCTGTTGACAATGTGTGTGGAACACTCTGACAGGAGGAAAATAGACATTTGTACATGATATTTCCTGTAAAAGTAACAACTTGCAGCCTACGGATTCTATTAACTATTGATAGAGGGGGACAATGTGGATGTTAATAAGACCAAACCGGTTTCCCTTTGCTAATGGTAGCATGACCGGGCAGAGCTGCGTATGTGGGTAGCACTAGAGAAAGGGTGCCCAACCTATTGGTGCGACATAGTTAGTGACTGAGAGGCTACTTGCTCAGGTCACCATCAGGGCATTGGCTGATGCTTTGGTTTCAGGCTGACCAAGGAAGAACCCATGTTGCATTTCGAAAGCAGCAAAGCCAAATAGTGTGGGATGCAATTGTAGATGCCTGCCCTCCACCAGCTGCCAGAAAGCTTTGTAACTGTCACTGGGTTAATCCCAAGGAAGAGCTGGCAGCTGCAGGCCACCGAGTGTGAGAGTTCAGCTTCTGCCAAGGAGGCTGTTTGTTAATGCAGCAGCCATGAGTGCATGTGTGCCTGGGATACAGAGAGGTGTTAGCATCCCCGTGGAGAACACCACCCTTACACATCTTACTGCATAGAGCACAGGCAGCCTGCACGTATTCCATGCAGGCTGTGCTTTCTGTTTATTCCCTGTATATTTCCTCCCACCCCCACCCCCTGCCTTCCCTCTCCAGTGGCTGCCACTGCACCAATGTTCTCTGTAGCATGAGGCACGGGTCACTTGCGGGAGGATTCTCTGCATCTTGGGGTCTTTAAACCATCTTTTGAGGACTTCAATATCTGAGAGATAGGTGAGAGGATTATTCCAGGAGTGGGTGGGTGAGATTCTGTGGCCTGCATTGTGCAGGGGGTCAGACTAGATGATCATAATGGTCCCTTCTGACCTTAATGTCTATGAGTCAATGGATACTTGGGTATCACTGATAACTGTGCTATTCAGTGGCTGCCATCTTGGCCGATTCACTAGGGATTGCATCAGGTGCCTCCAGAGCTAAAAGCACAAGCCTGCTACAGCGAGAGCAAAAGCACCCCGGCTCCCTTGTAGTGGCTACCACAGACTCACACCCTCTGTGGATTAGGCCCAGAGGAAAGCCTGTACCACACACTCACCAATGGTTACAGCATTCACAAGCTTGTGTTAAAACAGATTAGTTAATCCAGTACAAACCCCTGCTGTGGACATGCTTATCCTGCATTAAGACTATTTCAGGGATGGTCTTGCCCTCTCTGCACCAATATATAGCTATATAATTAAATCAACACAATCCCTAGTGTGGGTGCACTGATATCAATAGAAAGAGTTCCTCTCAGAATGGCTTATTAAAGATATGGAACAACTGTTTGTCTATATTATCTTTAACTAACCACGTTCTTTAAAAAGTCTCCCTTCAAAAACACCTTGGTGTGACTGGAGGTTTTTGCTCCAGAAAGCTATCCCCAGAAATATCCAGAATCCCATTCCAAACTGTGCTGTTTGTAAAATCATAGACTGATGAGAGCTGTGATACCTTTTGTGGGATGCAATAGAGATTGTGGCATCTGAACTATTTCACTTTTAATTCATGCAAAAATGATGTGTAAACCAGCCCAAAATTCACGTTAGTATAAATCTGGTCCTGGTCAACCTAAATTAAACTGAATTTAGCCTGGTTTAAACCAAAATAAGAGTGACCACACATCCTTCTGCAGCAATATATAATGCTTTTAAATTACACTTCATATTAAACCAATGTAGAAGTTTCACCATCACAGCTATGCAAGTACAGGGTTTGATTTTTTTTTAAACCCAAGTCGTTATGCTGGTAAAAGCCCTAGCAAAGATGCTCTTTTACTGGTAGAAGCATGATTATATTGGTATAATTTGAGCTGATTCCCTGGGAATAACCATGCTGGCAAAATCCTCTTAATAAAGAGAAAGCCTGAGTGAGACACTTGAACTAGCTGTTGGAATCTCACCTCGTGAGCATTTAACTAAGGGAAGGGGAGGGGTGTAGCGGGGAAAAGTACAGCAGATTTGGGGAGGAGACAGGAGGAGGAAAATGGCCATGCAAAATGCAGAGAAAAGGAGAGAGATTGCAGGAGGAATAATAATCCATCTCAGATGCCCCAGTGATGTTGGTGGTATCAGAACCTGAAGAACGAGGAAGAGACAGAGGCACTGCAGACGAGAGAAAAATGTGACATATGGATGCCTGTCAGTCACAGACCAGATACACTGCCCCCTCTAGAGAGAAGAACAATAAGGAAGATCTAAACCTTTTAATATAAAGGAAGAAAAATAGTGGGGCATGACCCTAATTTTTAAACCCTACTTTTTGTTCTTGTGAGGGCACTCTCCCAGGGCAAACAGCTTTATCTGCTTCCAAATCTACATTGGATTGATAGTGCATGCAGATGAAATTTACCAATTTAGTGCTTGGACACTGTAGTGTTGAGGATAGATAGATAGATCTGTTTGTGTCTGTGCATGCGAGAAAGACAAACTGTGAAAGAGGAAATGTGTCCTGCCTAGTGTCTTACTACTCTTTGCTCATGTGACATGCTGGCTGGTTTCATTAATAGGGTTTCATCCCCGGTGGGGAAGTTGTTGCTGTCAATAGAATCAGACAGTTTGAAATTGTTTTACAGTCGTTCGATGAGCCGTATGTCAGCCCGTTGGCAATACTGTGGCCAGAATGACGTGAAAGTGCTGCAGACAAGACTGCTCAGGATAAATGAGGCGCACACAGTCTCCTGCTTCTCCAAACAGGGAGTGAATCTTCAGAAAGGTTTGCCAAGGTTATAAACCACCTCTATTTATAGCTGTGAACTAGTCTCACATACTAGAATTCCAGCAGTGATGTATTATTCAACAGGATTCTGTCACTACATGTACATCAGTAGTGTAAAAATTAAAAAATTGAACATACATGGGTATAATCCTCTCTCAGGCTACTTGACTTACAAACACACACACCAGTGAATGCTAAAATTTACCATAGAGGTGCATAAACAGAATTTTGAAGACACGTAACTAACTAAACAGGTATTAACTCTGCATGCTTAACCACCAGTGAAAAAGAGAGACATAAAAACCTACTGGGGGAAAAGCAACAAACAATTCTGTTACAAACAATGCACATTGTTTATACCTTAGCACCCATAACTGGAAGCTGAAGGTAGATGAGTTTGGGCTAGAATTAATGTCCTAATTCATAACAGTGAGGGCAATTAACCATTAGAACAACTTACCCTTGTGGTAGATTTCTCTATCACTGACAATTTTTTAAACAAGCTTGGATGTGCTTTTATAGAATGTGCCCTCATTCATTGACTCACAACCAGTCCAGAGTACTGTACCCTTTACATTTTACCTCACTTAAAAACTACTTGCTTATAAAATCAGACACGAAAGTATGAGTGTCATGGCGCACAGTCACTGAAAAATTGCTTATTTTCTCCTTTTTCTCATATAACTAAAATTAATCAATTAGAATAAAATAGAGAGCATAGTATGTAGAGTAATATAAACAAGTCAGCATGTATAAGAACTTTTAGGCCAGGTCTACACTATTGGAGAAAGTCAATCCAAGATATGCAACTCCAGCTACATGAATGGTGTAGCTGGAGACGATGTCCCTTAGGTTGAATTTCTGCAGCCTCTTCACTGTGGGAGGTCAACGGGCAAAACTCTCCCATCGACTTTCCTTACTCCTTCTGACCCAATGGAGTACCTGAGTTGACAGGGGCACCATCAGTAGTTGATTAAGTGGGTCCTTACTAGACCTGCTAAATCTAACCCCAGGTGATAGATCTCTGTAGCATCGATCTCCTGATAAGTGGAGACAAGCCCTTCATTTGCAGTAACTTTGCTAATGCTTTTCATGTAGCCTCTTGTAAATTTAGGCAAATGTTTAGATGAGTTGATATTCCCCTGGAAGACTTCTGTGTATCCCCAGGGGTACATATGCCCCTGGTCGAGCACCACTGCCTTAGTTCAACCACAGTTATTGGACTTGAAGCAGGAATTAATTCAGGGACACCCAAGGGAGCCGACATCCTCACCGGGCCCCTAAGCAAGGTGGGGAGGGGGGTTCTGTATTCCCAGAAGGGGCAGGGCTGAGGCAGCCCCACCTGGACTGCAGCATCTCACCTCCCATCCCCCAACCTTCTGAGCCACCCAAAGCACTTCAGTGGTGATTTCAAGGAACCGGGGCTCTGGGCACCACCACTGTCGCAGTAGCAGTGATAGTGGCTGGGTGCACCTGACCTTTTTGAATTGCTGGGCCCAAGAGCAATTGCCCCCTTTGCACACTCTGTTGGTGAGCCTGGGGATGTCCTGTGGTCTGTGTTATCCAGAGGATCAGACTAGACAATCACAGTGGTTCCTTCTGGCCTTACAAATCGATGAACAGGAGCCCCCAGAGGAGGCTGCCGGGGTGGGGAAGGGGGTTGTGCGGAATGAGCTCATCACTTAGTCTCATTCCCTTCCTGGCCAGCATCAATCACTCTCTCTTTTGGGTCTGCTCTGGGGTCTGACACCCCGACTCACAATTGAGAGGGAGGTTGCAATCTGAATGCCTAATGACTTGGGGGCAGATTTTTACAGGCACTTACACACTGAAGAGCTTCCAAAGTGCTTAATGAAACTTTTAAAAGCCACCTTTGTGCTTTTGAAAATCCCATTAGGAATCTATGAGCATTTTCAGGCACTTAAACACCTCTTAAAATCTATCCCTTTCTACCATGGAACAGTTTCCCCGGGCCAGAGCATATAGCAGTGAAAGCTGGCATAGACAGGGTTACCACCTCTTGTGATTTTATTGCCTCTTGTCATATTTGGTGTTTTTATTATTTCCCCAACTGCATAATCAAGAGACAGCATGAAATCTCACCTTCCACTTCAAAAAAAAAAAAATAGAGTGAGGTTCTAGCCCTCCTGGCTGCAGAGAAAAGCTTGAAAATGAAGCAAAGGAAAAGAATCCCAACATGTTATTTTAAAAAAAAACCAACTTCATGCTTTTGGGGGGAGGAATACATGACTTTTGTAACGGCAAAGCTGTAAATGCAGGTTCAGTTTAGTTCCCATCAGCCTATCAATCACCCATATGTGGAAATGGCGGATGCCTATTGAAAGGGTCGTTTCTGCAGTCCCCTGCTGAGTAGGCTTTGGAGGTTGTCAGCACAGAAACGTTAGAAGAAGTAACCCTTTTAACATACCCCTCCACCCCATTCCCCGCATCTGTTGAAATCTTACTTTCTGATCTGCTAAAGGTATTCCAGCAGCCATCACTTCACGACATTACAAATAACATGGTTTGCGATGGGATTTCTGAGAAGATCTAGAGTGACCCAAAAACTACTACACACCCGTGTTTTTTCAGAGGGAGACAGAGGTGAAAGCAACTTACTTTTCTTACAGGTATTGTTGTATCACACCCGCCCCCAATGGAGGCAGAGGCAGAGCTTTGGGCAGCGATTGGGGACTATGATGCGACAGTGCCAGTATGAAATTTAAGTGTGAGGGAGAGTGGGGGGGAACTCAGGGCCGGGGGGGGGCTGTAATGGGTGCAGGGATTCAGGAAGGAATTTGGGAATGAGGACGACTCCGGGCAGGGGGCTGGGTGTGGGAAGGGGGGGGTGCAGGAGTCAGGGTTGGGTGTATGAGGAAGGGCTCAGGGCAGAGGGCTGGTGTATGTGTGGATGCAGAGAGTACAAGGGGGGCAAGGGCACTATTTAGGGAAGGTAGGGGAGGCTTAAGGCTCCTCCCCAAGATTCATACCAGGAAACTGCTTGCTATTCCCTTTCCTCACTCTCAGGGAGTGAGAGGGAAGCTCAACATGGGTCATTCACTCTTCTGCCACCTCCCCTCTCTTCCCCAGCCATGAGGGAGAGGAATGCGCCCACATGGCATGCTTTGCTCTCCTCTCACTCCCTGAGGGGAAGGAGAACAGCAAGCAGCACCACCCTACGAATCTCTGGAGGTGGGGGGCTTCAGACCTCCCTAAATGGTGCCCTCTGGGAGGGGGCTCAGAACTGGGGCAGTCCCGGACTGGTGGCAGAGCACACTGCCAGCCGACCCCTTTAACCTGCCTGCCTACAGCTTAGCAGGAAACCCCAGGAGCCCATCTGGGAGTGCAGCCAAGTGTCCCAACCCACCAGCTCTTGCTTGTTGGAGGGGCGCACTGACTGACTTTCACCTCTGGAGGGAGATGTCTATTTTTAAAAATAGAATAAAAACAATAATCATAATCAGTTCATTAAAGTGCATTTGTGTGTTGGATTCTGCTGGGAGGTTGGACAAGAAAACATTCTGCAGGGATGTGTGTACTTAGCTCACATTTCATCTTTGTTTTGCATTATTTGGGCCTTAAGCACAACTGTAATAAAGGTGATTAATAACAACATCAACACTGCCTGCTTGGACACAGAGATCCCATTTCCTCCACTAATAGTCGGGCCTTGTCTACTCTAGAGACATTTGAAGCATTGATCATCATGTGGCTTCCCTAGAACACCTGTAACACAGCTCATGTCCACGCACAAAGGACAACAATGGTGCACACAGAGGGCAGTCACGGTGTGAATTAGGCTTGTTTTCAGCAACTTCTCAATGTGGACCATAAAAACAGCTCTTGAAACCCTCCCATTCTCTAGCTTCTCCCCAAGTTGGGGATATTATTGTTTCTGGTTTATTTTTTTAAAATTGTCTTGACGTGATGTTGATTTTTTTTACACTGGAAAAGAGCGGGGAGGGGGATAAACAGGACTGCCTGAGCAATCACAGAAGGTTTTCTCAGGCTTCACTATTTTTTCTGTGTGGGTAAGTCTGAGTGCAGCAATCTCATCCTGCCGTCAGCACCCACTTGGCTCTCTAGGAGTCTATGCTCATCAGCCTTCACTTAGCTGCTGAATGACTCAGCAAAAAGGGAAAGGAATCCCACATGGATGCCCTCCGCGTCCCCAGCTTCATAAATACAAATACCAGTGTGAATGCTGTTCTAAAGCACCTTCTGACTACTCTGCCAAGCACCTGGCATCCACTCATGGAGCTCAGAGCCCCTTATGAAAAAGAATAAGAATCAATCAGAGTCTGTCTCTCTCTCTCTCTCCCCCCTCCCTCCCTCCCATCTGTGGACATCACAGGTCCTTGGGACAAATTTTGTCCTCTTGGAATCCTCTACCACTCATCTGAGTAGCAACCCAAACACATTCTGTCTTTTAAATAAAACGGGGGTCGGCAACCTTTGGCTCTGGGCCCATTGGGGTAAATCTGCTGGTGGGCCATAAAACATTTTGCTGACATTGACCATCAGCAGTCACAGCCCCCTCGCACCTCCCAGTGGCCATAGTCTGCCATTCCCAGCCAATCGGAACTGCACAAAGCGGTGGCCAGCATGTCTCTGCAGCCTGTGCCACTTTCTGCTGCTCCTATTGGCTGGGAACTGCAGCCACTGGGATCTGTAGGGGGCCATGCCTGCAGATGGTCAATGTCAGCAAAATGTCTCGTGGCTCACCATCAGATTACACTGAGAGCCAAAGATTGCTGAACCCTGCACTAAACTAGCTGGAGTTGTGTCAGATCTTGCAAGCTGAGCCAGTGTGAGCCAGATGAGTGCACCAGTGAGAGCTCTCCAACAGAAAATGGTGCTGGTGACTCAGTAGAAGGTGCAGTTCCCTCAGAGACAATATTATCCCATTGCTCTGGCACAGTGATTGGGTTGCTGTCTTTTGAATGAGACAGCAGAATAGAAAACGTTTTTCAAGAATGCAGGGATTAAGCCCCAGTGATCCGGTCTGATTCCAGCTAGGAAATTAGATTCTCTCTCCCTGGATTCCCGCTGCAAGATCAGCTGGAAATGCAATGCCTCCCTTCATTATCTGCTGTGTGGCTGCCTGTTATTGAACATCTGCTGTGTTCCACCTGAGTGACGGTTCAAGTGACCCCAGTGTAAAGTTACTCAAGCACTTGGGGGAACGTTATGTGAAAGACCGACTTGCAAATTAATGTCAACAGTTCTAATTAGTAACTCAGAGTGGGATGTATATTGAACATTTAGCCTCTTTGGCTTCTGATCCTCCACACGTGCAAACTGCCCCACTCCCAAAAAACTAAGCTCTTTGCAGATTGCGTTATAGAAATCATCCCCAACAGGTAATGAACATAGTTTAAGGGAGACCAAAGAACTTGGGGGATGATAATACAGGGATTGTTATGACAAGGGCAACAAAAGATTGGCACTACTAAGTCTATGTATGCACTTAAAACTTTACAACAGTACTGCTATAACCCTTCAGTGCAAATACTGCTGCAATCAGTATTCTGATTCTCCTTTTGCTATACTCAATCCACCTCCTCGAGAGATGGCAGTGGATTGAGTATAGCAGTGGAAGTGAGGCTGACAGGAGAATTCTTCCATTGACCTAATGTTGTCTACACCTGGGGCTGGGTTGGCTTAACTGCTCTGCTCAGGGACACGTACTTTCACACCTCTGAGAGAGAGAGAGCTACAGTGATGCAACTTCTCAGTGTAGACAAGAGACAAACAAGAAGGGATATGATGGCGAATAAATAGGCCTGGTCCACACTTACAACTTACGCTGGCATAACTATGTTGCTCAGGTGTGTGAAAGAAACCCGGCACCTTAGCAATATAGTTATGCCAGCAAACTCCCCAGTGTAGAGTGGACACAACTATGCCGAAAGAGGAACACTTCCGTTGGCATAGCCAATGTCATTCAGGGAAGGGAGTAATCCCTTCCTATACAGGCAGAACTCTTGCTTTTGTCAATTTATGCTACAGCTACACTAGGGGGCCATGCTGGCAAAGCTTCTGTAGCATAGACCTAGTTAAACAATGACACTATAGGGAAGGTAAACTGGGCACGCCTGCTTATCTTATAAAGAGGAACTCAAAGGGACATTCAAGGGCAAATTTAAAACTGATAAAAGGAAACACTTTTTAACATAATGCATTTTTATCCTATGGAACTCACCGCCACAAGATATAAGGGGCTGAGGGTTTAACAGGTTTCAGAACAAGTGGAGACATTTAGATAATCGGAACAGTCACAGTTATATCCTATATGGATGTAAAAATGTAAAGGAGCTTTTAAAAAAAGTTCAACAGGGATATAAACCTTCGGGCTTCAGGGCCTAAACCAACCACTAATTGAAGGGTTTAAGAAGAAACAAGGTCTTTTGAGCAGGTTCTTTCATAACTACCCACAAATCATCTGTTGCTGGCCACTGTCCAAGGCAGGATATTGGACTAGGTGAATCTGGGTCTGAGCCCGTGTGGCCATTGCTGTGGTCATGCACTGTTGAAGTCAATGGAGTAAGACCAAGCCCACAGCATTGTACAAACACCACTTGTGAGGGCAGGTATTGTTATCCCATTTTACAGATGGGGGACTGAGGCTATGCCTAACCTGTAAAGCCATCACCGTTAATATAGTACGTGTATACTTGGCAGCTCTGCATATACTCACCAAGAGTGCTTGTTGCTGACACACAGGCCAGTATTATGGGTAGGTATCCCCAGCATGTCATGTGCACTGTCTTTTGGGGAAAAAAATTCATTGCGTCATGGGATAGAAACAAGTTGCGCAGAAGTGACTGGGAGCAATGGGTGTGACCATAATTCCCTATGCTGAATACAGGACGCCTGGTAAAATTACTCACATGCAAGCAAGTGCAATGTCAATCAGTCAGGACTATGCAGTACAAACATTCAATTAACATCAAGTTGACTGAACCCCCGTTAAAAAAGAAAAACTGTGTAGCTGGAGTCTTTCTGTTTACCTTCTTATCTTTAAGGTTTGCACAGGGAGAGGTAATACATAAACTCCCATATACCCCTCCCACTGCAGTAGCAGATGGGGGGATGACCCAACCCTTCCTGCCCAGTGCTCTCTACCGTCCATGCCTGGCTGGGGCCCTGGGATGGACCCGCCTCTTCTGGTATGTGAAGGGGGTGCTAAGTACTTCTGCCTGGAGACATGCAGGGTCAGGTCACAAACAGGCTGAAAATAGCTCACACACACACACACACACACACACACACTCACACACACACACACACACACTCTATTCCAGGGCTTAGCGGAGGGGCAGAGTAGCTTCCCCATGCTAGAGCTGTGTGGGGCTTTTGCACATGCAGGGCTTGCTTCCTCCTGGACAGCATCCCGGGCCAGAGGGTCCTGAGCTTTCCCTGGGTGCTAGCCCAGCAAGAGTCAGTGTGGGGCTGGAGGGGAGGAAGGAGGCTGCCAACCAGTGAGCTGAATGACCTGAACAGGTGCTGATTCTCGGCACAACTCCGGGAGTGGGACACACGCCACGTGTGTGCGTGGTGGTGGTGGGGACTGAGAAGCAGCAGGGCTGGAGGGGGAGCGTGAACAGGCACAGCAAGGAGGGACAGTGAGAGGAAAAGCATATAAAGAGCTGATGGATGGGCATCAGAGCTGACACGTAATCAGCCCCCGCAGGAAGCAGCCAGTGGTGGCTGGAAATGGGGTGGGGTGGGGGGGAGCCTGCTGGCCGAGAGCTGGCATGCAGCAGGGACTACACTGATGGACCGGAAGGGGGAAGCGGCCAGCCTCACAGGCTGCAGTTTTGCTTGACCACTAGTCTTGCACGCTCACCCCCCTCTTCAGCCACTGGTCCCCTACACTCAGTGCTGGTGGTTGGTGGCTGGCGAGCAAAGATCTGCCCCAGAGTAGGACTCACCAGTTCTGATGGAAGTGGAGAGACAGAAAATATGGGACAATTTGTCCATTTTTTAAAACTAGGAACACCTGCAGGAAGGCTTCTATATGGGACTGTCCCTTTAAAAACGGGACATCTGGTCTCCCTAGAAATGGGTCAAGTCATCATGACGCAGTGTTCTTCTTTCCATAATGTCATCCAAATCCCATCGGTTTTTGTGCTTTTAATTTAATCCCACAAACCCTTGTGGCATTTTCTGCTGCCCACCATTTCTGACAGAAGCATGAAACCCCGTTCCTGAATGTGCGTGCCATGCTGGCCCCCCCCAGGGACACCAAACTGAGAGCTGCACTGACAGTGGAGAAGTGAGTGACGATCACACTCTAGTGAGCTTGCAATGCCAGAGTGCCACTGGTCAGTGGGGGACCATTCTAGAGCTGGAAAAGCATGATGTGAGCAGTTGTCGTGCCCATGTGTAGAAGGTATACATAGCCCCTCTATTGGCACTAGTCCACAGAGGATTGCAAAAAAAGCTACTTTTCTATGGTTATGCACTGGGCAGTCCCTAAGGGGGGGTGGGGCCAGGGCAACCCTCCCTAGGCCCTGTCCCCTACCCAGCCACTCCCTGCCTCTGCTCCACCCCTGCCCAATTCTCTTCCCACCCCTGCTCCACCCCCTCCAGCCCCCTCTCTCCAATCAATGTGACATGGGAAATGGCCTGGGGCAGCAGGGGTCCCCTTCCCCATGCACACACATTCACCACAGTGGCAGGAGCCACGAGAAGCAGAGCACCCAAACAGCCTGTGCCATTCTGCCACCATCTCCCAGCCAGGTTGCTCCACTTCACTGCGGCAGCAGGAAGCTGAGTGTCCCGGCTCCAGCCCACTGCACTCCCCTGAGACCACATCACTCTGCTTCCCCCGGCCATGGTGAAGTGGAGTGAGCTGGCTGGGAGATGATAGGGTGGAGCAGCATGCTGCATCACTCCATTTGCTGTGGCTCCCACTGACACAGTGAGTGCAGGGGTTGGGGGGAAGGCTTAAAACTTACTGTCCCAAGCCAGGTCCCCTAGATAATCCCCCAGGCCACCTTGGGCCCCATGAGATAACATCAAAATGGAGGACCATCCTGTCTGTAGGATGGTTGCAGTGGCTGTCGTGGGGCCCCCCAAAGTGCGAGGCACAGGGCAGCCTCCCCAAACCATCCTATGGATGGCTCTAGCAGTGCAAGTGTTGATGAATACCTTGGGACTCTTCATCAGTATCAATGAGGTCTGGCCAGGGAAGTTGCTCGATGCCCACATTATTAAGAACACAGGACTGTTCAGAAAGATGCTAACAGGAATGCTCTTTATGACTGGTGGCTTACCGACAGCAGTATTGGAATGCCAATAGCGATTCTGGGCAACCCAGCCTGTCCCTTGCTTCTCTCCTCCCGAAGCCATACTTTGGCCACCTCAACAGCAGCAAGGGTAGATTCAGCTACCGACTCAGCAGGTGGAGAATGACTAATGGGTGCGCTCTTGGTAGATTCAAGGGACACTGACACTGTTTAGTTACTAGATTGGATCTCTGGGAGAAAAATATGTGTGACTGGGTGTTTGGAATGGGCCACACTGAAAATGCCACACTCAGGGCAGGCAGCAAGAAACAGGGCAAATAATCCCCAAAATTGATAGCTTATTCTTAGATTCACCAAGCCAGTAACAAAGCACTCCTGTAGTATCCACTAGTAACAAGAAGCCCCATTAGTCAGTTCAGCCCTTGGCTTCCATCCAGACAAACTGGTCCAATATAGTGACAGGCTACTGAAAACCCAGTTCACCATATGTGAGGTTCTACGAATCCCAAAGTATCAGACACTTAGCCCCAGGTCAATATATATCTCTCAGATCTTACCCAATTTTCATAGTGTCAGCCAATCCTTAGTAAACTAAGAATGTATTAATAAAAGAAAATAATAGAATTATAAATGGCTAAAAGACCATATACAGACCAATGTTTGCAAAGTCCTTAAATCCAGTTTGTAGCCATGAAGGTATAGTCTGTTGGTTTGCAAAAGTCCCTATGGCAACTTCCAAAAGATTGGAAGGCCCCCAGTCCATAGTTCAAAATACTCCTAGTTGTAAATCCAGTCCAAAGAACTGGAAGCAGAACTGAGAGGCAAAATGGAGATCTCAGGTATCTTTTATACTCTCTGCCATGTATATGGAAACATAACTATATCCGTCAAAGCCCACAGCCCCTACGTATGGAAAGTTACTGATAGAGAGGGAGTATAAAGCCACATGTTTGTTTTAAATGCCCCCACATGTTTTGCCGAATCAAAGGAATGGCCACTGGCTCCTTGCTGTCTGAGAGATCCACAGGAAGAGCTATCTGGAGAGTTGATTCTTCTTAATGGCCCATTCACAATGGACTGGTGAGACGGGATGTAAACTACCCTATGAACAAATACGTCCGAGATATAAATGCATCACAAGTAGTCATACCATCAAATGCAGTTGCGATACCTGGATTTAGCCAGGATAATCGTATTTTGACAGACTGTAACTTCTCCACTGATACCTTACATGATGTACTTTGTAAAAGATTTGTTGCAATTAAATAACAATGGTATCAATAATATTATACATGGTCACCCATCTTTTAGCTATCATCACAATACCCCCATAGTTATAGTTCCCTGTTGTGTCCTGCATAATATCTGTGAGGCAAAGGGGGGAAAGCTACTGCCAGTGGGGAGCTGGCATGACTGATTCTGAATAGCCTAATGCAAGGGCCATTTCAAGAGACCAACATGAAGCTATGCAACTGAGACGCTTTGGATGAGCACTCTAACGGCCATTCGCAACAGTGTTCTCTGTTGGAGTGTTCTCTGGTCTGGAGCTTAGAGTGCTATTAGGAGCTGTCTGGTGTTTGCTGAACTTTTATAAATAGGATTGGGACTTTTAGCGAGTCTATGAATTATGTGACACTTGCTGCACATTTACAAGTACTTTTTGCTTCTGCAAAGGACATCTGCGCAACACTCTCAAAAGCCTAGCCTGGGAATTAAATTAACAACATTTTGTTAGACACTTAAAACCATGGACTCAACAGGGATACCAGTTTTATGGCTCATTACAGCAATTTGTAATGTACCCCACTGCTTGCTAACCCTTAATTGCCCACTTCAAACCCCTTATACATAATAATGGAACCCTCAATTGCCCACTTCTTTTCAAGTGGCCTCCTACAACTTGCGTTCCCCCTTTTACTTAATCTGTTTCAACTTGTATTTAGCTCAGGCACTCTAATTTCCTTCCCTGACCTCAAGACCACCTCTGTGTGGCTTGAATGCTTGTACTTTCCATCAACAGATGGTCCAATAAAAGGTTATTCTCTCACCTACCGTGTGTCTCCAATAGCTGTGTCTTGTTAACTTGTGGGTGAGCTGGCTGCCATATTTAAGTGTAAAGATTGTGAGGGAAATGCATGTACACCCTTATCCGAAGTTTGTTCCCCGTCATCAAGCTCATTCGTGTTTACCTGAGGGGACTGTCTTCTGTGATGGCATTTCAAACAGGTTCTGGCTCACAGCCTTGCTGGAGTTCACTGCTAAGTCTCTGCCCTCCTTCCCCTCACTTTTCATGGCCAGGGCCTCTATCTCAGGATCCTCTGAGGTATCACCAGTAGCCTATAGGTTTCCAGTGAGATTCTATGCCATGTATGAGATGCAGTTCACTAAAAAAGCAGCAGCTCTGCAGGGCACCACCATCTATTATTGGTCTCTCTCATGGGCAGCAGGTATAATAGGCCAGGGGAGGGTTCTGCCTCCCTGGCATTGCCGTGGCTGCCAGTCCCCTGGTTGCAGAGTTTTTGGGGGACGTTTTTGAGTTATGATGCTCCATGCAGGTTCTGGGGTGGCAGAGGAGGCAGTATGTGCTACTCAGCTTCCCAGGTTCATCCAGGACTCCAGGAAGTTTGCTGCTGAAGTCTGAAAGCTGAGTAGCACATACTGCCTCCTCAGCCACCCCAGAACCTGTATGGGGCATAGCAAAAGATTCTTCCAGACCAGAGATGCATTCCCCCTGGTGGCTTAGGGCCTGGGGAAGGAAGATGCAGCTGCAACTGGCCTGGGGCTCCACCAAGCAGGTAGGGGGTGCTCAGAGCTTCAGCCATGGCAGTGGGGAGGGAGGGCGGGAGATTAGGGATCTTGTGGATTTAGCCACAGGGGGAGAGAAGGGTCGAAGGGGCTGAACCGGAGCTAGCTCCCCAACAGGGGTCTCCACCAGCCATCCCGGCCTTTCAGTATTCCTCGCAAAGTTCCTTTGTTCTCACGGCACTGCTGCTGATCTGTCATCCCTTCATTCCCTATGCAACTTGCTTGTAGATGTGCATGGCTCTATGGCTGGTCCATAGTTGTGCTTGCATGGTTTCTTCTTCCTACAGACCCAGGAGATCCACTCTCTCTTGACTACTCCGGGCAGGACTGTGTCCAGTGTGTGTCTCCAGCATAGTTGGCTGGGTTCACCAAAGAGGACATACAGGAAAAGGCATTTCAAAAACACACTGGGGGCTTTAAAGACATGGCGGGCAGTGGAGTTTAAAACTGATATCAGAATGGGCACTGTCACAGTGGGGCATTGTGGGACTGTTGGCTGGGGGACTTTCAGGGACTTTCATAGGTCACACTATTTTTACACTTGCTCTGCATTGACCTCAGCATGGCAACCACAGCTGCATGCTGTTGGGGGCAGTGGTTTTACTGCATCAACATCATCAGGCACTTACATCAACCAGAGACAAATCTGAGCATAGACACAGGTACAAATAGGTCAGTTCAAGATCATTTGTATCAACCTAAATTTGTAAAAGGGACCAGGTCTGGGACACTGAAATAAGAGGTAGCCCCTGAAGAAACCAACAAGATGGTAACGGGCATCTTCAAGAAAGCACGGCCACGTTCAGATTTCAGTCGAGCGCTAAAATCTTTCATCAGCTACTAATAAAGCATGAGCTTGTGAACACCACCAAACTGAACCTACTTAGTAGCATGCTGATCTGTTGCGCTGAGGTTAGCCAGAGTTGTGGTACACCACAATCTCATGTGCTGCATTACACCCCGTGCTGGCTACTGTCAGAGACTGGCTCCTGGACACTGTTCCACTCCAGTCTGGCAATTCCTATGTTCCAAAAAGGCTGTCACCCCCTTCTACCTCCGCGTTCGGTGCAACCAACCCTTATAGAGGAAACAGCTATTGCCCTGAGAGTCTGCAGGAGGGGCATGTAGAGTAACTGCATTTCCTAGCACACTCACCACTTCTACGGCATCTCACAGGACAGGTAATGCTGGGCAGCCCATGGCTGCCTTTGCATGGGAAATGCATCCATTTCTCTGGGGGGAATGCCTTTCCTTTTACATGACTCTCCATGCTGAGGCTTGACAAACCAGAACAGACAGCTCCAAAAATAAATGGCCTCCTTTGAAGAAAAGGCTCACAGGAAGGGGACAGAGAATGGGGCTGGTGCTCCAAAGCAATTGAGGGCCTTGGATATATCAGTTGTTTTTTTAAACAAGTGTTGCAAGAACTGGTCTTGCTGCCCCCTCTCCCCAGGGTGAATTCTACTTCCTTGACAACTGGCGCTATGGCAAACGCAAGCATAAAATGACAGTAAAATTCAGGAGGAAACCAGTAAGAGAAGGTAGAAAAAAAAAAAGTCATACCTCCTTTCAGTGCCCAGAACAATAAGCTGCAACTTTCCTCATAGGCTGAGGAGAGAAGTCTCATATATAGGTTGTATCCTATGGCAGTGCAGACTGGCTAGTAAAAACTACCTAAGTACATAAGAACAGCCATACTGGGTCAAACCAAAGGTCCATCTAACCCAGCATCCTGTCCTCGGACAGTGGCCAATGCACAGAACTCAACGAATCAGCATCTCGCCAACTAGAGATTAACCTTAACCCCTCTGATTGTCACACAGAGGTTTCACCCACTATGGGTATTCAGTCCAGGCCTCCTGGCTATCTCCTGGTGACCAGCCAGGGACTAGACTCAGCTCCTCACCCATCTCCATCAAGTTCTACCAGCAGGGACCTAGCTGGGATTACTGAACAGGAGCTCCACCAGCCGGAGATTAAACCCTCCCACTCACATGCCTATTTGCACAGATGAGAACAGTCTCATGCTATGATGAAACCCCTTTATTTTTAAGAGGATTATTCAGTACAGGGTCTTTCAAAATGCACACAAGTTTATGAAAAACAAGTAAAACACAACATGGGGGCATGGTCTGTACATACACGTGCTGAAAACCAGCTTCCTGAGGAGAGAATTTACTGCTAAGAACCCCACCCCTGAAATTAGGACCTTTTTCCCAGCACTTCTGGAGTAACTGGATGGAAAGGAGGAACAGCCAGCCTCCTGCGGGTGGAGCCCTCCCGAGCAGCCTGCTTTGTCACTGGGTTCCTCTCTCCCTATAGTCTTCTAGTACTTTCTATCTAAGCTGAGAGCAACAACCCTGTATCTTCTCCTGCACCTTCTGATGGCTTCAGCTTAAACCACTCGCTCCTTGCTCATTGAAAATAATTGCTCTCTCTTCTCTCCATAACATACTCCTCTAAGGTATTTGCAGACAGCTGTTGTCAAGGCTGCCCTTATGAATTCTAGCATCTTACTCAGCCTGAGCACCTGCAGCCCCCAGCCCTCACTGGGGAGCGGGGCAGCAACTCCGGGGAGGGAGGGGGACTGTGCTCAGGGCTGTAGGGGCAGGGATGGGCAGGGAGGCAGGTGGGAGAACAGGTGGAAAGGGAAGCAGTGCAGCCCATCTTAGGTACGGGCCAAGGATTGGAGCCACCAGGGCCAGGAAGCAGAGCAGGGGAGGCCACGGGATTGGGGCTGCTGGGGCTGAGAAGTGGAGTGGGGGCTGGGAGATTCGTGCTGCCAGGGCTGGGAGGGGTGGTGGGGAGCTGGGGGTTTCAGGCCGCCAGGGCCAGGTGGCGGAGTGGAGGGGCTGGGGAATTCTGGCTGCCGGAGTCAGAAAGCCGGGGGACACACACCACTGGGAGAGGGGGGCTAGGGGTGGAGAGGAGAGGGCAGTGGAAATAACAATAGAGCAATTATAAACAATTGAAAGGTTCACTTCTGAGCATGCTCAGTGGGCATCTGCTCAAATTTTAGCTCTGCTGCCTTTGATGTTGCACATCTGCAGAGTCTTCCAGGCTGGCCGCAGCTGCTGTACTCAGGCTTTTGACAGAGCACTCTGTATGAGGAACGTCATCTGAGGCAACATTTGTCTTATTGAAACACATACGACAACCCTCCAAGCAAAAGCCAAATCAGTATTAACACAAAGGAAGGAGAAAATAAGGAACATGGGAAACAATTGTCCCTCTCATAATTGTAAGGCCATTCTATAACTTTGCTGCCTTCTGCACGTTCTGAAGTTTTTTGGGGTTTTTTACTTGTTTTTTCATTGCAAAAGTACAGCCCTCCCAAAGAACCAGATGTGAGCTGACCTGCTATCCACTCGGACTTGCCAAAAATTCTCTCCAACCACATTTGCACGTTTTCTAACCATTTACTTCCTTGAAGTGTAAATGATGGCACTTAACTAGGGCCACTTACATGTTAATTGCACCAGCAATTTTTCTTTCTTTCTTTTTAAAAGAAAACTAAATATAAAAGAACTGTGCAAATAATTCAACAATAAGGAGGCACAGTTACATTCCCAAGCAGTGCAAAAGACAAAGCCCCAGTAGACACACTGCATTCCACACAAGAGGAATGGATTTTCCACTCTCATTTATCAATGTGAGCGTTTTATGCCCCATCTGCACAGGTGTCAATGACACACACATTATGTCTACACTGCAGCTGGGAGTGAGCCTCACAGACAGACCTCATGCTCGTCGGACTCAAGGTAGATAGAGCACAATGTGGTTGTTTGCACAGGTTAGCCAGCCAAGAAACGGGATCCAAGCTTGGTTGGCTAGCTTGAGCCTCCTCCAGGGCAGCCATGGCCACTCTGCTGTATTTAACACACTAGCTTCAGCCCCATCAAGATGAGGTCTCTCCCCTATGGCTGGGAGCCTCAGTCCCAGCTACAGTGTAGACGTACCCACAAAGTGGAGTGCAATGGAGACCCAATCCCACACTATTTGCTCTTCTGTTTGTGGTCACGTGTACCTCAGTTTAACAAGCTGCTATTGTGTCACACAGTCTCTACACCAATATACGTGGCATGGAGCTGCGGTAGTGCGGCTGATAAGCACTTAACTTTGGCTTTTCCTATGATTTTAACAGTGCAGCCTTGATATAAAACAATGTAGGTTTTGGCATTTCAGTTTATAGCTGTTCCATTTGAATTCACAGTCTCTCCAGGAGACTGGCATGTGAAACTGCATTTAATGCCTTATTCCAGCTGAAATACCTCCCATCCCCTGCATTCCCACCGGACATTAGCCCATCAAAGAAAGAGATGAAGACACTTTGGCATTACTTTTTTCTGATTAACTCATCTTGGCATTTCATTGCCTTACTATTTATCATGTATGTGCCTGGAGGCACTCAGGTGTTGGGCTGGATCACATTTTGTGTGGTCATTTACACCACGACAAAGTGGTGTAAAAGGCTGCCATTCTGATGTGGTGTCACTTGGCCTGGTGTAAATGAGGCCACAAAGTGCAGTGCAGCAGGGAATCAAGCCCATAGGCAGCTCTGTTAATTCTGACCAGCTGCAAGCAATGCAGTTACACTCTCTCATGTGTAATTCCTGGAGCCCCTTTCGGCTGCGATGTTTATTCTCCATCAGTATTGTTGGGCCTCCCCTTCCATGCCATGATCTCCCAGAAAGACTCACCAGCGCTCTGCAAGGCTCATCCTCTTTCACTGGCCCATGCTGATTTGAATTAGTGAAAGTTACCCAGGTCTCCTTCAGCTTGTTCCATCTGAGTCTGTCTTGTAGTCTCTCCTGTTCCTCATTCACTATGATTATGTTTAGTGACAGGTGAAGCCACGTAGCTACTCAGCACTGCAGCCTCTTTTGTGCATGGTAGACTTGCTCTCCCTGGTATGTAGGTGACCTACCCATGCACTTTCCTTTGTTAGCCTCCTGCTTTTTATGTACTTATAAACCATTTAACTTGTTCCTTTTGCTCTCACACTCTCATTTGGTGCCTTTGCTTTTCTGACTTCACTTCTGCAGCTCTCTACTCTGTGCAATTTCTTTTCTTCATTATTTTATACCTACAGTTTTTTTTTCAGTATCAGGGCTCTGGAGGACCTCTGGTGAAGCTACATTGCTCTTTCCCAGGTGAGGATGGGGAGAGCAGTCCCAGGGATGTCATGAGAAGTGCTGTCTCAAGTCTATATAACCAACTACCAGATAAACTTGGGGAGGGAGAAGGATGTCACTGACTCAACACCCAGAGTGCGTCTCTGTCACAGGTGTGCCCGAGGAGAAATGACAAGTGCATCCCAGGTGTGAAGAGAAGCCACCTCAGAAATAAGGGGGGGAATCATTCCAGAATGGAAAGACAAAATCCTTTCCGGTACACTTTAAAAGTGGGTTTCCTTCTCTGAAGTTATTAGCACTTCCTTGGTTGATGCAGATGAGATCCTGTATTCTGGTTTGGGACTCTCCAATGGTTCAGACATGCTAGCCAGGTGGCGCTTCTTCGGCTGAGGCAAGTCCTCCGCTGGGGAAGTGAGTTGTTTTAGCCTCTGCAGAAAGACCAGCAGACAGATGGAGTCTCTGTTAATTAAACTGGTAAACAAACTGACACCCAATAACAATCCACAGTAATTGCTGTGGGCAAAGGCATTTTAGAGAGCTAATCCTCTCCACTTTCCATTCCTCTCCTCCTTCTTTTCTCTCTCTCTCTCTCTCTCTCTCACACTTCTCATACATGATCATTCAACCTCCCCGGGCATCCAAGGTTGCTATTTATTTACATTTGGGGGCACATGTATCACAAGGCACCTAACAGTATTTACAGGAGGAGGGACGGTCTTCTGTTTAAAGCACAGGAGTGGTAATCAGTACACCTGGGTGCTAGGCCTGGTTCAGCCTCACATCTCCAGTTGCCTCAGAGAAGCCCCTTATGACTTAATGTTTCTGTGGTGCTTAGAAGTCACAATTCCCACTGAGGGTTGTGTGGCCCCCCTGCAGTCATTCTTTTCGGAGAGCTGATAATAAAGTAGTGATGATCAGTCACAGATCCCATTCAAATCAATAGAAAAATCAGTATCTTCAACTCTGTCTCGCCTGTGTCATCAACTGTAAAACAGGGTTACAAATACTGCTCTCCTTACATGAGTCCTGGGAAGTTCTGTCATTAGAGGCTGAGACTTGCTCTGCAATCACTGGATAGAAGGTGGTAATATTGTTGTCCCACTGCACACAACTACCCATAAAGCAGCTCCACAGGGGGGATATGCATTTGGTTTTAGTCCTCTCTTCCCCGCTCCATGTTTCTCGCATTCAGCTCACACCCTCCTGAGACCCTGAACTCCCTAGCGCTACCACAAAAAAGTGTTTCTCAGTGGTTTCCACAGACTCATTGAGCATCAAAACATTTCTGTAACAGACATTGATATTCATAACAACATGTGTCTTTCTACTCAGCCTGTCTGGCTCAGCTCACACCACTCATCTGGTCGCACACTTACAGACCGTATCACAAACAGGGCTGAGCAATTATTTCATTTATATAGTTAATTTTGATGCTCTCTGCTTGTGAAGTGCCTGCCAACAGCTTGCGGTTTTCTCTCATGTATTCAAAAATATTCATCCAATAATTTCTGGAATAGTTCTTGGCCAGTAGCTTGGCTGTGATTCCATGTTTGGAATTTCAGATGATTTTAACTGGACACCCAAGGTAACATTGTTTGCATTTCCTGACTGGCCCACTAGAACTGTAGGAGTCAGCCTGCTAGCGTGATAGACACAATTATTATTAGAAATTTGCTCTCCGTATATTCGCTACGATATTCACTTTAATAGAGTATGCCTTTCCTTGGAGCATTGCTGACAGTTCATTCGTTTCTTATAATATTCTCAGGCAATGAATGAAAAAGAGGCACAAACAGATAGAGATTCTGTTTCAAAATCAGAACAAATATTTACAGAGGGTTTTTCTGGGATGGGGGCAGGATTTGGCAGAATATGTACAGCTTGTCACAGATCCTTTCCTGTACTTCCAAACCACATCCTCAGAAGCTTCTTTATAAAGATGCAGTTAAAAAGTCAATGGACATTATATCTGACATTATATAAAATGAGAAATAAGCAGAAAAATCCTTCATCTATACTTGGCTAAATCAGTCACTTGAGCACACCATTAATTAGCACTAACTGCATCATAATAAAATAGTTGGCAGCTACAGGAATTTTTTGGCTGTAAATCTCAAAATGCTTACTAAAGGTGGGTATTATTCCCATTTTACAGATGGGGAAGTTAAGGCACAAAGGCCCCATCTACCTTTTAGACCAGACAGTTTAATACCTTTCATCTGTGTAAGCTGGTTGTGTTATAGATAGGAAGCTGATGTCTTATCTACACATAAGTTGTACCACTTCAATTGTATCATTCTTGTTAACACAATAACAACCCCTCTGCGGTGCATATATGTGTGTGCACCAGGTACCCTGAGAGCTGGCAGGTGTAGAATTTCTGGTAGGGTGACCCAAGACAGAAATGTCAAAGGGTCAGAGCCAGATGAAAAAAAATTAGAGAGAATACTATGTGTGGAATAAATTTTATTGTGTTCACCAAGACATGTGCAAATGTGCACCACCAGTAGAAACACATGCTTCTGGTTGTGGGTGCTCTGCTAATCAATCGAGGGGTGGCCCAAATGCTCAGCTTACAGGGAACACTGGGACCCAAATTACAGGCAGTCCACGGGTACTCACAAAAATGCTCTCTGTTACAGAAACAACCCAAAGACAAGAAGAATCCCTCACACACTGTCAAATACAAGTATCAACTGCAGAGAACCATGATGTGATGGATGTAAGATAAGATATATTACTGATTAACCAGCAAAGCCAGCTGATGTTATGATGCTGGAGAATCAAATCTGCAAGGAAATTTTTAATCTGAAATGGGGCATCTTCATGGCTAAAGCCAAGAATTGGATTGTCAGATAATTTCAGAGCACAAGTAAACAGACACAAGTTATCAGAGAAATGAACATCTTTGGGCTAAGTATACATGGACGGACTGAGAGATGAGGTGGACTGCACCCATCTAATTATCATTGGAATGCATGGGTGAAGAGAGGATGATAAACATTGGGAAGGTATAAGTTTAGCAAGGAAGCAACTACAGCACTGAAGGAATAGACTTGTGTAAATTCAAGAATATTGACCTCTCGCTTTGTGACAAACCATACCAATGTCACACTTGTTCAGTATTATGCGCCTAAGAAATGATTGTGTTGAACAAGTCAAAGATTGTTTCTATGACAGGTGGCTAAGTGTCCTTGGCAAGATCAATAAGTATGATATTGTTATCTCTATGGGAGATCTAAATGCACAGGCTGGTGATGAGAATACTGGATCTGAACGTATTATGGGCAGATGTAGCATATTAGAACAGACTGACAATGGGAAATGTTTTTTGAATTCTTTTTAGTGGGTGCTAAAGATGGTCACTGTTGGACACCAGGCCATCTATGAGTGCAAGTATCAGAAGAGACCACAATCTTGTTACAGGGACAATCAAAATAAAACCACAGAAAATAACACCATCCAAGGCAGAGGGCATGTGAGATACTAGAAAGTCAGTAGAGGCAATAGTGAAGGCACATTTAAAGTTGCAATTTAGCAATAGATTTGAAGAGTTAAAGACACAGATGGATGACAGAAAAACAAGGACAACTTTTCAAAGAAATGAGAATGAAGCCAGAACTGCCATGGAGAGGTGAGAACATCTAAGAAAGAAGAACGGCTTCAACCGAGTACATAGGAGCTAGCTGAAGATCGGGGGAAAAAATAAAGAAGAGAATTCTACAAGATCAAGACAGCAGTAAAAGAGCTATTCTGCCACAAAAATATGCCGACGGAGACAAGGAAGTTAAAAGATGAGCTGGAAGAAATCCTAGAGAATGGATAGAAAATAAAGCAAGAGACGCTGAGGAGGCACACAGCAGAGAGGGTTCTAAAAAGCTTTCTCTAGTATCTAAATGACGGATATCCCATCTCTAACATTGGTAGCATAGTGTGGCTAGACTCAAGATGGTACGATTTCAACAACAAAGGATGGACAGAGTGCCCGTTGGAGGGTACATATCCAAGCTGTGCATAACCAGCCAGAACCATTAACACGTACTGAGAAATGTGAAGAAACAGAAGTCTTATCTAGATCGCCTCAGAGAAAGGAACTAAGGCTATAAGCCAGCTAGAGAATGTTCAAACACCAGGCTGTGATAAAACAGATGCTGAAACATTAAATGCGGCGGAGGAAGTGATAGTGAATTATATATGCAGGCTGCAGCGAAGGGTCTGAGGAAAGGATACTCATCTAAAGACTGGAGAAGAGGTGTTATCTGCAAAATGCGTGAAAAGGTAGAGAGCTCATTTATGATAACTGGAGAAGAGTGACATGCCTAAGCTGCACTTGGAAAAGTGTTCTGTATTACCATTTGAACGGGATGAAAACTATTACTGATAAAGTATTCAGGCAAGAACGGGCTGGATTTCAGACTGGTAGGTCATGTTCAGAACAGATTTTCACCTTGAGAAGACTTACTGAGAAAGGCTTAGAATACATGAAGAAGAGCGTTTTCAATATCCTTGCTTTTACTAAAGTGTTTGATAGCATGCAGAGAGAAGCTCCCTGGAAGATCTTGAGAGACTATGGAATTCCAACAAAGACCGTTAATTTAATAAAAGCTTTGTATGACACGGCTGTATCAGTACCGAGAGTGGAGACACAGAATGGTCTAAGATTGTTACCAGCATAAGGCAAGTGTGACAGTGCACCCTGTATTCTTCACAGTAATATGATTATGATATGATATAGGATATCATATATTTTATTCAAGGTAAGTCATGTGAGATGTCATTGAAAAGGTTATGATTTGCTAACTATGATCTTCCTATTTATATGCATATAACATTTTGTATCTGAAGTTAGGAATACTGACTATGTATCTGTATTTCAAAAGATAGTTACCTGGGTAACACCCACTAGACAAGATGCATACAGCCTAGATCAGTGTTTCTCAACCAGTGGTACGAGTACCCTTTGGGGTACTCAAGAGAAGTCTGGGAGGTACATCAACACAACTGAAATTTGGAGAAAACTGAATTTTCGTTTTAAGTTTTACAGCATATTATTATTATTGTACTTTTTACACCCAAAAATGTCATCGCCTGCCTGGCTACGATTAAGTTGTTTAAACAAATGTGTTGCAACGGTAGAAAAAAAAAAGTTGTGTGTCTGAAAACTGTAGGTACTGGGGGTACTTATAATTTTTTTTTTAAAGTGGTACTTTATAAAAAAAAAAAAGGTTGAGAAACACTGGCCTAGATAGCTGGTGGGGAAGAGTCATTAGGGGAAAACAATAGGCCTTAAGCGAAGCTTATCTCCCACCTATCAAGCCTTCCTGAGACCACTACAGACACCCTCTGAGTAATGGCTGTTATGACTCTACAAGGATATGTAGTAAGACCACATGTCTCTATCTTCCAATTTGGGATGTCACTATTTTTCTACAGATGGGTCTGGGAACCAAGCTTTGAAAAAGAGTGTTCCCTCGATATGCAAAAGCTCTATAAGAGGGGGAGTGACATCAGCTGGAGTTCTTCACTCCCCGCACAAGGCAACTCCTGGGAAGACCTGAACTGGGGGAAGTGCTGGACCCAGGTTAAAAGGATTTTTAGCCTGTGAATGGAACACCTGGGGGATTCCAAGCTGTAAAGCAAGTGCAGCTTTCCCCTTAAGACTGCAGCTTGTTTGTATCATCTCTGAGGGTGAGAATCTGCTAATTCATATCCACTCTATTTAATATAGTGAGTTTAGTTTGTGTTTTTTTGTTTATTTGCTGGGTAATCTGCATTGATCTGCTTGCTATCCCTTATATTCACTTAAAATCTAACTTTTGCCACTAATACTGATTTTTTCCCCTCTAAGCCAGTATGTGAGAATCATAACTCAGGGGCAAAAGGCTGTTACACATTCCTGAGGGAGGGGGCAAATTTTATGAGCATATGCTTTACAGTTCCCTGTGTAGTGCAGATGGTATCATCTTGGGTTTACACTCCAGAGGGCTGTGTGTGTGTGCCTGAGGAGCTGGTTGTTGCCCTATCTGAAGTCTTCCAGTGCAGATGTCTCTTTGTATGCTGGTGAAAGTGAAGGCTAGAGCCTGGAGGGCTTGGCAGCTTGTGACAGCAGTACAGTGTGAGAGGGAGCCCAGGCTGGTAGGTTAGGGGAACTCAGTGGTACTCCAGGACCAGGTGGCACCTTGGGGGGAACCAGTCACAGCAAGATTGTATATTTTCCCCTCATCCTCTGTATTATCATAGACTTTGCACGGATAAGACTGACAACTACTAATGAGAATACTGGCATTGTTTTGGAAAGTAACAAAGCTCAAGACTGAGATTTTGCAGCCAATATAGTCATGCTGGATAGTGACTGGCATGGAATGAAAACAAAAGTGCCACTTTTTCCCTTTGCCTGTGTTGCTTAACCTCTATTCATTCCCCCACTCCACCACTTCCCCCCAGGTTCCTCCTGCTCCATCCCCCCACCTTTTCCAGTTCCCTTCCACGAGCATACCACACCCCTGCTCTTCCCTTTCCCTCCTAGCACCTCTTGCATGCCACAAAATGGCTGATCACAGTGGGAGGGAGGTACTGGGAGGACAGGGGAAGAATTGATAGGTAGGGCCACTGGCAGATGGCAGGCACTGGGAGGGGAGGGTGGAGCTGGATGCTGGTGGGTGCTAAGCACCCATTAATTTTTTTCCAGGGGTGATTGAGTCAGTGCCTGTGAATGAAAAGACACTCTATGAGCATAAAAAGAAGTAGCCAGAGTGGGACTTTATATCAGTATGCAGAAGACCAAAGTTGTGGAAACAGGAGAGAAGGCTGTCAACATGGGCAGATGTGTGATTGATGGAGAGGAGTACAAAAGAACTGATGACTTAATCTTTCTTGGAAGTACACTATCTGCTAATTTCCATCTCAATAAAGATGTGATGGCAAGAATCAGCAAAGCCAGTGGATCATTTTCCCAGGTGCAAACATCTGAAAGAATAAGACACATCTAACACACTAAAATGAGATTGTACAATTCTATTGTTCTCCCAGAAACATGGCATAAGTCACAAGTACACAAGCAGAAGCTGAAAGCACTCCACAAACACTGCTTTAAAAGAATCTAAGGCGTTTACTAGAAAGGTCATGGAGCCAATGTGGAAGTGTTGCATCACATGGGTCAGTGAGTCAGAGATTCATAGATGCCAAGGCCAGAAGGGATCTATGTGATCATCTAGTCAGACCTCACATATGACACAGGCCATAGAACTTCCTAGAACTTATATTTTAGACAAACATCTAATCTTGGTTTTAAAATGGTCAGTGATGAAGAATCCATCAGGAACCTTCACAACTATGATAGTTAGGACATACTAACAGGCTGCCCCGTGGCAGAAGCACAAAGTGTATCTTAAACTGGATTCCTCCAGAGGGCAGAGAAGGAAAGAAGGCGCGGAAGACATTGGAGGACTTACTGCAGGATAACTGAAAATGTTGCCATTGTGGAAACTACATATGATAGAGTCCAACATCTTGCTCTGGACAGACAGCAAGGGGGGGAAAATGGGTAACCTCATGTGCCAGAAGGCTTAGGAGATTCTCAAACTAAAAGTTAAGAAGAGCTACACTAATGTAAAAGTGCTTTAACCCATCTAGCTTATTCCACTCTGGGAAGGAATTCAGGTAAGCCCACTAAAAGCACCTTTGTGCCAGTGTAACTGCATCCACATTAAGGGTTGTACCAGTATAACTAGTCTGACTAAAAACAACAATCCTAACTGAAATAACTGTCCTGGTACAAAATCTGTGTGGACTAGACCAAGGTGTTAAAGGCCTTTACAATTGTGTACAGCTGCTGCAGCTGATAAAACCACCCTCTCCTCCTGTGCAGAGCAGGCCAGTGAAGCCAAACCATTTGTCTAAGATAACGGGGGCAAATAGCAGCCCACAGGCTGGATCCAGTTCCCCAAGGTTAGCCCCTGACAAGCTGTCACTGCTATATTTACCTGTCCGCAGGTATGAGCGTTTACAGCTCCCATTGGCCGCAGCTCACCATTCCCAGCTAATGAGAGCTGCAGGAAGCAGTGTCATGGTCCACATCCACTTCCCGCAGCTTCCATTGGCTAGGAAGAGTGATCTGTGGACAACAGGAGCTGCAAACACCTATACCTATGGAGGCGCAGGTAAATAAAACAGTGGTGGCCCACTAGGGGCTAACCCTGGTGAACCACCTCCATTTTATTGCCCACCCCTGGCCTCAGAGAGAGAAGCAGTCAATACCAGAAGGCAGGTCTCCCAACTCCCAGTGCTGTTTCCAATCCAGGAGGTCACAGCCCTTGACCGTCTTCTCTGCCCTCCTCCCCTCTCCTTTTGCTCAAGGCTTTTCTCGCCACTCTCTTCTGAAGGGGGCTTTGCCTTGTAATTCATTGGGCACCTGAGGTGGGCACTGATCAGCACTGTCACACAGCCTGTCACTTCTAATTAAGTTAGAGTCACCAGCCAGTAAGTAGGAGCCTCATGGGCACAGATTCACCTTCCCTGTGGTGAGAGGGCTGGAAAGGACATTGTGAGCCTAGTGTCTTCACTGGTGCAATAACACTGCAGGGGTCTCCTCTTCACTCATCTCCTGTGGCAAGATTTGAATAACTCCCCCCAGCTGCCCAGAGAACAAAGTTACATTCCATCCTCCTTGATTCATTACATTTCCAGTAGCCTGAGCTGTCAATCAAACTAGGACAAGCGGAGCGGAGACTGTGCTTCTCAAGATCTATACAAAGAAGTAACCCAGTGTCGTGTGTATGGACCTGCGCCCTACACACTAGTAGAACATGGGGTGGCCACCTCCATGGTGCGTTTTTCTCTTTCTTTCTTTCTTTCTTTCTCTTTTTCTCTCTCTCTCTCACACACACACACACACCTCCCCCTCCTTAGGACTGAGGTTGGGAGAGGTAGAGACAGATTCTGTTATGATCGCTCTGCACCATGCTGGGGGAATCCTCCACTAGCCGGCTAGGTCAGCATTACACCACCATTGTCATGCATATCGGCTGCACAGAGAACTGTGGATCTGGCCTTCTCCAGGAAGGCCCAGGATGCTTTTTGGTCTCATGGGAGCTGAACTCTCTGAATTCATGAGAACCATCCCAGGGCGGCAGTGACCACTGTAGGACATTCTACCGTAGGCAAACCACATGTCACCCTGACTGAAGGACTTAGCCAAGGAGGTCCTCACTGAGATGTCGTCCTCTGAGCCCCACTCTGGGAGTATTACCCTGGGAGGTAGCAGGTGATTCAGACCAATGCTTTGTGTATTGACCATGGTCTACTGAAGTCACTGGGAGTTTTGCCTGAGAAAGGACATCAGGATTTGTACTCCTATAAACTGGCAGCTACCAAATGAAAATACCTTTGTCCTAAGATGCCTGATCCCATCACCTTCAGCCTCAGGTTCAAATGGTCCTGCTGCTTCCCCATTTTCTCCAGCATCCAGTCTAAAACATTCCTCTCTCTTTTTCAACCCCTCCATGGACTTGTTACACACTGAATTGTCTGAATGGCATTCATGTTTGAGAAAACTGCTGTACTAACAGCGACACAGATCATGGGCAGCATGTTCGGCATCAGGGGTATCTTCATCCCCACTGTCCCACTTATGTGTCCAAAAGACGATCCCTAGTGACCACCTCTGGGAGTAGGAGAGTAATTAATTTCCCCACACTTCTATTCATCTGTGGCCTTTCTGCTAAGCCTGTCAACAAGTGGTTTATTGGGACCTGATGCAGAGATGGTTTCATACAAGTACTGGATGGAGCCCATCTATTCATTTCACACAAGCCAATGGAAAGCACCCACACAGATGTCAATCACTGCTGACCTCAGCTTGATTTGAATCTGGGACCTAGACATTCTAGATCTTCTTTTACCTGTTTTAGTGATCCCTTGGTTTTCAGCAGGATGATGATGGCGTAGAGCGGAATGCAGATCATGGAAGACAGAGCCATCAACCAGCCCAAAACATAGCCCCAGGGAGGGTACACGTAGGAGTTGTTGTATTTGAGGGGTGTGTACTTGATCAGTGAAAATAGGAAGGTTGCCTGGAGAACAGATAACATAAAAGTCAACATTGCAAGTGGGTACATGGTGAGTCAGAAACAGGAGGTGAAAGGGAAGTATAAGCTCCTGACAAGGGAAGCATAAGCAGTAGAAGATTTGTGATGACCTTGCCTAGTTATTTCCTTGTTCCTATGTATTTGGGAGTTGAAAATATTGTGATGGGCACATACGCTGCTGTTACTTACCAACATTAACTGAATTTTAGGGCATTTTTTATTTGGAATTTTCCCCTGCCCCTGTGCTATTTTCCATTTACCAACCCCTCCTCTTCCCCGGACCTTCGGGATGCGAGCCTCAGTGCTCTTCTGCCTTCTATCCCTCACCTTCCCAGCTCCTACCCAAATCCTTGCCCTGCCTCACCCTCTCCAACTTGGATCCTCTAAAGCATCAGGAAATTCTCTCTCCCACCAGTGGAGGTGTAGGAGACAGGTCTTTATTTGTAAGTTCTCTGTCATGAGGATGCAGAGACTCTGGAGCAGCCAATCCGGGGCTGTAGCTTGAGCAGTTTCTCTGGTGACTCTTGGCTTAGTAATGCCTCTGACATGGCTGACTTTTGAGATCTCAGAACAGCCCTGGAGCACCCTCAGGTCCCCTCTGCAAATACTCTGAAAGCTGCTCTTTCAGCCAACACCAGCCCTGTTGGGCTCTCAAACCACTGTGCTGTCAGCAACTCACGTATGACCAAGCAGCAATGTTCCCTCTAATCTTTTCCATCCATCTGTGGATTTTGTTTCCACCCATGCGCAGAATAAATTGGATCTGCACCAAGGCATGTGCCAATGTGCACCACCAGTAGAAACAAAACCCCAGCTGTGGTCTCTCTGCTAACCTGCTGGGTGGCATTTGAATTTCTCCTGTACAAGCGCCCAGCTTACAGGCAACGCTGCCAAACAGCAGCTCTGAAAACTCTCTGGTTGTTTTTCACCTTCATTGGAGCCTCCAAGAGGCAGCTCCAAAAGCTGTTTGTGCCTATCTGAATGGTTGAAAATGTTGGTCATAGTGCCTGATCCCGATCCATTAAGGTCAATGGCAAACACATCTCCCGGCATTGATGGGAGCAGGTTTGGACCCATAACGTCTCTTGAAACCAGTGAGGACAGAACTGGGCATGACACAAAAATAATTAAAACCTTTCCTTAATTATAAACAGTTTTCTTCACACATAGGCGGTGGGTGCATTGTCAAAGTGCTTTGCCTTTGTGGAACACCAAGGGCTTTTTTGAACTACAGGGCATCACAGAAATGGAGACCAAAATGAAAATTGCAAGACAACATAATTCTTTAAAGGGCTGAAATTCAAAAATGATTCAACCAATTCCCTTCAGGCTTTGCAGATACATTAGCCTTTGCCTTCAGAATAAACATGCCAATTTGCAGGCTAAATTGAAATGTCCAAACCTAAGGAAAGTCTTTACAATGGAAATTGATTCCAACTTCAACTCTAGAGAAGCTACTGCTGCTCCTAACAATTCTGTGAAACAACAGCGCCTCTCACAAATTCTGAACTTCACTCAGATTCCAGGATCCCTGGACAAACATGCCTCACCATACCATGTACCTACCAAACAAACACCAGGGGTGACAACCCACCAGCACATCTTAATAAGTGGCCATGGCCGAAAACCAATCATGTCCTCGATGTTGTCATAGAAACGGTCTGCACCTGGATCACAACAGGGACAGAGAAAGAGAGAGGAAAGGGTGTGATAATTTTTGTTCCTCAGAATTATTCTTGCCAAGTCTAGGTTAGTTACGCTCTACTTGAACGGAAACTCTAAATCCACACAGCAATGGTGTATTTAGTTCTCCAAGTGCCCAGAATTTCTGGAATTCAGGCCACCTATTTCAATGACAAAATATTGCATTAGGTCTAGGGTTGTTATTTGCTACAAGACAAGAGGGGGCAATTCTCTCTTGCTAGACCTCGGTTTTCCCCCTCACCCATGCACCACTATATCTTCCATTTTTTGCTCTCCCCTTCCCCCCTTACACACACACTTGGGATATGGTCATCAAGAAAGCAAACTTTGCCCACATGATTTTTTCTGAAATGACCCCTCCGGTTTAGGTGTCTCACTTTAGGCATCCACTCTTAACAATTTAACTGAAAATAACTTCCTAACCCAGATGAAACCCTCCCCTGTCAGAGTAAGTCTGTGGGTCTACATAGACTTTGTAACATGCCCAGTAGGTCAACAAGAGACAGTTCTGTTAATTTAACTGTGGATGTGGGTGGAGGTACCCTCTGAAGAACATCCTGCCCTCGTAACCAAACAGACATCTGGGGCTTTCAGCTCAAGAGTTCTAGCTGGTATCTAAAGCTGGTCAAATATTTTCCATTGATGTTTTTGACTAAACTAAAGATTTTCCATAAAGTGTCGACTTTCCACAAAATAGATTGGTCTTTTTTGGTTAAAAACTGAAAACTACAAAACCAAAACTTTTTGCTGAAATCCAAAAAAATTCAATTTGCAAATGTTGTCATGGTGCCTAATGGGAATTGAAGCTGTAAGACTCATACCCTCAACCTGTGACTAGGTTCCCCAGCTGGATTATATCTTTCATGTTGCACCACACTCATGTGATTCCCCTGATGCACTGCAGTGGCTCAGCAAAGAGGGGAGACTGTGTTGTTTTTGAGGAGCTATAGTCTGGCCAAAGAAGAGAAATTGAAGACGAGGAACCAGAAAATTCCCATGAGCCATAGAAGTAGCAATTTTGAATTTCTGATTTTGGCCAAATATATTCAATGGGGTTGGGGGAGGGCTCCTGAAAAACTGAAATTTTCTACTGGGGGAAAGCAGTTTTTTTGACCAGCTCTGCTGATACCACTTGCCCAGTTCAAACATGGTCATGGAACAGACTCAGTGACATTGCACAATCTTTCCACTGGAACACATTGTGATGTTAAATACAGTCTGGGCAAATTGACCCAGGTGTAAATCTGCTGACGTCAATGGAGTGTCATGAATTTAATCCTGGATTTCTCTACAAGGTCAAGTGAAAGGGAGATCCTGGATAACAGGGTCCTTTTCAAAAACAATATACCAAACAATATACCAAATGAGCAAGGAGAACACAGAAGACACCTCTGCAAAGAAATATGTATTTTACTAACTATATTTAGTAGTATCATTAATGTTTCCTTTTCCAAATGTGTTTCAGCATAAACACCATTTTCTGTGGTTCCAGCACATCCATCGCAAACAGTGGATGGTGTAATAGAACACAAGGGGACCTCGCATTAATGGATCTGCAGCATCCTTGAACTTAAGGTGTGCACAATCTACTTTCCTCAAGCAGATGACAAAGTAATCAGGCTTAAGAATGTATCAGTTCAGCAGTCACCATTGCTTTCTAGCTAAGCAATGTGGAGGCATGGCATGTGTTGCCCTTTCTCCCCAGTACAGATTTGGAAGGATTATATACATTACTGGAGGGAATGCCCTAAAGATCTTTCCAGAGAGATCTTCGCTGGAAGGAACAGAAGTGTCTGCTTTTATCCTTCAGAGGGGTAGCCGAGTTAGTCTGTAACAGGAAAAACTTAAAAAACAACAAATAGTATAGTCACACCTTAAAGACTAACAAAACATGTAGATGGTACCATGAGCTTTCGTGGGCACAACCCACTTCTTCAGATGACTGGAGTGTTTGAAGTCCAGATCCAAGAATAAATAAGGAAAGGGGGAGGAGAAGGGAAAAAAGGAGGGGAGGAAGAAAAAAAAGAGATACGCTTCAGAGGGATAGCGGAGTTAGTCTGTAACTGGACAGACTTAAAAAACAACAAATAGTCTAGTAGCACCTTAAAGACTAAATAGATACAAGAGGCTGATAAGAACCATTAGTTTGCATTTGGAAAGGAAGATGACCAACACCAGATTCTACACAGACATCAAGAACCATTAGCACCTTCATTGTTTGGTTGGTTGATAATGTGCGAGCCATCCAATATCATGATTCATACCATTTGCATGATAATTAAACTTGTGAATGAAGTTAAGTTCCAATCCTTCTCTGTGTATTTGGCTTGTGGAATTAGTCTGAAACAAAGCAGTGACTTGGAGATCCATTAATGAGTGTCCAGGAAGATTAAAGTATTCTCCAACAGGTTTTTGTGTGTTGCCTTTTTAGATATCTGATTTGTGTCCATTAATTCTTTCCCATAGAGATTGTCCAGTTTGGCCAATATACATTGCAGTGGGGCATTGTTGGCATTTGATAGCATAGATCACATTAGTGGATGTGCATTAAATGAGCCTTTGATTTGGTGGCTGATATCATTGGGTCCAGTGATGAAATCGCTGGTATAGATGTGTGTGCAGAGTTGGCACCGAGGCTGATTGCAGGGGTGGGTTCCTAGATGATTATGATGGAGGTGTGTTGCGTGGTTACTGGAAATAATTTGTTTGAGGCTAGGGGGTTGTCTGTAAGCGAGAATTGGCCTTTCCCCCAAGGCCTCAGAGTGAGGGGTCATTTTCTAGGATTTGCAGCATCCTTGAACTTAAGGTGTGCACGATCTACTTTCCTCAAGCAGATGACAAAGTAATCAGGCTTAAGTATTTATCAGTTCAGCAGTCACATTGCTTTCTAGCTAAGCAATGTGGAGGCATGGCATGTGTTGCCCTTTCTCCCCAGTACAGATTTGGAAGGATTATATACATTACTGGAGAGAATGCCCTAAAGATCTTTCCAAAGAGATCTTCGCTCAAAGGAACAGAAGTGTCTGCTTTTATCCTTCAGAGGGGTAGCCGATTATTGATAATGCGTTGGAGGGGTTTAAGTTGAGGACTGTAGGTTAGAACAAATGGAATTCTGTTGTTTTCTCTTCTGGGCCTGTCTAAGTAGTTCATGTCTGGGTACATTTTTGGCTGTCAATTTGTTTTTTCACTTCACCGGGTGGGTATTTCAGTTTTAAGAATGCCATATATAGATCCTGTAGGGGTTTGTCTCTGTCTGTGGGATTGGAGCAAATACGGTTGTATCTTAGAGCGTGGCTGTATACAATAGATTGGGAAATGTGTTCGGGATGGAAGCTAGAGGCATGAAGGTAAGTATAGTGGGAGGTAGGTTTCCGGTGTAGGATTTTGGAAATTTGTCCATCATTTAATAGTACTGTAGTGTCAAGGAAGTGGAGTTCTCATGTGGACTGATCCAGGCTGAGGTTGATGGTGGGGTGGAAGTTGTTGAAATCCTTATGAAATTCTTCAAGGGTTTCTTTATCGTGGGTCCATATGATGAAGTTGTCATCGATTTTTATCCTGTGCATCCTAAGAGTCACCATACTGGAACAAAGCAATAGCCCACAAATACTAATATCTCCTCTGCAAGTGACCAGAGTTGGATGTATTAGAAGACACAAAAAAAAGGTACTGACAGTTTCCTAATTTTGCAAACCTACATCCACGGGGGAAATTTCTTTCTGAACCCAACAGGATGCAGAGGTCTTATAATGTTTTATATAGCCTATAAGAACCATAGATGCTGTTAAAGTGTGTCTAATTCATTTATGAGATGATTAAGTATTGGATTTCTCAAGAATATCCAGTGATGGTGAGTTCCAAAGGTTAATTATACAGTGCATTAGAGAGAAAAAAAGATTTCCTTTAATCCATTTCAAATGTGTTCCTCTGAGTCTCCCCTTGTTCTTGTACTATGAGAAAAGATTAAAAGGTGTAATTGGTCTATTTATACAGTAACTACCATCCTCAGTTTGATTGCCCTTCCCTGGATGCTTGTATTTCTTCTCTCTCTCATTTGAGATGACATCACCAAAGCAGCAAGCAGTATTCAACCATACACAATCCATGTACAAGACAGCATAATAATTGCTATGTCCAACTTGTCCAAGATCCACCCAACTAGGCAATAGGAAAGCCCAGAGCGGAAATCCTTAGCTGGTGGAAACCGGCATAACTCCAGTTGAGGATCTGGCCCCCAAGTTCTTCAGACACTCAGATCTCTGAGCTATCCATTAAACATCATCATCGTCTGTTTTATTCTCTCTTTTCTAGATGCATCTTTAGTCACCTCTTCAACTGCCACTGCACACTGAGCGGACATCTTCACTGCGCTGACCACAGTGAGGCCTAGATCTCTTCGCTGAGAGGATGAAACAAGTTCAGATGCCATCGCTGCACATGTATGTGTTAAATTATTCCTTCCAACATGCATTACTTTGCCCTCGTCTACATGGGACTTCATCTGCCGTGCTGGTGACATTTCAAAAGTGGCTCAAAGTCATTTTAGTTCAGGAGGGGATAATGGGAGGGAGTAGAAGTGTAAGGTACTGGGTCTTGGGAGACTGCAGATTAAATCATAAGCAATCTGCACACTTGGCAGAGACATACCTCTGAAATGTCACATGCAAATGTAGAAAAAGAGTAGATCATTGTGGATGGGAAAGCTGCTAAAGTGGATACTTCCTTAGAGACCCCTGTTATTCCAAAACAGAAGGCAGATCTGAGGAGAAGACTCCAGGATGGACAAGAAGCAGCTGGGGAAGCTGAATGACATCTTGAAGAGTAAGAGGCCTCTCTTTTTGAGAGGATCAGGATGACACTTACCACCTGCCATGGAACAGAAATATGGGCTCTGAGCAAGGTGAAGAAGAATGAAGCAGAGGTGCAGTACATGGTACCTATGTGAGTGGGCAGAACAGGACAGCTCATTGACCATGAAAATGCTGTAATCATGGGCAAGTGCGAGGTATGTCATGAGAAGAGGTGGGAGAACTTGAAACCAACACAAGGCAGGACAAAGAGTACACTGGAGATAAACAAATAGAATGACACTGGCAGTCTCCAATGCAAACCTCATGCAGCAACATTTAGACCAGAATAATGTCTCCAGAGGCCTTCCCCCTGTCAAAAATAGGAGACCGATGAGAAGGTACGAAAGAGCATATGTTTGCAAAGGATGATAAGAGAGAAGCTAAGGCCAGGTCTACACTCATAAGAAACTTCGAAGCAAGATATGCAACTCCAGCTACATTAATTACATAGCTCAATTCGATGTACCTCATTTTGTATTTCCCTCCCGTTGGCTTCCCTTACTCCTTGCACAAGCAGGAGTACCGGCAGCCAGTAGGAGCACCCTCCAAGTTCAATTTAGTGCGTCTTAAGTAGACGCACTAAATCAAACTCCAGAAGATCGATTGTGGCAGCACTGATTGTCCATCTAGTGAAGACATGGCCTTAGACAGGGCAGCCTGGCAAAGAGGCAGCACAGCTCTCTAAGGAACCCATCCACTGGATGGCAGGGAATGCACAAGTAGGCTGAGGTTGCAGAAGGGAAAGGAAAACAAGAGTGAGTTGTGGGGGCATGAGAAGAGCAGGAAAGAGTATTGGCCAGGGAACATGTTATGAAAGAGAAGAGGCGAAGGCAAAGCTGAAGATGGGAGGAGGGCCAAAAAAAAGTTTGATTTATCCTTATGTGTTAAGTATAGGACCTTGGTCTGCTGGGTGTGGCACAAACACGTGGGAAAACAAAGTCCCTGCCTTGTGAGTTTATCATTGCGATGACAGCAGAGCTCCTGAAATACAGCACCCCATGAGGTGGGATGAACTCTCACACCTCCTGACAGGCTTGGTGCAGCTGCGGCTCGGGCACAGCACTGCTTCCTGTAGGCCCTTATTCCCCCCTCCCCCGTGCAAGCACTGGGCATGTTTTGGAATAAATTAGACAAGTCCGGTGGATTCTCTACTCTATAGTGATGGTTCATGGTCCCAAGGAGGGGGTGATGGCAGGCAGAGGTCACTGAAGCCATGCTCCCTTCCTCCAGCCATGTCTCCTGCACAGGCTATGGGGACTGGGGACGATATAAAGACACTAAAGCAGCTCCATCCCCTTAGGTTCTCCTGCGCAGCTGGAACTCTCTAGCACATGGCTATGGTGGTTACCAAAAGAACAGTGTAAAGTATCCTCCGTGCAGCCATGATAAACAACAGCTGCTCTCTCCAAACTCAGTCTGACAGTGCTGCCTCGGCTTCTCTCCAGAAACTTCTTTCCCCTTCCCATCCCCTTAAAAGGGCCACATTCCTGCTGGAGCTGGGCATGGGCTTATCTTCATGGCAAAGTTTAACTCAAGTTATAATGCAAGTGCTGCTGCTCACTTGAGTCCCTTCCACACACAAAAGCCCTGAACTCATCTGGGGTGGTGCTTTTAACTCAAGGGGACTAGCCTGTCAGGGAGCACAAGCTCAAATTCAAGTGAGCCCCACTCATTGAATGCAAGTTCGCTCCACTGGAGCGCTCCTAGTTCTCAGTTGCCTTCTCAGAGTTCCTCCTTTGTGCCTGGACAGAACAGACATGTTCTCCTGCAATTCACGGGGAAAGAGCTTGGGTTGCTGAAGTGCTAAGATCTCGGAGAGATGCCCCCTTCGGTCTTAGCACCACACACAAGTGAGTGTCGCGCCAGGGTGGTTTCAGAAGCTCAAGAGTTATACCGCAATTGGGCGGCTCTCACGTGAGCAAGGCTAACTCGAGAGGAGTTTTTCATGTGTTTTTCCCAGCTCTGAAAACCCTGCATAGAGCCAGCAGGGTCATCATTATGATGCCTGATATCCTGCATAGCCTGAGAACCTGCACCCTTCGTGCGCACACACACACACAAAGCACTCTGTGGGGGGAAAGGGCTGCACACAGGGATGCGAGGGCAGGAGCTGTGAGGGGCAGACCCAGGGCTGCAGTGGGCAGGAGCAGGGCAGGAAAGCTGGCAGGAGTGGGGAGGAGGCCGAAGGTGCTAGGTGGGTGAGCAATGTAGGCTATGGGCTGGAAGCAGAGCAAGGGGCGGCCGCACAACCAGCCAGAGACAGGTGGCAGCTCCCCCTTCCAGCAGAAGGGAAAACAGCCAGCGAGCAGCAGCTGGGCGCAGCTAGCGGGGGGCTCAGGGCTTGGTTCTAGCTGTCAGAGCTAGTGCTGCCCATGCCTGGTGGCGGCCCTAGGTGGATGCAGCACATAGGTGCCTAGGCATCATGACATTTGAGGTGCCCCAAATGTAGTGGTGCCCTAGGCAGCTATGTATGCCAGCAGACAGCCCTGAGAACAGGATGGTAAGTCTTCTGAGCTCTGTATCTGACAGCTGATGCCACAATCACATGCTGCAGGGAGCACTCTGCGAACAACAACAATGTACACACCGGGATTAACTGTTCCCGAAGAGAGCTCACATACAACCCTCTTGCTGCATTAGAGCGGAGACAGGGTTAGAGAACCAGGTCAGGCACGAGGTGAAGTGACGCCCTAAGCAGCATTGTGGGTGGTCCTGCAATGAATCAGTGCTCTGGTTCTTGCATGTGTCATTCTCTCTCTCACACATGCATGTGTGCACAGGGAGCAGACACAAGAAATGTGGACTTTGGGGGCCCAATCTCGCTCCTGTTGAAGTCATTGACAGTTTTGCTATTTGATTTCAAGGGGCACCAGATCAGGCTTTTAATTTCATGTGCAACTGTGGCCAGATATTGTGCAAAGGAGTTTTACACTTGCTAATCCCCAATGTGCCTGTATATGGAATTTCGGATTCAATACACAGTTCAATGTACATCAAATTAACAAAAGAACATGGGGAGACCACATGACCAGTCAGCCACAGAACAGCAGCCACTGCCAATCCTACGAAGAGAATCCTCATCTGCTCCAAATGAGTATCGTCCGTGTCAGCCAGAAAGGGCTAGAGGTCCACTGCCAGTTAAGCAGAGTGCATGGCAGACAGAACCTGCGCCTGAATGAGCAGGGAGACTGGATTTACCTCTTTGCCTGGGAGAATCCCTTTCAAAGCAGAGACAAGAATCATTCCTACACCAAGAGTATGGGGACTGAGGAACCCCCTGGGTGAACAAATTAAATCAGAAGCATGAGGCACTCCTGCTTTTCCCTGGAGCTGTTGCGGCTATTCCCATCCCTTCCACAGAAGCCTGGGTCCATGTGTTCCACTTACCATACACCCAGCCGATACAGACAACTTCAAAGATGGCCAGGAACAGTAGGCACGTACCACTGGCAGCATAATAGTCAAACAGCTGGAAGATGTACATTCCACCCTGCAACAGGCAGAGAAAGGGGAGACATGGAGAGCAAAAGGGAAACATGCAAGAGAAAATGACTCAAGTGGAATTTGCACAATTACAAAAACAAGGCTGAGGGACAGGGGAAACGCACCTAGAGCAAAGGGGTAAAGGAGAAGGTATCTCTAGCTAGGCATGTCCACACTAGGGCTACGTCTAGACTGCATCCCTCTGTCGACAGAGGAATGCAGATTAGGCACATCGAAATCGCTAATGAAGCAGGGATTTAAATATCCCATGCTTCATTAGCATAAACATGGCCACCGATTTTTCCACATGGAGTTTTGTCGACTTAAAGCGGCAGTTTAGGCGCGGATCTGTCGAAAATAAACCCTTTTTTGACAGATCCTGTATTCCTCAAAAAATGAGGTTTACGGGATCTGTCGAAAAAGGGTTTATTTTGATGGATCAGTCTGAGACTGCCACTTTTTGTCGACAAAGCTCCATGTCGAAAAAAAGCGGCAGCCATGTTTATGCTAATGAAGCATGGGATATTCCTCTGTCGACAGAGGAATGCAGTCTAGACACACTCTAGGAGATGAACTATGCTAGGTACTCCCATGCCCTAAAATAATAATCAGTCATGGGGCCAGGATAATGTTTCACAACCATTTCAGAACACAACTTCAGTCTCCACAGAAAACGGGGATTTTTTTTACATGCTGCTCTAGACCATTCTCCATGGTGAGTTCTAGCACTGTTTCTGAATGGAATCATTGGCTACGTTGAGCTTTGGGGGTAAAGGCCTTCGGCTCTCTGTTGTACAATGGACCAAGCCCCTGTTCTACTCTCAGGAGAGTTATTTGTAGATTTTGACTCTCTGGCGCGTTCTCACAGCTTGTCTCGACAAGAAAATAGCACCCCCAATAAAATAAAAGTGGTGCAGAGACATTCTAAAATTATTCAACCCCTTGAATGGCCACTGAGACAGAAGTAAAGCTTTCCTATTAATCCCACTAATTAAGTGTAGTGTTTAGATTAACCCTCAGTGATGGGCAATGTCTGAAAGCCTCAGGGAAGTTAGATAGGTCCTGAAGTCCTGATTCAATTTTCAGTCGGTCCTTATCCAGGCAAAGCTCCTCTTGCTTTCTGGGGAAGATTTCCCAAGTAAAATCTCAGCAAGGCCCTTGGACTTTTCATATGACTGCAGGAATGCCATTCAAGAGAGGTTAAGGGGTGTATTAGATAACAAGATCCTGCTGTCTCCAGAGTAAGAGGAGCAGCTATCAGCAACTTCTTTCCTCTAACTTAATCTAGGACCTACTATCAACAGCCTTCCTACCCTCAGTCCTGTTTTCCACAGAGGACGTGCCTTCCCTTTGAAGACCTGCACTATGGCAAAGACTAGTAGCTTTCACATCTTGTGTGTAGCTCATCTACTTTTGACCTGAGCCATCAGGACAGGAGTTTGGATAAAGAGTACCTTTCAGATGGCCTTTCCCTGGTGCTAGGTTCTCTCTGAGATACCCCAGAGGGCTCAGCTACACAGTATTACAGTATCTCAATTGGCACTATATAAGAAAGAAGAAATATTGGTTACGATCTGCACCAGCTAATAAACTAAGCTAAATAGAGAAAGAATAACTTATCTATCTCATAGAACTAGAAGGGACCTTGAGAGGTCATTGAGTCCAGTCCCCTGCCCTCATGGCAGGACCATGTACCCTCCCTGACAGATTTGCCCCAGATCCCTAAATGGCCCCCCTCAAGGATTGAACTCACAACCCTGGGTTTAGCAGGCCAATGCTCAAACCACTGAGCTATCCTTCCCCCCTACAGTTTGAAATGCAAACTTGAGGCAGGTAACACTCTATGAACATGTCCATATTCTCTCCTCTAGCATGTACTTCTCTACTTACCTCAGTGACTAGCATCAGGCCAAGCAGGTAGCATATGACTGAAATGGCCAGGATCAGCAGCTCCCGGCGTCCTTTCCTCTGCAGAGCTTCTGGGTACATGTCAACAATAGCCGTCACCAGGCTCTCAACACAGACGAACTGCAGAAGAATTCATGTCAAGAAACCAAGGACACAATCTCTCTCCTTTCCTCCCCATCCTCTTTCCTAATTCCATTCAGTCTCTCTCTTCTTTTTCATACATCTGAAGCATGAACTGCTTAGAAACAGAGAGACATCACTATGTCTGAAAGGACTGAGAACCAAGGGCAGGTCTATTCTATGGAGAAAAGCTGATCTAAGCTACACAATTTAAGTCATTTTGGTAGCATAACTCAAGTTGGTGTAGCTTACAGCTACTTACTGAAAGGTCCACACTGTTTTGGGTCATGCGATGGATGGGAGGGGTAGTACTCTTTTCTAACCATCCCAGCACTCAGTAACTAAACGGTTAAACCGAGGGTATCCAGGAAGTGTTGGCAAGGAGCCAGAAGAACCAATGGGAAGAAAGTGTTGAGATTTTAATTGAAAGGGAATCTGCCTGATGCAGTTCTCCTGTGTGAGTTCAAACCAGGAGCTGGGGGGAAAAGATGAATTGAAGGTATTTTTTAAGTCTCTTGTGGACCCCCACCTTCTGCACTTGAAGCGCCAGAGTGAGGAACAGCCCTGACAGGTCAACAGGAGAAACTCTCCCATTGATTACTCTTCTTGTTCAGTATCAGAGTCAATGGGACAGTGATCAGCAGTGGATTTAGCAAGTCTTCCCTTGACCCACTAAATCGAGCTTCAGTGTCAATCCACCCAATAGTAGAGACAAACCCTAAGTGAAGTGGAGTTACCATAGGTGTAACAGGAATTGACCAGCCCAGAGGAGTGACTGGAGCCACATCTGGAACTGAGTGAAATTATCACAATCCCTGCAGCTGAAGTAATGCGGATGTTGAGATACTAGGAACATGGAGACAACTGGGGAATTGCATCTCAGCTCAAGGGGCTAACCAGAAAAATTATTTATCACGAGGAACCATTGTGCTAGAAAAGTTACTTCCAGGAGACAGTGAGGTACTGCAGGTCACAAGTCACACATCTGGAATCAAGAACACTCATAGTACAGTCACAGCTTCCTTCAGACTAGTTACAGATGACGATCATCAGAATGCAAAGGGGGTCCTAGTGAACTGAGAGGTGATTGACACAAAATGTGTAGTAAAGTGCCCCCCTGTATGTTAGGTATGACTGCTGACCCCTAAGGGCAGACTTGGAGGGAAGGAATAAGATGTGTAGCTGCTAATTGCCACCGGATTGCCAGAGACTGATGCTGGAAGGGGCAGGTGCTGCAGGTCACTGTTATGGAGCAACTCAACACCAGCTGACTGCTGGGATATACTGGCCAACTCTAAGTATTTACATAGTAATATAGATGTATGACAAGTGTTTCAGGTAACAGAGACATACAACCATTTCCTACCCACGAGTTATGACCTACACCCAACTCTCAAACCTGTGACAAACACCCTGCAGTTACAGGGAAAGACGAAGGATGTTTACTGTACCTGGCTGTCCAGTCCCAGGAAGATCAGCATAAGGAAGAACAGGCAGGACCAGAGCTGAGACACGGGCATCATCGTTACAGCCTTTGGATATGCAATGAATGCTAGGCCGGGACCTGTTAATCGGATGGCTGAGTAAGGATGCGGTTTCCCCAACAACGTGACCCAGCCACACACAAACCAGTTTCATATGTTCAAAAACTCAGCCTGCCAAAACCTCACTTCCCCAGAGCGTACTCTGCGGTGGGCGGGGTGGGGCGAGTGACACAGGCTGAGTGGCTGGTTTTGGAAAGAAGAATCAGGGATTGCAAAACAGCAGGCAATGCAACTCAGGCCTGGACAGTGGAACTAAGTCCATCAAGGAAAGCAGAGACTGAAGCCATGTTTCTGCCCAGCAGAAGCCAGAGCCTCTGAGTCTGTCAAATAGGTCAAGGCTGTTCTGAGCAACTGGACCGGGGACACTTGCAATTACAGAGGATGTAGACTCGGTTCAAGGTAGCAGCACTGATAACCTCATGGATTAGCCTCAATCAAAAAGTGTCAGCTCCTAAGGCAGGGGTGGGGAACCTGAGGCCCTGGGGCCAGATGTGGGCCCTGGCTTGCCTGGCTCCGGCCCTTGTATTGGGAAGCCCATGCTGGTGCTCCACCCTCCCTCCCCCTGCATTGCCCTGCAGGGCTGGAACACACAAAATCTACTAGCCTGGGTCCTCCAAAGCTCTGGTGTATGAGGGGAATATGGGAAAAGTCTTTCACCTTCTCAGTCGAGGGCCATGTCAGTGAGGGGTTGGGGTGTTTTTGCACTTCACACCTGCGTGCAGCCTCCAACTGATTTTTCTGCGGGTAAGTGGCCCCTGGCCCAAAAATGGTTCCCCACCCCTGTCCTTAAGCATGAAGGGATTTGATAAGTTTTTCTTTTGGTCCTGCCACAGTGAGAAAGCACTTACCTGACTCGGCCACTTCTGAAATGGGTATGCCCTGTTCTTGTGCCATGAAGCCTAGCACAGAGAAGATAGCGAAGCCAGCTACAAAGCTGGTGGCACTATTCAGAAAACACAGCATGAAGCAGTCCCTGTTGGGGCATAACCAAAGAGAGACACAGAGACAGCATTGTTTACCTCAGCACGTTTACCGCGCTGTGCACAGCTTTCTTGGTGGGATGTGAAGCCCTGCTCTGAGTTACACTAACACTAGCCTGAGACTTCCCAAGAGGCCTACAGCCTGAAACAGAACTCATCAGCCTACAGCCTGGAGCCAAGGCACTACTGGAACTATATGATTATTTATACCTGGCAGAAAAAATGACCAAGGGCTGCAGCCATACACACTAAGCAAGATGCCCAAGTGACATCAACAGGGATCTGGCTCAACAGGAATCATCATATGAGGGTAGAACAATGGAACCAATATTGAGAGGAAAAAGAATCCTTAAACAACAAGGGACCTGACCCAAAGCCATCTGAAACCAACAGAAAGACTCCTATTGACTTGAGTGGGCTGGGGATCAGGCCCGACAGAAAAGGGAAGTAGAAGCAATAGGCCCAGGATGTAAAGAACCAGTCGTGCCAGGCAAAGCTGATGCTCTTGCCGATAGAATTAAAAACATACAGAGGATGCACTAAAGGGACTGTAATTTGGAGTCTTTCTAAGGCATTTGATGCTGTGGGCCAAATTCTCTTCTTTAAACCGCTGTGAACCTGGAGTAATTCCTCTGAAATCAGACCCAGGTAACTGAACTGAATTTGGCCACATGCACCATTAAATCTTATTTCCATATCATGTCACATTTCAGAATACTCAGCTCAACAATGGCACCTCCAGGAGCACTATGCCCCTCTCTCTCACTCACCCAGATACAAGAGTGCCACCTACGGAGCCACCAAAGTCATTTCTTGTAGCACTCAGGTTTTCCTGGGAAGTCTCCTATCCAGTTGCTGAGCTCTGCTTAGCTTGTGAGAGCTGACAAGAGCAGAAGATGAAATGGCATGGGCCCCACACTACATGCTGCCCACATGGTCCTCAACTGGATGGGAGAGGAAGAGAGGCCCAGGCTGCCCCTACCTGTAGCAGTTGTTATTGTACTTGTTGTAGCTACCCAAGGCTGTCAGGCACCCCTGGCAGATGGCATAAGAGAAGAAGATCTGAGTGCCTGCATCCATCCATACCTGGAACAGAAAAGAACAATGATTTCCAGCCCTCACTGCCAAGGAAATAAGTGGTTAAGTCTTGTCAAGGTACACACACCTTGTGGCAGCACCTGGTCAGACATGGAGAAATTAACACCAGGCAGGGAAGGGAAGAATCCATACAGGGGGTGACAGGTCCCTGAGAAAGCCAGGTTGATGGCCCCAACTTGGGAGACTAAAGTGAAGATTCTACTGCAAAAAGGGAGGATTTTCCTTCCGGACTCTAATAGCATCTCTCAAATAGTCTCAGGAAGAATGGATTTGAGTGGGGAAGGGAGAGTGTTTTTTAAGCTGTGTGGTGTCTGTGGCACAATCTCTCCTTCCCCAGCTACACTGATGCAGGACATGTTCCACAGGGGCTGTCATCATCCATATCTCCAAGGCAGTGATTCAGGGACTAGATCAATCGCAAACACCATTCATTTTTTCTAAGCTAATGTGCCCGCAGAATGTACAGAGAGGAAGCCTGGGGATGTGGCATGGTATAAAGACTGAATCAGCACAAAATGGGATCATCTCGCTGCTTGGGAGTGACACATCCGTGAGTGTCATCGGAAACAAGTGCCTATAAAACTTGTATAGGACACCGCATTACCTGGTATTCCCTACTCCTCAGAGTGGAAGAAGATAAGATGCTGGGAGCAGCCAGGAAACATTGTGGTCCTAGTTTTTCATGACCCCTCATGGCTTTCATTAATTCAGTTTCCCCTTTTACCCTGGCATGCATCCAAAGCAGCAGAGTCTGTTAATTTTTACCCTCAGCTTTTGGCTCTTCTTCCACATCTCTGTGTTGACAGCACTTTCTCTCACACAATGTGATGCTAGTATACAGGGCCACAAAAGATGGGCTGCAGTGCCCAGCACCTACCACACAGCCAGGGAAGGACCTTAGTAGAAAGTTAAAAGCCAGGAAGGAAAACCCTATCCAGCAGTGTTCCCTGTAAGCTGAGCACTTGGGTGGCCACTCAGGAGAGATTCAAATACCTCCCAGCTGATTAGCAGAGCACCCTTAGCTGGTGGTCTGTGTTTCTACTGGTGGTGCACATACACACGTCTTGGTGCATATAACAAAATGTATTCCACACATGCATGGAAAAATTAGAGGGAACATTGCTGTCCAATATCCTTAGTCTCCCCTAAACAGTGCCCAGCAGGCTTCTAAGTCGTTGCAAATTGTCAGACCTTCAAACACACCCCCAGCCAGTCACTGCTGTTTAAATTGACTAAGATCCCTCAAGGATCCAGACCTATGGATTCACAAAGGAAGCTCTGATGTAGCCAACCCATTAGAATCAAGGTCCCACCTTCTCCACAACAAGCTTGTCCCAAATTCTGCAGCAAAGTGTCTGGCTCCTTCAGAGCTCCCGTGTGACAGACCAGAAATTCCACATCAGCTTCATTTAAATTAGAAAATGGAGGCTTTTAATTAAGTGATTTTGAATAAAACACTTACCTTTTTGCTTATTTTGATATTAAAATTAAATTTATTTTAAGCTGCCTCCATGTTTTCAGCATGTTACAGACAGGGGGCAACAGGTCTGCAGAAATTTTGGTGGTGTTCAGAATGCCCAGAACCCAAACTCTCTCCCCCATCCCCCACCTAAGGCTCTGGCAAGGAGTTTGGGTGTAGACGGGTGACAGGGTGAGGACCCATAGGTGGCACATGGGGAGAGACCTGACCCTGGACTTTGCGGGAGCCGGGCCCCAGAGCAGGAATATTCCTGGTACCCGGGCATCATAGGCCCATATAATTTGCTGCCCTTGGCCACAGATTATTGACAACACATAACTGCCTCTGAGAGCCATCAGAAGCTGGAGGTGTTAGTTGCTGGACAGGGAGCAATTGGGCCTTTTGCCATCTGGGAGGATTCAGGAGGTAGTTTGAGACTGTGGGAAAAGCACATTAGCTGGATTCTTCTGCTAAAATAATCAGCAGTGAAATAATTAACCTTTAAATACTTACCTTTAGGTGTCAGAATTAACACCCCCACAGGGATGCATGGGGCAGTCCTCACATCTCTGAATTATTGTTTCAGGCTATCTAAAAACTCAGGGAACTAACACTGAATGAAAGTTATACACTTTCAAGATTTTTTTCTCCCCTAATGATAAGGGCTGGAAACAGAATGTTTTTTTAAAATGAAGCTGAGATTCTGGAGCACAATTCTGCAAGAAGGTGCACATCTCACAACAAATGCCAGAGAATAAAAGGGCTTCTGTTTATTAAAACTGATCGTTTATTACTCCTATAGTTACCTATACTCCTTCTACAGTTTCTCTTAATACTAGGATGCTGGCCTCCCTGGGGATACTCCAGCCTCTTCCAAGAGAAGCTGAAGCCAGGCCAGAGAAAATGAAGAGAGTATTTTCCCCCCCTTTGTTAATCATCATTTCACTTAAGACTCAACAAAATCATTTGTCATACACTGAATATTTAATAGATGCTTCTGCATTTGCCAAGCCCCTAAATAGAAATGGCTTACCATATCCATATCTTTCCAGCACCCTGAGAAAAAGGCTATGTTTGTGCTGAGGGGAAGGGGGAAGATTCCCCCTCAGTCCTTTTAAAGAGGCCACAATGATTTGTCAAACTCTTAGGGCGTGTCTACACAGCAGGGCAAAAGGCGAATTAAGCTACGCAACTTGTCAAACAGCTTAATTTGGCTTTTGGCATTGTTTACACAGCAGGAAGTCTGAGGAAGAACACGCTCTGACTTCCCTTGCTCCTCGTGAAATGAGGGTTACAGGAGTTGGAGTAAGAAGCCCCTTATTTCAAAATAATTTCGAAATAACAGGCTTGCTGTATAGACACGCTCTGTTATTTCGGAATCATGTCAGTTATTCTGAAATAACGCTGCTGTGTAGGCATACCCTTAGGGGTGGAAAATCCAACCTGATGTAGCACTCAATTAAGGCCTGATCCTGCAAAGTGCTGAACTCCTACTTTTCCCATCATCATGTTGTTGGAGTCTCTCCACACCTCAGGGTATGAGGCTGTATTCACCCACCTGTGGATCTGTAAGCCGGGAAATGTCTGGCTTCAGGTAGAATATGATCCCTTCAATAGCACCAGGCAAGGTGGCTCCTCGAATCAGCAAGACTAAAAGCATCAAGTAGGGAAATGTGGCCGTGAAGTAAACAACCTGGAAGCAGAGAGAAGGATAAAAAGGGGATGTTGTGTCATCTTATGCTACACCCAAAGAAAATCCCCCTAACTCTATTATTAACACCACCTGCGTTTTTAAATCCCCTAATCTTCTGCTTTCACTTTCTAATTAAAGGTCCTGAAAACATTTTTATTCATGGGCAAATTTTTCAAAAGTGAGCTGTGAATTGGAAGGGGGTGGGGCAGCAATTTGAGACACCTTGCAGGAGCCTGATTTTCAATAAGCGATTGCTCAGCACACTGAAAAATAAGGGGCTCTTTAAGGTATCTCCACTTGAATCTGAGGGCTCCCAAAATCTTGATGCATTTCTGAAAGCTTTGACCACAGTAACCCGTCTGCCCTTTCTGCTGTGTGGGAAATTAAATGGATTGGCTTAAGGAACTGTTGAAACAGAATGAATCATTAATGAAATACTTTAGCTCCTTCTTCTCCTTGTGGAATTGAATATCAGTGAGCAAGCTGCAATTTCCCTAAATGTATTCGTTATTCAGAGTCACTCAAATAATTTCCTTTAGAATTTTTGTTCACACTCTGGATTGATGGCAAAGAGTCAAACTTCAATTTATGTCATTTGACCAGTGGCACCAGCACATTTTTTAAAGTGGGTGTGCTGAGCCCACTTACACCTGTCCATCTCCACCCCCAGCATAGGCCAGGAGCAAAGCCCCGATAGGGCTGGCAGCAGAATCCTTAGTGCATGGGGCAGCAGCTGGGAATCCAGCACGCAGGGTCAGCAGTAGAGGCTTCTGGCATGCGGGGCTCAAAACAAGATCCCCACATGTGGAGCTGGCAGCAGAGACCTCCCCGCCCCCCACACATACACACACGCCCCTCTAGTTCTCGTGCCTATGTATTTGACTATAATTGGACAAATAAGGAACAGAGCCCTGCTTGTGTTCCCTGACTGGATGAGCATAGAAGTACTGCTGGCACTGAAATTTGTTTCTGAAATTCACTTTCTGTGAACATTTATGCTAGTAAACTAGATTTATTCAAAGCATGAGGGTAAGAAACACAAAAGGAATGCAAATGTGGCCAAAGTGAATTGGTTTTTAAAAACTCAGACTTTTCATATAATTTTTCTCCCTCAACAATAATAGGCATTAAGATACTGGTACTGCTGTGCCTTTAAGTACTGACTATTAACCATGAACTCACCGACACCACATTCTACAGGCTTCTTTCCTCTGATCCCACTGTGGAGCACTAAAAGAAACTACACCATCTGCTCAAGAAACTCCCTGCTACAGTTTGGGACCAAATCTATACAAACACCCCCCCAGAGCCCTAACCAGCTGCATGCTATCTGATACCCAAGATGCATGAACCTGGAAATCCCATCATCTCAGGCATTGGCACACTTACAGCAGTATTATCTGGCTATGTTGACTCTCTCCTCAGATCCTATGCTACCAGCACTTCGAGCTATGTTTGAGACACAACTGACTTCCTGAGGAGACTACAGAGCATCAGTAATCTTCCTGAAAACACCATCCTGGCCACCATGGACATAGAAGCTCTTTATACCAGCATTCCACATGAGACTGGACTACAAGCTGTCAGGAACACTATCCACGAAGATGCCACAGCACACCTGGAGGCAGAGCTATGTGACTTTATCTTCACCCATAACTATTTCCAGTTTGTGGACAATTTATATCTTCAAGCCAGTGGCACTGCTATGGGCACCTAAATGGCCCTACAATATGCCAACATCTTTATGGCTGACCTCGAACAACATTTCCTCAGCTCTCGTCCCCTAGCACCTTTACTCTACTTATGTTCCATTGATGACATCGTCAGCATATGGACCCACGGAAAGGAGACCCTTGAAGAATTCCACAGGGATTTCAACAATTTCTACCCCACTATCAACCTCGGCCTGGACCAGTGCACACAAGAGATCCACTTCCTTGACATTACAGTACAAATAAATGATAGTCACAAACATCAACCTATACTGTAAACTACTGACCTCTATTCTTACCTACATGCCTCTAGCTTCCATTCAGGACACATCACATGATCCATTGTCTATAACCAACCCCTAAGATACAACTGGATTTGCTCTAATCCCACATACAGAGACAAATGCCTACAAGTTCTTTATTAGACATTCTTAAAATTAAATACCTCACTTGGAGAAGTGAGGAAACAGATTGACAGAGCCAGACAAGTATCCAGAAATCAACTACTTCAAGGCAGGCACAAAAAGGAAAACAGCAGAACACCACCTACAGCCCCAAGCTTAAACCCCTCCAGTGCATTATTGCCAAGCTACAGCCTATCCTGGAAAATGACTCCTCACTCTCACAGGCTTTGGGAGACAGCCAATCCTCACCTACAGACAACTCCCCCAACCTGAAGCAAATCCTTTCCAGCAGCAACCACACATTTCAGATACACTCACCCAGAACCTACCCCTGCAACAAAGCCCATTGCCAACTCTGTCCACATATCTATACAAGCAACACCATCTCATAAGCCACACCATCTGGGACTCATACAACTGCACATCCTCTAATGTAATATACACCATCAAGTGCCAGCAATGCCCCTCTGCTGTGTATATTGGCCAAACCGGACAGTCTCTACGACAAAGGATAAATGGACACAAATCAGATATCAGAAATGGTAACACATTAACCTGTAGGGGAACATTTTAACCTTCCTGGTCACTCAATCATGGATTTAAATGTAGCCATTTTTCTATCAAGGAATTTCACTAACCAATTAGAGAGAGAGTCTGCAGAACTGGAATTCATCTACAGATATGACACCGTTACTCTGGGCTTGAACAAAGACATTAACTGGTTGGCGCATTACAAAGCCAATTTCTGCCACCTTTAACATCTGCATTTCCACATCAAAAGCTATGCACATCCAGCCCACTTAATTGGCCTCATTAGTACAGGTCCTACAATTGACAGGCACTTCTTCTGCTGTTATATCTCTCTCTTAGTTTCTGTTGTTTCCAGTCCAACTGATCTGATGAAGTGGGTTTTACTCACAAAACTCATGTTTCTATATATTTTAGTCTTTAAGGTACCACAGGATTACTCGTTTTCCAGTCAAGAGTTGACTTCCTGTTGACTACAGAGCTCCGCAAATAATCTCACACCAGTGCAAATATTAAACTGAGAATGTTTTAAGAGATGCTGTGAATTCTCTACTGCTTTTTCGTAATATGCCAAAGCACAATTTTTATGAGTGTAAGAAACAGAGCAGAATAGTTAAATTACTTGACAGTATCCCATAAGATTAGTAAATTTTAAGGCAGAAGGGACTATTACAATCATCTAGTCCAGGGATGGGCAAGAGGCGGCTAGCGGGCCGGATTCAGCCTGCCAAGCCACCGGATCCAGCCTGTGATTGCCTCGCTAGCACCCTTACTGCAGAGCAGGAGCGCCTGCTTTAAACAGCAGGCTGCTAATTGCTCGGCAAGCTAGGCAATCCTGGAGGAGAAAGCTTTGCACACTGTCCCTGCCTCCAGCAAAATCCCCAAGCTCCCATTGGCCAGTTTCAAGCCAAAAGGAGCTGAGAAATGTTGATGAAGACAGGGTCAGCGAATGAAGCCTCCTCACTCCTCCTCCTCCTCCCTTCCCTGTGCAGGAGCAGAGCCACATGGAGCAGCCTACAGGAATGGAGTCTGCAGAGCTGCTGGCTGGGAGCCACTTAGGTAAGCGCCTCCCAGCCAGACCCTGACTCTGGCACCCCACTCCCTCTCTCCCCTTAACTACCTGCCCCAGGCCACCATCCAAACTCTCTGTATCCCCTCTCTCCACCTCCTCCAGGTCACAACTCCCTCCCAAGACCCTGCACTCCCCTCCTATATCCCTCCCCCAGGCCAGAATCCTTTCCTGCACATATACCCTTCTCTGACCCTGCACCCCAAACCCCTGTCTCAGATTATAATCTCTTCCTTCACCCAAACTCCCTCTCAGACCCCACGCTGCCTCCTGCACCCCAGTCCTCCATCCCAAGCTCCCTTCTACACCTCACCTGCCATCCCAGACCCCATGTCCCCTCCACAGAAGTGTGGCCCTTGACCACTTACAAAATCTTGGAGTGGCCCCCCATTAAAAATTATTGCCCACCCCGATCTAGTCTGACCTCCGGCATAAAACAGACCATAGAACTTCACATAGCAATTTCTGCATTAAGTCCATAACTTCTGAATCCACCACATACCTAGATAAATTACTCTAGTGGTTAATTACTCTGTCAAACATTTGTACCTTATTTCTAGTATGAATTAGCTTCAGCTGCCAATCAATGGAGCCCTATACTGTCAGAAATATCCTGCCCATGTAAATATTTCTGACTGATTGCATCACCGTTTAATATTCTCTTTATTAAAATAAGTAGATTGAGACTTCTTTAGTCTTCCACTGTGAGTAGATATGGTTGGGAATTTTTTGATCAAACTATTTTTGCCCATCAAAAAATGCAGATTGTCAAAACCAAAATGTTTCATGGAAAAGGATCGGTTTCAACAAATTTCAACTCAACGTGCTCTCTATAAAAAGTTTCAAAGTTGCCAACATGACAAATTCTGGCTTAGCAGTTCAAAATGACTTTAGAGCAGGGTCTCTTAAACTGGTCTATGGACCCACTCAGAGAAAGCTGCTACCAGGCTGCTCCAGTTTGTTTACTTACCAACTTTGCAGCCACAGAGCCTCGCGGCTCCCATTGGCTGCAAATGGCAAACTGCAGCCAATGGGAGCCAGGAGGCTCTGTGGCTGTGGAGCCGGTAAGTAAATAAACCAAAGTAGCCTGTTAGCAGCTTTCTCAGGGTATGTCTACACTACATCCCTTTGTCACCAGAAGGATGTAAATTAGACATATCGAAATTGCTAATGAAGCAGGGATTTAAATATCCCGCGCTTCATTAGAATAAAAATGGCCGCCACTTTTTGCCGCGGCAATTTGCCGGCAAAAAGCAGCAGTCTAAACAGGGATTGGTAGACAAGGAAAGCCTTTTCCAACTGATCTTGAAAACCTCGTTGCACGAGGCATAAGGGATCAGTCGGAAAAGGCTTTCCTTGTCGACCAATCCCTGTCTAGACTGCCGCTTTTTGCGGGCAAATTGCCGTGTCGGCAAAAAGCGGCGTCCATTTTTATTCTAATGAAGTGCGGGATATTTAAATCCCCGCTTCAATAGAAATTTCGGTATGTATAATTTACATCCCTCTGGCGACAGAGGGATGTAATCTACACATACCCTCAGAGTGCAGCTATGGACCACTTTGAGAAACCCTGCGTTAGAACAAGAAAACTAAACTAATTTAAGTAAAAAAAGGTTGAAAACTTGTAATGGAAACATTTAAAATGATTTAAACTAAACATTTCAATTGACCCAAACTTAATTTTTTTGGGAGGGGGGGGAGGGATTTTCAGTTTGTGAAAAAAATTGAATATTTTTTACCTTTACCTCTGATTCAAGATAGGAAAAGTTTTTTTGAAATCTCAAAAAATTTCACAGGACAATGGCAAAACATGTTTCCTGGCTAGCTTTAACTGTAACACAGATTTTCCAGGACTCAGATCATTCCTGGAGCTCTTCTGAATCCTTTCCAATTTTTCAACATCATTTTAAAGTATATTTTTAAACCTCCATGTTTATACTTCAGTAGTTGATATTTTCTTAAGTGCAAAGAAAGAAGAGAGAGGAGGAGACATGGATGTTTATTGAGTTCTCTGTGTCTACACACACACATGTAGCAAGCAGGAGAGGGCAACTCGGTTCTTTTCCATTAAAGGCAAAGTGTCTTGCTGGCTCCACACATTCCCATCTGAGAGTTAAGCCAAGGAGCACAATGGTAAAAACGATTATAAATACAGGAGATGAAGACAGCCCTGTGGACTGAGTAGCTCACTGACACAGGACTAAAGAGATGTGTTTGTTCTGAAGGATCTGTCCCAGTACCTGTCTCAGGAAAGGGTGAGACTAGTGATGGGAACTTCATGGATGGAAAAAAGAGCAAACAGTAGGAAACACCTTTTTGGGAAGAAGGGGAGCTGAAGAAAACTGGCCACTCACCTCCTCTGGAAATGTGCAAGACCAACCCTAGATAAAAGAACCCACCCTCACCGCTGCTCAGGGGGGTTATACTCCAGCCATGCATCATTAAAGCCTTAGAGGCTTCTTTAAGCTTCCCATATGAAATGTTATGCTGATCCAATCCAGGAATAGAAACAGCAACATGTGACTTATGCAATCGCAACCAGCCAGCCACGCTCAAATTTTCAGTTCTCTGTGTGAGAGCAATCCATTGAGTTAAACAAACACCCACACCCGTATACCCCCCCAATCGAGCTGTTACAAATACTGAGTAAATGGGAGGTAATCCCGATAGATCCCCTAAGGAGATTATTTCTAGTGGGTTATTCACTCCACTCTGTTGTTTAATTAATGTTGGTGATTGGAAATTTGACAGTAAAACAGGCTAATGTTGGAAAAAGCCACCAGACCTTGTGGGAATGTGCATCCCCGTGACAGTGAGCAATGTTGGCCTCAGATTTCACCATTTCTTCTAAGCTCTTTCCCTTGTCTCCCCTCTCTATTTGATTAGCTTTCTTTGCTCTTCTTGTTATGGACTAAATGCAAACCCAGAGTAAGCAGGGGCCACTCCACTCCAGTTGCACCCACCCACTTCAGTCTGAAATGGCCCTAGGCCTAGCATGTTCCCGGCCTCTTTTCTCTTTCTTCTCTCTATCATGGAGTAGGCAAAGAAAGTGGAGAGGAGATGTAATGGCAGCGAGGAGGAGGCTTAGGGATTAAGGGGACAGAGTTTGCTCTTACTTTGCCTGTGGACTTGACTCCTTTCCAGATGCAGAAGTAGCAGACGACCCAGGCGAGCAGAAGGCAGAGAGCCAGCTCCCAGCGCACAGTGCCCAGATTGTGAATGCCATCTGTGAGTCCCAAGGCTCGCTTCCTGTCCGTTCAGGAGGAGAGAGAAAGGTTAACACCCCAGACTTGACTCTTTCGACAGCTCTGAGCCCACAGTTTTCATATGCATCCTAGAGCACAGCTGCCCAATGTCCCTTACTTCCGCTCTCAGACACTCTAGTCCTGACAGCTCTACTGCAGCCTTGGTCACCATGGTGCGAGGGTTCTCAAACTGGGAGTCATGACCCCTCAGGGGGTTGCGTGGTTATTACACGGGTGGTTCTAAGTTCTCAACCTCCACCCCCAAATCCTGCTTCACCTCCAGCATTTAAAATATTATTAGATATAAAAAATATGTGATTTTAGTTTATAAGGGGGAGGAGCCCTCAACAGCCTCACTGCATCCCCCGCTCATTCTGGCCATTACAGCACAATCACTCCCAGTCTCACATTTCCACGATCCCTTTGGCTTCTTTGCAGACCACATGCTCCATAGATGTCTGTCAGTCAGCATGCCCAGTCATTATGCAAGCTGGTGTGTGCAGTAAGTGTGCTCAGAGGCCCCATGATGTGCCATGTGCCACAGGGCTAAGATGTAGCACGTGCACTTTTTTTTTTGGCCTCACAGAGACATCATCTGGAGCATTCACACCACAGTGACGTCTTGTGGAGAAAGGAATCTGAAACTGGGGTACCTACTCCCAAAACTCGATAACTGGGGAGGTGGCATTAGCAGGTACTGTCCTGTTCTCCGAGTCAGAGCTATTCAGGAAGTCCACACAGCGATCTACAAAGGAGAAAGCAAGTCAGTGAGCCCAGAGAATTTTCATGCTTCTCAGCCTTTGTGCTCCCTCCCACCTCCACCCTGTTCACTCCAGCTGCACACGAACACTTCACGCTGCCCTGCAAACCATCACGCTCGCTCCCCACCCAGAATCCCAGCCCAGGAACAGTGAGTGGGATGGGGGAAGGTGGCAGGCTGGCAGCTCCTTGCTGAATAGAACCCATATGGCTGTAGAATGTAGGGTATTGTGGGACAGAAATTATGGTTACCCCGGCTGCCTTCACACACCTGTTCCCTGCCCTGCCCCAACCCCTCCACCAGCCACGTGCATGTGCTTCCTCCACACAGCTCTAGAATATCATTTACTGGTGAAATTCCTAAAAGGCAGGGGAAGTTGCAGAGGGCAGAAAGAGCACCCCATGCACCTCATAATACATTTAGCAAACAGTAAGGTAAATGACAGGACAACAGCTCACCCTTGCTGGGGAGCTACTGAATGTCAAGAAAGAACTCAGAGAAATTTCCATGGCTTTCTCCACAAATAAAGCTCTGCCTGAGGAACTCAGAGTTGGATGGCTCTTTGGGGAAGGCAGTGACCTGTCAGGGTACGGGAAGGAAAGGACTGAACGTGGAGAGAAGAATTTTCACAGCTCTGTAGATTCCAAGGCCAAAAGGGACCGTTGTGATCATCTACTCTGACCTCCAGTAAAAGACAGGCCATAATCCTTGTCCCATATAGCACAACTTTGCCAATATAAGATGCAGCCACAGGAGACATGCCTGGCATATACAGTACAGTGGTGCAGCTATATTGACATGACCTGGCCTAAGTAGGCCAAAGACTGACTGAACAAACAGTTCTCGGCACGTGTGATGGAAGATGGCCCAGACACTTGAGGGGCAGAGGTGCAGGGAGTGGGTTGGGCTATAAATAAGGGAAGTGGTGGCTCCCGAGGAAAAGCTCCTTCTGTGGTCTGGAGTCGAGGGATGATGCCAGACTCAAGCTGATCCAAAAATGGGCTTTTTTCCTGCTGAAATTTTTAATTTTTCAGGGAATAAAAGCAAAAGCAAAACATTTTGATTCAGAAATGCTGCCATGGTGCTTCACAGGAGTTGTAGTTTGGGTGCTTCGTTATCCTGCTATGAGCTGAGTTTCCTGGTCAGATTTCCTAACCCATGATGCACCATGGCCTCTCCTCATGGTGACAGCAGGCTGTTGCATCCTGGCCATGGTGTATCATTGGAGAAGTAGTCTAGCTGGGAAGCCCACACAAAGAATGGAACATGAGCAGAGCTGGATTTCCCATTAAATATAGAAGGCACATGCCTAGGGGTGCCTAAAAATTCAAATTTTGCTGCTCCTGGGTACCAGCAGGGGTGGATCCGGGGTCAGTGGGGCAGGAGATGGCCCCCATGCAGCCCTGCTGGAGCACTCCTTGTTCAGCCCAGTGGATACACAGTCACCCCAAACCCAGTTTCTGGGAGCAGGCTAGCTAAAGTTATACCTGAGTTCCAAGGGTTATTACAGGTAGCCCAGGGAAGTACAGCAGCAAAAGAACTGAACAGGTAGAAGATAGCCCAGGAGAGGATGACAATGTAGTAGATATTCAGATAGGATTCAATTACTTGTGAGGCATATCCGATTCCTAGGAAGGAAAGTGAGAGTGGTTAGGAAAAGGCCCCAGGCTAGCCCCAAATGTATCAGACTTTAACTTTAGATAGTGACATAGGCCATCCCATGGGAATTGGGTGGATGGCAGATTAATGAGTAATTCAGTTCACCAGAGAATCCTGTACAACTCAGGTTGGGAGTTGGAAATCCAGATACGTTTCACACTGTGGTGGAGAAATCAGAAATAAAAGGGTTTTCACTGCTAACTATATCCCATGCCCAAAGAAAGAGGTCAGAGCACACACACAGGGGTCAGTTTCTAGTCCTGGCTCTGCCAATATCAGCAAATGAGCAAATGCCAAAATGAGAAAATCACTTCATATTTGTGTGCCTCAGTATTCCTTTTCTGTAAAATGAGGATCATAAAACTTTAGGGTCATTGTGAGGTCAATTCTGAGATTTTTAAAGTAGGGCTGCCCTGAAAACAAGACTTAGTTTAAAAAACTCAAGGTTTTATCCAGGAATGTAAGCGACTAATCAACTAGTTGACTATCCACTAAGCAAAAGCTTATCGGATAGTCGACACACTAGACGATTAGTTGCTTCCCTCCCACCCTTGCTGCCTCTATGAGAAAGAGGCAGCAAGGGGGGGAAAGGGGAAGGGCTGCCTCTCAGCTCCGGGGAGCAGGCAGGGGCACAGCGATGGTATTCCATCTTTGAAATGAACAAGAGTCCCTTCTGGGGTTTTTGTACATTTCAAAGCGGAAGTGCTGCATGGAGTCTGGGCTCAGGGAGTCCCCTGCTGGCCCCGGGCTCCATGCAGCATTTCAATCTGCGGCTCTTGTACATTTCAAAGGCAGAACACTACAGCAGTTCTGCCTTTGAAATGTAGTAACAGCCAGGTGGACTCTTGCTACATTTCAAAGCAGAAGAGCCCTTATCGACTAATCGAATAGTTGATGGAAATTCCATGGACTATTCGATTAGATGATTCATCTAATTTTAACATCCCTAGTTTTATCTTTTGCTTTTGTTCTGCTTCAGAACAAAAACAAGCCCTCTTGAAATTTCCACACAAAAACCTCAGGAGACCCACCATTCCACATTTCTTTCTCTCTGATTTTGACCAGAAATTCCATGGTAGACCTTGGAAATCCATTCATTGGCTCACCTTCAAAGATAGGGCAGATCTTCCTCCAGGCAGTGACCCCTCCTTGGCTGGTGTACTGTCCCAGTGCTGTCTCCAGGAGGAACACTGGGATCCCACAGGTAAAGAGAAAGATGAGGTAGGGGATTAAGAAAGCACCTACAGAGAGAGTGGGAGGCAAATGAAGGAATCTTTACTGCTTAACATTATCATAATCACCAGGTACATTAACTAGCAAGATGTACCATCAAGGCACAGGTAAGCATCCTTGAATGTAGATGCTTATCTGAACTAAATGGACCATATCTTGCAAGAGAACAGCCTCTCAGCTTTGTTCTTGTCCTGGAAATACCACAAGCACTACTGTCCTCATCCTATTTTCAACACTTCTAGCCAGAACCCGGAGGAGCAGAATGGTAAGAAAACAAAACAAAGCCAAAAAAAGAAAGCCACAGAAGATAAATACTGACTATTTTTCAACACTCAAGATAGGTTTGAGCTAAGGTATGGGAAGGTAAGAGGAAATCTTACTGTATCCAACTGGATCCTTGTAGCGGTCCCTCATTCTCAAGTGGGGAAGGAGGCCATTCTGCCTCACTACAGGCAGACTGTAAATAACAGTTTGTAGGTAAAACTCCAGCAGTCTTTAGCCCACAGCCACCTGGCTGAGGCAGACAGTAATTAACAGCCTATCAGTGAGCTCTGGCTCTTAGGACTGCCAGATACTTTCACAAAAAATCCCAAACATAGTAGGGAAAAATTTGGTTGAAAAAAAAAAAAAAAAAGTTGCTGTGCCTTTAAAATGTCCCCGCCGGCTTTCCATCCAAGAAAAACAGAAAATACCGGACATTTTACTGGGGTTTTTTTTAACCAGACAGAAGACGCAATTACCGGGCTGTCCGGGTGAAAACTGGACACCTGGCAACCCTACTGGCTCGCTCTGGGCCACAAACAGGGCTGTGGCCTATATTCAAGGGAGAACTGTAACAGTCTAAGTGTTCAGGCAGGGAGATGAGCACCAACTCAGGCCGCCTCAAGTTGGGGCTTTTTGGAGGCAATTGGGTTGGAGAGCTGAGGTTCTAAGTCTGCTTCTGGGAGGGAAAGGGGTGATCAACAGCCCCTCCCATTTCTGCCAAGCCATTAAAAGACTGACATGATAAATCTGTTACTTTTTCTTCAGTCAGGTTGCGATATTTTAAAAGTGACTGGCCTGACCTGGTGAAAAAACCTCATAGGGCCCCTGTCACCATGCTGGGAGTTTCAATTCCTCATAGTGTAATAAGAGGAGAACTCTTTTGCCAGGCTCAAAAGTGCTTCCTTGGACTCTCTTGTAAGTATGTTCCTAAGCTGCGTAGGCTTTCTGAAGGGTTTCCTTCACTAGCTCCACTGCCTGGGCCAGCCACTGCTGAGTTTAAGAACACAACACAGGAGACCGTGGGATGGTGATGACATCCATCCCCAGTTCTCTCATGAAGTCTAATAGTGGTCCCCAGGGTTTGCCGACCACACAATAATTTAAACAGGGAGAAGTTGGATGATGACTGGGGAACTTCTCTAATGGCTAGTAACAAGGGAAAGCTGCAAGAGCCTAGGGCCTGAGGCAGGGAGGTGAGCGTCAAAGCAGTCTAGGGGCTCAGGCAGGGGGGTGAGTGCCAACACAGGCCTCACACTCCAGCAGCAGGACTGGACTAGACTGATCCCCTTGGGGTACTTCCTACCACAGTCTGGGTGTAGGTTCTCATGGTCCAAAGGTCCCCTGTCTCTTCAGGGTATTCCACTTCAGGTAGCTCTGGCAGCGCCTACGGGTCCTCGTCTGCCTCCCTTGACAGCAAGGTGTCTGCCCACTCTGGTGCTGGGCTAGGCTCTGGCAGAGCTGTTTTCTCTCCAGAAGAGATGTCTAGTCTTTCCAGTAGCTCAGCATCAACTGAGCTTTAGGGCTCCCTTTTCTACTTCCTGTCCCTGCCTGGCTCTTCCGGTGAGGGGGGGCCAGGTGGGTTTGGTTCCACCCACCCACGGGAGCATAGCGGTCCCTCACACTCCAGTTCAGAGGGAGGCCACTCAGCCTCATTACAGTCCTCCTTAGCCAGCAGTAACAGGACAACTCTTGCCAGTTGATTCTAAACTGCTGCCAGGATCTTGGCTCAGTCTCCAGCCCTTCCAAAGTGATCAGCTGGACTCCAGATTCAGAATCCACCCACGCCAATCGAACCCAGAGGTCCTTGTAGGGCACACCCCCTAGAAGGGAATGGAAGAATATTTGGGGGTGCACAGCTGGGGGCCAGGACAGGCCCAACAGGAGGGCAGGTTGGGAGCACCACCCAGCTCTGCTCCTGATCCTGGCTGCTAGCCATTTCCATCTGTCTCCTAGCCCCCAGTTTCAGGGGGCAGGAGGGCATGGACATGGATAAAGGTAAAGGTAAAGGTGTGAGGTAAAAAGTGTGGGGACCAGTGATCCAATGGCAGACACAAGGCAGGCAAATGTCATTCTCCTCCTGATTGAAACAACAGCCCTCAGGGCCTCATCAAACACAAGGAATAAAAGGTAAGTGAATATATTCCCATTCTTTTCCCCAATTCTCTGATAAAAACAGATGTTTGGAACAAAAATTTGAGCTCCTTCTCTCAGAAGAACCACATTTGCCTTTTACATCTGTTTCTTCCTTGGCATAAACAGTCATGCAGTCCTATATTCCTTCCCATGATGGATAATTAACAATTGAGTCTAACAAAATAATATTTCCCCTTGTTCTTATGCCAATAATGTTAAAATAAAAAACCATCAAAATATTCCCTTCACACAGATGTACTATAGCTGCAGGGGATTTAGGGGCAGTAGACCCTTCACATCCAGACAGGTTCAGTATAGGTTTATGAAGAAGGGAACATAGATCCTACATATGCATTCAGCCAAAGGCAGCTGCTCCTTTCACTGCTACATAAAAGACCTTCAGTCAGAGTTCTTGTGAGACAACAGTATTGTCCAGTAATTGTTTGGATTAATCCTAGGAAGATCCCATGTCTTTTTCTGATTCTGATGGTCCAAGTGGCTGATCAGTTTAATCAATAATAATCATTTATAAGAGTGCCACCTTACATTCATCAAACTTCTTTCTTTTCTGACGTTCCCAAAGTGCTGGCTAGGATACCAGGGTTAACATCTATTTTTGCAAAAGTGACATGGAATCTTTCAACCCCCTCTCCCCTTCCCTTCTACCATGCAGTGCTGAGTCATTGGTTTTGTACTGACTCAACAGAAAGGGAGCTTTCTCCTAAAACATGAAGACCACTTTCTGCAGCATCTTCAATTTTTTGTGGTTGTCTCCCAGCCAAGTTTTTCTCAGCTCTAGCCACATTCACTTTGAGAGCTTTAACAAGATCATAGCCTGATATGCTACAACTACATTAGAAATAATCATTGAGGCAAATAACTTCATTTTTCATGCATCAGAAAGTATGCAAGTAGCCTTTTCAAGTCTGCTAGTTAGGCTAGACACTGCAAGGATTATCAGTTCTGATACTCTTGCTCCACCTGGAAGAAAAGACCCAAATGTAAGGTCATTATGACCTGGCCTTTATTAAATGAGAACTCAAAAAGGTGAAGAAGTGTACATAACTATAAATATTACCTCAGGACCTGACTGTGGCATGCGAGAACACATATGTTCTTGTTACCTTACAGAACTACATTCTTTTGGGTTTAGCTTTCCTTAATAAACCAAAGTCCAACCATTTTTATAAAAGAAACTGGTGAAGTTCAATTATCCCGCCCTCTATTGGTTCATTTAACAGTCAATATAAAAATCTCATTTTTAACCATGTAAAAGATCTAACAGCAGTTTTATTGGAATGAGGCATTAAGTCAGTCACACAAGAAGCAGCGATAAAAGGGGATGGACTCTTTCTGTGGGAATGTTTTCCCAGACCAAGGGATGGCTACTAATAGATCTGTAACTGGAAAAGGTTTCCTTTGCTTTTTCAACCTCCCAGGCACACCTTCCTTGAGCTTCTCCTCAAACTCATGATTACCCCAGGACAAGCAACTTGCCCTTCAGCTTTGAAAATCTGGTGACCTTACTCAGCATTAGAATTTATGTGGGACAAAAACCTCTTTTCGGATCAGTGTTTTCCCTGTCAGGAAAGGCAGGAGTGTGAGAAAGGCTACAATCACAGGCCAGACTGGCCCAAAAGTTGGGTTAGTGGGACCAGAAGCACCAGCAGGGTCACAGAATATACAGAATATAGAGAAGCAGTTGTCCAAATGCCTGTGAGGAGGAGCCCAGGCCCTGAAGGGGGTAAAAGCAACAAAACTTTCCCCTGCCAGAAAGTCAGCTATGTCAGAGAGACCTTGGGAATAGCTGGAAGGAGGGGGAATGCATGGGGACTGGGGAGGAAAGGTTTCAGGGGCTGTTGGGTGGGAGAACAGACAGGATCAATTTCCTGGCAGTGGGAGCCCCCAAAGGGTCTGATCATTCAGATGTGTTTTAGATAAGCATCTGACCTGCTGGCTGCCTTTACACATGGCAAACCTAGAGATTCACCCATGGGTAAAATGGAGCCTACTGAAAGCTGGATTGCTCCACTTCATCTATTAGAGCACCCACCTGTGAAGCGAGATTTGTCTCCCACTGCATAGCTTACCCTCTCTGTGTGGTTGCCCCCCTGGAGGTAGAAGGAGGTGGGAGGTCTCTATGTATGGGTGTGGAGAGGTGTATGGCTGTGTATATATAAACAGATGAAGGTGCCTAATCTGGTGCTCATATTCTGCGTCAACGTCTCACATAACCTGTAATTTTATGGACTTACCTCCCCCCATTTTTGTAACAGAGATAAGGGAATCTCCAGACATTGCCCAGACCGATGATCTCCCCAGCCACGGACAGCATAAATTCCACTTTATTACTCCACTGGCCTCTGGCCTCCATTTCTGGCTTCTTTTTTTCGAGGACCACCGTGTCCCCATTGGGCTCAGCATCAACAGCCGCTTTACTCTCCATGGTCCAACCAGGCAGGGGAAACTGGGAGGAAAAACAGCACAGGCTATAAGAAGTTGTTACAGGAGACACAGGTGAAATGAGCTGGGAAGGGGATTCAGCCTCCCAAGTGGACTCGTTTGTATTGTTATGACGGAAGCCCCAGCTCACGGCAATTCCCAGCATAGTCCAGGGAAACTCCATCAGAATTAGCTGCACCATGCAAAGGGCTGTTTCTTAACAGATGGGAGCAAATGGATTTGTCAACTGAAATGAAGTCCTGGCTCCACTTTCATCTCCACCTCCCTTTGACTAGATCTACCTCCTGCCCATCCTCTAATTCCTAATAGCCTCTCTGTTGCTGATGACAAAACCTTTTTAAAGGGTCCGGTTGTAACTGTATGACCAATAACTCCAGGAAAGGGAAAAGCAATCAGAGTTAATGCTATGAGGAAATATATTAATCAAAACATCTGTGAGGATCAGGAAAACATTCCCCACCCCGCCTCACACCCAGTGAGCAATATTGGACAACCGGCCAGGATAACTGTCTTCCTCTAAAGTAGCATATCTGATACTGGCCTCTGTCCATATGGGCTCCTCTGCCCATAATCAATCCATGGATCATGGACTGGTAAACATAACGATTGGTAGGAGAGTGTGTGTGTTTCTGTCTATGTAATCATACACTAAATGCTTTGTCATTGTATTCTCAATAAATGCAGCGTATTGCCTTTCCCCCTATAAAGAGCCCGTGTGGTTCTGATAAGCATAACATTTTTTGGTGGAGAAATTATTAAACACTCAAAAATGTACAAAATAAAGAACTCAAAAATGGGTATTCTTATCTCTGCCTGTCACCACAAAACCATGTAGTGTAAATACATCATTAAAAACATATATTTAAAACAAATTTAAAAATGTAACACATTTTGCATAGTAAACAATGTGTATATGTTACATCCTAAAACGAAATTAAAAAAATAAAAGTATTAGCCAGCCACCAGTAAATAAATGTAAATGTAATGTCAGTGTGCTATATACTAACAATCACACTTACTATCTACCAAAAATTAAAAAGGCACAAATAACTATAACTACCACTTTGGTAAAACTTAAAAAACAAACAAATAGTCTTGCAGCACCTTAGGGTATGTCTATACTAGGTCATTAATTCGAGCTAGGTAGGCAAATGAGGCGCCCGGAGTTGCAAATGAAGCCCGGGATTTAAATATTCCGGGCTTTATTTGCATGTTCCGTCCGTCGCCATTTTGAAATTTCACTAGCCCGAACTCACTGCCGCTGCTACACTCTGGTCACCTCTGTACACTGTAGCCGCGGCAGTGAGTTCGGGCTAGTGAAATTTCAAAATGGCGACCGACGAGAACATGCAAATAAAGCCCGGGATATTTAAATCCCGGGCTTCATTTGCAACTCCGGTCGCCTCATTTGCCTACCTAGCTCGAATTAACGAGCTAGTGTAGACATACCCTTAGAGACTAACAAAACATGTAGATGGTATCATGAGCTTTAGTGGTCATAACCCACTTCTTCAGATGAATGGACATTTACCACTTTGGTAAATTTCTTTGTTACTCTTGGTCTAAACTGGCATAATGTAATCAATCACTTACTAACAAAAACAAAGGTAACCCAGTTTTTACAACATACAAAAAATGTAAAAAAGTGTGTTATTCAAATATTACATACTAATACAAATATTTTAAAAATTGCTAAATCTAAAAAAAATAGCCTATCACTGGTATAACATTTTTACAGGCTGTTTCCCTATTTCTAAGAGCATGCTGTCTATTTCATTTCACCCATTGTTAATTGTCTTAATACTGTCATGTATGTGTTGTTAAATAAAATTTTTAAAAGTATGTTAAACTACAGCCACAAGCCCAAATTGCTTCTCGGTATATTGCTCTAAAACAATTGTATAAATTGTGACCCACTCAAGAATTGTTCTTGAGGGGCCAAATGTAGCTTTATGCAAAGTAATGTGCTTCAGTGTGCTTTGCCAGCCACCCTTTCTGAAAGCAGAAAGGACCTTTACCTTACCATTGGTAAAGGTGCACAAGCCAAAATGTTGTGTCTAAAGCTAATTCCAAGGCAAAAATAAAGTTTTAAAATTTTGTTTCAATTTTTAAAATTAGTATTATAAAATAAAGCAAAGGGTATAATAACTGGGGTTTTTAATTGTAATTTCATGTCCTTGCTCAAATATGGATATTGCTTCTCTAACAAATGTTGCTTCTGTGTAACAGAAAAATCAACTCTGTTTTATGTAAATAAAAAAAATGTATGGGTTAAAAAATAAGTGTAAAGAGGCCAAATGTTCTTTTAAAAAAAGAAGCCAAAAACAAACATAAAAGTGCCAGGAAATTGCTGTATATCCCCATCAAGATGTAAGCAGTGGGCAAATTAACAGCTCTAAAAAGGGCAAGCATTTATCAATTAAAACAAAATATTCATAACCAAAACCAGCTTAATATGGCAAAACAAAACAAAAAAGCAAAACCCCAAAAAACCCAACTACTAAAAATAAACATCCATCAAAAAAAGCAAACCCCACTAATCCTAATTTTAAAAAAACTCTATTCTAAAAAAACGGTTTTGCCTTAAAAACGGAAACATGCTGCCATAACTAAAACATCAGTCCAAAGCAATAAATTCACACTCCTCCGCCCATAATCAATCCACGGACCATAAACTGGTAAATATAACATCAATTACTGGAACTGTATGTGTGCGTGTGTCTGTCTATAAAGCATATGCTAACTGCTTTGCCATTGCATTCTCAATAAATGTGGTGTATTGCCTTTTCCCCCTATAAAAATCCCATGTTCTTCTTATAAGCATAACAATAAAATAGGAATTAGACAGACAGGGTGTGTCTACATGGCAACTGAATACTAATGGCTGTCTCTTGTCAGCAGACTCAGGCTTGCAGGGTTCAAGCTGCAGGGCTGTAAAATTTTGGTATAGAGAGGACATTTGGGCTCGGGCTGGAGCCTGTGATCTGTAAGTTTGATTTTTTCAATTCAGTAGACAAGAGGGAAAATCTAGAGGGAAAAACTGGTTTGGTTCTAACTGAAACAGTTTGTTCCTGTGCTGAAATGCGGGCGGGGGTGGAAATAGTTTCAGCTTGAAAAGATTTCGGGGAAAGAGTTCATTTCAGGTGGTTTCCACATGCTATTTGTTGTGTGTTATTTATTTAGCTAAACTTCTAAATGAAATATTTTAAAATGAAAAGTCAAAACCAAAAAAAGGTTAAATGGTCAAAACAAAACATTTCAAAATGGTCAAAACGTTTCATTTTTTAAACAAAAAGTTTAAATGTTTCATTTTGAAAGGGCAAAAGATCTGTTTTTTATTTAAAACAAACAGTTTTTGCCAAAGCTGTTTGCCAAATTTGACCCAAATTCAGTTTCAGTGCTCCCCCCACAAATGCATTTTCCAGCTAACTTAACTCTTTGCTGATAAACATTCATCCAGCTCCACACATAATGGCCAGCTCACAAGTTTTAACCATGATTTTTTTCCTAATTTGCATATAACATCATAATAGTTAAGTATTATGAACACTCACATGAGGCATTTCCCAAGCAACCACATGGTGTTTGTGATTAGCTAATGAGTTTAAACCTAGCCCAACCTAACATGAATGGGTCTCATTAATATCAACACCTTCGCTTTGACAGCTGACATTTGAGAGTGGTAAAGAAAAATCAGAACTAAGATAGAAAATCATGACTTTGCAGAATGTGCCACCTTAACTTCTGCATCAGAGAATGCTTGGGGGAGAAGGGATAAGGGCAGGAATCTGTACCTGACTTAAGTTAAGCACAGATCTCTAAACAGATATTCTCATGTGAAAAGTGTCAGCTAATGAATTATTCCAGTAAAATCGTAGTCATTGGCTAAAGCTCATTTGTGGAACTATGGAATAGACTTTGACCATAGTCCTGGTCTCACAGCACTAAGGTGACCACATTTCCTTATGCTGAATATAGGACACCTGGTAAAATTACTCATTCAAGTGAGCAATGAAAAGTGCTGCTGGGTGATCTTGGGTAAGTCACTTCTAGCCTCATGCCTCAGTTTCCTCCTCTGTGAAATGTGGATAATGATCGTGACTTCCTTTGTTAAAACAACGAGGAGTCCTGTGTCACCTTAGAGAATAACAGATGCCTAATAAATCTGTTAGTCTCTAAGGTGCCACAGGACTCCTCCTTGTTTTTGCAGATACCGATTAGCACAGCTCCCCCTCTGAGACTCCTTTGTAAAGTGCTTTGAGACCATCTGATGAAAAGTATTATATAAAATCGAGGGATTATTAGGAACAGACATAGAATCATAGAATACTAGGACTGGAAGGGACCTCGAGAGGTCATCGAGTCCAGTCCCCTGCCCTCATGGCAGGACCAAATACTGTCTAGACCATCACTGATAGACATTTATCTAACCTATTCTTAAATATCTCCAGAGATGGGGATTCCACAACCTCCCTGGGCAATTTATTCCAGTGTTTGACCACCCTGACAGTTAGGAACTTTTTCCTAATGTCCAACCTAAACCTCCCTTGCTGCAGTTTAAGCCCATTGCTTCTTGTTCTATCCTCAGAGGCCAAGATGAACAAGTTTTCTTCCTCCTCCTTATGACACCCTTTTAGATATCTGAAAACTGCTATCATGTCCCCCCTCAATCTTCTCTTTTCTAAACTAAAACCCAATTCCTTCAGCCTTCCCTCATAGGTCATGTTCTCTAGACCTTTAATCATTCTCGTTGCTCTTCTCTGGACCCTCTCCAATTTCTCCACATCTTTCTTGAAATGCGGTGCCCAGAACTGGACACAATACTCCAACTGAGGCCTAACCAGCGCACAGTAGAGCGGAAGAATGACTTCTCGTGTCTTGCTCACAACACACCTGTTAATACATCCCAGAATCACGTTTGCTTTCTTTGCAACAGCATCACACTGCTGACTCATATTTAACTTGTGGTCCACTATAACCCCTAGATCCCTTTCTGCCGTACTCCTTCCCAGACCGTCTCTTCCCATTCTGTATGTGTGAAACTGATTGTTCCTTCCTAAGTGGAGCACTTTGCATTTGTCTTTATTAAACTTCATCCTATTTCTCTCAGACCATTTCTCCAATTTGTCCAGGTCATTTTGAATTATGACCCTATCCTCCAGATTAGTCGCAACCCTCCCAGCTTGGTATCATCTGCAAACTTAATAAGCGCATTTCTATACCAATATCTAAATCGTTGATGAAGATATTGAACAGAGCCGGTCCCAAAACAGACCCCTGCGGAACCCCACTTGTTATACCTTTCCAACAGGTTTGTGAACCATTAATAACTACTAGAGTACGGTTATCCAGCCAGTTATGCACCCACCTTATAGTAGCCCCATCTAAGTTGTATTTACCTAGTTTATTGATAAGAATATCATGCGAGACCGTATCAAACGCCTTACTAAAGTCTAGGTATACCACATCCACCGCTTCTCTCTTATCCACTAGACTTGTTATCCTATTAAAGAAAGCTATCAGATTGGTTTGACACGATTTGTTCTTTACAAATCCATGCTGGCTGTTCCCTATCACCTTGCCACTTTCCAAGTGTTTACAGACGATTTCCTTAATTACTTGCTCCATTATCTTCCCTGGCACAGAAGTTAAACTAACTGGTCTGTAGTTTCCTGGGTTGTTCTTATTTCCCTTTTTATAGATGGGCACTATATTTGCCCTTTTCCAGTCCTCTGGAATATCTCCTGTCTCCCATGATTTTCCAAAGATGATAGCCAGAGGCTCAGATACCTCCTCTATCAGCTCCTTGAGTATTCTAGGATGCATTTCATCAGGCCCTGGTGACTTGCAGGCATCTAACTTTTCTAGGTGATTTTGACTTGTTCTTTTTTATTTTACCTTCTAAAGTTACCCCCTTCCACTAGCATTCACTATGTTAGGCATTCCTACAGACTTCTCGGTGAAGACCAAACAAAGAAGTCATTGAGCATCTCTGCCATTTCCAATCCTGTTACTGTTTCTCCCTCCTCACTGACCAGTGGGCCTATCCTCTCCTTGGTCTTCCTCTTGCTTCTAATGTATTTATAAAATGTCTTCTTGTTTCCCTTTATTCCCGTAGCTAGTTTGAGCTCATTCTGTGCCTTTGCCTTTCTAATCTTGCCCTGCATTCCTGTGCTGTTTGCCTATATTCATCCTTTGTAATTTGTCCTACTTTCCATTTTTATATGACTCCTTTTTATTTTTAGATCATTCAAGTTCTCGTGGTTAAGCCAAGGCGGTCTTTTGCCATATTTTTCTATCTTTCCGACACATCGAATAGCTTGCTTTTGGGCCCTTAACAATGTCCCTTTGAAAACTGCCAACTCTCCTCAGTTGTTTTTCCCCTCAGTCTCGATTCCCATGGGACCTTACCTATCAGCTCTCTGAGCTTACCAAAATCCACCTTCCTAAAATCCATTGTCTCTATTTTGCTGTTCTTCCTTCTACCCTTCCTTAGAACATCCCTTAAAGTTTTGTTATCTACAGAAATCCCTACATTGTCCCAAGATGCTGACTGCTGAAGGACAAGCCTGTGTTTCCCTCTGGCTCAGCAGGGTGCCACAGGACTTCTCGTTGTTTATGCAGATTCAGACTAACACGGCCACCCCTCTGATACTTGTCATTCAAGTAAGTTCAACAACAATTGGTCAGAGCTATGCAGTGCAAACCCTCAAATTAATATCAAGTCGACTGAGCCCGGTTGAAAGGGAAATACTGGGCATCTGGAGTCTTTCTATTTACCTTCTTATCTTTAAGGGTTGCTTAGAGAGATTTGGCGCACACATACACGCGCAAGGGTGGCCATGACGGGCTGGCTGGGGGAGTTTGGCCCCCAGACTCACCCCTTCCATCAAAAGCCCCACCCCTTTCAGGGGCCAGGGAGGCACCCTTCCCCTTTGTTAAGGCCCCCGGCATACCAGTAAATCCTTGCAATTACTTTCACCCCTGTTCTCCACACAGAGCTAGAAGAGGGACACACCCCACCAGGGCTGATATGGAGGAGCAGTGGAGTTGGGGGAGATGAAGGGACAAAGCAAGGAGAGGACAGTGAGAGGGGGGACATGTAAATGGCTGAAAGCAGGCAGCAGAGGCGACACGTAACTGGTCCCTGCCTGCACTCAACCACCACCCTAGGGAGCAGCCAGTGCCAGTTGGAAACTAAACCAAGGGGTAGGGTCAGGGCCCTTCTGGCCAAGCTGGCATGCAGTGGGGACTTCACTCATGGACCAGCAAGGGGGAATTGCTGGCCCCACACACTGCAGCTTTGCTGTGCTATCAGATAGGTACACACACTCCCATCACCCCGCAACTCACCACTGGCAAGCAGCTGGCAAGCAGGGATCCATCCAGCAGCAGCAGACAAAAAATAAAGGACAATTTGCCTGTTTTTAAGAAAAAGTCAGGACACCTGCAGGAGGACTTAAATACAGTACTGTTCTTTTCAAAATGGAACTCTGTCCACACGACACAGCACCAGAGATGGATCCAAGTGGCAAAGTTAGGATAAGGAATCAGATATCGGGTTTCCAATATTGTCAACCCAAAGGGCACCAAAATCAGGCCAGCTCATAAAACTCGAGATTCACATTAAAAACATGATTTAAAAAAAATAATAAGTTTGAGTGATTTTGTATTTACTCTTCGGTTTGAGAGCCTTTAATGTGCACTTCAGTTGCATTTTCAAGCTGTTCTCCACAACTATAAGAACTAAACAATGGTATAATTAAGTGCTCTTTCTTTCTCGTGCTCTTTTATTTTTTTGAATCACACCTTCCAGGAATATTAAGAAAAATGCCAAATAGCACAAGACTTTGCAAACATGTTACAGTTAGGGTTGCCAGGTGTCTTGGTATTGGCCCGGACAGTCCAGTATCTGCGGCCTCTGTCCGTTAAAAAAAACAGAAAATACCGGACATATAAAATGCCTGGTATTTTCTGTTTTTCTGGGACGGAAGGCCGCTTGGGACATTCCTCCCCTGCCATATCTGGCAGGGACGGGGGGAGCGGGGAGTGTGGAGCACTGGAATTTTAAGGCACAGTGACCCTTTTTTTTGAACAACAACTTTGGTCCCCCAGTTTGTTTGTTTTGCTCAACCAATTTTTTCTCTGCCATGTTTGGTATTTTTTGTGAAAGTATCTTTCAACCCTAGTTAGAGTTTGGCCCATGAGAGACTGGCCTGAGCCAGAAAGCTCAGAACTCTAGCTGGATCCCCAAATTTAAGAGATGTTCTTGTTATGGAGGGCATCTCTGCTTTGTACCTACTTTCTGAGACAAATTAAGCTCTGGCGTAAGTTACAGCAAGGCTGAATTTCACCCAAGATCTTCATAATGCCTGCAAGACTAATTATAGAGCACAGTGAAACTAGATAACTATGGACTTTCTTTTCCCCCCTTTTCTAACAGATGGAGTCCTAACAGTGTGTTAACCAGGTAATTCTACAATTCTACAATCAATGGTGAAAAGCACACCACGATGAAGATGAAGCTGAATTTAGCTCAGAGGGGGAAGGGAGGTGGGCCATTGGCAGGGGACACAGAAATGTGCAACAGAAAATGTAATTATCACTGTGTCTTATTTGCTTCTGCAGGTTGAACAATGCAAATAAAATGATCTGATAACTCTAACTCTCTGTACAGAATAGGCCAACCTAGAGCAAAGAAAAGAGCAGACACGTTTAATCAAAGTTTCATAATCTCATTTCATAATCAAAGTTTCATCATCTCAGTACTTGGGATAATGCATCTTCTCTATATATGAAACAAAGAAAGCACAGCATAACTTGGGGGGCAATGTGCTTTCTTCTCTTGGCACGCACAGCAAAGTTAGGACAGCGTTCACTTCCTCAACTGGCTGGAGGCCCATTCTGCTTTCTTTGACATCTCTATGCAAAAGTCTCATTGACCTAAACACAAAGAGGATTGGGCCCTGAGCAAAGCCGTCGAAATTGCCTTTTGGAAGAGAGCTTGCAGCAACAAAAGTAAGAGCATGAGTGGTAGAAGAGTTTAATAGAATTCTGCCCTGCCGTAGAATTCTTTGGGATTCTTTGTAAAAACCTGTGTGTGGGGCTCTCACCCCCTGTTGAATTCTAGAGTAATTTAAAATTTCAGTAGCTTTTTGTTAAGGTCTTGATCCTGTAAATGTGTAAACAGGGACCGCTCATAGTCACGCAATGAGTGTGCATAAGAGAGGTGGCCGGGACACACTTACTAAAGGGATCACAGGGGTGCGTTCAAACCTTTGCACAAACCTCCCTACCCCCTTCCCTCCCCACCTGCATACCAGCTTGTCTGTTCTGTTCCTGATGCTCTGACCACACCCACCAATGCCTTTTAGTGGAGCTTTCCCAACTCAGCACTTCTATCTGATGCCTTTATCTGCATCTAGGCAGCTTTTCTGTGTGCAACAACCAGTTTGTCAGCTTCCAGGGCAAGTGGGTGGTTTCCTATCTGGCTGCTTTAACACTGCACAAAAGAACTGCAGCTGGGTGGGTCAACACTAAGCATGGGCTGGAAACAGTGTTTACAGATGGCCACTTTGCACAGGAGGGACTTAATGTGGGAGGAATGGGGAGCCATATGGAGACTGAAATTCACACAACCACTGCAACAATAATCACCACCTGAAAGTAGCAGTAAGTACAGGCAAAGCATTCAGAACTTTACACTTCTATACAGTGTCTCTTCTTCAAAGTCCAGTACTAGAATGAGCTATTCCATTCACTCACTGGCCACACTTTTGTTCTGTGTGTACACAACCCCGAGCACAGTGGGGCCCTAGTCTTAGGCACTATTGCAATATTTAATAAGAATAATTGCCCCATGCAAAACTAAACAAAGCTTACCTCTCTGGGACCAGACATTCCTGCATGCATCTAAAAAGAACTAGTGAATTATTGCACACATTTATAAACGTTCCTGTTGTTGTACCACTTGATATTGCACTATTTAACAAACCCTTCATTTGATTTACTTATAGGAAATGGGAAAGCAGGAAGGTCATTCATAAGTACCCAAGATAGACAGAATATAATATCTCTAAACATGTGACTGATTCTCCACCCTCTTCTCTTCAATATGTTTCTAAAGCTTTTCTTTCCATTCAAATGCTAGTGAAGCGGTTGTACTGTCACAGCAGGCTGCCATGAGAGGTTAGCAGAAGTATCAGTCGAGTTGAACAAGGCACAGGGAGAAAATGTCCCTTGGTAATGACCATGAGGGTTGGAAAATGCAAGCGACAATATGCCCAGCAGAACTTGAGTACTGGGACAGTTTGAGCAACTAGTTCCTGAGAGCAGATGTTATGAGGACAAGTCCTACCCATCCTCTCTTTTGAATATCACCCTTATGGGTTGAGGGGCAGATTTTCAAAGATATTGAACACCCCCGGCTCCTATTGACTTCAACCAGAGCTACAGGTGTGCATCTCCGCGGATAATCAGAACCTGAGAGCCCAAGAGAGGGAATTCAAAACCTCTACTGAGCAACCAAAAGAGGTTTTGAAGATACTCCTTCATATTTTCTCTCCTTTCCCCAGCAAAAGAGGTGTTAGTTTTTGTTCATGCTATAGGAAGAAGGTGATTCTGCTGTCTTAAAGTTACCATCTACACTTGACCACTTCAGCCACATTATCTTAAGATACATGAGATCCTGAGAAATCTTATTCCTGAGCAACAAGATGGCAAATGAAACTTCCTATTGAAAAGCAGAAGGTAACTTATTGGAAGGAACCATTTAAAGCATCCTGTCAATTCTAAATAAACTGTAATCTTATAGCAAATAGTCTATTCCTGTTATAACTACACCTGTTTCTAAGACAATATATTAAGAGCAGTACCAAACTGTGTGTAGACCAGCTTCCAGTGTAGAAAGTAGAGTGGCAAAGAGGTATGTAAGTGGGGAAAAGAAAAAGCAAGTGCTCAACATATTTACCTAGACCAAGCACTCTGTTTACCTTGTCCCACAAGACAACACTCAAAATTAAAGTGCTGCTAATTTGAAATTGAAAAAAGGGAAAATTATTTGTACACGCCTGAAAACTGACTTATGAGGCCACCCTCATGGAGGCCACCCTCAGGAATGAGAAGCTGAACAATGGACTAGGTTCTGCTCTCTGAGTCACCAGTGTTAAACCAGAATAACTCCTGAAAGCAGTTTAGTAGTTTTAGTGGATTTACACACAGTAGGTGAGATCAGAAGCTAGCTCTGCATTGGCAAACACAGTAGCTAGGATTTTAATTACAAGGATTATTGATCCTCACGCTTCAGGGAACAACCAGCCAGCTGAGCTCAGGAAGGAACTTCTCCTGCTCTGCTCCTTTTGCTTCAAGCAAGGTTCACTTTGTGTCTATGGCACAGAGAAGAGAGAGAGAGAGAGAGAGAGAGAGAGATTCTGCTCTCACGTAAACCAGCGTAAATCAGGAGGAACTGGCGAAGCCACTAGCATTATGCTGGTGTGAGCAAGAGCAAAATAAGCTCCCTCTGCCTTTGTGTTAAAAAAAAGTAACAGCTTTGATCCAAGTAAGTTAAAGAAAAAATTCCTGAGGCTCCAGGCTGATGCTAGTAACAGGTAATAACAGCTGCCCCTCACACAAACTCCCTGGCTCGCATTCTTCCAGGGAGGCAGATACAGGCCACACAAATTCATAGCTAGATTGACCTGAGCATCTCTATTCTTTGTCAAGAGCATGTACCTGCACTAGTGGCAGGACCCCCCTGCAGGGTTAATAGTCCACATGGGCCTCCCACTTTGTCCTGAGCCCTCTTGACCTGCACACGCTGATTCTAAAAGGAAGTTCTCTCCACACGATGGGCTGGCAACAGCTCAGCAGCTCCTGTTCCCCCATGAAGGGTCAATAGCACATGGCACATCGAGAGGGGTTGAAAGAACAAAGGCAGGTAGATGACACCGCGTTTAAAAGGCAGACTTGGCTGAAGCCAGTTTCTTCTGACACGCATGCAATAATGATCTCTGCCAGGCATGGAAAGTGCAGTGTCAGTGGCTGACAGGGAGGAGCAGAGAAAGCCAGAGCCTATTGACATGGCACAGAAGTCACATCAAAAGCAAAGAGGATGCCCTGTGGAATGGAGACCAAGGCCATGTCTGCACTGCCCCTTGTGTCAGCAAAACTTTTGTTGCCCAAGGGCATGAAGAGACACACCCCGGAGCTCACTTGCACACTGCTCTGCTAGTGGGAGATGCTCTCCAATTGCTAGAGCTACCAGCGCTCATTCAAGTGGGTGTATTATGCCAATGGGAGAGCTCGATCCGCCACCCACCTGGAGTGCCCACATCAGCCATCTTACAGCGGCACAGCTAGATCAGTACAGCTGTGCCGCTGTAAGCTAGCTAGAGTAGACATGGAGACTTCAAGAGAGGCAAAAAAGGTGAATAGCAGGAACCTTAGCTCACAGAGCTGGGATAAATATATACATGTGACTCGCCAGCCACTCAATCCTGGACACTCTATCAAATATATCAGGGTGGGAGAAGAAGGCCAATGAGTGACAAGGGGAAGAGGACTGAAAACCACAATTACTTGGCCACTTTCCACAGATCCAGGCCAGTATCTAACGTGGGGCTGCACAGGTTGTGAAAGCATGGCTGGGGGTTGCAAGAACTACCCTGCCAAGACAGAGATGGGCTCAGACCAAAAATTCCCAGATCCCAACACCTCTGCACTTTGGGGTATCAGAAACCTGGATCAGAATTTTGCAGGTGGGGCCTGTATCTGCTTCCAAAGTGAGGCCACTGCTTTGGGGGCAGCCTCAGAGGTCACTGGTGGCCAGAGGTGCCAGTGCCTCCAGTCCTCTAAAATAAGTTCAGTGTCTCTTAAGGTTCCTTAGCAAGGTTCTAAGAAGACAGTCTCTAAGATGGGGTCATGACTAGAGCCCTGCACGGACAAAAAAATTAATACTCATATCCGCATCCGTGTCTGCAAAAATGAGCTGCGGAGATCTGCAGTGGATGCGGATACCTGTGGATAGCTGCAAATTTGCAGGGTTCTAGGTACAAAATGTGTATCCACATCCATATCCGCAAACGGAGCTGTGGATATCTGCATCCACGGATGTGGACACCTGAAGATATAAAACCAATATCCACAGATTTGGAGGGCTCTAGACATGAGGATGACACATTAGTATGGGGGAGAGGGCAGCATGCCTAGACAAAAAGGTGTGGTTGATCAGATGCTCTAGGACCACCTGTTCCCTATTGTTCTGGACACATTTCTACCAAACTTTCCCAAACTTGCCTGTGCTTTATGGAATCAAGTCTCTCAAAGCCACAGAACAGCACACACAGTCAGAGGCAGCCCTGCATTCTGCAAGGCCTGGTGCAGAGATGGATAGGTGCAGGGTGGGGAAGGAAGAACCAGGGAAAGTTTTCATAAGCCAGGAAATGGATTTGCCAGGTAGAGGGAGAAGTGGGTCCCTGCGATAATCCTTTGCACCCAGATCATGGTTCAGCCTCTGCAAGTGCACATGTGGCAGCCACCAAGAGTCAGCTCTGTTCTGTCCAGCTGGAATGGTGCACTAGGGGCTTTCTGCAGGGCTCTTGCAACTTCAGGCTGCATCCAAGGCCAGTCCAGGCAATAACTCCAGCAGTACAAAGCGAGCTGCCGGCTGATTCAACAAATCATTAACCACATCCCTCTAACCATGAATGCACTGACCTTGAACTCCTGATCAGGTGCGGCACTGTCAGGGCAGGTGGATTCCCTGCTGACCGACAGACAATCCCATCTTCTGTTGGCGGGTATGAGACACGTTCTGTGAGAGTGGTGCTCTCGGTCTCTGAGGGTCCCACAACTGGAACAGAAAGGTGCTGCAGGGCAGGATTGAGGAACACTGGCAAAAATGTCTGTGTCCCCCTGACTGGAATATCAAAGAGTGTGACAGTCACAATGGGCAGGGCAAGCCAGCATGCCCCTCACCTAAGCTCTTCTCGGCTCAGCCAAGATTACAGCTCGATCCACTGTTACAAGCATTGAAATTCCCTTCCCACCAGATACACAAGCTAACACCTGATTTCAGTTGCAAGCGTTCCTCCAGAGCATCTCGTGGCCTGCCCCCAATAGGATCCCAATGTGTGCCCGCCTGTTCAGGAAAGTCTGGCTGTTACGTGAGGCACTGCTTAAGTCCCAGGTTTACCATCCATGTGACAGCAGCTAATCACCGGGAATTGGAGCAAAGACATTTCCATTGGGGGTCCCCAAACAGCCAGAGGAGACAGAGGTTGGGGTCCTGTGAGCCCAGTGCCCTAACTAGGTATGGAAGAGACCTAGGTCTGTATTCCTGCTCTGGAGCAGAGAGTTAAAGCCAGGTCTCCCCTAAGCTCTGGAACAGGGATTTGAACCCAGCTCTGCCATAACCAACAGGTTCTTGGCTTTTCTGGGGTGGATCTGTCCACCCTTTCTCCCATTGGAATTGTTGTCCAGGATGAACCCCCCAAATCTCAGACTCTCTGGTCTGGCAACATCCATGATCTGACAGGGACACAGATGTTCCTGGACCAACAAGTCCGGGAGGCCAGCAGGAGCCAGCCAGGAGAACGCATAGCTGGAGAGCCCTGGCTGGGCCAGGTGGCGGCTGTGGAACCCTGGACAGGCTAGGGAATCCCCAGCAGTCCTGGCAAGGTAAAGCCAGGCAGGAGCAAAGCCAGGTGGCGGCAGGGGAGCCTTGGCCGAGGAGCCCTGGGGAACACCCAGCAGCAGCGAGCCCGTCAGCAGCCAGGTGGTCCCAGCTGGAATCCTGGGGAACTCTTGCAGCAGCAAGTGGGCAGCAGAGTGGAAGCCCAGCCTTGGGAGCTCTGGGGAGAGGAGTGCGGGAGTGGGGCAGCCAGCAGGGGAGCACTGATCTCCCCTGGATGGACAAACTCCCTGCTTTGGGACCCCTCAGGTCCCGAGAGTGCTGGACCAGGGAGGTTCGACCTGTACTTTGTATAAAATACTTGAACAATCATTGGACCAAATAGCGAAACGCAATGAGAATAACTGTAGTCTGGAGATTAGGGCACTCCCCCTGGATTAGTGGGCAATCCTACCTCAAGTCCCCATTACAATGAATAGGTAATGTCCTAATGCTACAGCTACACTAGCCCTTTTGTTGATAAACTTTTGTCGGGGAGGGGGTGAAAAAAAAAGCGACAGCCCTGTGTGATATAAGTTACACTGACAGAAGCACCAGTGAGGGCAGCGGTATGGCGATGGGACAGCTTCTCCTGCTGGCATAGCTGCTGCCACTCGCTAATGGCCGAGCTCTCTCCCATCAGCACAAAGCAGTTACCCAGGAGACATTACAGCAGCACCGCTGTGCCATTACAGTAATTCCTCATTTAACACGTGCCTGCTTAACACGTTTTTGCAATAGCGCAATTTTTTTTTAGGGAACTTTTTTTGAATTACATGACCGTCCCCGGAATAATATGATTTCCCCAGCCAACCCGTCACTGGCAGCTGCACGGGGCTTCCCCCGCCTCCCTGCAAAATGGCGGAGGGTTCGCCGCTTGCCGTGCCGTTCTCCGCTGACTCCCCCTTGCCGGACGCCTTGCCCCCTCTCCTCCGCCCCCGCTTGCAGGCTGGTGGCTGGGTTTCCCCAGCTGGCCCGTCGCCAGCGGCTGTGCAGGGCTTCCCCTGCCTCCCTGTAAAGCAGCGGAGGGTTCGCCGCTCGCTGCACCATTCCCTGCCAAACCCCCCTCGCCGGACGCAGTGCGGGTCCCGGCAGACCCATCACAGGGGCATACTCCCAACCCAATCCCCCTCCTCTCTCCTCCCCTTCCCTTCCCCAGAGCCCAACACCTCCCCTCCCTGCAGTAACCCAGTCCCCTTTCTCCCCCCAACCTTATGTCCCGGTCCCAACAGACACCACCGCTTGAAACACAATTCCCACCTTTTCCATTATTTTCAATGGGAAAATTGACCCCGCTTAACACGTTGTCACTTAACACGATCATTTTCTGAAACATATCTATAGTGTTAAATGAGGAATTACTGTATAAGGCCTCTAGTGTAGGCTAAAAATTACAAGGGAGCCACCGCTTTCATTCAAGCCAACACAGGCTTCTCCAATTCACTGATCATTTCCACAATGCTCAGATCCGAGTCAAACCAAACCAATATTTGTTTCAAGTGCCAGCAAACCAAACCAAAGTGCAGCTATTCACACAGTCCTCTTCACAGTGCCTCCCACCCCCTTACGTGTGTACACACACACACACACACACACCTGTGCCAAGAGACCACTAAAGTTGAGCGGCAGCTTCCAAGTACCCAATATACCTCAGGACACTGCTCTCCCCTAGGGTTGCCAGGTGTCCGGTTTTCACCCGGACAGTCTGGTATTTGTGGCCCCTGTCCGGTAAAAAAAAAAAAAAAAAAAAACACAGAAAATATGGGATATGTAAAATGTACCTGGCAACCCTACTCTCCCAAGGGAGACAGTGTGTGAAGAGAAGAAATTTCTAGCCTTTGCTTAGAGCAAATTACATTCCTGCAGCCTGTCCCACCGAGTCTTTCCTCCCACTCCCTCATACATTCTTTCTTGCTTTCCTGACTTTACATTCCTATCCCCTCAGTGTGTGTCCTCCTCACAGCCCATAACTGTCTCTGCCCATCCCTTTTGCTACCTGGCCCGTGCACTCCTAACCCTAAAGCTACCACCCTTACTCCCTACTGCCTGTCCCTCTCAGAGCCCTGTGCTTTCCACCCGCCAGTGATCCTTCAGTGCCCATTCCCTTTGCTTTCACCCATCTCTGCCCATCTCTCTAGCATCCCTTGCTCCCAAGTCCCCTCACTGCTCATTTCCCTCTCTGGTGTTCCTCCCTTCTCACCTCAGAATTTCAACAAGGAACGTTCCCTTCAGTTAGTCACTCAAAGTGAATTCAGTTGCTTTCTTTCAGGTCCCTCTTCCTCACCTAACAGCAGCAGGGGCTTCTCTCAGTCACAGACTCCTTTGCCTGTCCATCAAAATGCTCCAGGCACCCCTGGAATCCAGCAACCAGTTCTGCTGAAATGTTCGTACAGACTGCAGGGTCACTGCCTAAGTGACAGCCCGGGGTAAGGAGTCCCCTGTGGCCCCAGCATTAACAGCATGACGGACTCAGACAGACAGACAGACAGACACACACAGACTAAACAGTTACCCAGTTCACCGGAATGCAGCTCAAGTCTCCGCAGGCAGTGCAGTACTCAATCACTGGCGGCCAACAGGCAACCTACTGTACGCAAGAAGAGGCAAATCAAGGTGCCTACAACTCAGGGAGAGAGGGGGGTTAGAAAAAGATCCCTCCCTCTCTCCTCCTCTTCCCCTCCCGGCCCCCTCCATCAGATCTCCCTATCAAATTATCACCCAGTTCCCCTGTGGGCGGAGTGAGAGAGAGGAGAGTGTGTGTGAGCAATAGAAATTTCTCCTCCCCTCCCTTCCACTACTTCCCTCTCTAGACCCTGAACTGTAATAAGAGGCACTGGCAGACAGAGAACGGCGGAAAGAGGCCATGCCAGGCAGAATTAAGGACAGAAGTTTCTAGGCAGTGGTTACAACATTCAGTGGAACTAATCCAAGTCCCGTTACACTCACTGGAACGAAGCAAGCTCTCCTCTCTCACACCATTTGACAAAGCCCAACCAGACTGTCTCACATCCCCAGCTCCTTAAATTGTGGAATCCCCTTACACTGATCTGGGACATGGAATGAATGGCCTCAAACTCCACCAGTAACCATTATGCTAAGCCTGCTTCCGCGCTGGAGCCCAGCACAGAGTAACACGAATGAAGAACCCAGCTGTCAACCTGCAAAGTGGGAGGGAGGAACTAGGAGCTGTGAGAGGCAGAGAAATATTTTTTTCGATTGTGCTCGGGGCAACCTATTGAAACGTCTGCGCTCTACCACGCACACAGGTATACCCAGTCTGAGTTCATGGCTTGTGTAAAAGTATGTATCATTGTTGGCCAATGCCAGCATGCTCCAGGCCTTTGTTTTGACACATGCTCCCTCGGTTGTTTTCACGTGATGCCACGTCTTGTTTAAATGAACGCTCCCGGTATATTTTCCATAAATGCTCCCAATTCCTCTTTAGAGCAGCTTCTTTGTATCTATATTTGTGTCTCTATTGGGAGTGATTTAGGCCTGGCTACTCGCATGATCGGTTGCAGGAGCGAGGGTGCCTCCAGTTTACTCATTAGGATTCAGTCTCTGACCCCCATTCTGCAAACACAGACCCTGGGCACATAGCTAAGGGTTTGCAGGATCAGGGCCTATACATTCACACAGGGCTCCCAATGCATTTCCTAATCCATTGATCTAGGTTGGACACAACTGGGTGCTGAGTACCTGCAATTGCCATTAGTGGGAGCCCATCACATGGAAGTTGAGGGCACTTGGGGAACAACAGGAAACAATCAGCACTTTGATGTGCTGGGACTTCGGAGTGAGGCTGTAGGTTCTTTTATATCATTTCCCAACAAAATCCAGCTGAGACTCCAAAAGGGAGGTGGTGAGGTCATATTTACAAATACTCAATGACTCCTGATGTAGGCAAGGATCCCAGGGCAATCTGGGCAGTGTTTAGATGGTCATCCTGTAATAGTAGGACCCTCAGCATAAGCCAATAGCCACTCGGGATCGTGTTTTATGAAGTGGGGGGGGAGCCTATTTTCTATTTGGGCATGCATTTGTCTCCATACAACCACTGAACCATAGGATCAGAGCCTGGTCCAATCTATCACCCCACCCAGCCACCAAAGTCACAGAGAATCTTTGAAGCTGCTCTAATTAGGCTGCTGAGAATTCCTCCAGCTTGGGGAAAAGCTGCATGCTGCCCCTTCCCAGCCACAGTGCCCCCAGTAAAGGGGTCAGATCCAGGCTGGGGCCAGAGGGCTGCTGTGTTCTATTGATCTCTGGCTGGTAAAACAACTCCTCGCAGCTATTACAGCCGTGTAAGTGAAAGACATTAATCTGGGTACTAAACCGGCTTACAGGTAGCACGAAGTAGGGTTCCTTTCTAATGGATGGTAACCAGGCCCCGCTCTCTGCCTCACTTCTACCCCCCCAAAGCCTCACTCCTGCCTCCCTCCTTCCTTCCTCTTAGGCTACGTCTACACTACGAGTTTTCCCTGCAAAAAATATGCTAATGAGGGACTAATTTGCATGAGTCACGATCTCATTTGCATATTTTGTCAATCCATTTTTGCGCTGGGGGGTTTTGCACAAAAACAAGCAATGTGGATGTTTTCTTTTTGTGCAAAAATCCCTTTTCCACAAGATCCTTATGCCCCAAAAGAGGTATATCAATCCTGCAGAAAAAGGGGTTTCTGCACAAAAGGAAAATGTCCACACTGCTTGTTTTTGCGCAAAAACCCCTTGTCCAAAACCAATCGGCAGGAAATAAGCAAATGAGATCACGACTCATGCAAATTAGTCCCTCGTTAGCATATTTTTTGCCGGGGAAAACTCGTAGTGTAGACATAGCCTTAGGGTTACCACAGATTTTAAAAGAGCAAGCTTCAGAGCTTGTCAAATGGCACCTAGACGCACAAGCCAAAATCCGTACTGTTTGGGTGAAAACTGGATGAGTAGCATCCTTACCACGAAGGTGCTCCTCTGGCCAAACACAGCATGGCCAGATCTAATGGTCGAAGGCCTAGTTCCAGTATTAACCATGACAGCTAGCCGCTGTCAAAGCACTCGGGCTTTATCAAGAAATGGGCTGATGCAGCAGTAAGATCCCTCCCCACCTGGGCACAGAAATAAGTTTATTCTTCTTTCACTTATGACAAGAGAGTCACGTCTATAAATCTCTAGTGAGGCTAGATTTAAGCTCTAATGGGGATAAGTCTGAACACCCAGGGCTTATCTTAACAACGTACTGTTTTAAACCATAGCAATAAAGTTAAGTGTTATAGCCCACACTTAGCAAGGGGTGCAAGTATACGGATATAAAACTGCTTATTTGGCATTGCTTATTTCTCTGTGGGAAAGGGAATATGCCAACATTTATAGAGCTGGTAGAAAAATGCTGATTAGACAATGCTGAAACATTTTGAGGAACCATGGATTTCACCAGTTTTTTCAAATGGAAAACAAACAATCAGAATGTTTAACTTTTATCAGCTGTAAACTCAAAATGCTTAAATAAGGACCAAGCAAAATATTTTGGAATATTTCAGAGATTTCCGCTTCATGTACTTATACAGGCCAAAATGAAATCTCAAAATCTGCCAATGGATGGGAATTACATTTTCCCCCTACCTATCTCAGTATGAGACACCTTTGTTCTGCTATCAGTGCACCCATTCTTAGAGTGGTGCACATATAAACTATTTTGGTTTAAAAAAATAAAAGTCTCTCCCTTCACTCCCTGCCAACTCCTCCCCCTCCACCCTGAAATAGCTAGAATGGTATAAACACTGTGCATAGGCCAAAGCTGAGAAAGGCTTTTCAAAGGTAAAGCGTATTCACTGTTTCTAGCAACTCCCAGGGGGATAAGGGAGCAGTCCCAGATCAGATCATGAACGGATGAATAATTCAGGTTGATAACCAGAGGCATTTTGAGGCATATCATAGCAGTTTTCTGACTAGAAACACCCGAGAAAGATCAGTACAGGTTGAACCTTTCTAGTCAGGCACTCTCTAGTCCAGCAACATTCGTGGTCCACATGATTTTAGTTAGCTGGATGTCCACTTATCATGGGTGTGGCCAAGTTTCCCACCGTCCCATAAAGTTTGTTTACAGTCCTGGCTCTTAGTGTTCTGTGCTGTTATTTAGCTCTAATTTACCCCAAAATGTCTTCTAAGAGCCTAATAAGTGGTGGAAGTGTTGGTAATGTTATTAAATAATATTGACCTCCTGTGGTCCAGCAAATTCTCCAGTTCGGCACTGGTCAGATCCCAAGGGTGCTGGACTAGAGCAGTTCAACCAGTACACACCAGCAAATTGATCTGCATGTGTCAGGATTTCTCTTCTGGAGTTGCTATGATGCACAGGCAACTCTGCTTGGCTGGTACTAAACAGTTCCAAATAAACAGCATGTACATGAAGTTCACAGGAGCTACTAAAATGGGGAGAGCAGAAAAACAATAAAAAGTAACCTACCAGCATAGAGGTGAGAAATATGGGCAGGAAATTAAAAATGACATTCACGTTGGAAAATAAATCCAAGCCTCTGGAGTAATATCTTGAAGCATGGTTGTGCACAGGAAGAAATCTAGAAAGCAGTAATTTTAAAAGCAGAGCACAAGTTGGGGGGTGCAAAGGGCAGGAGGTGCTATTTGTACAAGTTTCATCCACAAAATATATTCCACCCACTTACAGCTCCAAAATGAGATGCCACTCACAACAGATGACAGATATTCAGTACATGATCATGTGTGCTACTTGGCTTCGCTGGGCTCCCTGATCTCCCCCTTCCTTCAGTATTCATAGGCTCTATGACATCTGTGGGGCTTGCTCCTCTGTGATTGGGGTGGTGGTGTGGGGAGAATGCTGGTGGTAAGTCCCAAATGCCACCCACTTGTGACAGCAAAATGAGACATCATTTGCACTGAATTGTGCAGATCTGTGATCCTCCCTCTGCTTTCCTACATGAGGGATAAAATAGTTAACAATGCTGACCTTAAAAATCTAATCCCTGGGCATCTTACATTATCACCTCCCTGACATGAGTGAGAAAGTTCGCACCTCTGGTGTTCCTGGCTTTCTTGCAGACTCATTTGTATAGCAGTAACACTCAATTCTCAATTTCGAGTTTAGCGGTGCCAGGATGGCGTGTGTGGGCATACTGGCTGCTTCCCAGCCCTGGTTGGAAGCACCTAGCAGCTGCAAAGGAAAACAAATCAGATGTGAGTTTGCAATGAGATTTGGAAGAAAAATAAACCCAGTGCCCTGATGAACTGTGCACCCAAAATTATCATGTCCTGAACCAGGACGAGAGGGGGCCAGGGAGTAGTCCTTCAGACAGCTGTGGGGCAACCACCTCTGGAACTTCAAATTCAGTTCTAGTCACCTCATCAGGATGTATGATCTTTTCCTCAGCATCTCCATGGGGCAGAGGCATAGCTTGATCCCACTCTGCCCATTATGTAAAGGATCATCTGCCTTTGCTGTTCAGGGTGGTGTTTTCAGGAATAGTTTACAAGCTGCTTTAGATGTGAGGAGTTCATCCTTGAGGAAGGACTTTCCTACACCATTAAGCACCAGGTCCCCTTGTAGGCTGTCTCCACAAAGAGGCTGAGAATAGACGGGGCCACATTACCAGTGATCCCTCCTGGTCCAGCATAAAGTAAATGGAAACAGAGCAAATGGAGAAGCCCAAAACAGTGCTGCCACTGTGCCACCCCGTGCCTTTTCCACCAAGGCACTGTCCTCTGGAAGGTCTCTCGTCTATTTAAAGCCCATTCTCAGCTTGCCAGGCATGCAACCTGCCTGCCAGACATGGAGCATGAACCCCAGCACTGCTTAGGGACTGATGCAGAGTGTGACAGGCTAGTATTTAGTCACCCTTCAGCCCATGGATGCCTTTGTTATGTGCTGTTGGCTGACAATGGGAACACGTCGTATTTTAGCGATCTTCTTCTCATCCCAGCTCTCTATTCATCTCTTGCCAGCTGGCAGGGCTCCTCTGCCTCCCATTCTGCCTGCCCCTTTCTTCTTCAGGCAGGTGCTGGTTTTAGTCAAACCCACTGGATCTATTTTTCACCCCTTGGTCTCTCTGTTTAGTTATGACATGTCTTCCAAACAACCAGCCTGGGGCCTTTCCAGGGAACTCCCTTCTTGGCACACAAGCAAAACACTGAGGGTGTGAAAGGGAGGGGCTGCTTCCAGGAGGTATGCAGACCTTTCCCAAAGACAACAGTTCCCAGGGTCCGTGTTTCTGGAACAGCCGAGCCATCCCAGCTTGCCCATGGAGATGCTATAACTCCATCCCAAGGCTCCAGCTCCTGGGAACCACTCTGCCCTCAGCGGGTGCCAACGGTTCCATGCAGTGTTGCCATCTCGTGTCATATGAACACGTCTCACTCTTGCATTTTGCAGGAATCCCCAGCTCCTAGAACCCTGGGATAAAGGGAGGCACTCTGAGCACTCATTCCAGAAGTTTCTAGCACAACAGGTGGCAGAGAAATGTTTGGCAACGTGACCTAAGCACACCCAAGGTGTTCAGAAACCAGAAGGCAAAGGACAAGAACCCACCCTTTAGTTACTTCTAAAGTCTCATGATGTCTGAAGGCTTGTGGGGTGGGCCAATTGATAACATGTGGGCTGCAGCTAGTCCTCTTACTGGGACCAAGCGGATGTCACGATCATTAGCAGGGACAGATCCCAAATCATTCCACAGCCAAGGCCTCTATAATGGTATGTCTACACTCCAGCTTGAGGAGACATATCCTAACCAGCTCTGATGGAGCCATCACACTAAACATGGAGTGCAGCCACAGTGGCACCCGAGGGGTGGTAGCCACCCCAAATACAGGCCTAGTGTCTTGGATGGGCAAATACTCATGGCAGCTAGCCTCTCCCATGGCTTGCCCTGCTGTGCCTACGCCTCTATATTTAGCAGGCTGGATCGATCACAGCTAGTTTGGAGCATGTGCCCATGAGGTGGAAATTACAGGCCCAGTGCCACATGCAGACATACCCTAACCTGAGGTAAAGACCACTCTGGTAATTGTGCGAGCATTGGGGCTTACAGCCTCCGGGGGCCTCAAGAATGACACACACACACACACACACGAGCAGGCCCATCACTCTACCTAGCAGAGTGCACACAACCACCCATGTATTCGGGGTGCCCACAGACACCCTGCAGCCTCTCCCTAGCAATGACAGCAATCCCTAGGAGTGTCTGTCCTGGTGTGGGGGGCACAACTAGGGATGTAAGTGACTAGATGACTAGTCCCTCAACTAGTTGCTTCCCCCCCCTTGCTGCCTCTATCAGCACCGCCTCCACAGGGGGCAGGGAAGGGTAGCAGGGACCAAGCGCCTGCCGGGAATCAGCTGAGATTCCTGGCTCGCACCCAGTCCCAGACGCTGTGCCTCTGCTTTTTAAATGTCTTAAGAGCCTGCCAGCTCTTAAGACATTTAAAAAGCAGAAGTGCGGGGGGAGGAGGCCCCCAGCATGACCGGGGAATCAGCTGTCCCAGCTCACACCAGGTCCCCGCACTGCACACCAGCCTTTAAATGTATTAAGAGTCTGCCAAGCTTTTAATACATTTAAAAGGCAGAGCTGGGGCGGGAGCTAACCCCACTGCAGCTCACCCGCTTATCAACTAGTTGATGGAAAAATCCATCAACGAGTTGATTAAACTAAATTTAACATCCCTAGGCACAGCTCTCTCCCCATCAGCCAAGCTGCCTCCAGAGGTAGAAGGGTACCTACCAAGGCCCTGGAAATAAAGGTAAATTCTGGACACCACCTCTCACCCCATAGTAGTATCACTCTTGATCCTCCACAAGAGCAAACAGTGGGAATGCAAACAACGGCTCTCAAGTGCTCTTGATGCAATCTAGGAAATTACTGCATTCAAACAGCCAGTGCTAACATAATGGTATGTTTCTCCCAAGGGTTCTTCAGCACATGTGCTGCCTCCTCCACAATCAAGAGGGGCTCTCATAGAATCATAGAACTGGAAGGAACCTCAAGAAGTCATCTAGTCGAGGCCCCTGCCCTCAGGGCAGTACCAAGTAACATCTAGACTACCCCTGACTGGTATTTGTCTAACCTGCTCTTAGAAATCTTCACTGACAGAGATCCCACACCCTCCCTAGGCAATTTATTCCAGTGCTTAACCATCCTGACATGTAGGAAGCTTTTCCTAAAGTCCATCCTGAACCTCCCTTGCTACAATTTAAGCCCACTGCTTCTTGTCCTATCATCAGAGGTTAAGGAGAATAATTTTCCTCCCTTCTCCTTATAACAGCTTTCAAGTACCTAAAAGGGTGTTATGTCGCTTCTCAGTCTTCTCTTTTCCAGACCAAAAACAAACCCAATTTTTGTTTTCTAGACTTTTAATGATTTTTGTTGCTCTTCTCTGGGCCTTCTCCATTTTGTCCACATCTTACCTGCAACGTGGCACCTAGAACTGGACACAACACTCCAGTTGAGGCCTAATCATTGCAGAGTTAGAATCATAGAGCTGGAAGAGACCTCAGGAAGTCATCAAGTCCAGCCCCCTGCCCAAGGCAGGACCAATCCCAACTAAATCAACCCGGCCAGGGCTTTGTCAAGCCGAGACTTAAAAACCTCTAGGGATGGAGATTCCACCACCTCCCTAGGTAACCCATTCCAGTGCTTCACCACCCTCCTAGTGAAATAGTTTTCCCTAATATCCAACCTAGACCTCCCCCACTGTAACTTGAGACCATTGCTCCTTGTTCTGCCATCCATCACTACTGTGAACAGCCTTTCTCCATCCTCTTTGGAACCTCCCTTCAGGAAGTTGAAGGCTGCTATCAAATCCCCCCTCACTCTTCGCTTCTGCAGACTAAACAAACCCAAATCCCTCAGTCTCTCCTCATAGGTCACGTGCTCTAGCCCCCTAATCATTTTGGTCACCCTCCACTGGACCCCCTCCAATGCGTCCACATCCTTTCTATAGTGGGGGGCCCAGAACTGGACACAATACTCCAGATGTGGCCGCACCAGAGCTGAATAAAGGGGAATAATCACTTCTCTAGATCTGCTGGCAATGCTTCTCCTAATGTAACCTAATATGCCATTAGCCTTTCTGGCTACAAGGGCACACTGTTGACTCATATCCAGCTTCTCATCCACTGTAATCCCCAGCAGTGGCGGCCCGTCAATACAGGTGAACTAGGCGGTCACCTGGGGCACCAAGATAAACGGCCGCTGAGGGCTTTGGAGGCGGGGGTGCCGATCACACGTTTCGCCTAGGGCACCAGTTGCTGGCAGCTCATCTAGGGCTGCTCCTGATCCCTAGGTCCTTTTCTGCAGAACTGCTACTTAGCCAGTTGGTCCCCAGACTGTAACAATGCTTGGGATTCTTCCGTCCCAAGTGCAGGAATCTGCACTTGTCCTTGTTGAACCTAGTCAGATTTCTTTTGGCCCAATCCTCTAATCTGTCCAGGTCACTCTGGACTCTATCCCTGCACTCCAGCGTATCTACCTCTCCCCCTAGGTGTCATCTGCAAACTTGCTGAGGGTGCAATACATCCCCTCATCCAGGTCATTAATAAAGATGTTGAACAAAACCGGTCCTAGAACCGATCCTTGGGGCACTCCACTAGAAACCGACCACCAATCTGACATTGAGCCATTGATCACTACCCGTTGGACCCAACAGTCTAGCCAGCTTTCTATCCACCTTACAGTCCATTTATCCAATCCATACTCCCTTAACTTGCTGTCAAGAATATTGTGGGAGACTGTATCAAAAGCTTTGCTAAAGTCAAGATATATCACATCCACTGACTTCCCCATATCCACAGAGCCAGTTACCTCATCAGAGAAGCTAATCAGATTGGTCAGGCACAACTTGCCCTTCGTGAATCCATGTTGATTATTCCTGATCATTTTTCCCTCTTCCAAGTGCTTCAAAATGGATTCCTTGAGGATCCCTGCCATGATTTTTCCAGGGACTGAGGTAAGGCTGACTGGTCTGTAGTTCCCTGGATTGTCCTTCTTCCCTTTTTTAAAGATGGGCACTACATTTTCCTTTTTCCAATCATCCAGGATCTCTCCCGATCTCCATGAGTTTTCAAAGATAATGACCAAAGGCTCTGCAATGACATCTGTCAACTTCCTCAGTACCCTCGGATGCATTAAATCCGGACCCATGGATTTGTGTATGTTTAGCTTTTCTAACTAGTTCCTAACCTGTTCCTTCCCCACCAACGGCTGTCCACCTCCTTCCCATACTGCATTGCCTAGTGCATTAGTCTGGGAGCTGACCTTGTCTGTGAAGACAGACGCAAAGAAAGCATTGAGTACTTCATCTTTTCCCACATCATCTGTCACTAGGTTACCTCCCTCATCCAGTAAGGGCCCCACACCCTCTCTGATCACCCTCTTATTGCTAACATGCCTGTAGAAGCCTTTCTTGTTACCCTTCCCTTGCTAGCTGCAATTCCAATTGTGCTTTCGCCTTCCTGATAACTCCCCTGCATTCTCGAGCAATATATTTATACTCCTCCCTAGTCATCTGTCCAAAGTTTCCACTTTTTGTGTTTAAGCTCACCAAGGATTTCCCTGGTAAGGCAATCTGGTCGCCTACCATATTTGCTTTTCTTACTGCGCATCAGGATGGTTTTTTCCTGTGCCTTTAATAAGGCTTCTTTAAAATACTGCCAGCTCTCCTGGACTCCTTTCCCCTTCATGTAAGCATCCCAGGGAATCCTGCCCAGTAGTTCTCCGAGGGAGTCAAAGTCTGCTTTTCTGAAGTCCAGGGTGTGTATTTTGCTACTGTCCTTTCTTGATCTGAAGAATTAATTCTTGTGTCCTGCTTACAATAATCCTGCTAATACATCCCAGAATGATTTTGCTTTTTTGCAACAATATGATACTGTTGACTCATATTTTCTTTGTATTCTGCTAGGACTCCTTGTATACTTATCTGTAGTACTCCTTCCTAGGTCATTTCTAATTTTATGTGTGTGCAATTGATTGCTCTTTCCTAGGTGGAGTACTTTTTATTTGTCCTATTGAATTTCATCCTGTTGACCTCAGACCGTTTCTCAGTTTGTCCACCCTTAATAAAACCCTTCTAGATTTTAAGATAAGTCTTGGCAATGTCCTTCCAACTATACTTCCTAATAAAATTGCAACTCAGGCCACACTGTTGCTATTTGGGCCCCCATACTACAACTGAAAACTAGCATGGTCTTCCCCTACATAGTAAAAACTAGGGTTGATGTACTAGCCGTGCCATGTTGAAGTGACATATAGATTTGTGGTAGATCTACACTTATTATCCTAAACTCTCCATCCCTTCAAAGAGGTTTTGTTTTTGTTTGGTTGGGGTTGTTATTTTTTGGTTTTGTGGTGTTTGTTTTCCCCATATGTTGCTCATCGTATCCCAGAAGCCAGCTGAGTGCCTGGCTCACAACATCCGTGAACCCATCAGCAGCCACCCTACATCCTGGCCATGAGATGTCACAAAGTCCACAAAAGAATCATGAGCCGGGACTCCAGGCACTGGTGCTTTTCCCTATGGTAGCACATCATTTCTAGCCCTTTGCACTGGTTGGGTTGGAGAGGGGCATTAAGGTCTCTCCACGCCAGGATGGATGTGATGTCAGGAGTCATCTATTGCACCGCACCAAAAAGTAGGGCCATAGACTGGGATGGAGAGAAGACAGAAGGGAACTCATCATAAAGCTCTCAGAGCTAGCAGCAGAAGAGATGTCTGTATGGAGGGGTGTGTAGATAATGGAGACATCTGCTGACTGTTGCCCTTTGTGATTCCGTAACAGAGACATCTGCTCTCCTAAGGAGACTGATAGAGAGGGCCCCATTAGAAAGCGTATGGTGGAGTCTTGGGTACATGTTCTTTCCATGCTTGGGTGGCTGACCGCACAATAGATGAACCTATTGGAACAGTAAAGATTCAGGAGGCCACAGGCTGTGAGTGTGCCAAGAGCAATGTGGATCTGGCAGGACACGGATTGCTTGTGGTACTTGCTGCCAAAGTGGTGGGATTGTGGACAGCTCAGGTAGAAAAAGGGAGGGATGGAGATTCTGAGTCACCCGGTACAGCCCCTTCACAAGTAGCTACACCATAAGAACATAAGAACGGCCGTACCGGGTCAGACCAAAGGTCCATCTAGCCCAGTATCCTGTCTGCCGACAGTGGCCAGCACCAGGTGCCCCAGAGGTGGACCGAAGACAATGATCAAGCGATTTGTCTCCTGCCATCCCTCTCCAGCCTCTGACAAACAGAGGCCAAGGACACCATTTTATCCCCTGGCTAATAGCCTTTTATGGACCTAACCTCCATGAAATTATCTAGCTTCTCTTTAAACTCTGTTATATTCCTAGCCTTCACAGCCTCCTCTGGCAAGGAGTTCCACAGGCTGACTACACGCTGTGTGAAGAAGAACTTTCTTTTATTAGTTTTAAACCTGCTACCCATTAATTTCATTTGGTGTCCTCTAGTTCTTCTATTTAGGAACTAATAAATAACTTTTCTTTATCCGCCTCTCCACACCACTCATGATTTTATACACCTCTATCATATCCCCCTCAGTCTCCTCTTTTCTAAACTGAAAAGTCCCAGTCGCTTTAACCTCTCCTCATATGGGACCCGTTCCAAACCCCTAATCATTTTAGTTGCCCTTTTCTGAACCCTTTCCAAGGCCAAAATATCTTTTTGAGGTGAGGAGACCACATCTGTACACAGTATTCAAGATGTGGGCGTACCATAGTTTTATACAGGGGCAGTAAGATATTCTGGGTCTTATTTTCTATCCCTTTCTTAATAATACCTAGCATCCTATTTGCCTTTTTGACCGCGCTGCACAATGTGTGGAAGTTTTCAGAGAACTGTCCACGATAACTCCAAGATCTCTTTCCTGATTTGTCGTAGCCAAATTAGCCCCCATCATACTGTACGTATAGTTGGGGTTATTTTTCCCGATGTGCATTACTTTACACTTATCCACATTAAATTTCATTTGCCATTTTGTTGCCCAATCGCTCAGTTTGGTGAGATCTTCTTGGAGTCCCTTACAGTCTGCTTCTGTCTTGACTATCCTAAACAGTTTGGTATCATCCATACTTTACCACCTCACTGCTTACCCCTTTCTCCAGATCATTTATGAATAAGTTGAACAGGATTGGTCCTAGGACTGACCCTTGGGGACACCACTAGTTACCCCTCTCCATTCTGAAAATTTACCATTTATTCCTACCCTTTGTTTCCTGTCTTTTAACCAGTTCTCAATCCAAGAAAGGACCTTCCCTCTTATCCCATGGCCATGTAATTTACACAAGAGCCTTTGGTGAGGACCTTGTCAAAGGCTTTCTGGAAATCTAAGTATACTATATCTACTGGATCCCCCTTGTCCATAAGTTTGTTAACCCCTTCAAAGAACTCTAATAGATTAGTAAGACAGGATTTCCCTTTACAGAAACCATGTTGACTTTTGTCCAACAAATTATGTTCTTCTACATGCTTCACAATTTTATTCTTTGCTATTGTTTGACTAATTTGCCAGGTACCGAAGTTAGACTTACCGGTCTGTAATTGCCGGATCGCCTCTAGAGCCCTTTTTAAATATTGGTGTCACGTTGGCTACCTTCCAGTCATTAGGTACGGAAGCCGATTTAAGGGATAGGTTACAAACCACAGATAATAGTTCAGCAATTTCCCATTTGAGTTCTTTTAGAACCCTTGGATGAATGCCATCCGGTCCCGGAGATTTGTTAACATTAAGTTTTTCTATTTGTTCCAAAACCTCCTCTAATGACACTTCAATCCGGGACAGTTCCTCAGATTCATTACCCACAAAGGACGGTGCAGATTTGGGAATTTCCCCAACGTCCTCAGCCGTGAAGACTGAAGCAAAGAAATCATTTAGTTTCTCCAATGGCTTTATCGTCCTTGATTGCGCCTTTTATAGTTCGATCGTCTAGGGGACCCACAGGTTTTTAGCAGGCTTCCTGCTTCTAATGTACTTAAACATTTTGTTATTTCTTTTGAGTTTTTGGCTAGCTGTTCCTCAAAATCTTCTTTTGCTTTTCTTATTACATTTTACACTTGATTTGACAGTGTTTATGTTCCTTTCTATTTATCTCACTAGGATTGGACTTCCACTTCTTAAAAGATGCCTTTTGTCCCTCACTGCTTCTTTTACATGGTGGTTAAGCCACAGTGACTCTTTTTAGGTCTCTTGCTATGTTTTTAATTTGGGGTATACATTTAAGTTGGGCCTCTATTATGGTGTCTTTAAAAGTTTCCATGCAGCTTGCAGGATTTGGCTCTAGTCACTGTGCCTTTTAATTTCTGTTTAACTAACCTCCTCATTTTTGTAATTCCCTTTTTGAAATTAAATGCCAGGGTGCTGGTCTGCTGAGGTGTTCTTCCCACCACAGGAATGTTGAATGTTATTATATTATGGTCACTATTCCCAAGCGGTCCTGTAACGGTTATTTCCTGGACCTGATCCTGCGCTCCACTCAGGACTAAATCGAATTGCCTCTCCTTGTGGGTTCCTGCACCAGCTGCTCCAAGAAGCAGTCATTTAAGCCATTGAGAAATTTTATCTCCGCTTCTCTTCCTGAGGTGACATGTATCCAGTCAATATGGGGGTAATTAAAATCCCCATTATTATAGAGTTCTTTGTTTTGGTAGCCTCTCTAATCTCCCTCAGCATTTCAATGTCAGTATCCCTGTCCTGGTCAGGTGGTCGGTAATATATCCCTACTGCTAATTTCTTATTTTTGGAGCATGGAATTACTATCCATAGCGATTCTATTGAACATGTTGATTCATTTAATATTTTTATTTCATTTGATTCTACATTATCTTTCACATACAGTGCCACTCCGCCACCCACCCGGCCTGCTCTATCCTTTCGATATATTTTATATCCCGGTATGATTGCCTCATGAGATTTTCCTCATTCCACCAGGTTTCAGTGATGCCTATTATGTCAATCTCCTCATTTAATACTAGGTACTCTAGTTCACCCATCTTATTAGTCAGACTCCTAGCATTTGTGTAGAAGCACTTTAAAAATTTGCCACTGCTTATTTGTCTGCCCTTCCCTGATGCATTGGATTCCTTTGTACGCGGTTGTTTGTCTGCTCTGGCCCATGGTTTGCCCTCTCCCCTCCTCTCTTTCTGACTACAGCTTAGAGAATCTCTATCAATGGATTCTCCTCTAAGAGAAGTCTCCCTCCGATTTACGTGCATCTCCGCACCAATCGGCTTTCCCCCATCTCTCAGTTTAAAAACTGCTCTACGGCCTTTTTAATGTTTAGTGCCAGCAGTCTGGTTCCACCCTGGTTTAGGTGGAGCCCATCCTTCCTGTATAGGCTCCCCCTCTCCCAAAAGTGTCCCCAGTTCCTAATAAATCCAAACCCCTCTTCCCTACACCATCGTCTCATCCACGCATTGAGATTCTGAATCTCTGCCTGCCTACCTGGCCCTGCGTGGAACTGGAAGCATTTCCGAGAATGCCACCATAGAGGTCCTGGATTTCAGTCTCTTTCCTAGCAGCCTAAATTTGGCCTCCAGGACATCTCTCCTACCCTTCCCTACGTCATTGGTACCTACATGTACCACGACCACCGGCTCCTCCCCAGCACTACACATAAGTCTATCTAGATGCCTCGAGAGATCCGCAACCTTCGCACCAGGCAGGCAAGTGACCATACGGTTCTCCCGGTCATCACAAACCCGACTATCTATGTTTCCTAACGATCGAATCACCCACTACTAACACCTGCCTCTTCCGAACTGGCATTCCCTCCCCTCAGAGGTATCCTCAGTGCGAGAGGATACCGCAACATCCTCTGGGAGGAGGGTCCCAACTACGGGATGGTTTCCTCTGCTCCCATTGAATGCTCTGTTCCCTTGAGACTTTCATCCTTCTTAAGAGCACTGGGGCTCTCAGACTGGAGGTGGGACAGTACTACAGTGTCCCAGAAAGTCTCATCCACATATCTCTCTACCTCCCTTAGCTCCTCCAGTTCAGCCACCCTGGCCTCCAAAGCCCGAACTCGGTCTCTGAGGGTCAGGAGCTCCTTGCAACGGGTGCACACATATGCGACCACCCACAGGGCAGGTAAGCATACATGTTACACCCGACGCAATAAACAGGATAGCCCCACTCTGCTGCTGGGCTTCTGTCTCCATTTTTCTAATGAATAAGTTTAAGTATAAACTGGGATTCTTTTTAAACCTCTGGAATATAGATTATTATAAGAGTTATGTTTTAAAGAAGGCCAGAAGTCACTAGTGCCCTCTAACCTCCCCCTCTAAACTCCCTCTCCAAACTCCCTCACCATAACTCCCCCAGATGTGCTTCCCCCTACCAGAGCTGTGCCCCGTGCTCCAAAGAGAGGTTGGTATAGAGACTCCCCAGATTGCAGGTTAGTGACATGTTGTGTGGGTTTTCAAACGCCCATCTTTTTCTCCACTGACATGCTCAGTCACACAGGCATCTAGACGAGAGTTAATAACATTGAAGGGATCTCTGTCTGGCAGGATCCTGAAATGCTGCCAGGCAGTTCCTTCTTACCCTCTCAGTCAGAACTCTGCATTTTTTAAATTTCTTCTAAGTGCTACCTGGCACCACTGCCCGTGCCAGCATTCACCTTTCTCCCTATCTGAACCCACAGCCTTAGGGATGTTGTGTGATCCTTTCTGCAACCTAAGACACCCTTGGAAAAACTGGATCATATTGAGAGCAGCTAAAAAGAGCAGTTACTTTTGGGGAAGAAAATCTCTCTCCTCAGGCCCAGATGCAGATCCGTCACAAACAGCAGACCGCCACTCAAAAAAAGAGGAGGAAGCACTGGATGCAGAGTGGGGTTCTCTCTTGTTTTCCATATCAGCCTGTATGCAGGTGTGGGGGGGAGGGAGGAAGCAAAGGGTATAAAACAACCTCCCTATGGTCCCCCAAGTAAGCATGCTCCGGCTGGCCAGGGGAAGGCAGGAGTGCCGTGCTGCCCGAGCCTCCCTCCCCCATGCTCTGGCCACCGGGGGAAGGCTGGGGCTGATTTCCCTGCTTACTCAGGGGAACCATGGGGGGGCATTCACACCCTTGTGGTCCACATTTACAAAAAGCACACCCCCCACACAGTAATTCCTGCGTACGGGCCTGGATATGTCCTCCACCACGGACATCTCTTCTAATCAAGGACGGTGGCCCATTCCAACTAAAGAGTGAGATCACCACCATCACCGCCTCTTCTTCCCGTTAAAAATATTCCAGTGTCTGCCCCAGGCGTCACTGATATAAGTGCTGGAGTGGGGAGGGAAGAAAGCATAGTTGTTTTTTAGCCCAGCTGGAAAAGAGTCTGACAGCTTTCCAATGACTGCTAAGGCAAGTCACAATCTCATAAGCCTCTTAATTTTTTATGCAAACTTCTATTTTTAAAGAACACATAACAGAGGAGATGTGACTTGTCCTCATCTTCCCAAACTATTAGATTCACTTTTTTGCACTAGCTGGCAGATTTGGGACTTTATGAAGCTGGTATTCAAAGTCTTAGCTTGCCTCTGAGCTAATGTGACATACGTATCTCCCCAGTGGAACAGACAGGAGTAATGATAAATTTCCCATTAATTTCAATGGTAACAGAGTTGGGTCAAAGTGAATGCTTGAAAATCACACACACTAAATCCTGGTGAATATTCCTGCCCTGCCCCAGCTGGGAGACTCTTAAGTTGCTTCAAGCTATGTCTACACTATGCATCTTATAGCGACAAAAATGTGTCCATACAGGCCTGTCACTAGATGTCAACAGACGTGAATGCAGCTGATTGTTGGCACTTTTGCCGACAAAAAACTTCGAGCCCCCATAAGCAGCTTTCGCTGTGTCAGTAGGAGACCTGCCAAAGCAGCAGTTTTCACACTTTCACTTGCTGCAGCAAAACTTTTGTCATTCGGGAAGGGGGAGGAGTGGCGTGAAGCACCCATGAACCACAAAAGTTTTGTGGGTCAACTGCAAGTGTAGACAAAGCCTTAGAGAAGAGCCATGCAAATGCTTTTCGAACTGGAGGTCTGGAGAGAGAATTTCAAATACAATCAGCACAAACTCATTCCCCTGCCTAGACACAATATGTAGCAGTGGTGGGAAACCAACCACGAGTTCTATGTGTCGCCCTCAAGACATTTGGCTTACCGTTGCCCATGCACAGCATTGCCAGATTCTGCTGGTTTTCAAATGCATAGGTTTTTTTCCTACCAGTATTACACAAGTGACACACTCCTAAAGCAGGGGCACATGAAGTGTTGATTGTACACAACAGTGTGAGAGCCATGAGCTCCCTCTGGATCCAATCAAAGTACTGCTATGGCTTGATCAGCACACCCCACAAATTCTAGGTACACAAGTGCAATTAGCAAAACTACCCTCTCCTGAGGGACCATCTTGATTACAACAGTCTTGAGACCCACTGAGATGGAGGGCCACTCACACAGCCCACTCTTTAGCCTAGGCTGCCCCTTCCAGTGTTTTACCAAGCTGGGCTTCTTGGAGTCCAAGAGTTAACCTAAATGCCCATGCTTTGTTCTGCTGGTAATTTGGAATGGCCCTGTAGATTGATTAAGGAGCCGAGTCCTTATCAAGAGCGCCCACATTTAACACACCTTCCGCATCATTGGTTTGCTTTTCGGTGGATTTAGAGCAGCTGCGACATTTCAACCCATCAATGAGCTGGCTGAATCCATGTGTCCTAGTCACTAGACAAAAGACTATTTTGATAAAGCAGACTGACCTACAGCCCTTTCAGTGGCTCTCCGGACTGCCTCCTTGATGAAATACAACACACTGGATGTTACACATCAGTCACATTTGACTTGCACTAGAAAATCCTAACGAGATTAATGGAAAATGAAAATCTCTATAATTTTTTGGAACGATCCTATACAATTCAGTGAAGAACAGTATCTCTGTTGTAGTAAGATGAGGACCTAAAACATAAGCCATAGGCCTGGTATGAGCCCTGAGGCCTATGCAATAATGGTCGAGAATTTGCTAATATAAAACAAAGTAAAGCTGTAAGCAAGAGGCAGGCCCTTGTTCATAGAACTTGGCACGAACAGGGCTGATGGTGCAGAAAAAATAATTGGTACTAGACATAGGCTGTAAGCACATTTCAGAGGGATGGTAACAACACCTCATTAAGAAACAACTCGGTCCCAACACTCTCCGCACCGATAACAGGGACATATACACCCAGATTCAGGACAGGCTCTAAAACAGCAGCATGATAAGAGACATTTTTGATCAAACCACCAGCTGCAAGGTAATGGGTGGCACCTATGGAACATCAGAGGGTGGCACCCTGATACGAGTGATGTGTAACTTGTTTGTATCTGTGTCTAAAGATGAGTCTTAAAGGAGCTGCTTTGTTCAGATTACGGGGCACTGAAGAATCCTGTGTCACTGACTGAGCTGAGTCCATTGTCAGGGGGTACATATATGTAGTGGATGAGGCCCCCAGCTTTCCTGGATCTGGCCCTCGAAGCTCAGGGCTCCCCCCAGCACTGGGGAGACCACACTGGCACTCCAGCCCCCCTGCTGCCCCGCCACGGGGCTGAGGCACACAAACTCTACTAGCCTGGGCCCGCTTAGTCTCTGCTGTGCGAGGGGACTGTGGGGAGTATCTTTCTCCTTCTCAGTCGGGGGCCACATCAGTGAGGGTTCGTTCGTTTGATTAGTTGCTTTGTTGTTGTTTTCTTTTTTTGCTTCTCACTTGTGTGCAGTCCCCAACTGATTTTTCTGTGGATCATCAGCGCCCAACCCCAAAAAAGTTTCCCCAGCCCTGGTGGTTCAGTAGAGTCTACTGACAACTATTCCTGTACTTCATTTGACAATAAACCTGGACTGGTGCCTTTGATCATCTGATTTTGTAGTCTTTGGGGGCGCTCTCTGAATCTGATGTCTTGGCTACCTGTGCAGAGCCAGCACAGCGTACGGGGCAGCACATCCATACAACCAATCATTTATCATCACTGAATGGAGTAGAATAGCTCAGGACACCCCACCAGTGACTTCTGACCCACATCTGACACTGAATTCTGCAGCAAATAGCAAAAGAAAAATAATTTCCCTGTGGAAAGAATTTCATTCTCTATTCAATTCTGTTGGTTTTTCAGAGTCATTTTTATAGGCCTGTACTAACTTCATATGCAATCATATTGGTAACATCGCTATTAAATTCTATGGGTCTTTCTGCAAGGGCCTCTCCATAGATTTCAAAGCACTTTCAAATATTGATTCTCATCCCACCATGGAAGTATTACTCTCTCTATACCACAAATGGGAGGAACTAAGGCACACTAAAATTACAAGACTTGCTCGAGGCCACACAATAAATCTGTGACAAAGCCAGGAACTGAATGCAGATCACCTACCTCCTAGTCCGGTGCTTGAACCCCCAGTCCAGCCTTTCACCCATCTATAGGAACAGCAATGGAGTTTTTTCAGACATCCAAGTCATTGGTTGGGCCTTTCAATGGTTCAGTGCAGCCTTAAGCCCCCTCGTGTGCTCCAAACCCCTCCTCTCTGCTCCCATCCCAGAGCCCACATCCCCAGCCAGAGCCACAACCCACTACCCCAGCTTGGTGAACGTGAGGGAGGGAAAGGGGGGTGGTGTGAGGGGGTGGCCTCAAGAAAGGGTGGAGCAGGGGTGGAGCCTTGGGAAAAGAGCAGGGCAGAGGAGGGGCAAAGGTGCATGGCTGGGTGTCATTAGTGGAAGTTGGCAACTCTACTGATGTGCTGGCTCCAGCTGTGATCAATAGCTGAGGCCTCCATTGTGTATCAGAGGAAAAAAATCCTTCTTGTCCCTTGTAGGTGACCATATATAGCCCCTTGCATAAAGCCACAGCTGACACTTCCAGGAGAAAGGGATTTTAATGATCATTTCTGCCTACTTCTGATAGCCCCAGTTCTGACCACTGCAGACCCAAGTTAATGTCTGAGTCCACTCATGGGGTCAGGATCCTGCTGCACTGAGAGGCTAGGAATGAGGATCCGAACATTAGCTGTACTCAGGGCCCGATTAAGACATGCTGAGGCCCTAAGCTATGTCAAGTTTAAGAGGCCCCATAGCATCACCCCCAAAAATGTTTATTATTCTAACAGAAAGGACAATGAAAATAGACATCATAAAGTTTTATATTTACATATATACTAGTACATAGGCGAGGATGCAACTAAAAACTAGGAGGCCCCCCCATAATCTGAGGCCCTTACTTAGCTTGTGAATAATCCAGCACTGGCTGTACTGGACTGTAGCTCCCCCTTGCACCAGGAATGTGATTTCCAAGACATGAATCTGGATGCCTTCACAAATGGAGAGCTTCCAAAGCCTCCCGCCTGCTTAGCTGTAAATTCACTGGCATGACACATTTTTGCAATGGGTGCTATATTAGGAGCAGGATCTAAAGTAGCGAGGCCATCTTGTGACCGCCATCCACAACTGCACTTTTCTGGTTTGTTTTCATTTCAACTCCCAAGTGGGGTGTCCCCAAGCAGTCCTAGTGAGAATTTCCAGTCAGGGCTTGGGGGACTGAAGCATGCAGCAGCATAGATAAGGAGTCAGCTGCGACCCCAAAATTGCTGGGAGAGCTTTGGCTCATTCCGTCAACTTCTTATGTGTTCTGGCTTTGGAACAAGTTATGTGATGACAGCAAAAAGAGACAACAGAAATAGCACATGACCTCGGGAGCCAGCATGGCATAATGGCCTCCACCTACCCTGAATATTTACATGGGAACTTGCTGCTTAAAGATACAATTTAAATACTGCTCACAAATCAGCGTTACATTTAAATTGGGCTGCAGAGCCCTGCCTGGGCTCCTGACCTTCCCATGCACCAGGCACTAGCTGCTAGTCCAGTCCTAGGGGCCCAGGGCAGAGCTGTTCATCCACCTCCATGCTGGCCTGCAGCATCCCCTGCTCCAGTTCTCTCTCCCATCCACCCTGCACTGCACCTGAGCTGCAGGTACCTCCAGATATGCCCCAAACACCATGGTCCTGACCAGGGCCGGCCCAAGCCATTCGGGCGCGCGGAGCATGCGCGGTGCCACCCCTGCCCGGCCCGACAGCCCTGCGTGGCACCCCCTACAATGGGGCGCCCCGGACGGTAGCCCAGCTGGCCTGTACCTTGGGCCGGCTCTGGTCCTGACCAGAGTTCCCTGCAAGCTGAACATTTGGGCAGCCACTCAGGACAGATTTAAATGCTGCCCAGCTGATCAGCAGAGCACCCGCTCCCATAGCCAACAGCATGTGTTTGTAGTGGTGGTGCACATCTGCACAGGCTTCAGTGCACATAACAAAATATATTCCACGCATGGTTGGAAAAAAATTAGAAGGAACGTTGGTCCTGACCTGCAAACACTTCCTCAGGCCTAAAATCAGCCCTGCCCCACTGAAAAAAACCCAAACACAAGCTCTCTTCTAGGGCATTGCTCCATTCCTGCTCTTGCTATACCTCCTGCTGTTGCAGTCCTGCATCCCCATACCTCACTCCTGCCTTGCAGCAACCTCTACTGTAAGGTTTCGGCGTCACAGATGTGAGCTCTCACTTTCCTTTGGATTGACCAGCTCTGATCAGGGCCTGACGAAGGAAGAGGTCTCTGTAGGTCCCTCCTTGGGATAGATGTGATAGGTTGGATGCAATCTTCATTTAAAATAGTTATGAAAACCATTTAGGCTCTTATGTGGAAGCAGGTAGCTGAAGCAAGAAAAGCCTCCATCCACAACACAGGCACACACCAGGCATTTGTGGGGGGAGAGGTTCTGCTACATTGCATTTTGAGGGATGTGTGTCTGTGGAAGAGAGACAAAAAGGCAGAGAAGAAGGGAGAATCCCAGCAAGGACAGAGTCAGGATAAGCACTAGAAGGGGGCCCTTAAAAAAAAACCAGAGACAGAGTTGTGGGGCTCTAAGCTGAGGCTTGGAACTGTGAGTAAAGACACAGTCTCTTATTTAGCTCCTACAGTGGTCAGAGAAACGGGATTTTGTGTAATCCTTGGGAAAAAAACAAGATTGCCTGAGTCCCACCCCAGCTTCTCCTCATAACCCAAGAAATACCTAACTCCATCGTAAGTTTCTCCTCTTAGCTCTAAATTTGGCTAATCACTTGGGTCAAAAAGGAACAACAGTGTACAACAGTGTTTCTTAAACTTTTTAAGACCGAGGAACACCAAACAATATATTTTTTTAATGAGGAACACCAAGGATTTTTTGTTGACCAAAAAGGGGAAGGGTCAGGGGGACAGTTATTGAGGAAAAAAAGGGTCGGGGGAAAGTTATTGAGGGAAAAAAGGTCACCTGCCCCTTTAAGGGTGGCCATTTTGAATTCTGTTGTTCTCCGTGGCACACCTCCGACTGCCTCGCAGCACACCGGTGTACCACGGAACACAGTTTAAGAAACACTGGTGTACAATATTTCTTTAATTCTGGGAGATTAGTGAGGGGAAGTTACAATTTGGTGTGCCTTTCCCCTTTAGACTAGCCACCTCCACCACCACCACTGACAATGATTTGACTTCTTGAGGCACCAAAATACCCACAGCCCTGGCCGAGAAGGATGGTCCTGACAGATTAAGCTTTGGGTAGCTCTGGAAAAATGCAGCACTTCCAGGAGCAATGACTCATGATGAGGAGAGTTTCTTTACAAAGAAAAATCAAGAGAGACAAAACCGAGGCCGTGCCACTCAGGAGAGACAAGATAAAGGATTTAATGGAATGAATGGAGAGGTCCTCTAAGTCCATGTCAGAGAAGAGCCTCTGTGACCTTCGACCATCTCCACTCCAGGGCTGAGTGTCTCCTGTCCTACCCGCTGGAGCACTGGGGACTCTCAGCTGTTTGAATCAGCTCCAGTGTGTGCTCCCCAGGAGGAAAATAAGGTGCATCGCTGACTCCACACTGACCCTGGAGACCCTTCTGTGGCAGCCCCTGTTGAGCCCATCAAATCCTCCAGGGGAAGAGAGATCAGCTCTCAAGTCCTGCTCCTCTCGGCAAATGGAGAGTCCTCGAGTCATCCGACAGCGAGACGGGATGCATCCAACAAGCCGGGGGGGCGCGGTGGCCCTAGCAGTGGGACTCTAGTTCTGTCAGCATCAGGAGGCCCGATCGAGTGGAAGGCAGGGCCTGTCCCACACCTAGACTGAAAGGCAAGTCCTCGTCCGGGCAGACCAAGTGGTGGAACCTCTGAAAGAGAAAAGTCAGATGTAGGACAGAGCTGTGTCGGGAAGGATCTGGCTCACCCACAAGCCTCCTCCCACCCATTGGCCTGCCCCCCACCAAACAGCCCCTTTCGAAGCAGCCCTCCAGCAAGGGCAGCATGGAGGGAAGAGGCAGGGAGGAGTTTGGTAATCACATCTGGATCTCAGGCTGAATGAGTCCCAGCTCATGACACCTACACCCTCCCCTGCTGCAACACCAGCCCCTCAGGGCCAGGCATGCCCTAGAAGAGCCCCCGTACCCACATCCAGATATAACAAGGTAAACAACAGTTGAAAGCCACCTTAGCTGTTGACCAGCATCTGGGAATGCCCAGGGCTTGTATGAGACCCTCAGAAAATTCCCTTCCGTGTTCCTGACCAGCACTGTGATCCCACCACAACAACGTCAGCATCCCATGTCCTGACCCCAGTTTTTACACCTGAGCCATCCAGCACGTGTTTCCAATGCAGACCAGAGCCCTCCACAATGCTTGAGAGCAGCAACACCCAGCCATTGCTTCCTCTCAAGCAGGGATGCACGTAGCCAAAGGCCACTCCTAGGGGGTGCAGACTCAGCAAGGCAGCTAGAGGTCTCAGTTTGAAGCCTAGCCTGCATCATACACCAGGATCCATAGCTCCCTCAGGTCAGATCTCCCCACTTGAGTGTGTGGGCTGCCTGCATCTATCTGGTAAACTCCAGTGCATTTGGCCTGCACTAGGTCTCTTACCAGCACTTCCCACCATTTTCCTATGACATTTGACAAATGAGAGAGCACCAAGAACTGCAAGGCACCGGAAGGCAATGACTTCTCTGTAGCCCTCCAGCCAGCTTGAATTCAATAAAGCCACTAATTTTTTTATAGTAATAGACTGAGCTTCAGTGACTTAATTCTAGGCTCCTGTTTATCAACCCACAACACACCAGTCAGTCACACCCCAAGGAGCTGTCATTTCAATAGGCCAGTGACCTGTGAGGCCTCCAACAGCCCCTCTGTCCCATACCCTCCTCAGGAAGCAGCAGCCTCACCTTTCTCAGGGAGCCCTTGATTGTGGAGAGCTTGTAGACAATCCAGAGAGGGATGCAGACCATGGACGAGAGGGCCAGCAGCCAGCCCAGGGTGTCTCCCCACCACGGGTACACATACTTCTTGTTGTAGGTCAGAGGGGTATATTTAATCAGAGAAAACAAGAAGGTGGCCTGGGGAGGTGGAAAAAGCCAAGATCGGAGGAAGGGGGAAGCAATGTCATTAACCAACAGGATTTCCCTTCTGATGTCACACCCTCGGCAGGACTTCCTGGGGCAGACAGACCCCGTGGGGGCACTAGCCAGAGCAAATCAGACCCAGCATGGTGCTGCCGCCCCTCAGCCAAGAGCTTGTCCTAGCAGCACTCACTGGTGATCTGTTCCTTACCCCAGCTATTCCATCCCTGCTCACTCATGCCCCTGGTGATCAGAGAGCTCACACGCAGCAGCAGGGTGAGAACCACTGGCTTCCAAACCCCCGGCCACGTGAGCTAAAGGAGTCTGCTCACTAGGGCTTCTCCTCACCCGGCCACAGAAACCTGCAGCCGCGAGTCCCAGAGCCTGGGTTCACAGAAACGGGCTCATTCCATAGCACTAGAAAGAGCTGTGCAGAAGTTCAGGCTTAGATGGGAGCCTGAGCCCCAGCCCAAATGACTACACAGCTTTTTTTAAGTGCCGTAGCCCAAGCCTGAACCTGCAGACCCGGGCTCAGACGTGCTGCCGTGGCTGTGTAGACACACTGCAGCTGGTGGAAGGAGCAGTCGGGCTCTGACTTTCCGTGATGACCACACTCAGCCAGTGAGCCATTACCACCCTGCCCGCTCCATGGGAACATGCTTACTCCCTACTCAGTGTGTCCCCAAAACGAGGGTCCTGGGACTACCCATTTCCCCTATTCCCACAGCAACCTAAACCATCCCCACTCTACCCTGAGACACGCCTCTCTCAGGCCCCCCAAGACAAACAGCCTCCATGCTCTCACCAGGCACACAGCTGGCGTGATGAAGAGCCAGCAGTATTTGATGATAGGCCACGGCCGGTAACCAATCATGTCTTCAATGTTATCATAGAAACGATCAGCACCTGAGGAAGGGAGGGGGGAGGCGACCATGTGAATGAAAAAGAACAAGAGTAATAGCACCTGCAGGGGCCAGAGAGGATGCTGACTGACAAGGAGACTCATGTGGAGAAGAGGGAGCTCAGAAATGGGGCATTATGGGTAATATGGATAAATGCAAACGTTTGTTACAGCCATGAGGAAGCTTCTCCAGCCAGCTCCCACAGGGCACTGCTGCTAGGAAGTGCTCACCAAGTCTAAGGGTATGTCTACATTGCATTCCCCTTTCGAGAGAGGAATGCAAATGCAGACGAATGAAATTGCAAATGAAACAGGGATTTGAATTTCCCGCGCTTCATTTGCATAATCGCGTCCGGGCGCTATTTCGAAATACCCTATTTTGAAAAAAGAAACGCTGTCTAGATGCAGTTATTTCGAAAGAAAACCCTTCTTTCAAAATAACCCTTAAACCTCATTTTATAAGGAGTAAGGGTTATTTCGAAAGAAGGGTTTTCTTTCAAAATAACCGCGTCTACACAGCGTTTCTTTTTTCCAAATAGGGTATTTCAAAATAGCGCCTGTCCACGATTATGCAAATGAAGCGCGGGAAATTCAAATCTGCGCTTCATTTGCGATTTCGTTCGTCTGCATTTGCATTCCTCTCTCAAAAGGGGAATGCAATGTAGACATACCCTAAGGGTACTGAAATGAGGGCATGTCACGTTACTGTCTGAAAAGGGCTCCAATGTGTCAGATTTACCAAGAGGATCTATGGCCTGCTGCTCTCACGAGTAACAGAGAGACCAGCCCCAGTGAAGGGATGAGAGTCCACACAGGGATTTGGAGTCCATGACACCTGCTGGCCACCGGGCCCATACTTACCATACACCCAGCCGATACACAGCGTCTCGAAGATGGCAACAAAGAGCAGGCACATGCCGCTGGCAGCATAGTAATCAAAGAGCTGGAAGACGTACATCCCACCCTGAGAGGGGCAAAGCAGGGAGAAGAGAGGGAGGTCAAGCTGTTCAGCTGAAGAAAGAACTAGCTCAGGTCTTTGGTGCCTTCCTGCTCCACCCTCTCTCGACAGCCTGATGACGATCTGCCCTTGTAGGTCCAAACTGGCCAAAACCCAGATCAGCACTGGGGGCCTTCATGGGAACCCTGTTCTCCCCACATCCCGTCTGTGCTCCCTCTACAGCCTCTCGTTACCAAGAGAGGAAACGTCACTGTCCAGGGGGATTTTTAGGACAGTGTGAAAACACAGGCCTATGGGAAAAGAGACCCCCATGGGCCAATATCTCTGATTTCAAAAAAAAAAAAAAAATCAACGGGGATGTCAAATTTGCACCCAGATAGAACAGAGAGTGCACTTTTGCAGAGGTAAATCATTGGGGGCCCAAATCTGGCTTAACTACCTAGCTCTGCAGGCACTGCTACAACATGGGCCTGCAGTTAGTTTCTGGGCACAACACTGCCAGTGCAAAGTCAGAGGCAGCTTTTCAAAAACAGCCAACACAGAAGAAGACAAAGAGGGAGAAACCCACACTCGGGCATTACCCCATCCCACTGCCAAAAGGGAATCTGGGCCCACATCTGATCTCACGCCAGTTTTTACACCAGCTGAAGTCCATTCAGTTCCATGGGAGTAATCACAATTTACATTAAAGAATGGGAGGTCAGAACCAGGTCCAAGAGCTCACTGTACACACAGTGCTCATGAGGGTCCCATCTGGGGATGTGAAGGACTACTCGACTAGTAGTCTATCAGATAGAGGCAGCAAGGATGGGAGAAGAAGGGGGTACTTTAAACCAACAGTGCACATGGAGCCCAGGGTCAGCTGCTCCGTGCGGCGCTGCTGCTTTGAATGTCACAGGGAACCCGGCATCAGGATCCTCGCAGCATTTCAAAGCAGCAGTGCCGCATAGAGCCCAGGATCAGCTGGGGTCTCCCCAGCTGACTCCGGGCTCTCCATGGCATTTCAAAGTGGCAGCACTGCTTGAAGCCGGGATCAGCTGGGGAGTCCCCAGCTGATCCTGGGCTCCCTGCAGCACTGCCACTTTGAAATGCATGAGGAGCCAAAGCCAGGCTCCCCGCAACTTTTCAAAGTGGCAGTGCTGCATGGAGCCCAGCCCGGGGTCAGCTGGGGAGTTCCCAGCTGACCCCGGACTTTAGTGCTTTTGCCTTTGAACTGTAGCAACAGCCCCAACTTCAAAGGCAGAGATGCCCTATCGACTAATGGAATAGTCAATTACCCGATACTTAACATCCTTAGTCCCATCAAGTGGGGAGGAAAGGGATGCTCCAAAAGCCTTCAAATGAGACAAGTTGGGGCTTAGTTTGCATGATACTATGAAGAGTCCTGACCTCCCAAACACTTTCTCACAGGCCAGCACTGAGCAATGATCCACCAGCACTTAGGAGAGGCAATGAAAGCTGCAATATCCAGTGGAAAGAACGCTTGGCAAGGCAGAATGGAAAACCCAGCACTGGAATTCAGCCACATCGCTGCAGTGCAGCTCTTGTAAAATGCACCACGGAATCCTGACTGGCGGGCAGGGCCCAGGCCATCACTGTAGGCTGGCAACCCCAGCAGCAAAGTGCCCACTCGCGCCCATGCTGAGACACTGGTTCACTACTGAAGTAAGAGGGCAGAGCATCTGGGGTGCACCTGAGCAGTCTCCCACCTGAGCTCTGACCCTACTGTGCTTAGCTTATGAAAGCACATCGACCACGAAGGAACTGCTATGGCTGGGCTCCTCATCCGGCCACGGGGTTTAGGGCAGGGGTCTTAAACTCCTAGCCCATGGGCCACCCCTTGGAGTGTGCTCTACTTCCCCTGCAGCTCCTGCTGTCACGGGGAGCGTGGGCGGAGGAGAGGGCCATGACTGCTGCTGCCACGAGGTGCCAGGTTCCCCCCTCCGGTGATCCCCAAAGCTGCGTCTTCAGTTAGGGGGTGCCATAGCAGGGAGAGGGCGGGGCAATGCTGGGAAGGAGCAGCATAACAGACAGCCCCACAAGCATGCTGGGAACCCCAGGCTGGATTGCATAATCGCTCTGGGAACAGCCCGCAGGCCAGGAGTTTGAGACCTCTGGCTAGAGCACTGCTTTTGCCCAGAGGGATTTCAGTCAGACATGACAAGAAAACCCCACAGACGGTGAGCTACAGGAGGGAGGAAGGGATTCCTGTCTCTGGGCTGTACCTCTGTGAGCATGACCAGTCCCACAAGATAGGAGAAGATGGAGACAAGCAGGATTAGGGTCTCACGGCGGTTTTGCTTCCGGAAGATGGTGGGATACATGTCGACAACAGCGGTCACCAGGCTCTCCACACAGACGAACTAGGAAGAAGAGAATTCACGCACCAGTCAGCACTACGCCAACTAGCTGGACTTCGCTCTCCACAGCTTCTTGCTCACCTGTGCACTCAAGCCAGGTTTCCTTCAGCCGAGAGAGACCAGACACGTTCAGCACTGAGAACTGGGCCCAGCCATGCCAGGGCTGCCCGGGGAACTTCCACTGGCGACTATGCCTCACGCCCGTAACTCACGGAGTGCTGCTGGAAACAAGCACTGGGCCATTTCCTAGTCCCCCACTAGGCATGCTGCTGGAATCAGCTCGCGGCTTTCCCCCCATGCTCCCGCAGCCAGGCTCTAAAATCCATACCAGTGCTATGCCAAGAGTCCCCATATGATACGGGGATGCTGCTAAAACCACAGCCCAGCCTGCAGAGGGGACTGCTGGAAACCAGCCTCGTGGTTCGCAGGACATCTGCTCCGATCTCTTCCTACACAACCACACAACGGGCTGCTGGCTCTTCCCTATGCTGAATGCAAGGAGGCAGCTGAATAGGACATTATTATGATTACAGCACAGAAAGGCTCCAGCAGAGGTTGAGGCCCCCTTGTGCCAGGTACTGGACACACACATAGCGAGACAGTCCCTGTGCCAGGCAGTTTCTGCTCTGAATAGACTAGATAGGCAATGGAAGAACAGAGACAGGCAGTGACTGGCCCAGCATCACACAGCTGGTCAGCAGCAGTGCTGGGAATGAAACCCACATTGCCTGAATCCCCCTCTGTGTCTCAGCCCATCCTAGACTAAATGAGAGCTGACTGGTTGCAGGGGGCATTATACTCTGTCCAGACAGGGGAATAAAGTGCTTTGCTACCTCCGAATTTGTACCCGGGTCTTTTCCTCACCACCTGGCCATTTATCAAGGGGAATGCGTTGGCTGTCAGTTTGAAGGGAAGACATGATGAGAAAACCCCACAGACTGTGGGGACAGGAAGGAAGTACTCCTGTCCCATCCATACCTGGCTATCTAGTCCCAGCAGAACAACCATCAGGAAGAAGCAGCAGGCCCAGAGTGGGGAGAAAGGCAGCATGACGACAGCTCGAGGATATGCAATAAATGCCAGGCCAGGCCCTGTGAGAAGAGGGTCATTTATAGTAGATGGTAGGGGCCAAATCTAGAAGTCATCAGCTGCACCATTGCCTTGCCAGGCAGTGAGGAAGAGGTCACCAAAGCAGAATCAGGGAGACTAGGAGCTCAGAACTGGTCTATGTCACCTACCCCCCAGCAAAACACACTTCATCTTCTCCAATGCATTCACTGCTGGCACTGGGAACCAGCATTCAAGAAACAGTGGCTCCATTGCTGGGAGAGGAAAATCAAAAGAACCATTGCAAGCTATAGCTGTACTGCCAGGTTTGGGGGCCTAGCAGGGACCTAGCACGCTATGGCCTCCACCTGCTTGCCTAGGACTGGGAGCTGGCAGATTCCTAATGTCCATACAAAGCAAATTCAGATCTTAAAGTTTCATGTCAAAGAGCCACACACACGAACCACCGTGGGTCTACATTTATCTGCCTCAGAAGAGTTGAGTTGACCCTTCTGGGATTTGAACCTGGGGTTGCAATTAAACTAGTTTCATCGTGGCCCATTATGCATCTTAGGGGCTTAGCACAGCAGCTTTGGGACACACCTCTCTCTGTGTTCTCTGTCCTGCTCTCGTGACATGAGCTCTTCTCTCAGAGGCAATGCACAAAAGGAGTCCAAAGTCAGTGGCAGGTGGCCAGAGATTTCCCCACATTAGCAACAGCCCATCCTACCCTGCACTCTGCTCTTCCTGCACACCGAGCCTACTCACCTGACTCAGCTACCTCAGAAATAGGCACACCTTGTTCCTGTGCCATAAAGCCCAAGATGGAAAAGATTGCAAAGCCAGCCACAAAACTCGTACCACTGTTGAGAAAACATAGGGCAATGCAGTCCCTGGGAAGGAGAAAATACAAGCATCAGCATGGGGGAACCAGCCAGCCAACCAGAGAAGAGCATCAGCATGGCAGGGGAAGGGGAGAAGCCAATCCAAAACAAGCATTAGCGAGGCACATCAGCCAATGAGATGAAAGCGTCCACACAGAGAGACGCACATATGTCTATATTAATCATTTCTGTGCAGCTGCTTGAGCAGATGTCTTGACAGTGTGAGGCTGTGGATTCATTTGGGGCTAAATATAGGACATGTGCATCTTCACATCAAAATGTTGATGCTGCTTCTCCATCCCACATTCTGACAGTCTCATAATGTCACACAGCCTAAAATACATTCAGAACTCTTTACTTATTAACATCAACCTGCCTCTCTCTGTCTCAGGTACAGCTGGCCTCCTATACTACAATGTCTGTGTCCCTAACAGTCTTTCTTTAGCCTCAACACCCTTGTAAGGTGGGTAGTCTGCCCATTTTATAAATGGGGAACAGAGGCACAAAAAGACTAAGGGACTTGCCAATGTCAGACAGTGAGCCTGCAACAAAACAGGGAATGGAACGCAGCACTCCTATGCCCAAGCAAAGCACCCACCTACCAGGCCATCCTATGTTTTATAGAGCTTGCCAGAAAGGATCAGACCAGTGACCCATCCAGTATCCTCTTTATGACCATGGTCAGCACTGGACGCTCCAGAAGAAGGTGCAAAAAACTGCAAAGTGAGTAATTATAGGCTGACCTGCCTATATGGGAAGTTTCTTCCCACCACAACCCTATCAGTTAGTGGTTGTTTGATAGACTGAAACATAAGGGTTTGTATCCAGCCAATGCACCCAGGCTTAATCTCATTACTTATATAAATGCTTGATTTTTTTTTAATCCTAGTCAATTTATGTCCAAGAGTACCTTGCAGCAGAGTTCCACTTGTTACCTGCATTAGAGTTTTTGCAATTTTGCAGTATCAGTTTTATGACCATTGCCTTTCAATGCCCTGGGCTGTTCCCAGCTTATGAGACACGGCAAACAGAAGCACCCAAAGCATTTTCTCTAAACTATTCATTTTGCAGACCTCTATCATGTCTTCCTTTATTCACCAAATCTTTAAACTAACCAATCCCAATCTTTTCTATCTCTCGTCGTACTCAAATCTCCCCAAACCTCTTCTCACTGTTTCTGAACTGCCGTGTTTCTGTTCTGCCTTTTAGAGATGAAGAGACTGAAACTAAATGCTACAGTCCAGGAAACGCCATACTATTGATTTCTATTAACGTACAGCACTTAATATGTAAAGTATAATCATCATCTATCCTGTTATTTATATAATTTGTAGCCAACAGTTCAAGACAGTAAATATGTTTAGGACACAGAGGTGAAATGTAAGTATTAATTAATATTGTAAAACAGGGCCTACAGGCCTCAGGCCTGTAAAATATTGTGTTTAGTGACACAAGGCCTTAGTCTTGGAACAGGTTGGAATAACTAGTTGACTGAAATACAAATGTGTACCAGAAAAGTACCAGTTTTTGTAAAAGATGTGTTAAGTGCTGATAGTCTGGGAACTATGAAGCTCTAAATTGAAAAATATGCTGCAATGAGCCAGTTAACACTGCAAGGTGCCCAACAGTGACATTTTGGGGGATTCAATAACCTCAAGTTGCTATAGTGACTTATAATATAGATGTTAATGAGAATCAAGGGAACTAAGGAAATAGCCTATAGGAAATTGGTCCTCCCTAAATTACTGGGATAAGAAGTATGAAAAAAGGAGTTGAAATTAGGATTGCCAACTCAAACTATTCTGGGAGACTTTCCCCCCTCCCCCAACAGGACATAATGCCATTTTCTCAAAATATCCCATTAAAATTGCTAATACTGCTTTCAATAGTCACTGGGAGATGGATGCCAATTTCAGGAGACTCCAAGCAACCCTAGGTTGAATCCCTTATGTATATTACATATATATATATTATGCCTTAGTAAGTGTAAGCATGACTCAGGATAAAAGGGTATTGGCCAGCCTGTGTGCTGAGCGGTGGGGGTGGGGGACACATGGGAAGATGCCAGGATGACAACTCCAGGTGACGACGATGTTGTTGAAGAGGATGAGATGTGAGCAATGCCAGTCAAAGAGTTAAATACTGCACTCTATCTGCTAGTGTTTGTGGGATTGGTTTATCTGCTGAGTGGGTTTGTTAATAAAGGGACATGTGATAAAATGAATGATTCCTTGTGTGCTTCTAGGGTCTCTGAGTCTAATGGTTCTGACAATAATATTCCTGAGAGAGTTTGTGTATCTGTCTGTGCAGCTGTCTCTGTTTGTTCAGGAATTCCGCCTAAACAGTAAGAGCTAGAACCACCAAATTGGGTACGCAGCCTCCTCTTATAACTCAAAGCAAGGCCAGGGTTTGGTTGTGCCAGGACAATGGGATATGCTTGAAATATGATTATTTCTCATAAAATGGAAAGGCAAGGGTCTGCTAGCAGGGACAGTTATACTGTAGAATGACCACAGGGGGGCGGGCACAGCAGCAAGAGAGGGGTTGACTGGGAGTGGGGCTCTGGATATTGCTGGCCACTGAGCCCCACCTGGCTGCCCAGCCCCTGCTGCCCCAGCCAGCCCCATTGAGTTGCTGCCCAGCCAGCACAACCCCTGCCACCTGGCCAACACAGACCTTCCCACTCCACCGCCCAGCCAGCACAGCCCCTGCTGCTTCCCCCAGCCCCAGGGAGTCACTGCCCACCCCATCCTCTGCCCTCAGGCCCCCCCCCCACACCCAATCTCCTGTCTTGACTCCTGTACACACACCCCACATTTCTGCCCAGAGTCCCTCCACACACCCAACCTCCTGCCCTGACTCCTGCACCCCCCATGCACCCTGCCCCCGTCCTAAGACTCCCGCATACCCAAGCCCCTGCCCTAACTCCTACACCCCCATAGCCCCAGCCCTCAGTCCCTTTGTAAGGACCTGAGCAATGCCAGGTCAATGTGCCAGTAAGGCTATAAAGCTAATGCTGGATTGCTTTTCCAACCCCCTGCACAATGAGTAGTTCTCTTCGTTGATCCATCCACAATGGCACCCAGTTACAGTTAATATAGTAGGACATACAAGGGGAGACTAGTGCACATTGTTCATTTCTGCATAAATTACTTTGCATTTGTCAACATTGAACAGCAGCTGCCCTCACATTGTCCATTCACCTAGCTTGGCGAGGTCCCTCTGAAGCTCCTCACCATCGTTTCTAGTTGAGACAGACCTAACTCATTTTGTTGCTACCTCACTGTCCGTCCATTTTCCAACTCATTAGTAACAACCTGGAAAAACACGGGTCCTAGTCAAGATCTCGGGGGCACCTTTGCCGTTATTCTTTTGTTATGATAAAATTGGACTATTTAGTCCTATATAAGCCCCAGGTTTGCAAAACGTAGGACACACCCATAAAAAACAGAACTGTGCCTAGGGAAGAGGATGGTATGAAGGACTGGCACCAGAATAAAGCACTATTCATCTAGCACAGCTCAGCAGAACAGGATATTGTTTCTCTATGGGTGTGTCTACACATCAGGGCTTTAACTCAAAATCAGCTACACAAACTGAGTTACATCAATTGCATATCTTATCTCAAAATAGGAAGCATCTGCACAGCACTTATTTCGAAATAGAGCACTCTTCCTCCGACTTCCCTTATTCCTCGTACAATGAGGGTTACAGAAGTCAGAGTAAGAAGTCCTCCAGCTTGACAGTATTTTGACACTATTTCAAAATAACTGCCTGCTGTGTAGATGTGGACTGTTATTTCAGAATAACGCTAGTTATTTCGAAATAATGTTGCAGTGTAGATGTACCCTCTGGTGGCTATTTGGTTAAATGGTTTGTATGGAACTTTCCACTTTGAAGGCACCTTCTCTTTCAGGCCATCAAAGCTCTTTACCACCTTGCTGCAAGGTAGGTAATTGTCGTTATCTCCATTTTACAGGTAGGGAGAGAGAGGCACAGATAGATTGCTTGAGCTACCAAAGTCATACGGTGGCTCAGTAGCAGGGCCAGGAAGAGAACCCAGCTCTTGCTGTGCACATGCCTCCACCCCAGACCCTTTCCTTGTTCCTTCCTCTGCCACCCTTCTTCCCCTCAAATGAGATGGGCTCTCAGTCCAGTTCTAACTAGACAGATGTACCCACCACAAGTGGCAGTGAACCTTATCTTAAGAGGAGAAAAGACTGAGGCTGTGGAGGCTCCTCGTGTCTTTTAGCCTTCAGAGAAGTGCCATGCAACAGAGGCCACAATAACAAACAGATTATAATATATTTAAAGAACAGAAATCCCAGTGTGAAGTGTGGTTTAACGGACAGAGAGCAGGAGGGATTTGTCTGTAAAGAAATGCAATGCCCATTTCATGCAGTACATCTGGATTCTGTGCTGACAGATAAATACTGCATCGAGATAAAAGGTTTCCTGACTGGTGAATGGGCAGTTTTCTGGGGCTCCTTCAGATACTGTACATGCCTTTCGCTCCTGAAGACGTGGTTGCAAAAACTGGAAAAGTCTAATGTGAAGTTGACTTTGCTCCCACATTCTTCCCCACCTGCACACTTCACAAGATTATCAGACAAATTGGTACAATTTAATAGGATTGCCAGTTTCTGTTCAAGGATAGCCCAACGCTAACTAGAACCGCAGGGAGAAGGCTGCATGTTAGTAATCAGATGCATTGGCAAGACTGAATGTGGGTTCTAGGACTGAAGTGAGGGGTCGTAACCGTTGTGGGAGGGACCAAGACTGGAAGAGCAAAGAATTGCAAGATGAGGGTTGAATGGAATGGCAGAGCTTCGGGGGGAAAGACTCAAATCAAACGCTACCATCAAATCAGTTGTGTGGGTTCTAAATCCACTCTCAAGCCTTTGTAAAGGGAGATTGGTTCTGCTTAATGGCACCATAAGCAGAATTCAGCCCCAGAGCTTTTAAAGAGTTACAATGTAAACAATCAGCAAGCTCGGTCAGGTGTATGTGGAAGGGGAGAACCTCTCACCTGTAAAGTGTCAGGGAAACTACCGAAGTTCCTCCTGGGTTCGGTTTCAGAAACATGGCAGGAGAAATTGGTTTTCAAGTAAAGCAGCAACTGGCAAGAGTGCTCTTCTGCCTCAAGAGGAAAGAGAGCATGAGGCACTTCCTCAAACTTAACCTGATCCGCAGTCTTCTTTGGCAGAGCAGTCTGCTATCTGCCAGGGCTCCGTGGCATGCAGGGAGGAAGATGGATACAGTGGGGGTGGGGTCCCTGAACTATAGAATCTCATCCCAATTACCTGTAACAGTTGTTGTGGTACTTGTTGTAGCTACCCAAGGCTGTCAGGCACCCCAGGCAAATGGCATAAGAGAAGAAGATCTGCGTGCCCGCATCCATCCACACCTGTAAGGAAGAGACAAACACAGCTGAGGAGGTGAAAAAGCCTGCACGGCAGGCAGCTACCCAGATTCCAGAGTGTGAGGAGAGACAGCTGGGTTCCAGAGGCCAAAGGGCCGACCTAACAAGCATGAAGAACAGGACAGAGAAAAATTAAACATGAGGTATTCAGAGAAGCATGCTGTAGGACAGCTAGGTGCTAGAGCTGCATGTACAGGATCACCTACATTCTAGAACCTGGTGTTTAGTGATGCATGTGTGAGAATTCCAGGGCCTGTGTAAGGATTCTGATTTTTAATCGTAAAGCAATCTAAAGACTGTGAGGCAATAAAAGCTCTGCAGACAGTGACAGGAATCTGAATCACAGAAGAGATTCCAACTACTGGAGCTTAAGGAAGCTCTCCCTTTGCTGTTAGCAGATCAGAAGCTATGACACACAGGTGAGCAGGTCTGATTCCATCCATTAGAGAGCAATGCTAATCATACAGGTTTGGCAATATAATAGTATTACTTGGCTCTGAGGCTTGATATTAAGATTCAAATCCTTAAAAACAAATTCATGGAAAAGATTACTTGAAGTTGTTACAAGGGTCACTAAAAAGGAGAGAGATCTTAGTCCCGGTCAAAGTTCATGAGGTCTATTTGAGCTACTCTGCAATCACTGTCTATGTTATGTCTGAGTGTTCTAAGGCAGTATTTCTCAGCCTTTTTTTATAAAGTACCCCTTTTTCAAAAAATTACCCCCCCTTACCTATAGTTTTCAGACACACAAAATTTGTTTCTACTGTTGCAACACATTTGTGTAAACAACTTAATCGCAGCCGGGCGGGCAATGAAATTTTTGGGTGTAAAAAGTACAAAAATAATAAAGCACTGTAAAACTTATAACAAAAATTCAGTTTTCTCCAAATTTCAGTTGTGTTGACGTACCCTCCAGACTTCTCTCGAGTACCCCTAAGGGTACTCGTACCACTGGTTGAGAAACACTGTTCCAAGGAAGTCATATCATGTGTCTGTCAATGCCACCTTTAATCTTAAAGATGAGCCATATGCAATCACTGATACCATTCACATTCATTCAAAAGGCTTCACTGAAGCTTGATGTACAGACAAGCTAATGAAGTTAATGAGAAAGGAAATGATGGTTATTAATAATACCCTTCCCTCATTTTATACCACCTTTTGCCTTTAGAACTCATGGAGGCAGTGAGAAAAATAATAGGAAGAAGGAAGTTAGTCTGAACTAACAATACTTGCAAGAGAGTTCACTGGGTTATTTTTTAAAAAGAGAGGAAATTACAACTAGTTCAATAAGAAGAATGTAATTAGCCAAATTACAAGAAGTGCTATAAATACAAGTAATCAGGGCTCTGGTTTTAGGATGTAACCCAAAGCCTATTAAAGTCAATAGAAAGACTCGTATTAACTTTAGTGGGCTTTGAATTAGACCCTTCTCTCTCAGGCAAAAGAAAGAGGGTTCCATCTTGTATCTTCTGGGGGCACAGCTGAGCCATCTCCCATAACACTAGGCTTTTGGAAAAGTCCATCCTATCTGCCCCACATCACCTCTTTGTAGTTGCTCCCACAAACAGGATAGCTCTAGTCTCTCTCTTTTGTACAAGTCCTCTGATGAACAGCAGACAAGCATGACGTAGTTTCTGGGTGGATATTCAGATCAAAGTTTCCGTTGAATTGTTTCTTTCCCAGAACTCTTCTAGTTCATCTGTTTGTATTTCTTTTTCCCAGGCTATTGTGTGTGTCAGTGTTGATTTGATTCAATTGTCATTGGTGGTTTTGTTGTGGTTTTTTTATTCTTATTCCCATGTCAATGTGCATTTTAACAAACAAGATGCTATGATTCCCTTTCTAGAGGAAAATCTGTTCTAGCTCATTAGGCAGCTGCATTAAATGTTTTTTCCCCCAACCACCATAAAGAAGCAAAATCCGTAAGGATAGTAGAAAAGGCAGAGCTCATGTTAAACTTTGCTGTAATTTCTTCCCTAAATTATTTCCTTTCTGCAAGGGATCCAGCCAAAATTCTCAATCCATCTTCCATCAAAAATCAATGGAAAGACTCCCAATTATTTCAGTGGAGGTTACGTCAAAAGTCCTTGATCTGTGAGGCCAAAGGGAAAATAAAATGAAGTTTGAATGGAGATAGTAGGCATGCAGAGGGTTAAAAATGAATCACCTTTGCTATTGTGTAAGATGTTGTCTTTTGGCAATTTAAGGTAAACAGATCCCAGTTGAATCAGGTCAAGGCTTGTCTACATGGGGAAAAAAAAATCAGGAAAGTTCATCCAAATTAATTTTCAAAGTGGATTGGTTAAGCTGCAATTAACTTGTCCGGACTCGCTTATTCAGAATTAAAGTGTCCTTAATTTGATTTAGTTTATGAATTGAGATAAATTGAATAAATGGGTTTAAATAATCCACTTAAAATTCACAACTTCAATTAATTTGGATTCATTTTCCATGTAGGCAATCCCATAGCATTTAATTTTGGGTGTCCAGTGTTAGAGCTTTGGTTACAGTCACAGCTCGATTTGAACCTCAGCCACTCACCATAACTGTTGTATTTAAAAAAAAAAAATCCAGCCAGCCAACATGACTATTGATTGCATAATAGAGGTCAGAGTGCTACCCGGAATATTACACTACCCAGTCACCTATTCCCACCCAAAACAGTGTCTCAAAGCTAGAGCAATCACTGAGCATGTGGAGCAAGGGGCTTTATTGCACCTACAAAGTACAAAGGGTAGAAAGAGAAGCTCTGTCACTTAGGGCAAGTGCTTAGAGGAAGAAGTACTGGCCCTTGCAATAGTTAATGCTTTAACCAAACATTTTGTGTTGAAACCAATGCAAACAAAACTTAAGCTTGGCCTAGGAGCAGGGAATATAGTTATTCCCTCAATGCCCTAGCCCTTCTACAAAACACACAAATATTAACATGACTCCATCCGATAATCATCTATAAGCATATTGATCTATTGTAAATCAGCACAATCAGAGTGAGCACCAGCTCAGATTATAGATACCTTTATTCCCATTGTAAAATGATAAACATGCTTCTTGGGTCAGGGGACATTCTACCCAGACTCATTTGTGGTTGGAAAACAGGTCGTCTTGGCCTCCCTGAAGGTTCCTGCCGCTGCTCAAGCAGACTGCTTAGGGGCTATCTGGTTCTTAGATGAGGTCCCCTCTGACTTCCCTCTGTCTGTGGTAGTCCCAGTTCTCCAGATCTCTTGCACAGGTTAGAAGATCTCTAGTTCATCACAAGAGATGCCTCTCTACACCTGATCCAGAGCTACCCTGGGAACAATATTTCTTGTTGGATTACACAGATAGGGAGTTGTTTTAAAAAGAAACCAAATAAACAGTTAAAAAACAGTGAATAGTTCTGCAGCACCTTAGAGACCAACAAAAAATGTAGATGGTAGCATAAGCTTTCATGGGCACAGATGCTCATACCACCATCGAAAGTTCTGTTAGTCTCTAAGGTGCTGCAGGACTATTTGCTGGTTTTTAAGTTTTTCCGGTTACAAACTAACACGCCTACCCCTCTGGGGAAAAAAAAAAAAAAAAAAAAGAACCCTGTCTCCTCCAACAACTTATGGTGTTCAGTCCTCTCTCCCGCAAGATCTTGGGAGAAATAAATTTTTTCTATCACTGAAAAATTCCTTCTGCATGCCTGAAAAAAATTCCTTGTCATTGATGAATTTCACAATAGTTCATCATGACCTTTCACCAAATAAAAATGTTTATTTGAATCAGATCTTTTAATTTAAATTGGAATTTTATTTTATTTAAATTATAAGAAGTTGTCCTTTATAAATACAAACCTATTTGTAATGTTTTCCACTTCACATTTCATTTTAATCTCCTAGAATATTTAAATATAAAATATGCTGAATCCATGAACCCCATGAAAAACTTTTCGTTAAAAGCTGTTTTTCTATATAAAGAAAGAATTAGGGGGAATATCTAACTTTTGAGGTCAAGCTTGATAAATACGGCACAATAAGTCAAGTACTGTATTTAGGGCTTGATTATGTAGGGAACCCAGAGGACAGTGGGTACAGGAGATTAGCAAAGCCATCACAGGTATTGAGACCTAGCTTGTGACTCCAGGGGACACCATCCTGTACCGCATTGGGTTTATTCACTGACCTCACGTGAGTGGGTTCATACTTGAGTTTCAGAGCTTCTCCCTACCTGCTTTGTTTAATAAAAGTAAATTGTATATGCTGAATTTTACAAAGAGCAGAGTAGACAGGGAAGCACTACTTTGACAAGCAGAGTAAGGAAATGCCAGACCCTCAGGATATATACCCTGCATGGGTCTCCACACAACCAAGCAGTGTCTCCAATTTCTACACACAGTGCCTCCCACATCTACACTGTTATTTTTAGCCTACTGCTGGCGCCTTTCCCTGCACCCATATTGCAGAACAATAGGGCTCAGACTTAAGTCACAATGGGACTCCCCCTGTGACTACTTCAGCTGGGTCCCAGGACATGGACCCTGAGGGCTTGCAAAACTGAGTCAGACTGATTTGTGTATGGACAGAAGGGGGCTTTGGGCTCAAACTGGAGTCAGAGCCTCTGGTTAATGTGTAGTAATGGACATACCCATAAGAGTCAAGATACCTGGGGCTAGCCAGCCCAGTTTAATTAACCCTGCTTTGCCACATCTGTGCTGAGTGTAGGACTTCAGGATAGAGGAAGCCCAACAGTTAAGGGCTGGCTGCGGAGGGGAAGAGTTGAGCTGAGTTGTGGCAGGAGAGCAGAGACATAGGAATGGAACTAACCAGTGTAGTGGGCCTCTGGGTCAAGGGGCCAGACTCCAGGGCGGTAGCCCTGGAGCCAGTGATCCACACGAGGAACAAGGAGCTGGAGAGAAGCCCAAGAGAGATGAGAGGCTCAAACCGGGAGCGGGTCGACAGATGTCTTGGTAGGGTTTAATTGTGTTGGTTCTAGTGAGGGGCCCCGAGAGAAGCCCTGGGACCTGCTGCTCTGTGAAAGAAGAGTGTGATTCTTTGGAAAGACTTTGCTACCCATGAAGGGACTTTCGTGATACCAGCTTCGGGCCTGACCAGCTATAGCTGGACTTGGATACCCTGCAAAGGGATTGCACTTCTCAATGACACAGCTAGCAGACTACGCCACAGAAGACCCAGTCAGGGGTGAACAAGAGGAGGTGGCGGTAACTGTGGGGAAGACCCAGCAACCCTGCACCCAGCCACATGGTTGTCAGCCAGTGAGTCACTTCCACGTGTGCGCGGCTCACTCTCGGGTGGGACCCAAGAACACAATCCAACACCACTTCCACTGGTTCCCTGAGCTGCCAACATTGTTTTTAAAGCAGCAAACGTGCTTTATTGACATAGCTGGAGACATGGGGCATTCAAAGACATTCTCCTGGAAGCAGTGGGTTGTCAATCAGCCGTAGCAGGACATAAAACTATTAACAAAGGGACAAGCGGAGAGCATCCCACCTCCCAAATTGCCACCTTGCAAACGTCTACAGAAGAGTAAGATGCACGCTGTCAGCTGCCACCTGGACTCAGCTTCTCCTGTACAGGGTAGTGGCTCATATGCATGCTCATCCTACAGCTGATGCACAGAGAGCTCCACAGACTGCTACCATGCCACAAGACTAACTGGCAGCATGACATCTGCCTCAGCTGGATGTCTGACATTTTGTAGAAACAGGAGAAGACTCCCCAGGGGCACGATTTAAGGGCACTGGGGGTGAATTCTAGGACTTATCCCCAGAACATCTTTTAAGGAGCTGCTGGTGTTTTCACATATACAGATACAAACAAATGCTGCCCTGAGCAGCCAGCCATTTTACAGCTATGTGTCTGCTGTGCTGGATGTCCTACTCTTCCAACTGTATGTAATCTGAGCTCCTGTTTACTTGTCAGTTTTTCTGGGGGTGGCTGAGTTTCACAAACTTGAGTAGCTTCAGTGAATGTCATGGAGGGGATGTTTGTACTCTCAGATCCTTTGAGCAACACACTAGGAACCGCCTTCCAATCTGGAGTGTGGTTTGTTTTTCAGTAATTTATTTACTTTTAAACATTCCTGGAAGAAATGAACTCTCTCACTTTCCTCTTCACAATTTGGACCATAAGACATTTTAAACAACAACAATTGCAAAGGTAAGCAGATTTCATTTATCTCTACTAAAGATCAAGTACAAAGTATCAAACTCGTGTGAAGGCTCCAAAACTGACACCTCAAGATTTGGGATTGGAACTATCTTGCTGTTGATTATTCTAAATTTACCACTGAACTTAAAATATGGCTTTAATTGGTATGTTATATTTTTCTTTATATAAGAATTTGGAACACTGTTCCTGTCAGTTAATTTCTAACTTATCAAACACAAAACAAACAAACCAACCAACCAACCACAAGAGTTTTCAGGTGCCTAAGTAGCCTCTGGAATAGAATCATGGTTAAAGCTGCTCCCCCCACCCCCCCACCATCTGAAATGGCACCCCTGGAGAAGAGCAAATAGCAACATTTCCCCCCCAGGACTCTGTCTTTCATTCACACTCAAATTCTCACCTTACTTCAAACGTGGAACTAGAACACCTGGATGTGCATGCTGCTTTGCAGCATGACCTGCTGGATGGGCCCAGGTTCTATTCCTGACTCCATGTGAGACACTGATCAAGGGTCCAAAGTTGTAGGCAGGGCCTTTGATTTTTGGGAGCTCTGCTTGAGACACCTAGGGTCTGATTTCCAGAGGTGCTTGGTTAATTGTCACCATTCATATTAAGCACAATGCCTAGAGGCGCCACTCAGGCTCAGGGCCCCATTGTGCTGCCAGCTATACAAACACATGGGAAGACACGGCCCCTGCCCCAATGAGCGTACATACAGCCTAAGGGCTAGACAGTGCCTGTGGGGCACAGCCCTGAGCAAAGGGTGGGGTGCACACACAACACCCTGGAGTAGATCTGAAAGGGATCATTCCTCCCCTGCTGCCCTTTCACTCTGAGGTGAGGAAGCAAGGCAGGGAATAAGTTACTGCAGCTTCCAAAAAGGATCCTCCCCTTTGCTGGCCAGGTTAAGGGTATGTCTACATGGGAACTAGACACCCGCAGCTGGCTCGTGCCAGCCCACTTGAGCAGTGTAGACATCTGGGCATAGGCTGAAGCCTGGGCTTTCAGAGCTCAGACTCCAGCCTGAGCCTGGATGTCTACACAGCATGGGCCAGCTGAGAGTTTTCTTTGCTGCACAGTTACACCCTTAACCTGCCCAGTGGTGGAGGGCATAGCCAGGGCACCACACTCCCTGTCCCTCCTTCTCTAAAAGCCAGGCCATGGCTGTCTCCAATTCTACCCCAGAAACTAAGGCAAGACAGAGATGGGACTAGAGTTTAGGAGCTCCTGCCTCTGAGCCCCATGCTTCATCTCCACTCTAGCCCGTGCTGCCTCTCAGAAAGGCCTATACACCGTCACTCACCTTCTGCTCAATGCCGGGCCAACTGAAGTTGGTCCCACAAAAAGATATTACTTCACCCGCCTTGTCTCTAATAGCCTGGGACCAGCATGGCTACCACAGCACTGCCTTCTAGAAGATGCACGTTTCACACTGTACGCAGAACGAGAGGGGCTCTTGGCCTCTGTGAACTTTCCAAGCTCTGGGCTGAGCCAAAGAGGGGCAGGTTTCCTTTAAACCCCCCAGCAAGCAAATCCGGTTTTGGATGAAACTGCAAAGCACAGCTGCCTGGAGACAGGAAGTGGGAGGAGGGAATCCACTCCCTGCCCCTTGTTTACACAGCCAGGAGTTCTACAGCCTGTCTTTGCTCGGCCCCCTCCTGCTGTGTGATGAATTAAAAAAAAAAGACTTCCCTAATTGTTCTTTGGATATCAGCACCATGGGCCAACTCAGCATGGGGGTGGAGCCGCAGGCTGAAATCTGGCCAGCAGAACTAATTCCCAGTTCCCCATACTGGAGGGGTCCAAGAGAGACAGTGGGGAGGGGGCACCAAGATAAACACAGCTGTAAATCATTCCACTAGCATACCGCACTGAGGTCCAAAAACAAGAGGAGATGGGGAGCTGTGGGACTGGCTCTTGGAAGAGGAAACCCAGCCCAGAGCCTTCGAGGCTGCAGGGCACAAAAGCCAGAGAAGAGGAGCAAGTCGCATCCCTTTGCCGCATTACCCTACAGGTGCACACCAGTCAGATGAACCTGGATGCAAAGCAAGGGAGCAAGCAGAGGGGCAGTGCAATTAGGTTGCAACTTGCACACCACTCCAATGCAGCCACCCAGCCAGGCTCATTCCACTGCCAGATGGATGGGTACAGATAGAAGGATACAGCCCCCATGGGCCAAGCCCCTACCAATGCCCATGGGAGCAGAGATCAGGAGGCCACGCAGACATATGCCTGGAGACACTATTAGACACAAGTGTGCACAGAACTTCATTTGAACAACCATCATCTATGTGCACATACACACCCCAACACACTGCCCTCCATGTGTCAAGCAGGGAGGCAAAAACAAACACACCTACCAATATATTCTCTCTCTCTCTCTCTCTCTCTCTCTCTCTCTCAGAAATGGAAAGGGGGCAGGGGAGCTGACAACCGAACAAGAATGTACAGAGTCGGGTAAAGACTTGCTGGGGAAAAATACATAAAGGGAACAAATAATATTTAGCTGGATCTAACCACACAAGGGGATCCAAATTCCTTCCCCACCACAGGTGCAAAGCCTCATGCTTCCCTCCTCCTTCGGCCCTGTAGGTCAAACTCCTTGGGGAACTCCATCCTTTTCTCCCCATCCCAGCAGTGGGATGGGATGAGCCACAAAGTCCTTCCCGGCTCTTTGTCCCTAGGAGTGGTGGCAGCAAAGGGCATGTTCTGCAACAAACTGTGCAGATGCCAACTCACTCCTGATTAGTTCCCCCCTCTGACCTCCCTCTGCCCTCTCTCCAACCACTAAGTGATTCTTCCCCTCTCCTCCAGCCCACCTGTGTTGTAATGTCTTCTGGAACCTCTCCCCTGACCTGTGCCCTGCAGCCAGCCGAGGGGGATCTGGGCAGGCTGCAAGGAAAGAGGGAGGATGGTGCATGGGGCCTTGGATCAGAAAGCAACTTAAGCTAAGACTCTTGTACTAAAGATACAAGGCTATTTCTAACAACCCAGAAACAGGCACAAGTTTACAAAAAGGAAACAAACAGGCAGCATTATTACATATAATATAAACAAGAGGGAGAAATATGCATAGGCAAGTATTTTTGTTGTTTTTGTTTTAAGAGAAACAAGCATCCATCTGACCAAATAATATTGACTAGGCAGAGGTTATTAAAAATAGAAAAAAAAAGACAAAAGCTTCAGAGCCAGCACGTAGTACAGATAGGGCCCACTCCTGCCAAATGTGGAGCTCTCCGGGTCCAGGAAAGCACTGACTCACATGTTTAACTTTACACTCAAGCAGTCACACTCAAGTCAGTGGAACCCCTCATGAAGCTCAGTGTTTCTTGGGTCATGAGTGGAGTGCTCAGCCCCTTGCAGATGTGAGTTCATGGTCAGCTTCTATGCCCGTGAGAGCTTATTATTGCTACAGGTTGAACCGCTCTAGTCAGCACTCTCTGGTCAAAGCAACATCCATGGTCCAGCATGATTTAAGTTAGCCAGATGTCCACATATATCATGGGGGTGGCCAAGTTTCCCACAGTCTCAAAGTTTGTTTACAGTCACCAGTCCTGGTTCTGTACTGTGAGTTAGTGCTAATTTACCCAGCGGTGATAGTAACTTACAATTTCTTACAGGTATTGGCCTATTGCAATCCAGAGCCCTGCCAGCTCTCTCAATAGCTCCCCTGATGGCTTTTGCACAGCTCAGCCAGCTCTTGTCAGAGCTGCCCACCACTGTGGTGGCTCATCAACTTCACGGGGACTCTAGGTGGCTGAAGAGATTCTCCATGTGGGTCTCAGTGTAGAATCGGGGGCACAAACTCTTCCTACACAATGTCCTCCCCCGGTTCTGTACAGTGCCTAGCACAAAGGGCCCTGCACACCAAGGGGAGACTTTTCAGCCCTACTGAGCATAATTAATTAGTCCTTACGTAAGCAGAATGAGTTCCTACTAGCCAGAGGGTCAAAGAGAACAGAGAGGGCTTTTAGAAAGGCCAGTGGGAAACCAACACTAGACCACAGGTTCTCAAACTGTAATCTCTGGGACCCCTGCTGTTGGGCCAGAGAGCAAATTGCTCCTCCTTCCTATTTTCTCCTGCTAAATCACACAAAAGAGCTAGGATAGATTCACGGGCATTGAGGCTGGAAGGATCAATGATCATAAACTAGACTATCCTCCTGCTTTACGTTGTCTGAATTTCCTAGCTCAGAACACTAGATTGCATTATGCCTTTGGCTAATAGATTATATCAGGAATTTCCCAGTATTAATTTCCCACAGAAACAGACTGTAGTTGCCACAGAGAGGATATGGGTGTATGACTAAGAAGGGACATAGCCAGGTGCTCAGTATGTGTCCTTGGGACACTCTTCCTATTGAAATGAGCCACCTGCTGGGAAAGAACATCATCTTCTGGGTTGGTGAGAAGAAAGAATGAGTAATAAATGAGGAGAGGGAATAAATGAATGCTGTCCCCAAAATGGCAGGGATACTCACCTCCCTTAAAAAAAAAAAAAAAAAAAGAAAATCGTTATTAGAGCTGGTCAAATAAATCCAAACGAATGGTTGGTTCAAGGGATTTTCCCTCGTTCTGTTTGCATATTGCCCAAGGGCAGATCGAGATTGTCTCAGAATTCTTTGTTACTCAAAATTCTGTGGTGGAATTCTTTCAGAGACTAGTTCTTGCCCACATGTAGAACATTTATTATGGTGTTTTAAACGTAAGCATTTACAGAGAGAGAGCCAAGGTGCAAAGGTTTCAGGGACTTTCATAGATCCATGAAATTTAAACCCAGGAGGACCACTGCATCATGTAGTCTGGCCTCTGGTATAACACAGACTGGAGAAGCTCAAAATCTTGTCCAAGGTCATTCAGCAAATCAACAGCAGAGTCAGTCACAGATCCAAGGTCTTCTAAAAACCGATACAATGCCCTGGCCATTGTACCATGCCTCAGCTGTGCACCTTTCTTGGGATCCCCCAAAATAATTCCCCTCCCTCCTTGGCAATGACACCTTTCAAATACTTCTAAGTGGTTATTGTCTCCCTATATTCTGACATATCAATCATTTGCCCTTCACTTAAACCCATCAGTGAGGCCTTTGGCTATGAGGAGCCTCTTGGAACAGATGTGTTTTATTTTCTGTAATGATTTGCCAGGCAGGAAAGAGCCTTGCAGGTTTCTGAGTCCCAACAGACTACAGGGCAAAAATAGCGATAGCTTGCAGGAGTGCCCTCCAGAGCCAACAGAGCCTGCTTGACCTGCCTGGGCATTAGAATGGCTGGTGGGAGTCACGCTGTCCTTGAAAAGTGGCCTTGCAAGGAAACATGGCAGAGACAAGGGACGCTGACCATTCCTTCCCTTAGAACAGGTGTGGCCAACCTGAGCCTGAGAAGGAGCCACGGTTTACCAATGGACATTACCAAAGAGCTACAGTAATTTGTCAGCAGTCCCCTCCAGGTGCCTCCTCTCCCATCTCCAGTATCTTTTGCCCACCACCAGCCCCATGGATCAGTGCCTCCTCTTCCTTCCCTGCGCCTCCTACCCACTGCAATCAGCTGTTTCATGGCACTCAGGAGGCTCTGTGAGGGAGGGAAGGAGCGAGGGCGCAATATGCTTGGAGGAGGAGGTGGAGCCAGGAGTTGAGCACTGGAAATTTGGCACCTGTAGCTGCAGCCTCGGAGTCGATGCCTGAGCAAGGAGCCACATATTAACTTCAGAAGAGCCACAGGTGGCTCTAGAGCCATAAGGTTGGCCACCCCTGCCTTAGAAGAAAGTCTGAGAGAATTCAATTGCAACTTGCAGCCTTAGAAAAGTGATCATTTTCTGTTGAGTTCTATAGGGCATTTTTCACATAGGAGAAGCATCAGGCATGAAATGGAGAGCTTCCCAAATCCACCACATGTATGGAAACAACTTCTCTACTGCTGGATTTTATCCCTAGTAAGTCCTGTGGCCCTCTCCTATATGTGGGTTTAACTTTGCATTTTCATTGTCCTTCCCAGCAGGGAAGTTGAAAGTGCTTTATTAATCTTAAAAGGTGTGATTAACAAATGTATGTGAACAAGTTGGGAGTCTGTCACTGGCAATTGTGCTTCTAAACCCTAGTCTGTACCAGAAAGGATTAGCCAGTATACCTATAGTGTAAATGCAGCTTATGCTAGCCAAAAATCCAGCTTCTCCTGGTATATTTTATACCAGTTCCCTAAACAAAAGAAGCAAAATAACTTTTCTGTCAATATAACTGGGCCTACACTATGGCTTTTGTGGGGGTAAAAGCATCCAGGAAATCACACTTTCCCCACCATTACTATGCTGGTACAAACTTCTAGTATGGACTTGGCCTCAGTCACTTGGGGGAGGGGATCCAAAAAGCATCTAAGTCTTATAACATCCTTACCACAAAGGAGGTTACTGCCACATCCTGGCCCGCAGATGGGGAAGGGAAAGAGGCAAAGGAGGCAACTATCCCGGGGGCCTGGTGATAGAAAAGGGCCTGGAGATTTCCAGCTGTCACTACCACTATTGCAGCAGTGACAGTAGTCGGAGCCCCCGGCCCTTTAAATTGCTGTCAGAGCCCCATGCAGCATGCTCTGGGCAGCACCGAGGGCTGCCTATTTCCAGCCCTGCCTCTTCCAAAGGCAAGGGGCAGGGCCCCTCCCCCACCTTGCCCAGGGGCTCAGTGAGGCTGTCAGCCCCACTAGTCGCTTCCATATAACCAATGCATTAACGAGAGAGGGGGCCGTCATTTTCACACTTGTGTGCCCGACGTTAGGCTTCTAAAGCATTGTATGGGCCCCAGTTAAAAGCGGCCTGACATTGAGAGATGAGGAGCAGCTCTGGCTGCCACTGATTTCAGCAGGATCTAGGTAGGTGCTAAGAGACTTGGAACACGAGGCCGGGTTTTACTTAGCTGTGTGGTTCCACATTTAGGCACTTCATTTTAGTCACCCAATGTGAAAAGGTCGGCCTCATTGCCCTGCTAAACGTCAGAGAGAGTCAGTGGCAGAACCAAGCCCAGAACCCCGGAGGTCCTGACTCAAGCTCCCGGACTGGAACCACTAGAGAATGCTGCCTCAGAGCCAAACTAATCCATTCGCCATGCACAGAGCCAGGCATCAGAGGCTTGCTACAACATGGGCTCTCTAGGTCATCCCCCCCGCTGCAATCTGCGCGTTCATGCAGCTGAACTCCAAATAACAAATGCTTGGGCTGGACCAGAAAGAGTTAAAGGGGTTACGAAGGGTTTCGCTGACCTATTTTCCAGGCAGGCCCCCTTTAATCTCCTTTGGAGACACCTTCGCACAAAGGCTGGTACAGCAGCTCAGCTGGAGCCAGGATTTAACGTGGAGGAACTTGTCCTGAAGAGATTAAAAACGGCAGTCGGGCACTGAACCTTCACTCAAACTGGCAGGAATTGCTAATCAAGGGGAAGGGGAGAAAGGAAAACAAGGGAGATGGGGAGCAGGACGTTCAGTGGATTGACACTACAGCAGCATTCAGAAGTACCATACTCTAGGAGGGGGTGGGAAGGGCTGATGGCCTCTGCGTTGCCTCCAATGATGTTAAACACAACAGCAATCCATCAAAAAAATAAAGGTAACTAAACGTCTCTGGCTCTGAGGCCTCCCTACTCCCCCAATCCAGCCCAGGAGTGGAGTAGAGTTTTAAACGGAGTGTCTCCAGAAGACAGAGGTGATTGACTGGTTTCACCAAGTAGCTAAGAAGTTTAGTGGCCCCCCATTAGTAGTGTCTGCAGCCTACACCAGCCTGGAGAGAAAGGGCTTTGGGATTTTAGGGGCTCTGTTGGTGAAAACAGAGTAAAACCAGTTCAGCTGGGGGCCCTGATGGAATCACCTGAATGCTCATGAATGCCAATGTGCATTATGCTCACAGGGGGAAAGGCAAGAGGTGAAGGATGCAAAAGAAGAGTGAATGAAAGAGAAACAGGAAAAGGCAAAGAGTAAGTGATGGAGTGGAGAAAGAATAAGGGAGAAGAAAGAAGAAAGGGAGCGAGAAAGGAATTGGATGGAAGAGGAAAAGAAAGAGAAATACAAACACATGCACACGCCCAACCACAGCTCAGCCAATCAGTCCTCCTTCCATCTTACCTGAGGGTCCATGAGACGAGTGAGGTCTGGGTAAAGGTAGAACTGGACCCCCTGGAAAGCCCCCGGCAGAGAGATTCCCCTAATCAGCAGAACGACCAGCATGAGATATGGGAACGTGGCAGTGAAATACACCACCTGGCAGGAGAAGAAAACAGAGCAAGTGTGAGAGGGCAGCCTGGGGAAATGGCCAGAAACCTAGGACATCAATGAAACCTTGCCACAAAGGAAGCAAAGTGCAAGAGCAAGTTAGAAAGGCAAGGATAAGACAGGATCAGCAAAATGGGGGCAGGGAAGTGTCAGGGTTATTATGTTTCAAATCTTCCTTAAAGCAGAGTAGAAAGCAATTCACTTTTTACTGAGTCATTAGTAAGGTCACAATGTGGCTGTTATAGCTGTAATTAGAGAATCACTCTGTACTCTGGTAGGAATCTAAGCACCAGCCTGGTCTTCAGCTAGCCTGTCAGGGTAGGACTCCATTGATCGAGATATCTAATCTAATCTAATCTAATCTAATCTAACTATCTCTCTCTTCCCCCCCCCTTCTCCTCCCTCCTCCTAAATGCCACTACATGGCACAGTGAGCCACACCCAGTAGGTGTGTGGGTTACATGTGCAAATAACAGCAACTTGTCCTGATACATCTCCCTTTATGACAACACAGTCCTTGAGCTATCATCAAGGAATCATCAGTAATAATAAGTTTTATTGCACGAGGCAAATGCAACCTAGCAACAAAGAATGGGCCATTTCGACTCTGTTTTGAAGTAATACAGACTAAGGATGTTAAGGATTAGTTGACTATCCGATAAGCAAATGCTTATCGAATAGTCGAGTCGACTAGTTGATTCCCCCACCCTCCTTGCTGCCTCTATCAGCTAGAGGCAGCAAAGGGGGGAGAAGAGAGGGTACTTCAAAGTAGCAACACCGCATGGAGCCTGTTACCGGGCACCTCGGCATTTCAAAGCGGTAGCGCCGCATGGAGCTGATTCCGGGCCCCATACGGCACTGCCCCTTTGAAACGCCGCGGCAGCATTTCAAAGGGGCAGCACTGCATGGAGCCTGGGATCAGCTGTGCAGTGCTGACCCTTTGAAACACAGCCGCAGTATTTCAAAGCGACAGCGCCACGTGGAGCCCAGGGTCAGCGAGGGACTCCCTAGCAGAGCCCGGGCTCCCTGTGGCATTTCCATGAAACCCAGAGTCAGCTGGGAGTCCCCAGCTGATCCTGGGCTCCAGCACAGCATTTCAAAGTGAGCAGAGCCTGGGTTCAGCTGGGAAGTCCCTAGCTGATCCCGGGTTCTGGGGAATACCACAAGGAGCCCGGGGTCAGCTGACCCCAGGTTCCGAAGAAATGCCGCACAGAGCCTGTGATCAGTCCCCAGCTGACCCCAGGCTTCGCGCAACATTTCAAAGCGTGGCACAGAGCCCAGGGTCAGCGGGGGATTCTGATCTATCAATGCTAGGTCAAGGATACAGTTAGCAAGTTCAGAACACTTGATGGTTTTATGGCATCTGAAGCAAACACCTGTTGAATTAATGTTTGCATGCATTCAGGGTGTGAACATGAGATGGTCTTTCAATATTTGCCTGTGTAAGAGTAAGGGTGTCCAGAGGCCACCATCCTGTCTCCCTTGTACTGCTGCACCAACATTCAGCCCAGAGACTAGCAGCAGGCATTTGGCTGACACACACAACTTTATCTTTCAGCTGTTCCTACATAAAGAGCAATGCTGAACACAACCATCCCAGCCACATCCGGACCAAGTGACAGAGCTGCTGACAAGGGTGTTCTAATACTCAGGTAGAACAAAACAGAGGTCTTTGCCATTATGCTTTGTTTTATGTATCATGAGGCGTACTACTTGGTCTTGTTGCTTTATGAATACGATAGACTTAGATACGTTTGAAAGCCCTTACTTTGGCAAAGTAGTTGCATTCCTTTGAGGAATGCTGGAGTCCAATGTCAGTCCTAATCCTTTCAGGGATTCTATGTCTTGCAACTATAATCTGGATTATTCTGGTACTTTGGGGATTGTTCAGACTAATTGCTATAGTAATCCACAACAATGAGATACTGTACTGTAGTCTACATTGTTCCACATCAACAAATTAGTGCCCATGGGCTGACATGGTTTTGTTGGCATTTCATTCACTCCTGCATTTACTATATATTTTTAAGGCATATCAGACATCTTGAGGCAAGTTGGTTGACACATACTAGGACAAAAGAATATGTCAAAGTCTCTGGATTTTTCCTTGACAACATGCCTAGTGAGGTTTCATCTCAGCATATTTAGGCTGAATGCAATAGGATAACTTGTTTAAATCTTAAAGGATATTCCATGCAAGAGTGAAAGTTCATTTCTATGGTGCCTGTATTGCATGATGATGTGAAATCATTTTCTTTCTACTGTCACGCCATCCAGCAGCCAGTATTACTTGTTTCATTTGTTCATCCTTCTATCTCAGCTGCCTCTAACCTTCTTCTGTTTGTTGGAATATTCAGTGCACCTGCATACACATGCCATCATTAGTCTTGGCCTAGGTTTTAGTGCCAGTGTCAGCAATCGGGGTGTATTTTCTTGGGGAATACACAATTTGGCCATTATCCCTCTACAAATGAAGACACGGTCTGTAACTAGGATGCTGATCCAATGAGTGGTTTCTTCTAGACTGATCCAAGCAGTCAGTAGTAAGATTCAATCATAATATATGCTGATAAAAGTAGATTTTACACAAATACAATTATACATGTACATCATATATACATATATTTTCCCATTTGTGCATACTGTTCTTCTGGGGCATGAAAGACTTTGATAGTGACAAGCCTTTCACTGGACCAATTCCCTTCTTAAACTGGTCTACTTTATAGAGTTTTGTTAGGATCGGGGGAGGAAAACCACGGCATTCCTTTTCTTTCATTAGGAACATCAATCATTTGTATTGCAGTGATGTAGAGGCTGCATCCCACACTGGGTCTCCATCATTCTTAGATATTCTACACACATTTAATAAAAAGCAGGTCCCTGCTCCAAATAACTCACAACACATCTATGGTCTGCATATTCTGCCATATTTCTTATACAGGAATTGTCCCTTTTTCTGCCAGATTAGGTGGCAGTTCTCATGTCCTTTACCACAGTGACATTAGCTGGATCTGGATTCATGCTATCTGCTCTAAAACAAAGGCCAAAACAACTCCTGGTGGAATGCAAGGTGCACATCTTTTTCTCTGTCACCTCCAGTGGTGCTGGAGCTGCTGGTGAGCCCCCTGGCTTGAAGCAGTAACAAACACCAAATACATCATCAGCACCCCCACTATAAAAAGACCCTTGGTCATCTCTAACAAGGAAATACAAAAATGTCATTGATGATGGCTACAACTCCAATGAATCCTTCTCATCTCTCATGAGCCTGACTATTTTAATCTCATGCTCAGATTGTGCCAAACAGCTATCAAGCAGGCCCAGTATGCAGGTCGTCATTTTAATGATTATCAGGGGAGCCGACAGCCTCCGTGGGCCCCTGAGTAAGGTGTGGGGGGGCTGGCTCTGTGCTTCCAGAAGCAGTGGGGCTTCTGGCAGAAGGGGTGGGGCCAAAGTAGCTAGTCCTCTGTGCCACACACACACACACACACACACACACACACACGCTCTCAGAGCCACACAGAGCATACGGCATGGGGCTCCAGTGACAATTTAAAGGGCCCAAGGCTCCAGCCATCGCTGCTGCCACAGTAGCAGCATTGGTGCCCAGGAGCAGCGGGACCTTTTGAATCATTGGGCCGCAAGGCAACAGCCCTCTTTGCCCCCCACCCTGTCGGCAGGCCTAATGATTACCCCTATATTTACCATGTGACCTACCATCTGATTCAGGTGATCAGAGTATGCAGTGTGTGGTGAGAAGTGGGGTAGAATAAAAGGAAAAGTTTTCTGTGGGAGTATCAGCCTTCATATTCCCATTTGCATCTAGGGATTGCACCAGTTTTATAAGTTCAAGGTCCAAATATGATTCTAGGCCCATAAACTGGTGTTGCCCAAGTGCCCACAACAGATGAGTCAGGCTTCATTGTGTATCTGCTTTGCAGTTTGCATGGGCTTTGTCTTTTAAGCTTTTCATTTAATGCTTGCAAGTGTCTGCTGTGTAACTGGAGGTCTCAGTTTGGAGAATGTTTTCTACTATTTAAGAATGCCAAGCTTGTATCCAGCAATGTGAACATCTGGGTCTAATAAGGTATTAATTGATGCTTGGCTCAGGCACAATCCTTTTATTTCTTGAGCATTGTTAGCACTAACCATGTTGCTGGAAACCTTGCTGGGATCAGAAACCTTCTTCTGTCATGCGCTGGTCAATCACATACATGGCTGTGTTGAGCCAGAGCCATGTGCCTCTGCAAAGTGATTCCATCTGTGACAATCTTCTCCGAGAAGATGTATACTCGTGTGTCTTAGAATCACAGAACACTAGAACTGGAAGGAACCTTGAGAGGTCATCAAGTCCAGTCCCCTGCCCTCTTGGCAGGACCAAGCACTGTCTAGATCACCCCTGACAGGTGTCTGTCTAACCCAGGGGTGGGTAATAATTTTTGACAAGGGGGCCACTTCAGAAATTTTTGAGGTGGCCCCGGGCCACCCCAGAAGGAGTGGGGCCAGGACACTTCCGTGCTTCCCCACCCACCAGACCCTGATTGGTCTGGGGGTGGGGGAGCCTGTGATGTCTTTGCATCCCCCTCCCCCCCCCAAAGAACCACCAGCTGTTCTGAACAGCTAGTGGTTCCCTGTAGGTGCCCGCACCCCTAGCAGTGGGAGGAAATTTTGTGTACTCCCCCCCACGCTCAGGTCAGTCAGGGCCTGGGGGAGGAAGAGCATGCAAAGTCTCTTGCTCCCCTGCCCCCATTCTGCAAGGGAGCACAGCACTTAGAGTCACCCACCAGCTGAGCAGCAGCTGGTGGGTGACTAAGCACTGCACCCCTTACAGGGAAGGAGGAGATTTTGCACGCAGCCCCGGCCCCCAGGTCAATCAGGGCTTGGGGGCGGGAGGAGCACGCAAAGTCTCCTCCCGCCCTGCAAGGAGCGTGCGCCACTTATTAGCACAGCACACTCCTTGCAGGGCGGGGGCAGGACGGGCGGAGATTTTGCAAGCTTCTCCCACCCCCAGGCCCTGATGAGGGTGGGGGGGGGGGCGGAGTGCACAAAGTCTCTCTCTCCCTGCCCTCTGGCATGCAGCACTTACAGTCAACCACCAGGTAAGAGACTCCGTCCCGACCCTTGATAAATTGTTCCGATGACTGATTACCCTCATTATAAATATTGACCCCTTAAATTCCAGGCTGACTTGAAGCTAGCTTCAACTTCCAGCCATTGCATCATGTTATACTCTTCTCTGCTAAACTGAGGGGCCCATTATCAATTATCTGTTCCCCATGTAGGTATGTATCTAGAGAAACTAATTCAGGTAACCCGTAACCTTCTCTTTGGTAAGTTAAATAGATTGAGTTCTTGGAGTCCATCACACTAAGGCACGTTTTCTAATACCCGAATTATTCTTGTGGCTCTTCTCTGTATCCTCTCCAATTTATTGGCCTCTTTACAGAATTGTGGCCACCAGAACAGGACACAGTATTATAGCAATGATCACACCCGTGTCAAATACAGAAGAAAAAGAACCTTTTTGAAATCAAGCTTCCTTTGTTTATGCACGGCAGGATCACATTAGCCTTTTTGGCCACAGCATTGCAATGGTAGCTCACGTTCAGATGCTTATCCACCACAACCCTAAATTCTCTCTGAGTCCCAGGATCGCGTTTCCAGCCTGGAAATCTGGCCTACAGTCTGTGTTCCATTGTATACATCTACATGTAGATATATTCAAACCACACTGTTTGCCTAGTTTACCACGTGATCCAGATCACTTTGCATTAGTGACCCATCCTCTTCATTTCCCCTGCCCCCAAGCTGTGTGTTATCTGAAAACATTATCCATCACGATTTTAAATTTCCTTCCAGTTCACTGATATATCTGTTAAATAGCATATGGCTCGGGATGGATTCCTGCAGGACTTCACTAGACACACACCCACTCAACAATGATTCCCCATTTAACGTTTGCATTTTGAGACTCATCAGATAGCCACCTTTCGATCCACTGAATGTGTGCTATGTTAATTTTATAAAAACAAGGTGGGTGAGGTAATATATTTTATTGGACCAACCGCTGTTGTTGAGAGAGACAAGTTTTAAAGCTGCACAGAGTGAGGAGGAGGACTCTGTATGTCTTGAAAACCTGACTCACCCACAGAAGATGATCCAATAAAAGATATTACCTCGCTTGCCTTGTCTCTCTAATATCTTGGGATCGACATGACTACAATTACACTGCATGTTAATTTTATGAAGCTTCAGGGGGACCCGAATTAGTCTGTACAGGATAAACTTTAAAAACATCAAATGGTCTGGTAGCACTTTAGAGACTAACAAAACATATAGATGGTATCGGGAGCTTTCATGGGCACAGCCCACTTCTTCAGATGACTGGAGTTTTTTAAAATTTAGTATCATTCTAGAGGTTCTTTAAATCAAAATGTCATACGGTCAAACACCTTGGACTTTCTTGTCATGTCTAGGTTAGCAAATAACTCTCAAATCATTCTGTCAGGAAGTAGGTGAGCAAGTAGGTGACATCTTAATTGGAGCGGTGTTACCCCAGGAATAAATTCACTGGCAGTCTCCCCAGTTCCATAACTCATGCAAGGGTAGAGTTTTTTGGGGGAAGATCAAGGGCAGGAGATGGAAAATTTCTTTGGCCCTGAGGCAGAGAGGACCCTTTGGCCCTGCAGGGGTTTCTGAGCTATCACGTGAAGGATTTGGAGGCTACTCTGAACCCCAGCTGCTAGCTGGAGAGGGATGGTTTTCCCTAATCGGCCTGTCTGTCTAAGTGGTGCCTGGCACATCTCACACATACATGCCCTCAAATAAGAAAGACCCTGTAAGGTTATGGGACAACCTCTACCCCATGCCTTGTGGCTTTTCCTGAAGACCCTGATGAAGAAAAGAGACAGTGTAGGCTCCTTGAGGACCTGGCCTGAAGGAGTGGGAATGTGTGAAGAGCACTGGGCCACCCTTGCAGACATTTTTGATAAGGGGTCCCAGGATTTTCTGGGGTGATGAGGTAGCTTCGGGTGGTAAAGGGAGCCCTCTTGGGAAGAGGGGTCCAGAGAGCAGTGTTTTTCTTGGAGGTTCAAATTTGTAGAAACCCACCTGCTCCCATCCCCTGTGAATCCACTTGCAGGGTCCAGGTCATAACCCTCTTTGGGAGCAAAACCACATGGGGCTTGCCCAGCTCTAGATGGAGCTGCCAGTTCTCCTGGGGTGTGGGAGAGCTGGGTTTCAGCTCAGGAGCTCCAGCACGTCAGACTGCCATGAAGACAGAGGCCAGACCTGAGCCAGGCACTCACCTTGCCTGTGGACTTGACGCCTTTCCAGATGCAGAAGTAGCAGATGATCCAGGCGAGCAGGAGGCAAAGAGCCAGCTCCCAGCGCAGGCTCCCCAGGTGCTGTATGCCAGCGGAAATCTTTAACACTCTCCTCCTGGGGAGGCAAACGGACACAGAGTCTTGCTGAGTTCAGCTGTTAGGTCCTCAAGGATCAGTCCGTCCTCGTGCTCCTCCGGTGATGCCTTGCAGATTAGGGAGAATAAGCCCTAGCCCTGAGCTGTGCACCTCAGGAAAGGACAGAGGATATTCATCAGCTGTTTCCCTCCCAGAAATGAAAGGCTTGTTGGGCAGGGTCCCAGCTTAGAGGGCAGGAGACCTGGTCTCGTCCCCAGCTCTGTCACTGACCTGCTGGGTCAATGACCCTCCCTTTGTCTTCTCTATTTAGACTGCAGAGCCTTTCAGAGAGGAATTCTCTATTCCATGAATGTACAGCACCTAGCATAAAATGGCCACTGAACACAGATGCTGCACTACGAATCATAGGATCCTCTACCACTCAGAAGTATTTTAAGCTGGCTGGTGGATGCTATGTGAGGACCAACCCCATTCTCAATAGTCCCTCCACTGGGAGTTACCCATTAGGTAGTAGGGCACAGGGTGGGATCCCATGGTATGAGCATAGTCCCCTTTAGGGCCAAAGCTGCAAGGCAGCACGTGCCATGCCCAGGATTGTAGAAGGCCACACGACAAAGCAAGTGAATAATGGAAATCACTGAGGATGCCAACTACATAGCAGCATCCCATGCTGCAGCCTCCGTGACTCTTTCCCAGCTGTGCTACCCTAGCAGCTGGAGAATGGAAGTTGCACCCCTCTCCCCCAACACTGTCCCCACTCCCAGAGATTAGAAGATGGGCCGAGCTATTAGAAAAAGAGCTCCAATGACTAGAGAAAGAGGATACACATGTGCCCTTTCCTGCCGCCTCATCCAGCATCTAATAGATGCACCTCCCAGAACACCAAAAATCCAGGGTTCCACTGCCCCATCAGCCAGGAACCAAGGGTACGTCTACACTAGCCCCCTAGATCGATCTAGGGAGGCTAATGAGGGCGACCGGAATTGCAAATGAAGCGTGGGATTTAAATATCCTGCCCTTGATTTGCATGTTCCGGTCGCCATTTAGAAATTGTGAGCCCGAGTAAGTGCCCGGCGTCTACGCGGCAGTGAAGCGGGATTCGAATAAAGCCTAACTCGAATTAGCTGGTAAACCTCATTGCAGGAGGAATACCAGCTAATTCCAGTTAGGGCTTTATTTCGGAATCTGTTTCACTGCCGCATGTAGATGCGGGCAGTTACTCCGGGCTAGTCAATTTCTAAAATGGCAACTGGCCGGGAACATGCAAATCAAGCGCGGGATATTTAAATCCCACGCTTCATTTACAATTTCGGTCGCCCTCATTAGCCTCCCTAGATCGATCTAGGGGGCTAGTGTAGACGTACCCCAAGAGAATACCTGCTCAACAGCCCTGCACAAAGGTCAGATCTCACAATGTCCAGGGAAAATCCCCCCCTCTCTTTCTGATATTTCGCTGTCTCACCTATTTTCTTGGCACCAACAAAATGGATGCCTCTTGCATGTGTACGCAGGGTCTGAATGAACGGTCCCCTGACAGATAACTGGAGGCAGCGGGGACGGGGTGGGAGGGGAGGGGAGGAGGGGGGACTTCAGGAGCCAATTGTATTTACATGAACACACCTACTCTGCTCAGATGTCAGCAGATAGAGCGCTGTTGCTCAAAGTTATCAATTGTGGCTGGTGTCGGGTTACAGATCACTTTAGTACTGAGTGCAGGGGTAGTGAAATGTGGTTACCAATGCTGCTGTCTTTATTGTATGAATAAATGGGAGCAGGACTGTGCTTAACCTGTCCCAAATGAGGGGGTCAGTTGAAAGGACCTTGTTAAGCCAGGGGCTCAAATGCCAGAGCCCTGTGAAAGTAAGAAGGATGGGACAAGTGTCCCAGCCAGGAGGTGTGGACTCTCCCTAAGGTAGGGGTAGGGAATCTAGGGCCCAGGAGCCGCATGCGTTCCTGGACTTGCCTGGATCTGGCCCCCGAGGTTCAGTGAGGATTTATTTATTTCTTCTTTTTGCTTCTCACTTGTGTGTGGTCCCCAATTGATTTTTTTGTGGGTCAGTGGCCCTGACCCAAAAAAGATTCCTCAGTCCTGCCCTCAGGGTTCCTGGTCTGGTTTAACCTGTTCCTTCCCACTGTTCAATATATAGCTAAACAGGCTCCATTAGGAACCTCTTTCTCATTTTAAATCACTGGTTCTCAAACTCTTGCACTGGTGACTTCAAGTCTCTGAGGGCAACCCTCCCCCTTTATACATTAAAAACACTTTTTTATCTATTGAACACCATTATAAATGCTGGCAGCAAAGCTGGATTCAGGCTGAAGGCGGACAGGTCATGACTGCCCCCATTGAGTAACCTTGTAACCCCCCTGAGGGTGCCCCAACAGGGGTGAGAACCCCTGTTATAAATGCTCAGTCAGAGCTGAAATCAGTTGTGGTGGGGCCGTGTTTCTGCCCAGCCTGCTAAGAGCTAAAGGCACTAAGACTGATGTGTAGAGATCACAGCAGAGAGGCAGGTGGTAACAGAAGGTGATTGATAGCTGGCTGGGGAGCAAGTAGCGGGTGAGACAACAAGTGGCTGGCAAGTGGAACTACGACCAGCAGAGCAGACAGCAGAGAGAAGCCATAACTGGTGGAGCGGCCAGCCAGAGCGAGTGCTCAGATGGTGGAGCAAGCCAGGTTCCTTCTTCCCCAGGTGGGAGGTGAACTCACACACAGATACAACTCTGAACCCTGGGTCCTCACTGACCAAGGACAACCACTGTGAGTGGGAGATGGTGAGGGAGCAGAGAAAGGCACAGAAAGGGAACTTTTCATTGTAGAACTCAAGAACATGAGGCAGAAGGCACTGGCCCATGCACACTGGGGTGGGTGTCCTCCTCAGAGTTTTATGATTAAGAATCCTGCTTGTGACATTTTCCCTAATTAATGTCCGGTGACTTCTCTCCTTTCATTAAAAGGCTCTTTTCTGTGCTTACAAGCGGGGAAGGATTGCCACTTGGGGCACCCAAGCATTCTATGTAATCCCCCCAAGTTACGGGAGGTGGTGGTGGGGGGTCTGTGTTGTATGGTGAAGAAGAAACCCTGGATATCGACCCTGGCCCTGGGTTGCTGCTGGCTCCACCCGGCAGCAGGGTTACACATGCATGCAGTAGTGAACGGCACAAGGGCACTCGGCATGAAAGGCCTCTGGCAGGGTACAAGAGTGTAACAGTAACAGAGCATGAGACTGTAGAAGGAGGGGGCACCAAGTGCAGCTCAAGGGAGCCCCAGAAGGACACAAAATACAATGCAGATTCACATCTTGCAAATGAAGGTCTACCCTGTTCCCCGGACCCTACCCTCCATTTCCCAGTGAGAGAGAGAGAGCAGAGCCTGCTTCTCTCCTCCATCAGAGGCTGACCGAGGAGCTGGGACAAAGGAAATTTCCGTTCCCATGTGCTATTGTCCCAATACTAAATAACTGTCCAAAACATTGAATTTAACATCAGTCTCTTAAGCTGCCAGCCCCAGGCAGAACAGGCCAAGAAATGCCAGCCCTGAAGCTCACGCTGTACTCGTGACAACCGAAAAGAAGCCACAAGGGAGAGAAGAGGGAGGGATAAGCAAGGAGAGTTGCTGAAAGGCAGAATAAAAAAGGAAAGAAGCTGAATATTGCTGGAGTGAATGCTATTTACTTGTTAACACCACATAAATACAGCACCTTTCTTCCCAAAAGAAACACCATCCCCTGCACAGATTAGAGAGGTCAATATCACTACCCTGGGCTCAACTGGAGCTGCCACAGGTTACTGCTCAAAAGCACACTGCAGCTCTGCACAACCCTCTGGGACAGGCAGGGAGGAACACTGCAGCCATCTAAATGTGCCAAAGGGAGTTTCCTCTGACTGAACTGAAGCCAAGACACCATGCCTAGCAAGCCCCCTCTCCCACCAGGCCTGTGAAATCTTCAATGATCACAAGCCCTAGTTTTTACATCTTATCCACGTCACCATCCTCCAGCAGCATGGAGCCCAGGCCCAATACGCTGGACTGAGTCCTGACTCCAAGGGAGGGTCCCACCTGCTGAATCACCAGCACTGAGTCTTACAGCACCAGGGTTTCTTGTAGCTTCTCCCCCAAATTCGTGTATTGTTGTAAGAGTCTCAACTAACTGAATGAACGCTCCCCTGACAGCCAGGAGGGAGGGGAAGAGGCTTCCGGAGCTAATTATATTTACATGAACACCCCTACTCTGCTTAGATATCCCACAGATAGAGCACGGTGGCTCAAAGTAATCAACTTTGGCTGGCGTTGGGCTACAAATTGCTTTGGTACTGAGTGTAGGGGTAGTAAAATGTTGTTACCAATATTGGCGCTATCCTCTGAATATCGGGAAGCAGGACTGTGCTTAAAGGCTATGTCTACACTGGCAGCTTCTTGCACCAGAAATATGCAAATGAGGCTAAGTGTGGAATATCGCTGAGCCTCATTTGCATACCTAATGAGCCGCCATTTTTGCAGAAGAGGCTCTTGCACCAGAAGGTGCTGTCTACACTGCCCCTTCTTGCGCAAGAAAACCCTTCTTGCGCAATGCCGTTATTCCTGAAAATAATCAGCGTAGAGACATTGCGCAAGAGGGGTTTTCTTGCGCAAGAAGGGGCAGTAAGAACAGCTCCTTCTGGCGCAAGAGCCTCTACTGCAAAAATGGTGGCTCATTAGGTATGCAAATGAGGCTCAGGGAAATTCCACGCTTAGCCTCATATGCATATTTCTGGCGCAAGAAGCCACCAGTGTAGACATAGCCAAACTGTCCCAAATGCGGGGGTTACCCTTGGTTGAAAGGACCTCTTTAAGCCAGGGACTTGAATGCCAGAGCCCTGTGAAAGTTAAAGGGGTAGGGACAGGTGTTCCAATCAGGAGGTGTGGAATTTCCCCCAAGGGTCCTACCTGGACTGGTTTAATCTGCCCCTTGTGCATGCACACACACACACCATTCAAAGAAAGAGCTAAGCAGGCTTCATTAGGAACCTCTTTGTTATGCTAAATGCTCCAAGATGAAATCAGTTGTGGTAGGACTGTGTTTCTGCCCAGCCTGCAGAGAGCTGAAAATTATTAAGAAACTGATGTGCAGAGGTCACAGGAGAGAGGCAGGTGGCAGAAGAAGGTGACTGGTGAATGAGTAGCTGGTGAGGCGGAAAGGTGCAGTAAGCGGCCAGCAAGGTGGAGCGGAGCAATGAGAACTGTGAGCAGACAGCCAGCAGCAGAAGTAGCGAGCAGGTGGCTGGTGACAGAGGCCAGAGAACAGCCAGCAGGGTGATTTGTGGAGAGGTGTGAGGAGCAAGAGGACAGCAGGAATGGTGAGCAGGTGGCTAGCAGGACTGGCTGTCAAATGGCCAGCAGGAGTGGCTGGGAGAGGAGAGCACTGGAGTGAATAAGGTGCCTCTATAACCCCCATCCAACCGGAATTGGAGGTGAACTCTCCAGATGTACCTCTGAACTCTGGCTCTGACCAAGGACAACAACTGTGAGTGGGGTGCCGAGAAAGGTCAGGCACATGAAAAGGTCTTTTGGTTTGCTGGACTTCAGAACCTGAGGGAAAAGGAACACTGCCCAACCAACGTGGGGGTGGGCCTTTTGCTCATGGTGTATGTTTATGAACCTTGTTTGTGGTGTTTTCCCAAATTAACACAGAGTTGCTTCCTCCTTTTATTAAGTTTCTTTTCTACACTCAGACTCAGTGCCTGCGAGTGGGGTACTATTGCCTCTCACATGTGCCCAGGGTGGTGTGTAACTTTCCATTACTGGGTAGGGGCTCGAGCTGCTGCGGTTGTACAGATGGAAGTGAACCCCTAGATTCTGAACCCATCCCGGGTTGCTGCTGGCTCCACCTAGCAGAAGGGTTACACTGAGGAGGCCCAGCCTTGTAAGAAGAGAGCTTTGGCTGCTACCCTTTGGATAGCCACAGACGTCAACCCATTCCCAGCTTTACTTCCAACAGTTTCCATGTTATACTAGTCCTAGATGAAATTACAAAAAACACTCTACGGAGTAACCCTGAGGCCTGTACCGCTTCTCTCTAGAGTGGAAACAAGGGCCAAGTTCATCCCTAGTGTAACTCCACTGATGTCCTACTTTAATTCCACTATGTCAGTGGAGTTTATACCCAGGATGAATTTGACCCAATGTATCAAGAAGAGATTTAGGTTGAAAATCTGTGACCACATGAGGCTATGCTGAGAAGGGGTATGCTCGTACTAAGAGTGACAGTAAGCAGGCTGAAAAGAAGAGGATGTGGGGGAAACAGTAGGAAGAGAAGTGTAGTTGTTTTGTAGCCAAAAAGAGAGAGAGAGAGAGAGAGAGAGAGAGAGAAGGAAAGAGAAATAGGTATGTAAGAAGAGAATGAGCAACAGAGAATGAGTAGGACCAGGGCAGGAAGAAGAGCAGTAAAGATGAGGTCTGTTCAGAGAGAGCCAATTCTAACCTCATTAACCCATTTGCTACACTCACTGAAGTCAGTGAGAATGACTTCATGTGGGGGCAGCATTTGGGTCAGACTGCAGGAAAGACAGGGAATTTATAAGTAAGACAGGATACCACAAGATAAGGCAGGATACTTGCCAAGTACACCTGTGTGAATCCGGAGGCATTCCACTGACTTCAGTGAAGTTTCTCTACATTTACAGAACTGTAATCAAGAGCAGAATTTGGCCCATGTTGTTCTCACGGGTGCTGTGCAGTTTGAGGTTTTTGTGAAAACCCTGAGGTCTATACACTAGGACTTGGCTGGTGGGGAGGGGGATCATCGCAGAGGGATTGTAACTCCTAGAGGGGTCAGACAAATACAAGCCTTTCACTTACTCCCAGAACTCAATGACAGGAGAGGTGGCATTTTCAGTCGTCACATTTTGAGAGGCGTTTGCCTTCTGGAATTCCACACAGTTCCCTGCAGGACATGCCCAGGGAGAGAGAACAAAGATACAATTGCAATAGCTGAGCCCTTGGGAAACACTGCAGAGCCCTCTTCCATCCAGTAGCATAATATTCAAAAGGAGACAAATATTCTAAAAATCCCTGTGGTTGCTCAGAACGAAAGGTCCCTTCAAGGGCTGGGTTGGGGTCCCATTAACAAACTAATGCGGAGGAAAAACCAAGGCCTGGCCAATCATATAGGTTAAATTTCTCTTTTCCCTTCAAAGGGAGTGGAGGCCTCCCGAGTAGATCTGGGACCCCACTATGGACGCAGAGTACAAGAAGCAGAGGACTGAATTTCCCTCCCCTCCCCACAGCTGCCAGAAGAGGGGAACCCCCTCCAGGACTGAGATCCGTTGTTGGAACAGCATGAGGGAGCCGGCCTAACACACGAGCTGATCTATTGCACAGATCAGGCAGGAGTCAGTGGGAGCTGCAGGTGGCCGGCATTTTAGGGCATGTTCTAGAAGAGACCCAGTTTATCGAACAAACTTGAACAGGACAGATGCTGCATCAGGTAGAAAGGCAATAAACCGGGCCTCTTCCCCACTCACGCCAGCCTTGGTCCCTCCCCCACAGCAAGCTGGATGTTGCTTTCTCAGGTTAGATGGTGTTTGTAGAGGGCAGAGTTTTCCCTGTGAACTGCTGGGGAGGCTGGAGAGGGAGAGGAGAGAGGGGGGAATTGTTACCAGTGTTCCACTCGTGGTCACAGCTGCCCCACGGAAGGTCTATGGTGAAGGAACTGAAGAGGTAAAACAAGGCCCAGGCCAGGACGATAATGTAATAGAAATTCAGGAGTATGACGATCACCTGGGAGGCATAACCTATTCCTGCAGAGAGAAGAGCCTTAGTGTTGATAAACAAGGAGAGGAACATGAGCAGGAATAGCCTCAGGGCCAGAACCTGCCCTAGCACCCTGCCTCTCCCAACCCTCCAAACCCACCTCCATCTATAGTGCCTACTGCTCCAGTTCTCTCCCCCTTTGCTCACCTCCTCTTGACTCTTATCTGGGGATTCCCATGCTACAGTGTGAACATTGGCATGGCGACCATCACCATCTCCCCCGTGCTATCCAAACTACTTTCCACATTGTCACGGCAGCCAGTGGAATGAAGCTTCCTTGGGAGACCGACTCCCATATAAAGTGTTTGTGATCTACTGCCACCTAGGGGCTGCAACTGTCAGGGTTTCCTCATGACCACTGCCCTTCCCATGTTGCTAAGGGGCAAGAGAACCCTAGCTAGAGTCTGTAGAGACTCATGACTACAGCAGGGTCAGAATTATGCTTTGATAGTCACAGGAACCAAACTTTACCAGCAGAGGAAAAAGAAATGCCAAAGCAATGGAATAATGTTTAAAACTCTACTGGATGTCAACAACTTCTAAAAGCAATGCACTGCATGCCTTGAGGCCCTCTACCGGCCAGAGTCTCCTATACCTTCAATTCAGTCACAGCTGCTGGGATGTTCGTAGTTCAGGTAAACCATGGTCTCTTATAAGCTACTCCACTCAGGACACACTTTAGGGAATGAGGCAAGAGTGTTTGCAGAGCAAGGAGGAAAAAGGGAGGGTGTTGCTTATAGGCATTTCAGAGCAACACCTGCCAGCAGGAATCCCTGTAAGGGGCTTACAGGAGGAGAATGGCTGTGAAGTTCTAGCAGTATAGGACACTACTGCCATTCCAGCCTCTGAAGTGTTTTTCTGAAATACTGCACCCTGGATTCTTCTGGGAAAGGGCTAAGCAGGCTCTGCAGGCAGGTAACTCATTACTTCATCTGGAGGCAATAGAGAATGTGTGGTTTACTGGGGTGTGAGTAGAGGGGAAGTAACTTAAATTTCTTACAGATATTGTTATATCATACACACACTCCTAGGAGAGGGTGGCTAAGGGCAAGAGGCTGGGTGTGTGTGGAGGAAAGGACAAGTCAGTGTTGGAAGGAAAGGATCAGGGCAGAGGGTCGGGGGGGGTGAAGGAATGGAGAAGTCAGGCTTCGGGGGTGGGAGGAGAGGCTCGGGGCAGAGAGTTGGGGGCACGAGGATGGGCTCAGGGCAGTGGGCTAGGGGAGTCAGGGTTGTGGGTATGAGGAGGGGCCCAGAGCAAGAGGATGGATGGGGCGGGGAGGAGGCTGTGATATTTATGTGTAGGGGTGAATGTGAAGAAGAAGGGTGCTGTTTATAGAGGGCAGCAGGGCTGAAGCCCCCCTGAGATTCTAGCCAGGACACTGCTTGCTGCTCCCCTTCCATCATTGTCAGGGAGCGAGAGGAAAGCACACAGCGTCACTCACTCCTCTGCCTCCTCTCCACACCAGCCAGGAGGGAAAGCAATGCAGGGATGTTGTGTGCTTTCCTCTCACTCCCTGACGGTGATGGAAGGGGAACAGCAGCAAGCAGTGTCCCGGTACAAATCTCAGGGAGTAGGGGGCTTCAACCCCCCGGCCCTCTCTAAATGGTGCCCTAGAGCTCGGAGCTGGGGAAGTCCTGGACTGGTAGGGGAATGCACCCTCAGCCTGCCTTAAATTTCTGGTGGCTGCAAAAGCACACAGCTTACAGGGAACAATGGCCAAGCACCTCAGCCAGTCGCACTGGGAGCACACCATTTCACTTTCACCTCTGGGTATGAGGAGCTATGAGTGGACCAAGCAGTCCTCCGAGAAGGGTTCTGGGAACAGCCATGCTCGCGGAGGTTTGAGCTACTCTTTGGCTGTGTCTACATTGGCACCCTTTTTCGGAAAAGGGATGCTAATGAGACACAGTGCAATTGCAAATCCGCGGGGGATTTAAATATCCCCCGCAGTATTTGCATTTACATGGCTGCCGCTTTTTCTGGCTCGGGGCTTTGCCGGCAAAAAGCACCAGTCTAGACGGGGATCTTGCGGAAAATAAACCCTTTTCTGCAAGATCTCTTATTCCTACTTTCCGAAAAAGGGTGCCAATGTAGACACAGCCATTGTGTTTTCATATAATGTATTTTTGGTTAATAAAGCCACTCTCCCGAAAGGGATAGGAGTTTGAACTTTGTACAGTATGTTGGAATAGACACCTACTCACCTAAAGAAACACAAATTTACACCACCGATCCATCTAGCCAAGTGGTCCTAATCAATCAAATCTCAATCAAATCTGTAGCTATCTCCCTGGCTTTCCACAGCACATAGTGTCCTGGACAGAACATCTTGCAAACCTTTCAGGGAACTTGGAACATGAAAGATTTTTATTGCATTAAATATGGAAGTGAGGAGTGGGTCTCCTGACATTCAGTTCACTATTACTCAAAATATGAGTCAACAATATGAGTCAACAATATAAAACTGTTGCAAAAAAAGCAAATATCATTCTGGGATGTATTAGCAGATGTGTTGTAAATAAGACACGAGAAATAATTCTGCCACTCTACTCTCCTCAACTGGACTATTTGAATCTAGTTCTGGGTGCCACATTTCAGGAAAGATATGGACAAATTGGAGGAAGTCCAGAAAAAACAAGAATTATGAAAGGTTTAGAAAACATGGCCTATGAGGAGAGATTGAAAAAACTGTGTTTGTTTAGTCCAGAAAAGAGAAGATTGAGAAGGGAACATAACAGTTCTCAATTTCCTAAAAGGTTGTTACAAGGAAGAGGGAAAAAAATGTTCTCCTTAACCTCTGAGAATAAGAGATTAAATCACAGCAAAGGAGGTTTAGGTTGGACATTAGGAAAAAATTCCTAGTCGCCAGGGTGGTTAAGTACTGGAATAAATTGCCTAGACAAATTGTGGAATATCCATCATTGGAGATTTTTAAGAAGAGGTTAGACAGACACTCTCAGGGATGGTCTAGATAATACTTAGTACTGCCACGGTGCAGAGGACTGGACTAGATGACTTTGAGGCCCTTCCACCAGTCCTGTGATTCTATGATCACACATCGTTTTGATTTTGCTCAGCCTCACATTATTAGTTTTCAATGTGCTTGAAGTTTTTACATGAACAGCATGCTACTAGATCTTTAGAAGCTGTCAGGGGAGAAACTGGAGGTTTTGACAGCTTGATAGGAGATAGTTAAGATTTTGGTACCTAAGAAACCACTGAAAGTGGTTTGGGATTGAGGGATAAACACCCCATTGGATGGTTATGCTAAAATGATGTCAAATTTGGGTTTGAGAGTTAACACCACATTAGGAAAACTGGGGTAGTTCACACCTCTCAGAGCTATTGTTTCAGACTGTCTGCAAACTCTGGAAGAAGACACAAGTTCATATATTTTAGGTTTTCTTTGCAATAATAAGGGTTACAGCAGTTTTAAAATTATTTAAATGAAAGTTTAGATGTAGGAGCACAATTTTGCCTGGGGGCAAATTCCATGGTCACAACTCACACCTAAGTGCAGGAATGAAGAGAATCGGGGATATGATTTGACAAGGAGGGTGAACATGACCAGAGTGGCGGGAAAGGCAAGAGATATTTTTCAGCACCACTTTGGATGAACAAACAGGGGAGTGAGGGGAGAGTCCAGACTTATGGGCAGGGCTCTTACTTTCCGCTGAAGCATCATCATATATTGATAAGCCTCAGAGGAGCAGCCATATTAGTCTGTATCTGCAAAAACAATGAGGAGTCCTGTGGCACCAGAGTTAATGAGGCCAATTCAGTCCCAGCAGCTGATGGGGAGGTGTGAAGCCCAAGAGAGGGAAAATTGCCTTTGTGGTGAAATAATCAAAATCCTTATTTAGTCCTAACTGGATTGTGTTAAATTTGCAAATGAACTGCAACTCTGCTGTTTCTCTTCATAGTCTGGTTTTAACGGCTTTTTGTAGAAAGATGGCTACTTTTAACCCCATTTCTGAGTGTCCAGGGAAGTTAAAGGCCCTCCTTTTTGTCCAGGCCTGTATCAACTAATGTGATATGCCATCGTGTGCCAGCAATGCCTCTCTACAATTTATATAGGCCAAACCCAACCGTCTCTATGCCAAAGGATAAATGGACACAAACCAGACATCAGGAACAGTAACATACAAAAACCAGTAGGATCTGTTGGCCTTTAAGGCACCTTGTTGGTTTTGCACATATTGATGGCGCGAGAGGCAGAAGGATACCAGCTGAGGTACATCACGAACTGATCTGAGAAGGCAAATACAATTCTTCATGGCAGCCATAGGTAGAGTGGGAGAAGTTTACCTGGGCCTCTATTAGGAGGGATAAATGTCCCAGCTCTAGTTCCTCACCCAGCACTAATTTTCCCTTCATTCTCCCACTCGGATGTCTACTCACCTTCAAAGAGAGGGCAGAGCTTCCGCCAGGCAGTGACCCCTCCCTGGCTGGTGTATTGCCCTAGTGCTGTCTCCAGGAAGAACACCGGGATCCCACAGGTGAAGAGGAAGATGAGGTAGGGGATGAAGAAAGCACCTGGCAGGTTTAAGCATTGTACATGGAAAAGAAAACATGTTAGACCATTGAACAGTGTAGGCCAGGGACTGAAAAATTCCCTCAGGACACAGACTGCTCCAAAAGGGTCCCTGTGAAAGGGGGCACAGATGGCAATATGGGGTGAGGTGCACAGGCCTGGGAGACACAGGTAAAGGAAAAAATCCTCATCAAGTTGTCAAGGAAAGGGTGCTAGCAATAATCCAGTTCAAACACAATTAGTGCTTGCACAGTTTCAACCATAGTGTGAATGAGGCATTAAAACCTGATGGGGTATAACGACAAACCTGCCAGCTGCCACAGGAAATAAAAATCTGTCTTTGGTGAAGAGGCCAGATCACATTACACAAGTGTGGTTGTTACATCAGTTTTAAGCTCTCCAGGGCAGGGGCAGAGACTTTGCATGTGTTCACACAGGCTTAAGTGGCCTGTGCATGAACTTGTTGCCAGTGCTCCCAATTTTAGTTTGATAGTTAGAGCCTGGAATTGTGTAATTACATAATCTCAGCTTCACCTTTTATAGAAATGTTTCTAGCTCCCGTGGTAGGGGGAAAGCTTAAACATGAACCTAAGAGCTCAAAAACCAGAAGGCAACTATAAGACACACACACACACACACACACACACACACACTTTTAGGGTATGTCTAGACTGCATCCCTCTGTCGGCAGAGGGATGCAGATTAAACAGTCGACATTACCAAATGAGGCAGGGATTTAAATATCCCATGCCTAATTTGCATAAAAATAACCGGCGCTTTTTGCCGACTCAGCACTTTGTCAGCAAAAAGCGGTTGTCTAGAGGGAGATCTGTCGAGAAAGCAAGCCTTTTTCGACAGATCCTTTATGCCTCCTGCAAGGAGGTTTACAGGATCTGTCAAAAAAGGATCTCTCTCTCAACAGATCCCCCTCTAGACTGCCACTTTTTGCTGACAAAGTGCTGAGTCGGCAAAACGCGGTGGCCATTTTTATGCAAATTAGGCATGGGATATTTAAATCCCTGCCTCATTTGCAATGTCGACCTGCCTAATCTGCACCCCTCTGCCGACAGAGGGATACAGTCTAGACATACCCCTAAAGAAATCTCATAATTATCTTATTTTTGAATGCTTGAAGTTGGTAACACTTGTGATGCTAATGTACAGATATTGAAAAAACTCAACCTACTCCCATGCCACCCAATTTGAGTTTCTGTTCACTTTTTAGCAGTTTATTAAAGCCAGAAGCACAAATGGAAGGAAAGAAGAACAGAAAGGTATTTCACTTGCATTAGGAGCCTGGTCCTGCTGCTGCTGGAGTCCATGGCAATTCTCCCATTAACTACAGTGAAATTGGGAGCTCCTGGGAACATCAGAAAAGTAAGAATGAATCAGGCCTAGGATTACTCTGGGGTAATATTTGCTGTTGATTCTTCCCATATGCAACTAAAGGGGAAGGTCCCAGAACTAGTCTATCCTTCCGTCTTTGTTAATGCATCCTCAGGGCTGCTCAATTAATGTTATAAAAATAACAGTAAAGGCAAACTTTAGGGTGCCTATGTCAACAAACTCAGCCACGATGCATAACTCATCTAATTCATAGATGCATTTAACAATCAACACAGAAATACCTCTTTTCCCTCTTGAGACATGTTTGACCCATGAACCATTATCACCCACACTCCTAGGTCCGTGGTGTCCAACCTTATAGCGAAATAGCCACACTCAACTGGCCAAATAGCCACATGTGTCTAGTGTATTGGAAACCACAGTCCAATGCCAATCTAGAGTTTAATATACCCAGCAGAAATAAACAGGAGATGAGTAGACCAGTGTGGATCAGATGCTAATAAGTCACCTGTCAGGCTCCGAGGGATCAGCAGAGTCCAAAGTGACAGGGTATGGTTGAGAAATTCCATACTTTTCCAACAACAATACAAATGAAAATGTCAGTGTAATGACTGAGCAAAAGCATGAGAGTGGATCAGGCCCAGAGCCTGTTGAGATTAGAGCTAATGGATTAGTCAGAAATCAATGTATTAGGAAGGCCTTGGTCCGACAAAGGTTTGCACCCATGTGTAACTTTACTTATGAGTAGTCCCTATTGAAATCCCTGGCATTAGTCACATAAGTGAAGTTATGCACATGCATAAAGCTTTGCAAGATCAGAGCCAAAGTCCATGGGGCTGGAGGAATATTATGCGGAGCTGGTCCAAACTTTTCAAATGAAATCTTGTCAAAAACACCCAATATCATTTTCACTGAATTTTAATGGAAAGTTTTCATTAATCAACTATTGTTTTCAGATAAACTAAAGCTATTTAAATATTGTATTTTGACTTAAAATACACACACATCTTGTGTCTAAACTGACCAAAAATTTTTGAAAATCTATTTCAAAAAATGAAAAAAACATGAGAAATAACAAAACCTGATTAATATTTATAATTAACATGTCAAAAAAATTAAACCAATCACAATTTTTGTATGGAATATTTGTCAGTCAGCTCTAATCTCATGTGGTTTTATTTTATTTTAACAGTTTTTCTCTTGTTAGTGAAACCTGCAGTGCCAGACTACCGGGAATCTAAGTTACTTTTTGCCAAGACACAAAAATTGTACCACTTTAACAATGCTGGTATAGTTATACCAGTGCACGTGCCTAGTGTGGACAGAGTTATACCAGTATAAAGGTGCTTACAACCAATATAGTTAATTCCTGCAGAGTTTATTCCCCTTCTCACACAGGAATAGTTTAATCGGGCACTACAGGGGGATACAACTGCATCCTCACCAAGAGTGGGAGGCTGGGGTGTGTACTTGTATATTCATATTAGTACAGAAATCACACCACTAACCAACACAGTTATACCTGTGTGTAGACCCAGCTTTAATCATCTCCCCATAGTTGATAGGTAACAGCACCCTGCCCCAACCTCTCCTCCATATAATGGTCCACCAAAAGTACTGAAGCTGCGGTACTGCTAGCTTGTGTATTATTGGCTCTGGTAACCATCACTCAGTGTCCTGTTGGGAGAGCTGTGCAAGTGGAGCTCTGGAACAAGCCTAGGAGTGTTCTTTTCTCTCCTACCCATGTAGTTGAATTAAGCTTCTTAACAAAATCTCTGTTTTCAAATCTGCTGCAACTCCAATACAGCTATTCCCACACAACCACCACCAACCCCATCTGAGAGGCAGCTCGCATCCTGCTGTATATTGGTGTGGGAACTGTTTTAGGGAAATTAATATTTTGGCCAGAAAAGCTTTTTAAAGATTTCTCTGGGGGAGCTGCAGGAGCAGCCTGTATATCCGATTCTGGGGTGCGGGTGCGATCCCGTGGCTTGCATAGAAAATGCTCCATTTTACATCATTGGCCCCAGAATGGATCTGGCCAACATTCACTTCCCCTAAAGAAGTAATTTGTGCTGAATTAAATAGCCTGGTCCTCCTATGCTGACGGGCTCGGTCAAGGTCTGACACCATTCCTGTGCACTAATAGCTGCTGTTATTAAACCCCTTCCTCCATCCCCAGGCCAGGCCAATATAGTAACTGAGAGGATTTTTTTAATTGCAAATTATAGTGAATTTCATTCAGCCTTGAATCAGCAAAGCCACTACTTCTGCTCTCCTGGAATGCACCAATCTGCCCAGGCTAGTGCAGCAGTAGATTGGTCCTTCTATAGCAGTGGTGGGGAACCTATGGTCTGGGGGCCAGTTCCAGCCTCCAGCTTGCCTGGATTCAGCTCCCGAGGTTTGAGGTTTCCCCCCTAGCATTGGGAAGCCAGTGCTGGTTCTCCAGCCCTATGCCCCGCCCCACGGCCCTCCCTTGCGGGGCTGGAGCGCCAGTGCTGGCTCCCTGCTTTGGGGCAGGAGACCTGAGCCTCGTGGGCTGGAGTCAGGCAAGCCAGGGACAGATCCAACCCATGGGCTCTGCCTGGCAGGGGGAGGCAGCAGCTCCACACACTGCTGCTCCCCTCCTCTCCCCCAGGTGGGGAAATGGCAGCGAAGCAAGTGCTGCTTTGAGGCTTTTCCCCCGCCACTTTGATTGGCCATAAATCACAGCCCATAGGAGCAGCAGGGAGCAGTGCCTGGGAGCAGTAGGGGACACAGAGTCAAGAACGTACCTGGGGACCTGCACCAGGTAAGCGCCTGCCATCATCCAGACCCCACACCCCTTCCCTGCTCCTGCAGACTACCACTCCCCCTGCTCCTGCACCTCCCCTCCTGCCCAGACCCCCCCCACTCCAATCCCCAATCCGCTCCTACAAAGGACCCCCTCCCACCCAGACTCCGCACCCCCACACACTCCCTCTCACCCAGACCTCTTACCTCAAACCTACTTCCCAGCTGCCCTTTCCCACACACTGAAACCCTCATTTCTGGCCTCACTCCAGAGCCTATAGGAGCCCACAAATTCTACTAGCCTGGGCCCCTCTAAGTGCAAAGGGAATGTGGGGAGTGTCTTTCTGCTTCTCAGTTGGGAGCCACGTCAGTTAGGGGGGTTGCTTCTCACTTTTGTGCAGCCCCCAACTGATTTTTCTGTGGGTCAGTGGCCCCCAGCCCAAAAAAGGTTCCCTACCCCTGTTCTAGAGACACTGGACTAGGCCATAAAGGCTTTTCCTGGCAGCTGCTGCCGCTGCAAACTGCTGCCAAGGCAAATCTGCTTCATTGACAATAGGCACCCATAATGATGCTTTCACCTCCTCAGCATTTTAGCCAGTCACATGGTGTTGTGTTAGAATGACGCTCTCGTGGTTTTGTTTTGTTTTTTTAAGTCAGTGATGAGCAAACCCTGGCTTCTCCAGGGTCCTTTGTTATCTTCCCACACAAGCTTTGAAAAACAACCCGTGTGGATGTAATGTTAGTAAAAGTTGCCGACTTGATAGCTCTGAAGGTGGAAGCTCTCCCCTCACTCACAGCACAGGCTCCGCCCTAGAAAGCAAGACCAAGCTCCCCACACTGCTCCCTCACCAGCAAGATTCAGCCCTGAGGCACAGAGGTCACATCCAGGAACAAGAGGGGAGAGTCCTTGACCTCTCCTGAGAATGCCTACAAAACTGTAGGTGCCATGTAGAGGGGGTGTCTTTCTGAGGTGGTCATCTGTTCAGAAATAAAAGTACTGCAACCTCACTTGTTTCACACAAGCTACCAAATGACCTCCCCTTCTTAGCAACAATAGTTGTCTTACTTGGGCTTCATCCACTCTATGCTGAGCTCCAGCCCTCCCTCAGGATCTCAGGCTCTCTAGTTTGTCCAAGATGGCTTCCGATAAACCCAACAGTGTGCTCATTTTGGAATCTTACCTCAGACTCACCTTCTACAGCATGGATCATGACATTACTCACAATGAGTTCAAGTTTGCACATGTAGGAATGCCAAGTGGCTCTTTCCAGTAGCGGACAACCCAAAGCAAGGACAGGCTCACCTCTACCTGACTTCCAGTTGATATATTTCAGCTTGAGTCTTTCTGTGAGGTCTAGGGGCTGTTGCAATTCAGGCTTCAAAGCCAGTCAGTTACAAGGATTCCTGCTTTGTGACACCACACTGCATTGCACACCTCAGGCGTGAGGATGCCAGGGTACGTCATCACACACACATACCTGGGACACCTCTTTTACCTCTTCCCTTTCTCCAGGCAAAGCCCAGTCCCACACTTAGCGCTTTCCTACATTGATTACTTGTGGTATTATCACACTTGACCTGCCAATCAGCCTTTGTCATTCCTTTCTCTTGGAACTCCATGTGTAACTTACACCTCGCAGGGAGTTAAGGTGAAAGTACAATACAGCAGACCCTTTCCGACATCTGGTAGCATGTTCCGTGTACCATAAGCTCACAGGAAAGAGGCACAAGAAATCTGAACATGAAGCCCTTATGGGCCTCTTCATGGGTTCCCAGCGAAGACAACTAGCAAAAAAGGAGGATGCTTTGTTAGGGGTGGTAGCCCCTTATCCTCCCTTTGGCCCACCCAGTGTTAAGTATCACATACACAAAGCCGCGACTTGCCATTTTTTTTTTCTTGCTGACAGTCACAATCACGTTAATGAGCTATGGTTCAGACTAGTTATGTCCCAGCTTTAAAACAAGAGGACCCCTAATTATAGCAGTGGAGTATGGGAGGATGGGATTGCCACCACGCACAGTGCCAAAAAGTGGTGTAACGTAGCGGAGCAATAACAACTTTTCACAAGTGCTTAAGGCCTTGCGCCCCATGTGCACTACAGTCAGAAGAATCAGTTACGGCACAGTCAGCCTGGTTACAACAGGGTTCCATGTAGCACTTCAGGGCCTTTAACTGTGTCTCAAATCAGGTCAAGTCTTAGGTCAATTTTCCCAGTTTGAATCTCGTTTTATCCTGCCTGAGGCACAGGCTAGGTCAAGTCCTAAAGCTCTTACAGAGTTTGTAATCTAGTGAAGTCAGTGGGTCTTTGACCCCGATAAGGACTCTGAGGTTTGGCTTTGTAATTCTAACCCCTCACAGTTCCTTTGTGTTATTGCTTTGTTCTCATAAATAAGATTCCAACCAAGCCTAAGTCCAGAGGTGGTGTGTATGTGGGGCTGACACACAGAGGGTGGGAGATTCCTCCCTCCTCCTCCCTCCCCACACACACACACAAGCTTCCCAGTATTTCTCAAGCAGAGAAGACAAGGTCTTTAGAGCGGGTTTAACCCCTTCCAGGCAAGGCACAACCTAAGTCTAGTCAGAGTGGAAAAGGAAGAACATGTGTTCCTTCTTTCATGTTGGACTTGGGGTATTGAATACTGAACTCTAAATATTCAATAGATGATTCTTTGTTCACAAAGTGGAAATGAGCCAACAAGAAAGGTAAAGTAATGAACTGCCCTGTTTCACAGGATTCAAACAGATTTCTCAGCTACTCCCCATTTTACATCACTCTTCCCCAAAAAAGGCTGTTTGATAACCACCTCCTCACTTTACAAAAAAAACCCATGGCATTATGAATGTTTTTTTTTAAACTTCAGAGGAAGGCAGCTAGAGAGGGTTGCAATCAGAGCTGTGCAAAACTGAATATCCAGTTCAAGGGTGGGTTCGACTTTTTTTAAATAAAAGATTAATTTCAGGTTGAAGCAAAATAAATATCAAAAAGTTTATTGAACCAAAATGCCTCAAAAGTTTCATTTTGATTTTGAGGGTTTTTTTAAAGGTTTTAATTGTTTCTAATATAATTGAGGGAAGTTATGAAACAAAATGTAACATTTTGCTTTGGAAATGCTGAAACAAACCACTTTGACATTTTTAGAGGGGGTTTTTCCCGCTCTGTGACTGAAACAATTCATGAAAGTCAACCTGAATTCACAAATTGTTTTGGTCCAACTGAATCCGCGGTGTCTGTTGAAAAATAGTGTGTGAATAATTTCACATTGATGCCGTCCCCAAATAACCAATTCGGATATAGAATTTAACTCCCCCACATGCTTGGGTCTGTAGTTCTGGGTCTGGTTCACTTCTAGTTATGACGACATTTTGGAAGCTCATCTCCCTCTACCCTGAACTATCTGACCAAACTGTGTTCTGATAAAACAGCTTCACAAAGGCTGTACCCAAAGCCATCCCTTTCCTCTCAGGACTCTAGCACTTGATAACCAGTACCAAATCCTAGTTCACTAACAAACATCAGCAACAGGGGTAGGGTGTCTCAGAGAACTGCTTCTCCCGCTCCAGCAGTACCTAGTTCTCACATTATCCCAAAGTACTTCTGGGGCTGTGCAGGGAGCCCTTGGGAATATAGCGGTAAATAAAAGCAGAAATCATGCAGCTAGTGACCTAGATACGTTCCAGATTAAAAATGAAAAACAAGAAAAATCCTCTGTCTAATCCCCCCTCAAAAATAAAACAGCATTCCCAAGCACTAGGTGAAAAACAAATACCAAGTGAAAGCTAATGTGAAAGTAGCTAGTGGGCTAATCCTCTTCATGCCAATGGCATGGGAAAGCAGTTTATGTAGATCCAGGAGACTTTTCCAAGTGAAATCCAGGATATTTCAGTACACATCCCCAAGCCACTCACACTGCCAACTGAAAACTTCAGGAGAGTCTGACTGGCAATCAATGCCCAAACACAAACAGGGAGGGTCTCCTGGATCTACATAAACTGCTTTCCCATGCCATTGGCATGAAGAGGATTAGCCCACTAGCTACTTTCACATTAGCTTTCACTTGGTATTTGTGAAATACCCCATAAGCTCACATGTCCAATCACTGACTATTACCTCATAGCCCCAGAGTGCTCAGTGTGACAGACAAGGAAGGCAGGTCTCTCACACACACACAAACACACACTCTTCATCCCCCACCTACACACCCATCTCATGTACGTGCCGTCACAGTCAGGCAAGAAGATTTTGCAGGGAATGGAAGCAACGCTGGGTTTCTTCAGTCACAAGAGGAGTCTCTGAATATTGCCTCAGCTCTTTTCCCCGTAAAGCCTGTGTCAGACACTGCTGTCACTGTGCTTGCCCTTACCCCGTCTCCCTCCTGGAGATGGCGTGCCACTAGCGTTAGCACCACTGACTAGCAATACGAGAGAGGCAGATGATGTGAGAGAGACGCTAGTCTTAAATCCCCTCAGTAATGCTGTGTGCCTGACACCTCTGGAAAACTGGCTCTCTCGGGGTGCGCAAACATTTAGCTATTAAATGTTCAACTTCCTGGCAGGCAGGTCCTTCACCTACAGTGATTTAATTCATACACATTACAGGATCTCTCCAAGCCCCCAATGAGTACGTGGCAGGTATCTTTGCAGGGTCAGACAACCATGCTGGGTACCCTCCAGGGCGTGCACTACACCAGTGGCTCTCTACCAGGGCTCTGGGGTCCCCTGAGTGGGGTTTAGAGAGTCCACCAAGCACTCCCCATGTTGGACTTGCTAGGGCCCAGGGCAGAAAGCCAAAGCCCCACTGCACAGAACTGCAGTCGAAGGCCTGAGACCTGCCACCCGGGGCTGAAGTCTGAGCAACTTGGCTTTGCAGGAACCCCTTGTGGTGTGGGGTTCCAGGCAAATTGCCCTGCTTGCTACCCCCTAATGCCAGCCCTGGCTTTATATGCAGAAAAACAGCTCTTGTAGCACTGGTGGGCTGTGGAGTTTTCAAGTATATCAGTGGGGCCTCAGAAAGAAAAAGTTACAGAACCCCCGTACTACACCTGGAGTCCTTAACTCATTGGGAGCTTCTAGGAAATGTGCAGATATGCCAGGCCTTTATGGGTACGTCTAGACTGCACTCTAAAACTGAAATAAGATACTGAATTTGAGTAGCGCTAATTGTGTATCTTATTTCGATTTTATTTCGAAATTTGGTCCATCTAAATGGCGCCAAATTTTGAAACAAAGCACTATTTCGAGACATCCCTTATTCCTCGTGAAATGAGGTTTACAGGGATGCTGAAACAGTGCGTCCGTTATTTTGAAAATTATTTTGAAATAGCGGACGTGTTCCTTGGACATGGGGTAGCTATTTTGGGATACCTCCGGTACCCCAAAATAGCCTTGCAGTCTAGACGTACGCTGTGAGAAGAACTCCACTCTGGTCACTGCTAGGAAATGGCCTCTTGGACATAGACAGCAGACCCTAGGCCAGGGCTGGGCAAGATGCAGCCCGGGGGCCAGATCCGGCCCTTCTAACACTTTGATCCGGTCCATGGGCTGCATCTGGCCACTTTCTATTTGTATCCTGCTGCCCGTGCCACCAAATTTCCAACCGGTGGCTCAGGCAACAGGATCCTGTTTAAATGGCTCATGGTCCTGGCGCTACCCCAGCTGGAACCAGGAGCCCTTAAAATAGCTGCAGCAACCCTGGGCAATTGCCAGACAACATGGTAGTGGTTGGACCGGGAGCCACAAGCCCTTTTCTGTGTTTTTAATTCAAAGCTTTCAGCCCCAGACAACCCTGGGGGGAGGCTAGTCCCCAGTCCCGCCCCTTTCACCCCAGGCCCCAACCCTTCCTGGGACAGGGGATGGAGCTGGCCTGTGACCACGTACCAAAATTCATTAAGTGGTCCCCCTGTGAAAATTATTGTCCACCCCTGCCCTAGGCATTCCCACAAATGGAGCCCTGCCATGCAGATGAGGACTCTGGAAACCTCTAGCAAACAGGGTTCCTAGCAATGGACATACACACGCAGCACTTGTGGGAAATTTGGTACAGACCGACGCTAGAAAATTACAAGATATATGGTGCCAAGTGCATATTGCTGCCTCGGTCCACCCACCACCCTCCCAGAAATGCATTTCTTGGGCAAGCATAGCACCTCTAGGAATCAGGCCTGCTGTACATACAGGTGCATACTCACAAAGTGCAAACAAGTTCACTGAGCACCTCTAGGAAACAAAGCTCTCAAGTGCAGATAGGCAGAGAGCAATTCAAAATGCAAGTGACCATGGAGCTTTAAGGCCAATGGAGAACTATGGAGGGACATTAGTGTGTAGATAGGGTAGCTGATGGAAGTGGTTAGAGCTACGGAAGCACTTACCTCCACCATTCTTGTAACATAGGTAAGGGAACCTCCAGACATTACCCAGGCCAATAATCTCCCCAGCTACAGATAGTACATATTCCAGTTTGTTGTTCCAATGGCCTCGTTCCAGTGTTTGAGCAGCCTCTTCTTTCTCCTTTTCCATGCCTGGATGAGCAGGTATTGTCTCTCCATTGCTCACTGCCCCAGGAACTCTGTAATCCATCCCACCTTCAAAGGATTGGAATCATTTTTCAGCATTAAGTTTACAATTCATTTAACCAGTCAGAAATGTATAAGAACATACTGGGTCAAACCAGTGGTCCATTTAACCAAGTATCTTGTCTTCAAACAGCGGCCAATGCCAGAAGCATCAGAGATAATGAACGGAACAAAGCAAATTATCAAGTGATCCATCTCCCACCATCCAGAGTCAGCTTCTGGCAGTCAGAGCCTTAGTGATACCCAGAGCACGGGGTCGCATCCCTGACCATCTAGACTAATAGCCACTGACGGACCGATCTTCCATGAACGTGTCTTATGGAACTTAGTTATGCTTTTGGCCTTCACAAAAGGATAACTTCATGCCCTGGTAATGAGTTCCACAGGTTGAATGTAGTGTTGTGTGAAGTACTATTTTTCTTATGTTTGTTTTAAACCTGCTGCCTATTAATTTCATCAAGTGACCCCTCGTTCTTGTGTCATGTGAAGGCTTAAATAACACTTTCTTATTCACCTGCTCAGTATCAGTCTCAATTTTATAAACGTCTTATCTCCACCCACCCCTTAGTCATCTCTTTTCTTAAAATGGGCAGCCCTACTCTTTTTAATTTCTCCTCCTACAGAAACTGATCTATACCCCTCTTTATTTGTGTTGCCCTTCTCTGTACCTTTTCCCATTCTAATGTGTCTTTTTTGAGATGGGAAAACCAGGTCAGCATGCAGTATTCAAAGTATAAGCACACCATGGATTTATATATTGGCATTGTGATCCCTTCCCTAATGGTTCCTAATATTCTGTTAACTTTTCTAACCATCATTGCACACTGAATGGCAATTTCACAATGGCTCAAAGATCTCATCATTTTGTATGTGTAGTTGGGATTATATTTTCCAATATGTACTTACCAACATACAATTTTGGCTATTTTGTTGGCCAGTCACCTAGTTTTGACACTCATTACAATGAGTTTTGGACTTATCTTGAGTAATTTTATATTGTCTGCAAAATCTGCCACCACGCCATTTACCCATTTTTCAAGATCATTTATGAATTTGTTTGAATAGTCCGCAGTACAGTTCATTTGGGGACGCCTCAATTTATTTCTCTCTTAGGCTAGAACAGGGACAGACAGACCAACACCACTAGATCCTCTTGTGTCATTCCTTACAATTCCTGTTGTAGAATATACTAAAAGCACCCCATTTTCAATCTCACCAATTTATTTTGGATTAAAGGGGTGAAACCATCATTAGTATTTAAAACTGACTCACTTCCAAACTCTCTAGTTTGTGAAAAAGTATCCTTAAAGTAATAAATGTTTTACTAATATTATTAGTTATGTATATTATGCTAACACCCACAGGCCTCAATCTAGACTAAGGCCACATTGTCCCAGTAGCTGTACAAACCTTTGAGACAAGCTTTGCCAGATTTTTAAAAATGCCTTGAAGATATTTTATGAGTGTTTTTCTATTCCCATGTTGCCATTTATATGGGTTTTTTCAGTAAGGAAGAAACTGATCCACTCCACAGGGAAGCTGTGAAAGTAATTATATCCTGAGAGTTATGTCCCATGCATCAAACACCATCATGCGCACAAAGTAAACAAACCGACAAATCCAGGGCAAAGTGTTTCGGCTGTCAGGTGTAGCGATCTTACCAGTGTTACTTGTAGGTAGAGAAGAGACAATTTTTCCAGAGAGAAATGGGAATTTTTTTCCCCCCATGCTGACAAGTGCCCCTTTGGGAGAACAAGAATAAGCAGTAAAGTAAGGTTTCGATGAGGGCACAGTGTGAGTTTCCTCTGCAAGACGCTGCAGCAGCTCTGCCTCTCAAAATAGCTGCCTCTCTCTGAGAGAGCAGAGTTCTTAGTGATTTAAAGGTGCAGCTTACAGGGAAGGAAAAGGCATAGCAGTTGTGTGAAATTAAGTGTAACATAGGATGGGCAACAGCTGTGAATTCCTCCAAGGCCAGTGCCCCTGCTCCATTCCCTAAAACCATTGCCCTACAATGTCTGCTAGGTGAGGTTAGAAATGAATAGCTGTCAGCAGCCCAAAGCCGCTGCTCCTATCCAACAGTGACTCCTGCTAGCAGAGGCTGACACTGCAGTAACTGTGGATTCCTGCAGAGCCGGTACTCAGGCATTATTTAATAAAGTGCTTCTGCTAGGAGGGAAGCCCACAGCTGTTTTAATCCTAGTTGTTCACTGTCCTGCAAAGTTCCCTAGAGAGAGTCTTTTACTGAGAGGCTAGGACTGGATTAAGTGTAAAATCCTTCACAGGCAGAGTGTCAGAATACTGCAGTGAAACATTGCTTTGAGGTACAGATTGTACCAGGGTTTTGCTGCAGTAATTCATGGAATATTTGTGCCTATTCCTTCCCAACAAAGAGTACTAATGGCAGCAAAGCTGAGAAGGAGAAGGATGGCTGTGGCTCCTACTTAGGTACTGTGAATAAGCTAGGATCGCTGAGAACTATTTGAGCAATGGAAAACACATTCCAGCACACAGCTTCTCCCATTGATCTCTCCTGTGCCCCACTGAGGCGCTTGTCAAAGCCACAGCTAATTCTCATGTACAGCCATTCTTGCAAAGAGCTGAAAAACACAATGGCAACAAATGGTGTTCCCCAAAATAGCTAGAAAAGAGGGGGTTCTACCTCAGCATATGCCAGGTCTGCTTGTGTACACACCCACACAGCAGTAAGAAACTCTCCCCGAACATCTGACAATTCCTCAGAATAAGGGAGGGAAAAAGCTTTACACACTAGAAAATTATTAAACAAACCACAAACTCTGACCTGGTAACTAAAGGAGTTGGGGGTAGGAAAGCAGAAGAAAACAGTAAGCCATTTACCTTAAGGAACGAGCTGTCAAGGGTCTGGCTGGAGGGAAATGTGAAAGCAGTAGTGAAAGGTACTGGCTATTTAAAGTGTGGAAGAAAAATTCTGCAGTGGTGCAATTCTACACTTTGCCCAACCCACATTCCTTCCCCCACTCCCCCAGGGCTGGACAACCTACACATGACTGATTTCATGGCCATTGCAAAAGGGGCTCTCTCCCCCATTCATGTGTCTTACTTTTTCCTTGGTGTGGGAGGGTGCTGTCTGACTCCATGTGTACCTCTGCCTTGCTTTGGCTGTCAGTCTCTCCCCCGGTGTGCCTCCTTCTGTCCCTCTGTCTCTGTTTGTTTCTCCCCCCTCTAGCTATTTCTCTTCTTCTTTCCCTCTGTTACTCATTCTGTGTCTCTCTTCCCTCCAGTTCAAAGCATAATACATGAAAAATTCACACATGCCTCTCCAGTCCATACCAGAGGCAAGTTCAAGTTCCAGGCTGTATCAGAAACAGGTAAGACCAGAACCTAATTTATAGCGAATTGTCACTGTAGTCACTATAACACAACTTGAAGCCTTCCCTCAGAAGGCTAGTGAATGAGCACAATGCCTGGGCAAACCCCAGTGACTGATGCCTGGATTTACCTCCCAATGATGCAAGCAGAAGTATGGGGAAAATTTTAGATCTCTATTATGAATTATTGCACCATCATTAATTTTACACGCAGGGTATTAAGATGGCAGGTCCCAACAGCGGGAGTACATTCCACTAATCTCTGCCCCATTCCTATCTCAGTCCAGGGAGCTTTTATCTAGGTGTCTCTTCCAACAGCAGGAGACAGGCGTCATTGGTGTCCCTTAAGAGGGAGCCGGGCATAGCTCCTGAACTAATGAATTGCCATAGATCTCACTCTTAATGGGGGAGACATTAGGGAAGATCCTGGTGAGAAATACAATCTGACTGTAGGGAGGCGGTTTGGCTTCCCACTGTCCCAGAAAGGGAAGATCTCCTCACTATGCCCTTAGCAGCTGGGGTCAGACTAGCCAGAGAAGCGGAGGGGTGTGGCTTGAACTATAAAGGGCAGAATTGAGGGCTCAGTTGAAGCCCAACCACCAGAGGAGACAGACACACCCTCTAAGCTGCCACGCTGGGAGATGGCAGTAGATCAGAAAGAAACTAATGACTATCTTGGACCACCTGGACCGCTGGTCAACCTGACCTCTGAGGAAGCAGACAACTGGTCTAGATTGCCCAGACCCCTGGATGACCCAAACCCAGAGGAGCTGCTCATGGTGAAAGAGACTCCCCCGGCCCCGTGACCAGGACAGCCCCCGACAGCAACAGGATGGGGAGTATGGAGGTGGTCCAGGGATGGTAGACCACTGTTAGGGTGCAACAGTGACAGGGGCTGAGTCAGTATGTTGCAGCCTGGCTTGGAGGCAGACCACTGAGACTGTAGGGCTAGGGACAGGTTCCCAACTTTCTAATCCCAGAAAACCAAATACCCTTGCCCCACTCACCGCCCTGTCCTGAGATCTTGCCCCATGCTCATTTTCACTACAAGGCCCAAACAGGCATGTTTATTGTTTGGACAGATGTGTTCTATTGAGTTCAGGTTTTATTTGTTACAGGACACTAGAGCTGTCAGCAAACTAGTCCAAAAGGGTAATTTAAAAAAAAAAAAAAAAAAGAAATTTCACAAAGGTTTTCATGATTCTTTCCCTCCCCTCTTTCCATTTTTCATAACCAGCTCCATGTTTTTTGTTCACTACAGTTATTGTAATTGTGGAATTAGGATCACACATTAATGGACCCATTGAAGCTGCGATAAAGTCCCATTCTTGGAGCCCAAATGCAAACCCCTAGAGCACAATCACAGAAATGCAGATACCTACATAATTAATTGTAGAAACTGACCCCCATACCTACATGCACATGTGTATTCATGCGCACACATCTGGCGTGCACTCATACATATACTTCCACATTATTTATTATTGCAATTGTTGTTTAGTGCCAAGTCACTCCAACTAAGATCAGGGCCCAGAGTGGTAGATGCTGCACATACACATAAAAAGAGTCAGCAACAATGTTTCTAATATCACAGGGGTAGCCGTGTTAGTCTGAATCTGCAAAAGCGGCGAGGAGTCCTGTGGCACCTTATAGACTAACCGAAGTGTTGGAGCATAAGCTGTGGGCAAAACCCACTTCCGTCACATGCATCTGACGAAGTGGGTTTTTGCCCACGAAAGCTTATACTCCAACACTTCGGTTAGTCTATAAGGTGCCACAGGACTCCTCGCCAATGTTTCTAATGTAGCTAGGCAAAGGACACAAGGGTGAGTGAGAGGGGGCAGTGAAGAGAAAGAGAAGAGTGTGGGGTGGGTGAGGATGCAGGGGGAGGCTGAAGGCTACAGGTGTATGAGGATGTCGGGGTGGGCACAGAGGTATATACAGGGCACAATGAAAGTGCAGCAGTGTATGGAGGTGAATGAAGTGCAGGGTTGGGGCAAGGGGAAAGGACATGGGGACAGTGGCTCTGGAAGGCAGAGAGAGCTGTAAAGGGTATAGGGCTGGGATGAGTAGGCACAGGGGGGCAGGACAAGATGGGATGGGGAGGGATGCAGTAAGGGGGATGGGGGTTGGAACGGGAAGGGATGCAATGACAGGGAGATAGGGTGTGGCTCATGCATGGCAAAAGAAACCAGGACGCTTTTAGCTACTCCAAAATCAATCAGGGCTCCCAGGTACGGCTCCCAGGAGACTCCACTTCCCCCAGCAAGCCCAAGCTCCAGACCCGCCCCAACTCAGCTACCTGCTGCTCTCTCACTTGCAGACACTCTCCCTGTCCCCAGCACCCAGTGTGCCCCTCTCCCTTTTCCTCTCCAAACACTCCCCTTTCCAGTGGCTGACTCCATCTGCCCTTTCTACATCCCTTCAGCCATCCTCCACCAAATGCTCCCTGTGCCCTGCACAGCACCACTCCCCCCATCCACACACTCCTGCTGTGCTCACTCACCCTGCCCACTCTGCACACCTCCTCCCCTCCAGTCAAACCCAGTCCCCCCTCAGGCCAGAGTCAGCCCATAGTGCCCCCTTCCTGGAGGGGCATTGCTGCCTCCGCACAAAGTTGCACCTGGACCCACTCCCTTCCCGTGTGAGCCCTGTCTGGTGCCTGGAGTCACAGCTTTGGTGGTGCCTAGAGGAAAGGGAGGAGGGAGCAGCTGGAGGATGTACAATGCAGGAGGCTGGAGCTTCCTCTGTCTCACCCCAGGGGACTGGAAGGCAGGCCACCAAGTGCCACAGCTGCAGACCCACAGGCCAGGAACAACTAGGAGTTGAACGGTGGCTAGCAGGGAGCGTGCAGCATGGCCTTGCCAACTGGACAATCAATGGCCCAGTCAGCAGTGCTGACTGGATCCACCAGGATCCCTATTTGGCTGGATGTTCCAGTCCAAAAGTAGACACCTGGTCACCCTAGTTAGGGTCTTGGGCCAGGACACAGAGGAGGTGGCCCTGCATCCCCCCCTGCCATCCAACCTGTGGGTGGCAGTCTCCCCCTTCCTCAGGATATCTGAAAGCATGTTTGAGCTCACTAACTTTGCTATTGCCCTGCTCTGACCCAGAGCCTAGGCTGAACCATTTCCTGCTGGGTTGCCAGACTGTTTCAACAAAAATACCGGCCACACTTGACATTACATCACAATCTACATTACATCTCATTTAGAAAATACCGGACATTTATATTTTCTCAATTTGTTTCCCGAACAGAAAGCTCAAATACTGGACTGTCCGGTTCAAAACCAGACACCTAGCAACCCTATTTGCTGTTGTGCCTACAACCAGGCTGAGTTCACTGACTGAGGTATTGTCCCCCTCTGAACCAGAGCTTGGAATGAACTGTAACTACTTGCCCTAGGAAGAGGCCTGACTAGACAGCCTCGGTCTCCTGTCCTGCCTGGACCTAAACCCAGGCTAAACTGTTGTTACTTGCCCAACCAGGATACAGGCCAGAAGTATATACCAGACAGAAGACACTCATTCCCCAGCAACGAAAGACCATAATGAGGTGTGTTGGATCCCCTATGACCTGGCAGGAAAATGGAGCCCCTCTTCAACCAACTATATGGACAATGAAAAGTGTAGCAGTTAAATATTTTGGACAATGATACAGTGGATTAAAGAGGGGCACAGTTATAGGTAACATCTGCTACAGACCCACCCAGGACATTTCCCTGGTGGGTCTTAAAACCACTGTATTATACTCACAAGGGACTCACCTACTCTATTTGATAACAAACATAAAAATGCAAAGATGTTCCCAAATTACAAAGACAACTTTATGCTCTAGAAAGTAGAGCTGCAGGCAGAAGAGAAGCCAGTTGGGAGAAAAAAGGGAGAAAACTCAGAAGTCCATAACCAGGCATAACAAGTAATTTGACTTCGGCCAAGTAAAATAAGAATGCAGAATACAAGGAAAACTAACTTTTCAGGAATTAAAGCATTGAATGAGCACAATGCAATGGGAAGAGCTATTAAAATCCACAAGCATAAAGAAGCCTAAAACATAAGATAATTAAATTGCAACACATTTGAGTTTTCTGGGAAAAGAACAAGCAGTAGTCAGTATAGTTCAGTGAGGGGTATGTCTACACAGCAAAGTTATTTAGAAATAACTGCCGTTATTTCGAAATAACTTTACTAGCGTCTACACAGCCAAACCGCTATTTCAAAATTAATTCGAAATAGTGAGCGCTTATTTCAAATTTGGTAAACCTCATTCCACGAGAAATAACGCCAAATTCGAAATAGCTATTTCAAAATAAGTGCTGTGTAGACACTTATTTTGAAATAGGGGGCCTCCAGTCTTCCCAAGGTGCCCTGGTGGCCACTCCAGCCTCAACCAAGAACACTCCTCTCCTTCCCCCTTCCCCGGAGCCCTTAAAGGGGTTGACTTTGGCCACAGTGCCTGTGCCAGCTCCAAGACTGCCAGCCCAGAGCCAGCAGTCACTGCCCCTGACCTAGTGGCCCCAAAATATGAGCCAGCAAGCCACTGGAAGCCAGCCCTCCACCGCTCCCCAGGAGCGGTCTGCCAGCTCCCAGGAGCCTGCCAGGGCCCGGAGAAGGTGGGCGCCTTCCTGGTCCAGGGTGGAGATCATGGACCTTATTCAGGTTGGGGGGGGGATGCCCCCAACATCCATGATCTCTGCACTAGACGGAGGAACGCGGCCATCTATGGCAGGCTAGCTGCCAGCCTGGCCACATGCGAACCCAGGAGCAGGTTCGCATGAAAATCAATTTGGTCCGGCGAGACCCCCAACCCTGAGCCCTGAGTTTCCCCTCCCCCTTCTTCCCCTTGCTTCCCCTTCCAGCTCCTCCTCCCAGGTTTCCCCTCCCCTCTCCACCCTCTCTTCTCCCCTCTCCCCAGTCTCACCAGAGTTTCATTCTCCCCCCCCATCCCCAGTTTTGTTAAATAAAGAGAGTTTGTGTTCATGAAAATACATGTATTTTATTTGACATCAGGAAGGCGGGTTAGGGAGGGGTAAGTGGAAGGACGTGAGGGAGGAAGGAGGCACAAGCCCCCAGTGGGGCAGACCAGGGAGGCTCTTAGTGTTCCTCAGGGTGGAAATTCTCCCGCAGGGCCTCCTGGATACTGACAGCCCTGATGGACCTCCCGGATGGCAGTCTGCAGAAAGTGCAGCCAGGCTCGCAGCAACGCGTCCACAAGAAGCACCAGAGTGCCCAGGGGCAGCTCTGGCTCCATGTTGCAGAGTGCTGTGGTGTCCCGTGTGAGGGCAACCAGAGCACGCAGACACAAAATGCTTTGCTGTCCCTCATCGAGATAGGCAAGCAAGCAGGGAAAGCGGAGAACCGGCTGTCCGGGGGTGTCCCTTTAAGCACAGGCCTCAGATAGCCTCAGGCAGCAGCCACACAAAGTAACTCCTGACCTGATGCCCTGCCAGACCTGGTTCCGCCCGACCTTAAATGCGATTCAGCGTCCAGTGTGGACGTGCTATTTCAAAATGCATTTTGTGTGTAGATGCGTTATTTCTAAATAACTTATTTCGAATTAACTATTTAGAAATAAGATATTTTGAAATAACGTTGTAGTGGGAGACATATCCTGAGGGACTAATTCAATCGATCTGAGGATTAAAACAATAAGTCCATTATTGGAAATAGAAGGAAAGCACAAAGATACATAGAATCAGTTAAGGCTGATGGGGAAAAGATGAGTTCAATAGCACATTTAAATGAGTTACAGAGCCAAAGGAGTTAATGGGAAAAAAGGGCTCTGAATCAATATGGGGGGGGGGGGGAAGAGACACATTCAAAATGACTGAGATAAAGACATTTTTAAAAATGTGTTTGATAAGAACAAATAAAAGAGGTTCAAACAATCAGAAATGTGATTATGAAATAACTTCATAAAAAAGCAGGTAAAGGAATACTGGAAAATACAAGCATCGAGCAAGTGCATTTGGACAATATGCATCCCAGTTCAAGAGAATTATTTAGTTATCAAATGTACCAAAATACTGATACATTTGAACAAAGTGTGGCAATACCAGAGGACCAGGAAAAAGTAAATGTTGTATCAATTCACAAAGAAAGGAAAGAGAAGAGATGCTGCGGCTTTGACATGCCACCTCTCGTCATCGGATCTCCCACTGGGTGTTAAGCACTACAATAAAATTGCCTTGGGAGACTGGAATCTCCATGATTGGAGATTTTTAAGAGCAGGTTACACAAACACCTGTCAGGCCAGTGTGGGCAACTTGTGGCCCATAGGCTGCACACTACTCGGCAGGATAAGCCATCGGTGAGCACCAGGCGAGTTGTTTACCTTATGTTGGCAGGTATGGGCCACCCGCTGTTTCCGTTGGCCGTGGCTTGCCATTCCCAGCCAAAGGGCCAGCGGGCAGCACATACCTGCAGACACAAAGCAAACCACTGGTCTGGCAGCCTGCCAGTGGCTTACCCCGATGATCCGTGTGCAGCCCACAGGCTGCCCACCACTGGACTAGCTGGTGTTTGGTCCTGCGATGAGTGCAGGGAACTAGACTTGCTGAACTCTTGAGGTTCCTTTCAGTTCTATTATTCTATGACTCTATAACCTTGACTGAGCCAGGTTTTTAGAGAGAGATTATATTAAACTCATGTCCAATGGGCACATAGGTGCCGAAGTGACAATTCAAGAACAAATCCCCACCACAGTAGTAGGGGCACTGTGTTACTTGTGATATTGCCTATCAAAGTCTGACCACTCATAGACATTAATACTATACACTCTGTAGGAGTAAGGGTGTTTGCCCTGATGTATGAGCAAATTCCATCTCAAGTAACTATCCTATTTAAATTCCTCCTGCCATTTCAAGCAGACATGTGATCCCACGCTTCCTGTCATGTAGAATTGTTGTGTGCTTTGAATCGCGACCCTATTTCATCTCAGAAGTAGCTCATTTCAGAAGTAAATGAAACTGACTCACAGGACTATTGTGAAGATCAATCATTCAGTGGCTTCTACTCTATATAAGTTTTTATACTACAGTATCTGAAATACTTTCAGAGGTACATTAAGAGACATGACGAATATCTGTCACATGGTTCATTCTCCTCTCTCAAGGGAAGAATTGAGTGCACAGCAGAAAATTTTGGTTCAATGATAGGGGAGTTGTTTGGGGGTGGAAGGGCAAAAAGATGGGGGGTGGGTGGCTGGGGTCCCCCCCCCCCCAATTCTGCTCTATAGTAGCAGATCAAGTCTGATCCAGGAGTAGAGCCTAGATTCCTCTCTACCATGCACCTGCTTTAGGCCCAAAACTATTGGACCCTCTTTATAAACTCAGGTTGATTTTATTAATTACTCCTCATTCCATTTATTGAAGGTGTTTACAAAGATTTTCCTCTTCAAACTGTTCCATTTTTCTATTAGCAATTGAAGTTACAGTGCATGGGAGGGAGGGGGTACTGCCAGCATAACAAAAAATACTTTGAACACCTGTAGTGAGTTCTATAGTTGGTGGTATCAAGGTGTCATGGAACACTCAGGACCCAGTTTGCAGGGTCCACCATTTGAAGTAAAGTATATAGAAGCAGCATATGTGAGCACAGTGGGGCCAACAGCCTCACCGAGCCCCTTTGCAAAGTTGGGGGGCCTTGCTCTGCACTCACAGAAGGAGCGGGACCTTGAGCAGAAGAGGCAGGGCTGGGGCAAGGCAGCCCTCAGCACTGCCCAGAAAGCAGTGCGACCCTCCCCCACGGCTACGTGGAGCACACGTCTCCAGCAGGGTTTTAAAGAGCCTGGAGCTCCTGCTGCAGTAGCAGCAACATGGACTGGGAACTCTAGGCCCTTTTGTTCACCAGGACCCAGGGCAGTTGCCCCCTTTGTTCTTTTTCACTGCCTCCCACCTCCCCGGCAGGGTGAGCCTGCATGAGCGCAAGCCATCCAACTTGCTAACTGGCTGCAAACAAAGAGGAAGCAGAAAGGGGTTAGAACTCATTGCAGGGAAGTCTCTAGCACAGGATTCACAGTTAGGTTGGGTCTAACATTACATTTTCATTAAATGGGGGAAGCGAAAGAGGAGCAGTTTATTCATTTTCTAAAGGATCCATCCCTCTCCAGGTACCTGAGGTGCTGTATATGATTAAAGAAGAGCTCAATTGAAGCCAGTTGCTCAAATAAAAATGCAAGAGGTAAAGAAACCTGGATTGGTTTCTGGGAAAAGCACAGCAACATGAATTCCGCTCATAGGCTGCTAGATGAAGTAGATGCACCCTTTACATGGGATTTTCAAAAGTGCCGCAGGAGCACAAGGCCCAGCAATTTTCAGCAGATCTCGTGCTGCTTTAGCACCCAGACACTTCTGAAAAGTTTACTCTGTGTTGCTAGAAGACTGGTTGAAGTACAATCTGTTGGCTGGTTAGAAATTCCTGGAATTGTTCACAGGATTTTGCATTTGCTTCGTCTTAATTACAACGTATAACAGTTGGGCAATGAGGGTTGCTATCTGCCCATTCCCACTTCTCCTCTGAAGTTCTGTCCCACTAGTTATCAACTTTTTTCATGCATTTCAGAATATGATCTTGCAGTTACTGCAGGTGACTTTCCAGATGCCAGGATCAAAAGTCTGCCATTAAAAACTAACTAGAAACAGAGCGCCAGGATAAATGTAATCCATTTTCACTTACCTAATAACCAACAGAATACTGGTCACTTCAGTTTTTCAGACTTTGCTAGGCCTTAACTGAATGTGTTTGTAGAAAGAGGTAGTAAAAATGTTGTGTATATGCATACAAGATGGATAATATTCTGACTGATATCCATCCAGGTTACAGAAACTTGCTTAAAATCAGAAAGGCTAAGGCACGAAATGAATTATACCTAGACAAGGACATAAAGGCAAAAAGAAGTAGTTCTATAAATACATTAAGTGTCATGGCCCCCCATGCTTTATGAAAATTGGCTTATGAATATGCATAGCTCAAAGATGCTTTATGCAAAACTGATCATGTAACATGCCAATTTTAATGTTAATCTTCTGAATCTGTGTATCCTGTTTGCGCACATGTATCATTCTTGTATGTGAAGTCAGACACATAAGTGTGAATCTGGTATTAATTCTAATTGTGCTAATGAGGACCATTAGTTATACTTTAGGACTACCAGAGCTATATAAGCCTGTGACTCAGCCACCAGGGAGCTTGCGAACAGGAACTGCTAACAGGGAGTTTGGAGAGGGAGTTTGGAGGGCACTAGTGACTTCTGGCCTTCTTTAAAACATAACTCTTATAATAATAATCTATATTCCAGAGGTTTAAAAAGAATCCCAGTTTACACTTAAACTTATTCATTGGAAAAATGGAGACAGAAGCCCAGCAGCAGAGTGGGGGCTATCCTGTTTATTGCGTCGGGTGTAACATGTATGATTACCTGCCCTGTGGGCGGGTCGCGTATGTGTGCACCCGTTGCAAGGAGCTCCTGACCCTCAGAGACCGAGTTCGGGCTTTGGAGGGGGTGGCTGAACTGGAGGAGCTAAGGAGGTAGAGAGATGTGGATGAGACTTTCTGGGACACTGTAGTACTGTCCCACCTCCAGTCTGAGAGCCCCAGTGCTCTTAAGGAGGATGAAAGTCTCAAGGAACAGAGCATTCAATGGGAGCAGAGGGAAACCATCCCGTAGTTGGGACCCTCCTCCCAGAGGATGTTGCGGTATCCTCTCGCACTGAGGATGCCTCTGAGGGGGAGGGAATGCCAGTTCGGAAGAGGCAGGTGTTAGTAGTGGGCGATTCGATCGTTAGAAACATAGATAGTTGGGTTTGTGATGACCGGGAGAACCGTATGGTCACTTGCCTGCCTGGTGCGAAGGTGCGGATCTCTCGAGGCATCTAGATAGACTTATGTGTAGTGCTGGGAGGAGCCGGTGGTCGTGGTACATGTAGGTACCAATGACGTAGGGAAGAGTAGGAGAGATGTCCTGGAGGCCAAATTTAGGCTGCTAGGAAAGAGACTGAAATCCAGGACCTCTATGGTGGCATTCTCGAAATGCTTCCAGTTCCACGCGCAGGGCCAGGTAGGCAGAGATTCAGAATCTCAATGCGTGGATGAGACGATGTAGGGAAGAGGGGTTTGGATTTATTAGGAACTGGGGACACTTTTGGGAGAGGGGAGCCTATACAGGAAGGATGGGCTCCACCTAAACCAGGGTGGAACCAGACTGCTGGCACTAAACATTAAAAAGGCCGAGAGCAGTTTTTAAACTGAGAGATGGGGAAAGCCGATTGGTGCGGAGATGCATGTAAATCGGAGGGAGACTTCTCTTAGAGGAGAATCCATTGATAGAGATTCTCTAAGCTGTAGTCAGAAAGAGAGGAGGGGAGAGGGCAAACCATGGGCCAGAGCAGACAAACAACATTACAAAGGAATCCAATGCATCAGGGAAGGGCAGACAACAAGCAGTGGCAAATTTTTAAAGTGCTTCTACACAAATGCTAGGAGTCTGACTAATAAGATGGGTGAACTAGAGTACCTAGTATTAAATGAGGAGATTGACATAATAGGCATCACTGAAACCTGGTGGAATGAGGAAAATCTGTGGGACGACAATCATACCGGGATATAAAATATATCGAAAGGATAGAGCAGGCCGGGTGGGTGGCGGAGTGGCACTGTATGTGAAAGATAATGTAGAATCAAATGAAATAAAAATATTAAATGAATCAACATGTTCAATAGAATCGCTATGGATAGTAATTCCATGCTCCAAAAATAAGAAATTAGCAGTAGGGATATATTACCGACCACCTGACCAGGACAGGGATACTGACATTGAAATGCTGAGGGAGATTAGAGAGGCTACCAAAACAAAGAACTCTATAATAATGGGGATTTTAATTACCCCCATATTGACTGGATACATGTCACCTCAGGAAGAGAAGCGGAGATAAAATTTCTCAATGGCTTAAATGACTGCTTCTTGGAGCAGCTGGTGCAGGAACCCACAAGGGAGAGGCAATTCTCGATTTAGTCCTGAGTGGAGCGCAGGATCAGGTCCAGGAAATAACTGCTTACAGGACCGCTTGGGAATAGTGACCATAATATAATAACATTCAACATTCCTGTGGTGGGAAGAACACCTCAGCAGACCAGCACCCTGGCATTTAATTTCAAAAAGGGAATTACACAAAATGAGGAGGTTAGTTAAACAGAAATTAAAAGGCACAGTGACTAGAGCCAAATCCCTGCAAGCTGCATGGAAACTTTTAAAGACACCATAATAGAGGCCCAACTTAAATGTATACCCCAAATTAAAAACATAGCAAGAGACCTAAAAAGAGTCACCGTGGCTTAACCACCATGTAAAAGCAGTGAGGGACAAAAAGGCATCTTTTAAGAAGTGGAAGTCCAATCCTAGTGAGATAAATAGAAAGGAACATAAACACTGTCAAATCAAGTGTAAAAATGTAATAAGAAAAGCAAAAAGATTTTGAGGAACAGCTAGCCAAAAACTCAAAAAGAAATAACAAAATGTTTTTAAGTACATTAGAAGCAGGAAGCCTGCTAAAAACCTGTGGGTCCCTAGACGATCGAACTATAAAAGGCGCAATCAAGGACGATAAAGCCATTGCGGAGAAACTAAATGATTTCTTTGCTTCAGTCTTCACGGCTGAGGACGTTGGGGAGATTCCCAAATCTGCACCGTCCTTTGTGGGTAATGAATCTGAGGAACTGTCCCGGATTGAAGTGTCATTAGAGGAGGTTTTGGAACAAATAGAAAAACTTAGTGTTAACAAATCTCCGGGACCGGATGGCATTCATCCAAGGGTTCTAAAAGAACTCAAATGGGAAATTGCTGAACTATTATCTGTGGTTTGTAACCTATCCCTTAAATCGGCTTCCGTACCTAATGACTGGAAGGTCGCCAACGTGACACCAATATTTAAAAAGGGCTCTAGAGGCGATCCGGGCAATTACAGACCGGTAAGTCTAACTTCGGTACCTGGCAAATTAGTCAAACAATAGCAAAGAATAAAATTGTGAAGCATGTAGAAGAACATAATTTGTTGGACAAAAGTCAACATGGTTTCTGTAAAGGGAAATCCTGTCTTACTAATCTATTAGAGTTCTTTGAAGGGGTTAACGAACATGCGGACAAGGGGGATCCAGTAGATATAGTAAACTTAGATTTCCAGAAAGCCTTTGACAAGGTCCCTCACCAAAGGCTCTTGTGTAAATTACATGGCCATGGGATAAGAGGGAAGGTCCTTTCTTGGATTGAGAACTGGTTAAAAGACAGGAAACAAAGGGTAGGAATAAATGGTAAATTTTCAGAATGGAGAGGGGTAACTAGTGGTGTCTCCCAAGGGTCAGTCCTAGGACCAATCCTGTTCAACTTATTCATAAATGATCTGGAGAAAGGGGTAAGCAGTGAGGTGGTAAAGTTTGCAGATGATACCAAACTGTTTAGGATAGTCAAGACAGAAGCAGACTGTAAGGGACTCCAAGAAGATCTCACCAAACTGAGCGATTGGGCAACAAAATGGCAAATGAAATTTAATGTGGATAAGTGTAAAGTAATGCACATCGGGAAAAATAACCCCGACTATACGTACAGTATGATGGGGGCTAATTTGGCTACGACAAATCAGGAAAGAGATCTTGGAGTTATCGTGGACAGTTCTCTGAAAACTTCCACACAGTGTGCAGCGGCGGTCAAAAAGGCAAATAGGATGCTAGGTATTATTAAGAAAGGGATAGAAAATAAGACCCAGAATATCTTACTGCCCTGTATAAAACTATGGTACGCCCACATCTTGAATACTGTGTACAGATGTGGTCTCTCACCTCAAAAAGATATTTTGGCCTTGGAAAGGGTTCAGAAAAGGGCAACTAAAATGATTAGGGGTTTGGAACGGGTCCCATATGAGGAGAGGTTAAAGCGACTGGGACTTTTCAGTTTAGAAAAAGAGGAGACTGAGGGGGATATGATAGAGGTGTATAACATCATGAGTGGTGTGGAGAGGGCAGATAAAGAAAAGTTATTTATTAGTTCCTAAATAGAAGAACTAGAGGACACCAAATGAAATTAATGGGTAGCAGGTTTAAAACTAATAAAGAAAGTTCTTCTTCACACAGCGTGTAGTCAGCATGTGGAACTCCTTGCCAGAGGAGGCTGTGAAGGCTAGGAATATAACAGTTTAAAGAGAAGCTAGATAATTTCATGGAGGTTAGGTCCATAAAAGGCTATTAGCCAGGGGATAAAATGGTGTCCTTGGCCTCTGTTTGACAGAGGCTGGAGAGGATGGCAGGAGACAAATCGCTTGATCATTGTCTTGGTCCACCCTCTGGGGCACCTGGTGCTGGCCACTGTCGGCAGACAGGATACTGGGCTAGATGGACCTTTGGTCTGACCCGGTACGGCCGTTCTTATGTTCTTAATGACTCAGTACCACAAGTGACTTGTAAATGGCCTTGTTTGTTCTGCAAGCCTGAACTACAGTTGGTCCTAGAAAGACATGTGACCATGCCATCTGCTACTTGAATCCATCTTGAATCTAGTATTTTTCCATGTGGCAAAGTGTGAGCAGTAGGCAGTGCGAGCCTCATATAGAATAAGAACTAGAGCACAGCCATGGGGTGGGCATGCGTCTTTCCACAGACACAAACCCCATCTGTAAAAGCATAGGTGCTTTAACCAGGCCTGTGGTGAGTGCTGCTGCATCCCTTGGCTTGAAGTGTTTTCCATTATATATCAAGTTTAAAGTTTGGTTCAGTGGCTCCAACCACCCCACTATTTAAATAGGTGCCTTTCACACCCAGGTAGCTGGAACTAAGGGGTTCTAGGATGACCATCTCTCAGACACTTGCTTCTCCAATTGTTCTCCTGATTTCTTCCACACAAAGCCTGCAAGTTCATTCCAAAAGACTGTAGCAAAGATGCACACAGACAGGGCAGGTACTGAATTACTTTTAATGTTTGTTTAGACTTATTTATTAATGCTGAAAAGAGGTGCATTGTTAAATCAGAGGATTTACCAAATGAACAAGAAACAACCCCAGCTACAGCTGGTTCAAGAAACAGAATCCCCGTCCCACCAGACATTCTAATATTTCACATTTGTTTTCTTGCTGAAATTAGACAGTCAAAATATGAAAAGTTTCCAGCAAAAGAAGAGCTCCAATGTGGAAATGTCAAAGTGAAATAAAAGTTGGCATTGCAAAATTTGATTTAGAAAATAGAAAGTTTGCTTCCAACATTCCTGTAAAATTTTTATTTTCACCAAAACATTTTCTTGTAAAAAGCTTTTAATTTTAACATCCTGTTAGTTGTGCAAAAATAAATAAACCAAAAACTGTGACCAAGCCAGCACTGAGAAGGTAACGACAGGATCTTGAGATCGCCAGGAGAATTCAGGTTGGAGGAAAGTGATTCACACTTGATGCAAGTATCAAAGTGACATTCCTGAGCTTGATCCATTCCAGTCAGGTTACTCAGAGCTTCAATGCAGCCCCTTAATACAACATCAGCTTCCAGCTGCTTCGCCAGGAACATTGTGTCTCCTATTTTGATCTGACAATTGATTCCAAAACAAAACACATATGGGGGCAAGAGGAGCTAAACTGTACAACTCCTCTAATATACAGTTTGTCTGGTCTGCACATGTATCTCATAGTATTCCATGCTGTACCCATATACAATAGGTACAGATGGTAACAACTCCCCTTCCTGGCAAAGGAAGTGCTGCCAATGCCCAGCATTCTGGATTGATTCTATATCTGATGAGATGAGGCATACAAGTGTTGCAAAAGCATGAGAGAAACAGATCCCTAAAAGACCAGAGGTAGATAGGACCTGCCCAGGATCAAGTTGCACACTATGTCTGGGGTTTGATTCCATGTCCATTTATAATTCCTATCCATTCTAGACCAGAGGATAATTGCTACATATGGCGCCATCTCTCTCTTTTCTCCCAGGATAAGGCAGAGTGTTTCCTTTTAGGTGAAAAGTCTTTTATGGCTCTTGATAGTTTAAGGAAGTCTCTCTTGCACCTGCTGCACATCATTCAGAAACAAAAAGTACAGGGCACGAGAAAGAGAGGACCATCAACGGCTGATAGGATGGTGTCAATACAGATAATCACTCCAATTTACGGGGAGCTGGCAGTATAAGTCTGTGAGAAGCATGTGCTGTAGACAGACCTGTCATCCAAAAGCCAGCGAAGCACATGCATAGGCAGCTCCTCTGCACTGCTAGAAAAAGAAAGGTGGAGCAGGAAAAGGTTTCATTTATTTAACCCTTTAGTGGAAATGTTATTTTGAAAAAAAGCTTGTCCTCTAGTATTTGAAAGGTACATGCACTTCCCCCTTTTTTCAAATGTTGGTGCCCATGTGAAGCTCTGCCAGTATCTCACAACAGATGGAACACAGGTGTGTTGGAGGCACAGACATTTCAATTGTACATTAAAATACCTGCCTTCAGTCAGATGGTGTCTTGAAGCCACTAAACAGCACTGTGGAGAGGACTCGGTCTTGAAATTTCTGGCAAGCTGGGGCTAGAGCCTCAAGTCAAATGACAGTGTCAGTCTCTAGAGACTGCTGGAGGTGCAGCTTGACACTGTCTGCCATGGACAGGAGGTGACATTGGCACAGTAGCTGTGGAAGATGGTGCTGCTTGCTTTCCTCAGCCACATGTCAAAGCAACAATCTCACACCCATTATTGTATTCATGCACAAGGTGGTATGAATGAAGGAGTTAAAAATACACTGAGCCAGCCAAGCCTTTGAGTGCCGGCATTCACCCTAACTGGGATCAAGCACAAGACAGTTTGATTCGGCCATTTACCTGGGATCCATGCAGGAACATTGTCCTTGATGAAGCCCAAAGAGCAAACTACACACCTCTACAGCCCATAACATGCTGTGACAGCAGGGGCTTTGCTAAGTCAATGATCTGCATTGATGCCAGTGCAACAGAACAGAATATGGCCCCTATATTTCTTTAAGGTCCACATCCTAGTTCTGGTCCTGTTGACATCAGAGGGTTCAGAATGGGACAGTATGTTGAAAAGGGAACACAAGGACTAAAGGACTTTAGGAGGAAGGGATATGCTGAGGCATATCAATGTGACAGGGTTAAGTCAGAAGAGCTGTAGCAAAGCATTGGTAGGCTATAAGGCCAGTAGAAGGCAGCTGTGTCCCAACATCTACTTTAGTGCCATTAGGAAATGGAAGAGAAATCGAACACTCCCTTTCCATCAGTTTCATTTTAAAACAGTTTGGCCTGGTGGTACGGTGGGGCCAGTGGGAGATGTGTTTGGAGGGTAACAGTAAAAATGCCCCCTACCCCCCGCTTCCACTGAGACCATCTCTAAGGTTGCCAGGCATTCAGTTTTTGACAGATGCCCAATTAAAAAGGGACCCTAATGGCACCAGTCACTGCTGCTGACCAGGACACTAAAAATCTAGTTGGCAGTACAATGGGGCGAAGGCAGGCTCCCCACCTGCCCTAGTTTTGTGTTGCTCTCAGAAGCAGCCAGTATGTCAGTTGCCGGAGAGTCTCTGCACACTGCTCTCACACCCCAAGTGCCTGCAGAGCAGCTCCCTTTGGCCAGAACCACTGCCAATGGGAGCTGTGGGGGTGGTGCCTGTGGGCACAGGCAACATGCAGTCTTCTGATACCTCAGGTGGGGCTCCTGGAAGCAGCTGGCATGTCTGGCTTCTAGGCAGAGGTAACTGTAACCTGGATCCCCATGCCCCCTCTTGCACCCTAACTCCCACCCAGAACACCAACTTCTGCTCCAACCGCAAACTGATCTGCCAGCCCTGCACAAATCTGCTTCTACTTAGATGAATGGGAACAAACAACCCCCCTCACCTTTTCTAGACTATACACATTTTAGTCCTGATGTCACACCTCAGAGGCCTCCCCCATTCTTTGGGTCATTTGTATTGCAGATCTTTGTACATTTTATTTTCCAATGTACTAAAATTGGGGAAGGGGGCAGGGAAAGAGAACAGACCTTGACAGTGGTGGACTGCAAGCTGTGTAACAATGTACTGTTCTCTTCAGGCTCTTTGAGATTCTATGCTTTCAGATACACACTGAAGACTTACTGAAGTTCAATGGGAGTACTTCCCCTTACCTCCCCAGGTTTTTGAAAAATCTCAGCTCTAGTCTATTCTTCCATCAATTCTTTTCAACAGCAGGAGGGATCCTGGGCCCACAGAGCATAATATTGACTCCACTCTGGCCTGACTGCTTCCCTACTGACAACCCAGAGACCAAGTCCCTCTCTGTCACTAATGGAGACATTGGTCCATCTCTTAAGGGCAAGATGCTATTTTCACTTAAGGAAGCTGCTGCATGGTCTTCATTCATGAAACTAACACTTGACACTATCTGACTATTGTGCAGGAACCCAACCTTACATTCCTAGTTAAAAGTTATTGGGAAGACTGTGTTGAGACAACTTCCAGAGTACTTTAACTACCTCAGATCTCCTTAACCCATGTCAGTCTGAATACAGGTCTGGATCTAGGACAGCTATTGCACTGCCACAGGACTCCTCGCAGCTATTGCACTGGTACTATTGGTTGACCACCTCCTGGCAATAGATGAGGATCATGTGCTCATCCTGATGTGAAGAGCTATCAGCTGCCATGATATCAATAAGTATCACTGAGTCACCTGTGGTCTACACAGCAAAAGATAAGGCTGCTCTTGGGTCCTTCCATGCCTCCTTGACTAAATGTTCCCAGTGGTTGGCAGAGGCCAGTTGTCCTGAATCAACATTTTCTTCCCCCAAGAGTACTATTATTTGGAATTTCACAGGGTTCTCTCATATCTTCACTCCTAATCAACATGTATACAGGGCCATGGGGGGAAGGGGGAAGGAGCAGAGCAGCCAGCATGTTTACAGCACCCAGCTCTTGCTCTCCAGCATGCATGATTCTGTTCATGTTGTTGAGCACCTGCCCATGTTTGGAGATTAGGGCTTGGAGGAGAGCTAGCTGGCTAACTATCTAGGTATAGCGGAGTTGAAGTTGGTAGACTGAAGTAGCAAAGATGTCACACTGACCTTTCACAGCCCCATCTGAAGACCATATCTGCCATCAGTTATTCCAATTCACACTCTGGGACTCGTCTTGGATTGCCAGCTACTGTCAGTTGACAATAGAGCAGCTGTGCCTCATAATACTTTCTTCAGGTGTCAGGGAACAGGACAAAAATCTATCTGCTGTGATTCATGCCTTTCTCCAATGCAAATGACTATTGCTATTCTAGCAAGGCACACCACTGCTTTCTATATCAGTTTTAGTTTTCAAGTGAAAGTAGAGCCTCACGTACTGAGCACTGAACTAATCTAACTTTGAGGCAGAGACAGGTATTAGTCTGTGCTATAAAGTTGAGGCCTGGGGGGAGGGAGGGGCGCTATCCTCTTCAGAAATAGCCTCTGTTTCCTCCCCCTTCCCACTGCCCATAGCTGCAGCCCAGTCCAGGCACTCAACTTGCAGTTTCCACCACACCATGGTACAACAGTCCCTGAGAGCCTTTCAGCTTTGGAACCATTTCTCCATCTGATTTTCCAGGCATGCTGCAAGGCCTGCCTTTTTATACAGGCCTTTGAAAGAAGAAAGTGTTAGTATAGGGGCTGAATTTTCATTGGGGGATTGCTGGTGGCACTTGCTAGTCCTTATTTCAAAGCATCCAGAGTAACAGACAGCTTTTTGTAGGTCTCCTTAGAAACACAGATTGCTGTTTCCACATTTGTATCTCAGCTGTTCCTTTCTTTGGCACAGGACTTCACATTCATCTGCACTGAAACTCATCTCACTGCACAAGACTCACTGTTCTGAATCGCTGAAGTCTTGTGCAGTTTGTAGCTACCATAGTGGATTTGCCATTCTTCTAACTGATGTGACTAGAATTTGCTAAAGGTTGAACTTTTCTCTCCGCTGTTGACTGCGGTGCACCAAGAAGAGATCATGTTTGGGTTGGAGGCAGGCAGCCTGAAGATGTTCGTGTGATTGTAGGCACTGAGGGTTCTTTGCACTCCTTCCATCTTCATGTTTAAATGAAGTAGCCTCAACTTCGTTTATAATAAAATGGATAACAGTTCTCCACCACTTTCAGGAACTTTCATTCTATCATCCTCAAAACAAATTATGAAACTTTTTTTTTAAACTGCTTTGTTTTCTGAAGTATAACAAAAGACGAATGAACTTGTCTGCAAGAGCTGATGACAGAAACACCCCAAATACTATGCACATGGGAGGAGAAACCTCTCCTGTAAACAGCAGCTCTTGGGTTTCTTTGGTCTTCCTACTATGTCCATTTTCTAGCAACCTTTGTTTTGTGAACTTACCTGGTGACAAGAGATGGTTCAACCATAGCCGCGATTGGCAATCACCTATTGCACAGGACAAAGTAGACAATTATTCTAGGCCAGAAAACTACTTGTGTCAGTGGACAAAAGGTTTGGACATTTTCTATTTCACTAAGAGCAGAAAAAAAACCTAGGGCAAGCGCTAACTGGATGACTCTGTCCACGTTAATTTTTAACAACTTCGCAGTGTAAACAGTGGTGTATGCAAGGATTACCCACCACTAACACTGCACTAGCTAGAGCAAGTTGGTACATGTAGTATGTCTTATCTCCTAGGTGAGTGCTAGTGTTTACTAGTCCACATTAGCTTAAGGTGCATCTTTCAGACCTTGAATCTGCCATTTGGAGTTTTCTACACTCACTGCATTCAAGAAGCTATTTTATCTTATCTACCCCAGTGCACCATATCTGGGAACTCCAGGCCAAGAAATTGCTTTCAGCAGCATCAGTACCATTAACTATGGAGGGTCCATCATTTTCCTGTTGGCCTATTGTCCAAAGCATTTCTGTGAATGCTAGAAATACCTGTGCAGTCTTCATTGTAATCTTGTGGTTAGACTGGTGTGGGAGTTCAGAGTCCTCATTTTCTATTCCCATTTCTCAATCAGTTTGTGACAGTTAAATCAACTTATTTTCACGCTGCCATCAATGCACTTACCTATAAAAAGGCATTATAGACAATCATCTCAGAAAGCTGTTGAGAGCCATGTCAACTCAGATTAGGCTCTCAAACTAAGCAAATTTGGGCCATTAACTTTCAGATGAGACCTCTGGAGAGGACCTAGCTGAACTTGTAGTTCAACAGATGGCTTTTTCTGTTAATGCAGAACCAATACCTAGCATTAGGGTGCTTTACGCTGCTGGAGTGCTGTCTTTGGATGAGAGCTACAATCAAACCCTTGCTCTTTTTTTATTTCCAAAACTGCAGCGCAATTTTCATAGAATATTAAGTCCTAGTGACTTAGGGAAATTCCTGTCTGACTGCATTCTAGATCCCAAAACATACACTATAGTTTCAATTGAAAAATCATATTCTTCAATTTCTGACCTGAATAGCTGTGTAGGGTTCCCATGCACTATTAAGCAGCTGTTTTATCTGAGCCCACAAATGGCTACATTTCAGTGTTGGACAAAGCAATTTCTGTCTTCCGCAATCAGTCAAGTTTGCATAGAGGAAAGAACAAGAATCTCTAATGGTCAGTTATGGAATGAATAACCTGTATGGAAAGAACTTTTCTGTCAGTTACGTAATCTGCACTTTGAAGCAAAAAGGGCTTAGATTTCTCAAATCAAATAATATATGTACACACATCTCATACACAGAGCCCATTTAGTTTAACTGTGGGCGTTCTCATTAACCACATAAATGCCTAATCCTTTCTTAAATGTGGTAGTATGTTCCTCGTGGTAATGGTGCTCTGGATGTCCCGTTCCCAGGGCTTGGAATGGCTGCCATAAGAAGAGCGATTGAAAGACTGGGACTTTTCAGCTTAGAAAACAGGAGACTAAAGGAGGATATGATACAAGTCTATAAAATCATGACTGGGGTGGAGAAAGTAAATAAGTAAAAGTTATTTAGTTGTTCCCATAACATAAGAACTAGGGGTTACCAAATGAAATTAATAGGTGGTGGGTTTAAAACAAACAAAGGGAAGTTTTTTTAACACAACGCACAATCTGTAGAACTCTTTGCCAGAGGATGTTGTGAAGATCAGGATTTCAATGGGGTTCAGAAAATAACTAGATACATTCAGGGAGATTAGGTCCATCAATGGCTATTAGCCAGGATGGGTAGGAATGGTGATCCTAGTCTGTCAGAGGCTGGAAATGGATGACAGGAGAGGGATCACTTGATTATCTGTTCTGTTCACTTCCTCTGGTGCGTCTGGCATTGGCCACTGTCAGAAGACAGGATACTGGGCTGGATGGACCTTTGGTCTGATCCAGTATGGCCACTCTTTATGCTCTCATGGTCTCTGAGGTTCAGTGAAAACATGCTCTCATTAAAAAAAACCTCCCTCAGTAATAATTATCACAGACTATTAGGGGTCATCGATATGCAACAGAACACACAATTTATGCCTTTTAGTTCTGGCTATTGAAGGTGAAGTTGTTTCACTACACCTGGAAAAAAAAGTAGACATTTAAGGAAGATTGTTTTAAGTCTCAAGGACAAAATCCAAATTATTAAGCAACTCGGGATGTGTGACAATTACTGTCTTTTACCTTACCAGTTTTTCCATAAACTTTGTAAGATATTATTTATCAGAGTAATGTATATTTTCATTCACCCTCTGAGAGGCATTTTGTCTTCCATCCCCCTTTTTTAAAGTCACATCAGATATAGGGTAGCTATGGCCTTTTGTCTTGGTTCTAAAAACTTTACTTGAAAGTACATAGCACATTAAACAGATTAGGCATAGTCCCTTACTCCTGATAAGGTAAATACAGCTACCATTTCAAAGTGGTGTTAACCGGAAAAAGTAGCAATCAATAGTGTCCAATTCCAGTACTTACCCATCCACTTTTTGTTTAGAGTTCACTAAGCCTGCAAGAAATGGGCAGAGCAATGGGGTACTGCATTCCCTGGTTGATGATTCTTCCTCTGTTGGCTCATTTGTTCTTTGGAAGGCACCAGAATGAATATTCGCCATATCCCAGCTCAGAGGAACATGAACATTCAACTTGTTTGCTAAAGGATGCTCTTCAATGTTCTCTTTGTGGTAGAAGAGCATATAGTATTGCCTCCATCACGAGGAATTATGTTCAAATCATTTGTTTAAGAGGAGATGCTAACCACATTTTTCCACAGCATCACAGATTTTAGGAGTTCAGAAAGAATGAGACACCTTGGTTTTGTTTCAAGATTTCTTCAAGTAATTGTACTTACTGAAGTGTTCATTCACTGGTTACACACAGGCTCCGGCCCCACTCCCAGGTAAAGAGGCAGCAGCATGGGGCAGCTGTCAGCTTCCCAGGAGACTGCTTTCGAGCTGGCTCCCAGGACATACCGGCTCCCAACTCCCATGGAGCCAGCTGTGGGCTCTGATACAGACACAGCAGCGCGGGGTGGCAGTGTTTCCCCCGGAGTAGTCCGGGAGCCTGCTTGTAACCACTCATAATAATCGATAACCCACAATACTCCAGGCTTATTAATTATTTAAATGGTTATCCTGTTACATCTCTGGTTAAAAGAGGGATATTTTTAAATGTGGAGTTTCTGGTTACAGTGGATTGTAAAGAATATAAATATGGAGGAGTCACTGTTCAGTTTGCTATGGCATCACTACTTATAGATCACAATTTTTTTTAACTGGATGCAGTTATTTTATAGTCTGCAAGTGGCCGAAATTGACCATGTCAGCTTCTTACCCCAAGGTATGCTATCCTGCAGTGTCTAAACTCATTGTTTCTTCTGTCAAAGGCCAGACGTCCCCCTTTACATCAGCTGTGGCCACCATCACTTCCCAAGTGTCAGGAACAGACAAACAATCAGGTGAAGTTAATCTACATGAAGTGGACTGTGCTGAATTTTTAGTTACTTTTTTGTCTGGAAAATATTGGCTTCCATTTGAGCCAGCAAAAAACCCCTCCAAATATTGAAGTACAAGAGAAGGGACACAGAACAGTCAAGACAGAACATTGTTTTTGTCATTTTTTTTTAAATCCCAGTCCAGCTTCTAGTAAGACTGGACACTACTTACAACACTCTTAGAACTGCAGAAGAATGGAAACACAACAGGGGGGGCAGCAAGACAGAACAGTGGCCAGCTTCAGACACTCACATACATAAAGCCAGCAAACACTGGAGTCAGCAAGGCCCAGGCGCCCCACTAACAGGAACAAACCCAAACACGAAGGTAGCACGTGAAATGTATTTACCTATTTAAACACAGGCAGCTGGTTAGGCTAGGATGGGGAAGATAACTGCTAATTCCTTGTACTACAAGGAAAGAATGGAGTAAAAAAAACCAAGCCCATGGGCAGGTTTTTAACTTTGTGAACCTCTGTCTCTGTGCTGCTGGTAACAGTGGTAAGTATAAAAAAATCAAAGAAAAATAATCTATTTATAGAACAAGTCAGTAGTCTGAGACATTTAGAAAAAAGTAAAAACAAGTCCTTTTTAAAAAATGGATTTACTAAAACAACTGTCACCCGGATTACCCCACACCCTCTGTTCTCCGGCAAAGCCGAGGGCAACTTCCACCAGGATCTGCTGCTGATTGTAGGCTGGTATCCAGCAAAGCCAGCAGGGAGAGGATCTGCGCTGCCATCAGTATCCGCAGACTGTTTGCTGGTATCGCTTGAGACCACGCCTGTAGCCTTGTGATACTGGAAATACTTGTGAGTGTAAGTTTTCACAGAAGCACATGTCAGGGTAACCCGTGAGGTAAGAGGGCAGTCCTCATTCCTCCCCGTCCCTGGGCACAGATCACGTTGCTGTATCTTTCCACCATCTTCAGCCTGTGTCAGACAACTGTAATATGCAGGAGCATGGAACACTAACAATGCCTACAACAGGAGAGGTGACACCTGCAGTGAGGGAAAGTGCTCTTTGCTTTCCAAGCTCTGGCACAGACTGACATCTTGACTGATACGTTGTGGCCCTCCTCAGGATGGGGAGATTGACTTTCCCCGTCAGGGAAATGTACGTGGTGGGGTGGGGCTGGGTGTCTTTTTGGTAAACAGAACCAGTGCTGATTTCTGAAACTGATCTCTTTGCCTCTAACTACAAAATAGAAACATTCAGCCACTTCCTTCCATCCCCGTAATGTAGTGTGAGCTGCCTGGCCACTGAGGCAGGTTCAGTATCGCCATACACTTCCCTGTTGGCTCAGTCGGTATGGAGACACCACTGGGCTGAAGGTAACTTCCAAATCTCTGCATGGACAATATAACTCCATGAGGCACCCTTCTAGGGCTGAGAGCTCCAGCCAACGGCCACTAATTCCAAGCCAACCCCACTTCCCGTTTCACAGATGCACATCTAACACACCCAAGTGTCTAATCTAACAGCCTCATGTCTGCTCAGCCTCTGAAGGCAGCACCCACACTAGCTGGAAACACTTGTCACTTAAAATTTTGGCTGGAACTCCCACAGAGGTGGTATCTGCATTGATTGGTTGGAACCACTGTGCCTCTGACATCCCCATTGTACAGAGGAAGCCAACAATAAGGGACCATCTCTGCTGAAGGCCTGTACATCCTTGGTAGTGAGGCTGAGTGGCTACATTAGCTTCAAACACCCTCTTTCAGTAGGGTCTCGGTGGTCCATTTTCCCCAAGTCCCAGAAAAACTGAGTAGTTGCTAACTTGTCTCCTTGAGATCTTCCATTGGTAGCTTGTAGCTCAGTAAGAAGGGGGGAGGTGGTGCATGAGCAGGGCTACTTGGGCCCTGCATTGGTTTCTTTGCACAGTTCATACAGATGTAATCCTCGTTCTCTGCCATTTCTGGAGAGACACCAACACAAACTTGATGAAACCACTCATCGCAGCCGCCATCACACTGCACCCAGTCTACCTGCAGGAGACAAAATGAACACCACATGAAGAACATTAAAAGGAAGAAATAGGCCAGATTCAAGTCTCCAGACTAGTGTCAGAAAAAAAGCCTGAGGCTCTGGTTTCAGTAAACAGTCAATAGCAACTGAAGTCACTGCAGTTCTTTGCTAAAGGAAACAGAAAAACTTGGCATTGCCTTCTACAGCTGTATCACTTCACACTCAACCTGTATTGTCCTTAAGATGCAGACACTCCATGGTTTCAGTATGGCCTATAGTTTAGGTACTCAGAGTACTGCTGTGCCGATAAAGGATCACATCTTATAATGTAATGACTTCTCAGTCAGATACAGAGAATTTTATAAGTCCAACTTGCTCTAAAGCTGCCTGCAAAATACCCAATCCCTACATACATGAACCTTCCTCCAAGACAATCTGTTGTATTTATGTCAGTACTCAAGAACCAAAGGAAGCAGAAACAAGTTTAGTCAGCTGCATGGAGGCCTACCCTAGAGCAAACAAAGAGAAAAACATACAAAGGGAATGGATTAACACTATCCTGATTCCTAAGGATCAATTACAATGGAAACGTTAGACTGAAAAAGCCTTTTGAAATCCAGGAATGCCTAGAATACATGTTACCTACCACAGGGCAAGGACATATGATCAGCCTTTGGGAAAGAGTGACTATAGTACCTATACAGTGGCCACTTTTCAGATAAAAATACTGTATTTATTTTCTCTCTTGTTTTTCGCTATAATTATCCTCCCTTACAGCAGAGTCCAACACAGATTACTGACAAAAACAGCAGAATCCTAAATGAACTTTTTAAAGAACAGAGAAATCTACCTGAAAGGCAGAATCAGTGATTTTGACTTCCCCAAATGCTGCTTTCTTTTATATTTGAAGTGCATTTATAAAAACAAGTCTCAGATCTATACAGGAGATAAAACTTTTGGAAACAGCACTTCCTGAGAGATTTTGATTTGCAGCAAGTGAAGAGAAAACCCCACCTATGCATGAATGAACTCAAAGATAATGTTTTCGTCCTCATTACTGCTTGACTTGGGGCTGAGTTTTTATTAACTTTCCTAACATTCCTGTGGATTATCTCTTGGACTATGATCTGCTAAGAAATTTTACCAGACAAAGCAGCTTTTGCTATAAGATCCAGCTTTCTAGAGATTTTATGGAACTGAAATCTATTTATTTTCTTAATTTCTGATACTATGGAATAAGTCTAGGTTTTGATAGCAACTGTGCTCAGCCACCTACCAAATATATTTGTCCTGGGTGAACTGAAGACATAAGTGGGGTCATGGTTAAATAGCAGTGATGGGAGGATAAAGACACTATAGGTATGCCTCCTAAGAACATAAAACCAGCCATATTGGGTCAGTCAATTATTCATCTAGCCTAGTATCCTGCCTCCCAACAGTAGCCAGAGCCACACACTTCAGAGGGACTGAACAGACAGGAAAGTTATGTGATCCATTCTGTCATCGAGTCCCAGCCTATGGCCAGGTCAGAGGCTTAGGGACACCCAGGGCATGGGTTTGCATCCCTGGCCATCAAGGCAAGTAGACATTGATGGACGAGCAATTTATCAGTTTTTTTTTTAACCCAGTTACACTTTTAGCCTTCACAGCATCCCCTGGCAATGAATTCCACAGGTGACTGTGTTGTGTAAAGAAATGCTTCCTTATGTTTGTTTTGGACCTGCTGTGTATTAATTTAATTGGATGGCCCTAGTTGTGTTATGTGAAGGGGTAAATAACACTTCCTTATTCATTTCTCCACATTGTTCATGATTTTATAGACCTATTATATTCCCCCCTTAGTTGCAATTTTTAGGCTGAACAGTCCCAGACTTTTTAATCTGTAGGTCTATGTAAGCGGTTCCATGCTCCTAATAATTTTTACCACTTTTCTCTGTACTTTTTTCCCTAAGGCTAATCGTTCTGCTCACTGAATTCTGACCTCTTTCATTCTACTTGCTGAGAGTAGACAGAAGGGAGATCATTTGTTTATACTACCCTAGCTGGCATCCTCCTTGACTCACTTGCTGTTTCTTCAAAGTCCATTCCACAGTCACTTGCGCTCAACTATTTGATGCAAGCCAACTCTCATTTTCTGCCACTTACACACCAAATCAGCTCTCGCCTTTTGTCCCACTGAAGGCATTGTTACCCTTACTGAAAAAGTCCAGGATCCCCTTCCTGTGGACCTTATTCTGATTCTAAATAGACAGTTTCTCATTTAAAACATTAATTTACAACTAATTTACCCATGTGCCTACTCTTGCCTCCTCAATCCCATGCCCCTTCTCTCCCCCTCTAGATCCCCTCCATAATTTCAGTCCAATTGCCTTCACCTAAATAGAGGATGGTACCAACTAGGGATGTAAAATCCCATTTGATTAGTTAACATTACGTGTAACTGGTTAACAGATTAAATGGAGGCGGGGGCTGTTGCAGGCCTTGCCAGTTAACCATAACCAGTAAGCATCACTCCATAAGGGTGATGCTTACTGGTTAACTATTCACATCCCTAGTGCCAACCAGGGCTCAATGGGTCTCCAGAGATGCATAAATCATAATTACGATCCATCAAACCCCTGTCTTCTACAAAGACCCAGCTTCTCTCCTATTCTAGGTTAAAGTACTCACTGTGCCATTCTAGACTCACCACTTCAACTACCCAATCCCTTTACACTATGAGAGGTTTTCTTGTTTTTATTTTGGAAAATAACAATTAAGGCCCCCACTTCTGTCTTCTCTCCTGATTCAACATAACAGCAGTTAAAACACCATTCATCAACGACACTATTTACCTTAACTTTACTGATCAAAAGCACCGCTTTGCAGACTCCTCATCCAACCTCTCTCTTGCACTGTGAAAAACCTTTACCTGATCCTCCCTTGTAACCATGCTCCCTCACTTCAGCAATAAAAGGGATTCACTTACCACTTTACCTAGACCACCCTCCTTTTGATTCTCCAAGTACTAAAATTGTTCTGTTTCTCTCCTCACATACTGAAGATTTCAGATCAGTCACTCTTCCCTGAGGGCCTTCAGCAAGGAGCCAATGATATTCACTGGTACAAAAAGAAACTAACTGCTTTTCTGTTCCCTCCCCTTTCACTAGGGCTCATCCTTAAGTATTTCTTGTCTCCCTCCTAGACTTTTCATTACTGACTCAACCATTAATATTTTGATCCAGCTGATCTAGCCACTTACCAATTAAGTTTGACATTAAAGCTTCACTCTAAACAACAAAGCCCTTTTTGATAGGCATGGAAGTAAAGAGGACGATGTTGGAGGAATGATAAAGGCTTTTCCTATGTTGGACAATCAATCCTCCTTGACTTCACTTAAGTTTTGTTTTCTCATTGCACAGGCAGTAATAAGCAGACTTTGAATTCTGGCAGAGTTCTTCAGATTCCATCCACTTTCCTTTGACCCTGCCTCAGATGAAAGCCTTACTCACCGGCAACTGCAATCTTCTCCTATGGTTTTCATAACTGTCTATTCTTAGAGCCAGTGGGGATGGGGGAAATCTAGAATATGACTGTCTCCAGGAAACAGAACAAAATCATTCCCATCTTCCTGGTTCTACCAACTTACTCTGCATATCAGGACTCATTTCAAGCTGCTCTTTACTATTCCAAACATTTTATGGAATTGGTCTACTTAGCTGAGCTCAGATTTATTTTCCTACTTTCTCCGTTTGGATTTTCTGAACTCCCTCGATTACTCTCCAGAGTTAGGGAGCTCATTCACACTCATGCTATCTTATTTAGCTGAAATTCTTCCCAGCCTATCCTCAGCTACGAAATCACTTCTTTCATTTTGCCTTAAGTTCTTCCCTTTATTCTTTATCTTAGGTTCTTCCTCTCCCCACACTTAGGGCATGTAGAGAGCAGCAATAGCACATGAAAGCTGTTAGAAGTGGATATAGCTTTCACAGCCTCATGGAGTCTTTCAGCACACTGAACTGAAATTCTATAGCGAAGTCCTCAATTTCTGAACCACATTGAATTTTTTTGCAGCAGCTTCATGTAAATGACAAAAAAAAAAGGCATTTTAATTCGATTAAATAAAAAAATCAATACAACATTGCAAAGATTTACATTTGGAAGGTGATACTTTGCAACCATAAATACTAAATTCTAAATACTAAACCATAAATACTAAATTCTGCAGCCAAATTCTGTAGCTATACACGTATTCTGTACCAGAAGAATTTAAGAAAAACAAGGAACCTAATTATTGTATTTGGGCAAGGCAATATGACCTTATTTGCACTAATGCCTCCAATAAACTTAGACCACAATAAGAGACCAAAACTACTGAACTGGTAGCCAGTGGTTGACAGTTACCTGAATTACTTACAACTCTGATGATGCTGAACATTTAAGAGAAAAATATCCTAACACTTTTGAGATGGAATTGCTATAGAACAAAGCAAACAAAAATCTGTTAAAGACAAACAGAAGTAAATTAAAACTTTCTTAAAAGCCCAAAGGCAACAAGTTAACCATTTTCTGAGTAAATGAGTATTTTAATTTGAGTGCGATAAGAAATTGGAATCAGAAGATTAAGGAACTGCCACATTAATAAAAAAGTTTACTGGTACATTTATCAAAGTCATTAACTGCTGGAACTCTGCTTTCAGCTTATAAGACAACTTGAAACTGAACTTAGATACACTGGAAAATAAACTAATATTTCTGAAGCAAAGCAACAATAATCAAAACCAACTCAAGGTTTTACTTTAGTTCATAATTAAACTATATCTGTATGGGTTGAAAGATTGACTGATAACAGATATGAATCCTGGAACTGCAAGCATTAATATTCCAGTGATGATCATCTCATATGCACAGAGCTAGATTTTTCTTCAAGTTTTATTTTGTCTACATACACATACAAAAAATGCCTATCTATCCTACAGAGAGTAACAATTCTGAGGAATGTTTGATTAGTTTTAGAATATTACACACAATGCTAAGAATGTGCTTGTTAGTATAGCTTTATCAGGTTGAACTATTTAAAAACATATATACTTTACCACAGGGTTACTTAACATGCGGCCCATGGGCCGCATGCAGCCCATGGCCCGTTTGTTTGTGCACTGCAGTGCAGTTTGGGTTTTTGCAGGGCTCAACATGCAGCCCGCGGGTGAGATCCTTTGAACATGACCTCCACTGGGAACACGGTCCACAACGGTGAGTCAATATAATAGTCTTCTGTTGATATGCATTTTAGTAGTTAAATTCCTGGACTGTAATTGCTCATTAAAAGTGTTGTCATAAAGGTGGACATTGGGTAAATATTGCATTTTATTAATAGCAGAACTGACTTAAATGGGGCCTGAATATTGTGTAGTCTTGCCTTAATCTTTGTATTCATGCCTATCAGTGTGAAAGAAGCTATAGTATATATTTGCATGTATATGCAACTACACTCTTAAGTTGCGTCCCTCGGCATGTGCTGAGAGTATCACTGTGACCCCCAAGGCTTCCAAAGTTGAGTAGCCCTGCTTTGCCAGAATATAAACTCAAGACACAATGTTCCTCTACTAGGAACTTCACTTCCAGTCAAAATGTACTCAATTCCCAAACCACTATAGATTTACCTCAGGCTAGAAAAGTGGAGCAATACCTGCAGCCTAAGGTCTGCGGGCCCAATCCAGTACACCAACCCATTGGATCTGGCCCAATACCGCCCTGCCACTCCCCAACCCCCAGGGCCTGGAGATGGGGGAGCGCACGAAGTCTCCTCCCTGTTGGGGGCAGGCTGCACTTAGAGGGGAGACAGCCTCTTTCTGCCCAAGGCCCACAACCACTTCCAAAATTTGTCAAGTGGCCCCCCTGCAAAAATTATTGCACACCCCATGTTCATAAGCTTTGGAAGATTCATTTTCATATGAGACCCGCATGTCCATTTTAGACTTTCACTCAGGAACAGACCAGGACCAGGAAACAGTTCTAGCTAAAACACAGAATGAACCCCTGGGAGTCAAGCCAGCATGTCTTCTACATTATCAGTAACATAGGATATAGAAGGCTGCTGGTAGGTAGCATAACATGCCCATTGAGATGAAACAATTGCTCTCAGTCTACCTTCCCACCCACCTTTCTCCAACAGCTTGAGGCAATACAGAGAACACTGAGTTTAGTTCATAGCCAATATGAAATACGCTGATGCTCAGAATTCAATAGCTTGGGCTTGGAAGAGATGGCAGGGCTTCTTTGGCCGACTGCTCAGTATTCTCAAAGTCATACTTGCCTACCAGCCTTCATATGTCTAACATATTAACCATATTCCTTGCTGCTGCTCAAAGTCTGTTAACCTTAAATAGCTCTTAAATGAGTTTTCATTACCCTTCCCAGTTGCTTAGGGCAAAATTAAGCTAGGACTCACCTTATCCTTGCAGGGCCTTTGGCAGTTCTGTGCCGCGCACACAGCATTCTCATCATCAGACTCCTCAGCTCCTGACCAATCATACTTAGATGGGATGTCCAGCACTTTTTTCTCCCTCTTTTTCTCCATGCTCTCCTTTGTCAGCTCCACTTTTGCTGCAGCTGCCTTCTCTCGCTTCTTTTTCCGCTCCTCTTCTTTGGCTAGCTTCTTGGCCAACTTGTTCAACTCCTTTGTCTTGTCCATGGTTAGTTTCAGCTTTTTCTTTTTGGGTTTCTCCAGTTTCTTCAGCTCTTTAGACTTCTGCTTCACTTCTCCAAAGAACTGCTCTACCCTCTCCAATTTCCGCTTCCGTTTCCGCTCAGAAGAATCTCTTGGTCTCATTTTCAATGGTTTCTCATCCATGCTGTCATCCTTAAAGGAGGAGAGGTTTTTTTAAAGAAAAAAAGAGAATTCCACATGCTACATTTCTATGATGTGTTGGAGACATCTTCCCAATTCCACCTCCCATTCCCCAGGTTTTGGGTAGAAAAACAATTTGTTTCAGTGAAAACAACTATTACAAGCAAAATCAGCCTAGGGTCAAGAATACGTAAGAACAGACTGATGCTTGTCTTCCTACAAATGTCTTTTACATAAGTCAATCACGTATACCAACTGCTTATTCAAAAACCTCTCTTAGGGTATGTTTACACAGCAGCGTTATTTCGAAATTACTGACGTTACTCTGAAATAACATAGTGCACGGCTATGCTACAAGCCTTTATTTCGAAATAATGTTCTTACTCTGACTCATGGTAACTCATTTCACGAGTAGTAAGTAAAGTCAAAGGAAGACTGTTCTTCCTTCAACTTCCTGTAGTTTAGATAGCACCAAAAGCTGAATTGAGCTATTTCGACTTAAGCTACGCAATTGACATAGATGAAGTTGCATAGCTTAATTCAACTTCAACTTCAGATCTAGGGATGTGAAGGAGTAGTTGACTACCCAATAAGCAGGGGCTTATCAGGTAGCACTATCGACTACTTGATCACTCCCCCCACGCCTTTCACTCAAAGGGACAGAGGAGCCGGCATGCAAAGACACTGGCTCATTCTCTGGTTCCCCACCGGGGTCTCACGATAACCCTCGTGCTGCCACTCTGCATTTTTAAAAGGGATGCAGCAGCGACAGGCCCGCCTCCTCCCCCACAACTCCCCTCACACTGCCCCTCTGCTCTTTTAAAGGGACACAGCAGCGGCAGCCTGTCCACTTGTCTGTCTCAGCACAAGCCGGCTGCTGTTGCTGTGCCCCTTTAAAAATGCAGAGGGGCAGAGTGATGAGGGTGGGGTGGGAGGGCAGCTGCCTCTGCTGCATCCCTTTTAAAAATGCAGAGTGGCAGCATGCGTGTTGTTCTGAGACCCAGCGGGGGACCTGAGAATGAGCCAGCGTCTTTGCACGCCGGCTCCTTTCTGTCCCTTTAAGAGTGCTGAGCAGCAGCCAGGAGTTGTGCTCAGACACAGCCTGAGCCTTAACAACTAGTCAAGTAGTCAATGGAAATTCCATCGACTACTCGATTAGTAAATTAATCAATACTTAACATTCTTAGTGCAGACGTACCCTTAGTTTCACTTTTCCATAGGCTATCGTTGACTCTTTACCCTTTCTCTTCTCACAAAGTTGAATCTGATTTCATTAATCACTGTATTCTGGCAAGCTGAAAGCTAGGAAGTAGTCCCCATTGTTCAAAATAGCACTCTAGCGTTACTCAAGGTGGAAAATACAAAACTGAAAGTGATGAACTCTAAAAACAGGTCTCTCTTTCAAGAAAATGACTTGATACTCAAAGCGAAGGGAGAGAGAGAGAAAGAGAATAGGAGCCTTGCATCTGCCATCAAAGTATGTGCTAAAACCCTAGTTACATTGACTAAGTATGTGCCTCAAACCATTTGTGAAGGGAGACTATTAATCAAACTACCCATGCAGTTATTCAGTCTAAAACAAATTTACTACAAGTTTCCATTTTTTAAAAAAGCAACTGGAGCATACTAAATGAGCATATATTTTCCATTTAAAATTAATAATTTGGCCAAAAAGCTTTCCCCGTGATTAACCTAACTCATCTGCTTTGTAGACAGCTATAGTCTGTGTCTACAAAACAAATTATTTTGCTTGGAGGTGCACTGACAGCCATTTGCTGGCACTCAGAACACTTTTTCAAAATCATTCCACATTAAAACAGTATTAAAGGAATATTAAGTTTACAGAGCAAAGCACTCAAGTCAGAAAATGATTAAAGAAGCTCTTTGGGGCACAGACTGTCTTTGTATTCTGCATTGGTCCCCTACTTCAATGGGGACCATGTCCATGGCAGATTCCTGGGCGCAGGACAATACAAATGAGTTTGTTACTGGCTTCACACAAAATCTTCACTCTGCCCTTGGGCGCAGGCATTACTATTGTGCATTATTAGATGACATACTACATTTAACTGAAAGAACCAACCCTTAACTCAGCATGCAAGACAGATGTGCTCAGGCACAACATTTCTTTCTGTCTTCATTGTTCAGCATGTAACCCCATTCTTCTTATACTACATACCATTGAAAATTTGAACTGAGTAAGGAATTCTTTATTCTATAAGCTTGTCTGTGGAGCTCAATGTGCCTTCAATAATTTTATCCTCCACGCCTATGTGCAGTAAGAAAACATCATTAACCCCATTTTACAGATGCAGAGGAGAGGCAGAAAGATCAAGGCACCTGTATGTATCCTGAATTCCAATTCAGTTTAACTACAAGTGTTTGCTTCCTCTCCCAGAAGTTGCATAGCGTGCATAAATAAGTAATGCAACTTCTGGAACAAATGAGGCAAGGGGCTCTGAAGGGGACCTCAGACCAATTTACACAACCTGACTCATTCTCTCCAACATGTGAAATGAATGAGGCTGGGATTAGGAGGGAAAAATCCTGTGTGATTATGTATTAAGAATTCTGCAATCATGTGCAAATAGGAGCAAGAATTTAAGTGCCGAGTCAACCCCCACTGAGGGGTTCTCATTCCCTCCCCCCATGTTTTTAATTAAAATATGGACACACGTGTACATACATTTCCTTCCCCACCAATAAAACATTGCACACTGTAATAAATAAACACAAAGCCAGATGATAGAGATAAGTGTTATGTACTTGAAAATAATTGACTTCCTGCTCTCCTTTAAAACTGGTTCAGATTCTGAACCATTAATTCATTTCTTCTGAACGCTTTGATCTGCAATCTTAACTTGCAGTTCAGTTTATGGAATTTCCTAGTTTTCAGAACAGATTTTTTTAATAAAAGTGATTCTACTAACTTCAGGAAAGCAGGATTTTTTTTACACTGTACATTAAGCACAGCCAATGAGGCGGGAGATCTTGTTCTAGCATAAAGAAGATTACTAGCTGTCTGAAAATACCTGTTAGATGCCCACCACAAAGGAATGCTGAGCTGAAAAGAATAATGGAACAACTTACAAAGGTATGTATGTATTTAAACCAAGTTAAATATAGTAGTGAACAAGGTCTGGGTTTTTTGGATCTGAGGCTATTTCTTTGCAAAAAGATGCAAGATGCCCCAAAAAAAAAAAAATCGACTGGAATTCCATTTAAAACAATTTACAATAATGACCCAATTTCATTCTATGCCACAGTTATTTTTTCACATTTATACCTCCATGATGTGAAGAAATCTGTCTTCACAGGGTGGATGCGTGGCCTGTAAAATCCTCCAGATATGCTGGGTCTCATCCAAAGATACCTCCAACAGATCTCCTATCATCATTAGATCTTCAAGTTGAGACTTGGCACCAGGTGACAGCTCAAGCACAGGAGGTTCCAAACTACGAGGCACCAGGGGGCTTTTCCGGGGCTGTTTTCTTGGGGTACTAGAACCTTTCAAACAGATGGCAAACCACACAGGTCAGACAGGAAGTCTATCAGAAACAAAACAATAGTGTGGTATCTTTCAGTAACAGTCTGAGGGTGGAGATGGCTCTCAAACTTTGGGCATTGGCAGTCACTGAACAAGAGCAAATAGAATTTTGGTACATTTCTACTGTGTATTTCCTGATACACTGAACACTGGCCGTCTTTCCCACAGAGACATGATGCCTTCTGAGGTTACTTGAGGTGACTAGTCTTACCCTTCACTAGCTGGGGGGTTTCAACCACCTGTTCAGACCCCTCCCAATGGCGAATACACACAGAAGACAATACCTTGAGGACAACTTTTGGAAGCAGATGAATATGCATGTTCAGCACAGAATGAGGGAGCTGTCCACATGTGTGTTACCACTTCCTCTGATTTGATGGGGATCTCCTCATCACAAAACAGATTGGGTTCCAGGCTGCTTGAAGATTTCACACTGGCATTATCCTGAAGAAGCCACATAAGGAGAAAAAGATATATAGACTGTCACCGCTGGAATTAATCTACTTTGGAACAGATTATAGAATTGTCAAAGGCCTATTGCTTCTGGAACAGGGGTGGGCAAAAGGGCCACCACAGGCCGGATTCAGCCCACCAAGCAGGTGGATCCAGCCCATGGAGGCCCTGCTGCTCCCCCGCCCCAGGTCAGTTAGGCCCTGGGGGTAGGGGGAGCGCACAAAGTTTCCTCCGCCCTGCCAGGAGCACGTGGCACTTGGCTCAGTGGCCAAGAGGCTCAAGGCCTGAGGAGCACATGAAGTTTCTTCCGCTCCGCCCCCACCCTGCGAGCAGCGTTCGGCGCTTAGAAGCGCCACACACTCCTGGCAGGGCAGGAGGAGACTTCGCATGCTCCCCCGCCCGCAGGCCCTAATTGGCCTGGGGAGCGTGGGAAGTCTCCTCCCAGCCAGGGGCATGGGCACCTAGGGGAAACCTGGGGAGGGGAGAAAGGCGCTCTCCAACCCCCAGACCAATCATGGTCTGGGAGTGGGGAACCCAGAAGTATCCTGGCCCTGTCCCTTCTGGTGCAGCCCAGGGCCACTTCAGAAATTTTTGAAGTGGCCCCCAGAAAAATATTATTGCCCACCCCTGTTCTAGAACCTGCTCAGAACCATCCTGCCACGGAAACGGATAGTGCCAGCATATGGTGCAATTAACATAGCTATTGAAGTAATGTGATGATGGCAACAGCTCTACAGAAAGATCCATGTGTTCCATATACACTGATTGAGTGCAGTGGAAGAATTAATGATTTCCCAACTTTCCCCACAGATTAGCCCCCAGATATGAACTCCATTGTCAACAGAATTATATACCATGGAGGTCCCTGCTTTTGAGGCCTACGAATAAGGACTTTATAGGCATATGTGCATGTACACTTCGCACTTCGGAAGAATTTCAGGTCAGCATGTGTCCCTGGCAAGGGATGTCAAATTTGCCATTTGTCTATAAATAGAAAAATTCATTAGAGAATAGGTCCTATGGCAAATTTTAATCTGAAAAGCTCTAAATTTCTTGTCATCAGGCCTAGGATTTTTAAACATCATGTGGTGACTCAATTAGGGCCATCATTCCTATTAGTGGGAACCAATGACCTATTTGCAGTTGACATCTTCTGTACAAAATTAGACCCCGTATTAAATGACAAATTAGTACATTGCTTTGTTCATGCTTTTAATTGGGGCTCGTTAAGATTTCATAAATAGCCTACTGATGACTCCACATAATGTGTGAAGAAACCAACATGGAAAAGGTGGCTTAATAGCTGATTGTTTATCAGATAGCTTGAACAGATGGGTTGGTTCCCTTTCCCTGATTTTAGTCTAATACTAAAATACATGTCATACAAACATATTTGTACTGCAGTAGCACCTAAGGGCTTCAGCGTACTAGGCATTATACACAAAAATCCATGGATGCAACCCCCAAAAGTTTACAGTTTAAGAACAAATGTATACAAAGATGCAAGGAGTGCAAGGCGACTACAAGACAATTATGGTCAGTATAATAAGCAGGGGTCACAAAATGCCAGTTGCCTGGCTAATGCCAAGTATTTTATTAGCATTGTGGCATAAGCAGATTTTAGGGAGATACTTAGAGAATAATGTAGTGACTAAAGATTTTTAGCAGGGAATAAATCCCATATTATCCTTTATGCAAGGAGATGCTTGTGGGTAATAACACTAGCAAACAACAACAGTTTGCATCTTTGTGCAATACCTTTTATTCATTCTCTTATATACCTCTGCTCTGCCAAAGAAGCCATGAAGGAAACTTAGAAGTGAAGAAAAAAAGTTTGTGCCTGATGTAGTAATAAAAGGGGAGCACTGGTAGGAGGACGTAAACAGGAGGGGGTGATGTGGTCTAAGCAATAATTATATATATAGTAGCCCAATGTCTGTGACTAACACTGAAATGCTGGCTGTTCCCTCTGGACAGCGCTGTTACCTGAGTCACGTCCTTCGCCTCCCACCGTGGCGCTCAGCTGACTTCTGCGCCGCTCAAGGGTGCTGCATGGGGAGTGCGGAGCCCAAACGGCCGCTTGCTCCCCCACGGTGGCCCGGCTGAGCGGCGCAGAAGTCAGCCGAGCGCCACGGTGGGAGGTGAAGGGCGGCGGGGTGGTGATGTACACGGCCAGGGGGTGGGGCCCGGCCATGTACCTCACCACCCTGCCCCCCTTCGCCTCCCGGCTGACTTCTGTGACGCTCAGCCGGGCCGCCGCGGGGGAGCCCCAACAGCTGCTTGCGCCGATTACTCCCCGACGGCGGCCTGGCTGAGCGGCGCAGAAGTCAGACAAGGGCCATGGCGGGAGGCGAAGAGGGGCGGGGCGGTGACATGCAGCGTGACAGCAGCTCCAGGCTCCGCCCCTTGGCTATGAATGTCACCGCCCTGCCCCCCTTCGCCTCCCGCCGTGGCGCTCGACTGACTTCTGCACCACTCAGCCGGGCTGCCGCGTGGGAGCAAGTGGCGCAAGCGACCGTTTGGGCTCCGCGCTCCCCATGCAGCACGGGGAGCATGGAGCCCAAACAGCTGTTTGGGCTCCACGGTCCCCCGAGTGAGAGGCAGGAGGGGGAGGAGAAGAGAAAGAGAGACAGGAGGCAGAGGAGAGCTTGGGGAAGAGGGGGAAGAGGAGGAGAGAGACACGGAGCGAGAGACCAGAGGCTCAGGAGAGAAGACCGACATGGAGGAGAGACCTGAAAATCCCATTTTATGACGGGCTAATTGGCTAGTTTTAAGATATTTACAGTAGTGTTTAACTGATTTTAAGGTGACAGGACGACATTTATTAGGGCTAAAGAGGAGAAGGCTGCAGACATGATACCCAGATATACTGAGGGTTCGCAGCATGGAAACAGGAAAAGCCATATATATCTTAGGGTACGTTTACACAGCAACATTATTTTGAAATAACTTAGTCTGCGTCTACATGTCAAGATGGAGGACTTCTTACTCCGACTCCTGTAACCCACATTGTACAAGGAGTAAGGGAAGTCAGAGGAAAAGTGCTCTATTTCGAAATATGTGCTGTGTAGACACTCCCTATTTCGAAATAAGCTAAGCAATTGAAGTTGCTCAATTTGTGTATCTTAATTCGATTTAAGCCCTGCTGTGTAGATGCACCCTTAGAGATATGATACAGGAATAAGTGACAAGATTTAGATATGGGTTGGCTGTGAGAGACTACAAAGGGCAGAATCAAAGAAGGTACATAGATTATAGTTCTGAAAGACAAAGAATTGTGGTGTTGCCCATAATGACTGAAAAAATAGCCTTAAGGACTCAAACATTAGTCTTAAAAAGTTTTTCATTACACTTAAACATTTAGGAGGGAGTAAACTACAAATTAATGGCATCTGCAGAAAGATACAGAGCTAAGAAGAAAAATACAAATACCCCTACAGAGAGGAGAAGCTTGGGATAAACCATTAGTATATCTGAGTAAAAACTTTTAAACATTCCACGGGAGAGAGAAAAAAGGAAAATTAATGCTCAAAGAGGTGGTAGTGGAGATTAAATCAAATATGAGTTTGCATTATTAAGCTTGCAGGAAGCCCAGAAAAGAATAATTAAGGGCAGTTCATGACTACAGTGATCAAATATTTACAGAGTTAACCACCCAACATGCAGGGGAAGTGTAAAACTAAATGTGATGGGATGCGCCACAATTGGCTGACAAACTGTAATCCAAGAAAAGTTATCAATATTCTGCTGTCAAACTGGGAGGTAGTATCTGAAGGGGTGCTGCAAAACTCTCTACAGAGTCTACCACCATTCAACATTTCACTAATGACTAGGATTATGGAGTAGAGACCGTGCTTATAAAATTGAGGCTGACACCAAGATGGTAAGTGTTTGGAGAATAGGACTAACATGCAAAATGACATTAGTAAATTTGAGAATTTGGTCAGAAATCAGTGAAACAAAATTCAATAGACACGAGTGCAAAGTACTACAGTTGGTAAGAAAAAAAAATGATCAAATGTGCAAATGCAAGATGTGGAACAACAAGCTAAGCTGTAGAACTGCAAAAAAGGATCCGGGGAGTACAGTGGATCACACACTGAATAAATGTGTCAATGTGATACATCTGCACACAAGGCTAATATTATGGGGCTCGTTAACAAGAGAATATGTAAACAGTCAGAGATAGTACAGGTTTACTTGGTTCTACTTCACTCTGAGGTTTGCACTAGATGACCTCCTAAAGCCTGTTCTCCAGCCCTACTTTACTCTGATTCTGTGAAATTAACGAGACATTCAGCAGAAAACTCAGCCATTTTTTTTTCATTGCCAAAAAAAAGTTTATCTAGCTGTGAAATGTTATACATGCCCCAGGCAATTGGAATGAGACTAACACTGGTGACAGTACAAAATAAGTATTTTGAAGGCAATAATCCTGCATTAACATGGGCAAGTACAAGGTTATCTAACAAGCTGTTCCATGTCTAATTTTAAGACTCTACAAAAAGTTTCAGAATTATAGGATTAAATAATACATTTTAAAACCCCATGACTTGAGATCACATTCCCTAAAATCCAAAACCACAGCCCTGGGGGAAAACAAACAAACAAACAAACAAAAAACCTCACAAGCATTTTCATCTTTGCCAGCACGTAATTTCTTAACACAACCCAGTGAACCTGCACAACTTTCAGAAACACCTCACTATTGTGCAAGATAAACCTGTGAACTGTTTGGATTTTTTTTAAATGATAGCTTAAACAAATGCCCAACTAACTGCAACCACTAATTTCTAAAATTCCTTCACTGACATCTCACATGGGATTACAGAATGATGTTGCCTTTTTCCTTCACTGCTACAGGTAGTTGCATAGAAAGAAAGCTGTTTAAGTTGGAGTCTGAAGCGTGCTAAAGGTAATAACTGAAAAAACTGAAGCAGATCAGGACTGGAAAAGTGTGAGTTCTCTTCAGAAATTATAGTAATTTACCTTAAAAACAAATACTCACACTTCCTTAAAATCAGATGGTTTATTGCCTTTTAAGTTAACCTCTATAGTATATAATGGAACCTCAAGTTCTCAACATTGGTATGCCTCAAGAAGGAAATACGATGCTGCATCAATGCATCTATAAATATATTAGAAGCAAGAGGAAGACCAAGGACAGGGTAGGCCCACTGCTCAGTGAAAAGGGAGAAACAACAACAGGAAACTTGGCAGGAAGAGGTGCTTAATGACATTTGTTTAGATCTTCACCAAGAAGTTTGATGATGAAGGGATGCCTAACATAATGAATGCTAGTGGAAATGGGGGAGGTTTAGAAGATAAAATGAGAAACAAGTTAAAAATTACTTAGGAAAATTAGATGTCTTCAAGTCACCAGGGCCTGATGAAATGCATCCTAGAATACTCAAGGAGCTGACAGAGGAGATATCTGAGCCTTTAGCTATCATCTTTGAAAAATCATGGAAGTCAGGAGAGATTCCAGAAGACTGGAAAAGGGAAAATATAGTGCCCATCTATAAAAAAGGAAATAAGAACAATCCAGGAAACTACAGACCAGTCTGTTTAGCTTCTGTGCCAAGAAAGATAATGGAGCAGGTAATTAAGGAATTCATCTGCAAACATCTGGAAGGGAATAAGGTGATCAGTAACAGCCAGCATGGACTTATAAAGATAGGCTAACAAGTCTTGTGGATAAGGGAGAAGCAGTGGACATGGTATACTTAGATTTTAGTAAGGCATTTGAGACCTTCTTGCATGATCTTCTTATCAATAAAATAGGCAAACACAACCTAGATGGAGCTACTATAAGGTGGGTGCATAACTGGCTGGATAACCCTTCTCAGAGTAGTTATTAACGGTTCACAGTCATGCGGGAAGGGTATAACAAGTAGGGTTCGGGGTCAGTGTTGGAACCAGTTCTGTTCAATATCTTCATCAACAATTTAGATAATTGCACAGAGTACTACGGATGTTAAAATGCGGTTAATTTGTTGAGTAGTCGATAGAATTTCCATCAACTACTCGACTAGTCGATAGGCACTTCCGCATTCCTCCATTAAAATGTACAAGAGCCCCCACGTGAGGAATGCGGAACTCCGCGTACAGCCCAGGGCCAGCGGGAAGTCTCACTGACTCTCGGCTACACGCGGTGTGCCTGCTTTGAAATGTACAAAAGTCCGCAGCAGGGGCTCTTGTGCATTTCAAAGCCATGGAGCCCAGAGTCAGCAGGGGACTCCCCAGCAGAACCCAGGCTCCACAGCCCTTCAGGTATTTTAAAGGGGTAGTGCCGCTGCATAGCTGAGCCGCGGATCAGCTGTGCAGCAGCAGCTGCCCCTTTGAAACGCTGCCTTGGCATTTGAAAGCAGCAGCGCCGCACAGCTGATCCCCAGCTCAGCTGTGCAGCACTGCCGCTTTGAAGTACCCCCCCAACCCCGCCTTTTGCTGCCTCTATCTCAGAGCCAGCAAGGGAGAGGGGGAGAATCGACTAGTCAACAGACTATCCCATAAGCAAATGCTTATTGGATAGTCAACTAGTCTTTAACATCCCTAGAGAGTACACTTATTAAATTTGCAGGTGATACCAAACTGGAAGGGGTTGCAACTGCTTTGGAGGATAGGGTCAGAACTCAAAGTGATCTGGACAAACTGGAAAAATGGTCTGAAGTAAATAGGATGAAGTTTAATAAGGACAAACACTAAGTACTCTACTTAGGAAGGAAGATTCACACAGAAAGATCTAGGGGTCATAGTGGACCACAAGCTAAATATGAGTCAGTGTGACGCTGTTGCAAAAAAAAAAAAAAAAAAAAAAAAACACACCACCACACCAAACCTACCACAAACAAAAACAAAAACACACACACACACACCCCCCACACGATTCTGGGATGCATTAACAGGAGTGTTGTGAGCAAGACACAAGAAGTCATTCTTCCGCTCTCCTCTACACTGATTAGGCCTCAGCTAGAGTACTGTGTCCAGTTCTGGGCACCACATTTCAAGAAAGCTGTGGAAAAATTGGAAAGGTCCAGAGAAGAGCAACAATAATAATCATCTAAAAAACATGATCTATGAGGGAAGACTGAAATAATTGGGCTTGTTTAGTTTAGAAAAGAGAAGACAGAGGGGACATGATAGCAGTTTTTAAGTATCTAAAAAGGGTGTCACGGAATAAAATTGCCTAGGGAGCTTGTGCAATCTCCATCACTAGAGATATTTAAGAGCAGGTTAGACAGATGTCGATCAGGAATGATCTAGAGTGCTTAGTCCTGCTATGAGGGCAGGGGACTCAGCTTGATCTCTGAAGGTCCCTTTCAGTTCTAGTGTTCTATGATCACTAAGGTGACCCACCTGCATTTAAAGAATATTTTCTCACATTTTTCACTGAGAAAAGTTTTACTTTTCATTTTAATATGGTCTCATTGAAAATGCACTTAACTACCTAAGGAGATACGACTAAATTCTGAAGTTTTCTCATGAATATTCTTCTGAAGCAGAACCATTTCTGAAGCCAGCGGAAAAGAGCAGTTTTAGTTTCTAAAATCAGTTCCGAGAACTTAAAATACATTTAGAACCAGAGCTAAAGCCCTGACCTCCTCCACATGGTGGGAGTGACCAGCTCCATCTCCTCTACATGCACAAGTGGGTCAGGGAACAGTGCATACCTAAATGCCAAAGGAGACTGAGCACAAGAAAACTTATACAGTATGGAGTTTTCAAATCCCACTTTCAGCTTCACTGTAGCTTGGAGAAGAGCTCCTTTTTTGGGCACTAATTTAATTTGTGACAAATATACTGAGTCTGTGAAAAGGTTCAAAATCCAAACATGATCTCCATCCTGATCTGCATAGCATGCAATATAATTCTTCCAGTCTATTCCTCCAAATCCATGAGAAGTGAAAGTATTTAGAGTTTAGCGCTAGAGAAGTGTTGTATGACTAGATATGAAACATTATGGAGTTTTGAATGTTATGACTTAAGATGTTCTGAACTCCAAACCTATGATGTACAGATGCAAAAACCTCTCATGACAGGCATAAGGCCACACAGACAATTTATAACTTGTCTACATACAGCAATTTTTCTGGAATAAGTTAGGGTATGATTTTTAAATGAAACAATTGCTTTGGGTAAACTATGCATGGACACTTGTTCTGGAATAAGATGGCCTTTTCTTGGTTTAGCTTAATCCACTTCCAAGGTGGATTAAACTAACCTGGAAAAAGGAATTCTTATTACAGAAGGGAAATGTTCACACGGCATTATTCCAAATAACTCCATATCCAGACTTCAGCACCCATGCTAGTTTATTACCTTTATGTCATAACCATATGTTTCCCTGATGTCTTCATCAGAATCTGTTTCTTCATCATCATAGTCCATGGTTTGCCGTGGGGATGACGACACACTCCCTATTATACGGTTAAAAGCTGATTGCTGGAAACTAGTCAGGTGACCCTAAGTGACAAAAGAAAAATATGAATGAAGCAGCAAACAAATGGATACAGTAAGGAGCTGCAGCAAAAAATCACTGCTGGAGAGAATGACTATACAAAGGCTCGTTGCCCTCCTTCGGCTTCATGAATACCATCTGTACATGCATAACAGAACCCAGGCAAAACTGTCATCATATCTTAAGGTCTGGGCAGAAAAATCTGGGATAATGTCTAAGAATAAGCCAGAGGGGAGTAATTTTTTTAAAATCTCAAATCCTTTTGAGAAATACTGGCTAACAGACCCTACTGACTTATTTTTATCAGGAGCTATCAGAACATGGTCAGTGGCAGCAAAAGCTTATTCCTCACCATCATCTCAGTAAGTCCCAATCTTGATATGGAGTAAACATCTTTTGCCATTGTAGAAGAACACTTGCAGTCCTCCCTGAAACTACCAAAAAGGCATCAATGGCTTTATGGACAACTATCTGCTAGGAACAGTACTGAGGCCAACATTTCATACAGGCCACTCAGCTTGCCAGAGAGTACTTGTATTTAGACGTCTCAAGTAGGGATGCTAGCGACTAGTCGACTAAACGATAAGCAGGAGCTTATCAATTAGCACCATCGATTAGTCACATCCCCACAGCTGACACACTGCACTGTACAGCAGAGAGAAGCTGGCACGCAATCCCTCCTCCACGTGTTTCTTTTCATTTATCAACACACACACAGACACCAGCTGCACTCTGCATCCCACAGTCTAGGGAAGCAACACATGAAGGCACGGAGTCAGTCCCTGTTCTACGCATGTCTTTTCATTCCACCTGGGGTCTCTGTGCATGTGTGGTGATGAAAAGAAACGCGTGCAGCAGGGACCAACCCAGTGCCTTCATGCACAGCTTACCTGGGCTGTGCAAGGCAGAGCGGCAGCTGGGGTGGTTACGCTGTGAACCGGCACTAGCTGGAACTACCTACCTTTATTGATTAATCAACAGAAAATCTGTCGACTAATCGATTAGGAAAGTAATCGCATTTTAACATCCCTAGACTAAAGCATTTTATAACTACCTACGCCTACTGATGGCTTCTTGCCGTTACCTGGGAGCTACATTCATATCAGTGAACTAAATGACTGACATCTAGTGTTCAACCTAGAATTGCTTCTTTCCCAAGGTGCCCATAGGAAGACTAGCGAAACATAGTAAAGAGTAACATACTCTCACACATCATACCTGTAAGTCAGGGTTAGCTGCTGCTTTCTGTAACTCTGCACTGATTATCTTTTCTGTTTTCTCCCTGGCCGCCTGCTCCACCATGCGCTGGCTGAGAACAGAAAGCTTGGCCAAAGCAGAGGACAGTTCATCAGTGGCCAGAGCCTGCCGTGCTCGGTCCTGCCAGCTCATGGCACGTTCTGTCAGGCACTGCAATGCCTCCCCCTCAGGCAGCCGTACAGGAAGCTTTTGCAGGGATACCAGCAGAGATAAGATGGTTTCAAGTCGGGGCCTTCGAGAACGCATGCAGAGTGTGCACAGGAACTTGACTTCTTTGGCCTGCCAGCTGGAACCCTTCTTTTGGGTGCTAGTTTTGGGAAGGGGCACACAGCTGCTATGAAACCAATCCTTGCAGAGCTCACACTGTAGCATGAACCCACTAGCCGTTTTGCGACAGATACAGAACTTGACTTCCTCTATATGATCCACCATGGTCATCTTAGCCAGGTTAGCTGCCCTGAGAGCATGCATGGCTTCAATCTCCTTCTGTTCCCGGTCCTTGAATAACGCCACCTGCACAGCACAGAGTAATAATAGTGGATAACCCTTCACAGCAAATGGAGACAAGACTTTGCATCCAAAACCAACAACGCTAAAAGGCAAGGCACAAGGCCACACTATGCATCGTACATCTTATCTACAAATAGACATTCTGGAATAAGGTAGGGTGAGATTTTCAAGGAACTCCTAAGCATGACGACTCAAAAACCAGAAGAAAATTCCTTCTAATTACAACTCCCTCCCCAGAATACTGCTCTTCTCTGACTTTCTGACATGATCAATACTTGACATTTATACAGCACCTGTCTTCCCAAAAGCTTCCAAAGCACTCTGCAAACTTAAACAGAGACCCAAGCTGTACCAGAAAACATTTTCCACTGAAAATTTCTAGTATCAACTCACTATGGAGTAGTCTTGCGTAACATTTTTCTCCCCCTCCCCCCCCAAAAAAGACTAGTACCAGGCAACAAGTGACAACCCTATTTTTGCAGTTTTTGTGGGAGGGTTAGAGTAGTTTAATACATACAGAAGAGGGTTTTAAGCCACAGTGTCAGCTTTACTGAAGGTCAGAGAATTTAGAACATAAAATGGCTGCCGTCTGCATTAAAGATTAGGAAGAAACAGAACAGCCTCCTTATATCAATAATTTGATAGTTTCATCTACTAATAATGAATGGTAAAGGCTATGCAGCCTTTAGTCGGGCAAATTTTGCACACTCTTCCCAAAAGGGGGAGAAGGGGAAGACTTCTCAGAAACTTTCTGCTTGCACTAACATTTTGCCTCTAACATGTCTGCTTTTTAACTGACGTCTGAAGGCTACGCTGTCTGAGTAGAACTTAGTTAATTTTGGTGCAGGCAGGGTCAAATCTAATCACATCTTTTTCATGGGTGGTGGCAACTCCTTTGCAGATATTTTGAAAGCATTTAGGTTAATTTACATAAATGGTGAATGGAAGAGTGCATATTTATTAACCCTAGTTCAATTAAAGCTTTTCTTAGCAAATCCCCATTCCATCACTATGTGCTTTACTTTCTGAATTGTACTACCCTCTCCTCCCACTGTCTAAATATGTTCATAACATCCCCAAAACAGCTGAACTGCATGTTTTTATTAGGCCTATTACTGAGGTGTTCATTCCAGTAGCATTCATTTAATGGCCCTCAAGATTTCCCCAAGAATAAGAACACATAGCAGGCTGAACTTTAAATGTAAACAGATTAGCAGTGGTTGAAACATCAACTGACTCTCTCAAAAGCCCCCAAACCACAGAAGACACCAGCCCTTCTACACAGCTCCTCACCACAGATGCAGTGTCCCTGGTCTCCTCCAGCCCATCCTCCAGTTCACTCAGGGATTCCAGATCAAGGTCTTTCTCCTTCTCCATTAATTCCTTCACCCTTTTCCGTCTATTCTTACTGCTTCCATAAATCCCAATATCATTCCTGGGGCTCAGAACCTGTGAATACAAAATCAGCAATGTAAAAAGCAAGGATACTAGTCAGATGAATCTGTTGTTCTTTCAGACAAGAACACTACACTATAGAATAATTACACATCATAGCAGAAACTTTTTTCTACTTCACACCAAGCACACATTCTATTCTATCGGTCTTCTTCGATCTTCTAAGCAGTAATAGAAACCTTTGGTACACCTCACCCAAACAAGATTGAGCATGATCAGATCCCTGCTTCATGTGGAACTGAAATTCCTTATCATAAGGAGGTGTAACCTGTAACTCATATTCCCACTTCTCAGATTGCAGATGGACACCAAGGGCAGTTACATAACTGTCTGCTGCTCACCTGTAACAGGGTGTAGCTTGAGTTCTTCTTTAAGAAAGTCCTTGCCGTGCGCTCCCTCCAGGCACGGGCTGCTGCTACCTGTGACTCCACCTGTGGCAGCGCATCAAGACGTACTGGTATTGGACGGCCTTTTGCCGACAAGTTCTCCAGCTGCTCCAGATAGGCATAGTTGCTACCGTTCTGGGGACGAACACAATACTCTGAACCCCACAACTCCAGCACTGAACTTACTCATTGGCCAGACTTTGCCCTGAAAACCCCTCACACCCCAATCTGAATGATATTTTGACAGCTAAACCTGTGTAACAACTTCCCATTTCATGGAACTGGCCAGCTCACGGAACTAATCATCAGACAGCATTTCACCTCAACTGCTTGTTCAAATCCAAGCAGGTGAATAGTAACCCAAAGTTACTTGCTCATACGTCTCAGGAGCCCATGTGAAATGAGTTGATAATTCTCAGTCTACCTCCCAGTAAACATGTGTTTACATCAAAATGCACCACCACCAATGGCAGTCTCAGACCAGAGATCAAGAACTGCATGGACCATGGAGACAACTTCCCTTTTTTTCCCTAGAGAGGAGCCTCTTAGCCAAGGCTGAGGAAAATCGGTAGGGCAGTACAAAGAGGATAGTTGGACTACTGTTGCTCATGTTGTACCTAATCTGTAGATAGAAGACATCAGTCTTCTGGTTACTTATGAAAGCACTAAACACAGGTGGAATAATCAAAACAAGGACTTGAACATCTGGACGTATGGAGTCTGGCATCACAACTACTCACCTGTAGTGGCATTTTGTAGTCATAACAGCATTAAGACTAAATAAGTGCCTTTACAGAGTTGCATTTGAGGTAGTGGAGAAAACTGATGGCCTTTGCGGTTCATGGTGGGATACCCAAAGGAAACGGAAAAAGAAAGACGCATGTTTCCCATGGGGGTACAGATAGTGGCCTAGAACTCAAGTTCTCAACATGGAAAGAACAGGGAAAGCAACTTTAGAAGTTGAAACAAGTGTCCCTTCCCCTCTGACCTCCTTCATGGACAAAGCTGTTTGAAAGGAGCACATGCCAGCAGATTTCATTGCCTGTTAGTCCTACCTGAATGGCCTCCACTTTGGCTGTCCAGTCTCTAGCTCGTTGCAGGGCTTCTCTCAGTGCCAATACATTGGGCAGGTAAGCTGGAATGTTCTTGGCTTCGTTCACAATGCTTTCCAGGGCCATCATACTTTGTCGTGGTCTAGCATGAGAAAAACCTGATTCCAGCCTCATATCAAAAAAGTGTCAGCCATGTGAAGTCATGATTAGGGCAGGTGGCAGGGCAGAGGTATCACTGTACTGCAGTGCAAGATGCCACAGTGCTGGGCTTGGAGAAGGCTGATCACTACAAGATTCCAGCAGAAATGAGGAAGTTGAGGGCCTCCACACCAAGGTCAGAGTACACTGCATCAGCAACAGACCTCAAATTTAATCTTACGGCCTTTACAGGAAGCAGGTGGTGGTGGTGACAGTGACAGTCTCATGAGCAGGGCTCAACAAATAGTGTAATCTACTCACCCATGGCGAGTAGATTACACCCCAGAGGAGCCAGCGCGGAGCGATCTGTGCATGCGCAGAGCGCAGAACCGTGCAACTGGCGAGCAGGGCTCGCCACCGCTCGGCGAGCCCTGCTCATGAGAGTAAAGAAACAATAGCAAAGCCATTGTGGGAATGCTTAAGTCTTCTCCCTGGGCCACTACCAGCTCCAACAGGGCATCATCTCTAGTACAACTGGTCACGACCCTCAGTTTAAATTTTTAGTGAGTCAGACCACATCAAACAGTGGAGAAGTTGGCTAGATTGTCACAGCCTCCGCTCATCACTGTGTTTCTAAGACAGACTAGACATATACTTAAGGGGACAGGCTCCTTTGAGCTAGAAAGGACTTCTGACTATCAAAGGGCACAGCTATCAAGGGAATGCTCACCTTGCCTGCAGGCAGACCTTGGCCTTCTCTTCCCATCTCTCAGACACTGTAAGCAGCTCCTGCAGCTCAGCCATGGCCTTTTCTACAGCATGATGTGGTGCCAGACCCACACCCGAGTCAATCAGCTTCTTCATCACATCCAGCGTGACCCTCTGAGGATCTGAGAGAGTCAACCTCACCTCATCCAGCCAACGTGCCTGCTGAAGCTCTTGCTTCAGCCGGGGCAGTTCCGGAAGTTCCACATAGAGGCCAGAGCCCATGTCTATCAACATTTGCAGCTTGGAAGAATCTGGGATCTCATCCATCATGGCTTCTTGAGCACGCTCATGGAATTCCTCCACATCATCCAAAAGGTTCTGAAAAAGATGAACAGCAAGCATTGGCAGCCATTCAGCTATGAATATGCATAGTAAAATCAAAGCAAGAGCTGTCTGGCTGGTCGACCAACTGTGTCAACTTAAAATGGCCAGCCACATAAAGAAAGGTTCAGACCTATTCCAGCTATGTGCCATCTGGACTATTAAACCGTCAACACACACAGCTGCAGGTAACAGAGTATTTAAAATAAACACATACTAGTGTTTACTAACAGACTCAAGATGGTAGAGAAAATCATCAGAACCAATAGCAGGATGCTGAAGCCAGATAAAGTCAAATTAGAAAGTTAGAAATAAGGCATGTATTTTTATCTGAGAGGGTGATCTACCACTGCAGTAAAATGTCAGAGGAAGTGGTGGATTCTCTATGTCCTGGGCTGTTCATATTAAGACCAGCTGCCTTTAAGGAAGATACACATTAGCCAAACATGACTGGATTCAGTACAAGAGCAACAGGGTGAAATGTAAGAGCTGATAATACACTGGAGGCCTGACTTGATCTAAATTGGTCTCTTCCAGCCTAAACTACGAATCTGGTGAAAAACAGAGGGAAAAAATACCTTATTTTTCAAATACGTTATTTGTGGAATTGCTTGGATGGCTGATCATTATGGATGCTAATAAAAGTGTATTTGTGTAAACATGTAACAGCTGAAATTTTAGTGGCAACACGTTTACATGCAGGGGGCAGACACACTCTCCAGGAGCCAGCTCGCCACAAGCATTGGCTACCACCTGACCTTCCCCATGTTCCTGCTGCCTCTGATAGGGAGGCAGCAGCACGGGGGCAATCTGCTCCATGAGAGCCGATTACATGCTAACATTCCTAGTGATCAATGTCCATTTCATCCCATACATAATAAAGAACAACATTAATGCCAATAAGGAAGACACACAGATGCAAATAATCTCATGGTTTCAGAGCCCTCTAATCTTCAGAAAGCCAACAAGCTTCTGCTATGAGACACCCCAAATTTGCAAGTTAATGACTAACTCATGAGTTTTACTGAATGGCATACTTAGGTCTGGCCTATACACTTTTGTACTGTTATAACTATTCTGATGAAAAATTAACCCTCTTAACTGAGATAGCTGTATCAGTACAACCCTGAAAGTGGACACATTATGCCAGTGCAAAATGTTGTTTCAGTATAATTTGCTCCTCCAGTCATACTAGACGAAGATCTACCAGTCACGTGCATTTATACTGGTATAACCGCATCTATGCTATAGAGGGTCATAAAGTCCAAGATCAGAAGCACCACTGTGATCATCTACTCTAACCTCCTGTATAACACAGGCCATAGTATTGCCCCAAAACATTTAATAGATCTTTTAGAAAAACATCCGATCGTAATTTTAAAATTGCCAGTAATGGAGAATCCACCACAACACTTGGCAAATTGTTCCAATGGCTACACTCACTGTTAAAAATGTATAGCAAATCTCCTTATGTGGCAAGGCTTTTTCCTAATGCAACTGTCAGATTGAATCAAATACCCAGACAGAGCATCAAGAAATATTCAGAACTAGTCAATTTAAATTCTGTACTCTCAAGTAACTAATGATACAAATCGGTGGCACCCTCTTTCCCAGAGCCTGTGGAAGAGGATGAATACAATAAAAATCAATATTATGCCAAGGCTCCTCTATAGTCTAAGTGGCCCACTTGTATATGCTACTCCCAGTTAGAGAAGTTTATGTTATCAGAGACTTTCTGCAGGATCATGGTCAAAGCCACTACTAACACTTAACACAATTTCCCACTCCCTTGGTTACAGGGAGTGGGAAATTGTGTTCCCAGACACCCCAAATGATTACTATGCTTTTATTGTGCCAAAGATGTAAATTGGTTCCAGGATGCACATTTTTCTTCCCACAAGCAGTTATTGAACTGATGCATCCAGTTCTCTACAGTAGCAACCATGAGAGGGGTCTGGGGTATCCTAACTAAGAGGTTCCATTTCATCCTTGTTGTTACATAACAGCATTTTTCTGGGGTAACTCGGCCTTGCACATTTGAGGAAAAACAATTTGGAAGAACTAGCTGAGCAAGAGAACTGTATGGATTTCGCAGTTCCTCAAGGACGAGGGTTGCATCTCTTTTCAAACACTAGAACCAATATATGATTTGCCACCTTCAGCAGAATGGCAGTACTTACAGATAAACCACTCACTAATGCATCAATTTAATCTGGATGTCCTAAGACTGCCAGAGGTCCTAAAGCTACTAGGAACAGCTTCATAAACTCTGAGGCCCAAATCCACAATGCAGGCTTTACTAACAAAAAGGTACTCTATTGGTCTGGAGTTTTGTGAAAGCGTTGGAAGGGAAGTTAGTGCAGCCACTAAAAGAACCCCAATGGCAGGGGTTAAAATGCTTCTGTGGACCTCAGGCTATGCCTGATACTCAAGAGATTCTATTGCAAAATTACTGGGTGCCACAGAAGCGGTTTAAGGTGTGGGCCTTGCCCTCTGATATTTGCTGGTGCTTTAATAAAGAAAAAGGAAAACTGATGCATGTTCTGGGAGACTGTCCAACAGTGGGAAGCTGTAGAATAAAGAGGATACAGGAGTGAAAATAGGGCTCAGCCTCAACCACCAAGCCTCAGCTGCAAATTATATCCTAGGTATGTGGACCTCATATGCTGAGTTTTGCTACACCAGATAGACATTGACTCGGTGGCCATTATTATTACCAAATGCATGATTTTACAAAAGTAAAGGAGTAGGCTTATGCCCAGAAGAGAAGTATGATATTTGGACTTGTCTGAATAAGCAGCAAAACAGATAGCTTATCAATGTAGACAGATTATATGACTTTAAAGAAACTAGTACGTCATTTCTTGATATATTTGGATAATGAACGCTCAAAATGCTCAACTAATGCCAGACTTCCACTCTATAGAAACCCTTAATGTTCTCTTTCTTAGCTACAATAGATTAAGCTAATTGGGTCTAATCACTATAAGGCTTGTTTTCTAATACTTAAATCATGTGTGCCTCTTCTTTGAACCCACTTCCATTTTCAAACTTTTTTTCAATTGTCAACAGCAGAACTGGACACAGTATTCCAGCAACAGTCACACCAGTGCCAAATAAAGAGGTAAAATAACCCTCCTACTCAAGACTCCCCAGTTTTTTCATCCCAACATCACATTAGTCCTTTGGGATACTACTTTGCACTGGGAGCGCTTGGTCAAAATCAGAGTCATTGCTTTCCAGGATAGAGTCCCTCCTCCTGTACATGTGATCTACATTCTTTGTCCTTAAATGTACACATTTTCTTTTAACTATATTTAACAAACCACATAGTTTGCTTGTTTACCAAACAATCCAGAGCACTCTGTGACCTGCCCTCTTCATTATTTACCACTTCCCCAATTTTGGAATCATCTGCAAACTTTATCAGTGATAATTTTATGCTTTCTTCCAGATAATTAATAGGGCCAAGAAGAGATTTCTGTGGGACCTCACTAAAAAACACCCATGCTACGATTACCCTTTACCTTTTGAGATTTATCAGTTAGCAAGTTTTTAAATCTATTTAATGTGTGCCATGTTTAATATAATATAGTTCTGGGTTTGGTTTTAAATCAAAACGTGCTATTAAGTCCAATGCCTCTCAAATCTAAGAATACTGCATCACTTTATCAAACTTGTTATCTTATAAAAAAAAGTATCTAGTCTGAAGAACCTACTTTCTATAAACCTATGTTATTGGCATTAATTACATTACCTTTAATTCTTTATTAAGGGTACTGTATTATCTGCTACTTTATCTTTCCCTGAACTGAAGGGTAAAATCCCATTTCTTGCCAGTTTGTCATCCAGAGAGCTATTGTGATATGGACCTACGCCCAATGGAAATGGGATAAGTGGTCCACAAATAATGGTGATGTTGGATTTAAGTTCTGTCATCCCTGAAGATCCCATCAAAAGGACTGCTAGACCCCCCGGAGTATTGAGAGGGAAGTGGGGAGGGCACAGACTTTGATGAAGATTGGGGACAAGACCCTTCATCTAAAGTCTTTGCTCCTCTTCCTGTGAGTCCTATCAGACCCATGTCAGAAAGATTTGAGGCTTTTAATGATTCCTCGTGGGCACCACAGTATAAAGACCTAGGAACTTCAAGGCAACCCCTGGAGCCATTTAAGCCATGTAGTTTGAAGTTTTTTCTGAGCAGACAGAGCGAAGTGCCCTCAAAAGGAAGGTCCTGCAGAGTCTGTTGGACCTTATGCGACAGGCCCAAAGATTGAAGCCACTAATGCCAAGGAATTTGGTGTCAAGCCCAGGACCGGCTTTAGGAAGTGCGGGGCCCAATTCGAACAGTTTCGACGGGGCCCCGCAGCAGACAGCAATTTTGGTTGAGCAAAAAAACCAAACAAACAAAAACAAACCACACACCACACGCACACAACAGTTTCAAAGGGGGCACAGGAATTTTGGTTGAGAGAAAAAGAACGGCACAAAAAAATCCCCAGCTACCTCCCCCGCCAAACCCCGGAGGTAGCTAACACCCCCCCAACACGGCGCAGGGAAACCCTGCGCTCAACTCACACCTCCTGTGGCGTAGGCACGCACCACACTCCTCCTCCGGGGCCGACGCCCCCTCCCGCAGCGCGCCCAGCACACTTCCAGCTTCAGGGCGCGGGGCCCCTTTAGGCACGGGGCCCAATTCGGGGGAATCGGGCAAATTGGCTAAGGCCGGCCCTGGTCAAGCCCCTATGCCCCAGTGCCAAAGCAAGTCTTAGCACTGCCTCTCTTAAGATAGACTTCAGCCTAATGTCCCAATCTTTTTTGGTGCAGGGCTTAAAGTCCTTACAGACTTTATTGCATTCCCAATCATGAGCTTCCCCCAAGCAATTAAGACACCTGGAATGAGGGGTTACTCAAAGGCACAGCCTTGTCACAAGAGGCACATGGCGTGAAGCCTGGTGACTGAGGCATCTCCCAGTTGGAAAAGAAAACAGAGAAAGGATAACTAAGTACAGGATTAAAAAAAAAAAAACTCTACACAAAACAACAGAAACGTCCAGTGAGATAAGTGCTTGTAGAGTGACCATCACAGGCAATAAGAAACAAACAGAGGACGCAGGTCGGCATGGGGCTTTATACCAGTGCTCTGAGAGTGTAATTCCCGAGTACAAGAGCTGACCCACTAGCTGTACTCAGAGCACATTCTATTCTGCAGGGGTGAGGAACCTCAGGCCCGGGGGACGAATGCAGCTCTGGCTTGCCTGGATCCAGCCCCTGAGGCTCAGGGCCCGCCCCAAGCTTAGGGAGCCTGTGGTGGCACTCCAACCCCGTTACCCCACTGCGGGGCTGGACCACACAAAATCTACTAGGCTAGGCCCCCTAGGCTCTGGTTCGTGAGGGTGATGTGGTGAGCGTCTTTCTCCTTCTCAGTCAGGGGTGGGTTTTTTCTTCACACTTCTGAGTTTGATGGATCAACAACCCCCGACCCAAGAAAGTTCCCCACCCCTTCTATACTGGAATGGACATGTGCGTGACCTCCAAGAATCTCAATTATGAGTAAGCCTTTTTTTAGTCTACTCCTCAGGGCCGGAAATGCCATGGCAAAAATCTACTTGTCCTGCATTAGAAATTAAGAGATGAAAAATCACACTCAGTTACCCTGTCACTGGAGAACTGTTAATGTACTTTACAGTTTTGTCTGATCTAGTTTTAATCATCCAGATTATGAGATTTCCACCATTTCTGTTGAGAGACTATTCCACAGAGTTCTCAGAGTAAGTTTTCCCTGAAACTCAGCTTAAGTTTTCCTTTAATATCTTCTCTTTTTTTCTTAACTAGGTCCTCCTCAGCTCATTTTAAATAGTTCCCCTTCTTTAAGAACATAAGAAGAAAATAAGAATGACTATACTTGGTCAGACCAAAGGTCCATCCAGCCCAGTACCCTGTCTGCTGACAGTGGCCAATGCCAGGTGTCCCAGAGGGAGTGAATTCGAACAGGTAATGATCAAACGATCCCTCTCCTGCCATCCATCTCCATCCTCTGACAACCAGAGGCTAGGGACACCATTCCTTACCCATACTAGCTAATAGCCATTTATGGACTTAATCCCCATGAATTTATCTATTTCTCTTTTAAACCCTGTTATAGTCCTAGCCTTCACAATCTCCTCAGGGAAGGAGTTTCCACTGATTGACAATGCGCTGTGTGAAGAAGAACTTCCTTTTATTTGTTTTAAACCTGCTGCCCATTAGTTTCATTTGGTGGCCCCTTGTTCTTAAATTATGGGAACAAATAAATAACTTTTCCTTATTCACTTTCTCCACACCAGTCATGATTTTATATACCTCTATCATATCCTCCCTTAGTCTCCTCTTTTCCAAGCTGAAAAGTCCCAGTCTCTTTAATCTCTCCTCATATGGAACCCGTTCCAAACCCCTAATCATTTTTGTTGCCCTTCTCTGAACCTTTTCTAATGCCAGTATATCTTTTTTGAGATGAGAAGACCACATCTGTACACAGTATTCCAGATGTGGGCGTACCATGGATTTATATAAGGGCAATAAAATATTCTCCGTCTTATTCTCTATCCCTTTTTTAATGATTCCTAACATCCTGTTTGCTTTTTTGACTGCTGCTGCACACTGCGTGGACGTCTTCAGAGAACTAGCCACGATGACTCCAAGATCTTTCCTGATTAGTTATAGCTAAATTAGCCCCCATCATATTATATGTATAGTTGGGGTTATTTTTTCCAATGTGCATTACTTTACATTTATCCACATTACATTTCATTTGCCATTTTGTTGCCCAGTCACTTAGTTTGGTGAGATCTTTTTGAAGCTCTTCACAGTCTGCTTTGGTCTTAACTACCTTGAGCAGTTCAGTATCATCTGCAAACTTTGCCACCTCACTGTTTACCCCTTCCTCCAGATAAATTATGAATATTTTGAACAGGATTGGTCCTAGGACTGACCCTTGGGGAACATCACTAGTTACACCTCTCCATTCTGAAAATTTACGATTTATTCCTACCCTTTGTTTCCTGCCTTTTAACCTGTTCTCAGTCCATGAAAGGATCTTCCCTCTTATCCCATGACAATTTAATTTACACAAGAGCCTTTGGTGAGGGACCTTGTCAAAGGCTTTCTGGAAATCTAAGTAAACTATATCTACTGGATCCCCCTTGTCCACATGTTTGTTGACCCCTTCAAAGAACTCTAATAGATTAGTAAGACATGATTTCCCTTTACAGAAACCATGTTGACTTTTGCCCAACAAATTATGTTCTTCTAAATGCCTGACAATTTTATTTTTTACTATTGTTTCGACTAATTTGCCCGGTACTGATGCTAGACTTACCGGTCTGTAATTGCCAGGATTGCCTCTAGGGCCCTTTTTAAATATTGGTGTTACATTAGCTATCTTCCAGTCATTGGGTACAGAAGCCGATTTAAAGGATAGGTTACAAACCATAGTTAATAGTTCCGCAATTTCACATTTGAGTTTTCAGAATTCCTGGGTGAATGCCATCTGGTCCCGGTGACTTGTTACTGTTAAGTTTATCAATTAATTCCAAAACCTCCTCTAATGACACTTCAATGTGTGACAAGTCCTCAGATTTGTCACCTACAAAGGACGGGTCAGGTTTGGGAATCTCCCTAACATCCTCAGCCGTGAAGACTGAAGCAAAGAATTCATTTAGTTTCTCCGCAATTACTTTATCGTCTTTAAGTGCTCCTTTTGTAGCTCGATTGTCTAGGGGCCCCACTGGTTGTTTAGCCAGCTTCCTGCTTCTGGTGTACTTAAACATTTTGTTATTACCTTTTCAGTGTTTGGCTAGCTGTTCTTCAAACTCCTTTTTGGCTTTTCTTATTACATTTTTACACTTAATTTGGCAGTGTGTATGCTCCTTTCTATCTACCCCACTAGGATGTGACTTCCACTTTTTAAAAGATGTCTTTTTATCTTTCATTGCTTCTTTTACATGGTTGTTAAGCCATAGTGGCTCTTTTTTAGTTCTTCCATGTTTTTTAATTTGGGATATACATTTAAATTGGGCCTCTATTATGGTGTCTTTGAAAAGTGTCCATGCAGCTTGGAGGGATTTTACTTTAGTCACTGTACCTTTCAATTTCTGTTTAACTAACCTCCTCATTTTTGCATAGTTCCCCTTTTTGAAATTAAATGCCACAGCGTTGGGCTGCTGAGGTTTTCGTCTCACCACAAGAATGTTAAATGTTATATTATGGTCACTATTTCCAAGTGGTCCTGTAATAGTTACCTTTTGGACCAGATCCTGCGTGCCACTCAGGACTAAATCGAGAATTGCCTCTCCCCTTGTGGGTTCCTGAACCAGCTGCTCCAAGCAGTAGTTTAAGATATCAAGAAATTTTGTCTCTGCATCTCGTCCTGATGTGACCTGTACCCAGTCAATATGGGGATAGTTGAAATCCCCCACTATTATTGAGTTCTTTATTTTGACAGCCTCTCTAATCTCCCTTAGCATTTCATAATCCCTATTACTGTCCTGGTCAGGTGGTCGATAATAGATCCCTACTGTTATATTCTTATTAGAGCAGGGAATTACTCTCCATAGCGATTCTATGGAACATGTTGATTCATTTAAGATTTTTACTTCATTTGATTCTAAATTTTCTTTCACATATAATGCCACTCCCCCACCCACACAACCTGTTCTGTCCTTCTGATATATTTTGTACCCCGGAATGATTGTGTCCCATTGATTGTCCTCGCTCCACCAGGTTTCTGTGATGCCTATTATATCAGTATCCTCCTTTAACACGAGGCATTCTAGTTCACCCATCTTATTTTTTAGAATTCTAGCATTTGTGTACAAGCACTTTAAAAACTTGTCACTGTTTATTTTTCTGCCCTTTTCTGATGTGTCAGATTCTTATGTGAATGTTTTTCATCTGATCTGGCCCATACTTTATCCTCTTTCATCCTCTCCTTGTGACTAAAATCTAAAGAATCTCTAACAATAGACTCTCCTCTAAAAGACATCATTTATGAATATGTCTTTTCTTGATGTTTACACCCTTCAAATATTTATAGATTTTTATTCGCCTCTACTCCTGACCAACCTTGGCACAGTTGACAGCTTTAAGATTTCCTCAAATTAATGCTCTCTCTAGCCCTTTACCTTTTTTTCTTTGTCTCTCTGAACGTCTTCCACTTTGTCAGTGATTTTCTGGCGCCTAGAACTGAAAACGTAATACAGGCAGGCACTGTAACTCCATACCTGTTGATGCCTACAAAAGCTCAAGTGCCAGACAGCTTTCCAGCCCCTTGAGAGCAGCTGGGGAGATATCCCATTCCAAGTGATAAAACAACAGAAATCGCAAAATGAAAGGAAAAATTTTTGCTATTTTTCCCTCGGAGTTAAAATAATTTTTCATAACCTTTGTTACCTTGTCACCAGAGCACAGCAACAATGCTCATTCTCTGCTCAACTGCACCAAAGCAGATTGATGGAAACCAGAAAACCTCAGTAGCTAAGAAAGGACAAGTCCGGAGAATAGTATACTTCTAGAGCAGAAATGGTGGAAAAAGGGACGGCAAAGAAAAATCAGAAAAGGCAAAGTAACAGGAGGCAAAATTACCTTGCACCATACTAGGAAATTTCAGGTGTTAGAAAAACCACTGTGCCAAACAACAGATGCAAACCTACCTTTACTTGTCGGGCCTGGCTGATGACACATGGAAGGCTGAATAGCTGTTGGACAAATGCTTTCAGCTCCTCCACTGTCAGCTTGGTCCTAGTCCTCCCGCTATCTGGGCTCAGCCTGCTGTATGAGTTAAGAAATGCAAAGTTACCAACAAGATTAGATGAAACACTGGACAACACTCACTTGAATGAGCTCCCATCAGTAGAGAGTATCAGGATTATTAAGAAATTTAAAAGTCTCATCACTTCAGTGCTCATGGGACCATAAACTGAATCTCCAAGTCAATTCCATTCACAGGCACCACAGCGCTCCCAAGTATTATCAAGGAGCCAGTAAAATCTCCAGCTCTCTAACATGCACATTGTAATTTAATAGCAAACACAGTGTCTACTGAGGTGAACACAATGTACCATTACATCAAGAACATATTTAGGAGTTACCACAACCGGCAATAGGTTAAAATGAGTAGATGCGCCAAACAGAAGTTACTTTACAGTAATTGGAGTTCCTTTAGATGCTTTCATTCACATAGATCCACCTGTATGAGCATGCAAGTTTAGTAACTTTTACCCAGAAGTTTATCCTTTGGGGCTACATGTATGTCTTGGGCACATTACTGCAGATACAGAGAGAAGTTGAGAGGGAACTGCCCCAAACACCACTCAATTCCTCAAGTAATTCAGGTAAGGGGTACTCATCAGTGGTGAAGGAAGGCTGATCCAGCATGTGTGTGGGCAAAAACCATCTTGAAGACCTTCAGTAACTGTAAGGTAATTAACCATGTTTTTCTACAAGGTAGGTAATTGGAATCCTATCTAAATAATGACTGTAGAACTGCCATACTAAGCTGCATATCTGGTCTAACAGCTGTCACAGCAGAGTACTAATAAATGTATGAGCTTAACTGCAAATAGCTATGGTCCTACCAAATTCAGAGACCATTTTGGTCGATTTCACGAGAAGATGATTTTAAAAAACCATGATCATCATGATTTTAGCTATTTAAATCTAAAATTTCATGGTGTTGTAATTATAAGAGTCCTGACCCAAAAAGGAGTTGTTGGGGGCTCACAAGGCTATTATAGGGGGGCTGCAGTACTTCTAACCCTTACTTCTGCACTGCTGCAGATTGTGGCACCATCTTCAGAGCAATTATAAATTGGTAATACAAATAATTGATCTTAAACATTCATAATTTTTTAATATAAATTAGGGATGTTAAGAGTTTAACCAGTTAACTTATAAGCTGATGCTTTTCAATTAATGTTACTGGTTAAACTCTGCTCACCTGGGGAGTTGGACGTCCCTCTCCCCCGTCCCCCCCTTGCAGGCTCTGCATTTGAACTTGGAGTCAGCAGGCAGGCTCAGTCGCAGGGAGCTGGCGGCCCCTGTGCGCACAGGGCTGTGCCAGCCCCACCTCCCGGAGTACTGGTTGTTCTATGTTGCAGGTTCTGCAGCCAGAGGGCTCCTGGCAAGTGCCAGCTGCCAGCCCTCTCTCTCAGGATCCCAGGCCAGCTGGTGTTCCCTCTAATTTTTTCCATCCATGGGCAGACTGAATTTTGGTATATAATATGTGTATCAATATTGAAATAATGTGTGGATACGGACCACTGGTACAAACAAAAAACCTAAATATATATATTTTAAGTGCATAGATATGGAAGATGATAGACATAACTTACAAGTCACTGTTTAAGATATTTAATATGAAATAAAATAAAAATTCAAACTGCCCTTGGAGTGCATACATTTTACCATCTTTTCTAACTACTCCACGCTGGTAAACACACCAAAATGTGGTATACCCAAAACAGCTATAAAGAAAGGTGTGACCATTAAGTGAAAGCAGAAAACTCTCTCCTCCTCCCATACATAGGGCACTAAATCTTCAGGGAAAAACTTTTCACAAAATGAAGCGTCTGACAAGAATACTGTGCTATGGATTTTGGTTCACTAAACCCTGCATCTCATCTGAACATACCTCAGCTTTAAGATGCTGGAAAACATCTATGAGTCAACCGCGTAAATATCATGCCCTCATTGCAAATATTAATACGATTTTCTCTGAAGGCGTGTTAAAGGCACTCAGTTTTATACAATTTGTAAGGGATATCAACTTAATGCTTCACCCACAGAAAACAGTAAAAATAAATAATAAAGGAAGCACCACAGAAAGCAAACCAATGACAACATTGAAAATACAAGGGGAAATAAAAAAAAAAAGCCGTGAGTTATGTGTATTTGAAATGAGTGTTTAGGACCCTCACACACTATGCAAATGCTGCAGAGCCCTGTAGAAAGAGGCAAAGATTTCCTGGTTTCACAAAGTTAAAAAAATCAAGAGTAGGCTCATTATATATTAACACCCCTCTCCAAAGGAAACTAACAAATGGCTTTAGAGTTTGCATCCCTGCTTCAAAACACTTGCAAATAAGGTCTTCAACCTGCAAGCAAACACTAAACCTCCGAAGAATCAGATACTACACTAGATAAAAGACCTGGTGTCTGGCCTTAAAGGTTTTCAATGCCTGTCCCCAAATTGTAAAAAATAATGTGTCTCTCTTGTCAGGAGACCAAGTGGTTTCCACTGAAGTTTAGAACTTGTTTGGGAAGAGAGGCATCTCCCCTGACTCAGTCAGGCATGACAGGTTAAAAATACAAGACATTAGATTCCTTTTTAAAAAACAAACCACAGTTACTGGAGTTCTTCTTCAGCCAGAACTTGTGTCTCTCCTCCTAGCCCCATAGCCCAGCTAGGGCTCAAAGGAATCTCACTCTCCTCTGCCTGCTGCCCAGCACAGCTGGAGCTCAGTCTTTCAGTCCCTCCCAAGTCCCCAGGCAGTCCAGCTGGGGCTGCATGGAGTGGAATGCTGCTCTGTCTGCCCAAGTGTCACAGGCAACCTGGCTGGGAGTGGGACACCCCAAACTTAGTCCATTTCCCCAACCCTGCCTAACCCAACCCTACATTCCACTGCCTCTCCCCGCTCACCTTCCACAGTCTTCATCAAGATCCAGGTCCTGGAGCCTCAGAGGCACCTAATTAGTGGAACGACAGCCATGCTTGCCCCTTATCAGATGCATGGCCCTTCATTTCCTCCTGTGGGAAACTATGGTCACAACTGCCAGCCCTATGCCTGGAGCTCTGCTGCTGCCTTGCCTGGGGCTCTGCTGCTGCCCAGCATCCCTTCCCGGTGTACCTGGCATTTCACCTTCGTCCTGCCTGTGCCCTGCACCCGGGGTCCCCATTACAGAGGTTCCAGTGCCAATGGCCCACAATGAATCAGACAACCACATCTATTTATTATCTTTGACAAGTGCCTTTATTAACAACAAAAACAGCCCAGCCTTATGTGCAAAAATTAAACTAACTTTTAAAACTTTGTGCATAGTATCCCTGAGCTATCCAAACCTCAAGCCACAAAACGTCAGATTTTACTTTCAATTCTACTGCTTATTTTTGTTAAGAAAAATTAACATGTTTACATGCTCTGGGGACAGTCTTGAGCAAAGCTGATTAATAGTAACACCAGCACTAGAACATACATGTTCTGCAGGCACAGACGTTGCTGGAATGCAAAGGTAACTGTTTGCCAGTTTTCCAAGCCTGGGAAAACGCTGTGCATTGACCTTCCACCACTCCAGTGGACTGCAGTCCAGTGAAAGGCAAGGCTCCCTGAAGTAATTTTCCAGTTCTTTTTCCACCGTATTCCCCTCATTCTCCTTGTCGGTGTAATCTTCACCTAGAAGTATCACTATGGCACTTGTCTTTTTCTTCAACTCTGGCTCTATTGACTCATCTGGCTCAGAACCTCTCAGTTCAGCCACAGCACTTGGAGGTTCTTCTATTGCCAATTTTGACGCAAGTTCTAGAAGCTTTGCCTTAGCAGCAATCTGGACAACAGATGAAAGAAACCGCATGTGCTTATGGCGTGGATCTAACAAGGAAGCAATAAGTGCCGGTTTAGCAGCAATTTCAGGATCACTGGGTGTCATGAGATGCTCCAAAGAGCGACGAACAGCATCTTTGAAGGCAGCGACAGTTTTATTTTCAGCAGAAGCTTCGCTTTTGAGATGAGTGTGGAGAAGACTGTTGCAAATTGGATAAATATTTGAAATTGACTCTGACTGTTTAGCAGACATGACAGTTTCAGAGCACTTTAAAGTGGAAAGCACTGGTAAGAGATCCTCCATTAGCTGCCAGTGCTCATCACACAGCTGAAGCACTCGGGCATCAGAATTTTTTATTACAGTGCTATCTGAAAGCACAGCTGTTATTGCCCTCCTTTGTTCAATGAGTCTTTCAAACATGTCATATACTGAAGTCCAGTGAGTTTTACAGGACTGGATCAGACGGCGTTGCTGAACCTGAAGCTGAGCTTGTTTTCTTTCGAGTGCTTTTGTGGCCACGGTGCTGTGGTGGAAGTGTGCAACTAGTTTACTTGCAGCTGCAACTGCACGCTCCACGTGAGTGTCAGAGAGTCCACTGTTTACGGCTAGCTGCAAGGTATGGGCAAAACAATGGATGGATTCCCATGCAGCACACCTTGATGTGTTGGCGAACATAATATTGTTTGCAGTGTCATGTACGCATGCCAGGACACGGCCTGCCAGTCCCCATCTTTCAACTGCAGTATTCACTTTTGCAGCAAGGTTTTCTGCTGTATGCCAATCTGCAAGACTTTCAGTTTGTAGAACTGAGCATTGAAGCTCCCAATTGTCAATGTAATGGCAAGTGACAGTCATGTAGCTTTCTGTAGCTAACGCAGTCCAGCAGGCAGTGGTTAAAGCTACTGTAACAGCTTTGTCCAATTTTTCTCGGAGAGACTTGACACAGGCTTCATAGCACTTTTCTAATCGCAAGGTCATTGTCTGTCTCTCAGGTACACAGTATTCAGGTTCTACAAAACGCATCAGCGCACGAAAACCTGCACCCTCAGTAACACTTACAGGTAGCATGTCTGTAGTGATCATGGTGCACAACAATTCCGTTAGTTGTTCCTCACGCTGTGTGTTGCATCTTCTTGGAGAAATGCCAGAAGCAAATGCTGTCAGTGTTGTTTGATTTCTGCTTTCTGTTTCACGTGAAACAGAAGGATGTTTCAGCTTCAAATGGTTGAGCATTGATCCGGTACTCCTTGCATACCTCAGCTCTGCGGAACACAGTTTACATTTAACAGTGTCTTCGCTTATTTTTGTGAAATGATTCCAGGCAGCACTCTTTTTTGATCGCTCCATCTTAACTATGCAACAGCTGTCACCAAAAATAAAATAAAAAAAACTTCAATGCTGTTTCAACTATGAAGAATGCTGGCAAAGTGTCACAAACAGGTGGGACACAGTATTATTGCTGTATTTTTCTCAGGAAAACAAGGAAGCTGCTTGAAGGTGGCTAAGTGTGAGGGTGGGAGGATTACTTTTGGGGGGCAGGGGCAAAGATGTGGGATACAAGGGATCTGAAAGGACACTAGCCAAGTGTGAGGGAAGGAGGACTACTTTGTGGGGGAAAACAGACATGTGGTGGCGGGGGGACCTTGAAGACACTAAAGCATGGGGGAGGGGGGAATGTTTTGTGCAGGAAGATTACGGAAATGCTGACAGCCAAGCCCTAGTAGGGACCAGCAGCCCACATTAAGAATGCTGGTGCCAAGACAGGCATACAGGAAATTATTGGTGGCAGGTAACAGCAGAGCTCTAGGTTGCAGCAGCAGCCAGGACATTGTGCGAACCAGAAGGCTAACTGCAGGAAAGCTGAGGTGGGTGACCAGCACCAGAGACCTGTAATTGGCTGGGATGCTACTGGTGGCAGTACTCAACACCAGGAGCCCAGGACCCACGGAGAGGAGCTGGCAGCAGAGAGCCGGTGCACACATGGAGCCTGTCAGCTCCTAATACAGAGCCGCAGCAGGGGCAGCCTAGGAGTGGGGCCATCTTGCTGAGACCATCACATGCCTGCCAACTTCTACTGCAGAGCCCGCAGCTGGCTGTAGTACATCCCCCAGCAAAACTAACAGTTAACCATATAATCAATAGGATTTGTAATTGTTACATGGTTACCATTTTAAATGATTTTTTTACATCCCTAATAAATTAAATGTTTACAGTATAGTTAAGATTAGGAAATAAATGGTTAATATATTAGGAGAAATTTATGTGTAGTTACTTTTTTTTCCTGTACATACTTTAAAAAAAAAGTGAATAGAAAAAACCCTGGTGTCCAACTGACATGTTTGCTTTGAAAGTATTACAATAGCAGATTTGCTCTGCATTAGCTGTTATCTATATTTATTACATTTTAGAGTGAAAGAGAGAGAACTGGAAGTGACCACTATGTTCCGGTTGCCTAACATTTTTCATCAGAAAGGACTCCTCAGTGTGCCAGAAATCATGAGTGTCTCACATGCCTTAATCGTTGCAAGAAACCTCTGATACTGAGTAGAGGTCAGTCCACAGGCTACAGAAGCCATTTTCTTTTTCCTTGAAACCCCTCCCTTTCAGCTTTGGCTAAGATACAAACTGCTGAAAGTTAACATTTCCATTCCCTCCCTTGCATTCCTCAGAATAATTCCCTGGTCTGCCAACTGAACAACTCAACACGACCATTCGGAGATCAGGCTGATGCCACCACTGCAACACTAGTACACTCATCACATACAGGGAACATCTGAGCTCTGCTGGAAGAGGGAGGCTTGTGGGGGGTGGGAGGGAAGAGGATAGGGCAATACAATATCTCTGACGCCGCAAACCAGCAGAGGACCCAGTGCCACTGTAGCCCGTACCTCCCCCCACTACGGGGATCACCACATGAGGTAGGAATGGTGAGAGCTGGACCAAGCTTCATGGACTGCACCTCTGTATACAGCTGACCAGCCCCACTGCTACAGCCAGATGCAGTAGTTGGTGCTGTAGTTCAATTGTAGCCTGTGCTACAATTCTGAAGCTTGATGGTTCAAACTCTGATGATCATGCAGTAGGTACAGTTGCACATAAAAATCACATTCTATCTTTTCTTTGAAAAAGAAAAACTACAGTAGAAGAACATTTAGGTTATAAAAGTCAAGCCATTCAAAAGTTCGGAAGTGCCAGAATTCAGGCTGCCCAAGCAACTAATTCAGCCCCTCATGTTTGTGCATAATGATAGGGGAGTCATACACCTGGCATTTCTCAACTTCTGAGTGCTTGACTTTGCAACCAAAAGAAGGCAGCACTTTTAAGCCGGTTTCCCATTTCCACTGGTATACTTGACCCACACTTCTATTTTCTTTAACTCTCAATTTGCATTATTTACATTTTTGCTGATCTGTCTCTTTCCCTGAAACCCCTTTCAACGTCACTGAATCCTTAGTCTGCACCCGAAACCCCTCTCCTTTACTCATGCTTCTATAGTTCAGTACACAGATCTGCTGACAAACAAGATGCTGAACAAGATCTGTGACAGTATGGTCCCCTTACTGCAGCATTCCTGCCACTACCTCCCTAATCCCCACTACTGGAGAAAGAGGATTGTGGGCTTCTACGAAGTCATGCTGGAAGCCTCAGGGGCCCTGCATTTCAGCAACCAAGTACAAGTAGAAAAGACTGAAAAGCTCCTGGCCATACCTGTGTTTTTGCTTTTTGCTCAGAAGTAGCTGTGCCACCGAAGCACAGGTCTCTGCCTCTTTCACAGCATCTCTGAGCCTGCGAAAAAGATCATTCTCTGGATACTTCCTGTCTTCTGCATCCTCCAGCATCACTCTCAACTCAATCACATCTGCAATAACAGGATACAAATAGTTTGTGCGTAGAAATTAACACTTTCTTAGTCTTTGTTACTAGACCCCAAACAAGCTCCCCACCATGTTAGCTACATCTCAAAAGCACAGCAGCTATGGAAAGCATCAGTTTAGTTTGTTTCTCATTTTCAATTAGCTCCATTGCCCTACTTCCATGAAGAACATTTCCCACCTCTCACCTAGCTGGAATACCCCACATCAATCCAATTCTTTATGTCACTCACTGGACAAGCGGGCTAAACAAAGGTGGGGATTAGGGATGTATAATCCCAATTAATCAGTTAACCGGTTAAAAGTTAGGTAAACGTTTGACCGGTTAACCAAACTATGTGGGACCTTGGGTGGGGGACCACTCCAGCCCGGTGGGCTGCCATTCCCAGCCACTCGAGTTGGGCAGCCAGACCCACGCAGAGGCCCAGCAGGGATTCCCCTAAACAAACTGTTACACTGTGCAACAATGGAAGTCTGACCTTTCTTGTGGTTGAGGTTGGCAGCCAGTGCCTCTGTAACTCTACTGACCCAAGTGTCATAGGACTGTGCTCTAACTTTCACTCCATACAGAAGAGAAGGGAGGTCCTCTAATGGGTACCGGTACCTATATATAAACAGGAAGAGCATTAAACCTCCTATAATACAAAAGACATCAGGTTCTTTAATCCTCATCTGTTGGATTCTGTGAATAAGAAAGTATGTATTACACCCAGATTTCTTGGCCTCACGGGGAAGATATAAGAAATGAGAAGACTATCCTTGTTAGTTAGAAAGAGGTAGGTAAAACCAACTGCTATAGTTTACCGTAAATCTTTGGATAACAGGACCAATTGCACATGGGAAAAGAGAGATGGGGAAACATGTACCTGAGACACTTTTTCTGCATGGGACAGGGACACAAATCAGTCGGATGATACAGGCATACGAGCCGCTCCGGATTACAAGAGCAAGTAAGAGCAGACAAGAAGCAAGTCGTCCTGCAGGCTGCACACTGACGCTCGTCATCTGGAACCAGTTCAAACACCTCCTCTTCTGACATCAGCACTCCCTAACAAAAATTTGACACTTGATAAGCACGAGTCAGAGAATCAGCACACTTCCTTACAAAACATCTTTAAACCTTGCACCGCATCAACACGATGAAAAGCAAGAGCTGCAATCAGAGTACTCACCATCTGCACAACTGACTCCCTTAAGCGTGTTTCCTCCTCTGTCATGAGAGTCATTTCCTTGCAGACCATGGCAGCAAGCCCCACATCTAAACACTCTGGATCTGCTGCCATCTTGAAGATCAGCTCCTCATGGGAGAAGACACAGTGACGCCTTAGTCGTCGATAATGATTCACACACTGACGTCCAATAGGAAGCTAGGAAATGCCAAGAACCAACCAAGTCATTATCTGAGGCCATGTTTCAAAGGACTGTCCCTCACCTCCCCACTCTCCTTCCCTCAAATACATCAAGAACAGTGTCTATATGGAGATTAACATAATTTGTCCATTATATTTGTCTGTTACCAGAACCAAGGTCTCCAGAGCCTACAGGAAGAAAGCCATGTTTTATATCTTTTTTGGCATACAAACAACCTAAAGAGTTAGGTATATGGATTTCTGGAGGCTAGTGGGTCCATATATTAGACTAAGCAAAAGGACTCTAATATTCTCTCTCCCATCACATCACCAGCATTGCCCTGCCCCCAGCTCCAGACAGCTCCTCAGACCCTTATATCGCTCCCACACAGAGGGGGTGTGTGTGTCAACTTAAGCCGCTGCCACCACCAGCTCCTGCCCCCAACTGCCTTCCGCAATGACCAGTCTCTTCCCCCACAGCCCTACCAGCTGCAGCCCGCTTGCCCAACACAAGCATTGCAGCTGACTGGGCCTGGCCCTGGTCTTGTGCCACGTTACCATCGCCGCCAGCCACCAGGGCCTGCCACCTTGCCCCGGCTGCCTTTCCTGCTGACCAGCCTCTTCCACCACATCCCTACTGGCTGCAGCCCCTCCTCACACCACCCCAACACCCTAACTCACGCCCTGCCCGCCTTCCCCAAGCCGGGACTCTGCGCCTCCAGCCTGCTCAATCACTGCCTTGCAGAGACCGCACACCCCAAGCCGCCTTATACACCGTAGTTCTACTGCCTCAATCGCCCACGAGGTTAAAGCACTGGCACCAGCTTCCTGTTGGGGAGGGGGACAGAAAGCACCAAGGCTCCCAGCAAGATACTGCTTCCCTTCCCCCTCCCTGGCTGGGGGAAGGGAAGTGGCAGCGTGCAGGGAGCCTCTGGGCTCTCTCATCCCTGCCCCCCTCCTCCAAGAAGCCGGCGCTGGTGCTTCAACCTTATGGGAGGAGCTGAGCTGGAGAGTGACGGGGCTGGAGGTGTGGGGTCTCAGCAGAGCAGTGAATAAGGAGGCCAGAGAGAGGGGGGTTGGCGAGCATAGCGAACAGGGGGCGCAGCTCCCTAGTAGCTAGTTAAAAAAAGTGAACCCAGTATCTGTGTCTAGCTATGTGTGTCATGGTACAGTAGGGGTCTGGAGATAATTCTCATACAATTAAGAACTGCTCTGGAGAACACAGCTGCAAGCACTTTGGGGTTTAGTACAGTGGAGTATCTAGTCTACACAAGTGCAGGAAGGACAACTGCATTAGAGACCACCTCTGCAGCCTTGGCAGTTAACAGAAGTGTGAATTGTGAGGTTTAGTTCAGACACACGCTTAAAAGGGAGCTAAAATTTGTAATGGTCAATTTAAAAGTATTTAGAGTTGATTTTTAAGCCCTTCAAAATTAATTTTCTTGATGGAAACGCAAATGAACGCTATAGCAGACATAGGTACTGCTGTAACAAAATTCCTATCCAGATAAACAAGTTACTAACATTCTCCTAATAAAGGCCAGCTAGCAGAGACATTGACAGACATATGCAACAGAACGCACCCAGTCCGCAGTGCAGAAATTCACAGCCTCAGCAAAGTTGTAGCCCTGGTTAAATCCGGAGTGATAAGCACGAGGAAAAGTCACAACAAACTCACCAGCGCACTGATTGGTCCTGTACACCTACATATAAAGCAGGGGAGGGGAAAAGGAAAGAGAAAACTTTGAGATTGGCAGCAGACAGAAAACTGAAATAATTTATAAAAAAAAGACACTGAAACCATCTCCTTTCACCTGTAGGAGACCCTATGGAATTTAGCTAGCACAGGAGAAATTAGGAGAGTATTTATCCTTTTGAAAAGTAAACTTTTGACAATTTTACTATAAAAAGTTAAATAAAAGAATCAGCAGTTAAAGGCCCAGCACTCGGCTGTCCCTTTTTGTGATTGAAGCAGAAAGTTTCTCTATCAGTGAGTGAATCATTACTTAACCCTTCACAACACACAGTTTAAAAGCTTCTGGGAAACCAGATACTTTGCTTTGTTGGGACATCTGCCTGAGATGCAATTTAGTCCACCAAAAATGTCCCTTCAAACCAAAGTAACTACCATTCACAATTCATATTTTACAAAAATGTAGACTTTATAAAACCTGAGAAACGGAAATGTTTTCCTGTTTGTTTTTTTTAACTCCAAAGGAAACATTTAATATGCACAACTCCCTTGCAGCCATTATGTCATGTCACATTGCAGAGAACCTGAAAGTGAAAGCGTTTAAAACAAAAGTGAATCTATAAATTCAATATCACTGATTTTCACTGGCCAAGCTAACTAAAAAACAAACAGCAAAAGCAGGATACATGACTTCTAAAGATTTCAGTTTTAATAATCTACGTCAATAGCTACAAAGGAAAAGAATCTGTTTACACAAGATTTTAAACTGACAACATCGTATTAATCTGATTCATATTAGGGATGTTAATGCTTAACTGGGAAGCCTCATCCTTAATGCAGCGGGGCCCGGGCCCAGCACTGAGCACAGGAGCATTCCACCCCAGCTGAAACAGCCCCCAACCACTTCAAAGGGGCCAATCCAGCCCAGCTGGGCTGGAGCATCCTCTTCTCCCTCCCCTCTCCCCAGGCCTTGTTTAATTGGTTAACTGGTTCAACTTAACTTTTAACCAGTCAAGTAATTAAAGAGAATTTTACATCCCTAGTTCATGACAACATTCTCTTAATTCCAGATTCAAAAAGGAATGGTCATATGAGAATTTCCAGGGTTATAATTAATGCTAACAAAAATTTGGGAAGACTAAACACCATGCTTCAGGGCTTAAATCAATCTCCAACTGTCTTCTGCCTACAACAGAGTTTCTTGCACTTTCCTCTGAAACATCCACTGGACACCCTCAGTGACAGGACACTGGACTATATTAATGGTGACATTTAACCAAAGCCCAGGTTTTAAATTATATTTAATGAACATTAAATTCAGACATCTGATTCTTTAACTGTTGATAAATACAAGAACAAAAATCAAATTATGATATGCAATGAGTATATTTGTTCCATATCATATTTTATTTAAAACTTTTGGGGGTCTTTTTGCAAGAGGTTTCTCTCCTGATCAGGTGAGCCACTTGATATCATTTGACAATGAGAACACACCAGTAAAAACTGAATTCTGCTACATACATCTACACCGACTTCAATTTCACACTGAAGTCCTTCTACTGTAGCATGCTAAAAAATTAGATGAAAGACTATCCCTTAACTGATTAACTAGATCCAAAGGATCACCATAAGAGTTCTTAAATGATATTCCATCACATCATAAAGTAAATCTGTCACAAAGCAAAAGGCATATACAAAAGCAGTGGGTTACAGAGGTATAGAAGAAATTCTCCTGTCCTACTCACGGGTACACCATGCTCCATCAGCACATTGGGGTTCATGATGGTGACAAGCTGATGCAGGAGATCAGGCTGAGACTCAAACAGTTCAGGGGCCAACTCTCTCATCACCTCCTCCAGTTGTTCTGCTGCATGAGAGGGCACGCCATACCATGTCTTGGGCTCTCCCCTGGCAGAAAACAGCCAATTGCACTACACATTACCTAAAGCAAAGTAAAACTGTCATCCTAATGCAAGGTGTGAGTTTATGACAACTGCACCTGTATTTCCTCTCAGCAATGGCACCCCCTCTCAGGTTTCTGACACCCCAGACGTTGCCTTTCTTGGGTGTCAATGTGCATCTCACTCTGTTCTGACCAGGGGATTTCCAGCTAGCAGTTTCCTGCCCCCTTTTCCTGTGTTAGTTCAAGCCAAGGAAGGCTATTCAACCACACCTGCTCACTTACTCTTCAGAGATTTACAACAGTAATGATCCATACTTAGAAATTACCCACACCATTTTCTATGCAAATTTATTTTATTCTTAAGATAGAAGCACTAAAAACGGGTGGGGAACCTAAGCCCTGGGGGCCAAATATGGCCCCCAGCTTGCCTAGATCCGGCCCCTGTGGCTCGGGGCTCCCCCCCCAGCATTGGGGAGTCCATGCTAGCACTCCTGCCCCCGACCCCCGCAGTCTCCCCGTGGGGCTGGAGCACACAAAATGTACCAGGCTGGGCCCCCTTAGGCTCTAGTGTGTGAGGGGAATATGGCGAGTGTCCTTCTCAGTCGGGGGATACATCAGTGAGGGGTGTCTTGGTTTTTTTTTGTTTTGTTTTGTGTTTCTCACTTGTGTGCAGACCCACAGCTCATTTTTCTGTAGGTCAGCAGCCCTGACCCAAAAAACGTTCCCCACTCCTGCAGTACAGAGAAAACACTGAAAAGAATAAGATACCCTGTACATATGCTAATAAACTTACCAGTGATCCCCCAAACCTAACCCTGGGCTCTGGCTAGTGCAGTCCTTCCAAATTCCACCCAAGATATTTCTTTTGTGGTCACAAGTTCATCTCAGCTTCAAATCAGAACAAGCATATTCATCATATTCAGTCCACCCTTTACACATATTGGGGGTCTGAGATCTGGAGTTTCCAGGAGCAAGTAATTAGGCAATGGATTTTCTTGCCCAAAGCATAGCTTCAAGAGGGTCACATTTGCATTGTCCTTACCCCTAGATACTTCCTAGGAAACCCACTTCAGAAGGCTTTTTGGAACAATCCCTTTGAAGTACCTAACAGTTTCCAGAGATTTCATTAATTATGTACATACAATTCCATAACACCCAGAACTACACTTTTCATACACTGGACTCTAAAAAGGTATTTAACCTAATTCAACAAGGTTTATCTTAATTCAGGAAAGTCCATTCAGGATATTGTCAGTGGCAGGTATACTCTGGTATAACATTCCAGCAAGGAGTTGCAGCCTACAGCAGCCACTTTTCTACTCAACAACTACTGGAAATGACTGTTCTGAACCACAGGAGAAAGACACAGCTGACTGGGATTCCTGAGGGGAGATTTATACACCTAGTGACAGGTAATGTGGTTAATACATTAAATGTGAAGGGAGGTTGGGGCAAACAAGAGTGAAATTAATTGCTCAAAACGGGCGACTTACAAATTACTCCAGTCTTTCCAATTAAGTCTTCACACCACAATGCTCTGTTCTGGCCTATGAGCCCAAGGATTTATCAACCGTATTTTGCTACTCAAAATATTATTAGCAAGCAACTCCGTCTAAATACTTCAATGTCTCTTTAGCATTCACTGCCTAAATACATTGAAAAATTATTCAAAAGCTAGTAAAAAAGCAAAGAGAAAATATTGCACCCAAGAATCATTTTGTTCACACCAACACCGTATCCGATTCCTGAAGACTTCAGTGACACCTGCTGGTAGGATATAGCCAGTCAAATCCCACTAATCAAATCTCCTTCCACTCAAATCTGTCTGGGTTCTCAAAACTAACGAACTGACACCAAACCCTCCCCCAGAGTGACCTCACTCATGGCATACTGAAACCAGTAACTGAATTCTGAACAAACACATACTCTGGGATCTTGGTTACTCCTAAACATACTTCTCCAGAAAATTTCAATTACAGTCCAAAGGCAAATGGACTGTTACAAGGTGTACACAATTACTGTCCAAAGGCAAATGGACCATTACAAGGCACACACTTTTCATTTTGAATAAGGTGCTTCCCATAGCTTACCCTCAAATAGTGCTTCTTTATGACTGAACCTAGACTTCTGAAAATTACAGTACGAGGTTTTTTAAATAAAAATCCAATCACTAAAATATTCTGGGAAAGCATAACATGAAGTTAACATCACTGAGATTCCTAACAACTGGCAGTAATGTGAGCACTACTACATCAAGATAAGCTGCTCAGCTCGGGGGCCATACACAAGTGAGAAGCAAGCAAAAAATTCCCCCACCCCACAATTCCTCACTAATGTGGTCACCGACTAAGAAGGAGAAAGACACCCCCCATATTCCCCTTGCACACCAGAGCCTAGGAGGGGGTCCAGGCTAGTAGACTGTGTGCTCCAGCCCTGCAGTGGGGCAATGGGAGGGGGGCTGGAGTGCTAGCCTGGGCTCTCCAATGTTGGGGGTGAGAAGGAGACCCTGAGCTTTTGGGGCCGGATCCAGGCAAGCCAGGGACTGCATCTGGCTCCTGGGCCTCAGGCTCCCTACCCAGGATCTAAACTTCATTATGAAGTGGTTTATCATTCAGCCAATAGAATTGCTTGATTAGATGAGACTAGAAAGAATATTCCATTGTCACTCGTGATGGCATTTCAACATCTACATTTAACCAAAGTGTTAACACTGCAGTACTTTATACAGTGATGTCTGCATCCATCTCTCCTACTAGACTCAGTCTCACCTTAAGGAAATGAACTGCTTATCTTTCTTATGGTCCCTTCGGTCTCGGGCAAACAATAATAGGAATGGATTTCAGTAGGTACAGGTATTAACGGAAAAATTGCATCAGCTAAGAACAAGCAGGGCAGTGCAAAGGAAGAGGATGACAGAAAGAGAAACCATACCAATGCAGGTAATTGATGGAATAGCTCCAGTGGTCCTCAATGTGCCAGCAGAAAGAGGAGAAGCACATCCCTACATACAGCCAGGGCACCTTCATGCCAGAGATATCTGCATTGATGTGAGCAAGGACTGACTGTTCCAACACTGGCATGTTATTCAGGTTCCAACCAGAAAGTGCATATTCCTGCCAAAGAAAGGGAGAACCCCATGAAATCTGAAGACAATTTATATACTCTAACAAGCCTAAGGAGAAGGTAGCCCTCAGGATAAATTGAGCAGCCTGTTAATTTACCTTTTAGCGTTTGATTGGAATTCTGTCATGCTGAAGCTTTGGAAGTGGGTACCCACTAGACCCTAAACCAGCAGCCAATCTTGTTAGGACTGCATTGAACTAATTCACTCATTAGACAATGGTTTATATTGAAAGTTCCAAACCGGTTTCACTTTTCCCTGTTCTTTTGCTTCATTTAAGTAAAGCTCCAGCGCCTACAAAGTGGAGGGCAAATGATAACAGCAAGATACCCTAAAGGCAAAAATTCAAGCCTGGAATGCACTTCAAAGAAATCACGAAACTCAAGTCTTACTACATCTCTTATTGGGAAATCAGTTCCTCAATGGCTCATTCTGCTACAGAGTAACTCATCTAACCTTTACAAGAACTAGTTAAAATAGTACAACTTCCTCACTGTCCTTGCTAAGAACAAAACTCCCGTACCACATCAGACTAATGGTCATCTAGCCCAGTATTCTGTCTCCGGAGTTAGCCAATGCCAGAACTACTGAGAAAGTGTAAAGAATAGGGCAAATGGAGTGATCCAACCATTATTTCCTTCCAGCTTCTGGCAGCCAGAGCTTTATATATCCCAGGCTTTGGGTTGCATCCCTGACCATCTCGGCTAACATTTGCTGATGATCTTTTCCTCCATGAAGTTTACTTCATTTTTTAAGCTGGTTCTACTTTTGACCATACAACATGACTTTGCAAGCAGTTCCACAGGTTAGCTGTGCATTATGTGAAAAATTATTTCCTGTGGTTTGAATATAAACTGCTGATTATTAATTTCATCAGTTTTTGCATTATGGAATAGAGTAAATAACACTTGTTATAGTAAAAAAAAAAAAAGTAGAGGCAAAAGAATAATAGCAACAAGTCACTATTCAGATGCAAAATCTTGTCAGTCTCCTTATGCTGAAAATGGCTCAGAAATGCATGCTGAATACTGCCATAATACTTTACATTTCTACCACAACCTTCACCAGAAGGCCGAAGAACTTTAAACATTAACCCTGTGAACAGCCATACAAAACAGGTGCATATTGCAGGAAAAATAACTTATCAGCCATAGCAAATCAGTGACTGTGCCAGGAATGAAATCTAGGTGTCTTTACTCTAATCCCCCTTGTTTAGCCTCCAGATCACATTTGCCTTAAAAGAAACGTTGGTGCACATAAAAGCTATCACCATTTTATTTTACAAAACTGAAAAGGCCACATTAGTTTTAGTCCTAAAGGAGTACAACTGTTATGCAAGGTTTGGGATCAGTTAACATTTCCCCATTCATACCTCCTCCTCTGGCATCATCTTTCGACGGCCATCCTTCACAGGAAAGCCACTTCCAAAGTCCTTGGATGAAATATCAGCCCCATACTCCACAATGACATCCTCCTCAATGCTGCTCACGAGTCGCCAGAACTCCTTCTCCACCAGCTCAGTGGGAACCATCTGTAAAGACAATAGCATTCCAGGGAAAACAGCGTTATCCCCAGGCTAAAAAACACACCTAAAAGTGATATTACACCTTTCCCAACCCCTCATCCATCAGACATTAAATCCAGTCTTCTCCCATACCACACATGACAATCAATTCCATGGAAATGATTTTGCCATTCTTTACACCTTGGCTACATTACAAAATTAAGTTGACCTAGGTTAGGTTGATGTACAGCCACCGCAGTAACTATTACTGTTTGTCATGTCCACACTTCCCTCCTCCTGTGGGCGGTGTGTGCTTGCACTGACTTAAGTGGGGAAGTATGAGGGGTTGACAGCTGTTACACTCTGGGATACAAGGAAGGGTCCAGCTGTCAACTCCAGGAGCTGACAGACAACAGAATGTAAGTAACATAGTGTCTATACTGATACTAGGTCTCCTTAACTACATTAACCTAAGCACTATTCCTCTTCCTGAGGTGGAGTTGTTAGGTTGGTGGTTGTGTACAACTTATATTGGCAGGAGCAATGTTGTAATATAGATGCTTATAGAGTTAGGACAAAGTAAGCAGCCCTATATGGATGTAAATCAATAGCACAGACCAGACCTTAGATGCAGAACGTCATATTGTGTGGAAAGGAGTAAGTGGGAAAGAAAGCTAGGATGATTAGAGGTAATGTGCCCAGATATAGTTCTACTTAGAAAAACTAATAAAACCAAATAGCCCCATAATACCGTAAGAATAAAAAAAAAAAAAGTGAGCAAATGCCCTATACTACAACTGTATTCAATAAGGAATGCTACATCATGGGCTGAGGGTTAATTTCGTCACCAGGGCAGGTTATGCACACACCCATCAGAAAGCAAGACAGCAACTATGAAATGCCCATTAATTCAGTCAGATCTTCAAGACAACTCATACTTATTGAGCAAAGAACCAGTCTGTCCATTTATCACAACAGATTGGATAAGAACTGCCCAGTTGGGTCAGGAAGACCAATGTCCTCTTCCCGTCACTTATAAATCTGTTGATGGCTGACAATTTAGAAGAAATAAGAGGAAGAAAGATACCTTTGTTCCTACTTCAGCAAGAGTACTCCTTTCCAGAGTATTATTCACTAATTCTAGAGTGTTATAGGGATACCATACAGTTAATTACATTTGTTTGAAACTTTTTTAAATCTTTCATTGCTGAAAGTAACACTGACATTTTTATATTGGATTTTCTGTGGTGATAAACACCACAGTATCTCTCAAATATTAATTTAGTTACACATACCCTATCAATGGAGGACAAACCTTGTGCCCACAAAGAAAGTTCAAATAATGCATTTGTTCATCTGGTTTGCTGAACCCTGGAAAAGGAAGGAATTTAATAGTTTGACCACAATACTCTGCTGAGGTATAGGTCAATCATCCATCAGAAGGAGACAGTAGAACACCAGCAGAAATTAAGGGAAATTGAAGATGACCTGACTCGATGCCAGAGAACTAAATTATTTGTTTACATATTTCAAACTGACAGTATCCCTTTAAATCAATCATGAGACGCCCAACAAAAACTCCAGGTCAGTTGATACTTCACTGCCTTCCTCAGTAATGAACACCAACAAATAGGGATACTCACGTGGACTGGCATGTTGAAATAATCAGATTTGAAGTTATCTGCCATCTCTCCAAAGCTCTGGAGCGTGTACTCCCTGACAGCCTGCTCAAATCCAAAGGCCTCACGCGGTTTGTTACATTCCTAGGAGAGGCAATACATTACTCCTACAGCTGATGACAAGCAGATTCTTACTAGAGGAGAACAGTGCCTCACTCAGTTTCCTTGTCTAATACAAAGGCAAAATACTGATTTCAATTGCTTCCTCCTGATAGGGCAGCTCCTCCCACACAATTAACAGTTGGGCAGCCAAACTAATGTGTGCAGCTTCACATGAACATTTGCATTTCAGCACTTGCTGAAGTAGGTAGAATGACAAGGGACAACAAAGACACTGAGGCCTTAAGCTAAGAGGGGATTATGTGAGATTTGGGCACTAAAATAAGCAGCTGTAGCAGAATTGTAGCAAACCCTACAACTGTCTTAGTCTTTATAATGCAGTGTAATTGTAGCCTAGTCAGTCCCAGGATATGAGAGAAGGTGGGTGAGAACCAACAGAAACTAGTCCAATAAAAGATACTACGTCACCCATTTTGTTTCAGCAAGTCAGTAGCTAGTTTAACTGTGGAGAAGGTAAGTTTACATGGAGAGAGTGCGAGAGAAGGGTAAAAGGGTTTATTAAGATAATGGCTTTCATAAAAGAGTTTTATGCTAATTGGTTAATAACTTGAGTCATCTGACATGCACATAATCAGAGGAGTTTATTTCACTGTCTTATCCATGGAGTGGGCAATCCATCACACCAAGGCTATTCCACCCTGCCCATTTCCACAATGTCTCTTTCAACACCAGTAGATCCCTCTGACAATATTTATGTAATCAGAGGTATCTCTCAACATACAAACATGCCAGACGGTTGATGACTACTTACTTTTTATTAACATCCTCTAATAAATCAAATACAATCCCAGATCTTAATATACAAAAAGCTTAGCTGTCCATAGAGTTTTAGGCTTCATCTAACAGACACTCCTGCATGGTGAGTTGGGGGGTGAGAGCGCAACCCCCTGCTTCCACCGCACCATGAGGCACACCCCCGGTCATCTCCCGGGACACATTGCTCGAGGGAAGGGGCAGGGGAGCGGAGCAGAGGTGGGGCTTGGGAAGTGGTCAAGTGGGAGGTTTCCCCAGTGCCCCACATGCCCTTCAGGCTGGTCCTGGCTCCAATAACAATGGAAAAAAATGCAGAGCTCAAGGGCTGAGCTACCACTGTGAATGGCTCTTCCTAATAACATGAACACACACAGAGACCTTGATCAGTTCTTGAACTGTACCTCAGCAACACATTTCGGACATCTCCAGTCACCCTTGGGCACATCGGGCAAAGGGGGAATCAGGCAAAAAGTGTGGTAGCTATCATCACAGCCATCACACAGTAGCAGTTTGTCCTCATTGTTTCCCCGGCCACAAAACAAGCAAACATACAGATCAACCTGCAGAGAGAAAAAAAAATAAATCAGTGTAATATGGTCAGTTTCCATCACCCAGAAGCTGCCACCCATAAGTTGCCAGGCCAGAGTATTACTAGCTATATAGCAGTACACAGGGCTGAAATCGGATACGGGAATGGGAGGGAGAGGATTGCCTAAACTCCACAAGAGAAGCACTGACAAATCTCCACTGAGCTTCTGCTTCCCAAGGAAGCTATACATCTGAGAATCAGGGAGTGTGGGTAGACACACAAGGTAAGGAGCCAGGGAATACCCATCCAACTGAGCTTCAGGGGGAGGAAAAGCATTATCAAGTATCTTCCAGATAGATAACTCAAAGAACTCATTTACATTTACTTTAACCAGAAGAACCAATTTACATTAATTTTCGTTTGAGAGGTTTAATATCTATCCTTGCCACATCCTCAGTATAAATGCTTTCTCCACTCTTGATTCAAATTAGATCTCTGCAGACGGTACTCTGCAAGAGTCCTCTTGTCTAGGTACCACATCATTATCCATGATACAAGCATAATTATATCTGAAGCTGTTCTCAAATGCAGGGACAAAAAGCAGACCATGCAGGAACAGAGAAACACTGAAAATTACAAGCTGAGAATTCAAAGGCAAAAGCTACATGTGCCTGTACTAATAATTGTTCCCCTTGATCTTTATTCTTCTTTGATACAGGAGGATAAGGATTCTAAGTAGCAAAATAAAAGTGTAAGAATTCATGCTCCAGCATACCACTTCCTCATTTACTGTCTGCCCAACACCACCACTACCCTGAAGAACTCTCAAAAACCAAGATTACTGCACAATCAAGGTCACAAATTCCCTGTTGCTATAGCTTGTCACAGTAGGATAGCTCTAGTATCACCCTAGTTTAGAAAGGAAACATCAGCTACTTTTCTCCTTAACATGTACTCAACCTCCTAAAACACTGGTTTTACACAACTACTGAGCTGTATTTGGATTGCCTAACAAGTTAGCCTGCTAGATCTGAAGAATAATTTTACGTTTAATCATTTAATAGAAGCACTGACTTTTAATACGTTACTCAATCCAAATTCCCCCATTATTCACATTAGATGGGATACAAGCCATATTGTATCTTTTTATTACGCAGCCCAAAAAGGAAAACTGGACAACACTGGTTTTAACAAGTCAGGCTGTCACTACAACTTCAAGTCTTCTAACTGACTAAAACACAATAGGAATGCATCACAGGGCAAAGTCCTACTGTTATCACACTCTGATTAGGAGAGAGAGTATGCACACCTTTGGTGTGCAAGCATGCAATGCTCCTTTAAATCTCTCCATTTTCAATTACACATGCTTGATGGGAAATTTTCAAATGGTCCAAATTCTACAAAAAGTCTTTCCATTTCCGAATTAGTGAAAACACTAGTCTTCATGGAAGATCACGTCCAAGCCAAGTTCAAACTTAAGCTATGTGTGTCCTAATAATGTACAAGGTGTGGTGGGTTTTTTGTTTTACTTTTTTAAACACAGAGAGGGAGAGGGGACAAAAATATACACTATCATCTCAAACTCAAGAAAACTGATATGGCAGTGGATCTAGATGAAAAGCATCATTCAAACAGGTTACTTTCAGAAACGAAGTGTACAGAAATTAGGGATGTTAGATATCAGTTATTTTAGTAATCACTTAGTCACAATAACTTTTAGTGGTTACACAGTTACTAAAACATTCCCTGAGGGCAGGGCCAGCAGCCAATGCACTCCCGGGCTCCACTCTGGGGAGCCCCCTGCCACTTCTGTATCAGAAGCAGCAGCACAGGGTGGCAGGTGGAGCTGGTCTGTGAGGGGAGCCCATTTAAAAATCGGCTCCTGTGGCAAACCAGCTCCTGCCTGCCACCACTGCGCGCAGGGGGCCCAGAGCTTCCCACGGACAGAAGTTGTTCCGACATCCTGCCTGCCTCTGACCCCCATGCTGCTGCTTTTGATACAGACACAGCAGCAGGGGGGAGGGGAAGGGGAGCAGGCAGCTCCAGGGAGCCGGTACTCATGGGGAGCTGGCTTCCCACCTGCCCCCCACTGCTGCCTCTGTGAGAGGCAGCAAGGGGAGGGCAGATGGCTCCACAGGAGCCAATATGTGCAGTGGAGGGGCAGGCGACTCTGTGGGATCCGGTGCTCATGTGGAAGCAGCAGGGGGCCAGGAAAAGCAGGCAGCTCCACGGGAACTGGCACATGCAGGAAGCTGACTTAAAAGCCAGCTCTCACCTCTTGCCCCCCACTCCACTTTGCTGCCTCTGATTCAGAGGCAGCAAGGGGAAGGGGAGTGCATGTAGTTGTTTTGGTTTACTGGTAAACCTGGGCTTATCAGTCAATCCCATGGTCGACTGGTTGATCTTGGAGGCTTGACCAGTCGATCGCGAGGCTTTGGGCCCCCCCGCTGCCCTCCACCCCCAAGATGCAGGCCGCGCTGATGCTACCTTCAGGGACCACGGAGGTAGCATGGGCTTCCTGCGAGGTCGGGGGAAGTGCACGGGCTGCTCTCCCCCCTACCCCAACAGCTGGCGTGGTACCTAAAACGCCAGTCAATCGTGCGCTGGGGACTTTGTTCCCCTGCTGCCTTCCTGAGCGCGGGGGAGGGGGTGGGGATCCGGGACTGCGCTGGTTCTGGCTGCACAGGCGGAACCCGCTGCGATGGGGAGCGGAGGAGCAAGGCACGTGCTGCCCAAGCGGTTGGGGGTGGCGCAGTCCGGGACGCCCTCTCTCCCCGCACAGGAAGGCAGAAGGGGGATAAAGACCCCAGTGCACCCGGCTCCAGCTGCTCAGGCAGCACGCACTGCCATAGGGAGTGGAGAAGCAAGGCACGCACTACCCCAGTGGTTGGGGCTGGCACAGTCCAGGACTCTCTCCTCCCCTCCCCTTCCCCCCCCCACGCAGGAAGGCATCAGGTGTGTGACAGACCAGCGTTTCAGGTACTGCGCTGCTGTATGGGGGATGTGGAGCAGCCCACACACTTCCTGGGCCTTGCCGTGCAGCTGCAGGACCCCCAAGTATCAGTCCCTGTCCCCTCCCCCCTCACCCAGACCCCCCCAAATACCCTGTCCCCGCACCAATTGGCACCCTGCCCCAGAACTATGTCCCAGCACCCACAAGCACAGTTGGGGCCACATTAGTAAAGTTTGAGGGATTTGGAGGGGTTGTGTTTTTGTATCTCACTTGTGTGGCTCCAACTGACTTTTCTGTGGGCCAGTGACCCCTGACTCAAAACAGGTTAGCCGCCCTTCTCATAAATTAAGACAATGCTGAAACCTTTTGCATTTGACATACTATTTTATTTAAAAATTAAGCCTGGCCAACAAGCCCCCAATTGGGGTCAAGTCCTCATCTGGCCGCAGCATCGTAACACTCCTGTACCCCCCACCCTGACTCCAAATCTGAGCCTCTCATACACTGGAACCCCCTATCCTGAGCCTCTCGTCCCCAAACTCCTGCACCCCCACATCCTCAATCTTCTGCCACAACACTCTTGCACCATTCCCACACTGCAAATCTGTGTCCTGAGCCCCTCACACCCCCAACCCAAACTCTTGCACCCTCACATCCACTAGCCTGTGGCTTGCTCAGCACCCCAACCCTCCACCTGAGCTCAGCACTCCCCAGCCTGTAGCCCCTTCCCTGAGCCAGCATCCTCTTCTCCACACCCTCCTGCATCCGAATTCCCTCCCAGAGCTTGCACCTCTCACTCTTTCCTACACCTAAATCACTCATTCACACCCCAGAGCCTGCACCTCCTGTCTCAACCCAGTGAGGGTACGGCTAGACTGCAGGAGTTTTTCCGGCAACGTGCTCTTTCGGCAGCCCGTGTTCCTCGTTCCACAAGGAAATAGGAGGCTTCCAAAAAAAGGGGGATTTTCCGACATTTGGGACAGTCTAGATGGGCCAAATGTCAGAAAAATCTCTTTTCTTTTTTTCCCCCACTGCCGAAAAAAAGCAGCAGTGTAGCCATACCCTGAGAGTGTATAAGGGCTGGGGATAGCAAGTGATGGAGAGAAGGGGAACTGAGAGGGCGGGGCCTCAAGGAAGGGGTGGGGTTTTGGGGAAGGGATGGGGTAGATCTTGGCTTGTCCTGACATTTAAAAAGTGACCTTGGCTGTAAAAAGGTTGGAGACCACTGAGTTAATCTTTTAAACATCATACACTAACATCCCTAGTAGGAATAGGGGATTACAATGAACTGTTTTGCAACATGTACTATACCAAATGTCGCCAACCAATCCCTAAGATCCAGAGATAGTACTGCCCTTTTTCCATAATCTTCAGTACACACATGCAACATTTTGTATTCCAGCATAATTAACATGTGGTCAAATATCAAACACACAAAAGCAGATTTATGGTTGCTGTGGGAATCTCAAATAAAGGTCATGACTTCTTGCAATTAAATCCTCAACTTCATTGCATTTTGCATAGACTTACCATTTTACACAAATGTAAAATAAATGGATGGGGACCGACAACCAGAAATGCAGTAGGATATTTTCAGATGACAATTACAGCCTGACGTACAAATACAAGATGTGTACATTTCAGAGATTTATTTCCTTGAAGGTATCTCAAGTGCTATCCAGGCCCAATACATATTCATTTATGAAGGTTTTACAAGATCACAGCTACGGCTATATAGATGTAAGATTCTGGTTTTATTGCTACTGTATTTGAACCCCTCACACAAGTGTGAGATAATATAAACAGGAAACAAATTCAGTCTCCTGATAATTGACTAGGACAGAAAAATTTTACAATCACTAATAGCAGCCATTTCTTTCACAGAGAAACAGCTTAGAAATACCATGTATTCTCAGCAATTAATGCAAAAAATAATCAGATAAGCTCCGTCCTATTTCATCTGTTTCCAAGAATCTAGCTGTTGCTGGTTTATATTGCAGTTTATGACCCCCATAATTTATCTAAATGATTCTATTTGAGTTTTTGTTGAAAGTCCCATGGCCCCTCCTGGAACAGAAAATAACTAACATTCTAATAACCACAAGAAGCTTTGGGAAACCTTTCTGGAGCTATGGAAAAAACAATGTATTCTGCATGTTCTGTATGCTGTTTTTCAAACGCCCAGATCTTAATTTCTTCAAACATGTTAGAAGTAGTAAACCTTATTAAGGACTGTGTATGTACTAAAGATATGAAAGTGTAACCATTTACATGGTTAACTGATGAGCCTGAGCTCATGCACGATTACTCACAGCCCCCCTTCTCCCTCTGTATCAGATGCAGCAGCCAGGAGGGGTGGGAGAGGAGGAGACAGGTGGGAGCTGGCGTGTGAGAAGAGCTGTTTCTCAATGACCCGGCAGGGGACCGGTACTTGTTCTAGAGATCTCCCTGACAACTTCAGATGGGAGCAAGCTAGTCCCTTGTGACTAAGCACTTGCTTAGATTATTTTAACTACTTATATGGCTCCATTACTGTAGTATCAGAGCACTCAGTAATGTATTTTTAGACTAGAAGAAAAGTACTACTATTTCCATTTTTCAGATGGAGAACTGAAGCACAGAGAGACAAAGCAATTTACCCAAGATCATACAGAATGTCTGTGGCAGAGCAGGGAATCAACATAGGTCTCTTGAGTCTCAGGTGAGCCCCTTCAGGATGGAATATCCTTTTTTCTGTTAAACTAACATGGAATCTCACCCTAAAACAATGTTTTTACTGTGATTAATTCAAATTCTCACCTTTCAGAAGAAAATATCTTACAACATCTGTTACAGTGCTCTATTTTCTCAATGGCAAAATATATCAAAAGTAACCCAAGCTGACAGCTTCATTTACTATGCTATGTACTCCAGAGCAAAGAAATCACACTTACAAAGTTGACAGAAATTGTCCCTTTACGCTGCCTCATCTGCATGCCAAATGCTTCTGACTTGGTACCTTTGCGTCTTCGAGACACCTCATCTTGAAGTAAAATACAGTTGCATACATTTCATTAATATAGCATAAACAAAGATCCAATGTACAAAGATCATGTAGCAAGTACCCAGCCTGGTGGGGTAGGAGCTGCATACTCTGAACCTCCTCATTCTCCTGTGATAGGAGGGTCTGGGAGATACAGCTAGCTCTGGCAAAAGGTTGAGGAAGGAAAGGACTGCATCACACCATATCCCCTGCTATGACAGTGAACAAGTTGGGTGTAGTGAAGCTCAGAGTATTGGTGTCTGGCCTGGGGGCATGGAAATGTAGGTGTCCAGGATCTGGGATCCTCATCAAGCCCACTCGAGCACCTCCCAACTGCAACTGCGTGGTTGTAGGGTTTTCTTTAAATCTTTACTCCTGAGGAAATCTCTCACTGTTGTCTCTATTGTTGACATACTCGTTAACAGATATTTTGAAATATGTTACCAAAATAACTGAAACTGGAGTGATATGGTGTTATTTTCACAAATAAAATATGCAAAACTTTACAACAATGTACACATTTTTGGTTTTATGGCGCCTAATTCTGCCAGGAGTAAAATGCCAGTTGTACCAAACTATATATAACTGGGAAAGGGTAAACCCTCCCTTGTTCATCACCACAGAAGATCCAGTTAAGTCATGAAGCAAAATGGGTTGCCCTTATAATTTGTGAGCTTATTTAGCATCATTGGTGTTAACATTTATCAACCATTTTTTCAAGTCCAGCAATTCTCAACTTGTACAGCACATTTCCTAAATGAAGCAATATGATTCTGTAGCAAATTAAGGGTCCCAGCCAATGTGGTTAGCCACCACAAGTTCTCTCAAGCTCCCATGAATTAAACCCCAAAACTTTTTCTAGTCACAATGGCTCAGTTTTACCTCTTTGCATTTGTCTTCAGAGAGAGCAGTGAGGTTTGATTCAAAAGACTGTTGCAGAATCTAAATTCAGGCTACGGCATTTACTTCTCCTAGACACAGGATAAGCCAGAAGCTTATTTACCTTCTTTATCCTTTGCTCCCAATGCCAGTCCCACCATCTTGGGTCCAGCTCCGAAGATCTGCAGCTTCTTCAGCTCAGCATTTCTACTCATCTCTCCTGCCTCTGCCTAAAAACAAGACCACATCAGCACAACACCATCAGCATTTAATTCTAGGTCTCCAGTACTCACTGCACACTTGCCTGTCTCCTCTCGTTGCTCTATTCACACTCAACATCCATTTACCCTTCAGAAGATGGAAGGCCTGATTTTTTTATTTCCAAACCCAGTATCCAGATTCACTGCATTTCCATTTAGACTGGAACTTTTCTTCCAGTTCTCCAAACCAACGTCTCCACCTATGCTCCCTCTAATCTTTTCCATCCAAGTGCAGAATAAATGTGTGTGTGCATCAAGATGTGTGTGTATGTGCACCACCAGAAATCTAGCTGTAAGCACTCTGCTAATCAGCTGAAAGGCATTTGAATGTCTCCTGATCAGTCGCACAAGCATACAGCTTACAGGGAACACCGATCTCCATGGTTAGCATTAACCAGTTTTGTTACACAGACCAATCTATACAGCAAGTGATCATGGAGAACTAGAGTTTGACATCTAGCAAAAACAATCACCAATGCAACACATTCCTAGTTATTATGGATCAGGAAAAATGTAATAAAAATATATTTATTAATATGTTGCACCCTTCATCTGCTTGCTTATGTGGGTGGATGGATATATTCACAAACTATTAATGAGGTTCACAGTTAATAAATCCTGACTCCTTGGCTGGGATTGGATTTTCAAATGCAATGACCGTTACTATTCCCTACTTGCACGTGGTGCTCTTCAAATCATGTGAATTAAGCAATGGAAAACTCTTATTGTCCAGACCATCTCCCTGCAAGTGCAGGGTTGATCTCTTCTAATGTTTTGTCCCTTCCTGTCCATTTGTTTACAGTCCTCTATAACTCTGTACCACTCTTTTCTACTGCCATAGAGCTTAGGAGCCTAGTCATGAACCAGGACTTCACTGTAACTAAGTACTATATGCTTCTCCAGCCTTGTTTTACTCTATCACTAGAAGATTTACCAGGCGTTGCTTGGGTACTTAATGTTTATCTTTCTTCCTTTAAATAATTGTTCCGGAGTGAGGCTGGGGATGAGGCGCCTCCCACAAGCTCCTGCAGTTCCAGCAGACAGCCAGGGGAGAAGTGCATGTCCCCTGGCTGCAGGTTAGGCTGGATGGGGACCATGGAAGGACCACCTGACCCCTGGCAAGAGCAGCTCTGGGATAGTGCTGGTTAGCATGCCACAGCTGGGGGGGGGTCCCCTTTTCTTGCCCCAATATAGAGCAGATGCAGAGGGAAGTGGAGTGAGGCACCCCTTCCCACAGCCCCAGCACAGAGCTACCACAGCTAGAGGCGGCAGCACAGCCCCTCACTGGCCCAGAACAGAGCTGCTGCAGCAGCAGCCATACTGGGGCCAGCGAGCAGAGGTGGCACTCTGTGCATCTTCCCTGAGCCCGCCCTTAGGCATTTTTCAACATTTGCTCAGTTACTCAGTTTTGAGGACTATACTTCATTTGGAGATTCTGTCTCTTTTCTGTTTGGTTTTTGTGGAAACAATGACTGCAGTTCCAGTAGGCACAGCCAGGGGAAGGTGCATATTCACCAGTTCAAGCAAATCCAGGTTTGTCTGCCCACTACGGTCCCCAGCCAGAGTGAGGAATGCAGGAAAATGTGCACTTTTCCCTGGCTCCCTAATGAAGGGCAACAGACAACAATGTCCCCATACAAACTGGGGGAGAGAAGGAAGGCTGTGAGCTTCAGGCCCCACCCCCCACCACATCCACCTTAAAGGCACCTGGGAGGTGGGAGGCTCAGGGCTGGGGCAGTCCCTTTCACCTGCCTGGCGATTCTGTCTCTTTTATATGGTTTTATGAGAAGCAATCCCATTCTGGGCACATCCTGTTTTCCTGGCACAACCAAACCCTTACATTGCTTCAAGTTATGATAAGAGGAAGCTGTATACCAAATTTGGTGGTCATAGCTCTTACAGTTTAGGAGGAACAAATAAACAGATACAGACAGACACAGACTCTCTCAAATATATAGTAGATTGGCTCCACACCACTAAATATTTTGTCCATTTACTTCTCACAAGCGCTCTCACTTTGTCAACAACCTTTGTCCTTCCTAAGCTGATCCACCAGGCAGCTACCTTTTCTTCATTCAAGTCCCTCCTAAAGACCTGTTGCTCCTACAAAGCCTTCCAGCATTTTTAATCCATCACACTGCTCACAAATGTTCACTCAGAAACTGAATTATCTTATTGTTGTCCTACTTTCTCCTGATCTCCATTACAAACTTACATCTGAGGTAAATTTGTTAGCTCTTTTGGGGCATCAATTTGGTCTGTTTGTACTGCAAAGCACCTATCACAATCTTTGGTGACACGCAAAAAACCTTTTCTGGTAAGCAATACTCAAAACTAAATGAAGATTCCATGTGCAGTGACAATATTACTATAAGCAGAATATAATTTCCAAGCATTCATTCAAATTTGTTTGTTTTTGTTGGCTGCCAAAATGGACTGAAAAGCAATTTGCTAATCATCACAGATATTTTTAGCACTACTGCTGTCCAGATATTTCCCTCCAATTGTATTTTGTGTTTGGGCTTGTTTTCTCACCCAGTATGACACTTAAAGGGAGATGTAATACACCTCTCCCCGCCCTTTTTTTTTTTTTTAAAGATTTCTGTTTACCTCTTTACGTTTATAGAAATTTTTTAGCAACTGATGGACATTGGACAATGCTGTAACTGATCATGACATCCACAAGAATATATATACACATCACCCAAAACACAGCAATAAAATATTTTAGTATACAGGTACCCCACTCAGACAAATGTGATTTTTCAAGTTGGCGTCCCTCTAATTTTATGGGAATGTTGTTCTCCCACTAGTACACTTGATTAATGAAAACAGATAAAATGAAATTTATGAGAGATCCCACTGATATCAGATGACTTCCTTCCCTCAAACAATGCAACGTTTGACAATTCTCATTACATCTTCAATATTTATTTATAGACTCTCTGGCAATTTAGTCCATTGGACCGTTGTAATCCCAATCCTTGCTTTCACTTGAAAAATTAAATTGAATATCAATCTTTTCTAACATCCAGATTTTGAATACATCAAGTTCTCTTTATAACATTGCTTTTTGATAGAGTTACGAAATTAAATCAATTTTATCTATTTTTTAATGTAAACCATGTTTTTAAATTATTATCCTAACTCCATTATACTTCTAAGTTAACACAATTTTTAAATGTAATTATAAGTTTAACTATAACCACTATTTCTTCTTATGAAAAGGGAACACCACATTTATCAAAAGTACAAGTTGTGTGTTCAGAGGAAAGCATATCACAAAAAAAAAAATCTAAAATGCCTACAGAATATACAGACTTAACTATGAATAGCATATCTCAGAGGGGTAGCTCTGTTAGTCTGTACCTGTAAAACAAAGATTCCTGTGGCATTTTAAAGATTAACAGATTTATTTGGGCATACGCTTGTGAGTAAAAGCCATTTTGTCAGATGCAACTTATGCTAGGAATCTTACATTTAGATTAATTGAATAGAGGATGGGATCGACTATTCGATTAGTTAGTCTATAAGAGCACCTCTGCCTTTAACTGTAACAAGAGTTCTATTGGGCTCTCGCTACAGTTCAAAAGCAGAAGCCCCGCAGGGAGCACGGGGCCAGTGGTGAACTGGCCCAGTGCTCCCTGCAGTGCCTGAGCCTTTGAAATGTCCAAGAGCCCCAGCTCTGTACATTTCAAAAGCAGAAGCCCTGCAGGGAGCCAGCAGAGGACTGGCCCCGCACTACCTGTGGAGCCTCAGCCTTTGAAAAGTACAACAGCCCCAGTGAGGCTCTTGTACATTTCAAAAGCAGAATCACAGCAGAAGCAGTGCAAGCAGAGACCACTTCAGTCCCGGCTCACACCATTTCCTGCTGTGCCTCTAGCTTCCCTGCCCCCCGCGGAGACAGTGCTGGGGGGAAGAAACCAACTTTTAAGCCGGCTCCCCCCAGCACCAGCTCCCCCGACAGAGGCACCAAGGAAGAAGTAACTAGTCGCATCACTAGTCAACTAGCTGATAAGCTTATGCTTATCAGATAGTCGACTAGTTGTTACATCCCTAACTTATACCCAAATAAATGTGCTCGTTTTATGAATGTCAACGAGTAGTTGACTAGACGTTTAACTGATAAACCTAGACTTATGGGTTAATCTGGTCGACTACTTGCATTTCCCCCCCCCATCCATTGCCTCTGTATCAGAGGCAGCAGAGGAGCAGGAGCCGGTGCTGGAGGGAAACAGGCTTAAAAACTGGTTCCCCCAGCACCAGCTCCCCAGTGCCACTCCCCCCCTCCCCAACCAATGCCTCTATTAGAGGCAGCAGTGCGGGGGGGAAGGAGAGGGGAGGCTGCTGTGAAGCAGCCCCTGCCCACAGCAGGCCCAGGCTCATCACGGACAGAGGCTGATTCCCAGGCAGCAGCCCCTGTCCATGGGGGGATCTGAGCCACCCATGGACAGAGGCTGCTCCAGTCTCTGTCTGCGGGAACCTCAGACGCCCCACAAATAGGGGATACTGCCAGGGCAGCCTCCCACATGCCCTCCCAGCAGCCTCTGTCCACTGGGAGCTTGGAACCCTGAGGGCAGGGGCTAATGCCACCCCGCGTTACTGCCTCTGTATCAGAGGCAGCAATGCAAGGCAGCAGGCAGCCATTCCGTGGGGGGAGATGGTTTTTCAACTGGCTCCCCTTGCTGACAGGCTCCTACCTGCCACCCCACACTGCTGCCTCGGATACAGAGGCAGCAGTGCAGAGTGACAGGGGGCTCCCCAGGAGTGGGGCCAGAGCATACTGGCTGCCGACCCCACCATGAGGGATTATAGAATAGTCAACTAACTACTAGGAATTAATGCAGATAGATGACTATTCTATTACCCACTATTTAACATCCCAAGTTAGCCTTTAAGGTGCCACTGAACTAGGGATGTTAAATTTCTATTAGTTAGCTAATCAATTGTAATTCCATCCACTACTAGATTAGTAGATAAGCGGGGCACTCGCTATCCCGCTGCGCCTCTCCCTTTAAAATGCAGGCACCTCTTGTATATTTCAAAACGAGAGGAGCAGCAATCGGAACCGGAGTGAGCGGGACTGTATCAATCCCCGCTCATGCCCTTTTACCACTGCCCTCTACCTCTCCTGTCTACCGCCAACACAGTGCTGGGGGAATTGCCTTTTAAGCCAGCTCTCCCCAGCACCAGCTCTTGCTTCCCCTCCCTGATTGAGGCAGCAAGCAGGGGAAACAACTGGTCAGGTTCTTACTCAACTACCCGAAAAGCAAGTCGCTTACACCCCTGCACATGACTCCTTATTATGAATACCCAAAACATTCAAGATTATTAAAACCCAGCTTCATTTAGTGGCACTTAAATTTGCCTCAAGACACATCCCAACTAAAAAAACTGTCAAAGCACAGAATTAAAGGTTTAAGACAGGAAAAGTCTTATGCAGCATAAAATGCTCTAATTTTCCATAAAGTTTTCACTTTCATCTCCAATATATACCAAAAAGCCGTACGTATCACAACTTGAAATTTGCACTCTAACAAAACAAATTAACCTGACACACTTGTATCAAGAGCCACAGAGTACAAGTGTTTATGAAGTTATTCTGCCCTAACATTGTGATTTAATATGTGCACAACTTTATTAATCCTAACAAGGGTTTGTGACTGAGCATGCAATGAAATAAGACTTGTCATCACCATTTTTTCCTCTACTATTTGAACAGATTTCTCTAGTTACTCTATCTTCCCACAATAGCTAACCTGAAAATGAAGGACTTTTTCCTCTATATCAGAAAACACTAACAGGATCCAATGGGTTTAAGTATCTCATCCTTTAAAGGGATATCCTATTTTACAAAGATCACTTCCACATGATAATTTTAACCTTCTATTATTAGAAGTAATACCTAAGATTATAATTGAGAATGAATTTTGTATTGCTTTTAGTTAAATTGTTTCCTTGTAGAGTTTGCACTGCGATTCTCACTCACTGTTACACAAAAGTGTTTTCAAAACAGTAAAACATGATTGCCAAACCACAAAAATTGGTAAGGGAACACAGAACAGATAAGTTGCCTGCAACTCAACTTTTCTAAAAACTTACCTAGATTAAAAGTTGGTGTCATTTTAATACCATCACCTTTTTAAAAAGATTGAAGCAATACCTGCTTCTCTTTCCTTCCAGTACGATTTTTTATGATTAAATTTTCAACAGTTGAGTAAACTCAGTCAAATCCTTTAACAGCCCTGCATGCATCCTAATGGCTTATCTGGTTTTACACCATAATTCCAGTATTTCCAATCTGCATTTTTTTGTTTGCTTTTTACACAAGTTTTCTTTAAAACTTTGTTGAATTACGTAGTAAAAGGAAAATGTATAAGTGCCATTTTTCAGTTGTTAGTTCACTTCTCATTTAATAAACGATCTACTTTCAATCTACCATTTCTTCCATCCCACCTCAACATCTGCAAAGTCATCCTTATTTTTAGTGTTAATTTTTTTTTCCTTCCATTCCGTCCCTTGCACACCTTTAAGTTATTGCTTTCCTTCCCTACCATTCCCATTTACAATAGTTTTATTTTGGGATAAGGGAAAAAAGAATACGACAGGTTAAAACAGATATTTGAAAAATATTTCAAAAAAATCTTCCTCTTCTTGTTCCTTCAGTTATGTTTTTCAGAGGGTTTGTAGTCAGTTATGGTTTAATTATGATCTCAAAAGTTTCCCAGCCTTCCTTTACAACGGACAATTTTAATAATTTCTTCTCACACATCTATTACACTTCTTAAAATCTGGCTTTTGTGAAATCTAGTATCCTGGTTTCACAGAATGCAGCAGTACAATTCCTTACCACACTTAATTCAAGTAACTTTCAGTTGCTAGTTCAAAACTGTTACTATTCTCATTCTTAGCTAATTGATCTGTAAGTAATAGGTCCACAATGCTTTCTCTGCTTTTTTAGAATGTAATATTACCTCCCACTTGTAAAATCTTTTTCGATACAGAAATCACCAGTAACTGTTACATGCAGTGGACAACTGGCAACATACTCTACATCTGAAGAAGTGGGTTGTGTCCAAGAAAGCTCATGATATCGCCTGCATTTTTTGGTAGCTTCTAAGGTGCTGCAAAACTATTCATTTTTTTTAAGTTTTTTCAGTTTCAGACTAACTACCACCCCTCACACTCTACAAAGGTCATCTACATCTGATGGAGAATACAGGAACATGTTTATCTGATGGATATTCTCATGTGAGGCATATTGAGCATGTGGGTTCTGGAGGCTCTCCAGCTGGTTTATGATACAAGTCAAAGTGTTCAATTTCATCTACAAGGGCTAGGTGGTTTTAATTCCTGCCTATCGTAGAGACTGCTCTTCTCCATAATCAGTAGGGATGTAAATATCCATTTAAAAAGTTAGCCGGTTAAATGATCTAATTATAATCCTATAAATGGTTAACCATGCCATTGGAGTCCAGCCAGCTCACTGCAGGCTGACAGCTCCTCCAGCCCAGACCTTTACCAGCAAGCGGGGGCGGGATGGGGTGGATGCGCTGGCTAGCAGGGGTCCCACCAGAGAGGCAGAGAAGAAGGGCTGCTTCAGCTGGCCAAGGGAGGCTAAAGCCACCACCTGGCCCTCCAGTTAAGCCATTACCGGGTAATCATGCTGGTAAGGCTAATGCTTACCAGGTAACCAAATAACCTGTTTCATCCCAAATAAGTACCTGCCCTGGAAATGTGGAACATTTTACAAACAGTCTCTACACTTGCTCTCTGTCTATTTGGGGGTGGCATGTTATTTGAGAGTGTTCTCAACAGAATAATGGACAGGTCTCTGCTTTGAATTCAGTTCTCCAATAGTCCAACAAGTTTATCATGATTATTCTGAATGTATCCTAAAAATATGAGGGCTTTTACAGGTTACGTGAAGTGAGCAGAGTCTCTCAGGAGTTGGAAAATTAACTTGTTATTTCTTGTGTTAAGTGCTAAAGTAAAAGTGTGCTTAGATTTTTTTAAGAGTCATTTTGTATAAATTAACAATAAAGAGCTTTGCAGGCTATATGTGTAAAGAAGAAAACTCACCAACCAATGCAATGCAGCAGCTGTTCTGCGCCAGGAACACTACGAACAGTTTTTAGAAGGGAGAGTGAGGAATACCATTGTTTTACTGAAACTACTGAGAGCAGTCTTGTAAAAAGAGCGATGAGATCTTAATGATGTAGTGTCTCATATCTCATCTGAAAAAGACACAATAGCATAGTGCCCCCTATATAGTGGCTCAATACCAACTCAGAAGAATTCCACGTACTTAGCAAGAGGCAGCAGTTCCAGTAGCATGCTGGATTTTTCTTGAATGGGTACCTCCCGTCCACATACTGACCACACCCAACACAACATAGTTTGAAACATCTCACATGATCATAGCGTAGGACTACCGAGGTGACGCTTTTGTATATGGTTATGCTATACAAATAAATGTAGTAAGTCTGCCATAAAGCAAGATCAGATGAAAGGTAATCCTGTCTAAATGAACCATAACCTAAGAGAAACAGAACACGCTATTTACTAAAACAGAAAGATTCAGAAGAAGTGCAGAGAAATGGAGACACATGAGTGGCATGAGATGTGCACTGCGTGTTTCTGATCGCATTAGTATAGAAATTTCAGTGTGCTTAAAGTATGTCCAGAATGGCATGGCACAAACAGTAAAAAAAGATTAAAACCCAGCTTTCACCCATGTCCCACTGACTGGCCAGCAAGAAGCCACTAAAACGTGCCACAAGAACCCAGTCCAAACATTTTCAGAGATTCTCTTTTTATAACAAGCATGTTATTTTATCAGGAACGGAGATAGCCTGCTTAAACAAAACTGCAGGAAAAGAAATTAAGAGGAGGAAAATCAGGCCAAGACTGCAAGATCTTTTTTGATGTGCTGGCATGTAAAATGATGCTGTTTCAGTTTGAAGGGAAAGTTACTGGCCGTCTTTATGGAATTTTGATATTTCCTATTTCAAATGTTGCTGTAGCAATAGCAGCCTTTAACACACACAAAAGAGACTGCTTATATTCAGGAGAAAAGCTGTGGAACTAGAGCAGATTCCTCAGTCATCACTCTGCATTTTCCCTCCCTACTGCAAGCTCTTGACAAAAAAACCAAAAAACTGTCAGTCAATTATGTGATAATTAGTCCTATTTCTACATTTTCCCACTGACTGTAAATCTTTTGTCTGCACACAAGCTTACATCTATTTTAACTAAAGTATAGGTCTCAAACTCACAGTCCATGGGCCATCAAAGCATTTTCACAAGCCACCCCAAGAGTCCTTGAGGCCTGGAGGGGGGGCGGGACAGGGTCAGTACTAGCCACCTATGCCCTGCCCCCGCCCGGTTCTCTGCCACCCATTACATCTCCTCCCCAATCCCCCTTCTCCGAAGGATACGGCCTCAGTAATTACCAGGACAGCCAGGCGCAACAGCAGGGGTTGGGCCCTCCACACTCACTGCGGAAAGCTGCAGGGAAAGCAGAGTGCACTCAACTTGCTCTGCTTCACTGAGTGCAGGGGACCCGACCCCTCCTGCTACCCCATGACAGGTCCCTAAGGCTGCATCCCTCAAGGAGGTGGGAGGGGGAAGGGCAGAAAGTGGCAGGGCTTAGGGGACTACAACACACACCCCAAACCACAGGAACTCCCAGGCAGGATTTGTGAAAATGCCCGAGCCATAGATGACCAACAGGCTGTGATTGAGACTCCTGAACTAAAGGCATGTCTAAAATCAAGATGTAGTTAAATGGAAGCATGTTGACACTTATATTATTTTACAACTAGCTAATATCCATTTAGCTTGCATTGGTGCATTCACTGATGCAAGCCAACATAATAGAAGCCAGATGAAAATAGTTTAACTATATCTGTTTATAAAGCAAAGCTGATTCAATATCTGTGAATAGATCAAGGCTAAAAGACACGTCTCTGAAGTTAAAAAAAAAAAAAAAAAAAAAAAGGGACTCCAACTTCATGGCACATTTGAGTGGGCTCCCATGGCCAGACAAAGGCTGTTGCAGTCTGAGTGCTATTGCAATGGTGCAAAGAATAAATGCACTCTGTCTGTAGTGGCCAAATAATGTGGGTACCTGGGATTTGATGCGTCTGGTTCTCTTCAGCACAACGTTCATTCTTGTGCCCTGCTTTGTGGAAGCCTGGGCATCAGAGCCGAGGTCCTCTGCCTCCACTTTTTCCTTAATGTCCAAGTTTGACTTTTGGATGCCCTAAAGGATCAGAGCACAGAAGGACACCAGGTTGGTTGATCAGGGGATCAGACTCCCTATGGTCTGTGAATCATCCTGTTTTTTGAGAAATAGGGCTATCAGTGAAGTCATACTGCAATACACATGCCATTTGGACCAGAAACAAATCACTGCATGCAGCCTGAAATAAGAAGATTCAATCTCAACAGATGCCTAACAAAGAATAATAAAGATACCTTGCCAAACAGGTACATCACTCTTTGCCCTGTTTCCCATTCCCAACAAAAAACTCATCTCACACCTATAAAGGAAACCTAAAAGTACAATCTGTACTCCAGATCACAATGCAGCTTCTAATTCTATTCTTCCAGATCTGAACAGGTGCAGGTTTGATGAAAGCAACTGCTATTTTCAAGAGCACAAAACCACATGTGATAGTTTAGTGTACGGCAAGAAACTGATGCAGTTTGGGTCCCATCTTTCTATCATGGAAGGGAACAAATCTCTCACCATAAGGCTAACCCCAGACTGGAAGAGTTCATAGGGGTACAGTATCCTTTCATAGTGTGACTTCAGCAGTGATCCAGTGCCTTTTCCTGGCAGGTAGCCTAGTCGACTAGCCACTTTGGACCATTTCTTCTCTTTAGTAACCACCTCAAAGCCTCCTTTGCTGGCAACAATCTGAAACAAAAAAAAAAAAAATTTTTTTTTTTAAGAAAAGTTCTTCTAGAAAATGTGAGTTCTTCTAACCACTGTGTATGAACCAGATATGACTAGACAGACCAAACCTTCAAATGTTCTGGGAAACTCAAAGACCCATTATTACAATATGGGTATTTTTCTTGCCAGGGCAGTACTTTAACAAATGCATATCAATCTCAGTCACCTGCTGCATTTATTAGAACCCCATTGTTCAGAAATTAATAAAAAGTATATACCATGCCACAAAAAGTGGGGGAGCAGATTTAACTCTAACAACTCAAACTAATAAACCCAAGACAGCATGAATTGTTGAAGCTCAGGACTCCAGAATTACAAATTTCTCCGAGAATCCTGGACAAAAACAGAAACGAAGCACTGACTTCACCTTCCACCTTAGCTCAGGACTGCCACAGTAACACTATTTCAATTTCTGTTGGCTACATAGGACTAATTTATTTCACCTGAAAAACAGTCCATTTGTCTTCACATGAAAGTCACTATGGCACAGGAGATGCTTGCTCTCAACACTGGCCATATTTTCACCCTCACTCCCCTCTTATAAGGGTTGCTGACAAGCAGTTTAAAACAAAAGTAGACCAACTCTGGTTTCACTGAAATTTTGTAAAGATGCTAAACATTTCTACACATCTTTAGTTTGGTGGCAAACTTTTTCCTCCTCAAAGAACAAGTTATATGCCCAGTGCTAAAGCGACTGATGGAAACCCAGACACAAAAGTATTATTACTGCAGTGGAACTAAAAATGAAAACCTTACCAATGTAGCTTCTAAACGGATTCAAGTGCAAAAATAACAGCATAAGTGAAAAGTAATTTAGATTTTAAGTAGTCAGTTTTTATAATCGTTAACAGAAGTAAAACTTAAAACCACACTTTCCTCTATTAATTTGGTTTCTCTCACATAAGGTATTCTCCAGTTCAGTTTTTAAAAAGTAAGAGAATCCATTATGTAAAATTACATTTACACTTTTAGCTTAGAATAGCCAAGCTTTATGGAGTGCCCATAATCAGTGAATGCAGCTGTGACTCACTATCAGATAAGCAACATAGCGAAAGCAACCAAAGTTTATACTTTCTCATTTTGAACAATGACCAATTACCTAGACACCAACAAAGGAAATTACCTGGACATAAACAACAACCTTTGCACCTTTGCAATCAGTTAGGGGAATAAGTTTCCGTTAAACAAAGCAAGAAATCTGTGCCTTCAACTATTTAGAAGAACTGAAGTATTTAAGTCTCTCAGAACCAAGAATCCTGCTCTAGCTCATGCCAGTGTTCCAAATATGTCATTCCCATTGGCACTATGTACAGACTAATGTATTATTTCCTAACAAACCCTGACAGACACGGAAATAAACCTTAAATACTTTCCAAAGACAGCTAAGAAAACAAACACATTTCCCATAAGGCTATGAAAAACAAATTCTTCTGAAGTACAATCTTTTAAAGGCATGTACCCTACACAAGGGTGCCAGAACTAGGGAAGCAGCAGCCCCCAGCTTGAAGCGGTTGCAATCATATACAGGGTTTACATTTGTGTTCAGGCTTTCAATAGCCCCTCTCTACAAACTGTTTCAATTCCACTGATCCTACTGCTCACCTTACAAGTTTACAGTCAAGTGAGAAACGAACATTTTGATCAGCAAGTGGAAACTGACACTGATCTAGCAGTGTTAATACCACCACACATTTGTAGGGCTAGACTATACTTAAAAAAAAAAAAAAAAAAAAAGGTAGTGGAAAAACACTTCTTGTGTAGATGCAATTTATATTAGCAAAGGACTGCTTTTAGCAGCTAGATTGGAAAAAGGCACTCTTACTCAAAATATTTGTAACCTGGAAGATTTGAAGTATCCCACATAGTGACTTATACCAGCATAGTTATAAACTCTTCTTCCTACTCGAGGCTGGCACTTATAAGCCAGCACATACTGGCCCCTATAAAATAATTATTTCAGACTAGCTATTCTGGTACATTTCCAAGTGTAGACAGGCCCCTTAGTCTTGCAAAGAGCTCCTACAGCTCAACCCTACAATGTGCAGAGAGCAGCAAAGAGAAGAACTGGCCAATAAAGACACTGATTAATTCTGCAGGACTTGCATACTGAGCAACCAACACAAAGATAATTGTTGTATGTACCTGTAATTGTCTGCCATCTCCTTAAAATATCTGTAAGCAAGATGATTATAAGTATCTCCTCATTTTCATGGTATATCCAGTGCACAGCCTGCATGAAACTGCTACTATCACCCAGGGTAGTCCTGTGCTTCCCCATACCCCAAAGAATGTTACTCACCTTGCTCAGAGAATATAGATCCAAGATTTTTCTCTCCACCACAGGAATTTTTAAAGTGGAACCTTGAAGTTCCCAAAATTTTGCTAACTGATCCAAGAAGTCCAGTTTCACTCTGGTCATTGCCTATAATCACAACAAGAATACCGAAGGATTTGAACATTGTCAGACATGAAAGAAATACCTAAAATCTAGGCAAAAAGGCATCAAAGGGCAACTGTATTTACATGTTCATGATGTAACTACAAATGTGACAGTTCTCTATACAACTGGAGGCAGAAATGTGAACAATAGGGAAAAACTTCGTAAACTTTTACACTTTACCCACTAGCTCATGGGTTCCCAAACTGGGGGGCGTGAAGAAATTCCAGGGGGGGGCAAGAGGCAACCCAGGCACCCCCCCAAATCAAGTTTTGCTGTCCTGGCCAGTTCCTTTTTTTTTTTTGCTCAACAAGTTTTGCTGCTATGGGGGGGGGAGGAAGAAGGCATGAGGGTTTCTCAAAAATCAAAAAGGGGGAGTGATGCCGAAAAGTTTGGGAACCACTGCACTAGCTGATATCTGATGAGCCAATTTCCTACTTAGCACAATTTTTTTTTTAAAGCCAAGATGTAAACGCCTGAAAAAGGAATAGTCAAGGCAAGAATTTAACATAGTTTATTAAATGATTCCTTAATATTAGAAAAGCTTTAGGAACAGCAGCCCTATTAAGATCTTTGACTGTGCCAGAAGATCTCCTGGAGCATTTTTGAAGCACCCAGTGGTTCTTGTTGCACAAAGACTCATTCACAAACCCAAGAGACAAACAAGGCTAGACTCACAGAAGCTTCCCCAGGAGAGGGTGACAGGACCTCCCTCATAATTTTTAGACCAGAGCTGAGGGAGCCCCCAACTGAATACAGGTCAATGGTTAGGGCACACACCTGAAGGATGGTAGATCCCTGTTCAAATCCTCTCCCCCCCCCCCCCCTCAGGTAGGAGAACTTGAACTGAGGGTATCCCATATCCCAACAGGCTCAAAATTATGAGGGATGTCCTCTTCTCCCTAGATATGGCCCAAAAACATGTTAGGCAGAGCAACGTCTATCTTCCCCAGATTCACTTTGGGGCTTAAGCATCCAGAAATCTAAAGTGAGATTGCAGTGCACATATGCAGAAACACAGGTAACTAAGGAACTTTTACTGCAAAAAAGTAGACACCAACCAGGTTTAGGCACCAATGACGTTTGGCAGGAGCTGAGCAGGGATTTTGTAAAACCCTATGCGCCCTAACTCTGATTCTTAGGTGACTAAAGTGGCAATAAGGGATCTATGTCCTTTTGTGAACCTAGCTCATGATGTTATCAGAATAGCACACAGATTTAAAAACTAGTGTGAGTGAAGGAGAGATACCTTTGGAAAAAATCTTAACAGAAAAGGAATTGTACTCATTTTTAAAAAAGGCTCCAATTAAATTTTAAAACTAAAAATTAACCTGGCTGGGTCTATAAAATGAAGTATTAGTGCTAGAGGTTTATTGTTTGTTTTAAAGACTTAGAGATATTATCCAGGTGGTTAAATATCAGGCAACTTGAGAATTAACAGCCATAAATACCTTACGGAAAGACAGCAAGAAATTGAGGGCTAAACACTGGCTAATCTTACTAGATAAAATGGTCCTTGGCATTCATTTTAGACATTTCCAGTTGAGAGTAAAACACTTTTTGTGGTTATTTTGAATAATAAAATAAAAGCCAGACTTCTCGAAGTCTTGGAGAGTTATTTTATCCAAACTCTGCTAGTGCCAATTATAAGCTCTCATGTGGTTTGTGGGATATTCAAGTCTACCAATCCAGAAACTAGTCAAGATGCAAAACTCAAGAGACATATTGCTTTGTGTGAATACAGAATTATATCAAAGGTACAAAAGCTCACCTCCAGTTCATTCAAGCGCTGGACCCGTGGGGTGAAACGAAAGTTTTGTACTTCACACGCAAATGGAGGCTGCCAGTCCTAAAGAGAGAGAGAGAAAGATGTTACTGCTTCAAAAATGTAAGGAATGCACCATAACCTCCTCTCACAAATGTAAAAGAGGCTCCCTAGAATTTCAACAGTCCAAATCAGCTGATTACAGAAAGAACAAATCAAAGATTTTTTTTGTTAAGTATTCTAACCTGAGAATTTTCCATTTCAGAAAAGCATGGAAATTTTTTTCATAATTAATGAGCTTCTCCCAATACTTGTGTTAGGAATAAGGAAAAACTATTAAGATGCCTCAATACAGAGCCCATGAAAGTAGAAATATCATAGTTTAAAATATTTAGATTGATATTACTCTTACATTGAGTTAGAGCATAGGAGAGGTTTTCACAGAGAGAACCATATGGCAAGATTACCATCTTGTAGTGCTTTTATAAATCGCCTGTAAGCCCCAGATATTTCAAAATCTAACTAATAAAAGCAATTAACTTCAAATAAACCACAGCATTTGAGGCAAGGTGGTTGGCACATATGGACATGAAGGGAGCAAGACATGTACTAGAGATAAGAATACAACAATAAGAAACGTAACCCTCAGAAATGGGGTCTTAGAGGATCTCAAGCCAAAAAGTAAAACTGGCACACAAAAACACTATTCAACCCAATTTTGTTACTCAAATCTGGTGTTAACTTCAAGGGAGCATGATAAGTTTTCTAGCACTTTTAAAGAAAGATTTAAGAAGTTACACAGCATATCTAAAATAAAATGAGGATAAGCTAGCTGACACTAAAATTGTTCATTATTCTTATTGCAGTAGCACTTAAAAGCCCCAATCAGGACTGTAAAATATTTACAATTTAAAATAAACAAGAGGAATAATGAATAAGTAAAGTTACAGTAAAGTGATTCATCTAATTGATGCTGCGGATTTTAAACTAAACCAGACCAACTTGCAATGTAACCTGCTAATCAATCATACAAAGGCAAAACCAAGAGTTCAGTTGCAAAGAAATCCCAAGCTGTGTTTTCTGGCCAGTATCTTGAATGGTTCCTTCAGCCTTTTGGATTCCACAATCAAGCAAAAGTAATCTGCTTATTTTAGAAAGGGTAACTCCTTGGAGGTCAAGCTTTCACCATATCACAAAGCCAACTAAGCAGATTCCAGCAACTCCCAGAACAGAAGGAAAAAAACCTGAGGAACACAAAATGTAAGCAACAGTTTCTAACCTTCACTGCCACACCTTTATGGGTTCTCCTCTCCTCTCTCAATCACTTCAATCTTTCATATTTACTATTTCTATTTTAAAGTTGATTTATTCTTGTCTGCGCCTAAAAATTGTGTTTTAATTTGAAGTTGTTTGAAGTACGTTCTACTGAGAAACTGCTGTATTTACCAGAAGCCTCTAGACTGCAGGACAAGTTGTCATAAAATAATGCTGCAGGCAAAGTCTGGCTATTCTAACCTAGTTTCTAGACATTTTTTTAAACACACAAATACCAATTTTCCTGTTGCAAACAGATCATTGACAATTCTAATATTCAGAAAATTATATTTAGGTAGAGTGGTATCAGAATGGAAAATCCTTCTTCCCCAAAAAGAACGAACTACAGTTTTCACATGAACCATCTTAGCAAATTTAAGATCCAAACAAACAGTATGCTACAAAGTAACAGATCAGCAACAGAGCACATTTATTCACCAGTATTAATGCAGCCATAGTTTTTTAGGTTCAAGATAAACATACAAACTGCGTGTCCCTGACAAAGACACCATGGTTTACTGATCTGCTACCCGAAAAGGGCGACATAACCGGAAGGGCTTTAAACCTCAGCCATGGTTTTTTTTCTTTCGGGGCGGAGAGGAAGGAGAACAGTTTTGCATCGTTAGCAAACGCTCTTACTTCATGTGCTCTTTACACCCGACACAGCGGCGAAAGAAGCTCCCAAATATCCCCTGTGGCGCTGTCAGGCACCCAGATGTCGGATTAAGCCCCGGCCGCGTCCGTGGCATCTCCCGGCCTCACGAAGCCGAGCCCCGAGAGCCGCCTCCAGAGGCTGAGCGAAGTCCCGGCCTGCGGGAAGGGCCCCTCACACCCACTAGGGAGAAAGCTCCTAGGAAACGGCACCCCGGGGTCACCTCAAGCCCCTTCTCCTGGGCGTGACCTGCCCCTCCCCCGTGCGGTACCTTGGGGGGTCGGATCTTGCAGATGCCGGTTTTCTCAGCCAGGCCGCGGATGCGGCCGATGAAGCCGAGCGGGTCGCTGAACTCCTCCCAGCTGGGCTCGAACACGGGGCACTCGGGCGGGGGCACGAACTCCGCCGCGTAGCGCGACCCGCCGCCACCGCCGCCCCCCGACATGGCGGCGCTCGGGGCCGCGGTGGGCACCGGCTCCGCAGGAACAGCCGGGCCCGGCGGGGGGGGGGGGGGACCTGCGGGCTCCTTCGCCTCCGCTCCCCGGGGGGCGGGTCACAGCCGGGGGCTGAGGCGCATCCTACGGGCCCCGCTGCCGCCGGCTGGGCCGGGCTCTCAGGCGCCGCCGCGGCGGCTCCTCCCGTTTGTTTGTGTCTCCCCGTCGGGTTTTGTTGTGTGTGTGTGTGTGTGTGTGTTTTTTCTCCTCTGAGTCTGACTCGGCCGGAAGTTACGTGTACGTAGAAAAGCCCTCCATCGGAAGCGGAGGGCACGGTGCGCCTCCGCCTCCAGCCCGGAAAAGAGTCCCTGGCCCTACCAGGACGCTCGGAAAACGTCCATCTCACCCCCCGCCCCAGCCGGGCACGGAGTTCTGGACAAACCCAGCCCAGGGCCCGCTCCCTGCCCTAGAGACCGGCCACGGCAAGGCCGCAGCCATTTCCGACGCGGAGGAATGTGTGAAGCGGCTGGACGGATTCACTTCCGGTGCCGACATTCCATTTCCCCCATTGTCTGAGCGAATGCAAAGGAGCGAGTTGACCCCTCCCTCGGCGCATCACACCCCCTCGTCGCCCCGCCCCCACACGCCTATCCTCGGTCGCGCCGCCCAGAGCCTCGCCCGACGAGACTCCCAAGGAGCCGGCGTTGTTCAGGCTGGTTGAAGCCTGTGTTGCCAGTGGGGTTCTCCTCCCTGGTCCTCTGGGTGGCCCGCGCCCCCTCCTCCTTCCCGCAGGCCGCCAGGCACCGGTGCCCCCAGCCGCAGTGCTTTCTCTGCTGAGACTTTTACCTGCTTGGGATTATCCCAGGCCAGGCTGATTGGACAGAGCCACCATCTGGGGCCTGGAGTCTCAATGCAGTTCTAGGCACAGCTGCCTTTTAGTTTTGCAAGCTGCGGGTGGGTGGGCTCTGCTTGGTGCTGTTTGATTCCTGGGGGGGTCTTGTGCCCAGCCCCTTACCACATGCCTTCAAGCAGATCCCACTCATACTTCAATCTTAGCTGTCTGTTTAGCACAATCCACCTCTAAGAAGAGCTCCTTTTGGCTCCTCTAAATCCAGGATTTCACAGTCCACCCTCAAGGGACTGTCTTTTAAATTCTAGCCTTCCTAGCTTCCAATTTGTCTCCCCTTAAGTTCAGATCTTTCACAGCCGCTCCACCCCTCCTTCATGAACCCTAGCCTTACCTTCTGCAGTTCTCCTTTAGGCTGGGCACTGAAGGTGAACTTTTCCTTAGCAACTAGCTTCAGTCACTCTTTTTGTGACTGGGTTTGGACCCTCTTTTTTGAGTCACCTGCAACCCTAATCACCTGACCACTCCTTGACCCTTCCTGTGGGTTGTGTACCCTGCCCCTTGCAAAAGGCATCCAAGCAGCTCCCACTCATACTCACCAATCCACTAGAACTCTTTCATGGGGTCAAAAAGCATGTGCACAAGGGGGATCCAGTGGATATAATGCATTGAGATTTCCAGAAACCCTTTGACAAGGTCCCTCACCAAAGGCTCTTAAGCAAAGTAAGCTGTCAGGGGATAAGAGGGAAAGGCCTCTCATGGATTGATAACTGGTTAAAATAAGGAAATAAAGGGTAGGAATAAATGGTAGGTTTTCAAAATGGAGAGAGGTAATTAGTGGTGTCCTGCAGGGGTCCATACTGGGACCAGTCCTATTTAACAAACTCATAAATAATCTGGAGAAGGAGTAAACAATGAGGTGGCAAAATTTGCAGATGGGACTAAACTGCTCAAGGTAGTTAAGACCAAAGCAGACTGAAGAGTTTCTAAAAGATCTCTCAAAACTAGGTGAGTGGGAAACAAAATGGCAGCTGAATTTTAATGTTGATAAATGTAAAGTAATGCATATTGGAAAACATAATACCAATTATATGTGTAAAATGATGGGGATTAAATTAACTGTTACCACCCGAGAGAGATCTTGGAATCATTATGGATAGTTCTCTGAAAACATCCACTCCATGTGCAGCAGCCATCAGAAAAGCAAACAGAATGTTCAGAATCATTAAGAAAAGGGTTAAAGAATATCTTACTGCCTCTATATAAATCCATGGTATGACCACATCTTGAATACTGCATGCAGATGTGGTCACCATATCTCAAAAAAGGTATCTTGGCACTGAAAAAAGTTCGGAAAAGGGCAACAAAAATGATTGGGGGTATAGAATGGCTGCTATATAAGGAGAGATTAATGAGACCTGGACTTTTCAGCTTGAAAAAGAGATAACTAAGGGGGGATATGTTAGAGCCTAATCTTTAAAATCATGACTGATATGGGGAAAGTAAATAAGGAAAAGTAATTTACTTCCTCCCATAACACAAGAACTATGGGTCACCAAATGAAATTAATAGGCAGCAGATTTAGAGCAATCAAAAGGAAGCATTTCTTCACACACTGCGCAATCAACCTGTGAACTCCTTGCCAGAGGCTGTTATGAAGACCAGGACTTTAACAGGGTTCAAAAAAAGAACTAGATAAATTCATGGATAGGTCCATCAATGGCTGTCACCAGGAATGGTGACCCTAGTGTCTGTCAGAAATTGGAAACGGGTGACAGGGGAAGGATCACTTGATGATTACCTGTTCTCAGGGGCGGCCATTGAGCCTAGGCGAACTAGGCAGTTGCCTAGAGCGCCGCAGGCGTGGGCGCCCCGTGATGACGTCACGGCCATTGACAGCCGTGCGGGGGGGGGGGCGCCAATTGCGCCACCCGCCTGGGGCACCAGCTGCCGCAGCTGGCCTCGGGCCGCTCCTGCCTGTTCTGTTCATTCCCCTCTGGGCATTTGGCATTGGTCACTGTCAGAACACAAGGATACTGGGCTAGATGGACATTTAGTCTGACCATTCTTTAGTATAGCCATTCTTATGTTCAGATTACCCCAAACACCTGTCTGTGCCAGCTGGAAGAAAGAGGAACCTTACCTCACCCATTCTAGAAGGCACCAGGTCAGGACCGACCCAAGGGTTTTGGCGCCCTAAGTGAGGTATGACTTTGGCACCTCCCTGTCCTTCAATTATAGAGAACAATGAGATGTCTAAAATTAAATGTTGCCATTATTTATTTGGCATTCAAAATGAACAATATAAAAATAAACATTTGTATTGATTTTTTTCCTACTTTTCATTTTTCCTAATGCACATACTGTATATGGTAAACCACGCAGTAGCAGAAAGGAATGTATATATTAAATGGTATTTGTTAACAATAGCAGTCAAGTGTTTGAAAATCAGGGCTTTATTATTACTTTAATAATAATAATCTAATATATAAAGGAGAATGTTTGTAAGTTTGTGTGCTAATAACTTGGACACTGTAAGAGCTACCGCAACCAAACTTTGCGTGGGATAACCTTTCATCCAAGAGAAGGTTTTAAGGTACTTTTGGACCCAATTGGGCCGGAGCTCAAGCTGTAAAAATCAAAAAGTAACCCGCCGCACTGCGCTGCAGGGGCCGCCCCTAGGTCCCGTGCCCGCCACCTGCGGTCCCCAGTGCCGTCCGGGACTCTTCCCCTCCCGCCTGTGAGGTTACATAAGCGACCCTCTTCCCGGCCCCCTCCCTCCGCACCGGCACGCAGTGCCCCGACCCCCACGTTCACAACGGCGCAGGCACCTGCCCTGCCCCCCGCAGTACCTGCAGCCACAGGCGCAAGTTGGGGCACCCCTCCCGCATGTAACCTCCGCTCCACCCGGGTTCACACACCCCACTTCAGGGATGACACGGACCTATATTTTAATCCCTATAGAAATCAATGCAACTTTTCTACCATTCAAAAAAAGATAATGGACTACTGTTTTTCTACTGTTTTTGTTCCTCCGGTTTCCCGAGCAACGCCGGGTAACTCCAGCTAGTCTACAATAAATACACAATCATAGTCTTACAAGTACTTATGATTCTCCTTTTACAATCTTGTTAAAACCTCTTATCAAATTTTTCAAGTCCAAAACAATACACCCCTGTTCATGGGCACAGCATCTTCGAGATCACAGCTTGTAACACGGCAGAACAGCTGTTGTGGATCGCTGGCCCGTCACTAAGCAATGGTAAGCATCACTGACTCACCTGTATGACTGGCCAACACTGGGCTACTGAGAATGACTGAACTGCCAAACCCTGCCCCTGGGCAGCAAACCCAGGCAGCGCTCTATTTGAAGCTATGCTATGACACATTTCACTGTATTTACATAAGCAGCCATGCTCCACAATGTGAAATGTTCTTACGACATATTTTAGAAATGTGCATCTGTCTGTCTGTGAGTCCGTTTGTTCAAGAACTCTTCCTAAAGTTGGTAAGAGCTAGAACGACCAAATTTGGTATGACGTTTCCTCTTACTATAACTTAAAGCAAGGTCAGGGGTTGGTTGTGCCAGGACAATGGGATGTGCATGGAATGCGACTATTTCACATCAAAAGAAATGGAGAAGTGTGATAGCAGGGACAGTTATGAATGACTACAGGGGGTCAGCAAACATAGGGGAGAGTTATACTCATGAATGACCACAGGGGGGCAGTAAGTGCCCCAACCCAACAGCAGTTACCCTGCCTGCCCAGGGGACTAGCTGTTGGCCATCACACAGCCCCTGCCGCTCCAGGCCGCCCCGGGAGACCATGCTGCTTGGCAGCCCCTGTGGAGCAGTTGCTAACTGTCCTGTACTGCTTCCCTCCCTCTACCCCAGACTAGCCTTGGGGAGAAGCCAGCAGGCAAGCAGCGCAGCCCCAGCTGTCCTGGACCAACCTGACCCCAGACAATGCCGGGTAAGTCTTTTAGTAAATAATATAACTCAACTTCTGACATGACAATGATGCTCTGTTTTATAAGTACAATATTTGATACTTTCATTTTTAAGAGATAACAGATGAATATATCTTTTTAAATAGAGAAAAAAATCATTTCCATCTAATTTTTTGCTCCTTAAAGCCTGGCACCCTAGGCAACCACCTAGTTCACCTATATGGTCAGGCTGGCCTTGATCCAGATCCAAGGGCTGATAAAGGAATGGTAGTCTGGACTTTTTTCCTACACCTTCCCTCTCTGACAGTGACTTTCCCAGAACCAACTTCCTCACCAAATTATGACTTCAAGGTCTCCCTAGGCACATGGAACAGAATAACTAAATCTATCACCAGAGTCATGTTTTTTGCAAATGTGAAATAAAATGAAAAAGTCTGCATAAAATTAAAAACTCATCCCACAGCTATGGGGATTGCAAGGTGGAGGTCCCTGTGCTGCCCCCTCTCCTCCCAGGCCTCCCACTGGAGTGACCAGATGCCTTGATGTTATAGGAAAAGTACAATATTTGGGGCTTTGTCTTATATTGGTACCTATTACTCCCCCTTAGAATCATAGAGCTGGAAGAGACTTCAGGAGGTCATCAGGTCCAGCCCCCTGCCCAAGGCAGGACCAATCCCAACTTTTTCCATTTGCTATCTGCCCACTCTACCTCTGACATACAATCTCAGGGGCAGGACCTTATCTCTACTTCCTGGGCCACCCAGCTCTCTATAGGTACAGTAAAACAAAATAATGTGAAATTCAAAAATAAATTTTAAAATATTAAAAATAACACATATTTCACAGGATTCTATCAATTCCTCCAAAGCTAGGATATGCCAAAATTAAGATTTCCTTTGTAACTTTAATTTGGCTCCCCTGTGCATATGCATGATAGAAATTTTTAATTACATGATCACTTGCTATTTTTTCCACCAGTCCATTGCCTCATTTAGTGCAGAAAACTGAGAATGCACATTGAATGACCAGCTATTCAATATTTTGTTTTATTCACACTGTTCAACATATGGCCCCAGCTCAGTATATATCTACTGACTTCTGCAACGTATCAAGCAGGGGGTCTTATAGAGTAGATAACAACTTTCTTCATTACACAGCCCTATTGCCTCCTGAGAACACCATTCACCCTGTGCACTGAATAAGGGAGGGAATCCTCATTTAATCACTCCCACAATGTTACTCCAGCTCCACATCCAATTTGTCTCCCCACACTAGGTCCCAGTTACTTTACAACCAGGAACAGCAATTGTACCACTCAGCCCTCTATATCCTGGGCTGGAGTGTGCCCAATACACCAGAAATTATCTGAAACAGAATCTTCACAGAATTTACCTGACAAATTCTAACATGTCTTTACTGAATATATGCAAATTGAGACTTTTTTGAAAGGCTTATACCTTGGTCAAATAGAGGGGGGTTTTTCAGAGGGACAGCAAAAAGCACATCCCTGCCTAATTTCAATTCCCTGCTCCAATGTATGGAGACACAAATGCTTCCCAACAAAACAGTTATAAGAAAAACATTTAATATGGGCAAAACAATGTATTTTTTCTCCCAGTCATTTAACCATTTATTCTCAATCTTTTCCCAAAATATTCAGCCTGAAGCAGACACCTGACAGAAAATTTAAGTACAAACTATTAAACTTGTTAAAATTTCAAGCAACTGAAAACAGGATCTTATAATAAAAAATATTAGGCAACCCTAACTACAGGCATTGCTACCTCTTCTGCCTATAATATTTTTGCAAAGGACTGTTTTGCCCCTCCCCCCATTCACAAGGCTGCCCCAACATCTGATACGTTTGGCTGTGTATGTGACACCCACCAGCAGCTGCCTCTCTCAAGAGAGAGAAACAACCCCATTCCATCCCAGTAAACAATTCTATATTCCATGGGGAGGAGGACGCAGGTGTTTCTGTCAAGCTCCCTAGCTGTCCCATAGGAACTACACCAGATGAAGTTTGGTAGCTGAGAATACAAATCAATCATTCTCTACTCCCATGTGGGTCTGTTGTGCCAACAGACCAGCCAACATGACTGACTCACAGAGAGGGAATATAATAAATGAAAGGCCTTTGGAACACTTGGGGAAAAGGGTCTAAAATCATTTAACTAAAATTAATGCTAGGAAGGACCCAGTATATTTGAGAACCTTGTTTTAAGAACTGATTTCTATCTGACATGCTTTGAGGCTGCTCAAGGTTGTTTTGGTTTTGATTTAAAATGTTTGGGTTAAAAGACTAGTGGAGTTCTCTGAAAAAGACTGCTGTGAGCTACATATTTATTAGTTCTTGGTGGACTGAGAAATATAAAACCCAGAATAACTTGGAAAGGGCAATTTGACTTGTATTCTGTTTGTTTTTGTGTTTCTTTTCTTTTCTTTTTTTTTTCTTACCTTAACTTTCTGCTCCAATTTAGCATGTTAATTAAAACTTTGGTCATGGTGTTTATCAAATGTTATTAATGTACACAAGCTAGTCATACATTTATGGGGGATTTCTTGTTTGTTTTTTGCTCATGTGAGGCTACCTGCATTGTCTCCTTTCCCTGGGAGAGCAATGAAAACTATCAGGCTGTAAAATGTAATCTGTGAATTTAATCCAAGCTCTCCAATCTGGCTTCAGATGATCTTGAGAACTCGGCATATGCAAGAAGACAGCCATTACTCCATCTTGCAGCAGGCAACAATCACCAGACAGCTAACAATGGAGCATTAAAAAGAACATCTATTCTTTCTTCTTTTCCCCTTTCCCATCTTCTCATTGTTTATGTTTATCAGTCTGGATTTTATTTGGGAAAGTGATTTGACAAAACTCATACCTTTGTAAACAAGGAACATTTTGATTGTAATATTTAAGAAAGGGATTAAGAAATAATAAAGCTGGTTTGAAAACTTGCAATTTTTCCTGCACACTTATATTATACTTACATTAGAAGATTAAATATTTTATAAGATTAGTGAAAAGTGAGCCTCAGACTGTGAAAATAACACTAAGGACTGGTTGTGGGATGCAAGAGTAACACCTAAATAATCCAGAAGCCATGGCATTTGAACTTGGGATCTCTGGCAATGAAATCATGAACCTTTCCCCTCTGAGTTTAACTTAAACCATATCACTTGTTTGCAGTTTGTGAGGTGAGGATTTTCCATCACGGAGCTTGCATTAATTAATTCCTCTCAGAGCTGTGCCTTGCTACCCTGGAAAACAATCTGTTCAGGACAGTACACTGTAGTCCTGCCTCTACCCAGAAAGAGGGGACTCCTTCCCTATCGGTCTTTATCCCAAGTTTTAGGAGCATCCGGCACCTCTGATTCCCTCCTGGCAAAATGGAATCACTTCTCAATAAGAACCTCCCAACTGGCATCAAAATTGATTTTAGAAAACTAAATATATATTTGGGGGGCTTTCAGAAGAAGCTTCCAAAAAGATCATAGTCTGGGACCTCCAACTCTAAATACATAGAAAGTTTTGCTAGTGCACACAGAGATTCATCATTTAGACCAGGGCTACTCAACTTTGGAAGCCCTGGAGATCAAAATGATGCTCACCGCACATGCCGAGGGCCTCAACTTAAGTGTGGTTGCATATACATGCAAATATATGCAAATAGTTTATTTCACATTGATGGGCATAAATACAAAGATTAAGGCAAGACTACACAACATGCAGGCCCCATTTAAATCAGTTCTGCTGATATTAATAAAATGCAATCTTTACCCAATATCCACCCATATGACAGCACTTTTAATAAGCAATGACAGTCCAGGAATTTAACTACTAAAACGCATACCAAGAGAAGACCATTATATTGACTTGCCATTGTGGAGCGTGTTCCCAGTGGAGGCCATGTTCAAAGGATCCTACCCGTGGGCCGCATGTTGAGCCCCACGTAAACCCAAACCGCACTGCGGGCTGCAAACAAACTGGCGGGCCGCCTGTTGAGTACCCCTGATTTAGACAAATGTTTCCAGGGTATTACAGCCTTCTTTTTCTCTTTACCAACTGACCATAGGAGCTGGAACTAGGGACACTAGGGGTGCTGTTGCACTCCTTGGCTTGAAGTGGTTTCCCTATATGTATAGGGTTTACAGTTCGTTGACTTCCAGCACTGCCAGATCCACACTGTACAAATTATGCCATACTGACCAGCTTTTTCTGTCCATCTTTATTTCTATACTAATTCTGCAGCCTCAATAATTAACATCTTGTCACTTTGTAATAAACTTAGAGAAGCATTATGCTATAATATATATAAAATGTTATTTATGCTACTAATGTACACCAGTAATATCTTCTATGTACTTAACAGCTGATGGCTTTGTTAGGAACATAGGACTTGCCATACTGGATCAGACCCATAATTAGAGCACTGAAAATCCACAGGATTCTGCATTTGTTAAGACATGGATGAGGATACCAATTTTGTATCCATGCAGGGCTCTACCTTGGGTCCATCCAGAGGCTTCACAGGAAAGTATAAAAATGCCCACAAAAGGTGGAGGTGGGATAATCTGCCCTTCATGAGGTACTTAATAATAAACTTAATAATAAACGTAATAGCATAGAGTGCATATGGCAGTGAATCCATATATATTAAAGCTAGAATGTACTTTATGCAAGACTGGCTGGTAACTAGTTCTTAAAGCGAAAACTATTCTAGTCTAGGAAAAAAGGTATGTGCATATGAGAGAGAGAGAGATCATCACAACACAGTATAGACCAGTATATGGTAACATTTTACAATCATAGAATATTAGAACCAGAAGGAGAGGTCATCAGGTCCAGTCCCCTGCCCTCACAGCAGGACCAAGCACCATCCATTCTAGATCATCCCTGACAGATGTTTGTCTAACACGATAAATATCTTCAGAGGGGCAGCAGAGTTAGTCTGTAACTGGAAAAACTTAAAAAACAACAAATAGTCTAGCAGCACCTTAAAGAGTAACAAAACATGTAGATGATATCAAGAGCTTTCGTGGGCACAACCCACTTCTTCAGATGACTGGGGTATTATAACTGTGGGTTGTGCCCACAAAAGCTCTTAATACCATCTACATATTTTGTTAGTCTTTAAGGTGCTGCTAGACTATTTGTTGTTTTTTAAGTTTTTCCTGATAAATACCTCCAGTGATGGAGATTCCACAGCCCCCTAGGCAATTTATTCCAGTGCTTAACCATCCTGACAGTCAGGAAGTTTTTCCTAATGTCCAACCTAAAACTCCCTTGCTGCACTGTAAACCTGTTGCTTCTTGTCCTATCATCAGAGACCAAGGAGAACAATTTTACTTCCTCCTCCTTGTGACACCCTTTTAGGTACTTGAAAGCTGCTATCATGTCCCCTCTCAGTCTTCTTTTCCCAACTAAACAAATCCAATTCTTTCAGTCTTCCCTCATCAGCCATGTTTTCCATACCTTTACCCATTTTTTGTTGCTCTTCCCCAGACCTTCTTCAATTTCTCCACATCTTTCTTGAAAAAGGCTCACAACAAGGCACCACTGGGACTTGAACCCAGGATCTCCTGTTTACTAGACAGGTGCTTTAGCCAGCTAAGCCATGGTGCCCTCCTCTAGAAAGCAGACCCGGTGAGGACATTTGGAAAAGTACAACCTTTCTGCACGCTAATGGGAAGAGAAATGCGGGGGGGTGCTTTTCACCTACAGTGGAGCGGGGGTTTGGGTTTGGTGTCTTTACTTCCAGCTTTGTCTGTCGGCTCCAGCACATTCCAATAGGACCGAGACAGGGGAGGTCCGCTCAGCCCCGGCATATGATGCCGACAGCCGCACACCCAGCCCCCAGCTGCGCCTCTGGGGGCTCGCGCCCCGCACGCTCCCGGGCAGGGCTCGGAGAACTACGCTTCCCAGAGAGCCCCGGCGGCCGGGGGCGGGGCTGGCGGCGGCAGCGCCTCGTGGTGGGGCCGCGCTGCTGGCGGCGGGTCGCTCTGTGTGATCCGCCTCCGGCCGTTGAGCCGCAGCTGGCGCCGGGGTTCGCGCGTCGGGGCCGAGGGCGCCGCTCTCGGATGGTTCGTGGCTAGGAGGCAAGCGGGGGGCTGGAGGGAGCCAGGGGCTTGGCACCTGGACGCCCCGCCTGGGCTGGAGGGGCAGCAGGTGACGCTGCTGGGGGGTGCGGGCACAGGGACAGGCTGGCAGGGTCCTGCTGGGGGGTGCGGGGGCAGGGACGGGCTGGCAGGGTCCTGCTGGGGGCTGCGGGGGCAGGGACTGGCTGGCAGGGTCCTGCTGGGGGCTGCGGGGGCAGGGACAGGCTGGCAGGGTCCCGCTGGGGGCTGCGGGGGCAGGGACAGGCTGGCAGGGTCCCGCTGGGGGGTGCGGGGACAGGGACAGGTTGGCAGGGTCCCGCTGGGGGGTGCGGGCACAGGGACAGGCTGGCAGGGTCCCGCTGGGGGGTGCGGGGGCAGGGACAGGCTGGCAGGGTCCCGCTGGGGGGTGCGGGGGCAGGGACGGGCTGGCAGGGTCCCGCTGGGGGGTGCGGGGACAGGGACGGGCTGGCAGGGTCCCGCTGGGGCTGCGGGGCCAGGGACGGGCTGGCAGGGTCCCCGCTGGGGGCTGCGGGGCAGGGACGGGCTGGCAGGGTCCCGCTGGGGGCTGCGGGGCAGGGACGGGCTGGCAGGGTCCCGCTGGGGGCTGCGGGGGCAGGGACGGGCTGGCAGGGTCCCGCTGGGGGCTGCGGGGGCAGGGACGGGCTGGCAGGGTCCCGCTGGGGGCTGCGGGGGCAGGGACGGGCTGGCAGGGTCCCGCTGGGGGTGCGGGGCAGGGACGGGCTGGCAGGGTCCCGCTGGGGTGCGGGGCAGGGACGGGCTGGCAGGGTCCCGCTGGGGGGTGCGGGGGCAGGGGCGGGCTGGCAGGGTCCTGCTGGGGGGTGCGGGGGCAGGGACGGGCTGGCAGGGTCCTGCTGGGGGGTGTGGGGGCAGGGACGGGCTGGCAGGGTCCTGCTGGGGGATGAGGGGGCAGAGACTGGCTGGCAGGGCAGCACTGGGCAATTTGGAATGAAGATTATTTCAAAACTCAAAAGTGCAAGGTGTTTGCTCTCAAAAGCTACAGGGTTGTTTTCTGAGAGAAAATCTCAAGTGATTTGGGTCCTTCCTCCTGCCCTTCCTCCACAACCCCCAGGAATCAAGGGACTAGTTTTATTGCAACTGAGGAAGAACTGCAAAAATCCTGTCCAGTCCTTGGTTTTTGACACCCTGAGCATGTTTGGCATAGCTGTAGTTATTGTTCTACCAGGGACCCTTATTCCATGCATTTAACTAGAGAGGCATTAATACATTTCTTCTGGCCTATAGTACATTTACTATAATGCACACTGTTGATACTTATGTAGCTGGTGGCGTGAATACCATGGACTCTTCTCCAGGAATGTCTCCCACCTCCAAAAGGTAAGTATGACTGCTGCTATCCTCAAACAGCTCCACTGCCTCCTCCTTAATGTAGCTTCTAAATTGGGGGTAATTGCCTGGAGGAGGGACTGAGTGCCAGATTCAGGCTGTGGCCTAGAGGCCCCTACGTACGCAGCTCTCGGCCAGCAGCCCAGCGAGACTCTCAGGCAGGCTCACTGTTGCAGCCCCACACTGCTCAAAGCGGTCAGCTGCTGGGGCTATGTGCTTCCAGGTGCTGTATGCCCTGGGCGGACAGGTGGGGGCAGGAGACTTTCCACGCTACCCGTGCCCCCAGCACAATCCTCTGCAGTTCCCATTGACCAGTTTCCAGCCAGTGTGAGGTATGATGATTGTGCAGGGGTCAGGGCAGTGCATGAAGTCCCCCCCTGCAAAGGGGCACGCAGCAACTAGAAGCACATGACCCCAGCAGCTGGTGGCTTTGAGCAGCCTGGAGCTGTGGCAGGCAGGGAGTCTGCCCAAAAGTTTTGGTGGGTTGTGGCCCAGATCCAAAAGCTTGATGGGCTGAATCTGGCCTGTGGGCGGAGCTGTATTTTGCCTGCTCCTGCCCTAATGTTATCACTATTGCTGTGAGCATCTTCTCTGCATATCTCAACTCTAATTCAAATAAATTTAAAAACATTTTTACGCATGATTATATTTCTTATTTTCTCTCTCCGCTATTTACAAATTAATGATTCAGGAAGTTTAGTTTTTGTGCCAAAATTTAGATGCACAATTAACTGGATTTTGCATGCCAATCTAAATATATGTGATGTTAGTGCATCTCTCAATATCATATTTAGGTGTCAAATACACACATTTAAAGTTTTTCTCTGTCCCTCGCTGTCAGTGTGTGCTAATTTTATTTTTGTGCAGCTTAAAGGATGCAATCTCTTGTTGAACCAGAACCTGTAAAGCCTCTTCTAGCTGTTGTGGCATCAAGGAGCAATGATAATCCAATTGGACCCTGAGAATATACATTAGACTCAGGAGTCAGACATGTTTTCTAACTGAATTGATTTTTCTTCTCTCCCTCTTCCTTCTTCATTTCAGTGCTTTGATACTGTCATTTCTGATATCTTGCCCTACAGAATGACGTGGCTTACTGGTACCTCACATCTTTTTCCTCTGTGTGTTCATTCTCTAGCCAGTGTCTGGTTTTTGTGTGTATCTGTCTAGCAACAGACTTGTCTACTGCCCCCAGTAAACCTTATTCTTTCTTTGCCCCTGCTTTTTCTCAGATTCCCCCCACCCCACCCCAGCAACCTTGTCCCATTCTCCTTGACCCTTGTCCCACAAAAAACACCTCTCCATCTTTTTCCTCCACTTGGAACGGGAAACAGTTCCACACTAAGAGACAAGGTGGGTGAGGTAATATCTTGTATTGGACCAACTTCTGTTGGTGGGCAAGACAAGCTTTTGAGCTACACAAAGCTCTTCTTCAGTCTGGGAAAAGTCCTAGGAGTGTCACAACTAAATACAAGATCAAACAGATAGTTTAGCATAAGTGGTTAGCACATATTGTAAGGCAGTGGTTCCCAACCGCCGGTCCGTGGACCGGTGCCAGTCTGTGAACCGCTAGCTGCTCGGGCTGGGATACACCACCCAGCACCTCCCGTCCCACCGCCTCTGTTGGGAGAGGCGTGTCCTGCCCCGCCTCTCAGCCAACCAGCACCGGGCAGAGGCAGGGTCTCCTCCTGGACACTGAAGAGCAGTTTGCTGCATGGCAGGAGGACTGCGCGGAGCCCAGCATGGCAGCCTTCGAGCAGTTGCAACCTGGGCAGCAGTGCTCTGCTGGTGGCTGGGAGGCAGTGCAGGGCTAGATGAGTGGGGTGGGGCAGGTACTGGGGGCTCAAGGGGGGGCTCTAAGAGGCAGGGGCTGGCACTGGGGACTCTGGGAGTGAAGCTAACGGGAGGGGGTTCTGGGGCAAAGCTAATACTAGGGGCTGACACTGGGGGCATTGGAGCATCCGGGGTGGAGAGCTGGCACTGGGGGACTCTGGGTGTAGGGCTAGTAGTGGGGGGACTAGGCGGTGGGCTGGCACTAGGGGGCTCTGGGGATGGGGCTAATATTGCGGATGGGGGGCCTTGAGAGGGGAAGGGTGCAGTGGGGCTTTGGACACAGGAGGCTGGCACTGGGGGCTCTGAGTGTGGGAAGCTGGGACTGGGGGTTGGGTGCAGGGGACTCTGCGGTCAGTGGCTGGTGCTGGGATAGTGGAGGGTGGGGCTCGAGGGGTTAGGACTGGCACTGGGGGGAGGCTCTGGGGATGGGGTTGGGTTCAGGGGGCAGTGGAGGAGTGTCTGGGGGCTGGTCTCACTGCTACCTGATGAGTTGTTCAGGATGAAACTAAGCTCTTTCTCCTTCCGCAGAGTGCCTCCCTACGTGCAGGAGGTGGGGTTGATACAGGGGGTTTGGGATGGGATGGCGCTGGCTGTTATGGTGCCCTGCCCCATGGGGCAAGAGTCTACTGAACAATGTTACCCACATCCTCCCTTCACGAACCCCTCTGTGGAGAAGGGGGCAGGGCAGGGCTGGCATGGTGGGGGGGCACAGCTCTGGGAAGTGGTTGGGGCATGGTCCCCCCTTAGCATGTAGGACTCAGTGCAGAGAAGGTAGTGTGTGGGGCAGAGCTAAGAAAAGTGCCCCCCCCCTCCGATCATTGCATGTGATGCAGGCTGCAGTTGGCTTCCTGGCTTCCCCCGGGGGAGCCCGTTGGGGAGCCTGGTTGCCCAAGCCTCTGGGTGAGAGCAGAAATCCGTCTGGCATGGCCCTTTCTGCCCTCGGGTGCACCAAATCCCTCTTCTGCCCCCTCGGAAGGGTTTAACCCCACCCATGGGAGCCAAGCCATATGGGGGTTTTGGGGGCCGTGCAGAGGATAGGAAGGGGCTTGCACTCAGCCATGGCCAACAGAGGCTTTGACACCAGGGCACCTTCTGACCTCCTCGTCTGAGCCCTGGTCTAGCCAGGCCCAGGCATGTCCCCCTTGTCCCCTCCCTGATGGGTTGACAGGCGAGCATTGCGCCTTTGGGGTCCTGAGCAGGCCTGGGGGCAGGGGAAGGAGTGTTCAGAAATGGCTCCAAGTGCTGATGATGCCAAGTGGCTGGAAGCTGGGCCAGCCAAGGGAGGTTGGTGCAGAAGTTCAAAGATGGAACTACTCGGTGTTCAGTGCGTGGCTCTCGGCCCTGGCTAGCAGGGGCTGTGGGTCAGGAGTGAGGAACACTGGCAGAGCTGGGGGGAGCCCAGGGCTGGGCTAGCAGGGGCTGCAGGTTGGGAGTGAGGGGCATCTGCAGAGCAGGGGCGAGCTCAGGACTGGATTCTTGCCCAAAAGAAAACCAGTTGCTATCATGAGCTACTAGGGCTACAGAATTCACCGCGAACAACCGGCTTCAGCTCCGGCAGCTGTTTGCCAAGCGGCTGCTGCAGCTGAAGTCAGCTGCTGTACGGCGGTTCAGGGGGCCGGGGCACACCCGAACCCCGGCTCCCAGAGCCTCCACAAATAGCCGTCTTCAGCTGCAGCAACTGCCTGCTTCCGTGCAGTGGCTCAGGAGGCCAAGGTGTACGCCATCCCTGGCCCCCAGAGCAACTGGGAACAGCCAGCTTCAGCTCTGGCAGCTGCCATGTGGCAGGCGGCTGCTGGAGCTGAAGTTGGCTGTTCGCGGTGGCTCTGGGGCCCGGGGCTTTTGGCAGACTGGCAATGTTTCATTGCATATTCATTATTTGCATAATGAATATGCAGATAAAATGTCACCAGTCCACCAAAAGTTTGTGAATGGGTTTGCCAACCCGCGATATAAATAAGGTTGGGAACCACTGTTCTAAGAGTCCATTCCAGGTGAAGTGGCCTGTTAAAACCCCTTTAGTCATAACACAAAAAGGGGGGTTAGTGATTTACAGATTATTGTTATAAGCCAGAAATCCTAAGTACTTTTCCCACACCTTAGGACAGTTTTGTGTAGCTCAAAAGCTTGTCTCTCTCACCAACAGAGAATATTCTCTCATCCACCTTGTCTGGCAGCTACAACTCTGCATTGTTCCACATTAAGGCACTTGTATCTCCAAAATGCCACACATCCTGTTTTAGTAATGTAGAGATCAGACTGTTGGAGACAGAGAAGATGTGAACTAAATGTATCACTTAAAGCTAAATACAGCTTTTTTTTTTTAAAGGTGATATCTTTGAAATCAGATTTTGAACATTATCCTGGTGCTATTATTGCATGGAGTTCAAACTTGGTTCTTGTGGCAGAATTATTTTCTCAGCTATCATTGTAGGGTACAGCAAGCTTGTATGAATGAACAGCCATTAGTTCCTTCATCTTCTTTGTGTTTGTGTTCCACCCCTCTATCCAGATTGGCAGCTTCCCGTGTCGCCTCCAAATATACCAGTTCTCCAACTCTAAGTCAGGGGGATTCTACTCCCCTCCCTTCCATCAGTGAACGCCTGGCCATCCTCCGTCCCTCCCGAGAGCTGCTAGAATACTATCGTAAGAAGATTGCAGAGTTTGATGAAGAACACCAGGACCTTTTGAAAAGGCTAGAGAGTTACAAAGGAACATATGATGAGCAGGTAAATAGCTTGCTGGTGATATATATAAAAATACACTTGGTTGAGTTGGACTTAACATTGCTGACATAATTCATGATGGGAATTGCTGGGGGATATGGTAGGACTGAGCTGAAGGGGAATCACGATGTCTTGAGCCACTAGAAGTGAGTGAATATTGGCCATCTGTTCTCCCAATTTCAGAGCCAAATGGAGGTAATTCAGAGCTGACTGAGAAGTAATTTTGTTTTAGTTTCTTGGGCTCTACTTGGGGGAATCCTTTATGCTGTTTGTGGTTTTCTTAACCTCTGAACACTGCTTAGATATTCACCTGGTTTGTTGAACTATGTTTTTCTTTTGCCCTGCACTCTACAGAGGAACTGTAAAAAGTGAATGATCATTTAGCCAAAATTAATAAGCATTTATTTTGGGACAGATTTTATTTATATTGCAGTTACACCTGGGAGTCCGTCATGAACCATGACCTCATTGTGCTAGATGCTATACAAGGTTGATTTTATTTACATTATTATTTAAATCACTAGTTAGGAAGGCTTGATTTAGTCATGGTTTTCTACATAAAAGTGCATTCTTGTTGGTTGTTAAAACCTTAATACATATTCTTCACAACTCACAGATAGATGTAGGTTTCATTTTTAGAAGGGACACACCATATAAATATACAAGGATTGATTTTGAAAACTTTTCAGATTAATTTTACAGGTATATCAGAAAATGAATGATCATTTGGTTATTTCATTTACCAAAAGTAATCGAAACAGATATTTATGCAGTCATTGGGTAGTGAACTATACTCCAATTCAACTATCTCCAGTACTTGGTAGAGATGTTAAATTTAGTTTAATCAACTAAATCAACTAGTCGATGGATTTTCCATCTATTAGTTGATAAGCGGGGGAGCCACAGCGGGGTTAGCTCCCAGCCAAGGAGCTAACCCTGCTGCAGCTCTGCGTTTTAAATGTATTAAGAGGCAGCAAGCGGGGGAGGAGCAACTAGTCGAGGGACTAGTCAACTATCCGATAAGCTTTTGGTTATTGGATAATCAACTAGTCGCTTACATCCCTAGTAGTTGGATGATTTTCTTGCCATGGTATATTAGGAGGAGGACATTATCTGACATTTACATTATTTTATTTAACTAAAACATTATGTATTCTGGATTTTTTTTTCTTCAACAGCAAACATAATATTTTAACAAAAGCATATTCATTTTTGAACTTAGTTAAACATTCAAGTTTTTTAAAATCAGGTTTGTTTTTGTTAAAATTATTTTTATCGAAAACAGAAATTGACTCTACACAAATTTGATGAGGGACAATAGGGTTGAGGTCTTTTATTTCTCACCTCTGTTTATTATTTATTTATTTATTTAAAAATATTTTTGCTATTAACAAGCATGTTATCTCTGGAGACATAAATCTACAGTCTGAGAACTGCAAAACTAAGCATCTCTGATGGTATCTTCTAGACTAGGCCTGGGCAAAATATGGCCTATGGGCTAATCTGGCCCATGGAGGCAGCGGGAAGCCCCAGGCAGGGTGCCCTGCTTGCCCCTTGCACCTGTGCAGAAATGGGGCTGCAGGGCTCCACTTCTGTTTTGAAACTGGAGTGGAGGGGGCAAGTTTCAGGAGCCACCCCACCCCCAGCACAATCCCACTGGCTGGTTTCTGGCCAGAAATCAGCTAATGGGAGCTGCTTCTTTGAATAACAGGCAGCCAAAAAGAACCACACCCCCTCACCTAGGCTCAGTTATTCAGTGAAGCACATGGCCAGGCAAGCAGGCAGGGAAATGTTTTAAGCTCTGCAAGCAGGCAGGCTGGTTTGAGTGCTGGCTGGTAAGTCTCCTGGCCACAGCCTGCCTCTGGCACCCCAGCCTCTCCCTGCCCCAACCCTCTGCCCCTCTTCCCCCACTCAACATACCCAAACTCTCTGTCCCCCTCCCAGATCTGGCACCCTAATTTCCTGTCCCAGATCACAATGCCCTCCTACCCTAGGTCACATCCCAAACCCGTGCACTCTAGTCCCCTGCCCTAGGTCACAACCACCTCCTTCACCCAAACTCCCTCCCAGACTCCAGTTTCCCTCCTGAACCCCAATCACTTCCCCCAAGCTCCCCTCTGCACCCAACCTCCCTCCCAGACCCCGCATCTCCTCCATTAATATCATGGAAGAGTGCAGCCCTCGACCACGTTCCAAAATCTTGGAGTGGCCCCATGCCGAGTAAGAAAAATGCCATTTGAGAATTTATTAGAATTTTGTTTAAGGTTGTTCACTTTGTATATTTTGGAATATGATCGATGTTTTAATGGGTATAAAGCTTTAATGTTTTGAATCTGAGTGTCTCATTATCAAATTATTGTCTGATCTGCCCCATGCCCATAAACTCTCAGAACGTGAAAACTGAAAATGGATTAACATTGAAAAGAATGCTTATACATAATTTTGCTCAATCATGAAAACTTAAACTGATAAAAATAAAATTTGGTAGTAGTCATCAATTATTAAAAAAAAAAAAATCTTTCAAGTCTAGTCATTTGACACACAACAGCTCTTAGTTTTAGATGCAGGCTAGGGTAATCTTGTGGCAAAAACATGCTCTCAGTCTCTGATGTCAAATGCCATTAACATTCCTCATGCCCCATTTTCTCTCCATAGCACAAACTCCAGTGGGAAATGCGCCAACGTGAAGAGGAGATTGCAGAGTTACAGAAGGCTTTGAGTGACATGCAAGTTTACCTCTTCCAGGAGAGGGAGCATGTGCTCCGTCTCTATGCTGAGAATGACCGGCTGAAAATCAGGTGTGTAGGCAGGAAGGAGTAAGGATGGAGGGAAGAGTTTTCTTCGCTGTTTCTCACGGGCAGGTAATGTTTGTGGAAGCCGTATGAATTAGTAGAGCCATCTTGACAGCAATTAGCTTTTAGTTCTGTGCCTGTACAGTACATAGCACAATGTCCTGGTCTGTAACTGGAGCACCTTGGCACTTGTGATGTAGTGGGGGTGCTGTCTGCTCTGTAACCCGGTGTCCCCCTGCGCTGTGATGTGTGATTCCCACTGTCTCACCCACATGTGTATTAGCCCAGACACCTAGGCCCAGCCTGAGCAGATAAAAAGGCTCTTCCCAGGGGGAGACAAAGGGAGAGAGGCGGAGACAAACACCTGGCTGGGGGGCAGGGTCTGGGAGCGAGGCAGTCTTGGGATGGAACCATGAAGGAAACAGACTAAGGAGGGGGCTTGGAGTCTAGGGGCCCAGGCACCCCATCTCAAGGGGTCTGAGGCACCCTGGCCCAGACTCCTGTAGCCACAATACGTCTATGCTGTGTTGTATCCTGGAGACGCAATAAACCCTCTCTATTTTACTGGCTGGCGGAGTCTGTTGATGCTGCTACGGGAGTGCAGGATCGGGGGGTCCCCGACGCGCCGTCACAGCACTACAATACTAGTCGTTAATTTATCTTACTATGAGTCTAAAGTCAGTGGAAATTGCAGGCGTGCCACACTTCTGAGGATCAGGCCCTATACAGTCTTCCCAAATGCTGAACTGGGGAAAAGAAATGCAGCGGTTGCTCCTATGTTCTATGCAAATCTACTGAACTATTATTCAGTTATTACAAACTTCTTTTTTAAAAAAGAAGTTGATGACTCCTAGACTGCTGTATTAAAGAAACCAAGGATCTTAAGCCCATATAATAGGGCCAGGAATATAAGAAAGAGTGAAATTTTACTAGAGGGTCAAGTTTGAACACAAAATCACCTGCTTCAGCTTGGAGATTGTGGTTCAGCTTGACATGAGATTGATATAATTCTTTAGGTGCATTTCTTTACGCAGTCTTAGAAGCAGGAAACTAATAAAAAACACAGACTAAAGAGGATAACTCTGTTTTCCCAGAGCTACCTGTTTTGTCTTCTGGTCAACATCCCCTGCTCTCAGTAGCACGCACCTCCCTAAAATGCTTCTGAACTCTGGCTGGGAATTAATCTCAGCAGTTTTGGTTAGCCTGAAGGGATCTCCTTTTATCTGGAGTGGGTAGTGTTTTCAGGTAGCTTTGAAGGCATGCCTAAAACACTGTATGTCCATCACATTCCAGATTGTGGTGGAATACATGGGCTTCTAAAGCAAAGGATGTTCTCAGTCTTCTGGAAAGTAGAAAATCTACAGGATTATGGTCTTTCTAATTAGCTCATATGCCCCTGGACTATGAGCTTTTATTAATAAACTCACATACCCTGTCCTTTCAGCATATGCTATCCCTATATAACTCAATGTGCCACTACCCACTCCAGAGAAGAGGAGACTCTTTCAAGCTAACCAAAACTGCTGAGAGTAATTCCTAGTCGGAGTTCAGAAAGGGGAATTCCTCACTGTACCAGCAGAATGGGAACATCTCTCATGCATTTTCAGTGTTAACTGGATCTCTAGCAGTCTGGCTAAAGGACAACATTGTCTCATGGTCTGTGACAATCTGAAGAATAGGTTAGAGCTTCTCCTTTAACTACAGTAACAACCCACTGGAGAGAGTACAGGCTTAATGCATTTTGGAACAAAAATGTGTTTGATGCTTTTCCATGAATTCCAGGGAGCTGGAAGACAGAAAAAAGATTCAGCATCTCTTGGCTTTGGTGGGAACAGACACAGGAGAAATTACCTATTTTCATAAGGAGCCTCCCCACAAGGTAACCGTTCATTGGGAATGCCCTGTTTGCCACCTTTCTGGCAGAGCTTTCCTTTGGGTTCAGCCCTTAGAAGCTCTACACTGTGAGTGGCCACTAAGGATCCCAACAGACAAAAAAGAACGAAGGGACTGCAGAGGGTGTTGCTGGAAGATGTGGATGTTTGAAATTCATCTGGCTCCATGTTAATCTGAATCATGCTGTAATAAATTACTGCTAGGACTCGAGACAAAGAATGAAACCTTCCCACTACCTTGATAATTAGTGCTGGGAAATCCAGGTTTCATTTCTTGCGCAGGAATGCTGTAGAGAAAATATGTCCTCTTCCAGGGAAGTAAGTGTTTCAAGAGTGGGGGCTCTCAGCAGCAGTGCATATGGGATCTGAAGGTGGATGTAAGTACTCCTGTTTGACCACAAAGGTCACAGCTGTGATTCAGGGGCAGGAAGGATATGTTCTATGTGGGCACAAGGAGGGCATCCCGTGATGTGAGTGTGCAGAGTGAGACTTGAAATAATGGACCACATTTTTTACTGGTGTCTACTCCCTTTGCACTGCTCACGTTGTGCAACAGTCCCGAAAGCAACTCTGAATTTCATTTGGTTCAGACAGTCCAACTCACCCTGGCAGAAGGAATAGGAGGGGATATGTGCAGAGTTTATTCTTTACAAGCATAATGTGTCTTGGGAATTGTGGCCAGCTGGTGTAAACCCTGGCACTGGAGCACCATGAGAGAGAGGGAACCGTAACAGCTCTCTGATGGCTGCTTTTTCTTTTTGCATCGAGTGGATCTCAGCACATAAGTTAGATCTGGATCAATAACTGCATCCAGCAGTTTGTTCTTGCCTTTGATTTCTTCCTGGGTTTAAGTGGATGGGTATACATAGATTATTTGTATATATGTTTCTCACTGTGCCAGCAGACAAGAGGGTAAGTGGAGAAGAAAGCACACTGATGTTCCTTCTTCCCTCTCACATCTGAATGCTGGGTCTTCTGCTAAAGGCCTGCTCCTGTTCTCATTGAAGTCAGTAAGGACAGGACCAGTTACCAGTCATTGAGAACGATACAGAGGCAGAAGAGGTGGAAACTGTGACATTCAAGTAGCCCCAGTGTAGCAGGCACCAATGTTCCCTGTAAGCTGTGCGCTTGTGTGACTTCTCAGGAAATATTCAGATGCCACCCAGCTGATTAGCAGAGCACCCCCAGCTAGGTTTTTTGTTTCTACTGGTGGTGCCCATTCATGCATGCCTTGGTGCATGTAAAGCAATTTATTCCAGAAATGTTTGGAAAAAATCCACATGTGGATGGAAAAGATTAGAAGGAACATTGGCCGGCACCTGGTTTCAACACTGGTATTTCTATTGCAACTGTCTTTACCTTACTTCAGCTGCACTGATGGGCATGCTGCTTTTGTAGTTCTTTTCCCACACGCTCTAGTGTCCATTCTTGATGACTGGACTTAGAGAATGGATGCATGAAATACAGGTAACAGATCTGTTTTTGTTCCTGTAGGTCACCATACCTCAAAAACCAATCAAATCCAGGGATCCACATGAACGGAACGATACTTATGCTTCCAGAACAGGTACCCAAAAAGTGACTTTCCATACCAGCCAAGAAGCCAAACATTTGGAGGGTAGCTAACTATCATGATAACACTGGATGTGTGAAAAGTGTACAGTCACCATGGGCCTCCCCAAAGCCGGGACTAGAATGTTTTCTGCAGTGACTCCTGCTGGAAGACACTCTAGTACAGTAGATGAAAGCTCTTCCTTGCTTTTTCCTTTAGGTCAGTCAGCAAACAGGATATTTCATGCTGGGCAAAGGGAGGTTAGGAGAAAGGAGTCGAGTAGTTATCTCAGTTATTCTTGTTCTCTGCAACAGGCACTAAAAGAAGCACATCAAAACCAGCAACAAAAGGAGAGAAACCAGAAAGTCCTGAGAGATATCACAGAGACAATCAAACACTATTACTGCAGGTAAAGAGCATTTACTGCTCAACAGATGCAGATTCTGTCCATGCCTTGTCTGACCCCATGGTAACACTGGGGTACCTCCACTGGAAATGGCTAGGTCAGGGTAGGTTGCTAAAGACAGAACAGATTCTCCCAAAGACTGATGGTTAACACTGGTTAGTGAGTTGACTTCAGTCACAAACTGTGCTTATGATCCCCACATTGGTTATCAAGAATTTAAATAAAAATTAAAAAAGGAATAACACAGCTCCGTTTTTGCGTTCCAGTTCTCTGATTCCCAGTCAGCACCTAGGTCCTGTATAGTGAAGAGTTATTTCAAAACTCCGCTCACATACACAAAACATTCTTCTGACCCTACTTTACGAGGTCAGTATAGGTTTGGCTCTTACCCAAAATATCGTGCTGCCAGCCAATCCTTTAGTGTCTAAAACTAAAGGTTTAATATAAGAGAGAGAATAAAATGTAAGTTATTAAATGGCAAAGCAATAGTACATCAGACTACAAAATCCACACATCAGGTTCTTAGCAGTGTTGGTGAGTTTGCTGGCTTGAAAGTCACTCTGCAATACAATCACAGCTTGGATGGGTCATTCAGTCCTTTCTTCAGAATTTCAGTTGTACAAGGTTACTCCAGAGGTAGGAAACAGGAATGAAGACAAAATGGAGACAATGCGGCTGCATTTTACTATATTCTTTTCCGTGAGGCTTCCTATGTCCCAAACACAAGCTTCACAGTATACGGAAAAATCTTACAGTTCTCTGTCCATAGGCATGCCCCTACATGGCTTACTGACTCATTATGTGCGGTCCCTGATCTCTTAATGGGTTTATTTTACAGCCAATGTCACTTGGTTTATCAAGCTGGCTAAGTGGTGCTGATGCCAATCTGTCTGGGGGAGTCACCCAGAAGCATAGCACCATTTTCAAATACAGATATACCCTGCATACCTATAACAGATAACACAAGGGTGATACAGACACACAAACCAGATTATCATTTTCACAGATCTGATCTATTTCCTTGCAATTTTATAATATTGGTGCCCATAATATCATAAAGTGTTCCACATATTCCATACAATATTACACATGGGTTTATACAACAGCCAAACATGCTGCCTGCCTATCTTCTATCCTTACACTGTGCATGTCCATCCCTATTCTATGCTACCCTGTCAGTGCCTCCCACTTGCTCCTAGTCTGTTGAGCTTGCTCTGCAGTGGACTGACAAGGGGAGTTAGGTTGATATGAAACAAGAAAAGCAGAAGGGTGATGAGATCTCTAGGACTGCTCTACATTGCAACAGGTGCCAGATTTAGTGAGGCACATTAACCTTTGCTCCTCCACTTCCCTTCCTGTGTCCAGTACCACCTTCTGTAAAGTCTCTCTCACACAGAGGGTAAGGAAATCTGTTACAGGAATCTTCTAGAGCACCAAAGCAGATTTCTCCTAATATCAAGGCCTGCAGAGAAATTAGACCTATATAATAGACCTAGAACATTATAGGGTAGGGAATGTTTTCTCACTGTGTCTGGGCCTGGCCTGGAATTTAAATGGCTCTCAAGGAAGGCAGCATGCCTGGTGTAGGAGCTCACTCTCTACCTTTCCCGTGTGCCAATCCAGGTGGAGGCTCTGCAAGCTCAGATGGAAGAGCAGACACGGTTGTCCAAGGAGCAGCTTGATGCACTGCTAGAAGACAGGCGGATTCACGTAGAGGAAGTCCAAGTCCAGCATCAGAGGGACCAGGACAGGATCAAAACCCTGACAGAGAAGTGAGTGCAAGAGAATGGTTCTGGTTTGATTGTGGCAGGAAACCCAAAGTTTAAAAATCACCTACAGGTTTGCAACCTAATAGGTAGAAAAACAGGGTATTTGGTCAGTTGCTTGGTATGTAATTGGAGATTGAGTGAATAAACTACAAGCTAAAAATCCTCTTTCATCCCTGTTGAACTTGACCCTGGAAAGTATGCGAGGGAAGCTCCTGGCCTTTCTCTCATCCCATGTCCATTCCAACTCTCAGGGAGAGTGTAGGTGAATGATGAAGGGAATTGGGGAAGGCAGTGATATTTTTACTCTAATGCAGTGTTTCTCAAACTGTGCTCCGCAGAGCCCCAGGGACATCTCCAGGGGCTCCGTGAGGTTGACAAACTGGAAACATCGATAGGTACAACACATACAATCAGTGGACTGCTGGGGCTTTGCATACATTTTTACGCATGTAAAGGGCTCCAGAGCCCAAAAAGTTTGAGAACCGCTGCTCTAATGCAATCCCTGTCTTCAGGCTTCATCAAACTCAAAACCTGCTGTACGAGAGCACACGTGACTTCCTTCAGCTTAAGTTTGATGCTCGAGCCAATGAGAAATCATGGATGGCAGAGAAGGACTGTCTGTTGAGGAAGCTTGATGTAAGCAGGGATCAGTTTATCATCAGCAGGGGAGCCAGAGAGAGAGAAGGAGAAGAAGCAGAAGCAGGAGAAGGAGAAGGAGAAGGAGGAGAGAGACATCAAGCAAACTTCTCAAGCAGGGGAGTGAAATTTGGAAAGCACAGAGTGGAGAACTCAAGGTAATTGCTGTTCTTTTGGACAGGAAATCCACCTGTTTATGGATGGAGGTTTGAGAGAGTCTTGGATTGTCTCTCAACAAGGTGCTTTACTGAGAAACTGGTGTTCACTGTTTTAGAGCTGGAATTCTCTGTCATAGAATACACCCTGGCTCCATCATAGAAAGATTTACTTTACAAGAGGTTGTTGGTCATTAATTTAAAAAATAAAACGTTACGTAGCTAGAGCTCTGTTACTTTGTCATGGTGCTTCTTGGGGTTGTCTCTCACAAGACTAATATTCCACACTTCTTTCACACCCAAAACAAGCATATAGCTCCTCAGCTTGTTCTACCTGCCTAGTGGCATATTATTTCTAAGCTCTCAAGCTCTGTATTAGGACTAGGTTTTTCTAAGCATGAAATGGGCAACCATCCTTTGGAAATACTGTTAACTATTGGTAGTAAGAAAACACACTCAGTGTTTTGCCTGCTGTAGTGAGAATGCTGCTTTTCTCAGTATAATGTTGCTTACAATTCTGCTGCTCCCAACCAACTGTCTGTTTTTTCCGTCTGCAACTGATGTACTTGGAGTGAGAACCCTGAGAACTTGTACTGCCTTCATATAACATGTACCCATCATAGTTTACTAATTACAGTATATACTTAAAGGAATTGCTTTATCCACCATTGAAATGCAGTTACCTCAGAGATGGAAAGCAGCAACCAAACAGATATGAGATGGGGAATTTTTAACTGAAGACAGTGAAACCAACCCTTGATATTAAAAAAAAAAAAAAAAAACCTTGTGGGTTCTAGTGGCTACATGGTGGATAGAACCATGTTTGTTCTGTACTGTAGTGTCTCATCTGCACACAGGTGATCCTGTAATTTGAAGGAGTTTAGCATTGTTAGAGCTCTAATCTCTCTTGTCCTGATACAACTGCATTTTCTAGGGCTACTCATTTGGTTATTTTCTGACATAATATCACCACCAAAGAGCGCTCAGGGAGTTGTTGACAATTGCCTTGGGTTCCACCTTTGGTTTTTAGGGAGGGAGATGCTGTGTGTACTGGCTGCCTACCACCAGCCTCTATTAATCCTAATTCTTTCTCCCGGGTTTCTGTCATTACAGGAGCAACTGACACAGGCGCACCGATTGGCAGATATGTACCGAGAGCAATGTATTGCTCTGGAGGGTGAGCTGGCTAGAATTCGTGAAGAAGGAGATGTTGGCAGAGAACTTTTCAAGGTAATGCCTCTGTCTGCAGCTGCAAGATGGGTTTGCAGTCTCTTGGGGTTGACTGATTTTCCTCTTTTCCATGTTGTCGATGATGTCCTTGCCTACAAATCCTATTGTGCTTTCCTATCCCCAGGAGCGCTCAGAAAAGATGGGAAAGCGTTTGCAGTTAATGACACAACGATATGAGGCCTTGGAAAAACGGCGTAGTATGGAGGTGGAGGGCTTCAAGAATGACATCAAGCAGCTTCGGCAGAGGTTGAAGGACATAGAGAAACAACTCTTCAAGGTAGAAAATGATCATCTTTGGGGCAAGTGCTCAGATGGAATTGGCTCCTGAGGGGAAGGGGGCACAGCTGAATATTCAGATCCAGTGTTTCCTTGGAGCCTAATTTATTGGAAATTCCTGTTTTCCCTCACTTTGGCCTTTAGGTATTTGTAACATAGCAGTGGTTCTCAGCTGGGATCTGGGGCCTATGGCGGGAGGGAGGGGAATGCAAGCAGATTTTAGGCAGCTGTCAAGCAGGCTGGCATTAGACTTGCTGGATCCCAGGGTAGAAAGTCGAAGCCCCACCACCTGGAGCTGAAGTCCAGAACTCCCAACTCCGTCTCCCAGGACGGAAGCAGAAGCCTGAGGTCGGTGATGACAAACCTCTCAACTTTAGTGTGAGCAGGCACACTTGCACTTTGTGCAAAGAATAAGGAGTCAGTGCAAAATTAAGTTCAGGTGGTCATACACAGAATATAATGACTTCTAGAATATCCTGCATAGCCAGAGTTATGCATGTGACACCACAAGGAATGGTTAACTTGCAGAAATACAAAAGAAAAGGAAATGGTTAATCAAATCCAAGTCAATAGTGAGTTAATTATTTCAGCCTAATTGTATTATACTTGACCACAAGGGGGTGCACAAATAAAATCTAACATACAAGCTAGACAACAACCATGATCCTAAATCATTCTGGTCATTCTAGTTGAAAAAGAGTATTAGGTCATCAACTGCAGTCTTCTGCCAAGGCAAGATGTGATCCTCACTTCCACCCGTAGAGGACGTGTCCTGAGACTACAGTTGAGACTTAAGTACAAAAAAGCTAGGTTATTTGGAAATATATACATTTTGTTATACTGTATTTAGTTCTTTTAAATCATACTGGAAATTATTTGTTAAACAACTGACCATTTACTGATACATTTCAGGTTATACTTTAGAGTTCCCTCTTCCATTGTGTTGGCAGGACACGCCCATGATACTGACAAGACATATCCATTATCTACACTCCATCCTGGGGCTCGTTTCCTTGTATGATGTCAGTGCAGCTCAGATGCACCGTGGTTGAGTCCCCCTTGCTAGGCACAATGAATCTCCTTGTACAGAATTGTTCTCTTCTCCAGATCTTACACCATAAACCATGTCTTTGTGGGTTTTTGTTTCTTTCCCTCTCTAGGTGACCATGAACATTGGACCAGACCAGGACCTAGCAATTCTGCATGAGGTCCGCCAAGGAAACAGGCGCACCCAGAAAATTCAAGGGGAGCTAAGAAACCTAAAGGCAAAAATCTATGGCTTGGAGAATGAGCTACGGATCTGCTGACACAGAACATAGCCAGTGCTAGACTAGGAAGGTCACATTCTCAAGAACAACTTTCATAAATCTACTTTCTGGCATCCTGTGACAGAAGCTTAAGAACATGTAACCACCTGTGAATCAAGGGTATATCCGTGTGCTGCAGGGCTTGGATATGTGCAAGTTAATCCGAGGCTGTGGAGGAGGGGACACTCCTTTCATCTTAACATGCCTTTCTCTGCTGCCTTTTCCTAGTAGATGAGATGATTTGTAGATGGTACTGTAGTCATCTTGTAACTTCTGCAGTATTCCCTTGGGCCATGCTTACAGCTTCTAGACACCTTGACCGGCTATGAGCACAGAGCAAAATTTACTGATGTCCAGAATCTAGCCAAACACAAAAACTACATTTGTAATTAATAATCATGCAGCGGAACTAGTCCTCCAGGTCTCACATGTTCTCTCCTGTCGCTGGTCTAGAGGCAAGAGACTGTATGAGGCCCTGTTCTACAGTCATGGGAACTGTATTAAGAGAAAATGTTTTTAAACAAAGATTAAACATTGTTAGGATGTCGACTGCAGCCCGTACATAATTCACATTTTCTAAACTAGGTCCCTACTTCATCTAGAAAGTGTCTATTTAATTTTGCCTAAACACTGAAATCCTATATGTTCTGGGTTGCATAACTATGTTTTCAAATGGCTTCTCTTTCCACGGTTCTCTTCCAGCCTACAAAGGACAAAAAGAGAAACATTCTCATTATAAAGCTCCATCTGTTGTGAGATCTCATCTCAAACTAGGGATGTTAAATTGTGAGTAGACTAATCGAATAGTCGATGCATTTTGCACTGATTAGTCGATAGGGCGCCTCCACGAAAGCGCCGCGTGGAGCCCTGAGTCAGCTGGGGACTCCCTGCTGACCCTGGGCTCTGTGCAGCTCTGCCACTTTGAAATGCCGTGGGGAGCCCGGCATCAGGCTCCTTGGGGCATTTCAAAGCAGCAACACTACGTGGAGCTCGGGATCAGATGGGGACTTCCCCGCTGACCCCGGGCTCCCTGTGGCGCTGACACTTTGAAATGCCACGTGTAGCCTGGGGACACTTCAGCTGGCCCTGGGCTGCACAAGCATTTGCTTATCGGATAGTTGACTAGTCCTTCACATCCCTATCTCAAACCTTCACCAACCTTCTCTGATCTTCCACTCCAAAGCTGTGTCCCCTCTAGCACTTTTTCACTAAAAGATCCCACTGTAACCACAATCAGTTCATCTCCAGAAGTGGGGGAAGTCCTGATACAGACCAGCCATTGCCCTTTTAACTACCAATGTTGTTTAATCCTGCAGCTCTGAACAATGTAGTGGTTAAACTACTAGCAGTCACAAGCATCTCTCACTTCTGCTATAGCACGTGGGATATAAATGGGCAGTAACAATGGTGGAACCTGGTTGCATGATCCTTGTCCCTGAACCAGGTAACAAGATGTATTCAGTTTGGAGCATAGGCTAGACTGACACAGCAGTTAGTAACTAGGCTAAAGCCTAGCTGTCTCTGCAGGGTTTACAGTCCTTTATTTGTAATCCAGCATATTGCAACTTAAACTCCCCACCCTACTTCCTACGCACGAACTAAGGGAAGAAGACTTACCGTGTTTATAAAGATGTCTTAGTTCCTTGATGGAGTTTTTTGCTGTGACTCTATATCAATTTTGCCAAAGCTGATCCCTTTCTGTGATATTTGGCATGCCCCATCAGGGATTTTTAAAATGTATTTATTTTTTTACTGGCAAAAAATAAATTTTTGTGGATTTTTTTTGTTTTTGTAATCCAGACTTTTAAAATTAAAAAAAAAGTTGGAAGTTTTCTTGTCAAGTGGTTCCTTTTCTTCTCTTTGAATTGTAGGCTAACACAGGCACTCCCTCCCCGTTCCAATCAGATCTCCTGCTAGTGCTTCTTCCTGTTGAAGGACCCACAAAAGGGATAAGTATGGGCAACCTCAGTCAGGCTGACTGGTAGCCCAAGTGGGTGCTTGCTCTGTGGCTCATGCTGTGTGTGAGAGGAAATGAGCCAAAGAGTCCTCTTGCATGACTGCATTCTTTTTGTAACAGACTTGCTGCCTCTGACAATCCCTGCAAATTAGCCTCATAGATGGGGGCATATTCCTTTGGCCAGAGGTCCTAATAGTCTTACCTTACTTCACAGGAGCCCCCAAAGTCAATGGGAGTTCTCATCTGCTCTCATTGTGAGTTAGAATGTCAGAAGCTGACTCCCCATGGCCTTACTGAAGCACATTATGTAATGAAACATTAGTTCCTTGTGCTGCGGCTTCCATCTACCCTATGTTTGTGCTCGTATGAAGCCAGCACAGCAGCTTCCTGAGCTCTCAATTTTTCAGCTCATCCATGGAGTCAGATACTTGCATTTCCTCACAGAAGGTGCAGGATGTTTAATCCCAGGTTATTTACATAAATGCTTCTCTCTTCATGGCTCTCTATTCCCAGTACTGAGTATCATGTGAAAGGCAAAATTGAGCAGCATGGCAATGCCCCTGTGTTTATTACAAAGCAAACCCCATGGTACTGCTGCTGGGCTTGTCAAGGTATCTATCCAGCAAAACAAAAATGCTGTACAAGCTGTTTGGTCTGTGTACCCATAGGACAGGAACCCCTCCCTACTGCAAAAATTATACTAGTGTTGACTCTGTAAATCCCTTTATTTTGGAAACTGTCATAGGTCACCTCCAAGGGCAGAAGGCACAAAGTGTTACTTTTGTTTTCCTTATATCTGATAAGTCCATGTGATGTATATTTAAGAGTATTGCTTCCACTGGCCATTTCCAAAACAAATAAAAGGCCAGGCCCAAAGCTCAAAAGTGACTCTAAATAACCAATCACTGTGCCACTGACAGATCTCAAAAAGGGAGTAGTTAGTGGGGAATCATCAAATGGGGTTGCTTTTTGGAGAGGCTTCTATGGGCAAAGGTACTAGACCGAATACTACTTGACATTTTAATCAGTGGTCCAGAAGTAAATATAAAATCACCACTGATAACATTTGCAGATGACAAAGACTAGTGGAGTGGTACGAAATGATAAGGAGAAGGCTGTCATACAGACCCATTGGGACTGGTTGGTAAACAAGATCCATTCAAGCAAAATGTATTTTAATATAACCAGATGCAAAGTTATACATCTAGGAACAAGGAATGCAGGCCATACCTACAGAATAGGGGAACAGTGTTCTGAAGAGCAGTGACTTTGACAATGATTTATGGGTCATAGTAGACAAGCAACTAGACATGAGCTCCCAGTGTAATTCTGTGGCAAAATGACCTAATGTGATCCTTGAATGTATAACAAGGTGTAGTGAATATGAGTAGAGAACTACACATCATTTGTGAGACAGATAGCAGAATATTCCATACAATTTTGGTATCCACATTTTGAAAGGGATGGTAAAACACAGAAGAAAGCTAAAAAAATATTCAATTACCAAGAAAATGTGGTGTAAGACCTAAAGAACTCCACGGCTGTGTCTACACTGGCATGATTTTCTGGAAATGCTTTTAACGGAAAAGTTTTCTGTTAAAAGCATTTTCGGAAAAGAGCGTTTAGATTAGCGACGCTTTTCCGCAAAAGCACTTTTTGCGGAAAAGCGTCGTGTAATCTAGAACGCGCTCATAAAAAAGCCCGATCGCCATTTTCGCGATCGGGCTTTTTATGAAAACAAATCTCAGCTGTCTACACTGGCCCTTGTGCGCAAAAGTTTTGCGCAAAAGGGACTTTTGCCCGAACGGAGCAGCATAGTATTTACACAAAAGCACTGATTTCTTACAGTAGGAAGTCAGTGCTTATGAAATCTGCGGCCAGTGTAGACAGCTGGCAAGTTTTTCAGCAAAAGCAGCTGATTTTGTGGAAAAACTTGCCAGTCTAGACACAGCCCATCTGTTTAGAGTCTCAAAAGAAGACTGAAGTGACTTGATTACAATATGTAAGTACCTTAGGGGAGATACCAAAAGGGCTCTTTAGCAGAGAAAGGAATAACAGAAACCAGTGGTGGAAAACTGAAACCAGATAAATTTAAACAAGATGCAAATCTTTACCTGTGAGGGTGATTAACCGTTGAAACAAACAATCAAGGGAAATAGTGGATTCTCTCCCTCTCTCTCTTGAATAATAAGAGAGATGTAGCTGTGTTTTTTTCATTGTATTCCTTTGGTATATATGGTCATACCAATTCTCTTCCAGAATTTGATCTGAGGAAGTGGGTCTGGCCCACGAAAGCTCATCACCTAATAAACCATCTTGTTAGTCTTTAAAGTGCTGCATAGTCCTCTCTTTTCTCTCTCTTGAGGTCTTCATACCAAGATTGAGTGGCTTTCTGGAAGATCTGGGCCCTACAGAGGGGTTACTAGGTGAAATGGAATGGCCTGTGATATACAGGAGATCAGACAAGATGATCTAATGATCTCATCTGGCATTAAACTGAATTGTTTATAAGTGAAATATTTTTGAGATTTTTCAGCGATCATGCAGTCCCCTCCTCCCAACAATATAATATAGGGCCAGCAGGTTAACTAACTCTGCACAGAGCAAGTTTACATGACTCAGAGGTAAAAACACCAAGCACTTACAAATTGTGTGGACCTTGTGCATGCAGTTCAGCAGTCTGGAGCTGGAATGTATGACCCACTAATCATAAACAACTCTATGATACCACAAGCAGATACTTCAACAGGATGAGAGAGCTCAATTTTAACTTTTAAAGCCTTTAATTGACTGGGACCAAGACCACCTCCTGACCTCGCTTTCTTGTACAGGTAGATTTCTGCATATTATGAAACAGTGTAGCGGGTCCAGATAATTTATTATAACAAACAGCTGTATTTAATACTGTCTGTTACAGCAAAGTACATAGATTTGCTCAATAAGGATTCTGGCCAATACACAGGTCAGGTTATTTTGATTGACAAAGGCTTTTAAAAAAAAATCACTAGGGGCTTTTAAAAATCACTTGCCCCCTGCTCACTGTACTTGTCAATTCCCCTCTCTGGGGGTAGGCAGTAACAGCTCCCCCCTACCACTGCTGGCCACCGGGGAGGGCCAGGCCAAGGTATGGCAGCCTTGGCCTGCTCCAGCTCTCTCCCCCCAGCTGCCAGGCCAGCCCCAGCTCTCTCTCTCTCCCTCCCCATCTGCCAAGAGGTTGGACTGGACTGAGGCCACAGCTGGCCCGGATCTCTCCCTGGCCTCCAAGGAGGGCCCACGGCTGATGCCGCCCTGCCCCCAGCTCTCTCTCCCCCGGCTGCCGGGGAAGGTCCAAGACCCCCTGGCTCTTTACCCACCCCCCAGAGGCTGAAGCTGCCCCAGCACTTGCCCTCCCTAGCCCTGCCTCTTTGCCCCTACCCCTACCCAGCCTCCAGGGAGGGGGGCTGAGGCCCGACCATGCCTCCAGCCAGGAGGGTGGGGGCCTCACAACTCCCGCCCCACCCCCTGCGAAGGGGGAGGGCACCTGGCTTCTCTTCCCCTGCAAGGGGCGGGGGCACTGCTCCCAACCCTTCCCTGGAGCAATGGGGAAGCTGCACGGCTGCCACCCCACCCCAGCACCAGGGAGGCCGAGCCCTCAGCACCGGTAAGGGAGGGAGGAGGCCGGGTGGCTGAGAGGGATGAGGCTGCGGGATGCAGAGTGACATGATGACATCACTGTCATCCCACAGGAAAAACTTTCTTTAAACAGCGAGAGTTATGAAAGACTAGCTTCAAAAAGTTCAACACTACTTTGTGCTAATATTGATAAGTCACTCTGAATTGGCTATTAGCCAGGGGGTAGAAATAGTGTCCCTGGCCTCTGTTTGTCAGAGGCTGGAGATGGATGGCATGAGACAAATCGCTTGATCATTGTCTTCGGTCTACCCCCTCTGGGGCACCTGGCGCTGGCCACTGTCAGCAGACAGGCTACTGGGCTAGATGGACCTTTGGTCTGACCCAGTACGGCCGTTCTTATGTTCTAATTGTAATTTTATCCCTCTTTTTCCATTGGAAAATGGTACAGCCTACACAGCCATTCCCATGTTTGTAGGGCCATGTTGCCCAGGGATACAGCTTTAAGATGTCTACTAGCTTAGATTCTGCACCACATTGTTTGCAGATAGGGTGGCATGGGACATGGGATTGGAGGTGATGGTGGGCTGCAAAGAAAAAACAAGTGGGACTTTCACTTGTGCCTTTCCTTTTTTGGTGCACAGTCTGAGTCGAAAAGGGAAGGGTGGTTTTCAATGTTCCCTGTAAGCTGAGCACTTGGGTGGCCACCCAGGAGAGATCCAAGTGTTCCACAGCTGATTAGCAGAATGCCCATGGCTGCCAACACGTGTTTCTACTGGCGGTACACATTTACATATGCCTCAGTCTGCATAACAATTGATTCTGCACAAGGATGGAAAAAATTAGAGGGAACATTGGTGGTTTTTCCGTTATTTGTACTTCCCAGTACAGTAATTCTCTGTTCTGGAAGGCTCCTTGCTGAATAAAGAACTAGTGAAACTATGTGATCACAAGTGCTTGAATGCTGAGTAATTTAGAGGACAACGCAGTTGTGGGCAGATTATTAAAAACTTTGTTTCAGTTGCTTTTCCTTAATCCCTTCAGTGAACTGTCAGAAGAAAGGACCCTCTTTGCTGAAGTATCCAAACAGCTGCCCCTTGTGTTTTTCACATGCTTTGAACCCGCCATACTAGCAGTCAGGCTGCATACTCAAGGGCTCTAGCCCGGGATTGGATGTCTACTTAAAATGAGGAAATACCAGATCTTGTAAACTGTATTGCTTTGGGTGCGGGGAACACATTATGGTTACTATTAATAAGAGTTAACTGTTATATTAAGGAAATCCAAGTGGGTATTTTGTTACACAACAAAGCTTTGATGCCAATGCAAGTGGGTGTCTGACTACACAGACAACAAGGGCTGCATTGATTTGAGGTGAGTGTGATTTAAAGAATAAGCTTGGATTTCATCAACCATACTTATCCAGGACACACTGAAATCTGCTATATTGATTTAGTGATCTGATGTTGTTGCTTTTACTGTAAACATCTATCTTAGGCTGTGATTCTAACACACATTACCAAGGTTCTGACAAACTGTGCAGTCAATCATCGTTTTTCAGTTGTAGATGTGCAAGTTGCAACCTGCTCAGCATATTCACAGAGACAATACTACAGAATTTTATTTTGTGTAGCTTCTTTCATAAAAACTACTGCAACATGTGTTACAGAATTAACCAACTGGATAGCATATAAGTTACAGAAAACATATTGCATTTTGTAATTTAAAATGTAAAGCATTTAGTCATACAGCAAATAGGAAAAAAAGGAGGAAATATAGGTAAGTAAGAAAATATATTTTAATATGAGGTTTAAAAAAAGAGAGGGAAGTTGTGATTTTTCAAGGGATTTAGACATATACCTTCCATTACAATTAATGAAAAGTGTGTATAAAGCCCCTAGATGACTTTGAAAAATCTCAGCTGGAGAATCCATGAGGTGAAGAGATGCAGAAAATCTGCTTCAGATGGCAGGAGTTGAAAATGAGAACTGTGGGAAAAGATAAAGAGAAGATAGGCTCAAGGTGTGCGATTTTGAAGACCTGAATTGAAAAAAGAGCCTTGAGTACCTTGCAGTCAAAAATGGTAGTTTTTACCTGGATCTTGAAATGAATGAGCCAGTGAAGGTGTTTGGAAAAGGAGCCAATATTAAAATTGTCACTGTATCTTAATAGGGTAGGGAGCTTCATGCCACACATGCTGGAGTCTGGACAGTTGGGACTTAGTGAGTTACATAGTCGAGGCCTGCGGAGATAAAAGAATGAAAGAAGCTTTCAACAAATGAGAAAGGCAGGAGGGGGCGGAGTACTGACGCAATGGCATCTGTGAGCAATGTTGTGAAGGTGCTTTGGAATTGACCCAATTCCAGGTATGTCTGCACTATGGAGATTATATCAGCATAGCCCCATCGCAGTCTACACTGACAAATGGGGGTTTTCTACCAGTGAAGAAACACCACTTTCCTGAACTCAGCTACATCCACAGAAACATTCTTGGCTGCGTCTAGACTGGCATGATTTTCCGCAAATGCTTTTAACGGAAAAGTTTTTCTGTTAAAAGCATTTGCGGAAAAGAGCGTCTAGATTACACGACGCTTTGCGCCAAAAGCACTTTTTGCGGAAAAGCGTCCATGCCAATCTAGACGCAGTTTTAAGAAAGCCCCGATCGCCATTTTCGCCATCGGGCTTTTTGCGCAAAACAGTCCTGAGCTGTCTACACTGGCCCTCTTGCGCAAATACATTTGCGCAGAGGGCTTTCCCAACGGGAGCAGCATAGTATTTGCACAAGAACACTGACAATCATACATTAGATCTTCAGTGTTCTTGCGCAAATTCAAGCGGCCAGTGTAGACAGCTGGCAAGTTTTTCCGCAAAAGTGCCTGCTTTTGCAGAAAAACTTGCCAGTCTAGACGCAGCCCCTTCTGTCAACACTGCATCTACACTGGAGGTGATGTTGGCATAGCTATGCCAGTCAGCATGTGCTTTTTTCACACCCCTGACAGATGTAGTTATGTTGATGTAACCTTCAAGAATACACAAGCCTTGGTGGTGGTAATAAACAGATTTTATAGATACAGGAATTGTGCAAAGAGCAGGTGATTTGTTGGATGATGGAAACAAACAGGAAATCTGAGCAAAGGAGGGAGGTAAGGAGTTGTGTTTTAAGATGATGCTTTTGCCTAAAACAAGCACTTCTGCCTTTGAGACATTTAGATTAGGAAAGCAGATATGAAGCCACAATGTATGCAGTTGAGACCGAATCTAATTCAGGTTATTATATCAGTGTTGGGGAGAAGGAGTCAGAAGAGCTATTGGACATTATGTACAGTTGGGTATCCTCAGTATAGAGTAGGGATATGAACGGGTAATTGGTTACCCGGTAAGCATCACCCTTACTGGGTAATGGTTAACCAATTACCCAGGGGCAGCTGCTGTGGGTGGAGGGCTGCTCCAGCCCCACCAGGCCCCTGTGTGGGGCTGCCAGCTGGCAGCCCACACCGCCTGGCTGGCTGCTGGGGCCAGGAGCTGGCAGCCACCCCAATTGCACAGCTGGCAGCTAGCTGGCCCAGGCAGTCGGCCCTGGCAACCAGCCTTATGCAGCTGGGTCCAGGAGCCAGCAGCCAGTCGCATGTGGCTGGCCCGGGACTGGGAGCTGGTAGCCAGCCCCACGCGGATAGGTCCGGAGGCCAGCTGCCAGCCCCGGTTTAATCAGTTAACTGATTAATCAGGATTTTACTTCCCTAGTACGGAGCTGGTAATTAGTGAAAATATGACAAATGGGAGTGGTAGATAGAAAGGAAAAAAGGCAGAGAACTGTAACCTTTGCAGCTCTACAGAGGAGGGGTCATGGCACAGAGCTAAAAGTCATTTATAGAAACTGAAATAGTGGTCTGGTAACTGGAAGCAAAGCCATATTGGAAGGGAAGCAAAGATCACAGAATACTAGAAGTGGAAGGAACCTTGGGAGGAAATCAAGTCCAGTCCCCTGCATTCACGGCAAGACCAAGCACCATCTAGATAAGTGTTTCTGAAAATGCTCCGCGAAACCACTTTGAGAAACACATTAACTGGCCACCCCGGTTTGTTTATTTACTGGCGCCGTGGCCACAGAGCTTTGCAGCTCCCATTGGCTCCGTTTTGTCCTTTGCAGCCAAGGGGAGCCGTGGGAAGCGGCATGGGCCGGGCTGCCACTTCCCACTGTTCCACTTGGCTGCAAAGAGTGAAACGGAGCCAATGGGAGCTGTGAGGCTCAGTGGCAACAGCGCCAGTAAATAAACAAACCAGGGCGGCCAGTTAATATGTTTCTCAAAGTGGTTTCACGGAGCACTTTCAGAAACACTGATCTAGATCATCCCTGATGGACGTTTATCTAACCTGCTCTGAAATGTCGTCACTGATGGAGATTCCACAACATCCCTAGGCAATTTATTCCAGTGCTTAACCACCCTGACAGGAAGTTTGTCCTAATGTCCAACCTAAACCTCCCATGCTGCAATTTAAGCCCATTGCTTCTTGTACTATAATCAGGTTAAGGAGAATATTTTTTTCTTTCTCCTCCTTGTAACACCGTTTTAGGGACTTGAAATCTGATATGTCCCCTTTCAATCTTCTCTTTTCCAAACCAAGGCCAAGTCTATACTACAGGAGAAGGTCGAATTAAGATACGTAACTCCAGCTATGTTAATTATGTAGCTGGAGTAAACGTACCTTAATTCAAGTTTCCGCGTGGTCTCCACAGCAGACGATCAGGTTTCTCTTAGTCCTCACAAGGAACAGGAGTACCGGTGCCAACGGGGGTGCCCTCTGAGTTTGATTTAGCAGGACTTTACTAGACTCACTAAATCAAACTCCGGAAGATCAATCACGGCAGTGTTGATCTTCCGCCTAGGAAAGACATGGCCTAAAAAAAACCCAATTATTTCAATCTTCCCGCATAGGTCATGTTTTCTAGACCTTTAATCATTTTTTTGCTCTTCTCTGGAACATCTCCAATTTCTCCATCTTTCCTGGAATGTGCTGTCCAGAACTGGACACAATACTCCAGTTGAGGCCTAATCAGCACAGAGACAAGCGGAAGAATTACTTCTCATGTCTTGCGTACAACACTCCTATTAACGCATGTTAGAATAGTATAGCTACAGAGTAGGCTTTGAATTCAAAGGCTGCATTTATGATCAAGAAATTAACCAAAAAATTCCAGCTGGTTCAACTGACAGATTATTGACACTTCCTTTCAAAAGAGAACTATGCTTATTAGTATTGAAGAAACTATTGCTCAAGGAAATCAACAATGCCAATTCCAGCTCCAGTGTCTAACCTCCCAATTCTAAACAAGTTAATAGAAAACCGTAGCAAAGAGCCTATTCCAACTTCACTTATCCACTTTGGGAAAGTGCTTCTTTCCCAAATGGGATTCGCCCCACCACACAGAATTATTATTGTTGATACTGATGGACAAGGGTCTCTGCAGAGAGAGATCAGTGTCTGAATGGTGACAGATTCAGCCTTGATCATTGTGACCTACATGTATGATTTGTGAACTATAATGTAGTTATTGCACCTAGAAAAGAAGGTGACACATTGTCATGCAGTTGAGAATGCAGTAGCCTGCTGGCTTAACACAGACCACCTAAAGCACCTCACCCTTTGCTCCACTCACTGAATTAGCTCTCCAGAAAATACTGGGTAATATTGTTTAAAGATTCAGTTCAAATGTTCAAAGACATCCACTGACTGGGCCCCACATGCAGGAGCAGCCACTTAGGATTTGCAGTGGTGATTTCCCACAATAGGCACATTCCACGGGAAGACTGGAAGAGCCATCCTTGTGAGTGAGATTTGGAAGCATGGGAGACAAAGCTCTTTGGGCAGCCTGCAGAATTCCCTTCCACCTGACATCAGAACCACCTCAATTCTCTCCATCTCCAAAGCAAAATATAAATCTCTTTTCTTGATGTAAATCTCCCATAATAAAACCCTCTGGATAAGGAGAGAAACTGCTTTTACAATGTCAAGTGGCAATGTTGTTCATTAGAGGTGGGGTTATAATTAATTCTCCTCCTCTCAGGTCCTTCTCAATTTTCTAGAGTGTCTTGTATTCTGTATGTCTGCCTTTTAAATTCCTAGCTCTTTGGGGACAGCAGCTGTCTTTATTTTTGTGTACTGTCCTGCACCAAGTACATCATCTGTGCTAAATAACTAATAATAGACAGAGGGCCTCTGGCATAATTGTATTACTTAAATGCAATCATAATGCAAGGCAAATCAATCTCAAAATGATCTGAGTAGATAACCCTTCCCCCCCTTTCTGCCATAGCAGCCAACCAAACCTAGAGGGTGAAGCCACCTTTTTGTTTCATGTAGCTGCTACAAATGACAGGCTTTGGGGCCCTTTTAATTTTTTAAAATGAAGGGCCCCCATGTGATTTTAGCCATTTAATCTGCATGTTCCTTGCAAGGCTCTGCACTTTGTCTGTAGCTATCTCTCCTGCCTTTCCACTCAGGGCAGAAACCACACAAAGAAGACAGAGGCCTCCTGCCTCTTCCAATGTCCACATTAGGTGAACTAAGTTTTTAAACAAGTTTCAGTCCAACACAGATTCATTATGTGTGTACTGTGCCTAGAACAAACATGGCTCCAGTCCCTGCTTGGGATCTTTAGGTGTGACTGCAATACAAAGGACACTTCTCTGATCCCTATGGAGCAAGAGAAATGACGTGCAGCTGTTCAAGGAAACAACTTTTGAAACATAGTTACATGCCAACAGCCTCATCCTTCCTGAGAAGCATCTTAAACCCATGTTAGACTGAAACCACTCTAATAATGGAGTCAGCTAATATGACTGTTGTGTGGCCAGTTTGATTCTTCACATGACTCAGCCCATGTCTACACCAGAGAAATTTACAAACATTTTTTGCTAGTTCTAAAAATAAGTAAAAAGTATTTGTAACGGTGTGACAATTTTTGTCTAATTTCCCACAGTTGACAAAGTTACACTGTAGAGATTCTCACACCCGAGGGAGCTTCACTGACCAAACAAGACTGTCTATAGCACCTTATGGGTAAGTAGCCAGTGTTAGGGATTCCAGCCATGACAAACTTCCAGGAACTTGGGATCTTAGCTAGACTCTTCCTTGTGGACAGAGTGACCAAAGATTACATTTGAAAATGGGCAGGCAAAACTGAGGCTTAAAGATCTTTCTGTGATTGCCCGATGTGCAAAATTGCATAGGTGCTCTACACCTGCAGTTCCCTGCATTCAATAATAGGAGCAGCATGAGTGGTTAGGACCTCTAAAAAAACCAGATTACATAGGACTCAAAGCATGGGCAATGCCCTCCTTGCATAACTATGGAACCTCCATTGCTGATCTGAGGGGGACAATGGTTTTGTGACCAAAAGGGGGCAAATGCGAAGGGGAGCAGAGGACGCCTTGTAGAAGAACATTCTCCTCTGGTAGCAATGACCTGGACCCCAAGAACATCTCCCTCTCCCTCCCCGTTCTCGGAGAAAGCACAAGATTGCCCCAAAGGGCAAGGGTTACCCAAAACCCTTAGGCTTCCTCCAGCGACTGGGACAGGCCGCCTGTCCTACCTCCCACCCCCGCAGGGCAGGACACACAGCGGGATCCTCTCCTTCCCCAGGTGGCCAAGCCCAGGGAAAGCGGAAGAGGAGGCTACAGCCGCTGGCGCGGGGCAGCTGGCGCCTAGGGCTCCCTCTGCTGAGCCACCAGCAGGGCCCTGCACAGCGTGACCGACGCAGGGGAGAACAGCCGCTGTAACGAGAGAAGGAGGTTGGAGTCCGGCCCTTGGAGATCCCGCCCCTGGAGAAGGGTGTGTCTGGGGCTGCGAGAAGCCGGGCTCAGCGGCCGCGCTTGCAGAGAGGGACAGCGAGTCGGGCACCAGCGCCTGAGAGGGCCAGGGGCAGCAGGGAGCCAGAGGCGAGCAGAGCGGGAGCGGGGGGTGAGCAGGGGAAGGCTGGGTCAGGGGTTCCCGCCCCGGGGCAGAGCATGGCCCGGCGCTCGGCGGGGGGCTGGCGCTGCGCGCCCTGAGCAGCGGGATGAGGAGCCGCCCGCTGCGGAAGGTGCTTCGGCGGCGGTTCGGGCTGCTGCTGGCCCTCGGGGTGCTGATCGTGGGGCTCTGGGCCGCCTACCTGGAGCTGGTGGCGTCGGCGGAGACCAGCGGGCACCCCCTGAACCACAGTGAGTCTCCCGTGGGGCGGGAAGCGCTGGGACCGCGGGGCTTGCCGGGGTGCCAAGCCCTCTCGGCCCCTGCCCCCTCGCCGCCATGTGGCCCCACCGCAGGTGGCGGGGCAGCTTTGCCTAGCGCGGAACGGGGCGAGGGCGGAGCGGTCCCCACGCTGCGGGGCGGCGGAGCCCGGCGCTCACGGGGGCACTGGCGGTGCCAGGCATATCGCAGCGCCGGGAACGGCTGTCGTTGCCCCCAGGAAGGAGGAATCGCTCAGGCGCTTCCCTCCCCAGCTCGGACTCTGCCCCCCGTAGGCGGAAGGAAGAGGGTGCCGGGGCGCAGTGGAGGGGGGAAATCCCATGAGTTTCTGCTCTCTGACCTTCCGTCTGTCTGGGGCTGCTGCCCGCTCAAGCGCACCTGCAAACAGCGCGCAGACCCTCCTCCCCCTTTTCATAAAGTGGGACACTATCAGGCTCATCGTGTGGTCTTATCAAATTCCCTTCCCGGTATTAGTAACGCAGATTAGGAAACTGCAGGATGGTAAAGACCCAAGTTCCCGTGTTTTCTGATCGTCGTTTCTTTCCTATTTGAATTTATTCTTCCTTTGGCTAATGACAAATGAAATAAGTTGGGTTTCCTGTTTGTTTAGGGCAAACTTTATTTTCAGGTTCGCCAGTCTGCAAAAGTATTGCCTCCTAATACAATAAGATGGTGTTTCCCACAGTGCGCCATATGCACACAGGATTAGCCTTGGTCACAGACAGCCTTTGCAATGTTCTTCAGAATTTTAGCTTTCATTTTTTGAAACAGCCTCTAGCTCGCTGGTTCTCAGCCCATGGGCCACTTGTGGACAAGTCTGTCAGCACATAGCTATGGCCCATATGACATCCTCAGAGATATACAAGTAATGGTTAATGTGACCCACATAACACACGTATGGCCCACAATGGTAAATAGGTTGAAAACCAGTGCTCTAGCTGTTCTGATGCAAAGAAAACTTTCAAAATGTGTAAGCCATGCAGTTACCTGAGTCTGGAACAATAGCTCTGGGATGTGAGTTGTCCTATTCTTTCATTTTGGTGGCTGCTAACTCAGATACCATGCTACTTTAAATGCCAGTCATGTTAACTATGTCACTGTTCATCAAAGCTTGTTAAAATGGAGGTGAAGTATATTTATATATTTACTACCGCTTCCCTGAGTTACTGTTTGTTTTGGAGAGGCCTTTAACAACCAGGCGGGGGTTGTAAGCAGGTGTAATTGTTTTCATTTGTCTGAAGGAAACTGAGCTTTCAAAAGTTTGGGAACTGCTATTATGGCAGGTGTTTGTTTAAAAACAACTGTCCATTAGTTTTTCTTTAATTATAGGAATATTTTGATGGCTTTGTTTATTAGTGTGTGTTTTACACAAATCTACATTTTGGGCCAAACCTGAGCTGACTGTGTCTCTTCAAACACCACTTTGGACCATTTAGCTATTAATGCTTTTAAGCATCCACCTCTTAAACAGCTGTCTTAAATTGTTTGATTATTAGTTTTAAAAGACAAGGGGATCAAGGCCTACATTCTGAAAATAAAACCTGATCCAAAAATGAGCTCCATGTCTTTCCTGGAGTGCATTGCAGGAGCTGGGCTTTACACTAGGTCTGTCTGTTTTATATCAACACTGTTCTCTTGAGTACAATAAAATAAATGTATTTGTTGAACTGCTACTTTTAACAGTGATAGAGATTTAATCCTCATGGCTATGATGGATTTGTTCTGTTGATTTAAATTGACCTGCAAGTATAGATAGCTTTTACAACTAGTGACATATGTTGGGGTCTGTTTACTGCAGAAAATGGAAATAGAGTTCAAGACAATTTTACTTTGTGTGAAAGATGTATTATACAGTCTGTACAAGTGTCTGACTGTATCCCTTGAATGCAAACTCAACCTAAATGATAGAGGGATGATGGAATTATGAGACATGGACCAACTATGAAAGTGGGACATTTTGAGATATTTCAGAGTAGAGTCATAAGGATGAGGTTGTTTCAGATGGCAAGAGCTGCCAGACAAAAAGCTTTCATACTAGCAGAGGTGAGATGATGGGACAGCACAAGTAGAGAGAGCAAGAAGAGAAGTAAAGAGAGACAAGAACAGTGAGAAGGAAACCTTACTGTGATTTGTGTTCTGTTTTCTCCCCTTCCCTGGAAGAATTAATTGCAATAGCAAATGGGAAAAGTCCTTGTGCCCAGTGAAAGCTTTTCCATCTTTAGAAAGACCACTCCCCCTGCAAAATAAGAAAATCTAAACATCTAAAAAACACAATAAAACAGGCTATTCAAACAGAGTTTTGTCTCTTAAAAGGGAGACCAGTTGGAAACTTCATGAAGCCTGCTATGGACCTTGCTCTTGGCTTTATATGGAATGTTATCAGATACTACTGGTTGAATGTCTCTCATCCAAGATGTTCTGGTCCGGCAACATCCATGGTCCAGCATGACCACAGATATTGGTAGACCAGAGAGCCACAGGGCTGCTCACAGGAAACCCAGGGTAGGGGACCTGCGGCAGCCCCGGTGGCCCTAGGGAAGCAGAGCCATGGAGCCTCGGGGCAATGGAGCCACAGCAGTCTGGGTGCACCGGGGAGTGAAGCTGCAGCATCCTCAGCAGCCCTGTAGAGAGGAGTCCTGGTGGCCTGGAACTGCGAAGCCACAGAGGCTCCAGGGAGCAGAGTCCCCATGGTCCCAGGGCAGCAGAGCTGCGGCAGCTCCTGTGGCACCAGGAAGTAGAGCCTCAAAGCCCTGCGGCATCCCCAGCGGCCCCAGGACAGAGGAGCAGCGGTGACCAGGATTCCAGCACAGCTAAGAGCCAGCATCCTGGGGACAGAGTTGCTCCGCAGCAGGGTTGGGAGCCCTGCCGGGTCTGCTGACAGAAAGGGAAGAGCCCAGACTTTGTCCAGAGAGGGGGTGGAATTGACCTCCCCTAGTTCCACAAACTCCTTTCTTCGGGACCAGTGAGGTCCTGAGAGTGCTGGACCAATGAAGTCTATGCTATGCAGTAAAGTCTTGGTTATCTGACCTAAACGGCACCGGAGGATGGTCGGATAACCAGAAATTTCGAATAATAGGGGCGGTGGCGGCAGCAGTGGCGGCAGCAGCAGCGGCAGCTGGGGGGGGCCTCCTAAGCGGGCTCCGTTCTTTGTCTCGGGGGCGGTTGGCGCACGCGCTGCCCCCTCCCCGGCGGATTCCGGACGCCGCGTCCTCCCCCTTCCTCTTCCTCCCTCCTCCCCCAGGCCGTCCGGACATGCCCAAGGCCCCGGCGCTCCTGCCTCTCCTCAGCCCGGTGGCAGCCCCCCGCTTCCCTTCCTGCCTCGGCCCGGACTCCAGTCCGCCGGACGTGCCCAAGGCCCCGGCGCTCCTGCCTCCCCTCGCCACACTCCCCCACTTCCCTTCCTGCCTCGGCCTGGACTCCCTGCTTGCTCCAGCCGGGAGCTGGGCTTGCTCCGCAGGGGGGCAACTCCCTCACTTCCCCTCCCCCCCAGCCTCCCCCTTCCTCTTCCTCCCCCAGGCCTCCCGGATGAGACCAAGGCCCCGGCACTCCTGCCTCCCCTCGCCACACTCCCCTCCCCCTTCCCTTCCTGCCTCGGCCCGGATTCCCTGCTTGGTCTGGCCGGGAGCCAGGCTCGCTCCGCAGGGGGGCAACTCCCTCACTCCCCCCCCCCCCCAGCCTCCCCCTTCCTCTTCCTGCCCCGGGCCTCCCAGATGAGACCAAGGCCCCAGCGCTCCTGCCTCCCCTCGCCACATACCTCCCTCCCCTTCTCCCCTTCCCTTCCTGCCTCGGCCCGGACTTCCTTCTTGCTCCGGCCGGGTCCAGGCCCGCTCCTAAAAGCGGAGCCGCTAACGCGACTGGACAGCCAGGATTGGGCCCTGAGCGGGACACGGGCCCAGCATGCCTGAGCACGGGGTGAGTCCGCAGCACGGGCGTGAGCTGCCCCAGGCGTGGGGTGGGGAGGTAGGGTTGCCGAGCCCGCGCTACATGCCATTGTGGTATGAAGTGTCCCTGGAGCCGCGTGCCGTCACGTGACAGGCAGCACTGTCGGATAAAACAGAAGGTCGGATTAGTGAAAGTCGGATAACCGAGACTTTACTGTACTTTTAAAACCCTAGAAGGAATAAACAGATAGATGGCACTCTGCTGCAGTGGAGCAGGGGCAGAGCAAGTAGGCATATGCAAGGAGTGCTCTGAGAGCTCGGTCTCCCTTAACACCTTAATAATCTAAAGTCCTGTTTTCCTGGCATGGTGAGGAGGACCATGCTAACAGCCAACAATAATAAAACTAATCTCTGACTCTCCCTCCAACCTCATAACCTACAAAAGCCAGTTTTGTTTGAAAAGAAATCAAAGGTAGGAATGAAAAACAAATACTGTTTGTTTCCCTGGGGCTGTTACAGCTCAGTAAGAGTTGGGGCAGAGGCAGCTTTGGTTTGACTCCATTGTGATGGTCTTTCCTGAGACCTCCTCGGAGCTGAAGGAGAAGGGAGGTTTGCAGAGCTATTCAGTCTTCTCTTTTGTTTTTGCATGTTCTTCCTTCCCAGTCTCCCAGGTGGAAAGCTCTGCTGCGAAGCACAACAGGGTACCAGTCAGCATTTATATTAGCAACTTTTCTGATGCAACAGTCTCCGTGTTTGTTGTTTGAAAACTCACGGTCAATTCTTTTTCAGTAATTTTCCAGGCACAGACTCTCTCCTTCAGTGGCAGAGAATCCTAAAATTGTTAGCATTGGAAGGGGGCCTATAGTAGGTCAGCATTTCCATTCCTATGTTTGTGTTAGAATTCTAACACAACTGTCTCAGTCTAGACGGTGCCTATGGAATAGCCTGTGTGTTGAAGCCCAGCTGATGTTTCCTTTATGAACATGGAACACTTTCCAAAGAAGTGAGTTCGCTTCCCCAGGCCAAAACTCCCATCCCCCATTTCCACTGGTCACGGAGTAAAGCTCAAGTTGTGAGCATGCTGTAGTGCTGCACTGCTGCTTCAGTCATCAGAATCCATTTTGTAGAGCAAGGCTGAAGTCATCCCAGTTCCTTCCAAGCTTTGTTCCCCCATAGTATTTTTGTAAGGTGAGGGGAGAAGTTGTCAAATGGCCTCACATAAGTGTTAGGGTCGCCACCTCTCTTGGACCAGACACCTTTGGTGGCAGCGCTGTCCAGTCCGATTGAGTTGATGACCCTAACTAGTATGGACCCTACAAGTGGAAATATACAAACTAAGGCCTTCGTCCTCCTCTCACAGTGTAAATAATGAGTAATTCCACCAAACACAATGAAGTTAAACAAGTATAAATGAGTCTTAGGGAGATGAGAATCAGATCCTTAAAATACACACTGTAAAATAAAGATGGTATAAATCAGTGTCCATTGACGTCAATGGAATTACATTGGTTTATACTTCCTGAGGATTTGGTTCCAAATGTCAATTTGAGTGTAAACTTAGAGAGAAAGGTTGGAGACTGAGGCCACCTCTATACTTACTGCACCGGAGAGCGATCTTCTGGCATTTGATTTAGTGGGTCTAGTTAAGACCCGCTAAAATCGAACGCTGATGGTGTCGCTGGTCAGCGCTGGTACTCCTGGCAGTATTGATGAGTAAAAGAAGCTGATGGGAGTGTTTGCTCCCATCGGCCTCCCTCTATGAAGATGACGCCAGGCTCATTTTAAGATAAGCCAATCCAGCTCAGGTTAAGGTAATCCAACTCCAGCTGTGGAGCTTGAAGGACTGAATCAGATGTTTGGACTGAGGTGGTTGGTTTGGACTATGTTCAAGGCGGGGGGAGGGCACTTTCTGTGAACAGGATGTGAAGAGGATGCATCAGGGTAGCAAATTAGAACATGGACCATCATCCTTGAAGGACTGAGTCTGCTGCTTTGAGGGAGATACTCAACTCAGCAATCACTACACATGTGTAACCCACATGCCTAATGTGGTTACTGAGGAAGGCAAGTGGTACCTAGACCACAGCAACAGTTAAGACCAAGAGACTTCTACAGCAGGGGTTGGGAGTCAGCTGGCTTTTAGCTCAGGGGGTAGAGGTGCCTATACTCAGCTCCAGAGGTGCCAGGTTCAAATCTGCCTGGTGGCGCTTACCAGTTGGATCTCAACTGGGTCTTGGAAGTATGTAACCCACACACCTAGGCTATGTCTACACTCGTGGCTTCTTGTGCAAGTACGGCCATTCTGGTGCAAGAATCTGCAGAGCGTCCGCACTGCCCGCCGCTCTTGCGCAAGGAAATTTACAGTATGGCGTGGTAAGAGAGGGCTTTTTGTGCAAGAGCTACGCTCTTTTTTAACAGATGTAAGCCCTCTTGCGCAGGAGCTCTTGCGCAAGAGGGCAGTGTGGACACTCGGCAGGGATTTCTTGTGCAAGAAAGCCCTATGGCTAAAATGGCCATCAGAGCTTTCTTGTGCAAGAGAGCGTCCACACTGCCATGGGCGCTCTTGCGCAAAAGCACAGCTTGCACATGGCAGTGTGGATGTCTTCTTGCGCAAGACTTCTTGCACAAGAACCCTTGCGCAAGCTGTTCTTGCGCAAGAAGCCGCCAGTGTAGACATAGCCCTAGTGTAGTTACTGAGTAAGGCAAGTGGTACCTAGACCACAGCAACAGTTAAGACTAAGAGACCTCTACAGCATAAGCTGGGAACCAGCTACCTTTTAGCTCAGAGGGTAGCAGCTCCTATACTCAGCTCCTGAGGTCCCAGGTTCAAATCTGCCTGGTGGCAGCTACCCATGCACCAGATTTCAGTTCAATTAAGTTGTTAGTTTTTATCATATTTGGTCTTCCAAGCCACTCCTGTTGCTTATTACCTGGAATTCTGACTGTAGGAATGAAACAACTCACAGGCAGTAGTAGACAAAATTGTTTGGCATTTTTATGATCCTTAAATGCACATGTTGGCAGTCAAGTGAAGAAAAATGAGGAAACTGACATCAGCTGCATAGGGAAAGCAAAACAGTGGTGAATGTTGGGCAGCTCTTCTCACCCCAGTATGTCTGTTGTCATTTAAAACAAGCTGCTGCAGGCAGTAAATTTGACCCTCTTTGAAGCAATCTGAGGAGTCATAGATAGTTTATCCCCCCACCATTAACCAGAGCTAAACTCTTTGGTGTTGGGTTGTTAGGCAAAAAGCTTTGCAATTAGGTGCCTCCTCTAGTTTGAGTGCAGGAGATGGAGTAACTTTGGTTTTCTCTCAGTGGAATGTATTGTTCTGGAAAGGGGCTGAACTGACAGTTCTGGAAACTGAAGTCCTCTCTCAATAGGACAGAGGAAGCCAAGTTATCTGCTCCGAATTATACTCACTCACAACACCGTTTACTTCATGGCAGTGAGGGAATAGGAGACTTCTGGCTGAGCCATTTTATCTTGTTCCATCTGATGCTGTTTCTGTGCCATCCCCTGGTGGAACGCCTGGAAACTGTAGGAACCGCCCAGTCAGGCAGCAGCTCCTGCTGCTTTCATTTCACACTCCCTTGTCTGGGGAATCCTCAGTCACCAGCCAAGGTGGAGGGGGAATGTCAGAGGAGCAGAGTCCATGCTAGGAGCAGTAGGAGAGCTCTCCCCCTCTGCCTTCAGAAGAGGAATGAGAGTTGTCCTTTTCCGTGCTCCCCCTTGTGAGAAGCAATCCTTGGACCCCATGATATTCAGCCTTTAGCTGTTCTTGCACAGACTCTGATATGGTTCTGCAGCAAAGGTAAAGGTTTCTCTCAGGGCTATAAAAAGTGTCAACAGTCCCAACAAGCATTGAATTCCCCTGTTGCAGGTGTGAATGGCACATTGAGCAATCAAGAACTCTCTGTGGATGGTTGGATTAGATTAGATTGCAGGGAGGTTGCCACTGGTTGGAACAAAGGAATCAGAGGCTTAATGGTGCCCCTCCCAGTATCTGCTGTTCTTCTCTGTTCCTCCTCATTTCTTTATGTATAAAGCAGTGGCAGGCAACCTGCAGCCTGTTGGTGCATGCAGTCCATCAGGGTTCTTCTTTGCAGCCCGCACCCGCCATGCACCCTACCCCCATGCCTTTCATGCACTGGAGGCCCTGCACTTACCTACTCCTCCTCATCCCTTCCAGCACTTCTGGTGCATTGTGAAATGGCTGATTGCTGGAGCTCCAGCTCTAGGAGGGAGGGGAAGGAGCAGGGACAGGGTACAAATCAGACAATTAATGACAGCCTGAAAATGCTGGGAGGGAAGAGAAGGGATGGGGCACACTCCAGAGAGGACACAGGGAAGAGGCGGGCTAAGTTAAGGGAAGGGGTGGAGTGGGGGCAGGGCCTGTAATGGAAGGGAAGGTAGAGCATCCCCTGGTAAAATGAGAAGTGACGCACATTTAAAGGGCAAGTGTGAGGTGAATGCTGATTGGACACAACATTGTGAGAGCAGTGTGCTCCTTTATGTTACTTTTGCTGTTAATTTAATTTGCCCTAATAATGGATCGTTTTGTGTTGAAAAAGCATAATAAAGAAGGACAATAAGGTGCCATGTATTTATTCTTATTCTTAGGAGGATGGTTAGTGCACATGCCTGATTTCAATCTTGAGGGCCGCTCATGCAGCCCATTCACTAGCTTTGGTTGCCCATTGCTGGTATGAACGATGCTGTGAGTAACACTGTCTTTCTGTCTTGTTTGTGATGGGCTGAGTAGCAAATGGCTCTATCTGGTTTCCAGACCCTAGCGCAGCAGCTCTTCTAACACAATAGTGCATAGTCCTAGTGACTGAGGTGGAAAATGAGAAGGGCTCAGAAGAAACCAGACAAATGAGCTAATAATACCTCTTTTAAAGAGCCATGTGCCTCTTCTGACTCATAGACTTTAAGGTCAGAAGGGACCATTATGATCATCTAGTCTGACCCCCTGCACAATGCAGGCCACAGAATCTCACCCACCCCCTGCTAGAATAATCCTCTCACCTATATCTCAGATATTAAAGCCCTGAAATATTTTGAAGACCCCAAGATGCAGAGAATCCTCCAGCTGTGATCTGTCCCCCATGCTACAGAGGAAGGCGAAAAACCTCCAGGGCCTCTGCCAATCTACCCTGGAGGAAAATTCCTTCCCGACCCCAGATATGGCAATCAGCTAAACCCTGAGCATGTGGGCAAGACTCACCAGCCAGACACCCAGAAAGTTCTCTATAGTAACTCCTATCATCCCTCCATTGACCTATTTACCACTGATAGTGAAAGGTCAATTAGTTACCAAGATCATGTTATCTCATCAAACCATCCCCTTCATAAACCCATCTAGTTTAATCTTGAAGCCAGATAGATCTTTTGCCCCCACTACTTCCCTTGGAAGGCTGTTCCAGAACTTCACTCCTCTAATGGTTAGAAACCTCCGTCTAATCTCAAGTCTAAACTTCTTACTAGCCAGCTTATATCCATTTGTTCTTGTGTCCACATTGGTATTAAGCTTAAATAATTCATCTCCTCCATGGTATTTATCCCTCTAATATATTTAAAGAGAGCAATCATGTCCCCCTCAGCCTTCTTTGGTTAAGGTAAACAAGCCAAACTCCTTGAGTCTCCTTTCATAAGACAGGTTTTCCATTCCTCGGATCATCCTAGTGGCCCTTCTTTGTACCTGTTCCAATTTGAATTCATCCTTCTTAAACATGGGAGACCAGAACTGCACACAGTATTCCAAATGGGGTCTCACCAATGCCTTGTATAATGGCACTAACACCTCCTTATCCCTACTGGAAATACCTCGCCTAATATATCCCAAGACCGTATCAGCCTTTTTCACGGCCATGTCACAATGGCGGCCCATAGTCATCCTATAATCAACCAGGACTCCGAGGTCCTTCTCCTCCTCCGTTACTTCCAACTGATGTGTCCCCAGCTTATAACTAAAATTCTTGGTATTAATCCCTAAATGCATAACCTTACACTTCTCTCTATTAAATTTCATCCTATTGCTATCACTCCAATTTACAAGGTCATCCAGATCTTCCTGTATGATATCCCGATCCTTTTCTGAATTGGCAATACCTCCCAACTTTGTGTCATCCGCAAATTTTATCAGGACACTTCCACTTTTGGTGCCAAGGTCAGCAATAAAAAGATTAAATAAAATTGGCCCCAAAACTGATCCCTGAGGAACTCCGCTAGTAACCTTCCTCCAACCTGACAGTTCACCTTTCAGTATGACCCCTTTAACCAGTTGCTTATCCACCTCTCAACTTTCATATTAATCCCTGTCTTTTCCAATTTAACCAATAATTCCCCATGTGGTACTGTATCAAATGCCTTACTAAAGTCGAGGTAGATTAGATCGACTGCATTTCCTTTATCTAAAAAATCTGTTACTTTTTCAAAAAAGGAGATCAGGTTGGTTTGGCACGATCTACCTTTTGTAAAACCGTGTTGTAATTTGTCCCAATTGCCATTAGCCTCAATGTCTCTAACTACTTTCTCCTTCAAAATTTTTCCAAGATCTTGCATACTACAGATGTCAAACTAACAAGCCTATAGTTACCCGGTCGCTTTTTCCTTTCTTAAAAATAGGAACTATATTAGCAATTCTCCAATCAAATGGTACAACCCCTGAGTTTAGAGATTTATTAAAAATTTTGCTAATGGACTTGCAATTTCATGTGCCAGTTCCTTTAATATTCTTGGATGAAGATTATCTGGGCCCCCGATTTACTCCCATTAAGCTGTTCAAGTTTGGCTTTTACCTCGGATATGGTAATATCTACCTCCATATCCTTAGTCCCTTTGTTATGTTACCGCTTATCCCTAAGCTCTTCATTAGCCTCATTAAAGACTGAAGCAAAGTATTTGTTTAAATATTGGGCCATTCCTAGATTATCCTTAACCTCCACTCCATCCTTAGTAATTAGCGGTCCTACTTCTTCTTTTTGTTTTTTCCTATTTATATGGCTATAAAACCTTTTACTATTGGTTTTAATTCCCTTTGCAAGGTCCAACTCTACCTGACTTTTAGCCTCTCTCACTTTGTCCCTACATGTTCTAACCTCAATAAGGTAGCTTTCTTTACTGATCCTCCGTCTTCCACTCCTTGTATGCTTTCTGCTTTTCTTAATCACCTCTCTGAGATGCTTGCTCATCCAGCTTGGTCTAACACACCTGCCTATAATTTTTTCCCTTTTCTTGGGATACAGGCTTCTGACAGCTTCTGCAACTTTAGCTTAAAATAATCCCAGGCCTCCTCCACCTCAAGATCCATAATTTCTTTAGTCCAATCAACTTCCCTAATTAATTTCCTTAATTTATTAAAGTTAGCCTTTTGAAATAAAAACCCTAGTCTCAGATTTATTTTTGTTTATCCTTCCATTTAATTTGAACTGAATTAGCTCATGATCACTTGAGCCAAGGTTGTCCCCTACAACCATTTCATCTGTGAGGTCCTCGCTACTCACCAAAACCAAATCTAAAATAGCATCCCCCCTTGTTGGTTCAGCAACTACTTGATGAAGGAATTCATCAGCTATCACATCTAGGAAAATCTGAGCCCTATTATTATTACTAGCACTTGTTCTCCAGTCTATATCTGGAAAGTTGAAATCTCCCATGATTACGCAGTTTCCATGAGTATTTACTTCATTAAAAACATTAAAGAGGTCTCTATCCATATCCAAATTGGATCCTGGTGGTCTATAACACACCCCAAGCACTATCCCAGGGGATCTGATAGTTTTCTTCCCCAATGTGATTTTTGCCCAAACAGACTCTGTCTTCTCCATTCCATCACTTTTTATTTCTTTACAATCTACCTCATCTTTGATATACAATGCGACTCCACCACCTTTACCCTTATTTCTGTCTTTCCTAAACAGCACATACCCTTCAATACCTGTACTCCAGTCATGCCTAGTATTCCACCATGTTTCTGTTATTCCTATAATATCTGGTTTCACTTCCTGGACCAATAGCTCTAGTTCCTCCATTTTGTTACCTAAGCTCCTCGCATTGGTGTATAAACATCTTAATTTTTGCTGTTTGGCCTCACTCACATTCTTTACCCAATTTGGCACGGACGTTGCACCTCCAATATGACCTATTAGACTAGTATCCACCCTACCCTTCCTCATGTACATTCTCCTACCCCCAGCTATATCCTTTCTTACTGCTTTTCCTCCTCTCAGTGTTAAAATCTGGCGTAGAGATTACCTGGACATCTCCCAACCGTCTCCCCAAATTCCTAGTTTAAAGCTCTCTTAATCAGTTGAGCCAGCCTCCATCCTAGAAGTCTATTTCCCTCCCTGCTTAGGTGAAGTCCATCCCGAGAGAACAGTCCTCTGTCCATAAATGCCTCCCAGTGACCATACATCCCAAAGCCCTCCTTATAGCACCACTGCCTAAGCCATCTATTGATCATCATAATCCTGTCACATCTTAGTTGCCCTTCTCTAGGAACAGGCAGAATCCACTAAAGTTCACCTGAGCCTCAATTTCCTGGAGCGTCCTCCCAGCCTAGCATAGTCTCCCTCCTTAATTCGTTCCAGCGAGAATCTAGCCGTATCATTTGTTCCTACATGAAGGATGATCAATGGATTCCTTCCTGCTCCCTTAATAATCCTCTTCAACCTCAGTTTCACATCCCGTATCTTAGCACCTGGCAGACAGCACACCCTTCTATTCTCTGGATCAGCTCTGGTTACAGGCCTATCTATTCTTCTCAATAAGGAGTCCCCAATCACGTAGACCTGCCTTTTCCTGGTGACAGTGCGATTCTCTGGTCTATCTCTTGCTTCCTCTGGCTGCAAGTCCTTGCCATTCCTGTTTTCCCTTGTAATCCTCTTTAACCCATCCTGTATCCTCCTAATGCTCATTATTGGTGTTGTCTCCATTAACTCTTCCCCTTTTGGAAGGACCTTCTTTCCTTCTCCCAACTCCTGTCCTTCCATGCATCCCCAGAGAAGACCCATTTCTCTTTCCTGGGGGTCATCTGCCTCCAGGGTAAGCTGTAGCACTGCGGTTTGCTCAGAATCTAGACATAGTACTGGTAGATCTCTGTGCATTTATGTACAGGGGAAGCAGCAAGCTGAGTGCTGCCAGAGGTTGCCTCCTTGAAACCAACATTGGTTTGTTCAAGTGTGCGTCCTTTTCTCTCTATGGCTGCTGTGCCCAAGTTTAAGTCCAGGCAAGGGTGGGAATGCGCTGAAGTCTGTTGGCAGCTTACTAGCCTGGGTGGAGTGAGTTGATGGGTCTCAGTCCAGACCCTAATGAATGTGTGTCCAGTCCACATCACAAGAACCACCATTATAACCTTCTCCCTTTATTGGCATACTCAGCAAAGAAGCTAAGACCACCAAGCTAGATCTTCTCTCTTGTTCCAGGTCAGTCATGAGGCATGTTGGCAGGGCCATGAGTGGGATGTTGGACTAACACTGCCAATGGTTACCTGTTCTGGGCCAAAACACCTGCCCACCACTACTCTGTGAGGTGCTGCAAGTTATATGTTTGCCTGTCTGTTTCCCTTCCCTTTCATTTCCATTGAGATTTGATTCCTGTGTATATGCTGGGTCTGATCCTGGGAGGTGCTGAGAGTTGGTGCCTCTCACTGCAGTCAATGAGACATGCAAATGCTTTGCATTCTTGGAATGAAGCCCATAGTTTGCAAAGGCAGTGGGGATCCTTCTGGGGTAAAGGTGCAGTACAAATGTAATGTATGATACAAAGAGACTGTTGTAAAGCCCAATCTGTTTACCCATGACGTGTATGATTGGCATATGCAGGGATGCCAAGCTGCACCGTACATATTCCCATACCGTTCCTTCCTGCCTTGGTGAGTCAGTCTGTGATGTGATGACTCAGAGACACACTGAACCTGCGCCTGGTGCTGCAGCAGCCTGGTTTCATTCTGTCTGTGTCAGGTGAATGCTAATGTCTCTTGAGAGTTTATCTGGGCTCTGAACTTTTGATAAAGATTTAGACCACATGTGCTCAAGAAAGAGCTCTGAAGTCCCATGGGCAAAGGCTGACCTGTGCTCTGATGGGGACTGAGTTTCACCTGTGATGTCTCCCTGTGTCCAAAATCCTGGTTCCCTGGATGCTGAAATTGGCCTTTCTCTGTCCTTGCGAGATGCCCAATGGGAGCTGCTTCATCCAAACCAACACAGATTCCGTTCTCTGGCACTAGGCTTATTTTTAGCTGGCAGCATGTGGCCATGCAGGCTGCCTAAAGAAAGAATCTCCTGGTCATTACCTCACCATTGCCCAGCCTTCCAAAGTATTTGCTGCCTGGGTGGAGAGCTAGAAGCTAAATTTAGATGGGACGTTTTTTGCCAAGAGCTCTGTCTGGCTTTCCAGGCTTGGCTGGGTCAGACAGGAGAACGATATTAAAGCTCCCTGGAGAGAGCCCAGAGTCCCCTGCTTTTTGAAAATCCCATTGAGATGAGAAGCAGAAGTGCCATGCTCAGGAATATGAGGTGCCTCTGAGGAAAAGCTTAGGTGCCCCAGCTGGGATGGGGCAGTGCAGGTGTAGTTATAGGGATTCACAGGAAATCCTGCTTCTCAGACATACTCTTTCTTCAGTCTCAGTGACTCTCTTTGGAGCAGGCATCTCCCCATATTTAAGGAGTGGTTCATTGATGGACAGAGCTGGGGTTTTGTTGCCTTAGGAAAATAGGCATGTATGCATTCTCCCTGCCAGTCCCGCAGTAACCAGCTACCAAAGATTTTACTGCCCCTTGGATATTTAGCTGCCTAAATGGTTATTTGTGCTGTCCGTGCCTCAATTCATGTAGTTTATAAAATCGCTGCTGCTTACTCATCCTTATGGCGCATTTTTAATAGGCACAGATTTTAGGTCTTATACAGGCTTCAGTCGACGTGAGCTGGAATAGGCTGTATTGTTGCTGTCTTTTGTGCTGGACCCAGCCTGTCCTGCCTTTGTGCCCTGGGCATTCACTTGTTCTGCCTTTATTAAACAGCCTGCTCGGCTGATGTGTGTGTGTCGGGATCCCCAGGATGCAGCCTGTGACTATGGAACTGCTGTGCCTCTTAAACACTCCAGCCTGGGCTGTCTCTCACAGTGTTTTGCTAGTGACAAGCAGCAAACCCCTCCGGGTGCCGTTATCACTTAGCTCAGTTGCATGTGGAGCCACACACCCATCCAGCTAGATTACATGCCTGCTCTCAGAGCCACTCATGAATCGCACACAGAAGGCACCAGCCAAATCCCTCCAGCTCTCCACACTGTGCCTCATAATATACCATACTGCACTGCTCAAGATGAGCAATACAAATGTATTAAGTGGTTCGCCACTTCACTGATGGAAAGTGGACATACACTACCTTTGTAAAACCTGAGCAAATTATCAGACTCTTCAGACAAACTCACTGCTAAACAGTTAAACAGATTTATTGACAACAAAACATAGATTCTAAGTGACTGTGAGGGATAGGCAAAAAGCCAGAGCCCTTACCAAAAGAAAAAAATATATAAACATGCAGAATAAACTCTCAACCCTATTAGACTGGGCACCATCTAGAATTTAAGCAGTGTTTCCCTCCCTACTGGATTTTGCAGTCCTTAATATACAGGTTTGTCTCTTAAACCTAGGCTAATCTCTGTTAGTTTTCAGTTTTCTTCTCAGTGTCCTTGTTGTTTACAGCATAGGTGAGGGCGGGAGAAAAGTGAAGCATGGCCCCCTATGTTCTGTTTTGTACCTGTCATCCATGTGCTTGGAGAACATGAGTCCAGGCATGGATATGTTGACCATATTTTCTGAATATAAAATGGGGACACATTAGCCACACCCCCTGACTGCATTAGCCATACCCCTGACTCCTTAGGCCCTGCCCACCTGCCACAGGAAGTCCCACCCCTGGGGTAGTACTTCCAGGGTCAAGATGGACACATGACTGGAAATAAGTAGTGTCATGTGACCCCTCTAAGAACTCCATCCACCGTTCTCTACAAATAGGGATGGGTTTGGGCACTATAGGAGCCCCATGCAACTATACTGCAATTCCATTAACCCAGGCCCCAGACCTAGGGTCTCAGAACACTGCAGCACTAGGGGTCCAATCTTGATTCAAGATGAGATCCAGGATACAAGACCTATTACTTTGTAGTATGGATGCAGCCCCATTTGACTCAGGGCCTGGGAATCATCCAGAACTACCCCACAATTTATGGGACAACTTCCTTAGTCCTCTTAACCGATGATGCTTACCGGTTCCAATTAACTGGTAATCAGAGGGGGCTGGAGCAGCTCCCCATCTGCTGTGGGCAGAGGGATGCTCCAGCCACGCAGAAGGCTCAAGCTCTTGTCTGGAGCAGTCCCTGTCTTTGGGAAACCCGGGGACCCCACAGGCAGGGACTGTGCCAGTGTCCAGACCAGCCAGGTGGTGTCCAGTTTGCTGTGGACAGGGGCTGCTCCGGAGGGTGCTGGGTGTCGGCAGCAGTCCCAGTGTGACCTAACATTAACTGGTTAACTGGTTAATGAGAATTTACATCCCTAATAAGATGTACTACAACTGCATTTTTTGAAGTTGCTGCAAAACTATCAAGTGTCCTCCATTTCCACAAGCCAGAATGACAATACTGAACTAACCATGACAATTACTAGGTGGAGAAGACCATGTCACTAACCCTCACTACCACTGCTTGAAAGGAACGTTTCTCAGAGAGGTCAGTGAGGCTGGGCTATTTTATATGTAAAGCTACTGAGAAATGTATATGTCTATACCATGATGGCAATGCCTATATTATGTAAATAATACCTCATAATAATTGCCAAATGAGACCATTTCCCAATCTGCTTACAAAGGGCCTGATCCAATTTAACTTTAAGATAGGATTGGGCCCAAAGCAATCTGTTGACATTACCCAAGAAGATCCAGTTAACATTTAGTCACCCTTCAAAAATATAAGAGACCAATCAGTCAAAGCCCCACTGCCTGGTAGAGGCGATCTTTGAAGAAAATTGGAGTCTTTGAATTGATTCCTTCTGACAGCAGCACTTTCTCTCACTGGACGTGGGGTCTTTAGCACAGGTTTCACTTTGTGTGTCAGAATAACTCAGACATGCATTGTCACAGCTAACTCCATTTACATTCAGGCAAAGTGCAGCCCAGAGACAGAAGAACAAATTCCCTTGAAACTGGAAATCAAAACATCTCACCTCTTCACACAGCTCACAAAGGCCTTGTTTACCCAGACACACAAGTTATGACAACCCTCTCTGTCAAGAAATGATATATCCTGCTTTTCTGTGGACGCGCCAACTGTTTTCACGTGGCATCTTAACACGCTGTTTAAATCATAAACTGTTTAGATGAGAAACACTCACAAAGAGTCTGTTCATCATCCGCACAGGAGAGTCATGGTGATTTCACTGCCGTGGTAACAGACCCGATCTCTTTGTGGGCTCTTGTGGAGCAGCAGGGAGCCTGGGTCAGTCTCTCAGGGAGGTCGGGAGAGCCTCTATTTCAGTGGTTCTCAAATTTTTTGGCCCATGGATCACCTGGCTCAATGTAAACCTTTCTACAGACCACCAGTTATTAATGGAAACTCACTGTTAATTTACATAATTACACCCAGGCCATTTTGCTAGTGCTGCAGCTAGGGAGAATAGTTTAATTTAAATTATTAAAGAGATTAAGTGTATTAACTTTCTCATGTTAGTTTGTCAAACTTCATTTTAAATAAAGTAAAATATTAATTTATGTCCAACACAAAAGGTTTCAATGTTTTCTTTAATTATGGCAGGGATGGGGAACCTTTTTTGGGTTGGGGGTCACTGACCCACAGGAAAATCAGTTGGGGACCACACAAGTAAGAAGTAGAAAAACTCCTCCAAAACCCCCAACCCTCACTAATGTTGCCCCCAACTGAGACACCACACTCTTCTGGTGCTCCAGCCCCACAGGGCAAGGGGAAGGAACAGGGAGGACTGAAGCTCGGGCCTTTCCATAGGCCAGATTTACTTTTCTGGGATTCTGGAGTTAGTGGATTTTATGGACTCCCTTAGGCTCTGGGGTGGGGACAGCAGTGAAGGGTTCAGTGTGTGGGACAGGACCGCCAACAAGTGGGATAGGTATGGGGTGCAGGATTTGGGGAGGGAGGTGGGATGCAGAAGGGGGAGAGGTTGTGAGGTCTGGGTGGGAGTTACAGGTGCAGAAGCAGGCTGGGAGTAGGGTGTCCGGCCAGGTAGCAGAAGCAGGAGCAAGAGAGGGTGTAGTGTATGGCCAGGAGGGAAGGTGCAGGAGCAGTGGTGAATGCAGGAGCAGGGTGGAGGTAGGTATCTGGCCAGAAGGGGGTGTGTCTGTCCAGGAAAGAGGGTTCAGGAGCAAAGGATGATACAGAGTCTGGCCAGAAGGGAGGGTGCAGGAGCAAGGGAGGGTGTCGGAGCAAGTTAAGAGTGTGGGGTCTTGGCAGGGGAGGGAAGTGAGGATAGGGTTGCCAGGTGTCCGGTATTCAACCAGACAGTCCAGTTTTTGTGACCTCTGTCCAGTAAAAAAATTCAGAAAATACTGGACATGTGCAATGTCCGGTATTTTCTTCTTTTCTGGCTGGGCGCCCAACGGAAGCCTGGCGGGGGCGGAGGAAGTGGCTGGGGAGGCGGCGCTATGATCGGCGCTGGGAGCCCTCAGCTCAGCTGGTTGCGTGCAGAAGCCTGGCGGGGGTGGGGAGAGTGGCTGAGGAGGCGGGGCTGCGATCGGCGCTGGGAGCCCTCAGCAGGTTGCTTGCAGAAGCCGGGCGGGGGGAGTGGCTGGGGAGGCGGGGCCGCGATCGGTGCTGGGAGGTACATGTAGTAAAAATATCTGATGTAGACTGTTGATTGTTTACAATAAAGTTCCCATTCAGTGTTAAGCATAGTTGTGGTGGTTTGTTGTTTTTTTTTTTTGTTTTTTTTTTTTTTTCTCAACAAATTTTTAGCAGGTGTGTTCGGTATTTTTTGGGAAACCATCTGGTAACCCTAAGTGAGGGAGATTGGGGTGCAGGGGTTTCAGCATGAGGGGGACACTTACCTGGCTTCATGCCCCCTTGCGGCGGGGAAAGCCCCTGGACAGTGCACTGCCATTCCCCCCAGTGGGGTGGGGTGAGGAAGGGAGCTCAGCCCTGCATTCCCCATGCAGCGGGGAGCCCACACAACCACAAAGCTGCAGCACCAGCTCCGGCTTCTCGCTTGGAGGCCGTGCAGGGTTGGGGGGAGGTGAAGAAAGACCCAACCTTCCCTGCCAGAGCTGGCTTGTGGAGAGCAGCAGAGCAAGCAGCTCCATGCGTTGCTGTTCCCCCCAGTGGGGTGGGAAGGGGCAAGGGGGAGAGAGTGGCAGTGCATAGAGTGCACCTGATGAGTCTGAGCGCACCCTGCCTTGCAGTGCCCCAGTCAGGCTCCGTGTTGTCCCTGCTGGGGCAGGGGTGGCAGTTCCAAGGCGCCAAGGTCTAGATGTGGCTTCTCTAGGTTTTGCCTTGGACCCGCTCAGCGGTGGCTGCTGTAGTGAAGAACAGGCGGCCTAGAGATGGGGGGAGGAGGTGGCTGCAGTGTGGCTGGACTGGAGGCAGTCCTGCGTGGGTGGATGGGGACTGCATGGAGTGCAGTGGGGGCTCGCCAGGCAGTGGTGCACACCACACTAGAACTTGAGGAATGCTCCGACCCGGATTGAATCTGGACTCCAGCTTCCGATCTGCTCTGGAAATGGTGCGCCACTGGAACCCAGCCTGTCTGCCCACTGGCAAAGCACCAGGGAGCTGCCTATGCGCTCTGTATGTGCGTGGGAGGTCGTTGCTGCTGCGCCCCGTGCTAGGGAGTGTTCCCTGCAAGGCTGTCCCTGCCAGGGGAAGGGAAATGGCAGTGCATGCAGCCATTTCCAGCTCATTTCTTCCCCACAAGCCGGATCTGGCAGAGCTTTTTGGGACATTTCACTACTTGATGGGAGCACCGGGACAGAGTATTTAACATCGGGACTGTCACAGAAAATTTGGGACATATGGTCAGCGTGGGCATGGTGGGTATTGCTAAATCCCCAGGCAAGACTGAGCAATTGTCCTGCATAAAGCAATTGGCCTTATGCAGCTGAGCCGTTGAATTTTAGCTCCCCTGCTGACTAATGGCTGTTGATGGTTGTTCACCCTGCCTGTGCACTGGCTACTCTCCTTGCTGTTGTCTCTGGAGACCTAATATCTGGCTGATTCCCTACAACATGATTTAGTGACAACCGAAAACACAATCTCATAATTTCATATGCATTAAAGATACATGTATTTAGATAGAACAGTGACTTTCAGCCAATCATAACCTTCCTCCTGATACCTCATATGGCATGTAATATCACAATTATTATACAGATGCGGAATATGGGGGGCTACAAGGGGCTCCCCTACGGTATAGTATGTGACAGTGTGTATTACTACAGCAAAACCCAATGAGGCAGTGCTGGGTCACACTCAAACATCTCCTGGCTTCCCACTCATGAAACTTGCTGGAGTAGAGGAATTCAACCCTTTAAAAAACTGATCAGTGTCTCCTGTTTGTCTTCTATCTGGACAGTTTTAGAATGGAGTGTGAACTTCAGAGGGACTCGATCAAGCCAGGTGAATGGGCAACCTCATGGCAAATGAAGTTCGGTGTTGATAAATGCACAGTAGTGCAAATTGCAGAGAAAAAATAAACTATTCCTCCAGGTATGAGGAACTTACAGCCCAGGGGCTGGATCTAGCCCCCGAGGGTCAGGGCTCTTCCCCAGCATTGGAGACTCCACGCTGGCGCTCCTGCACCCCCCTGTCTCCCCACAGGGCTGGAGCACCCAAAATCTATGAGCCTGGGCCTCCCAAGGCTCTGGTGTGCAAGGGGAATGTGGGGAGTGTTTTTCTTCTTCTCAGTTGGGGGCCACATCAGTGAGAGGTTTTTTTTTCAACTTGCTTGTGTGTGATCCCCGTCTGCTTTTCTATGGGTCAGCGGCCCCTGACCCAAAGAAGGTTCCCCACCCCTGACCTACACCTTGGAATGTTCTAAATTAACTATATGCGCTCAGGAAAAGGATGTGGGTCACTCAGGTCCATCAATGAAGACCTTGCTTCAATATGCAGCTGTGATGAAAAAAGCAAATGAGATGATAGGATGCTTAACAGTGGGATGGAGATTAATACAGAATAATATATAATGCCTTTGTATAAATCAGTGATACAGTCTCATCTGGAATGCTGTGTACAGCACTGGTCACCCCATCTCCAAGGATATTGTAGAATTAGAGGTGGCTCAGAGAGGGGCAACAGCAATGAATCAGGGCTTGGAAACACTGATATGAAGAGAGATTGAAAAAACTGGGATAGTTTATCTCAGAAGGGAGCCATAGAAAAGGGTATATGAAGGGTACAGAACAAGAACAAGGGGATGGTCAATGCAATTAAAAAGTGGCAATTCCAACACACAAAAAAGGAATTACTTTTTCACAACAGTGTGTAATTTCGTATAGTCCCGTCTTTTGTTTCAGCTAGACCAGACTAACACGGCTGCATCTCTATCACTAATTTAATGTAGAACTCATTGTCACAGATGATGGTATGACCAAGAATTTAGCAAGATTCAAAAAGGGGTGGCACATTTATATGGTTAACAGGATAATGCAGAGTTGTTATAAATAATTCATTTTGGAAGGGATATTAAACCTCTTGCTTTAAGGTTTAAACCACTCTCTCGCTATTAGATATCAGGTTGAGACCTAATATAGGGCAGGGAACAAGTTATCCCACATCTGCCTTCACAGGGTTTCATGCACCTGAGACACCTGGTGCTGATCTTTGTTGGAGACAGGATGTTAAACTTGATGGACACCAGGTCTGATCCAATCTGGCAAATCTTGTGTTTTAGTCAAGTCCACACTAATGTATTAAAGGTCAAAGTTGGAACGTTCAGCAAGAGATTGGAATGCTGTGGTATGGCAGAGTCCAGGAGGTGTGAGAGCTCAGGCTGTATAAAGTGTGAAGCCAGAGCCATGTTATGGGGAAGAGGTAGTGAGGCCATTTAACAGCACACAGCTGAGGCCACAGGCTGGGGTAGCTAAAAGATATAGAATCTCCATACTCCATTGAGTACAGATAATTTAACAGGGATGCCTACAGGCAATGAAAAAAGGCCCAACACGAGGGACTGTGAACCCCAGAGAGGAAAGGACTCCAATCAGCAAGACAGAAAAAAAAAAGAGGGGCTGATCTCAGGTCTGGGAGTGATTCCCAGTCAACAACTTGCACTGAAACAGAAGCAAAATCCTGCTTTCTCTATTATCAACTGAGACAGCAGGGCAGATGGGATGGATGAAGTTGGAGGTGACACAGCCTCACCAGTCCTGCTGGTAGGACATATAGAAATGTGGGAGCCCCTTGTTTGGTCTCCATTTCATTAGCTGTTACAATAAAATGAGCTGGAGACTAAAGCTGTTTTCTGAGAGGAAGGGCTCAAAGAGAAGACTAAACTAAGGAAGAGGCAGCTTCCCCCACCTTGCTCTCATGTCAACCCTATGCACAGCTGTTTTGAACAAGGACACCTCCCTTCCAGCATCACCGCTCTATAATTTTCATTCTGGTTAAATAAGAATCAAGCTTTCAAGTGGGTCTCTGGCTTCCCTTTCCTTTCCTTTTCCAGAGGCCAAAGAAGGAGTGGCTGCTTTGGGGCCATCAGGGTATTTTTAACATGAAAAAAGAAAGACACAATTTGTGCTCTGCTGTTGGTGGTGGGGACCCTGATCAAAGCAGCACCACCCCAGTGTAGCTCACTTGCTTTTTTTATTAGCAATGGTCCCAAACCACAGTGCACAGGAACATGCAGTAGAATGAGCAGCATTGGAGGAGAGCATAGTTCAACGATGTCAGTGTCTTGCCACTTAACAGTGACCAGTGCCTGAGGTTTCAGAGGCAGGCTAAAATGATATATATATGTCCCCTAATCCTGATAATGAATTTGGCCCAGAAGGCTGTAGAGGGTAGGGGGCTGGTGGAAATCACTTCCTCACTCTGCAACCCATTAATTGACACTTGAGATATCATTTTCATTCCTGTTGTCAGAGCTGATGGGAAGTTTAAAAAAGCTGAATGGCAAAGTTTGATAGGTAACTATTATAAGCTGGAAATTCAGGTTCCCTGCCTTTGCTGCCCTCAGATATGCTGGTACCCTCAGGCTGGAACTGAACTGCCGCATATGAGACTTCTCTTGGGGGGGGGGAGAAGACTAGGTGGACCTACTGGAAAAATACATTTAGCTGGACCCTACCTAAGGATATGTCTAGACTACATGGCTCTGTCGCCAGAGCCATGTAGATTAGTTTACTAGACATACCCAAATGAAGCAGCGATTTAAATAATTGCCACTTCATTGAAATTAAAATGGCTGCCGCGCTGCGCCGATCAGCTGTTTGGCGGCACAGCACGGTAGTCTGGACGCTCTGCGGTTGACATCAAAGGCATTTGTCGATCGCCCCGGTAAACCTCATCCCACGAGGCATAACGGGGCGGTCAACAAATGCCTTTGATGTCGACCACGGAGCATCCAGACTACCGCGCTGTGCCGCCAAACAGCTGATCGGCGCAGCGCGGCAGCCATTTTAATTTCAATGAAGCGGCGATTATTTAAATCGCCGCTTCATTTGGGTATGTCTAGTAAACTAATCTACATGGCTCTGGCGACAGAGCCATGTAGTCTAGACATACCCTAAGGCAGGGGTCCCAACCTATGGCCCATGCACTGTTTACATCCCACCAGAGAATTCTATAATGCCTATGGCCTGCTTCAATGCCCACTGAGATCCCTGCCTCCGGGCTGGTAGATGTTAAGATTGCTCGTTAGCGTCAGATCCACCCAACAGGATAGGAGCCATTTAAATCTGCTAATTGGCTGCAGCTTTCTCAGAGCATTTCATGATGAGGCTGACCTAGAGCTGCCACTTCCTGGAACCCTAGGATTACGGTCATATGTGTTTGTTGATTGCTGAGTGACATAGGTCAGTGCTCAAGTAGCTGACAGGCTCTGGTACTGGTTAAGTCAGGGCTGGGCAAAATACTCACACAGACTTTGCATTGCTCTGCTCTGCAGGAAGGGGGAGGCTTCATACAATCTCCCAACCCCCTTCCCAATCCTCAGCTCCTATTGGCCAGAAACAACCAGCCAATAAGAACTGACCTCAGCCAATCTCTCAGCTCCTATTGGCTGGAAACAGCCAGCCAATTGGAGCTGAGAGATTGGCCTGAGCAACTGGGCAGCTGGAGCTGAGAGCCCAGTGGAAGGAGCAGCATGTATCTTCCAGGGGCTGGGGCTGCAGGCCAGGAGACAGTTAAGTAAACTCCTCCAAGCCAGTGCCTGCCTCTGGCACCCCAACCCATCCTGCACCCCAACTCCCTCCCCCAGATCAACATCCAAACCCTTTGCCCAGGTGACAACTCCCTCCCAGATCCTGTACCCCCTCCTATACTCCTCCCCCAGGCCAGAATCCTCTCCTGCACCCACACCCCCTCCCTGACCCTACATCCCAATTCCCTGACCCAGGTCACAAACCCCTCCTCCACCCAAACACCCTATGACACCTCATGCCGTCTCCTGCATCCCAGTCCCTTACCCTGTGTGCCCTTCTGCACCCCACCTCTACCCTAAACTCTGCACACACACCCCTCCACAGAAAAGTGTGGCCCTTGACCACTTACCAAAATCTTGGAGTGGCCCTCCCACCAAAAATTGTTGCCCACCCCAGGTTAAGTGGTGATAGAGGACTCTCTTGTGCAAAGGACATATGGGACTGCTTGCATCACTCTGGCTATGAAGCCTGCTGGTGAGGATAGCAGACGTGAACTGTTACTGGAGTTGCCTTTGAACCTGGCAGTGCTTCATGGGAAGCCTCAGGTTGGATGTGTGTGGAATGAAGACAGGAAGAAATTAGCAAGGAATTTAGATGCGTGTTTCTTTCCATATGTGTGCGTGTCAGTCTGTTTGTTTGTACCAGTGTGAATACACGTGTGCACATGTTTTTCTGTAGCTGTTTCCCTGTGGTTGACTTTGTGTTGGGGGCTCTGCCCTTGTGTGTCACTTCTGTGTGATCAGTCAGCTGTGTGTGTATGGCTGTTCACACCAAAAATGACACCAAGAAGCAGCTGGTGAATATCTTAAAAAAATGAAAAACCTTACAAGGAAAATGGTGCACCACAAGTCTGCATTGTGTTTGGGGGGAGGACCTACATAATCTCTGTACCTGTCTTTTGTTGCAGTATGCCTGTGATGGGATCCCCGGGGTACAGCCAGGGACTGTGGTACCACTGTGCTCCCCATTTTAGCCTGGACTGTCTCTTCCAATGCTTTTTTAGTAACAAGCAGCAAAGCCTTCCAGGCACTGTGATCACTCAGCGCAACTGCATGTGAAGCCCCAAACCCAGCTAGATTGTCTGAGCGCTTCCAGAGCCACTCATGAATCTCTCAGAGGAAGCACCAATCAGGCAAATCCCCCCAGCTCCCCACACTGTACCTTAGGAATAGACCATCCTGAGCTGCTCAAGATGGTCAGTGCAAATTTATTAATTGGTTCACTGCCACCAGCCTTTGTAAACCTGAGTAATATACCAGTGAGTTTGCCCCAAGTGTGTGGCAAAGTTAAATTGTTAAATTGATTGGCTACAAAAAGACATGTTTTAAGTGACTACTGGGAGCTGTGTCCCCTGCTCCCTATGCTCATCAACCCTCCTCTCTCTGGGGCAGCCCAGGGGGGTGGGAGTCAGGCTCCTATGGTGGAGGGGACACAGGATGTCCCAGGGAGGGGTTGGCAGCAGAGTCAGGCTCAGATAGTGGAGGAGACACGGGGTGGTCCCGGGGGGGAGGGGTCAGGCTCGGATGGCAGAGAGGAGGTGAGGCAGCCCGGGGGGTCGGGACAGCTCGGATGATGGAGGGAATCCAGTGTGGCCTTGGGGAGGTGTCGGGCTTGGATGGCGGAGGGGACCCTAGTGGCCAGGGAGGGTGTGGGGAGGTGGCTCGGATGGTGGAGGGGACCTGGTACATCACTCTCTCCTCCCGCAGGACATTTTTTTATTTATAGAGAGAGATAGGTGATAGGCAAAAAGCCAGAGTGGTTACCAAATGAAAAGAATTTATAAGCATGCAGTCTAAACCCTCAACCCTATTATACTGGGCAGCATCTAGATTAAGCAGGATTTCTCACCCCCCAATGGATATTGCAGTACTTAAGTGTATAGGTTTGTCCCTTTAAATCTGAGAGAGTCTACTCTGTTAGAGCCTTCAGTCTTCTTCTCAGTGTCCTTGTTGCTTGCAACATAGGTGGAGATAGGAGAAAGATGAAGTATGGACCCCTGGGTTCTGTTTCAAACTCTTAGTCCATGTGCTTGGAGAATATAAATCCAGGCATGTCTGAGCATTGCTGAGTCCCCAGGTGAGGTTGAGCAGTTCCCCTGGTGGGGCCTTATGGAGATGAATCATTGAATTTTAGCTCCCTGCTGGCCAATGGCTGTGGAGGGTACTTTGACTCTGCCCTGGCATTGGTTACTTTCGTTGCTGTGGTTTCTGGGGAACCTAATATCTGGCTGATTCTCCAACTGACTGCATGTTGTAATGACAACCATACAACATACTCTCATAACTTCATATGCACCAAAGGTATACAAATTTAGAAAGAGTAGTGACTTTCAGCCAATCATAACCCTTCCTCAGTACCTCACATGGCATGCCATATCATGTGCAATATTGTAATTATATACAGATGAGGAATATGGGGGTTAAAGTCGCTCTCCTCCCCCCCCCAGCATAGTATGTGTCTGTACTTATGTTCGTAATACTTCTCAAGCAACTGTAGCCAATTGCTATCTGAATGTGACTCCCAGTGCCCAAGAACCCATCATTCTCAGCAGAGGAGCTGTGGAACACACCTGACAGGACCCTGTTAATATTCCCAGTGGCTATGATGTCACAGATGGTGTCTGTATTTCCTCATGTAGCACATCACTGAGGGAGGAGGATAGGTATTGCACATTCTGGGCCTACTCATAGAAGGTCTTTGGAGATGGCTAGCAATGAACATCTTGCTTAGATTCAGCATGATCTTCCTTCCCTCCGCTGAGTACAGAATCTCTTTGGTGTGTGGGACGTGGGGGGTGAGGGATCCAGCCATTTGTTAGAAGCACTGTTATGTATTAACCACTTGCTAGCACCATATGGTGCATTGAGCAGAGTCAAGGGCCATGTGTTACCTGTCTGCCTGACTGGCTGTCACTCCTCCCCTAACGTGCCTATAGTCAGTGATGTTTTCCTCTGAGGATTAATATTAAATCACAACCTATGATTTTTTGATAGCAGCATCCCCAGGCAAGTGGGCATTAAAGCGGGTGGGAACCTGCCTTTGTTTCTTTGGAGGTTCATCAAATCTGGTATGTGCCTGCTAAGCATTTTCAGTTTCAACGAATCAGCATTTTTCAACAAAAACTCACTTTGTCAGAAAATTCCTGAACAGCTCCATTCCCAAGTATATTCTGGTTTTGGACACTCTCTTATCTTGTGCAAATCATTTCCATTAGCAGAGAGGGAGGATGTCAGTTGCCTAAGTTATTTGATGTTGGAGCAAGCAAACAATGGAACTTAGTGCCTTTTCTTTTCATAAGCTATTTAAATGGTCTTTCTGTGAACACCATTAAATTTCTCTGTAGTGAAAAACTGTTGATTCCATTAATTTAGTTCACACTCTCATCACCCCTCCCTAATACTATGAGCAAAATCTTCCTTGTGTCAAAAAGCTGCTGTGCAAAAGACCATGTAAACTCAGGGTAACAAGCTCCTGGTTCAGGGACCTAGAGACAATGGAGTAAGAAAGTGACCAGGTAAAGGAAGGTTAAGAATGGAAACAGACTGAATTATCCAAAAGAACTGGGGTCTTGCAAAAAATCTGTTGTGTGAAAGGGTTACATTTGCACCAGAAGCCAACACGGCATCTTCTGCTCCCACTTCCTAGGTGATGTTTGTGGGTGCAGGGAAAGCCAGATGCTTTCCCCACTGAAACCAATGGCGAGAGAGCCAGGATTTGGCCCAACAGACCTGATTTTCCACTGGCTTGCTCTTGGACTGTGCACAAAGTAGATGTAAGACCCTAGAAAATCAAATTTTCCCCTCACTGTGCTCTCATGTAGCATGAGAGTAAATGGATGGCACAATACAAGTGCAAGGCGGGGGGATCAGGCCCAATACATTCAAGTTGTGTGGGCTGTAGGTTGATGATTGATGGGGATGGTATTTGTCTTAGAGGGCTTTTTATTTTGGGAAACTGCAGTTTGGGGAATAGATACAATGGAAATGATAGGGTCACAATGCTGTAGGAGCTATTGTTGGCAAAGAAAGATAAGGCCTGATTTGTCTGACATCTCTCCAAGGGTTTAGGCAAGGAATCAAGACACAGGCAGCTATAGGAATGCTGACCACAACTGCATCCATATCAGATGGGCTGCTAGTAGTAGCAGGTGAGAGAGGCAGCAGAGTTTACTACTACTGCACAGCAGGAATGGCTAACTAGAAAGGCTGGAACAAAGACATCAGTATACGGGTGGGCAGGCAGCAGGAGCTCAGCACCATCCCTGAGCCAGATGAACTAACCCTTGGCACCCTTCTGTGCCGACATGCCTCTAAAGAGCCATCTGTGAGCATGTGTGCACAAATATACTTCCACATGTGAGCAGCAAGGAGCTGCCTCCAAGAACATCCAGCAGTTTGCAAATCATCTGCAAGCCTCTTCCACCACAGCACCGTTTGTGGAGCATGGGGAGTTGGTAAAAATTACACAGCCCTCAGCTCCTGGAAATCAGCCTCATGACAGGACCACAGCCGTTGGAGTTCAGTTATGAGCCGAATGATGATGGTCTCTGAGAGATGAGAGTGTGCAGGTGTAACCGCCACCAGGTAGATTTGAACCTGGGACCTCTGGAGCTGAGTATTGGAGCCTTTACCCTCTGAGCTAAAAGCCAGCTGGCTCCCAACCCATGCTGTAGAGGTCTCTTGATCTTAACTGTTGCTGTGGTCTAGGTACCACTTGCATTGCTCAGTAATCACACTAGGTGTGTGGGTTACACAGGGATCCCCTTTCCTAGCCCTTGGAGGCACCGAGCCAAATGCTGGTCTGATATAAGCATCTCTGCTGAAGCCGGAGAGGTTGTGCCTTATTATACTAGTGCTGAATTCAGTTCATGATGATTTAAATAGGCTTATTGCCCCCGCTATAGCTCTTGGGCCCACTCCAGCTGTTCCCCAGCTTCCCTTCATGGCTATGATTTGGCTTATAGTCCCTGGGATTTTCACTTCTAGAGTAGCTGTTTGTGCAGGTCCCTAGAACAGACACCATTTACAGTTGTGTAGTTTACTCCAGTTTCAAACCAGAGTACGATACCCCAGGCTAAATAGTGTCTTCACTAAGGGTTTGCATTGGTATGGGGGCAACCCTGGTTAAAATCCCAGGGGGAACAAGGCCTTAGCGCTATGTCATTGTTACAGAGTGACTGGCCCCTTACGGGGAGATGGGACTCACTTCTACGCCCTTCCTCAGGCAAGGATAATGAAGATTGTGACTGGTGAGTCAGATGACCTAATCAGACTTCTTCTTACTAGAGAGGGTTGCCAGCCTTCCCAGTTTTACGAGAAGTCTCCTGGAATCAAGCTTAACTTCCCAGAGGCTCCTGAAGCCAAATCAAGAGATTGGCCACCAAAAGTCCAGAGGCACAGTGCGGCTAAGGCAGATTCCCCACCTGTTCCCTGGCCCCATGCTGCTCCTGGAAGTGAAGCAACCAGCACATCCCTTCCTGTGGGCCCTTGGCTAGGGCAAGGAGGGTCTCTGTGCACTGTCCCCACCACAGCTCCCATTGGCCAAGAACTGGCCAGTGGGAGCTTCAGAGGCAGTGACTGCATACAGGGGCAATATGCAGAGCCACCTGGCCCCCTTGCTTAGGGTGCAGGGGTGTGATGTCCACCTCTGAGAGCGGTGTGGGACCAAGACAGGCAAGGAGCCTGCCTTACCCCTGCAGTGCTAATGACTGGGACTCAGCGTTACCCAAGATAAGTGTCGCCTTGAAGGCCAATGCGAATAAGGATTAAATGACCTGGATCTCTGAAGGGGAATATTTTAATTACCTTTTGGACTGTGATGTGGAGTTCTTGAAGAGCCCATGAAGGGAAATTAAGAAGGGTGCTGCAGGGTGACCTCCATCCACCCAGATGGAGGACACATTAGAGGTCAGTCAGACACAAGAGTTAATACAGGGGGCAAGTGCAGGAGCCACATTGGGTAATATGGATCACTGCCTCAAGTGTCAAAATGTCTATTGAGACTCAGTGACGTGTTCTGATAGGTGCCTAAAAGCTGGTTTGAGTGCCCAGGTTTGAAAATTGGACTCTGAAAGCCAAATCATACCCTCACTTACACATCTGCCATCATACGAACTTTAGTAGAGTTACATAAGTGTAACAAAGGTTAAAATTTGACCAAAGGGGCCAAATTTTGTTTTCACAGAAGTGTAACTTGTAGCCCATAAGGTTGAGTTTGCTAGCTTTCTATACCGTGTAACATGCTTCTTTCTTGGGTTGATTTATACTCATTTGTTATTTCCTGCTATCGATGAATCATATTTTCAGGGGCTGTGTGTATGACTTCCAGTGGATGTTATTCATCATAGTCGTTCATAATTATCCATAGTATTAGAAGATTTACCCAGCATTGTTTGGGCCCTTCAGGACAGGGGGCTGTGGGTGTAAGGGGCAGTGTTCCCTAAGCTTTGTGGCAGCACAGCCCTACAGTTGGTTAATCAGCCCTGCCCAGTCAGAGGATCAGGGCTTGGTGCATGGAGCTGACTCATTGGGCAGGGCTGATTAATCAGCTGTGGGGCTGTGCCACTGCGCAGCTTAGGGTACAACTACACTGTCTTTTTTTTTTTTTCCAGAAGAGGTATGCAAATAGCATTATTTGCATACCTTCTTCCATTTTTTTCCCCGGAAGAGGCTTTTCCGCCATTTGGCCCCGTCTACAGGTTTACAGGGGACTTTCGAAAGAGGGGTTTTTTTCCGCCATTTGGCCCTGTGTAGACAGGACCAAATGGCGGAAAAGCCTCTTCTGGGGAAAAACACGGAAGAAGGTATGCAAATGTGAGCGCTATTTGCATACCTCTTCCAAAAAACAAACAAACAGTGAAGCTGTACCCTTAGAGGGAACTGGTGAGGGGTGTAGGAGTAAGGACGGGGGGGCTCAGTCCAGGGTGCTCAAGGTGGGGAGTGGGAGATGGGGGGGCAGAGGACAAGGGGGGGTGCAGGATTTAGGTCAGGGTAGACCTCAGACCAGGTATGAGGCAGAGGGGCCACTTACCTGGGCTGATAGCCAGCAACATGGAGAGTTCTGGCCCCAGCTGGCCACTCTCTTCGTGGTGTGGCCCTCTCCCTGTGGTCACTCTTCAGTATAGCTGTCCTCTGCGCTCACTGTCCCCAGTGGTCACTCTGCAGTATAAGTATCCCTCCTATCAGCTCCCTCCCTTTCCATGTGATGGAAAACAATCAGATTCCAAGCACATCCCATTTTCCTGGTACAATCAAACCCTGACCTTGCTTTAAGTTAGGATAAGAGTAAGAAGCAAACCAAAATTTGGTTGTCCTAGTTCTTACCATTTATGAGGAGTTCTTGAACTGATTCATGGATGGACGGACTCACGGACAGACACACCAACTCTCTAAAATATATAGAGAGATGTGGCTGTAACACTAGAAACCTACAGGCCTGTATCCTGTATGATTAGCCACGTCAGATTTGTGGCGCCTGCACGCTAGCGGCCCCGCAGGCAGCTGCCTTAGGATCCTGGGCAGGGGCCACACTGAACTTGTGTCGCCTGCGTGCTAGCGGCCCCGCGAAGCGGCGGCCCTTAGGACCCTGCAGAGAGGAGGAGGGCCGGCAGGCGCGCCGCTAGTGATGTGTCCCCGGGCGCCGCCTCTGAAGCGGGGATTTTAAAAGGAGGCCAGCCAGCCCTGAGAGGAAAGAAGGGGATGGTGAGCGCTGGCTGGCGTAGTGGGCTGTCCTCTCCCTGGCAGGTTCCTCGGCAACGAGGGGGACGCAGGGAAGCGGAAGGCACCCAGCGAATCCAGCCAGAGATCCAGGGTGAAGATGAGTGGCAGCTCTCGGGCGACTGTCATTGGACTCAGGACGAACTCTAACCCGTCTGAGTGATGTGGGCACTTGGGAACTGAGAAGGAAGGAACTGAAAAGCATAACAGGGCCTAGCCCTAGTGGGGAGGTGTGGCTCTGTAAGGCAGGCCCTGTTACAACTTGTCAGAGGCTCCAAGATCTACCGGTAGATTCTGATCTACTGGTTGGTGGCCACAGGGCTAAGTAGTTCTTTATCACAGAAATGTTACCACAAGGAGTCATAGATTGTATTACTGTTTTGCAACTCTGTTTCATAACATTTGTTATTTTTTAATTTATTAAAGGTTTTAATGATTTGGTATTGTCCTCAGTATAAGTGTCCTGATTGTCACACTACCTGAGAGTCCTCTTCCGAGAGAGAATTCTCTGTGTTCTCTCACTCTGCCACCTGAATTGGGACAAGAACCTAAATACCTTCTGGTCAGATGGCTTGCCATTGGCTGCATAATCCCTAGCCCATAAATTCAGGTCAGTAGACTCCATTGATGTGAGTAGAGTGACCCCAAATTTACAATGGAGTATCTGAGATTAAAATCAAGCCATAAAACTCTTAATTAAAGCCAGATTGGTTCTGTACTTGAGATGGTCAAACCATCACAGACTCTTTCAGGGACAATTCTGTATCTGTAACCTGCTTGAGTCCTCTGGAAAAATTAAATGAGTAGATAAGTGTCACTGTGGAGATAACTTAACTTTTATATATATATTGCCAGGTAAAGGGCTTTAAGGGAAAGTAAAGGACAATTGGGCAAAGGCATGTTCAATGTCCTGTATTAAAAATCAACTTAGTGTTGAAATTGTCCTGTTTAAAGCAGCAGATTAAAAAAACAAGTAGGATTGAGATTTAGGGCCTCATCCAAAACCCACTGAAATGTGTGGAAAGATCGCCTTTGATTTCATTGCATTCTGATACTGTATTTTGTTGGGCAAGAATACACCTCTGTCTGGAGCACTGTGACTAATTCTGGACACTTCAGCATTCAGAAAGATAGAATGGAGTTTGTAAAGGACCAGAGAAGGCCAACATAGATAATTAAGGGCTGAAGAGATTTACAAGAATATTTAGCCAAGAAATGAAAAGAGTTAAGATTAGGCCTACGACAACTGGTATTTAAAATTACACAGACTACATTTAAAATTGATCAGTCTCCTCCATTTTACCCTGACTCATAACACAAGAACAAGGAGTTACTCCATTTAAAGAGCAGTAAATTTGCAATCAGATCAGGCCTTCAATGTGTAGGATATTTTCAACATCATTAATTCAGTGCCACAGGAGGTCAATGAGGCAAATACCATGGCTGAATTTTTTAGAAGGTTGGTTAATTTTATGACTAATAACATTTACAGCAGTGCATTCTAAGATAAGAGCTAATTAGATCTTGTGCTTAAGGGTATAAGCTGATTGCCTGTATGAGGTCAAGAAGAAATTTTCTTCTCCTGTAAAGCAATACTACTGTAGGTGCTTGAGGGTTATTTTGTCTGGTCTCCAAAGCATCCAGAACTGGACACTGCCAAAGCTAGGCTATTTTATGGGCTGGACCAATGGTATGATCCAGGATAATAAACACTTAATTCCTGCATGGAGCTTGCATTAAATGTCAGGGAGAACTCTCAGTATGGGCATAGTATGTACAATGGGCAATGACTTTTAGGGAAAACTCTTTGTGACATGAAGTTAAAGCGCCAATAGTGGTTTCTAATTAAAATGAACAAAATTTGGGGTGAACTTGAACAGCACCTGCAAGCATATAACTCAAAGAGGCCTCTCTGGGGCTGTATTTAGTTCAATAATAGTTAAATTATCAGTGCTGAGCAAATAATTTAACAAATTTATTTAATACATTTCACCTGGATTTTGCTTACAGAACATTTATGACCAGAGCACAGTTTTCTCAAATGTATTTAATGTTTGACAAAATAGTAGATGTGTTGTTTAGTTATGATTTGTACATGTTATCAGTTCTGTCTCCTGATTGGATAAGAATCCCCTAGAATCAGGTTTCTGATGTAAATGAATGTAGAAATTGAATTAAAAATGTGTTTTCTCTGAGAAATAAAAAATGTGGTATTAGACTATGCTCTTTGCAATTGGTTGTGCTGGTTTAAGTCAATCACAAACACTTTTGGCAAGCAAACACAAAAGGAGCATTAGCAGGACCTGGGCAAATTCATTTTCAAATTTGAATGAATTTTTGTGATTATTTTTTAAGAATTCACTCCATGCTAATAGCTGTACAACTGGTTCAGTATAAGTAGGCAGCTGTGTAGTTTGTAAGGTCATTGACCATGTGATGCCTGTGGCATGAATATTAGTACTAGCAGAAAGCACCTGGCTTGATTTTTATTTTTTCAGATTCCGGGTTGCAGTTTGGGACATTGGCAGTTTAAAAAAAACACACACACACACACCCCTTTTGACTTGAAACTGAGAAAAATGGATGAAGAAGCAGTTGAGAGAGACAACTGTGGAACTGAACTCCTTGGGCTGTGTCTAGACTGGCAAGTTTTTCCGCAAAATCAGCCGCTTTTGCGGAAAAACTTGCCAGCTGTCTACACTGGCCGCTTGAATTTCCGCAAAAGCACTGACTTCCTACTGTAAGAAATCAGTGCTTTTGCGAAATACTATGCTGCTCCCGTTCGGTAAAAAGTCCCTTTTGCGCAAAACTTTGCAAAAGGGCCAGTGTAGACAGCTGAGATTTGTTTTCCACAAAAAGCCCCGATCGCGAAAATGGCGATCGGGCTTTTATAAAGCGTCTAGATTGGCACGGACACTTCTCCGCAAAAGTGCTTTTGCAGAAAAGCGTCCGTGCCAATCTAGACGCTCTTTTCCGAAAATGCTTTTAACGGAAAACTTTTCCGTTAAAAGCATTTCCGGAAAATCATGCCAGTGTAGAGACAGCCCTTGATGTTTTTGTAGAGTTAGTTTTATGTCTGCATTTCAGTGTCTCTCAGGGCATGATTAAAGTGAATATGTTGGGCAGGTGTTTTCAACTGCAGTTCCTCACCTGTTCATCAGCACTGATGCTGCATGGATGTCATTAGGGAGTCAAGCAGAGGTTTGCAGAGCCCTTATCTTACCCAGCACTGCTCCTGCTGGTTGATCAAATTGAGGAGGGAGGGTGGGGCTGGCAGACCTTCCTTGTCCCTAATAAATCAAATCCCAGATCATAAATAACCTACATTAGCATTGATTCTGAGAAGGTTTTTCCAAGATATTGGTAAGGAAATAGTGCAACCTTCTAATTGGCATCACATACAGCCATAGCAACAGCTTTCTGAATCTTACAGAGAGATTTAAATAGTTATGTTTTATTTTTGGATGGCAAAGTCCTAGGGGACCAGGGAAAGCAAGAAGGTTATAAAGCACACATACATACAACTCATTCACCCTTCGCTCTGTCGTTTCATTCTCTGTTTTCTCAACTTCTTGCCCAAAGGGCCAATCTGAGTCATTTAGTTTAATTGGCTTAATAAGCAAGAGAGCTGGGCACAGAGAGGGAGAGCACAAGGAAGCATCTGCTGAGCTCTCTGAGGAGCTTTGGAATAGGGATGTAAAATTCTGATTTATCTGTTAATGGGTTAAAGGTTAGGTTAACCTAATGTTTAACCAGTTAACTAACTAAGCAGGATCTCACTGCTTCTGCTCCCTGACTTGAGGGGCTTCTGCTCCCGAGCTGGGGATGAGGATGGGGATGGTGCTAGCTCTGCAGGCTTCCAGCTCCCGTGCTGGGGCTGGCTTTGTCGGCTTCCATTCCCAGCCACCAGCCATGTGGGTTACCTGTTCACATCCCTATTTTGGTTTCATGGAACTGCTGTGGTTAATTGGAGTTGACACTGAGTCATGGGGTTTTTCAGGATGAGACTCCTATGTGGGCCTTCCTTTTAGTGAGGACACTGGCCAGGCGCTCTTTGGAGTGAGACTTTTCTCTTGAGTTAGGTGCTCAGTTGGATGAGGGTGCTTTGAGTAAGGTCACCGATTAGGCCCTTTTGGGCAGTGGCATTGAGCAAGCAGTCAATCAGATAAGAGTAAGCAGGCTAGGTGGTTAGGGAGTCCTTGGGGTTGCATAGTATTGGTTGAGGGGGAAGCTGTCCTTTGCGAGCATAACAATGACTAACCTCCAAGTTCACCGAGCCCCTGTCAGAAGTAGCCTGTTTTTTATTTTTACTACAAGATTTACCTGATGTTGCTCAAGTCCTTAACTCAAAAATTTTTGGTTTCTGGAAAATAAAATGAAAATGTACATGCTTCATTTAGATCATTGCTCTGGGCTGGGAATGAGGGGTTCAGTATGCAGACTGCCTCAGGGGGAGAGGACTACCCCAACCTTCTCTCACCACAGCACTTGGGGTCAGGTGAGAAGCACCTCTCTGGTCACTGCAGCTGCAACGGGCACAGTTGAAGGAGGAGTGCATGTCCCCTGGCTGGGGCAGGTTCATGTTTGCCTACTCCCTGCGCTTCCCAGCCAGACTGAGGTATGCATCAAACTGTGCACTTTCCCCACACTCCCTGAAGAAGGGGAACAGCCAGTAATGTCCCTGTATGAATTATGGAGGCGGGGAGGAGGGAAGATTCAGCCCCTGCAAAAGGCTCCTGGGAGGTGGGGCACTCCTACTGCCAGCCCCTTTCACCTGCCTGGTGATTCTGCCTCTTTTCTGTATGGTTTTATGAGAAGCAATCCTATTCTAGGCACATCCCATTTTCCTGACACGGCCAATCCCTAACCTTGCTTTAAGTTATGATGAGAGGAAGCTGCATACCAAATTTGGTGGTCCTAGCTGTTATAGTTTAGGAGGAGTTCTTGAACAGACAAACAGACAAATTCTCTCTCAAATATACAGTAGATATCGATATCTATTGCCATAGCACCCCCTAGTCGTGGGCTGGGGCTGCTTGCGTTAGTTAGGTACTGAACAAAAACAGAATACAAAACTGGTCCCTGCCTCAAGGGGTTTACAATCGAAGTTCAAGACAAGAGTCAACAGGTGGCTGAAGAAAGACAGCGGAGTAACCTGTATTTAGCCTTAGTGGCCCACTTTATAATTGCACAAAACTAAATACCCTTGCCTCACTCCTTCCCTGAGGCCCTATCCTGACCAGCCCTTTCACTGAGGCAGGGGTTTGGGATGCAGGAGAGGGTAAGAGCTCCAGCTGCATGTGCAGGCTCCAGGTAGGGCCAGAAATGAGGGGTTTGGTATGCACAGGAGGGGGCTCTAGGCTAGGGCAGGTGTTTGGTGGACTGAATGGAGGGAGGGAGGGCTCTGTTTGGGGGTGCAGGCCCTAGGGTCAGGCTGGAGCTTAAGGCTTTAAGGGTGTAGGAGGAGGCTCTGGGTTGGGGCCAAGAGATTTGAAATTTGGAAGTGGGCTCAGGGCTCAGGCAGGGGGCTGAAGTATGGGAAGGGGTGTGGGCTTTTGAAGGAAGTTTGGCTATGGAAGGGAGCTTCAGGCTGCAGCAGAGGTTGGGGTGCACAGGCTCTGGAAGGAAGTTTGGGTGTGGGGGGGGGCGCTCGGGTGGGGTAGCAGGTTGGAGAGAGAGTGCAGGGCTCAGGCTATGAGAGGGCGTTTAAGTGCAGCAGTAGGTTCTGATCTGGAGCAGAAGTTGGGGTGCAGGTGGGTGTGGGGGAAGCAGGAGGGAGTTAGGGTGCAGGAGAGGGTTCCAATCAGGGACAGGAGGTTCAGAGTGTGGGCTCCAGCCATACGATGTTTATCTTAGGCAGCTGCCAGTTGGCAGCTCAGCAAGACTAGGGCAGGGTCCTTGCAAGCTCTGGCTCTGTGTCCAGCCCTTAGGCAGAGGCTCAGCCAGGTGGTTCTGCATGGTACTTGCCTGATCACCCCTTCCACCTAGGGCTGCAGGGAACTTGCCTTAGCCCTTCTGTGCCACCTGCCAGACTTTAATGGCATGGTGATCAATGCTGACCAGAGCCACCTGGGTCCCATTCGACCAGACGTTCCAGTCAAAAACCAGGTGCCTGGCAACCTTTACTGTGACTTCTAGTCTCATCTCTTCCCCCACATGTTGGAGATGCACTTTACAACAGGATGGCCTGTGTTTTAGGCCAGGTTGGGGCAAGTGGCAAAAGAGGCTGTGTTTTCCCAGCAAGTCACAGCCATTAAAAGGAAATGCCTAGTGTCTAGGCCCCAAAACAGACCCCTCTTGTCAGTTTTTAGTCAGCTGAGATGCTGGTGCGAGAGGTGAAACAGCATGAGTCCTAGCTCACTTACCTAGCTGTTCAGGTGCTAACGTGGCTGGAAGACTGTTTTGCAGCCTACAGTGTGCCCCAGGTTTCTGTATGGCCATGCATCTCAGGATGGTCTGCTGGGGGTGAGTGGAGGGGTAATGGCTGGATTTGGAGGTCTGGCACTCAGTTGTTATCCCTGCCAGAAGCAGATCACTTACCTGCCTGAGAAGAAAGGGAAGCGAGAGGACTGGCTATCACTTATTAATACTGTAGTGTTGAATTTCCTTTTGTCTCTGGAGGGTTTGTGCAGAACTTATAGAGATACAGTGAAAAAGGAGACAGAGCTCATAGAGATGCTTAGGGAGACTTGGAGAGAAAGGGGCTTTATGGAGATATGGAGACCTTGCAGTGCCCATGGGAGTCGGAGAAGTCAGAACAGAGAGGTGAGGTCACACTGAGATGGGCAGACCACTAAGAATTGGTGAGAATGGGAGTCAGAGAATGCTGGTAAATAACTGGGGAAAGAAGAGAGGTTCAAGACAACATTAGACAGAAGTCAGCATAGAGAGGGTGCTGCAGGGGATGGGAAAGGCTAGCCAGTCAGCATACTAGGCTGAAGGCAGGAGAAAACCCACTTCTTTTTTTGCACTTCTGTGATCTCCTTCCAGTTTGCTAACATGGATAATGTGGTACCTAGAGAGCCTCTCCTTTCATTTGGTGGCATTGGTTAGTGAGTACTTATCTGTACTTAGAAACTTTTCCTTCTGCATCATTGTCACAGACTCTGCCCTTAAAAAAAAGCCCTATAGAATTTAATAAAGAATAAGTTAAGCTCTATAGAAATGTAATAGGGTTCTGTAGAAATTACTGTGAAGACCTATAGAATGTGACAGAGAATTAGATCCTTTTAACAGAGGATCCTTGACACAGAATTAGATCATGCTCCAGCCTTTTAAAACTATCATGTAACAATTCTGTGACAGTGCTGTAATTCTCTATGAAATTCTACAGGATGGCCCAAAAAGATAACAACAAAATTACTAATAAATGTATTAAATTGTATAGCATCTTTCTATGAGGACATTATGTAGTAACTATATGATCAGACTCTGTATATTAACTTTACACCAAAGCTCTGTGACCACCATTTCCTTAATGCTGTGCTGAGATTTATAGAACTGGTAAGCTTCAAACTCTGACCATGCTGCATTGTTAAAGACTGAAATGACATTCAGTGTGGATTCATTTACAAGTGTCCGTGCTTGCAGACATCCCAGGATGAGAGAACTCTTTTTTTTTATCCAGTCTCTGTTCACATTCTTGTTGCAATTCATCATTTATTTCATAGAAAAGCCCCGATTCTTTGTATTAATGAGGATCACAAAGGTTAGAATCTGATTTTCCAGAAGTGATAACCATGTACAATTGCAACTCAAGTCAGCGGATGCCAAGAATGCTCAGCACCTACAGTAAATCAGACTCTTAGTGCTTTTCACAAACATGGGTTAATTAAGTCTCAACACTCCTAGCACGGAGGGAGGGAGGAAGGCAATTAGGTATTACTCTCACGTTTGTATAATTGGGGAAGGAGAGGCAAGGAGATTAAGGCCCCACTAGATAACTGGTTTTAAAAATATTTTCTGCAAGTGCAGTTATGTTGGAATGTGTGAACGAGACAAAGATTTTTGTTTGTTTTGTGCACATGGGAAACTGTGCACACAGGAAACTGTATGTAGAACTGGCCAAAGTGGGAATCTGTATCAGAGGCAGGATTAGAATGTGAGAATGCCTAACTCCCACACCTGTGCTCAGACCTCCACAGTACACCTCTGTCTAGAAGTGTGGTACTGTTGTGCACACTTGTCACTGCACTTTTCACCAGTGCAGGAGATCCGGTATATGAATGTCTATTAGCTGGCCGGATACGGAGCATCTTTTAAATTCCACAGTGAGTTTCTGTTTCTTTTCTATTCTGTATGGGTACATCTACAAAGCAGGGCTAAACTCGAAATAAGCTACGCAACTTGAGCTACACTAATTGCGTAGCTTAAGTCGAAATAGCTTATTTCACATTTGAACACGTCTACACAGCACTTGTTTTGAAATAGAGCACTCTTCCTCTAATTTCCCTTACTCCTCACAAAATGAGGGTTACAGGAGTCGGAGTAAGAAGTCCTCTGGTTGGACATTATTTCGACATTATGGTGAAATAACTGTTTATGTGTAGAGGCACACTTTGTTATTTCAAAATAATGGTGCTGTGTAGACGTACCCTCAGGGTTCTTCTTACACAGGCCCATCACTTTGGCATCAAAGTGATTGACTCTGCCTTCACTGTTGTGAAAGCAATACCATCAAGCCAGTATCCTCTTGCAGCAAACTTAGGGGATAGCTACACTAAAACCAGAGGTCATTTGCAGCTTGTGTAGACCTACTCATGGTAGTTTTAATCTTGCTAGCTCGCTAAAAATAGCTATGAGGAGCAGGCTTTAGCACAGGCTAACAATACGAACGCACAATATAGGCGGCCAGGTGCGTTTGTGCAGCTCACACTGATATCTGCACAACTGCATCCTCCTGGCTATATTTCACTGTGCTGGATGAATGCTAGCATGATGTCTGTGCAAGTGGCAAATTACATCTATGGTGCCCTTAGGGGAACAGCCTTAAATATTAGGGGCTGCGAGCATCTGTTGTTGTGGCAAGTGTTTTTTCAAGGCACCCTTGCAAGTGCTTCTAATACTCTGTGTTTTACTTCTTTGAACCACGTATTCCAGCATGTGGCAAGAGACACTGAATCAAGAGGAAATGACTGATGTTTGTCTCTACATACCTGTCTTCCACACTTAAACACTGCCTTCATTGAAGCAACAAATTTGTCTGCTATTGGAAAATCAATCTGCAAAATGTTGCAGCTAAACTAATGGGGTGGTGAACCAGTGCATATCCACCGCAGTCTACAGATTAGCACCAGTTGACACCAGCTCTGATTTTGGTCCATGATATATATACTGCTCTTGACTTTTGCTGCATTTAGACTGTCTGAATATTAATTTATCTTATACAGACTTTTTTCACATAATGCAGAGTTTGGCGCACAATTCATCAGCAAAATGGAGACACTGTTGGAATCAATAGTAGCTTGTCATAATTGTGAAATAAACTGATTCTTAGAAAACGCCTGACATAGCTCTGTCAACCATTTTCTCTGATCTGGTAAATTAAGACATAACAAGATGTGTAGTGTACACCTCTCATTACCATCTATTATTAAGGGACTGTCAATAAATAATCCTTTATGAAATACATTCTGCATTGCTTCATCTGGGCCAGATCTTGCAGATCTTGAATAAATTGGCATGTTACAGTAGAAGTCAAGAAGCTTACACTAGTTAACATCAGTAAGGCATCTGGACTGACATAAGCAGATGATTTTGTCTTAACTTACCAGCATACAGTAGTGGATTTCACCCACATTTTGCACATTTTTTGTGGATAAGTTCACAGGTAATGGGATAGTCTCATTTCACCACATTGGCTATGTATTTAGGCTATAGTAATGTAGTATGTAAATATTGCACAGGATAATAGGCAAGACCCTGTGTACTACACAGCAAGCTGGGCCCAAATTCTGCCACAAGATTCCTGGGTTCTTTTGCATGCTGAACATGGTGTGGTGGCATGATTTAAATGAAAAATAAAAGGTTTCCGTGAATAAATTAAGAACAAAAATAATGCACATAGCTCAGTACCCTCATGGTATTTATTTTGATATTACATGAAATGTGCGTAATGCTGTCCCCACATTTTCAGTGTTCATTATGCTACAGATTCCTTTATTGATAACCGTGTGTGAAGGTTGTCAGGGGTGAAGCTGGATATTTTGACAGCAGGGCAGGAAGCCATTGAGATCCTTGAAAAGATCTGGCAGCTAGTTTAGAACTTTGGGAGAGCTACTGTAACTGGATGCTCCTGGTAAACCAATCAGCAGTGAAATAGTTAACAATGTCATTTTAGGGTGAGAGTTTCAAAAGCACCTATGGGACTTTGGAGCACAAGTCCCAGTGCCTTCCAATGGGATTTATGCTCCAAGGCAGTTTCCCACTTTTAATGATAAATGTTGGCTTTCAGAGTTACCAACTCATTATCATGAGCGGGACAGTTTACTCCCCTCCCACAAATGTTGTTTACCCCTCAGTGGTGAATGGATCTGCAAGGTGCTTTTGGAGTGCTAGTGCACTCAGCCAGCGGTACGAATACCCTTATGGGCAGGGCTCGACAAATTGCTGTTTCTACTCGCCTGTGGCAAGTAGATTTCAGCCAGTTGCTCCGTTCGCTCCATTCATCAGCGTTGCGCGCATGCGCAGTGCTAGTCTGGCACTTGAGCGGTGCGGGGCTGGTGAGTAGCTCTCGCCGCAGTTTGTCGAGCCCTGCTTATGGGTACTCGAGAGAAGTCAGGGGGTACGTCAACACAACTGAAATTTGGAGAAAACTGCATTTTTGTTTTAAATTTTATAGTGCTTTATTATTTTTCTACTTTTTACACCCAAAAATTTCATCGCCGCCTGGCTACAATTAAGTTGTTTAAACAAATGTGTTATAATGGTAGAAAACAAATTTGTGTGTCTGAAAACTATAGATACAGGGGTACTTTTTTTTTTTAAAGGGCACTTTATAAAAAAAGGTTGAGAAACACTGTGTTAGTGCACCAAACAGGAACAGATTTAGCAAGCAGTGACCATGTAGAGTGCAATGGACTGTTTGTGGATGTTAGAAAGTCATCATCACCCCAGAAAGAGTTGTAGCATAAAAATTCATTGCTGTATAACAGTATGTAACATGTGAGTTACATCATGCATTTATAGGCAGTCAGCACTGATGTCTGATGCTCTGTTGTTTCTAATTAAATGTACCTAGAGCTTTATGAGTACATACCTGATTGGCACTTTAGGGAAAGGCGGTTAAGAACTTGTCTCAGGGGATTCACATGAAAAAGGTAATAAACAGACTAGCTACTTTCTTGCTTCTTCAGCCTGAGCAGAAGTAATTAGAAATGGATATATTGACAGGATGGCTAACTTGTATAAGGGTATATAAACTTCCCCTTATGGAAAAGTCACATGGAACTGAACAGAGATAGAATTAAAAGAATTCATTAAAAATTACTCTAGAAACATATTGAATTGAAAAGAGAATGATTCCCTTTAGTTTCTATAGACTTTTTAGAACTGATCATAGAATGCTCTAGAGAATTATATTCCTGCTCTAGAATTGTACAGACAGTTGAACATGCTCTTCTTAAATTCTACTGAACTTTTCCATAAAGGTCAGAAGCAGCTTTTGGATGAAGTCTCAGGTGAGGCTGTAAATGTACTCTGTCAGAGCCAGTAAGTGAGGCTAGCAGTGCCACTGTGAGGTTTCAATATTAATATTCTTGTACTAGCATTGATGTGGGAGGCACTGTGTGACATTCACTGGCCTGTGATATGCAGTCAATAGGGAGATGTGAAATTTGTGAATCTGTTAGGCTCGGAATCATACCGTAAGAGACCCTTTTCCTCTGCATATGAAAATTTCCTATAGAATTGAATTGAAAGTGATAATTTTGTTATGTTTTTTTGAATCCCCTATGGAATTTAATAAATAATTGTATCACTTCTTTGGAAGTAGCATGATCGAGGCAGAGAGGGCCATGCACCCTTAGGACACACCCACATCCCCGCAGATGCTCCTCCTGAGAGTGAGGCACTGTGGAGACACACAAAAAGGCAGGGAGCAGATTGCGGATGATGCATATTGTTTCCAGTGGCTGTGAATCGGATGCGGATCCATCTGTTTATATGCGCGCAGGGCTCTATGGTTAAAATACCTATCAAAAGGAGATAAAAACAGCAAGCAAATGGTTTGGAAGCACTTTATAGACTAACAAAACATGTAGATGGTATCATGAGCTTTCGTGGGCACAGCCCACTTCTTCAGGAGATAGTTATCTAGTGAATGCTGTAGGTTTTAGGGTAATTTTTGCGGAATCTGATTAATTTAATCCTTCAGAAGAACTTTGCCATAAGTGTTTTACAGGCAGGTTTGAGCCCTTGAGCAGGACTGTAGGTGGAAGTTAGCACAGCAGGAGGAGGAGGAATAACAATATGAAAAAAGTTCATGTTTTGGCATTCTATTGCCATTGAGTAAGAGCTTTGCAGAGAGAGTTTCCTTTGCATAATAATGTTCTTCCCCATAGCAACGCAGGGCTATATAAATAAACCTGGTAAGAGATCCCAGAACTCAATGCCTAAAGTGTGGCCCTTTCCACTATAGAATGTATGTTCCCTCTCAGGCAGGGTGTCGAAGTGGGGAGGGTGAGCAGCCTGGTTGGCCTGTGAGAATTCTGATGTGTTTCGAAGATCTCTTAACTCCAAGCATGCTGAGAGAGAGCTCTGTTATGTTTTTAAGAGGGTTAGTGCATAGGACCCAGGATTTCCTATAGCAGATTAAACTGCTGGACCAGCTTGCATGGTTACCTACCTCCGCCAATGGCCAATAACTGATGTGTCAGGGAGATGAAGGTGCACAAATGGCTAGTTGCAATTTGGGGCAATGTTTTACATGCCGATGACGGTGGTAACAATTCCTTCCGAAGAGGTAATGTATAGGTCAGGGGTGGGGAACCCAAGGCCCGGGGGTCGGATGTAGTCCCTGGCTTGCCTGGATCTGGCCCCCGAGGCACTTTGAGTTCAGATTTGTTGGGGTCAAAATCACAAGAGGTATTTCCATAAAATTTCAGGCACTCTGCTGATGACATGAGGTCGCCTGTTGCTTTATACTGAAATATTTTTTGGAGAGTTTGGCCACATTCAAACCGAATTCAGAAAACAGTCCTCGCCTCATTTGAATTTAGAACCTAAACCATAGAGGTGAGTTTGGACCCAGGAGTTTCAATTCCAGGGAGGTATCAGTTTTAGGGCCTGATCCAAAGACATGTAAAATTAATGAAAAGACTCTCATTGGCTTCAGTGGACTTTGAATCTAATCTGTTAATCCATCTCTAATTAATACACACAACAAAATAATACCGATCATGAACCAGTGCTCCAGGATAACCCCTGGGATTGCCAGGCAGACAGTTTTTGATTGGAACGTCTGTATGAAAAAGGACACTGGCACCAGGCTGACAGCTGTGCTGACTAGGCCACTAAGGGTACGTCTAGACTACATGCCTCTGTCGACGGAGGCATGTAGATTAGACAGATCGGCATAGGGAAATGAAGCGCGATTTAAATAATCGGCTTCATTTAATTAAATGGCTGCCCGCTCTGCCGATCAGCTGTTTGTCGGCAGATTGGGACAGCCTGGGCGTGCGCGTCGACAAGGAAGCCTTTGTCAACCGGCGCAGGTATGCCTCGTGAAATCAGGTTTACCTGCGCTGATCGACAAAGGCTTCCTTGTCGACCGCGCACGCCCAGACTGTCCCGATCTGCCGACAAACAGCTGATCGGCAGAGCGGGCAGCTATTTAATTTAAATGAAGCCGCGATTATTTAAATCGCGGCTTCATTTCCCTATGCCGATCTGTCTAATCTACATGCCTCCGTCGACGGAGGCATGTAGTCTAGACGTACCCTAAAAGTACATTTGGCTACAGTGAGATAGGTAGACTCCATGCCCAGCTCTGTGCAGCTCCTGGGAAGTGGTCAGCATGTCCCTCTGTCTCGTAGGTGGAGGTGTGTCAGGGAGGCTTATGTGCACTGCCCTCGCCCTCAGACACCACCCTGAGCACCAGCTCTGCAGCTCTCAGTGGCTGGGAGCCATGACCAGTTGGAGCTGTGGGGCCAGTGCCTGTGGGCAGGGGCAGTCCTCAGAGTCCCCTGGCCACCTCTTTGCCTAGGAACCAGAGGCACATGCTGATGCCCATACATCCAGCCAGAGGTCTCACCCCACTTCACCTCAGCCCCCTGCTGAATCACCTCCTGCACCCTGTACTCCTCATTTCTGGCCTTATCCCAGAGCCTGCACCCACAGCCTGTACTCCTTCCCACATCCCACTTCCCTGCCCCAGCCTGGAGTCCCCTCCCATACTCCAAACCCCTTGGTAGGGTTACCAGATGGTTTTAAAAAAATAATGGACACACTTGATCTCAGATCGGGGAAGAGGGGGACCAGCTGGGAGAGGAGCGGGGCTGGTCAAGGGAGAGCGGGGCTGACTGGGGGAGATGTGGCTGGGGGCAGGAACTGGCCAGCGGGAGGGGTTGGGGCAGCAGGGCTGGCCGGGGCGCGGGGGGAACCGGCTGGCAGGAAGCAGGGCTGGCCGGGAAGGGGTTGGGGGCAGCAGGGCGGGGGGCCTTGGCATGCCAGCTCCAGGCCTGACAGCCCAGAGCCCACAGGCGCGGGGGGTTTGTCGGCAGATCGGGACAGCCTGGACTTGCCGCGGTCGACAAGGAAGCCTTTGTCGACCGGCGCAGGTATGCCTCGTGAAATCAGGTGCGGGGGGCCTTGGCGTCCCCGGGGGGAGCGGGTATGAAGGGTGGGGCGGGGGGGAAGTGAGGGAGGAAGAAGCAGGAGGGGGAGCAGGAGTGGGAGGAGGAGCGATAGCTGGAGCGGCCACAGGGGCTGGAGCGGCAGCAGGCAGCAATCTCTGCACCAGGGTCTGCAGGTGTTTGCGGATGGCACGGCCCTGGTCAAGCAGCTCCCGCAAGCTCTCCCACCGCAGCTGCAGGTCTTCATGCACCCAGTGCTCCTGACTGCGGACCTGCCTTCGCAGTAACCCCAGGTGCTGCCGCTGGTATTCCTCCTGGTTCTGGGTGAGCCTGCTGGCCCAGGTGCGGAAGGATGTCCTGGGCGGGGTGGTGCGTCCTGCACTCGCAGCTGGTGCGGCTGTGGAGAAACACGAGAAGTGGTCAGTTGTCCTGGGGACACAGTGGGTGAAGCCCAGCCCCCTTCTGCAAGGCGAGGACGGCAGGTCTCCGCACCATCATGTCCTGCTATCCCCAGGAGTGTGAGCTGACCCAGGACTGCACCCATGCCCCTGTGCTGTATATAGTGTGGGTGTGGGGGGCGGAAGGGGAGATGTGCCCTGCCTCTGCTTAGAGGGGGCTTCTGGAGGGAGGGCATTGTGCAGTGTCTCTCCCCGGGGTCAGGAGCATGTCATGTGCCTTCATACATACATACGTGTGGGTAACAGGCCAGGATGGCACGAGTTGCTGCGTGATCCGTGGTCAGCAAGGCCCACACGTGTGGTCCCTGGGTTCCCTCTTCCCCCCTTCCCCCCCTGCCCCACATAAGGGGACAGTGATGACACTCACATGTCGAGTCCTCCCCGACCTCGGAAGACAGCGGTGACATGGCTGCTGTGACGGCTCGGGGATCCTGGGTGAGTGCCATGCTCCCTCCAGGCTCCTGCGACTGCTGGCCGTCGTCGTCCTCCTCCTCCTCCATGCCCTGGTCAGGGCCCTCTGCCCCAGGGTCGACGACCACCTGGGGGGCACAGACCATCCGGTCCCCCAGGATGCGGTCCAGGGCGTCAAAATAGGGGAAGGGGACTGAGTCTGCCCCTGGTTGGGAGCTGCCCCCTGTGGCCCTGGCATAGGCCTGCCTCAGCTCCTTTATCTTCATGCACACCTGCTCCTGGGTGCGCATGTGGCCTTTGGTGGCCAGGCTGTCAGCCATCCATCTGTGGACAGCCGCGTTCCTGCATCTAGTGCGGAGATCGTGGATGTTGGAGGATTCCCCCCAAACCTCAATCAGGTCAATGATCTCTGCACTGGACCAGGAAGGCGCCCACCTTTTCCGGCCCCTGGCAGGCTCCTGGGAGCTGCCAGACTGCTCCTGGGGAGCGGTGGAGGGCTGGCTGGCACTGGCTGGCTGGCTCATGCTGGCAACTGGGTCAGGGGCAGCGCCTGTGGGCTCTGGGCTGTCAGGCCTGGAGCTGGCACAGGCTCTGTGGCCAAACAGACTCTACCCCTTTTAAGGCACCGGGGCTGGGCGGGAAGGAGAGGAGTTTTCCTGGTTTGGCCCAGAGTGGCCACCAGGGCACCCTGGGAAGGGCTGAAGGCCCTCTATTTCTAAATAAGCATCTACACAGCGCTTATTTCGAATTAGCTATTTTGAATTTGGCGTTATTCCTAGTAGAATGAGGTTTACCAAATTCGAAATAAGCACTCCGCTATTTAGAATTAATTTCGAAATAGCGGTTTGCCTGTGTAGACGCTAGGAAAGTTATTTTGAAATAACGGCTGTTGTTTCAAAATAACTTTGGACAGCACCCTAAGGTGCTACAGGACCACCCGTTTTTTTAAGTTTCCTTCTTCAAGTCCTCAGTCTCAGTCAGGATACCATTCTTGGTTTCCCAATCCGAAGTCTCTTTAGAAGAGAAGTTTCTCCATTGTTTCACATTATATTTAACTACAAGATTTACCTGGCATCACTTGGGTCCTTAACTCAATTAATTTTTGGTTTTTGGGGGTTCAGTATGCAGGCAGCCCTGTGGAGAGAGGACTACTCCAGCCTTCTCACCTCAGCAGCTTGGGGCCAGGTAAGCACCTCTCCATGGCCGCTGCAGCTCCAGTGGGCATAGCCAGGGGAGGGGTGCATGCCTCTCTGTTAGGGCAGGTCCAGGTTTGTCTACCCCTTGCTCTCCCCAGCCAGTGAGAAATGTATCAAACTGCACTTTCCCCTCGCTCCCTGATGAAGGGAACAACCAGCTTTAGCCACCGCTGGCCTTCTCTAAAGAAAGCCTGAGAGGAGGGGTGCGAGGCTTAGGGTTGGGGCAGTTCCACATGAGGGGGCGCATGCTCCCATCCAGCCCTTTTCAACTGCCTGGTGATTCTGTCTCTTTTGTATAGTTTAATGAGAAGCTGTCCCATTCCAGGCACATCCATTTTCCTGGCACAAAGAAACAATTATCTTGCTTTAGGTTATAATTAGAGGAAGCTATGTACCGAGTTTGGTGGCCCTAGAGCTCTTACCCTTTAGCTGGTGTTCTTGTACAAACAGATACACTCTCTCAAATATATAGTAGAAGATGAGGAAAATAATTTAGGTTGGAAAGGAATTGATTTTAATCTGTAAAGGTCAGTAGATGTCCATTATACCATATGCACTAAAACTGATGAAACAATATATCCATTGATGATAATCGAAGCTTACAAATATAAAGCGGGAGAAAAGCCTGTTGAGAGTCTTTGGGTTAAGTTTAGAGTTAGGAGCAAGAAGGATGATGTCGTGGTGGGTGTCTGCTATAAACCACCAGATCAGGTGGATGAGACAGACGAGGCTTTCTTCAGACAACTCACAGAAGCTTCCAGATCACAGGCACTGGTTCTCATGGGGGACTTTAATCGCCCTGACATCTGTTGGGACACCTATACAACAGTAAATAGACAATCCAGGAAGTGGTACAAGTGCTGAAAGAACCAGCCAGAGCTCAGGCTCAGCTTGATCTGCTGCTCACAATCATGGAGGAATTGGTAGGGGAAGTAGATGTGGGTGACAATCTGAGCAGCAGTGATCATGAGCTGGTTGAGTTCAGGATCCTGACTAAAGTAAGAAAGGAGAGCAGCAAAATACAGACTTTGGACTTCAGAGACAATTTATGGGCATTAATAGCATTTGTGGCTAAGCACACAATATTAATGATGCAGGGGGAGTCACATCTCATCCTTTTGAGTGTAAGCTGATCATCTAGGGGAGAGGCTGTAGGATTTTCCTCTGCACAATTGGCCAGGTGCATTATGTGGCTGATTGAAACAGCAGGGCTGGCTGGGGCCACAGGCAGGACAATGGACTAGGTGAGCCTAATCTTTGAATAGATATGGCAGCTCCTATCGTGTTCCTAACCTGAAGTCTGATAGCTCTCCATATGCCATTATTTCTGGCTCTTGGACTGTTTGCTCTTTGCGAGGGCTTAAGCTGAATTGTTCAGCTGGAGCACCTGCTGTTGAACGAGATATGAGAGACCTTTTCTTTGTTCCCATGTGTGTCTCAGGTTTGCTGAGCGTCAGGGGCGGATGAGAGTTCTGCGGGGCGCGGGGCCCGGGGCAGCACAATTTCGCGCATGCACCATGGCCACAGCCGACAGGTAGTAGCGCGTGCGCAGGGCCTATTGAAGCACGGGGCCCGGGGCAGCCGCCCCGCTCGCCCTGCCCTATATCCGCCGCTCTGAGCATGCCTCTTCCAAGAGGCTGGCTTATTGTGACAGCAATAACAACCATATTCTGAGACCATGCATTCCTGGGCCTGAGCTAGACCTAGCATATGGAGAGGGGCACCCAGATTTCTCTTACACCCTACTGTTACTTACAGTTCTTTGTATGCCCTGCCTGTCTTTCTGGCCCCTTGTCTTGTAGGTTACATCCATTTTCTGAGGGCCTTACAGCCAATATATAAACCTACCATTTGCACCCCTGCTGTATTTGGCCCCTGTGTCTACAGTGTAGGGTAAGGATGCAGATCAGTTTGAGAATAGTCGCTATAGGCTTGGAAGCAGAGTCTCACCTGGTGTGATTAGTTGTTACTAGTTCAGAGCTGGTCTTAAGCACAAGGACTCAAGTAACATCAGCAATCCAGTCCGCTAACAGGGTGGTGCAAAGGGGGCAACTGCCCCGGGGCCTGGCAATTCAGAAGGGCCTGGGGCTCCCAGCCACCTCTGCTGTTATTGTGGCGGCAGTGGTGGACAGAGACTGGGCCCTTTAAATCGCTGCCGGAGCCCCAGCCGGCACATTCCAGGCAGCGCTGAAGGGCTGGCAAGGGAGGTTAACACCCAGCTCCACCCCTTCTGCCCAGGGCCCCACCCCTTCCGGGAGTGCAGAGCCACTCCCCCACACACCTGGCCTACGGCCCCGCAATTCTTTTGGCCCCCTGTCAGTATTTCATGTGTCAGCCCCACCCAATACTCTAGCGAGACCAGCGAGGGAAGTATGTACTCACCACACAGTGCCTCCAGCAGGTGGGCCAGAGAAGTGGAGATGCACAAGAAGCAGTGACCCACCGCTGGCTCCTTGCTAGGGTCTTCTCTAATCATAAAGCTGGCCCTGCAATACTGGTTTGCCTGTGCACCTCCCTTGACGTGTCCAACAGAAGTACCTGCCCTACTGCTGAATACTCCAGAAAAGTCACTTGCTTTCTCCAGTGTGTCCATTTTGCTCTTTTTCACCTCCCTTTGCATTCTCTTTGCTGCATCCTGCCTGTTACCTCACAGTATCCTGCAACACATTAGCAACTCAGTATGGAGGAGGAAGGGACTCAAATGCTGGATGCCACAGGTATCACTGCTACTTAAGTGGCCAGTCTGATGTTGGAATACTTGTTTCCAGATGAGGCCTGCATTAACAACAGTTCCAACGGCTCAGTTACTTCCCCCAAGTGTCCACCCAGTACATCTGCCTGCATAAGCCAGAAGCAATGTGGAACAGTGGGCATGGAGCTCCCACCCATCAGTGGATGATACTCATGTCCTCCAGTGGGAGAGCAGAGCTTTGAATTGCTCCCTCTTTGGCTTGGGACTCCTCCATGTGGCTGGTGCTCCAGATGGCTCAGGCAGGCAAGCAAGGGGCTCCTCCAGCCAGGTTGGGGGCTCAGGACTCCTCTGGCAGTAGCAGGGTGGTGCACTGGGAGGGAGGAAAGGACGGGGCAAGGGGCTAGTCTACCCAAATGGGAGGCTCATATGCTACCCATAAGAATAGATTAAATATTCTATGCCAGCAGCTAGACTTATAATTGCTTTGTCTCTGTTTCCTAGTTTGATAGGTGTGTTACAAAAATATTTGTACTGTGCTAAGTATTGGCCCCACTTCTTCTTCCATTATCTCTGAGGCCATCTGCTGATGCCAGCAAGATACTAGCAGCTGGCATTCATTTCAAACCAGGCTTCTGTATTCATTATGGGAATGGGCTCGGTGCCAAGTGTGCTTTTTTGTAAATTACCACACTGGATCAGACTAGTGGTCTACCAAGTGCTGTAATTCTACTTCTAGTAGGGGCCATTCTCTGACATTGCATCTGGCTGGAGAACAGCCAGCAATGTCCCATGCAAATTGGAGGTGGGGCATTTCAGCCCTGCCCCCATGCTCCCTAAAGGACTCTTGGGGGGTAGGAGGCTCAGGGCTGAGACAGTCTTGGACCTGTGGGGTGGGGGGGCATCCCCAGCCAGCCAGCCCCTTTCACCTGCCTGGTGATTCTGTCTCACGACAGGAGATTGGGGGGTTGCGATATGACATTGGCTGTAAAAAAAAAAAAAAGAGTGTGGTGGAGTGTGTCTGTCTCAGGGCAGGGGGTGGGACAAAGGGGAGTGCAGGAGTCAGGGCAGGGCTTTGGGGGCTCAGGGCCAGGAGTTGGGATGGTACAAGGGAGCAATGGCACTATTTAGGGAGGGGCTGGGGGCTGAAGCTCCTCTCTGAAATTTGTACCAGGCAGCTGCTTGCTGTTCCCCTTTGTCACTGTCAGGGAGTGTTATTTCTAGGCATGGACGTAAATGTCAGATAATCATGGGGGGGAAGAGGGGAAGGTGAGAGTGTGACAATTGGAGTGCAAACCAAAATCTGAATTTTGTAGCTGAATTCTATTGAACCAGTCTTGGCCCTCAGATCCAGAAGCTCCTGAATTTGGGGACTGTGAAAAATGTGAAACTGAATCTGAATTTTGGTTTCATGGGTTCATCTCGGATTATTTCCTTCCTCTTGTTCTAAATGTCCTGTCTTTTAATTTTGCTGACTGACCCCCTTGTTCATTCAGTGTAGGGGGCAGGATGAAGCAGAGGAAATGATCAGATTTCCCTATATCCTTTGCCATTATACCACATCTATCAGGCCACCTCCCTGTGCCTTCATTCCAGGCTCCATCATTCTCACTTTGTGGTCTCTGCTCATATGCAAGCCAGTGGTCCTGGGCCAGAGTGTTCAGCTTCCAGAGCAAGTGCTGACCAAGCTCCCCAATCTGGTCTGTAGATAAAGGGCTGGGCACAGCTGCAAGGGAGCCTTTTGTGACATCCAATTTCTGGGGCTAGTTTTCAACTGGCACTGTTGTCAGTACAGTTGAGAGAAGCCTCAAGAGAATGCTGTCTTGTAGTGATCCCCCGAGAGAGCTGCTGGAGCATGGCACATTCTGGCCATGCCCACTGCGCAGCAGGTCAGGTGAGAATGGTGGCATAGAGATGGCTGTGCTAGTACATGATTCCTCATTGCCAAGGGAATCCTCTGCTATCCACTTAGGGCAGCTTTTGGTCCAGTTTGTGCAGTAAGAGCTGTACGTAAGGGCCAGAGCAGAACCCATATCCGTTGTATAATGTGCCTGAATCCTGAAAGAACGTAGTACCTGGCTCTCTCCCATGTGAGTTCCCTCATCTGCATCCATGGCTATGGCTATGTCTAGACTGCAGGCTTCTTTCAGAAGAAACTTTTCCAGAAGAGATCTTCCGAAAAAAATTCTTCCGAAAGAGAGTGCCTACACTGCCAAAGCACACCGAAAAAGCAATCTGCTTTTTCGAAATATAGTATCCACACAGAATGGATCCTATCTCACATGTAAGCTGTGATTACTATGGATGGAGTGGCCACCAGAGCACCTGTGCTTTTTCCTCTTTCCTCTTTTTTCAAAATAACTCCCTCTTCCCCGTCCACACACGCCTTTTTGCGAAAGAGCTCTTTCAGAAAAAGGCTTCTTCCTCGTAGAAAGAGGTTTACCTATGTTGGAAAAACCCCTCTGTTCTTTCGATTTTTTTTTCAAAAGAACGCGATTGCAGTGTGGACGTAAGTGAAGTTTTTTCGGAAAAACAGCCTTTTTTCTGAAAAAAAAACAACCCCCTCTGCAGTTTAGACATACCCTATGTTTTCACATTTCACATGGGAGCAACAGAAATCCAGAGAGATGGGTAAGCTTGGAGAACATAAGGTCTTCCTACATACTGACTGTATTTTCTACCACCTAAAACTCTCACTTAAAGAAAAAGTGCCTTTTGGCCCATCTGGCACAAAAAGCTGTGATAAGTTAACCTGAACCTGTATACTTTGTTGGCCTGCAGCCAGACAGACTGAAACAGCTGCAACAAGAGGATTTTGACTTTTCCCTGGTCATCTTAATTCAGCTGTGATGTGGTGTTTCATACAGTACAAGGCTCTCAGTTCCTGCCAGATCAGCTAACTGCCAAAGCAACTTCTCCAGAGCTGTGGAAGAGCTCTGTGATGCTCAAGTCTTGTCTTTCTCACCAATGGAAGTTGGCTCAATAAAAGATATTACCTCACCCACCTTGTCTCTCTAAAGCAAAGGCAAGGCTTTTACCAGCATGTTACTCTAGGCCATGAAATAGGGCTCTTCCACAGCACCCTGGGCTCATCGGTTAATCTTCACGGTTACACGCTGCGTCCCCCCCACGCTCCGCTGCCCCTGACTCCCTCCCGGCCACCCCTGCTTCCTGCCGGCCGGTTCTTCTCCTCGATCTCCCGGCCAGCTGCGCTGCCCCGATCCTCCCCATCTCCCGGGCCAGCCACGCTGCCCCGACCTCCCCATCTCCTCTGGCCAGCCACGCTGCCCCCGACCCCTCCCCATCTCCCCAGGCCAGCCGTGCTGCCCCGACCCCGCCCGCCAGCCCTGCCCTCCGGCCTCCCCATCTCCCCGGCCAGCCACACTGCCCCGACCCCGCCATCTCCTCCGGCCAGCTGCCCCGGCCCCGCCCGCCAGCCTCGCCCCCATCTCGCCCCCTCCCCCGGCCAGCCCCGCCCACCTCCCGGCCGGTCCCCTTCCTCTCCCTCCCCCAATCAAGTGTGTCCGGTATTTTTTCTAAAACTACCTGGTAACCCTAAGCCCAAGGGATGACATGGCAAATGCATACAGGATCCAAAAAAGGATCGTCCCTCAGAGACATAGTTTCCTCTGAGAACTAGGAGAAGTCCATCTTTCTGTGTGAATTTACCCTATGATTCAGTTTGGAAGTTTGGAGTGTCTGGGCAAAGAACCCATTTGGTAGGGAGGAAAGTATGTGTAGTAAGAAGAAGGTCTGAAACACAAGCCCTTGTATCTGAGGCCTGGGCTAAGTATCAGTAAAACTTTGCTGCTATAAAGCAAAGTTTAAGTTGTGAGCAACAGACAGGCCCTGCTCATAATCACACAAGAAGAGGGCTAATACTGCAAAAACAGACATTGTACTAGGCACAAAACACACACACAAGTATCTTCCAGAAGGATGGTACCAGAACACCCCACGCCAAATATGAAACAAACACATTCCCCCAAAATAACAGGAACACATGGACCTCTCTTAAAAATAAAGTCAGCATGACAGTGTGATGGATAGAAACATACAAGGTGATGGATGTTAATTGGTGATGTCAAAGGGTGTTCACTAACTTTGTCAGAGGAGTAATAAATAACTTGTGTGTACTGATGTATAAAATGGAGTCTCAGAGGGAGTGTCTTCATCTAGCCGAGGGGGAGAATGGAAAGTCCCATCATTCACTGAGCTGCATCTCTTGTCTTAGGCATGCATGTCTTAGTATCCTCATAGAGTCTGCCAAGGTGTGTTTCTGTGCATTGTTGGCAATAAACCTGGTCTGGTGCCTTCATACCTGAATAGATCTTGTGGTCATTGGGTGGCTCACTGGAGGTCTGATGTGCCGTCTGAGCAGAGCTGGGGCAGCACACATGCAGCTGAATATCTGTCAACAGTATGGTCATGAACAAATTGGATAATGATGCTCTGCCAAGGAAGTGATGTGATTTCAGGATGCTGGAGGCTCTTCTTTGGGTTCCTAGAATCGCTGGCATACTCTTCTTTGCAGACACATCATCTTCTTTCCTGTTGTGGAAGCCAGGATGGTAGGTGATGGTAAAATCAGACCTAGAAAAAAAGAGAGCCCAGCGTAGCTATCACTGAATTAGAGCTACAGCAGTGCACAGATTTATGTGACCAGTGAACACCAGAATTGGGTGTCTGATCCCTTCTAAACAGTGCCTCCAGGTCTCAAAAACTGCTTTGAAGGCAAATATGTCCTTGTCTAAAATTTCATAATTGTGCTCGGCAGGCATGAGCTTGCAGGAATAATATGTACAAAGATGAACTTCTTGGTTGAGGCCTTGTTTCAGAGACAGCACAGCCCCAATGGCAATGTTGGAAGCATTAGTTTCCCGTGTGAATGGATGACTTGGGCCAGAATGTGGCTATGTCTACACTGCAGGCTTCTTGAACAAGAAGCTTTTTGCAGAAGAGATCTTCTGCAAAAACTTCTTGCACAAGAGAGTGTCCACACTGCAAAAGCGCATTGAAAAAGCGATGTGCTTTTGCGGAAGAGAGCATCCAGACTGCATGGACGCTCTCTCAAAAGGAAACTCTGTTTGCTATTTACAGAATGGCCAGCAGGGCACCTGTGCTTTTTTCGATTGCCTCTTTTTACACAAAAAAACCCTGTTCCCTGTCCATGCACACCTTTTTGTGCAAGAGCTCTTGTGCAAACAGGAGTTTTTCCTCGTAGAAGGAGGAATAACTATTGTGCAAAAACTCCTCTGTTCTTTCTATTTTTTTGTGCAAAAATGCACTTGAGGTGTGGATGCGCCGTGGAAAAAAAGCCATTTTTCCACAAAAACTCTGTAGTATAGACATAGATCGTGTGAGGAGAGGCATCAAGAGGAACGTCACCTTCAGATAATCAAAGCCTTCCTGGGCTTCTGGTGTTTTTTTGGTGTTTTTTTTCAGCAGAGATGTTGTAGGGCTCAAGATTCAAAAGTAGTCTCATATAAAGCGTCTATGGAAACTCACAAATCAAATGAAGAGCTGAATTTCTTGACTGATGCGTGGTGTTGTGTAGTCGCAAACCACTTGCACCTTCTAAGGGTCCATGTGGCCTCTCTCAGCGGATAGAATGGAGCCTAAGAATGTAGGCTGATTGAAGACACATTTCTCTAGCTTAGCACAGAGCCCATGTCATCAGAATCTTTCTAGGACCTTGCGCACACGCTGGTTGTGAATAGACTGGTCATCAGATTAAGTTAGGATGTCATCTGAGTAAGTGACTAGACCCAGTGGTTCATTATATCTTGTAATACATCATTAATTGGATACTGAAAGGTTAGTAAGTCCCAAAGACACCATCAGATATTCAAAGTTCGAAAAAATGGTTGTCCATTCATTGCCTTACTGGAGTCTAAGTAGGCTGTATGTCCCTCTGAGGTTTAACTTGGTGAATTCCCAGGCTGCTCTTACCCAATCCCGGAGCTCTGGGTAATGGATATCAATTCTGTGCTGTGATTTTATTTAGTGTACAGTAGTCAACACAGAGTCATAAGAAGCTATCATTCATTTTCATAAAGAGGACAGGGGCCCCGCCAGGGATGTGCTGGAGAAAACTTCTCTCCAGATTCTCAGATTCTGTAATCCTTAAGGGCAGCTAATTCATGTTCCAACATGGAATGCATTTGGCTGAACAGAGTCTTGGCTCCAGGCTGTAAGTCAATCAGGCAGTCATATTCCATGCGAGGGAGTAGTGTCTGTGTTTTGTTTTTTGCAAATGTCTGAAAAGTTGGTATTTTGCAGAGAGTGATGGTTGATCCTAGCAGCATACAGGCCTGCTGTGTTACCCGAATAGCTCTGTGTTTCTGAAGCCCAGGCAAGGCATTCAAGTTGAGGTTCTTGTGTCTCAAGCTTGGAAGTCAGGAGGCAGTTGTCCTTGTAAAACTTAGAATTAAATGTCATGGTTTGCTGACACCTGGAGACATATGGGTCACATTTCTCCAGCCAGGGGATTCTAAGTATCTAAGGGAACTGTGGGGACCAGATCAGGCTAAAGAAAGCCCTGACTGACAGTGGGATTGTAGTGTTTGTCTGGAATCCTGGAGCCAGAGTTGAACTGGTGTTGTAAGTGCACATTGTGTAATCAACATCTCTGGAGATATTTAAGGCTGGATAGACATCTGTCAGATGATCTAGATGGTACTGGGTCCTGCTGTGAGGGCAGGGGACTGGACTTGATGTTCTCTTGAGGTCCCTTCCAGTTCTAGTGTTCTATGATTCTGTGATTCTCTACCTTTTCAATATGCTGGGCCATGCATTGCAGGAGGGGACTTAGCGGAGTTTTCTCTATGTTGCTCAGGCTTGACCCCCTTACTAAGGCTGGGCATGGTGTTTCCTGGAACCACACGGTCTGGGGACATAGCAGGACAGACAGACACCATGTGGACAGTATCACCCCAATAGAAACACAAGTATTCTCCCTGTTGGTGCAGTCAGGTCCATGCCATGACCGCGCATGTGGGCTTCGGTTTGGGACCCTTTGCAGGGGTTGTAGTGCCTGGAGGCAGGGTGGAATCCCTTTCCTTTCAAGATACCATTCCCTAAGTCTGGTGTTGATTTGGGGGCCCAGGCCAATAAATGCATTTAGATCAGTGGGAGGCTCTATGCAGGCAAGCCCGTCTTTTATTTCTTCACTGAGAGCAAGACAGAATTGGTGTCGCTGGGCCGCCCCGTTCCAAGCCATATCCACCACCAGGCATAAGAAGCAGGCTGAATGTGTTGCAGCTGACCCTAAGGCCTGATGGAGTCTCTGTAGGACTGTCTCTTCAGTGCCAGCTTGGTGGGTCATTAAAGGTTGTGGTAAAGGCCCTCAGGAAGGCATAGGCCTCTAGCGTGGGGGTAGATATATGTGCTTTAGCAGAGAATCATCCTGTCCAGCCCTTACCTTTTAGAAAAGAATGACTAGTGCCACCTTTTGCCTGGTCCATCTGGTAGTCATTGGGCCATAGCAAGAAATGGAGCCCCCCAAATTTGCTACAGGTAATGGATATCTGGTAATGGAACTGTGAGTTCAGGTCCTGATGGCAGTATGGGCCATGGGACCATGGGTGATGTTTCCACCTGTGGCACTATGATCTGTTCTTGCAAGGTGCTTTTTTCTGCCTGAAGCTGGTGCACTGCAACATGTAGGGCTTGGTTTTTCACCTGTCAGTGAGCAGTCTGCTCCTGGAGGCTGGCTGGCCCCTGTGGTACTGTACCCATAGATGCTGGGAGTGGCAGCCCCGGAGAAGGTGCAAGCCCTTTAAATAGAAGCAGTTGAAAGGGCTCACATGTCCCTGGCCCCTAGGAATAGGCTAGCAGCGAGGCCGGGAGCAGAGAGACCTTTAAATAGTAGGAATTAAAAGGGCTCGCAGCTCCTGTCTCGGCTAACGTGATGCCTGGGAGCCGCAGGGGAGGTGCAAGCCCTTCCAACTGTTGCTATTTAAAGGCCCCACCCCGTCTACCCGAGCCCCGCGCCGCTTCCAGGGCAGCCCACGACCACTTTAAAAATTTTTGAAGTGGCCCCGCTCAAAAATTATTGCCCACCCAGGTCTAGGAGGATACTGAAATGGTCCGAGCCAACTGTAATTCCCATTGTTTGTAATGCCTGTTGACAGGACTGGGAGCAGTCTGGATCAGTAGCCAAATGTGTACCAGATAACCAGGTCAATCTGTATCAGAGGCGGTCTGGGGCGTGGTCTGAGTTCTCTCAGGCATCAGTAGCCAGAAAATTCAATTCATGGGGCTGGTTCAGTGGATTGGGAAGGGGAGGTTAGGCAGAGGAGCAGCAAGGTAGGGTCAGGTGAGGCAGCGGGGCAAGGAGGTCGAGGGCTCAGACATCTTCTTGTTCTTGAGGGCCTTTTATATAGTTCAGATATACAGTGAGAATGCTGCCTACAATACGGCTACTTGGAGGCTGTAAGACTGGAGCACTAAGGCTGTTGGTTAGGGGCACCAGCTCAAAGTTTCATCATGATACAAGGGCTAAGGAAGCCACCTGAGGAGCTGACAGATCTGGCTTCATTAGTGCTGGTGTCCTGGCAGACTTGATTTGTTAACTTTTTGTGCAGCACTTCAAGCACTTTGAATAAAAGGTGCTGGACAAAAGCAAACCAGGAGTTGTGTCACTGGGGGTACATCTACACTGTGGCACTATTTCGGGATACTTCCGGTATCCCAAAATAGCTATTCTGCATCTTTTAAACAAGCCATTATTTTGAAATAGGTTTTGAAATAACATGCTTGGTATTCCAACGTCCCTGTAAACCTCGTTCCATGAAGATTAAGAGATGTTTCGGAATAGTGCTCTACAGCACCGAATTTCTAAATACGCTATTTCAAAATGCACTTGAAATAAGCTAGTTTGTGTAGCTCAAATTGCGTAGCTTATTTCAAGCTACTGGTTCAGTGTAGATGCACCCTGACTGGCCAGGCTGAATATTTCTGGGGCAAGAGGGAGGTTACTTTAAAGGGAGGGGATGCAACCTGAAGTTGTTGTTTGTTTGCTTGCTTGCTTGTTTTTTGTAGTGGGTTTTGACATCTCTTTTCTCTTCCTCCTTTCAGGATATGGGAGCTGGAGGGAACTGGCTAAAGCCCTGGCAAACAGGGACATCCCTGCTGTGGACCCAAACCTTCAGTTTTACTATCCTCAGAAGCCAATACAGCAGGTAAGGAGGGTCAGGGGTCGTCTTAAGCATTCAGGGGCAAATTCTCCTTCTAGGTCTAGAGAGCAGATCCCAGCTCCTATGGTCTTTTCTCTCTACGTGATCAGAATGAGAGCAGGCCATGGACCAAGTTCTGATTTCAGTTGCATCAATGTAAATACACTCCGGGGCGGCCCGTGAGCCTAGGCGATGACGTCACAGCCGTACAGGCAGGGGCGCCAATTGCGCCACCTGCCTGGGGCGCCAGCTGCCGCAGCTGGCCTCGGGCCACTCCTGAATACACAGAATAACTCCACTGGATTTATATCAGCGCAGTGGAGATGAGATTCTGACCCTGTGGATATATGGCACAAGAAGGGATATGTAAGAATTATGAGATGAAATTAAGACAGGGAGAATTTAGGCTTAAGATTAGGGTTGCAGGGGAACCTGCATGTCAAGGGAGTCCCCCCTTATTGGCCCAGTGCAGGGTTGGTACATCCTGTTACACAGGCGTCAGGTCTCCCTATAGAATAAGGCAACTTGCAGGAAGGAGGGTCCAGGGTCCCTGGCAGGGCTGAGCAAGCATTCAGTCCGTAGCCTCTGGATTGGGCAGAGCAAAGCAATCACTCTGTGGTCCCTGAGCCTTCCGGCTGGGGCAGACAATAGCAACTGGGAGTTCTGACCCTCTGTGCAGGGCAGAGTAAACAATCAGTCTGTTGCCCTGAGCAGGAGCAAGCAAGCAAGCAGTAGCTACACCTAGTGGCATGTGTGAAAGGGAGAAGAGATGAGAAAACCTGCACCCACCTACGTTCCCCCACTCTGCCCCGCCCCTCCGCTCCTGTTCTAATCCAGGGCCAGTGTTCCCTATAAGGTGCGTGGCAGCACAGCTTCACAGGTGATTAGTCAGCCCCGCCCAATCAGAGGCTCAGGGCTCCTTAGAGGGAACACTGCCCAAGGCCCTGTGAAACCAGGAAATCCCCTATTAAGGGTTTAAGCATCAGCTTCCATTACATCCCCTGGGTCACTTCCTTTTGCAAGGTACATCTTGGGCATCTCTTTGGTTGGCAGTGGCTTGGCATCCCAGTCAGTCCCTGCCATAGTCTGGTCATCTGCAGCATAGTCTGGGTGCATCATTCCTGCCACTTGGAGAGTTGCAGGAGCTTGAATATTCATCCTTCCTCCCCTCCTCAGATAGCCCAGACTGAGCTGCACTCTTTCCTCCTGAAGCATGCACAGCAGGAGTGTGGGGGTGTGTGGGCTCCTGGCCCCAGAGTGATTGGTCAGGCACCACAGGCCCAATGCAGGGTTGGTACACCCCATCCCAGCTTGGGAAAAGTTCATAATGAAAGGTGAGATATATCACACTAAGGGTACATCTACACTGCATGCTCATTTTGAAATAAGCTATTCTGGAATAGTTATTCTGAAGTAGCTTATTTCGAAATAGCACGTCTGCACTGCAGAGAAGCCTCAAAATTAGTCCAAGGCAGGCTTCCCTAATGTAGTTGTGCTACCTCAATTTACAGCCCCAGGAGGCACTGGGGAGGAATAACTTAGAATGCCCCTGGTGAGGGGCTATTTCAAAATAGTTGCAATGGAGCATCTACACACACCTTATTTTGAAATAACTATTTTATAGGCGTTATTCTTCCTAGAATGAGGTTTACAGATTTTGGAATAAGCCATCTGTTATTTTAAAATTATTTTGAAATAACAGAGTGGCTGTGTAGATGCTTGCATTGTTATTTTGAAATAACACTAGTTATCTCAAAATAACTGTGCAATGTAGATGTACGCTAAGGAATAATCTTCCAAAGGAAGCGATAGAGATTGCTCAAAACTCAGGAGAAGAAACACAGGTGAACAATTCATTTGCAGCTCAAAGTTTGTGATGTGGACAAATGGAGTATTAGGGTGACTTGGGTCCTTCAGCTGACTTGAATGAAAGTAGAGACTAGTTAGGAGTAAGTTAATTATGTAGAAATATTATTGGAAAGAAGCAGGCCCTGATATCGGAAATAAACAGACTCAAACTTACAGCATATACTTTGGTCATGTTAGGCAAAGAAATGGAAATGAGAAAGTTATTATGGAGGGAATGGTGGCAGGTTATCCCAGAAAGTGTTGCCAGTGAAGGAGGGAGGAGGTGACGGAGGAAGAGATAGATGAATGGATAATGTGCAAAGATCACTGGCTGATGAATTTTTGAAGTTAGTGATGGAGCGGGGAGGCTTTTCAAAATTCTGCTGTGATGTCACTGATATTGAGACATAAATGAATCCATTGTGCAAATTTGCATTTCAAAGCTGCCGGGCACATGCTGTTTGCTCACTTGCAGGGGTGCTGCATTGAACTAAACTGTAACTCTGTATATAACGGAAACCATTTCAAACCAGGGGGTGGGACAGCAGCCCTCCACCTCTAGTTCCAGTATCTATCTTCACGTGGACTTGTGAAAGCTTTTCAACCTGGGTGTATGTGATCAGTTTCTTATAAGTTGATTTTTCCTTTTATCTGCATGTTTTTTAGAACCAAGAGCAGCAAAGAGGTGTGAGGAATAGGTCTGTTTATCCAGCCCGGGAAATCTCCGTCCCTTGGATCCCAGAGGTTGGTATTTTCTGGAACCATTTGCTACTTGAGGATTGTAACTAGAGGCCTCTGTTTCTCTGGGAGTACAGTGACTCCCACCCCCATCCCTGTTTAATGAAAGCCTTGGTTCTGCAGACCACAGAAAAAATCTGGAAAGACAGGAATTTCTAGATTCCTGGAGATTTGGCTTCTGACCCAGCCACCAAGGCACCAGGAATCCACCCTCAGCCTCTGGAAGGCAGCCAAATTGCTACCCCCTTAAATATGACATTTATTCAGAGCTGAGAAAGAATTTAACAGGCAAATACATGACTGTGGCATGTAAGTATCTCATGCGGTGTGTGCTATTGGTCTGGCATTTGCCTGTTATCCAGTCCCTGTATTTTGTACATAGATATCTCCTGGCTTCCGTGACACTTCTGATAAGCAGAGACCTTCCCAGGTGACCTTTGAGAACTTAAAGTAAATATTTCCTTTGTTTTCTGTATGCCTCATTTACTCTTCCCTCCACTCTCCCCTCATGGTACTACTACTCTTCAGATAATGGAGTAATGCAGTATGCTACTAATGAGAGAAGCACTGACCACTGGGGCTATGCTAATGAAGCATGGATTAGCATTGTCTCGCGCTTCATTTGCATACTCTCTTCCGATCCGTTTTTGCGCTAGGGGTTTTTGCGCAAAAACAAGCAGTTTCCTTTTTGCGCAAAAATGTTTCCTTTTTGTGCAAAAACCCCTTTTTGCACAAGATCGGTATACCTCCTTTTTTGAGGCATAAGGATCGTGTGCAAAAAGGGGTTTTTGCCTAAAAAGGAAATGTCCACACTGCTTGTTTTTGCGCAAAAACCCCTTGCGCAAAAACAGATCGGAAGAGAGTATGCAAATGAAGTGCGAGAAAATGCTAATCTGCGTTTCATTTGCATAGAGTCTTGCGGCAAAACTCGTAGTGTAGACGGAGTCTGGGTGTTTTGCTAACTTAATTCCAAAAGCTGACTGGGCACACATGCAAATTAGAATGGCCCCTGCAGTGGTTCTAGCTAGGAAACAAACTGCAGTCTTGATGCTTTAAGACATAAGCTGGTCACCAGCTGGAGGCAAGAAACACTGGACAGCTTGGGGCATGATGGGGGTGTTAAAGCTTTCCTTGAAGTATCTAGAATTGGCCACTATCTGATACCAAAAACCAGTCTAGAAGATGGACCATTGTTATGTTCTGCTGTGGCAAAGCCTGTGGTGACTGGTCATAGCTTGAGCCTGACATAGTCTTTCACCTACAGGGCACTGTTCCAGTGGCAGGCTGTGTGCCTGGCACTTCTCCCTGTCTCAGGCCTGCCCCTCGGACGGGCAGCAGGATGTCACAGTTGGAATTGTTGCTGTGTGCATGGTATGTCTAACTTCTCTCCCTCAGTGTCAGTGTTGAGCATTTGTGCCTCATGTGGCAGCTCTCTGACCAGCACAGGACTTTGCTCATCAACTTTGATTCCCAGCGATCGCTCAGAACAATGTGAAGCATGTGTGTCTCGGGAGACAGATTTGGTGCCCACCTGATCTGTCTCATGATGATCCATTGCTCGGCATGTTGGTTCTAGCAGAAGTGTGACTGTGGCATGTGTTCTGTACCCTGAAGAAGCAAGACCACCACAAGCAGGCCAAGTGTGCCTCATCATCCCAGACCTGAGACAGTTTCATCCCCCCGGTGCAGTGTTGTGCCATGCAAAGTGCAGAGCAGGGCCATAAACCTTATCCTCCTTAATGGGCGAGGCTTACCAGTTAAGGTTAACCAGTGGGGGCTGGAGCAGTCCCTGCCTGTGGTGGGGGGGGGTCACTCTAGCCGAGTTGGAGCAGCTCCCCCTCATCCTCCCTTTAATCAGTTAATGGGTTAAGCAATGTGTTTAACTGGTTGGCCAATTAAACAGGATTTTACATCCCTAGTTTCTAGAGGGTTCCAATCTTGTATTGAGCCCCTATAGTGCTAGGCACTGTATATGCATCTAACAATGACAGTCCTACCCCCAAAGGGCTTTCAGTCTCTAGGTATCTGACATGAGACAATTGGTGGATACAATAATCAGATAGGAGGGTAGGTGGTTAGTTGTCCTCCCCCACACCTGTAAGGCTCCTGCTGCTCTGCTCCCCTGTTGCTGAAGCTCCTTTCTCTCTCACTAATTCCCACTCCTTGTCTATATTTCCTGCCCCTGTTCTGAAAGAATCAAATCTAGCTACACCTGTATAAATGTGTCATCACTGAAATCAACTGTGTCATTCTAGGGATGTTAAATTGAGGTTATTTTAGTAATGGAGTGGTCAATAGAATTCTTACCGGTTACTCGATAGGGGAAGGCAGCCCTGCTCAGGATCAAACCCCACTGCAGCTCTGCAATTTAAAAAGTGGTAAGATCCAGGCAGCCTGCCCCCTGGCTCTGACTGCATTTTAAATTGCAGAGCCACAGTGGGGTTTGGCCCCCGACCAAGGATTTCCCTACACCCCCCTTATGGGGGTGTATACCCCCCTGAATTTCCCCAACACCCCCCCCCAAAGTTTTATGAACTATGGTGCCATACAGCCCACCTTCACGGTCTCACCCCTCATCGGTCCTGACACCCCCCCTTGTAAATTCAAACACCCCCTTCCCCTAATTTCGATTCCTGGGGAGGCTACTGCTCCCGACCCGGCACAAGCAGGGACTGAGCTGGGCTGCCTGCTCGCCCGGCTCCTAAATTTAGTAGGCGCCGGATGGGCAGGCATTCCAGCTCAATCCCTGCTCGCGCTGGGTTGGGGACCAAAGCTGCGGTTCTGCAATTTAAAAGGCAGTAGGAGCCGGGCAGGCTGCCTGGATCTTACCACTTTTTAAATTGCCGAGCCACAGTGGGATTTGGTCCCAGCATAAGCTGGGACTGAGCGGGGCTGCCTGCCCAGCCCGTAGCAATCCCCATCTGCTAGGGGTCCTAGCTCTCCGCTGGGACCCCTGCAGACAGGGGTTGCTTCAAGGCAGGCACCTCTGTCCACTGGGGGTCCCAACTTCCTGCTGGGACCCCCGCAGCCAGGACTGCTGCCGGAGCAACTTCCCCAGTCCCCCTTACTGCCTCTGCTAGAGGCAGCGGGGTGGGGAGCGGAGACAATGCTGGGGGAAACCGGCTTTTAAGCTGGCTCCCCCCAGCACCAGCTCCTGCTTCTCCCCCTTGCTGCCTTTGATATAGAGGCAACAAGGCGGGGGCGGGGGGAGAATGCGGATAGTTGATTGGACTACCTGATAAGCTTAAGCTTTTCGGGTAGTTGACTACTCTCTTACATCCCTAAGTCATCCCAGTGTTACTATTTGCACTGTGATTGGTACAACACAGCCACTGAGGGGACAGATAGGGCTAGAGAGCTTCTGGCTTTCCTGTTAATCACCTGTTGACAGTTGTAGAGGCATAGCTCTGCACAAATTAATTACAAGGGATCTATGATCCTATTGTATCCTTTCCACTCCCTCTATGACATCTATAAGAACATAATTGCAGCCTGATTTCTGGGCTGGGGCTTCAGGGAGGGGGTGTGTATGTGGGGGGGGAGGAGGGAGTTCCTCTCTCACTAAAGGCCACAAAGCCAGACTTGGTTTGAACAGATGATGTGTATTGCTGACCAACTTGAATAATTAAAGGGGTTTGAGTGACTGCAGCAGTGCAGCGCAAAGAGGGGGAAGGTTTTTTCCCTCTTGAGGCTCAGAAGACACTGAAGTAACATCCAGCTGCTTGCTCCTGAATGTCACCCAGTCAAGGGAGCTGGTGGAGGCAAGAGGAGGGGCCAGGGCTGCTGTGAGGAGACAGAAGAGTCTTATAAACTCGTCTTACAGAATTTCTAATCTGCAGCACAATGTCTCCATTCTTCCCTGGCTCAGACCCTCTTTTTGTCCAGTTTATCTTCCCCAGTGCTGTGCATTCTTTGCATTGTAAGCAGCTGATTTGCCCCTGAAATGCAAAGCCATCGAAGATTAAATTAGGCAAGGCCTCTCCTCTCCTACTCCAGTAACAATCCGGGGAGTCACTTCTCCAGGGCTGTAACCCTACCCCCGTGTCCCTTCACATTGCTTGTGGTTGTGTGTGTGTGTGTGTGTGTGTGTGTAGCAGTGCTTTAAGGCGGGGTGTCTCTCATCTTTGCTCCCTGTAGCTAGGGGACCTGACAGAATTGCTGGGCCCTTGGGGAATATGTTTGTGTTGGGGGAGGAGGGGAAGCTCCCTGCTCCCTTGGGCGGAAGAGGTGGGGCTGGAACAGCTAGCCCCCAGCACCACCTGGATGGCACAGCCCTCCCCCCCATCCCAAGATGGCCTTCAGAGCTGGCTGTAGCATGCAGCATGAGACTCTGGAGCACTCTGCTCAGCAGTCCAGTGGCAATTCTAAAAGGCCTTCTAGCTGCTCTGTGGTGGTTTCAGCGCAGAGGAAAGCAGGCAGGGAAGAGGAATTTTTGCTGTGCTGAGCCTGCTTGTCCCTTGGGGTAGTTTCTCTAGATGTCACTGGGTGCTGATAACCAAAATGCCTTGCTGGAGTAAGAGGAAATGTTTAAGTCTACTAATACAATACTAGGGATTGAAACATGCCAGTGCTAGTCATCACATATTGTCTGGATCCTCTTTCCTCCGTACGCGGGGCCCCTTGTTTTCAGCTAGGGTTGCCAGATGGTTTAACAAAAAAATACCAAACAGCCCTCCCCTCCCCCCACCCAAAAAAAAAACCCCAGGAAAAAATTCTGTTGAGGAAAAAAAAGGGGGGGAGACCAAAGTTGTTAAGAAAAGAAAAGCCCCCCAGAACTGAATTGTGGAGAAAAGAAAAAATTATATATATATATATTTTTTTTTTTTTAAAGGAGGCTGCCCCTTTAAGATGGCCGCCATCTTGGGCACCATTTTTAAATCCCCAAAGCTCCACCTGGTAAGCACAGGGAAGCTGGGGGCTGGGAGGGGAGCTGGCAGGGGCCGGGGTCATGGGCGCAGGAGCGGGTTTGCAAGCCAGAGTTTGGGGGGCAAGAGCCGCAGGTTGGCCACGGCTGGTGTAGAGGGAGGCATCACATGGCCAGCTCCCGGGTCTCTGCTGGTCACATGGGCCAGAGCAGCGTGTGCTCTGCTCCCACCCCAGTCCAGCGCCCCCCTAGCGTGGCACCCGGCAAGTGCCCCCTTCTGCCCCCCTTTGCTATGCGCTCCTCACTCCCCCGCCTGACGCTGTAGGAGAAAATTGTCCCCACCACGCTTCTGTCCCAGGGAAACAGGAAATACCGGACATTTCACATGTCCAGTATTTCCTGGGTTTTTTTACCGGATGGAGCCTGCAAATACTGGACTGTCCGGGTGACTACCGGACACCTGGCAACCCTATTTTCAGCCCAGCATCTAGTTTAGGATGGTCTCGGTCTGCAATAAATCATCCTCACTAAACTATTCCCTTTTATCTCTGGTACAAATTCTGCTAGTCCTATTACAGGCAACTGCTGCGCCTGTCCTCCTATGCACTGTGAAAATGGCCATGCCCCCGGCAGTCATTTTGATTCTGAGGGTGGATGTTTAGAGTAAGCACTTGGCTGGGGTGTGGTAAAAAAGGAGCAGGGATAGAGGCAGCAAGAGAGGAAGGTGCTGGGGAGGGACCTGCCAGACAAATGGAACACTCTTAATTGGGAATCATAGATCTTGTTATGATAACCTCTCCCGCGTTGTGGCCCAGAAAGGGTGCCGCTTCAGGAAATGTTCCATCCTTCACATCAGGAGGGCCCCTCTAGAGGGTAGAAGACTTATACGTATTTTGGAAATAATCCCTCAGCAATATGGGGAGTTTCTAAAAGTGAGAACATGCTGGTAGAACAGCTGGGCAAGGACATGCTGTAGTGCAGGGGTGGGCAATAATTTTTGCCCGGGGGGCCACCCCAGAAGCAGTGGGACCTAAACAGGAAAGGGTGGGGCTACCCCACCCCCAGACCATGATTGGTCTGGGGGTGGAGGAGCCCCTTTGCCCCCCCCTTCCCACTAGGCACCCATGCCCTGGAAGAGGCTTGGCATGCTCCCCCACCCTCAGGCCAATCAGGGCCTGGGGGTGGGGGAGTGTGGGAAGCCTCCTCCCGCCCTGCGAGGAGCACGTGGCGCTCTGAAGTGTTGCAGGCTACACGCAGGGCTGGAGCAAGGCGAAGGAAGCTTCATGCATCTTCCCCTCCCCCCAGGCCCTGACTGGTCTGCGAGCGGGGGAGCGCGCAAAGCCTCCTCCGCTCTCTCCCCTTCCCCCCCGCCACGAGCAGCATGCGGCACTTCAAAGCGCCACGTGCTGCTCTCAGGGCAAGAGGAGGCTTCACGTGCTCCCCTGCCCCCCCAGCCAATTAAGGCCTGGGGGCAAGGGAGTGCCCGAAGCCTTCTCTGCTGTGCCCACGTGCTGCTCACAGGGTGGGGGCAGAGCGGAGAAGGCTTCGGGCGCTCCCCCGCCCATAGGCCCTAATTGGCTTGGGGGCGGAGGAGCAGCAGGGCCTCCGCGGGCCGTATACTCTTGCTTGGTGGGCCAAATCTGGCCTGTGGAGGCCCTTTTTGTCCACCCCTGGTCTAGTGGCTAGGGCAAAGGATTGGAAGTCAGGATTCCTGGGTCCTACTCCTACCTCTGTCAATGGTTTGCTGTGTGGCCTTTTGGACATCTCTTAGGCCCAAATTTTCTGAAGTAGCTTCTGAAGGTGGGAGCTTCCACTTTTTGGTATCTCAACATTACACCGAAGGCCTGATTCTCAGGTACGCTGAGCGCCCACAGCCTCACTGGAGTTACTGAAAATGGAGGCTCCTCAGCATCGCTAACAACCAGGCCTGAGGTGCCTCAACTCAGAAACCAAAATCAGAAGCCACATCTTAAGATAGGACTGTGAGCCTCTCTCTGCCTTGCTGTGCCCATGTGTAAAATGGGAAAGACAGTGATACTCGCCCACCATGGTGATAGGCAGTGACAAGCACCAATGATTATTCTTTTATTCTGTTGTCCCACATGAAACCATAGGGATTTCTCACCTGCTTCCTAGAAGGAGTGGTGACCTGAGCTGGAGGGGCAGGAAGAAAACCAGGCTTTCAGTCTGCAGCTGCTATGCTAATGACTAGGGGCCTAAAATTAAAGCCCAGCTCCAGATTTTGGTCCTGCAGCAGCACCTTCAGCAGCCAGCACTTCTTTGTTTGATATCTTTTCTCCGCTCTCCTCCAAGAAGGTGCATGGTCTGCAATTCCTGTTGTTCTCCATAGGTAAAGCCAGGCTGCCCAGTTCAGATGCTGCTAGACTCTGCTGCTTTGGAAATGCTGCTTTGTACCGTGCACTATTGTGCTAGGAATTACTGTCATTTACCGTGTCATTTACTGTCTGTTTTGTGGTGGCCAGGAACTTAGCAAAGGGAAGTCCAGCACATCAGCTCCTGACAGCTGGGCCTGCCAGAGACTGCCCTCAGGTCACTTTGTAAATCCCTGCTGCCTTTGATAATAGTGATAAAGAGCCAGTTCCCATTTACATTAAGGGCACTTTACACTGCCAACGTGGTATGAAGGAGTCCCAGTGTTACTAAGAATATGTCCTACTGTATTTGCTGTACCATATCAGGCCATTGGTCGTAGTCTGATACTCTGCCTCCTGCAGTCCAGATCAAACAACTGCTCTGTCTGATCTGCTATTCTGATTAACTCACTCACTGTGCTGTGACCTCTTTTCTTCCATCCCCATCTGTTTGTCTCCTCCACCTGTTGCTTCTTAAAATAACCTAGATTTAGAGCAGAGACTGTCTTACTATTTGTACAGCACCCAGTACAACAGGATCCTGATCCTTGACTGCTCTCTCTAGGCCAGGGCTCTCAAACTCATTTTACTTTAGGGCCAGTTCCAGTGCTCAAATCCTTCTAATGGGCCAGCGGGCAACCCCCTCTGGCAGAGCTTTGGGGGCATATCTCTGTGCATTCTCTCCCTTCCTCCCCCGCCATACATCCACTGGCCCTGCCTGCTGTCCTTGGTGATTTAAAACCCTCTGGGCTTCCCCCCACACACCCGTCACCACTGGCAGTGCAGTGGGGCTAGAGGGGCTTCTGGCTGCTAGCTCCACACCGCTGCCGTCACATTCCTGTGACCTGGGGAGGTGTGTGCAGAGCTGTCCTGTCCATGGGTGTAAGCTGTGAAACTATTAACTCATGTTGTGAAAATGACTAGATATCAGTGATGCCAACTCCCCTGAGTTGATCACAAGCCTCCTGATATCTAGGAGCTCTAGCTCTAGTCACATTATCAAAATGAAGCCAAATCTGAGAACTTCACTGCCTCATGCACTGCTGTCAGCTGTGATTATTCTGACTTAGATTATGCTTGTTTCTTGGTGCATGGTATTAGTAGAGAATCCTAGCCTTCTTTTTCTTCTTTTCTCTCTTTTTTTAAAAAGGTCTCATGGTTTGTAGAGAAAATCTCAAAAATGTGCCCCAAGTTCATCCAAAGACCTCAAACACCAGATGCCAAATAAAAAGATCCCCAAGTGTATTTGTATATGTGATTTCAAGAAGCAGTCCTTTTTTGGGAGGGATGGGAGGGGGCTGATTAATGAATTTTGAACTCTAGGCGTTGGCAATGCAGTACATGCAAGTTGATAGTGTGTCCAGGACCCCAGGCAAAAACAAGGATTGTACAAAGCCACCCCCTTCTGCTAACATCTGTGTCCTTGCACTGGGATCCCCTGCCCCTGCCCAGAGTAACTGAAAGTGAAACTCACCCATCCCACTGCCTGCAGAAGCATGTCAGCTTGGGTGGCTCGCTGACCAGTACAGTTTGCATTGCGTCTGAGACCGCCAGCACGGCTTCCCAGGCTGAGCAACACCCTCTGTGGCCAGGACTGTGCGGGCACTCAGGGCCTGGGTGCTACTGGGAGCCATGTGCTGGCAGCCACATGGGCCTGATTAAATACATTTTTCAAAATATATTGCGGGCTGGATTGGGAACGTGCTTGGGCAGCAGCACAGGAGCCAGCAAACAGAGCTGTAAACAGGGGAGTTTGAGTGGGAGTTTGTAAGGGGAGTTTGGATATTGGGACTTGCTTGGGGTTTGTTTTTGCTGTGGAGGGGGTGTTTTGGTTTGTTTTTGGTGTTCACCGGACTAATAGGATTTTGGTGAGAAAGTAGATAAAACATAGAGGCAGTAGTGGCCATGGCCCAAGTAGTAGAGAACACAAGGAGGATGATTGGATGTGGTAGCGGTATGTACATGATTCTGGAGGGGTTATCTGAAAGGAGTTTTGTTTGCATGAAGTGCCGCCTGATAGAGCTGATGGAAGAAAAGATCCGAGGACTGGAGATGCAGGTGGAAACTCTGGTCGAGTTTAGAAGGGGTTTGAGCAGATGATGGAGCAAAGGCATGACGTGGCTGAAGGGGAAAGCTTAGATATGCAGATGGAAGCAGGATCAAGGGCCTCAGAGGGGGACTGCTGGGTGAAGAAAATGGACAGTGGAAGCATGTGACTAAGAGAACCAGGCAGAGGAAAAGATGGGTCAGTGAAGGAAAATAGAGCTCAAGAACAGGTATGTGGAGTTGGAGAATGAAGAAGGGTACAGCAGGTAGATAATGAAGATGGAAGGGTAAGGAAGAAGAGAAGAGTGGCTAGTCCCATAGATAAAGGGGAAGAGTTAATGGAGACAATACCAATAATGAGCATCAGGAGGATACAGGATGGGTTAAAGAGGATTACAAGGGAAAACAGGAATGGCAAGGACTTGCAGCCAGAGGAAGCAAGAGATAGACCAGAGAATCGCACTGTCACCAGGAAAAGGCAGGTCTACGTGATTGGGGACTCCTTATTGAGAAGAATAGATAGGCCTGTAACTAGAGCGGATCCAGAGAATAGAAGGGTGTGCTGTCTGCCAGGTGCTAAGATACGGGATGTGGAACTGAGGTTGAAGAGGATTATTAAGGAGCAGGAAGGAATCCATTGATCATCCTTCATGTAGGAACAAATGATACGGCTAGATTCTCGCTGGAACGAATTAAGGAGATTATGCTAGGTTGGGGAGGACGCTCAAGCAAATTGAGGCTCAGGTGATCTTTAGTGGCATTCTGCCTGTTCCTAGAGAAGGGCAACTAAGATGTGACAGGATTATGATGATCAATAGATGGCTTAGGCAGTGGTGCTATAAGGAGGGCTTTGGGATGTATGGTCACTGGGAGGCATTTATGGACAGAGGACTGTTCTCTCGGGATGGACTTCACCTAAGTAGGGAGGGAAATAGACTTCTAGGATGGAGGCTGGCTCAACTGATTAAGAGAGCTTTAAACTAGGAATTTGGGGAGACGGTTGGGAGATGTTCAGGTAATCTCTACGCCAGATTTTAACACTGAGAGGGAGGAAAACGAAGTAAGAAAGGATATAGCTGGGGTAGGAGAAAGGACATAAGGAGGAAGGGTAGGGTGGATACTAGTCTAATAGGTCATATTGGAGGTACAACGTCCGTGCCAAATTGGGTAAAGAATGTGAGTGAGGCCAAACAGCAAAACTAAGATGTTTGTACACCAATGCGAGGAGCCTAGGTAACAAAATGGAGGAACTTGAGCTATTGGTCCAGGAAGTGAAACCAGATATTATAGGAATAACAGAAACATGGTGGAATACTAGGCATGATTGGAGTACAGGTATTGAAGGGTATGTGCTGTTTAGGAAAGACAGAAATAAGGGTAAAGGTGGTGGAGTCGCATTGTATATCAAAGATGAGGTAGATTGTAAAGAAATAAAAAGTGATGGAATGGAGAAGACAGAGTCTGTTTGGGCAAAAATCACATTGGGGAAGAAAACTATCAGATCCTCCCCTGGGATAGTGCTTGGGGTGTGTTATAGACCACCAGGATCCAATTTGGATATGGATAGAGACCTCTTTAATGTTTTTAATGAAGTAAATACTCATGGAAACTGCGTAATCATGGGAGATTTCAACTTTCCAGATATAGACTGGAGAACAAGTGCTAGTAATAATAATAGGGCTCAGATTTTCCTAGATGTGATAGCTGATGAATTCCTTCATCAAGTAGTTGCTGAACCAACAAGGGGGGATGCTATTTTAGATTTGGTTTTGGTGAGTAGCGAGGACCTCATAGATGAAATGGTTGTAGGGGACAATCTTGGCTCGAGTGATCATGAGCTAATACAGTTCAAATTAAATGGAAAGATAAACAAAAATAAATCTGAGACTAGGGTTTTGATTTCAAAAGGGCTAACTTTAATAAATTAAGGAAATTAGTTAGGGAAGTTGATTGGACTAAAGAAATTATGATCTTGAGGTGGAGGAGGCCTGGGATTATTTTAAGTTAAAGTTGCAGAAGCTGTCAGAAGCCTGTATCCCAAGAAAAGGGAAAAAATTATAGGCAGGTGTGTTAGACCAAGCTGGATGAGCAAGCATCTCAGAGAGGTGATTAAGAAAAAGCAGAAAGCATATAAGGAGTGGAAGACGGAGGGATCAGTAAAGAAAGCTACCTTATTGAGGTTAGAGCATGTAGGGACAAAGTGAGAGAGGCTAAAAGTGAGGTAGAGTTGGACCTTGCAAAGGGAATTAAAACCAATAGTAAAAGGTTTTATAGCCATATAAATAGGAAAAAACAAAAAAGAAGAAGTAGGACCGCTAATTACTAAGGATGGAGTGGAGGTTAAGGATAATCTAGGAATGGCCCAATATCTAAACAAATACTTTGCTTCAGTCTTTAATGAGGCTAATGAAGAGCTTAGGGATAATGGTAACATAACAAATGGGACGAAGGATATGGAGGTAGATATTACCATATCCGAGGTAAAAGCCAAACTTGAACAGCTTAATGGGAGTAAATCGGGGCCCAGATAATCTTCATCCAAGAATATTAAAGGAACTGGCACATGAAATTGCAAGTCCATTAGCAAAAATTTTTAATAAATCTCTAAACTCAGGGGTTGTACCATTTGACTGGAGAATTGCTAATATAGTTCCTATTTTTAAGAAAGGGAAAAAGCGACCCGGGTAACTACAGGCCTGTTAGTTTGACATCTGTAGTATGCAAGATCTTGGAAAAATTTTGAAGGAGAAAGTAGTTAGAGACATTGAGGCTAATGGCAATTGGGACAAATTACAACATGGTTTTACAAAAGGTAGATCGTGCCAAACCAACCTGATCTCCTTTTTGAGAAAGTAACAGATTTTTAGATAAAGGAAATGCAGTCGATCTAATCTACCTCGACTTTAGTAAGGCATTTGATACAGTACCACATGGGGAATTATTGGTTAAATTGGAAAAATAGGGATTAATATGAAAGTTGAGAGGTGGATAAGCAACTGGTTAAAGGGGAGACTACAGCGGTCATATTGAAAGGTGAACTGTCAGGTTGGAGGAAGGTTACTAGCGGAGTTCCTCAGGGATCAGTTTTGGGGCCAATTTTATTTAATCTTTTATTGCTGACCTTGGCACCAAAAGTGGAAGTGTCCTGATAAAATTTATGGGATGACACAAAGTTGGGAGGTATTGCCAATTCAGAAAAGGATCGATATTATACAGGAAGATCTGGATGACCTTGTAAATTGGAGTGATAGCAATAGGATGAAATTTAATAGAGAGAAGTGTAAGGTTATGCATTTAGGGATTAATAACAAGAATTTTAGTTATAAGCTGGGGACACATCAGTTGGAAGTAACGGAGGAGGAGAAGGACCTCGAGTCCTGGTTGATTATAGGATGACTATGAGCCGCCATTGTGACATGGCCGTGAAAAAGGCTAATACGGTCTTGGGATGTATTAGGCGAGGTATTTCCAGTAGGGATAAGGAGGTGTTAGTGCCGTTATACAAGGCATTGGTGAGACCCCATTTGGAATACTGTGTGCAGTTCTGGTCTCCCATGTTTAAGAAGGATGAATTCAAACTAGAACAGGTACAAAGAAGGGCCACTAGGATGATCCGAGGAATGGAAAACCTGTCTTATGAAAGGAGACTCAAGGAGCTTGGCTTGTTTATCTTAACCGAAAAGAAGGCTGAGGGGGACATGATTGCACTCTTTAAATATATTAGAGGGATAAATACTAGGAGGGAGAGGAATTATTTAAGCTTAATACCAATGTGGACACAAGAACAAATGGATATAAGCTGGCTAGTAGGAAGTTTAGACTTGAGATTAGACGAAGGTTTCTAACCATTAGAGGAGTGAGGTTCTGGAACGGCCTTCCAAGGAAGTAGTGGGGCAAAAGATCTATCTGGCTTCAAGATTAAACTAGATGGGTTTATGAAGGGGATGGTTTGATGAGATAACATGATCTTGGTAACTAATTGACCATTCATTATCAGTGGTAAATAGGTCAATGGAGGGATGATAGGAGTTACTATAGAGAACTTTCTGGGTGTCTGGCTGGTGAGTCTTGCCCACATGCTCAGGGTTTAGCTGATCGCCATATTTGGGGTCGGGAAGGAATTTTCCTCCAGGGTAGATTGGCAGAGGCCCTGGAGGTTTTTCGCCTTCCTCTGTAGCATGGGGTACAGATCACAGCTGGAGGATTCTCTGCATCTTGGGGTCTTGAACTATTTGAAGGCTTCAATATCTGAGATATAGGTGAGAGGATTATTCTAGGAGAGGGTGGGTGAGATTCTGTGGCCTGCATTGTGCAGGGGGTCAGACTAGATGATCATAATGGTCCCTTCTGACCTTAAAGTCTATGAGTCTATGAGCAGATGGCCCGAGGGTCAGGCGTTCGGGACCCCCTACCCTAGGCATTACTCCAGTTCTGCTAAGCATAGTGCTGCAATGGATCAGACTGCAGATTGACCTCTGGTGTCCCTCGCTGGAAGTGGCTGACCACTGATGCTTTGAAGGAAGGTAAAGGCCAAGCCGCCAACTTCACCATTAACGATGCACTTAATTGTACAGTGGTATAGCTGGGGGGTGAAGCACTTCCAGTAGTGGTCAGCATCTACCCAGGAGCATGAAATCTGAGTGCCCTTAACTGATATCTAGTTAAAATGGGGCTACTAGTCCTGTAGCCGCTTTAAATCCTGTGTTTGACTTCCTGCAGAAGTGCACTAGACCATGACTGACCTGCTTTGTGTCTCCTACAATAACCTGAGGAAGTCTAGTCTCTGTCTTGTGAGCTCTCCATACTTACATCCTGCTCTGGTGCTTCAGCTGCCACACTTATGGCCCCTTTGAGATCTATTATCTGTCAAGTGACTGTGGAGCAATGAAGGAACTGCCTCTGGGTGTTCATCTGCAAGAGGTATTTTACAGTGCAGAATGCTTGCAGTACACAGTACAGAGATGTGTGTGAGATTTCCTCCCTAGAAGGAGAAGGAGAAAACAACATTACCTAGTCGTTAAAGTGGCACCCATTGTCAGAAAAACAGTTCTACTCCAGACTCTGCCACTGACTTGCTGTGGGACTATGGGCAAGTCACTTAAATTAGCTGGGCCTCTGCTTCCTTGTCTGTGAAATGGAAAAATGATACTTACCTGCCTTGAGAAAGAGCTTTGATATCTTTGTACCCAACTCTGTGTATAACTGACTGATACCAGCTTTGCTACCTTTACAGCAGATGCTTTGCTATACAGGAAACCCCCGACATGCGACCGCCTGAGTTTCAACCCCCCATTCTTACAACCATTTCTGTAAGTGCGGAAGGGGCCGAAAACCCCCAACTTGCGTCCTTGGCCCACATTTACAACAGCGCACAGCACCTATCGTAAATGAGGGTTCTAGTTACAACACCCCCGACTTGCGTCGCTTCCCCAGGAACCAATCGCGTCACAAGTCAGGGGCCGCCTGTATTCCCAAGTCCCCAATAGTGAGATCCTTCCAAGGATTTTGAATTGTCACCAGTGGAAACTCATTTCCCTGGATTGTCTTCATTGTTCCTCTCTGCAATTCTGTGCAGTTCAGTTAGCATAACCTTACAGCATTAAACTTCTTTCTTTAGCCTGGCCTCTCTGCCTCTGGTAGGCTGTACTGGGGTTCATTGTGGGAAGACAGCAGAGGAGGAAAGAAGACAATGGGCTCATGCTGAAGTTTAAAGCTGGTTCTAAGCAAACCTGTATCCAGGCATCAGAACATTTCTTGCATAGCTAGAGGGGGTGGAGCACTGATGAGACACCAGTTAGGAGGCGCAGTGGATGTGAATCACACGTGTATGTATTCTTGTGTTCAGAGATTATTTTTATGTGCAGGTCGACAGTGCACAATTCATAAGGAGCGGACTCATGCCAAGCCAGTCTCTTTCAGGCCATTGCCACAGAGTACAGTTTTATTGGTTAAACAGAAACTTGGGCAATACATTAAAATAAAGTAGTGCCTCTGCCCAGTATGGACTGCAGCTCCCAGAGGGTTTTCCTACACGTCTCCCAGCCCTCTTGCCTTGACCCAATGACCAGTTTAGCAGCTCCCTCCAATTCACCTACTCAGCTGAGCTCTTGTTGGCCTTCATAAGGATGCAGATGCTTTTGAAGCTGTCCACTGGTTCCTAGCCTGGGAGGCAGCTAGTTAGTCTCCTCTTGGAAGGACCTCTCCCCCTCTGACATATCTTGCCCAGAGAGCCTTGCTGGGTCCCAAGATAAGCCCTATTGTCAATACCCTCACCCGGAGTTCAGTCACTTCTTCTTAAAGCAGCCATCTCAGCTTTCAGAGTCACTAACATCTCATCCTTTTCCACCAGGCTCTGTCTCTGCAGGAGGATTTCAGTGCCCAATTTCATCAGCTTCTGCTCCTGAAGCAAGCACTGGTGCTGCTCACCATTCTCTTCTTTTACTCCAAAGCAGACTAGCTCCTGCTCTCTTTATGGCTCTGGTTGAAACCTTATCCCTCGAGGAGCATGTTTCTTCCAGCTCCTGCAAGCACTCTGCCAACTGAGCTGATAGGCTGCTAAGTTCTGCAAAGACTTCAGCTCTATTCTTGTCAGCCACAGAAACCTTCCCCAGATTTCTCTCATTTACTCTTAAATTGGTTTACTCATTGGCTGGCCAGACCTCTGCTGTCACTGTCACGTCTACTCCACACACTACCTCCAAGTGTGTGCTGGCCTATGGATCTAGTCCTCTGCATCCCGGGACTGGGACAGGACCCTGTCTCTTCCTCCTTCACTTCGGATGCCTGGGGCTGACATGGTTCGGTTAATAACCTGTGCTGTTCTCCCCCTTTGACTCAGTCCTGAGGACTGTTCTCTTGGTGCACAGACCCTGTTTTTCTCAGGGCCATCACTCACTTCTGACTTCCCAGTTCTCTACTGTGGCCTGATTCCCTTGCTCACAGCCTAGGAGAGAAGCTGTTGGTAGGGGATTCCAGCCTACCCTCTTGGGTGAAACAGCACCCCATTACTGAGCACTTCTTTTTTAGATCTGCCCTGCTTTCCCCCATGAAAAATACACTCCTGGCTTCCCTGCGACCCCCAAGGGAACTTTTCACTAGGTTGTGGGAATGACTGGAGCTGGTCGCTCTTCCGGAACTCACTGGTTTGACTTAACAAGGCCATTCTCCTGCAGGGGTCTCCCCAGGTCAAGGCAGTGTGTCGTCCTGCCTTCCAAGTGGGACCCTCCTGGTCTGGCATGCTGCCCAGCTCCCTTTGTTTCCACCCTCTCTCCATTGCCTCACCCATGGACGATGGTCAGAAACACCTTGCCCAGCTTTGAGTTCCTCCTACAGGGGGATGTTATAGGGTGGTCCCCTGGGAATCTCTCTTGCCTTAGCTACAAACCATGCTCAGGACACCTTCGCCAGTACAGTGCTTTATGATTACCTTCTATCAGGCCACTGCCTATAGTGGTGTTTACTGTACACATGTACAAGCTCCAGTCAGCTGCTGTCTCCTGGGGAAATGGAGCAGCACTAGCAGCAACCAGCTCTGCACCTCCCCTTCCCAGAGCTTCTTTCCTTTCTTTTGTTCTGCTCCTGTCTGCAGGAATCACTTCTCTGTTTAATTAGCTCTTCAGTGATGGCCCTTACCCGTTAATGGGTCTTCCACTTTGATCCCAATTAACTTGTACTGGTGGGGATTTGAGTGCCAGGCTGTTGAGTTAGCTACTGACTCAGAATTCTGCCCAAATTGTTGCAAGTCCACCAGGTTCTGTCAATGGAATTCATCTCTGGACACAACCAACGGGTAGGGAGGTTTTGCAACCAGTGTTCCCTGTAAGCTCAGTGCTTGGGCAGCCACTCAGGAGAGATTCCAGTGCTGCCCAGCTGATTAGTAGAGCTCTCACAGGTGTTTCTATTGGTGGTGCACATACACGTGCTTTTGTGCACATAGAAAAATTTATTCCGCATGTGGGTGGAAAAAATCCCCACATGGACGGAAAAGATTAGAGGGAACATTGCCTACAACTGTTGTGCCGCTGCAGGCAGGTGTGCTCCCTGTGTAAACAGTTCAATACAAAACTGGTGACAATATGTCTCTGGAGTTAGTCCCATTTTTTCTAAAATGGCAGCTTTTACCTCAGGATATGAGCCAGACAGTTCATCGCTCAAGGCTTAGCACCCTCCTGGGGTCTCTCCCTTCAAATGTGCCACCCAAGTTGGCTCCTCCCAACAGATATCCCAAAGCAGATCTCCCTGATTTTCAGGGCTCTGTTCATAAGGATCAGGTGCTCTTTAGGCTCTCACCTGGCTGAAGGCCCCACAGACTCAGCTGGTTGGTCAGGGTGAATGAGCTGTGACCCTCACCGCTTAAGTGGCCCGCTGATCCCCTTGAGACAGACTCCCGGAGTAACAGCAAGTGTCACCCTCCCTGTCCCACGATAGGCTCAAGCTACTCAAATGACTCGCTCTGCTGCAGAGTTATAGGGAAGCGGAAGGGATGCAGCCATTAATGGGAATCTTTCTTTGTGTCCCTATGTTCCTGCAGTACCAGGGTCAAGTCAATCTCCATGTGTTTGAAGACTGGTGCGGCAGCTCCATTGAGCAGCTCAGAAGGAACCTTCACTTCCCGCTGTACCCTCATGTGAGTATATGCCAACAGCCTATCCTCTTCCCTGCACAGTGCAGCATCTTTACTCCACAGTGCTGGACCCTATTCCTCTTCTTTCCTTTTAACTGTACCCTCACTGCCTCTCCTCTCCCTTCCCCAGGCCCACCTTTTACTCCTCCTCCCATTCCATACTGCACCCTCTCCAGCTAGTCCCATCCCCTCAGTTCCATCTCCTCCTCCCTTCATCCTCTTCCCTGCGTCTGCCCCATGTCTCGCCTTCTCTCCCATTCCTTCTGTCAGTCCCCTCCCCTCCTATACTGATACTTCCCGTTCCCCTCCCTATTTCATTCTTTTTTGTTTCTTCCACCTTCAGATACGAACCACATTGAAGAAACTGGCAGTATCACCAAAATGGACAAACTATGGGCTCCGTCTGTTCGGCTATCTGCACCCTTTCACTAATGGTGAGGAGGTGCCATGGCAAATTGGGATTGTCATGCTGCCCCGGCCCGCCCGTCCCCTGCTTGAGACCAAACAGAAATGCTCTCTTGTGGGCAATTCTAGCTTGATGTCTCTCTAGCTAGGAGCCCAGAGATATTGTCTAGCTGTGACTCCAACTGAGGGTGGTTGGCATGGATCATATGGGCACACTCCTCATGTGCAGGGAGAACACAGATATGTAATTTCTGAGCAAACAATGTATTCCTGCATGCCCAACACTGATTCACATATATACACGTGCAGCCAGGCATGCTTCCCATGTGTACCTAGCTGTCCACACATACAACCTACCAGCATTTGCACACACATGTACACATGCCCATACTCTCTTGTGTGTGCATATATGATTCCATGCAGCCACCTCTATCCTTACAGGCACACGTGTGTGTGTGTGTGTGTGTGCGCGCACGCGCGCGCACATACATCATGTCCCTGTCAGCATCCACACTACCTGTGCCCCTTCCACCCTCCCCGTTGCTACCCACCCATCCACATGCATCTGTCTGTTGCTCCTGGGGGCATTCTGCACCAATCAACAAACAAACAAATAATACATAATTTTGTGCACAATATTTTAAAATTCTAAAAAAATCTGCAAATTTTATTCATCAAAATAACACTTCATTATCACACCAGTTTCAATTATTATTTCAAAAATAGTGACCTGGAAGTATGTGTATAACAATATCAACACACAAAACACCTCCCTTAGGAGATGAGAGTTAAAGAAACCCCTGTGACAATCCAGTTTCTGTTTCTCTGCCCACTTCCCTGCCCCAGAGCCCAACAAGGGGGCCAAACACTACAATCCCTCCCTCCTCGAGCCCACCTGCGCTCCCCAGCCTATGCAGCCAAAACCCCTGTCCCCAGAGCCCAACCATGGGGCTCCCAAACCTGGAGACCCTCCAACCCAGACACCTGCCCCCTCGCCCCTCCAAAGCTCAGGATTCCAGAGGGAGAAACAGCCTGATGAGACTCGGGCGTTTGCATGGAGTTTCTTGTGAGCCACCCTCATTCTCTCAGGTCATGCTGGGCAGTGCAGCTGCCAGGAACTATGGATGTAAAGGGGCAACCAGTTAACCAGTTACCTGGTAAGCATGACTTACCCGTGCTGCGCCCTGGGCCAGTTAACTGGTTAAACATATAGCTCCCTCTGTCTGCCCCCAGCAGTGTCCTTTTTTGTGCAAACTGTGGTCTGCAGAGTCCAGTGGCTTCTAGTGGCAGCTAGCAGCTCTGCAACCATTTCTGTGAGGGGAAAAGGGAATTCTGCACACACGTTAATTTTTGCAAAACTCTGCATGGCACAGTGGCATAGAATTCCCCTAGGAGTAGTCTATTCACAATCTCCTTCTAAGCACCCATTCCCACCCCTGTGAGCCTGAACGTGCCACCCTTCAGCCCCTATAAACTGCCCCACCTTTGCATCTTGGTGAGCATCCCAAAGCCTCACACATAAGCCCACACAACTGTGCCTGCCTCTGTGCTTCCCTGGGCACATTCCCAGATGCAAACACACACTCTTTCCCCTTTGTAAGCAGAAAAGAAGCTGAGGAGAATCTGTGTGAACTTCTCAGCTTCCCCCTCTGTTAGATTTCAGCCAAACTCAGCACAGCGGAGGGGAACTAACAAGTTTCCTAGAGGGCAAGAAACCAATCTGCATTTTGTTGCAGCAGTATTCACCCAATTTTACAATTCTGAAGGTTTCCCTGAGAACAGAGAGAGGAGAAGGGATAGCAGAGCAGAGGGCAGGTGCTGTTTCGGAGGGGTCAGGCGACCCTTCTCTAGCAGTGGAACTTTTTCTGTCTGTGTGTAGACCCTGTTAATGCAGAGCACCACCTAATCTCAGAAATCTCTTGGCAGGGGACTTCGAGTTTGCTATTGCTGCAGATGACAATGCTGAGTTCTGGTTGAGTCCAAATGAAAAGACCTCTGGTCTCCAGCTGCTGGCCAGTGTAGGCAAGGTACAGCACATGCTGCATGGCTGTTTTAGTCAAGGCTCTAATATGTCTGGAGGGATGAAAATCCTTCTGGTTTACATTGTATTTCAGGAGGAAGAAATGGTGGCTGGAATAGCCAAGCCGTCATCTTGATCAGACTGTGCGAGATCCCCGCAAATGGAGGACTTGCACTACCTGGCATATTCTTGGGCAGCTTGATTTATTCCCAAGCTCCTGGAGTCCTGGGCTGTAATCAACAGACATGGCTGAGTTTCCGGCTTCTAGAGCTCATGGACAAATTTCGCAGAAGAATGGGTGTTATCCCCACCGCTGGACAGTAACTATGGAACTTAGGTGAAGAAGTGAATTGTAACCTGGGCATTTTCTGTCTTCTCACAGACTGGCAAGGAGTGGACAGCACCAGGGGAATTTGGGAAATTCCGAAGCCAACAATCAAGGCCTGTGAGGTGAGTAATCAGAAACAGCTGCTGGAGTTATAGAATCATAGAATCCTAGGGCTGGAAGAAACCTCAGGACGTCATCGAGTCCAGCCCCCTGCCCAAAGCAGGACCAACCCCAACTAAATCATCCCAGCCAGGACTTTGTCAAGCCAGGACTTAAAAACCTGTAGGGATGGAGATTTCACATCTCCCTAGGTAACCCATTCTAGTGCTTCATCACCCTCCTAGTGAAATAGTTTTTCCTAATATCCAACCTAGACCTCCCCCACTGTAATTTGAGACCATTGCTCCTTGTTCTGTCATTTGTCACTACTGACAACAGCTTCTCTCCAGTTCCCCTTGTGCTCAGAGCAATATACTGGATTTGGTCCCAAGTATACCCACTCTGCAGTTTGTGTTTATTGGTGTCTGAAATTACAAAGGTTTTCATTTACCATCTTCTGGTTTTATATGCTGGATTTGGTTTTCACTGAGGGTATGTCTACACTTGCACCCTCTTTCGATAGAGGGATGCAAATGAAGACATTCGAAATTGCAAATTAAGCCGGGATTTAAATATCCCATGCTTCATTTGCATAATCGCATTATGGCACTTTTTCGAAATACAAAACGCGGTGTCGATGCGGTTATTTTGGGAGAACACCCTTCTTCCGAAATAACCTTCATTCCTCATAAAATGAGGTTTAACAGTTATTTCGGAAGAAGGGTGTTCTGAAATAACCGCATCTACACCGCGTTTTGTATTTTGAAAAAGCGCCATAACGCGATTATGCAAATGAAGCACGGGATATTTAAATCCCGGCTTAATTTGCAATTTCAAATGTCTTCATTTGCATCCCCCTATCGAAAGAGTGTGCAAGTGTAGACATACACACACACACACACACACACACACAGTTCTGATTGGTCAGCTTAGCCGCATGGGGGTTTCAAAACTGAAAATTTTATTTTCAAAATGGTCCTTTTCCCCCTTTCTTTAATTTCCTATTAGCAGAGTGTGGCTTCAGGGCTGGGATCCTTATCTGTAAGGGCTTGTCTTCACTAGCAATTAAATTTACTTAATTAATTGCTCCCATTAACTTGCTTCCTATCCAGATATAACCACCCAGTTCTTCTTCCAAGGGGTTCCCCTGTGGGTGCTCCACCTTAGATGTCTGGGGTGCTGCTGTGCGCCTAGTCGGAGATGTTTGGCTGCAGTGCCCTCTGGTAGGTTGCACGCACAGAGCAGACGGCACACACGGTGCCGCTACTAGGCGTTCGCAGCAACTGTCCCTTCAGTTCCTTCTCTGCCGCTGCTGGCATCAGCCGGAACCCGCAGTTGCTCTCCAGCTTTTTGCAAAAATCTTCATAGTTCATTGTTATAGGTAGTGTAGTAGAGTACAGTTTTTCACAGTTTTAATCGTTAAAAATAGTTATCGTTGGGGGGTGGGTTTCTCTTTGCTGTTGAGGCTGTTTTCCTTGACAGTATTTCCTTCCTGGGATGCCAGGTTCCCCAAGCTTTAAACACTGCCTATCCTGCAGGCTCTTAATCCCCCCCGTCTCCAACTCAAAATCAGCGCCACTGGCAACATTCGATTCGGCCTCGGTGCCAACAAAGGCAAAAGCCAAATCAGCACCTTTGGATGCACTGCCAGCACCAAAGAAACCTAGGTCCTACTCGGCACTGTCAGCACCTATGCCACCCCTGGCACCGAAGAGGCACAAGGATGTGGCACCAACGACTGCATATGCGGCACCATCGGCACTGCAACTAGTGGTTGTACCCCCCTCGACACTGCCTTCAGCACCGGTGACCCTGGCACCGCAGCCTTTCACTATGGCAGAGGAGTCCAGAGTAACATCCATGCCGACAACCCTGCTATTTGGCACCGACGGTACGCCCTCATCTAGTAGGTTCGCTCTCTCTACTCTTGAGTGATGAAGACAAGGAGAACCTGCTGATGGCCCTGCAATGCCTTCCCACAATCCCCCAGGATTCCTATCCAGTGGCCTATCTTGCCATTGATTTATTCTCTGTTCCCAGAGAGAAGTCACTGACTACCGTATAAAAGATTACTCAATGTCCTGTTTCCTAGTCATGCGTGACTTCCAATGCAAGCAACTTCAATAATCTCTCTAAAGTGCCCACTGAATATATGGTCCAAGCATGCCACCAGCTGGCCAGAGGCTTAACTGTGAGGCATTCATGGAATTTTGATGCAAGGCTCAACTGCTTTGGAAATAAGAACTAAAATGCAAAGCTCTACTCTGGCTGAGATGAGAATCCACCACACTGAGCCACAGTGCTGGGAGAGCCAGGGGCTTATGATGGTCTACCAAAAGGCCAAGGCCAATAATTTGAGGTCTGGTAAACTCTAATGTGCCCGAGAATCTCTTCACTCTGGGCATTCATGACACTGGCCGATAACAAATTGCGTAGACTCCTGCAGGCTGGAAAACAATGTTGCTAGCTCTTGCAATATTATTGGAAGTCTCACGGTATTCAGTAGTTTACTGATAGCATCAGCTTTTGGAGATAAGCGGCTATATGAGAGTTGCAACTTTCCTTAAAAAAAAAAGTAAGATTCTAGCCTTCATAACCGTGGACAAAAGCTTGAAAATGTGATTTGTTTGAACCCATGTATTTTAAGGGCTCAGAAACCAGAAGGGAAATACAAATAATATTTATCTATAATGTCATGATTTTTTAATATTTTAAGGTGGCAATATTGGGAAAGAGACCTGAAAGTAGGGAAACTTCCAAATTAGAAAGGTACTGGACTCCCTACAGAGTACATTAAAATGGTGACAGTGTGCCCCCTGGTGGATATCGCACAGATTGCTCTAGAGAACTATAAGTTTGGTAGGAGGAAAAGGCAGTTTCTCCTAAGAAACAAACACAAAAATAAAAAAATCCAATAGTCACCTCCAGACAAGAGCGAGAGAGAGAAAGCCCATACAATACTTCCCAGATTCTATACAATATTCTACTTAGCAACTAGCCATGTTTCCCAAGGGGGGACTAAAATTCTGGTGTCCAGAATCATTAGCTTGAGGTAGAGGCTCACCTTGCAGCCTTTGAGTGCCACATGCAGAATCATGAGCATCCCCTGCCTGCAACATATGAGCTTCCTCTGGAGGTCTCACATCCCACAACTGACCAGGCCCAAACTTGCTTAATTTGAAAGCAGGGCAGGTTGCAACCGAAGGTGTGGTATGGTTGCGCCATAGTCCCTGAGTGAGAGGTATGAAGCAGGCAAATGCCACAGAACGTTCCCAATGATACACACGAGTTTCTCTTTTTTGCAGATTATCAGCAGCAGGCAAGTACTACTTTGAGGTACTGCACAAACAGGATGACAAAGGAACAGACCATGTGGAAGTGGCAGTAAGTGCCCCCATGCAGCCAGTTCAATATATGCACTGATGGAGCTTGAGAGTAAGATTAGTGATAACTTCCTTCCCCTCCCACTTCCCCGCTCTGCCCAGGATGCCCCTGTTCCCATCCTGGAACCTTTTCAGTAAGGGACAGTCCTATTTGCATCCTGGCCCCTTATCTCATTCTGCCTGGGATAGTCCCACTCAGTCCCTGACCTCTCTCATCTCTTCCCCGGGCTCCATCCTTACCCTTTCCATCCACTAGGCTGAGTCATGGGGAATTTTGCTCCCATTCCCTTCCCTTCCCTGTATGATGTTCTGTACTGATTTGGGGAAGGAGGCTTCTCAGCGGCCCCATATGGTTCTAGACAAATGCACTCTCTTCTTTTTCCTGCTGGATGGATTAATTCAATAAATGCTTCATGCTCATCTCTTTTTCTATTCCAGTGGAGGCTGAGTGACCCAGAAACTAAATTCACAGTCATAGACTCCCAGTTCCTCTCCCTTTTCGCTAGTAAGTATCTCCTCCTCAGGCTTAGTGCCTCACAGACTTGTCTATGTATCTCATTGTTCATTCCAAGGCACCACAGATGTTTCACAGCTGATTGCAGCCCATCCAGGCACATGGAAATAACAAACTGGGAATGCAGCGTGTTAGAAGGGGCAGATGGAGGTTTAACAGGGTAGGGGTCAGAAGATGTGCACTGGCCACGTTTTGGGGCAGGGGAAAATTGGGAGTTTCACAGAGCGGGATCTCAATGCGGTTCAGAGAGATTTGGAGTCCATTGCAGGGAAGAAGAGATGGGATCTGGAGAGACTGAGGGAGCCAGCATGGAACAGAGAAACTGTTCCAGCTGGTGGTAGTAATACAGGAGAAAGATCTACTGCCTGCTGTGCAGAGACTGGGGGGCTGGGAGGGCAGCAGAATGAAACCTGGAATATGGGAGCCAAGGGAACGTGCTAGAAGATGGACAGGAATGAGGCCAGCAGAAGGAGGAGGAGGGATCTGTGAAGGATTTCTTAAAGCTAGAGGGGAGTTCTTGTGCTGGATGCTGAATGAAAGGGAAGCCATCCAGGTTATCTGAGGATGCAATTACAACCTTGAGCCCCTCAAGTTCATTCAAAATGCTGCTGGGATCATCTTCCTGGCTTGTTTCTCTGTCCATGTCACCCTCCCCCGTTAAGTCCTTCCATGGGCTTTCCTTTCTCCATGACATCAGACACAAGTTTTTTGTCTTTACCTTTATGACCCTTCACAGTTTTGCTCAGCCCTACCTAACGTCTATAGTATCAACCCCACATTCATTCTGCCAGCATTCCCAGCGTTTATTGATCATCCATGTCAGCTTCGCTCTCAAACACGTCTGGGCTTTCTCCCAGGCCACCCTGTATGCGTAGGGGAAACTCCCTGATATAATCCATACAGCCACTACCATCTCTTTCTTCAAACCCCCCTTTGAAAACCACCTCTGCTGTTCTGGTCTCTTCTAGATTTTGAGCTTTCCAGGAAAATGTTCATATAGTGTTTGGCACAGTGAGGATCTGACCCTGACTGGGGGCTTTAGGACAGAACCATAAAATAACTCGTTTCTGAGAACGAGATGCCAAATTGAGTTTGGAGAGAGGGTGCTGGAGTTGCCCTCAAAGAGTGAGGAACCGTTCTAGAGGGGATGAAATGATGGATTATTCCTTGCTCCTCTCCCCTTTTATCTGTTTTCTAGATGAGACTCTCTTAAAGATGGATGAGGTTGGTCATATCCCACAGACACTGGCCAGCCATACAAGCCCACCCACAGCCAACCTGGGCAACATGGAACACCCAGCTGACATGCTGAAGCCTGATCCTCGGGACACTATTTATAAAGGTGAGACACCACCAAACAATCGCAGCTCATCACATCACATCAACCAGGGCAAATGAGGAAGGCGGATTTTCATAAGTTCTTTTCCCCAAACTGGGATAAGGACTTAGGTGCTCCACACTCTGCCCTGTCAGCTCTCTCAGGTGTGCTGAAGTATCACATATGGAGGATAAATTATAAATGTGAGAGGTTAGTGTAGTGAGATGACCCCAGGAGATGGAATGTTTAATGCAGCTGACATCACTGTGATGGCAAATTGGTACATGTTAATAGTTAATGGCCATGGTGGGGGCTGTCCTGTTGTGTGTCAATTTAGGGTGGCTTTGGTTTGGTGCATTTCCCATGTAACTGTTCTCTTTGTGTCTGTCTGTCTCTGCCTCTCAGTGCCTTTGATTAGTAAGTCACGCCTGCGCAGGACCCTACCTGACTGCCCTTACAAGCCCAGTTATCTAGTGAATGGATTCCCACTGCAGCGCTATCAGGGACTCCAGTTCGTAAGTCTCATTCCTAAAACAAATGTTTGCTTAGCTCAGCCCTCTGGTAGGAAAGCATGTACATTCTGTAGAACATAGAAACTAGCCTGCTTGAGCGAAGGATTTCTTTTCTTAATATGTGGAATAGCCCAAGAGCTGATGCCTGCAAGAGGGTTTGGCTGTCGCTTCCATGGTCCATAGAACAGCCCAACATCTGTTTCCCTATTTCCTAATTCAAGCAAGCCGTTACTCAGCTGGATACACACGGCAAGGTGCAAATGACGGGACTGAAGAACATGTTCCCCAGAATGGGTTCTGAAGCCTTACAATAAACAGAACTAGACTCAGACCTCAGCTCTAGGCAGTGCTAAACACTGGAAAAGTTTGGATGAATTTCTGAACTTTGCAACTCACCCCTGTATTTATATGGGGCCCTATCAAAACTCTAGATCCAAACATCTCTAGGAAAGATTGCATTGAACACTGAAGTTCGTGTGCATCTATAGCAGTAATTTTTTGTGCATTTTTTTTTCCTCTTTCCAGGTTCATTTGTCCTTTGTTTATCCAAATGATTACAGCCGCTTGAGCCACATGGAGACAGACAACAAATGCTTCTACCAGGAGAGCCCCTATTACTTGGAGAGGTAAAACAATCCTCCCATGTCACAATCCAGGACTGGTTGGGGAGGCAACTGCCTTGGCATGTATCTGAAACTCTAGGATTTAATCACTGGAGGGAGAACAGGGAAGTACAAGGCTTTGGACTGGGGTAGAACTTGACGTGCTAATTTGTAGAATTCTCTTGTTAAACACCCAACAGTTAATGGGAATTGAGGGTTCCAGTTTGGTGCTTAAACCCTTCAGATAGCCAAGGTACTTTTTCAAATAAAAATGTTTAACTCCTAAAGGAAAACTGCCCCCCTCCACCCCAGAAGATAATGTAATGAGTAGAAATCAACATGTGCTTATGGAAAATAAATCCTGTCAAATACCTGGTATCTCATGTTGATGAGATTGATTGATTGATTAAGGTAATAGTAATTTTGATTGATTAAGGTAATAGTATTGACTTACAGACTTTCTGAAAGACATTTGATTCAGTATTACATCACATTTGGATTAAAAAACTTTCAGTGATATCAAATTAACATGGCATATGTTAAAGTTGATGTCTCAAAATGTAATTAGTAACAGGGAATCATCATCCAATGGATGTATTTCCAGTGGGTTCCCACAGCAACCAGTTCTTGGCCCTTTGCCATTTAAAATTCTTATCAATGACCTGGAAGGAAATATAAAATCACGTCTGATAAAATTTGCACAAAAATAATGATAAATAATGAAGAGGACAAGTCAGTCATTCAGAGCAATCTGGTTTGGTGAAACTGGGCAGAAGCAAAGAATATGCATTTTAATATGGTTAAATATAAACGTATTATCTAGGAGAATGCAGGCCATTCTTTTTGAATAAGGGACTCTATCCTGGGAAGTAGGGACCCAGAAAAAGATTTGGGGATCATGGGTGATAATCAGCTGAACATGAGCTCCCAGTGAGATGCTGTGGCCAAAAGAGCTAATGAGACCCCTCTGTGCATAAACGGGAATTTCATGTAGGAGTAACAAGGTTATTTTACCTCTGTATTTGACACTGGGGCAACACATGCTCAAATCTGCCTCTGTTTCTGGTGCCACCATTTTAAAAAGGTTGTTGATGAAACTGGAGAAGGTTCAAAGAAGAACCATGAGAATGATTAAAGGATTAGAAAACATGCCTTTTATAGTGATAAACTGAAAGAGCTCAATCCATTTAACCTCCTCTTTGTTAAGATAAGGATGACTTGATTAGTATGTTAAGTGTCTATATTTAACAATGGACTCTTCCGTCTAGCAAAGACAGGTCCAACACAATCACAGAACCTGGAAGTTGAAACTAGTAAATACCGCTTACATTTTTAATGGTGAGGGTAACTAACCATTGAAACAGTTTAATAAGTGTCATGGTAGCTTCTCCACTACTAACAATTTTTAAATCAAGACTGAATGATTTTTTAAAAGATCAACTGTAGGTATCCTTCTGGGGAATTTCTATGGCTTGTGCTATACATGAAGTCCGTCTTCATTGATTCTCAACCCACAAGCTGCTTGCAGCCCAGTCAGCCAGGCCCACCGATGGTAATTGCCCCAGGACCCAACAATTCAAAGGGACTGGGGCTCCCAGCCGCTGCTACTGTGGCAGAGTTGCACCTGGAGCTCAGGGCCCTTTAAATTGCTGCTGGAGCATCACTCAGCGCGCTCCAGACAGCTCTGAGGGCAGGAGGAGGGTGCAACACGGTCTGGGCGGTGCTGAGAGCTGGCTATCCCCAGCCCTTCCTCTTCTGCCCGAGGCGCCACCCCTTCCTGGAGCATAGAGCTGGGCTCCCTACATACACATCTTGCCTACGGGCCTGGCAAAGCCGTCAGATCCCCTGCAGTCAGCCCATGTGACATCCTCAGGTATATACAGATAGTACAGACATTGTGTGTAGATACGATCCACATAAAACACAGACAGCTACGTATTCAGCTCACAATGGTAAACAGACTGAGAACCTCTGGACCCGTGGTCACCAACCAGTCAATCACGAGGGATTCTGGGCCCTCCATTTCCCCCCACCCTCAAGAAGCCCCACTACCTACCTCGAGCAACAATAGAGGTAGTGGTAGCTTCCTGCGGGGTGGATGGAAGTCCTACAGCTGCACGTCACTTCCAGGGGTTCCGGAAATGCGCTAGCTGCTTCCTCCGTGGGAGAGGGGGTCAGCCCCGGAGGGAGCACGCAACGGAGGCTTCCCTCCGAGGCTGGTGTAGGAGACTCCCTGCCCCCACTGGCACCCTGCCCCCGAACCCTGTTCCCTCTCCCCTGCCCCCAAACCTTGTCCCCTGCCGCAGAACCTTGTCCCCGCCCTCCTGCCCCCCATTCCCTCTCCCCTGCCCCCAGCCACAGAACTCTGTCCCTCTGCTCCCCTGCTGCAGAAACCCGTCCCCCTGTCCCCCCTCTGCAGAAACCAGTCCCCACTGGCACCCTGCCCCCTACTGCAGAAACCTGTTCCCCTGCCCCACGCTGCAGAAACCTGCCCCCCCAGCACCCTGCCCCCCGCTGCAGAAACCAGTCCCCACTGGCACCCTGAGGAATAAGGGGGCTTCCAAAAGAAGGGGTTTTTCTGACATTTGGTCCAGTCTAGACAGGCCAAATGTTGGAAAAACCTCTTCCTACAGAAGAATTGGGAAAAAAAAGCAGCAGTATAAGGATTGGGGATAGCAAGTGATGGAGAGGAGGAGAATAGAGAGGACGGGGCTTCAAGGAAGGGGTGGGGCGGTAGATCTTGGCTTGGTCTGTCATTTAAAAAGTGATCTAGGAGGTAAAAAGGTTGGAGACCACTGCTCTGGACTATAAGATCACAATGGTCCCTTTGGGCCTTGCACATGGACTCTATGGAAACTTCTCTTTCCCTGTAGCATTTATCTTTGGGGGCAGAAAGGTAACCACTCAGGACTTGCTGCTTCATATGAATGAGAGCGCCCTTCATTCATATGGGGGCAGTGTGGGAGAAAGAAGGAGGCTGTTTAAGGGGACATTGAAATATTGGATAATAAAGGTGATGACTCAAAGGTGTATAAGAGAGGAGTATAGTTCAGTGGTTTGAGCATTGGCCTGCTAAATGCAGGCTTGTGAGTTCAATCCTTGAGGGGACCATGTAGAGATTTGGGGCAAATCTGTCAGCGAAGGTACTTGGTCTTGCCATGAGGGCAGGGGATTGGACTTGATGACCTCTCAAGGTCCCTTCTAGCTCTATGAGACAGGTCTATCTCCATATATTAAAAAGAAGGACAAGTAGTTTGTGTTTGATCCAGAGTTAAAAAGGGGACCAGTGGATGTCAAAACATGGTCTTTGCAGGAGCATTTTGAATAGATTTAAGGGGCGGTAAGATGGCATTTATCATGGTATGATACTTCCAACAGAGAAACACTCCTCTGTAACTTATAGCTGTGCCTACATTTCCTCCTTACTTCTGAAGGTTTGGATTCTATAAGTATATGAACATTGACCAGCCAGAGAGAAGAAATCTGGAGTCCGGGGAGAAAACAGAGCCGACAGGTAGAGACCCTATTGTGAGAGGCAGGATGACTCTCCTGTCTTATCAATTTTTTTTAATGTCTCCTTTTCCCTGGAATGGATGGAAGATGCAGCTGACTTCACGTGCAGTGGAAAGCTTGGCTCATGTGTGCCAAAGAGCCATGGCCAGGTTGAGGGGGCAGGGCCATCAGACTTGCCAAGTTTTGTGAACTTGCACATGTGACATATCATGCACATTATTTAATTATATGACTTGCATATTTATTAATAATTTTGCACATAGCCTTACATTTCATCTTTTAAAAAATGTAGATGTATTGCTTGTGAAAGGTATCAGTGAAAGCTCAGGTTGGGGCAGCCTCCCCAAGCTCTTTTCAGACCCTGACTTATTCTCTCCCCTTGTGGTCCCTAAACCTCAGTTTCCCTCTCCCTTCTCATACAGCCTATCCAGTAGCAACATTCAGCCCCCTCCTCCCCAATCTCAGTGCTCTTCATTCAGTGTTCACATGTGCTAGAGCAGTGTTTCTCAACCTTTTTTTTATAAAGTATCCTCTTTTAAAAAAAAATTATAAGTACCCCCAGTACCTAGAGTTTTCAGACACACAAATTTTTTTTTCTACCATTGCAACACATTTGTTTAAACAACTTAATCATAGCCAGGTGAGCGATGAAATTTTTGGGTGTAAAAAGTACAAAAATAATAAAGCACTGTAAAACTTAAAACAAAAATTCAGTTTTCCCCAAATTTCAGTTGTGTTGACGTACCCCCCAGACTTCTCTCGAGTACCACTAGTTGAGAAACACTGTGCTAGAGGGCCATAGCTGGGGAAGGGGCAAGTCTACACATGCCGAATATCTATGGCTATTGGGAAGACTGGCCCACATGTGTCAAGGATACTAGTACAAGAATTAGCGCAGCTTCCCCTCCCCAGAGCACCCTCAGAGTGTTGGAAGAGGGAATACTCACCATTCACACCATGACAGTGAATGAGAACAAGCCAAAGCAGCTTCCCTGGTGGTGGACCCATAAAGGGGCATGAACAGATGGGTTAACTCCCTTCTGCTTTTGGGTGTGGGTCAGGGCAGCAGGGGCAGCAGAGTAGGTTAGAGATGTCACTGTTATCTATGTTGCAGGCTCTGAGGAAGGGAATCCTGATGAATTTAAGTACACAGACCAGGATGCAAAGAGCACCAGTCCCCCAAGAAATCCCAGCAAGTGGGGAGCAGAGCCAGTGGGAGTTGAGGCAAACCCCAACACAATAGCAGGCTACGGAGACATTTACAGTGACTATTCCCTCCCGGGGCATCGGAAGCTCCTCTTGCTAATAGATGGTAATATGGGAGAGAGACTGCAAAAGAGAGGAGCAAAAAGGCCCCGCATTAAGCCAGCTCACAAGACTTCAGCCAACCAAAGCATCCATCATACTGGTCTAGAAAGAAACCTACCAAGGAGGAGGCCCTATCTAAAAATCAAGGTCAAGGACAGTTCCAGAAACCCTCCTCGTCATGTTAGGGACATCCATGGAAAGTCACTGCCCAAAAGGAGAGTGGGAGACCAAGACCCTCCTTCTAGCACAAGACCTCAAGAGCCCTGGGAACATACACCCAACAATTCCAGGGATTCTGCTGCCAGGATTCCAAGGGAAGTGGGGCCTCTTGAGAAATACCGTAATGCAACCAGCCCCAAGGACCAGCCAACAGGCAATATGCAAGCAAGGAGACAAAATCCGGTTTCTGGCAGAACAAGTAGTAGAGCTGTAAGTGCTGCCAGCCTTGGCAAGCAGACCCTTTATGAAGCCCAGTGGCTAAACCAGGTGGAGTCGTACATTGCAGAGCAGAAGGCAGCTGATGGCATTGATGTGGATTTGGCAAGAGAGCAGGTGGAGTTTCAGCCAGAGCCTGCTGAGCCAGCAGGGGAAGAGAAGGAGGAAGAAGTGGAAGGGGAAGCAGAGGGGGAGGGGGAGGAGGAGGAGGAGGGATTTGAGTACATGCCAGCATTTGATCAGGTAGTAAACTGGGAGCAGACTTTCAGCGCAAGCAGCTTAGACTTCCACGCGCTGCGGACAGACTGGATTGACCTGAAATGCAACACGTCGGGGAACCTGCTGCTGAAAGAGAGGGAGGCCCTGGAGGTCACACGCATCTTCATGAAGAAACTCAACCAGAGAAGCAAAGGGTAAGGCAAAAACTGTCTCTCACAGCCCCATGGTCCTCTCTCACGAGTCTCCATACCATGCTGCATAGGAGCCACAGGATGGTATAAGGAGCCAGTAGAAATTAGAGCGAAAACTCTAGAGGTGAAAAATACAGCCCTAGAAAATGAACTGTGAAGGGGGAAGGGAACCTGAACACCAGAATGGACTGAGAATGGAAGAAAACACCTTCACTGTAACTCACTAGGGTCTGTCTAACACAACGGTGTAGTGGCTGGTGTGAAATGAGTGTAGGTTTCAGTCCAGTTTCCAGTGAGCATGTTCCCAGAACATGTAAACCAGCATTGGCATTACTCCCTCTGTCGCAAACAGCTAAGCATTGAATGGACATAGGATCTGAGCTAATGTCTCCCTGCCAGTTGAGGGTTCAGACTCACTGGCTACATCTACACGGCTTTCCTCTTCCAGAAAAGCCTATGCAAACGAAGCGCAGATTAACATATTGCCATGCTTTATTTGCATAATTAACTAGGAGCTGTCTACACAGCGCCTTTTTATGCAAAAACCCCCTCTTGTGCAAGAGCCATTCTTCCTGAAAAAATGAGGAAGAACAGCTCTTGTGCAAAAACCTCTTGCGCAAAAACGTCTTCTAATTAATTATACAAATGAAGCGCAGCAATATGCTAATCTGCACTTCATTTGCATAGGCTTTTGCGGAAGAAGGAAGCTGTGTAGACGTAGCCACTGACAGGATGCAAGAAGGTTACTGCCACCCATGCTGTGCCTCTCCAGTACTAGAATAACTTAAACTGACTTTGAGCAGTGATTTTTGGCGGGATCTTTATTTCCCTTTCTTCATCAGCTATTCTGTCTTGGTTTGGATCCCAGATCTAATCCCAAGTGACTAACCCTGAGGCCAGTCAAAATCCTAAACCTGATGTGAGTCATGGGGGGTGGTGCAGTGACGCTGTAGCCTGGGCGTGAAAGGGTTAATGACATTCCTGGCTGAGATGCCCTGGAGAGGAGTGACTGGTGGGGGTGGGGAGGAATGTATATCACTCTGTTGCATCCCTGCAGGAGATTCCTCCTGCAGCGCATTGTAAATGTGGAGAAGCGCCAGGACCGCCTGCGCGGGAGCCGCTACCTGCTGGAGCTGGAGCTGCTGGAAAGGGGAGGGCAGCTCATGCGCTTTTCAGAGTACATCTTTGCGCGGGGCTGGCAGGGCATCAGCAGCGACAAGCAGGAGGAGATGAACATGAGGAACCTGGCATGGGGCCGCCGACGTCAACTGATGGGAGTCGCGAATGAGCCGGACCTGTGCTGGCCTCTGGGCTTCTCCTGGAACCATCGTGCTGTTGTCCACTTCATAGTACCAGGTCAGGAGATCTAGGCTCTTCCAAAATAAAACATGAGTGGGGAGGTTGTGGTCTGATCCTGATCCAGCCTTCGAGTGGGACTTTGCTGGGAACTGGTCCAGACACGGCTCTGAACACCGTGTCTGTGCCAGTGTCCACACCTCGCTCCACTACCTTTTCCCTCCAAATGAAACTGCATCAGAAGTAGAACCGACCCAGCCGCAGGAGTGCTTTGAACTCCCTGAAGTATGACTCTCAGAATAGACTAGGAATGGGCTCACCCTGCAATACCAAGATGTGAATCAAAATGGCCACCAAGCTCAGGGCATTCATATCTGGGTTTTCTGTTTGGGCCTGTCCCTAGATTGCTCCCTGATACCAGTGTTGTCTCTAATTTTTTTTATGTCCATGTGCAGAACGAATTTTGTTATGTGCCCCAATAGGGAGGTGGTGTGTGATAGATCATGTCCATATGGGTGCACATAGCAAAACTCATTCTGCACATGGATGGTGTATGGTGGGGATGGGGCCGAGAGGTTCAAAGTGTGGAAAGGAGCTCCAGACTGGAGCACTGGGTTGTGATATAGGGGGGCTGAGGGCTCTGGCTGAGGGGGCTGGTTCTGGGGTGGGGCAAGGGCTGATGGGTTTGCGGCACAGGCTGCCCCAGGTGGAGAGAGCTACCTCAAGCCCCCTCTAACCACAGAAGCTTGGGGCCAGGTGAAAGGCATCTCTCCCCAGCCACAGCAGCTCCAGCAGGGTGGGCCAGGGCATGTATCCCCCAGTCACAGCAAGTCCGTGCCAGGGCTAGGTTGGGACCAGGGAGAGAGGTGCTAGACACGGGGCTTAATAGGTGGCTGCGCAGCTTAGAGGGAAACTCCTATTTGGATCTGACTGGAGGCTGAAATCTCAGCTGTCTGCAGTCAAGGCATGAATTCAATTTTGCTTTGATTTTGTTCTTCTCCTATCCCTGTCCCCACCATGATTAGTAAAAAACCAGGCACGCTGGGTATTGCAATTCATTTCTGACATGGAGGAACTGTCCAGAGTTACCAAGGACCCATATTTCAATGTCATCATCGCAGACTACAGCAGTGATGACATGGATGTAGAGAAGGCTCTGAAAAGGTCCAGCTTACGCAGGTGAGCATGCCACCTATTCACACACAAACGACACACCGGCACGCCCCTGCGAACACAGAACACACATTAATCTCCCCAGCCATCTGCGTAAAGAAACTCAAACACACGCACCCCTGCAGACAAAAGCCACACACACATCCACTCTTGCATTTGTATACCACATACCCTGTCACCATCTGCCTTCACACATGCCTCTTGTACAGTCCATCCACCTTTTTGCATCTCCCTTTTTGCAACTCCTGTTCAAGTTTGCGGTAAAGAGTCAAAGGCAAGTCTCCAAGTGGTAGAGAAAGGGGGAAAGCCAAGAAGGTGACAAATCAGTGATGAGTGGGACTGAAAGAAAGGAGAATTTAGAAAGCTAACTTCTGTGTCTCGCTGTAACAATTATCTAAAGTAGCCATCTGCACCACACACCATCAGGACCTTCTCCTTTGTGTTCTAGAGCAGCATCTCTCAAACTGGGGTCCTGATGTGAAAGGGGGTCTAAAGGCTATTCTGGAGGGGTACTGGGGTTGCAAGAGCAGCAGTTGCTGGCCATGTGCCCCGCTCTGAAGGCAGTGTCAATGCTAGCAGCAGCTCAGAAGTATTGGTGGCAATACCATACCATGCCACCAGTCTGTGCTGTTGCTGCTGCAGGTGGTGCTGCCTTCAGAGTTGGGCAGGCAGAGGGCTGCACCCCTGTTCGCCCTCCAACTTTTGGTAGTATCCTCTCTTTGGGAACTTGAAATATGGTAAGCCATGGAGGGGGAGGGGAATGTCGTCACAGTCTGAAATATTTTCAAAGATGGGCCAGCTAAGAAAGGTTTGAGAGCCACTCTTTCCCATTAGTAGGTCTAGGCTAGGACTCCAGAATGCCAAGTAGTGCTAAACAATCTCCCCAGGCCTGTCCTCACAAGAGACCCTATACTGTATATAAAAAGAAACAAGGCCTCATAAGAACATAAGAATGGCCATACTGGGTCAGACCAAAGGTCCATCCAGCCTATTATCCTGTCTGCCGACAGTGGCCAATGCCAGGTGTCCCAGAGGGAGTGAACCGAACAGGTACTGATCAAGCCATCTCTCTCCTGCCATCCATCTCCACCCTCCGACAAACAGAGGCTAGGGACACCATTCCTTACCCATCCTGGCTAATAGCCATTAATGGACGTAACCTCCATGAATTCATCTAGTTCTCTCACAAACCCTGCTACAGTCCTAGCCCTCACAACCCCCTCAGGCAAGGAGTTCCCATGTAGCCTCCTTACACAAGACTGGAATGTGAACTAACCAGAAGTTTGATTTAAAGTTGCAACTTTGTTTTTTCCCTTTTCCATCACTGTGACACCATGCAGCTGCCCTTTGCTCTGGAACCAGCTAGGAGCAGTTCCACCGGATGAGACCTCAGATATGTGCCAAATCATACAACCAAAGAGTGCTTTGTGCTGGTGAAGCACTTGTGGGTGGGTTTCAAAGTACTTTTGAGATACCTATTCTGGAATGCAGGTCTCAGTTAAACCCACATCTCTGCGGTCTAGGCCATGATTATTTCAACCACCTGTGGGGCCCTGGAAAGTGCTCACTGTGCTGCATAGGGCCTGAAGGTGAGGGTGAATGTGGATTACACTCTAATACAATAGCATCCATGCGTACAATTGAACATTCCCAAGAGTTGTAAGTGAGCACTGAACCAAGATGCTTCCTCCTCCACTCCCAATATCTCCCTGATTTCCTTGAGAGAATTCTAGAAACTGGGGGCAGCTGCAAGGGAGCTAACGAGCCTCACTAGAAGGAGTTGTTGTGTGGCTAAAGAACTCAACCTGATTCCTGTCTGTCTTGCCAACAGTTATCAGTACTTGAAGCTGACAGGGAATTTTGAGCGTTCTGCAGGGCTGCAGGCTGGGATAAACCTAGTGAAGGTGAGTGCCTGACAGCTGTGGCACCCAAGCTGCAGAAAGATGTGCAGTCCCTGTACATCACCGGCACCGTGTACTCACGCGCCCCCACCTGTCATTCGGAAACCTTTGTCTTTCGGCATTGCCAGGGTCAGTGCACATGTCCCGTTCATGCTGCCTTGGCAGTGTGCCTCAGTCATGACCTGGAGGGGCCACACTGAGGAGATCAGTCTCTGTGGCCCATTCAGTTCTTAGCCTCCCACTTGGGACAACCAAACAAGGAGGGGAAACATGGTGCCAGTGGCTTCTGGGATGTGAATGCTGCCTGCAAGGAAATAGACTCTGGTAACATATTTCACACCCGTCACTGAACAGCCATTGCATGGCAACAACGTTACAAGCCTGAAGTTGGATTTGGATTTGTGACCTTGTGGTGAAAGATACTGTTTTAATTCATTCCCAACCCACCACCACTTGCTCACCCTACACAGGCCTGCTTTAATCCAGTCTATATGTTTCCAAATGCATTTCCCACTTTTTTACTGATGAGAAAGCACCGTGTCCCCCCAGCGAGGCTCTGAGTGAGATGGGGACAGACCACATCAAAGCAGGCTTGATTCCCCAGCTGCCACAGCACACTCCAAGATCTCAGAGGAGGCTTTGGGCCCCATGTGCACTGAGGGTGAGCTGCTTGTGGCACAGGAGTCATGGGGCAGAGACTAGGAGCTTGATTCTTATTTACATGAGGGCCCCTTTAAACTGCTCTGCCAGTGCAGAAGGGCCTTAGAGTGAGTGTAAATTATATGTAGAGCAGTGCAAAGGGACCCTGCTGTAAAAGAGGATGAGGCCCTATGTAACCTGGACAATTATGGGGCGTCAGTTGCTGGCTGCTGGTTGGCTTTTGCCTATCTGGGCTGTGAGAGAGGTGGGTGGCATTGTAGTCTTTGGGTAGAACTAGGATCATTCAGCAGGACCTGGATTGGAAAATCATCCTAGTTCAACAGTGTTAACAATAGGTACAAGTGGGGCATAATCCAGATAGTCAAAAGTGAGAGTAGGATGTGGATGTGGCTGATAGCAGTGTCAGCCAGGGTAGTGCCCACAAACACACCCACCGTTGATAAGTGGTGCTGCCAGGTCGGTGGCAGGGGGTGAAATCTCTCTATGACTTGATAACTGTGTGATTGGTTCCAGGATCCACACAGTATCATCTTCCTGTGTGATCTCCACATCCACTTCCCAGCTGGGGTCATCGACTCGATTCGGAAGCACTGTGTGGAGGGCAAGATGGCGTTTGCACCCATGGTTATGAGGTTGCAGTGCGGTGCATCTCCGCAGTGGCCTGAAGGTAAGAGGCCAGAGCCTGGGGGAAGGTGCTTGTTGTCTGAAATACCCTCCGGATATGTTCCTTCACTGTTATGGGGGCCCTGCAAAATCTTGACCTTGCGGGAATTACCAGGGCCACTAAGAGAGTGAATAAATATTGGATGGGGTTTAACTGAGTTTAAAATCTCAATGCCAGACGCCAAGGGAATTGGTACTGTGCATTGTATCAGTGTGTTAAACAAGCAGAGCCATATAAGGCATGTGAGTGATGTACTGATGCAGGATCCCATTTAGGGACTTTTTATACACTTGGCTTCCTCAAGAAAATCTCCTCCCTCTATCAGCTTCTCTCCCCTCCCTCCAGCACCTTCATCTGCTCTCTTCATTTCTTTCTGCTGTGGCCATAACTTGTTCCCAGGTTCATCTCCACTGGGCCCAAACTGACCCAAGGGGATTGATTGATGCAAGGGCCACCAGAGCCACTGCCTGAGGGCTTCTCACTTTGATGTGAGCTCATTGTTCTGTTTTCATTGGGCAGAGAAGAAGCTCTGCCAAGATGAGCTGAGAGACAGCAAGTCAAGGGGCAGCATGGCTGTGCAGGTGCATGCAGTGCAGCACTGCTGCTAGGTACAGGTGGTCCTCCAAGGAGGGAGGGTGGGACTTCCTGGGATTCTATCAAAATCAGGGCAAAATTCCAGTTTCAGTATTAACTCTCAAGGGACGGGGACAGACCCTCGATGTTGGGATAAGGCAGGTGAATCAGAAAGTATGTTGCTGTTACATAAGAGGTGAGAGCATCTGTCAGATATAAAAGGATCACATGCTCTCTAGCCACTTTTAGAACTGGTTCTTGGGGTGCCCTGAACATTAACACCTTGTACCTTGGTGCTGGATTTGTTGCCACTAGAATTGCTGGGATTAGTTTGTTTGTTCTTCCCATTCCTTTGGCTCAGGTATTGTCCCGGGGAAGTGTGGTTGTTTGTTCAAGTGTGGGAATCTCCTGCTTCATTCAGAAGTGATTTAGGATGCCTGCACGGCTGAGGACTTTTTGGTTGTGTCCGCAGGCTATTGGGAGGTGAATGGATTTGGTCTCCTAGGCATATACAAGTCTGATCTGGATCAGATTGGAGGAATGAACACCAAAGAGTTCCGGGATCGCTGGGGAGGAGAGGACTGGGAACTCGTGGACAGGTGAGTGGAGATGTTTCATCAGCTCTGCCCTTGCAAGGGGTTCAGGAAAGCAGTCTCATGTAGTCCTGAGGTGACAGGGAAAGAGAGAGAAGTGAGCTGGAATTCCTGCTGAAGTAGAACAGTAAGAAATGAAGGTGACAAAGGGCACAGAGGGTGAGCCCCTGAGGATGTTCCTCTTAAGCAACACATTTTCTGGCAGAGCTAAAGGCTGCTATAACCAGAATGCCTCCTCATAGCCACTGACACAGGAATGGAGAGGGCTATCTCCAGAGTCCTGGCCCCTTCCTGACACTCCCTGGGTGGGCATTGGGTACATCAGGCATGGACAGTTGCTCCCAGTGCATATTTTCAACCCCTTCCTGCTCTTTGAACAGTGCTGAGTATAATGGGGTCCTGATCTCAGCTGTGGCCTCTAGGTTCTAGAACAGATAATACATGCCCAGCAGAGCAGCTATGAGGAATAAGGTCATTCGGGGCCAGATGGGGCACTTAAAATTTTTTTAAAAGTTTATGATATAAGATATCCCTTTCCCTTTCAGTATGCTGTACAAGTCCTAGACCTCTGCAGCCCTTGGTTGTGAGCCTTAACGATCTGTTGGGCCAGTCCATTAGTGCAATGGTTTGTTGTATGACACTGTACACAGGAGACTGTTGCATCACCTAAGCCACCCATACTGCCAGCTCTTCCTTGCAGTGTCTCCTTGAGCTGATTGTCTCTTGAATTTTCCCTTCTCCACAGGATCCTGCAGGCTGGCCTGGAAGTAGAACGGCTCTCCCTGAGGAACTTTTTTCACCGATTTCACTCCAAGCGTGGCATGTGGAACCGACGACAGCTGAGGACACTGTAATGTTCAGCCCCAAAGCTGCCCGGCAGAGCCAGCCATCCTTGCATCAGAGCATGCACTTCACCTAGGCACGCAGCCGAGAGTACCCACGTTTCTCTCTAGAGCCATCAGAGGAGGTCAGACTCACATGTGCTTGTGCAAAGGGATGATCAGAAGTCTAGAAGTGGGAACTTACCTTTGGCACTCATGAGCCATTGGGTCCCAGACGCAGGATCAGTGACTCGCTCTGTATTTGAGGGAGCCTTGGACAAGCAAAGGACTGGTTACTCTGACACTGATGCACCTGGAGCCCCTGGCTGATGGTACGATAGGTATGGTGGTGAGCAGGCTGGATTGTCTTGCATGGTGCAAACTGAAGAAAAGGAAAACATCCCTGTTACAACCAAAATGGATTATTTACAATAAAGTTGCTGCTTCTTTTGATACTTGAAAAAGACTCTAATACCCATGTCTTTGGACAGGGGACCAAAGGAACTTCTCTGAACTATGTTGTGTCCTCATCCTCATGTACCTGCCCAGACAAGACTGAGGAGCTGTTAGGCACTTTAGGGTGCCAGTGTTTTGCCCTATTTCCTACCCTTTCATTTCAATCACTGGGAAAATCTACAATCCTATTCAACAAACCATGGGCTATATCTAGAAACCCAAATAATTTTCCCTCAGGAAAGACCTCATTTGCCTGCAGCCAGCTGGGGCTAGTGTTAAGAACCACACTTTGGGTAGCTGTTCCCTGCCTGAGGCTCATGCTGGGTACTTGGACAGGGGAGGCTATCTCACTAGGAACTGACAAGCCATATCAGCATCTGTAGGCCAGTCAGATAAGTGTGTGTTCCAGCAATAGCTGGGAACTCATAATAGAGGGAAATAGAATGTGTCTTTGTCAATGAGAAGGAGAATTTTTGTGCTCCTTAGACCTGGTCCGTCACACACAGCATCTGGGGGTTAAATTAATAAGTTATGATTTCACAGGTTTTCTCCATTGTAGATGCTGTGTGAGTGAAGAGCAGTTTGTCTGCATAGTAGAAGAACAGGAGCAACTGAAAATGCTGCACTTATGGAAGGACCAGATAAGCCTTGTGCTGGCACTGGCGAGGTGGACTTAAGACCTGGGGCTTGCACGGATGACAGGACTGTGGAAGTTTGGTGATTGCACTTGTGAAAGGGTTTTGCATTGGTGAAAGGAATATGAAAGGGACCTTCCTTGTTCAAACTATTGCCCCAACCAAAGTCAGTGGTGAAACTCCTGTTGACTTCAGTGGGGTAAGATTTCCCCCTAATGCCTGGGTTTCAGTCCTTTCTCGTAATTCAAGGAGTGCAGAGATCCCCAACTTGGCTGATATGGACTAAATCAGTGCTCCACCAACCAGCAACCTCCAGGGCTGGGGAGGACATGCTACACAGAGTGGAGCAATGGTGAAAAATGTCTTCATAACTAGGGAAGGAACTGTTCATGTTTAGAGACTGAAAAATAACATGAAAGTGATTTTTGGAGGGGAAAAGAAGTGACAGATGAAAATTGGTTTTAGAAGTTTAATTATTTGGCAGCTGATTGTTTCTTACTGGAATAATTGATATGCATTGTCAGATGCATTTTCAGTGCCTGTCCTATCATGCCGCTTTCTTCAGGGGCTTGTGCACATACGTGCAGGGTACAACAAATCTCTAGCACTTGCAGACTCTCTTTCCAAACTCGGGAATCCTTGGAACTGTTAATCTCATAGCATGTCTGAACTGGCTCTGAAGAAATGAGTGTGGAACAGGGACTGGCTGGCCTAGAAGATAAGCAGTTGGATCCAATGAATTAGAACTAGTACTGAGCACTTGTGAAGGGGAGAGTATCGTTTTGCCAGTGGGGAAAGTGAAGCATGGATAGTCAGAAACAGCCCTCGGGTCTCACAGTACTGGAGCTAGTCATAGAAACAGGGATGCAGTCCTTGCTCCATTAATAGCAATAGCACAACTCCCTTTGACTTCAGTGGGATTAGGATTTCACTTGGGATCTTGTGGTGCTCACTCAGCTACGCTCCTTTCTTTGTGCCTTTCAACCACATTGGTAGTGATCAAAACCACTTATTTTCTAAGGGCTCTCTGTTGGTCTGTATGAAATGGGTGGTAGGGTCTTCAGTCCTATTCCCAGAGGGCAATTACGCACAGCACAAAAGCCACCATCACAACTGGCACTAGCTGGCAGCCTCAGCAGAGTGTCCTCAGTAGGAATTCTCCATGGAGACTGAACCCACCTGTCACCCCTTGAAGTAGTCAGTAGAGGTCCAGCTTGAGACTGCCCCATGGCAGTACCTGCTCCAGGGCTGTCAGGCCAGCATGAAATGCATATGAAAAAGTCAAGGGTTTAGCCCTAAGGCTGTTCCTCTGCGCACACACCCCAATCAAAACCAAGAACAGAGAGAGGAAGCTAAGGCTCAAAGATTCTGGCTCAGGACTGCTCTCTCTCTCTCTATGCACTGATGGGACTGAGGTGGGGCATGGGATTCTCCATCAGAAAGGAGACAGGTCTCAGGAATGACAGTTCCCCAAAGATCATAAACGGGTTATGCAAGGGGGTGGCAGGACTCACCCCTGCAGCGCCACCTTCGGCATTAGCTCGGTCCAACAACGCACCTTCCTCTAGTGAGGGGTGGGGAACCTTTTTTGCATTGGGGGCCACTGACCCACAGAAAAATCAGTTGGGGCCGCACACAAGTGAGAAGCAAAAAAAAAAAAAAAATCTAACCCTCACTGATGTGGCCCCTGACTGAGGAGAAAGACACTCCCCACATTCCCCTTGCACACCAGAGCCTAGGGGAGCCTGAACTAGTAGATTTGATGTTCTCCAGCCCTGCAGGAGGATGGCAGTGGGGAGGGGCTGAAGCACCAGCGTGGGCTCCCCAATACTGGGGAGAGGGAGCCCTGAGCCTCAGGGGCTGGATCCATGCAAGCTGGGAGCTGCATCCAGTTCCCGGGCCTTCGGTTCCCCACCCCTGCTCTAGTGTGTCTCACCCACTGTCACTTTTGCTCTACCTCTGGGAACCACATTGCTCCGCAGTTCATAGCATCTTTTTCAGGGCACAGCCCTCCGGCCATGCCCCACTTGGTTCCTTCCCCGCTTCCAGAGGACCAATCCTCAGTCCAACCACCTGTCTTGGTGGCAAACTGCAATCTTTGGTCTAGCCACTCTCCTCAGTGGCAGGCTGCAGTTTATACCCTAGACACTCCCCTCAGTGGCAAGTCAGGGAGAAGGCCGAGCCCACGCACTACTCCAGGGACCCTATTTTCCAGCAGCCATGTTCTGCCACTCCGCCAACTTTTTCACTGTTTCTTTAGGTCAGTTCCCCATAGCCCTAACACCTTCCTGACCCTTTATATCAGAGGTCTCAGGCTGGCAGTCCTAAGGCTGGAGCTTACTCTTACTCCTCTGTCTGCCCAGCACTGCTCTAGCTAAGGTAGCCTCTAAGGCATCCAGGCCTTCTCCCTTGCACTCCAGGGAGAGACTGACTTGCTTTTTGAGGAGCCCTTCTTATATGGCCCTCCCTGGCCTTCATTGGCTGCTCCAACAAGTCATCTCCTGATTAGCTCTCTACAAGCCTTTTCCCATTGGTTGGGTTTTGTGCAGCCTTTCTAAGGGCTACTTTAACCCTCCATCTACATGGGTGGGGCAACTGCTCCACCACAGGCTATGGGACGCTTGGCTTTACCAAAGTGGAGAAGTGGGCCTCTCCAAAAACTCAATCTCCTTTCCATTGGTATTATTTGATGGCATCAGATCCTTCCCACTGTCTTGTGAACTCTGGGATTGAGATTATTTTGCAATCCAAGAAAGGGGTTGGAATGGGTTTTACCATGAAATAATCTATTCTATGAAAATGATGTGACTTTTTTGTAATGATCTGTAATGTTTCCCTGATATGAATGTCTTGCCTTCTCTCATGGCTTATATATGTCCAAAATGTTATCTAGACACCAATGCTTTGTGTTTTAATTCTGTACTGTACCTCTGAATTCCACACCTTAAAGTGGCTTTGTGCCTTAAAGATGATTCCCAGGCCTCCCCTCTATGAGGAGGGGGTAGCCTGGCACCCCAAGGGTTTTATAAAGACAGTTTTTTCCTACAAAAGCTCGTCTGTCTGTGCGTTCCTCAAACGTCTGCCAGCAACACTCTTTGGTGATTAAAGGTCAAATGTTCTTCTCTTTGTCTCACCCAGCAAAAGACAAGGTTAATACTTGGGATATAAATTGCTCTGTACCCCAGTGGGCATGCTGCAGAGACCAAGACAAAGGGGGAGAACTTGGGGGTCAGAACATAATCTGTTTTTCCCCACGGAAGCAAGGGGGTTGCAGGGGATAGACAGGAGGACATAGAGCAGTTTCCTATTTATCAGGGATGCATCACAGGTAGGCCTGCCAATGGGGGAGAGGAGGGGCAAAGAAGGCAGTTGCCCCAGGGCCCAGTGATTCATAGGGGCTCAGAGCTTCCAGCCCCTGCCACTGTTATTACAGCAGCGGCAGCAGCCAGAGCCCTGAGCCCTTAAAATGGCTGCCAGAGTGCCACGCTCTGGTCTCCGGGCGGCTCTGAAGCTACCTTCAGCCCTGCCCCTTCTGCCCGAGGCCCTGTTCCTTCTGGGAGCATGGAGCTGCCCTCGCTCCTCCTCCACTTTTCCCATGGGCCTACGAAGGCTGTCGGCTCCCCTGATCATAGGGATTGAAACAGAACAGTGAGACAGGCTAGATTTCTACCCCAACCAGTGAGGGTAGAACCTAAACTCAAATATGAAAATAATTGACAAGTCAAAAATACCCAGTTTTTGAGTGTGACAGCAAGAATCCAAAAATCAGGCTTCCAGAAAGAATCTGTTAATTCACAATGGTCTGAAGAGACACAATCTCAAAGTAGTAATTAAAAAATGTAAATCCATTTTCCAGTTCAGTGGAATTCTCAGCAGGATTAAAATTTTGTATTTAATAACACACCTGTTACTTATAACACCTTAAATGATAACACTGAAAAAGGTTTTAAACCCAGTGTACTCTTGAAGATGTATATGCTATTTTTTGCTCCTCACTTAAGGTAGATATGTAGAGATAGGCTGGTGTGTTCCACTTCATTTAGTCAGGTACATGTCCTATTTCTCCTGTAGTACCATGTTATCTTAGAGCAGTGGTCTCCAACCTTTTTAAGCACAAGATCATTTTTTTAATTTAAGTGCAATCCAGGATCTACCTCAGACCCAAATACCCTTGCCCTGCCTCCTTTGTGCCCCTTCTCTGAAGCCCTACCCCTACTCACTCTGTCCTCCCTCCCTCCCCTATCCTCTCTCCCTTTCACTGGGCAGGGGCAAAGGGTTGGGACCCTGGCTCTGGTCTTGGGCTAAGGGATTTGGAGTGTGAGAGGGGCTCTGAGCTGAGCCTGGGGTAGGGAGTTGGGGTGCAGAAGGAGAATCAGGGTACAGACTCTGTAAGGGAGTTTGGGTCCAACGGGTTCAGGGCTAGGACAGGGGTTTGGGGTGTAAGAGGGGGTTCATGACTGGGGCAGGAGTTCAAGATTCTGGCTCTAGCTGGACATTACTTACCTCAGGTGGCTCCTGGGTGGTGGTGCAGTGGGGCTAAGGCAGACTCAGGCCCTGGCCCTGCACCACTCCCTAAAGCAGCCAGCAAACTCCTTCCATCCCAAGCCCTGTACCCCAACCCCCCATCTGTTCTGTGGAGATAGAATACAGGGTGGGAGGGGGGCACCCTGACATCAGTGCCCCCTCCTCTCCCTTCCCTGCCCTGCCTGCCCTGCCCTGCCCAGCAAGCAGGAGGCTCCCGGGGTGGGGGCAGCTCCAAAGCAAAGGCAGGGCCGGCCCACAACATTTTGGCACCTGAGCCGGGGAGCTCAAATGACGCCCCCATGCCCCCTCGCTTGGGCCAAAACTTTGAAAGGTCTCAATTCTCTGGGTGCTAGTGGAGCCTCCCTCCATAGTCTGGCACCTGAGGCAGCCACCTCAGTTCGCCTCATGGTAAGGCCAGCTCTGGGCAAAGGGCAGGAGATGAGCAGCAGTGGCAGGAGGGGCAGCAAGTGCTGGCACTTGATAGCCTCTTGGCCAAACCAGTCAGGATCACCTGTCAGAGGCTCCAAGATCTACCAGTAGATCCCGATCTACTGGTTGGTGACCACTGTCTTAGAGAGTATCTAATAGGGTCCTGTGGTGGTATCTGAGCATAGTATTTATGTGCTATGGGGTTTAAGTTGCAGAGAAATTCTTAATGGTTTTCAAAAATGCATCTCATTTAATTTTTGTAAACAATCTTGAAAACACTTTTATTCATATTACTCCCACTAAAACAACCCACCAATCTATATTTGAGACATAAACTCTTCAATAGTGTTACTTTTAAATATTGCCAGTTACAAAATATCTGGACATAGTATGATTACTTTTGCTCACAAAATAAATATAATTGAGCATAAAACTCATAAAACTCATAAAATATTAGTTAATATTGAATATGAGAAGCAGACAATTAAAATCAGAAATAGGTGCTTTACCTATGCACAGGAGCAAGTTTGGAAAATGCCTTTTTGCAACTTTTTGTGAAGCTTGTTAGAAATCACTGCACAATTTGCATTACCTTTGAAAAATCAATGGAAATTTCATTCCTGCAAAACAACACATGCTTTACATAATCAACCTGCATAAAATACTTTGCACACAATTGTTAAAGATTAATTCAGGAGTTCTCTCTCTCCATTCAGCTGATAGGATTCTGCTGAGGTCAGTAAAAAATTGAAGGACGGGACCCTAAAGCTGGTGCCACACACACAGCCTGCAAGAAAAACAAAAGATGCAAGATAAGACTCCATGAGATGCTTCAGGCCAGTAAGTATTACATAGAAGATTCAGAAGCTATTCATAGAAGATAACATGCGCCTGTGTTACCTCTTGCCATTCATTCCCCTCCACACACATTGTACGAAAGCTTGCCACAAAAGCATGCCACCATTGTTTGTAACATTTTTTTTCTTTCTATTTGCCCTAAGTATTTTCCTTAATTCATAATGGAGCCCCAGCTAGTGTGGCCACCAGTCCCTTGTTTTAGCAGATGTCCCTTGACCAATTTCAACATTGAAGTTTATGATAATTGCACTGTAAACTTGAGAGAAAATACATGTTATGCTAAGGGACACCATTTGGTGGTTCCCTAAAGTCCCTTACAATAAAGCACTGTTCCTTAGTTTTCATATAGTTTTCCTTATTTCCATCCAACAAAGATGGTCACCCTATCCCCATCTCTTCTAACACTGCATAATTCTAGGCCAGTGAGATGACTTCTGTGCTTGTAGGTTAACATGTGCGTAAGTGCTTGCAAGATTGTGGCTTAGGATAGCATTTAGAGGCCTTAAATTCTATTTCATGCTTTTCATGCTGAAGAATCCCAAAGTATTATATGAACAAGGCCTGATTGACTCCTGTGTAAGAAAAACCCAGAAAGGGGAGTTAAAAGTGTTGCCTGTGTATTAATTGGTAGAGGTTGCTCTCTATCGCACTTAAAAGAGGAAGGTAATCGTTGCTGCAACAAATATGGCATTCCATCCCTAAACCCCATAGACCTTGCAAGATCCAAATCCAGTGGCATTTCGTGAAAGCCTTGTGCCTCTGCATTGAATCCAGGATCTTGCCTCCATCTCCAATCCAAATTCCTATGGGACTCTCTTGCTGGCCATGGCCCCAGCATCGTTGGTGGGACCCACTCAGGCAAGAACTATAAGCTATTATTATCTCCTCTCGGACTTGAGATCCCACCCCACTTTAAAGCTGTGAAACCTGGTTCAGATTTGATTTGCAAACCCAGTCATTTGTCTGGAGTACTAGTCACATGACTCTGATCCAGGAATAAAGGTCAGAAATTAGATTCCTAAAATAGATACCACCACATAGCAGTGGTCATTCGGAAGAGCTCCCTTCCCTATTGATTCTATTTCCTCCCACCACCCTTGCCAGCATTGATCCCTCTTCTGATCCCTTCCAATGCCCGAATATCTCTTTGCAGCCAGGTCCATTACCATGTATGTGCCACATCCTCCTTTCCACTGTCTGGCTCCCCTCCCATGGCACCTATTCATTATCCAGCTTGGGATTTGCTATCTGCTGGAGACCAGCTGCTGTTATCAGTTGCCTGATGCATCCCATAAATGTGGACTCATGACATTCTTGCTTTAGAAATGAGGCAAGGAAATTCCTTTTCCTGAGAGATCCTGTCCCATAACCCAGGCTTCCCAGGGGACAACGCTAGGCTCAAAGGGGCCATGTGTATGTGTGTAGGGCTGGCCCCCATCTTCCCTTCCACAACAGCACTGATCATTTCTGTGACTCTTTGACTGCAGGATCAGTTGACCCTCCCAAAGGTGAGTGGTAGTGGGCCCTCGTCTCTTCATTACCTGATTCCCTTGCTCTCCAGGACTCAGTAAGGCCTCCTGGTATTCCTGGTAGGGTAGAGACCAGTCTTCTGCACACCAAAGGCGGTGATGAAGATGTTGAGGATAACGGTGATGAAGATCAGAGCCGTGGCAGCATTATTGAGCATGTTCAGGCGCTGCTGCTTTGACACATCATTCAGGTTCATCCGAGCTGAGGGAAAGCCCCAAAGAAAGGGAGAATTGAAAACTGGCTCAAAACCTCATGAGGGGTGAGGAACTCCCACATGCGACCCCCAGTTTGCCTGGATCTGGCCCCCGAGGCCGGGGCTCCCCCAGCATTGGGGAGCCCACACTGGTGCTTCAGCCCCCCTGCTATCCATTTGTGGGGCTGGAGCACTCAAAATCTACTACCTTTGCTCCCCCTCTCCCCTCCCCGCCCCCCCCAGGCTCTAGTGTGTGAAGGGAGAGTGGGGAGTGTCTTTCTCCTTCTCAGTCAGGGACCACGTCAATGATGGTTTGTTTTTTGTTTTGTTTTGGGTTTTTGCTTCTCATTTGTGTGTGGGCCCCAACACATTTTTCTGTGGGTCAGCAGCCCCTGGCCCAAAAAAGGTTCCCCACCCCTAAAGGAACCGTGTCTTGGTCTTACTGCTGACCACACATGAAGCAGTAGCAGGAATAAGCCTCAGGGATTAGAGCACTGTTGTTGGGAGAATTATTTTATTAAAGCTAGAGTTCGTGGGGGGAGGAGGAGGCAGAACAGTGCAAGTTAATCGAGAAAGGTCTAGTTTTCTGAAGCACACCCGCAGGGCCCACGCACACCCCAATGAAGTCAATGGGCGCTGTTGGTGATGAGTGCCTCTGACAATCAAGCCCTATATAAACAAGGGAGTTACAGCTGTCTACAGTCCAGGTTCTTTCTTACTCCATTGTCATTCCTCGCAGTGCCAAACGGGCTGGGCTGGCACACGCACACACATGCTGAGAATGACAGGCTTTTGTTTATCAGCTGAGGGGAGGCTCCAGACAGGTTGGGATTGGTGGAGACTTGCCAATTCAGACTGCTGTCTATGCTAGAAGCACTATGGCTACAGTGTAGACTTTTCCTACAGTGACAGAAGGGGTCTGCTGTTGCTGTGGTAATGCTGCAAATGTTTTACACCCCTGAGCCACGTATTTGGGTCAACCTAACTTTCCAGCATAGCACAGTGTGTAGGTGCAGAGAAAGACCTCTGCCAACAGCCTATTACATTTAGGGGCGGTGAGGAGGATAGGGCTCTTGGCATTAGAAAGAGGGCAATGGGAGATTTTTAGACAAAGAATAGAGGCACTGGTGTGCTTGTCAGTGAGGGCCAGGAAAGGTTTCCCCAAGTGGTGGGGGCACTGGATGAGGTGGCACAGGGAGGGGAAAGGTGCTTAGGGAGGGCTGGCTGCTCAAGCTCTTCTTCAAAGTGTGTGTGTGGAGAAAAGCATCAGGGAAGGTGTAAGAGGCTCTGGAGACGGGTGTGCTGGCAGTGCAGTCACCTTGTAGTGAGGCAGAGTGACCTTCCTCTGAGCCTGAGGGGGAGGAACTATCCCATGCCCCCTAATCTGCAAAGCCCTTCCCCCTGTGCCAGAAGCAGAGGGGTAGGACCAGACAGGCCCTGCAGCTCAGTTGCTCTGCCTTGCTGCTGAACTCTGAACCAGTGACCAAGCTGTGCCCTGCCCTGGAGCTGGAGGAGACTGCCTGTGGTGGAGGGGAAGTGCTGGGACTGCCATCCACCATGTACTCTGAGGATCCTGGGCTATGGAGCCATGCTAAGGATGGGAGATAGGAAGTAGCCCCCGGGAACCAGACATTAGTCCGTTTGTGTTGCGGGGAGATGAGTCAGCGTGTTTTGATAACTTCCATGCTGACCAGGTGGTGGGACCCCCCTGACACTGCCAGAGCCCTGGTCTGGGAGCCGGTGGAGTTGTGTGGGTCTGGGTACCCAAACCCCCTGCTGCCAAATCCACCGCAGGGGAGGCGACCTACTGACCTTAGGCTAGCAGGCCTGTGCCCTGTTTCTGGCTTGTCCCAACCAGTAGACTATAAGCCCCTAACCCAGTGGGTCCCCAAATTTGGTGGGTCACAATCCCCCATGCCCCTGTCCACACACACTCCAAGCCAGGCCCGGGAGCAGGGCCTGCAGCTCCAGGGGGAGGGGAGGGCATGGCTAGAGCGGGGCTTCAGCAGGGGCTGAGGCTGGGAGAAGGGGTGGGAGCGGAGCTGCAGCAGGCCACAGTGAGGACTGGCAGCCAGACACACAGCCGGGGCTGAGGATGGAGACCGCCAGGCACAGGGATGAGAGTTGGGCCACAGCTGGGAGTGGGGCGGGAGTAGGTGGCACTCCTTCATGGGGGCTGGCTTGGGCCTGCTATGACCCCCACCCAAACATTCCTCTGCACCCATGAGGAGGTGAGCTCCCCACGGTTTGGGGACCTCTGCCCTAGACTGTGACAGCTGTCTGCAAAGCTAAAGACTGAGCTCCAGATGAGAAGGTGTTAATTGCTGTGTACCCAAGCAGCGAGGCTTTGGGCTAAAAACTGCTCATTGGTCTGTTCTGCCCAGAGGGCCAGAGCTACAGACAGTGTAAAATGTCTCTTGGGCTAAAGAGTCCCTGTTACTCTGTCCTGACCAGAGGGCTAGAGCCCTAGCCAGCTAATTGAATGCTTACAGCTTGATGTTGCGAGGCAGGGTGGCTTCTCTCTGAGGCCTGGGGAGGACAACCACTGAACCACTACACATCACAACTAATGTTCCCTCTATTTTTTTCCATCCAGGTGCAGAATAAAGTTTGTTATGTGCATTGAAGCAAGTGTGGAAACATGTGCTGGTGGCTGTGGGCGCTCTGCCAATCAGCTGGACAACATTTTAATCTCTCTGGGGCAGCCTCCCAAGCACTCAGCTTACAGGGAACACTGACCACAACAGCAAGGGGCCTTTACACACATGTCTAGGACCAACTATGAGTGAGAATTCTGAAACACTAGGGACCCAAGTTAGCTGTTGTACATACTATACAAGGATAGGTTTGGGATTGATTAAATGAGGATTGGCTAGAACTGCAGGCTGACTCATTCTGTTAGGCCACAAGCCAGGGACAGTATGGATGAGAGCAAAGTGTGAGGATGTCGTGCAGTGCAACATGAAGTGGAGAGATGGCAGAAACAATTCCCCATCCCTAGTATAGCGATGGGAAAGCTGAGGAGTGAAGGAGCAGTAAAGCTGAGGGCTAAGATGGAGGAGGAAGAAATGCACTTGCTGGTAGATTTACTAATTTGAAGGCGACATGGGTGTTTGCTCCAGCCACCCCATTCCTCCTACTATGACCCTGACTGCTGCTGACAGTGGGGGCAAACAGCAGCTCAGAAGATACCTTACCGATGATTATAAGAAAAATTCCAATCACCACCTGGAAGAAGAGTGAGATGCTGATGAGCGATATCAGGGTGGCATAATACTGGAATGAAACCCCCTGCTCCAGCACTGCTTTGAGTTGTGTGACATTGGCCATGAACAGCGCCACATCCAACATGCTTTCGGCCACGCTCTTCTTTGTTGCATAGTGGTTGATATTGATTGTATTGTCCCTCCTTGGTCCAGGATTCCCTGCCTGGGGAGAAGAGAGTGTGACATCAGTAAGATTCCTAAGCAGACTGGCCAGTGGATCCCACCTTTAGTATTAGCCCAGTCAAGGGGGTCAATCTAGAAAGCTTTCAGAAGGGACATACCACGAACCTGAAAGGCAGCAAATTGGAAACTGTTAAAGGAACCCCTCCCCATTAGCCTATGCATCTCATTGCCACCAAATAATTGTGGAGACTACAAGAATAGCAAGATTAGAAAAAGAACTGGACATGTGTGTGATTAATAAGAATTGCCAGTCTTAATCATACAGATTAACTAACCCCAGGAGTTTTGAAAGAGATATTTAACCCTGATTCTTCAAGGCAAAAATGCAACCTAAAATGAATAGGTGATTAGGGAGCAATATTCCCTGTGGATACGGTAATCCAGGTGTGACTACAGCAGGGTTCTTACATCTTCCTCTGAGGCATGTGCTGCTGGCTGCTGGCAGAGACAGGATACCAGACTCTATGGGTCTGGAATGGGTCTCAATCCAGTCTGGCAATTCCTAGGTTCCTCTCCTTGAAACAATTGCACTCCAATCATCCACACCATCAGTTGTTCTAAAACATGGACACACAAGGTCTGTAGATGTATGTCAGCCTTTGCAGGGAGCAGCAAAGGCACTGGACAATGGGTACTCTGGTAAATATACCACTAGCCAAACTCAGTCAGAGGAGCTAGAACTTGCATTCTGTGAGCTATGACTTTGTAGTGGACATGAAGGCGACTGTGGGATGAGGCGTTTTAGGGCTTTCTGGGCCACATCTGGCCTGCAGATTGCACCATTGGCTACCCCTGACTTAACAAAGGGTACAGAAGAGAAGAGAGCCACCTACTGCTTCACCCCATCAGCTCCTTCCTCTCCCTTGCCTTTGTCAGCCATCTTGACTGAATTCTGAGTTCTGCAGCCTGTGTAGATTCACTGCCCTGACCCAAATGGACACAGGTACAGGAGAGTGCAAGAAAAAGAAGTGTGTGTGTGTGGGGGTGGGGAAATAATGATTTTTAATTGAATATTCATTAGGAGCATGGTGACATGGTAGCAAATCTCAAGTGAAGGAAAGAATTGAAATCCTGAAGGATCTCCATTTATCAGCAGGACACCATAACAAAGTAAAGAAAAAAACATAACTTATTTAAATCGGTAGCACATGGGGCTGCAGTTCTGGAAAACACAGACTGTTTCTCACCCATATCCACCAGAGCCGTAAGACAGCTGGAAAACCAGCCACCTCATGATTTCCTGACTACGTGGCCTTTACTGAACTCCCTATGTGAACACCTTAACTAAACCTTTCCTAATGGGCTCTTTCATTAGTTGGTCCTTTAAATCTATGGAAGAAAGTTGGCCACAGCCTGAAGGGGATAATTTTAGCTTTTGGTTGTAGGCTGTTGAGTAGGCTGCATGAATGTCCCTCCTTCATCTTAGTGGGTGAAAAGATTGTTGTAACTAAGACAATCTCTTAGGATAGGGTAATTTTTTGCTAACTACACTTGAACAGTGTTCCCTCTAAACTGCTTGACAGCACAGCTTCACCGGTGATTAATCAGCCCCGCCCAGTCAGACTGACTGAGCCGGCCTGATTGAGCAGGCCTGATTAATCCCCTGTGAAGCTGTACTGCCCCACAGCTTAGGAGGAATACTGCACCCGAGCACCTAGAATTTACAGGCTGTGCCGATTGAACCGTAGCACAGAAACAGATTCTACCTGCATCTGGTTGACCTGGAATCATGTGGGACCTGGCAGACTGGTGGCCATACAGTCAGGGTTCTGGCCCAGGGTAAAGCTAACATGTTTTGTTCCGTTTATATGATTTTTACCTATATTTTTCTCCCATTCTGGAGGAGGCAGCACATCCTCCCAGTGGGATGACACTAGGCATTGATAGCTTCTCTTGTGTAATGATGAGTTAAGGATATGAGAACAATGAAGCTCAGCAAACGAGACTGCTTCTATCAAACAAGTGACTGGCACAAGTAGGCCGAGCCATCTGCTCTCAGTCACTTACCCAGAGACAAATAAAGCACATTGGTTGGTCTTTTCAAATGAAAACATTTCCTTTTTTACTCTGGTGTGGAACACCCTTTAGCTTGAATGAGAAATCATAGAAATGTAGGGCTGGAAGGGACCTCAAAACATCATCTACTCCTGCCTAAGTTGTGCTTAGGCATGACCAAGTAAATGGAGAAGACCATTCCTGAAAGGCACTTGTCTAATTTGTTCTTAAAAATCTCAAATGACAGGAATTCTACAAACTCCCTTGGATTCCAGTGCCTCCCTATCCTTACAAATTAAGCCAGTTACTTCTTGTCCTACCATCAATGGATAAGGAGAACAATCAACCACTGTGCTCTTTATTACAGCTCTTAACATATCTGAAGACTGTTATCAGGTTCCCCCTTATTCTTCTTTTCCCAAGGCTAAACATGCTCGGGTGCATCTAGACTGGCAAGATTTTGCGCAAAAGTGGCCGCTTTTGCACAAAAACTTGCCAGCTGTCTACACTGGCCGCTTGAATTTGTGCAAGAGCACTGACTTTGTAATGTACAAAATCAGTGCTTCTTGCGCAAATACTTTCACGCTCCTGCTCGGGAAAAAGCCCTCTTGCTCAAGAACACTTGCGCAAGAGGGCCAGTGTAGACAGGGAAGGACTGTTTTGCGCAAAAAAGCCCCGATGGCGAAAATGGCCACTGGAGCTTTCTTGCGCAAAATTGCGTCTAGACTGGCCACGGATGCTTTTGCACAAAAGCACTTTTTGCACAAAAGCATCCGTGCCAATCTAGACACGCATTTGCGGAAATACTTTTAATGGAAAAACTTTTCCGTTAAAAGCATTTTCTCAAAATCATGCCAGTCTAGATGCAGCCGCTCAGTTTTTGTAACCTTTTCTTGTAAGTCAGGTTTTCTAAACCTATCACTTTGGTTGCTTTCCTCTAGACTTTCTCCAATTTGTCCACATCTTTCTCCCAAGTGTGGCATCCAGAACTAGATATAGTTCTCCAGCTGAGCCCTACCAGTGCTGAATAGAGCAGGAAAATTACTTCCCTGGTCTCACATGCAACACTCTTGTTAATACATCCAAGAATTATTTTAACATTTTTTTTGCAATGCCATCACATTATTGCCTCATAGTCAATTTGTAATTCACCATAACTCCCAGACCCCTTTTAGCAACAAGAAGACATGCCCTATTTTGAAGCTGTGCATTTGATTTTTCCTTCCTAAATGTCACATGCTGCGCTTGTCTGTATTGAATCACATCTTGTTGATTCTAGACCAGGTCTTCAATTTGTCCAGGTCACTTAAATGCTAATTCTGTCCTCCAGAGTGCTTGCAACCCCTCTCGACTTGGTGTTGTTCACAGATTCCACTCCATTATCCAAGTAATTAATTTAAATAAAGCATGGTACCGAACCCAGGACAGACCCCCCGTAGAACCTCACTAGGCAATGTCTCATTTGACAGTGAATCATCATATATATAGTAGCCCAGTGTCTGAGAGTCTGTAACGCTGAAATGCTGGCTGTTCCCTCTGGGGGGGGCGCTGTTGCCTGAAATGCTGGCTGTTCCCTCTGGGCGGCCCGTGCTGCATGGGGAGCGCAGAGCCCAAACGGTTGCTTGCACCGCTTGCTCCCCCGTGGCGGCCCGGCTGAGCGGCGCAGAAGTCAGCCAAGTGCCACGGCAGGAGGGGAAGGGGCCGGAGTGGCTGACTTCTGCACTGCTCAGCCAGGCTGCCGCGTGGAAGCAAGTGGTGCAAGCGACCGTTTGGGCTCCGCGCTCCCCATGCAGCACGGGGAGTGCGGAGCCCAAAAGGCCATTTGGGCTCTGAGGTCCCCCGAGTGAGAGGCAGGACGGGGAGGAGAAGAGAAAGAGAGAGACAGAGAGAGAGGCAGGAGGCGGAGGAGAGAGAGAGAGAGAGAGAGAGACGGAGCCAGAGCCAGAGACCGGAGGCTCAGGAGAGAAGACCGACGTGGAGGAGAGACCTGAAAATCCCATCTTATGATGGGCTAATTGGCTAGTTGATAAATATTCTTTGAATATGGTCTTTCAGCCAATTTTCCACCCACCTTATATTAATTCCATCTAGATCACATTTTCCTCATTTGCTTATGAGAATGTCATGTGGCACTGTGCCAAAAGCCATATTAAAATTAAAAAAAGGTTATGCCTACCATTCCCCTATTCACTAGGCCAGTAACTGTGTCAAAGAAGAAAAATTGGTTGGTTTGACACAATATAATTTTGACACATCCATGTTAGCTATTATTTATAATCCTATTATCTTTTAGGTGCTTCCAAATGGATTGACGGGTCTACAGTTCTCTGGATCCTCTTTCATCCCCCTTTTTAAATGGATGAAACTAGCATGGTGCATTATGAAAAGGTAATGAGCTATATGTGTTTGGAATGGCCATAAAATACAAACAAGCAACTTTTTTTCTGCCTCGTTAGGACCAAAAACAGGGCTACGTCTCTCATAGGTGCCCATACTCAGGCTACGTCTACACTGCAGTGTTTTTGCGCAAAAATGGCTGGTTTTGCTCAAAAATTTGCAGTGTCCACACTACAAGTGTGTTTTTGCACAAGAAAAAGTACAGTAGATCATCAGAAGACAGGGCTTTTTGTGCAAGCGTTATTCCTCTTTCTACGAGGAATAAGCCTTTTTGCACAAGAGCTCTTGCGCAAAATGGCATGTGTGGACAGACAACAGGGGTTTCTTGCACAAGAAACCCCTATCGGAAAAAGCACAGGTGCTCTGATGGCCATTCTGTGAATGGCCATCAGAGCTTTCTTGCACAAGAGCATCCATGGCAGTGTGGATGCTCTCTTGTGCAAAAACACATTTCTTGCGCAAAAGCACATGGCAGTGTGGACACACTCTTGTGCAAGAACTTTCTGCAGAAGATCTATTCCACAAAAAGTTCTAGCACAAGAAGCCTGCAGTGTAGACGTAGCCTCACTCACTGACAAAGATATAGAATGTCCAATCAGTACTTCCTCTTCTAGCTCTGTGGTTTTGTTTATGGAAGTTCTTTTAGCCCTTGCTTAGCTCATCACTGCAGTGTAAGCAAAATGTTCATGCTTGCATGCCAAAAGTTAGGCTCCGACCGATAGCTATATTTAGGCAACTAAATAAATAACTTGAGTTTTCAGAAATGCATTGACTGAGTTGCAGGAATTCAGTGCATTCAGGTTTTGGCCTTTATAGAGGATTCTGGCCATTACAACAGTAATACAAATCTTTCCTATAAACATTTGGCTAGCTCTGTTATATTTGCTTGCAGGATAAAGATAAAGATAAAGACCACCCTGGTGTGACTTCAGGGTTGTCTCTTTATTCTGGGTTTCCTGACAATGTGAGGCTTATCAAAGCCAGCAGCCCCTTGAGATAAAGCAAAGCAAGTACATGCAAAAGGGTTCACTGCCATATTTTATATGTTGACGTGAAAGAACTGAGCCCTTGTTTCTTCTTGAAATTATTCACCCTCCTGTAGCGTGGGAAGCTCCATCTTTCTCCCGCTATATTGCAAAGGAAGAGAATTCACTATCATTAAACCAGACACAAGGCACTGTCCTGAAGCTGGGCTGAATGTAATCATGCACAGCAATTAACAGTATGAGGCATTTCTCAATTGATAATGCATCACAAAGATGGCCAAGTATAATTACCCTTCTTTTACAGACAGGGAAACTGAGCCATAGAGATGTAAAGTCACTGAGTTTAATTGCAGAGGAGATCACCAGCTCACACAGTCTGATTTCCTGTATATCACAAACCACCATCATATAGCAAGTCAGTAGCTGAGCTGGAAAGAATGCCCAAGTCCCCTGAGGCCCAGTCCTATTTGTTGACTAATACTGCTGTTGAATAATAACATCCATATTAAATGAACCTCTTACCATAACACTGCTATCCTTAGTGCAAAACTCTCTTGGACAAATTCTCTTTATTCTACCTTTCTTGTAAGCATGACCCAGTGATATTATTTATTAAAAGGACAGATTTGGGTTGCTTGTGTCCATGTTTAAGTTCTGTGTAAAAAAAAAAAAATTAACTAAACCTCTTTCCTTTATTTAAAACAAATGTATTTTAAAATGTAGGTTTGATTGACTTATTTCTTATTTGTGGTCATTAGAAATGAGATTAAGGAAATGGGAGGGGGGTTATGCTCCACTAAGTTTAAGGAGACTGGCAAGGTATGATTTTTTGACTTGAGTGTATAACATAGCAAACTATTAAGTTACAATGACAGTATAATCTCAATATGGCCACAAGAGGGTGCACCCAACTGCCTATGTCTACTACTGAGTCACATAAGCCAACTTCACTGCAAGAAAAGCTAGTAGAAAAAATACCTAAGGAAACTGTTTTTCAAAGGAAAATTGGGGTTTCGCTTAAACAGTTTTTAAAAAACGTATCTGCTTTTCATGAAGACTTTATTTTTTTGTCAAAATATTCTGGCCAAAAACTGGTTTTCAGCCAAATACTTGAAAATGCACATAGAAAATTTCAGCAGAAGCAAAAGTTTTCTTTGTTGAAAATTTCCATGAGGGGAATACTTTTTCAGATCAGCTTGTACTGTAGGCCTGTTTTTTAAGACACTTATGACAAGAGACTAAAAGAGACACTGGAACAGCATGACACAGAAAAAGAGGGATGTGAATGATAATCCTCTTCAGGAGAGTTTGCTGACAGAAAGTGTGTCTAAGGAGACTGTATTATTGAGCATCAGATGCAAAAGAGCTGCTGTAGAATGCCAAATAACACACACACACACAGAGTTAATGAAGACACAGAGAGGTAATGAAGATACAGGGAAAGGAGCAGAGAAATTCATTTTACTTATAGATTCTCACTAATAAACATCTGCATGCAGATAAACACATATCAAACATATGCAAACATGCATAGAGAATACCACACACACACACACACAGAGATATGGCAATTCCATAGCATTTCACTGCTGACAGTTTACAAATATTTTGTAAACACTCAGGCTGCGTCTAGACTGGCAAGTTTTTGCGCAAAAACTTGCCACTGTCTACACTGGCCGCTTGAATTTGCGCAAGAACACTGACGATCTAATGTATGATCGTCAGTGTTCTTGCGCAAATACAATGACTCTCCCGCTCGGGAAAAAGCCCTCTTGCGCAAATGCTTTTGCGCAAGAGGGCCAGTGTAGACAACTGAGAACCGTATTGCGCAAAAAAGCCCCGATGGCGAAAATGGCGATCGGGGCTTTTTTTAAGAAATCGCGTCTAGATTGGCCACGGATGCTTTTGCGCAAAAGCGCTTTTTGGCAAAAAGTGCCAATCTAGACGCTCTTTCATAAATGCTTTTAACGGAAAAACTTTTCCGTTAAAAGCATTTGCGGAAAATCGTGCCAGTCTAGACGTAGCCTTAGGGTACATCTACACTGCAACATTATTCGAGAGACTGGAGTATCCCAAAATAGCTATCTCACATCTTCACGGCAAGTCTGTTATTTCGGGCTCACTGTTCCGATGTCCCTGTAAACCTCATTCTACAAGGTGTAACGGATGTTTCAGAATAGCACTTTATTTCGAAATTTGGCACTGTGTAGACAGCACCAAATGACTAAATAAGCTATTTTGAAATAGCATCGAAATAAGATATGCAATTTGCATAGTTCAAATTGCAAATCTTATTTCGAGTTACGGTGCAGTGTAGACACACCCTTATTGACCAAGCTAAAAAAAATAACCTTGAATAGCAAGAAAGTATCCTTATCTCCATTTTGCAGATGAAGAAATGTATGCAGGGATTAAGGCCACATTTTCAAATACCCCCGCTATGTTTAGGTGCCTGAGTTGAGATACTTATAACTTGACTCTCAGAGATGCTGATCACCTACAGCTCCAGACTGCTTCATCTGGAGTTAGGGGGGTTCTGTTCAGTCATTCTGAATATCTCCTCCAAAGTGAGTCAAGTTTGAGCACTGAAAATAAAGAAGCCACTTTTAAAAATGTTGACCTGAATAACATACCAAAAGGCACACAGGGTCAGTGACAGTGTTGGGAACAAAATCTGGATCCCCTGATTCCTGCTAGCCAGTAGACCCCCATTCCTCTTCTAACCCCTAAACCATGTTCCTCTCTGTAATGGGATAGCCTGTCTCCTTAAGGTTAGTGGGGCAGATAGGTCAACCCACCCTGTCCCCTGGTGTGGCCCTTTAAGATTTTGAGGTGTCTGATATTTAAAAGAACCTAGGAGATATTAAATAACAAGATAGAGGTAATGCAGGTAGGCCCTCCCTGGTCCAGCACTCTTGGGACCTGAGCAGTCCCAAACCATGGAGTTTGCTGGACCAGGGGAGGTCAAGTCTCCCCGCCTGGCTGTCAGCCCTGCTCCCGCAGCAGCCTTGCTGCCACCAGCCCTGCCCGGGCTGCACTCCCATCTGGGGATGGGGCTGTGCTCCTCATTGTGCTGGGGGTGCCAGGCCCTGCTGTCTCTGGCCTGGCTAGGGCTATGCTCCTCACTGCACTGTGCTGGCCCTGGCTGGGGCTGCACTCCCTGCTGCTTCCGGCCCAAGTGGGGTCGTGCTCCCTACTCTGCTTACTCAGCCTGTGCTACACTCCTGGGCACTGGCGCCGCTGCCTGCAGCCCCAGCAGGGCTGCACTCCCCCCCACTGGCCCCAGCTGGCCTGCACTGGCCCACTGCTGCCGGGGCTGCGCTCCCTACTGCCAGCCCAGCCCTTGAACCTGGCCAGCTGCGGCTCTTTGATCCAGCAATATCCATGGTCCATGGATGTTGCTGGACTAGAGAGTCCAAGATTTTAGTGGTTTAACTTGCATTTATTTTGGATCAGCTTCTGCTGGTGGATGAGACGAGCTACACAGAGCTCTTGTTGAGATACAGAAAAATGGTAAAAGACAAAAATAGATATTGGTTGAGAAGAAGCAGTGCTGAGAGGAAATATCATTACTGTTTCTTTAAGGACTGGGGACAAGAAGCCTTGCAGAGCGAGCTGGTCAAGGTTCCCTTCTCCCTGTCAGAGGGATGGGTCTTGGGAAGGGGAATGGCATATATGTTGCCTCCTGCTTCATATCAGGTAGAGATCTGCCTGGTGAACCTCTGAGCAGGAGGACTAAGTGGGAAAAAGAGACCAGCTGAAGGAGAAGCTAGCTAAGGCCCTACAGCTGGCCTAAATTACAACTCCAGCTCAAGGAAGAAAAGCTGGGGGATTTCTGTTTTAAGAAGAAACAGAGATTGGCTGAATTACAACCCCAGCTTCAGGAGGAGAGTTGGCAGGGGACTTTGTCTTAATGAGGGGTGCTAGAAGGACTGTTTGAAATGCTGCCTAGCTTTGCCAGACAGGATGTGGCATTGCTGGGAGCAACTTTGAGGAAGCTCCTCGGGAGCTGCTTGGGAAGAAATGCTGATCAGCCACAAATCCAAGGTTGAGAATAGGAGAGTTAACAGATCTGTGGAAGATGCTGATAAACAAGAAGAAGGTAGGAGAAGTGGTGAGGCATTGAAGGATCAGTCCTTGGCTGCCTTGGGAACCTAGAGGAAAAGGCAGGAAGGCCTGGCTCCCCCATCTCTCCTCCAGACCAAGAGGAGAGGGGCTATGTCTACACTTCAGAGCTTTTCCAGGATACCTTTGGTATCCCGGAAAAGCTCTCCTGAATCCAAGGAACACATCTGCTTTTCTGAAAAAAATTTCGGAAAAGCAGATGCATTTTTTTTGGCATCCCTGTAAACCTCGTTCTACAAGGAAGAAGGGATGTTCTGAAAGAGGGGTTTTTTTCCGATATTTGGCCCCGAGTAGATGGACCAAATGTCGGAAAAGCCTCTTTTGAAAGAAAAGCGGAAAAAGATACACAAATTGCAGTTCGCAATTTGTGTATCTTTTTCTGACTTTTTTTTGTAGTGTAGACACAGCCAAAGAAGTACGTACAGGCCTTAGACCAAAGGCCAAAAATGATGAACCCCAGCTGGGGACAGACTCTGAGTCTTCCTATTTTGGACTTGCTGCTAACCCTAGAAGGGGACTGGACTGTGAGGTGGCACAGCTGGAGGCCTCGGCTATGGAAGCCCCACTGTTGCAGAACTGGCAAATGGAAAAAGTGGTGCTATAATAACCACTTCTGTGCCATGGTCTGGTATAAGGAGATGCTCTGGGGTGGGTGGGAGCTGTGACTGCCCCCTCATCAGAGAGATACATGCAAGCATATATATGCTGGGACATGGACAGATACATAGAAAGGTGACCTGCATAGTCCTGGACTATTGGCATATACAAGGGCATGCACACAGAGAGCAGTGTGGATAATAATTAAAACATGTAGCTTGTAAATGGCTTTAGGTAGGGATTGTGTCTATATCTGGCTTTTGTACAGCACCAAACATACTGGCAGTGTTCTGCAGATACAAGTAACAACAAATCCTGCCATGCAGGCTCTGAGCAAAAGGTGAATTCAGTCTTCAAGGCCCATTTCCTCTTTTGTCTTTCCACTCAGGCTTCAAGCAAGGAGGCCAATTGCAATGGCTGGTTTTTATAATATGACCATCTGTTTTGCTCATAAGGAGTCTGATCCAAAGCCGATTGAAATCAGTGGAAGCACTCTCTTTGACTTCAAAGGGCATTGGATCAGGTCCAGGAACCAGAATGGAGGTACCTTTCTGTAATGTAAAGCCACCCCGGGGTACTTTAGTCATGAATGCTTCTCAGAGCGTTCATATATCCCAGTGATGCTGAGAGGTGCAGCCCTTCTGGAGTAAAGGCAGCACCTAAATGTAAAGGAGTGGTCTTAGTAACCATAACCAGGTGCTCACAAGAGACCTCTGAAATCAGAAAGGATCTTTCTGGCAAGCTCACAACAGCCTGAGGGGTTATAGCCAGCTCTCTTCTGGGAGATCAGGCAAGTGGCCAGCCGAGATGCCTATTTTTCTACCACACTCTATTCAGTTTCTTACGCTCAATTTGTCTTTTCACTGTTACGTCCTATGTAGACTGTCAGCTTTCTGGGGCAGGGACTGTCGTCTTCCTCTCTGTATTGTATCTAGCACAATAGGCCTTCCTCCCTGAGTGGTGATGGAGTTCATAAGGACTACTGTAATATAAAAAATGGGTCAAATTCTCAGCCGGTGTGCCAGCTGGCTGAAATTGATGGAGCCTCCCTGATTTACATCAGCTGAGAGTCTGCCCAATAGCTCATCTTACTATCTCTTACTGTACTGAAAATACCCAGGAACAGAAGGTTAAGTTGGAAACGTAACACCACACAAAGATAAGGAATTTAGCCTTTAAAATCTTTAGGGCTTTGTCTGGGAAGGAATATTTAAGCCCAGGCTGTCTCCTGGCTGTGGCTCACAGAAGCGACCCCTGACTAGTTGGAACTCAGAAGAGCAGCCTGGATGAGTAATGAAGTAACATTGCTGCACGTAGACTTGCACTCCTCCTCTTGCCCTTGCCCTCCGGCTGACACTGCCACAGGATTCCATTTCCCAGCTGTCTGGCTGGGTGCTCGCAGCCTGCAGAAACCTGCTTGTGGGAGGAAATGTGTGCTGTGCCTCTCTCCAACTCCTCTTGTCTGTTGGACTCAATAGCTGGCTTGCCCGGTCTGCTTCCCTTTGTCTCCTCTCTCCCTTGATCTGGCATCACCTTCCTTTTCTTGCTTCCCAACTCAGTACTTTCACTTCTCCTTCCACTGAGTTCTGCCTTTCTTTTGTGAAGAACCATCCCTCTTTTTGCCCTGCCTCCTATCCATAGGGGCTCCTTCTTTCTTTTTCACACGTAATGGCACTCTGCATAGCTGTGCTAGGAGGTTCTCAGATCCACTCCATCTTCAACTGCCGTGAGGGCTCTCTGTGCTACAGAGCAACATAAATAATGTATCACTTAAATAACTGTCCCATCAAATATATATTAATCCTCCTAGTTAAGTGTATTTACGATACTGAATTGAAGATGTCCAGGAATCAACTGGCAGGCAGCAGAGCTGAGCTGCTATTAGAAGATAACTTCCTAGGTTGTCAGGATGCCCTGAGGGGGGTGCTAGTGGGGCAGCCTATTTCCATAATTCAGTGGAATTAATGAACTTGAAATTCAAGACTAGCATGGCCCCAGCAATCACCACTCACTGATGGGGTTTTTTTGATTGTGGGCCAGAGAAGTATTTAAGTGGAGGAGGGATCCCTTTTAGTATGCAGAACACTGGGAGTGCACAGTAAAGGATTAGCTGGAATTACTAATAACAATACCAGGATGTACTGGCTAGATACTCCAATAACTCCCAGTTAGCACCCAGGCTAGATTTATCCTGGTGCTTGAGAAAGCAAGTAGAGACTAAAACCAGCCACTCAGTTTTGCATGAGAAACTTTAAAAGTAGGTTAACGGAGAAAATAAGCCTATAAAACAAGAGCAGCCGGGAGGCACAACAGTAACTATTGCATTGTGCTTACGAAGCTAAAAATATAAAGACGAATAAATCCCCAGGCCTGAACAGCTTATACTCTGAAATATTCAAAAAAGCTAGACCAGGGCTGCGTGGATTGAAGACATATTCAATGGTAAAGTGTGTTCATGCCTGTCCTTTTAAGTACACCCACAGCCGCTAGTGTGTGTCTATCTGCAGTTTGCTTCTCCACCTTCAGGCCTATTTTTAATATTGAGACAACACTGAACTTCTGGTGGCTACTTCGTTAGTTTGCTGAGGTATATCGAGACAAAATGGGCTGATGGATAGCGCACTGGGCTTCAAGTCAGGGGGTCTGGATTTATTGTTTCTTGTCATTCACTTGCTGTGTGGCCTTGAGCATGTCAATTTACTGCCCCTTGCCCCAGTTTCCTTACTTGTAAAATGAAGTTGATGGGAATGGCTCACCTTTGTGAAACGCTGTGAAATATGTGGCTAAGAAGTGCTATATATGTGCCAAGTATTATTTCTATGTACTACTTTAATGGACCAAATCAATCTTTGATTTAAGCCCACTGAAGTCAGGAAAGTTACAGAAGCGATTGATTTAGTCCTATGACTAAAAGAATCTTTAGATCTAAAAGGCAAGATCTACTCACTTCAGTGGTGCTATATCAACTTACACCAGCTGAAGAACTGGTCCCGCGTCATTGAAAAGCAAAAAAACAGGTGCGGTTGCCCAAACTTTAGTAATCCCTTGAACAATATAAAAATGGTTGCTGGGAGGTGGGGTTGTTTTGTGCTTTTGTTAGATATTGAAGAAAGATAGCAAGTTGGTTAAATGGCAAGTAAATACACTGCCACTCATCAGAAGTCATAAGGAAGCCTGCAGAGAGCTGCTGCTTTTCAGTGTGGTGTTTAATAACAGTTGTGTTTGCAGAGTGGCAGAAAGAAATGGAAATGTCATTCTCCTGAGCAGCGGAATGGATTGCATTTTGGAAAGAGATACACAAGAGGAGTGGTCTAGCAAATGGCTACCACACTTTTATGTGAGAAAATGCATAGCGCTGCACAGCACTGGCTTCTCAATTTAAATTGGTATTAAACTAGCCCTGCTTGAGGGGCTCACTCTGTTTCTAGATGTTCTGCTGTAGCAATTGCTATTGGACCTGTCTTGTCACCACTGGAATTACTGCTCTCCCCATAATATAGTCTGGAAAGGACAAGATACACTGTGCTTAGCAGGGAGCACAGTTCTCCACCATGTCAATGGGAGCACCTTCAGGTACATAAGAATGGCCATAGTGGGTCAGATAAAGGTCCATCTAGCCAGTATCCTGTCTTTTGACAGTGGCCAATGACAGGTGCTCCCAGAGAGAATGAACAGAACAGGGAATCATCAAGCAATCCCTCCCCTGTCACCCATTCCCAGCCTCTGACAAACAGGCTAGGGACACCATTCCTACCCATCCTGGCTAATAGGAACAGTGTCCCTAGCCTCTGTTTGTCAGAGGCTGGTACCTCAGAGCGTATCTCGAACATCCTTCTGAGCAATGTTCAAGATTTGGCTTGAGTTCATCCTTACAGTGCTGAGTTTATGTTGCTTTTTGTGGTGTCAACTTATGAAATGTATGGGTATACTCTGTTTTGTTTCTGGGCTGGGTATTGCACCTGATCTGGAATTTATTTTGGCAAGCTGCCCATTTATTTATTACATTTTTACAATTTTTTTTTTTATTGTATTTATGGCCTTCTGGGGTAAGGCATTGGACTGAAGCTTGAAAAATCTGGGATAAATTCTGGAGTATCATAGAATTCCTGCACGACATTAGGCAGATGAGTTACACACTGCGCCCTTCCACCATTATCTGTAAAAAGGGATAATACTACTTTTATTTGTCTTGTCCATCTAAAACAAGAGGTTTTTTTAAGGCCATGAATGTCTCCTTTTTATGTGTGCACAGCAACATCTGGTCTCAGCTGTAGCCATAGATAATAAAATGCAGATGAGAATGGAGAAATAGATTTCTAAAAGTTTAGTTTTCCTGTTAACAAGGATTGCTACTTTACTCACACACAGCACTCCTCATCTAAGGAGCTCAAAGCACTTCCCATGTGATCATATCCTTTCTTCTGCAGATGAAGAAACAAAAGAGCAGAGAGGTAGTGACAGATTGTGGCAGTTGGGCCTAGAACCCAGGGCTCCTGCTTCCCAGCCCTTGGCTATCAGCACGGTTATCTCTCTTGTAAAAAGCAACTTGCAATAAGATGTGAGAGAGCCCCCAGTAAGTCCAATTTTTATTTTTGCATTAATATAGTAGGGTGCAACTAATACACAAATTAGCATCTAGATAAATGTTTGATCTCCTACACTTGGTACATTGACACATTAAGGTCTATCCCTGAGCTTTTTAAATGAGCAGAGATTTATTCATTCAAATTCCATTTTGTTTCTTTTTTTGTGCCAATGGACCAATTGATTGTTTGGAAGCTTTTGTTTAGGTGCTGCAAAGCAGGGCAGTAGAAGACAAGGTTTCACATACTTTATGCAGGAAGGGATTTGGTGAGATTTCCATCCAGTTATTGGTATTCTGGGTGCAATCCTGTGCCCCCTGAAGTCAGTGGGAGTTTTGCAGTTGAGGTCAGTGGGTGCAGGGATTGGCTCCCTATTGGCCCTCAGGTTGGTCACATTCTGGACAAATGGAGGAAGTGACTGAGGCTAGAGCATAGGGGACACAGTGAAGTAGTGACAGCCAGGGCTGTAGTAGGGTTAGAGTGAGCCTGGAATGAGGGATGTGCTGGACAGGTTTGAGGTGGTAGTTGCTATCTTTACTCATAATACATAGAAAAAAACCACTGAGATTGGGACTCCATTGTACTAGACCAGTGGTTTTCAACCTTTTTCTCATTTACAGACTCCTAAAAATGTAAATATTTTAATAATCTAATTTAATACTTTAACCATACTGGTGATTGTGAGGCAATATTAGAGGATTATATTCTCACCAATCTAGAAATAGTCACGTACTTGGGCAGTACCATCAGCTAGGATAGTGAGACTAGCCAGGACATCCAGAACAAAATCAGTCAAGCCAGGTACAGCTTCAGGAGCTTAAATGCAGCCTGGAAATAATCAACATACAACACCAAAACCCAACTCAAGATTATGAAGAGTTCTGTACTTTCAACACTACTTTATAGTGCAGATTGCTGGGGAATGAGACACTCTGACATGTCGAAACCGTCTTCATTCCATGCAACCTGCCTCAGAAAAATCCTCCATATCTTTTAGGCCAGAACAGTCTCATACCAAGATCTAGTAACACAGTGCAGCTAAGAGGATATGAGCACTACCCTTCCCAGGAGAGGTTGGAGATGGATTGGCCATGTGCTTTGGATGGAAACTGATTCCATCACCAGAGACGCAACAAGGTGGGCACCTGAAGGCAAGTGAAAATGAGGCCATCTGAAAACACGTTGAAATGCTGTGGAAGCAGAGCTGAAAAACCTGAGGCACAGCTGGGGAATCCTTGAAAGACTTGCCGTAAACAACCAGGAGTGGAAGAGCTTTGTCATTGCTCTAAGCGCCAGAGGCACAATGGGAACATGATGATGAAAACATGTCATACAGAGGTGCAGACCTCTTTTGAAATCTTGCACATAGCCTGTGGACCCCCAGGGGTCTGCAGACTGCAGGCTGAATACCCCAAGGTGTTTCTTACAAACACCCTGTAAGAAAGAGTCCCTGTTTTGAAAAGCTTGGCATCTAAATACACAAGACCAACAAAGGCAGGGGAAAGGGTTATATTCCCAATCCTCATATGGTGATGTGAGGCTCAGACTTGCCCACGGTCATATGGGAAGTGTCAATGGTAGAGCTTCATGGGTGCTGAAGCCAGAATCTGAATAAGCGTTTTCTGAAACATACATCTTTACCTCCCGCTTCATTTTCATCATCATCCTGAGTCCAGTCTTCCAAGTTCTAGTCCAGTTCCTTCAGCCCTTTCTTTCCAGTTTCCCCTTCTTTACTCCACCATGACACATGCTCTTCTGGGCAGAGATACTGTGCTAGAGATGAGATTGTCACCAATGAAATGCTGAGGCTTGCCCTGGAATTCAGTTGTTCAGAGAAATTAGATTTCTGAACCAACTGGAAAATCCAGATAGGGCCACCTCCCTTCTCTGAACTCAAACCCTGAACTGCAATGCAAAATTGCTGCAGTAGGAAGACTCTGATATTCTGACATCTATCTGAACTTAAAAGACAGCATGCGGACATCCCCCAAAACACACTGTCTTCTCCCCCCACACACACACCATCCATACACACACGCTTCCTATCACATTCTCCCTCTTTCCCTTGACTTCTACTGAAAAGCAGCTGTCAATGGAGCAGGATGACCGTGGAGCAATGGGATTGGGAAACCTGAATCATGTGATGCTGACTGCCCCATGCGGCATTGCAAACCCTTCCCAAAGCACCCTGCAGCCAGTTGCACAGTGGGATACCTGACTGCTCTCTGTGGTGTTTCAAGAGTTGCTAATGTGAACATGTTCCACCCTCACAAGGAGCACAATGTGGACACACAAGAGCAGTTTCCCTGCAGTGCTTTGTGAGCAGCGCTGTAACTACCAGCACTGACAATCTGCCAGTGTAGACATGGCCTGAGTCAAGTGTCAGGAGACAGGCTGGGTCAGGAGCCAGAGTCTAGGACGGGGTGGCCAACCGGTGGCTCTTGAGCCACATGCGGCTCTTTGCTCACAGAAATGTGGCTCTCAGGGTTACGGCTCATTCAGAGCTGCATGCCCGCTTTGTGCACACGCCCCAGTTCCTGGAGAAGTGCGTGGCTGTGGCGGTGGCAGCTCCGGTGAGACCCAGGCATTGGGTTAGAATGGGAGGGACCTGGGGGTGCCTGGCTCTGGGTGAGGAGGAGGGCATTGGGTTAGAGTGGGGAGCTGAGGGCCTGGGTCTGGGGAGGGGAGGGCATTGGGTTGGGGGGGTTGAGAGGGGCCTGGCTCTGAGGGAGGGATGTGTGGCTCTTTGCACTACTATCCACAGCTCTTTTGGCTCTTCATGTCTAACTGGTTGGCCACCGCTGGTCTAGGATCTCTCAGGAGCAGACAGGCGGGACATCTGTGTTGCTGTTCTGCTCCCCTTTGTCACTTCCTGGTATATATACCGGTATCAGCCAATCAGGGAGGTGTCTGAGGCCGCCACTCTGATCCTGTTGGGTGGTTCTTCCTGCAGAGCCCAGCTACATATACATGGTGCTCCTGAAGAAGCCCACCCTTGCCTTCTTGTGGCAAGGTAGAGGAATGGATGGCTCTGAACTCCCATGGTTCCAGCCATATAAGTTCTAACAATCAATCAGGAAGAAGGTCAGCCCTGGAGAGCAGGATGAGGAGAGAAATGATTTTTTCATGTTGAAATATTTTCCTTCTGATGCAGACAGAAGCTAAATAATGTCACTCAGGGGTCTTGGATCCAAATTCTGCAGCTAGACTAGCTTAGCTCTTCTTCCCAAACAGTGAACAGTTCCATTCACAGAGAACTACTGCATCCAAACAGGTCCCTACTATTCCACAAGAGGGCAGCAGGGCCCAGAAACCTAGCAACCCAATTCACCAGTTCACATTGTGAGCCCTCTCGAATACTCGAATATCAGGCTTCTTCTATGTGGGTGTTAAACTTCAAGCATCTAAATTGGAAATATTTAAATCCGTTGTTCAGTGGTCACCTGTGAATACTTTAATTTTAAGTTGGGATTATACATTTCTTTGTGATGAATAAAGAAGGCCAGGAAAGTGTCTATAAGGTGGGGGGAAAGGGATGGAGAGGGATGACAGAAGTTCTAATTGTTTTTCTGTATTGTTAGAAATGTCAAGTTCGGTCTCTCCTGGTTTTGCTGGTGGATTTCTTGGCTGGGTTGCAGAGTTGCTTGTATTTAGAGTGTGGCACAAACAAGAGAGCACATCTTCTTCCAACCTCTCCCCCACCCCAATGACCAGGAGGAAGCCAACTATAGAAAACTGAGGGAACTAATATGAGACTCTCTATAATGAACAGTGATGACAGTTTACCTATATCATGAACTAGGGATGTAAGAGTGTAACCAGGTAACTGGTTAACTGATAAGCTTAAGCTTATTGGTTACGGCATTGGTTATACACTTCATAGGGCTGCCAGGAGCCACAGCAGTCCCATGGGACTAGGAGCCCCTGAGGGACCGGGAGTCCCAGGAGCTCAGACAGCCCAGTGGTGCTGGGAGCTGCAATTAACCATGTAACTGATAGAAGTTCTATCGGTTCCATGGTTAATAATTTGTAAAAAAAATTTTACAGTCCTATAATGAACTGAAATGGCGAATGCATCAGAATGGAAATGGCTATGAGGCGGGAATGTCTTATCTCTGAAAAATTATACAAGACTAAGACTGATAGAGGCAAAGCAAACTAGGGGATTTAGCCACACAACTCCTATTGAAATAATGGAAGTTGCATAACTAAACCACATAGCTGGCTTTGAATATCTTAACCTAAATTCAGACCTCTTAAACAGTAATCATCAGTGTCGTTCTAATCATACTGTGCAATAGCAAGAATAGTGGGCAAAATGCCAGCACAAGTGAGTCCTCAGGATCAGATGATCTAATATTGCATTGATAAACAACATTGCCATGTTCTTTTAGTCAAAATTAAATTAAGAAATTAAATTTGAACTGGCCAAGAGTTAATGAGATCACTGAAACACAGAGGAAATTGGTACTAAATATGTCTTATGTTCAAACCAATAATGGTTGAGGGAAGTGTGACTAAACTGTGTTTCAAGGAAAGCCAGATAAAATTTCTGCAAACCAGGCCACAGCCTTACTCCATGAGTGATACTGGAGATCAGCAACTAAAGGTACTGGCAAGAAAAAGGAGGAATAACTTCTGTTTTTTGTTCCTGGTTAGTGGGCTGAATCTTTCATGTATGTAACTAAAACAAAGTGAAGTGAAAAATTGTGAGGAACATATGATGAGAATCACAACGTACATTAAAAGAGGATGGGTATTCGTCTCTGTTCATACACTAAGATTGTTTACTATTTCCATCTTAGTATTTTTCTCATGTGGTAAAAGCTTATGGGTAGGTCCCAGGTACCAACTTCACTGTCCAATCAAGTAGGAGCAGTTAAAACAGGTGATTGTCTATAGAACTAGGTTTGGCAAGCAAACTGGTCAATTGAAGGGTCTACTGGCTGATCAGCCAGCCACCTATTTGACCATGCTCAAATATTCCAGCAAAAATGCCTTAATGTATACAGTGGCCTATCTTTTTCATTGAATCATGGTATGGTTGTGAAATAAGCACATATTCTGGAGTGTATAAATAGATGTCATGCATAAGACATGGGAGGTAATTGTGTCACTATTTGACATTCATGAGGCCCCAGCTGGAGAATTGGATCCAGTTTGGGGCACCATCCTTTAAGCAAAATGTGGACAAACTAGAGAGAGTCCTGAGGAGAGCAACAAAAATGAGAAAAGTTTTAAGAAATGTAACTTATGACGAAAGGCTTTTAAAAACAAAATACACACTGGGTATGTTTAATCTTGAGAAAAGACTGAAGAGGCATCTCATAACAGCCTTTAACATATTTGAAGACTGTTATCAATTATTCTCAACATTGACTGAAGGTAGGACAAGTAACTTGCAGTAAGGGAGATTTAGATGTTAGGGAAAAAATTCTAGCTGCAAAGATAGTTATGCACTGGAATAGGTTTTCAGGGGAAGATGAAGATTTCTGTTATTGGAGGTTTAAGAACAAGTTAGGCAAATACCTGTCAGAGTACTTTATGTTTACTTGGTCCTGCCTCAGCACAGTGGGATAGATTAGATGACCTCTTGAGGACGCTTTCAATAATTCGTTTCTATAATTCTTTTAATTTTGTAGCAAATGTCATTGTTTTGAATTTGAGTTAAAATAACTCAATTAAAAAATCTCTTTTATAATTAGGCATACATATGTCTCTAAGGTTAAACCTAGTAGCATAGACTTGGGGAGGTAGCTGGGGCTTTCATTTTTTGTTAATGTTCTAATAAATTACTGCTTTAAAATATTTGACTTGTCAATTGACCAAACGCCCAATCCTATATAAATATCTCACTTCTAAACATTGATTTGTTTCAATTTTTATTGGGGGCAGGGAGAGAGTCACCAAATTAGATTTAACATCAGCTAACCAGCAGGTGTTACTGGGTAGTAAATCTAAACAATATACTTATGACTGCATTTGAAAGGATTATTTTGCCACATAATCAGTTACCCTGTGCTGTGGCTAATGTAACAGCCGTTTTTCAGTGCATTATGGATTTAGACAGACTGTCTAAAAGGGGTTGAATGTTATTTGGATAATATCCTAGTTCTGGGAGAAACCACAAGTGCACTTGTGTAATTTGAAAGCTGCACTGAGCAGCCTATGGGATCAGGGGGTGAAGTCTATATGGGTGAAGAGTTCAAAAGGCAAATGGTTTTTTATTTCAACATATGTTATGTACCTTATTTAGGATTCAGAATTGATGCACCAGGATTTAAAACAGTTAAAAATACAACAGCTATGAGCTAACATGCTGTGAACTTTCCTGATATCAGTGATCAATGGAAAATCACAAAGAGAATAAAATGAAACCTAGAATCCTGGAATAAATTGTAACTAGAATATTAAATTGGTAATAATTCCAGGGAAGCCAAAGCATTCTAATGATGTAATAATTCCAGTTTGTTTCATTGGATGAAGGTGTCTCTCAGTGTCTTGTTGAGAGAGTTCTCCATCTTGATCATGTAGGTTAAACAATAATTTCATCCTTTTGTGTGTGTGTTGATTTTTTTCTAATTGCTCTCTTGCCTTTATATTATCCTTCCAACCAACACATGTCCCTGATTTCTCCCCTCTCTTTCCCCTCACCCCCAACATCCTCCTGGTTAACACTTCCCCTCCAGTCTTCAAGCTAAGTTCTCTGAATCTCATAAGCTTGTCTGATTTCTACCTGACAAGCTTCATGGGCTATACTTCCTGCTTCCAAACCTAGACCATCAGATTAGGGCTATATTGTGCCTAGTTCCATCTTGAGAGTAGAGGAACCTTTTTCTTTTCATCCTCACCTCTGAAAGGGCCATATTAGCTGCTTCTTCCTGGAGGTCTCAGGAGTGCAAATCACCTCAAAATGGGGGAAATGTGGAGGTCATGGCTCTGCATCCGATAAGAAGGCTGCTCTAGGAGCTGAGGAAGGGATTGTGCCTCGGTTCTCTTCAGAGTAACATTAATGATCAGATGTGTATAATGTCTTGGGACCAAAACCACCTTATACCTAAACATCCCTTAACTTAATGATGATGAACAGGGTAGAAGCAAAGGCAGAACTTCTTCCTGCTGTCTGAGCTTTCTTTCCCTGAATGCTCCAATCCAATTATTCAAAGGCAAATCTAATCCTGATTGGGGTCTGATGGGAGAAGAAACACAGTATTTGCCTATAACCCAGAACCTACTTTATGGGTCTCATGGATGGGAGAGCAAAGGAAGGGAATAGGCTGCCAAAAGACACATTAGAATCTCAGAAAAATAGGGTGTCTAGGCTTTGGTATTTCTAGTATGGCAGGTGCTCTATGGAAACCTGACGAGAAAGAAATTAATGAATCCAGCATCCTGATTGACATTGGCAGGCTATTGAAGAAGCTTGCATGGCTAAATTCCAGTCCATTACAGCACTGTGCAAACATCAGGCATGTGTTGAGAGGAAGGTCACGTTTTGACTTCCTTACTGGCATTGTAGGAGTTCCAGGACTTTCTGCAGCAGTCTCCCTCTGGTCACTCCAGCAAGGCGTGTAAGAGAGTCGTTCCTGTTGTCATGCCACCCCTCTTGATATTCATCAGACAGTGGTAAATTGAACCAACACTGTAGAGTTCTTGGTGCAAGGAACATTACTTACCTTTAATTTTGTAATATAATTGTTAAATTCCTTTAAATCACAAACTGTTCTCTTTAGTAATACAGCAGAGTGTTAAACTGCAACTTGTGTACAACTTTCAATTACCTAATCCTCTGGAAAGAGGCTGAGATTGGAAATGTGTAATGAGAGTCACTTTGATGCATCTTGACTTCAAAGGGAGCCACTTTGCATCAGGTTAGCCCATGCAGCATTGAAACAAATTTGTTTTTAAGGTTGAGCCAGCTCCCACAACACTATATCAATGACCCTGTTGGATGTTACCCTGACTCAATGCCTGACCACACTCCCAATGAAAGCTAGAAAAACATTCCCATTGACTTCAGTGGGGGAACAGGATCAGGCATTTAATGGACAATAGTGGTGGGTCCCTGCACATCCTATTGATTTCAGTGAGATTTGTGAATACAGGCACTTCTGTGAATTAGACCAAATTTGTGCAAATGGAGATCTTTTATTTTAACAAAACAAATGAATTTTAATTACTTATTAGATACTCTTGTGCCTTGTGACACAGGAGGCAACCTAGTCTCTCTAACTTCACTGTCTAATGCCGTCATCTCCAGCCTTTTGAAGCAGGAGATCACTTTTTGAATTTAAGTGCAATCCAAGATCTACCTCCGATATAAATACCCTTGCCCCGCCTCCTTCCTGCTGCTTCTCCAAGGCCCCACCCCTGCTTACTCCATCCTCCCTCTCTTGCCCATCCTCACTCACTTTCATCAGGCTGGGCAGAGGGTTGGGGCGCAGGTTGTGGTCTTGGATTAAGGGATCTGGCATGTGAGAGGGGCTCTGAGCTGAGTTTGGGGCAGGCAGTTGGCATGGAGGAGGGGGTTCTAGGTGCAGGCTCTGGGACAGCGTTTGGATGCAGGGGTGCTCGGGGCTGGGGCAAGGGCTTGGGGTGTAGGAGGGGGTTTATGACTGAGGGAGGAGCTAGGGATGTGGGCTCCAGCTGGGCACTGCTTAGCTCAGGGGGCTCCTGAGTGGTGGTGCAGTGGGGCTAAGGCAGGCTCACCCCTGCTCTGGCTCTGCACCACTCCCAAAAGCAGCCAGCAAACTCCCTCTATCCCAAGCCTTGTTGTGCCCCCTCTCTGCTCTGTGGAGATAGGATACAGAGTGGGAGGGAGCACCTAGACATCAGCGCCCCTCTTCTCCCTCCTCTGCCCTGCACAGAAAGCAGGAAGCTCCCCAAAGGGAGAGGCAGCTCCAAGGTGCAAAGGGCAGGAGATGTGCAACTGTGGGGAGGGGCAGCTGAAGTGCTGGCACTTGATAGCCTCCTGGCCAAACCAGTCAGGATCACCTGTCAGAGGCTCCAAGATCTACCAGTAGATCCCCATCTACTGGTTGGTGACCACTGGACTAATGGCGTGTTCTTTGCTCTGTAACAGTTTGTTCCCATGCCAGCAGTATCTTTCTCAACAGTTTTTCTAGGTCCTCCTCTTTTCCAGATTCCCACTAGGGCTTGTCACCTTCCCAGTTAAGAGCTAGGGGAATATAATTTTTTGACATCCACTCCGTGTTTCCAAACCACTTCAGTGTTCCTTCTCCAATCATTGTCATTACAACTGCTCTCCTGTGCTTTTGTAATGCATCAGCATTGGGTACTCTATCCTGCCAGCGACCCCCAAATGTTCTTTACAAGCCTCTCTGAGGGGATGCATTCATTTTCCTGATGTGAATTTCTGGCATTTGCCAAGTTTCAAAAGCATGTAACAATGTGGGGTGTCCCAGTGGCATTATATACATTTCTTGGTTCTTGTGTGAATCTTCTTATTTCTCCACATATTTGCCAGTCTTAACATGCCAGGCATTCTAATCAGGTCACAGGAATAAATTAAGAAAAGGAGGACAAATTCAACATTTATAGGAAAGAACACAACTTCATTAAAGGGAGGAAAGTCGTACCTACTTAGGCTAAGCAGGGATTTGGCATAATTATTTTTAAATTATTCTAACACTTAAATCTCATTAAGGAGATTTCTGACTACTGGTCCTCTGACAGCAGAATTATATTCTCTGTGGAAAGAGCCGCGTCATTCCTTGTGCAGCTCTGGAGGGAAACAGGCTGAGATCAGACAAATTTGGACTCTACTATCTCCACATAATTTATGGTTGCTAGCCAAACTCTTCATTACAATATGAAGGCTTTTCTTAGCAACAATGAATTGGAAACCAGTGACACTAAAGGAACCTAGCTGTTCATATTTCTGATGGTTTGCAGCACTGGAAGTTGGAAAAATAATCCTTAGACTTGGAAAATTGGCTTGTTCTTCTATATTGTAACTATAGTCTCCACGCTAATTAGAGATGCTGCAATTCATCTATGCCTCAACCTCTCTACTCTGATCATTCTCACTCCAGGGTCTGGCAGGTGATCAGATACCCTGGATCTGAAAGACTGGATGTCTTTCAGGATAGATCATACAGGAGGATCCCAGGGAAAGGTGTTTTCAGGGCCTTATCTTAAGCAAAGCAGTTACAAAGAGTGTTACGGGGTCTGATTCTTTTCACATGGCTTTTATGGCACTAAAAATGTACACACTTGGACTGAGGTGGAGATGGACGTAGGAGACGGAAGTGTTGAGAGTCTCTGGGTTAGGCTAAAAGGGGTAAAAAACAAGGGTGATGTCATGCTAGGAGTCTACTACAGGCCACCTACCCAGGTGGTAGAAGTGGATAAGGCTTTTTTTAAACAACTAACAAAATCATCCAAAGCCCAAGATTTGGCGGTGATGGGGGACTTCAACTATCCAGATATATGTTGGGAAAATAACACAGCGGGGCACAGACTATCCAATAAGTTCTTGGACTGCATTGGTGACAACTTTTTATTTCTGAAGGTTGAAAAAGCTACCATGGGGAAGCTGTTCGAGATTTGATTTTAACACATAGGGAGGAACTGGTTGAGAATTTGAAAGCGGAAGGCAGCTTGGGTGAAAGTGATAATGAAATCATAGAGTTCACAATTCTAAGGAAGGGTAGAAGGGAGAACAGCAAAATAGAGACAATGGATTTCAGGAAGGCAGATTTTGGTAAGCTCAGAGAGCTGATAGGTAAGATCCCATGGGAATCAAGACTGAGGAAAAACAGCTGAGGAGAGTTGGCAGTTTTTCAAAGGGACATTGTTAAGGGCCCAAAAGCAAGCTATTCCTCTGCGTAGGAAAGATAGAAAATATGGCAAAAGACCACCTTGGCTTAACCACGAGATCTTGCATGATCTAAAAATAAAAAAGGAGTCCTTTTAAAAATAAAAAATGGAAAGTAGGACAAATTACAAAGGATGAATATAGGCAAACAACACAGGAATGCAGGGGCAAGATTAGAAAGGCAAAGGCACAAAATGAGCTCAAACTAGCTATGGGAATAAAGGGAAACAAGAAGACTTTTTATAAGTACAATAAAAGCAAGAGGAAGACCAAGGACAGGGTAGGCCCACTGCTCAGTGAGGAGGGAGAAACAGTAACAGGAAACTTGGAAATGGCAGAGATGCTTAATGACTTCTTTGTTTCGGTCTTCACCGAGAAGTCTGATGAAGGAATGCTTAATATAGTGAATGCTAGTGGGAAGGGAATAGGTTTAGAAGATAAAATAAAAAAAGAACAAGTTAAAAATCACTTAGAAAAGTTAGATGCCTGCAAGTCACCAGGGCCTGATGAAATGCATCCTAGAATACTCAAGCAGCTGATAGAGGAGGTATCTGAGCCTCTAGCTATCATCTTTGGAAAATCATGGGAGACAGGAGAGATTCCAGAAGACTGGAAAAGGGCAAATATAGTGCCCATCTATAAAAAGGGAAATAAGAACAACCCAGGAAACTACCGACCAGTTAGTTTAACTTCTGTGCCAGGGAAGATAATGGAGCAAGTAATTAAGGAAATCATCTGCAAACACTTGGAAGGTGGTAAGCTGATAGGGAACAGCCAGCATGGATTTGTAAAGAACAAATCGTGTCAGACCAATCTGATAGCTTTCTTTGATAGGATAACGAGTCTTGTGGATAAGGGAGAAGCGGTGGATGTGGTATACCTAGACTTTAGTAAGGCGTTTGATGCGGTCTTGCATGATATTCTTATCAATAAACTAGGCAAATACAACTTAGATGGGGCTACTATAAGGTGGATGCATAACTTGCTGGATAACTGTACTCAGAGAGTAGTTATTATGGTTCACAATCCTGCTAGAAAGGTATAACAAGTGGGGTTCCGCAGTGGTCTGTTTTGGGACCGGCTCTGTTTAATATCTTCATCAACGATTTAGATATTGGCATAGAAAGTACGCTTATTAAGTTTGCAGATGATACCAAGCTGGGAGGGGTTGCGACTAATCTGGAGGATAGGGTCATAATTCAAAATGATCTGGACAAATTGGAGAAATGGTCTGAGGTAAACAGGATGAAGTTTAATAAAGACAAATGCAAAGTGCTCCACTTAGGAAGGAACAATCAGTTTCACACGTACAGAATGGGAAGTGACTGTCTAGGAAGGAGTACGGCAGAAAGGGATGCAGGGGTTATAGTGGACCACAAGCTAAATATGAGTCAGCAGTGTGATGCTGTTGCAAAAAAAGCAAACATGATTCTGGGATGCATTAACAGGTACGTTGTGAGCAAGACACGAGAAGTCATTCTTCCGCTCTACTCTGTGCTGGTTAGGCCTCAGTTGCAGTATTGTGTCTAGTTCTGGGCACCGCATTTCAAGAAAGATGTGGAGAAATTGGAGGGGATCCAGAGAAGAGCAACAAGAATGATTAACGGTCTAGAGAATATGACCTATGAAGGAAGGCTGAAAGAATTGGGTTTGTTCAGTTTGGAAAAGAGAAGATTGAAGGGGGACATGATAGCAGTTTTCAAGTATCTAAAAGGGTGTCATAAGGAGGAGGGAGAAAACTTGTTCATCTTGGCCTCTGAAGATAGAACAAGAAGCAATGGGCTTAAACTGCAGCAAGGGAGGTTTAGGTTGGACATTAGGAAAAAATTCCTAACTGTCAGGGTGGTCAAACACTGGAATAAATTGCCCAGGGAGGTTGTGGAATCTCTATCTGTGGAGATATTTAAGAGTAGGTTAGATAAATGTCTATCAGGGATGGTCTAGACAGTACTTGGTCCTGCCATGAGGGCAGGGGACTGGACTCGATGACCTCTCGAGGTCCCTTCCAGTCCTAGTATTCTATGATTCTATAACTATTGATTTCAGTGGAGTTGCTCCTGATTTGCACTGTTGTAAATGAGATCTGGAAATAAAGCTTGTGTTTAGAGAGAATGGCATTTTAAATAGCAACAAACAGATGATTTGTTATATTTTCTTTAGTAGGGATTATTTCTATATTCAACATTCCCATCAGATTCACTCATCTGAAAAATTCAAGAATAATTCTTCAGCCTCCAGTAAGAATACAGAATGCATCGCCCAGCATCACTTTCCTGTTTGTTTATACAAGCTTGGAACCCTCCTCTGTGCTTAGAATGTCAGCCCGCACTACGGCTCTGGACCACAGTACAAGCTCTTGGGGAGAGATAAAAAACTGCCCACTTGGCATTCCTAGAGCAATCTTGATAAGACAAACAGGTCTATAAATCATTGCATGCAGTGGGATACGTGCTCCAAGGGCACTTGAACAGTAGGAGTGATGCACAATGCCTCTACTTCCACAACTGAAAATCTCAATGCACACTCCAGAGAACTAGTACTAGTATTCACATACTCAGACTCTGGGCCTAAGCTAACACCCTGATTACTCCATAAAAGATAAATATTTCAGATGATGAGCATTTATTTACAGGCATAAAGAGAGACACAGATGACTTAAAACAGTCTGATTAGTCAGCCTGCATGGTGACAGGAGATGGAAGGAAATTGCATCTCAGGTGTGGTAATTAGCTGGATACCTGGCACCAAACAATGGAGGATTATGTGGAGTCTGGGGAATGTGGAGATAACTTTACCTTTCCAAACAGAAGGGCACTGAGTTCTGCTGTATTGCCTAAGAAGTAGGTCAGGAGGAAGTGATCCTTCACATCACATTCAGCTCATAATTATTTCACATGTAGAACGCAACACACTCCCAGTCTAGGGGAAAGAGAAAAATTGCTTCTGGTCTCACCACACAGCCTTTTGGAAGAAAGATCCCCTAGTCACTAAGAAATAACATGCATATTTTAATACCACAGAGAACACCAGTTCCAATCAATACTGCCTGCAACATGAGCTTTTAACCAGCATTTCCACTGTTATCACCACCCCTACCAGAACTTGGCCTTTCTATGAACATCACCATTGGCAAAGCCACAGCTCTGCTCTTAAAAAAAACGCCACACAAACAGACTGCATCCCCTTCCCTGTTATGATGAATACCAAAACAAAAAATACATAACCATTCCAATTGTGGAAACCAATAAGCTATTTGTACCTAGCAGAAACATGCATAAAAGAAAAACACGGTATTCCCCGCTTCCCACCAGAAAAACAAAAAAAGATTTGTATCTTAAAAGAAGTTACTTTCAACATGCATGTATGTCTGAGCTAAGGTTGCCTGGTAGTTTATGAAGCCTTTGGTGTGCTAAATGTGTTGTAGAAAGCAGATACTAATAGGTAAGAACTGATAAGTTTTACATTAGAGAAGGTAGACAGAAGTGTAGTTCTTGATAATAACTCTATTTCCTAGCTTGTCAGTGTCTGAGGAAAATGCTACTGAAGTAGCTCAGAGCACCCGTAACTTACCTTAAACAATAATTTTCTTTGAGACTTTCCCTAATTTTTAAGGAAACTGTAAATTGGTGGTGGGTGCAGGAAAGGGAATATAAAAAGCAAACAGTCGCTTAGAAAGAATGATGGCAATGTAGTGAATGAACATGGCAGCTGCAGTGCAAATTCAACTATAGAGAAATGTCAACATTCGATTAAATGTGGCCATGTAAACTGAGGAATCTGCTGTCATGTGTAAAAGAGACAGACCCTAAAGAATGTCACCATTAGTTTAATGCAGTGGTTTTCAAACTGGTAACACTAAAGTCAATGTTAGTGCTGAAGTAAATTGGAATTTGATGAATCTGCTGCTACGTATCTGCACAGATGGCAGCCTAGGAAGCAACTTTGTTATTAATATGGCAATTTCAAATTGGTACAAATCTGTTATTTAATAAAAATCATTGTTCTCGTATTCTGAAATGGAAAAAAATACAAACGTTGTATTAACTGTTGAGTTCACAAGGACTAGACCAGAAGTCTAATATGGAGTTTTCATGTGTATATTTTGCAAAAGGTTTATAATATAGTTTTGCAGTATAATATTTAGCAGGTAACCATTCCTCCTCCCTACCCCTTCCACTCCCCATTAAACACAATTCTCTGGCACAATCTTAGGGGACATCTACACTGTGGGTTAAAGTCAAGTTAAGATATGCAACTTCAGCTATGTTAATTGTGTAGCTGATGTACCTTAACTTGGCTTTTGGTGCTATCTACACAGCAGGAAGTCAAAGGAAGAACACTTTCCTTCAACTTCCCTTACTCCTCGTGAAATGAGGGTTACAGAAGTCCAAGTAAGAAGCTCATTATTTTGAAATTATTTCGAAATAACAGGCTTGCTGCGTAGATGAGCACTCTGTTATTTCAAAATAACTTGAGTTATTTTGAAATAAGCATGCAGTGTAGACATAATCTTACAGGCTTTGTCTTCACTGCATTCCTCCCCCCCAACCCAAAAAAAGTTTCACATCAAAATAGCTATTTCATCTTAGCTATCTCAATGTAAAATCTGACCAGGCATAAGGCACTATAGTTTTTAATCTGGCATAGCTAGTTGAGGTCAACCTCCAGTGAAGGATATAGGGTTGATTTCAACTAGTTATGTCAGAGTAAAAACTATAGTGTCCTGTCTCCAATGGGATTTTAGCTAACTCAATGTAAGATGAAGTAGCTATCTGGAAGTGAAACTTCCTTTTTTTTTCCCCAGTGAAGGCAAAGCTAACTATGATTTTGCTCTTACTACACTATAATACTATGCATGAGTACACATCCCAACCCCTATAGTAATTATACTGCCTGCAGTCGTAGTATAAAATATTTCTGGGATGAATCAGCCAATTGTTGAAACTCAGGATTGTTCTTTCCTTTCCAGCCAACTGTCACACCTGTGCATATCACTATTAGCCTGACCCTTACACACACACACACTCATTCATTCTCATTCTTTCTGTCATATCTTTAATCTTTGTACCTACTCTTTTCTCCACAGGGTAGAACAGCAGCCATTTGCAAGTGCAGCTATTTTTCTCATGAATAACAATACTCAGACAGAACAAAACAGCTGTTTAGGCACAGATTCTGAAAGGTAGGAACCTAAATACCTTTAAGGATCTCTAGGCCTTAGTCTTTTCCTCACTGGTCACTCTGTGGGCCCTGCTGAAATTCAATAGGCTTCTACCACAGTGCCAAGGACACCCGGTTGTTGCTGCATGGCATTCATGAAAGGCCAAAGCTGGGTGGTGAAACAGTGGAATCTCTTCTCTGCTGATATGGCAGAGGAACGTCTGAGCCAAATTGGAGTGGCATTGTGATCCTGTGCACAACATTGCAACACCACTCAAATTTGCGGGTGGTTGTGTAGATCTGGATCCTCTCCTTAGCAAAATTCAGACTTTCACCCTCTGCTTCAATGCATTCATCCAGGGCCAGCATTCAGCAGTAAAGCAACAACAAGACCATGACCTCATCTATTTGTTTAAGATACTCTGTGCTGCTTGCTTCAATGAGCAAGATGTTCCAAATTTCATTATGGATGATCTCACTGTAGCAACCCATAGCCAGAACTTTTTCTGATAAAACTCTAATTCACCCACAGCTAAATAAGAGCACCACCTGGCTAGTCATTGCCATTAATAAGAGGAAGACCTCCAGAACGAGTGATGGGTAACTACCCAAAATTTGGATGTTTTTCTGAGCCTTTCAGGTCTCCTCTCTCTAGCCTCACCTTTATCCCAGCAATCTTGTCACTGGGAATAACAAATTTTTGAATGATCTCATAAGCTAATCAGAGTTGCTCTTGATTAATATGTGGATGGGAAGCAACCAGGAAGTGCCGAAGGACATTAGTATTAATGATTCAGTTTATGACACCTTTGAACCAGTACCTAACCTATGTCCCAGCATAGTGTGAAGAGATACTAGAAGTGCTGCATTTTTGCTGAGTGGTTAAACCAAGGCCCTAATTTCCTGTGCTTACTATTTCCTGTGCAGTTTTTGTAAGAATTGGCATGTTAACCACAAGACCTTGGTCAAATTCCAGCTCAGATGCACTATTTACTTTCTGCTTTAGTTGTATCCAAAATTTCACTACAGTGCTCTTACTGCTTCAAAAGGGGTAGTTCCCAAAACACAGAAGAGAGAAATTGATTGAAGGAAAAATCTAGATAGAAAAATGCAAACAAAAAATTGGGAGTTATTTAAGATGGCCAAAAATCTACAATTCCACAATTGTGAAAGTAGACAGCCCACACTGGTTAAGTGAGGAAGTAAAAATAGAACTTAGAAACAAATATATAACAAATGGGGAAAAAATAGAAGGTGGTAATCCATAGAAAACTTAGAAGGAAAGAGAGAGCCTTGACAGCCATGGATTTTTCCCTAGTGACAATAAGGAGCAGTTTTTAAATGCAGCAGGATTTCTTTTGTTCCCTACAAATGTGTAGGCCCTTTGCACAAGGAAGATGGTAAGACCAGTGAAGTGTTAAATATTTCTGTTCTGTATTTGAAAAGAAGGAGGTTAATGGACTCACACTCAGGAGAATGATGAAGTACAGTCTATTAGTAAATAAGAATGTTAGAAAGCATCTATTTAAATCAGCAGATACAGAGACACTGTACCCAAGAGTCCTAAAAGACTTGGCGTAGGAGACTTGTGGCTCTCTCATGTTTATTTTTTATATGTTTTGAATACAAAAGAAACTCCAGAAAAGTGGGAGTCAAGTGGAATAACCTGGGTCATCTAACTTCAAACCTGGGCAAAATAAAGGAAAATCTGTTGTAGGATTCCATAAATAAAGAATTAAATGATGGGAATATAATTAATGTGAATCAACATGGGTTTATAGAAAATAGGGCTTATCAAACAAACCTGATTTTATTTTTTGATGGGATTAGACGTTTTTACTTCTATGTAGCGACCAAACATACTTTGACTTTTGACTTCTGTGCTGCTGCTTACAGAGCTGGGCCCTCACACAGCAGCTACTTCTCTCTGGATGCCCAGCTCTGAAGGCAATGCAGGAGTAAGGGTGACAACACCACAACTTCCCTAAAATAACCTTGTGACCCACCTGCAACTCTTTTTGGGTCATGATCCTGCATTTGAGAAACACTGGTCTTCCCTATGAAAGCTATATTGTGTAGGGTAAAAGCACACAAAAGATCAGATTTCATGGCAGGAGACCAGATTTCATGGGCTATAATGCATGATTGAATTTGGTAGGGCCCTAGTGACATATGAAATAAAAAACTCGATATAAATTAAGCATGTTAAAATGAATAAAAGAACTGCTTCACTGACAGATCTGACAGAAACTGTCAATGGGGAATAGTCATCAAATGGGAGTGTTTTTAAAGAACTGCTACAGGGTTCAGTTCTAGATCCAATGCTATTCAGTGTTTTCATCAATAAACTGGAAATATAAAATCTCTGCTCCATAAAGCTTGTGGATAGCAAAACGATTGGGAGAGGTAAATAATGATGAGATCTGGATCACTTAGTAAGCTGGGCTCATTAAAATAAAATGTGAGGTCATACATTTAGGAACAAAATACGTAGGCCATTATCTAGAAAATGGGAGACTGCATCCAGGAAAGCGGTGGCTCTCTGAAAAGAATTTAGTGATCAAAATCGAGATATAGCTTAACATAAGCTCCCAGTACTGTGCTAGAGCACACTAACTCTCAACCTCTCTGGACTTCTGTCCCCCTTTGCGGAGTCTGATTTTGTCTTGTGTACCCCTAAGTTTCACTTCACTTAAACTATTTGCTTACCAAATCTAACATATAAGTAGTGTGCTGTGACACATTAGTATCAACGAAAAAATGCTTACTTTTCCATTTTTACCATATTAGAAAGTAAATTAATTGGAATATAAACATTGTACTTACATTTCAGTATACAGTATATAGAGCAATTTAAGCAAGTCATTGCCTATATGAAATTTTAGTTTGTATAGGTTGAACCTTTCAAGTCCGGCAATATCTATGATCCGGCATGATTTTAGGCTACATCTACACTGCAGGCTTCTTGCGCAAGAAGCTTTTTGTGGAAGAGATCTTCCGCAAAAACTTCTTGCGCAAGAGAGTGTCCATGCAGTGTGGACGCTCTCTCGCAAGAAAGCTCTGATTGCTATTCACAGAATAGCCACCAGAGCACCTGTGCTTTTTTCCATTGGTGCTTTTTGCGCGCAAGAACTCGTGCACAAAAAGGAGTTATTCCTTGTGGAAAGAGGAATACCTATACCGTAAAAAGCCCTCTGTTCTGTCGAGTCACTGTAAATTTACTTGCAAATTTACTTGCACAAAAACGTGCTTGAGGTGTGGATGCTCCGCGGGTTTTTGCGCAAAAACCCTGTAGTGTAGACCTTACCTTAGATAGACAGATGTCCACTTATCATGGGTGTGGCCAAGTTTCCCACAGTCCCATAAAGTTTGTTTACAGCCACTAGTCCTGACTCTCAGTGTTCTGTGCTCTTGTTTAGCTCTAATTTACTCCTACATGTGTTCTAAGAGCCCAGCAAGCAGTGGAAGTGTTGCTAATGCTGCTAGACAATATTGACCTCCCAGGGTATGTCTAGATTACATGCCTCTGCCGACATGTAATCACGAGGCATAAGGGAGCAGTCGACAAAGGGTTCCCTTGCCGACCGATCCACGTCTTGACTTGCGCGCTGTGCCGACGATCAGGTGAGCTGGCACAGCGTGGCAGCCATTTTTATTTTAATGAAGCTGGGGATATTTAAATCCCCGCTTCATTGACTATGTCAGGTAGCCTATTTTACATGCCTCTGTCGGCAGAGGCATGTAATCTAGACATACCCCATAGTTTTGCAAATTCTCTGGTTTGGCCCCAGTAAGGTCTCCAGGGTGCTGGACTAGAGAGGTTCAACCTGTACTGACTTTGCTGGTGCTTTTTATGTATCCTGTTATAAAACTAGGCAAATATTTAGCTGAGTTATGTAACCCGTGGAAGACCTCTGCATATCCCAAGAGGTATGTGTACCCTGGCTGAGAACCACTGCTCTAGTATAGAACTAATAATATCCTTAGATATATAAACAGGAAAGTGGTGCATAGGATTAGTGAGGTGATTTCTACCTCTGTGTGGCATTCATGAAATAGATCCTGGGATATAATTCCAGTGTCCGCATTTTAAGAAGGATATTGAACAATTGGAGAGAATGCAGAGAAGACCCTCAAAATGGTTCAAGAATTAGAAAACATTCACCCTTGCACTGAGAGACTTAAGGAGATCAAACTGCTTAGCTTGTAAAAAAAGACAATGAAGAGCTGATTGTGTTAGGGTATAGAAGTACAATCACAAGAAGAAAACATCAAGTACTAAAAGGCTTTTTAATTCAGTAAAGAAAGACATAACAAGACCCAAGAAGAACTAGAACTTAAAACCAGAGAAATGCAAATTAGTACTAAGAAATTTTAACAATGAGGGTGATTAACCATTGGAACAAGCTGCCAGGGGAAATGGTGGATTCTCCATCTCTTGATGTCTTTATCTTTCAGAAAGCCATCCAGTCTTGGTATAATCAGGTTTTGTGTCTTACTATCTGGTGCTGGACATTAATGGCAGAGATATAAAAGCAAGACATTCCCAGCATCAAGTATGTTCATAGATGGGACTTTCATGGGACAAGGTTGGAAACAGTCACTTTTCTTCCTATGCTGAACAAGGAGTTTTGTTAGTAGAAGGGAAATAGTATTATCCTTAAAGTCCCCCACGCCCTTTCTTTCTGCTGTGTGATAATAGAGAGCTTCTGCCACAAATCTTCCTCATCCCAAATTCCTACATCTGAGTTAAAGAAACAGAACCTTGCTCATCCCCCCAAAATCTCCTCCACACCCCACATACTCCCTCACATGCATGCCCCTTTTATTTTTCCTGTGTAAGTAATCTAACAAGACTTAATATTTAATAACATTATAGATCTAGATGAGTCACTGTCTTAACCACTCACGCAAATCTGGTTGTATTCTGGTGCTGAGGATTGCTTCATGGATTCACTGAGGGTATATCTACACTACAGCGCTATTTTGAATTAACTTATTTCCGAATTAGTTAATTCGAAATAAGCTAATTCAAAATAACACATCTAGACACAAAATTCGAAATAGCATTTTTCTAATTTGAAATAGCACGTCCACATTGAATGGACCCTGAATCGAAGATAAGGCTGACCGGAACCAGTGCCAAAAGGGCATCAGGGTCGGACTTAGTGTGTGGGGCTGCTGCCTCAGGCTAGCCGAGGTCTGTGCTTAAAGGGACCCAAGCCCCCATCCCAGACAGACAGTTCTCAGGTTTCTCTGCTTGCTGGTCTACCTCGCTGAGGGACAGCAAAGCATTTGTGTCTCAGAGTGCTCTGCTTGCCCTCACTCGGGACACCACGGCACTCTGCAACATGGAACCAGACCTGCCCCGGGACTCTGCTGCATCTCGTGGACACGTTGCCAGCAGCCTGGCTGCACTGTCCGCAGGCTGCCATCTGGGAGGACCATCGAGGGGATGTCAGGATCCAGGGGGCCTTGAGGGAAAGCTTCCACCCTGAGGAGCGCTAACAGTCTCCCTGGTCTGCCCCACTGGGAGCTTGTGCCCCATTCCTCCCTCACGTCCTTCCACTTACCCTTCCCTAGCCCCCCCTTCCTGATGTCAAATAAAAGACACGTATTTTCAAAAATATAAACTGTCTTTATTTAACACAACTGAGGAGGGGGAATGAAACTCTGGGGAGACAGGGGAAAGGAGGCGGGAGAGGGCAGGAGAGAGGGTGGGAGAGGGAGGGGGAAGCAAGGGAAGAAGGGGAGGAGAAGGGGGAGGGGAAGCTCAGCACTCAGGGCTGGGGGGGTCTCGCCGGGCCAACCGCCTCTCAGCACGGCGGGGAGGGGCCTCAGCGTCCCCAGGGGGATGGGGAGGAGGGTGCGGAGGTTGAGGTGGGGGGTGTGGAGGTTGAGGAGGAAGAGGTGGGAGGGGGGCAGGAGTGGGAGGAGGGACAGTAGTTGGGGGGGCAGCAGGCGCAGGACCGACACGGGGCAGCATGCTCTGCACCAGGGCCTGCAGGTTTGCATTCATGGCTCGGTCCTCAGCAAGCTGCTCCCGGCGGAGCTGCAGGTCCTCCAGCATCCAGGCCTGGATGGTGCGGTGCAGGGCTCGTAGGGCCCCCAGGTGCTGGTTCTGGTACTCCTGCCGCGTGCTGGTGGTCCGGAGCAGGGCGCGGGTGCGGGAGCATGTCCTGGGCGGGCTGGTGCGCCCTGCACGAGCAGCTGGTGCAGCTGTAGAGAAAGAAGAGAAGTGGTCAGTTCTCCCTGGGGACACAATGGATGATGCCCAGCCCCCCCCCGCGACGTGAGGGCGACTGTGCCCTGCACCGTCTGAGCCGATGTGCTTGCACAGAGGCCGTGGTCAGGATGTCTGGCTATCCCCAGGACTGGGAGCTGCCCCAAGACTGTACCCATGCCCCTGTGCCTTGTATAGTGTGGCCGGGCGGGGGAGATGTCCCCTGCCTCTGTGTAGAGGGGGCGTGTGAAAGAGAGCATCCTGCTGGGTCCCGCCCCGGGGTCAGGAGCGTGTCAGGTCTCTTCACACACGCATGTGCCTATTGGGCCACGGCCCCTGGGTGTCACGCAGCTGGAGCCACCTGCCCCAGGGTGGCATGGCACATGCTCGCACGTGCACAGGTGGCTGCGTGATCCGTGGGAGGCATGGCCCACACGCGCGGTCCCTGGTCTCCCTCTCCGCCTCCTGCTGGCACTTACCTGGTATGGCCTCCCTGGACGACCCTGCTGACTCCGGTGCCGGGACAGCTGGTGGTGGCCCCTCTGTTGTGCCCGGGTCAGGGCCCTCCGGTCCTGGCTGCCTCCCGGGCCGGCGCGGACCGCCCCTCCCCCAGGAGTCGGTCAAGGGCGGGGAAGTAGGGGCAGGTGTCAGCCCCTGCTGCAGCGCAGCCCTTGGTGGCCCTGGTGTATGCCTGCCGCAGCTCTTTAACCTTCAGGCGCACCTGCTCTTGGGTGCGCCTGTGGCCTTTCCTGGCCATGGTGGCCGCTATGCAGCCGTAGACGGCCGCGTTCCTCCGCCTAGTGCGGAGATCATGGACGTTGGGGGCCTCCCCCCAAACCTCAATGAGGTCCATGATCTCCGCACTAGTCCATGAGGGCACACACCATCTACGGCCCCTGGCTGGCCCCTGGGTGCTGGGGGACTGGGAGGGGGACGGCTGGCTATCACTGGCTGCCTGGCTCATCCTGGGGCCACTGGGTCAGGGGCAGAGACTGCTGGCAGGCTTGGCTCTGGCAAGTGCCGTCTGGCCAGAGTCTACCCCTTTAAGGGCCCTGGGACTGGGGGAGAGGAGAGGAGTTTTCCTGGTTTGGCCCAAAGTGGCCACCAGGGGGAACTGGGAAGGGCTGGAGGCCCCCTAATTTGAAATAAGTGTCTACACAGCACTTATTTCGAATTAGCTATTTCGAATTAGGTGTTATTCCTCATAGAATGAGGTTTACCAAATTAGAAATAAGGGCTCCGCTATTTCAAATTAAATTCGAAAAAGCGGTTTGTATGTGTAGACAGCTATTAAAGTTAATTCAAAATAACGTCTGTTATTTCGAATTAACTCTGTAGTGTAGACATACCCTGAGATTATCAAATTCCAAAAGATGGAGATTCTTGTTCAATAGGACTTAATAAAACTCCTCTCAGATTGATGCACCTATGAGTGCAGAAATGTCCAGATAATGACCGTTGCTGGCAGGATTCCCTTGTGCATATTCTGCAGTTCATTTAAATCTCAAATGCATGAATAATCTCTAGGATCAAAGAGGAATCTCATGTAAGTCTTTACTGTTTATTAGCATTACAATTGTAATGTTTGTGTCACTAGCTTGAAATTCACAGGAACCGCTGATCACCTGTGAATCCTGTGCACATCTTTATGCTTGCCCAGCATTCTCTTTCTGCTGAGGAATACCTCTGAAATCCATCTGAGCAAATATATCACAGTTATCTCTGTGCAACTGTATTAGCGCCAACTAAGTCTTTAATCGCTAGCATCTGCTGAGATATCTCTAGACTTGGAGACACCATAACATGCCAGAAGTGGGGTTGTGGTCAATAGATTGGTTAAATCCTTAGCAGTACACTCCTGGGACTTATGCCAGGGCCACATGGAGTATGTTCTAAGCAATTGATAAAGAGCTTGCCCTTTTGAAGACAGGTTAAGAATAAATTTGGTTTGCTTCATATCAAATAACTATGCATCAGTTCTTAACACTTTAGGTAGTAGATTTTCCTAGGCCGCTGCACACATTGGTAAAAGAATACCTGTTTGTATATCAGATTGCTTTTTGGAATGAAATGCTCCTCCCCCCCTCTTAAGAGCAGTGTCTTAGCTCTTTTTATCTGGTCTCTTCTTCAGAGTGTCACAAGCTACTCACTGACCACAGGTGGCGCCTCTGCCTGGCTGTTTTGGGGATTCTCTCTCTTCCAGGTCTAGCATCTTCCCTGGTTGTTCCCCCCGCCCCCCTCTATGCAGCCCCTCCTTCTTTGTGACTTGGCCTTCCAGTCAGGCTGCTTTGTCTATACTGCCATGGCAGCATTTTAAACTGAAAATATGGCCACAGCATGAGCATTCTTTGTACACCATCTCCATGAGGGGAGGGGAGTAGCTAACAACAGTGGGAGCGAATGTGAGAGAGTTGAGTCATTTACATAGAAATGATATTTGAAGTAAGCCACGTAAATGGATGAATTTTCTCTTTTTACTTTACACCCTGCTTTTGGGAAGATGACCAACGAGAAAGCTCCGAGGAACCCCCAAAAACTCAATAAGAAATGGGAGGAGGAAGATCTACCAGAAGAGATGCTGAAGCAACAGTAGGAGGGCATTTCTAAGGAAAAGTGTTGTCTCCAATGCTGTTCCTCTAGTTATTTCCAAAGCTGCCCCTCTACTCCTCCCAAATTTATGTAGATCTTCTGCCTAGAAATTTTCCATCTTCTTTCTGTCTGACTTCCCGCTATAGATTTTAAGGAAGAGCACACATCTTCATGGGGCACATCAAGAAACCAGGAAAGATGATGGAGCTAATTTACAAAAAAGCATGAAGATGGGAAATGCATCAACATTACCCAGATATTTTTCTCTGTTTTAGCATCCAAGGAATGCTAACATGATAATATGTGTATAACAAGTTAACAGTTACTAGATGGTTGAGTACTTCCTGCTAGTCCTACATCTTCAAAAGATCGTGGAAAAAGAACTGCAGACAAAGGAAATATATTCTGATTTTACTGGATGTTTTCTACCCAATGGTCTTTCAGAAAACGTGACATTTCCTATTGCCATTGAATCAATCAAAACATTTTAATTTTATTTTAATTATAGAATATTAGCTCAAAACATATTGCTACACAGCATTTACTCTGAGCTTATCAGGAACAACCAGCCCAGTAGAACAAGTTGTGTGTGTGTGATTAACAGTTCTGGAACTGAAAATCCAATGAGGATAGATTACAGCTGCTGGAAAAAAATGACAATGTTCGCTACATCAGAAAATGTTTTGGTTTTGACAAAAACAACTTCCTGTATGTACACACAGATTTGAACAAAATTTTGTTTCAAGAGGAGAAAATGAAAACAAATGTTAAATAAAGGTCAAGATTTTCCAGTTCGACACACTTGTCATGGAACATCTTGATTTTTCATTTCAAATTTATTTTTCATTTCTAAATTTCTTATAATATAAAAATAAAGCGTTGAAACTGAAACAACAAAATTTGATTTTATTGAAATGAAATGTTTTGATTGACACACAATACTTGTTTCTGAAATTTTATTTTATGGGAAATTTTTAAAATTCTTCTTTCCAAATGAGAACAAAACAAACTTTGAACTTCCCCTAAACAGAAATTCCAATTCCTGCACAGCCTGAGTGTAGGATGCAATTGTATGACACCTACCATTTGAGATGACTCTGGGGATTCAACTGGGTATCTCCAGAGGTGAAATCATAAGTCTCTCTAGATTAAGTTTGAGAATCAGGCTCTCAAGCTGAAAAAAGCAGTAACAGACTCATGTTTTCTTGCCTCAAGTACAGAGGAAGATCTGTAATACACACTGATCCATTTTTTTTCCTCCGAGCAAGAGATAACACTGGTTGAATGTTTCATGAAAAACTCATTCAAAACACTCTAAACTCCTGGAAGAAAAATATCCTCCAAAAGAAATACAGAGTTATCATTTAAGTAGAAATTAATAGTGGTAATAACACACATTTATGAACAATTATCTTTTGTGGAAGTATTTTGCCATGCTGCTATAACAATGTCTTGTTTTGTTTTTGGAAACATGGTCAAATAATGAAACAACTGGGCCTTTATGTAATGAACACAGTGTGTGAATATGTAAGACAGCATCTGACAATGCTGACATCAGTGATGTATGTAGCTGAATGGGAAAGAGAACGGGGGAATGTTGTATGTATATAACTGTACAGAAGTAACCTAAAGATGAGGCTGCTCTTCAGTGATGTGGTACAGAAAACATGTAGTGCAGAATTGTGAAACACTAGGTGATACTGTTTTAGTTTTTTCTGGCCTCTTAACTGTACGCCGTGTGCCCATCCATAGAGCCCTGCAAATCTGTGGATGTCTGCATCCATGATTGCAAATGTGCAGATCTGCCGACCATTTTGTGGATCAGCTATGGATAGAAATTTTGTTTCTGTGCAGGGCTCCCCCACACATCTAGACATATATACAAAAATTTCAAATATGTACAACTGGTTAATAATATCATACAAAATGGACTCCAAATCCATTAAGAAAAAAACCTTGATAATTGCCTCGCAATCAGCTCCTACTCAGGTAAAAGCTCAAATGATTAGTATATCGCAATGTGAAAGTCAAACAACTTGGGCCTGGATGGACTGATTGGATTCTACATTAAAGAACAAGGGCTTTGTCAAAACGGCTCTGCTGATAGCCCCTAGACATTAAAGTCTTTGGAATATTAGCAAAATCACCCAGCTGATCTGAATTATTGTGACTACATACGATGAGAAGTGGCCTCTCATACAGCCAGGACAAAACTATAGGGAACTTTAAAGATCACAGTCAACCACTTGAATTACATCTGGAAATGAATCGGAAACCAGGGAAGCTATTGGAAAGCAGATCTTGTATGCTTGCTGTAACTGCCATGGTTAAATAAGCAAGCAGTCCCATCCTGTGCTATCTGAAGCAGCTAAGAAATTTGCCAGAGTATACCCCTTTGTAGAGCACATTGTAGCAATCTGTTTGAGAAATCATTGCCCTGTAGAAATGGAGTGCTACTACTTAGCCCACTGCAGATGGAAAAGAGGCATTTCTGGCCACTTGGCTCCCGCACTAGTGATCCTGGAAACTCAGGATCACTTGCATTTAAAAGAACGGTCTAACTCAACCAGCCTCATATTCTCCTCTATATGTGCTGCTGACACTACTCAAAAGGCTGCAGTACCATTCCCATTATTCCAAACAATGTAACACAATACCCCTAGCTTGCAGATCCTTTGAAAAAGGATGGACTCATGCGTCTTTATAACAGGAGTAGACATCACATCCACCATCCTCTCCTAATCCTTCTCTCTGCCTACCAGCATCAGAATTATTGTTGGGTTTTGTTTTGTTTTTGCTTGAGTAAAAGTTTTGCTTCTTTAAGTGGTGACAGGAGTTTGAATAAATGACCATCCAGGTCTGAGTTTAAAAAAAAAAAAAAAAAGGCGGGTAGGGGAGAGATTGTCAGTCTTTGTACCCACCACACACTGAAGGCATTTCAGCCCAAATTATCTTACCTACAGTGTCCTGACATGGAAGTTCAACAAGAGGGGTGATAGGTAGGGCCTTACTGGCAGCTGTTTAATTTATCTAACTACACACCTGCCCTCACTCATGCTACACCCCTGCTCATGCACTACATTCTGCCAATGCCTTTGGCCATACCACGCCATTCTTCTCCTCCTACTCATGTCTCTGTTTCATGTCAGCCCATGGATTGTTCTCAAGGAGACACCCAGGAAAGAAGGAATGTGGAGAGATAGGCTGGAAACAACTCAGCTATGTGGACAGGGCAGTCTATGGGCTTAATAAAACCCCATTTGTTCAAATTAACCTGCATGCAGCTTCACTCCTGTTGCCTTTACAACATTTCCACAATTATTTCCTGCTGTCCATACTCCAGGGATAGCCTCTCTCATCTATTACAGGCCACCTTGCGTGCCTCCTTCAAACCCTTCCTTCAAGCTCATATTTTTTGTAACACCCGGTATTTTCAGAAAGAAATTGTGAAGCTATAAGACAACTGCCAAACTTCAACAGCTCATATTAAAATAAACCTGCACATCAGTTCCCTTTGTCTCATTTAGGGATCAGTCCTGCAAAGTACAGAGCATCCTTCGTTTCCATTGAAAGAATTAAGAATGCAGAGTGTTCCTTGCCTTGCATGACTGGGCCTTTAAATCACAAACTCTCAGGAACAGGAGACTTGTCCTCTTGTACATGGGTGCTTTGGAGATAAATACAGCTGTGTTGCTGTAGTAAATAATACAACAGTTTAATTAATAAATACCTTCTGGGCTCTGTGTAGGAGGAAAGAGCAGAACCATTATTAAAGAACAATACTGTCTACTGCTGGGAGTTACATGGAATAAACAAAACTTCAAATGTAAATAGTATCCAAACTCCACTCAAGCTCATCTGAAGAAGTGGGTTGTGCTCACGAAAGCTCATGTTACTAGATATATTTTCGTTAGTCTCTAAGGTGCCACAGGACTACTCATTGTTTTTAAGTTACAGACTAACACGGCTACCCCTCTGAGACTTTCAAGCCTGCTGATGCAGCCAAAAGCACTGATATCAACACCTGAATGTGTTGATCATTCAGAGATGCTGAGCAGCTATCAATTCTATCCCAGGATGAGAGGCCAAGAAAATCAAAGGCCTGTAAGTGATATTGAAATTGTTTCAACACAAAAAAGGAAGGTCAAAGCAATGTTTGCCAACTCTTCTCACATCAGGAGATGGTATGTTGAGTTGATCACCAAACAACTCTTTACCTGAGGCAAATCCCTTAGCAATCCCATAGGAATAGGATCTGGCAAACTCCACCACTAAAAAGGACCAAGAAAAAAATGGCAGCTCAGGCTGACTCCAGGATACAGCTAGGTGGCCTGTACGCTGCTAATATTTCCAGCTATAATAAAAAATATATATATTAACCCTGCCCTAGGACTCACAGATAAATTGGAAACACACTAACCCATTTTTGGAGTGCAAAACCTTCTACATTTAAAGTCTCACAGAAGTAACACTTCTGTCTTAGCTGATGCTGAACTAAGAGTGGAGAATCTATCTGGAGAAGCCTGAACAGAGAGAGCCCAAGACAGGCAGCCCAATGTCTGAATTACAAGCAATGTCAGAGTCTCGGGTATAGTGATAGCCTGATAACCCACCTTCTTTGAAGTCAACTCCATGAATTGAAAAGCAGGGTCCCTGTGAGCTATTTCCCTGCACCTTGGAAATGTGATTTCAAATTAGTCCAGAAGGATTGTTTACAAATGTCAGTCTCCTAGCCTACATCAGGAATTTCCCTTTTTCTTTTAATTAGCAAGCCAACATTAGTTTGTAAATGAGAGACTGGAATATGATTTTGCAAGGATTATAAAGTGATCATTAATCCTAAAATGGAGATCACTAAACTATTCCTCAAACTCAGTATGCTCTCTTTTTTGGCTACGTCTACACTGGCATGATTTTGCGCAAGAACTCTTTTGCGGAAGAGTACTTGTGCAAAAACTCCTCCAGAAGAGAGCGTCTACACTGGCATGTGCCTTTGCACAAGAGATGTGCTTTTGTGCAAGAGCATCCATGCCAGTGTAGACGCTCTCTTGCGCAAGAAAGCTCTGATAGCCATTTTAACCATAGGGCTTTCTTGCGTAAGAAATTCATGTTGCCTGTCTACACTGGCCTCTTGCGCAAGAACAGTTGCGCAAGAGGGCTTATTCCTGACCGGGAGCATCATAATTCTTGCGCAAGAAGCACTGATTTCATACATTAGAATGTCAGTGTTCTTGCGCAAGAACTCGCGGACAGTGTAGATAGGCAGCAAGTTTTTGCGCAAAAGCACCCGCTTTTGCACAAGATTGCGCCAATGTAGACACAGCCCTAGTTAATAAGGGAAAGACATTCACTAAATTAGATTTGCCAAAAGTTACCATCAGGTGGAGCTGCCTAGTAAAGGTCTCATTTCTTGTCACAAATTTATGAAAAGGTTATCCTTTCACACAAGTAGGAAGTTTGAGGAACTAAGCATGGTACAGGTCCATCTTTTTATCTCAGTAACTAATTATGTTAGAAATAAAAACCTGCACTTGTGTCACTTGGAAGGGGTATTAAGCGGACTTTGAATTTACAGGTTCAGAGAAAAGGGAATATATTCGTTCCTTTTTGAGAAACTATAATTTAGGACACAATTGATGCTGAAGGAATTCACTCACTTGAATTTGTAAATTGTTTGGGACAGGTACTTTTTTCTGTGTTTGTACTGTGCCTACCACAACTGGGACCTGGCTTGTGGTTGAGGATCCTAGGAGCTATGGTAGTACAAATAATTATAAAAATTAGCATCAGTATTGTGCTGACCAGTGTACTGAGCTTAGCGGTTTTTGCAAACCACTATGGAAAAATTCATGTTGTGTATATCTAACTGGCAAAACATCTGCCCAAATCCTTATACAGCCTGGGAAAAATAATCAAGGGATGGACAGTGTTTTCTCTCACTCCCTCAAAAATATTGTGTATCATTGTCTGTGCTGTTGATCAGAGTCCAGACTTGCAAGTGAGATGCTGAATGTCTTCTGTGGATTCACAGAAAATGCAAATGCCATGTGGTGCAGATAAGCAGGCTTATACAGTTGCTCAGGTGCCCAATGTACTTGTAATCTTGGCTTGGAAAGTCTCCCCAGTTGGAGTAAAAGCTGTGATTGCTCACAGAGTGCCCAGTGCTGGAGAGAAGCCCTATAAGTGAATTGCACAGATGGATAAGATCTGAAAGGATTTATACTCAGATAAAGAGGCCTCACGTATAATGTTTGGTGTTATGAGATCCCATGAGCAAGTGTATGGTAGAAAATATGTTTTGATAACTGAGCATAAAATCTTCCTTCAGATTCTAAAACAGGAGGCTTCTCTAGCTAATGACACAGACAATATTGACCATCTTTTCTTTCTCCTGCTAAAATAGTTGAACATAGTTTCTCACTAAAGCAGTAATTTGCTAATTCACTTCTGGACTCCGGCTCTGTCTACACCAGTGTGAATGTCAGTATAACTTACGTCACTCAGAGGTGTGAATAAGCCACATGACTGCCCCATGCATCACCTCTGGGCTGAGGATCAGTAGTAGAGTCTGGAGCACCAGAGCAGCAACGAGTGAGTGATGACAGGCAGGGGCAGCTCCTGTGGGCATTGCTGACCAGCACAGGACTCCTTTGGGGGGAGAGGCAAGAGCAGACTGGGGAGCACCTCTGAGCTATGCCACTCCCCTGCCCAGGGAGCACCTGGCCATGCAGAGGCAGCCAGGCTCAGGAAACAGGGCAGGAAGGGTGGCTGGGCAGTGAGCTAGCAGCTCTGCTCCCACAATGGAGAGCCAGATTGAAAACCTCTGTGGTAAAAGAAAGGCAGAAATCAGGGGGATGGGGGTGTAGAAGAGCACATTTTTCCATCCTGGTGGTTTTCCGCCTTGGGCAGCTGCCCAGCTTGCTCTGCCCTGGTAATGACTGTGATTGTTGTTCCAAATATGAAGAGAAAAAAAGGTTTGATCATTCACATGCAATTACACCATAAGCAAAGTGAATAGTTCAGCGATGACCACACAGCTCTGACTTCCATTCTCTCCACTACTCATGCCTCGGACTGGTTACCTTGCCATACCCTTCAGTGTTATTACCATAATGTATCACAGAGAAAGAGCTCATGTTGGGCAACTTCTTTTATGTAAATTAAAGGTGGGATTTCAAAAGTGGCTAAGTGATTTATGATCACAAGCTCAGGCCCCATTCTTATCAACTCTTGACATGTGAAATATGGGATGAAACTGGGTTAAAAGACAGAAATCAGGACAGGAGTGAATGAGAGGATGTTAATGAATAGAGAGAGCAAGAGATAAGGGCCAAATTCAGAGGGTAGTCTAAAGGCATAACCCGCACTCCAGAATATTCAGGACATTACTGTAGTGTCCACATGGAACATTACTGTGTAGCAAGTTGGTACGCTGTAGGTTCACACTCTGGCTTGCAGTAAAGTGCCCATGTAGACAAGCCTTATAGTGTAATTTGGGACGAGTTGCCTGAAAGAAAGTGTAACTGTACATTTTCTTAGATTGCCTTAGGCTCCCATGTGTATTTGGCTCAAGGTGACTGAGGAAGGATGGAGCAAGTCATTGGAAGGTTTTAAAAATAGAGTGACATTTTGAATTGCATCTTGAAAGGGACAAGAAGCCAGTGGTTTTTGTTAAGGATGGTCATGTTTCTTTGCTTTGTGAAAAGTCAGGTAGCACAGGCTAGCAGAGATAGTCCTAAACTGAAAAGCATGTGTCTGGATCCAAAGTCTGTGAGAACTTAGAGGGGGTGAGGTTTTACTTTGGGCCTATCTCTTCTTTCTGGCCTGCAGCTTTTCACATGTTCATATGAATATCTTTCAAAAACAAATCACTGAATTCATCCCAAAATCACATAAATCAGCGCATGCAGGCTACTTACTGCAAGTGGAACATATGAAAATGCACATGCAAACCAGGTAGCTGTACATGCAAGCACAAAATGCCTCTTTAGTACATGCAATTTAATCATTTGCCTGCATGGTTACCTAATTGCACACATTTTTGCATGTAACAACTTAGATGTCTGGGTTACTAAAAAAATAAAAACAGGCCTATTAAGTTTACCCAAGTCCACGATAAAGAATGCTCACAAGCAGTATTCGCTCCAATTTTTTCCATCCATGTGATGGATAATTTTTTTATGTGCACCAAGGCATGTGTATGTGCACCACCAATAGAAACACAAAACCTACCGGTATGTGCACTGCTAATCAGTTGAGCATCATTTGAATTTCTCCTGAGTGGCCGCAAAAGCATGCAGCTTACAGGGAACACTGCTCACCAGGCCATCCCACAAAAACGAATATGGACTCCATCTCGTTCAACACCAAGTTTACATAAAAGCCCAACTTTCAACATCAGTGAATCTGTGGCATCTACCATTCCCCTGTCTCCTAGAGTTTGTCATTAATTATTGTTTGTAAAAGCCCTTATGATCTTTAAATGAAAGGCACTATCAATGTGTAGAAAGTGTTATTGTTATTGTTAGCTTTGTGCTTGTTATTTGAACCTGATGTCCTGCCAAAAGGAACACCCTTCAGAATCTTTCAACAATTATTCCTGGGTATCCTCTATAAATTTACTTTTTTTTTTCAAGTCTCCTCCCTGTGGATTGAGTTCTCAGATTAGACCAAAGTCAGCCCCCTTCCTTTTGTAGTTCAGGTGCCACATTTAGAGTTTAGCTTATTTTTCCCACTATTTTTCTACTAGGATTTTTTAGAGAATAAATACCTGCGCCAAGTGGGTTTAAAATGCTGATATAAGTGATATATCACTGGCTTGGTAGCATTTTACGTCCAACTTTGCACAAGTGTGTAAAAGCCAAACTGGTGAAGAATCAGGCCCATAGATTTACAGTAAATGCTGTGGGAGATTGGACACTAAAGAACTGACCTTGGAAGGCTGATAGATGTGCACTGGAAGCGGTGGCACAATACACCTGGAAATCAGCGAAATCCCCATATATCCCCTCACTGAGGACTTTGTTTTGAAGAGGTCATTTGGGTTGATATCACTTTCAGGGACCTTTGGGCCATGCTGCCTGAGTGAGTTTAGCAAATGAGAACTTAGCGTGAGACCCGGGGAAAGTCTCAAGGGAGCAAATGCTGCTAAGCAGGGGTGTTAAAAGGAATGCTTGTCAACTAGAAGTGTCAAAAGGGTGGCCGTGTTAGTCTGCAACTTTAAAAAACTATGAGCAGGCTTGTGGCACATTAGAAACTAACAAAAATTATATATAGTATCATGAGCTTTTGTGGGCAAACCCCACTTCTTCAGATGAGATGATCTAATGATCCTTATCTGCTTCCTTTAACTATCCAGTCTTTAGGTGTTTATAGACTATCAGTTTTGCTTGTTACATACCAGCTCGGTTTTCCCTTTGATATTTATATACCCACTGCCTCTTTTTTGTTCCCCCCCCTTCCATTTTCCCCTCCCCTTTTCCCCTATTTATTTTGGTTCTGGACATCCAACACTCCAGTCATGTGAAGAAGTGGGCTGTGCCCACGAAAGCTCATGATACCATCTACATGTTTCGTTAGTCTTTAAAGTGCTACCAGACTATTTGTTGTTTTTTTAAGTTTATCCTGTACAGACTAATTCTGCTACCCCTCTGAAGCTTTGGATATATTTATGTTAGTCTCTAAGGTGCCACAGGACTGCTTGTTGTCAACTAAAACATTATCATTACATAATATGCATTTCTTTGAAGTCCAAAAAGCGCTTAAATTACTGTTGTCAAGGCAGGACAAAGGAAGTGAATAGGAACACTCAGAAACTGGTCTGCATTTGTTAATATATCTGATAGCCATCCTCCATTGAATCTATACACAGGGGACAGTTGGAGGGAAGCATGTCACTGCTAATGCAAAACAAATGCCCATGATCTCTGGTGAGTGTCTGCATCAGAATCCAAATTTTGCAGCAAAAAAACTAGTTTTTAGAAAGGATTGAACAAACTTTGGATCCAGATAATTTCTTGCATTTTTTGGGAGTGGAGAAGCGGTAGGAAGGGAGGTGTGAGGAAGTCTGAATCTGGCGCAGACGTTTTGTTGCAAGGCTCTTTCAAGATCCTCAGAGAAGTCTGTACTCTCACTCTCCTGTTGCTCAGTGGTACATCTAGTTAGTTACACAAATCCAGGCACAAAGGCACAGGAGACAAAGGTAGTAGTAATTCCCTTACAGTTTTGCAATAATTCTGTTTCAGGGTCTCTACCTCTCATATATGGCTATGTCTACACTGCCCCCTCTTGCACAAATAAATATGCAAATGAGGCAAAGCGTGGAATATCGCTGTGCCTCATTTGCATAATTAATTAGGCTCTGTTTTTGCGCAAGAGGCTTTTGCACAAAAAGGAGCCGTCTATATGGGTCCTTTTTGCACAAACCCCCCCTCTTGCGCAAGAGCCGTTCTTCCTCTTATTTTCAGGAAGAACGGCTCTTGCAAAAAACTCTTCTTGCAAAAACGGAGCCTAATTAATTATGCAAATGAGGCACAGCAATATTCCATGCTTTACCTCATTTGCATATTTTTTGCGCAAAACAGGGGCAGTGTAGACATAGCCTTTAGGGTATGTTTACCCTGGAACTAGAGGTGTGATTTGCAGTTCATGTAGACATAACTGAGTTGCTTTAATCTAGCTAGCACATCTGAAAATAGCAGCGAAGATGCGGTGGCAGAGGTTGCACAAACCTGCCTAGAATCCTGGGTACCTATTGGTGTTGCTAACCCATACTAATAATGTCACTTCCACTGGTATTTGTGCTAGCTGTTAAAGCTACCTTAAGTATGTCCACCCTAGGTGCAATCTATCCTCTGATTGTAATGTAAACATACCCAAATATGCACACAGTAAATTGAAGCACAGAAAAATACAGAACATGATCAATGTCAGAGTAGGGAAAAGAACCTAGGGTTCATTGCTCCTATCGTATGTTTTAATTTCAAGATAAACAGTCCAAAGCCATTTTAAACAGTCTAAGTTTAGCATGTGCATTTTCCTTTTTAGTCTGCCTGTGGCATTTAATATATTAAACAAAAGCAGAAGCTACTTTGGGGCGCAGGCACAATGATGTTGGGCACATTAGTAGAATACAGACTGGATACTGCTTACTCTTAGCCCAATGAAAAACACATTCTCATCAGACAGGGAGAAAACAGAAGGGCAGAACAAGACAAGAAAGTGAATTATACTTAGGCTATGGCTACACTACGAACTTTTTCCAGAAGAAGAAATGCAAAAGGGTGCTCATTTGCCTATGTCACACTCTCATTTGCATATTTTCTTCCGATCCTTTTTGCAGCAGAGATTTTTGTGCAAAAAAGCGCTGTGAAGATTGCGCCTTTTTGCGCAAAAACCCCCTTTTGTGCAAGATCCCTTCTTCCTCACCCATGAAAACTCATGATACCAACTCTACATGTTTTGTTAGTCTTTAAGGTGCTACTAGCCTATTTGTTGTTTTTTTAAGTTTTTCCTGTTACAGACTAAGTTGGCTACCCCTCTGAAACGTAACAGCATCTATTCTTGCTTTTTGCCATTGGTTGTCATTGGAGTGTTAGTCTGTCAGATAGACACCTTTCTCTGTAGACAGCCAACTGGCTGAGTCAGCTTCTCCCAGAAGAGATATAATGTTGCAGTTTCTACATTGTGGGAATGAGCCAACAGGAAATGATTTTAAATGACCTATTAAAATCAGCATTGCCCCACCCAAGCTGTAAACACCTGACCTCACCAACATGTTGGCCCCACGCCCAGAGTTCTTGAAACTGTTCCCCCACTCATGGAGCCTAATCCCCAGTTAATCACCATTTTGTCACTCAGCTGGCCTGGAGAGTGAACCCTCTAACACTGCCTGAACTCAGTAGCTCCGAAGCGCGCGTGGAGGTTCATTGCCAGAGATAGCTCAGCGGGCTGATAATAATTGGTTGCAGAGCCATTTAACTCCACATCACCAGCTGAAAACTGAGTCGAGTGTGTAGTCACCAACAGCTGCTGTTATTTAGCCTTGTGAAATGAGTCCAGCCTCTCGTTGTTGTCAGGAGCTCCACGTATAGCTACAGATGTAGCGCCAGTGCTTTTTTTGTGATGGTACTGCCCGGTACGCAGTACCAGTACCTCCAGTCAGAGTTCAATAACTTTTACCTTGGAGTATCGGCATCTTTTTTTTTACAAAAAAAGCACTGCATAGCGCGTATCTGTAACAGTGTCCACAGCACAGCTGGTACCAACTGTGCCCTTTGAGCAAATTCAGACTAAATTAACCTCACAGGTCTGTGGAGATTGGCAGGGTATCATGGGGCAGTCTGTACTGTACCTTTTCTGTGAATAGAGAATTTCCATCTCCGGGGCTCAACCTTTACCTCATGTGTCTGCTTTGTCATTTGTTGCCCTCTATCTTTAAATAGGCTGGTGGTTTTCACAAGTACTCAACCACTTCAGAGACACTGAAGTAACCGGGGAAGAGGGTGTTAGACAGTGTCCCCTGTAAGATGTGTGCTTGTGAGGCCGTTGGATGGAAAAAATCGCACATGGATGGAAAAGATTAGAGGAAACATTGGTGCTTGACCCCTGCTCCAGGCTCCACTCCAATCTTTCTCCCAAACTCCCATTCCCTGCCCTGCCTCTTCCCACCTGCTCCACCCCCTCCACCTGCCTCTTCCTGCCCCAGTCCTCCCTCCCCAGCAAGTCCTGAACTCCGCTGAACAGCTGATCGGTTCACAGTGGGTGGGAAGTGCTGGGAAGGAAGAGAAGATGCTGATTGGTGGGGCCTTTCAGCAGAGAGGGGGCTCTTAGGAGGCAAGGGAGGAACTGGTAAGTGGGGCTACCAGCAGGTGCTGAGCACTCACTCTGTTTTTCCCTGTAGAGCTCCAGCCACAAAGCACTCCTGGAGCTAGTGCTCATTATGGACTTCACAATGTTTTTAAAAGGTTAAGCTGGCAACCAGCTGAACAGAGAACACCAGAGGGAGAACCACAGTTTGGGAGGGCTCCAAATTCCTTGGAAATATATGTGAAGCCACCATGTCAAAGCAAAAGCCTTTTGACAAAGCTCACTGATGAGACTGGAACTGTGCACATCCCTCAAGCAACTTTTTCACAATAACATGCCAAAATGGGGACTGCATAAGAAATCAGCCCAGTACCAGCTCCCAAGAATCTAGCACATGAAGATCAAGACAGAAGTGAGAGCTAGATAGGACAAGAGAAAAAAAAGTAGTGGTGTATTATTTACTTGCAATATATTACTAAGTCACTAGATGTTTCACTATGCTGTGCACAGTTCCAGACAGCGTGTGGTCCCTGATCCACAAACCCAGAAAAAACTGGAATTAATGTGTGAAAATCCCTTTCTTTATGCCTGTATTTCTATTTTTTCTTTCTTAAATGCCTCCTATTTAAGAAGGACTATAGATTCAATGTATCATAAGTGGCACTTTATTGTCTGTATATTATAGCACCTACAAGCCTTAGTCACAGACAAGGACCCCATTTGTGTTAGGAGTTGTACAAACACAGAATAGACACTTCCTGCCCTAGAGAGCTTAGGTTGCATCTACACAGCGCCCTAAACTTGAAATAAGATACACAGTTTGCACTACGCAAATTGCGTATCTTATTTCAAAATGAATTCAAAATAGCTTATTTTGACATTTGGCATGTCTACACAGTGCCAAATGTCAAAATAATGCGCTATTTTGAGCCATCTCTTATCCCTCGTGCAACGAGGTTTACCGGGATGGTGAAATAGCGTGCCTGGTATTTCAAAAAAATATTTTGAAATAATGAACGGTTTGTGTAGATGCAGGGTAGCTATTTCGGGATACCTCCAGTATCCCGAAATAGCCGCACAGTGTAGACATAACCCTTACAATCTAAAATGTACAGCAAGAGATCATAGGTGGGAGAATACAAGGAAACCATTAGGCAATATTGTCTAAATAGATAGTGTAACCAGGCTGCCACCACAGGGCAGCTCCCCCACCTGCAGGTCCCCAACAAGTAAGTATCACTCCTCGCAGGTCTAATATTGTGGTGCTTTAGCCCTCTGTCTGTGGAACACTTGAGTTCTACCTCTTAAAACTAGACTCATCAGTTTTAACATCAGAAGGGACCATCTTGATTATTTAGTCTGACTTTGCAGTCCTGATCCTCTAATACATCTTAGACCACAGAACCTCACCCACCCACACTTGCAATGGGCTCATAACCTCTGGCTGAGCTACTGAAGTCCTCAGGTAGTGATTTAGAGACCTCTTCTGGGGTATTAAACTCCAACACGAAAGGAAAACCAATGAACTCAAAATCAGGATAGTCTTGGGATTTGTTGGCAGGACTTTGTTCTTCTAAAGAGAGCTTGTCTTGGTCCTTTTCTGATCAGTCTTCCTGAGCCTAGTTGTCCCGTCCGGGCAGCAAAATATCTCAGGATTTTGGCGGGAGCCAGGCTTCATTCTTCAAGGATGAAGCAGAACTGTGCTCTCCTTCCTGTTCAGCCCTGAGCTGTACTAGGTCTCCTTTTAACTCCCCTCTCCATGCCTGATGTTTAATGCAGATGTAGCAGAATTGGGCCAACAGGCTCTGCTTCATCCTCTGGTAGCCAGACTGAGCCTAGCTGCCTCAGTAGGCCCCCATGTGGCCAGTGTAGAATCTATCTGTCCAATCACAGCAAGACAGACACAGGGTGGGGAAGGGCTAGAACACTCAAGCAGAGTGAACAATGTGATGGCAGCAAATGCCATGTCAGTGCCACAGGTTTTTTTGTGGCTGTTTACACCTAGGAGGGGATCAGCTACATAGAAAAAAGGGAAGGGAAGGAGGGTGAGGGAGACAGAGAAGGGGAGGAAAGGGCAAGAGGGGCTGGTCGCTAGCATGGAGTGAAGCTGTTTTGAAGAGATTGGAGTTGGGGGAAGGTTGGAGCAAACAGTTAAATCAGCACAGGGCCTCTATTCACCATGCTATGGAAGCCAGATGATAAAATGATCAACACAATGAAATAAACAACAATCATTATTATGTTCTGTTGAGCTGGATGTGGACATTCCATGCTGTTTTATGTAGCTATCATTTGGAGTTTTGCAGGGATCAGTTTTGAGACTGGTTCTGTTCAATATCTTCATGAACAATTTAAATGATGGCACAGAGAGTACGCTTATAAAGTTTGCAGATGATACTAAGCTGGGAGGGGTTACAAATGCTTGGATAGGGTCATAATTCAAAATGATCTGGACAAACTGGAGAAATGGTCTGAGGAAAATAGGATGAAGTTCAATAAGGACGAATGCAAAATACTCCACTTAGGAAGGAACAATGAGTTTCACACATACAAAATGGGAAGTGACTATCTAAGGCAGGGCTACTCAACTTTGGAAACCCCGGAGGCCACAGTGATACTCACAGCACATGCCAAGGGCCTCAACTTAAGTGTGGTTGCATATACATGCAAATATATATGCAAATAAATGCAAATAGCTTCAAGATTCATGGTGCCATTGCAAGTTTGTTTTCTTTAATGCAGTGATAGTCTTTTGACAAAGAAGACACATTGGCTTGCCATTTATCTCTGCAATAGCGAATTCCATCTATCAAACAAGGTTGAAAACCTTGTGTTCATCCAACAAGCGTCTCTTCTTTGTTGCCATTTTTAATGCTTCTTATTAAAAAGAAAATTGTATACCGGTGTTTAGCTTGAAGCCTCAAGTTGTGTGTTTCTTGGAGTGATTTTACTCAGAAAAAGTTTCCAAGCCAGAACGCTCCAACCTGCGGTGGCCGGGGGGAGCTGGGTGAGTCAGGCCGGATATGAGAGGCAAAAAAGGACAGGTGCCTGGGAGCCCTGTCCTGAATTCCCAGCAGAGCTGATATTGTCACATGGGAGTCCATCGCTCTGTGCGGGACGGAGGCAGGGCTGCGCAGCCACGGTGCCGGACCCAAATGTGGCCAGTGTGAGTCAGTCAGCACCTCTCAGGCTTTGCCCACAAGGCTAAGCAGCCAGCACTTCCCACAATGCCCTGGCACTCCTGGCACCTCCTCCCTGGGGGCTAGAAACGCTGACACACTGTACCCGTCTGTTCCAGCCAGTCCGTCTGCTTGCATCTTTCAATGCACCTGAGAGATGCCTTGCTGTTGTGGAGCATGTTCCCAGTGGAGGCCATGTTCAAAGGATCCCACCTGCGGGCCACATGTTGAGCCCTGCGTAAACCCAAACTGCTCCGTGGGCCACAAACAAATGGGCCAGAGGCCACATGTGGCCTGTGGGCCATGTGTTGAGTAGCCCTGATCCAAGGAGTCCTGCAGAAAGGGATGTCGGGGTCATAGTGGACCACAAGCTAAATATGAATCAAGAGTGTGACACTGTTGCAAAAAAAAGCAAACATGATTCTGAGATGCATTAACAGGAATTTGAGAGCAAGACACGAGAAATCATTCTTCTGCTCTAGTCTCCACTGATTAGGCCTCAATTGGAGTATTGTGTCCAGTTCTGGGCACCACATTTCAAGAAAGATGTGGAAAAATTGGTGAAGGTCCAGAGAAGAGCAACAAAAATGATTTAAGGTCTAGAAAACATGACCTATGAGGGAAGACTGAAAGAACTGGGTTTGTTTAGTTGGGGAAAGAGAAGACTGAGGGGTGTCTAGACAGTACCCTTCTGTTGGAATAAGCTATGCAATTTGCGCTACACAAATTGCTTATTCCGAGTCTAGGTCAAAAGAGCTTATTTTGAAATTTGGTGCTCCGTAGACGAACGAGGGTTACAGGGACACCAGAATACTGTGCCTGCTATTTCGGGAAATAGCTGGAGCATTTAAAGATGCAGCATTGCTATTTCAGGATACTTCCAGTATCCCAAAATAGTGCCGCAGTCTAGACGTACCTTGAGAGGACATGATAGCATCTTTCAAGTACCTGAAAGGGTGTTACAAAGAAGGGGAAGAAAAATTATTCTCTTTAGCCTCTGATGATAGGACAAGAAGCAATGGGCTTAAATTGTAGCAAGGAAGGTTTAGATTGGACATTAGGATAAACTTCCTAACTGTCAGGGTGGTTAAACACTGGAATAAATTTCCTAGGGAGGGTTGTGGAATCTCCATCATTGGAGATCGTTAGTTAAACATCTAGGTTGCTTGGTCCTGCCGTGAGGGTAGGAGACTGGACTCTCGAGATTCCTTCCAGTTCTAGTATTCTATGATTCTAAGATTTCATCTGACTGCAGCTTTGGGAAAATGGGAGAGCACTGGCTATCATTTGGAAGGTTTCTGTTCTTCCCAATTTAAGGCCTGAGTCTCACTTACACTAAGTCTTTAGAATTATTCCCTACAGAAACATGGTTAAGCATGGATTGAGCCACAAAAAAGGTAGAAGACACACCTCTGTGCCTTCCCAATTTACCAAAGCTATGTCTACACCACGCTTATGTCAGCATAGCTTATGTCGCTCATGGGTGCAAACAAACCGTCCCCTGAGTGGCATAAGTTACAGTGCCTTAAGCACTGGTGTGGACACAGCTATGCTGGCCAGAGAGCTTCTCATGCCAACACAGCTACCGCCTCTCATGGAAGTGGTTTTATTATGCTGATGGGAGAGCTCTCTCCTGTTGGCATAGTGTCTTCACCAGACGTGCTACAGTACTTTATCTGAAGAAAAGACAGAATTATGTAGCACTTTAAAGACTAACAAGACAGTTTATTAGGTGATGAGCTTTCGTGGGCCAGACCCACTTCCTCAGATCAATATGTGGAAGAAAATTGGCACAACCATATATACCAAAGTGATACAATCAAAAAAATGAACGCATGTGAAATTGACAAATCAAATTTTAGAACAGAGTGGGGGTGAGGGGGGAAGGTAGTGTCTGTGAGGTAATGACATTAGGGGTGATAATTGGGGAAGCTATCTTTGTAATGGGTGAGATAATTAGAGTCTTTGTTTAGACCCATACATAAAGTGTCAAATTTAAGCATGAATGACAATTCTGAAGCTTCCCGTTGAAGTCTGGAGTTGAAGTCTCTTTGAAGCAATATGCATGTTTTAAGGTCATTGAGGGAATGGTCAGTCTGGCTGAAATGGCAAGCAACAGCTTTCTCTCTGTGAGAGAGTCTTATGTCTGTTTTGTGTGCATTGATTCTTTGGTGAAGTGTCTGAGAAGTTTGTCCATTATACATAGCAGACGGACACTTTAGGCACATGATGGCATAAATTATATTTCTGGATGAACAGGAATATGTGTTCTTGATCTTGTAATAGGCATGGTTAGGTCCAATAATGGTGTCAGCAGAGTAAATATGTGGACAAAGCTGGCACCAGGGTTTGTTGCAAGGGAAAGTTCCAGGGTTGGTATTAGTGTGGTATGTCCTGTAGTTGTAGGTAAGAATCATCCTGAGGTTAGGTGGCTGTCTATAGGAGACTATGGGTCTGTCTCCCAGAGCCTCTCGGAGGGTAGTATCCTGTTTCAGTATAGGTTGTAGTTTATTGATAATGCGTTGGACGGGTTTAAGTTGGGGGCTATAGGTGATGACAAGTGGTGTTCTATTGTTGGTTTTCCTGGGTCTGTCTTGAAGTAGATCTGGAGAGAACTCCTAAGTTCCTAGATGACTGGTAAAGCTGTAAGTATCAGAAGAGTGTGATATGTTCAGCTTCTCATTGAGATCTTCTATTAATAGTTCATTTTAAGTTTTTTGAGGTGCCCAGATACCATAGTGATAGACAAAACCCCCCCAATAATTTATTCAAAAACAGATGGTGTCACCAGGACCACCAAGTACTAATCCATCCAAGCCATGTGCCAAAGCTCAAACTAGATGGCTTATTTGGAGCTACTGCTTTATTTAAGATAATCTATCACTTTATAAATTGTTTAAAGCTCATGACTAGGTGAGAGGAGCTTGGTCTTCCATTTCTGGTTCTGCCATTGACTTTCTGTGTGATCTTGGGCAAGTCATTTATCCATCTGTGTCTCAGTTTATCCATCTGTAAAATGGGGATAAAAAGACTTTGTAAGGAAATTGTGGGGCTGAATTCACTGATATTTTTAAAGATCTTTGAGGAATAGAAAGTGCTATCACTGTGCTATTGCCTGTAAGTAGGCATCCTTTCAACACAAAGACAATATACAGAGGGTGAGTATTTTCGCTTTCATTCCTATTGAAGAAAAACTAGTCCTTTCAGAGGAATAAAGTTTGTGGTGAGATTGGGCCCTTTAAAAAAATGCTGTTGTTTGGGCTATCCACGTGTGAAATAAAAAACCTGAAAATATCTTTAAATGGTGAAACCCAACATTTTTTTAATGCTACGATAACTCAAAAACAGGTAACTGGGTTTCACAAAACTTTCCAGAACTAAATTGCCTTTGAGCTGAGAATATATATAAAAAATTTCAGCCAAATGGTTATTTTTGGGAAAAGTTTATAAGTGCATGAATATAAGAGCTTAAGATAGAAATGCTTTCACAACCATAATTATAACATCGCACAACTGCATTATGTAACATGACAGGGAATTATGACTTGCCCAGTGTACAAAGCTGCAAAGCGTTATGACCGCAGCCATTAACGCACAAATCTCTTGCAGTGTCCATGAGTGTATCCTTCTCCCAGGCAAAAAGAAACTAGTGTCAGATTTTTGTAGCTGTAGTTCCATCCTAGGAGGTATCTAAATTGATAGTGCTGATGAGTGCTGTGAAGAACAGCTGAGTCAGGAACATCCTTTCAGAGATGTTTTTATATATATTTGGAGAGAGGGAAGAGACAGCGCATTGGTTTGTTAAACCCATGGTTGTGAGTTCAATCCTTGAGGGAGCCATTTTAGGATCTGGGGCAAATCTGCCAGGGATGGTATTTGGTCCTGCCATGAGGACAGGCAACTGGACTCAATGACCTCTCAAGGTCCCTTCCAGCTCTATGAGATAAGTATATCTCCATTTATTATTGTTTGAGTCATGAGCCATATTTTCAGAATTGGACCCACTGGATACTTCAATAAAAACACCTTTTGTAGCAGCACAAATCTGGCACTGGGGGACAAGTCTCCATCTGTAAGTGATGGTGTACGCACAGGCAGATTCTTGCAAGCACTTTGTGTAATAACTGTTAGCCCTTTGGTAGTGCTTTCTAGCTAAGGATCTCAACATGCTTTACAAATATGACCTCTGAGGCTCATCACTTCCCTGTGAGGTGGGTATATGGTGTTGTCACCATTTGACAGACAGGAAAGCAGGCCCTGAACCATTGAAGCCAACGTTTTCAGAAGCACAAGAGCTCACACAGAAATTGAGCCTGATTCTCAGTGGCACTAAGGTGACTTTACAGCATTCTAACACTGCTGGATGGATGTAAATGTCACCTACTATTAAAAGGGGTCTTGGTGTAACTGAGAATCCAATTCTAGCAAAAGGATTGTGCACTCTTGGGAGCGGTTCAGGCATGAGAGTTTGGCTCACAGAAGGACATAGAGATAGCTACATTCCTGTTTAAATAGTTGGGATAGCAGGCTAGGTGATTATTATTATATATTATTTGTATTGGCATAGCACGTAGAGAGCCCTACTTGGGAAGATGAATGGGGATAGTATCTCAATTCTTTGGAGCTGGGAGAACATGGAAACTGATGAGACATCCAAATTGATATAGACTGTCCTGTTCAGTTCTTGTTGGGAAAAGACATGAAAACCAATATGAGCTGTGATTCATAATCTGCTTTGATTTGTAAGTTATAAAGGACACATTTACTTGCAAAGACCCACTGGGACAGGTTTGATTTATTGTATTCTGAGCGCACAATTTATCATGTTAATTGGCCGACAAGGAAATCACCACAGCCATGCTCGGGCTTATGCTGATACACCGAACGAAACCCATTTTTCTATGCAGACCAACTAGCAGTGAGTAATGAGGAGTCAGCAGGGCTGTGCCATAGGTCTTTGTGCATGGATCAGGAGGCTAGGCCTGTGTGACTGGCTAGCACAGTGGTTCCCAAACTTTTCGGCATCACGCCCCCTCTTTTTGATTTTTAAGAAACCCTCATGCCCTGCCCTCCCCCGCCCCCCAAATAGCAGCAAAACTTGTTGAGAAAAAAAACAAAACGGACTGGGGCCGAAAAACAATCGCAGACATTTCACATGGTATTTTCTGTATTTTTTTACCGGATGGACTGGGCTCTTTCTTGGGCGGGGGGGGAGGGGGAGGGGAGATTGACCAGGATGGGAGCTGGGTTGCCTCACACCCTCCCTGGAATTTCTTCACCCTCCCCAGGGGGTGCGCACCCCACCCCAGTTTGGAAACCTATGGGCTAGCAGATGCACGGAAGAGCTTTTAAGGGATACACTGAGGAGGAAGGAGTCTGAAGAGAGCTGCTTTTCCACCTGGAAAAGCCCAGAGAAGGCTACACTCCGTGCTGGCATGAGGATAAGAGCCTCTGAAGAGCCCTTAGTTCAGAGGCATGTAACTGTCCCTGTACTGTTAAGCAGAAATCAAGGGCTCAGTCTCTGTTTGCATTTGGCCTGTCAGCCTTGCAATGTTCCCGTGTGGGGAGTTCACAGGCCATGTGTTCTCTGCCTCTTCTGAGGGAAGGGAGCTCCCAGGTGGCTCTGGACTGCCTCCCGCTTACCATGTGCTGAGGTGGAGTCTATAAAACTAAACAATAAAATACTAGAGGCCACTGACCTACACAAGCTGCCAAACAAACCAGGATGGGCTGGAGGGAAGGGCAAGGGGAGGAGGGGGATGTTTTTGTCCCCATGCGTATTTACTCCACCTGTTAGCTGACCTTGTTTTTCTAAGCTGCCCCTTGATCGTGGCCTTGGCGCAGCTGTGCTGACTTGCTGCCTCATTCTGCCTGAAACTGGTGCCACTCAATGCAAAGGCCCTCTGCATCCCCCATTCTTCTCTCTGGGAACCACATGGGTTTGTCTTGTCTCTTCAGCCACAGAACATCTCACCGCTCTTTCCATGCCCCTACTGTTCTTGTGACCCCACCCCTGCATCTTTTAATCCCCCTCCACTACCTCTTCTTCCACTGTTGTGAGTTTTAACAGCAGATAAAGAAAAACACTTATACTTAAAATGTGTTCATTGACCAAACTCTGTGTGTCTTCACCTTATGTGCCTCCAAACATCTCAGAGTCCCTCTGACCACAGGAAGTACTGCTAACAAAGAATCATGTGCTTCCGTCTCATTAATCCCATTGGCTGATTTTAGTAGCAATACCCTTTGCCGCTATGTCCCTCAAGCACTGCTTTTGCTCACCCTTGGGAATGTTGCAGTGTTGGATATGAGCCCTTGCTGGAATCCCCCTGACACAAGGCATTGTGATGACTCAGCCTCATCTTTGTTCTCTTTTGGGTCAGGTGGATCACTCCAGATTATTATACAATAAACTCCCAGAACCGTTGCCTAGTTCTAGTTCCAGACTTGAACTAACTCTTTATGGTTTTGAAATGTTTAGAAAAGGTTTTGTATAATTCAGGATTCTGGCTGGAAAAGGAGGATTTGAGAGACAATGAAAATGCTTGTTCTTAAAGTATTGCTATCTGTTAATGGAAGCAGATGTTGATGGTACTTTTTGAGTGCAGGCTGAGTGTTCAGAGCTGTACAAACACGGTGGGAGCAGGATTGGGCTCACAGATCTGATAACGTAGAGCAGAACCAAACTACACTTCTGTTCTAGCTTGTCATTTTGTGCCCCATATCGATAGGAGTTGACAAGGAATCTAACACCCATCATTGTGCAAAGGAGTTCACAAAACCCCTTTGGTGTGTATATTATGTGTGTTTGTTTATACAGTACCTTGCATGATGGGGCCCTGACCTTACTGAAATCTCTATGCAGTACTGCAATATAAATATTTAATAACCATAAAGAAGGATGTTCTAAGAAGGCATTCAGGATCTCCTGAGAGAGGCTGTTGTTGCATGAATTTCAGATTTAAGGGATTAAATTCATCCTTGAGATAACTCCATAGACCTCGGTAGAGTTACCCTAAGGATGGATTGGCACCTGAAAGCACTCTGAAAAGTAAGTTAATGTTTAGAAACCTGAATAAATAGGATGTTTGGATTAATCTGCTCCTGAATATCTGTGTGTGTGTGTGTGTGTGTGTGTGTGTGTTCGCACATATCACACTCCACAGTGCTCTCAGCTTCTAGATCTGTTACCAATATTCTAGTTTCTTCAAGATTCCTTCTCCCCAAAATACTGTGCTTGAAAGATTTCCATTGTGCCCCTCAAGTTGCTGTCCACACCCAGGCAGAGGAATGGAGGGGGAGCAGGAGGAATTTATAGGAATGAGGAGAAATACCACAACATGGTTCAAGAACAAAGATCAAATTAGTAGTGCTGTAAAAAAAATCTCTTTCTCCACAGTGATGTGCTAGCACCACATCTCCAAGCCTTCTAGCATTGGCGTGACAGAGAAAAGACTGGATACCGCTGTGCAGAATCACATGTCCTTGTGACTTGGGAAACTGACATAAGACCTTTCACTTTCCCCAATTTGATACCAGATTTCACATCTCTGGTTATGTTGACTACATTAAAAGAGCTTTGTTTCCACAGTGAATTTTCTTTCTAACCCTCCACATTCCTTCCATCCCACCCTAGACTTTTTGTTGCTCAGACTGTTCTTATTTGTAAATTTCAGTTTGAGTTAATGATATTTAGTTTCTTTATCTGAAAAATAGGAATACTCCTCCATTACCTTCCTAGGGTATTATGAAGCTTACTTACTGTTTGTTAAGCACTTGGAATCTTCACATGAAAGGATCTGTATGAATGTAGAGTGTCATTATTAAAATATAGTACTATAAATGTTGCCCAGTATCCAAATAACATTACTGAAGCCCTCTGGAACTGGAACATTGCTTGGACTATAACATCACATTGTCACATTTCTTGGAAACTGCTGAATGAGGGTAAAGGTCCCTGCAGCACTAGAAAGCACAAATTGGCTATTTCTACAGAAGCTGACAACTATGTACAGTGCAAAGAACTTGTAACCACGATGCTGCCTGAAAGCAAAACTTAAAGCCACAAAAACAAGAATAAACAGAAGTCTCATCTAGTTGTGAACAAACCCACTACATTCGTCATCTGGCAGTGTGAAAGTAGGATGTGGGAGAGAGAATTTATGGTTTATGTGGGACTTTCCATTCATTTTGTGAATGTTTTAGAAAAATCCCTACTGTCAGGTTGACACCACTCATTAAAGTCATACAGTTCTATTAAGATGCCTGTCTAAAATCTATTTAATCTAGGTCTGGTCAAACTACCATTTAGGAGTAAATTATGTTATGAATTTTAACTCTTTGTTTCTGGTTACAAATTGTTTATAAATCGATCTGGATTTCTGCAAACATACTCGATATGCACAAGTAATCAATGAATAGTTTATGCAAGCAAATTGCAGCCAATGGGATGGTCTCAAACTGTTTACTTAATCTGCTCATTCTTGTGGGCTGGAGCCACCTCGTCAGATGCATTCAGTGGGCTCCAGCCCACAGAAGCATATGCCCAAATAGAATGGTTAGTCTTTAAGGTGCTATAGGACTCCATATAGTTTTTGATTAAACAGACTAACATGGCTACCCACCTGAGACTAGAGAAAAGACTGGATAGTGCACTATGCATTCTTTGTTATGTATAGTGTATGATCGACCACCTAGATTGCAAGGTATCATTTCTGCCCCATGCATTAGATGACTAACTTTTTAAGAAGAACAGCAATCTAAAAAACTGACAGAAGTGAACAGAGGACACTCATCTTCAAATATGTTTAACACAGGAATAGGAACAACGTTCATTCTGTGAGAATCCCTATGACCCAAACGGATTCGCAGAGATGTATATGAATAGCCAATAATAAGGTAGCAACCATGATTGATTTGAATGGCCAATCAGAATTGGAGCATATGTTCACTGATATTTTCTTGTGGTATTCAACTAACTCAATCTAATTAATTTAACCAATCTCTTAATTTCTAAGTCACCCATCATCATGGTATCAGATACCAATGTGGAGTGAGGATGGGATGACTGATGGCGGATTTGGTTTTATTTATGTTGCTATCCCAAATGCTGTTGCAGCTCACGGTTATCTCAGAGTAGAATTTGCCATAACAGATTAGCACACTGGTCCAGCTCGTCTAACTTCCTGTTGACAGCCAGTACCAGATACTTTAAAGAGAAGAATGAAGCTGCCATTGCTGGCAATATCTGAAAGCCATTCAATAAGAGATGTTTGGGGTGAAAAACACAGACACACCTTTTGGCGTGGGTTGTAGTTGTATCTGTTTACTCAGGTTTTTGCTGGATAGGGAAGGGTTTAATCCTAACTTGATATACAACAATTTTCATTTTGACTGTCTCATTTTAGGATCTGTGTGCAGATAGAATTTTGCAAGTATGCCTACAAGTGGGAGTTGAAAAAAAAAAAAAAAGCTCTGTAGAAGTGCTCTGGAGTTGGAGAGGCTTGGGGAGGGAGAGAGTGGGGAACATGCTACCTATTTTGTTTTCGGAAAGCAGATATGACTCCTATCCTGGGATAGTTCGCAGGTATCCTTTTTAATATGTCTGATCAGTTATACTGTGTTGCTTGGAGGTAGAAGGGCTATTTCTTCCTGATGCCCATACATCATTAACTGATATAAGGGATTACAAAGTGCCTCTCGTAGCTTCCATAACTCCAAATGTTGTTATTGGTCATAAAATTATTCTGTCCTCTGTTTAGTGCCAGCTACAGTATTTGACTCCTGCTCCAGGACACAGTCAATTCCGAAGGCTGACTACATGCAGAGGGGAGTATTTATTTTTATTTGTTCTATTGACTTCATCTGGTGAGCTCCTGTTCTCCTGTCATGGGACAGGCTAAAGAAGAGGAGACAGATCAGTTCTCACTAGAGCCTGCATAATAAATACCTCCTCCATTGCAGGCTAAAGGATCGTAGGTTTTGAATTTTTTTTCTCAAATGGAAAATCTCTAAATGTGATGCAATCTACAAATCCTAAAGTTGGCAGTGAGCAGCCATTTGGGCACAAAACGCCTGTAGAATAAAGCCAAATGAAATGTACGTTAGAATTCTTGGCTGATACTATAACAGCCTACAGTAGCTCTTTCAGATACAAATTCATGCAGCAGCTGTGCGTTGCCCCAGCGTGTGCAGTGCGTATACCTGCAGGGGCCTCTCGGGCTGTAGCTGTTGAACTTTAGAGAGGGCACCTGCATTTCATTAGCCAGAAAAAAGAACCAAGGAGTACTGTCAAAAGTTCCTTTAATTAAAGAGCACATTCACTGTCCTTCCCTCACTCCTTTTCCCCCTCTTTCATCTCCTGCTTCCTTTGCTCTGCCTTTAAGGCTGTTTCACATTCTGGTCCTCCAAGGATCCCTCTACTTCCCTCACCTACATCATCCACAGTGTTATCTTCCCTTTGCCAGTATCACCCAGGAGGCTTCTTTGTGACAAGAATGCAGGAACCTATGAGTATTTGCCTAAGTTTTGTAAATTCTGGATTAGCAAAATCCCCATGAGGTGCCATTAGGAGAGTCTCAGGAAAACATTCTGTCTTGTGGGATTTTGCAGAGAAGTGAATGATACCCTGCACTTGCCTGGCTCAGAAACAAACACGTAAATTTTAGTTTTGAAATTCAAGGCATCTTTCTCTTCTCAGTTCCTATACTATCCTCCTTGACTGAAGCTACCCCTTAATGGCCCTTCATTCACACTAGAGGTTCAAATCTGAATGCAAAGCCTTTTCTTTTGTCCTGTTACAGAGGCTGGGTTCATGTACACATCTGGATTTTTCCCAAGTGTAGGAACTTCTATGCAGGGGATTTGGCTGTGTTTTGTTTATATTTCTTGAACTGTTCCCCTTTACAGTTGTTCCCAGTTTGTATAACTCTCCACCTTCACCCTTTCTACCTTGTTTTGGGAAATACCAGCCCCTCTCTCTTTCCTGTTCCCATTCCAGCCCTTTAGGAGCTTGCCCTGCATCTCATTCCTCTGCTGAAATGACCCGGTGAATCAACCTGTATCAGGCCCCTGCCTAAATCAGTCAGTTACTCTCTTTGTTCTGCCATTCCCTGTTATCAAATTTTGGGAATGAGTCTTCTTCATTTCTGTTCTGATGATTTCTATAACTGACCCAATTCTCTGCATGATAGTCTCTAGAACAGTGTTTCTTAAACTGTGTTCCGGGGCACACCGGTGTGCTGCGGAGAACAACAGAGTTCAAAATGGCTGCCCTTAAAGGGGCAGGCATCCTTTATTTTTGCTCTATAACTTCCCCCCAACCTTTTTTTTTCCCCTCTACAAAAAATCCTTGGTGTTCCTTATAAAAAAAAAATATTGTTTGGTGTTCCTCGGTCTTAAAAAGTTTAAGAAACACTGCTTTAGAGATTTTGACCTAGATCTGAACTTCCCTAAAGTTTTGCTGTGTTCAGATCTAAGAATTTGGCTTAGGCCACTATAAAGATGGAGACCAACTACAAAGTTTGGATACTGGGCCAAACTTCTCCAAATCTGGGAGTTGAGTGCAGGCTACACTTGGAGTAGTTCTAGAGAAGGGGTCTGCTGCCAGGTGCAGATCTGAATTGAAACTTTCCCAAATTCAGCAAATGTTTCTAAAATCAAAAACCCTGATCAAACTCTAAAAACTTCTTTCCAGTTGCCCTTTCCTAAAAGACATACAGAGTCCAAAGAAACATCCTCCTTAAAAAAACATCTTCCAAAAGAGTTTTATCTGTAAGTTTTGTTTCTCAATCAACCCCACTTAGGAAAGCTTGGCTCATGCTTTCTTGCCCAGCATTTACTGTATGTATTTCTTTTCCTTCTCTCTAGGCTGGGAGCACGTTCTGCCAAACACAGAAGGGCTTTGTGAGGCAGGGAACAGCTCTAACTCCTACTGCTAGTAACATTTGCACTGCCTCCCTCTCAGACCTGGACATTAACCACCTCTGGTGTTTCACTCTCTCCACAAAAATAGTTGTCTCTAGTAAGCTCTCTCAGCCCCCCCTTTTCATCCTGTCTTCTTCACAATAGGGAGCTAATAAGCCCTTTCATTTAGCAGAGTGTGGAGAGGATCCTGTAATCAGTCGCTCTCCAAAGGGAGCTGAAAATTTCAGCAGAGTTTTCAAAAGAGAAGGGTAAGTGACAGGAACTGATATTACCTCCCCCTGCCCTCCCACTTCCCCCTTGGAAATTCCTAAGATGGACTCACTTGAAGGTTGATGATTTCCCCTTCTGATGCCATCCTTTTGCCCTTAGGTCTCTTCCTCAGCTCTCTGCAGACTGCACAGTAGCTTGGGACTCTGCAGTCTCAGGGACTCTCCAATGTTTCCTCTGGGTAGGAGAGCACAGCTGCTGAAACAGACCTGCTATTCATCTCCCTGACATGAGACGCCCGTCTTGGCACAAGTGCACGGGGGAAAAAGGGGGTGGCATACAAATTCTTTGTCTTCAAGATGCTGAATGGTCCATGGAATAAACATCCCTCTTAGATTTGCTATGACAGTTTTGTTCACTGTGTATCTACACTAACTCCCTGAGTCCAGCTGAGCCCTGTGAGATCACTCAAGCGGGAATTCTGTGATGCAGCCATTGTACCATAGGGGTCATGGCACAGACTGTACAAAGTATTTAGCAACAATCCTGAACCCTTTCTGTAGCCACAGAGCCCCTGTGTTCATATCAGGGCTATCATATGAAGATGGTTTGCAAAATAGTGGCTGAGATGGTTATGGCCAGAAAGTCATGTTCCTTTGCAGCTGTACAACATTACAGAGAAACCCTAGAGAAACTGAAATGGAATTTCCATTCTAAACCCATTCTCACTTTCTCAACCAAGAAAAAGGCATTTGGGTCTGGGATTTTTATTCCTGATCTCTCAAATGAGGTTCTCTTTTGATTTGTAGGTGAGAAGTAACCAAAAATTGTTTTAGAAAGGAAATGTACACAGCCAAAATCAAGTGAGGAAGCATGAATTTAATACAAGTGGGATTCTTAACCAGAGAAAGTCAGCATAGCCCCACTGACTTCAACAGAGCTATGAAACTTTATATCAACTGAAGATCAAGTGATGTTTTGTGCTTTGAAGGACAACTTCACAGATCAACAACAATGGCACAGAAAGTTTTATTTTTACTAAGAAAGAAGACTCTCTTCTTAAGAAGCATGCTATGTAATATGTATGTAGTTAACCAGTGTTAATCACAGTTTCTATCTCCACGTCTGTGAAAGGTATTGAAGTCTCTCTCAATGGAAACTACTATTGTACTGATACTTCCCAGTAGAAGGCCCAGTTTGACAATGATCATGATAATATTTAGCAGTTCTGTGGCACCATTTCAAAGAATTGATGATGTTATCCCCATAAAATCCTTGTGCAGTAGATAGTATTATTCCCATTGTAAAGATAGATTAACTGAAGCACAGAGGTACATGTTAGTGATAAGGTCACATGGGAAGTCTGTGGCAGAGTCAGGACTAGAACCCAGATCATTTGGCTTTCAGTTTTGTGGCTTATCTCTATGAAAAACTTTCCTCCCATCATTTAGGATCCAGGCAATGTAGATTCTGTGTGAAAGCACGAAAAAAAGCAAGCAGCTGTCAAAACTATTGTAATGTATGCCTGAAAGAATTAAACAATTTTTTTTGGTTCTCTTAAAAGGTGAGCACTGTTTACATAAGAAACTTATCTGACAACCATTTGAAAGTCACCTGTCCATCACATGCATTCATGCACAATTCATGAGTCTCATTAGCATGGAAGTCACTGACTATTACTTGAAACCTCTGAGGCACAGCTTGGGGGTCAGAATGCACATTTCTGAGTCCTAATCTACACTGGACTGTTATGACAGTAGTTTCCCATTTGATTTTTTTTAATTCAATGTAAGAAGTTTTGAAAACAAAATGTAGTGTTTTGCCTTGCTTGTTATTTGGATGTAGGGATTGAAATCTCTTTCTACATTGCCTACCAGTTTCCATACAAGCATACTATTGCAAAAGGCACTAATACAAAGAATTACCTGTTCTAAATTACTTTCCTTAAAGACCTCTATAATAAGATGCCACAGTTCAGATTATATATAGGTGCAATATGTTAATGAATAATTTATGTGCCTCGAGTGTGCACCACATCTTTCAAACCTACTCCCGAGAGCTGAGGAGCGTACGTGCTATGTTTGTTCTTTGTGAGCAGGGTCTTTGGTGAACCCAGGATTCTTGACAAAGTTTTGCTGTCCTTAAGTATCTTACCTGTATCATGGTAGGCCCAAAATAAACTGTGGTAAGACGTGAATGAAGTATCTAGCTATTAATACCAAGGTAATTTCAGACAAGACCACAAGATAAATAACAATGTGCCTTTTAAACAAGATTCTCTCAAGCACTTCTCTAAATGTAATGCAGAAATTTTTGCCGTGATCTCCAGGGAGATGTCCCAGAGAATACTATTCTTATGCTGTATTTTCAGAATATCCAGAATATCCAGAGAAATTAAGCAAGACCTACAGTAACCCCTGTGTCTTTCTAGACAAACAAAACTAAATCAAACCAAGTTCCCAGTTTCCTCTCCCAAGATAGCATGAAAAAGTCTTTTTACAGTCGCATATTGGTAGTAACGACTCTGCAAGTTCTCAGAGGATATCTGGAGCCAAATGTATTAAAACGACATAACTTCAACAAAATCACTCTTTGAGATTATTTTTGCATGACTTATTAATAGCAAAGCTATGAGCTTACACATGCAGGAAAGTAGGAAAATGGGTATGTTTTCATTTAACTCTCGGAACTGCCAGGGGAAAATGAAAGTCTCAGAGAAGTAGCCATGTTAGACTGTAACTAAAAAAACTTAAAAAACAACGAATGGCTCTGTAGCACCTTAGAGGCTAACCAAAAAATGTAGATAGTATCATGAGCTTTCATAGGCACAGCCCACTTCTTCAGATGAATGGAGCTAGGGGTCAAGGAATACAAATATATAGCAGAAAAAGAGGGGAGAGAGGGAGAGAAAACAAAAAGAAAAAAACCCTGTCAATTAGGGTATGTCTAGACTACATGGCTCCGTCGACGGAGCCATGTAGATGAGTTTACTAGACATAGGAAAATTAAGCGGCGATTTAAATAATCGCCACTTCGCTTACATCAAAATGGCTGCCGCGCTGTGCCAATCAGCTGTTTGGCGGCACAGAGGGGCAGTCTGGACGCGCCGTGGTCGACAAGGGAAGCCTTTGTCAACCTCTCCGGTATGCCTTGTGAAATGAGGTTTACCGGAGCAGTCGACAAAGGCTTCCCTTGTCGACCGCAGCGTGTCCAGACTGCCCTGCTGTGCTGCCAAACAGCTGATCGGTACAGCGCGGCGGCCATTTTTATGTAAATGAAGCGGCGATTATTTAAATCGCCTCTTCATTTTCCTATATCTAGTAAACTCATCTACATGGCTCCGTCGACGGAGCCATATAGTCTAAACATACCCTTAAAGTGCTAAATGAGGCTAATAGAGTAGGCTGTAGGTGCCTGATATTTAGCTTTTGATGTCATTTGGGTGTTGAATATAATGGCCAATCCAATACATGTCTTTATTCAGTCCTTGGACGAATGTGTCAAATATGCATATGAAGGCCAGTTCCACCTTCTAGCTGGTTCCTGAAATTACTTTATAAGAGGATAGCGACCTTTAGATCCATTAGTGAGTGCCCAGGCAAGTTAAAATGTTCCCCAACAGGTTTCTGTGTGTTACCATTTTGAATATCTGATTTGTGTCCATTAATCCTTTGTCATAGAGCCTGTCCAGTTTGGCCAGTATACATGGCAGAAGGGCATTGGTGGCATTTGATGGCATATGTTACATTAATGGATGTGCAGTTATATGAGCCTCTGATGTAGTGGCTTATGTGGTTAAGTCTTGGGATCATGTCGCTTCTGTAGATGTGTGGACAGAGTTGGCACCGGAGTTTATTGCAAGGGTAGGTTCCCGGGTGAGTATGTTTGAGGTGTGGTTGCTGGAAAGTATTTGTTTCAAGGTAGGGAGTTGTCTGTAGATGAGGAATGGCCTGTCTCCCAAGGCCTATGAGAGTGAGGGATTTTGTTTTCCAGGATAGGTTGTAGATTGTTAATGATGTGCTGAAGGGGTTTAAATGAAATTCTTCAAAGGAAACTCCCAATGTGACAGAAAAGGTATTCTGATCACTACTTCCAATTGCAAAGAGGAGTGACTATGGCTTTTTAAAATGCCTTTAATAATTACTAGAGAGGTAATTACTGGGTGAGGTAATATTTTTTATTGGACATAAGAATGGCGATACTGGCTCAGACCAAAGGTCCATCTAGCCCAGTATCCTGTCTGCCAACAGTGGCCAATACCAGATGCCCCAGAGGGAGAGATCACAATAGGTAATCCTCACGTGATCCCTCCCGTCACCCACTTCCAGAGAAACAGAGGCTAGAGATGCCATTCCTACCCATCCTGGCTAATGGCCATTGATGGACCTAATCTCCATGAATCTATCTAGCTCTTTTTTGAACCCTGTTAAAGTTCTAGCCTTCACCGCATCCTCTGGCAAGGAGTTCCACAGGTTGACTGTGCACTGAGTGAAGAAAAACTTCCTTTTATTTGTTTTAAACCTGCTGCCTATGAATTTCATGTGGTGACCCCTATTTCTTGTTGTGGGAATTAGCAAATAACTTTTCCTTATTCACTTTTTCCATACCAGTCATGATTTTATAGACCTCTATCATATCCCCACTTTGTCTCTTTTCTAAGCTGGAAAGTCCAAGTCTTTTTAATCTCTCTTCATATGGGACCTGTTCCAAACCCCTAATCATTTTTGTTGCCCTTTTCTGAACCTTTTCCAATGCCAACTTCTGTTGGTGAAAAAGACAATCTTTCAAGCACCATGGCTTTTCTTCACAAGCAGCATGGCTGCAACACTGCAAATATTTAATAATTAACTATCATAAGAGAATCTGCCATAGTCTTGGTGTGAAGGCATGCAGTAGGGTACATAAAACATAAAATGCTGCATAGAGTCTGAATGCCCTGGAATGACACGAGATTTCCAGAGTTGGTTGTTGGCGTAACTCATGGTGATTGAATAGAATAGAAGAGAGTACTTGTTATACGCACTTGAGCAGACGAAAGGGAGTTCGATGGGAAAAGAGTCTCTAAAGAGAAGAGAGCAGTGTGTGGTGACTGTGGAGCTGTTTGCAGTTAGCAGCCAGATTGTACCGAGCTCTTGTACTATGGAGTGAGAGGGCACAGGAGCTCTTCCCTTTGTTTCCTGACTCTCACACAGGCCCCAGGTACAAAGGGAGTTCTTGCACAGAGATTGCTGGTTGCAGAGGGGAGTCCATATGGTCTTAAGAGAGATACAGAAACAGACTCTCTGGGAATTCTAAGATGCATCACCATGCCCCAGAGGGATCTTTGGTCCTGTGCAATGGTTAAGAGTGTTTCTAGGGTGCCTCTGTATTAGAAAAGAGAAGGGGATGAAGATGCTGGAGAGAAAAAGAACCTGTAGACATGAATGATAAGACTAACGATATAACATATCCATGGGAATGTTTCAGTTGTTCCCATACCTGGGATTTTATTTTGTATGTGTTTTACTAGGGGGATGTGCCTCCGGCTCACTGCGCTTGCCAACCCTCCTATCATGGGCGGTAGGCAACCCTGGCCCTCCCGCCCGGCCCCCGCGGCCATCGGGGGACGGGCTATGGCTGCGCCAGCTTTGGCCCCATCTCCATCCCCACCAGCCTGGGAACCTTCTCCCTCCCCTGCCATGCCAGCCCAAGGCCCCCTTCTTCCCCTGCTGCACCAGCCCAGGCCCCTTCTCTCTCCTTCCCCACCAGCCTGGGCCTCTTCTCCCCCCACCTGCTATGCCAGCCCAAGCCCCTTCTATATCCTCCCCTATCCTGCCACACCAGCCCGAGCCCCTTCTCCTTCCCCCCACACCAGCCTGGGATCTTTCTCTCCTCCCCAATCTAATCCCCCCGCGCCCAGCTGCAGCGTGCGCCAGGCCCAGCTCTAACCCCACCAGCTGGGGAAGCACAGGGGTGCCTGCCCACCCCACATGGGGTGCAGTGAGGAGCAGATATTGCCGTGTGCATGCAGCATTCTGGGGCACTGCACCTTGCTGAGGTGGGGAAAGCAGCAGCGTGGGGGGGGGGTGCTGTCCCAACCTCTCCCCCATGCAGTTCTGCCTGAGCTACCCACTGTCCCAGCCCTGCCTGCTGGGAGTAGCAAGGCAGGAGTAGACAGGTTGGTGTGGCAGCTCCCCTGGGCAGCTCGAGGGTGCTCTGACAGCAGCAGTAAGTGCAGCCGGTGAGGAGCAGTGAATTTCCAGGGGGCAGCTGGGCTCCAGGCAGTCGGGGACCGCGCTCCAGCTTCCTAAGAGTCTGGTGGTGGGGGAGCCTGCTGCTGGTACATAAGCCTGGCTGAGAGCCCCACTCCTCGCTCCTGTCCCTGGGCTGCTGTTCTTAGCATTGCACACACACCCCCCGCCCCTGGGCTGTCACGGCTGCAGTGTGGGGTCTGTCGGCTACTGTGCCATGTTTCTTGGCATTGAGAGCGCTGAGGGGTGGGGGTGGAGGAAGGGGAGTAGGGGCTTGGTTTAAAATAACAATTCCAAGTGGTGAGGGAAAGCAGCAAGGTTGGGCTTGGGCTGGGAGAGGGGGGAGAGAGGGAGGAGGCAGGCGGGATGCAGAGTGACATGATGGCGTCACTCTGTCATCCCACAGGACAAACTTTTTTTTTTATTATAGAGATATTCAGCCACAGACTCCTCGTTTACATACCTATTTCCCATCCCCAAAACTGGAGAGAACCCACCTACTTATAATTACTAGCTACCTTCTAGTTACCAGCAACCTAGCCTTTCAGTCACTATCATAAATCCTCCCCTTCTGACTCTCCAAACATTCAGAAGAACTTTTGCTTCAGTAGGATCTCTGAACCTAAAACCTGCTGTTATCTCCATAAGAATAAATTCAACCTTAGAGTATCTCCATTGACTCAGTGCAGTTGCACCAGTTTACCCCAGGTCTGACTCCGGCCCTAATAGTGTTTCCTACCTTGCTATGACCAGCAGTTTTGAAAACCATCCTCCACTGTGAGGATGAATGAAGGTCAGAATTAATCCCATGTCACTCCCCTTTATGGACTTTTTCTTCTTCCAGGGGGACTGCTCTGCGCCTTCCTTGGGAAATGGCCAGAAGAGTGATCCAGCATCCTGCACTCCTCTTTCACTCTCCTTCCAGTGTTGTCACATACAAACACTTCTCCCTAGATCTGTCTGTGATGGAACTTGGGGCTAGCTCTTGGCACTTCTGAGCAACTGTGAGCCATTCCTTCCATGGAAAACAAGACTTAACCTGGATGTAGATGTCATGATTTTGAGGCAGTCTGAGGGTCTAAGATTTGATGATCATAGGGGGCCCACATGACTTTGGGCCCTTAGGGGAGCCTAAATCTTCCCTCACAGGGTCCAAAAAACTCTCATTGACATCAATGGGAGTTATTCCCATTCCTCGGGAAGGAAAGAAGGCCTCTGGATAGAACAGATAATTGATAAGTCCTTAATTCAGACTCTTATGCCTCCTTCCAGGGCACTTTCCTGAATGTGGGTTAGGAAGATGACAAGCGCAGTAAGGATTTAACCTTACAATGAAGTTCTGTGATAAACCTGAAAAAAATAATGTAATGGAATTCCCATTGCTGAACTGATACATCTTCTTTTATTCCCAGGTGTGCTGCCTGGCCCTGACATGCAGTATCAGGGAATCAACACTCACACAATATTACTCTATCAGGAGGCCTAGCTTGTGGCTTGGTGACTGCTCCTGAACAAAGGCTGAGCAATCAGTCAGTAGCTCAGGCCATCTGGCCTAAGGGTTAGTGCTCACCCAGCGCTGAGTATGAGGTATTGGGTAGGGATCCCCCATGCACACCCAGCTCTATCAGGTCCCAGCCAGGGTGCTAGAAGTAGCAGGTGATCCCATCAGAAGGTTGATATGGAAACACGGGGTCACTGCCTTACCTCTGGGCAACACAAGGACCAATATATTATTTCCCTGGTCTGCTTCCTACAGGTATCTGGTGGGGCTGCTCCATAGCCTCTGGGGCCTGGTTCCCAGTCTCCTTGCCAGGTGGCCTGTTCTCCATTCCCTCTTCAGGTCTGTCAGCCTCCCAGAGCAGTGGTTTGTCTTCTCTCCAGGCCAGCTCTAAAGAATCACCCACCACAAACAACCATGGACTCCTTTGGCAGTTCTGCTCCCTAGAGAAGACAAGACATCCCATGCCTGGCCTGGTCTGGCTCCAACTCTGACCTGCAGAGCCCTGTTCTTATACTTTCTACTCTACCCCCACACTTCCTGCCAGAGGGAGGGGGCAAGGTTAGCTGAGCCCAATAGGGTGATTTAACCTCCACTGCACCAGATTGAGGCCACTGTGCTTCATTACACCAGGTGAATGCCACATTAAATATGTAAAAAACATCAGACCTCTCTAGTCTCTCCCTTGCCCTGTTTGACAAAATTCCCAGATAAAACACAGAAATATAAATTGGACATCAGTTGTGAAATATGTAACCAGTTGAAAACTCAGGAGCCAATAACATCCACCTTTTGAAAACTGAATATTTCTTACTGGACTTCTAGTCTTAGGGCCGGGAACTTTACTTGTTTATCTGGTGCCCATTACACCCAAAGTCAAATAACTTGAGATCCCAGGCAGCTTATCCTTCTGTTTACAAGACAGACAGTATTCTAGATCTTGGCAGTGTGGACATTAAGAGAATGTGTTGAGGTAAGTGGGTGTTGAGATAAGAGGAATGTAAAATGGCAGACACACAAATCTTCCTATTCATCTCTGTACCTGGCATTCAGTTCTAGACATCTCATTGCAAAAATATGGACAAGCTGTGGATGATGCAGGGAAGAGTGACAAAAAATTACTAGAGTACTGGATGGACTAGTTTATGAAGAAACTTTTTAAAAGTTAAGTATGTAGTGCTTGTCTAAATAATGATTAATGGCTTGATCCAAAGCTCCTTGAGGTCAACTGACAATCTTCCACTAATAACAATGGGCTCTGGATTTAGCCTTGAGTGAAGGCAGCTGGGGTAGGAAAATATTATTCACATTTTTGAAGCATGGAAATGTCAATGTGGGAAGGGAATTTAGGGAGGTACACAGGGCAAAGGAATTAATTATAGGAATACCTGAGGCAAATATCAGAAAACCTAGTAAGTTTTCTGGTTAGTAAGTGTGCAACAACAGGGAAAAGTCCTACAAAGGGAGATAGGGTAGGGAAACCTAATGTGGTTCTATTATTTTTACCTTCTATATTTGTTTGATCTTTTGCCATCAGAGTCTGGGCTGAAGACAGAATTCTCAGACTCAGGAACAAAAAAGATTTCATCATGGTGAACTATGGACATGCTGTCCTTCCCTGATAAGATCTGTGTGTCCCACAATAGGAAACTTAAAAGATTTAATTTCTAGACTCTCCAGTATAACTAAGAAAATCTCACCTTTTAAAGACAATCAGTTCAAATGAAATTGCCTGGTGTTTACAAATGCTATGGTAAGAACAGTACATAAAGCCAAGACAAAAAATAAAAAGAGCAGCTCTGTATAGCATTCAGAAAGTAATGGTATTGAAGACACTACACTTATGGCCTGTCAGTAGAAATGCTCTCAGCTTCATTAGGCTTTAAACCTATGACAATCAATTTCATTTTTGTGCTGCAAATTGCAAGTGAAAAACTTACTAATCTGCCTGACAGATACCCTGCATTTTGTAGTACTTACATGAAACCTAGTAAAATGTTTTGGGTTTTGCATTGTCAGTTCTACAGCATTTATTGAAGAAACTAATTGAAGATTCTTGCAATCAGTGTTCCCTCTAAGCTGCGGGGCAGCACAGCTTCATGGCTGATGAATCAGGCCCACCCAGTTGGAGGCTCAGGGCTCCATGCCCTTAGCTGACTGACTAGATGGGGCTGATTAATCACCTGTGAAGCTGTGCTGCCCCTGCAACTTAGAAGAAACACTGCTTGCAATTAAAACATTGTTACGTTAAAGCTGTCAAGAGTGCCTTTTCTTGTGTAGTAACTGCTTATTTCTGAGGGCTTGATTCTGAACACACAGTTATTACAATGATGCAGTTCCATTGACTTTATTCTCATTTACACCAGTGTGAGATCTGAATCAGGCCCAACCTGTGTTCAGGGCCAGCTTTAGGAAGTGCAGGACCCAATTCGGGGAAAAAAAAGGAAAAAAAAAAAAACGCACACAAAAGTTTCAATGGGAGGCCCAGGAATTTTTGTTGAGCAAAAAAAAAAAAGGCACACAAAAAAGGTACCCCAGCTACCTCCCCCGGCAAACCCCAGAGGTAGCTAACCCCCTCCCCCGCAGCGCAGGGAAACCCTGCGCTCAACTCACCCCTCCTGCGGCGCAGGCAGCTGCTGCACTCCTCCTCTGGGGCCGACGCCCCCCTCCCTCAGCGTGCCCGGCACACTTCCGGCTTCAGGGCGCAGGGCCCCCTTAGGCACGGGGCCCGATTCAGAGGAATCGGGTGAATCCGCCTAAGGCCGGCTCTGCCTGTGTTCATTGTTCATGTGTTGTCTTGATTCTTGAGTACATTTACCACAGTTGAATACAATGCTCCTTATACACCAAATGTGCTTGTGAGTTGAGTGGATGCTCCAAAGAGCTAGACCAGAAGGATTCACTATAGGAAACAGCCATTTTTAATCCCTGTTTCTGATCTAACTCTAATCAGTTTTGCACTAGTGTAACAACTCCATTTAGTTAAGCAGAGTCATTTCTGATTTGCACTAGAGGGGAACTGAGGTAAAACTTATTATACACAATTAGGATCAGAGATTTATTGTGCTAAGCATTGTACAAACACATACAAAGACTATTGAAAAGCTAAAAATCTAAGAAACTGGCCAAGCTGCTCTAAATGTATAAAAATGAATGCACAGTTTTAACAATACATTCTGGGCTTCAGTTGCTTTTATGGTGCATTAACAAAGGTGCATTTACTCTCAGGTTCAAATGTATTGAGGGACTGATTCACCATTCAGCCATGATACATCTGGCATAATTCTATCAAAATCAATAGTTACATAAGTATAAATCAGGTGTGAGATCAGAATCTTCTCCTATATATCCAAAGATTCTTTGGAAATGTTAGGGAGAATGAATTAAATCATGCAAAGTGCTGAGCACCCAGGCTCTGATCCAGCAAAGAATTTAAACATATGCTTCATTTTAAATACCCAAATAGTCCCTTTGAATTCAGTGAGGCTAAAAGATACCTTTACTGGATCATGGTCAGACTGCTCAAAACCTTGTATGTTCAAGCCCAAAATGAATATGGAAGCCCAGTTGCATGTACCTAAATAGATCTGAGCACAAAATAACACATGTGCTCCTCATTGCAGGATGGCCATAAAAGACCTGAGGTATCCTCATTTCAGTTAGGAGTACCCTACCATGAGGAGTGTGAAGATAGTCCCTGTAGGTATTACCCCGGCACATGTGCAGCACCTTTTGCGATCAGGTATGGGACATGAATTCATGGCAGCTAACAACCCGAGAGCATCAACAGCATTATTCATCTATGTATCCCAAGTCAGAAATTATGTTTCTGACTGTAAGGACAGGCAGTTGTTAAAGCATTGTTTCTTTAATTAGTCTTCTGGGATGAAAAATGTTTAGAATCATTTCTTGTAGCACTGGGACTCCTTCAGGGAGCAGGCCTAACTAAGTATTATGGGGCCAGATTTTGTTTTCGTTTACTCTGGTGTAAATTTGAAATAACTTACTTGGTTTCAGTGGAGATTCTCCAAAATTTATACTGGTAGAGCTGAGATCTGAATCTAGTCCAGTGAATATTGTTAAGTAAGCCAAGTCCTGCTCTCTACTGCACCTGTGAAATCCCATTACAATCTACTAAATGAGAGCAGAACTGGGTGCTGCCTGTCTGCATAGACACCTTTCACTGTGCATGCATGAAGGAAGCCACTGCTGGTTTAGTGTGATGACTGCCAGCTTGGCCAATACACCAGAGACCGAACCAGAGACTTCTAGAACTAAAACTACAAGCTGCTACTGAATTGGGGACTATGACAGAATCATATCTTCTGCAGATCAGCCCAGAGGGAGGACCTGTAACATATTACATCAGCATATCCATTCCTCTGTGTGTATGTGTCAGGAGGTAAACTGAAAAAAATATTGCCATCAGTTTTGTCTGTCACAAGAAAACCAATATAAAAGCTCTCCTTGCCAGCAGAAGATTGATTAATCCTGTTCCCAGGATTTGTGTAAATCATGCTGATATTGCTGATGGAAACTGGCACAAAATGAGAGAAATGTTCTGTCATGTCTGTTTTCAGTGGACCTGCAAAAGGTGCTCCCACTTTCTATGCCCTAGAAATGGGAATGGGATTACATCCTCCAAGAAAAATGGGAATGGGGTTACATTCTCCAAGGAAAATCTAGTGCCACAAAAAGTGATATTGGTATTTCAATAGGGGACACTCTTTCTTGTGAATCTATATTGAGTTAATTTCCAGTAGGCTGTTCATTGGAAGGTGCCATCTTTCACGTCAGTATTAAAACTAGGATCCTTATGATCTGTGGTATTTAAGAACCCCATGATAAGCCTCCAACCCCACCCCCACTGGGTCAAGAGGGGGAAACCCTAGCTGAGGGGAGAATCTGGACTCTTGGGTCCATGCTCCAAACACAAGGACTATATTCCTATAGTGAGCTGGAGTGTCTAGGCTGGGGCACCAGAGGCAGGGGTTTGCATCCCTTTTTCTGCTGGCTAATTCTGGAACCTAATCACTAGGCTGCCCTGCCACCAGGGAGACCCAGCCATAAGTGGTGGAGAATGTGGGCACTGCCCTAACCTGCTGAAGGGCCTTATTTAAGAGACAACAATAGAACAAGTGAGTGTGAGCCCAGCCCCCGAAGAGAGATGGAGCCACTGCTGAAGTGGATGGCAGAGCAAAACGCCAACCAGCAGCAGCAGCAGCTGTTACAACAGATAGCCAAGCAACAGCTAATTGGAGAATTAGCAGCCCAACAACAACAGCTGATGCAGCATGTGACTTCCCTGCTACAGCCGGTGACCCCAGCCAAGCTGCCTGCGCCTGCGCCAGCATCTATCAAGCTTGCCAAGATGGAGCCAGATGATGATCCCGAGGCATTTCTGGAAACATTTGAGCATGTGGCCGTGGTGACCCGGTGGGCCTGAGCACAGTGAGCAGCTGTGCCAGCCCCATACCGGACTGGAGTAGCCTAGATAGCATACCACACACTAGACCCCGTTGTAGCTCAGGACTATGCCAAGGACAAAGCAGCAATCCTTGATGCTCTAGACATCTCGGAGGAGACGTTTAGAAAATGCTTCTGGAGGGGAACAGTGCCCACCAGGAGCCCTACCCTGCCTCGTTGCCCAGAAGCTGCACAACGCCTGCTGGAGATGGCTGAAGCCAGAGACAAAGACAGGAGTGCAAGTCGCCAAGCAGATCCTGCTCGAACAGTTTACCCAGATCCTACCCTCTGTGGGGCGGGAATGGGTTGTACAGAACCACCCAGATAGTGTGGCCACTGCCATTCAACTAATGGAGAATGGATTTCAGGAAGGCAGATTTTAGTAAACGCAGAGAGCTGGTAGGTAAGGTCCCATGGGAAGCAAGACTAAGAGGAAAAACAACTGAAGAGAGTGGCAGTGTTTTAAAGGGACATTATTAAGAGCCCAAAAGCAAACTATTCCACTTTGTAGGAAAGATAGAAAGTATGGCAGGACACCACCTTGGATCAATCAGGAGATTTTATATGATCTAAAAATAAAAAAGGAGTTGTATAAAAAGTGGAAACTAAGTCAAATTACGAAGGATGAATATAAGCAAACAATGCAAGTATGCAGGGGCAAGATTAGAAAGGCAAAGGCACAAAAAGAGCTAAATCTAGCTAGAGGCATAAAGGGTAACAAGAAGATGTTCTACAAGTATATTAGGAGCAAGAGGAAGACCAAGGACAGGGTAGGCCCATTGCTCAGTGAAGAGGGAGAAACAATAACAGGAAACTTGGAAATAGTGCTTAATGACTTCTTTGGTTTGGTCTTCACCAAGAAGTCTGATGATGAAGGGAAGCCTAACATAGTGAATGCTAGTGGAAATGGGGTAGGTTTAGAAGATAAAGTAAAAGAACCAGTTAAAAATACTTAGAAAAGTTAGATTTCTGTAAGTCACCAGGGACTGATGAAATGCATCCTAGAATACTCAAGGAGCTGATAGAGGAGGTATCTGAGCCTTTAGCTATTCTCTTTGAAAAATCATGGAAGTCGGGAGAGATACCAGAAGACTGGAAAAGGGCAAATATTGTGCTCATCTATAAAAAGGGAAATAAAAACAACCCAGGAAACTACAGGCCAGTTAGTTTAACTTCTGTGCCAGGGAAGATAATGGAGCAAGTAATTAAGGAATCCATCTGCAAACATCTGGAAGATAATAAGGTGATAGGAAACAGCCAGCATGGATTTGTAAAGAACAAATCATGTCAAACCAATCTGATAGCTTTCTTTGATAGGATATCAAGCCTTGTGGATAAGGGAGAAGCGGTGGATGTGGCATAACTAGAATTTAGTAATGCATTTGACATGGTCTCGCATGACCTTCTTATCAATAAACTAGGGAAATGCAACCTAGAGGGCTACTATAAGGTGAGTGCATAACTGGCTGGACAACCATTCCCAGAGAGTAGTTATTAATGGTTCACAATCATGCTGGAAGGGCATAACAAATGGGGTTCTGCACGGGTCTGTTTTTGGACCAGTTCTGTTCAATATCTTCATCAATGATCTAGATCAGGGCTACTCAACATGTGGCCCGCGGACTGCCCATTTGTTTGTGGTCCATGGGTGGGAGCCAAAACAAAAAAGTAGTCAATATAATGGTCTTCTGTTGATATGCATTTTAGTAGTTAATTCTTGGACTATCATTGCTGATTAGAAGTGCTGTCATATGGGTGGAAATCAGATAAATATTGCATTTTATTAATATCAGCAGAACTGACTTAAATGGGGCCTGTGTGTTGTGTAGTCTTGCCTTAATCTTTGTATTCATGCCCGTCAGTGTGAAAGAAGCTATTTTCATATATTTGCATATATATTTGCATGTATATGCAATTACACTTAAGTTGCAGCCCTCAGCATATGCTGTGAGTATCATTGTGGTCCCCAGGGCTTCCAAAGTTGAGTAGCCTTGATCTAGCCAATGCTTAGTCCTGCCATGAGGGGAGGGGACTGGATTCGATGACCTCTCGAGATCCTTTCCAGTTCTATGATTCTCCATTTTCTGCCCAGAACAACTGAGTAGTATTGTTATGCCCTGTTTAAAATACTACCTTCAATTCCAAAGATGAGTGAAAATCTCATGTATATATACACAGTTGGTAAAGTTTATTAAATACCTTGAACTCTTTGGATGAAAAGTACTAGTCACACCAGTGATTATGTGGCAGAAGTACTTGTAGAATGTTTGGGTGACAAATATAGTAGAAATTTTAGGAGTGCTGAGAATCCAAGAACAATCAATCCTAGGCCTGTAAGAAGAAGCTCTTAGAATGATTATTCATATTTTGCCTCTTTCTGTTTTACTTCTATATGTTTAAAATTATTATTTTCTTGAAATTAAAAAAAAAATGATAGTATACTTGTGTAAAGTGCTGAATGGTCAGTCCCAACAACGTCCCTTTCTTTATCCAGAATGAGGAGTGGCAGCCTAGAATTTCCTCCTTGCTATTCTACCAATGCGCCTCATCCCTAATTTGAAGAAGAGACCACCTCTAGAAATAAGAGAAGTTCAGAATCCAAATGTTCATGTTTCTTGAACTCAGGTGCAGTGATGGTTTTGTGACATGAATGTTAAAGGTGTCATAAGACCGCACACATGCATACTTTAAAAAAAAAAAAAAAAGATCCATGTGATGAGGTATATAAACCCTATACCAAGCAACACCACATGAATGAGTTATTCTGGGCTTAGCAGGTCCCTCCCACTGCACCACCCCGAGAGAGATGTCAGACTGGGAGGGAGGAGCTTCAAGGGGAAAATGCAGCACAGCTGGTAGCAAACAAGAGGGGAGAGCAGACCTGAAAGAAAGATGTTGGGGGGACTGAGGCTGAGCCACCTTTGATGAGACTATTTTTCCATATTTTTTGGGAGGTTGGTTGAGACCATAACTTCACAAAAGCCTCTGAAGAAAGAGGCCCTTAATCCACCTGCGCAACAATTCATTTGTGTTAATTTCTTTTTGTGGAAGAGATGGGCTGTCCAGGGCTCAGCTGGAGGACTGATGTGGGGGAACGTCTTACGACTGGTGTGGTGGAACACTCAGACATAGCAGAGCAGAGGCCTGAGTGAGTATAGGGTCCACCCCAGAGCCTGGAGACCACATGGGGATTGAACACTGTGACCGGCCCGATTCAGAGGGCACTGAAGTCAGGGGAACAATTTCTATTGACTTAAATGGGTATTGGATCAGGCCCTAGATTTTCATTGCGGGTGCTCAACCTACAGCCCATGGGCTATACACGGCCAACCATTTCATAAGTTCTGTGGCCTCCTTCAAAGACTGTACTAATTACAACTCATTAGCATTTTGTCGCCATGCTTACATCGTTTTAGTTTACACAAATGTGTAAATCCACAATACTGTACATAGAAGCAACCTATCTAAATCATACAAAACAAGCTTTGCTTAAAATATAACTCAGTACAGGAGACGTATCATATTACAATATGTAGAATCTATTTGGCCACACAAGGCTGTGCTTATATTTATGTGGCCCTCCTGTGTAATAGAGTTGGGCAACACTAACACCACACTATGTAATTAAAAGACCTAATTTCTGTGCTCCAAGACCTTCCATTCCCAAAGGCTGGTTACATATGTAAGGCTGCCAACACTGTATATGAAAATAAGAAACTGTTTTCTTAGCAACCCCGCTCCACCACTCCTCCCAAAATGTATTATTGGGAAGAGGGATGAGTGGATGTGCCAAAAAAATGATCCCTTATGTTAATAATAATAAGCAGTACTCACCTACATTTACTGGGGTATTTCTTGCTGCTTTCTACAGCTCTCAGCAACTCCAAATCTTGTTGCACAGAGGTGAAGAAAATAATGGACATCGCTTATGTTAAGGAACTGTTGGCCACCCGATGATGTGCCAACAATCATATACGAGGTGATAAGCACCCAAGACATGCCAGTAAATAAAATAAATATGGCTAGTTTTTAATCATGTGACCCAAGCTCGGGTCTTAGTGAATTTCAAACTTTGGAAGATGCCAGATTGATACCCTGGAAAGTGGAGTCCTCTCTTCATCCACTGAACAGGTACACCACAAGCAACACTAAAAGCAACTTCATACTAGTCCCTGATCATATGTCTTAACCTCATGCAGAATTCGTATGCCAGGTTCATTAAATCCTTGACCTCTTTGCTGAGACTGACAACAGAGGTGCCAATTCTTTTTTGTGATATAGCTGTCCACTAGAAACTGGACAGAGACGAGTGCTATAATGTATTATTTTGACTTGTGCTCTGGAAATACTTTAGATAAAGATTAGTTAGAAACCGACAAAAGACTGTTTAGATCATTAACAGATTATTTTGGAATAAACTAGGAATTTTTCTAGCTAATCCTATCATTATGCTAGAAAAAAATGGTTCCCAAAGGAAAAATATTCTATTTTTCATTTGCCCATTAAAACATTGTTATTTTAGGACAGAAAAGCCTGACTCAAAGATGCCAAGAAATACGATAATAGAGCCATTCCACACAAATATCACAGTTTCATAGAAATGCTAAATGCAAAATTGATTATATTAGACATTTGTGATCCTATCACAGATGTAGTCACTCTCTAGACTGTTCCAAGGTGTAGGTGTCACCTAGGACTCCTTGACGTAAGTAGGCAAAGGAGAATCACAGTTTGGGTGTGTCTAGACTACAGGGTTTTTTTGAAAAAAGTGGCCTTTTTTTGAAAAAACTTCCCCTGTATCTAGACTGCTGCCGCGTTCTTTTGAAAGTAAATCAAAAGAATGCGGCAGTTTTTTCGACTGCGGAAAAACCTCGTTTTATGAGGAAGAATGCCTTTTTTCAAAAGTGCTCTTTCGAAAAAAGGCGCTATGTAATGCAAACTGTGCTTTTTCGAAAGAGAGCATCCAGACTGCCTGGGTGCTCTCTTTCGAAAAAGTGGCTTGCTTTTTTGAAAGTACTGGTTGTAGTCTAGATGCTCTTTTTTTAAAGAGGCTTTTTCGAAAGCATCTTTCGAAAAAGCCTCTTTCGAAAGAGGCTTGCAGTCTAGATGTAGCCTTAGTGTGTAACACAATGCTTAGTGGAATGGTCAGCAGCCATGCAAAAGGGGAGCTGTGAATGCCCATTCTGATAGGTCTGTCACTCATTTTGGTTCTGTAGCTCTGAAGTAGGAATAAAAACCCACATTTAAAATCCCCCCTGTACTTTATTCTGGCCAAAGTCTATGTTTGAATTATTTTGCATAAACAGTCCTTTGTTTTCTTGAAAATTTGGAAATGTCTCTGTCAGACAACACAAGAATTCAGGCTAATTTGTCTTCCCACAAACTGAAATGTTATTCTCATCACTTGTCCATATAGGTTTGGAGCCTTGCGCACCTTCCAGCCCTGAGATCTTCAAACCAAGCTGTTCTCTTTGAAAGGTTCATGGCAACGTGTTGGGCAAGACTGAGCTAGCGTGGAGGGATGTGGTAGGGAGAAGAGAGAGAAAAAGATTGGAATTGTCTTCTCTTTAGCAACAGACAAGAAAAAGAGGGTCCAGTGGCAGGCAGAGCATTGTTTCTCCTCAACCAGCAGCTGAGTTGGGACTACGTATCTTCTCCACCAGTTAGAGAGAGAAAAATGCATTTTACCTTTCAGCAGGCATGAAGCAGAGGTGGGGAGGAAGAAGGGAGAGTGATTTTCTACTCATAAAAGGGAAGAAGAGAGAACCCCCTTCCCACTCAGTAGCAGATGGGAGGCAGAGACGGAGCTCTCTTTCCATGGATAGCTGGCTGTGTGGCAGGGGACAAGCCACTTGTGCTTAGGGGAGAGCTAAAATATACAAATGGGCTTTTTTGGAACTAGAGGGGGGAAAAAGAAGAAAGCTTCCATTATTCCCCAGGATGAGAACACACATGTAGGACCCTGCCAAACTCATGGTCCATTTTGGTCAATTTCATAGGATTTAAAAAATTGTAAATTTCATGATTTCAGCTATTTAAATCTGAAATGTCATGGTGTGATTGTAGGGGTTCTGGCCCAAAAAGGAGCTGGAGTTGAGGGTGACAAGGTTATTGTAGGGTGCTGCAGTACTGCTGCCTTTAATGCTGTGCGGCTGCTCATGGGGTGCGGCCTTCAGATCTGGGTTCCTGGCCATCAGCTGCCACTCTCTGGCTGCCCAGCTCTGAAGGCAGTGCAGAAGTATGGGTGGCAATACTGACCTTCCTAAATAACCTTGCACCCTTCCCCACAACATCCTTTTGGATCAAGACCCCTAATTTGAGAAATGCTTGTCTCCCCCATGAAATATGTACAGTTGAGGGTAAAAGCTCACAAAAGACCTAGGCGTACTGATGGGAGAGGGGCAAAGGGAGCGGTTCCACAGGCTCAGCAATTCAAAAGGGCCTGGGGCGCCCAACTTTTGCTGTTTCAGTTGTCACCAGTGCCCCAGGAGGCACACTCTAGCCTCCCAATCCCACCCCTTCTGTCTGAGGGCCCGCCCCTTCTGGGAGCACAAAGCTGGCCCCCCTTGCCCAGGGGCTGGTAGTTCTATTGGGCCCTGAAAAGAGCAGATTTCGGGGGCGGGGGGGGAGGGGGAGACCAGATTTCATGATCCATGACTCATTTTTCACTGGATGTGTATTTGGTAGGGGCCCTACATATGTGCATATAAAACTGAGTCACTCTGGGCGTTAAACCATCTCTGATGCCTGTATGTTAGAGTGTTGGGTTAAACAACAGAAAAACATTAGAAAACTGAACAGCAGGGGAAAAAGGAGGAACTAAAATGTAGCACAACTATTAAAGAAATAATCACATTACAAATGTATATTTGTAAAACTCCTTTCAAAATGTAGGATAACAAAAGCACTTTCACGATCTGTGTCATTGTAGTGCAGCCACTTTTAGGATTGAGCGCAGCTGTTCACAGCATGTTGCACTTCATATGGGAAGGAGAAAATTTGTTCTGTCTCACTTGAGTAAAACTCATCCAGTAAGAAAAGTGTGGAGTGGACTGGGCTTCAGTTTTGAACGTCTAAATTAAGATTCCCACACAGAAAACTGCATGGGACCCTGTTTAGTTCAGAGGCTCATAGATCTGGGTGTTCCACAGCTATGAAAACCTTAAAAAAACAAAAACAAAACAAAACAAAAAATCCCAAATAAAAACATCTTTCAACCTCCATTTATTATATGTAAATATTTTGTTCATATTTTAAATGCTTTTTAATTTATAAATGCATGATTCTTCTTTCACTCTAATGTCAATTAAAAATCACTCAACAAAAGTCAGTGGTGTTCCACAGGTGTAAAAATGGTCTAAATAAGAACCTTGCATATTTTGCTTTTCCAGCAGCATTGGTATTTCCTGTTCCTCCTCCACCCCTCACATTTTTACACTCATCTACTGTTTTATGTTATTCTTAAGTACACCAATAACAATATTGATCTCAGAATAGTACTGACAGCTTAAAACAACAGGGAAACATAGGCACAACTCTTCACTTTTTTTTTTTGTACTCTGTATCAAACCATTAGCACAAATGTTGGCAGTTGATAAAGAGGAATCCCACTGGGGAGACCGTGGAACACAGAGCTGCTTCTACGGTATCATCGAAAGCCCATTGGCATCAATGAGAGTCTGTCATACATGAGAATTCCATGATTATAGGATAGTATCTAGTTTTATGAGAAATTGTAATGAGCTAATTTTTTCTTAAGAGATAAAAGCAATTTGCAATGCGAGTATATATAGAATTCTGGAAAATTTAGATACAGTATAGAAAATTTTCACCCTTTGATAAATAGAATAATAGAGTATTGGAAAACACTAATAAGGGAGCAAATTCTTCTCACAGATATGTACATAAGTGGTTTAATCAGGAGAGAGAATTTGCCACTTGAACCAGAAGAGTTACAATCAAAATGGCAGTCCAGCTTGCTGTCGGGTGCTATGTATTTCAAAAATTGCCTGCAGAATTAACAGAAAATATAATGAAAGATCTTCAGAAATGCATCATGAACTTTATAGACAAGAATATGCAAGACAAATGTAAAGGGTAAAATTCCATTATCAGCTACACCTCTACAATCCCATTGACCTCCATTAGAGGTTGCATTGATGATACTAAGACCTGTTTTAACTTAAAATGAAACTGGGAGGGATTAGCTGATGAATAGCAAAAGGGGAGATGTCCAGAGAGCATAAGCCTCATTAAAATAAGAGAAGTAGCTACAGATACTGTATTTAGGAAAATGTTGAGTAAGTGAAAATAAGAGCTGATGGGTCAGCTGATTTTTCCTTTGTGCAGAAGCTTCATCAGGAAGAAGGGAGACCAGTCAGGTTTTTGAATCATTGCTGATAATGACTTGGTAACTTTGGGATGCGTCTATACTGCAGGGCTTAACTCGAAATAAGCTACACAAATTGAGCTACATCAAATGCATATCTTATTTCGAAATAGATTATTTTGAAATAGAGAGCATCTACACAGCACTTATTTCAAAATAGAGCACTCATCCTCTGACTTCCCTTATTCCTTGTACAATGAGGGTTACAGGAGTTGGAGTAAGAAGTCATCCAGCTTGACAGCATTTTGACACTATTTTGAAATAACTGCCTGCTGTGTAGATACGAGCTAAATTATTTCAGAATAGCACTAGTTAGTTTGAAATAGTGTTGTAGTGTAGACGCACCGTAGCTGTAACTCAGCTCAAAGAACTTTGTTAATAAGAAAGAAAGAAAGAAAGAAAGAAAGAAAGAACGAAAGAAAGAGAATTTTCAGTTGGATTTTCCAGTTTCTTGAAATCAGATGAAGCAGGCAGGATGGCATCATAATTTTTATCAAGTTGAAATAAAGAATGGAATTGCCAAGACTGAATAATGTGATCAATATGAGGAGTAGAGTAGCAGAAGAAAAGTTTCATGAAGTCACTCTACTAGACATCTGCAAAATAGATACTCTACCCTTATAAAGGACAAACCAAAGGCATACAATAATCTAATCAATGAACAAGAAAGAATGACTGAAAGGGAGTCACCAGAAAGAAGCAAGAGGTGACTGCTTCTGTTTACTACATTGTAGATAACCTGGTCTGAGACGTCCATAACAAATATAAAGAGAATATGGTGTACAGGACAGTAACAAAGGTAGAAGATCCAGAAGAATACTGAGGAATTTCCACAAACTATAGTCCACAGGGGAGCAAATAATATAAGTGAACGGAGATTTGATAAGATTAAAAATTACTTCAGGTATCATACAGAGAAATAAACTTGGATTGACACAAATGATCTCTACAGAGAATCTTCTGATGATGCCCTGTAAGAAAAAGGAAGAAGATTCATAATGAGGACCATTTATGTAAATGGAAAGGGATTTTGGTTTCCAAAGCACTGGAATGCCCTTTGTGATTGCAGGTGATTGTTTGGATAGAGTAATGAATCCTGTGTGACAGGGTCAAGTCAGATGGCTATAGAAGAGTACTCAAAAGGATATATGTTAACCCTAGATTAAGGAGGTCCCTGTTCCCCGGGTAAACTGTGGCAGGGGCTGGCCTAGAACCAGCAGGAACTCTCCAGAAGCGGTCTGGACAATCAGGCCAGTTAGAACACTTGGCACTAATTAGGAACCTTTCAGAGGCAAGGGAGTCAGGCTAATCAGACTACCTGGGGCCAATCAAAAACTAGTTGAAACTGCTTTAAAAAGGCTCCTCTTCTGTTAGTCCTGGGGGATGCAAGGAGGAAGAAAGGAGATGAAGTTCTGAGAGGGAGAGGAGTCTGGGTGAGAGCTAGCAGCTGCAAGTCAGGCAGAGTGTGTTGGAGGAGCAGGATAAGCTACTCAGGTCCAAGAGGAAAGGTACTGGGAGGGATTGTTTGGGGGAAGTGGTCCAGGGAAGTAGTTGCCAGACAGGAAGTAAGTAGAACAAACACCATCTGTTGCTGCTGCCTTAGGGTCCCTAGGCTGGAACCCAGAGTAGTGGGTGGGCCCAGGTTTCCCCCAACCCTCCCCACATAACTACAGAGTCTGTCCTTGGATAGGGAGACCAGGACTATAGAGAGGTTTCACCCCCATATTATGGACTAACCTGTGATGAGTATGGCTCAGTAGGCTGTAAACCCTGTCTCTAGTAAAGAGAAAAAGGTCATCTGGTGGGAAACAGCGAGCCTCTGAGACTGAACACTATCCACCAGAAGTGCAGGACCCACGGGCACAGCCAGCGCTTGTGATGATATTTGATAGTTATAAATGTTTATTTTTTAGTCAACCAATGATCACATTAACAGAAGTGACCAATGAACAGTCATGTTAACTTGAACTTTTTGTTGAGTGATAGCGCACCATTTGTGAACTGCTGTTGTGGTGGAATTGAAGCCCAGCGTTTCCTCAATTGTTGAGGAAACAGATATGTCATTGTATCTGACAGACCCACGAGGGTCAGCATTTCAGTGACTCTGTAAAAAGGCTGGAAGCACAGTGCTACCAAGGGAGAAATTTAGCTGGTGCCATGAGGTCATTTCTTGACGCTCTGCCAGACAGTGTTCCCTGAGAGGCTGTTGAACCATTGAGGGTCTTCCTGCTGATGACTCTGCAATGTTTTCCCAAGACTACAAGATTTTTTTAGGTGTAGTTTATCTCTACTACTACTACTACTACAGTATATGAAGAAAGAGAGGAAGGGGGTAGAATGGAGTAAAATCTGAAGTGTCAGCTCCTCAGCTATTTTAAATTAGCATAGTTCCACTGACGTGAATATACATATTTGCTGAGGATTTGATCCCAGTCCTCTAGGGTTTCTTGACAGGTTTTTATTTTGAAAGTGTAGAAAATCAGCTGAATTCTCAGCTGGGCCCAGAAATATGGGTAAAGGAAGGGAACATAAAAGGAAACTGAAGAGGAAAAAAAAACAGGCTGCAAGAAGGTTCCAAGACCTTAACAGCTGCAGCCCTCAAATTCATTGAAAGTACAGGATATCCTGTCAGACACCATCATCTCAGGCTCTGATCCCTGCTGTCCTGGGATCAGACTGTACCTGCACTTCAGTTGAAAAGGAGACACCTAAAAGGAGGAGGCTACCTGGATAAAGAGGAAGGTCAGAAAATAACACCCTTCTCCCTGAAATAGACTCTTATGCTGGAGTCAACCGTCCCTTCCCTGAAGGCTGAATAGGTACCAAATATCCTGGTGTCAACCATCCCTTTTCCACAAAAGAAACCCTCTTTGGTGCAACAAGGTGATTTTTTTCCCGACACCTTTAATCATTTCTGTGGCTCATCTCTGGATCCCTTCTCTTTCTGCTGTATTTTGTTGTTTGAATAAAGGTAAGGGCCCGTGATCAGAACTGAGCACAGTGAGGCTGCACCATCAATTTATATAATGACATTATCATATTTTCCATCTGTATCCTAGCATTGTGTTTGAATTTTTAATACCACAATGCACTGAACAGCATTCACTGAACTGTCCACAGTTACTATAATTGCAAGAAAGAAGGTGTAGAATGAGAATTTGAAGAAAGGATCAAGTCATCCCCCCCAACAAAAGACAGGTTGCCACCTGGTATAAGTATGGCCCAGGGGACAGAGTAGCGGCATGACTAACAGGCCTAAATGTCTTACCATTAGGTGGTGCCACCAGTGAACACGATCCACCACAAAAAATTCTGCCTTGTATGAGAAGGGACAAAAGGGGGCACTCCTACCACCATAAACCAGAGAAACAAGGTGGCTTGTATTCACATAGCAATTCTCAGTAAACCTGCTTGAATTATAATTTTTTTGCTAGTGAAATGTTGTCTGGATTATAGCAGGATTACTTCATTTACTGTTTCAGCTAGAGTCAAAAAATGAATCTGACTCTGGAAGAAAAATGAACCTGACTCTTGAGGTGCCATCTATGTCCATATTACTTTGCCCTGTTTTATTTGCCCCAGCATTTTTTAAAACAAAATGGAAGTTTTCTGCAAGTACTGAAATGAGGAGTCAGGAAGGGCTATTACATCTCACCATCTGAAAATGCCTTCAGTGCTAGAATACAAGACCGTTGCAAGTGCCAGATCTAATGCGATATAGGAGGCCCTCTGCCACTGTTTTGCATCTGCAGCAGCAAATTGGGAGAAAATGCAAACTGGCATCTGGACACAATGAGCTTGATTATTTCTTGGGGGTCTGCGTTCCCAAGAGATGCAGCAACAAAAAGTCTGCAATTGCTGCTTCATGAGGGAATCTGAAGTTGGCTGGGATGCTGCACCAAAAATGGACAGTGCTGGCCAGGGAGGATCATGGCCAGGGTATTCAGGAGACAGGCTGATTCAGCACATTCCATTGTGCTTGTAGGGTCTACTGGAGTGCTGGCTAACAAGTTTAAAATCTTTGTTTCCCAAGAGAATCCCTGGGAGTTGATTTGCTGCCATGTTCTAGGGCTACAAATTGCATCCCTCTGTGCCAGCAGGTATGAATCAGTCCAGTGGCTGCTGTGGGCAACAAATTGAATAGTGAATTAGCTGATGTTAGTCATCATTTTTCCAATGATCTACACAACATCCTTGGCTATTTCATCATGCATGTGGGAAAGGATGGGGACATGGAACATTTTTCTAACAGCATAATCACCAGTTATTTTCATCTACCTCTCTTGTTGACAATCATCAAAGCATGTAAGATGGTGTCATTTTTCTCTAGTAGAATAATAAGAAAGACACCACCAATTTTATAACAAACACTGTGTGTGCATTATCCAGATCTGACAATCCAAGGCTCAGGTAAGGATATAATCTATAGGGGTATGTCTAGACTACAGGCTTTTTTCGACAGAGGCTTTGTTGACCGATACTGTCGACAAAGCCTCTGTTGAAAAAGAGCATCTAGACTACAGCCAGTTCTGTTGACAAAGCAAGCCACTTTTTTGACAGAGTCTAGACGCTCTCTTTTGAAATAGCACAGTGTGAATGCAATAGAACCTTTTTTTGACATAACTCTGTCGAAAAAAGGCGTTATTGCTGGTAGAATGAGCTTTACCGCCGTCGACAAAACTGCCATGTTCTGTTGACTTACTGTCGACAGAACTTGATGGTAGTGTAGACGCAGATATAGTTTTGTCGACAAAAGTCCACTTTTGTCGACAAAACCCTGTAGTCTAGACACATCCTCCGTTACTTTAGTGCAGAAGTACTGTGTCTGAGCAATCAGAATAATATGTGGAAGACGAACTACTTGAGTGGATGGGGAGAAGGGTGCAGGAGTCAATGGTTTGGGAGACAGAACTCTAGAGGGTCTGAAGAGCATAAAGGAGGAGTTGTTAGACTGGAAGGCACTTAACTGAGGCTGGTGGAGGAAATGTTCTGTTATGCTCAGCCAAGATTTTGGTGTTCCTTTATCATGAAAGTTTTCAGACTTCTGCCCAATAAATGAAGGCAAACTTTATCATAGATCTCCCGTTCCAGGTACTATTTTACATTGTTAAAGTTGTGCTCATTTACCTTGTGATACTGTGACAAGCAAACTGTATAAATAAGAAAAAAATATAATGTGAATACGAGTATTTGTGTTGGTTTCAGTCCCCTTCTTTCATCTGCAGCCTCAGTCTCTAGATGTCTCAGTAGCCTTCTCCTTTCCTTCCCTCTCCGCAGCTTTAACTCCTTCCTTATTTCCCACTGCAGGAATATTTTATTACTTAGCATCTTTTTCTCCTTTTGTAAGTTAAGAGTAAAGCCTGCTGAGTAAATTGAGCTGATAACATCAGTCCACTTACTTATAATGGTGATCACTCCCCTTTTCTGTTTAGGAGTACGGTACACATGCTACCAGTCTACACAGATAAAATGAGGATACAGTCTGATACTCTGGCCTAGTATTCAGGACATCAATTTTTAAGGAATTCAAAGAGGGGGTGACCAGGTCTTGAAGCTGGATATGTTGGATGGCTGTGGAATTGTCCACACTTACAATGTGAGAATGCAGGGAGAAAAATTAAATCCAATTCACACTTGTTCTGAATGAAATAGCTATCCCAATACCATTCACTACCAGTTATGAGCTCATTCCATTGGTAATGTTTGGGTCACTTGGTTCTGTTTATAGCATTTAGTGCAAATAATAAGTGGTTTTTAATAGGCTTCAATTATGTCTCTTATTTAACTGAGAGTGCAGACACCATTTGGGAAGTAGTTACTCAAAGCATGTAATAGTGCATCCTCTCCTATCTCTTGGGAGACTTTCTGTAGCCAAATAGGGCAGTCAGAAAGCTCTTCCTCATATTCTGCATACATTTTTTTTGAAGTTCATCTCAATATTTCTTTTACTACTTTGTTGTAATACACTACAAATTGCTCTTCTCTTGGATATTTACAATCCCTTCTCAATTCTTACCACATGTGTACCATTCAACTGCCAGGTGGCTGTACTCTTTCTAGTCCATGTAGAATTAGGCGACACAAGTGGTGATTAGGTACAAACAAGAATGATTACAGGGGCTGAAAAGAAGAGATGAAGATGAGTTGATAAAGGCAATATTTATAGAGATCCTTCTATTGCCACATACAAGTGAAGAAAAAAGAAGAGGGTTAATGGAAACTAGTAAGTATTTATAACACCTAGCTTTTTAGATAGTGGTTTTATCAATAGTTCTCAGTGCTCAAAGGAGTTGAGCAATAATCACACGCACAAGAATAAAATAACCTCATGGTTGTTTACTTGGTCCTTCTTTGATGATCTGACAGTAAATCTAATCATATCATTTGTCATGTGGCATATTGAAAAATACAAATGCAAGAAATAATGAGTCTTTGTCAGGGGAGGGGCAGAGGTTGGCTCCATTTTGAATTTTTGTGAGAAGCAAAGCTTTGTCTTGGAATTTTGTGCTGCATACAAAAACTCCTGCAACATCTGAGTGCAGAATTTACACAATCTCAGTCTTTCATGGTATGTCTGCTTCAGTTTATGCAGAATCTAGCTGGCACTGCAAGATTGTTTCTTGGATGATGACAAATAGTCTTTCATGACAGAGGGCATTCATTACAGCAGAGGAGATATATGTTCCCTGGAACACAAGATGTTTTTTAAATGTAATTTATCATGAATAAATCAGAGGTATTAATATTTGTCTCTTTTACGGCACAATTGAAATTTTCACCTAAAATTCACACCAAATAGACATCATTATGATCTTGTATTGAAAATTGTTTTGCTACTAATGTTTCTTTGGTTTCAGGATTTTCAGGACTTATAACATACTCCAAGAATTTTGAACTACATTGGCATACAGTGTTGTGTATTTTAATCACAGCACCTGGAATCACGTCATTATGAAGAACTTTTACTGATGTCACCTATCCCCCCATGTTTTTGTTTGTTTTTTGTTTGCCAAGTTCTGAAGGTAACAGTTTGTGGAGGAAAGCAGTGGAGAAGCATGGCTATTGTTTTTAGACAGCTGCTTTAGAAAAGTGTATATGTTTTTATGTAGTACAACAGAAACAGGTAGCAAGGAGGATGGAAGAGAAGGAACAGATTTGGAAGAGGATATGAGTCTGAAAGACTGAGTTAAATTCCTGCCATTGGAACTGGAGCTAGCAAATGATACATTTAAAATTAAGACCTTGGGCATAAAAGCAAAAAACAGATAATGGGTGAAATTAATAGAATGATGAAATTCATCAAATGTCTGGAGTTGAAGTCATGAACTGAAAGAGAAATCAGCTGAATTATTGAAGGGAAAAGAGGGGAAAGAATATGAAATTAAACAAAGACCTAAAAATGGCACTAAGATGCTCTCAAGGAAGTCTCAAGACTGAAATAATAGAAGCCCTTGTACTGATTAGGAATGTGTTGGTGTCAGAAGAAAAGATTATCCAATCAGGATCATGTCCACGATCGTAAGAGAAGGCTGCACACTGTGGTTCTATCACTGATCAACTCTGGCTGAAGGGTAAAATGTCCAACAACTGTCAGACACCACTCTTCCCAGTGTCTCAAGAGAAAGGTCACCCTGTAGAGTTCAGATTGCTCCCACCTGCCAGCTAAAAAGTATGCCAACTAATCAGGACCAGCTGTTTTCAAAGAATGAGGCACAAGATATCACTACATTAAGGAACATAGTATAGGCAATCTATTCTTCAGGCCAAGTTATGTTAAAACTTATGCAGCCCAAAGAATACCTTATATTGCATTTGCTCTATTTCAATATTACACTTTAAAAAGTATTAATACACTGTGGCAATTGAATGAAATATAAAAATCTCTTATACTGAATTGCCTGGTGTATGATACTGTATATTTCTTGCCTTCATTTGCTTCAGGGATAATTTTTTGTGTGAAAGGCTTTTAAAAAGAATAGAGTTTTAATATGTATTTTTACAATTGTTATAGCTCAGTTTCCTCTGTCTTGCAGTGGTTTTATCCTGGTGTAAATTATTTACTTCAACTACTCCTGATTTATATTGGTGTAAGAGAGGAAAAAAAACAGGCATGTGTGTGTATTGACATTGCTCGAGTCTTCAAGTGAATTAATGTGTGTTTGTTTGTTTGTTTGTTTGTTTGTGTTAATAAAAGGGGAATGTACATGCTTAATTTAAAATATTGTATGTTTCTAAAATGAAGGAAAAAATAAGTTTGTATTAATAAAAGAAGGAAAGTGATTCAAACATTAGATAGAGCTCTTTGGTAGACAATATTTGCAGTTTTTTGTCTTTGCTAGACTAAAAAGGTTGGGGCAGGAATGAAGGCAGGGGCTGGGAAGGTTGGGGGGGCACAGGACATGGGGGTGGATGGTGCTGGAGTGAGGCCAGTGAGGGGGGAGCTGAGGACACAGGATTTGGTGTTGTGGGGGCTCATGGCAGGGGTGCTGGAATTAGGACGGGATGGGGGTTTCAGAAGAGGGGTAGGGTGCAGGAGTGAGGGTAGGGAGCTGGGAAGTTTGGGGGCCTCAAAGCAGGTGGTAGAGGATGCTGGAGTGAGGACAGGGGGTGAGGGATTCAGTGCACAGGGTTGAGTGTGTGGAGGGGTTTCAGGGCAGGAAGAGGAAGGTGGGGGCTCATGGCAGGGATGTGCAGGACTCAGGGCATAGGGCTGGAAGGTCAGGGGGCTTACCCGGGCTGCCCATGATAGCAAGAGTGGTATTACTCCAGCTGTGACTCCTCCCACAGGGCTGGGGCTGTGCAGCCCTCCAGCTGCACCCATCACTCTCCAGTTGGTCCAGGGGGGTCAGAAGGCTGGGGGTTAAGCTCCAGCAGTCCCCTCCACCTCTTGCTTGTTAAAGGGAATTGAGGCTCTCTCCAGTGGACTGCCCATCCTGCAGCTGTTGGCTCCAGCCTCCAGTGCCCCCCCCCCCACCCTGCAACTTACCCAGGGCCAAGCTGCAATTCCTGGCCCCAGCCTCTCTTTGGGGGTGGGCATCTTCTGGGTGGGGACCAGGCTGCAATGCCTGGCCCTGGGGATAGTTCGGGGGGGGGAGGGGCATGGCAGGAAGGGCCAGGGGAAGGGAGGGTTCCCCCTGTGTGGCACTATTTAAGAAAGGGGGCCTCTTAACCTGATGGGGGGCCGGCCATGTAAAGCCCCATCCCCAGCTGGCCGCTATCCTGCTGATACAGCTTCCACCAATGGTCACTCTGTAGTATAGCTGTCCTCCATGCTCGCTGCCCCCAGTGGTCACTCTGTAGGATAGCTGTCCTCTACATTTGCTGCCCCCAGTGTTCAGTCTGCAGTATAACTGTCCTCTGATCAGCCCCTTCCCTTTCCATGTTACGGAAAACAATTCCATTTCAGGCACTTCCCATTTTCTGGGTACAACCAAAGGCTTACCTTGCTTTACGTTAGGGTAAGAGGAAGCTGCCTAACTTCCTAGCTCTTACTGTTTAGGAGGAGTTCTTGAACAAACACATAGACAAACTCATGGAGAGATGCACAAACTCTAATATATAGAATGGACAGACAGACACATGCACATTTCTAAAATATTATAGATATAAAATGTGCATCTGTCTATTTGTCCATTGTTTCTCATAAAGTGGAAAAGGAGAGGTCTGGCAGGAAGGAGTTATTCTGCAGAATGACCACAGAGGGCAGCAAGTAGCCAGAGATGGGGACCCAGACAGCTATAACCCCATTAAGCCAGCAGGGGGTAGGGGTGGAGAAAGGGAAAGCTATTTACTTATATATTTCAGAGAGTTTGTCTGTGTTTCTGTGTCTGTCTATTCCCCCAGCCATGGGACATGCACCCCTACTCTGGCTGTGCCCTCTGGAGTTGCAGCGACCATAGAGAGGTGCTTCTCACCTGGCCCCAAACTGCTGCGGTGAGAGAATGTTGGGGTTGTCCTCTCTCCAGGGCAGCCTGCACACTGAACCCCTCATCCCCAGCCTCACCACAGAACAAGGATTTAAATGAAGAAAAACAAAACTTATTTGAATTAAGGACCTGTGCAATGCCAGGTAAATCTTCTAGTGTGTGTATTTTGAGTGGTGGTGTATGTATTTTGAGTGTGATGCTGCTGCTATATTAATAGTAATTCAATTTTCCGTGTGTGGTCTGTGGCCAGAGGAGTGTCTTTATGGAAATGTTGAGACAAAATGGACAAGTTGTTTCTGAGATAAGGACTGCAGAAAACAATAGATGTTATTTCCATGATTGAAAATATGTCCACTTTTTGTCACGTTGAATCTCAAAAATGGGTTAGTGTAGAAACTTCACATTTATTTTAATCAAGTGCTTTTGATGGGATATAGGGCACAAAGATAGTTTGGAGAGGACAGAATGTTTTGTTTTGGAGTTATTCAATTTGCTACAGTCCTGAAACTCTGTTAAGGGGCTGCCAAAAGTTTAGAAGCCCTGACACTGGACTGACTAAATTCAGGCACTATACTTAGGGTCTGGGTAAGTTTGAGAACTGTGCCAATGATCTACACATGCACACACTCCCAGATATCTTCTCTAGCTCCCTTCTTTTGCACCTAGATTTTTACAGGACTCATAAATGTTACAAGAATTTTGGAAGACACAAACTAGATTCTTTGCTGCATTCACAGGTTACACAGGTTGCAGCAGAAAGCAAGGTCTTTCTCAGTGAGCCATTTATTGCTCCTTGATTTTTCTTTCCAGACTTGGGTGCAGGTTATAGCCATCTATTCTAACGTATGCTAACAAGCAGTAATTCTTAGGGGCTGCTTTACACTGTTGAGTTTTGAAGCAATGTGGTTACACCAAAATAATTGCACCAGCCCAAGCACACTGCAGTACTATAAAAAGTGACTATCACTGGTGCATTTTATGGGGGTTTCAAAGCTTCACTAATGTAAGTTAATTTTTACACTGGTGAGGTATATTTTAAGGGTTTGCTCCATTGCAAAAGGCACCATTTCAGACTATCCTTAAGGAACGATCCTCCAGCCTGGGATGGCCAGAGTGCATAATGCTCCAGTCTCCATTTCTTCCCACTCCTGACATTGTTTCCAAGCGTCACACAGACTGCAGGAAAAACTGATCAACTGACTCTGCAGCAGAAACAATTACATTAACTGTACATAAACTTCTGTAAAATTCACAAAATGGACAATCTTTCCTCTAGTGATAGTGTTCTAAATGCTTTCCAAGGAGAGAAGAAGGAACGAGCCCAGGAGCTCACTAAAGATCTATGAAACTGTTTTTGATCAAATGATCACATACCATTTTTCCATCATATCCCTACCTTATTAAAGGCTTGTTCCTATCAATTACTTTACTGAGTACTCCTATACGATACTAAGTGCTTGTAACTACCACTAGCTACAATGGGAAGTGAGAGCACTCAGTTCCCCTCCCAGGAATGTTCAGCATCTTTCAGAAACACTGGGTATCTTCCAGTATTACAGACAGGATGGATAGCATAGAAACAGATTGATGATTTTCACTGGGCCAGTGCATCATGTGTTTGAAGGACCCTGGAGTAGTTGTTTGTGCTATGCACTGTGTGTGCTCCTCCTCTGATTAAAATCAGTGATATTTTTGAGCTAGTCTACACAAGAATTCCTTGGCACAATTGCACCAATGCAGTTGTGCTGCTGTAGCGTGTCGGGGGAAGATGTTCTGTGTTGATGGGAGAGAGCTTTCCCATTGGTATACTGAGAGAGGCAGTAGCTATGTCGGCAGAAGTTCTCTTGCTGACATAGGCTATGTCTATGCTACACTTTTCGTCCGGAAAAAGCTACGCAAATTGCAAACTGCAATTTGCGTAGCTTTTTCTGCTTCTTTTTTTGGAAGAGGCTTTTCTGACATTTGGCCCATCTACACTGGGCCAAATGTTGGAAAAAAAACCCTTTTACGGAACATCCCTTCTTCCTTGTAAAATGAGGTTTACAGGAATGCCAAAAAAGCGTGTCTGCTCTTCCGAAAATTATTTTAGAAGAGCAGACGCATTCCCTGGACGTGGCAGAGTTTTTCTGGGATGTATCCTGGAAAAATTCTGCAGTGTAGACATAGCCATAGTGCTGTCCACACTGGCACTTAGATCAGTGTAGCTTACATCACTTTGGGGGGGGTGCTTATTCACACTCTTCAGCAATGTACGTTATATGGACATAAGGGGTAGATTGTGCAACCCTTTAGTTTTACATAGGTGTAGAGGGGAACAGAACTGAGCTCCCCATGGGGAAACCATTAATTTTCAGCAGCTGTAGTTGGAAGATGGCACGAAAGCCTGGTTGAAGGCTCCATAGCAGCACTAACAGATACAATAAAAGCACAGTATCATGCCCATGTGAAAAGTCATTGCTTTTCACCTCTTCCTCTATCACTTCTTTCTTGCACAGCTTTTCCTCTTCATTGAAGCAGTGCTCCTGCCTTTCCCCTTACCTTAAGCTATGTTATGATGCAGAAACACAGTACTCCCTCAAGCCTAAGAGGCAATAAACCAATTAACAAATAAATAAAACAATCCAATAACGGATGCATCCCATACCATCACAGTAGGGAAACAGAAGTGCCTAGTAAAAAGTTAATTCTGGGAAATACTCATAACAAACACCCACTATCCAGACTTGTAGCCTATATCAATAGTATTTGCTTGTGTTACATAGAAATGTGTTGATATAAGTAAGGCCCAAAATCTATTTCCCTAAAATAGGCTTGACATTAGTCAAGAAAACTTGAAAAAATATGAGTCAAGTGAAGTGAGAAAATGCAGAGGCAAATTAGAGCTAAGTGAGGGTATAACCTCAGGTCATGTTGTAAACCTGTTTTGATCTTAGCTGGTTTTACAGTGTTTTAAATAAAATGTTAATATTTTGGAAAATGCTATCTATACTGAGAACTAGAAGACTTACCTGGCATTGCCCAGGTTCTTCAGGACAGGTAGTGTGGGGGTACAGGAGTCAGGGCAGAGCCTTGGGGATGTGTGTGGGGTGTAGGGAAGGAGACTGGGAGTTGGGAGCATGGGGTGAGAGAGTGAGGGTTGGGGCCTGAGGAGGGGCTCAGGGTGGGGTGGTCCCATCCAGCAGGCCCTTTTCTCCCCCCCAGCCACTCCTGCTCTCATGGGCCTTCTGTATCCCCCAGCCCTCCTGGCTGCTGTGGGCCTTCCCCCTCCTCCAGCACTTTGGCAAAGGGCAGGGGGGAGGGGTTGGGGTAGAGGGTCTACTTATCAAGTCTGATGGCAAGCAAGATGACAGAGCCCCAACCTTACTAGCTACTCTCTTACTGGTGTGGCTGCCCCCAGTAGTCTCTCTACAGTATTGCCCTCCCCTACAGGCTCACTGCCCTCAGTGGCTACTGTCAGTATCACATCCCTCCTCTCTGTGGTCCTTCCCCTTCCATGTTATGGAAAACAGTCCCATTCCCGGCACTTCCCATTTTCTTGTCACAACCAAACCCTGACCTTGCTTTAAGTTAGGATAAGAGGAAGCTGCATGCCAAATTTGGTGGTCCTAGCTCTTACCGTTTAGGAGGAATTCTTGAACAAACAGACTCGCAGACAGAGATACACAAATATCTAATTTATATATAGTTAGTATGACATTTATGCCGATATGAAGACTATGCTTAATGTTAAATTTCTAGTGAGAAACTATAAAATATTGAAGTATGGAAGTATAGATCTGTAAAAGGTGGATTTAATGTTAATTAAGAAGTATTATTATAATTGATTATAAAAAGTGTAGAATGCTAATTTTAGATTAGGCATGCCCAACCATCACCAAGGTACTGTTAGAGAAAGATTATATCCATTCTTTCTAGTCAGGGTCTGGTAATCCCTAGATGCAACATTTAATCTTAGAATGTGAATATAAATGGTGTATGGTTATGTTGTAATACCTGTTTGTTTTAACTGTTTTATTTTAAACAAATTCTTTAATTTTATCACTCATTTTGTCATTACAATCCTCCACTAAATTAAATTAAATGATCTGTAACTGCCCTGAAGGCTGGAACCTTAAAGAATTCACTTTGGTTTTATTCCTTATCTTCCAACTATTAACTGGGAATATATAAATCACAGGTTACAGGCTGCTGCATGTCCTCCATCCTTCCCTCCCCACCCCTGACTCCCAGCCACACACATGCTATTTAGAAAACCATGGCATGAATGGGCATGAAGTTGAAACACAGAATACACAGAGCAATCAGCTATTATAAAGAGTGAAGCAGATAAGGAATTTGACCTACCATTATGGTTTCTTAGCTCTGAAGCAGAACATTAAAAATAATTTAACTTTATCTTAGGTAAGTATTACAATGGATGTTTTTAAATATTCTTGTTGATAGATAAATAATAAATAAAATGATTAAATATAAACCACCAGTTGTCAGAAATGCAGCATTCAAAGAGCTCCTGACTAAAACTGATTGTTAATGTAACTGAAAATTGTATTTTGATAATCAAAGACTTTGATTAGAAGCCACATGTGTATTGCTGCACCAGCTCTTTGGTTATGTCTACTCTGCAGCACTATTTTGGGATACCAGAGGTATTGGATACTGGAGGTATCCTGAAATAGCTATTCCACATCTTTTGAGCGTGCCTGTTATTTCAAAATATAAGGGGCTTGCTATTCTGACATCCCTGTAAACCTCATTTCACAAGGAGTAAGAGACTTTTTAGAATAGCAATTTATTTAAAAATAAACGCTGTGTAAACAGCGCTACATTTCGAAATAAGCCATTTTGAAATTGACTCAGAATAAGCTACGCAATTTGCGTAGCTCAAATTGCATAGCTTATTTCAAGCTACAGGTACAGTGTGGACACACCCTTTGAGAGCAATGTTGCATTCAGGTAGCTGGGATATGCTTACAAATAATTTTGATCAGTTCTCTCTTGGCTCAAGAGAAGGATGGGAGAGAGGAAAGAGAGAGAGAAAAATAAGCTCTTTCTTCAGGCAGCCAAGACAGTGGAATTTGAAGAAAGTGTAGGCCTACGGCTGGATTTAGGGGCAGGTGACTCAGGCAAGTGCTGGGGTGCCAGGCTCCAGGTATTGTAAGATGTTCAAAAGTTTAATAAAGGATGGGAGATGGTGCCAAAGATGCTACTTGCCTGGGGTGCTATTTGGTGTAGGACTGACCCTGCCTGGGCTTCACTTAGCCAGCAAGCACATGCTAAAGTACAATGTCCATTGTCTGCACTACAGCATTAGAATGTGGTAGCTAACATATTATTCCAACAATCTTTTTTTTATATAGTCAGCACATACTTTTTACTGAAAACCTCCTTTGAAGTTAGTAAACTCCATGTAAGGTCCTATCTTGCTGTCTCTCTCTGGTCCAGTGGAGTTCATAGTTTCTGCAAGTGTTCTAGCCACAGTGAACTCTTGTGTTCCTTCAGAATTTATGAACAACTAGCCAATTAGCCCACCATAAGATGGGATTTTCAGTCTCTCCTCCACGTTGGTCTTCTCTCCTGAGCCTCCGGTCTCTCACTCCGTGTCTCTCTCTCTCTCTCTCCTCCTCCTACTGCCTCCCCCCCTCTCTCTCAGCTCTCCTCCGCCTCCTGCCTCTCTCTCCGTCTCTCTCTTTCTCTTCTCCCCCTCCTGCCTCTCACTCTCCCTTTCTCTTCTCCTCCTTCTCCTCCTGCCTCTCACTCTCTCTCCGCTCTCCTCTGTCTCCGTCGGGGATGCATGCTCGTCCAGGCCCCGCCCCCTGGGCGTGTACGTCACCTCCCGGCCCCCCTTCACCTCTCACCGTGGCGATCAGCTGACTTCTGCGCCGCTCAGCCAGACCGCTGTGCGGGAGCAAGCGGCACAAACGGCGTCTCTCTCTTCTCCTACTGCCTCACCCTCTCTCTCTCTCCGCTCTCGTCCGCCTCCTGCCTCTCTCTCCGTCTCTCTCTCTTTCTCTTCTCCCCCTCCCGCCTCTCACTCTGTGTTTCTCTTCTCCTCCTCCTGCTGCGTCTCTCTCACTCTCTCTCTCGTTGTCCTCCGCCTCCTCCGTTCTCCTCTCTGTCTCCTCCGCGTCCTCTGTGTCTGCTCCGCTTTCCTCCTTTTGAATCCGGTGCCCTTTCCTGACGTCAGAGATGCACGCTCGTCCCAGGCCCCGCCCCCTGGCTGTTCCCTCTGGGCGGCACTGTTGCCTCCCGCCGTGGCGCCCAGCTGACTTCTGCACTGCTCAGCCAGGCCACCGCGCGAGAACAAGCAGTGCAAGCTGTTGTTTGGGCCCCGCACTCCCCATGCAGCACCCCTGTGCTGCCCCCGCGCGACGGCCCGGCTGAGCGGCGCAGAAGTCAGCCAAGCGCCACGGCAGGAGGCAACAGCGCTACTCAGAGGGGAACAGCCAGCGTTTCAGCGTTACAGAGTCACAGACATTGGGTTACTATATATATGATGATGGAAAGCTGATAAGGGACTTCTACAGAGTTTTAGGTTCCTCTGGGCCACAGGGACTTGTTATTTTCCTGGATGTCACAGTCTTGAAGTTTGTCTTTACTTCTGCAGTCAGTAAACCCTTCATAAGTTCCATGTAGGCCCATGAAAGTATCATTAACACTGCCAGGGGCCTTGGAGACTCAATTAAGAGACTCTAGCGACTCAGAGTTTCCAAAGAATATTTCTACAATGAAACACCCAACCTTTCAACATTATTGTAAGGCTCTAATTCTCATTAAGGACAAAGGACAAAAATTAATGTGAAGATTTTTAGTTAAGATGTCAATAAAATGTGATATTCTGAACAAATTAAACTCCAGAAAGTGAAACCCTTACTCAAGTTCTTAATTCTGAAATAAATCCACGTAACCTTAGCTTTGTTTTAGCTTTAATAACAAACTGAATAAATACTCGGACAGAAGCACAGACATGATAAAAAGCAAGAAGAAAGGAGTTATTCTGAGGAAGTTGTGATGGAAAGATTATGGTAGTTACAATCTTTATTATGGGGTACGATCACAACTCATAATGAGTGGTCAAACTTTGAGATAGAAGAGAGCACTTTTCTTTACAAACTTTTAAAATTATACAGCAAAACCATAAACAATGAAGTTGTTGCATTGCCAATTGTACTGTGTAAGGTACTGCGTAAGTGGGAAAAATATAATAAATGTTCACGTTAGTACTGTGTCACATGGGCAAGTCAGGAATGCCAAAAACCAAATGAAATCTCCACTACACAAAATGAAACAAAACAGAGCAACAGCTTCTGGTTTAAGAGTCCAAGTCAACTTTAAAATCACACATATGTTGGAATTATTTTGATCTATTATTGTTACAAGTAGCAACAAGAGCACTATAATTGGAAGAGATTAATATATATATATATATATATGTTTTTACTTTATGTATGATACAACATTTTGGGGCCAATCAAAAGCCCGGTGAAGTTAGTGGCAGCCTTTCCTTTGTATATAGTATCTACAGTGTAGTCAGAGTCTTCTGTTGTTTGTGTGGGTCTTTCCCACAGCAAAAGAAGAGAAAAACATGTATTAAAAACAGAGGAAACTGATTGTAAAACCACAAAATTGGCAGAGGAGCTCAATGAGAGCTGAAATACTTGAAAGTATTTTTAACTGAATTGTTTTAATCAGCTATATTTCAAGCTGATAGTGTCCCTTTGGAGTTGATGTATTGCTGATAGGGACCTGATTGTACAGTACATCTTGAAGACAAGGGAGGGTTTTATAACTGGCTACAATGGGTAGATTAATTGTCACGCTATGAGCCCATTACACTGGCCTTATCTGGGCAAAGGGACTGTAAAATTGATAAATTTGGCCACCAAGCAATTCTCCCAGTGCTGTATAGGTGGAATCTCTATATGGCATAAAAATACCATAATGTCTCTGTGCTGCTTCCCCTGTTGCAGAGAGTTGGTAGGATCCATGATCAGAAAAGACTGAATTGCTGGAGAGTAACCACTGGAGCCATCAGTAATCAGGTGCTACTTTGGTCATCCCTGAAGCTACATAACCTTCCAGAGGACTAATGACATGCCACAAGAATCCAGGAAAAGAAAGGAGCAAAGGTTCTCTACTAATCCTCCCTTCTGCTGTCTGTTCTGAGCCAAGTGGAACTGGTTGGATATTAGAAGCCCATTTGGGTGGTAACAGGCCCTATCTATATATATAGCACTGTAAAACATTTAGTGCCAAATCCTATACTCAGCCATACACTCAGACAGAGTAACCGGAGTAAGTTGTAGGCTGGGGAATTTTGTTCAGTTCTCCCCCTTCCAAACCATGGAATGGTTATTTCTTTAGCCTCAGGATTACATGGATAGATTTATAAACACAGCCTGTGGCTCCGCCCTGATCCTTTTGCTGTCACATCCTGTCCTCTGATTTCCTGGCAGTAGGCAGAGCTTGCAGCCGCAGAGGAGATGTTCGTGGGCCAGGGTTAGTGTGGGCACTGCTGGATGGTTGTGTGCAAGAGAGGAAGCACTGAGTACACTTATATAGCAAGGGGCATGTCCCCACATGTCACTCAGGGTAAATCTACACAGCAGGGCTAAAGCTGAAATAAGCAACACAACTTGAGCTATATCAATTGTGTAGCTTAATTTGGAATAGCTTATTTTGGCTTTTGATGCTGTCTAAACAGCAGGAAGTCTGAGAAAGAGCACTCTTCCTCCAATTTCCCTTACTCCACGTAAAATGAGGGCTACAGGAGTCTGAGTAAGAAGTCCTCCAGCTCGACATTATTTTGACCTTATGTCGAAATAACTGCTTGTAATCTAGATGTGGACTATGGTCAAATCTTTACCCACTACCCATAAGGATCTAGTAATACAAGTAGGACTTTACATGGGCCATCTGCAATGAGTTGAATTTCATTTCTGCATTTGTATTATTTTTACTAATAAGATATGAATATAGTGAAAATATTGGGTGCTCCATTAGTAGTTCTGTATTACAATCAACATATATAAAGACTGTGACTGTATGTATGTGAGAGAATCCCTCAAGTTCTGTGTTATGGATAACCTGAAAGTCATTAGTGTTCTGTGTAGGCACAGAGACTGATTCGGGACCTCTCTGAGGGAGATGTAATGCACAATTTCCTAATATTGGCTGGTTTAAAGCTATTTTGATGATGTATTTGAAATATTTGTATTATGTGATAATTTATACAATATAAAATACATAGTTTAAAAAGAAAAATCTCCAAAAATATTTCTATTGCAGTAATTTAAAAAATGTAGTTTCATAAAAGATGGATCCAAACCCTCCTTACTTTACTGATGAAAGTAGTTGCTTTCTCTTTCATATACTGCTCTTTTGGAGAAGAAAAAAAATTTGGTCTTGGTGCATTAATACAAAAGAGGATACTTTATAAATAAACCACGAGTCGCTACGACCAGTGTCTCTTACCAGAAGCTTCTGATTTATGTGACAGTTCGTGTTGGTTTCTCTTGTTATTCTGACTTATATATTCTTCCCATTTAATCGATAATAACTTGGGTTGTGTCTCAAACGGTAGCAGGGTCAGATTTGAGAATGCTGGCATTTTAGGGTCAGCCAAATAATCGGGGCACATTTTTGCACAGCAGTTATTTGCTCCTGTGGTTTAGATCACTTAGATGTGGCCACAAGTCCAAATGATAAACCTTGGCCACTAAATAAATAAATAAATGTGGGTGCTATATATAGCTTCCACAATTATATGTGCCTATGGTCTGTGAAAGCAAAATGGGACACTGCTGGCTTTGTTAAAACATGAAGCTAAATGCCTGATAATACACGCAGCAAGCATTGTTCATTGTAGAAGGGGAATTTGAAACAACACCTTTAAGAGACTCATGCATGGATTTTGTACAGTGCTTAATACTTTGGTCCCAATCCAGCAAATGATATGTTTAATGGTTAATTGCCCTTATAGTTGAAATTAAGCATATCCCTCAGTGCTTTGCTGGACTGGTATCAGAGACCTCAGCTTGCAGAATTGAGCCCATCGTCAGATTAAAAATCATATATTTAAAACATATACAATACTTGTATGGTTACATGCTACAGCTCATTTTGAAAGCTGATTTAAAAATCTGTCATACCCTTCACTGTTTATACTATCTGTTGATCTCTTCCAATGAGCTCAGTAGTACAAATGAAAATACAATGGTCAGTTTCACTTTTGTTTATATTCATTTTCTTTCTCCTGCTCTAGTTGCTTGCTGTGGTGTGTGGGTTGCAGAAACTGCTTCAGAGTGGGAACGCTGATGGGCCTGTTCTGCATTGCTATGCCAGTCCTCACACTAGTGGAGGAAGACCTAGCCCTGATTCCTTTTTGATTAGAAAAAAAAAATCTAATTTTAATTTTTGTTTATAAATTTTCCTTTTCATAATAAAAACAAATCATGGAGATACTTTCATTGCTTTTAGATTTTGAAAAAGAACACTGAGATTTTGGGGTCTGGCTTGAAAACTCTAGTATTTACTCTATTAAAGCATATCATTTATATTGCATTGTAGCCCTGAGACGACTGAGTATGATGAGAGAGTCCTTTCTTCTCCGAGGATTAATCCATATGTAATGATTCCCTCCCCCCTTTTTCCTGCCCTGCCCCAGTAGCACAGCACACTATTGTGTGAGGAAAAGCCAGGCTCGAGCTGGAAGTAGCCCGTGAGAAGGAAACTACAACTCCCGTGACACCTTGCGTCGGCGCAGTGGGCGATGGGAGTTGTAGGTTACCCGCGTTTCAGCTCCCTCAGAGGAAGGATGAAAAAACTACCATTCCCAAGGAGCGCGGGGCCGCGGCGCAGGCGCAGAAGCGGGCGGAGGAAGGGGGCGTGGTCCGGAGAGGCTGTCTATGTCTGTCGGTTTCGGGCTCTAGTCGCCATTTAGCGCGAAGAATTAGCCGGGCTGCGCGCAGCGGCCGCCGTTCTCCCCCCGCCCTCGCCAGGGAGACACCCGGGCTCCCTCGGCCGGCGCCTTGCGGAGGAGGCGGCTTCGCGGGCGGCCCCGGTGAGAGAGCCGCGAGGGGAGTTTCCGGCTCCCGGTGAGGCGCCGGCAGGCAGCGAGGGGGCCGGCCCCGCCGCGGCGAGCGGTTATTTCCTACCGGGAGGAGACCGAGGTCGCCATGGGCGCCGTGTGAGGTGGGGGGCTCGCCCAGGCTCCGAGTGACCGGGCTGCGCTTCTCTTCCCCCCGGCGGGGCGTGCCGGGCCTGCCCTCCCCTCTAGCGGCAGGGGAGAGCGGGGCCTGCGCCCCCGGCGCAACCGCTTCCCGGCCTGGGCCTGCCTCGCTCCCCTCCCCCCCAGCCCGGGGGGCCAGTCGCTTTGGCTCGCAGCTGAGCTGTCCAGCTCCGGGCAGCGGCTTCTCCCGCCCGGCACCTGCCTCAGGCTCCTCTCGCCTTCTCTCCCGGAGTGCGTGCCCTGGCCCCGCTGCTGTCGCTCCATGTCGGCCCCCGCTGCCCGGCGCCCCGCTGCAGGATGGATGTGGACGCTAAGCAGCAGCCCACCCCGCCGCTGGCTCAGCCACCGTCGCCAAGCCCCGCTGTGAGGAGCCCTTGGGACCCTCCCCTGTTGCAGCAGCAGCCGGACGCGCTCCCCGCTCAGTGACACGCCGCATCCTCCCAGCAGTGCTACCCCGGTCCCCGCAGCACCATGTCGGGGGGCGCCGCAGAGACTCCTCGTTTCCTGGCTCCCCCGCCACCTCCGCCCAAGAACGGCTCTAGCTCGGACAGTTCCGTGGGGGAGAAGCTAGGGGCCGTCACTGACCAAGATGGATCGGGGGCCGGAGGAGCAGGCGGCGGGGTGGCAGGCGGGGGCCGGAGCGAGGAATACCGGCGCCGCCGCCACACCATGGACAAGGACAGTCGTGGGGTTGCAGCCACTGAGCACCGCTTTTTCCGCCGTAGCGTGATCTGCGACTCCAATGCTACCGCACTGGAGCTGCCTAGCTTGCAGCCCGCAGCACCCCCGGCAGTCGCCACTCCCGAGAATATCGCCTCGCTGCTAAGCTCCCCGCCTGACCCTTCTAGCCAGGCCCCCTGCATCTCCGTCACTCAGGACTCCCTGCTACTGTTCCAGCAGCCGTCTCTGTCGCTTTCCCCTGAGGTGCAATTCATTCAGGAGCCTCCTGCAGTAGAGGACACTGCCACGTTACTGCCCAAAGGAGAGGCAGAGGAAACCGCCCCGCTACCCCCTACCAGCACGGCAGGCAGTGCGGTCTCTGCCAGCCGGGAGCTTCTGGAGGAGAAGAACCAACAACAGGAGGATATCGAGGAGCTAGAGACAAAGGCTGTGGGCTTTTCCCTTGACGGCCGTTTCCTCAAATTTGATATTGAGATTGGAAGAGGCTCCTTCAAAACTGTATACAAGGGACTGGACACCGAGACTACAGTGGAAGTGGCCTGGTGTGAACTACAGGTAAAATAAGTGCAAATTCCCTGTTCAGTGTTGTTCTCCTGCTGCCAGTCTTAAGAGAAGGGCAGAATCCTCAATGACAGGTCAGCTGTCTTCAGGACTGAGACAGTTTTTCCCTAGGTGCCACCCAGCCATTCCCTGTATGGAGGTAGCATATCCCATGAGCTAGGCTGCCTCCCTCCCCTCCCTTATGATCATGTCCCAGTGCTCAATAGTTAGAAACAGTAACCACATAACATTTGCTGGAGCACTTAAGCTTCATGGCTTCTCAAGGTAATTGGGAGAGTTGCATAAAATCCTTTACCTGAAGGAGTCAGGACAAAGGGGTTAAAGCTTTAAAATTGATACTTGCTGAAATCTAGTTCAGGTCTATCTCTAGCAATGACAATTTTTCAAAAGATTGGTATCTTCATTTAATTTAAGAAAAGTGCACAAGGTATATGAAACACTTGCATGTATGGCTAATGTTATCTTAGGCTACATCTAGACTGCAAACCTCTTTCGAAAAAGAGTGTCTAGACTACAACCAGTACTTTCGAAAAAGCAAGCTGCTTTTTTGAAAGAGAGCACCCAGGCAGTCTGGATGCTCTCTTTTGAAAAAGCACAGTTTGCATTACATAGCACCTTTTTCCGAAAGAGCACTTTTGAAAAAAGGCGTTCTTGCTTGTAAAACGAGGTTTTCTGCAGTCAAAAAAACTGCTGCGTTCTTTCGATTTACTTTCGAAAGAATGCGGCAGCAGTCTAGACGCAGGGGAAGTTTTTTCGAAAAAAGGCCACTTTTTCCGAAAAAAATCCAGTAGTCTAGACGCACTCTTATAGGAAATACTCAAGAAATATGCTCACTAAGTGCACATAACACAGGGGTAAACAAATGTAAAATTAAACTTCAGTTGTTGGAGTACTATGAATCACTTGCAGTTCAGCACAAGTCCTATGGCTGCCTGTTGATACTTTGGGAGGTCAATGTTCTCCTTTCAGAGTTGCAAAGGGTGAAACTGAACCTTTTCAGTCTTGTTTAACTGGTACAGAGAAATTGCCATACCTGCCAGCTCTGCACTTGGACAGAACTAAGGCTGTGCTGAACCCCGGTCTTTTGATGGCAGCAGCAGCTTCAGCTCCATGGCGAGTTGGAGCATGTATAACTGAATGAGAGGCAGGTTGCTGTGCCACAAGGCTAAGGGGGAGGGAAGAGCTTGGCCTGCCAGTTAGAGATACTTGAAATAAGGGATGGAAAGCATCAGCTCTTGAAGAATTGGAGGGGACAGAAGAAACAAAACAATGCAGAGTAATCTTCCCTATAGCTTCTGAGGGATCAAGTGCTTGGTCTCAGTGCTCTCTCCTGACTGGCTGCAGTATCTCATGTGCCAAAAGTTTTCCTCCTGCACAGAGCACCTTAATTTTACTGTCACAGTCAAACTGAAAAATGACTGAGACCACCATTAGCTTGCTTTGGTAGCATTCATTCTGAAAGCAAATTACACCACCTGCCAGTGGCCTGGGTAGCTATGCATCATCAGGTACCACACAAGCATGTTGGTAATACCTTTGTAAGCTTCATTTTATTTTATTTTTTTAAACAAATCCTTGGATGGTACTCAGAGTACAATTTTTTAATAGTGATCCCCAGTAAATGCTAGGCACCACTTAAAATTTCAGTGCACAGTCCTAGTTCATTACTTGTTTTTCTGTATGCAATCTGATGTAACTTTGATTTGAAATCCTAATTTTATTTTCAGTTTAAAAGGCTCTCGAAGTTATCTTAGATTTACCTTACTATTCAGACACTGTTTATTGACCTGAAATGATTGTTAGCTTGGTTATGGTAATTTCTGACTTCAGCAGATATCCTGGCAGATGGAACATACTAACATGGTTTTCGGTTACTACAGGAACAAATTAGCCAATAGAAATATCACATAATTTTTATTTACCAATAAGACTCTTGATATAACAGACCTACCAGGATTTTGGAGTTTAACATTCCCTTATCAGTAACTTACCATAATGATATGGAAACGCAGTGTAAAACAGAGGGAAAACAGTCGTTATAAAAAGGAGTGATAGTCCTCCAGCTAAACCAAACTGGCATTCAGGAGTGGGTTGTAGATTACATTATCATTATTTCAAAATTTGCAGGTGAGTACTAACAGTGTGATGATTCCACATAGTGAGTGACAAAGGCCTATGGCATGAATAGAACTGTCTCTCAGTTAGTAGAAATGAACTAGTAAGTACAGGAATTAAACCCTATGATGCATGACAATAGGATATTTTTTGGGCCATGTGTGTTGTTTTGACTGGAGAGGGACTCTGTAGCCAGTGGTCTTTAGTGATGCTACACTTTTACTTCAGCAGTAATTACACCACAATGTCATTGCTGTTCTTTCACTTACATTGAAGTTTTTTTTGGTCCGCTCACTTCACTCAGACTCAACTGTACGGTTGAACTGACATTTTATAAGGATGATTACTGATGCAAGAAGTGTTTTAGATAGGAATTAAAGAATTCCATGCCACCCTTGGATTAATTTCTTACGTGAACACAAATGAGCTCTGATTATTTTAGGGCTGTCATGACTTTGTTGTGACCAATTTATGCTTAAACATTTAATTATTTTGGTGTTTTAGCTATTGTATTTTCAAACAATACTTATCTCTTGTCTATAGTTTAAGATGGTAAGGTAGGAGAGGAAATTTTTAAAAAAATGTTTCTTGAACTGTCCAAAATGTTCAGTTTATTCCTAGAGCTCAAACACTAGCACTGCTGTGGAATTGGGGAGTTGAAAGCATATTCTAAACATAGAGGTGATGACTATAGCAGGTGTTCATTTAGTTGAGGATTTTTTGTATCCAGAATAAGTCACAACTGAACTTGATAAGAATTCACTTAAGCATAGTGTGAAGCCAGGAAACAGTGTGTGTGGCCATAGCTCGTTTGAATGATACAACAGCCTAACCTGATGTAAATAAAACTTGATACATACATGGTATCATGCAACTTGAAAAGATGACAGAGATAAAACATCACAGTTCTTTCTTGCAAGGCAGTGGGAGGGGAGGGTGCCCTGAAAATGCAGTACATGGAAGCCTGCCAAAACTTCTGTATGTATTTAACTTACAGTTTTTGGGGCATATATTTAACCCATAAATTTCAGGAAATATGTTTGATTGGGAAGGGCTAAAATGCTAATCTATTTACTGTTTGTTAAAATTAAATGTTTTTCATGATGACCTGTTCAAATTATATAGAACACTAGCAGGACTTTCAAGGATTTAGCATATTACGCAGGTAAGCCTAGAATGGACCTGGCTGTAGAATGTCTGTTAAACTGTGAGGTTTCTAACTGGATGACAACGCTGTCTTTGATTCTAAACTAGGAACCTGATACAGTGTTCCAAGGTAAAATTTTCAGGAGTGTCTCCTTTTTCAAAAGGAACATAGGCACTTAAATCCCTTTGGAAAAATGACTTATTTTTGAAAATCTCACACCATGTCTTTCAGAAGTCTAGATGTTTGCACAGTAGTGCCCCTTGTATTTGTTGGGCTGATACTAGCAAAAGTGAATTTATTTTTGATTCTTCAAAGGCTACAGGTGTGTAGCTTAATGACAGTTCTCCCTGCTGCGAGATAAGAAACCTGGGTGAAATTCTTGGTTTATCTTTCCTGATGCAGGGAGGGAAGAAAATCTGATACGGAGGACTTGGGAGTTGTGGTAATCATTCAGTGGAAAAGCAGTAAACAGCCTTGTAGGGTATTTTGGCTTAGCTTCAAATGCTTTGGTTCTCACTTATTCTGTTTTCCTTGCATTGGCTATGTGGGTTGAAGTGCATCTCCTGTTGTCATAATTGCATCTAGAAACAGGTGAGCATCGACACGCTTATGGGCTTTATGATATGATGGTAAGTGCAAAAGCAGCTGACTGTCTTCTTGTGACAAGAATGACAGTAATTCAAACTGGAGAATAGTGATGTTTAACTTTTAACAAGGCTGGTTAATCTGATAGTCAAAAAAGAAAAACAATTCTTAAACAGCCTCTGGGTTTAAGTAGCATTGCCTTTTTCTTGTTATATTAAACTTCGTCCTGTTGGAGGATTAATTTTAATAGGTTGGAGGAAGTCACAGTTGTAGTTGATTATTCATGTAAGTTAAGATGTAGGTGTGGTCTGTGAACTTCCAGGTAAGTCCCTCCTTTCCTCTGAGTGAGTCAGTTTTGAGTGGGATGTGTAGAATAACTAGGTTGTACTGAGAATCTCTTGAGTGATGTTGGATTGCTTTGGGAATTTATCACTCAGAATACTAATACTATGTATCTTTTAAACATGAAAGTGTGGCAGATGTTAGGCCTGAATTGGTAAAATAATTTATCTATTGTTTTCTGATACGTATGAGGAATTTGAAGAATTACTGTGCCATTGGAAAGGGTCTTCCTTTGAATGGGGAAAGCATGATAAAGGAGCCATGCTGAGAAAATTAAGTTGGTTGTGGAAACACTTCCAGGGTGCTGGTGAAATGAAATTAGCCGGAGCAGTGCTTCTACGCCATCTGTTGTAATACAGCATTTGCCCCTTTCTAACCCTATAGCCAACCATAGGTTCATGAAGCTTTGCTGAAACATACCACCTTTGCCATTCCTACATTTGGCATCTTTGAAGAATTAATCAGGGTACTGCGCTAAGTCATCCATTGTTCACATGGACAGATCTATCAGCCCTTGCCCAAGCAGGACACTGAATCTTATCATAGTGTGATGCAAGATATCAATTCTGGTGGTAACTGGTTGTGTGTTCTAATAGCTTTTACTCATTTAAACAAACTGAACATTATTAAATTCATCTGAATTTCTTGCTATCTGTAATTCTCATTGTTAGATCAGCTCTGATGTATTGGTCTATGTTGTAGAACTATAAATTCCAGTTCCACTATATTTAGTTTCAAGGACTAATGGCCTCCAGTGATAGATGTCTTTGCTTTCCTAGCAGTGATGATAAAGCAGTTAACCTAGCAGTGATGATAAAGCAGTTAAATACAAACATAACTGCATTGCTGTCCATTCAACTGGTGATACTTTAAATTAAATTACGTGGAGGTAGGAGAATGATAGTTTGATTCCCAGAGTAAAATTCAAGGGCTGCAATGATGTGCAAAATGTGTGGGTTTTTTTCTGTACACAAATGCCACTAAAATAATTGTTGGGCTGTAAAGATTAATGTAAATAAGGAAACACCTATTTAAAGGTAAAATGTACCCTATTTAAATAGGATATGAGAAGTTGTCTGGGTGTGAGGTAGGTTTCATTCTTAAATAATTTTGACCGTCTACTTTTCAATTATTTTTAATATATCTCAGACTCTTAACACAAAGGTGAAGTCTATAAATATATACAAATAGAATGTAAAATGTAGCTTTCTGGATTTAATATGCCAGTATATTTAAACTAGTTGGCTGGTTCTCATGTGGTTGCTTAGGTCCACTGAATGCATTATAAGCCTCCATGATGTTTTGTCTTGAGCCAAATCTGGTGGACTATTGGGTAGATGCCAGCAAGGAAGGGGTTTTAGGTTGTCTACTGTGATTCAATAAAAACAGATGGAAGAGACACCCTAGAAGATGGTGGTTGGAGAGAAGTTTGTAGGCAGATGACCATACCATCTGTGTGCTGGGAGACCATTTGAAAAAGTAGAAACTGTTTAGTTACAAAAGAGATCTTTTCATTCGACTTATAGTTGTCTCACTTGAGGCTTTTGATTACTTAGAGATGATTTTATTTGAATGCTGTCCAACTTAATTTCATCTGATGGTGAGGGGCCATGTTTCAGTCGCATGTTTCAGAATACTGACAACCAAAGAATTGTATGTCCTTAATTTCATTTCCCTTGTTGGCATGGTAGTTAGTTTCCAGAAGATGCTCTTAATGAGGTTCCTCATTATTCAGTATACTTTTGCAATGCTTTTTCAAGGATGCCCATGTAACTGATGACATAGGCAAGGTTGGCAAAATCATTGATACTCTTGGGTGGCTGCCCATTCAGGTGGTTGAATACTTAGTGTTCAGAGTAATCAACTAGAAGAATTTTGCTTTAACGCCAATTAATGTTTCATACTGACTTTTGCCATTGAGCTTTCAAGGACTTTAAATGCTGCAACTAGCTTGTCTGTCCTATGATACGGTCCCTACTAAAGATGTAAATCTCATTTAATTAGTTAACCGGTTCAATGGGGTGGGCAGGGGTGGGGAGGTTGCTCCGGCAGGTCTGGAGCACCCCTGCCCATGATGTACCAGAGCTCGGCCCACCACACGCACGCCGCCTGCTGTGTTCCTCCTTCTCCCCCCCAGGCTAGAACAGTCTCCTGCTCATGGTGGGCAGAGGGGTTAACCATAACCGGTAAGCCTCTCTTGTTAACCATTAATATCCCTAGTCCCTAAGTAGTGTTTGTGTAGTTTTAACAGAATGGATATAAAAGTGATGTTCACCATCACAGTAATAGAACCACAGTACTAGATGGTTTCTTTGGCAATAATGTCTAACTTGAGACAGATATCCAGTCAACTACAGAAAAATGCTGAAGAACTTTAGGATGGAAGTACTATACCCACAAATGATTAAATATTGCCTTTTTATAAACTTGAATGTATATAACTGCGTGTGGCATCTATGAATGCTGCATGATCATGTAAATATATCCTACCTGAAAAGGGCAGAAACAAAATTGTCACCTTCTCTCTACTTCTTGATGGGTGCAATTACTTTAACTTTAATGCAGCTTTTTGCTCCTTCGTCTCTAACAGTCTGGAGAGCTGGAAACAGGAAAGATGACCTGTAATAGTTGATGCTTGAAGTTTGGATTTTGTGACACATTTTCATTTCCATTAAATTTCCAAAACTCAGTGGTCTAAGCACTTGTTTAAAAACTGACAGTTGTTCAACTGATGGAAAAAGTAAACACTTGCAGTTGGATATCTTCTTTGTCCAGGTGGTCTGACAGATAAGTTAGGGGTACCTAGAGATTTCAGTTCTCTGTGGATGTGAAAATACATTGATTTGGCTCTGGACTACATCTTGAGATGCTTTATTCTTGAGTGTTTTGTGCTGTAAGAATTTGGCAAAGAGATCCTGAAAAAGAGAAGAAGTCAGAAATATAGAAGGACATCAGACTCCCACTCCTTTTACAAAGGTGGATGTGACAGGGACAAGTATGCTAAAGCACAAACTTACTTTGGTACTGTAGCTGCAAGCAAAGATCTAATTGTAAGATTTGTCTTCTCTTGGATATGGCTTTCGGAAGTTGCTATGGTTTATTTTATGACTGGTTCGACATGAGATGTTAGTAAACGTGGACTTCTTTAAGGGAAGAAATGCTTTATCAGTAGAGATGGGTAAGGCAAAATTCTGCAACATGGAAATTAACTCTTGTTAAATGGTGGCAATCTACTAGAAAGCAGACAGATGCAAGTCTGCCTTCTTCCAGCACTTCGATGTTTTTCAAGCACCTACTGACTCCAATAATAGGAGCTTTTAGAAAACCAAAATGTTAGAAGATTTGTGGTAAAATCATAAGCATTTATCACGGCTATAGTTAGGCTTAGCTTTGTTTTTTAAAAAAGTATATTACTAGGAGTTCCTTCATTGTTAAGTTGTTGGCATGCTACTTTGCACAAAGTTAGCCGTCTTGACTCAGGATGGTGGATAAGTGTAAATCTATAGTAGAAATGCTACAGTGGCACAGTTGAATTCTGTCATTGACAGCAAAGTCTGTACTGGGAATTAGGCTTAACTACATCACACAGCGACGAGGAATCCTGTGGCACCTTATAGACTAACAGATTTATTGGAGCATAAGCTTTCGTTTCGTGCATGCATCTGACGAAGTGGGTCTTTGCCCACGAAAGCTTATGCTCCAATAAATCTGTTAGTCTGAATCTGCAAAAGCGATGAGGAGTCCTGTGGCACCTTATAGACTAACACGGCTACCTCTCTGATACTTTGTGTCACAGAATGAAAAGTTTGCGGGCCCTAACCTGAGCTGACTTTGCGGTGTAGACCAGACTATGACTTTGGGTTGAAGTACTTCATCTGTGTACAGTGACTTTCTGTCTGTTATATGTGGCCATACTAGTTGCATATTTCACCTGAAGAAAATCACATCCACAATAGGTGCTTGACACTTTGGTCCCAAACCTTTTTTATTCCACAAACGAGCAAATCCATTTGCAAACTTGTGGTGGACTGGTAACATTTCTTTTTCACGAAATCATTAAGATCAGGGTTTGCAGCTATCTACAACACTAAAAAAAAAATTCTTGCGCCATTAACACAATTTGCATGACTGAAAATATACAACATAATACTATTGATGAATAATAGCATAAATTAAACATTGTACTCACACACTTGATTTAATAGGACTTCTGCTGCTGCACCTTTTTGCACATTTCTTTTAAGTTTACATCATAACTGGTTAAATTCAGCTTCATGTGTGTGCTCGCTTGCTCTCTGTCTTTGTCTCTCTGTCTCTCTCTCTCTCTGACACACGCTCACCCCTGACTCACTCGGATCTGGGTTCTACCTTCCCAGGGCCACCCCACATGCTGAGGGCAGGCAGCAGGACTCCGCCCAGACTGGGGTAGAACCCAGGCATCCCTCCCTGCTCTAATCACTAGCCCGCACTCCCCTCCCCTTCTTGCAGAGAACGCAGGTGTCCAGCAGCTCAAGCGGCTGCCGGAGCTGAAGCAGCTGGCAGCTGTGTGACGGCTTGGGGCTGGGGGTCCCCAGAGCTTCCATGAACAGCTGGCTCCAGCTTGGCATCCGCCTGCCATGCACTTGGGGTAGACCCAAGCCCCGGTCCTGGAACAGCCAGCCTGGCTGTAGCCTAGCAGTGTGCCGTGGCCGGTCCACAGACCAGAAGTTGGGAACGACTGCTTTGGTCCTCTTCCAAGAGAAGCTGATGGGCCAGATACAGCTTCTTGAAACATTTTCTTGCGGCACTTGGTGAGCAACATTTGACTTGGAGCCTTGTCCTTTGTGGGCAGGAATGACCCTCTGCCAGAAGGTCCTGTTCACAGGTCTTGTACTGGCAGGTGCAGATGTTCCTTCTGGAGTCTATATAAGGTACTAGTTTACCTTTCATAGCACCTGTGCAGGGTGGTACTATTCTATATATCTAACGCTGAATGTACTTCAAGCCTAATGAAAGGTGTACCATCTTTTTTACTCAGTTTATCCGTCTTTTCACCCTTCCTTAGAGTGGGGTTGGGATCTTTCTCTGGAAATCTTGCCCCAAAGTTTTTACCTAGGGTTTAGTGTTAAGGTAAATTAAACACTAAATTTAATTTAGTTTTTAAATTAAATTTAGTTAAATTTAATTCAGAATGAGTGCCCTCTGAGATGGAGTTTGGCCCACCTTGTGGCTTTTCCCTTCCAAAAGACTCCATGCTGCCTCTTCTGATAGAAAAAACTTTTGAGACTCCTCATCTGAACCAATCTTATCTCTATGGCATGATAGTGTGGCCGTATTAGATGCTACAGGTTATACTGTTCCAGCATGAGAGGAGCTGCTTCACAATCAAATTGCCACAGAGAGTGTCTAGATCCATCCTTCCTTGAATAAATCATTAACAGACTGACCAGGGATGATTGAAAGGGAAGAGGAAGATTACCAGGACAATTAAAATGGGGTCATCACCATCAATCTTCTTTAGTGGACCTTGTACACTGTCATCTGACCTAACCATTAGCCTACTGCCTAACCAAGTGGTTTTAAGGTACTCCAAGATAACTTGCTCCGAATTGTGGAGGCAGATACTTTTAGGGGTTCAAGTAAAGGTGCACATTCACAGCATTCTTCATTCACAATGGATATGGTGTTAAACATTCTGCTAAAGATCTATAGCTTACTCCAGACTACATTATTTTCAAGACTTATTAGAAAATGCTGTTAAAATGTTGTTGTTTTGTTTTTTAAAGTGATCAAGGATTTTTCATTAGGGGAAAAAAGGTCTAGAACATCGGGGTGGAGGTGGGACAGCTCAGACCTGACTTCAATTTGTAAGTTTGGTCTGTAACTTAAAATTACAAGTCTGAGCTGAAGCTTGCATTGATGTTTCTGAGTTTACCTGAAAAGTGAAAATTTAGCAAGCTGCAGAACTTATGTTCTTATTTTAAAGCCCATCTCTTTTGTTAAAATGACCATGTACTGCTGAGTGACACATCAGAGAACCTGGTGTTTTAGCAGGCTTGTGCTGGGAGGAAGGAATTATGGGGAAAAAGCTAGTAATACTTTTCAGTGCAGAAGGAGATGTGGTGCCCGCTGATGCTTGTTTAGTGCCTTTTAAAATGCCTGAACTTGGGATATTAGAGCCATTTAGTGATTCACAGGATAGCTGTAGTCTCTAGGCAGCAGCAGTACAAGCTTGTTGCACCTCATTTTAGCCTTAATGGTAAGGATGGAGGGAAGGTCCATCAAGCCTCTTCAAGTCTTGGCATACCTGAGACAGCCAACAAAATTTTTATCTATGCTGATTTATGATGTGGAAACTGTAAAAATCTGCAGTAGTTCTAGAACCAGCAGACTTATTTCAAATATATCAGTGAACAGTCTTCACACTGTGAAATTTTTGATAACTATCAAATTGAGTGCCTATTCCCTCACTGCAGGGTAACTTCCATTGACTGATGGGAGAATAGGGCCTCTTATGCCACTGATACACCACAAGGTTCTGTTTGATGACTCTTCACCTTCTCTTGATCTAAATGGCTATACTGATTTCTACTTTTGTTATCAGTGGCTGAGGGTAGAGTGTGAGTTAGTCTGCTTCTTTCCCTGCCAGTTAGATTTTTTTTTCCATTGTCAGTTGTCTGCCTTTTTTTCTCTCCCAAACCCACCCAGTGAATGACTGAAATGTTCCCCTAGCCTGTAACGAGCTTCCTTCAGCAGTAGAGGGATAGGACCCTTTGTCTAGGAGTGCTTTCAGCACAACTATTCTAACTTATGCCAGACACACATGGTGTGTCTACAGAAGACTGTATGTTGTCTGTTATAGTTGATGCAGCTAGTCTGACCAGACAGGTTTGCTTAGCCACTTAAATGTCTACTAAATTAGTGTCAGTGTTATCAGTGCTTGCCTCTTTTGCTGGCTGATCTAACTTGACTCTTTCTGGTGAGTTGCTTGGACCCCCAAAATAATTTATCTTGAACAATCTGAAAACATAGATTCTGTCCTTGTTAAGATGATTGACACAAACTAGAACCTATAAATATGGCTGTTTAAAAGATAAAATCCAGGCGATTATCTAAAGGATTTAAACATCTGCACATGCTTATGTAACCTACATCTGTTTAATAGCAGCTTCTATGTTTAGTTCTCCTCTCATCTTGGTCAACTGCTTACAATATAACTTGAAGATGCAGTCCACTTTCCTTGTGATAACAGCAATTTCTTTTTCTAAACAAACATAACCAAAAGTTATGCATATATGAAAAGCATTAGCTTATTGAAATCCTATAGGTACTCTGCTGAAATTATTAGCTCTATTTTGTTAACTGTTTACAGCTACCTTGGACTCACGTAGCACCAGGTACTCTTAAGCAGGGGCAGTACCATGAGAAATTTCTAACTTGAGCTACAGGAGCAACTCAGCTGAGACTTCCTGTATGCAGACTTGCTTGTGTGTCTCTTTAGATTAACTCCATCAGAAATACTGATGGGGAAAACTGGGAAAATGTGTTAGAAATCTCCCATTTTGAGCTTCCCGCAATATTTTTCACTTCAACATTGCACTTGTGATCTTGGTCAGTGGAGTGCTGTAGTGTATAGTGATATTTGGAGGAAACTTAATACTGGTCACGTAGAAAATAACATACAATTCACTGGTTTAGTTAGTTGTCAGATTTACCAGAAGCAGATAGTGTGCTGGAAGCTTAACAGCAAAACTTAAAGTAGCTGATCGCGAAGTGAGATCGTTTCCTCTTTGCACCTCCATTTTTAGTGAAAAAACCACAAACATGCTTATTGATTCAGCTGCTAATCTGAAAATGGCTTGGCCTTTAAGATTTGCATCTGAAAACTTAAGTGGACTCTTGCACTTTTTTCATATTGATGGCAGTGACAGGCCAATTGAGATTTTACTATGAGATTTTGCTGTTCAGATCTACAAAAGGCAAGGGAGCAACCCCTGACAGAAAATCCTCACTGTCTTATGGATGAACTCAGGATAATCTAAGGCTGTGAAAGTAAATTCAGACAATTTGGAGTGGAGTGCCTATAGAGGTCAGGTTGTAACATTCTAGAATCTTTCTAGCATCTATGCATCAGCTCAGGTAATGGTTGTATTGGTTCTTCTCTATTGGATTTTACTGATGATGCCCAGAAGGGGCTCTCGATATCATTTCAGGGTCTCCATATCATCTGCCCAGGCTTGTGTACTGGAGAGACAGACTTCTAGAACACTATACCTCTTAATCTGAAAAAATTACATTTACAAGGAATGTTACCTACAGTGGGAGTGATGAAAAGTCTGGTTCTGGAGAGCAAATGCATTCTAGAACTTCTCTACATGAAAATTTCTGTGCTTAAGTGGCTCAGCTGTACACTAGTGTTTTCCATTGTTGATTCCCAGAGTAGAAAGGGCCCTGGGGTGGTGGTGTCTCTCGTTTGGTGGACTAGATCTGGGTTGCTCTATGCAACTTGGTGCTTAAAACTTCAATTGCTGCCTGAAGCATTAAACACTGTTGACATTAAAAGTGATAATGCAGGAGGAATCTTATAGTAAAATTGGTCATGCTTTCCAGCAGGGTTCAATGTGCCAGTGAGCACACAGCACTTGAGTAAGCACTAGAACTTAAAGCTCACTAGGGGTGGGTGGGGAAAAAAAGGTGTAGACAAGCCCTGAGTGTCACTTTCATATTGTCTTGGACCGGGGGGGGGACGGGGACTTAATGACTGAATATGACCAATGACTTTATTGTCTATTAAGTTTTCAGTTTGCTGATTTTTTGGAAACTTTTTCCAAGTGTCTTTGATTGTAAAATCTTTAAATGAGACTGTCTGGTGACCTTGCTGTATGTAGACTGTGCGTTGCGTTGCATATGGGCACTACTATGCTGGCCTGTGATTTGTATTTTTCAGTTTCTAGTATACAAGTGCTAGAATAGTCTCAGACCACTTATAAAGTTAAGATGCTTTCAACTGTATTTGAGTAAATCAACTCCTGTTTAAGTGGGGAGGGGGAGAGAAGCTATCTGCTTTCTTGGTACCTCTGCTAGATTACTAAAGTTCAAAGTGCCAAGGGATAGGGATGTAAGCAACTAGTCGACTATCGGACAAGCATATGCTTCGCCGATAGTCGATTCGATTAGTCGCTTCTCCTCTATCAGAGAGAGGCAGCAAAGGAGGTGGGGGAGCAGGAGCCAGTGCCCGGGGGAGCTGGCTTAAAAGCTGGTTCCCCCAGCACTATTTCCATGAGGGGGGCAGCAGCACTGTGGGGGACTGGTGGCGCTTCTGCCTTTGAAGTGTAGCAAGAGCTGACGGGGCTCTTTGTACGTTTCAAAGGCGGAGGTACCTTTATTGACTAATCAAATCATTGATGAAAATTGCATCAACTATTCAATTAGTTGATTAATCTAAATTAAGGCTATCAATTAACGCACGTTAATGCCTGCGATTAACGCAGAGCACAATTAACACATTAATCGCAGGTGTTTCCACAGTGCTGCCCTTTTGAAACGCCGCTGCTGCATTTCAACGGGGCAGCGCCTGGGGTCAGCTGTGTGGTGCTGCCCGTTTGAGGCGCTGCCCCGGTGTTTCCAAGGAGTAGCGCAACGCAGCCTGGGATCAGCTGGAGTCACCAGCTGATCCCGGGCTCCCACCCATGTCTACCTCTTCAGAAACACTCTTAAAATCCTACTCTAGCACAGTGTTTCTCAACCTTTTTTTAATAAAGTACCCCCCTTGTTAAAAAAAAAAAAAAAAAAAAAGTACCCCCAGTACCTACAGTTTTCAGATGCATACATTTTTTTTTCTATTACTGCGACACATTTGTTTAAACAACTTAATCGTAACGCGGCAGGCAATGAAATTTTTGGGTGTAAAAAGTACAAAAATAATAAAGCACTTTAAAACTTAAAACAAAAATCCAGTGTTTCCGAATTTCAGGTGTTGATGTATCCCCCATACTTCTCTCGAGTAGCCCAAGGGTACTCGTACCACTGGTTGAAAAACACTGCTCTAGCATACCCAAACCCGTCTGCTTGACTTCTAGGAAGGGGGTGTATGACTGCTTCTGTGGTTTCCCTTTGCTTCCTAGTCAGAAGTCATTTTTCTGCAGGGATGCTCAGGGGGCCATGCCTTCTGTGCCTAAGCAGTGATGCAGAATTCTCCCAGAACTAAGTAATGTGGAGCTATATCCACATCTGCCAAGATTGACCTGCAATTTGACCTGTGATCACTAGTTATCTTTTACCTATATCTGGAGCAACAAGCAGTCTCTCAAAGGCTAGCAACAGGTGCAGAGAGGGAACTGAGAGTAGAAGTGGGTTCTTGAGAAGTGGTGGTGCAGAAGGGGTGACAGGGGAAGAAGTGTTGTATTGTGATGCTCCTGGGGCCTTGTGAGCAACAGCAGATGGTGGCAGCAGCAGTGTGTGTTACCTCACAGTGGGGTGAAGGGATGGAGTGCTGTGCGCCCCTCCTTCCAATGTCTTTAGCTAAGGGTGGGCTCTGATTCATAGAAGCTGGTGGTCTATGACTGGAAGCACAGCCAATACTTCCTGGCCAGGCCATGGATGGTGTTGCCAGAGGCCTCTGAGCTGCTGGGTAGGAAGTGGCTTGGGGAGTGTATGCTGGACCTCCCTGACTCTGACCTGCTGGCTGCTAACACTGAGTGTGCTGCACTCCCAAGACTGGCTGAACTGGATGCTGCGGGCCAGGTAAAGAGTCCTGTGTGGTTGTATGTTTATCCTATCTATTATCTTCAATAATGGTCTGTGAATGTCTGCATCTGTGGATATGAAGCGGATATGTGCACTTTTGCTGGGCTCCAGCCAATATTTAAAATACTGAGTTTGTGGGGAGGGGGGACGAGAACTGGTTCTCTTGCTGCACTCTGTTGGACTGGCATTATTATTTATTTTTTAGAAGCTTTAATGCATGTGATTGCACTTTCTTGAAATTGGACATTTGTCCATCTTAACCAATGTTTTGTATTTAAAACAAGGGAAACAATCAAATTGCATCTTTCGAACCTGGCAGTCTTAAGCTTGGGGAGTCGTAACAGTTGAAGCTCCTTTTTGTCCAAAGTGTAAAATGGAAGTGAGGTCTCCTGTTCAGATACCTGAATTTAAAACTAGTTTTGCTGACTGTGCAATTCCTCACAAGCAGCACTGAGGGATGCTGAAGCATTTGAAAGATAGATGGAGAACAGCAAACAATAGTTGCACATTTCACATGGTCTTGTCTTAACACTTTTACAAACCTTCCCACTTTATAATGTGTGAAGCAAGATGGTGCAAATCTGCCAGCAAATGTTCTAATGTGTGAATTGCTAGTTTGTGTACACTGCGGAGTTGAACACAGCAGTGTGGTCACTGCACCAGCACTCTACACACTCACAGAAACACTAATCCAGGAACCAGTTCATGCTGCAAACCCTGTTGCCAACTCTGCATGTCTACTCAAGTGACATAGCCACACCATCAGGGGCTTGTTCACCTGCACATCTACTAATGTGATATGTTCCATTATGGGCCAGCAATGCCCCTCTACCATGCACATTGGCCAAATCAGACTTTCTCTATGCAAAAGAATAAATGGATACGAATCAGACATCAAGAATGGTAACATTCAAAAAATAGCAGGAGAGCATGTCCGTCTCCCTGGATGCTTAATAGACTTTCAAGTTGCCATACTTCTGCAAAAAAACGTATAGAAACAGACTTCAGCGTGAAATTGCTGACCTGAAATTCATGTTTTCCTGCTTTAAGGGCTTATATATACCTAAAACACTACAGCAGTGCAGCTGCACTAGGGCAGTGCTTTGGTGAAGATGGTATTTAGGCTGATGGAGAGCTTCTCCTGTCATCTTGGGTAGTCCATCTTCCCTAGAAGCACTAGCTAGGTTGATTATAGAGATCTCTGATCTAGCCAGGGCACTGCTTGAACCTGAATTCTTTGGTGGTTAGTACCAAATTCTGCAGAGCAGAGGAATTACATGGTTGTGGAGAACATTAGTTTCAACTTGTAAAATCGCAGTAGACAACTGTTCTGTACTTATTTGGGCAGTAAAACTCAGTTATGTGCACAAATCCTACTTAATAAATCAATAACAATAGTCACCTTGTTGTGGTTTTAAAAAGATGTTGAAAGTCAGTACCATCCAGTGAACTTTAAATTGTTCTTAGTGCCAAATTTCCAAGTTCATACCATGTGTAACTGTTATGGGGGTTTTGTCTTTTGCAGATAGGTAAATCCTTTGGATTGGTGTAGGGATTTTTTTCCCCTTGGGAAGATAATGACCTCAAACTGTGGGAATTCAGCTTGTGTGGAGTTTTTTTTTTTGGGGGGGAGGGGGAAGAGGAGAGTGACTTTTTTTGAAATGGGAATCAATCCCCTGCTTGTTTGCTGTGGTGAAGGTGGGAGTAATGTTGACCTTTAGGTATAGCATCTACTAATCAGATGAAAGATGCAGGAGAAGGTTAGGTTTCTTCTGGTTTCTATTTCAGGCAACCTGCTGCTTGCCTCCAGCAAATGTGTGAGCAAGTAAAGGTATCTAGATGACCCCTCAAATTGTGGTCTGTCCTCAAGCCTGCCTATCATGAATCTGCATTTAGTCCCTCCACAAGCCACCTGGCAGATGAGGGAATATTTTTTTTCCTTTGGTTACCTATCATTCTGGGGAAGAAAGTGGATTCATGTAATTGTGGTATTCACAGAAGTTGACTACAGGTCAATCCTGTATGGATGTCTTGACAATAATATCGTTCTGCTTCCAAATTTTAAAACTCCAGTTGATAATCTAGTCCATGATAATGTTTCAATAGGCTGCTGCTTTTCCCAAGAATCTACTCATCCTTGCTTCTCCCCTTTTCTTGCAGATTTTTTTTTTTCCCGGAAGAGAGAGAAATCCTTGTATTAGACTGGACTGTAGCTGAAAGAATATATTTCAATCTTCCTTCTTTTGCTTCTCAAATGTCAAATACATAAGCAATAGCTTAATTTTTTCTCTTTTTCTGGAGGTGTAGGGTGCAGTCAAACTCAGCAATTTCCCTTTCCTCTTCCCTGACTTTATTTGGAAGTAGCTGTAATTTGCCATTTTGAATAGTCATACTCCAGTACTAAGGATGGGATGGAAATGATAGTTTCAAATGTAAATATTTTATTGCTTACAGCTGTTGCATTAATGTCCGAGATTAGCAGCTAAGGAGTCACTTAGGAGGATTGCAGGAATTGTTTTAACAATATCAGAGAAAATGTTTGATAGTTGCAGAACTATTTTGATGAAGTAAAACTAAAGAGCAGCTTTTGTTACTGGCTTAACATATGTGGGTTTTTTTGTTTGTGGGAGAAGGTCAAATGTGGCCTCTTAGAACTGAATTCTGTCTCCTATATTTCCACAGAAAATCCTGTTTTCAAGCCTTATATCCTCATAGTGACTACCTCTTGTGGTCTGCACAGGATGAGAGAAGATCAAATTGATGCCATTTCTAAATTAGCCAGAGAGTTTGCTGTTAAGTAATGTAAATGATCTTTTTAAATGACTCTATTTGACATCGATAAATGGAGGGGTTAACTTTATTTTTCAGCTTAAGGAAGGTGTCTGAGGGAAGCAGATACCTTCCTTCAGACTGTAAATGAGACTTAATTTATTCATTAGTTTTGGGAACGTGGTGATGGTGGAGGGGGAGGTAGGTTGGGAGACTGCAAATGGCCACTGGCTATGTGTTGCATGCACTGCTGAGCATAATGTGAAACTAAGTGCCATAAAAAGTTAAGTACCAACTAAATGGCTGAAAAAAGCCTTTAATGGGAGAATGGCCTTGGCCATTAATTTGATAGAACAGTTCTTGTGGAGAAAGTTTGTGAGGCTGGGACTTTTGGCTTCTGAAGACTGAAATTATTAGAATAGTTGATTTAATTCTTTCTTCCTTGGATTTCCTCCCATGACTTGAAAAGAGCCAGCCTTTTAAAGTTTCATCTGGTTTGTAGGGATACTCTTAAAGGTCCTTTTGAATGCATGTGTCTGTAGCAGACTATCTTCTAAAAAGTATTTTGTGCAAGGATTAACCAAAACTGGTTCCCTTTAGTTTTCCAGTATTCACTTTCTTTGTAAAATAGGTAACTTGACTAACTATGGTTTTGGGAGATGTTTTGTCCCCACGGATTCCATTCGTGATGTGAGAGAGATTTGGATACTGCTGGTCACCAGTCTCATTTGGGGCTGTTAGCAGCTCTCTCTCCACCTAAGGGCATGAAGGGTAGATTGGGCACAACTCCAAATTTCCTTCACCAATACAGAATCCCAGAAGAGTAAGGCTCCCTGGTTGTGGGAGCTATAAGATTCTTGTCTCAAAGATGAACCATGCTGTGCTCCATGTAGTTGCCCTTGACATTTCAGAAACAGGGACTGTCATAATTATGGGAGCAGTGGCACCTGTCCCCTCTTTGTGGTCCGTGAGTGCTCCCCATCGGGTGACAGACCTTGTGCTTTACCTTCGTGTGATGGAATTTGATATTTAGTCCATTCCATAGGTGGTGATACCCTGACTATTAGCTGTGCTTACCCATCATGTCTGAGTTCTGGCATCAGCAATTCTTCCCTTTGGAGTCTGTGACCATTTGCGTTGAGTGACAAAATGGCCTTCTTAAAACCAAAATGTTTCGTTACTAGTCAAAAATTAAGAAAAAAAGGATTTCAAACCCAGTAATTTAGGCAAGTCTAACTTAGCTGGTGGATGCCCAAGTCTCAGATTATTTCCTCTGAACTTTTCCCTCCTCACTTGATACTTTTCCTCCTTAAAACTGCCACAGTTACTTTGATCTCTTGCATGCATAGATCTTTTTCTGTCCTGACACTGTCACTTAAAATCAAGGATTTGGTCTCAAGTAAGGATGTAAAATACCATTTAATTGATTAACCAGTTAAACATAATGTTTAACCAGTTAACCAATTAAAGGTGGGAAGCTGGGGAGCTACTGCTGCTGGGCTGGAGTGGACCTGCTGTTGACACGAGCTGCTACACCCTCTCATCTGCCTGCTGTGGCTGGAATGGAGTGTACCCTGCCCACATTGGGCCTTGGGGGACTGGAGCAGCCTCTTGCCTGCAGCAGGTGGAGAGTTGCTCCAGCCCCCACTGATTAACTTGAATGGGTAAACATCACCCAGTTAACCTATTATTCTAATAACCAAGTTAGGAAAGAGCATACATAATTTATTACAAAACAGTTTCATATCTATCCTCATCTGTTCTTCCAATTGACTATCAAGACTGCCTGTGATCCAGCTTTAATCTAACCTGGCTGAACTCATAACATGTTATTACACAGTTGGGAGACTATATCTGAAAGGCCATGCTCAGTTTAGGTATAGTCCTTGAATGTTTCTTTCAAGTTAATATAACTGTGCCGTTACTATGCCAGGTGTATGAAATTAGTTGCCCTTGAGGTTGTGAGGTTTGAAAGAAACTGGGAGGTAACTAATTGGTTCATATGGAATTCTGAAATAGCATTGGGAAGCCTGAGAGTAACCCTGTACTTTCTGAAACACATGCCATGAAGGCTGGAATCTTTCCTGTGTTGTGTTCATGGCTATGAAAAGACAGCCTTTATAAATGGGTGGTAAATGGAATAGGTTGCTAAGGACTCCAAGTGTTGGGACCCATCAAATCTAATAGTTTGAGGTCCCAAGAAGGAAGGGAGCTGCCAAATGTGGAAATCATGGGAGGGTGATGTACAGATACTGCTGCTAATGGATCTTTGTGGATCTAATTAGAAAATCCAAATTGTGGCTAGGGATGTAAAATCCTGTTAAACATATTATTTAACCAGTGAAAGGGGTGGTGGTGAGAAGAGGGGCTGGAACAACTCCTCTCGTGTCTCTGGGCTGGAGAACCCCCACTTGCTGCCTGGTCAGAGCAGCTCCCTGGTGACCTGTTCTGCTGGGCCAGATCCTCTGGTCTCTTATAGACAAGGCACAGAGTTGGGGTTATCACTTGGCTGAAAAGCAGTACAGACCATGAACCACTTAAGTTCTAGGAGAATGCAGTTTTAGGTCACAGCACACAGGAAACCAACCCCCAAAAGGGATCAAAATAATCCCAAATAAATCTCTGTGTAAAAGTGTTGCACAGGGAAAGCTCATGAGGATGTTTGCCCTTTTTATCAGTGAAAGAGATAAGTACACTGGTCATTTTCATCTCCCCGAGGTAACAGTTACTTACACTGGGCTTGATATTAAACAAATGTCTTTAAGTACAAACTGTAGGATTTAAGTGAAAGCAGACAAATCAAAGTAAGTTATTGAGCTTAAATGAAAAGACAACATAGCTAGTTCTAATTTACTAAAAGTGTATTGCAAGCCGATTCTTACCCTAAAGAGCTGTTCCTATTCTAGGCATAATTTTCAGCTCAGACTTTTACCCTGACCCAGCTCCCCAGCCCTTTGTATGATTGCAGGATTTTTCCAAGCCACCTGAAGACAAAGGGCTGATAGCTTCCCCTTGCTTCAAGTCTCTTCCCCCCACCCCTTTAGGGTGGGAATTTTGTGTTTTACATTCCCCTTTCCATGTGTAAATATCTGCATCAAAATGAAATCCCAGTACCAGATAGGGATGTTAAATTTACATTAATTGGGTAATCAAATAGTTGATGCAGTTTGCAGTCAATAAGGGTGTCTCTGACGTAAGTGTATCAACAGCCCCAGGGCTGTGGCTACACTTCAAAAGCGAAAACTCTGTGGGGAGCACAGGGCCAGAGGGGGACTCCAGCTGACCCCAGACTCCATGCGGTGCTGCTACTTTGAAACACCACGGGGAACCTGGGCATTGCTGCCGCTTTGAAGCACCCTTCCTTCCCCCCCTTGCTGACTCTTTCTGATAGAGGTAGCAAAAGGGGGAAGCGACTAGTTGACTAGTGTGTCGACTATCCGATAAGCATTTGCTTATCGGATACTTGACTAGTTCACATCCTTAGTACCAGGCGGTGTGGTCACATATCTTACTAATCTAGTCACCTTTGGACTTACAGGACATACAGTAAAACTCCAGTGGTCCGGCATCCAATGGTCCGGGCACTCCTGATGGTCCGGCACCATCTGGAACCCGGAAGTGCTCCGGGCAGCTGGACAATTGGAGCTGCTCTGCCCCTGGCTTCCCGGAGTCAGCCGCTGGTCAGTTTCAGCAGCGGCTGACTTGGGGAAGTCTGGGGCAGAGCAGCTGGGGTGCTGCCGGGTTGGTCCCGCAGCGCTGAGGGGCACATCCCCCCCCCCCCCCCACTCCACTCCAGACCCCTCATAGTCCCCCCCCTTCCGATAGTCTGGCATATCTGATAATCCGGAACCCCCTGGGTCCTAAAGATGCCAGATTATTGGAAGTTTACTGTACAATGCTGTTTACAAGTCATTAAGCTGACTACTAAGTTAAGGCTTCTGGGGGGAGAGGGGACCACCAGTAATGGCTCTCATTAGTACATTTAAAACTATAACCCAGGAAACTACAGACCAGTCAGCATAACTTCTGTGCTAGGAAAGATAATGGAGTAAATAATTAAGGAATGCATCTGCAAACATCTAGAAGAAAATAAGGTGATAGCCAGCATGGATTTATAAAAAAAACAAATCCATGTGAAACCAATCTGATAGCTTTATTTGATAGGGTAACAAGTCTTGTGGATAAGGAGGAAGTGGTGGATGTGGTATACCTAGACTTTTGTAAAGCATTTGGTGTGGTCTCACGTGACCACCTTGTCAATAAAACTAGGGAAATACAACTTAGATGGGGCTACTATAAGGTGGGGTGTGTAACTGGCTGGATAACAACTCTGAGTAGTTATTAATGGATCAGTCCTGTTGGAAGAGCATAACAAGTGGGGTTCCGCAGAGGTTAGTTTTGGGACTGGTTCTGTTCAATATCTTCAATGATTTAGATAATGGCATAGAGAATAAGATGATGCTCATGATGCTAAGCTGGGAGGGGTTGCAAGTGCTTTGGAGGAGAGGGTCATAATTCGAAATGATCTGGACAAACTGGAGGAATGATCTGTGGTAAATAAGATGAAGTTTAATAAGTACAGATGCCAAGTACTCCACTGGGGAAGGAACAATCAGTTTTGCACATACAGAATGGGAAGAGACTGTCTAGGTAGGAGTACTGAAGAAAGGGATGGGGTCATGGTGGAGCACATGAGTCAGTGTGACACTGTTGTGAAAAAAGCAAACATGATTCTAAGATGCGTTGACACGAGTGTTGTGAGCAAGACACGAGAAGTAATGACATATGAGGGAAGACTGAAAGAATTGGGTTTGTTTAGTGTGGAAGAGATGACAGAGGGCACATTATAGCAGTTTTTAAGTATCTAAAAGGAGGAAGGAGAAGAGTTTTGCTTCTTGACCTGTGATGACAGGACAAGAAGCAATGGGCTTAAACTGCAGCAAGGGGAGGTTTAGGTTGGACATTAGGAAAAACTTCCTGTCAGGGTGGTTAAACACTGGAATAAATTGCCTAGAGAGGTTGTGGAATCTCCATCACTGGAGATACTTAGAAGCAGGTTAGACAGACATCTGTCAGGGATGATCTAGATCCGGGGTGTCCAACACGCTAACCACATGTGGCTATTGGTCCGATTGAGTGTGGCTAGCTGGCTTGAACAATAAAAACTCAAATCAGAATAATGTGGCTAGTTTGCTATAGCAGTGCCACTACAGTGGCTACTGCTTCAGAACTGGTTGGACACCACAGATCTAGATGATGCTTCATCCTGCTACTCGAGCAGGGGACTGGACTTGACCTTCAGAGATCCCTTCCAGTTCTAGTATTCTATGAACAGTCTCATAGTTCATATTTCTAACTTCTCATACATGCACCAAAATAGGATATATGGATCCAGCAGATTGCAACATTGATAAAATACCTCATGTAAGTTGTCCACAGCCTGGGCCTGCTGTGGACATTCTGCTTCGTGGCAGCAGCCCCTGTCCTTAGGGGTATGGGGCATGTCAGAGCTCCCCACAGATGGGGCTGCTGCCGCAGAGCAGCATCTGTCATGGGGATCTCAGACCCCCCACGGACAGGGGCTGCTGGTTCTCTGTACTGCTGCCTCTGTATCAGAGGCAGCAGTGTGGGGCAGCAGTCAAACAGCTTGCATGAGGAGCTGGTTTTTAAAACTGGTTCCCCTGGTGGACCAACTCCTGCCTGTTACCCCAGAACATCACGTCAGTGTGGAGTGGCAGGGGGCTCCCCGGGAATGGGGCTGGGAGTGCACTGACGGTTGGCTCCAACCCCGTGGACTGTCTAATAGTCATAAGTGCTAAGACTTCATGCGGTTACATGACGATTCAATTACATGATATGTAACATCCCTAACGATTACGTAAGGGACATATAGGTCCATTACAAGGCATGGATAGAAGACTGAAGATAACACTAAACTAAATATGAATTGACTTGGGAGTCATTCTGAATATTTTTGAAGAGACTGGATGGTTTGTGCTATATTGAAGTTATTGCTGTTCAGTCCTTCGGACTTCTAAGTGGCAAATTTCCAAAGATGTCATGTACAAGTACAACTATGCTGTCAAGTTGGATCACTGCGGGTAGAACATCACGTCAAACTCTGCTGCCAGAATACTGACCAGTGGCTTAGCTTTAAGGCAGTGGTTCCCAACCTTTTGGAGCATACAGACCCCTTTTCACTCTTTTAAAATTTCACAGCCCTCCCCCCCAATCCATTTTTGCTAGCCCAACTAAACCCTTCCCACTACTCTAATAGCTTTTGAATTATTAGAGCAGGGTGATGTATTCAAGAAAAAAAATGGTAAAAAGTTACTGACCTGTTTATAAGCCAACTCCAGAGTACAGTTGCAGCATGTCAGCTTCAGTATGGGCAGAGGGATGTGCAAACTGCAGGGCCAAGAGCTTCTCAGGTGCCATTGGCTGCTTTTTGTCTGCGCTGCTCCTGCCCCTTCCATCCCCTGTCCATCAGTGGAATTAGGGGGCTCTCATGGCCAAAAGGAGCTCTGTAGCTGCCAGCTCCTCAAGAGTAGAATTTAATTGAAAAAATTTTCTGTGGACCCCCTGCAGTGCCTTCGATGACCCTCCAAGGCTCCATCGACCACAGGTTGGGAACTGCTGCTCTAAGAAGATTATTTCTGGTTTAGAGAATTGGGCCTTGTTCCAGATTGACACACACTGGTAGAAGACCTTCCTTTTGACAGTTCAGTTGACTTGAGAGAGAAAGCTGACAAGAACTGGTTTTAATTCTCACCAAAAAGATGTATAGGCCAATTTCTAAGGCTTTACCTGTTCTTGACAACATACGACTGATAGGACTCCTCTGGCTGCAGCAGTATAGGTGTATACACATCTGCAGCTGACCAGGAGGAAAGCTGTTTATCTTCCTTTGCGATCAGGCTTCCTTTTCCAACAACAAAGGAGGATTCTTTATCTGAATCCAGAGGTACTTTATCTGGTGGTGTGGTCTCAGTTCCCTGGGCTGCTTATGTCCATTTAAAAGTTCAGTTAGTGGCTATTTCTGCTAATCTGTTTTGTTAGACAATCCTTTATTCCCTGACCTCGCAGCCTTTAGATTTCTGCTAGCCTGGGTATTAAACCAGGCTTTAATAATGTTGAAGTAGCCTAACCTGTCATCACCTGTCTCGAGCTTCCTTAGAATTACCTGTTTATCTCAACTTCATTTTTAATAGCCAATATCTTTTATGCTAAAGGGTGAGTGAGAGTTCAGTGCCTTGATGCACAATGAGCCTACACAGCCATATACTGAGACAGTCATCTTGAGACCTCACCTCAATTTTTTGCCTGCATTGGTCTCAGATTTCTGCACAGTTTTGCTCGTTTTTTTGTAGACCAGGTGCTCACCTCAGATTCCTGTTTAATTTCCTCAAATGTTTAAAAGTCCTCATTTTTATCTGAACAGGGCTAATACCTTAAAAAAAATCTAACACTTATCTATAGGGCAAGATCTAAGGAAGAACCTATTGAACACTATTTCACTGGCTTAAGAGATTTCTGAAAGTTGTCACAATTGAACAGCAGCTGCTTCTGTAGCTTGTCTGAAATAGGTCCCTGTTGTAGAGACTGAAGTACGGCAACATTAAGTCCTGTTCATATTTTTACTAAGCATTATTTTGTAATATTAACATTTCATGCCAATGCTTGGTGTGTTCAGTTGATACCAGTGCTTTTTTTGTGATGGTACTGCCCAGTACGCAGTACTGGCACTTCCAGACGCAGTACCGGCACCTCCAGTCAGAGCTCAACAACTTTTCCCCTGGAGTACTGGCACTTTTTTTAACACAAAAAAGCACTGGTTGATACTACGGTCAATTTTTTTGCCCAGAACTCATTGCCCACCATCTTCTAGGAGTGTTCTGCTTGTTAATCTCCATAGGGGGTAATGTACAAAACCCCTCAGAGGGGTTACTGGTTACTTAGCAATTGTTTGTGTGTCCTTATACTATCCACCTGCCTTCACCTGTGCCTTAGAGTTTTGTATTTCTGGACTGTAGTCTAGGTAGAATCAGCTAAGGTGATTGGGGATGGGATGTGTGTATTCATTTTACATAAACAGGACATATGTCTTCCTCCTATGAGTGCTTCTGCACTCTGCAGTGCATTGAGCGTTGTTATACAATACTGCCCCTTGATTCCAGAGGTGCTAGATCCCATAAGTGTGAATGCACACAGAGGCAGCTCTCCAGGAATAATAGGTAAACTCCTTTTTTGTTGTTGTTGTTGTAGCTGCACCTGCCAAAAGGTTCTAGAGAGGGGAGAAAGATGAGGCCACCTTCTTTCCAACTGGGGTAGAGGAGTGGCACTTCAAATTTGAAGGTCTCCCTTTTGATAATAATGTAAGATGTGTTCTGGGGCAGCACACTGTTTATGGCAAACAGGTCACATGCTTTTTATGGCAAATAAGGTTTCTTTGCCTTAAATTCTTTCTGGTTCCTCTGCCTCCTTATTCTATGTAATGCATTGGGCCAGTAGGTTTTTCATTCAGCTATATTGTGCATATAGTATTCACTTTTGAGCCAAGCAAAAGAGATGCATTGAACATGGCTGTACTTGAGCAACAGCTGCCTCCATAGCTTGTTTGAAACTAGTAACATTAAGTTCTTCTGACGATGGAACAGTGCATGCTGCAGCCATCATCTTTCATAGGTCACCCTGTAGGTCAGCAGTGAAGATGGTGATCTGATCTAATAGTGGTATTTTCAATAATTGCCTTTCATTCCTATCACCAAACTTTATAATGGTCAACATTAAAATAAGTGACTTGGAGTTCAAGATCTGACAGCTTAGATAACCAACTTAGCAGCATGTTTTGATTTACTTTCCAAATACACAAGGAGAACCACAAAACTATTGGAACCCCCCAATCCCTTGGAGATGATGCCACTGGAAGGCTCCTCATAAACCCATTCTGGGGAGACCAGGATCTGAGGAGATGACATCCTCACAGGGACCCCACCTCAAAGTGCTGCCTCCTGTGGAGGTTAGGCCCTGAGGATATCTGACTAGAAGAGCATCACTTTCACATGTGGAGCCAGAAGAGCTCTCAGGGTAGGTTTCTGAGAGAACTCCACTGACAGCCTGGTCTCCACAGGGGGGATAATTGCTCCAAGGATCATGCAATTTAATAAAGACAAATGGAAAATGCTACACTTGTGAAGGAAAAATCAACCTCATTAAGTACAAAATGAGGAATAACTGTCTAGGTGGTAATACTGCTGAAAGGGATTTGGGTGTTATTGAATGTAAGTCAACAATGTGATACAGTTGTAAAGAAGACTAATATGCTGGGATATATTAACAGTCATGTTTATATGCAAGACACTGCTGGTAATTGTCTTGCTCTGCTTGGCACTGGTGAGGCCTCAGCTTGAACGCTATGTCCAGTGTTCTTTTGAAAGATAAAAATTAGAGACTCCAAAGGACAGGAACATAATTGGCAAAAGATTTAGAAAATCTTGCCTATGAGGAAAGATTCAAAACACGAGAAGAATGAGGAATACCTGAAACAGTGTTCAAATGAAGGGCTGTGAAGAGGATGTGATCTCATGCTCACTGAAGGTAGGACAAGAAGTAATGAGCTTAATCTGCATGGATATTAGGAAGTGTACTTACGGTCCGGAATAGGGTTCCAAGGGAGGTTGTGAGATCTCCATCCCTGTTGGGCATGGTCTAGGTTTACTTGTCCTGCTGCAGTGCAAGAGGCTCTACAGAGCTTAACTTGATGACCTCTCAAATTTCCTTCCAGCCCCAAATTTGTGATTTTTTTTTTTTTTTTTAACCTTCAAAAGTTTGTGTTTCTTTGTGTGTGTGTGTGTGTCTGTATCTTGGAAATTAATCTTCAGAGTATTGAGATGTGGCTTCTTGCCCTGGGGATGGCAAGGATGTGGAAGGGTAGGAGAACTAGTCCTGGAAGCTTGCGTAGAGTTGAACTTGAGCTTTGAGAAGTGAAATTTTTTTTGCTAATTATGCAGGTGTGCCTCTTTTTGGTGACTAGCAATACTGAATGGATGTAATTTTTGTAAAGGTGCAACGGTACAAAACACTGGTACTACTGTATATCGGATTGCCTGTATGTTATAAACACTTCAGTGTCTATAATGGTAAATCTTATGAAAAATCTCTATTACTTATATTTGGATCCACAGCTGTTCAGCTGCTTTTAATTCTATCTCATGCCTTGTCATGAAGGAGCTAATAGAGAGATCTTTGATCCATTTTTTTATTTTTAGGCCTGTGGCTATATGGCAATGTTAGTTGTGAAAGGTGCCCTTTTTTTTTTTCCCCCTCTGAAGAGTATTTGACAGATCCCTCTCTGGATACTGTATTAGAATTAGATTCTGAGGTGGCATTAAAAAAAGCTGATGTGAGTGTTTTGTGTATTTGTGCTTTCATTTTGTGGTTCCTCAATGAGGAGAGCTGAACAGCTATTGACACAGAGCTCAGTGGACTCTTCTTTTTGTGTTTTCTTTTTTGTTCAGACATTTGCTAATCTAGTTTTGTGGACTGAGCTGCACTTTCTTCCCTGAAGCACTAAATTTTTATTCAGGATGAATAACTTGGAGCCCACAATGTCTGTGCTGTTAACAAATTTCATTTGAATTTCTGCATTCTGGCTTGCTAGCCTCTCATTGACCTAGCCTAAAAACATTAAAGTATTTCTTGATCTGCAGAAACTCACACACAGAAACCCTTGTTTCTGCAGTGATGCAGAGGAAGAAATGCTAAATATGCAAAAAGTACCCCTCTCTCCACCAAAAAACACACCAAAAACCAAACCAACCCCTTCTCTTTTTGTGGGATGCTTTAGTATAGTGCCCTCTTGTGGCAGAACTTCAGCACAAACAACTAGCTGATGTCACAAAGTCAAGATTTTTACATATCTTGTTTAGGTAAAGGCTCATATGTAACTGTCCTGTATATCTTTCACTGCTGTAGCTTATGTTTGAATGTAAAATGGACAGTGTACCTTGGCCATTAACAAGATTGTTCTCCTATGTACTGAAATTAGTGTTGTTTCTTGGAGTGATGTCCCTGTGGGACTCCACTTCAGGTGATTCTGTGCCTCTGCCACCCTCTCAGGTCTTTCTCACCAGCCTTGTTCTGAGTCACAGCCTTTGCATGACTAACTTTAAGCTATAGGAGATGTATTAGTTTGATATTTCCCTGTCACTTTTTTCTGTTACTTGAAAAAAAAGTCTAGTTCTGTTAGCCACTTCCATTGGAAACGTCACGTAAGAATGAGCTGGTCTCTAGCTTTAACTGTTGCCTTTCTTGATGAGAGACCATTCCTGTCTGGAATAGACATTGTTCCTCTACTGTTTATAGGAAGTGCATCTACTGCTAATTGCCACTCACCCTGCAATGGAGGGACCTCCAAAAACAGGTTAAGAAGAATTACCACCTCTCCTCCAAAGGGAAACTTGAAAGAAACATGCTGACTCTCTCAAAATGATTGGTACTAACTGCTGTGCAGCCAATTCTGATGAGTTGTTAGAATCCTCCAAGTAGGCAGACTTGAAGGATTACAGAGACAAGACTCAGAGGGGTAGCTGAGTTAGTCTTGTGGCACCTTAGAGACTAACCTGTGTGTGTGTGTGTGTGTGTGTGTGTGTGTGTGAATAAAAATAAATATAATCGTGAGTCGTCTGAAGTGGGTTTTGCCCACGAAAGTTCATGATCACACACACACACACACACACACACACACACACACACACACAGAGTCTCCAAGATGCCACAGGACTACGTGTTTTTAGAGACAAGATTGCCCATTCTGTCATGGCACCAAGTGAGGCAACCAGGCAAATACCGAGCACCTATGCAATTTATCTTATGGTGCCATCTTCTGGCTCTCCAATGCGTAGCACAAACATAGGCACCAAAATCTATTCTTCCTATTTCAACACCATCCTTGGCTCCTATACTCATGGCACTGCAGTAATTCCCAGTCCCTCAACAATTGCCACTGATGCTTGCTTGGATACTATGAATCCAATACCACAGCAATTTCTCCTACGCGAGGACTTAGTATTTTCTGTGCCATTGGAATCATCTCTTCTTGGTACCAACATAGATTTTGTATATTTGGCACAGTTATTACATCTCAAAAAGATCTGCATCTTTTTCTAGTGAGAGAGGATGACCAGGAGGGAGATGTCCATTCCTTAGCCATCAAGGGAATTGTCAGACTGGAACAGCCAGGACACAGTTCCAGCTCTGATGCCAAGGGGAGGTATGGACATCCCTGGATGCCACTCCAAATGCCATTCCTATCATAGTGGTCATATTGCGACCTGTGGGTTTGCATGCAGGCAATGCTATTTCAAGCCTCTCAACACCTCCAGGGAAAGGCGGAGATGTTCTACGTCAGAGGCAGGGCCTACGAGTCCCCTGAGGAGACTTTTGAGGAAACAGGAGGCTCTAGTTCAGGAGATCACACCAGCAACCAACATCTCCTCTTCTTCCTCAGATGATGACATCCTGCCCCTACCACCTACAACAGAAGACTATTTTAAATTATTTTCAGGAGCTGTTTAAAGGAATTGCAGACACACTCGAAATATCTCTGGAAGAGGTTGAGGCTAACGTGTAATATGCCCAACTTACGTTGGGACTCAACCTCTTCCAGAGATATTTGGAGTGTGTCTGCAATAGCTTTTCCCATAAATGAAGCACTCATGGATCCTACTGAGACCATTTGGCAGAGTCTCCCAACAATCTATCTTAAAAGGGCAGATAAATATTGCATCCCATTGAGGGGCTTAGAATTTTTCAGTTTTCACAACTCAGTCTCATTGGTGGAGATTGGTCAACGTACAGGGCAAGAAACAGCTCTCAAGAACTAATTCGTGTGATAAACTGGATCTTTCAATCATAAGGCCTATTTATTAGCAACCTTGCTGTTCAGAATAGTCAACTATGAAGCACTGGTGGCCAAACACAATCACATGAATTACACCAAAATGTCTGAATTATCTCTGAAGATACAAAAAGAGCAATTTAAGTAATCTCTGAATGCCATCTTCTGGCAAGAACAGCGCTACAAGCATCCTTAAAAGAAGCAGAAATTGTGGCAAGATCCATCATACCAGCCATAGTAATGCAGTATGCCTCTTGGCTTCACTTGTCTGGGTTCCCAAAGGAAGTACAATCCACTTCCAAGTATCTTCTTTGAAAGCCCAAAATTGTTCTTTAGTAAGACCAATGAATCAATTCACACACTTGAAAGAGTGCCTTTTTCTGGCCTCTTAAGCATCTATACATCTTGACAAAAATGAAGACAAGGCAGACTTGCACAGCACAGTGGTCAAGACTGGGGCCTTACACTCGGCCACGTAAATGGTACATCACTCAGACTAAGATGGACAAAATGTAGGCCACTTCCATCTCAACCTTCATCACAACAACTTATCTCAAAAAATCAAACTTGATGGTTTGTTTGAGGCTCGGAGACTTCCATCATTTCAAGGTGCTAAAACCACTTTCTGCTGTTGTCCCTTTATAGACCATTTGATACTGTTCAGAATGTTTAACTATTACTTTGGACAAATGGGTGCTGGAAACTCTCAATGCTATTTACTCCATCCAGTTAATCGCCATTCCCACACTCGCTTGCCATCCTTCCTTCTTCAGGGACTGCCTCTCAGGAGCACCTCTTTAAGACCAGTACGGTAGGATCTTAAAGATACTAACACCAGAGTTAGTTACAGCTTACTGGTCAACTGAACACTAGGTGCAAACGGAAGTCCGCCATCAGGCAACAGTGCAGATACCCCTCCTTCAATCCCCAAAAAGCAAATACTATATGGGGTGGAGGTTGGGGCTGCAGCTGAACTGGGGTGAGTACATGGAGGGGGGAATCAGAGGGTGGTTCTAGAGGCAGAGGAGGGTTGTGACTTCTGACCATTGGGAGCACTGGCACTCAGGACTTCAGCTCTGCAGCTCCATTCTTGATTTCAGCTCCACAGGGAACACCAAGGCTCAGGGTTTTAATTACATGGAGAGCTTTGTCTTCAGCCCTAAAGCTTCCTCTGTAGCTGAAGTCCTGAACCATGGCACCCCTCCACTGAAGCCTGGAGTGGAACTATGTGGAGCTACAGCATGCCCCTCCAACTCTGGCTGAAGCCAGGAACAGAGCTGCAGGCCTAAAGCCCCAAACCCTGGCGCCCCCTGCAAGCCTGAAATGGAGAGTGGAGTTGTGGGGCTGAAGCCTAAACCCTAGTGCTCCCCCAGATGTAAGTGCTGAGCCCCAATGCTCCAGAAGATCAGAAGCCTTGACCTACACCACACTCACCCACAGCTGCGGCCCAGATTCTCAGTGTGCCTGAAATCCATAATCCCATCTTGAGAATTATGGGACAACCTCCATAACCAAGGTGTCCATAACTCTGTATACCATTTCCTACAATTGGGTGTTGTAGAACCAGTACTAGTACAGCACAGAAGTAAGGACTTTTATTCTCATTTATTTTTCCAGAATGGAGGTGCATTCTCTGCTTAAGAAACCTCAACAAGTTCATCAAAACACAAGGATTCAGGATGGTTACTTAAGTAACAATAATTCCAGTACTGAAACTAGGGGACTGGTTTTTGGCACTTGATTTTCAGGTTGCATACTTTCACATAGCCCTACATATGTCACATAGGTGGTTCCTCCAATTTGATTTGAGACGAGCACAATTGGTACAATGTATTGCTATTTGGTTGCTCCACAACCCTGAGTCTCTTCCAAAAGGATCGCAGTGGTGGAGGTCCGCCTCTGCAAAGAAGTGGTCATGATCTACTCCTATTTAGTTGACTCTCTACTTAAGGCCTTCATTCAGGAAGAGGCCATAAAAGCCACACAAGACACGGTCATTCTTTACAAAACTTGCACTCCCAATAAACATTCAGGAGTTAACAGTGATACCAGTACAAGAACTAGAATTCATTGGGTGGTGGGGCATCTAAACTCTTTGCAGGGGAAAGCCTCACAATCACCACACATATTTACCACTGTAGTGCTGATCAGATTCACTAGGGTGAATATCCCACAGACATCCATATACAGACAAGAAGTGGCACTCCATATTCTAGAAATTAGAAGGCCACTAGTTTATCTTGAATGGACTAAATCATTTATGAAAGCAGTAAAGATGTTACACTCTCTTAAGGATAAATGTAAAGGAGAAGCCATATCCAAACACAGACTCTCCAAATGGATTTGAGTGCATTTACCTCTCCTACCATCAACACTAACTACGGTGTCACCAGGGGTTAGAACGCATTCTGCAAGGTTGCTGTCGACCAGTAGACTTCCTTAATATACCTGTTACAGACATATGTAAAGCAGCCAGTTTTGCATTAGCCTACACATTCATTCAGTACTATGGAATCAAGCAAGACTCTTCATTTGGCACTTTACTATGCGTCATGGTCCTATCATTGATCACAGCTCCAGCTCCAAAACTTCTCCCTTCTACTGAGGGGGCACTGCTCTAGGGTTACCTGAAGTGGAACACCCACACTAATATCACTTGGAGAAAAAGAAATCGTTACTCAACAGCTACAGGAACCATGGTTCCACGAGATGTGCACCCATCTGGAAACACTACTACCCATTTTCTCTTCTACTTTGGAGTTCTTGGAAGGTCCTCTACAGTACAGGAGGAGTGGTGGTGGTGGTAGTAGTGGTCACACAACACTAGTTAATTGCCACTGACAGTGTGAGATGGGGAGAGCATGTGCGTGACCCAACAGGATATTGCTCTAAAAATTCACAGAGCCAGGGGTACAGTCATGTGAAGTGGAGCATCTGAAGGGAGACACATCTCAAAGAATGTCAGTTACTGCAGAAGGTGATTTTTCCTTCTCTCTACTTATGCATAGTGCAGTAGGTGGTAGTGGTTTCTACACAATGACTTCATCTTTTAGAAAAAACATGGATTCAGAGATCATGTATGTGCGCATGGAATTCCTGAGGCAGCAGATTGATGTGCACAAGACCAAAAGATGATGCTATAGCTTCACAGAAAGCTTTAGATTTGCCTTGTCAATGTTGTGTGTTTTTTAATTTTAGGGTGTAGAAGGAGGAATGGTTACTTAAAGGGATCAACCTGGGAACTGCTGGCCCATTGAAAAATCCCGGGTTCTGAAAAAGTAAACTCTGAAAGTGAATACATACTTCTCCAATTATCCATTCTCTCTCTCCCCTCCTCCCCCCAACCCACATAAAATAAGCCAGTGCCTGGTATAGTGAAGTATTGGAATACTGTTGTGTGAGTAGGTATTTTTGTTGGATCACTAGCTAAGACGGTTATCTGAATCAATTATGCAGGTTATCAAAAGTGAAGACCAAACATTTACTAAGTGAAAGGAGGTTGCAGTAAGGTATGTAGCACAGGGCTAAATAAGTTGTCTTAGTGCAGGGTGCCTTTTTTAAATGAGTCTTATCAAACACAGTTTGTAGATGATATGTTGCCAGGGAGACTTCTAACAGGTGATCTTTTAGCTGAGAAATAGAACACAAATGGCTATTACATAAACATTGACTGTAACAGATTCTGAGAGAGGAGTACGCATAAGATTACTGCTTCATTCAGAACTTGCTCGTTTGATGGTCCATAAATATAGCAACTCAGAAGAGCTTGATCTCTAGCTAATCTACATGAAGGTCGACATGGGGAGGGGGAAAATAACCTACTGCAGGTTCTAAAAAAAATTGTGTTTTGTGGACCACTTCAGAATTGCTGACCACTTAATGATCTTTCCAAATCTCTCCCCCTGTCATGGCAGCCCTGGAACTTGGGAAAGTTGCTTCTCTGGCTGCCACAGCCTTGCTTGTCTCAATTTCCCCCCTAATTCCACTGCTCCCTCCCACAAAACCCATATTCTCTCCCTGGCCATCACTTCACCTAATGTAAGTCTTCTCTAGGGTCCAGGTACCTAATAAGTGGAGTCACGCCTGCATGTTGCTATTTGGGTAGGTGGCCCTTCATTCTGTTGTGTGCCGGCACCCAGTATTCGTCTTAGAAGGAATAACTTGTGGACCAAGCTTCCAGGTAAGCTGTGTAACGGCGCAGCTGTTTAATGAGCCACACCCAGAGGCTCAGAGCTCCTGTGCAGGGAGCTCAGCTGACCAGCTGGAGGAGGGCCCCTCTCACTGAGCAGAAATGAAGGAGCTCTGAGAGCACATATGGAGGGAAGATGAGGAGGGAGTAAGTGTGTGGGTGGAAGTTGTAGGGTAGGGGAGTTTGGGGAGATGAGGAGGATGAGGGTGAGAGTAAGTGATAATGGGGAGTCAGGGAGAGGGGAGTTTGGAGAGTCCAATTTCTGCTGAGAGAGGCAGAAATCCAGCACTCTCCTCGGTTGGAAAGGGGAAGGGGAGACTGACTGCATGGGATAGGTGGAAGAAATGGGGGTGGGTGGGAGTTGGCATTGGGATGAGGTGGAAGTGGACAGTGAGTTTGTGCTGTGTGCTGTCCTGATTTCTACCTAGGCTGCTGGTGCCTGCAAGTCTGAGAAGTAGGATTTGATCCCAGCCCCTTGCTGTGATGGGAGAGGCAGATGGCACAAGGGTGGGTGGGTGAATGGGTGGGTGCTGGCATTGTGCAGTGAGGTGGAGGTCGGGTGAAGTTTTGTTCGGGGGTGTCCTGATTCACTTGATTCTCTCCAATCTGGACTGCGACTCTTTCTGGCTAGGTGGGTTGGAGTTGGGGGTGGGAAAGCAGGCTGCATGAGGTGTGTGTGTGTGCCCTAGGACATTTGCATAATTATTTCAAACAATTTACATAGGTGCTAATGGCTTAAGGTAAGAAATAAAAAGATTCTTGTAACAATTTTTTTGGAGTGTTGTAGATATCGAAAACTCATCTTCATGATTTTTTAAAAAGCTTGTTGTTCTAATTAATACATGGTATATTGTATTGCATTAAGGCCAGATCTTTGATAGACTTCTAGTTCTTATGAGTCAGAAGTAGCAAGTAGTAGTTGTGATGCTAGTTGTTTTGTAGGATGAAATCTCATTTGCAAGCTGTTTGAAACATGGATCTCTCTACAAATCCTGAAGCCATGTGTTAATTTTCTCTGAGGCTTTCTATTCTTTGAGATGGTGACACACACAAGGTGACAGTTTTTCAAACCAGGAGAACTTTTTACAGGTCTCTGTTTCACTTGTTCCTGGATAGCATGGATCCTAAACATTCCCCAGAGAAATGTATAAGCCTGAGTGAATGTCTTTTACTCTCCTTTTCGGTGTCAGTAAATATTGTATTAATATTGGCAAGGAGAACATGACTATTTCTAGTTGACTCATAGATCTGTTTAGCATCTTAAAGCTGAGCTACGTGTGGATAATATGCATTTTGATGTGTTCGCTAGCTTGAGTTAGAAAGGATAATACATGTACTCCAAGGGTAGCGTTAATTTTCTTTATTTGATTTTTATATTAAATATTGTAAGTACTGTTCCTTGTTAACTATGCCTTGTTTTAATATTTTCTTCCACACCTAAGGACTGTTTAACACAGTGGTCACCAACCAGTAGATCGGGAATCTACTGGTAGATGTTGGAGCCTCTGACAGGTGATCCTGACTGGTTTGGCGAAAAGGCTATCAAGCGCAGCGCTTCAGCTAACCCTTCCCCCCACTGCTATGCATCTCCTGCCTTTGGCCTTGGAGCTGCCTGTCCTCATCCTCCTCCCCCCTCCCCCGCCACAGAAAGGATGCGGGGGGTGGGGGAGGTGGCACAGGGTTTGGGATGGAGGGAGTTTGCTAGCTGCTTTTGAGTGTGTTGCAGGGCCAGAGCAGGCGTGAGCCTGCATTAGCCCCACTGCACCACCACTCAGGAGCCACCTGAGGTAAGCAGTGTCCAGCTGGAGCCCGAATCCCAAGCCCCTGCCCCAGTCATGAACCCTCTCTGTACCCCAAAGCCTTGCCCTAGCCTGAGCCCCCTGGATCCAAACTCCCTTACAGAGCTTATACCCTGAACCCCCTGCTGCACCCTGGCCCCTGGCTCAGCTCAGAGCCTCTCTTACACTCCAAATCCTTTAGCCCAAGACGAGAGCCTGTGCCCCAACCCTTTTGCCCCGCCTGGTGAAAGGAAGGGAGGATGGGAGAGGGAGGGAGGATGGAGTGAGCAGGGGCAGGGCCTCAGAGAAGGGGCATGAAGGATGAGGGGCAAGGGTATTTGGGTCTGAGGTAGATCTTGGATTGCACTTAAATTCAAAACGATTTTGTGCTTAAAGGTTGGAGACCACTGGTTTAACATATATATTTCTCTAGGTTTTTTGTTAGTACTGGTAGTGCGCACAGACACATTATCTCAATATTGGTATTGCGCATAGGAAATTTCAACCTGCCCAAGGATAGAAAATGTTGGAGGGAGCACTGCTGTGGACCACCTGAATAGATCTTCATGGACCACAATTTGAGAACCTCTGATCTAGTGATATGTGAAAGGTATTTGAAGAATTGGACCCTAAGTATAGTCCTTCCCCGAACTTTGTTGAAATGAGATGACTGAACAAAGGTTGAAAAGGCTGTTGCCCTGCTTTGTTCCTTTTATACTAGAACTTTCTCGAAGGCAATTGCTTTCTTTCTGCCAGTCCCCTGTGTTGAAGCATTGTGTATAGGTTTTGTAGACACTTGATTGTTTAGTCCTTACGAGCAAGTAGACAGACGACCCAATAACAATGAAAAATTATTTGTAAGTGCTTCTATTGTATAAATATTTTTCTGTCCATTATCCTGTTTGTTGCTTCTGTGTTTGTTCTGGTAGAGCAAAATGCAATGTGGCTGCACTATACAGGCAGTCCCCGGGTTACGTACAAGATAGGGACTGTAGGTTTGTTCTTAAGTTGAATTTGTATGTAAGTCGGAACTGGTACATATTGTAGGGGAAACTCTAGCTAAACATTTCTCCAGAGCTCAGTTTTATTCTCCCACACCTCACTTCCTCAGTCCTTTATTCTCAAGCTGAGGTGTCTGCTGAGAAAAGCCGCTCCGCGTCTCCCTGGTCTGCTGGGGGGGGTGGAGAGCGCAGCTAGTGCGGGGTTGCCTCACACCGTTTGTAAGTAGGGATCCGATGTAAGTTGGATCCATGTAACCCGGGGACTGCCTGTATAGCTCTGTTTACACTTACAATGAAGCCTCGCCTGGTTTACATCTCACATCTTTTTAGACAATCACTTGTCTTAAAAGGCTTACTATTCTGTTTTAGTATTGACTATTACAAAAAGGGAAGTACTTAACTTTGCTACTGCTGAGCCCTGAACCTCTCCAAGTTACATAGTTGAAGTAATGCTACAGAGAGACTGACATTTTTCCAGACTGAATTAACTGTTGAATTGATTCATAATATGGACCCAGTGCATTGTAGTATTGCATGATTTAAAAGGTGGTGGTAACGTGCACCTACAAGTTAAATGATATGTTTAGCAACGCCCGTTCCTTTCGTTGTACATGAAGCTACCTATTGGGAATCTCAAATGTATTAGCTGTTCCTAAAAACAGGAAAGCCAAATGAAAACCTATCAAGACCCAGCTGTAAATGTTTGAGTATGCGGATACATTGAGCTGCCAAGAGGCAAGTACGTCTTACGGGAACTTAAGCTACATCTTGCCTATACAGCCTGCCTGTGGGACCCTGAGATGGAGGAAATTCCTCTTAGTCATCCTCTTCCTGACATGCTGTGCTTATGGTCTTGAAATATTGTACCATTAGGTTCACCAAGGTAGACATCAACATTATAGTGGTTTGATGCACAACAGGATCCATCATGGTGGCCATGATTGCATTGCTATGGCATCTGTGTGGGCAACCAGGACCAAAAAAGCACAGAAAGACTGTTTCCCATTGATCTGCAGCAAGGGAGGGGGAGATGACATGAACCCATAACAATCTGCTGCACAGATTTGGTCCTGGCATGCACCAGGAGCATAACCCAGAATGCGAAGTGGTGCAGGCAGTGTAGGATAGCTACCCACAGTGCATCGCTCTCAAAGAAAACAGCAGTCTCCCTAATGGGGATGTGCTATGTTTAAGTACATTCAATTCCTCCCTGCAGTGGAGACTGTCAGAGTGTAGACCATAAGAACATAAGAACATAAGAACGGCCGTACCGGGTCAGACCAAAGGTCCATCTAGCCCAGTATCCTGTCTGCCGACAGTGGCCAGCACCAGGTGCCCCAGAGGGGGTGGACCGAAGACAATGATCAAGCGCTTTGTCTCCTGCCATCCCTCTCCAGCCTCTGTCAAACAGAGGCCAAGGACACCATTTTATCCCCTGGCTAATAGCCTTTTATGGACCTAACCTCCATGAAATTATCTAGCTTCTCTTTAAACTCTGTTATATTCCTAGCCTTCACAGCCTCCTCCGGCAAGGAGTTCCACATGCTGACTACACGCTGTGTGAAGAAGAACTTTCTTTTATTAGTTTTAAACCTGCTACCCATTAATTTCATTTGGTGTCCTCTAGTTCTTCTATTTAGGAACTAATAAATAACTTTTCTTTATCGGCCCTCTCCACACCACTCATGATTTTATACACCTCTATCATATCCCCTCAGTCTCCTCTTTTCTAAACTGAAAAGTCCCAGTCGCTTTAACCTCTCCTCATACGGGACCCGTTCCAAACCCCTAATCATTTTAGTTGCCCTTTTCTGAACCCTTTCCAAGGCCAAAATATCTTTTTGAGGTGAGGAGACCACATCTGTACACAGTATTCAAGATGTGGGCGTACCATAGTTTTATACAGGGGCAGTAAGATATTCCGGGTCTTATTTTCTATCCCTTTCTTAATAATACCTAGCATCCTATTTGCCTTTTTGACCGCGCTGCACATGTGGAAGTTTTCAGAGAACTGTCCACGATAACTCCAAGATCTCTTTCCTGATTTGTCGTAGCCAAATTAGCCCCCATCATACTGTACGTATAGTTGGGGTTATTTTTCCCGATGTGCATTACTTTACACTTATCCACATTAAATTTCATTTGCCATTTTGTTGCCCAATCGCTCAGTTTGGTGAGATCTTCTTGGAGTCCCTTACAGTCTGCTTCTGTCTTGACTATCCTAAACAGTTTGGTATCATCCAAAACTTTACCACCTCACTGCTTACCCCTTTCTCCAGATCATTTATGAATAAGTTGAACAGGATTGGTCCTAGGACTGACCCTTGGGGACACCACTAGTTACCCCTCTCCATTCTGAAAATTTACCATTTATTCCTACCCTTTGTTTCCTGTCTTTTAACCAGTTCTCAATCCAAGAAAGGACCTTCCCTCTTATCCCATGGCCATGTAATTTACACAAGAGCCTTTGGTGAGGGACCTTGTCAAAGGCTTTCTGGAAATCTAAGTACAGGCAGTCCCCGGGTTACATGGATCCGACTTACATCGGATCCCTACTTACAAACGGTGTGAGGCAACCCCGCACTAGCTGCGCTCTCCCCCCTCCCCCCCCAGCAGACCGCCGAGACGCGCTGTGGTCCCACCGCCCACGTCCTCCGCGGCAAGAAAAGCGCTCCGCGTCTCCCTGGTCTGCTGGGCCCCTCCCAGCAGACCAGGAGACGCGGAGCGGCTTTTCTCAGCAGACACCTCAGCTTGAGAATAAAGGACTGAGGGAAGTGAGGTGTGGGAGAATAAAACTGAGCTCTGGAGAAATGTTTGGCTAGAGTTTCCCCTACAATATGTACCAGTTCCGACTTACATACAAATTCAACTTAAGAACAAACCTACAGTCCCTATCTTGTACGTAACCCGGGGACTGCCTGTATACTATATCTACTGGATCCCCCTTGTCCGCATGTTTGTTAACCCCTTAAATTTAAAGGACCACACAATTTAAATAAGCCTGGGCTTATTGGTTAATCCTGTTAACTATATGCAACCCCCCCTTGCTGCCTCTGTATCAGAAGCAGCAAGGGGGAAGGACGACGGGGGAGCCAGTGCGGAGAGTGAGGAGCTGATACACACGGGGAGCCAACTTTTAAGTTGGCTCTTGGCACGTGCCGGCTCCACAGATGCATCTCCGCCTCCCCCTGCTGCCTCCTAGAGAGGCAGTGGGGCTCTCCGGCATCTCATGGATCAGCCTTTGTCTGCAGTGAGCCTGGGTCTGCCACGGAGAGCTTGGAACTACCACCTTGGAACCCCTCTGGCCTGTGGGAATTCAGACGCTCCACATAGACAGGCTGCTTCCACCCTGCACTGCTGCCTTTGATAGTCCCTGCATCCTGGGGACTATTGAGTAGTTGTGGGACTGCTTAAATTTGATGCGGTTACATGACTATTCAGTTACACGCTATCTAACCTCTCTAGTGGGGACACAGACCTTCAACTTTGCAAAAATTTGGTGACCAGAAATTGACTGTAATAGATTTGACCTCTTACCATGTAGACATGATCTTAGAGATAGGGAAAGGTTATGCATGTTTCTACTGGTGTTTTCTCTTTGCAATGAAAACACAAGAGGGAAGGGAGTTGGTGAGGCTGTACCTTGCTTGGCATGTCTGACTTGAAATGTTTTATCCATCATTGCACCATGTACAACAACTCTGATACAGACAGCTGTCTCCCAACTGAAAGATATTGCAATGGAAAATGCATCAATAAATAGCATCTGCCAAGAAAAAAAATGGAGTGGTACTGACTTGAACAATTGTTTCTCTTGCTGCCTGTCTTGTTGCCAGGATCCTGGCTCTACAGAAGTACAAGTCATGTGCCAGACAGTCTTGCTTGCTTATTTTTTTTTTTTTCTAGCTTGTCAAAACAATTTAATGTAGGTGGAAAGAAATGAATGAAATGAACAGTGTGGGCTTGATGCATCTGCTCCACTGTATTCTGAAGGCAACCTTGTGGTTGTGATATGACACTGAGACCTTGGGGGTGGATATCAATTCAGGAAGAACAATGCTGTCCATTTTATGCAACACTAAAAATATTCAGGCTGTCAAACCCTTCTCAATTTCACTTCTTAAAATGGATTTTAACTACTTGATCGCCTTGGTAGTGTAGCCTGGTGCCTGGAAAATGCCAAATGATCACATTATTTCTTGTAAATTTTAGATTTTGATGCTTGTTTTTACTCTTGTTCCATTTCAGTGAATGAGCCATTCCTTGCTCCCTCCCCCAAAAGGTTGCTTATAGTGGCAGAAGTATGAATTTCTATTAACTCATTGAAGTGAAGGATGTCAAGATTCCAGTCTCTTCTGCTGCTGTTTCATAATTGTTTCTCCTGTCACTATAGTTGGATCTGCATTGCTGAACTGAGTGCAGACATCACTTAGCTGCTTTCTTTTTTTTAACGTTCTGTGGTGTTTGACTTATTCCTCTCTTTACTCTGCTTGAAACGTGTTAATGTTAATCTGCTGGCTTTTCAACATCTAGTCAGAATACTTGGAATTGATAGTGACTCAGAGCAGTAGGTATGTGCTAAAATGATCACCTTACATACCTATTCAGATTTACAAAATGCTAAATAGGGCTCCTGTCCATAAAATTTGGGTGCCCTTGAAATCATTTAATTTTAAGTGGAGGAATTTAACCTGTTATGAGCAATCTCTTCTTTGCCTTCAGTTTTCCACCCTTTATTACTATTTCTCTCATTTCAAATTTTGGGAGGTAAAAAATGAACTTTATAGCAGGCCTCGACAGCCATCAAATGTGGAACCTGAAAATTTCCATTTTTTTGTAGATGCATTTCAGATAAGTAGTATTGAGGCAATGATTATTCTGCATCATCGGCTCTCTACCTAGAGATTGTAACAACCTTGCCATTCCTCTGTTGTTGAAAGGGAGAGTAGTCCAGCTCTATCTTGGCTAGAGGCAGGGGGAAGAGTCCTGATATAGAAAAGGTTGAAAACCACTGTGTCTCAGAAATATCTGTTGATATTGGTGACTTCTCTTGGTAATTCATTTATCTTGCTGCTTTTTTCTTCTTCATAGCTTTTGTGCTGCTTTGTACCTCTGTAACAGGGTTGGCTGACTACATCATTGTGGTGATGGATTATTTCATAAATCCAATAAAGGGTCCAGTTGTTAAGAAACAGTGGCTAAGAGTTCTTGCTTTTATTGAAGTGATACTTAAGGTCCCTGATCGTCCTTGTACAAATATAAGAGACTATCAGGTTGTTACATACTCAGCCCTGGTCTGCTCAACAAATTTGAGTCCAACTGCCTCATTTGGTTGTGGAAAATCCATACCTCCTGAACAACATATTTTTATTGATGTAACTGGTAGGGACAGTGCTATGCCCACAGGGAGACTTCTCCAGTCAACATATCTTATAATCTCCGGGAGTAGGAAAGTGCTTTATGATGATGGGAGATAATGTCCCATAAGCGAAGGTAGCATGTTCACTACACACTAGTGGCTCAGCTGTGTAGCTGCAGTGCTGTAAATGAAGACTAGCTCTCAGACAGCTCAGTAGAGTGGTGAAATGTGAATATGTGGATGGGAGTTATAGTCCATTTTCACACACAACTCTTACTATAGTACTAATAAGTTTTAGGCTCTATAAACTAGAGGCTTTGTCTACACTTCTAAAATTAAAGTGCTGCTGTGGCAGTGACTTGAAAATGAGTGTGACCACAGCAGGAGTGCTGGGAGAGCACTCTCCATGTAAACTAAGGATGTTAAATTGCGGTTAATTGACTAGACCATAGTCACCTCCACATTCCTCTTTGGAAATGTACGAGAGCCCCTGCTGGGGCTCTTGTGTATATATCAAAGGAGGAATGCAGAACTCCATGTGCAGCCTGGGGCCAGAGGGAAGTCCCTCTGCCTCCTAGCTGCACAGGGGCTTGCCTGCTTGGAAATGTACAAGAGTCCCCAGCAGGGGCTCTTGTACATTTCAAAGCCATGTAGACTGAGGTCAGCGAGGGACTCCCCAGCTGACCTTGGGCTCAACAGCGCTGCCCCAGGGCAGCTGCTGCACAACTGAGCCATGGATCAGCTGTACGGCTGCCCCTTTGAAACGCTGCCTTGGAGTTTCAAAGGGGCTCGGCGGCATTTCAGCAGAACCCGGGATCAGCTGGGGACTCCTCAGCTGACCCTGGATTCTGGGGAAATGCTGCGCAGAACCGGAGGTTAGCTAGGGAGTCCTCGGCTGACCCCAGGCTCCACAGTGATTTGGCGTTGTAAAGGGGCAGCACTGCACAGCTGATCCCCGGCTCAGCTGTGCAGTGCTGCTGCTTTGAAGAACCCCTTCTCTCCCCCTCCGCCTTGACCTGATAGAGGCAGCGGGTGTGGGGGGAGGAGGGGAGGAATCGACTAGTCGACAGACTATCCAATAAGCATTTGCTTATAGGACAGTCAACTAGTCCTTAACATTCTTAATGTAAACCACCTCTATGAGGGAAGTAGTTAACTGTGTTGGGAGCCTATTTACATTTGGTGCTTTGAGCGCTGTAACTTGCTGCGCTGAGGTGTACGTGTGTTTTCACACCTGTGAGTCAGAAAGCTGCAGTGCAGCAAAGTGATAGAGTAGACTTAGCCTAAAAAGATGAATATTAAACTTGTCAGTTCCATCATTAGAGGACTAATTTTTTAAAATGTCTAGTTAAGTACATCTAAAAGCAGTTTGCTTGCAAGTACAAATGACCATTTTGATATGTAACTAGTCCTTTGGTGTTTGTGCAAATACATGATTTGGCAATATTTGCAAGTGCACAAACTAAAGACATAATTGTGCCTGGGTTCATGAAAAATTTAATTTCTAAATACCTTTATCGTTCTTCTATAAGCCTGAATGGATTTGCCTTAACAGTGAGGGGAATCTTGTAGTAGTTGTGAGTGTGATTATGGAAAGTGGAAGGAAAACTAATGTGACTAAAGTCAGGTCTATGCTACAGAATTACATCAGTATAACATCACTCTGGGGAATGACAACATGCAGTTATACTGACATAGCCCTCAATATAGACAGTGATATGTAGGCAGCAGGGCTTTTTCTGTTGATCTAGCTACTGTATCTCACGGAGGTGGATTGACTTCCATTGGTGTGGTAGAGTCTTGAATGAAATTAAAAAGACTAAAAAGACGTGGACTCTTCAGCTTAGAAAAGAGGAGACTAAGGGGGGATATGATAGAGGTCTCTAAAATCATGACTGGTGTGGAAAAAGTGAATAAGGAAAAGTTATTTACTTATTCCCACAATATAAGAACTAGGGGTCACCAAATGAAATTAATAGGCAGCAGGTTTAAAACAAACAAAAGGAAGTTTTTCTTCACTCAGTACACAGTCAGCTTCTGGAACTCCTTTCCAGAGGATGTGGTGAAGGCTGGAACTTTAACAGGCTTCAAAAAAGAGCTGGATAGATTCATGGAGGTTAGGTCCATCAATGGCTATTAGCCAGGATGGGTAGGAATGTTGTCCCTAGCGTCGGTTTGTCTGGAGGTGGGTGACGGGCAGGATCACGTGAGGATTACCTGTTGTGTTCCCTCCCTATCGGACATGTGGTATTGGCCACTGTTGGCAGACAGGATGCTGGGCTAGATGGACCGTTGATCTGACCCGGTATCGCCGTTCTTATGAAGTAGTACTAGATGCACTGCTGCAGCATTTTAGGTGTAGACCTGCATAGCATTAAGGTAAAGTTGGTACTTAAGTGTGGTCCAATGGACGAGTGGTGTCCCGCTTTCTACACAGGTCTGAAAAGTTAAAATATGAAAGTATTTGCCTTTTTTTAGTTGTGAAAAGATACTTCAACTTGTTGGTATACTTTATAAATGTGCAAACTTGTCCCAGATTATTAGGGCAATGTGACTTCTAGAGCAGATGCTTAGTTACTCACCTTACTGCTTTTTGCCATGACTCTTCCAGTGCTCGGTGTTGAATGTCAGTCTTCAGCACAACAGTTAGATTTGTAGGAATATAACATAAGGCTTGATGTGACTAGTAAGGACAAATGGCTGAACATATGTGCAGGCCTGTTATGAGTATGTATAAGGCCAGGAAGAACACTAGTTAAATTCTGTTTTGAGCTATGGTGGTAGCATTGCTAGGATGTGGGTAAGGTGAATGGTGCGAGTTTGAGATTAGATGTGGGGTAGTTACAATATGAGAGCTTAATGTAATGCAAACTGATTTCAGTGAAGCTTATGCTATGTCACTTTAGATAACAAAACCATTCAAGACAATCGGGAAACAAGGTTATTTCTCTCACTACAGTCTTGAGTTTCTCTGAACTTGTCTACAAGTAGTCCTATTGCTACAATTTTCTAGGTGTATAGAGTTCATCAAAATGCAATTAAAAAAGAAATGTTATGCTAAGTTTTTGTCTATAATTATTTAGCAAGCTCTTAAGCTTATTATAATAATATTTTTCAATAATAAAAGCTGATGTTAAATATTCAAAATATTTTTTTTTTTTGGGCTCATCTGCAATTTAACGTCATTTCAGTATGTGAATATTTATTGTGTAATATTAACACAGGTATATAGATGCTTCAAAAAATATTTGGCGTCAAGGCCCTGGGGCAGTGGCCAGGAATGTGATACACCCTGTACTGAGAGCAGCGTGTCTCATATTGAAGGTTTTATGTGCTGGCCCAAAAATTGAGAGCTTTTGCCAGGAAGTATGTGTAAATGATGCAGTTCTTCTGATACAGATATGCTGATATGTGGATTTTAAAAATGTGGTGCATTACTTTTAACTGTTATTGTGATTTCATATTGTTGAAACCAGTACTATTTCAAGTTTAACTGGTCCATATCCAGAGCTTTTATGGTCGCTTATTTTGGGTGGGGGTGGGGTGGGGGTACAAAAGATCCTATTAGTCTCACAGTCAGATCTACATTTGAGATGTACAATGACCTATAAACATATACATTGCTGCATGTGGGTCTTGGGCAAGTATGTTGTGTGTTTGTTTGGAAAGTTAACAAAAATTGCTGAAATGGGAAGAATTGGCAATATTGAATGTTAAGTTACCTATAAGCCATAAGCTTATAATATGACCTAGGGATGTAAGTGACTAGTTGACTATCAGATAAACATATGCTTTTCAGATAGTCAACTAGTGACTCGACTTGTCGCTTCTCTCTTAGAGGCAGCAAGGTGGGGGGAGAAGCGATGAGTCAAGTCACTAGCTGATTATCCAATAAGCATGTGTTGATCAGTCAACTAGTACTCTTGGAGAGAGGCAGCAAGAGCGGGGAGCAGGAGCCCGGGGATGGGAGGAGCCGACTTAAAAACTGGTGTCCTCTCCCCCCAGCATCATCTCCGTGGGTGGGAGGAGCAGGGGAGGCAGAGGCATAGTGGGGGACTGGGTGCAAGCTGGGACAGCTGATTCCCTGCTTGCGCCTGGGTCCCCACCCTGTGCTTCAGCCTTTTAAATACATTAAGAGCCTGGTGGCTCTTCATGCATTTAAAAGGTAGAGCTACAGTGGGGCTACTTCCCGGGGCTAGTCGATTAGCTGATTAAATGTCATTTAACATCTCTGATATGACTTTTCAATCGTATCGGTTCAGCCTTTTATTTTCGGATAATGTTGAAACTGGATTATAAAATATAATTAATTTGAGACATACATGTTTTAAAGTAGCCCGTTGTGGTTGACTAGTTTTTACTAAGCAGGCAATGATGAGCTGCATGTTAAAGTTATAATTATGAGCTCTGAATACCTTCAAGAGATGTTTCATAGAAATAGAATCATAGAACACTTCAACTATCCAGATATACGTTGGGAAAATAACATTGCAGGGCACAGACTATCCAATAAGTTCTTGGACTGCATTGGAGACAACTTTTTATTTCAGAAGGTTGAAAAAGCTACCGGGGGGAAGCTGTTCTAGATTTGATCCTAACAAATAGGGAGGAACTGGTTGAGAATTTGAAAGCGGAAGGCAGCTTGGGTGAAAGTGATCATGAAATCATAGAGTTCACAATTCTAAGGAAGGGTAGAAGGGAGAACAGCAAAATAGAGACAATGGATTTCAGGAAGGCGGATTTTGGTAAGCTCAGAGAGCTGATAGGTAAGGTCCCATGGGAATCGAGACTGAGGGGAAAAACAACTGAGGAGAGTTGGCAGTTTTCAAAGGGACATTAAGGGCCCAAAAGCAAGCTATTCGATGTGTCGGAAAGATAGAAAATACGGCAAAAGACCTTGGCTTAACCACGAGATCTTGCATGATCTAAAAATAAAAAGGAGTCATATAAAAATGGAAAGTAGGACAAATTACAAAGGATGAATATAGGCAAACAGCACAGGAATGCAGGGCAAGATTAGAAAGGCAAAGGCACAGAATGAGCTCAAACTAGCTACGGGAATAAAGGGAAAGAAGAAGACTTTTTATAAATACATTAGAAGCAAGAGGAAGACCAAGGAGAGGGTAGGCCCACTAGTCCGTGAGGAGGGAGAAACAGTAACACGAAACTTGGAAATGGCAGAGATGCTTAATGACTTCTTTGTTTCGGTCTTCACCGAGAAGTCTGTAGGAATGCCTAACATAGTCAACGCTAGTGGGAAGGGGGTAGTTTTAGAAGGTAAAATAAAAAAAGAACAAGTTAAAAATCACCTAGAAAAGTTAGATGCCTGCAAGTCACCAGGGCCTGACGAAATGCATCTTAGAATACTCAAGGAGCTGATGGAGGTATCTGAGCCTCTAGCTATCATCTTTGGAAAATCATGGGAGACAGGAGAGATTGCAGAAGACTGGAAAAGGGCAAATATAGTGCCCATTTATAAAAAGGGAAATAAGAACAACCCAGGTAACTACAGACCAGTTAGTTCCGTGGTCACCAACCGGTAGATCGCGATCTACCGGTCGATCTCAGGGGCTCTAAGAGTCGATCTTGAGCCCTCTCTGAACTGCGCACCTGCGCAGTACATTTACATTTGATTTCTTCATTTGAGCAGCAGCTACTCACCGAGCAACAACACAGTTGAGTAGCTGCGGGATGGTGGGAGCTGGGAGGTCAGGAGAGCTGAAACACCCTGGCTAGCTAGCTGCCACTTTCAGCTGAAAGAGGCTGCCCCGCGCTCCAGCTGATCGGGCGGCTTCTCCTCTGCGCCTGCCCACATGGAGCGTGGGGCACCCTGGCTGAGCGCCATGGCTGCCAGTCCACCTGGTCATGGCGCTCAGCCAGGGTGTACCACGCTCCACGTGGGCAGGCACAGAGGAGAAGCTGCCCGATCAGCTGGAGCGTGGTTCAGCCTCCTCCGGGCTGAAAGCCACAGCCAGCTGGCCAGGCAGCTGCTTCTCTTCGCTCCAGCCCGGCTGCCCTGCGCTCAGCTCAGGGAGGCTACACCTACCTCTAGCTGTGCTGGAGCAAGCTTCCCGGGCTGAGCTCAGGGCAGCCGGGCTGGAGCGAGGAGAAGCGGCTTCTCTTTGCTCCAGCCCGGCGGGAGCGCAGGATGAAGGCTTCCCTCCGTGGCTGGTGTAGGGGACTCCCTGCTCCCGAATCTTGTTCCCTCTCCCCTTTCAGGATTCCGGAGATATCCCAGAAAAACTGTTCTGTATCCGGGGTTGCGTTTGTTCTTCCGCTTTTTTTTAGTGGAAGAGCAAACATGCTCTTTTGGTCACCCCTATATTCCTCTTTCCATGAGGAATAAGGGGGCTTCCAAAAGAAGGGTTTTTTTTCTGACATTTGGTCCAGTCTAGACAGGCCAAATGTTGGAAAAACCTCTTCCTGCAGAAGATTTATTTATTTATTTATTTATTTTTTTTTTTTTTTAAAGCAGCAGTATAAGGATTGGGGATAGCAAGTGACAGAGAGGAGGAGAATAGAAGGGGCGGGGCTTCAAGGAAGGGGCGGGGCAGTAGATCTTGGCTTGGTCTGTCATTTAAAAAGTGATCTTGTGTGTAAAAAGGTTGGAGACCATTGAGTTAGTTTAACTTCTGTGCCAGGGAAGATAATGGAGCAAGTAATTAAGGAAATCATCTGTAAACACTTGGAATGTGGCAGGGTGATAGGGAATAGCCAGCATGGATTTGTAAAGAAGAAATCATGTCAAACCAATCTGATAGCTTTCTTTAATAGGATAACAAGCCTTGTGGATAAGGGAGAAGCGGTGGATGTGGTATACCTAGACTTTAGTAAGGCGTTTGATACGGTCTCACGTGATATTCTTATCAATAAACTAGGCAAATACAACTTAGATGGGGCTACTATAAGGTGGGTGCATAACTGGCTGGATAACCGTACTCAGAGAGTAGTTATTAATGGTTCACAATCCTGCTGGAAAGGCATAACTAGTGGGGTTCCGCAGGGGTCTGTTTTGGGACCGGCTCTGTTCAATATCTTCATCAACGATTTAGATATTGGTATAGAAAGTACGCTTATTAAGTTTGCAGATGATACCAAGCTGGGAGGGGTTGTGACTAATCTGGAGGATAGGGTCATAATTCAAAATGACCTGGACAAATTGGGTAAATGGTCTGAGGTAAACAGGATGAAGTTTAATAAAGACAAATGCAAAGTGCTCCACTTAGGAAGGAACAATCAGTTTCACACATACAGAATGGGAAGCGACCGTCTGGGAAGGAGTATGGCAGAAAGGGATCTAGGGGTTATAGTGGACCACAAGTTGAATGAGTCAGCAGTGTGATGCTGTTGCAAAGAAAGCAAACATGATTCTGGGATGCATTAACAGGTATGTTGTGAGCAAGACACGAGAAGTCATTCTTCCGCTCTACTCTGCGCCTTAGGCCTCATTGGAGTATTGTGTCCAGTTCTGGGCACGCATTTCAAGAAAGATGTGGAGAAATTGGAGAGGGTCAGAGAAGAGCAACGAGAATGATTAAAGGTCTAGAGAACATGACCTATGAGGGAAGGCTGAAGGAATTGGGTTTGTTTAGTTTAGAAAGAGAAGATTGAGGGGACATGATAGCAGTTTTCAGATATCTAAAGGGTGTCATAAGGAGGAGGAAGAAAACTTGTTCATCTTGGCCTCTGAGGATAGAACAAAGCAATGGGCTTAAACTGCAGCAAGGGAGGTTCAGGTTGGACATTAGGAAAAAGTTCCTAACTGTCAGGGTAGTCAGACACTGGAATAAATTGCCCAGGAGGTTGTGGAATCTCCATCTCTGGAGATATTTAAGAGTAGGTTAGATAAATGTCTATCAGGGATGGTCTAGACAGTATTTGGTCCTGCCATGAGGGCAGGGGACTGGACTCGATGACCTCTCGAGGTCCCTTCCAGTCCTAGTATTCTATGATTCTATGATTCTAACACTGGAACTGGAAGGGACCTCAAGAGATCATTAAGTACAGTGCCCTGCCCTCATGGCAGAACCCAGCATGGTCTCTATCATCCCTGATAGATGTTGGTCTAACCTGCTCTTAAATATCTCCAGTGTTGGAGATTCCATAGCCTCCCTACGTAGGCTACTTATTCCAGTGTTTAAGCACCCTGACGGTTGGGAAGTTTTCTTCTTAATATCCAACCTAAACCTCCCTTGCTGTAGTTTAAGCTCATTGCTGCTTCTCCTATCAGCAGAGGCCAATTTTCCCCTCTTCTCCCTGTGACACCTTTAGATGTCTAAAAACTGCTATCATGTCCCCTCTGTCTTCTCTTTTCCAAACTAAACAAGCCTAATTCCTTCAGCCTTGCCTCATAGCTCCTATTTTCTAGACCTTTCATCATTATTTGTTGCTCTTCTCTGGACCTTCTCCAATTTCTGCACATCTTCCTTGAAATGTGGTGCCCAGAACTTGTGTCCTCCAATAGAGGCCTAATCCGTGCGGAGTAGGGTAGAAGAATGACTTCTTGTGTCTTGCTCACAATGTCCTGTTAATGCTGGAGGAGTGGGGGTTTCAGCTGCATGGGGAGGAGGAAATACGTTGGAGGATACATTTGAAAAACAAAGGAAAACAAAGTTAACTCTCTTATACAGTGAATGAAGCACTGTATAGCAAAAAGCTCATGTATTATGTACAAGACTGAATTTTGAATTGATAACAGAGCACCTATGAGTAAGATTAACACACTGCAGAGTTGGGCAGCTGAATTTGTTTTCCAGGTAGGCATAATAAACAACACCTTAGGAGGGCTTCCTTCCACTTTGAATACTTGTGGGAAAGGGGGGCTTGCATTGTTCACACCCTCCTTGTTCACATGTCTGCTAAGGCAGGGGGCTGCATTTGTGAGGGGGCCCTCCTGCACTGCACAGTATGCTTGTAGACTGCATCCCACCTTGGCCAAATTGACCTGAATGGATGGGGCGGAGGGTGGAGCCAGTTGGGGTGGAAGAGCTCAGATGTGACTAGTTAGTAGAGTTCTCTTCTCCCTTGCCCCCATGCAGCATTGCTGTTGGCTGGGATAATCCCTTCAAGCCAGTTGCAAACAGGGCAGCAAACCTGGGGACATAATTTATTGGTGATGAGCAAATAGAGGTGGATTGCTTCAGTGCTATCCGTTATACAACTTCCCCCACTTCACCGAGGCCATCATGTGCCATACCAGTCGTCTTCAAATCAGAGCATGACAGAGCATCATGCTGTATAAATGTGACCAGAAACCTGGACCTTCATGCTGCAGTGGTGCCAGATCACTTACTGCTGGCTTAGTGTGGTAAGGTGTCTTGCCATGGAGGACAAAACAAGGCAGAAACCTGAGAGATTGCAGAGTATCTTGATGAGAACTTTGTAGAGATGTGCAGGGAAGATTCACGCTCCATCTCCAGGTATGTTAAAAAAACATTTCCAGGAAGCTCCTCCTATTTGGATGGATTGGCTGCCACTGTTTCCCAGTTGCTCAGTGCAGATCAAAGATTAAACCCAATTATGTTTAACTGTTGTAGTGTGATGACAAATGTGAATTTACGAGAGGTGCCCTCCCCACCATCAAGATCTGGCAACAATGGGCTCTGGCTTTCAGTAACATCAGATCCTAGGCTTACTTAATGAGCATTTTCCTCCTCCACGATGTCCTCCTTGTTGTTACCAGAGGCTGCCTGAAGAATTGCTTGGGAGGTATTTATGGACCGTTTTGGGACAGTGATTGGGTTCCCTCCTCCCCATCCCCCCCCCCAAAATCCCATAGAAGCCACATGTTCGCTGCTCTTATCTGGACTGACCATTTGCATCTTGTCTTCTGATATGCCTGCCTCAGCTCCTTTGTTCATGCAGGAATGCTGGGTGTCCTTGTTGTATCCTTCTTCAACCATGCCCTGTGCAATTTTGGCATAGATATCAGTGTTACTACTTTGGCTTTGGAGTTCTGCCTGTACAGATTCTTTTTCCCACACAGCAATCTGATATTGTAATCTCGTGAATGATTCCTGCTGGAGCTTGTTTGCGACCCTGGACATTCATGATCAAGTGTGCTGCTCCATGCTGACCAATCAGGAAATTAAATTCAGAAGTTCCTTGCGAGTGCAGCTGAGTTGAAAGGGCTGGCCTGAGCTGTCACAGGGGGGCACTGTAGGACATGTTCTAGAGTCCAAGAACGTCAGCTTGAACAGTGCTGTGTCTGCGCTACCCGAAATTTGACCCTGGAAGGTACTATTTAGTGCTGCTCCTCTTGTCAAGGTAGAGTACAGAAGTTGATTTTAAAAGCTCTGAAGGTTGGTGGAAGGGGCTTGGTGGTGTAAAAACATTCACTATGAAATCGACCTACTGTGGCTAACTTTGACCAAACCTCATAATGTAGACAAGGCCTCTCTCTCCACTAAAAATTACTTTGTTCATCCCCCTGAGTGAGTAAATTATGCCAGTCTACACATTTTCATGAGAAGCACTGTAACAACACAGCTGTGGTGTAGACATAGCCTGAGTTTCAAAGGTGCCAACTTCTGTTTTCTCCCCTTCCCCTGGCTAAGAGGAGGGAAGTGCTCAACCCCAGAACCCATGCCTGCCCTGCCTCTTCCTGCCCCCTTCTCTGAGCATGCCAAATCCTCACTTCTCCTCCCTGCTGGAGACTCTGAATGTAACAAATAGCTGTTTCGTGGTGGTGCTGAGAGGAAGGGAGAGGAGTTAAGCTAAGCCACCAGTGGGTGGGATTTTTTGGGTCAGAAGGAGGGGCCAGCTTGCCTGCTGAGGCACCCCCTGATTTTTCCCAGTGGGTGCTCCTGCTTTGGAGTACCCACGGGGTCAGCATCTGTGGCCGGAGTTATATTGGGAAGTCATGTTTAGGGAATGGCTGTATAACACGGTAGTGAGCCTCCCAGCCATAGGTTCACAGATTCAGGCTAGTGGGGGTTGGGCTAGTCCTTTAAAAGTAGCTGTAGAAAGAGTGGTTTGAAGTTGCAGCAAGGGGTCTCAAGGCCAGCCTTCCTACCTAGGCTTCAGAGCCAGAGCTGCAACTTTGAAGTGCTTTAGTGAATCTACCCTCTTGAGAGGTGATGGCTAGGTTGATGGAAGAATTCTTCTGTCAACATAGAAGTGGTTGTAATGGGGTTTAGGCTAGCTTAACTATCTCTTGGGTGAGTAAAAGTAATATCCCTGATTGATGTAGCTAGTTTGACCTAAGTTTTAGGTGTGGACCCCAGTCCTAAAATCTCTAAATGCAGAGTGTATGTCTGTACTCTTGATCTTCAGCTGTTTGCAGCTGGGGAATCCTAACATTTTGAGCTTATATACAAAGGAAGCAATCCTGAAGCCTGTTTAGGTCAATCTACTCCTTCCCTAAGCATTAGTAACTGTGACTCTGATTTTTGGCCAGGGGCTGGAGAGAATAATGGGCTCAGAAGATGAGGGAGCCCAGGTCTATCTACTACAAACTTACATGGATATAACTACATTGATCGGGTGTGGAAAATACAGGTCTAGCTTCTAGTGTACATAATGCCGTGACTCAGTGGGTTTCACCAATTGACATAGCTCTCCTTTCAGCATCGGTAGTGTCTTCATAGATGCTACAACAGTATAGCTACATTTGTGCAGCTGTGCTGTCACAGTGCTATAAATGTAGATATGCCGTAATTCTAGCGACTCTGTCTAGAGAGCAACTGTACAGCATAAATGACTAAATCCAGTAAGAGGCTATAGTAATAGAATGCCTTTGGATTTATATAGTGCCTTTTAAAAAACAAACAAAATATGCAGTTGAATGACAGTTGGGTGGAATGAACTGCTTGCTAGAGAATGCCTCTGAGTGGACTGAGTCCCTTCTTATCCCAGAATCTTACTAATGTGCAAGAATCAACTGCCTGTCACATTTTTCAGCATGCTATCTTGCCCATGTGTTTAAACCTTTTTCCTATAGGTTTTTATATATAATCTTTTTTTTTTTTTTTTTTTAAACTAGGATCGGAAGCTATCAAAGTCAGAGCGGCAGAGGTTTAAAGAGGAAGCTGAAATGTTAAAAGGGCTCCAGCATCCTAATATTGTTCGGTTCTATGATTCCTGGGAGTCTACAGTGAAGGGAAAGAAATTTATCGTTCTTGTGACGGAACTCATGACATCTGGAACCTTGAAAACGTAAGTGAGCTAAGGTATATGAGGGTGTGTGAAAATGATTAATGTGAGATCAGAAAGTTGAAATAAAACAGAAACAGGTATTTCTTTCAAAATATCTAAGGCTAAAGTCCCATTGGTGGAAGTGAGGCAAACTAAGGCTTTCTTTGTCTGTCTATATTTTTTAAAAAAAATTTCCTGCGGAATGACAGTGACGTCATGACGTTACTCTGTGTCCCACAACCTCTCCCCCCTCAGCTACCCCGCCTCCTCCCTTCCTCTCTTCTCCCCGCTGCTAACCCAGCACAGGGATCAGCAACCCATGGCTCCCAAACAGCAGCACTGAAGGTAATCTGCTGGTGGTGGTGGGCTTTTGGCAGGGGAGGAGGAAAACTGTGGGAGGTGGGGGGGCCCTAGCAGAGAGGCCTGCTGTGGGGGGTGGGGGAGAGCAGCTGGAGCTCCGGGGGGGAGGGGAAGAAGAGGCAGCACATGGGGGGGCTTGGGTGGTATGCCTGGTAGTCCAGGGTGTGTGTGTGGGGGCCACGTGGTCTCTCTCCCCCATCAGTGGGGGGCCAGAGCCATGCTCTTTTCACCCTCCTGCCAGATGGTGAGGGCTGGGCTAGCCCAGGTCTGCCCCCTCCCCCACCGGCAGCCGGAAGGGGAAGAGCCAGGGCTGTCTACCCCTGGAGAGTGGGGCTGGCAAGTGTAGCGAGCAGTGGGTACTGCCCCCTAGTAATTAGGGTTGCCAGGTGTCCGGTATTGACCTGGACACGCCGGTATTTTCGCCTCTTGTCCGGTGGGAAAAAAATTCAGAAAATACTGGACACCTAAAATGTCTGGTATTTTCTGATTCTCCCAGGAGATGAAAATACTGGACACCTGGCAACCCTACGACACACTCAGCTACACCCCCGCTTACCTGGTTCCGCAGGGACTTGTCTTGTGGCTGGAGCAGAAAAACAAGAGTCCATGCTGACTTTTTTTTTTTAATTAATAACTGCTGTTGGGGGTCTTCCCCCCTTCCCCCCCCCCCCCAACAACTTTGATCTCCCCCTCAACAGAATTTTTTTGGAGTGGGGGTGGGTGTTCGGTATTTTTGTTTAAACCATTTGGTAACCCTACTAGTAATCTTTAAAGTTACTGGTCAAGTTAAATGCTACTAGTACCATAATTAGAGTAATGGCCAGAGCAGGCAGGAAGCTGTTCTAGCCCCATTATGCTGACTCTGGAGCTGGTGAAGGCCCCTGAGCCTTTCTAAATTGCCCTGGAGTGGCAGGTGGGCTTAGGGGATTCACTGATAGGGGAGTGAATAGGGGGCAGGCAGGGCTGGGGGGCACACTGGCAAGGGAGCAAGCGGACCCAGGGGGACACCTGGCCCTGAGCTTGCTGGAGCTGGGCCGTTGCTCCAGGAATATTCCTGGAGCCAGGACACCATGGGCCCATGTAATTCACCAATCCTGTGTATAGGCAGAAAAAGTTAATTGTTTTGGTGGGTTTACTTTTAATTTCAAGGATTAACGATAAGATCACTGTTTATATTGCTTTGTTTCTCTTCCCTCCCCCCCCTTGTCTTAAACTTAAGCTGGGCTTTCCCCTTGTTACTTTTTTAATATGCACTACCTCTTCTTGTCCCCCTTCCCATTTTTTCCTTCTCTTCCTTCCCCCTCCCCCTTCCTTCTCCCCTATTTATTTTAATTCTGGTCATCTGAAGAAGTGGGCTGTGCCCACAGAAGCTCATGATACCATCTACATGTTTTGTTAGTCTTTAAAGTGCTACCAGACTATTTGTTTTTTAAGTTTATCCTGTACAGACCAACTTGGCTACCCCCCTGAAACTTAATGTAGTGTACTTATAGTTGTGTTGATTCCAGGATATTAGAGAGACCAGGTGGGTGAGTAATATCTTTTATTGGACCAACTCTTTTTGGCAAGAGACATGCTTTTTTGTACATGCACAGAACTCTTCAAGTTTTCCAGAGTTGAATAAGAGCTCTATATAAGCTCGAAAGCTTGTCTGTCTGTCTCTGTGTCTGTCTCTAATAGAAGTTGGACCCCAAAAAATATTGCCTCCCCCATCTTGTCACAAGCTTAAAACTCCTTAAGACGGGGTCTGCTTTTTTGCGCAATGCCTAGCATAGTCGGGTCCTGATAATTGCTTTGGGTGATGCTACAAGACAAATAATATACAGAAGTAAGAAAAGCTATTGGAAAAGCTTTTTATTTAATGGAAATTCTATGAGTAATTTTTAAAATTTCTGAAAATGAACTTCGGACTGTAATAGAGCTCTCTGTGAAACTAAATCTGTTAAGCCTTAATTGAAGTGAACATTAGGAAATTGAGTTGCAAGAGAGCCCTCTAGTGTTAAGTATAAGCTTAAAGAGAACATACTCAATGCAGCCATGCAACTTTCTCTAAACTTAGACTAGAGACAGTTATGGGATGTTCATTGAATATATGCATAGCTCCTGCCTATTTGGAACTGGAATTCCTTAAAATTGTGGGGTTTTTTGGATGAGTGAGTAATGAATTATTGAATGTCTTAATTAATTGCCCTTTAAGCCTTTAACAGGGCTCGAATTGTAGTGAATAAATAGGCAGCTTGTAGAAACTGGAAACCGTCATCTATAAACGAGTTCATAATCCATTAAGTCAAAATAGCTTGACCTGCTTGTTTTTTGAGACTTACTAATGGCCACAAATGGACACAGAGCAGCTCCCCATGCAGACCAGTTGTCTGCTGCCCCATGCTGCTGTCTCTGTATCAGAGGCGGCACCACATAGGGGTAGTGGGGAGGCTGCCCCAGAGCTGGTGCTGGGGGGGTGGGAACCATCTTTTAAGCAGGCTCTTCCTAGCACTGGCTCCTGGCTTCCCCCCCCAGCTGCCTCTGTAGGACGCAGCTAGGGGCGGGGAGGCAGGTCTGCAAAGCTGCCATGCGCAGAGAGCCAAAAGCCATCTCCCTGTGCATATGGGCTCCATCCAGCCTGCCCCACAGATCCTCCGCGTGGAGGGTGGAGGGACAGGCAGATCTGGTGCTCGTGGGAAGCCTACTTAAAGCCAGTTTCTCATGGGCACTGGCTCCTGCTCCCCTCCCCTTGCTGCCTCTGATACAGAAGCAACAAATGGGGCAGAGGGGAATGCATGTAGTCGATAAGATTAACCAATAAGCCAAAGTTTATTGATTATTCATGTATACCTGGTCCCCGAGTTACGAATGCATCGACTTACGACTGTTCGTATTTACGACCACCTCCTATACAGCTGGAATCCAAGTTACGAACGAAATCCGTACTTACAGTGTGGTCGTATGTAAGTGAATGAATCCGATTTACGAACAGATCGAGTTACGACCTAGTGTTTGGTGCGTAACTCGTTCGTAAGTTGGGGACCAGCTGAAGTGGACTACATGTTGACATGCCTAGTTACTGCGTGAATTTGCTTAACTGCCCCCTGCTGTTCTTAGTTTCTGGAGCATGGGTTCCCAAACTGGGGGGCGTGCCTCCCGGGGGTGTGTGTGTGTGTGTGTGTGTGTGAAGAAATTCCAGGGGGGCATGTGACGCGACCCAGCCCCCCCTTCTCCCGCTGGTCAAACCCCCACTTTCACTGCTATTTTTGTTTTTCAGCCCTGGTCAGTGGGTGTTTTTTGTGTTTTGTGTTTTTTCTTTAATCAACAAGTTTTGCTGCTATTGGGGGGGGAGGGGCGGCGGGCGTGAGGGTTTCTCAAAAATCAAAAAGGGGGCATGATGCCGAAAAGTTTAGGAACCACTGTTCTGTAGGGTTGTGGTTACCCTCTTGGGATTATGTATAATCCCGTGCTGTAAATAAACATTTGCATTTTTATGAATGCAATGAACACTTAAAATAATTAACTCAGTAAATTTTGTCTGAATATATTATAGCAGTCTCTCAAATGACTTGAACCTTTTTGTGAGAAATACAGCTCAAGTATCTTTACATAATGTGGATATGAATAAAATTCTACTGCTGAGGCTTTGTCAGCTGGCTTGGAAGGGTTTTGGCAGTTGAGGAATTGTGGGAGGAAGGTAAGACTTGGGAAAATTAGTTGGATGTTATACTAAAACAATAAATAGTTAACAGTGACATTTAAAGATGATTTAGGCTGCAGACATAATCAGTTTTGCTGAATGGGTCAGCTAGCATTTTTCTAATATGCAGAGTCAAGAAAAGTTCACTACTTTTTTTACACTGTTCACACTTTCATGTTCTCTGCAACCATATCTTAAGAGACTTTTAAAGTTCCAGAGTATGCTTCCATGAAAAATGCCAGATTCTGAAGCTGCAGAGTATTGGGATGTTATACTTCCAAGTCTGAACAGTCCTTGTTTGACTTATTCAGGTTACATATCCAAGTTGGTAGGCTGTGCTGATTGCTAGTGATTCCAGTATTTCTACCTGTATTTTGTATCTTACAGGATTTTTGAAAGCAGATCTCCCTTCTGGAAGATTACTCATTCTTTGATCATTTGGGTAGTGTTTTACCACACAGGGGATGACAAGATCTTTTTCTGTCCCAGAATATCTCCACCCTATGAATGTGTTTGCTTTAACCTTCTGTTCCCACTGGCTATCAGATGAGTCTGAGCCCAGCAGAGCACAACAGGTCAGGTGTAGTGTGCCTGGAGTGGGAGCCTACCTGCCACCCCACCAGGTGCACCAGCCTGGGTAACTGCTTTATTCAGAAAAGTTCAGTGACCTCAATGACATTCGGGACAAAGAATAGAAAACTGTTAGATGAAACCATCTTAATCCTTTTACCGTGTCAGATTTGAAAACTGAAATGGACTGAGCTTCTGCTTTGTCTAATGGTAAGATAACTCTGTCCTGGTCTATCTCAAGTACAGATTTCTGGCCTTTTAAGACGTTGCTGAGTCACTGGAACAGGAGTGGGGAACGCTTTTTGTGTCGGATGCTGCTAATCCACAGAAAAATCAGTTGGGGGGCCAAACACATGTAAGAAGTGCAAAACCCCCCCAAAAAACCCAACCACCAAACAAACCCTGATGTGGCCCCTGACTGAGAAGGACAGACACTCCCCACATTCCCCTCATACACCAGAGCCTGGGGTGGGGACCACGCCTAGTAAATCCAGCTCCGTAGTGGGGGCGGCAGAATGGCTGGAGCATCAGAGTGGGCTCTGTAATGCTGGGAGGGGGATCCCTGAGCCTCGGGGGCTGGATCCAGGCAAGCTGGGGGCTGCATCTGGCCCCTGGGCCTAAGGTTCCCAACCCCTGCACTAGAAAGACTCATCCTCTATCATAATTAAATGCAAACAGTCAACACCAAAGTAATGCAGAACATGTCTGCACATTGGTAGCTTCTCAGATGTAGTTTACATCTGAAATTTCAGTGTTGTAATCATGGGGGTCCTAATCCAAAAGGGGATTGTGTGTGAGAGGGTCATGTCTCGAAACTGTTGTAAGGGCCTTGCAGGATTGCATTACTCACTTCTGTGTTGTCTGCAGCTGAAGGATGCCCCTGGAGGTGTAGCTGTAGGACCAATCATCCCAGTGCTGCTGGGAGTGACCAAACGAATAAATTCTAGGTGCTAGTCAGGGCCAGTGGCAAATTAATGCCATGCCCAGAGACCCCAGACAGCTAGAAAAAATGGATGCCCCAGTCCTGGCAGGAGCGATGGGATGGAAGCCCTGAGCCCTAGCAGTCACTGCAGGGACTGAAACCCCTAGGGTTGCCAGATGGCTTCAGAAAAAATACCGAACCAAAAAAAAGGACCCCAAGAACTAAGCAAAAAAAAAAAAGGACCCAGAGAGTTGTAAAGAAAGAAAGAGGAAAAAAATGTGGCCCCTTTAAAAAAACGCATGGTGAGGCTTTTTGGCCCTAACAGGCTGCCGGCCGCTGCCTGCCATCTTGCCTCCTGAGGAACCCGGTAAGCACTAGGGTTGCCAGGCTGCCTCCGTATTGAGACAGACAGCCCGGGATTTTCACCTCCTGGCTGGGGAAAGAAATCAGAACGTACCAGACATTTTAGGTGTCCAGAAAGTACCAGACATTTTTAGGAATATTTTCTGATCCTTTTTTTACTGGACAGGAGGTGAAAATACCGAACTGTCTGGTTCAATACCAGACACCTGGCAACCCTAGAAACCCCAGGTACCCTGAACCCTGTCAGGAGCCATGGGACTAGCAGCCCTGAGTCCCAGCTGGAGCCATGGGAGGTGGCATCTACCACTCCAGGTCCCTGCACCTGGGTAGGAGTCCTGACAGCAGTCGTGGTAGCCCCCAGGCTAGGTGCCCTGAACCCCAGCAACAGCAACAGGGTGGAAGCCCGGAGCCTAGCTCTGAAGGTGCTGTGGTGCAGAAGTGATGTTGTACATGTTCAGACTCTGAAATCTGGCACTCTGGTCCAGCACCCAGCTAGGAGCGGGGGTGATCAGGGTCATGCGTGAAGCCCCAGCTGGTGGCAGCAGGTCTGGTGTGTGGAAGCACTTGCTGGGCTGGTGTGCCGGGGAGTGAAGCCTCTGGGCTGGGAGTAGCAAACTCACTGGCTTGGGACTGCTCAGGTCTGAAGGGTGCCGGACCAGGAAGGTCCAACTTTTACCCCACACGCTTCTGCGTGGCTTATGGAGGTGGGTGTGAACGCCCTCCAATAACAGCAGTGCAGGGAAAGGTCAAATCCTGTTCCTCCCACAGCGCAGCTGATTTTAGGGAAATGAGATTTCATGTGGAGAGGTTTATTTCTCAGTCTGACATATTTTCATTTCAGTATGACCCTAGCTATGAGGAAGGGGTATTCACCAATTTTACAACTTTATGCTGCCACCCATGATTGTAGTGTCTTGTGAGTCTTCCACACTAATTTGCCATAGCAAGTTGTCTGGTCTTTGTAGCCTTCTGCTAGTTTCCTTTATTCGAATGTGCAAAAGTCTCCTTTTTTTGTAGGGCTGTACTCTGCTTTTTTTGAGGGGCAGGGAACCTACCTATTTTGCTGTGCTATTAACTTCAAGAAAAAAATCAAGAGTAATGTATTGTACAATGTTATAGTTTACATTTTATTACTTCTCTTAGGCCTTAAATCAGGGGTGGGCCGGATCCAGCCTGCCAAGCGGGTGGATCTGGCCTGCTGAGGCCCTGCTGCTCCCCTGCCCCCAGGCCAATTAAGGCCTGAGGGCAGGGGAGCGCCCGAAGCCTTCTCGGCTCTATCCCGTGCGCTGCTCGCAGGGTGGGGGCAGAGCAGAGAAGGCTTCGTGTGCTCTCCCGGCCCCCAGACCCTGATTGGCCTGGGGTGGGGAAGCGTGTAAAGCCTCCTCTGCTCTCCCCCCTCCTCCCTGCGAGGAGTGTGCAGTGCTACAAAGTGCCATGTGCTCCTTCCAGGGTGGGAGGAGGCTTCCTGTGCTCCCCTGCCCCCAGGCACTGATCATGGCCTGGGGGTAGGATAGCTCTGCTCCTTCCTGTTTAGGCCCTGCCCCTTCTCGGGATGGCCCGGGGCTACTTCAGAAATTTTTGAAGTGGCCTCTGGGCAAAAATTATTGCCCACCCCTGCCTTAAATCCTGCTAACGATCTGGCTGTCTGAGTCCTAATGAACATTGGAGTCTGTAACTAAAATAAAACAAATTACCGTATCTTTGGCAGAATTTTAAAGTGAGGGTCAAATTTGGCTTTTAGCTTTATTGTTGTAAAGGAATCCTATGACATTCTAAATAAAATCAGCTGCAGTTGTTTGTTTAAAAAACCTGCAGTGTTTGCAACCCATGCTAATTCATGAGAACAAAGTAAAATTTGCTGGTCTTTCATTGTGAAAGACTAGAGAAGTGTGAAAAGCATAAATATAATTTAGATTTATACCTACTTAGGATACTTAATGTGAATTTTCAAAAACAATATTAATCTAAGAACTGCTTCTTAAAGCCACTAAAATGTTCATCGCTCTTTTCTATGAGCTGCAGTGATTGACTGACAGCCATTTATAAGAGTAAACTATTTAATTTTTAAAACCATGTTTAGAAATGGTCTCTTTCTGTTAACTAAATTGAGCTCACATAACTTGAAGGATTGCACTCCTATGTCAGACTAGGTAGTCTGATGGTTTTCTTTTTATACAAAATATAATTGTTAAAAGAAAAACAAGGTCTTTTGCTCTATGCCAGGAGTGGCGAACCTCAGGCCTGTGGGCTGGATGTGGCCCTTGGCTTGCCTGGAACTAGCACCTGAGGCTCAGCATTAGGGAGCCTGCACTGACGCTCCAGCCCCACTGTCCTGCCCACAGTGCTGAAGCATATAAAATCTATAGGCTCTAGTGTGCAAGGGTAATGTGGGGAGTGTCTTTCTCCTCTTCAGTCAGGGCCTTTTTATTTTGCTTCTCACTTGTGTGTGGCCCCTGGTTTTGAACCGGACGGTCCAGTATTTGAGTTTTCTGTTCAAGAAACAAATTGAAAAAAAATATAAATGAGAAAATATAAATGTCCGGTATTTTCTAAATAAGATGTAATTTAGATTGTGATGTAATGTCAAGTGTGTCCGGTATTTTTGTTGAAACCAGCTGGCAACCCTATCAGCAGCCCCCAATGCAAAAAAGGTTCCCCACTCCTGCTTTATGCTTTGAAAAGAACTGATAGTATTCAGTGGCTTTTTGTGCTTGGTTTTACTTCCAGACTACTGGCAATGATCACTTTGGCCTTCTTGAGGGGCTCTCAGTGTAGCATAGACTCACACTTCAGTTGAAAGAGAGAATATCCAATTTTTCACAAATCTGACCTTTCTCCAGAATGATAGTGCCAACAAAAACAAACCAAATTCTAAACAGTCTGACTAAAAATCTCTTCTCATTTCAGTTCATCTTTCATTCAGCCTATTGTGGTGGTGGTGTTTCTTTAGTTACTGAAGTCATTATTTTCTCCAGGCTAGAGGATCTGAATTTAAAGTATAAAAAATCAAGCAGTGAGGAGAAAATAACCCTTTCAGGCATATCTGCAACTTGTTTGAGAGAGTTTTTCTGTTTGCCAAGTCTTTAAATTCTTGAACATACAGCTTCCTCTTATCGTAACTTAAAGCAGGGAAGGCTTTGGTTTTGCCAGGAAAAAGGGATGTTCCTGGAATGGGATTGCTTCTCATAAAACTGTACAGAAAAGAGACAGGTGAAAGGGCCTGGCTGAGGGCATGTTGGATCCTCCTTCTCCTGTCCAGGACTGTTCTAGCCCAGAGCCTCCTGTCCGCCAGGTATCCTTAAAGTGGGGGTGAGGGAGCTGAAGATCCTCCCCCTATTTGTAAAGGAACACTCCTGGCTGTTCCCTTCCCTCAGGGAGTGGGGGGAAGTGCACAATTTGCTACCTTACTCACTCTGGGTGGGGAATCCAAAGAGCAGACCAAACGGGACACGCATCCCTCCTCTGGCTGTGTCCACTGGAGCAGTAGGGGTTGTGGAGAGACGCTTCTTATCTGGCCCCAAGCTGCTGGGATAGTTCCCTCCCCAGGGCAGCCTGCATACTGAATCCCTCATTGCCAGCCTGACCCCAGAGCAGTAATTTAAATGAAGCATGTACATTTTCATTTTATTTTCCAAAAACCAAAAACTAAGGACACATGCAAGACCAGATAAATCTCCTAGTACACCATGAGGTGATTAAGACCATTTCCCCTGCATTGCAGTTAATCTTTAAACAAATAGTTAATAATGCACAGTTTGCAAATCTAACTTTGCATTTGTTCTGATTGTGCTGCATTACTGATGTCCAAAACCGTGCAATTGTCTGGTTTGCAGCTGTCTGGTAACTAATATTTGTTTTAAGATGTCCCTTTCCAATGAAGACAATACAAGAATAACGTTTTTCTCCTTTTTCCTTTTTAAATGTCTGAGGTTTAATAGTGACTTGACTGGTAGCTTATGGCAGTGTTTTGCGAAAATTACAACAACCTTGCAGGGATGCAGGATATGAGCCCAGTTGTTTTATGAGTGAGGAACTGGTGGCAGACCAGCATATTTGAGGATCAAGAATGCAATTGGAGATAGCAAAAGCTGAATTAGAGTGCCGCTACTCTGTGACCTTTGGAATAGGCATTAGAGATGAATGACACTGTCAATAGCAAAAAGTATTGGTGCCAAAATCATGAGTGGTAGTTGATGGGACCCAGAGACTCGTTCATTTTCCCCCGCCCCACTTCCTTGACTGACTTTGTTCTACCATTTTTCCTCTCCTTAAATTGTGCTCCGATTTCCCCCTGGACCTAGCTCCTGATTGCTTCTACAGTGCTGTTTTACAGCAGGATTATCTCTGGAGGCTTCATTGCAAGGGCTTTCTTTGAACCAGACAGATTTTAGTAATAGGAATTAATATCTGTGAGCCTCTGTGGGCACTGGTCCAAATGATCTCTTGAAGACCAGTTCTTCTAATGAAGTGGATTCACAGATACCAGAACTGATGTGGTAATGCTCTGGGGTAAATTATAATCTATCTGTCTGTTGCATCCCATAGTACTGACCATGGTTTTAGTCACAGGAATTAAGACAACTGGTTAGTGGTAGTGCAGGAGACCGCCTTCTCAGGGATTAATCTAAGACTGTAGAATAAACTAGGAACTACCAAAATATCACCTTTCTTTGCACGTGCAGAGAACATTTCTTGAATCGTTTTCTCTAATATAAACTCATAGCTACATGTATATTTTTAAAAACAAAGAAAACCCTACACTGCGCACACAATTCTCTTCCTAGGGAGATAAGAGCACCAAGTGGTATGACAGATGCTAGTTACGTTGCTTAATTTGTTACTAGTCAGTGTCCAGAGACTATGGTGATGAGGTTGATAAGAGCCTGTATATAAGTGGACACACATGAAGCCTGTTAACAAGCCTTGAAATACAAGTTCTATCTCTGGCCTGGCTCTTGCTTTTAGACTTTTTCATAATCCATGTCTGACAGGCAGCAGAGTGTTAAGAAGTTTCAGACTGTGCCTGTCTTCATTGAAAGATGGTTTGGATTTGTTGAATCTGTACTGTCCATTCTGTAGAAAGCACAGTTTGGGCTAGACGGTTCCTCCGTTTTCCCAGAGTTCTGTAACGAGTCCAGATGGAGTTTTCCTGATCTGCATCTCTTGGGACCTTTTGAGAACTGCTAACTTAATTTGTCAAGTTGAGGCAAGTTTGAACAGTATCTTAGGTCCCTGGCTGAGTTGCTGGGATTAATATTTCAATAGCTGAGCGGTTGCTGTGGTGACTTCGTAGCTGTCACTTGCTGCCCAACAACACTTCTATTCATTCAGAATTGATACTCTCCAGTCTTGGTTTTCTCTGCCATGTCTGGGCAAAGAAGTATTTGCATAAGATAGTGGACAGAACTAGCTACTTACATAGTCTCTACATTACATTTCCTCTACATTAGAGGAAAAATGAGGGGGTAGATAGCTTTGTTGAACAGGTGTTGCAGAATGGAAGATGTCAATTTTAATAAGGAATAATTATAGATAAAGTGTGTTAGAACCAGGATAAAATAAATTGAAACCTTCAGTTATTTGAGGTCATACTGTATCAAATCAGCAATTTGTTAAAGCTATAGAATTGGGATTCTGATGCATAAAAGTGAACGATCAGCAATCACAGCCTGGGTAGTAAACAAAATTAAACAAATGCAAACCACAAAATGCTGAGATAACTAGATAGGGAGGTTGGGTTAGCCTGCTTACTAAAAGTATGTATATGGAGTTAAAGTGGCAACTTGCTTAAAGGCTCTGGCCATACTGGGGCCTTCTAGGTAGTCTTACAGTAGAAGGCCAAGCTGAGGTTTGGTATTTCATAGATAGCTAGTTCTATCAACTCAAAATGTAATAGGTGACTTTCCTCTTGTGAAATTTTAAAGAACTGCAGATAGTGTCTCAAGTCTGTCAGCAGGACCAGGCCAATGCAGCTGTCGAAAAGACAGCATGAAATATTTGAGTCATAGCTGTTGCTCTTTGCCCTGGCCAAGGAGGGGAATGATCAGTGCATTGGCAAAGGCAGGGCGGAAATGGTGAATCTCTCTCCAAAAACCTGCTTGCAGCTTCCATAGCTTACAGATCTGCAGCCCAGAGAGTGCTTACACTCTCTTGTGGAACAGTACTGTTCCAGAGCATCCTGTACACTGAAACTGGCCCATAAATGTCAGACTCCAGATACTAGAATCAGTACTGTATATTAGTTATTGTTATACATTAACAGAAGAGTGAAAAACCTAAAAAAATGAATCTTGGTGTGTATATTACCTTTTACCCTGTCCTTTTTCCTCAGGTATTTGAAAAGGTTTAAAGTGATGAAAATCAAAGTACTACGAAGTTGGTGCCGTCAGATATTGAAGGGCTTGCAATTTCTGCACACACGTACTCCTCCCATTATCCACCGGGACCTAAAATGTGACAACATTTTCATCACTGGCCCCACTGGATCAGTCAAGATAGGAGACCTGGGTCTGGCAACCCTGAAACGAGCTTCATTTGCCAAGAGTGTGATAGGTGAGCCTCTATTGTTTTTGGAAGCTGGTAGATCCAGACCACTTACTTGGAAACTTGGCTGTCGCAGCAGAAGTTTCACTCTAGTAATCTTTTTAAAATACGTGATCAGAGCTCAGAAAAGTAGTGCTGGTTTTGCTTCTGAGTTGTGGGGATCATTCTGCTATACTGATTAAATATCTTTTGTTGCAGGGTTTTGGTATTTGTGCTCTTAGTATTTTGATACAATCTGTGGAAGCATTTTGAGAATATAGACTCATTACCTTGCCCCCAGGGTTAAGATGAACACTGTTGATAAAACCACGGTAGTTGGATTATGGACTATTAAACTGATTTAAATTTGAAATTGTGTTTGTTTGGGTGCGCACACAGGGATTTTGGTGACATACCTCTCCCTTTATATCAATAATCTATCTCGATACCTATCTTAGCATCTAGCCACATATCCAAATTTGCTAGGTTGTCAATCTAACTTTGTAGAGTACTCTATTTTAGTTTGAGCTAGTTTGTAACTGATATCATTGGATAGCCTAGAAAATTGGTTATATCAACTTTTGTTCTGATAGTCTGAATACAATGCAGACTAATAAGGGAGCAAGGTGGTCTGTCTTAATATACTGCTAACACCGATATAATGAGTATAGTTTATTAAAATACTGCAAGTGTCTACTGCTGAATGGTCCTATACTTATTCTTCTATATACACTGATACAAGTTTGCAGATGTTTTGCACACTGTCACTATTAAAATGTTTCCTGCTTCCTGACCATGGTTGATCATTGACAGAAGTGGAAAAGAACGCGATGGCAATATATAAAATTTCCTTTAAAAACACACACACTCACCATGTGTTAATTGAATCTCTAGGCAGAAAACTTACATCACTTGATGTTCTTGCTAATAATTGTTAGCCAGTGGCTAATTGGATATTATTGACTTCTGGATTTTTGGCAATGGGGAAAGATTAGGGAAGTTAGGTTGACTGATTTTTGAACAGTCTTAAATCTGGTTAGTTTGCAGGAAATAATTAATTGCTTAAAGTCTTGCATCTCTGGCTTGGAGAAACCCTGGTCATACAGTGCAATCTTTTCACTTGTGTGGAGTGCGCTGTGATTGGGGCTTTAGGGGTAGTGCATCTTCTGCAAACAGTTTAAATTGGGACTTGTTGAATCTCACACTCTGTACCTATAACTCAATCTCTCTGTATTTCTAAGTATTTTTGCCTGTAGGATGTTCCTCACTATTGCCTGTATCTGCAGTAGGCCTATATACTGCAGGTGAGAAGGTAAGTATGTGAAGAAAAGGGCTCTGGTGAGTGGCCTTCGCAGAAAATTACTTTTATTCAATCCATATGAAGCTTTATATTTGTAGTGACTGGGTTTTTCATTGCAAGGCCTTTTCTGAACAGTTCTGCTTCAAAAAGTAGATGGAGAGTTACATGTCAGAGACTAGCTGTGGGCTCTTACCAATACTACTTTTTTGCAGCAGAGGGCAGACGGGTATATTGAAATAAGTTTCATTGCCTCCTTTCTTAAAGGGAGGAAAGGTAAGTGTGTCTAACTCTCTCTGGTACTTGGTTTGCAGTCTCGCTAGTCTTTTACTTTTTTTCTCCATTTGTCTTCAATTTGATCTTCATCTCTTGATCCAATTTTTATCATAGCCAGTTTCCCATTTTTGCCCTTCCGTTGAGTAACATGTGGAAAGCAGTCTGCATATGGAAAATCTCTTCTCACTTCTTACAAAGGCCTTGCAGTGGGACATCCATAGGATACATTGATGCAACAGTGACTAAGGGTTTCCTCCCTCTTCTTTTTGCCTCCACTTTCTCTTCTCTCGCAGGTCTGCCCATCCGCTTCCCTCTGCGGTGAGTAACGCCAGCAGCCTCTGCTCGCTTTGAGACATTTAGAGTCTGAATCGTTCTTTTAATTTAAGGTACCCCAGAGTTCATGGCACCCGAGATGTATGAGGAGAAATACGATGAATCCGTTGATGTATATGCTTTTGGGATGTGTATGCTTGAGATGGCCACGTCTGAGTATCCTTATTCTGAGTGCCAAAATGCTGCGCAGATCTACCGTCGAGTGACCAGTGTAAGTCTCCCATGCCTCTCTGCTGATTCAAGAGCTGGTGCTACCACCAACAAAGGAAGATGGATAGCTTCATAGTTCAAGAAGCAAAGGCAAGCCTTGACATATCTTTAGGTGAAAGAGTGGAAGTTAGTTTGCGTAGCCCAACCTATGGAAAAGCTAGGAATGTCTGAATAGTGTTCAAAGGAAAATCACAGGACTTAAGATCTTATTCCTAATAACGTATTAATACGCACAGTCTGTTGGTATCCTACTTTCTGGTAAAACTATCTAGCAAGATACTATATTAAAGTAAAACTTACTCCAAGATCATAGAGTATTTTCTGACCCATTAAATATTTTGTGCTTGGAAGGGCCGTCTGAAACTTCAGTCTCTGGAATAAATAAGTTGTATCATAAATCTAGGGAACTCTGGATTAACTGACTGCCAATGCAGATCTTCGTATGTTTGAGTTTTTGTAAGTTAATAGTTTACTGCATCTTAAATGCTTTAGCTTCTTTGCTGTTGGACGACTTTCTGTAGTTGCAAATATAAAGAACTTTGTGATTAGCAGGTGAGTGTTTCATTTCATTCTGTGGTTAAAGGTGCCAAATGGAGTGCTTGTAAAGGTGTTACTAGCTGGACCAAACTGGGGAGGTTTTGTTTGCCTCAGACATTCAGATGGTGATATAGTGCTGCCAGCCTTGGCACCAAATCAAGACTGTAATGTTGATTAGTTGAAAAGATAGGCCCTCAAATTAAATTGGGGTCTCATGGGTAACTTTAAGTATGATGTTGTAAAATAGTGGAAGGCCTCTTAATGAGGATAACAATGCTGTCTTGCAGCGTGCTGGATAAGCAATTAGCCTTCAGACCTAAATATTCAGAAAAATAAGAATGGGGTCATGATAGTAACACTTAGAATTGGAATTTCTGTCATCTGCAATTTGGTGTTTTAGCTTCCAGTTGGAAGTAGAGATCCTTGTTGTTTGGTTTGCCAACAGATCCTTTCCTTAATCTATTGGTGGGAACCCAACAAGCTTGCTAATGGTTACTTGTTAACCTTGTGATGTGGTTTTAGAGATGAGCAAGGAGTTGTGAATGAATTGCTTACCTCTGGATAAAACATCACTACAGTCCATGCTCCTAATACCTCACAATCTAAAGGGTGAATAATGAGAAGACCAAATTGAGTGGGAAAGAGAAATAATGTGCACTATTTTTTGGTGGAGCAATTGGGACATCTATCCTACCTGAAGTACCTGAGATTTTTAGAGCCCTTCCAATTGGCCTGGTTTCTGTTTGGTCTGTCATCTGGTCTGTAGGTGTTAATGAATGTCATGTAGCAGCAACCCTCCAGTGAGAGGGCTTTGTGTCCTTATTTGAAGGCTTGGCTTATTTCGACGCACTCACAAGATGTGCCAATCAAGCCAATTCAGGAGATAGTAGAGTTGTTTGATTTATTTGGTCTTGCAGCAAATTGGGGAGGTGAAAAAAGTACCTTTTTATTGCATTCTCTTCGGTCCCAGCCACACAGCCTCAGATGTGAGTGAGCCTGTGAATGAAAAGGGCTCCTAGATGACCTGCTCAGTGCAGTGAACTTGGTTCCTAAGGGAGAAAGCTGCACATAAACACCCTCCGAGTGTACCGATTAGTGTAGGAACATGTGTTAAATGCAACATTGTGGCTATAGCAGTATTTCTGAACCACCTGAGTTCCTTTTTTGTACCATCTTGCTAAGGGAGCTCTGACCTTTTCATTCTCTTGGATGGAGGCAATTGTTAGTAAGGCCCTCCATGTTTTATGAGTAGTTACCAAAGGCAAATACAGTAGCATATTCCCCAAAATGGGGAATTCCTCTGGGAGACCAGACCACCAGGAAATTCAGTACCAAGTACTCTTATCAGCAATACCCAAGTTCTGCAGGCCAAAACATTGCAGCAGTGATGTTGGATGAATTTTTACCAGTCTTAGGAATTCCTGTTGGGCATCACAACTCCTCTGACACTTGTGTAAGGCTTTTATTTTTGCTAGCAATGCTGACAGGCAGAACCGAATGTGGGACTTCTACCACTCTAAGGCTATGTATACGCTACAGAACTTTTCTGGGATACCAAAGGTATCCTGTAAAAGCTATGCTGCATCCAAGGAACATGTCCGCTTTTTTGGAATAACTTCCAAAAAAGTGGATGTGTTCTTTCGCCATCCCTATAATCCCCATTGTATGAGGAAGAAGGGATGTTCCAAAAGAGGAGGCTTTTCCGAAATTTGGCCCTGTTCCCAAAAAAAAGCAGGAGAAGACTCGCAAATTGCAGTCTAGCCTAAGTGGTCTCAGTGCCTCTGCATGACAGTGAACCATACCCAGAAGATGTGTGGGTTACACTAGCTCTGGTTGAACTAGCATTGATAAGTCTACTAAAGATGGAAATTATACCTTGCGCTCCAATCAGAAATGCTCTAAGAAAACTGCTTGAAATGGGACTTCATTAATCCTAATTACCTGGTGACGGTGGAGTTGTTAGGCAGACATGCTAATGCTCACCCCTTATGTCAAGATTTTCCAAAGCAAAACCAGGTGCTCTAGGTCTCTACCTGGTTTATAACAGAGCACTTCTGCAGGAGTTGAGGATTTGCATTTCGGTGGCCCAAACTATGCTGTACCCCTGAAAAATTCCCCTGTTGCTTTATATTAGAAAGCTTAAAAAACAAACTTGTGGAAACAAAGACAAAGGATTTCCTGCTTAAGTTTCTGGCCCTGCTTAAGTTTCTGGGAGAGCTCTCTGTTCTTTCTGGTCTTCCTTCATCTTTAATCTTCTGTAATGACAAGGTAGCTCTGCACATCTGTCCTAGTTTTTACCAGAAGCCCTGTCCCCATTTCAGCTGACCATGATATCTCCTGTGGAGTTCTTGTCCCAAGAAGGGAAAAGTCTGCTGCTACCATTGGACTTCAAGAGCAGCCCTCTGATGGATCAGAAATATTCAAGAGAATGGACAGTCATTTTCCTTCTCTTTTAGGGTTCTAAGAGAGGTCTCAAGCAACCAGATTAATCAAAGATAATTTGATGGGGGCAGATTCTAGGTTTACAAACCCTCAATTTCACTGGCCCGTGTAAGTTGAAGCTCAGTCAGCCAGAGCCATGGCCATCATCTGAGTTGGAGAGGGGAGATATAGACCAGTTTTGTAAAGCTGTAACCTGGTGTTCCCTGTGTCCAACTGCTTTCACCATGTACAAATTATTCAGGTGTTGTGGACTCCAGCCCTTGGTTGCAGTGAATTTAGAGTAGGGCTTCCCTAAGAAGAAAGCTTTTTGGGGAGTAGCTGAAGGGATTGGAGGCTTCTGCTTTTCTCCAGCTCCTTTGCCTTCAAGATTCTTCTTAAAGCTGAGCCTGGAATTTCTTGTTCTCTTTGCTCAGTGTAGGTTCTCTTTAGTGCTTTCTACAATCTAGTGTGTGTTTGTCAGACTGATGTACAGCAATTCATTTTACTGTTTGCTGATTAACTTGCTTTCTGTGGCCTAGTTGAGACAGGGCCACCACCTTTCTTTTTTACCAGGCTTTCTAAGCTCAGAGAGATATAATGGGCAGTTGGCAAGAATCACTTTTGAAAAGTGGAACAGGGAGCACCTGACCTGACAAATCCTTGCTTGCCTAATATATCAGGGCAAGTGAGGAGGAGAAACCAAACTGAGCACAAAAAGCAAATTAGCTGGTAAGTGGGAATGTAACACTTACCCAGTAGACAAGATCACTTCAGATGGCGTTTTGTCTAATAACCTGTTTGGACAAATGTGAATATTCAGTGAAAACTTGACCAGAAACCCAAGCTGTATCCAGGCTACTGTTAGTTTCTCGGTTAACGTGTGCTTCTGGGTGAATACAAGCATTCTTACTTTGCTCTTTCATAATAGCTTTCTGGCTTTGCTTCTCTTTGTCCGAGTTAGATCTCATTCCTAAAAGAGTATCTAAGAATGCTAAAAAGAAAACAAGTGCTCTGCTTGTGTGGCAGCCTTGTCAATAATACTTCTATGCCAGACGAATGGCTGCTTGTCTTTTTTTTAAACACCTCCTGCTTTTCCAGATCCCAATTGTGAGGTAATGAAAGATTTTTTTTTTTTACATGCTGAAATGTCTCAGACTGGGTAGGCCCTTATGACCTCTACACAAGAACTTATTTCAGCAATGTGGTTCTCCTGTTTTTGCTCCCACATGTGGCATCCCTAGTAGCTAAATCTCCATCATATTTTGATCATTATTCTGGGCCTCTGCATGCCACTCACTTATCCCCCATGCTATATGCAATATAGATTTAATATGTTGTGCCCAGAATATTACTGAACTACTAACATTTTGATTTCACCCCCAAAGTTATTTTAAGATTGGAGGAAAAGAAACTGGACACATGGTTGCCTCTTGTGGGCCTAAAACTAGCTGCTTATGTGACATTAATTTCACCTTCAAAACTACTTATTGCACGCCTTAAAAATTCCTGGCTGAGAACTTTCAGATACTCCTTTAGATAGAGCTATAGCCAGTCAGCTGGATAATCGAGGAAGCAGTGTTCTCCTCCAAGATCTAGGGAAGTGTATGTATATCCTTCTGAAAAAATTTCAGGAATTATTCTGTACCCACTAAGGTGTGATCTGTGCACCACACCGTTGCTGTGGAGACTAGGTCCAGCATTGTGGAGGAATGCCCTGTTAAGAGTGTGGGGTGGAGAAAACAGTGTTGTCATATGTTACATGACATACAACTTTCACATAGTTCTGTACTGTTGACATAATTTCCAATTTCTCTTTGGGAAGATCTGGAACTGGAATGGGAATGGTGTGTCATTACTGAGCTACTTTGGGGGAGGGGAGAGAGGGTTGCCAGGTGTCCAGTTTTGAACCGGACAGTCCAGTATTTGAGCTTTCTGTTTGGGAAACAAATTGAGAATCTAAATGAGAAAATATAAATGTTTGGTATTTTCTAAATAAGATGTAATGTAGATTGTGATGTTGTAATGTAAGTGTGTCTGGTATTTTTGTTGAAACCATCTGGCAACCTTAGGGGGAGAGAGATATGAGTGAAGTAACTTGGATAGCACCTTTTTGTATTTGACCAAGAAATTGTCAGGAAAGTCACCTTAATGGAAATTAAAATTCAGTTAACAACTTAAAATAAGAGATTAACTTTTATTGTTGCATTGTGCCATATAGGTAGTGAGAATTAAGGGTGGAAGAAGCAGGAGTAGAACTAGCTAAGAGACTAACTTGTGATCCTGTTGCACAGAAGATACAGGAAAATGTCACCTTTTAAGAAGTGTACACTTATTTTTCCTTCATATACAAACATTTTTCCTTCATATACATTATGTAGAAGCTGCAATAATTTTACAAAGGTTTAAAGATCAGGAAAAGTAACTTGAAGTTAAAAAATGGACTTAGCAAGTTTAAGGCTTAATTTCTTTCCTACTCAACTAATTTTTAATTTGTGCAACTTGGTTCAGTGCAAAGAGTAACCCACATGCTACTTCAGAGGGAAGCACTTCTCCTGGAGCTAGAATTGTCAGCATGCCAGCTTTCTATTTCTTCTGTTGAAGTCTTCGCAAAATCTGGATCCAAAGTATTGAAAGTTTTAGCAGACTGTGTTTGTGAAAACTTGCAGCTGCTTGGAGGATTCAGTTACTTGTCAAAGGACACTCTGTCCTTGCTCCCTGTATTGCATTGTTCACCTTGAAAATTTGTATGCCATCAGGTGAGTGTTTTTTAGGTATTTGTCATCACATGGTCATTTTGTATACTCCAGGTTTCATTAAATTAGGCAGTGTTTTTCATCTCTAAGTGACCGTATGAGTTTGGAAAGCTTCAGTATTCCATGTGGGATGCCAAGGGGATGGTTGTGTAAGACTTGATTACATTTTTATTGACAGCCTGTTCAAATGTTCATCACCAACTTGAAATGAAATAAATCCGGTGTAAAGACCTGAGAGTTCATGCTTTAGGATCCAATGAAAGAGTACTCTATGTATAGAAGATAGGGGGCTTTGTTCTGGTGTAAGCCATGGGTCCTTGGTGCTGTAACAGCTGATTGGAGTAGGACCATTGAAGGAGAGGCAGAAATGAAAAGTGGGTCATTTCTCTGATGGGTAGAGAGCAGCATAGCTCCTTGACTTTGTGTTTAATATTGTCAGTTGGAACTGAACAGCCTAGTTCTTCTAACATTTGTCCATTTTCTCTAGATAGAAGAACATTCCCTAAATACGCTCCATACTAGTGAAATAAATTCTGGGTAGTGGAAATGAGGACTTGTCCCTGTGCTATACACTAGCAGTGAAACTGATAGTGTGACTCATGTTTAAAATGAGTTGGACAAACATGGTTTGGCTGTATTAACTTCAGACAGGCAGAAATGTGAAGCATTTTACAACCAAGTTTAAAAATAGTTGTGGATGGTGTAAGTGGCGAAGCAAACAAATGGGTTAAGCAGTTTTAAGCCTATTAACTTGACAGATGCTTCTTGACTGTTCAGGGTTTTCAAATCCAGTCCTGAGTGGTGGTGGTTTTGAGGTGCTTGCTGAGTGGAGAATAAAATGGACTGCCTACCATTAGATTAAAAGGTGCTTCATGGAGTAGATGGCAAGTACACAGTTACATACCGCCTTGCTGTGTTTTAGTCTCAGCTATATCCTTTTTCGTTGTTGTGTATAGTATCCCATGGGCTAATCAAGATACGTGCCTTCTCAAATGCACAAGTAACATAGTCTGTAGCCCAGAGAACTTCCTATCAGTAGAGTGCCTGAGGTGGGGAGAAGGGAGCAGGATTCAACATTTCTGGGACTATTCAAAGTAGGTAGCGAACTCCCTTCCCCCTCAAAAATCTGCTACTGGCAAAACTATCCATATTGCATTATAGGGGTAAATGGGGAGAATCTACCTATTATGGGCGAAGTGAGAAGGCCTTCTCATTCATACATTGGAGGGAAAGAATACTCCCTAAAGATGTGATGGGGAGGAAAAGGGCCACCAGCTGCTTGAATTTGATTCTTTACTGAAAAACAACTCTAAAAGCAGTCTTAGAGATCTGTGTGCTTACTCCAATTGTCCAGTTTACAAGTTAAAATGTTTTATCCGTGCCGGGCCTGTAATGCAGCTTGAGCTGGAAAGAGATCAAGTTGAATCTTTCACCTCATGTACTGCAACCACACTAGGTTGTGGGGACCAATTTTGCCCTTTGTTACACTGTTGCGGAACTACCAAAAATTAAAGCAGCTAAAGCTGTGCTACAATTCTCATATACCAGATAAGGTGCTTCCTTGCACAGGAGAGCATAAATTTTGGAGCTTGGCTATAATCACCTAATGTGAGGGAAAGTAAAACAGAGGGGCTTTGGATTGTGCAACATAAATGAAGTCCAAGACTAAAGGCTAAAGTGCACCAGTATAGGTGTCTAAAGCAAGATTCCTAAGCCTGTATTAAAGCACCTTTAAAGAAGTGGCCTGTTCTTCAGAATGCTGCATAATTCTGTTTGTGGGTGTCCAAAATCAGGCTTTTTTGAGGTAAGAGGCTTTTAGGCACCCTGCTGAGAAAATTATGATCATAAGCTGTGCATGTCTTCTGTCTTCATATCCTCACACTGGTGCAGTCCTGTTGTCTTCACTGTGGCTGCACAGATTTAAGTGAGGACAGTATTTTGACCTTGAAGTAGGAAGATAATGGTGTGAGCCTGAAGTAAAGGCAGTTTCTCTTCCAAAGCTGCTTCCTTTGCAGCGTTAATAGAAATAAGTAATTAAATTGTTTTTTACTTACATCACCAGAGAGTAGTCAAAAGGAACAGAATGACTACTTTTTAAAGTACTTTACTGGCTTAAACTTTTAAAAACAGTTCTGAGTTCAGTATCATAATCCTAAAATGCACAGGTTGGGCCACAGACTTAATGTAATTGCTCCTGCCTCATTCCAAGAATGCAATTAAATGTACAAACAGAATAGCCTTCAGTGAACACTCACAGCTCAAATCTTGGGAGACCCTGAAACGAGACACGTACTAAACTTTACCAGAATGCTCAAATGGCCTTTTCATCATATTTCCTTAGATTTGTTTGGAGAATTATCTCTAGAAATTAAAAATGGCAACTTCATGTGGTCTGTATTTGAAAATTAGATTTGTCCTTTTTTTTGTATTTAGGATCCTAATTGTAGACGTTATTGAAATGCCTGCTTTAGTAGGGAGATTTTTCCAAATGAGTACATTAAAAGGACATTTTAGTGTAGGTAGGTAGATGAATCCTGTACTGATTTCATGCAAGACCAGAGTTCTAATCTACAGGAGAGTAAAACTATCTAAGCTTAACCATATCTGTCCTCTGCAAAATCATACAGTTCCTATTGTTGCTTCTCCTTCTGGTAATTTCAGAGGTTCTCTAATTAAGGCAGTGTAACTTTGTGACTTAAAGAAATTCCTCTTCAGCTCTGTTTTAAACATATTCCTGAAAGTGAGAACCAATAGTCATATCAGATGTTCCTCAATCCCATAAGAAGATGTAAGACCATAAAGGAAATGGGTGAATCATTTGAAGCGATGTCTACAATGCAGTATCAGAGTACTGTAGGAAAGGGTGGGCAATAATTTTTAAAGGGGAGGCAGTACAAGATTTTGGTAAGTGGTCCAGGGCTGCACTTCTGTGGAGGAGGTGTGGGGTCTGAGATGGCGAAGTTGCAGAAATGAGCTTGGGATAGGGGTCTAGGGTGCAGGAGAGGGTGTGAGATCTGAGAGGAAGTTTGGATGAAGGAGGGGATTGTGACCTTGGGCAGAGGTTTGGTGTGCAGATCCAGGCGGCGGTATGGGTGCAGGAAAGGGTTTTGGCATGGGGGAGGAGTGTAGAAGGGAGTGAAGGGTCTGGGAGGGAGTTGTGAACTGGAGGAGATCGGGAGAGGAGATGCAGAGGGTTGGGTGGTGACCTGGGGCAGGTAGTTGCGGAGAGTGAGGGGGTGGCATGCCAGAGGCAGGCTCTGGCTGGGAAGTGCTTACCTTGGTATCTCCCTGCCATCAGCCCGGCAGGAACCTGAGGCACTCTTGCTCTGCCTGTTGGCTGCAGTCCAAGACTGGTCAAAATGTCTGGTTGCTCCATGGGGCTCTGCTCTGGGTGGGAGGGAGGAGGCTTCATGCACTGCCCCTGTCCCCAGCAAAATTTCTCCGCTCCCATTGTCCAGAAACTGACCAAGGGGAGCTAAGAGATTGTTCTGGTGGGTGGGGGAGGGGAGCACGAAGCCTCCCTGTTCCCTCCCCAGCGTCCAGAGCAGAGAGCAGCTAACTGTTTTTAAGTGGAGTGAGCTGTTCTATGGGTCTTGGTGAGGCGGCTGCAGGCCAGATCTGGCAGCTTGGCAGGCCGGATGCGGCTTATGGGCCGCATCTTGCCCACCCCTGTTGTAGGATCTTATTCTAAAAAGGTCTGAATGTGGAATATACTTGCTAGAAGGTGCCAAGAATATTACTAATGTAATGGATCTTCTAGGAGAGAAACTTAGGCTGTGCCTACACTTTGCAGCTTTTGTCAACAAGACTGAGTCAACACAACCCTGCTGCTAAAAGTCAGCGCATATGAATGGTTTGCTGCTAAAATACTTTCACCCCCCAACAAGCAGGTTTTGCTTCTGCGGTAGGAGAGCGCTTCCGTTGGGAAAGCCGCATTCACACTTGCACTTGCTGTGGCAAAACCTTGTTGTCTGCAGGGGTAGGAGAGAGTATGTAACCAGATAACTCAATTAGTAATGTATAGGAATGCTATGCTGACTGAAAAGAACAGGAGACTTGCTTCTAAAAATGTCTTAATACAGTGACTCTAACTGTTGGCATTGGAACTAGTGTGTGTGTGCGTGCACGCACTTTTCTTGGAAAAGTTTTATAACTTAAGAGTTCTAGAGGGATAGCTGTGTTAGTCTGTAGCTTAAAAGTGGTCCTGTAGCACCTTAGGGTATGTCTACACTGCCACCCTAGTTCGAACTAGGGTGGCTAATGTAGGCATTTGAACTTGCAAATGAAGCCCGGGACTTAAATATCCTGGGCTTTATTTGCATGTTCCTTGGCGCCACCATTTTTAAATGCCCCGTAGTTCGAACTCCCTGCCCGCGGCTACACGCGGCACGGACCAGGTAGTTCGAATTAAAGCTCCTAATTCAAACTGTCGTTACTCCTCATTACTTCTGATGTCATTTACGTGTTGAATATAAATATAGGACACTTACAGCCCTCATTTCGCATGGGCACTATAACTGACAGGTTTTTTGCCTTCCCCCTTTTTTGGCTTTAAATTGGGGGTTTGCGCGCGCATGTGTGTTTGTGTAAAAATGACAGTACAAATGTGGCTTTTATAAACTTTGCTTACTGCCTTAATTGATGAGCTCTGCAAAATCATATCTACAATAACTTCTAGATTAAATAAATATTTTTCTAAATTAACTCCTTAAAGAAGTTTAGATTAATAAGAGACAGAGTAATTAACCCAACAAATATATTTTATCTTAAGAGTGATTTCCCTTGGACTTTAAAAATCAGTTTCCAGTCTTCTGGTTCACATATCTTCTGTGGTTTACTGTAAGTGACTATCTAGTCTAGACCAGTGTTTGGTCTAAGCTGCCAGGCAGCACAGCTTCACAGGTGATTTAATGATGGGCCCAGTCAACTCCATGAAGAGCCCTGAGCTTCTTGCTGTGTGGGGCTGATTAATCATCTGTGAAGTTGTGCTGCCACACAGCTTAGAGGGAGTACTGGTCTAGACCATTTACTTTTTAAGAGATGGTTCATATTGTGGGGTAGAATGGATGTCTTCGGGTTTTTGAGCACCAATAAATCTTATCCTCCAAATTAATAAAATTTATAATTGAGAGAGAAGAAATGGTAAGTCTGATGTTAATGGTTCTCTTATTACCAATTTAGGGAAGTTTCCCACTGTTTGTCACGTTAGGTTCTTCACTTGAATTCTGTAACTATGCTAATTTAAACCCTGGTATAGATGCACAAGTACAGCAGAAGAATGCTTCTGTTGACCTAGCTGCCATTACTCAGGGATGTAATGTCCCTGGAGTGATATGAGAAATCCCATCTATCTGTGTAGCCTTTCTCTATGCTGTGGAGTTATGTGGCTATAGATGTGGTGTTGTAGGTATGCCACTGTAGTTCTCATAGGTAACTAAAACCGTGTATAGATAGGAGGGTTAGTAAATCCTGTTTGGTATAGTGTGACTAGACTAAAGTCATTATAAATAGACAATGACAAGTGGCCTTAAGTTCTGTGAAACTCAAGAAATTTAAATGTGACATGAAATAAACTATTTAGGGAACTAAGACAGGGAAATAAATGAATTTAAGATTCTTACTATGCAAAGTTGAATCCTATTACTTTTATGTATTTACCAAGGCCAGTTTGTCTCCTAACTAGGAATACACAAGTCAGCTAGATAAGAGAAGTTGTTACTATCTTGTATTAAAATAACATCCCATTAAAATATACAAATAATTTTAATCTAATCCCTTTGTAGTGCATTTAAAAATGTCGTCATCTTCATGATGCTGAAGAAACCATTCTGAACTGAAAAGTTGTTGCTGCCTGATGCTGTCTTGTGCTCCTCTTTTGTTCTGATTGCAGGTAGTTGTTTGCTTGAAGATACCAACAGAAGTGGCTGTGAGGAGTATTGTATAGTTGGGTGTGGGGGTGGGGAAGAGGATAGGAGCAAAGTATGGAGGTGGTTGGATAACTTGAGAGATTGTTCTTTGCTTGTTTCACTGAAGGAGAAACCTTTTCAGGAGTCTGACCAGGTGAAAAAAAGAAGCTGCTGTCATACCTTCTTGGCTCAACAATTTTTGTGTTATCATGGCAGCATATTTAACTCAGAATATGCTGCCTGTAAATACATGTGCCACATGGTATAACTTACCTTCTTGATGGTTATTTTACCTCTGGTGCAGGAAGTTTTCAGGACATCTTCAAAATTAGTTCCAATTTTGTCTTCTATTCAGTCCATTTTCTGAGAGCTTTTGAGTTACATCAGGGTTCAACAAAATTGAAATTCTGCTTCAAATGGGCTCCAAACATGATTATGTTCTATAAGATCTTTAGTCACCCAATATAATCTTTCTCTTTAAGAATTAAGTTTAATCATTAAATTTAAATAGTCATGTCAGTAGGCATTCTCCGAACAGGCTTAGGAGAAGTGATTCTTGTCTTTCTGAGTTTGGCTGAATAAATAATGGCTTATGATTATAAATAGCTGTAGCAAGGTCACTCGAGTCTGTATCGGTGTACATATATCGTCTTACCATTTGCACAGAAAGCTATTACATTAAATGCTTGTATTTAGAAAGAACATACATGAAAATACACATCTAGAAGAAACTAAAGTCCTCTTAAGTGTTTAAGGAATGGTAGGGTTTCCACCTTGAGAGGGGAAAATGAATTGAGGTTACAAAGGTATGCTACAAAAAGATTTCTGATGATCATTGTTTTTATTACAATCTCGAGGATAAAATCATCTAGAATTCTTCTGTAAAAGGAAAGGGGGTGTGAAAAGTCCTAATTCTCTGGCTGTTAACTCAGTCTGTCCTTAAACTTTGCTACAAGATATGACGTTTCAGATAAAACCTCATATCTATACCAGATTTGTGTATCGTATCAGAGGTACTTTGTCAGTGATCAGATTGATTATTGGCATGATTGTAGTTCAAGGTATGATGGCAGCTCAGGTAAACATACTTAAACTAGCTCTACCTGTGTTAGCATGGCTAAAATAACAGAGTAAATGTGATGATGGCGGCTTTACAAGCATTCTGTGGACCCTGCTGTTGAATTGCCGAAGCCAATGCTGCAACATTTTCATCACTCTTTGTAGCCGTGTGAGCACAGGTATGTCTGAGTAGCAGCTGCAATTGCGATTATAGTGTAGACCGGTTGTCCCCAAAATTTTTGGTATCACGCCCCCTTTTGGATTTTTGAGAAACCCTCATATCCCCAAATAGCAGCAAAACTTGTTGAGCAAAAAAAGGAACTGACCGGGGCTAAAACATAAGGGGGGAGAATTGACGGGGGGGGCAGGGGGGGAGGCAAGCTGGGTCACCTCGCCCCGGAATTTCTTTATGCCCCCCAGTTTGGGAATCCATGGTGTAGACATACCCACAGTCGTGCTGGTCTGCTTGCCTTTGACCAAAATGGTCCTTGGATTTAGGATCTGCTCTATCGGTACATTGATAACTTGCAATTCAAACCTTCTCACAAAACTTAGTGAAATAATATAATCTAGAAAGTAAAGCAAAATAGACATTATAAAAACTGTATTTCAGAGTCTGTGTAAACAGGTTTTAAGGATTGTGGGCGTGTGTTGTAGTGGGAAAGTCAGTCATGTTGATGGGAAACTGAAATCTTAAGAGTACTTCTTAAAATTCAATCAAAGCAAATGCAGGTTTGTAATAAAAACCATAATTATACTTCAGTAACAATTTTTGCATGAATATTGAGATTAATATACATTGTAGGAGAAGCTTAAGTAATAGGTGAATTACTATAGGTGAATTGAAAGCACTGCAAATCTATTTTGGATTAAAAAAGGTGGCCTGGTCATAATCATTTTGTGTGATGGCTGTTTATTATTTACTGTGCTGTTGATCCTGTCTGTTAATTATTAGACTCTTTGAAGGTCAAGAAAGCAGATAAAAGGAGGAAAGACGTGGGGGAGTACATGGGCTATTATATCACTTTGCAGAAGTTTCCAGAGAAGAAAAATTAATCCTGATTTTGGAGGGTGGGGGGGGTGTGCGTGCGTGCGTGCGTGCGCGGGTTTTTGGAGGCCTTTGCTCTTAATACATTTCAGAGCCCTGGCAGGCTCTTAATACATTTAAAAAGCAGAGGCGCAGCATTTGAGACTGGGTGCGAACAGGGAATCAGCTGGTTCCCAGCTTGCACCTGGTCCCCGCTATCCCTCTGCCCCACAGAGATGGTGCTGGAGGGATCTGGCTTTTAAGCTGCTCCCCCCAGCACCTGCTCCTGCTCCCCTCCTCCCCTTTGCTCACTGCCTCTGATAGAGGCAGCAAGGGGGTGAAGTGACTAGTCGAGGGACAAGTTGACTATCCAATAAGTTTATGCTTATCAGAGAGTTGACTAGTTGCTTACATCCTTAGGGGGTGCTGCAGTACCCCCACTTTTTGTGTAGGTCCCACTTATCACACCATTCCTAGGGTCTGTGCGTTTTCCCACCCGCCTGTCCAGAACCACAGGCCTGTTTCCTGGTCACAGCTGTGGGGGGAATGGAGACAGACTGACAAGACTAAGGGAGGGTGAGGACCACTGGCTTTCCAGCACCCCACTGTAAAAGATGTTTCAGCAATGCTGGTTTTGTATTGGTAATTATGGAAACCTATAGCAAGTGTTCAGAAGTAAACAAATGCTAAGTCTGACATCTGCAGTCCACTATTTTAAAGTAATAACTGTAAAATTAAAGTATGATTTGTTGCTGTTGCTGCTGCTTCCCCAAAACACTGGCATATGGAGTCTCTTTCAGCACTCATTCCCATCACAAGTTCTATTCTTATCTATATAGCCCACTTTTACATGGCTGTGATGTAAGCCATATGTTGATGAGCTGTAGGTCTGCTGTTTTTTAATCTAGTATAAACACCTATCTTTCATACTTAAGCGTAGCTACTAGGGGAATGAATTGAAGTGTTTGTTTAGCATAAAATGCAAGAATTAATGAAGTCATGCTAATAAGTAACTGTTTTGATGTACTTATAAACACTGCCACCTTGTCTGCAATGAAGGGCACTTGCTCTGTAACATGCAGAATAGTATTCAGTCTAAGTCATGCAAGATTGATCACTGACTTGAGACAAATAGCAGTTACTAAAGCACACAACCTTCATTTCATGCTAGTGAGAAGACTCCATCTGTTTTGCCTTATAGGAGGCTTGCATGCATTCATCACCTCCATGCTGCAGGACTGCACTTTGTTCTATAATGGGGAGGCACAATTTATGAAGGAACTTTAAACTAGTATGGTCTTAAGCAGTCTGTCATTTTAAGTGAAGTAGATTGAAGAAATCCTCTTATTTGGCTTCAGATGTCTCTTGTGTGTGTATGTTCTAGCTTTGAGTTCAGTGCTACAATTTTATAGTTTTCAGATAAATTCCTATAGTATGCTGTATAGACAATGGCTGCATTTAAAAGTTTATAAATAAACAAAATGAGGTAAATCTGCATCAGTAACAGTTAGTCAAAATATGAAGCCAAGCTGGCGATTTTAATATGGATGCAGTGCAAGGATGCACTGTTCTAGCCTTGGTCACAAACAGGTTTGTCATCCAACTCTATAGAATCACAAAATACTAGAAGTGAAAGGGAGTTTGAGAGGTCATCAAGTCCTGTCCCCTGCCCTGACGGCAGGACCAAGCACGGTCTAGATGAGCCCTCATAGATGTCTGTCTAACCTGCTCTTTGCCTATTGCCAAACAATATAACTTGGCATGATGGATAGTCCATGCAGACAAGTAGAGACCAGGAATAGCAGAGGGTGTTGTAGGTGAAGATGTAAGTTGCGTTGACAGAGATGTGTGCAGCCTTTGTACTTAAAAAGCAGTTGGGGTGCTGTAGGACCCAATTACTTGGATTAGGGTATGTGGGGAAAGCTTTCAGAAACAGTGAGGTGGCGACTGAAACACTCTTCATAAAAACTGTTTTCCATAAATTCACAATGTCAAATTGTTGGCTGAGGAAGTACATTTTCTCATATAGCTACATTCTATGAATGTATAACGCCTTCATGTGCATAACGCCTTCACGTTTGCAAATCTGCGTTATGATGTGCTTTAGTTTGCTCTTGGTAAAAGGGAATTTTTAATTTGTTAATCTGGAGTTTGAGGTAACGTGAAAAAATGTTTATACGGCAGTGCAACTTACTATATAATATCTCAGTGCTGGCTTGACTGTTGGAGATTATCATTTTTAATTGTTGCTATTGAAATAGTGGGGTCAATGAAGCTAGCTTTCTTAAACTAGCTTTAATTTAGTCACTAAATCAAAAGTACTGTAGCTATGTTAGTACAGGCTTAAACTCCAGCTTCTCCAGGGCACTTGTCTTGATCTAAATAGTTTAAATGTCCCTTTTTCAAGTTAGGAAGGGGAAAATGTAGGATGTGACTGGAGTAACTCAAGGATCAAGATTTGTACTGGAAGGTGAATTTCCACAAGTACCTGGTAGATTTCAGTACTCTTCAGTAGTGTATAAGGTAAGAGCAGACTGCTTCTGGAAGTAGTCTGTTTTATGATTCTGTTTGCTTAGGGTAAACTGGAGAGCGGTGAGAGGAAGAAATGGTTAAGCTTATAGGCTTCCTGGGTTGGAAAAGTAACTAATAGCAGGTGTTGGGAATTTAGAGTATCATGGGGTAAACTAATTTAATTGCCTTGCATAGTTTCGCCTTGGGAGTTTTGGAGGGCGAATTGGAGACGTGTTCTCTGTTGAAATCATTGGCTGTTTGAATTCCTTAAACTAATGGTTTGTAGCAGCCCATATCTGGCTCAAACCAGTAACTTAACAGCCGAACAAAAAATAATGGAGATTTTAATTACTTTGTTTGTGTAATGTGACTTTGTCACTGATTCTATTAGCCTCTGGACTGCAAAAGTCTGAACATTTTGTTTGAGAAGAGTAAAATTCCTTTGGGTGGTGTACTTAAACTACATTTTCAAAGGAATAAAACACACCCATTGTGTTTTGTTAGGGAGTTGAAAAGTATTTAGTTGGAATACTAACATGCACAAAGCAACTTGCATAACATGGCAGAAAAATACAGAATTCCACAGAGCAGAATGAAGTGGAACAAGAAATAAAAGGAAATGCTATTTCTGTGTAATCCATTTTAGTCTGTTTTAGCTGAAAAAACAGGCAATTGAGTTCATTTGAAGAACATTGCTGGGCAAAATTTAGCTTATCATGTCATACTTACCAAGAGTTACTGAACTCCAAGCTGTAGTAGGTATTGTAACAGCAAAAGCATTTAAACAAAAATGGGAGCTGATATTTGTGAGCAAAATGTCTGACTAACAAGGCTTTGGGAAGCAGTCAGCACAGCAATGTATTTCAAATGACCCTTTTAAAGGGTTGGCTACTAAAAGGAGATCTTCAAGGAATATGTTCTTAGAATGTGCTATCAAATACTAAATGTCTCATTGTAATGTAGAATTTGGATATGCTCATTGTGTGCTATCAGAATGTGCTCAGATACTATAAGCACTGTATAAAATCTACTAATGGTGATATAGGGGGATATGATAGAGGTCTATAAAATCATGATTGGTGTGGAAAAAGTGAATAAGGAAAAGTTATTTACTTATTACCACAATATAAGAACTAGGGGTCACCAAATGAAATTAGCAGGTTTAAAACAAACAAAAGGAAGTTTTTCTTCACTCAGTGCAGTGTCAACCTGTAGAACTCCTTGACAGAGAATATGGTGAAGGTGAGGACTTTAACAGGGTTCAAAAAAGAGCTGGATAGATTCATGGAGGTTAGGTCCATCTATGGCTATTAGCCAGGATGGATAGGAATGGTGTCCCTAGCCTCTGTCTGGAAATGAGTGACAGGGGAAGGATCACATGAAGATTACCTGTTGTGTTCTCTCCCTCTGGGGCATCTGGTATTGGCTACTCTTGGCAGACAGGAAACAGGATACCGGACTAGATGGACCGTTGGGTCTGACCTAGTATGGCTGTTTGTGTACTATATATTAGAGACTGTTAGTTCAAGAAGTCTTACTAAATGGTAAGAGCTAGAACCACCAAATTCAGTATAGAGCCTTCTCTTATCATAACTTAAAGAAATGCAAAGGTTTGGTTGTGCCAGGAAAACGGGATGTGCCTGGAATGGGGTTGCTTCTCATAAAATCAAAAAAACAAGTCACCAAATCAAGTACAATCCGCAAAATTGGCATAACTGAGCAAATGTTGAAAGAGGGTTCCGGGAGACAGGAGCTCAAGGCAAGCATGCAGAGTGCCATCTCTGCCTGCTGGCCCTAGTACAGAGCAGCTCTATTCTGGGCTGGTGGTGGGAGCAGTGCCTCTCCCAGCTGTGGCAGTTCTGGGCTGGGGCCAGAGGAGGGGGCATCTCCTCTACCCATGTCATGTTTGCTTCATGCTGGGATAGGAAAAGGGAGTGCTTCCTCCCAGCCATGGCACCAAAACCAGAGCTGCCATTGCTGGGGAATAGGTGGTCTCTTTGTGGCCCTACCCAACCTAACTAGAACCTGCTCCAGTTGGGGTACATGCTCCCCTTCCATGGCTGTGCCCATTGGAGCTGCAGCGGCCATAAAGAGGTGTTTCTCACTTGGCTCCGAGCTGGTGTGGTGAGAGAGGGTTGATGTAGTCCTCTCTCCCTGGGGCAGCCTGCATTCCCCTCATCCCCAGCCCCACCCCTGAGCAATGATTTAAATGAAGCATGTACATTTGTTTTATTTTAAAAATTATTGAATTAAGGAACTAAGCAATATGGGTAAATGTGCTAGTTCTATATAGAATAGAATGCATTTATGTTATCTTCAGTGAACCAGGAAGTACCAAGAAAATTTTTGTGGTGAGTTGGACTTCATAGATTTAAAATATCCTTTTAAATTAATTAGACCCTGCATATATTGCTTGGCTGGGATTTATTTGCTCACATCAGACATCAGTTTGGTGGGGTGGGGGAAATTGGGAGAAGGCAGAAAGGGAAGGTTGCTTTCAATTTAACCTTAAAATAGTGGCTCTGTAGCTACGAACAAGAGAATCACAGCACTTGTACAAATTGCCTAGTTGTTACTACAAGATTTTTTTTGTCTAGCATCTGTCATGTGAGTTCTCAATCTTTAAATTACTAGAGGTGCATAGATGAATGATACTTCATTTGAGAATGTTAAAAGTATTTTAAGTAATCTTGTACAGCAGATGAGAGGCTGCGGGCTGGAATTTCAGAGGACCAGACAAAGGAATAAAATGTGTTGGACAGTACAGGAGTCTCCACAAGAAGGATTGCAGCTGTAATTAATGTTACCTGTTCCCGTGTTACTGGTACTGTTGTCCAGGAAGGGTACAGAATGTGTAAGGTGCTTCGATCATCAAGGAAATATTCTGTAAATGTTGGAGGAGGGGAAAGGCTCTGCTGTTGAAGAAGGTGTTAGGACCATGGTGTAGTTGGATTCACTTGGTAGGCAGAAATAAGTCCTATGTCACAGCTCAGTGACCTGTTGCTTTCTTAATCTATTAAATAGTGCCAACAAACTTGGGTCAGGTCGTTCGTTGTACTGGACATAGACCTGTTCCTTTTATTTCACTAGTATCTAATTTGCTAGGGTGGGAATTGAGCCAAATCTTTGTGATTCTAGTTTGTGTAATGTGTAAACTATTGCAGAAAACTTGGACAGAGAATGAGCAGATCATTGGAGGTGGGGCATAGAGCAAGCAAATATCCCCACTTTGCCTGCCCCCCTAATGCCTTTGCTATTAGGGGTGGTGGTGGTGGTGGAGGAGGAGGAGCATTTGAGTTATCTGCTATTTAGTATTTCTGTTCTGGGATCTGGAATGGAGCAAGCAAACATCAGAACAGAGCCTTTATTTCTGCAAACTCATGTATAGATCTAGAGGAAGCACAAGTGGCGTGAAACAAGAAACCATGCTCCCTTTTAATTTTGACGTCTGTTTTCCTTCTGCTGTGCGTTAAGTCTTCTACCTAACAATCATATTGGAATACTTTATCTTCCATCACTTTTTGGTGTGTGTGTGTGTGTGTGTGTGTGTGTCTCTCTCTCTCTCTCTCTCTCTCTCTCCTGATGGATTTTACAAAGAGAGAGATTTGCCCAGTGTTTGTCATCATTAGTTCCCACTGTTGCTGCTGCTCTCACAAGGACGGTGCTAAAGAGGTGAGTAGGATTTTTTTCTACTGTACTGGAGAGGCACATGTAGATTAAGTAAGGAAGACTGCAATTGTAGTAGCAGTCTTTCATGAGCAGGTCTACTGGATTGGTCTGAGTTCACATAAATTGTGCTTGGGTTTTCAGTTAGTGGGGGACCTGATCTTGTTTTTACTAAACTTAAATGTGTTATGTGGGGCTAAGAGTCTTGAACATCAAATGTAATGGAATAATGGAAACTGAGGCTGTTCGTCATCTTGCATTGTTTATTGTGACTAGAGAGGTGACTTGTTCTCTTCTGAATAATTATAACAAAATTTATACTGTCATAGATGGTACAAACTGTACAGAAACTGAGGGTGAGTTAAAGTTGCAGCTCATGAACTTTTAAAATTGATCTTAAGGAATCTTATTGAAAACATTTCTTTAGATAGCTCTTAGTCTTGCACAAGTAACTATTTTTCTTATGCTTCAGTTGCATGTAACAAAATGGTGCTCAGTGAGCTAACTGGTTTCAAAATCCCAAATTCATTATGCATAATTTTTATCCATTCTGTTTTCACTACTTAGCTTTATTTGGCACTGGAATAATTCATTGATTATTTGCTCCATAAAAATACATGGAGACACTTCTGAATTGATAAGGGAAGAGAATTGAGTATTCATCAGTACAGTTTTCTGGATGTATTCTGGATCTGAACCAGATGGTGTGAATCATGCAAAATACAGCACAGTTGCTGATTTTTTGTGTGGCATTTAAAACTATTTTAAAAGAATATTTCTGAGTTTGTTCAGAGTTACCTATGTTAGTTCTGATTTCTTCAAGAATACTAGAGACTCCTGTTGAATTTTAGAACATGTTTTCCGTTGCGTTAGGTAAATCCACAAACTTATTCTGAAAGATGTGTTAAATAGTCAACTACTGATGTTGCAAGGCTCTGGCTGTGGAGCTGGTAAATAAACGAGAGCAGCCAGTTAGCAGGTTTCTTGGAGTGGATCCACGGACCACTTTGAGAAACACTGCCGTAAGCTTATCGACTGTACCAATCATTTTATTTCTTAGGTTTACTGAAATAAATTTTCCCCAAAGATTCTTATTTAACAATTTACCTCTGCTGCTATCGGTGATGTAAACTGGAGTATATGCAGGCTGTTACATCTTTCAGGACTCTAGTCTCTATTTAGGGTATGTCTGCACTGCAGCTGGGAGTGTGACTCCCAGATTGTGTAGACAGAGGCACACCAGCTCTGTTGGAGCTAGTGTATGTCTGTTGTGGCAGAACCTGCTAGCTGCTGCCAGAGTACAATCTGCATGCCCCCTCCCAGTCTGTACATGAGTGACTAACCCGTGCCACAATGTCAGACTCCTGTTGTCGTGTGTCCATCTGCCTAAACTGGGAGGCACACTGCTTGTTGCAATATAGACTTAACTCTATATGTGCTCAAAATACCTGATTTCTGGCCAGGAAACTGGGATATAAAATTTCACAATAAATCTTGTAGCCAAAGTAACCACCTTAGGAAAAAAAATCCTGCTCCAATTTAAGCTTGGAAAGTGACCATATTTGAAGTAGGGCTGTCAATTGAGGTGCATTAATGACTGCTATTAACTCAGGGCAGGATTAATGCGTTAAAAAAATTAACGCGTTAATTGCAGGTGTTAATGCTGCACTGCCCCTTTGAAGTGCTACTCCAGTGCTTCAAAGGGGCAGCACATTAGGAGCCTGGGATCAGCTGAAGTCCCCAGCAGACTCCTGGCTCCTTGCAGTGCTGCCCCTTGGAAAGGCCGCCCCAGTGTTTCCGAGGGGCAGCGCAAGGCGGAGCTGGGGATCAGCTGGAGTGCCCAGCTGATCCCCGGCTCCGCTTGCGCTGTCTCTTTGAAACGCTGCTCTGGCACTTCAAAGTTGCACAGAGTCCGGGGTCAGCTGGGCACTCCACCGATCCCCAGCTCTGCCTTGCGCTGCCCCTTGGAGACGCCGGGGTGGCCTTTCTAAGGGGCAGCTCTGCATGGAGTCGGGGTCAGCTGTGGACTCCAGCTGATCCTGGGCTCCGTGCAGCGCTGCCCCTTTGAAATGCCGCCACTGCGTTTCAAAGGGGCAGCACATGCGATTAATTGCGATTAATTTTTTTAATCGCTTGACAGCCCTAATTTAAAGGAGAATTTAGCTTTGCTACTTGTTAGTACTTTAAGCAGTAAGATCAGACACAACAGGAATTTGGGGTGAATTTTAAAGATTAAGATAATTAAGATCTACTGAATTGTAGTACGTTGCTTGCTAGTGTCTTCCTGGAAAACTGGCAGATGATACAGCAACATGAGCATGCATAAAGTTTACTCTTAAAACTCTGGTCTAGTGTCTTAACAGTGGAGCCAGTGGCCTTTGAGTTCTCAATTTAAAAAAACTTCTAAAAAGCATTCTTGGTGTTCACTGAGAGCTCTGCTCCAGGACTTACTTTTGTCACGCTGTCCTTTTCAGTTGTATGAACCTTAGTTTCAGGAATTTTAATAAACTAAAGTTTAGAGCAAGGAAACAGGCTGTCCAGAATAGATTCAATGAATTGTTGGATTTTTTTAATTTTTTTTGTGTGTGTGACCAGCATACTTAATTTTTGGTTATTAAATGTGTATCTCCATTTCAGTAGGTTGGTGAATAATGCGTACTAAAACTGTAGCTAATAAAGAGATGGCAGTAGTAATCTGGATTTGAGTGCATCCCTCACTCAGTTATCCCTGATGTAACTAACCTCTCCCTTCCCAGAAGAGCCTGGGAGAGAGAATAGACAATGCAGCATGCGTGGATGGTCCACAAACCATCCTTAGAACAGTAGATAAGGGAATCTAATCTAGGAATCTACTGAAAATACTATGATAGCCCCGTTGCATTTAAATGAGCGACTGTTAACCTGAGTTTTAGTTCAGTGGCTCTCAACCTTTTCCCTGTCAGGACCTCCCTCCAATTAAGCAATATGGGAAGGGCAGAGTAGTTTGTTGTAACCACCAGATTGAGAACCCTTGCCCTAGGTTAGGGGCGGGGAACAGTTTTTGTATCGGGGTCTGCTGATGCACAGAAAAATCTGTCGGGCCACAAGTGAGAAATTAAAAAAAAAAAAACCTTCATTGATGTGGCCCTCTGACAAGTGGAAGGACGCTTCCCAGATTCCCCTCGCACACCAGAGTCTAGGGTGTCCATGCTAGTAGATTTTTGTGGGCTCCCCTTGGCTCTGGGGTGAAGCAAAAAATAAGGGGCTCAGTGTGTGGTGGGGGGCTGCCGGGAAGTGGGGTGTCAGGTGTGAGCTGGAGAGTGCAGGAGCGGGTTGGGGGTGGTGAGTCTGGGGGTATGTCTAGATTACATCGCTCCATCAACGGAGCCATGTAAAATAGTTTACTCGGCATAGTCAAAGAAGTGGGGATTTAAATAATTCCCCCTTCATTAAAATAAAAATGGCCGCTGCGCTGTGCTGACGACCAACTGATCTGGCACAGCGCGGCAGTCTAGACGCGGCGCGGTCGACAAGGGAAGGCTATGTCGACCGCTCCGGTATGCCTCGTTTATAGGTTACTTGGCTGCAAACTGAGTTTGTTTGGACATCCCAAAATATGAATAAACACAAGTAGCTGATTCCTCTCTTAATGTATTGTCATCTTCAATACTAGGTTGAGATGAAGACTGAATAAAGTGAAGCCCTGTAGTCTCAATTCTGCATTCCTTAATGTGTGCACAGCCCCCACCAATATCAGTGGGTGTTGGTCACCTGTATCTTAGGAATGTAAGCAACTAGTTGATTATCCGATAAGCAAAAGCTTATCGGATAGTCAACACACTAGTTGACAAGTTGCTCCTCCCCCCCCTTGCTGCATCTATCAGAGGCATCAAGGGGTGGGGGGAGGGAAGGTGGAATGGGTGCTGGGGAAAGCCATTTCCCCCCAGCTCTAGCTCCATGGGAGGGGGCAGAGGCTGTGCTCCACGTTTGAAATACACAAGAGTGCCCTGGCTTCCATAGGATCCTTACGGAAAAGCAGTCTAGGTATCTACTGAAAAGATGATTTTATTTACTGTTTCTCAGCAGAATGCTCTTGTGTTGCTGAAAGTCTTCATAAAGTGTTGCCATTTAGAGCTACTTGTGTAATCTTAACATCTGTGCTGTCAGACTGTTCTGCCTTCTCAGACTTTATTTTTCTTTGAGAGGCTAAGATATAGGCTTCCTCGTTGCTGTATCCCCACTGGTACTTTTGTGTTCCAGGGAGTCAAGCCAGCCAGCTTTGATAAAGTAGCAATTCCTGAAGTGAAGGAGATCATAGAAGGGTGCATCAGGCAAAACAAAGATGAAAGGTAAGCTCCCCTTGGGTCAGGACAGTTGTATTTGAACATGAAGGCTCTGGAATATTCCTGGAAGACTTCCAGTACTATGTATTGAAAACTTTCCAAATATGTTGTACATATATTCTGATAAAATGTTGAGGTTTTGAGCTGTCATGATTAACATGATATTGGGTGCGATTCATGCTGTTCTACATTGACCACATTGCATTGGTTGATTTATTCACAGCAGTATTCAAACCCAACCACTCTTTATAGTAGAGAAGTGATGCTCGATCTTACTGTGCCTGTACAGCTAGACATCACCACTTGTACTCAGCAGAGATGTATTGTTTGGTATAAAATCTGTACCAGTGCTTCCCAAATAACAGACAAGTTGAAAGCTAAATGTAGGACATAAGACCATAAACTGAAACCTAGGTAAGAGGAAGTGTGAAATGAGGGATTATTCCTTTCATCAAATACCCACCTCTCTTCCATTTAATCTCTGAAGCCCAGTCTCATTGATATCCATCAGTTGTGGGAAGGAAGATAGGTGAAGCTCTCTCCAGCTTGTGCTGAGAGGGATAATGCAGATCATAGGTCACTGATATGTTGCCAGGGCTGTCAGAAATGCATATCTCTAATGGAATGAGACAGAAGGGTAACCAGTGAGGAGGAGATTGGTTTGGAGACCATCTTGAATACTGACTTGTTTCATTAAGAGGCAATGTCTGCTGTGCCCAGTATGTGGACTAACAGATGTATTATGGTACTTTGCCATTCATGAAACTACACTTGTTTCAAAAGTTCTTATGAAATGCTGTCCATTTTTAAAGTAATTAGTGTGATGTTACGCTTTATAGGGTTAGGTATTTGGTTTATAGGATTAGGTATTTGGAGTAGGGTTATCAACATGTAGACGACTACACTATTAACCAATAAACCTGGGCTTATCTGTAAATCCTGTTAACTACATGCATTCCCCCCTTGCTGCCTCTGTATCAGAGGCAGCTAAGGGGAGGAGTGGGAGCTGGAGGTGGCTCCCCATGAGCACTGGATCTGACTGCCACCCCCTACCTGTGCCCTGTTGCCTCTGAGAGGCACCAACATGGAAGTGAAGGGGCAGGCGGGAGTTGAGATATGTGAGGGGCTGGCTTTTAAGGTGACTCTTGCTTGTGGCGACTCCATGGACCTGCCTGCCCCCCTCCCTTGCTGCCTCCTACAGAGGAAATGGGAGGGGGAGGCAGGAGCCAGTTTAAAGAGGGAGCTAGTTTCCAGAGGCAGCAGCATCAGGGGGCAGGGGAAGGTACCCCGAAGCAGCTTCTGTGTGTGGCCAGCCTAGGCCCACCGTGGACAGGGTTGCTGCCACACCACGCTGCTGCCTCTGTCTCTGTCTCAAAGGCAGCAGCATGGGGCAGCAGGCAGGACCCATTTGCTCAGGGAGCTGGCTTCCCTGGTGAACCAGCTCCCATCTGACACCCTGTGCTGCTGCCTCTGATAGGGAGGCAGCAGCATGGGATGGCAGGGGTCTCCCTGGGAGTGGGGCTTGGAGTGCACTGGGTGCTGGCCCCACCCCCAGGGACTATTGAATAGTTGTGTAATTGCTAAAATTTGATGCGGTTACATGACTATTTAATCACACGCTATCCAGTATCCCTAATTTGGAGTGGAGACGTAAGTGAATTTTAAGTCACTTACTGTTGCAGCCTTTTGCATCATCTTGGGGCTAATTTTTTATTGCGTTTTAAAAAGTTTCAAAAATCTTGGCACTGGAAAAGTGAAATTGAAATAGCTGTTTTAATTCCCCCTCAAAAAACAAAATAAGTAGCGGAGTTAATAGGAGTAGTATGAAAATATGAGAGTATCAGCTTTTGGGAATCACCATTCAAAGGAGGAGGAAGTTCCTTACTGATTTGTCAGAATCTAATTATTGGTATCTTTTCTCCCTTTCCATTTCTCTGCCCTGTTGTGTATAGATATGCTATCAAGGACCTTTTGAACCACGCTTTCTTCCAGGAAGAGACTGGTGTACGGGTAGAACTAGCAGAGGAAGATGATGGAGAGAAGATTGCCATCAAGCTTTGGTTACGAATTGAGGATATCAAAAAGCTTAAGGGCAAATACAAGGACAATGAGGCAATAGAATTTTCCTTTGACTTGGAGAGAGATGTCCCAGAGGACGTAGCACAAGAAATGGTAGGGTTGTTGTGCCTTTTTTGGATGTTTATACCCTAACCTCAGAAGAGAGGCTATAAACTGCTATGCTTTTATTGTCCTGGCTCATATAAGGGGATGAGGGATTGATTGTGTTTGGAGCTAAACTTCAGAGGAGACTGGGAAGTTGAAGATCATATAGCAGAGCTGTACTTGTTTGTATTGCTCTGGCAAGGTGTGATCTGACCATTGCTTGGTAATATGAGTTCTGTAAACATCCATATGTCCTCCTTTAGGTGGAGTCAGGATATGTCTGTGAAGGGGATCATAAGACAATGGCCAAGGCAATCAAGGACAGAGTGTCTCTGATCAAGCGCAAGCGAGAGCAGCGCCAGTTAGTGCGAGAAGAGCAGGAGAAGAGAAAGCAGGAAGAAATCAGTCAGAAGCAGCAGTTGGAGCAGCAGCAACAAACAAATGCTACTCAGGCAGGGACAAAGCAACTTCCATCTGCCACTGGCATCACTGCCGTCTCTACCACTTCAGCATCAGTTTCCACACAAGTAGAGCCTGAAGAACCAGAGGCTGATCAGCACCAACAACTGCAATATCAACAGCCCAGCATATCTGTTCTGTGTAAGTATATTGCCTCAGGCCATTCATAATGTGCTTATGCCCTCTTTAATTGTACTTTCATCATTTTTGGGAAGTCTAACAGATTTCCCTTTCAAGTGAAAAATCAGGTTACATGATACCCCACTGCAGTGCTCCTTTTTTTTTTTGGGCGGGGGGGTAAGAAATAAGGTGCCAGTACTCCAGGTGGGAAGTTGTTGAGCAAAAAAAAAAAAAAGCTGGGGGCTGAAATGCCAATGCAACCCCTTTAAGAGCTGTGTGTCCTGAGCAGGCTTCTGTTGGGAGCCAGCCGCCCCAGAAAAAAGAGGTGCCCATACACCCGAGGGGAATGCAATTCATTTTAGTTATGCAGGGAAAACAGGTGCCGGTATGCTGTCCCATGGTGTACCGTCACAAAAGCACTGCCCTGCTGTGGGCAGAATTATCAGTATCCAAAATGAGTTGTTGCTTCATTTCTTGCTTTTGTTTCTGGAACTCTCTAGTAGTATGAGTGAAAGAGGATGAAAAAATGATGAAAGGCTAGTTGACCTCCTATCCACATATGCACTAATAAAATGAGAGCGAGAGAGAAACATAAAGTTACCATTTGAGCTGTATAGGCAGTTGGGTATTAAGATCTGTTTTTGATGTACTCAGACTTAAAAGCTACACCTATATCTGCAAGGCAGTGAGGTTGTTCATCCTCTTGAAATAATCCTTGTTCATGTTGATTCTATTCTAAGTGTGCATGCACTAGTGCGTGTAATCAGAGATTTTTAGCCTTAACAGTATTTGTAGGATCAACTATAGCACCCCCTGGAGTGCTGTGCTCATGCATTGGTATATTACGTGCCACCGGCCCTATGCCCTCTTTATTTCCTTCTTGCCACTTATGACAATTGGTTAGGATACATTGTCTTGCATTGCAAAATTGTTAGCTATTCCTGCAATCCATTGTTTTGTCTCTTTTGTCACTTAACTCTTTAATTTAAGTGTTCTGAGTAGTAGTTTAGGAGTTAGTCCCAGCTGGATCTTCACCTTGTAGCAGAGAACTCCTGACTTTTGGTTTTAGGCCATGTTCATCATTCAGGCAGCCAATGCCTATTAGTGACCCCTTGGAGAACTGTTCAAAGTGTTTTGGGGGAGTCCCCCAGAAAGGATTAATGCAGGATCTGCAAAATCTTTCACCCTCAAACTTGGAGTGGGTTTTGTGCTACCTCAGAGCCCTCTTGATCAGACTCCATGTTTGGCAACAGCATGCAGCTCACCATCGGCACCAGAATTGACTGGCAGTGTACCCCCTCCTTGGTGCCTAAGTGATTGAAGTCAACAGGCCCATTGGCATGGCAGAAAAAGGAGACTTTGGGCAAAGGACCCATGTTAGGCCACCTGGGGGTCATTTGGGGTACTGCTGCAGTTGGACCCTTATCCCAATAAGGGACCCTTCTTCAACTCCTGGGAGCAGCAAGGGATCCCAGCTCCTTGTGTGGTCATCTATGCCTGTAGTGGGTCCAGCAGCCAAAGGGCAAGTATGCTAACTGCCATTGCAGACACCAAGCCAGGCAACTGACTCAGCCAAGACCCTGGCATCTACAGGCAAGCTGGTTATAGGACCACCTGTAAAATATCAGAGCATCGTTGATTCCCAGCACATTGGCCTTAGACCCTGGCACTGCAGCCTCAGTGCCTGATTTGAACACACAGGTCTCCAATGTTAAGATCTCTGCTTGAAAGGCATAGGACATCTGAGTCAAGAGGCCAATCCCTGTACCTCTTCCATGGGTACTCTTGTCTGAGTTCAACGCTGTGCAGATCACCATTGCTGAAGTGGTCTCCTAGGCATTGATACTCCTCCAGATGCAGGATGCTTCCCAATTGCAACACCAGTCCCTGGCTCCCCAGTACGGATGTGAATGTATAGCAGAGTACATGGTTAATCAATGAGCCTGGGCTCATTGGATAACTCTCTGAGTTACATACATCTCCACCCCTTCCCCCTGCTGCCTCTGTATCAGAGGCAGCAGGGTAGATGCAGGAGGTGAGAGCCGGTTTTTAAGCTGGCTACCTCTGTGTGGCAGCTACTGTGGAACCAACTGCCCCGCCCCTCCCACTGCCTCCCATAGAGACAGTGGATGGGGAAGCCAGTTCTCACAGGGAGCCCGATGAGCTGGCTCCCAATGAGCACTCGATCCATGGAGCCACCTGACTCCTCCCCCTCCCTGCTGCCTCTAACAGAGGCAGCAGCGTGGGTGAGAAAAGAGGCAGGTGGGAGCTGGTACATGTGGGGACCTGGCTTAAAAGCCATCTTCCCACGAACATTAGCTCCCCCCAGTGTGTAAATGTGTACTCACTGAAATTTTCAGCTGGTACACATTTACCCAAATAAACACATTTTAGCAACTCTTCTCCCTGGTACTACTCTTCGGGCAGGAACCAATTCCTGGCCTCTCCTTACTGGTCCCTGGCATCTACAGCTCTGCCCTGGTCACCAGAAAGGCCTCAGTCCTGAGCCTGAAGAGTAGTTCAGCCACTCACCTATAAAAGGTGAAATGCCAGGGCCCACAAGACTGGCATGGCTTCTGTGGCGGCAAAGACCCATTCAGTGTCCGTACAGGAACCCATGAGGTGTACCTGTTTTGCTAGTCCCATACTCCCCTCTGTTCCTCCTAGGCTGCATCAGACAAGCTGTCCTAGCACAGCTGCACCCAAGTTGGAGTACAATGTTGAATCCAACATGGATGACAAAGCAAGCCCTAATGCTCAAGGAGCCTCCCCTGGAAGAGCAAGGGAAAGTTGTCCCTCCCTTAGCAGTGTAGTCATCTTTGTCTTCCCTTTCCTCTGCCAGCCTGCTTCTTCCAGAGGTGAAGAAAAGCCAGAGGCAGGTGTTCTGATGGTGTAATCCGTGTCACTTCCCAGGATCCACTCCCCTGTGCTTTCCTCAACTGTCTGTGCTCCTTCTGGTTGGCCTTGTTGTGGCTGACCTCAGACCAGTGCTTGACTTCATAACTATGGGCTACACCCTGGAGTTTGTGGCTATCCATACCTTCTACTTCCTTCCCTGTTCCTCTTCAGGAACCCTTCTCATTAGCAATTCCTTGTTCAGAAGGTTGATAACCTCCTATGCCTGGAAGCAGTAGAGGAGGTCCCTCCAGATCTTAAGGGGGAAGTGTTCTATTAAAAGGTGCTTCAGACCCATTCTGGACCTGCACCACCTCAATAAGTTTCTCAAGATACTAGTTTCACATGGTGTCTTTGGCCTCCATTATTCCCTCCCTGGACAGGGAGACGGGAACTCTGCCCTCTATTTGAAGGATGCATATTTCCATTTTCCTGGGGCACAGATGTTTCCACTGTTTTGTGTTGGGCTGCCACCATTTTCACTTCATGGCACTGCCTTTTGGTTTCTCATTAGACCTGGGAGTGTTTACAAAGTGCATAGCATAGTGGCTACTAATCTGAGGTGCCAAGGGTGCAAATTTATCTATATCTCAAAAAATGGCTAATAAAGGGCCAGTGTTGGGATCAGGTGTGGCAGTATCTTGATCTAGTTTGCTCCACCTGTCACTACCTGGGGCTGTTAAATGAGAGAAAAATCAACCTTACTTCCAGTACAATGCATAGAGTTCATTGGAGTAATCTTTGATTCTACACAGGCCAGAGCCTTCCTTCCCAAAAATCTGTTTCAAGCTGTGATGCACTTCATTTCGTGCATGCAAACCCACTGTCTCACCACCACTTACTTGTGCTTGCGATGGTTAGATCATGTGGCGGCCTGCATTTGTCGTGAGGCACACAGGGCTCCACCTCAGGCTCCTTCAGGCAGGCTGGCATAGGGATATGTTCCCAACAGACACAGCATGGACCATGTGATCAGGATATCAGACCATGTACTGTTGCCACTCACATGGTAGCAGAATACTGCATCAATATTGGAGGCAGTTCTCTTTGCAGCTCTGTCCCAGTCAGTGATCCTCCTCTCTGATGCCTTGAATTTGGAGTGGGCTCCCCAACCCGGCGATCCCAGTACACAACATCATCGGTTGATGTTTAGGGAGCTATCATGACTTGACGTCAGGGAGCTCAGAGCAGTTCACTTAGCCTGCCAATCTTTCCTGCCTCTTGTGGAAAGCAGAGTGGTCCAAATTGTGATCGCTACTATATTGCCTATGTTCCTTATCAACCAGTAAGGCAGGGCCAGGTATTCCACCTTTTGCCAGAAAGCCTTCAGACTCTGAAACCGTGTAAAATACGGCATCCATTTCATAGCCACACACCTCCCTGGGATGACAGAACATTTTGGCAGATCTCCTCAGCAGGACCTTCTTGTCTCTCCACGAGAGGTTCCCCCCATTCAGAAGTGATCAACTTCATCTTCCTGGAGGGGCGATGGAGCTGTTTTCATCCAGGCTGAACAGGAAATGCCACAATTTCTGCTTGATTTTGGGGATTCGCAGAAGTCTCTGCTGGTTCTCTTGGTAGCTGCTGTTTCAGCTGCAGCTCAAGCCAGACCTGCCATACAAAAACCACAACAGTCTTTTGCAGCTGAACCTGGTGGCACTGCATCTGACAGTGGCTAAATGTGGAGGAGCAGAAGTACTTGGCTGCTGTCCAGCGGGTTCTGTTGGGCAGCAGAAGGCTCTTCACTGGAGTGATCTGCCTTTCAAATAGTAATGTTTTTCTTCTTGGACCTCAGCTAACTGTATTTGGCCTCAGAACAGTTGATCCTGGACTACCTTCTGCATCTTGTTTAATCTATCAAGGACCATTTTGTTGCTATCTCAGGCTTTTGTCTGCTCTTTGAGGGTAGGTCGGTTCTCATCCAGGACACGACTGCCAAGTTCCTTGAAGGCCTTGAGTGCCTCTGACCACATGTCAAGGACACCGTTTCATCATAGGGCCTGGCTTTTGTGCTGTCAAGGCTCACAGGAACCACCCCCGCCCCCCCCATTCCCTTTGAGCCTCTGTCTTTTTGCGGTCTCCTTCTGAAATGGAAGCTTGCAGTCCTAGTTGCGATAACCTCTGCCTGCCAGCTCTGAGATTAGGGTGCTTACCTTGGAACTGGCTTATATAGTTTCCTACAAAGACTACGTTCAGCTGTGGCTGCAGAAGGCTTTCCTGCTCAAGTTCATCTTGCGGTTTCATACAGACCGGACATTTATTTGCCTGTCTTGGTTTCCCAAAGCCTCAAGTCCGGGGAGGAATGTAGCTCACATTCACGAGATGCTAGAAGGGATTTAGCCTTTTACGTTGAAAGGATCAAATCATTCTAGAAGTTGATGCAATTGTTGGTCATGGAAGCAGACAGGATGACATGTCATCCAGTGTCTGCTCAAACTTCTTGTGTCACTGCCTGCATTTGCTGCAACTATGATCAGACAAAGGTGCCACCTCTGCCAATGGTAGCTGCTCATTCAACTAGGGCACAAGCCTTTTTAGCAGCTTTCCTGGCCCAAGTGCCTATCCAGGGTATTTGTAGGGCAGCTACCTGGTCAACCATCTACAGTTCACATCCCATTATGCACTTACTAGCAAGCCTGAGATAATGCTGCCTTTGATAGAGCAATACTTCCAGCTGCTAGACTGTGATCTCTGAGCCCACCTCTGAGGATATTGTTTGTCACCTAGAATGGAATTGACATGAGTAAGCACTTGAAAAAAGGAAAAAAAAAAAGTGCACTTACCTTTTCATAGCTGTTCTTCCAGATGTGTTGCTCATGTCTACTCCATTACCTGTTCTTCTCTTCCTCCTATGTTGGAATGGCCTGCCAGAAGAAACTAAGAGGTTGTAGTAGTGTTGGTGGCACCTAATGTACCAGTGCACGAGTGCAGCACTCAAGAGGGTGCTACAGTTGACCTAATGGATGACTGCTAAGGCAAAAATTCCAACCATGCATGTGGGTAGAACACACCTAGAATACAATAGACATGAGCAACACCTCTCAAAGAAAGTTATGAAAAGTTAGGTAACCATTTTTAGACTAATTTTACTCTTAATAAGCAATACAGTATTTAAGTACTGCCAGTGTGCTGAGTCTGGAGAAGGTGGGAAGACATCCAACAGTCAGGACACATTGTGACTAGTATTGTTGCATGCAGATAGTAAAGTTTAAGGCCAACATTGTGAAAACGGTGCCTAAATTTAGACTTCCAAATTCATATTTCAACAGCCGAATAAATGGCCTGATTTTGAAAGTGCGAATTACTTGTAAAATCTGACTTAATTTAGGAAATACTCAGAGCCTAACACTTCAGAAAATCAAGCATCGTAGATTTCAGAGCCTAACTTTAGGCACCCATTTTTGAAAGTATTGGCTTGTAATATTCAAGCAAGACTGTAAAGCCGTGGTGTCCCAACATTCTAGCCATTAGCCTCATGTGGCTAGTTGGCTGGTTGAGTGTGGTAGTTCACTATAGCAGTAGCCAGTATAGTAGCTACTGCTTAAGAACTGGTTAGATACCACATCTGTAAATCTTGTGAATCCCCAACATGCTTTTTGAAATTAAAGTCTTGTGGTCTTTATCTGCAGCTGATGGGGCAGCTGACAGTGGTCAGGGATCATCTGTTCATACTGAATCATGTGTAAGTAGCCAACAGACCGTGTCCTATGGTTCCCAGCACGAACAGAATGTCTCAACAGCTGCAATTCAGGGATATACTGCTTCAGTTGGTCAAGTGCAGTCTCAACAACATGGAGGATATCAGCAGCCCACAGTGGTAAGCACAAACATCAAAAGACACATAGAACACTATGTATTACATCCTTTTTTATTTTTGTTTTTTGGCATACTTCCTTTTACCCCGTGTGCGTGTGTATAGGCTTGTTTTATCAGTAAACGATTTACTATACACAGAAATGGTGAAAAGAAAAATTCCATACATGGTGATAAAAATGTACAGATAGGCAAAGTGCTGCTTGAGAATTACAGTTTGATTTAGGGATATTAAATGTATGTATTTTGGCATGGGATGTTGACAGTTTGCATTATGGCAGCTGTAAAGCTTAACTCTTTGAATCTCAGCATCTACTGTAATTGAATAATTCTGTTACCATAATTTTCCAGAACTGAAAATTTAATATGGATAAAAATTATTAAAGTGCTTAAATTGCTTTGTGCAACTATGAAAATTTAAATCTATAGTAAAAATGCTTAAATGCACACGGATACTCTTTAATAATTTTGATATATAACTTGAATTCTGCCAAGCCTGTGCAAATGCAGGCTGTATCTGGAAAGTGAAACACTACAGGCTGTATGCAGTCGTTCTTAAATACAGTACCTAATTTAGGATGAAGAGGAAGTAATCCTTCTGTTTTTGAGCATGCATTTAGAGTGAAATGGGTGGATTTCTATCTGCCTTGACATAACACCCTCAAATTAGTTACTGCACATTGAAGTCTATGCTTAGTCTTGCTCAGAATAGATGTGATGCTTTCACTACACTTAACAGTGAGTGTGGAAGTTCCAAACATCAAGAGTTCTTGAAAACATAGAGGTATTAAAATAACTTGATGAGAACTGCTCTATAAATGTGAACTCGCTACATTATTAATGTGCTTAAATTATTTTGCATAATTATGAAAATTTAAATCTACAGTAAAAATGCGTAATATACATTGATTTTTATAAAAGTCATATGTATTCTGTAAGGTTTTGATTACAGGTATCAGAGGTAAGAATTTTGAACCATTATAGAATGCTGCATGTAAGCACTCCAGACTGAACAGATCCCACACCTTATGTTCCCATTTTATTTATAGCTTGTGTTGAGTTGCTTGTCAGTTGCCCTGCATATTCCTTTCCCTGGAAAGTCTGCAAAGGCCTCAAATACCTTTCCCATTGTGTTCATCTGTGTTACCCTTTATTTGGTACCTTTTTTCCTTGGTACATTTTAAATGCTGACTTCTAGGAACTCTTTAAAATCCTGCCCCTCATCGCTGTAGTTCTGTTCAACTGTCCCCTGCTGGCTCCTTTATGTGCAAACTCTGAGGCAAAATAAGGTACCATATCTGAACATAAGAATGGCCATACTGGGTCAGACGAAAGGTCCGTTTAGCCTAGTATCCTGTCGTCCAACATGGCCAATGCCAGTTGCCCAGAGGGAATGAACAGAACAGGTCACCCATTTCCAGCCTCTGACAAAGGCTAGGGACAGCATTCCTACTCAACACGGTAATTAGAATTGATGGATTTAGAGAATATAAAACCATTTTCTGTTGAGTCTTGGGAATCCTCAAGTTTCGTTTTTGGTACTTACAGCTGTGAATTTTATTGAAGAGTTGTTAGTGGCATCAGTCCTTTTCTTTGAAGAAACTTACCAATTACACTGATACAATAAATGGACTCTCCATCCTTTCCAAAGGCACTTAATCTGAAGGTTTGTGGTGCTGTTGATCCTTGATCAAATGAAGCTTCTAAGCTGCCCAAAGTAGTTCTTGTCTTGCTTCATCTTTCTTTCCCAAATTTCAGTCCAAGGATGTGGCTTGGAACGAAAAACATTCCATAGTCTTGAAATGGTTGGCTTCCAGATTGAATGACTGGAGTAATAGTTGGGAACCCACTAACAATTCTTCTGAGCAGTCAGGTACTAACCTGAAGAATCTTGCTAAAGCTAGTGGTGGAATTCCAGAAAATCACCTATCCAGATTTTTCTGGAGACTGACATTGAGTTCAGTTCTCTTTGAAGGCAAAGGGGCAGTTCATTACAAGAAGTTTCAGTGATTAGAGGAACAAATTTTGAAATCCTGGTCTGGCTGCTATACTAACACTTCCATCTTTCCACATCTTTTCTTTATATAGGTATTTAATTGGGTCAGATTCTGACCTAATGGTTTCTGGGTTGTCAAATCACAAAATCTTGGCTCTTTATTTAACAAAGCCATCTTCTAGAAAATGCAGTATAACTAATATTAAAGAAGCAATTTTTTTCCAGATATTAAGCTCTTAACTTTTTGCTCCACAATTCATGTTGTGGATGATGTTTCATTTCTTATGGTAATCACATGACTGAATAAAGCACTAAACTTTGCATACATATAACTGGACTCATAGGTTACAGACTCCTTTCTAGAATATAAAATAGATTTTGTGCAAGTAGAAAGACTGGAGAGACAAATGCCACTAACGCTGACATACACACCTTCCTCCCCACCCCCTCCACTCAAGCTAATGTGGATAGCTGAAGGCTGCGCATTAAGCACAAAGGGGCTTTCACGTGTAGAATTGCTTGGCACTGGAAATTAACACTTCAGTTTCCTGGAACAAGGTATACAGTAATAAAGTATCTGTTATCAGCCCTGCTCTTCAAATGCACATACAAATTGCTTTTGGTAGGAGTGCTAAAGGAACCCTCTTCATTGATAATGAAAGGCAAACTTTAGTCCTCAGAGGTGCACACTTCCTGTTCCGTGTGTGATGACCTTCATTAAACTCGCCCCATATCCTTTTGTACATACAGCAATCAGCATTAGTCTTTCATCATCATCATGTATGTGTGACTTTCTGTTTGATTCATTAGTTGTACAACTTTTCATTTTTAAAGCGTTCATTTCTTAATTTTGTTTTCCTCCATAGCCTCAACGTGGTCGTAGCATGTCAGTTTGTGTCTCCCATCTTTCTGCTGTTCCCTATCTGCCCTGCATCCCTTCCAGTATTCCTTCTACCCCACTGCCAGCGCTGTGTGCACCTCTTTCTCCTTCCTACCTTCGGACTGCCCCTGAAGAAACCTTTGCAGAAAAGCTTTCTAAAGCACTGGAGAATGTCCTACCCATGCACTCTGCCTCTCCACGCAAGCACCGACGCTCCAGCCTGCCCTCCCTCTTTGTCAGTCCTGTATGTGTTACTGTGCACCTCCTGGCCCATAAAGATAAGTTACCATTAAATACATCCTGGTTTTGGGGCATTTAATAAGTAAAGAAGAATTGGTTTCTTTTAATCCTGTGCCCTACGCAACTAGAGTGCTAATTCCTTTTCTTTAGGAAGCATCATGCTTATGTAACAACTGAGCAATGTTGGTACCTGAAGTTAGATGAAAGTTTTAGGGCAAGGACTGAATGTATGACAGAGGATAAAAGGAGAAGTTGCAATCTGATCTCCGTCCCATAAGATAAGTGCATCTGCTTCTACTTTTAGGCAGTCAGTGAAATTCTTTCAAGTCCTGGATAAAATTCTTAATGTCAAATATGACCAGGTATTAAAACTTGCTAGTAGCAGCTGATTTGCTCAAGAGGACTGTTTTTAATGGGAATGATGGCCTTCTAGATTCATAATAAAACAAATCAGAGGGATTCCTGTCTGTGTGAGTAGCAAACACTTGAAATTTCTTCTGTTTTGCTTCTGGAGGGAAGTTACAATTATGTTTCCATTGATTCCTGTATACATATTGTATTTTGAGATGGAAAGATTTCTTCTGTTACTGTAGATGTTAAATGCTTAAGGCATGAATGGATGTCTTAGTCTTTCCAAAGTATCTGATTATGTTGGAAGTTAGAAGTATATTTGAGTCAGTTAATTCTTTGAGGAAATATTTCCTTTTAAGGGAAGCTGGAGAATATGGAATCAATTTCCAGAACACAAGAATAGAATATAAAGGGCATGTCCTTACTCACTGTGATGGGCAGTATGGGAGTTTGCTCCTGTTTTTCCAGAGGGGAAATTGAAGTGATCTGTCTGATTTTTTTTTTTTTTTTTTTTTGAGCTAATTATAATCCATCACAATGTTATGGAGAAATCAGTTCCTGATGGCTCTTGTAGAATCCTCCTCAGAGGGGTGCTATTGCATCATGCAATATACCACTGAACATTTCGAAACAGATGCTCTTGATTATGTTACCCTGCTGTTGAATTATCCTTGAACCAGATCTTCGTAACTGACTTGAATTTCTAGCCAATTGAAAACAACTTCTTGGAGATTAACTCCAATAGCCTGTAGTAGCTGTCAGTGACTGCACTGTTGCTGCTATTTTCCAAAGAGCAATTAAATATATACAAGTAGTGTTGGTGTAGAAAGTATCAATTGCTATGGAAAATCATTAGTGCCATATATAGTGGAAATGCACTATTAGAAATTTTATAATACAACCTTTCCTTGCCCTTCATTTTCGCCCTGGAGGGGGGAAAAGTCAAGATGAGCCTGATCTAACATTTGAATAAAAAAGTCTCTGCTTTTGAGGACTTCCCTGCTGGTTTAGTACAAGTCGGTTCAGATTGGAGATGCAAGTGTAGTATAGTCCATTCTCAAGATTAATAGTTGGCCTATCGAGTACTATAAATGGGAAGGGCAGTTGAAATCAACTCGGTCTAAAGATGATGCAATGTGAGTAACTCTTAACAGTTGGCTTAGTCTTGTGGCCTTAGAAGGGTCATTCCATGTTTTTAGGTATATAGCAAGTTACTGAATAATTTGAGAGAAACAACACCACATCTTCATGGGACATAATCAAAGTTCATTAACCAAAAACTGAAGATCTCTTCTCCCTTTCTTGTCTTTGTGTGGACCTTTGTGTAAATGATATCAAGAGATTGTCTCGCTGCTAGCTAACTCAGAATTCGTTCTTTTGGTACAACTTGCACACAAATCAGTAACACCGAGGCTTAATTGAAAGGAGTTGTAGGTACCATGAAAATAAGTCTGTCATTGTCAGCAGAAATTCTCTTTTCTATCAATGAGAAGAAGGTTGTTGTCGAACAGCAGCTTCTAACAAAAGCATGGTACTTCGGTATGCAGTTATGTTCACCATGGATGTATTTAATGGATATTTACATTTTTGTAATTTTCAAGCATTGTATGTGTTATAGATCATGAACTTGGAGTAGTCATTCTATAAGGTTACTTCACAGAGCTGCCTAGTGAGCTGTGCATGTTCATGTCCTTTCATTTCTAAATGTATGAATTACTTGTCTTGTTCATGTCAATGCAGCCTCAGTCCCTGGTGCATCCGTGTGGGGGAACACCAACGTTCCCAGATTCCCAGATATTTTTCCCAACCATTCATGAACGGCCAGTGTCTTTCTCACCACCACCTGTCTGCCCGCCAAAGGTTACCATTTCTCAGCGGCGCAAGAGTACCTCCTTCTTGGAAGCCCAAACATGCCATTTCCAGCCCTTGCTAAAAACTGGCCAGAGTTTACTTCCACCTGGTGGTAACCCCACAAATTGGACATCAGAGGCAGTCGTTATGCTGGGCACTACAGCTCATACAGTCACTGGAGAGCCCCTACATGTGCAAGTCAGTTCAGCACCTCCTGAGGATGCTCACTCTAGAATGCCTCAAGAAGCCGTGTACTTTGTGGGCATGCACTACCAGCCACAATTGCCAGAGCATTACGATACAGTAGTGTATAATTCCTATGGGACTGAACAGTACTTGAAACAGCAGCCTGAACAGAAGCATGTGCAAGGTGGCCCTCTTCAGAGCTCTGTTTATGACTATCAGTCTGGGCAGAACTTCCTGCCAAGACATCTACAGAGCTTGAGACTGGATTCTGGAATGAGCCCACTTTCACCATTGTCCAGTGTTCCAGCTCCATTAAGTGCAGATTCCACTCAGGTGAAGTTTCACCAGGCATTTGTTCCTCATTCTGCACCTGCTGTGCTTACTCACAGTGGTGATAGCAGAACAAGCTGTGTTTTTGAGTTCCATGTACACACACCAAATTTGGCTCCAGGAGAAGGGGGTATCTTACCCCAGCGTGTTTACAGAAGCTGTCGGGGGTCACTGGATTTTAATCAGGAGGAGTCCAGTCAGGTAACAGGGTTGCATGGTCGCCTCCAACCTGTGACAGAGGAACAGTGTCACTATTTTGTTCCTGAGCTAACAGTGCCTAGAGCGGGATCTGTCAAACAGAGCTGGCCAGAAGGGAGTCCAGAATACTCAAGTGATTCATCGCAGCTGACTTCCTCTGACACTGGTGATTTCCAGTCTCCTCCCCCAACAGTGGGGTCATCTACAGCTTTTGGTTCAGACTTCTCGTTGCCCATTGTCCAGGTCCCTCAGAAGGTATTTCAAGAGTCGCAACTCTTCATCTGTTTCCAACAGGGAGCCTCAGCTCAACAGGCCTTGTCCACCTCGCTTTCATCAGGACCACCTGCATTCTACCCTCAGGTTATGGGAGCAAACCATTCCAGAATGTTTCTGCTGTTTTAAGTCTTTCTTTACACAATTAAGGGCCCAATTTCCCTTCTTTCCTTCCCCTGTATCTTTCCCTTCCATACTCCAAGTTATTCTAGATCTTGGCATTCAGAGGATATGTTTCTGCTATATCTGTAATATACTAGGATCTCAGTAGCTTGCTAGGTCTCACCTCAATAAGTGAGACGTCAGCAGCTACCGGTAATCATTCTACCTTCAGCCCATGCAAAATCTTGGTAGGTGGGACTTTCTGATATTTGTAGCGAGTAGTCAGTACTCATCATTGTTTTCTAGCTGATGTTCAGCTCAAAGATCCAGGTGACTGAAATGCAGGGTAGGCATCCTGGAAAGGTTATGGATTGGGTACAGTAAGGGATGAGACTGATTCTGTGGCAAGAAGTATTGTGACCAGAGAATCATTCTTTCTCTGGTTATGCAGTCAGTGGCTTCAATTGAAGATTTAATACCATTTAAAGGATAGGAAAAACTAAAAATACCAATTGTTCTGTGAACTGTCCAGACATAGAAGAATCTCTTACAACTCTTCAGAGGGATTCCAGGGGATGATTTATTTATTGAAGGAGTAGTCTAAAAATTACTTATGAATATTTAATTTCCAAGTTAACTATTTTGATGAATTGAAATGTAAACAAGTCATTTGTACAAATTGTCTGAGATTAATATTCATTAAGTATCCCTTCCACATGACAGATCATGGTACTGTTAAAAATAAAACCAACTTGAATATTGCTAGAATTTACACATTGTATTGCTACTTTTACTTGCCAGAGCCAGGAGAGGACCTGCCTAGGAGCAGACTTCTCATCTCCCTCACTCCAGTCATTTCAGCAATAAAGTTACAACTTTCTTCACTGTGCAAGTTGCACAGGAGATTAGTCCATTTCTTGAAGTGGAGGAAATGGTTAGGAAGAAAAGGAGCTTTGCTGTTATGCAGTACATAAATGTAGAAAGGTCAGGAACTAGGAATTCAGTCTGAATGCCTTCCTCATGGAATAGTGCAGACTACTTTTCTTCCCACTTCCCAACAGGAGTAGAGGATTGTGGTGATAGCTGTTTCAGAATAGAGCTTTTAAACACCAGTCTGGTGTGGGTTGCTACACTCTAAGGGTACATCTCCACAGCAGGGTTATTTCGGAATAACTGACATTATTTTGAAATAACATAGTGTGCGTCTACATGACAAGCCATTATTTTGAAATGTCAAGATGGAGGATGACTTACTTTGACTCCTGTAACCCTCATTTCAGGAGGAGTAAGGGAAGTTGAAGGAAGTGTGTTCTTCCTTCAACTTCCTGCTGTGTAGACAGCACCAAAAGCCGAATTAAGCTATTTCAAGTTCAACTGTGCAATTGATGTAACTGAAGTTGCGTATCTTCATTCGACTTTTGCTCTGCAGTGTAGACGTGCCCTAAGGGAGCCCATCTAGAGCTTAGTGAGCCTTCATTGTAAGCAGAGTGGAGTGAAAGTCTAGTGAAGTGCTCTGAAACAGTGTTTATAGGGTAGTGTAGTCCCAAATTATTTTGGTACACAGGAAACCACTTACTGAAGGTTTTTATGTTCAAGACTAAACGAATGGCTGGAAAAATAGCCTAAAATAAGAGAGGTAAAATGCATCTCATGTATGGATTACTAAGAGTGCTCGATTAATGTGTTTAAAATAATGCATGATTTAGGATTTTGTGTGGCCTCACGTTCAAGATGCATTACCTTAGTATGTGCCATTTAAATTGTAACTATTAGGCAAAACCTTCAAGGAACTATTAAGAGTAAAAGAAAAAGCTTCCCTGGATGGCACTGTGCTTTCCAAGAGTTTTTCTTAAACCACAATAATGTTTTCCAAAGTATTCCTGGAAACAATATACTGCAGGTTTGTACGCTAATGGGAATTTTGTAGCTTGAGTAATTTGAAAGAATAATACTTTACACAATATTTTATACAACTTTCTAAATACACTAGACATTTTCTACTTTTTCAGCCTTCCCACTGAAGTGACATAAACTAAGAAAGGGATCTGAATGATCTTTCCCCTTCTGGGTTATACTGAAGTGTAGAGATATTGTATGTCCCAGTGTCTGATACAGAAGGATAATATTTAGTCCAATGGGAGGGAAACTGCTGAAGAGGTTTTTAATATGCTGTTTCTTCAGACTCTTCTCCATTCACTGTAATGTCATTCATCCATTCTTTTATTTGTTAATTCATTCAAAGTTGTTGTTTTTTTGTGTTAGCTAGGACTCTGTTCACTGGATCTTCCGTGTCTCCAATAGCTAACCCAATTGATGGGCTCTGAACATTGCAGTGTTGAGAGTCTGGAAATAATTTGGCATGTTTTTTTGACATGCCTTTCAAAGTGAGCCCAGGGGAAACACACACACAATTTAATATTAGTTTTAAAACTCTGTATCTATCTTCAATTTATGGTCGAGGATACAGAGTTAATATTTTTTCACTTTTTCCTATTGCTGGCCACCTAAATGTGCTCAGTGTGTAAATGTGAAGTTTAATGCCTTTGTTCCTAGCAACTATACCAGGACAGATCCTAAAGAAAGATGAAATCGGTAGGCTAACTTGCCTAATGCAGAGGGCTGTTTGGGTTGTACTTGTTTATATTGGTTGTTTTGGAAATTTTAACAAAAAGAGCTCATCACTTCCCCATAGTGCACTGCACTGCTGAATAGCTCCATAATAAAATTAAGCCATAGTACCGTTGTGCGTTCATTAGAAGTTTGTTTTAAATAGACCATCTATAGTCAGAAACTATAGATGCAGAAGCCAGTAATTGCCCAGTATGATTGTACCTGTCTCCTTTCCCCCCCTGTAGACACAGGTGCAAGGGCAGCCAACCTCAAGTAGTATATCAGTGGGGGTGCCATCTCAGCCTACACAACAGAGTCAGCAGGTAAGAAAAACAGTTCCTAAAGCCAGGACTGATATGTAGTAAGTTTGACTTCCAGTTGGATTTTTATGGGAGAAAGTGAACAGGAAAATATTTTCAGTATTGTTGTCAGATTGTGGGCAAGGGAAGAAGGTTTTAAGTTCAGATAGAAAGGATATAGGCTTCTTGGTGCTGATGCTAGGCATAGCTGTCAACTCTTATATATTCTAGTGATTATTTTATACCTGATAACTTATTTTCACCTAAAATATATTACTGAAGTTTGCCAGAATTGAAAGAGAAATCTATGGACGACGTGCTTGAGTAGGAAACGGTCTATTTCTCTACCCTCACAATCTCAAGCTTACCACACCTAATTCCAGTGTATACTTGTTTTTGAAATCGGAATTGTGTAAGCTAAAGTACCAGTGGACTATAGTGCTTGCAGAATATCGCTTTCCAAATCTTCCCAGTGATTTTTCTCAATGAGGTTCCCTATGCATGGGTACTTTCTTCTAAGGTATGGTAAAAGGAATTTTGTCTAGATTTTGGGCAAAAAGCTGAATAACTGAAAGACACATTTTTTTGGGCACTGATGCAGTTATTTTGTAGGATCTTTTTGTGAATGTTGTTTTCTAAGCCTTTCGGGAAGATGCTTAATCTCTTTGATTTGAAGGGAGAGCTCAGACTAACTCTTGGTGTAAGTAATATAAGATCTAACAAAATGATTGGGTATGTGCAAACATGAAGATGAAACGTTAATCTTTTGATAGCTTATCCTTTTTTCCTTTGGGTGAAATCTACTTGAACACATACAAATCTGAGGAACGCTTTTATCTGAAGAGAAAATAATCTCTTGCTATCTTTCCTCCTTGCAACAGAGTGCACAGCAGCTGGCTCCTTCCCAACAGGCAGGGCAGTACCAGTTGCAGCAGTCATCCGTTTCCAGTGGAGTTACCCCATCACAACCAGTTAGTCAAATACCACTGATCATGCCGATGCCTCAGGTACCAGTGGGGACTCAGGTAACTAACCTTGGTCTTTTGCAAACTTAGGAGAGTCGTCCTTTCTTCCCAGATTTTTTTGGTTACCCCTTTTATTTGTCTGCCCTCTTACCTAATAGTTCAGAGGTGACATATTATGCCATGTTTAAAAATTTGGCAGGAACAGAGATGTATGTCTCAAATCTCTTTCTTTGGAATACATGGCAGAAATTCAGTAGTTCAGTTGAGGAGCAACAGCACTTGAAACGGAGCCTTTGCTTGCATAGAGGTCTTAAACAATGTGACAAGTATAACAAGACAAACATCTGGAAAGACTAGTGTCACCTGCACTTTGAGGAGTTTCATATGGCATTGTTGACAATTCATAAACACAAATGTAATTTGGATGGAGTAGATTTCTCCTACATAATGACAATTTATTCTCCAGTTATGTATACCAAACCAAGTATACTGCCTCTTCTGAACTGTTGTCCTCTTTTTTACCAGTCTTCCTCATTCACTACTTGGCCAAGATGCATCTGATACCAAACGGTTATTTCAGATTCTCACATTTTTTGATATCTTGAATGTGAACGGTGATAAGCCACAATAACCTTTTTAGTTTCATTTGATCTCCTTATCCAATTCTGTTGATTGCTGGCTTCAGCTGACACGACCTTTGCCATTCAGTATATGTTGACAACGGTGGCTAACGCTCATAATTGCTTCCTGCTCATACCTGAAGTGGGTACATGTTCCCATTTTTGTTGTGGGGTTTTCATATTTTCCCAATAGGGAAGGGAGAGAGGATTGGTTGTAGAATTAGAATGAGAGCAGAGTCCATTTATGTACATTTTGATGGTGCAGCAGTGTTGACACCTGGCTGTTCCACCCTAGCACAATGTACAAGTTGCAAAAACTGGAATACAGAAGGGATTGTAAAAAGGTAACCCTTTGAAACAGCAGTCAACTCTCAAGCCGCTCTGCCAGCTACTCTCCCTACTCCACTCTTACAGGGCATGATAACTTAAGCAATTCTTTTTTTTCTTTGACTCATACATAAAAAACCTGCTTTCTGCAACCCCGCTTCCTAAAAAAGCCTATTTCTATTTTCTTTGCATCCCCAGCTTCCTGTTTCCCAAGCAGTGCCGATCATCCAAGGCGAACCTCAGTTACCTGTTGCAGCACCTTCTCTCCCTCAGCCTTCAGTTGTCCCGACCATTCCAATTGGCTCTCATTTTCTTCCTATGGGACAGCCCATGTCAACTTCCCTGCTTCCCCAATTTTCAGTCTCTCATGCACCAGTGGCTCAGCCAGGCTTCCAGTCTTTGCCTGTTTCTATGGCAGCTGGCATTAACCAGCCACTGCTCACTCTGGCCACATCAGCTGCAGCAGCTGCTATCCCTGTAGGCTCAACCATTGTCCCTAGCCAGCTTCCAACCGCTCTACAGTCTGCAGCCCAGCTGCCCAGCCAGGTTCTCCCACAGCTCCTGCAGCCAGCTGTTCAGTCCATGGGATTACCGGCCAGTCTTGGACAAGCTGCTGAAGCTGCACTTCCAGCTGGAGATGCTTTGTACCAGGTACTGTTGCAAGTCAGCAAAAGATCTCCTCATCTTCTGTTCCTCTGGGACACTAGACCTGACTTGTGTTGCACATATTTGCCAATACCCAAATTTGGCAGGAAAGTGATCAAAGCACATGTTTTTTGTGTCTCTTTTTGAACTAACTACTTATAGTTGTATGCAAAAGGACAGTGTTTCATGGATTGTTTTTGGACACCTAACTATGGATTTATCGGCAATGGAATTTCTGTAAAAGTTAGGTTTTTCTGCCATATGTGACAAATAAGCATCTGAAAATTGGTAATACTTCATCACTCCCTGCCAAAGACATTTAAAATGCTGATCTGTGTCCTGGAAATACAGTGTGTGGGATGTCTGGTGACACCAAAAATTACCTTAGCAATAATCTAGACTGTGAGCCTTGAATGTAAGTGAAGTGTCAGATGCAAACATGGAATGATGGACAGGAGCTAATCTGTGTCTGACTGTAGTAAAGATTTGATTTATAAGTCAGCAAAGCATTAAAATAAAAATACAGTTGTGGGAAGACAGGCCCAACATGTGATGTTTGCCCCTGTTGTAATATATATTATGTTGAAATGTGCTGTCCATCAGCAGGTAATAACAAGTACTGTTTACTTGCTGTGTGTAATAATGTTGCTTGGCATTCAGGTCATCTCCACTCTTGAGAGTTGAAGGGGGGAGATTACAGGAACACTGGCATTCTTTATGAAAGATTCCCATTAGCTGTTGCATATACTAGCTGAATAGTGGTTATTCAGCATGCAAGCTCTTCACATTTTCCATTTTTATGATTTTGTGGATAATTATAGGGGAAGTTTGCTTCCTAGGACTTTGAAACACTTCTTTTGCGAGAGCACAAGAGAACTTGCTGACTCGTAATATGTGATTGTTCTGTAGGTAAATTTAGGTACCTGGGCAGTCTGCTGTGTTCCTCTTGCAAAATGGCTTTGAGGTGCTTGAACATTATGAAAGTATGGCAAATTGGAACAGGCCCCGCAGCTTTACTTGCCATGTTTTCTCTTTTTCAGCCTTTCTTGCTGGTTTCCTAACTTCCCCTAATATGCACTAACTTGGATCCCTCATTTCTGTCGCAGGGCTTTCCACCTCGGCTGCCGCCGCAATACCCAGGAGACTCAAATGTTGCTTCCTCCTCTGCTGTGACCTCTGTTTGCATCCCTACTGCAGTACTGTCCCCTCCCTTACCCACAGATGCATTGGCACAGCCAGGTTATCTTGCTGCAATGGTGCAGCAGCCTTATGTGGAACAGAACATTTTAGTTCCTCTGAGCGGTGTAGGAGGACAGGTTCAAGTGCCACAGCCTTCACTGAGTTTAGCACAGCAGGTCTCATCTGCATCTTCACAGCAGGGAGCTTTAGAGGTAAATGTGATTTCTGCAAGTTGTGTGTGTAAACTGAAAATTCCAGAGCATGAATTATATTTGCACTGTTTGGGGGAAATTAACCCCTTCCATGTTGGTATCATTTGGACACTATAAACTAATTTCTCAAATGACTTTTTCTTACAGCAGAATGTCATGCCAATGTGGGGAACTTGTTGCCATTGGCTGTTCTGTTGGGAAGTGAGTGTGCATCCCAGAGGCAAAAATCTGTTAACACTTCACTTCTTGCTAGTACTATAGATCCTTTTTTGTCTTTTCAAAGACACTGTGCCATTGGTAGCCCATGAGAATCTCTCATACGTGTTCCTTGCAGATTTGCTGCTGTTGGGGGAGAGATTTGAATTGTCCTTGTGTGCTGCATTGGCTTCCCTGTTGCACATTCTGCTAGTATGGTGCTGGCTGCATGGCAAGCTGTAGAATCACAATGTAGCAGATGGGATGGCTATCCTCACCAGGCACTCTGTATGAGTATTGCACTAAAGCCCTCTTCCTTGGGTGTCAGATTTGAGCTGACTAGACCCTTGTGGTTATAAATTCATCTGTAGAATTGATGCTTTGTAGCTTGGAAGAATGATTGGGGAAATGTACTAAAGAGTTGATTTGGTTAGAACTGAAGAAATAATTCATTAGCGTCCTTGAGTGTTGGTTTTTTCTTTGCAGAGTACTCAGGGAGCCTCGCAGGCTGCTCCTTCAGAGTCTGTACCATCAGCACAGCAACAGCCTGCACAGACTACCCCATTGGTCTCCTCATTAGACAGGTAACCCTAGAGTTTTACCAAGCTGAACTTGTTGGTTGAGACATTTTTCCCTTGGTGGCTCTCTGGCAGCTGTTCTTTACTGGGAACATTTTCTATATAAATTGAGTGAATAACTTAAATTTTTTTCTATAAGGTTTCTCTCTGAAGTTTCTTTCTGAAGTTACCATGCCTCAGTGAGTCACAACTGAGAATACCAGATTCGTGTCCAAATGCTGAGAAATAGGGCGCAAACATCCCAAAACTGGGGATCGTTCTTCAATAAGATATACCAAACCAGCAGCAGAAGTAAACTTCTATCTCACTACATTGACAAATGACAGTCAGAAATGTAGTCTCCTTAAGAAGCCCATCCCTGTGCCAATACCCAGATAGTAGACTTAATGATGAATGGTTATTTAACACCAGTTTGATCAACCAAACGAGGGTTCTTATTCCGAATGACCAGCCACATACCCAGGTCAATACATAACTTGGATCCTACCCAATAATGAACCTGTTGCCTGTCATCCAGTATGTATATCTAAAGGTTTTTTATAAAAAGAAAGAGGTGAGAAGCTAAAATTGACAAAAGAAATCCTATATGTACAGTAATTGCAGAGTTCTTGGATCAGGCATGAAGCAATGATGTCATGAAACTGCTGGCTTGTTAAGTCTGTGGTTCCTTCCAGACTTTTGGAAAGTCCTCATTCTCTTGGTTAGAATGCTCCCATTAATACAAGTCCATATTCCAGAGAACAGAGTGGGAAAGAAGCTGAGTAGAGATGTTTCTGGGGCATTTTATACTTTGTGCCATATAGTGGGTCTGCTCTCAATACAGTAAATGGAAAAACATAGGCACAAGATGGAATCCAGTGTCACATGCCCTTGCATGTTTTGATGAGTCATAGCAGTGGCCATTATCCACAGTCTGGCTGGAAAGTCTATGGGAAAGCCCATTAGGTGGGGATAAGCTTCTTTCATGGCTCATTGTGTTTGTTGATGAGCCATCAGCTTGAATAGTCTATTCACAATGTGCTGGCTAGATTGGCTGTAAACTGCCATGTGGGAGGTACTGCATTGGAAAAATAGGTATACAGTCAATATTAGGGAAGTGAAGGTTTAACTGGTTAACTGGTAAGCCTCACCCTTGATGCGCCCAGGGAGGTTTGCTACCGGCTCATGCTGCAGAGCCCATAGCATGTGTAGTCACTATGGTTTTTAGCAGTTACATGGTTACATTTTAACCACGTTTCTACATCTCTAGTCAATATTCATAACTTCAGAAATGAAAATGATACATGCATGCTGATAGGATAATCATTCAGCAAATCATATATTTTCCATTGACAACTCTCATGATATGGTTTGTACCACTGTTGCAATTGTATAATGTACATAGTCGTTTCTTAATTAGATAATGTCACACCTGCTATGCTAATCTATTGCAATTACATATTAAGCAAGGGGATTACTCATTCCCATGATACTCATACATATTCAAGAGTTGAGCTTTGCGAAGCTTGATGCTTCATCCAGAAGATGCATTTAAATGGATTACTATATCAAATATTTCATGGATCCCTTCTTGTGTGGTTAAATACCCTGTCTTCACAAGAGTAACCAGTATTGATCTTAAGAGGCTATCCTCTCTTGGATTAAGAGGGAGATTCAGTCATCACAAACTGAAGAAGTTCAAATATTATTTGTGTAAATTATTAAACTTAAATTTTGGTTTTAGTGCACATTCTGATGTTGCTTCGGGCATGAGTGATGGCAATGAAAATGTGCCAGGATCTAGTGGGAGACACGAAGGGAGGACCACTAAACGCCATTATCGGAAGTCTGTACGCAGCCGTTCTCGGCATGAGAAGATGGCTAGACCAAAACTGAGAATTCTCAATGTGAGTTATGGCTTATTTCAGTGACTGTAATAATGGTAGTGTCTTTCTTGAGCTCTTGAGAACTTCCCTACCCACCATTCTGAAGAGGGTATCCTTTCCATGTCCTGTGTATCCTAAGTTCTGATAACAGCCTCCCATACAAAGTGACTAGGCTTCCACTCAAACTCTTCCCCAGGTGCTGTACACTGTTTTGTACACTCCTGTATATTCTTCCTGCTTTGGAGGTCAGATAGTGTCCAAAGGTGAGCTATTAGGTGTGCTGTGTCCAAGGGTGAGCTATTTGCTGTGCTGCAGAGCTGTAAGCACAGCAGAACATGGTCATTCAGGAAGCATTGATACTTGTAGGTGGTACAGAGTATTTGCTTTGTCGTTTGCCTTACCCCTTGGCTGGAGTTTAAGAAACCTCACCCTGTTTTCCCTACTACCACTCTAGTTAATTTACTGAAATGTAATTCTTCTATTTTCTGAAATAAGCAGGAAAGGTTTACAGAGTAATCAGTGCTAGAGAGATGCCCTATGTTGAGCAAGAGGGCTTAAAGTTGATACAGCTGGAAATCCCTTAGATGTTCATTTAGCACGTGTACCTTAAAGGATGGTTGCCCTTCAGTATACCTGATCTGTCTGGGAATGGAGAATGAATGGCTCAAGGAGTACAGTTGGCCCTTTGGAGATCTCATTGCTTTTGTGCACCTGACATTCCCCTGGCTTTAGGAACAAGAGATGTTTGCACACGTGTGTTCGGTAATTCTGTGAGGTTCTATTGTATTCCACAATTCAGGGTGGAAAACACATTTCTTTTTTTCAGGTTTCGAACAAGGGTGATCGTGTGGTTGAATGCCAGCTAGAGACACACAATCGGAAAATGGTTACTTTCAAATTTGACCTGGATGGTGACAACCCAGAGGAAATAGCATCAATTATGGTGAGCTATGTCTCCAGTGAAGATGGAGAATTGACCTTGATCTTGTTAACCATATTAGTTGTACAACCTGTCTTTTGGAATTACTAGAGTTCTCATACTGTCTTTGTGCACTGCAATCTTTGTCTCCTCTTCCAGTCATGTTACTAATATTAGAAGCAAAATCTTTCATTAATGACTGTTCCCCGTGCCAGCCTCCTGCCCTCAGAGACCCCACTTCCCCCCAGTTCCTCACTCTGGATGCCCTGTGTCCTCCAGTGTTACCCCTGCTGCTTAGAGCTTCCCAGCACTAGCCGTGCACTGTTTCCCAGCCTTCAGCTGAGTGTTGCTGCCTGGGTCGTGGTTGCTCTGAGGCTGCTGTGCTGCGCTCTGCACAGCCCTCCCGCCGCACAGCGAACCACTCTTCTGCATCCAGGAAGAGACCCCTGGTGCTGGTTGGCTGAGGCAGGGCAGCACAGGACACGCCTCTCCCAACAGCCATGGTAGAAGGGGAGGCTCTGGGCAGTGTACCGCAGCCCCGGCCCCCAGAGCTGCCACAGCCCGGCAGCCAGTGGTATGCAGACCAGCACAGGTCTGTGGCCTGGCAGTTGGCAACCAGGCTTTAGTATTTTAAAAATTGCTTACTAATAGCTTGTTGTGGGCTGAGCTAATAAACAGTAAACTTCATTTCTGGAAATAAAATTTAAATGTTTCCAAGTGCAGTCATGGTCCTGTTACTGGAGAACTTAATTTTATCCCTAAGGATGCTCTCTTGCAGGAGTATATCTGTGCCCCTGCACCTATACTGGAAGATTTTTAGGTAACAGTGTCTGTTTGGCTTGCACATGTGTGCTTGTTCTCTCATGGTCTGCCTAGATAGAATCTAGCACTGCGTGAGCAAATTGCCCGTGGTTCCTTCTCAAACACCTTTGGTCTTGAATGGAACAAGCAGTTGTCTCTTCATTCTGTGCATCATTAGCATAAGTAGTAGTAGTTCTAGTCATCTTGATTCTCTTAATAGTTAGTTTCTGAGATTTTAAAAAGGGAAAAACCCTTCTATTTCATGTTTCCTGCCCTTTCTGGGGGAATCTTCCCCTCCCCTGCCTTGAGGATTTAGCAGTTAAGACCTCTCAGTTTTAAAGAACAAAAAAAGAGAAAAGGAAAAACTTATTTTGCATCCCTTGAAAGATAATATCACTGTGTATAGTTTCTGGGAAAATCACATATCCACAAAAATGCACCCTCGGTTAGCAGCTCAAGGCAAAGTCTCCAAAAATATAACAGCCTTGCTGATGGAGAGAGCACTTCAGCCTCCAGCTGACTCCACTGCACATATTCTCTAGGGCACATATTGTCCCCAGAGCCTTTGACTTCTAATGGGGTACAATTATGGAAAACCCTTATAAGGGCTCAAGAAAAAGGACTCCACACTAAGATTTTGGCCTTCCAAAGCGGTTCCCCCAGGGCATTTGGGCATGTCTTTACTAGTGGCTCATTGACCAGTAGTACCTCAGGAAAAACCTAACAATATGCATCAAAAATCTTTGATACATGTACAGTAAAAGGAAGATTCCTCCAAAGTAGTCATAGAATGTAAACCTATACACTTTCCACATTATATACCTTCAACATACATCAGTTATCTCAGTAGTTGTTTACAGGGAAGTCTGAATTAATTCCTGTTGGTTTTGTCATGTAAAAAGTAAACTAATTGGTCAGGATCATACATGCTTTATCCCATTTCATTGGGCATCAGCAAATATAAAATCTTTAAAAGGCTTCAAGCTCAAATAATCACTGAGAAATTGTTTTGTCATATCTCAAAACTAGTTTCACTGGGCTCATGAAATAGAACATCATGGCATTGTCATGCCAATAGTAATATCTATTCCCAATTGAGTAAAAACAGATGACCACTAAATACATGGAAGTCTTTTGAACAGAAGAGTTTGTAGTGACTGTGTTGGCACAATTGAAATGTACAGCTAGTTTACGTGTCTAGCCACATAATTAAGCTTGTGAAGTTGGTCTCTTCTCAGGGAGATATGGGTTTACCTTAAACATAGTGTGTCAGTGCAGAGTTACTTGATTCATCAGGATTGTTTTGGTTCTGGTCATGAAAGGCTTGGAATAGGCAGAGAAGAGAATTTGAAATTCATTTCCAATACTAAGGAGAGTATGTAAGTTTCAATTACATTAGTCCCTCATTCCTTTTACTGCATTTGAGATGTTTTGAAGGCTTATGTAATATTAAATCAGTAACTGTAATAGAAAATAGTTGGACTGCTAGATTTCAATTATACAATACTTTCATAGCCATGTTTGTCCCATGATATTAGTCAAGGTGGGTGAGGTAATATTTTTTTTATTGGACCATCTCCTGTGGGTGAGAGAGATGGGCTACAAACTACATAGTACGGATGTTAAATATCAGTTAATTGAATAGTTGAGTAACCTCATGAATTCTTACTGGTTAGTCGACTAGTCTATAGTCCCTGGGGCAGGGCTGGCAGCCAGTGTGCTCCAGCCTCACGCCTGAGGAGCCGCGATCCCATCGCAGACTGGCTGCCTGTCGTCCAGTGCTGCTGCCTCTGATAGAGGCAGCAGCACAGGATGGCAGCAGCCCCTGTCTAGGGGATGTCTGAGCTCCTGGACCTGGCGTGGGCTGAAACTGAGCTTGGCTGCCTGCCCACCCATGTGGTTCCTAATATACTTCAAATGTAAAGCCACAGTGGGGGTGGGTCCCAGACCCAGCATGAGCCAGGACTGAGCCGGGCAGTCGGCCTGCCCATCTCCTAATACACTTTAAATGCAGAGCTGCAATGGAGTAAGTCTCAGACCCGTCACAAGACAGCAGTGAGCCGGGCTGCTGGCCAGCCTGCTAAAAAATGTATTGGCTGGGGCCGGGGGGAAGGAAATGCGTGTAGTCTAGAGCATTAACTTATAAGCTTTTGCTTATCGGTTAATCGACTACACTATTACATCCCTACTACATAGAGCTCTTCCTCAGGTCTCAGAAAACAGTGTGTCACAGCTAAATATAAGATTAAACACATAGTTTGGTAGAAGGAGTAAATTTCAATTAACCTAACAAATTATGCCAAGCAGAAATCCTGTAACAAAGTCACAATAGCTTACCTGGACAAGTGAGACTTTTAGTGCTAGTGTAATAAAAATAGAGGCCCAGACAAGATTCCTGTTACACTGGAGGCTATAAAATACAGACCACAATCTAAATTAAAGCAAGATGCAACAAAAATGGGCAATGGATAATAAGAGTAACACTGACAGGAAGGTATAGTTGCATAGCCAGAATCTATGCACAATGCATAGATTTGAAGGGGGTTAAAATATAAATAGACAAGGGACATGAACAATGACAACAGTCCTTGTTTTGTTTCATTCACAGGTGCAGAATGAATTTATTCTAGCAATTGAGCGAGAGTCATTCGTAGAGCAGGTACGAGAGATCATTGAGAAAGCAGATGAAATGCTCAGTGAGGATGTCAGCGTGGAGCCAGAAGGTGATCAGGGCTTGGAGAGTATGCAGGCAAAAGATGACTGCTTCTTTCCAGGGCCCCAGGTCAGTAGTTCTTAAATTGTCTGTTTTGAATGCAATGGAAGTGGTATAACTAGAGCCGTCCAGAAACTGGAATTCCTGTTAAGTAGGGAATTTCAGAAATTCAAAAAATTGCTTTGAAATAAAACAAATTAAATGGTTTAGAAGAAAAACAGACATCTTACTTTGATATTTTCTAAGTGATTCTTCTGCTCCTTCAGTTGTCCACATCCTGGCAGCCCACCAGGCAGGGGAAATGGGTTGTATGGGCTTCCATTACTGTCTTGGAGCTGGGACAACTGCAAGTTATGGGAGTCCTGGCTCCATGGCAGTCTGCCTGGCAGGGAAACAGGTAGGTTTGCAAACTTCCCTGTCCTGGCAATTTAGATACAATATTGACATGTTGCCATGGAACAGGGTTTTGGGGGTGGGGAAGGGTCAAAGTGAGGTCGAACTAGACTAGACTGAAGTACTCAAATTCAGAGTATTGCTTACAATAGCAGCATGCTGAATACCATAGGTATGCCACTAAATTTGTGTTTGAGCTCTTTTTGGAAGACTGAGGTTATGCTTAAATGTTAACTTTTATTATTTATCTTTTTGCAGAAATTGGAGGGAGAGTTCAAACAGCCAGACCCTGTATCTTTCATGCCACAGAGAATTGGTAAGCTTTATAATGGTTGTCCAATAGTTTCCTAGTGCTGACGTGGATCCAACTGAAGAGGGCAACCTTTGTATGCTTGAGCACATGATCTGGCCGGATGCGCTGTAATGAGATGCAGCACATCACTAAATACCTAACTTCTCTATTGTTTAGGTGGCGCTCCTAGCTCTTTAACCCAGGTTGTTCATTCTGCTGGAAGACGGTTTATTGTCAGTCCTGTCCCAGAGAGTCGGTTAAGAGAGCAGCAGTTTTTCACCTCTGCTATTCCTGCGGGAAAGGAACTTTCAGAGATTAGTAAGTTACCCAAAACTTTCTGGAGTTTGGTTAATATTTATTCATGATACCATCTACAAGAGAGCTTACCCTGAGTGACCAGTTCTTGTTATAGCTGTGTCAGTCGCAGGATATTATAGACACAAGATAAATGAAGTAATATCTTTTGTTGGAGTAAATTCCATTGGTGAGAGACAAGCTTTGGAATTTATACCAAGCTCTTCAGTTCTGGGAAATTTACAGATATTCACACCTTGTATTTCAGATTGTTTAGTATAAACAGTTAAAACCTTCAAGGGACCATTATAGGTGAAGTGGCCCATTAGCATGCCTACAGTCATGGGGGGAGAGGAGGAGGAGGAAAGAAAAGAGGAAAGAAAAGAGGATGGAAGCTGCTTTTGCCTCCGCCCTCTCCTTGTATAGAAAAAGGTTACTGGGATGATCTGAGGAATGGAAAGTCTACCTTACGAAAGGAAACTCAAAGAGCTTGTCTTGTTTAGCCTAACCAAATGAAGGCTGAGGGGAGAGATGATTATTCTCTATAAATACATCCAAGGGATAAATACCAGCAAGGGAGAGGAGTTAAGTTATGCTCTGATGTGGACAGAAGAGCAAAAGGATCCAAGCTGGCCTTCAACTAGTTTGGGCTTCGTATTACATAAAGGTTTTCAACAAGCAGAGGCGTAAAATTCTGGAACAGCCTTTCAAGGGGAACAGTGGAAGCAAGATTTTTTCCTCTCTCGATCTGTTAACTGATACTACTATTGCTGTTCCAGTGTTAAGCTCCTGTAGATTTCACAGCACATTTTATATTGTGATTTGCAATATATATCCCCTGGCTCTGCGTTCCTAGTTCTCTTAGGAATAGCCTCGGTAAATCACGCCATATTATGCTATCCTGGAATGCTGTTAATCTAGCAATGGTAGGTAAACTTCTCTAAGTTGAACTGACTGGATTTTTTTGTTTTCCCTCAGTTGCTTCCTCTCCGTCACATGGTCCTGGGATGAACCTGTCTCATTCTGCATCATCACTCAGCCTGCAGCAAGCTTTCTCTGAGATCAGGCATGCTCAAATGACAGAAGGACCCAGTACAGCTCCTCCAGTGTTTAACCAAACAATACCACCATTTCCACCTGCACTTGCTAACATGGCTGGGAGTCTACCATCTACATTGGTGGCTCCTCCCACAGCATCCCCCCCCTCCACCACTGGTATTTCTCTTCCAGTAGCTCAGTCTGTTGTTCCCTTGCCTATAGAAAAGGTGCCATCTGGAGCTGCCTCAAGCACAGGTGTTTCAGGTTCCAGCTGTCCAACAGCTACATCACAGTCTGGGCACCAATTAATTGGTGGTATGACTTCCAGTCTGAGTACACCTGCTTCTTTTTCATTCCCTTCTACATCACAGACTGCTCAAGCACCGACAGAAGAGGCTGTCCCTAATATCAGTGCATCTGCATTGTTAACATTGCCACCAATACAACAAATTCCTGTCATGGCTGGCCCTAGTGTTGGTGTACCAGGCACTGTATCCCCACCTGTTACGTCTCCTCCTGCCCAACAGATTGCAAGTAGTATGGAATCTGTGACAGCTCCACAAACATCTGTAGCCTCAACTATAGCTCATAATGTGACTTCACAAACTCCTCAGCTCAGCAGCAGTAGATCCATCCCCAGTCTGGCAGAAACTGTTGTAAGTGTGCTACACTCAAAATATGAGGATGGACAGTCAGCAGATAAATCCCATCAGTGCAGTGCAGCTGGCTTGTCACTTCCTATTTCTGCACCACTGTCCTCTGAAGTGACATCAAGTATATCTAGTTCAGTCCCTCAGCCTACTATGGTGCATCCTTTACTCATCCCATCAGCAGTTGCATCAACACCAGTCCTACCCCAGGCAGCAGCAGCAGCAATCTCTACCCCCATATTATCCCAGGTTCCTTTATCTGGCATCCTACCACTGACACAGCCAGTTGCTAACTTGCCTGTAGTACAACAGACTTTGATACACTGTCAGCCTCAACCTGCTCTGGTACCCAATCAACCTCATACTCACTGTCTAGAGGCTGATATTGACACTCAACCCAAAGCTCCTGGCATTGATGACATAAAGACCTTGGAAGAAAAGCTACGATCTCTCTTCAGTGAACATGGCAATGTAGGTACAACACATCCACCAGTATCTCTGGAGACATCATTGGTAATGGAGACTACAGTCATGCCTGGTGTACCAACCACTGCTGTTGCACCAACTAAACCTATGACAGCCACTACCAGCTCTTGCATACCACCGGCTAGTTTGCCGATTGGACCAGCTGGTTTACCAGTTATGACACCAGTTACCACACCTGGTCAAGTGGGAATTCCTGTCACCTATGTTCCAGCACCAGGCAGCATTGCAACAACAGCAGTGAAACCAGGAACCCCTCCTTCAAAGCCATCTCTTAGCAGGGTACCGGTAAGGAATCCAGTACTCTTGTGAAAGGTGTAAAATATATGAGAGAATAACCTTTTAGAAATGACTCTTGTTCTGAAGCAAGGCTGACACAGAATGTTGATCCAAATTGATTTATCCAGTCCATTAGTATATGTTCTGCTTTTAGTGTTAGTACAGTGTTGGTACGCTTTTTCCTTCTCAAGTCCAGCTCTTTGTGCTGTACTTAAATTCTTCCTGACTTGATTACTTCCTATAGCAATCTCAACTTTAGGTGTCCAGCCCTACTTATTTCCCTCTGAATGTCTCAGAGTTCCTAAGATCTCCAGATGTGTGCACGGGCTGAAATTCTAAGAGCTGCAGGTTTTCATGACCCCAGTGGGTCCGACAGCCCTCATAGCTTCTGTCATCTGCCTCTTAATTTCTTTCTTCCTCACACAGATTACATATTCCTGCTCCCTGGATAAAATGTACAGGTGTTGCTGAGGACAGCAATCTGTACTAGGCCTATGGTTTCGCTGACTTATCAAGGTCCACAGTAGATCAGGTAGTTTTCAAGAAGACCTCAGGAAGGTGAATCAAAGACTAGCAGTGTGTCTTACAGCTCTAGTTAGAGGTGTAATTTCCAACTCAAGGAAATATACATGTGCTATCTCTGGTCAAGCTGGTGCACTGAAATAAAGTCACTGTGGAGGGAAAGTTGGGGAATAGGATGGAGTGGAGGCTAGCCACCTCAGGGAAGTGCTCATTCACCTCGCCATCATGGCTGGGCCAAATAAGTCTCCTTGGGTATGTCTACACTACAGAGAAGATCGACCCTCTGGAAGTTGATCTTCTAACATTCGATTTAGCGGGTCTAATGTAGACCCCCTAAATCAAACACTGAGGGCAGCCCCTGCTGGTGTCCTATACTCCTTGTTCTGTGAGGAGTAATGGAAGTTGGCGGGAGAGTGTGCTCCTGTCGGTCTACTACAATGTGGATGCTGCAGCAGCTTGGTTTAAGGTAATCCAAATCCAGCTACACGTTTTGTGTAGCTGGATGGAGTACCTTAAGCTGACCTGCTTGGTTTACTAGGCTGTGTCTACACTGCAGCGCTATTTCGGGATACCAGAGGTATCCCAAAATAGCTATCCTGCATCTTAACAGCAAGTTGGTTATTTTGAAATATAACAGGCTTGCTTTTCCATCGTCCCTGTAAACCTCATTCCATGAGGAGTAAGGGATGTTTTGGAATAGTGGATTATTTCAAAATTATTACAAAATAAGCTATTTTGAAATAACATTGAAATAAGATGCGCAAGTTGTGTAGCTCAAATTGCGTATCTTATTTCGAACTATGGTGCATTGTAGATGCAAAAATTTCAATATGCTGGACAGAAGTACCCGTTTCATTTTTTTTTTTTTTTTAGGTTTAAGAGAATTGCCTGCCTTTAATGTAAGGAAAAAAGCTTTACAAGAAAGTTGTAGAGGTAGTAGTTTGGTGGGGAGGAACATTTAAAGCATAGGAAATTTAAAACTAGATTAAATTAAAAAGGGAGCCAAGCATCCTAAAAAAGGCAACACAGAATGATGGGAACCTTTGTGATGTCATAACTATGTAGACAGCTTCAAATGGTTAAACTTAAATCCAAACAACTGAATTCCTTGGATCTGTATTGTTTTTGGAAAATTACATCTTTGTAAAAATGTTTACTTATAAATTACTGATAAGTATTTTAAAGGTTAAGTTTAACTTAATGAAATCTGGCTAGGAGTAATTCATACTATTAAGTAATATGAAGATGGAATTTGGGGAGAGCACATGGGAGTGTTCTGCCTTCAAATGATTAATGAATTCAGTTGCTGCTGTAAAACAGTATATGTGTATTCCAGTGACAGTGGCTTAAATATGTCAGTTTAAGAGTGAATGCATCTTGAATTTTCTTGTGAATTAATATTAATTAGATTCTGCCACTTATTAGTTCTCACTTGCTTAAAGACTGAAGAAGGCTTCATCCAACAAAGAATGGTCTGTGTCTGTTTCCTGCCATAAAAGGTTACCAGCCAAACATCAATAGGTTATTGTGCCACTTACTATGTGCATTTTCTGACGTCAAGAAAACATGCCTGTGCTAGCTCTGACCAATCTCATTTGCTAGAAATAACAGAATGCAGGCATGATGACACAAGAGGTATGGGAGACTTGGACATAATTGAGGGGAGGAGAGTTGGAAAAAATCCACACACAGCCTCTTAGATCTTAGTGTTAGCTTCTTAGATCTTAGGTCTACCCACTTTTGTAACGGTTTGAGATAACTAACTGGAATGTGCTGTCTGACTTGCGCTGTAAGGCTTGTGTGCCTCATTCTTGGTGCTGCTGAGAGGGCAGAGGACTGGGCTCGAGGTCCCTTCCAGTTCTGTGATTCTACCATTTCCAGTTGCTCTTACACTTTGCACATAACCTGGCTGGATTTTTTTCCTTTACCAAGATGCATGTTAATGATCTGCTTGGACAGTCAGCAGCTTCAGGTAGCTGTTCATAATGGGGAAGGGAGGGAAATAACAGGGAGATTAAAAATAAAACATTTCTTAGTGGATGCAGACTTCCTCAGATAATAAAAACATTTCAGGTTCTTTATGAATTGTTTAGAGAGATTTACTACACTCACCTGAATTTTGCCACTCTTAAACAGCAGTGGAATCTCAGTATAGAGATGTCAGGGAAAGTGAGTAGGGTTTCTCACTGGATTGCCCTGCTTAGTTGTTACTAAGCTTTCTGTTGGAGAATTGTGATTGTAGCAGCAGTTCCCATGTATTTGCTATAAAGAGGTCAAGATTTAAAAAAAAAAAATAAAACCAAAACTACTTGCCTTCATCATAAACAGATTGTTTCCCTGTGGCTGATCAAATTAAAATGCAAGTGGATAGCCCAGTTGAAATGAATTCCCTCTTAATACTGTTCCTTGCTTTCATAGGAAGTTTCCACAGGGAAAATTGTAAAGGTTTCTACTAAGTGATGTGACTTATTGTGACTTGCTGACTGCTCCTACTGTTCTTTGTTTGATGGACTTGCATTTCCTCTTCATTATCCATAGGTGCTACCAGTAGGTTTTGAACTTTCAGCTGGCACTCCATCCAGCGAACAGCTGCCGCCCTTTCCAGGACCTTCACTAACTCAGGTGCTACATGACTTGCAGGTTGTCTGCTGCTTCTCCTCCTTTCTTTCTCAAAGAGCATGTTCCAATTAAACTCTCCATTGCATGGTCTTGGCTTCACTTTTTCTTTTGACCAAGTAACCCCTTCTGTATAGCAAGGACTAGAGTCACTCATGCCCTGGAAGACAGCAGGTGCCTGTGGACCTTTAATGACTCAAGCTTATGTTTTGATTTCCGTTTTGAGCTGAGGGAAAGCTTCTTAAAAGCCCTTGTTTTACATACCAGGATGTTCAGTGTTGCACAATAGCTATGTTTCTAAGTTGGTTATGTATCAAATATGTCTTTACAACAGAATATTTGCAATTCAACGATAATCACTGGATCTTTGAGTGCTGATGTTGTTAGCTACACCACCCGTGGAATTTGCATATTTTCTTTCAACCATTCCCTGTAGTCTAGATGAGCCCCTAGTGGAGTACTGCAATATTTTTTTTTTTTCTCTGCAAAGCTAGAACTTTGCTACCAGATACTTGTTTTATTCTAATAATCAGGACAGGTATGTTTAACACTTCTGAAATTTCATATCTCTTCATTTACGTACAACTAATTCATCAAGTGTATTTCATTTGTCAAGAGCATTTCAGCACCACTGGGAAAGTTAATTTACTAATTTTGCTTCATTTCACTGTCCTTAAGGCTGGCCATTCACAAATGTGTTTCTGCCTGGGATTTGCTGAAAGACATTTGTTTAGGAAAATTAACTTTCCCAGTGGTGCTGAAATGCTCTTGACAAATAAAATACACTTGATGAATTAGTTGTACGTAAATGAAGAGAGATGAAACTTCAGAAGTGTTAAACATACCTGTCCCGGTTATTAGAATAAAACAAGTATCTGGTTGCAAAGTTCTGGCTTTGCAGGGAAAAAAATATATTGCAGTACTCCACTAGGGGCTCATCTAGACTACAGGGAATGGTTGAAAGAAGCATTCCCTGTAGTCTAGGTGAGCCCTAGCTGTGGAAAACCCAAGACTACTGACTATGAGAATTGAATTGGTTTTTAATAGTCTAGGAAAAGGAGACTATCAGAATTGGTGCAGTTCTATAAATCTTCTAATAACAATTTAAAGATTGTAGTTCAAGCAAACTGTTGGGATCTGCATTTGGCCATGTTCTGGTATATGAATAACTGAAGACTTCCAGGGGAGATTTTAGATGTTTGCCCTATGAACTTTTGAGAGGTTGTCATATAGTCTCTTATTCCCAAGACAAACTTTTGACTGATAGCTGCCACTTCTGTAAAATAGAAAAAAATTCATACAAGGGGTTACAGAACTCGAGAATATTAAAAAAAAAAAAAAAAAAAAAAAAAAAAAAAAGCAGTCAAGACCTGCAATGAAATGGAAAGATTTCTAAATATTTTAAATTAATATGCAATAAGGTAATGTGGAGAAAATTTAAGCATGTAATTAAAGAAACATACACAATATATGATGAAAGAAAAGCTAAAAATAAAAGTGGTGAACATAGAGACTTGAAAGCAGTCTGTATCCTGTTCTTAATATGTTTTAGAATCAGCACATTTACTTACTGAATAAACACAAACTGGACTCTTATTCCAGTGTTTTTGCCTGTATATGTAATCACCATTTGGATGTATAAAGAAGGTTTTATGTTAAAGCAGGCATTGGGCAATATCTGTTTTAAAGCGCTGCAAAACAGTTCCTGTTACAAACTCAATGTGTTTTACACACACAAGTTTCTGAAGTATTAACTTGTTTGAATCTTTTAAATTTTCCGTTTGTGGTTTGTGCCAAAAGTGATTGTTTTTGGAACACTTAACTTAAATTTGGCTCAAGGGATTTTGCTTATGACTATAAAACAATGCTGTCTTTTTAAAGCTATTTTTTAAAAGTCATTTTAGAAAAATTGTAGCCAAAATATCTATAATATAGAACTTTGTTATTGTCTTGTGGGCTATTGTCAGTGGACGAGAATTGACCGCAGTATATTCAGAGGTATTGGCTAAGACTTCCATTGGCAAAGCTTCATCAGGCTCCCATTGGCATCAGTGTTCTCCCAACTCAGCCTGACATGCTCATGTCTCAGGCTTCTTCTGAGGAAAGTAACACAAAATGGGACCTTCTAACTCATCTTGTTGCCTTTCAGACCATGTATTAGAAAGGAGCATGTACCCAATCAAGGGAGTTCACTTCTAAGTATCTCCTCCTAATTAAATAATGTGATAGAAATGTCAGGTCCTATCTAAAACCATTTAAATGTGCATGTCAAGCATAAAGACATAATCTGTGTTTAAAAAAAAAAAACAACCAACCTAAACAAACTCTAAACGATCTGAAAGCTTATTCGACCTACTGGAGGAAATACTTGTTCTTGTAAGATACCATTTAGACAGGTTTAATGCTTCCAAATACATGAAAAGTAGAATGACCCAAGTTCTAAAAGTATTTGTCTTCAAAGAACAGAAGTAGTATGGTGTGGTATGAGCTGTTTCCATACTAGTTGTCATGCACTTCCTTCTTGATTGTGGCTAGCAAAAGAGCACCCTTCATGAACTGTCATTCAGCCACTGTTTTGTCTCTTCAGCCCAGCCTGACACACTTTGTTTTGGAGTTGTCTTTTCCTGACTCCCATTAGTCTACATTTCTTCTTTTTGATTGTGATGTTAATGTTTTATTTTCAGGAGTCAAGGCCTTTTGGCTTCCTCTAACCAGGGAGCACTGATAGATTGCCAGAGAACCAGAAAATCGATGACACATTCTCGCTGTTTTAGGCTTTTGCAAATTGTCTTCTACATGTGCTTGCAGCTCTTTGTCATGCATACAGTTTATCATTAAGATTTTGGTATTGCTTTCTTTGGATTTCTTAAGTTTTCCCAAAGAACTATGATTAAAGATGGTCATAGCTATTGCCCAAGCTGAGAATGCACCTATGCCTCTAAAAGGATGATCAAGGGCCCACTTCGGAAGCTGTTGAAAGATCTGTCAGTATCATCACTGGGATCACTAGGGCTCATGACAGCTTGTGCCTGACAGACAAATGGAGCATATAGTTCAACTCAAAACCTTCCTGTCCCAAGTGAGGAAGAATCCAGGACCTCACCAGTCCAGCAGAAAGGATAAGCAATAACTAGCACCTGACAACTTGGACCATGGTAACAGTGTGTTCATAATAGTCTGAAAGGGAGAACTTGAGTGGATACCAAAATACTAATGGAAGCAAGCAACACAAGACTTGTATTGAGTTTTGCAGGAGAATGACTTCCCTGGCTTGGTGTCTGGGGATGTTATCTTCATTTAGGAAATGATATGTAAGTAGTAGTGAGTATAGATGCAGCCAGTCTGAGGTGGAGGAATACACACAAGACTCCACATATGGGGATTTCTGTTTTCTTTTTTCTTTTTTTTTCCCCCCCATGGACAAGTGGTCATCAGTGTTTCAAAAAAGAGCTTTGTGCCTTGAAAGTTTCTCTTTTAACAGAGGTTGGTCCAATGAAAGACATTACCTCATACACCATATCTTTGTTTATGATATGGCAGATCAGGGTCTTGCAGATAAAATCTTCTAATATAAGACACAAGGAAGTGAATGCATCTCTTCTGGATTGAGCAAGTACTAGTTGGTCTTCTGATGGCCCATAAAACATTTAGCGAGTGATATATTCTCCATCCAGTATTTTATGTAGACTTTTATACCACACTCATCACCTTAGTGTCTGAGTACTTAATGCATTACTGCAAAGCAGTGTGACTACATATCATGTATGGTTTGTTCTCTCATCCTGTCACTAAGGGGAGAAGTTCATGCAGTAGAATGTCTAGTTCTGGTAAGGCTTTTTATTTATTAAATAAATATACCTATTGCTGTGTGCATTAGAGAAGTCAGTCAAAGAAATGCACCTGGCACTTGCAGATGATTGTGAGGTTTGTGATGATTCCTTGATCCTGGGGAATGTACTCCAAAGCCTGACCATGTCCAGAAAAGGTTTTGTTCCCCTCACAACAAGTTTTGCTCTTCTTATTGAGCTCTGTGGTGTGAGAAGAACGAAGTTGTGGACTGCAATCTTTGTCCTGGAGTTTTTAGGTGGTATTTTTAGGTATCCTGGGCCTAGATTATGGAGTGCTTTGAAGACCAGGGCCAGCACCCTGCACATGATTTGAAATTCCATGGCAAGTGAGTGTAGATAATGGAGGGCATGTGTGGCAGTTTGTGGTGTTGAGCCAATTTACTACAGTGCCTCAATGCTATAATTTTTGTACTAACGGAAGTTACCGAAGTGCATGAACGCTTCATTATCCATGTACATTGCATTGCTGTAATTCAGCCAAGAGGTGATGAAGGCATAAATAACCAAGGGCTGTGATGGGATGGAATCTCCTATCGAGCTGAAGATCACGGAAAATGTTACCTGAATCTGTTGTGATGCAAGAACTCAAGGAATCTGAGTACTCCTAGACTACGGACTGAATTCAGTAATTGTGGCTGTGAATCTCTTCAACTAACCTCCTCAATCTAGTCTTCTCTGGCAATCAGAAACACCCCTTTTTTCTTGATCAGTGACTGATCTCATCCAAGCTGTAGACCTTCTGGGTATATTTGGTGTGATCATTCGTTGTCAAGGGTAAGCAGAGCTGTGGCAGTCAATTCCCTTTTCTCTGACTGTTAACCTAGCAGTTGGAGGTAGATGTTGAAAAGGATTATAGAGATGATTGATCCCTGTGGAACTCAACAGATCAGGGGTCTAGTGGTGTGGGTGCAGTTTTCCATTACTACTCTCTCGGAAAGCTTCCAACTAGTTTAGTGCTTTACTCTGGATTTTTTGCCACCTCTCTAATCCAAGACAGCAAGATTTCATGGTCTGCTTTGCTGAATGCTGTAATGCAGTCCAAAACAGAATGGACATCTGTCTTGCCTCCGTGGACAGGAGATGACGATCAGTGCGACTAAACCAGTTTCATTTCTGTCATGGCTGAATTCTGATTGTGCCAAGTTTAGGATTTTAGTTTGTAATTGTTCTTTTGATAGCTTCTTTATGAGCTTGCTCAGGAATGGGAGATTTGATGCTGGGTGATGGTTGCCTAGGACTGAAGTATTGAAAAGGCTTCTTTGGTGTTCATCAGACTATTGCATGTTTGAAAAAAGAGGGGAAGATTCTTTATTTTTCTGAATTAGGCTGTTGGACTCAAGTAATACCAGTTGTTCATAACACATGTCCTTCTGTCTTGTGAAAGTTGATTCACATGTGTGAAAAATCTGTGGTATGGATCTAGTCTTCATGGAGAGATCTTCTAGATTATCTTGCATAACCTGCTTCTAAACTACAGTTGAAACTTTCTTGCCTTTTGGACTCTTATCTGGGATGTCCTTTTTTAGAAGTCTGTCTTTAGAAACTATCTCAGGCTGTTGAAATGTTAAACCTGCTACTTCTGAAGGTACTTGACTTTTTTTTTTTAAGCAGCACCCTATTCATCTTCACAGTTGGCTTTGGCATAGCTCTTGTCTTAATTTACAATGTAATTTACTTTTTTGTTTAGGGATAATCATTGAGCTACTTGCACACTTGCCCAGGTGGTATCTTGAAGTAGGCAAATCAATTCACCTGTAACCTGGTTTGGTGCTTTCTGTATCATGTTACTATGTGTGAGGAGGGTTTGGGATGGCCCATGCCAAGAACCGCTGCCCTTACAAATAAAAACCTCCAAGTTCTCTTTTTTTAATCATTTAGTCCATTTTCAAGAATGGCAATCCAAAAACAATACCTTCAGCAAGAACTACAAACTGAATTTTTTTTCCTATTTTTGGTTTAAATGTGTAGCTAATTTACCAGCTGTATATGACACAGGAAACAGAGGTAATGGAGGTATTGAAACAATATTAAGGTTGCAACTTCATATAGAAAAAAGACTAAGTAGTTTTGACATTAAATCATGTCATGTGCGCAGCTGGTTCCAAGGGATAGCAGCTTACTGTTTCCTTGTTGCTTTAGTCCCAGCAGCCTCTAGAAGATCTGGATGCTCAGTTAAGACGAACCCTCAGTCCAGAGACTGTCCCAGTGACATCTGCTCCTGCCTGTGTAAGTTTGCAAATATTGGCATTTAAAGTGTCTATTTAAGAGTGCTTCCTTAAAATAAAGAACGATTTGTGAATGTCTTGGACTGAGTCTACAAGAAATTATTCTTAGCACAAAAGGTGCAGCTTGTGATGTATTTTGTATTCCCTGGTTTGCTACCAAATGAAGATACGTTCCTTAAGCAGATGTGCTGTAAGGTGTGGTTGCAAATTTTAATCTCTAATATGAAAACAAAATTTATAAAAAATCCTAATCAGTGCTGTTGAGAAAATTGGAGATGTTCCCTAGTCAATTGGAAGAGAGATACCATATTCAGATGAATGTAGGATCTTACTACAGTAAATAAAGCTTGTGAGGGTGAGAAGTTGGAATACCTAGTGCAAAGTAGATATTCTGTACTAACTCCTTATGTGTGCACACTTATTCCACACCATGGGTTTGTCTACACAAGTACATCCAAGAACATTAATCTGAATTTAAAGGTGTGAAATTAAAGTGAATTAGTGAAAATGCAGTAAGCCCTTGTTTGGACAGTTTGATTCAGAATGCAAGTTGCATTAATTTAAATAGCTGTTATCATTTTAACTTGGACTTCTAGCTATTTTATACCAATTTCTCTGAGAGGGCCATACTAAAACTCCATCAAGCTTCCTAAAGAAGAAGCTCTGCTGACCCATTGTGGATAAAATTTGAAAGCACAAACATATATCCTTACAGTTGGTTATTTAAGATTGAAATGACTTGTTGCTCTTGCCCATAGTCATTCCTTTATCCTTAAGGAAGAAGGAAAAATATGGAATGTTGCAAGATGCTTTGTAGGCTGTGGTAAGGATCAGTGTAACAGGATTTTCTTTGTGTTGCTAGCCTGTGCCAGCAGTGGCTTCTACAACGGTTACTGGAGTGGTGTCTGCATCAGCACAGCCCCTGAAAGAAGGTATTTATACTGATGCTTGCCATCTTGGTTTTCTGAAGAATTTGAATGGACTTGCTGAACAAGAGGATTTGATTGTTCTAAAACTGCAGGCTTTATTAGATGAACTGGAAGGGCACTGGCTTTTGATGAACTAGACTTAAATTCTACTTCAGGCCAAGAGAGGCAAGGGATATGCTAGCTTAGTTAATTTTTAAAACTCTCCCAAAAATAAGTTCAAGATTTACAAGGATTGGCTGCTCCCCCTTGGGCCTCTCCATGCAGGCACAACAGTCAATCCAGTATTTCCCCTTTGATGGGATTGCTCTGTATGCTGGACAGACAGACACAAAGCTGCATGGATTGAAAGACTCTCACAATCCTAAGGATGCCGGGCTTGTTTGTCCTTGGGCCTGCATGCAACACGTTCAAGCTACAGCTGTCTCAGTCCCAAATTTCCCGTTCCCACCAGAAGCGGTGCAGAGCAAATACAAGGGCTTAGGAAGATGCTGAGTAAAGAGTCCCATGATCTAAGCCCACAGCCAAACGCCCTTTTTGAAAGTTCGCATGAGGATGATATACATCATAGTTCCCTGGATCCATCCTCCCTCTAATTTTCTAAACATTTGTACCCTTTCCTCCCTGCCTAGTGCTCTCTAACTATAGACCATGGGGTCCTCAGCACTGTGCAGCAGGGCTATATTTCACAACTAACCCCCATCCCTCCTTTTCATCCTCCTTCTGTACCTCTCTTCAGGGACCCTTCTCACAAGAATCTGCTCATGCAAGAAGTCAAAGGGTTATTGTTGATGGGCACAGTGGAGGAGGTTCCACCTCGTTACAGGAACCAAGGGTTTTCTTCCTGCTACATTTTAATCCCCAAAGGCAAGGGTAGCCTTTGGCCCATTCTAGACTGGTGAGACCTGGTGAAATTCCAGTTCTGCATGGTTTTCATGGCTTCCCTCATTCCCTCCCTGGATCTGGGAGATGGGTACACAGCCCTTGATCTTAAGGATGTGTACTTCCATATTGTGATTTTTGAGGAACACAGGCACTTTCTTTGGTTTAGGGTAGGTGCCAACCACTATCAGTTTGCAGTCCTCCCATTTAGTCTGGTAATGGCCCCTCAGGTGTTTACCAAATGTACGTTATTGATAGCAGCTTACTTCCAGCACTAAGGCATTCAGATTTATACTTATGTGGATGATTGATTTATCAAGGGAAACTCCAATGGCAGTGTCTGGAGGGATGTAGATCTGCTGCCCTGCATGTGTCATCACCTCGGACGTTGATAAATAACACATTGACATTAATACCAGTACAAAGGATAAAATTTATCTGTGCTGCATTTGACTCAACCTTGGTTAACGTAAGAACAGCCATACTGTTTTATACCAAAGGTCCATCTAGCCCAGTATCCTGTCTGTCAACAGTGGCCAGTACCAGATGCCCCAGGGAGAGGGAACAGAACAGGTATCACAACCACTGGACAGGTTTAGTTCCTTCACTGATCTCATTGCGGAGGTCTCCGCCTTGGTGCTGATGACAGATAGGGTGTGTCTTCATCTCCTTGGGCACATGGCAGTGTGGACTTACACGGTATGCCTTCCCAGGTTCAGGCTGCAACCTATCCAGCAATGGCTGGTATTTATCTACTTTCACCATGTACTTGTCCATCGCAGCACTGGTTCTTGACTCGCTGATCTGGTGGGTGACAGAGGAAACATCATGGCAGGCATCCTGTTTGAGGACACCCCTCACTCAGCTGGGCTGGAGTCTGATGCCTTGGATGGGGCGCTCAACAGGTGGGCTCCAGGCCCAGGGCACATGGTCCGTGGAGGAATCGTCCTTCCACATAAATATCAAGGAGCGCAGGGTGTGCAAGTTCTTCCTGCTGCATCTGTTGGGTAGAGTATTCAGAGTCCTCATGGATAACATGGCCATGATGGTCCTACATCAAAAGGAAGGGAGGAATTCAATCATGAGCGCTTTTCCAGGAAATGATCTGCATCCTGGGAGTTCTGCATCCTTCATGATATTCATCTGGAGGCATGGCCCCTCAGGAGCCAGGAAATTCTTGACTGGCAAGCTAAGCAGACAGTTCTCTTCTCACCACGAGTCTGACAACTTTACAGACACATGTGGACTAGATTCTCAGTGTGGGTCATGCAGAAAGATTTCTCCTTCTGAGGACCCTATAGAAACTGTCTTGGACTACCTCCTCCATCTGAACCCTCAGAGGCTAGCACATATTTCAAAGTATGCTTGGCAGCAATCTCTGCCTTCTATGTGCCAAGTCAAAGCCAATTACTATTTTCCTACAACATGACTATCAGGGTTTTGAAAGGTCCTGAGACTTTTCCCACAGGTACAAGCCCCTGTCCCTCAATAGGACCTTAACTTGTCCTCTCCAGGCTTATGGGGATTGCTCTTCAAACTGTGTGCCTTGACTTCAGAGCCACCATATACTGTCTTTATATAAGGATATGGTTCAGCTGTGGCCCCACCCCGCCTTCCTCCCCAAGGTGTTTTCTGCATTTCATATGGGCCAAAACATCATCTGCCCAGTCTTCTTCCCAAAACTGCATAGGACTAATGAGGAGAGACATCTTTACACTCTAGAAAAGCTCTTGACTTTTACCTTGATCAGACAAAGCCCTTTTGTAGGTCGTCCCACCTCTTCATTGCATATGCCGAGAGGGTGAAGGGTCTCCCAGTATCTGCACAGAGGATCTCAAACTGGATAATCTCTTGCATCCAGATGTGCAGTGAGTTGGCCACCAGTATGGAAAATGCACTCAACTTGTGCACAGGCTAATTTGCTGGCCTTTCTGGCTCCTATCCCTGTCTAGGACATCTGCAAAGCTACAATGTGGTCTTCCGTTCATACATTCATGACCCACCATGCCATCACACAGCAGGCCAGGAATGATGCTGGGTTTGGCAGAGTGTTGTTGCAATCTGCATGTCCTTAAACTGTCTCTACTGCTTGGAGTTACCCACTTTGAGTGGACAAAAGCAAGGATTTGAAGAAAAGACAGTTACCTGTTTCTATAATTGGCTTTCTGCGAGAAGTGTTGCTCATATCAGTTGAACATTCACATGGGTTTTGGAAGTTGTAACATTAGGCTAGTCTATGCATTTAATCTTCTATCTTCTCAGGATCCCATCTCATGACCGAGATGCAATTCTATCCCTTCTCCACATGGGTAGATACTGGTTCTACATCTTAACATAGTGGAGAGAGGTTCTAAGTACATTCTGGTTCTCAAAAAGAGAGGATGGAACTCCATCTCAGATGGCTGAACACTTTCCTAAAAATATTTGTTAGTCTCTCAGGTGTCACAGGACTGCTAGGTTTTTTTTTAAAAAAACCCACAAGTTTGGGATGCTAACACACTCTAGTTCTGGAAGATGGGTTCTCACCTGCTGACGTACAGTACATGTATTTTGGTATCATGATACACCCTTTTTACAATACGTTTCTGCACTATTTGGTCAGCTGGGAGCATTTCAAATATTTAGTGTTCCTTTTTGAACTTTCATGCCCCTGGATGATTTGACAGTTCTGGCAATGACACTTACTCAATTGCAATGAGCCATTGGCTTGTCAAGGGCCACTTTCACAACGAAGTTCTTTGTGTAGTGAAGAAGGCTACTTTACTCTTAAACAAGCTAAGACTTCAGTTCAACAAAGGAAAGTCTACTTGGATACCTCTTTAATGAATAGAGATTATACAAGCCACATGAGATGCCACAACCTCCAGAGTTTACTTACTGATACATAGGCCTATAGCATTAACAAATCTGATCTTGTAGGTCCAATGAGCCTGCAAATATTAGCCAGAAATTGTATGCAGTTGCTACATCATCTGGCAGTCTGCACCTTTGTCATGGTATGCTTACACCTACACTGCTTCCAGGGTTAGTTGAGAATAGTTTACACCCCCACCAATGTCTGAACAAACTAGTGTCATTCTCTTCTCAGGTTCTGATTTGCTTAGTTGGAAAGACCTGGATAAGGACTGTGCTGGAGTTCCTTTTCCTCTACTTTTCTCCACCACAGCATCAGATGCATCTCTAATAGGATCCAGGAGCTCATTTTCAAATGCATAGTATTCAAGGCTAATGGACTGCCTTAAAATCCACTCTGCATATCAACCTTCTAGTACTTAAATAGGTCAGATTTGTGTGCAGACATTTCCTTCTCATGATCAAGGATCAACTCCACAGGTGACAGTGCCAGCATATGCTGTACACATTTTCCAGGGAACAGGAAGATCTCCCTTGCTTAACTGATCTCTCTTCATTCCTGTACTTGAGAAGTTTAATCAGAGGTTAAAGAAGGGGTGGTGACCTCAAGTAAGGATGGCATTATAGAAAGCAGACTGGGTGCAGCGATGCTTTTTAAGACTTTTCACAGATGCAAGATGAGTATAGAACTGGCTCACTCCATCCAGGGAGTCTGTCTCAGTGGGAGATGGATAAGTTTGTGTCTTAACTTTTTTCTTGCCACTCTCCTTTTACTCAGTTTCAGCATCACAGGATGCAGAGAGCAGTGCAACAACTACCTCCACAGGAGCTGGAGTTTTTACGATGGGACGATTTCAGGTAGGAAATTGTTGCTTTGTAGATTTATTCTGTAGCCAAGGCATTGATCCAGGAACCTCACTTTATGGCAAAGGAGTAAAACTCAGATTTTTCAACATATTTAGGCATTGCTGCACTCAGTGTTACAATGCTCAATTGGATTTGGAGCCAAAAATCTCACTTTCCAAAATCGTTTAGGCACTTTGGTGCCTAAACCCTATTGGCTGTCAAATGGATTTAGGCTCCTAAGTGCCCAAATCACTAGAAAATGAGATGTAGATTCCTGAATCAGTTGGGCATTGTAACACAGAGTGCAGCAGTGCACAAATACTTGGAAAAATCTGGTCCTGTTTTACTGAGAGAGAGTGCCAGTGTCGCGCTTCACGTGAATTTCTTTCTATTCATGAACTCTACTACCACTCAGTTAATATCACACTGTATTGTAGCATATGGTCTAGCTTGTGACCATGGCATTCTGTGACAACTGAAGCCTTAAAATAAGTCTTAACTATGTGTTGACTTGGCTTGTAGCAGTCCAGATATTTAATTTTAGCCACATAATGGCTAGTGTGATGTTGATGCACTTTGCTGTATAATTATCTAAGTGTGGTTCTGAAAGATTCTTATTGAAAGATGTAGTTCTTCCAGGAGCAGGGGTGTGTGTGTGTGTGTGTATATATGTATGAATGAAATAAGTTAAGATCTCAGGTCTACAACAGATGAAATTTTAGCCTGCCTTTACGTAGAACTGTGGCACAAGTTGATACATTGCCAAGAAAAGAGGCAACTTGCTTTGCTGTGCTCAAAGCCTCTGGTCACTTTTCCAAGTTTAACATGTTTCTGACCTGTCCTATATATTGCTGTGAAGGGTTCAGAATGCGGTGCTCACTTACTGTTTCCATCACTTCTAGGTGTCTGTAGCAGTGGATGATGCATTGAAAGAGTGTGATAGTAAATCTGAAGAAACTAAGCCTGTACCTTTTGATACAACCTCTTCTGATTCATCTTTGTCTGGCAGCAGCCCAGAGAGTACTCTTGTGAAACAGACTTTGAATGGGACGACAGAGGTTACCACTGGTACCTCCATAGATGTGACAGATGGCGTTGTTTCACAGACATTACCTCCCATACAATTGCCCTCTGAGGCTGGGCAGCCAACTAAGGTTGGGCGCTTTCAAGTGACTACAGCAACAGACCAAGTGGGTCGCTTTTCTGTGTCCAGGACTCAAGATGAGGTTACCAGTGTGCAGAAAGAACACTCAATGACTCTTCCTCTTTCCGTGGATTCAGAACAAGTTTCTTCTCACACCATGACTCCAAAGAAAGAGGTGCCAGAATTGGTGGAGCCCAAGCAGTCTCCACTTATGAATGGGCCATCATCTGATGTGGAGGCCGCCTTCCTAAGTGGATTGGCTCAGGACCTGGATGATGGCTCAGGTAGCCCAGACTCTCTCCAACCACTGGGTTCAAAGATAAGCCTCCCCATCCAAAGCCTTAGCAACTCGTTCAATTCTTCCTATGTGAGCAGTGATGAGTCAGAGATTGAAGATGAAGACTTGAAATCAGAGCTACACCGGTTGCGTGAAAAGTAAGAGTCATTCTTTCAGAATAATATTTATCATATGTAAATTGTACATAACAATTGCTTAGTTTCAATTTCTCTTCCATATCCAGGTCTGGGCTCTCATAACAAAAAGAGGAAAAAGGACAGATTTTAAAATGAGCCTCTTTTTTAAATATATTTTTCTGTAATAATTGCCAGAGTTCATGTAGGGCAAAATTCATTTATTGCTAAATGAATGTGGTGGTTTCTGTAAATACGCACCTACAATTTTTATGCAGTTTTAACTGCTGTCTCTTGTGTATAAACATGTATCATATGTTGGCATAATCTGGTGCCAGAATCACCGTTGAAAATGGAACTAAGGCTCCTGACCCAGCTACAGGCACTTAAAAATTTTCATCCTGACCTTGCAGGGATGAGGACCAATAGGTCAGAACTCAGATGCTTGAGTTGGTGTGTTGTGGTTTTTTTAAGATAGGCTAGACTTCATGCATAAGCATCTGCGACGGATAGCTGGCAGTTTTAGATCTTGTACATGTAAAACAAAAGAAGAATCTGAGACCATAACAAGTCTAGTGGAAATATCAAAGCCCTCGTGTCTTATGAAAGTGAGGGTGAATCTTGCCAGCCCTACAGTGTAAATGCTGAAGCTTCAGACCTTATTGGTGTTCTCCCCCTGCTCCTCTTCTGGCTTTCATTGCTATGCTAAAATGCAAACTTTACATTGAATTCTAGACATTGTTACAATTCTTGTCAGCATTTCCACACTCAGAAAACAAGCAGTTCAGTGGGGAGGGACAGGACTATTAAGTTCTTATACATGTTCTTAATTCTTTAGGCACCTTAAAGAAATTCAAGAGCTGCAGAGTCGCCAGAAGCAGGAGATTGAATTGCTGTATACCAAACTGGGAAAGGTGCCCCCTGCAGTAATCATTCCCCCAGCTGCTCCTCTCTCAGGGAGGAGAAGACGACCTACTAAAGGAAAAGGCAGCAAATCCAGCCGCAGCAGCAGCTCCCAGGGTAATAAGAGTCCTCAGCTGCTAGGTAAGATACCCTGCAGGTTATAATATGACATGCAGGGCAGATGGTTTATTACCTTTTGATTCTGCCTTAACTTTTTACAATAGATCATAGGACTCCTTCAGATGGATGGGTGGGTTGATTGGTTGGTTGAGATAATCTCTTGCCTGTTTCTCACAGAGGAAGCTGACTTATTGACTGTCTCATCTGGGTTTGTACATCTCACTGTTTTTGCTTAGCAAAGGAGTCTACTAGGTTCCCATCAGTCTGGCCTTGGAGAATGGCCTTTTTCATATAACCCTTACTAATGGTGTTTTGTTGTCTCACTGGCCACTTCAGCTTTTTAGATTAGAACTCAAATATAGTGTCTTGCTTCGAAGAGCATTTTGAAAACCATAGTTGCATTCTTAATTGCTTTTGATAGGTATGTATTCAGTAGAGGTTAGTGATAATGCTTCTGCTGGCAAGGGCTGGGGATTCCAGTGTCAAAGAATGAATTTTAAAGCATGAGGAAAGTCAGGCAAACTTGGCTGTACTAGGATCTCTTGGATCCCGCTTATTTAATTCCTGCATGTTCTTGTCACATTTGAAAACGGATTTTAACACTGCTGCTAATTTGGTAGCAGAAAATTGTACTTGGTATTTCTGTTCCTTTGCTGCTGCATATGTCTTTATTTTTTTAAGCGCTTAACAGCACAGCATCTCCTTAATTCAAGGAAGTGATAATATCATTTTTTACTTCAGTCTGCTGTGACTGCAATGTCACAAGTTAAGCATATTTGTAATTACAGGATCAAACGAGGAAAAAGGTTGTGAGGGAAGCCATTCTTATTAAAACACAATTTTCCTAACTAGCAACAGTAGTCAGAAAAATAGGTCCATGAAAAGCAAAATTCCTTTCCCAGCATGAGTCCTTCCCTTGAGGGCCATTGACACAGGGATAAGGGAAAGCCAGTGTTGTGAATGGAAATTTGTTCAAGTGGCTCCAGTGAATTCACAGGACACAGCAGGGCACATGTCTTCAAGTGAATTTTCTTTCCACAAACAGCATCAGTGGTCTTTGTTAAAGGGGTTGATGGTCTGCCTAGCTATTTTATTGTTAATTGCCTATTAGTAGTCTCAATGCAAAAACCCAGAACTGAATGGACAAGGTTGCCAGTGCTATCAGCTTCTCATATGACAACACTAAACTTAAAAAAAACCCAGATTTTATAGATGACACTCCCAAAGACATAAACATTTCCCTTTTCTAAGGATGAGATGCAAAAATTCCTGCTGTTGTATCTTCTCTGAGGACTGTTATATGAGCTGTGTGTTCAGCTCTATAGGGCTCACAGAACAAAAGATGAATCTCCCTACTAAAGCAGGCTTTTGCTTTCAAAACAAGATTCTCAGCAATAGACTGGTGTCTGTCCAAGTAATGGCATCTTTTCTCCCATGCTTTGTCACCTGCACTACTTAATTCTGCTCTTACATGCAGTGGAGGCGCTATCTTGACACATGCTAGTGAGGCAGAATCTGACTGTCAGAAGCCTTTCTAAAAATCAGTTATTCCAAACTCTGCTCCTGACTCCTTTATCAGCCACTGCAAAGTACACTCTGTGTTCTTTGGTAAGGCATGACAACCTAGATATAAGAAACCTTCCCTAGGGTTTTCCTGCTGATCTTACTTTCTCAACTCCCTCATCATTCCTAGAAGTACCTCCCAGTGATAGAGATTTTAATTTGTATTTATTCACTGTGGATTTTACCTGTTAAATTGCCCAAGGATTCATCAACTTCAGTCACTCTATTCCTTCTCTTCCTTCTGTCCAATGGGAACAATGGGAAAGCTTCTGAGCTGAGGTGGGGAAGCTTAATGTCTATAATGTTCTCTGTGTTCTGATTGTGATTTCTTTTTATAGGCACCCTGTCTGCTCAGAGTGCCCCCTCAGTCTTGCCCCCCCAGCAGACCCTTCATCCTCCTGGTAACGTCCCAGAGACTGGACAGAATCATCTGTTACAGCCCCTTAAACCATCTCCTTCTAGTGAGAACCTGTACTCTGCCTTCACCAGTGATGGTGCTATTTCGGTACCAAGCCTTTCTGCGCCAGGCCAAGGTAAGAACTTGTCTGGAATTAAAGCTAAGTCATCTATCAGGGAGTTCTCAGCCTGGGGACACGAGACATGAAATACAGTAGATTGAGTTCAGGGTATGGCTCGTGTTTAGAGACTGATCAGGGTATTGGTCTCTTCATCAGGCTTAGCACACTACTCATACTTAGATATCTAAGTTTTCAGATTGAGAAATTTAGAAGTGAGGTAATGAAGGGGTAAAGTATTTCAGTGCTGCTATTAGAGGTAAGGTTTGAAAAACTTGAGTGAGGGGAAAAAATCCTTCAGAAAACGCAGCTAACTGCAGTCATATTGCCTTAAATTCTGAGATAGGGATGTAAAGCACGGGCACACAGTGAATGGGGGTACATAACAGCACTCTTCCTTATAGCCCTCAGATTGGGCATTTATCCTTCTGATCAGGCATTAAAGCATTAGTCAGTCTCTGGAAGGCTCTGCTTGGTATTTGTGGGGCCTCCTTTTTTCTACTCATTAAGGACTGTTGGTCTATTTTTGAATAACTTTATTCATTTCTAGGATACACAGTTCCATTTTTTTCCAGATAAGCTATATTATAAATACACATCGCAAATGTTCCTGTAAGACTAGCTGAACGTAGCAATCTCAACAAGCTGGTGGTGGTTTTGCAAGAGGAGTTGTATGTGGAGTAAAATGGGCACTGATGGCAAAAAAGAATTAACAAATAAAAGAATGGAAGGTGGAAAGCCGCTCCTTCGGAAACTTTTCATTCTTGGGATTCCCTACCCCCTTCTCCACTAACCTGTTCTGGAAATATTGGCGCTACTAATCTGTAACCTCTTTTATCCTGAAGTTGTGCAGTGTCTTATGTAATTGAGAGAGTGCCTTTGCTAGGATTTGGACTCTCCTGTGCAATGCAGCCTTATTGCCACAGGATTAGATATTGTAAGATGGCATTGTTTTAGCAAAAAAACCTTGACATGTAATGATTGGAGGAAGTGTCCTTGTTCCTTGTACTGTGTATATACCCCCTACGCCAGCTCTTGAGGCTTGTTCTTGTGTGCCATGTTACTGCATTTCACCCCTCTAACCTCAAGTTGCTAACATCTTGTAGTTGTGTTCTGTCTCCTCTCCTTTCTCTGTTCTTCCCTCTTGTTTTATCACAGGCTGTGCGAAGTTTAACTGTGCATCTGAGCGGGGTGACGTTCAAGCCTGGTGGCAGGAGGACCCGATTTCTGAGTACGCCCTGCTTGGCTCTTTGTGTGTAACACCTTTACTCCTTCCTTGTCGTCTTTTTTTTTTTTTTTCTGCTGCTTGGATCTGATGTCTCATGCAGCCCATTTTCTTCTGCCTCCTTGTATTCCCTCCCACTTCATGGCTCGGCTTAACTGCTCTTAATACACCTTAGAAGTTTGGGTTCTCATGTTAAGTGTCCAATAAAATGTAGCCTTTAGCAAGAGCCAAATAACTTAGGTAAACTTTTAGGAAAACTTGCCTGTGGGAAATAGTGTTCAAGGAATTAGCAGAGAATGGGTGGTGGTATGAGTTACAAGGTATATGAATATATAGGTCTTTCCTTATACAATAATTGTTAGACTGTGCTTGTTGATACCTACGAGATTTTTGGGGAACAATCTGGTTCTCCTCAGTGGCACTAATAGGGTGGCAATGAGAGAGGGCTGCCCATTCCAAATTACAGCAATGGGGGTGAATGGTGTGTTGTATCTTTCCTAATAGGACAAAGTAGCTGCCTTAGTGAAAATATTAAATGTGTGGCTTCCTCCTACACCCCATCACCATGTAGGGTGGGAAAACCTCTGAATGCTTGCCCAGAAGTGCTCAGTTTAAATTGAGGTAATCAGCATTGTCTATCTTAAAATCCCAGAGCTACTGGTGACTAAAACTGGCACTGTTTAAAGGTATTAACCATGTGTGCAAAGAAATATTCAGGCCAAATGATCACATTCTGTATTAGTAGTCAAGGTACCTATGTTCAGAAAGGGCTGTTCGAAATGAGGACTGGAGGCAGATTCTACGTGCTAGGGGTAGAGGGTTATGGTGATATGAAACCCTCAAAATGGAGGATGGGGAAAAATAGTAGGATGGGTTTTTGATGTATGAGCCTCAAACTTCTGATGTGATTATTTGAAGTGTTTAAATGCATGGACTAAGGCTGCATAAATGATGCTTTCCACCCCCTGGGAGTGATATAACATCCTACTATCCTTCCAATGTAGATGGGGCCTTTGATTGATGTGGCACCTAACCCTCCCTTCCAGCTCCAAATCACTAGGTATGAGAGAGCTGGAAGCCCTTTCAAATGGCCGCCTTCATTTGCCACATTTCACACACATTCCACAGACTTGTGGCATTTGTCCTTTTACAGCAAGCTGGGCTACGGATCTTTGTGGATGAACTCCAATGAACAGAGCAACTCTAGCAAGCCTTTTACAGAGACAGCTGCAGTAGAACTTACTAAATTATCCTTTGTATTGAGAGGAGGGTGAGGAGTCCTTAATTGTGGAGTTTTGCAGCGATACTTCAAACTCTGCCATAAATAATTTCCCAATATTGAAACTAAATGCACCATGAATGCATAACAGCTTGCATAACTTTTCTCCTCTCCCTGCTGCCTGGGCTTCAAAATTCACAGCTTCAAAAGACTTGAGTGGGCAGTTTAAGGTACTGAAGGGATATGCAAAGAATGTCCATTTAGATTTCCAAGCTTCATCGTTTCTTTTCCTGGAAGAAGTTAAATTTCTAGAAAATCTGGGAAAGCATAAAGCTTACTCTTCCTTATGCTATTTGGGGAGGATACTATAAAGCAGTGTTTCTCAACCAGCGGTACGAGTACCCTTGGGGGTATTCGAGAGAAGTCTGGGGGGTATGTCAACACAACTGAAATTTGGAGAACTGATTTTTTGTGTTAAGTTTTACAGCGCTTTATTATTTTAGTACTTTTTACACCCAAAAATTTCATCGCCCGCCCGGCCATGATTAAGTTGTTTAAACAAATGTGCTGCAATGGTAAAAAAAATTTGTCTGAAAACTGTAGGTACTGGGGGTACTTAAATTTTTTTAAAAGGGTACTTTATTAAAAAAGGTTGAGAAACACTGCTATAAAGAACAGTAGGGTGTCAATCTCTGCCTCTGAGATTGGCATTATGAGCTGGATGTACTCATTGTTACTGCTTTCTTACATGGAAGTGTACAGTTAGTCACCACCTCAGTCCAGCTGTCAGTCCTCTTGAGACAAACTATTAAACTTCTCCTCAAAAGCAGGTACCAAGGTGTAGTGGGGTGGATTGTTTTCACCCTGAAATTTTGAATTGGTGGATGGACCTTCTGAAAGGTTTATTGTAGCTGTCCTGTACAAGTGAGTAATGCTTCTGATAGAACAGCTTGGCTTGAATGCTCAGTTTGTTTACAGGTTGCTTGCTTCCTGGCATGTGATATGCTGTCTCGGTCACTTCTAGAGGGTAGGAGAAAGAAACAGCAATGAAGATGAACAGGGCATTGATCAATAACATGCTTTTAACTGTGCAGCTGGAGGAGCAGATTGGAACAGGCCCAGCAGGGAAATCCATAACTGTAATATATGGAAGGGAGATATAGTTACAGATGGTGAGAGTACATGATCCGCTATTGGACCTCTGAGTAATCCACAAATTCTCAGATGAAAGCCATGAGGGACTCTTCGCCTTCACAGATAGAGGTGGGGGAGAATTTGTTTGGTTTTGTTTTTGTTTTGTTGTTGCTGTTTCTCTTGTGGTAAACAGCCTGTGATAGATATGTACCAGCACATCCCTAGCATTCTTAAGATACCACTAGATTTCAGAGAACTATTACAGAACAAACATATTAGTCTCCTTTTCTGCATAGAATATCCTACTGGGCTCTCAATGTAAGTGCAGCCCATGGCAGTGTCCAGCTGCACAGTCTCTTTCTCATTGGGCTTTGTGTGTTGTTTGCTGATATTAAACACTTCTCACTGTTTCTCCTATTTTAACAAATTACTCTTTCTTTGTGCTTCAGGGAAGATGGTGAAAAAAGTGTGTCCTTGCAACCAGCTCTGTAGTAATTATCTTATTTCTGTTTATTTCTGGTTCCTATTACAAAGCTGTTCATGAATTTTCCTCTGATCAGTTAAGCCTAACCTCCATGAATCTGTCTCCAGCACAGCATCTGTCTGTTATCCCATCTAACGTGTTCCTTTGTTAACATGGTAATAGGTTCTGGCTGCCAGTTCATTTTTGCAGACTAGTGGGAAATGAACTGCTGTTCAGTACAGTAGAGGATTGCTGGCCCTCAGCTTAGCTGTGGAACTCCTTGCTGATTGCTAATGTTAGTGAATTGTGAAGGAGGTTTATTTGCACACAGCAGAGCTGATGTGCTGAAATTACCCCTTTGTGCAGCCAGATTTGCTTGTAATGACTTTGCTGAAGGAGTTTGCCTACTCTGTTCCCCGATTCCACTGCAGATTCCTTCAAGGCCTTACAGGGTAAAAACAAGCCATTTAATGGCTTCACCATGTGCCCCCAAAGCATGAACAGTTTAGATATGCCTAATCTAAGTGTGCTGGTATTATCTGATGTGGTCTTTGAGGGTGGGTTCTCAGACTAGTTTCCAAAGGAGGAGATAAAAGGGGGCAGAGAGTGAAAGCATGATGGAGTCACAGGATGAGTAAAAAAACACTGTTTTCATTTCAAATCCTTCATTCTGTCACCAGACGAGAAACTAGGACGTTTGCTGTGGCTGAGCAGAACTGGAGGGGGAGGGCGGGGCGGGTGTGTTTCCATCAAATGCCATGAATTTAAGCACCTCCTTTCAGACTCTTCTGGATGGCTTTAGATTTGGATTAGAGCAGAACAACTAACTAACTTCTCAAAGTTCAAAATTCCGGAGAGAGTTTAATAAAATGCTGTTAAGAAATGAGCCCTGTCTTGTTATTAGCTCATATTTTACAGCACAGGCCAATCCTAATCTGTCCCTGCTGTGACAGACAGCTGCTCCTTCTTAGTTAACACAATCACTTTGTAAATACACTGGTCGAAGCAAGCATTTCAAAATGTTTGTAAATCCCATTGCACGTTTACAGGTGAAGACATTCAGGTGTCTCTTGACTAAATGTGCCTCTCTCTCCCACCTCTGTGTTTGTGGATTAGGCTGGAGACACCCTGGGTATGAGCTATAATTTCTATCCAAAATGTAACTCTGTATTACATATAAATGTATTGAGCAGCAGAGTGCAAATGACTAGCCATCAGGAAGACGGTGAGAGGGTGCTGGTTCCTGCATGAACTCTTCCCTATGGAATGTGATCTTTCTGTCTGTTTTGGTACCTGAAGTACCTTTTGCTTTGTCACTCTTGCCTGTTTATATGGGTTCCAGCTTCACACCTTCACTTGCCTTGCTGCCATGTCAGTTAATTGTTCCAGGCCCCTTTCACATCATATATGCTTGAGATTCTCATGGTTTCATAAGTTTCCTGAGCACAATTACATAGTATGACCCCGTTACTCTGTTCCTTTTGAACTCCCACCACACACGTTCATTAGAGAAGCCCTCTGTTCTCTTCCGCCTTCATCTGTATTGCTGCATGGGGCTCCCTGCTCCTCAGGATTGCACCCCTATTATTAGGTGCTATCAGTGGGGAGAGAATTTCATGTTTCCTAGGCAATCAGTGGGGATAGCACTACTTACTCAGTAGGCATGTTGCTTAGTTGCTACAGGTAATAAGTATGTTGTACTTATTACCTGCATTCTTTAGTATTGTAACAAGCGACCCATTCCAGATGAGGTTTGGAGAAGCAGACAGTCTTTTCTAGGTATGAGAGTCCTGAAGAGAGATGTCTAGGGAAGTGAATAACATAGCCACTTTCATTGACTTCAGGCAGTGATTTTTGGCTTCGAGCCTTATTCAGTAGTAAGATGGTGATTTCAGTGCTGGATGTTTTAGTTCTAATAATTTTGTTCAGATATACCTGTTCAGTGCACCTGTTTTCCCAGAGGCTGTCTTAGTTGCAACTTTAATAGAAGTCAGCAAGAATTGTGCAATCCTCTTAACCGTGGTTGAGTGGCAGGTATCCAAGGTATGCTGATTCAGCGCAGGTGAAGCTCTCCCCTGTATTTTGAAGAAGAATGGTGGTTCTTTGAGTCCTGGTCCCTGTGTGTACTCCGCTTTGGGTACACATGCACATCAAGGGGCTGAGACTGGAGAGTTATTGCAAATAGTGTCCACTGATCTGTGCCTGTGCCCCAGATCTCTTCATGATCCATACTGAGTGAGACATGATTGACACCTGGTTTTTTTTTTTTTTAAACTGCCACAAGGCCTGAGTTGGAATCCTCCACAGTATCTAATTCCTTTCTCTTCATCCTGTAAATATATTCAAAGTTACATTCTTAGGAATATTGTTAGTGTTTTTTGAGAGAATAGTTTGTGGCCTACAACTTGGCTTATGCCCAGACCTCTAGGCTTCAAATTCTGTTTCTTGCCCCTACTCCTTTTTGGTCAGTGACCACCATAGTGTTGCCTCTCCCACCTTGAGGGGCATGTATCTCCACCAAATGCAGTGTCTGTCACTGTTTCTCCAACATAACACAGCAGGGGCATGAGTTCTGATTTCAAAAACAAATTATAAAGTAGGCAATGAGACTCCAATTGGACCAAAGCTGGGGAGACCCTCCCATATTTTGGCTAGAGTTGACAAGGAGCACACCTTCTGGTTCTGAAGGCCAGAGGGAAAGACCTTTATGCCTGGGCCCCCTCAATAGAGTAAGAGGCACGCTCGTAAACACAAAAGCAGAGCCTCCTCTTAGACCTTGTAAGAGGAGAGATCCCTCCATGACCGCCATTGAAGTCAGAGTGAGTCTTTTTATGCCCAAGCCATAAGGAATTAGGTCCTAAGTTGCATAGGAATAGCCAAAAGACTCATAGGAGCAAGACTTCTTCGGTATCCACCTCTGATCCAACCTCAACAGTGACTTCAGTACAATATAAACCGAAGCACCAAAACTCAAAAGGATTGGGTGCAGTTGGTACCATCAGGTCAGACTAATTGACTAACAGTACTAGAACCCCGACAGGTTAGGAAGCAGGTGTCTGAACCTTATGGGAGAAAGATCTTTACATCTACCAGTCTACCGTTTAGGATCAAGTTATCAGTGCCAAAATAATATTCCTTGAACTGCTCATAAATTTCTAGATGTTAAGGGTAAACTGCCCCAGGAAGACGTGGCTCTGATGTCAGTAGGTACTTGAAATTGAATGGTGGCCCGGACCTTTTTATAGGCTGTAATGGGTGGTGTGGCTGATGTGGCAAAGATCCTTGACAGCTGCCATTGAGACAGCAGTAGTTACCCTCTTTGGGGTTCAGATGGAGATTCAGAGTATAGTTAAAGATCTCATTTGATGAAACTAATCTCTTTAATGAAAAACCTGAATAAGTCTCTGCACTTACTGAAAAACTCTTCATTCTCTCATTCTCTGCATATTTATACACCTGCCCCAAAGAGAAAATATCAATCTTACAAACCAAGGCCCTTAGACCAACACTTGTATCATCAAGGCTATCTTACAAACAAAAGCCATCTTGCAAACAAGATTTGGGCTCATTATTGATCCTAGAGTCTTCACAAGTTTTCTAAGTGTCACCCACACCCAGTCATAAATAGATGCCTCCCAGATAGATTGAGAAGCCCACATGGGTGATTGTGCATTGCAAGGAACTTGAATGTTTTGAGAAGCTATAATGCACATGGATCTTTTGGAACTGAGATCAGTATGGGAGGTTTGCTAAAACATTTCTACTATTCATACAATCCCAGTATGTCCTCAGAAGACCGAACTCTATGGGAAATTTCACTAGATGCGGCACAAATCATTCTCCGTTATGCAAGATGACCCAAATAATGTGGGTTTCCTAGCCTCCTTCAAATGTCATCCTGTCCATTTAGCATTGTTTGGACTTTTCTGGATCTCTGGACCCAGAAAACTGGCACAATAAGGCATTCTCCCTCCCCTCTGATGCTTTTCATCTTATAGCTTGGTATTTGGATGGGTGTTGAATGTAGTAGACTATTCCTATCTGAAGTGGTGTAAACCTCTCAATACCAACAGAGAGGCCACCAGAAAATGTTACTTAGCATTACAGAAACATTTCTCTGTCTGGCCTAGAAAAATCGTACATCTCCATCAGACAAGGGATATTTCTACTGTTTTGGACTTTCATTTTACTCTAAAGGTGAATCTTTCTTATAGCTTGCTGTGAGTTTATCCAGCAGCAGTTACTGTGTTTAGCTCACCAGCAGATGATGACTCTTTATCCAGCCAATAACAGCCCAGTTCCTGAAGGGGCTGATCAGAATCTTCGCTTGCTCTGCTAGCAAAGAAAGATTGTGCACTTGAATCTTAGTTTAGTGCACTCACTAAACCTCCTTTGAAGCGCTCATTACACATTCCATGGTTCACCTATTGATGTAGGTTGCCTTTCTCTTTGCTATCACCTTGTCCAGAAGGGTGGGTGAACTTGTGGTCTTAATGGCCAATCCTCTGTATACAATAATCTATAAGGTTTAAATCTTGCTACAGCTATATCTGAAATTCACTCCTAAAATAGTTTTGAAATGTCACAAAATCCAATCAATTCACTTACTTTTCTTTCCCTAAATCCCCGTGCCTCTAGTGAGAACAGTAGACTTCATTCACTTGACATAATCTGAGCATTGGCATTGTACCTGCAGAGAACAAAACAGGTCAGAAAGTCACCAGACTGTTCGTTGCCATAGCAGAACAAGTACGAGAACAAGCTGCATCCTCTCAGAATCTGTAGGTTGGTTCTTGGCTGTACCTTACTCTGTCAGTTGCACACTTATCTCCTCCACAGTATGTAAAAGCTCACTCCTGGGGCGCAAGGCAGCCTTAGTAACATAACTGTACTTGAAGAGGTGGCACTGCTTAATACATGCAAGGTTGTCTACATAGTTCCAGCCACACATTCTTGAGACCATGGTCCAATACTCCTCCACTGACACATCCTTTGGGACAGCTATACCACTTCATCCTATCTCCCTCCTCCTCTCTCAGTATTACTTGCCCATTACCCACAGTGGAATGCACATCAGGACCAGCATTTGAAGAGGAAATGGAAGTTCTTCTTAGAGGAGTGTCCCTGTAGGTGGTCCACCTTAGATGCTTGAGTGCTGCTGTGCCTCTAATGGGAGATTTTAAGTAGCAGTGCCCATGGTTGGTTGTGCATGTGGGGCGCCAGCGCGCGACATTTGAAATGGCTACCCTGCATGCACAGCCAACCATCTCTTCAGTTCCTTCTTTACCACCACCAGCTTCGGTCGCAGTTGAGCAGTTGCCCTCATTCAGGTGAGAACAGATACTTAGATAGTGGTAATAGTTAAGACTTAAGCGGTAGTAGTAGTGGTGGTGGTGGTGGTGGTGGTTGTTTTTATAGTAATAGTTTAAAAACAAATTTCCCCTCAATGTTATAGTGTAGTTAGGTAGCATACTTTTGCAGGGCCATCTGGCAGCAACTGCTGTTTCACTGGAATATGCCTGGCTCACCTGGTTTTAAGAGGTGTGAGAGCTGCAGGCTGTCCATTTCCATATCAGACAAACACTCACAGTCCGCTACTTGGGTGAGAAGCACTGTACAGATGAGTGCCCCCACTGCAAAAAACTCACTTTGCGAATGAGGAAGGCCAGAGAACTCTAGCTAAAAATGATTCAGCTGGAGAAGACTGCTTGTCCTGCCTCAGATCCTGAGCATATCATGCCTCCCAGGCAACCATTCCCTGGAGGAGCATTGGAGAGAAGGGCTCCCACCAGGTGGAGCCCAAAAGATCATGAAAGGGCTCAGGTGCCCAAAAAGAGGTCCCATTCTTCCTCAGGAACTGTAGCATGTGGATACAATCATGCTCCCATTGCCAACTTCTGGGGATGATTTCAAATCTTTTCAGGCACTCAGAGTTGTGGACACATTAGAAATATCCCTGTCAGCTATGCCTGAGACTCAGCATAAGCTGACAAACATACTGCATGCCTCTCCACATGCTAAACTGGCCATCTCCATGAATGAAGCCCTCATGGATCCAGCAAAAGCCATCTGGCAGACACTAGCCACAATATCTCCGACCTGCAAAAGGTCAAATTGGAAATACTATGCTGCTCCAAAATGGCTGACTTTCTATTTTCCCATCCCATCCCAAACTCCCTGGTGATGGATGCCATAAACCAGAGAGGAAAACAGCAGGCCACCTGCAGGGTCCCTTATGACAGGGACTAGAAGAGATTAGCAGGATGGGCAGGAAGGGATATTCATCAGCCAGCCTCCAGCTTAGAAAATCTAACTATTCAGCACTCTTCACCAAATATACACACCATATATTTGATCAGCACACATCTTTTATTGAATTTCTCCCTGACAATAAAAAGGAACAGTTTAAAGTGAACATCAACTAGGGTGTGCTAATCTCCAGAACGGCTCTACAGGCTGCACTAGATTCAGCGGGCACCGCAGCAAGATCCCTCACATCGGCAGTTGTCATGAGATGGGCATCGTGGCTCTAGCTCTCAGGCTTTCCAAGAGAAGTCTAGGCCACAGCTGAAGACTTGCCTTTCGAAGACACCAAGCTCTTGGCTGAATTCACCAATGCCTTGCTCCACACACTAAAGGATTCATGAGCCACGTTAAAGACACTTGGCATACACGTACCTGTTACGAAAAGAAAACAGGGAAGGTCATTCACACAGAGGTACAAGCTACCACTTTTCAACCAGCAACCAAGGCACTAAAACAACAGGCGCTGACCATGCCAAAGCAGTCTCAGGCAGGTCCCTGAGCAGACAACTGCTTAGAAACCATTAAGGTCCCGACAGGTGTTTTAAAGTCCTGTTGAGGATCTGACAGCCCTAGTCTTTCCACAGCAGCAATCCAAATCCTCCACACATGCGGCACCAGACTAGCTGCATTGTATCCAGCATGGCATACCATCACGACTGACAGGTGGGTACTGGAAATCATCAAAACTGGTTATTGCATCCTATTTTTAGTTGTACCTCCCCCACCCACCTTCCCCGTCCTCCTTCAGGGACCCCTCTAACGAACATGTGCTCATACAAAAGGCACAACATCTCCTACAGCTAGGTGCCATAGAAAATGTACCACCAGAGCACAGGGGCAAGGGATTCTACTTCCATTACTTCCTCACCACCGAGAAGGCAGGAGGATGAAAACCAGTCTTAGATCTCCACAAAGTCAACCATGTCGTTCAATCCCAGTGATTCAAGATGGTAACCCTTGCCGCTATCATTCCTGCCTTGGAAAAAGGAGCTTTGCTGTCTACCCTCAACCTCCAGGAAACATATTTTCATATTTTGATACACCCATCATACGGACAATTTCTACCGTTTACGATAGGGCACTTACACTTTCAGTACAGAGTTCTACCCTTCGGACTCTCAAGAACTCCATGGGTAGTCTCAAAGGTCCTGACAGTGGTCGCTGCCCAGTTGTGCAGATTGGGCATCACCATATTCCCATATTTGGACCACTGCCTGTTAAAAGGTCTCACAGAATGCAACACACAACAGGGCGTCAAAACCACCAGAGCCCTATTTGACAGCCTGGGGCTCCAGATAAATGTAGCAAAATGCACACTAGCTCATACGCAGACTTCAGAATTTATAGGAGTGCACCTAGGCTGCAGGACAGCAATAGACTCCTTACGAGAACAGAGGTTGTTGGCAATCATGGACCTTATATTCGCTAGCACAGACTAGCCTGTGTATAACAGCCTGACACTGTCTTCAACTTCTAGGACACATGGCTGCAGCCATGTTTGTGGTGCCACAAGCCTGCTTCCACATGAGACCGCTCCAGGCATGGTTGTGGATGGTATACAGGCTGCATGTACGTTCTATAAACCAATGGTTTACTGTACCAGGCAAGATAAAGACTTCATTCACATGGTAGACTCTGCACAACGTGTGCAAAGTGGTCCCTTTCCAGCAACCTCCAGCATCACTGATAATCGCTATGGATGCTTCGCTACTGGGTTGGGGAGCCCACTTAGGTCACCATGTTCAGGCACAGTGGGCCCCGGAGAAGGCCGAGCACCATATCAGCCTGCTCAAGCTAAAGGCAGTCCACAATGCTTGCATACACTTGCTCCCACTGGTCCAAAACAAAACAGTTCAAATACTTACGGACAGTGTTACTATGTTGTACTGTATCAACTGGCGGGGAGGAGCCCGTTCCTATCAGCTTTGCCGGGAAGCAGTTCACCTATGGGAGTGGTGCTTTCCATGAAACATAGGTTGCAACCAGCCTTATTTCCCCAGCAAAGACAATGGTCTCACAGACAACCTCAGTAGACACTTTCCACGGAATGAGTGGGAAATCGACTCGTCAGTGTTGACACACCTTTTCCAGAAGTGGAGGTTCCCCATGGTGGACCTATTGGCCACCCACACGAACACTTGTTTTCCACACTATTGCTGTGGAACAAGCATAGACTCCCACTTCCTAGGAGACGCGTCCAGCATAAAGTGGGAAGCACCTCTGCTATGTACATTTCCACCTTTCCCTCTTGTCCAATGCACAATTCTCAAAATCAAACAGGACAGGGCTAGGGTAATCTTCATAGCTCCCAGCTGGCCCCCACAAACTTGGTACCCATATCTCCTACAGGTGAGCGTAGTTCTTTTTTCACCAGTCCGATCCCTGCTGTCACAAAAGGACTGGACAAATGCACAATCCTGCCATCCACACACTCCATCTATAGCCATGGATGTTAGCTGCATAGCGGCGGCTTGCCTGGAAGCAGTACAGTAAGTCCTCACGAACTGCCACAGACCTACAACCAGAAAAACACACACACAAAAATGACACCACTTTATAGTTTGGTGCTCAGAACATAACTGCACTCCAGCAGATACCAGAGTGTCTCAGATACGTTACCTCCTAGATTTGCACGAGATGGGTCTATCCTTAAGGTCTATCAAAGTACATCTTGCTGCCATTGCAGCTCTGCGTTCTCCACTACAGGGCCACTCTGCTTTTTTTACTTATCCTTCCATTAAAGGATTCCTACATGGTCTATACAATATGTTTCCACCATGGAAGGACCCAATACTGCATGGGACCTCAATGTCCTGTTCAGGGCCAGCGGCGGATATAGGGCAGGGCGAGCAGGGCAGCTGCCCTGGGCCCCGCGCTTCAATAGGCCCTGTGCATGCGCTACTACCTGTTGGCTGTGGCCGTGGCGCATGTGTGAAATTGTGCTATCCCAGGCCCCACGCTTCAATAGGCCCCGCACCCTGGGCCCCGCAAAACTCTCATCCACCCCTGCTCAGGACTCTTATGGGCAAGCCCTGTGAGCCCCTAGCTGCCTGTTCCCAGCTACACCTATTGATTAAGGTTGCTTTCCTTGTTGCAATTACTTCCACATGAAGAGCAGGTGAGCTGAGGGCCTTGATGGCAGACCTCTCCCACCCCCATATACAATTTTTCATAAGGACACCTTTGTACACACCCCAAGTTTCTCCAAAAGGGACTTATATCATTCCATTGCAATGAACCCATTACTTACCCATCTTCTCCCAAAACCCCACAGGGAAAAGATGCTGCACACCCTGGACACCCACAGGGCAGTTGCTTTTTCCTTAAAACACACGGAACCCTTCCGCAGAACTCCACGGCTCTTCATCTCCTCTACAGGGAGATCACAAGGATTACCCATTTCAAAACAGACTGTCCAAATGGATTCCAGGCTGTATACACTTAGCCTACGCTATTTTTCAGAAGGAGCCCCCATGATAACATACGGTCTCACTCCACAAGAGCGATGGCAGCATCAATGGCATTTCTCCGGGGGCGTACCAACAGAGGATATCTGCAAGGTCACCACGTGGGCCTCATATCACACTCTCACGAAGCATTATGCCATTCAGACCTTTGCAGACTGATACATATTTTGGCCCAACAATACTCTTGGTCGCTGACTCTCATCCTCCGAAGCACCCACCACCTAGCACGACTCCTGCTTCGTAATCACCTAAAGTGGAGCACCCACAGAGACACTCCTTGAAGAAGGGAAGGTTACTCACCTGGTGCAGTAACTGGAGTTCTTCAAGATGGTTGTTCCCATGGGTGATCCACCATCCACACTTCCCCTCCCCTCTGCTTTGGACTCCTCTACATCTGGGTCAGAGAAGGAACTGAAGAGACAGCTGGCTGCGCATGTGGGATAGCTGTTTCAAATGTAATGCGCTGGCATCCTGTGTGCGCAGCCGACCAGGGGCACTGCTACCTAAAATCTTGAGTCAGAGGCGCAGCAGTGCTCAAGCACCTAAGATGGAGCACCCATGGGGACAACCATCTCAAACTCCAGTTATTGCACCAGGTGAATAACCTTCCCTTGCTTTGGGTGCTTTGAGATGTGTGTTCCCTATCTATGGCCCATACTGGTTTTCTTCCCCTCTGTTTGGGCCAGGACCAGATTTGCATCAGAGAAAGAACTTGAAAGATGGTTAGTCTGCTCAGCCCCTTATGTTCATGGTGGTGGAGAGGAAGGTTGCAGGAGCAGACCAATGGACATTACTTGCAAGAACTCTCTGGTCTCAGGTGACTTGTGCTCATAAATACCACAGTGGAATATAGATAGGAACTACACATCTCTAAAACTCTGTTTACGATAAGGTAAGTATGTTCTTTTTTGTACTGGACAAGGATACAGTAGATTTAGGTTCTGTCACAACTATTGATCATTGGGCAACACATTTAACTACAGTGTGGTGCAGTTTCCCATTTGTAAAATGAAGAAATTCTTCGAGTGCTTGCTCATATAAGTTCCAATTAGGTGTGTGTGTGCTACATGCATGACTGTCAAAGTTTTCCCCTAGCAACTTCCTATCAGGCTGGCTGTGGAGCCCACTGGTGCAGCACACTATATGTGATCCTGCTGACCCAGTCACCCCTCAGTTCCTTTTTACCGCCAGTGACAGCTTTTTGAACTGTGCCTCTCTTGCATTGCAAGTATCGCAAGTCCCTAATGTTTATGGCTAGACTGTTTCTGAACATCAGTTAGTGGTGTACTGTTGCAGGAGCTGAAAGGGTGTTTCCATTCCCACCTGTCCCTCTAGGGACCTTGGGGTATGCCTAAGTCCCAGGTCTTCAAATCCTGAAGGTCTTGTTTAAAATCTATGTCTATAAGCGAACCCCACAACTTGTGTCTGATGCCTGGGGAAGTTCATCAGGTGGACATGTGCAAGATTTGCAAGGCTTTTAAACCACAGAAAGGATCGTGACTTTTGCCCAAAGAAGCTCCTAATGAAATTTGCCCTTCAGTCTGAGAGGACCCGCTAGTGAGTGGTTCGGTGAGTAGTGCAACGGTGAGTAGGTGCCGAAGAAAGTCTCGTCCTGGCATTGGTACTCTCCGCAGGCCACAACATTCCAGCACTGGTCTCACTCCCCATTCAAGTCCTCCAGAACTGCCAACTTGTCGTCATCGGCACTGGCGGCACCTCCTGCTTCAACTACACGGACTGTGTCAGAAGGCCCTGACGGGCTTCAGCCTATGGATGTCAAATAACGAATTGAAAAGTTGCCTTTTGCATCGACTTTTCAATTTGTTGATGGGGAGATTCCACCTAGGGCTGTTGATACTCTTCAAAGGCGAAAGTGCCACGTGGTGCCTGGGATGAGCTGAGGACTGATCCTGGGCTCCTATTGGTGCTGCCTCTTTGAAACACCCATGCAGCCTATCACCGGGCCCCCCGTGACGTTTCAAAGCGGCAGTGCTGTGTGTCACCCAGGGACTGGCCTGAGGCTTCGAGCGGCACTGCCACTTTGAAGTACCCCATTTTCTCCCCTGCCCCTCCCCCCCGATGTATCTTTCTGACAGAGGCAGCAAGGTGGGGAAGCACCTAGTCAACTAGTCCTTCACATCCCTACTTCAGCCCCAGGCATTGAAGTGTTGCGCTTGGTTTCCAAGCCCTATACTTCTGGACTTCCTGAGGATGGAACTGCTCCTCCAGCTGCACAGGGACAAGGCAAACATTATCTTGGTGGCCATGGCCTGGGCCTGTCAGCACTAGTATCCTACTCTGCTGGAGTTGTTAGTGTACCTACCCATTCTGCTACCCCTCCTCCCGGGCCTAATAATGGAGGACCATGGTCACCTCCACCACTTAGATAAAGGGAACAAAGTCCAACGGCATGGAGGTTGTGTGGCTGAACCCTATGAAACAGGCATGCTCAGATCAAGTCTGACATGTCTTTCTCAGTACTAGGAAGCTCTCCACTAGACTTAGCCAAATGGAAGCTTTTTTTCACATTGTTGCTCTCAATACAATTTCGCCCCCTTGTTCACCTCCATATCCCAGTTGCTCAAATACCTTGCGTCGCTTAAACAACACAATCTGGTGACTTCTTCACTCAAGGTGAATCTGGTGGCTGTATCGGTGTTTCATCTGAGAGAAGTGGGTCACTCTGTCTTCCTGCACTCCCTGGGTGGGTGCTTCCTTAAAGGTATGGACAGGGTCTACCCACCGGTCCAGTGCCCTTTCCCTATGTGGGATCTCAACTTGGTCCTTGCTGTGCTTATGGGACCTCCCATTGAGCCCGTGGCCATATTCTCCCTTTTCTACCTCTCATGGAAAGTAGCCTTTCTGGTAGCTATCACCTCCACATGGTGGGTGTCAGAGCTCTGTACCCTGATCTTGGAGCCCCCATACACTGTTTTTCATAAAGACAAGCTCAGCTTAGACATCACCCGGCTTTCCTTCCAAAAGTAGTCTCAGGCTTCCATACCAGACAGAGATATTTTTACCTTTTTTTATGCAAAGCCCCACAAAAGCTTCAAGGAGGAATAACTGCACTCCCCTGATGGCAGAAGGGCACTTCCTTCTACATTGACCACACCAAACACTTTTGTAAGTCCTTGCAGTTGTTCGTGGCAGTGGCGTATCGCATGAAGGGGCTGCTGATATCACAACATGTATTCAGATGTGCTATGACTTGGCACGGTTCCCTTTCCCCAAGTGTCCTAGCACACTCCAAGTGGGCACAGACCTTCTCATCTGCCTTCCCAGCTTATGTGCCTCTTCAGGACATCTGTAGAGCTGTGACATGGTGCTCAGTGCATACCTTCGCATCCTGCTATGCCATTGTGCAACAATCCAGACCGCTTATTGACTCCGACCCATTCCCCTGCATAAGGCTGATGAATCACCTAATTGGGATTGATATGAGCAAGCACTGAAAGAATTAAAAAAGGTTACTTGCCTTTTGTGACTGTTCTTTGAGATGTTGCTTATTTCTGTTCCATGCCCACTTTCCATCCCCTCTGTCTGAGTAGCTGGCAAGAAGGAGCTGAGGGGTGGGTAGTCATCAGTCATCTATAGTACACCACCCTGGCACCACTCCAGTTGGCTCCACAGCCCACCCAGCAGGTATAGGGTGAAACTTTCCGTCAGCTGTTGATGTGGCGCATGCACTCCTAATCAGAATAGATATGAGCAACCCATCTTTAAAAACACCAGTTACAAAAGGCGCGTAATGGTTTTTTCCTCTCAGGGTTGAGGCTTATTTTATTATGTATGCAAAGTGTTTAGTGATGACTGCCATTCAGAAATGTAATCAAATGCGGCTGTTTATTTTGTAGTTGCAAATGAGGCCTGAGGTGGGTGAAAATACATGAGAGAGAGGGGATGAGTGAGGAGAAGCTCAAAATCCTTGTCTCTTGGGCTGTGTCTAGACTGGCCAGTTTTTCTGCAAAATCACCCGCTTTTCCGGAAAAACTGGCCAGCTGTTTACGCTGGCCGCTTGAATTTCCGCAAAAGCACTGACTTCCTGCTGTAAGAAATCAGTGCTTTTTGCGGAAATACTATGCTGCTCCTGTTCGGGCAAAAGTCCCTTTTGTGCAAAACTTTTGCGCAAAAGGGCCAGTGTAGACAGCTGAGATTTGTTTTCATAAAAAGCCCGATCGCGAAAATGGTGATCGGGCTTTTATGAAAGCGTCTAGATTGTACGACGCTTTTCCGCAAAAAGTGCTTTTGCGGAAAAGCGTCGCGTAATCTAGATGCTCTTTCGAAAATGCTTTTAACGGAAAACTTTTCCGTTAAAAGCATTTCCGGAAAATCAGGCCGGTGTAGACGTAGCCTTGGAGTAACCTTCAGTGAACTCTGCAGGAGAACTTGAAATTTGGCATTATGTGGACTACTGTATTTTGTGTCAACCATGTGAATAAATAGTTTCTCCATAAATGCTCTAGCTGCTCCCCATTCTCATGCACTGAACTGAATTTGCTGTTTTCCTATGAAATACTTGCTGCTCTGAGTGGTGACTGTGATCACAGTGGCAAAAAAGACTTCCAGGAACTCAGCACATCAGAGGTTTTTTTTTTGAAATGCAGACTGCCCTGCTTACTGCAGTTGTTGCCAGATGGATATACTAGGGATCAGTGTGCACTGTCCCCCTGGACATGAGTCATTTAGTTGAGTGTCTGCAGTGTCTGCCTCTCATCCAGATACTCTCTTCACCTAATCTGGGGTCCTGAGGCATTCTGCACCCTGTAGAGCGGAGTTCATTGGGTTACAGAGCAGCTAGCTCTGCTGACTACTGCTTCTTACTCGGCAGTCTGTGTTAGGTGCGCAGAGTTGAAAAGGAATTGTGTTCAAACAGTAGCTGCTACATACTTTTTAAAAAAGTGGGATGTGAGGGGAAATAGGCAGCTGTTCATCACAATTACTGCCACTTAATATGAAACCTAATCTTTCCTCCTCCCTCGCTGTCAAAGAGGAGCCTGACATGTAGAAATTGAGTGGCTACTGCCCAACTGCTACTTTGCAGCACTTCTTGGAAAACAAACACATTTACAAAATACCTTTAATCTGAGAAAATGGCTAAATAAGCTCCTGTAAATTCCCCTTCCAACATGTCCTAGAATCAAAATGTACAATTCATGTGCATGGCTTTTTAACCCTTGCTCTGTACTATTCCACTGTTGTCATGGTAAATTGTAAGCTGGCTTTTGATTGTTTTTGTTGTCTTTGTGATTTCTAGGGACCAGCAGCACCAACACAGTTGGGGGGACTGTGAACAGCCAGGCACCCCAGTCTCAGCCTCCTGCCATAACCTCCAGCCGGAAAGGGACTTTTACAGATGATCTGCACAAGTTGGTAGACAACTGGGCCCGTGATGCCATGAACCTCTCCGGAAAAAGAGGTGGCAAGGGGCATAGCAACTATGAGGTAAGAGATTGCTCCCTTCATTTCCCCCTTCTATATGCGTGGAAGGAGAGCTGTCCCTGCTAACTTATTGGCTGTGTGTCAAGATGCACCTGCAAAGAAGAGTTTCCATGTAGTCAAGCCAAAATAGTGCTGTAGGAAGGAATGAGCCATAGCTCCCATGTAGAGGGCTCCTGCCTCCTGTTCTCTCCAGCACTAGAGAAAGGAGAATCATGATGTCTTTGAGAAGTACCTGTTTAATGCAGTTACATGGAAGGGTCTGTGGATGGAGGGGAACTGCTTCCACCACACTTAAATAACTTCTCTTTTGGGGCTGGGTTTTCTTTCAGGGCCCTGGAATGGCAAGAAAGTTCTCAGCACCAGGCCAGCTATGTATTTCTATGACATCTTCCCTGGGTGCTACGCCTATCTCTGCAGCATCAGCTACCTCTCTAGGTCACTTCACAAAGGCCATGTGCCCTCCACAGCAGTACGGTTACCCAGCAGCACCCTTTGCCACTCCCTGGAGTGGTACAGGTGGTCCAGCACAGCAACCCCTTGGTCAATTCCAGCCTGTAGGAGCTGCCTCTTTGCAAAGTTTCAACATCAGCAGCTTGCAGAAATCCATCAGCAACCCCCCAGGCTCCAATCTGCGGACCACTTAGCCAGACTCAGAGACTATGCTGGGTAGAACTTGGGACAGGAGATGGGGAGGGAGTTAGGGCCCTGTATCAACTACTATTGCTGCACTGAACTGGCTATTTCTGCCAGAATGGGAATGAGCTTCCCTATTCCAACCATTGCTGTCAGCTCTCAGTAAGGAGAGTTTCCCCATTTCTGAAGGGGGGGAGGAGGGTGATGAGTATAAACACTCCTGTTCTTGTATAAGATGAGCAATGAAGATAGAAGTCACTGCATCAATGTGACTTCACTGTAAAAGTACTTCAGTTTGAGTCTGAATCCACATATGCTGAGATAGGAAAGTTTAGTCCTAGCATGAGGTTGTAACACACTTCTCATTTCCTTGAAGAATGAAGGCCAGGAGAGAAGCTGTCCAAATCTCCCTCCTCTCCCCAAACAATCATCTTTACCTCCTGAGTGGTAGGGCACACAAATGGACTTGCAGTGCAGCCCATGCTTGAGTTAGGTCATTACTGCTTTAAATAAAAAGATATATTAACAGCTTTGACTGCAGCATTAGAGCAATTTAAATTGTTTAAAAATGAATTTAAAAAGTTCCCTGCGGACATGTACTTACCATCAGTTTTGATGTGGAAACACTGTGATATATAAATGTTGTTGGACAACAGTTTAAAATGAGTGGAAAATAGAGGGGTAAAAAAAGTTAAAAAGAAAAAATGGAAAAAAAGCTAGCTATATCCTATACTTATTGGAGACACTTTAACTTTTTCCTTTGTATTTTCATTGTATTAGATAAATGTGAATGTAAAATTGTATAAATTAATGTACTTGAATACTTGTCTGTTCTCCCAGTATGCTTGCTGGATATTTTAGTGCCTTGGACTTTTATTGCTTCTGCAGTTAGCATCGCTTTCTCAGCAGGTCCCAGCTGGTCAAAGGGCAAGTTAAGGGGAAGAATGGACTATTTTGTACCTAGTGACTGGGATACCAAAGGGTTAACAATTTGGATCTTTATATATACATACATGCATACATATATATATGTCATACTGTAACTTTGGGTAGGTGTTGGAGGAGGGAGAGCTATTGTAGGTTGGAACAGAGTTTTGGGTGATGGGGAAACCAGTCCATGTTGATGGATTAAAAAGTTGATGGCACAATGCTGGTGTAACAAAGGGTGATAGGCAGGAGAAGTGATGGAGAGGAAAGAGGAAGCTCAATTGAAACTAACAAACACTGCCTAGAGCCTTAGGAGGCCTGGATCAGAACAGAGAATGGGAAGGAAGTGCATATTTTGGAAAAGTTTAACTTTAATGGTGTTTTGACTATTAAAAACTGTGATATGGAAAGTGGCTAGGTGAGGGTGTGTATGGAGGTGAAGCTATTACCCTGAGGGGATGGGGTTATCTGCTGGGATTGCTTTTCTTACCTTTTTTTATTCATTCGTGCTAGGAGTAGACTTTCCTGGTGCGACGTCCATTGCCGGCAATGGATGCACTTGAAATAGCCGGCATCAAGGAATTCCCTCTGTCAAGCATGAAGAGGACTTATGATTTGTTCACTCTAAAGAATTCAAACTGGTACCAGGACCATAACTAAGTGTGCCATCTTTTAGTAACTGTATTGTACCTTCTATTTCTCAACTCATTTTCCCTTTTTCATACTGAAAAATACTGGTTCCCTGTTCAATGTAATACTGCAACCAACCAGTATTATTCTGTAGTGCTGCAATAAGCTGTGAAGGTCAAAGTACTGCTTTCTAGTACATGGGAGTAGCTCAATGGTGTCCTGGAAATCTGTGCACCAAGGAAATCTTCCCTGAATTTTCTGAGAGCACCGCTCCCTTCTTGGGGGTCTTATTTGTGAATTTATACTTTGTGGATGTTTTGCTCTTGTCTTGAAAAACGAATGCACAAGATCTGTTTCTTTCCCTTCACCTGGTTTTGATGTTTATGGCAGCTTTGTCAGCCAGGATATTATTGGTAGTATACAAGTTGGAAATGAAGAGTCTGTGGGTGGATGCTAGTGGCAAGGTGCCTGGGCTCAAACAGTTTCTCAAAAGATTTTTTTTTTTTTTAAATTCTTGGTAAGTAACACAGGCTGTGTAGAATACTGGAATGAGAGAAAAGGTTTCATGTTGTGTATGTGTGGTTGGAAGAGGAGAAAATGTCTGGGCTGGTAAAAATGAATCAGAAAGCCTTAGTTTTCTGGTTAAAATTGACTGGTGAGGAGGTTCCTGAATACACCAAGTATGGGTAGGAAAAACAGTGCCCTGTGTAATGGAGTAATTATATAGTTGAAGCAGTAACAGGAATGAGGCAACACTTTGTGGTAGAAGAACTGATCAGCTGAATGCAGCACATGGTTGTTTAATTACTTTGATTTAGTAAGTTTGAGGTTGGTTTTCACTTAACGTTATGCAAGAAGTGGTTTTATTTACCATTGATTTCCCTCCTGTGGATGAAATAACTGAAGTCTAGAGGAATAAACTAATGCTACTGAACTGTTAAATTATTTTGTTAATATTACACTTTGAGTACCTTTTTTCCACAAAATCTGTTTCTGAATTGCAAATATTTTCTTTACATTATTTAACAATGTACACTGTAAAAACCAAAAAACCCACACAAATAAAATGAATTCAAACTTTGGGCTTCCCTAGCCATAGTTAATTGTATGTTTTGCACTAAATCCAGGCATTGCGCTTCTTGTACGATTGCGCTTTGTGCTGCCATTTGTTACCTTTGTAGAATATTTAATGAAATCATTTAAATAAACCAAACCTGCTTTTGTTGAACTGTGGGTTTTCATTTTCAGCTGGTTCTACTTCCCTTCCTCCTCTCCCCTAGAGTATTTAATTGCAGATGAGCAGTTTGCCACCAGGAAATACTGAAACCCACACTTTAAAAACCCAAACCTCTCAAAAGCAGTGATCAGTAACAATACTATCTGCTCTTTAACAAACTTAACACTCTCCAAATAATATAGAACAATAAGGAACAAAAATTAGATTACCTTCTCTAAGTTTACTCAGATTTTGTAGAAATGGTTAAGACAAATGTATTTATTTTACATGCAGAAATGAGAATCTGTCTCCCGGTTGAGTTTTCTTAGGTTACACTCATTTGTAACTCTTGAGTACTGACTGATTTCTCAGTTTGCAATAAATTGGATGCAGGTTGATCCTCTCTCTTCTGCCAACATCTATGGTCCAGCATGATTTTAGTGGCATAGATGCCCACTTACCACATGGGTGTGACCAAGTTTCCCTGCAGTCCCATAAAGTTAGTTTACCACCACCAGTCTTGGCTCTTGTTTGTGCCGTTCCCTAAATGTCTTTTAAGAGACCAGTAAGTAGTGGAAGTGTTGGTAATGCTGCTAGACACTGTTGACCGCTGTAGTTCAGCAAATTCTCTGGCTCGGCCCTGGTCAGGGCCCAAGGGTGCTGGACTAGAGAGGTTCAGCTTGTACTAGCTAACTTATAAAGGTTTTAAACCACTTATTCTAAACTTTTTGCTGTCCCTGCTGCCCACCTTTATCAGTGATCTCAGCTGTCCCATATTGATAGTCTGTTGTTGTCTTCAAATGATTACTGTTTACGTATAATGATTCTCTGATCGGTTGATTTTAGAATTACAAAGTGAGAGTTGACAATGTCTGGTTAGTGATTTTCAGTTGGTCACTTGTAAGGTTATGGTACAAACCTGCTGCTTTCTTCAGGAAGACAGTGAACGTTTACTTGAGTTGCATTAAACCATGATATGGTACTAGGAATGTGTTCAAGTGACTGTTCTGTCTTAAGATGACTGACCCCGCACACAGTTACAAATGAGATTTATTCACATTTTCCAAAATAATAAAATTTAGTATAAAAACACAAGCCGCTAAAAACTCTTCGGTCAACTGTAGTCCTTTAGAACACATTCAGCCAAGTATTGTGTATAAATCTCCATTCAAATAATTCTTTCCAGGAGCTGATCTTAATGAATGCTATCCACCTTAAAGGAAACTACATCTATGATGAAATACAAAAGTAGAAGGGCCATCCTTCAGTTATCAGTAGGGAATCAAGTCCTGCCAAAGGAATTAAAATCACAAATCTTTGGTGATCCAGAACAAGCCCTGGCACTGGGAAGGCTTCATACAGCTGGAACCACTTTAACCACAAGAGGGGCACTGCCTATATTAAAATGGGCTAAAGTTATGACTATTTCTATAATCAACAATGCATGAGAAACAAGAGAAAATCTAAGACTGAAATGATTAACAGGAAACTAGTATACTTCAGATGCTGTCCTGTTAAGAGGGTTCCAGTTTCCTTTTCTTCATGCCTTGAGTCCTCCTGAATGGACTGCATTCTGCTGAGCAAGACAGTAGGGTTTTAGTAAGCAAATTATTCTGCCTTTCTCTTCTGCCAAAACTTGACCATGTTTTTGCCAGTGCTTTTATTCTCCCCTAGATGGGCATACAGGAAAGCCAAGTTCCCTTGCCAGGGAGATCCATCTCCCATTTTAATCAAGTAGCTTAAGTCTTAAGTGAGGTAGATTTAATTTTGCTTTTACCAGAATTTGAACATAAAAACAGCCATCCTAAAACCTAAGATTGAAAGAGGAAGTGCTAGCCATGGATATCAGAGAGACAGTTACAAAACTGAATTCCACAGCAGGACACTTGCCAGAACTTGCTCAAAGTTCATAAACTTAATTATGGACCTTATTCAATTTCACATGTGACTAGCACTATGCATGCTCACCTTTACTTTCTGCCTTCTAAAAGTTGTCAGCTGCTTCCTTCTGCCCATTCCTCATCATAGCCACTTACCTGGTACACCTTGGTTGGAAGAGTGGCTGCTAGGCCTATGGCCAGGGGACTCATGCCACTGTGTAGCTCTCATATGTGGTTTGTTAGGGTTTTTTGTTTGCGGAGTCTTGCTGCGTGTTGTCATGTGATAGTGTCCAAGAGGTGTTGCAGGAGCCTGGATTGTGACAGCTGCTCTTTTGTGGCTCTCAGTATCACTAAGATCAGTGGTCTCCAGAGGAATGTCCCACAATTCAGGGTCATCTGGAACAATTCAAAGAGACAGAAAGACGACAACATTGTGACATTACAGAGTAGTGTCAGCCCTCCCTTTTCCTCACTTGATGACCCAGAGCAGTAAAACTATAATGGAGTTTGTTCTTGTATCAACAAAGGGAGCTAAAGTATAAAAATAGTGCTCAAGCTAAGACTTCAGGGATTCTGTGTGCTTACTAGAGTAAGTAAGGTTGAATAAAGTGCAACTGCACTTGGCTTTCATGTACAGGCTAAAAGATACAGGTGCAGCCTCAGACACTTCTTGCTGACAAGAATCTGAGCTCAGATGTATACGCACCAAGACCAGAATCTCTCAACTTCACTGGTTACAACAAAAGGTTCCTATAGGCAGGTTCCCCCCTCTAGTGGTAGGGTGTGTTAATCGCCTACTGATGGAAGTGTGGGGCCCTGAATCCATTCACACCTCTGCCCAGGTCTCATCTCTTCTCTCCCCCCCCTACATTACACTTACTTCCCCCTCTAAAGGTTATTGTTGCCACTACTGCTCAAGTGAGAATTGGGTCTATGCAACTCCCCCCTCATTCCTAAATCCTGCGTCCAACTCTGAGCTAACATTCTGCCAGCATTTAGCTACCACTCTTTTTCTGACCTGCAAAGAACTCCTCATCAGCCGTTGGTCCCTGGTGCGCTGCTGCTGGAGTGCTATGCTTCATCACTGACCGAAGAGATGCTTCTGGGCACAGGTAACAAAGAAGAACTATTAGTGCCAGAAAGGCAAAAGACACTACCTGATGCCCCTATGGGAGAAGCGATTCAGGTAATTTCAGAAAGATACTAACTAACTGTCCTACATCCACTCCTTGCCACTCACTAGAAATGGGGGTGTGGAGGGTAGGACCGGAAATGATACCTGGTAAAGTCTACTATGCACAATGGAAATATCCAGAAATTTCTTGAACTATAAGCAGAGGTTTGGTTTTCTCAACATTCCCAGTTGGTACTCTACAGCAGCACTGCCTAAGCCTTTCCTAAGAGAACATAATGGCAATTTTGATCATATCTTGTTTGAATCCACAGCCCTGTCCTCTAGGGAACAAGTATTAGACTTGAGATTTCCTTTTTTATAAGCTTTCTTCAGTCAAACGAGGTGGTAAAATTAGGCAGCTAAACCGTTTAACCTTGTAGGTCCTGACTCCAACCTAACTCACTGGTAAGGGTGGGTTGTGTCTACTCTAGCACCTTTGTCAGGGCTGTTGGTCAGGGAGCAGGGGGACATAAATTACACTGACAAGTGTCTGTGATCCCTGCTTGGGCATAGTTTAATTATGCAAAGGGGAGAGTTCTCTCTCACTTGCATACAGTAGGTCCATGAGAGCCCTTACTGCAACACACCTGCTGTGGCACACCTGTGCTGCTGTAATGTTTAGCAGTGGCCTGCCCTACCCTGTTTGCTGAGGGGATTGGCTACTGCCATCTGATGTTTTTTTTCCATTTGCTCCCGGAACTGCTGCTGAAGTTGCTTCTGCCGTAACTTGCGCTGGTAAGTGGCATCGCTCCCACAGGCTAAGATGCTACTTCTGCTCCAAGAAATAAACACACAGTCAGATGGCACTTCAGATATAATTACACATTAGGAAGGGGGAAGTTTATACCAATAGCATGCTAGGGAAAATCCAACAGTAGATAGCTCTTCTATCACACTGTCCAACCAAAGGTGCTCCTCCAACTCGCAACATGCTTTACAAGCATTATCTATTTACAACTTCAGGGTTGTCAGGGAGGCTTAAGTATTACCCTTTCTAGCAAGCAGAGGACTAGGACCTGTCCAAGTTTATACAGGAAATCTGTGGCTGAAACCCTCCTCTTGTGCCTGAACCATTTACACAAACCTGACCCAAACTCAAGTAGCAGAGTATTTTGACTTACATATGAGACAACATTTATCACCTCTTGTTGCAGGCTCTGGAATGGGAGGAGCTCAAGCCACTGCAAATATTGCATGTACAGTCATATGAACTGACTATGATACCTGCTAGGATGCCCAATCAGAAGTAGAGCTCTAACCACCTCACCCAATAGTTACAGCCTTGGAATCTCAAGGTTCTGCTCCTGCCTGCTGAGGCGCTGCCTGAATCCTGTACTCTCTGACTCAGAGAAACCATACTGTGCACCTTATAAAGTAGCTCTTAGGACTGAATGCCTCCTAAAAGCTCATTAAAAGCTCCTGGAGGAATGTATGGTATAATAGCTATGGATCAAATATAGGGTTGGGTATTGTCTGAATTAAAAGAACCAGCCTTCCACTGAACATGGCTCATATATGCTCTGGTCACTAGAGTGATATGGAGTTTTGGGAGTAGATGGAGGAGTTTGTACATTTTAAGTGCAAGGTGCCCAGACCTGGGGAGGGGTGCTCATTAATCTGTTTAACTTTATTTATACTGTACTATAAAACACTCACCTGGAGCTATTTTGCTGCTCCTGTTCAGCTGTGCTTAAAGAAACTGTCTGCTGGCCTTGTTTGTGTGGGGACACGCTCTCACAGTGCTGGGGTTGCCCTGCACTATGTTTCTGCAGACAGCTACTATATCTTGCCTTCTCTATTGCAGGCTCAAAGTCTTGCCTTTTTGCTTTTGTGAAATCCAACTCAGGAGGCAGCTAATATAGGAAAAAAATCATAATTCATTGACCAATTCTCCCCGCCCCATTAACTCTAAAGTCACAGAGACTCAAAGCATCTTACAACAATATTTCATGTTTTGTGTCTCCCCTCTCTAGCGGCTCTTAAACTAGCATCTGGGCAGGTTTTGTCCTTAAAGGACTGGTTTGGTTCTGTATTCTGAAAGGAGTTAGTGGTTGTTTGCAGACCACCATCATTGGCAGTGTCAGTGAATGTTTATTAGCTAGTCCTGCCTCTATACAAACACACAATAGAATTTTTAAATGTAGAAGAGAGAGAATCTGGACAATCCCCACCACAGAGAGGTAGGTAAGGGAGTAAAAAAAAAAAAAATCACTTTAAATTTATAGATGTGTACACAGACGTGTTAGAGCTGGGCAGACAATTTTCTTCCCTTCAAATGCAGGAGTGGAATCATACATTCCTCCCTTTAACTGAGCACATATTGAGGGAAGCTAGACAGAACAATATAAAGTGGTATCAGAGGGATCTTTCTGACCCACATACAACTGGGGCATTTGCAATACTGTGCTTCAGCCACCATTGGTACTGATGGAGATAATAAATCAGCACCTTCAAGCCCACCCACCTGATTCCAATATGGCATTCTCTATCAATCAGGTACTGATAGCTGCTCCTCCTGGATAGTCAGTACAGGAGACCACTGCAGTGTTTTTTATATTACATTCAATATAAAATGTAATATAAAACATTTTTCTTAGCCCCTAAATTTTCAGTTCTCTGTATGCTGAAGATTTCTGCAATGCAGTACTGTCAGAGGAGAGCTGAAACTTTCAACAGCTGTGCAGGGGAAAAAGTAGTAGCTGGCAGCACTTTGTTTAGACTAGAGCTCCCACTGTTGTTTACAAATGGTGAAAGTGGACTGGGGGCAGTTGCTGTGGGATCCTATCTGAAAATTTTCTAGTTTAAAAGAAGCTCTACTGTACACAGCACAGTACAATACTTCAAGTAACTTGTTTTGATATGGCACTGGAATTAGTTCATCCCTATCTATAATAGTATTTATTTAAACTATTACCAACAAGGGTGCAGCTGGACCCAATAGCAGTAAAGATACAGAATGGTCTGGTGCTCAGAAACTATAGTGATGGGAATGAGATGGGAACCTGACAAGAACAGAATAAACAAGATCCCTGAAAAGAGAAACAATGGGTTTGTTTCAGAATTGTATGATTTTGAGGAGATATTGGGAAAAATATTTTACAAAGAATAGTTCAGATAACTAGCAAACAAGGAAGATTGTGGAATCATTGCCACTAGACACATTCATGGTTTCCATCCCTTTCAAAACATGGATTGAACCAGTGACCTACCAATCATTCCAAACCGATCTAGTTTCCTTCTTTGAGTTACCAGCATAGTGGATAGGTAGAAAGCAGTAGATACAATATATCTGGACTTTAAGACTTGACACAGTCACACACTACATTCTTATAATCAAACTAGGGAAATACTGTCTAGATGATGTGGGTATACAACTAGGAACAAGGAGGTTCCTGGCAAACTAAATTACTCTGCTTTTCCCTTCTCCAAAGTCCCACATACTGCACCTGACGAGGAAGTTTATTCACTGATCGCAGGTAATCTTTGTCCAGGATGCAGTTCCCAAGAGCATTTCCAAAGCACCTGAGGGACAAGAGAGCCTGACATGACTGAGAATTTCGTATTTTATTCTTATGCCACCTTTTGAAAATGAGCAAGAAATGTTCAGGTTCTCCACTTACTTTAGTGCCCTCTTCAGCCCATCTGTCACTGCTTCTTTCCTTGCCTTTTCTAGGGACAATGCCTTGGACTTCAGGCCCTCACTCACCCCGTAACCCACGTCTTCATGGTATGACCCATCCTGTGAGGCGAGTTAAAAAAAAAAAGAAGGAATCAATACTAGAACTTTTGCTTTTAGACAGCTGATTAAAATACTACATCTCTTGTTTGTGGACTATGTGTATTAAGTGGCTTGGAATTTATTTTCTAGTAAGTTCAGCTTTCCAGGGGCCCATAGGATTGTCTGGTTTGGCACAATAATATGGTGTGTTGCAGTTCATCTCCACACACACAGTAATACTGTCATTCATGGTACTTAATCAACTAGCAGTTCACCAGCAGATGGAGCAAACAAAAACACATCTATTTACCTTGAGTTGGACTTTTACAAATGCACAAACTCCCACATAGAATTTGCCATTGTTGAGATCAACAAAATCTGGGGAGAAGAGGAAGGAGCTGGAGTTACAACAGAAATCCAAACACTGTATTATGGGGTGAAATTTCTGCCTCATGCTCATATTCCTAGGAAGCTTCAAAATTAAACCTGGTCTATACGTAACATTTAGATCAATCTCATATGCCAGGATAAACTTTCACTGCTGAGTCTTCCACATCAGCTACCATGCCTGATCCACCATTTATATTACAACCCACAACAAAAGTAGACCTTTGGCAACAAAATACCACACCAAGTATTGGAAGAGATGTGGGGCCATACCTGCCTTCCTTGTCTCTTAGATACCTAATGCCCTGAGGAAATGAAGTCAGCATTTGCATGCATGATCATGATGGCTCCAGCAAGGATGAGGCAGTGCAGTGACAGAATGAGCCAAGCTTTTTGGGTGAGGAGGGGAGTCACTCCCTGCTCTCCCAGGTCTCTATCAATTCCTCCACTGCCCCCCCTTCCCCTGTCTCCTGCAGCTGCTCTCCCTCCCTTTCTCCACTCTTGGGACTGAAAATTCTAATTCCCCGAAGGAGCATGGGGTACATTGTGCATTCACATAATCAGGATTTTTGGTTAACTCAACTGTGGATAAAAACAAACTTTATCTGTACAAAATATGATAGAAAAATAGGAAAATAAACTGCAGGGCATCCTAAAAAGCACCCTGATTGAACCAGCAGTCCGTGTGCCCTTCAACCAACTTGCTATCTCTGGCATGCCTGCTACAGGTTGCCAATCCTTGCCAGCTATAAAAAGAATATGATTTCATTAAACACCTGAGGAGCCATTTGGCCTGGGAAGATTTGGACATTACATTGGTGGAAGAGGGGCCAGAGAAGACAATTCTAGAGAATACTAAGTAATAGTCAACATGTATTTGCCAAGAACCAATCATTCCAAACCAATCTAGTTTCCTTCTTTGAAAGGGTTACCAGAATAGTGGATAGGTAGAAAGCAGTAGATACAATATATCTGGACTTTAAGACTTGACACAGTCACACATTACATTCTTATAATCAAACTAGGGAAATATTGTCTAGATGATAAGGGTATACAAATAAATGAAAAAAATCATATTAAGAGATAGTTTACATCCCTAATTAATAACTATCATTTAAAAAGTTAACTGGTTAAACACTGTTTCACATGGAACAGTCCCCCCCACCTGCGATTGGTGGGTCCAGCCAGACTACTAGGTACAGGAAAGCATCACCTGGCAAGGTTACTGGGGACCCCTTTACATCCCTTTTATTATTAGTAGTAGCAGTAATATAATTGATGTCAAAGTGTGAGGACTGATCAAATGTGGATTTGAATAGGTCTTACGTCTAGTACTATTCAATATTTTAATCAATTATTTGGATAATGGAATACAGAATATGTTTATAAAATTTGCAAATGACACCAAGCAGGGAGGGGCTGTGAGCATGCCTGTGGATAGGGATGTAAAATTCAGTTTAACCATTTAATTGGTTAAAAAGGGGCATGCTGGAGCAGCCCCCCTGCCATGGGCAGGGGCTCCTCCAGTATGGCTGTTTATGACCCCTTGCAGGGCTGCAGGTGCCCAGCGTGTGGGGGGCTGGAAACAACAGCTCTGTGCGGGGCTGCCAGCTCCCAGCCCCTTGTGGGGGCCTGGTGGTGCTGGAGCAGCCCCTCCGCCTGACGCAGGTGGCAGGGGAGGAGCGGCTGCTCCCCAGGTAACCAGTTACCCATTAACATTCCTAGTTGTGGACAGGATAAGAATTCAAAAAGACCTCACCAAATTGGAGAACTGATCTGAAATCAACAATGAAATTCAATAAATATACATATCAAAGTGATGCACTGAGGAAGGAAAAAAATCAAATGCACAATTACAAACTGCAGTAGTATTGCAAAAAAAATCTGGGAGCTATAGCAGATCACAAATTGAGTAAGAGTCAAACATGATGCTGTTATAAAAGAAGGCAAATGTTATTCTAAGATGTATTCATGTAAAAGATGAGCGGTAACTGTTCCGCTCTACCTGGCACTGGTGAGGCCACAGCTGCAGTACTGTGACCATGTTTTCAGGCTTCATGCTTTCAAAAAGATGTGGACAGATTGGGTAGAATCAAGAGGAGAGCAACAAAGTTGATAAAAAGTTTTGAGAACATGCTATGAAGACAGGTTGAAGGACTGGGCTTGTTTATCCTAGAGAAGACTGAGCAGAGACGTAGTCTTCAAATACATAAAAGTCTTACAAAAATAATGGTGATCAATTGTTCTTCACAGTAGGACAAGAAATAATTTGTTTAATTGTCAGAAAGGGAAATTTAGGAAAATCTTACTAACCATAAGGATATTTTACCCAGGGAGATTGTGGAATCCCTGTAAACAGAAGTTTTTAAGAACAAGGTTAGGTAAAAACCTCTCAGGGATGGTTCAGGTATATCTAATCCTGCCTCAGGGTGGGAAGATGGACTAGAAGATTTCTTGACATCCCTTTCAGCCTTATTTTTGTATCATTTTCATTAATATCTCAACATCACCATTCTATTTTCCAGTAGAATTTTCCAATCCTGTAATGACTCGTGAGTGTTATCCACCCAGTTTGGATGCTCCCTTGTTCCTGAGACATTTAGTATTAGCAAGATTGGCAGTTCCCTTTTTGAGTCCATAGTAACTTGCTCTCTTTATGACATCAATGAGTACGGCATTTCTTGTAGCTATTACATCATATAGGAGAGATTCAGGCCCCTGTGTATAGTGTACTAGTTACTCATAGACCTCATCTGAAGTCCCCTAGGAATTCCACTTAAACCAGCCCATTCGTCTCTTTTTCCTTCCTAAACTTCACTCTCTCTGGAATGAGGAGATTCACACTTTCAATATAAAGAGAGCATTGTTTTTCCACCTACACAGAACAAGATAATTCAGGAACATACCCAAGGTATTTTTGACATTTTCTGACAAGGCTAAGAGGAAATCTATACTCATACATTCATTATCTGCAGAAGCAGCCCTAGACAAGCTGCCGGCAACTGGCGCCCTAGGCGAAACGTGCGATCGGCGCCCCCGCCTCCAAAGCCCTCAACGGCCGTTTATCTTGGCACCCTAGGCGACCGCCTAGTTCGTCTGTATTGACGGGCTGCCACTGATTATCTGAATGGGTTTCCAAGTACCTAACAACTTGTTATTAACAATGGCAAGAAAGTTCCACTTGGTCATACTGTAGTTCATTCCACTTGGGTTTTGCTGCCTGTTTGAGGAAGACTCTCATATCTGAAACATGTAAAGCAGCTACATGGAGCTCCAACCCACATATTAGTCACTATTAACTAATATAGGCATCAGTATTTATAGGACTGTTTTAGAGTGGGTATTCAAATAGGACTCCTAATAACTGAAATAGACACATCCTCATTAAGTCACTCTGAGTGGAATCCATGCAGACAACTGATAACACATGGTTCCTTACACTTTAGTAACAGCGGGTTTTCAAAATGTGTTGTCCATATAGATTACACAACTCAGATTGCAATATCAGGGAGGCAGTCTCATACCTACAGAAATCTGTACTGATGAAGAAATTGATGGGCAGTTGGGTCCTTTCCATCCTTTATGCCCTCTGGGGAGCAACATGTGTGTCTCTAAGATGTCAACATGGCCCCAATGGATGCTGCTGGCCAAAATAATACAATCTCATGCATGTGTGTTCCAAGAGTGGAATCAATGCGGACAGCACATCTCAAAGAACCACAGTTACTATAGGGATGATTGAGTAACTATTCTTTCCCTTGATGTTGAACCATAACTGATCCCAACAGTGGGTATCAAAGTATGAAATGGTGTAACATTAAGATTCCCTTCTAAGACAGATAGAGACTGCTTAAGTGTTGCTGACACAAAACAGTCCCACTCTATTTCAATGTCGTGAGAAACATCTAGCTCCAGTAGGCTGTCAGACCCTCGAATTTTTAGGATCTATCAGACTGACACTGTTCTAACAATGTGCATCTCAGATCTTTGCAACACTGAATTAGAACTCTCTTATAAAAATTTATTACTGAAGAAGCCAGCACCAACCTTCCAATCACCAGGCTGTAATGTTGGTGCAGTTTAGGAGCGCCTCACTGTAATCCCTGCATCACATTTAGATTTTCAACATGAATGTGCTGATCTCTCAGTACAGCACTCTGTTGTGTGAACTTCAACTGTCTTCTCCAGCAGAAGAATTTTGAGGTGGCTCTCCTTCTTTCTAGTATGAGGGGTGAAAATGATGCAAACCAACCATCAACATGGACTTTGCCCTTTAGTAATGCACTTAAAAATACTGCTCATGGTGACTACTGTCACACTGCAGAGAGACTACAACTAGTGGTTTTACTGTTAACTGCCACAACATGAATGATAAATGGAGAGACCACCAGGCCTGAACCATGTTACACCAACCAGTGCCAAAGAATATAGGTTTCAGGGCCAATAAGCTAGGTTTTAAACTAAGTTGCAATAGTGTATTCTAAAAATTTAAGAGTGCAAACTTAACTGAAATCTAAGGTTACCCTAACAAGTCAAAGGAGACTAGATTGCAGAAAGCACATAACTGAAGTGGGGAACGCATAAGTTAAGAAGTGTACTGCGGGGAGCAGTTGCATGTGATCAAGACAGTTAGCTCAGGGCTGCTAGGGTTAATCAGGCAGAAGTGTCCAAATGCAATGATTTGGCCTACACATCCCTACTTGGCTGAATACACTCATTTTCAGTTACTCAGAAGCTCAGTTACACAAACCTGAGCTAGTGAATATAAACAGGGTTTTCTTTACACATAGGACAGGTACTGAAACACAGGAGTTTCACCACTACTCCCCTCTACTTTCTCCTGTCAATGAGCCCTTATGCTCCAAAATTTCATCTGTGTTTTTTACAGGGACTGTATCTTTAAAAACACATTTCCTGCTGTTTCAGCTGAATATGTTCCAGGAAAGATGGCTTCTCAAATAGGAACCACATTCTACCACTTTACACATCTTCACTGTGAAGCTTTAGGAACACAAATTCTCAAACCCTGGAAAAAGACACTCACCAACATTTTGCTGGGTGACCGAATGAGCCCAGCCATTGTAGCCAAACATCTCATTGGCCAGACTGATGACCCTGTGACCCTCAATATAACAAACCTGAAAAGAGGAAGAGTGAATTTTAAAAAGTCCTGTGGAGTATAGCTGTACTGTACTAAGAAACCCTGTAAATTTCAAGGAACATCTGCCCGTGTGCAAAGAATAAAAAGGGTGCTCCCCTCCTGGCCCAATCTCCAGAAGAAGATGGCATAACAAAGAGGCAGATTTAGATAACACAAAAGAAAGAGTCTCAGAGGGGTAGCTGTGTTAGTCTGTAACTTCAGAAACAACTAGTAGTCCTGTGGCACCATGCAGATGAACAAAAATATATATATCATGAGTTTTTGTGGGCAAGACCCATTTCATCAGATAAGTTGGAGTGGAAATAACAGAATCCAAGATATATAAAACAGCAAAAGAAGTATCTGTCAATTGAAGGACCCATTTTAATGAAGCTACAATTGAGAGGTACTTTTTCTGTTATATAGTTCCACTACAACTCATCTGATGAAGTGGTCTCACCCAGGAAAGCTCATGATATTATATATTTTTGTTCATCTCTAAGGTGTCACAGGTCCGTCTCTAAAGTGCCTACAAAAGAAAGGGAACACCCCTCCTCGCATAATTTACACACAATGTGCAATGTTTATTTAGTGCTTTACATGTGCAAAGCGCTGAACAATTAAGTAATAAATACCGTTCAACATCCTATGAACTAGATAAATGATTTCCATTTAAAGGATGAAGAAGCTGAAGGAGGAAGTTAAGTGACTTGCCAAATGTGTCAAGAAATCAGTGACTGAACTAAGGACACACACACAGTTTTTCTTATAGTGAAGAATTCTCTCTCTCACTCCCTGCCCACAAAGATTCTGCATACACACTTGTTTGTACCTTCTGTCCTCCACCAGCCTGCCGGCTGCTGATGTACTCCGGCCCCAGCCTCTGACGTAGAGCATTCTGGATGGCCTGGTATTCATCTGCTGTGTACTGGTACTTTAATAGAAGCATAGAAGAGTCAAACAGCTTTAGTTTCTTCAATCTATTAGCTTCCCCACCTCTGACTCATCCCACTCTTCTTTATTGCAATCTTCTACGAGAAGATGAATACATATTGCATTCTCATAATTCAGGATGTAAAGGATAATCAAAGTGCTCAAGAAGGAATTTACTTTGCTGAATTTGGTAGGTGTATTATGCTGGTGATATTGCTTGATCTCACAAGGAACTAGTTTAGATGGATCAATGATCTGTGTTGTACAGAATTTAACTTTTCTCCAATTTTTACAAGCAGCAAACACATTACAAAGTGATAGAAGTCAGCTAAGCACTCCAGTCTGAAAGAGTACTCTTGCCCCCTCCCATCCCTATGAAATTCTATTTAACATGTGCAAAACCCATCTAGGCTGTAGGGGCATGAAGTATTGAAGGATTCTCTATCAGCACCACTCATATTAGTCAGAAGATCAAATAGGTATCACTACTTATTGCACTGGCAGAAATGTTGGTTATAATCAGCGTTCCCTCTAAGCTACTGGGCAGCATAGCTTCACAGGTAATTAATCAGCACTGGCCAGTCAGTCAGCTCCCTGCAAGGAGCTCTGAGCCTCTGACTGGGCAGGGCTGATTAATCACTTGTGAAACTGTTCTGCTTAGAGGGAACACTGGTTATAATCTATACACACACTGCAAAAAAATACAGATGAGGTTAAGTATGTATTCCTCTGTGGGAAACAAAAGACAGGACTATGCAGCACTTTAAAGACTAACAAGATGGTTTATTAGGCGATGAGCTTTCGTGGGCCAGACCCACTTCCTCAGATCAAATTGTGGAAGAAAATTGGCATGACCGTATATACCAAAGGGATACAATAAAAAAAAAGTGAACACATATAAAATAGACAAATCAGATTTTAGAACAGAGGGGGGAAGAGGGTGGGAGGTTAATGTCTATGAGATAATGATATTAGAGGTGATAATTGGGGAAGCTATCTTTGTAATGGGTAAGATAATTAGCATCTTTGTTAAGGCCCATTCGTAAAGTGTCAAATTTAAGCATGAATGACAGTTCAGAGGCTTCTCTTTGAAGTCTTGTGTTAAAGTCTCTTTACTCAGTGTGGAGTTCAGTGTTCTAGTTAAGCATGAATATGCAGGGCTCGACAAATTATGGAAAACCCTACTCGCCAGACAAAAAAGGGACTCGCCACCCTCCCCCCCCCAAAAAGTGTTTTTTAATGGCATAAATTCCTAATAAGAATAAGAACAGTAATTACTAATAAGTTATTAATAAATATCTTATAAACCTCTACCTTTTCCCTCTGCTGCCATGTCTCCTCCCCTTGCTCCATCAGCTCCCCTGGTGCCTGCTGCCCCCAACACCTCACCCTCCTCTGCTGTCCTGACTCCTGCCCTTCTCACTGCCCTCAGCCTTCCTGAGACCTGCCCCCCTCCACCAGCCTCTCCCCCCTGTGCCCACTCCTCCAGTAGCCCCACTCTGCTCATGTGAGCTACCCTCCTCATCCCCTCCTAACACCTCGCTCTACACACCTGCCCTGCCTCTCCTCTGGTGCTGGTCCTCCCCTACAGGTGTCTGCCCTTCTGCTTCACCCCAGAATCCACTGGCACCTGCACCCTCCTGGTGCCTCCCCTTCCCTCACTGCCCCTGCCCCTTTGCCCTCTTTTTCCCCTGATACCCACCCCTCACCACCCTCTGCCCCCGTTCCCCTGATGCCCCTGTGCCCTTACACATGCCTTGCTCCACCCCGCCTTCCTCATGCCCACCCCTTCTTTCAAGCCTTCTCCCGGCACCCCCCCTCCCCCTGTAGCCCCAGTGCCCTTACCCTCTCCTCTCCTAGCATCACCCTGTTCCCCGTCCCACTGACACCTCCCCTCCTGCCCTTTTCCTCATTGTCTGCACTTGGCCCCCTGGGATTTGTCTCTCCTGCACCCCTGTCCCTTGGTGCCTTCCCCTTTCTTCTTCTTCTCCTGACCTCCTCCCCTCCCCTCAGCACAAGCCCCTTCCCCATATTTTTCCCCTCCCAGCCCAGCCCCTTCCCCTCCCCCAGGGCCAGCTCTAGGTTTTTTGCTGCCCCAAGCAAAACATTTTTTGGCCGCCCTTCCCCGCTTTTTTGTTATCTTTTACACATTTGCATTTTGCAATGTTTTTTTTTTTTTTTTTTCCGTTTTTGTCCCGGCATTTTAGCCCTATAAATAGCAAATAGCATATGCATTCGTTTTTTTCCACAAAGGCAATGGCGCTTCAAGTGAACTCCCCCTTTCACTGCTGCTGGATCACAGCAGCCTTTTCCCTGCCCTGTCCAGCCCCTCCCTATGGAAAAGCACCCCTCACTCCCGACCCACAGGGGGAGCAGGGTGCAGGGACAGCACAGAGCCAGAGGGGTGCAGGGAACAGTGGGGGTGTACAGGGGTGGCGTGGGGAACGGGAGGCACAGAGGGACGCAGGGATCGGGGGTGCAGGGTGTGGTGGAGGCACAGGGAATGGGACGCGGGGAACGGGAGGGGCAGAGGGATCACGGTCTAGGGGCAGTGCAAGGAATGGGCAGCACAGAGCTGGGGAGGGGCAGGGATCGGGGGGGGCAGGGTGCAGGGCGGTGCAGAGCCAGAGTGTTGCAGGGAAGAGGGAGAGCAGGCGGTCTGGGGTGCAGGGGAGGCATGGGGAACGGGCAGTGCGGAGACAAAGGGGCACGGGGCGGGCGCAGCGAGCCGGGCGGTCGACAGGGAGCCGGCGAGGGGGCTGGGGCTGTGGCGGGACTGGAGCTGGCGGGGCGGGGGGGGGCCTGGCTGCGCTGCGCGCCGCAGCCAGCTCCCAGGGACATGTGGCCAGAGCTGAGCTGCTGCGGCCCTTTAAAATCGGCAGGGCTACGTCCTGCCAGCGTCCCGCCCTCTGGCTCGCGCCCCACCTCCTCGCGCTGGAGCTAACGCAGGCACCCCGGTGGCAAGAATCGCCGCACTTCCCCCTCCCTGGCAGCACTCTGCTCCTCCGCCGGCTGGCGGATCGGATGGGGCTGCGCCACCCGTAGTACGGGCTTCGGCCAGCCCGTCACAACAGCCCACCGGGCAGTCCGTCCCTGCACTCACCAGCTGGTAAAATCTACTCGCCACGGGCGAGCGGGAGAGTGTATTTGTCGAGCCCCGTGAATATGGGGTGAGTGTGGGGAGAACTAAGTTCAATTCCAGCTCTTATATGAAGAGTAGGGATGTTAGCTATTGTGTAATTGAATAGTTGTGTAACTACATGACTATTTGATAGTCCCCGTGGGCAGGGCCAGCAACCAGTGTGCTCCCAGCCCCACTCCCTGGAGGGCGCTGGTCTATGAGGAGCCAGTGGGAGCTGGTCTGTGAGAGGAGCCAGTTTAAAAACTAGCTCCTCACACACACCAGCTGCCTGCCTCCCCATGTTGCTGCTTCTGATACAGAGGCAGCAGCGTGGTATAGCAGCAGCCCCTGTCCGTGGGGAATCTGAGCTCCCTGTGGACAGAGGCAGCAGCATGTGGGGTGGCAATGAGGCAACTTTTTTCAAGAATAACAGACCATTTCTTTTTCTGGCAGTTATACATAAATATATAACATTAAGCAAAAGGGCAAGTAGGAAGGCAAAGGGGAAAGATAGCACTGTACATATATATACACAAAGACTTCATATTCAGCAGCTAACTGAAGATGTAATGGCATGGAGAGCAGAATTCACTATGCAAGGCAAAAGACAAACAGTTTATTGTTTTTTTCCCCCAATAGCTGGAAAAAGGTAGCTTCCTTCTCCTCTATTGGTGATGAGAATGCATGTTTTTAAAAGTAAACCTGGGGCATGCCATCCACTATTAAGATAAACCAGTCTGTGATGAAGTCTTCCTACCTTGCACTGATTCAGAAAGGGTTAACCACACACTCTGGGTTGAGGAAGCCACATCCCCATACACCTGCTGGGCATGCTCCAGAGGAAACTATAAAAGGGAGTAGCTCAGTCTGGGCTGGCCGCTGATGAAAGCAGACGTGTGTTGAAGGCTAGAACAGGGAGACTGCTGGAATTCCAGGACCCAGAACTCAGTCATCCTGAGGCTCCAATGAACCCCCAGCTAATCACTTCTGCTAATGGAGGACAGTGGACACTACCAGCCTTGGAAGGAAGGGTAGGGACTGACCCAGGAATTGGAACTGATGTACTGGGTAACCAAAACTGATTGTAGTAGCACAGGATCTCTAGGGCCCTGGGTTGACACCAGTGGTGCAGGATGGGCCTGGGTCTCCGTACCCCAGCTGCCCCTCTGGGCTTAACTGCCCTACTGACCCTTAGCCATTGGGTCATTCTGCCCTGAGCTACAGGGCTACTAGATCAACTTGAGCCATTAGGCCAATCTGCTCTCAACAACAAGATATTTTTTGTGGAGTCTGGCCACTGGGACGCACTGTCCTGCTGTGAAGGGTGGCTGCATTGATTCTGGTACTTGGTCACACTGCCTTGGGGAGGAAGGGGTAGGGTTTCTATGGCAACACAGGAGGCCAGGCCACTTGAACCTGTAAATATCTAATTTGATACCCTGACATGCCATGACAGGATATATCTACCCTGTGACAAATGGTGGCAAGACAGAGCAGCCAATAAAATAGAATTCCTGCCTGATAGACATGGAAATGGAGTGGATTTTGAAGTGGCTGCTGGAGAGCCAGCAGCAAGTGGCACAAGAGCAACATCAGATTAGCTGCTACAACAGATCACAGCAGCAACTCCAGATGGTGCAACAGTAGGACCAGTGACACCAAATGGTGTGGGAACTGGCTGCTCAAGACCAGGTGCACCAACAGGACTAGAGGCAAGGAACATTTTGGCAGGGCTGCCAGTATGTCTGAATAAGATGGGGCTCGTTAACAATCTGAGGCATTTCTTGTGACATTCAAATTGGGTCATCATGCCTGGCAGCCACCAAAACTCTGAGCTGTTCTCTTGGCACCAGCCCAGCCTACCTACCGGGACCTATACTTCCGAGGTGTTGAGATACATAAAAATGAAGGTGGCCAGACTGACATCAGTCCTGAGACATACCGCCAACAACTCTACTGCAAATGGACCTGCCCATGGATTCTGGAACTACTGTAGGCAACGGCTGGAATCATATAAGCAGACCAGAGTCCAAGTGGTGGAGACAGTGGCACTGGAGCAGTTTACCAAGAGCCTACCCACTAAGGGAAGGATTGGGTGCAATGGCACTGCCCAGCTTGCTGAAACTGTCTCCTTAATGGAAGATTACAAGATTGCTGAGGGTCAGAGCAGCAAGCCCAAGAAACTGGGTCATCCAGCCAAGTGGTGACCACACAAGGCCATGGTAGGAGCCCCTAACACCAACCTAAGCTACCGGCAACCATGACAAATCCTGGCACAAAGTAACTGACTGATTGAGCTGCCTGGGGCAGAAGAGCTTTATGAGTCATCACATCATCCGGCTACATAGGAGGCCAGGCCCCTTGGGCTGCTAAAATCTCTACTTTGATCTCCTCACAATCCATTGCCCAATAATGGGGTGTAAGTAACTCGCAACACAGTCCAATCCATCAGAGAAAGGGAAACATTCTTCCTGGCCTTTTAAAAAAAAATCCAAGGTCCTTTCTCTGAGTAAATTCAAGGCCCTTCTCAGATAAAAGCTGCTAGTGCTAGATATACTAGCCGGAGTAAATGTAATGAGGATGAAGATTATCATGGCGAGGATGGCAGGTATGATTTAAACATACCACTAGTGTACTATATTAAAAACAATAAAGTGCTTTGTGAGACTTCCTGAAGTGCAAGAGGAAGACTTCCAGGTCTGTTCTAGATGAAGACAGACTGACCTGCCCAAAGCACAGAGATGAACTGCTACTGTTGGAATCAATCTTGTTGGTGTGGTTTCCACTATTTGTCCTCTGACTTTCTGACATCCCTAAAAACAAAGGAAAGAAAACAAATAAAAAACCTTACACTGAATCATCATCTTTGGCAAAAAGAAAAACCCGAAAGCAAGAGATACGGTAGTCCCACTGAAGACTTTCAGGACTGTAGTTTAGAAGAGACTTAGTAAGTAGTTTATCCCATTGCAATCATGCAGCAGAAAATTCCCTCAGAAAGGTTCCACTGGATATTATACCAATATTATACTTTAAATTCTAATGAGCAACTGCAATTCCAACGGAAATTCATTTTGTCATTATTAATTCATTATTTACTCCTCAAGAACAAAACAGAATCACTGTAGGTTATGTTAAAAGAAAACTGTTAAATTCTGGTATAGATGGGTCTTCACCACTTTTTCCCCTATCCACAGCCTCATTCTGTTTATCTCCCCCATTCATTGTTCCCCTCACGGCTTTTTCCATATCGCAAATTAATGCAGAATAAGACAGGGTGTGAATTTAAAACAATATTTATTCTGCATTAACTCTTCCCGTGAACACTGAAATTCTCTACTAAGAACCCTTTGTCTGGTTTATCTTAGTCTACTTTAGAGAGGATTTAGATAAGCCACAAAAAGCACTCTTAGGGCACATCTAAAAGAGCATCACTTCTGGGGTGTGATTTCTAAAGCGGACTAATGTGTTGTATAATAATTGGTCTGGATATGCCAGGGCCATGTAAAATGCAGCCTGTGGGCCATAACCATCCCACCAAGCCGCTGTATCTGGCGCATGGGAGCCTTAGCCAGGCTCCCTGTTCGGTGCTTAGAAAAGCTGGCTGCGGGGCCATGTGCTTTTGTGAATTTTATGAGGAGCAGGTGGTGAGGCTTCTCATGCTGCTCCTGCCCCCAGCACAATCTTGCAGTTCCCATTGGCTGATTTCCAGCCAATAAGAGCTGCCTGTTTGCAGGACAGGCAGCATGTGAAACATCCCACCCCTGGGCTCATAGTGTTCAGAGCAGCACACGTGGTCCCTGCAGCTGCTCTGAGCATTTGCAGGGGAATGGAAGGCCGGGATCCTAGCTAAGGAGCCTGCTGGGCTGCTGGCCAAAAGCTACCCAGGTAAGCACCTCTCACCCAGGTAAGCACCTCTAGAACCCCAGGCCTTCCCTCCTCTCAACCTTTTTGTGCCCCTCCTGTACTCCTACCCCACATGACCCAAACCCTCATCTCCACTTCTGCATGTATAACCCTTCCCAAATTCTGCATCCCCTTTTGCACCTCTCCTCCAGGTCACAACCTCTTCTCAGACCTTGCAGAAGAAGAGGTCCCCTACCTATCCCCTACCCTCAGTCACAATCCAAATCCCTGCATGCCCTCTTGCACTCCTACCTCAAGTTATAACCCCCTCCCAGACCCTGCACCCCTCCTCTAGGTCAGAATCATCTCCTGCACCCATACACCCTCCCATATCCTGCATTCCAGTCCCCTGCCCCAGGTCACAACACCCTCCTTCACCCTAGCTTCCTACCAGATCCTACACCATCTTCTGCATCCCAGTCTTCCTTCTGCACTTCCTTCTGCCCAGACTCTATACTTCCTGAACTAATATCATGGAAGAGTGCGGCCCTTGACCACCTGTCAATTCTTGGAGTTGCCCCCCATCAAAAATTATTGCTCTTCTGGGGGTAGGCTCTTGTGGTGCACAAAGCTAGTCTGGTTTAGAAATAACATCCCTAAAGCATGCACTGCTCTACCGTGTAGACAAGCACAAAGTCTTTGTTTTCAATTCTTTTGTTTTATTTATTGGCTTCAACTGCTGTTCAAGCTCCGGCACATTTCAATCAAGAGAGCCACATTTTTTTGTGATGGGCAAAGTGATCCTTTCTATTCCTGTAGAACAGAACCAGCTTGCATTTCACATATGTAGTCCCCCTGGTCTTTACTCATAAACAGGAATATTACACATGGGCAACCTTGGATTCATAATTCATCATAAATTGTGATGAAAGTTGGTTGGGGCACTACCAACTTAACAGCCGTTGAAGGTGCAAACAGCTTTTTGTGTAGACTCCTATGTCAGGAAGGATACTATCAATTGACTTTGATTCTTATCTGCTTCGGTTTAACTACCCAATCATCAGATACTTACTGATTCCCTCTAGCTCCCTGTCTCCCACCCCCTCTTTTTTTCCCTCCTCCCTGCCCTTCCCCTCTCCTATTTATTTTGAGTCTGCACATCTCAAACTCAAAACTCTGGTCATCTTAAGAAGTGGGCTGGGCCCACGAAAGCTCATGATATCATCTACATGTTTTGTTAGTCTATAAAGTGCTACCAGACCATTTGTTGTTGTTTTTTTGGATACACCAGTTATTCTTATAACACAAGTTTGTTCTTTAGGAGGACTCTTCACTTGTTGGAACTTGTCTGTGACAACATGTGTGGCTACCCTAAGAAGTTCCATTTATAATCACCTTTATTAAGTATTCAATATTTTTTCAGCTTCCATCATATCATTAACATTTATCACTTAAGATAAACTTATTTTTATTTACATTAGACTAAAATATTATGCTTATTTGATGCTTTCACAAAATTTAATGATTTTTAACAACTGAAATAATTATTTTACTTCAAAAGTCCCCTGCAATTAAGGTGCATAAAGTATTTTTAAAAATCAAGATTTTTTTTTAAATAACCTGGTTAAAATTGTATTGACAACCTGTGTGAAGAACTAAATTTATCACCTGTTAAAATAATGTAAATAAAATACAAAAAATAGAGTAGAATTTGTTTTGCCAAAATTTTAAAGAAAGTCAGATGACTACATTGGTGGAAATCATTGGCTAAGCACCTGGAACGTATGTTTGTTGAGGTGCTAATCCAATTTTGACAGCTGTATCATCTTCTGCAGATGAAAACAGTATCATCTTTTCATTTTATTCTGCTAGTTCAATTCTCAATTAAGAAATCAATTGCAAGATGAAAAGGCAGGAACATTTGTTTTCCTCTTCAAATTTATGAATAAAAATTAGATATGAAAGGATGAAATCTACTAGTTTTAAGAATCTTTGCAAACCATAGGCTGTGTCTACACTTACAGTACCACTTCAAGTACAGGCCCTATATATGTAGTTACACATTGCAAAGAAAGGCAGGTTGTATCCACTCTTTATCAGTCATGTGTAGATACAAGCTGCAGTGGGGAAAGGCTCCTTCAGGAGGGAGCTGCTGGAGCATTTCCCTTCTCCTGGAGCCCTTTTGTTATAGCAGTGATAGTGTTCAGTTTGGAAGCACTACTTTGGTCTGGAGAAGACCTATATAGCCTATATATCTAGGGGGGTTCAGAAGTGTAGGTCTTACAACTCTACCTGTGTAAGCCTCTCTCTTCCCCTCCCCCTCCTCCACCCCCCCCTACCGCCGCCCGCTATTTTGACACCACTAATTGTTCTTGTGCTCCTTGGTCATACAGTGTGTGTACTCTACCTAAACAATGACTAGAAGTAATCAGTACAATTCATTAACTACAGATAAACTTCCTTTGCTCAATCTGTTAATTTTAAATGCAAAACATGTTTTGATAAACTTTTTTTCCTTATGTTTCCAGCACATTTGAGGTAGTATTAATTAATTAAATACCTACAATAAAATGCTATATTTGTGCATGTTACTGAATTTCCACCCAAATATCACTGGACACAAATCATAAGTACAAATTTAATTACCTAATACAATGGTTCCCAACCTTTTTGAGAATATGGACCCCTTTTCAATCTATTAAAATTTCATGGACTCCCAATCAATATAGCTCTTTTCAAACATTCCATTATTTGATAATCATTTGAAATGTCTAATAGTTTATGTAATCTAAACAAATACGGAGCCCTGGGGAGAAAAAGAAAAGAAAAGTAAGGATCAGGACCACCAGGGTGGGCCCAATCCTTAATTTTAAAGTTTCCGTGGATCCCCTTCAGTACTGTCATGGACCACCAGAGGTCTGTAGACCACAGGTTGGGAAGCACCGATATAATAAATAAAATACATCATCTGCAATTTTCTAAAATAAAGATATAATTTTAAAATCTGAATATATATATATATATATATATATTATATATAAAACCACTTACATTCATAGAAACATAGCATATCCTCCAGATGAGGTAAAAGAAGCACCAAATTTAGTTAGTTCAAATTAATATTTTAACGTTTACCAATCTTTCTCTAGGTAAATAACTAAAGTACAAATACAAACATAATTAAAACAGATTATATCAAGGTTTCCTGCTTGCTGACTTAAATGCAATTAAAATAAATTATTTTAAATAATTTTAACTGAAATCAATCCATTCTGACTGCAGTACTGGAAATCCAACCTCAACAGCTTCATGCTATTGCATATGAATCTGAGAGACTAGAAAGCAAAGTGAGAATTATTTCATTGCCTAAAACTAGAAATACAAAATGGTAAGAAATAAAACATTTTTGATATACCTGAATGTGGTTCCTAACTCAAGTGAAGATATTTAAAAATATTATTCCCCAATCTCCTTAAACCTTTTCCCTTTAATACTCATATAATACTTAGGATAAGAAAAAAAGACAAAATTCCACAGCTGGAATTGACCTAGAGGCCTGACTTCCAGACATTTTGGCTTTCACTTAGGCCAGGTCTATACTACATCCGGAAGGTCAGCTTAAGATACGTAATTCCAGCTATGTAGAATACATAGTTGGAGTTGGCTTAACTTAAGCCAGTGGTCTCCAACCTTTTACACCCAGGATCACTTTTTAAATGTCATGGCAAGCCAAGATCTACCCCATCCCTTCCCCCAGACTCCACCGCTTATTTGAGGCCTCACCCTCTCCAAACATTTCCGCGGACTACCTGTTGCTAATGGAAACTCACCGTTAATTACATAAGTACACCCGAGTCATTTTGCTAGGGCTGCAGCTGGGGAGAACAGTTTAATTTAAATTATTTAACAGATTAAGTGTTTTAACTTTCTCGTGTTAGTTTCAATTTTTTTTAATTTATGGCAGGTGTGGGGAACCTTTTTTTGAGTTGGGGGTCACTGACCCACAGAAAAATCAGTTGGGGACCACACAAGTGAGAAGCAAAAAAAACTTCCCAAACCCCAACCTTCACTGATGTGCCCCGCAACTCAGACAATTCACTCTTCTGGCACTCCAGCCCCCACAGAGTGAGGGGGAAGGGACAGGGAGGACTGAGGTTCCCATAGGCCAGATTTACTTTTCTGGGGTTCCAGAGTTCCAGAGTTTTCTGGGGTTTTACTTTTCTGGGGTTCCAGAGTTAGTGGATTTGGTGGACCCCCTTAGGCTCTGATATGGGAACAAAAATGAGGGGCTCAATGTATGGGGTATGACTGCCATTGAGTGGGATAGGGATGCAGGATGTGGGTGGGAGGTGGAGTACAGGACGGGTGAGGAAGGGAGTTTGGCGGCAGGAGAAGGTGTGGGGTGGGGGTACGACAGGGAGTTTGGGAGCGGAAAGGGTTGGGAGAGTAATGCAGAAAAGGTGAAAGGGTTAGAATGCATCCAAAAAGCTAGTTGGGGAGGGAGGCAAAGAAGTAGGGAATAAAGGAAAGTGCAGCTTCTGCAAATTGTATCCCCCCCTCACATCTTCCCTCTGCTCCAGCCTCACTCCCCTCAGTCCCATGATCCTCCCCAGCCTGATCCCCTGCATCGTCCCATCCCCCTCAGTGCAACTCCTGCTGCCTCCCATCCTGCCCCTGCAGCTTGATCCCCTGCATTGCCCCATGCCCCTCACTGCATCCCCTGCCCCCTCCCATCCATACTCCTTCATCCCCCTGCCCCACATCCCTGTGCCTCCAGCGGAATCACAAGTAGGGCAGCAGTGCTGGGACTTGCAGCCTCCTGGGAATAGCACTGGGGCAAGGGGAGTGGGGGGGCAGAATCTCTTCCCTACCTGGCCCAGCCCTTTACCTGTAGGCAGCGGCTCCAGGGCAGCCCAGGGCTGGCTCCAGCCTGGCCGGGTGCAGTGGGGTGCTGGGGAAGGGGCTGGCTCTCCAACCCTGCACACAGCTCGTGAACAGTGCAGCACAACCTGATCCCTGGTGCGCCACATATGTTGGCTGCCCAGCCCAGCCCCCTCCCGAAGCAGGAGACAAGAGCTGGGGACGCATGCGTGTGCGCGCACACGTGCTTCTTCTCTCCCCCACCCCAGCTAGCAAGTTAACAAAGAGAGACAGCCGCCCCTCTTTGCTCCAGCCCAGCTGGAGCGTGGCACAGCCTCGGCAGGTTGAACCCGCAGCCAAATGGATGAGCGGCTGCCCCTCTTTGCTCCAGCTCAGCTGGCTGCTGTGTTCAGCCTGCTGAGGTTGTGCCACACTCCAGCTGGGCTGGAGCAAAAGAGAAGCAGCTGTCCAGCCAGCTGGCCATGGCGATAGACTCCTGGGGTGCCGCAATCGACTGGTTGGTGACCACTGCCTTAAGCCAAGCTTGGCGGTGTACACATAGTGGGGAGCAAATGCTCTCATTGGCTTCCATTACTCCTCGTCATTGAGAGTACAGGCACCAGCTGGAGCTGCCCTCAGCATTCGATTTATGGGCTATACTAGACCTGCTAAGTTGAATGCCAGAACATCAGTCTCCGGCATGGCTGAGTGTAGGCATGCCCTTGGATTCCTGGCTTCATCAATTTTACCTGCAGCCATACTGCCACAGGCTGTTATGCAATCATAATTCATAAATTAAGCAGAGCTGTGAAACCTACACTCTTTCTACTGAGTTGGTACTGAGCAGCCAGCCAGCATGGTGTTCTATGGGGCTGCACGTGCAAGTATTTGGCTGACACATAAAACAGATAGATAAAAAAACTGGAGTGACACACATCCTGGGGATCTTATCATTATGTATTTGTACAGTACCAAACATGGCAGGGCTCTCATCTATCACTGAGGCTTCCAGATAGCATGGCAGTACAAGTAACAGATGTAACAGGGAGCTCCTTAGTCATTCATGGTTAAAAAAGAACTATCTAAAATGTTCAAAAGAAAAAAAAAAAGCTCATGGTGCTTAACAGCCTAACTTTATTTCTGCCATGTTGGAGTTCAACATTCTTCAGGTGTTGAGGGAGTTCTGCTGGTCTCACAGCAAGGAGCTAAAACCTAAGAATTAGAATTAAGGTGGACTATGTTTGGGGCACATCTAGACTACATTTTAATTTGGAAAGAGGATATGCAAATTCTGCAGGAATTTGCATATCTTCTTCCGATCGCATTTTTCGAAAGAGGATCTTTCGAAAGTGAAAGTAGTCTGGATGTGTTTTTTTCACCAAAAAACCCCTTTTTAGAAAAACTGCGTAAACCCTTTTTTAGGAAGAATGGTTTTTTTTGAAAAAGGAGTTTTTTTCTGAAAAAACCACGTCCAGACTAGTTTCACTTTCGAAAGATCCTCTTTTGAAAATGCAATTGGAAGAAGATATGCAAATTCCCAGGGAATTTGCACATTCTCTTTCGAAATTAAAATGTAGTCTAGACGTGCTGGAGAAGGGGCATTAGTGGTGGGTTCTGGAGCAAATACCAAATTTGGTAATTATATTGGGCCTATCTTAAATGCCACGTGCAGTTTTGGTTGGATACAGTTATTCTTCACTTTCTGTCCAAAAATGTATAGTTTTGACATACAGTTAAAAAAAAACTTACCTGTTTCAGTTTAGAGCTAAACATATTTCTGTAACAGGTGAAGAGATTTTCTATTTATAATGTAGTTTTCTAAAAGTCATTTTGAGATCTATCTGGTTGGAAGTGGAGATTATATATATGTATACAGATGCACATACACAAAAGATCATAATCGTGAAATCCAGCTCTTAAGATATTAATAGGCTTTCCTTATATTTAAGAAAAATAGGTTGTTGCAACAGTAGGAGGGAATTTTACAAACCATGGTGGTCAGCAGCAGAGGGAATAAAAATTCAAACAGTGATAGGTATTTCCTGCTCATGTTTGGCAAACAAAAGGATATGCTGTAGTTGTAAAGCCCTAGGGGCGTTTTCACTGTTGGGGGTAAATGTAGCACATGTGAATAACTAAACATCTTACCAGTTTGCTCAGAGTTTCTACAAATAGTAAGTGGACATTTTCAAACAAAATTATTTTTTAAACTGAAAGCAATATTTTATCTTTTGACCTTCTGTCTGACATGTACTGGTGTAGGTAGTCTGAATTGCAAGGAAAGACACACCATTAAAAAAAAGGTCTGAGTAGGTTATGGGGACTCAGATCTTGGGCAGAATGAGAGGAAAATCAAAGTCCCATTCAAAAAGGTTCATTATTCATTCACTGATAATTAACCTAATAGATTCAAATTCCAGCAGCCAAAACCCTGTCATAGTACCCAGTTTCACTGTTCCAACTGAATATAGCTATTGTAGGAAGTGACAAGTCTAAGGGTTACACATACTATATATACCAGTACCTAGATTTTAATGCTGGTTTGGTTTGTATCCAAATGCAATTCTGACACTATCTTAGAAGCAGGTGGCAAAAATTCAGTAAGTGTGCAAGATAGTGTGGGTTTAGTTTCTAACTCTGTTCTCGTGGCTTGCTTCCTCTCTGAGAGTCATATCCCAGTTCCCGTGGAGATGGCAAATCTGGTTTGTAAAAACTGTTTCACTAGTGCCAACTGTGTGTTTGCTGAATCCAATGAAATGCAATATACACAAAGCTTCACATTTTAGAACAAATGACTCAAAAGTATTTGCAAATAATAAGCCTATAACTGGAAAAATGTTAGAGTGTGGGTATTTGGAAAGAAAGGTACGTATCTTATGAAAATGGGATCTATTAATCTCCTATAGGAAAATCAAGTTTACTAACTGGGTGAAATACAACACAGTTACAGGCCTCAATAGCGTTTTTACCAAAGTATCAGCTGAAACATTATCATTTTGAGAATTAGACACTGACAGCTATTACGACAGTGCACAAAGGTCTATAATGTATGGCACTGTCTAGGGACAGGTAGATTGACCAACTCCCTTGAATAGAATTCAGAAAGCTGTTTCTAGCAGTGACATCAATGAAGTGAACCTAACCTATATGCCTATGTATTTCTCAGCCTGGTATCTGAACATCTAGGATCTACCAGTTGTTTCCCTTTGATAATATGATAATATCTATTATTTACAGATGATTATTTTAAAATTCACCCTGTAATGGTAAAAGGCATTTTTTCCCATCATCAAGGAAGGACATGCACAAGATTTTGTTCATTGTGCTCCAAAAATGGTCTTTGGTTTACCGTTTTTATCCTAATCTGAGCTGACAGAAAATTCTACAACTATTATCCCTATGGATCACAAGTTTCACTGTTCCAACTGAATTTAGCTATTGCAGGAACTGACAGTCCAAAGGTCATACATTCACTATGTATACACATGCAAGAAAAATTGTTTTAGGCCAATCTGTATTATTTTGCAATACTATATCTTCTTACTCCCCAGCATGCTACCCCTTTCTTCAGAATGTGATAAGTTTCCTTCACAGTGAGTCTATAGTATTCTGAGTGAAAATCTCTTACATTCTTTCAATAACATTCATTCCACAGATCCCACCCAGAGCAAGCTAGTCAAAGTAAGCTCAAAGAGGTACTTGGCTGGTACTGGAGACAGTCCAGCACACTGCATATTGTTCTGAAACTTCTATTAATCCCACTTTTCTTAATTTTAGTTGATCTATAATTATATAGGGCACAGTGTATTTCCTTCCCATGCATGTTGCAGATAGACCAATATATAAACGATGTAGCTTGCTCTAGGGATGTTGGCTATCGGGTAATTGAATACTCATGTAACCGCTTGAAATCTTTTGATAGTCCTCGGGGGGAGAAGGGGGAGCTGGCAGTCATGCATTTCTGGCCCCACACCTGGGGAGCCCCTTGCTACCTCGCACTGCTGCTTCGCTATCAGAGCCAGCAGCGGGAGGTGGCAGGGGGTAGCCAGTCTGCGAGGGAAGCCAGTTTAAAAAATGAGCTCCCCGCATAGATCGGCTGCTTGCTGCCCCATGCTGATGCCTGATACAGAGGCAGCAGCGCAGAGTGGCAGCAGCCCCTATCCGCAGAGGGTCTGAGGTCCCCGCAAACAGAGGCTACTGTGGCAGTGGGGGAAATGAGGGGTCAGGGGAGGCTGCCACAGACAGAGGCTGCTCCATGGGATGTGAAGCAGCATCTGTCTGCGGGGAGCGCTGATCCCTCGCCGACAGAGGCTGCTGCTGCAAAGCAGCCTCTGTCCGTGGCAGGCCCAGGCTCTCTGCAGACAGAGACTGCTCTATGAGATGCAGAGTAGTCTCTGTCTGTGGGGAGCTTGGGCCCACCACAGACAGAGGTTGTTTCATGGCAGCCTCTGCTCCCCTCCACCACGCTGCTGCTGGGGATGGGGAGGAGGCAGCACTGTGGAGCCGGTGCTGGAGGAACTGGCTTTTAAGCCAAGGTCCTGTGTCAGACGCAACAAGGGAGAAATGCAAGTAGTCAACAAGAGTAACAGATAAGCCTAGGGTTAATTGTATAGTTGACTACTTGTTGAGATCCCTAGCTTGCTCTATCCACCACTGAAATTGAGCCACCTCTGAAGTGGAATATTGCAAATATTTTTAAAAGGACATGGCAATACTGAACAATAGTGTCAGATAAACTGGGAATTATACAGTATCAAACAAACTGCAGCAGAATTTAGAAGTTAACTTTATAAGCAATTTTTTATAACATGGTTTAATTGCCAAAAGTAACCTTCCAATTTGGACACATTTACCATTATAAGTTTCACATTTTTAAAATGATGTAGAACAGGGGTCAGGCCCTATCATGGACCGCTGACCCACAGAAAAAACATCAATTGTGGGCCACAGAAAGCCCCATAATGGGGGAGGCATAGAGGCTTAGGGCGGTAGGCTTAGGGCTCCATAAACTTAATTCGCCTCGAGAGGATATTGGCAGGAGGGTGGTTGTGTTAGGTCAGTTAAATTACTACTCATGTGAGTAGCTTTTTCCACACCTCTGAGTGATGCAGTTATACCAATACTGTAGATGTCTGTAGTGTAAACTAGACCTGAGCCTGTGTTGTAAAGTATTCTGTATATTAGACCAGTGTTTCTCAACCAGTGGTATGAGTACCCTTAGGGATACTTGAGAGAAGTCTGGGGGGGAAGGGTTTATCAACACAACTGAGGTTTGGAGAAAACTGAATTTTTGTTTTAAGTTTTACAGCTTTATTATTTTTGTACTTTTTACACTCAAAAATTTCATCGCCTACCCAGCTACCATTAAGTTGTTTGAACAAATGTGTTGCAATGGTAGAAAAGCATTGTGTGTGTCTGAAAACTGTAGGTACTGGGGGGTACTTACATTTTTTTTTTTTAAAAGGGGTACTTTATACAAAAAGGTTGAGAAACACTATTAGACAACACTTGTGTTGGGCTGGGACATAGAAGTAAAGTGTACTGGCCCCTTCTCAATCCGCCCCCCCCCCCCGCCGCCGTTTCTATTTTAATGGTCACAAATGACACAAACCAATGCAGACACGTCCACATCAGCCTGTAGCAGTATCGCGGAGAGGTGTGAATTACTTTATCCCGCTCAGCGGCAATAGAACTGCCCACAGCATCAGCTACTTCACTCTCCTTCTAAGAAAGAAGCAGGAGGATCCTACGTCTACTGCGGCTACCGCTTGTCGGGCTCTTAAGGGGACTGGCTGTGGGACACGCCCCCTGCTCCTCCGCCTCCTCTCACCGTCGATCTGACCGACCTACAGCGAAGGCGTCTCATGTCGCCAGCTCGTCGTTCGGGGCCGGGGCACGACGGCTTTACACTCGGCGGGCGGGCGGACCCCCCGGTCGCACCCTTCCTTCCCCTCCCGCTGCATCGCCTGCTGCCGGGGGTGGTCCCTCTCCTTGCTCAACGCCGCCCATGGGCGCCGCGCGCGGCAAGCCGTTGCCGTTACCGTTGCCCGCCGCGTTGCCACGGTAGCGCCGTTTCAACCACGCGACCCCCGCGCGCTCGGCCGGCTCCGGAGCAGGGGTGGCGTCGCGACACTCTCCGTCCCCGTGGGGTGGGGGGGGCAGCCGACCCCTCCCCCCCGCCACTGGTTCACTCAGTACCTGTACGTGAGTGGGGGTGGAGCTGGGTTCCTTTCTCCAGCGGCAGCTCTACCCTATTGACAACGCGGGCAGGTTACGGCAAGGGGGAAAAGACAAAATTCCCGCCCGCACCAGACGCGCCGGGGAGGACGTCGAGCTCGTGCCGCCGTCTTTCGCGGCCGCTTCGGGGGGCGCGCGCACGCAAGGTCCGAAAGGAGCTGGCTAGCGGTCAGGAGGCGCAACTGCTTCCGAATGGCTCTCGCCCGCGCGGCGCCGATGACTCAGGCGGAGAGGCCCGCGCGGGGGGCGGAGCTTTGCTGCGCCGCGCAGCGTAGGGGGCGGGGAAGGCGGGGTTTGCTGGGCTCGCGCCGGAGGCGGGGCTTCGTACTGTCTGGAGCTGGGGGGCGCGGGAGCGAGGCGAGCGTGAGGGAGAAGCGGGTGGGGAGGAGTCGAGCCTGCCTGGTGCCCCCCCCCCCTTGCTCCCCTTCCCGTCGTTGACAGGCAGCAGCCGGAGCCACCGGGCGGGCGGCAGGTGAGAGACGGGGCCCCAAGACCCGAGGGGTTGGGGGGAGCCTGGGCAGGGCCTGCGGGGCCGGGGGCCGCTGGCTGCGGCTGAGGGGGGCAGGATGCGGCCGGGCTGCGCGGCTGGAGCCGGGGGGCGGCCTGGTACTGAAGGATCCGTCGCCGTCGCCAGCTCAGGTGGGTCTCGCCCGGCACCCGCCGCGACCCCTCCCTTTCTACCCCCACCCCCTTCTCCGCTGGCGGGCGGCTTGTCTGCAGGCTGGGAGGGCAGGGGCGCTCGGGGCGGGGTCGGGGGTGGCTGGAGGGGAGCGGTCTCTGCTTGGCCCAGTCTCCTCTCTGATGCTGGGGGAGGCGCGGGGCCTGGGGCAGCTCTGCCGGCGCCCCGCATCTCCTGTCCGCCCCCCGCACCGTGTCTGGCCGGGGTGCTTCCTTCTGTCCTCACATAGCCCCCGCCCCCTGCGGGACAGCCCGAGGAAAGGAAAAGCCGGGGATCCCATCGTGGCAACCTGCCTCTGTTTTCTCCCGACAGACAGACACAAGAGGGTCTGTGTCTCCTCTGGTGACATTGCTCAGGGCTTGTGGATGTAATAAAAATATATTGAGTCTTATTTTTGTGTCCAACCAAGTAGCTCTTCTCTGTGTCCTCTTCTCCCCGCCCCCCTCCCCCATTATCCATGTAAAGTCTAATGTAAAAAAAAAAAATCCTTTATTCTCAAATGGGGCAATCATGTTATCTATGGTATGGATGTCAGATACCCCCTTTTCCTTAAGTATTTTATCCCAACCATGCTGAATCTAAAGGTTTATTACTAAATTGAGTTTTTAATTTTTGGTGGTTATAAATTAACCTTCCAAATGAAAAGTGAGTGTAAACTGATAGAGTGCTATGTTTCTACAGTCCTCAGACATCCTAAAACAATAGCTGTGGGAAAAGTGAATTTGCCTGTTCTCCATATCACTCTAACTATGGTACTTAATCTAAAGGCCAATTATGAAACAGTACATGTCATCAGCTAATTGTATCATGGATCATTTAATTATAGACAGTGGGGAATGGTGTAGGAGTAAAGCTGAAGGTTTTAGGCAAAATTTGGGAGTGGCTTTAAGGTAGCTTGTGCAGAGAGAGAAAAAGAGAACAGAAAGAGTCCCCAAAGACAAAGCAGTAGGGAAACAAAGTAAGGAGGATGGTAAAATAAGCAGAATTACCAGTGTTGTAAAACGTCATATTTGGTCCTAGATTATTTTGCAAACCTTCCCTTTGATATTTGTGGTTGAGTCATAAGTGTAGAAATATGCTGTCAAATTCATTCTTTGAAGCTGACTCCCCATAATGGTATTAACAATTTGTCATTCAGTTTATTTCTGGGTAGGGTTAGATGAGATGGTGCTAGTTACTTTTTGGGTTCTTTAATAACCAAGTTAATTATACTAATATGGCTAGCAATATAATAGTGGACATTATAAATATAACTTGCAGTAAACACAGCCACTTTTGGCTAATCTGGGATTATTTGTAATTGGGGAGCTGTGTGAAACACAGTACACCTATAGTGACAGCACAGCCCAAGGATATGAGAGAGAGCATGGTTCTTGAATGCCACTTAATATGATTGGATCTTTTGTATGTTGGCTGACCAAAGTTTATTGAAACAAGTTTAGCTGTAACCAAGTCAAATATATATGTTACTGAGGATGCATCTAGACTGCATTGCTCTTTCGGGATACCAGAAGTATCTCGAAATAGCATTGCCATGTCTTTAAAAGCGCCTGCTATTTCCTGAAGTAGTGGGCGTGCTATTCTGGTGTCCCTATAACCTTTGCTCCATGAGAGTTAAGGGATTTGTCAGAATAGTGCGTCATTTTGAAATTTGGCGCTGTGTAGACAGCACCAAATTTCAAAATAAGCTCTTTCAATTTACACTCGGAATAAGCTATGCAATTTGTGTACTACAAATTGCATAGCTTATTCCAGCAGAAGAATGCTGTCTAGATGCACCCTAACAGGCCCTGTTTACATTATAGGAGAACTGCTGTTACAGAATGCTTTACATTTTTACGTGGATAAGTAGTAGCTGTTTCTCTGGTCATGCTGTTAACTTTTATTAGGCTTTTACTTCACCAATGATTGGGTAGTGGCATAACTGGTTAAAAACATGGTTGGTGTCCACATGGCTACTAACTTATAAATCTTAATCATGGAGCCCCCTTTGGGGAAGCAAGTCCGAACTCCATTCCTTCTGCCCTCTTCTCTTTCCCAATGGATGGAGCCCTAAGATGCCCTCTCCTTCCCTCTCGTCTGGAGGGCTGGCTGCAGCCCCAAGTCCGTCCTGGCCCCTTACCCTCTGCCTGGACATGCTCTGGGCCAGTTGGAGTTGTGCATCCGCTTCCCACCTCAGACTGAAGCAGCCCTAGGGAAAAACATCTCTTCAAAAGATATTTGTGATATGCTCCATGCAGGATCTGGAGTAGTGGAGGCAGCAGTATTTACTACTCAGCTTCCTGGGTTTCTCAGTCATCTCCCTGTAATGCAGTTGCAAATATGGTACCTATTTTTAAGAGGGCGTAAAAAAAAAGTGATCTGGGAAACTACAGGCTCTTTAGTTTGATCTCAGTTATATTCAAGGTCTTAGAAGGACCCCACACTACGGTGCAGAGGAATGTTTGGTGGTGATATGGTGGGGTCAGGCCAACCCTCAAGGGGAGGTAGGGATGGCATGCTACCTGGCCTCTCACCACCTCCTGCTTTGCTCTGGTCCCACCCCCAAATTGAGCCCCAGGTCATGGTTCTGTTCCTTGTCTGGGGACAAGGCTGGGGGTGGAGGTAGGCCAGGAGTGGAGCTTGCCCCTACTGCTGGTCCCTGTCGCAGCCTGGCCACTGGCTCTGCTCCTGCCCCACTGCAAGTCCCAGCACCATCCCAAGCTGCAGCTCCAGCTTTACCCTCCTTCCCCACTGAGCTATGTCCCCACTCCCAGCCCTGGCTCTGGAGAAGGGGAAGGGGACGGGGCCACAGACAGGGATTGGGGGATGCATTGCCCTCAGAAGTTTGGAGACGACTATCTTGGAACACATTTTGAAAGGGAAAGTAGTTAAGGACATAGAGGTAAACATAATTGGAATAAAATGCAGCATGGTTTTACAGAAGGTAGATCTAGCCAAACCAACCTGATCTTTCTTTGAGAAAATAACTGGTTTTCTAGAGAAAGGAAAGGCAACAGATCTAATCTATCTGAATTTCAGATAGGCATTTGATACAGGTCCTCATGGGATGTTATTAGTTAAAATGGGGATTAATATGAGAATTGAAAGGTGGATAAGGATCTGATTGAATGGGAGGCTACAGCCTGTTATACTGAGGGATGACCTGTCAGTCCAGAGAGAAATTACTAGTGGATTTCCTCAGGGATCAATCTTGGGACCATCCTTATTTAACATTTTTATTAATGAACTTGGTGCACGAAGTGGGAGTGTGCTAATAAAATTTGCAGATGACACAAAATTGGGAGGTATTTCCAGTCTGGGGGACTGGAAAATAGAACCAGAAAATTTGGATGAACTTGAAACTGGAGTAATAAAAATGGGATGAAATATAACAGTGCACAGTGCAAGGTTATATATTCAGGGACTAACAACAAGAATTTTTGCTAAAAACTGGCGACACATGAGTTGGAAGTGATAGTGAAGGAGGGAGACCTGGGTGTATTGGTTGATGGGAGCTCATGGTCATCCTGTAAATGTGATGTGGCCATGAGAGAGGCTCATGTAAACCTAAAAAACCCTTTTGCGCAATGCTGCTACGCTGATTATTTTCAGGAATAACAGCATTACGCAAGAGGGTTTTTCTCGCGCAAGAAGGGGCAGTGTAGACAGCCCCTTCTGGCGCAAGAGCCTCTTCTGCAAAAATGGTGGCTCATTAGGTATGTAAATGAGGCTTGGCAATATTCCATGCTTAGCCTCATTTGCATATTTTTCGCACAAGAAGCTGCGAGTGTAGACATAGCCAAAATGTATTAGGTGAGGTATTTCCAATAGAGATAGGGAAGGGTTATTCCTATTATATAAGGCACTGATGAGACCCCATCTGGAATACTGTGCAGTTCTGGTCTCCCATGTTTGAAACTAATTCCAATCTGGGACAGGTGCAGAGAAGGAATGGAGAACCTACCTTATGAGAGAGAGCTTAAGGAGGTTGGCGTGTTGAGCATAGGCATGCGCAGCACATTTCATTAGGGTGTGCACCCAAAGAATTTTTTTAAAATGTACTCTTTGACCCCCATTAGCCACACCCCGTGACCCCCATTAGCCATGCCTCTGGGGGTAATACTTTTGGGGCAATATGGACACATGACCAGAAATAAAAGGTGTCATGTGACACCCCCCCCCAGGACTTTTCCCACCATCCTCTTACCAATAGGGATTAGTTTGGCCCTCACCAGCCTCCCCCCCCCGCCCCCATGCAACTATCCTGCAATTCCTTTAACCCAATATGTGTGACATTAACTCGGGGGGTAGAGAGGCTGGGGGAAGTGTCCCCTCTAAGAGTTTCCTCCCATGAGCACAATAATTTTTGTGTTATGCACCGTACTGAGTTTGTGGCTTGTTTGGATGTGCCACTGTGGCACCCAAGTTATTAATAAGTATCTTATAAACCTCTACCCTTTCCCTCTGCTGCCATATCTCTTCCCCTTGCTCCATCAGCTCCCCTGGTGCCTGCTGCCCCCCCTCCAATCCCTCACCCACCTCTGCTGTCCTGACTCCTGCCCTTCTCACTGCCCTCAGCCTTCCTGAGACCTGCCCCGCTCCACCAGCCCTTCTCTCCCCCCCTGTGCCCACTCCTCCAGTAGCGCCACTCTGATCATATGAGCTACCCCTCCTCATCCCCTCTCCTAACACTTCCCACTACACACCTGCCCTGCCTCTCTCCTCTGGTGCTGGTCCCTCCCCTACAGGTGTCTGCCCTTCTGCTTCACCCCCAGAATCCCCTGGCACCTGCACCTTCCCTTACCCCTGCACCCTCCTGGTGCCTCCCCCTTCCCTCACTGCCTCTGCCTCCTTTGCCCTCTTTTTCCCTGATGCCCACCCCTTCACCACCCTCTGCCCCTGTTCCCCTCATTCTCCTGTGCCCTCACACATGCCTTGCTCCATCGCCGCCTTCCTCATGCCCACCCCTTCTTTCAAGCCTTCTCCCGGCACCTCCCCTTCTCCCCTCTAGTCCCCCAAAGCCCTTCCCCTCTCCTCTCCTAGCATCATCCTGTCCCCCTTCTCACTGACACTTCCCCTCCTTCCCTTTTCCTCATTGTCTCCACTTGGCCCCCTGGCATTTGTCTCTCTCCTCCACTCTGTCCCTTGGTGCCTTCTCCTTTCTTCTCCTGACCTGCCCCCTTCCCCTCAGCACAAGTCCCTTCCTCTCTGACCCTTTCCCCCTATTTTTCCCTCCTCCTCCAGTAGCTGCCAGCTGGTCTGTAACAGAGTTCTAGGGTCACCCTGACTGTCACCCTGACTGTCACCCTTCTGGTGCTCCCCCTACTCTGTCTCTTAGGTTTCTCAGCCCCCTTTTGGGCCACAAACCCCCACCCTGCAGTCTCTGGTTCCCAAAGTTCCGGCAGTCTCCCCATCACTTGATGCCAGCACCGGGTCCGACTCATAGGGTTGCCAGGTGTCCGGTTTTTGGGCCCTCTGTCTGGTAAAAAAAAATCCAGAAAATACCGGACACATGCAGTGTCTGGTATTTCCTGGTTTTCCAGCTTGGCGCCAGACTGAAGCCTGGCGGTGGTGGGGGGAATGACTGGAAGGTGGGCGCAATCGGCACTGGGAGCCTCTAGTGTGGGGCTGGCCAGGAGGAAGAGGGGGCGGGAAGCAGAGCTGGCGAGGGGTCAGGGGTCACAGGGCTGGCCGGCGGAAGGGGGCCGGGAAGGAGGTGCAGGAAGCAGAGCTGGGGGAGGGGTTGAGGAATGCGGGGTTGGCAGGGAGGAAGAGGGGGCTGGGAGGAAGGGGATGGGAAGCAGCTCTGGGGCGGGGGCCAGCGGCGCTGCCCCGACCCCCTTCCCGGACCAGCCGCGCTGCCCCGACCCCACCTCCCCTCCTCTCCCTTCCCTTCCCCTCCCCGGGCCAGCCTCATTGCACCGGGCCAGCCGCGCTGCCCTCGACCCTGGGCCAGCTGCGCTGCCTTCCTCTGTAGCATGGGGCATGGGTCACTTACCAGTTTGAACTAGAGTAAGTGGTGGACCTCTATAACTTGGAAGTCTCACATTCAGTAACTCAGCCAGAGGTTATGGGCTCATTACAGAAGTGGCTGAGTGCAGTTCTCTGGACTGTGGTGTGCTGGGGGTCAGACTAAATTATCATGATGGGCCCTTCTAATCTTTAAGTCAGAGTCATTCTTGTATGCCATTAGTAATCAATTGGTCAATCCTAGGGAGTGTCACAGTAAGTCATGATCAGCAGACTCCCTGCTTGCCCCGTCCTGTTCCCAGGATTGGCCAGAGTGGCCCTGCAGCCCCATGTGTGTGGAGGGAAGGGTGAAGAAGGGGGTAAGTCTTGGCTCATTGCTCCTGCCTGCAAGCACTGCTCTGGCAGGAGCAAATTGGCCAGGAATAGGGAACTGTGGCTAATGGGAGCTGAGTGGGTCGTGCCAGCAGAGAGAGGCAGCATGTGGAGCCCCACATGTCTCCACCCCTGGGACCACAGGGGCATGTTGGCCCCTTCCAGTAGTGGCGTGGTACCGGGACATGCCTAAGCCTCTCTGAGCCATTGACTGGGAGCTGCCCGCGGGGAGTGCTGCTCTGGAAAGTTGCACACCGACCTGCAACCCTCTCTTGTAGCCAGCACCTCATACCTCCTCATGCAACTCCTATCCCAGTCTGACCCTCCTCTGAGCTAGCACCTCATACCCCAGGACTGGGCAAGAGGCTCACCTAGCACTTTCATCCAGCCTGGGGCACCTCCTGGCCCTGCCCCCTAATGTGCTGCCGGGGAGGTATGAGCTCTTTCAACTCCTGCTATTTAAAGCGCTCGTGCCTTCCTGATGGCTACCAGGTGTTAGCTGCTTCAGGGAAGGTGTGAGCCCTTTAAATAGCGCGAGCTGAAAGGGCTCACACCTCCCTGGCAGCTCCCAGGCAGTGCATTAGCGGGCAGCCAGGAGCTGTTAGCCCTTTCAGCTGCTTCTATTTAAAGGGCTTGTGCCTTCTGTGTGGCTGCCAGGCAATGCATTAGCAGTGGGGTCAGGAGATGTGAGCCCTTTCAACTCCCGCTATTTAAAGGGCTCGCACCCTGGTAGCTGCCCAGAAGGCATAAGACCTTTAAATAGCAGGAGTTGAAAGGGCTCCTAACCTCGCCATTAACGCATTTGCCTGGGAGCTGCGGGGGAGGCATGAGTCCTTTCAACTCCTGCTATGTAAAAGCCATGCCCCTTCTGCCCGAGGTCCGCCTCTTCCGGGGTGGCCACTTAGGAAATTTGTGAAGTGCCCCCCCTCCACCAAATATTGCCCACATACCTGTCATACCCCCTCCTGCATCCCAAGCCACAGCCCTAAACTCCCTCTGAGCCAGCCCCCCATACTCCCTCCTGCATTCTAAGCCCCAACCCTGAGCCTGCTGTCAGAGCCAGCACACCACATCCCTTCTTCCCCTTCAACCTCCTGCTCCAGTTCAGTGAAGGAGAAAGGGGAGTTGGAGAGAGCACAGAAGGGTAGGGTTGAGGGGAGATGGAGCAGGCAGGGTTGATGTTGGGTTGCCCTTAAATTCAAAGAGTGATCTTGGTCATAAAAAGGTTGGAGACTACTTCTGTAAGTAACCCAATATCAGCTCTCCCTGTAAGCTGTGCAACCGCTCCAGAAACATTAAAAAGCTGCCCAGTTGATTAGCAGAGCACCTGCAGTTAGGTTTTTGTTTCTATTAGTGGTACACATTCGTACATGCCTCGGTGCACAGATAAAAATTTATTCCCTAAGGGTATGTCTACATTGCATTCCTCCTCCTTCGAGAGAGGAATGCAAATGCAGACAAAAGAAATTGCAAATGAAGCGCGGATTTGAATTTCCCGCGCTTCATTTGCATAATCGCGGCCGGCAGCTTTTTCTAAATACCCTATTTCGAGATAAACAATGCTGTTTAGATGTGGTTATTTCGAGAAAAAACCCGTCTTTTGAAATAACCCTTACTCCTTATAGGTTTAAGGGTTATTTCTCGAAATAACTGCGTCTAAACAGTGTTTTTTATCTCGAAATAGGATATTTTGAAAAAGCGGCCAGCAGCAATTATGCAAATGAAGCGCGGGAAATTCAAATCAGCGCTTCATTTGCAATTTCATTTGTCTGCATTTGCATTCCTCTCTCGAAGGAGGAATGCAGTGTAGACATACTCTAAGTGGATGGAAAAGATTAGAGGGAACATTGCCCAGTATTGGATTATCTACCTGTGTGGATGGGCTTCCTTTATCCTACCACTGTAACTAGTAAATCAAATCCTCTCTTCTCCACTTACGATGTCCAGTGATGCATCCCATCCTGTACTTTCCCACATATGAAGGGCATCACTCTGTGAGTCTAACCCTTGGAGAGCCTTTCTCCAGCACACTTACCTAGCTATGTTACCTGGAAGTAGGGATATTAAAATGTGTTTATTTTGGTAAACATGTAACCGCTGAAATTTTCAGTGGTTACACATTTATGTGCGGAGCCACCTCTCTGCATGAGAGGCAGCAGCGCATGGGTGCGGCGATGTCTTTGCGGGAGCTGATACGTGCGGGGAACCAGCTCAAAAGCTGACATCCCACGCCTACTGGCTTCCACCTGCCACCCTGTGCAGCAGTGCAAGGAGGGCAGGCGGGAGCCTGTGCTTACAGGGAGCTGTCTGTTTCCACTCAGAGAGAGAGAGAGCATGCAACTGCATCATAGTTGCTGAGGAAATATTTTTGTTACTCTGTGTGAGCTATGAGAATGAAGAACATGTTGCTGCAGACTTCTAACAGTGGTCCTGATAAAATCCTGTTCTGAAGCTTCCCAGTACATTTTGGTGATTAGAAGTGAGAGAATTATTTTAATCAAAGTTAATATACCATTTGGTTTTCATTCCTGTTCCCTGTGGATGCCTGGAACTGTGGTGAGCTCCCCACACGTAGCCATGGTTCCCAGTATTCGCAAAGTTCACCATTGATGGTGGTGCCAGGAATGCATCCATCTATGGCAGTGGTTCTTAACCTTACTGCAGCCTGCACCCCTTTGGTTCTCAAAATATGTTCTCACACCCCTTATTAAAAATCGTTGAAGTAGGTCAGTTTTTTAAACCTAAGATATGTCATAAAAATCTGGCCCCAGGTTAAGAACCACTGATCTATGGCGAGGTTTTCCGGTATTAGATGTTGGTTGGTGCTAAGTGTGTGGTTCAGAGCTTGACTTCTCCATCCACAACAATTTGATTGTTATCTAGTGATTAATAAGAGGGATGCATCTGGAAGGAGAATTTGGGTGACAACTCCAATTTGAAAAAAAATTAGTTAATAATTGAGAATAAGACAACAGTAGTAAAATCACCAAACTATTGCTTCTGTATAAGCCTGGAAAGGATACTGAGGACACAACAGTTTCAGCCGGGTAGGACCAGTGGTATTCAGTCCTCTTGTTTTAATTATCCTTATGCTAATGTATTTTAACAATTGAGCTTACACAAGGAGGGAAACTTGCTCTATTTATGGGACATATGTCTATAAAATCTTTTCCATTAAATAAGGTGGAAGAACAGTGTGGTCCAAGCTCCAATTACAAAGAGAGATCTAGCTGTGTGTAAAAATAGCATTATAGTGAGACTTGTTTTATTATGGGGTGAAGGTCTTTTGGACTGGAGAAGATTTAAACTAAAAAGTAAGAAACCCTAAAACTCTAAGTGGAGAGTGTAGCTTTTATTTCTGTAGTGTATTTGATTATATAACATTTATGAATGATAAATGATCTAAAAAAGGATGTCCATTAAAGGTTTGTGTTTCTGTTAATAAAGTGAAAATGATATGTCCCAGGTTGTTTCCGATTATACCAGATTGTATTAATTTAATAGATTTCATGATTGAGAATGTGTATGCAAGGGTACATACTTGAACTTAATTTTGAGGCAAACATGGCTCTGATTTGCATATCTAGAAGTTTGTATGTGGTGGGAGTATATTCTGATTTTACAACAGTGCCATTTTCTTCTAGTTGCTGTCTTTAAGCTATGCTTTCCACTGTGCTGATAAATGAAGACTGTAGGCACTCTTTTATTTTCTTAATACAATTAATCATGGATACATTAACTAGTTTGAGAGAGCTTACCGCTGCAAAGTGTAGCTGCTTTCTTTCTGCTATCTGTTAACAAAGACAAGTGATGAATTGTGAAATGGAAAGCAGAACTGTATCCAAAAAGAGAAGAGTGCAATCAGATTATTACATACTCCAGTTGTTCGTGTGTGTGAGAAACATGTACATTTTATTTTTAATTAATCTATCAAAAATGGGAGATTGCCTAGGGTGACCGTCATTAGGGTTACAAAACAAAAACGCTTCTATAATAAGTAATATATAGTTGTGCTCTTCCTCAGACAGGGTCAGAATTTGTTGTACCTTCATGTTGTTAAAGCAATTTTACAGTCAGTGAGGATCACCCAAAGATCCTCTAAAAGTCTAACCATTATTGAGAGACTTTCTTGAGAGGTTTCTCTGAGAAATGAAAGAAATAGTCACAAGTTAAACACCCTTCTCAGTGTTTTTTTTGCTGGGTGAATTTTTAAAAAAGGAAAAAAATAATATTCAGTCAAATAAAAACAGAATATAAAGAAGATGTAGGAATCGGTGCTCTAAAGCATTTCATGTCCGATAAATATGGATCAATCTTAATGTGGTTGATAGTTATTTTTGTGTATTTTTCTTCTCTGTGCCTTTCAGTCTTTCCTGTTGGCAGAGCCACATATAAGTAGTATTTGTTTTGAATGTGTTAAATAAGTACAAATTCCACTGACAAAACCCCTTGTTTATATAGGATTTTCAGCACAAATTGATTTGGTAACATTTCTCAAAACAATCTCGCTTTTTATCCTGTTCACAAATTTATTATTCACAAAAAAAAAAGTCTAGTAGCACCTTAAAGACTAACAAAACATGTAGATGGTATCATGAGCTTTAGTGGGCACAACCCACTGTAATCCTTCTTCCATTCTCAAGTGAATTAAACACAAATTCTAGAATACAGAAAAAAGACTGTTGTTGTTGATTCTATGCTTGGGTGCGGCACACAACATAATAGCAGTTCATTAGTATCCTATTAACTTTGGTTGGGCCATCTGTACATTGTGAAGTATTTTTTTTCCTATGGCACTCAGTTGCTATGTAGAGAATGTTGCTGTCCATAAAATGTCTGGAAGTTTTCACTTGAATGGAACTCTGTTTTTTACATACTTGTTGGGAAAATCCTTTCCTTTTCCTGACATTTCTCCCACATCCCCCACCACCTCTGTTTTAAATTCCAGTTTCTAGGCCCACTTTGTGAATCTTTCCTATGACTGTAGTTACACCAGGTACCCAGTTCTGAATTAAGATGATATTGCTTTCTGTAGCTCAGGTAATTAAATTCCCATAAGTGGTAAAGGGGGATTTCTCTACTCACTAAGCTAGTGTTTCCAAATTTTATTTGGCCACAGAACCCTTTTCAGCTTAAAAGAATTTCAAGGAACCCCTAGGGGGTTGCCCAGGGTAAAAGTTGTCAAGCAAAAAAAAAAAAGCAAAGCCACAAAATAGACTCTGGCTTTTTAAGAGGGGCCGGGGGAGTGCCGCGTTCTCGTGAAACCCTGGGGTTCTGCAGAGCACCAATCGGGAAACACTGCACTAAGCAATATTGTTTGAGAGCTGAATTAACTCTCACCACCTCATTTTCACATAATTTGGAAGGTGTGCAAATATAAATCTGAATGGTAGATTAGCGCATCATTATGGTACAGCAGCTTGTGTGACATCAGCTACCTTCTGTCACTTGGGAAGTTACTTTTCTGTCAGGGACATGACAGTCATTTTCATTTTCTAAAGAAGCTATTAATAGCTTGACAAGATGCTGGCTAAAGCAAAGAGGTGGCAGTTTCTTGAATCTATATTAAGCGTGCCTTCTGGAATTATTGAGTTACAATCAGCACACTAAAAGTTTTTAAGAAAGACTAGCTCAAGTTTATTGCTCAGAAGTGTTAGCTCATTTTTCCCAGTTGCATACTGTATCAATATTGCTATGGTTTTTCCTGTGTATTTTATATCTTAGAGACATGGTACGTGTTTGATAAACTGAAATTCACAGGACAATACAACTTTGGTCCCTTTTATTTAGGTTTAGGACTTGTCTACACAAGGGTTGGGGAAACAGAATCCAAATGAACTACAGGTGTGAATTTAAAGTTGATCTGTTAAACCACATTAAATTCCTGTTAAGGTTGTCTAGTGATTAAAAAATTGTGTGATTAATTGTGCTGCTAATAGAATACCATTTATTTAAATACTTTAGCTGTTTTTTATATTTTCAAATATATTGATTTTTAGTTAAAACACAGAATACAAAGTGTAGTATGCTCACTTAATTGTTTTACTTAAGGTTGGACATCTCTTATCCAGCACCCTCGGGACGTGACTGGTCCTGAACCAGGGAATTTGCCAGACTAGAGAAGGTTCCCTGCCCGAGCCCCCAGCTGCCAACTCTGCCAGCTCTGAATAGGAAGGGATGGGACGTGAGGGGACTACCTCCTGCGCCTACCTGGCTGCCTGCTGGGTTGCTGGCCTTGTTGCTGCTACCCTGGCTGGACTGCCTGGTGTGCTCCAGCAGCCCACATTGCCGTGGGCTGTTACAGAGTCCAGCCTCGTGCTGCCGGGCAGTGGCTTTGGCTCTGGTTGGGCTGTTGAGGGCTTGGGCTCTGGTCCCAGCTGCGCAGCAGCCAGTGGGCTCTGGCCCCACTTCCACAGGCTATTCAGGGCTCCTGCCCCAGCCCGAGCTGCCACAGGCTGTTGCCAGCCTGATCCTGAGCTGCTGGGACTGCCCCGACCCAGTCCCAGTGCCACAGCCTGTCAGGGCTGTTGGGCGCTGCTGCTAGCTTCAGCCCCACTCCTGTGAGCCCCTAAACTGTCCTGCTGCTTCAGCCCAGCCCCTTCTGGATAGCCCTCCTGCCACTAGGCTACTGGGGTTCTCTGATCCAGGAACATCCGTGGTCTTGCTGGACCACGGATGTTGCCAGAATAGAGAATTCCAGTTTTGGAGGTGCAACCTATAGAAGACTTACCTAATGTTGCTTGGGTCCTTCAGGGCAGAGGGCTGGGAGCATGGGGGGGTAAAGGAGTCAGGGTAAGGGCTTGGGGATGTGAAGGGCTCAGGGCAGGATGCTGGAGGTGTGGGGGATGCAGGATAGTGTAGTCAATTAACTGATAAGCAAAAACTTAAATTAATGCTATAGACTACACGTGTTTCCCCCGACTTCCACAGTAAATTTTTTAGCAGGCTGGCTAACACCCTGGCTCAGTCCTGGCTTGTGATGGGTCTGGGACCTACCCCTACTGCGGCTCTGCATTTAAAGTGTGTTATGAGCCGGGCGGGCAGGCAGCCCAGCTCAATTCTGACTTGCACCGGGTTTGGGAGCTCAGACCCCGACCCCCCCCCCCCCCCAGACAGGAGCTACTGCTACCCCACACTGCTGCCTCTGTATTAGAGGCAGCAGTACGGGGCAACAGGACATCTGGTTTTTAAACTGGCTCACCTCGCAGATCAGCTCCTGCCTGGCACCCCACACTACGGTGGTGGCAGTGCAGAGTGACGGGGGACTCCTTGGAAGTGGGGCCATAGCACGCTGGTTGCCAACCCTGCCCCTGGAAACTATAGAATAGTCAAGTAACTGATAAGAATTCATGAGGTTACTCAACTATTCAATTAACTGATGTTTAACATCCCTAGTGCAGGAGTCAGGTTTGGGGGTAGGGATGTAAGCGACTAGTAGACCACCTGACTACCCAATAAGCATATATTTATTGGGTAGTCGAGTAATGACTCAAGTAGTCACTTCCCCCGCCCCCACCTCTATCACAGTGAGGTAGTGGGGGAGGGGGATCAGAAGCTGGTGCTGGGGGTAGCTGGCTTAAAGGCCGGTACCTTCCAGCACGGTCTCGGGGGCAAAAGAGGCAAGGTGTAGTAGGGGACCGGTGCGAGCTGGGAATCAGCTGATTCCCAGCTCGCACCTGGTCCCAGATGCTGCACTTCTGCTTTTTAAATGTATTGAGAGCTTGGCAGCTCTTAATACATTCCAAAGTCAGTCGCAGCAGAGTTAGCTCCCGTGTTGGTAGCTAACCCCGCTGTGGCTCTGCAGTATCCCCCCTTATTGACTATTTGATTAACTCATTACTTGCAATTTAATATCCCTAGTTGGGGGGTGAGGAGGGGCTTGGTAAGGAGTTGGGGTGCAGAAGTCAGAGCAAAAGGAGGGGGTTCAGGGCAGACTGTAGGGTGCTGGAAGCAGAGGGTGGAGTGTAGGAGGTTGGGAGGTGTGGGGAGGAAGGGGGGCTCAGGTGAGGAGGTGGGGGTGGCTGCCAGCTATTCCCCGGGGCTGGCTGCTTCCAGGGGCTACAGAGCCTGCTGGCTGCTCCCCAGGGCTGGCATGGGGTCTGCGTGCCTTCTGCTCCCTGGGGCTGGAACACTACCCCCGGTGGTCATTCTGGGGTTATAGCTGTCCCTGCTGTGTCACCTCTTCCTTTCTATTTGATGAGAAACAATTGCGTTCCACTCGCATCCGATTGTCCTGGCACAACCAAACCCTTACCTTGCTTTAATTTATGGTAAGAGTAAGTTGTATATCAAATTTGGTGGTCCTAGTTCTTACCTTTGAGGAGGAGTTCTTAAACAGACTTATGGATGGATGGACATACACACAGATGCACAAATTCTCTTAGATATATAGTAGATTAGCAATATTTGCACTGTAAAAAAACAAAAATAGTATTTTTCAGTTTACCTAATATAAGTACTGTAATACTTTTTATTGTTAAATATGAACTTACAAATGTAGAATTATGAAAAATCCCTGCATTCAAAACGATAACAATGTATTAGAACCTACAAGGCCACTCGGTCCTACTTCTTGTTCAGCCAGTCGCTTAGACTAACAAGTTTACATTTTCAGGCAATAAAGCAGCCTGCTTCTTGTTTACAGGATTGCCTAAAGGATGCTCATTCATACTGCAAGCACCGTTCCAGGTGACATGCATCCCATCCTGATGGCAAGGATGAGTTCTGCTCAATAATGATCCAGAGCAGGGCAGACTGGTGCATGTTCATTTTCATTATGAGAGTCAGAGGCCACTGTTAGAAAGTTGTGTTTTTTGGTGGTTTGGGTTTTGTAGTTTCCTCATAGTATTGCTCTTTTAAGACTTTTGAAAGCATGCTGTATACCTCATCCCTCTCAGATTTTGGCAGACAGTTGAAATTCTGAAACCTTGATTTAAGTGCTATAGCTATCTTAGGAAATCTCATATTAGTACCTTTGTGTTTTGTCAAATCTGCAGTGAGTGTTCTTAAAAGGAACAACATATTCTAGCTCACATTTGAGACTGCTATAATGTGAAATACATGTCAAAATGTGGATAAAACAGAGCAGGTGATACTCAGTACTCCTCCAGGGAGTTCATGGACAAATTTAACTAACATTTTTTAATGAGCGTCAGCATGGAAGCATGTCCTCTGAAAAAGTGGCAAAACATAGAGGCATATTAATGTTTAGCATATATGGCATGTAAATACCTTGCTTTGAGGTGACATTGTAACTATGGATATAAAATCCTGTTGAAAAAATGAACTGATTAAATGTTAAATTTAACTGGTTATCTGCCCTCCTCCCTCCCCCTCCCTGTGGTAGGCACAGTCGGGCTGCTGGTTAACGCTTTAAATCTCTACTTGTAAATAAGAAATGGGCAGTATTATCTCTCAGAAATGTAAATAAACTTGTTTCTCTTAACAGTTAGCTCAGCAAGAAATAGGACTGAGTGGAGTTGTAGGTTCTAAACCTACAGCCCACGGGCTGGATTTGGCCCTCAGCTTGCATTGATCCAGTCTGTGGTGAGGACTGGGGCTTCCCACTGTAGCAGGGCAAGCTGGTGCTTATGCTTCAGCCCCATGGCCAGTTTCCAAGCCTCAGTGTTCCCTCGTGGGGCTGGAGTGCGAGCTACAGGTCACCCTGTTGAAGTGTGAAGTCTTGCGCCTCAGTCCACTGTTTCCTCCCACCTGTGGGGCTGGAGTGCCGGGGAGCCCTGGAGCTCTGAGTTATGTGGGACCAGTGAGGTGGGGTTCTTTACAGGGATGTGAAAGTATAATTAAACAGTAAACCTGGGTTTATCAGTTTATGTTCACAGTTACGTGCAGGCTCCCACTTCTGGCGAGGAAGGCAGGAGCTGGCTTAAAAGCCGGCTCCCCACGTGCACTGGCTCCTGGGGAACTGCCTGCTGCCCCATGCTGCTGTCTCTGATACAAAAAACACAAACAAACAAACAAACAAAAACCCCCGACAAAACCCTCTACATTTGTAAACTGCACTTTCACAATAAAGAGAGTATACCACACTATTTGTAAGTGAATTGAAAAATGCTATCCTTTTATAGTGGAAATATTTGTATTAAAATAATAAAATGAGTACTGTCATGTTGTATTCTGTGTTGTAATTGAAATCATATTTGAAAATTTGTTCTGTTGTTTAACAGTGCAATTAAAACTGTGATTAAGCACAGTTAATTTTTTTAATCATGATCAAATTTGATTTAAACACGTGATAACTAATTATTGACAATCCTAATTACTGTATAGACACTGTCCTTCTGAATCTAAGGGGTTTAAATTGGGGTTTAAATATATAACCCAGTAACCAAAATCAATATTAAAACAATTAAAGGTGTATGTTACCAAATGACATGGCCAGCTATTTCTGGGTGTCCACAATCTCTGTTATCTTTGGCCTTTCTGGTGTGTGTTACATATGGGGGACCTGGAGTAGATGAATGGACAGGAAGCACATATGTCTGTTCTGAGGAGTACTCTACATTGGCTGTGACATGGTCTATCCAACCACTAAATTGTCCAAAGGCTATGTAATCAGCAGGCCATGATAACATGGCAGGGTCTCAGGGCATGGGGCTGTCCTAGGAGCTGAGGATAGCTGTGGAGCTTGCAGTTTGGTAGCCAGGAGCTCAAATAATTGCCCTTATCGACTAATCAAGTAGTCGATGAAAATTCCATCGACTACTCGATTAGCTGATTAATTGAAATTTAACATCCCTAGGCCAGAGATGGGGACCAGGACAGCTATAACCCCATTGGGCCAACAGAGGGCAGGGTGGAGAAAAGGAGAGCTATCTACCATGTATTTCAGAGAGTGTGTCTGTCTCCCAGCCAGGGGACATGCACCCCTCCTTTGGCTGTGCCCACTGCTGCTGCATTGGCCATGGACAAGTGCTTCTCACCTGGTCCCAGGCTGCTACAGTGATAGGCAGCTGGGGTTGTCCTCTCTCCCTGGGGCAGCCTTCATGCTGACCCTCTCATCCCCTGCCTCACCCCAGAACAATGTTTTAAATGAAGAAAAACAAAATGTATCTGAGTTAAGGGCCTGAGCAGCGCCAGGTAAATTTTCTAGTTGTGTTATAAACTGAGTTCACTTATATTCTGTACCTAAACTTTTAAAGTAAGCTTTAACAATGTTAAGTGCATCAGTCAAATGTTTAGATATATTATGATCAGTTCTTCAAGAAAGAACTTAAGCGAACAAATACTTTCACACCTGTTCACAGTTTTGGTAGCAGCAGTTTGTGAACAGGTCTTGAAAAACTTTATCCAGTCCCTAAGACAAGGTAAAAATTTCCTGTGCTATTGCAGTGTCTAAAAACAGAGTATACTGTGTGAACATTGCCATTTAACTTTCAATTTTAAAAATACGATTCACTATCTTATGCTTTCTGTTATTTCTTTTTCTGCTCCTCTTCCCCTTCCCCCCCGTCCAATCAAGGTCTATGGCGTGGGGAGCTCATGAAGTCCCCTTCTGCCTAAGGCCCTGCCCCTTCCAGGGTGGCCCGTGATCACTTTGGAAATTTGTGAAGTGGCCCCCCTTCAAAAATTATTGTCCACCTCTGGAATTGGCTCTTTCTCTCCTTCTTCTGAGTTTCTCAAGGGTGATAGAAGAAGATCATGCTGCCTTGTTTGTGGAGGGAGTCCTCACAGCATAATAGTTCTGGTGCCTGGATCTATTGCTGCTTAGAGCTTGACTGGCAGTAACAATGACTTGACACTAGTCAGTGACACTGCTGACCACAGAATTCTGAATGGCAGCAGTGAAGACTGATCAGACTCACCAAGGAATGACTGAGGCCCTGGAACTGGCTGCAAGTGAAGTTAGAAAAACAGCACTACATTAGTTTACACTGGATTCATATTTGGAGGATCACTTTTACAAGCCATGGGGTCTAGAGGATTTATTTCTAAATACAATCTCAAGCTGCAGAAGCCAAGGCACTTGCCTGGGAAAGATTCTTATTTGTTGAGTGGGTTCAAGTTCGTTTATGAAACTGAGTTATCTGATAGAAGCTATGTGTAAGGAAGGGGAACAATTTGAAAGGGGGAACAAATTAGCTTGTTCTTTTGGAGGTTAGACCATGGCCATGCCAAAAAAAATTACTTGAAAAATTATGGAGGCTTCTATTGGGTTTTGTTATTTTATAATTACAACAGAGTAAAGAACTTAAAATTGTAAAACTTGCTTTAAGTTTGATTTCTTGAGGTTTTAAAAAATTACATTTTTGGCAACTGCATGTAGTTGAAAGTATTTAGAAAAATTGGGAAGTAACTGATAGGGGACACTTTCCACTTGAATGGGGCAAAATAGATGTGGTTTTGTTTTTGAGACAGTAGGTATTGAATGTGTGTTTTTTTTTTTTTTTTTTTAATTGACACAGATATGATCTCAAACACCATTGTGACTTTTGAAATGGACAACTGGATCTATTCTGAATTGTGATTGGCCTTAAACTGACTTGCAACCATAGAAAAACCTCACAGCATCTCTATCTCATTCGTGCTTGAAACCTGTATAGTCACGTTACACCACCAGTTCAATCATGTATGGAAGTGCTCGGTCAGTTGGTAAGGTTGAACCAAGCAACCAGAGTCCTGGGCGTTCACCAAGGTTGCCAAGATCACCACGTTTGGGTCATCGTCGAACCAACAGCACAGGTGGGAGCTCTGGAAACAATGCTGGTGGTGGGAGTGGGAAAACGCTTTCCATGGAAAATATTCAATCCTTAAATGCTGCCTATGCCACGTCTGGCCCTATGTATCTAAGTGACCATGAGAACGTGGGTGCCGACACCCCTAAAAGTACCATGACTCTTGGCCGATCCGGGGGGCGACTGCCTTATGGAGTTAGGATGACTGCTATGGGTAGCAGCCCCAATATTGCCAGTAGTGGGGTTGCCAGTGATACTATTGCATTTGGAGACCACCATCTCCCTCCAGTGAGCATGGCATCCACCGTGCCTCACTCACTGCGCCAGGCTAGGGATAACACTATAATGGATCTGCAGACACAGCTCAAAGAGGTGCTACGAGAAAATGATCTGTTGCGCAAAGATGTGGAGGTGAAAGAAAGCAAGCTGAGTTCCTCCATGAACAGTATCAAGACCTTCTGGAGTCCTGAGCTAAAGAAGGAGAGAGCCTTAAGAAAAGATGAAGCTTCCAAAATCACCATTTGGAAGGAGCAGTATAGAGTTGTGCAGGAAGAAAACCAGGTAAGTTATGCAAGGTCATTGTTGAAGTGTTTGGGTGGGAGAGAATAGGACTGAATCAGTGGGTTGTTTCTATTTAATGCTTGGATTTTTCACTGGATTACACTACTAGGTTATTTGGAATGGGTTGCAGGGTTTCCCAAAATAATAAAATTGGAAAAATAAAGAGGATTTTTAAACCGTAATGCCACTTATTGAACAAAAGTGATTCAACCAGAATTCCAAGCCCTCTGAGCATAGATATGCTGTTATATGTCATTGTAGGATTTGGGTGTGGACTAATATTAACCAATTAAGTTAGTTCCCTTTAAATGTCAGGTTATTTCCAATTGATCTTCATTGATATTTCTATTGTGCTTGTTGCTGTCATATTTGCAGCATTTTAAGTGTTAAAAATGTATCAGTTGTAGACAGTGGGTACTGTTGAACTGCTGCTGAACATTGTCTAAGACACTGATGGGCAATAATTTTTGGTGGGGGGGGGGGGGCCACTCCAAGATTTTGGAAAGTGGTCAAGGGCCGAACTTTTCTGTGGAGGAGATTGGGTGCAGAAGGGCACTCAGGGTAAGGTACTGGGGTGCAGGAGATGGTGTGAGGTCTGAGGGTGAGTTTGTGTGAAGGAGGGGTTGTGACCTGGGTAAGAGGATTAGGATGTAGGGTCAGGGAGGAAATATGGACGCAGGAGAGGATTCTGGCCTGGGCGAGGGGCTCTAGGAGGAGGTGCAAAGTCTGAGAGAAAGGGAAAAGGGAGTGCAGACTGCAGAGGGTTTGGGTGCTAACCTGGGGCAAGGGTGTGCAGGGTCTGGGAGGTGTTTGGGAGCAGGAGAGGATTCTGGCCTGCAGGAGGGGTGTAGGAAGGGGTACAGGGAGGGAGTTGTGACCTGGGGCAGAGAGGTGCAGAGGGTTTGGATGGTGACCTGCGGAAGGGAGTTGGGGTGTGGGAGGAGATGGGGTGCCAGAGGCAGGTTCTGGCTGGGAGGTGCTTACCTAAGTGTCTCCTGGCCAGCAGCCTTGCAGCACCCCCAAACCAGGCTGGGCTTCCTGCCTGCTGCAGCCCCAGATCACTTAAAACTGCAGGCTCTTCTTCTGCGTAGCTCTCTGCTCCAGGAGGGGGAAAAGGCTTTCGCTGCTCCCATCCCCATTTCTCAGTTCCTATTGGCTGGCTGTTTCCAGCCAATCGGAGCTGAGGATTGGGCTGGGGCTGGGGACATCATGCAAACCCTTCCCCTCCCTGCAGAACAGAGCGCCGCACAGATTGCGCTTTAAACTGCAGCAGCTGTGTCCTGAGGGTCTTGGCAGGATGGTTCGCGGGCCAGACTTGGTGGACCGGATCCAGCCCCCCAAGCTGTATTTCACCCAGTCCTGGTTTAAGTGAAGCCAAGGCAAAAGGGTATTTGATATAATTTTAGAAACTGGTTAAAAATTTCACGTTTGGGGATTTCTGAAATAGCTCTGAACAATTTTTGTTCTTGGCTACACTTGCTGTTACATCCCATTCAGCCCTGGTTCAGACGCATCTGTTGTCCACAATGGAGTACAACTTGTAGTGTAATCTAGACTGGAGTTCCTGACAAGATTAGCTATGCCATTTACCTACATAGGTTAAAACTCACTTCTCTGCTTTTAAGCTGGCTTTTTTAAGAGGGTTTGTGCCTATTTGATTCCTTGTGCAATCAATCTTTTATGACAGATTTTTTTTGTTAGTGTGTCATGCTAAATCAAACTTTTTGGGCTGCAGCTGTTTAAGAAGTGTTAACTTCTGATTTGTAGGCTGGTCTGCACCTTAAACTCTCTGTTCTGCAGTTGTACTCATTTATAATGACTTGTCCAGCTATAGAGTGAATCAGTGGTAGAGAATTATAGGAGTGTATATATTTTTTTCTGGCATTAATAAAGATCAAATATTTGCACATGAGGGTATTAGAATCATAGGATTGGAAGGGACCTTGAGAAGTCATCTAATCCAGGATTCTACACTCATGGCAGAACTAAGTATTATCTAGACCAGGGCTACTCAACTTTGCAAGCCCCGGGGCCACAGTGATACTCATAGCACATGCTGAGGGCCTCAACCTAAGTGTGGTTGCATATACATGCATATATATATGCAAATAGCTTCTTTCATACTGACTGGCATGAATACAAAGATTAAGGCAAGACTACACAACATGCGGGCCCCATTTAAGTCAGTTCTGCTGAAATTAATAAAATGCAGTATTTACCTGATTTCCACCCATATGACAGCACTTTTAATGAGCAATGACAGCCCAGGAATTGAACTACTAAAACGCATATCAACAGAAGACCATTATATTGAATATTTTTTGTTTTGGCTCCCACCCACAGACCGTGTGTTGAGCCCCACCCCAAGTAAATCCAAACTGCACCACGGGCCGCAAACAAATGGGCCGCGTATTGAGTAGCCCTGATCTAGACCATCTCTGACAGGTGTTTGTCTAACCTGCTTTTAAAAATTTGCAATGATGGAGATTCCACAACCTCCTTACATGATTTATTACAGTGCTTAACCACCGTAACAGGAAGTTTTTTCTAATGTTCAATCTAAACTTTCTTTGATGTTGTTTAAGCCCATTGCTTCTTGTACTACCCTTAGAGGTTAAGGAAAAATATTTTTCTCCCTCTTCCTTGTAACAACCTTTTATGTACTTGAAGGGACCATGGTAATGGTTTTCTTAGTCTTTTCCTTTCCAGACTAAACAAAAACATTTTTTAACTCTCCCATCATAGGTCATGTTTTCTAGACCTTTAATCATTTTTGATGCTCTTCTCTGGACTTTCTCCAATTTGTCTACATCTTTCTTGAAATGTGGCAGCCAGAACTGGATGCAGTACTCCATTAGAGGCCTAATCAGCATGGCGTAGAGCAGAAGAATTACTTCTCATGTCTGTCTTATTACATTCCTACTAATACATCCCAGAATATTTGCCTGTTTTTCCGTAGTGTTTTACTATTGACTTATGTTCAGCTTGTGGTCCACTATGATTCCCAGATCCCTTTCTGCAATACTCCTTCTTAGACTATCATTTCCTGTTTTGTATGTGCACAACTGATATTTCTTTCCTAAGTGGACACAAAAAATTAGAGGGAACACTGCCCAGATGGTGTTTGTGATTCAGCTGGAGCTTGCGAAAGCGATAATCTCATTTGGTTCCCTTTCTCTGGCCTGGTCTGGTGCAGAAACGTCCAAAGATGGTGTTCTGGTGTCCCAGGACAGGGTGGAGGTGGTAGCCACGTTTGTGAAGGTCAGTTCAGTAGCCAGTTTTTCTCCTATAGTCTCCTTTTAAGAATACCAAAAGCAGTCCCCTCGTTGTAGGACATAAGAGCATAAGAACATAAGAATGACCATACTTGATCAGACCAAAGGTCCATCCAGCCCAGCACCCTGTCTGCCGACAGTGGCCAATGCCAGGTGTCCCAGAGGGAGTGAATGGAACAGGTAATTATCAAGTGATCTCTTTCCTGCCATCCATCTCCACCCTCTGACAAACAGAGGCTAGGGATACCATTCCTTACCCATCCTGGCTAATAGCCATTAATGGACTTAACCTCCATGAGTTTATCTAGTTCTCTTTTAAACCCTGTGATAGTCCTAGCCTTCACAACCTCCTCAGGCAAGGAGTTCCACAGATTGACTATGCGCTGTGTGAAGAAAAACTTCCTTTTATTTGTTTTAAACCTGCTGCTCATTAGTTTCATTTGGTGGCCCCTAGTTCTTATATTATGGGAACAAGTAAATAGCTTTTCTTTATTCACTTTCTCCACACCACTCATGATTTTATAGACCTCTATCGCAGCGTTTCCCAAACTATGGGCTGCAGCCCGATACCGGACCACGGGAGAAAAATACCAGGCCTCAGCGTGGCTGCCAGGGTGTTCTGGGCTCCCGGACTGCCCGTGCGGCGCCGGGTCCCCCAAGCCCTCAGCTGGGCTGGGCTGATACAGCAGTATGTTTCAGGTTCCCGGCAGAGGCATAGTGAGGGTTACCAGGTGAGCTCTTATTGCTGGCTGCGAGGGGGGGTTGGATATGAGCCGCAGGGAAGCAGGGTTGGGGCAGTGGTGCTACCCAGGGTAGATAGGGAGGGGAACCGGCTGGTGGAAGCACGGCTGGCCGGGGGGGCGGGAGCATTGGGGCTGGCCAGGGAGATGTGGGGGAGGGGGAACCGGCTGGCGGGGCAGTGGGGCTGGCTGGGGGAAATCGTGGGGCTGGCTGGGGAACCGGCTGGTGGAAGCAGGGCTGGCCGGGGGGGCGGGAGCAGTGGGGCTGGCCGGGAAAGATGGGTGGGGTTGGGTAGAACCAACCAGCAGAAGCTGGGCTGGCGGGGGCAGCAGGGCTTGCTAGGGGAAATCGGGAGAGAATCGGCTGGCGGGGACAACGGGGCTGGCTGGGGGGGGAGGGGGACAGAGAATCGTCCAGCGGGGAGCGGGACAGTTCAGGGCACATGCAGATCCTGAATAAAAATTTAAAAGCAGTGCCTTTTAAATATCCCCACTGCTGACAGTGAGGTTTAAAGGCACTACAACGTGTCAGAATGGAGAGAACCTGGTGCACTCACCATCCGGAATGAGAATATGGATAAAAAAATTCCAAAGATGGTGTTGGCTTTCTGAAAATAAATGAGCCCCTTTTTAATACACGATGTGGTGGTGCAGGGTTTTATTGGATTACGCTGGTTCTGCTGGCAGAAGCAGCGCTGGCGGGGGGGGGCGGGGCAGTGGGGCTGGCCGGGAAAGATGGGGGCGGGTGGAGAGAACCGACCGGAGGAAGCAGGGCTGGCGTGGGCGGCAGGGCTGGCCGGGGGAGATCAGGAGAAGCGGGGGAGAACCGCTAGGCTGGCAGAGGGTCGGGGTGAGCAGGGATGGCCGGGGGGTGGGGGAAGTAGGGGGAAGAGAATCGGCCAGCGGGGAGTGGGACTGATCCGGGCGCATGCAGATCCTGGGGCGCTGCCCATCCCATGCATGGTCCGGGCAAAGCACGAAGGAGTCTGGCCTCCTAGATTCCATTTTGCCACCCCCTGAGTAGTTGCAAACTGCCTGGCTGGTGGACACACTCACGCAGCACGTGTTGACCAGCCAGGAAGTTGGCAACTACAAACTGATACACCTAATAATAATAATAAAACGTACCTAATTAGAAAATAACGTACATTTTCTATGTCCAGTATTTTCTCAGTTTGTTTCCGGACAGAGCCCTCAAATACCGGACTGTCTGGTATAAAACTAAACCTGGCAACCCTACCCCTCCTTGCACCCTCACTCCTAGCCAGATACCCTACCCCCAATCTGCTCCTGCTCCCGCCTCCTGGAGTGCCTGTGCGGCGCCGGGTCCCCCAAACCCTGGCCCGGGTTGGGTGGAGGATGCAGCGAGTGAAACAATGAAAATTTATTCATTTTTTTTATGTGATTTTATATTTTTGGGCTGCAAAAAAAGTACTGAAAAAAAAAAACCCAGGTTCCAACTAAAGTAAAAGTTTGGGAAACCCTGGTCTAGCCAGCTTTCTATCCATCTTACAGTCCATTTATCCAATCCATATTCCCTTAACTTGCTGGTAAGAATATTGTGGGTGGCCGTATTAAAAGCTTTGCTAAAGCTGGCCCTGGGGGCTTTGGGAGGACCCAAAACAACGTATTTGCATATTCATCATTTGCTTAATGAATATGCAAATATGCAAATGAATGTTACCGGTCCTCCGAAAGCTCGTGAATGGATTTACTGGTCCCCGTGTCAAAAAAGTTTGGGAACCCCTGCTCTATCATATCCCCCCTTTAGTCTCCTCTTTTCCAAGCTGAAAAGTCCCAGTCTCTTTAATCTCTCCTCATATGGAACCCGTTCCAAACCCCTAATCATTTTAGTTGCCCTTCTCTGAACCTTTTCTAATGCCAGTATATCTTTTTTGAGATGAGACCACCACATCTGTACGCAGTATTCAAGATGTGGGCATACCATGGATTTATATAAGGGCAATAAGATATTCTCCGTCTTATTCTCTATCCCTTTATTTAATGATTCCTAACATCCTGTTTGCTTTTTTGACTGCCGCTGCACACTGCGTGGACGTCTTCAGAGAACTCTCCACGAGGACTCCAAGATCTCTTTCCTGATTAGTTGTAGCTAAATTAGCCCCCATCATATTATATGTATAGTTGGGGTTATTTTTTTCAATATGCATTACTTTACATTTATCTACATTAAATTTCATTTGCCATTTTGTTGCCCAATCACTTAGTTTGGTGAGATCTTTTTTAAAGTTCTTCACAGTCTGCTTCGGTCTTAACTACCTTGAGCAGTTTAGTATCGTCTGCAAACTTTGCCACCTCACTGTTTACCCCTTTCTCCAGATCATTTATGAATAAGTTGAATAGAATTGGTCCTAGGACTGACCCTTGGGGGACACCGCTAGTTACCCCTCTCCATTCTGAAAATGTACCATTTATTCCAACCCTTTGTTTCCTGTCTTTTAACCAGTTCTCAGTCCATGAAAGGATCTTCCCTCTTATCCCATGACAATTTAATTTACGTAAGAGCCTTTGGTGACGGACCTTGTCAAAGGCTTTCTGGAAATCTAAGTACACTGTATCTACTGGATCCCCCTTGTCCACGTGTTTGACCTCTTCAAAGAACTCTAATAGATTAGTAAGACATGATTTTCCCTTTACAGAAACCATGTTGACTTATGCTCAACCAATTATGTTCTTCTATGTGTCTGACAATTTTATTCTTTACTATTGTTTCAACTAATTTTCCCGGTACTGACGTTAGACTTACCGGTCTGTAATTGCCGGGATCACCTCTAGAGCTCTTTTTAAATATTGGCGTTACATTAGCTATCTTCCAGTCATTGGGTACAGAAGCTGATTTAAAGGATAGGTTACAATCCATAGTTAATAGTTCCGCAATTTCACATTTGAGTTCTTTCAGAACTCTTGGGTGAATGCCGTCTGGTCCCGGTTTTGTCCAGCAATTAATCCTAATTTCCAACATATCTAATTTTTGTTGTTTGGTTTTCAGTTTGGCATTTTTCTTGTTGCCGGGCATGATCTTAATACAGTCCTGGAATTATATCTGTTTGTCTTAATTCAGTCTTCCTATCTCCCTTTTGCAACTTTTCCCATCTTTGCTTTGGTTATAGGTTGTACACTTCACTTGTTTTTTACTGTTGAGCTTACAAGTAGTGTAAATTTGTAGGTCTAATTATCACAACGGATTATTACATTTTGAGAACTTTTTAGAGTAAGCTCTTACACTGAATTCTTCTAATTAGAGAGTATCTTGTCATCTAAACTTACATCAGCAAGATCAAAGCTGTCTCCTTGAAACCTCAATTTTGATGTTTTTGTTCCTGCTTTTCAGCAAATAACCTCTTTTCCTTTAGATTGTTGTCCTTTATACTTTCTAGCTATTACTTTTGCTAGTTGTTGGGGAACCATCTGTTCTCTTTTTAAGAAAAAAAATGTTTTTACATGGCAAATCAATCCTGTATGCAGTCCCAGAGTTTACCCCCAATCTGGTTTGATTTTGCACAGCTATCAGGGTATTTCCCTGTTGAATCTTCATCCATCTCACATATTTTTAAGACAACATTTGCTGTACTTCAGATGTTATTAGAGCCAGGAAGGTAAACTGGCAAACTCACTTCTTTATGCAAACCTTTGGAAGGTGGGTATAGGGGAAAGTGCCACAAAAATAGTGACTGGCACATGTCTAAGATACATTATTTTCTATTTCTAGGTCAGCACAGTGTAAAGTGAGTTATTTCAAGTTTTCATGTTTCTAAACTGCCACTCATTATGGCATGAAGGCATAAATCATGAAAGCAACATATTATGGTTGGCTTTTTTTGGAATGGAACAATCAGTGGATTATTATGCTATAAAACATGTGTAGAGATGCACACTGATGTTTTTCCACGTCATTTCTCCCTTCTTTCCTTTCACCAGCACACTAATTAAACACTTAAGGATATTGCCAGGACTCTGTTCTCTAGGCACCCACTGTAATTATCACAATGCTGGGATTGTATAACTTTGGTCCAAAAAAAGAAGGGTGCAATTTAAAAGCAAAGTGAAACATGCAATGAGATGTAGAAACTGGGAATGCTAATTAATAGATTATAGTCAGCTAGCAGTATGCCCTAATTAAACTCTGCATTCATTATACTCTGTATAGCTTTATTGAGTTGGTCATTTCACCCTTTATAAGGAAGATAGTTAGTTTAATAGGATTTCTTGTAATTAAACAGATTTCTTTGTTTAGGCTATGGACAAGGGATTTCTCTGTGATCTGTGCAGCTTGGATCTGTCCTTTGCATTGATAAAATGTGTTTAATTTGTTCCCCTTTACATTATCTCCTTACTGGGAAGGGGTGTGAGCGAAGACTGCTTCACTCTCTGCTTGCATCACTTATGCTGGGTTTCTGCTTTTGAAATATATAAGAGCCCCAGTGGGGCTCTTGTACATTTCAAAGGCTCAGGCACCAGGGAGTGCAGAGCCAGTTCCCTCCTGGCCCCACACTCCCTGCAGGTTTTCCACTTTTGAACTGTAGCAAGAGCGCCCTCAGAGCTTTTGCTACAGTTCAAAGTTGGAAGCACCCTTATTGACTAATTGAATAGTCGATGGATATCCCATCACTATTCGATTAGTTAATTAATCTAAATTTAACATCCCTATTACAATTGTATATTCTCTATTCTCTCAATCTGGAAGGACACACAATCAGACTTTCTTTGTTTTGGTGGGGGGAGAGGGATCCTTCCTGTACATTTTTGAGCACGGATAGCAGAAACAGAGACCACAACACAGAGGTTTGGGAATATTGTTTTTTCCATGGATAGCACACTTGTTCTAGTAACAATTGTCAGTGTGTCTGGGGTTTTCATAAGTAAGCAAGAAAACGATCAGCCATATGTCAAAGAATTTTTCCTGGTCTTGGAAAAGTTTCCTGTTGCAAAGCACATTGACCGCTGAGGGAGAAAATGAACACCAAGGTTGACATGGCAGAAATGGCAAAGGGATCCTGCATCCCGAAATATGCGTATTTATTGTGAAGCAGCTTGGTGTGTCGGTATTTGCATCTGGAAACAGTAACTAACATTTCTGTTCATTCTTAAACATTTCCTTTCTTTTGAGGAATGAGGTGAATAGATGTGGCAGACACGACATATAAATGGATCATCCAGTATAGATATAAACGTGAACAGCTGAAAATTTGAGTTCATTGCTATGAGGGGGAATTTTCCATGGTTTGCAGTAGGAAATGTTTTTGAGAGTTGATTTGCCAGATTAAATCTGTTAATTTATTGGAAGCACTTTGACAATTTGACTGTTTTGGTGTTGCTTCCCTGATGCTTCCCATGTAAATTTTTGGGGCCACATATCCATATAAGAAAATGATTAAAAAGTGTGAAGTGCTTGCTCTGTGAATTTGTGGAACACAAAATAAAAACTATTTACTGTTATAAAACTTTGCCTTTGCCTTTACTGATCAAGAGAAAGCACAGTGACTTTCACCAAAACACACATTTGCTGGTAAAGAAAAAGCTCAGAATGGACAATAGCTCACAACTGTGTGTAAGACCAGCTATCATTGCTGAAATTGTGAGAGGGGGTGGAGTGAAGGGGAAACTGAGGAGTCCCAGAAAGTGGGAAGGAATGTGTGGACATGGGGAAGGTGGTGTTGCTTGACAAAGAATTGTGCATGTACTGCAGATCTGCTCACTCTGCAGCATTATTAAAGACTTGAGCATCTCTGTTTATTTTTCCATTACTTTTCTTATCTGCTCAGCTGTATCCCTAGCAAATGTTTGATTCTCTTTTCTGTCCTGCCTTTTGGCTTCCCAGCACTCCTTCATTCCTTTTCCTCTGTAGAGCAGTGCTGCAGCACCTGCACGAACATGTTGTCTTTTCTGCGTCTTGTCATCTCTCTTATCTGCTGGAAGCAGTTAGCAGGGATGCATAGGGTGTACCACAGGGACAGATGTGCTGAGGCACAGACAGACAATGCATAGAAGGATTGTTAAATTCCAGTATAGCATTAAAACATTTTACGAATAAGCACCTTTTGCAGCATACTGTCACTGATCTTTGCCAGGCACACACATCTGCACGTATCTAAAGCGTGAATGTTGTGGGTGGTGAGGTGGGATTGTGTATACGGGCCAAAGAAAATATAAGTGTCTATAGGGCTTGCTGTGCAGCTTTGCAGGGAACTCCTTCTAAAATTATCCCTAACTTTTCCACAGGCAGGGATCATTCTAGCAGATAAACCAGGGAACAGCTAATACATGCTTGTGTCTTTCACCCTGCTTTATATGCAGCTCACCTGTGTGCCACTTTTGTCCCTGCACAAGTGATTGCCGAATGGCTTGGGACAGTGTCCAATAATGGGGGAAGGAACAAAACTCCACTGCCATGGAATCTGTGGCAGTGGATTAACAAGTACCTTCTGGAAACTTTCCTCAAGATCTCTCTGGAAGATTCCCTTGAGATCTCGATGTCCATCAACACCCCATTTGGCTGTACCAATTAGCTACACAGAGCAATGTCCAGTTTACATCAACACAGCCAACCCTCCCACTTTTCTACACCCATCTCTGTACTCCATAAGCCACATGTACTTAGGGTAAGGCTAGTTTACACCGGTTTTTCCAGAGGGTATCCCGTGAGGTATCTTGGAAGAACTGTTCTGCGTCCAGGGAACGCGTTTGCTTTACAGTGTCCTCTAAAGTGTCCATTGAGCTGTTGGTGATGGAAATGGGATCACACTGAGGATAGTGTCAAGCTCTTTATACAAAGGACAGGTCTTAGGTGCAGCCCTGAAGCAACAGTTTGCTTTTCTTGCCTCATTGTATGCTTGCCTCAGCTCCTTTATTTTTGTTTTGCACTGAGAAGTGTCCCAATCATAGCCCTTTCCGCAGAAGCCTCGAGAAATGTGCCTATGTGTATCCCAATTCCTATGGGCTAATCACACCTGGGACTGTACAGACTCTTCTCCTCATATACTGATCTGATCCAGCTGCTCTGCAGTGGTCCAAGTGAGAGAACTTTTGGTCCAATAGCCAGCCATGGTCATCCAGGAAGACCAGGGTTTGCATGGGTGAGGGGTGGATTGCTGTTTACCTGGCTGCAAGCCAGCAGAGTTCAAACTGCTGACCAGAATGGTCAGCGTTGGCATTCTGGGACATTTCGTAGAGGCCAATAAAAACAGATGTGTCTACACTGGATGTTTGTTGACAATAAAGAGACAGGGAAAGAAAAAAGTCTCTAGTAAGGGTTGAAGTTTTTTGTCAGTGAAACTGAGCACTTTTCATGAAATGAGGTAGGTATATTACCTTTAGATAAAATCTTTTAAAGTAATTATTTACAGATGAGTAAACTGGATCAGAGAGTAAGTGATTTATCTAAAATTGTCATGGCAATCAGTAGAGTTTAAGGAATCATTCTTCTTCTTCGAGGTATGTCCCCATGGGTGCTCCACATTAGGTCAGTGCGCCACCGCCAAGCTTCAGATTGGAGATTTCAGAGCAGTGTCCCTGGGGCCGTGCATGCACACGCCTGCAGCCTTAGGTCGCAGTCATCGCGTCCCCGTTCTCCCTCCCCCCTCTTCTTAGTTCCTTTTCTACCGTCTCTCGCTATAGATGGACTCAGCAGTGCTCCCTAACTTCTTCATGTCTACTTAATTATCGCTGTTTAAAACCAAGGTTTTTCTCTCCCCAGTTTATTAGTATTGTAGTTAGTTTTAAAAAAGAAAACTAGATTAGTATAAGTTATTCTCTCAGTTAACCCCTTCCTGTAGTTACTGTTTTCAGCGTCATGCCCGGCTCACCAGGTTTTAAATGCTGCACGTAATGTAAGGAGCCTATCCCCATATCAGATGGGCGTTCACAATGTGTGCATTGCCTCAGAGCAGCTTATCACCCAAAAATGCCCTCATTGTGCAAAGTTGAAATCGCGAGCACGGAAAGACAAAGACCTCCGTCTCAAGCTATTTTTACTTGAAGATTCCCTCAGACTAGGTTCAGACCTGAGCCAACAGCCTGAGGAACGTAAACAGCGGGGAACCAAAAAGCCCGCCAAAAAGCGAGCCTCTTTTTTACCTCAGGGGGCTACGGCACCGAAACGGCCGTCTCCCTCACAGCTGGTGCCGAGAACAGTGGTGGCACCGCGCCTCAGTACATATGATGCTTTGGGCGACTCGAGCTGCCAGCACAGCTAACAAAACAGACATGCGCTAAACCATGCTCTGAGGCATCTGGCTTCAATTTGTCTGCCTCATCAGCTGCAACAGCATCCGGCACTGATATGATCTTGTGGTGCAGCATATGAGTGCGGCGCTGATCATATCAACAGGCACTTCTGCCTGCACCACAGAGACGCCTTAACACGGTGCTAGTCTCCTCAGCACTGAGGCATGATTCAACGCCTCCAGTAGCGTCCGTTCCTCCCACTATGGCACTGACAACATCAGTTGGGCACTACACTCAACACAGAGACTTGTTACTCTCATGTACTTTTAACTCACCATTTTTAGACCCTGATCGCGCTCCTGCTATGTTAACATCACAGAGATCACTTGCTCAGGAAAGATTTTCATCCGAATCTGAAGATGAATTCTCTAGGGGTTTTTCCCCCAGAAAAGTCTCCTAACACAGATCAGACTATTTACTCTTCCAGACCCTACCAAGAATTTGGGAATATGCCTTCATATTATGGCAATCCCTGGGTACCCCCACCCACGCCATTCCCCCACTGGCAATACTGGGACAAATGGCAATATTATCAAAAGCACCAGCACGTTGGGAATGACGCAGAGTGCAATATTCCCCTTCTAAACGATGATGATGCACTTTTCCAAGACCTCTTTAAACATATAGTTGCTGAATTAAACCTCTTCAGGAGGTTGTGGAGAATCAGCATGAGTTAACTGACACATTGCACTCAGTAACACCATCTAAAATAGCACTGCTAATTAATCCAGCAATAATGGAACCAGCAAAGAGGGTGTGACAAACTCCGGCATCTTATCTGTTCTCAGAGGCAGAAGAAATTGAAGTATTATGTTCCACCCAAGGGATCTGAATTGCTCTTTATTCACCCAGTACCTAATTCCCTCATGGTGTAGGCTGCACAATAAAAATCTAATCAGCAACAATTTCAGTCCACTCCATCAGACTGTGATAGCAAAAGATTTGACTCATAGGACGCAAAATATACATGTCTTCTGCTTTACAATTTCGTATTTCTAACTACACGGCTTTATTAAGCAAATATGACTACAGAAATTACACCAAACTTAATGACTTTATCACTGATATTCCCAAGGCTAAAAGACAGCAATACAAAGCACTAGTATTGGAGGGTTACGCGATTGCTAGAACAGCATTGCAAGCTGCAATAGACGCTGCAGACATGGCTGCATGATCCACAGCAACAGCATAGTCATGAGAAGGGTGTCATGGTTTAGCTCCATTCCATTCGCCAGATTCAATCTACGGTGGAAGATCTTCCTTTTCATGGTCAGAAGTTGTTTGCCGCTAACACAAACGAAATTCTCCACTCCATGAAAGATTCCAGAGTAATGCTTCGGTCCTTGGGAATCCACAACCAGGCACCTAGAAGAAGACAATATAGATATGAGCCCTATCTGAGACCTCGATACCCATCATATGCCCAACGTTACAACAGACAAGACCAACACCTGAGAGGCAGAATCCAATGATGCCACCCTTCCTCTACCAACTCCCAATAGTCGCAGCAGTCCAATAAGCAAATTTGAACATCAGGTTGAGGGTTGTGAGAGCCTCTCACCTATTCCAACGCCATCGTCACAAGCAAACTTGTTCCATTATTGACTGCTACCCTTCTTTAACAACTGGCAGCATATAACCTCTGACAGATGGGTCCCCCAGATAATTGAGATAAACTTTATCCCCTTAGTGCAGTGGTCACCAACCAGTAGATCGGGATCTGCTGGTAGATCTTAGAGCCTCTGACAGGTGATCCTGACTGGTTTGGCCAGGAGACTATCAAGCGCTGGCACTTCAGCTGCCCCTCCTACCACTGCCTAGCTGTTCTTGCCCAGAGCCTCAGAGCTGCCCCTGGGAGCTTCCTGCTTGTTGTGCAGGGTGGGGGAAACAGAGGCAGGGGGCATTGATGTCACTCTGTCCCCCTCCCTTGTACCTCATATTAATAGAGTGAGGAGGCGGGTCCTCAGCAAAGGGGTGGAGCAGGGGTATTTGGGTTTGAGGTAGATCCTGGACTGACTTAAATTCAAAAAGTGATCTTGTGCTTAAAAAGGATGGAGACCACTGCCTTAGTGTCTCTACCCCCTTCCTGGTCCCTCTTCAGGGACCACTCTCACAAGATTCTACTTCAACAAGAGAGAGCACCTTTTGCACATAGGTGCGATAGAGCCAGTCCTCACAAAATTTAGAGACAAGGGGTTCTGCTTCCATTACTTCTTGATGGAGAAAAGATTGGGAGGCTGGAGACTCATCTTAGACCTTTGAACCCTCAATAAATTCATTCAGAAACAAAAATTCAAGATGGTAACGCTTGCCACTACATTACCGGCATTGGAACAGGATGATTGTTTTTTGCCCCTGGACTTGCAAGAATGCATACTTTCACATTGCCATCCACGCTGCTCACAGATGTTTTCTTCGTTTCGTTGTAGATTCTCAACATTAGCAATACAAGGTGCTTCTATTTGGACTCTCTACAGCCCTGAGGGTCTTTTCAAAGGTTTTTGTGGTTGTCACAGCATATCTGAGAAAACTAAGCGTTATCATATTTCCTTACCTGGATGACTGCCTCCTGAAGTCACGCTCACATAATGATTCCTGCTGTTCTCTGTGAGTCAAAAGGCACCTTGGCCTGCAAGTGAATGAAGACATCTCCTACACAAAAGATACAATTTATAGGCGCATGCCTCTACTCAACAAGGGCCACCACATCCCTCTCTGGACCGTTTCCAAAAAATTGTGGCCTCGGTAAACACCTTACAATCCAGCCCCCACACAACAGCACTCGAATGCCTTTGGCTGTTGGGGCACATGGCAGTATGCAATTTTGTTGTCAACAATGCTCGCCTTCACATGAGTTGCTTACAGGGCTGGCTGGAACAGGTTTACAGACCCAGTGTCTACCCACTATCCAAATACTTAGTCCTCCCAATGATAGTAAGGAGTCCTTACACTGGTGGTTAAGTCCACAGAAACTTTATTCTGGAGTCCCCTTCCACCCACCATAACTGTCTGTCTCCATGACAATGGATGCGTCTTGTACAGGATGGGGCACCTACCTAGAACATCACACATGCCATGGTCTGTGGTCCAGCAGCAAAAAGAACCTACGCATAAATGTCCTGGAATTCCGTGCAGTCAGGAATGCATGCGTCAATTTCCTTCTGTTCATCACCAACAATGTCACAACAATATTTTATATAAATCGTCAGGGTGGAGCCCGACCTCGACCACTTTGCACAAAGGCCATTTGGAACTGGTGCTTGAAACACAACATACATATTATGCAGTGCACCTCCTGGGTACTCTGAACACAACAGCAGAACCCTCCCGACCAAATACAAGTGGCAAATGAATCTGCACCAAAGACCTAAAAAAGAGTCACCGTGGCTTAACCACCATGTAAAAGAAGCAGTGAGGGACAAAAAGGCATCTTTCAAGAAATGGAAGTCCAATCCCAGTGACATAAATAGAAAGGAATATAAACACTGTCAAATCAAGTGTAAAAATGTAATAAGAAAAGCAAAAAAAGATTTTGAGGAACAGCTAGCCAAAAACTCAAAAAACAATAGCAAAATGTTTTCTAAGTACATTAGAAGCAGGAAGCCTGCTAAAAAACCAGTGGGTCCCCTAGGCAATCGAGATACAAAAGGAGCAATCAAGGACGATAAAGCCATTGCGGAGAAGCTACATGATTTCTTTGCATCAGTCTTCACGGCTGAGGATGTTTGGGAGATTCCCAAACCTGCACCATCCTTTGTGGGAGATGAATCTGAGGAACTGTACTGGATTGAAGTATCATTAGAGGAGGTTTTGGAACAAATAGAAAAACTTAACGTGAACAAATCACTGGGACCGGATGGCATTCACCCAAGGGTTCTAAAAGAACTCAAATAGGAAATTGCAGAACTGTTAACTGTGGCTTGTAATCTATCCCTTAAATCGGCTTCCGTACCTACTGACTGGAAGATAGCTAGAGTGACACCAATATTTAAAAAGGGCTCTAGAGGCGATCCCGGGCAATTACAGACCGGTAAGTCTAACGTCGGTACCGGGCAAATTAGTCGAAACAATAGTTAAGAATAAAATTGTTAGGCACGTAGAAGAACATAATTTGTTGGGCAAAAGTCAACATGGTTTCTGTAAAGGGAAATCATGTCTTACTAATCTATTAGAGTTCTTTGAAGGGGTTAACAAACATGTGGACAAGGGGGATCCAGTAGATATAGTATACTTAGATTTTCAGAAAGCCTTTGACAAAGTCGGCTCACCAAAGGCTCTTGTGTAAATTACATTGTCATGGGATAAGAGGGAAGGTCCTTTCATGGATTGAGAACTGGTTAAAAGACAGGAAACAAAGGGTAGGAATAAATGGTAAATTTTCAGAATGGAGAGGGGTAACTAGTGATGTCCCCCCAAGAGTCAGTCCTAGGACCAATCCTATTCAACTTATTCATAAATGAAGAGAAAGGGGCAAGTAGTGAGGTAGTAAAGTTTGTGGATGATACTAAACTGTTTAAGATAGTCAAGACAGAAGCAGACTGTGAAGAACTTCAAAAAGATCTCACGAAGCTGAGTGATTGGGCAACAAAATGGCAAATGAAGTTTAATGTGGATAAGTGTAAAGTAATGCACGTTGGAAAAAATAACTCCAACTATACATATAATATGATGGGGGCTAATTTGGCTACGACAAATCAGGAAAGACATCTTGGAGTTATCGTGGATAGTTCTCTGAAAACGCCCACACAGTGTGCGGTCAAAAGGCAAATAGAATGTTAAGAATTAAAGAAAGGGATAGAAAATAAGACACAGAATATCTTACTGCCCCTGTATAAAACTATGGTACGCCCACATCTTGAGTACTGTGTACAGATGTGGTCTCCTCACCTCAAAAAAGATATTTTGGCCTTGGAAAGGGTTCAGAAAAGGGCAACTAAAATGATTAGGGGTTTGGAACGGGTCCCATATGAGGTGAGGCTAAAGCGCCTGGGACTTTTCAGTTTGGAAAAGAGGATACTGAGGGGGGATATGATAGAGGTATATAAAATCATGAGTGGTGTGGAGAGGGTGAATAAAGAAAAGTTATTCATTAGTTCCCATAATATAAGGACTAGAGGACACCAAATGAAATTGATGGGTAGCAGGTTTAAAACTAATAAGCGAAAGTTCTTCTTCAAACAGCGTGTAGTCAACCTGTGGAACTCCTTGCCAGAGGAGGCTGTGAAGGCTAGAACTATAACATAGTTTAAAGAGAAGCTAGATAAATTCATGGAGGTTAGGTCCATAAAAGGTTATTAGCCGGGGGTAGGAATGGTGTCCCTGGCCTCTGTTTGTCAGAGGCTGGAGACGGATGGCACGAGACAAATCGCTTGATCATTGTCTTCGGTCCACCCCCACCGGGGCATCTGGCGCTGGCCACTGTCGGCAGACAGGCTACTGGGCTAGATGGACCTTTGGTCTGACCCAGTACAGCCATTCTTATGCACATATTGGCAGTCATCTTCTGACACCCCACCATAGATTTGTTTGCCACACAATCCAACAAGAAATGTCCCCCTATTCTGTTCCAGGGTGGTCATCAGCAAGGACTACAGCAAGGACTATTCAATGGGAGATGCTTTCCTCATCTGCTGGTCATCCCACCTAAAGTACGCCTTTCCTTCTATACCCCTGTTGAACAGGGTCATCCACAAGACAAGGAGAGACAAAGCCCATCTAATACTTATAGCTCCAGCATGGCCATGCCAACCATGGTTCCCTTTCTAATGGCGATGTCCTGCACATCACCGATCCACCTACCTTACAGCGAGGATCTCCTTTTTCAGCAGGGTCCCCATGTCATCCAACCGAACTTCCTCTTGCTACACTTGAAGGTGTTGCTCCTGGATGGTTTTGTGAGCTAGAACTGACTTGCTCACAACAAGTACAAACAGTCCTTTTACCCAGAAGGGCGCAGAGCACCCCTAAGACTTACCTTCAGAAATGGAAAAGATTCTTGACGTGGCGTGCATACCACTACGTAGCTCCTTCAACATCTTCCTTAGCTACTGTCCTTGACCTATCTTCTGCACTTTAAACAAGAAGGCCCTGCAATAAGTTCCCTTAAAGTTAATCTTGCTGCTATTACTACCTTCCACTCTAAGATAGATGACTTGTCCATATTTGCACATCTACTCACCAAGAGGTTTTTAAAGGGTATTCAGGCACTCTATCCAGATATCAATCCACCAACACAACCATGGGACCTGCATTTAGTATTGAATGCTTTAATCTCAGCCACCTTTTGAACCAATGGCCACCACTTCATTATTACACTTACCCATGAAAACTGTTTTCCTCGTAGCCATTACCTCGGCGAGATGGGTGGGAGAGATTGTAGTCCTAATGGCGGATCCCCCATATACCACCTTTTTTAAAGACAAGGGCACTTTACGTACCTGTTCCAAATTTCTCCCCAAGGTGCACTCATTCTTCCACCTCAGTCAGACAATACACCTTCCCACCTTCTTCCCCAAACTGCACACCAATTCCTTTGAGATGAAAATGCACACCCTTGACCTGTGCAGAGCGCTCTTTTTCTACCTACAATGAACTAAATCTTTTCAGACGTCTCCGAGACTCTTCTTCGATAGTAATCCACAATAAGGGCAGGCCATCTCATCACAGAGACTCTCCCACCGGATCTCGGATTGCATCAAAGTCTGTTACTCGCAGTCAGACGTGCCCCCTCCATATAGCATAAGGGTGCACTCAGCCAGAGCCATGGCTACCTCATTAGAATTCCTCTGCAAAGTACTCCTAAGAGGCATTTTCATGGCTGCTATACTGTCTTCCGACCACACGTTTGCAAAGCCGTATGCACTTATACAGGGACCTCTCTCCAACCTGAAACTAGCTAAGGCAGTTCTTTCCACTGCTTTTCTGCCAGATCTGAAGTCCCTATCTCCCTAATGAGAAATAGCTTTGTAGTCACCTAATGTGGAGCACTCACGAGGACATCTCTCTCTCTCTCTTGAAGAGGAGGTTACTCACCTCAATAGTAATTGATGTTCTTCAAGATGAGTGTCCCTGTGGGTGCTCCACAACCCTCCCTTCATTCCCTCTACTTTGGGATTCTGGCCTTATCATAGCATCATTCCGGGGTAGAGAAGGAACTGAGGAGGATGGAGGGGCCCGCACATGCACAATGACTGTGCCCTAAGAGCGTGTGGCTGCAGGTGGTGCATGTGCGGCTCCAGGGACACTGCTCTGAAATCTCCAATCTGAGGCATGGTGGCAGTGTACTGACCTAATGTGGAGCACCCAGAAGGATACTCCTCTTGAAGAACGTCATTACTATTGAGGTGAATAATCTCCTCTTCTGTTTATTTCTCTAACCTTTGGACTAAAATACAGTGTTCAGTTACTAGTGCAGATGAGTTACTAGTACTATATTTTGCTCAGAGCATTATACAAGTATTACAGAAGGACTTAGTGAGTCTTGTTGGTTGGAGTGTGCTATTAAGTGTTCGGTAGAGATTTTTTTATGTAAGGGGCACCTTTCTTTGTCTTCAATTTATTCCCAGAACATTTTCAGGCTTCATTTAGCCTATCTGGTTGCCAGATTTACTTGTTGGTCCTTGTGCAATGCAGCCAGAGTTCAGTTTTTAGGTTAGAAAGCCATTGGTGAATTGAGGCACTAGCTGTTTCTAATGGCATGTCATTAACAATTAAATTCTGCATGGTCTCCTATATAACTGCACACAGGAAGGATGAGATCCTGTTGCGTTTTCTCATTGTTGCCTTCAGTCTGTGAATTTCATTTCCACTGAGCCCATAAATATTTCATGAATGCCATATCAAGCACTTATATTTTCATGAAGCATATAGCTCACTTTACTTCCTAAAGATATTTTTTTGACATATAGCTTTCATATATTATGATGAGAGATAAAGGTTTGTGAGGTAATATATTTTATTGGATCAACTTCTGTTGGTAAGAGAGACAAGCTTCTGAGCCACACAGAGCTCTTGCTCAGGCCTGGAAAAGGAAGAGCTCTGGGTGGCTCAAAATTTCTCGCTTGCCAACAGCAGTTGAGTCAGTAAAAGATACTACCTCATCCATCTTGTCTTTCCTTTAAACCCTTTTTTAGGGCAGCAGGTATGGATGGTGACAGTTCTGCTATTGTTACCTGCACAGCGTGTGCCATGTTTGTCTTCCTCCCGGAAGAAAGAACGGATTTCATCTGCACTAAGTGCAAGCTGGTCGCCATTTTGGAGGAAAAAATTAGAGGACTGGAGGCCCAAGTGTCGACTCTGCGTTCGATCAGAGAGGATGAAGACTTCCTCGATAGAAGGCAGAGTTTAATACTGCAAGCAAGACAGGCAGAAGAGCCAGAGAGGGCAGTACAGGACGAGGAAGAGAACTGGCAGCATGTAACTTCAAGAAGGAAAAAAAGGCCAGCACAGGAATCCCCAATTCCTACAGAGGTAAGTAATCGCTTTCAGGCTCTCTCCACAGGCTCAGCGATGCAGAATGCTTTGGAAGGGACCTCACAAGGAAGAAATCAGAAGACAGCCACTTCAACTGGAAGGCATGGGATGCATAGTCCTAGGGATGGAGATTCCAGGACCACCACCCCCAAAAGAAGAAGGTGGGTGGTGGTGGTCAGGGACTCTCTCCTAAGAGGGACTGAGCCATCCATCTGCTGTCCGGACCTGGATTTTCGAGAGGTGTGCTGCTTACCGGGAGCTTGAATTCAGGATGTGACTGAGAGGCTTACAAAACTGATCAAACCTTCGGATCGCTACCCCTTCCTGCCTCTCCATGTGGGAACTAACGATACGGCCAAGAACGACCTTGAGCGGATTACTGCGGATTATGTAGAGTTGGGAGGAAGGATCAAAGCTTTCAGAGCACAAGTGGTGTTCTCATACATCCTCCCTGTTGAAGGGAAAGGACTGGGTAGGGATTGTCGAATTGAGGAAGTAAATGCGTGGTTGCACAGGTAGTGTCTCAGAGAGGGCTCTGCTTTCTTCGACCATGGGACTCTGTTCTGGGCACAAGGATTGTTAGGAAGAGATGGGATCTACCTGACAAAGAGAGGAAGGAACATCTTTGCGGGCAGGCTTGCAAACCTGGTGAGAAGGGCTTTAAACTAGGCTCGTCGGGGGACGGTGACCAAAACCCTGAGGGGAGTGGGGAAGTCGGATACCAGGAAGAAATGCAAAGAGGAACGAGCAACAAAGGAGGACCCGTGATTCGAATGGAGAAGATAGGGCAATCAACTGGTTATCTAAGGTGTTTGTACACCAACGTGAGAAGCCTGGGTAACAAACAGGAAGAATTGGAGGCCCTGGCCCAGTCCAAGAACTACGATTTGATTGGGATAACAGAGACGTGGTGGGATGACTCGCATGACTGGAGCGCTGTCATGGAAGGGTATAAACTTCAGGAAGAACAGGCAGGGGAGAAAAGGAGGAGGAGTTGCACTGTATGTAAGAGAGCACTATGATTGCTCAGAACTCCAGTATATAGAGGAAGAAAAGCCTGTTGAGAGTCTGTGGGTCAAATTTAGAGGTGTAAGCAACAGCAGTGATGTTGTGGTTGATGTCTGCTACAGGCCGCCGAATCAGGTGGATGAGGTAGATGAGGCTTTCATCGGACAACTGAGAGAAGTTTCCAGATCACAGGCCCTGGTTCTCATGGGGGACTTGAATCACCCTGACATCTGTTGGCAGACCAATACGGCAGTACACAGACAATCCAGGAAGTTTTTGGAGAATGTTGGGGATAACTTCTTGGTACAAGTGCTGCAGGATCGGACCAGAGGCTGTGCACAGCTTGACCTGCTTCTCACAAATAGGGAGGAGCTAATAGGGTAAGTAGGGGTGGGTGACAACCTGGGGAGCAGTGATCACGAGATGGCAGATTTCAGGATCCTGACCAAAGGAAGAAAAGAAAGTAGTAAAATACACTCCTTGAACTTCAGAAAAGCAGACTTCGACTCCCTTAGAGACCTGATGGGCAGAATCCCCTGGGATGCTAACATGAAGGGGAAAGGAGCCTAGGAGAGCTGGCAGTATTTTAAAGAAGCCTTATTAAAGGCACAGAAAGAAACCATTCCAATGCGTAGCAAATATGGTAGGAGACCGGATTGGCTTACCGGGGAAATCCTTGGTGAACTTAAGCACAAAAAGGGAGCTTACAAAAATTGGAAACTTGGACAGATGACCAGAGAGGGGTATAAATGTATAGCTCGAGAATGCAGGGGAGTTATCAGGAAGGCGAAAGCACAATTGGAATTGCAACTCGCAAGGGATGTGAAGGATAACAAGCAAGGTTTCTACAGGCACGTTAGCAAGAAGAAGGTGATCAGAGAGGGTGTGGGGCCCCTACTGGATGAGGGCAGTAACCTAGTGACAGATAATGTGGGGAAAGCTGAAGTACTTAATGCTTTCTTTGCCTCTGTCTTCACGGACAAGGTCAGTTCCCAGACTAATGCACTAAGTGACGCAATATGGGGCGAAGGTGGGACAGCCCTTGGTGGGGAAAGAACAGGTTAGGAACTATTTAGAAAAGCTAAACGTACATAAATCCATGGGTCTGGACTTAATATATCTGAGGGTACTGAGGGAGTTGGCAAATGTCATTGAGGAGCCTTTGGCCATTATCTTTGAAAAGTCGTGGAGATCCCGGATGATTGGAAAAAGGCAAATGTAGTGCCCATGTTTAAGAAAGGGAAGAACGACGATCCAGGGAACTATAGGCCGGTCAGTCTTACCTCAGTCCCTGGAAAAATCATGGAGGGGATCCTCAAGGAATCCATTTTGAAGCACTTGGAAGAGGGGAAGGTGATCAAGAATAGTCAGCATGGATTCATGAAGGGCAAGTTGTGCCTGACCAATCTGATTAGCTTCTCTGATGAGGTAACTGGCTCTGTGGATATGGGGAAGTCAGTGGATGTGATATACCTTGACTTCAGCAAGGCTTTTGATATGGTCTCCCACAACATTCTTGCCAGCAAGTTAAGGGAATGTGGATTGGATAAATGGACGGTAAGATGGATAGAAAGCTGGCTGGAAGGTCGGGCCCAGCGGGTAGTGATCAACGGCTCGATGTCAGGATGGCGGTCAGTTTCTAGCTGAGTGCCCCAAGGTTCAGTTCTGGGACGGGTTTTGTTCAACATCTTTATTAATGACCTGGATGAGGGGATGGATTGCACCCTCAGCAAGTTTGCAGATGACACTAAGCTAAGGGGAGAGATAGACACTCTGGAGGGCAGGGATAGAGTCCGGAGTGACTTAGACAAATTGGAGGATTGGGTCACAAGAAATCTGATGGAAATTCAACAAGGACAAGTGTAGAGTCCTGTACTTGGGATGGAAGAATCCCAAGCATTGCTATAGGCTGGGGACCAACTGGCTAAGTAGCAGTTCCATAGAAAAGGACCTGGGGGTTACACTGGATGAGAAGCTGGACATGAGTCAACAGTGTGCCCTTGTAGCCGAGAAGGCTAATGGCATACTAGGTTGCATTAAGAGGAGCATTGCAAGTTGATCCAGAGATGTGAGTATTCCTCTTTACTTAGCTCTGGTGAGGCCACATCTGGAGTATTGTGTCCAGTTCTGGGCCCCCAATTACAGGAACGATGTGGAGGCATTGGAGAGGGTCCAGCGGAGGGCAACCAAAATGATTAGGGGGCTGGAGCATATGACCTACGAGGAGAGGCTGAGGGAGTTGGGTCTATTTAGTCTGCAGAAGAGAAGAGTGAGGGGGGATTTGATAGCAGCCTTCAGCTTCCTGAAGGGAGGTTCCAGAGAGTCTGGAGAAAGGATGTTCACAGTAGTGATGGATGGCAGAACAAGGAACAATGGTCTCAAGTTGCGGTGGGAGAGGTCCAGGTTGGATATTAGGAAAAACGATTTCACTAGGAGGGTGGTGAAGCACTGGAATGGGTTGCCTAGGGAGGGAGTCTCCATCCCTAGAGGTGTTTAAATCCCGGCTTGACAAAGTCCTGGCTGGGGTTGATTTAATTGGGATTGGTCCTGCCTTGGGCAGGGGGCTGGATTTAATGGCCTTCTAGGGTCTCTTCCAGCTCTTTGAGTCTATGATTTTATGATTCTAATGTTGGACTGACACAGGTACAACTACACTGCATACATGGATTTTTATTATTCTTTCCTGAAGAGAGAAGCTGCAGTTAATATTTCTCAGTTCTCCCTTTCAAGTCTTGATGATTCAATCCAGTGATCAGTATTTCTGACTCTGGTAGTCTGCCCTGGATTACAATTTTGAATTTTGACTCCTTTGAAGCACAGGAAATTATTTTTAAAGGATAATAGTTATACAAGAAGACGGAAGTGGAGACAAATTATGGGGAGACCCTAAATTAGCATAATGTACAACCATATTTAAGGTGTTGTGATACTCCAGTTTTAATGATAAGGTTTTCCTTTTGGAGGAGCATTTTACTGCTTCAATTAATCCCTTTCTCTCCATGGTGTAAATTGTTTCAGCCTCCGAGTATCATATCCCACATTGAGACAAGACTTCTACTTATGCCAGACAGAGAAGTTCTATAGTGAGATTGTAAAAGGGGCAAAATGTATTAAGATCTGCTAAAATTTTCGTATGTATGCACTAACAATATTCAGAAATTATTTTTCAGTCACTTATTTTTAATCTTCTCATCCATGGAGGCCTCTAGAGCTCATGTGGAACTCTGTTCATTCCAAGTTGATAATTTAGAACAGTTTTGAGTGTTTTTTTGTGCGAACAATTACTATTGCTGGGATCTTTTTACAATTGGAAAATTCATGTTTTCATGCGGGATTTTGCTCTTACCTTAAAAATGTCACCTTCTGATCGAGATCAAGCCTAGAAAATCTCAGCCTTGAAGAGAAATATATTGGAAAGGAGTGTTGTACTGAAAGAATTATGCTTTTGTTCATATAATGTTAATGATGCACATGAAATAAATATCAGGAATTCTAGATTTTTATACCTTTCCTTTAATTTCTATTTCAACTGTTATAATTGAATTAATGGTGTTCATCTGTGATTCTATTCCTGCTTTTTTCAAAGAAAAGTAGTATGTGCAAAAGGGGGTATGGGTTAAAAAGGGAGTATATATGAATGTGCACCCTGTGCAGAAAGTGTCTTGATATGAAGTCTACATCTGTAACTGCATTATCATTACGTTTAGATTAAATACTATTAAATGGATATTAAGGTTGCAAAGTCAAGCATTCAAAAGTTAGTAAGTACTAAACTTTAAGATTTCTAATAGGGATATAATAGCGTAGCCAATTAACCAATGAGCAGAAGCTTATAGGTTAATGCTATAGACTACACACACATTTCCCTCACCCCACTTCCCCCCCAGTAAATTTTTAGCAGGCTAGCCAGCAGCCCGTCTCAGTCCTGGCTGTGACAGGTCTGGGACCTACCCCTGCTGGGGCTCTGCATTTAAAGTGTTTTAGGAACTGGGTGGGCAAGCAGCCCTGCTTAGTTCTGGCTTGCACCAGGCCCAGGAGCTCAGACCACCCCCCAGAAGGGCTGTTGCCACCCTGTGCTGCTGCCTCTTTATCAGAGGCAGCAGCAGAAGGTGACAGGTGGCTGCTCCACGAGGGGAGCTAGTTTTTAAACTGGTTCCCCTCGTGCACCAGGTCCCTCCTGGTACCCTGCAGGTGGCAGGGGGCTCCTTGGGAGTGAGGCCAGATTACACTGGCTGCCTGCCCTGATCCAGGGGATCAGAGAATAGTCGACTAATTGATAAGAATTCATGAGGTTAGTTGACTTTTCAGTTAACCAATATTTAACATCCCCAGTTTCCAATGTAATTTTAATTCAGCCCCTCTGCAAATGCATTGTGATGTAGTCTTTCAGGACATTTTAATGTCTTATGTTTTCCCATAGCGCTGTAAAATAATTAAGTGTGTTGAGGCTGTTCCCCACTTTGGCGCTCCAAATGCAGAAGGTAGGAACCCGCAAGAGAGCTTCAAAACCTTACATCTACAAGTACAAGGGGTACTTCAAAGTGGTTACAAAAAACTTCCCCCCAGAATCCTAATACACAGATTTTGGGGAATTTGCTGCCACCGTCAAGTGCTTTTTGATCCCTAAAAAACAGGTGAGCACTTGAAACCACCCTCAGGGGTATCCCAAGCTCTTTTGCTTCAAAAGAGCTTGAAAAAGAAAAGAGGAAAACAAGCTGCAGTCTCTGGTAGCTGACCCCTCAGTCAGAGGCATGCAGATACACACAGACAGACCTTCCAGGACACAAGAATCAAATCATCACCATAATAGAAGTGATTTTTACTACAAAACAAAAGATAAACTTGATAAAGCATACTTGGTTGATAGATGTTACAGAGCAACTGAGGAAACCGAATTAAAACAGAGAAGAAAAAAAAAAATCTCTGGCACAATGCTTTGATGGTAAAGGGGAAGGGGTGGCATAGAATCACGCAGAGCAGTTCAAACCAAACCACAAAATAAAGAAAAATTACCCTGAACGCTACTGGACTCTCATTTCCCTGGTACTCACTTCTAATTTGCTCTTTGTTCAGTTTGCTCCCATGCCCTGAATTTGGTGAGGGGGCATGGTAGTCCTGCCTGGGTTTAAATCATTCTGTGTGTGTGTCAACTCCTGGTCTAACTCCCACACAAAGAAAGCAGTCAGGGAACCTATATCCAGTTCAAATTTCAACCCTTTATCTCGAATGATTCTCCCAGCCCCCTTTGCTAGGTACCCGAGTTAGCCCCTTAGTCACTGGGTGCTGGTCAGTACTCCTGTTCATGACAAAATGCAACAGAAAGATGGTGCTCACTGAATGGGTAGCTTTTAGTATTTTTTTTTTTTTGTCCTTATTCATTGTGTGGTTCTGTACCTTACTTTACCACAATTTCCTCATAGGCTTTTTTAAATGGTATTCAACATGGATTTATGGAAAATAGATCCTGTCAAACTTACTTAATATCTTTTCTTGATGCAGTTACAGTTTTGGTAGTAGTGTTGATGAAATATGCTAAGACATCTTTAAGGTGATTAACTTGATGCTGCATAACATTTCAATTAAAAAAGTAGAATATAAAATTAATATACTACCCGTTAAATGAATTAAAAAACTGATAGGTCTCAAAGCATAATTGTGAACTGGAAATTATCAGTAAGTGGCTGTGTTTTTAGTGTTGTCCCACAGGGATAGGTTCTTGGTCCTATGCTCCCTAACTTTTTTATCAATGGCCTGGAAGCAAACAGAAAACAATCACTGATTATATTTGCACATGACCCTAAAATTAGTGTAGTGGTAATAAAAATGAAGAGGATGGGTCACTGAGAGAGTGCGATGTGAAGTGCTTGGTAAGCTGGGTACAAGCAAACTATCTGCATTTTAATACAGAGAAATGTAAATATATACATCTAGTCACAAAAAAATGTAGGACACACTTTCAAGACGGGGAACTCTACTCTGGAAGCAGTGACTTTAGAAAAGATTTGGGTGTCCCAGTTAGGGGCATTAAGGACTAGTCTGTTGACTAGTCAATCCCCCTCCCCCTCCCCCCAGCTGCCTCTATGAAATAGATGCAGCAAAGGGGGAGGAAAGGGGTACTTCAGAGCGGCAGCACCGTACAACTGCCCCTTTAAAACCAAAGCACCATGGAGCCTGGAGTCAGCTGGGACTCCCTAGCTAACCCCAGGTTCCGAGTGGCATTTCCCTAGAACCCAGGGTCAGCTGGGGTCAGCTTTGCATGGTATTTCCCTGGAACCTGGGGTGGGCTGGGGAGTCCCCAGCTGACCCTGGGCCCCATGGCTGTCCCTTTGAAACACGGAGGCAGCGTTTCAAAGGGGCAGTGCCGCACAGCTGAGCCAAGCATCAGTTGTGCGGCGGCTGCCCCGTTGAAACACTGCTTCTGTGTTTCAAAGGGGCAGCCGTGGAGCCCAGGGTCAGCTGGGGACTCCCCAGCTGGTCCTCAGTTCCGTTGGAATGCAGCACAGCATGGAGCCTGGGGCCAGCGGGGACTTTGAGTCCCCCGCTTACCCTGGCCTCCCTGGCTTTGAAATGCACAAGAGCCCCCCGGGGACTCTTGTACATTTCAAAGCAGGCACCCACGTGTAGCCTGGAGTCAGCGGGAGTTCCCACTGGCCCCAGGCTGTACACGGAGTTCTGCATTCCTCCTTTGAAATGTACAAAAGTACATTTCAAAGGAGGAATGCAGAACTGCCTATCGACTAGTAGAGTAGTCGATGGAAATGCCATTGACTACTCGGCTAATCAATTAACCACATTTCAATATCCTTAGTTCCAGTGGATAATTAGCAGAACATGAGCTCACAGTGCAATACTGTGGTCAAAATGGCTAATATGATCCTTGGATGCATAAACAGTGGAATCTTGAGTAGGAGTAGATATTTTTATCTCTGTAGTTGGCACGGATGCAACCACTACTGGAATGCTGTATCCAGTTCTGGTGTCTGCAGTTCAAGATGGTTGTTAATGAACTGGAGAGGTTCAGAGAAGAGTCACCAGAATGACTTAAAAATTAGAAACATGTCTTAAAGAGTTCAGTTTATTTAGATGAACAAAGAAAAGTTCTTGATCATGATTGATAAGTACTTACATGGGGAATAAATATTTGATGATGGCCTTTGCAATTTAGCAGAGAAAGGTACAGCACAAGCCAGTGGCCAGAAGTTGAAGATAGATAAATTCATACTGGAAATAATGTGTAATTTTATTTAACAATGAGAGTAATTAACCATTGGAACAATTAACCAATGGTCATGGTGTATTCTCTATCACTGGCAGTTTCTGAATCATTACTGGATGAATTGTTTTAGGGAAGTTCTATGGCCTGTGTTATATAGGAGTTCAGACTAGGTCTCAATAGTGCTGTCTAGCTTAGGAATCTGATGCTATGATAACATTTAAAATGTCAGCTTCAAAGATTAAAGTTCAAAAGTGTTTTATGAGCAGCTGAAAACCAAGTTTTATAATGGAAAGTGTTAGCCAACCAGAGCTATAAGCATTACACTGGTTCAACCAGTGATTTCAAGGCATTCATGCTTAGAATAGGAGTAGATTGATGTTAACATGAGCTGCATTAATGTTTCTAATAAATCATAGAGTGCATATTTGGGGCTGTGCTCCTCAACCATAAGGGAAGAGAGGCCTCAATGTTTTTAGAGATTCTTTCTTCCCTGTTAGAACAAGGAAGTGATGCACTTACTGGTCTCACATTTCACATTTTAAAGGTTCTGGATATTTTAATGGAGTTTGAAGTTCAAGATTTAAATGGCTTAAACGGAATGTTTCACTTGTTGATCGTATTCCTTTAAAAATTAAATTAAATGTTTGAGGAGAAACAAGCGAAAATAATAGGTATGGAAAGATGGCTAGGTGGTAAGATTTAGTAAGATGTATAGTTTCTGGGGATATTTAAAGTATGCTAGTGAAGAGTGTAGTTTGATTAGTTTTTAATGTGCTTTGACATTAACCTTGGAATTTTGTAATTGTTCTTCATCCTGGCACAAATAAATTATTTGATTCTGTTTCAAAATTTGGCTTTGTTCAGAACATAGTATTATTTGGGCAGAGAAGCAGACTGTGATGGAACTATTATGCTTTTTGTATGAAGGAAACACTTCTTTTTATATTGCGGTTTCCTGTGAAGCTTCAGTAGTCGTAGTAGTAGTTTGGGTCTTTCAAAAATTGATTGAAAAGAGCCTTTAGTTTCTGGAGATAATACTTTTGAAAGAGCATTAATCACTAATGCTGTCTGAAAGTACAGGAGCTAGAATTGTTGCACATCACCTCCTTTCAGGTCTATCCATCTTACTGTATTGTGTCCTCTGACTTTTTAGACACAACTCATAATCTTCTCAGGAAGCAGACCAGCAAGTCAACCTGTCCTTTCTACAGTTACTCCAGACTAAGAGGACTTTAGTTGACTTTGGTTGTTTGGCTTAGCGATTACCTTACAGTTCTATTGAAAAAAATCTAAAACCTTTCTTTGCTCCCTCATATAAATCCATATGCAAGAGGAGCACAAAGCAGCCAGGGGACGGGACTTGTGGTCAGATTCCCCTTGTCTGGCCCAAAAATAAAATAAAGAAAATGCTGGGTAAATCTTCTAGTATGATATGTTAGGGGAAAGTAAAAGATATAAAATAATGAATATAACAAACAAAGCACATTTGGCAACTTCTGTTTATCATTCCCACAGTAAAGTGAGAACTTGATGAACTTAAAAGACTAGTTTTTAAAAACTCCATTATTAACAAGTATATAACTTGTGAAACAAGTTGCTGCATAATATTTTGAAAAGAGTGTAGAAAAAGCCCCCAAACTTAAATATGTATTCATTTAATTAGTGGGGAAAAGAAAATATGCTAAACTATGTCCCCTCAGGTAGCCACACTTCCCTGGGTGCTTTGGTATGGGCCATAGGCCCTGAGTTCCTGCTCGCCCCTTTTCCCCCGAAGGAGGAGGTTCAGGGTCTGCTCTTTAGGGTTCATACAATTCGGCCCTTCAATACCCCTTGGGCTAGTTCTCCCCTAAGGAGTTCACCCAGAGTACCACTTCCTCGCAGGTTGTTGGGGTCGTTGATCCTTGCTCTCACCTCACACATGGGGAGGTAGGGGGACCCGGGCCTGCCCACTCCACCGGGTCCCGGCCTAGGGCCCTAAGGGTAAGGACAACAATCACTACCCTGTTGGTGGGGGGAAAACGCTGAAACCCGCCAACCGCTTGGGGAAACCCCGCCCTGGGCCACTTTCTACCGGTGCCTCACCTGCGGCTCGCCATCGGACGGCGTGCAACCTTCTCGCCCATGCTGGTGTCCTCGGCTCTGCTCCCATTATGGTCTGGGTGCGTTAGGCATCTCTTCAGTCCCTGCTGGGATGTTGCGGGTCTCCCACGTCCAGGAGCCTGCACGGTCCAGCCCTGTCACGGGCTCTCCCTCCATGCCGGTGACTGCCTCTCCCCACAGGGGGAGGGCCTCGGGGCTCTGTCCCCTGTCCTGAACCCTTCCCAGCGGCAGGGGTGGTCTCAAGTCCTCTAGCTGCAAGGTAGCTGGAGGAGCTGATCTGGCTCCCTCCTGGGGCCAGGAGCCGGGAGCCAAGGTTGGCTCCGGCGTCTGGGGTTGCAGCGCAGGCCGGAACCTTCCCGCCATCTCCCCTGTCCGTGCTGACGCCTCCCCCACTCCCTTTCTCCCCCTGCACAGTGCTGCCGGGGTTTAAATCACCCGGTGCGCAGGGGGAGCATGCGCAGCAGTGCTGGGGAGGCGGCACTCGTTCGGGGCAAGCTCCTCCCCGGTCCGAGTACGGGGGCCAGAGCACCCTGTCACAATCAGCATGTGAATTTGGATCTTGGATGTACGCTAGAGAGGCGTATTTCTCTAGCTTTCAGGTTCTGGTGTTGCGGAAGGCCAGAGTCCTGTTCTTGAAGGGTGCTGTGACGTCCACCATGATCTTCCTGTCCTCCTCAGTGATGACTATGTCCGGTCATATTTGGCTGTCCTCCTCAGTGATGACTATGTCCGGTCATATTTGGCTATCTGTTGTGAGGATGGCAGAGCTCATGGCAACATTTCCCAGTGATGGCAGGATGGCTCTGACCAGGCAATCCAGGACAGCTTTGTGGCACAGCTGCCAGGCTTTGGCATAGGGTGTGCAACTACACAGAACTTTATATAGTATTTTGTTGGCATAGCCACACTTCCTGCATCGCTTATCCTGATTTCTGTGGCAGACAGCTCTGTCCAGTGGAACGCAGTTGAGTCAGACTTTGTGGATGCAAATAGGGTGAAGCTGCTCCAGAGAGGAAGTGATTGCTGATGTCCCACTTGCAAGTCACCGCAAAAGCTTTGCCTTGGTCCAGCTTCTGCTTCAAGTTTTCTGTGTAGTGGGAGCAGATGGCATCCTTCAAGGTGGTTGGGGAGAAGATGGGGTCCATGTGCTTCAATTGTGGCACTAGGACTCCCAGCTCCTGACATTCATTGTGCCATGTCCAGAGGCAGCCAGTTCATTTCTCCAGGTATTGCAAAACCTTGTGAGCATGAGTCCATGCCAAAGACAGGTCTCCCCTCTTTCTGCCAAAATAATCCACAAATCATTGAGCTACAGTTTCATAATACAGGAGTTAAGGGCAGAGTATTTAGGTTAATGATGCCAGCAATGGCAACCAGTATACATGAGGCATCTTTTAATATCAGCATATTCTGCATTCAGTATCAGTGGAACCCTCTCACATATAGGTGGAGTAGTGAGGCAGTGTTTGCCAAGGTTGCAAAAGGCAAAGCCAGACCTGAAAGTCTGCACAAGAAGAGAGGAATCTAGCCTGCTCACATTCCATGAAGAAGAGGAAGAATAAAAGTGGAGGAGAGAGAAAAGGAGATAAGGATTTAATTGTATTAACAAATCTTTCAGGCATCCTTTCTCTCCTCTTTGTAACGGGGTGCTTGGGGTTCCTTTGACATGTCTTGTAAATAGAGATCCGAATCAGATAGGAAGATTCTGTTTCCTACTGTCTTGATGTGGCAGGTCTAATGCATTCACTCCACTATGGGGATAAGGGAAGTTGGAGTGGCTCCTTGGGGAGATTTGGCTAAGTTTAGGGTTGCCAGATGTCCGGTAGTGACCCGGACAGTCCGGTATTTTCTCCTCCTGTCCGGTATTTTCGGAATTTTTTTTACTGGTTAGGAGGCGAAAATACCGGACACCTGGCAACCCTACGACACACTAGGCAACTGGGCCCAGCCTCCGACACCCCCAGCCCCTGCCCCCGGACCTCCTGCTTACCTGGTTCTGCAGGGAAGCTGCGTTTTGGCTTGATTACGAAAATGGCTGCTGGCAAAAAGCCTAAAGACCAAGGGGAAGCAATGCCTTCCCTGGGTTTTAGTGCTCAACCCCTCCCGTGTTCCTATCCCTGTTCTGACTGTGCAGGTAGTCTGAAAGGGGCCATGCTGTTTTATTATTTATTTATTTATTTATTTGCTCAGCAACTTTGGTCTCTCTCCCCCCCCCCCCCGTCAACAGAATTTCCCCCTGGTGTTTTGTTTTGCTTTTTATTGGGGGTGGGGAGGGGTGTTCGATAGTTTTGGTTAAACCATCTGGCAACCCTAGCTAAGGTCTCCTCTATGAGATTACTTTAGGGGAAAGCCAAAGAACATGTAAGTATGGGAGGGGGTGGGAGTTTAGGTTGAGGATTAGGCTTTTGTTATGCTACAAGTGAAGCCAATTCCCAGGAAAAATGGTTAATTTTGTACTAAATATAGTGGGTAGATTCTGGTCAGGAACTCCACTTGTTTGCTTGTCTGGCAGTCTCCCAAAAGAAATTCCTTAAATGGTTGACTAGGAACTTCTGTCTGTCTTCATGCAGCTTCATCTGCAGTAGGTAGAGACTTTTGTTTCGTAAGATTAAAAAATCAAGCTCCAAGGGTTTGTCATTCTCTAAGCTGCCTAGTTCCACTGTGCCATCAGCTCTCCTACTCTGAGGAGGGTGAAATTATTCGAGACCTGGAGGATGAAGCATATCTTGTAAGCCATGCAGGGAAACTGTTAAATGAGGACAAGGAATATATGTGTAACACTTTTTTTTTTTTTGCAGCTGCCTGTTTGAAGGCCAGAGCAGAAACTAGATCCCACAGAGTCTGCTTTTCTTTGTAGAAGGACAAGCAAGCAAGAGTGCTCTCTTTTCATACCTTTGTCCAAAAATATGTAAACAGGCAGCTCATCTTCAAATGCCAGACCACCCTTTCTAAGACAACTCAAAACTTTATAAGATTTTACTGGAATTTGAAAAAGTTTTGTCCAAAAGTGGATTCTGCAGTGATGTCCTGTTGAAATACAAATTATTTCTCATATCTTCCTCAAGCATCCTTAAGTAGGAAAGTGAGGTGGGGGATGTCACTGGAAATATCCAACTTAACTGCGGCTCATTTCTGAGCTGCTACCTTTTTGTCATATGTATCTAGATAAGTTGACTGCTCTTATTTTGCAAGATCTGTCAGGATCAATTCTTGTCCACTCTTCCTAAAAGATAAGAGAAATCTCTCTAAGGAGTCACTTACGGTTAATAATCTTAGACAATTTACATTCTGTCTTCCTAAAATTTCCAGTTTCAGCTGGATGATATTTCCGTTCCTTAAAAAAAACCCTAAAAATGGTTGCACGCTGTTACTGGTGCAGGATGGCTGCAGGTTTTACTTGGTGGTGATTCCTTTTCAGTTTGGATAAACAAAGTATCTTAAGTCAATAAAGCAGGAAAGTAGTTGTGTGGGAGAGGGATAGTGATTTAAAGATATACTGACGTTTTAATGGAAACCTTAAATGTGGCAGCCATTGACTGACCATTAGCAAAGGTTTTACTGTATATAGTTTGTAAATCACTTTTGGGATTCTTGAGGCTAAAAGGTGCAATATAAATTCTAACCCACTAATAAAAAACAGGACTATGTAGCACTTTAAAGACTAACAAGATGGTTTATTAGGTGATGAGCTTTCGTGGGCCAGACCCACTTCCGCAGATCAAATAGTGGAAGAAAATTGTCACAACCATATATACCAAAGGATACAATTTTAAAAATGAACACATATGAAAGGACAAATCAAATTTCAGAACAGAAGGGGATGGGGAAGTAAATGTCTGTGAGCTAATGATATTAGAGGTGATAATTGGGAAGCTATCTTTGTAATGGGTAAGATAATTAGAGTCTTTATTCAAACTTGAATGTAAAGTGTCGAATTTAAGCATGAATGATAGTTCAGAGGATTCCCTTTCAAGTGTAGTCTTAAAAGGCCTTTGAAGCAGGATGCAGGTAAACAAGTCGTTGAGACAATGTCCTTGCTGGTTGAAATGGCAAGAAACTGTTTTTTCTTTGTGATCCTGTCTAATATCTGTTTTGGATCACAAAGAAAAAACAGTTTCTTGCCATTTCAACCAGCAAGGACATTGTCTCAACGACTTGTTTACCTGCATCCTGCTTCAAAGGCCTTTTAAGACTACACTTGAAAGGGAATCCTCTGAACTATCATTCATGCTTAAATTCGACACTTTACATTCAAGTTTGAATAAAGACTCTAATTATCTTACCCATTACAAAGATAGCTTCTCAATTATCACCTCTAATATCATTAGCTCACAGACATTTACTTCCCCATCCCCTTCTGTTCTGAAATTTGATTTGTCCTTTTCATATGTGTTCATTTTTAAAATTGTATCCTTTGGTATATATGGTTGTGACAATTTTCTTCCACTATTTGATCTGCGGAAGTGGGTCTGGCCCACGAAAGCTCATCACCTAATAAACCATCTTGTTAGTCTTTAAAGTGCTACATAGTCCTGTTTTTTGTTTCAACTACACCAGACTAACACGGCTACATTTCTATCACTAACCCACTAATGTTTGTTAATTTATTAGCAGTGACTATTGGAATGTAACACTTAAAACTTTTTTGTGTGTCAAACCAGGATAATTCCTTTTACTGGTAGCAGACAAGAGTTTGGCATCAATTTTCATTACAGAGAATCTGGATGATTTGGTTTGGGTTTTTTTTAACTTGGTGAAGAGAGAGGGGAATTGTAGAAGGTTTTGTAATCTGAGAGGTTTTGTAATCTTCACAGAAAAGGTTGGCCATTGGCTGAAGCGACAGTGAGTCATTGCCCATTTTAGCCCCATGAGAAGAAAGCTAATGTATCAGGCCATTGGTTGTTGCCAGCAGAGAGTGAATAATAGGTTTAAGGCAAATGATGATTTAAATGGAGTGTTAGGGTTACATTCCTCTTAAATTAATCTTTTAGATCTACCATATATATTTTTCAAGTAGTTGCTATAGGAATTGTTGCACAAATCTGTTTGTCCTTTGAGTTGTTATAGCTGTGTGTTCCAGATAATTTTTCATAGTAGTACATCATGGGCATTGCCCCTCCCCTGACTATATGAGATGTGCTACCCCCAGCCCTCATTTCCTTTTTACCACCCAGGGCTGAAGTTGGAGTCCATGTCGTTTCTAACCTAACAGCCTCTCTGTTTCTAGAGATGTTTCTGGGTGTATATAGTTAACTAGTAAAAACAACAAGTAGTCCTATGGCACCTTAGAGACTAACACAAATATATAGAATCATGTGCTTTCATGGGTAAGTATTGTCACTACTTTAGTGTTAATTTAAATATTTCTTAGATGATCCTGTCACCAGTGTTTCAGCATTGTCTGTCATGTGGGGGAGTAACCCCCAACAACAGACCCTACACTCAGTGCTTTCTGTGTTCAGGCAAAGCCCACATTAAGGAGTGGTGTTCACTTTTCTAATCGTTCATGAAACTGACTCAGGTGATGAAGGATTTTTATCTCAAGCAGCACCAGCTTGATCAGCCCATACTTCCTGCTTCATTACTCTGGCCTGTGCTGGATTGGAGGTCACACTTGGTTTTTGAGATTGCTGATGCTTTGTGTCCTGGTACTGGTGCATGTCTGAAAAGATGTAGGAGTTGCTCTCTATTGATTATTCTGAGGAATAGGTAGCAGAAGACTGATGATGATGGCCTCTCCAGGTTGTGTGGGGACTCACCTGTCTTTTACAGAAGGAGTGCAGAGTGACAGGCTAGAATGCAGGCACATGGGATGGAGCAAGGTCCTGTCAAATGCTCCAGAATAGTACACAGGGAGGTCAGAGACCACTGATTCCAATTCCAGCCTCAGGGCATCCATTTAGTCAATGAAGATGATATAGGCACCAGCTATTTCTGCGCTGGAGATATATCAAGTGGTGATGGCCATCCTCTGCCTTTCTGTCCTGACCTCTTCCTTGGACCAGGACTTTGCCAGTGCTGCATCATTCTACAGTCCTGTTGGCTGGGTGAGCTGTTGAATCTGTAGGTCTGTCAGCACTGAACTTTGGTGTTTCCCTTCTATAGTCAGTGGAAATGGGGTGATGCTGGGCTCACCTCCACAGCATGAGGAACTTCTTTAGCACTCCTGCTTTCAGCTTTACCATGGCAGCACACAGTGCCCTCCATTTTAGAACCTTTAGCCACCTTAATATTGTTTCTGAATTTGTTGTCAATACTGCGTCTGGCAGTACCATTTCCATCGTCTGTACCAATCCCCTTTTAAGTTTGGACTATGGTGCCACATTTTTCCCCTGGGCCCCAGAACTCTTTGGTGACCAGGTTGGGATTTTCTTCCTTTGATTCACCATCACCTGACCCACTTTGGGGATGCATATGGAGCACTGGGTACCAGGATTTGCATTCATCTTGTTGTTGGGTCCGGGGCTCTGGGCCCAGTGCCTACTGTTCACCAATGCCCCATCCATACCAGTAGCCTCTATGGAATCTTTCTCCGTTCAGAGGCCCCACTTCTCATCTTGCTCTAAGCCAAGATCACTGAGCAGGCGTCTGATGGTGACTGTTGATCTGCTGCCTACCCAGGCACCAGTAACACTTCCTCTTGTGCACCTTCCAGAGTTGTTCTGTCCAGGTTCATCAGTCCTGGAACAGGATCTGAGTCAAGCCCAGTAAATGGTTTTGTCTTTGTCCTCAGATGATTCTTTGGTACTTGGCTCTTCTCCTTCAGTGCTGGAGAATTTCAAGGTGAACCAGGACCTTCTGCAGCATGGGTTGGTTACCTGATGCTTCAGCACAATTCCTTAAGGATAACTCATAAATTGTTGGATATCCTGCAGCTTTCTGCCCTTGGGAATGTTGCCCTCCTTATCAGTGATTCACTCCTAAAGCCTGTTCAGGTTCTCTGAAGCATGCTGGCTTCATTATTGACTACTGTGACTCATAGAGGCTATTTCATACTGGTACAGGGATTTGAGGATTTTTTTTCACATCTGGCCCCAAATTCCTTGGTTGTAATTACAATGAACAATACAGTTCTGCAGGGCAGATTTCAATCCACTCCGAAGGATATGGTAGAGAGATTTACATTTTACAGATGTGCATTTCTAAACAGAAGGCATTGATTCTAAATCTGACTTTTTGAACTGGATGGCTATATCTGAGTTTGCAGATCAGCGGCCTGAAGCCTCACTGGAGGAATTTCAGGCATTTATCACTGAAGATTGCTTGTTGGCTAAGAGTTGTTTGCAGTCTACGCTGGATGGTGCATTATATTTCAGCCAGAGTCATAAGAACTGCCGTTTTTAGGTCAGATTAATGGTCCATTTATTATGAATCGCTTTCTTAAAGATTCCTTAAAACAAAAAACAACAACAAATGGTCTGGTAGCACTTTATAGACTAACAAAACATGCAGATAGTATTGTGAGCTTTCGTGGGCACAGCCCACTTCTACCGGACCATTTGTTGTTTTTTTCCTGTACAGACTAACTTGGCTAACCCCTGAAGCTTAAAGATTCCTAACATTGTTTGCTTTTTTGACTGCTGCTGCACATTGAGTGGATGTTTTCAGAGAACTATCCACAGTGACGCCAAGAGCTTTCTTTTGAGTGGTAATAGTATAGTTGGGATTATGTTTTCCAATATGCATTATTTTGCATTTATCAACATTGAATATTATCTGCCATTTTGTTGCCCACTCAGCCAGTTTTGTGAGATCTTTTTCAAGCTCTTAGCAGTCTGCTGTGGACTTAACTATCTTGAGCAATGTTGTTATCTTCTGCAAATTTGCTGCCTGTCTGATTACCCTGTTCTCCAAATCCTTTATGAATATGCTGAATAGGATTGATCTAAGTCAGTGGTCCCCAACCTTTTGGGGCTGCCGGGCGCCCGGGGGCGGGGCCACTCACGTGCTGGGCACCCGGGGGCGGGGCCGCACATGCTCCTGGGGGCGGGGCTGCGCACGCACCCGCGGGCGGGGCCACCCATACGCCGCATGCCCGGTGCTGGCGCCACCCATGCGCCGCACTCCTGGGGCTGGCGCCGCTCCTGTGCTGCGCGCCCAGGAGCCGGCAGCACCCATGTGCCGCGTGCCTGGGGCTAGAGCCGCTCCTGTGCCGCATGCCCAGAGGTGGGGACGCCCATGCGCTGCATTCCCGGGGCCCGGTGCCGCTCTTGTGCCGCGCGCCCAGGAGCCAGCAGCGCCCAGGAGCCTCACGTCTGGGGCCGGTGCCGCTCCTATGCTGCGTGCCCGGGGCTGCTGCCGCCCCTGTGCCGCACGCCCGGGGGCGGGGCCGGCCCCGATCACTCAGCGGGCGCACAGAAATGCGGCGGGCGCACCGTGTTGGGGACCGTTGATCTAAGTACAGACCTCTAGGGGATACCACAAGTTACTTCGCTCCATTCTGAAAACTGGCCTTTTATTCTTTCCCCCCTCTTTTCTATCTTTTAACCAATTATCAGTCCATGAGAGGACCTGCCTTCTTATTCCATGTCAACTTATTTTACTTAAGAACCTTTGGTGAGGGAACCTGTCAAAAGCTTTCTGGAAATTTAAGTACGCTATATCCACTGAATTCCCCATGTCCACCTGCGTGTTGAACCCCCTCAACAAATTCTAGTGGTTTGGAGAAGCATGATTTCTCTTAATAAAAACCATGTTGATTTTTCCCCAAGAAATTGTGTGCATCTGTATGTCTGGCAATAGTTTCAACCAAGTTTGTGTATTAGTGAAGTTAGGTTTACTTGCCTGTACTTGACAGGATCAACTCTGAAGCCCTTCTTAAAAATTGGCATCACATAAAAACAAGAACATAAGAATGGCCATACTGAGTCAGACCAAAGGTCCATCTAGCCTAGTATCCTGTCTGCTGACAGTGGCCAGTGCCAGGTGCCCCAGAAGGGGTGGACGGAAGACAATGATCAAGCAATTTGTTTCCTGCCATCCTTCTCCAGCCTGTGACAGAGGCCAGGGCACCATTCCTTACCCCCCTGGTTAATAGCCACATTAGCTATCCTTTAGTCATTTGGTACAGGAGCTGATTTAAGGTTACAGTCTACAGTTAGTAGTGCTGCAATTTCACATTTGATTTTCTTCAGAACTCTTGGATGAATGCTATCTTGCCCTGGTGACTTATTACTGTTTAGTTTATCAATTTGTTCCAGAAATTCCACTAATGACACCTCAGTCTGGGTCAGGATGGTGCCACTGCACATAGCAAGGGCATTTTTCCCCCGGAAATCGATGAAAATAATGTATTTTTGTAATAAAATAACCTCCTGTCAAACTTTACAAGACAAATGCCTGGGTGTATAGAATAACAAGGTTAGAAAGACACTAAAAATTTGTCTAGATTAATCTGTGGCACTATTGTAGCTCAAATTGATTGATTGCAATTTAGTGTGAGTTAGCTAATATGTAAATACTAATGTAGCTACTCTACAAACATTGGTTTGAGGGGAAAAATGTAGATCACAATCAATTAACTTGAGTTACAATAGGGTTACAAACATAAGTCTGTATAAAAAATCTTGGGTACATGTTAAAGATGAGCATTCTTCAAACTATTTTGAGTGCGTTTTTTCCATTTTGCTGAAAAATGCATCTCTTCTCTCCTTTTTTTGGTCCTGGAGCAGGGTGCATTTCCTGTTTCTTAGAAGTTGTGTATTTTCTTCATGGGGTTTTTACTTCTCCAGTCTATTGCCATTGATATGGAGAATTTCATCCTCAATTTGGAAAATACGTTAAAAAAACCTATCAGCCATTATTTTCATAGTGCAAACACTAAGTGAAGTTTGCTAAAAATAGATGCCATCAGCACTGAAACAAATGGTGACACCACCAGGGCCCAAAGCTTGGCACCAAAAGAAGACACTCTGAGAATAATATATTAAGGACATCTAGGCTCTTGTAAGGTTCTAATCATCTCAGTGGTACAAGAAAAATCCAGATGTAAGAAACGTGCCCTAGAAGAGAAAGAGCTAAAGAAACCTGACCTCTTCAAGAGGAAAGCCTACTATTTTGACTATCATCAATTATTAGGAGTAAATTATCAAGTCCTTCTGGTCAAATATAATTTCCTGGTTTGGGACAATGTAATACTCTTTTTGACAAAGCTCCAACTTGATAGTAGTGGTTCTCCAAACAGCCACAGACACTGTGGTCACAGACACTGTGGCCAGATCGATGACTCCAGTGGTGGCAATGCAAAGGGCCCTGTATTGGTATTGAGCACTCTCAAGGAACTGCAAGCTGCTACAGAGGATTTACCTTCTGAAGTGATGGAGTTCAGCAAAAATGGAGACAATGCTCTTCATCCCTTGCACTTCTCAATCTCTAATCCAGACTTTTATCGTAAACAGTATTGCTTGCAGCCTCAAATGAGACACAGAAATGAGTCATAGAATGCCAAACAGCCCAATTATTCTCCTAAGAAAAAACCCAGTTATAACAGGAGATGCCAGTTTTATTCCTTGTTGGTGATGCAGTACACCAGTGCCAGCAAATTTGACAAGACTGTTGGACATCACAGCATATGTTTCCAAATTCACCTCACCCTCTTCTATCAGATGTAGCCTATCCTATAATTGGGTGGATGGGTGTTTTGAGTCAAACTGGGTATGTTCTCTTACACCCTATATACCTCTCTTCTCTTTCCCTCTTCAGAGGACCACCTTCTTACTCATTTTGCATCCAGGTAAACTTTGGTGGCCTTTCAGTGTGATAATCAGTGAGACTCAGGGTTGTAGTTGAGTTCCTTAACTGCTCAGCATGTCGTAGAGGGAATACTTCCAAAATATAGGGGGAAAGGATTCAACTTGTTGTTTTCTTATTCTGAAGAAGAAAGGGAGTCTTTGTCCTATCTGACTTGAAAAGACTCAGCAAAGACATGTAACATCTAACATTCAAGATGGTAATGCTTGCCTCTATCATTGCAGCTCTTAAAGCTCAAAGTCTGGTTTGTGACTTTCAGTTTGTAGGTTAGTCTTAAAGGGGTAGCAGTGTTAGTCTGTAACTGAAAACCATAAAAAACAAGGGAAAATATATAGAATATATAATATGGGGAAAAATTAATGAAAACCTGAATCATGAAAGCTTTTGAAAATGCACTTGGCATTTGATTTCTTGAGTAAAACATTCTGATATACCTCTATGTGGTGCATTTTGACTGAAACTTCATGGTCAGACTCCATTGTGCCACCATAGTTACTTACAAAGGAAGTGGTGTCTGCCACACGAATGAATGAGAAGTTGAACTTGTACTGAATTGCTTGATTGTAATATTTGAAACTGTGTGCACATACACAAGTTCACTGTGTTTTATTATATTAAAAGAAATCTAAGGCTGCATCTTTGTATAAATGGAAAATTGCTTTATGGTTAATTGATGTGACATTAACCAATCCAGAAAGTCTAATAGATAACAAAATGTGCTTTTAAAATCTCTCTGGCATTTTTTAGTCTTATTTTTTTAAATGATGCAGAAAATGTCTTGGCTACAAACAGCGATGACAGACTCACATGATAGTTTCTTGCTTTTTAGTATACTTTTAGAAAATGACTTGGATATTTTTTAAATTAGATGAATTTATATTTCCCAACTTCTATGGCGTCAGCCCACCTATAGGACACTTCAGTGTTGGGATAGGTCAGAGCTGATGTACTAAAGTCCCCCCCCCCCCCCCCACTCCTCCGCTCCCTATATTACCCTATGAAAGAACCATCAGGGAGCTAAAACTGAGAAGATAGTGTACCCTCCCACCCCTTTCCTTCCTCAGTTACTCTGGAATAAACAGCACACAGCTGTGTGCCCAAGTGTCTGATGTTATGTATAGTAAAGGAGATCCCGAGTTTCCTAGTGGTGATGTTAGATAGGTGGGAATCCTCTATCCACCCCTCTGCTTTAGTCATTTTAATTGCTAAAGGAAATTCATTTTGGCAGCGCCTATACCAGTCAGGGTTCTGTACATGCTCACTGGCATGCTTTGGGAACCCCCAGGCATAAACCTGACTCAAAAGTACCAATTATAAACAATATACTTTTAGATTACAGTTAACATACTTTTACTTAATTTAGAAAAAACATAATAGGTTGTGTTTCATTGAAATGTCACAATCAGTAGGGGGCACATCAATAGATGATTTAATGCAGTTTATAGTAGTACATGAAACTTAACCAATTTACATTTACATTGGCATCGTTTATGCCACTCCTGAATGTGCATTCCCCTTAATTTCAGTGTTCTAGGTGTGTTGGCATTAGAGATGTAAGTGACTAGTCGACTATCCGATAGGCATAAGCTTATCCCTCTTCTCCCCGGTGCCTCTATCAGAGGTAGCCAATATGGGGAGGAGGAGCCAGTGCTTCAGGGAGTCAGCTTAAAAGCTGGTTCTTTGAGGAGCGTCCCTTTGTGCTCCACCTTAGGTCTTTTGGGCACCCCTGCACGCCTAATCTGAGATTTATTGTAGCAGTGCCTTCTGGTAGGCTGCGAGGCAGACACCACATGCAGTGCCACTACCACGCATGTGCAGCCAGCTGTCCCTTCAGTTTCTTCTCTATCACTGCCAATGCCGGTCAGAACCGCAGTTGTTCTTCAATTTCTTTCTGAAGTACTTTGAAAATTTGAGTATATGGACCCAGTGCTTATGGACCCTGCCAGGGTCATATGGCAGACGCCAGCCACGATACCACCAGTTTGCAAAAGGTCCGACCATAAATGCTATGTGGCCCTGTAGGATGCAGACTTTCTCTTCTCCTATCCATCCCCTAACTCTATAATAATAGATGCCGTTAATCAGAGGGGCAAACAGAGTACCATGCACACCACTCCATATGATAAAGAATGGAAGCACCTAGACCTCATAGGGAGAAAGGCTTACTCCTCGGACTCCTTTCAGCTCTGCATATCAAACTACATGGCAATGTTGGCAAAATAGACCTACCATATCTTTGAATAGCTTTCACTCTTTAATGACAACTTATCCGAAGATAAAAGAGCAAGTCACAACCAACATAAACAAGGGCATGATGATTTCCCGTATGGCCCTACAAGCCACCCTTGACACATCCAATACAGCATCATGATGGATTGCAACCACCATCATGATGAGAAGGTCCTCCTGGCTTCACTTGTCGGGGTTTCCCTGTGAGGTAGAGGCCACGATAGAAGATCTCCCCTTCCAAGGGTCAAAGCTGTTTGCAGACACCACGGATGCGTCCCTCCATTCACGTAAAGATTCCAGGGTGACGATGAAAACTCTTGGCATATATGTACCAGCAGTCAAACAGAAACAGAATAGATATTTTAATCAAAGATACAAATCTTCGCCCTTCAATCAAGCTCAGAGGCATTTTGACAACAGGAGGAGGTAATGACAAACTAGACGAAGACCGGCCCCTGACCAGCCTGCTATGTCTCAACCATCAACCTTGAGGCAAATGTTTTAAAGATCAGGCCGAAAGTCCAATAACGCCCCCTCGTCTAGAGCAGTCTCAAGCCCATCTGTTATTCCATCACTGCCTACTACCCTTCTACCACCACTGGTCCTCTATCACAACCGACAAGTGGGTGTTAGGCATCGTGAAGGACTGATACTGCATTTCTTTTTCCATTATCTCTTCTTCCCACCCACCCTCCCCATCCCTCTTCAGGGACCCATCTCACGAGAGTGTACTACTCCAAGAGATCAAACACTTTCTCCACTTAAGGGCCATAGAACCCATACCCCAGCAATACAAGGGCAGGGATTTTTACTCCCATTATTTCCTCACAACAAAGAAATCAGGAGGGTGGAGACCAATTCTCGAGCTCAGGAGGTTCATCTGACACATACAACGTCAATGCTTCAAGGTGGTGACCCTAGCTATGATGATACCAGCCTTAAATGAAGGGGATTGGTTATTGACCCTCGACCTCCAGGATGCCTATTTTCATGTATCCATCCACCCAGCACATTGGAAATACCTAAGATTTGCACTCAGCAAGGCACATGTCTAATACACAGTGCTACCCTTTGGACTCTCCATAGCACCAAGGGTTTTCTCAAAGATCATCACAGTGGTGACTGCGCACCTTCGCAAACGAGGGGTATCCATATTTCCCTATCTCAACGATTGCCTGATAAGAACAAACACAAGCCGAAAGGCCCATGAAGTGGTCTCCTTAGCCATGTTTCTATTCCAGACTCTGGGGCTACAAATAACTCTTTCCAAATGCAAGCTCCAACCAGCTCAGACTATAGGATTTATTGGGGCGTATCCCGACTGCGTCCGGACAATAGCCTCCCAGTCTATCAAGGACCTTATTGAATTGCTTCAGACCAGCCCACAAGTCCAAGCCAGAGCTCGCCTCCAATCAGTAGGCCACATGGCAGCGGCCACATCAGTGGTAGCACACCTCAGATTACACATGAGACTGATGCAGCAATGGCTAAGAACAGTATATAGAGCTCATTACACTAGTATCAGCAAACTGATTTCCATTCCAAACAAAATCAGGCAATCACTAAATTGGTGGGTGGATCCAAAAAAGTGTAGGCTGGGGTACCCTTTCACAGAAGTCCCCCAACAATCGCGATCGTGATGGACGCCTCCATCTTGGGGTGGGGAGCACACTCCAGTTCTCTGAGTCCAGGGCTGATGGGATCCCCATGAATGTTCCCTGCACATCAACATATTGGAACCCAGAGCAATACAGTATTCATGCCAGAACTTCCTACACCTGATACGGGGCAACACCATACAGATTTTTACAGACAATCAAGGCCCAGTGTATTACATAAACAGTCAGGGTAGAGCCAGATCTCACCGACTATGCAGAGAGGCAGTCCACCTATGGTCATGGTGCATAGATCAGTGTCCGCATACATGCCTCTTACCCCCTGGGCAAGGACAATCTTACAGCAGACATCCTCAGCAGGAAGTTCACCTACAGCCACGAATGGGAGATGGATGACGACATATTACATATGATCTTCAAATGCTGGGGATTCCCCACGGTGGACTTATTTGCAACCAGTGCCAACAATATAGTGCGGGCATTAGCCTACATTCCTTGGGGGGTGCCTTTACAATACCTTGGAATGCATCCCTTCTATATGCGTTTCCTCTGATCCCACTTCTTCACCAGGTAGTCATCAACAAGATAAGAGCAGATGTAGTGTCAGTAATACCTATCTCTCCAGCATGGACATGACAGACCTGGTATACTTACCTGCTCCACATGTCCATGAGACCTTCATGGCATCTTCCATTAGTTCCCCATCTTCTAACACATCAAGATGGTCAAATCCAGCATCCATCCATCCCTCCAGATCCTTTACCTCCGGGCATGGTTCCTCATTGGCATTCCTCAATAGAAGCAGCATTTACAGATCAAGTGAAACAGATCTTAATAAGTAGTCACATTGTAACAACAAGGAAGTCTGTCTTCCACAAGTGGCGCAGATTCTCCTTCTGGGTGGGTCAGAGATCCACAAATCCATCAACAATCCCACTATCCGATATATTAGAGTACCTTTTAAACCTAAAATGCTCAGGTCTTTCATTTAGTTCATTGAAAGTACACCTTATGGTTAAGGCAGCTGAATATACCCTGCACAGTTGGATTCTTTCTTTTTTTGACAAGTCAATTAAACAAAAACTTTTCACTAATTGTGCATTCTTTATTTTTTGAGGATGAACATTCTCATAGCTGAAAAAACTTAAAAAACAACAAATAATTTTGCAGCACCTTAGAGACTAACAAAAAATGTAGATGGTATCATGAGCTTTTGTGGGCACAACTCACTTCTTCAGATGAATGGAGTTTAAGGGGTTGGTCCAATTTCAAATAAATAGCACAGAGAAAGGATTGAGGGGCCAGGGAAGAGGAGGAAAAAGGGGAAAAAATTCTCAGAGTGTCCATGCTAAATGAAGCTGATAAGAATACTTAGTACCCCCTTTAAGTACCCTTTGTTTGGTTTTTTATGTCATTAGGATGTGGAATGTAGTGGGCCATCCAGCCAATGTCTTCCTTTAGACTTCTTTTGTAGGAATCAAACTTGTAAATAAAATTAAGGCTTTCAAAATTGGTTTGAAATAATACGGTGACTTTGAGATCCATTAATGAGTGCCCAGGCAAGTTAAAATGTTCCACAACAGGTTTCTTATGTTGCCTTTTCAGATATCTGATTTGTGTCCATTAATTCTTTTTCTTTTTCCTCTCCTTACCCCCAAACTCCTCTCTGTGCTATTTATTTGAAAACTGAACTGACCCCTTAAACACCATTCATGTGAAGAAGTGGGTTGTGCCCACGGAAGCTCATGATACCATCTGCATTTTTTGTTAGTCTCTAAGGTGCTGCAAAACTATTGTTTAAATTTTTCCAGCTATGAGAATGTTCATCCTCAAAAAATAAAGAACACACAATTAGTGAAAATTTGTGGTTTAATTGACTTGTCAAGAAAGGAATGAATCCAACTGTCCAGGTTATATTCAGCTGCCTTAACCATAAGACCATTCTTTGTTTTCATGCCATTTCTAATATATTCACTATACATCTGCTCACTTCTATAATAAATGAGGACTTGAAGTCAGAAGCCTCATTCACAACATAACCATGATTAATTCCCAGAGCACAGTTCATCATATTCAATGGAAGAGGCAAGAGACCTATGGAAAGTACAGTAGACTTCCGATCATTCGGAACCTTTGGGACCTAGGTGGTGCCGGATTATCGGATATGCTGGACAAACAGGAGGTACTATAAGATGGTTTATATATATATAAGGGCTCGACAAAGTATTGAATCTACTCGCCTGTGGCGAGTAGATTTCAGCCGGGTGCCCCGTTCATTTGCGGCGTGCGCATGAACAATGCAGGTCTTGTGCATGCTCAGTGCGGGGCTGGCGAGTGGCTTTCGCCGCCGTTTGTCAAGCCCTCTGTGTGTGTGTGTGTGTGTGTGTGTGTGTGTGTACACACTATATAAAGTGTTTTTAACCCTTTTTATTGTGCATACTGTATACAGTATACTGTAATGTTTTAGTTTTTAACCCTTTTTACCATTTTTATTGTACATACTGTAATGCATAAATTTAGTCATAGAATGAAAGAACAAATGTACAGTACAGTGCTCACTATTATTGTTGCGAAGCCTTTGAGTACAGAAAGCAGAGGATATTATGTACTGTAGTATGCAGCACTGGCTAATCACTTTAACGTAAAACACTTAATACAGCACCTTATTCACTTAAACACAAAAAATTATACACTTCAACACTAATACAGTCTGTAAATTATTCACTTAAACACTATAAAAACCACGAACTTAAACAAAACACTAAAACTTAAATCTAATTTTGTTTATTTGCCATGCTGCACAACTACTCATCATCTGATGAAACCCGTGCTTCATCATCCGGGACAGGGTGCTGGGGCAGGAACAGGATGCCAGTGGGGGCAGGGGATAGGGTGCCAGTGGGTGCTGAAGCAGGGGCCAGAGTGCCAGTGGGTGCTGGGGCAGGGAGCAGGGTGCTGCGGCAGGGGACAGGGTGTTGATGGGGGCAGGTGGCAGGCTGCTGGTGGGTGCTGGGGCAGAGGACGGTGTTGGTGGGGGCAGGGAACAGGGAGTCCGCCCACAGGAGGGAAGTCCGCCCATGCGTGCTTCCTTTGGGGACTCCTACCCCCTCCCCCCTGCAGGGGAAGGATGTCCCTGCACACGCCCCCTCTGGGGACTCCTAACTCTCCTCTCCTCCCCTGCCCCCCCCCCGGCAGAGGAGGGAAGTCTCTGCGTGCCTCCTCCGGGGACTCCTACCCCCGCAGGAGAAGGATGTCCTGGCGCACGCCTCCTCTGGGGACTCCTACTCTCTCCGCGCGTGCTTCCTTTGGGGACTCCTACCCCCCCCCCCCGCAGTGGAAGGATGTCCCTGGCACGCCACAGACCTGGCCTTTCAGGTACCGTGCCAGCTGTTTGGGGAAGGGGGAGCAGTCAGCGCACTTCCTGAAAGCCCGGAAGTGGCGCACAGCTCCGGGACTTCCGTCAACCCCAGGGGAAGCCGACGCTACCTCCATTGTCACTGGAGGTAGGTAGTGGGGCTTCTTGGGGTTGGGGAGAAATGGGGTCCAAACGCCTCGCAATCGACTGGCCGGGGCCTCCCTATCGACCAGTCAATCGTGATCGACGGGTTGGTGACCACGGCACTAGGCTCTTGCCATTCTGATGCCGGACTATCGGGAGTGCCATAAAATTGGATGCCAGACTATTGGAGTTTTACTGTAGTATATGATCATCAAATTAAGGACTGTACTATAATGCATATTCATAAGGAGGCACAATTAAGGTTGAACAGGCAACTTTAATTCTGCAACTACCAACTTCTGTGTGCTTGATTTTGAACTGTTAATGTTCTTGTGTAATGTAGTTTTTGGGAGCGATTTCCAACCTGAATTCTATAATGTGAAAGCATACTGAAGCTTGTATGGGTCATCTGCAGGATTAAAACCTTTAAATCCAAAGCTCAGCACTCTGAACTGAGTGACCAATAGCAGTAGTCTGTTCTCATCCTCTTGTGGTTCCTTCACTAGAGAAGATCGAGACACAAAACTTTACCAGTCATTTTACAGATATTTGCTGATTGCAGAGGAATGCAATTTGGATGTAATTCCTACTTCTGGAGCAAGTGTGATGTAAAGCTAATACATTTTTCTGCCCCATTTCCCCTTGAGCCTGACCCTGTCTGGCTTTATCTTCTCCAGCCTATATCTGTATCAATTCCTGTCTCCCTTCCCCCAATCTTCTCATCTTGTCTTTAGCCTCCCCTCCCCTCTTTCAGGGTCCCTGACCATGTTCCTGTCTCTCTTTCCCTGGTTTTCTTGCCACAGCTCCTAGTCTTCCCTGACAAGCACCTTAGTTTTTCACCACCTACTTCACCCCTTTAGTTTGGCTCAGCTCCTTAGATTTTTGGACATCTTATTGCTTGGCCTGATTTGAAAGGTTTTTAAAAATATTTTTGCACAACACATTAGAGTACATGTCCTATACTGCAGCAAAACGTGTGGACCCACTTCAGGCCATATATAGAAAAGATGTTTATCATACACCTTAGATTATTCCAGTTGCCAAGGAAAGTGTGATTTAAAAAAAATACTACCTTTTAAATTGGGTAATGCCAGCAAGATCATGAACTTGCAAACACCTTTTCAAGGTCCAATTGCTTGGTATAGGACAGGTATCGCTTGGTAGCTGAGAACCACTTATACCCCATAGAAAGCATGATGTTTTTAAATGTCTCCTTACAAGTTGTCTTGGTATGTATGCCTCTGTATCCAGAACATAACTACATTGCATTTTCCCTCCTGAAACCAAAGCATCCAGTTTGGTGCAGAATGGAAGTTTAGGTCCAAGTCGCTAATCCATTCTTACTTCATAAAATTTACTTGAAATTTCACCTGTATCAGCAGGCTTTTAGCTTTTCCATACATCCACTGGTGGCACAGAAGATAATTTATTACAAATTTTGATGTTTTTCGTTAAAAATGTAATCTGTCAGTCTATTACAGATGACCAATACATTACTCAAAATCAAATTTTAGATTTTATGTTTTCAGAAATTGCTAATATTGAAGTTTCCTCTTAACTGCGTGAGTTGGGTACCTTTAGAAATTGAGACACGGAAGGATAGCTGGTATAGACTACCATAGAGAGATAAAAACATTTTTTCTTTGACTAGTCTGTCATAACTTCTGCCAGGGAGAACAAATTAATTTATAACTTAGAAGCTCTGTGACCTACTAGAAGTGCATTCTGGTACAAAACTGGTAGCCAAACAGAATTTTCAGAATCTGACAGTATTCAGTTAAAATGTATTTGTTCTGTAGACTTTAGATTCTAAGAACAAGATATCTGCATCTCAGTCTTGGTTTCTTTTGGATTATAAGACTATCAATTTGTTTACTCCTGTCTGTTCTTTTTTAGGATTTAAATCTACTGTGGGTGCTTCTCTTTTACAGTTTCTTGTGGGTGTGTGGTTGCTTAATGACACCCCCTTAATCCAAATGAGTCATTTTTGTGAGTCTGATTCCACAGACAAGTGTATTTCCAACAATCTAAGCTCCTTATCTATAGAATTCATTTGTCTCTTTGCTTTTCTGCTGTCTGAGATAAATCAGTGTAAGGTTTTCTTAATATGAGTTAATTTGCTTGGCTCCCACTTAAAATTAAATCCTATTAGAATCAGAGCTTCGCTTTCAAGCTAAGCTACACACTTTACAAATCACTCCATCATTTCCATATAAATAAGGATCCTGGTATCCCTGAGCCATCTTCAGCAGGCCCTACTGGACACCTGACATTAGCCCCTTTGTCAGCTTCTCTGCACGGACTGCAACTGAATGTCATAGACAGACAGGCTTTTGCCTTGTGTGTGCATTCAGCAAAATCTGTATCTCAGAGGTGTTGTCAAAAATGATAACTCTTTGAGAACTAGAGAGAGAAAAATACTTTATTTTCTTTTATTTGTGATTTGGGTTTTGCTTTAGTGGGCCTTGTTTCTCTACTTACAATTGGAGCATGGTTACTGCCTGGCTCTGTGCAGCCCATCTTTTTCCTGACATTTGGAATACTCTAATTTCAGGGAAGACTGATGAGGGCAGCTTTTTAGTGAGGACTTTAAGTTTTCATATACGCTGGAAATGCTGGCTGGAAAAGCATGTGACTACTAAGTATTTGAGAGAGAACTTGTAGTAGAATCCCTCTACTGGTAATCCTTGTCTCCCTGGAAGACACCATATAGTCATTCCACTTTCTGTTCTCAGAGGCTTTCTTTAATCTTCTGTAATGAGGTTGGAGCACCAATTTGTGGCCATGTCTGAGTATTAACTCCTTTCAGGTCTGATGCTCGCTTTCCAATGGTTGCTCATACTTCTTCCCCCCTCACTCTGCAGAACTGTCGTGGCTTATGCATACTCCATCCCTTGAAGTGCAGGTACCCAGGAGTGTGGATTGCACCTGATCAGCTGCCGGATCATCAGCAACCTCTGTCAGCCTGCACCAACAGCCCCCAGTCCAGGGCAGTACAGCCTAATGGCTAAAGTCAATGAGGATAGCCCTTGGTTCAGGGCAACACAGCCTAATGGCTAGAGTATATAAGGGTAGCTCTTGGTTCAGGGCAGCACGGCCCAATGGCCAGAGTCAACAGTTTGGGGCAACTTCCCCAGTCTAGGGGCCCGGGCCCACCCTACTCCATCCAGTCCTGATGCAGGGCCCCGTTAGTGGAAAAGTGCTCTACCACTCACTCAGCAGCGAATCCAACTGCAATATGCTGAGCTCACTCAGATGGGAGATACCACTCCCGCAGACTTCCTGGATCACTTCCTACCAGAGTTGGCATGGGGACGTTCCACATGGGCTCTGAGTCTTCTGGTTCCCCAGCAATAGCCTCTCCCTGGGGCTCCTTCAGTACTGGCGGCTTGAGGTGGTCTCCTGGGTCTCTGGATCCTGTTGTCTAGGTCTCTGGCTGGCGCGCCTCTGGAACTCCTGCAGGAGGTCCTTCTCCTCCAGTGTCCAGTCCAGACTGAGCTGAGCTGCTCCCTTTTATACCGCTCCAGCATTTGGAGCATATCCAGTCTGGGTGGAGGGAAGGGACTTCCTCTGCCCACAGGGTTTTAACCCCTCCTGTCTCAGTGTGGGGTATACACACCCTGTCATAGACTCACAGTGCTCCTTTGTGACTCAGCCCTCTGGACAGATCACTGTATTTGATGCCCCAGAAGGGGAGGGCTAAGTCCCACTAAATCACCTCTTCATTTACCATAATAGATAGTTTTTCACTCCGAGGCTAGGTCCTTTTCCAGTTTCCCAGCAGCTGGGCAGGAACTGAGGTGTGCCCATTGCTATGGACTTCAGTCAAGAGACCTTATTTTCAGCAGCTACAGCTACATTTAAAATTCAGAGGTGCAGAGGGAACTGGAGCGAGCTGGGACTGAAGCAGTCCCTGCTTGCGCCGGGACCCAACTGCGGGTGCTTCTGCCTTTGAAATGTAGCAGGAGCCCTACAGGGCTCCTGCTACATTTCAAAGGAAGAGGTGCAGCAGGGAATGGAGGTGTTTCAGCCTTTGAAATGTAGCGGGAGCCTGCACAACAGTCAGGACCTGGCACAAGTGAGGACTGCTTCAGTCCCCACCTGAGCCATTTCCCTGCTTCACTTCTGCCTTGCATGTACCCTCCCTCACACGGAGACCATGCTGGGGGGGACCAGCTTTTAAGCTCCCACCAGCCCTGGTTCTGGCTCCCCCGCTTGCTGCCTCTGATACAGAGGCAGTAAGGAGGGAGAAGCGACTAGTTGAGTAGTGACTGGACTACCTGATATGCCTATGCTTATCAGGTAGTCATCTAGTCGCTTACATCCCTAATTTGAACCACTTAAAAATTGCTTTCAGTTCCTCAGCTCAGATGTTGATTATTTACATCTGTGGAAAAGTATTCATGTTGAGTTTGGGGAGATGTTTTTAGGTGGAAACTAGGGATACTAAAATGTGAGTAACTGTGTAAACATGTAGCCTGCTGAAGCTTTGAGAAGTGACACTGTCAATTTCATGTTTCAAAGAAGATGGATAGCTAAAAATGCTTTACAGTTCCTGGTAATGGTGATTTCAGGGCATACGTTTCTTTCATTTTGTAAATAAATGAGTAGGTAGAAATTCATATTGCTCCATACGCTTTACCTTACAGCACACAACAAATAATCAATCATTTTCAGGACTACACCTGTGTGAAAGATTCAGAACCATCATTCTATCTTAAGTATTATTTTCTGCTGAAGTGAAACAGTAATTGCTAAGTGTCATAAAAGTAGAAATACAAGAAAAGGGCAAATAAGCCTCAAAAGATGGAGATAATTCAGCTGTGCAGAGGAGTGATTCCAAATAATGGAGCTTGGCATCTTTGAACTCTCACATAATGAGGAAAGTAGTACTGAAATACTTGTTTGCAGCCCCCCAGCCTGCCTTCATGCCTCATTTTCTATAACAACAGTATTTATTAAAAGCACAAATGATCAAAGCACTATTAAAATCCCAAAGATAAACTAGATGAATGTGTTTATAAAGTAGCAAGTATCACTTCTTCCCTCTTCCCTTTTTCAGAGGAATATGTACAGTCCAACATGTTGGGGAAGGGGATAGGAGGGAGGGGGGAGACTTCTCACGCTGCTCCTGCCCCAAATTTTTGGCCAGTAGGAGCTGAGAAATTTTGCTGGGGGCATGGGCAGCATGCAGAGTCTCCCTTCTCCTTCCCCAGCATCCAGAGCAGAGAGCAGCCAGCAGTTTAAAGCCACAGGCTCCTCCCCTGTTGGCTGCATCTTGACCACTCCTGGTGTACACATTCCCACTTGGGCTGAAATTTCTGAAATCACTGGATTTCAGAGCCCAGTCCATCTTCATTGCTACTTTTAGCTGCATATTGGGAGCCCTACAAGCCTGAATCAGTTTATCCAGGCTCTGAGACTCACTACCATTGTGTTATGTGGGTGTTGCATTGTAATGGAGCTAATTATTCTGCAGTCATGTGCTAACATCTTATTAATAACAACATTTCATGGGGTATGGGTAATTTTGATATTGCTCCTTCATGAGCTACCACAGTGGTTCCTCCCTCACTCCATTAAACCGTCAGCGTTAATAACCATTATCTTTTTATTCCTTGTCTGTTTTCTGATATCAGCTAGGAATTGCTCTAGTTCTTGAGGCTTTGATGCTAATCTGAGGTGAACTAATGATAACAGAGTAGCCAAGTGTTCATTTATACTTTGCAATGCACTGATTTTTTTCCTGGTAATACTCTTCCATTCTGGACATTAATTTGCACAGATTGCTAGAGACAGGAAAATTATGTGTTAGAGAATCATTCAGGGCCTTGAAATTTGCAGCTCAATAACTCATCTCCCCAGAAAAGACTTGGGGAAATTAGTGTTATCTGCTGTCAAAAATGTTGAGTATTGTTAGTTGTTTTGTATTCCTTCTGACTGATTGGTCAAGAGGATTCAAGTAGCCCATATATTCCTAAGTTTTCACTAAGGAAGGAAATTCACTGATTTAGTTTTCTGCTTCTAGCACATGCAGATGACGATCCAGGCTCTCCAGGATGAGCTTCGGATCCAGCGGGACCTGAATCAGCTGTTCCAGCAGGATAGCAGCAGCAGAGCCAGTGAACCGTTTGTGGCGGAGCTGACAGAAGAGAACTTCCAACGGCTTCATGCAGAGCATGAGCGCCAGACCAAGGAACTTTTCTTGCTGCGCAAAACCTTAGAAGAGATGGAACTACGCATTGAGACTCAGAAGCAGACCTTAAATGCACGTGATGAGTCGATCAAAAAACTGCTGGAGATGTTGCAAAGTAAAGGACTGTCTTCAAAAGCCGCGGAGGAGGATCATGAGCGAATAAGGCGGTTGGCTGAAGCGGAAATGCATGTCCATCATCTGGAGAGCCTGTTGGAACAGAAGGAGAAGGAAAACAATATGCTGAGGGAGGTGAGTGACCCAGACATTAATTTATGTAAAAAATAATTCTATGGGTGATCTTCCTGTCCCTGCTTCATAGCCTTAATCTCTGCTAAATCATGCTTGTATACCTTTCATTCCTTTTCTTATATTTTACTGTTGTTTTTCACCCTTTCACCACTGTGTGGACAGCATTTTCCATGCTGGAGAGGCTGTAGGTTAAAAAATAATCTGATGGTGTTTGTTCCCTCAATTAAAGCCTCTCAATGGTTTCTCGTTTGCTCCTGGTTTCACCCTCTTTCCCCCCTGCTTCCCCCCAGGTCTCATCTATCTTTACTCTCCACGTGAAGATGTGGAAGTTCACAATCACTGGGAATGTAACATTTGTTCAGTTTTTTTAAATTAAAAGCAACCATGTACCTGTATTTAGAAGAGAGCTGAGAGAAGTTTTGGCAGTATTAATAGATGATCGCTCTGCAGTTTCCATGGAAACAGTTGACTTGCTGTGAAGGGTTTTTGATATAAACATTAGCTGCCTCAGATGCGCCGCCAAAAAAGATTTAAATGAACACTGTGGCAAACATTTATAAGAAAACAAAACAATATTTAGATCACGATTGTATATTGTGGACAAGCATTCTTCAAATCATTCACAACCAATTATAGTGATGTGTAGGCTACTAATCCTACAAATAGCACTTACTTTTCTTGGAGAAATACATAACAATCTGCAATGTGAGTCCCTCAGTCTTCAGTCAGTGTCATTAAATGTATTATCACTGTATTTCCCCTATTACCTGCAGATAATGTAATCATTAACTCTCAAAATGCTGCATTTCCCTGTCAGTAGTGCATATATACATGGGTCCAACAAAGGCAAACTTTTCCAAAAAATTGAGTTTGCAGAATTCTTCAAGTGCTTTTTCATGTGCATTCCAATCTGATACCAGTCACTTAGCACACACATGCACAGTAGCTGGAAAATTCTCTCCCTAGCAGCTAGCCTTAGGGTCAGCCTCGGCACCCCCTGGAGTGGCACCGAGATGGCAACCAATATAGGACGCCACCTTATAGCCAAATAGGCCCAGTCACTTCCTGTCCCTGTCAGAAAGGGTGGACTTTGGGTGGTATCAGTACCCTGTTGTGTGTATAATAGTGACAACTAAAGAGTTTGGAAAAGTCAGGGAAAAAATCCATGTCTTTAGCAGTGATGTAATATTTCTTGTCCTCCGACTTACAGGTCGGTGGGATGAATGGTGAGATCTGCCAGAACACCTTGACCAGGATAAGAAAGGCCTCATTGACAGGCAGACTAGTTTTGCTGACAAAGAGGTGTACAGGATGTGGAACAGCTTTAAATTCTTCCAGAGGAATCTGGAGAGTATCGGCTATTGTGCAAAACACCTGCTGACAGTCTTTAAAATAGTCTGCTGAATTGGGGTGGAGGCATGATAGCCTCAGCTGGGGAAAAAGAGGAGAAATAGTGGTGGTGTAACCTTCACCTCTGTCTCTCTCTCATCTGCTAACAGGAGTGGATCAAGCTCTGGGGGTAAGGAGACTGACAAAGATGGCAAACGTAGGTGTGTCTGCCTTTTTTTTTTTTTTTATTATTTTTTAATGGAATAGTTTGGAAACTCATGTATATTGCCCATGGATCCAAGTATTGCCAATGTGAAGAGAGTAGGATTTGACATTGCATCCAACAGTGGTCTGTTCCCGGACTCTCAGTGACTTGCGTGTTGTGGGTAGTAAGAACATGATGTCTTTTGTGCCTGTCCCAAATGTTAGGGCAAGATGGGGTCATCGTTCTCTTCTTCACTGGGAAAGGGTGGTACCACCCTGCAGAAGCGAAAGGAGAAATGTAGAGACTCTGGACATGAGGATGTGGGATCAAGTCTGAGAAGTGGCATGCCATATATCCTCAGGTCCTTGGGGTTTCTGAACTTTTGGGGTAGAGAGATAAGAATCATTGGCACCACAAGTTGCAGTGATGCTGAGGGAGAGGTGCATTCTCTGAAACTACCAGAAGATGGAGCCAAGGACATACCTGTTGCTAAAGGCTTGCTCCGTGCCAAGGGTGCAGTTGCAGGAAGCTCTTTCAGTGCCAAGAGCTTGTTCAGTGTCATATGCCAATGCCAATGAAGCTGCCAGTTCCAATGATTTCGTTGGTGTCATGAAGCCCAAAATTGAGTTAGTTGGGAGTAGTTGGCACTGGTTTTGAAGGTCTCACACAGCATTTCCTGGTGCCAAGTGATGATGCCATTGCCTGTAGGCCCGACTGTTTGTTGTCTTTAGACCTCTCTTTAGCTGTAGTACCAGAGATACTCAGACAGTCCCTGAAGCTATATCTAATCCCTGAAGATGTAAAGGCTACTGACAGTGTTCTGGCGTGCGGTTCCTCAGTGTGGGAGAGATGATTTCCTCTTTGAAGGATATGGCGAATGAGGGTCAGTGGACAACCTAGCAGAGCATGGGATCTGTGTGGGGGAAGTGTTCAGACTAGGGTCTGAAGCGGTTGCAATGGTTTCTCCATGAGGAGAAGTCTCAGCTGAATGTCTTGGTCCCTTCAGATTGACAGTCAGATTGTGACAATGGGTGCACTTCTGTGTAAATCGTCCCTCTCCCCAGCAGTGTATGCACTGTGGAGAACTGTTACTTACCAGGAAGGCCTCCTGACTGGAACTGCACCTTTTAAAGCTGGGTGAGCCAGGCATAAGTGTGAGGGGGAGAGCTTCTCAATTGGGAAGGTCAGGAAGTGGGAAAACAATCTTAAGCTATGAACTAACAGAGAGGATAAGAGAGAGAATTTTTTTTAAACCACTGGGAGGATTGTAAAGGAAAGAAATAACTACTAAAATTACACAAAGCTAACAACTAAGCCATTGTTTAATGGCTCAGAGGATAAAAGGCTCTGCTCCAGATTCCAGTTTAGATCAATGGTGTTTGAGAAGGAACATTTGGGGGAACGTGTTTGGACTACACAGCACAATATATAGATGCTGCTTGTGGCGCAACAGCCACTGTGACTATCATATAGGTTTTCATTCAAGCATGCTGCTGTGCTTTACAAATGTTAATGAATTAAGATATGCCTCATCCAAGTGAATTGGGTAAATATTACTCTTCCCATCATACAGACAGGGAGTCAACAAAAAGGAGAGTTTAATGACTTGATTATACAATGTATCATGGGTGAGCCAGATTTCTTTGATCCTTATAGAAAAATGGGGAAGCAAAGACATTTGTGGGTGAGTTGCTCCTCTTCCCGGGCAGCCCAGCTGTGTGTGTTTGAGAGCAGGGAGCAGGGATGTAAATCATTGCACGGGGAAGGAGGAAGTCTGGGCGCCTGTGCGTGGAATGTATTCATTGCTGCCAATGGGTGGGGGAGGCCTGGGTGTTGAGAGAGATTGCTCCTCTAGCTCACTAGAGGTAGGGCTTCTGGTTGTTTGGAAGTAGGTGTGAGGCAGGCTCTGTCCCCTCAGGCAAAGCAGAAATGTATCAGCCTGCCTCTGTATTTGTTAATGTTCCTGTTTATTAACTAGGGAGCTTAGCCCCTATTCGCTATGCTCACCAACCCTGTTTCTCCTTGCCACTGGGGAAGGCCAGGCTGTGCCTGCACCAGCCCTGACGCCTTCCCCCACCTGCCCTGAACTGTGCCATCCCGGGCCGCTTCTCACCCCCCCCCCCCCCCGCCACTCCGATGCCACACCAGCTCAGCTCTTCTCCCCTCCCCCAGCTGTGCCAGCCTGGTCTCTATCTCTCCCCCCTCATGTGCGCCCCGCAGTGGAATAATCCCCTGCTCCTAGCCGAGGCTATGCCAGGCCTGGTCCTCTCTCCCCTGGCTTCCCCTTCCCGCGAGCACCAGGGAGTGGGGGAGGGAAGAGTCCATACAGTTGCCTCTCCCAGTACTGGGGTGGGGAAGTGCCGCGCAGCTCCCATCCCCCCCTCCTGGAGCACTGAGGCCGGGAAGGGAAAGGGCCACGTGGCTTATGGCTCCGGCCCCCCCGGAGCTCCAGGGAAGGCCTTATGGCTGCTGCCCCACCTCCTGGAGCACTGGGAACACTTCGCTGGGAGGGACTGGGCTGTGCCACGCTGGCCCTGCTTTTCCCCGGCCTCTGGAAAGGGGAGGCTAGAGGAGGGCCCGGCCGTGGGCAGCCCCAGCCCTCCATGTATGCCCTGGGAAGGGCCAGGGTGGGAGTGGTTGGGGCTTGCTCCTGTAGGATGCAGATTGATGTAATGATGTCACTCTGCTGTCCCACAGGAAAAACTTTTTTTATATAGAGAGAGATTGTTCCCTTTCTTAATGAATTCCCCCAGGAGCATAAAACATTTGTAAAAGTTTTAAAGGTCCCTCACATTGCCAGAGAGCTGTAAAGGAGCCTTATTGTCAATGATAGTAAGGGAATCCTCATTCTTCCTTTTTTCCTGTGCCAGAGGGCATGGGCAGTGGGTGAAGTTACTGCTTGGGGGAGATAAGTTCCCCAGCCTGTGGCCCCTGCCCATACTCTACCTCTGCTTTGCCCAGGCCCTGTCTTCCTCCCCACTGTTTCCCTTTTCTGTTCCCTCCCCATATCTGCTCACCCCTTCTAGCCAAATCCCTGAACCCAAATATAGCAAATTACATTGGGGGTGGGACCCCCTCTTCTGAAATTTCTTTCTCAAGAAAAACGGAGCATGTTTTTCACTGCATGTCAGATTGTGAAGACTGGACATGCAGAAGGTATGAATTAAAAACACTGACTTTGGGAATAAAAAATATCAGTCACATTTTTTTTCATATATTTTGAAATTAATCAAAGATTTATGTGCGAAAACTTGGTAAGTAAGGGCAAGTCAGTTGTTCCATTGAATACAATATTAAATATTATGGAATACATGATACAGCTCATCTCTGTTTTACATTTTTTAATCAGTATTTCTAAGCTGATTTTATATTTTAAAGGTACTCTTATGCCTTCATAAAGTAATAATTCCAGATTACTACACATTTAAACATACTGAAACAAAGACATATTAAATTAATCACAGCAGTTTAGCGTGTTTGTAACAAAGTTTATTGCTTTTAGACAAAGGGAATACTAATTTATTTTTTGTGATCTCCATAACAGTAGACATGCATATGAAATTTCATCATACGTTTGTTGAAAATATTTTCCCACAGAATTTAGGCAGAACAAAGGATTTTCTATCTTACGAACATACTGATTTTGATAGAGGGTTCTTGTCAAACTAGTTAATCAAATAGTCAGAAGTAAAAAAAAGGGAAATTCATTTGTCCAGTTATCTGGAAGGAAAAGGTGGTTGTACCTTTAAGGTCTCTATTCAATAGAGGATATTAAGGAGAGCAGAGATGAACAGGAAACCTTTAGAAGCAAATTTTTGTACTTTAGTAATTAAAATGTGTATTTTATATAAGGGTGGTCTTTTGAATAATTTCTTTAAAAAAATTATACGTCTGAAGATCCAAGTATTTAAGGTGAAAGCTGAATACTCAGATTATGCATCTAAAAATCCATGCAAGGAATTTTTAGAGATGTGATTTTTTTATAATCTTCAGCAACAAACTGTTGAAATATTTAAAGCAAATGTTAAACCATTACAGTTATGCACAACTGTTTTTTGTCAGTAAGTTCAGAAACTGACAGTATGTACCTCTGGATTGGCACATGCCTGTTAAATGGCTTCATTACCACTTAATGGCTCTTTCACAGTTGTGATAATGTGAAATGTTGTGATAATAGGTTTGGAAAACTTTTCACTTTTATGTTAATAGATCCACTGGAGGAAAAACTCACAAGGTTACTACAGCTTGCTGTGGGAGCCTACAGGAACTGTCAGAATAGGAATAGGAAAAGGGGAATGGTTGAGCACCAGAACCCAGAAGAGTCATTGCCTTTCCTTGCCTCATACCTGCGGCTTATGGCAAACAAAAATGTGATCAGTCAGTCAATACCAAGGGGCTGTGCCCCCTGCTTGTGAGGCTCACCAATACCAAGCTCTTTGGTGGCCTTCACAGCCAGAGAGAGAGAGAGCTATGCTCACCAACCCCCCTCTCTCTGGGGGTAGGTGTCTGGCCAGGGGGAGGGTGCAGGAGCGGGCTGGGTGTGTGGGGTCTCTGCTTGAGAGGTATGAGTGAGGGGGTTGGGAATGTGGGGTCTTGTGGAGGATGTATGTGAGGGGCTGGGGAAGCAGGGTCTTGGCAGACAGGGGCTATAGGGGCCTGGAGTGCGGGTCTTGTCTGGGTGGTGATTGAACGGGATGGGGGTGAGGGTCTCGGCTTGGAGGGGTAAGAGTGAGGGGTGGGGTTCAGGGTCTCAGCTTGGGGGATATGAATGAGGGAGTGGGGCTGAGGGGGCTGGGGATGTGAGGTCTCAGCAGGACGGTGTGTGAGGGGACTGGGGTGATGGGTCTTGGCTTGTGTTAGTGGGGGCTCATACCATATTTAAAACTCCCCCTGGGCACCTAAGGCAGGCACAGATTCTTCGCTGCCCCAGAGCTTGGGTGAGTAGGGTCAGGGAACACCATCCACAGGAGGGGCACGCATAGCACCAAGGAGGCCACAAGCCTAACACCTCCCTGAGAATCAGTTTTATAATCTTCCTTACCTTAGAGCACTAGTTAGCTCAGCATTGAGGCTGGGCATATGTAAGATGTACAAAATTGCCTGCCCAAATGGTGGTTTAAAGAAAAGCTTCTAAGCATGCCTAGTAACACTTATCCTTCTGCCTATTTCTGGACCATCCCAGTTGAGTTACCCTGATCTGCATCCTCCCACCAATTTTCTCCTTCTCTAAGGAAAAGAATGCAACTTTATAAAGCATGTGGATTATATTATATTAAGATTACATAATTTAAATTTTGAAAAACTCAGGTTTTATACAAATTTATACCCCCATAGCATGTAGCTCATCCATTATATTTTGTGGTATCTATTTAAAACATTAATATATTCTACTTGACATTTAACAAATCATTAAATGAAATGAAAATATATACTGTATCTTCATGGTAAAGTTAAAGTGTGGACCTTAACTTTTGCATGTCCTGAATAGCCCTCTCACATTTTAACTATGTCGTATCAATGGATTTTATTTAAAATTCTTACTTTGAAGGGAAAAGACTCCACCACACGTAAGTGTGCATTTCAAACAGTCACTCTTGTGGTATGTACAGGAAATGTAACTGTGTTTCCAAGAAGTATGATTGCTTAACACCTATGCTGTGTAAGTGCAGTCTTAAGGGTTTTGCTTCAGTCTTTATAGACAATTGAATTGATGTCTTACAGTCAGCAGCAGAATGACTGGGCTGAGAAAGAGGGAGTACATCCGCTTTTTAGGCATGTTAAGAAGCAGGTGTCTGACTAATCATGTAGTTGATAACATTTTATCAACTATACAATTAGTTGATAAGGGAAGGCACTCCGTACCGGCTCGCACCGGTTCCGGGAGCTGCCCCCTCTGCAGCACTGCAGTTTAAATGTAGTAAGAGCCAGGCTGCCTGCCTGCCTGCCTGCTCAGCTCTTAATACATTTAAACTGCAGAGCTGCAGCAGGGGTAGGTCCCGGACCTGGTGTGAGCTGGGACTGAGTCTCGCCATGGACAGAGGCTGCTCTGTGGGATGCTGCCATGAAGCAGCCTCTGCCTGTGGCGAGCCAGGGGTCGCTGCAAGCAGAGGCTGCTTTGTGGCAGTCTCCCCTGCCCCACCCCCCACGATGTTGCCTCTGATAGAGGTAGCAGCGTGGCTGGGGGGGAGGAGGCAAATGGCACTACAGAACTAGTGCTGGGGGAGACCGGCTTTTAAGCCGGATCCCCTCAGCACTGGCTCCTGCTCCCCCCTGCTACCTCTGATGCAGAGGCAGCAAGGGGTGGAGGGTGGGGAATGTGAATAGTCGAGTAGTCACCTTGATTACCTGATAAGCCTACCGCTTATCAGTTGCCTGTTACAAATTTCCCAGGCTATGAAGACTGCTGCGCAATTTGAAGCACTAAGTCCAACAGCAATAGTCTTTGAATTAAATGTGTTCTTATGATCATGCTTTCAAATATAGATTACAAGAAGATTCACCCGGTGTTGCTCAGGTACTTAACTCAATTAATTTTTGTTTTTTCCAAAAATGAAATGAAAATGTACACGCTTCATTTAAATCCTTGCTCTGGGATGGGGCTGGAGATGAGGGGGTTCATTATGCAGGTGGCCCCAGAGAGAGGGGCCTACCCTAGCCCTTTCTCACTGCAGCAGGTTGGGGCCCAGTGAGAAGTGCCTTTCCATGACCACTGGAGCTCCAGCGGGCACAGTTGGGGGAAGGTGCAAGTCCCCCGGCTAGGGCAGGTCCAGGTTTGTCTGCCTCTGTGCTCCCCAGCCAGAGTGAGGAATGCACTTTCCCCTCACTCCCTGACAAAGTGGAACAGTAAGCAGTGTCCCACTACAAATCTGGGGACAGAGGGATCTTCAGCTCACTGCCCTTCCTAAAGGGCACCTGGAGTTGGGAGGCTCAGGGCTGTCCCTTTCACCTGCCTGGTGATTGTCTCTTTTCTGTATAGTTTTATGAAAGCAATTCCATTCCATGCACATTCCGTTTTCCTGGCACAATGAAACCATTACCTTGCTATATATTATAAGGGGAAACTGTATGCCAAATTTGGTGGTCCTAGCTCTTATCACTTAGGAGGAGTTATTGAACAAACAGACTCACTCACTCAAATATATGGTAGATTGGATTCAGGGTGGGGGGAGTAAGTAGCTGAAGTCTCTGAACTGCTACCTCTTAACCTGTTTTTTAAAAGTGCACATTGTACAAACTCTGCACACTTGCATTGGATGCAGTTTTCAATTGTTATAATAAACATGTACATATATGTGGAGCTGATAGCACTGCCAATAGTTAATGTTGCCTGACACTTTCCATTACAGGGACCCTGTTTTCATTTGCTTATGCCTTTGCCAAACTGCCAGAAGTCTGTCTTAAACTGTTAAGATGTAGTTAAAATTTCCTGGGAAATTTGAAACAGTCCATTTTTGAGAATGAGGTTGGACAAAAATATGTTTTGTCCATGTAAACAAAACATACACTCTCTCTGACCAAACAAGGGGGAGACCACTCTTCTGTCTCTTTGAGAAGTTCTCTCAATTCCATGGTTTGAAGCAGGTATTTGGAATTTGGCAAGGGGGCGTTGCTCTTGTATTTAGAATAAGCCCTTTTCTGTCTCGGTTAAGATCTATCAAAATTTGTCCATCTAATAAGCCCCTGAAAGCATCTCAGTTCACAGAGAGTCAAGAGACTTGGGGTTAGAGCTGGTCATCTATAGTCTCCAATTTGGTGTGCACTAAGCATGCTTAATGCCCTCACTGCTCCTGTATGCCAGCCAGACTATATATATTCCATCACATAGCTGAATGAGGCAGTAGTTTGTAGGTTCCTAGGGATGTCAGTGGTTAACCTATGGCTGGGCCATAGGCACGGGGGCATTCCGGCCGTGGCAGAGCAAACCCTGCCCACAGTGGCCCAGGCCAGGCTGGAGCAGCTGCACAGTGGGCGGAGGCACTCCGCTCCAGTCGGAGCAGCCCATAGCAGGCCCCCAGTCCGGCCAGAGGAGCCTGCCCTGCCGCGGCCCCCCGGCTTGGTGAGAGCAGCCGGCTGCGTTGCAGGTGGGGGATGCACCAGCCTGGCTGGAGCAGCCCCTGCCTGCGGTGAGATCAGCCTGTCTGGAACAACCCGCCATGGGCAGGCGGCGCTCCAGTCCAACTGGAGCATTCCCCGCTCAGGGTAGGTCCCCGAGCATCCCCACATCTGTTTAAGTGGTTGAACATAAGGTTTAACCAGTTAGCTGATCAAACAGGATTTTAGAGCCCTATAGGAGTTCAGTCTCATTTGTTGCAGAAGCTGCAAAATGTGTGGGGTGAATGAGGCAGGCAATTGCAGGAAGAGAATGGATTGTCTGATGTTTAAAGACAATTACTATTACTATTGCTAACTATTACTCTAGAGAATTCGATGCCATATGGGTCTTAGGTGATGCTGAGCAAGTCATTTAAACCAAAATGTTCTAAATTGGCTACTAATTGTATGTTCTTCATTTTCTGGGAACATCCGGGCCAGATTTTCAAAGTAGTGAATGTTCACAACTTTAACTTGAAATTCTTTGAAGATGTATTTTGAACACACACAGTGCTCAAAAATGCTCAATGCTCTGAAAATTCAGTCTTTAGGTGTCACAAACAGGGCATCTAAAATTATTGGGCACTTCTGGTAATTTCAGACTTAAAACTTTTGTGCTTTAAAATGAGGTTAATAAAGAGTGGTATTGTGATGATAAATGCATTTATTCATGAATTGCTTGTTTACTAGTGTGAGAACACCATAGGAATGCCCATGAAAAAATTAACTATTTTATTTGCAGAGCTGGGTTTAGATGCTGTGCATTAAATATCATCTGGGTGGCCACACAGAGAATGAGATAAGTAAAAAAGAAATTATGAATAACTCCATTCACTGAATGAGGCATTATTCCTGTGGAAAAAAATCGAGTGAGATCCTGTGAATCAGTGTTTCTCAACTTTTTTTTTTTTTTTTTTTTTTAATGAAGTACCCCTTCAAAAAAAAATTCTAAGTACCCCCAGAACCTACAGTTTTCAGACACACAACATTTGTTTCTACCATTGCAATACATTTGTTTAAACAGCTTAATCATAGCCGGGCGGACGATGAAATTTTTGGGTGTAAAAAAGTACAAAAATAATAAAGCACTGTAAAACTTAAAACAAAAATTCATTTTTCTCCAAATTTCAGTTGTGTTGAGGTCCCCGCAGACTTCTCTTGAGTATTTCTAAGGGTACTTGTACCGCTGGTTGAGAAACACTGCTGTAAACTAAGACTCCATCATAACACATATATACAAGAGGTCTGAGTTAAGGTCTCATGGGCCACCTAAACTCTGACATTCTTCTTTGAGAGCTTACTCATGTCAGTTTCATTCCAGGTGTGTGCGTACCCGTGGGCACGGTTGTCTGAGATATTTTCCTTAGTGGTATCTGTACGGTTGGCAGTGGTGTCCACTGGTCCTACACCCTCTTACTTCCTTCTTACTGCCCGTGGTGGTTAGTTGGAGTGCTTTTCCTTGCATAGCAAAGGCTAGTGGTTTTTTGCCTTTACTGACTTTGAGCATTAGGGCCTCGTAAATTGTTTACAGCAGTTAGTTTAAATGTAGTTACAGGGCCATCCGTAGGATTTATAGGGCCTTCCTACGCAGTACTATTAAACTAGTGCCCCTATATCTGACAGCAGTTATGGGGGGGATTTTTTTAGAGATGTGATTTTATGATCTTTGTCAACACACTAATGAAATATTTGTAAAGCAAGTTCTAAACTAAAGCTCTGTAGACTAACATGGTAAAGTCAGAAACTGACAGTATATACCTGGGGTTAGCAAATGCCTAATAAATGGCTTCATTACCTCTTGAATGGCTCTTTCACAGGTTCAGTCTTCCTCTAATAGGTGTGGCAGGCTTTTTCACTTTTAAGTTAACTAGATCCTCTCCTGAGGAAGCAGAACCACAGAACAGGGATAAGAAGAGGCAGGTGGGTAGACACTAATACCCAGGTTGCCCCAAATTTTCAGGTGCTCTACACAACTGCGTATTCTGCGTATGGGTAAGGATGGCCTTATGTAGTTAGAAGGTAGAGTCCTAGTGGAGACTTTACCCCAGGCAGGGCATGCCCTGCTCTCCCGAGTTTGACCCGTACAGATTGCACAAGACCTGTGCCTGTAAGTGATCCTCATAGCCTCAAATGCTTGGGGGAATCAGATGTGAAGGAAAAGTGCCATGTTCTGTAAAAACTTTCAGTCCAGGTCTCTGAAGAAGCGGGATATCCATTTGCAAGCTCTTGTCAAGCAGTCTTCCCTTTTTGCTGCTCCTGAGATGTTCTGCCAGGACTCATCATGTACCTCAACACCAGGCTCTATTCAGCACCACTGCCTCATCGCTTTCCAAAAGAAAGCAAGGAACCATGACTCCCTAGCATGAGGCAAGAAGGGCCATGGGTTATTGGGCAAGGGACCCAGTTTGGGTTGCCCAACTACCCTGGAGCCATTTGTGTATACATGCCTCTGAGGTCAGGGCTCTTCGCACCTTAAAAGGTCTACCGCCAACTCCTGTGAGCGTTATGGAGTCCAAACCCCTGATGGCACAGACGCTCTCTGAAGCTTCCCTGGCACCAAGAAAGCAGGTGCCTCCAACCGTGCTGCTGACACAGCATGTGCTTCAGGAAATGACAAATGCTCCCCATGAGGCAAGCTACACGCTAAGACCTCTTGGAGGCAGTAGAGTACTGTCAATCCCCTGAGACAAGACAGCACTTTCCACCTCCCTGGAGACGTAGGTCAGATTCTTTAGGGCTTACCCTTTGTCACCAGCATCATGATCAGTCCCTTGTCCCTGCTGTCTCATTGTGGATTGCCAAGAAGGAGGCACCAGTCTCTGTGCTACCTACACCATTCACCCTCTCAGCATAGATCTCGATCACCTGCCCAATGGGAGCACTCACTATTATGTCACCACTCCGCCCAATACCCATCTTCTCACTCCTGGCACTGGTCGCTGGAGGCAGCAGTCAGAAGGCAGACTCAGCACTGACAATGCTAGAAAGGGCCTGCCGCAGGTGGAGGACTGTTCCAGCAGGGCCAGGAGCTGGTGGCAGCCTTAGCCTTAGGACTGGGATCCCACTTAGTCGGTTAACCGGTTAAACATTGGGTTGATCTAAATGTTTAATCAGTTAACTGATTGATCAGGATTTTACATACCTATTGTCCAGTATCTGCTCAAAGGATTTCATTGTGTATCATAGTTTACGTCTGCCACTGCTATGAGCTGGCCAAAGTGGTAATAGTAAAGGTGCACTCAGCTAGAGTGCAAGTGTCATCAGTGGGCTTTCTGGCTCAGGTGCCAGTCCAAGAGATTTGTAGAGCTGCTACCTGGTTGTCTCGCCACATATTTATGTTCTATTACTCATTTATCCAGCAGCCCGGGAACAATGCTGGCTTGTTAGTTGTCATCTGTAGCTATAGGATCTCAGGGCAGAGCAGGAACAGTCTATTTGGAAAGCGCATATCAAATGGCAATTGCTGCTGTGTACAAATAGCTGTAAGTTAGAACGAATACTTTTCACATCTAGCACTGATACTGCTCCTTATTGAGGGCTATTTACATGCCAGGTAATAACTTTTGAATTTCAAATATTTTTGACATTTTTTTATCAGAAAACATGTGGTTAGAATTTGCTAGCCCTTGAATGTCCCATTGCACATAAGGAACACTTCACCACAACTCTAATTTAGACACTACATTGTTACTAAACTATATTAATTGCTTATCTTAATAATTAGCCTTAGTAATTATATTGCTATTTTCTTTCCAAGGGAAGTGATGCTTCCTTCTCTACCTACTTGGCACAATTTACATGCCATACACAGCTTTCTAGTGTCTGCTGTCTGTCTGCAAGTGGACCTTTAATAAAAATGGACCAAACATCAGAGCAAGAATGCAGTTCTTCTCATAATTATTCTTCTAAATATGTATATGAACCTTTCCTGGCTAATCAAATAGGATTTTGGTTTTTGAAAGTACATTTTGTTCGTAAAATACTGAATACATGATAAATTGACATAGCTTTTGAAGCCTAGGTTACTAAGAGAAAAGCCATATCTGTTTTCAACTGGTTATTAAAAATCCTCTGAGTTGATGCATGATAGATCTCATTAACCATATGTTACTTTGAAATTACATGAAATAGAAATTTGATAATGGAGTCTTGAGTCTAGCAAACAATGGTAGGAAAAAATCCACAATGGCTGGAAGTTGAAGTTAGACAAGTTGAGAATAGAAGTAAGATGCACATTTTAACAGTGAGGGTAATTAACTGTTGGAACTGCCTACCAAGGGATCCAGCAATTGAAAATTTTAAAACAAGTTTATATTTTTTTCCTAAAAAATACGCTCTAGCACGGGGATGGGCAGAAGGGCCTCCGCAGGCCAAGTGGATGGATCCGGCCCATGGAGGCCCTGCCGCTCCCCGGCCCCCGGGCCAATTAGGATCTGGGAGCGGGGGGAGCACGCAAAGTTTCCTCTGCCCTGACAGGAATATGCGGCGCTGGGAAGCGCCAGGCGCTCCTGACTGGCCTGGAGGAGGCTTCACACGCTCCCCCACCCCCAGGCCAATCAGGGCCTGGGAGTGGGGGAGCATGCAAAGTTTCCCCTGCTCTGTCCCTACCCTGCGAGCAGCGCACGGTGCTTAAAAGCGCCACACGCTCCTGGCAGGGCAGGAGGAGCGCACAAAGTTTCCTCCACCCTGGCCCTGACCTGTGAGGAGCATGGTGCACTTAGAAGTGCTGCACGCTCCTGGCAGGGCAGGAGAAGACTTCACATGCTCCCCCGGCCTCTAGGCCCTGATTGGCCTGGGGGCGGGGGAGCGCACGAAGCCTCTTCCCACCCTGCCAGGAGTACATGGCACTTTTAAGCGCCATGCAGGGCGGGGACAGAGCTGGAGGAAATTTCGCACGCTCCCCTGCCCCCAGACCCTGATTGGCCTGGGGGCAGGGGAGCATGGGAAGTCTCCTCCCAGCCAGGGGCATGGACACCTAGGGGAAAGGAGGGGGCAGGGGGGAAAAGGCTGTCCCCCACCCCCAGACCAATCATGGTCTGGGGGTGGGGAACCTGGAAGTATTCCAGCCCTGCCCCTTCTGCTCGAGGCCCCACCCCTTCCGGTGCATCCTGGGGCCACGTCAGTCATTTTTGAAGTGGCCCCTGGCAAAAAAAATTACTGCCCACCCCTGCTTTAGCACAACCAAAATTATTGGACTTCAGTCAATAATTAATTCTGGGAAAACCTATGAACTCTGTTATGTAGGAAGTCAGATTAGATTGGGGTGGGCAATAACTTTTTATGGGGGGGCCACTCCAAGAATTTGGAAAGTGGTCAAGGGCTCTACTCTTCCATGATATTAATGGAGGAGCGGGGTCTGGGATGGAGGTTGGGTGCAGAAGGGAGCTTGTGGTAAGGGATTGGGGTATAGGAGAGTATGTAGGGTCTGGGAGGGAGTTTGGGGGAGGGAGGTAGTTGTAACCTGGAGCAGGGGACTAGGGTGCAAGAGGGAGTGCAGGGGTTTGGGTTATGACCTTGGGCAGGAGGGGTGTGTGACCTGGGGCAAGGGACTAGGGTGCAGAGGTTTGAGCTGTGACCTATGACAGGAGGGGCTGTGACCTGGGACAGGGGATTGGGGTGCAGGATGTGGGAGGAGATATACGTGTGTGTGGGGGGGGGGAAATGACAGAGGGTTTGGGTTACGCGGGTGGGGTGCCGAGAGTTGGGGTGCCAAAGGCAGGCTCTGTCCAGAAGTCATCTTAGGCAGACTCCCTGCCTGCCCTGATCCTGCACAGGAAAGTCGGGGCGCTTCACAAGCTGCGTGTTGACAACAGGCAGCTCCCATTGGCTGGAAACTGGCCAATGGGATTGTGATGGTGTGGGGGCATCAAGTGAAGCCTCTCTCTCCTCCCTCAAGGCACTCAGCTGTTCAAACAGTGTCCCTCAGCAGCTGCTTTTCTTTGTGGCATATGTGGGGCAGGTAGGGAGCCTTTCTGAGGCTCCCTGATGCATCCACGGGCCAGATTCGGTGGCTTGACGAGCTGGAATGGGGCCTGCATGCCGTATTTTGCCCAAGCCTAGACTAGATGATCATAATACTCCCATCTGGCCTTAATCTCTGACTTTATTCATAAATCATTATATGGAAAACCTCAGTACAAAATTTATTCCATTCAGGACACAGTTTTCTTACATTTATTTTTAGTTTGTGGAATTAACATTTTGTGACCGGTATGATTAGGAATTAGTACAAAGATATTCTATTTTATTTTAGTAGGTACGTGTAGTAACGGTTTCTTTTTCATCTATGTGACTATTGTATGTCCCTGAACTGGAGATTTAGTTCATCAGGAACTACAGCCATTTTATTCCTGAATGAGAGCATCCACAAGAGGATTTGCCATACTTAATTATGAACCTGGACTTTGTAGCTATACTTGATTTACCTGAACTTTCCTGAGTATCCCTGTGTAAACAAGTCCTTTGAGACTTGTGAGGCTCTGAGATTTACACATCTCACCTAACTTGCATCTGTCTCGATTTCAGTAAAGAATTTGACATACCTCATGGGCAGGGCTTGACAAGCGGCGGCGAGCCCCGCTCGCCAGCCGCACGGTTTGGCACGCTGCACATGCGCTGATCGCGCTGCGACGCCGTGCCGGCTTAAAATCTACTCGCCCCCGGGCGAGTAGATTGACTAATTTGTCGAGCCCTGCTCATGGGAAATTATTAATGAAGATGTACAAAATGGGATTAATACAGGAATTGGTATGTGGGTTAAGGATGAAATTAAACTGGAACAAATAAAGAGGTTATCAATGCTGTTCCCCACTCTGGCACAACGAATGCAGAAGTGGGGGCCCGCAAGAGCACTCCACAACCTTGCCTCTATAGAGTCTGGTACAAACCACACCCCTCCCTCTCTCCCTCCCCAAATCCTAATACTCAGATTTTGAGGAATCCGTTGCCACTACCCAAGTAATTCCAAGAAAACCAGGGAAGAGATCACTTGGGAAATCTCCTCCCTAAGGTAAAACTCTCCCCCTGCCCTAACCTCTGTTTTACTTGGAGTTGGGAAAAACAAGAGGGAATTCACAGACAATGGACTCTACCCTTGTAACTAGGCACTGAGTCCTAAGGACACAACAATCAACCAATCCCGGTTAATTAGAAAATAAAACAATCCTTTATTACAAAACAAAACTACAGTTGCAAGCATATTAAAGTGGCTAGATGGGAAGAGCCACCAGTTGATATAGATATTCAGGGAAATCCCCTGGGCTAGAGCTTAGTTACAAAGAAAAAAACAAACACAATTAACAGCTCAGACATTATTTCCAAATCCCCGAACAAGGAAAATGACAAATCCTGACGGACTACCTAAACTTTTCCCTATTTACACATTTTAAGAAGTCCATTCTTGGAGAGAGAAGTGTCTCCCATCTCCCTCAGTCTTGGAAGAAACTGCTTTGCCTCTCAAACACAGAAGAGAGAGAAAAACTCCTCTCTTCCTGTTTGAAATTCCTATCTGCATTGTTACTGGCTGACTACTTGATACCTGTCTAGGTACAGGAGGCATTAGTTAACCCCTTAGTCACCAGGTGCTGGTCAGCACTCCTGAATATGACAGAGTGTACCACCAGAATAAGGGGAATGGAGAACCTGTCTTAGGAGAGGAGACTGAGAGACCTTGGCTTATGTTTAGCCTTAGCAACATGAAGGATAAAAAAAGGCTATGATTGCAGTCTCTAAATACATCAGAGGGGTAAATACCACAAGAGCTATTTAAGATAAAGGACCAACTTGACATAAACGGGTGTAAACTGAACATGACTAAATATAGGCTAGAAAATTAGAAGAAGGTTTCTATCCATCAAAGGAGTGAGGGTCTGTGTCACCTGCCTGGTCAAACCTAGGGACTTGTGGGACAGTGTATTTTCCTTGTGAGTAACAGAAGCACCCCGTCCCGAGCTTACTCTAGCCCCGCTTTACCTACGAGTGTGAGGCTGCACACGCAATCAGGCCAGGGCCTTAGGCACGGCAGCTTGCTCCTGACCAGGGCTGTATCCGCGTGCCTCTTGCCCATGAGGCCCTTCAGGTGTCCAGCCCCTGGTCTCTCTGACAATCAGCAGTAGAGTCTGTCCTAAACAGATTCCAAGTCCCGGGGCTGCAGCCAAGCTAGTCCGTCCTCGGCTGCATCCCCCCGAAAGTACTATGGGTTTTTCTTCGATCGCGGGTCAGGGTAGGGGGACCTGGACCCTAACTCTCAACCGCGTCCCGGCCCAGGACCCAAAGCATAGTGGTTCCTCCCACTACCCAGGTGGTGGGGGGAAAACCGCAACTCACCAACCCTCATGGTGTGTACTCCCTGTCCTGGGCCTCTCCCTACCCGTCCTAAATGCTTCTGTGACGCCGTTCTCCTGGCAGGTCCGCCACGGGTCTTACCCACTAGAGCCGATGTCGTCTACTCTGCAGCAGTGGTCCGATGCTGTCAGGATCAGCTCCCATTGTCCAGGACTCATCGGCTTGCTTGCCCGCTGGGGAGTCTCCTAGGCTGGCTGACTGGCTCAGTCCCCACCGATCCAGCCGGGAATGGGCTAGCACCGGCACCGCCCACGGTGGCCACTTTCCTTTGAGGTGACCCGACCCTGTTGTTGGGTTGCTCCTGGCCCAGGGTCCGGATGGAGGCCACCTGGCCTCCACTTCTGACCCGGGTGGCCTCACCTCTGACCACCTTCCCTCCAGTTGCTTGGGGGCCCTTACTGTCTCGTGTTGCTCTGCCTCAGGGCTTCCCACAGCAACTTCCCGTGCCTCTCGGCGTTCTCCCCTGGCCCTCCGCTGCCTCCACACTGGTCTACTGCCATGGCTGCGGCGCCAACATGCTCCTCCCCGCTTGCTGGCTGCATTGTTCCAGCCTTTAATGTTGCCGCGTAGCTGCCGGAGCATACGCCGCAGCGCCTGAGGACGCTTGGCAGCTTGCCCCAGAGCACGGAAGCCCCCTCTCTTTGGGGTCGGGATGGGCTTGCCCCGTCACAGTCTAGAACAGTTTTTTTCTCCTAGGAGTGGTGGGGCAAATAGCCTAAATATAGTTTTAAGATGGAGCTTGATGAATTTTTATGTACAGTATTACATGATGCAGTATGCTGAGCATATCCTTTACATTCCTCTTTTAATACAATGTTAGATACTTTAGATGAGCTACTTCCATCTATATAATCATGGTTTTCTTAAGGTTTTATGAGAATAGGCCAATTCTTAATAAATTCTTCAAAGCTATTAACATAAGAACGGCCATACTGGGTCAGACCAAAGGTCCATCTAGCCCAGTATCCTGTCTGCTGACAGTGGCCAGCACCAGGTGCCCCAGAGGGGGTGGACCGAAGACAATGATCAAGCGATTTGTCTCCTGCCATCCCTCTCCAGCCTCTGACAAACAGAGGCCAAGGACACCATTTTATCCCTGGCTAATAGCCTTTTATGGACCTAACCTCCATGAAATTATCTAGCTTCTCTTTAAACTCTGTTATAGTCCTAGACTTCACAGCCTCCTCTGGCAAGGAGTTCCACAGGCTGACTACACGCTGTGTGAAGAAGAACTTTCTTTTATTAGTTTTAAACCTGCTACCCATTAATTTCATTTGGTGTCCTCTAGTTCTTCTATTTAGGAACTAATAAATAACTTTTCTTTATCAGCCCTCTCCACACCACTCATGATTTTATACACCTCTATCATATCCCCTCAGTCTCCTCTTTTCTAAACTGAAAAGTCCCAGTCGCTTTAACCTCTCCTCATATGGGACCCGTTCCAAACCCCTAATCATTTTAGTTGCCCTTTTCTGAACCCTTTCCAAGGCCAAAATATCTTTTTGAGGTGAGGAGACCACATCTGTACACAGTATTCAAGATGTGGGCGTACCATAGTTTTATACAGGGCAGTAAGATATTCTGGGTCTTATTTTCTATCCCTTTCTTAATAATTCCTAGCATCCTATTTGCCATTTTGACCGCGCTGCACATGTGTGGAAGTTTTCAGAGAACTGTCACGATAACTCCAAGATCTCTTTCCTGATTTGTCGTAGCCAAATTAGCCCCCATCATACCGTACGTATAGTTGGGGTTATTTTTCCCGATGTGCATTACTTTACACTTATCCACATTACATTTCATTTGCCATTTTGTTGCCCAATCGCTCAGTTTGGTGAGATCTTCTTGGAGTCTCTTACAGTCTGCTTCTGTCTTGACTATCCTAAACAGTTTGGTATCATCTGCAAACTTTACCACCTCACTGCTTACCCCTTTCTCCAGATCATTTATGAATAAGTTGAACAGGATTGGTCCTAGGACTGACCCTTGGGGACACCACTAGTTACCCCTCTCCATTCTGAAAATTTACCATTTATTCCTACCCTTTGTTTCCTGTCTTTTAACCAGTTCTCAATCCAAGAAAGGACCTTCCCTCTTATCCCATGGCCATGTAATTTACACAAGAGCCTTTGGTGAGGACCTTGTCAAAGGCTTTCTGAAAATCTAAGTATACTATATCTACTGGATCCCCCTTGTCCGCATGTTTGTTAACCCCTTCAAAGAGCTCTAATAGATTAGTAAGATAGGATTTCCCTTTACAGAAACCATGTTGACTTTTGTCCAACAAATTATGTTCTTCTACATGCTTCACAATTTTATTCTTTGCTATTGTTTCGACTAATTTGCCCGGTACCGAAGTTAGACTTACCGGTCTGTAATTGCTGGGATCACCTCTAGAGCCCTTTTTAAATATTGGTGTCACGTTGGCTACCTTCCAGTCATTAGGTACGGAAGCCGATTTAAGGGATAGGTTACAAACCACAGATAATAGTTCAGCAATTTCCCATTTGAGTTCTTTTAGAACCCTTGGATGAATGCCATCCGGTCCGGAGATTTGTTAACATTAAGTTTTTCTATTTGTTCCAAAACCTCCTCTAATGACACTTCAATCCGGGACAGTTCCTCAGATTCATCACCCACAAAGGACGGTGCAGATTTGGGAATCTCCCCAACGTCCTCAGCCGTGAAGACTGAAGCAAAGAAATCATTTAGTTTCTCCGCAATGGCTTTATCGTCCTTGATTGCGCCTTTTATAGTTCGATCGTCTAGGGACCCACAGGTTTTTAGCAGGCTTCCTGCTTCTAATGTACTTAAAAACATTTTGTTATTTCTTTTTGAGTTTTTGGCTAGCTGTTCCTCAAAATCTTGTTTTGCTTTTCTTATTACATTTTACATTTGATTTGACAGTGTTTATGTTCCTTTCTATTTATCTCACTAGGATTGGACTTCCACTTCTTAAAAGATGCCTTTTTGTCCCTCACTGCTTCTTTTACATGGTGGTTAAGCCACAGTGACTCTTTTAGGTCTCTTGCTATGTTTTTAATTTGGGGTATACATTTAAGTTGGGCCTCTATTATGGTGTCTTTAAAAAGTTTCCATGCAGCTTGCAGGGATTTGGCTCTAGTCACTGTGCCTTTTAATTTCTGTTTAACTAACCTCCTCATTTTTGTGTAATTCCCCTTTTTGAAATTAAATGCCAGGGTGCTGGACTGCTGAGGTGTTCTTCCCACCACAGGAATGTTGAATGTTATTATATTATGGTCACTATTCCCAAGCGGTCCTGTAACGGTTATTTCCTGGACCTGATCCTGCGCTCCACTCAGGACTAAATCGAGAATTGCCTCTCCCCTTGTGGGTTCCTGCACCAGCTGCTCCAAGAATCAGTCATTTAAGCCATTGAGAAATTTTATCTCTGCTTCTCTTCCTGAGGTAACATGTATCCAGTCAATATGGGGGTAATTAAAATCCCCCCATTATTGTAGAGTTCTTTGTTTTGGTAGCCTCTCTAATCTCCCTCAGCATTTCAATGTCAGTATCGCTGTCCTGGTCAGGTGGTCGGTAATATAGCCCTACTGCTAATTTCTTATTATTGGAGCATGGAATTACTATCCATAGCGATTCTATTGAACATGTTGATTGACTTAATATTTTTATTTCATTTGATTCTACATTATCTTTCACATACAGTGCCACTCCACCACCCACCCGGCCTGCTCTATCCTTTCAATATATTTTATATCCCGGTATGATTGTGTCCCACAGATTTTCCTCATTCCACCAGGTTTCAGTGATGCCTATTATGTCAATCTCCTCATTTAATACTAGGTACTCTAGTTCACCCATCTTATTAGTCAGACTCCTAGCATTTGTGTAGAAGCACTTTAAAATTTGCCACTGCTTGTTGTCTGCCCTTCCTGATGCATTGGATTCCTTTGTACGCGGTTGTTTGTCTCCCTGGCCCATGGTTTGCCCTCTCCTCCCCTCTTTCTGACTACAGCTTAGAGAATCTCTATCAATGGATTCTCCTCTAAGAAAGTCTCCCTCCGATTTACGTGCATCTCCACACCAATCGGCTGTCCCCATCTCTTAGTTTAAAAACTGCTCTCACGGCCTTTTTAATGTTTAGTGCCAGCAGTCTGGTTCCACCCTGGTTTAGGTGGAGCCCATCCTTCCTGTATAGGCTCCCCCTCTCCCAAAAGTGTCCCCAGTTCCTAATAAATCCAAACCCCTCTTCCCTACACCATCGTCTCATCTACGCATTGAGACTCTGAAGCTCTGCCTGCCTACTGGACCTGCGCGTGGAACTGGAAGCATTTCCGAGAGTGCCACTATAGAGGTCCTGGATTTCAGTGTCTTTCCTAGCAGCCTAAATTTGGCCTCCAGGACATCTCTCCTATCCTTCCCTACGTCATTGGTACCTACATGTACCACGACCACCGGCTCCTCCCCAGCACTACACATAAGTCTATCTAGATGCCTCGAGAGATCCGCAACCTTCGCACCAGGCAGGCAAGTGACCATACGGTTCTCCCGGTCATCATAAACCCAACTATCTATGTTTCCAATGATCGAATCACCCACTGCTAACACCTGCCTCTTCCGAACTGGCATTCCCTCCCCCTCAGAGGTATCCTCAGTGCGAGAGGATACCGCAACATCCTCTGGGAGGAGGGTCCCAACTACGGGATGGTTTCCCTCTGCTCCTATTGAATGCTCTGTTCCCTTGAGACTTTCATTCTCCACAGAATTCTATCAAACACTTTGAGAGAGAGATAATTTGGATCCTCCTGCTCTCCTTCAGTAAAGCTGAAGCAAAATGGTAGTCATGGAAGTATTTTGTGATTCAACATTTTATTTTATTCCTGACGATGATTTTTTTTGTCTTCTTTACTGGGTACCATCCAAATTCTGATAGTATATGAAATTATACATTTACATTACTGTTTTGTGGTTTTGTCCACGGTAGCATCTGATTGCATCACAGCCTTGAATTAATTCATCTTTATAAGGTCTGTGAAAGGTAAGAGCATTATCTTTATTTTATAGATGAGGTGACTAAGACAACTAGAAAATGAGTAGTAGGGATGTGAATGACTAGTTGAGTAGTTAGCTATCCAATAAGCAAATGCTTATTGTTGGATAGTCACAGTAGTCAACTAGTCGTTCCCCCCACTGTGCTGTCTCTTATCAGAAAGAGGCAGAAAGGGTGGGGGAGAGGAAAGGGTGCTTCAAAGTGGCAGCACTGTGTGCAGCCCGGGACCAGCTGGGGAGTCCCCAGGCTGCTTGTGGTGTTTCAAAGTGGCAGTGCCATGTGGAACTTGGGATCAGCTGGGGACTCCCCTGCTGACCCTGGGCTCCATGCAGCACTGCTTTGAAATGCCGCGTTAAGCCTGATGCTGGGCATCCACAGTGTTTCAAAGCGGCAGCGCCACACAGAGCCCGGGGTCAACGGGGCAGTCCGCAGCTGACCCCGGGCTCCATGCAGTGCTGTTGCTTTGAAACACCACGGGGAACACGAAGCCAGCAGGGAACTGCCCCCGCAGCACTTTTGCCTTTGAAGTGTAACAGCCCTGAAGTGTAGCAATTAATCAAAATGTAACGTCCCTAGTGAGTAACCTGATGGCACACAGTGAAAAGGGCAGGGCCAGGATTAGAATTCAAAACTCCAGTCATGGGCTCATTACACAAGATCACACTGCCTTACTAGGAGATGTACTGAGTATTCAGACCTCCATTTATTTTAATTGTAGTTGTGAGTGCTCAACACTTCTGCAATTTAGGCCTCAAGTGTCTCAAACAGGACAATCAGAAAATAAGAAACACAGAATTCATCATCATCGTCGTCCTTCATGCCCACTGGCGTATAGGGCAGCAACAAAGGTCCTCCACTTCTGTCTGTTTCTGGCCAGCCTCTCAATAGTGCCCCAAGTGTAATTCATGCTCTTCATTTCTACTTCAGTGGTCTGGTGCCATGTTGTTTTGGGTCGTCCTTGTTTCCGCTTCCCTTCAGGGGTCCAGTGCGCAGCAGTCTTTGTGATGGAGCTTCCATCTTTCCTGAACACGTGCCCAATCTATCTCCAGCGTCTTTTCATAATGATGGTAGCCATGTCATCTTGTTCACACTGCGCAAGCAGGTCCTGATTAGAAATTATGCTTGGCCAAAATATACGGAGGATCCTTTGAAGACTTCTGGTGTGAAAAGTTGACAATTTATTGAGGTCGTTCTCTGTCATCTGCCAGCATTCTGATCCATTTAATAGTGTTGATAAAACACAGCTCTGATAAAACTTCAGTTTGGTATGGATGCTGTACTGTGATGACTTCCATACAGCATTCAGACTCATGAAGACATTTCTGGCTTTACTGAGTCTGCTCTGGATATCACTTCTGACACCTCTGTCTTGACTGATAATACTACCCAAGTATGTAAAGCTCTCTGTGATAGGTAGATCGTGGCCATCAATCTTAACTGATGCTTGTGCCTCAATATTTAGGGTCATGACTTCAGTCTTCTTCTGGCTAACTCTTAGTCCGACCTATTTTCCTAAGGTGCAGAGTCGATTTGTCTTCTCTTGTATATGACGATGCATATGGGAGAGCAGCACAAGATCATCAGCAAAATCAAGGTCCTCTAATGTGGAGAAGACCGTCCATCTGATGCCTGTTGGCTCATCTTCTGTTGTATGCCGCATAACCCAGTCTATGATTAAGTTAAAGAGCATCGGAAACATGATGCATCCTTGCCTTACTCCAGTCTTAACTTTGAAGCGTATATCATTGTTCCCCACGCTGCATGTGAAAAGGTTATAAAAGGTCTTAATGAGCTGTACTGTTTGTTGTGGTATTCCATATGCTCTCAGAATATGCCAAAGACTATCCCTATAAATGCTGTCAGAGGCTTTTTCGAAATCAATAATGTTGATGAACAACTGCCTCTGCCATTCAATGCATTGCTCAGTGATGTTACGCAATACAAAAATGATGTTATGCAGTACATACACCCTTCCTTTATGAAAGCCAGCACGCAATTAAGTGGCCACCAATCAAGATTTTGGCTTATGAGTTGCCCGGTGTTATATAGAAATTCAGTGGTAGAGGTAGGGTTAGAATAGATTTCTCTGCTGTGTCATTCACCTCCCTTTACTGTAAATTGCAGCTTCCTAGTATTATCAGTGCGACACAAATCATGACTCTTCAACACAGCAGCACATACTTCTGCCACTTGTGCATGAGGACTTAGCCTTCTCCTGCTCACTAACAGTTATCTTCTGAGATCTATTCATTGGAAATAGTTTGTGATCAGCAGATCAGCATTCTCCTTTCACAGACTGCATGTGCAATGACAAAGATAGGGCATTTTCTTTCTGAGAGTCAGTGTGGCTAAGACCACGCTATTTGGATTTGATATATTGAAGAGCTGAGTTCTGTTCTCTACCAATGTAACCTCTCAATAGGATATAAATCATTGCTTAATAAAGGTTGTTCAAGGATACAAAATTAAGTCAGTAGAACTAAATATTAGAACTCACAATCTCCTAGTCCCCTATTGCTTATTTATTATTTGTCTTTTCTCCGATCAATAGTTTCTTTCTGTACCCCTGTAGGGGATGAGAGATAAGGTTCTACTGGCATCTGTGGTGTCTTTGAGCCCAGCCTGTCTGTCTCTCCATTGCTGCAACAAAGGCAGTTGGATTCAGTCTCTGTTCCCGGGTTTCCACTGCAATCAATGCTGCAGTTTGGGCAAGAGATCAAAATTAAGCATTGATACCATAATCCAGAGATGAGAAATGTTGATTTTCAACACCTTATAACTCAACTAATTCAGAGTGGAATTTCATTGGCTAAACAAAAGGCTTCCCTGTGTTGGTGTGACATTTTCCTTTGCCAAAGAACAAAGTCCTCTTGCAAATAAGGTAGGTATTAGAGCTTCTCAGATAAAGGCTGTAAGAATCTTGTATAATTGGAAGTGTTGGGCAGTTTAAAGATAGTGGTTGCCTGCTATCAGCATCCCCTCAAAGAAACTGCTTTTATGGTGTGTTATATCTGTTTCCAGCCATTTAGTTGTTCTCTTTATCCCACTTTTTATAGTCTTGGGGCAGGCTTTGTTTGCATATTTAGGAAGTATTTAGCACAGGGATGGGCAATAATTTTTGGTGGGGGGCTACTCCAATATTTTGGTAAGTGGTCAGGGGCTGCACTTTTCTGTGGAGGGGGTGCAGGGTTTAGGTTGGAGGTTGGGTGCAGAAGGGTGCATGGGTTGAGGGATGGGGGTGCAGGAGACTGTGGGGTCTGAGAGGGTTCTGGGTAGAGGAGGGAGTTGTAACCTGGGTCGGGATTGGGGTGTAGGGTCACCGCAGGAGTGTGGGTGCAGGAGAGGATTCTGGCCTGGGGTAAGGGTGCAGGAGGGAGTTGTTACCTGAAGAGGGCTTGAATGGTGATCTGGGGAAGGGAGTTGGGATGCAGGAGGGGCTGGGGTGCCAGAGGCAGGTGCTGGCTGGGAGGAGTTTACCAAAGTGTCTCGCCCCAAGGCAGGCGGGGTTCCCTTCCTGCTACAGCCCCAGACGGCTTGAAAATACAGGCTGCACCCTCCTTGTGGATCTCAACTCCAGCTGCCCCAGTCTCTCAGGCCAATCTCTCAGCTCCGATTGGCTAGCTGTTTCTAGCCAATAGGAGCTGAGAGATTGGCTGAGGTCAGTTCTTATTGGCCGGTTGTTTCTGGCCAATAGGAACTGAGGATTGGGCTGGGGGTGGGGAGATTGTACGAAACCTCCTTCTCCCTGCAGAGCAGAGAAACTCAGGGACTGTGATTTAAACTGCGGCAGCTGCATTACTGAGGGTCCTGGCAGGATGGTCTGCGGGCTGGATCTGGTGGCTTGGCGGGCCGGATCTGGCCTCCAGGCTATATTTTGCCCAGCCCTGAGCACATAGTGGGTACTACTGGAATAAAAATAACATTCTGTACAATACAGTATTTTAGGCAGAGTCTCTGTATTTGTCCTGGGCTCTTCCAGGTCTCTCTTTCACTGAACATAATGGAAAGATTTTTTTCCCTTTTGTAATAGTTATTGCATTTCTTCCTACTGGAAACGGAAGTTATGTAAGTTGTGTGCCAGAAGCAGTTAAGGAAAATTTTTGTTGATCAAAACTTCTATTAACGGGAGTCTTTCCACATGCTAAAAATTTCAATGAATTTTCTTCAGTACTATTTCCTCTTTCCCCTACCTAGATGTTTGAGAACTTAAAAAGTCAAAGAAAGATTGATTTTTAATGATAAAATTCAGAGAATTCAAACTCAGTTCTCTTCACCTCCCTTTAAATGTATTTCCACTATTGATGGAGTTGTAAAAAAGGGGTTTTAATCTTAGTATTTTTAAAGATGTAAATTGGGGCTTCTGGTTTCACACAGGTTTTACTTAGTCAAGTCACAGATATTTATGGAATTTACACTTGTTATTTTTGTGTGGCTTTTCTTGTGTGTGGCCTTAGTGAAAACATTGACGAGGGACTCTCTGCTTGACTGTCAAGTTTGAGAGTAGCACATGTATTTTTAGGAATTTTTCTGGTTTATTTACCTGTTGACTTTTGCTAATGTCAGTCTAAACTAAAAATCTATCTGTAAGGATAGTTTCCCAGAAAGAACATGGAAAATTTATAGACATACCTTGTTGGAAGTATCTTTGTCATCATATACAGGTATAGGGCACATCTATACTTGCCGGAAAATCGATGCTGTGGCATTTGGTATTGGATTTAGCGGGCTTAGTATGGACTCGCTAAATGAAATGCTGAGGGCATCCCCCTCAGTGCTGGTACTCCTTGCTGTTGTGAGAAGTAATGAAAATTGAGAGGAGCATTTTTCCTGTTTACTCTTGCTGTGAAGATGGCACCAAAGCTCAATGTTATTTACATAGCTGGAATTGCGTACCGTACGCTGACTTTTGGCTATAGTCTATAAACATTTGGAAAATTCTGTGTTTTAGAAATGGAATGATCTAAACATTTGGAAGTTGTGCATTCCAGAGTGCTAAATCTTGCTCTGACTCAGACTCCCATTGTGACCTTTGTCAGATCAGTTCACTATTCTGCTTCTGTTTCAGCAATAGAAAACTTACCTACCTGACAGAGTTTTAAGCAATACCTTTGCATATCTTTTGAAAGCAGTACATAAATCAGCTTTGCAAGTTCTGCTTGCTTGTTCATTTGAGTGCAAGGACTATTTGCATTTTGACTAGCAAATAAAATACTGTCTTTTTCATTACCATCTTTATGGAAAGGGTGAATACATTTTTGTTTGGTCTGGACTGGGAAATGTTCATGACTTTATGGCTTATGCAAGTATTTATTTATTAGATAAATTGCGATCACAGTTTAGATTTTTGTGTACCCCTGCACAGTGGACTTGGGATATAGCAACATTTTTGTTGACTACATTTCTTTCATTGTTTTTAATATCATAGTATGTGATTTGAGAGTGATACCTACATTTAACATCTAAGGCCCTGCTGTTCATTTTTTAAGTGAATACAGAAAAGGGCACACAACTATAACAGATCAATTTTTTCTCCAGCTATCTATTTGTATCCTGCAGCAACTTGGAAAGTACTGTGGAGCAGTTCAGCTTGCTGTTATTTGTATTACCTAGGTAGCTCTCTGGAACACTCTAGCAACCTGAGTGCATGCTCTTTTCATATCTACAGAAATATCAGATAGGCATTTGTCAGTCTCCCCTTTGCACTAGAGCAACTTGCTATCCAATCATGTTTTTTCAGCTACACTTTGAGCCTCTGTGGAGGGAGATTTTCATCATAGGTAACTAGGTGGTTGCTACTCTGGGGGTAGAAAATATGGATAGAAGCGCTATCAACACAGATGCTCACAACAGTGTGTTAAACATAAACCAGATTATTGCTATTTTCGTTAATCTTCTTTTAAATAGTTCTGTCTTCTGTGTGAGGCCAATTGCCTTTAAAAACAACTGAGGATTAATTTACGAACAAGGCAGGGCAGATTTTGTGTGTCAGTTTTACAGTTTATTTTGGATATTTTTATTTTTGTGGTCAAAGACCAAGTTTGTATTGTGCCTGTGTAACTGAGCTAGAGTTCTATTCGCTAGACTGGAGCCTGCCCTGTGATGTAAAAGGTCATATTAAGCAAGATTGAAGGACTGGGAACATCAGAATAATGTAGAGAGGTAGAATTCTGCTGCATTAGTGAGAAAGAAGGTTCTGATAACTTTGGCTGAAGTCCATGGAGTGGTACAAAATATCATTTTCACTATTTCCTTCTTGTTTTTCTATTGCAGGAGATGCATCGTCGGTTTGAAAATGCCCCTGACTCAGCCAAGACAAAAGCTCTGCAAACTGTTATTGAGATGAAGGTAAGAGAGTCCACACTGGAAGACAGGAGAGCTATTTTTTTGGAACAGAGCGTGGAATGTTTCAGGTAGCTTAAAGCATGAGAAGTCAGATAGATATAATGCATTTGCCCATAGTACTAATGGGAAAAAAAGAGATCTTTTCATTGATCAGGCAAGTTAAAGAACTAGTTTGTCTCATCTATCTGGAGTGGGATTTACAGTTTCCAGCTAATTAGCCAAAAGTCCATTGTATTATAAAGATGGTATGGGGAGATAAGTGGGAGCCTTTTAATGATGTGATTTCCCCCCCGCCCCCACAACACAGTATTTTCTGAACTTTATAAATGGTATCGGTGGCGCACACAGGCTGTGTCTAGACTGCTTTCCTCTTGCGAAAGAAGAAATGCAAATGAGGAAAAAGGAAATGCAAATGAAGCGCTGATTAGGATGTTCGCGTGCTTCATTTGCATATCCTCTTCCGATCCTTTTTTCGGAAGAGGTTTTTCCGAAGGAAAAAAAGCAGTCTAGACGCGGTTCTTTCGGAAAAAAACCCTTTTTTGAAAGAACCCTTCTTCCTCAAAAAATGAGGTTTACAGGGGCTCTTGTACATTTCAAAGGGGAAGCGCCACATGGAGCCTGGGGCTAGTAGGGGACTTAGAGAGTCCCCCGCTGGCCCCAGGCTGCATGTGGCATTTAAGTCTTTGAAATGCACAAGAGCCCCTGCTGGGGCTTTGTACATTTCAAAGGTGGAACACCACCCGGCACTTCCACCTTTGAAATATAGTAACAGTCCAGCAGGCTCTTGCTACATTTCAAAGTGGAAGCGCCCTTATCGACTAATCTAATAGTCAATGGAAATTCCATTGACTATTCGATTAGTTGATTAATCTAATTTTAACATCCCTAGTCTGGGGTGCGGGACACCAAACGGACAAGTGCCTGCTTCATAGGCGCTTCCATCCCCAGACCAAAAAGGAGAGGAACCACTGGCTTAAGCTCCTCTTAATGGAGGAGGAGCTGCGGCCCTCGGCACTGGAACTATCCCTGGCATCAGTGGTGTGTAGTTCTCCAGTGTCGGTTTTTTGACTCAGCATTTAAGAAGCATTCACGCCATAAGCACCACCATTGGGTGCCATTGGGTACTGCACCAGGCACTATGGCATCGGTACTGCTGGCCTCTGTCAATGGCACCGAGACTGCTATTGGTGTCTCCTTGTTACTGCTCCCTGGCACCATCGGGATCAGTGCCCCCCTGGACTGGCATTAAATATTCACTCCATGGCAGGCATCCATGAACTGGCCCTTTTGGACTCCGTGGACATATCACCAGAGTCAAGACTGGCATTGGTAGTGTCAATACTCAGGGGCCTTCCCTCCTCTATGGTGGTGCCTGCATTCATGGGAGAAATGGAGGAAAGCTCTCTGGTGCCTTCTACCCTGACGTTGGCACAGTAAGAGCAGTATCCTCTGCTGGGCCACCTCCCTAGTCCCCTCGGACCTTTTTGGGTGAAAGGTTTATGCCACCAGGGGTCTGCATTATGTGTTGTACGATTTGGTATTCCTGAAACAGCAAGGTCTTGCCATTTGTTCTATCAAGTTCCACTTTGCTGCTGTCTCAGTTTTCCTCCCACCAGTGAATAGCTGCTCACTTTCCTCAGATTCTGAGACAATCAGATTTCCCAAGTAGAGGATCCTGTTGCCCCATGTGACTTAAATCTGCTGTTAATTAAGCTAATGAGTTCTCCTTTTGACCTGTTGGCTGCCTTTTCATTACTCCCCTTTTAGTGAAGGCAGCTTTTTTATGTCAATTATATCAGCCAGGAGAATGGATGAGTTGCAAGTGCTAGAGTCTGAACCTTCTTATGCAGTCTTCTAAAAGAACAATCTGTATCTATGCTCTCTTCTGAAGTCCCCCACCAAAGTTAATAGCAGGTTTAAGTTCCATATTCATCAGTCTACCTTGACTTTTTCTCCTAAGCCTCATACTCACGAGGATGAGGAGAGACTTCACATGTTAGATGTCAGGAGAGTAGGACAGTGTTGGCATTTTACCTGGATCAGGAGTATATCATACCAATTATCTGCACTGTTGTTTTTAGCAGTTGAAAATTGGATGAAGGGAAGTCTAGTATCTTCTCAAAGAATCTCATCCTGGATCTCTTCTTGTATATCTTTATGCTACAATTTGGCCAACATGACCTCTCCAAAAAGAGCGTTAGCACATTCATTGAAGATTGTAGAGGTTGCACATGCCCTTCTGCCCCAAGTACCTCTCTTGGATATTTGGAAACTTGCATACCTTTGCTTCCTCTTGTGATGTTTCCCTGCAATCTAGAGAGTATGCCAAATTTGAAGTGTGTTCCTTCAATCTTAATTCAGGTAGACTTCAGTCTCCCCTCCAGATTGAACTGCTTGTGTGAATCACCTGAAGTGGAATGGACATATGCAGTCACTCAAAGAAGAAACAGTTACTAATGTGTTCCATAACTGTTGTTCACAAAGATGTGTTTCATGTATCTATTCCACATCCCACCCTCTATGCCCTCTCTGCTAGAATCTGGCAAAAGGGAAACGAGGGAAATTGGGTGCAGCTTTGTCTTGTATATCATCATGCAGCAGCAGCAGGCGTATGTGCCACCTTGACAGGTACCACTGAGCAAAAAACCTGTGACCATTGTGCACTCTGCTCTAACGCCACTTGGTTGTGCACACACCTGAAATACAATGGACATATGCAACATATCTTGAAGAAACATGGTTACACAACAGTAACCATTTCTTCCTGTTGTTTCTAACACCTGAAACAGGCCATGTCAGCAAAAAACTAAGTGGATTGACCACTTAGTATGAAAAAGACAATAGATTGCATTGCTTACTTATGACATTATAAAGTCTCAGGGGGGTAGCCATGTTAGTCTGTTACTTTAAAAACAACAGGCCATCCTGTGTCACCTTAGAGACTAACAAATGTATTAGATCATGAGCTTTCATGGCTAAAACTCAGTTCTTCAGATGAGTTGGAGTGGAAATTACAGAATCCAGGGTATATATAATACCAAAAGAAGCTACCTGTCAGTTGTAGGATCAGTGTTAATGAAGCTAATTATATCAGGCTGGATGTGTGTCATTTATAGCTTGTGATGTGGATGTGCAAATATCAAAGGTGGGGAAATTGCCTTTGTATTACGTTAACCAGTTTAGGTCTTTATTCAAGCCTAAATTGATGGTATTGAACTTGTACATGAGCTCCAGTTCAGATGTCTCCCTCTGTAACTGGGCGATACAATTCTTTTGTAGAAGAATGGCTACTTTTCAAAATGTTCCCTGACAGGTTTATGTGTGTTACCATTTCTGATGTCTGATTTGTTTCCATTTATTCTTTGATGCAGATACTGTCCAGGTTGGCCAATATACACGGCAGGGGGGCATTGCTGGCGCTTCATGGCATATATCACATTAGTGGATGTGTAGGTGGATGAGCCCCCTGGTGGCGTGACCTATGTGGTTAGGTCCTGTGATGGTGTTGCTTGTATAGCTATATAGACACAGTTGGCAATGAGGTTTGTTCCAGGCATAGTTCCTGGGAAAGTGTATCTCTGGTGTGGTGTGTGGCTGCTGGTAAGTATTTGCTTCAGGTTGCGGGGCTGTCTGTAGGCTAGTACTGGCCTGTCTCCCAAGGTTTGTCAGAGTAAGGAATCATTTTCCAGGATAGGTTGTAATTGTCAATGGTGTGTACTGGAGGGTTTTAAGCTAGGGACTGTAGGTGATGACCAGTGGTGTTCTCTCTTTCCTTGTTGGACCTGTCTTGAAGTAGGTGACTTCTGGGTACTCGTATGGCTCTGTCAATCTGTTTCCTTACTTCCCCAGGTGGATATTTAAGTTCTAAGAATTCTTGATAAAGATCTTTTACATATGTCTGCCTGTGGGATTGGAGCAGATCCAGTTGTATCTTAGGGTTTGGCTGTAGACAATGGATCGTGTAATGTGTCCTGGATGGAAGCTAGAGGCATGTACGTGAGAATAGCAGTTCGTAGGTTTCCAGTATAGGGTGGTGGTCATGTGACCATCAGTCAGTGGTGTTTTGAAGGTAGCTAGGAGTGCTGGTGGCATAGAGTCTGAGGAGAGAGTCAACATAGCAGGATAATCCTTCTGCAAGGAATCCAATGCCTGAGATAATGATATGTCCAGGATTTCCAGGTTTATGGATCTTGGGTATGAGAACACTCCTGGTTGGGGTTGAGGGGTGTGTCTGTGTAGATTTGGTCCCAGGCTGTAGAAGGAAGTTTCTTGAGCAGATGGTGTAGTTTCTTCTGGTATTCCTCAATGCGATCAGAGCAAAGAGACCTGTAGAATGTGTCAAGTATCAGAGGGGTAGCTGTGTTAGTAGAATGTGGTGGTGGTGTTGCCTGACAGCCTCCAGTTTGTAATCTGATCTACTCATGATGATTACAGCACCCCCTTTATCAGTCTCTTTGATTATGTCAGAGTTGTTTTTGAGACTCTAGATAGCATTGCATTCTGCACAGCTGAGGTTACGTGTCACCTGATGTTGTTTGTTCACAATGTCAGCCTGTGCATGTTTGCAGAAGCAATCACTGTAGAAGTCCAGGGTATCATTTCAACCCTCCGGAGGTGTCCATACATGTAACATGTATGTATTTTTAACTATGTAAAAATGTTTGAAAAAGTCTACATATGACTTGAACTAGCTTAACATCCCCTATAGGTTCGTCCATTCAGGAATAGATTGATGTTGGTACTAGGGATGTAAAATCCCATTTAACTGGCTAACCAGTTAAACGTGCTGGTTTAACCAGTCAACTGATTTTTAAAAAAGGTGGTGGGGTGCTTCAGCCTGGCTGGGCTGGACAGCCAGAGCAGCCCCTGCTTGTGATGTGCTTGGGCCCAGCCTGCCACAGACAGGGGCTACTCTGGGTGGCCATAACAGCACTGTCTGTAGTGGGCCCCGGAGGGCTGGAGCAGCCCCCTTCCCGTGGTGGGTGGGGAGGCTATTCCAGCTCCCACTGTTTAACCAGAATGGTAAGCATCACCCATTAAGGGTGATGCTTAACCAGTTAACATTTCACATCCCAAATTGATGCACCCATTCCCTGCTTTATGCTGTTGATTGTGTTCCTTGTTTGTCACTTAGATCACATCTATAGAAGCAATGAGAAACTTGTTTCACAATCTCTTTTCTCTCATACTTGTGGCACATTTAGGGGTTGAGGTCCCTATGAATCTGATCTAGTATTGCTGTGGCCATTGTAATTTGTTTTACTGTCACTATAATAATTTCAATGGTATATATGGCTTCAGGACTGACAAGTGACTATTTAATATTCTCTTATTTAGTATTCATTCCATATGCCGCCGCACATAGCCACAACCTAGTTCACAAGATTAAATTTACTTGCAGAATGAAGAACACTGGAGGGGAAAGAGCCCTTATGGGCAGCCAGTTTTAGCTGCTCAGAGAAATGCTGTTTTAACAGGTGCAGAGTAATTACTAGGAATGTTTATTAAGGTGCATTTACAATACTGGTACATTCATATACTTTGTTGCTTTTATGGTGTGTTAATGAGACATTTAACAATACACTGCTTTCCCACTCCTCTTACTCTTTTCAGGACTCAAAAATCTCCTCCATGGGACGTGGCCTCCGTGACTTGGAAGAGGAGATTCAAATGCTGAAGTCGAATGGAGCTCTAAGCACCGAAGAGCGTGAGGAGGAAATGAAGCAAATGGAGGTGTACCGTAGTCATTCCAAATTCATGAAAAACAAGGTAATGAGAGAACAATGATAATAACAATGAGCTTTGAGGAACACGTGGGAGAAGAACTCTTATTCAGTCATCAAATCAAGGGATAGAGTTGGGACCTGTCTTGTACTGCAAGCATTGGGAGATAGGAGAGGAGGCATCTGCATTCTACTCTGAAAACCACTGGACTAGCCTCAGAATATTTAACAAAGGAACATGGAATATTTAAGGAAAAGTGTAGAACTGTGAAAACAATGAGGAGTCCTGTGGCACCTTAAAAACTAACAGATTTATTTGGACTTAAGCTTTCATGGGCAAAACCCAACTTCAGATTGGGTTTTTTCTCACTGAAGCTTAGCCCAAATAAATCTACTCCGGTGCCATAGGATTCCTCGGTGTTTTTGTGGATGCTGACTACCCCTCCAGTACTTTCAGAACTGTGTACTCAGTAATACCAGTGGGCCAAATTCTGCATATAGATTCATACTCACAGCTTTTATTATTTAAATTAGATTTGTGGGTATCTTTGGGACCTTCCTAGTTCTTTTTATACTGTAGTTCAGGTTAATTAATGGCACATGTACACACACACCTAATTCATGGCAAGAGGGGTCATAGATCTACAGTGCTCTAGCACGCCATATGTTGTCTGTGTTAACTCCACTGATGCACACTAAAAGTTCCCTAGTGCGCATTAACAAGGTCCATATTGAAAGTTAATATGTTATATATTGGAGTGCTGTAGGCTGACACCCTAGCTTGCCATGAAGTAAATGCTCTTAGTTTAGCAGCCTTTACAAGTATTTCTACCTATTTGACTTGCTGGATCACTGTGGCATGAGATTTAGCATTATTTCAAGACTGGGCTGAGCATGAACTGTAGCAAATAGGTTTCTCTTGCACTGTCCTTCCAGTGTTGTCATAAAACGAACAGATTCTACTTCAGCAGTGGTGCCAAGATTCATGCAAACTTATGGGGATGTTTGTGTTGTAGGCAAGATGGCACTGAGAAATGCAGGTATTTTGGCACTGAGCTTGGTGTAAACACTGTTTGTTGGACTGTGTAGAGGTTAAGGTCATTTTATAGTTTTTCTGCTACATAGTCTGGAACACTCATTATTGTGTTTGTCCTTCAGTGAAATGATTTGTTTAAACAATACAGTTCTAACCTGTTGTAGAAAGTTAAACACAAAGATTACAAGCAGAAATATAAGATGTAATAAGACTTTTTAGTGCCGTCACCACTCCAGTATTTTGACTCACTTCAGGAAAAACACCTATTTTAATAAAGGTTGAACCTCTCTGGTCCAGCAACATCTGTAGTCCAGCATGACTTTAGTTAGCCTGATGTCTACTTACTATGGGTGTGGTCAAGTTTTTGCAGTCCCGTAAAGTTTATTTATAGCCACCACTTTGTTCTGTGCTCTTATATAGTTTTAATTTACCCCTAAATGTCTCCTACAAGTTCAGTAAGCAGAAGGAATGTAAGCAACTAGTTGACTACCTGATAAGCATATGCAGCTCTTCGTATATTTAAAAAGCAGAGGCACAGCATCTGGGACTGAGGCATGAGCCAGGACAGCTGATTCCTGGCTCATCCCACCCCCTTGCCTATTCTTAAATGTATCAAGAGCCTGGTGGTCTTAATTCATTTAAAAGGCAGAGCCGCAGCGGGGTTAGCTCTCGGGGCCGGGAGCTAACCTGCTGCAGCTCTGCAGTTTCCCCCCTTATTGACTAATTGAGTAGTCAGTGAAAATTCCATCGACTACTCGATTAGCTGATTAAATGCAATTTAACATGCCTAATAAGCAGTGGAAGTATTGGTGATGCTGCTAGACAATATTGACCTCCTGTGGTTCAGCAATTTCTCTGATTAAGCATAGGGATGTTAGATATCCATTAATTGAATAGTCGAGTAACCTCATGAATTCTTATCGATTAGCCGACTATTCTATAGTCCCAGGGGTTGGGGCCGGCAGCCAGTGCACTCTGGCCTCACTCCTGAGGAGTCCCCTGCCACTGCACGCTGCTATCTCTGTATCAGAGACAGGAGCATGGGGTACCAGGTGGGAGCTTGTCCGCGAGGGGCGCCAGTTTAAAAACCAGCTTCCCTCGTGGACTGTCTGCCTGTCATCGTGTGCTGCTGTCTCTGATAAAGAGGCAGCTGCACAGGGTGGCAGCAGCCCCTGCCCTGGGGTGGGTTTGAGCTCCTGAACCTGGCATGAGCCAGAACTGAGCCGGGCTGCTGGTTCCTAATACACTTTAAATGTTGAACCGTAGCGGGGGAAGGTCCCAGACCCGGCATGAGACAGGACTGAGCCTGGCTGCTGGCCAGCCCACTAAAAAAATGTACTGCAGGGGAGGAGGGAGAGAAATGCATATAGTCTATAGCATTAACCTATAAGCTTTTGCTTATCTGTTAATCAACTATCTTATTACATCCCTCCAAGGGTGCCAGACTAGAGAGATTCAACCTGTATTGCTTTTTATCCTGTTGAGTTACCACTAGCAAATTAAGGGATGGAAGGACGTTTTTGACATATGCAAAGACTATTTGAATTACTAAGCACTTCACACTGCCTTACCATAGCTAGCTATTTCCCCCTCACCATGTTAGAAATTCATGTCACTTAGTCCTTCCCCCTTTACAGACCTTATGAGCTTATTCCCTTTGTGACCAATTTCTGGACCTTTTCCATACATAACACACATTTCTCTCCTGCTGATAACTTGTTCCCTACCCCTTGTTTATTTAACAGCTTTATTCCTTTTGTTGCTGATGTCCAGCCACTGTCCTGTTGTTTTGTCGTCATTCCTCTGTTTTGTCTTGCTTAGTAAATACACATAATTGTCCTTCTAATAATGTATTGTGTTGAAATCAACAGATGCTTCCTGGCATATTACTCCAGTTTACACCTTTTGAAGTGAAGGATTTTTCTCTAGCTATTTCTGTCTTAATTTTCTACTTGGTCCAAATTTCAGAATGGTTGGTTAGTGTGTTCTAGATCAGTATTTCTTAACCTTTTTTTAATAAAGTACCCCCTTAAAAAAAAAAAAAAAAAAAAAGACTCCCAGTACCTACAGTTTTCAGACACACAGGTTTTTTTTTTTCCATTGCAACACATTTGTTTAAACAACTTAACTGTAGCCGGGCGGGTGATAAAATTTTGGGGTGTAAAAAAGTACAAAAATAATAAAGTACTGTAAAACTTAAAGCAAAAATGCAGTTTTCTCCAAATTTCAGTTGTATTGACGTACCCCCCAGACTTCTCTTGAGTACCCCTAAGGGTACTTGTATCACTGGTTGAGAAACACTGCTCTAGATCTCAAACGTATACATCTAATTTTAACCATGTTTGTAGTGTCAATTTTTATAAGTATGGTGATAAAACTCTTTCCTGGGAACTTACGAAAATATAAGAACTTGAACAGCAGGGAGGAGGGAAATGATCTTGCTTTATGACATTTAGGCACTATAATGGCTGAAACAGGTCAACTAGAAGACAATAAATGGCAAACACTGAAAAGAATTACAATGTCGTGGCAGGTAGAGCAACTGAAGGAAGAGCTAAGTGCCAAAGAGACCCAAGGGGAGGAGCTGAAAAAGAGAGTGGCTGGTCTCCAGGCTGAGGTCTCTGCCGTAAGATTCATCTCTTTGTGTGCAGTGGCCATTCACTGGGTCTTTGCTAGGTCTGTGGCTTTCTGGTAGCTTACACTTTTCTTCTTTTCTCCACAAATTCACATGACACTAGAACTAACCAGTCTGCTCTGCTCTGTATCTGCCTCTTGTTCACATCAGCTTGGCCTCTGTAGCATCACTGTTCAAAACACACTCTGGATACCCGTATTTGGTGTCTTAAATAGTATGATTCAACTTAATAGCAGTTTGTCCTTTCAAATTGGGACAGATTTTCAAAAGTGCTCAGTATCCACAATTGGAGTTAGATTTTTCAAAAGAGCTGCAGTTTTAATTAGGCACCAAAATAAGTGACTAGTTTGTCTAAAACATGTGCTAAGCTCTTTTGAATACCTGCCCAAAAATGTAACAGTGGAAACAGCTGGATGTTGAACACTTTTGAAAATATATTCTTGATGTAGTTGCCTAAATGAGACCTGTGCACTTCTGAAAATCTGGCCCTATAGCTTTTCTGCAGTATGTGTAGGTTTTTGCTTACTGTGAAATACCGTGACTATGCTGGGTGATCAGTGTGTGTCCAAGAGCAGAGAGATGTGAACAGTAACACTTCATGCTGCTTTCATTTGCTGTGCAGCTTTGAATGGTATGTGCTGCATTCCTTCCTAAAGAGCTTGAGCATGATAGCTTGGTAGCTTAAGGCTCTAAAATTTTTATTTGTGGGGACAATTAATTTATGGCATTGCCTGTGGCTATTAATATTATGTGCTACCTGTATGCAGGTAACACTTCATCAGGTTTAAATATCTAGGCTAAACTGGTCTAAATTCTCTCTTCTTCAGGTGGAGGTCAAAGTAAATTCTCTCTCTTTTTTTTTTTTTTTCCCAAAAGCTAAACTGACCAGTGATTTTACTTTAATTTGTGTTGCCTCCAAATTGGAGAATGCAATACCAACTGAACCTCATACTTTTTTGGTTGAGAGATGGTAAGAAAACTGAACTGGCCCCAAATGCTATAATTACTTTCAATTTCTTATGTTGTACTTAAGATAACTAATGCATCTGGTTTTTGCAATGTAGGAAAATAAGTTTGAGAGGCTGATGGCAGAAACTGTTACAATCTACACTTAAGTGCCACTCTGCTTTATGTAGGGATTTTTTTTTATTGAAGTATTTGCTATGAGTAAAAAGAATTAAGGTGTCTAGCATCCAGTGTAAGATGAGCATTAAAGTTAGAATTAAATTAATGATTTACCATTTAATAGTAATCTAAAATGAAATTCTCTAACTTCTCTTCAGTTTCTCAATTAAAAATGTATTTCTCCATTTTTTAATGATCTCCAGTTCCTACACACATGGATTAATCTTCCCTACACACTATTTTTCCACAGGACACACGGGTCTCTGGTGATGTTTTAATGGGCTATTGTCAAGATACAAACCTGTCCATTTCCATACTTTGATCCAGGGAATCAAGTTATTATTTTAGGTCATCTGTATTGTGAATAACACCCCAGATTATTAAAACTGACTCTTTTAAAAATATAGTTTATTCTTTTAAAAAAATATGATTTTTTTTCATGTTGTGTATTTCACTCAGTTTGGAAAACATAATTGGACTGGTCAGTTTTATTTTAGTTTATAATCTGCTTCACTTTCTGGTTTGCATGCATTTAGCATGCTACTGGGCTTCAGTTTCTGGCACTTCTGGGGAAGTTATTTGTAAATTGTTCTAAAACATTTCTGTTCAGGTTTGGTTTTTATAAAGACCTGTTTCTCCTTATTAGATCAATATGTAGGCCTAAATTACCCTTTTTAGGGGAGGAGGCAAAACTGGAAATTTCCAGTTATAATCCTAGGTCAGTGTTTCTCAAAGTGGTCCACGGACCCACTCTGAGAGAACTGCTAACTAGCCGCTCCCATTTGTTTATTTACTGGCTCCGCAGCCATGGAGCCTCACGGCTGCCCTTGGCTGTGGTTCGCTGTTTGCAGTCAAAGGGAGCTGTGGGAAGCGTTGTGGACATAGGCTGCAAACGGCGAACCACAGCCAAGGGGAGCCATGAGGCTCCACAGCTGCGGAGCTGGTAAATAAACAAATGGGAGCAGCTAGTTAGCCGCTCTCAGAGTGGGTCTGTGGACCACTTTGAGAAACACTGGCCTAAATTTATGTCAGTTTGTAGCCACAACCAATACATTTATTTAAGCATATATTCTTGTAGTCAGGTTTGAATCAAATGTGTCCTGGGTGATGATTAAGAACATAAGAACATAAGAATGGCCATACTAGGTGAGAGCAAAGGTCCATCCAGCCCAGTACCCTGTCTGCCGACAGTAGCCAATGCCAGGTGTCCCAGAGGGAGTGACTCGAACAGGTAATAATCAAACGATCTCTCTCCTGCCATCCATCTCTACCCTCTGACAAACAGAGGCTAGGGACACCATTCCTTACCCATCCTGGCTAATAGCCATTAATGGACTTAACCTCCATGAATTTATCTAGTTCTCTTTTAAACCCTGTGATAGTCCTAGCCTTCACAAACTCCTCAGGCAAGGAGTTCCATAGATTGACTATGCGCTGTGTGAAGAAGAACTTCCTTTTATTTGTTTTAAACCTGCTGCTCATTACTTTCATTTGTGGCCCCTAGTTCTTCTATTATGGGAACAAGTAAATAGCTTTTCCTTATTCACTTTCTCCACGTCAGTCATGATTTTATATACCTCTATCATATCCCCCCTTAGTCTCCTCTTTTCCAAGCTGAAAAGTCCCAATCTCTTTAATCTCTCCTCATATGGGACCCGTTCCAAACCCCTAATCATTTTAGTTGCCCTTCTCTTGAACCTTTTCTAATGCCAGTATATCTCTTTTGAGATGAGGAGACCACATCTGTACGCAGTATTCAAGATGTGGGCATACCATGGATTTATATAAGGGCAATAAGATATTTTCTGTCTTATTCTCTATCCCTTTATTTAATGATTCCTAACATCCTGTTTGCTTTTTGACTGCCGCTGCATAGTGGGCGTCTTCAGAGAACTCTCCACGAGGACTCCAAGATCTCTTTCCTGATTAGTTGTAGCTAAATTAGCCCCCATCATATTATATGTATAGTTGGGGTTATTTTTTCCAATGTTCATTACTTTACATTTATCTACATTAAATTTCATTTGCCATTTTGTTGCCCAATCACTTAGTTTGGTGAGATCTTTTTGAAGTTCTTCACAGTCTGCTTTGTCTTAACTACCTTGAGCAATTTAGTATCATCTGCAAACTTTGCCACCTCACTGTTTACCCCTTTCTTCAGATCACTTATGAATAAGTTGAATAGGACTGGTCCTAGGACTGACCCTTGGGGAACACCACTAGTTACCCCTCTCCATTCTGAAAATGTACCATTTATTCCAACCCTTTGTTTCCTGTCTTTTAACCAGTTCTCAGTCCATGAAAGGATCTTCCCTCTTATCCCATGACAACTTAATTTACTTAAGAGCCTTTGGTGATGGACCTTTCTGATTGTTTTTAAACTGAGGTTTAATCATAACTCTACTACTGTGCAGATGAACTTTTTTACTCAGAATTCATTGAGACAAAAATTTGATTTGGAGTCTCTTGGAATCATGGGAATTGTCTTCATGGCAATTCCAAAAATAGCTTTTTTAGTGTGCTGTATTATAATCTTGGAGTTAATACTTTTGCACTATACTCAGACTTGCTTTAAGAAAGATTCCTAAATAAAGGAATATTTCTCTCATGGGATGGGAGGGGGAAATGCTAGTTTTACCAAATATAAAAATAAAAGGTATGGTTTCACTGACATTGTCTCTGGAGATAGGTTTGGGATTGGTAGACTGGAAGGGAGAGAAAAGAAAACTGTTCAAGTGACAAAAGGCAAAACACTCATCAAAGAGGTCTTTCAGAAGTATACCCAAACACATGTAATCTCTTAAGGTGTTTATAATGCACCATTACTACCTGAGCAATGTATGTATCAGTACAGTTCTGTTGTATATTCAGTAAAAGACTACCCCGGTAAACTGTTGTTTTTGGTTTGTCTGTTGTAGGATGGCTGAATATGGATTTCAGTCTGTTTAAATGCACACCTTTTACAAACTGAATGGGATTTTTGCCCTGATGTTCTTTGGAGACATTTCTGCTAGGTTTACAGACAGCTAAATACTTTAAAGTTGTGTGGTGAATGATCTTTAGAATATTATTCTCTTTTATTAACTGTGTTATTAATGTTAATTTTTATTGCTAAAGTATACATTGATAATTATTGATCCTCTCTTTTTTCTCTTCCCCATGTTTGTTTCCTTCTTTAGATTGGTCAGGTGAAACAGGAGCTGTCACGCAAGGATACTGAGCTGCTGGCCTTGCAAACAAAGCTGGAGACCCTCACAAACCAGTTCTCTGACAGCAAGCAGCATATTGAGGTGCTGAAAGAATCCCTTACAGCTAAAGAACAGAGAGCTGCCATCCTGCAGACAGAGGTGAAATACACAGTTTTATATATATGAACTATTTGAGCCTTTGGAGGGGTGAAGGAAATCCAGAGACAGTTGTGTGTTCTATTTATCATTTGTTTCCTGCTTAGGAACTGCAGTGCATTAAAAATCCTTTTTGCCTCTGGAACAGTTTTGCTGCATTCCGTTACGTCCCATATTGGTGGCTGTGTTTAATGTCACTTGCTCTGAACAAATCATTTCCATTTTTTAGGAATTTGGGATTTTGCAGGTAAGAAATTCTATAAGTATGACAAAAATGTATACGTATGTGTGTGTGTCCTGTACTAATGTGCAGTTAGCAATCTGTTCTTAGATACAGCTGTCTTGGAATGTGCCATGACTGGATTGGGGGGAGGAGAAGGGTTTGCAATTGCTCATCATAGAGCTAAAAGGAGAAGGTGGAGGAACTGAGAGCATTCTTGTCTTCTTTTTGTGGTTTCATTACCACAGTCAGCATGTAGTGGAGCTCTTGTGCTTACATCTGAGACGTGCATTTTATACTTAGAAGAGTGTTCTGAAAACATTTTTTTTCTTAATGGAACTTCTCGTCTTCATGACAGATCTTTAAAGTCTTGTATTATATAGGGAGAAGAGGTATATCTGCACTTTGAAAGTTTAATAAGCAATGGAATTAAAATGCTTCTGAAATTGCTTCAAGAACAGGCATAAATTTATGTGACTAGCATTTCAGTTGAGTAACTTGGATAAATTCAGTGATGGGAAAGATCCAAAAGAGGGCGCCATTGTATCAGAAAATGTTTTTATGACATGCATCACAACAAAATTAGTATAGTCCAAGAGTGGCTTGTGTTTAGAGTGGTGGAAGGGATGAATGTGAAAAAGTTGTAGGATAATGAACAAACCTCTCATATCATAGACTATGAAATAAGTTATGTGTGTTTCCCCCCCATTCCCTTTTCCCCCAAGTAGGGACATTTTTATCAGCTGAGTCTGGTAAATTTATGGCTATGATTGGCACATATAGAATAAAAGGTTTTTTTACAGTAGATATTTGTGGCTATTCTGTAGTAGCTTTTGTGAGAGATTGAAGCTGCAGAATCACAACTTTCCTATATGTTTGGAACATGGTGGATTGACGTACATCAAATTGATGTAAACCACTAATTGTAATCATGATTTAAATAAGCAAGCAAGAAGCTTGATTTAAATATTTGGTGTTAATCTTGCTTCACATTTGTACTTTTTAGATATCTCTGCCTCTTCTCAAAAAAAAAGTTAATTTTTATTGGATGGTATAATCATTACAACATGCCAGTATGCAACTAAATATAGTGCATACCAAATTTAGAGTACTTTTTTTTGCTATCCTGGATGATACACTATATGTATACATATTTATTTAAGCAATTATGTAGCTCAACATACATTTTTTTCAGATTCGTAATTTTTACACTTGTATTGTGTTAGAAAATGTTGAATGACTCATTTCTTATTTACTAGATGATAATTTCTAACTTGCAATTTCTGTCAGGCTGCATTTGGATGGAAATTGGATCTCAGCTAAAGATGTACACAGCCAGCATGAATTTAGTTAAAACTACTTCAAATATAGTGAATGCATAAGGAACAATGTTTATAAACACACGTTTTACATTTAAAAAGCAACAGGTATATTAAACAATGGAAGTGTTAACTATAGTTGGGGAATCGACTGCTGTGTCTGGTAACCATGGGTCAGATTTTCAAAGCTGTTTAGTTGTTTAAAAATACAGATAACATGACTAGTGAGATTTTCAAAAAAGTGCTGAAGGTTAGCTGCCTTATTCCCATTGAAATCAATGACTGTTAGACGCCTAACAAGCATAAATACTTTGTAAAAATTGGTCCCATTTCCTTCAAGATTTTAGAATTAATATCACTCATCCTCTTTCACCTGTTTTTAATTAAATATTGGAAGAGGAAAATAAACTCTACTACTTTTTCAATTCCCAATTGGGGTCTCAGTTTTAAATGAACTCGTCCAAAAAAAGAAAATAGTTTCTTTGCACTTGCCAGCTAAACTGAATCCAGCAGTAATTAAGTAATCCAGTTTTTTCTTTGGAGAAAAAAAGAAACTTACATGTGGAAAAATATGAATATCAACATGCATGGTGTAACAAAGACTGAAAATAATATAGATTCTTACTTACTGTAGTATCATAGAACCATAGAGCTGGAAGAGACCTTAGAAGGCCATCAAGTCCAGCCCCCTGCCCGAGGCAGGACCAATCCCAATTAAATCAACCCAGCCAGGGCTTTGTCAAGACGAGACTATATCACTTGGTGTCATTTATAAAGCTCTAGTTGACCTCAAAAGTTATGATGTTTTCCCCTGATTCAGTATAAACATAAAAAAGCAACTCCCCTAGTCATTAAACCATGAGAAGGGTTTCTTTGAGGCATACCTTCAAAATTCATCTAAATAGCTTTATAGTAAATTTAAGCCTTAACATAGGTTGGTCTAATTTCAAATTTAATTTAAATTTCAAATTTAATTTCAATTTAATTTAAATTGAAAAATAAAATATATTTAATTTGCGTTTAAGAAATCTGTTTTTTATTTATTTTCTATGTTATTTTTATCCATGTTGATTAGAAATAATATTTGTGTCTTAGCTTAATTGGGCCTTGTAACAGCAAAAATATTAATACTTTTGTCTTTTGATTTGGGAAATGATAATACTGTGCAATTCTCTCACCTATAATATTAATCATGTAATGGAAATGGCTCTCCTGCAGTAGTATTCTCCAAGGTACTGCAATGCAAGAACAGATTTGGCTGTTTTTCAAGTCATGAGCACCTTCTTGTTCTCAGGAGAATCAGAGAGATTATAGATCCAGCTCTTCAGTGCCAGTTTAAACTTTAATAACGTTAGGATTTGGGAATGGTGATATGAAAACTTTTGCCTCTAGGTTGCTAGTTGAAACCCATTCCAATGTTTTCTTCAGTACAAGTTGTTATAATCTAATAGCTGTTTGGCCTGCATAAAGAGATGCTGATTCTCAGGCTGTTTGCCAGTATTTGTGTAAGGTGAACATTAAAGTGAAAATTAGAGAGATCTATTAATGTTTCTATAAACCCTCTTCTCTTATACTTCTGGGGACATTTGTTCCCTTTCCAGCAACCAAAGTTGTCATTAACTTGCACTTTTTGTAGGCATTTAATGGCTCATTAAATCAGTTATGGTTCCTTTGATTGCTCCAAGCCTTTCTTGGATAACTGTGGTAATTCTAGAGCTAATACAGAGTGACCACGGATCCAGAAGTTATGAAAAGGCAGTTGACACCTTGGTAGAGTTTAGGGTTGGGGAAATTTTCACTACTACCACCAGAGATATACTTGTTCATTAGGTTAAAAAGGGGAGTTTAGTCTCATGCTTGGGAGTTGAACAACTTTCACCACCAGTGAATTCATTAAAAGGGAATTTGGTAATGTGAGGAAGGCTAGAGGAGACTTATGAGGTCTCTCACTCTCCAGGATTACAAAATATCTAGGTCATTACTGGAACATGCTGTTTTACTGTCCTAAAAGCTTGCTTACTTTATTGTGCATAAAGTTAGAGCTCAGTTATGTTGATTTAAAATATTTACCTATGAGGGGGTTTCCCATGTTACATTTACTGTCTCATTCTGTTGAGTGGGCTTTAATAATACACTGTGTTGATCTTTTTTCTTTTTGTGGCTTTACCCAAGTGAAGCCTCAGAAAATTGGGTAGAAACTCATAAATGTTCCTCTCCATGGAAATCTTTAAAAGCCAATCAGTTGGACAGCATTTTAGGAATAGTTTTGGTTAACTTTGGCTGCTGTGCTTTTGGTTTGAGGTAATGACTGTCCAATGATGGGTTAAAAGGAAATGAGAGAGGATTTCATGACCCAGTACTTTTGGCCTTGAACTGGTAACACTGCTGACCAATTAGGAAATAACTTGGTAGCTGTAGGAAACTAGAAGGAAATGTGAACGAAATAAATTGTTAGTAAGACATTCTCTGCCACTGATTATTCATTAAAACCAGTTTTCATAAGGGGAAGTACTTTAAAGATACTTTTAGATGAGTATTTTTGGGGGAAATGACTTTCTCTCTGAGCCTCTACCTTTTATTTTTCCTTAAAAACAGAGTGCAAAGATGACACAACATGCAGGCTTCATAGCCCAGAGATTAAACTTAGCATCCTGTCATATTTGAACTAAGAGACATAGTGTCCTATTCGGGAGTTGTTTATCTTGAGGGTAAGTGGGTGGAGAGGCTATTGTGGTTAACGTGTCAATATGCAAATGAGTCTTCATAAATAGTTCTGTAAATTTATAATATATTTATAAATAAAGAAAAAGATCAATATTTACTTTGGAGTTCAAAGGCTCTGTCAATATAAGGTTTTTATTCCGTCCTTTTGTTTGGCTCAGTGTTGGCAAGTATTCGATTTCAAAGGGAAGTGAGTTCAATTTGTTGAAATATTCTGCGTTATTTGTATACAGTAATTCCTCATTTAACATTATAGATATGTTTCAGAAAACAATCATGTTAAGTGAAAATGTGTTATGCGGGGTCAATTTTCCCACTGAAAATAATGGAAAAGGTGGGGGTTGCGTTTCAAGTGGTGGTGTCTGTTGGGACCGGAACATAAGGTTGAGGGAGAAAGGGGACTGGGTTACAGCAGGGAAGGGAGGTGTTTGGCTCTGGGGAAGGGAAGGGGAGGAGATGGGAGGGGGATTGGGTTGGGAATATGCCCCTGTAATGGGTCTCCTGGGACCTGCACTGCGTCCAGTGAGGGGGAGTCAGCGGGAAACAGCGCGGTGAGCGGCGAACCGTCTGCCGCTTTGCAGGGAGGCGGTGGAAGCCCCATGCAGCCGCCGGCAATGGGCCGACTGGGGAAATCGTGTTATTCCGGGGACGGTTGTGTAATTCAAAAAATGTTCCCTAAAAAAAATCGTGCTATTGCGAAAACGTGTTAAGCGGGCACGTGTTAAATGAGGAATTACTGTATTTTATCTAAGTTGGCATGATTCTGTGGCCTGAATCTATTCCATAGGGCAAGTGAGGAGATTCATATTCAGAAAATAAATTAATACAGCCCTTAAGAAGTGTATTGTTTACATTGAATGTGTTAAATGAACATACGAGTTGTTAAAGCTATATCCATGTTGGACTTGTAACAGTGTTTTGAAACTATATTAATACACTGTTATACCAAAACATGGTGTTACGAGCCCTGGGTGGTAATCTGTATATAGGTTTAGAAGAATTAGTTTATATGTAAGTGTTGGTAAATGTCGATTTCACTGTACACATGCACACAGATGAAAACATATTTTTGGTCAGTAATATCAAACTTATAGCTAGGCAAAGCAAAAAAAAAAGCTGTTTAAAAGCTGGATTTAAGGATGTTTGTATATTTTGACATGTGATATTGGCAATTTGATTTAATGGTTGTAAAGCACTAACTTGCTAAATTGCCACATCTTCTGTCATTCACTAATTATTGCTGGACCCCACTCTTCATAATATCCCACTACAGTGAAAGTTTATTTAAATAAACAGGGAAAAAAGCTTTAAAATAGAATTGATATTATCCAATAAAATGATCAGAAATTGAAATCTGCCAAGCCTATCTACATGATTGTTTCATAAGTAATTGCCTATCTACAATAAAGCTTTGAAGTACCCTCTCTCTTCCCCCCCGCCCCACACACACACACACACTTTGCTGTCTCTGTCTGTCCCCAGGTTCTGGGGAAATGACGCGTGTAACCCGCAGGGACTCTTGTACATTTCAAAGGAGGAATGCGGCAGTGCCTATCGAGTAGTCATTGGAAATTCCATTGACTACTCAATTAACTATTACTTAACATCCTTAGTCCAGGTTGTATCTGGAAATAGGACAGGAGCAGAGCTGGGATTAGGGAGGGGTTGGCTGGCACTCCCACCCCAGGTGGGGCTGGGCCAGGCCCTGTTACGCCCCCTAAATGGTCCTCCCAATCCCACCAAGGGGAGCATAATCCACGCTTTGGGGACCTGTAGTCTAATATATAATTAAAGACATGACTACCTATTAATATGGAAATAGGCAGGTTAATTTTAGGTTAAGATAATACTACTTAAGATGCAGAAATCAGGCGAGGGTGGCAAAACCTGGTGGCTGTTTTCACAACCATTTGTGTGTGCAGAAGAAATCTTACACTGACTTTGTTGAAGTTGGCATCACCTGGCTGCCACAGACCTCAGTTCTTGGCAGTCTGGATGGAAGCCATCCATAAACTGAGCTGGTGTGAATAAACAAGTAGATCATTCTGCCAAGAACAGTGGTAGGATGTTGACTGTGTGCTTTGCCAGTCTTTGAGGAGTTTTGCTGAAAGTGTTTTCTGTGGGTCTCTAAGAAGGGACCTCACACAAAATAAACCAAGGAGTTCAATTTACTCCAAACCATAAGCCAATATAGAGTTCAAAGGGGTCAATCAATCAGAAGTTGGAATATCTTTTATGGAGAATTCTGTGTTTGCAGATACTGTATATTCACTTAGTATTTCAGTGGATTTGTGTACGAAGGTGTCTCATTTAATATATAATAACCATTTGGGGACATGTGGCATTGCTTGCGAGGGGAATTTTTAGTTTATCCTCAAGAATGAATGAAGACTGTTTATCTGAAGACTGGAAGATTTTGAAACACAACATATTTGATCTATTTATGCAGGCTGACCATGAGGAGCTAGTGAAACCAAAAACTATGTTGTTTGAATCTCAAAGACCAATCTTCAGCCACTTGGAGCTGCTTGCTAATTTTTTTCTTACAAAAATAACTACTCTATTTGGTATTTGAATGGTACTCATCGCACTGATATTCATTCAAAGCATCTTTTGTTTCTTTCTCACCCCACACCGCATAGTCTTATGTAATAGATAAGGGATTAGGAATGTGATTTTAATGATGTGGAAGTGAGTGGGAAGACTCCAAGAGTATAGGCAGCCAGGACTGCAATGCTGACTGGAAGACCTGAGCTGCTTTTTCCCCAACAGGGTGGGCTCAGTGTTGCATATAATACAGATCAGACAAAGCAGCAAAGGGTTTTCTGTGAGAGTTGTACTATAGTTGTTGTGGCTTTGGCCAGTGTTGCCATTAAGGAGAAAGAAATTAAGGAAATTGGACTGATACACACAAGTATAAAGCAGCTAATTTACTGTTTGTTTAATTTCTTTCTCCATTTGGAGTTTGTTTACATTTTCTTTTTTACTTCATGTCTGTCAGCCTGAGTTGTGCAGAAGGAGCAAGGGATTCAGTAAGCACCCTACTTACTCACTGTGACTGATGCGCTGTAATGAATTCAGTTAACGGGGGGAACCAAATCTGATACTGTCAAATAGGATTAGCAACCAAGCTGGCTGGTTTGTGCTCTGCCTGAATGCCAAGTGGATAAGGGTCAGTGGATTTCTATAGGTATCTTGAACAACCTGGTGTAGTCGTATTTCATATTACAGAGTGGACTTTGAAAGTGTTATTTGCTCTGTTGTGGCCTCTTTCTTCAGATTGAATGTATATTCAAATGTTTGATTCCTTCTCCAGTTTTTTTCCCCTTTTGTGCTCTGTCTAATGGATGGAGAAGATTGAGGGAAAAACAGACTTTGTGGATGCAATGAAAGTTCCATAATTTATTTTTCCTTCAGGTGACACCATGGGAGATCCAAGTGTGCTTATATAGTCAAATGGTGGCCCACAAAGTTCTGCAGTGTGGCCTTTGTTCCCTTTTACCTTCAGCATAAAGGTATATCCTGCAGAAATATCCTCTGGTATTAAGTTGCTACATGGTATTAAGGTCCAACAGGACTTGTTGCCCATATTTGCCACTTATTTGCTATTTTAGCCAGAAATGCTTTTGAACTTCGTCAGGTAACCGTAAGATCATTACCCCTCTTTTCACATATAGACCTGCAGTAGTCAGAGATTTATGCTTACATTACCTCCACGCTTAATTAATAGAGTGTATTGTAAGTGTGGATGATGGAACATGCTATAGTACTATTTAGTATTTGTATCTCTGTATTTTATGAATGTTTCAAATGGGGGAAGCTTTTCTTAAAATTGAGAGAACTTCCACTACCAACAAGGAAACATATTACACTGAGGTGGAAAAATTCTGGAATATTAATACAAGATTGTCAGATGAATGTCTGGTAAATTTAGAAGGGATATGCTAAAGGATATGTGGTCAGAGAAAACTGTATATATTACTTAATGCATAGCCAACCTGAGGATTCACTGAGATGATAATTACATGCCTCTCAGTGTCAAATCTCATTATAAGACAAGATGATTTCTATGTGCAGTGTTGTATTGTAGAATGCAGATTGCATATTACTGGGGGCTTAAGAGTGTTGCTGCTGTTCTGAAGTATTTGCAATGGCCACCATCAATAACCAGTGAAAAAACAAATGTCCTGATCTGCGATGGAAAATCCTATTTTCTGTGATTCTCGTATATTTTTACCTCCTTGGTTTTGTAAGACCTGGATTTTAAAATTTCTTCTTAGGCAAATGGTAAATATTCTGGTGTATTTACGTTTGCAATCATTTATTTTTCCTTCCCCATAACAAAATATTGCTTAAATTATGGTTTTATGACTTACAGAGGTATAGATCAGGTATTTTTAATGAGCGTCTCAGCATATACACATAAATGCCAATGGCAAGATGCCATTTGAGGATTAAAATCTATGGTTTAGTTTTGATGTTGAAATATTGATTTTGTACAGGCATACGGTCTCCACATATTATTAGTTTGATCAGTCATTCTTAACTGGTAACCATCTTTGCTAAAGAGCTTCAGGGGGTAGCCGAGTTAGTCTGTTACAGGAAAAAAAAAACCCAAATGGTCTGGTAGCACTTTATAGACTAACAAAACATGTAGATGGTATCATGAGCTTTCGTGGGCACAGTCTGCTTCTTCAGATGACCGGAGTTATGAGTAGGGGATATGAAAACTCGAAATAAATAGGAGAGGGGAAGGGGAGGGGGGAGAAAAAGAAAAAAGGAAGGGGTGTGTGAGACAGAGCATTATTAAGTATCTGGAGAATGAGTACTTAAACCTAAGCAGATAAAAATCAAAGTCAATAGATAGATTGCTAAAACAGGAAGGATACCACTCAGAGAGCTGGTTGATTTCACAAGTCTTACTGGGAGATTAGTTACCAGAATCTGTCTGGGGATTGACACCACTCATTTTATTGTGGAAATGTGTGTCTTCTAGTAACTCTTTCCTTTCCTTTCTAACACAGTCTTGTTTCTTCATTTGTAAATTCAGGTGGATGCTCTACGATTACGTCTGGAGGAAAAAGAGACAATGCTAAATAAGAAGACAAAGCAGATCCAGGAGATAGCAGAGGAGAAAGGGACTCAAGCAGGAGAGATACATGACCTCAAAGACATGCTGGATGTGAAAGAACGCAAGGTCAATGTTCTTCAAAAGAAGGCAAGTTTGCAGGTGCACAAGGTTCAGTGCCCTCTGATATATCCTCATTCCTGATACAAAATATCCCAAGGTTGCCAAAACATCTCTTTGTTCCTTTATTTACATTTTTGAGGTTTTTGGGTGAATCTGTTGATGTAATTGGAAGATTGTTCATGATAAACTTGTGAGCTTAGTCAAAGTTTTAAAAGGAAAAAAAACAACAACCCAAAAGCAAAACTGAGCAATCACTAGCGTTAACCTTTCAATGATCCTTTTATGGAGTTTCTGCTTCTAGCTTACTGTTTGTAATGACTGAAGTATTGGTGTGGCGGACATGTTCCCCTGATAACTCATCTTTTCCCATGTATTGCCTTAATATAGCCACAGTACTGTGAAGCATCTCAATGCAGGTCACTGACTGCAGATGAATGAAATTAAATGCAAAGAAAAGAGAGGCCATGGTAATTAATCTATCTCTTACTGAGAAGAGTTCAAGATCAGGAAGGAATCTATGTTTACAGCTCTTGTTAAAAACTCTATCTAAACATACACTTGTGTTTAGCAGTGCTTTAATGAGGACACCAAAGCATGGGTCACCCCAGTCTTTCTGTTGTTTTGCATCCTTTTTGATTAAAGAAATATAAACTCCTTCAGTGCATTGAGTGTAGTTTCCATTATGGTTTCCTATCACAATGAATATCATTGTAGAATGAATTTCAGGTGTCACTCCTCCTATGGAACTGGTGGTGTTGGTTCTCTTCTCCTCTTCCTTCAGGCTCTCCCCCCCCTATGGCTCTCCCCCTATGGCAGGGGTTCTCAAACTTTTTGATACCGCGACCCCCTAAAATGCTCATTGAATTTGTGTGACTCCCCCCTCCCCCCCACCAAAGTTGTTAAGCAAAAAAAAGGGGGGGAGGGGAGCCAAAGAAAGTTGTTAAGCAAAAAAAAAAAAAGGCCCCATTCGCGCTTGACTCACCCCTCCTGCAGTCACTGTGCTGCAGGGAAGCCGCCGGCGCCGCGCTCTGCAGCTGTGGGAGGGGAGCACACTTCCAGAATCCCCGGAAGTGGCGCGAAGGACCCCGGGGAAGCCGGCAGCTGCGACCCCCCTGTAAGTTGGTCATGACCTGGGGGGTTGCAACCCACACTTTGAGAAACGCTGCCCTATGGTTTTGTTAAAGTACATTTCTTATCTTTGCAATAAATCACTGAATTAGAAAATGTAATTGAGTGTTTGAATCTGAGCCTTGTTTAGAATCTGTGTTAAAATTGTATTGCTCCCTGCTTTACTAATTCTAAATGATAAAGTAGATAAAAGTTTAATTTGTGTACATTAGTGTTCTCTTTCTATTCAGGCCCAAATCCTTTGTGCTTTCATTCTGTGCCATCTTGATATCCTCTGCCTATCCTGTATCTGGGCTCGTTCTTCACTTGCCTAACTTCTTTTTTATTTGTAGTACTATTTTGGTGAGCTAACAGTTTCCTGCCCTGAGACCTATTCTTCGTACTCTCTGTGCCATAATGAGTTGGTGGGGTGACGTGCCATTCTACATGTAGCTGAATTATTTCAGCAGTTACGTATTTGTAGGGCAGTATTCATCCTCTGACTAGTGAATGACATCAAAGGCATTGTAGGAAAAGAGAACTGCCATTACTGTTTTGACAGGACCAAATTTGATGTGGAATTTAGGGTAATCCCCGATAATAACAAACATTGAAACTCCATTCTTTGTGTTTCTCCAAGTAAACAAGCTTAATCCACAGGTTTGTGGGGTTTTTTCACTTCATGCATTTAAAAATGAATAGCATAGATTTTATAATGTTAGTCTGTGATAATCTCCTGGGCACCCTACTTCCACTCTCATTCATGAAGAATGGTGAGTAAAAGCTGAGCTGCCTTTTCTAGTTCCAGAATTCACTCTTCACAGTTAATTTTAGGTCACTCAATTAAGGTGAACTGCAAAGAATGGGGGAACCACTTCCTAAACATTTACCAAGCCAGCACAAAACAGCTTATGTGATACCTTACTCAGAAGCCAACAATAGCTTGTTTAAAGCAACCCATCCTCAGCCCTCCACCCAGATACCCAGGTCAAATATGATGAGGATTACTGAAGATCTTATTCATCATATAAGAAAGCTCTACCAATCCAAAGGGATCAGATGCATTACCTTCAGAATATTGAATACTTTCAGGTTAATGAATATGTCCTATCTCACCCCATATACACACTTACAGCCAATTTATAACCTAAACTAAAATTTATGATCAAAGAAAAAAAAGAGAGCGTACTGGTGAAAAAAGACTACTTTGAGACAGGAGTACAGTTCTAAGATTTGTTTCATAGTAGAGATGATGAGCTGTCTGTATGGGAGCATCTTGAGGAATAGAGCCTCTGCCATTCTTTTGCTTTAAAAGCCAGATGGGCTTCAGCCCTGCGCATTATAGTCTGAACCAAGGGAAATGTTCTCAGTGAGCAAGATTTCCTTGTGCTGTCATGCTGCATAGTGAAAAGTTACCCATTGTGGAAAGGCCTTCAAAGCGTTCTGCCTCTAAAAATTTGGGTCTTCCAGTTAGGGATGGAAGTGACTAAATGACTACTTGACTAGTCGCTTCCCCCCCGCCCCCCCGCCCCCCCTTGCTGCCTGTATCAGAAAGAGGCAGCAAGGGGGGGAAGAAAAGGAGGTGTTGGGGGGGCGGGGGGGAGCCAGCTTAAAAGCCGGTTCTCCCTAGCTCCAGCTTCACGGGAGGGGGGCAAGGGCACAGCGGCGGCATTAAAACTAGATTCATCTACTGCCCGAACTTATCGGCTGTTAAACAGAATTTGGGCTATCCAGGATCTGGTCCTCTCCACAAGCCCCACGATTTCCGTACTTACATGCCTTCAACTCATGGGGCACATGGCAGCTACCACATATGTCTTGGCGCATGCCAGGCTTCACCTACAGTGCCTCCACCACTGGATAGCCTCGGTCTAAGTTCCTGGCAAACACGATGTTCACAGGAGGATTGCAGTACCACCAAAAGTGGTGAAGTCTTTGAGTTGGTGGACCATCCCCCGCCAACATGTTAGCAGGCGTACCCTTCCATCGACCTCAACCCACGATCCAAATTACGACCGACGCATCCTTGGTAGGTTGTGGAGCACATCTCAACGGTCATCGCATTCAGAGCTGCTGGTCCATACAAGAAGCTTCCTACCATATCAGCCTCCTAGAACTGAGAGCAGTTTTCAATGCATGCAAGCACTTTCTTGCCGTTATCCGATGCCGCACTATCAGGGTGCTTACTGACAACATGACCAGTTTTCTACATAAACTGTCAGGAAGGGGCTCAGTCGCACTCCCTCTGTGCAGAGGCAATATGCCTATGGAACTGGTGTATCTGCCACGACATAATGATTTTAGCATCATACCTACCTGGCAAAAACAACATCGCTACTGATAGCTTAGCAGGTATTTTGTTATGAACCATGAGTGGGAACTACATTATTGGGTGCTACATCATGTCTTCCACCTCCTGGGGGTTCCTGACTATAGACCTATAGATGCATTCCTCCTCAACTGGAGTGCTCACCTGCTTTATGCCTTTCCCCTGACTCCCATGATACAGAGAGTCTTAGAAAAGATCTCCAGGGACAATGCAACAGTAATTCTCATAGCTCCCTTTGGCCACATCAGATATGGCTCCCTTATCTTTTTCACGTCTCCTCACCCACCCTATCGCCTACCCAGACGCCACAACCTGTTGAGCCAGGACCAAGGAACACTGGTGCACCCTCAACCCAACCGCCTTCGCCTCACAGTGTGGTTCCTAGTTGGTTCCGAGATTCGGAAATGATTTGTTCCCAGGATGTTAGTTAGACATGTCCTGCTCCAGAGCAGAAGGCCCACCACTACTTACCTGCACAAGTGGCACAGGTTTTATTCCTGGTGCACTGATAACAGTCTAGACCCGACCTCTGTTCTCATCCATTGCATTCTGGACTACATCCTACATTTAAAACATTCTGGCCTAGCGCTGTCTTCTCTCAAGGTTCACCTTGCTGGGATCACCGCCTTCCAACAGCCAGTAAAGGGATATTCTACATTTGCTTACCCAATCACTAGAAGGTTCATGAAAAGGGTGGCAAATCTCTACCCACCACGCAGAGAACCACCTCATCCATGTCAGGATGACGGTCGGTTTCTTAGCGGCGTGCCCCAAGGCTCGGTTCTAGGACCGGTTTTGTTCAATATCTTTATTAATGACCTGGATGAGGGGATGGATTGCACCCTCAGCAAGTTTGCAGATGACACTAAGCTAGGGGGGAGAGGTAGATACGGTTGAGGGCAGAGATAGGGTCCAGAGTGACTTAGACAAATTGGAGGATTGGGCCACAAGAAATCTGATGAGGTTCAACAAGGACAAGTGCAGAGTCCTGCACTTGGGACGGAAGAATCCCAAGCATTGTTACAGGCTGGGGACCAACCAGCTAAGTAGTAGTTCTGCAGAAAAGGACCTGGGGGTTACAGTGAATGAGAAGCTGGATATGAGTCAACAGTGTGCCCTTGTATCCAAGAAGGCTAATGGCATATTAGGTTGCATTAAGAGGAGCATTGCCAGCAGATCCAGAGATGTCATTATTCCCCTTTATTCGGCTCTGGTGAGGCCACATCTGGAGTATTGTGTCCAGTTCTGGGCCCCCCCACTACGAAAAGAATGTGGAGGCATTGGAGAGGATCCAGCGGAGGTCAACCAAAATGATTAGGGGGCTGGAGCATATGACCTATGAGGAGAGTCTGAGGGAGATGGGTCTGTTTAGTCTGCAGAAGCGAAGAGTGAGGGGGGATTTGACAGCAGCTTTCAACTTCCTGAAGGGAGCTTCCAAAGAGGATGGAGAAAGGCTGTTCTCAGTAGTGACAGATGGCAGAGCAAGGAGCAATGATCTCAAGTTGCAGTGGGAGAGGTCCAGGTTGAATATTAGGAAAAACTATTTCACTAGGAGAGTGGTGAAGCCCTGGAATGGGTTACCTAGGGAAGTAGTGGAGTCTCCATCCCTAGAGGTGTTTAAGTCTCGACTTGACAAAGCCCTTGCTGGGTTGATTTAGTTGGGATTGGTCCTGCCTAGAGCAGGGGGCTGGACTTGATGACCTTCTAAGGTCTTTTCCAGCTCTATGATTCTATGATCCATGGAACTCAGAACTTGTGGATGCCCTAATGCGACCACCTTTCGAGCTCTTGGTGATCTGCCTTCTGTTGCTATTAACCACCAAGATAGCCTTCTTGTTAGCTATAACATCTGCATGTCGGGTAGGGAAGCTCGCCCCTCTCTCCGCTACACCTCTCTATACAGTATTTACAAGTCAGGGGGCTATACTCCACCCTCAGCCATCCTTCCTGCCAAAAATAAACTCAGACTTTCACATCAACAAGCCTATCATCCTCCCTACCTTCTACAGCAAGCCACACTCCTCCCAATGTGACACCATGCTTCATACATTAGATGTGCACAGAGCACTGGTCTTCTACATCGATAGGACACTACCTTTTCGGAAATCTCAACGACTGTTGATTTCGATGGCTGATCGTTCTAAAGGCGAGTCTCTCTCTGCACAATGGCATGAGGTGCCTGACGCACATGTGCAGTCTGGCAGACCACTGCTGACGAATCTCCGATCTGCGGCGCCGGGACAAGCCCGACACCTATAGTGGAGCACCCACAGGGACACACATCTCGAAGAACCGTCGTTACTGCACCAAGCTGAGTAACTTCCTCTTTTCGCTAAGTGTATAGTAGTGGTAGCACTCTACCTCCATGAGAGATGCATCCACACATATTCTTATTTGAACAGTTAGTTGGTTCAGGGTCACTCCAGATGTCAGAGGCCACTGTCCATTTCACTATCTTACTGTTCAACATTTTGGGCCTGAAAATAAAGACAAGTCAGCATTATCTTCTCTACACATAGAATTAATTGGCGTGATCTTGCACTTAACCTATGTGTGAAGGGGGTGACCCTCCAGACAGGTCCTAACCCCTTTCTCCTCCCTTTCTGGGTATCTCTAAGCCCCAGCCCACCGGGTAGCTGCCATGGCGGCCCAGCAGGATATTACCCTGCTCGGGGTGTGAGGGGGGTCTGGGCCCACCCTCTCTCCAGACCCCAGTCCAGGGCCCTAAGGTGGGGGTGTCCTCCTCGTCCGCCCCCACCTAGCTGATGGGGCTAACCACTGAAATTCGTCAGCCCGCAAGCGAGACTCCCGTCACCCGCCCTGGGCTTCTTCCTCAACCCCGCTCTCTCTGGTCTCTCCCCGAGCCGCCTTTACTTGGCTCCCATCCCTTCTCACCTGTCTCTCCTTCCTCCCCTTACTGCGGAGGCCGTCTTCCTTTTATAGCCCGCCCGGCTCCTCCCTGGCCGGCCCCTGTGCGCTTGCGCCGGCATCCCCGGACTCTCCCCGCCCTACCTTGCCTCTAGTGCGCATGCGCCAGCGTCTCCTGAGTTTCCTCCCAGGGCGCGTGCGCTGACGTCTGCGGTACCGGCCTCTCGCGCCCCGCTCGTGGTGTACTCCCCAGCAACCGCCCTGCTGGTGCCAGCCTTGGCGCCGCTTGTGTCTCCCCACCGTGGCTCGGCCGCCGCTACCCCTCCCCCCTCTGCGGGAAGGGCCGGCCGGCCAATGCCGACCTTCGGAGTCCTGCCTGGGTCCATGCGGGGCTTCTCCACCCCGTCACACTATGCTAGGGCTTTTCTGCCTCAGATTCCAAACTATACAAGCCCTCTGTGTGTACAAGCTCAAGGATCAGTCACAAACCACAGTGAGGAGCTGCTTCAGATTTCTTGGTCACGTACTGGCCAGTGTACACTATAAGATGTATGTTTGGTTAACCACCCAGGAAAGATTCAGGTGCTGCCTACCTGATGTAGCAGACCTCACAGCCTGCAGCATGTGTTTCTGCTGGTGGTCCACATCCGCACATGCATCAGTGCACATAACAAAATTTATTCTGTACGTGAGTGGAAAAAATTGGAGCATTGTTGGTGGCATGCATATGTGACTCCTTCAAGCTAGGCTCCACTGCAGAACAATGCAAGCTTAGCTCAAGTCAAGTCTATCCCTCTTAGGTCCTCAGTGTGAATAAGATGATATGAGCATGTTGTATCCACAGCAGGGTTGTTGACTCATCTTCCAGTTCAGAGATGACAAGAAGACATTCAGAGCTCAGGCATTCTCTGGTCACCGCACCTACCAGGTGTTCAGAATGACTTGGTAGATCACTTGAGCAGATTTTTCAACTTAAACCACAAATGGTCGCTCAAAACAGCCATCCCAGCTGCACTGTTCTCTATCTGGGTTTGTCCAGTGGTGGATCTGTTTGTGACTCAGCAAAACAGGATCCCATTTCTGTTTCAGGGTCAGACATGGCCACAGGTCAATTTCAGCTACTTTTATGTGACAAGGGCTGTCTGTCTGCATTCCCACTAGTACCCCTGATTCCCAGGTTTATTTTCAAGTTGAAAAAAGATTGAGGCAGAATGTTTCTTATAACTGCAGCTTGACTGTGGCAGCTATAATATTCCAACCTACACAAGCTATGTATTCAGGAACCCTTGCTCATGTGACCACAGAATTCCTAACTCAGAATCACAGGCCAGAGTTAAACCCGGATCATTAGGTGCTGTTCCTCACAGCATGGTTCATTGTGGTTAAATAAAGAAGTGGCACTCTTCTCAATGGCAGTCTAGAATGTCCTTCATAATAGTAGAAAACCTTCTACAAAAGCAGCTTATCTTAGTAAATTGAATGCTTCTTCATCTGGGCAGCCTCCCATGATATGTCACTGACTCAAGCTTTGATTGAAGAAATTCTGGACTATCTCTTACATCTTAAGAAACCAGGTCTAGCCCTTTCTTTTTTCCTTTAGGGCCCATCTGGCTGCTGTCTCAGCATTTCATACTAGAATTCTTGGTTGAACAGTTTTTATTAATCTTATCACAACCAGTTTTCTGAAAGGTGTAAATATATTGTTCCCACCTATTCAGGACAATTTGGTATTTAAAACTAGTTTTTTGCACTGTTATGGACCACTCCATTTGAGCCTGTAGATTTCTAATCATTTCTGCATCTCTTGGCAAAGATGGCCTTGTTGGTGACCATTACCTTGGATAGGAGAGTGTGTGCGCTATGTGTACTTGTCATGGCTTCACTGTATACCATTTTCTACAAAGACAAGTTCCAGTATAGGCCACACACTGAGCTTGTCTATACTGCTGCTTAAGTTGATGCCACTTAGGTCATTGAGGGATGTGAAAAATGTTGCACTTCCTCAGACTTGCTGAGGAACAAACCCAGATAAAGGGCGAGCTAGAGCAGTATTGCCTTTGGGGTTGTTTATTGGTATAGATTCTTAAGAGTAAAGTGATACTCACACACACACATCACATTCATGCTGGCAGTTTGGAGGCAGGCTGCAAGTGTGGTGTAGATTACTTTTGATTTCACTGGTGGCTGCTCCCCGGAGACTTGACCATAATGTTCCTTGGGATATCCCTTCGGATCTGCAGAAGGCATTACTTTCTCTGGATCGGTCCCAGGTTTCTGCTGTGATGTTACATTTTGTCCAAGAGAGAGAGGGAGATTTTCTGGCCACTTCTCAGTTAATCTACCTGCTTGCAGGATCTTTGCCTGACTTAAAAGGTCACGGATCCTAAACTGCCTTTCATTGGGTATTTCTCTTTCAGACCTCACATATAGTCCACAGGTTACGTACATATGTAACCCACACACCTAGTGTGGTTACTGAGTACTGCAAGTGGCACCTAGACCACTGCAACAGTTAAGATCAAGAGACCTCTACAGCATGGGCTGGGAGCCAGCTGGCTTTTAGCTCAGAGGGTAGAGGCTCCTAGAGTCAGCTCCCGAGGTCCCAGGTTCAAATCTGCCTTGGTGGTGGTTACACATATACATAAGCAACACCATTTCTAGGCAAAGTTGGGCCTCATGGCTTTGAGTATAAGAAATTGCATTGTACTAAAGATAACATACCAAGGCATGATAAAAAACTTAATTAATTTTAACTAAGAAAGTTAATGTCAGGGAAGAAGGGAAAAGCAGAGGAGTATGTCCAGTTAGCTAGACTCCAGTGGAGAAGGGGGATGGGGGCATGTCTGACTGGTTACAAAAAAGTTATCCCCCTAAGCCTCATAAATAACATTGATTTAAAGCAGTGTCTATGTTGCACTATGTTGGCAGGAGACACTCTCCTGCCAATATATCTTCTGCCTCTCATTAAGTTGTTGTAATTATGGCGGCAAGAGAACACTCTCCCATTGGCGTAGCACGTTTTCACCTGACATAGTACAGTGGTGCAATTGTACTGGTGTAGCTGTGGTGATGTAGCACTTAAGTGTAGGATAGCCCTAAGCTTGTGTCTAAAATCAGTCACTCTATTTTCCTGTTTACTTCATGCAGCTTCATGCTTACAAAGATGCATGCTGGATGCACATTGAGCTTTGGCATTTTATTGGACAGAACTGTCCATTTGGGGTTCTTCCAGCTGTTTTTTTCCTATGCAGAATGAAAGAAAGGCCAACCAAATATGGCACACCTACAGTCAGAGTGGATTAGCTGCATCACTGTGTTTTGCTGCCAGTGGCATAATGCTTCCTGAGAAACTGACAGCATGCTCTACAGGGCTACCAACACTCCTAGCTGCTTCCGCGATACTACTGACTTCCTGAGGAAACTCCAAAACATCAATAGTCTTCCTGAAAATACCATCCTGGCCACCATGGGTGTAGAAGCCCTCTACATCAACATTCTACACAAAGACGGATTACAGGCCATCAGGAACACCCTCCCCGATAACAACACTGCACACCTGATTACAGAGCTCTGCGACTTTGTCCTCATCCACAACTACTTCCAATTCAGAAACAATTTCTATCTCCAAATCAGCGGCACGGCTATGAGCACTTGCATGGCACCACAATATGCCAACATCTTTATGGCTGACCTTGAACAACGTTTCCTCAGCTCTCGCCCCCTAACACTCCTATTTTACTTAATGCTACATTGATGACATCTTCATCATATGGACCCATGGAAAAGAGACTCTTGAAGAATTCCACAAGGATTTCAACAACTTCCACCCTACTATCCACCTCAACGTGGACCAGTCCACAAGGGAAATCCACTTCCTGGACGCTACAGTAAAGTTAAATAATGGACAAATTTCCACCACCCTATATCAGAAACCCACCAATCGCTACGCTTGCCTTCATGCTTCCAGCTTCCATCCCAGACACATTTTTCAGTCGATTGTATACAGCCAAGCCCTACGATACAACCGGATTTGCTCCTACTCCACAGTCAGAGACAATCACCTACAAGATCTTTACAGAGCATTCCTAAAACTGAAATACCCACCTGGGGAAGTGAAAAAACAAATTGACAGAGCCAAAAAAATACCCAGACATTAACTACTTCAAGACAGACCCAAAAGAGAAAATAACAGAATTACTATTGTTGTTACCTACAGTCCTCTCCAACGCATTATACACAATCTACAACCCATCTTGGAAAATGACCCCTCACTCTCAGAGGCCTTAGGAGAAAAACCTATTCTTGCTTACAGACAACCCCCTAATCTGAAACGTATTCTTTCTGATAACCATGCCACACAACCACATCATAAGCCTCCAGGAACCCAGCCCTGCAACCAAAAAAGATGACAACTCTGCCCACATATCTATACTGGCAAATTCATCACTGGAGCAAACAACGTAAACCACAAAATCGAAAGGTCATTTGACTGCACATCCGGTAATTTGATCTATGCTATCAAATGCCAGCAGTGCCCCACTGCTATATATATTGGACAAACTGGACGGTCCCTGCGGGAAAGAATCAATGGACACAAATTGGATATTCGTAAAGGGAACATACAGAAGCCTGTTGGTGAGCGTTTCAGCCTGCCAAACCACAGTCTGACAGACCTGCAAGTAACTGTCTTGTTACAAACCAGCTCCACAAGCCAGATCCACAGGGAGGCCCTGGAATCACTGTTCATCCGCAAATTCAATTCACATGCTAATGGACTCAATTGTGATATGGGCTGACTAGGACACTACCTACTTAATAACCACTGAAGGTGCTAACAGCTGTCTGAGTGGTATCCTTCCTGTCTTAGGATTCTATCTATTGACTTTGATTTTTATCTGCTTAGGTTTAAATACCCATTCTCCAGATACTTAATGATGCTCTGTCTCACACACCCCTCCCTTTTTCTTTCTCTCCTCTTCCCCTCTCCTATTTATTTCGAGTTTTCATATCCCCAATTCAGAACTCCGGTCATCTGAAGAAGTGGGCTGTGCCCACGAAAGCCCCATGATACCATCTACATGTTTTGTTAGTCTATAAAGTGCTACCAGATCATTTGTTGTTGTTTTTTTTTGCCTTGGGTGTGTGTGTGTGGGAAACAGCCAATCAGGGATCAGTATAAGGGGAGCTTCAGGGCCTGAACAAGGGCAGTTATTTGCTGGAGCTAGAGATGAGCAGATGAAGGTCAGGCTGCTGGGAGTCCACTGGCACAAAGCCCTGAAGTGAAGAAGATGCTGAGGTCATGGGAAAGTGGCCCAGGGAGTTATAACAGCAACAGTTACTTAAAAAGACATTGCAGAATGATGCTATATATATGGAACCTGGGTTAGGGCTTGGAGTAGAGGCTGGGACCGTGTCCTCCCCAGCTCCCATTAGTCACTAGGGTTGTGAGGGCTCCCATTAGTCTGCATAGTGAGGTGTCGCAGGGGTGGTGGTGGGGACATGAACTAAAGTGACCCAGCTGAAGAGCTGGGACCTGAAAGGCCCTAAGAGGGTAAAAGTGTTGCATCCAGGGAAGGAGCCCTGGGGCACACTGTATTCTGGAGCAGGAACAATCTGAAAGACAGTGGAGGGCACTGAGAGAGATCCTGTTGGACTTTACCTTAGAAGGGGTTCACTTTGTTTTAACAGACTGTGTGTGACTTGACTGGAGGGCTGAGTCACTGAAAAGCCACCAGAAAAAAAGCATTGGCACGCCCGCTTGGCCGGGGAGTGCTTGTGACAGAAGAGTGAACTCCATTATAGGGGGTGTTCAGTTTCTGCAGAATTTGTGGAACATGTCCCTATTCTGAATATTTGTAGTACAGCAAAGTGTTCAATTCACAGTGCTTATGAGGCACTAAGTACTGCACAAGGGAAGATGGTAAAAAAAAAAAATACAGCCCCTCTTTCAATGAGACTTGAAGCCCCACCAATTTGAGAACAGCTTGGGAGTCATCTACAGTGTAATGGAGACAATCAACTGTTTTGAGGTGTGTAACCTTTTTTTTTTTTTTGCTTAGAAATACATTTTGTACTATGTGTATGACTCAGTTTTTGTAAATGCAGGTAGATAATTCTGCAGTAGTTAGGGGATGCAGTAGCCAAAAGTTACAGTATGGCTGAGAAATCACATGACACTAGTCAGACTAATAAATAAATTACACATAAAAATGCACATGTGCCTTTCAGTTTGTGTCCTACCCTGGCCAGCTGGTTAACACATGTCTGTGTTTGATTGCTTAGCTGTGTCTCTCTTGCACTACCTTGCTCAGAGCAAAAAGTGTCCGTGTGTGCTGCCTGTCCAACTTGTTTGGAATCTTCACAGACTTTTTCCCCCAGAAGTAAACAGGAATCTAAGAATAGCTCCCACATCTCTTTGTAGTGTATTTTCATCTTTGGCTATTTAAATGGCCTGTCTAGACAGCTGACAGAACTTGGAAAGCTCATGAGGCTGAAATCAGTCATGGGCTGCATGGTGGGCTGCAGCTCCAGCCTTGGGGAAGCTGGTGGTGGCTGCTCAACTGCTACTGGGGCAGGCAACTTGCTCTGTGGCTGCACTGTGCCCCTGTTCCAGCTCTGGAGCATGGCTGGGAGGAAGCAGTGCTGTGGCCTGGGCCGTGCTAAGGACCGATTGCCGTTGACCCTGCCTCTTCTGGGGGTGTGGAGTTGTCTCCCCAACCTTGCCCTGGGGCCCGTGGTGGCTGGTGGCCCTACTGGGTGCAGAGATGGGGGGTCATGTGGACCACTGATTTTACCTAGCTCAACTGAGCTGCAATGGCATCTGTAAGAACCTATCAAAAGAAGCTTTTCTTTCAGAACCTCTAAGAGTTCATTTTGAAGCTAATGCTGTTTAACCCCCAGGTGTCACTAGTATTTCAAGCAGATACTAATAAAGAATTAATCTAAGCAATGGCGTTTAAAGAAGGGGAAATGGCCGGTGTTTTCATACTTCCTGTTGCCAGCAAGTTACGTTAGTGTAATATTTTATATATGTGTGTGTCTCTCTTTAAAATATGTTCTCAGGTGACGTGTTCTGCTCACATTTAAATTCTAAGCATAAACTTAGCTGCATACCAATTGTTAATACTTTGATTTCTCTCATTTACAATAAAAATGGTTTTCCTGGTCTCCTATGCAAGGAGATCTGCTGGTTTTGTGTGTGCATGTGTGTTTTGAGATGGGAGGACAGTGACTGTAAACTTTTTTGCCTTCTAAACTTTCAGATGATGGAGTACATAGCCAAGTGCCCCCCATTCTTCAACAATGTCCAGAAAGAATTCTTGAACTACTCAACGCTACTCACTAAATGTTCACCCACTAATGTTCAGTTCTTTGGAATCTGTAGTGGTGGTTCTTTGAACAGTTCTCTTTGTAGTTTATTTAGTTGCTCAGTTAATTTTGGCAATATTTTCAGTAATACCAAAAGTAACTTCCTTTTTTTCTTCCAGTACATTATACCTACTGTTATTTTCCAAGATTGTGAATAATTGTGTCCCTTCATTGACAGTTACTTTGATACTATTTTTACACTGTGCTCTTGCTCATAGTTCTCTTTCCTAGATATTAAAAATATTGCTCCCTTTCTCTCTTCATAAGCTCTGTCTTTGTCCTCTAGTTCTTGGATGATATTTGTTACCATTGTATTTGTATTTTATATGTTGATATAGGATTGTAGGAGACAAGTCCCTACATGTGACTTTGAAACCATAGCATATTTCCCTTTGCTTAACACTGAACACTCATATTGATGTTTTAATAGTTGTATATTTCTCCTAAGAACATATTATAAAGCAGGGGTGGAGAACCTCAGGCTTGGGGGCCACGTGCAGCCCCCTGGCTTGCCTCAATCCAGCCTGCGAGACTCAGGGTCCCCTCCAGCATTGGGGAGCCCGTGCTGGCACTCCAGCCACCCCACTGGCCACCGTGGGGCTGGATCCCACAAAATCTAGTAGGCTGCTCTCCCCTTCCCCCCTCCCCGGTTCTGATGTGCAAGGGGAATGTGCAGAGTCTTTTTCCTCAGTTGGGGGGCCACATCAGTGAGCGGTTTTTTCTTTTCATTTGTGTGCAGCCCCCGACTGATTTTTTTGTGGGTCAGCGGCCCCCAACCCAAACAAGGTTCCCCATCCCTGTCATAAAGCTTTGTATACCATTAAACTTTTTCATTCATACTCTTCTTAATTGTCTCTTTCCTTAATTAAGATTGAAAATCTCCAGGAGCAGTTAAGAGACAAAGAAAAACAGATGAGTAGTTTGAAGGATCGCGTAAAATCTCTGCAGGCTGATACTACAAACACTGACACTGCCTTGACCACACTGGAAGAAGCACTTGCAGAGAAAGTGAGTGTGAAGGACACAAGTCCTTTAAATCCAAAGTTCATTCTGCTATTCATACCTGTAATTCCAAACTTCTTCAGCACTGCCTTGATTTCTAGGTAACAGAAGAGATACCTTTTTACAGCGTAGCTGGACATTCACTATTCTCTAGGGGCCGTAGAAGTAAGGGTCTCCATCTGGATGCTGTTGATTCAGTCAGAAAAGCTGCTGTTAGGCATAATGGATTTTTCACTAGAAGGCATTTTAGGATATTTTGACTAGCTAGCCATGTGCTGTTGATAGGTCTAATCTGATTTAAGGCAGCAAAATGCCATTTTAATACATAGGCTAAAGATAGCACTTAGGGTGAGGGATTTCTGTAGCATAAAGTCTTTAAAATGGCATTTTGTAGGGAGTTACGCCTCATGTTGCTACCTCACTAATTAGGACTATATATAACTCTGTATGAAAAGAATTGCTGCTGCTTGTACTGTGCTAATGATGTACAGATCTTTGTGTAGTATCGCTTGAGCTGTCCTCTTTGTCTATAGTACATCTTTAATGCTGCTACTGGATTACAGGCTACTGCTACTATATTCCAGGTTACAGGCTCTGGATTTTTCCCCTTTTCAGATTGTCTGATGTCTTATTTGTCTTTTTTCTTCTCTCATCTTTCATAGTAGTTTTTAAGTTCACCATCTGAACCTTGTATTTTTGGTTCTGTAAATTAAATTACATAGAACTCAGTGATCCTGATGTTACTGCAATCCTGTCTCCTTTCTTTGCTGTCCTATGCTTTTTCATTTTTGCATAGCAGGGGATTATTGACTGAGGGAGCAGCTGGGTCTGTTTTGCTCTTACTGGGGATCTTTTTAGCATTACTGCATATTTTGCATCTGTTCCTTCGGGGACATGACTTCTTCAGTCTGTCGTACTCTGAATACAACACTTTATTGGTGTTCTTGCCTGCAGTTGGGGTTTATTTTTTAAAAAGAATGCTCTTGCATAACTTTAGCTTTCAGGCTTGAAGAGCATCTTTTGAAACTTGGTTTACAAAATAATTGTTTCTATTGCCTGTCTCTTCCCCACTTTGGTTTTATGTCTCATGTCTTGTATGTTGTATCTCTTTCTGTCTGCATCTGTAATCTTCAAAAAAATAGGATTTGAATAAATAAGAGTGCAATGTATGGTGCTTCTTGCTGTCAGGCGACTTGACTGAACTTAGTTTAGTAAGGAGCTGGATAAATGAGGTTACATTGTAATAATACTGAACTTTTGGTGTTTGGAGAGATCGCAGTAACAAACCACCTAGGACTTGTTAGTTATGAAACAAGAGAATTTACAAGATATCTTCTTGTTGGAAGAGAGGAGAGAGGTCCAGTAATATTCTGCATACTTTCTCCCCATAAACTATTAAGCAGAGATGCAATACAATGTCTTCTGAGATATAGGCAAAATTTTACCTGTTAAGATGATTCAGAGAGATTTTCATCAGTGGGTATTGTGCTCTTTTTTCAGGAGCGGACAATTGAGCGCCTGAAGGAGCAACGGGACAGGGATGAGCGAGAAAAACAAGAGGAGATTGACAACTACAAAAAAGATCTTAAGGACCTGAAAGAAAAAGTCAGCCTCTTGCAAGGAGATCTCTCAGAGAAAGAGGTTAACGCTAACAAAATTAACCTTACTCTATTGTTCGTTTATTGTGACGGGTGTGTGGGGAGGGAGGAATATGTTCTATGTATTTGGTTCTGCAGCACATGAGCTCAGTGAAGAGACCCTTGTGTAGCACATGTCAGTGAGTGCGTGTGTCAGGAAGATTTGGTATGGCTCACAAGGTTTGTCCCATTCAATTATGTGGTTTGGTCATTGGCGTTCCAAGTTGGAAGTTGGTAAAGCTGTTGGCAGTAATTCTGGAATAGAGCTAATGTTTATTAACTATTCTGAAGAGGATGGTTGAAAAAGGAAGGATTTATTGACTCTATGGCAGCCATGGCCAAGCCGTGACCAACCCGTGGCTAGTGAGCCGCATGCGGCTCTTTCTCCTTCCCGGTGTAGCTCGTGAAGCCACCCCTGCACCCCTAAAAATGGCTCCCAGTTCCCTGTGCTCACTGGGGCAAGGGAGCCATCCGGTGCAGCCATTAAAAATGGCATCTTCAAGATGGTGTCGGCCAACGGGAGCCTGATGTGGCCAAAAAGCCTCTAAACGCATTTCTTAAATGGGCAGTCATCCCCCCTCCCCGAGAACTTTTCCCCCTGGCTCTTTGCACTATATTCACAACTATTTTGGCTCTTTGCCTGTTACGGGTTGGCCACCCCGCCCTATGGTTTAGAAGTGCTGCAGGTCAATGACATGAAACTACAGTCATTAGGCAGAGTGAGTAGCATCTTCCCCACGTCTTGCAAGATATACATATTGATAAGATGGTATATAAGGAGTAAAGAGCACAGACAGCTCAAATATGTGGGTATGGAGAATTCATAGTAAAGGTTCTTCCTATAGATTTTGCTGCATCTTTTGCAACTTTATAGAAGTTGTAATGCTAGCTCTTGCGGATGTGAAGAGCCATCTTGTTGTTGATAAAATGGATTGTAGTGGCATGTCTCTATATCCAGACTAATGAATATAATTGCATTAGCAGAATTATAAACTTCATTCATCTGTAGTGATTATAAACATAAGTCTACCTACAATTTTATTTTAAAACCCCCATTACTACAATTAAAACAATGAAAACATATATATATAAAAACTATGGAGAAAGTGGGATGGGGGGATGGGGTTATTGAGTTCCACACCCTAAGGGCTATCATTATAGAAACGGACATCATCTAATTGAAGATACAGTGGTTGAAATCTTCTGTCATGTCTTTGCAACTGAGTTTTAAGGGAGTTTTGTCTTGGTGGTGATCTTTATCCAGAGACTCTGAACTGAAACAAGCTGTCCTAGGTCATTTTACAAAGTGGGAACCAGAAAATTGTGTATGCAAGTGGCAGGAAAACAAAGACCAAAAAAAATGTTAAGTCATAGTCTTGTGTCTAATGTTTGTTTACCCAATAGCAGCTGTGTTCTGCTTGTTTGTTTTAGGCTTCCTTGTTGGATCTGAAGGAACATGCCTCATCTCTGGCATCTTCAGGACTAAAGAAGGACTCCAGGCTTAAAACGCTGGAAATTGCTTTGGAACAGAAGAAGGAAGAGTGTCTGAAAATGGAAACTCAGCTGAAGAAGGTTAAAATTCATACTTATTTCCCCAATTTACGTGATTATTTCCCTGATTTATGTGGTCCAGCAAATTCTCTGGTTCAGTGCCGATCAGGTCCTGAGGTTGGTGGCTTCAACGTGCACCAAGTAGGATTGTTGGATTCCTTTATTCTTCGAGTGGTGTCCCAGTGGGTGCTCCACTCAGGTCTCGGTATGTCCTTGCGCCGCTGATTGGAGATTTTTGGTGACCAGTGCCCTTCGCGCCGCGCTTGCACACTCTCTGCCTCACGCTCCTGCTGTTTGTTGAGTGCACATGTGGCGTGAGACCCCTCACTTCCTTTTCTACTGTCCTTAGCTGAAGGACGGAGTCAGAGCAGTGCTTTTCTTTTCTGACAGGAAAACAAAATGAATCGCATAGTTAGCTTAGTAATGCTTCATAGTTTAGTCAGTTAATGATAGTTTCAACGTTTACCTGAAAAGAAGGCGTCTGTGGGCAGCCTGAACCCAAATGGGCAGCACTGGAGCATAAGAAAGTGTCACGTAAGACGTGTCATTTGTAAAAATCCCCACAGCTGGGTACTCCTCTGATACCAGGAGCTTGTTCACCTCACTCCTCAGTGTTGTCTCATGCTAATGTGCACAGCCACAAGCCAGAAAGGGCTCTCCACTCTCCTACGCTCCTGTCACCAAAAACTGACTATGGTTGCAGGCAGAGGAATAGATTTTCATCGTGCCACTCATCCCCATCGGGATCAGTGGCTTCCTGGCAGTCATATCAGGATTATTCCCTACAACATCATCTCCCGTGGCTTAGCCAGCTGTGGATGTATCCTCCACAATTTCAGCCTCCCTTGGGAACCATGACATGCGTATTGATTGCATTCCTCCCATGCCTACCACCCAAGAGATACAGCATCGGCATTGCCACAATACACGGCTACACGCTCCCCAATTGCATCTGCACATTCCTTGCCATCTCACCTGCCCTCGGTGATGATAACACAAGCTGACTCTAATGACAATGACAACTCACCTTACTCGGACTCAGCGAGTTCCTCACATGCTCCCAGATCCACTAGACCAGATGAGGAAGTTTTTCAGGTATCACCCTCTTCACCGGCAGATGACCAAAACAATTCCAAGAATTATTTAAATGGGTGGCTCAATCACAGGACATTATACTCCAAGAGGTTCAAGACAAACAATACAAATTACTTACGATATTACAACCCATGGCATCGTCAAAGATAGCCTTATCCATTAATGAAGTTATCTTTGGAGGTGCTTTGGCAAACTCCAGCCTCTATCCCCCCAACGAATTGCAGGGCGCATAGAAAATATTTTGTCCCAGCAAAAGGCATGGACTTCCTCTTCGCACATACTGAACCGAACTTGCTAGTTGTAGACTCAGTTAATCACAAGTTCAAACACCCACAATTTAAGTCTACACAGTGAGACAAAGAACATAAGTGGCTAGATATCTTAAGCTGCAAGGTATACTCTCCCTCCACCCTACAATTTAGGATAAGAACATAAGAACGGCCATACGGGGTCAGACCAAAGGTCCATCTAGCCCAGTATCCTGTCTGCCGACAGTGGCCAATACCAGATGCCTCAGAGGGAGGGGTCACAACAGGTATTCCTCATGTGATCCTTCCCTTATCACCCATCTCCAGAGAAACTGAGGCTAGGGATACCATTCCTACCTATCCTGGCAAATAGCCATTGATGGACCTAATTCCATGACTCCACCTAGCTCTTTTTTGAACCCTGTTAAATTTCTAACCTTCACCACATTCTCTGTCAAGGAGTTCCACAGGTTGACTGTGTGCTGAGTGAAGAAAAACTTCCTTTTGTTTGTTTTAAACCTGCTGCCTATTAATTTCATTTGGTGACCCTTAGTTCTTTTATTGTGGGAATAAGTAAATAACTTTTTCTTATTCACTTTTTCCATACCAGTCATGATTTTATAGACCTCTGTCATATCCCCCCTTAGTCTCCTCTTTTCTAAGCTGAAAAGTCCAAGTCTTTTTAATTTCTCTTCATAGGGGACCCATTCCAAACCCCTAATCATTTTTGTTGCCCTTTTCTGAACCTTTTCCAATGCCAATATACCTTTTTTGAGATGAGGCGACCACATCAGTACACAATATTCACGATATGGGCGTACGTACCATGCTTTTATATAGAGGCAATAAGATATTCTCTGTCTTATTCTCAATCCCTTTTTTATGACTCCTAACATTCTATTTGCTTTTTTGACTGCCGCTGCACATTGAGTGGATGTTTTCAGAGTACTATCCACTATGACTGCAAGATATTTCTCTTGAGTAGTGGTAGCTAAATTAGTCCCCATCATATTGTACATATAGTTGGGATTATTTTTTCCAATGTGCATTACTTTACATTTATCAACATTAAATTTCATTTGCCATTTTGTTGCCCAATCACTTAGTTTGGTGAGATCTTTTTGAAGCTCTTCACAGTCTACTTTGGTCTTAACTGCCTTTACAGTTTGGTATCATCTGCAAATTTTGCCACCTTACTGTTTACCGCTTCCTCTAGATCATTAATAAATAAGTTGAAGAGGATGGGTCCCAGGACAGATCCTTGGGGAACCCCGTTAGTTGCCTCTCTCCACTCAGAAAACTTACCATTTATTCCTACCCTTTGTTTCCTGTCTTTTAACCAGTTATCAATCCATGAAAGGACCTTCCATAACAACTTACTTTACTTAAGAGCCTTTGGTGAGGGACCTTGTCAAAGGCTTTCTGGAAATCTAAGTATACTATATCCACTGGATCCCCCTTGTCCACCTGTTTGTTGACCCCCTCAAAGAGCTTTAGCAGAGTAGTAAGGCATCATTTCCCTTTACAGAAACCATGTTGACTTTCCGCCAAATAAATTATATTCATCCACATGTCTCACTATTTTATTCTTCACTATAGTTTCAACTAATTTGCCTGGTACTGATGCTTGACTTACCGGTTTGTAATTGCCAGGATCACCTCTAGAGCCCTTTTTAAATATTGGCATCACATTAGCTATCTTCCAATCATTAGGTCCGGAAGCCGATTTAAAGGATAAGTTGCAAACCACAGTTAATAGTTCTGCAATTTCCCATTTGAGTTCTTTCAGAACTCTTGGGTGAATGCCATCTGGTCTTGGTGACTTGTTACTGTTATGTTTATCAATTTGTTCCAAAACCACCTCTAATGACACCTCAATCTGGGACAATTCCTTGGATTTGTCTCCTAAAAAGAATGGCTCAGGTTTGGGAATCTCTCCAATATCCTCAGCTGTGAAGACTGAAGCAAAGAATTCATTCAGCTTCTCCTCTATGACTTTATCATCTTTGAGTGCTTCTTTAGCATCTCCATCGTCCAAGGGCCCCAATCGTTGTTTAGCCAGCTTCCTGCTTCTGATTAACTTAAAAAACATTTTACTATTACTTTTTGAGTTTCTGGTTAGCTGTTCTTCAAACTTCTTTCTGGCTTTTCTTATTATATTTTTACACCTAATTTGACAAAGTTTATTGTCCTTTCTATTTTCCTCACTAGGATTTGAATTCTGCTTTTTAAAAGATATCTTTTTATCTGTGCCTGCTTCTTTTACCTGGTTGTTAAGCCACGGTGGCACTTTTTTGGTTCTCTTACTGTGTTTTTTAATTTGGGGTATACATTGAAGTTGGGCCTCTATTATGGTGTCTTTGAAAAGTTTCCATGCAGCTTGCAGAGATTTTACTTTTGTCACTGTACCTTTTAATTTCTGTTTACACAAAAATGAGGAAGTTAGTTAGTTCCCCTTTCTGAAATTAAATGCTACAGTGTTGGGCTGCTGAGGTGTTTTTCCCACCATAGGAAAATTTGTTAAATTTAATTATGTTAAATTTAATTATGCTATGGTCACTATTTCCAAGCAGTCTAGTTATAGTTACCTCTTGAACCCAGATCCTGTCCTCCATTCAGGATGAAATCGAGAATTGCCTCTCCCCTTGTGGGTTCCTGTACCAGCTGCTCCAAGAAGCAGTTATTTAAGGTATCAAGAAACTTTGTCTCTGCAATTCGTCCTGAGGTGACATGTACCCAGTCAATATGGGGATAATTGAAATCCCCCACTATTATTGAGTTCTTTATTTTGATAGCCTCTCTAATCTCCATTAGCATTTCATAGTCACTATCACTGTCCTGGGCAGGTGGTCCATAATAGATCCCTACTGCTATATTCTTATTATTGGAGCATGGAATTTCTATCCATAGAGATTCTATGGAACATTTTGGCTTATTTAAGATTTTTTCTTCATTTGATTCTACATTTTCTTTCATGTATAGTGCCACTCCCCCACCTGGATGACCTGTTCTGTCCTTCCGATATATTTTGTACCCTGGTATGACTGTGTCCCATTGATTGACCTCATTCCACCAAGTTTCTGTGATGCCAATTATATCAATATCCTCCTTGAAAACTAGGCACTCTAGTTCACCCATTTTACTATTTAGACTTCTAGCATTTGTGTATAAGCACCTTAATAATTTGTCACTATTTATCTGTCTGCCATTTCTTGAGGCGTTAGACTCTTTTTCTTTTAATTTTGTCTCATCTGATCCGACCCATACTTCCATCCTCTCCTCTTGACTAGAACATAGAGCATCTCTATTAATAGAACTTGTCTGCTTTCCCCCAGCCCTTAACATTAAAAAGGTTGCAGAGCAGTTTTTAAACTAAGTGCCAGCAGTCTGGTTCCATTTTGATGTAGGTGGAGCCCATCCTTTCTGTATAGGCTCCCCCTATCCCAAAAGTTTCCCTAGTTCCTAATAAATCTAAACCTCTTCTCTCTACACCATCGTCTCATCTACGCATTGAGACTCTGAAGCTCTGCCTGCCTAGATGACCCCGTGTGTGGAACTGGAAGCATTTCAGAGAACGCTACCATAGAGGTTCTGGATTTCAATCTCTTTCCTAATAGCTTAAATTTGGCCTCCAGAACCTCTGTGCTACCCTTCCCTATGTCATTGGTACCTACATATACCACGGCCACTGGCTCCTCCCCAGCACTATGCACAAGACTATCTGGATGCCTCGAGAGATCTGCAACCTTCGCACCAGGCAGGCAAGTGACCATACGGTTCTCCCGGTCATCACAAACCCAGCTATCTATGTTTCTTATGATCAAATTCCGCAGTACTAACACCTGCCTTTTCCTAACAACTGAAGTTCCTTCCCCCGGAGATGTATCCTCAGTGCAAGAGGATACCATAACATCCTCTGTAAGGAGGTTCCCAACTATGGGATCATTTCCCTCTGCTCCAGTTGAAATGTTCTCCTTCCCTGAGCCTTTCATCCTCCTTAACAGCACAGGGGCTGTCTGACCGGAGGTGGGACAGTTCTACAGTGTCCCAGAAAGCCTCATCTACGTACCTCGCAGCCTCCCTTAGCTCCTCCAGTTCAGCCAATCTGGCCTCCAAAGCCTGTACGCGGTCCCTGAGGGCCAGGAGCTACTTGCACCGAATGCACACATACGCCACCCGATCACAGGGCAGGTGCATACATACTACATTGAGTGCAATAAACAGGATAGCCCCCACTCTGCTACTGGGCTTCTGCCTGCATTCTGTCCTACAGTTACTTAGGTTATTGATAGGGTTTATATTTAAATCAAGAAGTTTTGTTTTTAGTTTAGTTTTAAAGAATAGCAAGTGTACCTCTCCCCTTCCAACTCCCCTTCAAAACTCCCTGTTAGCTGCCCCTGGTTGCAAAGCTCCCTGGTCGCTTAGTCACGGGCTTTATAAAGTCCTGGACTTCCTGATCACCCCGCCCCCTGACTAAGGCTCAACAAATGAACAGAGGGTCCTAGATTTCAAATAATGGTTTAGAAGCTCACAGCTTTCAACTGCCGGCCACACCACATGGTCCTACAAACAAACAAACAAACAGACAGATAGACAAATACAAGCTCAGCACAGTTTCTTTCAGGCAACTAGCAAGTAACCCCCAGGATATCGAATTATACAGCCCTCCTGGCAAACTACTATCATGCTAACTACACTACATTGCAGGAACTGGTACATGACCTTCCTGAGAATAAGAGGGCTCATGATAAGCTCCAGTCCATTATCAAAGCGGGCCTATCCATAGCAAAAACTGCCCTACAAGCTGCAATGAATGTTGCTGACCCAGCTGCCAGTGCCACAGCTAAAGCAATAGTAATGCATAGGGCCTCATGGCTACAATCATCATGGGGCCCCAAAGAATTTTAATCTGAAGTGAAGGACCTCCCCCTTGATGGAAACCAGCTGTTTGCTACAAAGACAGATGAAGTCCTACACTTAATGAAACTCTCATACCGCACTCTGGAGATGTACACCCCACCGAATAAGAGATGCAAATACACCCCCTACCAAAGACCAAGGGACTATAACTACTACAGACAATAGCAGAGGCCATACAAGAACAGGCAGGCCCAAGCAACGCTCCAACAGAAGGAGGACTCAACAGAACCAGTCCTCTAACGCCCAGTTGACTTCACTAAAACAGCAAATTTGAAGTCTTGGTCAGGGGTCTAAGCAGCCACCCCACAGATCCAGTGCATCCAAATGTCACCTTCCATCCCTGCCTGAGACCCTTCTACCAAGAATGGGCCACATCACTACGGACAAGTGGGTCCTGGAAATTATCAAATCGGGCTACACTATCCCCTTCACCTATGAGGAGAGGCTGAGGGAGTTGGGTGTATTTAGTCTGCAGAAGAAAAGAGAAGAGTGAGGGGGGATTTGATAGCAGCCTTCAGCTTCCTGAAGGGAGGTTCCAAAGAGGCTGGAGAAAGGCTGTTCACAGTAGTGATGGATGGCAGAACAAGGAACAATGGTCTCAAGTTGCAGTGGGAGAGGTCCAGGTTGGATATTAGGAAAAACTATTTCACTAGGAGAGTGGTGAAGCACTGGAATGGGTTACCTAGGGAAGTAGTGGAGTCTCCATCCCTGGAGGTGTTTAAGTCTCGGGTTGACAAAGCCCTGGCTGGGTTGATTTAATTGGGATTGGTCCTGCCTTGGGCAGGGGGCGGGACTTGATGGCCTTCTAAGGTCTCTTCCAGCTCTATGATTCTATGATTCACATCTATACCCCCTACCCAGCCCCCTACCCTGTCCCTCTTCAGGAACCCATCTCATGAGCCCACTACAAGCAGAAGTATAAAAGCTACTCACCCTAGGGGCAATAGAACTGGTTCCCACAGAATATCGGGGAAGAGGGTTCTATTCCAATTATTTCCTAACAGCCAAGAAGAAAGGGGGCTGGAGGCCAATCTTGGATCTCAGGAAACTCAACAAGTTGATCATCAACACAAAATTCAGAATGGTGACCCTTGCACTATGATGGTTCTCAGCCCTTGACCTTCAGGACACATATTTTCATGTAACCATCCATCCTGCTGACAGGAGATTTCTGAGATTCGTTGTAGGTCAGGACCATTACCAATACCGGGTCCTCCCATTTGGTCTTTCCACGGCCCCTCAAATGTCCTCAAAGACTTTAGCCGTGGTTACAGCTTTTCTCAGAAGACAAAATGTTGTCATCTTCCCTTACCTCGACAACTGTTTAATCAAGGGATCCACACATCAACAAAGTATAGCTATGACAACTACTACCAGAGAATGCTTTTTCTGACTTGGCCTACTTATCAATATGCACAAGTCCATCATACAGCCCACACAAAAGAATTTATCGGAGCACTTCTAGATTGAGTGACAGCAAGAACCTACCTGCCATCACAAAGATTCAAGGCACTATGCAACCTTATTTGGGGGGTCAAGCATACTCCTTTTTTCACAGCCCACATGTGCCTCCAATTACTGGGGCACATGGCTGCTACAGCCTTTGTAGTCCTATTCGGGAGGCTATACGTGCACTGCCTAGAGTATTGGCTTGCAGTGACATAGGTTCCAAACTAACACAGCCTCATGAGGCATCTCACACTTCCTCTGCCAGTTCTACAATCTCTCGACTGGTGGACTTCTCCAACCAAACTACTTGCCAGCATACCCTTCCACCACCCAGACCCGTCAGTAACAATAATGACAGACACGTCACTTCTGGGCTCGTGGTGCCCATTGTGGCACAATGACAATACAGGGCAGATGGTTCCAATGGGAGAGGCACCTTCATATCCACATCCTGGAATTCAGGGCCATTCTCAAGGCATGCTCTCACTTCCTCCCCTTCATAAAGGGCAAAACCATTCGTGTCCTCATGGACAACATGCCCGCTATGTTTTACATCAATCGACGGGGGTGCCCGATCACGCTCACTATGTGCAGAAGCATTCAAATTTTGGAACTGGTGTATCAGGAACCACATAACTCCAACCACCACATATAAACCAGGACGGCAGAATATGAGGGCCTACAAACTGAGCAGACATTTCTCAGAGCAATATGAGTGGAAGATCAACACCAGTGTTCTCCTCTCAGTTTTTCGCAAATGGGGATTCCCAGTTATAGACCTTTTTGCAACAGTACTCAACCGCAAGTGCCATAGGTTCTGTTCCTAAGCAGGGCAGGGCAAGAGATTGGAGGGGGATGCCTTCACCATTCGCTAGACAGCTCCCTTACTTTATGCCTTTCCGCCAATCCCCCTACTCTCCAAGATGATCAACAAGATTCGGTCCGACCAGGCCACAGTAATTCTGGTAGCCCGTGCCTGGCCAGGAGAACCCTGGCTCCCTTATCTGTACTACCTTTCAATAGAGCAACCGATCCCCCTTCCTATGCCATCTGAATATCAAAACCCTGAAACTCACAGCATGGCTTCTCCATGGTTCCAAAATGAGGAACTTAACTGTTCAGGCAGGGTCAAATACATCCTATTGAACAGGAGATGGCCCTCCATGAGAAGCACCTACCAAAAGAAACAAATGGAGACGTTTTCAACAGTGGTGCACAATTCAATGTTTACATCCCAATACCACCCCCATACTTACCATACTAGAGTATCTCATAGACCTCAGTGAAATGGATCTTTCCATCAGATCAATCTGTGTACATCTGGCAGCCATCACGGCTTTCCATGAACTCGTGGATGACTTCTCTGTCTTCGCACATCCAATGATGAAGTAATTCCTCATAGGCCTGCAAAAAACACGCCCAAACCTGCACCCAAATCCTCTGGGACATCTGGCATTGGCCACTGTTGGAAGACAGGATACTGGGCTAGATGGACCTTTGGTCTGTCCCAGGATGGCTGTTCTTATGTTCTTCTGTACTAGGGATGTGAAGGACTAGTCAACAGGGTAGTCGACTGGGCTCTATCAGAAAGAGGCAGCAAGGGAGGGGGAAGAGGTGGGGATGCTTCAAAGCGGCAGCACAGCGTGAAGCCTGGGGCAGCACTGAAGAAGTACTCCTCATCCATGTGCTGGGACTCTCAACACCATCAGGACTCTCTGGGACAGAGGAAGTCTAACTCCTCATGGGGACAGTAGGCACTGATCTCTGTCAGCAGTGCCACAGAAGACGCAAAGAAAAAAGGACGGGACACTCTCCAACTTTGAGACCCATAAAACCATCAGAGTGAGACCAATGGTGGGCCATTAGGACTCAATGGCTGCCAGCCTAGGTACAGTGACTCTACATCAAGTGAAGGACCATTTGAGTCGGTACTGTTTGAGTCTCCTCCAAGGAAGATCTTTTGGAATGTGGCTCTGGTGCTTCCATCCATGCAAGGGGCATTTGAGGCATCAAGGTAACTACTGTCCTACTGGTACTGCCATCCCCCACCATCTATGAATCGGCACCAGAATTGAGAGCAGTTATGCCACTGAGGCCCTAGGTTCTATCGAAATAAAAACCAGTGGATATGGCACAACACTGGTCACCCTACTTCTGGCTCTGAGCTCAAGCACCAGCTAATGCCTCTATGCTGTAGTCACCAAGGGATGACTCCAAGTAAAAAAAAAAATTAAAAAACAACAGATAGTCTAGTAGCACCTTAAAGACTAACAAAACACGTAGATGGTATAATGAGCTTTCGTGGGCACAAGTGCTTCAGATGATAGGAGTGTCACAAGAGGGCGCTGTTGCATGGGTGATCAGTCTGGAAACATTCCCTTTAACATGGAACAATGAATTCACAGCAGACAAAATATGTCTTTAATAAACTTTATTATAAGCAATTAAGAAGCAGTTCAAAAGCAATACTTAACTAGAATAGTTAACAGTCCAATTCTTAACCCAGATTTTAAGTACACACTCTCATAAGCACATTCACACACACCTTTGGGGCTGGCCAAACCCCAGGTAATGTTGGTTAGTTGATTTGATTGAGGCAGAAGTTTGACATGCACGTCACCCCAATATGCCAAATAGATGGATTCTGACCTGTGTGGCAAATTGGTGTGGTATATATTCCCTCGGTGAGGGACAGTTTGAGTGGGGATGAGGTCCGATGATTTCACCCCCTGCAGATGTGTTCACGACCAATGCTGGAACATCCTGCTTACACCACCCAATTCTGCTTGTCTAGCCATGAGTGATAAGCAACGGAATGTCTTTGGTTGAGTTCTTTCCTTGCTGACTCCTCTTATTTGGGAACTTTGCCTCCTTTGTGCAATTTTGCTTCTCTCTGCACACAGTTTTTTTCTCAGTGATAAACAAGTCCATAATCCAGCAGAGCACTGACTTGGACCCTAGTATGGCCTCTCTTCAGGTCACTTACTGTTAATTCACTCATGCCAACCATTCACACTACTAATGATTTGTGATAGGAGTATTAGAAGTCCAGATCCAAGAATAAATAAAGGAAGGCGGCGGGGGTGGGGGGAGAGGCAGAGAGAGAGTGAGTAGATGGTTCAAATAGTTATAAGAGGCTGATAAGAACAATTAGTGCGTCCATTGTTTGTTTGGTTAAGTCATTAGGATGTGGAAGGTAGTGTGCGAGCCAGTTGATGTCCCTGTTCATACCATTTAATTCACAAGAATTAAACTTGTGAATGAAGTTAAGTTCCAGCCCTTCTCTGTGTATTTGGCTTGTGGAATTGGCCTGAAACAAAACAGTGACTGTTCACACCTTTGTCTTTGCGCTCGGGGCTCAGTTCCTGCCAATTCCTTCGTTGCCACCCTCGGTCACAGACAGAGCGAGCTCCTCTCAGAGAATCTAGTCAGATAGAATACATTTTGTTAGTAGTTTTGTCTGTTAGAGTTCACTAATAGTTAGATTAGTTGTTCTACTAGTTCTGTTTGTTCGCATTTACTTATTTAAAAAAAAAGTCATTAGCCACTGTTAAAGGCCGCAGCACCTAAAAAAAAGAACTCTTTTGATTAACACTAAGAGAGGACAAAAGAAGACCCTCTCTACTACCATGCCATAGTCACCTGGCTTCAAAAAGTGCAACAACTGGGTCCTTGAGATTGTGGCTTTTGACTACACCATCCCATTTACATCCCTCTCTCCAGCTTCCCCACCCTTTCAGTCCCTCTTCAGGGACCCCTCTCATGAAGACCTATTAAAACAGGAGGTCCACCAGCTCCTTTTCATTGGAGCAATAGAGAGGGTACCAGATGAGTTCAGAGGCAAGGGCTTCTACTCTCACTACTTTCTCATACAGAAAAGGATGGGTGGTTGGAGACCCATTCTCAGACAGCCATTCCTCATGCATTATGTGCCCGAGGAAGGCACATACCTCAACAATGCCCCCATTGCTCAAAACTAACTGTGATAGCACACCGAGATAGGGAGATGCAACTCTGCATGCTCCTTTTTGATAAGACACTCCAACTATCAGACTCAGCGCCTTCAACATCACATTTGGACCCAATTAGGGCTTCCCCAGGCCTGAGAACCTCCATTAAGAAATGGGCCTCACTGGCCCAGTCTCTTGCACCTACTTCTTCGAGCCATATCAGCACTGGGGATAAGCTGATGTGTTGAGCAGGCACTTTGCACCAGATCATGAGTGGGCGTTAAATCACCAGGTGCTTCAACCTATCTTCTGTCATTGGGGCTTTCCCCAGATAGATGTGTTTGCCTCCCATGAGAATGCCAAGAGTGCCCACAGTACTGCCGGAATTGGCCCTGCATCACTGGGAGACACCTTTTTCCTCAACTGGAGGGGTCCTTTACACATTCCTACCAACCCCTCTCATCCCAAGAATTCTCGAGAAGATCAGCATAGACAGGGTGAAAGTAATACTCATAGCCCCCTCCTGGGCCTGGCAGATGTGGTTTATCTCTCTCGGATTTCTTCCCAACCACCTTATCCTCTCCCCCAACATCACAATCTATTGAGCCAGGACCACGGGACTCTGCTGCACCCTCAGCCCCACTTTCTGCACCTGACAGCCTGGCTCCTCCTCGTTGGTTCCAAGAATCCAAAATGCTGTGCTTGGACCATTTAACCAAGTATTGATGCATAGTAGAAAGCGCACCACATGCTCTACCTACCTTCCAAAATGGTGCAGGTTCGTGTCCTGGTGTAACGACAAATAATTCAATCTATACTGAGTACCGTTAGGTGACCTTTTAGACTATATCCTTCTCCTAAAGCAATCTGGCTTAGCCCTGGTTTCTCTTAGAGTGCATCTTGCAGCAATCACTGCCTTTGCCACACCATAGACGGCTTTTCGATATTCGCATACCCTACTACAAAGAGATTCATCAGGGGCTTGTGCAACCATAACCCACGGCATAGGGCACCACCGTTGCTGTGGAATCTCAGGATGGTGCTGGACACTCTTACCCAACCCCCATTTGCTTCAATTTGCAAGTCAACGAATCAATAGTTCTTCCATCCTTTTATCCTAAGCCACACTCATCTCAGCAGGATTCTATCCTTCATACCCTGGATGTACGAAGAGCGCTTTCATTATACATAGGTAGAACCCAGTTTTTTCTTAGGTTACAACGATTACTAGTTTCCATGCTGGAGCACTCCAAGGGAGATCTGATTTCATGGCAACACATATCAAGACTCATACTATCTTGCATTACCCAATGCTAAGCCATTGGAAACAAGCCACTTCCTGGGGCTCCCAGGGCACATTCCACAAGAGCCGAGGCAACATGCACAGCTTTCCTGCATGGGGATTTCCTACGGGACATTTGCCGTGCAGCTACATGGTCCTCAAACCATACCTTCATGAAGCATTATGCTATTTCTCAACACCTTACTAATGATACCTCAGTAGCCTTGGCAGTGCTGTCGACAGCCATTAAACGGTGACTCCAAGACCCGCCTACTTTGTGTTCCCAAGTATTGCTACAAAGTCACCTACAGTGGAGCATCCACGGGGACATCACTCGAAGAAGAAGAGGAAGTTACTCACCATATGCAGTAATGACAGTTCTTTGAGATGTGTCCCCCCGTGGGTGCTCCAGTACCCACCTTTCTCCTCTCTTCCGGAGTCCCTGTTCTTTACATATTTTTCAGGTACTTGGGTGTACATGAGGAATTGGTGGGAACTGGGCTGTGTGCATGAAGACAAAAGTGTGCACAGCATGAGGAGACTAGTGTGCATGTGCAGCCCGGCAAGCTAATGCTAGGGAAAACTCCAAACTGCTGCACCAGGATGACCCGACACCTATAGTGGAGCACCCCACAGGGACATGTATCTCGAAGAACCCTTGTTTCTGCATAAGGTGAGTAACTTTCTCTTGACTCTAATTGAGGAGGATAGAGATGTAGCAAAAGTGTCCTTTCAAGCAGCATTGGATTAGGTCACTGTTTCTCAGACTGTGCTGCTCAGAGCCCCAGGGCTCCGTGAGACATCTCCAGGGGGCTCCGCAACGTTGACAAACTGGAAATATCGATAGGTACAACACATACAATCAGTGGACCGCTGGGGCTCTGCATAAGTACAACACCTACAATCAGTGGACCGCTGGGGCGCCGCATAAATTTTTATGCATGTAAAGGGCTCCGGAGCCCAAAAAGTTTGAAAACCGGTGGATTAGGTGGACTCCAGTGTACAAAAGGCTATGGTTATGGTCATGAGAAGGAGCTCATGGCTCCCAGCCTCAGCCCTCACATATGAAGTGCAGCTTCATTCAGGACCTTCCTTTTGAGGATATGTGTGTCTTTTCAAAGAAGAAAGATTCTAAGCTCCACAGCTTGAAGGTATTTAAGGGCCATGCAAAAGTCCCTTGCAGTACATATCCGAGCATCATTGAGGAAGCCCTGTAAGTGCCCACCATTACCTTGTTTCTACCAGCCTCAGTCAAGGTAGGATTACAGTAGAAGGCAAAACAGGAATTTCAAAACAAGGCCTACTCTCCAGTCCATGTCAGCTCATGGTCCCAAGGTTCACCAGGCATCTGGGTCTAAGCAGTTCTTTTTGAGGGTATGCCTAAGAACAGTGTACCAGGACAGTGCTTGGATCCACCTTCCCGATATTTTTTTGATTTAGCTTCTATCAGGTGTGGACCCATATCCCCATCCCTTTTCAGAGACCGTTTTCAAAACCAGCTTCTACTCCAAGAAGTGCAAATGCTCCCATACGTGGGTATGGTAAAGGAGGTTCCTCTGGAACTCAGGGGTAGGGTTTTTACTACTTAAGAGGTAGTACAAGATCCTGCTGAAGATCAAAGAGGAAGGAACAACTCTGATCTTGGTATCCCCAGCTTGATCTCACTAACAGCAATTCACCATCTTTCTGGACCTGTCAGTGGAAACACCAGTCGCTGTACCTCTGCTTTCAGATCTCATCTCCAAGGTTCATGGATTTCTGATTCACACAAAACCTGAGTCCCTCCATTTCACAGCTTGGAAATGGAATCCCTTGAAGCTAGCATGCTCACATCCTGTTCCAAAAGTTCTGGGGAGCAGAGAGCCATCCACTAGGGCCACATACCTGGCAAAATGGAAAAAATTCTCGATCTGGTCAGTGGTGAAAGGGGTCTTGCCCATGCAAGCATCATTATGGTGTGTTCTGGACTTTTTGATGCACTTGAAGCAGTATGGACCATTGGTGTCTTCAATTAGAGTCCACCGGTTGCAATCAGTTTTTCACCCGTGGGTGAATGTCAACTCCATCTTGTAAATTTGCTCTGTAGTCATTTTCTCAAGGGGCTGGACAGGCTGTAGCCACTGGTGGAATAGCTGATTCCACCTTTCAGCTTCGACCCGGTATTGTCAAGGCTCAGAGGTCCTACATTCGAACCCTTGGCAACATGCTCTCTTCTTCTCTTGTCCTGGAAAGTTACCTTCCTGGTGGCCATTACCTTGCCAGAAGGCTCTTGGAAGTTATGGCCCTTACTTTGGAACCCCCATACACAATCTTCTTCAGGACAGGGTCCAACTGCACTCGTATCCAGTTTTCATCCCAAAGGTAGTGTCACAATTCTACAATAACCAGGATGTTTTTATTAGGGATGTAAAATCCTGTTTATGTGGCTAACTGGTTAAATGTAAAGTTAAACTGGTTAACTAGTTTAAGGCGGGGGGGGGGCGGCTGGAGCAGCCTTTCCCACTGCAGATAGGGGCTGCTTTGGCCAGGCTAGAGCACGCCTTCCTGTTGTGTGCCCAAATTGGGCCTGCTGCAGACAGGAGCTGGCCCAGCTGGGCTGGAGCATCGCTGCCTGTAGTGCCCCATAAGGCTGGAGCCAGCCCCCTGCGTGTGGAGACGAGGGAAACTACTCCAGCCCCCATCAGTTTACCAGTTAACCATTCACATCCCTACTTTGTATCCAACAGTCAGATGCAACATACATGCAAACAGTCAGATGAGGCTGCCACTTCTGGGTCTGTGTGAGTCTGTCAGCTCCCAGGAGCTGACACTCCCCCTCCACCCTCTACCCTCACACTCCTCCTCCACCCCCTGCCCCGACTGCTGTTTCTGGCCCCGTGAGAGGCTGCTGACTCCCATGCCACGTGGGGTGGGAGCCGGCAGCCAAGCAAGGGTTCTGGAGCCAGCTCCTGACTGCGGCACGCCTGCCCCCATTTAATCAGTTAACTGGTTAAACTTAACATTTAACTGGTTAACTGATTAAACAGGACTTTACATCCCTAATGATACCACTTTTTATTTCCCTGGAAGTTGCTTGTACTTACTCTCCATTTTAGAGATTCCTATACTGGATAGAAGCTTTAGGGGGAAAAGTCTATATAAGAGGTAGCTCAGAATGATATAAAGAGACTTCAAATCAGATCAAAAGCTAGATTAAAAAAAATCCATTGTATTTTCAGTCAATTATAAAGAAATCAGTTGTACTACTTCCCCTACACCCAGAACTTCTCACCACGTCCCTGTGCATCCAGCTTCCCCCCAGCCATCCACAGAGGTGCCCATATCCAGATCACGTCAGACAAAACCCTGGTATTTTCAGGGAATCCTGAGGTAAAAATTTAAAATTTTAAAATTCTGCAAAGTTCTGCATATTTTATTTGTCAAAATAACACAATAATACAATAACAATATAATCATTCCTATCTCAGTCATTTCAGTAATTTATTTCAGAATAATTAAAATTTAATTAAAAATAGTATAATCGTATTGTGTTGGTTTGGCTAATAAAATATGCAAAAATTTAAAATGTGTGAAGAGTTTTCAATATTTTTATTCCGAATTCTCTCTGGAGTATACCATGAACCCAGATATACCTCTGCTTCTGTAGTCCAATGACCTGCTGCATACTGAAGCACTTGTGCAATTATTAACTATGAAAAAGCACCCTCCCTGCAAAGTTATTTCTTGAGCTTTACTGAACTACGCCTGGAATTAATTTGTTCTCTGGGTTTTATTTTAAGTATCTGGTTGTGTTGTGGGTTCTCTGTCATCATTTCTTTTTGTGCCATTGCATTCCTTTCATGCTGTGAAAAGAATTGCTGCTTTTCCTAAAAGGTGTTCCTAGCAGCTGGCCCATTTCCTTTCACTCAGCAGCAATGAATTTTTATATCAAAGAAGAAGTGCTTAGGTCTGCTTGAATACAGTCTTAAGAAACTGTAATTGGGTCACTTTCCCTGTGAATGTATGAAAGAGCAACCTTATATGTGAGTCTTCCTTAAACCCTATTTTTTCCCTTAAGTGCTATTCAAATGACCATTAAAACAATTTCATGTTTTCAGGATGGATTAGTCTCTTTTTTGTGTATGTAAAATAGTTAAAAATACATAAACCAGTTCTGATTAAAAAATATTTAAAAACTAAATTTCATAAATCCACTTTAGTAACTTGTGGTAGTGTTAATTACTACAGCTAGGTAAATAGGCTTATAAAAGACATTGTGATCTGTAATGGCATCTGTGGGAGTTGTGGCACCCTTTTCTCCATCACCTTTTGCTGAGAGTAGAACCACACAAAACTTGTGCTACATGAAAGCTCCATATGAGTGTGTCTCACTCTGTCTTTGTGGTGTTCCTAAACCAGTCAAGGGAATCTCCTTTCAACACAACCCAATTGCAGTTAGAATAGTGATCTCTCACTTGTCAGAATTGTTTCACTTAATTGTGTTTCCAGTCCATACCTCAAATAGTTTCAAATATGGTGCAATGTAGTGCCCTGAAAGCCATTACCATGGCAGCAGAGGTGAAAGTATTTGGCCCTCAGGTGAAAGAGACTTAATCTTTTGCCAGTCCTTTTGAGAAATCCTTTATTAATCTCTAAACTGTATGCACTCCTTTGAGAGATCAGCATAGTCACTACAGTCTTCCATTTCTGGTGTGGAAGATATTTAACATTATAGTAAAACTTGAAGATTTACCTGGCATTTCTCAGGGCCTTAACATAACTAATTTTTATTTTTTGGAAAATAAAATGAAAATGTACATGCTTCATTTAAATCAATGCTCTGGGGCAGGGCGTGGATGAGAGGTTCAATATGCAGGCTACCCCAAGAGGAGGGGACTGCCCCAGCTTTTTCTCATTGCAGCAGTGTGGGGCCAGCTCACTTTCTACGGCCGCTATAGCTCCAGGGCTCAGGTGCATGTCTGTTGGGTGGGGCAACTCCAGCTTCGGCTGCCTGCTGCAGGAAGGAAAATGGGGCCTAGGTGGGAGTTTGCATGAAGGAGGCAGTTGTGACCTAGGGCAGGGCACTGGGATGAAGGATTTTGGGATGTGATCTAGGATAGGAGGGGATTGTGATCTGGGGCAGGGAATTGGGGTGCCAAATCTGGGAGGGGATATGGGTGCAGGAGGGGGCAGAGGGTTTGGGTATGTGGAGGGGCGGGGGCTGAGTGTTGGGGAAGGGAGGTGCTGCTGTGCCAGAGGCAAGCTCTAGCTGGGAGACATTTACCAGCAGAAACCTGAGGCAGACTGTCTGCTGCAAGCTGTTCACTGCTGCACGTGGCTATCCTCTGGACATGAGGGGGAGAGGGAGGGGATTGAGTAAGAAGGGAGAAGGCTTCCTACGCTGCCCCTGCTCCCAGCAAAAAATCTCAGCTCCTATTGGCCAGAAACTGAGATTGCCAATGGGAGCTAAGAGATTTTGCAACCAGAACGGAGAACAGATGGCTTTCAAAGTGGGAGTTGTTTTCTGCCTAAGGGTTCCAGCAAGGTGGCCGTGGGCTGGATCTGGTGGCTTGGCAGGCCAGATTTGGCCTGCTGGCAGCCTCTTCCCCACCCCTGCCATAAACTCTGATTTTCATGGTTTCTGTTTGTTTCCTTAACGGTTACTCTGATTATATCTGGTTTCTTGTACTCTCTTTGGGTGACAGTGATAGTTAGTCTGTCTGAATGCAGCTATTTTCATAATCACTGTATCCTTGTTTTTCAATAATGATCCTGTGACTATACAGATCTCTGTATTCTGAACACTCTAATCCCTCTGCTGTCATTCACTGCTATACTGAGAACTGTTGAGCTGTTTAACAGTTTGGATTAAAAAAAAGTGGGAGGAAAAAGAAATAGTGCAGGAGTTTCTGAATACTGAAAGGGCATCATGTGTGTCTGTTGAGTTTGCATGTCCAGTGAAGGAGGCTAATTGACTAGGTCTCCATATTTACTGGGATGAAAGCAGCTGAAGCTTCAGGGTAGGTGATAGGTATTATGGGGCTTTGGTCCAAAAGTTTTTCTTCAGAATTTTTTGCCTCTGCAGAACTGTGCATAGCACCTTTAGAAAATTTAACTTTCAAATATATATGCCTCCTTCTTATATAGTGATAATAGTTCAAGATATAGTTCAAGTGATAATCTTTTTTCCTTAGTTCTGAGTGTTCTCTTTTCCAGCTTCTCCTGCTTCTTGCCTTACTCCTATATATGAATAAAAGTTTCAGTGGGGTAGCCGTCTTAGTTATAGATATAGTTATATAGATATAGTATCATGAGCTTTCTTGGACAAAACCAAGTTCTTCAGATGAGATGAACTTGAGTGGAGAGAGAAATTATAATTAAAAAAAAGATGAGCTCCACTTCAGCTCATCTGATCAAGTGGATTTTGCCCACAAAAGCTTGTGATACTATATATATATATATATATATATATATATATTTGTTAGTTTCAAAGGTTCCACAGGACTACTCATTGTTCCTATATATGAAGTGCTTTTTGTCTTCTTGGGTAGCCCTAACAATAGAATCTGCTCCAAGAGGAGCAAATCCTCTACCATAGTTGTTGCTAGTTCATAGCTTCTCTGCCAACAGTTTCTGAGCTGAGAGCTTTTTCTGCTCACAGATAACCCCATCTGAAAGGGGCTCACTGAACTTGGAGAAGACAAAAATCCTGCAGCAACTTGTAGCCAATTTCCCAATCCAGACCAGTTTTCGAGGTTTTGCACCAGAGGAGAATGCTAACGCTAGCTCTATGACAGGAAAATCCCCTCCAAAGTTATCAGGTCAATGCTTGGGCATACTTATGATATTCTCTGCTGCTATGATGTCCTTGCTTCCAGTTAAAGGGTATAATATCTTTTCAGGGAGAGAGAATATGTAAAGTCATGAGATCGTGAAGTGTTCATCCAACTTGTGGATTTCCCAGAATCTGAGTACATTTAGTCTGATTTGGGTTCTATGGCTTTTCTTTGTGAAAGACTTTCTGGTTATGACTAGAAATCTTACAGACAGGCTTGCAGATTGGGGGAAAATGTTGTATTTCATTCATAGCATAGTAATTTCAGTAGCAGTGATTCATTTAAAAAAAACCCAAAAAACCCCGAAACAGGTCTAATGGGCTCGACTCTCCAACCCAGGAAGGAAAACTAGAGACTGGTTACTGTGGAAATGAGGCTTTCTATAATTTTTCTTTTCCATCAACTGTGTTCACCATTGGTTTGTTATTTTTAAGATAATCTCCTGAAATACTTATCTGTTTGGTAATTAATCTATATGAGGTATTAGAAGTAAAAGTTCTACCCAATCTGTTAAACTGTATGACTTGTCATCTGTAAATCTGAGTGCAGCATAAGACAGCAAAGTGAGGGTTGGGTAGAAACAGCTGGAAAGAGAGGGGGAGTGAATATTGGGGTAAAGCCTTAGCTTTGATAATGCCAAGATTTAAACCATCAAATTTTGTAATATTTCAAAGTTGTTAGGCTTTATTACTAAAACCCATAATTTTAAGAGCTGTAATAAATGAATATTCACATCTGTCTTTAAATCGTTTTCTTGTTACATCTGTTTTTCTCTCTTACTCTTCCTTTTTTCCCAATTTCCCCTTCCTTTTTCCTATCTTTTATCTCCCTTTAGCATCCTGAAGTTTTATTGAGCCATCCATCCAAGCCAGTAAGTTCCCTGACAAACAGGAGGACCATTGCCAGCCCCATTTGTTTTTGTATGTGTTGCATGCATATTCACTTGTGCTTTTATATTCCTGGACAAATACAAACTCTTTTTGGTGCGATTTTGGTAGCGGGTGTAGACAGTATAGGTGGGAGAAGGGGGTTTCAAGTGCCTGAGCAGCTGTACTCAAAATAGTCTTGAGAGATGCTTGTACTTTTTTGCTACATTTGCTTAGCTTCACTTTCCATTTGGGCAGTTAGATGTGGTACAACCCTTTTGTTTCCCTTCATGTCAGTTCCTTGTGGCATCCTGTAGCATTGCTATCATTGTTCCTGTCTGTGCATTGTCACAGCAAGATTGTAATAGAATTTCCACACAAGTAGGGAATCTTGTGCAAAAAAGCATTCTGGTTAATCACTCACATCAGTGCATTGAAAGGTAGATGAACATAGATGAACAGAATTTGTTGAGGGAAAGTCAAGTAAAATAAGTTGTCATGGAAGGTCCTTTCGTGGATTGATAACTGGTTAAAAGACAGGAAACAAAAGGTAGGAATAAATGGTAAGTTTTCTGAGTGGAGAGAGGCAACTAGTGGGGTCCCCCAAGGGTCTGTCCTGGGACCAGTCCTGGTCCACTTATTTATAAATGACCTAGAGAAAGGGGTGAACAGTGAGGTGTCAAAATGTGAAGATGATACCAAACTGCACAAGATAGTTAAGACCAAAGTAGACTGTGAAGAGCTTCAAAAAGATCTCACCAAACTAAGGGATTGGGCAACAAAATGGCAAATGAAATTTAATGTTGATAAATGTAAAGTAATGCACATTGGAAAAAATAATCCCAACTATACATACAGTGTGATGGGGACTAATTTAGCTATAACTACTTGAGAGTTATAGCTAAACTACTAGTTATAGCTAGTTATAGCTATAACTACTCCAACTATCTTGGAGTCTTTGTGGATAGTTCTCTGAAAACATCCACTCAATGTGCAGCGGTAGTCAAAAAAGCAAAGAGAATGTTAGGAATCATTAAAAAAGGGATTGAGAATAAGATGGAGAATATCTTATTACCTCTATATAAAACCATGGTACACCCACATCTTGAATACTGGGTACAGATGTGGTCGTCTCATCTCAAAAAAGGTATATTAGCATTGGAAATGGTTCAGAAAAGGGCAACAAAAATGATTAGGGGTTTGGAACGGGTCCCATATGAGGAGAGATTAAAGTGATTGGGACTTTTTGTCTTAGAAAAGAGGAGACTAAGGGGATATATGATAGAGGTCTATAAAATCATGACTGCTGTGTAAAAAGCGAATAAGGAAAAGTTATTCGCTTATTCCCATAATATAAGAACTAGGGGATCACCAAATGAAAGTAATAGGTAGCAGGTTTAAAACAAACAAAAGGAAGTTTTTCTTCATGCCGTGCAGAGTCAACCTGTGGAACCCTTTGCCAGAGGATGTGGTGAAGACTAGGACTTTAACAGGGTTCAAAAAAAAGCTAGATGGATTCATGGAGGTTAGGTCCATTAATAGCTATTAGCCAGGATGGGTAGGAACAGTGTCCCTAGCTTCTATTTGTCTGTAAGTAGGTAACAGGAATCATGTGAGGATTACCTGTTCTGTTCCCTCCCTCTGGGACATCTGGTATTGGACCGTTAGTCTGATCCAGTATGGCCGTTCTTATGTTCTTATGCTGATTAAATCATAGCAAGGAAGTATTAAATAATAGCGATGGGTAACATTATTCCTGGTGATGCTGTCTTAGTTTAGCTGTAGACCTCTACTTAGGAAATAAGGTCTTCACCTTGTAAAACACACTATCCAAGATGCTTTGCATCAAAGATTTTTCTAGGTTTTTTTATATTAATTATATTTTTAGACCTCTTAGAGAGTGTGATCTCTACTGGTTTTGACAGTGTTTAGTGAAAATCTATTTGTGTATAAACACACACCAGAATTATTTTTATGAGTTTTCTGGCTGATATTCTTTGTAATTGCACACACATACATTCCATTGCAGGTGTTTGTGATCTGGATATGGGGGACAAACTGGGATTCAGTGAAAATAAAGATCAAGGTCACCAGTTCTTTTGAATACTGTCTTTTGCCAGCGATACCACCAGGCAGATCTTGTGCCCTTGCTGTTCTTGTGCTCTTAGAGAAGGGCATGTTTACCACCTCCGGCTCATTTTTCTCACCACCTGTGGATAGAGTTGGAGTTATTTTCCTTGATTTATAGACTTTAAGGTCAGAAGGTACTATTGTGAACAGCTAGATAATCTCACCCACTTCTGAAATAACCCCATCACCTGTGGCTGAGTTACTGAATTCCTCAAATCATAGTTTAAAGACTTCAAAGTACAAAGAATTCAGTTTACGCTTGTTTAAACCTGCAAGCAGCAGAAAGTGAAAAACCCACATGGTCTCAGCCAATCTGAGGTTGGGGGGGGGGAATTCCTTCCTGACCCCAAATATGGATATCAGTCCCTGAGGATGTGAGCAGGACCTATACCTGGGAAACAGTAATTCTCTAGAAACTCAGAACCCTCCTCATCTAGTGTTCCATCTTTAGCAGTTGAGGGTTTTTGCTATTTCCAGTCATTGATGGGCCACATGCTATAATAGGCAGTCCTGTTATACAATCCCCTCCTTATCAAGTTCAGTCTTGAAGCCATTTTTGCTCCCACTGCTCTCCTTGGAAGGCTGTTCCTGAGCTTCACTCTGATGGTTAGAAACCTTTGTCTAATTTCACGCCTAAACTTGTCGATGGCCACTTTATAGCTATTTGTTTTTTGTGTCCATGTAAGTGCTTCATTTAAATAACTCCTCTGATGTATTTATAGAGAGAAATCATAGCTCCCCTCAGCCTTCATTTGGTTAGACAAAGCAAGCCCAGCTTTTTGAGTTTCCTTTCATACTGTAGGATTTCCATTCTTTGGATCATCCTAGTAGCCCTTTTCTGTACCTCTTCTTGTTTGAATTTATCACTCTTAAACATGGAGGATCAGTATTCTACATGAGGCCTCAACAGTGCCTTGTGTAATGGTACTAACACTTTCCTGTCTCTACTGTAAATACCTTGCATTGTAGGATTGCATTAGCATTTTTCACAGCTGCATCACACTGATAAATTGCTACATTCAGGTCTTTCTCCCCCTCTGTAACTGCTAACTGATGAGTCCTCAGCTTACAGCAGAAGTTCTTGTTGTCAGTCCCTAAATGCATGAGCTTGCATTTTTCACCATCACATTTCATCCTGTTTCTGTTATTCTAGTTTATAAAATCATCCAAATCTTCTTGGGTGATATTCTGAAACTCCTCTGTATTAGCCATGCCTCCCAATTTTGTGTCATCAGCAAATTTTATTAGCATATGTTCACTTTTTGTGCCAAGGTTAGTAATAAAAATGTAAAATGAGATTGGTCTGAAGACCAGTCTCTGAAGGACTCAACTAGTAATATCTCTCCAGCCTTCCAGTTCACCTTTCAGTATGACCTCTTGTAGTTGCCCCTTCAGCCAGATTTCATTTCTCATATTAATCCCCATCTTCTCCAATTTCATTAATAATATCCTTTGCATAACTGTATCAAATGCCTGACGGAAGTCCAGATAGATTAGATTCTTCTACATTTCTGGAGTCTAAAAAATCAGTTATCTTCTCAAAGAAGTAGATTAGGTTGATCTGGTGCAATCTACTTTTTGTAAAACCATATTGTATTTTGTCCTCATTACAGTGAAAGCCAACCAGGTAAGCACCCTTTATCAATTAGAGGGAAATGCACAGTGATTGTTCCCCTCAGGAACCAATTATTTATACTAGGCCTGATTGTAAACAAAAGTATAAACAGTAAGATTTAAGTTTTTACAAGTGAAAATAGACAGATCCAAGTAAATTACTAAATTAAAATGAATAGAAAATGCATAGCTAGCTCCAATTGACTAAAAAACTTACTGCATATACATTTTTAACCTAAAGAACTGTTCTTGTTTCAGGCATAATCTTCAAGTCAGAGACAAACTCTTTTGCTCTGACTTGGTTCTCCAGCCCTCTTTGTATCTTAGTGTGCCAGGCCATTCCCCAGGCCAGTTAAAGACAAAGGGCTGAGAGATTCTCATTGCTTAAATAGACTCTCCCCCAGGGTGGGAGTCTTTTGTTTTATATCCCTCCTTCCATGGAAAAATACCAGGATCAAAATGGAATCCCAGTACCAGGTCATATATTTTCCTAGGACCAGACACCTTCTGGACTTAAAGGACAAACAAAGCTGTTTGCAAGTCTTTAAGTTGATCACAAAGTTGTTACGGCTTCGGGAGAAGAGGCTCTCATTAGCACATTTTAAACAGTCTCATATTTCTAACTTCATATACAAGAATGATACATGTACCAAAATAGGATATACAGTTCCAGCAGATTGTAACATTAAAATTGACAGATTACATGAGGTATTTCGTAAATAGCAAAGCATCTCAGAGTTATGCATATTTATATTCATAAGGCAGTTTTTCGTAAAACATGGTGGGGGGCACCATCACAACATTAATGAAATATTCTGACATGTTCCTTGCACAAAGATCAGGAAATTCATAATAAACTATTTCCCAAAAGACACATTTTTTTCAGATCCTTCCTACACTACTGTCTGCATGCAGGGTAGAAATCATCTGTCTTTGTCATTTGCTGCTGCTTTCCATTTTCTTTGTTGCCTTCCATGCTATGGTTACTTCTTATGGTTTTTCTTGGGTGCTCTCATTTCTTCACACCAGTTGGTTTCTATTGACTGTTTCCTGTTGGCATCTAGATTGCATGCTCCATATATGTCCTGTATTTACTTCTAATTCTAATGGAAACAAGCTTCTGGCTGGTGATTTACATACCTTTTTTGATAGTGATAAGTCCTTTTAACCAATGTCAAGAATATTTCATAGGTACTTATTTTTGAAGGCATCTACATTTTTGTCTAATGTTTTAATAGATTTCCGGCTTTTGCAGCTGCAATTTAACACCAATATTTTGTTGGAATTGAAAATTCTTGGTTTTGTTCTGATGCTTTACATATTGATTTTTCACATTATTTAGTAAATGTGGTGTCTTTCCTGTCCTTCATGTCATTTCCTACATGATGTCTCTGTTGCCTAATATGGTGCTGCCCAGGTATCTTTTATATAAATATTGAATATAAAATGTGATGGATGAAGTTATTTCATAAGAGGTAACATTTCTTTCCCAAAGGCAACTCATTCTACAAAAAAAATATTTGTAGTTACTTTCAACACTTTTATACTCTACATAGGGTTTTAATTTGCTTGTTATGCTCTTCAGTGAAGATTATGTACATACCATATTAAAGCTATCTTTAGTTGCTGTATATGGGAGTAAATTTGTAGTAATTTTTGGAATTAAGAGAAAACAAGATGTTTTCCATTGTTATCCTTACATAGCTTGTTTTCTCCTAATTCCAAAAATTACAAATTTTCTCTGATAAACAGGAACTAAAAATAGCTTTATGTACATGCCACATCTTCACTGAGGAGCATCACATTTTCCCTATCTTCAGCTGTTGTTCGAACTCCAAAACTTGCCATTGAATAGAGATGAAGCAGATTATTTTAGTCTAAAAACAATGTTTCAAAATGTTGTATGTGTGAAAATGAGTTTATAAATGAAATTGTATCGACAGGCTTATTTGTATTGCTTGCTATCACACAGTTGTGATAATGTGAATTAGAGTATGACAGAAAGGGTAGTAATTGCATATTTTAAAAGGTCTTGGTATTTTCTTTCAAGTATATGAGCACTTTATAACTATGAATGCTATCCCCATTTTACCGATGAGAAAACCTAGACAAATATTTTTTAAATGATTTTCCCATCTTTCACTGCAAGTCAGTGTCCAGAATAGAATCCTTATCTTACTCTTTGTCTTGCAATTTGACGATCAGAGCATGCTGATTTTTGTGCCCAAATGGGAAGAGCTGCTTCGTTGTCTTTTTTATTGTGCTCCATTGTGCACTGAAGATGAAATTAGCAGATTACACCTTAATTGTATACTTTACCTCTGTGTATATTATAGGAATGTATTGTTTGTATTTGAATTTCTTTTTTCAGTATAAAAAAATGGATTTTTGAAGTGTGTCCCATAGTATTAAATTGGAATTCTGTCCAATTTCTGCTGTTCCAGATATTTATGCGAGTTTGTGAAAAAACCTAAATTAATTAGCTTTCTCTCTCATACAATAATTGAATCTAATAGGATTTAAGACACAGTCACATAATATGCATTGTCTGTGTAACCCAGAAATTGGGCCAAAGTTAGTAATTCAGAACCTACAAACTGGTTTCCAATTTCCACAGGCTCACATTCCATTTTTGTTGTGTGTAGTTGAGAGTATCTTAGGTACCAACATCATGTGTTATGAATGCAACCAGCAATGAAGGTAATGTTAACAGTCCTCTAATTCTATAAGAACCAGACAAACTGACTAGTTGGCTAATTTTCTAAAAATAAAATGTTACTTCTTTTTTCTCTGTTTCTTGTGTAATTGTAAAGATTGTTTGTTTTATTAATACAAAATAATATTAAATAGGAGATCTCCGGACAGTAGATCTACATTAGCCATGGTACCTTATTTGGGATGAGGGAGTTTAGTAATCTGGCTAACGTCCAAGTTTTACATTTTTTCATATATCCTGATTATCTGATTATGTATTTTGGATGCATTAAAGGGCCTGGAGGAGCATTTGTTAAGACAAATATTTTGAGAGGTTGGTCATGCAACCGTATCCAGTAGGGAAGAAATCAAGTTGTGTCTGTGATAGAAAAACTAGGTTTAACTCACTACTCTCTTATTGTGGTCTCTTCTAGGAGGTATATTTCCTTTTATGTTTGCTCTATTAGTACATTACAGTTCCCCCATTGCAAGCAGCAAATCATAATGCTGACATTTATATGGTGCTGTAGCTGTAGCTTTGATTACATTTAAAAATAGCTCTTGGACTATTTAGACAAGTGCAGTGGGTTTAGGTTTGCCACACTGTGGGTCAGAAACTTGGCACCTTGTAAATCCCCTTTCCACAACAGCATAGATAATTTAAACATCAGCCATGTTATAGATGTCACAGTATGCTTTGTAGTCTTAGCTGGCAAAGAAGCTTTTGGGAAACTTCAATCCACTGAAGCAAGTCTGACCAGGCCTGAAGCTGCTTTTACTTGTATCTGGGGCTAGTTTAGCCACCAAGGCCAAGGAAGAGTCAAAAGGTAGCATAAAGTATGTCCTCTCCATCTCCCTCATTCCATATATGCTGAAAACTGTTCTTAGTTAATTGGGAATCTAATCCTTGGTTTGTTTGTTTAAATTCCAGTATGTATATCCATTTCCCTCTAATTTTACCATGTGTGTTAACTATTGGATTCTATTTCACTCTACTAATAAGCTAGTGACTTTTCAGTGGAACAAGATTTACTTCCAAATAAATTCATCGTACTGTTCCTGTACACCAGTTGAAATAGGGTCTTTACTTGGGTCACTTGGTCTTGAGTCTTCTCATTATAATGGTTCTTTGTGCTCTAAATGTAATTTCTGGGAGCCCTTGTACTTTCATCTCTCCAAGTTTTAAATATACTCTCAAATGCATTCCTTTCTTATGAGTAAGTGTAATTATACTCCTTTATTTCCCCCCATCATTACCCCATTACTCTGCACTGTTTTCTTTCCTCATCAAGAGATCAGCTTCAGTTTTGATTTTGAAAGAACACAGTTAATGCTGCTAACAGGCTGGTGATGGGTACACTGCAGTGTTGTGTCCAGTGCAGATGAGGCTTGTGTGTGCAGACTTTCATTGAGCTGCTGAAAAGATGGCACTAAATAGGCACATATCTGGAAAAATAATTTTTGAAATTACTTGTTTTCTTTCTGAGCTGCCCGCATGGTGCAAATTAAATGTCAACTCTCCCTTTAAAAATCCATACAAAACATCTGTTTCACTCTATTAACTATCCCATTGATAGGAACTTGGTGCCCAGTAAACCTGCCATTTTAATGGATACATTTATCATTTAGAGGTAGCTATTTTGGCTACTTTGTGCAGCCTTGAAATGATTGTGGATATATTATGTATGTGTGAGAGATGGTTATTGAATGGATTTCTTTGTAGGCTCATGAAGCTACATTGGAGGCCAAGGCAAGTCCAGAGCTGAATGACCGATTCCAGAAGCTGGAGCAGGAGGTGGCACTGTACCAGGAAGAAACCAGTAAGGCTCAAGCTGAAGTGGATCGACTGCTGGAAATCCTGAAGGAGATGGAAAATGAGAAGAATGATAAAGATAAAAAGATAGCAGAATTGGAGAGGTGAGAGGTATATATGTATACAAGGGAGAAGAGGGGTTGAAGGAAATAGAAATTAATTATTCAGTTTATTCTTTTTCAATAATCCTTAAGTGCCTGTTTTGGGAACTATAAGGGAAAAGAAGATGGGAAGAAATGTTGCTGAAATAATTGTGCTTATTGGGGAAGAGAAATAAAGAAGTATATGTTGCTGGTTTAATAATATATTGAAATATGTTTGACCTCCAATGCAGAATGGGCAAATAAATTTATAGGGCCTGGAATGCTAATTGTTATTGCAAATCCCTTTGATAGATATTGTGGAATTCTGATTACTCATAGAAACAGAAGTGAACTTCAACTTACATGAAGCAGAGAAAACAGATTTGCTTTTGTCCAATCATATTTAACTACAGCATTTTCTTTTCAGTAATTTCCCTCTGTGTGTATTGGAACCGTGGTGCTTTGATATTTTACTACATCTTACTCATTTTCTGATTGGAGAATTATGTTGTGTGTGATGCCACTTGCTTTTGGGGATCAGAATTCCTGGCAATAGGTTTTGTGGGAGGCATGGAAACAGCTTCTGTTGTCTTAATGTGTCCTCGGCAAAATGTCAGGATAGACGATAAGTAGGGATAACAATCTGTTACTTTCTGACCTCCTATTCTGTAATGTGTCAAGCACCTTTTGGGGCTTTTTAAAACTCCATTATTGAAAATAACACATATTTTGTGTTTGCTTTGCTATTCACATTGCACATCATTTAGCATGGAGCAACTAAATGATATTAGAATTGTTTTGTTTACATTATCCCATCAGTATTTAACTGCATTGAATTTAGTGTTAGGGAAAATATACAAGTTGAGGAAGAGACTCAAGCAGAACTTTCATTTGTAACATCACTAAAGCCACGACTGAAGGGCCTTTCAGGTTCTCCAATGGATCTCTGTCTGTAACCTACTCTGTTATTAGTTGGCATAGCTCCCTCCAATCTGAAGTGTGGATAGTAAGAGACTCAGGAGTGCAGAGTCATAGAATCATAGAGCTGGAAGAGACCTCAGGAGGTCATCAAGTCCATCCCCCTGCCCACGGCAAGACCAATCCCAACTAAATCAACCCAGCCAAGGCTTTATCAAGCCGAGACTTAAAAATCTCTAGGGATGAAGATTCCACCCACCTCCCTCGGTAACCCATTCCAATACTTCACCATCCTCCTAGTAAAATAGTTTTTCCTAATATCCAACCTAGACCTCCCCCACTGTAGCTGTAACTTGAGACCATTGCTCCTTGTTCTGCTATCTGTCAATACTGTGAACAGCCTCTCTCCATCCTCTTTGAAACCTCCCTTCAGGAAGTTGAAGGCTGCTATCAAATCCCCCCTTAGAGTGGGGGAGGAGGGAGACAACAGAGGAGAACGGATTTCCCTTAGAAACAGAGCGTGACTTCTCTCAGAAACTTAGGCAGAAGCAGCCAGCGCACACACCCTGTGTCACTGTCACAAACTCCTACTCTGTGCCACACATACACAATCACTGTCACATACACAGTTGCAGTGCACACTCAATCTGTGTGACACTGTCTGTCTAACACACACCAAGTGTCTTTCTTTTACATTCACACACCCTCTTTTGTAGCCTCCAGCCCCCCCTCTTCTGCCTGAGACCCTGCCCCTTCCCGGGGGCCTGGAGCCCACATCAAAATTATTGCCCACCCTTGGATTAGATGATCAAATAGTCTCTTCTTGTCTTAACAGTCTGCCAATCTCTGCAAACTGCATGTGGCATTGAGCAGCTTCTGATGTTTCCATGTGCAGTCTGCTTGATCCCAGAACTAACATTGAGTGAGTGGGGTGACACAGAGGGAACAGCTCAAACATGCAAAGGAAATTAGGGCAAGTGTAGGTGTGGCAGTGACATCACAAGCCCTTTTGCAGTGCCTTAACTTTATTGGCTAAAGGATGTTGGGAGCAGAGACTGTGCAGGGAAGGGGCAGGGTCTCAAGCAGAAGAGGGGGGGCTGGAGGCTACAAAGAGAGTGTGTGAATGTAAAAGAAACAGCCAAGTAGAACAGGCTGCAGGACAGTGGCAGTCTAAGAGACCCCCGTGGCTTTGGTGTAGGGAGTCTCCTTCTTGAGGTCTGCCCTTGAGGTCTGAGAGAAGATTCAGGGTAATGAACATGAGCATCAGGAAGAGCCTCTTTCAATATCTTTTCCCAGAACTAAGTGGGCTAGAAGACAGATGTCCATGTGAGAGCCATTGAGAGGTTTGGTGCTAGTGCAGCCTGATCCACCTGGTGCTAGCCCAATGGAAGGCATTGGAAACACTAAGTTAAATTGGGAGAATTATTTCCTGGCTAGGCCTTTGTCTTTGATTATCACTGGGGACATTGGAATTAGTCTTTTTCATTTCTCTTTTCCCATAGCTTTCTATCCCTCAGAGTCTCACTGCTGATTGGAGGAGCTGTGGGGCCAGTGACAGGGAGAAGACTGAGGACTTTATTGTTCTCCTTAAGGCTCAGCAAATGAGCCAGAGCCAATCATCTGCTTGGTGAATTGTTCTGCTTCACTGCATTGGTTGGCTTGGTCAGTTGGGTGTAACAGTCCTCTGCTACCTGTCCCATGGCTAGGGAGGTTGGGAAGCTGTGAGGATCTGTGTGAGAGTGTCACTAGCAGCAGTGTTATAATATGAGGTGTCCTATCATGTGGAGTCATGACAGATGTTGAGGGGGCGCAGTAGAGCCCCATTCTTCCAACCTTCTGTTTTGCAGCTTTCTATGTTAACCTAACAACCAGCGCACACAGGACCAGAAGCAGGTGATTCCCCCTGTGGCCACCAGATGGTGACGCAGCCTCGCATTTCTCCATTCTCCTGATTATCCCAATTCATTGTGACAAATGGGTCTCTGCTGTGTAATAGCTGGAACAGTCAATTTTATTGGTATTTTATTATGTTTAAATCATTAAGAGGAGCAACTCCTTAGCTCAGGGGTAGGCAAGATTTGGCCCCGCCAAGCTTTTAAATTCAGCCCGCAGCCACCCTGCCAGGACCCTCAGGAAAGGTGCAGCCCTGGGGCTCAGTGTGGCTGCTCCATTGGCCTTTCTGTGAAGGTGGAAGGGTGAATCTTTGTGCACTACCCCACCCCAGCACGATTGTTCAGCTCCCATTGGCTGCCCCTGCCTCCATCACAATCTCTCAGCTCCAGTGCATGTAGATTCCTCCCCACCTGTATGGCACAGAGAGACACATGGAGCAGCTGATCTAAGCTCTGGGGCTGCAGCAGGCAGGGAACCTGACACAGGGTCCCATTGGGCAGCTGGCTGGGAGCCACCTAGGTAATCACCCCCTGACTAAAGCCTGCCTCTCGCACTCCTCCTGCATCACAACTTCCTGCCTCAGGTCACCACCCTCTCCTACTTCAGGTCAGCATCTAATACTTCTCTACCCCCCTACCCCAGGTCACAACTCCCTTCCAGACCCTGACCCATCCCACCGTCCAAATTCCTCTCCTGCACCCATATCCCCTCTCTGAGCCTACAACTCAATTCCCTGCTCCAGGTCACAACCCCTTCCTTAACCCAAACTCCCTCTAAAACCCCACACCCTCTCCTGCACACTGGTACCTTACCCAGACCTCCCTTCTGCACCCAACCTCCGTCCCAGACCCCACACCTCCTCCATAAAAAAGTGCGGCTCTTGACCACTTCCCCTCTATAAAAAATTACTATCCACCCCTGCCCTTGGTGGTGTGGTTAACTCTAATGGCCACTCTGCAATATAGCTCTCCCCGTGGGGTCGCCGCCCCCAGTGGCATCTCTCAGTATCGTGTCCTTCCTCTGTGTGTCCTCTCCTTTTCCATGTTATGGAAAAAAGTCCCATTCCCAGCATTTCCTGTTCTTGGCACAACCAAATCTTGACCTTTAAGTTAGAATAAGAGGAAGCTGCATATCAAATTTGGTGGTCCTAGCTCTTATTATTTAGGGGGATATCTTGAACAAACAGACTTATGGACAGACAGATGCACATTTCTAAAATATATATAGATAGAATAAAAAGAATACAGATGGGGGACACAGCACTCAAGTGCAAAGGTAAATAACTTCCCTTCCTACAGATTGATCTGAGTATGTCTCGTACTATTTGATTAATGATTTATTACCTCCCAGGTAAGAGCAACCTTTTCTCTTATGCCTCAACTGTTCCCATCTTCTCCCTCTCACTGCAAAATTCTTCTTTGTAACTTTTCTTCCTCTGACATGAATTTTCAAATACAAGCAGAGGTAGCATCATATCTGATAAATGTATAAGTTGTTCCTGTCTTGCACACTTAACTGTCTAGTTCCTGTAGAACATAAGTGCTTGGTGCATTAAAGCAGCCAGTCCCAAACCAAGGCTTACAGAGAATGGGCTGACTTCTGCTACTTGTACATTTGTTCAGAGTCTTCAATTCAGGGAAGGTCTTTGTTGCCTGTATTTAAATAAACAAAAAAACCCCCCAAAATAAAAAATAAAACCTTAACTAGTTGCCTCTGCTTCAGATTGCTGCTACATGGAGGTGGAAAAGAAACAAGTTTCTTTCAGAGAACAAAGCTATTAGTACAGATGAGAATTTATATCAAGAGAAGGTGACGAGGAGCACCTTATAGATTAACAGATTTATTGGAGCGTACGCTTTCGTGGGCAAAGACTCACTTCGTCCAATGCATGTAGGGGAAATTCCAGAGGCAGGTATAAATATACAGGCATAAGAAAAGAGTACCAATCAAGAATAAGGCTAGAGATAACTAGGTCAATTCAGTCAGGGAGAATGAGGCCCACTTCTAGCAGCTGATGTGGAGATGTGAAAACCAAGAGAGGAGAAACTGCTTTGGTAGTTGGTTAGCCATTCACAGTCTTTGTTTAATCCTAAACTGATGGTGTCAAATTTGCAGATGAACTGTAGCTCAGCAGTTTCTCTTTGAAGTCTGTTCTTGAAGTTTTTTTGTTCTAGGATGGCTACCTTTAAATCTGCTACTGTGTGTCCAGGGAGATTGAAGTGTTCTCCTATAGGTTTTTGTATATTACTATTCCTCATATCTGATTTGTGTCCGTTTATTCCTTTACGTAGGGACTGTCCAGTTTGGCCGATGTATATGGCAGAGGGGCATTGCTGGCACATGATGTCGTATATTACATTGGTAGATGTGCAGGTGAATGAACCCATGATGGTGTAGCTGATCTGGTTAGGTGCTGTGATGGTGTCACTGGTGTAGATATGTGGGCAGAGTTGGCACTGAGGTTTGTTGCAGGGATGAGTTCCTGAGTTAGAGTTACTGTGATGCGGTGTATAGTTGCTGGTGAGAATTTGCTTCAGGTTGGTGGGTTGTCTGTGGGCGAGGACTGGCCTGCCTCCCAAGGCCTGTGAAAATGTGGGATCATTGTCCAAGATGGGTTGTAGATCACTGATGATGCATTGGAGAGGTTTTAGCTGAGGGCTGTAGGTGATGGCAAGTGGTGTTCTGTTGGTTTCTTTGTTGGGCTTGTCTTGTAGTAGGAGGCTTCTGGGTACACGTCTGGCTCTGTTAATCTGTTTCCTCACTTCCTCGGGCAGGTATTGTAGTTTCAAGAATGCTTGGTGAAGATCTTGTAGGTGTTTGTCTCTGTCTGAGGGGTTGGAGCAAAGGCTGGGGCTCTTGTACATTTCAAAGGCTCAGGTGCCATAGGGAGCGTGGGGCCAGTCACCCTGCTGGCCCCGTGCTCCCTGCGGGACTTCCACTTTTGAACTGTACAGTTCAAAGGTAGAGGCGGCCTTATCGACTAATTGTATAGTCAATGGAAATCCCATTGACTATTCGATTAGTTAATTAATGTAAATTTAATATGCCTCGTTGCTATAGGGATGTTACTCAATTATGAATGGAAGAAGTGCCCACAATCTATTATTTTTGATTGACAGTGTAAGAAGGTTTGAGAACTGCTCTAGAGTCAACACAAGACTCAAAAGATCAGCTCATTAATTCATAATATCTTTTTGGATAAGTCTTTGTCTTGAGGGGATGTGGGGGATGGGTTGTTTCCAGCTCTTTCTTTTGTGGAAAAGCAGTTTAATGGGTTTTGTTTCTGTGCCTCTTTACTTATGTTGTTAAGAGAAGTACTTGGATGCTTAGTTATTTTAACTAACTTTTTCCCTTCTGAATTGCCATCTCATTATTTTCTCTTTGTTTCTGTAATTTTTCATTTGATATGTTTTGTTTGTTTTCCCACCCCTTTTTTCCATTTCTGTCTTACTGTTTTAGTTCCATTGAGTTGTCTTGTGTATGGGTTTTTGTGGGGGAAAGGGGGAGGTTTGGCCCATGCATTTTCTCAGAAAGCATGGCTCCTGGTCAGTGACCACATCTCCAGTAGTCTTATCCTACCATAAAATAATTTGAATTTCCTGAGATGTTTCATTCAGCAATTTGGGTATTTCACTTCAGTACCAGGTTTGATGAGAGTCCTACAAATGGATATGAACGGGGAGTTACTTTTTTAAGCTACCATCAGAAACTGAGGGAACAGAAAAGTGAAGGGAAATTAAATCTCGATGGAATAAATAATATTAGATTCTGCTAAAAATAAAAGTCTCTACCATAATGAGTCCGTTCTCTCAAGATTTATGCCTTACTGTAAAAATCTTGAATCCCCAAGACAACAGGTCACACATAGTGTACCATCTTGAACCAAGAAGCTTGTTGAGATGTGTAATCCACACAGGCTGTACCTCCATATGAAACATGAAACCAGCTAAAATCTGCATTTCATGCAGAGTAGGTACCTTGGTAATCCTTCTGGCCCACAGACAATGTAGCCTTCATTTGGGCAAAATATGGATACGTAGGCATAGGAGTGGCTGGTGAGGTGTGCATCTATATGTATAAAATTATTCTATAAATATGCTAGATGACACTAAGTGCACTCAATATATATTATTTTAGAGCAGTGGGTGGGAGTGTGTGAGTATGAGTATGTGTACATATACACACCTCTCTACTAAAAAACATATATACTGAAAGTATATAGTGTTACCTATTATATGTATATACATTTATAAATAGCATATGAAAGCAGTGATTAAAACTCCATATTTAGGGCTGAGTCGAGGTTTGCACTTTCACTATGTAGGAAAAATTGGGTGATTCACTTCCATTGGGAATAATGAGAGTCATTGTCCATCTTTGTTAAGGGCAGTCAGTGCTGTGGGTCCTTTTGAGAACAATGGGAGATGATGGTCATTTGGAAAAAGTTGTGGCTATGTTGGTCCAGGATATTAGAAGGAGAATGAGGGTGAAGTAGTATTTTTTTTATTGGACCAACTTCTGTTGGTGAGACACAAGCTTTCAGCTATGTGGACCTGAGGAAGGGATGGTGTAGATCAAAAGCTTGTCTTTTTCATCAACTGAAATTGGTCCATTAAAAGATACTACCTCACCCACTTTGTGTCTCATTTTGAAAGAGGGCAGTTCATGGTAAATTTCTCAAGATTATTTAAGGTGAAAGAGAAACTTGATCTTGAAGAATAACAGCAAAAAAATAGTCTTAACCCTAATTATCTTTTTTCAAATACTACCCATTGCACAACATTTTAATGAGGGCAGGGGAAGCAGTATGAGAATACTATGTCATCAAGGGGAAGTGATGACATGTGCAAAATGGGATTGAAGGGAAGATTGAGTTGTGTGTGACAGGAGTGATTAGGGCAGAAGGGGTGTGGATTTGTGCTGTATTTTTAGAAGGCAGGGGGCAAAGAAAAACTGAATTGTGTGCTCCAGTTGCTTTATGCTGCTCCTGGGTGGTGTAACACAGATAAAGTTTATTGGTAAATCAGGTCATAAAAGTTCATTTTTAAATGGCTTTAGTTGGGTAGTACATAGTTGTCTTTGAGTGCTTGCTCATAATCATTCATTGTTAAGTGTGTGCATACCCAGGTGCACAGCTGGTAGAGAGTCTTCTCTTAGTGGTATATGTAGGGCTGGCTGTGACGCCCCCTGAAGACTCACAATCATGCACTTGTAAAAGGCGTGTCACCAGCTCTGCATCCTCTCAGTTTCTTCTTACTGCCCATGACTTTTGCTGCAACATCTCTTGCAATTGCAAGCTCCATTGTGGTTTGTGTCCGTGAACTTTCGTAGACTTTTCTCTGTGCATAGTTTTTAGTGATAGTAGTATTTCAATTAGTTAGATATGTGCAGCCTGCTGGAAGCCCATGCCAGTGAGCAACCCACATACAAACTGCTTAAAGTGCCCCAGGAAAGCTCACATTAAGAAAAAGTGCAGGATCTGCAAGGGCTTCATGTTGAGCACTCTTAAGGACAGGGACATTTGTTTGAAGACTCTGTTAATGGAGGCTGCACTTTGTCTCGCTTCAGAGCTATGCTGCTCTGACTCAACACTGAGCAAGTCAGCCTTATTCTTGCGTGACCATAGGCTGTTCCCATCACTGTTCCCTTTTTACCTGTGCCAAAAAAAGGCTGTCCTGGCTCATTAGTGGTCTCAGCCACCAGCGAATGAGACAGGCAACTGCTAAAAATGAAACTGCTAAAAAGCTGAAGTTATTTGAGAGAGAGGTTTAATCAGTGGTCAGTCTGCAACTGCATAGCTCCAACCAAAAAGGATCGCTGGGGAGATGCAACTTCACTGTGTGGGACTCAATGGCCAAATTTAAGGACTCCCAGCCTCAGGTGTCGAGACAGGAATTCTTGGCCGTCCTGGAAGAGGGCAGGCAGTGGGCAGGGCTGAGGCCACTCTGGTCCCAGCTTCCCCACCTTGCCACTGGGGAGGGCCTAGGGCCGAGGCCGGCCCAGGGCCAAGGCCAGCCCTGACCCCAGCTTCTCCCGTCGGCCGGGTGGGGCCAGGCCAAGGCCGTGCCAGTCCTGGCTCTCCCCCTGAGCTAGGAGGTGTGTGAGGGGGGCCAGGATGCGAGGAGGGGGCATGGCTCCTGCTCCCCTGGACCACTGGAGAGAGGGAGTCCTTGCCCTGCGCCTGATGCTGCTCCTGAGCTGCTCAGGTCAGTGCTGCTGAGCGCCTCCTCACCTGCCTAGCTGGGCGGGAGGGAGCTAGTGTGGTCTGGGGAGACAGGCGGGGGTTGTGGGTTGTTGGCGGGGGGGTGTGAGTGAGGGGACTGGGGTGCTGCATGGGGAGGAGGGGCCGCAGCAGGTAGAGCCGATAGCATGAGGGGAGGCTTGGAGCTGGGGGTGGGGCGACGTGAGTGATGTGCTGACATCACTCTGTAGTCCCGCAGGAGAAGTTTTTTCATCTATAGAGAGAGAAAAGAATAGAGCATAACATTTCAAATCTGGATTTCTAGATATTCATTGAGCATATCTCTCTTATTAGAGAAATTGACAATTAGTGTCTGTGAATGGGGGGAACATTGAAGTTTTACACTAAAAAGAGCAACAATGAACTTACGGGGACTCCTACTATACAGGAAACTTCAGCGTAGCATCTTAATCAGCCTTGTTGTAGAACATAGTTGGTGAGAATTGTCAAAGGATTTGCCTTTTGTTCATTATTGTTTTCAGATAGCACCTTATGTGAAATTTGGTAAGTCTGCTGCTGTCTTCACTCAATGTTGGAAGAAGGGGTTGATGATTCTTTCCCTGTTGAGAAGTTGTTCTAGTATGAAAGCTAATAAAAGTGGGCTGGATTTCCTTTTAGCTATGATAGAATAAACTAAGACATGTAACCATATGCACTGAATTTTGTGATTCCATGCCTCCCCACAAACCTGAGTCTTCTGCACAGGGATGTGGTTGCAGATGATGCATTTTTCTTTCTCATTGAAAGAAAAGTAAAGCCTAAAAGAAGAATAGCCTAAAGAAACTTATCAGAGTTGTAGAGCCACCTTGGAGTTAATAGCCACACTTTTAAAGAAAAAGTCCAATTAACATTCCTGAAGCAAGCTGACAGGTGGTGTTCCAATGCAATTCCAGAGGTATCTGAAGTTAATTCATTCTCCTGCTCCAAGAAACAATTTATACCTGAGAAAATGTGCCCTAGAAAAGCTCATCTCTGAGTAGAATGGAATAATCTATTTAGAATGTGTTCCTGTTAACTGAAAGGGTGCAGTCCTTGTTGCACTTTGTTCTGTGAAGAACTTTCTGTGGTATTCTGTTTCTAATACTGTACTTTTTGTATTGTCCTGTTTTCTTGGTGATTCTCATTAACACTTTCTCTAACTCTTTCTCTTTCACATCTCTTTCCTGGATTTGCTGTTCCCTTCAGTCTCACCTCAAGGTCAGTATCCACATTTAAGAAAGATGTTTATTAGACTGCTATGGGTTGGTCTAAAACTGAACTCTAACAAAAGGCCAAAACCAAATCACTTAAGGCATAAAACAGAGAACCAGGAGTCTGATCCAATCTGTTGAAGTGTGTATGCTGGCTTTAAAAGGTAAAGAATGAGTTTTAGAGGAGCACAAAACTAGAACAACAGACACAACTGTTTGTTCCCAAACCAGTGTACATCAAAGGGCATCACAAGATTTCAGTATGCTGGAGATATGGAACTTGGGAGGAAGAAAATTGCTCGTTATTTAAATCTTGAGGTCATGTGATGGTGGACATGGCAAATTTTTATAAAAAACAGAAAAAAACTGAAGTGATACACTTAGGGTAGGTCTGTATGTGCAGCGTTGCAGTGGCGCAGCTGTACCATATAGCATCTGGTGAAGATGCTGTGCTAATGGAAAAGGGCTCACCTGTTGGCATAAAAAAGGCATGAAGGGGCGGGGCAGACAAGGAGCCTAGCTGAGGTACCTGCTGGGATGCTCTCCGGGGAGCTGTTTAGGTAAGCACCTCCTCTCTGAACCTGCCTCTGGCACCAACCCTTTGCCCCTCTCCTGCTTCTCTACCCCACGTTACCCAAACCCTCTACACCCCTGCTCCTGGACCCATGCCTCCCTCCCAGACACTGCACCCCAATCCTCTGCCTTCTGTCACAATGCAAAACCCTGCCCTTTCTCCTGCACTCCTGCCCTAGGTCACTCCTGCACCTATCTCCATACTACGGATGTAAGTGAGTAGTCAACGATTTGACTACCCGATAAGTTTAAGCTCCCCCCCACACTTGCTGTCTCTATATGAAAGGCAGCAAAGGGTGGGGCACAGGAGCCAGTGCTGGGGGAGTTAAAAGCCAGTTCCCCCCAGTACTGTCTCCACAGTGCTGCCTGCTCCCTCCCTCCGCGGCCTCTATCAGAGGCATCAGTGGGGGAAATAGAGGAAGCTGCTCTGGCAGCAGCCTCTGTCTGTGAGGTCCCAGCGGGGAGCTGGGCCTCCCTGTGGACCGGGTTTGCTGCCACCAATCAGCCCCTGTTCACGGCGGCCCTGGCTGTCTCTGGTTGGGCTGCTCATGCAGCAGCTCCTGTCTGTGGCCAGCCCTGGCCACAGTGAACAGAGGCTGCTGTGACTCACGCTGGGCCAGAACGCTGCACCTCTGCATTTTAAATGTAGTAAAAGCCCGGTGGTTCTTACTATATTTAAAATGCAGAGTCGTAGCGGTCCAGAGCTGGTGTGAGTTGGGATTGCTTAGTCCTGGTTACAGCCGGCTCCCACTGCGGCTCTGCGGAGGACCCCCTTATCGACTAATCATGTAGTCAATACAAATTGTATCAACTACATGATTAGCCAGATAATCACAATTTAACAGCCTAAACCCATACCTACTCCTAAACCCCCTCCTACACTCCAATCTTCTACCCTAGGTTACAACCCAAATCCCTGCACCCATTCCTGCCCCAGCTCACAACAACCCCCTCCCCAACCCTGCACCCTCTCCTGTACCTCTCCTCCAGGTGAGAATTCTTTCTTGTACCCATACCCCCTCCCCAACCCTGCGCTCCAGGTCACAACCTCCTCCTAGACCCTGCACTAGTGATATTAGATATTGTGTAATTGAATAGCCATGTAACCACATGAAATTTTAGTGGTTACATAGCTATTCGATAGTTCCCTGGGCAGAGCCGACAGCCATTATGCTCCGACCCCACTCCCAGGAAACCCTCTATCAGAGGCAGCAGTGCGAGGTGGCAGGCAGAAGCTGGTCCACAACGGGAACCAGTCTAAAAACTAGCTTCCCTTGGGGACCTGCCGCCCTATGCTGCTGTCTCTGATACAGACATGGATAGAGGTTGCTCCACTGGAAGTTTGGACCCCCCGCAGACAGGGGCTGCTATCATGAAACAGTCTATGTCCGCCGTGGTCCCAGGCTTGCCACTGACGGGCTGCTGCTGCAAAGCAGCCTCTGTCCACGGCAGGCCCAGGCTCACCACAGACAGAAGCTGCTCCATGGCATGTGGAACAGGCTCTGTCCATGGGGAGCTCAGACCGCCCCCCATGGACAGAGGTGCTTTTGCAGCAGACCCCTCTACCCTGTTCTCCCGCTGCTGCCTCTGATAAAGGCAGCAGTGTGTGTGGGGGCGGGGGGAGGGCAGGCAGGCAGGCAGCACTGTGGAGCTGGTGCTGAGGGGAACTGGCTTTTAAGGCGGCTCCCCCCAGCACCAGCTAGCTTCTGCCTACCCCCACTGCCTCTGTAGGAGGCAGTGGAGGGGAGGCAGGTCCACAGGTCCGCAGAGCCAGCATGTGCAGGGAGTCTGCCTGAAAGCTGGGTCCCTGCATGTATCAGCTCCAGCCTGCCCCCCTCCCACCCCCCATCAGGCAGCAGCATGGTGGGGGGAGGAGGCTGGCAGATCCAGTGTTTGTGGGGAGCCTCCTTAAAGCTAGCTCCTCACAGGCACTGGCTCTCGCTTCCCCCCCCACTTGCTGCCTCTGATACAGAGGCAGCAGGGGTGGGGGGAACTGTGTGTAGTTAAGCCTAGGCTTATCAGTTAATCGTTTACTTGACTATACACTAACATCCCTACCCTGCACCCTCTCCAACAGGTCAGAATCTACCCCAAATCCTGCATCCCCTCTTGTACCCCAGTTCCTTACTCTGAGCTCCATTCTCTACCCAGCTTCCATCCCAGACTCTACACCTCCTCCATTAACATAATGGAAGAGTTCAGCCCTTGACCACTTGCCAGATTCTTGGAATGTTCCCCCCCCCCCCCCTTCAAAAATTACTGGGCTACAGTGTAAACATAGCGTTAGTTCTGGTTCTGTTTGTTTTGTTTGGTACCTCAGGAAAAATGTATTTAATGGTGATCATTGCTTCTGATTCATATTGAATGCAACCCCAATGAGTTAATATAAAACATCAACTATCCATGTTTTAGTAAAGGTTGGAGGCCCCCAACTTTGCATGTATAGCAGTGCCCAGATATCCAAACTGGTTCTGCAATAGTTAATTCTGTCTGAGTAATTAGTAAATTTTGAATCTAAGGGGAGTCATAAAGGATATGTATGACTCTGCTGTTCCCTGTTTCAACAGTGATTCTGATGGTCCCTTCTGACCAGTGTTCTCTGTAAATTATGCACTTGGGTGGCCATCCAGGAGAGATTTAGGTGCCACCCTGCTATTAGCAGAGTGCCCACTGTAACTCACAGCCAGCAGCATGTGTTTCTACTGGTGGCGCACATATGCACATGCCTTGATGATGCACATAACAAAGCGAGTTCTGCACGGGGATAGAAAAAATGAGAGGGAACATTACTTCTGACCTTAAAATCTGAGTCTCCTGCATTGAAATTAGATCCTGTGATGTATCTGTTTGGTGTGCTATTACTAGGCTGTAGTTAAATGGGGCTATTAGTGGTGTCCAGATTGCCCTTTTATGCCCAAATGTCCTCAATACAGAGGAGTTTGGATATGCAAAGGTAGGTGAAGCTCAGTAACTTTTACATCCACATAGATCTATCTTCTGAGCATGCCAAGGATTTCATGGCTACTATAGTGGCTGTGGGGATTTCTCAATTGGTTGTAAACTGGGCATGCATCTGGTCTCGTTCTAGATAATCTGGTGTTTGAGACAGGATTAGCAAGTGAAGATTTGAATACAATGCCCATGTCATGGAATGAACAGTGACTTCTGTGTTCTGAGATTAGGGCACAAAGCATACTGTTGGGAGAAGGGACCTGCTTTCATGGTCCTCTCCCAGGACTACTAATTAAACTTGAGTGATTCAAAAGGACTCTGAAGGAGAGTACAGCATTGCTATATATTATAATTATAGCTATAATAATCCCTAGGCTTCATCTGTACAAGTTTCCATGTGTTACAGATGACCTGTGAATGAGGAAGTAAGAGGGAAGATTGTACAGAACTGGTGCCAGAACTCTTTTGTAGAACATAGAATCATAGAATGCTAGACTGGAAGGGACCTCAAGAGATCATCAAGTCCAGTCCCTTGTCCTCATGGCAGGACCAAGCACCATCTAGATCAGCGGTGGCCAACCTGTGGCTCACGAGCTGCATGCAGCTCGCGAAGAAAAAAAAAATTGCGGCTCCTGACGGAACCGGGACAGAACCGGAACTGCTCAGGTCAGCCGTTCTCACGGCCCGCGCTGTTCTGCTCACAGCCCCCCAGCATCATTGCGTCATATCCTGCACGTGCAGGCCGGGTCGCACACAGTGTCCCAGCCTGCACATGCTAGCAGCCAGCTGCTGAGCGCAGACAGTGGCAGCGGCAAGGGCTCTGGGTGTGGCAGCTGTGCCAGAGGCAGCTCGGGGACCTGGGTATAAGGTTTAGTGGGGGAGGGGAATTGGATTAGAGCATGGGGGAGATGCCTGGCTTTGGAGAAGGGGATGAGAGGAGGGGGATCGGGTGTGAGGGGGTGCGCATGGCGTCCCGGATGCATGTGGCGTTAGCAGTGGCTCTGGGACGCGAGCATAAGGTTGCGGGGATTGGGTTAGAGCGGGAAGGGGAGGTGTCTGGCTCTGGGGAAGGGGAGGGGGATTGGATTGGGGGGGTGCACATGGTGTGCTGGCTGCTCAGCGCACGCGCCCTAGTGCCTGGAGGGAGATGTGTGGCTGTGGCGGCGCCTCCGGGACCCAAGAATTAGGTTAGAGCAGGGGGGAAGGAGGAATTGGCTTAGAGCGGGGCCGGGAGTGTGCCTGGCTGTAGTCTGGGAAGGGGATTGGTTTGGGTGGGGGTGCGCATGGTGTCCCAGCCAACACGTCTCAAGGCCGGCCGCTCAGCGCATGCGCCTGGAGGGAGACGCATGACTGTGTAGCAGCTCTGCCTCCAGGAACCGAGAATTAGGGTAGCAGGGGAGGAGGTTGGGGTAGAGGGGGGGCGGTGCCTGGCTCTGGGGAAGGGGATGGGGATTGGGTTGGGGGGGGGGTGCCTGGGGGAAGGGGGAGGAGGGGAAGAGCAGCCAGCGTGCTTCCTGAGACCTGGGATCCCCAGGTACTGGCCCCAGCTGTCTCTGTCCCCTCCCCCAGCCAAAGGTCACCTCCCCCCACAAGTACCCTGCCCCAGCACCCTGTCCCCTGCCCCCACCAGCACAGTTGGGGCCACATTAGTGAGGCTTGGGGGGTTTTGGAGCGGTTGTTTTTTTGCATCTCACTTGTGTGGCCTCGACTGACTTTTCTGTGGGTCAGTGACCCCTGACTCAAAACAGGTTCCCCTCTCCTCTCATAAATAAAGACAACGCTGAAACTCTTTGTGTTTGACATAATATTTTATTTAAAAATGAAGCTTGTCCAACAAGCCCCCAATTGGGGCCAAGCCCCCATCTGGCCGCAGCATCATAACACTCCTGCACCTCCCCCCCAACCCCAAACCTGAGCCTATCATACACTGGAACCCCCTGTCCTGAGCCTCTCATCCCCAAACTCCTGCATGCCCACATCCCCAGTCTTCTGCCACAACACTCCTGCACCATCCACACATGGCAAATCTGTGTCCTGAGCCCATCATACTCCCAGCCTCCCTGCCCTGAGCCCCTCACGCACCCCAGCCCAAACTCCTGCACCCTCACAGCCACAAACCTGCGGCTTGCTCAGCATCCCAATCCTCCACTTCCTCCTGCACCCAAATTCCCTCCCAGAGCTTGTACCTCTCACCCCTTCCCAATGCTTTTTTTGTGATGGTATGCCCTGGGATGGTATACTGGCACCCATTTTCCCCCGGCGTGGTGGGGGTTTTTTTGTTTTGGGGTTGGTTTTTTTGTCAACAACTCTTCTCCCCCCCCACATGGCTCTTTGCACTCTATCCATCCCTGTTTTGGCTCTTCGTCTCTAACGGGTTAGACATCCCTAAGAGACGTCTGTCTAACCTGCTCTTAAATCTCTCCGGTAATGGAGATTCCACAAACTACCCAGCAGTCTATTCCAGTGTTTAACTCCCCTGACGGTTAGGAAGGTTTTCCTAATGTCCAACCTAAACCTCCCTTGCTGCAATTTAAGCCCATTGCTGCTTGTCCTATCATCAAAGGCCAAGGAGAACAATTTCCCCCCCTCCTCCATGTGGCATCCTATTAGAGACCTGAAAACCGCTATCATGTCCCCTCTCAGTCTTCTCTTTTCCAAACTAAACAAGCCCAATTCTTTCAGCCTTCCCTCATAGCTCATATTTTCTAGGCCTTTAATCATTTTTGTTGCTCTTCTTTGGACCTTCTGCATTTTCTACTTTTCTTTCTTGAAATGTGGTGCCCAGAACTAGACACAATACCCCAATTGAGGCCTAATCAGTGCAGAGTAGAACTGAAAAATGACTTCTCATGTCTTGCTCACAACACTCCTGTTAACGTGGTTGATTGAGTCATAAAGTTGGTTTGAATCCTGATATTCTGGCTGTGTAAGATGTAAAGAAGTGATGTCTTTGCTTCATTATATCATTTGCAAAGTCTCAGTAGATTTGTCTGCCTTGATAGTCTACTTAACTTGGACTGACTGGCTAATGCTATAAATCCTTCCTGTGAAGAAATTTGTGGGTATTTTTTTTAGTGAGGGAAGAGATCTGATTCAGACCAAAATGTCTGCATTTGTGGAGGTGAGAGAATATCTAGAGGAGCTAAATACCAGGTGCTCCTTTGTATGAATTTCAGCAAGTGTTGTTCTCAGAGGATCTTGCCATGTTGGGAGAACTTTGTCGTCGTGACCTGTATCTGGACTTGAATGTGTGTCGTGCACTTGGAGTTTCATGTAGCTAATAGTAAAACATTAAAGCTAGTAAAAAGTATATAAAGTAACTTTCTAACAAAAAGGTATTTCACCCAACAGGAGTTAACTCTTTTTTGGACCTCATTATGATAATATCAATTGACCATTGAACTGGAAGTTGTTGGTTGCCTTGGAACCATTGATCATGGCTTGATTGCATTAAATATAGGCAAAGAGTGGTGTCTGTGTGTGTGTTTGCATATAAATATGCTTGTGCATGCCACATAAACTCTTGGTGCTTCAAAAGACTAATTTTCTGAAGCTGAATGAAAACTGGAAAGAGTTTAAGGAATTTACAAGATGGCCCAAAAGCCACAATTCCACAATCATGAAGGAGGCCAACATGGGTTAAAAGAAAGTTAGTAAAGATGATCCAAAACCGAGAGAGAGAGAATCCAAAAAAACTTAGCTGAGGAGACGTCAGTCCAGCTTATGTTAATTTTTAATAAATCTTGGAATGCTGGAGAAATTCCAAAGACCAGAAAAACGTTAATGTGCAAATATTCAAGAAGAAGTGAGGTGACCTAGATAGTTACCCTGACATTAGTTGTTGGCAAAATAATGGAAATGCTGAAACAGGATTCAACCAGTAAAGCATTTTAAATGGTCAGTGTATAATTAATGTGAGTCAACATGTCTTTATGGAAGAAAGGTCTTGTCAAATCTGGTTTCATTTTTGAGAAGGTTACAAATGTGGTTGATAAGGAAGGGTCACTGCATATATGTAACACACCTTTTTGTAAGGTATACCTGTTTGTAAGGCATACCACTCTACATTCTGATTTTAAAATTATCACTGTCCAGTATCAGTGAAGTATATGTGAAAAGGATTAGGAATGGGCTAATTGATAGATCTAAAAAATAAATGTCAGAGAGGAATCGTTATCAGATGTGGGTGCTTCTAAAGGTGTACTGCAGGGATTAGTTCTAGACACATGGTATTCAATAATTTTATTAATGATCTGGAAGTACATATCTAACCAGTACAGATATAATTTGCAGATGATAACAAGATTACTTGAGTGGCAAATAAGTAATGAGGGCAGAACTTTCCTACAGAGAAAATTTGATAAACAAAATGTGATTTTTAATACAGTCAAATGCAAGTTCATATATTATTGACCACTCCTTGTCTGAGGCTATGTAGTGCATCAGTGATTGAGCCATTATTAAAACTCCTGACTCAATTCTGTGTTCATTCTTCTACATTCTCATAGGGATATTGAATTTAGATTAATGGGCTAATCAAATAGTCGATACAATTTGCATCTACTATTCGATTAGTTGGTAAGGGCACCTCCCCCTTTGAAGTGTAGCAACAGTCTTAGGGCTGTTGCTACACTTCAAAGGTGAAAGAGCTGGCCCCGTTCTCCCCACGACATTTCAAAGCGACAGCACCACATGGAGCCCGGAGTCCCCAGCTGATCCCGGGCTCTACGCAGTTCTGCCACTTTGAAACATTGTAGGGAGCCCGGCGTCAGGCTCCACATGGCATTTCAAAGTAGCAGTGCCGCATGGAGTCCAGGATCGGTGGGGGAGTCCCCAGCAGACCCTTGGCTCCACGTGGCGCTGCTGCTTTGAAACCCCACATGCAGCCCAGGCCGGGCTCCATGCAGCACGGCCACTTTGAAACACCATGTGCATCCCCGAGCCAGGCTGCACTTGGCGTTTCAAAGCGGCAGTGCCGCATGGAGTTCAGGGTCTGGCCCTGGGCTCCACACATGGCGTTGCTGCTTTGAAGCACCCCCCCCCCCCCCATAGAGGCAGTAAGGAGGGGAAGTGACTAGTCGACTAAGTGTTGACTCTCCGATAAGCATTTGCTTATGAGATAGTCGACTAGTTGTTCACGTCCCTACCTTCTAAATCTTGGTTACTAGAGTTGATGAGAAGTCACAGCTTCCATTCAGTTCAGTTGCTCTTGTGCACATTCAGCACTTCTGAAATCAGGCTCCTTTTTTTTCAACTTGTACACCCAGGAAATAAGAAACACTGGCAATCTGTGAAAATTTCAGTTTAAATGATTTGACTAGCATTATATCCGAAGTCTGTGGGAGAAATAGAGATAAAATTGAGTTGTTGTTTATGGTATTGACCTGTCTTAACCAGAAGCCCATCTGTGCTATTGTGGCAGTCCCCTCATTTGCTGTACATCTTCTATACTGAATCAGACAAAAATGTCTAGATTAGGAATGTTAAATTTAGATTAATCAACTAACTGAATAGTCGATGGAATTTGCATTCAATTAGTCAAGAAAGGCACCTTCTCCTTTGAAATGTAGCAAAAGCCCCATCAGCTTTGCTACGTTTCAAAGGCGGAAGCACCGCGGGGAGCACAAGGCCAGCAGGGGACTCGAGCTTTGCTTTTGAAATGTAGCAAGAGCCCCACTCTTGCTACATTTCAAAGGCAGACGCGCCACCAGTTCCCCGCTGCTTCCCTGTTCGCCCCCCCTTCTCTCCCCGCGGAGACAGCGCTCAGGGGAACCAGCTTTTAATCTGGCTCCCCCCCTTGCTGCCTCTGTCTGATAGAGGCAGTAACGGTGGTGGAAGTGACGAGTTGAGTCACTAGTCAAGTAGCTGCTTACATCCCTAGTCTAGACTGAATGACAAAGTAATTATAGCAAGCAAACGGTCTGGTAGCACTTTATAGACTAACAAAACATGTAGATGGTATCATGAGCTTTCGTGGGCACAGCCCACTTCTTCAGATGACCGAAGTTATGATTAGAGGATAAGGAAACTCGAAATAAATAGGAGAAGGGAATGGGGGGGGGGGAAGAAAGATGTTCTGTCACCCACCCCTTACCTCTATGCATGGTTACAGACACATTGTTGGACAGACCTCCATTTACTATGACATTCTTAATGTAACTTAAGCAGCTTTTTGTTCTTCGTAAGAAGTTGGGCATGTTAGTGTCATTTCACAGGTGGTGACTGGTTCTCTTCTCAACTTCATGCTTCACTAGTGGTATCGGCTACTTTATCAGGTAATGATGAAAATGCCTTGCACGTTAAACCTATAATGACACCAATGTCAAGCAGGCTGTTTTTTTATCTCTGTGGTAGTATTCAGCTCTCATAGCAAATGACCCAGTGATCTTAGCATTTGAAGGCATATTTTCCCATTGAGATTATTTCAAGTGCTACATAGTCCTGTTTTTTGTTTCAGCTAGACTATACTAATACGGCTACATCTCTGTCTTTTTAGTGGCCATTACATAAGCTTGAAGTATAAGGGAGATGCAGGCTTTCATGATAATCCCCCTTACACAGTTTTTCAGGGGACGGGAATACTGTTAGGGCTCATACCAACTACCTGCCCAAAATTGTTTCGAATTTCATATAAAATAGTATATTCATCTCCCAGTTTTCTTCCCCAAGACTTACTCAACCACAGATGAAACTAAACTTAATACTCTTGATGTAGTAAGAGTATTGTCATGTTATTTTAACAACAGAAATTATTTGGGAACACATCTAGGGCCACTCCTATACTTACCCTTGGATTGATGCTCTGGAGATCAATCTTCTGGTGTACAATTTACTGTTTCTAGTAAGGACCTGTTAAATCAAATGCTGAGGGCATCCCCATTGGTGCTGGTACTCCTCCTACTCCTTGCGAGGAGTAAGGGAAGTCTATGGAATCGTTTCTCCCATCAACCTCCTGCTTTGGGGACAGCATAAAAGTTCAAATCACGGTGCATCGACTCCAGCTATGCAATTAACATAGCTCGAGTTGCGTATCTTGGTTCAAATTTATCTCCTAGCGTAAACATGGCCCTAGATTGTTTGTGGCCTTTGCTGGATGGGTTAAGGGTCAGGCAGTGTCCTCACAGAGATTATCAACATGAATAGCCACTTGTAAAAGATATGTTATGAGCTGAACACATTAAAGCTCATTTCAGTAGGGTTCATACAGCCTCAGCTGCCTTTCAGAAGACTGCATATTTCTGACATTTGTAGGGCAACTTCACAGAGCTCAGTCCACATATCTGCAGGATATTATTCTTTGGTAGAGGTTTCCTAGATCGGATGCCCATTTTGACAGGGCTGTCATTCAGTCATTGTTCAAGTAGAAATCCTGTTGTCTGCATCCAGACAGACAACTGTTTATTAATCACAAGGCTTGGATTTCTTGTGGATAAACACTTGGGCTATGTCTACACTGGCAGCTTCTTCCAGAAGAACAGCCGTTCTTCCACAAAAACTTGCTGGCTGTCTACACTGCACGAGCGTTCTTCCAGAAGTAAATTTACAGTATAGCATTGTAAAACAGGGCTTCTGGATGAGTTATTCCTCTCCCCACGAGGAATAAGCCCTCTTGCGCAAGAGCTCTTCCAGAAGAGGCCAGTGTAGACAGGCAGCATGAATTTCTTGCACAAGAAGCCCCTTTGGTTAAAATGGCCATCAGAGCTTTCTTGTGGAAGAGAGCATCTACACTGGCATGGATGCTCTTGCGCAAAAGCACATCTCTTGCGCAAAAGCACATGCCAGTGTAGACGCACTCTTGTGGAAGAGTTTTTGCACAAGAACTCTTCCGCAAAAGAGTTCTTGCGCAAGAAGCTGCCAGTGTAGACGTAGCCTTGAAGAAAAACGAACAGCTACTTAACTGACAGTAACTGTTGTTATCTGCAGTGTGTTGCCTACCCACCTTCCTTCTCCATTACTAGAGAAGGAAGTCTGCAATTCTAATGGGAAAAAAGCACTGAGGGATGGTTGGACTTCTCTGCTCTTTGTCTTTGGGTGGTGGTTGTGGGCGAGGACATTTAGGGCACAACCATGGCCCTGGCAGACACTGATGGCCAAAAGAATCTAGTCTGTAGTGTGTAGTAGAGATATTAAATTTAGATTAATTGGCTAATCAAATAGTTGATGCAGTTCACATCGACTATTCGATTAGTCAGTAAGGGGGCCTGCACCTTTGAAGTGTAGCAACAGTCCCAGGGCTGTTGCTATACTTCGAAGGCAAAAGCGCAGCAGGGACCTGTGGGGCCTGCTGGGGCCTGTGATCCCTGCAGCGTTTCAAAGCGGCAGCTCCGCATGGAGCCCCGAGTCAGCTGGGGACTCTGAGTCTGCAGCTGACCCCGGGTTGAAAAGTCACGTGCAACCCGGGGCAGCTGGGGGGACTCCCAGCTGGCCCTAGGATTAGCAGATGGTTTCAACAAAAATACCGGACACACTTGACATTACATCACAATCTATTTTACATCTTATTTAGAAAATACCAGATATTTATATTTTCTCGTTTATATTTTCTCAACTTGTTCCCGAACAGAAAGCTCAAATACTGGACTGTCTGGTTCAAAACTGGTCACCTGACAACCCTAGCTGGCCCTGGACCAGGGCCGACCCGAGCCATTTGTGCGCTCCGGGCTCTGGAAGCGCGCGGCGCCGCCCCCGGGAGTGCGAAGCATGTGCGGCCCCGCCCCGGGGCGCCTGGCACATGCGTGGCACCACCCCGAGCGTGCAGAGCATGCGCGGTGCCACCCCCGCCCGGCCAGGCAGCCCCGCGTGGCGCCCCCTACAATGGGGGCGCTCTGGGCGGTAGCCCGGTTGGCCCGTACCTTGGGCCAGCTCTGCCCCGGACTGCACACAGCGTTTCAAAGTGGTAGACCACATAGCCCTGCCGCTTTGAAGCACCCTGTCTTCTAACCCTCCCTTGCTGCTTCTTTCTGATAGAGGCAGTGGGGATGGGGAGGGGGGACCCACTAGTCGACTAGTGTGTCGACTGTCCGGTAAGTATTTGCTTATTGGATAGTCAATTAGTTGTTCACATCCCTAGTGTGTAAGGCACATCCATGGCAAAAGTTGAATCCATGTGAGTAACATATATCAAAGAACCATAATTGCAGTATGCTACGATTATTTTCTTTAGCTGTTATCTTGTATGGCTGCTACCATTTCTGGAGATAAGATTTAATAATACCCGAAATAAATCATTACAAGACCACAAAAATAGTGACCACAAAAATATTGTTTCTGAGTGTTTCAAGTTTCTAAGCTACTCTGGTAGACTTTCAAAAATATATATTTAAAGGTAGAGGACATTTTGCTAGTGATAATTTCTTTGATACGTGCCATATTCTGGGTTTATTCTATTTTAGCATAGCTCCTTTCAGACTTTTGTTTTTAAAATGTACTCTGCCCAAATTACATTTCATGTTTTAAAGTTAGATCGTTAAGTTCTTATTTGGTAAAAAATAAGATTTCATTGGTTATAGTATAGAAACAAATGACTGAATACTCTCATTAAGGAAAAGAAACTATGGTGTGTTTTGACTTTTTATTTTCTGGCTAGTAGGAGCTGAGTTAAAAGCAAATGCATGTGATCTCAGATCACAAAAATGCTCTCTAGAATCTTAATAAAATGTCGATCATTGAGAAGATTTAATTGCGTTTTAGAAAATACTTGTTTAGCCAAAGTGTGCAGTAGCTTACAGGCCTCTTGAGCAGAGAATAAAGGGCTTTGTGTCATCTATTCACAGGTGATTGGGTCATTCACTAGAGTTAAAATAAGAGAGAACACCACTTTGGGGAGTTTTTCCTGTACTGTTAGGGCCAAATACAACTAACTCAGCATGTATGAGAGGGAAGGAATCTACAGTGAGACCCAAACAACCATTTTACAAATATCATTTTTGGCTTTGCATCTGCTTGTACAATGAACAAAAACAAAAGAAAGAAAGCAACAAAACAAATTTAACTGTTGGATTCTGACTGTTTTTGTTAAGCCTGTCCATAAATTATTTGTTGTATTAGCATTTTTTCTAATAAATGAACCCCCAAATTTCTATCTGCTATTTCAGGGTTCACCTTGAGTTTAAATTTTATCTAGTCCAATAGAAGTTAAAAGCTACTGAAAATTGGTTTTTTTCTGTAATTCATTTGCTATTAGATTCCAAACATTACAAATGGTAAACTCTGCCCCAAACAATACATTAGTTTAATTTCTGAGAACTTGGTTTCAGTTATGAAATGTGGCTGTTGATCATATATTTACTACTTAGTAGATGCTGAGGATTTGAGTAGGTAAGACTGAAGCAGATGAGATTTAATATGTATTGGCAGAGCTGGAGGGGAAAGGGAATGGTTGCAATTATTAGACAGGGTGCTGCAGGATAGGCAAAAGGTTCTTGGAGCTGTTGGAGTGAAGCTTTCACAATGCTTGCTTTTAGTGTATGTTGAACCAGAACCTATCATTTTTCAACAGTTTAATAATTTTAAAAAACTATTCTAATCTACAGATTTAAAATCTTAGTCCCCTAACAGATAATTTGGTTTTTATCTGGTTGGCTGAATACTTAAAAAAGTAAATAAATAAACTAAATGGGTGTGTCTACTCTTCAGCTGGGAGACAGCAGCACTGCTTAAAAAAATAGTGATGTGGGATTTGCAACTTTGGTGGCAACTTCAAATAGCTATCTAAGTTCAGACCTTGGTGTCAGATGGGCTTAACAACTTGAGCCACCACCTCATTCATTGAGTCCACACTCAAGCTCTGCTACCATGAGTTTGTCTATCCTGGCTGGGAGGCATGCTCTCATCTGCAGTGCAGAGTAACACTATAAAGGGTAAAATTACATGTCCAGTACTTGTCTTCACTAATGATTGTATCTAACATGGTTACTAAGCTGCTTTATAGGGGAAAAGCCTGAAAGCCCAGCATCACTAAGTCTTGATCTGAGCAGGGAGGTTGAAGATGAATAATCCCTGTTAATCTGGAAAAAAATAAATAGAGGACTGATACTTCATTATTTAGGCCCACTCCATTCATAGTATAAGTTCAGCTTTCATTCTTTGTATCTTTTTCTAAATCCATTGGTCCAATAAGATTATATCTTCTGTAACTGCACTGATGAAAGCTATTTTATTAATGTTATGCTCCCTACTTACCATCCCATTGCATATTCTTTGTGCTTGTAAGCAGTCCAGTGTTGGCTATAAACAGTACCTCACAATAGGAGCCTCTGTAACATGAAGATTTTGAGGTTTTTAATTTTATTTACATTACTCGATCTTACACCTATACATTCAAAGAGTTCAGTACAAGGAGGTGAAAAAAATCCTAAAAATTGCTTCTGAGCTCTGGTTAGGCTATATATGGCAAGCTGTGGGAAGCAGTCAGTGCTCCAGGAGACTAGAGTAGTTTGTTTATTCTTCCTGGAAACCTCTTCCACCATGAGGGGCAGTAAAAGGACATTATCATGCTTTAAGAGAAGACATTGTAACATTCACTTCATTCCATATTCCTGCAGGAGAGCTGGTCTAGAAACATAGACTAAATTCCAATTTCACAAACATTTCTGAGACCAACTATATTTTTTCCTCCTGCTGTAGGTAAATTGGAGTGCAGTCTCTTTTAGCCCTTTGATAGATAGTTAACTGTAATGCACCATGGTAGCCCTTCACTGTTTGGGGCTTGCTAGTATCCCCTCATGGAGGAGGCCAGATATTATTGATAAATTGTTCCCACTCATCCAAAATATGGTGTGACCATAGTTCAACTAAGATGGGTTTTCACCCATTACACAGTTTGTGAACATCCCCCCCTCCATACTAGCTTTAACCACTAGGATCTCTTGTCATGCTCATTTGTCTTCCCTGACCTTTACATAAATGTGCTGTTTACAATTTATTCTGGCTTTTAATTATTAAATTCTGCTAGATCATTATATCTAATGTTGTTCTCCATTACTCCTTTTCCTTCAGCTGGTTCTGCGGTGATAAAGGCTACAGAATTAACTAGGGAGATGCTGTGTAGACTTGACCAGAAAAATTACAGATAATCCTTACCATGACATAGGAAAAGCATAGACCTGTGTATTGTTGCACAAGATGATCAGCTTCTGTGTTGTGTATTGGGGTGTTGTAGCTATAGATCTTGTTGTTGTTATAGTAACTGACTTAGGTCACTAAGGGTATGTCTAAACTACAACCCTCTGTCGAAAGAGGGGTGTAAATTAGGCAAATTGAAAGTGCAAGTGAAGCGGGGATTTAAATATCCTGTGCTTCATTTGCATAATCACGTCACAGCGGTCTTTCGAAAAACGGTATTTGGAAAGAGAAACCACTGTGTAGATGTGGTTCTTTTGGGGAAAAAATACCCTTTTTTGAAAGATCCCGTACTCATCTTTCGAAAAAGGTTTTTTTTTTTTTTTTAAAGAACCGCGTCTAGATAGCGCTTTCACTTTCGAAATACCCTTTTTCGAAAGACCGCTGTGACGCAATTATGCAAATGAAGCGTGGGATATTTAAATGCCTGCTTCACTTGCACTTTTGATTTGCCTAATTTACATCCCTCTTTCAACAGAGGGATGTAGCTTAAACATACCCTAGGAGTCAGCCCAGCCAGTTCTGTGTTGTGAAATAAATGGACACTTGCAACTGCTCAAGCTCTCTGTGTTTCCAGTGATTTCTTTCTAAACTGTGGAACTCCAAACAATATAATAAAGTGGCAACGAGGATGCTGCCTCCAGCAACAGAAGAAGTAGAAGTCAATGTAAGAAAACAAACTTTTTTGCTGTTCTGGAAGGTGGGGGTGAGAACTGACTGCTGCACTGATAATTCAAACTGAAATTAAGATCAGTGAAGCCCAGAGGCTGGAAAATAAAAAAGAAAGAGAGAAGAGAGTTGCAGCAGCTATGGCTACACTTACAGGGCTTCTGGGACCTTTTGAGGAGACTATAGAGCAATGGCACGTATATACTGAGCATTTTGAACTTTTTGTTATTGTGAATGACATTAAGGAAAAAAAGAAGTTTTCAATATTCTTAAGTGTTGTAGGGGCTAAGACCTACTCTCTGCTACGCAGTTTGTTGCTCCCTGTTAAGCCAGAGATCAAATTTTACAGTGACATTGTGGAAATCCTGGGGTCACATTATGCTTCAAAACCATTGGTAATTGCAGAAAGATATAGGTTCCATAACAGAAACCAAAACGAAAGTGAAACAGTTGTACAATTTGTAGCAAATTTGAAAAACCTTGCGGAACACTGAATTTAAGGAAATTTCAAATGACGTCATATGTGACAGGTTAGTGTGTGGCCTACACAGTGAAGCTATATAGAAGCGCCTATTAACAGAGGCTCAGCTCAGTCTACAGAAGGCTGTTGATATTGCGGTCTCCATGGAACTGGCCACACGGGAGGCGCAATACCTTAGTGCACCCCTAAGGTGCATAAAGTGTCCCAAGAACTTTTCCACAAAACAGTGGGGAGCCAGGAATGTTACCGCTGTAGTAAACCAGGTCACCGTGCATCAGAATGCTGGTGTAAGGACCTAGTGTGTCGAGAATGTGGGGAAAAAAGAACCTATTGAACATGCCTACAAACAAAAGAATAAAAGGCCTGTGGTCTGGCGGACCAAAAAGGAAAATCTTCCTACCATCAAGCAGACTCCTGATGAGCATCCCCATTGTTGGACAGCAAACCTGTATGCATGGAAGTGCATACTGATGCAGCAGTTTTGTTGGTCTCAGACACTGTGTGTAAGGAAAAGCTAAAGCGTCTTCTGCTTAAGGCAACAAAGATCGTTCTGAAGACCTATACGGCAGACGCAGTACCCCAATGGGCACTATTGAGGTTAAGGTGGAGCTCAGTGGAGAGACTGCTGAATTGCCACTGTTTGTGGTGAAAGGCCATTATGCAGCCTTAATGATTAGATCATGGCTTAGGAAGATCCAGCAAAGCGGGGCAGAAGTGCACTGGAAGACTAAAGAAGAAACAGGTCTGACCAATATATTAAAGAAACATGCTGCTGGTTTTTAGAGGATCTGGGACGTATGAGGGGAATCACCGTGAACTGTGCCATATGCCATCAGGCCAAACGTTTAAGCAGACCTGGAGCGCCTAGTCAAAAATGGAGTCCTAATACCAGTTACCCATAGCCCACGGGCAACTTCAGTTGTTCCAGTATTGAAGAAAGACGGTTCCATTTGCAGGGATTTTTAGGTCACTATTAACGCAATGTTGTGTGCAGAGCAATACCCTCTTCCTGGCATCGACGACCTCTTTACAGGCCTGGCTGGGGGACAAAAGTTCGGCAAGATTCATCTAGGTCAAGCATATTTACAGATGCACGTCAATGAGAAATCCCAAGAACCATTGACTATCATGACACATAAAGGTCTTTATCGTTACTGTCGCTTACCCTTCAGAATAATTTCTGCCCCAGCTTTGTTCCAGAGGGCTATGGACCAGTTCTCATGTGGCTTGCTAGGAGTCCAGTGCTATCTTGATGACATCCTGGTCATGGGTAGGAATGAGTAGGATCACCTTAAGAATTTAGAGGCTACCCTACAAAGACTGGAAGAGTATGGCTTACGTGTCCACAAAGACAAGTGTGCATTCTTTCAGCCCTCTGAATATTTGGGACACATCATTGATGTTACCAGCCTTCGTTAAGACTATTGTGGAGGCACCACCTCCTCAAAATGTTAGTCAGCTTTGCTTGTTTCTAGGACTATTGAACTATTATGTAAAGTTTGTTTCATAGTTAGCCACACTGTTAAAACCATTTCATGAGCTCCTTGGCCAGAGTAAGGCCTGGAAGTGGAATGAAGCCTGTGATGTTGCATTTAACAAGGCTAAATGTGCATTGCTAAACTCAGAGGTCCTGATGCATTTTGAACTATCCTTACCTTTACGGTTGGCCTGTGATGCCTCCTTGTATGGAGTGGAAGTGGTCTTGTCACACATTATGCTCTTCACAAGAGAGCTTCTCTTTAGATTTTTTTTCTGCAACATGTTATGATATATGCACATTTTTGTCCTGTGTATCAGGATTTTATGGCTCAAAAAACCAAACATCATTCCAGGATGTATTAGCAGGAGTGTTGTAAGCAAGACACAAGAAGTAATTTTTCTGCTCTACTCTGCACTGATTAGGTCTTAACTGGAATATTGAATCAATTTCTGAGCTATGTGCATAGATGAGTCCCCAAGACCCACCCACCCTTCCTCCCCCACGGCCAGCAGCAGGATGGGGCTAATTAAAAATATTTCACGGGTTGGATTGGGAAAGTGCTTGGGCCATACATGGTCCCTGGGCCAGGAGCTTGAGACCCCTAGTCTAGATATTATTTCATCTGCCATGAATGCAGGCGACTGGACTAGAACTCTTGAGGTCCCTTCTAGTACTATGATTACACAAAGAAATCCAGCTGTTAGTCACTGGAGCAATACAATCTTGCTCTGTGCTCCTGTTAGCTCACAGGTTTAGGCAAGGTTAGGGCCAATTATATAGTACTTAGCTAAGAAGTGGTATTGGTGATTAAACAGGGTGGACGCTTTCCTCTCAATCAATACCGAACTAAATCAACCTGAGGGTCTCACTGTACTTCTGCAGATGCTTATTTTTTTGCATAAATAATGATATATAACATGATGATTCTGATCACTTAACATTCAAAATCCTACACTTTTGTTTGTTCTAAATACCGGGTTGCTAATAGTGACGTTTTGACCAACGTAATTAATTATGTTCTGCCTTCCAATATTTTTTCTTACAGTTGTTTATCAGGGTATTTTTCATTTCCTGTCCCTAAACTGTTTTGTAAGGTTACACTGTCACATTGCTGATCTGTTTTGTCCCAATGATGGAAAAAAATCATCCTTCTGTGCTTCTCCAGTCTGCAGAGGGTTTGGGGGATGCTATTGGATAAAGGCTATATAAATGTAAAATATTGTATTATCTAATAACATACGGGTAACATAAGAACAGCCATACTGGTTCAGACCAAAATCCATCAAGCCCAGTATCCTGTCTGCCAAGAGTGGCCAATGCCAGATGCTCCAGAGGGAGTAAACAGAACAGGTAATCATCACGTGATCCCTCTCCTGTCATTCATTTCCATTTATACAAGCCATTTAAATCAAGGTAATATGTAATCGTGCAGAGATTGTTTGTTTTTGTTTTTTCTAGTTTCTACAATAGTGATTCAGTTGCTGAGCACAATCTGTATGTTGTTTAATTATTGTCCAGAAATAAAGTGTGAAATCTTTTTCTGGATTCAAATACATACAGCTAGGCTGTCTGTCAAGAGTAGTAGCTTCAAGAACAGCGAATTGTCCTGTGGGTGGTGGTAACGCTACACCAATAAATGACTGGCTACATGCTATTTCTCTGGCATCATGTCTATTTCTTAAACTTCTCAGTATATTGCATTTTTCCAAGTACCTAAATCTAATTAATGGGACCAACTCTTTATGCTAAATTATGCACAAAATCTGTCTTTTCCTGGGATCCTTGTGCATACAGTTCTTAGTGTGTTACTGAGCAATGCATTGCAAATTTACAGTATTGAATACATGTGTTTTAAATATTGGGTTGTGCTTTAGATTAGGGATGTTAGATATCGTGTAATTGAATAGTCATGTAACCACATGAAATCTTAGTGGTTAGATGATTAGTCGATAGTCCCCGGAGGTGGGCCAGAAGCCAGTGTGCTCCCGGCCCCACTCCTGGGGAGCCCCCTGCAGCCTCATGTTGCTGCCTCTTTATCAGAGGCAGCAGTACGAGATGGCAAACAAAGCCGGTTCACGAGGGGAGCCAGTTTAAAAACCAGCTCTCTTTGGAGGCCTGCTGCCCTGCACTGCTGCCTCTGATACAGGGGCAGCAGTGCAGGGTGGCTGCAGCACCTGTCCATGGGGGTTCTCATTTCTCCATGGACAGAGGCTGCTCTATGGGATGCGGAGCAACCTCTATCTGCAGGGAGCTCGGACCCCCCACTGACAGGCTGCTACGGCAAAGCAGCCTCTGTCCGTGGCGGGCCCAGACTTGCCATTGACAGAAGCCTCTCTATGGGATGCAGAGCGGCCCTTGTCCACGGAGCTCTCGGAGTTGCTTCTGATAGAGGCAGCAACACGGGAGGAGGCAGATGGCTCCACAGAGCTGGTGCTAGGGGGAACCGGCTCCTGCCTGGCCTCCCCACCATCTCTCTGAGGCAGCAAGGGGGGGCGGGCGGGTCCATGGAGCTGACTCCCTGCACGTATCAGCTCCAGTCTACCCCCTCACCATCCGCGCTGCTGCTGCCTCTCTATCAGAGGCAGCAGCGTGGGTGGGGAGCAGGCAGATCTGATGCTCAGTCATGCTTATCAGTTAATCGTATAGTTGACTACACATTGATATCCCTACTTCAGGCATATAAATATGCAGGAAAGATTTTTAAAGCTAAGGTCTGAATAAAAGTGTAAACAAAATGCACTGAAATTTTATTCTGCATTCTTTTCCGTGTTTAACAAGGTTGTCAACTTCTATTTAACAAACCTAGGATTCCCATCTAATATAACTTGAAAAGATAGTCAGTGCTAAGTCACTTTAACAAGTAGCAAGAACATTCCAATAAGAAAAAGAAGAGCTTCTTATAGTTATTTCTGCTGGTGTGTGCATTACTATTAAAGGTAGAGAAATTGAGATTAATTTTTAAAAGCAAAAAATGAAGATTAGAAGACAATAGAAAAGCATCCACGTTTTACTGAATGAAAGGGAGCTGAAAAAGAAAAGGAATAAACCTTAATTAAATTTAAAAAATATCTTCCTAGGTGTTTTCAGGTAATAAAACAGTTATATTAGACCTTCCGCGCCTCCCTCCCACCCCCCATTGCTTAAGTATCCAAATATGGAAAAAAAAAATTAAAGAAGTCTTTCCTCCATTGATGTCCCAGCAAATATAGTACTTTTAATGATAAATATCCCTGAGCTTTACTGGGAGTTTCTACTGTTTCTGTCTCTGCCAATTCATATTGTTACTTGACTATAACTTATTTGACACCTGGCCATTGTAACAAGGCTCAAGTAAGAAAAAAATCAGAATTTTCTTATCGTTACATATTTTATGACACTAACTGCTTTTAGGATTTTTTTTTTTCTTTGTGTACAATGCTAGATGAAAAGGAAAGATAGTCCAGTAATTAGGATAACAAGCCTAGCAATCAGGAGATCTTTCTTCCCCAATCACAGACTTCCTATGTACCTTTGGGCTAGTCAAGTAGACTCCTATGCCTTAGTCACCCATTTTTTTAATAATGATAATAGCTTTCTTCTGTGAGAATAAAGCTTTTTGAAGCATTCAAATACTATGGCAATGAGGGCCAAGAAGTGTGACTGATGATAAATTGATTTATTAAAAATACAAGTGTAGTATTAATGCTCTGGGGAGGCGACAAAGGGGTGAAGCAGGGGCAAGGCTTGGGGAAGGAGTGGAGCAGAGGCGGGGCATGCATTAGGGGGTATGCCCTGGACCCGGCACTGGGGGAAGGTTGCCCCAAATCCTGCAGCCTCCTCAGGATGGCCCTGTAATTAAGGACTAATTCAGACTGCATTGACAACCTTAAATCTAGTGAGTCCTAAATTTTGGGTGATTGACTTTGCAACATGAACATTTTTCTAATGTAGGATTTTTCATGTAATTTCCTATGGGTTTTTTGTGTGCTTGCTTGTTTTTGTTTTGTTTTAAGCCGATAGGGGGGGAAACAGCATCATATGAAACCATACTGATGCCCCTAAATACTTTGAGAGCTGTACTCTGTTGATTGTAACAGTTCTCCTGCCCTCTCCCCTCTTGCTTGTCTTTCTCTCTGCTTTCCCCACCAACTCCTGCCCCATCCAGCCCCATTCCTTCTTTTTCTACCCTCCTTTGCTCCCATCTTTGTCCCTGATAATTTCTGACACTGTGCCCTAAGCCCTTTTGTACATTTTAGTGTCCTTTATTTAAAAAGGTGATATTAAAAATGCTTAATAAGGATAAAAGTACTTGTCACATTCTCTCTGGCTGGTAATTATTGGCATATGGTTGAGGTTATTGCCAGGTTTGTATTTTTGCTCATAGTCAATGTACCAAGATTAAGAGTGTGTCTTCTACTCAGCAAAGTTGATGCACTTGATATTATGGTAGATTTTTTTCAGTTTGGAGTTGAAGTTGGAGAATTTTTACTCAACATTACCACTACTTAGTATTCCTGCTACAAAATGAAGTGTGGGATGAATCACCTTGTACAAATAATTATAGGTCCCACAGCTAAGGATTTAGAGTTTTCAATCCTGGGTTATCTTTCTTAGTGGTAGGGAATCTCTGCAGCAGACACAGAGGAAGGTTTCTACTCTTTCTGTATTCCTTTTCAGTTTCCCCTTAAAATGCTGTACGTTTCTTGATGGTATTCTTATCCTAAGATACTAACACAATGTAGAATATGTTGTTCTTCGAGTGATGTCCCCGTGGGTACTCCACTGTTAGTGTCGGGCTCGTTCTGGCGCTAGGTATTGGATATTTACAGCAGTGTCCAGTCCTGCTGTGCATGCACGAGAGGCGCGCAGTGTTCCTGCCTTTGAAGTTAGCACGTGCAGCCTGACTCCTCTCAGTTCCTTTTTTGTCGCCCTCAGCTATGGACAGAGCTCCAACCTTTCTCCTCCTTGTGTCACTTCTGTGAAACAAAAGAAAGAAAATTTAGATAGATATTGTAGATTTCCCTATTCCTGTTAGTTTTTCCTTTATTAAACAGTTCATAGTTTTTAAAAAAAAATTCTCTACTTCAGCTTGTATATAATTAGTCAGACTATTTACCACCGCACAGCGCCAAGCCACGGTGCACCAAAAAAAAAAAAAAAAAAAAAATCGAAAGAAAGAAAGGGAGCCTTTACTCATAGATAAGAGCCACAAGTGGTGCAACCTGGTGAAATGCCAGGTTCTGCTTTCAAAAAATATGAGAAATGCCGGGACTCTATGCCAGCCTCTGATGGCCACAGCGAATGCACATGCTGCTTAGGGGAGATGCGTGTTTCACAAAAATGCGTTCAATGTTGCAGCCTAACAGCGAGAGCTTGCAAGGATAGGGAGCTCAGAATATGCATGCTGTGTTTTGACAAAGCCCTAGACCCCAGTTTGCATAATGGGGGCAATAAAGGCTTGGATGCGACCTCCCCTCAGGGGAACCTCTGAAGCCCCTCACAGCAAAAACCACATTAAAAAACAAAGCCCTCACCAGCCCGTTCCCTCCCATCATGAATTAGCAAGGGAGATGAACCAGGCACCTCAGGCATTAAAAAAGCGCAAGCCTCCTCATTAGTAGGCTCAAAAACGCATGCTAAACAGCCTGCAAGCTGGCTCCCCACCTACTAAGGGCCCCACCAGCACCTGTGGTGCTGCTGGCACTGACACTATCCCTGGCACCCTGCAAGCCACCAGCATGTCTTTCGCCTCTGGTACTGACAAAACACCAGGCAAATCCCAACCCTCCTCTCACAGTTCAGACTGACCCCAGATCTCCTGGGGTTCCAACAGCACTAATGCCTCCACTGCCAGCACTGGCAGACTCAACACCGAGGCATGAATCATTAAGCCACCGTTCCTCAATGTGCGGCACAGCACGTGCTCCATCACTTACTAACAAGAGACCAAGAACCAGGCCTCCGAGAGAGTCCTCGGCACGGCATCAATGCCCTCGCCACGCTCACCTACGCTATCTTAAATCTGTGCCTACCTGGGGGATATAAGGAGTGTGTTCTCCTCACAACACTTGTCCCCAGAGAGAGCAGATGCATCACCGAGGGCACAAAAACTACGACAATATCAGTACCCCCAGTGACACCCCAACTGGCGTTACTATCCTCAGCAGGATCGCTGGTCTGCCTATCATTATTGGGCACCATGACACAGCTCCACTGCCCCTCCCACACCAGCACAGAGACAGCCATCTTCTACACACTTTAACCCCTCACACTCTGCCACAGAGGGCATTGACCCCAAGGAAGAGGAGACTGAGGATGATCTGACCATCCAACAAGCAGACATGCCATCAAATAACTCATCTTCTGTATCTGATGAAGCAGTTATCCCAGATGATTCCTCACCTACTGATGACCTAAAGCAATTTCAAGTTTTATTCAAAGGGATGGCCATCAGTCAGGAGGTTGTGATATCAGAAGTACAGGAAAAACAGCATAAGCTTCTAAAGAACCTCTAGCCTGCTACAAAATGCAAAATTGCACTAACTCTAGACGAGGCAATACTCGAAGCAATGGATGAAGTATGGCAAATGCCAGCCATAGGGTCCCACCTGCCCCCCAACCAACAAAAGGGCAGATATAAAATATTTCGTTCCATTGAAAGGTATGGACTTTTTATTCTTGCACCCTCAACCCAATTCCTTAGTGGTTGATGCTGCAAATCAAAGGTCTAAAAATCTTCAATACAAAACAAATATACAAGACAAAGACCACAAGCATCTGGACATTTTTGGGGAGGAAAATGTACTCCTCCTCAACCCTTCAACTTCTTATTGCTAACTACACAGCCCTACTCGCTAATCACAACTTTGACAATTACGTAAAACTAACAATGCTCATGCACCATCTCCCAGATGATAAAAGACCCATCCTCAAAGCCATCATTAAAGAGGAGTATACTATATCTCGTACAGCCCTGCAGATGGCCCTTGATAACGCCGACACCGCGGCAAGAGCTATAGCAACATCCATAGCAATGAGGCATTCATCTTGGCTTCAAGGAAGAGGAGTTCCTAGGGACCTCCAGACCAAGGTAAACGACCTACCATTCGTTAAAGACAAATGGTTTGCTGCAAAGACCAATGAAGCTTTGCATTCTAGCAAAGACTCACGCACCACGTTGCACACATTGAGGAAGTATACTCCCACCTACTGAAGGAAATGCTATAATCCCTACCAAAGACATAGGAACACAGCTTTTGGCAGACAGCAGTAGCACTGACCATTTGACCAAACTTGATTCAGACCACGAAACCAATGAAGAGGAGCCCCAAACACACACTTTTCCATGACTCAGGCCTCTAGACAACAGGGTTGAGAATTTGGTTGAGGATCTGCCTGACCTCCCCTCCACACCAGTGCCAGGCGAAACCAACATCTTCCACCACTGCTTGTGCCCTTTTTACAATCAATGGGCAGCAATCACCACAGATTGGTGGGTTTTAGAAATAATCAGTTGTGGGTATTCTCTCCCCTCACAAAACCATGCTCCACCAAGACGTCAAACACCTTCTCAACATAGGAGCTATCGAACGGGTCCCCAAAAAATACCAAGGGAGAGGTTTTTACTCAAATTACTTTCTCACGGAAAAAAGAACAGGGAGTTGAAGGCCTATTTTAGACCTCTGTAAATTTAACAGATACCTGTGCAAGCAGTGCTTCAAGATGGTTACTCTCGCCATGATTATTCCTGAACTGGACAGAGGGGACTGGTTTGCAGCCCTTGACTTCCAAGATGCATACTTCCAAGATGCATACATCCCTCGCACAGACGTTTCCTATGCTTCACATTAGCGTCAGACCATTTCCAATACAGAGTCCTCTGCCATTCAGACCTTTTTCTGCCCCCAGATTCTTCTCCAAGACCTTGGCAGTGGCAGCAGTGCACCTTTGACGAGAAGGCATCATAATCTTCCCTTATTTGGAAAATTGCCTCATTCAGGGCCCCTCCCAACATACCAAAAGGGACATGATCAGATTAGGGGCTCACATACATTCTACGACAGCACACGCCTATCTTCCCAGTCAACATTGAGAAACTATAAAAAGCCTTGTCACAATCATGACCACCAGCCCAACTGTGCTCATTATAACCTGTCTCAAACTCAGGGGTCATATAGCAGCTACTACATATGTCATCCTATATGTCTGACTATGATTTCGATGTTACCAACACTAGATTGCCTCAGTCTATACACCATCCATAGGCAAGTTTTGCCTCCTCAGAAAGTACAGAAAGTTGCCGTGGTGGACCCAGGCACAGAACCTCTGCAGTGGGATATCCTTCCATTGAGTTCAGCCATCCAAAGAAATCACTACAGATGCATCACTTATAGGTTGGGGTGCCCACTTCCAGCAACAATATGCCCAAGGGAAGTGGTCCAGCAACAAATGCAAGCTCCACATCAACCTGCTCGAGCTTCGAGCAGTTCACAATGCCTGCAAACACTTCCTTCCACACATTCAGGGATTATCGGTGCGTATCCTCACCAACTATATGACCACGATGTTCAACATCAATCGCCAAGGGGGCTCCAGATCCCCTTCACTATGTGCAGAGGCAATTCAGCTCTGAAATTGGTATATCCGCTACAACATAACTATCATGGCGGCATACCTACCTGGGGAAAAGAATACCATGGTCGATACCCTCAGCTGCCACTTTGCCACCGAGTACGAATGGGAACTGCACAGTCAGGTCACCTGCGCTCTATTTCAATGTTGGAGTTGACCGCAGATAGACCCCTGCAACCAGCCAAAATTCCAAATGCCCCCCCAATGCTGCTTGAGAGCGGGCATAGGGCACAACTCATTGGGAGACGCAATGCTATTCCCATGTCATGCTCACCTGCTATATGCCTTTCCTCCTATCCCTCTGATCTCCAGAATTCTCCAGAAGATACAGAAAGATGGGGCCCGGGTAATTCTAATAGCCCCCAGCTTGGCCTCAGTAGACATGGTCTCCATGTCCCTATCAGCTGTCTCTGCGATCTCCCTGGCCACTTCCAACCCACCCTGACCTCCTTTCCCAGAGTAAGGGTGTGATCCTTTACCCCCAGCTGCAAACACTGTACCTGACGGCATGGTACCTATTTGGTTCTCGGAAGCTGAGCAACCGTGCCAACAAGTGAGAACTGTACTGCTACCATGGACACCCATATCCCCCATGTGGGATTTAGAGCTGGTTCTCCACTCGCTCACAAAACCACCCTTTGAGCCACTGGCAATTTCATCACTTACCTTTCTCTCCATGAAAATGGTGTTACAGGAGGGCTAGTGAACTCTCACATCTTCACCTCCATATACGATGGTTCACAAACATAACGTTATTCTGTGACTCCACTCCTCCTTCTTACCCAAACTTTGTTCTAAATTTCATATCAATGAACCCGTAGTCCTTCTGACTTTCCCTGAAACTGCGTCGTTCTAGGGATGAAACCATATTACACACCCTAGATGTGAGAAGGGCCATTGCCTTCTATTTAGACAGGATGCAGTCTTTTCGACTGACAGAGATTGCTCATATCTATTGCTGAAAGGTCCAAGGGGAAACCACTTTCTTTCCAGCTCTTATCAAAATTGATAACATCCTGTATTACCACCTGCTACTCACTCCAGAATAGAGCAGTACCGACACCTCCCAAAGCTCATTCCACCAGAGCGTTGGCAACATCAACAGCCTTCCTCAGGGGAGTGTCACTCTAAGAAATATGTCAAGCAGCCACATGGCCATCAGACCACATGTTCATGAAGCATTATGTGATTCCATCATGTTAGACAATGGATGCCGCAGTAGCTATGGCGGTCCTCTCCGGGGCTGGCAACAAACAGACGAAGCCCACCTACCATCTAACTGGGCACTGCTACACAGTCACCACTAGTGGAGCACCCATGGGGGGACATCACTCGAAGAAGAGAAAGAAGTTACTTACTCTGTGCAGTAACGATGGTTCTTTGAGATGTGTGTCCCCGGGGGTGCTCCACTATCCACCCTCCTCCCTACTTCTTTGTGTACTAACAATGTGCCAGGAAGGCATCAAAGAAGAAACAGAGAGGAGTCAGGCTGCGCATGCTAATTTCAGGCGGGAACACCGTGCACCTCTCGCGCATGCGCAACCCAACTGGATACTGTTGTAAAGATCTCCGATCCATGGCGCCAGGACAAGCCTGACACCAACAGTAGAGCACCCACGAGGACACACATCTTGAAGAACCATTGTTACTGCACAGAGTGAGTAACTTCCCTTTTTGTCTTAACATTAAAATATCCCACTGCAGTTTTTTGTAAGACTGTTTTCCCTCTTGTCCATGATCAAAAGTTTATCTTCCCCTGTGTTATGCAATGTTTTGTATGCAAGACGTCTGTTTAACTGTAGCTTCTACCATAGAAACTATTTAATTTCTCTATTAGATAGATTGTTTCTTCTTCAAATGCTTGCTCATATGAATTCCAAGTAGCTGTGTGTGCACCATATGTACATTCAGATGGGTTTTCCCCTCTCAATAACCAATGGGTCACCTGTGAAGCCCTCTGGAGTCATGTCTTCACAGAGGTATATATAGGCCCCTTCTGACCTACCATCTCTTAGTTCCTTCTTACCGCCTGTGACACTTGTTGGTGCTGCTTTTTTCTCTCTGGCTACAGAAACGATCCCGTTGTGGCCTTTCTGTTTATACCTGTAAATAGGTAACTTACAGTTAATGTTTTCAAGTAGTTTTACAATTAGATAAGTTTCTGTTGGGATTTTCCCAGCCATGTCCTTTCCCTTCCAGAGAATGCCCTGGTCTCAAAGGTTCAAACAGTGCAGGTCCTGCCAGAAGACTGTACCCAGGAGCAGCCCTCACAACTCCTGCTTAAAGTGCTTGGGGGGAGGCCCACCAAACTGACAGTAGTGCTGGAAGAGCTCAAGAGGTCATGAAGTCCAACTCTGTGTATTGAGGCAGGACCAAATATACCTGGATTGGTCCTGGCGTGTTTTTTTTCCAATCTGTTTTTAAAAATCTACGATGATGGGTATTCCGTAAGTTTCCTTCCATGGTATATGTTCCAGAGTTTAACTACATTATAATTAGAAAGTTTTCCTAATATCTTATCTAAATCTCTCTTGTGACATCCAGAATTGTACATAGTACTCCAGTTGAGACCTCACTAATGCCAAGTAGAGCAAGGACCGATATCTCCCACATCTTACATATGCTACTTCTGTTAATACACTCCAGAATATTATTAGCCTTTTTGGCAGTTGAACCACATTGTTTACTTGTACTGAGTATATAATTCACTATTCAGAATCTTTTTATGTCCCCCATTTTGTAGTTTTGAATTTGATTTTTCTTTCTAACTGAAGTACCTGCCACTTGTCTTGATTTAATTTCATCTTCTTGATTTCAGATCAATTCTCCAATGTATCACGGTCTTTTTAAATTCTAATCCTTTCCTCCAAAGTGCTTGCAACCCTTCCCAATTTGATAATATCTGCAGATGTTATAAGCATACTCTCCACTCCATTATCCGAGTCACAGACTCCTCTGAGAGCCCATTAGATGTGCTCTCCCATTTTGACACCAAACCATCAATAACTACTCTTTGACTTCAATCTTTAATTAGTTGTGCAGCCACTTTATGATTTAATCTAGACCACATTTCCTTAGTTTGCTTATGAGAATGTCATGTGGGACTGTGTAAAAAGCCTTGCTAAAATCAAGATGTGTCACATCTGCTGCTTCCCACACACACCCCATCCACAAGGCCAGTAAACAGGCCAGAGGGAAAAAAAGTAGTTTATTTGGCTTGATTTGTTTTTGAGAAATTCATGCTGGCTATTCCTTATAATCCTGTCATCCTCTAAGTATTGTGACAAGGTCAGGCCAGAAGAGTACAGGAGAGTGGGAGAAGGGATTTATATCAGCCCTTGATTAAGTCTCTGTACCTAGGGTAATAAGATCTAACCTAGAACCAGCAGAATTTACCAGTACCAGTCAGGGCAATTAAGTCACCTGGAGCCAATTAGGGGGTTTCCCAAGTCAAGTGAGTTAGACTAATTAGAATACTTGGGGCCAGTGAAGAACCAGTCGAAACTCGTTCAAAAGGGCTCCCTTTCCAGTAGCTCAGAGTGTGTGAGAAGTTTGAGGAGAGAAGAAGCTGTGGAGTGTCTGAGAGGAGAAAGTGAAAGCAGGTACCAGGAGGAAGAGCCTGCAGTAAGGAAGGTGCTGGGAAAGGAAAGGCTGTGGGGAAGTGGCTCAGGGATTCATAGCTGTTACGGAACTGTTACCAAAGATATTAAAGACAGCAGCTGGGCTGGTACCTGGAGTAGAGGTGGGCCCGGGTTCCCCTCCTCTTCACTAATTCCCCCTTCCAGTACGAGAAAGAGACTGGCCTTAGTATAGGGTGCCCTATATCACTTGGAGAGGCCAAAGAGACTAAGAAGTTTGGTTTTCTCCTCTTTTTCCCATACTGGCCAATGAGGAGAGTAGCTCAACAAACAACAATCTGGTGTCTAAATTGAGGGCTACTGTGAGCCTCTGAGGCAAGTCATTTGCCTTAAAGTATGGGACCCACCAAGGTTGAGGAGGCACTTTGTCACAGTATTTATAAATTAATTGTTCATTGGTTTAGTCCAGTAATTTTCCAGGTATTGACGTTAGGCTAACTGTTCTATAACTCTTCAGGTCCTCTTTGTTCCACTTTTTAAAGACAGGTACTATATTTCCAGTCCTCCATGAGCCCTTAAAGTGAATTGCCACCAGTTCTAAGATTGCTTCAGAAAGTTCATTAAGTATTCTAGGATGAATTTCATCAGACCCTATCAACTTGAAGACATCTAACTCATCTAAGTATTCTTTAACTCAGGGCTAACATTCCTCCCTTCGTTCTTAATATTAATTTTCTTGAGTATCTTGTCATAATTAACTTCTTTAGTGAACACTGAAGCAGAATAGGTATTAACCACCTCAGCCTGTTTGATGTTATCAGATATTAGCTCTCCTCCCACACTAAGTAGAAGACTACACTTTCCTTCATCTTGCTCTTGTTCCTAATGTATTTAAAGAAGCTCCTGTTACTACATTTTTATGTCCCTTCTTGGGTTTTGTGTCTTAGCCTTTCTGATTTTGTTCCTATAGGGCTGTACTTTTCATTTGTTCTTCTCACTAGCAACTGGTCTGTTTTTCCACTTTTTGTAGGGTTCCTTTTTGATTTTCAATGAGGAGTTTTTGATGAAGCCATTTTAGCCTCTTACTGTTCTTTCTATTTTTATTTTGCATTGGAATAGTTGACAGTTGTATTTAATAGTGTCATTGCTTAAATATTCTTCCCATGGGATCTTACTGACCAGTCTTCTAATTTTTTTAAGTTTGCTTTTTTTAATCTTAATTGCCCTTGTTCTATTTATGATCATCTGTGCTTGTGTTGGCAGGGTAAAAGGCAACATGCATTTCATATGAGCAATGAAGGAGGCTGAGACATGTCCCCAATACCCTCCCAATTACTACTTCACTTTTTCAAGTTATAGGTTCCTTTACCCAAAGCACATGTGACTTGTTCTGTTTTTTTTCCCCAATAGCTGAATTATCACAGCAAAATTGACTATACATCCCTATTTCATTCAAGATCTTCACTAGACTCACATGATTTTTTTCCATCAAAGATATAGTAAGATTGCCCTAGGCTGCACTTTATGCAGCTTCTATAAATCTGGCTTGGATCAAGTGGTTTAACACTCTAGGGAGTGGCATGGGTTGTCTCTAAATCTGCCTTTAGGAAGTGCTTATGTTTGCTTTAGAATTTCTGGCTGTCTGCTGCTTCAACTTTCAGATGATCCTTCTTCACACACACAATGGGAGCCAATTCATTAGCAAGTCTTGCTTTTTGGCTCAGACCTTGGGCAGCAAACTTCATGTAAAAGTTAATTTAATCAGCTTCTCTTCAGGAGATACGTTTAATTAAGAGGACTTGGACACTTCACAAGATTAGGTATTTTTTATTCTAATTAGTAGTGCGCCTTTATTTTTATATTTGAGTGTTCTAGAAAATAGTGACTAACAAGGAATACTTTTCTAATGGATAAACTTAGTTTCTTCAGTTTTATCCAAACAAATCCATACACCTACCATCAAATTAGAATGCCCATGTGAAACTCTGTGTGTTGGGATTAGTTAACTACATTTTCTATCATAAGTTAGCTCTACTTTCTATAGTTATTTGACAGTACAGAAATAACTCTGTATAAGTTCAGTTTAGTGCTGACAAAGTATTTTGGAAAAGTTATGTAATCAGTGAGCAAATCAGCTTTCTGTATGTACTCACTGTCCATCAGGCCCGCTGAGAGGGGGAGCAAAGGGAACAACTGCCCCACGGCCCAACAATTCTAAAGGGCCTGGGACTCCTGGCCACCTGTAGCAGGAGCAGCTGGAGCCACGAGCCCTTTAAATTGCCACTGGACTGCTGCTCAGCTTGGTTCCAGGTGTTTCTAAGGGCTAGCAGAAGGGCATCCTTGGGTGACGATGGGAACTGGCTGCCCTGGTCCTGCCCATTCCACCTGAGGCCCTGTCTCTTCTGGGAGCACAAAACTGCCGCCACTTCTCCCCTTCTCCCTCCTCCCCCCCCACACTCCCCCCCCACACACACCTTGCCTAGGGGCCTGGCATGGCTGTTGGCTCTCCTAGTTTCCATTACCATAATGCAGCAATGTCCCAGAGCAGCTTACTGATTATACTACTTGTGTTCTATATAGTATCCCAAGTAGAATCAACTATAGTTTTTTGGAAAGGGGGACTTATAGTTACACCAATTATTCTTTAATGTAATAATCAAAGTTTCCAAATTTCTCAAGACACCTCTCTTGGTCATCTTACTTGACTGAGAAAAGCTAGAAGAGACTGTCTGGAGGTTTTCAGCACTGTTCCTTTCTCTGTGATGAGAGTTTCTGCACAGGAACACCAAGGGAATTTGCTATCTATGGAGTTACTCCAGTCCCAACTATCTCAGGGAGCAAAAGCCACAGCCTAGGAATTGAAGCAAAATACCTTGTGTGGCACTGAAAAGCACCAAGTAGCCCATAGTTTGGGTATACGGCAAAAGGTAATCTTTTTGCTCTGAACTCTGAAGGAAATATCAAAGCAGACAAAGTTGTTTGCGACCTGTTATAAATGTCTCTGTGAAATGCTTTCAGTTGGAAGCTAGTTTATGATTTTTTTCTAAACAGTAAATTACAGAGATCTCTATGCTAGCTGTATGATATTTGGGGGGAAAAGCTTGGGACTAAAGAATTTGTCTTTTATTCCAAATTCCAGATGTAATTATAGAGAAAAGGGCTGAGGAAGCAAAGCTGGTCTGTTTTATTTTGATTGGACTTAAGCTTTCTGTGGTCAGAAGACAGAGATTAAAGGGTCTGTAATTAGGTTCCATACTTCATGTGTCTTAATGCCCAGAAAGGCCAAACCCCTGCTGCGGGCAATAGTAGTTGCCAGAACCATCAAGAATAATTCACAGATGCATGTGAAAAAGGAAATTATGCACACTTTCTGAAATAATATGTTTTATCTTTCTTGTCTCTGTAAGAGGGGTTGGGTGGGGGGGAATCCCACAAAATATCTAGTAAACAAGTCAAATTTGAGGTTGGAGGAAATAGTTTTATTGCTTGAAGCAGATGGCCTGGACCTTGCAGATGTTCCTGTATTTTTGAGTTGTGGGTTTTTTAAAAAAATTCCTCTTCCTCCTATGCCACCTCCTCCTTGAATAAACTGCAACAGTGTGCCCAAGGAAATATGGGTTTCCATGTAAGTGTATAAAGCACTGGGACAAGTCAACAGGTATGACTGTGTAGCAGCACCCACCCAGGTGTTGGTTACCTCCCTTGTCATTGTCTCTGTAGAGCTAGTATTTGGGGTGCCTCCCATACCCACAGCATATTTTAGTGAAAACCATAAAACATAATTCTTACAATTTCATATTGATAATTATATTCAAATTTAGATTAAAATGACTTTCAGCATATCATAACCTTTCCCCGATACCTCACATGACATGCTCTATATGAATATCACAATTATATACAGATGAGGAATATGAGGCTTACAGGGTGCCTCCCCCAAGGTATAGAATATCACTCAGAGAAAGGTATATCTTTTGAGCAACAGTTCCTACAGATGTAGCTATTTGAAATTTTAGACTAAGTGGTGAAGCATCTGAGATTACTCCAACAATTTCCAGTCACTTCTCTTAATAGCAGTGGGTAAAATGACATTTTCTTTAAATTGAGTTTACAGTTGAGTATGGGTTAGAAGCTGGAGTGTTTGTGGAATTTTACAGTTGACTGAAAACATATTCTGGTCTGTGCTGAGTGTATGTTCTTCATTTCACAGGCAAGTCAAAGACCAAAATAAGAAGGTAGCAAACCTTAAGCACAAAGAACAAGTGGAGAAAAAGAAGAGTGCACAAATGCTAGAAGAGGCCAGACGGAGGGAGGATAATCTCAATGACAGCTCGCAACAGCTTCAGGTATCATAAAAATTTGAATTGGGAGTATATGGCTGATAGCCAGTTTTCTCTCCTTGGTCTGGGTATGAACCTTCTCTCGCACCTCCCATTCCCCTCCCCACCTTGCACCTGCTGCCTTGCTTTTGAACATGTTGCATAATAAAGGAATTGATTTGTGTTTAAAACAAAAACAAAAAAATAACCAGTTTTGTTCCACAGCATTTGAGGGATAGCTGCCTCTAGCTTCTGCTTCTGCAGTTTCATTCATGTTTATGGTAAGTAAACAGGGATCCATTTGAACTGTAAAGTGGATTGCTGGAATGGTTTTATCACATGGGTATTAAGATTGGAATATTGATTTCTGTCTCATTGTTACATCTAAAAACTTCTTTCTTTAGTTGTTTTGGGGTATTTTTCCAAAGGATTGAACCTTATTTTGCTGGATTTTCTTCATTAAATGAAGGATGAAACACATGACAACATCAGTAAGTATTCCTGTAGCAGTGGAAATGTATTGTGGGACATGTGGAGGATCACATGTTTTCTGTGATTACCAAGAACTTCCAGTTGGCACCAAATCCTACTCCACTTCTCATCAGTTCCAGATGTACCCACTACTCTGCTACATATTTCCCTCTACCCATTAAACTGTCAACACACTGTGGTATCACCACCTATAAAGTCACTGGCCTCCCACAAAATGGTATAGACAAAATAAAGTTGGAAATTTAAAAGCAGGAGAAATGTTTTTCCATTCACTGAACTTTGATACCCAAGTTACCAACATCCCAAGTTATGTCAAACAGTGAATAATCAAGTGCTGTAATGTCATTGTTACAACTGCTTCAATGAGTAAGCATAGAGAATGAAGAGAGTCATTCAAAAAACTTTCAAGTATAATTGCTTTATATCAAAATATTTTGCAGCTTTTAAAAATAATTTCCTTTTCTTTCCCCATCGTAAGTATAATGTGGAAGAAGTAGTCTGCCTTTTAAGTCATATTCTGAAACTTGTGATTTCTGACTCTTTATAGGTCATTCCTGTTTGTAAACATTTAGCTTTACTTTAAGTGGTCTAATCCTGACCAGGGGTATCTCATTATTTGTTATTTGATATCATTCAGCTAATAAAAACACAGGATATAATCCTGATTGTTCATTGGAAGGCAAATTCCCCAGTTAATTTAAATTTCCTGTTTCTTCCGCTATTCTGTGAGGTCATGGTGGGAGTGATTTCAACTTTTCAGTACTTCAAAGACCACCAACGAGACATGGATCTGTCTGTGTGTACAGCATTCTCAGACATACCATCTTGTGGTTTTTATAGTACTGTACACAACGTGCACTCAGAGAATTAACTTCCAAGTGCATGGAGTGATCTCATGACTAGACTTTTTAAAAGCCTTGGATATGGGAATGCTACAGCTCTAATGCATTCTATACAGAATGTTACAGAAATCCACTAATTAATGGCACTAATTAATGTGACAGTATATGTTCACTCTACAGAATCCTCTTTGACATTTCAAAGTCTCTTAAAAATTTCCCATGTTTTTGTATACTTAGATTTTTGAACTATGCTTATGTAAATATTTTAACTCTGAGTATGTCTCTATTTGACATCTGAGCTAATAACCTAGTGCGTAGTAGTACTTATCAAGTTGTGCCATCTCATGTAGATTATTGTTTCTGTAGTATTTATGGATTATTTTGCAGTAGAGTTGTTATGGAAAAGTATATTTCTAAAAATATATATGAATATTTCTAAAATATGTGCAAATATGAATTAGCATAATTTTAGTATGAAAATTTACAGATTTAAAATTTGAATCTGCAAATAAGTAACCAATTTAAATCTATGGATTAGAATCTAGGAATAAGTAACCAGTTTCCTCTAATAGGGAAGAAAATTAAATGACTTGGATGACCTTTTTATTCTATTCCTGTTATTTGAAAGGTTGGCTTTTTCAGTCTTGATTTGGATTCCTATAATAGCACCAAGACTACTGAATAAAAAAAGAAAACAAACTGAGAAGGGGAATGCTACAGTATATAATTTGCTAGCATATTATCTGCTCTATGTAATGATCCAGCACTTCCACGTTGAGGCAGATCACAACAGTGACTTCATGTACTGTCCATCTTGGCAGTGATTCTTGAAGTGTGTTATATTCTGCTTAATGAGGCTTAAATTAAATTCAGATAAAAATGTGTTTTGGAAGATCCATTTGTGAATTCAGGATTGGCATAGCATGGGCTGATAGATCAGACTTTAAGATATACACAGAAATCTGTACAGCATTGGTGTTCCTTGGTTCTGAACAGTATCATTCTCACTTTAATGACCTAACTTCTCCACACCGAAAGCCTTAAAAAATGCACATTGTAGTGATATTATAAAATATGATTGTTTATTTGACAAGGACAAAGGAGCAATTTCCAACTTGTTTGGGGTTCTTTTTGTTTTGTTTCTCTGTGATATGTTGTCTAGTGGGATAGTTTTTCTATTGGCTCTGTGTGTGGCTTTTTCAGGGTTTATAATGGTCCCCAGCAGTTAGCCATTCATTGTAAATTGCAACACTCATAAAGGTCAATTGGATTAAACAGAGGTAAGAATCTTCATGAAAACCAGCCCCTTTGTTACCAGTGTGCCAGCTTCCTGTCACCTGGATGCTTCTCATGTTCACAGAAGGATGGAGGGAATACTTTCATTCAGAGATGAAAAAGGGTTTTAGATGTTAATGAAAATATCAGACTAAAGTAAAATATGGAGTGTTTAATGGCAAGTGACAGCTCCAACAAAACCCTTTCCTTTAGGAGGGCTCTTTTCTTGCAGCTTGCCTCTCTAGGACTTTAGCATTTGGTTTCCTGGAAGTAGAATCTATCAAATACCACATTTCAGTTCCTTATACATGGAGGTCTGTCTTTTCCTTAGTCTCTAAGAACACTGTTTGCTAATTGATTAAAAAAATTAAATCTGGGGAGAAAATATATATCTTACATGCAAACATTATTGGGTTTGGGGTCAGGATACACAAGCACCAATTTCAGATAATTTTGGTCTTGGTGGTTTTGGCTGGAATTAATAATAAGGCATTATGAAACACTTAAAAATATGATATCCGTGTTCCTAAGCTGGCCATCTGCAATCCAGCCAAATAAACATACTTCCAAGCAAATATTCCACTCCTCCTGTCTCTGTCCCTAACAGACCTGTGGTTTCTTTCTTCCTGAGTCCAGTAACAAAGTATTCGTTTATAGAGAGAGCTCTGATGATGGAAATTTGGCATTTTGGGGAGTGCGGGTGGGGAAAGTGTGTGTGGGGGGGGAGCCAGCGGAAGAATGGAAACCATAACATCTCAATTCTAGTGAACTAGATGAACGGGATTCTAAATTTGTTTCTCCTTTCTGAGTTCTCTTAAAACCACAATTCCCAGAGATAGACGTTAACGAGTGCCTGGTCTGTAACTGAATGATAAAATAGGCTTCTGGTCCTAAGTAGAAAAGGGCAACATAAAAACTTGTACTTCAAGAAGCTGAATAATCACCACAGACCCATTGAAAAATATCTGAAATAGTGAGAGATGCCATCTTGTTTGCATTGTCTTTGTAAGGTGACATTTGGTGAAGTTTCATAAAATATTGAATGGATATTAAGAGCAGGTCTGTTGGAGTTTTCAGACAGAATTAGTAAGATGCTGTCAGTGTTTCTTTTGTAGCATCATATCTGTCACCTTAGTGACCTTTGCTGAGCATTTGTGTATTGAAGTATCATGAGTGTATTGCTCCCTGTCTACATTTATGCTGAGATAACAAATGTATAATACCTAGAGCATTTAGGGAGAGAATATATCCTGAAAAGAATTTTCAGTCCATTCAGTTGTGCATTTTTTAATAGTCCTTGTACAGCAAATGGTAGGTCATTATCCAGTGCACTGGGACTCAAGCAGAGTTACGGGAAATTTGATGGATAGCAATTCAATCAGGATAAAATGTTCAGGTTTGTTACTTCAGGTTGAGTAATTTTAAGTAGTTATCATGAGGCCAAATTTTACACACATGCGTGTGTGTACACACATACCCAGTGAGTTCAAGCAACTCAAAAAACTGAGCGCCAAAGTAGAATACATCTAGTCTTATATTCCTAAGGTGAAAATTTAAATCCCAACGAACAGTGATTTTTAAGGATTTTGCCAGGGAGAGTGACAGAACTTGTTGCTTCTATTTCTTGAGTAATTAACCACAATAACATTAGTTAAACACCAGGAGGAAAGGTGATGTTTTCTTTCAGGATAATCCTTCTTCATTCATCAATTAACTTACTTTTGGACAACATGAGTGTAACTGTGGTGTTTGGTCAGTGCCCTGTAGAGCATTATGCTGAAGGAGGCTGAATAGTAAAGGAGTATTTTGTAAGGGCTATGAAAATCTATTGTAAGAATTCTAGTACTCTCCCTCAAGGTAGGTCACTTTATAGACAGATGCTGGGAAGGAAACCGATTAGTTAGATATAGATATCAAGATGCAAGAACATGCAGGACAGGAGTTAAGGAAGGAATATTTAGGGTACAAAGTACCATAGAAAGCTGAAACCCAAGACAGAAGTATTACTAAGGTACATACTTAAGATCAGTCAGAAAACTAAAGTGTTCCCATGCATGGACAAGAAGAGAAGAAAAGTGAAAGTTTTAGGTCGCTGAGGTCTTGCACTATGGGAAGGGCTCATTCTAAGCTTTAAGCATACCAGATTGCTGCTGGTGAATACACAAGATTTGGCATATAATTTAAAACTAGGATTTGAAGGAAAGCCAGCAGGTGCAGAACAGTTGAGGCTGGACATAAATGCTATATTTGGCTATAGATGTGATGAGAAACAAGAGTTCAACCTGTTTACAATGCAAAGACAGTTGATGATCAATCAGATGGTTCATAATTGTACTGTAATCAGAAATACATTTGTGCATTTATAGAATGAAACGAAATTTTTTAAATGAAAGCTTTAAATACTATGCTGGAAGGTTTGACTTGTCAAGGAGACCACAATAATTGTTGTCTTCAAGATGTGAACTAATTTTAAAAAATAAATTAAGAAAAGGGAGGGAAAAGTGTTGCATTTATTCATAAGGGAGAACATCATGATATGGTTAAAATCTGTTAAATCACAGGTAACAAGAGGTGCAAAAAGTAAAAGTACTTTACTGGGATCAGAATGGTAAGGAACATAATGTGTCAAAAGAGATTAAAAAAAAGTTTTCAAATATACTGGAACAGTAAAATTGAAGGATTTTTAACTGCTGTAATAACTAGTTGAATAGCATATTAAGGCATGGATAATTAAAGCAAATTATTGATATCATAAATAGCTGTTTTTCAGCCATTTGTTTTAGAGCCTAGTAGAGCAAGGTGAAATTAATTTTGGTGGTATATGTTGAAGTTCCAATGGATAACAGTAACCACTGCACTGTTGTTAGATTTCACATTTACTAAAGGAGGAGACGCTACTTTGCAAAGTCAAGTGCATTAAGTCACCAGGACTAGATGGTTTCTTCTTTAGTTAAAAAGGGAAAGTGCAGAATAGTGGCAATAGTTATGAACGTTTTGGACCAATGGTTATGGAATCCCCTCCATTCTATTTTTGATTCTCTATTAACTTTTTCAAAATTTCCTTCAACATGAAACCCAGTATAATTAGTTTTAGTTAAAATACTTGAGACTAACAGATCTAGTCTTTTTTTTTTAATTATTTGACTTGGAAAATACAACTTTTCTACTATTAAAAATCAGCTTTTTTAGGATATTGTAATGCACATGGCTAGCTTTCAAAATATCAAAACTTGTAATGTACGTACTGTTCTATGGGATATAGTATAGATGTTAATTTAAAGAAATTCAAATCACCAGGACTAGATGGTTTCTTCTTTAGTTAAAAAGGGAAAGTGCAGAATAGTGGCAATAGTTATGAACGTTTTGGACCAATGGTTATGGAATCCCCTCCATTCTATTTTTGATTCTCTATTAACTTTTTCAAAATTTCCTTCAACATGAAACCCAGTATAATTAGTTTTAGTTAAAATACTTGAGACTAACAGATCTAGTCTTTTTTTTTTTTTAATTATTTGACTTGGAAAATACAACTTTTCTACTATTAAAAATCAGCTTTTTTAGGATATTGTAATGCACATGGCTAGCTTTCAAAATATCAAAACTTGTAATGTACGTACTGTTCTATGGGATATAGTATAGATGTTAATTTAAAGAAATTTTGTTCAAAAATAAAATTTAAGATTTCCTTGTAAACTGACTATGCTTCATCAGCTCTGAAAGCAAATTGGTAGTTCATCAGCATCACTAGTTAACTGGATGTGCATCAGAGAACTGGATATAAATCTGCAGTGGAGAAAGGACGACACAGGACTAGTTATTGTACAAATGTAATCTTCACAGCAGGTTTGGTCTCCATCAACAACTGCAGTGTACTGCAAATTATATAATGTTCTGAATACACTACAGTCTAGTTTAGTAGATTGTAGTTTCTAGTTTAGTACAGAATATCCAATTACAACAGATACTGGATTAGTGTTTTATATCAACAGGTGCATGGAGAAAAATTAGGTCCTGCTCTTGCCATTTCCAAGCTCCCTGCCTGCAGGCAAGGAAGATTAGTAACACCTTAGTCTGCTGGCTTTCCATAGGCCATTGGCAATGTCCTTTTGGCAGCCTAGCATGTGGTTTATTGTGAGGGATTTTCCTCTGCTGGGAATATACAACATGTATTGGGAATTGTTTCAATGCATTATTCCATGTAACATCTGGGACATGGATGACAGCCTGAGGGCTGAACATCTTATTTCAAAAGGTTCCATCAGTACTTAGGGTCTCTGTGGCTGCCCTATTCTGCTTCTTTTTCACTGCTCAGGTAGTAAAAAGAGAGTATTGTAAATATGTAGCACAAAAAGATGTCTGCAAAGAGAAGTTATTCATTGGACTAGTTGAGAACTAATGCATAGTACCAAGAATTAGAATAAAATGAAATACCAGATTAATTTTTCATTTTGGAACTAAACTATGGGACTTTGGCTCCAGGAAATGTAATATTGAACATTGGGAATGATGGACTCATAGGCTTTCATTTAAAACAAACATTTCTTCCATTTTCACTGCAGAAAGAGCATAAAATATAATTTGATCTGGAGGAAGATCCAGTATGTCACCTCGGGCAAATCAAGGATGGAACAGGGAACACATCTGGAGGTCCACAGAAAAGGAGGGAATCTTTCCAGACCCCTTGTTCTCACCTAGTCCACCTTACTTGTGAACCTATACGTGTTTGAATTTTCAGTTTTTCTTCAAGGAGTGTCCCTGTGGGTGCTCTACTTTGGGTGCTACACCTTAGGTGTCTGAGTGCCACTACACTTCTAATAGGAGATTTTGGGTAGCAGTGCCCGCAATTGGTTGCGCATGAAGAGCCACTGGCGCGCATCGTTTGACACGGCTACCCTCTGTATGCAGTTCCTTCTCTACCACCATTGACTTTGGTCAGAACCCAGCAGTTGCCCAAATATCAATGAGGGTGCTCTACTCTCATGAACAATCCTACCGGCCACATTAGATTCTTCTGACACTGTGGCTAGATCTATCACATCTGCAGTGGTGATGAGACAGGCATCATGGCTACAGTACTCTGGGTTCCCCAGTGAAGTGCAGTCCACAGTTGAAGACCTGCCCTTTGAGGGCACTAAGCTCTTCGCCCGCCGAGTCCACCAACGCCTTGCTCCATGCTTTGGAAGACTCATGAGTCACACTCAAAATGACCCTGTCACAAAAAGAAAGCAGGGGAAGGTTGTTTACACAGATATAAACCAACATCTTTTAACAAACAGCAGAAGCAATATGACAACAAGCGCTAGCCGTGCCAGAATAGGCGTAGACAAGCATCCGACCAGACATCAGCCTTATAACCATCCACTGCATGTCAGGCCTTTTGAAGTGTTGGTTGACAGGGTGCCATAGAAAATGTACCCCCAGAGCACAGAGGCAAGGGATTCTACTCCAATTACTTTCACCCAAAAAGACCGGAGGATGGAGGCCTATCCTGGACTCCTCCACAAACTCAATCGTTTCATTCGAACCCAGCATTTCAAAATGGTAATCCTAGTCACCATAATTCCTGCCTTGGAGAAAGGAGACTGGCTATCTATCTTCCACCTCCAGGATGCCTATTTTCATGTCTCTGTATACCCAGTACAAGGCGCTTCCTCCGATTTGTCATCTGAGACCTCCACTTCCAATACAGAGTGCTGCCATTTGGACTCTCAACAGCCCCATGGGTCTTTTCCAAGATCTTGGCAGTGGTGGCAGCACACCTGCGAAAGATGGGAATTACCATCTTCCCATACCAAGATGACCGTCTGCTGGAGGGTCTCTCAGAACATGGCAGAGAACAGGCAGTCCCCAACACCAGAGCCCTATTCAACATGTTAAGGCACCAAATAAATCTTCAGAAATGCACACTCATTCCCACTCAGAGCTTAGAATTCATTGGGGCACATCTGGACTTCTTAACTGCAGTAGCGTCTTTACCAAAATAAAGATTTTCCACAACCACGGACTTCATATCATTAGCATAGGCTAGTCTGCGCATCACTGTGTGTCACTGCCTTCAACTTTTGGGGCACATGGCAGCAGCCACATTTGTGGTACTATATGTGTGCCTCTATGAGACCACTACAGACTTGGTTACACATGGTATACAGACCATATGTCCACCATTTAAACAGACAGCTCACCATTCCCTGCAATATAAAGAACTCTCTGTCTTGGTTTACCATTCGTGACAGTGTTTGCAAGAGAGTGCCCTTTCACCCTTAGCCATCTATAACAATCACTACTGATGCCTCCCTGATAGGATTGGGAGCCCACCTAGACCATCATGTCATCCTGGCACAGTGGTAGTGGGAGAATGCCAAGCAGCACATCAGTCTGCTGGAACTCAGAGCAGTTTGCAATGCCTGCTTGCATTTCCTCTCATTAATTCAAGACAGTACAGTGCAAATACTCATGGATAACCTCACCACAATGTTTTATATAAACCAGCAGGGTGGATCCTGGTCCTACCCACTGTGCCGGGAAGCAGTCTGTCTATGGGAATGGTGCAGTCCATGAAACATCCACCTTAATCACAGCTTACCTGCAGAGCAAAGAAAACATTCTGGCAGACAACCTCAGCAGGCACTTTCCACAGAACCATGAGCGGGAACTCAACCCTTCAGTGCTGGTTCCTCTATTCAGAAGGTTGGGATTCCGCACCGTGGACTTGTTCACAACCCAGATGAACACCTAATGCTGCAACTATTGCTCCAGGGTGGGGATAGGCTGTCACTCTCTAAGGGAGGTGTTCAGCATAAAATGGGAAGTGCCCCTGCTTTCTGCATTTCCCCCGTTTGCACTTCTCCAATGGGTAATCCTCAAAATCAAACAGGACAAGGCCAGTCATTCTCATAGCCCATGATCGGCCCAGACAAACATGGTACCAGTACCTGCTACATATGAGCATAGCTCCTCTGTGGCGTTTCCCGCCAGTGTTATCCCTGCTCATGCAATGAAATGAGCAGATACATTATCTCAAGGTACACACACTCCAACTCAAGGCATGGCTTCTGGCTGGCTGGGTGACTCTTTGTGAAGCTGCATGTCCTGCATCTGTACAAAAGACCTTCATGAACTGCTATAGACACACGGCAAGAAAGACATATAAACATAAATGGCACCATTTCACAGTATAGCGCTCTGAACACAACTGTTCTCCAACATCCACAGACCTCCCACAGATTCTGCAATACTTACTGTGTCTGAAGCATTCCGATCTCTCCCTCACATCTATCAGGGTGCACCTGGCCATAATCACAGTGTTACATCCCCCCATAGACGGCCACTCCGTCTTCACACACCCACCGGTCAAGCCATTTCTCAGGGTCCTACACAATGTTTCTATCAGTGAGACCCCCAACTGCAGCAAGGGACTTAAACTTAGTGCTAAGAGCAATAACATGCAAACCTTTTGAACTCCTTGCCACCTGCTCACTGCTTCACCTCTCAACGAAGGTTTCCCTTCTTCTGTCAATTATGTCAGCATGTAGAGTGGGCAAGTTAAGGGCCCTCATGATGGACCCTCCTTATATGATCTTTCATAAAGACAGAGTGGTCCTCTGTGCACACCCAAAATTCCTCCCAAAGTACTTACCTTATTCCATTGCAATGAACCGATTTACTTACCCATCATCTTTCCTAAACCTCATAAGGACTGCAGGGAAGCGGCCTTGCATACCTTAGATATCCACAGGGTAATTGCATTCTACCTACAACTCACAAAACCTTTCCACGGATCTCCAAGACTCTTCATTTCAACCACAGAGAGATCTCAGGGTTTATCTATTTCAAACCCGAAACTATCCAGATGGATCTCAGGATGCGTACATCTGGCATACATCATATTCCAACAAAAGCCCCCCGCTGCAGTACCAACTAAGGAAATCTGCAGAGCTGCCACTTGGGCTTCGGCATATACATTCGCCAATCACTATGCCATTCAGACCTATTCCACTTCCGACAATACTCTCTGTAACCAGTTCAGGTCTCCCAAAAGTTCCTCCATCAAGCATGACTCCTGCTTCATAATCACCTAAAGTGGACCACCCACAGGGATATTCCTTGAAGAAGAAGGGAAGTTTACTCACCTGGTGCAGTAACTGGAATTCTTTGAGATTGTTGTCCCTGTGGGTGCTCAACCACCCACCTTTCCTCCCCTCTGCTTCGGAATCTCCCATGTCTGGGGCAGAGAAGGAACTGAAGGGATGGTTGGCTGAGTAGCCGTTTCACACAACACTCACCTGTGGCTCCATGTGCACAGCCAAACATGGGCACTGCTACCTTAAAAAGCATCCTAAGGTATGTGATTCTGCCTTTCTGAAATATTAAAAAAAAAAAAAGTCTGTATGGAGAAATTGTGTGTAAGGGTAAACCCTGCTTATTCCAGAAATAGGCAGCACCTCATCTATCCCAGTGCTTGCTAACTATAGCAATATGTTGCAGGCCCATACACAAGAATTTTTTTTTGTAAATGTGGACTGTGATTTTTTTTTTTTAAATATAAAGAGGTTCAAAATATTCATGTTTACACACACAGGGACAGCCCCTGTTGCAAAGGGTTTATTCTTTAAGTATGTGATAAGAGACGCGTCGTACAACAATCAAGGTGGGGGACGAAAGGGAACAGCAAAATAGATCTCATTAACAGAAGCAGTGGTTACAGAGCACCAGCTATTTAGGAATGTGTTGCCTCATTTCAAAGCAATGTCTGCAGAAATTAAGTCTGCTGCATTAATGTACCTACTGATGATTCTTTCTTGACTGACGGCTCAGGGCACCTCCATGTACTCCTGCTTGACAGCCTTTATCCCACCCCTAAGAGGGAAGAGGGGAGACAGCCTGTCACAGTACTGCAACAGCAAGCCTAGGAACCCAAGTCAACACACTTGGACTTGTACTAAAATCAGCTATGTAGGAAATGCCTGTTGCAGCCGCCCTCACCATGGTCTCTGGTAGAATGGTTTCCGCAGATATCTCCCTGGAACTGAGCAAGTTAGGGACAACACATGCCATGCAATGTTCTTTCTGATTGGTTAGCTGGAGCCAGCCTGAGGAGAGAAGGGAGGAAGATGGTTGCATGGCCCCGGTGAGCACTTCAGACGCAGTGGAGAGACAGGTGGGGTGAGACAGTAGCTGGCGGGGTGGTGCCCTGGGCTTATACAGTGTGGCATGGAGGGTGCATACGGGCATACATTGAGATTTTTAGTTGAAGAAAGATATTAAGAACCTTGACACCTTTTAACAGATGAAATAGGGATTCCTACATCTTAGTATACCTCTGTCATCAGTCAAAACTATTGTTTTTATACTACCTGAGTTCTTAAACTTGACTGTAAAAATGTTAGTTGTGTGGGGAAGATGAGACCAAATAGATGCAATCAGCTATGTAGCTTGCAAGGAAACGCATTGATCCCTGTTATCGCAGGCAAGAGATTAAACATTGTGAAGATAGTACTGCCAATTGTTTGCTAACAATATCAACTACTCTTTGGGTTGCAAGTGTGGGTGTTGCAGGGGTTTTGTTTTGTTTTTGTTTTTGTTTTAAGATTAGTATCTTAGTTCAAAAACCTTTGCTGAAATTTGTCAGATAGATTAATGTGACTGTTGTGAGAGAACTCTCCTGGGAATAGAAATCATGAAGGGCTAGGTTTAAGCAAAACAATAGAAATACATTCAAGGGGAAAACCAGCTCTTTACATTGTGGTACTTTGTTTCATGGGCTCAAAGGATGGTAATAAATTTTGCATTTTACCATCTTCTGTTTTTTCTGTTTTTTTAAATCTGTGTTTCATTTGTTGTTTTGAAACCTCTCCCTGACTAGTGAATTCTGTACTTTCATTGCTGAAGGCTGTTGAGGCCAGTGGGGGCGTAAGAGAGGGTTCATTGTGCAGCTCACATGAAGTTGGGAATTTACTCTTTCTTAATCGTATTAAATCAATTTAAATACATTATTTGAGTTTCATTTTCTATGATGAGTGATTAAGTATTTACTCTAAAACTTTTAACTTAATTGATTTGCCCATGGTAATAAATGGAAACATTCCTTTAATTGTGCTTTTATGTTCTTTCTGGTCTCATTTATCAAGCTTTCCAGGCTCTCCCCCGCTCCCTTTATTTTGTGCTTTCTTTAAAACTAATCCTATTCCATATCTTATCAGTGTTTTCCCTATTAAATTTCTGTCTCGGCAAACGTGCACACACTTTAGGATATATGAAAGCATTTATTCTTCTTGTGGAATGTTGTATAAATATTAACCGGAGTTGATAATTAGTTTAGAAATTTGTGTCCCGAGTGCTGAAAAAGTGACTGACAAAAGTCTGCAAAACACGGCAAGTCAGCATCAATTCTTTAACTTTTCTGCAAAATTGTTGAACTTTTAGCTGCAAAAGAAGAATTTATTGAATTGGATGGTGTGTATTTTTTTTCTGAGTTCTTAATCTTAGGAGTACCACTTTTTTCATTAAGGCTATGTCTAAACTACATCCCTCTTTTGAAAGGGATGTAAATTAGACAGATTGAAATTGCAAATGAAACTGGGATTTTTTTAATTAATATATGGAGATAGGTATATCTCATAGAGCTGGAAGGGACCTTGAGAGGTTATCAAGTCCAGTCCCCTGCCCTCGTGGCAGGACCAAGTACCATCCCTGACAGATTTGCCCCAGATTCCTAAATGGCCCTCTCAGGGATTGAACTCAGAACCCTGGGTTTAGCAGGCAAATGCTCAAACCACTGAGCTATCCCTCCCCCTCTTTTTTCAGGAGCACTCATTTTTTGAGGAGTATGGGATCTTTCAAAAAAGGGTTTTTTCCCCCCTAAAGAACCATGTGTAGATGGCGGTTTGACTTTCGAAATACCCTTTTTCGAAAGACCACGTGGCTACCATTATGCAATTAAAGCACAGGAAATTCAAATCCCAGCTTCATTTGCAATTTCGATCTGTCTAATTTATATCCCTCTTTCGAAAGAGGGATGTAGTTTAGACATGCCCTACTAAACTTAATTGGTATACTACATTTTGTTGTTATATGCAGGGCTCGACAAATAATGTAATCTACTCGCCCATGGTGAGTAGATTACAACCCGGAAAAGCCAGCACAGAGCGATCTGCGCATGCGCAGAACACAGAACCGCATGAAACCGCGTGACTGGCGAGTGGGGCTCACCGCTGCTTGGCGAGCCCTGGTTATATGTATGCGCTAAAAAAACACATTTCATGCATCCCAACTCAAAAAGAACAGAAAGAGAATGCTGTGTACTCTTCTGGGTTTTGAGTACCTTTATACTAACCTACCACCAAGTGCATTTGTCATGACAGTAGCTTATGAGAGAGCAACATAGGCATCAAGCTGTCACACCCAAATCAAAAACATACTGAGAGGCTCCTTTTATTATGAGGAAGATTTATTTGATGGGGGCTTGCAACTGTATACTTCTAACCAACAACCTCTGCTGTGTTGGTATGATATTAATTTATGGAGCTCCATATTGAACTTTCAGAGAACTACTTCCAGAGAATGCGAGGCAAAGTGGGTTTTTTTCCCTGGTCAATGAGGGCATATAAATCACAGAAACATCATGGCAAGTAGGGCTGCATGCAGCAGACTCAGCAGCCAGAATCAGGACTTCCATGATTGCCATGTTCAGATCATTCTGGTTGTAGTCTTCTGGTCTACCCTACATGCAGAATACAGTCCAAAACTTATTATTTGAGGTTCCTTCTATCTTCTTGGACCAAATAGAGAGCAAGCGCCTCCTAAGAACTGTAGCGCCAACTTGAAGCTCTTAGACTTGTAACCCAGTCAGAAAGCACTATCATTCCCAGTAGACACACCAATATTTTGCTCCACTTCCCTGACAGGACCTTTGAAAAAAGAGATCTATAGAGTTTTATGTGTAGGCCTACCACTCCGGCTACTTCAGCTCCAGCTCTGGTTCCTTCATAATCTGGGAAATACAAAGTAGCTATTTTGTTGGTCTGATTAAGGACACCATACCACTCTGCATATCTCCAGGTCACAGACCATCCAGGTTACCTTCACAAACCATCTATCCCCAGTGCTTGGTCCTGAATTGCTTAAGACTTGTGGATTTTGAGCACTGTGGAGACAGTATATGCACTCTAATTTGCTTCTGCCCCTCCTCCTACCTCTACCTCTCCTGCCCATCCACCTTCAGGGACCACTCTCACAAGGAGCTCCTCATCTAAGAGGTACTGTCTCTCCTTGGTTGGGAGCCATGGAACAGTTTCCTCATAGTCTAAGAGGAGGAGTTTTATTCCTGCTATTTCCTAATCCCAAAGACAAAGAGGATTGGGGGTGGGGATCTAAGACCAATCTTAGACCTGTGTCATAGGTTCTTGAAAAAGATAAAGTTCTGGATGGTGTGTTACTTCCTTGTATGGAGACTGGTATGTGGCCCTTGATTTAAAGAATGCCTACTTCTGTTGGCATTCAGTCAACCTCCAGAAAATTCCTCCAATTATAGGTAAATCAAAATCAGCTTGTCATCAGCTCCGTTTATGGCAATAACAGCTGCAAAAATTGGGAGTTGGGGTTTACCCTTTCCTGGACAACTGATTTGTACAGGGCCAGTCTAAACTGCAAGCAGAGCACAATGTTGTCCTGATCCATTAAACATTAAATTTCTTGGAACTATTAATCAACCCGCGAAAGTCTCTCTTCACAGTCCAAAGGATAGGATAGGGTTTATATGTTCTGTAATGGACTATTTTCAAATGATGACCCTTCTTCCAGACTCCAGGTTCTAGGCAATGTGATCAATTGTAAGATGTTTGAACTCTCACCTGGAACTCTCACAATAGCACAAAACTGAGGCTCTTGGATTCTCCTTCGATAGATGTCCCTGTGGGTGCTCCATTCAGGTCAAGGTGCGTCCCAGCGCTTTTGTTTGGAGATATTCTCAGTAGTGCCCCCACTCCCCAGGCCGTGCATGCACTTTGCCTGCCCGACAAGCTGTCAGAGTATAAATAGGACGTGCACAGTCCGGTCTCCTCAGTTCCTTTTCTACTGTCCCCAGCCAGAGACAGAGTACAGCAGTCACGCTGCCCACCTCAGCAACATAGTTGCTTAGTTATAGGTAGTTATATAGCTACTTAATTTAAATTAACACATACAGATAGTTAGTTAGTATCTTCCTTCTTCCTGTTTAAAAAACAAAACAAAACCCTCCATTTCAACATGCTGGGCTCTCCCAGTTTCAAGAAGTGTTCCTGTAGTAAAGAGGCCATCCCTGTGTCTGATGGCCACTTTCAGTATGTCAGATGTTTGGGGGAGTCCTATGTCCCCCAAAAATGTGCTCACTGTCAAAAATTAAAAGCGTGGACTTGGAAGGACAGGGAGCTGTGTCTGAAGCTGTTACTGCTCCAGGACTCCCTCAAACCTGCATCCGACCCTGGACAAAACTCTGCAGAGTCTCAGCAAAAAACCTCCAAGTCCAGGAAAAGACCTGCTTTATGCGCTTCCTCAGGCAAAGTGAAGAAGCACAGACTTTCAGTCTCTTCAATGTCAGCTACTCTGTGACTGAGCACTTTTGATTCTGCAGGCACCTCCAGTACTGACCATGAGTTGGCAGCCGCTTTAGGAGGTACCGAGGCAAAGGGCTTTCAGCTGCCTGCCTCTCTGAATGTACCCACGGTCCTCTCAGTGACCCTGGTGCCAACCTCAGGCTCCCCGGAGCCTATTCAAACAGCAGAAGTGGCACTTCGCTTTGAGGCTGCGTGCCTGCTCAGCAGGGCATCAACAAACAGCTGTGACTCACATGGCACTGACACTCTCTTTAACTCTCCTCAGCTTCCACAGAGCTGTTGCCGGCTCACCTCAGCACAGCACCACAGTCCCACTCTGCACCAGAACACACACTGCAGTTTGGCTCTGCTCAGCACCAGTTGCACAGTGCAGCTGATCTCACGGTCTTCTCCTCTCAGGGTCTCTTCTTCTGGATGGGGATTTTTCACCAGAGCCACAAGCATAATACTGCCAGTCTTCTGCGACCCCTCCGCACCTTTCCAATGGGGAGGAAGAGGACTTGGAGAACAAAGACCTTTCTCTACCTCATTACCTATGTGAGTATGGGGACCCACGCAGGCAAAATACATCTGCCTCACAATACCCGTGGTATGCCCATCCCTGGATGGTACCACCTATACCATTCCCTGGCTACCTACTATGCTGGGGTAACTGGGAACACTACAGAGTACAACATACTAATCGTCCTGCTACATGGAGATAAGTCCACAACCCTCCCCCCGCCAACCCTTCAAATAGAGGTGGACTCTAATGCTGAATCTTCACTGGACATACAGACAGAAATCGCAGGGGATGATTCACCTATGGCCACTGGGGCACCTCCTTTACCCCAACAAGCCAAACTGTCCACCACATCCACATCTACGGATGAACTCTCCCACTTCCAGGACCTCTTGAGTGGTGGATGACCTCAATATTGCTTTGGAGGAAGTCTTGGATAACCAACATGAGCTCACAGACAGATTGCAAGCCACTGCTGCTACTTCCAAAATAGCACTCCCCATTAATGCAGCCATCCTGCATTATGATACTTATTACCAACAACACCAGAGACTGCGAGCCCAAAGACGTTGCCCTCCACACCCACAGCTTCCAATAAGCAAATTTGAAGCATTGGTTAAGAGCAGCCGTGGCCAACCTGGGGCTCGCAAGCCGTATGCAGCTCTTCTCCGCCCCCAGCTCCCAGGGTGTGGCTATTAAGCACAGGTGGAAAGGGCTTTATTCACATTATTTCTTGACAGAAAAGAAAAATGGGGGATGGTGACCCGTTCTAGACCTCCAGGTTTGAACAAATATGTATGAAAACAAAAATTCAGGGTGGTCATTCTTTCCACAATGATCCCAGTACTGGTGCAGGGAAATTGGTTTTCAGCTCTTGACCTCCAAGACACGTATTTCATGTTACTATCCACCTGGCACATAGATGCTTCCTCAGATTTACACTTGAGAATGACCACGATCAATACACTGTCCTTCCCTTTGGTCTTTCCGCAGTGCCATGAGTGTTTTCAAAGCTACTGACAGTTGTAACAGCATATTTAAGGAAGCAGGACCTGATAATCTTCCCATATCTGGATGATTGTCTGCTGAAGTCTCCAACCCATTCTCATGCTCTTCATGCAACATCAATGACAATGCAGTGCTTCTAAAAATTGGGCCTACAAATAGAGACAAGTCAACATTAACACCTACCCAAAAAATCCACTTCATAGGCATCTTTTTCGACTCCACCACTGGTCGAGCCTCACTGCCACAGCAAAGATTCAGAATAATCTTCAGTCTCGTACACCCTATTCACATCAGCCCACAGGTTACAGCTCGCAACTGCCTCCAGCTACTGGGACACATGGCAGCCTCCACCTTTGTCATCCCCAGTGCCTGCCTGCACAAGAGGTGCCTTCAATCCTGGCTAGCTTTGGTATACAAACCAAAATGGCACAAGCTCCTCAAGTACCTCACAGTGCTTTCTACAGTCAAAGACTCACTACTGTGGTGGACCAGCCCATTACACATATGTGAAGGGGTTCCATTTCAACAAGAACCCCCCACAACCACCATCACAACAGATGCATTTCTCAGAGGATGGGGAGCACAAATAGGAGAAACCACAATGCAGGGACTATGGTCCACTTCCAAAACCACCCTCCATATGAACCTCCTCTAGCTCAGAGCTATACGCTATGCCTGCCTCCACTTTCTCCCTGTCATCAAAGGCTGCAATATAAGGATTACGACAGACAATGTAGCATGGATGTTCTACGTGAACAGGCAGGGTGGAGCTTATTCCCTCTCTCTCTGCACGGAGGCCTTCAGACTCTGGAATTGGTGCCTCAAACGCAACATCACCATATCTGCCACATATTTACCTGGTATCCAAAACACCACTGCAGACAAACTCAGTCATTGCTTCCCCATACAACACGAGTGGGAGTTGGACAATTACGTTCTACACACCATTTTCCAGCGCTGGGGGTTTCCCCAACTCAACCTATTCGCAGCAGCCCAGAATAAAAAATGCCCACAGTTCTGTTCGAGAGCAGGGGACCCCACTTCAGGGGGGATGCCTTTTCGCTCCCATGGACCAACATGGGCTTTTTACACCTTCCCACCCATATTCATACTCCACAGGGTAATACAGAAGATCAGAAGAGACAATTCACATGTCATCTTAATAGCACTGGCATGGCCCAGTCACCCATGGTATCCCTTCCTGACGGGAATGTTGACCAATTCCCCCATCACCGTCCCACTCCAGACCAGGCTTCTATCTCAACTCAACAGCCAGATTCTTCACCCCAACATAGACCATCTCCACCTCAGAGCCTGGCTACTCAGTGGTTCTGTCATGAAGAGCTAGTGTGCTCAGAAACAGTACACACAGACCTCCTGCACAGCAGGACTCTAACCACATACACTACCTACCTCCAAAAACAGAAGAGGTACACTGCTTGGCGCACACATAAACATACCTCCCTAACCTCTGCACCTCTTCACTCAATCCTCGATTATTTACTGGAACTTAAATCCACAGGCCTCTCTACTAACTCCATCAAAGTCCATCTCGCTGCCATCACCACATTCCACAAAAGGTAGGTAATGCCACTGTATTTGCACATCCAGTCACCAAAAGATTTATGAAGGGCATCCAGGCATTATACCCTGATACCAGACCACCAACACATCTCTGGGATCTACAACTTGTCCTTAATGTACTCATGCACAAACCCTTTGAGCTTTTGGCCACATACTTTCTCTTACACCTCTCCATGAAAACAGATTTCCTGGTCGCAATCACCTCTTCCAGAAGGTGGGAGAACTCGGAGCTCTCATGACAGACCCTCCAAATACCACCTTCTTTCGAGATAAAGTTATGCTTTGCACACACCCTACATTTCTACCCAAAGTGCATTCTTTCTTCCATCTAAACGAATCCATTCACTTAGCATTCTTCCCAAAACCACACGCCAGTGGTTTCGAGTCTGCCATGCACACATTAAATGTGCACGGGGCGTTATCATTCTATTTAAATAGAACTAAACCATTCAGAAAGACTCCTAAGCTCTTTGTCTCTACTGTGCCACGATCTCAAGGAAATGCCATCTCCAAGCAGAGATTGTCTAAATGGATAACCAACTGCATATGCTTGTGCTACCAGCTCAAACAAGTCCAGCCTCCTGACTCCATCAGAGCACATTCTACATGTTCCATCTCTACATCTACGGCCTTCCTACGCAATGTTCCCCTTGTCAACATATGCAAGGCAGCCACATGGGCATCAAACCTCATGTTTGCACAACACTATGCCCTCTTATAAGACACTGCAGCTGACACTAGAATGGGCAGAGCTGTTTTCTCTGCAGCCTGCCAGCCTGATCCAAATCCCCTGCCATTCTAAGGAATGCTGCTTATAGTCGCCTGAGTGGAGGACCCACAGGGACATCTCTCGAAGGAGAAGAGGAGGTTACTCACCTATGCAGCAACTGATGTTCTTCGAGATGAGTGCCCCTGTGGGTGCTCCAATACCTGCCCTCCTCCCCTCTACTTCAGCTATGACACTTGTCAGTTGTAGAGAAGGAACTGAGGAGCCCAGACAGTGCGTGTCCTATTTATACTAATACAGCTTGTCGGGCAGGCAAAATGCACGCACGGCCGGAGGGAAAGGGGGAGTATTGCTGAGAACATTTCTGATCAAAGACAGTGGGATACACCTTGAGCACCCATAGGGACCCTCATCCGAAGAACATGCATAGGTGACCTCTTGCACTTACGTGGTCCAATAAACTTGACTGCCCCTGAGAACTCTGAATGGCTGGTTGGCATTAGTTTACCTGCCCATACACCACCCAGCTAGACTTGGTGGTGAGAGTGACCTCCTTATGTTCTCACCTCCCTAGACTGGTAGACTAATCCAGCCAGTGTATGTATAGATACTCCATTTTACCTCCTGCAGTCATTGCTCGCATTAATAGTAGATGCAACTGCTCTAGGATGGGGAGTCCACCTATGTTTTCTACAGACTCAGGTTCCATGATTTTAGAAGACTTAGCTTTATACATCAATGTCAGAAAATTGAAAGCTGTCAAACTGCGGTATTGAGTAGTTCTACTGTAGATCGGGGAAGCAACCTGTTAATTATCATAGACAACCTTGCAGCAATGTTCTGTCTCAATTAGCAGTTCAGAGCCTGTTCTTCTACGTAAGAACATAAGAACGGACATACTGGATCTGATCAAAGGTCCATCTAGCCTAGTATCGGGTCTTCCAACAATGGTCAATGCCAGATGCCCCAGAGGGAGTGAACAGAACAGGTAATCATCAAGTGATCCCTCTCCTGTCATCCACTTCCAACTTCTGAGAAACAGTGGCAATGGACACCATTCCTATCCATCCTGGCTAATAGCCATTGATGGACCTAACCTCCATGAATGTATCTAGTTCTTTTTTTGTATCCTGTTAAAGTCCTGGTCTTCACAACATCCTCTGGCAAGGCGTTCCACAGGTTGACGTGGATTGCATGAAGAAAAACTTCCTTTTGTACGTTTTAAACCTGCTACCTATTAGTTTCATTGGTGACCCCGTAGTTCTTATATAGTGGGAGTAAGTAAATAAAACTTCTCCTTGTTCACTTTTTCCACACCACTCATGATTTTATAGACCTCTATCATATCCCTCCTTAGTCTCTTCTTTTCTGAGCTGAAAAGTCCAAGTCTTTTTAAACTCTCTCTATTTGGCACCTATTTCAAACCCCTAATCATTTTTGTTGCCCTTTTCTGAACCTTTTCCAATGCCAGTATATCTTTTTTGAGATGAGGCATCCACATCTGTACACAGTATTCAAGATCTGGGCACACGATGGTTTTATATAGAGGCAATAAGATACTTTCTGTCTTATTCTCTATTCCTTTTTTAATGATTCCTAGCATTCTGTTTGCTTTTTTTACTGTGCTGCACACTGAGTGGGTGTTTTCAGAGTACTGTCCACAATGACTTCAAGATCCCTCTTTGAGTAGTTGTAGCTAAATTAGTCCCCATCATATTGTATGTATAGCTGAGATTATTTTTTCCAATGTGCATTGCTTTACATTTATCAACATTAAATTTCATTCGCCATTTTGTTGCCCAGTTCCTTAATTTGGTGAGATCTTTTTGAAGCTCTTCACACGTCTGCTTTGGTCTTAACGATCTTGATCAGTTTGGTATCATCTGCAAATTTCTCTACTCTGTTAAGAGGAAACTGTACTCTGGAAGTTCTGTAATGTTTACCAACTGAAAAAATCTAGAAGCTTTTTACTTGCTGGGGATAAAAATCACCATGAGTTGTCTTTTCATTCAGAAGTGGCCAAATACTACTACAAGCAATGGGTTTCCCCAAGGAGTCTTTTTTGTAACAAACTCCAACAGAAATTTTTGACAGTTATGTTCCCTATGGGGTCACAGGCTGAATTTCTTTAACAGATGTGTTTTTACCGCCATGATCAGGTTGGCACCTCTGTTCTTTCCACCAATCCTCTTCATTCACACATTCTCTACTCTTCTGTCAGTGTAGGTTAACCTCCAGTTTCACATCCTCTAGACTTGGACCCAATTTCCCAAGATCATGGTCCCTTCATTTAAGTGCATGGATCTTCTATAGGTGGATACAGGAGAGCAGTCATGCTCAAAGGAGGTTCAAGAGATCCAGCTTAATATTAGGAAACCTTCTACCATAGCTAATTTCCTTTCTAAATGGAAATGTTTTTCCATCTGGTCTTGCTAGTATGCAATATCTTTGTCCGTTTTTCAGTTCAACATTTCCTGGACTATTTATCATATGTGAAACACCAAGATTTGGTAGTTTTTTCAATGAAACAATGTATATTGGCAAAACTGGATAGTCTCTATGTCAAAGGGTAAATGAACACAAATGATTTATTAGAAATGGTAACACACATGAACCTGTAGGGGAACATTTTAGCCCACATGGGCACTCATTAATGGATTTAAAAGTAGCCATCCTTCTACAAAGGAATTTCACAAGCCAACTAGAGAGAGAGAGAGAGCGAGCAGAATTGGCCTTCATATGCAAATTTGATACTGTTTCCCTTTACCTGAATAAAGACATGAACTGAATGGCCCATTATAAAATCAGCTTTCCTTACATTTAATACCTCATTGACTTCGAAAGCTAAGTATGGGATACTTCCAGCCCGCTTACTTAGCCCAATCAGCACCAGCACTACAACTGATTGATAGATACTTTTTTTCCTTCTTCCCTCTCCCTTCTTTTTCTGTTATAAATTCTGAGAGTCCCCTTTTTTCTCCACTCAGGCTCATCTGAAAAAGTGGGTTTTGCCCACAAAAGCTCATGATATATTTTTTAGTGTGTAAGGTGCCACAGAACTACTCATTGTTCAATGAAAGTACATCTGACAGCTATTTTAACAGTCCTCCCTAAAGTGGACAATCACTTTTTCCTCCAATGACAAGTCCATAGGGTTTTTTGAAAGGCTTAGTCAAATTATACACTCAAGTGCAAGACCCTGTTGGATCTAAACTTAGTATTGTCAAGTCTTATGGATTCCCCGTTTAGACCATTGGCTACCTCTTCTCTGCTGCAGCAATCAATAAAGGTGTCATTTTTGGTGTCCATTAGTTCAGCCAGAACAGTAAGGGAGCTGCATTCTTCAGTGTTCAGGCTTCAACATATGATCTTTATTAAGGACAAGGTTTACCTGCATTCTTATTCAAAGTTCATCCCAAATATGCTGTCATCTTTCCACTTCACCCAGCCGGTCAATTTGCCCATATTATATCAAAGCCATATTCAAGCAGGGAAGAATAGTGTTTGCAAACCTTGGATGTCAGAAGAGTTCCATCATTCTATCTGGACAGAACAAGGTACTTAAATAAATCCTCCCAGATGTCCATAATAGTGGCAGACAAAAGAGAGGACAGTTCATCTCCACCCAGAGAATTTGCTCCTGGAATGCCTCCTGTATACACATGTGCTATGACTTGGCTAATGTCACGCTACCTAGCAGAGTGACAGCTCATTTGACAAAACTTAAAAAAACAACAAATAGTCCTGCAGCATCTTAGAGACTAACAAAAAATGTAGATGCTATCATAAGCTTTTGTGGGCACAACCCACGATATTGCAGTTGGCCTCATAAGCCTTTTTGGCACTGGTTGCAGTTGCAGACAGTTATAGAGAAGCAACTTAATGCTCAATCCATGCATTTGCTTCCTACTGTATCATGGCTTAAGACTGCAGTGACAATGCTAGTGTTGGGTGTGGTCTTTTCCAGTCTTTATTGAAATAGACTGTGATCACCCCTCCTATTCTTATAACTTGTGAGTCACCAAAAATGGAAAGCACATGGGCAATTACTCGAAGAGGAAAAAACAGTTACTGACCTGCTACATCACTGTTGTTCAAAATACGTTGCACTTGACCATTCCACAAACTGCCTTCCTACCCCTCTATAAGGGAGATCTGGCAAGAAGGAACTGAAGGAGAATAAGGGGTGGCTCTGTTATTTTATATGAACACAGAGTATGTGCATACAGTGGCATACAGCAGCAAGGGGACCTTCAAGCCTCCCAGTGAGTACCACTGAGGGAAGAAGTTTCCAATGGTCTTGCACTAAGCACACAAATCCAAAAGCAGAGTGGACATTAGGGATGTAAAATCCTGTTTGTTTAGTTAATGGGTTAAACATTAACCGGGCCAAGCCTTCCGCAAATGGGGGCTGTTCCGGCTGGATTAGGGCACCCACCCCTCCCTGCCCTCAGTGGGCCATGGTAGGCAGTTACCGTTCACCTCCTTAGTGGACATATCCACACATTTTAAAGATCAAAAGTTTGTGAATTCATTAGTAGCTCTTTTATTCAAATTATCCAAATGCTTCTTATCCAAAAATTCTATTTTTCTTAATCCACAATGTGTCCCCCTTTAGTCCTATGTTAGTTAATAGCACTTTAGTTCACTCCATTATCCAAAATGTTCAGCTATCAGGCCACTTGGATAAAAAAGAAAGGTACTATAACCTGACAGGAAAAAAAAAATCCTTTTTCCTCTTAGTCCATTCCACCTAAAGAAGCATTCTAAGTGTTATGCAAAAAAGGGGAATATTCTTCAGAGTTATAAGAGATTTCCTTTGGTCCATACTAAAGTAATCTTGATAACCCAAGTGAAGATATGTACACACATTTACATAATCTGGATGGCACACATCTGAAAATGTCCTTAAAAGAAACTTTCTCTCCAAATAGTCTGGGAAATTCACCAAGAATAATTCAGTATTAATCAAAAGAAAACTCTTCTTAGTGTCTTCTGTTGGTCCTGTGCATCTTCTTGGTCATTTTCAGGACTTCTCATTATTCTAATTTCTAAACATTCAGTTTTTAACTCTGCCTTTCAGAGTCACAGTTCATATACAGGTTGGTATTATGTGCAAATAAATCAGCTGTGTAATGCAGCACCCTTAAGTCATTTATTTTCTTCCTGAATAATAGGCCCTAACTTAATTTGAGATTCTTATTGCCAAAGGAGGTGGCTGTGCCACTGAAGACCAGGAAAAACTTTGAGTTCTATATCAAGAACAGCAGATGGACCTTGGGGTCATACACAAATTGCTAACCAAGAGCTAGAGACCTGATCCAAAGTCTCTTCAGGTTAATAGAGACACGATCATTGACTTGAATGGACTTTGGATCAAAATTATTACATAACAAGCAAAACAAAAAAAGTTTTGGTACTGTTTGATGTCGTTGGATTGAGATTAGGGATGTCAACATATTGATGACTACACGATTAACCAATACCTGGGCTTATCAGTTAATCTCTTTGACTACACATACTCTTCCCCCCTCCGCTCCCCATATCAGAGGCAGCAAGGAGGGGGAGGCGGGAGCCGGTGCCTGTGAGAAGCCGGCTTTTAAGTGGGGCAGGCGGGAGCTGATGCAGACAGTGGCCCACGGGTATTGGCTCCTACAGAGCCACCTTTCCCCCTTTGCTGCCTCCCACAGAGGCAGTGGTGGGGCAGGCGGAGCTGGTGCTTGAGGCGAGTCCCCACTGTGAGTACTGGCTCCTTCTCCCACCCCTCCCACCTCCCCGGCGCTGCTGCCTCTATTAGAGGCAGCAGGAGGGGATGGGAGGCTGCCACAGAGAAGCGTCTGTCCGCCGCAGGCTCAGGCTTGCTTCCAGCAGAGACTTCTCTGTGGGTGTGGGCACAGCCTCTGTCCACGGGGAATTTGGGCCCCTATGGGCAGGGGCTGCCGCTGTCCCATGCTGTTGCCTTTGTATCAGAGGCAGCGGGGCAGGGCAACTGGCAGGAGCTGGTCTGCATGGGGAGTCTTTTAAACTGGCTCCCCTCGCAGACCGGTTCCCGCCTGCCACCCCACGCTGCTGCCTCTGATACACTCCTTGGGAGTTGGGCAGGAAGTATACTGGCTGCTAAATTTGATGTTACATGACTATTCAATTACACACTATCTAACATCCCTAATTGAGATACAAGACAGTTTTTTATAATCATTATTAAACACACAGTGTATAAATGTATGTGACTTTTATTTTTAGAATTAAAATATATCTCTTGTCATGCCTTCATTTTTAATCGTTGCGGTAATGCTGATCTGTGTGCTGATTAAAGAAAGTTGAGTGAAGAGAGGACATCTTTTAATGTTTAGGAAAAAACATTTCCTTAATAATAATAATAATAATAATAATAATAAAATCTGGTATGTAATAGAATCCTTAATTTGAAGCAGCTTCTTTTCTTAAAATTAGCTGCATTGGTGAATCTGTCTTCAGTTATTTTTCCCCCAGCAAGCATGAGGATTGTTGGTAATGGAATTCTGACATGTCAAATTATTTTAATGGACTCTTGTTGGGATAGGTGAGTGAGGAGGAGGTATGCATCGGGTGAAGGTAATAAGGAATTACTGTCTCTTTATATTAAGGAAAATTTAGAGAGGCTAGCATTAATATCCTCATAACACATTAGTCTTATCTGGTAAGTGGTGCTTGCTCTAAAGTCTAAAGGAAGCAGCTCTTTAGTATTAACAAATCTGCTTCTCTACTGTAGTGAAGATTCAGAATAGGACATGGAGTGTTGCAGTGGGGGAGATTGCTTGTCTGGCATCATAAATGTGAAACCTTTTGAAATAGTCTTCTGTAGTCTGAGAAACAAAGAGATTCCATAAATTTAGCTGTTTAATTGTTGTGTGAATATTTCTGTAAAAGTACAGTACCAACAAGTATTTTGTTTTTCATTTAAATATGAGCGGAAGGGAGGATGGGAGTGAACTTTTTGGGACATTTTTCCATGCTTGTTTCTTTGACTGTTCTCTTCTTACTGAATGTATGGACTGGAAGTGGGGCAGAACAAGGTGTGTTTTACAACTACTGTGATATATTAATGCAATGATGATGACAGGACTAACATCAGGAAGTTGAGTTCAGAAGGATGGAGGGTCATCAGGGAAGTCACTTATGTGTTTAAGCGTCTCGTTAATATTTTTAAGTGCTAGTACATCTGTTGCTGCTTTTGCCTTAATCCCACATGAATTTAGGAGTCTGAGTCACACTTCTGATTTATAGTTGATTAAATCTTTTTACAGTAGTCTACCCCCATTTATCTCCCACAAAAACACAATTATGAAAGTCTTACTTGCTCATTTCAGAGCACTGTTTCCAGCTTCAGTCTCAGCAATGGCTGTCAGACAATAGAAGAGACAATGACCAAGTGGGGATACAGAATAATGGCCCCTGTTGTCTTTAAAAAACACAAAAGTGGTAATTTGTAATAGCTGAAGTGAAATGTTAAAGCTGTTGGCACCATGTACAATCTGCTAAATGGTAAATCTGGATGTTAGTATTGGCATGAATTTCCAGTGTGTCTAGGCTTTTACTAGTGAGAAATACCTATATAATATAAACATACCATTCTGTGATTTGTGTTTGGAGTGCCAAACTTGAACTAACCGGAAAAAAGTGTCCAAGGCCTGGTAGCTATACGAGAGAGAAGCTGCCAGTTGCTCCTAGTCTTTAAACTATTCTTCCTTTTTTACTTGATTGTGGGCCTTCTGTTTAACATTTATTTACAGCTACCTCTTTTTTTTTTTTCTGTCCTTTTTTTTATTCCTATTTCTAAGGTGCAATGAAATCCACTTTGAGTCTAATCCAGAGAGGGAAGCAAGGCATATAGGGAGTACAGAATTTTATAATAGACCTGTTAATTCAGTTTATCCTTGGCCAAGATTCTTCTCCATTGTTGTCTGCAATCAAATTGCTAATGATATTGAGTATGGCTGATCCACTTTCACAGATAGCTTTTTAAAAAATGTCATAGCTTTGAGTGATAGCCCAGAAGATACTGAAGGACACAAACTCTGAAAGAATCACAGGCAGACTGTGGATTTCTCAAATAATTGTTTGAGATTCCTTGCATCTTATTCCAAAACCTAATTGCTGAGAGACTAAATAAATTGGAGAAACTAAATAAATTCTTTGCTACAGTCTTCACAGCTGGAGATGTTAGGGAGATGCCCAAACCTGAACCATTCCTTTTAGGTGACAAATCTGAGGAATAGTCCCAGATTGAGGTGGCGTGGCATTAGAGGAAGTTTTAGAACAAACTGATACACTTAACAGTAACAAGTCATTGGGACCAAGAGTTCTGAAAGAACTCAGATGTGAAATTGCGGAACTATTAACTGTGGTTTGTAACCTGTCTTTTAAATCAGCTTCTGTACCAAATGACTGGAAGATAGCTAATGTGATGACAATATTTAAAAAGGGCTCGAGAGGTGATCCTGGCAATTACAGACTGAAAAGTCTAATGTCAGTCCCGGGCAAATTACTTGAGACTATAGTAAAGAATAGAATTGTCAGGCACCTAGATAAATATAATTGGTTGGGGAAAATTTAACATGGCTTCTGTAAAGGGAAATCGTGGCTTACTAATCTACTAGAGTTTTTTGAGGGGGTCAACAAACATGTGGACAAGGGGGATCCAGTGGATATAGTGTACTTAGATTTCCAGAAAGCCTTTGACAAGGTCCCTCACCAATGGTTCTTATGTTAAAGTAAATTGTCACAAGATAAGAGGAAGATCGTCCCATTGATAACTGGTTAAAAGATAGGAAGCAAAAGGTACAAATAAATGGTAAGTTTTCAGAATGGAGAGCGGTAACTTGTGGTGTCCCCAAGAGTCGTACTGGGACCAGTCCTATTCAACATATGTATAAATGATCTGGAGAAAGGGGTAAACAGTGAGGTGGCAAAATTTGCAGATGATATTAAAGTGCTCAAGACAGTTAAGACCAAAGCAGACTGTGAAGAACTTCAAAAGGATCTCTCAAAACTATGTGATTGGGCAACAAAATGGCAAATGAATTTTAATGTTAATAAATGCAAAGAAACACACACTAGAAAAAATAATCCCAGCTATACATACAATATGATTGAGACTAATTTAGCCACTAACCACTCAAGAGAGAGATCTTGGAGTCATTGTGGATAGTTCTCTGAAAACATCCAGTCAATTGTGCAGTGGCAGTTTAAAAAGCAAACAGAATGTTAGGAATCATTAAAAAAGGGATAGATAATATCTTATTGCCTTTATATAAATCCATAGTATGCCCACATCTTGAATACTGCAGACAGATGTGGTCACCTCATCTCAAAAAAGATATATTGGAATTGGAAAGGGTTTAGAAAAGGGCAACAAAAATTATTAGGGGTTTAGAATGGGTGCCAAATGGAGAGATTAAAAAGACTTGGACTTTTCATCTTAGAAAAGAAGAGACTAAGGGAGGGATATGATAGAGGTCTATAAAATCATGAGTGTTGTGGAAAAAGTGAATAAGGAAAAGAACTGAGGAGTCACCAAATGAAACTAATAGGTAGCAGGTTTAAAACATACAGAAGGAAGTTTTTCTTCATGCAATCCATGTCAACCTGTGGAACTCCTTGCCAGAGGATGTTGTGAAGACCGGGACTTTAACAGGATACAAAAAAAGAACTAGATACATTCATGGAGGCTAGGTCCATCAGTGGCTATTAGCCAGGATGGGTAGGAATGGTGTCCGTCACCACTATTTGTCAGAGGTTCGAAATGGATGACAGGAGAGGGATCATTTGATGATTACCTGTTCTGTTCACTCCCTCTGGGGCATCTGGCATTGACCATTGTTGGAAGACCAGATACTGGGCTAGATGGTCCTTTGGTCTGACCCAGTATGTCTGTTCTTGTGTTGTAATGTTGTGACAGTTCTACTTCTGTATATGACTGCTTTCATGGGTGGAAGATAGAAATCCAGAGTTTTCCAGGGCATTAGTTGAATTTAAAATGTATGGGTTTTTCCCCCCCACAAAGGCACCTTAAACCAGTGGAGTGATTCAGTAGGAAAAAGGCAGTTGTAGTCAGTAATATCTTTTCCCCCAGGGTTACTGAAAGTAATAAAAAAAAAAAGTAGTAAAGAGAAAGCAGTAAAGAGAAAGCAAAAAACTACCCACAGTGAAATTCAATATAAGACTGACCCCTAAGTCTGACCTTCCCAAAGGTTCCATCTCTGTTTTGGTTTTTTCCTTTTTTTTTCTGCAATCCTCTTTTCTTTCTGTGAGGATGGCTTTGGGGAACATTTTACATATAATTGTATGTACTACTCAGTTTGCTTTACTATGTTATAACTGTTCTGTTAGCAGTGTTGTTAACAGGATGCAAAATACCAATGTGATTTATGTTTTTGCAGAGTTGGGTTGCCAATCTCTCAGTTTCACAAGAGTTTCCCAGAACCAGGTTCTGTCTCCAAGAGGCTGCTAAAGTCAATGTGGGAGATTTTAGGCCACTAAAAATCTGGTGGCTCAACAGAGCTAAGGCAGGTTACCTGCCCGCCTTAGCTCCATGCCACTCCTAGAAGCAGCCAGCATGTCCATGTGGCCCATGGGGAGGGCCAGGGCATGTCTGCATGATTACCTGCCTCAAGCACTAACTCCACAGCTCCAATTAAGGATGTTAAGTATCATGTAATTGACTAATCGAATAGTCAATAGGGCGGTGCTGCTGCTTTGAAACGTCGTGGCAGCGCGGCACAGCTGATCCCAGGCTCCGTGTGGTGCAGCCTTTTTGAAACACCACTGCGGTGTTTCAAAGTGGCAGCACCACACGGAGTCCAGGGCTCAGTGTGGCGCTGCTGCTTTGAAGTACCTCCCTGCTCCCCCTCCTCCCCCCCCTTGCTGCCTCTGTTTGATAGAGGCAGCAAAGGGGGGGAGTGACTAATCGACTATCCAATAAGTATTTGCTTATCGGGTACAGGCAGTCCCCGGGTTACGTACAAGATAGGGACTGTAGGTTTGTTCTTAAGTTGAATTTGTATGTAAGTCGGAACTGGTACATATTGTAGGGGAAACTCTAGCCAAACATTTCTCCAGAGCTCAGTTTTATTCTCCCACACCTCACTTCCTCAGTCCTTTATTCTCAAGCTGAGGTGTCTGCTGAGAAAAGCCGCTCCGCGTCTCCCTGGTCTGCTGGGGGCCCCAGCAGACCAGGGAGGCTAGTGTTTCTGCCGTGAAGGGCGTGGGCGGCGGGACCACGGCGTCTCGGCGGTCTGCTGGGAAGCGCAGCTAGTGCGGGGTTGCCTCACACCGTTTGTAAGTAGGGATCCGATGTATGTCGGATCCATGTAACCCGGGGACTGCCTGTAGTCGACTAGTCCTTAACATCCCTAGCTCCAAATGGCTGGGAACTGTAGGAACATGCTATCTGCTCCCAGGAGGGGCAGGCAGAGAGTCTGCCTTAGCCTGGCTGCTCTGCGAACCAGAAGCCCTCCAGGCAAGTGTTGCCTGGCCAGAGCATGCACCTCTCACCTCCTCCCGCACCCAACCTCTTGTCTCATCCCTGAGTCTCCTGCTGCACGCAGACTGCCTCCCAAAACCTGCACCTCGCACTTATTCCCGCATCCCTATGCATTTCCCCAGACTTAGCTCAGAGCCCCCACCTCAGAGCTCCATCCAAACTCCTTCCCAGAGCCCGCATTCCTCACCCCCTTGTGCACTCAAAGCACCTACCCCAGCCCTGAACTCCTTCCAGCACAGCACCCAAACTCCCTCCAAAACTTGCAACTTTTATCCCCACCTGCAACCCAACCCACTGCTCCAGGCTCAGCCCAGAACCCCTCCCCTCCCCCCATACCCTCTGGCTCAAGTCTAAAGCCCACATGCCCTGCTGCACCACAGAGCCCTGCCCTAGCCCGGTAAAAGTGAGTTAGGGTGTGGGGCAGTGACAGAGGAAGGGGGATGGAGTAAGAGGGGAGTGCCCTTGAAGAAGGGGTGAGGCAGGGGACAGAACAAGGGTGTTTGGGTTTATGTGATTAAACAGTTGGCAGCCCTACTGCAGAGAAGAAAAATGTTGATTTGTATCCATTTGTGAGTTCACTGAACTGCTAAATATTACTCAAGTGTGTCACCAAAGTGCCAAAAAGCTAATGTCACTCACCATTCAATTCATACTTACTAGAACGTGCAGAGCCTTCTTATTTCTTCCTTCTTCAAGGGCAATGTCTAAATCCATTTGAGACCCTGTATATCAACTATTATGAAATTTAGAAAGTCACATTAGAAGATTTTTTCCTCCTATGTTTGCATCTAGCTTTCTGGTACAAGTTGGAGAGTTCTGTTTAGGTTTTTATAAATTGCCCAATCCGTTGTGATGTCTAGATGCAAAACAGAAAAGCAAGCAAGAGAGATTTTTCCGTTTTAAAGGGCTCCATCTATCACTTGGTTTTGCTACTTACTACAGATCTGATTTTTTTTTTCTTTTTTTTCTTCTCTGGAGTTCCATGTTTTACATATATAAACAACTCATACCAAAAAATGTTTTTGGCAGAACCAGGGGCAAGGAATAGAATAATTAATGATGCAGTTTAACAAAAACTCATTATGTCATGCGTAGTAAGATGAGGGTGTGAAACATAAGCCCAGGTATCACAGGCCGGGTATGAGGCGTGAGGCCTAGACAGCAATGGTCAAGATTTTGCTAATATAAAGCAAAGTTAAGCTGTGAGAAAGAGGCAGGCCCTGCTCATAGAAATTGGCAAAAACAGGGCTATTACTACAGAAACACTCAGACCTAAGAGGTACTAGGCGCAGGCTGTGCACACATTCCAGAGGGGTCATAACAGAACACCTCGTTAAGAAACATCTTAGTTCCAACACACATCCCACAAATAACATACATACCAACTTAGGTTCAGGAGTGGGTTGAAATTGACAGCATGATGGATAGTAATGGAAACCCCTCTGGTGTGAGTAAGGGGTGGTAAAGGCAACAGAGAGTGTCAACCTGATAGGTCACAAGTGATGTGTAACTTGTGTATACCTGTGTATAAAAGTGCACCCCAAAGGGTGATCATCAACTGACCATGGGGCGGGAGGGGGCACTAAAATCCTGAGTGCTTAGTTGTGTGTTAGTCCATTGTCACGGCTTACATAAGGTGTAATGGCACAGCGGCAAGTCTGCTTGATGACAGCTATTACTGTATGTTGCTTGGCAATAAACCTACTTGGGTGCTTTCAATTCTTATCTGATTTGTGGTCTCTGGGGGCTCTCTAGGGAGTCTGTTGTGTTAAGTAATTGCACATAGTGCGTTAGACAGGGGAGCACACACATGCACGCAGCCAAAAGTTTATCATGTGCTCCTCACAGCATCATTCAAAAAGAAACTATTAATTTACAAAATAACAGTTCTCTGATGGAGTAAAGGACCTGTCAGGAACCCATCGAGATGATTCTGCCTGACTGACGACACCATGCTTTGGAATATCAGTGCTGTATGTGTTTTTTAGGCTCTGCTACTCATTTCTGACATTTATATTGTTTTATGGGGACAGGTGGGAAGGCTCACAATGGAGTGGATATGAGTTAGAGAAATTCCCATGATTTTTCTCAGCTGATTTGTCTGAGTCTGGAAAAACAAATTTATAACTAAACTCTACTTACTGATTAGACTGTAGGTGGCTGATATGCTGAGGGAGAAGAGGGTGACTTATTGACAGTTGTTTGCATGAGTGCGCTTTCCAATAATGCCTGGAACTCTAGCATCTGCATAAATGTTTTCAGAGGATGCCTGTATGGCTGCATGACATTTTAGGGCAAGTAATTAAACAGATACTGTAGAGATTTTGCTGATAACATTAATATGCAAAATATCCTTTGCACATTTATTTCAAGTAACAGTTTCCAAATAGACACAACAGCAATGATTTTTACACGTTAATACTATAGCACCGTTTCAGCCTGTTCTGGCAACAACAATAGGACCTACTTCTGTCCTTCAGTATTCACTTTCCAGAATGGTGTGATTTGCTAGGCTGGGTACCTTGAGTTCTTAGATATTTGCCTGGGCACAGGACAGCGTGTATGTGTAGACTTAACTTTGATTTCCAGCTTCCTTTTTATAAATCATTTTCCAGTTGTTCACAGCTGTATAGATGGGCCTTACTAGATCCTATGAAGCAAAATGGAATGGACAGTCCCAAACTCTACATCCGAACCAAGGAGAAGATTCCAAAGAATGTAGTCAACACCACTGACTAATGTAGACAAGCTAATAAACATTTTTCAAGGCTGGCACAGTTAACACTCTATAATGAGATTTTTGGGACTCGCTACTTCATTCTTTTTTGAGAAGTTGATGGAATTGATCCTGAAGTAGTTTTGAAAACATTGAAAGATTTTATCTGCATCAGAAGGACTCAACAAGGGTTGAAATCTTACTCGTGCAACATAAGTTTTTAATATGAAAACCTGTTCATTAGTTTTGTGGGAAGCTCCCTTATTGTAACTGAACAGGTCATTGTCGCCCTGTAAATCCATTTCATTCACATTCTTCTTTGAACAGCAAGCACTATAGAAAAGTATCTTGAATACCTTTTTGAAAGTTAGCTACGTGTTATATCCTGCCCTACGGACTAGACACAAGTCTTATTAGACTATCTCCACCTGATAGTGGTAACAGAGATCTGCACAGCTCTCTTGGCAGGTAGATCTACAGCAGTACTGTAACAGATTAGAAGTGCCAAGCTTGAGAACCAGCATCACTCTGCACTGTTCAAGTCTAGTGGGGGACATGTCCCATCCCATGGAGATAGGCATCTAGAAATAAGATTCTTCTTTAAACTGTAGTAACACTACCAGGATGGCAGATTCAGAACCAGATCTCTTTCCGAATCTCTTCAAAATCAACTGTTATTCCTTATACTCTGTGTTCTGTAAAATACTTCCAGAGAAACAGTGGGAGCATTTCAACACCAAGAACTGAAAGGACAGAAAACACAGGCATAGATTTGCTACTGCTTCTTCCCTCATTTCAGCTGCTTATCAGACAGCATGTGGGATGTAAGGAGCAAAGGTGTTCATATGGATGAGAGAGGCCTACAACTGCAGAGAAGTAGTCTAAGTCCTTGTTACTTTAAAATCAGTGTTCCAAGGTGGGTGATTACAGTGTGAGCTAATGTAGCCTACAACACCAGAGATGCATAGAATGTGTCCCCAGTTCGCTCATTTTACTTGATTTTTAAATCAATGGTTGGCATGCTTCAAGAAATCAAAGTATTCTCACCAGCCTAAAATGGCTTGTTTTTCAGTCTTGTGGCCAAGTCATCACTGCAGAGACAGGGATGTACATTTACTGTCAGAAATACCTCATACAAGCATATTCTCTTGGTAAAACTTGGCATTCAGTTCCCTTGGCACTACTTCTTCCAAATTACATTGTGTGTGTAAACAAGTATTTTTTTTTATACATATATATTTAATCCTGACCCCCTCAGCGCACTTCAGTGGCCTTTGAATATAGGCAGGACACTTAAGCTTGCAGCTATGAAGAGATTCTTAATAAAAAATGAATATATGGGGATATTACGCTTCAGATGCTTGAAATCCAAACTTGACTTCCCACCAGAACTTCAAGTGGATTTTTCATGCAACAGCATTTGAGGAAAAACTGAAGCTACGCTTGGCTGAAACTGTACAGACATCTGTCCTGTTTTCTTAATAGGTTAACATTTGCTTCAGACAATAAAATATTTTTTCCCACCTGGACATGGTGAATTGCAAAACTGCAATGCTGTGTTTCCCTTCTTCCTCACCTGCCTGTGAGAGTGCATGAGGAAATCCAAAGGTCTGCTACTGTTCCACCTCTGCTTGCTTTTAAGCTTCTTTGGAACTGCACACTAACTTTTTCTTTACAAACAACCCTTTCTTACCTGTACTATCTTATCTGAAAGGACTGTGGTATCACAGTTGCTGAGGGCAAGCACATCTGTCTTGCTTTGCTACATTTTTCCTTCGCTGTATTATGCACTACCTCTTCCTTCACTTCATCTTTCCCTCCTTTTTTTGCGAAGATATTTTGATAGCACTTAGTTGTTAATGGGCTCTGATTCTTATTTCCAAATTAGTCTGCTTCACCTGGTCTCCCATCATTTTCCAGGATAACCTGCGTAAAAAGGATGATCGGATTGAAGAATTGGAAGAGGCGCTGAGAGAGAGTGTGCAGATAACTGCAGAGCGGGAAATGGTGCTAGCACAAGAGGAATCAGCCAGGACTAATGCTGAGAAACAGGTCTGCAATCTTATACAGTCATTGATGTTGCTGTTAGGCAAATAAGAGGTACAGCCTGACAATATAGTAATAATCATTCTTAGCCTTTGAATTGTGCCTTACCTTTTGGGGATCCTAAAGCACTGTGCAGACATTACTAGTGTGCTCCATATCTGTCCTTTCCTGAAACGAAAAATGAGTATTTGATGTACTGTGGTTTTGAAAGAGAGGTTGGTATGACATTCCTTTCTGACGTGTCCACATCAATTATATATTCCTGTGTGTAAATATGTTCACACATACTGTACTATATATATTGGATTATTATTAACTTGTATTACCATGGCACATAGGAGTGATATAGACAACAAGATACCATTGTGCTAGGCACTATACAGCTACAAAACAAAAGGAAGGTAAGAGTCGCAAAGAGTTTGTAATCTTAGTGTAAGACAAGGGACAATAGATGGGGAGTACAAAGGAACAGTGAGAAGTTAGAGGTCAGCTGAATGGTGAGCAATGGTCTCAGCACACCTGCATCTTAGCCTTTTTCAAGTTTTTTAAAGGCATAATGGAGCAAATAACTAAGCAATCAGTTTAACACCTAGAAGATAATAAGGTTAGAAATTCCAGTTAGCATGGATTTGTCAAGAACAAATCATGTCAAACCAACCTAATAGCTTTCTTTGACAGTATAACAAGCATTGAGGATAGTGGTAAGAAATAGATGTGGTAAATCTTGACTTTATTAGGGCATTAGATATTGTCTTGCATACCATTCTCATAAACAAATTAGGAAAATGCAGCCTCTCTGGAGCCACTATAGCAGGTATGGGCAAAAGGGCCTCTGCTGGCCATATCAAGTGAGTTGATCCAGCTCGCGGAGGCCCTGCCACTCCCCCGTCCTCAGACCAGTTAGAGCCTGGGGTTGGGGGGAAAGCACATGAAGTTTCCTCTGCCCTGCCAAGAGTGTGCGGCACTTAGAAGCACCACACGCTCCTGGCAGGGTGGGAGGAGACTTCGCGCACTGATTGGCCTGGGTATGGGGAGAACATGCAAAGTTTCCTCTGCCCTGCCTCCGCCCTGCAAGGAGCGCACAGCCCTTAGAAGCGCTGCGCGCTCCTGGCAGGGCGGGAGGAGACTTTGCGTGCTCCCCTGCCCCCAAGCCCTGATTGGCTTGGGGATGGGAGTATGCGAAGTTTTCTCCACCCTGCAAAAAGCGTGTGGTAGAGCAGGAGGAGACTTCATATGTTCCCCCATCCCCAAGCCCTGATTGGCCTGGAGGTAGAAGGAGGAGCATCTGAAGTCTCCTCTTACCACCCGGGGCATGGGCACCTAGGGGGAACCTCGGGGGGGGGGCGGCACTTCATGCGCTCCCCTACCCCCAGACCAATTATGGTCTGTGGGTGGTGAAGCAAGGAAGTATTCTGGCCCTGCCCCTTCCTCTTGAGGCCCCACCCCTTCTGGTGAGGCCCGGGGCCACTTCAACAATTTCTGAAGTGGCCCCCAGCAAAAAATTATTGCCCACCCTTGTACTATAAGGTGGGTGCATAACTGGATGAAAAAGTGTTCCCAGCGTAGTTTTCAGTGGTTCACAATCAAGCTGGAAGAGCATATTAAATGAGGTCCTGCAGGGATGCATTCTGGGTCCCATTCTGTTGAATAATTTCATCAATGATTTAGAGAATGGCATAGAAATATATTTATGAAGTTTGTGGATGATTCCAAGCTGGGATAAGTTGTGAAGGATAGGATTACATTTCAGAATGATTTGGATGAACTGGAGAAATAGTGACATAAATAGGATTAAATTCACTGCAGACAAACAGAAGAAGGAATAGATAAGTGGCTCATATACAAAATTGTAAATGGCTGCCTACGAAGGAGTACTGAGGAAAAGGATCTGGGGGTTATAGTCTATCACAAGCTAAATATGAGTCAACAGTGTAGCACTTTTGCAGGAAAAAAAAAGCAGCAAACCATTCTAGGGTATGTCAACAGGAGTGTTGTAAGCAAAACATGAGAAGTGTTGTGTCAAGTTCTCGGCAGCACATTTCAGGAAAGATTTGGACAAATATTTAAAAGTCCAAAAAAGAGCAACAAAAATGATCAAAAGATCAAAATTAGGTTTGTTCAATTTAAAGTAGGGATTTAAGCGACTAGTTGACTATCCAATAAGCATATGCTTATCGGATAGTGAACTAGTGACTTGACTAGTCACTCTCCCCCCCTTGCTGCCTGTATCAGAGAGAGGCAGCAAGGGGGGAGCAGGAGCTGGTGCTGGGGCAAGCCGGTTTAAAAGCCGATTCCCCCACCAGCACCATCTCCGTAGGGGGAGCAGGGGAAGCAGAGGCATAGCGGGGGACCGGGCATGAGCCGGGAATCAGCTAATACATTTAAAAAGCACAAGCGCAATAGGGGGGACTAGGCGTGAGCTGGGATAGCTGATTCCTGGCTCACGCCTAGTCCCCCCCGCGCTTCAGCCTTTTAAATGTATTAAGAGCTTGGCAACTCTTATTACATTTAAAAGGCAGAGCTGCAGCAGAGTTAGCTCCCAGGGTTGGGAGCTCACCCCACTGCGGCTCTGCAGTTTCCCCCCCTTATCAACTAATCAACGGAAATTCCATCGACTACTCGATTAGCTGATTAAACGCCATGTAACATCCCTAGTTTGAAGTAGAGAAGACAGAGAATGGACATAGCAGTTTTCAAGTACATAAAAGGTTGTTACAAGGAGGAGGGAGAAAAATTCTTAACCTCTGAGGATAGGAGGAGAAGAAATGGGCTTAAATTGCAAGGGAAGTTTAGGTTGGACGTTAGGAAACATTTCCTGTCAGAATGGTTAAACGCTGGCATAAATTGCCTAGGGAGCTTGTGAAATCTCCATCATGAGAAATTTTCAAAAGTAGGTTAAATAAACACCTGTCAGGAATGTTGTAGATCAGGGGTCAGCAACCTATGGCTAGTGAGCCAAATATGGTTCACTAGGGAGCCAGATATGACTTCTGGAGCCCCAACTCTCCCCGCAGCAGAGAGCCAACACTGGCACTACAGCCTTATGACCCTCCAAAAAATTGGAATGCCAGTGCTGGCTTCCTGGGGAGAGGAGGGGAGATCCCTGAGACTTCTCCAATCTGGCGTGCAGGGAACAAGCGGAACAAAAAAAGTCGATGCGGCACTCTTTTCTTTCTCTTGGCATGCGGGAAACAAGCAGCCAAAATGGCTCTATACTCTCTGGCTTTTTTCGTCCCTCGGGAAACACTTCCCTGGAGGCTTCCCCTGTGAATCCTTCCCAGAGGCTTCCAGGGAATGGGAGCAGCAGAAGGCCGTGTTACATGGTGCATGCCACGCTGCGCAAAAACAAGCAAGTTCCTCCTCACCCCCCCATGTCCAGACTCCAACGCCCTCACTCACCCTCCACGGCCAGACACCCTCTGCCCCCTGGCCAGAATCTACCTCTGGCCCCTGGCCAGACACCCCCCTGCTCCCTCACCAGACAGCCCTTGCCCCCTGGCCAGAATCCCCCCTGCCTGCTGCCCAGGTACACCCTGGCCAGGCAGCCAGCCCCCAGCCTGCTCCTGCCCCCTGGCCAGGCAGCCTGCCCCTTGGCCAGACCTCGCCCCCTCCTGTACCCCACCTCCTCCTACCCAGATCCTGCACTCCCATCTCTATCCCATTCTCTGGCAGCCCTGTCCTGCACACTTAACCCTCATTGTTGGCCCCACCCCAGAGCCTAGGGAGGCCCACAAATCCACTAAGCCTGGAACCTCAGAAGAGTAAATCTGGCCTGAGGCCTTGAACCTCAAGGTCCTTCCTGTCCCTCCCCCCACTATGCTTCTCATTTGTGTGGTCCCTGACTCACATTTCTGTGGGTCAGTGGCTCCCACACAAAAAAGGTTCCCCACTCCTGCCATAAATCAAGACAAAGTTGAAACCTTTTGTGTTGGACATAATATGTTACTTTATTTAAAAATGAAGCCTGGCCAACAAGCCCCCAATTGGGGCCCAACCTCCATCTGGCCACAGCATCCTAACCCTCCTGGACCTCCACACACACCAACCTTGTGCTCTGAGTCCATCATACACCCTAGTCTCCTTCCCTGAGCCCCTTGTATACCCCAACCCAGACTCCTGCACCCCCACATCATCAGCCCCCTGCCATAAGATTGGCAGAAGATAGCCTGAATGCCTGCATGAAATTGGATTTGACCAGTTATAATATAAACTTTAAAGAAATTTGTGGAAAGATGCAGCAGCAGACATCCCATTAAATAAAGTCTGTGAATACAATGTTTCATTTATACTATTATTAATCATTATGTCAATTATCAATAATATTGCCTTGTATATTTTTTGGTCATGCAAATAGGCATTCTTATATGACTCTTTGTTGACCACTTGTTCTAAATTTTGATGTAGTTTGGCACTCTGGTTTGAAAAGGTTGCCGACCTCTGTTCTAGATAGTACTTAGTCCTGCCATGAATGCAAGGGACTAAACTAGTTGACCTCTCCAGGTTGCTTCCAGTTCTATGATTCTATGATCAAAGCAGTGGACTAGGAAACTGATCTTTGTGGCAGCATTCAGAATGGATATTATGTGGGGAAGGACCTTGAGTAAGAATGGCATTTATCAAGGTCAGAAAGAACAATGTAATATCTTGTTACATAAGATGATGAGAGCTTGCACACAAGTTGTAGCTTTCTGTATAGAAGAGAGAGGCTGTTTCTTAGAAATGTTACGCAGAAAAAAATTGCAAGATTTAGACAGCGTGGATGTGAAGACCTAGATAGGGGATCAGAGTGGAGATCTGGGGATGGAGTGGGGTTATTGCAACAAGTGGAGGGGTTACAGGAAGATAGAGATGAGAAACTTCTGCATCTCTGACAAGGAAGGAGAGATGTGCAGGAAGAGAAGGAAAGACAAGCCAAAGGGAGGAGAAGGTCCCATCATTTTGTCATTTTCCTCTTGGAAGTAATCAGAGAGAGAAGTGAAGGGTTTGAGGAATAAGACAAAGGTGGCATAAAAGTAGTTGGGATTGCAAGTGTGTGGCTTCATTTAAGTTGGGGACGTAGAGTTGTTTAATTAGGAAGATGGTGGTACTGGAAGAGGGGAGAATGGAGAAAGTCAGTTGGTCAAAGGAATTCCACCAAAGATGCTCTGCAGCACAAGAGTAGCAGTGGAGGAAGCAAAAGTTGAGGATGAGTCTGGGCTGAGAGATGGCAGGACAGAACTCACAAGTAGGAGAGAGGGGAAAGAATGAAGGAAAAAAGCATGGAGAGACTCAACAACTACATCAAGTGAAGAGAGGGTTGCGCAAATGAGAAGCCATCAAGACTGATGGAGTGGAAGACATGGAAGGTGACAAGGTATGAGGGGGGTTACTGGAGAACAATGCTAAAAGAGACTAGGTGATGGTTGGAGAGGGGGAACTCAGCAACAGAGAGTGCAGTGCTTAGTGAAAGACAACTCCTGAGGACACCTCTGCTGGTGAATGGGAAAGTTGAACCAGAGCTGCAGGTCTAATGAAGACATGAAGGTGAAGAAATGTGCAGGGAAGGGGTCAGGTGTGTCATTAACATGGAAGGACATGTGGAAGATTGTGAGGAGAGGAAGAGAGAGAGCCAGGAACTGAAAGCAGAGGAGGGATGATAGGGAAGAGTTGGATGGATGGTAGATGACAGCAACATTGAAGGGACGAGAAGGGTTGTTCAAAAGAAGGCTGTTCAAAAGTAAAAGGGGAGAGAGAGGAGTTGGAAGTAGCAGAAATGGGAGAGAAGACCAGTACCCACAATAGGAGCATTTATAACAGCAGTGTCTTATTTCCAGCAAGGTTGCAAATGATGATAGTGTTAGCCAGTGCTGTATTACTAGCAGACAGGGTTAAGAGAAAACCAGCCTTGTCACCCAGTGACTTTGCATAGCACCAAGACAACTTCCCTGTCTTATTTTAGCTGACAGTGTTTAGCTTCAGTACCTATTAATTGCAGTTAAGTAGTGGGGAGGGTTGGAAAGTAGCCATTGTTTTAAGTTGGGAAGGGGATTTCCCTTGAGCAGTTTAACTTTTTCATATTCCCTCCTTCCCTTGAAAAAAATGTCCTAATTGTTTGCCATTCTGTGGAGGTTTATATAAATTTTGCAAAAATCTCCCTCTGAAGATTGAGGGTTTTACAAGTCTGGGGTTCTGTTTTTGTTTTGAAGATTGATAGATTCTTCTATGCATTGCAACTATGCTAATACATTAAAATCAGCCACAGATTGACTGTGTGATGCATAATGTGGTTTTCAAAATGTTAATGTTGTCCAAACTGATTATAATTTGCTTTTAACTGCATGCTTTTTCTTTCCTCTGTTTTGCTTATCTTATTTTCTTCCATTCTGCAACTTACTGCCTGTCTGAAGCTGTTAAATGAAACAGTTCATGAGGCCAACCAATTTGGCTTTAAATGGTTCAAGGTATGAGGAAACCTCATTTATGTACATCGCTCCCCCTTCTCTTTAATAGTGCTGTATTAATTCCCAGTTCTGTGTAGCCATATTCTCTGCCATCTCATGTGCTGTGCCTCTCTGCTGTACAGTAGTATTCATTGCAGATCTTTCTAAATGCCCTATAAGCAAAAATTATAGTTATTTTGCAAGAATTATACATTCCATTAACCTTCTCAGGAACCCAGAATTCTAAGACTTGGTGTGAAGACAGCAGTCTCAAACCAGCTGCAGTGAGACACCACAGCCTTACATACATTGAAACATTTGTGTATTAATCAGACTTTTGAATCCATCACAGCCACTCCTGCTTAAAAAAAGAAAACTCAATCTGACAGCAGATTGCATGGGAAACAAAAAGAAGCTGTTACTATTGAGAGGTAAGTGTGAGCGTTCCCATCTCACCCCTTTTGGGATGCCAGGATATGCCTTGAGCCCAAGGCTTTAAGTCTTGCAGTGTATGCCATAAGCCCATACCAAACAGAGACCACCACAACTCTTGTCTGAGGTGACGGGGAAAAGCACATGAGTCTGAGTGCTCCAAGATCTGCAGGGCTTTTAAACCTAGGACAAAAAAGGAGTGAGATTTCTGTCCGAAACAGCTGCTCGTGAAATCCACACTTTGTCCAGCAGCTGCTGATCTCCAAAGTTCGGGACCAAATGCCTCGGTGCAGAGCACTCCAGCATTAGTTCACAACTCAGTGCTAAAGAAGGACCCTAGTGCAAGACACACTTGGTACTGGCAATCCCCAGCACCACACCATGTTCACTCTACTTCTCCAGTGCCTGACAAGCTGAAAAAACCTGAGAGAGGGTGCTCTCCTCACAAAGCTGTGGGACTGCCAGGGGATGCTTCGCAATATCTGCAGAAGAACCCAGTTCCCAGGCAACAAGAGTCAGTGCTGTTGACTTTGGTGGCCCAGAAGGCACCATTGAGTCTGGAACACTATGATTCTCCAGCAGGGCAGTGCTAGGTGGAGGTGTTGGGATCACTTTCCACCCCAGACACTTTTGAAGTTCCAAGGAATCTCGTAGCAATGACTGTGGCTCAGCTTCTGATTATTAGGGACAAGCCTCTGGTACCACTAAAACCAGCACTGTCACTGGACTGGCGCTACACCCGGAACTACTCCTGATCACCATCACCACAATACCATTCTCCAGCACTTTGTCCAATTGGAAAACACAGAGTACAAGAGGTTTAGTGACCTACCTCCCCAGCACTGAGCACGTATCAGCACCAGTCCTTAACACCTTCACAAATGGCACTTGAATGCAGATGCCAGTCACTGCATTGGATCTACAGCACAGATCTCTGTCACCAGACCACTGGCACCAATCCTCGGAGATATCACAGCACTGGTGCCTTGCTTCATCCTCACAGCACCAATGGTTGGCTCATGGGGCCTTGGCACCACCATAATCATCGCCCACGGGTTCTTCAGAGTATGCTGCAGTTTCATATTATTTGAGACACATTTAGCACAGGTTAGGCAGGTGCTGAAGGGATGTGCATGTGGCCTGGCAGCCAGAGTGGCAATCTTACCATCAGGCCCAGGGTACTTCCAGGGTGACCTCAAGATGCCATCTTTCCCAGTGACCTAAAGATAGACATGCCCCTGGGGGAGCTGAAGTGGCCCTCTCCAAGCCACCCCCTCAGACTGCAGATGTGGGGACGGAACCAGCTTATGACCCGCCAACAACCCAAGAGGCATCTCTCCTGGAGAAGCTAGTGATTGAGCCTGGTGCAGTCCAGGAGCAACCCAGGCAGCTTGAGGGCCAGGAGGACCCTTTACTACCACTTGGTATCTCATCTTCCTCTCCCAATGAGGCAGTAGCAGGGGCGTCAGGTTCAGGGGCCCCGCCTTTTGACCACAGGGCACACAAAGGCCTCTTACATTGTGTTGCCTGCAATGTGGGCCTGTAGGCAGAGAAAGTGGTAAAGGCAAAGAACCAGATGGTAAACATTCTTTCCCCAGAAGATTCTTCTGAGTTTGTATGCATAATCTATAACAAATCCATTGGAGCAGTGTGTCATCTAAGGCCGTGTCTACACTATGAGATAAGAAAGTGATTGCCCTGCTCATGTATGCATATTCACATTAGCTTAGTATAGATATAAATGGAGGTATAGTTACAGGAACACTGGTAGCAGCAGCAGAGCTATAGTGAGCACATATCCACCAGTTTCAGATAGGTTTGTCTCAGTGCAACTAAGCCACTCCACCACAGTTATGCCTGCTAGTGCCTCTAGCTAGTGCTAGTACTGAACTAGCATGAGTATGTCTACAGAAGCAGGAGAATCATACTCCTAGCTTGAAAACATAGACTAAGACGGGACTCAAACTCATGGCCCATGGGCCATCTACAGCCAGAACATTTTCACTTCAGGGAGTACAGAGGGTCTCAGATGCAAGGGGGGGAGGGAAGAGGGATGCGGTGTTGACAGGACAGGGCTGGAGACTTGGGGAAGAACACCCCCTCCAGAACTCCTGGGACTGATTGCAAAAATGCTCTGGTCATAGATGGCCCGCAGGCTAAGTGTTAAAGACCCCTGTCCTGAGAGAAATTAGAGAATAAGATTATTTCCCTTCTGCTCTGGAGAAGAGGAAACTGTAAAGCTGTTTGTCTCATCGGAAGCTTTTGCCCCAGGGACAGAAGTATTTCTCTTTTTGTACAAGCAGGGGAGCATTCCAAGATTGGCTTGGCACCATTGGCCTCCACGCCTTCAGCATTGGTGGATCCCAATAGTCTTTGGCCCTGTAGCATAGAATCATAGACTGGAAGGGACCTCAAGAGGTCATCGAGTCCGGTCCCCTGCCCTCACAGTGGGATCAAGCACTGTCTAGGTCATTCCTGACAGGTGTCTGTCTAATCTGTCTTAAATATCTCCAGTGTTGGACATTCCATAACCCCCCTAGGCAATTTATTCCAGTGCTTAACCACCCAGACAGATAGCAAGTTTTTTCTAATGTCCAACCTAAACCTCCCTTGCTGCAATTTAAGCCCATTGCTTCTTGTCCTATCCTAAGAGGCCAAGTAGAACAGTTTTTCTCCCTCTTCCTTGTGACACCCTTTTAGATATCTGATTACTGCTATCATGTCCCCTCTGTCTTCTCTTTTCTAAATTAAACAAGCCCATCACCTGAGCAAGCCTTTCATTTGTGGCAATTGTGCATAGCCCATTCTATTAATCTGGAGATTTTGTACCTTCCTGGGGCCCAGAATTTGCTGGCAGATCACCTCTGCTGCAGTTTCTTTGCCCATGAATGGTGCAGCAGGCGATATTTGCCCATAATGTTTTCCAGAAACAGGGGTTTCCCCAGTTCAACCTCTTCACCACATGGACCAATAGAAAGTGCTCATTCTGCTCATTCCGGAACGTGAGCCAGGGGTCAGTAGTAGATGCCTTTCTGATTCTGTGGCATAACAGCCCTATACACATTTCCCTCATTTCCATTGGTTAACAAGGTGCTCCTCAAGCTGTGCAGAGGCAGGGCAAATGTTATTCTGACAGCCCCAGCATGGGCTTGTCAGCACTCTCTTGGAGCTGCCAGTACAATCGCCAATTCCACTTCCTCTTCTCCTGGACCTCATCATACAGGAATTTGGGCATCTTCGCAACCTAGGCCATGGCTCCCTCCACCTCAAAGAATGGCAACTTTATGGATAAGCCCAGCCAAGATGTTCTGCTCAGAGCAAGTTCAGCAGGTCCTGTTTAGAAGCAAGAAGCCCTCTACTAGGCTCACTTACTCTGCCAAGTGGAATAGTTTTTCATGTTGGTGCCTGAAGCACAGTCTAGACCCTCTATCTGCCTCAGGTGCTGGAGTACCTGGTGTCCCTGAAGCAGCCAAGCTAGCGACTTCGTCACTTAAGGTGCACCTAGCGGCCATCTTAGCTTTCCATCCTATTGAGGCTGGCCACTCTGTATTCTTGAGCTCCCTTGTTCCTCAGGGGTATGGACAGACTTCACCCTCTGGCTCAGCATCATGCCCCTGCGTGGACCTTAATTTGGTCCTCTAAGTGCTCATGAGTCCTCCGTTTGAGCCTCTGACTGCATGCTCCCTGCTTTACCTTTCCTGGAAGGTGGCCTTTTTGGTTGCGATTATCTCTGCTTGGTGGTGAGTATCAGAGCATCTTGCCTGACATCGGAACCCCTATATACTGTCTTCCACAAAGACAAAGTTCAGTTTTGTCCTCACCTGGCCTTCCTTCCTAAAATGCTCTTCAATTTCCACACTGAAGTAGGACATTTTTCTCCCCATGTTCTACTTGAAGCCTCACCAGAACTTGCGGGAACAAAGACTACACTCCTTTGATGTGAGGCATGCACTTGCTTTCTACAGAATAAACCCTTTTACAAGTCCTCACAGCTGTTTGTGGTGATGGCAGATCATGTGAAGGGATTACCTGTGTCTTTTCAATGCAGTTCATTTTGGATCATGGCATGTATCTGGCTAAGACCTCCACACCGGGTCTCATAATGCACTCTACGTGAATGCAAGCTTCTTTGGCAGTTTTCTTGGCTCATGTGTCCAGGAAATCTGTAGAGCCATGACTTGGTTCTCAGTCATATCTTCACATTGCACCATGCCATCGTGCGATAGCCAAGACAGGACTTGGTCTTGGTCTTTGGTTCTGTGGTCTTTGAGTCAGACACACTCTGACTCCAACCCCTCCTCCTGGGTAAAGCTTGTGAATCACCTCAATTAGAATACATATGAACAAGCACTTGAAGAAGAAAAAATGGTTACTCACCTTTGTAACTTTTGTTCTTTGTGATGTTTTGCTCTATTCCATACTCACTTTCCTTCTCCACTGTTGGAGTAACCAGCAAGAAGAAACTGAGGGGCTGATGGGTTGACAGGGTAATATAGAGAGTGTTGCACTAGTGCCACTCAATTGGAGCAGATATGAGCATCTTATCTTGAACAACCGTTACAAAGGTGAGTAAACATTTTATCCTGTCTGGGGGCACCCTCCCCCCACCAATGTTTAGAAGACTAGGGTTTTTTTCTGGTAAAAGAAAAGAAAAAAGAAAAGAGGAGTGAAGAAGACTTTGCTTCTCTATTCCTCGTTGTTAGAGATTCATCTGCACCCATCCCCCTTCTGGGGACATTCTTAGCTCTACTAGCTCTGAGAGGTGCCTCTCTTGTACACAGTTCCGATAACAGCCAGACATCTCGTTGGGTTTGATGCATGGAACAGCTTCACAGAAGTGAGTCAAATGCCACAGCTAAAATGGCAGTCTTAGGTCAAGAACAGAGAGCTGAAATTTAAAACTTTTCCTTAGAGAGAAGTCACTTCAGTCTCCAGGGGACTTCTGACAGATTATTCCCAGAGCCTTTAACTTGAAAGGGGGTGGAGTCATAAAAATTTCAGAAAAATCCACAGCAGACTCCTGTAAAAGCTCATAAAAACAAGCCAGCCAGAGGGATTTCCCCAGAGATACCACCTACCATAAAAACAAGGGTTGAGTGAATAGCCAGCCAGAGGGGATTCCCCAGTATGGCCTCCTCTGCAGGAACAGTTCTGAAGCACAGTACCATAATTGTGGTATGGGACCCTTGGGTTAACCCCATCATCCATGCCTCTCCCCCCACCCCATTGCCTGATTGCAATCCTTGGGCAATATATATACACACATGTCGCAGCCATTCAATATCTCTGAGAGAGCGCCTACCAGGTGGTCTCTTACAGCATGGCTGTCCAGAGTCCCTGAGCCAGAGGTGGAGAAATCTTTTTCAGAACAGGAAGAAGGGCTCAAAGGGGAAACTACCCTTCCTTCAAACTTCTCTTTATCTCTACCAGAGGAACCCCTTAGGGGATGATATTAAGAACTTTCAGGATCTTGCCAAGAGTGTGGCAGATGAGCTGCAGATTGCCCTACAGGGGGTGATATCCCCCATCACAAGTTGGGGGATATTCTGCATACCACCTCCTCATCCAGAATTGCCCTCCCAATTAATGAGATGATTCTAGATCCTATTAAGGTCATCCATAGCAACAGAACCGGAAAAAAAATCACAACCCTCAGCGTCAGACTTCCTGTTTCAACATCTGCAACCCAACTCCATCATTGTAGATGTGGTTAATGCATGAAGCAAACAATGTAAAGCCAACTCAGCCCCATACAATCAGGTTTGGCAAGATGGAGTAGTTATTGCTGACATAACTGTTCAGAATTGTAAATTACCAAACTGTTATGGCCACCTAAGATTTTATTAAATATGGGAAACAGAGTATTTCTGGAGCATTTACTAGAGACACAAAAATAGGAATTTCAAGACATCCTTAAAGAGGATCAGTTAATGACCAGATTGGTGCTAGGGACAGCACCACTGTATGTAGCTGATACAGCAGCCTGCCTGCTTTGTGACAGTGGTATTGAGGCAGGCTTCTTGACTACACGCTTGTGGTTTGCCCAAATTGTTGCAGAAGACAAACTTTCATGGAGAAAAACTTTCCATGAAGACACATGGACAAGAGATGGCCAGTTCCTTTTTTAAAGATAAAGTAACTTGAAGGTCATATCTTAAGTTTCTCCCTACTGTCTCTGCATTTTCCATATGAATGAACAGATACATCTCCTTTTTTTTTTTTTTCTGAAACCCACTTTGTGACAATGCTACATATTGGAACACTAGCATTCTACTGTAGGGGACTAAGGACATTAGAAAATCCCCTAAACTCTTCCTTTTATGCACAGAAAGATCACAAAGCACTGTGATACTGGCTCAAAGACTATCCAGATGGGTCTCTGGTTGCATTAATCACTGTTATCAAGAGTACAATATGCTTCTGTCCAGAGTCCGTAAGCACTCCACAAGGTCAATTTCTAGCTAAGTCACATACCTTACAGATATTCCTATCTCAGTAATCTGTAGAGTGGCAGTCAGAACATTATGTGGTCACTTAAGATTTGGCCCCAACGCCATGTTCCAGTCCATAGTACTCTCTGTAGTAACAGGCTGCATTCCAAAGTCCCAGCCTCCAGTGGTGAGTATTATTTGGGAGTCACCTACAGTGAAACAGCCATCGGGACACTGCTTGAAGAAGAAGAGGAGAAAGTTACTTACTTTGTGCAATAACAATGGTTCTTTGAGATCTGTGTCCCTATGAGTACTCCACAACCTGCCCTCTTCTCCTCTACTGCGATGTTCTCTATAGGGCTTTGTGGTAGAGAAAGAAGTGAGGGGCTTAAATATGCAAGTTAGAGCATCAGAAATAATGAGCCATTTTTGTGATCATCTGAATTATGTCAAATATCAAAAGGTAGTTGGTGTCAGGCAGTGTTTCCTCTAACATTTTCCATCCTTGAGCGGGTCCAATTTTAAATTTGTTATGTGCAACACCAGTATTGAAGTTGTGTGTGGATGTGCACCACCAATACAAAGAAAAAACATATATATACGATCAGTCCATATGTGTGGAAGAAAATATATTAAAACAAAGGATAGTTAACAAGGAGCAATGCTTACGATATTTAATGTGAAATCAAACAAAAAAAGAAAATTAACACTAACCTTGGAGTACATGTATCATCATCCTTTCTAGCAACTCAAGCTAGTAAACACACCAAAAGGCATATTATCCACTCATAGCTTCACTTTAAGATGCTAAACAAATCTATAAGTCAACTAGAAATAGTCATGCTCTCCTTGCCAAATACTAATACAATATTTATTGACAATGAGAAGGAGACTAAAAGGCACTCGCTAAGGCTTATACAGTTTTTCTGGGGAATGTTTAGAATCCAGAAAACAAGTGAAACAGAGACCTGTAAAAACAGATTAAAGTTCTCCTGGTTTGAAACTTTTGCCTTGTATGTGTCACCAACTCAGAGTAGAAGCCCCAGAACAAATTAACACAAGGCTTCAGGGTATGTAGACAGATCTATGTTCCAAAGAGGTTGCAAATAAGATTTCATCCTACAAAACAATTAGCATCACACCTAGTACTTGCTACTTTTGACTCATAAGAGCCAGAACTCTAGCACATAGCAAAGATCTCACCTAAATGCAATACAATATACCATGTATTAATTATCATAGATTAGTAGGACTGGAAGGGACCTAGAGAGATCAAGTCCAGTTCCCTGCCTCACGGCAGGACCAAACACTGTCTAGATCATCCCTGATAGATGTCTATCCAACCTGCTCTTGAATATCTCCAGTGATGGAGATTCTACAACCTCCTTAAGCAATTTATTCCAGTGTTTAACCATCCTGACAGGCAGGAAGTTTTTCCTAATGTCCAATCTAAACCTCCCTTGCTGCAATTTAAGCCCATTGCTGCTTGTCCTATCATTAAGAGGCCAAGGAGAACAATTTTTCTCCCTCCTCTTTGTGACACCCTTTTAGATATTTGATAACTGCTATCATGTCCTCTCTGTCTTCTCTTTTCTAAATTAAAGAAGTCCAATTCTTTTAGTCTTTCCTCATAGGTCATGTTTTCTACGCCTTCAATCATTTTTGCTGCTTTTCTCTGGACCTTCTCCAATTTTTCCACATCTTTCTTGAAATGTGCTCAGAACTGGACACAACACTCTGAGGCCTAATCAGCACAGAGTAGAGCAGAAGAATGACTTCTCACGTCTTGCTCACAACACTCCTGTTAATGCATGCCAGCATCATGTTTGCTTTTTTGCAACATTGTCACACTGTTGATTCGTATTTAGCTTGTGGTCCACTATGACCCCAGGTCCCTTTCTGCAGTACTCCTTCCTAGACAATCAGTTTACATTTTGTATGTGTGAAACTGATTGTTCCTTCCTAAGTGGAGTACTTAGCATTTGTCCCTATTAAAGTTCATCCTATTTACCTCAGACCATTTCTCCAGTTTGTTCAGATCATTTTGAATTATGACCCTATCCTCCAAAGCACTTGCAACCCCTCCCAGCTTAGTATCATCTGCAAACTTAATAATTGTTCTCTCTGTGCCACAATCTAAATCATTGATTGAAGGTATTGAACAGAACCAGTCCCCAAACTGACCCTTGAGGAACCGCACTTGTTACGCCCTTCCAGCATGATTGTGAACCGTTAATAACTAGTCTCTGAGAACAGTTATCCAGCCACTTATACACCCATAATAGCCCCATCTAGGTTGTATTTCCCTAGTTTATGGATAAGAAGATCATGCGTGAACGTGTTAAATGCCTTACTAAAGTCTAATTATACCATGTCCACCGCTTCTCCCTTATCCACAAGGCTTGATATCCTATCAAAGAAAGCTATCAGATTGGTTTGACATGATTTGTTCTTTACCAATCCATGCTGGCTGTTACCTATCACCTTATTATTTTCCAGATATTTGTAGATAGATTACTTAATTACTTGCTCCATTATCTTCCCTGGCACAGAAATTTAACTGACTGGTCTGTAGTTTCCTGGGTTATTCTTATTTCCCCTTTTATAGATAGGCACTGTATTTGCTTTTTTCCAGTCTTCTGGTATCTCTCCCAACTTCCATGACTTTTCAAAGATGATTGCTGAAGGCTCAGATACCTCCTGTATCAGCTCCTTGAATATTCTAGGATACATTTCATAAGGCCCTGGTGACTTGAAGATATCTAACTTTTCTAAAACAAGAAACAGGACTATGTAGAACTTTAAAGACTAACAAGATGGTTTATTAGGTGATGAGCTTTCGTGGGCCAGACCCACTTCTGCAGATCAAATAGTGGAAGAAAATTGTGACAACCATATATACCAAAGGATACAATTTAAAAAAATGAACACATATGAAAAGGACAAATCAAATTTCAAAACAGAAGGGAGATGGGGGGGGGAGGTAAATGTCTGTGAGCTAATAATATTAGAGGTGATAATTGAGGAAGCTATCTTTGTAATGGGTAAGATAATTAGAGTCTTTATTCAAACTTAGGTGTAAAGTGTCGAATTTAAGCATGAATGACAGTTCAGAGGATTCCCTTTCAAGTGTAGTCTTAAAAGGCCTTTGAAGCAGGATAAAGGTAATCAAGTCGTTGAAACAATGTCCTTTCTGGTTGAAATGGCAAGAAACTGTTTTTTCTTTGTGATCCTGTCTAATATCTGTTTTGTGGGCATTGATCCTTTGGCGAAGCGTCTGAGACGTTTGTCCAATGTACATAGCAATGTCCAATGTCGTCCCCCCCCAGCTACACCAGACTAACACTAGCTACACCAGACTAACACGGCTACATTTCTATCACTAACTTTTCTAAGTATTTTTTAACTTGTTCTTTTTTTATTTTAACTTCTAAACCTACCCCATTTCCACTATCATTCACTATGTTAGGCATCCCATCACCATCCATCTTCTTGACAAAAACTGAAACAAAGAAGTCGTTAAGCACCTCTGCTATTTCCAAGTTTCCTGTTACTGTTTCTCCATCTTCACTGAGCAATGGGGCTACCCTGTCCTTGGTCTTCCTCTTGCTTCTAATATATTTATAGAATGTCTTCTTGTTACCCTTTATGTCTGTAGCTAGATTGAGCTCATTTTGTGCCTTTGCCTTTCTAATCTTGCCCTTACATACTTTTGTTGTTTGCTTATATTCATCCTTTGTAATTTGACCTAGTTTCCATTTTTTATACAATTCCTTTTTGAATTTTAGATATGTAAGATCTCCTGGTTAAGCCCAGGTGGTCTCTTGTCATACTTCCTATTTTTCCCACGCAGTGGTATAATTTGCTTTTGGGCTGTTAATAATGTTGTTTTTCTTCTTAGTGTTGCTTTCCATGGGATCTTATATACCAGCTCTCTGAATTTACTAAAATCTGCCTTCCTGAATCCATTGTCTCTACTTTGCTGTTTTCCTTTCTTCCATTACTTGGAATCATGAACTCTATGATTTCATGATCACTTTCACCCAAGCTGCCTTCCACTTTCAAATTTTCAACCAGTTCCTCCCTATTTGTTAAAATCAGATCTAGAACAGCTTCCCCCCAGTAGCTTTCTCACCCTTCTGAAATACAAAATTGTCTCCGATGCAGTCCCAGAACTTATTGGATAATCTGTATCCTGCTGTGTAAATTTCCCAACATATGTCTGGATAGTTGAAGTCCCCCATCACCACCAAATCCTGCACTTTAGATTATTTTGTTAGTTGTTTAAGAAAAGCCTCATCCATCACTTCTGCCTGGGGAGATTGCCTGTAGTAGACCCCTAGCATGACATCACCCTTGTTTTTTACCCCTTTTATCCTAACCCAGAGACTCTCAACAAGTCTGTCTCCTATGTCCATCTCCACCTCAGTCCACGTGTATACATTTTTAATATCTAAGGCAACACTTCCTCCCTTTTCCCCCTGCCTATCCTTCCTGAGCAAGCTGTACCCTTCTATACCAATATTCCAATTGTGTGTATTATCCCACCAAGTCTCTGTGATACCAACCATGTCATAATTGTTTTTATTTATTAGCACTTCAAGTTCTTCCTGCTTATGTCCTATACTCCTTGCATTTGATTTAAGATACTGATTTGATTTTGCACCCCAATTCTGCCTTGTCCCTCCTTTATCTCTGCTATTATATAGCCCATGCTCCCTCCCATTTCTGTCCCATCTCCCATGTCTCCATGTTTTCCCTTACCTGTAGACTTTGGTCACCTGCTCCCATCAAAACTACTTTAAAGTCCTCCTCACTAGTTAGCCAATCTGTGTCCAAATACTTTCTTCCCCTTCCTCAAAAGGTGAACCCCATCCTTTTTTAGTGGTGGTTCTTCTTGGAACAGCATCTGGTGGTTAAGGAAGCCAGAGCCCTCCTGGTGACATCATCTTCGCAGCTTAGTACTCACCTCCAGGATGCACCGGTCTCTGCCTGGGTCCCTACCTTTGACAGGAAGGACTGAAGAGAATACCATTTGCACTCCATACTACTTCACCCGTATTCCTAGAGCCCTGTAGTCACTCTTAGTCTGCTCTAAGTCATACCTTTCAATATCATTAATGCCTACATGGATGAGTAATATGGGGTAGTAGTCAGAGAGCCGGATAATCTTTGAGAGTGCCCTCATAACTTCTCAGATATGGGCCCCTGGGAGACAGCATACCTCCCAAGATGACATGGCAGGGCGACAGATGGATGCTTCTGGCCCCCTCAGAAGAGAGTCTCAAACCACCACTACCCTACATTTTCTCCTCACAGTGGTGGCTGCAGACCTCCCAGACTTGGGGTTACAAGGCTTCTCCTCTTCTGCTTCAGAGAGTGATTCCTTATCCCCCCTATCCAGAACTGTGTAAGGGTTCTCCAGAACAATGATGGGAGGGCTGGGAGCAGGGGTGGAGCACTGCCTGCTGCCAGAAGTAACACAGGATTTCAAAAAAATCATTAAGATCAGAGTTTTAGATATCTGCAACACTCCAAAAAATCTGTTAAAAGAATATTTTTTCCCCTGACCGTAATCCATTAAAACCCAAATGTAATTATGCAAATGTCCTGGCACACACACCCCCCCATGCAGCCTGCTTTCCCCTCCACCTCCCCCCTCCAACCTAGCCAGACAGAGAGGATTGCAGCAAGTGAGTCAGTATACCCCAAACAAACTACCCCCTGCTTCCACCTCACTGCACAGATGCCAGTATCCATCCACCTCCTTTCCCCCACCTACCCCTGTGCAGTCTGTTCCACGCAGCCCAGCTGGGTACTGGGATAAAATCCTGTTTCTCAAATTTACAGGCACCAGCAATCTAGCTGGGAGTCAGGACAGGGAACACAGCACAAATTATCCATCTCTCCGCCACCTCACTCCAGGACACAGCACAGACTTCTCCCTGACTCCACTGCACCCCAGTGCCAGCACCCACCCACCCTCTTTTTCCCCCCACCTACTTCAGGCAGTCAGTCCCTACCTCCCCCTTCCCAGCCCAGGAGGTTTGAAGAGAATGCTGGGTTTCTGCTTCTCTCTCTCTCTCGCTCCTCATGGAGATGGGAGTCTCCAAACTCCCCTCCCCTCTGGCTCACCCCTCAGCCGATTACTCACTTACTTCTCTTCCCCCTCTCCCCCCAGCCACTTATTCCCTCCTTATCTCCCTTCATTACCTGCTCTGGGAGCTCTTCCATTTGAAGCACACAGCTCCGTTTGAAGCTGCTACTCAGTGAGATGCCCCTCTCCTGCCAGTCACCTAAGCTCCCTGCCTGCACAGGAGCTCTGAGCCTCTTCATAGTGCTTATTAAAGGGCTGCGCAGTCACGCAGCCATGCAGCTTACAGGGAACTTTGGTGTCAGGATTTTATTAGAGATGTTATTGTAGAGGAGCCACATCTCCAAATGAACCTCTAGAAGTTGATCCATTGTCACCCCCTGTTGATTTCATTTGCCCTGGACTTTGCAAAGTTTACACAATTACATTTGAAAACTCTTTATTAGGAATAGGAAATTACCAATTAATGTCACATAAACCACCAAGCAGATGTCAGATGAAATAGTTTTCATTCATTATCAACAGGAGCGGATTCAAACCAGCGAACTAAAGGTGAAATACTAAATCTTTTGCCTCTATCAGTTGGCAGTCCCCTGATTCATCTAGTGCTCTGATCATCATCTGAAACTTTTCATTTTTTTTGGCTTACTGAGTGTAGTATTAGAATGCATTCATTTCAGATTGCAACCCAATAGTCTCACTGTAGCTTGCTATTCCAAAGCTAATAAGATCATAGCTGCTTTTTATTGCTGGCCAATTTTAAAATCTTAAATCAGCTGCTGTCCCCTGATGCAATGCTGGAAGAGTGTATTGTCTGACTTCATGGTAAGACAATCTATACCCAATCAGAACTATTAAGCAATCAGTAACATGTGCCAGAGGCCTGGACTGGTGCTACTTCAAAGAAAAGTCTGTCATCTCCAATTTCTTGAGTCACTGAAATGACTGTATCACACAACAACAGAAATCACTTAGTTTAGATTTGTTGCTTTTGAATATTAAGAGCTGCGTGGTTTAAAATTTAGCTTGTGGTTGTAGGTGACAAAGCCCAATTCTTTTCTCTCTTAGGAACCAGTTATTAATGAAATCTCTCTCCTCACATCAGCACAAATAATCTTAAATAGCATTAGGACCTGATTTTGAAAAGCTAGAACATTCAAATATATGGTTAAAATTGTGGATTTTTTTTTTTTCAAATGTAGTGACCTAAAGTTAGACTTCTAAATGAATGGCCTGATTTTAAATCTCCCAGTGATTTCCTTTAAAGTTGTTGCTGGGCACCTCTGTAAATCAGGATATTGTAATTGTACTTAAGTTCCTGCACCCAGGTTTACACAGATTGCTTCTACCTTTAACTCTATTAAGTCTGCCCATTGCAAGTATCTCTGACCTGTGTTTGTTAATTTTGGTAAGGACATAGTAGGCTAAATTGTGGATTTGCTGGCTGGTAGGAGTGTATACCAAAAGTATGCTGTTTAAATATATTTTCTTGTGTTAATTCTTTCCTCCTGCACTCTTTAAAATGTTTAATGAGATTCAAGATTCTTTCAGGACTCCCCTTACATCAGCAAGGAATGCTGAGATATTATTGAGGCACCTAAAATTCTATATTGTATATGCACAACATAATTCATAGCATCACCTGATCAGGAAAAATTCTGAGAATTTTTAATGAATTAAAAAAAAAACTTACCTGGGATCTCCTCACTCATTTTTCTCCCCTAATGCCATCCACCATCTTTAAAGATTCCCTATTATGAATCCCCACACCACAGCCACTTAGGTTCAGCTCCTTCAAGAAGTAGTCACTATATAGAGCAATGAAAGAGGAATTTCAGACCCAGATTCCAATTTGCATCTTCTCCCAAAATAGTAGCTGCGATTAGTCCACCAGAATGGCCCTTTATAATCACTTCTTACTGCTTATTGTACTGGCTGCCTTTCCATATTGTAAGAGAAGAGAAATTAAACACAATTACAATTATGTTGTAATGCATTATCATCTATCATTTACATTTTATTTTAATCATAGATGTTCCAGAAATACAAAAGATATCCAAATACTCTTTTTATTCAGCACTCCTGTAACAGAGACAGTCAAAATATGCCTTTTCTTTTCAGATATGCTGGATGTTGGGGAAAATTCTTTAATAGCATGAGTGCTTGTAAATTAAGTGAATTCCTCTACCAGAGATATAAGTCACCGTGTATTGATATTTATAATGGAAATGCTGATGGACCACCTACATACAACACTGCAGTATAAAATTAGAGACTGTGCCATAAGAATATGTCAGGATTTTGACTCATATCTGCAACAGATGGACAGTTTGCTTTTAATGTTTCCGTGGCCCTTCTTCAGTCATCCTTTACTGAGAAGTTCAATAAACCAAATGATTTGAGATCAAGGTAGTAATCCAAGTCATGGCTGGAGGTGAAACTGCTGGAGCCAGATGGCTTCACACTGATTTTTATTAACAGCTTACATTCTGTCTGACTGAACCTCTCCTGGATGTTTTCAGTGAAACTCCTCATAAAATGCCACCAAACCAAATTTATTTTTAGGGTGCAATGGTGTGATACCTTGAGGCAAAGACCTATGATATTACAGACTCTATTCTAACTCCCCCTTTTTTTTTTTTTTTTTGGTTAGGAGAAGCCCTTTGGTAAGGTTAAATGACCACAAGTTGCATTAACCAATTAATATTTGATTTCTAGTAAATTTAGAAGCTTTGTTGAATTGCTTTTATGCTTTCTCCAAGGCAAATGTTTAAACCAGTTATAAAATCTCCCCATCAGTTACTCCTAGACTGACTCACTTGCCATTTGATTTATACTGATTTACACTTCTTCCATTATAAGTGGGATCTGATCTCTGCCATAGGCAACTGGAATAGGAGCATCTGCAATTCTTACTGTATGGGACAACATAAGTCGAATAGGCCACTAAGTGGAAGTTATTATCTCTCTTGGTATACATATAGTGAATTGTATTTGATTTTTCTTTACCCAAGCAAAGAAAAAAACCAAAAAGAAAATAAAAAATCACCACTGATATTAAAATGGTCCCCAAGAGAATGGCTTTAATAATAGGTCTTTACCTTACATTGTGCAGGGAAGGCTTCCTAGAGATCAGAGTCAGAGCCCTAGATATGGTGCTTGTGTAAAGCTGTCACAGAGGGCAAAAGCTACGGTGTTTGTTGGAGATTTTGTGTCATTGAGATAACTATAGCTTTTTGCCTAAAATACACATTGTCTTTTTCCATTTAAAATCACCTTATCATTTCAGATTAGGTGATGAAGTTTGGAATCTGTGTTTTGGAATTTTGTATGCTGCTCCTGTACTGTTCTTTATTACTTTTTTTTAAAAGTAAACCAGGACCCAAGAATAATCACTTGATGGCCAAAATGCTATGTAGAACTCTGGTGTGAACTTAGACGTACTTTTATCGGTATTGCTTTTTTTAAACTATCCCCAGTGCTGGCCTTTTGATTGCACCTGAATTCCCTGCTTAGGAAGAAACCAAGGCTTGAATTACCTCTTACTGTGATGCCACTGCTGGAGCAAAAGATCAGCTTGTAGGTTTCAAGCTATTTGGGACTGTGAAAACCTAAGCAACTGTTTGCTTGCATGTACTTAGTGTTGTGTCTTTTCCATTTGTACTACAGGTTGAACCTCTCTAATCCAGAACTCTCTTGTCCAGAAACATCTGTCATTCAGAATATTTTAGTTAGCTGGATGTCCACTTTTCATGGGTGTGGCCAGGTTTCCTGCGGACCCATACAGTTTGTTTATAGCCATCAGTTCTTGATCTCTGTGTTCTGTGCTATTTAGCTCTAATTTACCCCTGAATGTCCTCTAACAGCACAGTAAGCAGTGAAGCGTTGGTAATGCTACTAGTCAATATTGACCTTTGGTGGTCCAGAAAATTCTCTTGTTTGGATCTGGTCAGGTCCCGAAGGTTCTGGAGTAGAGAGGTTCAACCTGTACAGTAATCTGATTAAAATATTTAGACAAGTAGAGAGATCTTTTAGAGTATTATGTGAGTTATTTAATTATTTTCTAATATAACTAAAACCTCATTTCTGCCTTGGAGGATGCTGAATTCATAGAGTCACAGTGTTTAAGGCCAGAAGAGACTATAAGATTGTTTACTCTGATTCCTGTATAACACAGGATACCAACATAACCCAGCACCCACACACTGAACCAAGCAACTGAAATTAGACCAAAGTAATATAGGCATAAGCTCACACAAGATTTAGGTGCTACTGACAAGACCAAAAAAAAAAAACCCCCCACACAACTGAAGTGAACCAAGGATAGAGAGATTTCCAGAAAATGACCTTCTCCTTGTGCTGCAGAAGAAGGTGGGGAGGGGAAAAAAAAAAAGCTTTAGTCACTAATAATCTAATCTGGGGGAAAATTTTCTTCCTGTCTCACCGTGTAGCTATCAGTTCAACCAAGAACACGCCAACAAAATGCGCAAGTGACAGAATGTTTGGTGCCATCTTAGAACATTGGCCTGTCCCTTTCAATGTCCCATCTATAGCCATGGCAGTCTCTGATGCTTGAAGGAAGGAGACATTAAAAAACAACAAGAAGAAACAAAATACATTGAGAAGGCAGAAGTCCCTTTTTAAGAGTTTGGATCATAAATCACACCTAGGCTGCCTAACTGTAGCCCCTCTCTCTCCCTTTCCCTTTGCAGTCATCTCCAAATGCCAACCAAAACAGGGATGTTAGATGTCGAATAATCGTATAATTGTGTAATCGAATAATTGTGTAATCGTATCAAATTTTAGCAGTTACATGACTATTTAATAGTCCCCAAAGGCAGGGCCAACAGCCAGTGCAATCCGCACCGCACTCCCAGGGAGCACCCTGCCACCCCACACTGCTGCCCCGTCCACAGGGGGCCCCAGCTCCCTGTGAACAGAAGCTGCACCAGCATCCCCTGGAGCAGCCTATGTCCATAGCAAGCCTCCCCTGGACCACCTCCTCCATGCTACTGCCTGTGCTCCATAGAGCAGGTGCATGTGGGGAGCCAGCTTTTAAGCCATCTTCCTCCGAGCACTCACTCTTGCCGAACCTCCGCTGCCTCTGTGGGTGACAGCAGTGGGGGCAGGTGGCTCCAGGAGCTGATGGGCATGGGCTTAAAAGCTATCTTTCCACGTGTACCAGCTCCTGCTTGACACCCTCACCCATTGCAGTGCTACCTCGCTATCACAGATAGAGATCTGTGGGATCTGATGCTCTTGGGGAGCCGGCTTCAAATCTGGCTCCCCACAGGCACCAGCTCCCATTCCCCCTTTTGCTGCCTTTGATACAGAGGCAGCAAGGGGGGGGGGGGGAGAATATGTGTAGTCAATAGGATTAACTGATAAGCCCAGGCTTATCGATTAATCATTTTGTTGACTACTCGTTGACATCTTTAAACCAAACCCAAGGGCCTGTAATGAGATTATTAGGTGCCCTGGGAGCGGACTTAAGTGTGCCTTTCCCAAAGATGGGGGAAAAAATTCAAATCTTCGAACAATCGCAGGGCAGTTTCTTTGGCCACAAAGCCAAGTCAAACAAAATTGCTTCCTTCCACATAGTATCGGTGATTCAGAAATGGTGCAGGCGAGTGTTTTTCCACCAAGGATCCAGTTGAATGAGGGGATTACAAAAAATACTTACTGGTTTTAGTCTCTGGGTGCAAGTATAATAGACAGTTTAGCAGTTCTTCCTTCTCCACAGCCTTGTTCAGGAGTCTCTTGTATTAAGAGACCAGACTGTATGTAGTTCCTTTATCTCCTCAGGAACACTTCCTCCTTACCAAAAGGCCTCTGCTCATTTATATGGCTTATGGCTGTCACTTGGTATTATTTGCGACACAGCTACCAGTTCTTTCCAGGTCTGGAAGTTCAGGCAATTGAACAGATACCTTACTCCTTTCCAGTCAGTGGGGAGTTTAAATGCGTCTTGCTTCATACAAGGGCATAACATATATGTGCTGTTGTAGAGTTCCCTTCTCAGAAGGGGGTGGGGACACTCTGAGAAATACTCAAGTTTTCCATTCCTAGGTGAAGAAGAAGACTGTGTTTATGTGCTTCTTTTCTGTGTGGTGCTGCACATGGAAGAATTAATGTGGTACTGCCAAATACCACCTGATCACTAATATTTAGTTCTCTTCATCAGTTGGATCCCTCATAGGGGATATAGTCCAGAAATCAGAGTACACGTGTTGCCCAGAAAAGAACAACTTACAGGTTTGTACAACTAACTTCATTGTCTGATATTCTTTCTCAGCAATGGACTGTTCTTGAAATACCACTCTAGACATTGAATGACAGGTATTCTTTCTGTCAGTGGTGTCTGTTGATGCCTATATAATCTCCTTCATGGATGAGATTACTACCAGTATGAGATGGTATAATTCCATTTTCGAATGAATGCACTACCTGGAACCTTTCTGCTTCAGTTTTTGCAACAGTAGTGATGAAGCAGCTCAGCTCATCATATGTGATGCAGAATCAGTGAAAGTGTATTATGTCAGTTAAATTGAATGACCCAAACTCATGATGTAGCTATAGAGCAAGACTTATGAGCAGTGGTGTGTATTAATTTTGGAACTGTTAAATACTGTGCACGCTACACCTGAGAGGCACGTCTCTTAATATCTTCTGAAGGATGATACTCTGCTGACTAAATTGTGTCTCTATCAACCAAAGGACAAACTCATGCATCAGTTGGGCACAAAAATAAACTACAATCTTTTACTAATATTCTCAGGCTTTCATTTTGGCTATTTCTACTGAAGGACAGAAGCAGCTTTATACAAAGCATTTGTTCATTTGAAAATTTTTCATCAGGCTCATTACCAGAAGAACAAACACAAAACATTGGAATGACTTAAATTCCTGCTTCAGATTACTAGTGACTTGGATAGCATCAACTAATGCATGGGTAGACAATTTTCACAAGGGGGCCACTCCATGATTTTTGGTAAGTCATCACAGGCCAGCTCCAGGCCCATTGAAGGGGCAGGGCCTTGGGCAGAAGGGGTCTAGTGTGAGTGTGTGTGTGTGTGTGTGTGACTGACTGACTGAAAGAGAGACTGTGTGAGAGAGAGACTTTGTGACACAGAGTGTGTGTGTGTCACAGAGACTAGGAGAGTGTGGCACAGTGTGCGTGTGTGACACTGTGTATGGCATAGAGACAAGGTGTGACAGACTGTTGGCGTGGGTGTGAGACACAGAGAATGTGTGTGCTCTGGCTGCTTCTGAATAAGTTTCTAAGAGATGCTATGCACTGTCTCTTTAAGACAGGGAAAGCTGTCCTGTTCTGTTGTTTCTCCTCTCCCCTGCTCTGCAGAGATGGAGTATATGGGTTGGGGAGAGGAGACAGAGAGAGAGAGAGAGAGAGTGTGTGTGTGTGTGAGCGCGAGCGCGCACTGGTTGCTGGAACAATCTTAAAAGGTAGTGCGCTGTTTCTAAGTTAAGTTCTCATATCACTCACTCACCATTTATATTTCAGACAGGAACAGCTTTGCTATGTGTTCCCCTCCCCGACATCTGCGCTGCAGAGAGGGGATACAGGGGCAGAGGAACACCTGGACTTCAGCACTCCCCCCTCTCACCCTCTTCTCCTTCTGCCCCCTTTGCTCTGCACTCCTAGCAGGAGGGTCCTGGGAGCAGCTCAGCTGCAGAACAGAGGAATGTTAGGGGAGGGGCAGCTGAACACACTTTGTAAAGTATGCATGCTCTGGTAATCAGCTGGGTGGGCTGGATAGAAATGCTGGGCAGACCAGATTTGGTCCATGGGCCAGATTATGCCCATCCCTAACCTAATGCTATATGCTGCATAGAACAATGGTAGACTTGCCTTCCCCATTCTGCACATGGAATCAATTGCAGAACCAGACTCTGTTTTTAAGCTTGCCTGTAATTTGCTACTCAAATATTGTGCAGTTTCTACATCTGAAGGCAATAGGGCTTTACAGGAAACCCTGGCCATTTGTGATGGATGCATGGTGAATGGTGAAATTCATGAATACTGGGATCCATGGCTCCCCAGTCCCTTTGGAGAGCTCCCTGTGGCTCCCCAAGTTATCCTGGGAGCCATGAGCCACGGGGAATTCACTGCAGCTCCCAGGAACCACAGGAAACTTGCTGTAGCTCCTGGCAGCTGCAGGGAATTCAGTGCAGCTGCTGGAAGCTGGAAGGAACACCATGGCTCCTGGCACCTGCAGTGAGTTCCCTGCGACTCTGGGCAGCCACAGGGAACTCAGCATGGGGGCCAGGAACTGTGGTGAATTCCCTACAGCTCCCAGCCCCTGCCATCCTCTCTCTCCAACCACCCACCCCCCGGCCGGCACAGGAGACCCCCAAATAGCGATTGTGTGAATCACAAGGGTCTCCTGTATTTCTTCATAGAAGATTGTACAGGAGAAGTGTCTTGTTGAACATAAAATAATTGTATATCTCTTCAGTCAGCTGATAAAATACAATAGCATAAGGTGACTATTGTATCATAACTAGATGGTTTTGCTCTAAGAGTTGTTTTATTCACAAAAGAAGAAAGGCATGCTGAGTCATAAACTGCATCCTTGACAACTAAATCTTCCACAAATAGTCTGAGCTGCATGTCATCCCTTTGAATTGCTGGCTCCCTTAGTTGCTTTCTTAAAGGTTTCTATTTTATAAAGTTTCCTGTCATTCTTGTGCATGTTTCTAAAGCAAACAGTGCAACAGGACCAGTTGTTGGAGGATGTGCTTACTGTGGTGGTTATAGAAGCAGGTGATTATGATATTCTCTGATCAGATTCAGATTGTTTTCTTTCCTGAGTTCAGTACCACTTTGACACTTGTGAAATTCAACTTGATTTATTTCTGAAAGCAACCCTTGTGATAAAGTATTGGTAGTACATCATCATCTAATTAACTATGCAATTAATCTCCCCTGGTTTCTGCTGCCAGCATCACAGAATTCTGTACAGATCTGGTGGCTTTTGACAGATTTGCATTTTGATTATTTTGACAACCACATTTTAAAAAAAGTTTGTGGAGTGTCTTTCTCTCTTTGATGTAAGCATTGCAGAACTCATATCCTCCATGTCTTAATATACCGCACCTTCCCTGTAGAAGCAAAATTCCCAAAGTATACTGTTAGTATGACTGTCTCTACCACTGTTTTTCATTTTATACAAGTATACAGACTTGTGATAAATTAGATATAAAATAGGTCTATATATTAATATCAAAATTGCCATTTGTATTTAGTGAGCACTTTGAAGCACAGTGTGAAACTATTTTCTGTCATCTCCCATACTAACACTGACCTGTGCGTAAGTGTCACAGAGTCAAAATGCTAGTTTCTAGAATATTTCAAAAGCTAGTACTGCATTGCTAAGGCAATTACAAATTAAATATCTTACCATCTGGCAAGGTATTTCCAGTAGAAACAGGCAAATATTAGTGCCATTATACAAGGCACTGAGGAGATCTTACTTGAAATGCTGTATTAGTGCTAGTCTTCCATCCTTAGGAAAGGTAAACTCAAACTGGAACAGATTCAAGGAAGTGTTATTAGTGTGATAAGAGGAATGGCGAACTTATGAGAGTAGACTTAAAGAGCTTTGTTTATTTAGTGTAACCAAAAGTAGGCTATGGGGAGATATGACTACTCTCTATAAATACATTAGAGAGATAACTTAAATAATTCCTCTCCTTCCCCTGGTATTTAAGAGCCAATGTAGACACAAGAACAAATGGATATAAACTGGCCATCCACAGATTTAGGCTTGAATTAAGATTAAGGTTTCTAACCATCAGAGTTTTAAAACATCTGGGGATTCTCTCGAGGGGCTGGGAGCTGGAGTGGGGGGAGAAGCACTTCACGCACTCCCCCACTAGAGATGTTAAATTTTGATTAATTAACCAATCAAATACTCAATGGGATTTCCATCAACTATTCAATTAGTCGATAAGGACTTCCGCGTTCTGCCTTCGAAATGTACAAGAGCCCCAGAAGGAGCTCTTACACGTTTCAAAGATTGAAACGCTGTGTGGCGCCTGGGGTCTGCGGGGAGTCCCACTGACTCTGGGCTCTACACGGGTGCTTCCTCTTTGAAATGCTGCGTGGAGCCTGGGGCCAGCAGCGAGTCCCACGCTGACCTCAGGCTCCATGTGGCATTTCAATCTTTGAAATGTACAAGAGCCCCAGCAGGGACTCTAGTACATTTCAGAGTTGGCCGCCACTGCACCCCTGTCCCCTCCCACGGAGCTGGTGCTGGGGGGAACCAGCTTTTAAGCCGGCTCCCTCCAGCACCCCGTCCTCTCCCCCTCCCCCCCCCGCTGCCTCTTTGTGATAGAGGCAGCAAGGGGGAAGGGGGGAAGCAACTAGTGTGTCAACTATCCAATAAGCTTTTGCTTATCACCTAGTTGATTAGTTGCTTACATCCCTATCCCCACCCCCAGGTCAATCAGGGTCTGTGGAGGGGAGCACAAGAAGTTTCTGGCCCTACCCCTTCCACCCAAGGCCCCGCCTCTTCCAGGGCGGCCCAGGGCCACTTCAGAAATGTATTGCCCACCCCTTGACTAGATGATCATGATGATGGTGTCTTCTGGCCTTAAAGTCTGAGTCATTCAGTCTAAAACCTTCTACCATGCAGCCTAGATGCTAGATTGCACAATCAACAGTTTACAAACAGAAAAGCATTACATTAGGAATTCATGTGTTTTTCTATCTTCCCACTATGCATTACAAACTGTGGGCAAGGAGTCTATTGTTACTAATCCACAACCTTCAGAATAAGATTTTTCTGGTCTGCAAATTTCAACTGAAAATATAGAAAACTATTACAATTACATTTGTGATACTTTGAAAATTAAGAGTATGTGATGTGTGCACGTTTTATGTAATAGGTTGCAGAATAGTATTATTCACCTTTTTTTGCCATATGATTAGTGCTTTATCATTTCTGGAAAAAATACCCATGTAAAACTCATAAAATAATCTAATATGTTGTTTGGTTGCTTTGATACTTCAAGGTGTTGAAATTAACTTAAACTGGAAAAACTGTCATCACGCTGCAGTGTTTCTGAAACTATATATAAAATGACACTCTCCGTTTGAGTACCATTGTTTGATCTCACCAAGAGGTATACAGCAGCACTTGTCAGCTCCACATCATTCTTCATCTAAACTTACATCAAATAAGCTTTCAAATGGATATATGATCTAGATGTGTGTCCCCGCAGCTCCCTGCCACCCTCCCCCTGAAGGCCACATGCCTGTAGTGATTATCAGATTTTCATAATGGACACCTCAATGGCCATGATCCTTTGCAGGCTTGCAAACATACGTGTGAATATTACGTTAGACAGGGCTGTCATTGAGCCAAAGCTCCATCCTCCATTGTAGAGGCAGAATCCCAATTACATGCTTGTATTATAGCCATACCCTGCCAATGCAGCAAAACTTTCAGCAATTCTATTGAACTGAAGGCCTTTCTTGGCTAATAGCATGAGTGATTTTAAGTTTTACTGATTGATGAGAATTATGCTTGTTGATTAATCATTTTTCTACCTTTTCTGACATTCTTGCATTGGCCTCTCCCAAGAAGCAATGACCAGACAGGTTTCCAAGTATCTGTGTGAGATTTCAGAAAATTGTTTTCTCTATTCAGAACAGTAGACCCCACAGTTGAAAAATGTCTTGGATGTAGTCTTTGACAGCACCTAACGCATCCCCACTGTTTTCTTAAAGAAAATGGCTCTGTTGTGCAATCATAAGTCTTTCCCTCTTTATTTTGCATAAAGGTTTATTAACTTATGATTTAAACAAACCATCTGGTCCTGCTGGCAACGCACACTGTGTCAGGCCCAATGTTGGGGTTTTTTTCTGTTATATTTCTGAAGTAAGTTAAATTATATACTTAAGTCCCAGCTTTGGCCTGTGCTTTTTCCATGTCTTAACATCTGCTCTTGGAAAGCTTTCTGGATCTCAAGTAAGTTTACGTAGAGCCAGAACTCTCTCCTTTCCCGGTCTCCCACACCTTCTCATCCGTTCAATTCAGTGAAAAGTAATGGCAGAAATGCATAGTTCTTGTTTTTAAAAAATCCAGAGAGTAGGGGGAGATGAATAAATAGCAAGAAACCTGAAAGGACTAGGAGAGCATTCTCTGAGAGATATAAAATGGTGGATGTTGAGAAGGAAAAGAAACTATGGCAAATTCTTAACTCACTCCTGACTTCTGATTTCAAGTACTTTTTCATTTCGTGTGATAAGTGCTGGTTTATAACATCTTTTGTGTCTTGTGTCCCATGATGCTTTTCAGATTAATCATATGAAAAAAGTGTATCCCTCACTGCGATCAAATGTAATAGTTAAAAATATACCCGGTCAACATGGAGCTTTGGAAAATAAAAACTGTGTGGATTTGTACAATGCTAATGCTAAGTTTGTTGCTAATGGTGGGTACCTACCCATCTGTATTCTCTCAAATTCTAACTCTTCTTATCCTATCTATAAAATTTGAAATGCATATTGAGCATAGATGTATGTGACATTGTCCTGAACATCAAAAACTGAATTATTTCCTTTTAAAGCAGCAAGATTTAAAAAAAAATTGGCTTTTTTTAAGGATGCAGTATTACATATTAAAATTTAACTTCTCATGCTTTGTGACATGAAAATCACTATATTTGTGCTATCCTGGCAATATACTACAATACAGAGATTTGAATTCAGGACTTAAGCTCAGTCCCCTGCTCATGAGTCGGCAGGATCTAAAAAATGTGGAAGCAGCATGGACAACTAATCTGAGAAGGGAATGGCATTGTCATTTTCAAATGACCACTGAGATCTTCAGGTGTATGTCCATAGGTTAAAAAAGGAGAAAGATCTAGTCTTCAGCTGGATGGAGAAAGCTACCCAATGCAAATTTGAGGGTAGACATGCATGAGACAAAAGAAAAATGACAAGGCTACAGGAGAATGTTGGACAACCTGCAGGAAGGTGAATTGGACTCCAGCACTAAAAAAATGGGGATGATTGAGAGAGCCAGTCCAACTTCAATGAAGAAAAATGTCTAGCAGTGAGGAAGACCCCATAAATCTTGCTATATCCTGAGTTCCTACCAAGTTCCTTGAAGTCCAGCATATGCTATGAATATGTAGTATGGTTCATGTTTGTCAGTGTTACAGTTATTTGATTAGATCAGTGTTTCCCAATTGGTGCTCCGCGGAACCCTGGGGTTCTGCGGAGCAAAACAAGGGGGTTCCGCGAGGAGCCGGCGCTCCGCCGCCCCCTCTGAAAAAGAGAGAGAGAGAGCCGGCTAGCCAGCAGAGGCATGGGCGGCGAGTTGTGTGGGCTCGTGGTGCCCGTGCTCCAGCAATATTTGGAGCTGGAGCGGGTCCCGACCCCCCCGCGTCCTCCCACCCCGGCCCCAGAGCGTCTCGTCCCGGTCCCGTCCCGGCCGTGCGCAACCTTCTCTGAGCTCCCCCTTGCTGGCTGCTGCTGCCCCTGCACAGCGCGCTCAAACCAGTGGGTGGGGAGACGTCCGGACGTGACGTAACATCACGGCCCGAGATTTTAAACTTCCTGGGCGCTGTGTTGCGCCCCACGGCTGAGTTGCGGGTTCGGAGTCTGGGGACAGAGCACAGACTCCAGCCCCGCAAAGTGGAAGGCAGAAGGTACGGGAGAGGGAAAGGGAGAGAGGGAAGGGAAGGGGCTTGTGCAGAGGGAAAGGGGAAGGGCTGGGAGAGGAAGGTGCTTGTGCGGAGGCGGAGGGGAAGGGGAAGGCACCAAAGGGACAGGGGTGGAGGAGAGACAAATGGCAGGGGCCAAGTGCAGACAATGAGGTAAAGGGGCGGGAGGGAAGGTGTCAGTGGGAGGGGGACAGGGTGATGCTGGGAGGAGAGGGGAAGGGTATTGGGGCTAGAGGGGTGAGGGAGGTGCTGGGAGAGGGCTTGAAAGAAGGGGTGGGCATGAGGAAGGCTGGGATGGAGCAAGTCATGTGAGAGGGCACAGGGGCATGAGGGGAATGGGGGCAGAGGGTGGTGAGGGGTGGGCATCAGGGAAAAATGGAGCAAAGGGGCAGGAGAAGTGAAGGAAGGGGAGGCACCAGGAGGGTGCAGGGTAAGGGAAGGTGCAGGTGCCAGGGATTTTGGGGGTGAAGCAGAAGGGCAGACACCTGCAGTGGAGGGACCACCATCAGAGGAGAGATGCAGGGCAGGTTTGTAGAGGGAGGTGTTAGAAGAGGGGATGAGGAGGGATAGCTCACATGATCAGAGTGGGGCTACTGGAGAAGTGGGCACAGGAGGAGAGAAGGGCTGGTGGAGGGGGTAGGTTGCAGGAGGGCTGAGGACAGTGAGAAGAGCAGGAGTCAGGACAGCAGAGGAGGGTGAGGAGTGGGGGGCAGCAGGCACCAGGAGCTGATGGAGCATGGGGAGGAGACATGGCAGCAGAGGGAAAAGGTAGAGGTTTAAAAATATTTATTAATAACTTGGCACATCCAAACAAGCCACATGAACTCAATACTGGTGCACAACACAAAATTCATTTTGCTCATGTGAGGAAACTCTTAGGCTATGTCTACACTGGTTGTTTCAAGAAGAACACATCCACACTGCCATGTGCGAACTGTGCTTTTGCACAAGAGCATCTATGGCAGTGTGGACACTCTCTTGCCCAAGAAAGTGCCAATGGCCATTTTAGCCATAGGGCTTTCTTGCTCAAGAAATTCATGTTGCCTATCTACACTGGCCTCTTGCACAAGAATAGTTGCTCAAAAGGGCTTATTCCTGAGCGGGAGCATCCTAGTTCTTGCGGAAGAAGCCCAGATTTCATACATGAGAACATTAGGTACTTGCAAGAAGAACACACGGCCAGTGTAGACAGGCAGCAAATTTTTGCACAAGAGCGGCCGCTTTGGTGCAAGATCGTGCCAGTGTAGACACAGCCAAGGGGAGGGAGGAAGGCAGGGGTAGGGAATCAGCACTGGCTCAGCATGTCTACATGGTTTGGGGGAAGGTGCAGGGAAATTGAGCTCAGCTGGGTTGCAGAGTGGGGGGCTGGGCTGGGCTGTGTGTGTGTGTGTGTGTGTGTGTGTGTGTGTGTGTAGCTCAGAGCTCAGTTTGGCTGCAGGAGGAGGGAGGTGCCGGGAACCGGGGCTAGACTCAAGGAGAGGGAGGGGCAGGGAATCGGCTCTTGGCTCAGCAGTTTTGTGGGACTTGGAGGAGGTGCAGGGAAACAGGGCTCAGCTGTGCTGTGGGGGAGGCATGCAGGGAACCAGTGCAGGGCTCAGCTGGGCTGAGGTGGATGGGGGAGGGCATACAGAACAGATGGGCAGCTCAGCTGGGCTGTGAGGGGCTGCAGGGAACTGGTGCTGCAATCCCTTGGATTGTGAAGGATGGTTTTGGGGGAAGTGCAGGGAACCAGCAGGGGTGGGCAGCTTAGTTCGGTTGCAGGGGATAGAGGTGCAAAGAAGCCTAGTGGGGAAGGGGGGGGGATCAGGAGCCCTGAAATGACCTCCCCTGGTCCAAAAATTCCTCATCTGGGACCCGTCAGGGTCCTTATCTGGGACCCTACCCTCGTACCCTCCCTCGTAGCCAGACACCCTACATCCAGCCTGCTTCTGCACCCTACCTACCACCCAGACCTTGTCCCCTTCCGCCCCCCAGCTCCTTCCCACATCCTGCACCCCACCCCTATCCTGCTCTTTGGCAGCCCTGCCATCCACCCTAGCACCGCCCTGGCCCCAGCACCTTGCCTCACACCCCAGGACTCAGCACCACCCCTGGCCCTGGCCCCAGCACCCTGCCATCCACGCTAGCACCCAGCAGCACCCTGTTCCTTGTCCCAGCACCTGCCAGTCACCCTAGTGCCCAGCAGGACCATGTTCCTGACCCCAGCACCCTGCCACCTGCCTGCCCCAGCACCTTGCCCCAGCACCCTGCCACCTGAGCCAGCATCCTTCCACCCAGCAGCACCTCTCCCCAGCCCCAGCACCCACTAGCACTCTGTCCCCTACCCCACCAGCACATTTGGGACCACATTAGTGAGGCTTGGGGGTTTTTGGAGGAGCTTTTTTGTTTGTTTGTTTTTTTGCATCTCACTTATGTGGCCCCAACTGACTTTTCTGTGGGTCAGTGACCTTTGACTCAAAACAGGTTCCTCACCCCTCTCATATATAAAGACAATGCTAAAACCTTTTCAGTTTGACATATTTTATTTAAAAATGAAGCCAGGCCAACAAGCCCCCATTTGGGACCAAACCCCCATTTCACTGCAGCATCATAACACTCGTGCACCACCTGACCCCAAATCTGAGCCTATCGTACGCTGGAACCCCCTGTCCTGAGCCTCTTACATCCCCAAACTCCTGCATCCCCACATCCTCAGTCTTCTGCCACAACATTCCTCCACCATCCACACATCACAAATATGTGTCCTGAGCCCATCATACTCACAAACTTCTTGCCCTGAGTCCCTCACATATCCAGCCCAAACTCCTGCACCCTCACATCCACAAGCCCTGGCTTGCTCAGCACCCCAACCTTCCACCTGAGCCCAACACTCCCCAGCCTAGAGCACCCTCCCCAAGCCAACAGCCCCTTCTCCTGCATCCAAATTCCCTCCCAGAGCTTGTACTTCTCACCCCTTCCCACACCCAAATCCCTCATTCCCACTCCACACCTCACTCTCACTAGGTTAAGACAGGTATAAGGGCTGGGGATAGCAAGTGATGGAGAAGAGGGGAACAGAGCGGATGAGGCCTCACGGAAGGGAGATGGGGGGGGTCTCGGGGAAGGAATGTGATTTTCATGAATTGGTGGGTCCCTCTCCCCCTTTTTTTTTTTTTTTTTTTTTTTTTGCTTGGCAAACCTAGGGGTTCCTTGAAATTCTGAAAAGAGTTCCTCGGCCAAATAAAATTGGGAAACACTGGATTAGATAACACCAATTTCCTATTTATATCTCTACATTATAAAGATATACACTGAGTTGATGCATGTATATTACTGGCATAATTCTGAACGTTGGATTTATCTTCCACTCTGTTACACAACTAACTGTATGAAATCTTAGGGGGGGAAAAAACAAATCAAAAGTAGCATTAATTATGAATGAATAAATAAATAAAATTAGATAACGAAGTTGTCTACAGTCAATGCTCCTGTGCTACTAGCTCCAGCACTGGCTCATTGGATATGCAAGGAATTGAGTGTAGCAAAATTGTGAATCACCGTCTCATTTTGTTCTTTCTTGTTTCACTCAGATTTTCCCAATGAAATGACCTGAATATGCATAATTGTGTGGATTCAAGAGAGTCTATATGATAAAAGTATCCATCACTATTTGGCACAGTTATATCTTTTCTAAGAAGCAGTTTAACATAAAATCACTGGAGTGACTATCACTTCTTTCCTGCACAGTGTGGGATGGGTGATAGTTGAGTGAACTAATTCATTAGCACATTGGGCCAGCAAATAATTCAGTCCTTTCTGGTTGCAGAGTTTAGTTATTAAAACTGCCTTCATGGGGAGCCTTGGCTCAGATATCAGCTGCTGAATCAGTGTATCCGGCTAATAATCCAGGTTTGTCATGGATGCTGCAGGCCTACATCAAGCCAGTGTTAGTGTTGCAGACTTGTAATGTGACTAGAAATGGATTGGTGGATGCTGAAAGCCATCTACCCCTAATTAGGGGAAGGTTTGTTGCCGCAAAGATTACATCTTGGCAAGTAGTAAACTGACATAAGCCGTGTGCTTGTTGAAGTTGGCTATGCACTTATTTAGTTGAGGTTACGTTTTCTTACTAAAGAGATGGTTTTGTGGTTGTCATACACTGTTTCCTCCACCCCAATTAAAAACAAAATGTTTATCCAAATAATTCTGATTGTGTAACCATCCAAAAGAAATGGAAATGGCTGCCCCTTTTTCTAGATACTATCTTCAGTTTCCATGCTGATGTTTCTTTCTGCTTTTCACGACTACTTACATACTTTTTATTTGCATTTTTTTTACCACACTACTTTTTCCTTTCTGTGGAATTTCTCTCTGTCCAGTTTCAAGTCAGACAGAGCATCTGATCTGTTTTGCACAAAAATAATACTCCACCACAGACAGGAAAAGTCTGGTTTGGATGAATAAAACTGGCTATTTTATGTATGTTCACCAGTTTAAAATGAGTTTCATTTTAACTTTGTGTCACTTAAGGTCTCTTTCCTTTTCCTGATCTTTGGGCAAATTCATTTCTGCACATCTTTAGCTGAGAACTACAGTTTTTGTTCCAAAATCAGATTTATAATACAATGGTTAAGATTTCTGATGAAATCTTTATTTTTAGAACTTAAATGTTTCTTGAGAATAAATGGCAAGAAAACGGAAATATTTTTTTCAATCAAATACATATGACTAGAGAGAGATGTGCTACACCCTAGCACAGGGGTGGGCAATAATTTTTAATGGGGGGCTATTCCAAGATTTTGGTAAGTGGTCAGTGGCCGCACTTCTATGGAGAGGATGCTGGATCTGGGACGATGGGTAGGATGCAGAAGGGAGCTTGAGATAGAGGATTGGGTGCAAGAGAGGGTATGGGGTCTGAGAGGGAGTTTGGGTGAAGGAGGGCGTTATGATCTGGGGCAGTTGCTTGTGGTGTATGGGTATGGGTGCAAGAGAGGATTCTACTCTGGGGAAGGGGGTGTAGAACGCGGTGCAGGGTCTAAGAGAGAATTCTGACCTGAAGGAGGTCAGGAGAGGGGATACAGAGGGTTTGGGTAGTGATCTGGGGTAGGAGGTGGTGGTGTCCTGGGGCAGGAAGTTGGAGGGAGAGAGGGGGTGGTGTGCCAGCGGCAGGCTGTGGCTGAGAGGTGCTTACTTAGGCAGCTCCCGGCTATCAGTTCTGCAGGAGCCTGAGACAGTCTCCATACCTGTGTGCTGCAGTCCCAGGCTGATCGGCTGGATACTCCATGTGGCTCTGCTCCAGCAAAGGGAGGAGAGAGTGAGGGACAGAGGAGGCTCTGCACTGCCCTATCTCCAGCAAAATTTCTCAGCTCCTATTGGCCAGAAACTGGCTAGTGGTATCTGAAGGATTTCTCTAGGGACCCAGGGGCACTACGCGGAGCTTCCCCCTCCCTCCCTGGCATCCAGAGCAATTAACAGCCAGCTGTTTAAACTGCTGTGAACACCTCTGTAGTGAAAGTCCAAGTGAGATGGCCGTGGGCCGAATCTGGCCCACTGGCCACATTTTGCCCACCTCTGCCCTAGCAAATGGGTCTACTTATGTGTAGGCATGCTGAAATTTCTAAAAACCAAGTTGCTGTTCTCCATGCAGTACAAGTTTCAATGCTTACCTAGTCAGAATCCAGTCTGAATCACAGTTGTAAAGGGATGGTGTGAGCTGAGTTTAATATAATGTTAGGAATTTATTTAAGGTGTCGAGAGGAGGCATGGTCACTAGTTCACTGTAATGTAGTTTTTCAGGTTTAACTCGGAAAATATTATTTACATATAGGCAATATTAAAATCTGTATTCTTCCAATTGGAGACACATTTTAAAACACTTGTGTCACTCTGCGAGCCCTCTTTGAGAAGTTGTCTATGACTGAGGACTTGATTAGGATGCCCTAAATTGAAGGGTCTGGGTGCAAGAAATCCTCATGCCTTCTGAGATTATTGCAAAATTATTAAAATAATATCTGGTAATATTTCTGTTACAATTAAACTTTCAAGTACTGAAGTATTCTATGTTAACACTTATTAATTAACACAATTGTAAATTATAGAAAGGTAGGATCCAACCATTTTTTCTAGTGTAGCATTGGGTAAAACGTCTTTGTAATGTTTGCACAAAAATGTACAATCATGGTAGTTCTGAATTTGAATCATTCATGCAGTGTCATATACCACACAGAGCAAGAACAAGGCTTCACCTTCTCTTCCTATCCTAAGCTGATTTTTAAGTATGCTCTGTGATGTTAAGTCCCATAAGTTAGCCTTCTGTAATTATTGTTTGATGGAGGGATTATTTCATTTGGTCCCATTTATGTATTCCTCTAGCTGCAATGTGGCACTCCAGCCAGACTATCTGGCTTCATTCTTAACACACCCCACATATTTCCATCATCTTTTCTGGATAATTTTGTAGGTAAGAAGTTACTGAATTCTCTGAAAAATCTTGGCATTTATTATAAGTTAATTTAATTTAATACCTAATAGTTTCCTGTGATGATCACTTCTGAAGGCATTTAGACATCTGTTTATACCTTTGGTGGGATTTCCAGTTTTCACATATATATGTTAAGGTGTAAATAACATTTTAGTCTAAGATTTTTGTAATTTAGTATTTACATTGTAATTTTCAGTGACCAAATCATGTGAATCAAGGTCTGTTAATGTGTTAAACATCATTAAAAAGTCAAGTGTAGGCACAACTTTTATATGCAGATGGTATTTGTACCTTCTTTCTCTGTGTTTCTCGCTCTTATATGCATATGCATATATATGTAATGTGCACATGTATTTGCATGCCTGTTTGAGAAGTCTTGGCTCTAATCTCAGTTGTCATGTCCAGTAATTTTTATTCATTATGCTGTACTGTTTTTCTGTCTTTCCTCTTCTTTTCCTCCTTATCCCTCCCCCCAAAAAACAAACCAAATCAAATATTCTTAGGTAGAGGAGTTGATGATGGCAATGGAGAAAGTGAAGCAAGAATTGGAGTCCATGAAAGCAAAGCTGTCCTCTACCCAGCAGTCTTTAGCTGAGAAGGAGACCCATTTGACCAACCTTCGAGCAGAGAGGAGGAAGCATTTGGAGGAAGTTCTGGAGATGAAGTGAGTATCTATTTCCAGTCCTTATGCCTGCATTGTATTGACATCCCCTCACTTCTCCTTTTACCTCTGCTTTTGGTCATCTAAAGACAGTTACTAAATTGTACTTCTCTCCAGAGGATTACAGTTATCTCTGTTCTCACTCAAAGTTTCAAAGGAACCATCTGACCAAGAGCTGTGTACATGACTTAGGAATAGATTGTGGATTTTTCACTTGGAATGAAATATATTCTTCCTTCCTTCTCATCCACTGCTTTGTTGTACATTGGTGATATTATTTGCATTAGTGGTCAAAGGCCTTAAATGAAAATCATGGCCCCGTTGTCTTGTGTGCTGTATGAATTCTCAGGAAGGCATGGGGACTGCTTTGAAGAGCATACAGTCTAACATTAGGTAAGGCTACAGTAAGTGTAGCAATCAACAGAAATGAAGGGAAGACAAGGATAAAAGTAAGTACCAAGGCAACAGTAATCTCAGTCAAAGCACAACTGCTGTATTTCCAGATGAAGATTTTTCAAGATCATATGACTGGTTCATTCGCACTGCTGAAACCTTACTGAAGATGAGTTTCAACTTGTGTATATTTTTACTGCTAGTCCCCAGACAAAGAGAACAGTATGGCCAAGCATTGAAGTGGTGGGGAAAGGTGAGGGATTAGATTTTGAAGACTTAAATACTTCCTAAATTCTCACCTCCCTTGTAGATAAATGGTTATCTTTAGTTTAGGGAGGCATGAATCCATTTAGTGCAGTTTAGGATAGCAGTGCCAGCAGTTCATTAAAAACACTTTCAATTGTTTAGCCAGCCCTGAAGAGAAGGAATATTTTTATTGGCAAGACTTGCAGTGGTTCCTCAACAGTGGTTTTGTGAGCCATTATTTATTTAGTTAACTTTTTTGTGTGTGTTAACTTCTTTCCTTTTTGAAAGAAGAAAAAAAGTGATAAAAAACAGCTCCTACGAAATGGAAAGAGAGGTGGTTCAGAACATAAAGCTCTAACTTAAGAGTCCATACTACCTGGCTTCATATACAGCTACCTAATTCAATCTGACCTAGATCTGGCACAGGGACATTGCAAGACTGAAGTGCTTAAAACCACACTTTTTATTTTTAATAAAACATTTATTGAGCTATAAATTTTACTGCCTTGAGAGTTGACACATTGGAGGGTGGGAGGAATAGCTCTTAAGCTGATGTGGGAATCCAAAGCAACTTGAGATACATCCCATATCCAATCTTCTGGCAACACACTTCCCTGCCAAATTTCTGTGCCAAACCTTCTCATTAAAATATATACAATATTCAGTATATCCTGAAATGTACTTGGAATTGAGTAGCTATAGTGTTTTTAACATTCCCACTCAGTTCTTTTAAATGATGACCTATTTTAACTAGTTAGTTATTGTTGGAAAGTTATTGCATGGAGTGAAAGTGAATCTCAGGAATTAAATAAACTGCTAGATCCATTGTGACCTCAGAAGGGAAGAGAGCAGTAGAGAGAAAATTAGTGCTGTCAACACATGGACAGAGAGAGATGGAAAAATCATTAAATTTGTAGTTGGACATGTTGTAGACTTCTTCTGTTTTCCTTAAAATTCTGTGAAACTGACAAAGGCATCTAGACCTTAGTATGCTAGAATGCACCCTTGCCATAAGTTTCTTCGTTACAAACAGTAGGTTCAATTCAACTATTAAATATGCTCAGGACTGGACTCATGCATGAGCTGTGAGACTAAAATCAGCTATTTTTAAAAGCTTTTGTAAAAGACTCTTTTCTGCTGTTTTCAAGCTATGCCAAAGGTATTTTTAAATGTAACACTTCAATATAGAATTTGTACTTTCTCAACTCAGAAGTATCTTTTATTGAATAAATAGGCAGTTTTATACTATAAGCTACCTGATTTGGGTATTCTTAAGCATGTGCTATAGTTTGCAGATTGCACAAGAATTCAGTAAGTGGTCTAAGCATGGATTTGAGTATATATGCCTCATATAGATCAGTGTTTCTCAACTTTTTTTTATAAAGTACACCGTTTTCAATATACATATACATATACATATATGTATACATATACATATACATATATATATATATATATATATATATATATAAGTACCCCCAGTACCTACAGTTTTCAGACACACAATTTTTTTTTCTACCATTGCAACACATTTGTTTAAACAACTTAATCATAGCCAGGCGGCGATGAAATTTTTGGGTGTAAAAAGTGCAAAAATAATAAAGCGCTGTAAAACTTAAAACAAAAGTTCAGTTTTCTCCAAATTTCAGTTGTTGACATACCCCCCAGACTTCTCTCAAGTACCCCTAAGAGTACTTGTACCACTGATTGAGAAATACTGATATAGATGACTGAAAAGTTAACTTCAAGCTATAGTGACAGTCTTCAAAGAAGAAAAGATAAGTATGATAGTCTGTTTAAGAGATAATAAGCATTTACAAAATTGTTACTCAAAGTAGAATTTGTGTTTGTTCAGTGGACTGTAGTAGTTTTGCGTGAGTCATTCTATACTATTGAGGAAATAATACGCTCATTAAAAAACACCTTTACCACAGATGTGAACTGCTGCAAAAGCAGAATTCCAGTCTCTCGAGAAAATTATTATCTCATATACCCTTGTTCATCTGACTTTGGGATTTACATTTTGTTATAAATCATTATAGAAGAAGCTGGTAGGGATTCCTATATTTAGGTTGCCTAACATTTTCCATTATAAAATATATTTAGTGACCTTTTTGAGAAATTCTGACACCTCCAGTGTTCACAGGATGTCTTTTAAATTTGGCATGGAGAAAGCTTTTGATTCAAAGAAATGCCTATATTTGTCCCATTAAATTTTGTTTATCACAGGGTTATAAACTGTTGAAAATTAACATTTCCTTTCTGTTCCATGCATTGTCATCAATATTTTGGCAACATGCAAAAATAACTAAATGCAAACATTCGGATATAAGGCTGAGCCCATGTGACTGCTAAAGCAGCAGCAATGAAACCCCTGTACAGCCATATTGCTGATGGAACAGCATTGGTACGTGGGGGGGAAAGAAGTCTGACCAGCCTCCCCTGGAGTCAGGAAAAAGTCCCGGTAGCCTCTCCTGCCCCTTTCTCTAGGGCATCATATAGTACCAAAGCAAGAGCTTCCCTTCTGCTGTCCGCCCAGATTCAGAACATGGCCTTAGCAGCCCATCTCCCGCTCCCCGTCCACCAAGATAACATCTTTGTCCTTCAGGCAGCTAATGTATATAGTTCTGTAACTCAAGTGATGCAGAACTCTGTGATACAGTGCTGAAGTTTCTTAGTTCAAGCCCTGATGGTGATAGATAATGGGGTAGGTGTTACAGTTGCACATAATAGAACTTAAAAAAAAAATTAAACCCACACAGCCAGCAACCTATGACATTGTATACAAAAAATTGTTGTGAAAGAACATTGTTCAGATAATAAAATCAAGCACTCGGAAGTTAGTAAATGCCATTATTTTGGTTGGTCGTGCAACCTTAGTTCAGCCCCCTTCTGTGTATGCATTATGATGCTGTCTTTAATTACACAAATACATACTATTTTTCCACAGGATACCAGTCTCATTCAGTACTTCGAATGGACAGTAGTCAGAAAACGAGTCAGGGTTATGTAGCAGCAAATGAGGCTTTTTTTCTACCTCATTTGTTCTAGAAGTTGAATGAGTCACAGGGCTAATAGAAGAGAGAGGTTGTTAATGCAGGTGAATGCACATGCTGCAGAATTCCTGTGTGATGCTAAGCAAGTCATTTAAATGAAAAATGTTGGCAGATGGCCGCTCATTGTATGTGCTCATTTTCTGAATGCCCAATCTGAGACATCTGGAGCCTGATTTGCAGTCATGCTGAGCACTCACACTGACACTGAAATCACAATACTGTGTGTGATCAGTATTTCTGGTAGTAAGGCAGTGTTGTCTAGAGGTGTGAGCATATGGTTGGGAGTTAAAAAGGTCCTGAATTCTAATTCTGGCTCTTTTATTGTGTGGCATCAGGTAAGTCTCGTCTCAGTTTTCCCATCCATAAAATTATGATGATGATGATGATGATGATGATTTCTTATCTAACTGTGGAGATAAATTCATTAATATTTATGAGGCACTCACACATGATGATGATAAATGCTCTAGAAAAGAAATGAATAATTCTGTATTCACTGCAGAGTTTGTATGGCATGGAGTAAATAAAGGCAGTTGCCACACACAGAAATGAGCCTATGGAATGATTGATATAGTTCAGTAATTAAAGTATGTATCAAAATTAAGAATATGATTAACATATTCTGTAACTTTACAGGATTTATTTCACTTCTTCTGTGATAGGGCTGGAGCATCTGTCAGTCCTGGGAATGCCAGAGCAGCAGCCCCCAGAACAGCTAACTGGTGGCCAGGCTGAGGGCTGTGGAACAGTGGCCAACAGAACACCTGGCTGGCAGTTGGCCCCGGGGCCACCAAAACTGTGGCCCTCAGAACAGCTGGCTAGCTACCAGCCCTAAGGCCACTGGAATATCTGACTGGCAGCCAGCCCTGAGGTCACTGGAGTAGGAGCAGAACAGCCAGAGCAGTAGTCCCCTGTCTGTTGGAGCAGCAGCTGGGTTTGGGTTAGCCACAGTGTTCCCTTTGATTTTTATGTCCACATGTAAAATGAATTTTGTTGTGTGACATATCATGTCCATATTGGTGACATAACAAAATTCATTCTGCACATGGATGGTGTGGGGCCAAGGAGTTCGGAGTGTGGGAGTGGCCTGAGGGCTGGGGACAGAGGGTTGGGGTTCAGTGGTGTGAGGATTCTGGCTCAGGGTGCGGGCTCTGGAATGGGACCAGGGATGAGGTGTTTGGGTAAGGTTCACTTCAGGGTTGCTATCAGGTCTGTTATGAGTTTAAACCCCATACAAAGAAGGACCACGAGGCCAAATTAAAGTCCATGTTGATGGAGATGGCTCCATCAGATTTTCCTCCAAACTGAGCCAATTTGAGTTGATACTGATTACTTCAGGGTTGGTGTGAAGTACTCCTTTCATTGGACTCTCACTGAGTCCTGGCACCATTCACCATTTCCTGTGCCAACAAAGAAGCATAAGAAGCATTTGCTGAGAGGCATGGATAACAGAGCAGAGTGCTACGTAGGTTAAAACACTCTTCTGCCTCAGTGTCACAGGTGACACCATTGACACCTAGCCTGTTGGCAGGCATAATTGAGTCCAATCCCAGATGAGCCGACAGCATGGCCCCAAAGCTGTCACAGTGACGACCACTCTGGAGGCATTTGCTGTCAACAGGGAGCTGGTAGCTTTTTCAGTACCACTGTCACTGGCAGGACAAGAGTCTACAACCTCAGTGTCAGTGAGCAGGAGGAATCATAGAATAGAATGCTAGAACTGGAAGGGACCTTGAGAGGTCATCGACCAAGCACTGTCTAGCCCATCCCTGATAGATGTCTATCTAACCTGTTCTTAAATATCTCCAGAGATGGGAGATTCCACAACCTCCCTAGGCAATTTATTCCAGTGTTTAACTGGAAGCAGGTGGCCATTCAGTTCTAGGTACTGCAACGCTGTGCAGAGGGAAACTATTCTTGCCCCAGCACAAGATTCCCTGCCCTGATACCAGTTGAAACTGCACCTTCCTGGTTCCAAAAGAAGGCTTGTCATCTGAGTCAGAGGTTGAGTTGTACTCTTTTCTAAGAAGTTGCCTTAGTTATTCCTCCAATCAGCCCTACTCCTCCGTGGACCCAGACACAGAAGTACCGTTGGATGGTTGGCCCAGTGGTCACTGACCTATGCCAGTGAAGTGGCCTTTTTGGAACCCATGGAGGAACCCAGGCCAGGGCCCCACTCAACATCCTGTTACTCAGTGGCCTCTGAGAAAAAAGTGCCTCCATCCCATTGGTGCCAACCTTCATGATCCAGTTCTGCGGGATCCTATCTACACAAAACGTAGAGAAGGAGGGCCACCTGCTAGTGCAGGCCACGTCCTCCACAGATAAGATGGTATGGCAGGTGTTGTGTCTTTCTCAAGACAACTTCAAGCCCCATCAGGAGCTGCTGGAAATGTTGACCTTGAACTTAAGCTTGCAAGTGAAAGTATTAAAAGAATCTTCCCATCTTCCGTGGTCCACATCCTGGCTGCTGTGGCCCATCACAAGTGGCTCTGCCTCTCAATGAGGCCATTATGGACCCTGTGAAAGCCTTGCGGCAAATCCCTGCCTCCATTCCCCACCAAAAAATAGTATTTTATACCTTCCCAGAGTATTTGCTTCCTATACTCTCATCCCTACAGAGTCCTCTGTGGTTTTCTGTGGCCAATAAAAAGAAGAGGCTGGGCGTACGAGGAGTGATGTCTATAGCAAGTCTATTCATACCTGGACAACAGGCTCAGTGACCAATCCAAGGCTCTGGTAGAGTCCAGCATCCACCTCATATAGTCAGACATTCTTCCCTCACATTACAGGCTGGAGCATGTTAGTGCTTACAGACAAAACTGCAGCCATGTTCTATCTTGACAGACAGGAGGGGCTTGCGCTTCCTACCTGTGTCAGGAAGTACTTTGCTTTTTCTGCATAACCTACTCTATTCACCTTGAGGCCTCTCACCTTCTGGGAGCACAGAACAAACTGGCAGATTGCCTCAACAGATCTTTCCTGAGTCATCTTGAGTGGTCCTTTCACCTGGATATTGTGAAGGTTGTTTTCCAATGGTGGAGACTTCCTAAATAGATCTGTTTGCCATCAGACATAGCAGAAAGTATCACTAGTTTTGCTGCCTACAAGGCCACAGGCCAAAGTCACTCATGAATGTCTTCTTGCTCCTGTGGATAGTATATTTGTTGTATGGTTTTCCCCCATTCCACTACTGTACAAGGTTCTGCTGAAGATCAAGTGGGACAGGTCATGGGCCATTCTCAGCCCCAACCTGGTCCTCAAAGCATTGGTTCACCATACTACTATGCCTTTCTATAGTGAATCCTGTGCAGCTTTCTCTGCTTCCAAACCTGATCTTCCACCTGAACCTCAGCACCCTCCACCTGACAGCATAGCAGCTCCGTTGCTAAATACCAGAGAATTGGTGGTCTTGGATCAGGTCCACTAGGCCCTGTTTGGTAGCAGGAAGCCCTCTACAAGAGCTGTCTACCTTTCCAAATGGAAGCAATTCTCCATTTGGGCTGCCCATTTTTCACTGTTTCTGAGAATCCGTAACATCTGAAATAGCAAAGTTTAATAATCTCATCAACTAAGGTTCACTTCACAGCAATTTCATCATTCCAACCTCCCCAGTGCATGACCAAACTGTTGTGGGGTTGTTGGGGTGTTTTTTTGTTTTTTGCACAAGATGTCCATTCATTTCTTCTAAGGCCTAGAAAACCTATGCCCACAAATACAGGAACCTGTCCCTCTGTGGGGTCTTACAAAAATTTATAGACCCTCCATTTGAGTTGCTGGCACCCTGCCCCTTGTCAGATCTGTCCTGGAATGTGGCCTTTCTGGTGGCTATCATGTCAGCCAGGAGGGTCTTAGAGCCACACCCTTACATCGGAACCCCCATACACAGTCTTCTTTAAGGATGAGGTGTATCTATGCTCTCCTGCTTTCCTTCCAAAGGTAGTTTCATAATAATGAGGCAATCTTCCTCCCAGTTTTCCACATGCAGACAGGGAGAGCAGCATCTCCACACTCTGGTTGTGAGAGGTGCCCTAGCATTGTACATTGAGAGGACCAAACTGTTCTGTTGATCCCGTTAACTCTTCATAGTAATTGCTGAGAAGATGAAAGATCTCCCTGTCTCAGCTCAGAGACTTAAATCCTGTATTGCATGATACATTCACATGTTATGAGCAGGCAGATATTCTCCCATCTGCTATCCTGACAGAAGTGCAAGGATCAGCAGCAGCATTCCTGGCTCACATTCCTATTTAGGACATTTGCAGCAGTGACTTGGTCATCAGTGAATACATTCTCGACTCATTATACTATTACTCAATGGAGTAGGGACGATGCCAGATTTGCAGTCAGCTTGTCCATGAACTCTGATCCATCTTCCTATGCTACTATTTGGGAGTTACAGTGGAATGGACACGTGCAAGCACTCGAAGAAATAAAACCACTTACTAACCTTTCTGGAAATAAGGAACTGAAGGGGGCTCAGGGTTGACTAGAGTCTTTAAACTAATGCTGTGTGGGTAGGTGCCGGAGCTGACCTGATGAGTACCACCAAGGGAAAATTTTCCAGCATGCATACACCTACACTGGAATCGACCTACACACCTACATCTCAAAGAACAACAGTTATGGAAAGTTTAGTAACCATTTTATATTCTTCTAATGTAATTCTTTTTTATGCTATACTAAATACAGGCAGATATGGTGAATTCTATTAGTTGCATAATAGACAGTTTTCTGCTTCTTCTGCATTTGTTACAAATTGCTCCTCCCCTCCCTTCTTGTTGGTAAGTTTCAGATACAAACAGCTGAATAAGTTGTGGAGCCTGGGCACACCCACACAGCTGTAAAGATTGTCCCTGGAGGTCAGAACTGAGGTATGTTGGTGGGACAGTGTGAAGGAAGGCTTGCATTGCTTCTGGCAATATTGTATTCATTCTAAGGATCAATAGAAAACTTCAGTCTTCAAATTCGTGTCTTCTATTAATACTGAAAACTAAATTAACTGATTTGAATCAAGGGTGGGTTTTTTGTTTGTTTTAGGTTTTTTGGGAGGTGATAAGGGGATGAGATGTGTGTGTTTAATGTATCCATTATGAATGGAGTGTGTTGCTTTTGATTTTGGGTCATTTAAGGAAACTTCACTTTCTTCTTCGAGTGATGTCCCCATGGATGCTCCACCATTGTTGTTGGGCTCATCCCTGCGCCACAAATCGGAGACTTTCAAGCAGTCATCTGGCGGGCTGCGCATGCTCGAGCGGAGAGCGATTTTCCTGACTTTGAAGTAGCGCGTACAGCCTGCTTTTCCCCAGTTCCTTCTTCACCACCCTCGGCTATGGATGAAGCTCATCCCTCTCCTCCTCAGCATGCTCTGCATATCAAAGAGAAGTAATTGACAACCAATTGAGTACTTCAAATCAGTGTTTCTGAAAGTGTTCTGCAGAATCACTCTCAGAAACACATTAACAGACAGCCCCGGTTTGTTTGTTTACCAGTGTCGTGGCCACGGAGCCTTGAGGCTCCCATTGGCTCCGTTTCATCCTTTGCAGCCAAGGGCAGCTATAGGAAGCGGTGGCCCAGACCACACTACTTCCCACGGCTGCCCTTGGTTGCAAAGGACGAAACAGAGCCAATGCAAGCCGCAATGCTCCGTGGCCGCGGTGCACAAACCGGGGCAGCCAGTTAATGTGTTTCTGAGAGTGATTCCGTGGAACATTTTCAGAAACACTGCTTTAGATAGTCAAAGAGAAACAATTGAGTACTTTAGATCGACTCCTCACTTTAATCAAACAATAACAAACAAAAAAAGCTGCTAGCAGTTCTCACCGCTGCACAGTGACAAGCTGCGGCAGCCAAGTCAAACTGAAATTAAAAAAACCCAACCCTGAACGAATAAACCAACTAATAACCCAAGCAGGCACCTTGGTTTACACAACTTGGGTGGTATACTCAGCCTTGGGGAGACATGCCAGTCCTGCCTAAGGACAAGAAATGTGGAAGATGCCGGGAGCTTATGCCAGCTTCTGATGGCCACAGCGAATGCATACGCTGTTTGGGGGGGGACACGTACAACAAAAATGTGTCCACTGCCGCAGCCTGACAGTGAGGGCTCGCAAGGCAAGAGAGCTCACAGCCCGCACACTGTCTATTGACAAAGCCCTTGACCCCCATAGCTATAAAGGGGTCAATAAGGACTCGAGCGCAAAATCCCCTCAAGGCAATCCCTCCAGCCCTTTACCTCAGAAGGCACAGCCAGAAACCAGACCCTCACCAGCCTGCTCTTTCCCCCCAAGAATCAGTAAAGGGGATGAACCAGTCACCTCGGGCATGGGGAACTCTTGAGCCTACTCTGATGTGCTCAAGAGCGTGCTCTAAACAGGCAGTCAGACCACCTGCCCAGGTATCAAAAAGGGCACCTACTAAGGGCCCTGATATAACAGAGGCACCAGCGTCATCAAGGATACCTGGAGTGCCTTGAGCACACTCAGTATCCCTGGCACAGTGTGAACCCCCTGTGCAATCTTCACCACAGGTGCCGGAAGGTGACAGGATTAGTCACAGCTGCCCTCCAGTACCTCATGCTAACCCCACATCCTCCGGGTCACGACTGCTCCCATGTCACCACCTCATATACTGGGGGACTCAGCAACTGCTCACAGGGCATCATCCCACAGGCATTCCCCAATGCACAAAACACAGGCACCACCGAGACAGGTCATGAGGGCCAGAACTGGGCCCCCCACTCAGCCTTTGACACAGCGCTGCTCCCCATTACCGATAAAGGGCTCACCATGTTCACCCGCCTTGTCTCAAACCATTGCCTACCAAGGGGATTCAAGGAGTAGGTTCTCCTCTCAACACTTCTCCCCAGACAGAGCATACGCACCTTACGGGCATACAGCTTACCTTGTTATCAATATCCTCTCTGGCATCCAAAATCGACAGACTATTATGACAGACACCATAGCTGATGGTCCCCCTATCACTACAGTGAACCATGTCATACCTCCACTGCTCCTCCTACACCTGCACAGAGGTCTGTGACCTCCATACATTAGCATTCCCCATCTGAGGGCATGAATCTAGAGCATGGGTTCCCAAACTGGGGAGCGTGAAGAAATTCCGGGGGTGAGGCGATCCAGCCCCCCCCCCATCAAGTTCTTTTCTTTTTTTTGCTCAACAAGTTTTGCTGCTATTTTGGAGGGGGGCATGAGGGTTTTTCAAAGATCAAAAAGGGGGGCGTGTTGCTGAAAAGTTTGAGAACCACTGATCTAGAGGAAGGGCAAATTGAGGATGAACCATGGTCCAGCAATCAGACATACCACCCTATGATAACTCCTCCTACACTCCTGATAAAGCAGTTATCCCGAATGACCCAGCACCTAGTGATGACCTTAAACAGTTCCAGGAGCTATTTAAGAGCATAGCTATCAGTCAGGAGGTAGTCTTATCAGAGATGCAGGAAAAATAGCACAAGCTCCTAAAGAACCTGCAGCCCTCTGCAAAATTCAAAATTGCCATACCTCTAGGCGAAGCTATTCTTGAGGCAGCCGACAAAGTATGGCAAGCCCCAGCCATGCTTCTTCTCCCCCCCACCCCCAACCAAAGGGCAGATAGAAAGTATTTTGTCCCATCAAAGGGCATGGAATTCCTGTACTTACACCCTCAACCTAATTCCTTGGTGGTTGATGCTGCGAACCAAAGGGCCAAAAGCCCACAGCACAAGGCTCAGACGCAGGACAAGGATCACAAATGCCTTGATGTCTTTGGGAGGAAGATATACTCCTCTTCAACCCTGCAGCTTCGCGTAGCCAACTATATAGCATTGCTTGCAGACATAATTTTGACAGTTACTCGAAACTAACAAAGCTTATGCACAGTATCGCAGAGGACAAAAGACCTATCCTTAAGGTAATTATTAAAAAGGGATATACTGTATCCTGGACAGCGCTACAAATGGCCCTAGATGCCGCAGATACTGCAGGTAGGTCTACTGCGACGTCTGTGGTAATGAGATATGCATCTTGGCTGCAAGCAGCAAGAGTCCCTAAAGACTTCCAAGCCAAAGTAGAGGACCTGCCATTTGATAAGACCAAATTATTTGCTACAGGTACTGACGAGGCCTTGCACTCTAGCAAAGATTCACATGCTACTTTGTGCACATTGGGGATGTACACTCCACCCTACCAGAGACACAGGGACACGGCCTTTACTAGACAACAGCAGTACTGGCCTTTTGAACAGAATCGGTTCTGACCTCGAAACCACTGTAGAAGAGCCCCTAACAACTGCTCTTTCATGCCTCTAGGCAGCAAGTTTGAGAATTTGGTTGAGGATCTGCCCAACCTTTCTTCCGCTCCGGTACCTGGCGAGTCCAACATATTTCACCACCACTTGCGCCCTTATTACAATCAATGGGCAGCAGTCACCACAGATCGGTGGGTACTAGAAATCATCCGCTGTGGATGTTCTACCTCCTTCACAGCAATCCCCCCCCACGCTCTGCACCCTCTCCCTCCCTCTTCAAGGACCCCTCTCATGACACACTGCTCTGCCAAGAGGTGCGACATCTCCATGACATGGGAGCTGTAGAACAATTCCCAAAAAGATTTGAAGGGTGAGGTTTTTATTTTAATTACTTTCTCACCGAGAAGAGGTCAGGGGGTTGGAGGCCCATTTTGGATCTGCGGCAATTAAACAAGTATCTCCGCAAGCAGCGATTGAAAATGATCACTCTTGCCACTATGATTCCGGCACTGGACAGCGGGAACTGGTTTGCAGGCCTCGACCTTCACGATGCATATTTTCACGTTACAGTACATCTCACACACAGGCATTTCCTCCGATTCGTGGTAGTTTCACATCACTTCCAGTACAGAGTCCTCCCATTCGAACTCTCCTCTGCCCCAGAGTCTTTTCCAAGACCATAGCGGTGGCAGCAGCACATCTCAGATGCAACGGCATTACAATATTCCCCTATCTGGATGACTGCCTTATCAAGGTCCCCTCGAGAGGCATGATCTGGTTAACAAAGGCCTTTCTCAGTCACTAGGCTTCATTTTCAACGAGCAGAACTCCACACTATGCCGTACGCAATCCCTGGAGTTTATAGGGGCTCTCATAGATTCAATAACAGCACGAGCCTATCTTCCTCAATCATTGTTTCAACAACATAAAAAGCCTCGTCACTATCATTACTACAAGCCCAACTGTACCCATCCTAACTTGCCTCAAGCTTATGAGACACATGGCGGCCACCACATACGTAGTTCTGCATGCCAGGCTGGGCTTTCAATGTTTCCAACACTGGATTTTTTCAATTTACATGCCAACCAGCAGCCACGTCCACAGCCGCGTCTCACTTCTTCCACAAGTCCTTACCTCCTTCCGATGGTGGCCCCAGGTGCAGAACCTATGCAAAGGGGTACCTTTCCATCATGAGCAGCCATCCAAACAGAGTACTACAGACGCCTCACTGATGGGCTGGGCTGCACACTTACAACAACAGGTTGCGCAAGGGAAGTGGTCCAAAGACAAGTCCAAACTCCACATAAACCTGCTCGATCAGTTCACAGTGCGGGCAAGCACTTCCTCTCACACATCCAGGGCTCTTTGGTGCGTATCCTCACTGACAACATGACTACTATGTTCTACATCAATCTCTTAGGGGGTGTGAGACCCCAGTCGTTATGTGCAGAGGCAATCAAGCTGTGGAATTGGTGTATCCACCACAACATAACCTTCGCGGCAGCATACTTACCTGGGGACAAGAACATTATGGCAGACCCCCTCAGCCGCACTTCCTCAAAGACCACAAGTGGGAACTGCACGATCACATCACCCATGAACTCTTCCAATGTTGGGGTATACCCCAGATAGACCTCTTCGTGACCAGATAGAACTCCAAATGTCCCCAGTACTGTTCAAGAGCGGGCATAGGAACGGCTCTCTGGGAGATACAATGTTCCTTTCTTGGGGGACCCATTTACTATACACCTTCCTTCCTATGCCCCTCATTCCCAGAGTCCTCCGAAAGATACAGGAAGACAGGGCCCAAGTGATTCTAATAGCCCCAGCGTGGCCTTGACAGATATGGTTTCCATGTCTTTATCAACTGTCTCTACGACCTCCCTGCACACTTCTGAACCACCCGGATCTTCTCTCCCAGAACAAGGTCTCAATACTTCATCCCCAACCTCGAATGCTACACTTGACGGCATGGTACCTATCTGGTTCTTGGAAGCAGAGCAGCAGTGCTCCTAGCAAGTGAGAAATGTACTGCTACAGAGCAGGAGGCAAATGACACACAAGACTTACCTGTACAAATGGCGTTACTTTACGCAATGGTGCACACACAGAGGAATCCAACCTTTTGGGGCGCCACTCCACCTGATACTAGAATACATTATGCACCTGAAACAACAAAATGTATTGCTCTCATCACTCTGAGTGCACATAGCAGTCGTCATGGCATTCCATCCCCCCATTGATGGGTTCTCCATATTTTCCCATCCCATCTCTTAAGAGATTCTGGAAGGGTCTACAAAACCTTCACCCACAGCATACACCCATACCTCCCACATGGGACTTAGGATTGGTCCTCCACTCACTCACAAAACCACCTTTCAAACCAATGGCAACTTCATCACTTCCCTTGCTCACCATGAAGACGCTGTTCCTCCTCACAATCACGTCCGTAAGGCGGGTTAGCGAACTTGCAGCGCTCACAGTTTCACCTCCATACACGACTTTTCGCAAGCATAAGATTATTCTGTGGCCTCATCCATCCTTTTTACCCAAAGTTGGGTTGGAATTCCATATCAATGAACCGATAGTCCTTTCTACCTTCTATCCAAAACTGCACCACTGCAGAAAAGAAGCCACAACACACCCTGGATGCTAGAAGGGCAATTGCTTTCTATCTTGATAGGACTCAGTCCTTTTGGTCAAATCCCAGAGATTGCTGGTATCCCTGACTGGGAGTTCCAAGGAACAACCACTATCTTCTCAGCGCATTTCAAAGCTGATAACAGTTGTTACTGCACGAATTGAATCACTTCTCTTTAATATTTGAGCATGAGTCTTTCTAGTTTTGATGTATTTCTAGTAAGTTCCCTAGGCATCTAAAGGATCATCTCTGGGTTATTTAAAGGCTTTTACATTAGTGCTGTTACCTTGCTGATCTGATGAGAATTGATCTGCATCATTTTTACATCTGATAACATGAGAATTAATGTCATTTTCTTCTCTGTTTTCTTCTGGGTAAGGGTGTGAATATATACGCTAGGAAATTGATGAATAAATTTATGTGAGCTTATGTACATTGTATATAATAAAGTGATATAACATAAACACTACCTTATTCACTTTACAACTAGCTGGACTGTATATCTCATTACAAGATGTTTACACACTCTGCCAAAGTCTTGTCAGCTGTTCAAAAGCTACCACTCTGCTTTAAGATTATTGGAAATTAAAGATTCCAGTTTGGTTGGTAATGGTGACTGTGGAAAGTATTCATTATACCTATAAATTATATGCACTTTATTCCTCCAGAGCAATAGAGAAAAGCTTGTCTACATGTGTCAACAGTTGTGGGTGTAGAATGCAGTCACTTCACATTCTCTTGCTGTTCTAATATGACACTACAATGTGTATCTTCCAGCACCAAGCAAAAACCCACCGTCCTGATGTATGTTACATGGCCCACTTGGCACTTAATGCCCTGACAAGTCTTTACAAAACAATGGTAACCATCATATCCCCTGTAAGTACTTTGTTTAATAAGTCAGAATCCTACAGGGGGCATTGTTTGTCTGTGGAAACGCCTATTTGGGATAGACTCGAATAATCACATCTGCCTGCATCTATTTTCTTTTTCCCTCATAGTCTTAGGGCTTGTCAGGATTTGAAATGCACTGTAGCATAGACTCTAGTTACACCAACAGGAGGGGGTTTCCCACGAGCGCAGCTCCCTGAGAGGTGGTAACTAGGTCAACAGAGAAATTCTTCCAATGACTAGCACTGTCTATACTGAGTCTTAGGTCAGCTTAACTACATCACTCAGGGATATGGATTTTTCACACCTCTGAGCAACTTAGCTAGGTTGACCTAACTTTTTTAGTGGAGACTGGGCCTTAGTTTTCTGATTGAAAATGTCTTTTATGGAAAAGAGGACATTGGTGAAAATCACACACACAAGATATTAGGGATATTGTGGGGCTGGCTGCTCCAGCCCAGATGGGCAGTCAGTTAACTAGTAAACGGTTAGCATCACCATTATCTTACTGGTTATCCTCTGACATGCTTACAGGATATTGCTACTGTATTTTATCTCCTTTAAATTTCTAGAATAAAATGTATAACTTTTTTTTTTTCTACAAAAAACAGGACTATGTAGCACTTTAAAGACTAACAAGATGGTTTATTAGGTGATGAGCTTTCGTGGGCCAGACCCACTTCCTCAGATCAAATTGTGGAAGAAAATAGGCATGACCATATATACCAAAGGGATACAATCAAAAAAAAGTGCACACATATAGAAAGGACAAATCAAATTTCAGAACAGAGGGGGGATGGGTGGGGGGGGTGGGGAAGGTAAATGTCTGTGAGCTCTAATCCCACCGACAGAGACCAGAAACTTCAGGATCTCTACCAAGCATTTATAAACCTTAATTACCCACCTGGAGAAATAAAAACACAAATTGAAAGAGCCAGACGAATACCCAGAAACCATCTACTTCAAGACAGACCCAAGAAAACCAACAATAGAATACCACTTGTCATCACCTCTAGCCCCCAACTTAAACCCGTCCAACATATTATCAATAAACTACAACCTATACTGGAACAGGATACTACACTCCGAGAGGCTCTGGGAGACAGACCCATAGTCTCCTACAGACAACCACCTAACCTCAGGATGATTCTTACCATCAACCACAGGACATACCACACTAATACCAACCCTGGGACTTTTCCTTGCAACAAACCCCGTTGCCAGCTTTGTCCACATATTTACTCTGCTGACACCATTATTGGACCTAACCAGTTCAGTTATAAGATCAAGAACACATATTCCTGCTCATCCAGAAATATAATCTATATCATCATGTGCCGACAGTGTCCATCTGCTATGTACATTGGACAAGCGTCTCAGACGCCGCCAAAGAATCAATGCACACAAAACGGATATCAGACAGTATCACAAAAAAACAGTTTCTTGCCATTTCAACCAGAAAGGGCATTGTCTCAATGACTTGATTACCTGCATACTGCTTCAAAGACATTTTCACACCAGGCTTGAGAGAGAAACCTCTGAACTGTCATTCATGCTTAAATTTGACACTTTACGCCGGGGTCTTAACAAAGACCCTAATTACCTTACCCATTACAAAGATAGCTTCCCAATTATCACCTCTAATATCATTAGCTCACAGACATTTACCTTCCCCCTTATCCCCTCTGTTCTGAAATTTGATTTGTCCTTTCTATATGTGTTCACTTTTTTTTTATTGTATCCCTTTGGTATATATGGTCATGCCTATTTTCTTCCACAATTTGATCTGAGGAAGTGGGTCTGGCCCATGAAAGCTCATCACCTAATAAACCATCTTGTTAGTCTTTAAAGTGCTACATAGTCCTGTTTTTTGTTTCAGCTAAACTAGACTAACACGGCTATATCTCTATTACTATTTTTTTTCTACGTGCACTAAGGAGCCCTTTTGCCCACCAGGGTGATTTAAAAGGGCCTTTGGCTCCCAGTCCCTACCACCAATATGTGACAGTGATCGGGGCCCCGAGACCTTTTTATAATAGTCCAAGGCCCTGGGCAATTGTCCCCTTTCGTCCCTCCCTCGTTGGCAATCCTGCCTGTGTGTATGTTTGCATGTTTTCTGGCATTAGTGGTCTCTTGCAACCCCCCAAAATCAGTTTTGGACACTATTTTGAACTCAGTTCACATTACTATTGTAAGATGTGTTACTAAAAGGTCTTATTTGAAAACCCTATCTATATTTTTCCTCAGGTTTTTTTGGGGGGGATTCTGACATTTGTTCTTTCTATGGTTTTTCTACACAGTCTGTTAAAACAATGAGCAGTCCTGTGGCACCTTAGAGACTAACAAATTTATTAGGTCATGAGCTTTCATGGGTAAAACCCATTTCATCAAATCAGTTGGAGTGGAAATTATAGACTCCAGGGTATATATACAGTGAAAAGCTTTGTTATACGGCACTTGGGGGGACCGGTGGTTGCCCATTTACTGAATGTGACAGATAACAAAACAGCCTTTACTGGCTACACTCCAGGGGAGGAGGAAGCCTTCTCCCCACAAGCAGGGCTGGAAGCCCATCCAGCACTCTTTTAAATTCAAACTTTGTTAATTGGTTGGAGGCAATGCCGGTTAACAGAGTGACAGATAACAAAGCTTTTACTGTAATAGCAAAAGAAGTTACCTATCAATTGTAGGACCAATATTAATTAAGCTAATTAAATGAGGGTGGATATGTCTCATTCACAGCATTTGATGTAGAGATGCAAATATCAAAGGCAGGGAAATTGTTTTAAGCTGTGGGCTGTGTGGACTGGTCGAGGCTGAGGTTGATAGGGGGTGAAAATTTTGAAATCCCTGTAGAACTCTTAAAGGGTGCACACAAGAGAGCCACTTCCTAGATACTACAGTAGAAATAAATGACGGTCACATAAACATCACCCTATACCAGAAACCTACTGACCATTATTCTTACCTACATGCTTCTGGCTTCCTCCAGGGCATATCACTTTATCCATTGTCCACAGCCAAGCCCTAAGATACAACTGTTTCTGCTCCATTCCAACAGACAGACACAAACACCCACAATATCTTTACTGAAAACTTAAATACCCACCTGGGGAAGTGAGGAAACAGATTGACAGAGCCAGATGAGTACCCAGAAGTCACCTACTCAAGACAGGCCAAACAAAGAAAATAATAGAACACCACTGGACCATCACCTACAGCCCCCAGCTTAAATCCCTTCATCGCATCATTGAAAAATCTACAGCCTATCCTGGAAAACGATCCTTCATTCTCACAAACCTTGGGAGACAGACCAATCCTCACCTACAGACAACCCCCAAGCTAAAGCAAATACCAGCAGCCATATTCCGCACCACAGATACACTTACCCAGGAACTTATTCATGCAACAAACCCCACTGCCAGCTCTGTCCACATATCTATACAAGTGACACCATCACAAGACCTAACCACAAAAGCCACATCATCGGGAGCTCATATACCTGCACATCCACTAGCGTGATATATGCCATCGAGTGCCAGCAATGCCCCTGTCAGGGCTGGTCCCCACTTTGGCACTCTGAGTGCAGAAGGTGGAGGCCCACGAAGAACTCAAAAAAGGGAAAAAAAACCTTGCCTCTACAGGCTCTGCTTACAAAAACTCCCCAGAGTCACAGATTTCCTGGCACTTAGAATAAAAAAACAAACAAGCAAATAAAACAAGCTGCCACAATCAAGTGATTTTATCCCTAAATCCAGGGGTGAACACTTGAACCCACTCCCAGCGATACCCAAAGCTCTTTTGTCCTAAAAGAGCTTGAAAAAAGAAAGGAGAAAAACAAGCGGCTGACCTCTCAGTCTGAGACATGCAGACGCACACAGACAGACCTCCTGTACCTTCCAGGACACAAGAATCAAATCATCACCTTAAAAAAGTGATTTTTATTACAAAACTAAACTTGATAAAGCATACTTGGTTGCTAGATGGTACAGAGCAACTAAGGAAAACAAAACAGAGAAAATCTGTGGGAACAATGCTTAGATGGTAAATGCGGAGGGGAGGCATAGATTAACACAGAGCAGTTCAAGCCAAACCACAAAATAAAGAAAAATACCTTGATCGCGACTAGATTCAATTTTTTCCCCTTCATGTACTCTCAATCTTCTCTTTGTTCAGTCCACTTCCATGCCCCAAATTCCTTGGAGGCATGGTAGTCCTGCCTGGGTTTAAATCATTCTGTGTGTCTCAACTCCTGGTTTAACTCTCCCACACAAAGAAAACAGGCAAGGTACCTTATACAATTCAAATTCCAACACACTATTTCAATTGGTTTTCCCAGCCCCCGGCTAACACCCTTGTGAGCTACCTGAGTTTAACCCGTTAGTCACCGGTTACTGGTCAGCACTCCTCCTAAATATTGGGGGCTCATATACCTGCATATCCACTAATGTCATATATGCCATTGAGTGCCAGCAATGCCCCTCTGCCAGACAGTGTCTGCACGAAAGGATAAATGGACACAAATCAGACATCAGGAACAGTAACACACATAAACCTGTATGGAAACATTTTATTCTCCCTGGACATTTAGTAATGGATTTAAAAGTAGTCATCCTTCTACAAAGAATTTTATCATACAATTACAGAGGGAGACAGCTGAACTGGAGTTCATTTACAAGTTCAATACTATCAACTTAGGCTTAAATAAGGATCTTAATTGGTTAACACACTACAAAGGCAATTTTCATGCCTTTTAATGTGTATCTCCACATCAAATGCTGTGAATGAGACACATCCACCCTGGCTTAAATAGCTTCATTTACACTAATCCTACAATTAGCAGGTTACTTCCTTTGCTATTATACCTCGGATTTTGTAATTTCCACTCCAACTCATCTGATGAAGTGGATTTTACTCATGAAAGCTTATGACCTAATAGATTTGTTAGTCTCTAAGGTGCCATAGGACTGCTCATTGTTTTTACAGTTACAGACTAAGACAGTTACCCCCTGAGACTGTCTGTTAAGTTCAGCTGTCAAGTAACCTCTAAAGATGCTCAGCTCAGTGTGCACCACTTTGTCACTAGTGAAATTAATATTGGTATATGTAGGGAGGAGTTGGGAAAGGAGGTTCTTTCAGCCATTACCTTCCTGAGCATTTATTTATACTGTGCTCTTGTTTCCATGTTTGTCCAGGTGACATCCACAGTAAAAAAAATTTCTGGACCCTAGAACAGGTTGAATGATGGTTAACCTGGTCATGGACAGTAGCACAAAACTCTTAATCAAATGATTTGTCATATTGTGAATTTTGGTCTCAAAGATTCACAGTAAAGGTGATCTGTGAAGCAGTTAAATGGCATCGGTAATGAATCGTATAACAATGGTACCCCCTCACATGTCACTGGATAGAAAGAGGACTATTTGTTTGTCCCACATTTAGATTTAACTCTCAGAAAGTTGTTCCCATCTTCTACAGATTGTTTGTTTGTATAGTTCACCTTTGTTAAAGAGGTTTTTGTTCCAAGACTTCTTCAGATACTAAAAACCTGGCACTAGGCTCACAGTTCCATTCTGTCTTATGATAAACACCCCCATATCTCATTATATCTTGAACTCCATGGTCCCTGAGAACAGCCTTATAGAGGGAATGCACTGTACTATCTAAATGAGCCATGACAGGCCTGGGAGCAAGACCAACTGCTGAAAAGTGCACCAGGTGGTGTTAAAGGGGTTTGTTCCACTCAGTAATTGCTCAGTCTGTTAATGTTGTAGGGAGGAGTTGGAAAAGGAGGTTCTTTCAGCCGTTAACTTCCTGAGCATTTAGTTACACTGTGCTCTTGTTCCCATGCTATTCCACTGGAGATTTTTTTTCTTCTGGATCTCTTTGGGGCTGAGTTCAGTGTGACTGATCCTCTGAGTAGTTCCTGGACCCAGGTTTTTAGAAAGACAGTTCAATGAAACTTGACTGCTTTTATGTCAGAATATGAAAAAAGAGTACACAAACTCAGTCTTGAGAATAAAAACCTTGTAATATTTTAATCTGTTTTTTATATTTATTTGTTTACTTTATGGGAAGAGGACCTGGTCGTAAAGCTTCTTAGCTAAAATAGATGTATGTGTTTCAGTTAGATCTTTGCTACCTTTGATAATTTTTCCTTTCGTATTATTACAGAATGCTCATAGAAATTCTCTTGAAAATTTTAATCTGTTGAAAAACTTTTATACATGAGTACAAAGAGCTGGAATATTGCTATGCATTGTTCCTGAAGATTTGCATAGTGCTACTGTGCATGAACGATTGTTCTTCTCCTTCCTTGTCCTGGGAGTCCATGTGTGCAGATGAGCTTTAGGGTTGGTGCAGTACTGTATAATGTCTGGGCAGCCATTATGGATCCCTCTGTCTTATTATTTAGGAGAGAGATGATTTGGTAAATCTTCATTTTTGTCACTGAAAGAGAGGGATTATTTTTCTGGGGGTGGTTAGTCAAATTGTTTTATGTTGGTTTATCAAAAGAATGAAAGAAAAGGCAGTGTTATTCGATACTGAATAACAAAGATTGTTTGTGATACAGACCTAAAGAAGCCAATCTACTCCCTTCTCCCTGTTTTTTCTGAATCTTCATCCTTTAGCACTTAACGCTCTCTTTATATTCTCATAGTCTCTGTAATCAGATATCTTCAGTAGTTCAGTTAGAAGTGAGGCATTTTTAATTATTTTATTTAGGAATATCTATGTAATATTTTCTCAGCGATATTACTGCTTCCCATCCACTCCATTTGTCCCTAGGACAGGATTAGCAGAGTAGGTTTCCATATCATTGGCACCCCCCTTTTTTCCTATAAGCATAAACACACACATAATATCCACACACCTGTGTTTCTTGTTTTGCTTTTAAAATGGAAGGTAATTGTGTCTCTTTACTGGTATTGATGCTATTGTTCTCTACACTGGACATTTCAGTCATATCATTGATCCCAGTACCATTTATAAACCCATAATATTTTGGTGGTTTCAGGGGTGCTTCTGAATTAAACCAAATCAAGCTCTTTTGACTTTCTGTTGAAGAAAAAAGAATCATAGGTTCCTCTCTGATATTTTCCCCTCCTTGATAAATGTGCACTGTAAATATTTCTTCATATAAATCAACAATGAAAGCACTGAATATTTCATTAAATACAGCCAAACTGTGGGTTACTAGACGTTCCAAGTGAAAATATTATGGTATCTCATTGCATATATTGTAGATTTAATGTAGTGTGAACAATAGTAGCTTTGAGCCATTGTAAATCCCATCCGGACATCATCAACGTGGTTCAAAATACAAGGAGAGTAATCCCAAAGGCTGCTGTGCATATGTAAGTCTTTTTTTTTTTTCTTTTTTTTTAATAGCAATGTGGTATTTTGGATCAGAGGGACAACAAAGAGCCTGACATCATATGAGTTTTGGAGCCGATCTGAAATTCTTTTTTCAATTACTATGGGGTCAATTTGCAATAATAATAGAAATAATCTCTGAACCAAGTGGTTTTCCCTTGAATCTTAGAGGAGGATGAGTTGCAGCAACTTGACAGTTAGATGCAGTGGCTAAAATATTGGGGAAATCTTCCAAACTGTCTTCACTTCACATGATCTGTGCCCTCATTTTGCATAGGAATCTGCAGTATATCTCGGGGGGATGGAGAGAGGGGGTTGCCAACAGAAAATTCACATTAGATAGATTTATTAAAACTAAAACCACCAAAAAACCAACCTTCAATTCCATAGATTTTTTGAGAAGTCTCCTTTTTAAATTTTATTTTTTTCCTGGTAGAAGTTACTTTGGCAGAGTAAGGCTTTTGGGAGTGGAGTATCTGTATGTAATAGCATGTGCCAGAGTTTAGTCCATGAGAGCTGATCAAATTGGGTTATACAGGAGCCATAAGAGAATACATTAGACACACAGAAAATCATCCTCTCAGAAGCTGCTTGCATACAAAATTCAAATAAAAAGCTTCTCCTTCCCAAATTCAGCTTGTAGTAATGCACTATTAAGAGAATTATGAAGATGGGGAGGTGTCATCTTTCAAGTTGGTGAACCAATAGATGCAGCATACTAAACTAGATTAACCAGTGATCTGATATAATGACAATTTCTGTGTTCCTGAATTTGTTTTCCAAACCCCTTCTTTTAGCATCCTACGTAGCTTGTAATTTGTCTTTCCATAAACTGGTAGTTGATTTTCTACCTAGCATATGGTTTACCAATTTATTGTAGAAGATCTGTATCTTTAAGAAACCTTTATTTAATTTGTTCCCAACAAAATGAATAAAACCGTTTTGAACTACTTGATTCTCGTAGGCATTCTTCTTTTTCTGTTGACACTCATTTTTGCTTGTAGAGTTACTGAAACTTTGCATTCAAGTCCACTTTACACGTAACTTTTTATTGTGAAAGGTCCAAATTATTCAATCATATGGTTCTAGAAATCTGTTTCTTGCATATATAGAGGCACTCAATGCACTTCTGCCCCTCAATTTTAACAGATATACATATAGTTTTTGTGGTCTTGTAAAAATGAAGCTGCCCTCTTTTTTGTTATTTGCAGGAGCCTTCTATGACCCTGGATAGTTATGGTCTCTACTAAGCAATATCAGACATTTATTTGTTTGTTTGTTTGTTTGTTTGAATAATAATACTTTGAACGTATAGGGTCTTGCACCAAATATCTTAAAGATATTTTGTAAAGGTAGGTAAATATTATTCTCATTCTACAAATGAGTAAGCAGAGACCAGATACAAAAGGGATAGAGAATAAGACCGAGAATCTTATTGCCACCATATAAAACCATGGTACTCCCACATCTTAAATACTGCGTACAGATATGGTCTCCTCATCTCAAAAAAGGTATATTGGCATTGGGAAAGGTTCAGAAAAGGGCAACAAAAATTATTAGGGGTTTGGAACGGGTCCCATATGAAGGAGACTAAGAGGGGATGTGACAGAGGTCTATAAAATCATGACTGGTGATGAAAAAGTGAATAAGGAAAATTTATGTATTTGTTTCCATAATGTAAGAACTAGGGGTCACCAAATGAAAGTAATCGGTAGCAGGTTTAAAAAGAACAAACGGAAGTTTTTCTTCACACAGAGCACAGTCAACCTGTGGAACTCCTTGCTGGAGGATGTTGTGAAGACTAGGATTTTAACAGGATTCAAAAAAGAGCTAGATAAATTCATTGCGGATAGGTCCATCAATGGCTATTAGCCAGGATGGGTCGGAATGGTGTCCCTAGCCTCTGTTTGTCTGGAAATGGATGACAGGAGAGGGATCACATGATGATTACCTGTTCTGTTCACTCCCTCTGGGGCATCTAGCATTAGCCACTATTCGAACAGGATACTGGGCTAGATCGACCTTCGGTCTGACCTAGTATGACCATTCTTATGTTCTTATGTTCAGAGAGGTAAAGTGACTCATCCACCCAAGGCTACATGGCAAATCAGTCCAAGTAGTTCAGGTATAGGACCTCCGTTGCATTCCCCAGTCAAACTCTTACATTGCTGTCAGCTTTTAGCACTTGGAGTAATTTCTCCAAACTGACTTGGTAAATGTGTACCAGAAGTGTCTTGGAAATTATATGTCCTCCTTCTAGTGATTGCTCATGTGCATTCCACTAGATGTGTGCACACACTGTGTGTACTGTCATCGGAAATTTGTCTTAGCTGCACCTGTCGGATTGGCTGTGGAGCCCCCTGGAGCAGTGCCTTCATGGCAGAGTATATAGGACACTGCCGTCCTGCGGCTCCTTCAGTTCCTTCTTACCACCAATGACAGTCGTTGGAACTTTTTTGTGTCTGTGCTTCACAAGTGCTTGCTTTGTGTCTATACAACAAATCCCATTGTTGTATATAGTTCAACATTTAGTCTCTTCTAGTTGTAGTTGTAGTTAGATTTAGTTTGCTTCAGGAGATTCCCCCCACCCTGTTTCCAGTTTCCTCTGACCAGGTTATGCCACAGTCTCAGTCCTGTGAGAGCTGGCGGAAGCCTATGCCCAAGGGCAAGCCACATTCTTCATGCCTCAGGTGCCTGAAAGAGGGCCATCAGACCAGTAAGTACCCTATTTGCAAAAGCTTTAGGCCTAGGCAAAGAAAGTGTGATTATTGCCTAAAGCTCCTTCTAATAGCAGCAGCACTTTCCCCCATAATGCCATTGGAATTGGCACTAGTGACAGCAGTGAGCAGGGCACCAGCCTTGGTGTGGGACTCCTAGGCACCAAAGAGAGATGCTCTCAAGAGAGTACCAACACTACTCCCCATCTCATAAGGTGAGTTTGAGCATGCAGCACTGTTCACACTCCTCGGTGTCACATACGAAAAAGAAAGTGTCAAAGACCCATCTCCTGCCAAGCATCTGCAAAAGGACCCTAGTCAGGGCACCCAAATTCTGTGCCTCAAATTCCAACACTGTCTACTCTGTCCCCATCAGGAGGGTCATCACATCTGGTGCTAGTGGACTCACCTAGCTGTGAGAAGCTGGAGGAGGAGTTAGATCTTTTCTTGACACTTGATACCTTTGAGGCTGTGTGGGATCTCATTGCTATGACAGCACACTCCCCGTTGTGACAAGAGGACACCGGTGCCAGTGCAAACTTCGGCACCATCACCCTGGCAACACAATCCCCTGTAACCTCTGCAGCACCATCAGCAACGCTGATAGTCCAGCAGCGGGGCAAGCCCATAATGATGTGGCACTGATCTTCTTCACTGAGTTGTCCGTCTCCAGCACTATTGGCTTTACCCCTGCCATGGTCAGCCTCCAACTACTCATTGGGCTCAGGTAAGGAGTCAGCAGTCTCCCAGCTTAATGTTTCAAGTCCCAAAACTGCAGCTCACAGGATGTACCATCACTACTGCCATCCTGGCCGCAGCAGTGGCAGGTGCCTGTCCAGTGACCCTTTTTGACACCTTGGGCCTATCACCAGGCTCAAAGGCAGACTCCAGAGACACATCCGTGGTAGCCGTGCCCTGTGCTCCTCTTTTAGCCTTGTTCAAGCTGAGGGAAGAGGAGGACCCACCCATTCAAAAGGACCCAGGCTTAATCCCAAGGCAATAGGTTACGGAGCCACCATCTAGTGTAACACCAGCTCTAGGGGCTGCCATGCAGCCCGTAGTTATACCTGGGCCAACCTTGTAGGGAGCCTGAAGGGCAAGAGGATCCAATCCCAAGAGCCTCCTCATCCTTCTTTCTAGACAAGTCAGTAGCTTATACTCCCACCACGATGCTCCCGCACTGGACAGTAAGGGTGGCCCAAAACTTGCATCATCAGGCTAAGCAGGTTATAGAAGATGTGGATTCCATGGTGAACATTCCTGCCTCTGAGAAGCCTTCCAATGTGGACTTACTGTAGATGAAGATCATTCACAATGGTTTTTCCTGCCTCCATACCACCCATAGCCAAGGGAATTGACCAACGATACTTTGTACCACAAAAAGGGTATGAGCCCTTTTCTCACACACCCAGCCCAGTACTTTTTGTGGTCAATGCAACAAACCACAAAGAGCAGCAGGGTCATACAGGGCCTGCACCCAAATCAAGGGATGCAAACAAACTGGACCTATTTGACTTGATGCCTTCAACTTAGCCCTTGCAAAATTTCAAGAGCTTCTCCCGACTTATTCCCAGCAGGAGTTCACCACATTAATCAAAGAGAGCAAAGTGGTATCAAGGATCTTTCTTCAAGTGTCCCTGGACTCAGCAGACACTGCATCTTGCACTATGGCAACTTCTATTCTCATGAGATGCAGTTCATGGTTGCAGGTTTCAGGCATACCCCCAGAAGTCCAAAATAGTGTTCAGGACCTGTCCTTTGACTGTTCAAGGCTGTTTGCAGAACACAAACTCCTGTTTGCACAGCCTGAAGGACTCTAGGGCAGCCATAAAATCCCTAGGGATCCACATGTCCTGCACCCCAGAGGGAGCTTTTCAAACTGCAGACCCCTTCTGAAGCTTATTCTTGGCCACCCAAAAATGACTTTCAGATGAAGGGGCAGAAACAACAAAAGATTCCTGTTTCTCTCCTCCTCAGCTCAGGGTCCCTCTAAACAACCGCCAGGGTCAAAGCCCAACTTTTGAAGGTTCACCTGAGAACAGAGCACCAGGACCCACACTGGATCCCCTACTGCACCTGGGCCCAAATTATTTCAGATGGCTGGGTCTTGAGCACAGTAGAGGCTCCTTCCCAATTCCATTACCTTCCACCTACCCACCCATCTTTCCCATCCCTCTTCAGGGACCCTTCTTATGAGCAACTGCAACTCCTTCTACACGGGATAAAGGAGGTTCCTCAGGAGTTCTAGGGAAAGAGGTTTTATTCCCAGTACTTCCTTATCTCCAAAGGCCAAGGTGGTCTCGGGCCCATTCTGGACCTGCAACACCTCAATGCCTTCATAAAAAAAGCTCAAATTGTGGATGGCTTCCCTCACCACTGTCATCCCCTCACTGGATCTGGGGGGACTGGTATTCCAACCCTCAGCTTGAAGAAAATGTACTTCCATATATTGTGACAGAGCAGGGGTGATACAGCAGGTTAAAGAGCTTGGTGGAAGGGGAAAGAGGCAACTCTTGCAGAGAGAGTCAGAAATCCTGGCTAATTAGGGGCAGCTAGGACAGGGCGGCTGCAAAATCAATTAAGGTCCAGGTGAAACTAATTGGGGCTGCCTGGAGGCCTATTTAAGAACCCTCCCTGTGGGTGAGAGGAGAGAGAGAGAGAGAGAGCTGAGAAGGAGTTTGGAGAGCTGTGAAAGAGTGTGGAGAACTGAGGAGGAGTTTGGAGAAAGAGACAAGCACCTGAGAAGGAGACCAGGGGAACCAAAAGAGCAGCAAAGACTACAAAGAGGTGACAGGCCCCAAACCAAGGCGAGTCAGCCTCTTAGACTATGGGACAGTGGGCTGAGCAGGGGCTGGGGGCCCAGGAGTGGGACTGACCCTGCCACAATATCTATTATTATTCCAGCACGTGGGAGATTCCTCAGGTTTGTAGTTGGTGACCACCATTATCAGTTCACTGTGCTCCTGTGTGGACTCTGTGGCCCCACAGGTATCCATGAAATGCATGGCTGTCATGGCAGCCTTCCTACAGAAGTGCTAGCTACAAGTCTTCCCATGCCTGGACAATTGGCTCATCAAGGGCAAGTCCTAAAACACATGGTAAAGGTCATCTTCACTGATCTGGGCCTCATCCTAAATGCTCCCAGGTCGATCCTGGTCCTGACACAAAAGATAGTCTTCATCAAGGCCCTGCTGGACTCAATGAAAGTGAGAGCCTCCTTGCCTGAAAAGTGGTTCCAAGCCATCAGGGACCTCATTCTTAGCCTCCAGGAGTTCCCAATCAACATGGCAAGGAACTGCTGTGATGCTTTTGGGACATGTGGAAGCCTGCACATATGTAGTGTAGCACAATAGGGCTACATCTACACAGCGGAGCTATTTCAAGATACCTCCTGTATCCCAAAATAGTTATTGTGCATCTTAAGAGCAAGCCCATTATATCAAAATATAACGAGCTCGCTATTCTGTCGTCCCTGTAAACCTCATTGCACAAGGGATAACGGACGTTTCAGAATAGCACCTTATTTCCCAAATTTCAAAATAAGCTATTTCCGAAATAACATCAAAATAAGCTACACAATTTGCTTAACGCAGTCCTGGCTGATGGGGGCAATTCCTGAACAAGTGATTATAACCCCAGGTGGTCCGATCAGGAGTACCCTTTGCCAAATCCGAACCTACACTTTCCCCTGATCAGACGCACCAGACACAGACTGGGGAGTGTACCTATACACCCTTAAGACCCAAAGGCTATGGTCTCAATCAGAACTTTTGCTGCATATCAACATCAGGGAACTGAAAGCAGTCTGCCTGGCTTGCCCTGATATTCCATCTCCAGGTTCAGGGTCTGTGCGTCTCTGTACTGACAGACAACACTGCAGCAATGATTTATATGAACAGATAGGGTGGTGCTCACTTCTCTCCCCTATGTCAAGAAGCCCTCCATTTGTGGGATATCTGCATATCTCACCACATGTATCTGCAGGCATCATACCTACCAGGGGAACAAAACAGCCTAATGTATCTCCTCAGCTATTCATTCAACATCCATGAGTGGTCACTCAAAGCATCTGTATCTTTCACAGGTTGGGTTGTCCCCACATGGATCTGTTTGCAGCGAGGAGCAGCAGGAAGTGTCATCTGATCTGCTCCTTCCAGAATCACAGTCAGAGGTCCATAGTGGACATATTTCACTTCTCGTGGTCAAACCACTTCCTGTACTCCTTCCCTCCCTTCCCCCTCATACAGAGAGTCCTTCTCAAAGTTCTACAGGAAAAGGAATAATACATCCTAGTTGTACCAGGGTGGTCCAGTCAACACACTGGTTCACTACATTGCTGAAGCTGTTGGTGGACAGGCCGCTGACCCTCCCTCTGCTCCCAGACCTCATTACCAAAGACCATGACTGGCTGCAACACCCTAACCTATAGTCCTTCCAGGTAGCTGAAACCCTCCACTCAAGCAACATATCTGGCAAAGTGGAAAGGCAGGGTACTGAGGGCTGGGTGCAGGGCATTAGCAATGTTCCCGGCCCATCCGCGCCCCCGCACTCACCACGGCAATGAGAGCAGAGCTTCCTGACTGCCTGCTTTGCTCACCCGTACCTGTTATGCTGCCCTCCCAGACTGCTGCACCTCACTTCTCCATGGCAGTGAAAAGTAGAGTGCCCAGGAGCCCAGGCAATCTGCTTCCTATTGCTTCAGAGAAGCTGAGAGTGGTGGAGAGGGGCAGAGTGGACCAGGTTGCTGAGCTACTCTGGCTCCCACTGCCCCAGTGAATGCAGGAGGGTGGGTAATCCCTGCTATCACTCCCTTCCAGGCTTACTCATAGGACAGTTGAAGCAGCCACTGCGGGACTTGAGGTGGTCACCTAAAGCCATCCTATGATCAGGACATCTTTGTCTATCAGAGTTCACATTGTTCCACTTTTTATACGACTCCTTTTTGATTTTTACATTATGTGAGATCTCGCAGTTGATCCAATGTGGTCTCCTGCCATACTTTTTATCTTTCCTACACAGTGGAATAGTTTGCTTTTTGGCCCTTAATAATGTCCCTTTAAAAACCTTTTTTTTCAGAAAAGGGCAACAAAAATTATTAGGGCTCTGGAATAGCTGGAGAGATTAATAAGACTGCGACTTTTCATCTTAGAAAAGTGAAGATTAAGGGGGGACATGATAGAGATCTGTAAAATCATGTCAGGTGTAGAGTAAGTGAATAAGGGAAAGTGCCCATAACACAAGAACTAGGGGTCACCAAATGAAATTAATAGGTAGTTGGTTTAAACAAAAAGAAGTATTTATTCATACAATGCACCATCAACTTGTGGTACTCCTTGCCAGAGGATGTTGTGAAGGCCAGATCTTTAACAGGGTTTTAAAAAGCTAGGTAAATTCATGAAAGAGAGGTCTCTTAATGGTTGTTATCCAGAATGGGCAGGAATGGTGCCCCTAGCCTCTGTTTGTCAGAAGCTGGGAATGGGCAATGGGATGAATACTTGATTATTACCTTTTCTGCTCACTCGCTCTGGGACACCTGGCATTGGCCACTGTCAGAAGACAGGATACTGTGCTAGATGGACCTTTGGTCCAACCTAGTATAGCCATTCTTATGCTCTTATGTTCTAAAGCTGCTCTTCAAATCAAAGCACCTCTTTATTGCAAAAGTGGAGAGAATGAAGGGTCTCCCTATCTTGGCCCAGCACCTATTATCCTGGATCACATCCTGCATTAGGACAATATGACCTGACCGAAGTTCTAGCCCCCACTTTGATGAACCACTCAAAGAGAGTGCAGTCCTCCTCCGTGCTATTCCTTGCCCAAGTCCCTATCCAAGACATATACTGGCAGCGACATGGTCATTTGTTCACACCTTCACAACTCACCACGCCATCTCCTAGCAAGCCAGAGACAATGTGTCATTCAACAGGGCAGTTAGGCAACCAACTCTTATCCCTCTTTCCAGAAAGCTGCTGGTGAGTCACCTATTGGAATGCACATGAGCTATCACTCAAGAAAAAAGTTACATATCTCTCATAACTGTTGTTTTCTAGATGTAACTCATGTCCGTTTTATATCCTGCCCACTTCTCTAGTCAGAGTACTCTGTCAAGAAGGAATTGAAGGGGCACTGGGGCAGGTTAGCAGTGTTCTATATACTCCACCATGAAGTCGCCACTCCAGAGCGCTGCAGCAAAGTCACCTCCCTGGGAGTGGGGACAGCAATAGCTCTTTGCTCCACAGCTGTCCCGATGGCTACAGCTAAGGGAAAACTTTCCGATGATTGTGTATGTAGTGCACATGCACACCTAATGAAATGGCCATGAGCAGCAAATCTGGAACAACAGTTACAAGAGGTAGGTAACCATCGTTTCTAGACCTTTGGTTCCAGGTCTTACCTTTCACTAGGGATATAAAAGATTAACTCTTAATGGATGAGGCTTACTGGTTCCAGTTTACAGGTAGGGGCTGGAGCAGCCCATACCCATGACAGGATGCCACCCCCCACACACTGCAGGTTACATGCTGACTCCCCGGGAGTGGGACTGGCAGGGGCTGCTGGCTCCACTCCCAGGGAGTTGACTTTGCTGTGGCAGCGAAGCCACCTCCCTGGGAGTGGGGCCAGTAACAGAGCTTCTTCCCCAGGAGCTGGGCTGGCAGCAGTTCAGGGAGGCTTTGCTGCAAAGTGTACAATATAAAGCTTAAATAAGCTAATTTAAGCTTTATACTGCAGAGCCCACAGCACGTGTAAGCACTATGATTTTTAGCAGTTGAACGGTTACATTTTAACTGCATTTTTACATCCCCTAAGTTTTACTGCATTAAGACTGAGTTGTTTGGTTCTAATAATCTTTACTTTTTTCCAGTCCTTAGAATTAACATCTAGCAAGCTAAGAAGAGAGTCCAAAAGAAGTGGCTGTTTTTAAGATTTCTTTATTTCACAGAACAGTCTTAGAATAATTGATACACGTCCATTCTAAACGGTTATCTAAACTAACCTATTTACATTTTAATGTGCCCATCATGACTAGATGTTGTATATAATACACAACCACAGCTTCCTGTCTTTCCTAGCTTTGAAAAACATGCTCTTTTTGTTCAGTCGCCTATTCAGTTATTCGCTCTGTTCAATCTTCATTTTGTTTTCTTTGAAAATAGAACCATATTTAGTCCAAAAGACGAAAATATGTTAGACGGTAAAATGAAGTGGGATATAGGCATTGTGGTGCTGCCCATGCAGTAAACTCTGAATTGTAACAAAGTGAGCCCAGCTACATGTTAGATAAGTGTCATGAATTATGTTCTAATGTACTGCTATATATTACATTAACTGTGGTAAACAATCACAGGAATAATTGTATAGTTGAAAAATATTTACTTATTTTTCTAAATGATATTATATAGTATTTTTTTCTTAAGGGAAAGGTCAAATTGCATCTTTTCACTACATTTGCCAGAGGATTTATTTTCTTTTTTAACAGGAATGTACTTCCTGCTGGTTGTGACTGCTGCTCTGCAGTGCTTCACCAGAAGCTCTGTCTTCATTAGGCCACAGAAAGAAACAGGGGTCTTGTCAGCTGGTGTATTTGTGCTCAGGAGTGTTCTCATCCTGTAGTTCATGTTGCAGGGTGCCCTTCATGCCCCACAGACTGATGAGCTTGACCTCTGGTCTCAAGCAGCAGAGCTGCTTATGAACAACAGCCAACATTGGAGGAAGAAGTGCTGGGCTGACCCTCTATCCTCTGGGAATGGCAGTCAGTTTGAGTATGTATACTCTGCACAGAGAGAAGTTGGAAGATGGTTGTTTACAGCAGTGATTTGCGGTTGTCATTTATTGGTCCCACTCCTGTTCATCACACTTGTCATAAGGCACTACTCAACTAAGTTTATTATTATTATTATTATTATTTCTTGAACTTTCTACATGATCCACTGTTTGACTCAGACTCTGAGGCAAATTTTATTTCTGCATCCTATGATCAAGTGGCCCATGTGCCTGTCTTTGGCTTACTGTGTTTCTCATACTTCATAGTGTTCTTGTGTTTGTCTTGACTCTTTAGTTTTTCATTTGATTTTGGCTTGAAGAGGGGAAGTATTTTATTCTCTTGTTATCCCTCCACGGCAAAATACCTCTCTGCTTTAGCTCTCTCAAATATCTTTCATCTTGGTTGAAATTCTCCTTATAATTACTATATGTACCTGTTACTCATATCCTTCTTTCACCCAAGGGGCAATGCAAAATATGAATTTTGCCCTGCTTTGTTGTGTGTAGACTTCTAAACAAATATTTAAGAAAATAAAAACTGTTGTGCAAATAAGATACATCTCTTCCCCCCTCCCAATAACATTCTTAAAGGTTCTTCTAATTCTTAGCTTCATCTCTATTAGATGTATATATATTCAGTTCAGAATATTCATTTCCTCAGTTATTTTGCTCTAAAAAAAGAGCAGCAGTAAGCATTGTTTCTTTCCTAAGTTGGTCTTTCAGACTTGCTTTGCCTTGGTGTTTGTGAGGTTCACAGTACTACTGAGGGCCTTGGGATAGAGATTACAGAAAGATTAATTTAGCTAGTGGCATGTTAATTTAAAACAAAAACAAAACCAATTTTTGTGGCTTGCCTTGATAAATGTGGAGCTGCTTTTGGACTACAGTTTCATAGCTGTTGCATCAAATGAGGCTTGAAACAAATTGGCAAACTAGAAGAGTCCAAAGTACAGTGCTATAGTGTAGTTTCTGATTCTCAGCCTCTAGATCCCAACAAAGATTGCAAATTAAACACACTCAGAATTAAGCGGATCTACAATCAAATAAAATACAATCATTAAGGCGTTTGTAGACCACAATGGGGTAATTGTATAATTGTGAAAGAGGTGCTAGAGAGGGCTTTTTTTGTGCTTTAAGGGAAAATCAACAGTAAGGTGTCAAAAGGAAAAATGAAACCCTGCAGGTGAAGCTATCTTTGGAGCCAAAAGAAACCAGCATTTTATGCAGAGCTGTTAGTGAACTGTTGGAGAATGAAAAGGGTGTTTGGCACTGAGCTTTAGAATGTGTCAGTTTTTCAGTTGGCCCAAACAGAAAGAGGCTTTGGACTGCAGATTCTGTTAATCAAGTAGCTCTGTACTTGTGAACAACCACTTCAAGCAATCTCACACCAAAGGTTCACCCCAGTGGTCTCAACCACCATAGTTTTCACCTCCTTTACAACGTGTAGTGTGGGAGTAGCACTTCCTCAGTGTGGGAAATTGAGAAGTACAGTCAACAGTGCCTAGAAACAGCCTGTCTGACAGGAGACTTTTTTGTATTATCTTCTCTTTTGGGAGATTTGGCAGAGCAAATGAATCTCTGATGTATGCTGGTGCAGCTCGATTGATTTAAGTGCAACTACTCCCATTTATGCCAGGACTGGATTTTAGCCAGTATTTCTTTTCACAAACAGATGTGTTCATTCATTATGCAACTCAGATAGACCTGAGAGAGAGAAGATCCTGCTGTGTACTGAAGCAGAGCCAGCAGGCCTTTAACCACGATTAACAAAGAGGTAGTTTTAGTGGTTCAAAATTTACTCTGGGATTATAGTCGCCTTCACAAGCCTTGGGATATGAATGGGGAGACAAATCTGAATCCATTCTTTCCATAGAGAGAAGACCATTATCTTTTCGTATATCTGTGTTTGAATATTCATCTATGTACAGTACATGTGTGGACATTGATATTTGTGTGAACACATGTGAACAGTATGTGTTCTCTTTATTTTATAAATCAGTACAGTTATCTCCCTGTAGTTTCTGGCAGATTTCTGTAAGAGGAAGGATTAATAACTAAGACAATATTTACTCATAGGCAGTGCAGGAGTACCGATTTTAACAATATCTTTTTCAGATGAATATGCCACTTGGAATGAAAATGACCAATATTCTTTCAATATTGCTCCACTCTCTGGTGTTCCTCATGCCAACCCATTTGATTATTTTATTAGTTATATCTGAAGCAACAGAGTTGTTGCCTAATGCAGATTTTCTTGTCGGGGTGCCCAAATCTGCAGCAAACATTAATTCCTAGTGACAAATAATCACAGACTTTTTTTTTTTTTTTTTTTTAGTCAAGTTCCCAAGCACCTCATATACATCAGACACCTAGAAACTGTCTAGTGAAGGACCAAAGTTCATTTTCATTCTGTGGCTATTTCCAAAGGTAAATCCTAATTGCATGTAACAAGATCAATATTTCTGGCCACTATTTCTAAACCAACCCTAACTAGCAAAAGACATGCCCTGGGTGGGTGGGTTGGTTGGTTGATTTGTCATTTTTTCAGCCTCCCTTGATACTTTTTCTTTTCCCTCTTACTGCTGTCTTTCCTCTTCTCCCAAATTTTCACTCTTTCTTCTCGAACCATATCCCCTGTTCTGCTTTTTTAGGGTTACCATATTTGAACTTTCAAAAAAGAGGACACTCCTGAGAGGGAGTGTATCTGTATCATTATCTACCAACTTACGTTGTATTAATGTGTTGTATAGTATATGACACATTAATACAGGGCTACTCAACAGGGCTGTTTGTGGCCTGGGTTTACGCGGGGCTCAACACACTGCGCACAGGTGGGATCCTTTGAACATGGCCTCCGTTAGGAACATGCTCCACAACAGCAAGGCATCTCCCAAGCAGGGTGAGCATTGAAAGACGCAAGCAGACGGGCTGTCTGGAACCGACGGGTACAGTGTGTCAGCATTTCTAGCCCCCAGGGAGGAGGTCCCGGGAGTGCCGGAGCATTGTGGGAAGTGCTGGCTGCTTAGCCTTGTGATCAGAGCCTGAGAAGTGCTGATTGGCTCACACTGGCCATGTTTAGGTTCAGCACCGCAGCCGGGCAGCCCTGCCTCTGTCCTGCATAGAGCGACAGACTCCCATCTGGGGATGTCAGCCTTGCTGGGAATCCAGGACAGGACTCCCAGGCACTTTTTTGCCTCTCGTGTCCGGCCTGACTTACGCAGCTCACTGCCCGCCTCAGGTTGGAGTGCTCGGGAGCCAGATCCAGGCAAGCTGGGGGCTGCATCTGGCCCCCGGGCCTTAGGTTCCCCACCGCTGCTTTACAACGCCAGTGTGCTTTGACTCACGCCCTAAATTCTTTGTCTCCTCTCAGTGGAAAGGTTGATTCTAACAGGTCCACGTGGATTAATTTCTTTGTTAGATATGTTTTGTGTTTAAGTATCATGTAATACAGCATTAGACACAATAGAGTGAAGCAGTTTACAAAATAGAAATACAATCTGAATATTCATTGTAGAGCATGCATATCAAAGAGGTAGGATGGAGTTAGTTCATTCTAAATTTGTATGCTCTTTCATGCATTGTTTTATTAAGTGACAGTTTTGCAAGACTAAAACCAAGTTGATTTGTAATCCACTGTGTTTCACCAAAAAATATTAACTTGTTTATATGCAAAATGGAACTACAAGTTGTCAGTTAACATATGAAAGCTAGATTTAGAAAATGGCTGTCCAGTGAATTACCAAAACAAAAATGTTGGAAGCTTAACTGCCTGGTGGTTCCTCTAATTTGTGTTTTCTCTCCACTAAAACTCCTGGCAGCAGAAACACTTTACCTACTGTCTGCCTCTGACTAAAGTTCTCTGTCATTGTATAAAATTGCCCTGTTAATTGCACTCAGCAACAGGGCCCTCAGATAAAAAACTTTCACTTTCTGCAACTCTCTATAACATGTTTTCCCAAGGAGAAAAAAGGAAATGCATCATCCAGTTAGTGTGGTGGTCAAACTACAAAATTGTCCTTTCACACCACCTCCCACGTACTAAATGTATCTTACCATGTGTAATTGCAGATATATTTAGCATTCATTTTCCCATCAGCAACTCAGTGAATTTGGTCTCTGCATGGGCAGTCTCAGTGGCTAGGAGGAGATGCTGTTATCCTCCAATCAGTGCTGACTGTATATGGAATATGTTCTATTTCTGCCATAGTTGGTGTGGGTAGTTCAAAACAAGTAAGTTTCAAGGCTTTCCAGAACTTTTTAACTGAAGGAATACAAACCAAATTTTCACCTATGTCTTTACAAGTCATATATGCGCCATTGAGTTTGCTGCTTCTGCTAGTTTGAATATTAACTATAATTTCTGGTTTTGAGGAAAGAGTTAAAATATTCTTATGAAATAGTTCCTGTGACTATCTTCTCATAAAGCCTTCTCCAGCTCAGTCACAATCCATTTGATTGGAATATGAGCACCCAGCACTTGTAGGCAAACTGATGCCTGTTAACATCTGAAGATGTAATACAATAGCTTCTTTCACATGGTATTTAAGTATTTCTACTTGGGGGAGGGCATTTTTAAACTGTGCTACCTTTTTATGTTTTTGTTTTGCCTTCAGCATTAGTTATGATGCTTTGTACTTACATAGCACTTTTGAAATAATCTGTACAATATTGTTGTAAGGTAGATAAGTGTTATACTAACTAATTTATTGTTGAGGAAAGTTATATAGGGCTGTCTGTGGTAGAGCAAGAAATTAACTGCAAGTCATGTGTCTTAACCAAAAGGCCATTTGCACTGGTGAGTAGATGAGCAAGCCAGTCATAATATTATAAATGTTCATTTCAGAAAGGGCAAAATGATGGGACTTCCAGTGACTACCTTCCTTGTTGTAAACGTTACATTAAAAAGATCACTTAGAAACTTTTTTGTCTGTGGCTGTTTAACTCGAATTTAAGATTTAAATGTACATGAAAATGAGATGAGTTTATACCCAAGGTTTGATTCATATTCCAGTGAAAACTTAAGCTGGTTTTAAGGGACTTTATTATGAGGGTTTGGTGCTTTCTTCCTATTCAAGAAAACAATTCGTTCTGGTTAATCACTAGGGAGCATAGCCCCTGGTTTACTTTGACATCAGAAGCAAGTATCCTGTAAATGTTTATTTTAGTTAATGTATGAGTTATGTAGCTTTCTGTTTGCAATAACTGAAAGAAATAACAAGTAATAGAAGGAGGGGATTCCAGACATACCACAGTCTAGTGATCACAGAGTATTGAGCAGCAAAATTCCCTCAAACTTCATTGGAATTGCAGAGCAATTTGAATGGAAAGCACTAGACTGAACGTATAGTCATCAAATTATATATCCAAATTAATCACTTCTGGCCTTAAAATCTATGAATCTATAATATATGAAGGTTGCTGATCCCTGCTACAGTGTCTGTATAGTGGGCATACTTTAAAAGTTCTAATTATTCTGCTAATTTTAATGTAACTTCCCATTTTTAAAATAAGGAGAAGATCTCTGGAAACAGTAGACCCTTTGAAATCAGTGGAACTTTTTTAAGGTGCCCTCTGTACCAGATGTGTTTGTCAGCTTGTCTCCACATCGAGCTGAAAATATTCCTGAGAGAGCAAACCACGAGAAGACTTTAAAAAGTATTTAAGAAATTTTATTTAAAAATACATGTTATGATACCATAAAAGCACAAACAGCTCAGGGATTCTGCATTGTTAAATAACAAAGTCTGTATTCTAATGGCAGTTGAATCAGAGCTTGTTGTTACCCCTGTTTGTGCCGCAAGCCAGCTTAGGGTATCTCTATACATACAGCGGCATGTAAAATACAGACACTACATACCCAACTTAGCATGGGTTTAAATCAGGGGTGGGGAACCACAGGCCCGGGGGCTGGATGCGGCCCCCAGCTTGCCTGAATCTGGCTCCTGAGGCTCAGCCCCCGTTGCTGGACCTTTCCTTGCTGCAGTGAAAGGTTCTGTCATTGGACAGCTGTCAGACCTTTCTCCGCTGCTAGAGCCTTTCACTCTACGTGTAGCTACACACTGCAGTAACAAGTGTGGACACAACATGCCTTTCATTGCACTATGTAGCCACACCTATAGTACCTGATCCCTGCACACCATCATAAGCACTAGACATAGGGGTCAATCCTTCACAATGTTGAATAGAGAGTGCTCAATATCTGTTTAAATCAGTGATAACAGAGAGCTCTGATTCTAGCAAGCTTTCTAAGAACTTCTTGTGACTTTTCCTCATGTGGAAAGTTCTTCAGTGCTGTAAGCTGTAGGAGGGCAACATTTCCATCTACTCTCTTTAACTGTCTATTAATTTACACTTTATTATATCAAAAGTGTCATCATCCTGAATAAATACAGATTATCCAAGGCCTTTTGGGTTTCCCTTTGGTGTCTCTTCTCCACCTGCAAAAATATTGTAGTACTGGAAAATCTCACATGCTATGCTGTTTCTCTTCCTATAACTCACAGATTTACAGATGGTTACCACTTTCTGCCTCTGAATAATGGTCAGTGTCTTGTGCAGCATTATAACACTAGATATTCAATGCAAATGTCCTTTTCCAACATTGCTCTAATTCATAACCATAAGATTATCAAAGTGTTATTTTAAATTTCTCTTGAAAAGATCATTCTTTAAGGTAGCTACTAGGTTGAAATTGTCCTGTTGTTAATGGGGTGTTCCAAGCCAGGAATGTTAGTACTTCACAAGCCATCTAAATCTTAAGGTAAATAAGTTCAGAACTCAAAACCATATTCAGAGTTTTTCCATTGGCTCAGAAGCAACCAGGTTTTATTTTAGCAAAAAGTAATTTTAAAGGAGAGAAGTGGTAGAATTGGTCAAGAATTTGAGCACATGTTCATAATGTCTGGTGCCCACAGCTGACTTTTAGCCAGATAGCTAATAGAAGGTAGTATATATAGGACCTATCCCACTATTTTTGGTGTTCTGTTTAGTGTTTTTTAAAAAGGTAAAACTGAATAGAAAATATTATGATCTGGAGAAACCCTGTATACTTGGGAGGTATGAGGCTGGGAGTATTGGTAACAGCTGTTTTTATAATATACTCAAACTCTGCAATTTCTGAATATTTCTTATCACTCACCACTGAAATCCAAACTGTGATCATTATTGTAGTTGCTAGGTTTTTCACTTCATCTGGATCCACTTATATGTCCATAGGAACATAAGAATAACTCTGTTGGTCAGACCAGTTGTCCATTTAGCTCAGTGGCCTGTCTTCTTTCCAGATGCTTCAGAGGGAATGAACAGAACAGGGCAATGTTTGAGTTATTCATCCCCCATTGTCCAAACCCAACTTTTGGCACTCAATGGTTTGGGACACTCTGAGCATAGGGTTACATCCCTGACCATCTTAGCTAATTGCTACTCATAGGCTACTCTGCTTTTTTAACCAAGTTATACTTCTGGCCTTCACAACATCCCCTGCAAATGAGTGTCACGGGTGCATTCTGTGACAAATAACTTCCTAATTTTTTTTTAAACTTGCTACCTATTAATTTCATTTTGTTGCTCTTGTTTCTTCTGTTATGTGAAGATTTAACTAATGCTTCTCTATTCACTTTTCTACTCCATTTGTGATTCATGATTTTATAGACCTCTAAACTCCTTAATTATCGCTTTTTGAAGCTGAACAGTCCCCAGTCCTTTTAATCTCTCCACCTATGGAAGATGTTCCATGTCCCACATCATTTTTTTTGCACTTTTCTGTGCCTTATCCAATTCTAATATTTTTTAACCAGAACTGCATGCAATATTCAAGGTGTGGGGATGTGATGGATTTATGTAGTGGCATTATGGTATTTTCTGTTTTATTCACTTTCCTAATAGTTTCTTAACATCATGTTAGATTAATATACAGTGAGCCAATGTTTTCAGAGAAATATCCACAGTGATTCCTAAGATCTCTTTCTTGAGTGGTAACAGCTAATTTAGACCTATCATTTTGTTTGTACAATTAAGATTATATTTTCCAATATATTATTATATTACATTATTTTGCACTTATCAACAATGAATTTCATCTTCTCTTTTGTTACCCATTTCATTGAGATCACTTTGTAACTCTTTTCAGTTATCTTTGGACTTAACTATCTGGAGTAATTTTGTATTTTCTACAAACTTTGCCACCTTACTCTTTGTGCCTTTCCAGATCATTTATGAATACATTGAACAGCACAGACCCTAGTACAGACTCTACTATTTATTTCTATCCTTTGTGAAATTGACCCATTTATTACTGCCATTTGTTTCCTATCTTATAACCAATTATTGATCCATGAGATGTCTCTTGCTTTTATCCCATGACTGCTTACTTTGCTTAAGAGCCTTTAGTGTGGAACCTTGACAAGCATTCTTAAAGTTCAAGTATGCTATATCAATTAGATCACACTCGTCCACATGCTTGTTGACATCCTCGAAGAATTCTAATAGATTAGTAATGCTGGATTTCCATTTACAAAAGTTGTGTTGACTTTTCCCCAATATACCTGTTTTCCTGTGTGTCTGATAATTCTGTTCTTTACTATGGTTTCAACCAGTGTTCCATAGGGAATACGATTCACTGTTCTCATCATGTATTTCAGATGACACACTTTCCTATACCCTTTGGAATATCTTCTCCCACAGCACTGGTTCTCTCGTTGCTCCCACATGATGTTTGAGTAAAATTCTAGTTTTTAAAAGTGATTTTTCATTAACCTACTCCATCCTCTAATACTGCAGAACCACTGTCTTAGATTAGTTCTAAAACAACCCTAGTATCTGGTTTAAGATTAGCCTTCATCATCATCAGTGATGGTGAGTCCACATTATTCCTTAACAGCACTTTCCATCACTGACCTGCATTTAGTTTTTCTTAATATTTAATCTAAATTTAACTGCTATAGATTAAAAGCATTACTATTAGACCAAGAAAAATAGATCCCTATCACTTTGTAAGATTTCTTTTTGTATTTGTTAAACAAACATTTGTATTTGTTAGACAAACATTTTCTCTCCCTTTGGTAATATTTTATCCTTTCTTCCTCTACTGAGGTTTTTATAGAAGACTCACCACTATGATATCCAAGCACAAAATTTTAAAGGAAACACACACAAAAATTTCTCATGCACTCACTCTCTCAAACTCATCAGGAACTGGGTTTGGGGCGGTTTGGGGGATTTTTTTGTTGTTTTTTCGGGGGAGGGGAGGTTGGTCCATTTTGTTCATTATAAGACTGTTTTGAGAAAACTAGTTTGAAGGAGCAGGATTTTTGTTTTCTTGTAAATGTGCCATGTTTTGTGGTTATCCTCATATCTTCTGGGAGTGAGTTCCAAATTCCTGGATCAGTTATCGAGAGACCTCTTTCTCATTCACACACAAATCTTGCACTGGAGTTGACTGTCACTTTGTTTGGAATGGCTCGTGAACATAAGTGTCAGTCTCCAGAAGAAAGGCAGAGACCCCAAAATGTTTGTGTTTTCTACAATTAGGTTTCAGCATCCCAGTAACAGATGTGAACTCCTGAAGCATTATAACAGTCTTACCAGGGAGTCACATTCCAGTCTATTTTGCCACCCAGGCAACCTGAACTTGCTGATAGAGGGTCACTATACACCAAAGATCACAAAATATTCAGATGGCTCCTGGTCTCAAGAGGTCAGTCACTTACCCCAATTTATACCTTAAATCTCACACCACCGATAGTGTTTGCAGAGAATCTTATGGTAAACTTCCTAAGGATTTATTAACTGTAGAAATATGAAAGTTTTATAAGTTAGTCTATTATTTCAAAAGGTGGTAGAGTTGTAGTAATCTGACTGAATATCCTTTAGGGCTAACCCATCTTGACCTTGGGATCTTTGCTTCTGTTTCATAGCTCTGGCCCTGAGAAAATCCAATCAGCAAAATATTAAGTTTTCTTATCAGTTATTTTTATTTCCTTTTTCCAGAATTCATGCTGATAGAACAAGTCCTTTTGCACATAGCCTCTTGATGATTGTGAGGGGACAATAAACAAAGTCTTTGTATTGTGGTGTCCCACAATGGTCCATTTAGTTTTGATAGGTCTCCTTGAAAGGCAGGAAATGATCCCTCCTGACTGGGTTCTCAGTTTCAGAGCAAACATTTTTTACAGTTAAAAAAGCAAAAACTTAAATATTACATTATAGCAGTGGTTCTCAAATTGTGCATTGAGACCCCCAAAGTGGTTATGACCCCATTTTAATGGGGGGACCAGGGATGGCATTAGATTTGCTGGGGTTTAGGGCTGAAGCTAGAGTCTGAGCCTCACTGCCCAGGGCTAAAGCCCTCAAGCTTTGCCCATCAAGATGTCAGTGCTTTGGCTTTGGTCCCACTTTCTGGGGCTGTACAGTAATTTTGGTTGAGAAGGGGGTCGCAGTGCAATGAAGTTTGAGAATCTCTACCTTATAATGTGATAAAAAATCTTGTAAATTGCTGTGTGCATTAATGTCACAATCATTTCATAAAATCTAAATACTAAACACATTGTTATAAGTCAAATGCCATCTAAACTATACTAGCACACAGGTGAAACAGACTGGTTTCCAGCAAGCAGTCAGTGCTTGGCTGAGGCCTAAAGCTTTGTTGTGAAGAGTTGTAACCTGGTCTACTAACATCACAGTGATAATTCTGTTATTCCAAAAGAACATAGCTGTCATTGAGGTCATCATCCTGTGTAGCTTCTTGGAGCAACTGGAGCAAGGTACAATGCAACCCACAAGAGGAGAGGCAATTCTTGATTTAGTCCTAAGTGGAGCACAGGATCTGGTCCCAGAGGTGCCTATAGCTGGACTGATTGAAAATAGTGACCATAATATAATTAAATTTGACATCCCTGTGGTGGGAAAAACACCATGCAACCCAAAACTGTATCATTTAATTTCAGAAAGGGGAACTACACAAAAATGATAAGGTTAGTTAAACGGAAAATAAAAGGTACAATGCTAAAAGTAAAATCCCTGCAAGCTGCATGGAAATTTTTAAAAAGCAACAAAATATACACTCAACTTAAATGTATACTCAAAATTAAAAAACATAATAAGAGAACCAAAATGTGCCACCGTGGCTTGGCTTAACCAAGTAAAAGAAGCAGTGAATGATTAAAAAGGCATTGTTTAAAAAGTGGGAGTTAATCCTAATGAGGAAAATAGGAGCATAAACTCTGTCAAATGAAGTATAAAATTATAATTAGGAATACCAAAAAGGAATTTGAACAACAGCTAGCCAAAAATTAAAAAAAAACAACAACAGCATATCAGTATCAGAACTAAGAAGCCTACTCAACAAACAGAGGGGGCCACTGTACGATCAAAGTGCTAAGGGAACACTCAAGGACAGTAAGGCCCATTGTGAAGGAACTTAATTAATTCTTCGCATCAGTTTTCACAGCTGGGAATATTAGATTCCCAAACCTGAGCCATTCTTTTTAGGTGACAAATCTGAGGAATTATCCCAGATTGAGGTGTCATTGCAGGAGGTTTTGGAACAAATTGATAAATTAAATGGTAACAAGTTCCCAGGACCAGATGGCATTTACCCAAGAGTTCTGAAAAAACTCAAATGTGAAATTTCAGAACTACTGACTCTGTAACCTATCCTTTAAATCATCTTTTGTACCAAATGACTGAAAGATAGCTAATGTGACACCAATTTTCAAAAAGGGCTCTAGAGGCAATCCTGGCAATTACAGACTGGTAAGTTTATCTTCAGTACTGGGCAGATTGATTGAAACTATAGTAAAGAAACAAAATAATCAGACATGTAGATGAACATAATTTGTTGGGGAAAAGTCAATGTGGTTTCTGTTAAATGAAATCATGCCTTACTAATCTACAAGAATTCTTTGAGATGGTCAACAAACAGGTAGACAAGGGGGGGGGATCCAATGATATAGTGTAGTTAGATTTCCAGAAAGCCTTTGACAAGGTCCCTCACCAACGGCTCTTCAGCAAAGTAAGTTATCAGGGGATAAGAGGGAAGGTCCTCTCGTGAATTGATAACTGGTTAAAAGATAGGAAACACAAGGTAGGAATAAAAGGTCAATTTTCAGAAGGAAGAGGGGTAACTAGTAGTGTCCCACAAGGGTGTGTACAGGGACCAGTCCTGTCCAACATATTCATAAATGATCTGGCGAAAGGGGTAAACAGTGAGGAGGCAAAATTTGCAGACCTACTTTGGTTATTCTAATGTGAGCCTGTCTCACTGAAAACTTTGAAGATTAGAGTAATTTAGAATTTTATATAGTATTCATAGGGGAATCAGATAACAGGAAGGGACACCGTTTTCTTACTAGCCATATATTTACATGATGTTTTTTGTAAGCATGATGACTGGGAAATCTATCAACAGTGAGGAGTTTAGGTGGACACCAAGATTGCAGACTTACGTAATTTGAGCACAGATGCTCTCAATGGAGAATTGTTCATAGAGGAGAGGAGTGTTTTGAAATGCTTCTTTCTCCCCAGTAATAATAATACTCTTTTTCCAGGATTCAACTGCTAATCTCAGTCTAGCCCTTGGATAGCAAGGATATAGTGCTGGTTGTTTCTGATGTGAAGATAATGTAGGGCAGGATGTTACCTGTATGTTTCTGGCTTTTCAGTTCATGCTGTTTCACAGCCACATTACTACTTTCTCCCAGCGTATCATTTCATATACAGTTCCTCCTTGCTTAATGTTGTGGTTATGTTCTTGAAAAAATTCTACTTTAAGCAAAACAATAAGTGAATCCAATTTCCCCATAAGAATTAATGTAAATGGGGTGTTAAATTCCAGGAATTTTTTTTTTCAGCAGATAAAAGGCAGAATATGCATATACAGTATATACATTTTAAACAATGTTATTACTGTACACAGCAATGATGATTGTGAAACTTGGTTGAGCTGGTAGAGTCAGAGAGTAGAATATTCCCAGGGACGTCTTGCTATAAAATGATAAACTACCACTCGGTTGAGCCCTCAAGGGTTAGCGTTGTTAATCTAGCCTCACACTCTAGAAGTAGCATGGCCTGAGATAGGAGGGAAGAGATATAACAGATGCAGGGCAGTGGCTGTAAACACTTCCCTGCAGAAACTGAACATGACAATGAACACTATCCTGCTGGAGTGCACCACTCTCTCTTCCGGATAGTGCCATAGTTGCACAGGGCCAAGAGGGTCTGTGTGTGTAAAACACACAACACATTGTGTGTGTGACACAGAGACGCACACACAGTATATGCACCTGTCTCTGGATGCAAGTCTATAAAAGTGCCAAATAGTATTTTTTATTAATGTCTTGTGAAATACATCAGGATAATTAAAATGCTAAGAAGGGTCTGTACATAGGAAACCTCCATCTCCAGTGCTTTAAAGTTTGCAATATGCTTATTCAAACAGTGGAAATATTTCACATGTAACTTTTAGACCTTACTGATTAGATGTGCCGATACAAAGAAAGGTAGAAGAAATACTCTTAATGCGCTGCCCCAGTGCAATAGTTGCCTTCCTAGGAACATTTCCCACTGGTCTGAGTTTTCCATTACAAGCCTATATTATGTCCTGACTGTGTGAATAAAGCAGCACACTTTGGAATGCAGGCAATAACCAGCCAGGGCAAAGCTATACCCTGGGGAAGATTAAGGAATTGTAATCACTTACAAAAAGAAAAGAAAAAAGTTTGCTGAGATTGAAGCATTGCTGGTCTTATTTTCTAGCCTGTATAATAAAACAAATACTTAATTGGGATCTTGGATGGTTAATTATCTCCCCACATCACGTAATCCCTTCATCTACTGCTTTCCCCCTTTTCACTGTTATATCCCTCCTGCTGTTTTGCCTGCTAAACTTTAGTGTGCTTGCCAGACTCTCTCTCTCTGATCATTAGTATATCAAAACTGGGTCAGAGTTCCTGTTCTCTTCATGGACTGAGTTGAAACAATGAAGCTCTTGAGCAGTTTTTCTACTGCCTTTTTGGTGAAATATCTAGTGTCTATCAGTCATTCCTTGTTCTCAGTTGATTGAATTGAATGGACTAATTAGAAAAGTCAATTGGATGTAGAGGGTTAAAGAGCATCCATCTGCTCTGGATTTACTGTTGATTGAGAGGAGGCAGAAAGGTCAGGAATTGTGGCTTGTCTTTTTCACTGTTGGCAGCTGACAGGAACACTGATGAGGTGATAATGAACTAAAATGTCTGCCCTGTTGGCAGGATGGGAAAGGGACCCAGACAGTGGGCAAGTCTCACCCAAGTTCTTGCCAAGATTTTCACTTTGTAATAGAAGCTGTCTAACACAAAGCTAACAGGTATACTTTCCTGGATGAATGTCAGAAATGTAATGTATCAGCAGTGGATATGAGAGAGGTGTATATAGCATGTTACTCAGCACTGCAGCCCTATAGAAAGAAGGTTCACTCACTGGCTGTAGTCACCAGGCAGTCCAGTGTGATAGAAGCAATGACAGAACCAGGGCCAGAATGTAAAATTGTTGATTAAATTCTGTAGAACTTCTTGCAGCTGGTAGTCCTTACTTCTGGCAACATTGGCTAGCTGTTCTTAACCATACCATTCAGTCATGAAGGGTTCTCAATTAGGGTTTTTTAAGGAAAAAAATAGAGTTTTAAAGGCATTATTTTTCCTCACTCTCTCACTATTGTTACTCTTATTTCAGCTTTACACTTCTATCATCCACCATAGCATATCATTTGTTCCCATGGCTGCATTGCCTTTCAGTTCTAGTATAAAGTAACCCTTTCTCCTTCCAGTTGATCATACACATGGAGATTTGTATTATGTATGTACAAGCTTAACATTATGAAAAAGTACTGTAGGTTAATGTGAAAGCCCAATTATTCCTTGGGTATACCTGGTAGTCTTCTAAAATGGCTTTGCAGTAGAACCAAGATACTTCTTCTTCACTGATGTATTCGTGGAAGACTTAATGACCATTTGTGGTTTTACTGGCCTTCGGTAAGAATCCACAGGAATTATGTACCACTTTAATCAGTGGTGTTGGTTGATTGATTTGTTAAAAACAATTATAAGAGCATCTGAATATTGCCCTATCCTTATTGTTTCAAGAATTCATTCTTAGAGAGTAAACCTCTCTGACCTTCATTGATTACCTTCAATTTTATTCTCATTTATGAGATTACAGGGTTGGGGAGGGGTAAATTATGAATAGGGATGTAAGTGACTAGTCGACTATCTAATGAACTCTTAATACATTTAAACAGCTAAAGCACAGCAAGGGGGACCCAGTGCGAGCCAGGACAGCTGATTCGTGGATTGTGCCAGGTTCTTCCCGCCCCCCCCGTGCACCCGTAGGGACACGTCCCCTCCCTACCAGCTAGGAGAGACTCGCTGCTCTGTTCTCAGCAGGGAGCTGCTGCTGTTGCTAAGGGAAAAGAACTTCTCCTCCAGCCAGGCAGCTCTGTGCATGAGTCCTGAGCCCCTGGCTGGGTGGGGCTCATTAAGCAGCTGCAGGTCTGTGCTGCCATGCAGCTTAGAAGGAACACTGCTGCCCAGGACGATGTATAGAAAAACTTCTCTTACCTCAGCAAAGTGTTCACTTAGGAATTCTGTTATTCCCTCCTTCCATTCTCAAGTTTAGTTACCTTCAGTGTTCCCTGTAAGATGTGTGTTTGGGTGTCCACCCAGGAGAGATTGAAATGCCACCCCGCTGATTAGCTGGACACCCACAGCTAGCAGCATGTGTTTTTACTGATAGTGTGCATCCGTACATGCCATGGTGCACATAACAAAATGTATTCTGCACATGGCTGGAAAAAATTAGAGGGAACATTGATTACCTTCAATTCTTTAATAGTAGTGAATATAGTTAGATTCCCTCATTTAGCTTAGAGGGACATCTTCTGCCCTGAGGCCAGGAATGCCCTCATCTCTGGGCTTCAAACCCTGTGCCTCCTGTAGCGATGAGCAGCCTACTGCCCTCAGCTGTCTAAAGTGACTAGGGGAAAACCCATATATGAGAGCATTGCCAGATCTGCCATGAGGTCATGCCTCATACAAAAAAGATAGGGAGGCTAGACCCCTTTGTCTCTCCCCATTCCTATGATCTTCAGGGACCCTTTTCATAAGCAACTTCTAGGCCAGAAGATGCAAGATAGGGTAAGGGCTGTAGAGGAGGTACCTCAGCTTTTAAGAGGGAAAGGGTGTTTTACTCTTGCTATTTCCTAATCCTGAAGGACAAAGGGAGTCTTTGACCCATCTTAGACCTGCATCACTTCAACATCTATCACAAGAAGCTGAGTTCTGCATGGTCTCCCTGGCCTCCATTATTCCCTCCCTAAATACAGAGATCTGGTACACCACACTTGACATGAAAGATGCCTATTTCCACATCTTCCAGGAACACACAAGGTCTCAAATTCATCATAAACCAGACCCACTACCAATTCACCATTCTTTCCTGTTGCCTGTCAAGTTTAGTTACCCTAAACCAGTAGGGCTTTAGAGCCCTACTGGTTTGCACAAAATGCATGGCAGTGTTGGTGGCCTTTCTCAGCACCTGAGGCATTCAAGTCTACCGTTACCTCAATGTCTGGCTGGTAAAGGGTTGGTTGAAAGTCTAGGGTAAAGCCAGCATCAGTCTGGTCCATGCTACCTTCCATGAACTGGGCCAATTGATAAACAAGCAAAAATGAATGCTCACCTCTCAAGAGGATAGAGTTTATCGATGCAGTGCTGGATTCTGCCTGACTCAGAGTCTTTCTCCTGGAAGCTTGCTTCTAGACAATATCAGCTTTGATATCTAAGGTCAGGGAACACCCCATCACAACAGCCCATTTTTGCCTTAGTTTTTAGGTCACGTGGCTACATGCACTTAGGTGATACAGAATGAAGACTGCACTTCAGACTACTTCAAACTTGGCTGTCCTCTGGATACTCACTGAGCCGTCATCACCTGAACTTAGTCCTTACCAGATTCTGCCTGGTCCTTACCTCACTCAACTGTTGGAAGGGGATCCCCAGTCAGTGTGTGTGGGCATTCCCTTTTCACTTCCCAACCAGCAGTATTCCCTAATTTTGCACCTCAGGACTCAGAGCCTGTGGTCACAGGCAGAGCTCTCTTTGCACATAAACATCAAAATACTCAGATGGTCTACTGAGCATTCCAGGTATTCCTACCCCAGATCATGGTCAAAGTTGTACGAGTGCTCGTAGACAACACGACAGACGCATTTTATAGCAACAGACAGGAAGGCATGTACACATCTACCCTATGTTAAGAGGACAGTCACCTGTGGAACTTCTGCATGAAACACTCCATTCACTTCAAAGCTTTCTATCTTCCAAGAGCTCAGAATGCTTTGGCAGATCACTCAGGTCTTCTCTTACCTTCATCCCAAAGCAAGCAGATCCATCTTCCAGAGAGAATGGTTTCCCCGTGGAGATCAGTTCTCAACCAGGCAGAACAGGAAATGTCAGCTATTCTGCTTGCTATGTGGTTACAGCCCAGGTTCTCTTTCCAATGCCTTCCTACTCTCATGGACGAAGCTCCTGTTCTGCATATTTCCCCATATTTTTGTGACATACACGGTCCTTCTGAGAGTCAGATGAGACAAAGCAGTGATTATTCTTAATGACACTACCCTACCACTGAATGAAAAATATCCATCTTATTCCTAGGCATTTAGAAGAATAAGCTATATGGGTATAAGGCACTTTAATAACGACGTAACGGCATCCACACTATTTATCTCTTTCAGTAACAATCACACACGTAATTAAATTGGTATAAAAAAATCCAAAACAGTTACTAATCTTTCCATAACTGCTGTTCTTCATGAGCAACACATCTTGAACAACAGTTTACTGAAAGAGTTAAATTGGTAAAGTGTGAATGAATTTATAGCTTATTTCTCTAAAGGTGTAGAAATAAGATATTCTACTATTAGCATCTTTATTCAGGTATAACTATGTCCACATTGGGAGGAGTTGTACTATTTTATTTGTCCTGGCACATTTTGTGGGTAGATAAGCCCTGACACCCATAGGAACTCTTTTCATTTTAAATGTAATTTCGTGTTATTGAAAGATGCCAGATTGATAACTCTTGGGTTTTGAACTTGTAGTTATCCACATAATAGGTATAAAGTGGGCAATGATAAATGAACAGTTGTCCAGTGTTGTACCACCAGTTGTCTCCATCATGATTTGGAAGGGAATATCCTAGAGGTGAAAAGAGAATTCTATTCTCTTCCACTGCTTATTCAGTCCTGTGCCTCTCTACCCTTCCAATCAGTGGCAGGTATGTTGGTATTTTTGTTATAAATAGTTTACAACTGGAATGTGAACTAAGTCATTATTTCATGTATACCTGAACAACTAACCACATAATGGTGATGACTTTTATTTACTTCCATATTTAAAACAGAAAAGCTAAATAATCTATTTTAAGCAATTCAGTTTGTTGTTAGATCTGGTCAAAACATGAAAACCAATGTCAAAAAACATAATTTTTATAGGCTTTGAAACAGAACAATTGTTCATTAAATATTTTTCTAAACGTTCTTATTTTTTATAATTTCTCTTGTTTGGGTTTTCTCCTTTCTATCTTTTTCTCGTTTTTGCCACTCAGTATGATACAAATAACTGCTCAGACTGTGTGTGTGTGTGTGGGGGGGGGGGGGGTTCTGTTTTTTCTCAAAACATCTACAACTTTTGAAAAGTTAGAATAGCAGGGTTAGTTTGATTTTTCCATTCTGTAAGTTTTTCAAAGTTGCAGAAGTTTTAAAAAGTTTAAGTGGCAAAAGGAAGCAGAAACAAATAAAGAAAAAGGAGGGGGACCTCCAGTTTTGACTGAAAAAAACAGAAAATGCTTTTTATAAAGTTTGTTATAAAAAAACCCAATTTGTCTCCATAACATTTTCAGAAGTTCTTCTATTATTGGCCTAATACAGTGCAACCACACCAGTGCTATTCATAGTACGAATAAAATTGTTGAGCATGGGTGCAGTCTATGGGCATGTCTTCATAAAATTAAGTGTGTTGTAATCGGGTTTAAAAAAAAACAGGAAAGACACCACACCTTGGTTGTTAACTTGGGTTAGCAGCTCAATTTAAAGCTATAAGGAAGCCTGGGATTGGACTCAAGTTGCTAACCTAAGTTAAAAGTTGCTGCGTGTTCACTGCTTTTTTAATTTGAATTTAGCTAATTCAGGTTACCATACTTGATTAAGAACTTTATTTTTGTGAAGATGTACCCTTTGAGGATCATTTTTAAAACTGGTTCTCTACTTCTTTTACCCTTTCCTTATTCTCTGTTTTTCATTGCACCAGTATCTCTCTCCTGGATAATAATATCTATAGTTGACTAGTGATACTAATTGCTAGCAGGGAAATACCTGCAAACTTTTTAAATATTTCATTTGTAGCCTGTGTGTTTTGGTGTAGATAGTGAAGTAGTCTTCAAACTGATGGATTTGGGAGATTTAGATTTGGCAAATAAATAAATATAACAGTCAGTACATCTGTTTCTACCATTCTTCTTATGGCAGTTTACTTGTCGTGTCTTAAAACTTCCCGTTGTTCTCCTATATTTAGTTTGAATAGAAAAGTGGTTTAAAATTACCTTGTAATGAGTCTCATACAGTGATTTCTAGTGTATCAACTCAAATTACTTTTTCTCATATTCTTTACTCACCTCTGTGGCCTCCTTTCAAAAATAACACTGTATTGCTTTTAGATGGTGATAATCTTTCAACACAGAATTCTTTGCCCCCCAAAAGCCTGTTCTCAAAAAAAGAATCTAAAAGATTGTTAGCTATTGCTCCTGAGTTTTTCACAGGAAAGTCCTCTTTAATCAATACAGCATTGTCAGAATTTTCCCTAGAATAATTTTGGACACCAAGCTCAAATATTGCCTACGAATTCCTAGTTTTTCAACCATTTCATAATTAAATAGGAAGGTCCTAATTTGTAGTTTGAAAGCATCAGTGACAACTCCTCACCAATGTTCCCTTTGTTTGTTTTCTATCCATGAGTGGAATAAATTTTGTTATGTGCACCAAGGCATGTGTGGATGTACACCACCAGTAGAAACACATGCTGCTGGTTGTGGGCACTCTGCTAATTAGCTGGGCGGCATTTGAATCTCTCCTTGGTGGCTGCTCAAGGGTTCAGCTTACAGTGAACACTATTGCTCACCCATTCATGATTTGTTCCTGTTATTGCAATCCTTACACTATAAATCGTATCACTATATCATAGTTTGAGTTTGCCCTGAGGATGGGAAAATGGATGTAAGGGGGTGGGTGTGGGTGTGGATGTGTGTGTGTGGACTTCAAAATGACAATGGCATCCTTTTGGTCACAGCATCCTATCTGGTTCTAATTTCTGTTGTATCTCTTTCCTTTCAAAAGGGCAAAAAGGAACCAAGCTCAGGAGATCTGTCCCATAGAGAAGCCCTAGGCAGGATATGGTCTTTGAGATATTAAACATTTTGTCTTCAGTCTGACACATTTCCCTCTCTTTCTTTCAAAGGTGGGTGGGTGTACAATAAACAGGTAGTGTCCTAATGTGTGAGGGTCAAATAAACCACTTATTTAAGAAAAAATTAAGAAGAAAAACAGATGGCTTTACTTAAGTGCTTGTTGGTGATCCAGGAATTCATATTGATAATATTACCAAGCTTTCAGAGCCCCTTCATATTAAGCTTCCCATGATATATCTCAAGGAAGCCAAAATACAGTTTTTAAATGTGATTATAGGTTGGAAAATGCTGAGAGATTATCTGCCCAGAAATCTTTTTGATAAACTATGCTCAAGAGAGGTTTGGTCAGAGTTGCTGATCTTGCCCAATATCTATTTCAGTCTGGCTTAGTCTCTTTCTATTATTTAATGAATGTTTCCCTCGCCTTAGAAGGTTGGCATCAGAAGCCAAGGTGACCACCTTCCACACAGTGCACATTTATGTGAGGATGTGTTTCATAGAACTGTATGTGAATGAAGGTGAAAAGACAGATTTCAGTCTAGGAGACATTTCATTTTATGTGTGTGTATATATTTAAAGTTTCCTGGACTTTCTTCATGAATTTGTTGAAGTTTCTGCTGTTATGATCAAGTTTTCTGGTACCACAGTTCATTATAACTATGTTGAGCCTGACTGACACATTCTCTTTTGAGGCTGGGGGAAAAAAAGGAAGAAAAATGTGTGAAAAGGAGAGGCATAGCATTAAAACTTAAAATCTGACTCTTGCATTATTAGCATTCTGTTATAAATAATGCTTTTTCCCCTCTTCTCTAACATAGGAGGATAGGCCAGTCCCCTAGCTTCCTCCAGATTGGGGTAATTCCACTTCTGGAAATTTGTTGCTTTGAAAATCTGTTCTGAATGCAAACAGCTAGCCCTACTTCCAACATGATTATCATCTTTCTCTTTGGAAAATGTGATTAGAAGTCAGGGCTGGAACATTTGAACTGTATCAGTCTTTTATATTTTTGTCCAACTTTAGGTCATGTTGTAACATTGAAACAATCTGCTTATTCCTTGCTGAAGAACAAAAACAGAAAATACATTTGCTGATTGTTGAACCCTTTCTACAGCCTTTAACCCAGGGGCAGGGAACCTGTTTTAGGTCAGGGGCACGCTGACCGATGGAAAAATCAGTCGGTGGCTGCACATAAGTGAGAAGCCAAGAAAAACGCCAAGCCCTCAGTAACGTAGCCCCTGACTGAGAAGGAGAAAGACACTCCCCACATTCCTCTTGCACACCAGAACCTAATGGGGCCCAGGCTAGTAGATTTTGTGCGCTCCAGTCCCTCAGTAGGCATGGGCTCCCCAATGCTAGGCAGGGAGCCCCGAGCCTCGGGGGCCATATCCAGGCAAGCTGAGGGCCTCATTCGGCCCCCAGGCATAAGGTTCTCCACCCCTGCTTTAACCCATTGACTATATGATGATGTGGCCAAGGCTACATCCCTTACATCTCTCAAGCCACTGTGTTCATTATGGAAGTGAAGGGCCCAAACGACAGTTGTGGATACTTGCTCATAAGGATGTTAAATTGCACTTAGCTAGCTAATCATATAGTCAGTACAGTTTGTACTGACTAGCTGGCTTAAGCCAGGACTGAGCAGTCCTGGCTCGTGCCAGTTCTGGGAGCAACCCATGCTGCGGCTCTGCATTTTAAATATTATAAGAGCCACTGGGCTCTTGCTACATTTAAAATGCAGAGAGGCAGCGTCTCAAACCAGCACAAGGCAGAACTGCTCAGTCCCGGCTCGCACTGTGTTCAGCAGCCCCTGTTTGTGGCAGCAGCAGTCCCTGTCCGCGGTGGGGCCAGCTCCCCGGTGGGACCCCTGCAAACAGGGGCTCCCCTATTTCCCCCCTGCTGCCTCTGATAGAGGCAGTGGGGGGCAGGTGGCACCCCAGAGACGGTGCTGGGGGGAACCAGCTTTTACGCTTACTCCCCCCAGTACTGGTGCCTGTTCTCCCCTTCCCCCTTCCTGCCGCAGGGGGCAGGAGAGGCAGAGGCACAGCGGAGGAAACGATGAGCAGCGACTGAAGTAGTCCCCATGGGCTCTTGTGACATTTCAAAGGTCAAAGTGCCACAGTGGGAACCAGCATGAACTGGAACTGCTTCAGTCCCCACTCGCGCCATTTCCCTGCTGCATATCTGCCTCCCTTGGCCCCCGTGGAGAGTGGCACTGGGGGGAACCAGCTTTTAAGCTGGCTCCCTCCTTTGCTACCTCTCTCTGAGAGAGGCAGCAAGGGGCAGGGAAGCTACTAGTTGAGTCACTACTCGACTGTCCAATAAGCATAAGCTTATCGGATAGTTGATTAGTCGCTTACATCCCTACTTGCTCATCTTCATCTAAATGATCTCTAGGGTTTCTAGGGTTTCATATTGTATGTCCCACTACCTAACGGGAAAAGCAGCGAGGAGTCCTGTGGCACCTTATAGACTAACCGAAGTGTTGGAGCATAAGCTTTCGTGGGCAAAGACCCACTTTGTCAGATGCATGTACCTAACGGGACTGCTTGATTTGATCATTCAGAGTGCACATCACAGGTTCGTCAGTAACATAAAGACATGCAATTAGCTCCTACTTCTTTAAGCTGACTTAATGTAACAGCTATCAGATGCTAGCTGATCATTTTTAGTTAGCTGGCACACAGCTGATTAAAACACAAACCACACAAGACTAAAATGATATTGTGAATAGCAAAGCTTTTTTAAGAAACTGTTGGTGGCTTGGGCATGTTCATTATTCATGGACTTCAACCATCTATTGAACTATGTCTTTGCTTGGCAGTTTGGTCAATGCACCAAAAGTTGAATCCCCATTCCTAGGTTCAGTCAGAATTAGAAGTTACCCTTTTGTGTGTGGCTTGTTATTCATCTGATTTGTTGGAAATTTATCCTTCTGACAGAGTGAAGTCTGTGTTGCTCTCTGTTTATATATTGCGTTTGTCTGGGTGAGGTTTTTTAAAGTGTTAGTATCTTATATTTGGTTACGACTATACAGTGTTTAGATATCTCATAGAACTGTGATAGATAAAAACTGTGTGCTTTCTCTAATCTTGAGACTACCTGTCAGTACAAAAGGCTATTTTTCCTACATGACAGAGGGAGTATTCATTCAAATTTCAGTCTCTGCAGTAAATTAGTGATGCTCCAAAAGACCTTCTCTACATGTTGTTTATTTTTCTACTAATCTATCCAAACAATGAAAGTTATTAATACTGTTGTTATTTTTCCAGTATTGCCTAGGGATTTTCAACAGGGTTTAAGAGCCCATTATATGAATCACTGTGCAAGCAATACATGGTCTCTGCCCCAGAATGATTCTAACTTGGATTGAGACAAAATGCAGCAAGTGAATAAATAGACAAAGAAGATGGGTGAACAAGGGCCATAGCAGAGGCAGCTTCATTTACCAAAGTCTCAGTCAGCAGCTGATCTAACAATTGAGTTTCAGCGACCTGCTCTGAGCAGGAGCCTATAACTTTCATCGGTCTATATGGTGGTTGTCCTGTTGTTTTATTATAAATTAATAGCAGTGCTGACACATTGAATATATTGGGGACAAAAATCTAGTTAAAATGCCAGAAGTTCAAAATCAAGCCTTTTGACTAAAGGGAGCTCATCAAATACCTGGAACAATTTACCAAGGGTCATGGTGGATTCTCCATCACTGACAATTTTTAAATCAAGACTGGATATTTTTCTGAATGTAATGCCTTGAGATTTATGTTAGAGAATTTCTCTGACCTTTGTTAGTCTGCCCTCCTGAATAAGATTATCACAATGGTCCCTTTGGGCCTGGGAAACTATGAATCTCCTGCCAAAAGATGAAAACTAAGGTAACAGTTTCAGTCTTATGTTGCAATTGCCAATGGAAACAGCTGTGCATGAGTTCTACTGTAATCTTTGTTCAAGTTTGTATGGACAGTGTTTTGGAGTTGGAAAGATTGCACCCAGCATAAAGAAAGGTATTGGGGTCTGAGGCTACAATTAGGAAAAATGCATTGGAACATATAGAAGAGGGATTCAAAAAGGTCATAGATCATACTATATAACTTTGTGGTGTTACACAATATAAACTTGTAAATATAAGCACTCCTAAAATGATATACCCATGAAATTAATGGATGGGAATTAAAAATGGCAGATATAGGCAGTGGGGAATGCAGATTGAGTGAGTTACATAGATGCAAGAAGGTGATTCCAGACAACATGAGCTGCAAAGTGGAAGTTTCCTGTACCAGTTGTGTGTAGAGAAACAGAGAGACAACTGGTGCTAGATGATAAGGTGCAGAAAGAGAGGTAGGGATGAGGTTTATGTAGTAGGTTGTGGTAAATCCATAGAAGTATTGAAAACAGAGACAATTTACATTGAAAGTAATTGGAAGTCAGTGCTATAGCTTGAGGATGAAAATGATAAGGTCACATTTCTTTGTGTGAAAAGGCAAACGGCAGTATCTAGCCCATTCCAGAAATGGGAAAGTGGGGCTTCGTTCATAAGTTTGTGGATGATTTTTTCTAACTAAAGTTTAATCTTATCTCCCTCCAAAGCTGCTTAACATTGTTGTATACCAGCAAGCTCCCCAAAAATTTCAGTTAAAATAATTACAATTCAGAAGACCATTTCAGTTATAACCGTGGTTAGTAAAGAAACAAGGAGTGTCATTAATGGGAGATAGCTCTGGGCTTATTGGTATTGGGCTTATGATGAACACAGTTTGTTGGGGAAAAGTCAACATGGTTTCTGTAAGAGGAAATCATGCCTTACTAATCTACTAGAGTTCTTTGAGGGGGCCAACAAACGTGAAGAAGTGGGATCTAGTAGATATAGTGTACTTAGATTTCCAGAAAGCCTTCGACAAGGTCACTCACCAAAGGCTCTTATGTAAAGTAAGTTGTCATGGGATAAGTCCTCTCATGGATTGATAACTCATCAAAAGACAGGAAGCAAAGAGTAGGAATAAATGGTAAGTTTTCAGAATGGAGACAGGTAACTAGTGGTGTCCCCAAGGGTCCGTACTGGGACCAGTCCTATGCAACCTATTTATAAATGATCTAGAGGAAGGGGTAAACAGTGAGGTGGCAAAATTTGCAGATGATACTAAACTGCTCAAGATAGTTAAGATCAAACCAGACTGAAGAGCTTCAAAAAGATCTCACCAAACTAAGTGATTGGGCAACAAAATGGCAAATGAAATTTAATGTTGATAAGCAATGCACATTAGAAAAAAGAATACCGACTATATATATAATATGACGGGGCTAATTTAGCTGTAAGTACTCGAGAGAGGTCTTGAACTCACTGTGGATTGTTCTCTGAAAACATCCACTTGGTATGCCGTGGCAGTCAAAAACAAACAAAATGTTAGGAATTGTTTAAAAAGGGATGGAGAATAAGACAGAGAACATCTTATTGCCTCTATATAAAACCATGGTATGCCCACATCTTGAATACTGCATACAGGTTTTTCTCTCAAAAAAGATAGATTGGCATTGGAAAAGGTTTAGAAAAGGGCAACAAAAATTATTAGAGGTTTGAAACGGGTCCCATGTGAAGAAAAATTAAAAAGATTGGGACATTTCAGCCTAGAAAAGAGAATAAGGGGAGGTAAGACAGAAGTCTATAAAATCATGACTGGTGTAGAAAAAGTGAATAAGGAAAAGTTATTTATTTGTTCCTATAACACAAGAACTAGGGGTCACCAAATGAAATTAGTAGGTAGCAGCTTTAAAACATACAAAAGGAAGTTTTTCTTCACACAGCGTACTGTCAACCTGTGGAACTCCTTGCCAGAGGAGATTGTGAAGACCAGGACTTTAATTTATCTAGAAAGAACTAAATAAATTCATAGAAGGTTAGGTCCATCAATTGGTATTAACCAGGATGGGTAGGAATGGTGTCCCTAGCTTCTGTCAGAGGTTGGGAATGGGTGACAGGAGAGGGATTGCTTGAAGATTCCCTGTTCTGTTCACTCCCTATGGGGCATCTGGCACTGGCCACTGTTTGAAGGCAGGATACTGGACTAGATGGACCTTTGGTCTGACCTAATATGGCCGTTCTTATGGTAAAGTGATTTGATACAGTCCTTCACTAATGTTGAACCACAGAGTGAATTTTTTGTTCATCCTGAAAAGTTGGTGTCTACTGTAGGTAGACTGTGCTGGGTATCTGGTGTTGTCCCATTGCCTCTCATAGCTGGATTTTCCCTTTCATGTTGCATTATTCTGACTTTATCTAAGGTTTTTCCATTCATTTCAGGAAATAAGATCCTGAATTTAGTATTGTTTGTGAGCAATGTCTAGTACCTGGCATCCTGATATTTAAAGTTTGGTTAATTAGAGTTGTTGACTCTCAGAAATCAACTTCATTCTTTTTCTGTCTGATAGGGAATAGTGGAAGCTCAGCCAAAGCCAGAGTCTCCAGGGTAAGGGAGCAGGGCATTAGACTGCATTTCCAAAGTGAATGGTTTCCCTTCTAAAGAAACTCTGGAAAATAGCTTAACAATTCCTGGGGGAAGTAAGTTATAAAACTTGAGAAGGAGATATTTAAATCCTGTGAGCTAGTCAGCCAGCAGCAGTGGAATTGGCTGTCAGAACTTGTAAAAGTCTCGACCAATCTCTGTGTCTTGTGACTGAAGCAATGAAATATCTCAGTTTTTGCATGGTGAACTTTCCCCATTGTGTACTGTTTTGCTACTGTTTATTTTTTAGGCAGAAAGTAATGAGTGCTATATTTTTAGAATACATTGTAAGTAAGAAAGGGTATTGCAAAGGTCCCTCAGATTACTGATGTTTCAAAATATGAGAGTAAATAAAATCTGAGACTCTGAAGTGACTGATGAAGTCACACTGAGGCCCAGTCCTAGATCTACTCTCTTTTTTAACATCATTTTAAATTTCAAATTTCTGTACACAGCATGTTGGATACTTTAAATTCAACCAGGAAAAGAGTCAAGAATACAAAGGCATTTTCACTGATGTGATAGTTAAGAATCTGGCTTGTTTTGAAGATATTCTATCCCCACCGGTAAGCTTTCTCTGAACCTGAATTTTATATCAAATTCTGTCTGGGCAATACTCATACTTGACATTACAGTAATTGGCATGCAAGTGGAATTTCGGCAGGAAGCGACCAATATTAAGCACAAACCCAAACCTGAGAATTACTCTAAAGTATGAATCTGTCATCCTGTACATAAAGCCTTAGGAAAATATTTCCCATTACTGCTACAGGGCCACATTTGTCCCTGATTATAGCTCTATAGTCTTGAAATAAGTTGTAACCATTTAACCCCAAGTGAGTCCATTTTCAAACATTATAGACAATTGTATTTTGTTTATTTTATCCTGCACAGGCTTCCATAAACTGGCACATGACACTAGGTCAAGAATGTCTAAAACATGCCCCATAAAAAGTAGCCTGTAATTTCGAGAGAGAGACGCCCTTGGGGTGTCAGTGCGTCCCAGCACTGCACACCAGATTTTTCCTAGCAGTGCACTGGGGTCGCATATGCGCGGTGTGCAACGTGCAGCACAATCCAATTGTGCATATGTGTCCACCCTCCCCTTAGTTCCTTCATACCATCCCCGGCTCAAGAGGGACCTCTGCAGTGCTCTTCATTCTTCAGTAGTTTTCTGTAGATAAGTGGTGTTGTTAACTCCAAGTTCTTCTCCCTAGTTGTTTTGCCAAATTTTTTGCCAAAAAAACCAACAACCCACCTTTCGTTCCCCCAAGCTGGTTTGCCTGCCGCTTAAGACCACCCACCTGGGATGATGGGCTCACCCAGTTTCAAACATTGCACCGACGGCAACGAGGCAATGCCGGCCTCAAACGGCCACGCAAAATGCGTCAAGTGCCTTGGTGACTCCCATGTTCAACAGGATTGCCTACACTGCACAAACCTTCAGGCGTGAATGTGGAGAGACAGAGATCTCCGTGTGAAGATGCTTATGATTGAGACAGGCCAACACCCTTTCTCAGACCCAGGCTTTCAGCAAATTGCCAACAATAAGGGGAACAAACCCAAAGGATCCCCAAAGAAATGTGCCACGTCTCTACCTCAAGACCTGCACTCACTTAAGCGGTGTTTGAACAATAGGCAGGCGAGAAAAGCTGACAAACCACACCTTAGCACGTATGATAAACTGGGCACCTCTGTTGCTGACCGGGGTCTCCACAAACGCACCTCACACGGCACCTGTACGGAGGCTACAAGCCATTCAGTGCCTACCTCACAGAGCTCGGCACCAAGCATGGCACTGACAAGCACAGCGCCTGAGATCACAGTGCCAAGAGTGCATATCACGGCACCGCAACAGCTGACAGTACAGCCTATTGGCACCATCCTACCATTGCAGATGGCGGCAAATACTCATGCTGCAAGCTCTGCACCTGAAGTACCACAGGCAGCGGCACTGGATGCAACACCACTAGCCTCAGTGCCGTTTACTCCTACACCTAGCTACCAGCCTCAGAGAGACCTTTTTAAGAACTGACAAACTATCTTATTCAGCACCATCCAAATACATGTCATCACCTACCTATCAAGTGATGACAATGAAGAGCCAAGGCTTTTCTTACCCCAGATGTCGCCAGGCACAGAAACATCAGGACATTCATCACATGCCAACTTTGCCCACCCTACCAAAGTAGGCATGCCCCCCTGAGCCCCATATCCATGGATACCACCACCCATGCCTCATCTACCACAATGGCAATATTGGAGCCCATGGCCTCAACATCACAAAAAGAGATTACCTAAGAGAAAGCACTCTATAAAGGCACTTTCTCCCCTTTCCTAATCCCCTCTAATACAGAGGGAACAGAATCAAATTGATGAACTGCAGTCCCACAACTTAGGTCCAGACACATCATTAGATACAAACTCACCATCTGTGACAGACGAGGCTATCATGCCGCTGCCCTCGGCAACCACTGACGACTTCACCCCTTTCCAGGAATTTTTAAGAGAGTCACAGATGACCTAAACATCGCAGTGGAGAAAGTGTAGGACAGACAACATGAGCTTACCAACATCCTGCAGGCTACACCTTCCTCTAAAATTGCCTTGCCTATCAACTCAGCCATCATGGAACCTGCCAAATTTGTTTGGAAAACTCCTGCCTCAATTCTTCCCACCTGCAAAAAGGTAGACTGCAAGTACTATGTTTCCCCAAAGGGGTCGAAGTTCTTATTCACTCATCCAGCACCAAACTCCTTGGTAGTCAGTGCGGCTCAGCAAAGAAATAAACAGCAACAAAACCATTCCATGCTGTCAGACAGAGATAATAAGGCAATATCGAGGACAGCCCTTCAAGCTGCCTTAGATGCAACCAGCCACAGCCACAAGGGCAACAGCTATAGCGGTTGTCATGAGAGGGGCTTCATGGTTCAATTCATCTGTTTCCCCTCAAGAAATCCAGTCGTCTGTGGAAGATCTACCGTTAGAGGGAGAAAAGCTCTTCTCATCTAAAACCTACAAAGTCCTCCATTCCATTAAAGACTCTCAGGCCACACTACATTCCCTTAACATTCAGACACCTGCAATAAGTAGGAGGCAGTATAGATACCAGCTGTACTAGAGGCTAAGATATCTGCAGTTCACATATCAATACCAAAGGCAAGAGCATCTGCCACACCAACAACGCGGCCATGGCAGACAGCAGCGTAGATGCAACTAGGGCAATGCTACCAACCATCCGCCTCAGCCCAACAAGCAAATTTTAGGCATTCGTTGAGAAACTGAAAACTATCTTGCCTTTTCCAAAGCTCCCAAACACTAGGAAACTTTTCACCTATCAACTTTTGCCATTCTGTAACAAATGGTGCAACACATCATCTGACAAATGGGTGCTACGGACAATTTTATTGGCTACACCATCCCATTCCTGTCCATTCCCCCATCCCTCATCAGGGACCCCTCTTGCTAGACTATATTACAACAAGAAGTAGATCACCTTCTACAATGGGGTGCTATAGAACCTGTTGCCCCAGAATGTCAGAGGACTGGGTTTTATTCTCATTATTTCCTCACTCAGGAAAAAAAACTGGAGGTTGGCATCTGATTTTGGATCTGAGGATCGTGAACAAATTCATAACGAGGCAAAAGTGCAAAATGGTTACATTATCCACCATTATCCCATCTCTGGAGTTCGGGAATTGGTTTTCGTCTCTCGACTTACCAGACACAAACCTTCATGTGTCTATCCGTCCTGCTCATAGACGGTTTCTCCATTTCACCCTATGTATGCAGCACTACCAGCATATATTTCTATCCTTCGGCCTGACCAGGGCGCCAAGGGTTTTCTCGAAGATGGTGGTGGTGGTTATGGCCCACCTCAGAAAACAGGACGTTACCATATATCTGTACCTCGACAATTGCCTTTTCAAGTGAAGAACTCAAGATGAATCCTATTGCTGTACCCATCTGGTACGTCAGTGCTTCCAGTTGCTGGGACTCCTAATAAATGAGGAAAAAAAATCAGTCCTTACGCCAACTCAGTGAATACAGTTTATCGGGGCGCACCTCAATTCTGCCTCAGCCACCGCCTCTCTGCCTCCTGACAGATTCCTAAATATCCACAAGCTAAAATCGCTCCGCATAAAGCCACGTGTCACAGTCCATGACTGCTTACAACTCTCGGGACACATGGTGTCCTCTGTGGTCCCCAATGCCCATCAATTCATGAAGTGCCTCCAGGGATGGCTCAGATCAAATTACAAGCCCAACCTACACTCGCTGACCAAAACACTATCAGTTCCCAACACAGCAAAAAGTGCGATACTGTGGTGGACAGAACGATACAATTTATGCAGGCACATACCCTTTCAAACCCCAGAACCCACAGTGGTCATCACCACGAATGCTTCCTTCGTGGATTGAGGCACACACATGAAAGACCTCACAACCCAGGGCCTATGGACTCCGGCAGAGAGGACACTACATATTAGTGTCCTCAAGCTCAGGGCCATTCAGCTCGCATGCTAACATTTTCTATTTCACATCACTGGAAGGCACATCAGGATATACACCGACAATATGGCCTGTATGTTTTATATAAACAGACAAGGCGGAGCACGATCCTATGCCATATGAATGGAAGCCACAGCACTTTGGAATTGGTGCCTTACTCATGGCATCTCCATAAGCGCATGCCATTTCCTAAACACCACGGCTGACACCCTAAGCAAAGCCCTACCACAAGATCACGAGTGGCAGATTGACCCTTCAGTTCTAGGAGAGATATTTGCACAGTGGGGATACCCTAACATAGACCTATTTGCCACCAGAACAAACAAAAAGTGCCCACTTTATTGCTCCAGGGCAGGCATTGGAAAGAACTCACTTGGAGATGTCCGTATCCTCAAGTGGGACCATCACCTACTCTATGCATTCTCTCCCTTTCCCCTCCTCAACAGGGTACTCATCAAAATACAGAGGGAAAAAGCAAGGGTTATCCTAATAGCACCTTGTTGGCCTGGGCAACCGTGGTTCCTCTCCTGAACAGAATGACCCTACAACACCCATTCACACTCCCATGTAACCTGAGCATATTATTCCAACTGGGAACCGAAGCTCCCCATCCACAATTTCTCATGCTTCACCTCAAGGTGTGGTACCTCGATGGTTCACAGGCATAGAATTACAGTGTTCAGACCAGGAACGGAAGGTGCTCCTCCACAGCAGGGTCCTTGCAACGAGGAAGACATTCAGTAACAAATGATCTCGTTTTGTACATTGGGCTGCTTCCCGTAACATACTGCCAGAGGAAGCCCCCCTACCTGCAATCCTTGAATATTTCATGCACCTTAAGCAATTTGAGAACACCTCGCATCCACCTGACCATTGACGACACCACAGTCTTTGCACATCCCACAACCAAACGCTTCCTCAAAAGCCTACAGGCATTATATCCTGACTTTGCTGCCGTACAGGCACTTTGGGACCTACATCTGGTACTAACCACGCTCATGAAACCTCCATTTGAACATATGGCCACATACTCTCTTCTCCATATAATGCTCAAAATAGTGTTCTTAGTTGCAATAATGTCAGTACGTCAAATGGGAGAGATGGTGGCCCTAATGGCAAACCCACCATTTACCATCTTTTTTAAGGACAAAGTCTCTCTACAGACACATCCAAAATTCTTACCCAAAGTACTCTCTGCCTTCCACCTTAATCAGACAATACACTTGCCTGTATTTTTTCCCAAGCCTCATGCCAGCTCCTTCGAGGCACAGATGCACACCCTCAGCGTCTGCAGGGCACTGTCCTTCTACCTTCACAGAACAAGACCCTTTAAATCATCCCAAAGACTTTTTGCAGAGCGTAGCAAGGCACATCAGATATCATCTCAAAGATTATTCCCTTGGATCTCTGACTGCATCACAGTGTGCTACAATTTGAATCGTTTACCACCACCTCAGTCCATGCACACCCCACAAGAGCAGTCACCACTTCAGTTGCTTACCTGAGGAAGGTTCCCATTGACAATATATGTGCTGCTCCTACATGGACATCAGAACAAACCTTTGCTAAGCACTGTGCACTTTTTGCTGGCCCTTTGTACTCCACAAGAGTAGCAAAGGCCATACTGAAGACAGCTTACCTGCCTGATCCGAAGTCCCTACCTCCATAAGACAGATTGCTTTGCAGTCACCTGGTGTGGCGCACCCCCGGGATGTATCTCCAAGAAGAGGAGGTTATTCACCTTAGCTGTAACTGACATTCTTTGAAATGAGTGTCACTGGGAGTGCTCTACTACCCTCCCTTCCTCCCCTCTACTTTGGACTGTTAAAAAACATCTTTTCCACCTAGTTGGGTTCTGGATTATAGTGATTATGAGACTACATACAGTAATCATAGTTGATAATTTTTTATTTGTTTCTTTCCCATGTCTCAATTTTATTCCTTCTTTGTATAGCTGGATCCCATTTTTTATTAAGTAACTGAGTTATACTTTTCTGGTTGCAGTTGCTGTACACTATCTCCTCTCCTCACTAACCAAATGCCCTCTGGTTGTATCTTTGGAAGGTTAAATGGGCTGATTCATAATTTGACTACAATTCAGCCTTTTGTTTCTTTAGTGGCATTGGCTCTGGCTTTTATTGGTGTTTGGTTTGCTAGATAGCAGCATTCCAAACCCACATTTGTGGTATTCCATAATCTACTTGTGACCTTTTTAGAGCAGGGTGGGGACAGCATATGCTATACAATTGTGGTCACAATGGTTTAAAATAAAGTGGGGATCTTGGAGGTCCTGATCCATAAGAATTAGTCAGCAAAACAATGTATAATCCAGAAGATAACTCTGGGAATAGAACATTTCTACTGGGAAATCATTAGAGCTGATACATTTCTTTTAAGCACTGCAAAGCTAACTTTCAAACTTAAATTCTGCTATGAGGTACAGAGGTGACCTGCATGGAAAATCTGCAAAGTCAACCTGTTTGTTACATGTTCTTCTTAAATGTGTAATTATTTTCTTATGTTTGTGTAAAGAAAACAATCTTTTATCCCTCTTCCTTTATAGAAGCCTCTGATACAAGCACATTTAACAACCAGAATATATAGATATGTGCAGTATCAAAGAAATAAAGGCTAAAATAATGTCTGATATAAACACACAAACGTATGCACACACACATACACACACAGAGAATCTCCTTGGAGAACTCAAATTATGCAAGAAATAAATTTCCAAGGAAATTGGAACAATGAGGACATTTAAATGACTGCTTTTCCATATGAAATATCAGATCTCAGTGAAGAGAATAATGTTCAATAAAGGTGTGCTCTGAGCTGCAAGCAGCAGCTGTACTTGTTTCTATAGTACATATCCTAGCAGCTAGTTGGAACTAGTAGAATGTGCTTTGATACCAGTAGAGATTGGGATATCTCCTTACAAGTCTTAATCTAATTTGACATATGCTGGGAGGAGATAGCCTGTTCTCTATTGGTGAAAACACAAATAATCTGGGACATTTGCAAAATGGTTTTATGCCATTATGATTGTTCCTAAGGGTCATCTTAATATTTTAAGAATGAACCAAGCCTCCCCTGGAGGGTGTATTTGCTTTTAAGAGGATGGAAAGAACTAAGGGGTTTTTAGGAGGCAATTGCTTTCATCTTTTTCATTTTCTCTTAAATACTTATAAATGTTTTATAAAATGCATTCTATTTACTCTGCTGATGCCTCGGGATAAGCCTGGATTGACCAGTTCTTCTACCTTATCAGGCAGTTCCTTCAAAGTATAATTAAATGGGGTTGTAGACGTATCATTTACCCAAGAGATTGGAATGAGCCCCAGGAGTCATTCAGATTGATCAAATATTATTGTAATTAGGGTGTGTACATTCCAGTAGAAATCCGCTCTAAGCTGAATTCATTTTAAACTATTTTAGATCTTTTTAATGCAAAGATATTGGTATGTATTGTGATATTCCATAATTATCATTTGCCAAAGATAATATTTATAGTTGAAGCCATTTTGAGATATAGAAAAGCAAAAAGGTCAACCTTTTGTATGCTTTTTTTAAAAAACCATGTCTGGGAGAGTCAGGAGGGGGCCAAGCGCTCATGTGCTACATTTCAGCCTAGAGTGAATTTTTACAGCCAAATTCCAAACTCTTAAAACCATAGGATTTCACAGAAGTGTTGATACAGCAGTAATCTGAGCAGTATGAATAGTGCTGCTTGAATACAGTGGATGTTCAAGAGGAATGCCTTCTGATGGAAAGCACAGAAGTGCAGACAATGCACAGGGAAAGCTATTGTAAACCTGCTTCAACAGGTCTTTGCTAAGGAAGTTTGTGAGGAACTAATACGGCTGTAGATGAATTCCATCTGCGTTGCCTTTCCTAACCATGCTGTGAAGGTAGGAAGTTGTAAGTCACAGGCTAAATGTATAACTACTACCTTCTGCCATTTTAAGGGTCTGTAAAGAGATGGCTGAAATTTCGCTCTGTTATACTTTCCTAATTTCCTTCCTTTTTCTGTGTGCTGACTCCCTATATTGCCTCTTCCAAGTCCTTAAGTTTCTAGGTCAGCATTCGTGCAAGAAGTAGTTTTATAGAGTTCGCGTGTGCTGGTCCCAGACACCTGAGTATGTGAAGTGTGTTTAAAAAAATCCTGTATCTGATCTGAATTTGTGGTTTGAACAAAGTCTGTGTGGCCAATATTGCTGCCAGCACCTGAGGGACCCAGAGCTCCCTTTCCACATAACAAACACATAACAGATTAGATTGGAGACAAATTCAGCATCAAATGGAGATCCCCAGAGCTGTTCTGTTCTGACACGAGAGGAAAAGTCTCAGAAATTCCACCACAAAGATTAACTATTCTGTAGCACTGAATGAAGAGCATGGTTAAAGAGAGTCTATGATATGGGGAATTGCCTGCTTTGGTAACAATTAACTCCTGTTGCCTTCTTCATTCTCCTTCAAAGGCCATGAATTCTCTCTAAATTGGAAAATTAAAGACTCAAGCATTAGAATGAAATAACATTTCTACATATACAGGTCTTATTCTGCCCCTCATTCACTATCCACACACTCCTGTCTTCAAACCCCAGGCCTCCCTCCCCCCTTCCAAAAAAAAAAAACCCTAATCAGCCTCACTCTGGGCACTCTGAAATGTTTGCTCAGAAAACAGCCTTGTTTTGACAGACAGCAATTATAGCACCTGGGCTTAAGGCAGACTTTACAACTCTTTTGGGGATCTCTTATGAATAGTTACCATGAGGTCAGCACAGCCCTGTGCAAACAAGCTGTGTAACCAAATTGCACTGAAAGCCCCCTTCTTCTCCACCTACTCCCCAAAAAAGTGACTGATTGACATGGACATTCCTTTTCTACTTACACTGATTCTGGAAGGGTTTTGACTGTCTTTACTAACTTAGGTGTAGGATTAGGGGAGAGATGCAGATCTTGGATCAGGAAGACTTGTTTGAAGTCACTTTGTTTGGATCTCTTCACTTATGGTTTGTTGGACTGAAATCAGTTATTTCAGGACTGTTAGGCCTCCTGAGGTGCAAATATAAAGATAGTCATTCCTTTATGTAGAAAACCAAAGGTAGGATGTAAACTGAGATCAGTAATTTCTGTCTGTGCCCTTCCTGGAGGCATACTGCCAGATCTCTTGTGCTGGCAATTACAGACCGGAAAGTCGAACATCAGTACCAGGCAAATAAGCTGAAACTACAGTAAAGAATAAAATAGTCATACACATGGATGAATATAATTTGTTGGGGGAAAGTCAACATGGTTTCTATAAAGGGAAATCATACCTTACTAATCTGCTAGAGTTCTTTGAGGGGGGTCAACAAATACGTGGACAAGGGCGATCCAGTGGATATAGTGTACTTAGATTTCCAGAAAGCCTTTGACAAGGTTCCTCACCAAAGGCTCTTAAGCAAAGAAGGTTATCATGGGATAAGAGGGAAGGTCCTTTCATGATTGAGAACTGGTTAAAAGTCAGGAAACAAAGGGTAGGAATAAATGGTAAATTTTCTAAATGGAGAGAGGTAACTAGTGGGGTCCCCCAAGGGTCTGTCCTGGGACCAATCCTATTTAACTTATTTATAAATGATCTACAAAAAGGTGGCAAAATTTGCAGATGATACCAAACTGCTCAAGATAGTTAAAACCAAAGCAGACTGTGAAGAGCTTCAAAAAGATCTCACCAAACTAAGTGATCGGGCAACAAAATAACAAATGAAATTTAATGTTGATAAATGTAAAGTAATGCACATTGGAAAAAATAAACCCAACTATATATACAATGTGATGGGGATTAATTTGGCTACAACTACTCAAGAGAGATCTTGGAGTCATTGTGGATTCTTTTCTGAAAACATCCACTCATTGTGCAGCAGCAGTCAAAAAAGCAAAAGAATGTTAGGAGTCATTAAAAAAGGGATAGAAAATAAGACAAAATATCTTATTGCCTCTCTATAAAACCATGGTACACTCATAGAAAAGGGCAACAAAAATGATTAGGGGGTTTGGAACGGGTCCCATATGAAGAGAGATTTAAAAGATTGGGACTTTCCATCTTAGAAAAGAGGAGACTAAGGGGGTATATGATCAAGGTCTATAAAATCATGATTGCTGTGTAAATGAATAAGGAAAATTGATTTACTTATCCCTACAATATAAGAACCAGGGGGTCACTAAATGAAAATAATAGGTAGCAGGTTTAAAGCAAACAAAAGGAAGTTTTTCTTCATGCAGTGCAGAGCCAACCTATGGAACTCCTTTCCATGACAGGTGCGTGACAGGGGAGGGATCACATGAGGATTACTGTTCTCTTCACTCCCTCTGGGGCATCTGGTATTGGCCACTGTCGGCAGACAGGATACTGGGCTAGATGGACCTTTGGTCTGACCCAGTATGGCCGTTCTTATGTTCTGTGGTTGAAATGTTCATCTCCTATTTGCTGAATATTTCTTAGGAAAGAGGAAAATGGTTTCCCACTAATCTTCTATGGTCTCTGTTATATACTACCCTTTCTAGCCAGTCTCTGAGAATCTGTTTCTTCTTCCCTCTTCTCTCACACACACATTTCCTCCAATGCTTCAGTTTCAATCCTTTATCACTTCTCATTGTGGGAGGCTTGAGCTAAGGTAACAGAACTTTCCCCTTTTGGCATCATTCTTCCACTATTCCTTAAGCCAGGGGTCTACAACCTATGGCTCTAGAGCCAAAGGTATGGAATCTCATATGGCTCCTTTGTCATTCCAAAATACACGCAACTTTTTAAATTAAAACGAAAAATTCATTCAGAATTTTAAAAGTGCATAATTACTCATGTCAAGATATTTTTTTTTGTCATTTTCACCTTTAACTGTTCATTTTAACAACCACCCATCCTCTCCACTCATTGGGTATTGTGCATATTCTCTTTTAATTTGATTGGACAAGATATCTTTCTACTGTCATACATGATGGTGAACTCTGTAAGCCCCAACAGTAAAAATGGCAAAGCGAAAGAGAGATGATGAGTACCGAAATTTTCAAAGGAGTGGATAGTCTTGTATGCATTTGTGGATAGGTCTGGGTCTCCACACTGTCTCATTTGTAGTGAGAGACTGTTCTCAAATTAACAAACAAATTAATTTCATGACAAAACATGCAGCATTTGCTATAAAATACCCCAAGCATAACATGAAAAAAAGCCTGCAAGGAGCTGCAATGAAAAATGAACACTGGACAAAAAAGCCTTCTGGCATGGTCCAAAAAAAAAATGGGAGTTTAAACTCCACAAGTGTTGCGGGCTCATACAGCATTATTTAAGAGGGGGAGCCTTTCACTGATGCAGATTATATCAAGGGATGCATGCTAGAAATTGGTCATGAACTATTTGATGAGTTTCATAAGAAGGACAAAGTCTTACAGAAAATTCAAAATGTGCCATTATTGGCAAAAACAGTTCATGACAGAGCTATGAAAATGGCCCAACATATCAATAAGGAACAAATCCAAAATTTGAGTACAGCTACTAATTTTTTGTTTGCTTTGGACAAGACAACTGACATATGTGACATTGATCAGTTGTGTATTCTGGGATGGTATATTAGTGGAAATGTTGTGCACAAAGATATGATTGAGATATTACCAATGAAAAATCAAACAAAGGATGAAGACATTCTTAAAACTGTGATGAACTCTATAAATGAGAGAGAAATACAATTAGATAATCTTGTGTATGGACGATGTACCTAGCATGGTCTGCAAATACAGGGGATTCTTTACTTGCATCAGAACAGCTGAACTGCCTGCCTTTGAACTTTCATTGCATTGTGCATCAGGAGGCACTTTGTGTGCAATTTTGTGGAAACTGAACTCGGAAATGGAAACAAACTTGTACTGGTTGTTTGCAGTGTCAGTTGGATCTATCACTGCTCAAGGAAGTAGATTCCGAATACCCCGGTCTACTAATGCACAATGTTCACTGATTATCTTTCAGATAGTGACTGGTTGCTCAGGTTTTACTATCTCGTTAACATTACTGGTCATTTGAATGAGTTGAACCTTAAGCTAACAGGGCAAGGAAATACAGTCCTGACTCTGCAGCAGGCAGTGTATTGATTTGAGTCAAAATTTACTGTCTTCATCAAAGACATTGAGATGGGCAGACTGGCACATATTGAAAGATTATGAATGTTTTGTGATTAGCATCAGAGAGAATCCAAGTAACAGCCTTGACAGGTATTCCAGGCATCTCAGTCAGCGATTTGGAAATGAAAATTGCAGATTTCAAGGAGTCAGATATCTGAGGGGAAAAATCTGACAAGCTGAATTCTGATTTAGAATGCCTTGCTCAACAATGTGCAGAATTGGCAAAACTGCACAAATGGGCTGACATAAAGAAATTGGAGCACAATGATGATCTGATTCTGCAGACTTGGAAAGAACTTCCTCTCACATACAACACCATGCAGAATGTCAGCTTGGCCTTACTTTAAATGTTTGGCTCCATCTATAGGTGTGAGCAGGCTTTTTCTCATTTGAATCACATCAAAGGTAATTTGTGCTCAAGATTGACAGAAGACAGCCTGAATGCTGTCAATTAATCATCATGTCAATTATTAGTAACATTAAGTTCTGTATTTTCAGACAGGTAAATGGGCATTCTTATACGTCTCTTTGTTCACTACTTGTTTTGAATTTTGATGTAATTTGGCTCTTTGGTTTGAAAAGGTTGCCAACCCCTTAAGCCTACACTCTTTAGAATGAGATAATTAGTATGAATTAGCTTTCTCATTGCCTACCCTTGGATTTTACAAAGGAACTGGTAATTTTAGGTTCACCCTGGCCAGCTACATGAAGGTAAAACTATTTGCCTTGTCTGCCCTAGTATTTTACGAGATTGCTATCTTGTTTCAAACAAAAGACAGAAAACTCCCTTTCCCTGTGTAGATCTGGCAATGGAGAGTTTTCTTGGGCATTGCTCTTTGCAAAATTTTCTGGTACGAGAATAGATTATATTTAATGTCCCATATAGTTTATTTCTTGTTAAAAGTAGATTCCCAGCTCTGTTTTTAAATGAACTACCTCTAAGGCTATGTCTACACTACGGAGGAATGCGTCCAAGGAACGCGTCTGCTCTTCCAACTTTTTTTGCGGAAAAGCAGACGTGCTCTTTCGGAAGCCCTGTAAACCTTGTCTCATGAGGAAGAAGGGCTCTTCCAAAAGAGGAAGTTTTTCTGAAATTTGGCCTGTCTACACTGGCTCTTCCGAAAAAACAATTGGAAAAAGAAGTGTAGTGTAGACATAGCCTAAGTCCTTCCACATTGAGGTGTACAGTACAGAAAATGTGTATGGCTGACTTTTCTGTGAAGAAAGTGTCTGTTCCAGTCAGGCTGTTATTGGTTTTCTCACCTCAGCATGACCTCTGCTTTGAGCATGCACTGGCCTCTGTCAGTATCTCAATGGGGGAAGAGGGACTTTCATACATCTTTGAATACACTGTTCTTTTTGCAGTGAGAGGAGAAGGCGTTGATCTCTGAAGAACACAGCAGTAGCTCTGGAACCACATGAAAGTTAGCAGTGCTAATCCCCTTGCTATGGTTTGTGGTAAACTTAAGATACAGTATTACATGAAGGGTAAATGTTTAGTAGGACACACTAGCCTTGGGAGAAAAAAACTCCAGTCCACTTGGCTCCTGGCTGCAGCCTGAAAAGTATCACCTTGAAAGAACTGGCAAGAATGCTATTTAGCCTTTCATGGAATCTCTGGCTGATATCCTTTCTGTTGTTACATACTTGAGTTCCAGGAGCAAAGCACATTGAGTGGACTCTATGATTTACAGAGGTCTGAAGTTATTTCATTTTAATAGGAAACCATAGTCTAGATATCAGAGGGAAGTTGGAAAGATTGTCTCATTTGTAGAAATGAGAAAATAGTATTTCCTGTTATTTCTCTGCTTTTTGTAATGACACATTGTAGACTTAGGGTTTTGTCAAGCATATTTTAACATTATCAAAATATTTTCCTGTAAGAATATGTGAGAGAGAATGAAAGGTAGATAGTATGCATTCCAAATAAGGCTCCAACCTTTCCCTTCCTATCCGTCCTTGAGACACTACTGATTGTCATGGTAAATTATATCACCAACAAAGAATAAGGTTAGGATAATTCTGGGAGTCTGTTCTTGCTGATTCTTAGCCATACTAAGGGATCACTTCTTAAGCATTTCAAGGTATTCTGTTCTCATAGTGACTTAGTTTGCTAAAACGAAGGTTTTTAAAGATGGAAAAAAACAGTGTATTCACATAATTAGAGACTTTACCATAATACATATGCATAAGAGAGCTGAATTAAGGTTGCACAGACACCTGAATTCTGCCATTTCCTAATCTTTGAGTGCTTGACTGCAATCTTAATAATGTTCTTTTTATATAATTTTTTTTATATTTTTTGTAAATTGGAATGCTGATGACTTCCTTCACTGGTAATTTTTAATGAATAGTTGAATAATTTCTTTTTTTTAAATGTTGCTCTCCTTAGATAGCCTTTAGAGGGAACCTTGGCTTTCCTATAGACAGTGGAAACATTGCCATTGATTTCAATGTAAGAGCATTTCACCCTTCATGTTTTCTGACTGTTTGGTTTATATTTTTCTTTTATCAAAAATCAGAAATCATCATTAGAACTATTTGTTAAAACGTGTGGTGTTGCTACTTTCTGGTAGAATAGAAGCATGTAGTTTTTATTGACATTTTTTTGAAAGAAAAAATTCTTAAGTAAAATCACCCTGTCCTTCCTTTCTTTCTTTGGTTAATTGAGCCTTCTAGGGCAGTAGTTTTCAACTCTTTTTTTTTTTTTTTTTTTAACCCCTTCAAATTTTCAAACATCCTCTGCAAGGAAGTAGTGACTAAAATTTTGTCAGGCAGAGAAGCAAGATGTAACTGTATGACACTTTTCACGTCATTCACTTTTTCTTCACTGTTGCTGTTCTCAGTGTGCTTTACAGTGTTGGGAACATATAATAGCTTAGACATTTACTTTTCAGTCATGCTTGCCACAGAGTTAATTGAAATGCTTTTGAAATGGTGTTAGAAATGTAGCCGTGTTAGTCTGGTGTAGCTGAAACAAAAAACAGGACTATGTAGCACTTTAAAGACTACCCACCCGGAGAAATAAAAAAGCAAATTGAAAGAGCCAGACGAATACCTAGAAACCAACTACTTCAAGACACACCCAAGAAAACCAACAATAGAACACCACTTGTCATCACCTACAGCCCCCAACTTAAACCTGTCCAACGCATTATCAATAAACTACAGCCTATATTGGAACAGGATACTAAACTCCGAGAGGCTCTGGGAGACAGACCCATAGTCTCCTATAGACAACCACCTAACCTCAAGATGATTCTTACCAACAACCACAGGACATACCACACTAATACCAACCCTGGTACCTTCCCTTGCAACAAACCCCGTTGCCAGCTTTGTCCACATTTTCACTCTGCTGATTCCATTATTGGACCTAACCAAGTGAGTTATAAGATCAAGAACACATATTCCTACGCATCCAGAAATATAATTTATGCTATCGTGTGCCGAAAGTGTCCGTCTGCTATGTACATTGGGCAAACGTCTCAGATACTTCGCCAAAGGATCAATGCCCACAAAACAGATATTAGACAGGATCACAAAGAAAAAACAGTTTCATGCCATTTCAACCAGCAAGGACATTGTCTCAACGACTTGATTACCTGCATCCTGCTTCAAAGGCCTTTTAAGACTACACTTGAAAGGGAATCCTCTGAACTATAATTCATGCTTAAATTCGACACTTCACACTCAAGTTTGAATAAAGACTCTAATTATCTTACCCATTACAAAGATAGCTTCCCCAATTATCACCTCTAATATCATTAGCTCACAGACATTTACTTCCCCCCTCCATCCCCCTTCTGTTCTGAAATTTGATTTGTCCTTTTCATATGTGTTCATTTTTTTTAAATTGTATCCTTTGGTATATATGGTTGTGACAATTTTCTTCCACTATTTGATCTGAGGAAGTGGGTCTGGCCCACGAAAGCTCATCACCAAATAAACCATCTTGTTAGTCTTTAAAGTGCTACATAGTCCTGTTTTTTGTTTGAAATGGTTGTATCTGTTCAGTGTTGAAACAAATCATTGCCTCCTTCCTTGTAACTTCAAAAACAGCTTGTTTAAAATAGAGAAAATGTGAGCTAGATAGAAAACATTATTAACCAAATGCCAAATACATTTGCCAGGTTAGACTTTCTCTGTCAGAAGAATGTGACTCTCATTCCTAAGTTTGTACATCCTTGTAAGCACTCTGTGACAGCCACCCTACGTCAGTGTGAAACAGTATATGAGTATGCTTTGCTCCAATTTCTGAGCATAACACTTCAAAAAGCCTGCTGTTTATAAAATGAAAAATAAAATTAAAATTTTTCACTACTTACTTTTGTACTGCCACAAGATATGGGGAAATACTCTTGGACACCAAAGCTTCTTGGTGAATGAAACAGTGATTCCAAACATCTTTATCAGTTACCTCACATGATTTTTCACTACTCTGTTGTCTCTTTTTGTCATATTTCCAGCATCACCTCTTGTAATTCATTTACAATTAGCACAGGCCAATTTGTATTTTCCAGCTACACATTAATGCAGTGCTTTGAATATCTGTGCTCCTGTTGTATATTTTGGTGAAGTCAGACAACACAGCACATCTTCTCTTTTCATCTATTCTTATCTACCTCACACAAACTGAGTGTTGTACAATTAGAAATATCAATATTCTCATCAAGTGTGATAGCAACATTCCTGGATGACTGTAACTGAACAATAAGTTGGGCTTCCAAATGTTTAGCAATATCACAAATTCATCAAGACATTATTATCATGAGGGGAATATTCTCAATTTTTCAGAAGACTTCTTATTGAAAATTGTATGCACCAATTTCAAAGATGCTGAAAGAATAAATGTTTCTACAACTGGGCGGGCAATTTTCTCTTGCCATACAGTCTGCAACCAAATATGTTGATGGTTGTGCCTTATTCATAGTAGTTGATCAACTAAGAGCTTGTATTGAAAACTGTAATTCCCATTGTTTCCTTTGAAAACATGCAAGAGACTTATCAATGAGTTCACCTTGCTGCAAGTAACACACAGGAGCTTTAAAACTTGGTTTGTGTTAGCATAATTGATGAAACTGTATTTCAAAAAGCATCACTATACTGTCTCATCCAGTTTAGTTTCTCTTTAGTTGGTAAGCATGGCAGAAGTCTTATTATTACTAGAACTTTTTGTTGCAGACAGCATCCTTAGACTTTTATTTTGATTTTCAGATGTAGGATTTGATGACACTGTTTCCAATTTTTTTTTTTTTTTTATTATAAAATGATGCATTTTTCAGGATGAAAGTTTGATTTCCCCACCACATTAACAAAACTGACTGTGTGAGGAGAGTAATCTCGTTAAGTGCTTACATTCAAAACGGCTTCAATGTGTAGGCATGTGTCCCAGCTTATGCCAGTTTTCCATTCTGAGGACACATTCTCATTAAGTGCCTCTTCAGAGGCAGCCCTGTCATTTCCATAATTTTCAAGAATTTTCAGAAGCTGTAACGAGGCAAATAATTCAGGCTCTCATCCACTATTTAGAAAGTGCATTACACTGTACAGTCTGTCTTCACAGGCATAGCCAACTCACAGTTCTTGCAAAGTTTTAGTTAGTGGATGTGCAGTTAAATGAGCCCCTGATGTAGTGGCTGATGTGTTTCGGTACAGTGATGTAATCACTTGTGTAGGTGTGTGAACAGAGTTGACACTGGGGCTGATTACAGGGGTGGGTTCCCGGATGATTATGATGGAGGTGTGTGCTGCGTGGTTACTGGAAAGAATTTGTTTGCGGTTAGGGGGTTGTGTATAGGTGAGGATTGGCCTTTCCCCCAAGACCAGTGAGAGTGAGGGGTCGTTTTCCAGGATAAGTTGTAGATTGTTGATGATGCATTGGTTGATATAGCCACCTACAAGGATCACTACAGCTCTTGCAAGGACACTACAACTTCCTTCCCTACTGTTGATTACACAAACCATGCACACAAAATAAGATGTCTTTGAATGAAATGCTCACTGATAGTTGAGCAGTGAGTCACCCTGTATCATAACATCAGCTCTAGATTTGAAGAAAGTTGAGTAGATTTTAATTTTCTCCATTTTTAGTGGCCAGGTATTGCATTAGTACAAGAGGCCTCTCTTTGAAATATATCCCTGTTGTTCCCTGAGGGAATTCCAAAAATGCAACCGTGTCTAGTCTTTAACTGGGACATTGCCATATATCCACAAAGGAAAACTGGTAACTCCTCTCCCTTCCTAAGAGGGCTGTGTAATTTGAATGGTTAGAGAGAAGAATCTAGTGTTTACAATAGGAAGTGTTAATTTCTTTGTTTCTTAGCTCAAATTGATTTGTGTGCCTGAAATTGTATAACATGGCTTTAGAGCCATATTACTCTGAGCAAAACATGAGAGTATTTAGGAGTCTAGAAACACTGTAAACTCTGCTGCTGTTTGTTTTTATTTCCAGGTGTCAAAAAACAAAATTATGGAGCTGTTACAAATAAAAGGCTTGCATCCAAGAGCCCTTAATGACATTTATAAAATCTCCATTACAACCCAGGCTGCACAGAAAATTCTCTAGACATACAAAATACTCCAGCAGATATTCTGCTAACCTGCTCATTATTAGAGAAATGACTGAGTGACTTAGCCATTGTTTACATTACACAGGTAGGTTGACATAAGGCATCTTATGTCACCTTAACTGTGTCCACATATACACTACAGTCTTGCTCCTGCTTATGTAACTATCCTGTTAAACCAACATCATAACTCCAGCTCGAAGTGGAGCCCTGAAATTCACAAGGAGGTGCTCCCCACTCTCAGCAGGCCTGCTGCCCACTGCCTGCAATTCCCACTCTAAGCCAGCCTGCATCCTGTCTTTGTGGTTGGCTGGTCCCAGCCAGGCAATTGACCTGTAGTGGGAAGGCAAGATTCTGGGCAGCTGCCCCATTCCTTGTGAGAAGTGTGGAGCCAAGAGCCTCACAGGCTGCCATGGTCCCAGCAGGGAACCAAGAGGGTAGCAGCCAGGTTTCCAGTGGGGTGCAGGGAACAGAGAACTGGATGGCAGCATGGCAGGGATCTCATAAGAATGGCCATCCTGGGTCAGGCCAAAGGTCCGTCTAGCCCAGTATCCGATCTTCCGACAGCGGCCAATACTAGATGCCCCAGAGGGAGTGAACAGAACAGGGAATCAGCAAGTAATCATTCTCCTGTCACCCATTCCCAGCCTCTGACAGAAGCTAGGGACATGATTCCTACCCATCCTGGCTAATAGTCATTGATGGACATAACCTACATGAATTTATCTAGTTCTTTTTTGAACCCTGTTAAAATCCTGGTCTTCACAACCTCCTCTGGCAAGGAGTTCCAAAGGCCGATCGTGCGCTATGTGAAAAAAAACTTCCTTTTGTTTGTTTTAAACCTGCCACCTATTAATTCCATTTGATGACTCATAGTTCTTATGTTATGGGAACAAGTAAATAACTTTTCCTTGTTCATTTTTTCCACCCTAGTCAAGATTTTATAGACCTCTATCATATCCCCACTTAGTCTTCTCTTGTCTAAGCTAAACAGTCCCAGTCTTCAATTTCTCTTCACATGGGACCCGTTCTAAATCCCCTAATCATTTTTGTTGCCCTTTTCTGAACCTTTTCCAATGCCAGTATATCTTTTGTGAGATGAGACGACCACATCTGTACACAGTATTCAAGATGTGAGCATATCATGGTTTTATATAGAGACAATAAGATGTTCTCTGTCTTATTCTCTATCCCTTTTTAAATGATTCCCAACATTGTTTGCTTTTTAAGCTGCCGCAGCACACATTGAGTAGATGTTTTCAGAGAACTATCCACAGTGACTCCAAGATCTCTCTTTTGAGTAATAGCTAAATTAGTCCCATCATATTGCATATATATGGGATTATTTTTTTCCAATGTGCATTGCTTTACATTTATCAACATTAAATTTCATTTGCCATTTTATTGCCCAATCACTTAGTTTGGTGAGCTTTTGAAGCTCTTCACAGTCTGCTTTGGTCTTAACCATCTTGCGCAATTTAGTATCATCTGCAAATTTGCCATCTCACTGCTTACTCCTGTCTCCAGATCATTTATAAATAGGTTGCATAAGATTAGTCCCAGTACAGACCCTTGGGAACACCACTAGTTACCTCTCTCCATTCTGAAAACTTACCATTTATTCCTACCCTTTGTTTCCTATCTTTTAACCTGTTATCAGTTCATGAGAGGACCTTCCCTCTTATCCCATGACAACTTATTTTATTTAAAAGCCTTTGGTGAGGGACCTCGTCATAGGCTTTCTGGAAATCTAAGTACACTATATCTACTGGATCCTCCTTGTCCAGATGTTTGTTGACCTCCTCAATGAACTTTAGTAGATTAATAAGGCACGATTTCCTTTAACAGAAACCATGTTGACTTTTCCCCCAACAAATTATGTTAATTTACGTGTCTGACAATTTTATTCTTTACTATAGTTTCAACTAATTTGCCTGGTACACACATTAGACCTACCAGTCTGTAATTGCCAGGATCATCTCTAAAGCCTTTTTTAAATATTGCATAACATTAGCTATCTTCCAGTAATTAGCTATAGAAGTTAATTTAAAGGATAGGTTACACACCACAATTATTGGTTTCTGCAATTTCACATTTGAGTTTTTTCAGAATTCTTGGGTGAATGCCATCTGGTCCTGGTGACTTGTTACTGTTTAGTTTATCAGTTTGTTCCAAAACTTCCTCTAAAACACTTCAAACTGGGACAATTCCTCAGATTTGTCACCTAAAAATTATGGCTCAGGTTTGGGAATCTCCCTAACATTTTCAGCCGTGAAGACTGAATCAAAGAATTCATTTAGTTTCTCTGTAATGACCTTATTGTCTTTGAGTGCTTCTTTGGTATCTTGATTGTCCAGAGGCCTGCTGGTTGTTTAGCAGGCTTCCTGCTTCTGATGTACTTAAGCATTTTGCTAATACTTTTTGAGTGTTTGGCTAGCTGTTCTTCAATCTCCTTTTTGGCTTTTCTTATTATATGTTTACACTTAATTTGACAGAGTTTATGTTCCTTTCTGTTTTCCTCACTAGGATTTAACTTCCACTTTTTAAACAATGCCTTTTTATCCTCACTGCTTCTTTTACTTGGTTGTTAAGCCACGATGGCACTTGTTGTTAAGTCCATAGGGCAACTGGACTCCCAGAGGCGAGCTGTGAGCAGAATCTCTCAAGTCCATACCTTTACCCTTCTGAGGTCGATGGAAGCGCTCCTGATGAGAGTGTACACCACCAGCCGAAGGGGGATAGTGTGGAATTGAATTTCTGCAGTAATTACTGTAGTGGTGTAAATTGACCTAATACAGGTCAACTGAAGTTTTGTAGTGTAGACATGCCCTAAGCCTTGGATTCCTCTGTTTTCTTAATATTTTAACACAAATTATTTTTATGACACAGAAATAACTAAAAAAGGAAAGAAAACACATGGGGAATATTCATTTCTTGGGTGGACAACTGGGGTTAGGGATGGGATTAATACAGTAAATTTACTCCACTGTCTTCTCACCACAGTAATTTGCTGCAGTACCAAGTCATTTCTTAAGCTGGTGTTTAGTGTTAAATACAACAGACCTAAAGCAAATGGAGGCCAGCAGCAAGAGGCAAGAGTGGGGCTGAGTCCTATTGTTTCTTTAAGTCGTTCCAAGGCTGTCCAGGTGTCCTGATTTAAAAGCTGCTCCTTGAGACAGGAAATTGTATCTTGTTCTGAGGTTTACAGTAATAAACTACATAGTCCTGGGGGACAGTACAGACGGGTCCATGAATTACTTTATGGGCTGGTTGTTCTGACCTCAGCACTGTGATTTATTCATGCTATGCCACGAGAGGAATGGTAAAAATGTAACTAGCACATAGTCTCCCACCCTGGATGAGCCTCTAACTAGGAGTCTGCCGTAAATCCATAAACTCAAGTTTGCTCTGGACCAACAGTTTCACTTGTCTTGCCCAAGAGATCTTTGCAGTGTATCTGTTAGGTATTTGGGGATAGCAGAATCCCTGCATTTCCCAGTTATTAACCTACTTTCTTGTAATTTTGTGTCCTGTGTAGTTCCTTGAATTGTTTGTTTGAAAAAGTAAAGTGTCTCTGCAACCATATTACTCTCAGTAAAAGATCAGGGATTCTGGTAACTGCTTCTTGCTGTTGGGTTATGATTAATAATAATGGCATTCCAATAGTGTCTTCCATCTCAGGACCTCAGAATGTTTTATTAACATTAATGAATCCTTACAACAACCCTATAAATTAGGTCAGTTATATTATCCCTATATACAAAGGCATAAGAAGTTAAATGACTTGCCCTTGGTCACACTGGATCTTATGGCAGGCAGAAAGAGATCCCACTTCTCTTGATTCTTCTCTTGATTCTCATGTCCCTTTTTTAACCATTAGACCGTGTTTCCTCTCTAATTTGACAAAGTTCATTTACATGAATTGGAGTTTCTCATTTTTATGTCTAACAGCTTTTTGTTTTAATAGTCTTTGCTTCTTGGTTTTACCTATAAAGATTTAATCTGAATAGAACACCTCTATATTTCTCCATAGTTACAGAAGTTCTTAGAATCTCAGGAAATACTTTTACTCCGTTAGGAATTTTTCACTTCTGATTTTTACTTATTTTCCTTCACTAGCAGCCAGAACACTTACCCCCTCCTTGTGTATAGGATATTATGGCAGTCACAGAATTGAGTTATCACCTGGCCTGTGCAACATACCTACTTCTCAGGGCAACCTCAGCATTGAAAGTTGCTGCTTGATTAATGTGAAATACCACACACACATTCTCTCTCATTCTCTCTCTCGTTTCTGACCACCTTTGAATTTCTGGTAACTAAGTAGTGCGGACCCACATGCATGTCCTTGCAGTGAGTGTTTCCACCTAGCCATTTTTAATAGCTGAGTGTGAGTAGTGGTCGCACAGAAAATCATCTTATTCTTGCACTTAACAAGGAATCTTATTACTATGAAGAAAATAGTAATATCTTTAACATGTCTCTTCTGCATCTAGTCCACTATAGTGCTCCTGCCTTAAACCTTCCCCAACTTCCTTCTGCTAGGCTTCTTGCAGGCAATTTAAGAAAACATATGCCCATGCTCACATATGTAACTAAGATTTAACCATCTTTTACCTTAGTTGCTGTAAGAAATGAGTCCGGTCACAAGACCCAATAGCAACATAGTTGGGTCCCTTCCAAACTAAACTTCTTAACAGAGTTGTAGCGACTAAAGGGCAGCTGTACTATAACAAAGCCCTTTGACATGGTTATATTTATAGCTGAGACTGGACCTGAGTTAGTACCTAACTATGTCTTTACATCCTCTTTCTGTAACAGGGAGCTATTTTAGTGTTTTTATATAGGTAGCATACCCATCCAGTTCAGAGGTCTTGATTTTCTCACTTGAAATGTATTAGAGCAGTACCTGATACATTTGCACACTGAAGAGTGTTTTCTCAAGGAGGCTGTTCTTATGGAAGTTTCATATAATTTGCTGCTACAGGACCAATGCCACTTCAGACTTAGTATGTAAATCAGAATTTTGTACCAACCTGCAGGATCAATAAGATGTGGTGATTATAACTAGAGAACTGGGATTTGTTACTTCTGAACTCTGTTTCAGGATCACTCACTAATTCAGTGACTTGCTGTGACCTCGAGCAAGTCTCTGAACTTTTCTGTTCTTATTACTCTCCTTTAAAATGGGCATAATGTGGCATACTTAATGGGATTGTTAAAGCTTCGTTTGTTTATAAAACACTTAGAGATTTGTGAAGGAAAAGCGGTATAGATGTGGAATTATTGTGACCAACTCTGAGCTGATAATGAAAGGCTGTCGAGTTATATTTCTAGGGTTTAGATCAGGCTTGCAATGCTTACTCTAGAGTAGTGTACATATGTCTTCCCCTTCTTCACTTGTTTGTACAGCATTCAGTTCCAAGCTTTTCCCAAAAAGAGTGGTAAGCAGAAACTAGATAGTGATAAAAACAGAAAACAGGATGCTATTATGCTCTTTACTTGATTCAGCATGCAAATTGCTTTAAATGAGAAATCTGCAAAGTTGTTTATCTCAAAGCCCCTGAATAAGTCAAAATATACTGCAGTGTTAATTCATACAAATCTGTACCTACGTTAAAAGTATTGAGAGTAGGTGCACATGGGCCCAAAAAAGAGAGTTCAGATTGGGCTTCCCAGTACTGTACCGCTGCAGTTACTTACCAATTATATGCTATGTAAGTATCCAGTAATCATGAGATGTGCAAGACCAGTCATCATCTCAGGAGAGCTTTATGAAAGAATTTCTCAGGAAAGCTCTAGCAAGCAACTCTTGTAACTGCATTGCTAAACCTTGTGTTCTCTAGTAAAAATGCCTGTGCTCTATTAATATGAGTGCTTCCACAAGTGTCACCCTTAAAGGTGATACATTGGTAGGAGAGACCTCAAAAATAATAATGTATCTTTTCTGCATGTAGGGTTAACCACTGGTAAAAATGTCTATCACCTGCCTGCTTTAATGCTTCCCATATTACTGCCACCAGTAGTATTATGTTGGTGAGAAATTTCCTGCAAAGTATTAGTACAGACACATCTAGATGTTTTAGAAACCATTTACAACATTTATCCTGTTGTAAAACAAACAGATTGATTGTATATCATACAGATTTATCCAATAGTTAAATATAAAGGTTGGAGATAACTTGACATTCTTATTATGTGATATGGTTGACTCATGTTCTTTGATAACGTTTCATAAGTGACTTGTCAGATTAATCTGAAACTTTCCAGCACACTGAAATTTCATTTGGGCAGAAACCACACATAAGTAATTTCAGGTGGAAAGGAGCTTTTCTCCTCTCCCCTCCTCACCTCTCTTCCCCCTCCCCCCCCCCCCCCCCAGTATTTCAATTCGCAATGCTTCTATTCAACCCAGCAGAAGCTGGAATAAGAGTCAAAACGAGAAACGACCTTTCAACTTTTAATTATGGAAGCAGTACCTTGATAACCAGGAGTGACCAGCAAACTCTTCTTGTGGTGGAAAATGGCATTTTGTTGTATATTTTTTTATTTTTGAACATATAATGTGTGTGATGGATGCGTAACAAATGGATGAGTGTCATATGGGGTACGTCTAGACTACATGGCTCCATCGACGGAGCCATGTAAACTAGTTTACCCGGCATAGTCAATGAAGCGGGGATTTAAATAATCCCCACTTCATTAAAATAAAAATGGCCGCTGCGCTGTGCCGACGATCAGCTGATCCGGCACAGCGCGGCAGTTTAGATGCGGCACGGTCGACAAGGGAAGCCTTTGTCGACCGCTCTGGTATGCCTCGTGAATCCACACTTCATTGATTATGCCAGGTAAACTAGTTTACATGGCTCCGTCGACGGAGCCATGTAGTCTAGACGTACTCATGGAGCATTAGTATTACAAAGCAAAGGTTGGTCAAAGTCCTGGAGATGGAGACTATTCAAGTGCTCTATGAGGACAGAATAATATAATAGCCCATAGGGATCCCAGCAGCACAGAGGCATCTATTTGTTTTACTGTGGACATTTAACTCAAGAACTTGAAATCAAGGACCCTTAAATAAAGGCATTGTTACCTCTTAACTGTTTTCATTTTTCTATGAGGAGAAGCACAGGGAGAGATGAGTGAAATTACACAAACTAGAAATAAATTCAGAAAACAAGGAGACAGGAAGTAATATACAAAATTTGAATCATGAGAATAATTATCCATTAGAACAACGTATCTAGGAAGATGGATTCTCCATCATTTAAAGTAGTTAAATCAAGATTCAGTGCTGGGTAACTTTCTGGAAGATAGAGTATAGCTCAAACAGAAGTTACATTCTTGAGGCAATAATTACTTTGTTGGGTTTCATGGCCCTGTGTTGTTTCGAAGATCAGACCAAGACTATGATAAATGGTATCTTTTGACTGTAAAATCTGTGAATATATAGCCCTGGAATTATTTTATTTAATGTCATTGCACATAGACCTGGAAGGCATTGGAAACTGAAGGAAAAAAGCAGTAAGCCCTCTGAAGTGTGGTCAACATGAATTATCCATTTCAGACTAGGAAAGGTTAAGTAAATACCAGAACAGTGACACAGTGCAGGAATTAGGTACTGTGACAACGCTCCTCCTTAACCCTGATGGGTCTCGCACTTTCACACAGATCACTTGCCTCAGAAGCTCACAGCAGCCCTTAGTTTAAATACCAGCTTGCTGTTTGTTGAGCTACTCTCATCATTGGCCACCATGGGGAAAAGAGGGAAAACCAAACTTCATAGTCTTTGCAGCCCTTCCCGGTGTTACAGGGTAGGATTAACCCTTGTACCAAAACCAATCTCTTTCTAGTACTGAAGTAGGGGGTGAGGGAACCTGGGCCCGCCCTCTACTCCAGATTCCAGCTAACGGACCCTGTAATAGTAGCTGCCTATAATGTTTCTGGTAACCACTGCATGACAGGCAAGGAATCCCTGGGCCACTTCCCCACAGTCTTCCCCAGCACCTTCCTTACCACAGATTCTTCCTTCTAGTACCCACATGTGCTTGTTCCTCCCAGATTCTCCACAGATCCTTCTCTCCTCTACTCCTCACACACACTGAGCTACCAGAAAGGGAGCCCTTTTTAACCAGTCTTAACTGGATCTTTAGTGGTCTCAGGTGTTTTGATTAGAAAGGTCCAAATTGTAAATAGGACCAATGCATCTAAGCATTTTATTATATTTACCCTTTGCTACATATGCTTTGTATCTTTGAGGAATTAATTAATAATACTTTGTTTTGAAGATGGTGTTTCTGTATTACTCTTAGAGTATACTGTCACAGGATCCCAAAAGGAAATTATTCAAGTTGCCAAAACCAAGTTTATCCCCTGTCAATAAAACAGGGTGAAAACCACAGGGGTTGCAGCACAAAATCCAAACTAAGAGTGGTTGGTCTATATGGTTCCACCCAAAGTGAGGTTCAGGGAGCCAGGCTCAGCCCCCAGTGGGTGCCTTGAAGAGTACTAAAGGGATCTGAAGAGCAGTTTACTTTGCAGTCATGATAGAGAGTACCAGGGAGAGCCAGATCCAGAGACAAAGCATATAAACACCATACCTCCATGCTTCATGCCCCTATGAACCAAAGCTCCTGCTGCCTGACAAGTTTAATGGCAACTTTGCTTGAGAAGTCTAGTTATCCCTTGAGTCACTTTGAGGAGTTTGTCCACACTGTCGGAAATCTTTGATGAACCAATTCTATGTGCATGATTGTGGCCACACAGGCCTTGCAACAGGAATCCCTGTTGGTAGCCAGTTATGCTGCTGACTTTCAGTGATTTGTGGCAAACAACAAATTGAACAAGCCAAATCAGTGCTACCACTTCTATGTTGGCTTGAATGATTATGTCAAGGATTGAGTTGCCATGGGTTTACCCCACACAAAACCCAACTGGCCACATTTATCAACCTATGTATTAAGTTCAATGACTGATTATCAGAACACTGCTGGGAAAGAAAGTGAAGCACTGTTTCCATTCCTTTCACTATGACCCTAGTCAGCCACCTTAATGCATCCAGTCTGAACCCAGGAAGGGTGACATTTGCCTAGCCTTGACTCTCTGAGAAGACCCAATGCTGACTATTGGAGACTTTTCTTTACTATGGGAGGTCAGGGCTCTTTGCGTCCTACTGCCTGGCAAAAGTTGGATCTGTATCTCCGTTGTCACACATCAGATCCTAGCCCCAACAGAGGGGGCCCAGGCTGGAGTGTCTTCCCCTCAGGACCACATATAGCCTCCACACCTGTCCACCAATATTCTGATAGCAGCCCATCAGCATCCGACACCTACTTTGACTTTGTGACATTCTGCTTTGTCAAAAGTCAACTTGAGACCATTAGTAGATTCCAGTACTTCCAGTTGTTTTATGGACTCATATTTTGCCTGTAGAATTTTGACAGCAACAAGGCCATCCCTGACCTAGTCAAATCCATTGACAGTTCATCCTTTCCTCAGGTTGTGTCAGACATAAGACAAGTGACAACCCTTCAGGGACACCATGAAACCCTACAGTTTGGTCTGATGTGTTTCCCACATTCTTTGGTCATTCCTGGAATCAGCTCTCATGGCCCATGGTTTGCTTCTGCTTAACGTTCTTTATAAGTCCTGCTTACCTGCGTCTATTTGCAACTTAACAGTAAGGATGCAGAATCCTTCTAGAGGCCCCAGAAAAGTGAGGATGGACTCTCTAAAACCGAGACATTGGCTACCCAAACAATACTGGTGAAATACCACGTTTCAAGCAGACAGTTTTGACAATGCAAGAGTGAACATACTCCTACCCCACCTTCACTATCACTTCCCCATAGACATCAGCCAAGAGTCAAGATTCCATTTGGTCATATTTACTGTCTTGGAGCCTGATTTGGAGGTGCTTCAACCTGAAAGAGATTAATCTGCCCATCTACATCCACAGCAGGTGCTTTCATTGGACACTTAGAAGGATGGCTCCCTTGAACCCTTGCATGAATACCCTTTGCTCCTTGTTAATGAACATCTCAAGAGACTTCATTCTACAAGGATTTTCACCAAGCTACAGGGTCTACAATCTAGTTCATAATCATGAAGAGGATGAATGGAAGATGGCTTTCTGCACCCACTCTGGGCCTTGTGAATACCTAGTGATGCCCTCGGGCTATGCAGTGCTCACAGACTCTTTCAGCACTTTATCAATGATATGTGTAAGGACAGGCTGGATCAGCTTGTAATGATCTGTCTAGTTGACATCTTTATCTTTTCTGAGAACCAGGTCCTTCATGACCTATATGTATGCTGGATTCTGGAGAGGATCTGCCAAAAGCACCTTTGTTGTAAATAAGAGAAAAGTGAATTTGATCATAGCACAATCTAGTTCCATGGGTACATAGTATCCTCTGACACTGTTAACTATATATCCATGAAAAGCATGTGATTTCTAAGGGGTCCACTCCAAGTGCCGTTCCTAGCATACAGTTGTTCCTTGGCTTCCCCAGCTTCTATTGTAATTTTATAAGAGGCTTTCCCACCAAGTAGCTCCCATTTTAGCACTGTTTCAGGCAAGGTTCTGATTCTTCTTGTCATCTGACGCCCAGTCTGCCTTTGAGTAGCTGAAGAAGCCATTTACAACTGCTTCCATCCTTCCCCATTCTGATGCTACTAATTTTTCATCATGGAGGTTGATACATTGAACTTCACTATAGGCGATGAGTCCAACAAGCAAGGCCCCAGAACCAGCCCCATACTTGTTTTTTACTCGAGAAAACTAACCCCAACCAAAGTAGAACAAGGTGTTGCTAGAAATCTGTGAAAGTTTTGAGGAATAGTGTCACTTAAAGGAGCCCATTTTCCAGTTCTGGTCCTTATTGACAACAAAAACCTGGATCACTTTTTTACATTGAGGAATGTATGCCAGCACCAGATCTGATGGTCCACTTCCTTTGCTTGGTTTGGTTTTGTTTTGAAATACCATGAGAAACAAAAGGCAGATGCCCTGTTCTGCAAGGATGAACTTGACAAGTCAAATGAGACACCATGTTCCACTATCCTTAAGCCATCCAATTTCACCTTTGAAATAGTGCACAGAGGCCTGATATCATTCATTCAATTTCTGCTGCCTTGTGGTCCCTTTCGCCACTTTGACCTTGTGTGATGCAAACACCAATTCAGAGTTTCAGTTACAGGGTGAAATTCTCTACCTTAGAAACTGCATTTATTTTCCAGATAACCAGCCTAGACTAAAGGCCCACCACAGACAGTGGTGCTCCAACTCAGCTGAAGCAGTCCCTGTCCATGGTAGGCCAGGGAGTGCTGCAAGCAGGGGCTCTCTGGCCATCCAGAGCAGCCCCTGTCTGTGGTGGGGGCTGCTCCAGCCAGGCCGTAATAGGTGCAGGGAGCCATGCCAGCCCAGTTGGACTGGAGCACATACACCCCCAACCTCCTCTTTAATCAGTTAGCCGGTTACACAACACATTTAACTAGTTAACTAATTAAATGGGATTTTCTATCCCTAGCTGAGACTGGAAATTAAAAGATTAGGTCACATCAAGAAAACCCCATAAGTTATTTGACATCATCTCAGCTCCTGGTCCAACCAGAATTGCCCACTTTAAATGAGGGACTTCTTCAACCCCTCTAGCACCATGTGGCCATCACCAGCCACAAAAGCATTTACAAAAAACAAGTTTTAAATGGTGCCTTCTATGGGGTTTAAGTACATCTACCCAACATAAGTACATCAGTCTTGTTGGCAGAACAAAAAAAGTGGAAGTTTAGCAAAAGTGTCTCCAAGGACAAGGACACTAATGGGCAACTTGACCTTTCTGGGAGAAAGTGTTACTCCTCTGTTTTTCTTAGTTGTGATGGCTAATTGTTTACTGGCCAAATATGACTTCCTGTCAAGGAACAGAATGACCTTGTTCTTCACAAAACTCTGACTTGAAAGCATACAAGAGCTTAAAGACAATTAAAGATGGTCAACTAGTGGCTAACACTGCCCCAAAGGCAAACCTAGATGCCTCTGATACCAAGGCTAGGCCTCTGGGTACTGTGTTGACCATGTACTGAGTATTTTGGATCCAACCTTTGGGCATACCACCAGAGATGCAGATCATGATGCAGGACATGCCCTGTGAGGGGTGAGAGCTGTTCAACAAGAAGACAGATGCTAGTTCTGAATTTGCTGAAGAATTCAAAGGCCACCTTTTTTCCAAACATGATCTGCTGGGACATTGGATGTTAGAGTTTGTCACTCTTTGTTCCTGGCAGATCATGCCTTATTCCTCATTTTCTCCTGAGGCTGTTATAAACAGAATTGACCTCATTTCTACTTCTAGAAGCCATAAAAGAGGTTCCACCAGCATTCAAGGAAGAGTCTTCTATTTCCAGTATTTTCACATTCTGAAAAAGAAAGGGTGTCTTCATCTTATCCTAAACCTGAGGAGACTAGGAAAATATGTATGCTGGCTCATGTTCAGAATGTTAATGCTTGTTCGCATAATTGCATATTTCCAAGCTCATGACTGGTTCATGGCTCTTGACTCGCAGGTTGTGTACTTCCATGTAGCCATCCATCCAGTACACAAGAAGTACCTCAGATTCAGAGTTTTGCCCTTCAGACTCTGCTGTATTGGGAGTATTCACCAAATACCTGGTAGTGGGGGCAGCACATTTAAAGAGGCAAGAAATTCACATTTTCCTGTACCTAGATGACTAGCTGATCAGAGGCAAGTCCAAGACTGCAGTATTCTGAGACAACAACCAAGGGCGGAATTTCGGGAGGGTAGTAGGGGCAGCAGCCATGCACTCCAGGACGCGGCTTGCTTTTCATCCTGTTCTCTGGATGCTAAGGGAGTGAGGGGGAAGTACTTGTATTCCATGCATGCCTCTCACACCTGGTTGGTGAAGGGAGCTCACCAGCCAAGTGTGAGAGGCATGCACGGAATGCAAGATCTTTCCCTTCACTCCCTTAGCAGCCAGGGAACGGGATGAAAAGCAAGTCGTGTCCCGGAGCGCACGGTTGTTGCTCCCCCTACCCTCCCAAAATTCCTCCCTTGCCAACAACCTAAGACCAAATCCCGACTAAATGGATGTCCATATGCATTTTTCTGTAAATAAATTTAGTCCCTTTTGCACACTTTGGCAGTTTGCCTATGTGAGCGATACTTGGCAGTTTCTGTTGTAAACTTTTATTTTAGTAATTTACATGCATAGAAATAACCCATCTGTAAAATGGGAATACTGATATTTACTTCCTTGGTAAAGCGTTTTGAGATATACTGTTTTTCATCAGTAGTGAAGAACCATCTGGCATTATTACTAAGCCTAAAAAGTCATAAAGTAATAAATGTTTTTCTTTTGTTTTAAAAGATTATAGTTAAACTACACAGTAGCAGAGAAAGGAGAGCATTAGCCTGTTCAGGCATATTTGCCTTCAGAGGTCTTCCTATACTTTTGCCAGAGTCTCCATTAGAGCATTGGTTTTTCGGTATAGGAGGATGTCTCTTAGGCATTATGGGAAGTTTTTCTTCTTTGTTTTGTTCCTCCCCTCACCACCAGGTGCTCACCTGTGAGCTGTTTCTGGTTAAGCTGGAGAAAAGGTTTAAACCAAACCATTAAAATGGAGGGAATTCCTTAACTGTTTAGACACAATCTACATAAGGTAATATATTCCTCTAAAATATTTTCAGTATGCGTTATCTGAATGTTTTGCTCTACCTAATGAACTAAATTATTGTTACCCACATTGAAAGTATATTGACTGGGAAGGGAGTTGTAGATGACTAAAGTGAAAGCTTGGAGAGCTGAGCTTTTCTTCCCATTAAAATGTGCATGCATGCTTTCAGTGCATTACAGAAACAGTCCCTAGACCGGGGTAGGCAATAAGTGATTTATGGGCTGGGCACATTTTGCCAGAGTTAGCCCAAAGCAAGCTGCCAAAAGCTTTATTTACTACAGCATGGTACAGCAGCTCGCAACTCCTGTTGGCTATGGTTTGCTATTCCCAGCCCTGGTGAGCCTCATGTGGCTCACAGGCTGCTTATTGCCCATCCCTGCCCTAGACTAATGTAATCACTTCTGTATCCTGTTTTAACTGCCATATACAATAAAAAAAAATATTTGGCAATCTGATTGTGTCCTAGAAAATTTTTAGCAACTGTGCTCCTGAAGGAAGGAGCCTAGAGTATACAGAACTGCTAGCAAGAAGTATGCTCACTACAGAGGAATATATACAGAATAAGAGTCCAAAAACTTCCTTGAGACACCGTGTTTTATAGCTCTAAAATCAAGGTGGAAAGCCTTAAGAAAAGCCAAAGTTGAAATATGGAAAAGTGTGAGAGACAAAGTTTATAGAGGAGGACAAAGACATTGAAAAGCATTCATTCCCTATTCATCTTAGTACTGACAGATGGCTCTAGCAGCTGTGTATCCATTTAGAGAGTTGGAAATAGTGTATGGGGGAAAGTCTCCTCCTCCTAAATTTAACATTCATCAATTACACAGCTTCTGTGTACTACAAGTGAAGGGAATGCCAATATGTGACCATAGCATTCTTTTTTTGAGAGGATAAAATTTGTATTTCTTCTTTTGAGTGACTCTCATATTCCGACTTACAGTGCCTAGTGGTGCCCAGCAGTAGACCCTTCTCCTAGCAGTGTCTATGAGAGAGCTCACACACATTCCTCTTACCCTTCCCCTGAGTGTCTCCAAATGTTCTGAGGATGAGTCTGCATAAGAGGGCACAGTGCCTCTGCCACCTCAGTTCCTTCTAACCATGGTGCCAGATGGAATTGAACCAATTGAATATGTTTTGATCCAAGATTTTTCTCAGTTCTTAATGTCTTGCTGATTCTTTAGTATAGTTTTAGTTTAACATTAAGAATAAATAAACTTAAAAAACAATGGTCCTGTAGCACCTTAGGCTACATCTAGACTGGTTTATTTTGGAAAGGAAATATGCAAATTTGGTGCTAATTTGCATATCTTATTCCGATGGCTTTTTCGAAAGCGAGGCGGCCTTTCCAAGGGGCAGCGCTACACCAAGCCGGGGTCAGCTGGGGACTCCAGCTGATTCCAGGCTTCCGTGGTGCTGCCCGTTGGAAACGCCATGGCGGCATATCCAAAGGGTAGAGAGCCATGGAGCCGGGGTCAGCTGGGGACTCCAGCAGACCCTGGGCTCCCACGGTGCTGCCCCTTGGAAATGCCACCCCAGCCTTTCCAACAGGCAGCGCTGCACCGAGCTGGGGTCAGCTGGGGACTCCAGCTGCTCCCAGGCTCCTGTGGTGCTGCCCCTTGGAAACGGTGCGGCAGCCATTCCAAGGGACAGCTGCACTGAGCGTGGGGTCAGCTGAGGACTCCAACTGATCCCAGGCTTCCGCAGCACTGCTCCTTGGAAACGCCAGGGTGGCCTTTCCAAGGGGCAGCGCTGCACCAAGCCGGGGTCAGCTGGAGACTCCAGCTGATCCCGGGCTCCCACAGTGCTGCCCCTTTGAAATGCTGCAGCAGCGTTTCAAAGAGGCAGTGCACGCAATTAATTTTTTTAATCCCTTAAGAGCCCTAATAGATAGTATTCTGAGCTTTCGTGGGCACAACCCACTTCTTCAGATGACAAATATGGAGCAAGAGACACAGAGGTTGAATTATAAAGTGGAAAAAGAGGGGGAGGGGAAGTCAAAGTGTCCAAGGGGCATTGCTGGCACTTGATGACATATATCACATTAGTAGAGGTGCAATTATAAGAGCCTCTGATGTACTATGTCCTATGATGATGATGCTTGAGCTGATGTGTTACCAGAGTTGGCACTGGAGTTTACTGCAGGGGTGGGTTCCTGGGTGAGTATGTTTGAGGGTGTGATGCATGGTTGCTGGAAAGAATTTGTTTCAGGTTAGGGGGTTGTCTGTAGGCAAGGATTGGCCTGTCATGTAAGGCCTATGAGAGTGAAGGATCATTTTCCAGGATAGGCTATAGATTGTTAAGGATGCGCTTGAGGGGTTTAAGTTGTGGGCTGTAGGTGATGACTAGTGGTGTTCTGTTATTTTGTTAAGTGGTGTTCGTATGCAAATTTGATACTGTCTCTTATGGCTTGAACAAAGACATGAACTGGATGGGCCATTATATTCAACACCCAAATGACATTAAAAGCTAAGTATCAGGCACTTACAGCCCATTCTATTAGCCTCATTTAGCACAGAAATTTTAATTGACAGGGGTTTTTTTCCTTCTGTCTCTCCCCTTTTTTTCTGCTTTATAATTTAACCTCTGTGCCTCTTGCTCCATATTCATCATATGAAGAAGTGGGTTGTGCCCACAAAAGCTCATGATACTATCTATATTTTTTTGGTTAGTCTGTAAGGTGCAACTGAACCATCATTGTTTTTTAAGTTTTTTTTGTTTTTAGTTACAGACTAACACAGCTACCCCTCTAAGAATAAGTAAGTTAGTAGCTCAGCTCCTGGTTATGACATCACCAAAAAATAGGAGAAGTTGGGATTCAAGAGATGTGCTTTGTGCCCAGCTGTCTTTCTGTCATTGAACAGCCATGTTAGGTGCCTACAATTCTTGGAAGAGGGTTGCTCTTGTGAATATTCCATCTGCTGCACTTTCACAAGCAGAGGAGAGGCCGAACAGATTGCAGGTCCTTCTCCAGCAGGGGCCATTGAGGCTAACCCCTCTGGGACTGTACACTTGTTGGATGCAGGATCTAAGAGGCCAGTTTTGGCTCCTGGGACATCCTCCAGAAAATTACAGCAGTTTAAAGGTTGCAGCGAATCAGAACTCTCATGATCCAGATCCAGCTGCTCAAGCAGTCAGGTCTTCAAAAGTACAATTGATGGAGAAGGGTTGACCACCTATTTTGGAACTGAAAGCCATTTTGCCAGTTCTAGCTGCGTCAATTCTGAAGAGGAAAACAAGGGAAAAGGAAGCCACTGCTAACAGTACCAGATATCATACATCAGATTTTTCGCATCTGTTTGCTTTTGGCAAGGCCTCAATGACTCCAAAACCAGTGCTGGTTGTGGTTTCACCTTTGAGAACCAAAGAGGTGAATTTTAATATTTTGTCAGATCTTATACCCATCCAGGATATCAGCTTTGGCCTCAACTCCTGCTCCAATTCCATGTCCATTTCAGATCCAACAAGGAATTGTACTTTGGAGGACAATTGAAAAACAATTCAAGTGAAAAACAGAGTGCATCAAGGATGAGTTCACCAGTTTCAAGGCCTGGGTCATCTTCATCTGAAAAAAGGACATGAGCACAGAAAATTATTAGTTTTTCTGTTGATCTAGCTATACCTCTTTCTCCTAAGATTTCTACAGGGTTTCTATAAAGAGCTTTCTCTATACTTATCTCTGTCCACCCTCCAGGTTTGTTGCTGTCTTTGGTGCATTTTGTCATGGATCTATATCTACAGGAGGATGTCATAAGAATAAAGAGACCTGTTTCCTCCCAGTTTGTGCCATCTTTTGCTCTTCCTCCGTGGTTATGTTTTCAAATCACAGTTGCTAGGGAGACTAGCAGTCTTAGGCTTCATGGCCTTACTGGGAGCTGCCATAGGAATTTTTCAGTAGTTTTCCTTATGGATGGAGAGGTGACATTTCATGTGACAGAGAAATCCTCGGATGCAGTTACTCTGGATCCATCTATATCTCAGCAAATGGTACTTGAATTCTGTCTCAAAAACATGAGACTTTCTCTTTTTTGTACAAGAGCATGCTGACAGACCATGATCTTGGTTTGTCATTGAATGAGTATGTGGAGAGAGTCTTCTGCCTCTTCCCCTTCTGAGGATGCTCTACAGCATCTTGATCTAGTGGATTTCCTTGTGTCTGTATTGAATTTCCCTTCAGTAGCTGTACAGGAAACCTCTAATCTGGTATTTGACATTCTTGGGGCAACCTCTGAAAGCAGGAAGTTGTTACCAATTCTTGATGGTCTGCTTCAGCCTGCTAGATCTGTTTGGCCCTCACTTGCTTTCTGCCAGCCTGTTTCCAAGAAAGCATACAAATTATATAAAATATAGTTGGAGGAGTTTTTATATTTTCACAACTCACTAGTCATGGCTACTGCCAGTAGCGAACTGAAGTCTAGACAAGTATATTCCACTGTTGCTGATAGAGAAGGAAAGAAGATTGATTCCCTAATTTAAAAGATGTTCTCTCTTTCCTCTCTTGGTATTTAGGTGGCAAATTGTCAAGCAGTTATGGCCTTCTATCAGTTCCTCTTGTGGGAAAAGATGTCATTGTTTGTGTAGGATTTGATGGATGACAAAAGGAAACTAGCAAATAAGATCCTAATGGAGGGTCAAATGTGGAAAAGCATGCTCTGAGGGTTTTATTTGATGTCTAAATTCTTCTGCCAGAGCATTGGCTTCTCTTAGTTACTCTGAGGAGATGTGCCTGGTTTCACTTCTGTTCTCTGACTCTGGATACCAGAATTAAGGTGGAAAATCTTCCCTTCAAAGGGAATGGTCTTTTTAGTGAAAAGATGGATGAGATCTGGAAAAGCTGAAGAAGACAAGATCAACAGCCCGCTTTTTTGGCTTTATTTCTTCTAGGAGACCTTGTATTCCTCCTTTCCATTATCAGAGATGGTATTGTCTGATTTAACAAGACATCCTGAGGACATCAACGAAAGCACCAGTAGGCTGTATCTTTCCAGAGCCAACATCATATATATAGTAGCCCAATGTCTGTGACTCTAACGCTGTAGTGTTTGGTGTTGCCTCTGGGGGGCGCTGTGGCCTCCTGCCGTGGCGCTCGGCTGACTTCTGCGCCGCTCAGCCGGGCCGCCACGTGGGAGCAAGCACCGCAAGCGGCCGTTTGGGGTCCGCGCTCCCCATGCAGCACCCCCACGGCGGGAGGCAAAGGGGCGCGGGGTGGTGATGTGTGGCGTGACAGTGGCTCCAGGCCCCGGCCCCTGGCCATGAACGTCACCGCCCGGCCCCCCTTCACCTCCTGCAGTGGCGCTCGGCTGACTTCTGCGCCGCTTAGCCGGGCCACCGCGCGGGAGCAAGCAGAGCAAGCGGCCGTTTGGGTTCCGCAGTCCCCCGAATAAGAGGCAGGAGGGGGAGGAGAAGAGAAAGAGAGAGTGAGAGGCAGGAGGGGGAGGAGAGCTGGCGGGCGGGGGGGGAGGCAGTAAAAGGAGGAGAGAGAGAGAGAGAGACGTGGAGGAGAGACCCGAAAATCCCATCTTATGATGGGCTATTGGCGAGTAATAAAAGGTTTTTCAAATCAATACCTAAAATTTGAACAAGCCTGCTCCCTTCCTGTCATCTTCATCTAACACCAGCCCCTTAGATTTTATTTGGGAATAGAGAGTAGGGAGCCAATCAGCAAGAATCCTTCTGTTTAGAGAGAGGCTAACCCATTTTATCTGCAGGTGAAGGCTTATTACATCAGACAGATGGGTTCTAGAAATTATATTATAAAAAGCTATATCATTCAGATCAAGAAACTGTCCTTGTGCAGTTCCCCCTACCCTTCAACATCTGTGTCGTCTTACTGTTTGTGGTCACCAAGTTTCTCGGGAGAAGCTTGCACATCAACATGTTGGCTTTAAAAGCTATATATCCATCTCTGATTGTTCATCCCTCATCATATGTGGGCGGATTGTTCAAATAGTAATGGACAATATGTCTGGTATACATTATATCATCAATTGGAAGTAACTCATTCCATTCAGCTGTGTATAGAGGCAATCATCTTATGGGACTAATGCATTCTCCAAGTTATTTATCCAGTGACCCTTACTTTAGCACAGTGGTTCTCAAACATTTTGGCCTATAGTCCACACCGTTCAATGCAGATCTTTCTGCGGACCACCAGCCAATCACCTATGAAGACAAAATGGGTGCAAGAGGGGTGGAGGTGAGGGGGTCTGGGCGGGAGGTAGAGTGCAGGAACCAGCTGGGGGTAGGAGAGTCTGGATGGGTCTGAAAGGGAGGAAGGGTACAGAAGTGGTCTGGGGGGGACCTGGGAGGTGAAGGGGGATGCGTGAGGGTGATGGTAGTTTGGGGTCTGGGCATGAGGAAGATGGGGGATGCTTACCTGGAGCCATGCCTCCCGCTGCTCCCATGTACTGGCCCCACTGCTCCCATTGGCTGTGATTCCATCCAATGGGAGCAGTGGAGAGAGCCTCCAGGTGAGTGGTTTCCTGCGCTACTGTTCCCCCAGCCAGGGGCAGGAGGAGCAGCAGTGTGGGGAGCCATTTCCTTCCCTTGGAAGCCAGATCCGGACCATGAGGCTCTCACATACACCCCCGCAGCGGGACGCAAGCACTGGCGCTCAAGCCTCTTGGGTGAAGAGGGGCCGCTGGAGGGGGGCATGCCCCAAGCCTGCAGCCCACTTGCAAGATGGTCGCAGACCAGAACCACATTTTTGAGAACCACTGCTCTAGCAGAAAGGAACAACATGATTGCAGAGTGTCTCAACCAGGGACCATTCTCAAATATACAAATGATCCCTGAAGAATTCCAAGCACCTTTCCAGTTTGGGTCAACCATACATGAACCCATTCACTGTGAGGTCCAACAAAAAGTATTACCTGTTCTGGAAGGGACAGTAAGTCCATTTCTGATGCTTTCCTTCTGAACTGGGGAAGGGCCCATCTGTATGTTCCTATCCTTCCTTTTCTGTTGATACTGAAAGTGGTAAGGAAGATATGTCAAGATAAGTGCAAGGATAATGCTGATTGCTCCAGCTTGGCTCCATCAGTGCAGGTTGAACCTCTCTAGTCCAGCACCCTTGAGACCTGACCAGTGCCAAACCAGAGAATTTGCCGAACCATGGACGGGCCTCTTATCTAGCAGCATTACCCACACTTCCATACTTACTGGACTCTTAGAAGACATTTATGGGTGAATTTGATTAAATAACAGCACAGAAAACTGAGAGGCAGGACTGGTGGCTTTAAATAAACTTTATGGGACTGTGGGAAACTTAGCCACACCCATCTTTAGTGGACATCTAGCTAACTAAAATCATGTCGGACTGTGGAGGTTGTCGGAGCAGAGTGCCGGACTAGAAAGATTCAACCTGTAGTGGTTTATACATCTGTCTTGCAGGATCTTCGTACATCTTCTCTGCCTCCAGATCCTCTTCTTCAGCAACAGGGCAGAATTCTTTGTTCTGATCTGCAGTCCTATCACTTGACAGCTTGGCTGATTAAACTCTGATTCTGTTTACTCTTAAACAGTCATGTTGCATCAAAGCAGAATATATGGCTTAATTCTAGAAAATTGTGTACCAGAAAGTAGTGTCATTAAAAATGTCCAAGATTCCTGGCTTAGATGTTGAAAAATCTGTACCAGCTCCCAAACCTTGTGATGTAAAATATTTAACATGGTAAACACTGAGGGGCTACCTAACTCTTTTTTGATACAGATGCAAAGCCTGTGTGTAAGCGCATATCCACTGCTACAATGATTAACACATACACACACAATACACCTTCTAAGATCCATGAGTCTTACACATGCTTGTCACACCATGTGTTCTACACACATTCCGTGCACTAGATGCTCCATAACTATGTAGGTGAAACAAGACAATCACTACACTCTTTAATGAACTCACACAGAAAAATGATGTAAGACAAAATCACTTTCCACAACTTGATCATGCTATATCAGTCTTCATCTTCAAAGAAAACCTGCAGAATACTGTCAAAAGACGAGCTGGAGAGCTTAAAGCCATATCTTGAACAGACACCCTGGATTTATGGCTTATTACAACAATCTATAATACTTTTACACCACCAGCCAAGCTTTTTCTTTTTTTTCTCTTTCCCTCCTATGACTAGAGAGGTATTAAAAGACTACTTCACCTGGAATGGTTCCTTAAAATGTGTGAATTTTTTATGTTAAACTATCTTTTCCCCCTGGTATTTAACCTTGACACTTTGAGTACATTTCCCAAACCCAAGGAAGAGCTCTGTGTAGGTTTGAAAGCTTGTCTCTCTCTCACCAACAAAAGTTGGTCCATTAAAGATATTATCTTACGTACCTTGTACGCCGGTGTAGCACTTCTATTGTAGACCTGCCCATAGTAAACATTATATTCTTGATTTGGCCTCAAGGGCTGATGTACGATTTAGTATAATGGTGCTTCAGTCTCTATTCAGTTAGGACTCTGTTCTCTCCTCCAGATTGTCAACACTACTCATCAAACTACCCATGAGTAGGAATATGCAGAGCCACTCAAAGTGTCATTAATTTTGTATGGGAGGCCATTGGGATGGATAATGCAGAACCATTGATTGAGGTACCTCTAGTGTGTGAAAGGTACACAGCTTTTTATTTCCATCTCAGTTTATGTAGCTAAGGTAGTTGTTTGTGTTTCTTATCATTGGGGGAGATCAGAGCATGAAACATAATCCGGAAAAAAAATGTGGTATCGATTTGGTTGGGGGAACCAAACAGGGAATTACAGGAATAATATTGGCCCTTTTGAGTGAAAGGGTATGTCCATTGTGTGCTCCTGTTTCCTTCAAATGGGACTCATTGTAGCTACCATACAAAGCCATCCTGTCCATAGAACAAAGTGGGGCAACTGCCCCAGGCCCCGTGCTTTGTGGCATCCTGCATTTCAGGGGCATTTGGGGGGAGCAGAGGGTGGGACTGGTGCCGGCAGCAGGGGTCAGGCCCTTAGGCCCTTGACCTCCTGCATTCCCTTTTTTTGTTGTTGTTGTTGTTGCCAGGAGCCACTCAGGCTTGAGGTGCTCAGTCAGCAATTCTCTGTTCTACTGGCTGCTGGAATTGTCTGGTGGCTGACGCAGAGTCCTAGTGCCACTCCAGCAGCCTGCATAAGGCAGCCTGGCCTGGCCTGATGCTGAACCTGCCCTTCCATGCTTCTGTCTTGGAGGGATGGACCCTTCCCTTTTCTGGCAGTGGGACCCTCCACAAGTACAGGGGGTCTTTCCTAGCACGGGTGAGTGCCAGCAGCTAGTCTCGCAGGGCCCCTTACCTGTAGCCCAAAACTGGTTTCCCCCAGTGTCCCACACCTACCCCTTTTCCTCCCCTTTCCCAGCACTGGGTGCCGATGGCCCTTGTCACCAGGCTGCAGGCCACGGGGCCAGCATTTATCACCCCCCTGGCTCAGGGTGCTCCATGCCTTTTTCAGCTTTCCAGAAGCAGGCTCCAGCCTTGGGGTTCCCCACCCCACAGTATCAGGACCTAGAGACCCACAACTTCACGTCTTCACACCAATACTGGCAAATTACAGAAAAAAACAGCAGAGGGTTTTCACTGACTCGCACCATTTTATGAGCTTTAAAACTCAACCTTTCCAAGTACTGTAAAATCAGAAAGGTTACTCTGATTGCTTGGAAATCTGCCTCCTGGGGTTGCAGAGTAGTAGGAGTGATCCAAATGTAGGGTCCTTTGACCAAAGGACCCCGGAGTTATGGACTGTTCCCCAGACATGTTTCCTTCTATTCTGTTAAACAGAGTGTGAGGTACTAAGTATGTCTGGATGAATCACAGATAGACTTCATTGAGAAAGATGGTTGTGAATTCACCCCACTGTCCGTTAACATGATTAAGGATAAACCAATCACAACTCCATTATACAAAAGGAGTTTTGAAATAGATGCCTACAGATGCTACAATTTGTGAATCATGGGTGGTGGCAACTTGATATTGATGAGAAGGTAATCAGTCAGGGAGGGAGAAGGGGAAGATTAGGTGTGTGAATGGTTCCTGGGCAGTGGAACCACTGAGAGGAGTGGAGAAAATAGAGGGAGAGTAGTGTGGGGAGAGGGGGATCATGAGAATGGGTGGTAGGGGAAGGGAGAAAGGCATAACATCACCCAGCTCTTCCAGTGCACCCACACTGCCCTGTACTCCTTGTGCCGTCACTCAGCTGCTCCTCCAGGCTTCAGTGCACCCCAACTCTGCACTCAAACACACCTAGGCCCTTCTTAAACCACTCAACGGTGCCTTTCCAAACACAGCAGTAGTATGCAGGATTTTGCTGACAATCCCAGTCACATTGTTTAAAGGGAGCAAAGTTTTTCCAGATTAAAAATTAAGAACTACCTACAGACAACTGTGTCTCGAGAAACTAGGTGAAGTTGCTATTCTGTCCATTGAGAAGAAAATAGCATTAAACCTGATTTACCATAATCTGATAGTAGAGTTTGCTGCAAAGAAGTCACAAAGGTAGATTTTAAGATGTAAGTGGTATGACATTGATCATGATCAGTGAAGTTCTTTTAATTGTATAAACTTCATTATACAGCTGTGTGTTAATATTTAACTTGAAACCCCGCAGCTGCCCTTGAAGTTCACTATAACCAGATTTAACCTGTATAAAAAATGTTAAGGAGGGCCCCATACAGGTGACTTGCCCCAGACCCTACACCCCCTTAGGGCTGGTCCTGCTATTTTGCATGCCTTTGTCACCTTGGTGTTAAATGGTCGCCATGTGTTTTACATGGGACTGCATCTTAAATCCGTGTGGAAATTGTAGCTGGTGCAGGATTTGGCAACTTTCTTGTCAACTGGGGTGTAATTTCCTGAGCATAAAAACCAATGCTCTGGCCTGCAGTGGCTCCATGTTGGTTGCCAGCTTGATTTTAAGATGTTAGTTTTGAACTCTTAACCCCTAAATGGCCTGGCATCCACTTGCTTTAGAAATTGCTTATCTTCTCATTAAAAATAATGAGACATCCTAGGACGCCTTATAGACTAACAAAAATATATTTATAGTATCATGAGCTTTCATGGGCAAAACCCACTTCTTCAGATTTTATTTTTAAAGTTACAGATTAACATGGCTACCCCTCTGAGTCTCTTCTCATTAGACACTGCTGTAGTTGCAGTCAGCATTGTCACTTGACCTAAAATAGAAGAGGCTTCTGGTAGAATATTTGCTGTTAGGACCCAACAACTTTGGAATGCATTTCACACTGTTGTCAATAACTGCCTGCGTTTGTTAATCTTTAAAGCACTTGAAGACTTGCATTTATTTCCTGGCACACAAAGAAATGAGAGAAGGATGAGCCTAGAAATCTAGTAGAAGTTTTGTTGGTGCGGTTTATTATTCAGTTTGGTAGATTATGTTTCTGCCCGGATAGTACTCCCTGTGATTCAGTTGTAGTGTGTTTATGTATGAATTGTATTGTCAAGAATTTGTCAAGAGGATGGAAAGCCTGTGATTGGTGCTGATTTACATATTTGATTCAAATTTTATCATGAGGTCTGTCAGTTTTGTGTTCTCAGGTCTCAGCTGTATTCTTCTAAAAGCTGATATTGGAAGCTTTAAAAGAGATTGTTTGCCCAGTTCCACATTGACTTGAGAAGCTCCCAAAACTGCTGATCTTATTGTAGTTTTCATATAATGATATCCATACTATCAGGGTTACTCTGCACTCAAAGATCATTCAAAGTAAAATAATACGTCAAGGGAGGGACTGCTAATATTCCTGCATTCATTCTCTCTCTCTCTCTCTCTCTCTCTCTCTCTCTCTCACTCACTCACACACACACACACACACACACACACACACACACACACACACACACACACACACACACACACACACACACACACACACACACACACACACACAAAATATATGAACAAGCACAGTGCATACCCTTTGAAACAGCATCAGTGCAGCACTGATTACAATGTGTCATCATTCTAATTTTACCACTTACAAAGTTCCCCAGCATCACAGTCATGAACAGTGTATTGTGGAGTACAAAACTTTTTAGAAATCCTCTTTCCATTAATATTTACAAAACGTCTTCCTCTTCGTTTTGAGATTTACCAGGAAGGGAACTGGGGGAGGAATCTTTATAGTTTCCTAAAACAAAAGTGGTTGGTCGTCTTGATTCTATTTGGGTCAGAGGATAATGTCCAGTAGTTAAAGCATCAAGGGTGCAGTGAATGAATTATTTTTAAGACTTCTCACTGGACTTCTGCTGCATGCAACTCATTATCCAAGAAAACCGCGTATTTGACATGCAGTGCTGAGGATTTCTTAATACTTTGGAAGGCCTATGCATCTTTTTTCAAAAGTACTCTATGGTATACCAAAGAGAAGAATAGGAATAAAACAAAAATGGTAGTTATAGTACAATAGGGGATGAGCTGTGGTTTTGACTACATTACACTCATTGCATTCACATCTTATACTCTGGCATTTTCCACTAGTCTTGTGTGTTAATGGTATATGGTAGTTTAATTTATTTGCTTTTTCTTCCAGTGTGGGGGTTAGGAATACTTTAATAAATCTCAGTTCACTTGATCACCATCAAATCACTAATTCAGCCTCATCAAACGTAAGCATAAAAGCCTTATCTGTACTGTGTATTTCGTCTTTGAGGCTCTGGAATGCCAGTTGTAGACCATATTGAAGCCCATTATTGTGTCATTCCATTCCACCAAGAGGGGTAATTCTATGAAATCTGATGTAGCCAAAAATCTTAGCAATCTTGTGTTAAAAGTTCACCACAACAATCCCTGCAGTTTTTCGTCATGACACATCCTGGCTATCAACCAATTTGGACAGCATACCAATTAAAATTTTGTACTGTAATTTTCACAATATTGGCCTGATGTGGGCCCAAAATATATTAATGTTGTATTGAAAAATATTAGTAAATGCATCATAGAGCTTATACATGGGTGAAAACATGTTTAAAATGCTCAAAAGTGCCTTAGAGAGACATGGTGGGTAAGGTAATATATTTTATTGGGCCAGCTTCTGTTGCTGAAAGGGACAAGCTTTCAATCTTACATAGACCTCTTCATCCGACCTGGGCACAGCTTGAAAGCATGACTGTCTCATCAACAGAAGTTGTTCTAATAAAACATATTACAGAGCCGTCCCAAGGTACGGGCCAACCGGGCTACTGCCCAGGGTGCCCAGGCCGGGCGGGGGCGGCACCGTGCATGCTCCGCGTGCCCGGGGCAGCGCCACACATGCACCAGGCGCCCGGGGGCGGGGCCGCGCATGCGTCGCACTCCCGGGGGCGGCACCACGCTCCCGGGGCGCGCGAATGGCTCGGGCCGGCCCTGACTTATTACCTCACCCTCCTTGTCTCTGTGATGTCCTGGGACTGATCTAGCTATAAAAACACTACATTCAAATAAAATATTCATTGTATCTTTGAATTGTACAGAAAATTGTTTATCAAATCCCAGATTTCCCCCATTGATCATACAAACAGAAAAATATGCAATAAACAGGCATATCTATTTTGGTAAAGTTACTGGGGCAAAACATTACTCTAACCCCTAATCTATTTATCAGCAATAATCAAGTTCAGTATAGCTAATTATATGTTCCATTTTAACTCCAGGAAAAATATGATGATAAATGCATGATATTTTAAATTAATTTCTACCTAAATAGTAGAAGACCAGGTATTTTCATAGCAAACAGCATGTTTTACTTAGTGGAGCAGTGTAGAAAAATAGCACACAAAGATTTAACGTCTTATAGGAAGTTTTTGATGTTTCAAATAATAAGAAATTTAGTTTTAAACTAAAAGAACATAGGTAGGAACACAATAAAAGGTGCTTGTACCTAGCATCACCATATTGTCCTAACAATAACAATTAATATTTATGGGATATTGCAAGCACAACAATGAATATTGTCAACCATGAAGATTTTCAGGAAGTATCCAGGAGATAATATGACTTTCATGGGAACAACGAAAGCTCATGATACCATCTACATGTTTTGTTAGTCTTTAAGGTGCTACTAGACTATTTGTTGTTTTTTAAGTTTTTCCTGTTACAGACTAACTCGGCTATTGCGCTAAAGCAGGAGATGATAGTGAAGTCATTTCCACCACCCCCTTTTTTCAGCATCCTATGTGCAAGTATTGGTAAATTAACCGAGTATTGAACCAGCCACTTTCACAACATAAAAAGAGACAATACTGAAGCTTGGAGACTGTGGATTTGATCATTTAACATATGAATTTGCAGAACCAATATAGCCATTCTCAAGGATGGTGACAAATACCAGGAAATACCTTGTCAATTATCTGAGATTCATAAGATATCCAGTTTTATAACTTGTTTGCATTGTTGTATGCATCTAACCTCAATTGAGGCATCCACTCAACCATTTACATATGTCAGATAAGATAAATACTTTAAAAGTGCCCAAACATCATTGGACTTACATTGTGGTAATTGATACACTGCTGAATCATTTCAACAGTACGTATTAAAATAATTTGATAACAGCCTTAGGATTTTACTCCACCAGCTAAAGACCTTTTATAGACAACACATGCAAAAAAAGTACAAGAAAATGCTGTGTTCCCCAGTAAATATTACAGTGGAAACAGTATGATGAACATTCTGCCTCTTCCAGCACTAGTTTCACACCTTTGCCCAGCCCCAGGAAGACACTTTGGCCAAGTTGTAGCCTCCCTATTCTAGCATTTACACTACACGCCTTTATTTCAAAATAATGTTGAGCTGGAGGACTTCTTATTCCGACTCCTGTAACCCTCATTTTACAAGTAGTAAGGGAAGCTGAAGTAACAACTTCCTGCTGTGTAGACAGCACCAAAAGCTGAATTAAGCTATTTCAACTTAAACTACGCAATTGACATAGCTCAAGTTGTGTAGCTTAATTCAACTTTAGCCCTGTTGTGTAGACATATCCTCCGTATCAAGTCAAAAGCAAAAGTTTCTGTCAAGAACATGATTCTTCATAATGGCAAGGAACACTTTGTAAGGCTTCTTGTATTAGATCAAAGTATGAAAATTGATCTCTCAGAAACCAGAGCTATTTCATACATTGTTACTAGTGCTGGCAATACTCTGCCAAAAACAGCAAATCAGCTCTGCTTATTCTCTGCTCAGTCTTCTTCAGTCAAAGTTGGAGACAGCCTTATTGACCATGTTCAAGAGAATGTTCAGTAATCTTTGATGGAATAGCTGTCATCCAAGCACTACATGTTATTCCTTCAACATTTGGTGAGCTTGCAGACACTGTTTTAGTGTATATGATCAAGATTTCAAGAAAGTAAATACAAGTGTACTTGTTTAGACTTTGTCACAGATCCATACCCTAATCTGAGCAGTAAAAATGTCCAACAGTCATGCCAAGCAGCTAAACTAGACTCATCTACATAAAGGACCAGAAAACCCCCAGCGTGTGGAAGAATTTTCTTTCTGATGGCAACTATGAAGAAGCATTTAAGACATTTTTGTATATCATGCAGAGGGATGCAGATATGCATGTTGTAGGCAAGGACATCACTCTCTACATAGCCATGTAGAGGAGTGTCACTGCCTGATTATGCAGAAGGGTTCTGACACAGTCACAATTGTTGATGACAGGTATATTTCTTCATGTGCAACATGCTTTCAGGGACTACCAAGGTGTAATAATTAGGAGCAAGGTACAGATATAGCATACATAAGCATCAGTCTTAAGTCACAACTGTGGTCAATTTGTGTTTCTTCATCGGTATTGGAAATTAAAACCACATTATTGATTAATTTTTTAGGCACTGTGTTGTGTCTGCAAGCATATAAAATGTCTAACTGGGAGGCTTTCCTATTTTGCCAGTGGGCTTTCCTGCCCAGACTTGTATAAGTGTCAGAAGTGCGAGAACATTGTCAAAAAAGCTGCTGAACCTGTCACACACAATGATAAGTCTGAGAAGAGTGACTTTGATAAATATTTTCATCCTAGAAAATAAAAAAATCTGTTTTATTCAGAAAATAAGCACAACAGTGCCAACAGCCATATACATAATTCAAAGTGATCACAGGATTTGAATAAGAAAATAACATTTTGATTTATATCAATTACTATGTCAATTCATATAAATCCAAATAAGCTGTCACTTACTAATATTTGAGAAATAAATGCCATATACAAGAGAATTCTAATAAGTTTTGTGTAGTATTTTTTTCAGTGCTGTAACTGAGGAAAATATGCTCAAGAAAAATAATAATATTTTAGTATTTCCATAGAAAAATGTATCAGATGTATTAGAGTTATCATTTCATGTAGTTAGGCTGATGTACAAACATTTCTCTTGAAGGTAAATATTAATATAGTCCAGTCTATAGTGAAAGTTGTCAAGAAAAGCAAATCTTGGGCATGGGGTAATTCTTCTTCTTAAACTCTTGTACTCCAAGTGGAGCATAGGTCATCTGCAAGTCTCTTCCACTTCACTCTGTCTTGAGACAAAACTTCTAGCTGACTCCAGGAGTACCTCAGTTGTTGTCCTTCAATCTCAGTAGATCTTCTCCACATTGTCCGAGGTCTTCCTCTTTTGCATTTTCCTTGCAGGTTCCATGTGAGAGCTTGACAGACTATGCTGGAATACCTTAACCTATACTTTCTACCAAAAAATAGACATGTTAATTTATTGCACGTTGCCTATTAGAGTAATTGTAGAAAATATTGATGCATAAAACACTCCAGCAGCACAAGAATTCTTAGGTTTTTAGCACTTTTTCTTGTACATAAATACAAAAAATAAATTTCACCCAAATTGGCTATTTGTAATATTTTTCTTGCATATGACGTCTAAAGTCCTCAGTCTGTTAAGACTTTCCTTTAACATATTTCTTCATACATTTCAATCATTTTCAATCAATTTTGACTTATACAGGGCAAATATCAGTAACGTTATAGGTAAGACCTCTTTGTCGGAATGGCATGAAAATTTGTAACTTTGGATGTGTCAGGACAGAAAACTGCAGGATTTCATGTGGAGAACTTTTAACACAAGGTGTCTCAGGTCATTGGATGTATAAATCTACAAGAATAGGTAGTGGCCCTGTTAATGGAATGAAACTCATTTTCTGTGCACAATAATGGGCCTCACCATATAAGCCTGTTGGTAACTTCACACTCCAGGAATCTCTGTCAAAGCCATGTCCATTGTGGCTCCTCAAGCAGTCTCTGCTGACATCAGAATTCAGTGCGTGAACCTATATAAGGAAGTGCTGCCCAACCATCTCAGTTCTTTTCTCTCTACAATGCTAAGTGATAGGGAACCCTTCTGTGTGTAGTTTGCTTTGCAAACTTTACTTAGTGCCCTCTTTTTGTAGTTCTGAGTAATATAAGTAGGCTTTAGTCATAAAAATATATATAACTGATAACAACACCCAAAAAACCCCTGTTCCTTTGGCTGAGGAATCCCTCATGGCTTTGGTTTGGTTCTGAGGTTATGGTGGGAACCCATTCATATGAGGGAATTAAACAGTGCACCACTTGTCTGACTCTTAGACATCCACATTCAGTATCTGGAGGATGCATACTTCTTGCCATAGTTCTCTTTGTTGTGTGTGCAATTCTGGGATGCTTCCCAGGAGTATCCAGTATTGTGAGGGACCTTGCTACATCCTACACTTAGCATTAGAAAGTGTTGTCTGTTCCTGCTGTGTATCAGCTCACTGAATTCACCAGCGTCTGCCAACACAAACACAACCTTCCAGGCCTCCACAGACCTCACCATTACACTGTCTAGTCCCTTATTCCTCAAAGTGTCCCTAAGAAATGTACTTTCCGTTCCACTGAACACTCGCAGAACTCTGATTTGCTACTCCCAAAGGAAGCGTACACACCAATTTGTCAGATTCACTTTCAGATCACCACTTCACATAACATACAGCTAGCTAGCTAACTAGAGAGATAGACACAGTGAAAACAGGAATAAATATTATTGAAGAACCGAGATTCAAGTGATAGAAAGTAAGACTATTAAAAACAATGGTTATATATAAAACAAAATCATAACACACTTTCTAGAGCCTAACCTTAACTAACAAAATAGTCTCCTATCTCCTACAAGATAGCTTTGCCCAGTATTTTCAGTCAGGTTGACTGAGATCCCTTCTGATAAGATCAAGCCTGCTCTGGTGGCTTGTCCTCACATTCATAAGGAATACATGGGGATTCACCTGCATCCCAATATAGTTTCAAATGCTTGGTTTACTTCTAAACAGGGTAACCCCTTCTGGTTTTGTTTTTGTATCCACTCCCTGCAAATTGATTAGCATTTTGCTCAGATTTTTCACTGGCATCCATTGAGAACCATCGAATATTCAATTTGAATATGATCAAACGTCCAGTCTTGATTTTAAAATTGCCAGAATCCACCATGAATGTTGGTGAATTGTTGAAACAGTTAATTATCCTCACTTAAAAATACATGCCTTACTTTCAGTCTGAATGTATCTAGCTTCAACATCCAGCCATTAGATTTTGTTGTACCTTTCTCTGCTAGATTGAAAAGCTTATCAAATATTTGTCTCCGATGTAAGTATTTATAGACTAATCAAGTCATCCTTTAATCTTTTCTTTGTTAAACTAAATAGATTGAGCTCCTTGAGTCTGTCAGCGTAAGACACATTTTCTAATCCTTTACTCATTCTCATGGCTCTTCTCTGAACCCTTTTCAAAGTATCAACATCTTTCTTGAATTGTGGACACCAGAACTGGACACAGCATTCCAGCAGTGGTCTCGCCATTGCTAAAATAGAGAGATAAAATAATTTCACTACTCTTAGTGAAGATTCCCTTGTTTATGCATCCAAAGATCACATTATCCCTTTTGGCCACAGTATCGCCCTCGGAGCTCATCTTCAGCTGATTATCCACCACAACCCCAAAATCTTTTTCAGAATCACTGCTTCCTAAGAGAGTCTCCCATCTTGTAAGTCTGGCTTATAGTATTTGTTCCTAGATGTATAAATTTATATTTATCTGAATTAAAACACATATTGTTTGCTTGCACCCGTTTTACCAAGCAATCCAGATTGCTCTGTACCAGTGATCTCCCCCCTTATTATGTAGTACTTCCCCAGTTTTTGTGTCATCTGCGAACATTATCAGCTACTCTATTTGACTTCAGAGAATCACTTTTATGGATCAACTGCTGAACTCCACTTTACATAAGGATTGATGAGCATCTGTCAGATAATTAAGTTTCAGCCCTACCAAAGAACAAATTGTTTTCTGAGGCACATGGGACTTGTGGTATGATCCTCCTATGTGACACAGGTGCATGTCTGCACATGAGATTCTTACAATATTGGATGACCTATTCCATACTACAAATATGGACAACTTCAGAAAACTCTGATCATCCCTGCAGAGGCAGAACTCTTCATGGAACATCGGAGATTGCATCTTTGCTGAGTTTCCTTTGATTTTCCAACTTCTTCCACCATCATTGGGTCAGTCAACACCACTATGTGTTATCTGAAGAAACAAGGACAAGCTTACTTTCCTCTTCTGTGCAAGGACGCCATGAAACCCTAGTAGATGTATACGTTACATGCATCTAGAGGTTCGACACCTGGCAGAAGAGAATTATGTGCAGGCAGACTTTCTTAGCAGGAGTAGCCAAGATCAGCACAAGTAGTTCTGTATGCACCCATCATCACACAACTCTTCCACAAGTGAGGTGCATACATTGAAGGCATATTTGCGTCCAGGAATAGCTCCAAATATCCCCTCTGCTATTCCAGATTGAGAGAAACACACACTACTAGCTCCTCCAGAACTGAAATGGAGGCCTTCTCTAGGCGTTCCTTTAAATAATTCTCATTCCTTTAAAAAAAAGAGAGAGAGGGGGAGAGCAAGATTTCTTCTCATTACATTGATATGTGCCAGGCAACAGAGGTATGTCAACTTGCTGGTTATCCAGAGACGAACCATTTCACCTACCTTTGTCATGGGATCTGCGCTTTCAGGCAAATGATCCACTATTCCTGTATCAGCAGCACAAGTCTTTCCTATGCTCCTTACCAAAAAAGAGGTACTATAATGGGATGAGGTTTCCTGTAGACAAAGCATTGAAATTCAGTAAAATCAAAATTAAATTACACACTAATCCAGAGCCTGAAAAAAAGTTAAATAATCTTTTTTTATCCTGCTTTCAATTTCTTATATCTATTCTCACTAAAAAAAGACTATCAGCTTCCGAAAATGACCCAGGGTATTTTACCAGTATAATTATTGACGTAATTGAAGTTGCATAGCTTAATTTGAATTTTGCCCTGTTGTGTAGATGTACCCTCAGAGAGTTGCACCTATATAAATGTAGAAATATAATTATGGGAGTACATTTTCTATGTGAACAGGCCCTTTAAGAGCAACCTTACGACTAAGAATTCAGATACTTTCAAAGTGTGATTGAATGTGTGTTAGAAAAATTCTGAGGCAAGGATAAACAGGAAACTGTTCCTAATAAGAGCATCTTAAACTCCTTCACCTTAGATGTCATTTTTCCACTTAATATACTTTTTAAAGTGCAAATGGATATTTTTAGACAAATATCCTTAATGAAGTGAATAAAAATTATGATGGCCCAAGTCTGGAACTTAATATAGCAATTTCTGGACCTATACCAAAAACATTTTTTGACCAAAGGGAAGTTAGAGTTAAAATTTGACATATCTCAAACTTTCAGGGCTAGACGCTCTGTGTCCTGTACAAAATTTGAAGTCTTAGCTTTCCATTTGTGGATAGCATTTGTTTCAGGTCCTACTGCACAATGAGATCAAATTCTAAAATGATGCTATCCTGATTACTATCTTGTATTTCCATTATTTAGATTCTGATGTAATTTTTACTTATTATTATTTTGAATTGCTAAATTCCATAAAGCGAATGCTCTTCAGATATTATCTGCTAAAATTGTGTCCAAAATTATTTTGAGGGGAGACAGAATGAAGGAGTGCAAAATAATAGCAATTATATATTTTAAGGTTGGTCTCTGATGAAGTTTCAGGGTCAAAATGCTAACAGACAAGTTCAAAAAGCTATCACACAAGTACAGATGCCTTCAAGACTAATTGACTTTTCTAAGCAATGCTAAAAAGATTTTGATCCCTACTTCACTCATAGAATCATAGAATACTAGAACTGTAAGGGACACCAGAGATCATCTAGTCCAATCCCCTGCCCTCATGACAAGACCAAGCACCATCTAGATCATCCCTGATAGATGTCTATCTAACCTGCTCTTAAATATCTCCACTGATGGAGATTCTACAACCTCCCTAGGCAATTTATTCCAGTGTTTAACCACCCTGACAGTTAGGAACTTTTTCCTAATGTCCAACCTAAACCTCCCTTGCTGCAGTTTAAGCCCATTGCTTCTTGTCCTATCCTCAGAGGCCAAGGAGAACAATTTTTCTTCCTCCTCCTTGTAACTCCCTTTTAAATACTTGAAAACTATATAATGTCCCCTCTCAATCTTCTCTTTTCTAAACTAAACAAGTCCATTTCTTTCAGTCTTTCCTCATAGGTCCGGAGAAGAGCAACAAGAATGATTAAAGGTCTAGAGAACATGACCTATGAAGGAAGACTGAAAGAATTGGGCTTGTTTAGTTTGGAAAAGAGAAGATTGAGAGGGGACATGATAGCTGTTTTCAGGTATCTAAAAGGGTGTCACAAGGAAGAGGGAGAAAAATTGTTCTTCTTGGCCTCTGAGGATAGAACAAGAAGCAATGGGCTTAAACTGCAGCAAGGAAGGTTTAGGTTGGACATTAGGGAAAAGTTTCTAACTGTCAGGGTGGTTAAACACTGGAATAAATTGCCTAGGGAGGTTGTGGAATCCCTATCTCTGGAGATATTTAAGAGTAGGTTAGATAAATGTCTATCAGGGATGGTCTAAGTACTGGGTCCTGCCATGAGGGCAGGGGACTGGACTCGATGACCTCTCGAGGTCCCTTCCAGTCCTAGTATTCTATGATTCTATGTTTTATAGACCTTTAATCATTTTTGTTGCTCTTCTCTGGACCTTCTCCAATTTCTCCACATCTTTCCTCAAATGTGGTGCCCAGAACTGGACACAATACTCCAGCTGAGTAGAGCGAAAGAATGACTTCTTGTGTCTTGCTCACAACACTCCTGTTCATGAATCCCAGAATCATGTTTGCTTTTTTTGCAACAGTGTCATGCTGTTGACTCGTATTTAGCTTATGGTCCACTATGACCCCTAGATCCCTTTCTGCAGTACTCCTTCTTAGACACTCACTTCCCATTCTGTATCTGTGAAATTGATTGATTGTTTCTTCCGAAGTGGAGTACTTTCAAGTGGAGTACTAAGCATTTGTCCTTATTAAATTTCATTCTATTTACCTGAGACCATTTCTCCAATTTGTCCAGATCATTTTGAATTATGACTCTATCCTCCAAAGCACTTGCAACCCCTCCCAGCTTGGTATCCTCTGCAAACTTAATAAGAGTACTCTCTATGCCAATATCTAAAGCATTGATGAAGATATTGAACAGAATTAGTCCCAAAACAGACCCCTGCGGAACCTCACTTGTTATGCCCTTCCAGCATGACTGTGAACCATAAATCCCCCATGTTGTATGTGATTTTTACTGTTCTGTGGTAACCCTGTGTGTGTGTGCCTCAGTTTCCCAGGACTTTGCATTAATACCTAGACGGTGATGGGAATTTTGGTGTGACAACCTCCCCCACATAGACAATTGCTGATGCTTTCTGTAACCTGAGTCCAGGATGGGGTGTGACCAGGTGACGACTCCCCATCCCCCGGAATCAGGGCAAAGGCCAGAGGAGGAGGGGACTGGCTGCATGGATGGGATGGGCTGCTGACTGTGTGTTAGTCTTGGCTGGCTTGGGCACGCTGAGGTAGATCAGGGCCCTTGGCTCTGAGCCCCCTCTCTCCAAGATGGATTGTACTGACTTCTTCTGATTACTGTGCTGACAAGTCTGTTCTATGCTGTATCCTTGCCATCTAATAAATCTTCTGCTCTACCTGTCGGCTGGGAATCGCATCTGACTGTTGATGTGGGTGCAGGGCCCAGTAGCTCCCCATACCTCGGTGACAGATGGTATAACCTAAATATAGCCTTCAAGGCTGCACCAGGTACAGATACAGAGAAGGCTGCCATTATATGCTGTAAGGTCATCAACACAGATTCTCCACTAGTGGTAGTATTTGCTGACTCTGATTGGATTGTATGGAGACAAATCCTTTTCTGGCCGGAGGTGCTGCCTCAGAGGTGACCTGTAACTGAGGGGCATGAAATCAGCAGAGACACTTTCATCTTCAGATTGCACTTGTAGAGCACATCTCATTACACCCTTCTCTTCAGCATCAAGGAAAGCTTCCCTCAGTCACAGGGACTCCATTGTCTATTGAATGTGGGCAAGCAGTCATCAGGGAACATATCTTCTCTTTTAATATCAGTATAAATAGCCCATGATTTTCTGAAAGTACCACTGCAATTAACTTAGAAGCCTAATGATAGTTTGCATTCAGAAGGTGCTATCTGCACAATGATGACAGCTATAAATGTTTTTCAATTAAAGAAATGAAATTTCTGAATTGATAAAATGGATGAAACATTGACCAAGCTCAACAAATTTTCAGAGACCAAACATAGTCAACATCTAATAACTAAAATGTTCTGCAATCCAGTATGGGAAAGTTTGTCCTGTGCATAAGTTGTCACTGAACTAGTGTACAAACCAAGTTTGAAATCTTAACATCACTTTTGATTTGAGGGGCAGAAAATCTTCAACACACATTCATAAATCTACAGATTTTTCAAGGCCTCACTTTAATTTTTCATAGTGTTGTATGAACATATTTAAATGAATCAAAATAAAATATATTCCATGTTCAATTAAACTAATACTATAGTTCAGTTCTCTGAGTTGGAAAGAAACATGGAACTTAATACAGCAATTTTTTTTTCAGAATGTCAGTACACAGATCAAAATCTGCATCCTTATGGAAACTATGTTACCTCTTTAATAGTGAAATTACTGCTTTAACTCATCTGCAATTTAAATTCAGGAAATATAATATTCCAAACTTAATTTTGGTCAGGACACTAGGATTTTCAGCCCCTATTCTTATACAATATGCCATGTGATCTTTAACATATCATATGGACCTCTTGCTGTTCATTGTTTCAGTACCGACTCAAGAAAAAGAGCTAGCTACAGAAGAACAGTTTCTGAAGCACTAGAGTTTTCTTTATAAATACTGACCTGGCTCAGCCCAACTTAGGTTGGAGTTCAGACTGAGCTAGAAAAGTAAGGAGATACAATTGCAAGTAAACAATTTAAGATAAACCAGAATTCACCGTAGCACCTTAGCTCAATTGATATGAAGCACGATCATAGCCTTTGTTGCCTAGCCTCCACAATATGCTCCCAAACTATAGGAGAATATGTAAAAGTCAGATGCTATTGGGAAAGGATTAATGTATGTATAACTATCACACAACTCTGATGGCAGAATCCTGCTTCTTTCTGTCAGTGGTTTGCTCAGAGGACAAGCCTACATTTAGTCACTCAGTGCAGACAGCTGACCAAAGCTCCTCATTTGCCTGGATGCTGAGAGGAGAGGTGAGAGGACAGCAAAGGCATCCAGAAAGGGGGGTTGCTCTTTTCTCAGCTCCCAATTAACCCCCCATGCCTTCTGCCTGATGCCTTTTCATCATCTCTCTAAAACAGAAAGAGCCTGTATCTCCCCATTATCTGCTTTTGCTTCTGGGAATATTCTGCATAGTTAAAATGAGTTCATATAATTTGCCATAGACCACTTTCCTCTTCAGATAGCTACATGAATAGCCAGTATAATTTAAGAAGATGAAATGCAATGGTCCACTCTGTTATATGTACCTATATCACATTGGTATATATTAGAAACCCTACATTAGAAGGAATTTGTTCAGAACAGTGTGAAGTACCCAAAAACGATGAAAAAATAACCTAAAATGATGATGAGTCTAAGAAACTAAGAAGTGTCTTCCAACCTGAAATGCCTTCTATACTGTTTTACTGATGAACATCTATTCCTGGGCAGTTAACATACAATTTCCAGCTTGTAAATTATTCCCAGCTACCAGGGAATGGGCCTGTATTACATTGCAGAAGGACACAACAGATTCTCTACTTCTAGACTTAACTCTCAGAAATGTATAGCCGAGCACACTACTGAACAATGCAAGCTTATGTAAAGTCCATCATTTAATCAATGAAAAATGATATGCACCCGCCTTATTATCCCAAATGAAGTTTCCCCACAAACTTTAATGCAAACATACACTGGTTTAGATCAAACCATAAAACAAGTTTATTAACTACAGAAAGATTTTAAGTGACTACAAGTAATGAGACGAGGCATAAAAGTCAGATTTGATTACAAAGAAAATAAAAAGATAATATGAAAACTAAATGCCTAACTTGATAAGCTAAGTTAAATTAAAACCACAAGGTTTTTCTCACATAAGCTTAAGGCAGTCTGTACTGGGAAAAGCCTGCCAGTTAGGTTTCCCCCGTGTGACCCCGAAGTTGTTGTTTGAGAGTTGCCAGTGTCATGAGCAGAGATGGAGCATAGTGAAATCCAGCATTTCTGTCTCCTCTTTATAATTCAGTTTCTTTGGCTAAAAATATCCTCACTGATTTATGGTGACAAAACAGTCTCTTGTGGACATGGGGTGTAAACTGTCCCTGTGATGGAAAGTAAGTATCTTGTTTATCCCTACCTCCCTGCTGGAGAATATCTGCATAAGTAGATGATAGCCCTTTATCAGCGTCAACGTTGCAATGTCTTTGTTTCTGAAAAATTGGTTTGGGCCTGCTTTTCTTAATCTTGGAGCATATCATAACAATGTTATACAGTAGAGTCTTATAACTATATGCTGTTGCCAGACATGTTTAATCAGGACAGTAATGTTCAGCAGATTATGATTTTTTCAAATCAGACCTCAAAAGGCATACTTTGTAAAATTTATATATTATATTTGATATGTATCATAATTTTGTAAAAGGGTGAACATGGAGTACAGGTTGTCACAGATACCCCTTACATTTTAAGAATACTAATGTCTTATCATTTTTTTCCCAGACAAGAAGCCCTTCTTGCTGCCATCAGTGAAAAAGATGCCAACATTGCTCTGCTTGAGCTTTCATCTTCTAAGAAGAAGACCCAAGATGAAGTGGCTGCTCTGAAGCGAGAAAAGGACCGCCTGGTGCAACAGCTCAAGCAACAGGTGGGAAGGGAAGGCAACAATCAGGCATATGGGCTAGTACTATGGGAGTATGGGATTATTATCATGGGGGACATAACTTTATAAACTAAAAATATATAGTGTACTGGGACATACCATTCCTAAGGGAGTATCCAAAATAAATACATGTCTAGTGATTGCACGTCATTCAGTCATATGGGAAATTAGAATTCAAGCCACATACGCTTGAACACAGAACTGATAGGCTGAAGGAAGCATTATGGGGAGGGTATAATCTCAAGTATAAGAGAGACTTCTTATTACTACTACACTGATATTCATTCTAAGATAAATGTCCAAGAAGCCATTTATGAAGGGGGTCTTGACTCTTAGTTTCTGCTAAAGGCACAAGTAACCGTGGATGATATGCCATTACAAAATGAAGTTGACTTAAGTCAACACACAGCCACCGCAGTAATTAAAATGGTGTTTCATGTCATATGCTCATTCTGTCAGCAGTGCACGTCCTTACCAGCAGCGCTTCTGCCACCTTAATTGTGTGGGGCATTGTGGGGCACTGGAGTGTATTTTGCATAAGTAGTTAACAGACATTTCCAGAGACCATTCAAGATGAAGTGGCCTGTTAACACCCGTCCAGACACAGAAGAGAAAGGAAAGGCAGGTGGAAAAAAGAAAGCTTCAGGAGGGCAATGTGGCTTTTAGTGGGTTACAGATGGTTGTAAGCCATAAATCTAGTGCTGCTATTCAGGCCATGACTTCTAGAGTCTAGAAGAGTTATGAATTTAAGTCAGATGCAGCAAGTCAGAACCAGGGATGCTTTCTGATCAGGGATTTCTCCACTTCCACCTTAGAAGGCATCACTATTCTAGTGATAGTGGTTTTTCACTTAACATTTAATATTGAAATAATATGTTTACTGTTCACATAGTAACATTTTTTGACTGTTAAACCAACATTAAAGCAGTTTAGAAACGGATTTTACAATTTCATAACATTAAACCTTACTTACAGTATTTATGACGCTGTCAGTTTCTAGCAAGATGGCATTCCACTAGCAAGACACTCAAATATAAAATGCATGTACCCAATTTGATCATGGTGAAAAGTGCTTCTCAGCATGTAAAATTCCAGAGTGTAATACTGAATAATAATGAAGAGGAGTATTATATGACAACACCATCCTAACTTGTGAATCCAGTTACAAAGCAAGGAGGGACTATGGGTAGAAATCTTTTGAGGGGAGGAAGTAATGTTTTGTTCCCAATAGTATAGTGGTGCCTATGGCAGAATACAAATAATGCTTTTATGTTGACTTTGATGGAAAATATTACTTGTTTGTATAATTTAGTAGCTATTAATAATGGTCCCAAGAGACTAGAGCAGGGGTAGGGAACAGTAATCTTTTCCATCCAGGTGTGCAATTTTTCCATTCATGAGCAGAATAAATGTTATGTGCACTGAGGTATGTACCTATGTGCACCACCAGGAAAAACACAAACCTAGCTGTGAGTGCTCTTCTAAACAGCTGAGCAGCATTGGACTCTCTCATGAGTGGCCACACAAACACACAGCTTACAAGAAACACTGTTGGGGGACTTTTTTGGGTTAGGGGGTCACTGACCCACAGAAAAATCAGCCAGGGCCACATGCAAGTCAGAAACACACACAAAAAACCCCTCATGGGTGTGGCCCCCAACTAATAAGCAGAAGGAGAGAGAAAATGACTGATACTAGCCTCACTCATGCAACTTGGGGAGCCAGGATTCCCCTTGCACTTCAGCCCCATGGGGAACATAAAGCCTAAGGGCTTCCCCACAGAGCAGGATTAACTCTTCTGGGGATCAAAGGCTAGTAGATTTTGTGGGGCCCCACTAGGCTCTGGGGTGGGGGAAAAATTGGGGGTTCAGTGTGTGGGAAGGGGTTGCTGGGGAGCAGGGTGGAGCTACAGAGTCTGAGCAGGTGATAGAGTGCAGGAGTGGGGTGGGATTGCAGGGTTTGGACAGGAGGTAGGATGCAGGAATGGGCTGGAAGATGCAAGGTCTGGGTGGGAGGGAGGGTCCAGGAGCGGGCTGGAGGTGCAGGCTCTAGACAGGAGGAAGGATTCAGGAACAGACTGGGGGGGGATCAAAGTGGGGGTGAGGGGTCTGGCAGGAAGTAGGATGCAGGTGTGGGGTCTGAGCAGAAGGGTGCAAGACTGGATTGGGATCACGGGAGTCTGGGCGAGAGGGGAATGCAGGAGCAGGCTGGGAGTGGGAGATGGGGGTCTGGGCCAGAGGGAGTAGGGGATGGGGGCACCTGCTCATAGGAAGGGGCACAGGTGGCTCTGCACTTCCATGCGCAGGCAATCACTGCCCCCCTCTGCTCTGATTGGCCAGAAGTCACATCCAATGGGAGCAACTCTGGTGAAACCTACAAGCCAATGCAGTTGCTGATCCTGGCACAGAGCTGTTTCCTCCCCTCTGCCAGGCAGAGCCCGCAGTCTGGATGCTGACCATGGCTTGCTTTGATCTGGCCTGAGAGGTTTGGGCAGTGGTGAGTATGTCACTGGTGCTCCAGCCACATGTGGGAGGCGCCAAACCTTGATGCCCTCTCGCGTGGCTGGAACACCAATGCAGGCTTGCCCAGCTGTGGGAGAGGAGCCCTGAGCCTCGTGAGCTGGATCAAGGCAAGCCGTGGACCATAGGGTCTGCACCTCTGTGCTAGAGAGAAAAGGTGAGTGAGGTAATATCTCTTGTTAGACCAACTTTGTGAGAGAGACATGCTTTTGAGCTTCACCTAGCTCTTCTTCAGGTCTGGGGAACATAGAGTGTCACAGCTAAATACATGCTTGAACAGATTGTTTAGTGTAAGAAGTTAACACACATTTCAAAGGACCATTCAAGATGAAGTGGCCCAGTAACATCTCTCCAGTCATAAAGGGGAAAGGAAGATTGAGTTTCCTTAAGAGAACAGCAAATATAAATTGTTTATATCTCCTCAAATCAGAAATTAGGAAACCCAGTTTAACTTCCCAACAAGCAATTCCCCAAACTTTTTACCCATTCAAACTAAAGAAGATTTTCTTTATTTAACACACTTCAGCGGAGAGACAGAGATTCATCAAAAGAGAAAGGCACATAGTTTCCGAGAGGTTTTGTAGCAATTCCTTCCTTTAGCTTTTCTCTCTGCCTCCCCCTCATTATATCCTGTTCCTATCCACTCAAGTTGCAAGTGTATTACTGTGAAAGAGAAGGAAGGGCTCTTGCCAAAGACATTTGGTTCTATAATTTCTGTGCATTAAATTAGGGAGAGGCATTTCAGAAAGAAGATATGGCTTTTTTTTTTTAATTTAAAGCTTCTCATCCCTGAATTGCAGGAATGTGCATCAATATAGACATTTTCCTAATGAAGCAGTCAGCATTGACCAGGCTTTCCACTAAATGGATCTGCCTGCTTAGGATTGGTTGTCAACTTTCATGAAGGGATTTCTTCTATCATCAGAAAGAAGGGAGGTGAATTGGAGGGCAGAGGTCATCAACTAATGTAGTCCCGATTTACTTGCTTCCAAAGCAGTCTGTCTCCTTGACTGGTTCATGGTGAAACAGTTGTTGAGAGGCTGCTTCAACTGAGGGGGCCAGGACTGATGCAAGGAAACAGCTGAAGGTTGTCTAATGAAATCCAGATGTTCTGTGGTGAGTGCCAGCCAGTGTGTTCTGATTATAAGTGAGAGAGAAGCCCCTACAGTGCATGTCAAATCAGCACCCGCACTGGAGTTAATATAAATCAAGAGAGTTTTGGCTTCCTTTAACATAGTCTATCCACTAGCCATCTGTCCAAGAATGGCCTATGTTTCAGTGATTCATTTTCTTCTCAAACTAAAATGTAACAAGCAGCACATAGTAGTTATCACAGTTTAAGTCCTGGTCCACATTTGTGAGTTATAAATGGAAGGTATATGAGAATAGGCTGAATTTTTCCTCCCTGTGAGGTTTCCTGGAATTAGAACCCTGGGGTAAGGTCTGTTATTTACTAAATGTGTATAGTGCCTAGCACAGCAGAGCTCCAGACTGGCTGAGATCTCTAGGCACAATCACAATATAAAGGTTCAATAATCATGATGTAGTTGCATGGGGGTTCTGATACATGGTGTTTCTCGATTCATGTATATGGGAGCTTACAATCAGAATATTAGTGGGAATTGTTTGAGAAGCATCATATATATTAGTGGTACTGTATAAATGTTTAATACTAATTTTCACTCCCTTTTGAATATAGCATTAAGAATCTGGGACAGATTAGCTCAGTAAATTGATCAAGGGATCTCAAACCTTTCATATCTATGGTAGATAACTGGATTCAGGTTAGTAGTGAACAGCTATTGTACCTAACCCTTTTGTGCTTAAAAATAAGTAAATATTCTGCAGTAATTATATAAAGTAACATATCACCTTAAATAATGACACTGTGGTGTTTAAAAGCCTCAAAGGGGTAGCCATGTTAGTCTGTAGCTTTAAAAACAATGAATAGTCTTATGGCACCTTAGAGATTAACAAAAATATATATAGTATCATGAGCTTTCTTCGTGGGCAAAACCCACTTATTCAGATGAGCTGGAAGCTGGAGTGAAAATAAAGGAATCCAGAATTTATAACAGAAAAAGAAGGGAAGAAAAAAAATTGTAACCTGTCAATTGTAGTATAAGTGCTAATGAGGCTAATTGAGTGGGCTGAAAGTGCCCCATGTTTAGCTTTTGATGTAATGAGGTGTTAAATGCAGGGAAGGCTGGGTTTATAATGCAACATCTAGTTAATGCCTTTGTTCAAGTCCAGGGAAACTGTCAAATTTGCATATGAAGGTTGATTCCCCACACTGCACTTGAACAGGAAGATGATGTCTGTTTGGGTCTGTTGTTTGCACTTGCATAGAAGGTGATGACTATTTCGATCTGTTGTTTGACCTTCGTATGCAAATTTGACACTGTTTCCCTGGACTTGAACAAAGACATTAACTGGATGTCACATTATAAAGTAGCAGTTGTCACAATAGCTGACAAAGGATTCTTAGAGAGACAAGGTGGGTGAGGTAGTATCTTTCATTGCACCAATTTCTGTTGATGAAAGAGATGAGCTTTCGAGTGCCTTTGGTTCAGGACTCTTAGTCATACATATGACCATTAAAAGGAAGGAAAACTGTACCATCTTTTGGAGAACAAGCATCCATTTTCCAAAATAAACCTATTGAATTCCTCAGAGAAAAGGCTGGATTAACAAAATCTAGACTGTTTTACTGAGTGGCAATGCTGCAAATATTAAAACTCTCCGAGTATCCGACTTAGCATTATTACAAATAGTGAAAAGCTTCATGTAATTGGGGAAATGTTGATTGTGCTTTGTGTCTTGGACATTTTTCTGGGAATTGCTGCCACCAGTCAGGTAAAATAAGTTTCCCTATTCTGTGATTCAGTTAGCTGATGAATTGATGACATGGCTGCAGATGTTCAGGAATAGTTGTTTAGTAGAGTTCAGAAAATCCAGTTCTGATCAATACAACTGGATAAAACTACAGATGTGTTCTTTGCCCAATTTTTAACCTTTAGATGGTTTACTTGGGAACAATACATATACAAGGACTTCCTGATTGCTGTGCACTGACAGGAGGCTCCTCAGGAGAAATTTTTTTGAAGTTTTTAAATAATCAGTTTTTGCAGCTGGATTGTATTGACATCACTGTTTCAATATTTGCATTGATGAAGCCTGAGCTTTGGCAGAAAAACACAGCAACTTTGTGACTAGAACCTAGTCTTGCCTTTTGAAAATATTATTTAGTGCACTGAGAAGATATGGCAACAAAGCGGATACCAGGGCAACTGAAAAAAGTACTTGAGGAGACTTAAAGGTTTTGAATATTTTAAAGGTAAGCCCACTGATCCATGCCTCTTTCTTATTTTGTATGAAAAAATGAGCACTCATTATCCTCAGTTCCTTTTCCACACTGGCTCTTCTTCCACATTTGTTTGTTGGCTTTCATGTGACACAATTCTGAATCGCTTGTTTGAGTTCACAAATGATACAAGGTTTTCTTAGCTAACTTGGCTGCATCCTTGCTGAATATTGATCGGCTTGGCATTTTTAAATGAGTCTCTTGGGATTGTAACATGACACAGATTCTCAGCTATGAGTTGCAATTCCCTGAATAGTTAAATGGAAAGGGGGATCAGCTAAAAGGGAGAAGTGCAGTCTCAGATCAATTCTGATACGGAAAAATAGATACTGGTGTGGAAAAGCTTGAGAACTACTGTATTAAAGGAGTCAGGATTGAGGAAAATAAATGGGATCTCTCACCTGCTACAAGGCAATTTCTATCAAAAAAGTGTCCATGTTCTGTCATTTTACATATCAGGATACCAACCAGATTCCCCTCTGTGGAGAAAGAGAATGGATTGTCTACTTCTGAAGAATTGTATTATACAGAGTATATGAATAAAGTGGAGTGAAAATGTTTTGGCTCTCACTTAAAGTTTTGAGAAGTTAAAAAAACTGTTCTTCAAATGTCCCTGAATATTGCCACTTTTAGGACACTTCAACTAGTTCAGCCTGCACATCAGAACTATAGCTAGCAGTAGCCATTGGAGTGCCCAAGGGCTTCACTAACCCCTCCCTTCATTAAGTGTTGAGCATTCCAGGGCAGGGATATAAAAGGGCAATCTGTGTGTGGAGCTCTGGAATTATTCTGGACTGTTAGCTAGTTTTAAATGTTAGTTGTTACACAGTTAAACTTTATTAGTAGTTAGTTATAACAATAGTAGCAGGGATGAAAGTAACTTAAATTTCTTATAGGTACTGCCCTCGGGGGGAGTGGGGGGGCGCTCTTGGCAGGAGGTTGGGGGAGTATGATATGACAGTGCTTGTAAGAAATGTAAGTGTGATGGAGTGTGGGGGGCTCAGGAGTCAGGGCAGGGGCTGGGAGAGTGCAGGCTCAAGATAGGGATGATGTGGAGCTGCAGGAGTTAGGGCTGGGGGCATGGGAGGCTCAGGGCAGGGGCTGAGGTGTGTGGGAGGAGGAATGCAAAGGGGCAAGGGCACCATTTAGGGCTGAAGCCCCCCCCCCCCCGAGTTTCATACTGGGATGCTGCTTGCTTTTCCCTTTCCTGTCACTGTCAGGATGTGAGAGGGAAGCACACAGCATGAATCACTTACTCTTCTGCCCTCTTCCCTCCCTATCCAGGAGTGAGAGGAATGTACACAAGTTGTATACTTTCTTCTTGCTCCCTGACCATGATGGGGAGGGGGAAGAAGAGTGTCTCAGTATGAATGGGGGGGGGAGCAGGGGGTTTCAGCTATCCTGCCCTCCCTAAATGGTGCGCAGGGGATGTGGCTCGGAGACAGGGCAGTCCCAGACCAGTTGTGAGGGGGCGCCTCCAGCCAGCCACTTTCACTTTCCTGGCTACCTGCTGCTTAGTGAGGCAGCCTGCAGGAGAGCCCCCGGGAGGCAGGCTGGGAGCAGGCCACACCTCTTCCTGCAGCAGAGTGACCCAGCACTGGCTAGCTCCTTCTTTCCAGAGCAGTGCACAGGGCACACCACCTTATTTCACCTCTGAGTGGCAGTATAGTTATCTGCTTTAGTATGGAATCAAAGAATTAAAAGATGTTTAATCTCCAGTGTTTTTTCTAGTATCAGATACATATGCTAGATTCTGGCATTTCTAGGTGAAGGACATTCATTCTTAAAGTGTTCAATTTGTATAATGTTCCCATCTAGAGCAATGAAAGAAAGACAGAATGGGCTTCAAGCAATTCTGTTGCAAGAAGCAGTAATAGCAAAGCCATCTGTTAGAAAGGATAGATCTTTTTCCTCTGCCTCTAATTCTAAGGGATCCAGTGATAAAGATCAGAGAAAAAAATTCTCAGAAGTGTTGGCAGTTATGCCAGTCCTGTTAGTAAAGACATCACTGCTAAGACAGATCTGATTACCCAGTCCTCAGTGGTGTCATCAACTTTGAAAAAAGTTACTCCATGGGAGAAAAAAAATGGTTTAAGTCAGCTAGATTTAAGGAACTAACACTTGGTGTCTATCATCTCTGGAAGGTGAGATAATGTTATTCAAATCCAATACTTTTGGATCCAGATGAACTGGTTCTAAAAGTGAAAAGTAAGGAACCAGTAGCTTAAAGAAGTGACAGTTGAGGCGCCATGTCAGATAATAGTCGAGATCTGTCTTTGGTTCAGAGAGAGCTCAAACTAGTGACAGAAATAGAACAAATATGTGAAGGGAGAGGTTGTGTAGAAGAATTTAGATTTTTTTTCTTCCACCACTTAAAATGCTTTCTGCTTCCCCAGAGAATGTTTTTCTGGTGTCTTTTTCCATTCAAGGGTATTGTTTTCTCCCATTCTTTCTGAACCAATAATAACCTTGGATTACAGGCGGAATATGGATCATATCTACACAGAGATTAATATGATCAGAGGCTCCCATATATCTCAACTCCATCTGTATAGGCACATGTACGATTGGATCTGAGTAAGGATTTCTGACCAGTCTGGTAAATACAATCTTGAATTCAGTGGCCACAATGGCTTTCTCCAGTATATTGTCAATAATTCCCTGTGTGTGGGAATAGATTTTCACCACTTTGGTTCAGAGAGGGGGTGCATCTACCAGATCAAAAGGATATGAATCTTACAGGGCCAGTCAGCCTGAATAAATTTCCTGCAGTTGTTAGGGAAGTTTTATCAAAGAAAGAGGAATTAATGGTGCTGCAGGAATCCATGTGGGGAACAATTGTGAAAATGGGGGTGGGCACTTCAGCTTCATTAACTGCAAAGGATGCAGTTGGCATTTCATGAGTTAGTGGATCATATGGCAGAGACATTGGATATTCCCTTAGTTTCAAATGAGAAATCATCTCATCCAGTTTTTCATATATAGGAAGCAGCTTACTAGCCAAAGGGTTACCTTTTCTGATTAGAAGTGGGGGGGGGGGTTTCCACCCAGCCAGGCAGCAGCGGAATAATTCTTCATCTTCTCAACTTTTATTGAAGAAGGCTAACAAATTGTATCTACTTCCTCAGGAAGGTCTGACTATGTTACACATACCCACCTGCCATCCAATTCATTAGTCCTAGAAGCATCATTATGAAGATCAGAACGTACACAGGTACACGCCATTCTCTCTTAAAAATAGGGCCCTACAAAATTCATGGTCTATTTTGGTCAATTGCATGGTCATAGAAATATTAGTAAATAGTAAATTTCATGACTTCAGCTATTCAAATCTGAAATGTCATGGTGTTGTAACTGTAGGGATCCTGGTCCAAAAAGGATTGAGGTTGGGGGTATGCAAGATTTATTTCTTCAATTAATAGGTCTGTTGGCATCAACCACATCAGTGATACCATATTCTTGTTTTAGATAAGGGATTTTCAGCACTAGTTAGCAATAAGTTACAAATCAGGTTTAGACAACATGTTTCAAAAATTAATAATTCCACAGCAGATGTAAAATAAAGTCACATTAACAACCCACCCTCAGTTCCTTCCCCAGGTACACTAATCTTCCACATTAACCTACCAGCTTTCTTCCCCCAAACTATATAGAACACATTTGGAGAAATGATGCATATCCTAGACCAGAAGTCTCAAACTCCCTGTCTGTGGGCCATCCCCAGCTGGAGCACTTACACAGTCCAGGCCGCGAGTCCTAGTGGGCCAGGAAGGGGGCTGTCTGTTCCTGTTTCCATATCCCAAGCCTCTTCACTTCCACCGCCCTCTCCCTCTCATGATACTCTGTCCCCAAGGGATGTGGCCTTGGGGATTTACAGGGGAGCTGACACAGGGCAGCAGCAGCAGTCGGGACCCCCCACAGTCCCCACAGCAGCAGGAGCTGTGGGGAAGTGGAGTGCACTCAATGGCTACACTAGCTTTCTGTTTGGAGAGAACTGAGCCATTTAGAGCTTCACCAAAACTATTTATATCCATCACAAAACAGTCTCAAGGTACTGTCATATCCATTCATTTGTACTATCAATTAAACGCCACACAATGTCCAGTGGGGATCAGAATGCACTCTGCTAGTTCCATTTCAGCCTCAATAGCATTTCTAAACTATCAGAGGGGTAGCCGTGTTAGTCTGAATCTGCAAAAGCGGCGAGGAGTCCTGTGGCACCTTATAGACTAACCGAAGTGTTGGAGCATAAGCTTTCGTGGGCAAAGACCCACTTCGTCAGATGCATGTAGTGGAAATTTCCAGAGGCAGGTAATTTCCACTACGTGCATCTGACGAAGTGGGTCTTTGCCCACGAAAGCTTATGCTCCAACACTTCGGTTAGTCTATAAGGTGCCACAGGACTCCTCGCCGCTATTTCTAAACTACTTTCCCCCCATAGACATATGTAAAGCTGCCACCTGGGCCTCCAAACACACCTTTGTTAAACATCATGCAGTCACACAAGGCCTGGAGGTGGATACACAGTCCTCTCAGTCCTGTTTCTTGTTAGTCAATCACTCAGACAAATAAGTTTGTTTACATTTGCAAGAGATAATGATGCCCACTTCTTGTCTAAAGTGTCACCTGCAAATGAGAACCATTCTCACATACTGTTGTAGCCACAGTCAAAAGATATTATATGCCAGATGTGCTAAAGATTAATGTTTCTTCATGCTTCAGTCACTATTCCAGGAGACATGTGCCCATGCGGATGACAGGTTCTGCTCAATAACAATCCACATCACTGCAGATTGACACATGTTCATTTTCATCATCTGAGTCAGATACCTCAAACAGAAGATTGATTCTTCTTCCAGTGCTTGCTTATGTCCATTCCACTTAAGTGTGCGCTCGCCATGTGCACAAGTTCCGGAAGCTTTTTACCCTTAGCAGTACCTGTTGGGCCAGCCAGGGAGCCCTCTGGAGTGGCACTGTATATTGGCGCTGGTATATTGGTGCATATATACCCCTGCTGGCCCTCCACCCCCTCAGTTCCTTCTTACCTCCCGTGAGGGTTGCTGGAACACTTTGCTTGCTTTATGCAAGTGTGCCCTTAGCACTCTTATCTCTGTAGATAGTTCTGTAGTTCTTATATTTTTTTTAGCGTGGTAGCCGAGTTAGTCTGTAACAGGAAAAACTTTAAAAACAACAAATAGTCTGGTAGCACTTTAGAGACTAACAAAACATGTAGATGGTATCATGAGCTTTCGTGGGCACAGCCTACTTCTTCAGATGACCAGAGTGTTGGATGTTCAGAACCAAAATAAATAAGAGGAAGGAGGGGGAGGAAAGAAAGAACGAAAAAATTGGAGGGGGCGAGAAAAAGAGGCAGTGGGTAGATAAATATCAGAGGGAAAGCCGAGTCAGTATGCAACAGGAAAAACTGAAAATCAACAAATAGTCTATTGGCACCTAAAGACTAAATAGCTAAAAGAGGCAGATAAGAACCATTAGTTTGCAATGTAAAGGAAGAATACTAACTCTAGATTCTACACAGACATAAAGAACCATTGGCACCTTCGTTGGTTGGTTGATAATGTCCCAGCCATCCAGTATCGCGATTTAGACCATTTGCATGAGAATTAAACTTGTGAATGAAATGGAGTTCCAATCCTTCTCTGTGTATTTGGTTTGTGGAATTGGTCTGTACCAAAACAGCAACTTGGAGATCCCTTACTAATGAGTATCCAGGGAGGTTAAAATGGTCACCAACAGGTTTCTGTATGTTTCCTTTTCAGATATCTGATTTGTGTCCATTAATTCTTTCCTGTAGGGACTGTCCAGTTTGTCTAATATATATTGCAGTGGGGCATTGCTGGCATTTGATGGCATAGACCGCATTACTGGATGTGAAGTTAAATGAGCCTCTGATTTGGTGGCTGATGTGGTTGGGTCCAGTGGTGAATTCGCTTGTATAGATATGTAGAAATGTATTTACCCACTGCCTCTTTTTCTCTCCCCCTCCCCCCTCCAATTTTTTCCTTCCTCCCTCCCCCTTCCCTTATTATTTATCTTTAGTTCTGGACATCCAGCACTCCGGTCATCTGAAGAAGTGGGCTGTGCCCATGAAAGCTCATGATACCATCTACATGTTTTGTTAGTCTCTAAAGTGCTACCAGATTATTTGTTGTTTTGTAGTTCTTATAGTTAGTGTTATCTTAGTTGATAGTTCATTGAAGTACTTAGCAGATACTTTCATTCTCTTTTCTTCCTTCCTCACCCCCCCCCCCCCCCCCCCCAGGGCGGGGGGAAGGGGGAATACCAGGGCCTCAAGGCTTCAAGCCCTGCATACACTGTCTGAAACCTATGCCCTGCGGAAACCTGCACAAGAAGTGCTTGAAGTGCCTTTGAGAAGGCCATCTGACAGACTCCTGTAAGATTTGCCAGTCCTTTAAACCAGTGTTTCTCAATCTTTTTTTTTTTTTTTTTTTATAAAGTACCCCTTTAAAAAAAAAAAAAGTACCCCCAATACCGAGTTTTCAGACACACAAAATTTTTTCTACCATTGCAACACATTTGTTTAAACAACTTAATCATAGCCGGATGGGCGATGAAATTTTCGGGTATAAAAAAATACAAAAATAATTAAGTGCTGTAAAACTTAAAACAAAAATTCAGTTTTCTCCAAATTTCAGTTGTGTTGACGTACCCCACAGACTTCTCTCAAGTACCCCTAAGGGTACTCGTACCACTGGTTGAGAAACAGGGCCGGCTCGAGCCGTTCCTGCGCCCCGGGCTGTGGGCACGCAACGCATATGCAGCCCTGTGCGCTGCACACCTTACAGCTGCCATCAGGCGCCCCCCATAGGTTGGCGCCCTGGGCAGCTGCCTGGCGAGCCCCCCCCCCCTTAATCCAGCCCTGTTGAGAAACACTGCTTTAAACCGAGGACTAAGCAGGAGCTCCAGACTTAAACTGCTGCTGATGTAGTCCACGCTGCAGCCTGCGGCCCCGGAACCAGCAGAGTCAGTAAGGAGGGCACCTGAGCCAGTATGGGGCATGGAGTCTGCACCTAGATGCTCTGGAGTGTCGGAACACCGCTCATCACTGAGGCACTGTTCTCAGTCCCCGGTACCAAGTGCAGGCAAGAGAGCAAGGAAAGGAAAATTGCCCTCTAGGCGGGACCAGGAGATGCGTCCGTGTGGGGGACACCCCGGGACTTCATCACCGCCCAGACACAGTGAGGCTCCCGCGCACCACAGGCACAGATCGCACCCCGCATGGACCGTAGTCCCGAAGTGCAGGACCTCTCAGGGGAAGATGTCTCTTTTCCGTCGACCCTGGACACCTTTGCTGCAGCTCAGGAGTTGATTGAACTGACCTCCTCCTGGGACCGGCGCCATGCAGTGCGGAGCCGTATGAAGGCCGTGAATGGCACGGCTTCAGAGTGGGGTCAACCCCACTGGGGGGGGTGGGGGATGGCACGAGCCCCATCGTCATGGACCTGGGCGGAGCAGCACCATTCCGGCATCAATGGCTCCTCCGGCTGTGGCATCGGCACCATCACACCGACAGCACTGACACAAGAGTGTGCGTTCTTCTCTTCCTCCCCCCCGCCCGACACCGACACAGCCACATCAGGACAAACCAGCAGCCATGGGGTACCATAGCCGGCACCAGGAACAAGAGGCACCGACGGCACCACCATGGTCCGCGTCTGAGTATTCTTCTGAGTCAGACAGAGTCCTTTGTGTCAAGGGCCTCGTCAAACTGGTCATCGAGGTCTGATCGTTCGAAGTCTCCTCACCGGTGCAGATCTCGGCACCTGTCTCAACCCTACCACCATTCCCGTTCGAGGCGTCACTTGCAGAAGGCTAGCCCACCGCTGTCTCAGGTGTCGCTTCCACAATGGCAGCCATCAACCTAGTGGCCTTTTTGGATTCTAGATTGGGATCAGTCTCAGTGCACTCAGGGCACAGAGTGACCCCTTTGGCCACTCCACTAACTAGGGCCCCGACTTCCGCATCCAGGGCCAGCCCCTCGGGATCACCAGGGGAGCATGTTCCCCTGAGCCAGCAGCTGACCACGGAGACCCCAGCCCAATCACAGCCCATCGGGTCTCAGCCGGTGTTGCCTCCGGAGGAGCCACTGCCCCCAAGGGACTCCTCGTTCCCTTCCCCCAGTGAGGCTCTGGGGGACCCGTCCCCAGCCATGCTCGCCATGGATATGCGCATCCGCCAGGATCTTCTCAGGAGATTAGCCCAAAGTTTAAGGGTGCAAGCAGAGGAGGTAGCAGAGGAATCTGACCCCATGGTCAGCATACTGACAGTGGATGCCCCTGCTAAGATTGCCCTCCCCCTGAACAAAACAGTGGCCAAAATCACAAAAAATCTTTGGCAGACTCCAGCGTTCATCCCCCTGACGCAGAAAGGGGTGGAGAGGGGGTACTTTGTACCACAGTCAGGCCACAAGCAGTTGTTTCCCCCCACCGCTAGGCTCAGTTGTGGTACAGGATGCTTGTGAGAGAGAGAGGCAGGAGCAATCTGTGGCCACCCCGAAGAGCAAGGAGCCCAAGAAGCTCGATCTCTTGGGTCGAAAGGCATACACGACAGCGGGGTTGCAGCTGAGAATTGCTAACCAGTGAGGAATGCTCAGCCGCTATGCCTATAACTCCTGGATGGCGGCTGACAAGTTCAGGTCCCAACTCCTGAAGGAGTTGCAGCAAGAGTTCAGGGCCTTAACGGAGGAGGGTAAGGTGATATCTCGCACAGCCCTTCAGGCAGCCCTTGATGCTGCAGATTCTGCAACACGCTCAATGGCCACGGGCATTGTCATGTGGAGAAGCTCATGGCTTCAGGTCTCAGGCATTCTGCCTGAAGTCCAGACTGCATTACAGACTTGCACTTTGAAGGCTCAGGGTTCTTCTCAGAACAGACTGACTGCAAGTTGCATAGTCTGAAAGACTCAAGGGCGACGTTGAAGTCCCTGGGCATACACACCCCTGCCCCTCAGCATTGCCCACTGAATCCCAGGTCACAGAGGCCGTTTCAACAGAGGCCCAGACAGACAGGACTGGGTGATAATGGCAGGGGTGCCAGGAGGTGCTCTTGGTTGGCTTCTGAGCAACCCCAGGGGCCCCCCAACAAATCTCAGGGCCCGAGATTGGTCTTTTGAAGGTTTGCCCGAGGGTGGATTACCAGCCCCGAATCTAGATTGGCCAGTGTTGCCTCCAGACTGTCCCCCTACCATCGCTCCTGGCTCTCCATCACCTTGGATTGGTGGATCCTAGAGACAGTGGCAAGGGGATACTCTAACCCCTTCCTCTCCTCCCCTTCTTCCCACCCCCCTTCCCAGTCCCTCTGCAGGAACCCCTCTCACAAGCACCTTCTTCGTCAAGAGGTCTCTTCGCTCCTGTCATTGGGGGCGGTAGAAAAGGTTCCACCCGCATTTCGAGGGCAGGGATTTTATTCCGATACTTCCTCATTCCAAAGGGGGCCTCCGCCCCATCCTAGACCTCAGGGGGCTCAATGCCTTCATAAGGAAGTTGAGGTTCAGGATGGTGACGCTGGCCACCATTATTCCCTCGCTTTATCTAGGGGACTGGTATGCTGGCCTTGACTTGAAGGACACGCACTTCCACATTTCAGTTGTCCCTCATCACAGAAAGTTCCTGCGTTTCCTGGAGGGTGGGGACCACTACCAGTTTGTGGTGCTGCTGTTTGGCCTCTCTACTGCCCCGAGGGTATTCACTAAATGTATGGCAGTGGTTGCCGCTTTTCTCAGGAAGAGAGGGCTTCGTGATTTCCCTACCTGGACGACTGGCTCATCGGGGCTGCTCCAGAGATCAAGTGTTATCCCACATAGCCCTAGCCAGGGAAACCTTTTCCCAGTTGAGACTCTTGCTGAATGAGACCAAGTCAACCCTCATCCCTACTCAAATAATCGAGTTTGTGGGAGTAAAGTTGGACACTACAGAGGGGCGAGTGTCTCTACCGAGCTCCAGGTTTGTGGCCATGAGGGACATTATTCAGCGTCTCCAGGCCTCTCCTATGACAATGGCAAGGCACTGCCTAAGGCTATTGGGCCATGTGGCGGCATGCATGCATGTAGTGCGCTATGCCAGGCTATGCCTCCGACCCCTGCAGGCCTGGTTGGCAAGAGTCTACAGACTGACTCGCAACCTCATCGACTTGGTGGTGACTGTCCTGCCAGAGATCCTGTCCACCCTGGACTGGTAGCTGAAGGAGAGCGAGGTCTGCTCCGATATTCCCTTCGCCCAGCCTCCCCTCGCCATGTAGTTGGTAACGGATGCCTCTGATACCAGGTGGGGAGCACACCTAGAGGACCTATGGACTCAAGGTATGAGGTCCCACGCGGAGAGGTTATTGCACATCAATGTCAGGGAACTGAGAGCCGTGCATCTAGCATGCCAAGCATTCCTGCCCAAGCTGAGGGGCAACATGGTTTCTGACCTGCTAGACAACACAGCAGCGATGTTTTATATCAGCCAACAGGGTGGTGCTCAATCCTCTCCCTTCTGTCAAGCCATAGCCCTGTGGGACTTTTGCGTCGAGCAGGAGATTCAGCTGCAGGCCGCCTACCGTCGGGGTCCTGCAACACACTAGCAGACCAACTCAGCAGGGCTTTCTTAGCCCACGAATGGTCTCTCAAGGAGGAAGTGGTGCACAGTCTCTTCTGGAGGTGGGGGACTTCCCTCCTAGACCTCCTTGCATCACAGACCAACAAGAGGTGTGCCCGGTTCTGCTTCATGCCGAGGGCAGGCCCCAGGATCGATGGGGGATGTCTTGACAACTCCTGTATACCTTTTTCCCCCTTGCCTCTCTTTCACGAGGTCCTCCTGAGAGTCAGCAGGTACAGCACTTGTACACTACCCTAGTGTCTCTATCGATGGAGGACCCCATTGCCCTCCCGCTCATGCCAGACTTCCTGATGCAGGAGCTGGACATGGGGTATCTGTGCAACCCAAACCTCCAGTCCCTTCACTTCACAGTGTGGAAGATCCGTGGTTGAAGTGGGGAGAGCTCCTCTGTTCAGACTGGGTCAGACGGTACTGGTGGAGAGTAGAAAGCCTTCCACTAGAGCAACCTAGCAGGCCAAATGGAGAAGGTTTTTATCTTGGGTCTCTCAGAAAGGGGAGGTCGCTCATTGGGCCCCCATCCCTGTGATTTTAGACTACCTCCTCGACCTCAGGCAGCAGGGGTGGTCCACCTCTTTGGTGAGGGTACACCTGGCAGCCATTGCATCTTTTCACCAGGGAGAAGAGAAGAGGGCTCAGTCTTTACCCATGCAATGGTCAAGTGCTTTCTGAAGGGTATGGATAGGCTCTACCCTCCTGTTAGGCAACCCATTCCACAGTGGGATTTGAATCTGGTGCTCCAGGCACTCATGTGACCCCCGTTCGAACAGATGGCTACATGCTCCATCACCCCCTCTCTTATGGAAAGTGGCCTTTCTTGTGACTATTACCTTGGCTAGGAGGGTGTCTGAGTTGCGAGCCCTTTCTTCAGAGCCACCGTATACGGTGTTCTCCAAGGACAAGGTGACACTCCGCCAGCACCCCGCTTTTCTCCCTGTTCCATATGTCCCAAGAGATTTTCCTGCCAGTTTTCTGGCCCAAGTCACATGCAAATGAAAAGGAACAGGCACTTCACACGTTAGATGTCAGAAGGACCCTAGCCTTTTATTTAGAGAGGACAAAGCAATTTCGTAGGTCAGCCCAGTTGTTTGTCGCTATAGCCCAGAGAATGAAGGGCTTCCCCATCTTGGCCCAGTGCTTGTCCTCATGCATCACGACTTGCAGGGCGTTTTATGAACTCAAGGGAAAACAGGCCCCACCTCTCACAGCGCACTCCACCAGAGCCCAAGCCTCCTCTGGCTCAGGTGCCAATCCTAGACATATGTAGAGTGGCCACATGGGCATCAGTCCATACCTTTACCACCCATTACGCGATCACACAGCAGGCAAGGCAGGATGCAGGTGTTGGTAGAGCAGTGCTGCAGTCTATTTCTACTTAGATTCCGACCCCACCTCCATAGGCCTGGCTTGGGAATCACCTAAGCAGAATGGATATAAGCAAGCACTCAAAGAAAAAACAGTTACTTACCTCGTAACTGTTGTTCTTCGAGATGTGTTGCTTATATCCATTCCAATCCCATCTACCTCCCCTTCATTGGAACATCTGGCAAGAAGGAACTGAGGGGGTGGAGGGTCAGCAGGGGTATGTGTGTGCCGATATACTGGCACCACTCCAGGGGGCTCCCAGGCTGGCCCAACTGTTACTGCTAAGGGTAAAAAGCTTCCAGAACTCGTGCACATGGGCGGGCGCACATATAAGTGGAATGGACATAAGCAACATATCTCGAAGAACAACAGTTACGAGGTAAGTAACTGCTTTTTTTTCTTTTTTGGTGGTTTGGGTTTTGTAGTTTCCACTTCAGAGTATTGCTCTTTTAAAACTTTAAAACAGTATGCTCCACACCTCATCCCTCAAATTTTGGAAGGGAATCCAGATTTTTAAACCTTTGGTTAATTGCTGTATCTATGTTTAGAATCTTACATTGGTATCTTCTTTGTGTTCTGTGAAATCTGCCGTGAAAGTGTTCTTAAAATGAACATGTGCTGAGTTATCATCCGAGAGTGCATGCAGTATGAAATATATGGCATAATGTGGGTAAAACAGAGGAGGGGACAGTTCTCCCCCAAAGAGTTAAACCTCAAATTTAATCAACACTTTTTTTTTTTTAACTAGCATCATCAGCATGGAAGCATATCCTCTGGAGTGGTGGCCAAACTATGAAGGGGCATATGAATGATTAGCATAATTGTCATGTAAATACCTTGCAATGCTGGCTATCTTGGCCCCTCTCAGTCTTCTCTTTTCTAAAATAAACAAGCCCAATTCTTTCAGTCTTCCTTCATAGGTCATGTTTTCTAGACCTTTAATCATTTTTGTTGCTCTTCTCTGGACCTTCTCCAATTTCTCCACATCTTTCTTGAAATGTGGTGCCCAGACTATAAAACAATGTTCCTAAGAAAGAAAAGAAGACACATTGCTTGGGATGTTTAAAACCAACCAGCTTTCTCTTTCTGCATTGCTAAATGGAATGGGTACAGAAAAGGTTGGACAGAATTGCACAGGATAATGAAATGGATCTTTTCTTAAGTCTCTGTGTTAGATGGTTGAGTGGTTGATGCACTTATATGGTGCAAGAGCAGGTAGGAAAGAAGTGCAGGAGTTTTGTTCAGAGAAGAGATGAAGTTGTTGATTACTTTCATGAAGATGAGTTTAGATGGGTGCTATGTTTTAAACAGTGAATGGTCCTGCAGCACCTTAGAGACTAACAAAAAATGTAGATAGTATCATGAGCTTTCATGGGCACAACCCACTTCTTCAGATGAATGGAACAAGAGGTCCAGAGGTACAAATAAATAGCAAAAAAAAAAGTGGAGATGGGGAGGACAAGGGAAAAAATCACCTTGTTAATTAAAGTGTCCATACTAAATAAAGCTAATTAGTGGGCTGTAAGTGCCCGATACTTAGCTTTTGAAGTCATTTGGATGTTGAATATAACAACCCATCCAGTTCATGTCTTTGTTCAATCCTTGATTAAATGTGTCAAATTTGCATATGAAGGCAAGTTCCACATTTTCTAGATGGTTTTTTAAATTGCTTTGTAAGACTATAGTCACTTGAAGATCCATTAATGAGTGCCTGGGCAATTTCAAATGTTCCCCAACAGGTTTCTGTGTGTTACCATTTCGAATATCTGATTTGTGTCCATTAATCCTTTGTTGCAGAGACTGTCCAGTTTGGCCAATATATATGGCAGAGGGGCACTGATGGCATAGATCACATTAGTGCATGTGCAGTTGTATGAGCCTCTGATGTGGTGGCTTATGTGGTTAGGTCCTGTGATGATGTTGCTTGTATAGATGTGTGTACAGAGTTGGCACTGGAGTTTATTGCAGGGGTGGGGTTCCTGGGTGAGTATTTTTGAGGTGTGATGCATGATTGCTCGAAAGAATTCATTTCAGGTTAGGGGGTTGTCTGTAGGCAAGGATTGGCCTGTCCCACACGGCCTGTGAGAGTGAGGGGTCATTTTCCAGGATAGGTTGTAGTTTGTTAATGATGCACTGGAGGGGTTTAAGTTGGGGGTTGTAGGCGATGACTAGTGGTGTTCTGTTGTTTAGTTTCTTGAGCCCATCTTGAAGAAGCTGATGCCTGGGTACTTGTCTGGCTCTGTCAATCTGTTTTTTTCACTTTAAGAATGCCTGATAGAGATCCTGTAGCTGTTTGTGTCTGTCTGTGGGATTGGAGCAAATCCGGTTGTATCTTCTTTAAAATAGATTCATCATTCTAAGACTTGTATACCCTGACATGCCAATAAAAGTTTTGAAATTGATCCAGAAAGAATGAGGCATTTGGATTCAAGGCATTAATAATTATATGTTTCACTTGCATTTGTGAAGGAAGAAAATAGCAAACTAATTTCTTTGCTCAAAAAGAGAGTGATACTTGAGGTGAGGTAAAGAATGAGTCCAAAGGAGTTCCCATCAGCCTCATTAGAGATTGAGAGAAACCAAATCTTAACTCTTCGAAGAGAGCTTTCAACTTCATCGAATAATGAGTTGGTTTTCCACAATTCCAGTGAATAGTAATCTCTGATTGCATATCTTGGGGTATGTCTAGACTGCATCCCTCTGTCAGCAGAGGGATGCAGATTAGGCAGGTCGACATTGCAAGCGAAGTGGGGATTTAAGTATCCCGCGCTTAATTTGCATAAAAATGACCACCGTTTTTGCCAACTCAGCACTTTGTCGGCACAAAGAGGCAGTCTAGAGGGGGATCTGTCGAGAAAGAAAGCCTTTTTAGACAGATCCCTTATGCCTCCTACAAGGATGTTTATCGGATCTATCTAAAAAGGCTTTCTTTCTCGACAGATCCCCCTCTAGACTGCCTCTTTTTGCCAACAAAGTGCTGAGTCGGCAAAAACGGCGGCCATTTTTATGCACATTAAGCGCAGGATACTTAAATCCCCACTTCATTTGCAATGTCGACAGAGGGATGCAGTCTAGACATACCCTTGGTGTTTCCACACTTACGTCCTTCTTCCTCATCATCTACATCAGTATTTAGCTGCTTGTATTTTTAAAAGGCATTCCTTTCCTCAGTGACTGAGATCACACCTACTCCTGTATTGTACATCTAGAGAAAGAATGATGCTTAAGAGGAAGATGTAAAGCCCCATAAGGCACTCAGAAAGCTGAGCAATACCTGATGAATTAGAGCTTTTTCACTTCAGTACCCTGATCTCTTTTTACCCTGAAGCATGAGATTTGGTTACCCCCTGTTATCTTAGATTAGGGAGCATAGAGGCTCTGTTTGCATACAGGACTCACAGAATTATGAAATTAGAGACCAGCTGCTTGTGTTACCTTCTGTTAATGGACTGATGGTGGTGACTACAACTCCTCACAGTGCACATGTATATATTGGTATCACATTCTAAATGCCAAAGCATCCTAACCTTGGGTAAACAATACATAATTTTTGTACTGATGCTCCACAGAAGTCATGGATTCTCTTTCCTTAGGTGTATAACTTTCCCTTTCCATCCTGTTCTACTTAGATCAGAAAAAAATTTATTTACCAGAAGAAAGATGCTACCATGTGTAATTTCTCTAAGGTAGAAGGTGTTGCTGTGGTGGGGACCAAGACAGAGAGAGAGATTTTCTGTCTTTTGCCTGTGGGAGACTGTGAGGATTCTATTGCTCTCTGCCATTTACTTCCCTGATAGGGAACTCAATATTATACTAACAAATGCCCCATGCAGGGTGGAGCTTTTGGAAACTTAACCATTAGAACAGAAATAGCATACTCTACTCCTCTAGCATTGCTAGGAATCTTCTGATAAATGGGTTTGCCTGAAAATGTCAATTTGTTGAACCTGAACTATTTTGCAGAACCATAGCAAGATCAATGAATATTCAACAAGCCAGGCAGTGTCCCAGCAAAAACCTTCCTTCTTTCCAGCCAGCTCACCTGATGGGCTGCAAGGGACCTCATGGTTCCAGATTCCAAGGTAGACCTTCCTCATGGACTGTCCCAATGCCAGGAAGCTCAGAGACTCTAGGATCAGCAGCTCCAGGGCAGCCCCAATGGGCAGGCAAACTGGGACCCAAGCCTTTCAGGTTCCACAGTTCTGTGGCAACTGTGTCACAAAGATTGCCTCTGAGTTAGGAACTCTTGGGCTTCAAGGGTCTCTGGCTCAGTGGAAGCTTCTTCATTGAGAGCTTATAGAATCCTAGGCTGCATGACTCCAGGAGCATGGTGAGTTAGTTGCCCCAAGAGTCAGGCAGCCCAGGGAGGCAGCTGGCCAAGATATAGTCCATATCGAGCAGCTGCCCAGAATTGTGGATCCTGGAAGTCCTGGCAGCTGTGATCTGAAATTGATGTGATTCTTGTCAGTGTCACTGCTGCTATTCAGTTGTGGGCAGCAGTGAAAGAGGCAAGAATCATGTCAATTTCAGGGTCCCAGGAAGCACATTTCAATTTCCAGTTTGCAATAAATAAACATTTTTATTCTCAATTGAAATTAACCCAAATTATGAAACACTGAAATGTCTTCTGAAACAGAAATTCTGAGTTTTGACCAGTTCTAGTTGTCTCTAAATGGATCTCTGTTGAAACAAGTTTACTCCAGAGAAGGTGACATGAACCCTCAAATCCAGGGATATCAAGGCGATGGCAGAGTTGCTTTCTCATTGTCTTTTTGAGTTAGAATTCATTTTCTGGAGCACCCAGAAATGGCTTTAAGAAGTAGATCAAGATTTGATTTATAATGGAAAGCAAGCTTCAGCCTGAAATATCAAAGACTGCTTACTCTTGCTCAGTACTGCATCCAAAGCATGACTATCATATGGTCACAAGAAAATTGTTGGTCAGCTCTAAGAAACCATTTCAAAGATAGGGGAAAGTACCTTTGTCGTAGCATACTGCATGTCCTTCAATTGCTAATAGTCTAGGAGGAAATTTACATCATAACTTTCAAAAATTTTTAATCCCCAAATTTAAGATTAAATCATTACCACAGTGTGTCATGCATCTGATGAAGTGGGTCTTTGCCCACGAAAGCTTATGCTCCAATACATCTGTTAGTCTGTTAGTCCAATACATCTGTTAGTCCAATACATCTGTTAGAATAAGGTGCCACAAGATTCCTTGTCGCTTTTGCACATCCAGACTAACATGGCTACCCCTCTGATACTTACCACAGTGTAGTTTAGAATACCATGCTTACATATGTCTGATGGGAGCAGGAGGTCTCTTACCTTGAATCGATTATAAAGAAGATTTAGTTTTCTATTTCTTATTGTTTGACTTTAATTAATATGGCAGGACTTTGCCCTTTATCTTATTTCTACTTGCCTCTGATGTGTGTCTTCCACTTCCTTCACAAACATTCATACAGATGTTTTACCTGCCAACTTAAGCTGCATATCAACTGTTTGCATAAAAGAAACAAAGGGAGCTAGCCCATTTGGGCCTGCTTATGTTTTCCATCAATTCTTAGTCATGAGTAGCCCAGGTATCTGTCTTGTTTTTACCACACAGATACTGCTAAGCTATTCTTTTCAGTTCACTGTGAACTTGGCATTTATATACTTAATTTCACCTCTGGGCCCTGGTTAATCTTCAAACCTTTTCCTAAATCAGCCTGTGACTCAGCTGTAGATTCTAGTACCATGCCAGAGTGTGCCTCAGATTTTTGACAGATAAAACCATAGCTTTACTTCCATTACCTAAACCAGAACACTAAATTTCTGCCAACTACTTACATAAATACTGGTAAAAATATTTAATAACCCATAAGAAAACACACACTGTTTAAAGCTTGGAAGACCACAGAGGTTTACTTACTTTGTGGAAATAATTAGTAATGTACATTGATGTTTTGAGAAGTTTTTTTAAATCTATTTTGCCTCCCCTTTCAAGCCTCTTCTGAATCCCACTAACAAGCAGATTAGGTTTCAGTGAGTTGTGCTTGACTGGAGTAAGAAGTGTCTAGAGGTTGAGAGATGTGGGGGAATATGAACTCAGACCATTTTCTGTTTGTCCATCTGTCTGCCTTTCTCCTCATAATTTCCAGATGTTTAAAAATACTTCTTCAAAATTTGATACAACTCTTCCTTTCCTCTTCTCTACTCTTCCCAATCATCAAACTCTGCTTCCCCTTCCTATTGTCAGTCTGATGCTTTTTATGATACTATGGGGAATTTATAAATCGTTTGGCTTCTGTGGTCCCTTTCAAGTCCTCTGGTTGCAAGTAAATCAGTCTAGGTTTTCTGCCCCTGTCCTTTTGTTCCTTCATCCCTACCTTTTCCGCTGCTTTTGTCAGAGCTACATGATTTGCGTCATTGTTTCACTAGGCTTATTGACCTTAGACTGAGGAACTCATTACAGATAAAACAAAAGAGGCAAGATTATCATAGAATCATAGAATACTAGGACTGGAAGGGACCTCGAGAGGTCATCGAGTCCAGTCCCCTGCCCTCATGGCAGGACCAAATACTGTCTAGACCATCCCTGATAGACATTTATCTAACCTACTCTTAAATATCTCCAGAGATGGAGATTCCACAACCTCCCTGGGCATTTTATTCCAGTGTCTGACTACCCTGACAGTTAGGAACTTTTTCCTAATGTCCAACCTGAACCTCCCTTGCTGCAGTTTAAGCCCATTGCTTCTTGTTCTATCCTCAGAGGCCAAGATGAACAAGTTTTCTCCTCCTCCTTATGACACCCTTTTAGATATCTAAAACTGCTATCATGTCCCCTCAATCTTCTCTTTTCTAAACTAAACAAACCCAATTCCTTCAGCCTTCCCTCATAGGTCATGTTCTCTAGACCTTTAATCATTCTCGTTGCTCTTCTCTGGACCCTCTCCAATTTCTCCACATCTTTCTTGAAATGCGGTGCCCAGAACTGGACACAATACTCCAACTGAGGCCTAACCAGCGCAGAGTAGAGCGGAAGAATGACTTCTCGTGTCTTGCTCACAACACACCTGTTAATGCATCCCAGAATCATGTTTGCTTTCTTTGCAACAGCATCACACTGCTGACTCATATTCAACTTGTGGTCCACTATAACCCCTAGATCCCTTTCTGCCGTACTCCTTCCCAGACGGTCGCTTCCCATTCTGTATGTATGAAACTGATTGTTCCTTCCTAAGTGGAGCACTTTGCATTTGTCTTTATTAAACTTCATCCTATTTACCTCAGACCATTTCTCCAATTTGTCCAGGTCATTTTGAATTATGACCCTATCCTCCAGATTAGTCGCAACCCCTCCCAGCTTGGTATCATCTGCAAACTTAATAAGCGTACTTTCTACACCAATATCTAAATCGTTGATGAAGATATTGAACAGAGCCGGTCCCAAAACAGACCCTGGAACCCCACTTGTTATGCCTTTCCAGCAGGATTGTGAACCATTAATAACTACTCTCTGAGTACGGTTATCCAGCCAGTTATGCACCCACCTTATAGTAGCCCCATCTAAGTTGTATTTACCTAGTTTATTGATAAGAATATCACGCGAGACCGTATCAAACGCCTTACTAAAGTCTAGGTATACCACATCCACCGCTTCCCTTATCCACAAGACTCAAGTTATCCTATTAAAGAAAGCTATCAGATTGGTTTGACACGATTTGTTCTTTACAAATCCATGCTGGCTGTTCCCTATCACCTTGCCACATTCCAAGTGTTTACAGATGATTTCCTTAATTACTTGCTCCATTATCTTCCCTGGCGCAGAAGTTAAACTAACTGGTCTGTAGTTTCCTGGGTTGTTCTTATTTCCTTTTTATAAATGGGCACTATATTTGCCCTTTTTCCAGTCTTCTGGAATCTCTCCTGTCTCCCACGATTTTCCAAAGATGATAGCTAGAGGCTCAGATACCTCCTCTATCAGCTCCTTGAGTATTCTAGGATGCATTTCATCAGGCCCTGGTGACTTGCAGGCATCTAACTTTTCTAGGTGATTTTTGACTTGTTCTTTTTATTTTACCTTCTAAAACTACCCCCTTCCCACTAGCATTTACTATGTTAGGCATTCCTACAGACTTCTCGGTGAAGACCAAAACAAAGAAGTCATTGAGCATCTCTGCCATTTCCAAGTTTCCTGTTACTGTTTCTCCCTCCTCACTGACCAGTGGGCCTACCCTCTCCTTGGTCTTCCTCTTGCTTCTAAATGATTAGTGTGGGGTTTTTTTCATCCCATGTTCTAAGGACCTCCTTTTTATGCCGAGGGCTCTGCGACAGAGGTGGAGTGTATAAACCAGAGCTTGCTCCAGAAGTTCATTACATATGAGTGAACTTCTAATGAGAAAGGGTAATACACTGCAGTTTGTAGGAGAGCAGCAGATTGGGAGTAGATGAGTGAGATGGAACACTGGCTGATTTGCAGATACTTTAGAGAAAGCTCATGTGACCAAACTGACACCTGTCCCCACTCCTTTCATTTCACAAATTTTATATAGAGAGATCTTCTTGCTAAAAATAAATCAACACAAGCATAGTACGGAACTTGCATTTTTCAAATATTGGCACATGGAATCATTATACAAACATTATGAAGGTTAGATATGAAAAATAACTCTTGCAGGAAAAAAGTGTTGATATATAATAATGATCTATGTTCATATATTGCACAAGGGAGGAATGCAGATGGAGAGGAATTCTCTGCATACTGCATGCGAGAGATAGTGCATAGACAGGAATTTTTTTTCTTTGTCTGTGGACCAGACACAGGGACAGTGTAGGTGGATTGGCATTTTCCCCAGTTGCAGGAATGGTGTGAACAGACAAGAATTTAATGCCTTTGTATGTGTATGTTGCATATGGGGCAGTGAAGTTTTAGCAGATGCAGGACCACACAATTCACTGTACCAAGAAAATTCATAATATTTAATTTAGTTTAGTGTAGCAAAACTCCTGCTCCTAAGGAAGACAGTTTATTGTACTTCTCCCTCCAGCAATTATAATAAAAGCTGTCGGCCGGATTAAAGGATGCAAGCAAAGCAAAGAGAAACGGAAGGCTTAAATTATACTTATTTTTTGGAGCCAGCTTTGAAATTCATGTGTCAGAACTAAATCACAAGCACAGATTTTTTTAATTAATGTTGCTCTCAGTGCTGTTTATATCTTAGAGCATAGACAGACATTTATACACACGGAGCTTAGGTCTGGGCTATTGCAGACAGCCTGTGTAGAGATGACATTGAGCAGCTCACATCACTTTAGAACCTAGGAATTTGTATCTATTGACAACTCATTCTTGCGAAGAACAGCTCATCGAGGAGGGTATACTACTCTTTAAGGACTCTTTGAAGCCGCGGGCAAAGGCTATTGAAGTGCTGGGTCATATAACAACAAAAATGTGAGGCTAAAAATGTTCTGTTGAGACTCTGGAGTGGGGGATTATAGCTTACTGAAACTCAATAATGTTTAATGCCTTCTAAATGCACACAATCTAAAATTCCTCTTTGGCTAAGAAAGGTCCTTGTTGTTTATTATAGAGGCAGAGTCAAAATAGCATGTTTTTAATACTTTCTAACAATATCAAATAATGCTGTTATAACGGGGTCACAACTCGTTATAAAATTCCATTCTAAAGTTGAAACTTCTTGTGTAAAATCAAAGACAAGAACAGTTTTTGAAATCTGTTGATTTTAGAGTGCTGTAATGAATTATTACAGTCTTGATTATCTGTATTATTCTCTCCATGATTTTGCAATGCGAGCTATTCTTCGCTAACATCTTTCCCACACTGCATCTCATTCTAACAACAGTACCTGATGTCATTGGATAATCCATAAAAACAAGTATGTCTTAAGTCTGACTTTAAAGAGAACAGGTCTTCTCAGAACCAAACTAGGGTGAGAGTTCCAAACAGAAATATAGGCAGAGACTGTGTTCCTTTATTAACTGTTAATATATTGCTAACTGTTTGTTTATACATATTGAACATTAGTGCAGATCTATAGCTATTGAACATTAGTGCAAATCTATAGCTATTGTTACAACAAAGATCTGTGATGATTTTACAGTTCTATAAATACTGCTTACTATAGGATTACTCATACAACTTAACTGTATCTTTCAACTTCTGTATGATATGTTAAGCTGTACTTCTCACTTTTCCCTTAGTTAACAACACTCCATCTTTTGAATCTAAATTGCTTTCTCTCACTGATTTTTTCTTTAATTTACTAATTTTAGAAAATCCAGATTATGAAAACAAAATTGAAGAAAACTCCTCAGACATCATTTATTATTTCTATACTGTTTAGATCATCTTGCCAAGTGGCTTTTTTTAATCACTCATTTTAGCTTTTTCTCCCATTTTCCTAAGGCAGTAGCAGATCTTTGAAAGATCTATGGTATACTAAGTGTAATACTTAGAAACTGAACTCTGATAGTCTAAAAGTAAAAAAACTTGACCCGGTGAAGTATCATAATATTTGCAGTCATCGGTCTGAGACGATTCATCTCCTAGTGTTTATGTTACAAGTAACATCAACTTATATAGTTTTTAACTATAACTTGATATCTCTTATCTAAATAACATCTTCTCAATATTTTATCTGAAGTGGGGTTAATGTTTTGTGGACCATTTATAAGACAAGAAAATCCTTGATCAAAATAAACTTCAAAGTGAAGTTAAGATTGCAAGAAAATATCCATAATTTAGGGTTGAGAATCCTTACAAGAATGTTGTGGGTTAGTTCTCATGTATTCTGCAACTATGAATTTTCATCCCTGCATACATTAAAAAAACGTGCTCAAGAATTTCGCAGACAGGCAGAAACTATGACTGAAAGGTTAAAAGTGTAACTGATTTTAATAGGTTGTTTTTTTAAAAACATAGACAGCATTCTGCAGCATTTTAAAAACTGAAAAAGTGATGGGGTAAAATAAATGGAATTTAATATCAAAATAACAGGGAGCTGTATAAATCTACATTTGTACCATGCCTGAAACTGTTGTAGAATTTTTCCATCAGTGTGCCACAGAATCTAGGGACTTTGTAGCGGAGTCCAGCTTGCCCTTGCATATGCTCATCTAGATTACAGTTATCTTTTTCACAGTGCTGAATCCCCTTGGTTAATGTGGCCTGTGATTTGAAGACACAAAGATGGAAAGAGTATCACTCTACAGCAGGTCTCGATTAAGGCAGACTGGGGCCTTGGATGCACTGTTACGTGGTGCATCTCTAGCTCCAGTCCTAGGCTTGCTCCTTCATTATGGTGGTACTGCCCCATCACTATCACCATCTAGAATAGATGTGGCATGGGGGTTCCCCATTCTTTCCAGAGAGACTGAAGTGGCCTGGGATTCCTCAGCAGTCGAAGTAGGGGCCCTCCTTGTCATGGGGCAACAGAAATGGTGGCAAAAGTCCCCTTTCATCCCTGAAGAGGAAACAGTTTCAGCACGGAGGCCCCTCCCAGTACTTATCCACAGTCAGGGTGCCTCTTCTTGAGTGGGCTGGTCATGTTACACTGCCTTCCTTCTGCCACACAGTCTTTCCTGGGAAGTGTTGGCCTGGGCCTCCACAGAGCAATGAGTCTTGGAATTAATATCCCATTGAGCTGCCTAGGGAAGTTCACTTCTCAAAGCTATTGTTCAGGCTCTCTGAGGACTCAGGAGGATGTCCCTGCATTGGTTATACTCCAGGCATAATTACAAACTTTTATTTGCAAATTGCATAAGTTAAAGCAGGGGTGGAAAACCTATGGCCCAGGGGGGGACCGGATGCAGCCCACAGTTGGCCTGGCTGTGGCCCCCGAAGCTTTGAGTCCCCTCCCACCCACCCCCAGCATTGGGGAGCCCATGCTGGTGATCCAGCCCTCCGCCTCTCTCTTTCCACCACCCCCAACCTGTGTCCCTTCCATAGGTTTGGCGCGCCAGTGCCAGCTCCCTGCTGCAGAAGGGATGGGAACCCTGAGCTTCGCAGGCCAGAGTCAGGCAAGATGGGTCCAGATCTGACCCACAGCCTATACCTGGTGAGGGGGAGGAAGCGGCTCCATGAGCTGCCGCTCCTCTTCCCCCCAGCTGGGGAAACGGTAGCACAGCAAAGCACTGCCTGGAGGCTTTTCCCCCTCTGCTCCATTTGGCCATAATCGCAGCCACTAGGAGCAGCAGGGGGTGGTGCCTGGGAGCGGCGGGCGACAGAGCCATGTGCATCTCCGGGAAGCTGCGCCAGGTAGGCACCCTACCATCGCCCAGCCCCTGCAGCCCCACTCCTCTCCTGCACCCCCAATCTACCCAGATCCCCCACCCTGTTCCCGCACCCTATTCCCACCCCAACCTGTTCCTGCATCCCAATCCTGCCCAGAACCTGCACTCCTTTCTGTTCCTGCACCTTACCTCCCACCCAGCCCTCTCACCCCCAACCCGCTCCTGTGCCCTATCACCATCCCAGACCCACCAACCCCCAGCCCTCTCCTGCACCCTACAACTCTCACAGATCCACCCCATGGTTGAAATCTTCTTTTTTTAATGAAAGCTCAGTGCCTATGCCTTAATCCAGTTGTCCTCTGTGAAAACAGAATTAAGGTAGTTGATTACCTTTGCTTTCAGATGACTGAGGATTTTGGAAGTGTAACCTTGTCTCTGAAATCTCCTGTTTTTTTAATGGCATCTTTTTAACTAATTAAAAGATTCTTTTAAGGATTTTATGCTTGTTACTGGTACAAATTCTTAACTTTGGCTTCACCCCAAAGATATTTGTCCAGAACTTAAACTCTGCTTTGTAATGTAAGTATAGCACCAGCCAAATAAAGCGTTATAGAAATGTTCATTTTCAGACCTATATTTTATTTTTTGGGGGGAGGGGGGTCATTTCTTTTACACAACCAATAAATTATCCTCTTGTTTATAAACATAAATTGAAAATTTTAGCTTGGAGCAGCTACTTATTAGCATCTGAGGGACCAAAACTGAATTCCAGCCAAGGGAGAAATACAGCCAGGAACTTGTTACAGTTTGGGTTCAAGGACTCTGACATGTTAGCTGCCATCTCCCTTCCCAGTGCTGCAAAATGGTAGGCAGGAGCCATAGCTGACATAAGGAGAGCTGTATATTCTAAAATGTACTAGGTTTTGTTACAGTCTGGAATAACCAATTGTATCCTGGGACAAAGCATTCCTTGACACCAAAACCTAATATGCTTTTGGATACAGACAGTGGCAAGTTTTTGCTCTCAGATGAGATTCCACACTGGCACTGGCATATGTCAAAACCAAATATTGAACTTGAGTTAATTATAGATATTAAACATTGAGTGGCCATATACAACATATTAAACATCCAGTGGACATATAATACTTAGAGGAGAGGCTGTTCAGCGGAAGATATGTGGCAATTTGGCCTCCAAGTGTATTACAGAAAAGCACGTTCCTTAGAGGAACTTAAGAACAAAATGTCAGAAAAAGCAGCATTGCAATATCTGATGCAAGGATGAGTTTAGAGACTGTTTCCAAACTCTCGTAACTTGAAACAATTTATAGCAGTTTGAACCAGATTTTATTCCACTACAAAATGTGTAGTGAAGAAATCCAGAAAAGAAAGTGAACTTACTAAAGACAATTAGGTACTACATGCCTTTCTTCTATTAAATATTAATACTAATACTGAACTTGCAAAAGCAGGAAAGTTTTACGCAGATACTATCAGGAAGATCCTCAAAATTTAAAATCAAATCCTTGAATTTGCCATTCAGCAGTGTAAAGAAGATGCAGGCAGACTGATAAATTAGCATAGATCTTAAGCCATGAGTTAATGTAATATAAATTTCTGAATTTGAATTTATAGTAAAATTTATCTTTATATATCCCATTTTATAGAAGGCCTCTCCAAATGCTTCTAGACTTCATACAACAAAAACCCAACATGCAAAACATTAAAATCAATAAAAAAGACCCAAACAGACCAAATACCCCGCGCCACAAAAAGAGGAACCTGATTTAGAATCATATCCTAAAAACCTTCAATATAAGCCATCCTCCCAGTAAAAAGAAATCAGTTCCCAACTGGTACAAAATATATTGGAGAGGGAACAACAGATGGGAGAGGGGAAAAAAGTGGTGGTGAGATTTAGCTGAAAGTAATCAAGGCTAGGCCAATTTAAATAAATGTGTTTTGCCTGTCTTTTAGGATACCACACAGCAAGAAACACTGGTATTACCTTTTCTGGTAGATAATTCCATGGTAGAGTAACCTCAGTCCTATCTGTGGCCTGGGATTGAAATCAGACTTGCCTGGCCAACTATTACTTCAAGGCACGGGCATGGAGTGAGAGACATTCACTCATGTATTTCAAACCTAGATTGTTATGGCTTTCATATGCTAGTTTTAAGAAGGATAGGTATAACCAAATGTCTCACTCTTAACCTACAGATTAAATGAGCAACTCATTCTGCTTATTGTTAACATGTTCAAATGAGTTTCCACAGATTAATCTCATGACATTGTGTGATATGAATGATCCTAGATTTAAACTGTGGTCATAAGATTCTATATATGTCCCTTTCAACTTGTCTTAAAACTTTGAATAACAGGCCACACTAACCGAGGGGATTCGGCGCTGTGGTAAACATTTTCAGACTCCAGCCCTTCTTCATAGATCTCAGAAATAAAGAAAAGCACCTTTCTGCCTGGAATCTTAAGATGTGGTGCTGAGCTATAATGTACCATTCACCCCTCAGGAGTGCAGTTTATATTAGAACTGATGTAACTAAAACACAGTCTTTATTACTTGAAAGTTGGGATTGGGATCATTCACGTGCTTGTAAAAGAAATTGCTGTGGAAGAGGGAATGGGAGGTGAAACTCATTATCAAGGTTTAGAAAAACAGAGAAAAATAAGTGACGTGTGAGAGCATATATGCTATTTTGTTAAATAATGGATATCCTATTATGGGGAATCCCAAGCTCATCATCTGGTTTAGGATGACTTTAATGCAGAATCCAAACCAGTATCTCACAGTAGACTTTTCAGCAAGCGATCTTGGAATCAAAATTTCAATTTAGTCTTTTTAAAGAGCCATGCATATATATGTTATATATTGGCCTGCAGATAACTGAATGTCTGTTATTTTAGGAATAATAATGTTAGGAATCATTGTGAAGGGGATTGAGAATAGACAGAGAATATCTTATTGCCTCTATATAAATCCATAGAATAACCTCATCTTGAATACTGCATGCAGATATGGTTGCCTCATCTCAAACAAGATATCTTAGCACTGGAAAAAGTTCAGAAAAGGGCAACAAAAAAGGTTAGTGGTATGAAATGGCTGTCATATGAGGAGCAATCAGAGGGGTTGCAAGTGCTTTGAAGAATAGGATCATAATACAAAATGATCTGGACAAACTGGAGAAATGGTGTGAGGTAAATAGGATGAAGTTCAATAAGGATAAGTGCAAAGTACTCCACTTAGGGAGGAACAATTAGTTTCACACATACAGAATGGAAATGACTGTCTAGTAAGGAGTACTGCAGAAAGGGATCATGGGCTCATAGTGGACCACAAGTATGAGTCAAGAGAGTGACACTGTTGCAAAAAAAAAAAAAGCAAACATCATTCTGACATAGGAGTGGTGTGAGCAAGACTCGAGAAGTCATTCTTCCCCTCTACTCTGCACTGATTAGGCCTCAACTGGAGTATTGTGTCAGTTCTGGGCACCACATTTCAGGAAGGATTTGGAGAAGGTCCAGACAAGAGCAACAAAAATGATTAAAGGTCTATAAAACATGACCTAAGAGGGAAGACAGACAGAACTGTTTGTTTAGTTTGGAAAAGAGAAGACGGAGAAGGGACATGAGAGCAGCTTTCAAGTACCTAAAAGAGTGTCACGAAGAGAAGGGAGAGAAATTATTCTCATTAACCCCTGATTATAGGACAAGAAGCAATGGCCCTAAATTGCAGCAAGGGAGGTTTAGATTGGATAACAGGAAAAACTTCCTAATTCTCAGGGTGGTTAAATACTGGAATAAATTGCCTAGGGAAGTTGTGGAATCTCCATCATTGGAGATTTTTAAGAGCAGGTTAGACAGACACCTGTCAGGAATTATTTTGATGGTGCTTGGTCCTGCCGTGACGGCAGGAGACTGGATTTGATGACCTCTCAAGGGCCCTTTCAATTTTAGTATTCTATGATTCGTTTAAGGTTTTTGACTGTGTGGCAACCAATTTTTCCAGGAAAAAACACAAGCAAATGAACAGCAATATGAATGAATTAGAACTATATAACTGGGCTGCCAGTCTGCCATTCTGTCCTTTAACAAATCTATAGTTATCAGCAAATAATGGGTAAGTTTTTACCTCAGATATAGTCTGTTCAGTCCTGCATGTCTGGGAAAAGGCTGGAAGCAGTTTTGTGCATATGCTGATTGCTGAAATAACGAGAGAGAGAGAGACACTTCATGAAGCAAGACAGTTGTGGTAATCCAGCTTAGTGATAACATAGAAGATGTTGTGCCTGGGCTCCAGATTTAATTAATAAGAAGACCCCTAGTGGTAATACAGACATTTATAAAAGGCATCCAGACCCAATTAAAAATGTGCCTTTTTTAAGCCTCAGAAATAAAGATGACTTGTCAGAATTTAACCTCTCCATCAAGTTTGGAGAATGCTTTGCAGGATCTTAAATATTGTAAATGTGAGGGTGAACATGTCAATTAATTTACTCAGTCCCCCTGTAATCCCTACAGTAAAATCATGAAGGGAAGTTACACATAGCATCATACAGTATTATCCCTGCAAGAAAATCTTAGGTAGAAAGATAATTCACATAGCAATTGTCTTCTGCTTGTGTCTTCTGTCCTGGTAAATACCAGGAGGGAGATCCTGAGCGTGTTTGTACAAGGTATTGTTGTCTCCATATTGCTTTATCAGAAAACACCTGCATGAACAACCTGGGGGCCTTAACAATTAAAGTGTCCTGTTTTTCAGAGATGCTGAACACCACAACTTCTGTTAAAGTTTGCCACTTCTGAAAATCAGACCCTTTTTTTCATTGTCTGTGAATTATCCTTGCAGTGGTGAGGAGGGTGATTTACACATTGTTTTTGCGTGAATGTGCATTCAGTGAAACCCTCAACTCTGACTAAAAGACATGAAGTGGGAGAGCAGCTTGTAGAAGATGACTACTATAACTTACTTACTAAGAGACGGGAATACTGTCTTTACCACATGTCCATTTGTCACAAGTACAGTCATATTAACAATGATGTAATCTGTGTCTTTTTTAAACTTTACATCAAAGGATTAACAAGACTTCTTTAGGCTAGTAAGAAAAGCCACTAATGAGTTATTTTACCAAAACTGAGAGAATAGTTACTGATGTTTTTGCTAATTTGCTCTGTAATGGGGAAATAGATTTTATGAGTATCCATTTGTCATGCATGTCTTTTGGGAACCTCTCTGTATATCTGATAGAATAACTTAGTGCTGTATGAACACGAACAAGACTGGTTGAATGTAGACAATATGTAGCTTTTATAGCCTTAGTTTCCCTCTTGCTCTTCCTATTCTCTGAAGGGCCTCTCTAGGGAGAGCAAGAGCATGATTTGTCATGTAGTTGAAATTTGAGTTCAAAACCTTACCAGGTAAAAGGGTCCTCAGAGCACTGGGCATCCTTCATATATGTTAAAGAAAGCTGTGTGTGATCATGATACAATATAAATGTATTTAATGTATTGTTTTATACAAACTGTACTCTAAAATGTAGCACAGAGTTGAATACAGTGTATTTAAAGCTAAATCAGTGGTTTTAAAATTGACCTGTGGAGTTCAGTGATCTAATTAATATCTGTCAGTCTTCTGATAGCAGTAGTTCCTGCTATTTCTCCTCCATGTTACTCCTGAGGGTATTCTGCACCAAAAAAATTCTGTGTGCGGGGGTGGGAGTGAGGTTCAGTGGAAGGATCTGGGTATGAGGGGGTCTGGATGCTCAGGGGTTGGGCAGATGGGGGAACAGCTCCCCCTGCAGCCGAGGAGCAATGGGTGCAGGAAGTGGGGGGAGTAGTTGCAGAGCTTCCTGCAGCCAGGGGAGTAAACAGGAAGTGGGTTTGACCCAACCCTGGATGCTGTGCACAGGAAGAGGAAGTCCTATCCTGAGCCAAGCGCAGGGTAGGAGCCACCAGCCAGGTCTTCCCCTGTCCTGCTTCCAAAGTGATTTATGATTCTTGTAACAGAAGTGGTGAGAGTCTGTGAAGGGACAGGCTAGTATTGAATAAGTGGACGAAGTAAAGAGAGTAGTGACAAATTAGAATTCGTGGAGGTTTTTAAAAAACAGGACAAGATGAATTTGTGCTGCTGGTGTAATTCATCATAGAAATCATAGAATCATAGAATACTAGGACTGGAAGGGACCTCGAGGTCATCGAGTCTAGTCCCCTGCCCTCACAGCAGGACCCATGTCTAGACCAGTGGTCCCCAACCTTCCGGGGCTGCCGGGCACCCAGGGGCGGGGCCGCTCATGCGCTGAGTGTCCGGGGGCGGGGCCGTGAACGCGCTGCGCGCCTGGGGGCAGGGCCACCCATGCACCGCATGCCCGCGGCCGGGGCCACCCATGCACCACGCACCCCGGGCCGGCACCGCGCATGGGCCGCGCGCCTGTGGCAGGGGCCACCCATGCACCGCACGCCTGGGGCCGGCGCTGTGCATGCATCGCGCGCCGGGGGCGGGGCTAATCCAGATCATTCGGCGGGCGCACATAAATGCCCCGGTGGGCACCATGGCACCCGCGGGCACCGTGTTGGGGACCACTGGTCTAAACCATCACTGATAGACATTTATCTAACCTACTCTTAAATATCTCCAGAGATGGAGATTCCACAACCACCTTAGGAAAATGGAAGAAATATTATTATGTTCAATTAAGAGATAATCCCAATTCCCTTTCAGAGGTCATGCTTCAAAGACTAACATCTGAGAGTCTATGGAGTCCTGTTGAAGGCTTTGACACTCCTGTCATGTCAAAAAAGATACCATAAGTGAGTAGGGTGGCCAGATGGTTTAACCAAAAATACCAAACACCTCCTCCTCCCCAAAAAAAAACCACCAGGGAAAAAATTCTGTTGAGGAAAAAATTGGGGGGAGACCAAAGTTGTTCAGCAAAAAAAAAAAAGGACCCCGAGAGTTATTAAGCAAAAAAATTAAAAAAAAACAGAATGGCCCCTTTAAGAACAGGCTGGGCTCTGCCTCTCCTAACAGGCTGCTGGCAGCCATCTTGTCTCCCTGCTCCGAGCCAGACAGCTCTCCTGCAGAACCAGGTAAGCAGGGGGCTGGGCCCGGTTGCTGAGTGTGTGTAGGGTTGCCAGGTGTCTGGTATTGACCCGGATAGTCCAGTATTTTCGCCTCCTGGCCGGGAAAAAATCAGAACATACCGGACATTTTAGGTGTCCAGTATTTTCTGAATTTTTTTTTACAGGACAGGAGGCGAAAATACTGGACTGTCCGGGTCAATACTGGACACCTGGCAACCCTATAAGTGAGACTCAGTTTTTTGATAGAGAGGATCTTATTTGATAGTAAGAATAGCCTTAGTTGGTTCTCTCTTTTTTTCTTAGATGATTGGAGGTACATGTGGAAGGGATCTCTTACCTGAGGAAGCCTATGGTGTATCAGGCAGAACATCTGGGACAAACATGAAACTTAGGATAGGCAGTTTCTAACATAGAAGTGCTATTTTAGATCAGTTTTCCATTTTAGCTTTGAGTGGCACAGCTAGCTGCCTAAAGCAAAGTTGGTCATAAAGCAAAAATTTCAGTCTAAGGCCCAGCTCTTACATGTACAAGTTCTGAAAGCTAGCCCTGCAGCTTCCTGCCTGAGGCATTCCCCATGCCACATGTGTGTCTGCTTCGCTCATTCCCTTCCCACAGGATGTAGTGGTTAGACCACTCTGTTCACAGATTTTTTTTTTTACATGGCATAAGAATGCATGCGATGGATTCTGAGCAGGGGTATACCACAGTCCCATAAGGTGAGAGAGGAAGTGACTATGTAGTAATCCAATGACGTAGCCATTAAGTCTACAAGATGCTGGAGGTTGAAGGAGGAGAGTTACTCACATGTTTTCCCATAGTATATACAGTAAGCTGATTTTTCTCATAAACATTTCCAGCAGCTTTAAGGCTATGTTCTTGAAATGTCCATCCTTCTGAGTATTCTGTAGGTGTAGGAGAGGAACTCAATACAATTATTCTGGGTGGTCTGCAGACTGCTAATTAGAAGTCCCCACTTAGCTTTCAGAAATTCATAGACATTTTTGGTTTCCATGCCCAATAGGTAGAGGCTTATAAAAATGTTCTTTATTCTGCAGCACTATGCATGGAGTTGGGAATGGATTTCATCATTTATTATTAGCCAAATGGCTTTGCTATGACTGACTGTTTTAATAAAGAACATTAATACTTTTAAAAAATTGTTTCAAATGGTATCCTACCAATAAATAGACTTTTGTTATTTCTATCTTGATTTTTTTCCCCTAAATTTCAAAGATGTGTGCTCAAATTTAATCTCTCTAATGGCTGTCATCTAAAATTTCCAGGGAAATCATTTGGCTGAATTTGTAACATCTTCATGCTAAGCCTTGGTGATCAGAAAGAAGTTAAAGATTAACAGCAGAAGAAGCAATACGTGAAATTAGGCTGTCAGGGAGAAATTCTTTTTGAAAACGTGCAAAAAAAATAGAAAAACAGAAAACTACTAACTGGGTAAACTGTTTCATATATGGTACCTTCCTCACAGTGATTTTGCAAGAGTTAATTTGGATTGGGATTTTCAAATGTATAATGTCTTCAGTCCCACTTCACAAGTTTTGGGAATGAGAAGCATTTTCTTTCCAGTGTTTACCTCTGTATATGCTTCAGTTCCTGTGATGGCACTGAGATAGTTTTTACCATGTTAGGGTACACTGAAACTTGTCAACTGATCAATGCTTCTCAAAGGCCAGGTCTATACTACAAGAAAGGTCTACTTAAGGTATTCAATTCCAGCTACGTAAATAACAGCTACGTAAATAACCTTAAGCCAAATTTCGGCACTGTTCCTACAGCAGGAGGTCAAGGAGAAACATTCCTGTCGACTTCCCTTGCTCCTTGCCACAGGGAGCAGTACTGCAGTTAACAGGAATGTCCTCAGCTTTCGATTTAGCGGGTCCAGTAAAGTACTAATCCCATTAAATTGAACGCCAGAAGATCAACCACCACAGCATCAATCTTGCCGCAAGTATAGACATGGCCAAACTCATTGCTTTCGCTTTGTGCAGCTAACGAAAAGCTGCTATATTGAAATTCATGTTAAATATCTCTGTTCCCATAATGCATTCTTTCATACATGGTTCTTTGTACATATAAGTAATCTCAAAGACAGACTTTCTAATTTATTATTATCTACAACCAAGATCAGATGTTTTAAGTATAACATATGAGATTCTAATCTTTGTATATACTTACAAAAATAAATCATTTAAAAAACAATTAGTCTGAAATATAATAAAAACAATAACAGAGACAGTTGCCATGTTGACAACTAATTAGTTATTTGTGAAGTGCTGTGTAAGTGCAACTAGTATTGATATTGACTAAAGAGTAGGATTAGAAATTCAGATCTTGTTTGCCTACAGAGAGAAAATGGGTAGTGCAATTCTTGTAAGGCTAACATGTTGGTTTTTGAAGTGCAATTTAATGGTAACCACTGTTAAACTGGCCCAAAATCTAAAATTTAAAACTTGCCTACAACAACTTTGAGAGTCCCTGTTAGTCACATGCAGTCAAATGAAATCTGAATTCTTTATCCCTATAAGGATCATTAAAGTGAAAAAATTCAGCTATAGAGAGAGTGAATCACTAACAGGTATTTCTCCAAACACTGTAAACATTCATTTAATGTATATTATTACTTAATATTTAGCTATGTAATATATAAAGACATACATAAAACTGTTGTTTATCTTACCTAATACAGAATTCTCAAACTTTTTTATATTATGGGGAACACATTTTAATAGAGCAGTTGTCTCAGGGACATCTTCCCTTGCATTTGCTTGTTGGGATAGTAATATTAGGTTAGTATTTAATGTATTTAGCTATCTTTTAAAGCATGTTGTCGCTGGAAACAAAGAGCAGACACCATGTGATACGACAGCTCTCCTCAGACAATCATTTAGTATTCCATGAATCTCATTTTGAGAACCATTAACTAAATACATCCCATACCAGGAGGGCTGACAGACTTGCCAGGCTCTTGGGCAAGGTGTGGGGGAGGGGAGGCTCTGTGTTCACAAGAAGGACAGGGCCTCAGATGGAAGGAGTGGGGGCAGCCAACCCAAAGCACCACCCAAAGCACATCAACTCCCCCACCACCACCACCCAGGCAGCCCTCAGAGCTGCCCAGAGTGCATTGCATGGCACTCCAGCTATGATTTAAAGAGACTGGGGCTCCAACCATCTCCTCTCCTGTGGTAGCAACAGTGGCAGCCGGGAGCTATGGGCCCTTTTGACTCACCAGGCACCAGGGCAACTGCCCCCTTTGCCTCTCCTCCCCTGTTGGCAGGCCTGCCCCATACAAAACACTTTCACTTTTCTATCATTTCCTCAGTCTCGACTTAAGTGCAATTCAGGAAAGAGGAACATAGGAAATACTGGACCAGACTGATGATACATCTGCCCCAGTATTGTATCTCTGACAGTAGCTAGTTCCAGGTGAAAGATATTTTATTCTCTCTAATCTGCCTGTGGGTGGTGGTATTATTGATACACATAATATAATTGCTTTTTAATTTTAACTAAACCTGAAGCTCAATATCATGTTGCCATGATTTCTATATGTGATATATGCTTTGTGTAAAAAATATCAAAAGTAATTCTTTTGGTAAGTTTTTTAATGTGTTTCCTTTTCATTTCATTGGATACATCTTGTTCTTGTATTACGAAATGGTAACTAGGAGTTCCCAACTGACTTCATGCAATTGCTATTTGATATAACTTTATTATGTTACCTCTAATTCATCTTCCCTGCAAGCTAATTATTTCTTTATAAATTCCTACATGACAAACTCTCTCTCAGTTTTTCTTACCTTTCTTTGGATTTTTTTTTCTATTTCTGCTATATCCAATTTGAAAACTGAATTTGAGTATTCAAACGTACTTTTTCTGATGTGTAAGTTTATACTATGCCAATTATAATAGCTTCAATATTGATTTGTATCCCTTTATTAATATGTCTTCATAGATTGCTTTCTGGCCAACACTTTGCCTTTAACATATGTTTTCATTGAGCTGTCCACTTTGATGCCTTTTCCCTGAAGCAGTTTAATCAAGAACCTAGTTCCCTTGTATACACATGCAGAGTGCAATGCTTATTAGGTGCAACTCAGAAGAGAAGAAAATTAATTTCAAAGTTAACTTAGCTGTATAGTGAAGTGAAATGGTCTGTATGTGCCAGCTAATTTTTACTTTTGCTCTGTGGTTATACTTAATCTATAGTATGTTGTATAAATATAGGTTTTCTTCAAGTGCTTGTTCGTGTCAATTCCAATTAGGTGTGTGCATGTGCACAGTGGCCGGAAGATTTTCCCATAGCAGAGCCTGTAAGGTCAGTATGGGTGCCCCTTGGAGTCGCATCTTCATGGTGACTTATATAGAGCCCTGCCAACCTGTCCCCTCCTCAGTTCCTTCTTACCACTGGTGATAGTAGACTTGAATATCCTGGAGCTCATGCTCTAAATTGTGCCAACTTCTCCTAGTTGTTTCTAGTGTATATCGTTTCCCCAGTTGTAGTTCTTAGCAAGTTTCAGTTTATAGTGTTAATTGTAGTATAGTTGCTGCAGGTACCACAGCTTAGGACTCCTGGAGTCATGGCATGCCACAATCTACAGGATTCAAGAGCGTTGTGGTTTGTGCAAAGTTCATGGGGAAGAGTGACCCTCACTCTTCCTGCTTGAAGTGCTTGGGTGAGGTGACCAGCATGATCATTGCTGCAGTTGCTATGACCTAGAATGCTAAAAGACAGGGAGCAGTAACTAAAGGTACTCTAATGAAGGTGGCTCTATATCCACAGTTGGACCTGGGACCAGGAGACCCACTGCCAAGCACGTCTTTGTCGGTGCAGAGCGCACCTGCACCATCTTTTAGTTCAGCACTGAAGGACACCCCTCAGAACTGACACGGGTCCATTTGGGGACCATCGAAGAGGCACCACTTTCATTCACCAGTGCCTCAAGAAGAGGATGAAGCCACAGGGCTAAACTTTGGCAAATTCAAGGGAGGTGCAACCCCAAGCAGGCCACTCCTCAAAATCCCCCCAAAGGCAGGGCAGTCACATCCATAGCCCCAATATGCACGAGTTATGTTGGACCAGTATCTGCCGCTTCCTTCAATGCCAGAGGCCTTCATGGTGACTAAAGACTTGATGCACCTAACGGCACCATTCTCCACCGAATGTGAGAGAAATCCCTAGCACTGGTGGAATGCATGTATCCATAGGAACAATCAAGATGGAAGCCAGCTACAATGTCCAGGCATTTCCCCTCCCCAAGTCCAGCAGCACCCTCACGCCCAGACAGGGAGCCCATCTGTTCTCCAAGCTCCCATTGTTCGGTGCCTGGAAGCTTGGCACCTCCCTGATCTTCAGTGTCAGAGACCTCAGGGTTGGAGTCGGATTCCTACCAATCCAGAAGGAGTTTAAGCAGGGGATTGAGGTTGAGATGAGACTGTCCACAACCCCAGGTGCTGTGGCTCCTTCCGTGGAAGAATGCACTTCATTGGCCCTGCCTGGCTATTCTATCAAGGCCAGGGTAGGTTCCAAGGATATCACTCAGTCCCATCCTCAGTAGCCTCAGCCATGTTTGTCCCTCCCCCTACGGCACTTCTCTCTTTGGCACTTCACCTCATGCTGAAACCTTTGAGAATGGCACTGGCACCAGATCCACTCACCAATCTGGCACCAACTGTGGTCTCGGGTCCAAGACGCTTTCACACCAGTACTACCGCTGGCTCTCATGGGGATGGCACTTACTGAGGAGGCACCATTGTCAGCATTTCCTCCTCCTCCTCTGCATAGGCTAGGGCCAGCGCTGACATAACACCAGGTGGTGGTGTCAACATCAGTATCCGCTCCATGCTCTTAGCACCCATAGATGCACTGTCAGAATTGGAACAATTTCAAGACCCTTGAAACCAACGCAACCCATTGGTGGCAGATGGCAGGGAGCATATCCCAACCCTAACACCCTTGTTTTCTCAATACAAGGCTTTCACAGGCACCACAGTGACCCTCTGCACTTTAGGACATTAGGATCTTGCAGCAGTTGCTATGCAGAGTTTCCCAGGGCTTGGGCATCAAGGCAGAGGAGGTGAACAAAGAGAGAGACCCAGTGCTGTACGTCTTAACCCCTTCTGGAGCCTCCCAGGTTGCTTTGCCACTTATCAAAACTATAAGTGACAATAATAAGATCCCTACTTCCATTGTGCTCATTGCCAAGTGCAATGAGAGGTGTTTCTTCATCCCCTCTACGGGATATGGACACCTGTATTCCCACCCACCTCCTGACTCCCTTGTGGTGGACACAGCTAACCAGCATGAGTGGCAAAAGTTTCAGGGACCGTCCCCCAAAATTACAGTGGTTAAGAGGCTCAGCCTGTTCAGGAGAAAAGTGTACTCTGTAGGGGGTGCTGCAACCAGCAGGCCATTCTCAATAGATACTTGTACAACACATTCTCAGTAGATACTTGTACATCTGTTGTACTGGCTAAGTTCACAAAACTGCTTCCCTCAGGCTCCCGAGTGGAAATCTCCACCTTGATCAAGAAGGATAAGCTGACTTCCTGAGCTTCTCTACAGGCATATGTCAGATAGTGCTGACACCGCATCCGGAGCTATGGCTACAGGAGTGGCCCTGAGAGCCTCCTGGCTCCAGGTCTTGGATCTGCCATATGAAGTACAGCAGACTATACAGGACCTCCCCTTTAAGGGTGCCATTCTGTTTTTGCAGATGGCAAATAAGAGGCTACATATTTTCAAAGACTCCAGAGCCACCCTCAAGTACTTGGGTCTTCATAAACCAGTGACATAGCACAATATGTTAGGCCTCAACCTCCTCTGCAGTTCTTCCCCCATAACCAACAGGACAGCTCTTGGAGGAGAAATAGGAGGGTCATCTGGTCAGGGTTCTGGCCAGTCTTTGGGCCCAAAACAGGCCTTTTGAAGACATGGTCAAGCCCAGCATACTAGATCCTCCACTGGATCCAATACACCTTAACTCTTCTTTGCAGCTATCCCTTTTCTATCATGCGTGGCCCTGTGTCGTGTCAGACCGATGGGTGCTCTGAATAGTAGGGATGGGATGTAAAAGAGTAGTCAATTAGTCAACTACCCAATAAGCCTAGGCTTATCAAGTTAGTCAAGTCGACTACTCACATTTCCCTTCCACCCCTGCTGCCTCTCTATTAGATAGGAACCAGCCTGAAAGCCACAGCAGCTCCTGTCCGCGGGGGCGGTCCCGGCTCACCACTAGGACCCTGCAGAGAGGGGCTGCTGCCAGAGCAGCTTCTGTCTGCGGCAGCTTGGGCTGGCCATGAACGGAGCCCCTGTCCATAGCCAGCCCCGGCCGCCATGAACAGAGGCTGCTCCAGCAGCTCTGGAGCTGGGACTCCCATAGGAACAGGGGCTGCTAGACCCGGCGCGGGCTGGGACTGAGCAAGCCTGGCTCAGTCCCGTCTTGTGCCAGGTGTAGGAGCTACTTCCACTATGACTCTGCAGTTTAAATGTATTAGGAGCTGGGCTGCCTGAGCCCCCTGGCTCTTACTACATTTAAACTGCAGAGCCGCAGTGGGGATAGCTCCTTCTGAGCACCTTCCCTTATCGACTAATGGTGTTGTCTATACAATATGTATCGATGATACAATTACCCAATTACCTGCCTCTTAACAACCTTACTGCATAGTAGAGATGGGATACTCTATCCAGTTCTTTTCCCTCTGCCCTTCCACCCCTCTTCCCCATCCCTCTTCAGAAATCCCTCTCATAAGCAATTCAGGATGTGCAGTCACTCCTATCTCTAGGAGCAGTGGATGAGGTTCCTCAGGAACACAGGGGCAAGAGTTTTTATTGTCAGTACTTCCTAATACCGAAAGCCAAGGGTGAACTCAGATCAATTCTAGACCTATGGGATCTGAACAAGTTTGTAAAGAAACTCAAGTTCTGCATGCTTTCACTGCCTCCATTATTTCCTCTCTGGATCCAGTGGACTGGTATGTCACCCTCGACTTAAAGGACATGTACTTCTATATCTCAGTCGCTCACTGTAGGAAGTACCTCAGGCTCATGGTAAACAGCACCTTCTACCAGTTTATAGTCCCCCCACCTTTTGGCCTGGAAGTGGCACCTTGAGTCTTCACAAAATGAATGGCAGTTGTTGCAGCATTCTGAGGCAGGCATCAAATACAGGTCTTTCCTGTATGACAGCATGCACGCACACACCTAATTGGGATAGACATGAACAACTCATCTTGAAGAACAACAATTATGAGAAGGTACTTAACTGGTTTTTATTGTAGGACTTTAAATATCAGTTATTTTCATGGGCTTTGTCTGGAATACACAGGATAGTGCACAGTGTTCTAAGATGCATTTCCTTGGCTATTTCACTCTGCATTTTAGCACTTACATTTACTTTCATTTGAGTACACTGAATTTCTCATTTTTTTTCCCTCACAGACTCAGAATCGCATGAAGTTGATGGCAGATAACTATGAGGATGACCACCTCAAATCCTCATCCCATTCCAACCAAACCAACCACAAACCTTCTCCAGACCAGGTAATACTTCTCTATTTTTGTGTTTTAAAATGACTTTTAACTACTGAGCCTGATTATTTTTTAGTCATATAAAGCTTTCCACAATATGCCTGAAGTATCTGGGACCAAAAACAACATTCCAGAGTACACTTAAAAGACAGAAATGGTTGCAGCTCTTTTGCTGGCTTCCTTGAAGATCCTTGCAAGATGCACTGATGCTCCCAAATGCTGAGTTACTTTTAGTGAGGTGAAGAGGAGACAAAGGAATGTTAATGTCTTAAATATCCCATTAAATGGAAGGTGGGAGCTTAGCCTGTTCAGATTTCAGTGCAAGTCACATGTTCTGGAGTGCCTGGAGTGGCTTCATCACTCTTGCTGTAACTCATGTGAGAATAATCACCTCTAATAAGAAGGGTCCTGAACAGTTTCTCTCTGCGGGTAGCAGAAAATCTTGGTTAGGATCAACTTCCTGGTTTCTGGATTGCGTGTGGTCAATTACTTGCATTTCCCAGAAGGAAATCCATCCTGTATGTGTGAGATGAGCACAGGTTGCTCCTGAAGCTCAAAGGGCCACGAACTGAAAGAAGATCAGTTTACCATTCTGAGGCATAGTTGAGCCCCACGTGTCATTTACTAAGATCAGCCATGTATTTGATACCCATCCCTTGGGTAACAGAGGCTGTCAGCCTAATTATAAGTTTCATATTGAAACCTCATGTGTTCCAGATTAATTAAAACATTCAGAAACTGTAATTGCTCACTAGACTGAGAGATTGCGACCTTTCTCAATCCTCTGGCTGACTTGTAAGCTGCATTGATGGGTTCTAAAGGGAGCTGGATCACATCCTGTTCTGCTGAAGAATGAATCACTGTAACGTGGCAGGTCCAGGGGAATGAAAATAGAAAATGGAGGAGTCTAAACACATACACACTTGGATGTGAATGGTTAACAAGTGGGGGCTGGAGGTGGGGGCGCTGCAGCCCAGTTGAAGCAGTCCCTGTCTGTGGCAGGGGGCCTGCTCCAGACCAGCTGGGTTGGAGTAGTTCCTCCACCCACCCGGTTTTTATTGGTTAACCGGTTAAACATTATGCTTAACCAGTTAACCAATTAAACAGGATTTTACATCCCTTTTTTTTAATATATATATCCACACCAGACTCCCTCTTAAAATCATAATGTTAAAAGGTGTTGAAGAAATGGTGTTCACTGCTCTGAAAGGGATAAAAGTGTTGCAAACAGAGGAATGAGTATAAAATGTTCATACTCCTTAACCACCTTCCTCACTCCTCTTCCCTAATTTCTTGGAGTTGTAAATGAAGAACCTTGTGAATGAGTGGCTTGAGGCCTACAGGACCCTCTTTGCAGGTGTCAGCCATATTTTCTTTATGAGAAAAGGATTATCAATATTGCAGTTCAAAACAGTGGTATCCAAATCTCTGTTTCCTTGTGAGAAGAAGAGTATCTGCTATTTTGCACGCTGAAATGTTGTAGTGAAACAAGAGTATTTTCCAAATGCATAGGACACACCTGACTGAAAATGAAGGCATTGGTAGCATGAACAGGTTAAGAACCAAAAGAATGTATATATGATATCAGTTTATGTAAACAAATTCTGAATAATTGATCACAGTTTAAAAGAGAATTAAGAAAGCTGTTTCCAATGGTCAAGTAATTGGAAAACAGCAGAGCAGAGGACACAGAGAGTTGGAGACCACTTTTTTCTATTAGTAGTACTTCACAGTTATGCCTGTACTTTAAATACTAACCAACTCTTTATTTCATTCCCATGCTGCTCTGGGGCTTTTTCCCCTTATCATCTCTCAACCAATAGGATGAGGAGGAGGGTATTTGGGCATAGCCAATCAGATGCTCTTAGTTCAGCCACTTTGTTCAGAACGGTGAGAACCAGCTTTCCTTACAAGTAGAAAAGTTTCCCACAGTCACTCTTGCATCTTGCTTCTGTGTGATTCATGAAATCTGAGTGTGTTTCCTTTCCTTTTCTCACGTGGTCTATGCATGTGGATGTTTCCTACTTAATTATTGTGTTTTTTTATTTCTTCTTTGTGTTAAGAATCAAGTTATTGTTTCAAGACATTATGGGGAGAACTTTCCAGGGCATGTAATTGAGTTTATATGTGTATGTGCAAAGCAACACCATGATTCATGTGAGAGAGAGAAGGAAATGTGTCCCATACAATGTACCATTAACTTCATGTTGGAAAATATTTCCAGACATGGTGGAAAATGTTTCCAATTAGACCCTTTTTGTTTTTTCACAAGAAATGTACATTGTATCCAAGCCTTTCTTAAATCCTGGTCAATAATGAATGAGCTCAGAGGTAATATTTCTACCTGGAGAATACATATTTTGAGCATGTTAAGCTCTGCTGCTGAAAACAGTGCCAGATAGATGACCCAAAGCACTAAGTTGCTCCAAATATATATTAACTCAGAGGAGGTGGCTATTAATAATGACTACTGAGAATAAGGAACTCTTAGAAAGTGAACAGAAAAAATAAGATTTTTTCTATTTCTTGCTACACTCCCTTGATTAATTGCCAAATTACACAAGTGTCATTGCACAAATCAATCAGCTGGAAAATTTATTCCACCTTTGACAGTCAAACTTTAATTTCATGCCTTGGGGTTTGAACTGAGGAAATCCCTTTTATGGAAAATAATTGATAATGTGATTAATTCACACTCCTTGGTGATCTCACACTCCATTTGAATCACTTCTCTTGCAATGCTTCTGTATTCGTGTATGGTGTTAAGTGTGTAGGGCAATTAGGATGTGTGTAAAGCTCTTGCTGAAGAATGCCATTAAGGATGGAGAGATGAGGTAAGTTGATGGTGAAAAGGAAGAAAGCACTTGGAAGGTAGGAGACGTTCTAAATGATGTTCCTGCCAAATTAAAAAGCTAATGTAGTAGATAGATAACGATCTTCCCATTAGCCAGCGTGTGAACTGAGAAAGGGATAAAACTTATGAAAATGAGTGTGTTGAGTCTGTCTTTATCATTTTCACAGACTAGCTATTTGCCAAATTAAGGCATATTTGGGTTGCCTGTCTGTTAAACACATTGCTTTCTATTTGATAAATTTTCTTCAGCTTCCATGCCACACCAGAAAAGCAAAGAGGGAACACTACACAATATTATGAGGATAATGTGGTGGCTAGATGCCTCTCCTCCCAGGTATCCCCACAGAGAACCATGTGTCAACCACAAGCCCTTCATATATATCCCTGCGAAGGGAAGAATGTGAGTTTAATTAATGTCCTCCAACCCAGCAGTCCCTAATGTGATAATATTTTTAACCAGTGTTCCATGTATGCTAGGAGAGAGTTTGCCTCAGCCCTTCCTACTTCTTATATTTTAGAAAGCAAAGCCATGTTGACCACAGAGGCCATTTTTAGTTTTATAGATGTAAACTTTAGTTAATTTATTCACAATCATTAACATAAGAGATTGATAGCACAGGGAGCCAGCTTTGGTTTTTTTCAAGAAATTGTTCTAGCCTTGGACATCAATACACCTCTGGTGAGTAGGGTAGAAAAAGGACTTGTATACATGGTGCATTAGTCTGCTCTAAAGGGGAATAAATTCTAGTGTGCACTAGAGTGTTTCACACCATATGGACCCTGCCGGTGCACACTAGGGGTATGTGTAGACTACATGCCTCTTCCGACAGAGGCATGTAAAATAGGCTACCCGACATAGTCAATGAAGCGGGGATTTAAATATCCCCGGCTTAATTAAACAAAGGCTTCCCCTGTTGACCGATCCGCATCTTGACTCGCGCGCTGTGCCAACGATCAGCTGAGCCGGCACAGCGCGGTGGCCATTTTTATTTTAATGAAGCCGGGGATATCTAAATCCCCGCTTCATTGACTATGTCGGGTAGCCTATTTTACATGGCTCTGTCGGCAGAGGCATGTAGTCTAGACATACCCTAAGAGTTCTGCTGTTGATGCTGACATAGCTCTATTTCAAACAGCACTACATAAATGCTCAGGTTTTGGGGTACTTTTGCAGGCCCCCACTTCTGCAAAGATAGAGGAAATAAGGGCAGCAGGAGGCACATGTCAAGGCTCCTTCCCCACTCTGGCATGATAAATGCAGAAGTGGGGGCCCACAAAAGTACCCCAAAACCTTATCTTTCCAGGCTTTGGTAAAAAAACTTCCGCTGCCACCACCCAAGTAATCATAAAGAAACCAGGGAAAGACTACTTGGGAAATCTCACCCTCTAAAGTAAAACCAGGACACAAAAATTAACCAATACCAGGTTAATAAAAGAAAAGAGAAAGAACTTTTATTATCACAATATTCCTGTTGCAAACATCATGACTAGATGGAAAAGTCACAAAGTAATACTCATGGTGGGGAAACCCCACCATGGGCCTAGAACTTAGTTACAAAAGAGAGCAAAGCCCATTTTTAAATACACAGACATCAGATCCCATTTCCCAAACCATAAAACAATAAAACCTAACGGATTTATCTAAACTTTACCCTACTTACAGAAAGTGAATTCTTTTCTTGGAGGGGGACATTCTGTCTGACTCCCTCAGTAGCTGGAGAGAAACTGCCCAGGACAAAGGAGGGAGAAACCAAACATTCCTTTGTGCCAGTTTGAAATTCCTACCTACATTCCTATTGGCCAACTCTACCTGGGTTAGGTATTTTAACCCCTTAGTCCCTAGGTTGCTGGCTAACCCTCATGATCATGACACCAGGATTCTCTGATCTGGCAACATCCATGGTCTGGCTCAAATGTTGCAGGACCAGAGAGTCCCGGTGGAGGGCCAGCGGCAAAGATCCCAGCAGGGCAGTGGGCTTCCCACAGCGAGATGCCCAACGGGATTGAGAGACCTGGTGCATGGCTGCCCAGCAGGACTGGGAGCCCCACGGTAGCTTGGTGGGGCAGGGAGTCACGGCGTGTGGCCGCCCGATGGGTCCCAAAGCCACGGCAGCAATGGCTGCCCAGCAGGGTCGGCAGGAGAGTGGGGCTAGCAGGAGGTGGGGAACCGGCCGGAAAATAACTTTTTCAAACTTCCAGGTCACCTATCAGCTTGCCTATATGTGATGTCATTAGCCAGACTTCAAGTGAATCCATTATAAGGCTGGCCAAGATATCTCCCATCCTTCAGGACAATGAATGAGTTTGTGAGTTGTGGTCTGATCCTATGTGCGCTAAAATAGTGATTAGACCCAAAAAATGTTTAGAAAAGGGTGCCTTACTCCATACCTCCTCCAACTAAAATATTACTCAAAGATGCATCAGGACATCTTGGGGCACACACCTGGAACTCTTCCAGATACAAGAGCTTTGGTCTCAAAGGGATTAGATTCTTCATGTAAATTCCCTAGAATTACAGGTGATGGGATTAGTTTGCATAGTATTCCAGCTGATTTACAAAACTCCACAGTACAAATTCTCATACTTTACCTCTGCCGTGTACTATATAAATAATCAAGGGGATGGCCACTCATCATCCCTGTGCTATGAGGCTATCAAGTTAATGGACATTGGTATTAACAATACAGGATAATCCCAATTGCTCTTCATAGAGTGAGACTTCTTGAGCAGACAATCCATCATCAACCACAAGTTGTATCTTAGTAGCTCCATCCTCAAAACATTTATTATCAGCAGAGGAAACCCATTACAGACATTTTGCCACCAAAGAAAAAATAAATTATTGTAAAGGCAGTGTTCATGTAGCTATATTGGTCCCATGATACTAGAAAGACAAGGTGGGTGAAGTAACATCTTTTATTGGACCACCTTCTACTGATGAGAGATGAGCTTTCAGGGTACACAGAGGTATTTTTCAGGTCTGGGAAAGGTACTAACAGTGTCATAGCTATCTACAAGATCGAATATGTGCTACCTACTTACACTAAACTCTCTGTTCGAGCTTTTATTTGATCCAGTGAAAGATATTGCCTCACAAACTTTGTCTAATACAAAAGTTCAACCTTTTGTTCTGTGGGAGGCATGATTCAGAGATCTTAGAAGACTCCTGTCTCATAGGGGGGATCAAATCTTTGGTGCATTTCCACCAATACCCTTGATTCCAAGAGTCATGTGCAAAATAAAACAGGATGCAACAGTTCTGATCCTGGTAACTCCATATTGGTCAAGACAATTCAGACAAATGTCTTCTCAAAATTACTGTCTAGTCTTCTGTACAACTTCCATACTCTCCAGATACTATATCACAGAATCAAAATTAAACATTTCATCCCAATCCAATGTCTCTGTATCTGACGGCCTGGATATTTGCTTTTTAAGTACAACAGACAGAGGCTGCTAACTACTAGTGCAAGAGATCCTGCTGCAAAGTAGAAAGCTCTCCATAAGGAAGAAGTAAAAAATGGCAGCCTAACACAATTTTGAACCATTGAAGGGCCTTATACCAAACATCCTTGACTGTGTTCTGCATTTAAAATATTCGTAAATTCATAGATTCTCAAACCAGAAGAGAATTTTGTCATAATCAAGTCTGACCTCCTATATAACACAAATCCAAACTTCCCCAAAATAATTCCTAAAGTATATCTCTTAGAAAAACATCCAATCTGGGCTCTTTCAATTCTATAAACGTCTCACTTATGTCAGTTGTGGTATGCCACCATCCCATAGAGTCACTCAGTTTTTGCACGCCCCATGATATAAAAAATTATAAGGATTTACTGTATGCTTCTTCACCAGTGAGAGAAGCTACTCCAATGTGGAATATCAATACTGTCTGCAAAGCTCACCCTTTTGCACCTCTTTCTAAAAGCACTTGACACTGCCTTACTCTTCTTTGCAATTCCCATTACATTTGCCTGAAAGGTCAGTAAACTCCAAACTCTCCTGGCTGACCCTCCTTAGAGTCTTGCCTAGTGGATGGAGTACTGGAATAGAATACAGAACATCTTCTATTCCTGGCTTTGCTACTGACCAGCTAAGTGACCTTGAGCAAATCATTTTCCCTCTCTGTGCCTCAGATTTATCATATGTATAAAAGGAATGATGGTACTAGCCTTCTTTGTAAAATGCTTTGAGATTGGCTTATGAAAAGTGCTGTATAAGAGTTATGTATTACTGTTTTACAACATAACATTCCACAGAGATCAGGTGATGTTGAGACCTCATTCCTACTTTATTTTCAGAGTTGTGTTGGAATTTCATTTGAAGCAATGTGTTAATTTATTTGTTAAGACCCCACTCCTCATCAGGAGATATGAAACTCTGTATCTTGGGTGTTTCAAGAGCCTTGTTATGCTACCTTGATGGAATAAAAGCCTTTTGGACTTTCTCCTCAGCTTTTTATTGCCCTCTCTGGTGCTTCTAAGCCATCTCTCAGAGTAGTTCAAAATAAATTATTCAGTATATATGAATGTGCTATCATATGGTCCTCCAAATAAAGCTTACTCCATTAGAGCATAAGCTGGGTCCTTTGCTTGCTTCAGGAACATCCCTATATGTGAAAATGGCAAGGCAGCTATGTGGAATAATCATCTTACTTTTGTTAAACACAATGCCTTTAACCTGACAGCAAGATCAGATGCCAAATTTGGTAGGTCACTGTTACACTCATTTTTCAGTTAGTTACAATCAGGGCTCCTCAGTACCACTTTCCAGATAGGTCACTGCTTTTCAGTCACTTAGAGTTGACCCCACAGACACATATTGGAAGAAAAGAACATTAGTTACCTTACAGCAACTGTGATTCTTAAGATGTTGGCACAACTCATCTTCCATTACCACTTTTTGTTGTCCTCCCTATCTGGGATTCAGTGAGAGAACTGAGCAATGGCTGGATCTGGTCTGGACTTTTTACCTTTGGCAGAGGGGCACAAGGGATGCTGCTGTTCCAGAGATTCTGATCTTCTACACATGGGATGTATGCACACCTGTAATGAGATCCATACAGGTGACATTTTGACAAATCATCATTACTATAAGGCAATTATTCTTTCCAAGCCTTTCCTGCCTGCTGGATCCATACTGCACTTGCTCTGCTGTAATTCCATTGGCTCTGTTGAAAGCTTGTCCTTCCTAGTGCCTTGACCACTGGGGTGTAAGTACCAATGCCATAACAGTAAAGTGAATATTGACTGTCCCAGTTTTCAGTAAGCAATTTATGAATCTGATAATTTTGTCCTATGTTTTATTATCTACCATTCTGCTGAGAACTCATCTCCTTCCCACCTTCTGTCTTAGTTCATTGCCCACTTTAGCATATAGTCCTTCATCCTGATGTGTGACAACTTTCATTCTTCTGAGCTGTACTATTCCAGACTAACATACATTCCATCCCTTGTCGTGCTTCTGTCCATTACCATCCTTTCTAATTCATACATTATTTCATTAACTGGTTTTTCATTCCGTGCTAATTTGTTATCCTCAAGATTATTTTTTGTGTTTTATGTCTTATCAACAAGCACAAAAGAACCGATCTTTTTTATCCTCTTCTTGATTTTGAGATGATGAAACAAAGATTTCCAGATGGAATTTTGTAATCTGCAGGTCTGGGATGAATTAAATGATCACAATTGAAGTGTAGCTCCATTGTATCATCTTCCTACCACCCTCAGATATCAAAGAAAAGCACAAATAGAGACATATTTTCTAAAACATTTAAAGCAGATGGCTCATTTCTGTTAATAGAGATTTTGAGTTTTTTCATCAAAATACTTGCAAGGATTTCATTCATTTCTACCAATAGAGATTGTTCCCTGAGTTCCATAACTGCCTTGTTTCTTCTCTTTCCTACAGTTGAACAAGTTCTGTTGCTGATGGTTTGGTTTTTGTAGAAACTGCGGATTGTGAACCCAAACATCTTGATTTATTTCAGGCCTTTGCCATAACTGGTTTGGCTTATGGCACTGTGTTGAAATCATTGGTCACTTTCCTATTGTTTCACCATGCAGGGCTCTTGTTGTTTTTGTCTGTCTTTTGGAAGGCAGACATGCAAGCCTAAACATTTCTGTGTATGATGAGTGAATAGTTGTCACCGTTAAAATAATGGTCTTAGGCTCAGGTACCCATCTTAGGGATCGTATAGACTGAGTTGCTCTTTTGGGATACCGGAAGTATCCTGAAATATCAATACTGCGTCTTTAAAAGCGCCCGCTATTTCCCGAAATAGCAGGCGCGCTATTCTGGCATCCCTGTAACCACTATTCCATGAGAGTTAAGGGATTTGTCAGAATAGTGCCTTATTTTGAAACGTGGCGCTGTGTAGAGAGTGCCAGATTTCAAAATAAGCTCTTTGATTTAGACTCAGAATAAGCCATGCAATTTTCGCTATACAAATTGCGTAGCTTATTCCAACAGAAGAGTGCTGTCTAGATGCACCCTTACATCCATGAGATAAGTACATATATGGGAATAGCTGAAGCAAGGCAGGGTGCACTGTTTCCAGTACTATGAGGAAATTACACAAAAAATAATAGTAGCAATATGTTTGAGCATTAATAAGAGTATGAAGTTCTTTTCAGTACTATGAAAATACATTTGTCAGGGAAGTGACTAAAATAAGAGCTGATAAGGGCATGCAGCCAGTGTAGAAGCTGTACTTTCCTGGCTGGTAAAGACCATAATTACTGAGAGATGCACCAGGATTCACAGTTCCCGCTCCCAGTAGTCTGGCCCAAGCAACCAGACCTCATTCCTCTGCTTGAATGTACAGAATAGCACACTTGAACGTACAGTATAGCACACAACCAGAGATGAATCCAAGAAACAACTACACAGTGGATTCTTGTGACATCGGTTGAAAAGGTTCATGTGGCCGGTAAAGAGCTAAAAGAGCACTGTGCATACAGATTATTAGAGAGAGGAGAGACAGAGATTCATCTCATCAATGGGATGGAGAGCTGTAATTCATCTGAACAGGAAAAGCACAAACTGTGTTCCCTGGTGAATACTTAAAGAAGAGTTTCTATTTCTGATCAGTTCTATAAAAGACTACAAGGGACAAAAGAGTACAGAAACTGAGCAGATCTTCACAGTGTACACAGTTAAGTTAGTTAGTTAATGCCTATTACGCCTGCTGGCGTGTAGGGCAGCAATGAAGGTTCTCCATTTTTGTCTGTCTTTGGCCATTTCCTCCAGTGTGTCCCAGTTGTAATTCATTCTCTTCATGTCTGCCTCAACAGTACGCCGCCATGTTGTCTTGGGCCTCCCACGTTGTACAGTGCATTTGATATATTTGTAAACAAAGTCTGTATCTGCTACTGCTCCCTATTGTTCTTTGTAATGTGACGAAGGAACTGATGAAACACCAGAACAGTAAAGAAAAACTGATATTTAACATATACTGTGAGGTGTGGTCTCTGGTCACTGTTACATATTCGAGAATCAGCTGCTGGAAGGTGTGTGTGATGAAAAGCACAGACACCAGCTGGCTCTATTTCTTTATTATCCCCCCTTTTCAAAGTCCCTCCCCATCCTGCAAAAAGGATACCACCAACATAAAATCTAATGAAGTGTGTAGGATCAGAAATTTCACTTGCCCCCAAGTTAACCCAGAAGACTTATGTGGGGAAGCAAGTATTTAAACCAGTGGTTTCACCACACAATCAGCAAACAGTTTTCTCAGGGTGACTGTCTTACCATTTTCATTAGCCAGGGGGAACACTTTCCCTCTTCTGTGCCAGTAAAGTCATACACTAAATACCTCACAAGTATGTCTATCCTACTTACCCCTTGGTTTGTTAGGTGTGTGTTTGTGAGTGGTATTTAGTGTCAAAAAGTAGCATTTTTAACTTGAAAACTGTCACAACTAACAAACTGACATTTCCCAGACCAAGTGGTTCCTGACACATTGAATAGCAGTGTGGAGCTACAGCATCATTGAAATCATGTGGTTACCCACCCCCCCATTCCTCCCTCTCTCAATCCTGCCTTGTTCCAGAACTATATTGCAGAGCTGCCAGACCCCAAGACATTTTTAGAAAAGAAAAAACAATAGACAAAAAGAAACATGTTTGAAGTTGCCATGTTCTGATCTCATCTTGCCCTAAAGTCACTAACTTCCCTGCTTTTCTTCAGTTAATAGTGAGACTGACATTGTACAGTAAAGTGCATTAAAGAGAGAGACAGACCAGGGCTACATGTATGCACTGTGATACTCACCATTTTGGGGGGCAGAATGTCACTATAAATGTTAGTGAAAGTGATGAGTTAACAGTATAGTCAAATTCCTATGTGCAAACAGCCCCTACGGCACTGCCAAAGCACCTCAGTCCTGTATTATACTACTTCCTGCTCTTCTAGTAATAACTCCCCACATATACACTTCTGTCAGTATGCCTCAGTTCTGACCTACAGCAGTCCCTTCTGTTCAAAGCCTGTTTCTCCATTTAACTCAGACAGTATTCCTAAATTTGCCCCTGTTGTTCAGATCCCCACAGCCTTTTGTAAGTGGAGACTGCCAGTGGGGGTTAAACAGGGTAATAGGTTTGTTATCGGTCAGCTCTCTGTAAAAAGCTAGGGATTTTATAAAAAAAAAACTTTAAAAATCCTGAGCAGAGCAACACTGCAAGTCTTTTGGATTCATTTTCCTGGAAGATTTTACTCTGTAAATGGGGAGAGTTGATGGAGATTGCAACTTTCCTTCTTTTGTGTTTTCCCTGTTTTTTCCCCCAGAGTTTGGATTTTTCCCAAGATGAAGGGAGTGAGCTCTGGAAAATGTTAATCTGTGGGATTTGTTCATGGTGTATAAAAATTTCAGAAAGAATGTTTTAAAAATATGATTTCCTGATTGTCTCTGGCAGAAATGATACTGAGAAGCAGCTCTGCCAAAGCAGCCAATATCCCTTCCAACTTCTCAAATGGTTTCTTGTTCCTTTGTTTTGGTTTGTTTTTGTGAGGAGTGTGATGGAAAGTAGATTTTAACCCATGTTTCTTGTAAGAAAAAACCTCAGGAAAGTGAACCTGCCCCTGTGCTTCAGTAATGCAGTCTCTCTGAAGAAACCAAGTGTCTCAGTGCAACAGCAGCAGCTGAACTTAGGTCAGGCAGTGTTTTTGAGAACTTTCTTCTGTTTCTATTTAAAATAATGAAGGGAAGACATGAGTGCTAAATTGCGATGATTAGGGAAAAGCTTTGCATTTCCGGAGTTAAATTCATGCCTCGTATCACTCCTTCTGAATGTAGTGGTGACACCATGGCTGAATTTGAACCCTTGCAGTGATTGCTGAACAACCCAGAATCCCATAAACAAGAAACAGCATATCAGGCCCTTGTGGAAATATTTCCAGACAATATCATTTTGTTTTCTTGCTTTTTCTCAGCTCTTTCAACAGAAGAAAGAAAAACCTTTTGGCTTGTATTTCAACAAATAGCCAAGATTTCTCTTTGATAATATATCAAATCACAGATGCATTTGTTTTTGCTGGGATTGCAACCACTAGCCAAACTCTCCACCCATCCCTACCTTCCACCTGCACTTTTTTTAGTCCTTTTTCTTCTTAAGTGCTCTTTGACAAGCAGTCAGATGCCTCAGATAGACATTCATGGCCTCATCACTGTCTGCTAGTGTTCAGTGCTAGGTGTCCGGAGAAAATTTGCTATGCAGCAGTGTTCCATCACATTTAATTTTATTTTGACCTCCAGAATATCTCCCAATTACACTGCCTTTCCTTTGTTTCATTGTTTCTATCTTGTTGGCACTTTGCGATAGATAGAAAAGAATCTGTAGACCCTCCTCTATCCCACTATACTATCAGTTCAGTGAATTACTTGATTGTGAAACTGAAAGCTTATGACCTACTTTGTTCCTCCATGGGTGTTACAGTGCTATCCAGTTTGCACACTTGATAGGACGGCCATGCTGCTGAACGGTTTTCCGCATCAGTCTTACTAGTACCAAGCATGAATATAGCAGTGTGTGCTGACTTTCCATTGCTGATGTGATCCACTATTTTTTTCTCTTTCCTCCTTCCATACACACATATAGTCGTACATTCACAATTGCAGAAAAAAAAACATTACAGCATCTGATCAGCATGTCAGGTTCTGACAAGTGTGAATGCAGTTACACCTACCGTAAAGTATTTCTTATTCTGTACCCATTTCTGGACAGTTATTGTCACAGTTGGGCTTTTCACACATCATTCTATATATTTTTGCATATTTATGTTTGATGTCTCTCAGAAAAACATTTGGACACTACCCTCCATATTTAAGGTGTATTGGTTTCAGTAAAAGAAATAAGCAGACATTTGGATTGGTCTGTCCAACCACATTAAGTGCAAATATGTCTTATCCGTGTTTTGTGACTATCACATCTAAGACAAATTTTTACCAAATTAAATACAGCCACTATCATAAAAGTTAACCATGATATAGCTACAGCAACTCCACAGTAAAGGTAGCAGCAGCTGTTTCATTCTTAGCCTTATTTTCAGTTCTTTATATTTTTTGCAAAACTATAGTTAGGTTTAAATTTGTCATGATCAATCTGTCTGAAATTAAAGCTTTCTGGAAAATTTCAAGAAACCTGGACAAATTGTTCTTGAGTTTGTTTTGAAAGACATGCCTACATTTCTTTGTCAGCTGATAACTTGAAGATGGTTTGCGCTTACTTCAGATTTGTCAGGCATTTAATGTCTTCACTTACATTGTAGTAAGTTTTTGCAGTAAGCGGAATAGATTTTCAACCTTAACTATGCAAGAACAGTGTTTTGATCTTGAGGATAAATTAATTGTGTGTCTGTGTGTAAAATAATTGTTAAACAGATTCTATTCTGTGCTCTGATGACAATGTTTTAAGTATACTATTGCACTTATTGAAGACTGGCTGTTTTGGAAAATATTTCCATGCCTCTAGGGTAGACCGTTCATCTAGTGTTTCCCTAGAAAGCTCTATGGCTGAATGCAGAAATGTGACCTGATTTGTGAATCCAGTGTTGCTCTGCCTTTCCACTTAGCAAGTGCTCTTGCACCCTCTTGAGATAAGATAGTGGCAGCTCTGCTGTGTGGGAAGTACAGTGCCTTTTGCTAAAGTGTCTGGCTCAAATTAGATATGGGAGGAACGCAGAGATAAAGGCATTTCTTACTTGACTGGCAGGATTTAATGAGCTCAATGGAGAGAAATGATTGCTCTGTGAACAACTCCGGGAGCTCTGTTAGTTAAGAACTTTCACACGCCTCATATGGCTAATCTCCACAAAGGGTGGGGCACCTCTTCCTAAAGTAAGCAGATGAGGTGGACAGTCAGAGTGTACTCTGCTTTGGAAAGAATCTTCTCCCTGAGAAATCAGGTTCTGTTTCTGTACTAAAATCCATTTTAATAATCAGTGAGATAATCCTGCTACTCCCTTATCACCCAGGGGCCTACTGAATAGTAATAGTTAGATAGATCTACAACACTGACTTGTCAACTTGAAAACCACACATCCCATGCATGACTAATAGAATCTGTTATCTGAAAGAGAACACAAGGTGGTTAGGAAGTTTATTAAACAGCCAGTCATTAGACATTAGCTTGTTAATGTCAATATTTCTATAAGTAATTATTTTGTAGGAAATGATGTCTCCATTGTACCTTGACCTTGACCTGTAGATGAAGAGAAGAGCAACAAAGATAATGGATGACATCAAGAGAATCAGATGCCTCAAGTCAGCCATTTTAGGAAAGGCAATTAATTTCAGATGTGGGCTTTTAGTAGGAAATAGTAGGGAAGATCTAAATTAGAAGAAATTGGGGGGATGAAATACTGCTATGTCAGGTGTTCACTAAATAGCCAAATCTAATAGATGTGCAATTGACTGAAATTCAGTTGTATTTGGACAAGGAAGAGAAACCTGAAGAATTATGTTGCTACTGGATTATATCTTCCTACTGCTCTGTACAAGGGTGGTTTAGTCCAGTCCTGTTGTAACTTGCAGTGTTGCAATACCACAACTATAAATTGTGTATACATATGTACACCTATAGTAAATGGTACCCCAAATTGGCAGATAGGGGGTTCCCATAGAACCTTATGTTCCCCATTTTATAGTTTGCTTAATGTTGTATCCTCTGTGCGCAAGATGCAAAAGCATGAACATGAGATAAATGTTCATCATTTTAGCTTTCCTGGCTTCTGGCCTGTCATGTCATCCTCAAAAGATTTCCTAGTATCTAGCCTTCTTGTCCAGCCTCCCTCTCGCCTATCTTTCTATTTCTCTGCTTGTCATCTAGGGTTTCTCCCAGATTATTTCCTATGAAGTATTAAAATGCTGCTGACCCTAACATTCTGCTCTAGGTTCCTGAGTGCTTCTGTGTCCTCATAAGAAAAAGAATTTTTTACACCCATTAATTACTTAGCTGTTGCTCTCAGTCCTCTCACTCCACAGAACTTAATCCATTCAGTGTTGGAAACAAAAGAAGTGAGCCAGAACAGCCTGGTTAGAAGGGTAGGATTCTATGTCTTTGTTGGAAATAATACCAGCACCCTGTTTCTGTTGACTCAAAGATTATCACGCTTCTCATTCATTAGCAGGGTCAGAGGTGTCCCATTGAAAAGACACCCTGATCCTGCTGACAGGCAACAGGTGCAGCCCCTGCCTTGTCTAAATGGGAACATTTGACAGTTGCCAGCATTCTGGCAAGGCTTTGCAACTCTCACAGCTGGTGCATGTCAGCAGATACAGCATCAGCACCTCATTTCTTTGAGAGGAGGTGCACAGCCTGGCCCCTCTACTTCCTCAATTTTTGATTGGCCACATTCCACAAAGCTAGAATTCTGCATGTTTAAATTTTAAACATACCTTTGTAAATACCTAGAACAGTTCAAACCAGTATTCTAGTTTAAGCACAGTGAACGGTTGTGCATTTATTCATCTTCACTTCTCTCTTCATTCTCTACTTCTTGGTAAACAGTGACTTCAGAGAAGTGACTGGATGATTCCAAAGACATAGATTAGATTTATATTAACTAAAATAAAACTACTTGTTAGAGCACTGCATTTTTAGATCATCACATTAAGGTTTGCTCCTGTAATGACTGAATGTCATCACCATCTCAAGACTGTTTGGTGGGCTATGTACTTGACACAGTGTGTGCATAAAGTTTCTAATGTAGATGTGTCTGTATTTCAGAAACTTCACTTTTCAGTTCATGCTAATTGGCATCATTAGAAGAGATCCCTTCAGAATAGGATGGTGCATGTGTGTAAAGCAACATGGGAGGAGAATTTGTACTGATGTTGCCTTTGTTGTGGACAGACAATCTGTTCTGTGGCTAATACAGGACTTCATTCTCCAGGTCTATCAATCTGGCACCTTTGGGTATGTCTACACTGACACCCTAGTTCGAACTAGGGTGGCTAATGTAGGCATTCGAACTTGCAAATGAAGCCCGGGATTTAAATATTCCGGGCTTTATTTGCATGTTCCCAGCGCCGCCATTTTTAAATGCCCGTAGTTTGAACTCCTGCCTGCGGCTGCACGCGCGGACTAGGTAGTTCGAATTAAAGCTCCTAATTCAAACTACCGTTAAACCTCCTTGCAGGAGAAATAACGGTAGTTCGAATTAGGAGCTTTAATTCGAACTACCTAGTCCGTACGAGCCGCAGTCAAACTACGGGCATTTAAAAATGGCGGCGCTGGGAACATGTAAATAAAGCCCGGGATATTTAAATCCCGGCTTCATTTGTAAGTTCGAATGCCTACATTAGCCACCCTAGTTCGAACGAGGGTGGCAGTGTAGACATACCCTTTTACCCCAAAAGAAAATTAACTTTAAAAAATTAAAGTAGGGAGTATGTACAATAAACACACTAAAACTATATAATTAATACTGTTTTAGTTCTCATTGTCTCTACTTTTCATACTAACAAGACAGCCAGCAGCACTATGCCCTCCCAGTGCTCCATTTCTTCCTACTTTAGTGTAGTGTAATAGAGTTTATAGGACAGAAGGGTTTGGGGACTTCGTTCAGTGTTCTTTGAGCTTTTACATATTATTGGTTGTTGAGATTCATAACTTATGGATTGGTCTTTGACTTCTCAGCTGCTTGGATCTCAGGCCAACCCTGACTGTTCCTGTTTTCTTATCTCAGATAATTCAGCCCCTTTTAGAACTTGACCAGAATCGCAGCAAATTGAAGTTGTACATTGGACACCTGACAGCCCTCTGCCATGACCGTGACCCCCTGATTTTGCGTGGACTTACCCCACCTGCTTCCTACCACATGGATGATGACCAGGCAGCTTGGGAGAAAGAGCTGCAGAAGATGACCCAGGAACAGGTAAGCCCGTCTCCGGGTCCATCACTGGTAGAACTTCTGAGTGCTTATACAGGTCTTGCTGATGTGACAGACATGCTGTGAAGTGAATCCATGAGAGGTGAATGCAGCTAGAAGAGGCTTATTTTGCAGCTGACTGCGAGACCGTTACCTTTTAAAACAATAGCAATTTAACCTTTACTAGGTATTGTACTTGTTTTACAGTATTTGTTCCAACTGAGGGCCTATTGCATTCACTTGGCCTTGGATAATATAATTACTCAATAGGAGCCATTCTGTTCACCTGTATATTATCTAAACTTTAATTCTCTAGGATGGAACACTGTGAAAAGTCACTTTTACTTAGAAAAGTATTTTAACCACCTTTTTAATAATCTAATCTAATCCCATGAATCTTAAATATTTTGTAGCTGGTAGCATATTTACATTGTAAATTACAGAACAAATTTATTCTTAGGAACCAACATTTTACCCCATGAATATGTACAGTATTTGTATACTCATTTCTCTGTAGCTACATATTCTAGTATTATACATACTGTGGTTTTATTATTACAGAACCTAGAGCCACCACACAAAACTGGAGCCTCATTGTGCTAAGCACTATATGCACATAGTTGAGAAATTCAAAAGAATATCTTTGGAAAACTTGGAATATCAAATTGAGGGTGGTTAATGAAGGCATGTCTGATGTGCTCATCGCAGTATGTGAAGGTGTGGGTTTGCCAAGCAATATTAATGCTTAGGCATTAGGGATGTGAACGACTAGTCGACTATCCAATAAACAAATGCTTATCTGATAGTCAACACACCAGTCAACTAGTCACTTCCCCCACCTTGCTGCCTGTATCAGAGAGAGGCAGCAAGTGGGGGGGAAGATGAGGGATGCTTCAAAGCAACAGCGCCAGATGGAACCTGGGGCTAGACCCTGGACTCCACACAGCACTGCCACGTTGAAACGCCACATGCAGCCCACAGTGTTTCAAAGCGGCAGCGCCATGTGGAGGCTGGGATCTGCCGCTTTGAAACGCCGTGTGCAGCCTAGGCTCCATGCCTCTGCAGGCTCTTTGAAACTCCTCTGCTGATCCCAGGCTCCATGCAGCGCTGCCACTTTGAAATGCCACAGGGAGCACGGGGCCAGTGGGGGACTGCTTGAGGCCCCCGCTGGCCCCATGGTCCCCGCAGCACTTTTGCCTTTGAAGTATAGCAACAGCCCTGAAACTGTTGCTGCACTTCAAAGGCAGAGGCGCCCTTATCATTTAATCAAATCAATTAGCAAATTAATCTAAATTTAACATCCCTATTAGATATGAAAGCCAGGATTGTTAAAAAATTGATGCCTACAGTTAGTCTCCTAAATTCATAATTAGGCATCTAAAATGAGCTGCTGCATGCTCAGCAGTTTTGAAAATCAAGAGTCTTAAGTGCCAAAATACTTGGAAGTCTAACTTTAGACACCTATTTTTAAAATAGTGACGTAGTACCTTATGCTCATTTCAGAGATTATGTGTTAAGACTCCTTTGTGCCCCATGAACTTCCATATTTATTTTTTTCTCACATCTCCAGACAATTTCTTACTAGACCATCAATATCTGTGTCATCAGGAAATGGGAACTTGTTGCGTTTTGATTTTTCTTTATTCAGTGAGTTGCAAGAATGAAAATGAAGGAAGTGATGAGGCTTAGGAGTGAAATGAAGCCATTATATTGGAGCTTCCGGCATCTCATCGTCTCTTCTTAGAGTTAAATGTTTACACAAAGCTCTCTTTATCTAAGACCATCAAATTCTGCTTACTCAGACAGCTGGAGTAGATTAAGCATATAGCCAGGAGAAAGAATGCACTCTTGACATTTACTCTATACATTCTCGTAGCAAACACACACAGTAGAACAGATATATGGAAATAGACATATCTTGTATAGTGATTCACAGACTTTCTAGCTGCCAGTATATTGAAGTTAATTTTCAGTATGTTTAGCTACAGTTATATCATGTATTTGTAATGCCTTGTCTATGAAATACATAGAGAGTTTTATGCAGGTAAACATGAGCTCACATTAAATGGGCCTAATGACATCATGAGACTTATATATGCAAACAACAGAACAAAGGATTATGTTTTTCTTGGTATTTAGTCAAAGGCTATATTATAAAAAGATGGAATAAGGTATGCAATGCTGACAGAGTTAAAACCTTGCTATCTTGCGATTAAGCAGATATAAATCTGCCTGATATAAATCTGCCTTTGATACATAGATGTATATGTTCTTGGAATTGACATGAGTAAGTACTCAAAGTGCAATGCACTGAGTGCACAATCTTTGGAAGGCTTTTCCCTAGCAGTCACGTTGGCTGTGGAGTCTTCATGGCCATGTATATAGGTCCCTGCTGACCCATTGCCTCTTCAGTTCCTTCTAACCACCAGTTACAGTCATTGGAGTAGCTTTCTCTCTCACATTTGGAAGTGCTTCCCAGTGATCTTCCTTCTCTGTCTGTAAATCTACTATATATTTGAGACTGTCTGTCTGTGTGTCCATCTGTCTGTTTATTCAAGAACTCCTCCTAAACTGTAAGAGCTAGGACCACCAAAGTCAGTACTCAGCTTCCTCTTATTATAACTTAAAGCAAGGTCAGGGTTTGGTTGTGCCAGGACAATGGGATGTACCTGGGATGGGATTTTCTTCTCATAAAACCATACAGAAAAGAGACAGAATCACCAGGCAGGTGAAAGGGACTGGCTGTGGGCATGTTCCGCACCCACTCTCACTGTCCAGGTCTTGCCCAAGCCCTGAGCCTCCCACCCCATATGTGCCTTTTAGGGAGAGCAGGGAGGGCTGAAGATCCCTTCCCTCCCCTCCCCTCCGCTCGCAATTCATACAGGAACAGCCTGGGTAAGCAAAGGCAGTAAGTCCACACCCCCTTGCCAATGATAAGCGGCCATTTCAGACTGCAGTTTGCCCCTGAGGTAAGGGGCTTGCTGAAGATTGGCAGTGGGTCACTGAGGCAAGGTGGGTACAGGCAGGGGTTGGCAATCATTTTTGACTGGGGAGCCACTTGAAAAATTTTTGAAGTGGCCCCAGGCCACCGGAAGGGGCAGGGCCAGGACACTTCCATGCTTCCCTGCCGACAGACCCTGTGAAGTCTTTGCCCCTGCCACCCCCCAGAGAGAACTGACAGCTGTTCTGAACAGCTGGCGATTCCCTCTAGGCACCCGCGCCCCTGACATTGGGACGAGAGTTCACTCCTTCCCCTGCCCTCAGGTCAATCAGGACCAGAGGGCTGGGGGAGCACACGAAGTCTGCCCTGCCTTGCAAGGGAGCACGCCATGCTTCGAGTCGCCTGCTAGCTGAGCAGCAGCTGGTGGTTGACTCTAAGTGCTGAGCCTGTTGAAGGGTGGGAGGAGACTTTATGCACTCCTCCTACCCCCAGGCCAGTCAGGGCTTGGGCACAAGGGGAGTGCGCAAAGTCTCCTCCTGCCCTGCCCCCATCCTGCAAGGAGCGTGCGCCTGGGGGTTGGGGGAGCGTGAAGTTTCTCACTCCCTGCCCTCCAGCGTGAGGTGCTTAGAGTCAACCACCAGGGGTGTGGGTGCCTAGAGGCAACCGCCAGCTGTTGATTCTAAGCGCTGCACGCTCCCCTGTCCCTAGGCCCTGATTGGCCTGGGGACAGGGGAGCATCAGGACCTCCGCAGGCCAGATCAACCCACTTGGCGAGCCAGATCCGGCCCATGGAGGCCCTTTTGCCCAACCCAGTATGATGGGTTGGAAGTTACCAGAGGGAAAGGACCCCAGAGTGTGGAGCACTATGATAGGGCAGTACCCATAGGTGGAGGGAAAAAATAGGTGAGACTCCAGCTTAAAGGGGGCACTCCAGGGCTGAATGAGCTAATTCCTGAGTGACTAGCAGGAGGCACCCGTGGTGGTGAGTCATGCCTGGTTACACTCCTATTATTCAGGGCAGTAGAGGAGTTTCTTCTGGAGTTCAGGGTTAGCAGGTTGTACTCCCATTATTCCTAATCCCCAAGGCCAAGGGTGGCTGAGGCCTATTCTAGACCTGCAAAATCACAACAGATTAATGGAGAAATTGAAGTTCCATATGGTCTCCCTGGCTTCTATAGTTCCCTCTCTGGATCTAGGGGACCAGTATGCTGTCCTCGACTTGAAAGACACATACTTCCATGTCTCCGTAATCCCTTCCCAGAGATGGTTTCTGTGATTTATGGTCAGCGACCAGCACTATCAGTTCATGGTCCCCTCATTTGGATTATCAGCAGCACCAAGAGCATGGTGGTCAAAGCAGACTTTCTTTGCAGACAACGGGTGCAAGTCTTCCCATACCTAGATGACTGGCTCGTCAAGAGCTGATCTTGAGCCCAGGTGGAGGAATACATAAACATTGTGCATGCAATGTTTCTCAGACTCGGTCTCATCCTCAACATAGTAAATTGGATTGTGATCCCCACTCAGAGAACAGAATTTATTGGGGCACTCTTGGACTCTACCCAAAGCAGGGCACCTCTGCCCATTCTCGTTTTCTGATCCTAAGTGCCATCATCAAAGGTCTCTATCACTTCCCCATCATGACAGTGAGCATTTGCCTAAAACTACTCCAATTGGGATTTCTGCATCACCCTCACAATACAGTTAGAGGTGGTTTACTCACTGGGCTCACAAAACGAAGTTGCTGATTGCCTTAGCAGGTCTTTTCATGGCCATGAATGGTCTCTGCACCCAGACATAATCAGCAATATCTTCAAGAGTTGGTGCCCTCCCCAGGTAGATCTGTTCAGGACACAGACCAACAAAAAGTGCCAGAGGTTCTGCTTCTTCCTGAACCACAACCCTGGCTCAATTGCAAATGCCTTTCTCCTCTTATGTGCAAGCACACTGCTGTACATGTTCTCACCCTTTCCTCTCATGTACAAGGTCCTTCTCAAGATCTGGCAGGATGAGGCATTGCTGATTCTCATAGCACTGGTGTGGCCCTGCCAACATTGGAGTGGCCCTGCCAGTGCTGTTAGATCTCACACTGGATATGTCCATGTCTGTCCCCATGATTCTGGACTTCATCATACTGGATCATGGCCACCTGCAGCACCCCAATCCTGGAGTCTCTCCACCTCACAGCATGGACACTCCATGGTTGAACTCCTTAGAACTCCAGTGTTCTAATTTAGTTAGGGAGGTTCTTCTTGGCAGTAGAAAACAATCCTTTCATGCCACTGAGTGGCCAAGTGGAAATGGGATCTCTATTCAGTTCTCGCTGCAATCATCAATCCCCTTTATATTGGACTATTTACTTGAAGCAAAAGAGGCTGGCAGTCTTGTCAATCTACGTGCACCTGGCTGCTATTTACGCTTTCCACCCAGATGCAGTGATTTGGTAATCCCATTGTTGGACACCTTCCTTAAGGAGCTAGACATGCTGTACCCACAGATCTGGCAAATGATCCTCCTGTAGGACCTCAGCCTGGTCCTCTCCAGGCTTATGAGACACCACCACCCCCCTTTCAGGCCTCTAGCAACTTACTCTTAGCTCTATCTCTCTTGGAAGGTAGGGTTCCTCATGGTCATAACTTCAGCCAGAAGGGTTTTGGAGCTCAAAGTGTTAATAACCAAACTCCTTATACAGTTTTCTATAAGGACAAGTTTCAGTTGCAGCTGCATTCCAGCCTTTCTTCCAAAGGTAGTTTCAAAGTTCCATGCAAATCAGGACATATTCCTGCCAGTGCCACATCCCAGTGACAGGATTGGTCCATTCCCTGGATGTTAGACGTGCCCTGACTTTTTACATCAAGTGAACAAAGCTGTTCAGGAAATCAATGCAACTTTTTGTTGTCATCCCAACAAATTTCTTCTTGGATCACAACCTGCATCAGAATGTGCTACAGCCTGGCTATGATACCAGCCCCAGCATTACAGGCACACTCAGCAAGAGCACAGACGCCATCTGCAGTATTCCTGACACAGGTCCCTATTCAGGACATCTGTAGAGTGGCAACATAGTCATCTATCCACAGCTTTATGTCACACGATGCCATCACACCACAGGTTAGGGGTGATACCATATTTGGTAGAGCAGTGCTTTAGTCTGCAACTCGATGAATTTCTCTGGAGAACTGCTTGGTAGTCACCTACTTGGAAATGATATGAGCCAACCACTTGAAGAAAAAATAGTTATTTACTTTTGTAGCTATTATTCTTTGAGATGTGTTGCTCATGTTCATTCAAGACTCGCCTGTTTCCCCCTCTGTTGGAGTATCCAGCCAAGAAGGAATTGAAGACGCAACTGGTTGCTGGGGACCTATATACATGGCCATGAACATACCACTCCAGAGAGCTCCACAGCCATCTTGACGGATACTGCTCGGGAAAAACCTTCCAATGATTGTGCACACTGCATATGCACATATACTTGGAATGGACTTGATCAACACGTCATAGAGCAGCAGTTACAAAAGGTAAATAACCATTTTTTTCACATATAGAGTTGAGTTTTTCACGTACGGGATTTTCAAAAGTACTCATCTAACTCCACTCCTGTGGTAAACCAGTGACTCCAGTGAGACAAGAGTGATGCCAACATTGAACACTTTCAAAAATCCTACCCAAAATAGAGATTTAAATCTGCTGCTTATTCTTATTCTATGCAGTAGAAATTAAGGCTGAGCTGCCATCCTAAATCCCTTTTTTCAGACATGTATAACTTTCTCATTAATTATAGTTTGAACTGTAATTTCTTGTGCTTATTCTCAACCTAGCAGTGAGTATTTTTTGGAAAGTTTATTGGGAGTTCGTTGAGGCATTTGGCAAATGAGCACGAATGAAAATGTTTTTTGGCCAGTGAAGACATGTAGCAGATGCTTTTAAAAAAAAAAAAAAAAAGAGCGCGAACTCCAAAACAGTTTTGTTTAAAATTTCAAACTTATATAGGTATCCTTTAGTGAAGATTATTGTTTTGGTAATGTTTTTTGTGGGAGACTCTTAATATTAAAATAAGTTGGAGACATTTAATATACTGATCATTCACATCCATAATCTATTAATTCATACATTATTTGGACCATTGTCTTAAGAAAAATGCAGCAAGCTCTGGACATCAAGGGTACGTCTACACAGAGGGCTATTTCGGGATACAGGAAGTATCCCAAAATAGCTACCCCGCATCTTTTGAACACACCCGCTATTTCAAGATAGGTCTCGAAATAACAGACGTGCTATTTCGGCATCCCTGTAACCCTCGTTCCATGAGGGTTAAGGGATGTCTCAAAATAGTGCATTATTTCGAAATTTGGTGCTGTGTAGATGCCAAAGCTCTGTGAACAGAAGCAATTGAAAGGGCTCGCAGCTCTTGGTCCCACTGGCCCATTGCCTGGGAGCTGCCCAGGAGGTCTGAGCCCTTTAGCTGCTTCTATTCAAAGGGCTTGTGCCTGCTGGGAATTGCCAGGCAACAGGTTGGCAGGGGGGCCAGGAGCTGCCAGCCATGTTATGTGAATTTTAAGTCTCCACCCCAGACAACTCTGGGAGGAGGCTCGCCCCCAGCACCCTCCCAATTGCTCCAGGTCCCTTCTATTGGTTAGAAGTCAGGGGGCAGGGACCCCAGGCCAAGCAAAGCTCCCGGCAGGGTAGTTTTCACCCCACCCTTCCGGGTCGGCCTGTGGCCACTTCCAAAATTTGTGAAGCGGCCTCCCTTCAAAAATTAGTGCATGGTAGGGTTACATCACAACTTGCCATATTGGACTGTAACTTTATATGGATAAGTCCCAAATCATTCATCTTCTTTATATATAATCAGAGAAATACAGGGTTGGAATGGACCTATGGACATTGAGAGGCCATCTCATCCAGTTGCCTGCACTGAGAGGGAGGATCAAACCTAGACCATACCTGACAGGTTGTTTTCCTACCTTTCTTTAAAACATCTAATGATGGGCATTCCATAATCTCCCTTGGAAGCCTATTCTGTCTATCCTTATAGCTAGAAATTTTTCCTGATATCTAATCTAAATCTCCCTTGCTGCAGATTAAGCCAATTGCTTCTTGTTCAACCTACATTGGATTCAGAGAACCATCCTCATTATATTGGCCCTTAATATATTTTGAAGACTATTATCAGAGCCTTCTCCCCTCTTTTCTTTTCTCTGGACTAAATATACCCAGTTATTTTAATCTCTCCTCACAGATCAGGTTTTCTAAACCTTGATTATTTTGACTGCTCTTCTCTGGACTGTCTCCAACTTGTCTACATCTTTCTTAAAGTATGGTACCCAGAACTGGACACAGTACTCAAACTGCCTCATCAATGCCAAGTAAAGAGGAACAGTTACCTCCTATGTCTTACATATGACAGTCCTATTAATACACTGCAGAATTATATTAGTCTTTTTTGCAACTACATTAAATTGTTGACTGATATTCAATTTATGATCCATTGGAGCTCCCCCAATCCTTTTCAACTGTTTTGTCATCTAGCCAGCTATTCCCCACTTTGTTGTTGTGCATATATTTTTTTTTCCTATGTGCAGTACTTTGCACTTGTCTTCATTGAATTTCATCTAGTTGGTTTCATACCAGTTCTCCAATTTGCCACAGTCTTTTCAAATTTTAATCCTGTTCTTCAAAATATTTGCAACACTTCCACTCTGGTTTCATCCACAAATTGTAAGAGCATACTCTTTACTTCATTATCCAAGCCATTAATGAAAATATAGACTAGTAGACTCAGGACACACTCCTGCAGGACTCCACTAGATATGCCCCTCCCCCCCCCAATTTGACAGCAGACCATTGATTAACTACTCCTTGAATACAGTCTTTCAACTGATTTTGCACCCACTATGATGTTTCCCAAGGGTACTGAGGATTATAAACCACTTTGCTACCACATACTCTTAGAATGATGAAGCCTTGCTAGGTCTGCCATGGGTCTTTTCCCCAATTAAACATTGTTTTCTAGGCTTTACAGGTCCTACATTTTCTCAATAGGTTAGCAGTAGGCACTGCCTCTGCCCCCCAGCACAATCTCTCAACTCCCATTGGCTGGTTCCGGCAAATGGGAGTTGAGAGATTGTGATGAGGAAGGGGCAGCCAATGGGAACTATCCAGTGGGAGCTGAATGATTGTGTTGGGGGGTGGGGCAGTGCGCAAAGGTGCCCCCTCCCCGTATGCAGAGGGGCAGATGGAGCAGCCACTCTGAGCCCCTGGACAGCTCCCTGCCTGAGGGCCCTGGGTAGGGTAGCCATGGGCCGGATTGAAAGGCTTGGCAGGCCGAATCTTGCCTACCCCGGCCTAAGGAGTTGCTCCTCTTAATGAATTATTTAAAGATAATAAAATTGACTGTTCCAACTATCACACAGCAGAGCCCGATTCGTCATCGAATTGGGACTGGGGCCAGATCAGATCATCAAAACTTGGATGATCAGGTCTAGAGATGTTAGCTATTGTGTACTTGAATAGTCGTGTAACTGCATGAAATCTTAGCGGTTACACAACTATTTGATAGTCCCTGGGGCAGGGGTGGTGGCCAGTGTGCTCTGGCCCCACTCTCAGGGAGACCCCTGTCACCCCACGCTGCTGCCTGTGTACCAGGCGGCAGCTGGTCCACGAGGGGATCCAGTTTAAAAATCAGCTCCCTGCTTCCCTGCGTTGCTGCCTCTGATGCAGAGGTAGCAGCACAGGGTGGCAGCAGCTCCTGTCTCAGGGCAGGGTCTGAGCTCCCAGACCCAGCATGAGCCAGAACTGAGCCAGGCTACCTGCCCACCTGGCTTCTAATGCACTTTAAATGCAGAGTCCCAGTGGGGGTAGGTCCTGGACCCAGTGCAAGCCGGGACTGAGCTGGGTGCTGGCCAGCCTGATAAAAAATTTACTGGCAGGAGGGGAGGGAAATGCGTGTAATCTATAGTATTAACCAATAAGCTTTTGCTTATCGGTTAATCAGTTAATTGACTACTCTATTACATCCCTACTGTGGACCAGCCTCTGTCCGCGGTGAGCCCAGATTTGCCACAGAGAGGCTGCTTCGTGGGATGCAGATCAGCCTCTGTCCACAGGGAGCCTCAAACCTCCCACAGCCGGGGGCTGCTGCTGCAGGCCAGCCTCTGTTTACAGGGAGCTCAGATGAGGCTCGCCATAAGCAAAGGCTGCTTTGCGGCAGCCTCCCCTGCCCTCTCTGATAGAAGGCAGCAAGTGGGGAGCAGGCAAGCCCTGGAGCTGGCATATGTGGGGAGCCACTTGAAACCTGGCTCCCCACACACATCAGCTTCAGCTTGCCCCCTTCACCTCCGTGCTGCTGCCTACCAGAGGCCCCAGCGGGGGGGCCTCGCCAGGCAGGCAGCTCTGGCGCTTGTGGGAGAGCCTGCTTAAAGCCAGCTCCTCATGGGCACTGGCTCCTGCTCCCCTCCCCCCCCACCTGATACAGAGGCAGCAAGGGAGAGGGGTACATGTAGTCCATAGGATTAACCGATAACCCCAGGCTTATTGGTTAATCGTTTACTCGACTGTACCCGAACATCCCTAATCAAGAGAATGGAGACATGCGAGGCTGCATCGCCATCTAGTGGCCACAGGAAGAATCGCCTACTTCTGTGCCTGTGTGCGCTGGTTGTTAAGTTAACATGGAAAGCCGCAAAATGGAAGGTTGGAAGAACAGGGCTCTGCTGCACCCCCTCATCATCTGTAATGACTGCACATGATAGGACACCTCATATTATACACTGCTACTAGCGACACTCTCACACGGATCCTCACAGCTCCCCAGCCTCCCTAATCAGATATCAAAATCATGTTGATTGGTCTGTAATTCACCAGGTTCTCTTCAGTGTGCATTTAAAGATAGGTTATGTTTGCCCTTTTCTTTGGGATCTCTCTCACCCTCCATGAGTTCATAAAGATAATGCTAACGCTTCCAATATTGCTTCAGCTAGTTCCTTAAGTACCCTAGCGTGAATTTCACCAGGGTCTGTCAACTTGAATACATCTAATTTATATAATCTTTTACCTGTTCTTTCCCTACTTTGGCTTGGATTCCTTCCCGCTTGTTGTTAATAAAGAGCTCCACAGATATACTCTCACAGATCTGTATTCAGTACGTACACCAATGGATGATTGTTCTGTTGAAAGGATATTTTGTGGTCCTGACTTCTAGCCAAAACATTTTTGCTCTGGTTTTCTTCTTTTGTGATGTTTGAACTTGTTTCCTTGTACTTTTGGCTCAAGGGCTGAATTACAGTCCAAAAAAATGAAGCCACAACTCAGCAGCCAAATATAGGAGGCTAATGGAAGGACTTGTCTACACATGGAGTTATTCCAGAATAGCTAATCCTGAATAACTCTCTGCGTGGACACTCTTATTCTGAACTAAATATGCCTTGTTCCTGTTTAGCTAATACCACTTTGAAAATGGATGAAGCTAAGCAGGAACAAAACACTCTTGTTACTATTGTTCTTTAAATTCACACCACTCTTAATCTGAATTAACTTTCAAATGTCGTCAAACCCTAACAATTCAGAAAGTACAGGCCTCTAAAGGTAAATGCATCTGTAACAGGACCTTGATATGGTAGCCGTTACTATGCCTTTGTGGACATGTGTATTAGAAATACATCACACTGTACCCTCGCCAGTGTAGCTGTGATACCTGATCCTTCCACCTTTTCCTCTTAAAAGCTGTTAACCCATGCACAGTTAACCTTCCAGCTCAGAGGAAAATGTCACAGTCCATTCTACCCTCCCTGTGCTCAACTGGATTTTGTTTCAGGATCTGTGGGTCAAAATACAAATAATATTTTAAAAATTATGAACCACTTTCTTTACTGCTTTTATCTGCCTAACTGCATTTTTTTCCTTTGTATTTAAAGTATTCTCATGGAAGAAAGAGGGTTGGTTTTCCAGGTTCACAGAAGAACCCAAAGGAGCAATTATTCACATCTTGGAATTTTAATGAGTTTTGTAAATAGCTTCAAATCTGGTGCATTAAATTCAGGCCTGTCCCCTCTAATATTTTCTTCAGCCTCAATGGGAAAAAATTAATCCTCTTGAATGTTAACAACACTAATGTGATTAGGGTGGGCACGTTAAACTGAAAACCAATAGTGCTTAAGAACAAGGGAAATGTACCTACTCTTTTACCAATCAGATATTTTTAACATAAATTGTTTAGAATTCATGTATATATTATCACTTTTTTAGCAGCAACTCCTGTTGGCGGAACCTAGTCCAGCATTGGTGGTAGCTATGGATAGAAGCTCTATGCTTCATCATAGCCAGTGTTCTTAGTACCCTACTGGGTAAGGCTGGGACAAGAATACTGTGAGCATCCTACACAACTTCTTGGGGCTTCTCTTGAGAGGAGAGATTAGAACAAAAGTAGCTATAAAGTACCCATAGAGCCAGCACATACTCTATGACCTGTAGACTCTATTATAAAAATAGATAGTGGAATAGTGTCTACTGATATACCACGTGGTTCAGTGGGAGAGCGCATGAAAAGCACCTTTGCACATTCTCACATAAAAGCAGTCATGTGGCTGCTGGAGACTAAGTGTTTCTGAGAAGTTAGTGTCTTCCATGCATAAGGATGTAGCTTCATTGTAGTAACATGAAATCAACCTTACTCTTGAATGGCAATGGTCCTTATTAATAGGTGCCATTGGAATGCCATTATAATTAGAAACAGTTCCTAATGTTGAGTTAGAGTAGTAAAATTCCAGTCCAAGTCTAATGAGAGGCCCAAGGCCTATACCCTGGATTTATGATCATATGAGATATCAGAAACTACACTAAATTGGGCCTGGTTAGAATCAGAATAAGGCACAATAAAGGAAAAACCAGGGAGCTGTCAGCAAATATGTTGTTGATTAATTTGGTAGGACACATTCCCTTTGAGTCAGTCCTGAATCAATGTCCCCAGATGTTTTAAGGGGCACTGTGCTTCTGGATGTGTCGTCTATTCGTCAACTCAGGCCTGACAGCCTGTTGTCATTAAACAAATTAGATAACTTTCTGAAGAGTGGAAGTGTTAGTCGTTGGATCCTGACCTGCAGAAACAGAAATTCCAACATGAATAATTACATTTACCTAGTATTTTTTCATTGGATATACTATTCTCTTTCATCTCATGTCCTGTTGTATAGTATTGCTGTTTTGTTGGACAGGCACTGCATTTCACTTTAAAGGTGGCTATATTTTAAGTGGTGAATAATTGATTCCTTTTTATTGGTATATAAAGGTGTTTAACACTAAGAACCTTAATAGATTGATGTTTTATAGTTCAATTTTTGTTTTTCCTTATTTGTATTTTTATAAAAAGGTTATAAAGGGACATTCAATCATTTAAAAAAATGATTAAATATGTAGCTATAGTGTCTACCAGCAGAGGTTGGAGGGCAGCAATGGAAGTGAGAACAAGACACAATGTCAAATAAAACTGCCATATTAGTAGTAGTAAACACTGATCAAATAGTAATTGAATTACTGTCATATATTGTATTTAAAAGCCTCAAATCCAACTAATAAAGAGTGGCACCCCATTATAGTAAAGGGGATTTGTTTGGTTTTGTTTTACTCAAAACCAAAGATTCTAAAATGAAGATGCTTGTAAAATGCAAGGTGATTTTTTAAGTGGGAATTTCTCTCTAACTGAAGAAAAGCCTACCTGGTAAAATAATACTTCTGCACTTGGAGTTGTAGCATGTAATCTCTTTGCCTCCCTATGATTGCATGGGGCACTGATGGCTGTGTACAGGGAAGAGAAGTCTTAGGAAAATACATCTTAGTTTGCCTTGGAAATCATTGTAGCAAGGCCTGGTCCCCTTACATCTCCACTGCAAATAGCTTCAGGAGCATTCAGAGTGTCCTACTTAGCCCTTTCTTGCTCATTCATAGAATAGGAGGATAGAGAGATGATATTCCATCTTGGTTGCACTGGTCACCGCCTACAATATCAGGTAGATAAGAATTGCTGCATTCCTAGAGCACAATTTATGTCTTTAACTGAATTTTAATAGCAGTTAAGTTTCAGAATAACAAAATTCATTCACTGAATAGGAATTCCAGTATTTTAAAATAGATTCTGTACTTACTATTTATGCCTTTCATGCCACAGAATACCAAAGCACTTTATACATTAATTTACTATAACATTTCAACACAACATATATTATTAATGAATTGTGAACATATCAAACATAAATATATCGTAATATACATCCTCTGAAAAATAATGAAAGCAAGAATAAACATAATTTATATAAAATTACTATATAAACTACCTTTTCTTCATTCAGCTCTTCCCTTAAAATCTACCACTTCTGGAGATTCTATTAGAAATTAGCCAACAAAAACTTAATTATTTGGGTTTTTTTTATCTTTATTCTATTCTGCTTTGCACTATCCCTTACTGAGCTACTACATTATTTTACCTATTTTACCCTCTCATGCTTTTCTGCCCTGTTTCCTATTAGCTTGTTATCTTTCTTCTGTCTACCTCTTATATCTTTTGCATTCTTAGCTTGTAATTTCTTTGGGCAAGGGTACTGTATTTTAAGGCTCTACGAAATTATAAGTGTAATGTGTAACTTACACTTAAGTCAATCTAGGATTTGATCTTCTACCTCTGAAATGTTTACTACAGCAATTCAGGTGTGTCTCATTATTTGTACAGAGAATACATAAGTAGGTTAAGCAAGTTTTCCCAGTCAAGAGGGAAATTAACATATGCAAGTTGGGGACACTCAATTAATTATTGCTAACCTTTTTTTTCTTCTTTTAATCCTCCAAAATACATTAATTACTAAGAACAAAAGCTATTTCTGATATGGTCAGACCTTTATGCACACAAAAACAATGAGTAGTACTGTGGTACCTTAGGATACATCTACACAACATAACTGCTTGTAGTGTAGACGCAGACTATTTCAACTTAATGTTGAAATAATGTCAAGCTGGAGGACTTCTTACTCCACCTCCCATAAACCTCATTTTACAAGGAGTAAGGGAAGTCAGGAAGAGCACTCTTCCTCGGACTTCCTCCTGTGTAGATAGCGCCAAAAGCCGAAATAAGCTGTTTCGACTTAAGCTATGCAATTGACGTAGCTCAATTGATGTGGTATAGCTTATTTCAGCTTTAGCCCTGCTGTGTAGACATGTCCTGAGAGACTAACAAAACAAAAATGGTCTCCACTCAAGATCATCTCATCTGAAAAAGTGGGTTTTGCCCACAAAAGCTCATGATACTCTATATATGTTAGTCTCTAAGGTGCTACGGGATTCCTCATTTTTAAAGTTACAGATTAACACGACTATCTCTCTGAGACCTTTATACACACAAGTGCAGTATAAGTTATTTAAAATGTACATAATTTACTAAATAAAGGGTTTTATGTGATTGGTTTGGATTATAATGTAGATTCTGTTGTGCAGCTACACATACAAATTGGTTTTGAAGAGATGTAGATGTTGAAGTATGCTTTTTCACTTTTTGGATAAGATGTGGTGTGGTTTGATTTACATCTAGTATGTCCTTTGTTGGGGGTAAATCAAATAGATCTTTTCATTTTTCACTTCTGTGATCCTAAACACAACTACAATATGTCCTGATCCAAATATACACAAACTTGGGTAGAGAGTCCAGATCCAGATGCTAATATTATGGCCGTAGGCCAGTCTGTTTCAGTCCCTTTAGAACAGTGGTTCTCAACCAGAGGTACGTATACCCTGGGGGGATGGAAAGGTCTTCCAGGGGTACATCAGTTCAGCTATATGTTTGCCTCCTTTCACAACAGGGTACATAAAAAGCACTAGGAAAGTTGGTACAAAAATTTCATGCAGACAAAATGAGAACATAAGCAATATTTCAGTAATAGTGTGCTCTCACACTTTCGTATTTTTAAGCAAGTAGTTTCTAAGTGAGGTGAAACTTGGAAAATGCAAGACAAATCAAACTCCTGAAAGAGGTTCAGTAATCTGGAAAGCTTGAGAACCACTGCTTTAGAATATCCTGTGGTTGATTTTTCTTCTTTTCACTTTTGCCATAATTGATGGCCTATGCTCTATTTTGCTTGTCCACAGCTCCTGCTCTCCTGTTTTAAATACAACTCTCTTGTTTGTTTTTCTGTCTTTGATATTTACACAGGATTAGTAATGGGAGGAAAGTAACATCTTATTTACTGAGAATCTTAGGGGTAAACTCCCTCATAAAAACAAACTTTAACATTCTCCAACAAAAGGAGTCTTATTGCAGGAGGGGAAGGGAAAAGGTCACTAACCTATCCATGACAGTGCCACATCCACTCAACACACATTTAGTTGAGAAATACTTTGGAAGATGCTGCAAAGGTATCCTCTCGCTTAACTGGAGACAGAAGTACAGTGCAAACTAACCTCTTGGTAACATGTTTCTTATTCAGTAATGGAAGTTGTTGCTCTGAAACCAGGTGGGGAATAGGAGAGAGTTTGAAACTGTCATGCATTATCTAAGGACATTGATTCTCCACCCCATTCAAAGATGTAGTCTCAGTACAGAAATGTCCCCTTTCTTCATGTGGAGACAAAATATAAATAGTTATGAAGCTGCTTGTTGAAGTTCCTGTTCATTCTCTTCCTCTGGTATCTATTTTGTACCTGTCATCACGTATACTCACACAGGGCCTTTTACCCTAGCCTGTCCTTGGTCAATTCCATAGGGTAAGTGTGTAATTCTCATTATGTCCTAGGCTGGGGAAAAGAGATTGAACATTTACATGTTCTCATGCTTCGTTATCACCCCAGGGAAAGGGAAAGCTGAGCAAAGTTAGCACTATTTCCTTCTGCATTCAATACACAGATGCTGGGAGCCCAGGGTCTACATTTGATCAAGGTATCCGACATTTCAGAGATTGTTTCCCCAAAGCTTGAGATTGCTGAACCTCTAGATTTATCTGGTTATAGACGGAGTACTGGACACTCCTTGCTTATTAAGGAAACGTGCTGAATGAGAGCTCAGTTTACTCTGGTCCCAACTATTCCCAGCAGAAGTCACTATAAGAAATAGCAGAGAAGTGATGGTTACAGGAAAGGTAACCAATTACTTATTAAAATAAACCTGTGATGCTGAAATCATGTAGAAAAAAATATAACATTCTTGTCTTTAGCTTCTTTAGAAATCTAGTATCTAGTATTTTGTAACCTTCATGTTTGAAGTGTTGTCCATGCAGCAATTACTAGCCTTACATTTGTGTGTATTTAAAAATATTTCACTGTGTCCCTCTTCCAAGACCGTTTTTTTGTGTACAGCTTGAATGGAACCATACAAGGTTGGTCCTGCTTTGGGGAGGGGGCTGGACTGGATGACCTCCTGAGGTCTCTTCCAGCCCTAGGATTCTATGATTCTAAGGTTTATGCCTCTTTTCTCCTAGGTTAAGAGGTTCTGTTGAATTCTTGATTATTCTAGTCAGAATATAGTGATTTATCTTTGAAATTCTAAATTATACATTTATTTGCTAAGGTGAGAAAATGATCAGAAATTAGATTTCTTCTTTTCCTAAGTGAATGTAGAGCTGAGAAAAGTGTTAAATTGACAACACTGGAGACCAAAATCAGCTCTCTCTCACAGAACTGGTGTTCCAGAAGCAGTGACAGGTATTAGCTTTCCTACATAGCCCACTGCATAACCCTGACATGGAGGAATTGATTTTAGGGATGAGAAGAGATTTCAGCTTTCATTTCTTACTGTCTTTTTATAAAAAATCTTTTGTCCTCATATTGTCTGTATTATGGTGCTTAGCAGTTCTCAAATATTAGACACTAAAAGCAGTGACCTTCCATGGTTTTGAAGGATTCCAGTCTATTTAGCTAGCCTGTTTTTGCTGTACCATGTTGAAGACAGACAGGGAACCTTTTACTGTCAGTGGCCTCTGGTTGCCAAAGACAAGTGGGTCCTGGTGATTACTCTGCAAGGTTGCACGATAAAATTTTCAAAGAACCACCTAGATTGTACTGTCCTTCACCTAAGAATGTTGTCTGAATCATCATGAAGGAGCTGTCATGGAAGGGTATAGACTGTTCAGGAAGAACAGGCAGGGGAGAAAAGGAGGAGGAGTTGCACTATATGCAAGAAAGCACTGTGATTGCTCTGAACTCCAGTATAAAGAGGGAGGAAAAACCTGTTGAGAGTCTATGGGTTAAGTTTAAAGGAGCAAACAACAGCAGTGATGTTGTGGTTGGTGTCTGCTACAGGCCACCGAATCAGGTGGATGAGGTAGATGAGGCTTTCTTCGGACAACTGAGAGAAGCTTCGGATCGCAGGCCCTGGTTCTCGTGGGGACTTTAATCACCCTGACATCTGTTGGGAAACCAATACGGCAGTACACAGGCAATCCAGGAAGTTTTTGGAGAATGTTGGGGATAACTTCTTGACACAAGTGCTGAAGGATCCGACCAGGGCCGTGCGCAGCTTGACCTTCTGCTCACAAACAGGGAGGAACTAATAGGGAAGTGGAGGTAGGTGACAACCTGGGAAGCAGTGATCATGAGATGGTAGATTTCAGGATCCTGACCAAAGGAAGAAAGAGAGTAGTAAAATACACACCTTGGACTTCAAAAAAGCAGATTTTGACTCCTCAGAGATCTGATGGGCAGAATCCCTGGGATGCTAACATGAAGGGGAAAGGAGTCCAGGACAGCTGGCAGTATTTTAAAGAAGCCTTATTGAAGGCACAGAAAGAAACCATCCCGATGCATAGCAAGAGAGGCAAACATGGTAGGAGACCGGATTGGCTTACGGAAATCCTTGGTGAACTTAAGCACAAAAGGAAGCTTACAAAAGTGGAAACTTGGACAAATGACCAGGAAGGGGTTTAAATGTATAGCTCGAGAATGCCGGGGTTATCAGGAAGGCGAAGCGCAAATGGAATTGCGACTGGCTACGGATGTGAAGGATAACAAGAAGGGTTTCTACAGGCATGTTAACAAGAAGAAGGTGATCAGAGAGGGTGTGCCCCTACTGGATGAAGGCGGTAACCTAGTGACAGATGATGTGGGGAAAGCTGAAGTACTCAATGCTTTCTTTGCCTCTGTATTCACGGACAAGGTCGGCTCCTGGACTTCTGCGCTAAGTGACTCAAGATGGGATGAAGATGGACAGCCCGTGGTGGGTAAAGAACAGGTTAGGAACTATTTAGAAAAGCTAACGCGTACACAAATCCATGGGTCCGGACTTAATGCATCCGAGGTACTGAGGAGTTGGCAAATGTCATTGAGGAGCCTTTGGCCATTATCTTTGAAAAGTCGTGGAGATCAGGAGAAATCCCGGATGATTGGAAAAGGCCAATGTAGTGCCCATCTTCAAAAAGGGAAGAAGGACGATCCAGGGAACTATAGGCCGGTCAGTCTTACCTCGGTTCCTGGAAAAATCATGGAAGGAATCCTTAAGGAATCCATTTTGAGGCACTTGGAAGAGAGGAAAGTGATTAGGAATAGTCATCATGGATTCACAAAGGGCAAGTCGTGCCTGACCAATCTGATCAGCTTCTATGATGAGGTAACTGGCTCTGTGGACATGGGAAAGTCAGTGGATGTGATATACCTTGACTTTAGCAAGGCTTTTGATACGGTCTCCACAATATTCTTGCCAGCAAGTTAAGGGAATGCAGTTGGATAAATGGATAGTAAGATGGATAGAAAAATGGCTAGAAGGCCGGGCCCAGCGGGTAGTGATCAACGGTTCGATTTCAGGTTGGCAGTCGGTTTCTAGCGGAGTGCCCCAAGGTTCGGTTCTAGGACCGGTTTTGTTCAATATCTTTATTAATGACCTGGATGAGGGGATGGATTGCACCCTCAGCAAATTTGCGGATGACACTAAGCTAGGGGGAGAGGTAGATACGCTTGAGGGCAGAGATAGGGTCCAGAGTGACTTAGACAAATTGGAGGATTGGGCCAAAAGAAATCTGATGATGTTCAACAAGGACAAGTGCAGAATCCTGCACTTGGGACGGAAGAATCCCAAGCACAGTTACAAGCTGGGGACCAACCAGTTAAGTAGTAGTTCTGCAGAAAAGGACCTGGGGGTTACAGTGAATGAGAAGCTGGATATGAGTCAACAGTGTGCCCTTGTAGCCAAGAAGGCTAATGGCATATTAGGTTGCATTAAGAGGAGCATTGCCAGCAGATCCAGAGATGTCATTATTCCCCTTTATTCGGCTCTGGTGAGGCCACATCTGGAGTATTGTGTCCAGTTCTGGGCCCCCCACTACAAAAAGGATGTGGACGCATTGGAGAGGGTCCAGCAGAGGTCAACCAAAATGATTAGGGGGCTGGAGCATATGACTTATGAGGAGAGGCTGAGGGAGTTGGGTCTGTTTAGTCTGCAGCAGCGAAGAGTGAGGGGGGATTTGATAGCAGCCTTCATCTTCCTGAAGGAGGTTCCAAAGAGGATGGAGAGAGGCTGTTCTCAGTAGTGACAGATGGCAGAACAAGGAGCAATGGTCTCAAGTTGTGGTGGGAGAGGTCCAGGTTGGATATTAGGAAAAACTATTTCACTAGGAGGGTAGCGAAGCACTGGAATGGGTTACCTAGGGAAGTAGTGGAATCTCCATCCCTGGAGGTGTTTAAGTCTCGGCTTGACCAAGCCCTGGCTGGGTTGATTTAGTTGGGATTGGTCCTGCCTAGAGCAGGGGGTTGGACTTGACGACCTTCTGAGGTCTCTTCCAGCTCTATGGTTCTATGATTCTATGATCATTGTAAAGAAGAAATGTTGCAGGAAATCCCTGCTGGCAAAAAAACACTTGTCTGTTTCAGTGGACAAAAAATGGAAGAGAAGTTATTCAAAAAACATGAATGGTCTCACCCTTCCTAGGTCTTTGGGAACAAAATCAATATCTGATCAAAGAAAAGTTCAAGAGGGTCATCCTTATAGTTATTTCGTTTCTCTTAGAGGTGGAAAATTGCCAACATGTTCTGGACCTTATGGTTACCACAGGTTGAACCTCTATAGTCTGGTACTCTATGGTCAAGCAACATCCGTGATCCAGCATGATATTAGTTGAGTCAGATATCCACTTATCATGGGTAAGGCCAAGTTTCATGTGGTCCACCCAAGCTGAAAACTGAGACCCTGGGCAGCAGCAGAAGTTCCAGGGGCCAGGACTGGGACCCTGGGGCCAACATTGGAGCCCTCAGGTGGCAACAGGGGCACCGGACACAGTGCCACACTGGGTGCCAAGCCCCTGCACCCATGTTTCCCATGCCCATAGAGACCCATTCACACTTGCATTGACCTCCAGCGGTTTGGCAAATTTTTTGGTTCAACATCAGTCAGGTTCAAGGGGTGCTGAACTAGAGGAGTTCAACATGTACTTAGATTTAAATAAGGATATATCTAATGCAAAAGACAGTTTTCAAGTACATAAAAGGAGGAGGGTGAAAAACTGTTTTCTTTAAACTCTGAGGATAAGATAAGAAGCAATCTGCTTAAATTGCAGTATGGGAGGTTTAGGTTTGACATTAGGAAATACATTCTAATTGTCAGCATAGTTAAGTGCTGCAACAAATTCCTTAGAGCAGCAGTGGAAGCTCTGTTATTGGAAATTTTTAAGAACAGGTTAAAAAGGCAACTGGCAGGAATGGTCTAGCTATCCTACTTTGAGTGCAGAGGACTGGACTAGATGACCTATTGATATCCCTTCTAGTCCTACACTTGATTGATTAAATAATTAGATGAAAATATTACACTAGCAAGAGGTGCCTTGTTCACCACTTCTGGAATATAGCTTCTGCACACCTTTGTACTAGTCCTGCTGGTAGCAAAGTCCTAGAAAATCTTAGGGGGGAAAGATGTTTAGTTACCCTAACAACCCTAACGCTGGCCCATCTCGGTACTTCTCAGCTCTTTTGTAAATGTCCAAAGCCAGTCCTGTCAGGCTAAGAATCAGAGCTCAGATCATCACCTTCCGAACCAGAGTCTCTTGTTCCATTCCACCTTGGAAGTTCTCTCTCTGACACCGAGGCTCCTGACACAATTGAGATCCATACCTGCAGTGTGATGAAATCAGGCTCAAGTTAGACCCCTTTCCTTAAAATTGCTGGTGTACCTTATTCATCTGTCTACATCCGTTTTAAAAACTAATTCAATACAGATACATTTGATAGCTATTTTGATCTATCATAAGGTAGACCACTGTCTTTATATCCCCTTATTAGCAGGTTCAGGTGGGGCTTGATACTTTTAAAGCCCATGTTCCATTATAAAACTTCTGTTGCTGAATATCAGTGTGGTCCTTAAATAGTGGATGAAAGCTCCTGTTGAATTCACTTCTTGTGGGTTTGACTGTCTTACTTGACAATTTTCTTTGTGACAGAGGCATCAGCTCACAGCGAAAGAGAACTTTAGGGTCCAATAAGTGATTTGCCTTTGTGACACTCAAGCTGGATAGCTGCAAAAGAATGGTGGAAGGCAGGTATGTTAGCCCTAGAATGGTAAAGGCCCTTTTTCCTATAAACTGAGAAGGGGTTACCTCAAGTCAAATAGGGACCCGAGAGTCCAATTAAGTGCTGCCTGAGACCTTTAAAAATCCTTCCATTGGTGAGAGAGGTAGAAGACAAACAAGCTGCTGCAGGGAGAATGTCCATTGTGTTTGCTTCTGGGGGAACAACTAAAGCTGAGCACCTGTGTAGGGGAAGCACTCTGAGGCCAACAACAAGACACCACCACCTAGCGAGGGGATAAGGAAAGGTATCCCCCTGTGTTTTGTATTTGTAAATTGGGTGAGGGGGGTTTCTGTTTGCTGGAGGAGTAAGCCTTGGGCCTGCCCGAGGTTAAATATAGAGGGGGAAGACAGACTCTGTCCAGAATGAACCTGTTTTATCCCAGGCATCACTACTGCCAGAGGGGGAAGCACAAAGTGTGGCAAGACAGAGCAGTTGCTTTAACATGAGATGATATGAATTGATATGGTGATAATCTTCTCCAGAATGATGATGAAGTTCCAAAAACATCTGAAAAACAGCTGTACAGACTTCTCTGCCCATGATGATTTACAAAGCACTATTACATGTATTCGGCATTGGGGGGGGAGAATATTATTGTAAACTCTTTATGCTCCAGAACTAGTTTCCAAGGTAGAAAAAGCCAAACATCCCTCACCCACAGAATGATTTGCCTTATTTCATGAAGTCCTGTGTTTTCAGTTACATTCGTTCAGTTAGATTCGTTCTTTGAGGAGATTACTCTCCAGGAATGAGACTCCTGAGACAAGCAGCATGTTTATGAAAGAGGAAATGATTTAAAACTTGTGATTCTGCTTCTCTGAAAATATCATCTTGCAGAATTCTCATTTATCCATTCACCTCCCCTCAGATTTGGAGGTTACCTCTGTTTGAGGGTTGGGGGGTTTTTAATTATTATTTTCTGTTGATCACCTTGAACTGTTTAACGGTTTCATTCTTTCTGGAAGCTTCATCCTACACTCAGTGGATGCATTTGACTGAAATGGCCAAAGGGCAACATTTATACTCTGTAAGTAGCAGTGTAAGACATCCAGTACGGATCCTGGCTCATGTATCCTCCTGATAATACTGCTTTAAAAAAAAAACTTAGCTAGGAGAGTTTTGCTCATCTTGCATTGAAAAGCCAGAATCCATGAATGAAAATCCTGCAATAATGTTGTTTCTTCAGAGAAGCAGAATTATGTACGTCATTTTCCCTTTTCTCTTTAGGTTTTTCTTTCCCTCCATCTCCCCCACCTCCATGCATGTAAACACCTCTGATTGCTGTCACTATGAAGATTTTACTCTGGCATGGGAAAGCAAATAAAGCCATGCCACCAAGTCAGTATCACTATCGGTGCTATTCTATGAATGTGCCAGTATTAAGTGCTTTATTATAGTGTCTTTGGAGTCTGGTTGGGTTGCTAAAATTTCACTAACCTGAGGCTTAAGGCAGCTCCTGAAGCCAAGTCACTTGCCTCGCAATTTAGTGCTGCTTCTAAATGATAGTCCTGCTTCTTCCATCCCTTCTTGAATACTGGATGTCTCCTAGCCTTTCACATGGCACTCACCAAAATCTTTTCCATTTCACTATTACAGCCGGGCTGTCATCCAGCTACAAGGGCCAAGTTAATCACATATCCAACTGTTTCTAAGCCAAGCTGAGTTCCTTCTAAATTCCCTTCCTCCTTCCTTTTTCCTTTGAGAGCAGTTACAGAGCCCAGAACATTCCCCTCTGTCTCCTCCACCCACTTCCCCAGCTCATGTCATTTTGAGAGTCATGATCAGGTTGCTTTTGCATTTGTGATTTTTGGCAAAAGTCCCTCTCAAAAGCATATTACATAATCATTAACCTTACAAAACTGTTGTAGTAATATTTAATAGTGTTAGAAATCCTGCATTTTGAAAGTAGAGAAACCGAGTTACAGACACTCCAAAGAACGGTAACGTTTCATTCAAAGCAATGTCCTGAAAAGCATCAGAAATGCTGAGAGAACCTTATCTACACATAATAAATATGTTAGTCCTAGCAATAAAAACAAAATGTAAATGTGTTACATTTAATCATATAGCGGTTGTCTTTATGATCATACTTAATCACAAATAAGAACAAACTTAAGGTCCTCATTTCCCTCTTTTTGTTAAGATTCTGCTAATTGCACAAGTGTCATTATACACAGAACTAATTAGAGAGTTTGCCTATGGAACACCTGTTAAACATTTCATGAAATATAGCACTTACTTGAAAAACACATTTTGGAATCTGTGCAATAAATAAGGCCAGGGTTTGAGAATCCATTATTTCTTCTAGCCAACTTCTGATTGCAATTATAATAGTGTGAATGCAGAGTAATTGAACTGGAAACTTACAGCATTGTAACTGAGAAAATTTGGTCCTCATTGCACAGTCTGGACAAGGCACAGTGAATAAGGCAGGAGATGTACTCTCTAAACAAAATAAGTATTTAATTTCCATACAGAAAATAAAATTTTGATTTAAAGTGGCTGTACTATGTTCAACATTCCTGTTAAATTCTGGTTTCAGAATTTTTTTTCCCCTGTCCTTTCTGTGCACTGAATGAGGATGGTGTTCTGCAGAAATAATAGTACGGTATGTAGTTTAAAGTCTATGCAAAGGGACAGTTCGGTTATGCAACCAATTGTAATTTTGGCTTTCTAACATTTGGGCACTTAACAATGCATCTTTGATATTCTCAGTTTTGGATTTTTAATGAAATACATATTAAAGAGAAGCACATTTTTGCTACATATATTCAACAAATAAAAACACTTCTGGGCTGGGAGACCCATCACTCTTATGGTTGGGGTCAGTGCAAGACTATTTTTTTTCCTCACAGATTCTTACCTCCTTGCGCTGTGCCACCTATTGACAGTGCTAAACATTCACAACTAATACCACAGATGTAGTTCCTACTTCAACAGGAACTCCTCTGGCTCGCAGAGGATGGGTTAATTTGCTTTCATATTGCCCTAGGGGCTTGTCTACATGGGGAAATTGAGTGTAATAACAGCTATTGCAAACTAAGCTGTTCCGTGACAGCTCCCTCTGTGGACACTGTTTCAGAACAAAAATCACTTTATTCCAGGATAATTGCTGTACTCACAAATCACAGTATTTATTCTGAAATAAAGTGACTTTTATTCTGGAATAGTGTATCCTCGCAAGGGCATACAGGGAGATATTGCCTAATAGCTTATTCTGCAATAGCTCTTCTGGTCTACTTCCCTAGAAAAGAATGGGAGTGTTACAGTGCTAGTCATCCAAGGCAAAAGAGTAGAGCAGGGAGTGGGAAGCTCAGGCTCCTCAGGGCTCTAACAAGCCTGTGGAGGAGTAACCGGAGACAAATATCAATGCTAGTCGTTCCCAGAATGTTACACTGCAGCAGGCTTCCTCCCTAAAGCTGATGCACAAGCCCAGATTTTGAGGCCTCTGAGGCACGAACTACATTTATGTAATTTGCTTATAATGCCCTCTATGAAGGGGTCCTGAGGCCCTATCAAAATACAAATAACATTGGTCTAAAGTGTGATTTTTTTTTTTTTTGACAGCTTCATGGTGAGTTAGAAAAGGCTGAGAAGGACAGCGCTGAACTGCAGGAGTTTGCCAATGCCATACTACAGCAGATAGCAGATCACTGCCCTGACATTCTGGAGCAAGTTGTCAACGCACTTGAGGAGTCATCATGACGTCAGCTGCTAATCCAAACAGAGCAGCACACCCGGTGGCCAAGCCCAGGCAGTCCAAGAAGTAATGACCATGGAGAGAATTGTGAAAGAAGGACAAAGGAACAGGAAATTTTGGTGCACCTTTTACAAAGAAAGAAAACTTTATAAAAGTACATGCTATCTTGGTTCTTCCAGCCTATGATTACTGAATCATGTCTGCATTCATCCTCTCACTGCCTTTCTACTTTGGTATCTGCTTCCCAGCTAACTTTCTCTTGCTGGCATTGAGGCTTTTGGATATGTCTAAGCCGAGACTTGCTGAGTCCAGTAAGCAAGAAGAGGGCTTTTGGACATGAGTGGCTATGATTTTTCTTGAGGTTGAATGGGGGAGCATTTGTCTTTTGTGGCTGTTTTCTTTTCCCATATAAACTTAAAGCCTGAATTTCTTCATAACTAAAACTGAGAGGACACTGTTAAAGGCCCAAAGATGGTCAGCATCATCTAGCTATCTCAGGATTTGCTTTCTATCTCTAAATTACTGATTTCTTATGAAAAGGGAAAAGTCTCCTTCTGTGGTCCCACTGGTCACTTCCATGCATTAACTGTAGGCAAGATAGGCATGGGGTGATTTCTTTTTGGCAGTTCTGCTTACTAGACTGGCTTTTTTCAAAAGAATGGATTTTTTTGGTATCTCCTAGTTATTGTGCATCATAGTGTACCTCATCTGTATCTTGTAAATTCTTCCTTCCTTCCTTCAAACAGGCTCTGGGCAGCAGGGCACCTCCTTTACTTGACTTTTCTCCCTTACTATTGATAATTTTTCAGGCAGTGACTTTGTGACTGCTAATTGCCAGGAGAAAGTTGCAACAGTTTGACAAAAGGTGTGACTTTTTTAGAGTGATTTATACAAACTAGTAGAACAGGCTGTGTGAACACTCTAATTTAAATCAGGTTTATTTTTATCTTAAGAATTGTTTGAAGCTAAACTGAAATAAGCCATTCTTAAAATAAGAGTATCTTCACTATGCTTTCCAGTGATTTAAGTAATTTGGTTTAAAATCATATCATTAGTTAAACCTATGCAACTTTTGTATGTATACGAGACCTTAGTCATGAGCTCATCCACCTCTTACCCTTACTAAATCACTTGCTTATAAGTGATGTGATCCCATATAGCTGATCTGTTAGCAAATCAGATATCTACATCATGGCTAGGACTGATTGTTCTTTCATGCACTAGCGTTGAAGACATGGCTTTGTTACAAGTTTTCAATGAGTTACTTATGAATACTCAGAGGACAGAACTTCTTGGCATCATCCTACATGCCCCTTAAAGGAATTCTCTCCCCTTTTGAATTTTTGGTGCTGTCGTATTCAAAGTTGAAAAACCAGAGTCTTGTTCCATTAAAGAAGAGGGTGGGAGGATTTGGAAACCAATATCACAGTGCATAGACTGCTGACTCTTCAGCTGCTTTCCCAGGTTTGCATCAGTAGTCAATGTCTTGACTCCTGGTGCCTCAGCTCTATCTTTGACTGATCTTTCAAAGTCTAGAAATATCTGATATTAAATGTGCATAATCCAAGCCTTTAGGGCAGCCTCTCAGTAGATCGCTTTCACCATTTGGACCCTACAGTGTAATTTCCTCTCCCCATCATTACATTCTGAGCCTACATCACACAGCCCTTTCACTGCCCAAAATGCTGTAGTCCCTGTCAGCTAACCCCATTTCCTTGTCTTTCAAGCCTGCAGAGCAGTTTTGTCCTCTCCTTTTTCCATTTTTGGGTTAACTAAGCCATCTCGATACAAAGATGATTGGCACAGATGTAAGAGGCAGCACTCACCCTGCGCTTTTCTGAAAATAGCACTGAAAGTCAAGGCAAGAAAAGGCATTCCCATAACATACAATGAATAGCTTTAAAGTAAACCATGTCTAAGTTCATTCTACCTTTCCTTTTATGAAAGGACATAGTGGGACATCCATTGCCAACAGCAAGCCATTTAAAGGAATTCAATCCTCTCCTCTCCTTGGAATAAAAGAAAACATCTTAGAGGGAACTGGATCAGTAATCTTGGTGTTAAGTGGCAAGATATGTCCCCTCCTGAGTTTCCTAAGATGTTCATATTTATTTGTTTTGAGCCTTTGTTGCTTTGCAAATAAGGAAATACAGCTTTAGTTCTCACTGGAGTAATCTCACAGGCAGTGTCTGATGCTTTTTGTCATAGAACAGGAAAGGAGTGGGAACCTGGCTGTTTGCAAGGGTGAAACATCATGTACCGGAAGGCATGTAGACAGTGACTGTACATACCACTGAACCATGCCTCATACCAGAGCCACTCCTTTGGCCTTATTATTTGAGTCAGCACATTTTGGAAGAAGCTGTTTTGAACTCTTCCCTCTTGCTTTTTCTTCATCACTTGTAATTTACTCACTTTAGGAATTTTAATGCTGTCTATAAACCTATCACAGCCATCATCATAGCATCTTCCCACCACTTCCTGACTGTCCCACTAGCTTACATGGTCCAATTTGCAGCTGGCCTTGTTCCCTGCTGTAAAACAATCCTCTTTCTGTGAGAAGCTGTGGAATTTCCTTATCAATGTTTCAAATGACTCCAACTCGTAAACCTCTTACTGAGATGCTCCTCGATAGTGTTTCTGAGGGGAGGGGAGGGGAGTGAGTAGTGTTGTTTGTGGCTATTACAGTACTTCATTTCCCTTTATTGCACTACCCATAAATCACAAGAAAGCCCTGATTTTCAATGCTGAGACTTCCAGGGTCTTTAACTCAGCTGCCACCATGTGGCTACATTTCTGCACAACTGCAATGGCCTCAACAAAGGCATGCCAGTCTCATGACAGTGGGTGCAAGGTTTATGCAGTGAAAGCCATGTAAATCCTACTGTTTACACTCTCCACTGCTCCCAGCATGTTCTTTGGAGGAATTTGTCAAGCAGGGATAATTACCACACTGGCCATTTGTTTTTTATCTTCAAGCCACACACCTGCTGTTCTTCTCCATCTGGATTATTGTGCCTTGCCTACATTTCCTTCCATTACGTACTGTTGTTTTCTTGGGCTCCAAGCCCTGCCTGCCACTGTGAACCATGATCTAAGCCCTAAGTAAAGTGATTTCAGGGAGTGAGCCAGATATTATCTGAGAACAGACTTGATCTGACTTGATCTCTAGTGAACTGTTACAAATAACCGCTTTGATCCTGGTCAGATAGCGATAATGTCATGCTGAATAGCTCTGGGAGCTTTTTGAGTTAGGGAGAGATGGCTGGCCACTAAATAATACTGAACATGACCTGTCTCAACTCTTTGTTTTCTTTTATGGCGTGCCATGCCATTGGCCTTAGCCAATGACATAGATTTAGATGACACAGAATCCATCATGAGATGTTGTATCATGCACATGGCAAAAGGGTAGGGAGGTCCACGCACACATGTGTGCAGTCACTCAGTTGCACAACTTATCACAGCTCTTTTAAACTTGTATTTCCCCATCTCAACTGCAAGCTCTACAGTGCAGTAGTAGTCCTGGCAAATTCATGTGCCTTTTTTGTTTTCCTCCCCCAGAGTCCAGTTTCCAAGGATAACCTTACAAAAAGAGTCTGCAGAATCTCGCTTATTCTTGTCACATTGTCTGTTTGCTATAAAATTATGATGGGGTTTTATTGGAAGGGTTTCACCCTATTAAAGTGTTTATTTGTACAGAAGTTAAAGAACTGGAGAAACTCTTCATAGTAGATTAAATAGGATATGTCATCAGGATCTAAGTGTAGATAGAGGTGGAATTCCTCAAACCCCACATAAACCCTGACATTCATACCCTACCTAGTCACGATCCCTACAAGATAATTTCCTTTGCACCACATACAATTTAAAAACACTAATGAAAAGGACATTGCAACACTAGAACTGCAAAAACATTGACACTGTTTGTAATTGGAGGAAGAAATGACTGAGGTACATCCCACGTGAAACTCTAAACTTGTGGTATTGTATCTTATGTGGACTACCTTTGGCCAGATCTCCCCCTAAGAAATGCCATGCCCTCTTTGAAAAATCTAAACATCAGGAAATTCCAAGTGGGTGGAGGATGAAAGTTACGTGATACAAGAATCTATATGTGCCGTTTCCAGGTGTACTGCTGGACTAATACCTCCTCTAGCAATTTTTTGATACTTGGTGTCTTTTTTTTTTTGTACTGGGGAAGAATGGAGACCTAATATCATAGACGCCCCTCCCCCAACCCCCCACACACTATTTTCTGAATCCAATGGTGTCTATTTTTCCTCACCCTACAACTCCCACCTATAGTGGCGGCTAATGTTTATTGTGTTGGGAAATTCTCAGATCTGATAAAGGGTAAATGGAACAGCCCACACACATCCCATTGTCAATCATTGCCATGAAGGTTTCCTTACATAGGCTGATGGGATAGAGGATTCAATATAAAGCAAAAGTTCCACTACATCACCAGTGTACATACACTACAAAGACTTCAATGAACTAAAAAGGAAAACAGTACAATCAAGATGTCTGGGATTGAAAGAAGCCCCTACTCAACTGAATTATCTGCACTGACCCAGACAGCAGAAACAGAAGGCTCTGGATAAATAACACTGCCCCAGTGAAGCTAGGGGGTGGGAGGCAATGAGCCTTCTTGGACTGTGCTGAACTGAGAGGATAAACTCTTCTCTGCCAATCACATAGTTGTGGCAGAACATGAGCGTCAGGTTTTTAAAACAAAATGTTTTTAATTGATTTTTTTTCACATAAGAAGGGGGTTCCCTATGCTATAGCAGATCCTTCTGAACAAAATGGCTGTGTCCACAATTTTTTTTAAAAGGAAAGAAAACTATTTCAAAACTTTTTAGTGTCAAATGCATAAACACAAGAATCCTGACTTTTTTCCAGTGTGTGTGGCGAGTGCTGTAACCCTGTCATCGGTATTTCCCCTGACTTTTTCAGGGTATTTTTTTTTTGTTTTGTTTTCTGCTTGTCAATATTGTCTGTGTGGTCCTATGACTGGGACAGTTACCAACAGTGTGTGTCTGTTGTCAGATTTTTAAAAAAAGCGATAGTAGTAGAATTGAAAAAGATGTGTGTTTTTTTTCAAAATAATAATAAATGTAATTAAAAGGAATTCAAGTAACGATGCAGCAAAGTTCTGACTCCTCCTCCTAGGTTTGTAAGGAAAAGGATTTGTGGGCTCATGATTATAATCAATTGCCTTTAACAGGCTAGTGACTTCAAAATTAGTTTGGTCTCTTAGGAAATAACCCCATACTGTGTGATCCCTCTCCCTAGTTTTACACTGTACGTACTAACCACAGAGTATAGAAATGGGAGGGGAAATAGTATATTAGTATAGTCTTTGCTAGTAAAGTTATTAGCCCAACTAGCCCTTCAGGCTATTAACTTGGATGGCTTGGATGCTTTGGGTAAATTTTCAGACATTGACACTTGAATTGCACCTATAAATTAAGTGAGCATGTGCAAATGCATATTAGCTTCTCTAGTTACCAGTTGCATTGTGCAATGCTTACGTGGCAGGTGCCTGTTTTGAAAACTAGCCCTCTGTGTCCAGCATCTTTTGTGCTGAATTAAAGGGCTTCCAGCCCTTTTCTGCTCCAGTTGTTTTAAAGATTGGACTACTTACTCTATCAACTTAAAACAACATATACGGTAAACAGATACGTTTCTGTACTCCTGTTGTTAGTGATACCTTAAATTATTTTAAATGAATGTATTTTTTACAATTCTATTTTTCACTATGCTGTTTGATTACTTTTTGCACTTTTTCTAGTTAGGACATTGAAAACCAAGGCAATCAGTTTCACTTTTTTGACTAGCCATTTTCACTTTCATGCCCTCCATGCTCAGTTTGTTCAGTTAAAAATAAAAATCAGGGAACCATTTCTGTTAATAGTCTAGTATATAAATCTAAATTTCGAGCCAAACATAAGTTAGACACTGACTCTTTTACTCTGCTTTTTCCCATTCACCCAGCTCTCAGTGGCTCTGATCAGGTCTCAGTCTTAGTGAAGTATATGTAATAATATTTTTGCTTTTTATCTAGTAACCTCAGTATTTGGGAAGAGCACTAACTTCCATGTGGCCTGTACTCTGTGCCAGACTTGTGGAACTTAAATTTTGAGTTCAGTAATTGTATTTGTTACAGTAAGTCCTGGGGCTGCTATTACTGATAAAATGCTTATAGATTTCTGAAGGAGGATAATTCAGATGGGACCACAGCTAGGGGAACCATGTCTGTGCTGATCTAATATGCTGCTCCAAGCCCACTTAAACAGTATTACTGTTTCTCTCTAATTCAATAAATTATGAGGACAGCACACCAGATTCTGATTTACCAAACTGTTCCTAGGGATAACCCAGAGGATTGTCATAAGAGATAAAATTTGTGGAAGACCCCACGCTATAGACCGGGATCCCTCATTTGCTTTGGAAGAGACATATTGCACTTTAGTGGAGGAGGAGATGGGCTTTGAATTAGAGTCTGGCATACTTGAGTTCCTTTTGGAAATGCAGCAGCAGGAGACATTGTTGTCTGTGATGCAAAGTGTGCACGCTGCCTTCAATTTGTATGTGTTTTATTGCTGGAGTCATGTTACTGACAGGATAATGAAATTGCAAAGAAATTGTGTTATATTCAACTTTGCCTTGATAATATAAACACTTGGTTCATTTTTTCTTCTTTTTTTAATTCACAAACTAAATTCATCAAGAAATTATAAAATTATTTAAAAACTCTGTGCTGCCTCTTTCTTTCAGTTCCATTGTGTCTTGTGTAATGTTTTCTCCCCAAAGATTTGGGATTAGCATGGGTTGTTGTTTCCTAGAGGGGATGCAGAAGGTTTTTCCAGAATGAGCTATTCTCTTTCACTTACGCCTTTCTCAAGAGAATTTGCTATAGCTGCGACATTGGATCCCAAGTCCCACGGTATGATCAATATTGCTTTTAAATGTCCCCCACCAGGTTGTTCCTACCTATACTCTCACTTTGAGGAGGATGGTCCTCACCAAGTGACAGAGTAAATTAAATTTAATGTTGATAAATGTAAATTAATGCACATTGGAAAAAATAACCCCAACTATACATACAATATGATAGAGACTAATTTAGCTACTACTCAAGAGACAGTTCTCGGAGTCATTGTGAATAGTTCTCTGAAAATATCCACTCAGTGTGCTGCAGCAGTCAAAAAAGCAAACGATGTTAGAAATTGTTAACAAAGGGATAGAGCAGGGGTGGCCAACCTGCGGCTCTTCCCCCCCCCAAAAGCACGTCTCGCGAAGCCGCCCCTGCGCCCCTGGAAACAGCCCCCTGCTCCCTGTGCTAACCTGGTTAGGGGAGCCATGCGGCGCGGCCATTCAAAATGGTGTCTTCAAGATGGTGGCAGCCAGCGGAAGCCTGATGTGGCCAAAAAGCCTTTAAACGTGTTTCTTAAAGGGGAAGTCTTTTTTGTTTGTTTTTTTGTTTGGCTCAACAACTTTGCCCCGGCTCTTCACACTGTATCCACTGCTATTTTGGCTCTTTGTCCAGAACAGGTTGGCTACCCCTGGGATAGAGAAGAAGACAGAGAATATCTTATTGCCGCTATATAAAACTATGGGACACCCACATCTTGAATACTGTGTACAGATATGGTCGTCTCATCTCAAAAAAGATATATTGGCATTGGCAAAGGTTCAGAAAAGGGCAACAAAAATTATTAGGGGTTTGGAACAGGTCCCACATGAAGAGAGAATAAAAAGACTTGGACTTTTCAGCTTAGAAAAGAGGAGATATGATAGAGGTCTATAAAATCATGACTGCTGTGGAAAAAGTAAATAAGGAAAAGTTATTTACTTATTTCCATAATATAAGAACTGGGGTCACCCAATGAAATTAATAGGTAGCAGGTTTAAAACAAAGAAAAGGAAGATTTTCTTCATGTAGCGCACTGTCAACCTGTGGAACTCCTTGCCAGAGGATGTTGTGAAGACTAGGACTTTAACAGGGTTCAAAAAAGAGCAAGATAAATTCATGGAGGTTAGGTTCATCAATGGCTATTAGCCAGGATGGGTCTGAATGGTGTCCCTGGCCTCTGTTTTTCTGGAATTGGATGACAGGAGAGGGATCACGTGATGATTACCTGTTGTGTTTACTCCGTCTGGGGCATCTGGCATTGGCCACTGTTGGAAGACAGGATACTGGGCTAGATGGACCTTTGGTCTGACCCAGTATGGCCATTGTTACGTAACACTGCTTGCTTCTGTTTATTTTTTTTTCCTTTGGAAGAACGTTGCTTTCTCCTTTTATCCATCTACACAGCAGAATCTGCCACTCAAGTTTTTTGCTTGTTCCATTTCTGCTACTTTCTATTGATTTGTAATCTCTTCAACTAAACAAACAATTTAGGGGCAGAACCTACAAGCACTTTGCATAAAACTATCATTTATTTTAATAGGTGTTCTGCAAGTGACATGTCTACAGGACCAGGCCTTGAGGAAGTATAAGACAGACGTGTTTCTTTAGAAAAAGGGCAAATTGATGCTGTGACCCAAAAAAACTCAGAAAAGATCTTCCAATTGGAACAACTTTTTCATCTTCTCTAATGGTGGGTTATTTTGGGGGAAGCACAAGTTTGGGGATTTACATGTAAATGCTATTATACATCACTACTGTTAGTAACTTTGAAGAAGCTATTTTCTTGTAGTGCTATGTATTTTAAAATTTGTATACATCCATGCGTGTGCATACACAGGCACCAGCTTTCTCTTGCTCAGTGTGTACCCAGGGGGTGCTTCAGCCACTGCTGCAGTAGCAGCAGAAGCCCCAGTCCCTTTTGAATTGCCTGGCTCTACTTGAAGGCAGTATATGAGAAGTCAGCCTCAACCAAATGCCTGATGTGGGGTCATATCTGAACTACCCAGCCCACAGCTGTCTCTAAAATGAACCCCAGATCTGACTATCTAGGATGGCTCAGACTTAAAGCTTCAACTCTGTCCCGGAGCTGCGGTTTTGGTCTAGCTCATTATAAAAATGTCATTCAGATCCAGAGCTAAGTTTGGTTCAAACCCTCTATTGTTGTAGTCATTCTTGCATTAATCTGCCTATACAATTCCTTTGGTTCCAGGTCTGTACTGTTAGGGTTGCCAGGTGTCCGGTTTTAAACCGGACAGTCCAGTATTTGAGCTTTCTGTTCGGGAAACAAATTGAAAAAATATAACTGAGAAAATGGAAATGTCCGGTATTTTCTAAATAAGATGTAATGTAGAGTGTGATGTAATGTCAAGTGTGTCCGGTATTTTTGTTGAAACCGTCTGGCAACCCTATGTGCTGTAAGAATCCAGTACAATCATTTTACAAACATTGTAATTTAAAGGCCTCTCACATACCCTGAGCCTGAGCCCAGTCAAGCCTGCAGGTCATTTTGTGTTTAACATGCTCAGCTACTTCCCTTGATAGGGGTATCTAGCCCTTCTATACAGGAACTTGAGCAGGCTGGCTTAAGCAAAAAAATGCTTTTGACTGAATAGTGCCCTGGTGTATGCCTCTCCTTCCACCCCACTCGTGCTGATCAGACTTCCCTGAGGATTACAGTGGCCACTGCTGGGCCCCATCTATACTGACATTGCCAGCTGCACTGAATACTTTGAACTGTAATTTTTGAATTTTGAGGACTTTTGAACCCAGTTGCACCTAATGGCTTTGGTCATTGAAATCCTCAGGAAGTGAATCAGAATCCTGTCTCATCAAGCAGTTAAACATTAATCTTGATGGTGCAGCAGAAGCAGAATCCAGCATAGATTGTCTGAGGCCTGGCACAAAGTCACACGTTTTTTATTTATTTTACTTACATTTTACAAGAAAAGCCAATCTGGTACCAATACTACAGAACTGGTTCCTCTCTCCATTTCTCCTTATGGACTAGAAAATTAACTCTCGTTTTCAGCCAGAACCTTTTCAGGGAGCCTATTAAAGTCTTGCATGTGCACAAACTGAGGCTATGTAGGCTGGCATCCAAGGTGCTACACAGAGCTATGTAAGGATGTAGGTAAATTGTGATACATACACTTCAGGACTGTATGCAGCGGAAGAAGTTATTCACGTAGGCTTAACTTTGGCAGATCATGAGGTTGAAATGTCACCATGCACTTTGATTCACATATGTTTTGTATGGGTTAGTATTTTCATAGCGTTGATTACTTTTATTCAATCATTAAAGTATAAGAAAAACTGCAACATTATTTTGGATATCTTGAACCATTGCCACATTGGAAATTAGTGGTGCTTTATGCGGATACCCTTATTGCTATAGATCCGGAATGAGGAACTTTTTTGGGTCAAGGCCACTGACCCACAGAAAAATCAGTTGGGGGCTGCACACAAGTGAGAACCCTCCCTTCCCCCCACAAGCATGGACTCTCCAGTGCTGGGGGGAGCTCCAACCCTAAGGGGCCAGATCCAGGCAAGCTGGAGGCTGCATCCAACACCCAGGCCTTAGGTTCTCTACCCCTGCTGTAGATTAATGTATTTTGGCTTCCATTTTATTTAACCTCTCCTAGCTGCGCAGATATCCGTGCACAACTATTTACTCAAGAAACCAGGGTGCAGCTGCAGCAAGGGGACGCTTGAAAAGCTTGGAAAAATCTTCAGGGTTATGGCATTACCAGAGCCAAAGTAAAAGGTATGGGACTCAGTTAAGGAGAGTCGGGCCTTTTGTGCTTCTATTGCAGTCGATGGGGATCAAACATGCTGTAATGGGGTAGACCAGCCCCTGTGGCTAGAGAGGGCCATAGAGAAGTCCTTCAGGCTGGCTAGAGGGGTTGGGAAGAAACTAGCCAATTAGGAGCCAGGAAGGACTACATAAGAAGCTGCAGCGCCAAAGTCAGGGCAGTTGCAGCCCAGACCTGAGGGAGATAGGACCAGGGGTAACTGACTGGCCTGAGGGAGCGGCTCCATGAAGAGAGCTGCTTAGAGACTATGAACTGGAAAATAGAGCCTTGAGCTAAGGGCAAAGGGAGTTGTCTCCAGGAGGAGCAGCCCTGGAGGCACCACTCTTGATTGGAGTGGGGAGAATGAACTGAGTGAAAGGACTGGACTCAGAGACATTCTACAGAGCGCAGCGTGATGGGCCCCGTTAGCCATGTACCCAGAAGGGCTTGTGATTTCACACAGGAGTGTGACTCGGCCAGAAGGCTGAGTAGCCAAAAAGGCTTTTAAAGAGAGAGTGAAGGCAAATGCACTTGACCAGACGGGGGAGCTCACAGGAGGTGAGTGCTAACCCTGTTACACGTGCACATAAAAAACTGGTAAGTTACCTGAGGCAAACAGATTGTATTATAAGTTTTATAAGCTATTGCCTGATAGGCCATCAAAGCTCTTCTTAGATACCTTCAGGTGAAGCCAAATAGAGACAATTTTATTATGTCTGGAAAAAAATCTTGCTCTGTTTTTCTTAAAAAATGTAGCTTTGTGTTTGATCATGGATAAAGGCCAATGTTGTTTTTAATCAATACTGATTGTGAAATTCTGGCCAAAGATTTCTATTTATCCTGTTGACTCATAGCAGATCTGTTTTGTTTTATTAAAGCTTAATATTCAGTGGATGGTGTGAGTGGATTATCTGGTTATCCTTTTACAAGATACAAATCTGATATATATTGGTTGCTTTTTTTTCCATTTGATGCGATGTGGAAAAAGCATCCAACAATGCTGAATGTTCTTTTCTGTTCCATGATCTGCCTTCCTTTGGCTCTGAGGAGGAATTTATGTCTTGGGTGAATCTCTTAAAAAAAAAATCTATTTGTATTAGTCTTCACCAACAGTGTTCATGCTCCTTTCAGTTTTAGGAAAGATACTTGGACAAGATGCCTCTCTTCTTAGCTGTAGCACTTTTAGCAATAATTATATAAAATTAAGTCAACAGAAGTGTTAATGGTATTATGCAGAATCTTTGGCTTTGTGCACATGTTTAGCTTACCTTGTCTAAGATAAGTGTCTACTCCCTTTCTTTTAAATTAAATCTCCAGAAGCCAGAGAATTTTAAGATGAATTGGAAGTCATGCTATTACCTGGATTGTATACACAACAGTTGATTCCCACAATGGAGAACTGTAAGGCAAATGGGATAAATACCAAATGCTGATTTACAACATTGTTGTGGAGAACATCTTTCCACTGGTCAGCAAGATTCAAATGGCTATCAGTCAATGGAAACTGCAGTAACTTTCTCTCTGGAGATGAATTTATCCTATTTAAAAATAATTTCCTGTCCAGTCATCTGCTGTAATTATTACCACTCAATTACAATGGCCAAGATTTTCAAAAATAAGACACTTAAGTAAAAAGCACCTAACAGCTCCCATTGCTTACATTATGCAAACATCTTTTTTTTTCTGCTCATAATTATTTGTGAGTGTAAGTGAGGATATGTCTGACTATGTCTTGTGAGCACAATCACATACCTACATAGTCTAATAATTACACATAAGGATATGCCCATGTGTGAGAGGGGCTTCAGGATCCGCACCTGGTTACATTGCGTAAGCATTTTGACAGATGTCAGAGTGGTAATGTACAGAATGCAACATTAGTCTGCACAACCTGTGACAGCCTGGTAACAATCCCAGTTAGGGATGTTGTTTCCAGGAGGATATTTAATGGACTATGCTCACCATTAGCTTTGGGGAAGGGGGGCCTAATTCAATATGGTCATGCTGGAGAAAGCTGGTTCTTGAGAAGAGTAGCAATACAAATATTTATCTTCATGAAATGGAGGAATAGGTTAATATGCTGCTTGATATGGGCAAAGTGAAGGTTTCCTCTGTGTTAAGTGAAGGACTACCACCTCCTCTGAAAATTAGTCTTAAATCCATATAGCAAACAGAAGTCATCTGAGGTAACTGTCTGTGTTTGCATGCAATGAAGCAGTGACAGGTGTCAGAGATGAATAATGCCAGATTTCCCCATTTTGTGTTATTACAGTACTTTGTTGAGTACTAAAATATTTCTTATATTCATCATGTTTCAGCTTTAAGCCTGATATCTAGGCATGTTCAAGCATGAAATTAATAAAACTTCAGTTTTGTCATTTCCAAATCTGATAGAGTGCTGCTCAGTTAGCATATAGCCAACTATTTGGGTATGTGTTTCAATTCGTGTGAAGTTCAATAAAGTATTAAAGAACAAAACACTGACTTTACTGCTATAATTTGGAATATCCTTCAACTGCCCAGATCCATGACGGGGCTTCCATGGTTAATTATTGTGTTTCTAATAGGAAAAGGACAACGGAGACTTACAGAAAGAAAAGGGTGACACCAAATAAACATCATAAAAAAAAAATCAAGAGTGAGATCCTCAGCCAATTTAACTCGGGGCAACTGCAGCTCCACTGTCTTCAGAGGAGCTCTGTCCATGTATACCAGCTGAGATTCTGCCCCTAAAATATAATGGTGTTGCAACATCATTGTGAAAACATGCTTATGACTATGACATAACCGAGAGATACTTTATGCAAGATGGCTTATGTTAAGGAATCCTTGGAAAGATTATGATTTACTGAATATAATTATCCCCTTTGTATGCATGTATTGTTGTAGATGAAGTTAGGAATATTGGCCTGTGTATCTGTATTTCATATTTACTGCTTTGGTTCACTCCCACTGGTGACACTTCAGGGACTACAGTGAAAAAGCCAGACAGGGCTCAATGGCCCTTCAGCTAGAACAATGCTCTGTGATTGGTTTGGTCTTCCTGAGGACACTCCACACTGCTACTGGGACTCATGGACACAGTAAAGTCAGGTGACCTGGTTACCTGATACTAACCTGCATCTCGGACTGCTGAACTGTTCCGCAGAAGGGTAGGAGGAATCAAACAAAGGTTCCCCACCTATTAGAAACTCTATAAAAGCAGCTGGAGCTGGAGGGGGCCTTCCTTGTGGGTTTTGCTAGAAATGGCTAGATAGCCTGGCTCAGCAAGACCAGGTAAAAGGGGCCCAGGCTGGCAGAGAAGGGTGGGGCTCAGTAGTGTCTAAGCATGTCAGGGGTCCTGACCCATCACTAACATATCCTATAATTTTAATTGCCTTTTGTTTAGTATGAATTGTGCTCCCGTACCCCAATCAAGCCTGTTTATCTGTTCCATAGGCCACACAGATGAGCATTTTAAGTAGATACGTGGGAAAAAAGGGTGGCTGTCTGGCCAAAGTGGTGGTGGTTGGGTTTTTTTGTTTTTTAAACCAGCCAGGTAGAATTTATGACTCGCTTGGCAGCTGCCAGTCAAAACTAAGAGTTGTCATTTGCTGGGGTTTTGTTGTGCACATTTGCTGGTGTATGCAGCAGTCTCATAAGTAGTAGTAACAGCACTTGCTGGCTAGGAGTGCACAGCAGTAGGGTGGCCACCTTTCTAATTGCTGGTAACTAAGACTTCCCAGTCCCTGCTCCCACCTTGCCTCTTCCCGCCAGAGGCCCTGCCCTCCTCACTCACTCTTCTCTCCTCCTTCCCCCGTCACATGCTAGATTTCTCTCCCAGAGCCTGCCAGCAGGCAGAAGGCCATCCCAGCCAAGCAAGGGCTGGCGTGGGTTAATGACCCATCATTTCCCAGCACCCAGGATAACTGGGCTTTTGGCTTAGGTGCCATTTAGGGGTGCCAGGTCCCCTTTTTTACCAGATTTGCCAATTGAAAACTGAGCCCCTGGCAACCCGGACCCAGAAGCCAAAATCCAGACTGGCCAGGTAAAAGCTGGATGAGTGGCAACCCTTACATAGCAGCTGGCACCGGCTCTGCCTGTTGCAGACCGAGTCTTTGCCTGCAAATGGCCAAACCCACAATGGCTCTTCTCAGTGCTGGAGAGTGGCCACGAAGTGGGACAGACCCATTACCTGAGGGTGAGGCTTACCTGCAGGGACAAGAAGGGGGAAGCAGGGGAGGGGATTGCTTGGGGGAGGGTATGATGGGGTAGATGGGCGGGGGGGGGCGGACATAAGCTAGGGGGTCAGGCTGCTGTGGGAAGGGGGTTAGCACCTGAACAGGGAAAGACATCGGGGGGCACTCTATACTCCCACACACATTTTAAAGGGAGTTGTGCAGTTCCTGGGTAATCCCCCCCACCACTCTGGCTATGTCTACGCTATACTGATCTATCAGAAAAAGAGACGCAAATTGCTCTCCGCAATGTGTCTACACTGGGCCAAATTTTGGAAAAGCCTCCTCTTTTGGACGGTCCCTTCTTCCTTGTGGGAGGAGGAATACAGGGGCTTCCGAAAGAGCGCATCTGCTCTTCTGCTTTTTTTTTTTGCGGAATAGCGACACTTTCCCTGGATGCGGCAGTTTTTCCGGTATTCTTGAAAAATTCCAGTGTAGACATAGCCTTTGCCGGCAAGCTACCGTGTTCCCCTCTCCCATCCAGGCTGGGAGAAGGGGGGGATGTTGCAGATACTCTCCTTCCCCCAACCCTCCCACCCCACTGATCCTCAGCTGTGGGCAGGTCAGGGGGCTCTTCATTCTGCCCCCACTCTAAGTGCCAGTTCTGCAGCTCCCATTGGCTATGATCCACAGCCAATGGGAGCTGAGAGAGTAGCACCTCCAGATGGGGCAGTGCACAGAGTCACCTGGCCATACTTCTGCATAGGAGCAGCAGAGGAGACATGCTGCTGGGAGCTGCTTGAGGTAAGCACTGCCTGGAGCCTGCACCCCTAGTGCCTCAATCCCCAGTCATGATCCACTTCCTGCCCCTGCCCTCTGAAACCCTCAGTCCCAGCCAAGAGCACTGTCCTGCACCCTAAACCTCTCTTCCCCATTCCCACTCCCAGCTGGAACCCTCCCTCAACCCCCTGTGTGCCAACTCCCTGCCCCAGCCCTGCTCCTTCCTCCCATCTTCTGCACCCCTCAATCCCAGTCTGCAGCACCCGCTTGCTCCCAAGCATCATCACCAGCCCCACCTCACAGCCTACACCCCCAGAGGCTGCCCCCACACACACATCCTCATCTCCTACCCCAACTCTGATTCCCCATATGCCCTCTGAACCCCTCAGTTCCAGCCAGGAAAACCCGCCTAAACCCCAAATCCCTCCCCAGAGTCTGCACCCTCAGCCAGAGCCCTCACATCCCCTGCCCCAGGCCAGAGCCCTCTCCTGCACCCTGAGACCTTCATTTCTGTCCCCACCCTGGAACCCACATCTCTAACCCAGAGCTCAACCGCCCCACACCATACTCTCCTCAGCTCCACTCACCACGCTCTTCCTGCACCTCAAGTCCTCATTCCTGGCCCCACCCCAGCCAGCAGCTCCAGCCAAAGCCCTCACACCACTCCCCACCTCACCCCCCTGTCTCAGCACAGAGTCCCCTCTCGCCCCCTGAACACCTCATTTCTGGCCCCACCCCAGAGTTCTTACCTCCAGTTGGAGCCTTCAGCCCTTCCTGCACCCTAACCCCCTGAGCCAGTCCAGTGACAACGAGCGAGTGAGGGAGGATGGGAAGACAGAGCAATGGGGAGGGGTAGAACGAGCAGGGGCACGGCCTCGGAGCAGAGGCTGGGCAAGGGCGTTCAGTTTTGTGCGAGTATAAAGTTGGAAACCCTAACTCTGACATCCCCTTCCTGGGCTTCTGAGCTCCAGCCCAACCCACACCCTCTACACAGTTCGTTTCAGCACAGCAGCCTCAGGTTGTTGCCGCAGGCTCAGAAGCTCACTGCCTCAGCTGTGTAGCTGTGTCTCTGCAGGGCAGGGGGAACATTGGTGCAGGGACAGGCAGAGCCCTTTCTGCAGTTTCACTGGAATGTCCAAAGGTGAAAAACATCCCTGCCATGGCTGCTTCTGTGCCTTGTGGCTGGAATCTAGGGCTGCTCTCTGCAGATTGTCCCCAGTGCTACAGGGGGAGGGAAGGCACCAAATAGTCCCTAGAGTGCTCCCAGAGTTTCCCCTGAATAGTTATGGGTCCACAGAGGAGCTGAGAGTAGTAGCCCTGTCTGAGCCCCCTTTTACCTGCCTCCATTCTAGTGTAGCAGCTCCTGCTTTGGCTGCTTCTGTTTCTACCAGCTGGCGATTTCATGTCCCCAAACAGAGTTACTGGTAACTGGTTCATTTATGTATTTAGAACTTTCCCCTGTGTTTCCATATACCCATCTCTATTACTGAGCCATGCCAAATACGGGAATTAGTCCTTTCATTGGAATGATTAGGTTTTACATTCATGAAAGGAGTACAATACATTTGGAGTGTTACTATCCTGTATAAAACTTTTCCTGGTACCCCGGTATTTATGCCACGCTTATCATAATAGCTTACAAGAAAAATAAACTACTACTGCCAGATACTTCCCTTATTTTGTAACTGTGATCAGTAATTTGTTTTAGTTATTAGGCTTTGTTTTTCTCTGCACACCATGTGTACTTTGGTGCTATTTATTTCTCTGTATGAGGTTCGCAATCATATTCAGGAGAAACAATGTTTAAACAATTGAATTACTTGCATTGTAAATATATGGTTACAAAGCAAAGGCTTTTAGCTATGAAGGACAGCTGCAGAGCAAAAAGTGCATGGTGGGATGGTTTGGTACAAAGGTTGCAATGACATGCATTTGGTGTGAGGAATTACTCATCAGTGGTAAAGCCATGAGCTATATAGGCCATCCCAAATAAGTACCAATAAAATCTTTGTATCATACCATGCCACTGAGTAAACTGTGACACATTTTTATAGAAAAATATTTTTAGAAACATTGTATAACAGCAAGATTAGAGTTTGCTTGTGCCAGGGCAATGGGATGTGCCTGGAATATGACTGTTTCACATCGAATGGAAAGGAAGAGCTGCCTCATGAAGAAGCAGCAAGCATGAGGGATAGTTATATCCTTAAATGACCACAGGGAAGCAGCAAGCACCACAGCCCTGGGGAGCAGCAGCTGGCCAGTCCACACAGGCCCCACTGCCCTCAGGGAGCAGCTACTGGCCCGGCTGCATAGCTTCTGCCAACCCAGGGCTGGCCTCAGGGAGAATAGGTGGTGGGCCCTACTACCCCAGGGCAAAGCTGGTGAGCAGACTGTGTGCCCCCCCCCCATCTCCGGGCCAGCCCTGGGGAGAAGCCAAGGGGCAGGCTACATAGCCCCTCCCTGCTTTGAGCAAGCCCCATGGAGAAGCTGTCAGGTGCCCCCACCCTCTTCTGTGAGCCCCTCACCTCCTGCTCTGACTCCAGTATCCCCCTGCACCTCTAGCCCCCTGCCCTGAACCCCTCCTCACTTCCCAGCCCTGACTTCTATATCCCCACACCCTTGACCCTGCCCTGAGCCCTCCACATCTTCAAGCCCCTGCCCTGACTTCTGCAACTAGGGTTGCCAGGTGTCTGTTATTCTACTGGACAGTCCGGTATTTGCGCTCTTTGTCCGTTAAAAAAAATCAGAATACCTGACATGTGCAATGTCCGGTATTCTCTGATTTTTCCGGCTGCGCACTGGATGGAAGCCTGGCGTGGGCGGGCGGGGGGGGAGCAGCTGGGAGGCGGGGCCACGATCGGCGCTAGGAGCCTGTGATTGCGCAGAAGCCTGGCGGGGCCGGGGGGAGTGGCTGGGAGTCCACCCCCACAAGGCTTCTGCGCAATCACAGGCTCCTAGCGCTGATAGTGGCCCCACCTCCCAGCCTGGAAGTCCCAGCTGGGAGGCGGGGTTGAGATCGCTGCTTAGCCCGTGTTCTTTTTTTTTGCTCGACCAAAAAATACCGGGTGTCTGGAAGTGTTCTCTAGAGGCACCCACCCTTCTATAACCAAAGGTATTCCTCTAAACTTATTGATGGAAACTCATACAGGAGTTTCTGATCCTTATGCTGGTACCCCTTGAGCACACAGGTGATGGTATGTCAGCAGCCTCTTATAGATGATCACTCCATTGCCTGATTGAGTTTACTTTTGCTAAAGTAACCTGGATGTTCTTTTTTCTAACCTCAGGATTTTGCTCCTAGTCTCACCCCATTTTACTTCCTGCCCTCCCTTTTCTTTTAATTTTTTTAAACAGCTCTCTGATATAAACCATTGTTCTACCTTTAGCTTTGCCATGTCTTTATCAAACATACCCACTTCTTGAAATGTCTCGTTATAGGGCACCTCCTCTAACTTCTCTTTTAACTTTTCTTTTTTTGCCTTTGTTTATGCTTTTTACTTCAGCTCTGGCCTTTTGAAGCCCAGAAATAAACACAATAAATTAGCTGTGGGCTTACTAATTCTGAATAACAAGGAATTCTCAACTATCTGGGGTTGCAGACCAGAGGAATAGTTCTCTCTCAGAGCAACCTTTGCCTCTTTGCAGCGACACTCTCCCCTGCTATGTGGGCATATAACAGGGGTGGGCAAAATACAGCTCATGGGCTGGATCTGGCCCACGACTGGCCCACAGCCCAGCGGGTGCCCCAGGGAGGCTGCCACGCCCCCACATGCTGCTCAGAGGGGACAGCTGCTGCAACCATTTGCATCTCTGCAAGGCATGGTTCCTTGGTGGTAAGGGAGAGCCTCCGTGCACTACCCCTGCCCCCAGCACAATCTCACAGCTCCCATTGGCCAGAAACCAGCCCATGGGAGCTGCCTGGGCTGTGCTTACAGTACAGGCAGCACACAGAGCTCTCCCCCAAGGGGCACATAGGACAGAAACACACTTGGTGGCCCCAGCAGCCAAAGGTGCTAGAACTAGGAATGCTGCAGCAGCCCCTGGCTTGAAGTGTTTTCCATCATATGCAGAGTTTACAGTTTGGGTCAGTGGCTGTCAACACCCCCACTATCGAAATTGTTCCAGCGCCCCTGCCAGCAGCTGGCCACTGGGAGACAGCCAGCAGGGAGCCTGCCCAAGGATCTCCCTGAGCTGCTGGCTGGGAGCCACCTAGAGTAAGAGCCTCCTGGCAAAAGCTTGCATCCCACTCCTTCCTTTTCCCCAACTCCCTGCTCCAGGTCGCAGCCCCCTCCTTCACCCAAACTCCTCCCCACAGCCCCTCCTGCACCCCAATCCCATACCTCAAGCTCCCCTCTGCACCCAACCTCCATCTCAGACTCTGCACCTCCTCCATTCATATCATGGAAGAGTGCGGCCCTTGACCATTTATCAAATCTTGGAGTGGTGGCCCTATGAAAAATTATTGCCCACCCTGATATGTAATGTGCTGCCTAGTACTCTTTTCCCCAACATTTGTCTGCATTGCTATGCTCGAGCCAATTTTCTCCCCTTCTGTGTTTCAACACGATGACTTTTTCTCTTTAATATTTTAACTTCATTAGCTGACTCTTACCCATTAGTCTTTGCCCATTTTCTAAACCCTCCAGGTCCAGTTTTACTCCATGATATTTACCATCACTCCTACTTTTATCTCATCACCACTTGTAATTAGTTTACTATGGTAATTTCATATATTTTTAATAATTAAAAAAAACTTGCTTCACAAAAATGCCCAAAGATACCAAGACATTCAGAGCGCCATAGTGCTGGGAACTATGCAAATACACAATGAAGCACAGTCCCTGCCTCAAAGTGTTTGCAGGTTCATAATGAGGACAAGACATTGCAAACAAGCAGAGGGAGGATGCGGGTAACAGTGACAGGAACATGTGAATTGGAAAAGATGGGGACTAACATGAAAATTGAAAGGGGGATAAGAAACTGGTTTAGAGGGAGACTACAATAGATCACACTGACAGTGAAATATCAGGCTGGAGGGAGGTTACTAATGGAGCTAGTCAGGGATCGGTCTTAGGATCAATCTTATTTAACATTTTTATTACTGATCTTGGCACAAAAAGTGGGAGTGTGCTAATAAAAGCTGTGGATGACACACAATAGGGAGGTAATGCCAGTACAGAGGAGGACCAAGTATCATACAAGATGATCTGGACAACCTTATAAACTGAAGCAACAGATCGAGAATTTTTGCTGTAATTTGGGGACTTACCAGTTGGAAGTGGGAGAGGAGGAAAAAGACCAGATTGATCATAGGATGACTAAGTCTCCAATGTGATGGAGCCATGAAAAAAGACTAATGCAGTCCTAGGATGCACCAGGTGAGGCATTTCCAGTGGAGACAGGGAAGTGTTTTTACCATTATACAAAGCATTGGTATCTGGTTTATTGAATAGAGTGAAAGTAATGGCCATAATATACCTGGACTTTGGCAGGCTTTTGACACAGACTCATATGGCATTCTCATAAGTAAACTGAAAGAAGGTAAACTCTGTAAAACTGCCATTAAGTGGATACATAATTTATTAAACTGCAAACAAAGAGTAGCTATTAATGGAATGACATCAGATTGGAAGGAGATCTTGAGTGGGGTTCCACAGGGATCTATTCTAGGTCTGGTGTTATTTCTCATCTTTAATAATGATCTGTATGTAGGCACAGAGAGCGTACTGATCAAATTTGCAATTGACACAAAGTGAGGGGGGTTGTAAACACTTTGGAGAGCGGAACTTTCAGAGGAATTGGGGAATTAGGCTATACACAACAAAATGAAATTCAGCAAAGACAAATATAAGCTACTACACTTAGGGAAGAGAAACCAAATGCACAAATACAAAATGGGGGATCATTGGCTTGGCAGCGGCATTGCTGAGAAGGGTCTGGGAGCTGTGTTCAATCACAACCTCAAGATGAGTCAACAAAGCGATGCTGTCACAAAAAAAAGCAAATACAATTTTGGGTTGCATAAACAGTGGTATAGTATTCAAGCCTCAGGAGGTGATATTACTGCTCTACTCACTGCTGGTTAGGCCTCAGCTGGAGTACTGTGTCCAATTTTGGTCACCACTGTATAGAAAGAATGTAGGGAAATGAGAAAAGATCCAGAGATGAACAAGAAAATGATCAAAGAGATGGAATGCAAGCCACATAAGCAAAGGCTAAAGGAACTGAGTATGTTTAGTTTGGAAAAGAGGAGATTAAGAGGGGACATGATAGTGGTCTTGAAAGGCTGCCACAGGCAAGATGGAGAAAAACTCTTCTCTCTTGTCACAAAAGACAGGACAAGAGGCCGGGGGTTCAAATACCACATAGCAGTTTTAGATTAAATCTCAGGAAAAACTTCCTAACTGTAAGAAAGTAGGACAATAGAACAAACTGCAGAGGGAAGTCCTGGAATTTCTTTCACTGGAGATTTTCAAAAAGAGGCTGGATGGCCATCAATCTTGGAAGGTTTAAGACAACAAATCCTGCATCTTGGGGGCGGGTTAGACTAGATTGCTCTTGCAGTCCCTTCTAACCCTACGGTTCTGTGATTCTTTGGTAACTGGGGTTATGTCTAGATTACATGCCTCTGCCGACAGAGGCATGTAAAATAGGCTACCCAACATAGTCAATGAAGCGGGGATTTAAATATCCCCGGCTTCATTAAAATAAAAATGGCCGCCAGGCTGTGCCGGCTCAGCTGATCGTCGGCACAGCGCGCGAGTCAAGACGCAGATCGGTCAACAGGGGAAGCCTTTGTTGACCGCTCCTACGAACCTCGTTTCACGAGGCATAAGGGAGCAGTTGACAAAGGCTTCCCTTGTCGACCGATCCACGTCTTGACTCGCGCACTATGCCGATGATCAGCTGAGCCGGCACAGCGCGGCGGCCATTTTTATTTTAATGAAGCCCGGGATATTTAAATCCCCGCTTCATTGACTATGTCAGGTAGCCTATTTTACATGCCTCTGTCGGCAGAGGCATGTAATCTAGATATACCCTGGGTGTGGCAAGGGGCCCCAGCCAAGCTAGGGAGGAACTAGAAGGAATCTTTTTACAGAGGTCTATTAAATCATGAATGGTGTGGGAAAAGTGAACCAGAGACACTATTTACCCTTTCCCACAATACAAAAACCAGGGGTCAACTGATGAAATTACTGGGCAGCAGATTTAATACAAACAGAAGTACTTTTTTTGAACAATTAACTTGCGGCACTCACTGCCAAGCTATATTGTGAAGACAATGTATAACTGAGGTTCAAAAAAGAACTAGATACATTCACAGAAGATAAGTCCATCCATGGTGATTAGCCAAAATCATCAGACATGCAGTTCAATGCCCGGGGCTACCCTAAACTTCTGAGTGCCAGAAGCTGAAATGGGAAGTTGGAGCAAATCTCTCCAACTGTCCTGATCTTTACACTCCCCCTGAAGCTCTGGTACCAGCTACCGTCAGAGACAAGATTCCAGTCTGGATGGACCTGTGGTTTGGCTCATTATGTCAGTTCTTATGTTCTAATTTTGGAAGAGATATAAAACCCCCTGCTTCAGGGCTTGAGCCAATCTCTAGCTGTTAGAGATAAGGATGAGACCTATGTGGAGAACATATTGTTTCACATCTGCCTGCTACAAGAGTCTTACACCTTCTTCTGAAGCATCTGTTGCTGATCCTTTTCAAAGAGAAGAAACTGGAATGGCAGACCTTGGGTCCCAGTATGGCATTTTTAAAATTCCTATCATGCAATTGTCCTTGTTATCCTGATCTCTGTCTCTGGATGCAGGAAAGGGAGAGGTCTGGAATAGCTTGTCCAGAATTTTCGGGAGGGGTCTTTGTTCCAGAGGGATGTAAAAGTATCTCCACGATTTAAACATAAGCCCGTTACGCATCAACCCTTGAATTTTGGACCCTTATTATTTACCTGACAGTGTTTACCTACTCCCATTTTCCAAGGCTGTAATACAGAAATAGCCACCATGTTGCTTTTTAAAATCAGAGAAAAAGAGGATAGGTTTTTTTTGGACTGGAGTCAAAAGCTGCCTGAATGATAATCCTTTAAACTTCTTATGATCTGTGAGACCTCTGTGGCAGCTGAGAGGTATCTGGCCCAATCTGCCCTGGGCTTCTCCACCAGTAAATTGGGCCCAGGAATCAACTGGAATAAAAATGAGTGAGAAACACTAGTTCCCTGGGTATGGACAACTCCATCTATCCATTCCTTTCCTTCACCTAGCACTGACCCTGCAGCATTTGCTAGAAATTTCCTTACTTTACCCTTTCCATTTCAATGCCACATGACCGGGGGGGGTGGTATTCCTATTTAGGGGAGAGGAGGACTGGTGAACCCACAAACTCCAGTGGTCACAGAGGGAGGAACTTGTCTAATGACTTAAGTGCAGAACTGGATATCAAGAGCTCTGTGTGTTAGTTTTGCTACAGAGTTAGTTAGTTAGCTTTGCTACAGAGTTAGTGTGTGATGCTGAGCAAGTCAATAGAGAGAAACAACCTGGCTGACTTCATTTAAAAGGCTCCTAAATGACTCTGTTAGTGTTTTCGAAGAGTTTGGTAATTATGTAACAATGTGTTGTTCTCTTTGTTTGGTGATCAAGTAGGAGAGGGGGATAGGGCAGGATAAAGTTCCTGTACATGATACCTCTTTATGGTGCTTCACAGGGTGGTCAAAGTGCAACTCAAGGCCCAACCAGCTTGTGGACTCCTAATGGGATTCCCACAACTGCCCTTTGCCTGTAACTGCCAGGTAAGGACAAAGCAGATGGGCCACAGATTTTACAGCGGATGGATATAAACAAGAGGGGTCTCTCCAGAAAGATAAGTGTGAGCAAATACTACTGGTCCATCTAGCTCCAAGTGCAAAACCTTATACAAAACAGTTGTAAGTCTCTGGATGCAACTGATATAGGTGAACTGTGATTAACTGCAATTAACAACTAACTGCAGCAGCCAAATTATATAACTGTAGTTTATCTGATTTAAAAGAGGGCAAGTCCTGCCTGACCCATGGAGCCTCCATTTGACCTCTGTTTCTCCTCACATCTGCCTTCCAGAATTTAGAACAGACTTTAAAAACCGCTGGTGCGGCTTGCCAAGAAGAATCCTTTTTCCATTAAAAAAAATGTACCACCTTAGAGACTAACAAAAATATATATGGGTTCGTGAGCTTTTGTGCGCGAAACCATCTTCTTCAGATGAGCTGGATGAGATTGTGTTTTAATGAGTAAAGTAACACTTGGGGCTGGAAATGCCATTGTAAATTCATAGCAATTAGAACTAGAAACGATTTAAGTCATTTAGTTTGTTCCTTCCCACACCACCCCAGGGATTCAGGCAGGAATGTTTCCTATAATGTATTCTCCCGTGCACTGCTCCTGTTCTTATGACTCAAGGGATGGAGTTTCCGCTATGTCCTTGGGGAGACTATTCTACAGCTTAAGAGACGTCACCATTAGGAAATATTTCCAAGTGTTTAACTGAAATTTCCTTTTGTGGAGCACCACAAATTCCTAGTTTTAAGCCTATGGGAAAGTAGCTGGTTCCCATGTGGATGCCAGCTGAGAATATATGGTACACTAGGGAGCTGCAGGGGCAAATAAAGAACATGGGTATGGGGCAGTGAAGGTTTTAACACTAGAAAAGCAAGGCAGCTCAGTTATCTTCCTAGAATCATAGAAGTTTAGGGTTGGAAGAGACCTCAGGAGGTCATCTAGTCCAAACCCCTTTTCAAAGCAGGACCAACCCCAACTAAATCATCCCAGCCTGGGATTTGTCAAGCCTGGCTTTAAAAAAATCTTCACCACCCTAGTTTTTAATAGTTTTAGAAACTAGTTTTTAATAGAAATAGTTTTTAATATCTAACCTAGACCTTCCCCACTGCAACTTGAGACCGTTGCTCCTTGTTCTGCCAGCTGCCACCACTGAGAATAGCCTGCCTTCCCTCTTCTTTGGAACCTCCTTCAGGTAGTTGATGATTGCTATCAAATCCACCTCCTCCCCCCCACCTTCATTCTTCTCTTCTGCTGACTAAATAAGCCCAATTCCCTCAGCCTCTCCTCATAAATCATGTGCCCCAGTCCCCTAATCATTTTCATTGCCCTTCACTGGACTCCCTCCGATTTGTCCATATCCTTTCTGTAGTGGGGGCCCCAAAACTGGACACAATGCTCCAGATGTGGCCTCACCTATGCCACAGAGGGGAAGAATCACTTCCCTCAATCTGCTGGCAGTGCTCCTACTAATGCAGCTCAATATGCCATTAGCCTTCTTAGCTACACAAGCACAGTGTTGGCTCACATCCAGTTTCTTTCCCAGGGTTATCCCCGGGTCCTTTTCTACAGAACTGCTGCTTAGCCAGTCAGTCCCCAGCCTGTAACAGTGCTTGGGATTCTTCCATCCCAAGTGCAGGACTCTGCACTTGTCCTTGTTGAACTTCATCAGATTTCTTTTGGCCCAATCCTCTAATCTGTCCAGGTCACTCTGGACCCTATCCCTGCCCTCCAGCGTATCTACCTCTCCCCCTAGCTTAGTGTCATCTGCGAACTTGCTGAGGGTGCAATCCATCCCCTCATCCAGACCATTAATGAAGTTGCTGAACAAAAACAGGCCCCAACCCTGGGGCAACTCGCTTGATACTGGCTGCCAACTAGACATCAAGCCATTGATCAGTATTTATTGAGCCTGATGATTTAGCTAGCTTTTTAACCACCTTATAGTACACAGGCCATTTATCCAATCCATACTTCTTTAACTTGCTGGCAAAAATGCTGTGGGAGACAGTATCAAAAGCTTTCCTAAAGTCAAGGTATATTATGTCCAGTGTTTCCTCTAAAGTACGCACCTGCTCAGGCACACACCAAGAATTTGAGGCCTGCCCATCTCTTCAGCAGAGCCGTGCACTGGCTGCTCGGCTGCTCCAGGCGGGGCCTTATGGTGGGCGGCTGCCTCACCCCAGGAGCAGTCTTTCCCTGGGGCTGGAGCTCTGGGCCATGTGGTGGCCAGTCCACTGGCAGCCCTGGCCAGGGCCAGAGCTGGAGCTGCATGTGCAGCTGTGTGGCGGGCGGCAGCTGCTCCAGCGGCCTGAGCTCGAGCTGCATGTCAGCAGCAAGTACCCCAGTCCTGGGGAGCAGCCTCTAGTCAGCAGCACAGCCCCTGCTGCCCTGGCCTGCCCCCAGGGAGCAGCTGCCCACTGTGCCACATGGCCCCCTCTGCTTCAGGCCAGCCTCGGGAAGCAGGCGGTGGATGGCCTGCACAGCTTCCCCCCGCCCTCCCACACACACACCCTGGGCTGGCCCTGGACCTGAGCACTGCTAGTAAGTCTTCTAGTTAATAAACACATGCATTTGGTGGCTGAGGCAGCAGTATGGGTTGCATGAATTAGGGTTTAGCTCCACTTTGAAATAGCCACAATTCAGCAGTTGTTGGATGGCAGTTGATGCATCTGCACCAGTGCTGACTCCTTAGGCTAAATAGCACAAACAGGAATTTATGTTAATTAAGATGACACTTAGTCTTTTTTCCATTGGGATAATCCCTGATTAGCTCTCCCAGTGCAAATCCCAATTTCCAATTGTCTACACTTAGGAGTAAGCACAGATGCAGCTAACGTATAACGTAACTCTTCCTCAGTGTTACTTCAGTGAGCTGAGAGTTTGGGCAGTCACCCAGGAGAGAGTTAAATGACACCTAGCTAATGAGCACAGCACCCAGAGCCAGCAGCATGTGTTTCTACTGGTGGTGCACATCTGCACATGCGTCAGTGCACATAACAAAATTTACTCTGTACATGGATGGAAAAAAGTTAGAGGGAACGTTGCCTGCCACCATTTATTATTGGTGTTGTGTAGCAGCGCAGCACGGGTCTTTAAGGAAAAACAGCTTATTGTTCAAACTTTGCAGGTATGTGGGGGGGGAGGGGGGGGAGGGTGATGTATTTTTTCCTTATCTGTAACTGATGGCATGACACAGCACATTGGCACTCAGGGTCACTCATAGTAATAAGGATGCTTGGGTGAAAGTGCTGATTTAACATCTCTTTTTATTCTTTGTGACTGGGAAAGGGCTGTTTTCGTATTTCGTATTCTTTCTTCCATAACATGTAATATATGAACATGATATTTGTTAGTAACTAGTGGGTGCCACGGTGGCACACACCCTAACAAGCACACATGACCTCAATATTGGTGCACAAGACAAAACTCACTCCGCTCATGGATGGAAAAATTTAGAGGGACCATTGATTATGTCCACCGCTTTCCCCCTATCTACAGGGCAAGTTATCTCGTCATGGAAGGCAGGTATGACTTGCCCTTGGTGAATCCATGTTGACTGTTCCTGATCAACTTCCTCTCCCCAAAGTGTTTCAAAATGGATTCCCTGAGGATCTGCTTCATGATTTTTTCACAGACTGAGATGAGGTTGACTGGTCTATAGTTCCTTGGATTCTCCTCCTTCCCCTTTTTAAAGATGAGCACTATACTTGCATTTCCCCAATTATCTGGGACCTCCTCTGATCACCAGGAATTTTCAAAGATAATGGCCAATGGCTCTATAATCACACAACTCCCTCAGCACTTATCATCTTGTCATCTAATCTGGAATGAGTCCTGCTTTGGCAGGGAACTGGACATACCTTTTTCCAGCTCCAATGTCAATGATTCTGTAAATCCTGTCTTCTCTCTCATCCTTTGTTATTGTAAACTCTCACAGATCCTCACAGCCTGGCCTTTTCACTTAACCTGCCTTCTACTACCAGTCTCCAGCCTAGAGAGGAAGATGAGCATGGATGGGAATTAAAAACAAAGCATCAGTCCCAATAAGAGGAAGTGTAAAGAAAGATACAAGTAAAACGTTAAAAGGTAGCTCTGAATAGGTATAAGCCTGATGTTGGGTTTGGTGAGTGTGGAGAGGGGGCATCTTATCGAACAGACACAAAATTGATAGAGAAACTGCTCAAGAGATTGATGCTCAAGAAGGCCACAAAAATACTCCTCTGGGCTCAACGTCAGCTAAAGGTACTTTGGGAGTGTGTTTCTTGCTCTTGATTATAAGGTCTTGATCTCACATTTTTTAGCTTTGGATATACAGATTATTTATGAAGTATGAATCTGCAGCAGTGGTCACCAACCAGTAGATCGGGATTTACCGGTAGATCTTGGAGCCTCTGACAGGTGATCCTGACTGGTTTGGCCAGGAAGCTATCAAGTGCTGGCACTTCAGTTGTCCCTACACCCACTGTCATGCTGCTCCTGCCCTCTGCCTTGGAGCTGCCCCCCGGGAGCCTCCTGCTTGCTGTGCAGGGTGTGGGAGGGAGAAGAAGGAGAGCGCTGATATCAGGGTGTCCCTTCTCCCCCCACTCCTGTACTCTATCTCCACACAGACAGAAGGGGACAGAGGGAGATTGGCAATGAAAATCTCTGTCACTTTCTCACACTGTGTGTGTGTGTCAGTCATTCTCACAAACACACACTGTCCTACACTTATCTCCTGACACAACACGTACATGGTTGTTGTTACTTCTTTTAGTATTTGCAGAGTGGGTCAGTTTTGGTGTTTGACTGGTCTGTGCAGTTCGTAATTTTCATTTCTCTCTTACACTTAAATTTAATTCTTTGAGTAGTGAGTTCTAAAATGCCTAACCTGCCCTGGCTGGAGTCATTATCCCTGTGGTAATTGCTGCTCCTGTTAGTAGTCGGCATGTCCCTGAAGGCCCTGAAAAAGGCAGAGCAGGGGGTCTCCACATGCTGTCCTTGACTACAGACACCGCTCCTGTAGCTCCTATTGATCAGTAAAGGGGAACCGTGGTCAGTAGAAGCTGTGGGCTCAGTGCCTGTAGATAAGGGGCAGCATATGATGCCATGGAGTCATTGCTGTATTTGTATCATGATCATGAGGGTTAGCCAGCAGCCTGGGGACTAAGGGGTTAAAATACCTAACCCAGGTAGAGTTGGCCAATAGGAATGTAGGTAGGAATTTCAAACTGGGACACAGGAATTTTTGGTTTTTCCCTTCTTTGTCTCTGGGGCAGTTTCTCTCCAGCTACTGAGGGAGACAGACAGAAGTCTCCCTCCAAGAATAGACTCTTCACTCTTCTGTAAGTAGGGTAAAGTTTAGGTAAATCCGTTAGGGTTTATTGTTTTATGGTTTGGGAAATGGGATCTGATGTCTGTGCATTTAAAAATGGGCTTTGCTCTCTTTTGTAACTAAGTTCTAGGCCCATGGTGGGGGAACCCCACCATGAGTATTACTTTGTGACTTTTCCATCTAGTCATGATGCTTGCAACAGGAATATTGTGGTGATGATAAAAGTTCTCTTTTCTTTTATTAACCTGATATTGGTTAATTTGTGTGTCCTGGTTTTACTTTAGGGGGTGAGATTTCCCAAGTAGTCTCTCCCTGGTTTCTTTATTATTACTTGGGTGGTGGCAGCGGAGTTTTTATCCCCAAAATCTAGGTTAAGTTTTTGGGAGGAAGTTTTTACCAAAGCCTGGAAAGATAAGGTTTTGGGGTTCTTTTGCAAGCCCCTACTTCTGCATTTATCGTGCCAGAGTGGGGAAGGAACCATGTCATGAGACAAGTCCCCCTGCACCCAGACTCCTTCCCAGAGCTTGCATGCTGAAACCCCTCTGGGACCCCAATCCCTCACCCTCGCCTATGCCTGGAGCCTCTCCCACACTCTGAACCCTTTGGCCCAAGACCAGAGCCTGCACCCCAACCCCCTACCCTAGCCAGGTGAAAGTGAGTCAGGATGGGAGAGGAAGGGGGTTGAAATGAGCAGAGTGAGGGTATATCTAGACTACAGGCTTCTTGCACAAAAAGCTTTTTGCGGAAGAGATCTTCTGCAAAAACTTCTTGTGCAAGAGAGCGTCCACACTGCAAAAGCACATCAAAAAAGAGATGCACTTTTGCACAAGAGGGCGTCCACACTGCATGGATGCTCTCTTGAAAGAAATCTCTGATGGCCACCACAGCACCTGTGCTTTTTTCCATAGGGTTTTTTTACACAAAGAGAAGCAGCTCCCCATCTACACACTCCTTTTTGTGCAAGAGCTCTTGCACAAAAAGGAGTTATTCCTTGTAGAAAGAGGAATACCTACACCACAAAAACCCCTCCATTATGTCGATTTACTTGTGCAAAAACATGCTGGAGGTGTGGACGCTCTGTGAGTTTTTGTGCAAAAACTCCACAGTCTAGATGTAGCCTGAGGCCTCAGGGTATGTCTACACTGCATTCCTCTTTTTGAGAGAGGAATGCAAATGCAGCTGAGCGAAATTGCAAATGAAGCACGGATTTGAATTTCCCGTGCTTCATTTGCATAATCGCGTCCGGGCGCTAATTCGAAATATCCTATTTCGAAAAAAGAAACGCTGTCTAGACGCGGTTATTTCAAAAGAAAACCCTTACTCCTTATAAAATGAGGTTTAAGGGTAATTTCTCTTGAAGAAAAGGAAAGAGTGGTGTGAGGAAAACAGGACTTTCATGGCCATCGAGAGAGAGGGAGGACAGAAGAACTGAATAAGAGTTATTTCTTCCTGTGTGCTGTAAGGATTAAATCATCCACTACAAATGGTGTGACGCATCAGTTTCCCCTAATCCAACGCATTAATCTGTTGTGACACAGTCCCCTCTCAATATCACTCACATCCCAGTCTCTGGTCATGGGACAAAGTTCACTCTCCACACAGTTTCAGTTTTGACTGGTGAGGTTTTTTTTAAAGGAAGCAGGAGTTTCCCAGCTTTTTTTTTTTATTTTTTTTATGAATTTGGACATCATCTTCTGTGACTGTTATAAAAGTGGAAATCTCCTCACTTGTGGTAGGTGCCCAAAGTAGTGGTGAGGCTCCAGGTAGTAAGTGCACGTCCCTCTCCAGCTCCCCTGAAAGTGGCTCATGTTCTAAAGTACAAAAAAATAGGAGGTCATGCAGGGACAACACAGCGGGGAGTAGAAGGAGGCACATGCTCCCCAGCGCCATGGATGGGAGGGGCAAAGGGTTGGCCAGCAGCTAGTGGGGCCAGAATTTCTGAGCAGCCAAGGAGCTAGCAAGAGGGCCTGATGCCTGCAGCAGGGATCTGGTCCCTCACATGCACTAGCAGTGGCGCGGGGAATGCAGCAATGCGACCCCAGCTTGCTCTGCTTTCCTGGTGTGTCACTTGGGAGAGAGGAGGGACCAACCCTGCACTTACCGGCAGGAAGCGGAGCAATGCAGCCAAGGGAGCGGCACGAACTGCCAGTGAATGTGGCACCTCCACTACCAATGAATGTGGGGGGCTCGACCCCTGCTGCTGGCATAGTACCCCTGGCCCTGCTAGTCCTCTGGGCCATGTCACTTGAGTGAATAGGTTGGGCAAAGAGGCAGAATGGGAGTGGAGCAAGGGCAGGAAAGAGGATGGAAAAGGGCAGAGGGTGGGGAGAGTTGATGTCTGGGCAGAGGGGGGTTATCCTGGACCTTCCCTGGGCTGTGGGACTTTCACATGTCTGGTGGCCCCCCATGTCGCCCCCTCACTAGTCACCCCTGATGTTATGGTCAGGGTATCACAGCAAAGAGTTTTAGTGGGGGATAAGGGAGGTCTGTGAAGATCTCTGTAGCATGGGGCACGGATCACTTGCTGGAGGATTCTTTGTATCTTGGGGTCTTTAAACCATCGTTTGAGGACTTCAATATCTGAGATATAGGTGAGAGGATTATTCTGGGAGTGGGTGGGTGAGATTATGTGGCCTGCATTGTGCAGGGGGTCAGACTAGATGATCATGGTAGTCTCTTCTGACCTTAGTCTATGAGTCTATGAGAAAGAGACATCCTCTTCCCTTTCCCCTTTCAGAATGAAAAACTAGGACACATTACACTAAGGGATAGAGTGGAAAAAACACATGTACCCCTCTATTACATGTACACATGTACCCCTCTGTGACAGGTTGGATCACAGGCATCCTCTTGAGACGGTCACCCCATGTGCTGATCACAACATTGAGCCTGCCTGCCTACCCCACCACTCTGTCCTGCTGGGCCTGATGCTCTGGTCTCCCCCTGCAAAGGCACAGAGTTGGGGTAACAGCCCCTCACAGAGTAAAAATATATAAAAAAGGATGCAAGTGAAAACAGACAAATCAAAGTAAGTTACTGAACAAAAAACAAACAAAACATGCCAGCTAAGGCCAATTCACTAAGACAATGTGTTACAAAACACAGTTCCTCACTTTAGGCCTTATTTCAGGTAAAATTATTCAAGTCAAAAATGATCTTTTCCTCTGACCTGGGCCCAGCAATGCTCCTGAGCATTCCGGTTACTGTTCTCTTTTTTCCCCAGGTGTTCTTGTGTTTCCTCTTAGAGTGAAGAGGCAGTTTCAAAACTCAGCTGAAGACAATCCTTAATTGCTTCTCCACCCTTAAATAGAATGTCCCTGAGGCAGGAATCTTTTGTTCAGTTCTCCCTAGCCCCATTGAAAAATACCAAAATCAAGATGCATTTCAGCACCAGGTGGCATAATCATGTCTCTGTAGGACTCAACCACTGTTTGGGCTTACAGGAAAAACAAAACCATTTACTGATCATTTCTTGAGCACTAGGCCTTTAAGTTTCTTAAGTACCACTATTGGCTTTCACTAGAAGACCTATAATTTAATAAAGCAAGTTTCCACTTAATATTTCTAAGTTCACACTTACAAGAATGATACAAGGACACAAATAGAATATAGACATTCAGGGGATTACAGGCTCTTGAATGATGCATTACTTTCACTGGTTTGCATAAAGCATAATTGTGTTATGCATATACATATTCTAAAACATATTTCCATACAAAATGGGGGCATAGTATCACAGCCTCTGCCATCTTTTTTGTTGTGTTTCCCACCCACATGCTTCATCAATTCATCCACATCTTCATTCACCAACTCTGCTTTCTTGCATCAGTCTTACCAATCCCAACTGCTCCCTTCCCAGTTAAAAAAACTTCCTCAGCTCTCTCCAACCCCCACCAACTCAGAACCTCCCCACTCATATACTCCTCTCCCTCTCTGGCTGAGAAGACCCCCTTCACATCAACCTCTTCACAGCTCAGAACCAGTCCCTTAGCTCCAAACGCTCTGCCGTCCAACACTACCCAGGCCCAGAACATCCCACTCCTCTCTATGCACATACAAACACACACAACTGTCCAGACTCAGAACTCTTCTCTCTTGTACCTGCCACTACCACCAGGATCAGAAACCTTCCCTACTTCTTGTTAGATCTGAAGAAGCAGAGGTAGTGAGGAAGGACTGTAGCAGCAGGGAGCAATATCCTCTTAATTAACCTCCTACAAACTTCCATTCCCTTCTCCTCCCTCTGCAGTATAGCCCATGTGCTGCATTGACCACAATGGCTGTCAACTACAAGCAGCATGTGCACCTAATCCTCTATTATACCACTACAGGTAGTCTTACTGCAGCCTGTATGGCTGTGTCTACATTGGTGCGATCTTGCGCAAAAGTGGCCGCTTTTGCACCAAAACTTGCTGCCTGTCTACACTGGCCGCGAGTTCTTGCGCAAGTACACTGACATTCTAATGTATGAAATCAGGGCTTCTTGCGCAAGAACTCTGATGCTCCCGCTCAGGAATAAGCCCTTTTGCGCAACTGTTCTTGCGCAAGAGGCCAGTGTAGACAGGCAACATGGATTCCTTGCGCAAGAAAGCCCTATGGTTAAAATGGCCATCAGAGCTTTCTTGAAGAGAAGCGCTTCACACTGGCATGGATGCGCTTGCAAAAGCACATCTCTTGCGCAAACGCACATGCCAGTGCAGACGCTCTCTTCTGGAGGAGTTTTTGCACAAGAACTCTTCCGCAAAAGAGTTCTTGTGCAAGATCATGCCAGTGTAGACGTAGCCTATGTGTATTCCCAGCTCTCTACCTTCTCCCTTTGCCCTCAAGTATTTCCCTAGTGGTCGCTGTGTGTACTGCAACCTCCACGGACTTGAAACACCACTCCCACCACAGGGTGCTATGCAGTACATCACCAGACACATTACACGTTAGTGGTGGAACTTTTGGCCCATAGCTTTTAACAGCCATTTGTACCTGGACCTCCCCAGATCAGGGTAGACAGGCAGCGCAGTAGTTAGGTAGCATTCTTAGTGGTCCAGTACAAATTAGGGATATGAACCGGTAACCAGGACTAGGGGAGGTGGCAGCCTGGACTGAGAAGGCCAGTGGCAGCCCTGCGCAATGCTGGCCAGGGGGGCCGGGGACAACCCTGTAAGCGGGGGGCACTCCAACTGGGTTGGAGCTGTCCCTCCCCATTCTGCTTAATCAGTTAACCAGTTAAACCTAAATTAAGACAGCCTAAGGTTTAACCGGTTAACTGATTAAATGGGATTTTACATCACTAGTATAAGTTGATAGCTCTCTGAAAGCAAACCCTTCGAGCCAGTCCCAGTGTATATTAGTGAACTAAATGCTCTCAGCCCTGTTCTCTGGAGACTGGATGCTCAACAGTTAACGTTCTGCAAACACACATTCCATCTCATAAAACACATTTAGCTCTAGGTGAGAGAAATTGGCACTTAGCAACTCACTGTAGTCAGTGCAAATTGGAGACTGTGTTTCCCCCTAATTGTTATTTGCCCTAACAGCCATTATGTTCTAGTTATAAAGTCCTGAGGACTTTATTTCCTTACTTTCTACCAAAAATAGTGAGCTACTATTTATTTCCAGCCATACCTCTGTTCTCCCTAATTCACACTGAGCGTGGTGATGGGAAACGTTGGATTACTTGGTCATAAATTAAGACAGCCAAAACCTTCAGTTATTTTTACTATATATTCTGCCTTCAGATGTTTACCTCTTTCTCTAAAAGTGCCCAGATAAATATTTTCTCTCTGAACAGGAACAGAAGCTCAAAGCTGTTTGAAACCAAACACTAATGGGTGGGTGTGTGCTTCAAATTACACTCGCCAAGCCAGATTCTGAGTTCAGGTAAAATGGTGTAAATAGAGAGTGATTCCAATGGACCAGATGTATGCCTGAGGTAAACTCCCTTGCAGAGTTTTCCTGGATTTGCACTGGTATAACTGACATCAGAATCTAGCCCACTTTGTGCACCTTTGCACTACTAGTATGCAAGAGTCCTGGTGCAAGAGCGCATATCCTAATATTATTGCATTAGTGTATAAGTGTCACTGAACTAAGAGGCTGGGAATGTAAATCTTGCTACTACTGTGCTGCTATGTAACCCTGAGGGCCAGATGCTGATCTCAGCTACACCACTGTAAATTGGAGTGACTTAAATTTCAAGCACCTCCAAATGTATACTAGTATAAATGAGAACAAATGCTGGTCCCAAATATTGTAGCCTATCAAGTTACTTGCCTATCATGCTAATAATATGGTTGTGTTAATTTAGATTAATTAGATAATAAAGAGTTGTAATACAAGAAATCTGCTAAAGGCTGGTCTGCAGCACAGTGTGCCCTGCCTGCCCAGTGCCTCAGACTGGAGCAACTGGGGGGTGGCATATCTACCTGGCCAGAGGGCTACACTCAGGGGAGTGGGAGGCAGGTGTTGCAAAGCTGCTCTCAGCATTCCCGCAGGCTCTTTGTTTTAGCTTCACTGATGTCTGGGTTCAGGTATAATACACTAGGCCTTATGTCTGCCCATTGCAGTTTGTGAAGGCACACTGAATACTAGCACAGCAGCACTCAACTCCTTGGGGAGGGGTTTTGCCATTGACCCACCTGGGTACAGGTCCGTGCCCTTTCTTAGCTGGGGTCAGGGCATGTTTGTATATATGCAGGGGCGGCCCGTGAGCCTAGGCAGACTAGGCAGTTGCTTAGGGCGCCGCCAGCCCAGGCGCCTGATGATGACGTCACAGGGCGCCAGGGCGCCAGCGTGATTACGTCACAGCCATTGACAACCGTGCAGGCGGGGGTGCCGATCGCGCCTTCCACCTGGGGCGCCAGCTGCCGCAGCCGGCCTCGGGCAGCTCCTGTATATATGAGTCTAGCAAGAGCCTCAAATTAGTGGTCCTGCTGCTTGTACCTAACTGTGCGCATATGCTGCTTGCCTTCCCCAACACAGTCAACCACAAGCCTGTTGGTGCCGTACACTGACTGGGCTGTGTGGCAGTCCAGATGCGTAGGAGCAGCATGGGTACAGTATAGCCCAACCCAAGGGCTGTCTGGTGAATCGGGTTCCCCTGCAGTGCAGTGGTTCCTGCTTTAGGGTATAACAAAACAGTTTGGCCTCTGAATGCACTTTCCAATGAGTGCCATGTCTGCATTACAGCCAATTAGAGGGCAGGGTTGCACTTGAATGAAAGAACATACATAAGCTCACAGTCCAGGTTAAGTAATATGGGGTTATATTTTATCTTTTGTCCATGCTGTAACAGGCTGTTTGCAAGATCAGCAGAAGCTGAGGTTAGCAGATTTCCATGGTTGAGGGGACATGGTCTCACCCAGATACCGGTCATAGCTTATTTATGGTTTCCCGGGACTGAAAAGGGGAATTTAGGTCTGGGACCTTTCGCCCCACAGGATGGTAGGAAAAATACCCTCAGACTCAGCAGATGCATCATTATATAAAAGTCCCAAAATAATTGGTTCAGGCTGAGTTGAGTAATCAGGACACAGAATGTGATAGATAACCACAAAGGCCCATGGCAACGAATTGACATATATGATAATAAGTTGAGAGCCATGATACATTGACCAATAGGAAAAGAACACTTCAACATTAGCAACATCCCCTGAGCTACGTCTACACTCACGGCTTCTTGCGCCAGAAATATGCAAATGAGGCTAAGCGTGAAATATCGCCGAGCCTCATTTGCATACCTAATGAGCCGCCATTTTTGCAGAAGAGGACTTGCGCCAGAAGGAGCTGTCTACACTGCCCCCTCTTGTGCAACAAAACCCCTCTTGCGCAATGCCATTATGCCGATTACTTTTCAGGAAGAACAGCATTGCACAAGAGGGTTTTTGTTGTGCAAGAAGGGGCAGTGTAGACAGCTCCTTCTGGCGCAAGGCCTCTTCTGCAAAAATGGCGGCTTATTAGGTATGCAAATGAGGCTCAGCGATATTCGCCGCTTAGCCTCATTTGCATATTTCTGGCGCAAGAAGCCGCAAGTGTAGACATAGCCCTGTTGAATATATGCATCAAACATGTTATTGTCAGCATCAGATGGTATAAAAGTGGGTCCCCAGCCTAGGGGCGAGAGGGAGGAGAAGATGTAGTCCTTGGAAGGGCCAGAATGATGTCCCCTAGTGATGAGGAAGGTGAAGATAATGAGAAAGATGATGGGCTAACACCTAAGATTGTTCTAGAAGTAATGATGTAGGTATATGGTATGGAATATGGATGTACATTCCCTATCTCATTAAACTGGGGTGTTTGTGACTGTGCTAACCATATTAATAAACTATATTTGTAAATATACAAACATTTCTATAGTGTGAGTGTTGCAACTGTGCACTTCAGGGTTCCCAATCACAGAATAATTGAATACTGGGCCTGATCCTGGAACAAAGAACCTGTTAACCCTAAAGGTGGGTAATTAGAAATGTAAATGTAATCTTAGATCAGGCTACAATATGGAAACTACTATGTAGAACCTATTGCACTATGAATGTGAAGTCTTATATTCATACCTTTGAGTGTGAATCTTAATGCACTCTGAATGGGCATCCTGATTAAGAAGGTGAGTTTGTCACGAAAGTCATGGATTTGTGAAGTCACTTCTGTGACTTCTGAAGTGGTGGTTGCGACTGAATAGTATCATCAGCCCTGTGTTGCTCAATTTTATGCACGTAATTCAAATTTTCACTGGCTTATGAATCTCCATTCCCTAATCAGACTACTTTGTATTTTAGAGCATAAAAATGGCCATACTGGGTCAGACCAAAGGTCCATCTAGCCTAGGATCCTGACTTCCGATAGTGGCCAATGCCAGGTGCTTCAGAGGGAATGAACAGAAAAAGTAATCATCAAGTGATCCATCCCCTGTCATCCATTCCCAGTTTCTGGCAAACAGAGGCTTAGGGACACCATTCCTGCCCATCCTGACAAATGATCCTCGATGGGCCTATTCTCCTTCACAACATCCTCTGGCCAAGAGTTCCACAGGTTGGCTGTGCATTGCGAAGCACTGGATGTGATGTTCACCTTATTTCCAAACTCTGCTGCCTTCATGGATTGTCATCAGGATACACCCAGTTTCAGAGTGGAATAAGATCTAAACAGCAGGGGATTCACATCCAGATTTACCCTACTCTTCTAGTGGCCAAGATTCATGCTCTTAGTATATCAGGATGCACCCAAGAGGGCCATAATGACAAGATTCACATGAGAGAGACAAGGTGGGTGATGCAGTATCTTTTATTGTACCAACTTCTGGTGGTGAGAGAGACAAGCTTTCCAATAAATCAGCAGCAGAAGTGCTCCAATAAAAGATGTTACATCACACACCTGGCCTCTCTAATATCCTGAAACCAACTGGCCTACAACAACACATTAACAACTCTGAGTAACCCTCACATTAGGGCATTATTTTCAGGAATCATATTCCTAGCATGGTGTCCACATTAGACCATGGCACTAGCACTACCGGCACAATAATATAATTATATCAAGGTGTGAGAAACAGCAATTCACAATAAATGGGAATCCACACAGTAGGACAGTAGTGTTAGAATGTATACGTACATTGTAGTGGGAACAGTCAGGGACTGAGTGCAAGAATTCAGCTAAACACAAGGGCATATGCAAGCAGCTGTACTAACAGCAGGATCAGAATTGCACATCAGGATATTAAATCACAATCCCAATGCAATGGGATCCAGGCACCAAGTCTTTAGTACTAGAATTAGTATTCCCGGAATAGTGCGATCAAATGATAGAAGTTAGAAGAGAAAAAGCCCTGTACAATCCATTCATCTCCCTGACAATACAGTGCTGCTTCTTATAGCAGGATTTGCCCCGTCTTCTTTTAAAAATCCCAAGTCTTGGGGGCTCTAGCCCTTCCCTTGAGAGACTGTTCCCTAAAACAAAGTCTCAGAGGGGTAGCTGTATTAGTCTATAACTTTAAAAACAAGTTGTCCTGTGGCACCTTGGACACTAAAAAAAATATATAAAGTATCACGAACTTTAGTGGGTAAAAGCTGCTCCATCAGATGAGTTGGAGTGGAAATAACAGAATCCAAGATATATAAAACAGCAAAAAAAGTATCTGTCAATTGTAGGACCCCTGTTAATGAAGCTAATTAAGTCGGCTGGATGTGTTCCATTCATAGCTTTTGATGTGAAAATGCAGGGGAAATTAAAACAAACATCGCACTGCCAGGAAGTTTTAAGTTAATACTGCCAGGAAGGTTTCTCCTAATACCGTTGAGTCCCACCCCTTTAATTCATCCCATTATTTAGGGCGATGGTTTGGGCAGAGCAAGATAACGGTCCTAGGGTAACTTTCTGGAAGTGTGCGATCGGCACACCAGCCCCAGCCCTAGCGGGTGGAGGGAGAAGGATGACATGCTCTGGGGAGGGGTGTAGATGCTTGGCTTCTTACATGCCGTTTAAACCCCAGCGGGGAGGTGTGTCCGGAAGGGAGTGGAGGCCCAGGCGAGTGGGGGCTCTGGGCGTGTCCCTAGGAGCAGAGGATCCGGGATTGGGGTCTGTGTCCCGAAGATCTCGCTCTGTACAGGATGTAGCCCCTTGGGGGCGGGGAAGCCCGGGCTCGGGCGGTAGTGGGAGTCCAGGCTGTAGAGAAGGTATCCCCTGGGCCGAGGGAATCCCAGACTCTGAGAGGCGGGAGTCCCCTGGGATCCCAGGCTCTCTGTAGCTGCGCACCGGGCTGGGCGGGCCCGGGGGCGGGCCCAGGGCGTGGGGGAGGCGCCCGGGGCGGAGGCTGCCGGAGCCCCCGGGATCTGCTCGCTGTGCTCCGGCCCCTGCACTCGGCACCGCGGCTGCTGCAAACTGCGGCTGGAAGTTAAGTCCGGTCCCCGCCGCTGCAGGGAAGAAGAGCCCGGGGCAGCCCCCGCGCGGCCAGAGCAGAGCCAGCGAGTGGGGAGCAGCCCCTCTCCAGCGGCGCCGCACAGCGAGAAGCCGGGCGGCCTGGGCACGGGGGCGCCGGAGCCTGCTGGGACGGGGGGCTCGGGCGAGCTCCGGATTTAAAGGCTAAAGGGCAGCGAGAGCCGGTGGGCCCCGGGGGGCAGGTGCGTCTCCTCCCTCCTGCCACTGCCGCCCGGGCCAGGCAACGGGACTCACCTGCTGCCTGCAGAGCTGCAGCCTGACAGGATCCCGCGCCAGATGCAGGTAGGAGGCTGGGCTGGGGCTTTGCCAATGCTCCTGTCATGCTGGCTGGGGAAGGGGGGTCCCGGACGTGCAGACCCGGGGGGCTCCGGGCTGAGCCTCTTGATGCTTCCCTGGTGCCTTCGGGCCCCCGCCGGCGGGGTGGGGTAGCCTGGCTGTCAGCCCGCTCCCGGCGGCTCCGGCGGGCCCAGCCGCCTGTGCCGAGCCCCGGGCAGTGCATCCCAGGAGCAGTTCCCAGGGCGGGCCGGGTGGCGCTGAGGGCGGGAACTGGCCTGCCGGGCTGGCGCACGGGGCAGGAGCGGGATGGGCAGCGGGAGAGGGGCAGGCGGCGGGCTGTGGGCCACAGCCAGGTTGGGGGCTGCGGGGGGGCGGGAGCGGCTTCTCTCCCGGAGGCGGCGCGGGTGGAGCCTCGCTCGGGTCTCCGGGAACAAAGCTGGAGCTGCTGCTCATGGGGGGCGGGACCCCCCGGCCTTGCCTGCGCCCGGAGCTTTGTTGTGTCCAGGCCCAGCTCGCCGCCCCCGAGCCCCGCAGCAGGCAGGTGAGGGGGAGCTGCCCCGGGGCGGGGAGCGGTGGTCCGGGTCTCGCCTTGCTCAGCCCTGGCCCCGGCTGGTGCCGTTTGCCGTGGCGCAGACACACTTGGGTGGGCGCGAAACTCTCTCCACAACTTTCTGTCACTCGGCTCGCGGGGGCGGGAGGGGGCTGCGGCAGGACAAGTCACGGGAGCGGGGCCTCTGCTCCGATCCCTCCCCGGCTGCTGGGAGGGTCCGTCGCCTGGCGATGGCTCGGGACATCTTCACAAGCTGCAAAGCAGGAGCAGGGAGACGCCTGGGGTCCTGCGAGACCTTATCCTCCGGCGGGTGGTGTTGCTGGTCCGTTGAAATCGGTGGGGGAAAGGTACCAAAACTGATAGACCTGGAGACGAAGGTGCTTTCTCCACAGCCAGGCGCTAGCAGAGCTGCCTTTCTCCCACTCTGCCAGCGAGCTCCTGCACAGCCAGAGTGCAGTTTCTGTGACTAATTCAGCCATAGCCTCTCTGCTGGGACAGACCGAGCATCATAAGCAGTGGTTCATATGCACTGTACATTTATCTTCTGGCACCTGGAGTAAGGCTGCTGCTGGCTGATTTTGCTAGGTTACAGCTTTGAATTGGTGACCTAAAGGTGGGAAGGCTCTATATGCCATTACTTAGCCTTCCAAGCAAGCCCATCCTCCTGTAAATGTCTGTTAGGCAGACTAGGTCTGTTTAGTTACCACGGCATGGGTTTATGGATGCAAGCATATAAACCCTAAGATTGTGGGGGAATTTTTTGTTTTGTGTTGGGGTTTTCTGTTGGTTGGCTGTATAGGACACAGGTCACTTGTGGATTTGAACTAGAGTACATTCTCTGTAACTTGATGTTTTTAAATAAGGGTTTGAGAACTTCAGAGACTCAACCAGAGGTTATGCACCTATTGCTGGAGCGGGTGGGTGAGGTTTGGTTGACTTCACTGTGCAGGATATCAAATGAGATGGTCACAATGGTCTCTTCTGACCTTAAAGTCTATGGCTGTGTCTACATTGCCACCTGTAACGTTACCTGTCTACACTGGCTGCGAGTACTTGCGCATGAACACTGATGTTCTAATGTATAAAATCAGTGCTTCTTGCGCAAATACTCTGACGCTCCCCGCTCAGGGATAAGCCCTCTTGCGCAACTGTTCTTGCACAAGAGGCCAGTGTAGACTGACAACGTTAATTTCTTGCACAAGAAAGCCCGATGGCTAAAATGGCCATCGGAGCTTTCTTGCGCAAGAGAGCGTCTACACTGGCACGGATGCTTTTTGCGCAAAAGCACATCTCTTGCGCAAAGGCACATGCCAGTGTAGACGCTCTCTTACTCAAATACTCTAACGCAAAAACTCTTGCGTTAAAGAGTATTTGCGCAAAATCTTGCCAATATAGACGTAGCCTATGAGTCTACATGGCGACTCACACAAATTTATGTGAACAAGCTGTGCATCCCCTCAATCTCCTCTTCATGTGTAGTTGCATTCACACAGCCCTTTTTATATATATTAGAATGCAAACAGGTATATGCCTGTTTTTGCATACGTCAACATGACATCATCATGCATCATCATTTTCTTTCTTTCCTGCACCTATTTCACAAGTGCGCCAACTCACGCTTTCTGCAAGGTCTGTTGTACAGACAGCTTAGGTGCTCGTGTGTACCAACATAGTCCCATCTCTTTCATGTGTTCTCAATCTCTCATGCATAAATATGTGCACCTGCTTTTCTGTGCATATATGTACCAACACCCAGATTCATCCTGACATAATAAAAGCATATCAATTCCCTTATGCAAGTCACATGCATATTTGCACAAAATCTCTCACTCCAAACCTGACTGAATGTGTCTAAAACACCTGTTCCCCTACCTTTCCATAGAATTTGTGGGTGTGCGCACACAGATACTTTCACACATGTACACCTTACTCCCTTCTCACATACACATGAGTGCATCTACACTGCACCGTAACTCGAAATAAGATACACAATTTGAGCTACGCAAATTGTGTATCTTATTTCAATGCTATTTCAAAATAGCTGAGTCATTTAATTTCGAAATAAAGCGCTATTCTGAAACGTCCCTTAGTCCTCATAGAATGAGGTTTATAGGGACGTTGGAATAGCAAGCCCAAAATAATGGGCTTGCTGTGAAGACATGGGATAGCTATTTTGGGATACTTGGTATCCCGAAATAGCGTTGCAGTGTAGATGTAGCCTCAAAGAGCTCTTTTATATAATGCCCATCAACATGTTCTTTGCATGTGCCAACACACTTATGTTTACCAGTATAATCTCCCTTCCTCCCTGCTCCCTTTCCCCCCGGTCTAATGGGCACCTTTGTTTTCAAACATATTAGGGATGTCACCAGTTAACTGGTAAGCATCACCCTTACTGGGTGTTGCTTACCAGTTAACTGGCGGCTTGGCTGGGCTGGAGCAGCTCCCCACCAGCCCATGCTGTGGTAGGCCTGACCAGAGCAGCCCCTCACCTGCGACGCAGTGCAGTGCACTCACCCCAGCAGACTCTGCCTGTGGCAGGCCCAGGCTGGCCAAAGCAGCCCATGGTGCTGCCGACCTGGCCACGCTAGAGCAGCCCCCTGCCTGGCTGCTACGGCCGGGCCCGCTATGCCGCAGGTGGGGGATGGGACGTTGAATCGGTTAACCAGTTAAACATAACGTTTAACCATTTAACTGATGAAATCGGATTTTACATCCTTATAACATGTACACTTGTGCACCCACATACGCTCATGGGCGGCCAGTATAATAGGATAGGAAAGGCATAGCCTTCCCCAGCGCTGCTGCTGACCTGCTGCGGGCCACTGTGGCAGCCTCTTCCCTGAGAACCCCACCGCCTCCACCACTCCATCCTCCACTTCCAAAGGTCCCTGCTGCTCACCGCGTCCCTCCTCCTGGGGACAGGGGAGTGAGGAGTGACACAAAGAGCCAGGGGACTAAGGAGGGAATCTGCAGGGCTCTGCGGGGCCCTGTTGGGGCCAGTGGCTCAGCCCAGCATCTTCAGGGTGGGAGGAGCTGGTGCTTGGGGAGGCTGCCAGCTGGAGTTAGCCCAATTCTGGTAGTGCTGGGACTGGCCTAGCACTTGGGGCTGGGGGCCTGGCAGCTTGACTTAGTGCTGGGGCCAGCCCGACTCTGGTGGCTCTAGGGCTGGCCCAGTACGTGGAGAGGTTGCTTGCTCAGCCAAGTGCTGGTGCTGGCCCAGTGCTCAGGGGAACAGAGGCTTGGTGGTGCTGGCAGGGATGGCAGATTGGGGGGCTGCTGCTGATGGTGGCTTGACCCACTGTGCATAGGGCAGTTACAAGGCGGGGAGACTTTGAGGCTCTGCCATGAGGAGGTGGGGCCTTGGGCAAAAGGGGCAAGGCTAGCTGGCTTGCCTCCCCAAAGCGGGAGCTGACACGCTGCCCCTGTGTACACTCTCTTTTGTCTCCCTCTGTGCCAGTTCTTATCTCTCAGGCTACATCTATACTGCAACACGATTTCAGGATACTGGAGTATCCCAAAATAGCTATCCCGCCTCTTAACAACAAGCCCGTTATTTTGGGCTTGCTATTGCGACGTCCTTGTAAACCTAATTTCACAAGGAATAAGGGATGTTTCGGAATAGCGGGTTATTTCAAAATTAGGCACTGTGTAGACAGTGCCAAATTACGAAATAAGGTATCTTGAAATAAGATAGAAATAAGATATGCAATTTGCGTAGGTCACATTGCGTGTCTTCTTTCGAACTACAGTGCAGTGTAGATGCACCCTCTTTCACATTGATCTCTCTCCCCTCCAGTTTCATATGAACCTTGGTGCACATATGGAGGGACAACAAGTTCTCTTTTCCTTTGCATGTCTGCATAGGCACCCCCTTACACTACCCAATATACATATGTGCATAAACACTGGCTTCGCCCTCTTCTTCACTTTGCATTTATGCACTTTCTTACCCATATGAGAAAACACTCTTGCTCTTATGCACACACACACTCACACGGATACACACACTCTCTCCCTCATGAATAGGGATGTTAGATATTGTGTAACTGAATAGTGGTGTAACTGCATGAAATCTTAGCAGTTACAAGACTATTCTATAGTCCCTGGGGGTGGGGCCAGCAGCCAGTGCACTCCTGGGGAGCCCACTGCAACCGTGCATTGCTGCCTCTGTATCAGAGGCAGCAGTGCGGAGTGGCAGGTGGGAGCCAGTCTGTGAGGGGAGCCAGTTTAAAAACCAGCTTCCTGTGCAGACCGGCTGAATGCCATCCTGTGCTGCTGCCTCTGTCTGCAGGGGTCCAAGCTCCCGATGGACAGAGGCTGCTCTGCACCCCCTGGAGCAGCCTCTGTCCATGGTGAGCCTGGGCCCACCACCGACAGAGGCTGCTCTGCGGTAGCAGCCCCTGTCCATGGGGGTCCGAACTCCCAATGGACAGAGACTGCTCTGCATCCCACGAACCACCCTCTGTCTGCAGGAAGCATGGGCCCGCTGCGGACAGAGGCTGCTTCAAGGCAACCTCCCCTGCCCCCTCCCTCAGCCTGCTCCCCGCGCATATTGGCTCCAGTCTGCCCCCCTCACCCTCCAAGTTGCAGCTTCTCTATCAGAGGCAGCAGCGTGGGGGGGTGCAGGCGGATCCAGTGCTCGTGGGGAGCCAGCTTTTAAGCCAGCTCTCTGCTGGCACCAGCTCCTGCTTCTCTCCCTCCTCCCTACTGCCTTTGATACAGAGGCAGCAAGCGGGGCCGGGAATGTGTGAATTGACAAGATTAGCCAATGAGCCCAGGTTTATCAGTTAATCGTGTATTTATCTACACACTGACATCCCTACTCATCCCTACTCATGAATGCACTTATTTGTGCACACTGGCCATGCACTCACAATTAAATGGCTGTCATATTTTCATAGCACTTTTTGCCTGCTGGTACATATCCATCCGCTATCATATTTACAAAGTGCAGGTCCTTAGGAAAAAACAAAACAAAAGCATAGGCCTGACTATGTTTACAAAATTCTAGAGGGGTTCATAACATAGAATAAAATGGAGGGGAAAGAGAGGTTCCTATTTACACTAGTGTCCTAATCATCGACTTATATGAGGAAAGGCTAGGCACTGAAGATGGCATTTCTTTATATACCAAGCATTGTCAATATATGGAATAAATTACCAAGTGTGCCAGAGACTAGTGTATGTTACATATTATTTTTTTCTTTTTAAAGAAATTACATGAGTATATGGAAGGAAAACTGTTGTGAGGTCCAACTGCCAATTCAGACTATGAGGCAGAATTGGATAGGCAAGCTGGCCTCTCTCCATCTGTGGATTTCCTGTGCTCCCAGGCTTCATCTCTCACGTGTGTTTTTATGCCCAGGATTGTCAGCTAGGGATTCCTTCCTGTTGGAAAGTAGTTTCCTGCTAGCTCACTTTGTGGCTGTAATATTAGCACCCTCTTCTCTTTAAACATGCCCTGAATTCCCCTTTTTTCTAAAATAAATATCGTATGCAGTAATTAAAACTACCATGTCTTTACATGTTATTAGATTATTGACATTGAAAGGATTTTACAGCCTAATTTACTTCATTATTGCCAACTTCAGACATTTGAAAAATCTTAATTAAGGCCCCCAGAATTATGTGATTGGCTTAAAAATCTTATGCTGCTTTTAAATTGGGGTTCTTTTAATTTCTCTTCTGGGTTTGGGTTGTTTTTTTGTTTGAGATTTTAGAGTGTGCAAAGGTAATATTTTCGGGAGGGGGGTTTGTCTAAAAACTTACATTTTTAAACTCAAATTTTTAAGTGATTCTCATGCAGTCACTTGTCTACAGGAGCTGGGGCTCTTAGTAAAATGCCATATATTGTGCAACTTGCAATAAAATCACAAGAGATGGCAATTCTGTTACTCTTCATCTTCAATGCTCTTTGCATTTCACTCTGTATCAAAAGGCTGGTGAGTTTCACATTTTGTTGATAGAGTGCTTCTGCACCACTATGATGATGATGGATTTGGATTTCCAGAAATGCAAGGAAGCAAATCATTAGAAATAGCTTGTTTATTGAAATCAATGTAAACATATTTCTATTAATTAGGGTTTTTAAAGCAAAACTTAAGTGTAAGTTGGCTGACAGTGTCACCTAAACCATTGACACTGTCCATTTGAACCATTCAAAACCATTTGAAATAACTTGAAGAACACAACAAGCACTTCAGTAATCCTTTCAAAATCAGGATTCAAATAGCCCAAACTTTCAAGGTAGCATAATTTGTACTGTGGCTCATATTTTTACAGAAAAAGGGACATGAACATAAACGCGATGCAGACTGAAAAATTGGAGAAAGTATAGAGAAGAGAGACAAAATGGTTTGAGAGCTGGAAACAGTACTTTACAGTGAGAGACTTAAGGAGTTCAGTCTGTTTAGCTTATCAAACAGAATCATAGAAGATTAGAGTTGGAAGAGACCTCAGGAGGTCATCTAGTCCAACCCCCAAAGATTAAGGGATAACTTGACTATGATGCAGATGTACCTTCATGGGAGAGGGGGAATTGCTGTGGCTGGAAATTAAAGCCAGACATTCAAATTAGATTTAAGACATAATTTTTTAACAGTGAGGGTGATTAACCAATCCAATAAAGTAACAACGGAAGTGGTGGATTATCCATTTCTTAAAATTTTCAGAACAAGTCTGGATGCCTTTCTGGAAGAAATGCTATAGCCAAAAACAAGTTAACTGATCTCTGTAAGAGTAACTTGATGAAATGCTATGGCCTGTGTTCTACAGGAAGTTAAATTAGATGTTTTGATGGCCTCTTCTGGCATCCCAGTCTAGAAAACTTATGTGAAATTTATGTGTATAATGAAGTGGAGTGATTGTTATTATTTAGCACAGCAGTTTCACATTTCACGGAGTAGCTATTCTCTTGTGTATCTTATATTTATAAAATACCTTTCATCCCAAAGTGCTTTCCAAGGAGAAACTAATACATGCTACAAGCTATATATGCATAGGGATCACTTAATTTATCCTTTGGAAGTGCAGCCACCTCTAGGGTAAAACATGGCAGCTTTTTAAACAGTTCACAGCAACATTGACTATTTAAGGACATGAATTGAAAAAAAATACCATATCTGGTTGAAACCACAGAGTAGTTTAGATGGAGAATCTAGTTATATAGCTGGAATTTGGTTGGAACAACAAGAATTTAAACTTTAAAGAATCACAGATAGCCCAGCTTCTAGTTTGCCATCTCATCTGAAAGATGGCACCCACAACAATGCAGGGCTTGTCACCCCAAGTTATGGTATCGGGTCTGAATTAAATGACAGAGAGAAAGTGCTGCCTGCTGAATTGTCAGCATTGCCTCCTGCATCTCTTAGGATGGTTGTCATTAGAAGTCTTTCATCTGAGTACAGTTGCACTTTGCCACAGGCACCTTGACCTTAGCATTGCAGCTATTTTCAGTCTGCAATTTCGCGTGAACACAACCCTGAAAAGTCTTTTAATTTAATATGAAAACCACGTGGAGGGGCTGGGAATACAGAGAATAATGTTGAAGAAGTGCCCAGATTGTCAGTCTCGCCGTAACTTCATTCTTGGTGATGCTCTAACCTGCAGATACTTACCCTTCCATGGTTTTCTTGTGAGCGCTTCTCTTGGTACCCAGCAAAAGCTGATGGCTTGGTCTGTGTGAATCCAATCTCTTCTACTGTGCATGTTTACCTGTCTAAATATAACTCCTCAACCAGTCTCATGCATCCCAGACTGACCTGTTCTTTTGTGGCTTGAGCTGTGGGTCTGGCTCTTGCTGCAGCATTTCCTGGCTGCTTTGGGCTCATAGTTTGTAGCTCAGTCCCTTTCTCAAAAAGTTATATGTTAGACACTCATTCTCTCTAGAACTTTTGGAAGCTGGCTCTCTCTGCTCCTCCATTTTATTTTTAAATTTGGCTGTGCAATGAGAAATCTAACAGCTTTTACGAGTGGAGGGTTGCTATTCTCTTCCTCTGATTACTCACTCTCTTTCTGAATATATGCAATATAGTGGGCTTCAGGAAACCTCTTGTCTGCCAGTTACAATCTACACAGTTTATGCTGCAACTCTGATTATTCCCAGAGATCAGGCATTATGAGGCAATCCTTAAAGGGACAGTGTCTCTCTTTTAGCCTCTTTCAATATCTCAGAGATGGGTATGGCATGTATTTCCCCCATATGGCTTTTCTGTTTCTATTTTGTTTAGAATTTGATTCCTTTGCATTTGCTGTAGTTTTTAATTTACTTGGGAAAACCTTTGCATACACCTCAGCCTTTGAAGAGCAGAGAAGAGAGGATTAAAGTGGAAAAGGAGAGAAGGACGTAATTCTCTGCTGGGTTGAATTAATTTGTTTTAAAATCCTATTCCAGAAACCAGCCCTAACAGTCCAACCTTCCAGCCCTTTGCACATCTAAAGAAAGACTGAAAGATGAAATAATTAGTGCCTTGCACAACCATGCAAGAGATTCCTGATTGATTTACTCTACCACATGAGAGAAATGGTTTGATTCCTGGTATGGCTGTCTAGCAATCCTTGCGCTAACCCAATAGCCTTGTGGTTAGTGCTGTTGTGTTTGGAGTAGAGGTAATTAAAGCCAACATTTCTAAAAGAGATTGTTGATTTTGGGTGGCTCTAATTTTGAGTTGTCTGACTCAAGGAACTTTAAAGGGGCCCGATTTTCAGATGCGAAGGCTCAAAACTGTCTGAAAATCAGGCCCCCTTCAAGTTGTCTAAAATTGATTCCCCAAAATTATTAGTCACTTTTCAGAACTTTAGCTTACAAGTCTAGAGCAGTGGTTTTCAACTTGTGGTCTACAGACCCCTGAAGATCCACAAACTATGTTTAAGGAGTCTGTGAAAGATCATTATTACCATAGGAAAGTGGTTTTCAACCTGTGGTTCTTGGACCTTCATTTAAAATTTTTAGGGGTCCACGAATGAAAAAAAAAGATGAAAACTATTGATCTAAATGAGAATTAGGAAAACTGTGTTCACTCAGGGTACATCTACATTGCACGGCTATTTCAGGATACTGGAGGTATTCCGAAATAGCTACCCTGCGTCTACACAAGCCACCCTCTATTTCAAAATAAGTTTTGAAATAACGGGCATGCTATATCGGCATCCTGGTAACCCTCCTTCCACGAGGGTTACAGGATGTCTCTAAATAACACGTTATTTCGAAATTTGGTGCTGTGTAGATGCGCCAAATTTCAAAATAAGCTATTTCGAAATAGATTTGAAATAAGATGGACAATTTGCATAGCGCAAATTGCATATCTTATTTCGAGTTTAGAGTGCTGTGTAGACGCACCCTAAGAGATTAATTCAACTACACAAGCAAGAGTGCTGAAGTGATCTCTAATGAGGAGAGACTAGTTCAACAGCTCTGTGAATTTTGGTCTGACTTCATGACTCTCCTGCAAAGACATTCAATTAGAACAAACTCTTCTAGGCATATCAGCAATCTGTGTCCAGACACTGTGGCATACAACTTTTAAAAGTGATCTGAAAAATAAATAAAATGTGTTTCTCTTTGTTGTATAAAGAAAGGCTGCTTGTTTCTTACCTTTAAATCTCTGTCAAGAATTCCTTGGTTTTGTTGGAGGGTTTTTTGAGAGTCTAAGATGATGTTTCTTGCAAGTTATTACAACTTAACTGAGGGGCTGGAGGATAGAATCTATTATATATTTGAGAGAGTTTGTCTGTCTAGGAGGAGTTCTTGAACAGACAGACACACAAATGGTAAAAGCTAGGATCACCAAATTTGGTATGCAGCTTCCTCTTATCATAACTTAAAGCAAGGTCTGGGTTTGGTTGTGCCCCCACAATGGGATGTGCCTGGAATGCAGTTGTTTCTCATTGTATGGAAAGAGGGGGGTCTGCTAGGAGGGACAGTTATCCTATATAATGACCATGGGGAGCAAAGATGTGGATAGCTATACCCCATTGGAGCAGCAGCGGTGGAGAAAGCTACCTACTATATATTTGAGTTTGTCTGTTTGCGTGTCTGTCTGTGTATCTGTCTCTCCCCCAACTGGGGGACTTGCATCCCTCCCCCAGCTGTGACCGCTGCAGCAGCCATGGAGAGGTGCTTCTCACTTGGCTCCAAACTGCTGCAGTGAGAGAGGGCTGGGGTTGTCCTTTTCCCCCTAGCAGTTTGCATATTAACCCCTCATCTCCATCCCCAGCTCCACCCCAGAGCAATGATTTAAATGAAGAAAAAGGAAAAAAAAATCAGTTAAGGACCTGAGCAAGGCCAGATAAATCCTCTAGTATTTAATAAAGTAATTGTTTTCCAAACTGGTCTTTAGTTTTTGAGCTTACATAGGCATTAAGAAAAACAAAGAGCAATCAGTGTTTTTAAACCATCTGACTAAAATTCTCTTTCCTTGTCAATTGTTCAACTTTTAGTATTCGTTTCTTATGGGTTGTGTTGTAATACATAACCATAGCATCATCAAGATAGACAAGAGCTGACCTTTTAAAGGGAAAAAAACAAAGAGGATTTTCTTATTTGATCTCACAATCGTTCAGACCTCCTTCATACATCATGGAATAGTGAAAAGGACACAAAGCCAAATTTGTCTTGCTTGCAAGTTAACTTTTAAAAGCATTTTAATTATGTCATAGGTGTCATGCACACTACACTTCTAATTTCCTGGAATCTTGTTTTTTTACACTCAACATAGAAATAAAATTAATTTACACAGTATTTTTCTTTTACAAATTCAGCCAATCTGGAGACTTCCTAATACACTATCTATTGACCTAATTGTTCTAATCATGCAGGATCTGGGCTCAGCATTATGTCATGGTTTTATTCAGCAGCTATACTGACATTTTTATTTTTGTGTCTTTTTTGGAAAGATTTGGAATGTCCCAACTAGATGCTATCACTTCAGACGCTACATAGCCTTGGGTTCTAAGAACTTAAGTAAAGTTTTGTGGTCTGTTACCGAGATGTAATACATTCTAACATGCAGGTGTTCATGGAATTTCATTATTCTATACACTGTATCTTAAGGCCTATTATTTGAACATAAAAACCAGCTCTTATCAGGGCGTAAGATGTGTATACAATAGACTTCGACCGGCCATTGAGTAATCTGAGTGAGATCACAGTTCCCACTCCAACCAGGAGGTCTCACAAACCTACATTACAAGAAAAATGGAGTCAGAAGGTTCTTACATTTGCACAGATGCTGCCCACTCACCTGTGTCACTGTTTGGCACTTCTATGAACATCTCCCCTCTCCCCATTTTTACCTTTTCTTAATGATTCAGTTAGAGGTTTTACCAATTTAGAGGAGTATAAAGTGACTGACTGTTCAGCAATCACTTATTAATGCCAGAAAAGCTTGCAACAGGATAACTTTATTACGTGTCAGTGCTAGCTCCGTAGGTTCATTTTTTTCTATTACTAGATGGATTCCTTCAGTACTGGTTCTGGGTCCTAAGAAGACAGCACCATCCCAGGGGACTCGGTTGTCTTTATTCAGCTTCATAGTGTCTTTGCACTGCTGCTTCCAAATTATGTAACTATATATCTGTGTTTCTTCATAACTAGAGTATCATTCAAATAGCATACTAACCTTTGTGCCTTCTGGTCCATAAGAAGAGCCCTCGTACATTAATTATGCCAGAAGGGAATAAGTCAGACTAAGACCTTGCCCTAGCAAGAAAAATTATGAAGTCTAGGTCAGCCTTAGACAACATGAAGTATCTAAACCCTACCTACACTAAATTCAGCCACTTCTTCTATTGCAGATTCAGGGTAATATCTTTAGTTCAAATCCAGGCTTTAACTTAACCTGCTAAAACTGATCTGAATGTGTTACTCTGTATCCAAACTAGGACAAGTGGTTGAGTTTAAGTGATGTTTACAGAGATTACATTTTCTAACCAGCTCTTCCAAAGTTTATTCCCACTAGCTCTTCTTGCTGACTATTCCAATACTTTGTGTGTAATGACTTGTAATTCATTGCTAATTGAATTCTTAGTTGTGTCCACATTGTTGGATTGGAGAGGCTGAGACAAGTTAATTTTTTTACTCAGTGTTCTGCTTTCAAATGAATATCCAGAATTCTTTCCTTCTAAACTGTGGTGGTTCATTTGCTGTGCAACTTTCTACTGCATATTCCATTCACAAATTAGATCTTTGCTGTTCTTCCAATATAATTAGACAATCTCATCATGTGGAAACTGGGTGTTTTAAAGCTATGATTTGAGAGAACCTTTTGCTTCACTGTTGTCCAAACAGGCACTCTTGAAAACCATGTTACATCTAAGAAGCCCTTCCCCCCAAACAAAACAAAAACAAAAAACACCTTTGGTCCCATTACTGTCAGGAACTTTTTCTACCAGGCCCTGTACCATTTGTTTCTAAAAACTCTTTCAGGTTTTCCACAGAATTGCTAACACTCTCTTCTGAAGCTGCTTCAAAGCACAATCCAGACCAAACAAGCCATTTCTTTCTTTGTTTTGCATTGCTTTGTTCTTGTTCCTCTTCTAAAATGCAATTGGTCCCACTTTTATTGCCAACCTATTGTGTTTGGAGTAAAGACAATTGAAAATTCATAGGCAGTTTCACAAACAATTGTGTGTGAATCTACATCTACATCATTGGATCACACTATTGATCAGTAAAGCTAAGTAAATATCTCAGACATTTCCCACTAATATTTTCTAGAATTAAAATAGTGAATTCAGGTTGATTGTTTTTGTACGTGATCTCCATTAATACTACTGTAAATTAATTTACTGGCATGAAGAATATTCATAGAAACAGTGCATTAAAAGCAAATAGACAGTGTTGATGAGATTTGTATTTTGAAATTATAAATGCAAATATTTGCATCAGAAACCTGATTCCAAGACTTGAATTGCTCCATTTGGGGAACAGAAACCACACCTGTCAGCTGTGTGTTCAGCCAAAGCTAACTAGCTAGTCAAATTTCAGTTATCATGTACTTGCAACAAAATGTTCAAAAACCATCTGTATACCAGGAATTATTTGCAGGCATTCTCTGCCAAATAATTTTGGATAGTAAATTTGAGAAAATTATAAATTGCTCTTGAAAAATCTGAGAAGAGGAAAAAGAGTCAAAGTTCATTAAATTATATATTACAAGTACTTCACTCAGCTCTACTGATCAGTGAGCTTAAGGTAGGGGCACTGTTACCTAGTAATGTCTAAGGCCTGGTTAACTCTTAGATTTGTTATTTAAGTCATATACACTAGAAATGTCCTACTTTTCCATATGGAAAATCTTGATTCATTTCCCACCACAGTCTGTGTCTTTTTACCTAAGGCTACCAGGGTATCCCACGTGGTCAGGGTTCTGTAATTAGTAACAAGTCCTGGTTTATCTGGGCACATTGGCTCATTCCAGACCAATGCTCTCATTTCACCCTTGGCTGGCCCAGGAGCTGATTTGACAAGTGGTGGAAAATCTTGGTTTCAGCCTTCATAGTATAAAAGAAGGTCACTCCAATCCAGGCTGGAAGAGAAGGGAGACTAGGCAATCTTCACGGAAGACAGTCCCTCCCCAACAAAAATACACTTTTATTGTCACAGGAAAGAATTAGTTGGTAAAGTTCTAAAGTTTCAGTGGGGTAGCCGTGTCAGTCTGTAACTGGGAAAACTTGAAAAAACATCAAATAGTCTTGCAGCACCTTAGAGACTAACAAAATATAGATAGTATCATGAGCTTTTGTGGGCACAACCCACTTCTTCACATGAATGGAGTTTAACGGGTCCAGTTTTCAAATAAATAGCACAGAGAGGGGAGGAAAGAGTAGGAGTAAAGTTCTGTCATTCTCAACAGCCCTTGTATAACCCATATGTGCTTGTTGTAGTGCTCTACCCCCTCTAGTGGCTCGTAGGCTAGAACAAAAGTTTCAGCGGGGTAGCTGTATTATTCTGTAATTGAAAAAACTTTAAAAACAATTAATAGTCCTTCGGCACCTTAGAGACTAACAAAAATTGCAGATGGTATCATGAAGTTTCGTGGGCACAACCCACTTCTTCACACTGAAGAAGTGGGTTGTGCCCACGAAAGCTCATGATAGCCTAGAACAGGCGTTCTCAGACTGGGAAGTTGTGACCTCTTAGGTGTCACAAGGTTATTACATGAGAGGTTGTGAGTTGTCAGCCTCCACCCCCAAGCCCTACTTTACCTCCATCATTTATAATAGTGTTGATTTTTTTTTTAAATTTAGAAAGGGGGTCACACTCAAAGATTTGCTATTTGAAAGGGGTCACCAACAGTGTTCCCTCTAAGCTGCTCAGCAGCACAGCTTCACAGGTGATTAATCAGCCCTGCCCAGTCAGAGGTTCAGGGCTCAGTGCAGGGAGCTCACTGACTGGGCGGGGCTGAGTAATCACCTGTGAAGCTGTGCTGCTGAGCAGCTTAGATGGAACACTGGTCACCAATATAAAACTTTGGAAACCACTGATCTAGCAATTGATGAGTCTGCTACAACCTTGGCTAATAGGAAGGTGGCTTTTAGCTCATTCAGTGAAGGCTTGTACACTAAGGGTGCATCTACACAGCAGGGCTTAACTCGAAATAAGCTGCGCAAATTGAACTATGTCAATTGCGTAGCTTATTTTGAAGTAGTTTATTTCAAAATTGGGAGCATCTACACAGCACTTATTTCAAAATAAAGTACCTTTCCTCCGACTTCTCTTACTCCTCGTACAGTGAGGCTTACAGGAGTCAGAGTAAGAAGTCCTCCAGCTTGACAGTATTTTGATGTTATTTTGAAATAACTGCCTGCTGTGTAGACACGGACTAAATTATTTTGAGATAATGCTAGTTATTTCAAAATAATGTTGCTGTGTAAACGTACCCTAAGTTTTAGAGGCCTTAGGTTCCATGTTTAGGGTCTGTCAGCATTGCACTTGTGCTTGACTGAGTTGCTAAAGCCCTTTGACACAATAGCCATACTTATTTCCAAGCCCTGTGAAAGTCTCTATTTGAGGAAAAGGAGAATGACAAGAAAAATTACTCTGCATTTACACTAACAGCTCCCCATTCAATCATGCTCTGACTAGTCCTGCCCTGAACTAAAGCGTTCTCCTCAGTGTGGTGGCGGGTTCCTTAAACTTCAGTACGGTCACTCATGTGAGTCAAGGTGGCTGGCTGAGGTCCTTAGTTTGGTGCTGTTGTTCAGTGGCAAGGGAAGCTTTGTTCATGCAGCGCAGAGACAGGTCTTGAGGATTCCATGAAGGTCTTGAGCATTCCATGTGCCATGACATCCAGATTTACTTCCGACAATCTGGAAGATAACCCATTATCTGAACAATTTTGAACAAAAAGGGACATTTTTTTGGCTCTTTCTTCTAAATAATAATGCTTGTCCCTTAACGTCTTGAAAGTGAGGAGAAAACAAATTCACTTTTACAGGGCTGTGCTAAGAATATGTGGGGCCCTACACACCTCCCCATGTCAGTTGTTCCCATCCCCACAGGGAGGGGGTTAAATGCCTCACCCGGATGCTGCGGAGGCTGCCACTCAGCTCCAGCTTCTGATGAGGGGAGCCATGCTCATGAGGGGTCACCAATGATGGAGGAGGGGGAGCAAAAGGACAGCTGCCTTGGCGCCTGGCAATTTAAAAAGATCCAGGGCTCCGGTCTGGGATCCACAAATGGCATCCGGTCTGGCTGATTGGGAAAGTTGGCAACACTAAGGGCACAACTACACTACATGGACTGCTATTGCAGTCGATCTTCCGGGGTTCGATTTAGCGGGTGTAGTATAGACCTGTTAGATGGAACTCAAAGGGTGCCCCCCTCAGTGCCAGTACTCCTACTCCTCGTGAGGAGTAAGGGAAGTTTGCGGGAGCGTTTGCTCCCATCGACCTCCTGCTGTGTAGATGGGGATTTAAGATATGTCGACTCCAGCTATGTAATTTATGTATCTGGAGTTGTATATCTTACTTCGACCTTCCCATGTAGTGTAGACCAGGCCCAAGTGTCTACACTCTAATGCTGCAGTGCAGAGGTGGAGTGTGGAGGAGCATGCAGGGTCACATTCCCTCCCTGCCGATTGTTTGGTCATATGGTGTGGCCAGGCCCCCTCCTTGTGGGACAGCTGAACATGCAAACTGAGCCCAGCAGGGAGAGGCAAGAGAAATATCTATGACTTGCAGGGAAGGGCTTCTATTTTAACTCTGCTGGGAGAGGAGGAACAGTTGGGAGTTGCAACAGAAAGAGGGGTGCTGCTTTCTGGGAGGAGTGGGTATGACTAAAGCTGTTCTGGGAGTGTGCGCCCCTTTCGCGATCAGCAGGTATGGGTCATCTCTGCTGCATCAGCACAGCTTTGGCAGCATAGCTGTGACACTATGTGTAGCACCCATAGTGTAGACATATCCAGAGTCACTGACAGAGGCAAGATTGGAACTCAGGAGTACCTGGCTCCTTTTATTTCAGCTGTGAAAACTGAAATTGCCGGACTCAGTCAAGCTTAGGGTTTCAGCATATTGATTGTAAGGGCAGGTGAGAGCTTTGGCTGCAGATCCAGGGAGAGAGACAAATAGATGCATCTCCAAATAGAGATGCATCTCCAAAAGGATAATCTCTTTTGGATTCTGATACCCAGAACTATTGTTTCATCCTGGCGAGCCAGGTCCTTCCTCAAGGAGAGACAGAGTATCAGGTAGTGCAAAGAAGCAGTGTGGTCAGGAAAATCAGGTCAGGTCTACACTAGGGGGACAACATCGAACTAAGATACGCAACTTCAGCTGCATGAATAGCATAGCTGAAGTCAACATACCTTAGGTCGAATTTCTGTGGTGCACCCACTGCAGGAGGTCCATCGGAGAAACTCTCCCATCAACTTTCCTTACTCCTCGCAACCTGGTGGAGTACCAGAGTCGATGGGGGTGTGATCAGCGGTTAATTTAGTGGGTCCTTACTAGACCTGCTAAATTGAACCCCGAGAGATTGATCTCCTCAGCATCAATCTTCTGGTAAGTGGAGACAAGGCCTCAGTGTGATCTACACTCATCTCCTCATCCCAACCCCAAGTGCAAATGTGTTATAAAAACAGCAGGTAGGTTTTTGAAAGCCACTGCTCTCCTTTTAATTCCCACAGGGGCCTCTTATGTCAGGAGCCGTGAGACTGGGTCATGCATGCAGAACAGCAGTTATAAAGAGCAGCCCAATCTTGGGATAGCACTCCACTCAGCCCTGAGAGCATGAGCAGTCGTCACCAAAGAATCTCTACCCTGGGCAGCGTGTAGTCTTTCAGTGAGGAGGAGAAATAAAATAAAACAAGAAAGGAGGTAACTGGGATTTAAAAGGATAGAAGTAAAAGAGAAAATGGACAGAAAAAGGAGCAAGGTGGCAACTGCTCTTGGGTCACCACTACTGCACTCTTATACCACAGTGGTGAATGGAAGATAAATACCCAGACTGTGTGTGGCAGGGACTAGAAGAGGGGGCAGGGCAGGGCAAGGGGGCAGTTAACATAAAAAGTTGGAACCCCCTGCTGTAAGCTCTCTCCTCTCAGCACTAACCTCCTCTCCTGTGTTTTGTTCCCCATTTCTCCTACTCTGTTATCTCAGTCTATGATTCCTTAATTTAAGCAAGACAGAGCTAGGTTAGTATTCCAGGTGGGAAACATCGAGTGAAAACCCATAGACTGAACAAGTGATGCAGGAGATGCCCTTTTCTCTGTTAGCACAGAACCAATGTCTGAGCAGGGAGCGAGAGGGTACTGTACTGTTGGAGAGCATCATCATTCACATGGGTTGTAAAATTAGGAGCTTGACCCACTTGTCATTGAAGATCCTGGGGCACTTTTCACAGAAATAGGGTTGTTAATTCCTCATAACCTGCCCAAATTCCAGTTTGGCTGGAATCCCTAATATCCCCAAACTTCTGTAGTTTCAAGTAGAGATTCTTCAATTTTTAATTTATTGTGTCATGTACTATTAAGCAGCTGCTGTGTTCCACATCAGGAATAGCTGCATTACACCAGTGGGTAAAATGATCTTTAACTGTATAATTTGTAAGCAAATTGTCGAATGCTTTGGTATATTTAGATGGAAGGGGCTATTTAATAACCAGTAGTATAATGGAAGGTTCAAGGTATAATGGAACCTTTATATACTCAAGGTTCACTACATGAGAGTCAAAGCTGGAACAGGTTGAACCTCTCTAGTCTGGCACTGTCTGGTCTGGCAACATCTGTGGTCGAGCATGATGTTAATAACTGACCATTGCTCACACTCCATCTCCCAGCACAGAGAGAGCCAGCGGGATTCCCAGTCTTCCTCTGGGAATTTCCCTGCTTTGTCTCAACTATCTGAGCATATGGAGACACAATCTACAGAGAACTGCATTGAGACATGCCTCTCTGCCCCGCAAGTTTCTGAAAATAAGAATCTCTGGTGTTCCCTATTGATTGGTTGTGGGACTTCACAGCTGGGACTGTTACACTTGTTTCTCAGCAGAAAACAAGGTTTGCACCTTGCCACTGTATTTCCTGACCGTGCTTGGTCCTGCCATGAGTGCAGGGGACTGGTCTCGATGACCTCTCAAGGTCCCTTCCAGTACTAGTATTCTTTATTTCTATGATTCTATTATTCCTTTTCCTGGCATTAGCTGAGATGGAATAGCAGGGGACTGCCTCTCTTGTACTAGTGTGAACGCAGTGTGAAAGTGTCTAGTGAAATATCACGCTGCTTCATTGCTCCCTTTTTCTCTTGCCTGACCTTTAGATCTGCTCATTAGATTGAAGAGAGGCCAACAGTGCCTGGAGATGCACCCAGTTTGTTCAGTTTAAGAACTGATGGGATCTGTGTCAGACTGGGACACTTTTTTCTTCTCACTACCCCATAGGGGGAAAAATTGCAGAAATAGAGGGATTCAGGTTTAATTAAGCTGAAAGATACAAGCATGTAATACTCTGAAGTAGCTTATACTGGCCACTGTCAGAGACAGAATACCAGGCTAGAGGGATAATTGGTCTGATCTGGTATACAAGTCCCTGTGTTCTTAAATAGGAATGTGGTAACAAGCTATTTACCACCTCTAGGTGATCAATACAAATCTGGCTCAGACCAGTCATAACTGAAAGTTGCACATCACCTGAAGGCTGATTTGTGGGTTACAGGTCATGATTTTGTGATCTCAATCTAGCTCCTAGTGGAAAATTGTCCAGATTGCCAAAACTACTGTACCACCATAGTTGGCATGAATTGCCCTCTTGCTAGCAATCTCAGCAGTGAGACCAGGAACTGAATGAGGTATGTGACCAAGCCATACATTCATGCCCTACAAGTACTCTCTGCAGATCAGAACTGGGGGAGCTCGTACTGTAGATGCTAGTGCTGCACCTGTTCTCTTGATAAATACAGTACTTCATTCTCCAGGAATGCCAGTCTGACATCTTCGTTCATCAGTAAGTCTCTATCCATGAACCTGTAACAGTTGCACAGGAGACTACCACTAACCCTACCTTTTATTAAGTTATTTAAGCCGCTCTTCCTCTGCTTGTTTTATCACTTTAATATCAACAGCTATTTCCCTTTGATACAGTGCCCATTTGGTGCACTTGGCAGAGCAGCCTGAGCAATTGCACCATCACAACAGAGATAACTTAGCCAGTCATCTCTCCTTCCCTCCAATCCTGCTTCGGTCATCTCTCCCCTTCAGTGAGTATTTGGTACTGGAGGTAGACCAGGCAAGGGTAAATAAAGGGAGCCATAGTGAAAATGTCTAGCCTCGCTACTACTGGGCAAGCAAAGTTCTTGATATGAAGCAGCCTCTCCTTTTCCAATCCTGATGCCTTTTATCTTTCAGCTCTATTAAAGCACCTCATCCCTGACCTGTAGTTTCATTTGCTGATGCATTTCAACCAATGGGTGTGAAGTATGCAAATGAACAGAAGGTAACCAGCGGTGATGCCTCTGCCTTCAAAATGGTTCTCTGACTAGAGCACCAAGTGAGCAGTGTGTAGAGATTGGACATTTCTGGTGTTCGGTTTTTTATTTTCTTCATCAAAATCAAGCATTCTTCCCACTGTTTACTAGAATGTGCCCTGACAGTTTGCAGTTGATTAGACACATTCGTCAAAAGAGCCATCAAGCCGAGTATTAAGCCTGACTTTGCTGGGCCAAACAGTGAGTTATATTGTAACAAATCTGTGGCCACTTCAGGACTTCCCAACTTCTTCTGCGTTACACAGCATGCATACTTTGAACTTCATAATGGCAGCTGAGATAAAACTCAAGTATCCCTGTTCCAGCAGCCCAGGCCCCTATCGATTTAACTAAAGGATAACAGTATAGGCTCAATGACACATAGCAGAGCAAACTCGATTCCATCCAGTAGAGGGTGCTAGTACATATAAACACTAACTTGTTTATTGCAGCTGTTCTAATCCAGCTTTCACCTTTTGGCCAAGCCCATTCTTGTCAGTGGTTGCCTGGGTGATAACGCTTGTTGTGTCGGCTATTAAGGACTAATGTCCATCAACTGAAGACCTAAGAGAGAGGGGTAAAATGTTCCAAAAGATGTACCTCACTTGTAGATGGTGAACAGATATGTGATACTGAGTAGTTACATGTGTAATTTAGGAGTGTATGTTTTAGCAGGTTGATTCAAACCATGCGCAGCTGTGTGATTTGGATTGCAGAGATGTGCAAGTATTTTATTTGCTTTCCATGTATGGAAGTTTGCAGCTTCTGAATTTTGCTACACGTCTTTTCCTGTACTGAACACAAAATTTCAAAGTGCTCCTGCATCAAAGCTGCCGAGTTTGATCTTGCTTTGTGTCTGTCCAGACTATGGGTTACAAGGCAGAACTGCAGCTCAGTCCCATCTATGCTCAGAAGGGTAACATACCTTTCAACAACTGTGGGCTGAGCTTGTGCCAAATCCCAGCACTGGTTGATTTTCATAGTTTTTGGGGGTCTTGTTGAAAGTGTCATATGGCTCTAAAATTTACCCCACAGAGCAAACCAAGTCTTTGTCTGCACTAGGCCAGGAAGGTCGACTTAAGATACGGCACTCCAGCTATATAAAATGCGTAGTCAGCTTACCTTAAGCCAAACCTTGGCAGTGTCCACACTGCTCCTATCGGCTTTCCTTACTCCTCGCAAAAGGAGGAGTACTGGACGCCGGTGGGAGCTACCCTCCGCATTCGATTTACAGATCTATACTAGACCCGCTAAATTTGAATGCCAGAAGATCGACCTCCGAAGCGTCAGTCTTCCGGTAAGTATACACGTGCCCCTAGTATGTAATCACAGATGTGTGATGAGGGAAGACAAGGACATTTGTTCTAATTCCAGGCTGTTGAGTTGTCAGTGTCAATTATCCCATTAATGTTCAACACCTTTAAAATACTTACTATGTATATGCAGGATTCCTGAGTTTCTGGTTATCGTAAGGGAAAACTCATGTCTGAAAGGAGATTTGAAATAAGGCAGCCTTGGATTATATAGGAAAAAAAGGCCAAAGGCTATAAAAATATCAAATGCAGAAAACTTTACAACTACCATTAAAAATCTCTCTCATTTCCCTAATGCCTTTTATTCTGAAAAATCCCCAAATGCTTCACAAATATACATGCAAAGAAACACTTCACCTACCACTGAAGTGCAGCCACGTCTGAGTGAAACACAGCAGCTATTGAACAATGTAACAACTTAGAAAGTGGGGGAAATACCATCTGTAACAGAAATTTCAGGAAAAAAGTAGCAAGGCAGAATGTAGTTCCTCATGTTGGCATTTGGCCAAATTTACATTCTGATTCTTGTGAAAAGTGCCATTTTTTTCTTTAGTCAAGCCTTCATTTATCTCATCTGAAACATAGCCTCTCCAGCTGGTTAGCACTGGCTAGCATCATGCTGGAGCATGAGTTCAGTGCTGACTCAGAGGAAGAGTACTGCCCACTGAGTTGCCCACATCACTTCCTGAAGCATCCTGCATTTTTCTTCATGTATTGACCAGCTTCACCACTGCCTAGCTGGTGAGATCAGATGAGATCATGACCCTGAGGTGGTCTGGCTGCCGTTAAATAGAGATACTGAAAAGCAATTTTCATAGTAAATGTTGGAAAGGTTTGGTTTTGGTTTTTTTTTAAAGATTGGGTCTTGAGTTACAGATCTCAAAAACAAGAAACCTTCTTTAACTGACTTAATAATAGTATAGTTTTAAAAGTACTTGTTTGGCCAGTGCTGACTACATGCTTACACAGCTACCCCTGGCCTGGGAAAGATCTAAACCACAATGGCTAAGTATAGAGGCCTCTAAAATATTTTCATATATACAGTGCCTGAATACACAAACCTAGCCAGTCTCTCTTCTGCCTACAAGAGCAATATTTTCCATAGGATTTGTATTGACAGAGGTTTTACCCTGTAGTTATACTTATTTATTAAAATAAAAAGCCTCCAGAATTGCATCCCTCTGCTGAACCCACCTTCACCCCCTCCTTGAATCCAATATAAGCAATGTCATCTCTCTCTGAGGAAAAATAAGACTTTTAATTCTGTGCCCGAGTAACTCCTGACTGGTGCTTGTTGAAAACACCACAGAGGAGGATTCAAACACCAGGACACTAGTGTCACGATTTGCAGTCCTAACTTCTGAGAACAGCAGGATGTGTGCACTAGGGCACTAATTCTGCAAGTCATGCTCCAAGCCTGGAAGCATGGTAGGATCCAGATATGGGGCAACCAGAACTGCAATTCAGTCTACACGAGAATCACTACAGCTCTCCTGTTTACTCCACCTCCCCGAGTGGCAGTAGCTGTGTCGGCAGAATAGAGCGCCGTTCACACCAGCACTTAGATTGGTGTAACTTATGTCACTCGGGGGTCACTTTTCCATGCACCTGTGGGACTTAAGTTATAAAGAAGTAACCGCTTGTGTGTGCAAGGCCTCATGGGTGCAGTGAAATCCATACGCCCTTGCAGCGAAAGCTAATCTTTGTGAATTCCCTAGTTTGTGTGCAGCAGCCCACTTTGGAGCCCACAGGTTGTATTTTGTAGTGAAAAATCTCTATCTCTTAGGGCATTTCTACACTGCAAGGGCTACAGCAACATAGCACCAGCACTGTAGCTACACTGCAATTGTGCTGTAGTATAAAGATATGTTAAAGCAACAGAAGTAATTTTTCTATTGCCACAGTAAATCCACTTCCTTGGGGAGGTAGTAGCTAGGTCGACTGAAGAATTCTTCCATTAGTCTAGAAGTTTCTGCCGTGGGGATTAGCTAGACCCTGCACAATTTTTTCACAGCCCTGAGAAATGTGCCCAGTCTGATCTGGTGTTTAGGAATAGAGCTTTTTTAGACTTACAGCTTGCCTGACCCCTTTGAGAACTCTGCGTGCCTCCCTCTTTCTGTTTGACAACACAGGCAGCTCCTAAGCAGCTCACTGTTCTTTCTCTGTATTATTCCTCAAAGATGTTTCTGCTGTAACTCAACCGTGGGTCTGTTGTGTGCCTATTTCTCTGTTGACGTAATATATACTTGTGGATATGATTTGTGGATTGTGTGCTGGGGTGAGCATGTAACTCGAGGCAGTGCCTGGATATTGTGCTGGTAGGACTGACATCAGAAATTGACAGTGTAGGAATGCCAATGTGACTGCACTCCCAGACTATGTGTTTCAGGGAGAAATACCTGGTTTGTGAGAGGGGGTGCAGGTTTTGTATCAGAGTAGGTGGTTTTCCAGTGTCTATAGATTCTACCATTATTTATATCAGGATTGTCCAATATGGCCATGGATCCTTTGCTGGCAAAGAAGCAGTTCTGGGAATCCCCCCGTTTTTATGATAATAAGAACTTGTCTCCCTTTTTGGAATCAGTCCGTCTCTTTATATGTGTGTGTTAATACAGAGCTGAATATGAGAAACCTCTTATATTACACACAACTACAGTCAAATAGATTTAGTCTCTACACTTGTCTCTACACTTTCTACTTATTTTCCTTGAATTATATCTGAAAAGAAGATTTATCACCTTACGTGTTCCCCAGTAAAGGCCGTTCTTTAGGAAAGCAGAGTGCAGAATGGGTGGAGGATGGAAAATTCATGCTTGCTAGAATCTGCCCTGGGATAGTGAATGACTTCTGAGAGTTTTCCCACACCATGCCCTAGGAGTGGTGGTGGTAACACTCTGCACTTCCATGGTGATTTCCATCCAGAGATCTCAAGGTACTTTAAAGACATTCATTAATTTAGTCTCCCAACACCCCATAGACCAGCACTGTCATTTTCAATTTACATCCAAGGCACAGAGGGATGGTGTGACATTACTAAGATTATGCTGTGAGCCTTGAAAAGAGTGCTCCGCTTTCTGAAGTGCCAGCAATGCCCCTCTGCCATGTATATTGGCCAAACTGGACAGTCTCTACAACAAAGGATTAATGGACACAAATGAGATATTCAAAATGGTAACACATGGAAACCTGTTGGGAACATTTTAACTTGCCTGGGCACTCGCTAATGGGTCTAAAAGTGACTATATTCTTACAAAGCAATTTCAAAAACCAGCTTGAGAGAGAAACTGCAGAACTTGATTTCATTTACAAGATTGACACCTTGAACCAAGGTCTAAACAAAGACCTTACTTGGATGCGCCGCTACATTCAACACCCTAATGACATTACAAGTTAAGTATCAGGCATTTATAACCCACTCTATTAGCCGCATTTAGCACGGACACTGTAATTGACAATTTTTTTCACTTCCCTTTCCCTCCCCATCCCCTCTTTTTCTGCTATTTATTTGCAACTCTGGACTCCTTGCTCCATTCATCTGAAGAAGTGGGCTGTGCCCACAAAAACTCATGATACCATCTACATTTTTTTGTTAATCTCTAGAGTGCTGCAGGACTACTCACTGTTTTTTAAGTTTTTTTCAGTTACAGACTAACATGGATACCCCTCCGAAGCTTTCTGAATGTTAGGCTATAAGTCTCCTAGTTAACAGTTCCCTCCTTTTACCACTAGACCTCTCTTTTGCATAGTAGTGGGGGAGAGGAATGCAACATGTATGTAGGGCATTCTGTCGTAATTTCCTAGGGATAACATTGTTTCTGTTCTTCTCCCCTTCCTTTTATTTACATTCTGTTCAGTCACACTCTCCAGCTGCCTGCTCTTTTAGTGACGAGACTGTGGAAATGAAGCAGTATCTTGGAAAAAAATATTGTGAGACTGTAAGCAGGAGGCCAGTGCATGTGTTTTGAAATTGCAACTCTCCAACTTGCATCCCATATGGAGTCCCTATTAAGGATTAAAAAGGGGGTTCCTCTCTCTCATTATTTTCTTGGGACATCATATACATGTGAAATAATTAGCAAGTGCCTCATGATGCTCCATAATGTTAGTGCTAGGATAAGAGAGTTTTGTGCAATGAATAACAGAAACAGGGGTGGCCTTAGTCATTGTGCCTGTCAGTCCCTGATTCTTTTCTTTCTCACCTAGATCCCAAAGCTATAGTAAGGAACTATGATCCTGTTTCTGTGGACTCCTGAGTGCCTCTTGCAAGAAAGATGTCAAGTGCCCTCATTTCTCAGTGACTTTAGTGGGAATTGAGGGTGCTCAGGACTTCGCAGGATGGGCCCGTAGGTGTGAAGGACAGAATCAGACCTCCATTTGGGTCATGTTGGAATATATCAGCTAGATCACTGAGATGTCTGGGCCAAAGGGAAATGCAGCAATAGGTTTATTGGATTTTAAAGAAAAGTGTGGGACTGAGGAGAAGAGAGTAGTTAATAACGCTTTACATTTCTCAGGAATCTTTCACCTGAAGTCTCAGAGCATTTTACAGATAGTCAGTTATTGGTCTTCTCAATGCCTCTGTGACTGAGTGACTCTTAAATCACAGGATTTTCCAAATATCTTACCTAAACCTTCCTTGCTGCAGTTTAAAACCATTGCTTCTTGTCCTAATCTCAGTGGTTAAGGAGAATGTTTTATTACCTTCCTCTTTATAATGCCTTTTTATGAACTAGAAGACTAGTATTATATCCCCACTCAGTCATCTCTTCTTCAGATTAAACAAATCCAGTTTTTTTCAATCTTTCCTCGTTGGTTGAGTTTTCTAGACCTTTAAGCGTTTTTGTTGCTTCCCTCTGGATTTTCTCCACTTCGTTGCTCCTCTCTGGATTTTCTCCACTTTGTCCACATCACAGCTGAAATGTGGAGCACAGAATTGGACACAGTACCCTAGCTGAGACCTTATAAGTGTGGAGTAGAGGGGAAAAATTACTTCTCATGTCTTGCTTACAACAGTCCTGGTGATACATGCCAGAATGTTGTTCACTTTTTTGCAACAGTGTTGCTCTGTTAACTCATTTAGCTTGGATCCGTAACACCCAGATCTCTTTCTGCAGTACTCCTTCCTAGGCAGTCATTTTCCATTTTGTATGTGTGCAACTGATTGTTCCTTCCTAAGTGGTATATTTCACATTTGTCCTTATTGAATTTCATTCTGTTTACTTCAGATCATTTCTCCAGTTTTTCTAGATAATTTTGAAGTCTAATCTTGTACTCGAAAGCACTTGCTGCAAATTCCACCTAGGTATTGTTCACAAACTGCACTAGTGTACTCTCCATGCCATTATTCAAATTATTTATGAATATATTGAAAAGAACCTGACCGAAGACAGATGCTTGGGGGACTCCACTTGATATACTCTTCCAACTTGATTGTGACCCATTGATAGGGACTGATAGACTCAAGGGAAGAAGGAACCACTTTGATCATCTAGTCTGAACTCCTGCATATTCCAGGCAACAGAACCTTGCCATCCACTCCTGTAACAGACTCCTAACCGCTGACTGAGTTACTGAATTCCTCACATCATGATTTAAAGACTTCTAGTAACAGAGGGTCCATCACTTTACACTCCACTAAACCTGCAGTTGACCCATGTGCCAGGCTGCACAGGAAAGTAAAAAAAGCCCCAGGGTCTTTGCCAGTCTGCTCAAGGGGAAAATACCTTCCCAATCCCAAATATGGCAATCAGTTAAGCTCTGAGTATGTGAGTAAGATACACCAGCAAGACACCTGAGAAAGAATTCACTGTTGTAACTCAACGCTCTCCCCATCTAGTGTCCCATCACTGGCCATTGGAGATACTTGCTGCTAGCAGTTGCAGATTGGCTACATGTCATTGTAGGCAGTCTCATCATACCATCCCCTCCATACATTTATCAAGTTAAATCTTTAAGCCAGTTAGGTTTTTCCCCCACTGATTTGAAGGCTGTTCCAGAACTCCACTCCTGTGATGGTTAGAAACCTTCATCTTATTTCAAGCTGATGTTTATGGATGACCAGTTTATATTCTTTTGTTCTTGTGTCCACATTGGTGCATAACTTAATTAACTACTTTCTCTCCCTGGTATTTATTCCTCTGATGTGTGTATAGAGAACAGTCATATCTCCCCTCAGCCTACTTTTGCTTAGGCTAAACAAATCATCCTCTCATAAGGCAGGTTCTCCATTCCTCTGATCATACTAACAACTCTTCCCTGTTCCCATTTCAGTTTGAGTTCATTTTTTTTTTTAAACATGGGAGAGCAGAATTGCATACATTATTTTAGATGAAGTCTCGCTAGTGCCTTGTATAATGGTATTAACTCTTCCCAACTCCCTTGAGTATGCTTTTCCAACCAGTTGTATACCCATCTTATAGAAGATTCATCTGGGCTATATTTTTCTAGGCACAGGAGACAGTATCGAAAGTCTCGCTAAAGTTGAGATAAATCACTTCTACGGCTTATCTCTTCCTGTATCCGCAAGACTCGTTGCTCTGACAAAAAGTTTGTTAGGTTGGTTTGACATGACTCATTTTTGACAAACCCATGTTGCCTGTTTCTCATCACCTTCTATCTGAAAGGCTTATAATCAGAGCCATCCCATTCATGGGATGGTTCAAGCCGGCCGCTGCAAGGCCAGTTCTTTGAGGACCCCAGTGGTGGCCGCCTCAGCCATTCTATGGATGGGGCTCAGGGAGGGCTGGGAGATGACCTGGGGGCCTGACGTGGAGCAGCAGCAGGGGCAACCTCCTCCCCCCCACTCGCAGTGGTGGCGGGAGCCAGAGCGACTGGGCAGCATGCTCTGCTAAACCCTGCACTGCCACCCTCTCCCAGCCTGCTGCGCTCCACTTCACCACAGCAGCAGGAAGCAGAATGCCCCGGCCTCTGGGACGCTTTGCTTCCTGCCACCACAGAGAAGTGGAGTGCAGAGGGCTGGGAGAGGGTGGCAGGGCAGAGTGGAGCAGGCTTCCTGGTCACTCTGGCTCCCATCACTGTGGTAAGTGTGGGGTGGATGACCTTTGCTGCTGCCCTGCACCAGCCTCCCCTTCACCCCCAGTTATCCTCCAGCTCACATTGCTAGGATGAGGGGGCTTCGGGCAAGGGGGCAGAGCAGGATGGGATGGAACAGGGGCAAGGTTTTGGGAATGGGGTGGAGCAGGTGCAGGGGGTAGAGCAGAGGCGGGGCAAGGCCTGTGGCTGGGGAGTTGAGCTGGGCCTTGAGCCCCTCTAGGGATGGTCCTGCTCATACTAATTAGGGCACATTTATCTCCATCACATGAATAAAACCCTGCTTTACAAATCAGAGTATAGTCTCTTCTCAAGAGGGGTACAGGACTGGAGTAGACAGGGATGCTGCAAGTCAAGCCTAACATGCTTTGGTTGAGATTTGAAGCTCTGTTTGTTGATATAGGAAAGACAGTCTTTGTCTATATGGATGGAGAGCAGTCTTTATGTCATAATGCAGACTGGGAAGTGTCCAGCACTGTCTGTGGAGAGTAGACTGTGTGTGGATTAGGGATGTAAGAGTGTAGCCATTTAAACAAGTATCCGATAAACATGAGCTTATCGGTTACCCAAACAGCTGCATGGCTACACGCAGCTCCCAGCGCAGCTCCCAAGGAACCGCCTGCCGCCCTGCGCTGTTGCCTCTACTACAGAGGCAGCAGCGCAGGGCAGCAGGCGAGAGCCGCCTGATAGAGAGACAGCAGTGTGGAACGGCTCCCAAAGAGCTGGCTGCTGCCCCATGTGTAACCACTGAAATTTTCAGCAGTTACACAGCTAGCCAGTTACATGAATTTTAACATCCTTAGTGTGGATGCAGAGAGTAGTGTCTTGAAGAGTGGAACAGTCCTGTAAGGCTTTGGGATGATAGGCCATGTGAAAGTTTCACAGATTAGAGACTAGAAAATGATGTTTTCCCTACTGTTGTTACAGCTGATGTCACTTTTTTATTAAGGGGAGCAGGTGGAACAAGAGCTGATTATCTAACCCCATGTTTCCAATAATAATGAATAAAACCATTAGGCCAAACACTTCAGTATGATTTCTGATTCTGAGTACTTCAATTTTTGGATGCCCAAGTTGAGACTCATTGACTTTCAGGAGAGTTGATTCGCCCACCCTCTGAAATTTGGGCCTTTCTACGTACGGTAATTCAGGTAGCTCAGCCAAAATCTCTAGTCGCTTTTGATAACCCTGTCCATTAGCCATTTTCATCTGTAGATCTCATCATTCTTTAGAAACCAAGAAGGTGGTATTATCCCCATTTTACAGATGAGGCACAGCAAAATTAGAGGTACAGAGAAACTGAGGCACAGAGAAATTAAATGATTTGTCCAAGGTGTCCTGGGGTATGTCTACACTACAGTGTTATTTCGAAATATCTTATTTCGAAATAACACGTCTACACATAAAATGCATTTCAAAATAGCGTTTTGCTATTTCAAAATAGCACATCCACACTGATTGGACACTGACTTGCATTTAAAGCCAGCTGAAACTGGTTCCAGCAGGGCATCAGGTCAGGACTTACTGTGTGGGGCTGCTGCCTGAGGCTCTCTGAGGTCTGTGCTTAAAGGAACCCCCCCCCGAACAGCCAGTTCTCAGGTTTCCCTGCTTGCTTGTCTACCTCGATGAGGGACAGCAAAGCATTTTGTTTCTGCATGCTCTGGTTGCCTTCACTCGGTACACCACAGCACTCGGCATCATGGAACCAGAGCAGCCCCTCGGCACTCTGGTGCTTCTCTTGGACGCGTTGCTGCGAGCCTGGCTGCACTTTCTGCAGGCTGCCATCCGGGAGGTCCATCGGGGGGCTGTCAGTATCCAGGAGGCCCTGCGGGTGAGCTTCCACCCTGAGGAGTACTAAGAGCCTCCCTGGTCTGCCCCACTGGGGGCTTGTGCCTCATTCCTCCCTCATGTCCTTCCACTTACCCTTCCCTAACCCCTCTTCCTGATGTCAAATAAAATACATGTATTTTCATGAACACAAACTCTCTTTATTTAACAAAACTGCGGAGGAGGGGAAATGAAACTCTGGTGAGACTGGGGAAAGGAGGCGGGAGAGGAGAGAAGAGAGGGTGGGAGAGGGAAGGGGGAAACCTGGGAGGAGGGAGCTGGAAGGGGGAAGCAAGGGGAAGAAGGGGAAGGGGAAGCCCAGGGCTCAGGGTTGGGGGTCTCGCCGGACCAACTTGATTGTCATGCAAACCTGCTCCTGGGTTCGCATGTGGCCTTTGGTGGCCAGGCTGGCAGCTAGCCTGCCATAGACGGCCGCGTTCCTCCGTCTAGTGCGGAGATCATGGATGTTGGAGGCATTCCCCCCAAACCTGAATAAGGTCCATGATCTCCACCCTGGACCAGGAAGGCGCCCGCCTTCTCTGGGCCCTGGCAGGCTCCTGGGAGCTGGAAAACTGCTCCTGGGGAGCGATGGAGGGCTGGCTGCCAGTGGCTTGCTGGCTCATGTTTTGGGGCCACTGGGTCAGGGGCAGGGACTGCTGGATCTGGGCTGGCAGGCTTGGAGCTGGCACAGGCACTGTGGCCAGAGTCTACACCTTTAAGGGCTCCGGGGAGGGGGGGAGGAGAGGAGTGTTCTTGGTTGAGGCCAGAGTGGCCACCAGGGGACCCTGGGAAGGCTGGAGGTCCCCTATTTCGAAATAAATGTCTACACAGCACTTATTTCGAATTAGCTATTTCAAATTTGGCGTTATTACTCGTGGAATGAGGTTTACCAAATTCGAACTAAGCGCTCCACTATTTCAAATTTAAATAACTTTGCTGTGTAGACATACCCCTGGATGTTCTGTTTGTGGAGTCGGGAATAGAAAGAATCACGTCTCCTGAGTTCCATGTACTATCGACTGGACCACACTGCCTCCCAGTCCCTTTCTTTTAGGTCAGCAGGGCACATGGGGCTGGAATGGGTTCAGTTTCTGAAGAGCTTTGATCAACAGGTGTTCAGAACACTGCATCTGTTCCCAGGTGAAGACTTTGCAGGGCAATGACACAGTGCTGGAGTGGCAGTTCTTTGGGACTGGAGTTGGGGATCTGGTCCTATGAGGACACAGAGATGAGACTGCAGTGGTTGCTGCAGCTGCAGTGGTCAAGGTTTCTGGCTGAGTCTGTCTGAAAGCGGCACAGAGCAAAAAAACAAAGAGAGTGAGGGAGGGTCATAAACACCCCCATTCTCTCCCAGTAATCCCTTAAAAATAATTGCAGACCCAAACCTCTGGCCTCCAGCAAATTTTCCACTCGATTAGAGGCTTTTGTGAGGCTGGGGAAAGGGACCCGCAGACTTGCACATTGTGCTGGTGCCCGAAACTTCCAGCTGGGATTTTTTCCATCAAAAGGGGATTTTAGTAAAACCATTATAAGGGGCTTAGTCACAGAAAAGCAGTTGAGCTGTGAGACAGGAGTAGATTAGCATTAACATGCTTGTTTTTGGCACTAAGGACAGGGATGCAGGTTACACCCAGCCACTCGCATACAGCCTCCCTCTGTTTGAGTTCCTGGCAGGTGTGTGACCAAGATGTCATCCGAGTATATTGGGCACAGCACTCTACTGAGAGGGAGGTAAGGGCTGGAAAGCTCAGGCACAGGTTCTAATGCAGTGCTATCCAGGTGGCTAGAATGAAAGTCGCTGGGATCTGATTGCTGTTTTCTGAGGCCTGTGTAAAATGAAGAGGGTTTCAGGACATTTGCATCTCAAAAAGCACCATCATAACTGGCACCATCATGACACACATTGTTAGCGTCTCAGGGGCCAAACTGTATGTAGGCCTCTCACTTCTAGATGTGGCCCCTCCAAGTCAAGCCTAAAGGCTTGTCTTCACTGTGGGGTTAAATGAGCGCTGCTGCCATTCATGCAGTGTCTGTTTAGTGAGTCTGATGAAGATGCTCTCCTGTTGACTTTGGTCCTCCACCTCAATGAGAGGCAGAAGGTATGTCAATGGGAGAGCATCTCTTGCCGATACAGCGCAGTGTAGACACCATAGTAAGTGGATGTAAACTACATTGGCTTAATGTACAAAAGTTGCACAACTTACATCAACTTACCATGTAGTGACAAGGAGTCCTGTAGCACCTTATAGTCTAACAGATGTATTGGAGCATTAGCTTTCGTGGGCAAAGACCCACTTCGTCAGACGCATGTAGTGGAAATATCCAGAGGCAGGTATAAATATGCAGGCCAGAATCAGGCTAGAGATAACTAGACTCCTTGTCACTTTTGCAGATCCAGACTAACACGGCTACCCCTCTGATACTTACCATGTAGTGTAGAGAAGGCCTAAGATACATTGGTGGGGACAGATAGCCAAATCAGTTGACATTACTGCTTCCTATGTTATACCAAACCTGTTCTGCAACTAGAAAGCCTCCATTTCTAGTTGTGTTTGGGCAGCATTTTTCACCAGCCTAACTTCATGTTATGAGGGAAATGTATCGTGCTTCCCCCTGTCCTGTCCATCTCTTCCAGGTGTTGCTTTACAGAGTCTGGAAAGGTAGTGCAGCCTTTGCTACTTGCAAGGCAATGTGAGGCAATAATCAGTGCACTGGGCTGGGAGTCTGGAGAGGTGGGTTCTGTTGCTGGCTCTGCCACTAATCTCCTGGGTGACCTTGGACAGGTCACTTCACCTCCATGTGTCTGTGCTTACCCTCAATAAAACTAGAATAAAGATACTTCCCTTCTTTTGTAAAGTATTTTGATATCTGTGAATGAAATGATGAGCTAATTAAATCAGGGTGGCTCTCTTGCCCTTCCCCCTAACTGAAAAGGACAGTGTCAGCATAACTATTTCATAGATATTAAAAGATGGGAATGACCTTTTATTATTTCTTTCCATTCAAATGCAAAAGAGGACATCCATCTAGCAACAATACAAAACCCACACACACAAAAATTAAGTGAACATAAACAATCATTGAAGTGAAAGAATATAGCCTATTCTATTATTTTCTGTACCGTCAGATATCTCCAAAAACCCTTGCAAATACATGGGCTTTGCAGCATGCTCTTAATGGTAAAGATTTGGGCTATGCGAGTGAGATAGGGGGAAAGGATGTAGGATCCAGAATCTTGGCATGCACAGAGATCATCCCACCAATAGCTCCCTCTTCTGTATACCAAAGTGGTCCATCTCTGACCTGACTACATCTGTGATGGTGTGGGGAAAGAGACAGTTTCAGTCAGGCAAGTCTCAAGCCAATCAAAATCAATGTCACCTGTAACCCTACAGGGAACTAAAGTAGGTCATGGAACATAGGTGTCATATGTGTTCAAGACAAGATACACAGCTTAATAAGCAGGCAGCTGTCTTCTGTACCAGCTTCAGTTTCTAGGACCATTCAAAGTATTGCCCACTATATGGGCCTTGTAGTCACAAGGAAATAAAGATGCATTCTCATCTCAAGTTAGCTAACATGATTTAAAATCCTAATGAAGACAAGGCAGTTTGTAGTTTTCACATGAACTGTCAGGTTGAGTTAACACATCTGTTTTTTTTTCCTAGTGAAGAATCAGCAATGGAAGGTATTGCAGTCCTCTACTCAGTCTAGACGTGACAAAAGTGTGGATAGCAGTAACCACATCCACATCTGAAAAAAAAGGTAGCAAATTCCAGGTCAGGCATAGATGAAAAATGCTGTCTTGGTTATCTACTACATATCTGAGAGACTTTTCTGCATCCATCTGTGTGTCTGTCCATCTGAGAGTCCATTTGTTCAAGAATTCCTCTTAAAGGATAAGAGCTAGAACCACTAAATTTGGTATGCATCTTACTCTTATCATAACTTAAAGCAAGATCAGGGTCTGGTTGTGCCAGGACAAGGGGATGTGGATGGAATGTGATTGTTTCATACCAAATGAAAAGGGAGGGGTATGATAGCAGGGACAGTTATACCCCCAAATGACCACAGGGGGCAGCAAGCATGGGGAACAGGTATTCTCAGGAATGACCACGTGGGGGCAGAAAGCACCCCAATTCCAGGGAGTAGCTGCTAGTCAGCAGCACAGCCCCCACTGCCCCATGCTGCCCTTGGGGAGCAGCTGCCCACTGTGTCGCATGGCCCCGCCACTCTGGGCCAGCCCTGGAGAGCAGCTGTTGGCAGGCCTGCACAGCCCTACACCCACCCCACCCCCCCAGGCCAGCCCTGGGGAAAAGCCGGTGGGTGGACAGCATGGCCCCCACTTCCCTGGGACAGACTCAGACCTGGGCAATGCTGGAGAAGTCTTCTAGTTTGATATAATGAGGCTATTTAAAATCAATTAGGAATCTAATATCATCCCTAAATTGTGAACTGGGGTGACCAGTGGTAGCTGAACATTCTCAATCAAAGGGACTGGTATAATTTTTGCCATCACCTTTGTCTGCTTCCCCCAATCCACCATCGCCATGTCAGTTTTGTCTGGACTGAGCTTCAGCCAGCCCTCCTCTGTGGCTTAGTCTTAGGGGAGCTAGATGTTTTCACAAACTGAAAGCACCACAGCCTATGCTTCCGTACTAACCCAAAGGCCCATATATACACAAAAGAAAGGGGTAACAGAATGGTCCCCCTGTGGCTGCAACTAACTGTTGAGATCTCTGCCTGCAACTAACGGTTGAGATCTCTGAGAGAAAAGAATAAACTACTGAAGAGCAGCTCCAACAATTCCTGGTAGCTTTCCCAAGCAAGTCAATGGCACCTCCTAACAAGCAGTTTCAAAGGCAGTTGATGGATCTAACAGTATCAGCATGGACACCAGCAATACCGGAAGATCATTCACCAAGGCAATCAGCAGAGTCTCTGTGCCAAAATCAGTTCTGTTCCCTGTCTGACAAAGATCAAGGAGGTCTGAGTTCTCTAAATGCTGTGTAAATTTTCTTGCCACAGTCTTCTCAATCATTTTAAGAATGAAAACTTGGATGATAATTGGCCCAGCTTATCAACAGCAAGCAATGGTTTCTTGAACAAACATTGAACTAATGCATTTTCAAAGCAAAGAAAATTGGTTACTGATGGAAATAATTGTGGACCAAATATTTTCCAACTGGCCCCCTCCAGACAGCATGGGCCTAGACCCAAATCACAGGTTGTTGTGACACAACGTTCGCTTACCACACCCAATGCCTCAGTGAACAACACTAGCTGAAATTCAAGCATAAGATGATTTTATCATTTATCACTCCAAAAGCATTGCTCTGTTCCATGGATGCGGGTAGTTTGTTCTGAAATCTGATCAGTTTTGTTTTGTCCACAAAATAAAACATTTCCTCATGGGTGGGGGAATTCAGGCCAGCCACCAACTTATCTATAACCCCAAGCTAAACTGGAGTCTGACATTTTCTGGATAACATGGTAAAGGTAAAGAACCAGTTATTTGTCCAGCACACAGCCAGTGCCTAAGAACTTCAAAATATTTATATTAAGAGCTGATCAGCTTTTATGTGACATTTCTGCCACTGATGCCCTAAGCATCTCCCTTCTTACTTCATTTGTCACAAATCATTAGTGAACCTGTGAGGAAGAAGCTGGAGAAAAGAATGTCTATTTCCTGATCAGTAGTGGATGAAAGAGTATTTTAAAGTTCTATGAAATTCTTGGTAAAGGGGTTTGTCAGAGGAACAGTCTTCCCTTAGATAAGTCCTTGTTCCATTAATCTCCAAGGATGGATCATCAATATATATATATCCTTGCTTAGCAAGAGAAAATCCCCTACCTCATATTGCAAAAGGCAATGGTCAGTCTATGACATATGTGTAACCTTCACTTCATTAACCTCCAGATATCAGATTAAGAGTGTGCTCAGCTAAATGAGTTGAACTGCCTCTTATCTTAGATAGCCCCAATGTCACCATAGTGGCCATGAAATCCTCTAGTGCATATTGAAATCACTTCAGGGATGCATCCTGTGACTCTAATACCACAAAAATAAAAACATCATAATGATCATACTGGGTCCCACAAATATTCCATCTAGCCCAGTCTCCTGGTTCCCAGCGTAACCAGTGCCAGACACTTCAGAGGGAATGAACAGAACAGGGCAATTATTGAGTGATCCATTCCCTTTCATCCACCTGAAGCATGGGGTTTCATCTTTGACCATCTTGGTTTATAGTCCTTGCCAGATATATCCTCCATGAACTTATCTAATTATTTTTTGAACCCAGTTATACTTTTTGGCCTTCACAATATCCCCTGATAACAACTTCCACAGGTTGACTGCACTTTGTGAAAAAATACTTCCTTATGTTTCTTTTAAAGTTGCTGCCTATTAATGTAATTGGGAGACCCCTGGTTCTTCTGTTATGTGAAGGGGTAACACTTCCCTATTTACTCTCTGCACACCATTCATGATTTTATAGACCTCTGTCATAGCCCTTCTTAGCTGTCTTTTTTCCACACTGAACAGTCCTAGTCTTTTTAATCTCCCCTTCTATGGAAGCTGTTCCATACCCCGATCATTTTTGTTGCCCTTCCCTGTACCTTTTCCAATTCTAATATATTTTTTGAGATGGGACAATAAGAACATCAAGTGGTCTTATGTAAATGTGCACATACCATAGATTTATATAGTGTCATGATTTTTTTTGTATTATCTATTCCTTTCCTAATCTTTCCTAACACACTGTTAGCTATTTTGACTGCTGCTTCACACTGAGCAGATTTTTCAGAGAACTACCCACAGTGATTCCAAGATCTCCTTCTTGATTGGTAACAGTTAATTTAGACTCCACTGTTTTGTACATTTAGTTGGGATTATGTTTTTTAAAGGACGTTATTTTGTCCTTGTCAGCATTGAATTTCATCTAGTTACGCAGTTGCCCACTTCAATGAGATCCCTTTGCAGTCTGGTTTGAATTTGACTATCTCAAGTGTGCCTGCAGACTTTGCAACCTCCCTGTTTACTCCCTTTTCTAGATCACTTATGTTGAACAGCACATGTCTCAGTATAGATCCTTGGGGGACCCTGCTGCTTACTTCTTCCATTGTGAAAATGGAGCATTTATTCCTACTCTTGGTTACCTATCTTTTAGTCAATTACTGACCCATGAGAAGACCCTCTCTCTTCTCCCATGACTCCTTACTTTATTAAAGAGCTTTTGGTGAGGGACATTGTAAAAGGCTTTCTGAAAGTCCAAATACACTCTTATCAACTGGCTCAACCTTATTCACATACTTGTTGACATCTTCAAAGAATTCTAATAGATTGCTGAGGCATGATTTTCCTTTACTTAACACTGTGTCGACATTTCTCCAACATACTATTTTTCTCTGTGTGTCTGAGAATTCTGTTCTTTCTTACAATTTGCCTGATACTAAAGTTAGGCTGTCCAGCCTGTAATTGCCAGGATCGCTTCTGGAGCCTTTTTTTTTTTTAATGGCTTTACATTAGCTGTCCTACATTCAGCTGGCACAGAGGTTGATTTAAACAATAGGTTTCTCACCACTGTTAGTAGTTCTGCACTTTCACATCTGAGTTGCTTCAGAACTGTTAGGTGAATACCATCTGATCCTGGTTTCTTCTTATGGGTTAATAAATCAATTTGTTCCAAAACCTCCTGTACATGACACCTCAATCTGGGATATTTCCTCAAATGTATCACCTAAAAAGAATGACTCAGATATGGGAACCACCCTCACATTCTCTGCAGTGAAGACCAATGCAAATAATTAATTTGGCTTCTCTGCAATAGCTTTGTCTTCCTTGAGTCCTGTGGCCCCAATGATTCTTAGGCAGGCTTCCTGATTCTGATGTACTTGAAAAACTATGCTATTAGTTTTTGTCTTTTGATAGTTGATCAGATTCTTTGTTGGACTACTTACTTTTACACTTAATTTGCCAGAGTTTATGCTCCTTTCCATTTTTCTCAGTAGGGAATGACATCCAGTTTTTAAAGATTACTCTTTGCCTCTTCTACTAACTCCCTTTTCTACTCCTTTGTTAAGTCATCATGGTATTGTTTTTCTTTTTAGTATACATTTAGTTTGACCCTCTATTAGTGTGTTTTTAAATAGTTTTCATGCAGTTTGCAAGCAACTGAGAAACCTAAATGGCTCATGCTGGGATTTTGCAGTACTGTAGGCTGACCAGTACACTAAAACAAATCTTATCTAAAACACATGCCAGGACATTCATGCTAGGAATGTAACATCCCGGTTATTCAGTTAATTGGTTAAATATTTTGTTTAATTGGTTAACTGGCTAAACTGATGTTTAAGCTCTTAACCAATTAAAGGGGGTAAGGCTGAAGCAGCCCCTGTCCACAGCAGGCCCCACAGTGCTGGAGCTGTCTGCAGTGAGTGGGGAGTTGCTGCAGCCCCCCACTGTTTATCCATTAAAAGGTAAGCATCACCCAGTAATGATGATGCTTACCTGTTAACCATTCACATCCCTAATGATATAAAGTGTAGCAGCGAGGAATGTTTTAATCTGGGCACAACTGCACCATCTCTTTGCTGATCCCCAGTGTAGTTCATGATAACCCAGATATCTGACTGAAAACAACTGCACCAAAACCAGTCCATGAGTGTTATCAAAACATGTATCAACTCTGTCTATTGTCTGAGAGTACCTTATCTTGTATTAAATCATGGATGGCCAAAGTCCTGCCATTCTTTTTGTAAGAAACTGGATCCTTGCCTGCTGATGTCCACCCTTCTGAGAAACAACCATGATCAAACCGAAAGGATTGAGAATGAGGAAACTGTGCTCACAATGTTTAATCTTCTAAAAGCATCATTTGATTTAGTCTTACCTTGTTCAGTACTTCAGAGATTGAGGAACTGGAGCTCCCACAACTATACTCTCACCCCCCTCTTCTGGGCATCCATATTCCCAGAACACATCTTTGTTGTTGGCCATCAAAAGTTCATCATTAGAGGGATGCAGCTGTCATGGCTGGGTACCCTAATAAGAACCTCCTTGGTAGGCCCCCAAATCCATCACTGAGAAATTCAACCTGATGAAGCATTCTTGGCAGCTCCTTTTCAAAAAACAAATTATTTCTATATCTCAAGGCTACTCACAGTACTGAATGTTCCAGTCATCCACACTCTCCAACAACATAAATTGTCTCCATTCTATCACATACTTATCACGCCATTTACCTCTAGCCATAATTATACTACAGCTAAGATATAGGAGAACATCAAAACTCATCCACCTGATAATTTACTCAAACTTGCCTAAGTGAACTCACACTGAAACAAGGTAGAGAGAGGTTTTCAAAACCTCTTCAACCCTTCCTGACACTGCCCTGGTCTACACTAGGGAGTTATTTCGAAATAACCCCCCTTATTTCAAAATAATAAGTAGCACGTTCACACTACCATGCCTGTTATTTCAAATTAACAGGCTGGTTATTTCAAAATCTGTACTCCTGCTTTCCTTGGGGAATAAGCTTATTTTGAAATGCTTATTTCAGGAGTTATTATTTCAGCGTTAGTTATTTTGAAATAATTTCCTAGTGTAGACATGCACATTGAGAGCCTCTCTTGCTCACAAAATACCTTCCACCTTCCAAACAGACAGGGAAATATCTGGATTCACAAAGCTATCCTACCTCTAAGCTTGTCTCAATCACAAAATTGCTCCAGGACCCACCCTTGAACATTGGCAAAAATGTTTATTTACTAGCTTCTCTGCCTGGAGACCTGAATGATAAGTGAGCATACAGATATAAATGAGAGATCCTCTTGTATCTGTAACCTAGAGGTGCCTCTACAAAAAGGCCCCCTTCCCAGTTATCTTACAACATCCCAGAAAATTTTCAGCACCCTCCCCTAATTTCAGCACCCTCTCCATACTCCACAGATTCTAACATTCACTCTCTTTCCACTCCCAGTTTTAATGCCAATCCTTTTGTGAAACAATTTCTTCAGTTAAAAAATATAATCTGGCTCAGGTCCCCCTGAGACTGAAGTGGGGATGTCTAGTTGGCCTCCTTGATGAAATCCAGGTTAGTGGAAATTAGCAATTCCAGTTGTGGAATGGCTCTGGGTACTGGCTACTGGAGAGTGGAGCATCTAGCCCAGTTCATGGCAGATCAGGATTGTAATATTTAATGGTTAATCTTGCCTCAAATGTCAGTACCTCCAGCTCTGTGATCATTTTTGTTGCTCTTTGCTGAACACCCTGAAGTTTATCTTTTGTCAGCAGAACTGTATATGCAATATTCCAGGTTTTAATGCTCTGCCAAACTATGAGAGGAAGATTTTTGTTACCTTATCTATGATGTGATGCCTGTATTTATCTCAAAATAGCTTTAGCGCTGATTTATATTGTGGACCTCACTTAGATAGATGGATAGCAGAGGACTTGATCCTTTCTGTCTCTTTTTTCCTTTCCATTTAAGCCTCAAACTCCAAGGCTTTGTCTACATTGCAAGTTTTTGTGGCAGAAAATATGTTAATGAGCAACTCATTAGCATGAATCGCGACATCATTAGCATATTTTCTGCCGGTTTTTTTGCGCAAGGGGTTTTTGCGAAAAGAAGCAGTGTAGCCGCTTCTGTTTTGCACAGAAAAACCCTTTTGCACAAGATCCTTATGCCTGTCCCAGAGAGGCATAAGGATCTTGTGCAAAACAGGGGTTTTGTGCCCAAAAAAACCCATCCACACTGCTTCTTTTTTGCACAAAAAGAAATGGCAGAAAATATGCTAATGAGATCACAATTTATGCTAATGAGTCCCTCATTAGCATATTTTCTGCCAGAAGAACTGGCAGTGTAGATGAAGCCCAAGTGACTGGTATGTGGAGAAGTGACATTCAGGAGTCTACCCATATGGAGCTAGAAAGCTCATGAGGTACTTTTGGAATTCTTTTGAGCTGGTCTCTTCTCCAAGCTGCAGGAGGCTAATATAGTACAGTACTTGTCTACACTTGAGTTTTATCTACTCCGGCCAAATGAGTTGTGCTGGAAAACATGTTAACTAACACATTTGAATTAGTATGTTGTTAAACAACATAGCATTGACTGTAAACAAAGATAGTTCTGTTTTAAAAAATGGTTTTGTTGATATGGGTTGTTACTACCCTTCCCAGTGTGTGAGATGTGCCCCAGCCCAATCTGACTTCTTTACATCATCCTCCACATTCTAGTCTGACAACTCCAAACATTAAAAAATCATGACACAGGCTCCCAGAAATTATGCAACTAATTTAACAATAGAATTTAGCACAAAACAAATTTCTTCTTACTTGCTTTCTGCTTCTTTAAAGCTTTTGAATTACATTTCTCATTTTATGTATGCAACATGTGGGCTAGAAACTCTTTTATATGAAAGCTGTGATTGCTGTGACTTCACCCAACTCCCACAGGTGGGGCTTTAACTAAATCACTAATAGTCCAGTGAGAGTTGGCAGCTGTTTCTTCTCTGCTACATCCCAGGAGGATCTGAACTGCTTGTGGATGGATACCTGGCCTGGATCTTGTTATTTTCAGTGAAAAGACACTATAAATGCTTAAATTTCCTAATTTGTTAGAATAACATAGGAATATGAAAATGGCCATAATGAGTCAAACAAATAGCCTATCTAGACCAGTAGCCAGTGTTAGATGCTTCAGAGGGAGTGAATATAACAGAGCATTTATCAAGTGATCCATCCCCTGCCATCAAGTCTCAGGTTCTGGCAGTTGGAAGCTTAGGAACAAGCAGACTTGTATATCTGACCATCTTGGCTAATAGCCATTGATGGAACTATTCTTCATGAACTTACCTAATTCTTTGCTTGAACTCATTTTGTATTTTTGGCCTTCACAACATCCAAGGCAAGGAATTCCACAGGTTGACTGTATGTTGTTTGAAGAAGTACTTCTTTTTAAACTTGTTGCCTCTTAATTTTATTGGGTAGCTCCTAATTTTTGTTATGTGAAGGGGTAAATAACCCTTTGTTGTTCACTTTTTCCACACCTTTCATTATTTATAGACCTGTATCATATTGCCTATCCTAATCTCTTTTTTAAACTGAACAGTTGGTCTTTTTAATCTCTTCTCATATAGAAACTGTTGTGCCCCAAATTATTTTTGTTGCCCATTTCTGCTGCTTTCCCAACTCTCATATACCTTTTTTGAGATGGGGTGACTAGAAGTAGATTCTGTGTTTAAGGTGGGGTGCACGATGGTTTTATATAGTGGTGTTGTGATAGTTTGTTTTATTATCTAGTCCTTATTGCTCAAGTCTTTCCATTTATTAATCAACCAGAAGGATGTTTGGGTGCAGTGGGGGAGTCGGTGTGTCCCCAAGATTGTTTGCATCCCTTACCCTGAAGATGCTAAGCTCTCAGAGCTAGATGGAGATACTTGTGCATGTGTGTCCCCCGTCTGAGTCCCCAGCCCTCCAAATACGGGGAGCTGGAGTGATGCGTGTGAGGGCTCAGGGCAGTCACTGTTGACCAGTCCTGGCGGGTACGGGGGGTCAGTTACCGCAAATGCAGCGAGCTGGCCTGGGGAGAGAGCGAGGACAGGGGGCGCTGAGTGAGGGATGCACTTTCTTGGCAGGAGGCGGCTGGGGGTTGGCGGGCAGCCGGCCCCCAATTGGTGGGCAATGCTGCCGCCTAGTGCTGCTGAGCGGTCCGTACGGGCAGAGCAAACCAGCACCGGGCTTCGGCGCCCAACAGTCCCGCTAGTGAGGCGCGCCGACCCCTCGCGGCGGTGGGGCTGCGAAGAGCGGCCTTGGGGCGAGGCTGGCGGGAGGCGGCTCCTGGCCGTGTCCCTGAGGACCCACAGCAACGCCGCCAGCCACGGAGCGGGCCCACCCCGCACGCACAGACCCGGGGGGGGAACCAGGTGCTTTGCCCCGGGTGCTTCTCGGCACCGCGGGCTGCTCGGGGCGCTCCTAGCTGGGCCGCGGGCAAGCGCCCGGCCTGCCGCCCCGGCGGGTTCCTTGCCTCCCCGGGGGCGCCGCAGCGCTCCGAGGCGGTCCGGCTGCGTGGTGTGTGCTGCCAGCTCCTCCTCCCCGCTTTGCAGCCAGTGCGATGTGCTGCCCCCGGGAGCAGGGGGAGGCCAAGCCCCTAGCGCCTGCTTGAGGGATCTGCGTATCCCCTGCCAGTCTGGTGCTTTCCTGAGGCCACAGTGGAGCCGCACTTCAGCCAGCACCACTGGCGCGGTTTACCCGTCCTGCTGTTTGCCAGATTGGGGGCTGCAGCGGGGCTATGCGAGAAGAGGCTGCGCAGGCTTCATCCCGCTGGTCCGAAGGGAGCGGTTGGCAGTCTATAATAGACAGAGATGTGTGGGCGCTACCAACTTTCTGTTAGGGCTCGTCAGCATTTCTTAAAGAAGCCCAGCTGTGTAGTAATGTAACCGGAAAATACAGGGACAATAGAGCTGGGCCAGTTCATAGATAATTGTAGGATGGAGGGAGAGGAGGGGGTAACAGAAGATGGGCTGAGGCTGCTTGAAATATTTTGTTTCCTGGTATGAAAATGTGCCCATTTGATGCTCAGTGCCCTCCTGCAATTACAAAAGCTCCAATAACTGAGCCCAGTCTCCTAAATAAGGAGATGGGACAAATGGTGGGTTGGAACAAAGCCCCCATAACTCAGCTGCTCCAGCACTCTTACTGTCCCCTGCCACTGGGTGGAGCCTGACTTTTACTGCCTGCTTTCCACTACTAACCTCTTGCCCCCTAATTCTGGCTACCTCCAGGGATGTAAATACCCATTAAAACAATTAACCAGTTAAACGAGTAAAAATATATTGTTTAACCAGTTAACCATTGGAAGGCTGGTGCAGAGCGGCTCAGGGCTTGCCAGGACTGTGGTCCTACTGCCTCTGTGGTGCAGGAACCCCATCTGCCAGGCATTGCAGGGGCTCCTCCAGCCCAACCCTCTGTGGGTGGGGTTGCTCCAGCGTGGCCCGCTCTAGGCAGGGTCCTGCCAGCCATGCCATGGGTGGAGGGCTGCTCCAGCTAGGCCACCCTGAGGGGGATGTGTGCTCCAGCCCAGCCACCCAGGGGTGGGAACTGCTCCCAGCAGGCCAAGGCCTCCACTGGGGTTTGGACAGGTCCAGTTAACAGATTACCAGATAAGCATGCCTATAAGGTTAATGCTTACCAGTTCACCTTTTACATCACTACATACCTCCTGTCCTTCCTCAGTCAGTTACTTAATACTACATTCTTGCTGAAATAATAAATTTTCATACTCTTCTGTTGCCCTCTTCTCTTATAAACCCCATCTCTGCTATACCATGGCCCATCTCTGCTGTCCTAAGGAACAGGACGGTGATTCTGAAGGAAGCAGCTGTTACTGTAGTTGCCATCCTAATAAAGAACTGCTCTTGAACCCAGCACCATGGCCAGAATTGTGGGGAAGGGAGGTCAGAAATAGCTGCAGTCTGGATATTTCCACTTCTTTTCCAGGCAAGGCGTGTAGGGACTTATTAAGTTATAAGCAGAGAGGCTATACAAGCAGGGAGGAACTCTCATCTCTTCTGGACTGGACAACCCACCAGAGAGATTCTGCACCAGTAGTTTATGGTCTAGGGCATAAAGACTTTTGGTCCATACTTTCATGGGCTCTGGATCCATGGTAGTCCGAAGACTGCAAGATTGACTGCAGTGCCCTTTTAAACACGGAAGGTTAACACTATGTCGTAAGGACTGCTGCAGTCAGCACTTCAAACCTTGGAGGGATTTGGCAATAAAGTTGAGCACCTTCTTGGGCTATTTCACTCCTACCCCATCCTAATATCAGCTGTTTCAGTAACTGGCAGGGGGTACTACTGTGAGGGATGGAAAGAAATTGGCGTGCACAACTGGTTTAGTTGCTCTCTGGGTGCCAGCCAGGATCTCAGCTGGGAAAGCTGTTAGCTGTTCTGAGTGTGTCTCTCACTCCTCCCTGCCCCTCTTCTCCCAAATGAAATATTTCAGTGTTAACAGTCTCTGATCCAAGTTGGTTTTGGATTGCATCTTCTTTAGTTTGCCCCATTCTATTTTGCTACAGTATTTGGGATAGTTACTAGAGAAATGAGATCAAGTAATTTTCTTTCCTCACTATTTCACAAGATCCATTTCTTTCCCCACTGTAAAAACAAACACACAAGATTTGTAACACATTTGTCACTTCAGCCAAATGGCAAAAGGTGACAGAAAGGGCAGAGCTTGTCCAGGTTTTTCTGTTGGGAAGACTATGAAGCAATAACCACATCTTCCAAATTAAAGCATGGTTCCCTTGCGATTGGGCAGAAAGTGTATTTCAGAACTGCTCTTGCACATTTGGCAGAATAATTTGCAAAAATGCACATGCTTAGAGGCAAGCATTTAGAGACAAGTGCAACTGTAACTGTCAAGGAAGGAGAGTAGGTGGGCTTTTATTGTTTTTTAATGCAAGTCATTTTAGTTTAGCCCTCAAGACAGCTGTAAGTAAATATGGTTTGTTGTACACTTCTGCTAAAACATATTTCTATATACACAAGTTAGGTGTAGACTTTGCAAGCTTTTTCAGGTACCCTGAACAAATCTCAGATAGAAGGGACAGAATTAAAGAGAGTAGGGAGAAAAGTAATCTTCAAGTCACAGCTAGGGTAGCTCTGGCTAGAGAAATTATAATCATGAAGAGGGAAGGGAATGGATCTACTGTAACTCCTATAGTAGCCTGGATGGTTTGTTTCTATAGAACAGCTTTGTCCTCTGGCCTGTACCTTCCTTTTTCGGTAGACAGGAACTACGTTTAAAAAGAAAACCAGTCTTTCAGTACTTAAAAAAGATAGTAGCCATCTACCTCTCAGTATTTCCATTTAAATCCAGATGTAGATGATAGTTAAAGAAGTTAAAACTAAACTTAAGCTCTTGAGGAATTTCAGCATATATCTCAGAACCCTCCCATGTGAAAATCTGTTTTCAGAACAGAGGTGGGCAATAATTTTTGATGGGGGGGCCACGCCAAGATTTTGGTAAGTGGTCAAGGGCCGTGTTTTTCTATTGAGGGGGGTGCAGAGTCCTGGCCAGAAGTTGGGTGCAGGAGTTTGGAGTAGAGGACTGGGATGCAGGAGAGGGTGTGGGGTCTTAAGAATTTGGGTGGAGGGAATTGTGATCTGGGGTAGAGGCTTGGGGAGCAGGGTCTGGGAGGGGGTATGGATGCAGGAGAGGATTCTGGTCTGGGGGAAGGCTGTAGGATAGGGTGCAGGGTCTTAGAGTTGTGACCTGAGGGAGGGGATGCAGAGGGTTTGGACAGTAACCTGTGGCAGGGAGTTGGGGGGGGGGGAGGCGGGGCTGGGGTGACAGAGGCATGCTGTGGCCAGGAGGTGCTTACTTAGGTGGCTTGTAGCCTTGCAGGACCCTGAGGCAGGCTCCTAGGGGCTAGTGCTGGGGGAAGGGGGAGGAGGAGGAGGCGGCAGCTTCACATGCTGCCCCCACCCAAATCTCTCAGCTCCCATTGGTTGGTTTTCGTGAAGCCTCTCCCTTACCCCTGGTGCCCAGAGCAGCCAGCCACTTAAAGCAGCCTGGAGCTACTCTGAAGTGGCTGGCTGGTCTGTGCCTGAAGGTCCCAGCAGGGCAGCTTGCAGGCTGGATCCAGTGGCTTGGTGGGCCAAATCTTGCCCACCCCTGGGTCAGAAGCTGGACAAGCATGGCTGTAGTGGAAGCTTAGTGTCTGCTCAGAGTTTATGTCCTGTCACTAGTATTCGTTTCTAGCTCTTATGAATTCATACATTCACTCTAAAAATTTAGGAAACCTTTTTTCAAAATTATTTCTCCATTTCATCTTCATAGCCCCTTGAAAAGACAAATCAGCTCTGGATTTGTATGAAATCATTGCAATTCCACTTACAGTTGGATTGATATTTAGTTTAGTAGATTTAATTAAAGAGGGGGAAAGCACTAGTGTCACTGCCAGATGTGGAAGGAATCTAAGTTCTGGCAAAAAAAAAAAAAACCTCTAAAAAACCATCTCTCATTCTTTATTTCATGCAGCTTAGGGCTGGGGAATTCTGCAGGATGGACTCTATGGCTGGACACGATAGAAAGTATTATGCTGTCATGCCAGCAGCACTGACATAGTGCCTAGCTGATATCCTTAGGGGTCTTTAAATACAGCCTCAGCCATTCATTTCAGTTTATCAATTATCTTTTCTTCACAGACTGCAATAAGGAGCTGCTGGCCAAATAACGGGGATTTATGGAAGAAGAGAGGGAGAAAACAAAAGAGCCCACTTTGCCTGATCAGACTGTGCTTGTAGATTTAACATGAACGCATACCTTTGGGTTGTTAGTAGCAGCTTGTATTAACTAGGGAAGTTAAAATGTGTTGTGCCTTTTTTTTTTTTTTTATTGGTAAACGTGTAACTGCAAAATATCAGCAGTTACACATTTACACGTGGGAGGGGGATGGAGACAGCTCCATGGGAGCTGGTATATGTGGGGAGCCAACCCACCTCTCCTCCCCCCCGCCCTGGTGCCACTGTATCAGAGGCAACAGCAGGGGCAGGGAGATGGGAGCCGGTGCTTGCGGGGACCCATGTACCATTTAAACGTGTATACTATCACATCCCTAGTGTTAATTTCTGTTTCCAATTCCAAAAACTCCTTAGATGACTTGGTCACCCACTTTTTACCTTAACGCTCATTCACAATTTCAAAAATGAGTTGTAGTACATATACAGAAAAATACCTTGCACTTACAGCATTTTTCATCCAAAAGTCATAGAACCATTTATATAAAATCTCAACACTCCATAAAGTGATTATCTTCATTTTACAGATGAGAGGCCTAATCTGGTACAAGCACCCAAAGTAGGATTGTTCCACTGAGAGGAAGAAGTAAAATGGGATCCACGTCAAGGCCACCCCTTGCCTGAATTCACATGTGCACACTGACTCACTTTGTGGGGAAACCCCCACCTACCCTGGGAACATCAGAACACCCCTGCCCTCCTTAGGGAAAAACTGCAGGGAAGAAACAGCCAGTAGGGGCACTTGCAAAAGCAGAGACCTCCAGCATTCAGAGAATTTTCTATTGTTTTGACTGGACTTTTTCTACTGTGTGCTGAGTGGCTGTTTTCTCCACCCTGCCCCTTCCTCAAGGTCTCATCCAATTTTCAACCTGCATCTGCCCATCTCATCTTCTGCCTCTTGTACTTAGTTTATCCCCTCTTAACACACCCAAAAACCCCCAAATCTTGGAACTAATATGCCTTTTGCTGCCATCACATGGTTGGTTGACTGCTTGTGTGTTCATCCTTTACCCCCATCCTGTGTCTGTCTAGATTGAAAGCTCTTCAAAAGCAGGGACAGTGTTGCAGTGTATGCACAGTACCTAGCACAATGGTGCCTCATTCTTAGTTAGTCCTTAGGTCACTGCCATAACAAACATGACAAATAATAATGACTGAAGTTAACTGGTATTTTTCTGTTGACTTTAGTTGTAAAGATTAGAATTACATGAATAAATGAGTTCCAGTTCACTTCAAAATAGCATTAACTATTCCCTTTCTCTGCCTCCAAAGGAGTCATATTTGATGGAGAATTTGCATTGACCCATCTGAGTTCAGAAGTGACTGGAGGGAGAAAATATTAGTGTGTCTGTTATACTGGGTTATTATATACTGAGGAGTAACTGTTCATTGGTTATTCTCCTCTCCCCCTTTATTAGCATCAGTCTCTTTTTTAGAAACCATCTCCTTAAAAGTAAACACACACATTGCTCCAGCTCAGACCACTCCCAATAGTAAGACATGATTAGGACCAAGAGAGCTTTGTTATTTCTGAGACAGTAATCCATTTCAAGGAGAACAATGTCTGCTGTTACTAATACAATGACTTCAGTGAGGCTCTGGTTTCAGCACAATTTCCTAATGAGTTTGGGGTCTATTTAAATAGTATGTTGATTCAACTAGCTTGTTTTTTAGATGAAGTAATAAACATTTTTGCCTCAGAGCTGTCCTGTTCTTGATTTTAGAGCCACACACACACAAGATGCATGCATGTGCAATTTTGATGTCTGCTTTAGTTCAAATATTATCCATGTTAAGGTGTGACAAAATGTGGAGAACAAACCATTTGTGTATTAGAGCTTGCTGCCAATATATTTATTGGAATTTGGTAAGTAAACCTGTGATCTAGCAAGAGAGTACAACTTACTGTCCCTTGCACAGCTAGCTATATCAAATACTTAATATCTATGGGTAACTGGAATCTGGTATGGAATTTACTGGGTTCACACATCCTCTTTTCAGTCAAGAAGTTGTTGTATTTTTAAGGGAAGGAAAAAGATCCCATATCTCTTCAAGTAAAGGAAGATGGATATATTGTCAGGCTCAATTAGATCCAATTGTGTTGGCTTTCTCCAGAGAGAACAATGCAGCTTTTGTGATGAACTCCCAACAGAAAGGTTCATAGTTTTACAAAAATAATCCTACAGCCATCTAGGTGCTAGCCCTTTTCTCTGGTGTGCAGAGGAGAACCTAGTGAAACTCTGCCCTCCTAACAGGAAGTGGATTTTTTCTAAAGGGGGGGAGGTGTCTGCAGCCTGAAAGAAGGCATTATGAATACTCTCGTTTCAGTCAAAAATACACCAAATATACAAGCTAGACGGCCAGAACTGATTACAACAGGAGGCAACCATAATCTCTTTGGTAGAGCTGTACTGTAGAGAGTTCATCTACCTGGTTGTAACTTGAGATAAGATGGCTAGGACAGAATAGTTTGGATGAAACAAAGTAGCCTGCTACAGTACTAGAAGTACTTAAAATGCAAATGTACAGGAACTCTAGACCATCCCCCACCACCCCTCCTCTGCACGGAGGAAAGCAGCTTAAATACAGCCAGGCCTGGAGAGGAATGTTAAAAAGAAGGGAAGAATCGCCCTCCTCCTTTCCATAGGGACCCTCACATGGTGAGATTCAGTATGCATGACTGAACAAGCAAGCAAGGACAGCTCCTCTTTTAACTTTCCTGAACAATGGTTTCGCTCCTTCCATCATTTCACATTCTCTCTACCCCCAAACCTTCTTTAAAAAAAAAAGGGGGGGGGGGAGCTGTACTGCAGTACTTCGAGGGGAGAAAAGCTTTGTTTCATGCCCTATAAACAGCTTAAGCCCACATTTCAAACAACAATAAAAACCCCCTCAGATTTCAGAAGTCTAAAAGGTTAAAAGTCATACATTAAAAAGAAAAAATTCTACCATAGAAAAGGGCATCTTATATTTTTTTAAAAATTTTAAAAATCCAACTTTTTCCCCATTTCCTTTTTACTTTTATCTCAGTGTGGACAACAGAAAAGTGAAACAGCATTGTCAATTTTCTAGTTATTGGCTTCCAAGTTCTCATGCACTAGCAAAATCCTGCAATTTTGAGTTATTAGTATTGCAGGAAAAAAATTAACTGTGTGGAAAGAAAAAAAAGCCCAACAGTTTTCATAGTATTTACATGAAACAGGAACATTGCCATGTCTTTTGTTTTACAAACTTTTTTCCCTTAATGTGTTAAGTTTTACCTACCACACATCACTTTACCCCTAAGTTCCTTCATAACAAATTTTATCAGTGGTGGTTTGCCCAACCCCAAAACAAACTTGGTACCCCAGCATCAATCTCTACTTTCTCTTGATTTATTTGAGCAAGTGAACTGTTCTCAGATACAATACTAGTCCTTCCAAAAGGAAGCAAAGCTCTCTTGTAAACTTCTAATTATGACATTACTCAACATCCTGCACAGGACTGACTAGACTCCCCATTTCCTTTTACTCAGACCAAGTCACTCACTAAAACAAGGGAACAGGCCAAACCCCCTAAGCTACACACCATGCTTCTTGCAACCAGTAGACAAAATACCTACCTTTAAAGAAAACAAAGACAACACAGATAAGCTTTTTTCAAAAACATACTTCATATTTCCTCTTTTATTATATAAATATCAGTTTAACCTTTTACTGTAAGAATATAAAATGTTTTAAGAGGATCTTTGTTATTTTTTATACAAATTCACAAACAGTACAATTAATCCATAGGGGTCTCTGGGTTTGCTTTAACTCCATGGTCTGGCCTGTTATTGAGGAGGATTTGAGTTTTTGAATTAAAAAAAAAAAGAAAAAGGCCAAGATTTAAAAAAAAAAAAATTCATCACTTATTCTTCCTCTTTAAAATAATAATTAAAAAAAAATCTAAAGAACCAGCTCCATTTTACTGACAGAACAGAGATAAGACAGATGAATTTCAGTCTCCTCCCCTTCACATTGCAGCCTCAGGCCCTGCAGGCCTGTTCTGTTCCTCTCCCCACTTACAAACAAAAATCTTCACACAGTGACCTTTTTTGTAGGTGATTAGGGAGGGAGAAGGAAATACTTGCATATTTTGTGTGTGTATATATATATTTAAGAAACTGAACTTGCATTTCACACATTTCAATACCCCAATCCTCAGTATGGATTCTCACATGTTACACATGTTTGTGCTAGAGGAATAAAAATGCAGAAGCACAGTTGGATCCCCAAGTCCCAACAGAGAGGGAGGGAGAGGCACAGTCAGAATGAAGGTGGGGCACATTAGGGAAAGCTTTTTAAAAAAAAAAACAACCAAAAAAAAAAAGTTACAAACCCATGGGGCATCTTTCCAGTCTAGGCACAAAAATGTTTCAGTCTCAAAATCTTTCTTGTAAGAATTCCAGGGTTTTGAGAAAAAAAGTAAATTAAAACGAGGTAGCCAGACATTATATATATATATATTTATATATATAGAATATATTCAGCAGAAAAAATGTACTTAAAAATCCACAAGAACAGCAACTTCAAATGTCTTTAAAAATAAAACCATGGAAGAAAATGAATACTGAGGAAAGAGAAAGAATGAGGAAAAACTGGGATCAGTTACAGGATGTAAGCAAGGAGAGGGTGGTAAGAGGCTGTTTTGTAGTAGTAACTTTTTGTATGCATTTCAAAAAAAACCACATCACAGTATCTCAAAGCAAAAATGAAGCTGGAGATTCTTCCTTAAGTCCCCTGGGCAGATAGGAGCTGGTCATCCATTCCACTCATTCACTCCCAATCCAAAGAGAAAATGAATGTGTGGCTGGATATGTCTTTACCCCCACTTCCAAGCATGAGAAGGCAGGAAGGGATAGAGAGAAAATGACAGGTAAGATGATTCCATCCTTCCAATCCAGGTGGGACATTTGAATAGACTGGGGTCTGTCTTCTTCTCTATTGGGAATGGGGTAAAGGGAAAATGTACATTCCCCATACTAGAAGGACAGAGAAGTATTAGGAGTCTTATCTTCATCCCCAGTGCAGGGAGATGGTGAAAAGAGTGCAGGGTCTAGGCTCTCTCTCCAACCACAGTGCAGGGTGTGAAGGAATCATGTCCCTATACTCAACTCTGGAATGGACCAGTGTATCTTTCTCTATTCAATGCACTGGGGAACTGGTATGGTGGGAGTTTTGTATCCAAAAACAGGGCAAAGGGTGTAGCAGTGAAGGTGGGCGTGAGACTGGAAATAGATGAATATGTATAGCTGAGGAGAGCTATTTGTCACAATCCCCAGTTGGGATGGGGGAAAAAAGTGGAATGGTATGATGAGGGACTGTCTCTGTAGCAGTGAAGGACTGGTGTCAGTGTGTATGGAACATTCAGCTAAGAAGCTTGGCGAGGGAGAGGGAGAAGCTGTTACCATGTCCATTTCCACCCCTTTAGAGAAAATCCCTATTCCCCAAACTGAGCAGGGCTGGAGGTGAATAAGAATAAGGGGACCTCCTTCACCCATCCCTAGTGCATCAGGGGTAGAATAAAAGTTGCAGTGGGAGGGGTATCTCCAGCCCCAGTGCATAAAGTTGTGACCCTCTATCCCCACTGCAAAGAAGACTGAGGAAGGGGTACTGTATTCTTAATGGAGGGCTAAGGATGACATGGAAGAAATAGGGGCACTCTCTCTTCCCTCTCTTGCCCCAGCCAGTGCAGAGGTGAGTAGGGACATGTAAGGAATGGGGTGGTCTCTCTCTATCCCTCCCTTCTTCCAGTGCTGGAGTGGGTGGGTAGCATGGCTCTGTGTGTGCCCCCCCTCCATTCTCACTGTCTCTCCTCCACTGCAGCAGTCTCAGTCAGCGAGTCCCTCCAGAGGGGATGGAGGTCTCCAGATAGCCCCTCCTCTCACCTGACCTTCTCGCTCTCGGTCATTTGCCAAAGTCCCAGGTTGAGCACCTTAAGACAGGGCAGCTGGGTGATGCGCTCCAAGCCCCGCTTAGTGATGCGGGTGCAGCCATAGAGATCAATGCCTGTGAGCTGACTGAGGTGCTCCGCAATGAGCTCCAGGCCCTTGTCAGTGATTCGGACACACTGGCCAATGTTGAGCGTGCGGAGACCATGCATCTGGCGCACCATACGGTTGATGCCCTCGTCGCTGATGTGGCAGGAGCAGAGGGAGAGGGAACGTAGCCCATCCAGGCCCTGTGCGATATAGGCTAGGCTCTGGTCCCCCACCTTGTCACAGAAGGAGACATCGAGGCCAGAAAGACGCAGGCTGCCCATAGCCAGATGCATAATGCCTGTGTCGCTGATGTTGTCGCAAGAGCGCAGGTTGAGGCTGCGCAGGCTGCTCATGTGCGACAGGTGCAGCAGCCCTGCGTCTGAAATGCCCCCACAGAAGCTAAGGTTGAGCTGGCGGAGGCGTCCCAGCCCTCGGGCCAGGTGCTTTAGTGAAAGGTCGCTGAGCTTTTGGCAGTCCTGCAGTGTGAGCTGCTCCAGGCCCAGGCAGCCCTCAGCTGCGCTTCGGGTCATGCCTGCCAGGTGCCCAATGCCCACATCAGAGAGGTGGCGGCAGGAGCGCAGGTTGAGGCTCTTGAGGCGCTGCAGGCCCCAGGCGATGAGTAGCAGGCCCGTGTTGGTGATGTTACTGCAGCCGCCCAGCTCCAGCACCTCGAGGCCCTTGAGGTACTGGGCGATGCGGCCCAGGCTGCTGTCGGTGATCTGCTTGCACAGGCTCAGGTTGAGCGCCCGCAGCGAGCTGATCTCCGCCACGAAGGCGTGGCCCAGCCCGTTGTCGGTGAGGTTGTAGCAGCCGCTCAGGTTGAGACTCTCGATCTCCGCCATGCCCTGGATCACGTAGCTCAGGCTGCGCCGCAGCGACAGGATCTGCACCCGCCGGATGCCCCGCGCCGCCAGGCTGGGGAAGAGCGAGGGGTTGGCGCGGCGCAGGTGCAGCTTGGCCTCCACGCCCCGCCACACGGAGCGGTGGTAGGCGGCGTCCCGCCAGGCCGTGCACACCTGCGCCGCGCGGCCCTTGTCCCGCACCTCCAGGTACCCGAAGATCATGGCCAGCAGCTCCGGGAACAGGCACGAGATGTGCGTCTCCATCGCACAGCCGGGCCCGGCCGCCGCTCCCGCCGGGTCCCCGCTGCTCGGCCCCTCCGGGCCCGGCCGGCCGCCGCCGGATCCCCGCTGCTCGGCCCCTCCGGGCCCGGCCGGCCGCCGCCGCTTCCGCTGGGTCCCCGCTGCTCGGCTGTGGCTGCTGCCGGCTCCGGGGCCCTCACATCGCCGCCCCTTGTGACAGGCCGTGGGGAGGCTGCGGCCGCTGCTGGCGGAAGGGGCCCGGCCCGGCTGTGGGGCTCCGGCCGCCGCCTCTATCCCCGCTCCGGGCGGGCCGCGCTGCGGCCCCCGCGCTGCTGCAGCCGGGCCGCCCCGTGCCGCATTGTGCCGCCTCCCCCGGGCGGGGGCTCCCGGAGGCTCCGCTCGGTCCCTGATGCCGGCTCCGAGCCCCGCCGCCTCCTTTGTCTCCCAGCCGCTTCCGAGCCCCGCCGCCCGGGGCCGCCCGCAGCCCCGCTGCCCCGCGCGGGGGGGGAGGAGGGGCCGCGCCGCCGCCGGTTCCGACCCCGCCGCTCCGGGCCCGGGCTCCGCGCTGCCGCCCACGGGATCCGCCTGCTTCGCTGCCCCGCGCTGCGCTCGCCGCTGGGCCCAGGCGCCGCGCTCAGGCCGGGCGGAGGGGGGAGGGGGGAAGAGAAGGAGGCGGCGCTGGGCTGGGTCTGGCGAAGGCTGCAGCCTCCTCCTTCTACTTCCCCTCTCCCCCGCCGCTTGCGCAATGGTACGATCCGGAACACTCCGAGCCGTCACCCTGGAAACAGCGCGGCCCAGTCGCTGCGCTTGCGGATTAACCCCTCACGCGCCGCAACCCGCTCCCCCTCCCGGCCTGGAGCTCCCTTCCCCCACCGCCAGCCCTGGCGCCTCTGCCTCGCCCGGCGGAACCTTCCCCGCGCCGGGCCCAGCCGGTCCGGTCTCGCGGCCCCGGGCTTCTGGCCGCCCCTGCGAGGCCCAGGCCCGGGCTCCGAACCAGCCCTGCGCTGCCCCTGCCTCGGCACCGCTCCCTGCCCTCCGCAAGTGCCCCCCAGCGCCCCTCCGGCCCCGCGTCACCCCCGCCCCGGCACTGCCACGCATCGCTCCCGCCTGCCGGCCGGGTCAAGTCACAGCTCCCAGCCGGGAAACACCCGGCCACATGTCTGGGGAACTTCAGCTCAGCCGTAAGGGCCCCCGCCCGCCTTGGCTTTGTCTGGATGCGGGCGAATTAAAGTCCTGGGCAGCTTGTGATTTAACAGGCCTGGGCGGTGGGACTGGGTTTCAGCTCCACCAGCAAGCACGTGGGGAAGTACAGGATGCCCTGCCTGGAGCTAGAGTTGTTAGGGGAGGTGCTAGCTAACGTGGCCTTCAAAAAACCCTTTTCACCCTTGTCTAGGCCTGATTTCCCTTGAAGCTCGGTGGGGATAAATGAACGGAGAGATTTGGTTAATTGCATATCAAGGTGACATTAAACAGCAAGGCTGGCTAGTCCAGTGTTTCTCAACCAGTGGTACCAGTACCCTCAGGGTTACTCAAAAGAAGTTCGAGGTGGGGAGGAGGTACATCAACACAACTAAAATGTGGAGAAAACTGAATTTTTGTTTTAAGTTTTACAGTGCTTTATTATTTTTGTACTTTTTACATCCAAAAATTTCATCACCCAGCTACAATTAAGTTGTTTAAACAAATGTGTTGCAATGGTAGAAAAAAAAATTGTGTGCCTGAAAACTGTAGGTACTGGAGATACTTATAATATTTTTGGAAAAAAAGGGATACGTTATTAAAAAAAAACCTTGAGAAACACTGGGCTAGTCCACTGGCTCCACCTTAGGAAGTGACACCAGGACAGAAATTGTTTTCAGCAATGGGGCTTGTGAACAAATATTGAAAGTGATGTAAGTGCTAATGTAGACTAGGCAGAGATCATATAAAAGGCATTTCAAGAAAGAGTGCTCTAGACTTGTATTTGCCTGGGTCTCAGCAGACTTTTGTGCATTAGTAAACATTGTAGGTGTTAACATGGGTGCACCTGCACTCATGTTAAAAACAGTTTCAGTACTAGTATAGGCCAGATTCAACGTTTTAAAATAATTTCAGAAAACTATTTTGCTTTTTTTTTTATTGGAAAAGTACAACAAAATTCCCAGATGAACTGGGAAACTCTTAGGACTCATTTTTGACACTGTTTTGGTAACTTACATGTTAGTACATTTAACTAAAACTCTAATAAAACTGATCTGGTTACTGGAGCCTAGATTATGCTACAGCTTCCACAAGCCTGGTAGAACTAATGGCACTAGTTTTAATTATTTTGTCAGTATCTCCAGTGTAGAAAATGTTTTTAGACTGTTTTCATTAGATTTCACCAATAGTTCTTTCACCTAGCATAGACAAGTTGCAGTTATGAGTTAAGATTACTGAGAGAACCATCACTGATACATTTCCTGACTTAAATGTTAAGAGACATAAATTGAATGTTATAGTGTTATCTGTTTCCCTTGAGACTTTTTGTTGATAGGAAAGGAGGAGAGATGAAAGGCTCATCGTTCTCTTGATTTGTGCAGTTCCATGCTTGCCAGGTCAAAATCTTAAATAACTGAATCTCCACAATGAAATAGCTGCAAAATACCTAGACTCCTATTGATATTATGTATTATATGGTACTTTGCAATTCATTGAAAGCATGTTATCTCTGAAGTCAAGGGACATTTTGTATTGCACATCTGCTGCTAAGCCCCTTTTAAAAATAATTCATGTTTGTTTGCTTCTTTCTGCATGTTTGTCAGGAAACTAGTTCTCAGTGATGAATAGCGACCAGGAAATATATGGGTCCTGATCCTGCATTCTTATCCTCTTACATGGATTCCTGTATTAATTTAAGTGAGTTTCTGCATGGCTATATGGAGTCTGTCATAGTAGATCTTACTGTGTGTTTGGGGACTAAATATGTAAAATTCAACCAATTTTTATGGTTAATATATGGGGAAAAATTTTAGGCTTTCATTCTGCAATATCATCAACCTGGAAGAGCCCTAATGTGAAATTCCATTGAAATCAATTAGGCTCCTTATGATGATTGCCTGTGTGTATCCATCAGCAGGATTTGGGTCCTTAAGTTTTATCTGTTGTACACAGGAAAGACAATTCTTATGGGGGCTAGACTCGATGACCTGCTGAGGTCTCTTCCAGCTCTATGATTCTCTACCATATCCCTAATAATAAAATATCCTAAGTGAACATATTTTACTCTAAATAAATAAAATTAAATCCACTTTTCTGTTTAGAAAATTCATGGAAAACCTCAGCTGAAAAGAGATTTTAAAGCTAGGAGCAGGTGAAAATGGATTGTAATGGAAGTCTGGACATATTAAACATTCCAAATGCACATTATATGGGCCTAATCATGCAACCCTTATTTATGAGACTTTAATAAAACAAGTCAGAGAAACAACTTGCATGAGATGTCTGTAGGATTAAATTCTATGTACAATGGGCAAAAGATGAAAGAAATGGAACATGGGATGTTGTGATATAAAAGTGACATTAGCAGAATGTTGCAATAGTTACATTACTCACAACTGGCAAAGCTACAAGTGCTGTCATCCTTAACAAATGCTTGTGTAACTTTTATACCTTTATACTAGGGGGCTGCGCCCCTTGCTTGCTATGTGCGCCCACTCCCCTCTCTCTGGTTGCAACGTGCACCAACCCCCCTCTCTCTGGCCACAACATGCGCCAACCTCCCATCTCTTGCCACTTTCACTTTGCTGAGAGAGCCGGGGAGTCATGGGCATCCAGTAGCCTAGGCAGGGGAAGGCTTTGTTTTCCCAAACCACCAGGCATGGCCCCGCCCACACTCCATCCCCAGAATGACCCTGGAACTTCAGAGGCTAGGGAAGCTGGAGCCACGCGGCCGCCTCCTGCGCTGGTGCTCCGGGGCTGGGAAGGCTGCAGCCACGCAGCCTCATCCTTCCCCTGTGCTCCGAAGCCAGGGAGGCTGGAGTGCGCGCTCAGCCCTCCCGTCCTTCCCCCTTCTCCTGGGGGTGCCCCCGCCTCCTCCACTCCATGTAGGGGTGGGGCCTCAGTAGAGGGGGTGGGGCTGGTGGCTTGCCTCTCCCAGTCCCAACTGCACCCAACCTCCAGATGACATCATTCTGTCATCTGGCAGGGAAAAAAACTTTTATATATAGAGAGAGTTTATAGTGTATTCTGTGTATGTCACATTTGTTACAGAAAAATTATCTGATAAATGTCTTTGTATATTTTAATTACCATTTTGCAATCTCTCTCCTTTACAGATTAGAGTGGTTAAAATGACCATTGAAGGCCTCAGAAAGTGTTTCTATCTGGTATTGGGGTATCATGATTTTAATATAGACTGTCTGTGACTAGCAAAGGCTATAAACAGATGATGCATATTCTTGGAGAGTTTTGAAATCTCTTTGTCCCATGGCATGCAGCAAGAATCTATAAATCCATGTTGTTCACAAGGTATCAAAACTTTCAAATCTCTCACTGGTCTAAAATTGACTAATTCTGGTCCTTGGACTGGAAGTAAAATGTAATCCGTAATCCACCGGAGGGGGAGACATTTTTATAGTAGGTTTTTATTTTATCTAAATGATGACTGTTTGGAATGGCTCAGAGTTTTAAAATGTCAGTATGCCGGAGAAATGGTCAAAATGCATAGAATGCAATTTATCTCCGTTTCCTGTTTAATGCAGGGGTCCACAACCTTTTCAAACCAAGAAGCCAAAGTACATTAAAATTCAAAACAAGTGGTCAACAAAGAGCCATATAAGAATGCCCATTTGAATGACTGAAAATATACAATGCAATATTACTGATAATTGACATGATGATTAATAATAGCACAAATGAAACATTGTACTCAGACTTTATTTCATGGGACGACTTCTGCATCTTTTTGCACATTTCTTTGAAGTTTACATTATAACTGGTCAAATTCAATTTCATTCACGCATTCAAGCTGTCTTCTGTTAATCTTATGGCAGGGGACTGGGGATGTGGGGGGTGCAAGAGTCAGGGTTGGGTGAATGAGGGGCTCAGGACAGGGTTTTGGGATGTGTGGGAGGTGCAAGAGGCAGGGCAGGGCACTGGGGGGGGAGTAGAATATGGGGGGGGGCCCTGGGGCCAAATTACCTTACCCGGCACGGGCTGGACTGCTGCACCGAGGCAGCAGTCGCTGGACGAGGGGCCGAGCCAGGATCGCCGCAGACAGATTGTGGCCTCTCTCCGTCACCAGCCCTTCCTGCAGCCAAATGGACCATGGAGCCTGTCCCTGGATTGGGGCCAGGGACAGGACTCTGCGGCCAGATGGCAGCTGGGCCCCAATTGGGGCCTTGTTGGCCTGGCTATCGTGGGAGCAACTGCACTGCCTAGCCCCAGCTCCGGCACACGGAGCAAGCTGCCTGCCAAACAGCCATCCCCAGAAACAGCCAGGAAGTCACCATGCGGCCCACCCTGGCCGGGAGCTCCAGCCCTGGCACATGAGGCAGCAGCCAGCTACCTGGCTCTGCCGGGCCACATGGCAGCCACCAGGGCTGGAGCTGGGGCCATGGTGCAGCTGCTCCTGAGGCTGCACCGCAGCCCTGGCCCTAGGAGCTGCTATACTGCAGCCCAGCTCCATCTCTGGCACACAAAGTAGGGACAGCTACATCGTAGCCCAGCTCCAGCTCTGGCACACAGGGTTGCCAAATATGGCCAAAAGAGCCATATTTGGTGCCCTACTGAGCCATATTTGGCTCACAAGCCATAGATTGCCAACCCCTTATTTAAGTGACTACCACTATCTCCTGATAAACTGCATTTATCAAAAACCTCATAGGCGCTCTGACTGCTGATTTGTCCCCTGGAACTTTTTTCACATTCCAACCCCTTTGAATGACTCCAAACAGCCACTCTCTCTTTTTGAAAGTACTTCCCAGATAAATATTTCATTCTCCCCCTTCCCCTTTCCAAATTACAGTGGTTTTGAGTGCAGAATGGATGGTTTTTATTGGCAGTTGTTCAGGGTGATCTGCGTAACTGGGTTGTGGTTTCAGTACTTGTAATTCACGCAGATAAAACAGCATAGTCATGTATTCCATATCTTCTACTGCATATGCGGTCATGATATCCATGGACTTTTCTGCAGTTCTTGTCTTAGGGTATGGCTAGATGGCAGAGTTTTTTCGGGATAACTCCACTGCATCCAGGGAACACGCGTTTGCTCTTCTGCTTTTTTTTTTGCGGAAGAGCAAACACGCTCTTTCAGAAGCCCTGTATTCCTCGTTCTACAAGGAAGAAGGGAGCTTTTGAAAGAGGGTTTTTTCCCCTACATTTGACCCAGTCTAGATGGGCCAAATGTCGGAAAAGCCTCTTCCGACAAAAGAATCAGAAAAAGGTATGCAAAATGCGGAGCGCATTTTGAGTACCTTTTTCCGACAAAAACTTGTAGTCTAGCCATACCCTCAGGCTTTCTCTGTACTATCGTGGGTCATTGACCTCAGTTACACAGCTTGAGCTGCCTGACTAATGTAGCTGAAGTCGACATACTAGGTCTGCTCTATCTTCACAGCAGTAAGTCAATAGCTGACGCCCTCCCATCGATTCCCCTTGCTCTTCTCATTTTGATGGAGTACTGGAGTCAAGGAAGGTATGTCTACACTGCCACCCTAGTTCGAACTAGGGTGGCTAATGTAGGCATTCGAAGTTGCAAATGAAGCCCGGGATTTAAATATCCCAGGCTTTATTTGCATGTTCCCAGCGCCGCCATTTTTAAATGCCCGTAGTTGAACTACCTGTCGCGGCTGCGTGGCACGGACTAGGTAGTTCGAATTAAAGCTCCTAATTCGAACTACTGTTAAACCTCCTTGCAGGATGAATAACGGTAGTTCGAATTAGGAGCTTTAATTCAAACTACCTAGTCCGTGCCGTGTATAACCGCAGGCAGGTAGTTCGAACTACGGGGCATTTAAAAATGGCGGCGCCCAGGAACATGCGAATAAGGCCCGGGATACTTAAATCCCGGGCTTCATTTGCAAGTTCGAATGCCTACATTAGCCACCCTAGTTCGAACTAGGGTGGCAGTGTAGGCATACCCGGAGAAAGCTCTCAGTGGTCAATTTATCACATCTATACTAGACATGATAAATCGATCTCTGCTGTATCAAACGCTGCCTGCTGATCCAGCCCATAGTGAACACATGCCCATAAACTGTCCCTATTTGTTTCCCTTGCCTCTTAATTCATATTACGCTATTCTCTCTCTCCTTAACACATGGTTCAAATGAAGCGTTTAGTAATGATGGTGAATAAAGATATTGTCCTATGCTGTACCCTTAGGGCATCCCTGGGGACGACGGTGAGTGACGGTTATCACTGACACCTTTCTCTGGTCTCAGGTGTGCCTGTAGAGCTAGTTTAAGGTGCAGCGTGTGATTCTCTGACCAAAGTCTTGGGGGAGAGGGAAGAAACCTTTTACTAGACTTTAAGCAGTCAATACATATATATTATATATAAACCCAAATAATGCTGCAACACACAAAGCAGTCTGTACTCCCCCAGCAGTTCCATATAAGGTAAGAGGTCAGTTGCATCTGTGAAGGGGGTCTGGTTCCCTCACTACCTTATATTCAAAAGGAGCCAGGTTAGGCACCCTGGCTTCCAAACAAAAAGGAAAATAAAGGGAAAAAGGTCTCTTAATATCAGTAGAGGAGCCAAGTGGCAGACACTTTTTGGCAGCTCCGGAATAAGTAACCAGCCCCTATTCTGTGGGGCTAGGGAGCCCTGGCTCTGATTTCCTATGAGTGCCTTTTGCCCCAGGTCTAAGAAGACATCCCTCTCCAGGTCTGACAGGTTGAGGTGATTGTGCCCAGAGAAACTCTTTAACCCCTTACTGAGGGGTGGAAACATGTTTGACTACATATCCCTGTGCTCTTTCTCCCCTTTCACTCCATGTGATAAAGCTTGGGGAATGGAAAAATCCAGCCTGAATTTAGCCACAGAAATGTCCTGATTGTTACTAGCTCGCTTGCTAGTAGGTAGTGACTGCTGTGATTCCAAGGGGAAAAGGGCACCTATTAACTGAGCTAGTAAAACAATAATATTCTTCTAATCCCATTCTTCATTTTGCTCCCTGTTACTCCTGTTGAACCCTAATCCAGCTCCTAAAAAAATGTATTCCCCACCCCCTCCATCTGACCCTAATCCAGCCCCTAAACTAACTCCCTCATAAGCTCCATTCCCTCTGACCCATCTCCCTATGATGAGGATGTTTCCATCTTTCTTGCTTCTCTTCTAATGTTCAGTTTCTACGTCCCTCTTCCCTTCAGTCACTGAACCCCAACTACTGTGTTTGCCAGCATTCCAATTGAAAGGGGCTAGCAGCTTTCCCGCAGAAGAACAGAGAACCCTGAAGGAGGGGCAGGGTGACTGGCTGGCTACCTGCCTCTCTGTCTTGTTTTTAAGGGAATAAGAAGCCCAATCCCATAGAAATTGAGTAGTTTAGTTGAGTTTCTGTCATAAATTAATGTTAACTTTTCTATCTCTGCAACAGTTTGACAGGATGGTCTAGTGCAGGGGTGGGCAATAATTTTAGACGGGGGGCCACTTCACTAATTTTTGAAGTGGCCCCAGGCCTCTGGCAGAAGGGGCATGTCCAGGACACTTTCATGCTCTCCCTCCAACAGACCCCAATTAGCTTCGGGGTGGGGAAGCATGTGAAGTCTTTGCCCCCACCCCTGCCTAGAGAGAACTACCAGCTGTTCTGAACAGCTGGCAGTTCCCTCTAGGCACCCCCCCTTTCAGGGCAAGAGGAGACTTCAAGAGCTCCCCCAACCCCTAGGCCAATCAGGGCTTGGGGGTGGGAGGAGCATGTGAAGTCTCTCGCTCCCTGCCCCTTGCAGGGTGGAAGGAGATCTCACGCACTCCCTGGCCCCAGGCCCTGATTGGCCTGGGGATGGGGGAGTGGCAAGGCATCTGCTGGCCAGATCCACCAGCTTGAGGCTCCTTGCCCACTCCTGGTCTAGTGCTTAGAGCAACAGTTATTAAACTTCATCACACTGTGACCCTTTTCTGACAACAAAAAATACTACACACCCCCAGGAGGGGGGGCTGAAGACAAAGCCCCCCTGAGTTCTGCCGCTCTGGGCAGAGGCCAGGCCAAAGCTGAAATCTAAGGGCTTCTGTACTGGGCAAGGGGGCATATAATCTTAGCCCTGAAAGGGGGCGGGTGCCTAGAGGGAACCGCCAGCTGTTCAGAAGAACTGGCAGTTCTCTCTAGGCAGGGGTGGGGCAAAGACATCCCGTGCTTCCCAACCCCAAAGCCAATTGGGGTCTGTTGGAGGGGGAGCATGGAAGTGTCCTGGACCCGGAGCTTGGGCTTCAGAGTTGCTGGGGCCCAGGGCCAATACCAGCCTTGGTGACCCCATTAAAATGAGGTTGCAGCCCGCTTTCAGACCCACAGCTTAAGAACCCTTGGTTTAGATCAAGGGACTGGGATTTAGGAGACTTGGGCCACAAGTCACTTCACTTCCTGTATCAATTTCCCTATGTGTAAAAGGAGATTTATGAGGCTTAATAAGTTAACATTAGAGGGAAGGTACTAAAGTGGACTACAAAATCCTGAACTGCAACACTTCTAATTCATTGTAGTGGAAGCCACCATGGGGTTGAGGCAGGATCTTTCGTTCATTCTTGGTACCAAAAAGGGATAAAGAGGGGGAAACTGGCTAATGTAATAAGTATTAATAACAATGCCTTGAAGAATAAACAGAATGTTCATGTAGTAATCTGAACTTTCTGGGATGGGCTGCCACTGCCACCTAGTCCAGAATGTTACAGGAAAGGGCCAAACCCATCTCTGACATAACTCCAGTAGATACAGTCCATTCCAGTGCAAATGCCCAGTCAAGTCTCTACCCACTAGTAGTGGCAAGCCCTCTGAGGAGAGGGTTAAGTGTCTCCCACTTCCAATCTGCCAGAGGACTTGCCTGCAGCCATTGAAGCCCAAATATTGGGCAGCACTTGCTGGATTGGGGGTATGGGCCATCCAACTATCAGTAGAATTTAAAGTTGCTCCCCTCTGGTAGAAACCTCAAGGCGGGGCATGCACTACTATCAATATCTGCTCTTGCCCAAGTGAATCTTGCCTGGTGCACATGGGACATAACTGATACAGGAAGGTATAATTCACATGTCCCTGCATTCGCAAGAGTGAGACTGGCTCATGGAAGGATTACATTTAACTCTAGGGATTTTAATGTGTGGTGTTTTCCTATCCCTGGACTACATGCAGTTGTTAATTTTAACTATTAACTACTCCCTCTCTGGAACAGAGCCATCGATGCATTTCCCAATAGTAAATCACAGTCTAAAATTGGCAATTCACTGGAATTTCATGAAGTTAAGTCTCCTGCCCAATAAATATTGGCTCCAAACCATGTCTCAGAGGAAAGCTGAAAAATAGGGCAGTGCTACTCTGGGAACTTGCTGTGAAAATCCGTCACAATTCAAGCTCAGTGTGAAGGAAGAGCAAATACAAACGCCAAGTAAAATACACAAAATACTGTCTTATACTGACCATGGGGTTTATATTAGCATTCTTCATAAAAGCAAGTTAGTTAAGAGGTTCCTGATGTCAAATCTGCCAGGCTATCAGAAATTCATCACTGCATTTATCGAGAGGCCCTGCAACAGAGAGAAGTGTCATTCAGAAACTATATTCCCTGATGCTTTCATTCTGTGGTACCTGAAGCAATATTGATGCTTGGAATTGAGCTGCAGACTATCCTCAAGCATGCAGCTTACCTTTGAACATCGGAAGTCTTAGACATGTTGTTTGAAGGTATAGGTATATATTGGGGGAGGTAGCTATGTAAAAATAAGTATCACACTAAATTTGTGTTCCACAAGAGTACATCAACTCATTTCCCATTTTATTCCTAAATTCAAGATAGTCTGTTGATAGTATATTAATTTTATGTTAGGTTATGTTTTTCATAGGAAAAGCCATTTTCATGTAAAGTGAGAGCACAGCTTCCTTCCATCCCCACCACTCCCAACTCCCAAAACGTATGTGCAAATGGAAGGGCAGGGCAGGCTAGAAATATTTGTTTCAGTTCAGTTTCTTTGCCTTCAAAATGGCTGATTTGTGTGGAAAAGCAGCTTTCTTTGCACTCCTTCACACACAAGCTCTTCCATTTCTTCCTAGCTTTGTTGTTAGCAGTGGTGTTCAACACTTATTGCCAGCACACCCCAGTGTATGTTAATCCTGATCTTCATGAAAGCAAATCTTCTCTTCCACTACTAAGATTATTCTTTAATACACTGAAGCAGAAAACACAATCAAACCTTTTAGACACACTAAAACTTGTGAGAATATTTGTGGAATGACAGTGGGGACATGAGACTAATAACAGTCCTTTTTATGTTTCCGACACCTTTCTTTTGAGCATTTCAAAATGCTTTACAACCGTTAGGTTATGTCTACACAACCAGGATATTTTGAAAAAAGTTATTTTGAAATAATAGCTCCCGAAATAACTATTTCAAAATAAGCTTATTCCTCTTCACAAGCAGAAGTTAGAATTTCAAAATAACATGCCCATTATTTCAAAATAACAGGCTTGGTAGTGTGGACGCTTGCCTTGTTATTTCGAAATAAGGGGCGTTATTTCAAAATTACTCCCCAGTGTACACATGCCCTTAGTAGTTCAAGCCTGCTTAGTATGATCCCTGTTTACATATGGTGAAAGGAAGACACACAGGGTATTTCTATACTGCACGGTTTTTCGCAAGAAATATGCAAATGAGGCAGTGTACAAAAGCCTCTTGCACAAAAAGCGGCCGCTCATTAATTATGCAAATGAGGCACTGTGATATTCCATGCTTCACCTCATTTGCATATTTCTTGTGCAAAACAGAGCAGTATACATGCAGTCAAAGAGTTAAAAGGCCTGACTTGGGAAAATGTTGAGCACATCATGATTAACTTCATTTAAAGTTTTGGTGTTCAATACCTTTGAAAATCAGGCCCAAGTTGTCTCCAGCTGGACACAGGAGCGTGAAATCACTAGATATTTTTGAACATTTGAGTCTAATGCCCAGATCCTCACAGGTTTGGTGGATCTAACTCCCACTGAAATGAATGTGAGTAAGGCTCTTAAATGTCTTGGAAAATTTGGATGTAAGTGATTTTCCAAAAGTCGCACATTGAGTCTCTGGCTGGGCACAGATCTCCTAGTTCCCTAGCCAATGTTTTAACCTCAAGGCCAAGCCCAGCTCTGTTTCAATGGTGACTAGAAAGCAATGGCATTTTAGCAAGTCATTTGGCAACTAAACTGTGTACCACTGAGTGTGGGTCACATGATTTACTCTAATTCCCACCCTGAAAATTCCCAGTTTCCTATTTTCCCCATGCTTTCCCAGCAGGACATATTGAATATGCAGATGTGCAGATGCTTACAAATACACATGCTTTCCCTGAAGCAACCACACAGACTTTGTTCTGGATATTTGGTTTATCCTAACTCCTCTAATCCCCAAAGTGATATTTAACAGATTTTTTTGTTTAACCTTTGCATGAAACACACTCTCTCTCCCTTTATGTTTAAGACTGTGTGGTTTTAGTTACAGATTGTTAAATGTCCAGAGAGCAGCCTGCAAGGAGCACCACACAAATGAAAATATATCATGATTATTATGTGCAACACTGAAATATATTCTGAATCACAACCCCACATATGCCTCCCCTAGAACAGGGATTCTCAAACTTCATTCTACCACATTCCCCTTTTGACAACAAAAATTATTACAAGAGGGAGGGGAACGAAACCCTGAGCCCCAGTGCTGTAGGGCAGAGCTGAAGCTGAAGCTGAAGCCCCAGGTGTGGGGGGGGGGGGGGGGGGGGCAGTAATTTGAGCTCTGCCATTCAGGACTGAAGCCCTCAGGGTTTGGTGCTGGGCTGTGGTGATTGGGATTTGGCTTCAGCTTCAGACCCAGCAAGTCTAATGCCAGCCTTCATGACCCCCATTAAAATGGGATTATGACCCACTTTGGAGTTCTGACCCACAGTTTGAGAACCAGTGCCCTAGAAGATGGTCTGTGTTAGTGCAGTGTACCTGTACACTGATATTCCCCCAAAGACCTAGATATGTTTACAAAGGTTCGTAAGTGTTATGGGGAAAATGAGGCAGAGAGAAACTAATTGACTTGTCCAAGATCAAAGAGCAAGACAATGCTTTTGGGACTAGAACGTAGGACTCTTGACTGTCAGTCTCCCCTCTAACCAATATAGGTACCTAGATTTCCATGTAATGAATCTGTGGGAGCAAGCAAAAGGTACCATGCTTGCCCACCAAACCACACTCAGGTAGCGTTAGAGAGAGACCAAAAGACTTTCCATTCTGAAAAAAAAAGGAAAGAAAACTCTCCATTAGCTGTAGTTATATGAGACCATTTATCCTCTATAGGAATTCTTGCATTCTCCAGCATACAATCCAAAGCACAAACTCATCCACTCATACTGACACAGACACAGGCTTGTTCTGGACTACACAGGCATACAAAGCCACATATACACACACACACACATTATGAAACACAACACCCCTGCACAACAATAAGCATCTCTCCCTGGACCTGCCAAGAAATGATCCCTCCCCCACTTCCCTCCTGCCCTCTTTATTTTCATGGGAGAACCGTTTATTCCAATGGAAGAACATTAATCTTTATTTCATAAACAAAGCCAGCTTGTATTCCAGATGAATAGTCACTCCATCCACAGAACTTCCCCTGTCCCTTTCCATCCATCATATTTAATATTTCATTAACCAAGAATAGAAGTGTACAAGATAATCATGGAAGAAATCTTCAATATTGTCAATGACCTTTTGGATGATGTTATGAAATAACTGCCTTCCAAGATTTGTTTTTTTAGATGAATTTTTGTCTCATATATGAATTCATTATAAAAAAAAACGCTACATTTTTGTGGGGGTGTTTGCTTTTCCTCTAAGTTAAATATTATAATTAAGCAATTTTATTAAGTTTGTTGGAAAAAATATCTCCCACGAGTTAATCCCTTGTGTTGGATAATTTTCTACCTAGATAAAATTCAGAATTGGGAATTATCAATAGTAAATTGCATTTGTATAATTTCTTTCATATAAGGATCATAAACATTTTACAAACTATTGTAACTCCACTGTTGAAATAGATATCTCAATAGATATCTTCCCCATTTTGCAGATGGGGAAACTGAATTAGACTCCCTATGTACTAGTGTGTCCCAAAATCCACAGCATGCCAAATGTAGCCACTATCTATGGATCGCATTTTCAAGTGTACAGGTAGCTACTTAGGCTAGATTTTTCCAAAGGGTTCCATACCTGTACATTCCTCTTATGGCAACTATTGTCTGATTTTAAAAATTGGTCAGTACCCCTATGTGCAGAGCTGTTTGGAAAATCTGTCCACTTTTCTTGGTGCTCAAAGGTCTTTTTAAATTCTAGCTCCATGTGGGGAATTAAGGGCAGAACTACATCCTTAAAGTGTCACTATGGTGAGACGAGCAGTTCTGCCAAAACTTTATCATATCTGCTGAGTTCACCAATATAAAACACGTTTTTCTTCCTCCTAGCCCAGCAGATCCAACACAGCTATGGGAAGAGTGAACTGCATTCTATTAGGGTTCCTGCCAACACCAGCAAAGCTGGCAGTTTACACCTCATGATGTTGGGAGAAGTAGAAAGAGGAAAGCTAGATGTTGACCTTCTGGGTATATTTACAGCTCTGAGGGTTTAAAAAAATGCCTTTTGAGTCCTTTCCATTATATCTTGAAAAAGGCTACATCTAGACTACAGGCTTCTTTCAGAAGAAGCTTCTTTCAGAAGAGATCTTCCGAAAAAAATTCTTCCAAAAGAGAGTGTCCACACTGCAAAAGTGCATTGAAAAAGCGATCTGCTTTTTTGAAAGATAGCGTCCAGACTGAATGGATGCTCTCTCGCATGTAAGCTGTGATTGCTATGGATGGAGTGGCCACCAGGGCACCTGTGCTTTTTCCTCTTTCCTCTTCTTCCGAAAGAACTCCCTCTTCCCCGTCCACACACGCCTTTTTGCGAAAGAGCTCTTTCGCAAAAAGACTTCTTCCTTGTAGAATGAGGATTACCAATGCCAGAAAAACCCCTCTGTTCTTTTGATTTTCCGACAAAATTCTGTAGTGTAGACATACCCAAACAGAAAATTAGGGCCTAAAGCTTCGGAGAAGGTTGTACCAATTGCCACTGTAAAATGTGAAAATCAGATGCTTCTGTGCACAGGGGCTTTTTCTGTGAGTTAATTCAGGATTCTGTACCCATTAGGGCTTGTTTGCATGACAAAAATATACCAATGTAAATACATCAATTGAGAAACTGATTGAATTAAATCAGTACAATCCACTTGTGCGGATACGCTTATTTCAGTTTAAGGATTTATCTAACATTAACTTGCACCAAAATAACTTAATCAGTTTTAATTCACACTATGAATCATTTTGTTTCAAATCTATGTGTGAACATGCTGATTGTGAAATAAAAATGCCCTGTTTCAATTCTGCAAGCTCTAAATAGGGTACTTTTGCTCTGAAATAAGAATGTCCACACCTTGACTTGCACAGAAATAACTAATGGTATGAATTAAGTTTTATTTGGTTATTTCAGTGCAAGTTTGTGTATAGCTTGATTTAGCTTAAGTTGTCTTCTTACCAACTTAAGCTAAATTAATACAAGACCGTCTTAGCCTGTATAATGGAATTCACACAAATTGCACTGATTTTAACTACAAAGGCTTCTAAACTGATTAGATTGGTACAATTTTCTCGTGTAGACAAGACCTTATTTGTAGTGCTCTGGTATTTTCTATAAATTCTGTTTATACTAAAATCCTTATTAAATATGTTATGCAAATGGGGTTTTCTTTGCATGGGAAATGGCCTGCCTAATAGTTATAGTAAATGTATAGAACTAGATAAGATGAGATAACTATAGCTTTAATTACATGTATTTTCTTTATTACTTATGAGTACTTTGTGCCTGTGCACGAATATTGCCTAATTCATAGAAAGATGATTGTATGGCCAAAGGATGGAAATGGAAGACAACAGATCTTGATTTTAGCCACAGTTCAGCAAAACATTTAAGAACATGCTTTAGTGCTTTGCTGAATCAAATACTTATTCCTAGCTGTGCCACAGACTTTTTGTGTGACCTTGGGCAGTCACGTAACCTTTCTGTGCTTGTGCTTCCATTTTTCATCTATTAAGGTGAGGGTGATAATACCTCACAGGGCTGTTGTGAGGCTTACCTTCTTAACACAGGTTTTGCTTTAAAACCTTGTGTGGAATTTGTCGAAGAACTATTATTAATTATTATTGCTATCATTTTATTATTATTTTATTTTATTACACGGAGTTTATGCAGTTATTTCTAAAAATTTTAAAGGAGAGAGAAAAATTACATTAAAATGAAACTGTTTTGGGCTTAATATTTTTCAAGGTTATTGATATTTGTAGTCAGGTGCCAGGAATTACTGATAGTTATTTTAGTAAAAGAAACAAATGGGAAACAACTGATCCCTCAGAATATCAAGTTGTTTTGAGCGCTGAAGTCAGGGGTGGGGAACCTTCTTTTGGTTCAGGGGCCACTGACCCACAGAAAAATCAGTCGGGGGCTGCACACAAGTGAGAAGCAAAAAACAAACAAACCCTCACTGACATGGCCCCCGTATTGAGGAGAAAGACATTCCCCGCATTCCCCTAACACACCAGAGGCTGGGGGGGAAGGGGGGCAGGCAAGTAGATTTTGTGTGCTCCAGCTGCGCTGGCTCCCCAGTGCTATGGAGGGAGCCCCAACCCTCAGGGGCCAAATCCAGGCAAGCCAGAGGCCGCATCTGGCCCCCAGGCCTTAGGTTCCCCACCCCTGCTCCAAGTAGTTCACTTATGGGGAGCTTAAAGCCATAATAACAGCATAATTCTGCACCTTGTGTATTGTACAGTATTTGCTATTGCATGGAGTTAGGACAAATTCTGGAATAAAACTCAGTTAAGATCTATTAATAGAAACATGGGGTGCAGTTCTGTGAAATTCTGGGAAGTGTTCAATATCCTCAGCACCTGTTGACTTCAGTGGGAGTTAAAGGTGCTGATCAGGGTCAGAAAACACCACGTGAAGGTCATCCAGCATGTTGTTCTTGTCTGACCTGTTCTTGAATCTCTGCAGAGAAGGTGCATCACCTTGGGAAGCTATTTCACTGCCGAGTTGCTCCTACTGTTGAGAACTTTGCCCTGATATCTAGCCTAATCTTAAATGAGGACTGTTATACTTGCTTACAGGCCAAAATCTGAATTTACATTTCTGTGTTTTCTTGCAAATATTGTTGCTATCACTAATCCTCTAGCAGAGCAGGGAGTTGCATTCCTTACACTGCTTGAGGGACTGATGATATCACCAACTGCTGCAGGTGAAACATCAGCTCTGAACTCAGGTGTTGGTAGACAAGTAAAGGAAGCAAATATTTTCCATTTTGCTTTCTTTCTAATGTAATGTGTTTTCCCTTTAAAATGTTTAATCCTCAATATACATTTCACATTTGTGAAAGGCCCAGCTTAAAGATTGGACGCTTTTGTGCACAGAATACATATATAGCATTGGGTGGCAGCTGCATCGGATGCTTCCCCAAACTGGTCCTATCTTTTGTTTTGTTACAGCCATGACTTCTTGTATCTTCTGTCTGATGAAAGGGGAGTTCTGAAACCCTCTGAAGAGGGGTTAATTAGTGCAAATTAAGGTGATGGTTTTTGTGATTCAAAATTGGATTCTGACACCAAACTTGTGTCAAATAAATCACCCAGCAGCCATGAGATAATATTTTGCCTTTTAAAATGTGCACATTCAGTCATTTTTAGACTTCCCATACACATTTTATTACTGATTTACAATACTAAATGATTTACTCATTTAAGTAGATGAAACTAAGAAGCTTGTGAGTTCATGTTTAAAGTTGACATGCTGCTCTCCCACCTGTTCTTCGCTCAAGTCCTCATGCATGCTGTCAGAGACTTAGATCTTGGTATTTACATCAGATACCGTTTGGATGGTTCACTGTTTGATTTGAGACGCCTTACTGCAAAGACCAAGACACTGGAGAGGCTTATCACTGAAGCGCTGTTTGCTGATGACTGCGCCCTTATGGCACACCAAGAGAACCACCTGCAGACCATCATTGACAGATTCTCTGAAGCATCTAAACTATTTGGTCTCACAATTAGCCTCGGAAAGATAGAAGTCCTCTTCCAGCCTGCACCAAACAGTGCTCCTCCACAGCCATGTATCACTATTGATGGTACACAGCTGAAGGTAGTGGACAGCTTTAAGTACCTGGGCAGCACAATATCAAGTGATGGATCCCTTGACAAAGAGATTACAGCGAGGATCCAGAAAGCCAGTCAGGCACTTGGGAGATTGCGTACTAAAGTTCTTCAGCACAAAGATATTCGCCTGTCAACTAAACTCAAGGTATATAATGCTGTGGTCCTCACCTCTCTCCTGTATGGCTGTGAAACATGGACCCTGTACCGTAGGCACATTAAGCGAATGGAGCAGTTCCACATGCGCTCCCTACGATCAATCATGCGAGTACGCTGGCAGGACCGAATTACTAACCAAGAAGTGCTTGATAGAACTAGTTCCACAAGCATCGAAGCCAAGATCCTCCAGATCCAGCTTTGATGGCCTGGCCATGTTCTCTGCATGGACGAAAGCAAGATCCCGAGGCAGCTGTTCTACGGGGAGCTGATACATGGTAGTCGCAAACAGGGACGCCCGAGGAAGAGGTATAAGGATAACCTGAAGACCAACTTGCAGTGGACAGGCCTTCAACCTCGACAATTTGAACTAGCTGCTGCAGACAGGACTAATTGGCGTTCCCTTACAAGAAAAGTAGACACAAAGTTTGAGGACGACCGCCGCCAACGCCTCGCAGCTGCGCGTGAAAGACGACATAGAGCTGTGTTCTCTCCTGTCCTGACAACCGGCGTCCCATGCCCTATTTGTAGCCGCATACGTGCTTCGACCTTTGGGCTCCGGAGCCACATGCGTCTCCACAAATGAAATGCACAACATGTCTTCCTCGGCTCCCGAGAGACAACCAACAACAGCTGCTCTCCCAGAACCAGGGAGTTTTCACAGCAATAGAAATAATGAAGTCCAGAGTATGGGAAAAAAATGCCCTATACAGCTCATGTGTGTCTAATCCAATGGTTCTGATTCAGATCTTCTGGACACACAACTGTGATCTAGAAGACTGAGCATGGAGATGGGAGTTAGGTGATCAGGAACTTCATACTCTGCAGAATACCTCAAGCATAAGGGGTTCCTAGGAGGAGGATGTAGAGCTGCCAAAATGTCTCTGCGCTGTCTCCCCTTTCCAGCTACTGACATTGAGTGCATGGCTAGAAATTGGGTTGCCAGGTGTCCGGTTTTGAACTGGACAGTCAGGTATTTGAGCTTTCTGTCTGGGAAACAAATTGAGAAAATACCGGACTTATAAATGTCCATATTTTCTAATTAAGTAAGTTTTATTATTATCATGAGTATCAGTACGTAGCTCATTGCATGAGCATGTCTATCAGCCAGGCAGTATGCAACTACACAGTAGAAAGGAGAGGGGTGGGGATGGGGACAGGGTAGGATGGAATCCCCAGGGCTGGACTCGCCCGTGCGCCCCGCCAGGACCGTGCATGGGACAGGCAGCACCCCGGGATCTGCGTGCGCCTGGGCCAGCCCCGCTCCACGCCGGCCCGCTCCTCCCCTTCCCGGCCAACCCTGCTCCCCCCGACCCCTTCCCGGACAGCCCTGCTTCCCGCCAGCCGTTCTCCCCCTCCCCATCTCCCCTGGCCAGCCCCGCTCCCTCCAACCTCCTCCCGGCCAGCCCCCTCTCCCCCCCCCCACACACATCTGAGATGAAGTGTGTCTGGTATTTTTTTGAAATCATCTGGTAACCCTAGCTAGAATTTACTGAGCTATGACTATATTTAGGTAGTAGGGTGGCTCTAGAAGAATGGTACAGTAACAGCAGTCCTGAAGTTGCTTAAATTTAAGCAGGAGGCTGGGCAGGACCCAAGCAGGCCCAGGAATTTGGGAACAGCAAATCCTAATTCCTGTGCACGCATGGCACAAGCAGAGAGGAACAGACTATTGAGTTTAATCCTGACTAGGTGTGAGACCTTAGGCAAGTCACTTAGCTGCTCTGTGCCTCAGTTTCCCCATTTGCAGAAAAAAATTACCCACCTTTTTAAATACTTAAGAGTTCTGGGCAGAAGCTGTTATTTAGGTATTCAGTGATTTTTGTTATGATTGCTTTATTACCATCCATGCCTCTGGCTTCGGCATGGCTGATCAAGCCTATTTTTTGGTCCATTTTTGATTGCTTTTAGCAAACCTGATTTCTCATTCTTCCCCTCCATTCTCTTTCTTCCTGGTTCTGTACCTCCAAGACAGCAGTCATGTGGTCTGCTGAGACTGGTAGGTATATCTTGGCATTTTCTGTATCTGAGCTTAGTGACAGTGAGACTAAATAACACTGACCAGAGGAATTATAGAAAAGCAGAAGGTTAAAGCAGCAACGAGGAAACGAGGAAAGGAAATGTGGATGTGCCAGAGGGGCTGACAAGTGCTGAGATGCAGAAAAAGGTAGCAAATGAGCATTGTAAAAGATAAAATACTACAGTGACCATACCAAAGGAGACAAGAAGCAGTATGAGCTGGAGGTGTCTATGAAGAATAACAGCCCCTTTCTCTGGAAATGGAGAGATTGTGTGGAGAAGCACAAGAAGTCAGGGAATACCACATGACAGCCAAACATGGAAGATCTGTGTTTGGGGATATTTTCAACAGATTGTTTTAACATCTTGGTAAAACCACAGCTGGAGCTGAAACAATGCAGACAGCTCTGGTTACTATTTGCTTAATAATAATTAAAGAAAAGACAAAACAACAAACTTAAATTTTGAAAGATTAACAAAAGAGAATCCACATATGCCCCAGGAGCTGAAAATTTAGTAATTATAGCTGAAAAGTTTCAGTGCAGTAGCAGTGTTAATCTGTATCTACAAAAACAATGAGGAGTCCTGTGGCACCTTACACTATGTCTACACAGCAGCATTATTCCAAAATAACATAGTCCGCGTCTATACTACAAGTAGTGATTTCGACGTAATGTTGAGCTGGAGGACTTCTTACTCTGACTCCTGTAACCTTCATTGTGCAAGAAGTAAGGGCAGTCGGAAGAAGAGTGCTCTTTCTTGGACTTCCTGCTGTGTAGACGCGCCAAAAGCTGAAATAAGCTATTTCGACTTAAGCTACACAATTGACGTAGCTCAAGTTGCGTAGCTTATTTCGGCTTTATTCCTGCTGTATAGATGCGCCCTTAGAGGCTAAGGGTGCGTCTATACAGCACCCTAAATTCAAAATAAGATACGCAATTTGCACTATGTAAATTGCATATCTTATTTCAAAACTATTTCATAATAGCTTATTTTGAAATTTGGCATGTCTATACAGTGCCATATTTCAAAATAATGCACTATTTTGAGCCATCCCTTATCCCTCTTGCAACGAAGTTTACTGGGATGGCAAAATAGTGTGCCCATTATTTCAAAAAATATTTTGAAATAACGGGTGGCTTGTGTAGATGTGGGGTAGCTATTTCGGGGTACTGGAGGTATCCCGAAATAGCCATGCAGTGTTGACGTACCCTAACAGATTTATTAGGGCATAAGCTTTTGTAAGTAAAACCCACTTCATCAGATGAATTGGGTGTGTGTATAGGAATAAAAGGTGATTTAAAATTCTGGTTGGTGGAAACTCTTATTGGCCTTGGGAAACTTTTTAAAAAATATCTCCATTGGTTCTAGCATCAGTTCAGCTGATGGAACAGTTGCAACAAGGCTTTTGAATCCTTAGCTAAAATAGTGATAAAAATAAGTCTGGCTGCTGGAGCCTATGGCTCTAGGGCCACCTATCATGCCTCTCTTAACAGAACCCAGGAATCCTCTCTACAGATACAGAATGTAGAGAACTCCTTATGGATACATGATACGGGATATACTCACACCAGGTAATGGAACTCAGAGCTCAGGTTTTGGGCTATCAGGTGAGGCTCTTTTTAATAGTATTGAAACCCTTGCTGGCTCCTGGTTTTCTGAGGCTTTGCTATTATTATTATTATTTATTAATTGTATTTGTTGTTGTTTTGTTTGTTATTATTTTATTTATTATCTGGTTTATAAGTGGGCAAATGCTTGTACTGGAAGGAAGGATCCTTCTAGACAGCAGTAAATGTTCCTGGATGCATTGGACATAGTGAGCAATTAGAAAAAAGGAATTGCTCCAGAGTCAAGTTGTGAGAATAAACAGAAGCTTGAAAGGGGCTCTGATTGCAAAGGGAGGAATGTGTGTCCAATCTCTCCCAGTCTGGAGGAAACTGGACAAGAAGCAGGAAAGATGATCACACAAGTTGCAGTGGAAAGACTTAAAACTTGTTCAGTACTTTGTTTAAAACACTTGATAAAGTGTCATACTTGGGGAACCCCCAAGTAAAAAAAAAATCAGGATCAGAAGGTTGTATAGGTAGCTAACCTTTTTTGATTTGTCATATATGATTTCAGCCATCTGAGTCAGTGTTCAACTTTTTCATAGTATGTGTCAAATCTTAGCAGATTGTTTGATGGACAATCCTAGTTATCATCGTGCAATGTTCCTCATGCAAATTCATCAATAATAGGAAAGCAGCGATGACTCTTTGATGGATTGTATTGAATGAAATAAAGTTACAGTGTTCAAATTAGAATACCTAAAATTAAGTCAATTCATATTTGGGTCCTCTGAAAATCAAGGCAGTTATCAGAGTGCCTAAATATTAATATGGGGCCAACTTTAGATATGCAGGTTTAAAAAATGTAGCACAAGATTCTTAAAAGACCCTGGGGATATCTTTAGAAGCAGATGGCAACAAAGAAGTCAAATAGCACAATGTGACCTAACAGCTCTTTGCAGAGCACCACCCAATTGCTCTGCAGGCCAAAGTTTAGGAGCGGCTTGCCTAATGCCTAAGCTGAGCTATTCAACAAAACCTTACTTGCTATTAGCACTTTAGTTGAGGCCATAAACACAATCACCAAAGAAGTTATCTGTGGGATCTGAAAGGGGGATCACTTTCACAATTCACATTTTAATCTCCACAGAGATTATTACCACTCTGCAATAACAGTCATTAGCAGCAGAATCAACCTTGAATCCTGCTGCAAGATTTCTTTCACCTTTCTCTGAAGCATTTTTTTTGTTCAGTGTTGATGGCAAGGTATTGAACTATGGATCAGTGATCTGATCCAATATGGCAATGTCTATGCTCTTTTTGCTTCAAAATGAGGTGACTGCTGTTAACTGCTACCCATTGAGATGCTTCTGGCAAATTGCTGCGGAGTTCACTGTGATATGTAATCATCAGCTTTGTTCAACCTTTCATAATTAACAATTATTTAATTAATAATGAATATTTTGTAAGTGTAGAGCACCTATTATTCAAGGTTCTTAAAGACTTTACAATCTTTAATGAGTTTAAGCCTCACAGTTCTACTGTGCAAAAGATTAAGCCATTGGTCCAAAGTCACAGATGAAGCCTTTGGTAAGTTGCTCCACAGTTGTGCCTTGGATTTCTATGGTTCTAGATATCTACACTTATTCACAGAGGTTCATATTACCCCATTCCCACATTCTTAGCAGGAAGAATCAAGAGGATGGCTGGCAGCTTACTCCATTACCAGATTCTTCCAGCACAGGGCTCTCCAGGGAGTGTTGGCTATGGGTAAACTGACAGTTACTCCTTTCTCAGTAGGTGTCGATTATTTACTACTGGATGGTACAAATCTCCCCCTTTTCTGTCTCTGTTATTAAGAGGGACCCATCACTTATAATGGGCAGTCTCTACTCCACTAAGGAAATGGAGTTCTTATATCTTCGGCTATCTCAAAACCTTGGGTTGACGTCACACGTCCCTATGCAGATTCATTGTTTGTCATGGAAATACCATCCACCCCCATACAACTTCCTTCCTCCCCAGACTGCCAAAGAGAAACTGTCCATTCTGCCCTCACTATGAAAAACACCCCCACTCCCGTTCCAACATACACAAGCAGGAGGAGGGAAGAGGTATGAGATGTGAATAATGTAGTCCTGTTTTCTTCAGACATGGATCCCGCTGTGCCTGGACAGCATGGCTTGCCTCTCGTTGGGATCTGGGTCATACAGGGCCTTTTTGTCCTCAGGCGAATTCTGGCGCTGGCAGGCTCACATCTGCCTGCCAGGTGAGACAGGTCACCAGCTGCAGGTAGAGCACATCTGGATTGTGGAGGAAGAGAAGCCTGGTACAAACAAACACAGCAACTTCACCATAGCAGGCCATAGGAATTTGGGTTAAAAAAAAGACCCCAAAACTCTTGGGTGGAACGAGCTGCTGAGTCTGGTGATTAATGTTCCCTGCTGGTGTTTATGAGGCTATATGAAAGGCAGGTACATTGCAGAAGTTGGAATGTGCATGTTTTTGGCATAACTTGACAGTCACGGGAGGGGAGCGGCAGGCTGACCTTTCAAACTCACTCCAGCAGAACCATGCCACCCAGGTTCCTCTGGCAGGCCGGAAGAGGAGGACGTGGTTGGAGGCGAAGGCATCTATATGTGGGTGTCCTCCATTGAAGCTGGGAAGGGAGAGAGAAGTGAATGGAGGGGTGGTCTAGGCATGGGTCCAGACAGGGCTGTGTGGGCAATGAGGCAGAGGGCATCTGGAGCAGTGTGACTAGATTGCCAGGCGGGGTAGCACAAGGATTTATTAGCAGATCTGGTAGCGTGTTGGGGTGGGGGATAAGTGGAGGGCCATTAGAGCAGCGAGCAGGGCCGATGTGCTGACAGGACTGGATGAGGATGGGAGGGGGGTGTTTGCCTTGGCTACCTGGGGAGTGAGTGGAGCTGGGAGCACGTGAGGCTCTGTCCGGATATTCCTGTGGCAGAGCTGCCTGGTGGGGTTGAGCAGGGAATGGTGAGGGATGTTTGAACAAGAGGAGCCTTTGAAGCTTTTCTCTCTGAGCTCTTCTCTGGACCGGCATCCCCTCCTCCCCCTATAAAGTCATTAGGCTCTGGTGCCAGCCCTATCTCTGCTCCATCTCTAGCTGTTCCAGCCAGTGCATTCACAGACCTCTTGCCCTGGGGGAACGGGATTGGGGGTATTATATGGGGTCCTTTTGAAGGGGAGGGCTATTTTCTGGAGGGGGGGGGTCTGTTCATTTGCTGCTGTCGAGGCCAGATCATTTCCGAAGCAGGTCTGCATGACAAAGGCAAAGGAGCGAGTTTCTGCCTTTGATCTCCCCCCTGCCAACCCCACACACCTGCCTGTGCTCCCTCCCTCCCCTAGCAAACAGACCGGAGGAAGAAATGCCGTGAGGAGTAGTTGTCTCTGAATCCGCACGCAGATTTGATGTGTGTGTGGGGTGGGGGAAGGGCACATAAAATGAAGATACGGTTGAGTGCATAGGTTCTGGGGTATTGCCTCCCGTGACGCATTTCTGTACGGCTGGTGCACAGTACATTTACCAGGGGGTATCACTGTATGGGGTTGTTATTGATGGAGAATATTAACATCAAGGGAACAGAGATCCTGGGAGGAGGGGGGGCATAGGTATGGGTGCCCCTTAGTTGCTGGCCTGTCCACCCTGACCCTCTCTGCAGAGCCTCACACTGAAAGTCAGCAAGCCTGGGTTGGGGGAAGGGATCCAGGTTCCCACTGTCAGATTGAGCTCTGTCCCATCCACTTCTGGAGCAAGTTTGATCAGCATCTGGCTCCTTTATAGGCTGGGATCTGACCCTTTCCCCAGTGACTCCCGTGTCCCTTCAATGCCTCTGTGACTGCAAAAAGGCCTCAGGCCAGGTCTTTCCCTTTTGGGCCATAACAACCCCCAGCACCTTCTGCTGGAACTGAGAAGGGACCCATGTAGGGGCCTTACTTGAGCCAGGGAGGAGGAAGGGGGGACTACATGATTCACACTCCGTCCCACCAGCGTCATCCCTGTTGGTGACTCTTCTTGCCCTTTGCTTTGCAGGGTCCCTCCACACAGGGGTCAGCAACCTATGGCTCTCAAGCCAAATATAGCTCAGTAAAGAACCAAATATGGCTCTTTTGTCTTTCCCAAAATATATGCAACTTCCTACATTAAAATGAAAAATTAATTCAAAACTTTAAAAATGCGTAATTACTCATGTGAAGATGGTCTTTTTTTGTCTATTTCACCTTTAACTAGAGGTGAAAGTGAGGCAGTGCGCCCCAGTAAAAACCAGCTGCGCTGAGGAAGAGCTGGCTGGGGCACTCTGCTCCTTTAAAGGACCAGCTGAGGGCGAGCTATAGGGGACATGTGCGTGCTCCCAGCCGGGATAGTGAGAGGGGCTGCTGGTGGCAGATGCCTCCATCTGGCCACGATGGCTGAGCTCCAACCCCATCTCACCGTCATGGTCTGTCCCCAGCCACCATACTGTTGGGACAGACCCTGTGGCCCAGGTCCAGCGGCCCCGCGACTGCTGCAACAACCCAGCTGTGGTGGTCTGGCTTGGGCTCTGGCTGTGGCAGCCGGGCCAACAAGGCCTCATTCGGGGCCTAGCCCCCATTTGGCCACAGTGTCCTGTCCCTAGCCCCAATTCTGGGGCAGGCCCTGTGGTCCAGCTCTCATGTGGCCACAGGCAGGGCTGGCTGCGCCCCCCACCCTGCTGCAGCATGGGTAGGAGGGGAGACCATGATCCAGCTGCAGCGATGCTGGTCCGGCCCCTCATCCAGTCACTGGTGCCCTGGTGCAGCAGCCCAGCCCCCACCTGGTAAGGTAATCCAGCCCAGCATCCTCCCCCCCACATACTTTACTTCCCACCCCCAGCACCCTGCCCTACCTTCTGCACCTCCCATACTCCCTAGCACCCTGCCCTGAACCCTTCATTCACCCAATCCTGCCTCCTGTACCCCCATACACAAACTGCACCCCCCAGAAGCAGAAGTCCCATTAAGTAATATCTGTGAGGACAATGTTTCATTTATGCTATTATTAATCATCATGTCAATTACCAATAATACTAAGTTGTATATTTTCACTCAAGCAATTGATCTTTCTTGCACTGGCTCTTTGTTGCCCCCTTGTTCGGAATTTTGATGCAGTTTGGCTCTTGGGTTTGGAAAGGCTGCCGAGCCCTGCCCCAGCACAGATCTGCAGGCGGCTGGCTAGGTGCGGGGAGCTGGACTGCACCCTGTTGCGCCATAAAGACGGAGTGCGGCTGTGGGGGTGCGATATAAGCAAAAATGAGGGGCGCCTGCTGCTTTTCTCGCCTTTTTCTTTTCTCTCCTCCCTTTCTTCTCCCCAGTGCAGTCCCTCTCCCGCTGTCCCTCCCCGTCCTCTCCTCACACGCCCCCGGCCTTCCCTTTGCAGGCGCTGCCTCCTCCTCCCCCCTCCCCAAAGTGTCACTCGCCTGGAAGTGCCGTGCATTCCCAGGGACCCCGGCGTGCGGACCAATCAAAGGCAGATGGACCCTCATAAAAGCCCTGCAGGTCCCTGCGTGCCGCGGGCCGGTCACTGGGGCAGGGAGCCAGGCGGGGGAGGGGTCTGCGGGCAGGGCTGGCTGCGCGCGAGGGGTCCCGCGCGGAGAGCTTTGGCGCAGAGAGAAGTGGGAGGGGGGCGCTCGGCTCCCGCCCCAGCAGGACCCTGATGTGAGCCCCGCGCGCCCGTTGGACTCAGGCCCCCTCTCTGGGCTTTCTCCTGGTTTTGCAGGGCGCCCTGTCTTGGAGACTGTCGGTTCAAGGGCTCTTGCAAGGGCGCCGGAGCCGGGAAAAGCGCACCATGGCTGGGACGCGGCTGCTGCTGGTCGCCGCTCTGCTCTGCAGCTGCACCCAGCTCCTGGCGGAGGCGAATTCCTGGTGGTGAGTCCCAGGTCCCTGCTGCCTCCGCGCCTTTCTCCTCCGGTGGGGGCTGTCCCATGTCACGCTCTGCCCCTGAGCTCCGGAGGCCCCTGGGACTTTGCTCCCCCCCGCCCCCCGCCAGAGGAGTCAGGGCTTTGCTTCTCCCAGATTCCACGGGCTGGGAATCGACGGGTCTCGGGCTTTCTTGCTGTACCTGCAAGAAGCCCCCAGGTCTGCCAGCCCCCTGGGAAGGAAACACACGTCCCTTCTCCCAGCCATTCTGCTTGAGGGAATCTCAGGGACCTTTTGGGATTGCCCCTCTGCGGTTTTGACTGGGGGGGGGAGGTCCTCGCAAAAGGACTTAAAGTTTCCTGTTTATTGTCACATTTTCAACAAACGCCTCCCAGCCCCTTCTAGACAGAGGGAAACGGGCCGAGTTGGAGGCAGCGCTTATTGGCACTTCATAGGAAACGGATCGCTCCCTTTTGCAAAGCCGCACCACCTCGCCCCTCTCCCCATCCCGAGTGTCTTTTTCTGTTGGAAGCCAGGTTACAAACGCGTTGTGTGTTTGCTCCTGCCAAAGCCTGGGGTGGTGGGGGTGAATTAGCATCTGGTAGAGCCGAACCAGAAGGCACGGAGGTGAGATCTGTCCCCAGCCTCAGCCCTTGGCTGGCAGGAAGGTGCTGGCACGGACGCCGTGTTAAGCCTGGAGACACTCCGAGATCGGAACTCGCGGATTGTATTTTGGTCTCTCCCCCTTCCCCTCCGTTTTTGATGTTTTCCCCCCTCATTCCAGGTCTTTGGCAATGAACCCAGTGCAGAGACCTGAGATGTACATTATAGGAGCCCAGCCTGTGTGCAGCCAGCTCCCTGGGCTCTCGCCAGGCCAGAGGAAACTCTGCCAGCTCTACCAGGAACACATGGTGTACATCGGAGAAGGAGCTAAAAATGCCATCAAGGAGTGCCAGTACCAGTTCCGGCAGCGGAGGTGGAACTGCAGCACAGTGGACAACACCTCTGTCTTTGGCAGGGTCATGAAAATAGGTAAGGGGGGGGGCAGGGCAGAGGTGGCCCGGGCAGGGCGGGGAGAGGGTGCCTGGGAGGTTTTTGCTGTCCAGGCGAGGTAGATCTAGTCGGATCTGTTTCAAATACACATTTAGAAGCAGGGCCACCCATTAGCCGAGGCCCGCAATCTTCATTGCGCGAGTTAACTCGTTCCATTTCCTGCAATGCGCGTGCTTCTTAATGGAGCAGGGAAGACACCCTCCCCCGTGGGAGCGCACCCCCGGGCACGCCCAGCCAGGCTACCCCTCTCTCTGCACGCTTGGCCGGCGTACCCGCCTGGAGGGCCTCCCTGGCTAGTTTTATGCCTTAATGCAGAGCTGGTGGGTTTGGGCGGGGGGAGGTTTTGATTGTGTCTAGTGATTGAGGGTGGCAGGGAAGAAGATAAAAGCAGCCACAGCCGATCCAGGTTAACAAATCCAGAGTCTCTGTACCCGGGAGCGCGCTGCTAAGGGGGACTCCCCGGCGTGGGAGCCCTTCTGTTTACCTGGGAGGAAGGCTGGGACAATTCCTACCCCGCTGGCGGTAAGAGGCGCATTGACGGGCCATTGCCGCCCTGGGCTCGAGGTGTGACCGGCGCGCATTGTCCTCGCCCCTTTTGAAATGCAGTCATCCGCTGGCAAGGCGCTGAGAAATCCGGGCCCGGTTTGATGTGTCCGACCGCCAGGACAATAAAGAGAAGGTGTTAAAAATGGTAGTAAAGGGCACCCCCACCCCCACCCCTTTCGTCAGGCGCTTCCCGCCCCACGAAGCCAATGATTTACTGTTGAGTAACCCATGCAGGGCGCCCCCCCATTATTCAGGGATACCACTGCATGGGGGCATGGCGTGAATCCCCGATCCAGCGCGGATACGCCTCGCTAGGCTCCCTTAGAGGGCAATAGATGCACCTTTAACTTCTTGGCCCCGAGGGCAGCCCGTGTCCGTGCTCTGAAGCAGGCACTGAGAGCAGCATGGGAGCTGCTGGCGGAGCTCGGCGTTTACACTCAGTCTGAAAAGCTCCACACCGCGCTGAGACCCCGGCTGGAGGGATGGTCCCTGGCACTGAGCCTGCAGATTCCCAACCCCTTCCTCAAGTCCCAGGCCCTGTCACATTCCCCTTCCTCCCACACACCCCTTCTGACCCCCCCGACTTTCAGTCTCCCACAAGAGCCGACCCAGAGCCCATATGCCCGCTCCTGTGCTCCTCCACAAGGACAATGAGGGATGTTGTCAGACTGGGTCAAAAGTATACCTGGGAGGGATAGATGAGTTCAAGGAGGATAGGTCCATCACTAGCTATTAGCCAAAATGGCCAGAGTGGCAACTGCATGTTCCATAATATTTCTAGCTCCTGGAAGCTGGGCCTGGATGATAAGGGGATGGCCTTGGATCAATCACTCAGTTGCCCTGTTCTGTTCATTCACTCTGAAGCATCTGGCATTGGCCACTGTCAGAAGACAGGATACTGGGCTAGTTGGTCATTGGTCTGACCCAGTATGGCCCTTCTTGTGTTCTTGAGCCATTGGATGGGAAACAGGACAGGGGGAAGATAGGAACTTACAACATTAACGTCTGCCCTCCAGGGAACGAAAAATGAACTAACTATGAAGGGACATGTTTGAACATGGAACTATTTAATACAACAACAGGAACTTCCCCCGCCACGCTTGGTTTGGATGGGTCCCTGGTGACATTGATCAACTGGATCCAAAGCATGGGGTAAATTTTGGCTCCCAGAAGAAATTACAACTCCACAGGGACAAAGGCTCAGGAAGTGTCCCCTATAGAGATGGACTCCCTTCCCCTTCAGTACCACTTCACTGATTACAGTCTTTTCCTTGACTTAGGAAACAAGTCCAAACCTTGGGGGGGGGGAAGGGGGGGGGGAGGGAATCAATGTGAACAGAAGGGAAGCACGGGCCAGAGGTGGAGGAAAAGAGGGTAAAGGAATGAGCCAAAATAGATAATGGAGAAGGGGTAGAAACAGAGAAGGGCCCTTTCCCCACCCTTTTCATTAAAGTGATCCTAGTAATTCAGCTCATACTTTGATTTTGGTGGTAAAACAGTGGTGGTCTGTGTGGGTGCTGTGATAAGTGTCCCTGATAGCTGTGATATTTATAGTGCTGTGTGTCTTGATGGCAGTATTGGTGCCTATGTTTCCAGTAGTTATGTTATGGGTGATGGTGGGTATTTATGGTAAAGAGGCTATTTTTATGCATGGTGGTGTGCATATGTGTCTAGTGGTGTGTCTGTAATTGTGACTGGTGGGGACATAGTTTGTGGTGTGTCCACCATTTAAAAACTTAACATCTAATACAGATAGATGAACCTGGCAGTCTCTGCTTCTTGTTCCTGGTACAACCAGACCGTATTTTCTCATGAGAGTGCACGCTCAGATATAAACTGAAAACACTAGAATGGCAAGAAAAGTTATACAGGTATTCCCCAAATATACAAATCTATAAATCTAAGGTCTCTATTGCACAGCACTGATAGTGTCATGAGTTACCTTTTGTCAGTGACAAGCAGGTACTTAGGATGATGTTATTGCTGCTGTCTTTTTTTCTCCTAGGCTTAGGCACATTTCTTATGATTTTTTTTTTAATGAAGTACCTTCTATAATTTCAGATAATTTGAGGAAATATGTTTTTGGTATTGGAATAGAAAGCAAGCCATTTCAATCTCTTCTGTAACATGTTGGCTGTAAGGTCATTCTTCTCTGAGTATGTACTGTGCTTTTATCTCCCATTTTTAACTTGTAGGCCTCAATTCTGTATTGCAGCCTGGTTCCTTTATGGTGTTCCAGGGGCATAAAGGGGCTGGAAACCAGATGAATTTCCTCACAGGGGAATATTGTCAGTGATATAGAGCATGTCAGAGTCTGGAGAGAAGAGAAAAGATAAGTAGTTGGAAAAAAGATGGTAGACCAAAACTGTTGGGAGAACTCTGGCCATATCAGCCAACAATATGGGCATAAATTAGAGAAGCCCCAGGCACTGGTCTAGAATAGATTATGCTGGAGGCTTCCCATAAGCATCAGAATCCAGGCAGTGCATCCTTTGTGTGAAGCCAGCTTTTTCTCTCATCCTTGTAAGATGGCCACAGCTTAGGCTGTGTCTAGACTACATACCTTTTCTCGAAAAAGGGATGTAAATTAGACACTTCAAAATTGCAAATGAAGCCAGAATTTAAATTTCCCGTGCTTCATTTGCATAATGGCAGCCGCAGTTTTTGTCGAAAAGGGGCTTTTTGAAAGAAAAACAGCTGTTTAGATGGGGATCTTTCAAAAATAAAACCCTTTTTCGAAAGATCCTGTAAACCTCATTTTTTGAGGAGTACAGGATCTTTCGAAAAAGGGTTTTATTTTCGAAAGATCCCCATCTAAACAGCTGTTTTTCTTTCAAAAAGCCCCTTTTCGGGGGGGGGGAAAAAACCTGCGGCCCTCATTATGCAAATGAAGCACGGAAAATTTAAATTCTGGCTTCATTTGCAATTTTGAAGTGTCTAATTCACATCCCTTTTTCAAGAAAAGGGATGTAGTCTAGACACAGCCTTCGGCTACGTCTAGACTGCAAGCCTCTTTCGAAAGAGGCTTTTTCGAGAGATACTTTGGAAAAAGCCTCTTTCGAAAAAGAGCACTTTGGAAAAAAGGCGTTCTTCCTCATAAAACAAGGTTTTCCATGGTCAAAAAAACTGCTGCGTTCTTTCAATTTACTTTTGAAAGAACACGGCAGCAGTCTAGATGCAGGAGAAGTTTTTTCAAAAAAAGGCCACTTTTTGCGAAAAAACCCTGTAGTCTAGACACAGCCTTAGAGTGGTAGTCCTTCGTTTATGGTTACTTGGGCTATGTCTATTATAGAAAGTTTACATCAGCACAGCTGTACTGATGCAGCTGTGGCACTGTAAGATCTCCTGTGTAGCCACTCTCCCTAGGTCATAATTAATCCATACCCAATGAGTGGCAGTAGCTATGTCGGCAAGAGAGGCTCTTCTGCTGATATAGTACTGTGCGCACTACCACTTATGCTAGTATAATTTATGTCATTCGTGGGGGTGGAATATTCACCCTCCCCCAAAAAAACTACATCTTGCAGACATACGTAGTTGTAAGATGTAGTTTGTTTAGTAAATCTGCCTTAGTTTTGTATATTTTACAGTGGTATGGCAGTCTGCCAGCATACAGATTTTGTTCAGGGATGTGCTGCACTTTAACTGATTGAGTTATATTTGTTTTTCCTGAGCATTGTTATAGGTTTTGGCGTAGTCTAGTCTCTGGTTTGGCAAGGAGCAATTTTTGATCGCTGAGGTACAGAACTTACCCTTCAGAAATTGATCCCTGTACTATATAGTAAAGATTTCATTAATTCCTAAGGCTGCATTTCTTAAAGGGAGGATAAAGAAACCTATAATGTAATTGTAAAGCATTTACTACTGGGAGTATTTTTGAGAGGAAACCATATTCTGTTTCTCTCATATTCATTCTCTCCTGACTGGGCTGTCCCAAGTTATTCAGTTTAGCCCTGGCATTTCTAGAGTTGGTTGAAAAATGATATGTTTTCCCATGAAAAATGTCTCCGCTTTGAGTTGGTTTTCCTTCCTTTTTGCCCCACCTTTTTTTCAGTGGTGAAAAGGAAAAAGGGAGGAAAAAAAAAAGTGGTGAAAGGGAGAGACGGGAGAAAAATAAAATAATGTTAATATTTAACATTTTATTACAATAATTGACAAAATTGGAAAATGAAAGAAAAACATTGTCTGCAAATAACTAAATAAATGGCTACTCTTTTTCATCATAAAAATTTAGAAATACGCTTTTTAACCCAGCCCTCATTATCTTTTTTTGCCTCACTCTCTTCCCCAAGTTTAGGTCTACCTCTCCTTCCCTTCCAGGCAATTCCCTTGAAAAGAGTTGCTTTGGGATTGGCTCACCTTTGAATCCAGAAAGGAGAGTCTGCAGCCCAAATCAGCATTTTGGGATTGCAGGGGTCAATTGTGAATGTGCCCCAGGTTTATTCCCACTACTTTGAGTGTTCAGTGGACACTGGAGGGCAGCAGAGCTCCATGGAGAAGGTACTGGAGCACCTCATTTACTTTTGTCACATACACAGAAGACTGACCCTAACACTCCCCACCATCTCCCACCCCACCCCGAAGCAGGGAGAACCTGGGAACAGAGCATAGAGTATATTCTGCATGGACAGTCACTGCTCTCAGATGGCCTTGGCATGCAGACTGAGAATGGGGGATATTAAAACAGGAAGGGTTTATTGCATTAGTCCAGATAACATTTTCTGTAACCTCTGTTCATGTTTGCTCACTTTAAATGAAAATAACTTATTAAACAAGTGACATGATCCCATGGTTGTGTGCAATAGATGTAAATCTGGGTCTGAAATGAGGGATTGCCATTGGAATGAAGGGCAGATGAATGGGGTGATAGCAGCATCCCCATGTGAGTTCAGATATAGGGCGAGATGAATTCTTCTGGGGGCCCAGGGCTATTAGAATTTTGTGAGGCCACCAGGTTCTGAGGTCGGGCCAGAATGAGGGGCTCAGAGTGCGGATGTGGGCTACAGGCTGAAGCAGGAGGGTGGGTACAAGAGGAAAGCGAGGGCTCCGAGTGCGGGTGCAGGCTCTGGGATAGGGCTGGGGATGAGGTGTTTGGAGTGCAGGAACAGGCTCTAGGCAGGGGCCAAGGAGGATGGAGAAATGTTCCCTCTAATCTTTTCCATCCATGTGCAGAATAAATTTTGTATGTGCACCGAGGTATGTGTATGTGCACCACCAGTAGAAACAAAAATCTAGCTGTGGGCACTCTACTAATCAGTTGGGTGGCATTTGAATCTCTCCTGAGCGGCTATACAAGTGCCCATTGTTTTTTAGTGCAGAAGGGAGCTCTGAACAGGAGGTTTGGGTGGAGGCGCAGGGTCTAGGCAGGACCGGTGCTGGGCCAGGCTTAGGACTGGGGCTCAGGACTGAGGCAGGGGCGGCCCATGAGCCTAGGCGAGCTAGGCAGCTGCCTAGGGCGCTGCTGGCCCGGGCGCCCGATGATGACGTCACGGCCATTGACGGCCGTGCAGGCAGGGGCACCGATTGTGCCGCCCCGCCTAGGGCGCCAGCTGCTGCAGCCGGCCTCGGGCCGCTCCTGGGCTGAGGCATGGGGTCTAAGAGGGAGTTAGGAACTTAACGTGCAGGAGGGGCCTCAGGGCTGGGGAAGAGGTGTGAGGTCTGAGAGGGAAGAGGTGTGGCGTGCAGGAGAGGGCTTAAGGCTGGGGCAGGAAGTTGGGGTGCAGGGCTCTTACCTGGGGCAGCTCCCCTTTAGTGTGAGGGGGACGCAGGTGCTCAGTGTGGCCCGTGCTGCCCTGCAAACATTGCCCTCTGCAGCTGACGCTGGCCAGGATTCCCAGCCAGTGGGAGCTGTGGGGGCGGAACCTGCAGGGAAAATGGTGGCTCCAGCCCAGCAGGGGATGTGTGTGGCACCACTGCCTCTCCTCTTCCGCCTCTGACCCCACTGTCAGCATGGCTGGATAATGCTCAGGGAAATTAGTGGCTGCAGCCCAGGGCCCTGAGCTAAAGGGGCCTTGCAAAAAGATCTGCACTTTTGGCGGGCTGGAAATCTTTTTGCAAGGTCCCTCTTAGGCTTAGCCTTTTCTTAACCTGGCTCTGTTCACTTACTTCTGTGCCACACCTTACCAAAACCTAAATAGACAGATCTACATATTTACTTTGTACTAGAGATGACCCTGAGCTAAACCTGACTGCAACTTCATGACTGATCTGGGGTGTACCATGCACCCCCAAACGTCAATGGGTTTGAAATCCAGATTTAAATTTTGCAACGTGGGTTTATGTCTACTTTATATATTCAGTATATGGATCTTAAATATACAACAGGCAGGTATGCCCAGCAGGACACTGGTTCTGTCAGATGTCTTATCCGAACATGCTGTAAAAAGCCTGGTTTACAGACCTTGTACCAGTATATTTATGTTGGTTAGAAGTTTGATTTTTTTAATTTTTTATTTTTTTACTGATATAGCTATACCTGGTAAAACCCCTTCAGTGGATACATTTAACCGATATAAAAATGCCTCGTATCAGTGTAGCTTATTCCCATTCTGTATAGGAATAAATCAACTATATATTAGAGAGATGTGATGGATGAGGTAAAAATTTTTAGTGGACCAACAAGTGTTAGAGCTTACACAGAGCTCTTCTTCAATTCTGTGTAAGCTTGAAAGTTTGTCTCTTTTACCAGCGGAAGTTAGTACTAGAAAAGATATTACATCACCCATCTTTTCTCTCCAATATTCTGTGACCGACAGGCTCCAGCAACGTGGCATACTATACCTGTCTGTTGCAGTGTTGTTGTAGCCATTCTAGTCCCAGGTTTTTAGTGAGCCCTGAAGAAGTTGTTCCAATAAAATATATTCTCTCACCTTTGACTCCACGGCCCCCCTCCCCCACAGCTCTCTGTGACCGGGAATGGCACACTACAGCCACTTGGAGCTGGGGGGGAGGGGAGGAGAAGGTTATGCCTGTGGATGATCAATGCCAGCAAAATGTCTCCCGGCTCACCAGCAGATTACCCTAATGGGCAGAGTCAAAGGCTGCTGACTAGTATGGATAAGGCTTAATTCAAAGCAGAACTTGGGCTGCAGCTCCAAAACCCAGTTTCATTATTATAAGCAGCCCAAGTTCTCATCTGGTTTATATACAACTAAATGGGAGAATGGTGCCACTCAAAAGATTAGGGAAACCTGTCAGATATATTATAGTGCGGATGCTGCGCACACCACACGTGCATTGTGGCATAAATGATGTGGTACATTCATACAAATATCTGTCTACTGGAGGCTGGACCTGTTTCACAGCTTATTTAGTAGCTTTTCCACCCCTCTTTCTAAACAAGGAAATCAATGCAATAACAACAGTTGACATGCTGTGTTGAATTAAGTAGAAAAACAAAAGCCAGACATAATAACACATCTTACTTTGCCTATGAGAAAGTGATTCTGTGAATCATTCCTACTCTCCCCATAGTCCAGCAGAAAATGTCACAGATGATTATATACCTCTGGGTGTGGGGCAGGGGTTCTCTTTATATGGTAAGTCTTGTCCTTGTTTGCATTTCACTAGAAATGTTTCCCAGCAAACCACTTTCTGCAAGGGTGGTGCCCCTCACAGTTCTGCCTTTGTCTTGGGTCATTAACCACTAAACTGGCGATAAGTTGCTAATAATGAGGGTTTCTCTGGATGTGCAAATTGGAATATAAGGACACCCAAAGCAGGGGCTCAGTCCTGCTGAGGGGGATTATAGGCCTTATGCATGATTTACAAAGTACTTTTAAAATAGTCAATTTTTGGTGACACTCTAAGGTTATGTCTACACTGCGGAGCTATTTTGGGATACCGGAAGTATCCTGAAATAGCTATTCCGCATCTTTTGAGCACACCTGTTATTTCAAAATATAACAGGCTCACTATTCCAATGTCCCTGTAAATCTCGCTCCACAAGGGTTAAGGGACGTTTTGGAGTAGTGCTTTATTTTGAAATTTGGCCCTGTGTAGACAGGACCAAATTTTGAAATAAGCTATTTCGAGGTAAGGGTGCTCTGTAGATACATTCTAAAGCTATATCTCACCATAAGAACTACAGTGGAACAGCAACACTACTAAGGCTGTACAGCTGGGCTGTGTCTACACTGGCATGATTGTCCAGAAATGCTTTTAACGGAAAAGTTTTCTGTTAAAAGCATTTTCGGAAAAGAGCGTCTAGATTGGCACGGACGCTTTTCCGCAAAAGCACTTTGCGGAAAAGCGTCGTGCCAATCTAGACGCTTTCATAAAAAGCCCCGATCGCCATTTTCGCGATCGGGCTTTTGCGGAAAACAAATCTCAGCTGTCTACACTGGCCCTTTGCAAAAGTTTTGCGCAAAGGGACTTTTTAAGCAGGGAGCAGCATAGTATTTCCGCCAAAAAGCACTGATTTCTTACAGCAGGAAGTCAGTGCTTTTGCGGAAATTCAAGCGGCCAGTGTAGACAGCTGGCAAGTTTTTCCACAAAAGCGACTGATTTTGCGGAAAAACTTGCCAGTCTAGACACAGCCCTGTAGTGTAGACACTTGGTACAGAGATAGAGGGGGTTTCTATCCCTGTAGTAACTCCACCTACTTGAGAGACAGTAGTTAGGTCAAGGAAAAAATTATTCCATCCACGTAGTGGTGTTTATACTTGGTTTGGGGGGACTTAGATAAGGCTATGTCTATACTGCATTTTTATTGTTAAAACTTTTGTCGGTCAGGAGTCTGTTTTTTTCAGACTCCTGACCGACAAAAGTTTTAACAACAAAAAGCACTGTGTTGTTGGGCAGGAGATGCTCTCTTGTTCACAAAGCTACCGTCACTCCTTGGGCATGGTTTTATTTTGCTGGCAGGAGAACTCTCACCTGCCGGCAAAGTGCAGCTATATTATAGTGGCAGATCTGAAGTGGCATAGCTGTGCTCTGTAAGATACACTGTGTCTCTTTGGGTGAATTTTTCACACCTCTGAGCGACATAGCTAGGGTGAACTAAGTTTTAGGTGTAGACCAGGCCTAATGCAGCTGAGAATATTAGGGGACAGTTTGACACTGAGATTTGATACTAGTACTTTGGATCTGTAGCTCTTCATGCTTAGGTTGCTGGTTCAAATGAAGCTCAGGCAATCATTCTCCGTATCACGTGAAGGCGCGGTTTGGTGATATACATGCAGGCTTGCTGAAAGGAAGCAATTGCCCTGGGCCCGATTGATTCAAAGGGGCCCAGAGCTCCCAACTGCAGCTTCTGCTTCAGTAGCAATGGCAGCAGCCAGGAGCAGCCTTTGAATTGCTGCCGGAGAACCACACTGGGTGCTCTGTGCAACTTTGACAGCTGGGCTAGGGGGTGCACTGCTGTCTGGGCAGTGCTAAGGGCTGACTGTCCTTGGCCTCACCCCTTCCATCCTCATCCCTGCACTTTCTGGGGTGCAGAGACTCCTCCCTGACCTTGCCCTGCGGCCTGGGGTGGCTGTCGGCTTCACTGCATACACGCAAGACTCGGAGAGTGTCATTTCAGTTCCTTATTTTTATTTTGAATGTTGACATTTTTGTTAATGCTGTACAACACACTGACGGAGATATGATCCGTGTCCCAAGGCATTATAATCTAAACTGGACAGACGGTACAGTTAAGATATATAATTTGAGGTGGAAACCTCAAAGCAGGGTAGTTCCTAGAGTACAGGTATTCAGCTCCTTAAAACACCACCACTGACACTAAGAGCTTATGTGAACAAGAAAACTGTTGATCAGCTAACATAGGTCTTTTCTATATAAGAACATTTTTAACGGTGATAATTATATAGTTATTCAAGTATGGTTAGGGTTGTAAAGGCATGGTTTCTTGTACAGACATTCTTACTTCAGTTTAAAAGTGTCTTAATTTGGTTTAGCTTAAGCCAATTCCTAATCGACTTTAGCTGAAAGAAAATAAAGTAGGTTTTAACTGAAACAAAAGTGTCTATTCAGAGGTTTACACCAGTTTAACTAAATTAGTTTAAAATCACCTTTAATTAAACCAGAGTAACTTTCTTGTGTAGACAAAGCCTACTTGCACTTCGTCCCCACTTATTTGCAATCTCGCCATACAGGCCAAAAACTAAATGGCTGTGTCTACACTGGTGCGATCTCGCACAAAAGCGGCCACTCTTGTGCAAAAACTTGCTGCCTGTCTACACTGGCCGCGTGTTCTTGCGCAAATAAACTGATGTTCTAATGTATAAAATCAGGGCTTCTTGCGCCAGAACTCTGACGCTCCCGCTCAGGAATAAGCCCTCTTGCGCAAGAGCTCTTCCAGAAGAGGCCAGTGTAGACAGGCAACATGAATTTCTTGCACAAGAAAGCCCTGTGGTTAAAATGGCCATCAGAGCTTTCATGCGCATTTCATGCGCAAGAGAGCGTCTACACTGGCATGGATGCTCTTGCGCAAAAGCACATCTCTTGAGCAAAAGCACATGCCAGTGTAGATGCTCTCTTCTGGAAGAGTTTTTGCAGAAGAACTCTTCCGCAAAAGAGTTTTTTGCGTGAGAATGCTCCAGTGTAGGCATAGCCGATTTGTCTGGAAAGTGTACTACCCTCCCACTTCTTTGGCATTCTCTCCAGGTCAAGATCAGAACACATTAATGGATCCATGCCGGGGGAAGCTGTCACTTCTATGGATAGAGGCCTTACTCTATAATAAATAATAAATTTATTAATAATAGCCTTTTACTGATAGCTCCTCAATACATACACCTCCTTCCAAAATGAGAGCATTAAATGTTTTATTTTTCACAGTGTATATCCTTATCAGGAAACAATCTCGGGCCATAAAAAAGATCCCAGGTGTATCAGAGACCCAGGTTTGCTACTAGTACTGACTACCTGAAACTGCTGGGATAGGATAGTCAGTCTTGTGGATGGGCTCCTTAAATGCAAACAAAATGAGGAATGCAAACCTCTGTTATGAACAGCTCCTGAATTACCCATCCTGTCCATCTCCTATCGGCCAGTGCAGAATTGTTCCTTACAATATATCTTTCCATCCTGTTCTCAACCTAATTTTAAATGTCCTGTGCCACTGGGCTCACACCACTTTCCATTGCTGTACAGTCTATTAGGTCTCCCCATGAAGGGTTCTGTATTTATCAAAGGAGGTTTGTCTTTTGTTAATCTTCTTCTCCTCCTGCTCCCCCAGGTAGTCGAGAGGCTGCATTCACCTATGCTGTTAGTGCCGCAGGCGTGGTGAACGCCATCAGTCGTGCCTGCCGCGCAGGGGAGCTTTCCACCTGTGGCTGCAGCCGGACAGCCCGCCCCAAGGACTTGCCCCGCGACTGGCTGTGGGGTGGCTGCGGGGATAATGTGGAGTATGGCTACCGTTTCGCCAAGGAGTTTGTGGATGCCAGGGAGAGGGAGAAGAACTATGCAAAAGGGTCAGAGGACCAAGCTCGCACACTCATGAACTTGCAGAACAATGAGGCTGGTCGCAGGGTAAGCTGTCCTTTCATTTTGGTTGGAGCAGAGGCAGATCAAAAACTCATTGTGTGTTTGGGTGTCAAGTCACTCATGATTGGTGATGAGGAACAGTATTAATCCACTATGAGTCAGAGGATAAACCAGTAACTGGCTTGGTATGGTGCATGCTCCTGGTTTCACCATTCCTTTGTGAATCCTAGAGTCAAGATCAGTTTTCCCATTATTTTGCCTAGGATTGATGTCCAGCTAATCTGACTTATAGTTACCCTGGTCAGTCCACTTGCCCTTTTTGAATATTGGCATAATATTAACTCTCTCCCAGTTTTCTAGAATTTCCCCAGTATTCCAAATTTTGTTGAAAATGAACATCAGTGGGCCAGAGAGCTCCTCAGCAAGCTTTAAGACTTTTGGGTGCAAGTTATTCAGGCTTGTTGATTTTAAAAATGTTTAGTAGATGTTGTCCACTCTCCTCCTCAGTTACTAATGGATTAGAAAGTACTTATGTATCCTGTGATATGAGTAGATCATCCTACTTGTTTCAAAATACATATCAGAAATATTTGTAAACACTTCTGTCTTTTCTCTATCATTATTAACAATTTTATTCTCTCCAGTTAGTAACAGGCTTATATCTTTACTAGGATTCTTTTGTTCCTAATATAGTTTTAAAACCCTCATTATTGTCCTTAGCTGTGCCAGATATGGATTTTTTCCTGATCTCTTTAGCTTCCATTATCAATTTTCTGCACTTCATAACTTCTTATTTATATTGATTGCCATCTATTTCTCCCCTTTTCCATGTGTTATATGCTAATTGCTGCTTTCACTTTGCTACTGAACCAGGATGGTCTTTTATTCAAAGTTTTTTTTTTTTTTTTTTTTTTTCTTGATTGTGGAATCCTCATGTGTCATAAGCACAGAGATAAGTCTACTGCTATGGGCTTTTGCATTCCTGACCACTCCTTTTGGAAAAACAATTTTGAGGTAAATTTACCATTGGTGAAATACGGCAGGCTGACAGCTGTAACACTTAATGGTCTTTTATTCTTGGAAGAGCTGAGGAGCTTGGGTTATAACCGTCCTTGTTTTGGAGAAGTTGCTGCAATTTTTTTCATTAAACAACCATATGAATGTTCAAATATTCTCACTAGTTCTAGGATCAAATATAGCAAATGGCAGCGAGTAGATTAGGGATTCATCTAGACTGCAATAATAGCAGGGGATCAAATTAGTAGACATTTGTCCCACGGCACGGTTAAAATGCAGTTGTCATGTGAACAGGAATCTAACTGTGTCACAACCTCAAACAGAGCTACAGCTTTATATAGAGCACAGTTGTATCATGGTCCAGAGACTCCAATTAAAACAGTCAGGTCTTGTCTTCAGTACAAGGCACAATCATGTTTCATCTGTGTTTGGGCTGCTGTTTTGTACATGGTTGTGGTTATGGCTGAATTTGTAGATAGTGATGTAAGGGTTAGGAGATTTCATGGTTTGCAGTTAGTGGCTAGTCTGAACAAAGGCTTTATCCAGGGACATATTGCATTCTTTATCAGTAGTAGTCTTTAAATCGAGACTGGGTGTCTTTCTAAAAGATATGCTGAAGGTCAACCACAAAATGTTGGGCCTAATATGGAAATCCCTAGGTGAAATTCTATGGACTGTGTTATGCAGGAGATCATGTTAGATCATCCCTTCTGATCTTAAAATACAGAAAAGAACATGATCTGAATATCTCACTCTAAAGCTATGTGTATATTAGCTTTCACTTTTTGTTGGTAAAAATTTGTTGGTCAGGGGTGTTAAAAACATTCTCCTGACTGACATAAGTTTCATTGGCACAAGCGCTGGTATGAACAGTGTTATTTTGGCAAGCCAGGGGCTGCATCCAGGCCTTAGGTTCCCCTGCCGTGCTCTAGGGACTGTTGTCTACACACACACACACACACACACACACACACACACACACACACACACACACACACACACACACACACACACACACACACACACACACACACACACACACACACACACACACCTGTGCTTGAGCCTGGCAGACTGCCCAGAGTGGTAATACACACACACACACACACACACACACACCTGTGCTTGAGCCTGGCAGACTGCCCAGAGTGGCAATCCACACACACACACACACACACACACACACACCCCTGTGCTTGAGCCTGGCAGACTGCCCAGAGTGGCAATCCACACACACACACACATTCCTGTGCTTGAGCCTGGCAGACTGCCCAGAGTGGCAATCCATGGAGACCAGTCCATGGAGTAGTAGGGTTACCAGATGGCTTTCAAAAAAATACCAGACATACATGATCTCAGAATGGGGCAGGGGGGAATGGCCAGGATGGGAGCGGGGCTGGTCAGGAGGAGGTCAGGGGGAGTGGGACTGATGGCGGGGAGGAGGGGGGACCGGCTGGCAGGAAGCAGGGCTGGCCAGGAGGGGGTTGGGGGAGCGGGGCTGGCCAGGGAAGATAGGGGAGAACCGGCCAGCGGGGAGCAGGGCTGTCCAGGAGGGGGTTGGGAGGAGCGGGGCTGCCGGGGGAGACTGGGGGAAGGAACCAGCCGGCGAGAAGCAGGGCTGGCTGGGAGGGGGTTGGGGGAGTGGGGCTGGCCAGTGGGGAACCAGCCGGTGGGGAGTGGGGCTGGCCGGTGGGGAGTGGGGTTGACCCGGGCGCATGCAGATCCCGGGGTGCTCCCATCCCACGCACGGTCCCGGCGGGGCCCACGGGCAAGTCCGGCCCTGGGGATTCTATCCCGGCCCGGCCCCCCTCCTCTCTACTGCATAGCTGCATACTGTCTGGCTGGTAGACACGCTCACACAGTACGCAACGACGTACTGATACTCATGATAACAATAAAACTTACTTAATTAGAAAATACCAGACACTTATATGTTCGTTATTTTCTCAATTTGTTTCCCAGACAGAGAGCTGAAATATCGCACTGTCCGGTTCAAACTGGACATCTGGCACCCTATGGAGTAGTGGCCCAACCCGCTTCACTACACCTCTGACTTGTTCACACTGCAGTAGACCTCTATATTGTGCTAAGTTTTCACGTTAAGGATTTTGTGCTTGGGAATCTAAAGTAATATGGGATCATGGCACACCATATATTTGGAAGTACAGACAGAAAATAAGGGGAAGAACATGAGAGAGTCAGAGAAGTGGGGACCATATAAAAAAACCACAGCATGGCTCACTTGACCATATGCAGTATCCATTCTGTGAGTGATCAATGGTCATTGGCAAGTGTCCTTCAAGTTCTAATCCTATTCTGATTTTCAGGTAAAACTGCATGGCTATGTCTACACTCGCGGCTTCTTGCGCAAGAACATTTTGCGCAAGTGTTCTTGTGCAAGAAGTCTTGCGCAAGAAAATGTCCACACTGCCATGTGCGAGCTGTGCTTTTGCGCAAGAGCTCCCATGGCAGTGTGGACGCTCTCTTGCGCAAGAAAGCTCTGATGGCCATTTTAGACATAGGGCTTTCTTGCGCAAGAAATCCCTGCCGAGCGTCCACACTGCCCTCTTGCGCAAGAGCCCCTGCGCAAGAGAGTTTACACCTGATAAAAAAGAGCGTAGCTCTTGCGCAAGGAGCCCTCTCTTACCACACCGTACTGTAAATTTACTTGCGCAAGAACGGGCGGGCAGTGTGGATGCTCTGCAGATTCTTGCGCAAGAACGGCCGTACTTGCGCAAGAAGCCGCGAGTGCAGACATAGCCCATGAGTGTCTCTCTTTTGGTTTGTGGACAGTCTGAACTGAGGGAAGAAACTCTACCCCCTTCCCCTGGTTTCTAAGCAGAGTTTTGCCAATCTTGATTCAGAGGCAGAGTTTTTGTGTGCGAGAGGGTTCTCCCTGAAGCCTGGTTTATACGAGCAGTGGGTGAAGTAGGAATTTTCCCCTACACAGGTTAACAGGAAGAGCTGGGAGTAGGTGGGGGGTTGGGATGTGAAGAGAAGAATGTTCTTTTCTGTTTCAGACAGAGTCTTGACCCCATCAACTTTCCACTCCACTCTGGAGTTTCTGAGGTACTGGCTCCTGGCTTTATTGCCCTTGTTTGTTTGTTTTGACTGTTATCTCAACATGTCCTTTCCTTCCATCTGTCTTTTTCTCCACTTGGTCTCCATTTCCCTGTCTTATTCCCCCAATTTCTTATCTGTCTCGCTGTCCTCAGTCTTTGGCAGTCTGTCCTTCCGCACTGTTTACCCAGTCAACATACAGCAGGCTTCAATCATCAGTCACTCCATCCGGTGCCAGGTGAGGCTGGGAGGGGGCCATCTAATTAACCACACAGGAATTCTCCATTAATTCTTTTCCCATCCCCCTTCTTGTGCGAGAGGAATTAGAAAGATACTTGGGCTTGTGGAATGGGGGCTTTAAACATATCCATTAAATGTGCTTTCAGGGCCATCGATCAGACCCAGTCTTTACAGCTTCATGTGGGGTCTGTTATTCTTCACCTTGATCCTACCTAAGCCAGTGAAGAACTTCTCCCACCCTCACCTCATCCCAGTAGCTAAGGGACAGAGAAGAGGAGAGTCATTTTGGGACTAATGCAGTGATTCCCAGAGTTAATGGATGGAGGTTTGTGTATCTAAGCAAAGTGGGACCAGGCTTACTTCTCCTTAGGGGCTTGTGATGTACTGGTAGCATGCACATTCCACAGCATAATCATTACCCAGATGTTTTGAGAATTGGCCATTTAAACTCAAGTCAGAGTATATGCTGAAAGTCCCATGACAGTTAACTGAGAGGGATCAAGTTGCAATGTTTTTCTAAAGGAACAAAGCCAAGGATTAGGAAGAAACAAACTATTTATAAAAACATATGCAAGGGCAACAGAAGCATGAGTAGTTTGGAATTTGACCCAACAATAACCAAGATGTGTTAACACAAATGTATAACAAGGAGACAGGCACATCAGTTACGATTTAGGAAGTATCTGGTGCTTTGAAAATTCAAGTGTAGTTCAGTCTTGTACAGTACAGTAGTGGTCCTTAGGAGCAATGTGGTTGGTGTTGCACAGTTATAGTCCAATCCTCCAAGGCAAAGTCCGGAAGCTTTAGATCATAGCTGTTATGTTATATGATAAAGGGCAATCAGTAACTAGTATTAGCAGCAGTACTGTGGGATCCCTAAACTAGTTGAGAGATTGGTTCCACTTACACAGTTCTGTTCATAATGGATTTACCACCGAGGAGGCAGATGTGGTTCTATAACATTCTTGTAGCTCCAAGTTAATGAGTTTAAATTCAATGTAATGAGCAAACCCAATCTGTTTCATTTTTTTCCACTGGTTTTGAGCTTTTCTGTTCTTGTGGGTTTTTTTAATGCCTGTCTCTCATTATGCTAAGAAGAATCATGACTCTTCTCTCTCACATCAGCTACATCTACCAACCCCTCTGATTGGGGGGAAGGGGCAAACGGGGCAATTGCCCTGGGGCCGGGTGATTCAAAAGGGCCCAGGGGTCACAGCCCCTGCTGCTGCTATTGTGGCAGCCAAAGCCCCAGGCTCTTTTAATCGCCTTGCTGTGCACTGCAGGTGGCTCTGAGGGTTGCAAGTGGCCGGGCGGCTGCTCACTCCTGGTGCTAAGGAGGGCTAGCTGTCCCATCCTCCCTTCTGCCTGAGGGCCCACCCCTTCTGGGAGCTTGGAAACACCCACACAACCTTGCCTAGGGGCCCACAGAGGCTGTTGGCACCCCTGACATCTACATGCATGCTTTTAAGAGATTAATGCATACAGGACTAAATTAAAAAGAAAAGAAATAGGGGACTGCACCCCCTGCTCGCTATGCTTGCGAGCCCCCTTCTCTCTGGAGGTAGGCAGCCCTGCCTCTCCCCCTGGCTGCTAGGGAGGGACGGGCTGAGGCGTGGCAGCTCCGGCCTGCCTCCTCCCCACACCGGCCATCAGGCAGGGCTGAGGCCAGACCAGCCTCTGCTCTCCTCTGCCCGGCCCCCGGCTGCCAAGAAGGACCTTGGCTGCACCATCCCCAGTTCTTCCCTCCGGCCGCTAGGAAGGCCAGGCCTGAGGCCACGGCAGGGCCAGGCCTGAGGCCACGGCAGTCCCAGTCCCCTCACACTCCTCTGTGTATTGAGGGAGACTGGGCTGTGTGGATGACTGATAGGGGTATGTGTGTGTGGGTGGGGTGGGAGGGTTCTGAGGAAGCTGTTTGTGGGCAAGGGAACTTACTAAGGACTCTGCAAGAAGGCTGGAGGGGGCTGGGAGGAGGCTGAGGGCAGTATGAGGAGACTGGGGAAGGCTGTCTGAGGCCAGTGCTGGGAGATTGGTTGGGGTCTGGGAGGAGGCTGGGAGCTTTGAGGGGAGGCAGCCTGAGGGCAGTGCTGGGAGATTGGTGGGGGACTGGGAGGAGGCTGTGGGCAGCCTGAGGGCTGTGTTTAGTAGGGCAGGGCTTGTGCTCAAGAGGCTGCTCTGTCCTGTCTGTGCAATCTGGCGGGAGAGGGGGGAAGAAGGGAAGCGCAGGGGTGCCAGTCCTCTCTACGTGGAGCGCAGCAAGGTGCAGGTAATGCAGTCTGTATGCATCACTCTGGGGCACTGCATCCTGCTGAGGTAGGGAAAGCAGCAGCGCAGGGGGTGCTGTCCTGTCCTCTCCTCTGTGCAGTCACTGCCACAGCTCTGCTCATAGAGCCTGGGGCTGCCCACTCATCCACCTGCTGGGAACCCAAGGGAATGAGATGACAGGTCAGTGTGGCGACTTCTCTGGGCAGCTCAGGGGTGATCTGTCAGCCATGGTAAGTGCAGCTGCTGGGGAGGGGTGAGTTTCCGCAGGGGCAGCCGGACTCCAGGTGGTTGGGCACCGTGCTCTGGGTCCCCAAGAGCCTGGCAGCAGGGGAGCCCCCAAGAGTCCGTTGCTGGCACACAAGCCTGGCTGGCAGCCCTGCTCCTAGCACCTGTCCCCGAGCTGCTGTCATGAGCCTCCTGGCCCCTGGGCTGTCACAGCTGCGATGTGAGGTCTGCCGGCTACTGTGTCAAGTTTCTTGGCATTGAAAGCCCTGTGGGGTGGGGGTGAAGGAAGGGGAGTAGGGGCTTGGATTAAAATACCAATTCTAAGTTGTGAGGAGAAACAGCGAGGTTGACTCGAGCTGAGGGATTTCGCCTCTTGCTTCACTGGGGAGGAAGGAGAGAGGGAGGAGGCAGACGGGATGCAGGGTGACATGATGATGTCACTCTGTTGTTCCACAGGAGAAGGTTTTTTTCTACATAGAGAGAATTAATTTTGGGTGTCCAGCTTGAAACACTTGAGCTGGATTTTCAGAGGTGCTGCACACCCGTTGATGTCTGAAAATGAGGCTCAAAACAGCTCAAGTTGGGCACTCCAAAAATGAAGCTCTGAAAACTAGTAGTTTCTTTTTAAATGTTTAAAATGTATGCCAGCCATACTGTGACACTAGTAGAGGAGAGTGAAGCCTGGTCAACACTTAAAATGCAGATTGATATATCAAGATTGCTCAGAGATATGAAAAATTCATGCTGTAGCTATGCCAACCTTTCTCCCAATGAAGAATGCTTGACCTAGCTATTACCACTCTGGGAAGTTGATTATCTGGTGACAGAAAACTCCTTCCATTGCTGTACACTGTGTGTGTTTATACTGTGGCTGAGTTTGACACTGGCTTCTTTTCTATGCCATTGTGGTCCCCTTTGTGTAGCTAAACCCTTAGGCTATGTCTACACTCGCGGTTTCTTGCACGACTAATATGCAAATGAGGCTAAGCGTGGAATATCGCCGAGCCTCATTTGCATACCTAATGAGCCACCATTTTTTCAGAAGAGGGAAGAAGGAGCGTCTACACTGCCCCTTCTTGCGCAAGAAAACCCTCTTGCGCAATGTCGTTCTTCCTGAAAAGTAATAGGTGTAGCAGCATTGCGCAAGAGGGTTTTTCTTGCGCAAGAAGGGGCAGTGTAGACGCTTCTTCTTGCGCAAGAGCCTCTTCTGAAAAAAAAATCGTGGCTCATTAGGTATGCAAATGAGGCTCGGCGATATTCCACGCTTAGCCTCATTTGCATATTAGTCGTGCAAGAAGCCGCGAGTGTAGACATAGCCCTAGAGTTTATTTTCGTGTTAGAGGAACAACTCGTGTAAAAGTTGCATTCAGCTTGTAAACACTATGCTGTTATTATTCTCAGTATGCAGAATGGTGACACACTGAAGAAACAAGAACTGTCCTTGGAGAGTGAATGTCTTGCTTGTACATGCTTACTGTGAATCTGTTAATTTTCCACATCATTATTACAGTTCCAGCTGTTCCTTTTTGAGAGAGTGACTTCTCCTGAACTTAGAGTTAACAAAGCTCCTGAATGGGGATAGAAGATAACGGTCTGGGTACATGGATTTATTCCAAGAGGATATGGACCTAATTCTAGAACTATAGCATCATTGACCTGTTTTATGTATAAGATGCATTCACTGCAGCAGAACATCCATGGGCTTTGAGGGGAGAAGACTGGGGAGTATTTCCAATAGTAGGGCCCTTTTCCCCTGGCTGTTTCCTGTGCTTGACTCGGCCCTAAGGCCAGGAACTAGCAAAGATAAAGTGGTTGGCAGGCCCATGTTTATGTGGACCATGGACAGAATTGGTAGTGTTAGGGGGGGATCAGTTTTTACTGAGGATGGCAATGCCAAAGGACTAAGAAGGCTTTTGTCTGTTCTGGGCAGAGAGGACTAGGGGGATAATCAAGGTCCAGTCAAGTACACAGGAAGAGGAACTCAGTGCAGTTATGCCAGTCCTCAGTGCTTATAAAAGGTTAATGCAGCTCTTGTCTGATTCCATCTGCTCTCCCTGCAGGCTGTATACAAGCTGGCAGATGTGGCTTGCAAGTGCCATGGTGTCTCAGGTTCCTGCAGCCTTAAGACCTGCTGGTTGCAGCTGGCAGACTTCCGCAAGGTGGGTGATCTGCTGAAGGAGAAATATGATAGTGCAGCCGCTATGAGGATCAGTCGCAAGGGCAAGCTGGAGCTGGTAAACAACCGCTTCAACTCACCTACGCAGGAGGACCTGGTCTACATTGACCCCAGCCCTGACTATTGCCTGCGCAATGAGACCACTGGCTCACTGGGCACTCAGGGCCGGTTGTGTAACAAGACCTCAGAAGGCATGGATGGCTGTGAGCTGATGTGCTGTGGCCGGGGGTATGACCAATTCAAGAGCATCCAGGTGGAGCGCTGTCACTGCAAGTTCCACTGGTGTTGCTTTGTCAAGTGTAAAAAGTGCACAGAGATCGTCGACCAGTACGTCTGTAAATGAAAGAGCCACCAAAGCAACAAATCTATATTATATAAATCTATATAAATATATTTTATATTTGTATAAATAAATAGATGATAATAATTAAAGATGCTTATTTAAGAGACATTTTGGTTTTGAAATTTCCACATCGGACTGGCCAGTTTGCCACTCCGTTAATTTAGCTGCGGAGCAAAGGAGGGAATTTGCCCTTAGATCCTTCTCCCCCAGAGTGAAGGGAGCCAAAGAGTTGCTCAGAAGGAACTCCCCTCATAGCCATCTCACTCCAGAAGAAAAGGGTGGATTCATGGTCAGAGAGGTGAAGGAGAAGGGTGGGTTTCCTTTGCTATTTTATGGTTTAAAACTGAAAAGTTTGTACGGTGTTGGACATCTGGAGTCATAACCAAACATGGAGGTGTCTTAGTTTTTCATGTTCCAACCCTTTCCTCCCTGCCCTGAAGCCCTTTGGACAAGCAAAACAAGAGGACTTGGACCCATTTTCTGTTCTCTATAAACGACATGCTAGTAGTGCTTTGTTAAACAAGATGGAAAATCACCCAGGGCTCATGCTGAAGAAGAGTATGGATTTAAATACATGGTACCATATTGAGTTCTTGGAATGAGCCCAGAGCAGGGACTCCTGCACTGTGTTGGGGGGACCACTTTTGTTCCAAGCGAGGAGGAAGGTGTGATCTTCAATTGGGAAGTACTGCTGTATCCTGAGAGTTTAAAAGAAATTAGCAGCTAGCTCTTCTGTACCTCAAGGGCAAAGAGAAAATCCTGCCAAAGCTCTGTCTAAGCTGGTTTGTCAAGGAGATCCTTTTTCCCTCCACTGAAACCCACTTTGTCTTTGTGGGTGAGGAGTTGCTACCTGTCTCCTGGGTCTATTGGACTCTTTGGGAAAGAAATATACTCCATGAGTGTGTCAATGGAGCATGGGTGAGAGACATACATACACGCATGCCCATGGGACTGGATGAACACTACACCCCAGTCCTCACCATTGTTGCCATTTCTCTCCTTTGAAGTGGACACTCAAGGTCACGTTGCCCAGTTTTTTGCAATCCTCATCACTGTCCAAGATGTACAGTTTCTTTTACCATTAAAAACCCCTTACTGAGGTTTCTTTCCTTCTCTCTTAATTGTGTATGTGTGTTTTATTTTATTCTGTCTTGTTATTTATTTCAGAGCCCAGGTGGCCAAACTGTTTTCTGGTGTAAACCCACACCAGTAATTGGAGCTATAACCAAGGATGAATTTGTTACTAGAATGTGGAATGAAGTCCATGCTGCACCCTCTTGTGGTAATAATGGAGAAAAATGAAAAGTTGCTTGAGCAGTGGCCTATTAGCAAAATCTGCTAATCTCTCTAACTTTCTTGGAATTGTAACAGAATTCAGCTAGTAAAATATGGATAGAACAAATGCAGTTCCTAGCACAACATTTCCTGCCCCTCAGCAAAATTCATTTGCATGCACAGAGGAATCAGAGAAGCGAACTTCAAAATGTAAACATTTACTAATATATACATCCTTTTTTACTGATGTTCCAAGTTTTTTTACTGACCGATTTCAAATGCACAAAAGTGTCAATAAATGGAAAAGATCCACAGCCCAGAAAATTAAAATTTTGGATCTTTATGGCTTCTATTTCTCATTTATCAGAGCAGCTTTTAAAGCACCCGTTATTTTACAGAATCCACTATTTCAACCATCAAACCTGCAAATGCATATTTCATATTTAAAGTATTAGAAGAGTCCAGAAATATACACGAAAGAAAAAGTATGCATGGTAATTAGTTTCCTATTTTTACAGATGTGGCCACTTTTGTTTTGTAATCCAATTTCGTTTCTTATTCAACAGCCATTATATTTCCTGGCATTGCAGAAAGCAATTTCTTGAAATACAAAAGGTGGCCTAAATTTATTTTATTATATAAAAGCCAAAAACAATGGCATAGTAATTCAGAGTAACAGAAATAGTTTTCTATCCATGGAAAAATGTGAATATAGTGGACCAACACACTTCCAATTAAACCTCAATGGGAACTGACCTGAGCCCAAGATCAGTTCAAATGCATGAGCTATCCAATCTAGGGATATTACACATTTCCTGTTCTGTAATAAAGCTCACTATACATTGGATATGTCTAAAATATTTTTCTCCTTCTAAGCTCACCTGCCTGTTCTCTCCAATTCTCACTGCATCAGTGCTTAAAGGTGTTACATACTTATATATGGCACCCCTGAGGCATTGCTAATATATCCAGTAATTCAAAGTGTTTTCACTTGGCTTTTACAGTAAAGACCATACATTTAAGGGAATGTTAATGTATACTTCAGCACTGCACCACAGTAAATTTTGTGGGTGTAAACAATTTCTAGTGGAAGTGATGACACAGTGGGGACCTAAGGGAAATGCCAAGTCTCTCCAACTTTTAAGAGAAAGAAACAAAGAAGGAAGAAGTTGGAGGCCTTCTTTTGGAGAGGTATGGAATGAGGTGCCCTACCATCCAAGTTCTCCAGCTACAGTGTGTAAGAGGCTCCATGAACATGCCAGAAAGGATAAAGGACTTGCCATCCTCCCATTAAAGCAGTGGTGGGGAGCCTTTTTTTGGGTTGGGGCCACTGTCCCACAAAAAAATCAGTCAGGGGCTGCACAGAAGCGAAAAAACAAAAAAAAAACCTCACTGAGATGGCCCCCAACTGAGAAGGAGAAAGACACTCCACACATTCCCCTCCCAGACACTAGCACGGGTTCCCCAATAGTGGGGGTGTTGGGGGAGTCTAAGCCTCAGGGACCAGATCCAGGCAAGCCTGAGGTTCCCTACCCCTGCATTAAAGTATCAGGAGAGTAGTAAATGATTGGGCTTCCTGCCACATGAAAACAACAGCTGGTAGGGAAAGCCTGTTGATGGAGGGTGTTGTTTGAGGCTTATTAAAGGACTTCATCTACAGGCTAAGAAAAGCTTCCAAACATCTGGATCCTTCTCTATATCCCACTTACTTGGAGTCCTTGATCACTGAGCATTATATTAAAAATAACCTAACATTCACAAGGATGACATAAAAACTACAAGGCAGTTCATCATCTAACAGTTTTTCAGAGAATAGTCCCTGGATTTTTTTTATAATAAGCTGGCTTTAAGCTTTCCCAAAGTTCGGGAGGTTGGGATCCAGAAGTTTGGTTCAGCCCATCTCCAGTTAAAGGACAATTTATGTGGCACATTTTTCTCTCACAGAAAAATGTAAATCAGAGCAGTTGTAGAGTGGCTTAGTGGGTGCAAAGCTGAGGAAGGGCAAGCAGCTGATGGAAACCAAAGAGAAACTACTCCTTGCCAAAGAGGGAAAAAGAAAGTAGTGGATTTTAAATTCCACATTGCTAGATAGACAGCATGATCCAAAGGATGGGGAGTCAAGACCTGGGTTTAATTTCCAGCTTTGCCACTGAACTTAGACAAGTCATTTTACATCTTTGTACCTTGGTCTTCTCATGCACCAAAGGAGAGTAATGGTACTTACCTTCCTCTGGAAATCACTTTGAGATGTATGAATGAAGAATGCTAACAACTAATATTTAGTATTATGAATTATTGTAGCCAGTCAGCATTGTGCTGTAACACTCATAGCTCTAACAAAACAGCATAGATGCAGGCTAGATTGGTACCTAGATGAGGAACATCAAAGAAATACTAAGATGGTGTTGAGGATTCAGCAAAAAGCACTCTTTTTTGAGTCTGTATTGAACAAACAAACATATTTTCTGAATGAAATGTGAAACTAATGGCTTGATCGTATCTGGTAATTAAATAGCTCATGTAGCCTGTAAGATTACAGATGTTCATTTGGTTTCTGAGCCAAATACCTGATTGCCTAAATTCTACTTGCAGTTCAAATGCATGATACTTTGTCCTTTCCATCCTAAATTGTTGTGAAGGAGGTGTACCCTCTGGGCACATCTACACTGCAGGGCAAAAGTCGAATTAAGATACATAACTTCAGCTACGTCATTTGCGTAACTAGTCAAAATAGCTTAATTCAGCTTTTGGGGCTGTCTACACAGCAGGAAGTCTAAGGAAGAAGTCTTCTTTTGCCTTCTCTTACTCCTCCTGAAATAAGGGTTACAGGAGTCACAGTAAGAAGTCCTCCAGCTTGACAATATTTCAAAATAATGGCTTGCTGTGTAGACGTGCATTTTGTTATTTCAAAATAACATCAGTTATTCCAAAATAACGCTGCTGTGTAGACGTAACCTCTGGGACAAATTTATATCACATGACCAAAGAAATGCACAGCATTACCCATTGCTATCATCTGCTGGTGTACAAACAGCATCATACACACTTTCTCACTAAGCTTTTATTGAATTTCATTTTAAGATACAGATTATATTGAAGACTCTATATGAAATAAAGTTCCATTGTGTTCTAAATTTGTAAAGGGAAATGCTACATACATGAGCTGATCTGACATATTCTACCTCAAGCAGGGCTGGGGGAGATGGCTCAGTGGAGTAAGCATCAGATTTTGGTAAATTTCAATTTCCTGAAACCTGAATACAGACTTTTCCAAGGTCACAGTCAGTAACAGAGGAAAAAATAGAATCCCAGATTCCCAGTCATGTGCAGTATTCACTGGACTGCAACCACCCTGCTCCATCATCTTATCAAAGACAAACAAATAAAATGCTTAAACCCACCAGAATACACACAAGGAAAAACAGATCACAAGCATGTACTTTAAACCCAAGGATAAAAATAAAAACAATATAACAAATATGAAGATTAAAACTTTGTCGTATCTTCCCTTTGCCAGACTTCTTCCTGCAGGTTTTGAAGGTGTAGCTGTTGCTATCCCACTTCTCCCTCTCCCTTTTCAGATGGCACAAGAGATCTACAACTCTCATCAGGAGAATATGAGAGGGGGTGAAAGGCACACTGGCACCTGCTGGAACACAGAAAGGAGAACGAACAGCAGGAATGGGTTCTCTTTCCCTGCAGGATGCAGAGGACAGCTACATCTCCCCTCCTTCCCCAACACTGGGAGATAGCTGTAGGAGGGCCATAAATGTAGTACTTTAATGGGATACACTGGCTCCCTAAAATCTAGGAAGAAAGTGGGCAGGGCCATAGTGCCTTATTCCAAGGGTTTGTTAAAAGACATGTACAGGTCAAAAGACACGTACTTAAGAAAAAAAGGCTTGAGGAGGGTGTTGTTTGGGCAGGGGGGACTAACCTGCTGAGTCTGCCAAGAACTTTTGAAGTGTGGAAACGTCAAGTTCCCATCTTCTCTCAACAAAATGGAATCTGGGAAATACAGATCTTGGGACTTCTGGGATTTGTAGGTCTCCACTGGAAGACATGCTGAGAAGCGACAGCCTCTTGCCTGATAATAGGAGTGTCTGGGCAGGATGATTCTGCAGTGGCTTTTTCTTATTTTTGCAAATAAATTCTGGTTGTTTACTATTTACTTTAGCCACCAGACCTCTGGTGAGAGAGTGTGGAATCTTACCAGGAGTGCCTGGGAAAAAGATCTGAGAATGGGGCCATTTTGTTTGTTTTGAACTTTATTACAAGACTTTCTGCCTGTCTGTTTGGACTTTTCCACCAGATCTCTGGGAAGAGTCAGGGTTGTACAAAGAAAGAAATGCCCCAGGGACAGGGCCGTATTGCTTGGTTGTTGTTTTTACATTCAATACGCATGGCCGCCTGCAGACATCAGCCTGCCATACAACCCATCTGTGACAATACTTAGAAATGGATAGTCCTCCTGTTCAATGGAAGCACTAGTTTCTCTTGAGTACTCCCTCATCTAGATGTGCTGAAGTGGAAGGGTATGGTGAGTGATCACCTGCAGACTTCCTTTGATGTGAAGCAGCAGCCACAAGAGGCAAAATTCTCTAGGCTATAAACAGCACAACATTATCTTCAGAAGATATTATTAGGATGGGGCAGGACCTTTGCATACAACCATAGGTGCTGCACCCCCTGGCTTGAAGTGGTTTCCATTACATTGAGGTTTAAAGTTTGGTTGAATAGCTCTCGGCACCCCCACTATACATATTGTTTCAGCATCCCTATTTATAAGCACGAGAGGCACATTTAGAATAATACAGTAATAAATCCATGGCTACCAAGCACAGCTGTCACAACTATGTGCCACCCTAGACACAGCCCTGGAGAGGAATTATGACTCAGAAAGGTATTGATTGTGGGGGAAGCAAATTACTGAAGTTTTTGGACAGGGCAATCTCTAATTTCCACCCCTTCTGTCCTCTCTCTTTCTTCTTCCTTGTAGGAATGCAGAAGCAGCTTCTTTTCAGAGTCTGCTTTCTCTCTCTAATTAAGCCCAGAATCATGAGTGCAGCAGGTTGTGGCATTGCCACATACGGGCAAAATGACAATCTTGCCCGTAGAACCACAAATGTGAGATGTGAAATGTTGAATTTTATCTCACCATTCTTAGCTAGTTAGAACTATTTTCTCCTCCAGCACATGAACATCTTTGGGGAGTCTAGAATACAGCATTCTATTAATGCCAATATGGTATTTAAAAAGAAAAATTTTTTTTTCTAGGATACAGAATTTGTTTCAGTGGTAACTGTAGTAAGTTTCCACCTCAGTTCAAACAGGTAAGTAACCTGGAACACCAAGAAGCTAAGAAAACAATTCTGAATAGGTTCCAAACAGGAACAAATGTCCGGTACCAGTTTCACAAGTGTAGCCCTAATTTTTGTGGACTAGCTGGTTAACACATTTTTTCTTTTACTTACTTTAATTCCATTGCTCTCCCGCCTTAATAACATTTGTAGACAGTTATAATTACTTTCCTTAAAATGTTATTTGAGAGAGACATGTTTAGTTCTTTTAATCATTCCTCAAAAATAGTTCCCTATTTTTTTCCTCGCCTGAATTTTATTAAATAATTCCTCCATCTAGTCCATATTTATTTTCGGCTGTCACTTATAGAAAGACATCCAATCTTAAAGATGTCAAGTCTCGGGGAATCCATCACGCATTTCTTGGCACATTGTTCCATCAGATAATTATCTTCACTGTGAAAAACGTATGGCTGATTTCCACTCTGATTTCGCATCCTTTCAGCTACTAGATCTTCTTTATGCTTTTGTGTGTGTTAAAGAGCCTCGCTGCCATCAGAAAACGTCTCATGTCGGTACATAAACCTGCGATCCAGTGACCAATGATGAGTTAACCTTCTCTTTGGTAACTGCGCAGCAGAGTGGGGCGGGCGCTTCTGTCTCACAGAGGAGTCAGATCCATTTCAAGATGGGGGTCGGTTAAGATTTGGAGTGGAAACCGAACAATTCAGGCTTCTACGTGACAGGCAAGGAAGCGCTGTGACTGGCGCAGGCGGCCCTGCGCTCCCGCGGAAGTGGGCACAGTGGGCAGCGCCAGAGCGAGTCCGCCCTCCCCCCCAGCCCCGGGTTCACGAGCTGCCCACCCTCAGCGAGGCTCGCTCCTGAGACAGGAAAAGCCCGCGCGAGCGTCGCGAGCTTCGTTCAGCCAATCAAGGAGTGACGCCCGGCCCTCGTCACGCAGCGACCACAAGCCGGCGGAAAGATCCGGGCCTCACTACGCAAATGACGCGACCGAACCAAAGGTCAAGGGGAAAAGCGCATGACTGCGGCGGCTGACAGCGCGCCCGTGTGCGCGTGCGCACTCATACGCCACCAACCCGGCGCGGACTCGTTTCCGACTACATCACCCAAGAGGCCGTGCGGCAGCCCGTTGGGCCGGTTTCCGTTGTGGCGTACTCCTGCGCCTGGAGGCTGCGCAAAGGCATTGGCTGGGGCAGCCTCGTGCGATGATGACGCGGCTGGGGCAAGTCCTCCCAGTCGCTAGGCAATAAGGGAGGGAGGAGGAGGAGGCGGTGGCCGTTGCTGCAGCGGGCGGGGGGCAGCGACGAACCCGGGGGCGGTGTCACCGTGGGGCCTCCGGAGCGCGCGGACCGGAGGCGGCAGCGGAAGGAGGAAGTGGCAGGTGAGGGGCTGCGGTGCGTAGCGGGGTGTCTCGGGCCCGGCCTGGGCCTGGCGAGGCGGCGTGTGGCTGTGGGGAGTGGCCCCTTCCCAGCCCGGGCAGGAGCTGTGGGGATTGGCCTCCCTTCCCGTGTCGTTCCCCTGGGGCTGGCTGAGCGGGGCGGGAGGTCTGAGCCTGGGTCCCCGTCCTCGGCCCCTAGCGGGGTGGGAAGGCGCTGAGGTTCCCCTCACCTCACTCCCGCTGGGGCAGGGGATGCGGACCTGCTGTGCGGGCTGGGGGAAGCTCCGATTCCCCTGTGTCTCGGGGGCTCCGGGCTCCAGCTCTAGCGGCTGCCCCTGGTCCCGTCACTTAGCTCGCTGTGCTGCTTCTGTGTGCGAAGTTGGGTAGCGTGGCTAAGGAGTGGGCACTCGGGGGAGTGCTGGGGGGAACCTGACTGTTACCCCCAAACAGCGAGCTGGACTGGTGCCCCAGCACCAGGGCAGGCGAGAAATCAAGCTGGAGTAAATAGGGTTTGCTTGCATTCATAAAGCACCGGGAGAGCCTTAGTTGAAGAGTGCTTTGTATGAGCAGAGTGTTGTCATTGATCAGAAGGCTGTCTCGTGGTATGCTAAGCTATGAACGCTGTTGTTTGTCAGCCAGAGGTTTCTGTCGCCTTGATTCTTTTATTGTTGAATTAAAACTCTGTCATATAAGAAATGGGTGGGTTTTTTTAGTTTTCCTGCCCTTGGGAACTTGTTTACACTCTAGCATTAATATTAGGTAATTCAGTAGCCTCCTCCCTGGGAGCTGAGGCTGAGGCTGGAGCTTTGCTGTGAGCTCTGCAGTATACAACTTAGTTTATACTGCAGAGCCTGCAGCACATGTAACTACTAATATTTTTAGTGGTCACATGATTACTGTATTAAATGATTTTTAACATCCCTAGTTTTAAGCAAGGCCTTGATTAAACAACTTGGCTTTCTTTTTTTTTTCTAACTTCCCACCAGGCCTGTCCCATGACTAGTGGTAACAGTGGTGATGCTAGTGTGGGGCAGATGCTGATGCCCACTAATGTTTTAATAACTATGGGTGAGATTCTTACCCACTCTCTAATCCCTTTACACTGGGTGAAAAGTACCAGACATTTGTTCATGTAGGTGCCTGGGTTGCCATTGACCAGTTAGGGGAAAAAGTGGTTATCTGTAACAGCACTTGGCAGTGGGCTCATAAAGCTTGTGTTTTATCTAACAATTGGTGAAAACTGACTGTAGAAACTCTTCAGTTGACTATTCAAGGTAGTGAGTTTTGAGTGATCTTGCTTCATTCCAGTATATTATAAAATGAGACTCTTCTGATGGTCTCATCAGACTGACACTTGTGTTGCTTTTTCAGACTCTGCAACATTTCTACGTTCCAGTGTACTAACTATTAGAACGCTAATATATTTTTAAAAAGCCATTTCAAAGCTATGTAGTAGTGTAATTATGCTGTGAAATACAGGAAAGGAATAGACTTACTTTCTCCTCTCCGGAGACCCTGTTTATCTACACAGCCTGCCCCCCTCACCCTCCATGCTGCTGCCTCTCTGTCAGAGGCAGCAGTGTGGGTGCGGGGGGAAGCAGATTCAGTGCTTGTGGGGAGCCTGCTTAAAGCCAGCTCCTCATGGGCACCAGTTCCCACTGCCCCCTTCCCCCATTGTTGGTTATCAGATCACATGGGTTCAGTACATAGCATTTTATTTTCAAAGTATAGTTTATTAGAAGCAGAAGGAAATGCATGGAAGGGTTGTTTCTCCCCCCATTTGGCAAAAACTGTGCGGTTGATATGGAATCTGAGACTTATGATTCTAATATTAGATGGTCAATCTAAAAACTAGCAGAAACATAAACTTTGCAAGATAACTTGTCCAATAAAACCACATCTGAATCATTTAATGTAGAAATAAAAAGGTCTAACTTAACGCATTTTAGCCCAACAGGATAAACCTCCAGGTTTTGTTTGAGGACGCACATAATGGCAAAGACCTTTGTGAAAACAAAAAGCTATGTATTGCATTTCATGATTGTGTGTGAGGTATTATTGGCCTTTTGAAAATCAGTTTAATCTGCTAAGGCTGCTTAGCCCCTCCCAGGGCTCTTGTACATTTCAAAAGCAGGGAGTGCAAGGTTTGTTTGAGTCCCCAGCTCGCCCCAGCCTTCCCACAGTGCTTCTGTTTTTGAAATGCCCTGCTCTTACTACATTTGAAAGGTAGAAGCGCTGCCGTTTCCCTGCTGTGCCCCTGCCCCTTCTTCCCACTAAGACGGTGCTGGGGGGAGCTGGCTTTTAAGCCGGCTCCCCCCAGCACCAGATCCTGCTCCCTACCCTTGTTGCAGCAAGGGGGGAAGCGACTAGTCGAGTCACTAGTTGACTACCCAATAAGGATTTGCTTATTGGATAGTCAACCATTCGCTTACTAGTCTACACTTAAAAGTTAGTTTTCTATAACTACAGCATTCCTGGGTGTGGAAAAGTTACATCCTTGAGCACCATATGTATGCTGACCTAATCCACTATGTGTGTATGGCTAGGTCAATGGAATAATTCTTCTGTTGATAGAAGAATGGCTCTTAGAGACAGATTACCTTCTGTTGCTGTAGGAAGCATCTGTGCTATTGCACTACAGCAGTGTTTCTTAAACTTTTTGAGGCCACGGAACACCAAACAATAATATTTTTTTATGAGGAACACCCATGAAAATTTTCTTAAAACAAAAAAAGAATTTGTTGTCAGACAAAAACAAAGTAACAAAAACAAAGAAGAGGTCACAGCACGCCTGCGAGTTGTTCATGGAACACCAGTGTTCCACGGAACATAGTTTAAGAAACACTGCACTACAGTTTTGTAGCTGCCTCCTGTAGCTGTGCTGCTGTAGCACCTGTAATGTAGACATTAGGGAAGTTAAATTGCAAGCAATTGACTAATCGAATAGTCGATAGGGCACCTCCTCCTTCGAAGCGTAACGAGTCCTAAGGGAGCCCGGTGTCATGCTCCTTGCGGCATTTCAAAGCGGCATTGCTCCATGGAGCCCAGGATCAGCTGGGGACTCTCCTCCACTGATGCCGGGCTCCATGCGATGTTACCACTTTGAAATGCCATGGGGAGCCCAGCGTCAAGCTCCACGTTGTTTTCCAAAGCGGCAGCTCCACATGGAGCCTGTGATCAGCAGGGGAGTCCCCAGCTGATCTCAAGCTCCATGTGGCTGCTGCTGCTTTGAAACGCCACATGCAGCTTGGAGACACTTCAGCTGGCCCTGGGCTGCACGTAGTGTTTCAAAGAGGCAGCGCCTCTTGGAGCCTGGGGTCTGGCCCCAGGCTCCATGCGGCGCTGCCACTTTGAAGTGCACCCTCATTCTCCCCACCCTTGCTGTTGCTTTCTAATAGAGGCAGGAAGTGAGCGGGGAAGCGACTAGTCGTCTAGCCTGTTGACTATCCGGTAAGCATTTGTTTATTGGATAGTCGACTAATCCTTCACATCCCTAGTAGACATGGCCTGGGTTGAGAGGTGATGAATAATTGAACTTAAACAGGGAGGTAAGGTAGCACTGTCAGCACTGATGCTTAAAGACAGACTTTCCTTTGTACATCTTAACTTAGATTTTGAGATTTGTTTCAATGATTTAATTTACTAGTCAGTTTTACTCCTTCTCGGCATGCATTATATGATTTTGTTTGGTTTTCCAACACTGTGAAAATGTCTAAATCACAGTGTTTGTATCAGATCCTAGTGTGGGGTAAGAAGGGAGTGGCTAAAAACAAAGCAATTTTTCAGTCTAAATCTTGGCCCTAGACTTGTTGACTTGCTTGGTAGTGCTTGAGTAGACACCATCTGGCATAGAGGGGAGATAGCCATGGAATAAAGATAAACAGATTAGATGCAAGGTTTTGTATGCCTGGTGGCATGTATTAAAATACTTCCTTTTTCTTCTCCAGATTTATAAGTCTGTGTGTGCTCCTGTAATGAAAAGTTCCTCATGAAGGCATAGTAGCCTCTTTCTTTCCATCATGATCTCCCTGGTTTTCTGAGAGTTGCGGGAGACAGCAGTACGCCAAATAAGAGCATTTGAATGAAGGGGAATCTTGGTTGCTGACTGGCTGATTATAGGCGGCATGCGACTTATAGCACAGTATTGCTTGGTGAAACACATCTTCATACCCGTACATCTATAGTCAGTGCAGGGTTCTTAGTATGAAGCTATGTCCCTGTCAGGAAAACTTGCATTTAGATGGATTTCAATACCATTAGGGTACTACCACTTATACTCTTAACTTTGGCCACAAAATTTAATGGAGTCCTCTGGGAATGTGGCACTTGCTGTAAAATGCCTTTAGCAGGGTAATGAATCCCTCTGAGAACAGAAGATAAAACTATGCACTACTAACGGAAAGAAAGAGGGCTTTGGGATGGCTGGAGTACAGGCCAAAAGTACCTGTGCTTGGCACCTGACTGTTACTGCAATACAAATAATTATAGTAGAGTAAAAGCTTTCTGTTTAAAGCTTGTTTCCAAGTGCTAAAGTCTACATGTTTACATAAATTGCTTTAAAATGGAGTGTCTCATGAGGGTGTGGGGTTCTGTTATTGATCTTAATTTGGGGCTATATGAGCCCCTGGTTCTTGAGATATAGCTCCTGGAGTTGGGGATGGGGATATCTTTTCTTAAAGTTGAGATGTTCTGTAGCCTCTTTATGCTCACAGAGGGATCAAACCAGGGCTCAGATAAGCATATCACATGCTCTACGGTTACCCACAAAAGTGCATGTATCTTCTGAGGGAAACGAAATTTTAAAAATATTTTGCTTTTTCAGTTAAGCTCATCATAAGCCTTCATGTGGTTATTTCTGTGTTTTTTGAGCATGTACAAAGAGGCTAACTCTCTAGATAACTACCTCTACATCACAGGACCTGGGGGTATTTAAAGACATGTAGTGGTCATTGAATCCAAGCCTCATCTTCTGAGGCAGAAATCCCCAAGGCAGAAATCAGAAATGGAAAAAAGCTGGCATGTTGCTCCAATCTGCCTATGTCAAAGGGAGATTTTTATTTTGATTAGTTGCAATCTGAGCATCACTGAACATTTAGAGGGCACAAACTATTTTTTGAAAAATAAAGTGAACTATACAAGGAGATACCGAGAGGAAAAAATTATTTTAAACCATGGGGTATTCTCTCTCAGCTGAGAACATATAAATGAGACCCCTCTCTGAGCCTGCCCCTTGAAATCTTCAACTCATCCTGTGTTGAAAACTGAAAAAGTTTGGGAAAAATCAGCTGTCAATTTTTTTTTTTAATTTTGACTGAGAGCTGGGCACTCCCTCTGTATCCAATAAAAGCACTGCTACAGTGCAGTTGGCGCACCCCATAAATTCTAGTTATGCAAGTACAGTTTGCAAAACTACCCTATCTCAGGAGATCATCTTGGTTACAACAGTCTTGTGGCCTATTGAGATGGAAGGCCACTCATGCAGGGCACTTGCTAGCCAACATTTTCATTCGTTATTCTAATGCTTTAAATACTATCTTACACTCTTGGTTTGATGGAGTTTTTGGATTTGGATTCTATAGAAGATGTTTCAGTGTCTTGGAGCTGTGAGAAATTTAATGTGTTCTCTATACCAGTTTTCTTGCTGTTCTTTGGATTTGTGTTCCTTGGCTAAAGTACAGACTGAATAATTTTGAGGTTTATTAGGCAAAATAGTTTTGAAGACAATGGGGAAAATCAGATAGTTTTAAAAAAAGATGGCTAGATAATGTCAAGATAATGGCTAGATAATTGAATTCAGCATTGGTTATTGCAATTTTCAAAAAGTAACAAATCAGTTAATGCAGGGTCTTATAGTCTTGTCACAAAGAAAAACTTGTGTCCTAGTCCGATGCTGACTAGTCTGTCAGGTGATCTTGGTATTAATATGGACCTGTGGATCCTTAAATACGCATCCTTATTTTTCCAATCAGGCTTGTCTGCCGTTGAAATTATGAGACTCTCATGTCGAGTTGAAACAATTCAGACATAGCTTTTCAAACCAAGTTAATTAAATATCTAAATGTCAAAATTACCTTGACCAGGTGTTTCTTATAGCCAAATTTCACCACTTGAACACACGCAAATGTCATACATTAAAGCCAAAATGTAACATGCCAGTAATTATTTTAGTATTTTAACTTATTTCTTTGTTGTTCCATCAGTTCAATAAACTCTTGTGCCATTTTCAGTGAAAAATGATGCTCTTCAGCTTGAGACTTTTTTTAAAGCTTCTTCCCTTCCATCTAAGAAGTCATCAATTACCTTGGCTACAATCTGTGTAATTTATTTTTTAGCCTGAACTCTTTGAAACATTCAGGGTTTCTTGCAACTAACTTTTTGCTTTCAGGAAACACATTTTCTCCTGACAAATAGTACTATGTTTAGTGTAAGTAGCTGCTGAAGATTCAGTGCTCTCAATTGCTTACTGATTTAGCATAACTCCTAAACACACAAAAATAAACTTGTTAGTAAAATGCAGGTATGCATCATACATTGTAGTCATTCAGAGGCTATTTTCACCTATTCAGCTTCACAGTCTCAATGACTGGTTTCTCAGAGTTCATTTAGGTGACTTGGGGAATTATGACAGCTGTATTTTTATTTTCTTTCTAGATTTTGAAGTGGTCTCTCCTAAAAGACAAAGTGAATAGGATGCTTGTTAGCAACAAGGTGTTCTTGCTGGCTAGGCAGCAACAGTAATTCACTTTCTCTTATCCAGATGTTCTGGTTTCAGGGAGCAACATGTTGAACAACAGAGGGCATTTGTTTGTGTGTGTGCGTATACTAGCAGATTTACTTGGCGTTGCTCAGGTCATTATAGACAGGCTCAAGGCAGGGGACTAGGAGTGCAGGTGTGTAGGAGTCAGGGCAGTGGGTGAGGTGGGGGCATGCATCCTGGCCAGCAACTCACCAGCACAGGAACCTTACGGTGACTAAGAACATCTAGAGCACCACCCCCAGCCGGGCATTCTTTTATTCGTGTGCCCGCCCCTGTGGTCATTCTGCAGTATGACCTGCTAGCAGACCCCTCTCTTTGTGTTTTACGAGAAACAGTCATATTCCAGGCAAATCCCGTTGTCCTGACACAACCAAAGCCTCACATTACTTTAAAGTTATGATAATAGGAAGTTGCATACCAAATTTTGTGGTCCTTGCTCTTATCATGTAGGAGGAGTTCTTGAACAGATTGATTCACAGACAGATGCACAAACTCTCTAAAACATGTATAAAGATGTAAATATTTATTTATTTTGTTGGTTGGTTAGCGTTGTATATAGTTCCTTCTCTTACCAATGCTGACGTGACCAGTCAGAAAGGGACATGTGTTTTTGCAAGGCTTAAAATGTTCAGGCCGAACAAGTTTCTCATCATTTAATGAGACAATGAGGACTGTTCTTTATGATTTCTTAGAACTTTTTCTGGAATATTCCAGTATTTTTGTGCAGCACATCTTGTGCTATATACCATTTTGTGAATGTTCAACTGCTTATCTTAGCAGTGTACTTCTGCAAGTTATTTCTAATGGACCGCTTTATGGAGTGGTTCTTTGGGCACAAACTTGGCTGCTGAAAAGAAGATGCAGTCATGCAGTCTGCAGAAACTAGCCAATTAGCCCATCATAAAACGGGATTTTCAGGTCTTCTCTCCTGAGCTCGCGCTCTCTCTCTCTCTCTCTCTCTCCTCCTCCACTGCTCCTCCGCCTCCTGCCTCTCTCTCCGTCTCTTTCTTTCTCTTCTCCCCTCCTGCCTCTCACTCTCCCTTTCTCTTCTCCTCCTCCTCCTGCCTCTCTCTCCTCCGTCTCTCCCTGCCCCCTTCCCTTCCCTTCCCTCCCGCCATGGCGCTGGCTGAGTGCTGCCAGCTCTGCTTCTCACCCCCTTCCAGCCAGCCCCGCCCCTTCCCCTCCTGCGTGCGCCCCACCCCCTTCCCCTCCTCCGTGGCATGCTCAGCTGGGCCGGGGCGGCCGTTTGGGGTCCGCGCTCCCACGCGTGGGAGTGCGGACCCCAAACGGCCGCTTGCCACCGCTAGCTCCCCCGCCGGGGCCCAGATGAGCGGCGCAGCGCTCCGCCAAACCGCCACGGAGGGAGGGGAAGAAGGGTGGGGCGCTGACGTACACGGCCAGGGGGCGTGGCCGTGTACGTCAGCATTACAGACGCACAGACAATGGGCTACTATATATATGATGTCAATTTTGAAGTTAGAACATAGTCTTTACACAGCCATTTCTGGGTGGTTCTTTTTTTTTAGTAGTTCATTCTGCAACAATATGAAATAATTTGACTTGTTTTCTTGATCCATACCAGTAGATATAAGACTTAATTTAATACAGAACAACTGTCCGTTCCTCTGTGTCCTATTTGATTGTTTCCTACATTTAAGTAGTAAGGGTAGTAGGAAACTTACTGGCTGTTGCTCAGTTATTTAGGTCTTACATCATTTGGAGTGGTTCACTTCAAAGATCTACTCTTTACATTGACTCCTCAACATACCATTTGAACACATCAGCTCCTTTAATACAAAACAAATACCTCATTAGATGTACATTCATTAAAATTAGTTACATATTCTGTTGTTCACATTTCTGTTTAAATTAGGCACCATGCTCTGAACAATTAGCAATACAGTGAAGCCCCTATTTTATGAACAAATTAGGAATTGAAGGATTCAAAAAACCAAGTTCATAAAATGAATCTCAAAATTACATTAGATATGATTCATAAGTTTATTATTCACTGACAGCATATGTAACAAATGTATATATTGCGTATGGATTTTTTTTCTGTTTGCAAGAACTGTATCTTTGCTGCCAAATCTGTCTCTTAAAAATCTGTACAGCTGCTTGAATACTGGCTGAAGGATTGAAATCACATTCCACTGCAGAGGGATGACTTCATTTTCAAGAGGGGGAAAAAAAATCAAAACAAAACAAAAAGGATCTCGTAACTGGTTGTTTATAAGATGATTGTTCCTAAATTTGCAGTTCAACTGTATTTTGATGGTGGTCGGGTTGCCAAGGCAATGATTCCTCTTCATATGGAAAGGGGTCTTTTACAGAAGGCCTTTAAATATCTTTAATTTTATGAGTTTCTTTAGATTTGTCTAGTAACGTTATACCTTGAATTTCTGTTGGGTAGCATATCTTGATGTAATTAACTCTATTACAGACTTACAGGCAACATAAAGCTTATAAAATAGGAGAAAAAGATAAAAGAAAATTAATTCACAACTTAGCAAGAGTTTGTGGCTAAGCTTCCTTAGTTATCTGTTGTACTTACTCAAAATCCATTTCCTTTGTTTGGAGGAAACACAGAAATGGCATGTGCTATTGGGTTTGATTTAAAGGCTTAGATTTAGGCCTAAGTTATGCCAAGGTTCTCTTTTCTATATTATTAAATTCATTTTTTCCTGTATTGTCACTGCATTAAATAAGGGTGGTGGAATTTTGCCTCCGGTCATGTGGATGAGACAAAGAAATTTTAAAGGGGAGCAGCATATCTTGTGTGCTTATTGATTTGGGCTTAAATATTCTGTTTGGTGCATATCCAAAAAAGAACTATAGAAGAAGAATGTAAAACAAAAAGGCATATAAACTGTCTGATCTGCTTTCTTGTGGTCCTCTGCATGATTTAGTTTTCAGGCAAACCACTTATTTATAAATGGGACATCATTGTAGAAATAAAAGGAAGAGCTTGTTTGGAAATCTTCCTAAGCAACTCACTGGCTAGGTGCCAGCCTCCGACTTTTTAGGCCTCCCTCCCTTAATGGGGAACAAGATCTGTGTTCTGAAAAAAGGTGTAATATCTTGAAGAAAACAGGCAAAGACTGTGACAGGTTGATCTAAGAGACTGACTGACCAGCTTTATAACTGATATCAGGAGAAGATTCATGGCTTCAATAAGGAACACGGTGTCAATCTTTTATCCAAATGGTTGGCCTATATATATCCAATTCTATTTGTTGGTGATGCTTTGCATCTGCCATACAGAGCCAGTTATTTCATTTTACTAGTAACCTTGTTCTCTACAGTCACTGGGTTCATACATGTCAAGGTCTCCTTTTTTGTTTTTGTTTGTGTATAGGATTCTCATGGGTGTCTAGTAATCTTGTGCCAACTTGGAGTGGAGGGTTACAGGTGGTAAGGCTAAGAAGAAATAATCACATGACAGATCAGCACTCTTTGAGGTGGATTGATGCTAAGACACTTAAGTTGTCGTCTGTTAGTTTTAGCACTATGCTCTACATGTATAATACATGTACAACCTAAGGATGTAAGCAACTACTCAAGTAGTAGACTATCCAATACACTTAGGCTAGTTTGTGTGGAGGGGGGTGGGAGGGAAGGGCCACAGTGGTCCCAGAGCCAGCATGAGCCGGGACTGCTTAGTCCTGTCTTGCGCCGGCCGGCCCTGGGAGCTACCCTCTCTAGGGATGTTAAATTTCAATTAATTGAATAATCGAATAGTCTGTGGGATTTCCATCAACTATTCGATTAGTCGATAAGGACTAGAATGTTCTGCCTTTGAATTGTACAAAAGATTGAAAAGCCATGTGGAGCCTGGGGCCAGCAGGGAGTCCCCCCTCTAGCCCTGGGCTCCATGCAGGCACTTCCCCTTTGAAATGTACAAGAGCCTCCGCTGGGGCCCTTGTACATTTCAAAGTTGGAACACTGAGTGGAGCCTGGGGTCAGAAGGCAACTCCCTGCTGGCCCTGGGCTCCGTGCTGCGTTTCAATCTTTGAAGTGCACAAGAGCCCCAGCGGGGACTCTTGTACTTTACAAAGTTGGTACACTGCTGCTGCGCCCCTGCTCCCTCCCACAGAACTGGAGCTGGGGGGAACTGACTTTTAAGCCAGTTTTCCCCCAGCACCCTCTCCTCTCTCCCTTCCCCCCGTTGCCTCTTTGTGATAGAGGCAGCAAGGGCTGGGGGAAGCGACTAGTGTGTCAACTATCCAATAAGCTTTTGCTTATTGGATAGTCAACTAGTTAGTCACTTACATCCCTGACCCCCACTGCAGCTCTGCAGTTGAAATGAAATGTAATAGGAGCCAGGCTGCCTGCACTACTGGCTCCTAGTACATTTAAACTGCAGAGCCACAGCAGGGGTAGCGAAACCTCCCCCTTGACTAATCGAATAGTCAATGGAAATTCCATCTACTACTTGATTAGCTAATTAACCACTACTTAAAATCCCTAGTTCAAACTGTGCCGTTATTATACATTCTGATATGTCAGAGTTACAGTACTTCATTCTGTCATAGACTATATCTTTTATCCATTTCTGATCTAGACTGTCAGTTAACAACATTTGCTCAACTGGTGTTGAGTAATTAAGTTTATTAATAGTCTAATGGAATCATTGTGCAGTAACTTCTTTGGAAGGATTACACAAAAGGGTCAGTGTAAAGGGGAAGTGAGATGAGGCACAAAATTGGTGCGAGGCTAGGCATGCGTTTAGCATAAATCCAAAATACATCCTCTGAGATTTAGGACTGATATATTTACTGTAAGGTCCTGCACTATCATGTGGGTGAACCAGATCAACTTCTAATCTTTCTGAACTGGAAAGCAGGGTCTTGTAGTTGCTGCAGGGCTGCTTCAAAAAATAGGCTTTAACAAACAGAACGGATAGGTAGGGTCCCATGGGAAGAAGCTCTAAGGGTTAAAGGAGTTCAGGAGAATTGATGGTTTCTGAAGGAGACGGTATAAAGGGGTGCCTGCAGACTATCCCAGAGCGAAGGAAAGAGCCACACTGGCTTATTATGCTTCCTATCAGAAGCTCTTTAATGACCTGAAATCAAAAGGGAATCGTGTAAAAAGTGGAAGCACAGACAAATTGCTAAGGAGATGTATATAAGGATAGCACAAACATATATGGGGCAAAATCAAAGTCAAAGGCACAAAATGAGTTACACCTAGCAAGGGACATAAAGGGTAATGAGAAGTAATTATTTATATACATAAGATGAAAGAAGGCATAGGTCTTCCACTTGATTGGGAAGGAGAGCTAATAACTGATTACATTAAGAAGACTAAAGTGTTTAATGCCTATTTTGCTTCAGTTTTCGTTGAAAAGGTTAATTGTGACCAGATATTTAACATAATTAAATGTTTAATAAGGGGAAGTAATACAAGTGAAAATAAGAAAAGGAATAGGCTTCCGAGAGATTGTGGAATCAGCATCACTGGAGACTCTTAAGAACAGGTTGGAAAACACGTATCAAGTGTGGTCTAAGACTGCTTGGTTCTGTCTTAGCTTAGGAGGCTGGAGTTGATGAGTTCTTGAGGTCCCTCCCAGCTCTACCTGTCTGATACAGTGTATTGTACACACTGAATGTAGATGAAGATAACATCTCATGCTGTTTGATATCCATCCCTTTCAGCTGATTATTCGAGCTAAGTGTATCAAATTTAGCCTGTTCAAATCAAGCTTTAATCACACATTGTTTAGTTATTGCAACAAACAAAACACAATCATAAGCACTCTGCTTCAGTAGTTCTTTATGTAAATGCCGTAGCATTTATCTAGCAGTAAGCCTCATAAATGTTCTGATCACCTAACCTCTTAAAGATGACCTAGGGAAGATAAAATCCCAAATTCCAATACTTTTACCAATATAAAATCAGTATCCCAGCAGCCACACTGAATTTCATCAGCACATGACCCCTAAAATTGTAAATGTGCTATAAAAGCCCTTAACATTGCCTTTTGGGAGGGCATTCAGCACACAGCTGTAAACCTACAAAAATGTCATCCATTCAAATAAGCAGAATATTTGAACATCTTTAATTGTTGTGCCTTTGGCAATGGGGCTGAAAGGGGAAACAAAATGGGGTGATCATATTCAATAGGCCAACTTTATATTGTCCCTTCTAGGAGAGAAGTAAATCTTGGTAGTAGGTAAACATCTTTCACAGGTATATAACTTGAGAGACTGTCTGTGGTCTCAATAATGATGACATTTTGGGGGATGACTAATGCCCATTTGTTTTTGTCTTTCAGTAGAATGTTGCCTAATGGCTGTGGTATTACTGTGACTAGAGTTACAGGCACTTTTAAATTAGTGAGTCAGCAAACATAATGAAAAAGGAGAGAATTATGGGGCATGTGAATTACTTAATCTTGAATTGGAGGTTGTATTTTTTAAGGGATGTGACATTTAATGGGCATGTGTCAGAATGTTATACTGAGTGTACACAGGAAGTACATTCTGTAAGTTCTTCCTGAACAGGAAGAAATAAATCAGTCGAGTCCTTTGCTTGTAATATAGGCAGTCATTCACCAAGAGATTTTGTGGCACGAAGGACAACTTACTGACAACAAGTCCAGCAGAATTTTTGGAATACTGAGTGTCCCACAGCTTTGCATCTTCAGGTGTCGACGGACTGCTGGGGTAAGAAACGCATTGTATGAACTTTAGGGATATGATTAATACTTATCAAATTGCTACATTGTTTGTATTTTTAGTGGTGTCTTATCACATCTGTTCCAACGCTCCTCTTCTAATATTTTGAGATATTTGTACATACAGTCCTCTTCTGTTCTGTTTAAAAAATTTCTTTTTTCGTCTCAGGAGAGGGAAGAAGATAATAATAATAATAATAATCAGGGCTTGACAAATGGCAGCGAAAGCCACTCGCCAGCCCCGCACTGCGCATGCACAAGAGCCACATTGCACATGCGCGTGCTGCCAGTAAATGGGGCGCGCGGCTGAAATCTACTCACCATGGGCGAGTAGATTCTATAGTTTGTCGAGCCCTGATAATAATTAATAGCAGCAGTGTGGTACATGGGAAGGTGGCCTCAGGTTGGTGTGCAAGTGTCTGTGTGTTTAAGTGATCTATATACTCTGTAACTCCAATGTTACTGTAGTCCCTATGTAGTGAGCATAGGGTTGCCAGGTGTCCAGTATTGAACCAAACAGTCTGTTGTTTTTGTCTCTTGTCTAGTAAAAAAAAATTCAGAAAATACCAGACACCTAAAATGTCCGGTACTTTCTGATTTTTTTTTTTTTTTTTCCCCAGCTAGGAGGTGAAAATCCCGGGCTGTCTGGCTCAATACGGAGGCAGCCTGGCAACCCTAGTGCTTACCAGGTTCCGCAGGGGAGCTGTCCGGCCTGAGCGCAGGGAGGCAAGATCGCGGGTGGCCGCCAGCAGCCTGTAAGGGCCAAAAAGCCTCAAAAGCGTTTCTTAAAGGGGCCACGCTGGTGGTGGTTGTTGGGGTTTTTTTCCTCTTCTCAACTTTCGTCTCCCCCCCTTTTTTTTTCTCAACAGAATTTTTTCCCCAGTGGTTTTGTGTGTGTGTGTGTGTGTGTGTGTGTTGGTTAAACCATCTGGCAACCCTAAGTGGGCAGGGTTGGCTGCTCACTGACCCTGAGGAAGAAGAACCCCCCTCTGAGCCCATGTGGGCTGAGCCAGAGCCTACTCCTTTAAGTCCACAGAGGCCTGAGGGAGGGGCAGGAAGTATAAAAGCTAGGCCCAGAAGCTCAATAGGTGGCCAGCTGTTGGAGGGAGCAGAGGCCTACCCTGAAGATGCTGAGGAGCTGGCAAAGGTGTCCCAGGCCTTGAGGAGGTGACTCTTTTTTCCCCTATGCTTAAACTTGGACTATACAGACCCTGTGAATCCACCACTGCCTGGGAGCCAGGTACAAACTGAAGGGGAGTCAGGAAGTGGCCCAGGGGAAGCGGAGGATGGTCAGGTGGACCTGATCACCCTTTAACGTATGTCAGCATGCTTTGGAACGGATTCCCTGCTGACCCCAGTGGACGCCAAGGCTGCCACTGCTAGGGCCCTGGACTGGGACGCAGTAGAGTAGAGGCGCCTGCGTCCTCCCAGTCACCCTCATATTGGGTGGCAGTCTCCCCCTTCCCACTTGTGTTGTAAAAGCTGTTTGTTTGCCTGCCCTGCCCTGAAACAGGACCGGGGCCACCATTTGACTTTGAAAGCTTTTTATTTGCCTGCCTGCCTTTGGGCCCCTGCTCTTAAAGGGGCCGCCAGGCTAGGAAGTATAGGCTCGAGCACCGGGCAGGGGCCCAGGACTGAGCGAGAACGCTTACACCCTAATATAAACATGGACAGGCACCATCAATTCAGAACCTGAAAAGTATGGACATAAATTAAAGGAAAATCTTGCACTCTTTTCTGCTTTCACATTGCTGATAATACTCTCTAACCTTTCACTTTGCCCTCTCAACAGCAATGCATACCCATATTCCTCAAACTTACATTTTGTCACAGACCTGGCCTCGGTCATTCTTGTTGAAAAACTGGCACGTATGACTGTCACACATTGCATATATTTAGGAAGTTGTTTTGCCTCAACAGTACTAAGCTTATTAAACTTTTGAGCTGGAGTGAGTTTGAATTTGGGGTGTGGTATGTATTGCTTGTTGGTGTCTGTTGGAGGCTGAAGTGAAAGCCTTATGAAGTCTGGGAGTGCTCTAGGCTAGTGGTTTTTAAATTACCAGTCTATAGATCTCCCTGAAACAGTTTAGAGAGGCGACAAGCTGGTCTCTGGTATGAAAGGCTGAGAAACACTGGCCTAATCAATGTCAAAATGGCACAGAGTGCAGAAAACACTTTCCATCTCGGTTTTGCATTGATGGGATTCATCCTGATGCAACTTTAGCTGTCATTAAGGTTTATTTCCTATTTGTTGATGGATTTGGTGTACTGTAGTGGTAGGTCTATAAAGTCACAAGGGAGGTAGAAGATGACTTATATTTGAGTTATAATTTACAGATAATTGTCCTCAATTCCCCCAAGATTTCTTATTAAAAACAAGTTTATTAATTCTGTCTGTTGCATGCAATCACACTATCCCCTTCGCATGGGTCAGTAGCAGGGTTGGAACACTGGATTTTCAGACTCCAAGTCCCGATCTTAAAGTAGAAGTGTGGTTGAACTTCTGTGGTCCAGGACTTTCTGGGTCAGCAACATCCATTGGATGTTGCTGGATCAGAGAGCCCCTGTGGAACTGATGGCTGGCAGGGTTCAGAACTCGCTGGCGCTGCTGGAGCTTGGTGGCCGGGGAAAGGAGCTCAGTGGGGAGGCTGGAGGTCCCTCTCTCTTGACCCTCCCCGGTCCAGTAACTCCCTTGTCTGGTCCAGCACCCTCGGTCAGGTCCTGAGGGTGCTGGGCCAAGGTGCTCCAACCTGTGTTTTGGTTATCCCACCTACATTCAGTAGTATGAGTAGCTAAGATTTGACCCTGCCATATCAGAGTCCTGAGTTTTAATCTTTGCCTGCAGCGACTTGGTGTTAACATATCGAGTATGAGGTGACAGCACCTTTATAAAGTTACACTACCTTCTGAAGCCATGTTAGTCTGTAACTGGAAAAAATTAAAAAACAATGAATAGACTAGCAGCACCTAAAAGACTAACAAAACATGTAGATGGTATTGTGAGCTTTCGCGGGCACAACCCACTTCTTCAGATGAATGGAATTAATGACGGTCCAGATCCAAAATAAATAGGGAATGGGGTGGGGGGAGGAAAAAGGGGGAAAGAGATAGTCAATTAGAGTGTTCATGCCACATGAAGCTGATAGAGAAGGTGCAAATTGTTCTTAAGTATCCATTGTTTGGTTTAAGTCATTAGGATGTGGAATGTAGTGTGCTAGCCAGGTAATGTCTTAGTTCACACCTCTGTGATGGGTCCCCCAACCTGTAAATGAAGTTAAGTTCCAAGGCTTCCCTATGAATTGGGCTTGTGGAATTGGCCTGAAACAAGAGGGTGACTTTGAGATCCATTGAGTGCTTGGGCAAGTTAAAATGTTCCCCAACAGGTTTCTGTATTGCCTTTTTGGATATCTGATTTATGTCCATTAATTCTTTCCCGCAGAGACTGTTGGGCCAGTATACATGGCAGTGGGGCATTGTTGGCATTTGATGGCATAGATCACATTAGTGGATGTGCAGTTAAATGAGCCTCTGATATAGTGGCCCATGTGGTTGGGTCCAGTGATGAAATCGCTTGTGTAGATGTATGGACAGAGTTGGCACCGGGGCTGATTGCAGGGGTGGGTTCCTGCATGATTATGATGGATGTGTGCTGCGTGGTTACTGGAAGGAATTTGTTTGAGATTAGGGGGTTGTCTGTAGGCAAGGACTGGCCTTTCCCTCAAAGCCTGTGAGAGTGAGGGGTCATTTTCCAGGAAAGGTTGTAGATTGTTGATAATGCATTGGAGGGGTTTAAGTTGTGGGCTGTAGGTGATGACAAGTGGTGGTCTGTTTTTCTCTTCTTGGCCTGTATTGAAGTAGTTCATGTCTCTTCTGGCTCTGTTGATCTGGGTTTTTTTTTCTACTTCTCTGAGTGTGTATTTCAGTTTTAAGAATGCTCCATATAGGTCCGGTCGGTGTTTGTCTCTGTCTGTGGGATTGGAGCAAATCCAGTTGTATTTTAGGGCTTGGCTGAAAACAATAGATTGAGAAATGTGTCTTGGATGGAAGCTAGAGGCATGAAGGTAAGTGTAACGGTCGGTAGGTTTCCAGTATAAGGTGGTGGAAATGTGTCCGTCATGTAATTGTATTCTAGTGTCAAGGAAGTGGGTTTCTCGTGTGGACTGATCCAAGCTGAGGTTGATGTGGGGTGGAAGTTGTTGAAATCCCTATGAAATTCTTCAAGGGTCTCTTTCCTGTGGGTCCAGATGATGATGATGTCATCAATGTAGCATAAGTAGAATAACAGTGCTAGAGAGTGAGAACTGAGGAAACGTTGTTTAAGGTCAGCCATCGAGATGTTGACATATTGAGGGGCCATGCGCTCCAAGTTGGAGATCATGGCCTTGGTCAATAAAGCAGTGAGGTACATGGGATTATAATGTAGTTAGTAAAGGTTAGGGTTGAACAGAGTCTCTTTCCTAGTTCAGGAAATCTCCCTTGGGACTTTCCCATCAAGTATCTCTAACTTCTCTCCTAGACCTCCAGATACAATTTTTTATCTTGAGCAGCTATTGCAGGATCACTGTTGCACTCGGTGATTTGACTTGTTGCATTTCTCTATGGCAAAAAAGTGAAAAATCATGATGCAAACAGGTCCTAATATATAACTACTGTTTTGTTCATAGACACATGTGGAGCAAAGAATATATCCCATTGTTCATTTTCCTGGCAAAGCATGTCTGAAAACAGGCGAGGGAACTCTTTTGAAGCTTTGCTGAACACTTACACTTTTTCAGTATCAAACCAGTTTGCATCAACACGAAAAATTCAGATACAGGAGGCCCCCGCTTTACAATAGCCTGATTTACAACCCCCCCCGCACTTACAACCTTTTCCTTAAGTGTGGAAGGGGCTGAAATCTCCCAACTTATGTCCTCGGCCCCGCATTTACGATGGTGTACGACACCTGTCGTAAATGCGGGCTCGAGTTACGACGCCCCCGACTTACAACGCTATCCCCAGAGCCGATCGTGTTGCAAATCGGGAGCAGCCTGTCCTGAAAGCTGACATTCTGTGTCTTGCCATTTTATTGCCCTTGAAAATAAAAGTTTAAAGTTCATGTGTTTAACTGAGAACTTTTGACTCAACCTTAACTCTAGTTTGTAACCAGCCAGTCCACAGTTGCATGTAATCTTCCTCTTTATTACAACACACATCCATTCCAAAACCATCCAGCAAACAACCCCCATCTGAAAAATAAAACTGAACTAGTACAAATCACCTGTTTCACAATTAATTCATAATTAAAGTATGTTGAATACATAAACAAAACTGATATCAGTGCTTGAGTCACACTGTTACTCCATAGCCAATTCCCTTATGTACAGATGCTTGTTTTGTATATGGGTCAAGGCTGGTCTGACTGTCTGGGTAGCTCAGTCTTCACTGAGGACTTTGCCTTTGGTCTAATCCATGTTATGCAGAATTTAGCAAAAAGATATAATTTGCAGCATTAGTCATTGAACAGTGTCAAGGGTCCACAAATGTATCTCCATTTTGCTTTTGTTTTCCCAGGATCCTATAGTTCACCCTTGTGCTACCACTGTTTATCAGTCATACAGTTGAACTCTCCCTACATTCTGTAGTAATGAAAAATTTGTATGAACTAAGGATGTTAAGGAACAAGTTTGCTAATTGTGTAGCTGATACAATTTGTATTGACTACACGATTAGTTGATAAAGGGAGGTGCTCTGCAGAGCCTCAGCAGGGGTAGCTCCTGGAGCTGGCGAGCCAGGACTGCGCAGTCCCGGCTCACGCCAGTTCTGAGACCGCTGTGCCTCTGCATTTTAAAGGTAGTAAGAACCCAGTGGCTTGCACTGGGTCTAGCAGCCCCTCTTCACGGCAGCCCAGGCTAGAACTGGGCATGGATAGAGGCTGCTGCCGAAGCAGCCTCCTCTCCACCCTGTTGCCTCTGATAGAGGCAGCAGGAGGGGGAGGAGCAGGCTGCACTGCAGAGCCAGTGCCACAGGGAACAGGCTTTTAAGCCAGCTCCCCCCAGCACAGGCTCCTGTTCTCCTCCCCAACCGCTGCCTTTATGCAGAGGCAGCAATGTGGGGGAAGCGATTAGTCGAGTACTCTACTCGACCATCTGGTAAGTGCAGGCTTATCGGGCAGTGGAGTATGTGCTTACATCCTTAGTATGAACCATGGCATTGTTGGTTTATATGGTGTCAGTGTGGACAAAAATTGTCCATTTTAGGTGAAAATATAATTCTTTATTACCTACTCTGGAAGTTCAGAGTTCTTGAATTCTGATATCATGTACTCTTCCTGGGCACCTTATGTCAACGTTCATGAACCTCCCATGAGCTAAAGGCCGCATCACTGTTCTGTCCTGGTAATGCAGCTGGGGGTGCTCTAAAGGGGATGATGCACAATGTGCATCTGGCTACAATCAAGTTTCCGAATCACAGCTGTTTAAAACTGTCTCTGGGTTATTGCCAGGGCCCCACCAAATTCACGGCCATGAAAAATGTGTCACTGACCGTGAAATCTGGTCTCTTGTGCACTTTTACCCTATACTTAGCAGATTTCATGGGAGAGACCAGTGTTTCTCAAATTGGAGATCCTGACACAAAAAGGAGTTTTGGCGGGGGTCATAAGGTTATGGTAGGGGATTGCAGTACAGTAATTCCTCATTTAACACTATAGATGCGTTTCTGAAAATGTTCGTGTTAAGTGAAAACGTGTTATGCGGGGTCAATTTTCCCATTGAAAATAATGGAAAAGGTGGGGGTTGCGTTTGCGCTTGTGGCTCCAGCTTGCACTTGTTAGCAGCTCGGACCGGGACATAAGGTTGGGGGAGAAAGTGGACTGGGGAGGTGTTTGACTCTGGGGAAGGGAAGAGGAGGACAGGGGAGGTGGCTTGCAGCTGGCGGCTGGGTTTCCCCAGCTGACCGGTCACGGGCAGCTGCGCAGGGCTTCCTCTGCCTCCTTACAAAGCGGCGGAGGTTTGCCGCTCGCTGTGCCGTTCCCCAGTAACCCCCTCTGGCCAGATGCCTTGCGTCCGGCCAGAGGGGGTCACCGGGGAATGGCGCTGCGAGCAGCAAACCTCTGTTGCTTTGCAGGGAGGCAGAGGAAGCCTCGCACAGCTGCCAGCCACCGGCCGGCCCTAGGGGAAATCGTGTTATTGTGGGGACGGGGTCGTGTTTGAAAAATGTTCCCCCAAAAAATATTGTGCTATCGCGAAAACGTGTTAAGCGGGCACATGTTAAGTGAGGAATTACTGTATTGCCACCCTTACTTCTGTGCTGCCTTTAGAGTGAGACAGCTAGTGAGCAGCAGCTGTTCACTGGGCACTGAACTCTGAGGGCAGTTTCCTACCTGCAACAGCGCAGAAGTGCAGGTGGCAATATACCATGCCACCTTTACTTCTGTGCTACTGCCTTCAGAGCAGGGCTGTTGAAGAGAGACAGCTAGTAACTAAGGGCTTAGCTCTGCAGGCAACAGCACAGAAATAAGGGTAGAAATACCATACCATGCCATTCTTACTACTGCACCGTTGCTGGGGCAACTCTGCCTTCAGAGCTGGAATCCTGGCTAGGGATGTAAGTGACTAGTCGACTATCCAATAAGCAAAAGCGTATAATTATCAGATAGTCGACACACTAGTTGACTAATCACTTCCCTCCCTTGCTGCCTCTATCAGAAAGAGGCAGCAAGGGGGGAGGAGAAGAGGGAGTGCTGGGGGGAGCTGGTTTAAAAGCCAGTTCCCCCCCCCCCCAGCTCCATGGGAGGGGTCAGGGGGGCAGTGGTGGTGGTCCACCTTTGAAATGCACAAGAGTCCTTCCTGGGGCTCTTGTACATTTCAAAGCGGAAGCACTGCATGGAGCTCAGGGCCAATGGAGGACTCAGTCCCCTGCTGGCCCCAAGTTCCATGCGGCATTTCCATCTTTGAACATTTCAAAGGCGGAACACTGTTTGGCACCTCTGCCTTGGAAATGTAGCAGTAGCTGGGTTGGCTTTTGCTACATTTCAAAGTGGAAACACCGTTATCGACTAATCAAATAGTTGATGGAAATTCCATTGACTATTGGATTAGTTGATTGATCTAATTTTAACATCCCAAATCCCAGCCAGCAGTTGCCATTCTCCTGGTGCCCATTTTTGAAGGCAAGGCTCTCCCTAGCAGCAGCTCAGAAGTAAGGGTAGCTGTATCACAATCCCTCCCTCACACAGTAATTTTGACCCCCTGACCCCCAAATACTTATTGAGTCAAAACCATTTTCAACACTGGAATTTCACATTTAATAGCTATAGTTATTGCACATCTTGTCCATGCACATATACTTAATCACTATATGAGTAGCTGCTCTGTTGCCTCTTCACATGTGCTTCTGTAACACTGTCCATCATGTTCATCCAGGAGCCCAACCCTGCAATCAACTCCAGTCCCAACTCTGTCTGCACATCTATATTAGCAACATCATCACAGGACCTAACTACATAAACTACCACATCAGAGGCTCATATGACTGCACATCCACCAATGTGATCTGTGCCAGCAATGTCCCTGTGCCATGCATATTGGCTAAACTGGAGAGCCTCTACAACAAAGGATTAATGTATACAAATTAGATTTTCAAAAAGGTAACACACAGAAACCTGTTGGAGGACATTTTAACTTGCCTGGGCACTTATTAATGGATCTCAAAGTTGCCATAAGCCAATTTCAAAAACCAGCTTCAAAGGGAAGCTGCGGAAGTTAATTTTATTTGCAACTTTGATACCTGCAATAAAGGTTTGAATGAAGACCTTAACTGGATTACTCGCTACATTCCACATCCTAATGACATAAAAAGCCAAGCACCAGGTATTTAAGAGTACTTAGAACCCACTCTATCGGTTTCATTTAGCATGGACACTCTGACAGTTCTTTTCCCATTTTTTCCCTTCTCTTTCCCTCCCCATCCCCTCTCTTTCTCTGCTATTTATTTTGCAACCTGGACATCTTAACTCTATTCATCTGAAGAAGTGGGTTGTGCCCCCGAAAGTTCATGATACCATCTACATTTCTGTTAGTCTCTAAGGGTATGTCTAGACTACATGCCTCTGCCGACAGAGGCATGTAAATTAGACATACCGACATAGTCAATGAAGCGGGGATTTAAATATCCCCTGCTTCATTAGAATAAAAATGGCCGCCGCGTTGTGCTAGCTCAGCTGTTTGTCGGCACAAACTGGCAGTCAAGACGGGGATCGGTCGACAAGGAAAGCCTTTGCCAACCGATCCTGTAAACCTCGTTTGCGGAGGCATGTCGTCTAGACATACCCTAAGGTGCTTCAGGACTATTCATTGTGTTTACTTTTTTTCTGATTAAACTAACATGGCTACCCCTCTGAAACTTTCATAACACTGTCCATTACCTTGGAATGGCTATTCAGAGTCCATTAAGAAGTCTTTCCTCTACTTTGAGAGAAGGACTAGGAAATTGCATGGTATTTCTGGGAATTCTCCTAGGTCCTTGAGGTATCATAAAAGGCTTCTTGAAATTTTATGCATAAGCTATTACTTGTGGGAGTTGTGCGGGAACTGTAGGACAGGTAGCTAGATGATAATGCAACTTCAGTGCCATTAATGTGCATTGCACAACAAAACATCCGTGATTCTTAACTTGAAACAACAAGGAAACATGAACATACTACAGCATTGGAGCTTAAAATGGTACTATTTCACAGTTTCATGTCAGCACTGGGCAGGCCACCTGCTCATGTTGAATCCAAAATAGCCTACTCCTAACTTATTCCTTCTTTGAAGTCTATTAATAGAAGGAAGTACAATGTGTTGATACACCAGGTTTATTTATCTTGTTTGATTTACAAAACTATTAGTTCTTCCATTTTGTAATATTGATTTATTTTCTTATTTGAGTGTTCTTGAGAAAATGTGACTTCTATATCATGTGTGGGAATAGCTAATTCTAAGAATTCTTCCATCTTCCTAGCTACCACACCTCAGGTGTGGATTAACTACAACGATGGAAAAATCCTTTGTCTGCAGGAAGCATCTATGCTATAGCGCTATCGTAGCACAGCTGCAGCTTGAAAATAGATGGACCCAAAGAAAAGGAAGTAGAGTAATGCAGAGAAAATTGGTAAAGGAAGAGAGACATAAATAGCAGTGGTCTAAAGGGAGCAGTTTTTTCTCACTGAGGTAACTGAATGCGACAAAGGATGGTTGAATAAACAGAAAGTTTAGTTAGTACATAAGACTATATTCTCTCCTTGATCTTTGTGAAAACCTCCCTTTGATAGCAGTGGACGATCTGTGGATTGAGGGGATTATAAAGTCCTGAATTTAGATGCTTGCTCAAAGATCACAGTTAAATGTGAAATGAGGCCATGTTTTCCAAATGAATTTGATACTTCTGACCTTTACGTTAGGTACTTCTGATCCATCATTCCTATATACTTGCTCTCATAAAATATCACTGTACATTAAGGAAGTACTGGTATTCTCATGTAGATGGAGCAGAAGAGACTAATAGATTTTTACATAGGGAGTCTGTGGTGATATGGCAGAGGTGGGCAGGGTATGGTCCACGGGCCAGATCCATCCTGCCATGCCTTTTTAATCTGTCCCTCCTGCCCCTGCACCATGGAGCAGTGCTACTCAAAATGGCTAGCTGCTCTCTGCACTGAGGGGGAAGGTTTTGTGCGCTGCTCCCCCATCTCATCCCACTCCACAAAATCTTTCAGCTCCTATTGGCCAGAAACCTTCCAATGGAAGCTGAGAGATTTTGTTGGGTGTGGGGGCAGTGCATGAAGCCTCCCTCCCTCCCCACCCAACAGAGGGCCACATAGAACAGCCAACCGGGAGTTGCTGGCAGGCAGGGAAGTCTGCTTGAGAGTGCTGCTGGTCAGGAGCTACTTAGGTAAGCGTCTCCTGACCAGAGCCTGCCTCTGGCACTCAGTCCCCTTCCAAACCCAGCTCCCTCCCAGACCATACACATCCCTTCCTATGCCCTTCCTCCAGGCCAGAATCCTGTCCTGCACCCATACCCCATCCCAGACCCTGCACACCAATCCTCTGCCCCAGGTTACAACCCCCTCTTTCACCCAAACTCCCTCTCAGAATCTCACCTTCTCCTGCACCCCACTCTCCTACCCCAAGATCCCTTCTGCACCTAACCCTATTCCACACCCTGCACCCTCACCATAGAAAAGTGCAGCCCTTGACCACTTACCAAAATCTTGGAGTCACCATCCCCCCCCAGTCAAAAATTATTGCCCACCCCTGTGATACAGGTACTATGGAATTTTTTTCTGAACCTGAAATTAGCCTTTGATCTTTTATATTTATTAGGAAGACTGATCTTTTGCTGTTATGTTGGGTCAAGCCTATTATACAGGTTCTTTGGACTGATTTTTAAATTTGGGATTACTGGTCCAATTAAAAGTTTTATGGCAGTTAACTATACTGGTATGGTTAAACCAGTCCAACTAGTTTAGACTAGGTTACTATAAAGGTGCCTTATTCCAGTATAGCTAATTCCTATATGCAGGAAGTGGAATAAACTCTACAGATATACGCCATTGTTATATTAATACAAGTGCAGTCGATTATTTTTTTTGTTCTGTCCAAATTTCTTAGTAAATGTGTGGAGTCTAGACCTTGACTAGAGAAACATTTTTCACACTGCAAGTGCTCCTGTTCAATAAGCATGTACAAAGTGGTGTAATATAACCAGACCTATTGCTTATATTAACTGAAATCAACCACTGTATAACCTGAAAAATGTTGCATCTGAGACATTGAGAAAGTACATAGATAAAATGTCAAATAGATGCAAATATTAGAATCTGACACCTTTTGAGTTTTTAAAGAGGTATTAACTTTGGTTTTATCAAATAAAATTTATTGTAGATGTGTAAGCCCCCTGATTGGCCCCCACTCAATTTTGGGTTCCATATATCAAGTTGGCAAAAAGAGTAAACTGCTGGGGAAGGAGGTATTTGAGGGGATACTGGACAAGTGTGTGTGTGTGTGTGTGTGTGTGTGTGTGTCCTGGGAAGGGGACTCTTGGGGATCTGGCAGTGGGACACTTGCAACCTTACTATCAAGATAAGGGGTAGCATCGCGTTCCCTGTCATAATGGTAGGGTGGCTGGTGCAGGCTCAGAATGCAGTTACAGCCTGTCAGTCAGCACTGCCCTAAGGGCTTCTCCCTCTTGCTAGTGTTGGGAGCTGGACCCTGTCTGTCACCACTTCCAACCGAGCTCTGAGGTCCCATGGTGAGACAGTTGACTCAGAAGAGACATTTGAGAACTCTGCTTACTTGGTGGGCTAGGTGTTCCAGCTCTTCCCCTCCCCCAGTCACCTGATAACCTCCTGCTGCTACACTCACTGAGCCTGAATGCCAATATCTACTTGTTTGCCCACATGGCCCACTTGCCCCCTTTCTGTGTTGCTGCCAGTAACAAAGAACGGAGCTTGTGAGGCTGTGGCTGCCCAACCAGCTGCTGGGGACATACTGCACCCTGCAGTCTGACCCAACCTCACACACCTATCTTGGGGGTTGGGGGGGTGGGGAGAAGCCCTGCACTGGGAAGTGAGCATGGTCTGAGCCCCAGCTGAGTTGCAGCCCACTTGATCTTTGTGGTCCTTTCAGAAATATCTTGTGGTGCTAGCTCCCTATTGAATACCCCTGTCATCAGTATAACTGTTCATACTGGGCATTGTACTGGTGTAACCATGTTTGTTTAAAAAACAACTCCTCCCTAACAAACAATTATATCAGTACAAACATTGTGTAGACCAGGGTCTAACTGAGTGTTTGAAATGTAGGGCAAATGACTTTTCAGCAGATTATCCAATCAATTCTCTTTTCCTTGTTTATTTCCTATTTTGCACCCGTTGGCCTTTTGCAAGTAGAGAAACCCAAACTTTCACCCTTTGCACTTTGAACAGATTATGGATGACGTGTGGTGTGTGTGGGTGGGGTTTTTTTTTTTGCATTGCATTGCTTAAAATTTCAATTTATTTTGTTCTTTCAACATACTTGAGGAACCTGTCGTTTTTCTGTGTGATCTCTAAAATTTTTATTGTGCAATTCAAACTACAGATGGATAGTGCAATATAAAACACCACAGGCATTCCTTCTGTATTTAGATGCCATTGCTGAACTGTTAGTATTAGAAGTTGGAGTAGGGAATCAAGACAAATCAGCTGAAGACCAGGGAGCTGTGGCAGCCAGAACTCTTCTAGAGGTAACAGATATTCAGTCTTCCTATTTTTGCTGCTATGGACTGCTCCAGAGTTGGGACAGTATATGGTCACTTCCTTGAACTGCAAATACTAGACTTTTTTTTATCAGAATTTTGTGGGTATTGGGTGTGATTAGAGATGTTAATGTTCGAATACATATGGTTAGCATGAATAGTGCCATGCAGTTCTACACCTAATCTATAATAATGCTTCCTAATAGTGCCAGAACTGTGGTCTCATGTGGTAGTAATAAAATTAAATACTCTACTGAAACACTAATTTGTTGAGTGGATGGATGCAAGGAGTTATACCCCTTTCCCAAATCCTTACTGAGTAGGAGATAGTGCTAGAGTAACATGTCACAGACTTAAAATAAAGCTTTAAATATTGTGCTTATATGCTTTGCGAGCTCTTCTGCTTTATCCTTCATTGCTGTACTTGAGATGGGTAGGAACTGGAATTTGGTTATCCTGTGGAGTAGGGATGTTAAATTTTGATTAATCAGCTAATCGAGTAGTTGATGGAATTTCCATCAACCACTCAATTAGTTGATGGGGGGGGGTAGGGGATTCACTATCCTGCTGTACCTCTCCCTTTGAAATGTACAAGAGCCGCAGGACTAGCATGAGCAGACTTCTTCAGTCCCCACTCAGGCCGTTTCCCTGCTGTGCCTCTGCCTCCCATGCCTCCCCCCGCCCCGCGGAGATGGTGCTGGGGGGAACCAGCTTTTAACCAGCTTGCTCCCCCACTTGCCGCCTCTTTCTGATAGAGGCGGGGGGAAGGGAGGAAGGGAAGCGACAAGGGAAGCATATGCTTATCAGGTAGTCGACTAGTTGCTTCCATCCCTACTGTGGAGTAATTGAGAGTTGGGCCTACCAGACAGGGCCAGTGTTAAACTCCGCAGAGTTCATGGAAGAAAGCTGAATCCCCACCACATAGAGCTGAAGTGTGGGACTGAAACTTAGGTCAACACAACTTAGCTTCATGGAGGGCTCTGTAGGATGAGGTCCCAGGCATTTGGACTGCTTGCTACCCTCTATGCTGGTCCTGGCTTTTATATGCAGAAAATTAGTTGTGGTACAGGTGGTCCATAGAGCTTTTATATCATGTTGGGGGAGAGGGAGCTCAGAGAGCGACTGAGAACCCCTTCTCTAGAGGACTGCAAGTAGGGCCTTCTTCACTGAGTGCTCACGACACTAAACTATCCTTTTCTGAACCTAAGCAATGCCAATAATCATCTGTGGCATCTCTTAAGGCAAGGCTGGTGCTGTTTTCTTCCTCTGAGTTTGTTGAGCACTTAGAGCAGTGAGTTAGAGTGGTTGACTTGCTTGAATTCTTCATACTTGTTTGGATAATTTAACTGGTGATTCTACATTTTGCCCCTTATAAAGCTTGTTTATTTTAGTGAATTGCTCGAACATCTCATCAGAGCATCTTAAAAAAATTAGCTCTTAGGTTGTGCATTGTTTAGATTAAGTAGACACCATGATTGTGGCTGACAAATTCTGCACACAATATTTTAAAATTCTGCACATTTTATTTGTCAGATGTGGAGACTCCAATATGACATTGGGGAGCACAGATCAGTGGCTGTGCAGAGGAGGGACATGGACTTAGTGGTGAGGCTTGTTGGTCTGCATGACACTAAAAACCACAACTGGGAAGTTTCCGAATTGGGGTTCACTGGCTATGAGCAAGCAATTTTAAATCTGATAGTCTTGGAGTTTGGTGGTGAAGTGGACAGCCTGGTGTGGCAGGGAGTTGATAATCACTGTAATCCAGGGCTACTCAGCTTTGGAAGCTCCGAGGGCGACCGTGATACTCACAGCACATACTGAGGGCCTCAACTTAAGTGTGGTTGCATATACATACAAATAGCTTTTCACACTGACTGGCATGAATACAAAGATTAAGGCAAGACTACACAACACGCAGGCCCCATTTAAGTCAGTTCTGCTGATATTAATAAAATGCAATATTTACCCAATTTCCTCCCATATGACAGCACTTTTAATAAGCAATGACAGTCCAGGAACTTAACTACTAAAATGCATATCAAGAGAAGACCATTATATTGACTACTTTTTTTGTGTTGGCTCCCACCTGAGGGCCACGTGTTGAGCCCCATGTAAACCCAAACTGCACCGCAGGCCACAAACAAATGGGCTGCGGGCCACATGTGGCCCATGGGCCACATGTTGAGTAGCCCTGCTGTAATATCTAGCAGAGCTCGCTCTTGTTCAGGCACGTTAGTAACACTGTTGTTTACAGTTCTGGGTTCCTAGAAGAGAGCATCACTACTAGTTAGCTCAACTATTGTTAAATTAGGGATGTAAATGGTTAACCCGTTAACCAGTAAGCCTCACCTTAATGAATGAGGCTTACTGGTTCGAGTTAATTGGTAGAGGCTGGAGCAACTCCACATCCACCCCAGGCAAGGTTACATACACTCTGGCTTTATACTGCAGAGCATGTAACTGCTATGATTTTTAGACACAACACGGTTGTATTTTTTAAATGACTTCTTAAATCGCTAAGTCAAAGGTAGATGTAGAAACTGACTAGGGGTGTAAAATCCTGCTTGGTTGGTTAACCAATTAAACATTAGGCAATTAGTTGGTTAACCAATTAAACTAAGCAGGATCCAGGCTGGGGACCACTTCAGCCCAGCTGGAGTGGCCCAGAGGGCTCTCGCCCCCAGCCTCATGGTGGGGCTGTCTGCCAGTTACGAGCCCCTGTGCTGGGGCTGCTTCTGCCAACTCCCAGCCCCCACCGGAGCAGCCCCTGCCTGCAGGGCTCCTGGGCTCCCTACAGACAAACTGCTCCAGCCCCTCCCGGTTAACCAGAATGGGTAAGCATTACCTCTTTAGGGTGATGCTTACTGGTTAACCTTTCACATCACTAGACTGAACTTTCCTCTTGCTCTAGTCTAGAGTAAGTCCCATGAGGCCTGAGTTGAGACAGTGTGGGGTAATCTGGAGCTTCCATTTCCCATTTTTAACTTTTCTGTGGCAACTTTAGTCCCTTGGGTCCAGTGCACAACAAAAATAAAACTGTTGCAGCAAACCTCCAATTTGTACTATAGACAAGACATTACATTTTGCTTTCTAAAACTTTCTAGCCTTGGACATGAGATGCCAACAAAACTCTGAAGATCCAATATGCTGTACAAATTGGAACAGGTTTGTAACCTGTTAGGGGATGGGGTAACAATATAGTTGGGTCCCTTCAGCTAGCTGTATTTTTAGTGTGGACAAGTTTGTTGTTTTGTTTCCTTTCTCTGGGTCTGAACATGCTTGATTGTCTGCCTAGGCAGCCTGCTGTGAATTTCTCAGCCTGCAGTGTCCACTGACAGTTTGCTGTAACCAGGTTACAAAAGCATCTAGTTGGACACACTGACCCTTTATTAGAGGCTGAGCTCTTTATTTTGTAGATGTGCCTCTTTATCTGGGGATAGGGAAGTGGGAGGTAGATGCACATATTTTCATTTGTTCCAGATTGTTAAAGGTGACCTCCAGAAAATGTAACGGTTGGTCTTGTACATTTTTCCTTTTATAATGTATAAAGAAAACTTAAGATTTTGTAAAGCTTTTCTTCTATTTGCTTTTACTTTTAAATATTAAAAATAGTCTGGTTTTGCTGGAGGACATCTGGGTGGGAGGCTTTAAGATAGATTAACAGCCTTGCCCCTTCCCATAAGGAGCAAGAGTTCAGATTTTATCTACAAAAGTCAGTAATTGACGTTAAATGTTAACAACAAAACAGATTTTAGCAGATTGAAATAATTTTCTTTCTTAATTGCTTAACTTCCACTCTCTTGGATTTAGTCCTATCATTATTTCATTAATTCTCCAGCCTAAAGAGGACTGTAATTTCTAATGTAAAATCAGGCAGAATCTTTTTGGTCTTTATCGATTATAAAGAAACAACAAAAGTCAGTTTTTTTTTCCTCTTTGGCACGTACTTATTAAAACACAAAGTGAATTCAGTGTTGCTAAAAGGTGTTTGATCTTCCCAAAATGTTCCTATCCAGCATCTCTTCCATCCACAATGCAGCCATTTACCAAGTAGGCCAGGTCTATGCTAGGATTTTTTCTGGCATAGCTGTGTTGATTAGGGATGTGTCTTGTGACTAACATACCTATACTAACAAAAGGTTACTGTGTGGATGCAGCTTATACTGGCAGAACTCGTACCTTAGCATGAACAAACAGTGTCTAGCACAGACTGACCCTGTCAAGATTAAAGTGGTTTTCAACACCACCTGGTTATCTTAACCCTACATGGAGATTACAACCCAGAGCAAAGGTTACAAAACAGCCTTGAAACATGGAGTTCATAATTTGACTTGGACTTATCACATAAGCTGTGTTGGCATAAGGCACATTTTTAATGATATATCCCTGTATCCATACTAAGAGTTGTGCCAGTGTAACTGTCTCTGTTGGGGGTATAACTGTCCTCTCCTCCCACACCCAGTTCAAGTACCAAAAACTATAACCAAGCCATGGATAAAATGACAGGTGTGACCTTGCAGTAAACTACTTGATATAGCATATGCTGTTTCTATACCAGCAAAGTGTTAGGCTGTAATAGCAAAAGGGTTATCAAATGTCTACTGCATTGATAGCTCCAAATGTAATTTAAAAAGGAGCCCATCTGGGCTAGATCTTGGCTAGTAGATAATTTTTTTTTATCTATCTATAGTCTGGGAATGCGCCGTGATCGTGCATGAAGGGAGCAACACCCTAGGCAGAGGCACAAACACAGAGGGCAAGAAGCCAGCCTCTGCTTGGCTGGATGGTGGGAGTGAGAGGTTTGTTGGGGTCTGGCAAGCAGACACAGACCGTATGGGGGAGAGGGTACTCAAGGCAGCACAAAATGTGTGCCTGCATCCCTGTATGAGCCACTTCTTTTGCAGCACAGACTGGACCTGGCAAGCCCACAAATAGGACCAGAGCCACCAGCAGGGGAGGGGATGGTAGGACATCTTCCTTGCTGCTGCAAACTGTGCCCAACTGGGGAAGCATTGGGGGTGAGAACTTGGCAGCAGGGAAGTGTCCAGAACAGCAGCTGTCTGTTTCCTCTGCCTGAGAACCCCCAAAGCCTTGTCCTGAGCTCTTATCCTATCCCTTCCCCTGACACACAAGGCCAGTTCTGACGAGGTGGGTCTTTGCCCTCGAAAGCTTATGCTCTAATAAATCTGTTAGTCTATAAGGTGCCCCAGGACTTCTCGTTGTTAAGGCCAGTTCTGAGTGTCTCCAAGGAGCACAGCCTGAGGATAGGAGTGCGTTCTGCTTAGCTGAAAACATGATGGGGACCCTCCAACATGAGCCCTGATCCAGTCTTCCCCAGGCAGTTGGACCAGCGATGGCTCCATGGTGTGATGGGGCAGCACGGTAGCCACAGATGGCAGACAAGCAGGGCAGTGCAGATGGAATGGCTTGTCTCTTAGTTCTAGTGGCCAAAGGCCTGTTCCCCTCTGCTCCATCAGGGATACACACAGCACAGACAATGCCCTCTCCCATCTCCTTCCTGCCAAGGGGGAAAACATTACAGACTTTTTCTATGATCTCTTATGTGCTTGAGTACTATAGATATATCAACCTAAGTTTTAAGTGTAGATAGGGACCTACCAAACCCAGTCCATTTTTGTCAATTTCATGATTACATGATTTTAAAAATAATACATTTCATGACTTCAACTATTTAACTCTGAAGTTTCATGACTTTGTAATTGTAGGGGGTTCAGATCAAAAAAGGAGTTGTGGCGAGAGTTGCAAAGTTCCTGTGTGTGGAGGCTTGCGATACTGCTACCCCTGCTTCTGAGTTGTTGTTAAGGGGCAGTGATGCCTTCAGAGCTGGGCAGCAGAAGAGTGGCAGCTGCTGCCCAGGCTCCCAGCTCCGAAAGCCGAGGCACTGCCAGCAGCAGCTCAAAAGAAAGGATAGCCTGGTATGGAACAACATCTGCAATGCTGTAGGCAGATCACTGCCTTCAAAGCTTGGTGCACAGCCAACAGCAGCTTCTCTCTAGCTGCCCAGCTCTGAAGGCAGCACAGAAGCAAGGGTGGCAATACCTCAGTCCCCTAAAATAACCCTGTGATCTCCTTACAACTCCCATTTGGGTCAGGACCTCTAATTTGCAAAATACTTCTCTCCCTCATGAAATCTGTAATGTATAGGGTAAAAGGGCACAAAAGACCAGATTTCACAGTCCATAATACTTTTTTCATTGCCATGAATTTGGTAGGACCCTAAGTATAGAGCAAGCTTAAGCCCTGTGTTCTTTGTTTTACTGCCACTCTTTCCCAGCTCTCACTGCCAAGTGGAGTTGAGGGGGGAATGTGTCTAAGCAACTGGACTTCGAGGGCTATGGCACTGGTTCCAGGGTTGACATGGCCAACCATTGTGGGTGAGATCCCACAGACAAAAAGTATGTCAGTGTCTGCACTTGCAAGTATGCCCCACGCCCCAGCTAGAAACTGATTAGTCACTGCTTAGACCTAGTGGGACTTAGCATTAAGTAGGATTCAGTAGCTGAATCCAGTTGCCTGAGATCAGGTAGTGACTGCTTATTAGTGGGAATAAACTGTATTGATATAAATACCTTTGTCATAATACTTGCATCCATTCTAGATATGGGGGTGTGGTCTGCTAAATGTACAAATCTGGGTCAGTTGCTTAAGGGGTCTGAAATATGCTGCATAATTGTCCTGGTTACAGAAAGCAAACATGCACCAAGTAAGACTATTGCTAAAGGTGACATGTTAGCTTTTCATAGTCAGGGTTCGACAAACCGCTGAATCTACTCGCCACATTTCAGCCAGTCATTCCATGCGCCCCATTCACCGGTGCTTCGCGCATGTGCAGTGCCGGTCTGGCGCATGCGCGCTGCGGGGCTGGAGAGTAGCTCTTGCCAGGGTTTGTCAAGCCCTGATCATAGTTATTACAGGAGTATTAACCATGTTGTGTGTTTACACTCCATAGGTGGAGCCTGGCATGTCATTAGCTGTGTAATAAACTTAGCTAAATATTAGTTTAGACAGTTTTAAAAAGTCCAATTAATCTTTGGAGGTCATATCTTTGTTGCTCTTTGACTGTAGACAGTTTTCTGAAGCTAGGTTAATTGTTAAAGGAGCTCATTGGTTTCTGTGTAGGTTCTTGTACTGTGACTATCGCCATGGTATCTGAATAAGTCAGTAAGAAGGGTTTTATCTTTCAGGGATTGTATCATGGCAACTGCAAACCTTTTTCTTTAAATGGAATGTCAGTGAGGAATGAGCAAAAAATTGCAGAAGCTGTGTGAACTTGAGTTCTACAGTCTGTTCACAGCCATGCTCTCCCCTGTTCCTAACATTAAAACACTTCAGTTTTTGGAAGCTGTTTCCATGTGTTTTGAGACATTTATCTCCCTATTTTCTGTGTCTGTCTGGCGTGGCAACGAGTGTGTGCATTATAACATTATAAAAGAGGGGGAGGGGCAGTATTTTAACTATGGCCTACTAAACAGATGCTATTGTTCATGTTTACTTTTCAGAAACTTAAATATATTTTTAGGGGCTCTCAAATACTCTGGTAGTGGATACTCTGGTATCTTAAAACTCATTTGTCCTTCCTATTCATGACTGTAGCCCCCTTTCTTTCCAATCTGAGATCAAATATTCATATGGCAACTAGCAGTTGCTCACATGGAGAAGTCCTGTTAGGTGATTTTTTTTTTTTTTTTTTTTTTTTTTTTTAAAGCTCTGTCTACCAAATAGATTTTAGTTTGTTTTTAATCTAATTGGCCTGGTTTTGTTCTTCCTCTTTTTTTTTTCTTTTCTTTCTCTGCTCTTTTTCTCACTTATAAAAGGATAGGCACCATATACCCAGCTTTACACAGACAAGTATGGGAACCTTCTTTACCTAATCTTTGTAACTTTATTGTGGACATAGAATTGTACAAATGTAGGGCTGGATGCTGTGCTGAGGCAGTATTGCATATACATAGACAAACAGGGATGGCCTAACTTGGTCTTAAATCTCCAAATATGGGGACACTGCAGCCTCTCTAAGAAACCTGTCGTAGTGCTATGATTCTTGTATTTAGAAACTCTTTTGAGCAAATAAGCTCACCTAAATTTCCCTTGGTGCAAACTAACCTAGTTACTACTTATCCTACCCTGGGTGGTGATATAAAGAGGACAGTGATTAATTATTTTCTAACATTTTCCATTCTTCAAGACTTATGTTCCTTTAGTCTTTACTTTTAGGCTACGTCTACACTGGCACATTCTCACGCAAAAACTCTTTTGCAGAAGAGTTCTTCTGCAAAAACTCTTCCAGAAGAAAACGTCTACACTGGCATGTGCTTTTGCACAAGAGCATCCATGCCAGTGTAGACGCTCTCTTGCGCAAGAAAGCTCTGATGGCCATTTTAACCATAGGTGCTTCTTGCGCAAGAAATTCATGTTGCCTGTCTACACTGGCCTCTTCTGGAAGAGCTCTTGCACAAGAGGGCTTATTCCTGAGCGGGAGCATCAGAGTTCTGGCTCAAGAAGCCCTGATTTTATACATTAGAACGTCCGTTTACTTGTGCAAGAACACGCGGCCAGTGTAGACAGGCAGCAAGTTTTTGCGCATGAGCGGCCGCTTTTGCGCGAGATCGCGCCAGTGTAGACACAGTCTTAGTGTTTGCTCATGTTCACTCCAGGTTGGAGGTATGTGCTCACCACATACACTGGTGTTGAAAGTGTTTCCCATAGCAATGTCCATTCGGAAGTGGTCTCTGGCAACCCCTGGAATGGTGTCCACATGATGTGGTATAAGGAGTGCTGTGCTTCCCCTTCACCCTCAAATTCCTTCTTACCGCCAGTGATGGTGCTTTGGCAATCCCTCTTCTAGTTCCTACCTGTGAACAGTGTGTTGTTGAAAACAATTTTCTTCTTGTAGTTAGAGTTCCCTTAGTTCAGTTTGATATTTAGTGTCTCTCTAACAGGACTTAGCTCAGGATGGGGCATGCCTCAATCCCTGGGGTTTAAGAACTGTAACCAGTGTAAGAAGCCTATACCAGTCAATGACCCCTATACTAGCTGCTTGTGCTGCCTGGGGGATACTTACATTATCACATTTATAAAGTTTGAAATGCTTCACAAGAAAGGAGCAGGGCATTAGACTAAAGGTCTGGGGCCGGGGGAGTGGCAGGGTGGCCATGGGCCAGATCAACCAGCATGGTGGGCTGGATTCGGCCTGTGGAGGCTCTGTTGCCCACCCCTGCTAAAGGTGCTTCTTATGGAATCAGCATTGGCACCGTCACTGGAGCGGCCCGGCTCAGACTTTGCACACACATGGCCACAGTGGAGAGTGCTTTGGAACAGCAAAGCTCCCTGACACTGTCCATCAGGAAAAAGATCAGGGGAGGATGGCCTCTTGCTTTCAAGGGCAGGGAGAGGGCAGTAAGTAAGCCTAGACCGACAAAGGGTGGCTCATCTCCTCTAAATGGGAGTTGGGTGTCAGCTTCGGTTGAGCAGGGTAGCCCTCCTATAGCCCATGGCAGCAGAGTCCAGAACCTGGAAATGCCTTCTACCCCACAGACCCTTAAGGCCTTTCTGGTCTCACCCACACCACCTATCGTAGCTCCCAAGTTTAGGGATAAGCCTGGCTTGGGACCACACCCTTAGTCCCCATTTGTGCAGCTCTGCTTGCCATCTTAGGGATTGTTTCACTGGTGCTCACCTGCTGAGAGCTGTGCCCTTTTTCAGCAAGCTAGAGAGGACGCTGGCTTTGGCAGTACTCTGCTACGATCAGCTCATCCCTAAATGCCTATCCTCCTCCTATGGATACTGTTTGAAAGTCACCTGACTTGGAAAGGATGTGAACAAGCACTCAAAGAAAAAGACCATTATCTGTTCTGTAATGGGTGCTCTTTGAGATGATTACTCATGTCCATTCCATGGCCTGGCCTCCTTCTCCCCTGTCAGAGTTTCTGGCAAGAAGGAACTGAGGGTGTGGGAAGCACATGGCTTTCCTTATCCTGTATCATGATGGTGCCACTCCAAGGGTTGCCAGAGCCACTCCTCTGTGGATACTGCTAACGGAAAAACTTTCAGCATCAATGCATGTGGCAAGCATACACACCTAACTTAGAATGGATGCGAGCAACACATTTCTAAGCACACCAGTTACCGAACAGGTAACGGTCATCTTTACACTAAACATGCCCAGTTCCTTCAACCTTTCCTTATACGTCATATTTTCTAACCTCTTCATTTTTATTTGTTCAAATTCTTCTTATGTGATGCCCAAACTGGGCACAGTACTCCATCTGAAGCCTGTTGAGTAGAGCAGGACAATTAACACCCATTCCTTACAGATGAGACACCATATTAATACATCCCAGAATGAAGCTTGACTTTTCATGGCAGTGTCACTGTTAGCTCATTCAGTTTGTGATCCACCATAACCCCATATCCATTTCAGCAGTATACTGCCTTGCCACTAATTCCCCATTTTGTAGTTGTGCATTTGTTTTTTCTCTTCCTAAGTGTAGAACATTGCCTTGTTTTTAACTGAATTGTATCTTGATGATTTCAAACTAATCTCCAAAGTGCTTGCAAGCCTTCACAGTTTGGTGTCATCTGAAAATCATTCAAGCTCTTAATGCAAACTTTGAGTATTACCAGATCCAGGACAGACCTGTGAAAAACATCACTTGATGTGTCTTTGTAGTCTGACAGCAAACTACCAGTGATAAATACTATTTAAATAAAACTCCGAATTCTGAAGAAGTGGGCTGTGCCCACGAAAGCTCATGATACCATCTACATGTTTTGTTTAGTCTATAAAGTGCTAACAGACCATTTGTTGTTTAAGTTCAAGTATAGTTTTTCAATTTAATCTAGACCCCATTTTCCTAGCTTGCTTATGAGAATATCATATGGAACTGGTCAAAAAATTGAAGGCATAGCAAGAGGCTGATCCCTGGCAGCAGCCCTGTCTATGGGGGGTCCGAGCTCCCTGCAGACAGAGGCTGCTCCAGCGTCTGTCTGCAAGGAGCTAAGACCTCTGTGGACAGGGGCTGCTGCCAGGGACTAGCCTCTGTCCACCGCCAGCCCAGGCCACCTCTCTCTTCGCAGTAGCTTCTCTCCCACTCTTTCCCCCCCCACCCCCACCCCCGGTCCCACCAGCAGCAGCCTCTGTCCACAGGGAGCTTGGACTCCCTGCAGATAGGGGATGCTGCCACTCCATGCTGCTGCTTCTGGTACAGAAGCAGTAGCGTGGGGTGGTGGAGGAGGGGCCTGGAGCACACTGGCTGCCGGCCCTGCCCCTGGGAACTATTGAATAGTCGTGTAAACAATAAGATTTCATGTGCTTACAGACTATTCAATTACGCTATATCTAACATCCCTATGGGGTAGTCCTCTCTTCCTGGGGCAGCCTGCGTACTGAACTCTTCCTTCCCAGCCCCACCCCAGAGCAATGGTTTAAATGAAGCATGTACATTTTCATTTTATTGCCCCCCCCCCACCTTAATTAAATTAAGGACTCAAGGGCTGCGTCTAGACTGGCCAGTTTTTCCGGAAAATCAGCCGCTTTTCCGGAAAAACTGGCCAGCTGTCTACACTGGCCGCTTGAATTTCCGCAAAAGCACTGACTTCCTGCTGTAAGAAATCAGTGCTTTTTGCGGAAATACTATGCTGCTCCCATTCGGGCAGAAGTCCCTTTTGCGCAAAACTTTTGCGCAAAAGGGCCAGTGTAGACAGCTGAGATTTGTTTTGCGCAAAGAAGCCCCGATCGCGAAAATGGCCATCGGGGCTTTTTTGCGCAAAAGCGCGTCTAGATTGGCCACGGACACTTTTCCACAAAAATGCTTTTGCGGAAAAGCGTCCGTGCCAATCTAGATGCTCTTTTCCGAAAATGCTTTTAACGGAAAACTTTTCCGTTAAAAGCATTTCTGGAAAATCATGCCAATCTAGACGTAGCCAAGCAGTGTTGGGTAAATCTTCTGGTAGTCTGTAATTCCCTGGATCCTCCTTCCTCACTTTTTTGAGGCTCAGTAGTTTGTTTGTCCTTCTCCAACCCTCTGAGACTTCACTACCTGTCCTCTGAAGGTAATTGCTAATGGTTCAGCGATTGCTTTGTCTAGTTCAGGAGCAGAGAACCTCTTTTCTCTTGAGGGGCCACTGACCCACAACAAAAATCTGTTGCAGCCAAACAGCCCTACAGGGGAGCGTGAAGGCTTGGAGTTTCCCCTTTGTTCTGGGGTGGGTCCAGAAATGAGGTTTAGGGTATGGGAAGGGCTCCAGTCTGGGGCTAAGGAGTCTGGAGTGTGTGAGCAGGCTCATGGCTGGAGCAGGGAGAATGAAGGTGAAGGCTTTGGGAGGGTTAGGATGTGGAGGAGGTTCTGACCTTGGACAGGGCAGGATTTTAGGATGGGGGTGTGAGCTATAGGAGGGGGCTCAGGACTGGGTTCAGATGTGTGGGGGTGAGAGATCAGTTTCAACTGGTTGCCACTTACTTCAGGCAGCTCCTAGTCAGTGGGGCTAAGGCAGGCTCCCTCCTCCCACCCTGATCCTGTGCCACTCCCAGAAGCTACCACAGCAGCACTGCTGCCCTTGCAGCTGCTCCCAATAGCCACTGCTCCTGGCCAGTGGGAGTTGTGGGGGTAGGGTGGCACAGATGTTCTCAGAGATTCCCTGTTTCTTCCCTGATTGTCTGTTGGCATCCCTGCATTTAGGGGATGCAAACAGCTAAACTAGCTTCTCCCTGCAACCAGGTGAGCTGCTAAACTAGCTTCTCCCTGCAACCAGGTGAGCCTGTCCTTGTAGTTCCAGCCCCGTAAGCAGGTGTAGCCAACTCTCAGGGCTTCCAGCCCATGGCAAGTCTCAGCACTGCAGGCTGGATCAAATTAACTGGGGGACTGGATCTAACCTGCTGGCTGCAGGTTCTCCACCCTTGGTCTAGTTGCTTAATTACAAAGGTGCACTTCATCAGGTCTTGCCAGCTTGATTACAGCTAATTTATCTAAACAGTCTGTTACCCACTCTTCCTATTTTGGTCTGTGTTCTTTTCCCCTTGTTGTTAATGTTAATTAACTGTGTTAAGCCTCTCTGGTCACAATTAAACTTCTTAGTGAAGAATGAAGCAAGAAAACACTGGATACTTCTGTTCTCTGTGCTCCTTCCATATTAAGTAATTGACCCACCTCATGAATGCTGTTTACATGCCACTTTCCAAAGTTAATCTTTTTTTTCCTGAGAGAGAAAGTATAACTTGCCTCAACCCAAAACCTTTTTTGCAAACTTTCCACAAAAGAGATCTTTATTTCCTGGCTGGAAAAAAATTGGAAAACTTCAGGCCCAAAGAAGCAGCTTCAGAATTAGAACAGAAAGCAGGCAGAAGGGAATTATAACAACCTGTTCTGTCATCTTAACTACAGCATTTTCTATTAAGCAACTACAAAACAAATCTGGAAAGGACTGTTCTAAAGATAAAAGTATTTTTGTAGCAATCTTGTCTCTGCTGTGTTAAGTATGAGCCCGTGCAACAGCTATGTGTCAATCAAATAAGTATTCAAACCAATCCATGTAGGTAGCCATGTTTGTTAGTGTATCTGAGTAGCCTTCTTATAGTACCCTAATGAAGGAGTTAATTGTCTGTGATGAGGTGTATACCCCCACAGAAGTGATGAACAGGTTAGAGTCTAGTTAGTTTAATGAACTGTGCCTGAAAGGGTGCTAGGCCTAACTGGTGATCAAACCCAGTTTGGGGGGGGTGGGTCTTTATAAAGGAAAGAGCAAAGGGCTACTAGAAGGGGGACCAAGGAGGAGATGCAGATGAGAGTTGTCTGAAGGTGAAATGCTGAGCTGGAAATTTGTCTAGCCAGAAGCTTATTAGGTACTGCTGCTTACCTGAAACCCTAGATCGGGGTAGGCAATAACTTTTAATGGGGGGCCACTCCAAGGTTTTGGCAAGTGGTCAAGGGCCGCATTTCTACCATGGTGATGTGGGGTCTGGGACAAAGGGTGGATGCAGAAGGAAACTTGGGGTAGGGGACAGTGGTGTGGAGTCTGAGAGGAAGTTTGGGTAAAGGGAGGGGATTGTGATCTGGGGCAGAGGCTTAGGGTGCAGAGTACAGAAGGGGGTATGGGTGCAGGAGAGGATTCTGGTCTGGAGGAGTGACTTTGGAAAGAGGGGTAAAGGGTCTGGGAGGGAGCAGTGACCTCAGTGATGGGGTACAGAGGCTTTGGGTGGTGACCTAGGGCAAGAGATTGGGGTGCAGGGTCAAGGAGATGGTGTGGGTGCCAGAGAGGAGTACAGGGTTTGGGAGGGAGTTGTGACCTGGGAAAAGGGATATAGAGAGTTTGGGTGGGGGCCTAGGGCAGGTAGTTGGGAAGGTAGAGGAGGTGGAGATGCCAGAGGCAGGCTCTGGCTGGGAGGTGCTTACCTGGGCAGCTCCCAGCCAGCAATCCTGCTGAAGGCTGCAGTTGCAAGCTGCTCCACGTGGCTCTTCTCGCAGTGGCGTGGGGGTGGGAGTTTCATTGACTGCTTCTGCCACCAGCAAAATTTCTCAGCTCCTATTGTTTGGAAAGTGGCCAGTGGGAGCTGAGAGAGCACAAAGCCTCCCTCCTCGCTCCCAGAATAGAGCAGCCACATTTAAAGCTGTGGCAGCTCTGCTGTGCTTAAGGGTCCTAGAAAGGCAGCCACGGGTCAGATCCAGTGGCTTAGTGGGCCACATCCAGCCTGCTAACAGCCTCTTGCCCACCCCTGCCCTAGATAGATGGAGAGTGACACTCTCCTCTTTGTGCAAGTAAAACTCAAGAGCTGGGGCTGATGTTAAGATGGTCAGAATTTGGGGCTACCTTGAAAAAAAGGCTACCAGCTCGGTCCAGTGGGGTCAAGATTCCATTGCTTTGTTGTTCTCTGTTGGACTTGAAGTTAAGGACTTTAAGGCATTGCAAAGGGTTGGCTGCTACCTGAATTTGTTGATGGGCCGGGTCGCACAAATGGCTGAAATAGACCAAAGGCGGCACAGGAAAATCTGAGGAGCATCTGTTGCAATGCCACATACAGGCACTAAGAGGTGCTGTGACAGCAGCATTGCAAATAGTACCAGAAGGGCATACGCTTACACAGGACCATCTTGTATGGGACAAGGTGCAATGGGAGCTCTACTGCTCAGAGAGAAAGGAGGACCAGACAAATAAGTTACACAGGCCTGGTTTGGGGTTCTAGTGCACACTGCCAGACCTGTAACATACACAAGCCTAGCACTGTAAGAAAAGCTAAGCATGTCAGCAGCCATGATATCTGAATATTAACCATAGTGTGTACACAAATACTTTTTAGAGCCAACCATTTTACTTGCTGGTTACATGCTTGCTTATAAATAGTATCCCAAGTCAGCATGTGGAGAACTTGTTGCTTTGCCTAAGGCAGGAGCAGGTAGAATTTCAATCCTAGTAAACGGGCATCTAAAATTAGAGTTCTTGCTTTCATGATTATTTTATTTTTGCTTAAACCCATTATCTTCACTGGGTTTGTACAATTTTCTAACGTTTTAGGGTCACCCTCAGGAACGAGATGATGATGATCATAGTTCTTAACATATTGTGGGCTATGTATAATGCTAGCCTTTTAAAATGTTTTCTCAGTGATTCTTAATTAAGGGGAGCTTTCTCCAAATAGATCATTTTAGGCTTCTTTCTGTAATGTAGTTTAGGTAGTATTTTGATTCTGTCATTTCCTAAAACAGGCACAGTTTTGTAACTGTTTCTTTTAATGTAGTTTTTGTTTGTAACTTACAAGTGTTGTTCTAATGCAGTATTCTAACAGGATATTAGAGACACAAAGTGGGTGAGGTAATGTCTTTTATTGGACAACTTGTATCTAGTCAATTGATTCTTTCTATATCTGCTTGTGATTGTAATTGTGTATGTTAAGTGCTTAGATGTTACTGTAGTGATTAGTAGTAGTACCTTCAATGTCTGTAAAATGAAGACCTTTGCATCTCAGAATTCTTTAAATGTTAATGTCTTTTAGCATTCCTAAATTACTAATAATTGTTTATGGACCGACCTGTTGTGTTGAATCTTGACGTGTCTAGTACCAAATTGGTGGTGTAGGAGATGAACAGCAACTAACAGATAACAATCCTTGAGTAATGGAAGGCTAAAAGTCAGTTAACTTGAATTAGAGAATTTCCTGCTAATTGAATGCATTTGTATTCAAGTTTCCCAAAATTTATTTGCAACAGCGCATGAGTGAAAATTCACTTCCAGAATGGTTCTTAACTGTCCTAAGGGGATAGAAAACTACTCTTGGGTGACTAGAAAAGAGTGGCAACTTTGGCTATGACAAAGACATGCCTTTTAAGACTCGATTCTTTTTTGAAGATGTGTTCCACTTGCTTGAGTACTGGTGCAGTTCCATTAATGATAGTTATTAGGGAGGTGCTATTGTAAACATGTCAGGAGGCACTCCTACCATTGTTTTTATTTATCAAGTCTATAGAATCAGAGGGGTAGCTGTGTTAGTCTGTCACTTTAAAAACAATGAGCAGTGTCATGGCACCTTGAGACTAACAAAATAGAATGTGGTGTTAAAAACACTAATGGCCACCCAAGCCGTAGTAGAGAGGCAATTACTTCTACTTGTGGAGTTGCCACAGTGTTAGTATAAGAGAGGGAAAGTCTAATGTAAACAAGCTGTAATTCTGTCTTATAATGCAGCCTGCCATGTGCCAAGGAACACTCTATAGTATATCCTTGATGGTAGCTTAGCTGTCTAAAAGTACAGATTAGATAAAAAGAACTTCCATAATATCCATGTTTGGCATTCATTTCAAAAGCAGAAAGATTTATTAAACACTTCCTGTTTTATGTTGTGAACTGGCTGTCCTATTGGGGCACGTAGTAACTAGTACTTTTGAAGAGAACATTCCTTCTGTCACCTTTAAAGGACGTCTGAGCAAAGGAAATAGTTAAGAATTATTGGTCATTGTGAGTAGAAATGGAAATCTCATCTAATAAGAGGTGCCACAGATAGTACAGTAAGAGCATGGGCACCAATTGGATACATTTCCATGCAGGTAACAATGTGTCATGTATCTAACCAACTTTCTAGAATCTTTCTGATGTCAGTTATGTAAACTCTGCTTTTTCAGGGACAACACATTATCTTCAAAACCCATCCCATAAGAAGAAGCAAACTCTGAGAGAGCCCCCGGAGTCTCATGAACGGAACAACGAATCTCGATAACACCTATATTCCAGAGCCAGGCCTACGGCTCAGGAAAGGACACATGCCCGACAATGCAGGACTGTCAAATCATGATAATGGCCACTCTGATGAGGGACTCCTCTTAGAGGAGCCAACTTTATCCGTGAACTTTCAAAAGGTAAGTTGGGTATCTTGAAACTCTGTAAATGACTCAAGATAAATGAGGCTTGACTCTTACGTGTTGCATAATTGTTCTGGAGTGTATGAATTTAGGGATAGATTGTATAAGGTATTTAGGCCCCTTGGTAAAATGGGACTGAAATTATAAGTTTTTGGCACCTGGGTGCTTTTGAAAATCCCAGTAGGTGCGTAGGAGTCTATAATCTTAGTTTTTAAAAGTCTCTACTCATAGCATGAAGTAGAAATGTATCTGAAATTTGTAGCATTCATGAGAGAGGATGGGAGTGGGGAAACAAAGGCAGTATGCTCTAAGAACAAGCATATATGCAAACTTCTTGCCCATCAAATATGTGGAACTAAGTTATATGTTCTGTCCAAGTGAATTGGTCCATGTTTGGTGAATGTCTTCCTCATAAGCTAAAGATTCTGTAATGTCCAGGAAGATATATAACTGCAGCTCCATTTTGTGCTTTAACAGCTGTGTAACTGTGTGAGGACTCACACTACTCCATTATCCTTGGAAGATGGGGAACACTTTGAATAGTGTAGAAAAATAAGCCTGTTAGCGACACTGTGCCTTGCCAATAATCTTTGTAAACAAAAATGCTCTGGCTTACATTGGGTGTGTTCAGAAGCATAATTCATAATTCTGCTGCTAGGTTACAGTTTGGCTGTTGGTACAAAGTTAGCTGAAGAGTCTTTCTGAATTCATCTTAAAATATCCCTGCAACAAGTGTGAAAAACAGCAGTGCTCGTTGTCCTTTGAAAGGATTGCAAATAAGCAAAGTGTTCACAATACAGACATTTTTAGCAATTGTTTATCACCTTAGAAAGTATTTGGGGTATTTCATGAGAACTTTTAAGACTCTGCGTCTGTAAAATAACATTCTGCCTGCCATTGTAGAGATGAGATGGACTTAGATACATTTGTTTGTCTTGACACAGATAAAAGGTTGCATGTGTGTAAGCTGACTTACTTTCACAGCGTCCTCTATGTCTGGTGTTAATGTTGCAGTGATCGCTAGTAGCATATAAATGGTGTTTTAGTGTTTAATTATTAGCGCTTGATATTTCTCAGCTTTTTTTTTTTTCCCTTCAAAAATCATGGTGCAGTCTCAGTAAATTTTTAAAAAGTTGTGGGTTTAGTGTGATGATTTCATAGTTGTTGGTTTAAAAAAAAATAAAAAATCCCACACCCCAACAAATGAAATCCAGCTTTACCTCTTTAAAGTCGTAGTAGGCCAGAGTTAGCCTTTGCCCCACTAAGGAGGCACTGACCATGCATAACAGCATCCTCCAGGCACTGTAATCCTAATCACAGCCTGGGAGAAGAGGTTGGGGTTTCAGGGCTTTTTTTTTTTTTTTCAAGTGCGTTTCAATAAATTGCTACTAATTTTCAAGGTAAAAGAAAACCTGTATATAAGTATCATGGGAAGAAAAAAGCATAGTACAAATTGTTGGACAATATGATGGTGATGGATTAAGTCAGGAAACAGGGAGGGATCTGCTCTTCCCAACTTGCAAAGAGTCAGTTGTGCTGTGGGATTGTATGTTGTTTGATACAACATTTATCCTAATTGTTCTATGTCTTTGCATGCAAAGACAACAGCCAGGCAGATCATCTGAGGACAGAGGTAATGAGCTGCACAAATAGTTGTTAAAGAAACAGGGTGAAGATCTCATCTACCACCTGAGAGGATACCTCAACACAGATGTATTTGTGACCAGACAAAATTGTGCAGTTTCACAAGTTCTGCTTATAGCTACAGAATAAATTTCTCTTGTTTGGGTGTCCCCTACGTATTCACACTTTTGAGATGTGCTAAAGTGTCCGAGAAGGTCACTCCCCTTTCTCATTGCTCTGTCTGTGGGACTTATATGTCATGAGCTAGAAAGGAGAGGAAGAGCTGATTTTAGGCTCTTCTACTACAAGAAGTCTTGCCTGTTAAAACCACCAGGTCTGAGGTTTCTGAGGGTATGTCTACACTTGTACTCTCTTTCGAGAGAGGGATGCAAATGAAGACATTCGAAATTGCAAATGAAGCTGGGATTTAAATATCCTGTGCTTCATTTGCATAATTGTGTTATGGTGCTACTTCGAAATAGTGCTATTTTGAAATAACAGATGCTGTTAAGACGCGGTTATTTCGAGAGAGCCCTTCTCTCGAAATAACCTTTATTCCTCATACAATGAGCTTTACTAGTTATTTCAAGAGAAGGGTTTTCTCTCAAAATAACCACGTCTTAACAGCGTCTGTTATTTCAAAATAGCGCCATAACGCGATTATGCAAATGAAGCGCAAGATATTTAAATCCCGGCTTCATTTGCAATTTCAAATGTCTTCATTTGCATCCATCTCTCGAAAGAGGGTGCAGGCATAGACATACCCTGAGACTCCTGAAAAGAGAGATAAGAGGCCCAAATCAGCTCTGGGACTTTTGGCTTTCAGTGAGCCTTCTATTTCCAAACTACAGTAAACTTCGGATAATCCAGCACCTTTAGGACCCAGGGGGTGCCAGATTATCAGATATGCCGGACTATCGGAAGGGGGAGCTATGAGGGGTCTGGGGTGGAGTGGGGGGGATGCACCCCGTGGCGCTGCGGGACCAACCCGGCAGCACCCCAGCTGCTCTGCCCCAGACTTCCCCAAGTCGGCCACTGCTGAAACTGACCAGCGGCTGACCTGGGGAAGCTGGGGGCAGAGCAGCTCCAATTGACTGGCTGCCCGGAGCACTTCCAGGTTCCAGATGGTGCCGGACCATCAGGAGTGCCGGACCATTGGATGCCGGACCACTGGAGTTTTACTGTATCAGCCTTGGTACTGAGCTCCAAATCCAAAAAGATGAAGCAATTTGGTAGCAAAACAAAGCAAGATTATCCCAACCTTTTTTTCCACCTTCAGGCTCAAGTTTTAATCTTTCCTTTTTAAAAATCAGTTCTTTCCCTTTTCCTTACAACCTAAACCGTTTTGTGCTTGAAGTACTGAGCAGATTCTTGTAGCAATATGCTGACACTTCAACCTTTTTCAGAAGGTCAAACTAGTTGCATTGAGAAGTCGCAGCCCCAGTCCTTGAGACATGCTCTATCTGGACATTCTCCAGGATTCCCTCTACCCACTTACAGAATTGTCAGTGCATCATTTTCTCCATCACAGCCTATCAGATCTTTCAGAGCAATGAGTCCCCATTTCACTGAGGCACTTTCATGCCTCACAGTACAGCTACGCAGGACAGCTCAGCCAAAAGAAAGAAAACATCACTCAACAGTACAAAGGACTGTGGTGGTTAGAATACATGCAAAGAAAATGGTTCTTTGTTCACTTTCTGTCAATGGAGGATTAAAATACAAAAGCAGAAAGAGTCAAGCACAGGTTTTTAGGGCTGTATAAAAAAGCCCATTCATCAGGTTATAAAAAAGTCAAATGTGTTTGATTGTATCGGTTCAACAAAGCCACAGTAAGAGGCATTTCTTTAGGAGATATCTCTGCCAGAAGTACAGCAGGGAAACAAAGACTATCCAGATTATACAGAAAACTAAAAAAGGAAGGGGGGGGGGAAGACTCAAAAGCCAGGCGATCTAGGAAGGAAGCACCTGCTAAAGAATGCTTTTTCTAAACTAGAAAGGGAGAAAGTAAGTTGCAAGAAGGAAGAAAAGGAGAAGGCTTGTAGAAAAGTCTTGATTTGCTCAGTGCCCACTCTCTCTACAACTGAACTATCATTTTCATTGTCATTAACTGGCCACAAGATTTAGGTATCAGGTCATTACTCTACATAAGCAACAAGAAAACATACAAAATATGGAGAGTGCAACTGCATATTGCCACAATGCAACTGAAGACTACATGGTATTGAGTGAGATGGACATTCTCTGAAAAGGGAAGTATATCATGAGTGCACATGTGTTCTGAACTGCTGTAATTAATGAAAAAGCAGTCCTCAATCTATCACATTAACTGAAGTTTCAGGTATAAAAAGTCAGATAAGGTTATAATAGTACTTAGCATGATTATCAATTCTCGTATTTACAGTAAAACTTTTGCTATCTGGCACTTAACTAGTCGGAAAACTTTAGAAACCGGCAAATTTCCAAGCCGGGGAAGAAGGGAGGGGGGAGGAAACTGGCGCTTTAAGCCGGGCGGGTGTGCAGCACGTACCTGGGGGATGGGCGAACGGCCACCTGATGCCAGGCCGCATCCAGGCCCGGCCGCATCCAGGCCCCGCAGCCCGGCCCTCCAGGGCTCGTGGCTGCTCAGCCCCCTCCTCCTCCTGGCCTCCTCCCCGGCAGGTCAGCCCCCCACAACTCCCAGCAGCCCGGCATCCCCGCAGCTTGTGGCCGCCCTGGCAGCCCCCGCCCCACCATGCCTTCTGGCCCTCCCGGCAGGTCAGCCCCCTTGCGGCTCCTCCCTCGCCCTGCAGGCTGCCCCAGCCATCTCTGCCCACTGGCTTCCACCCCCCATACCAGGCCACATCCTGCCCCCACCCTATGGCTCGTGGCCCCCAGCAGGCCACATCCCAGCCCCACACCCCCTCCCCAGTAGGCCCCACACTGCTTTTTCTCCCCTCCCCAAAATATCCAGAATTTTCAGAAAACTGGCACGACCTAATCCCTGTGCGTGCTGGATAACACAGGTTTTACTGTAGTATAAAAATTGAACACTTCTAAAATACGGTATGTAGTGGCATAAATATTATTGGCATTATTCATGAGCATGTTTGGTTGCCATTCATTTTATTTTAAACCACAATGCACTAACATTAATGTCATATTTTCCATAAAATATGAAGTTCAGTACTCTCATTTGTATTTTTTTCTAGTCATCTATTTGTAAAGTGATATATTTTAGTGCTACCTGCAGAGGCTCAAAGAAATTTTAAAAAGTTTGAATACTGAAGATTAGAATTGGTAGGAAAATCTGAGGGTTTTTTTTTTTTTAAGTCAGGGTGTGGTACTTCTAAAGAGGCCCAATATACTATATTTCAAAGGCAAGAAATGGATCCTTCGACAAGAATGAGTGTGTGATGATTTGGGAGAAATAATCCTTGCTCTCCAACAGTATTACTTATGCATTTTTAGCTGTCAGTTCCCTAGCTAAGACTGTTGAAAAATACAATTCTATCAGGACTCAGTACTGCTAATTCTGGGTTTGACAGAATTTCCTCCTACGAGTGAGGTGGAGTAAGGTGGCAAATGTGCGTGCATGCATGCTCCTTAGGTTCAGGGAGGTTTTAGAGAAGCAGATCAGCTGTCAGCAAATAGAATGTGGATGAGAAGGTCAAAGGTGAACAAACAATACAGTTTCACTCAACTGTAGCAATAAATGAAGATTACTTACCTGTAAGTGTACTAACTATTGTTACTGAATAGTGCAGCTGCCTTCTAGTACTGCCTATTAGAGCATTTATGTCCTCTCCAAGTCCCTCTTCTCAGTGTTCACATATACTTTGAAGACAGGGCTATAAGAGGGAATGTGTCAGCAGTCAGGGCCATAACCAAGGTAGGGTGAGCAGGGCAGCTGTCCAGGGTGTAGAGCCACAGAAATAGAAAAAGGATGGAATAACCAGGAGAGGACAAATATGCTTCCTCTCCCCAGGTGCTAAAATGCCTAGGTCTGGCTCTGGCCGTAGTGGTTCCTTCCCTGTTAATACAAATCTAGGAATAGTTAAGACTGCAAAAGAGGCGAAGGAGGGCAAGGAATGTGACTACGCAAAGTCTGTCTTGAAGAACCTTGGTTACAAGTCAGCTAGGACAATCCTTTCTTTGAGGGTCATCTGCATATTCACACTCCTGAGACAGTTTAATCAGCAGTATGAAGGAAAAAAAGATGGATGTGGCAAAGAGTCCTCATTAAATAAGGCCTGAGAACTGATTTACCAAACTGGGCATCCTCTCTAGCTGCAATATATAAACACATAATGCTTAGTAGGTACAGATATTGAACTACATGTGGCTGCTTTACAGACCTCAATTAGGAGTCCATGCCATAAACACACTACAGAAAGCCACCCACTGCTCCAGCAAAGTGTGCTCTTGGCAGGGCAGGGGGAAGATCATGAGGCATATGAAGCAGTTTACATGAAGTGTTAAAATCCTTGGTCCTACCTTAACAGAAAGGTAACATGGCATCCAAACATTTGAATGCAGAAAATGTCAAACACTAAAAGATGTTGATGTTGAGTGATCGCTCCCCTCTCTCCCCCCTGAGAACGAAAGGTCTGTTGTCCAAGCCTATTTCAGTTACAGACACTACTCTCTTTGGAACTAGGCCCAAGTGTTTTGCTACCAAATGCAAACTTGCTCCTTGCATTATCTTGGCAGAAGATTGGGATACTATTTACTGGAGTCGGCGTGAGAAGGGGATCTGGTTTAAGCCTCCCAGTGCAAAACTTGGCAGCAAGGACATTAACAGCAAGCTGTTGGTGTCAGTATTCATAACTTAATTGTGCCTTTTGATTTTTTTTCATATTAATCATTTTACATGCAACTGTCTTGCTTTGTTCAAACAGATTAATTATTTTTATTTTCCCATCTGTTTTCTCTGGTGGTTGGCATTTGGCTTTTTTTTTTTTTTTTACAAATCTGGTTTGCTGTATTTTCCATGTTGTCTTTTTATTGTAAACTTTTTGGCAAGGAACTATCTGTTACATTTGTACAAAGCCTAGCCCAATGTGATTGTAGATGCTATTGCAGTATATGTAAATTGGCATATGTCTTACTATAACAAAGAAACGAAGGATCTCAGATGCATCCAGATCTTCTTGTCCTAGATTTTCTTACAATTTCTTGCATTCTCATTTCTCTATTTAAGTTTTACACACCAACACTTGTTGGTAAAGGTAACTGTTTTAGAGAACAGGAAAAAGCTGTGGTTCTATCAAAGCATGCTTACTGGGACTCTCTCCTGCACATCTGAAATAACATAGCAACATTAGAACTACTGCCTCCATTGGCTATTCCTGGCAATAATACACAGTGCACACTTTGTATGGAGATTTGTTACTTGTTGAGGCAAATAGTTAGCTAGCTTCAGTGTTGATAATAGGAAGTAATATGACAGTTTTTGCTTTGCAAAGAATTTTGGGACGTACAGCCCCAAACACCTGTCGATTCCATGTCCCTTGTATGATATGGAGACCTAAACTGTGGGAAAGGACCTCATTTCTGGACTCCGGAGCCAGCACTGGCCTGCATCCTGCAGTTGTTAAACTCTCTGCTGAACAATAAAGAAAACAATTGCACACGCACAGCTTACATATAGATGATAAGCATGTAGGTATGTTCTAAAAGAAGAGCCTAAGAAGAGCCTCAGTGATCTTATTTAGCTTTGAGTAGGCAGCACCTACCCAGGTCAGCAACATATGGCAAAGTCATGGTTCTTTACCGCTGCTTCTTTTCACCTCCCACCCAAAAACTAGTCTGAAACTTAGCAGGAAAAGCTCTAATGAGAGAAGGCTGCTTGCACTGTAACTGGACGCCTTTGAGTTTGACCCAGCTATTTGTCTGGAAGCTGCTTTGCAGGAAAGCATTGGCACCCTGCTGTATTCTGTGTTCCCTGTGCCTGTCAGCTGTTTTTTTAACAATCCCATGCTGTGCTGTTGTGTGGCTAGGAGAGGGAGGAGGGGTTTTATTCAGCACTCACTGTGTAGAAAAGCATTTGTAACAAAGGTTAGATCCATATGCCTTTGTTCTCATGGAGACCACATCTGCCTCACTTGGACAAATGTGGGGGAAGGGACTTGAGACATTTCAAGAACTGGGGATTCTACAAAGAAAGGCTACCTGTATGTTCCCTTTTATAAGCTACATAAAACTTCCTGCTTTAAGTTATTGCTGAGTCCGAAATATGTAGAACAAAACAACTTCCCAATTTAGTAAGTGTGTTCTCTGGAAGCTCAGTGTTAGGCAGCTTGCCTTTGTCATACTGCTGCTTTTGGGTTTAATTTATCTATAAAAGCCATGGGGAAAGGTGTGTGAGAACCTTCTGTGGCAGATGCAGTTCTTCGCAGCCTTTACATTCTTCCATTTGGGAACCAATCTTTTCCCTGAGCAGATGCATATGTGGCAGGATCTCTGTCCTTGTCAATATTGAACACTGGCACACAGATCAGTAGTTGGTCATGCACATAGAGCAAACAAACTTTTTCATCCAGGGACAAAGGAGATAATTAATTGTAACTTAGATATATTAGCAAGATTGCAGAGGCTAAAATGAGTGACCTTACAATTGCTTTTTCCTAAACAATGCTTGAATTTTGGTGCCCGTTCCTTTTAATCAAGTGCATGCAGGGAGTCTTCCATGACCAGGTCTCTAAAACTATTTCAAAGTGTTTTTATGTTAAATTGTGTTGATGTTTTTAGAAAGTGACCTGCCAAGGAAAAGTGCTAAATTTCAGTGAGTTGGAGGCATTCAGTGCATATTGGTCAGTAGCCAGGTTGCAAAGAGCTTTGGCACAGTACTACTGAAGAACTGAGACTTTCTGGTCCTGGTGACAGCTATTTCTGCTAACTGCTGCTCTGAGTGTCACCCCAACACCCTGCTGAAACCTGATTTGGACTGACTCTTCTACGTTTGAAAACTAACATTAAAGCAGAGTCTGAATTTGAAGTGCAATTTTACATGCAGTTCTAGATTGTCTCTGTGTAGACAAGTCTTAAGGCAAGGTTTTTTAGGAACACCGCACTTTTTACAAAGCTGCTTTTTACACTCCAAAGGGCATAAACTGAAGAAACTCTAAATATATAAAATAATCTTTAAAAAGGAAACCAATTAACATCATCTGCTGTTTTTTTTTAAAAAAAAAAGGCCAGTTGGTAAGTGATCTTACCAGCATCAAGACCGTAGATAGCACTTGTGAAGCCCTAATATTTCAGCATCACCTTTGGGGGGTAATGGTCCCTAGAACAGATGAAGGACTGCATAAATAATAGTGAAGGTCAGGCTTCCAAATTGTAAAAAGACATGGAATCAAGAAACAATCTTTACTATTCTAAAGAGTCCTCCCCCGAAGCACTCATGTTACAGGGAACAGTGCCCCACCTGTGCTAGGGTAGTCAGGCACTCATGAAAGATCATTTTTATAGATAGTTTCCAAAGATGATGATAGCTGGGACTTCTGGAGACTTACAGACCTCTAATGGAGTCCTTATGTATGTGCAAAAGCTCACTCTGAAGGAATTAGCTCAGCAGCTTGGAAGCAGGATAATGCCACACTTCTTGGTTACAGGTCAGAGAGATTGCAGGTCAGTAGTAGTTGATGCTGATTTTATGAGGAATTGATTTGTCTAATTTTTAGTGAACACGATTGTCCTCTTGTAGTCAGATTGAGTGGGTCTTGAGACAGATTCTTCTCTCCACACTAATGGTGGTATTTCAGAGGCTTAAAGCACATTAGTGGCTGGAGGATCCTGGTCTGGTACCTGATCACCAACTCTTGTAGCTGTCACAGTGTAGCGAGGTGACTGTGACAAGCCTCATTTAGGATTAAAGGAACAACTAGTAGATTCCCATTTAAACTGTTGGGGTTTCTGGTGCTGTTTAATGCAGGGGTGGTAATGGAGGGCCACAGGATTCTTTCTTCACAATCCTTTCATTTTTCATGAGGAGCATGTTTCATGGAAAGACAAAGATAAATTGGAGTAGGAGGGCAGAGGCTTCAGTAGTGTCCTCTGCAAAACTTGATCATTGGTAGATTAAACAGAAGTTAGTAGTAAACCTGTACTGATTCATTTTGCCTTACTGGGAATATGGGAAACCTTGTTATGGGGAGACTTCCTTATAATTTCTGATATCGCAATGCCAGCCATCCCCATCCCCAGAGATCTCTCAGGGATGGGGTGTGATTGTGGGGGAGAAGGCTGGGCAATGGTGAGAAGGGGTGGGATTTGGGGAAGGAGGGCTGCCCGTTATTGTTCCCCTGCTGGGACTCCTGGTCTGAATTGCACAGTTGCTCTGAGGGATGGCCCTTCTGGTCAAGGCAACAATGAGATCAATGTACTCCTGTTCTAAGTCTGAAACTTTGTGTTAGCAAATAGGATACAGTTTGATCCTTCCCTACTGAATAGGCACCTGGAGTGTGAGAACATATTCCCTAAACTTTCAGTTCATTCCTCCTACTTTATAATGGTAGCATGTTGTGATTATCCTGGGAAATCTCATTTGGCAGAGGTGTATGTGCTCGACATTCCACTATAACATGACTAAAGGTCACCTACTTATCTTGTTTTATAATCTCATAATTGATAGACGTGTTTGGTGTTCTTTCATCTAAGGTAGAATTCTTCATTAGAGGGAGGCAAGTCTCTACAGCCAGGAATGGGAGCAGAACTATGAGAATGGTACAGTATTTAAATAATAAATCATGACTGACTCACATGTATACAGATAAAACAGCAGTTGGTGATTTATTTCCTTGCTTGAAGATGTATTAGTGGGGCAGGAGAGGGGAAATTAAAAGGGGAAGGTGATTAATAAATATTACAAGGGTGCTCTCAATGTTGGCCCTTGACTTTATGAAAAGTATGTTTTGTATACTCCTAGCATACATACTGTGATCAGTGTGATATCGTGTCAGGTCCAATGATTGGTTGAAAAGTAGATGCTAAAAACTGTGAGATGAACATTAGGCAAGACAAGAACCAAAGTACTCAAGAGATGAGCTGACCTGGATAGAAAGCCTTAATACTAATCACTATAGACTGCTTTCTATTCTTATACTGCCCTCAATACCATAGTATCTGAGCATATCTAAAAGGAGGATGCTGGTGGAAAGGCTCAGGAACGGAGCCATAAGGAGGAGTTCTGGAACAAAGAGCTCTGCTCTTCTTCCAATTCAGCTGAAGCCTTTTCATGAAGAGCAAGAACAACTTATGTTGACTCTCTTGTCTTGGAGGGAAACAAATTGAGTCACTCTTCTACCTTAGGCTAAAATCAAGACCTTTCTATCCTCTACAAAGCCTTTAAACAAATTCTTTGACTGATGAACAGCCCAAACTATATAGAGGGTGAGTTTGAGCAATTCTTTTATATACATATTAAGGGGCAAATAGGTTTAAAAAGCCAGTAGCTAAAGAACACTACGTAACCAGCTGTGTATGTGTGAGAGAGAATGAATAAAAATAAAAACTACACTAATACAAATTTAAGGTTAGCATTTGAATGAAAAGTCAGGAAATTTTAAGTGTAACGCCTTGCATTCAGGTCTCTCTCTACCTGATTGCACTACACTGTGCAATGTTCAGGCTATTTAATTTACATAAATGAGGGGCAATATGATATTTTATGTAAGTTTATATTTTTTGTTCCATTAAAATATCCTTCCCTGTCAACCAAATCCAGTGTTCATGTAATCTTTTTTGTATAAAAACTTTTAATGAGAAACAAAAATTAGGTGTGACGTATATTTACATAGACTACTCACATTGTAGTTGAAGACTGCACCAGGATGTGGTATGCCACAAGCTTTTTTTTTTGTGCATTGACTTTGTCCCCTGTTTAAAGTACTAACCAAGGCCGCCATCTTTTGTATCAGGTGACATAGTGTTGTATTTGCTGAAGCCCTAGGCCAGTGGTCTCCAACTTTTTAAAGCATGAAATCACTTTTTTGCATTTCAGTGCAATCCAGGTTCTACCTCCCACCCAAACACCCTTGCTGAGCCTGGGGCAGAGAGTTGAGGTGCAGGAAGGGGTTCAGGGTACAGGCTCTGGAAGGGGGGTTTGGGTGCAGGGGGGACTCAGGACTAGGGCAGGGGCTTGGGGTGCAGGAAGGGCTGGGACTGGGATTCAGAATGCAGGCTCCAGCTGGGCACCTCTTACCACAGGTGGCTTCTGGGTGGTGGTGCAGGGGACTAAGGCAGGCTCACCCCTACCCTGGCCCTGCACCACTCCCAAAGCAGCCAGCGCTCTCCATCCCTGCCCCCCTCTGCTCTGTGGAGATGAGGTACAGGATGGAGGGAGGGGCAACCTGACATCAGCACCCCCTTCCTCTTCTTCCCACGCTCTGCACAGCAAGCAGGAGGGTTCCAGGGGTGAGGGGCACTTCCAAAGCAGAAGGCAGGAACAGCACGGCAGGGCTGAGGGGGCAGATGAAGTGCCAGCACTTGATAGCCTCTGGCCAAACCTCTCAGGATCACCTGTCAAAGGTTCCAAGATCTACCAGTAGATTGGGATCTACTGGTTGGTGACCACTGCCCTAGTCAATGAGATCACAGGGGTAGGAATCAAACCCAGATTTCCTCCATGACGTTGCCTTGCGTTGTCACAGGGAAAAGTTTGTGGAGCATTTTCCAAATTAGACACTAGTGTATACTTAGACCAGTAAGGCTATCTGCTTTCAAGCATTGTCAGTTTACTCCTTGTAAAATTTATTCAGCCCAAGATGCATTACTACATCTAATCACTTGAATCTGTGTTCTTAGCTTTAAAATGTTATGGATCTGTGCAGGTGAAATTTTGAAGGGTTTATTGTTGCAAGGGATGTTTAGCATTGATTTTATTGAATTAAGACTATCCTCACTCTAGATCTGAGAGAAGATTCTAAGAATTGCTGTGCATTTGAAATGAAATAAGAGAATGGAAAATGACACCCTGATCTTGCATTTTACAAAAGACCACAGCTTCTATTTCAGAACCAAATCTAATGAAGCACATCTAAACTTAATCCTTAAGAAAAAATAGAAATACTTTAAAACAGTATCTTGAGTGGAGCATAAAAGAGCATCTGAAATTAACATGATGGGGAGGGGGAAAACACCCTCTAAATTCTGAAGCACTAAAAAGCTAACTTGATTTTTAGAGGCAGTTTTATAGGGTACTGGATTAGGTGTTAGTCTGAACTCTTTTCCAGACTCTGCCACCTACTTTGTCATGTCAGTGATCCAGTCTCACCAGTTCTCCCCATCTAAGATTTGATTATCTGTAGGGTGATCCACTTGTGAGCTACCCTCATGTGGTGTGCTCAGAAGAAAAACAAACTTATTTGGTCTGACATCTACAGGTGTGGACTCCATCCCACACAAGTAGAACAGGAGCACACACTCATAAGGGAATTTCTCTCTTCTCCCAAAGTCTTTGCTGTTCATTTCCCTAAAGTGCCTTTTCTCTTTTGTTTTTTCCCTCATTTTACCTTTTGTGTCTCCACACCCTCCAAATCCCATTTTCGACTTCTCAGCTCCATCACCCTCCACTGAAGAGAGAGGTTGGATCCGGATATCAAGCACTGATACTGAGAGGACCGGGAATTCTGTGTGCCAGGGACACCATGTTTGGGTGGCTAAGGAGACAGTAGCTTTCCCTCCTGAGTTTGAACCCTTGGATTTCATGCTTGAGGTCTGCTTAAAGCTGCATGCCCTGACTCCAGAGTTAGTTCTTAAATGCAACAGTTTGGGCTGCTTGCAAGCTTGCCTTTGGGGGCAGGGAGTTTATTATAAAAAGAGGGAGGGGCAGGGTGATGAAGAATAACAAAAGGCTGGTTATGCGGGTAATTGAAGGATTTTTAGATCATCATGAAAACATTGCCAGTTAATCCACTTAAAAGATAGAGGGGGAAAGTTTAGAAATGACTGTTGTGCTGCAGGTATCACCTGCATTTGGATCAATGCTGTTACGCGTCTCATAAATTTTCTTGAAAAGGGGGTAAACAGTGACTAATCCAAAACTGACTACAAAGAGTTACAAAGGGATCGCACAAAACTGGGTGATAGGGCAACACAAAGGCAAATGGAATTCAGTGTTAAGTGCAAAGAAATGCACATGAGAAAATATAATCCTAACTATAGATACAAAAATGATGGGGTCCAAAATAGCTGTTACCACTCAAGAAAGAGATCTTTGAATGTTTGTGGGATAGCTTCCTGAAAACATCTGCTTAATGTGCAGTGGCAGTCTAAAAACTAAGCTAACAGAACGTTGGGAATCACTAGGAAAGGAATAGATAAGGCAAAATATCATATTGCCTCTATATAATATCATTGTATGCTCACATCTCAAATATTGAATGCAGATCTGGTCACCCCATCTTAAAAAATATATATATTGGATTTGTAAAAGGTACAGAAAGGGCAACAGAAATTATTAGGGATAAGGAACAGCTTCCATATGAGGAGTGATTAACAAGACTGGGATTTTTCAGCTTGGAAAAGAAATGATTAAAGGGTGGGAGATATGTTGGCGATCTAGAAAATCATGAACGGTGTGGAAAAATAGAATACGGAAATGTTATTCATTCCTTCACTAACATAACACAAGATGACCCAATTAAATTTATAGGCAGCATATTTAAAACAAACAAAATAAATTATTTTTTCAAGTCAACTTGTGGAACTCTTTGCCAGGAGATGGTGGACAGGCCCAAATTATAACAGGGTTCTAATAGGAACAAAATAAGCTCTAGGAGGATAGGTCCATCAGTGGTGATTAGCCAGAATGGGCAGGGATGGTACCCCTAGCTTCTGTTTTCCAGAAGCTGGGAATGGACGATGGAATGGATCATGATGATTGCCTGTTCTGTTTATTCCTTCTGAAGCACCTGGCATTGGCCACTGTTGGAAGACAGGATACAGGACTAGAAGGACCTTTGATCTGACCCAGCATGGCCATTCTGATGTTCTTACATAAACCTGAAATGTATGTGCCCCCTTGCTGTAACCCACTAGACTCCACTCCCCTTCCAGAGCTGTGAGAGCGCCCAGGAGTCCTGGCAGGGTCTCTCTCTTCCCAGAGTTAGTAACAAAGTAAGAATATACATTAAAATTTTAAGGCTAACTAGTGTCCCTTAAGTGCTTTGCCACAAGATGTCAGAATATGTTGTTAGACTCAGCTCTAACACTGTTTATTTACTTTTATATAGGATTTAGATACAGTGCTCCCGTCAGCTAACTGTTAAGTTGTCTGCCAAAAAAGCAGAGTTTTCCAGTGCCTTGGTAGCCCCTGAATAGAGATGGTGCATGTGAGGGAGGACGGATGAGGTTGATTTCCCCCCTCCCAATTTGATGCTTGGTTTGTACTGAGCATGCTTAGTAACACTGCTGAAGCTGCTGTCCTCAGTCTGCCTCCCATGCTCTCACTCTCTCCCCTCCTCCCCCCCCCCCATCACGGCATGCACAGGTCACACCCCACACCAAATTCTGAAATGGTGCCCCTGCTCTGTGCTCCCACTCATGCTTTTGAGCAACTTTTCTGCTTTGATCGAACAGTGAAGATGGTGGAATCACCACTTTTTTACCTAATTTGTATAGCAGCCTCTAGTTGTGGGAGGTCTTAAAGAAATGGCAAGTAGAACTTGGAATATGTTTTCAGGGAGGACTACAAGGTTTTGCAATGGGGAACATTGGCAGCTATGCAAGAATAGTACACTCTTGTTTTCATAGGTATATATGTGGGTCTCCTTTAGTTAAAATATTAAGCTAGGTCAGAAATCTCACTAGAAGGAAGTCTACTCTTATTTAGAAATTTACCAGTATGACATGGAAAAGGCTGCGGCATAAAATATGCTTTTGATACTGTAATCAATAAAAATGTGTGCTTCCTTCATGGGCACTAGAACATGATTTAATGTTTGCTGCAGTGGCTGTTTTCCTGTCCAGGGATGAACCACCACTCTTAAATTTCTGGGGAAGGTCATAACTCTCTGTGGAGTATCTAGTTGCCATGTGGTTAAACAGCAGTATCAATATCTGGAATGGGCAATGCATAATACTAGAAATCCATTTATCCACACTTCACCCCCTTACATAATGCCTGTTGTACAACAGGTGTGTGGCATGAGATGCATCTATTTATAGTCCTTTCCTTCACCATTTTAACATAATTCTGTGGTGAAAGGTGCATGTGTTAAAATTCTGAAGCTTATGTATTTAAAATAGAGAACCAACTCTGACACTTTTTTGTAAAAGCTCCTTTTGGGTTTGATATGAGTTGCTGCTATGTTCTTCAGTTTAAAATTGGAGACAGCCATATGTCAGGGTGGCATTATGAACTGTACTACCCAGCTACTAGTCTTCAGGGAATAATGGGAATTGTTGTCAGTCAGAAGCTGTGACGTCCTTTAATTTCACACCAACATGTCCTTGTTCTTCCTCTCTTCCCTTCCAAAAGATATCTAAAATTTTATATTCAATAAAGACCATTTTAAAACTCTTCCTTCCTCTGTTTCTGTTCTGCTTCAAACTCCACACAGCCGTGGGAAAGCTTAATCAAGGCTAAGTATCTAAATCAAGTAATTTTCCTAGTGGAATCAGTTGGACAGTAGTATTCAGGCGGGACTCCTGTAAAGCACACGTCAGCTTTTCTTACTATCTAAAGTTCTACTACCTATTAGGGATGTTCGATATCGGGTAATAGAACAGTCGAGTAACCTCATAAAATATTATGGTTACTTGACTATTCTATAGTCCCTGGGGGTGGGGACAGCAGCCAGTGTGATCTGGCTCTACTCCTGGGGAGTCCCCTGCCACCATACGCTGCTGCCTCTGTAGCAGTCGGAGCTAGTTTGCAAGGGGAGTCAGTTTAAAAACCAGCTCCCGCCACAGACCAGCTGCCTGCTGCCCCACACTGCTGCCTCTGATACAGAGGTAGCAGTGTGGGGTGGTAGCAACCCCTGTCCACGGTAGTCCAAGCTTCTTGTGGATGGAGGCTGCTGCAGGGGGAGCGGGTGTGGGAGGCTGCCATGAAGCAGCTTATGTCTTCAGCGGCCCAGGCTGGGTGCAGACGGAGGCTGCTCCGTCCACGGACAGAGGCAAGTGCTGCTGCTGCTGCAAAGCAGCCTCTGTCTGTGGGGAGCCTGGGCCCACTGCAGGCAGAAGCTACTTCAAGGCTGCCTCCTCACCGTTGCTGCCTCGGATGGAGGCAGCGGGGGGATGACTGGCTTTTAAGCTGGCTCCCCCAGCACTGACTCCTCCTCCCTCCCCTGCCTTCTGATAAAGAGGCAGCAAGAGGGGGGAAATGCGAGTAGTCAAGAAGATTAATTGATAAGCCAGTGGTGGGGAACCTAAGGCCCAGGGGCTGGATGCGGCCCCCAGTTGGCTGGGTCTGGCCTCTGAGGCTTGGGGCTCCCCCCCAGCATTGAGGAGCCTGTGTTGGTGCACCATTTGTGCCCCCCACCCATCCCTCTGTGGGGCTGGAGCACACAATCTACTAGCCTGGGCCCCCCAAGGCTCTGGGGTGTGAGGGTAATGTGGAGAGTCTTTCTCCTTTTCTCCTTCTTTGCTTCTCATTTGTGTGCAGCACCTGACTTATTTTTTTTTTCTGTTGGTCATGGCCCCTGGCCCAAAAAAGGTTCCCCACCCGTGCGATAAGCCTAGGTTTATTGGTTAATCATACACGACTACTTTACATCCTACTACCTATAGAATTGAATGCCTCTAAAAATGCATCTTGTATCTGTCAGGATTGCATTTCAAGGTGTGACCATCTCTGGGAAGGTCTACTCTGTAATCAAGAGGTACAATTTTTCAGCACATGTGGAAATACTTGGGTTAGCTTTGATGTCTGCATCCAACCCATGATCTACAAAGATGGTCTGTTTATATCCACAGATTTGCAGGGTGCTATTGTTTTAACTGCTGTCTTGGGCAGTGAAGTCAGAGCAACGTGGATGGTGGCTGCTTGTGTATGTTCCCGTGGTCCCTGGTGGACAGGGCTAGACTGAAACCCTGGGTATGCTGCAGTTGCATCTTCTGACTCCAGTGTGGATGTACTCTGTTTCATACTCTCTTCTTGTCCCCAGTAGAGATCATAGACAAAGGATTTCATCAACAGCATGTGCATTTGTTCAGCTGTTCTTTATGTAATCATCATCATCATCATCACATTCTAAGGTTAAGCAAAGGATCCTTGCTGGTGTATGTGTCAATATCCTTTTGACCTTCCTAGAGTCCATGGTGCTCTGTTTTCCATTTGTCATGAATGATAGCTGTTGAATTATACATCCTATGGAAGCTAGGTTAATATGCTTCAGTGACATTTCTGCTGGCAGTCCCTCATTCATTCTGATGGGACATAGAAGAGCATGGCAGAGGGAGTTAGTGTTTCTACATTTTAAATACATTTCAAAATTAACCTTAGTAAGAACCAGAATATCTCATCCTCTTCTTAACCAGATACTTTATTTTGGGGAAATAATAATAACTTCAACTGTAGCTTACATTAAATATTAATGCCTTAATGTTTTCTTGAACATAACTTTATAGCTTGATAGCAGGAAGGAGATGGAAAAATCACCATTGCTTGCCACCAATTTGGTTTGTGTACCTCAAACATAATGGTGCCAAGTCCCAAGGTACTTGCTGTCTCTGTTCCTGCTGGCACTATTTTATTTATTTATAAACACATCTCCAAAAGGCAAGCAGAAATTGAACTGCAGTTTATAATTAACCATGTTTCTCTAATACCTGTAAAATCCACCCAAATAATGCCTTTTCCTCTCATCCTAGGAATAAAATAACCCTGAGATTTTGGGCTTTGCAGTGCATCCTGAGGTTCAATAAATTTAGGCTTTGAATAGATTCATGAGGTAGGGGAATGGATTCCATAATTAAGAATCTCCAGGCATGATCTTGTGCCTATCCCCCTCTTGTTTTAAAAACCGTTCATTTGAACACCATATCTGTAGTCCGAGAGGGGGGGTATACCTACCTATTATAACTAAGGTCTATCTGTTTAGCCTATGTCAGAGGTGTTGGAATAAGGGATGTTAAATATTGGTTAATTGAATAGTCGCTTAATCTCATGAATTCTTAACAGTTACTCGACTATTGTATAGTCCCTGGGGGTGGAGCCAGCAGCCAGTGTGCTCTAGCTCCACTCCCGAGGAGGCCCCTGCCACTTTGCACTGCTGCCTCTGGAGCTGGTCTGCGAGGGGAACCAGTTTAAAAAACCAGCTCCTCTTGAGGACTGGCTGCCTGTTGCCCCACATTGCTGCCTCTGTATCAGGCAGCAGCCCCTGTGCAGGGGCGTCCAGACGTAGTGTGAGCTGGCACTGAGCCAGGCTGCTGGCCAGCCTGCTAAAAATTTTCTGGTGTGGGGGGAGGAGTGGAATTGCATGTAGTCTATAGCATTAACCTAGAAGCTTTGGCTTATCGGTTAATCGACTACACTATTACATCCCTAATTGGAATTCCAGTCCTACCTTTCTATAAGGTCTCATCTAGGAAAGTGTACATTGTAACAGGGCCAAACTGTGAAGGTCTTCTAACATGCAGAGTGCAAAACAGATCCAAATATTAAAGGACTTTTAAAAAATAAATCAAAAACTAAAATCCTGATAGAGGCCCTGTTAGTAGATGGAGATGGTAAAATTGTCAATGATGTAGAAAAGTAGAGATGTCTTCTATGTTTGGAATGAAGCTTGGTGATATATTCACATTCTATTCCAACAGTAATAAGTTGCTTTTTTAACATTTCCTTTCTTTAAAATACGAACACTTTAAAATCTGGCCTGGATAACTTGCATCTAGGAGTTCTAAGGATTGACTGAGGAGTTTTGCCTCATGTATATTAGATTTTAATAAATTTGGGCAAGTTCCAGAGAGACAGGACTCGCTGCTTTGCCAGTATTTAAAAACTTAAACCAGGCCACCTAGCTAACTGTAGGTCAGAAAGCCTGGCTTTGATCCCAAGGAAAATAAAGCAGGGGCTGCTAAGAGACCATCAGTGAAGGATAAAAATATAATTATGACAATGTGGTTGCATGGAAAACAGGCCTTATCAAATGAGCAGTTTCCTGTTTTGGTATCAGTACATTTAAAAAGGATGTTGGGAAAAAAAGGAAAAAGATGGAGCATTGAGGTGAGGGGAGTCCAGAATTTTCCATATCTTGATAACTGGCTCATTAAGGGTGGGTCTTTGGAACAGGTACAGATAAGCTTCAGTCTGGTTCACTGCATTGCAGTGACCGAGTCCTGATGATAAACAGAATAGCCCACATGAATGCCATTCCAGCACATAGAGTTTATCAGAGGGCCTTCTTTACAGAAGCACATTTTAAAGCCATGGTGGATCTCATTGCCCACAGAGACATCCGATCCCCATGGTCCATACCTTGCCTGTGGCTGATGGGCCACAAGACAGCATGCATGTATGTGGTCAGACATGTCTGGCTTCATCTGTGACCCCAGAAGACCCCCTGAACCAAGCAGTCATGGTACTGCACTGCATCCTCTCAGCCTTGAACTGGTGGCTAGACCCTGAGTCAGTGCTGTGGGGAGTTCCCTTTGTGTCCTTATCACTCTCACCCTGTTTTTGGATGCATCAGATGTGAGCTGGGGTCTCAACTGGGCAAGCTTGGCTACAGCATGATCTAGCCCTTCATATCAGTGTCGGGGAAGCTCTGTGCAGTGCACCTGGCCTGTCAGGTATTTTTGCCCCCACCTTAATGGCAAAGTGGTGCAGGTCCTAAAGGACAGTATGGCTGCGATGTATTGTATCAACAGACAGAGTGATGCCAGTCCTCAGCCCTTGTGTCAGGAGGTACTCAGCCTCTGGTGGACATTAACCTACCTGGAGCCAAGAACATCCTGGCAGATCACCTCATCAGGACCTTCTTTAGCCACAAATGGTCCCTCCATATGGAGGTGGTCAACCTGATTCCCCAACAGTGGGGGACTCCTCAGGTGGATCTGCCTGGATCCATTCTCTATACATCAGGGACAAGGGATCCCTGTTAGATGCCTTCCTGATTCTATGGTTCAGAGTGCCGATGTACGCCTTTCCTCTGGAGTTGCTGATTCACTGGGTCCTGCGAAATGTGAAGCGAGACAAAGTGCCGGTGATTCTCAGAGTGTCATCATGGTCTCTCTAGCACTGGTTGGGATGCTGCTGAGTTTTTTGGCTCTCTCTCCATTGCAGTTACCCCTGAAATTACCTCTCTGTTTGCATCTGCTATCCCAGAGCCAGGCAGTCTGCTGTATCTGAACCTGATGATGTGGCTGCTCTGTGGCTAAGTACAGATGAGCAGGGAGTACTCTGCCGTGGTCCAGCAGGGAATGCTGGGCAGCAGGAAGCCTTGCATCAGAGCTACCCATGTAGCAAAGTAGAAGCGCTTTGCACATTGGGCCTGAGACAAATGCATTCATCCTGAGGAGACCTCAGTGCAGGACATCCTGGATTATTTGCTGCAACTGAAGCCCCAGAGCTGCTTGTTATCTTCAGACAAGGTACACCTGATGGCAATTTTGGCCTTCCACATTCTTCTTCAGGGCAGGTTGACCTTTGCCCATGCCATGGTGATGCGTTCCTGAAAGGTCTAAAGTTCTGGTAACTGCTGCTTGTGAGTCACTTAGAATGGAATTGATGTGAGCAAGCACTCGGAAACTGTTTTGTCTTCTCCTACCTTTCGTAACTATTCTCTGAGGTGTGTTGCTCATGTCTATTCCATTACCCACCTGCTGTCGGAGAAGGAACTGAAAGGGCGTGGATTGGCGATGCCTGATATACTGCAGAATGAACATAGCACTCTAGAGGGCACCCTAGCACTATGGGTACTGCTAAGGCCAAAATCTCTGACAGCCATGTATGTGAGCGCGTGTGTGTCTTGAATGGAATAGACATGAGAATACATCCCGAAGAACAATGGTTACAAAAGTAGGTAACCATTTAATCCTTGCTGTTTAACTTTACCAAAAAAAAAATAAGATTCAGTGGCTCAAAGTTGAAGCTAGAAATATTCAAAGTGGAAATAAAGTGCAAATTAACATTCAGGGTAATCTACCATTGGTATACAGCAAATTTTCCATATCTTGAAGAGACTAAATCAGTATTGGATGTTCCCAAAGAGATGCAGTACTTCATCTAAAGTTATTAGGCTCAATGCAGGAACTACATGTGAATTCATGAGATGTGAAGTTCTGTGGCTGTTATACAGGAAGTCAAGGTAAATATTCTAGAACTTTTTGGCCTCCAAATCTTTGAATGTGACTTGGCACTAGGATTCTTAGCAGCTTTCTAAATCAAAGACTTGAAGGACACAAAGACTTATCGTCTTTTCTCTTTGTTTTCTTCTACTCAATATTGCTGTGACTGTTTGTTTTTTTCCAGCTGCCTCAAGATTTACCTTGGCAGCAGAAGTATTGAGTCCCTGATGGTATGGATCAATTCTAATAAACAAAGCAGAATTTAATGGCTTGTTTCTTTATTTGGAATCTGGAATGACCAAAACATGTCTTCACTTGCTTTATATCTTTGTACTCTGCATTTTAATGTGCTGTGGAATGGGGGATGTGGAATCATTGTAGATAAAATCATCCTTTATATTTATGCTTTTATAAAACAGGTTTCTGAAGTTTGTTTCCATTTCCAGATCAAAATCCTGTCATCTCTCTGTATAGGAGTTTTTTGTAACTTGTGTTTAAACCTTTCTATTCATAAGTGGTTTTTTACTTAGTTGCCTCTCTAATATTCCACTGTCTTTAACATATTAATATGACTGTTGAACGTCTGATTTCCTGGTTTCACTATTGGAGAATCTTGCAAGTCCAGCAAAGATGAGCAAATCAGCACTTCATAGCATAATACAGTGGGCATAATTTTCATATAAACAGCTTTGAGTGAAGTGATAAAATGTGCCTGATTTGATTAAAGTCTGAAGCATAAAACTTGTAAATCCTGCATTGAGATTGACTGACTGTAGCCTCACTCTGGCTCATCCCGAGAGACCAGAATTATAAATTTTTGGCAGCACCTTCCCATGGTGATTCAAGAGTTTAGTACTAAATCAGATCTAGAGAGACTCAATGTTCATGTAGCAAATAGTTTTGCATTGCATTGGTAGGAAAATGAGCTACATCATCTGTGGATTTTATATCTGATCAACTTTACAGAATTGCACTGAATTTTCTAGACTTGTTTTGTAATTGGAATAACCATGGATATCACTTTCAAAAGCACCACAGTCACTTGAGAAAATTTTACTACTTGTTGAATTTGAAACTTCACCTCAACTGCTAGCCCATATTTTGTTTGTGTAGAACATAATATTTTCGTTATCAGTTTTTATTTTAAATGTTAGTTTTTTCTTTTCCAGAGTTCAGAGGAATGCGACTCTAAAGATGAACCAGCTCAGGAAGATGAAGGCTTTATGGGTATGTCCCCTCTTCTACAAGCCCACCATGCCATGGAGAAAATGGAAGAGTTTGTATGTAAGGTAAGAGAGAGCTTCATTTAGCTAGTAGGCTCCAGTGACTGACAGGCCATGTACCTGAAGTAAATTGTGCCAGCAAGAAGCTGGGGGAACAGTAGATGTACAATGGGAGCTGGTCATTCCGCAATTCTCTGTTGTCAGCTTCATGTGTGATTTTTCTGCAATGGTGGGGGGGAGGGACCTTCTACAGGAGCAGGCACATAAATAGGTGGAAAGGAATACAAGAATTGGGAATGACATAGGTCTCTGTTAGTGTTAGAGTTCAGATCCTTGTTGGTCCTCTGCTTCTTGGGCTGCTAGTGCTAGAAAGGCATCAGGCTTAGCCATAAGAAAAAGAATATTCCTCACTTGATTTTAATGTCTTTCTGTGCTTTTGAGATGGTACTGACTATCATATTAGATGTAATATAAAAGTGTACCAAACACTAGTGAGCATACAATTAGGATGGAAAGATGGGACTCTGCTCAGGGCCTTTTCTGTTGATGGAGAAGACCTACACCTAGTTTTCCTCAGTGAAGTGAATAGGAAATACACCCATCCAACAGATACTGAGTCCTTACTGCACTATGAACCATGCATGTTAAATCCACTTTTTGCCTTTGTTGAGCAGTTACAATGAACCTAGCTGCGTCCCCATGATTGGAACGTTGAAGTATTCCACTTCCTGCACTGGTGGCAGCAGCATTTGTGTTTAGAGTAGGGGGGACCAGAATGACTTGGGACTTGAGCACAGAGATACACCTTTCCCAAAGGGAACTGTCTGCTCCCTAGACTTACTGTGTTAATTTTGGCTACTTGAAAGCACAGACCAACTCAGGATTTCCTGGTTTTTTTCCCCTTTGCCACATCCACCACTTACTGGACTTCACTGGCTGAGATTATAACCATGTGTTCTTAACCTCCAGGTATGGGAGGGCCGATGGCGGGTCATACCCCATGATGTTCTTCCTGACTGGCTAAAGGACAATGATTATCTGTTGCATGGGCATCGACCACCTATGCCCTCTTTCCGTGCTTGCTTCAAGAGCATCTTCAGAATACACACGGAGACTGGCAACATCTGGACACATCTTCTAGGTATTTCCATTTAAAGTGAATGTGCACTGTTAATTATTGAAGATCATAAGCATCTGGGGAAAAAATTTTAAGTGGACATGCCAGGCTGGCTCAGCACTTGACAGCAATGACTCCTGTTCTGTGGAGTGGGCCTGCTCCTTCACTCTGGTCTGCTGGTTCATTGCTCTCATGTTGGAGGAGCCTGTCATAGCATCACATGAGGGCATCTGTGTCCAGGCGGAGTCCTTCCCCTGCAGTGTCCCACCCAATCTCCTTCCCGGCCCTGGTGCTGTCATATGCAGGGCATTAGGATCCCCTCTTCCTCTGGGACTTTGACCCCATCTGTGAACCTTCCTAGGAAGTGCCATATAAGAGCCAACACCTCCTTTTAGGATTGAGGAATCTAGCTCTACCTGCCAGGCATTCTTTGTGCAGCCATATGTGGGGCTTTGCTTGCTCACGTGGGGGATGCATGCGAGCAGCAGGATGGCTCCAAATAGATTTGGGGGTGGCTGAGGCCCCCCCTAGACTTAGCCACCTGTTGCCTAAGTTTAGGGGTGATGTCAAAGGTCCTTTCAGCTAGAGCAGAGTCATAGGTACAGTTATCCTTTCAGCAGTGACATACTGGATAAAGTTCCAGGTCTCCATTTTTTAAAATTCTCCCACCAAAGATATGGGGGGGAGGGGTTAAGGTGATCTTATCTCTGTTGTTCAGCCCCTCTTGGGACTGCTAACTCAGCACTGTAAGTTCTGATCATTGGGACCCATAAGCATACATCTGAAGATCACTTCTGGCCTTCAGAGTGCACAAAAGTTGCAACAAGTGTTGGGAACTTGTGGGGATGGGAGTGGAATATACTAGATGAGCATTTCCAAGATCCCAGAGAAGGACAGTCACCCTTTTCCTGTCCTCTTCTCCAATTACACAAATTGAAAGCTGTGCTGTGCTATTGACATGTGGCCTTTTCTGGCATAAAGCGTAAGTGTGTATGCTATAAATGCTAAATATATACTTGCTTGCCAAGTGCTGTTGCCCTTCCTCTTTCTAGTTGAGACAGCATTTTTGTTAAAAGGGGAAATATGCAGTGTTAGCTCACCCTCTCCCTCACCTGTGCTCCTCTTCCCCAATACATGGGATTTATCACAAGGTAAGGAGAAGCATTTTGTGGGAGCTCTGTGCTTAAAGCAGTGATGGTGTCACCTCCTTTTCAGTCAAGGAGAATTGGCTATAACTCTTCTCAGACCTATTTGTGCTTTTCTCCATTTTGCTGGAAAGGTACATACTCCTTCATTCCTCCCCTGGAGATATGTGCTTCTTGCACGTCACTTTCCATTCCCTACCAAACTAGGGGCAAGTGTCTGGCCAGCGGGTCAAGCTTCCTCGGCAATGCTGAGCATTATCTGCTGTGGCTTATACAAATTAGATTCTCATAAGTATTGCTTGTTTCCTGGCAGAAACATCTGAAGTGTCAGTCTAACAAAACAGCAGCTTTTTGAGTGCCTTTGCCTGTGCTGAATACCCTCTTCTCATTGCTCAGGGTGCATTATCCTAGGACAACCAGAAGCTCATCTGTCTACAAATTAGTTTAGAATTAGCATTGCAATGACTCTGACCCACCAGCCCTCTGGCTTGGCTTTGGAGGATAAAAATCTAGTCTTGAACTCTTCCAGATGTTGAATGAACAGCAGTATTCTTTAGCAAACAACTTAAGCTTTGGAATAAACATGCCACAGCAGCAAATTGGGTTCTGAGAGAGGTTTGCTGATCTATGAATCTATGGGATGAGCCACTGTTCCCAGGAGTTCAAAAAAGGTCTTTCAAAGATGTGCCAGTGATTCTGATAAGCATCCTTATTCCTCCTTGTCCGATGGAAACAGGGATTCAGGAGGGCTGTTGTGGTACTTGATTTTTATCTGAAACTAGGCTGTAAAGCAGTCTGTCAGTCACTTTGAGAGGGGGAGATGGTGGTTCTGGGTGATCTCTTCAATGAATGCCACAACTTGGGGAATGTGGGAATAAAATTCCTGTGAGGTCTAGGATTTGTGATTTCCCTGTCTTTATCTTAGAAATGGAGGATGCAGTGTGTGATATATCTAATTTTAGGGTTTTCCTTACCACTTAAATTAGCTATCAGGGACAAAATAGAGATTTGGCACCCAGCTCAGAGCAGCAGTTGTGTGCTCATTCAGATTCTGGGTACCTCACACAACAAGTGAAACCATTGTTTCTATTCAAGTGTCTACAAAGTCAGTCCAATCAGACACATTGAATGAAGGTCAAGCAGATGATTGGGTCAGAGCACATGAAAGTGTAACATTGTCATCATGATCTTGTTCAGTATTCCTCACGCCTGTAAACTTGGTACAGTATAATACCTTTGCATGAGTCTGATATTTTTGCTTTATTTTTACTTAGGTTGTGTGTTCTTCCTGTGTCTGGGAATCTTCTACATGTTCCGGCCAAACATGTCCTTTGTAGCACCTGTGCAGGAGAAGGTGGTAGTTGGAATGTTCTTCTTGGGAGCCATCCTCTGCCTCTCCTTCTCATGGCTTTTCCACACAGTTTACTGTCATTCAGAAGGTGTCTCTCGGCTCTTCTCCAAGTAAGCACCCAGTGAAATGCGTGCTAGATGGGAAAAGGATGGGCAGAACAGCGCAGGGAATCATGGCTGGGGTTTGGAAGCCCCACTGTAACAGTATGTGGCCTAGCTATGTGGCCACAGAAACATTTTTGAGTAGTATTTGGTTGGTAAGGTTGCATGCAGTTCCTTCCAGTCCAACATTCCCTAGACCAAAGGTGTAAGTTCCACTCTGTCCCTTTGCTGAGTCAGTCTCAGAAACAACTTTTCGCTGTTGAGATGACTGTATGCACATGTTAAACTATTTACAGCTAAGATTCTAAAATCTTAATGTAACTTGTTTGCCTTTGTCCTTCTTTTAATGTATTTTGGGTCCACTTGGGCCTGACTAGACAATAGTGGATTTGTCAGATAAAAGAGTTTAGGAAGTATAGCTCTTGCCCCTGTTAAGCACCCTGCTTTGGCTGGACAATGAAGGCCTTTTGCTCTGAAAATATCACTTACTTGTGAATTCTGCAAGTGTACTACAAAAAGAGTCCAAAAGGACCAAAGACTTCCTCCTGAAGAATCTGTTCCTGCGAAAGGCTATGGTAGTGCATGAGTCCTCTGTTAGGAAGCAAACAGTCTGACAGTGGTTCTCTGCCCAGGGACTGGATGTAGCCCAATTAGCACTGCAAATGCCCAGCTCAGCTGTGTGCTAAAGGCTGCAGAGCTGGGGTTGGCTGGTCTGCCATGGGGTCCAGGGTTGCAGCGGGGTCTGAGGTCTCTGCCGCCTGCCCAGCTCAATGCTCCTGGCTCCATTCTGAGGGGCCTCGGTGGAGGACTGTGGCCTCAGGGGTTTGGGCAGGGACTATGTGGAGGGCATTATGGATTCTTTACTTATGGCCCAGGTGACATTTTGTGGGCCATATATGCAGCCCATGATGATAACTAAGTTGAGAAGCACTGGTCTGTGAGAAGTGTGCATCTGGAAAGAAGGGACCCTATTTACTCTGCCACCTGTTACTAAAAACACCTTAGTTGATGATGTGAGAGGTTGCTTCCTAGGTGGATACTAAGACTCTGGGTGGGGAGTCTGTATTTGCCATCCTAGTATGGACTTGCTAAAGAAGTCAGAATATAGTGTCCAGAATTCTGGCTGCACTCAAGTAGGCCCCACAATGCATATCTATCTTTTGCATCAAGAAAATGCTCCTGAATGGTTTTAGTAAATTTCTTCTTCCCCTAAGAATAGAAATGTGAGAGACTCTTAGATGGCATGAACTATTTATACCCTGAGCCTGTAGATTGTTGGGCTCAGGGGAACAGCACTGCTGGTCACTGCTCAGTAATTGGTCTTATGATGGCATGACCAGGCAAGTAGCATCAGCAGTGGGACTCTATGGGAGTAATCATTCAGTGTATGGTGTAAGTTAGCCCATGTTACAGGGATAAGTAGGCTAAGCAGTAAACACAGTGGGTCAAGAACTTCTGGGACTGACTTTCTTTATCAACCTGTTCTGTCCTGTTCTAGGCTGGATTACTCTGGCATCGCACTTCTCATCATGGGCAGCTTTGTTCCATGGCTGTACTACTCCTTTTATTGCAACCCTCAGCCCTGCTTCATCTACTTGATCGTGATTTGTGTCCTGGGAATTGCAGCCATAATAGTCTCGCAGTGGGACATGTTTGCAACCCCTGAATATCGGGGGGTAAGAGCAGGTAAATTTATTTTATTTTATTTTTTTGCTTCTTTACTATAGCTGTTGCAACCCTACTGACTTGTAACAAAAATTGACTCCTAGGAAAGCTTTCATTGCCAAAGGATGTTCCTGTGTGTGTGAAGAAACTCAACTAACATGTTGTTGGATAACAAACTTGTCACATCTGCTATAAGAGAAGAATAGGTGTTAAGTTAGGCGGTCTGGGTGCAGGCAGGAGATGGGGAACAGCACATGGAATGGGAGAGGTAGTTAAATTTTTCCATCATTATATAACAACTCTCTCTTCATAGGTTAGATACTGGAAGTCAATGTCTGACTCCCATGAACTCCTAGTACTGCTTACCTTGTGGCTATAATATTAGGTCTGCTAAACATTGTAGATAGCCTCCTGCTGAGTGCAAATGAGCAATCCCTCACTTGTCTCCCTTTGACTATCTAGACAAGAATTTCAGGGGGTAGCCGAGTTAGTCTGTTACAGAAAAAACAACAAAGGTTTGGTAGCTGTGCCTACAAAAGCTCATGATACCATCTACATGTTTCATTAGTCTATAAAGTGTTACCAGACCATTTGTTATTTTTTTAGACAAGAATAGTTACTGTCACTTTCACCAGTAAAGAATGGGAGTGGGGAGGGAGCTTTTAGGGGAGCTGAGTAATCTTTTGATAACACAGTTTAATGCTGTATCAAGTTTCTCTTGTTTCTTCATCTTGGTTTTATATGTATACAAAACAGTGTGCACTCCAAGGAGAACTGTTTCTTATGTTCAGGACAGATCTGAATGTCTGGACACAACAGGGAGTTCACTTTCTTGAATATTAACTGTACAGTAGATAGAATGTTCTGTTGGAAAGGTTTAATACTCTCTAGTAGGAGAATCTTGAAATCAGCCAAGCTGTGATCTGGCAAGTTACAGAATCAGATAAGCCTCAAGTGCAGGCTTCTATGTTCATTCCTGGGACAACCTGCATGTTGCACTGTTAATAGTGTACATCACTGGCCATTTCCTTGCGGATCATTCTCTACCATACTCTTGCAGTAGCAGGATATTTTATGGGATCTAGGCGCCCTTTATAGCCTAAGAACGTTAACATTCAAGTTGGTGCGTAGGTGGCCTGTACATAGAGACATGAACTTGAAAGTGAAATAACATTTAGTATGTCTGTTGACCAATATCCATAGTGTATCAAGGAACTTTGGTTTCTTGAGCACTTGCTTTGTTATGGCATAAACTTGCCACCATAGTTCAGATGTCCATCTTCAGCCACTTCCACCTTGTATCTTTTGTGAATGTTAGGCCCTGTCTATTGCTGCTTTCTTTATCCAAGATTGACTCCACCATTTTCCTTCCCTCATAGGAGTATTTCTGGGTCTGGGTCTCAGTGGCGTCATCCCCACCCTGCACTTTGTCATCTCTGAAGGCCTTCTTAAGGCAGCCACAATGGGGCAGATAGGCTGGCTGGCTCTCATGGCCTGCCTGTACATCACTGGTGCTGCGCTATATGCTGCTCGGATACCAGAGAGATTCTTCCCGGGCAAGTGTGATATCTGGGTGAGTCTGCAAAGAAATTGGATACTAAGATTGTGACACATTAGCTTGTTATGCTGAAGTCTGGTATTGCTATGCTTTTGTACTTCTTTGATTGTGGTAACTAACTGTAGCTGCTCTAACAGCTGCTTGTCAGACTTTATAATCTGGGACAAGATTAATGGGTTTGACGACTAGAAGTTGACACAATGCTGTTACAAATTGTTGAAATGCCTTTACAAAGGCTAGCTATGGGACTGTACCTTGTCACTAAGGCTCTGCAATGTGCATGCCACTCTGCTCCTAGTCTAGTAGGTATCCAGTGTTACCTCTTCTTTTAAACTGGAAGAAATGATCAATGTCACTGTCTCATGGTTTTCCATTCTGCTGCATTGTAATCACTCATTTCCTGGGCTCTTACGTTGGATAGCCAGTGACTGAGCTAACCCACAAGCTGCTTGCTGAGTCCTGTTCATCCTGCCTCCCCATATAGCGGTGGAGCAGATAGACCAAGCCTATGTTGGAAATCCACTTGATGACATTGCGGCCAGTACCACTAGAGCAGAGTGTCAGTACCTGTCCACATTTGTAAAATAGGACATCACTAGCCTCAGCAGCTACAGTGTATCTCTATTTTTAGGAAGTAAGAGTAAGGACAAATACACTATACTTCTAAACCTTTCGGCTTGGGAACTGGATGCATGCTGGTGTGAGATCTGCCAAAGATGGATAGGCACATAGCTATACATTCTTTTTAAATTTCAAATCTGCAAGTGATTCTGCTGTGTCTGAAATCTGAACCAGATGGCTTTCCCCTGCTTCCTATGAATATAGCTAGGAAGAGAGGGAGATGCTATAGACAGTGATACTATAGTGACTGGTTCAATATGGGATATTGAACAGCCCAGCAAGTGGTGTTAAGCTGTTGCTGCTGTGTGCACTGCTGTATGCTTCTGCCCAACACAGGTCTTTTTGGAAAGAGGGTGGTACTTGAACTCTGTCTCTGGTTGAACAGTAATGTCTTGTTTTCACAGTTCCACTCCCATCAGCTGTTTCATGTCTTCGTTGTGGCTGGAGCTTTTGCGCACTTCCATGGTGTTTCAAACCTTCAGGAGTTCCGTTTCACAGTTGGGGGAGGCTGCACAGAGGAAGGAAACATGCAGTAAAACCTGCCTTCGGCCCAGGACCGGAACCAAAACAGAGGACTGCAAGAGGGGTTGAAGTTAACTGGCTAATGACATGAACACTTGAGAATCAAAGCCTCATGTAATCGGATATGGAATCTTCTTGGGATTTCTAACATGAGAAATTTATACCTCAAACAATGGAGTGAATCAATTTGAAGACCAGGAAATTCTTAAACCCTAACTTATTCTTGATCTACAGATTGAGCTACGGAGGACCGTTTTCAAATCGGCTTCTGTTCAATGCCATATTTATTTGTAGAAAACGGGAGGGATGGCTTAGCAGTTTTCTTTTTTAAATCTAGTTTAAGATTTATATCTTCTTTAGGGGCAGGGGAAGGAGCTGATTTTTTAGATGCTCTTGTGGGGGGAAAAATTGTAAATAAGATTTCTAACTTTCTGTTAAAATAAATTTATATAAATGTTTTAAACAAATGGGGAGAGAATGGGTTTTGTATAGAATGCACCATGCAAGTACCACACGCTGTTTCAATTTTGCACAAAAAAGTGACTGCAGGAGGATCAGGTAAAATCCTTGGGAGTGAAGCATGATGGTCCTGCAGACTCTTCCTGGAAGCTGGCACATACTGGGCAATATAGCATCCTGATCAGTGTTTGGAGCCAGCTCAAAACATGGCACGTAAGTAACAGTTGGCAATGGCCAGTTGCCTATGTTTTAATCAAGCTATCGTTCAGGTCTCAGTAAGTTTAGATATTCAAGGTAATTGAATAATGCATCTAACCCCTGCCCAGTCACATGGGGCGATTGCCTTCTGAGCTTTCTTGGCCCTTGAGGGGGGTGGGGGGTTTGGATTGTGGAATTACAATGAAGTAGCATGTTTTGTTGCCACATGGAGTGTAACAGGTGTGTGGGTGAGAGAGATGTGGCACATGAATTGACTCCTTGGGTACCTGTCTGCAAACAAAACCCCCTGTCTTCTAGCTTTTCGGCTGCCATTCATCTGCCGTGCTTTGATATGATTATATGATTTTAATGGCCCGTCAAAGAATAGAATAGCTACTCAGGTGGGTAAAGCGTTTGGGCAATGTAACGGGGTGGGGAGGAAAGGCTGGCACTGGAAGGAAGGAGCAGAGCACTCAAAGGAAGAATGCTGTTTGGTTGCTTACACACACTCCGGATTTTTATTGGATTTTTTTCCTTATCTCATGTTTTGTAGTGTTAAATTGACTAGACTCTCTATCCTGGTGTTGATGCTGTTCCTGCTAGGAGGGCATCTGACTTCTGGTATCATTGGCACTGCTGTGAAGCAGCCAGCAGGAAACACTCAGATTGAATGGTTTCTCTTGACCTAAAGTACATCACCTTCATGTGTGTACAGAGCCACATGGCCTACAGAATCTTGTAGCTTTTAAATCTGCACTAAGCCCTGCACTGTTCTTGGTTTTCAGGCCCAGTCAATTTCCAAGACCTGCTTAACTAGCAGGAGAGCTGGGGTTTTTTAACCTGGAAGTAAAAATGGAGACAATTTGGACTATTGTGGAGCCCCTGCATGGGGCAAAGAGATATTCTTCTCTTGGCAAATTGGCATGGCTTCATCTTTGGAGCCTAGTCAGAAGCCAGAGAAATAAGCAGATTGCTGGAGAATCTTATGAGTCTTGGGGCGAAATTAAATTTCAGATATATAGTTTATAGCACAGAAGTTTCATGTCTTGGAGTGTCTAGTTGCTGGAAACTTTGAGCTGTTATCTGATGGGCAAACAGCCCCAGGATACTGTGCTTCACAAAGCAATGGGATGGTAAAATTATTGTACATTTTTAAGGGTGAAAGTTCAAATTTGCAAGTGAAATATGTAGCTTGCAAAGATCTTACAGGTAAACATTATTGGGAAGTGAGGCTGCTATTGAATGTTTCAAGCAGTTGTCTTGTCTAGTAGGGTTGAATAGAAGTGGAAGACCTCCATTATGTTCAAGGTTCCTCACCTGACTCTAAAAAGGAAGTATTTTCTCTTTGCCCTTTGGGTGGAGTTATTTTCAGAAATGTTGAAATAAAACTTAGCTGTAGAAAGAGGTGCTTCATTTGAGCTTGTGGGAAGTGTAGATGAATGTTTTTCTTGGTAAGATCACCTTGCTGGGTGTCAATAGGACTGAATGAAAGGCTCGTCTGGTGGGTTTGTGCAGTGCCTAACTGGAACATAGAGCAGTATTAATCAGACACCTGTAGTGAGAAGTTTTAATAAAAATAGGCAGGAGGTGTCTCTGCTACTTGAGAAAGCAATGGTACATATCAGAACCAGACTTGTTCTGGAAAGCACTTTGGATACCTCTGTATCAATACCAGCAAAAGTGGCAGTCTCCATCCTGAATCACCCTACGCTCACTCCATGAAGGGACATTGTAACATGGCCCAACACAGCACAGAACTATTACAAAACACAATACTCCACCTGCTGTTCTTATCCCAGTCGATCTCTGTGTAGGACGTTTTGTGCTCCAATAAACTGCCTAGCTGTGCACTTTCTCCCCCCCCTCGCCCCTGTAGCGTTTGCTGAGAACTCTTCCCAGGTTGGCACCTGAATGCCTTACTCTCAGCGGTCAGAGGCTTGCTTGCTCTGTGTGCAGATTATTGCCATAGAATAGATAGGACCTACAGCTCCTTTCCTTCCCCATTAAATAGTGGCCTTGTTCAGTATTTTCTTTCTTTTTTAAATTGCTTACTGTTGGAAGCAACAAAGCACATTTGGGGATTTTCCTGATTGGATCTATGGTGATTGGTTACATATGAGATGGGATCTCATGACTTGCTGTGTTCTTAACTTCTGCTAATAAAAGAACCAAATGGGATATTGACCAAGTTTGGCTCTTTGTTGTTCTGTGTGATATTTACAAGAGTAAGGCAATTTCTTCTCTCCCTCCCCAACATTTCTGACTGACCAAACAGCCTGTTACAAGGGGACTGAAGGAAAACTGAGATCTGTAAAGTTCTTATTACAGACCTCCTTCGTCTGGCTCCCTCGGGACTCGACCAGTCCTGGACAAGGGAGTTTTCCGGACCAGGGAAGGGGGGCACTAGGCTTTTTGCTGGGCTTCTCTCCCCCAGCTACCTGGCACCACTGCCCTTGGCCTCCTGACTGCAGCAGCCCTGTGAGCTCTGCAGTCCTGCAAGCCCTGGCAGCCCCACCAGTCCCATGAGCTCTGGCGGCGGCCTTGTGGTGCTCATGACCCCACCAGCTGTGGACTCTGCGGCCCCCGCACCACGGACTCTGGGGTCCCAGCCACACTGGCTGCGGGCTTGGAGTCCTCACCCCATGGGCTCTAGCGCCCTCGCCAGCTTCCCAGCCCAGCTGGCTGCAGGCTCCAGTGTTCCATGGGCTCCACTGGCTGGCTCTGCTCCTAATCACTGGCAGCCTCTGTTCTGGGGCGCTGTAGTCCAGCAACATCTGTGGTCCTTCTGGGCCAAGGATGTTGCCGGACCAGCGAGTCCTGGACCACAGAGTTTCAACCTATACTTGCTTGGAGCAGGGTCTGGGATGTACTTCGAACACTAGGACAGGACTTAGATGCGAATAGTTGCACAAGTGTTGCTAGATAGCATCCCTTTATTTACAGTGAAGGGAATACAAGTCCAATCTCGCCTCACTTATCAGGCAGACTTCAGTGCTATTTCATTTCTTTAAATTCTGCCTTAAGCCTTAAGCTACTGCGTGCTCACCTGCAATAAGACTTTATATTGTGACCTGCACTCACTGCTGTGCTGATGGACCTTGAGTTTGCCACCATACTGATCAAGCTTGTGGCTCTTTGTGCCTCCATGCCTAATATGTGAACAAAATTTAAATTTGGTGTGTGTTGTGTGATGGAAGCATTACCTTACTTCTAGCTCTTACACTCTTTGCATTGTAGGTCCTGACTTGTTTCAGATTGTTTTACAAGAAGTATTTTTGCCTAGTCCTCAATAGCTGAGCAAATATTATTTAAAACATTTATAAATTGGATCTGCCTAGCAAACCATAAGCTTGTTTGTGATTTCAGGACAACAGATAATTCTCTAGAGTGGAGGTTCTCAAACTTTGTGATACTGCGACCCCCTAAAATGCTAAACGAATGTGTGACCCTCCCCACCCTCACTGCTCCACGAGTAAAGGGGGAGTTGGGAGGTTGTCAGGGGCAATGGGGCTGGCCGGGGGAGATTGGGTGGGGGAACTGGCCGGCGGGAAGCAGGGCTAGCGGTGGGGGAGTTGGGGCCAGCGGGGCTGGCCGGGGATTGGGTGGGGAACCAGCTGGTGGGAAGCAGGGCTGGTGGCGGGGAGGGAGAGGAGTTGGGGCTGCAGGGCTGGCCGGGGTAGTTGGGGGTCGTCGGGGCAGCGGGGCTGGCCGGGGGAGATCGGGAGGAGAAGTGGGGGAGAACCAGCTGGGAGGAGGTCTGGGGGAGCGCGAATCGGCTGGCGGGGAGCGGGACTGACCCGGGCACGTACAGATCCCAGGGCGCTGCCCGTCCCACGCACAGTCCCGGTGAAGCACGAGTGAGTTCGGCTGCAGCTCCACCATGTATTTGACCAGCGCTCAGGAGCACGTACAGGGCTTCCCCTTCTCCCTAAGGCGTCACACGCAACCAGAGGCTCTCAGGGCTGATTGTGCCCCACTCCCCCTGCCCCCACCCCTGCCCCCGCCAGGCTTCTGTTGGGCTCCCAGCTGGAAAACCAGAAAATACTGGACATTGCACATGTATGGACAGAGGGCCCAAAAACCAGACTGTCCGGTTGAATACTGGACACCCGGCAACCCTAGCCTGCGACCCCCCCTCTAAGTTGCTCACCCCTGGGGGTCGCGACCCACAGTTTGAGAAATGCTGCTCTAAAGTTTAAAAATGGTTTGGCAGCTACTTACAAAGTTAAATGTTTCCATCATCAAAGATTGGGGTATACTCTTGTTCCAACAGCGTTATGTGCACTTCCTTTGTGTGTCCTGTCTATGCTAACAAGAGAACAATTTTAAAAACTGGCTTGAGTAATTGTGGGCTAAGGGGACCTGTTGGCATTATTGTCATCAATGAGTTACTTCGCTATTGTGAAGCATCTCTTTCTGGGGGCATATCTATGCTTCCACGAAAATCAACACACCAAAGGTCAATCTTCCAGTGTTTGATACAGTGGGTCTGTTAAGAACCTGCCAAATTGAATGCTGATGGTGCCTCCGGAGACCCTGGAACTATTCACAATTGAAAGGAGTAGACAGAGTTTCTCCCATCAACCTCCTGCTGTGGGACTGCCCAGAAAATCGATGCAAGGTACATTGACTTCAGCTATGCAATTCACATGGCTGGAGTTGCGCATCTTGCATTGATTTTTTTTTTTTTTCTCTGCCAGTATAGACCTGGCCTCAGACAATAACTGAACTAAATATCTAGAGAAGCCCATTTTAAAATACTGCCCCGACAGTCACCTGGCTCTAACTGCTTTCAACTAGAAAATAAAACGTTTGGTCCATGTTTTTAACTCTCGGAAGAACTTGGTGCATGTAGTCTGAGGTGGTTTGGACAGTCACTAGTGTCAACTCTTCACACAGTGCAGTCAATCTTTGGAACTTGACTTTTGGCCTTCTCTGAATTCATCAACTGGGTTCAAAAAAGGAATTAGGTAAGTTCCTGGAGGACAGATCCATCAATGGCTATTAGCTAGTGATGCAAACCCAAGGTCTGGGTGAATCTAAATCTCTGACTGCCAGAAACTGAGACTGTACGACAGAATGGATCACTCAGTGATTGCTCTGATCTGTTCATTCCCTCCGAAGCGCATGGGAGCAGCCACTGTTGGAAGACAAGATACTGAGCTGGATGGACCATTGGTCTGACCCAGTGTAGCTGTTCTTATACTCATCCTCTGCCCCTATTGAATATATTTCAGTCTCTCTGCCTTGCCTTTACCCTATCCCTCTTCCAAGACATCTGCTGGACTGGGAATGAGATGAGTTATTGTGCTGCCATAGAGCCCAGGTGGCCCCCTAGGGCTACGTCTACACTGGCAGCTTCTTGTGCAAGAACTGTTTTGCGGAAGAGTTCTTGCGCAAAAAGTCTTCCACGAGAGAGCGTCTACACTGTTTTTGCGCAAGAGGTGCTTTTGCGCAAGAGCATCCATGGCAGCGTGGACGCGCTCTTGTGCAAGAAAGTTCTGATGACCAGGGCTTGACGAACGGTGGCGAAAGCCACTCGCCAGCCCCGCACTGCGCATGCGCAAGACCTGCATTGCACATGCGCGCGTCGCAAGTGAACGGGGCGCCCAGCTGAAATCTACTCGCCATGGGCGAGTAGATTCAATACTTTGTCGAGCTCTGCTGATGACCATTTTAACCATAGGGGCTTCTTGCGCAAGAAATTCATGTTGCCGGTCTACACTGCCCTCTTGTGGAAGAGCTCTTGCGCAAGAGGGCTTATTCCTCGTGGGGAGAGGAATAACTCTTCCAGAAGAAGCCCTGTTTTACAACACTATACTGTAAATTTACTTGCACAAGAACACGCGTGCAGTGTAGACAGCAGGCAAGTTTTTGCACAAGAACAGCTGTTCTTGGGCAAGAAGCTGCCAGTGTAGACATAGTCTAGTAGTCCTTAACTTCACCACTCCTTATTGTGCATAGGGGAGCAGAAAAGAACACTGCAGTAGAACTGAGTGAAAACTTATACTGAACAAATGTGTGCTTAACAAGGAAATAAGCTTTGTAGAATTCAAGAGAACTATTTTGCAATGTATATTGCCTAGCACAATGCCATACTGACTGTATGTGGGCCTTCTACAGGCCTCATAATACAAATAAATGATGAAAGGGAATAGGGTCTAAAACTTTCTGCGGGGGGGGGAGAAGGTTAAGTGGAATTCATTTTCCTCAACCAGTGAGGAAGTTACCTACTGGAGGGCTGGGAACAGGGCAGGGAGCTGGTGGGAAGCAAGGGTACCAGAAGCTCTGGTGAAGGGGAATGAATGTTAGCAGCTGTTTTGATATTCCTGGAGCCACATCCTCTTGAAGAGATGTTTTAACACTAAAAATTGGTCAACTCGGTACAAATTGGCTATTCAATGGTGTTGCCAAAATAGCTTCATTCAACAAAATGCAGACGTTCAATACCAACATTTCTTTCATCTCTTTCAATTAAATACATTTCACATGAGACGACCAGCATTCCCAACTGCAGAGAATATTGACAGGGCACTGCTATTAGCAAAGCACCTTACCTGGGTATCGTCAAAGAGCTCGATAGCTCCCATCATGTGTTAGATGGCCATAAGGTTGAACCAAGACACAGCCAATTGCCTCCCCCTTAAGCTTATGGGTTTTTTTTTTTTTAAGTGTTCCTTTTATGTTTGGTCCCTGGAATCCCTGAGGCTTCCCCCCCCCAGCGCCACATTGAACATTATTATTTCCCAGAGCAGCCATGATACACTAGGTTTTTGCCAAATGGAAGAAGGCTTGGTTCCTGCTCCATAAAGCTTGCATGTTTGAAAATGACACAGCTGCAGCTCAGCTGAAAGGCTTCTGCTTTTGCTTTCAGGACAGTCTCCCAAACACATCACTGCAACCACCTAGAGTTGTGAGGTAAGTCCGTGGCTAACTTTCCCAATGCTCCATTTCATCCCCATAACCCATTTCCTAGTTAGAGCCAAGGTGCCGTCCTTGCCATGTCTGTACTTGAGGGTTTAGTGCTTCAAATGGAAGCTCTGCCACAGGCAGAGCAATGTGAGCTAAGATTCTGCACCGGGCTTCAGTGATAGTGTGAAGCAGGGCTTTGCTATTGGCTGCAGTCATTGTCTTGGTGGTAGGATCACTTGTAGCATGGTATTTCTTTCCAATTTGCAAGCCTCCATCAAATGCACTTTTGAATTTTAACCCAAACAACTCACCTTTCAACTGAGGATTCAAGACTGTGGTGGAGCGAGGTGGAATTAAATGCCTTCAGAGCGATATCGTTGCTACCACTAAGGGAAAGGAAGTTAGATCTTTGTAGCTTTGATTTCCCCAGACATGTTATATTGATAGATGCTGCTTGCATCACCTATGAAGGCCACAACCACTGCTTTCTGCTTCAGCAGACTTCGAAGAGCTGCCACTGTCAGAATCCCATGCTTGCATTGTATGCAGCTGAGGGAGTGAATAAATATCATGACTGACAAGTTTCTGTATAGTGTATTGCCCAGCTTTGCCCCTTTCTTCATCTCAATGGAAAGAGGAGGGTGGGAGATGTTCTCTCCTCCCACACAGGAACGTGTCACTGGCTGTTTACAGAATTGTCACTGTGTACCACTTGAGAAACACTGTAGTTTGTTCTGGGGATTATAAACAGCCATGTTGTGTTCCAATCACACCCGGTTGAGATTTACTAGTCAGTTCAATGTAGTGTTACTCAGTGTGAGAGTGCAAACAGACATGGACATCAGGTGTTTGTGAATTATTTCTTCCAGGATGCCCTCAAATGAGCAAACATCTCATCTCTGACACTGAGCAGGAAATGTGCCCTTTCTGAAGCAGAGAAATCATTGTCCATAAGTCCAGGGCGTGTCATATGTGCTGAGTTGCAGTGGTAACGGAAATTATGATGATAAACCAATTTTAAACTGGTGGGAAAGGTTGTTGGACACTCTTATTTTGGTTTAAACCAATTTAGTTTGGCTTCAATTGATTAGGAATAGGTTGATGCTAAACTGCAATGAGCCCCTTTTTAATGTGAACTAAATGCCACATGAATGTGCACTGGTCGAATCGGGTGTGAGTTTATGTAGACGAGCTTAGTGCTGAAGATGCTTCAGTTAGCGCTCTCGCCTCCAAATATCCAGTTCCTCTATTCTTAAGCCCCTCCTCAATAAGAATTTAATTGATCTATAGGCAAATAAGATCTGCTCTACTAGGCACCAGTCACTCCCATGCTACCTATTTTACACATTAAGCCATTGTGTCTATGGTAGGTTTTCTGGCTGTCACATACACACTAAGGATGTTAAATATCGGTTAATTTACTAGTTGAGTAGTGGATGGAATTTCCATCAACTAGTCGATAGGCATTTCTGCATTCCTCCTTTGAAATGTACAAGAGCCCCTACTGGGGCTCTTGTACATTTCAAAGGAGGAATGTGGAACTCTGCATGCAGCCCGGGATCAGAGGGAAGTCCCACTGACTCTGAGCTGCACGCGGGCATACCAGCTTTGACATGTACAAGAGTCCCCAGCAGGGGCTCTTATACATTTCAAAGCGGAAATGCACTCATGGAGCCCGGGGTCAGTGGGGGACTCAGAGTTCCCCGCTGACCCTGGGCTCTACGTTCCACTGCTGATTTGAAATGCCACGCGGAGCCTGGGGTCAGCTGGGGAGTCCCCAGCTGACTCCAGGTTCCACACAGCAGCTGCCCCTTTGAAACGCTGAGGTGGCATTCAAAGGGGCAGCACCGCATAGCTGATCCCCGGTTTAGCTATGCGGCACTGCACCTTTGAACGCTGCCCGGCATTTCAAAGCGGCAGCACCACACAGCTGATCCCAGGCTCAGCTGTGCGGCACTGCTGCTTTGAAGTACCTCCTCTTTTCTCTGTCCCCTCCCCCCTTTCCCCCCACTTTGCTGCCTCTATCTGGGGGGGAATTCAACTAGTCAACTGACTATCCAATAAGCATTTGCTTATCAGATAGTCGACTAGTCCTTAACATCCTTAATACACACCCTGCATCCAGTGTTCCCTGCAAGCTATGCACTTGTGCAGCTACTTAAGAGAGATTCAGATGCTTCCCAGCTGATTAGGAGAGTGCCTATAGCTAGGTTTTTGTTTCTACTGGTGGTGTACATGCCTCAGTGCACATAAAACAATTTATTCTACACACGGATGGAAAAAATTAGAACAGCATTCATTCCCTCCTTTTTTAGATACTGACCTTCCAGTGCTACTGGGAGTTAAACCTCCAGATCTGTCCCAGGAATAGAATGTGCTCTGAAATACACACAGCATCTCTTAGAATTTAGTTAAGATTAATAATAATAATTAAAAAAAAGCCAGCTCTTCATTCTGCAAACTCAGTTCATTATTTCAGAATAAATGACATTTGTCAAGTACTCCCATCTCAGCTGTCCTTTTTAGACCTCTGATACAACTGAGAGAAGCAGGATCTCTTGTGCTCCTGTCTCCAGTACCATTGCAACGAAGTAGAGCTGGGTGAGAATTTTTGGCCATGACAGTTTTTCATTAGAAAATGCAGATGTCAAACCCAAAACTTTTCCTGCAAAAAATGCAGGTATTTGGGGAAACTTTCATGTGAAAGGCTTCTTGAATCCTGAGGAAATGGGGGAAGAGAGGCATTATAGGTTGCCCCCCCCCCCATTTTGTCCCTTCCACAAAAAAATCTGAGCTCTACAGCCTCAGGTACATGGTCACAAGTGTGCAAATGTATATTTTTGCCTCTGCCCTGAACAAGAAGGAAAAAAAATTACAGCTGCTGTGCTTCATGCCATGTTATGGTGGCTGTACAATGCCACTCAGCTGGAGCTGAACAATGGCTTCTTTCACAGCTGCTAGTTTACTTCTCCGTTCCGGATCTGTGTTTTATTTTTGCTGTGCTATTTTTGCCTGGGCTGCCAAGTGTTCAGGCCTGAGGAAGATGGCAGTAAAAGCATCTTTCTTTAACTCAGGGCTGCATGAGAGCTGATATCCCTGCCAAACAAGCAAGGAACCAGAGTTTGGGAGCACAGTAAATCCTACTGTCACAGACAGGGAAAACTGTAGGCATATGTGTGAAGCACCTGAGTCAAAAAGAAAACCGGTCACCCTTCTAAGGATTCAAAATACCAGGTGCATCATAGACAGTAGGGACATGAAAGTAACTGTGTAACTGATGAGCCTGGGCCCATCAGTTAACATTCACAGTTACATGCAGCCTCCCGGTACATGGGGGGAGCCAGCTTAAAAACCGGCTCCCAGCACACACCAGCTTCCAATGAGCTGCCTGATGCCCCATGCTGCTACCTCTGATACAGAGGCAGCAGTTTAGGGTGGCAGCCAGGAGCCCCTACGTGTGAAGAGCCAGCTTAACAGCCAGCTCCCTGCATGCGTCAGGTTGAAGGGAGCCAACTGCTGCACTGCGTGTAACAGTGTGAAATTTTTCAGTGTTTACTCAGGGATGTTAAACTGTGTGTAATTAACTATTAGACAGTATTCCATTAGACCACTGGAGAGGAAAACCCAAGGTTGGCTTTCAAGGGGAACCAGCCTTTAGTCACAACTGCCTCAGGGAACACAAAAGTCTGACTTGTGTGCTCAGTTGGTCCCAGGTCACATCAGCAGCTGGGGAGGGGGGGGCACACTTTCCCTTCATGACTTATTTGGATCCCTATTTCTCCTTATTTTCTTTTTGTAAGTGCTTCCAGAGAAATCTGACAGCCTTCACGATACACTGTTGGCTAAACGCTTAGGTTTGCTGTCCACCTCTCTGGTCTGCACAGCTCTTTCTTCCTGACTGACAGCAGGGGTCTGGGAAGCGTAGATCCCGCTGAGACTGGCTTTGCATAACATCCTATTTGCAGTTGTGTTGTGTTCTGTGAGGCTGCACATGGTGCCTAATGCTGGCTAACTTGCTTTCCCCCCCCCCAGTAAGCCTGGCTGTCACAACATTAACAGTGGGTCTATAAATCATGTTCCCTTCCCTGTAGGCAGCAGGGAGTCCTAGACAAAAGAGCATCCAGCACTGGCCAAATGGTGCTGCAGGTTAGTAATTAAAACCCCAGAGGCCTCTTCCATCACTCACAGTAGCAGCCCGTATGGGGACAAAGGGAAATGCTCTTGAAATATTTATCACTGCACCTCAGAAAAATGCCCTGTTACTAGTTTAAAACACTACAGGAGCTTTCTGCAGGGGAAACGGATGAACCTGGCCAGAGTAGGGGCAGGGAATGGGCACCTCCCTTCCTCTCCCCTGCCATGCCAGGGCAGGCTGGAGGTTTTTGCTACAGGGGAAGCAGCTGCAGCTGCCTTCAGAGCCTGGGGATAGTGGCAGGAGAGGTCAGGAGGTCTCTGTCCCTACATCCCCCATGAGTCCCCCTCAAACCAAACCTCATGATGATTCCTTTAGATGCTGGCAGCTCCTGTCTGGCTAGCTACCTTTTTTCCTCTTTGATTCCTTCATGCCCTGTCCAAGGTCTACAATGGGGAAGGCAGGCCCTTTTTGAAAGGGGCAGGCGCTGGCTCAGGGACAGATGGAGCAAGAGAGACAGCACATAATGGGGAGTGATGGGAAGTGGGAGCACATGGTAGAACTAACAATGCTCATTGCTGGCTTGTGCTTTAATCATTTTGCCTCATTTGTTTTATTTGTATGATGGCAGCCCTCTGAAGCCCCAACAGAGCATGGCCCCTTGGCTCAACTGAGAGCACTGCATGTTGGGAGATGTAGTCTCCATGGCTGTGTTGCTAAGTAAAGCAGCTGCCATCTGTTCCATTTTAGGCAGCTCAGACTCATCCCTTGAGTGCCTGGCAAACTGCCAGAGCAGCTGTAGGGGTTACACAGCTCAGTTGCTCCCATGTCATAGGCTCTGCTCTGGTTGTAGTCGCCATTAGTGGCCTGGGGCTGTTTGGACTTACAAGGCTGAGACTGGTCCCAAGTAGAACACAATACGCCTTAAATTCGGTTTAAAATAGGCCATCGATCTGTTTTTAGAGAGACAATGGCAAGCACTTTATTTAAAAAAGAAGAAAAATCTTGTTCCCTCCTCCTCAAGCATTGTTTGTAATTCCTGGAAACATGGGCCTGGCACCTGGGAACAGCCAGAATCCATTAACAGGGGGCCACTGCTGTCTCCAGCCCAGCCTGAGGCCTCAGCAGTGTTGAGCACAGCTCTGGGGATAATGCTTGTTTCTTAGCTACTTCGGCAGAGAGAGAAGACTGGCAGCACAAACCCCGCTTCCTGTCTTTTTTTTTTTTTTTCTTTTTTCTTCTTGAAGTAGGTCCCATGCAGGAGGGGTGGTTTCATTTTGTGTGTTTAACAGGCAGGCAGGTGACTTTCCCTTTTGGGTGCAGGCTTGTTAGAATTTCAAGAGGATTTGAACACTGTTTAAGAGAAGTCAGTTCTGGGGCCCAAAGCTCGGGGCCAGTTTCTGCTGGAATAAGTATAATTAGCCGAGCTGTGCTACTTCCTCTGCTCAGTTAGTATAAGCCAGATCATGAATTGTGTAACAATGATGCAGGGAAACTGGTCTCAAGGAACCACCTTTTTGTGCAGAACCTCAATGAGGTATTTTTCCTTTCCTGCTGCCCTGTTCTTCACTGGCTTTGCCCCTGCCCCTGTGCCCCATAACCAGTAGGTAGCCAGGGTGCTGAAAATCCTTGATCCCAAACAGCAGTGTGTACAGTAAATAAAATATTTTGAATCCTGCTGTTCCTGAAGGGCCATGTATGCCCAGCTCCAACTGTCCTACGCAGTAAATCAGCCTGGCGCGGCATAAGGCAGATTTATATTCTGAAGAGCTCTGTTTATGTAGTGGGCAGCACTGGTAAAACCCGCCCTGCCTCTGCATAGATTCCATCACTAGCGGCGTGTAAATGAAGAGGTGCCAGGCATGATGGAGTCAGAACCAGCCACTGGAAGTGGTATCAGATGTTCCTGAACCTCCAATTCTCTCATGAGCTCCTCCGGTTGGTCAGGTACTGGCCCCACCGCTGGGCACATCTTATCCAATGGTTGTTGCATTGACAGTTAATCCATTTGATCCCCAGCCATGGTGGCCAGCACTCAAGCTGCAAGTTCTTCTGGAAGAAACAGCTTCCACTGCCAGCAACTGAACTAAAGAGAGAGACAGGCCAGTATTTGAGGGGTCTCTAATGCCTCGTCCCCACAAGTCCACAAGGAGTTGCAAAATGCCTACATTGTGGGCTCCTCCCCGCCTAACAGCTCCAACTTTCTCACTCAGACTGTCCAGTGGAAGTAATGGACTTCCTTTTATTACCCACTTTTTCTGCTAGCTGTAAGGGTCGGGGTTAGACGCTGTCACCGCAGGAGGAGAGCAAAGGTCACCAGCGCAAGGAGGAGTAACGGCAGCGAGGCTGAGATCTCGGCAGCTCCACCACAGTCCTGAGCATTCTCCTGAGGACAAATGAGAAGGAGGCCCATGATCAGCAAATCTATGTCCAGGGTCACGAGGGCAAGTAAAATGACTCATCCCACTGACAGGAGCAGGGAAGCAACGTTAAGGGGCTCATGGAACGTAGGGCGTGGAGGCTGCAGCACACACGATGACAGAGGCAGCTAAGTGCTGAGAGCAGAGTGGAAAGGCCTGGTCAAGAGTAAGGGCCACGTGCCTTCAGGTGGGGAGACCATCCAGAGCACGTCACACGTTCAGGTAGAGGGTTGGAAAAAACCAACTGTCCTAAAACCTGTCTGAGAGCTCTTCAGATCCATGCACCAGTACCAGGAATTGCTCCCCCAGCCTCTGGGTGCTGTAGGATCCACATCCCAGAACATCAGCGTTCTAGGGTTCAGGCGCTCAAAGCCTGCATGGACTTGTCTCCTAGCCTCACCTGGGCCCTTTGTACACAACCAGTGCTATGCACCAGTTAGTAGCGCAAGGCTCTGCACCTAGGTGGTGCACATGGCTGCATGGTGGGGAGCTAGGATCTTATGGTCTAAAACCAAAGGCCTCTGCCATGAGGCTTGCCAGGTGTCTGGCTTTCAAGAGGGACGTTGGTGGCTGATCTGGCCATGAAAAGGCTGGGTGCTGTCGGACTGGCAAGTTCCCTACCTGGCTCTGTGCAGTTCCCCAGGAGTGGCCAGTGAACGTGCATCCCCCCCATCCCCGTAGAAACCCAAACCTAGTTGTGGCTGCTTTGCTAATCAGCTGGGCGGCATTCCAGTCTCTCCTGAGCGGCTGCACCAATTCACAGCTTAGAGGGAACACTGCCCTGTATCCCCTCCTGTTCCCCCACACCTCCCAACTGCAGCCTACATCCCAACCCTTGGCCCGGAGCCCCTTCTCACCCCGAGCCCCTTCTTTCTGGCCCCACGCTGGAGCCTGCAGCCCCTGCCGTATCCTGGTGAAAATGAGCGAGTGGGGGGCAAAGTGAGCAACAGAGGGAGGAGGGAAGGGAAGGCGGCCTCAGAAGAGGCAGGATAGGGGCAGGGCAAGGGCTTTTGGTTTTGTGCGATTAGAAAGTTGGTAACCATCTCCGCCACTTAGCCTAAAGCAATCCCTCCTTGGGTGTCACCTGCTACATGTATTAAGTGTGGGATGAAAGGGGGTGGTGAGGCCACACACAAGGCGGTTTTGCATTTTTGAAATAGGGGGTCACCTTAATCAAGCATCTTCTTCACTGGAAAAGCTTGACCGAATTGACATAGTCCCAAGCGCTTGGGCCGCTCTGAGCCGTCGCACTACATGTAGCAACGGGAATGAGGCTGAACACCCAGCCACCCCACCCAATCCCCATCTGCAGCCGCGCAGTCCTGTGGCTCCTACTGTACCTCTGGATGGAACGCATGGCAGGTATCTGGCCGCCGCCTCAGTTTCTGGGAGCGCATCCTGTCGCACTTCACCGAAGCGTTATGTGTATTGCCATTAAGATCAACAGTAGTGTTCAGAAAGGGAGAGAAGCAGCACAGACGAAAGACTGTGAAGTCCCTTGGGCGGCCCAGCAAGGCCAGGACTGAATCCTGTGTCCTAGGAACTCGGACTGGGGGAGAAGAAGCAGGGACAGAAGCAAACTCACAACATGGGAGGGCTACCCTGACGGGCTGGAAAAAGAGAGACGCTGCGGTATGGAAGCAAAAGGTTGTGAAAAGAAAGCTCAGGTTGGCACTGCGCTGGCGCGGGAGCGCAAGGAACAGAGGCTGAGACAGCAGAAATGTTCAGCAGCTTTACTTCCTGGTGCCAGGATAGTAGGGACAGGAAGCTTAATGTGACCATAGTTAATGAGGAAAGGGCCAGGGGCTGATCCTGCCGGACTGAATTAAAGAAACAGCTATTGTAGGTGACTTATCTGGATGCAGAGTAACTGGGCTCACTGTTCTCAGCTGTTCTCCCACCACTCTCCTGGTTGTCTCTTTCCTAGGCCTACCAGTCCCAGCTCCATGGTTCTCTTCTCTCCTCCCCCCCCTCCTCCCCCCCCCGTGGCTGTTCGTTAACATCCCAAATCATGCTAACAGTCATTACTTTTCCTATTCCACTGCACTGGAGCTTGCTGAGGGGGCTCAAAGAGGTGCAGCGTTAATGGATGGAAGTCTACCCCATTTAATTTCTATGCCTTCCTCCACTACGCTTAGGGGAGGACAGTTGGGAAGTCATGTTTCCAGTTACTGTGGTTTCCCACAATCCTGAGCCAGAAGTTTTATACTTTCTGTAGCAGAGGGTGGCAGGGAAATTTTGTGGTTAAGGCTTTGCCTTGGGTGCAAGATAACGTTTCAACTCCTGCCTCAACCACAGGCTTCCTGAGTGAGCTTGGGCAACTCAGTATTGTGCCTCAGTTTCCCCATCTATAAAGTGTGGCTAACAATACTTTCCTGCCTCCCAGAGAGCTGGGGGCACTTAATTTATTAGTGTTTGTGAGCCATTTTGAGGTCACCTGCTAGTGCTCTTTAAAACAACACATTACTATCATGCTCCCCATATTGCTTCTGAAGTTCCCAGATTAAGTTTTCTCACATATTTAAGTAAACTGCTGCCTCTGGAAGGCTGGTGTATTGCTGAGCGTGTTCCCTAGAATCCCAGCATCATCTGCAACGTGCCCTTCTGCCGTAGCTCATACAAATAGATAAATGCCAACTGAGGCCAGCTCACAAGAGGAGAGTTGTGTCCAACTTCTGTTACCTACCTAGCAAGCAGGTGACTTGCAAGAGGCACTGACTGAAAGGGAACGTCTGTGTTGTATTTTAACAGGTTACAGCCCAGTCATGAGGGAGCCCAGGGGAGTGATGGGAATGTAAAGATCCCCCTGCACCCCTGTATGGGCCACTCCACATTGCTGGAGTCACTATTAGGCTGCTGCTCCCTTCCCACTCAGGTGTGTGGTGCAGTGGCTGGCAGGGGTGCAGGGTGTGAGCACAGGTATCTACACATTGCATTTAACAGCTGGCACCCCACCCTGCTCATCACAATGGAGAGCACTTTTCAAAAGCATGCTCTAACCAGGGTTAGATTTCTTAGGTGGCTAAAAGATTTTCATTTTCAGCCATGCCTCTAACCTGCTGGATTTCTCTCTTTGCTCCCTCCACCATGCTCGCCTGTTGTACCCACACCAGCACATCCTGCTGTATTACATGTGGCGACATACCTCCCTGCTTTTTTTCCTCTCCACACACTAGTTGCTACAGGACTCCCCTGGGACTAATTGTTGCAGTGGGAGAACAGAAGAAAGGGCTGCAGAGTCTAACATGGTTGTGCTAGAAGAAGGATATATTTGACTTCTTTTGCTTCCAGGAGGACAGGTGGGAAGATGCTGCAGTCACAGGTAGCATCTGTAACCACGAGCAGCAGGTTACTCCTGGTGATCTGCTGAACTACAAACATCCTGTGGGGGCAGGGGGGGGAAGAGAGAGAAAACATATGCCCCACCCACCCCAAAAGAGCTGGTTAGAATAGCTGACAGGAAAATTGCAGCCCACAATGCTAATGTGGATAGCCAAGGGATACACGTTGAACAGAAATGTTGGAAAGAGAGGACAGAAGGGAAAGGACAGACAAAGGAGGGGAACAGGATACTGAGAATGCAGGGAAGAAGAGGTGATGTTCAGCTGATAAAATTAAGGTTGCTTTTAGTATTCAGATAATGCCAAACTTGAGTTTTGTGCCATTAGTGTCTGAAGCCTCACTTTATAATTACAATTGTAATTATAATTACAAAATGTCCCCAATCCATTTTATAGCTGCATATGGGACAGGAATAACTGTGAACCTTCCCTGAAATCACAGCCCCATATCTGAGTGCAAACAGCCACCCACGTTTTGATAAGTTATGTATGACTAGAGCTGGGTGAATTTTTTTCAATGAATTTTTTTCATTGAAAAATGCATTTTGGTGCACCAAAATTATGAATTTGGGTCAAATTTGACAAATAGCTTTGGCTGAGAGATAATCTGAATTCTCTGCCATTGTTCTATTGTGAAATGTTCAATGTATTTCATTTAGAATGTTTTGGCTTTTTGTTTCATAACATACTAGATTTGGAAAAAATTTAAAAAATAACCAATAGTCCTGCAGCACCTTAGAGACTAACAAAACACGTAGATGGTATCATGAGCTTTTGTGGGCACAACCCACTTCTTCAAATATCAGGTTTCATCTGAAGAAGTGGGCTATGCCCACAAAAGCCCATGATACCATCTACGGCTATGGCTGCACTGTAGCCTTTTCCTGGAAAAACTTATGCAAATGAAGCGTGGCGTGGAATATCACTGTGCTTCATTTGCATAATTAATTAGCAGCCGCTTTTGCGCAAGAGGCTTGCTGTGTAGATGGCTCCTTTTTGCACAAAAACCCTCTCTTGCACAAGAGCCATTTTTCCTCACTTGCATAAGCTTTTCTTGAAGAAGGCTACAGTGTAGCCGTAGCCTACATGTTTTGTTAGTCTCTAAGGTTGCTGCAAGACTATTCATTATTTTAAGTTTTTTTTTTTAGTTACAGGCTAACATGGCTACCCATCTAACAATATTAGATTTAGATTTACCAATCTTTTTTTAAAAAAATCACCCCCAAACAGGATGTAATAAACACCCTCTGATGTAAAAAACACCCCAAATAGGCCACATCAAATAGAAAAACTTAATTTCAAAGGGACTCAAGCTATTTTGTTTGACATGAAACATTTTTTTCAGTCTCCCAAACAAAAACACAAACAAACGCACATGAACAACCCCATTCTTCTCTGAGTTCTGGTAGTCAGTTGAAGCAAGCGTGAGCCATAGTGCTCTGCTGCCCTCTGCTGGGAGTTTGAGGGAGGTGAGAGTTCTGTAAGCTGTAAACCCTGCTGAATGGAGGAAGATGCTTCAGATGATGAGAAAATGAAGACACTCTTATTTTCCCATCATTGCCACACAACACCACACTGCAAGTTACCCACAGGCCAGGATGCACCAACTCAAAGCAGCATCCAGACCCTGCCAGAACATCATGCAAACCTGTAGCAATGCAGATAGGTCTCCAATGATCAATGTCCCTCATCACAAACCTTTCTAGAACCATGGATCCTACACGTGCCTATCACTACACGTGCTGCACCTCATCCAGTGCACTAACTGCCCCCACAACAACTGAGAGTGAAATTAGACTACACTTTGGAATGAACTCCTGGAGGAAAATGATAAAAGACAAAAACACTCTGTCAACTGTAGGTGAACACTTTTCACAAAGCGTTTTTCTCTCCACTCAAGCTCAGCTGAGAGAGTGGGTTTTGTTCACAAAAGCTCATGCTACTATATATATTTTTGTTAGTCTCTAAGGTGCCACAGGGCTACTCGTTATTTCTAAAATTAGACTAACATGGCTTCCCCTCTGAGACTTTTTCACAAAGCAATCATTCTAAGGCCCCATCCTAAAGGGATAAAGACAAACATGGGAGCTTAAATTCATAATTGTGTTAGACATTAAAAATCATGGACTGAACAGAGACACTGGATTTATGCCTTATTTCAACAATCTGTAACTCACTAACCCCTTCTTTTTGTCCTATGACTGTAGAGATGTTAATGCGCCACTACTTTGAATGGTCCCTTATAATTTGTGCTAATCGGTTATGCTAACCAATCCGTCTCACCTTGTGTTTTACTGTGAGGCTCTGCATGCTTTTCCCAGACCAGAAAAAGAGCTCTGTATGGCTTCAAAGCTTGTCTTGCTCACCAACAGAAGTGGGACCAATTACTTCGCTGGCCTTGCATTTTCTGTGGGTGGCTTCTAATCTATGTATAGGCTGCTGGCCCCCGTCAGTGTACATATGGATGAATATAACTGTAAGGGAGAAGCTGAATGTGCCTCTCACTGCTTTATACTCCTGTAAAGGCTACCTGGCCCTGGGGCCCTGGAAGCTCTCACTCTGTTTGCAATTCACTCACAGTAGAACTGTGCGGGGGTTGGAAGTTTGATTTGTCACTGGTAGGAGGAAGCAGGAAGTAGGTCACAGTTCCCTCTCCTATCTTCAACACCTAGCTGCAAACCCACAGATTAGCCCTAAATCTTTATTCTAAGAAAGAGTAGCTCTATGTATGCTTCCCAGTCTGTGCATTTCAGAGGTTCATAGACTGTAAGGGACCAGTTAGACCAGCAGTCACTAACCAGTTGATCAGGATCTACCAGTCGATCTTGGAGCCTTTGACAGGTGATCCTGACCGGTTTGGCTGGGAGGCTGTCAAGGGCCAGCACTTCAGCTGCCCCTCCCCGCACTGCCCTGCTGTTCCTGCCCGGAGCCTCAGTGCTGCCCTTGGGAGCCTCCTGCGTGTTGTGCAGTGTGGGGGAGACAGAGGCAGGGGGGTGCTGATTTCACGCTGTCACTCTCTCCTGTACCCCATCTTCACAGAGTGAGGAAGGCAGGGTCTCAGCGAAGGGCCTTGGAGGAGGAGTGAAACGGGTATTTGAGGTAGATCCTGGACTGACTTAAATTAAAAAAGTGATCTAGTGCTTAAAAAGTTTGGAGACTCCTGAGTTAGACCATCTAATCTGATCCTCCTCTATATCAGAGACCTTTTAAATGCCACCCAGTTACACTTGTATTGAACCCAATAACCGGTATTTGTGACTGACTAAAGCACATCTTCCAGAAAGGCAGGTGGTCTTGATGTGCTTGAGCCCTAACATAAGGAGCTGAAAAACCCAGTCACTTCTCTCTGTAGTTTGTTCCAATAGCTAATTGTCTTTCAAAAACTTTTGCCTTGTTTCTAAGATGAATTTGTCTGGCCTCAGCTTACATTCATTGGTTCTTAATATGCCTTCCACCACAGGCCAGGGAAGCAGCGGAGGCGGTGTACCGTGGGCACAGGCAGTATGCAGAGTTGCCTGGCCACACCTTTGCCTAGGTGGCTGGACATGCCATCTGCTTCCAGGAGCAGTGTGGAACCAGGATGGGCAGGAAGCCTGCTTTAGCCCTGCTACACTGCTGACTGGCAGCTGCGTGATACAAGCACCGCCTGGCTGGAGCCCACACCGAGAATGCCTGCCTGCATCGCGCTCCCCTGCCTCAGGTCAGACCCCCTGCCCCGCAGACTAATCCCTCCCAAACCCTGCATTCCCCACTTGCACCCCAAACTCCTGCCCCAGCCCTGAGCCTGCTCCCACACCCTAAACCCCTTGGTCCAAGTACAGAGCTTTCACCTACACCCCAAATCCCTCATCCCCTGCCACCATCCCCAGAGCCTGCGCCCCCAATCAGAGCCCTCACCCCCAACTTCCTGCCCCAGCATGGAATTCCCTCCCCCAACCGCTCTTTTCTGACCCCCCCAAAGCCTCCCCCCAGCTGCAGTCCTCACCCCCCCAGTGCACTCCCACACCCTGCCCCTGCCCAGTGACAGTGAGTGAGGTTGGGGGAAAGTGGGTGACTGAGGAAAGGGGTGGTGCCTCAGAGAATGGGCAGGGCCATGCGCAAGCGGGGAGAGGGTGGGGTAAGCAGAGTTCAGTTGTGTGCAGTTAGAAAACTGGCCACCCTATACACATATCCAAGGACCACATTAGCCCTTTTCCCCCTCATGATTGCACTGGGAGCTCCCCTTGAGCTCCTTGTCCCCTGTGAAGCTCCCTAATTTTTTTAGTCACTGATTTCTAGCATTTACTCCATTCTGTAGTCACGGCCTGCAGGCCTTGGCCCTAGATACATAACATTGCCTTTGTCTGTATTGAAAAGCCTTGTGTGTGCATGGACCCAGGTTGCCAAGTGTTCCAGGTGGCTCCGCATGACTTCGCTGTCCTTATCGTTATTTCACGCTCTGCCATCAGTGTCACCTGCAAGTTTTATCAGCCATGATTTTATGTTTACTTCCAGCTCTTTGATAAAAATGGTGTATAGCACTGGGCCTAGTCAGGGGGCCCTTGGGCAAGGGGGGGGGGAGGGGCTGGCTCTGTGCCCTGGAAGGAAGAGGGCCTCGGGCAGAAGGGGCGAAGTTAGGACTAGCCTCCCACAGGCAGCCCTCAGCACCTCCCAGAGTGTGCTGTGCTCCGGTGGCAAGTTAGAGGGCTTGAGGCTGCAGCCTTCTTGAATCACTGGGCCACGGGGCAGTTGCCCCCTTTCCCACCCAACCCCCCATTGGTGGGCCTGGGCCTAATACTGCTCCCTGTGGAACCTGACATGCAGTCTAGTGCTACTGTCTAGTGCTAATCAGAGTGTCATGTGGTACTAAGTCAAATGTCTTGCAGAAGCTTATTACTGCTACACTATGACGGTTCTCAACCACACTTAGAGTCTCCTCAAGGAATGAAATCGGGTTTAAATGACAACGGAGGTGTCAACTCTGTGACTGCTCTGGGGCTGGCGCACCCACATAGGGTTGCCAGATGGTTTCAACAAAAATACCGGACACGCTTGACATTACATCACAATCTACATTACATCTTATTTAGAAAATACCGGACATTTATAATTTCTCAATTTGTTTCCGGAACAGGGAGCTCAAATACTGGACTGTCCAGTTCAAAACCAGACACCTGGCAACCCTACACCCACAGGGAAATATTAGCAGGTGCTGAGCATCCAGTGGCAGCCAAGTTGCTTCCTTCCCCCCAGCACCTCTTGTCCACCAGTGACCGTTCTGAACAACTCCTTCCTCCCACCCACCGCCTCCCACCCACTGCACATTGCGGTTGCACGGGGTGCAGGGTATTCTGGGAGGGAGGAGGAGGAGGAGCAGAGACAGGGTGCGCTCAGGGGGAGGAGGCAGGGAAGAGGTGGGTCTGGGGCTTAGGGGAAGCAGTGTAATGGGGCAGGGCCAGGGGCAGAGGAGAGCTTGAGAATCCTCTGGCTAGAGGGGAAGTCGGCACTTATGGTTGACAAGACCTATTTTTCAAAACACCCATGACAACTAGCATTAATTATATACCTGTTGTTGAATTATTTATTAATTGAATTCCACGACAGCTTTGCCATTGTTTTGCCTGAGCCTGATATTAGGCTAATCGGTCTATAGTTACCTAGGATCCGTTAGATCCATTTAGAATCCACACTTGGGTTCTGTGAAAAATTAGATTTTGCAAAGCCTAAAATCAATAGAAATGTTAAAAAGGGGGGCGGGAGGGTTAACCCTGCAGTGAGTGGGTGCAAAGACTGCAGCATTAGGCTAGTGCATGGCAACCCAAAAGGCAAGCTGACTATAAATGATTATGTGAAACTCACCAGCACTAAGAGTGAAAAAAAATCTCATTTTAATCATTCTTTCAGCTTTTAATAATGTAAGGGTTATTAAGAGCTGGTCACATTTTAGTTGCTGAAAAATGGCTTTTATTCAAAATTAGAACCTTTCACATTTAAAAAAAAATCCTCTTTTTGATGAAATTGGAAAATAATAAATTTACCCACTCTGCCTTCTTTGGCTTATAGTTTTTCCTTTATTTCTCCTCTTTTCCTTGCCCCTTTTTTTCTGTGAAAAAATGTAAGGGGGGGGGGGAGAGAAACAAATGCAAATAGGGAGAAAAAGGAAAACTGAAAACTATTGAAAATGAAAGCTTTCTAAACAGAAAATGTTTGTAAAAGTTTTGAATAAACAATTTTTTCCTCTCTTTAATCTGTCCAGTGAAGATGATTGATTTGTGTGTGTGGTGTTTGCCCATTTCCCATCCAGCTCTAGCTATTAATAGGAGATTTTGTTTTGTGTTTTATTTTAAAACCAAGAGTTCGGACTGACCTTTCTGCCTACCTCTGATGACTCACAATGTGGCCAGGGAGCTCTGTAGCTCGTGAGAGGTGCTTTGGAAATGTTGGTGACAAACAGGCACAGAGTATCATGGGATTGTTCCCTTTCAGTGAGGTTCCAGAAGGAGTAGAGGTCTATGGGTAAAGTCCTGAAGGAGTAGAGGTCTATGAGAGACTTATTTCTTACTTTTGGCAGTCTCTGCACTCGATCAGCCCGTTGGTTTCTTTGATGGTGGTCTCATACACGAAGACGGGGTATTCAGTGTCACATGGCTGCAGCATATCATGTTTCTTATGCTTGTGAGCTGTGATGGCATAAAAGGCATGCAGTGAGAAATGAGGGTTGGGGAATGGAGAGACAGAGAAATGGATTGAAAGAGAAATGTGGATGGTGCAAAAAAAAAAAAGGCAAAGATGCTGACAAAAATGAAATGTAGTGATACTTAAAGCCAGTAGGTGGTGCAGGGAAACCAGTGTAGGAGGAGAAATGTGTTAGGTATTACTCTATGGTTACATCGATAAAGTAACACTAGGTCTTATCAATACACTATTTTAAATAATACTCATATAATTAAAGTGCTACAGTTCCTCTAGTATGAATGCAGTTAAAGCAGTACCTTATATCAATGTAACTATTCTCATAGCAAATGAGAACAAGCAATATCAGTATAAGGTACTTCTAGACTGATACAACTGAGTCCCCAGTTGGGGGTGTATTGATTTTACTATTTTGGTAGGAAAAAAAAAAAACCATACCCCAAATTTAATCCACTGCATTACAAAACCCTGTATGTAGCCCAGACTGTTGTTCTTGCCTGAGTGAACTCACCTGGATGAGAAGCATGGCAAATCTAATAACTCCATAAGGCCATGTTTCTGTGCAGGAAATCATCTTCTGACCTACTCTCAGGGTTAAGAATGTAAGGATTGTCATACTGCTATAGACTAAAGATCTGTTTGTGTAGACCAAGGGTGGGCAATAATTTTTGATGGGGGGGCGGGCACTCCAAAATTTTGAAAAGTGGTTGAGGGCCATACTCTCCCATTATATTAATGGAGGAAGTGCAGGGTCTGGGATGGAGGTTGAGTGCAGAAGGGAGCATGGGGTAAGGGAGGGAGTTTGGATGAAGGAGGTAGTTGTGACCTGGGGCACTGGACTGCAGTGCAGGGGGTTGGATTGTGACTGGAGGCAGGGAATTGGGGGTACAGGAAGGGATGCAGGGATTTGGGTTGTGAACTAAGGCACAAAGGGACTGTGATATGGGTGTAGGAGGGGGGCAGAGGATTTGGGTATGTGGAGTGGGAGGCAGAGAGTTGGGGAAGCAAGGGGCTGGGGTGCCAGAGGCAGAGTCTGGCCAGGAGACTTACCAGCCAGCAGCCCATTTCTAAATCAGCCTTCCTGAGCTCTTGAGCCTCTGACTGGGTGGGGCTGATTAATCACCTGTGAAGCTGTGCTGCCCTGCAGCTTAGAGGGAACATTGCTGCCTGGCCTGCTCCCGCACAGGCTGCAGCCATATGCTTTGGAGCCCCTTGTGCTTCATGGCTGCCTGTTGTTGAAACAGGCAGCTCCCATTGGCCGGTTTCTGGCCAATGGGATTGTGCTGGGGGCAGGAACAGCTCCTAAAGCGTCCCCCCTCCCCTCCGGACTCACAGTTTTTCAAGAAAAAAATGCCCCGCAGCCATGTTTCTGAGAGGCGTGTGGATGGGGCAAGGCAAGCGGAGAGCCTGCCTCAGGCTCCCCACAGCGTCCACAGGCTGGATCTGGTAGCTTGGCAGGCCATATTTTGTCCAGGCCTGGTGTAGACTGTCTTTAAAAGGCCAATGCTGGCTGTTTGTGAGGAAGGTTAAAAAAGCTTTCATAAATCTTTAATTGTTTTTTCCTATAGCTATCTGGGGTACGGGAAGGGGGATTTCTTTGACCTCAGATAATGATCAGCTTGTGCCTCAAAGCCAGAGCATTGATATCTCATTTTTTCCATAAATATATTGGCTCTGTGGTGCTAACAATAATACAAACAGGTTTTACTTGGTAAAATCATCAGCCATGTCTTGAAGGTACCCAGAGAGCAGATACTATTATTAATAATTTTATTATACTGTAGTGACTGGAGAGCTGACCCACTGTGCCCAGCACTGTACAAACATAGTAAGAGACTTTCCTTGCCCCCACAAAGAGCTAACAAGCTAATAGACAAGATAGACAAAGAGTGAGAGAAGGGCAGGATTGTTATTCCCATGTTACAGATGGAGAACAGGGGCACAGACAGATTAAGTGACTTGCTTAAGATCATATAGACAGCTGAAACAGAGCCAGGACCAGATGCCCAGATCTTGATTCTGACTCCCATGCTTTAAGCACAGACCCACGGCACATATGATGAATGCCATTTCACTCAGTCATATATCTCTGGCTATAGCTGTAGTTTCCAAGCCCCTAATTGTTCTTTTCTTGGAATTCTCCAAATACACTGCATAATCTAATAAACTCCTATTTTAATTCTTTGGCAACTTCTTTATGGCGTAAATAGTGAACCTTAATTTCAAGTTTCAGGCTTACTGTACACTCATCCTTGAATTTCCCTACATTAACCTGTGGAACTCCTTGCTTCAGGCTATAACAACTTTGTGGGCAACCGGGAAGATCTTGGTTATTATTGTGCTGTATTCTGTGGCCACCCATGATGTCATTCTGCAAATGGGGGGGTAGAATGTCAGTCCCCCTCTTCCAGAAGTGCAGGGCCCCTGTGTCAATGGAGAAATCTCTATTACCTATCATATAGGGCTGTGATATAGAGCTGAGCAGTTTGATTCTATTCAGTACAAGGAAGGGAATGTTAATCAGTACAGTACAGTATTATGGAGCCAACTATCACAGTAAATTTCAAAGTATTAGATATATACAGCTATAACAAATAACAGTATTTGCCTTTACTCTAGCAAGGGATACAACCTACAATGGTTCTCCATCTCAGAATAGTGCTCAGCAACAAATCGGGTAGCCACATCCTGATGGCAGAGTTGGAGTTAAACCAATTTTACAGCTGAAACATCATTAAAAGTCAATGGAGTTATACCAGCGTAAAAATGCTGTAAAGGAGGGAGGACTCCGGCTCTTGGCTTTGAACGTTATGCCCTCAAGGGAGAAACCTGTGAAACGGGAAGATAGGGCCTGGCCCTCAGGTGGGGTAACTGCCTTGGAGCTGTGCTAACCCACATCAGCTGAGGCTCAGGCCTTAGTTGTCTTAGAAAGAGAAATAAGTCCCATTTGAGGAGCTTCAGACCAATTTGAGCACACCACCAGTGTCAGCTTTGTGTTGTCCTAAGGCCTAGTCTCCCTGCAGAGTTGCTTGCAGTACTGCTGTATCCCTGTCAATCCCATGACAGGGGAGAGAGAAGATGGGTGAGGTAATGTCTTTTATTCTGTTGGTGTGAGAGTCAAGTGTATGAGCTACACAAAGCTTGACTCTTTCACCAACAGAAGTTGATCGATAAAAGAGATTACCTCACTCACCTTGTCTTACACAAAGTTGCAGTGTTTTATCTAAAGGTAAAGGTGCATTTAAACTGATTGAATTAAACCAATGCAAACTCCTTTGTGGACACACTCAAAACAGTTTAAAACTTTATATTGGTTTAGCTTCCAGCAGTGAATTTATCTACATCTGTGTGAAATACAAGATGTAGGATAAATATACGTATCACATACATTAAACCTGGAAAGTGCTTCAGCATTCCTTGAGAAACTCCATGCTGGACAGCAAAGCAATGTAAAAACTCAGGGGATTTGACAAATTGCAAATTTGATACTAAAGTGCATGTTAATTTCTCACTGTCATTATTGCCAACCTCACTTCCAGAAAAACTTTGTTAGATTTGTTGCCAGCTGCCTATCTGAGGAACAAAGAACCCATAGCTTCTTGTTATGGACTACATGACCTAGCCTGGGAATTCATATTCACCAGTGCAAGTCATGAGTAACTGCACTAAGATCAGGGAGGTTATTCTAGACTTACATTGATGTAAATGAGTTCAGAACTTGTCCCAAATACAGAGTACAGAAGCTGCTTGATCATTTTGTAAAGCACCTGCCTTAGAAATCTTCATATTATCAACATCTATTTTTTCCTGCCATGGAATTCTAGAACTAATCCTTTTCAGGGCCATAGCTTTGGTGACTGAAGACTATAGTTTCTACAGTGATGGGTACTAGTATAAATTTTTGAATACCTAGATTTCCCCGGAGAACTAGAAGCCCCCAGATCCATTGAGTTACAAGACAATGGAATGGATGTTGAGTGCAATGGGAAATCTGTGGAAGCAAGCATCTCTTCTTGTCACTTCTTGAATACAGATCTGCTCCTTTGTGTGAAAGTGCAATCTAATCTGGAGGGATTTTTAAGGGGCCTGCAAGAATTGATTTAAGAATTAGAGTATAGTTTGCACCTCTATAAACCGGAACTCTCTGGTCCGGCAACATCCGTAGTCCAGAAGAACTATGGATGTTCCAGGATCAGAGTGTCCTCGACATGCTGCTGGGGGTCGAAAGAGCCCAGCAGTATGCGGGGTGGGGAGGTGGGGGGGAGGGTGATGCATGGCCCAGCTGGGCTGTGAGTGGAGGAGGGGAGCTGGGAAGCCTAAGTGGTTCAGCTGGGCTGGGAGCCGGCACATGGCTCAGCTGAACTGGGGAGGGGACAGGAGCTGGTGTGTGGCTCAGCTGGACTGTGGGGCAGAGCCGGGAAGCCCAATGGGGGGCCAGGGCATGGGAGGGTTGGTAGCAGGAGGGCCAGAAATGACCTCCTCTGGTTCAGAAAAGTCCCTCATCTGGGACCAGTTGGGTCTGGAGGGTACCGCACCAGGGTGGTCCAACCTGAATAGACATACCAGATGGGCTCCATGAAAGAAATACTGCATTACTGTAGCACTATTAGTGAGGAGGAGGTAAGCCAAGATGTTGTAGAAGGAAAACCTATGTAGCTTGTTAATATTTGAAGTACATAAAACTGTGTGGTTTGTTTTCTTATGAAGGAGTGGGTTATGATTTGTTCCTTTTCCTGCATAGCTCCTGGAAAGGGAGAGACAGTGATAGCTGGTTCACCAAGTGGCCTACAAGGTCTAATTAGTCAAAGGATCTTTCATGCTTGCTGATATTATAGAGTCAGAGGTGCCATTTCTCAGAGTTGTAGTAATAATTGGCTAGGCTTTATTTGGTCAATCACCAAATAAATGAGTATTTTCCTCCTTTTATTGACTTGTCACTAACCTAACCCATTGCAACACCTCAGCAAACTGAACAAATAACAGCACCTCTATCACCATCCATTGGCTATGCAAAGGATTACGGTTAGGCACCGCTACCAGCATAACTCTGAAACCTCACTGCAAATTCAGGACTGTCCCAGGGAGGAAAAGGAAGGGTTTGCTTGTTCCTTCCCAGTTTAAGGATTCTAGCTTTGTGGCCCTTCACTTTCCATTCCTATGAAACTCAAATGGTTCATTATGAGTCTACTTACAATGATGAAAGACGGCCTTGGCTAGCCGAGTCACATAATGAAGATGGTCACACAAGATGGCATCACAGTGTAGGTATGAAGTCACATGGGGAAGTCATGGATGGCGTGAGGGGGAAAATGAAAGAAAGCAGAGAAGGAAGTGATGATGAATAGTACAGGAACCAGATCCTCTCCTTCCCCAGCACAAAGATAGCAATGACTAAAACAAAACCCATCCATTTAAAGTAACACATAGGGATGGACACATAGAACCAAATCTGTCACTCTCTTGTTGTATCTTCTAACAAGGGCACTCTTCTGCATGAATGGATTTGGCAACCTAATCTCCCCTGCCCCCACAACTTCTGTGAACCTATGTGATCTTGAAGGAAATATCACACCTTCAGGGGGACCCATGTCATTTATCATGCTATGTACTTGGCATGAGGTTCACGCTTGTTCAGAACGCCTACACGAGTCCCCTCACCACAGAAAGCCCAGTTAATCCTTATTTTGCGGACTTACATGGAACTTAGATGGTGCCTAGGCCTCGTCCTGACTCTGTGAACAGGGATGAATTTCGCCTTATTAGTATAAGATCGAGTGCTTCAGAATAGTGGGAAATGCAGAGCAATAGAAGGCCAACTCCCACAGTGGACTTTGGGGTTTGGCCATTGTCTTCAACAAAAGCAGGCTTTACCTATGAATGACTAGTGAAGAGTTCACATTCTAATACAACCTAATTCATACAGATCCTTCCAGCCCTTAGTGAGGTGTTGTGTTCCGCTATTGTGCAATGTTCTGTTTTCATTATCTTGACTGATGGGTACCCTGTAGAATATAGTAGGAAATGACAAATGATAGCGGTTTTTTAAAACCGTCCTAGACAATTTACTGTGTTGGCTATAGAATTCCCTAGAACCCAAGGGAGTCTTCCAACAGAGTATGCACCACAGCTGACTTATATATTCAATTAGCCCAATGTGAGGAAAACTTATCGGGGAAGAAACCACTCTCTTAAGTCACATGATAACGTCATGGTAGCCCCAGGCACTGAAACAGGAACTTTATGCTGAGAGCTTTTCAGCTTTGGAGCTTCAGCAGATCTTCAACATGGTGGTAATAGGTCCTGGAAACTAAATTCCAGAGTTGGAGTGTTGCCTTGGCACTGCGGAACATTTCTCATTGTAGCTCCTTCCTCGAGTGGTGCTCTAACATTTGGGTGCTCTGGGGGTCGCTGTACCCCGGCCTACTTACCATCTGCCAAGTTCTCTGAGTGCCAGAAGCCACAAATATTGAACTCCAAAAGAAACCTAACAAAAGAGCAAGGGGAGAGGTCATTTTACAGTAGCCCATATGGATAAAGGAGTCACAGAGATGGTGACATGGACTGCCCAGGCCTAAAGAGCCCAAGTCCTAAAAGGTGCAATATGCATTTTCTTGCAACCGAAGCCCTGAATCCTTCTTCAGTTTTTCAGCACACCCTTGGCCTCTCTGCTTTGGTCATTCTGGAATGGCTAATTGTGTCTTAGTCCTAAAGGACAGTGTAGGCAGGCCCTCAGTTAATGCATTCTTCAGCTCTGTGGCCTTTGAGGATGAGAAATGACTGTCACCCTGAGAACCAGCTGTGGTGTAAGGATCGATCACTGTGACAGAAGCAGGTACTGTGCAAACCCTGACAGCTGCAGAGTGTGCCTGGTGAACTAATCGGTACTAAAGATGGGCTTGGAGCCCTGGATTCTGGATCTTTGCCAAAGTTCAACGGTGTTTAAGATTCAGTGTCTCAGTGAGAGACCAATGTTAAGACTGAGCTAAGCTGCAACCATTGGACATAGAATCCAGATGTAGAGCTGAACTTCCTCAGTCTGAGGGGAAGCTGACACCAGTGCTCCTGTTTAACTCCCCAGCCCTGCTCTGTATACTGCACCATGTGCAGGAAACACAGGGTATAGTCTCTAGCATGTTACTAGGATCCTTATTTGAACAGACGAATTTCTTCTTTGTTTACCTCTTTTCAACTAACAGTTGTTCTCAATTGATCCTAGTCAGCTCTGAAAAAGGATGGATGGTCTAGTGGTTAAAGGAACTGCTCTGGAAATTGGGAGAGCCAGATGCTATTTCTGGTTCTGCCACAGACTTTGCACTGGGATGACCTTGGGCAAATCACACGAGCACTCTGTGCCTCTGCTTCCCAGTCTGCAAAATGGGAATGTTACTTTTGTATCTCACAGGGCTGTGGGGATTTTCTCAGATACTATGGTGATGAATGTCACCGAAATGCCTATACAGCAGAGCCTCAGAGTTATAAACACCAGAGTTGCAAACAGACTAGTCAGCGATGCACTCATTTGGAACCAGAAGTACGCAATCGGGAAGCAGCAGAGACCAAACAAAAAAGCAAATACAGTACACTGCTGTGTGAACCATAAACTACTAAAGCATTTTTCTTCTGCACAGTAAAGTTTCAAAGCTGTATTAAGTCAATGTTCAGTTGTAAACTTTTGAAAGAATGACCATAATGTTTTGTTCAGAGTTACAAACAACCTCCTTTCCTGAGTCGTCTGTAACTCTGAAGTTCTACTGTAATCACGTCTTAACAAGGAGCCTATGCTTGTATTTGTCTTAGATCTCTCCCTTGTTGGTGTGAGCCACCCAAACTGTGGTACTCACATGAGGAAATCACTGATCAGCCACTTCACTGCAGCAAGCAAGGTATAAATGGGCTGAAGAAAAAGAAAAATGAGAAATGCCATAAAGATCTGCCCACAGAAAAGATAATCAAACCTGCAGGACTCAGCATGTCATCTAGGTTCTCTTGGAGATGGGCATGGATGGTGGGTAAAGGCAAGGCTAGGGGAGGCAAGCCCCCAGCCCCACCCCCAACCCTGCCACTTCTACTAAGGCCCTGCCCCCCATGGGAGTCAGCCCCTGCCATGGGACCCTGCCCTCCCCCCCTCCTCCCAGCACCACAGGATAGGAGGGTGACACACAGCCCCAGCCTCCCTGGCCCTGGATCACAGGGAGGGTGGGCTCTCGGGGGCAGCAACACTCTGTTCCCAATATGCCTACAGTAGGCGTTCTAGGGGTGGAGTATGGGTGGGGTCGGGATGGCAGTTTGGGAAGGCTGTGTCTTCCCCTGCCTGTTATATCCGCTGCCCCTGGAGATGGGCTAGAATTTAAGCTCTTTGGAATCAGTGGGAAATTTGCAAAATGCACCAAAAGCCAGTGGAGTCTCCTTACTACCAATAATATCTCCACATCAGGTCAGAAAATGTATTACAAATGTGAATGGAGCTTGGAAGATCTATTACTTGATGATTTCCCTCTGGCATGCATAGCCTTGAGCACAGGACAGGGAAGAAATAAACCCACTAAAGGAGACAATGCCAGTTTAGAATGCTGTTATCATCTGATGGGACTTTTGGTACAAGCTGCGGCATTAGCAGACTTGCACTACAGTTAGCATTGTCTGCTTTAGATAACACAGCATCTTAACCTCTTATCCATCCAGCCTTTCTTTAAAGTGGATTTCCTATTGCCCAAACTACCTACCTTTTAGGTATTTCCTGGCCTACATACTATTCTCAGAAGGTTTAACCTTGGTACCCTCATGTCTTCATCTCCCATGGTGGTCTGAATGTCTCTTCTCAGAGGACTTTTTCCTGACACTGACAGTGCAATGCCCAGTCAATTCCTCCACTTCCATCTACAGATTGTAACCTAAGAAGAGACTGGTACTGTGCTGGTGACAGTTCATCACATTGATTTCTGTGGTTCCCTATAGGCCTGACAGGTGTGATGGGCCAATTGCAGACGTCATGTAAACGGCTGAAGGAAATGGCATTGCACTGATCTGTGTCAGGTTTGAGTTTCCCATCACTTGTGAACAAACAACTCCCTATCGTGTAATAGGAGTGTGTTTCAAAGCATCAGGAAAGTTCTGGTCCAAACTACCAATGAGCATTCATGCAATGGGCTGACTGGGGGGACATACATACACTGAGTAGAGGCCGGGCGCCACTGTGATGGTGGTAGGGAATTTTACACATGGCTTGATAGTCGTACATTGTCACCCTATAAAATTGAAGCAAAACAAGAAAACACACAGTCAAAAGCAAGAAGTGTGACCATCCATGAAAAGTGTGAGAATTTTTTTCCTATTCAGGCTACATCCCAGATGTATTTTTATACAGAAGAATTGCCATGCTTGAGTAGACTGATTATCTATCTAGTCCACTGTCCTGTTCATGGCTAATGCTGGGTGCTACTGAGAGAGGTGTGTTGTGACTCTAACTTTTATGTTGAAATGTTCCCAATGAATATGTGAAGTTGCTAAAGAAAAGGGTGCAATAAAAAACAATTTAGTTTTCAGATTAGAGGCCCTAGCCAGTTACAGACAATCTGTTTAGTAAAGGATCACTAGGCAACACTGTGAATGATAAAACTCATCTTGATTCAAAAGAAAAATGAGTATTTAAAGCAAACAAGTGGGCAATTATTACTTACACAATACTACAGTTATTCTTACATTAGAAGGAGAATGTTGTCAGTGGACTAATCATCCATTGATAGACTGAGTAAAGTAGTTTTATAGCCTTAGAACCTAACAGTACTTGTTTGATATTGGTTGGAATTCTCCTCAGTTTTAACAAAACTACTCTTTTATAACTACAGGTTGGACCTCCCTGGTCCGGCACCCTCGGGACCTGACTGGTTCCAGATGAGGGATTTTTCCAGACCAGGGTAAGTCATTTCTGGCCCCCCACTGCCCTGTCTCCCTGCCCCGGATCTCTCTTCTCCCCCCGCAGCCTCGCTGGGCCACATGTCACCCACACCCTGCATAGTACCGGACTCCTGGTCTCTCCATCCTTCTTCAGCACATCAGGACTCTCTGATCCTTGAACATTCATGGTCCTTCCAGACCACAGATGTTGCTGGACCAGAGAGTTCCGGTTTAGGGAGATGCAACCTGTATTATAAGAATAATTAACATTAAACCCCTTATTGTTATATTCATCAAAAATTATGGGCAAGGAAACAGTTCAATTATCTGATCTCTTGCCCAGTTGTGGGGATATCACGACGACTGCAAAAGTTGAACAAGTGGACTCTGAAGTGGCAATGGAAGAACAAAATATTGGTAATTTTGTCAAAGTAAGGGAAGAAACCTACCCTGAAGACATTGCATTACGGCCAAAATCCATTTAATTGGATAGGATAGAATATTTCTTAGTAAATAAGACAAAAAAACCTAGCTAATATGGAAAAATTGAGAAAAGAGTATGAGGTTGGAGGACAAAAGCAATTTAGGGATCTTCATGAGTCCCATTTTCTGAGGATGAAGAAAAATGGAATCACAGAAACGAGAAAGTGGTTGATTTTTTGGGAAACCACCAAGGCAGTCTACTGTTAATGTTTGCAAATTATTCCCTGACTATAGTAAAGGAAAACAAACATTTGTCGATGGGCACTCTAATTGAAGAAATGTTGCAAGAGATATTGCTAATTATGAAACTTCCAAAGCTCATATTAATGCTGTGTGTAAGTGTGTTCAAAGATGTAAATTGGGAGTGGGGAACCTAAGGCCTGGGACCGGATGTGGCCCCTGGCATTCCTGGATCCGGCCCCCAAGGCTCAGAGCTCCCCCTCCAGCATTGGGAAGCCCATGCTGGTGCTCCACCCCCTCCGCTGTCCCACTTGTCTGCAGCCCCTGACTGATTTTTATGTGGGTCAGCGATCCCCGTCCCAAAAACGTTCCCGGCCCCGGATGTAAATTATCCAGAATAATTGATTCTGCGTTATCAGCTCAGTTTGAGGAGTGTTCTTGGAGGAAAGTGCTGAGACGTGTTATTGCCACAGTGAAACTGCTGTCTTCTTTGGGACTACCTCTAAAGAGGAAGTGGAGAGTTATCCGTGTCAAATCGAAAAGGTAATTTTTTAACCTGCTTTGAATATCTTAGTGAGCTTGACAATTGTTGCAATGAACATTTGAAAAATTATCAGTATTATGGCTCAGGGAAGACCAACTTTTTAACATGCCAAACCTACAATGAATTCATTACTATAATGGCAGAGCAGCCCAGAAACCAATTCACAGATGAAATAAAGGATGCCAAGTACTATTCCATAATAGTCGATTCAACACCAGATGTGAATCATGTAGACCAATTAACATTAATTTTAAGATATGCGACTGGCAATGGTGAAGTTGTAGAGTGATTTCTTTGTTTTGTCCCACAAAAATCACACACCTCTGAATGTCTAGAGACAACAGTTTTGGAAATGATTGCAAATTTAGGTTTGGACATAAATTGTCGTAGGCAGAGCTTTGATAACTCCATAGGTATCTCAGGAAAATATTGAGGTCTACAGGCAAGACTGAATGCAAATCCCCTCTGCTTTATTTATACCATGTTCCAGCCATTCCTTAAATTTAATCTGCAACATTGCCTCTTCTGAGGGAGCTACTCTTTTTTTTTTTTTTTTTATTTCAATCAAAACATGTATGCTTTTTTTTTTTTTTCAGTTTCCACACATCGGAGAGTATGCTACAATCACACTTGGAGCAGACATATGGAAAACACTTGACAGTCAAAAGAATTTGTGACACCAGGTGGTCTGCTTGTGGAGATGCTGTTTTGGCTTTGAAAATGAGCTATGATGTTTTAAAGAGAACTTTATAAGACATAGCCACATCAAAGTCTGAAAAACCATGTGCAAAAACTGAAGCAAAACCCTTAGCAAAAAAGTTTGAAAAGTATGATATTGCTGCTTTTACTTTTTTGTTGGACTGTTTACTTCAAAAAATTAATGCCATCAGCAAATCACTACAATTTCTTGAATGCTGCACAATTATTAGCCTCAGTTATAAGTTTTTTCATGAAAGTTCAAAATGACTATAGGTCCGTGGAACCTGAGGACTAACATAAACAGAAAATATAGATTCCTCTTTTATATCTGATGAGAAGCATAAAAAACCCGGGAAGTTATTTTTCAATGAAATCAATTTAAAAGGGAAAGAGGTTCATTGTTGAGACCGTCAATGTTATTTGTGACGTAAAAGTGCAGTTGCAGAGTAGAGGTGAATCTCTAAAGAAAACTGTTGATTTATTTTGCATGCTTTTTGACAGAAGTATGGATGAAGATGCTAAAAGCCACTACAGTAAGAAATTATGTGAATTCTACTGAGAGGACATAGACACAAATTTTTTTGAAGATGAAGTGAAACATTTCATTCATTTTATCAAAAATGATGAGGTCTGTGCTTCGAGATCACCAGTTGATTTGTATAGACTTGTATATGATGGTTTGCAGGCAACCTTTCCAAATATAGAAATCATTCTGAAAATATTTTTAACAATACCTGTCGCAAATGCTTCTGGTGAACATTCTTTTGCTGTATTGAAATGAGTTAAAATTATTTGCGAAATACGATGAGTCAGGAACATTTGACAAGTTCAGCAATATTGACAATTGAAATTGCCTCTTTTTTTAATCCATCTAAATGTTTAATTTTTTTTTAACTTACTGAAGTATTAGTATATTAGTGTCCAGCTAAACCAAACGAAGGCTGTTCAAAGGGAAAACAGTTTCAATCAACTGCATTGCAGCTACTGGAGAGGTCTCTGACAGCCAACCAATCCTTTAAAGTATTTCAAGATGTGATGAGAAACTGAAAAGCTTTCAACCAAAAGAGGAGAAGTTTTCTGTATATGTCTAGCACCATCTAATGTATGGAACTAATACATAGGTGGAGTTCACACAATACAAGACTGGGGCAATTTGGAATTTAGTTCATTCCATAATGCTTTCCAGTAGCTAGATCCAGTAATCAAGAGAGGCATAGCAGGAGAAGGGAGAAAATAAGAAGTGTGAGGATTAGACTTGCCAGGTGTCTGTTTTTTGCACAGAATGCCTGGTCATAAAGGGACCTTGAGGGGTCCTGTCCGCACCCCTCACCAAGCTGTTAAAAGTCCGGTCGGCAGTGCAGCATGGCTAAGGCAGGTTTCCTTCCTGCTGAAGCTCTGTGCAGTTCCTGGAAGCAGCATGTCCCCACTCCAGCTCCTACTATGCACAGGAACAGGACAGGGGAGCTCCAGATGCTGTCCCTGCCCCAAGTGCCAGCTTTGCAGCTCCCATTGGCTAGGAACTGTGGCCAATGGGAGCTGCAGGGGCAGCACCTGGGGATGTGCCTCCATGTAGGAATTGGGGGGGGGGGACATGTTGCTGCTTTCTGGAGCTGCTTAAGGTAAACACAGCATGGAGCCTGTACCCCTGATGCCTTCTCATGCCTCAACTTCTGAATCCTTCAATCCCAGCCTGGAGCACCCTCCAGCACCCAAAATCCCTCATCCCCACACTCACCCTAGAGTCTGCACCCCCAGATGGAGCCTTCCACACCCCAATCCCTGCCCCAGCCCTAAGACCCCTCCTGTACCCAAACGCTGCCCCAGCCCAGAACCCTTTCCATACCCTGAATCCCTAATTTATGGCCCAACCAAGAACTTGCAGCCCCAGCCACATCCCGACTACATCCCTCACCTCCCACCACATCCCAACCCTGCCCCAGCATGGAGCTTCCTCCCATACCCTGAACTCCTCATCCCTACCCCACCCTAGACTCTGCACCCCCCTAGCTAGAGTTGTTATTCCCTGTCATATCCTAACTCAGTGCCCCAGCCTAGAGCTCCCTCCCACACTCATAACCCCTTATTTCTGGACCCACCTGGAGCCTTCACTCCCCCAAACAGAGCCCTGCCTCCTGTGACCCAACCCTGAGTCCAGTGCAAGTGAGTGACAGAGAGTGAGTGATGGAGGGATGGGGGGGGGAGGATGGAGCTAATGGGGCCAGGGCCTCAGAGAAGGGGTGGGGCATAGACAGGGCCTCAGGGAAGGAGTGGGGCAGGGAACAGGGAAGGGATGTTTGGTTTTGTGTGATTAGAAAGCTAGCAACTCTAGTGAGGATTTTGGTAAGGGGGTAGATGCTATGGAAATAAACAATTGAACTTTCTGTCCCACCTCATGTTTCCCTCTTTGGCTTTATAGCCAGCTACACATTTCATTGTCACCTGTATCACTTAACAGAAGAAAGGCACAGAGGTGAGCTCCACTTACTGTCTGAACATTCCCATGTTTAGGAGTTGGGCCATTACTGAGCCATCCACTTCACCAAAAAATTTTCCTATCTGCACAGAAAAAAAGATAAAAAGGGAGAGGGAAGAGAGACATGTTAGTGAGAATAGTCCTAAGCTTTCTACTGGTATAACCATTCCATTCTGTCTAGAAGATCGACTACCTGGAGACTACTGTTAATAAACAACAAGCATTTTAAAGAGCTGTCACTTAGCTCCATATTTTGATTGGCTGAGAGGTTTGAGGTGGGACCTCTGTTCTCTTGTGTATATTTGTGACCTATGCTCAATGGTTCTGAAAGCATGCACCTCTCCTGTCTGAGCTAAAAGATCAACTATGTTAGCTAAAAATCTGTAGCAGACTTGTAAACAACTTCAGTGTATATGTCCAGTGATGTGTTTATTTAGGAACCATAAGGGATTTTACTTCTCAGCCATACAAGTACTAAAAAATGCAATATTAACAAATATAACAATGGCTGTATCACTTTTTGTTTAAAAGAGACATTGTGCAAAGATATATTCGGGATTATCTGTTGGGCAGGTTATTACAATATCAGGCAATGAAAAATCTTTACACAAGTCAATGTATGTTGCCGCTGAAGATTTTTTTGAACTGATCAACAATTATGCCTTTACTTACCAGCAATCCATAGTAAGTTCACTTTAGTTATGTTTAACACTTATCAAAGCAGTTGTTTGTTTTCAGGCAAATCTACTTTCTCTGACGATTGCATAAAAGGTAACTTAATTAGTTATTTATTGGTCTTCTGTCCATTTTGCTGTGTATAGATCTGATGGGTTAGTTTTTCCATAGTTTTTTATGGAACCATTCTTCTAGTTTGGGCAAAATTTCCCTTTTCTAATGAGAAACTTGTTTAGCAGCCAATAGAGATTAATTCTTCATTACAGTGAGTGTGACCATTTTCTGAAGCCCCAGAAGGATTCACCAACGAATCATTGGATAATAGTCACCCAACATTAATAATACTTGGTTAAAAATTTCTTCCCAATACTCAAAGAGCCAGATATTCCCACCACACATACATATTCACAAAGTCATGCCCTCCTCCAGTTTGGATTTTAAAATCTCAGACACAGTCAAAGGTGTCTGAGCAAGCTGTGGCTCTTTCAACCTGATTATGGTGTTAATGGTCCAGCTGCTTCATTTAATGCCATTCTGTAGCAGTAATGGGAGCCAGGACACCTGGATTTAACACATCACAATCTGCAGCTGGCATGGCAAGGTCAAAAGGCCATTGTTGGACTTTGAGTGTGATCTGTCTAGTTCAGGAATATGGGGATGTGTTAGGCCTGGTCTATACTAGATCAGGAAGGTCGACTTTTACAGTATACAACTCCAGCTACATAAAATGCATAGCTGGAGTCAGCTTACCTTAAGCCAAGCCTTGGTGTCCACACTGTGGGAGGATGATGGGAGCAAACACTCCCATCGGATTCCCTTACTCCTCACAAAAGGAGAAGTACCGGACACTGGCAGGAGCTGCCCTCAGTGTTCAATTTAAAGGTCCCTAAATTGAATGCCAGAAGATCAACTTCCGGATCATCGATCTTCTGGTAAGTATAGTCATGCCCTTACTGGGTTCCTGCAATTCCTCCTGAGCAGAGAGGGTTTGATTCTCATTGCATGGCAATGTAAAAAGACCGTAAAGAATGTAAACATTTAACAGGTCTGTATAAGAGGCCCAGGAAATACAACCAGAAAACAACAATGATCAGGCCTTTTGACACACAGTATTAGATTTTCAAAGCTAGGTGCTTTTATGTACTGTGTGTTTGATAATAACATGAGCAAACTTCAGTCTTAGTAAACCCAAATGGCTCTTTATCATAACAATTCTTCAAAGAGTAGCTCCAGCTATAACGTACTAGTCCTTGCCAAGTGCAAACATCTTGACATCTGAGTGCAAACTCTGCCCTTCTGTCACCTGTTCCACTCCTTCCAAGTTCCATGTGGGTTTCCACAGGCACATGCAGTGTTATGTATTCACAGACTTTAAGGTCATTATAATAATCTGGTTTGATATCCTGCATAAAACAGGCCATAGGCTGCCATAGGCAGTGATTGTGGGCATACATCTGTGGATGCCTGATGTGCACATGCAGATCAAGTATTTGCATAGGCGCACGTGCACACACATATACACACCCCCGATGAGGCACTTTACTGACCTTGTGCATGTATTTAAACCTGTTTTGTGGGTGCACTGTATTTGTGTGCATAATCTAGGTGCATTCAGCTGTATGTGCTCAGCTGAAGGCCTCTGACTTTGAAACTCTGCTCCTCTGTGTCTGCATTCCAAAGTTCCACTTGTGTCATGGAAAAACAGGCAGGGCATTATATGAAGCCATTCTGGTTTTAGTCAGAGAAATGTAGCACTAAAAGGCTATGAGAGGTTATGTTAGATCATCAAGCCAGTCCCAGCCATAATGTGACAGCCTTGCACTGGACTGTCAAGCTGGTGGCTGGAGATCATTTTGCTTACTAGCCACATTGACACCATTGCCAGGCAAGGGGGACACAAGGGATGTCACGGGACTTGCACCAGTCTGCTACAGCCACAGCGTGGACTTGCTGAGGGTCAGGAGAAGCATACTGCACTTAGGAAGGAACTCCATTTAGGAAGGAACAATCAGTTTCACACATACAGAATGGGTAGCGACTGTCTAGGAAGGAGTACTGCAGAAAGGGATCTAGGGATCATAGTGGACCACAAGCTGACTATGAGTCAACAGTGTGACAATGTTGCAAAAAAAGCAAACGTGATTCTGGGATGCATTAACAGGAGTGATGCAAGCAAGATACAAGAAGTCATTCTTCCGCTCTACTCCATGCTGATTAGGCCTCAGTTAGAGAATTGTGTCTAGTTCTGGGCACCACATTTCAAGAAAGAGGTGGAGAAACTGGAGAAGGTCCAGAGAAGAGCAACACGAATGATTAAAGGTCTAGAGAACATGAGCTATGAGGGAAGACTGAAAGAATTGGGCTTGTTTAGTTTAGAAAGGAGATTTCCACCTGCATTCGGCATGGGGACATGATAGTTGTTTTCAAAAAGGGTGTTAGTTGTTATCTAAAAGGGTGTCACAAGGAGGAGGGAGACAAACTGTTCTCCTTGGCCTCTGAGGATAGGACAAGAAACAATGGGCTTAAACTGCAGCAAGGGAGGTTTATGTTGGACTTTAGGAAAAACTTCCTAACTGTCAGGGTGGTTAAACACTGGAATAAATTGCCTAGCGGGATTGTGGAATCTCCATCGCTGGAGATATTTTAGACAGACACCGGTCAGGGATGATCTAGACAGTGCTTGGTCCTGCCGTGAGGGCAGGGGACTGGACTCAATGACCTCTTGAGGTCCCTTCCAGTTCTAGTGTTCTGTAATTCTATACCTCTTGGTATTGGGGACCCTATGTGAAGTAGGAGGGTGTTGCCTCCCCCAATTCAATCCCTATCTGTGCCCACCCCAGCCATGGTACTCACACTCACAAACACACCTGGTCACCACCTATTTGCTGCAATGTCCATTTAGGGTGTGGTAAAGCTTTGTGACCCAGTGACCCCCGACCTTCATTGGCCATGCTAGCAAAATGTCCACATAGAGATGACTGAGGAAGACCGAGTTAGGGAAATAAATTCAGCATACAGAAGGAGAAAAAGATGATGGAATTATTGGGAAATGAACAAGATCAAGCGAATTCAATTCCTCCGCTATGCCTAAGGCACCCATCCTGGCTGCAGGCCTGGGGGAAGGGTGTTAAAAACCCACTTCCAGTTTCTGGGGAGCAGTAGCAGATGTCAATTAAAATTTATTGAAGAGCAAATAAAATGCAGAATGATGCCCCCAACCGTGTCTGCAGAACAGGCGAGAAAGGCTGCCTGCACAGTGATGGAACAGGCCTGGCCCTGCTGGGATGTGACTCTAGGCATCCACTGCGACTGGCTTTGGTTTGTATTTTTAACAGTACCAGGGACCAGCTTCTCAAAACAGTTCTTGTTACAATGTAGTCTGGGCTTATGTGTTTCTTCTTCCCTCCCTCCTGGTGACTACAGTCGTCAGTTCTCTCTTCTGTCCCCTCCCCTGTCGTGCGTCTGTCCATCTGCAACCCCTCACTCCCTGGCTGATGGACTCAGATTGGGGGATCAGTGCGAATTAAGAGACTAGCAATTTTTTCATGTCAGCCTGCAGAGAGCTTCCATCTCCCCACTCATTAAAGCCCAATACCTAAGCTGCAGCTTTCAGTTTTCACTCAGCTTCTTGCTCCCTTTGGGAAGAAGTTACTGGACTCCCCCCCCAGCTCCTAAGGCAGAATGGAGTGAGAAGAGACATGAGGGAGAGGATCTCTCAGCTTCTGGAGTAGCTAAGGCAATTCCGCCTGGTTGCTCACGTCATCACTGTAAGAACACGCACTTTGGCACTTTCCTCTATTTTTAATCTGGAAATATATGCTGGAAAGTGTCACACTGTTGGCAGATTCTGTTTGTTCTAAACAAGAAGCTGGTTTGTTGTTTGCCTTTCTTCTGCCGAATGCAGGTGGAAATTGGAATGAGGTCCCACCACCATTCATGTGAGAACAGTAACAGTTTGTGCTGCCTTGAGGTGCAGATGGGGTGCAGGGAGAGCTTCCTCTTGAGACACCCAGTACTGCGTGACTCATTGGACTCTCCTCAGAGATTCATTCACGATCTGCTGTGTTTCCTGGTTTGTTTTGCATGCTAATCGCTGCAGGCAGAACGTCTGTCCATCTCTCTTTTATACACTGACATTGGCCTCTGTATTTTAATCATGTTCACTTGCAAAACACTGGCGTCAGCATCAGATACTAGGCACGTATAACTTAAATCGCTAACTTGGGTAGGGATGCAATGTGGCAAGCTGGCTGAGTGGTCCCCTGAAGGAAATCCAGATTCAGGAATGCTACTCTGTGTTAAGATGCCCTGAATGTGGAGAGGCATGAAGGCTTCAGTGTGGTGAGCTGTCCTGGGTGAGTCCCAGGCTATAAAAGGCTACAGTGTACTGGGAAGCCCAGTGTGCAGACATAGACTAGGAAGGCCGCCCCACCCAGAACTCAGGCTCCTGATTTAGTAAATCTACTGCCTGTGAGTCCTCCTGGTGATTTCTTCTGTGATAGGCATTGACCAAATGGAAGCTAAGGATGTAGGAATTCCATGTAGGATTCAACACTTTAGAGACCAACGATCACAGGTGAAATAAAGAGCCAATCTAAATACAAAAGCACCAAATGAAACAGGAGTAAAAGAAAGTGGTTGATGAGCTGTGGCCTGGGAAGTGATGAATTTCCCCAGCTTTAGGGAGTTAACAGCTAGAGGGGCTGACAGCACAGGAGCCTGCCAGAATGCCTGATCTCAGAGGCATGCGGATAATGTTTATAATTTATCCAAATCCATGTAATGACAGGTTTTCATTTGGCCGGCTCTTCAGAGAACAGCTTTGCATAAAACCCCACTTTCCATAAGAAGCCGAGACAATGCAGAGGCGGCACCACAGGCATACAGGTGCACGGTGCCCAGAACTGACAGCAGTTACGACATTAAGCTCTCTGCGATTGCCTTTGCCCATGGGAAATGGCTTCAAGGGTGTAACTTAACAAAAAACAAAACAAACAAACAAAAAAAAAAGCATTTGAGGGTTAAGGTAAAGAAATAGTCAAACTTAGTTAAAAACAAACAAACTACAAACAGTAGGAACACAGACCTTCCCTGCAAGAGCAAACCAGGGGTCCATCCGTTTCTATATCTTAAGGCTGACAGTAGCCAGTACCAGATGCTCAGGAAAGGACGGTGCAAGAAACCCCACAACAGAGACTTACAGAAAAATCTGTCTAAAGGGGAAGTTCCTTCCTTAACCCCCTTTCAGTTGGTGGCTGATTTATACCTGGAAGCATAAAGGCTATACCCCTTCTACATTTTTTTAATCTGTACAATGTAATTGTGGATTGTTTCATCAACCATCTAAATGACTATGCTGTTTTGAATTCTACTAAGTTCTTGACTCTTTTGTGGCCGTGAATTCCAAAGTTTATTGGAATGAAATAAAACAAAGGTTTTCTTTTATACATTTTTTTCTGTTTCATTCACTGTCTCTTATTTCATGCATCGTGAAGAAAAGTAAATAGATGTAAATATTCATCTTCTCTAAATTAAAGAGTCATGATCTTTTCAATCTTTCCGCATGTGGTTTTCTCCCCGTGTTGCTAATCATTTTTTCAGCCATTTCTGAAGACTCACTATTTATGCTGTATCTTCTAGAAGAGGGTGGCCAGAACTGAACATACCATTTCAGGTAAAGGCATATCAGTGACTTGCATAATGGCATTAGAATAATATTGCAACTATTGTATCTAATACTTTATGCATCACAACTTTTATTTTTAATTTTTTGACATCATGGTTTCACAGAGCAGATGTTTACATTGAGATGTCCACCGTGCTGCCCAGGTCTCATTCCTGAGAGTTAAATTAGAACCCAGGCATGTATACGTGCAGGTCAAATTATTCCTTCCTACGTGCATTACATGTGTCAATACTGAATTTCAACGCTAACTGTATTGTACATTTGCCTCACTTCATTAATCCTTTGATGTTCTCCACAGTCTTCTCTAGTTTTGACTAACCTAAATTTTATCTGCACATTTCACCATCTTGCTCTTTCTAAGGGGGTGAGACTACAGAATTGCCAGGCCCCCCCGAGCAAGGTGGAGGGACATCTCTGTGCTTCCAGAAGGGGTGGGGCCTCAGGAAGAAGAGGCGGGGCTGACGCAGCATGCCTGGAGTATGTCACGTCCCTGTTGCAGCCAGCCATTAGTGCCACCTGGATGGAGTGCATTGCCCAGGGCTCCGGTAGCAATTTAAAGAGCCTGGAGCTCTGGCCACCGTAGCAGCTGCAGTAGCAACAGTGGTGACCAGGAACCCCGGGCCCTTTTGAATCTCTGGGCCCTGGAGCACTTGTCACCTTTGTCCCTGTCAGTGGGTCTGGCTCTTTCCCTCCTCCCTTTCCAAGATTATTATATTAAACAAGACTAGTCCAACTATGGAACCTTGGATCATCCCTCCGCAAACCTTTTCTATGTTGTAAATGGACAATTTATTCCTATTCTTTGTTTTCTGTCTCATAACTTCTTTCCAATCTATGACAGTACTTTATTTCTAACCCTATAACTATACAGTCTTTATTTCTAACCATATAACTATACAGCCCCTCATGAAGGATTTTGTCCTTATTCTCCTTTCTTGCTCTGATAGACCAGTGGGTCCATAAATTCTCTCAGGTTTCCTCCTTCCGATTTAATTAAAAAATTTGTTTGTTTTTGGCTTTTTGCTCTTCAAATTTTTCATTAATTTCTACCTGTGACAGTCTATATCATTATGTAAAAACAATGAGGAGTCCTGTGGCACCTTAAAGGCTACTAGATTTATTTAGGCATAAATTTTTGTGTGTCAAAAACCACGGTGTCAGATGCATGCAGTGGCATGCAACCTCCTCATTTTTTTTCAGAAACAGACTAACACAGCTACCCCTCTGAGACTTATACCATTATGGTAACTACTTTTACAAGACTGATAAATTTTGTACAGAGTATGCCTTTTGAGGTATAATTTGAAAGCTCATAATCTGCTGAACATTATTGTCATAACAAAATATGGATATCATCAATGTATGTAAATTTATAGGATTCTACTGTATCACATTGCTATGACATGCTTCGAGTTAAGAAAAGCAGGCACAAACCAGTTTTTCAGGAACAAAGAACAGACCATCACCCAGCCTGGTGTTATTGAACTATCATTGACCTAAGCAGCCATTCTTCAACAACGAAGAAGTGTGAATGAGAAATTTACATTTCATCACAGGAACAATTAAGACTTCATATCCACAAAAGACTGTCAATGGCACCCCCAACTGGCTGAAAGAGGGGATAGTGGTATAAAAATGAGACAATTCACCTCTTCTCCCATCTCTTTGCTCTTGGCATCAATGAATACTTTAAGGGCAATGAACTAAGGGTAAGTGTCCCAGGCTGAAAGGGGACCCAGTCTGTGAAATTTATTATAATGTATGGTGAAGAAATTTTGCTTTTAGTTTGGTAGGTTAACCATTAGTATGCATTTTACTCTTCTTTTCATTTTGTAACCAACTTTTATGCATCAGCACTTAAAAATCTGTCTTTCTGTAATTAATAAATGTATCTTATTGTTTTATCTTAACCAAAGTGTTTGACTTGAAGTGTTTGTGAAACTCCATTTGTCATAACAAGGCTGGTGCATATTGTTTTCCTTTGATGAAATGACGTACTTTCTATGAGCCTGCATTGTTCAGTCGCATGCTGGACAGTATGAGAGGTGTAGTTCTGAAAGACAAGTCTGGGACTAGACAGCTTGCTAGTGTTGCTCTGCAGTTTAATTCATGAGTGGCTAGTGAGTAGCTAGGAGTGATTTTACATGCTAGAGGCTGGGTGTGAACGGCCTAGGAGTGGATGTTCTTACCCCAAAGCTGTATTAGAGGCATCCCAGGTTGGAGACCTGAGGGGACAAAGCTGTTTAACAGTCCACACTGTGCCTTGGGGAATGTTACACCACCTTACATTGTACCTGCCATAGTTTATGCTGCTTTCTACTGACTTCACTTGAGCTAGATTTCCATTTTCCAAAGGACATTTGTTTGGCTTGGGAACCTGGCTATTTAACCACACTGTTTCTTTTCTTGCCTTTCTGCTTTATATTAGGAGACTGAATGCCTTTTGTGACTCTCATAAGTCAGTAGCCTCCAAGGTGAGGGTAAGGGTTTTAATTTCTTTACTTTTGACTTAAAAGCCTTTTAATTAATTTTTTTCATTATCTTTAAAAATTCCCCTTCTAAAGCTCAGAGTCACAGGGCCTTAGGTACTTCCCCAGCTTCCCCCAATGATGTTGAGCATAATTATCTTGTGGCTGCTCTTAATGATTCAGCTAGGCCATCATTTATTCAACCAACTCGCAGAGAGAGAATGGTATCAACACTCTATCCTTCTCCAGTACCCTTCTATCTGAGAATGGCAATGCACATTACAGGCACCGATCCATTCATCAATTAAGGCTCACAATGCCCCTGGGGAAGGGAGAGGTAAGTATTGCTAGCCCCATTTTAGAGATGCAGAAACTGATACACTGGAGTGAGTTGCCTGAGGCCATAGATCAAGTCTCCTCGCTCTCAGCCCTAGGCATAACCTCCAGACCCACTCACTCACCAATTGCTGGGGGAGGGTTTCAGCAGGTTGGATGAAACACGGTGAAGCCATTCTGCTGAGTGTTGATGTCTCCACCTCCTCCCATCTGCCCCACGCGCCCCTCTGCAGCAATTGTTTTTTCTGATGCTTGGAAGGAAAAGTGAGAAAAGAGGGGCCTGTTCTGTGTCTCCAAACCCTCGGCCCTTGTTCAGGACAGTTGTAAGGAGGATACTGTGCTAAATGCCCTGCTCTGCTGTTCAGTAACTGGAGGCTGATGCAACTGAATTCTTCCCTCTGTTGCATAAGCAGGCCTGAGTCCTCTTACCTCTGTAGATCCCTTGGAAATGAGTATAAACCCATTATTATCAATGAGGAAGCAGTTCAGATTCTGCAAAGATAGAAGGAAAAGGAAGTGAAATTGCAGACAGCATTTTGGTTATGGTTGGTGGTTTATAGTTACTAGTATAAAAGGGGAGGTAGTATAACCTAGTAGTCAGGACACTATCCTTGGGCTTAGGATACCTGGGTCGTACTCCCAGCTCTGCCACTACCCTGATGTTTGACCCTGGGGAAAGGACTTCCCCGCTCTGCCTTTGTTTCCCCTCCTACCTTGTGTCTGATTTGCTTATAGTATACGAAGTGTGGACTCTGTGGCAGAGATGGTCTTTTACTATGTCCGTGTGGGGTACTCCTGTATTTAGAGACTTTGTGCATCTGTCTGTCCGTGAGTCTGTTTGTTCAAGAACTCCTCCTTAATGGTAAAAGCTAGGACCACCAAATTCAATATGCAGCTTCCTCTTACCCTAACTTAAAGCAAGGTCAGAATTTTGTTGTGCCAGGAGACTGGGGTGTGACTAGAATGGGATTGTTTTCCATAGCATGGAAAGGGAAGGGGCTGACAGGGACAATTATGCTTCACAATGACTACAGGGGACAGCAAGCGCAGGGACAGTTAAATTGCAGAGTGACCTTGGGGGTTGGGGGACAGCTGTACCAGGAAGAAAGTGGCCAGCTGGGACCGGGGCTTTACGTATTGCCAACCACTGGACCAGGTATGTGGCACCCCTCTCCCAAACCCTGCCCACCTGGCCCTTGGCTGCAATACCAGATGGGTGGAGGGAGCCCTGCTGGCCAGCAACCCTAGCTCCCCTCAAGGAGTTGATGTGGAGCCCAGCCCTCGCCCCCTGCAACAAGTCACTGGGGCCGGGGGGGGGGGGGCAGCTCAACCTATGACAAGCCACCAGCCAGGGGTACCAGGCAGCCCTTCCCCCGTGACAAGCCACAGCTGGGGTGTACCAGGCAGCCCCCCTCCCCCCCATGATGAGCCACTGGCTAGTAAGGCCAGGCAGCCTGGCAGTGCAGCCCTGGCCCCCTGGGAGGAGCTGCTGTCAGAGCAGTGCCATCCTCACTGCCACAGGCAGCCCCAGTAAGCCCCCCTCAACCTTCCAGACCCCTGCCATGAGCCTCCTGGCCTGAGCTCCCCTGCCCTGAATCCCGCATCCTCCTGCCCTAAGCCCCTCCACACCTCCCAGCCCCTTGTCCTGACTCCTGCACCCTCCACATCTCCTGTCCTGAGCCCCCCCCGCACCTCCCTAAGCCCCAGCCCTGTCTCCTGCACTCCCTGCCCCCATATCCACAGCCCCCTGCCCTGAAGGACCCAAGCAATGCTAGGTAAGTCTTCTAGTATAAACGATATTTAAGAAAACACTGCACGCTGTAGGAAAAGGAAACTCTTCAGGATAGCATAATACTTTGCATTTACCTAGTGCCTTCCACCTGCAGATGTTTAAGTGCTTTACAAACAATAGTGAGTTAATCCTCAGAGCACCGTTTGTTATAATGCCCATTTCACAATTGGGCTATATAATGCTCATCAGGGCAAACTGTGAGTCAGTGGCAAAGTGAAGAAAAGAATCTGGGACACCACTCCTAACAACCAGTTCTTCTGCTCTAAGCACCAGATGATCCCGCCTCCATCTAGGTAATTTTTTAAAGAGAAAAAGGTTCCAGATTTTTCAGAGGCAATAAAAGGGGGGTAAGGGCCTGAGGGCTCTGATCAAGCGCCACCATTTCGTGGACAACGCTAAGCTTCAACATTTTGCAGTTTATCCTATTGTCTCAGACTGAGGGTGAAATTAAGATCCAGAAGAGACCCTGAGCCCAAAAGAGGATTCTCCTCTGACCCTACTGCTCCAGAACAGAGCCGTGTTCCACGGTACAGCAGCCTGTGGAAACCCAGGATGGCACAACCATAGAATGGAGAACACAATGAGCTTCTCTCCCTAACAGGCATTCTCTTCGGCTGCCACTAGAATCCACTGGCCAAGTCAGAGAAGAGCTCGATGCACTCTGAGCCCACATGCTGTCCCATGGCCCACCCAAACTCATCTGAGGAAGTGGGTTTTGCCCACGAAAATTCATGATACTATATATATAGATATAGATATATATATATACTGGCAAAGCTCCAGCTATTCCCCATGGGTTTTGTGCTACTCGCAGGTTGTGTTAGCCTCAGAGGCTCGCTGTGGCCCTCCACATGGCCTCTTGATCTTTACTCAAGGAAGGAGCCACAGCCTACTAAGCCATACTCAACACAGGCTAGTTCATAAGTTTGGGGCAACAGCCCCTCTAGAGTCCTGATCCGCCTTTGCAAGGCAGAGGTTGAGATGTGGGGAGGTGTGTGGGGAACCCAGGCCCACCCACTACTCTGGGTTCTGGCTCAGGGACACTAAGGCAGCAGCAACAGGCAGGGTTACCGCCACTTGCAATCGGGCAGCTTCTCCCTGGGCCACTTTCCCAGACAATCCCTCCCAGCACCTTTCCTTTGGTACCTGCTCATCAGTCCTCTGCTCACACCCACACAGCTCCTGCACACAGCACTTCCTCCTGACTGTCCTTCACGCTTTTCCTTTCCCCTTCCTTGCCTGGGGGAGACCTTTTAAAGTGGCACCGAAGGCCTTGATTGGTGGCAGGTGTTTAATCAGCCTGTATCTTCCATGAAGCTCTAATTGACCTCAGGGTGCCTGCCTGATTATGCTGCTGGTAAGTTTTGGGCTTTTTTTTTAAACTCAGGGAAAAGAAAGCAGTTCACCCAAGCCCCAGCATGTCTTCCCTCCATCAGTGTGCAGCAGCCAGCTAGTCTGGCTCTGTCATAATATATATATATTTCTTAGTCTCTAAGGGTACGTCTACACAGTGGTGCTATTTCGGGATAAAGTCTGTTACCCTGAAATAGCATTGTGCATGTCTTAACAGCACGCCTGTTATTTCAAAATAATAGCCAGCTTGTTCCAGCTTCCTGTAAACCTTGTTGCATAAGGAATAAGGAAGACGCTAGAATAGCACTAATTTCAAAATAGGCTGCCTCGAAATAAGCCACGCAATTTGTGTAGGTCAAATTGCATAGCTTATTTTTGAGCTATGTGTGACTGTGTAGACGTACCCTAAGATGCCCTAGGACTACTCATTTTTATGGTGATTTCACCTGACCCAGACCAGCCACTGGCAGGCCCTGGTGCTAGGTCAAGCCCTATACTGAATGTCTGGCTCAGGAGCGGGATGACTCTGGTCATGGTCCTGCTGAGCACTTCTTGTAAGGCATTGCGCACCCCTGATTCCCAGTGATTTCCATGGGAGCCAAAGACTCCCAGAACCTCCTTGGATCAGACCCTCTGCTAATGACCTCCTCAGCAGTAATCCTCACAGAGACACTTTAAAAAACTCAATGAAACTTACATCATCCTGACAGCTCAGCGGACACACGCCATCCACATCACTGCACTGGAAAGAAACAGGTGAAGTTAAACGATGTCCGCGCATCATCTGTTTGTACATACCCTGGACTACATCTCACAGCTGGGTCCAGGTCAATGAGTGTGTTACCACTTTGAAAGAGACTGTCCGTGCAGCACACACTTAATGCCTGCCATGGAGACCAGCAATGGTTCTGCTCTCTACCCATAGTCTAAGTCCTCAAAATAACAAGTCTTGTCTTCACTGAATATAACATGTAAGCCAGCTTCTGTCTCCTTTACCCACTCTGAGCAGGGCCTTACTCTTTGCATAGGGACTGCTCATAGAGCAAGGCCCTACTCCGGGCTTGTCTGTCCTGTCAATACGTGGCGAGCTGGGGTAGAACACTACAGCAATCTAGCTTGCTGCGCACTAACTGGCTGTGTGGCTCTTGCTTCCCCAGACAAGTACGTCAGAGTGCACTAAGGGAACTTGTAGTGTGCTGTAGTGGGGTCATCTGGGGCACTTAACGGGTGGCAGGCTAGAGTGCTGTATGTGCACAGCCCAGCTTACCATGGGCTGACTGGCAAGCCAAGTCCTCAGTGTAAACGTGTCAAAAATCAAACCCTCTAGTATTAACAACAAAAATGATTACACATTGGAGAGAAAACATAGGGTGCGTTTTCATGTCTCCCAGCATCTGCACCAAATAAAGGCATTACATTTTAGGGAGGGACTATTCTCAGGCAGAGTTTTTTCCAAACAGCTAATGACACAATAGAATTTGAATGTGCTCTGTGAGTAGCCTCGGGCACTATCCATTTGTTTCATTCAAGGATCTACAGATACCAAAGTTGACGTGTGTGTCACACCATTGAACTGGATAGGGACAAGAGGAGTTAAACAGTGAGTAACAAAAGCCTCCAAGTGCTTATTCATTTCATAACTATTCCATGTTTGAGGTGACTGCCTGTATCTGTCTCTTTGTGTTATCTTGTAAGTTATTTTCCTTGGGGGCTGAGGAGGGAAAACAGTGTTGCCAATTTCTCTACTTTGGGTTCCCTTCCTTCCATGGCTTTCCTGAGATTGGGGGAAGAATAATGACAAAGATGACAAGACTTGCCTACTGTGGATCAGCTGCTGATTATTTAAAAACTGCAATAAATTATATATATATAAAAAATAACTCCCTCTCCACCTGCGCTTCCTGGATGTCTCTAAAAAGCTGCAGATGAATCAGCCTTTCTAGTCACCATTAAACTATTAATTTCAGTTAGTGTTGTTTCCCATCTCAGGATTTGCATCCTGTAGGCATATTTCAAAGGACGATCAAAGAATTTTGTTTTTCAGGCTCCATGGCTTTATGTATCTTCATGCCACAACTACATCAGTTCTTCACATCTTAATAGTTTAATAGACAATGACATTATATGATCCATTGATGTGAAGGTGCAAATGTTGCCATATCATGATAGGATTATTTCATCCCCACATGATAAATGCAAAGAAATTGGCAGCCCTAGACGACACTTTGGATTTGCTCTGGTTTGTCTGGCTTACAAAATATGACCATAATTAACTCAACAGTATTATTCATAGAGATGGAGATTAATAAACTAAGGATAAGTCAATTGAGTTAACCCCAGGGATAGATTGGGCCTGTAATGTCTTTTTGGCTCAGGGTTTGAAGTGAACTCTCAGAACTACTGGCTCCACCATCACCCAGGGATGGAATTTCATTATACTCTAACAACATTTCAGGGATGTGAAAGTTTGTGTAAATGAGATATGGATGCAAGCTGCAAATACCTGGATCCAGATTTTAGACATCTCAAAGGTTAAGGCTGTTCAGATCTGAGGGTTTAGTTGAGCCTAAGATAAAGTCAGGGGCCACACAAAATTCAAGTCCAGCTCCATGTTCAGATATCAAGCCCTTCCTGCAAAGTAAAGGTCCCAGGTTTGGTTTGAGCCTACCTCTAGTTTTTATAAACAATGAGTAATCCTGTGGCACCTTAGAGACTAGCAAAAATCTATATAGTATCATGAGCTTAACTCCAACTCACCTGCAGTGGGTTTTGCCCACCAAAGCTTATAATAGTATATATATTTTTATTAGTTTCTAAGGTGCCACAGGACCTCTAGTTTTTATAATGTTGTTGTGTCTGCTGATGAGAGTAGTAGAAAAGTGTTTTCTAATGAAGTACATATGGAAAAGTGAATAGTAACATTCCAAGGTAACATTTGAATTTATGAATAGGATTGTATCATCTAGTCAGTGGCCAGCTGGGGCCTGGCCCAGAGAAGAGTGATGTAGCAGAATTTGACGAAACCTAAGAGTTCAGATGAGAATCCCAAATAAATTTAGGAGAATTATTTTCAACATAAAAGGCCCCACAACACCCATTCCTAATTCATGTACGCCCATCTACGTGCATAAATTATAGCAATGTCGTTAATAGCATTTGGATAGATTCTCATCTCGGCATAAGTATAAATCTGGAAGAACTCTCTTAAAGCCTTTGGAAGAAATAACTCTGGGTTTGCAGCAGTGGGAATGCTTGTTTATTGTGCTCGAAAAAGACCAGGAAATGTATATAAAAAAACCCACAGGGTTGGGGTTAGTTTAATTTGTTCTCCCCATTAATTTGAGACTGCTGCTTCAAACATTTCTGCATCACTACTCCTTCTCCAGGGACCAATTCACATGAGGCTCTGTGGTGTCTCAGTTGGGACTCTGAATCACTGCATTCCAGTCTACTTTCTTTGCCAAAGACACTTAGTTACTGCAAAGGCAAAACCACAAGATAAGTGGGCTTGGCCTATCTGCAGCTACTATAAGCAAGGGACAGCATATACGATACGACGACATAAATACATGTGACAAACAAAGCATCACAGAACACAGGCAGGGACACAGCAGGGAACTCTGGGCAGTCTCTCTGTCCTGAGCTCCTGTCTACTTACATCAGTGTCATTGGGCTGCGAGGGAGTGTGGTATGTGGAGCAGTGCAGTATGTAGGAGAGAGATGGAGAGAAAAAACCAAAACATTCATTAGTGACTCCTTACTGAACTGCTGGCTAGTGCCAGTCAGTCGGGCAAACTTCTCTTTCCCATGAGTGAGTGTCAGAAACAAGACTGCAGCCCTGATGCAAGAACCACCTTTCAGCTTCTTTATTCTCCCTTCCCAGCTCATTTCACCCCTGGGAGTGAATGTATGTGAATGTATTTTTACTTCCTGGGGCCATGTCCCCCAGAAGGTTCTTGGACAACCTCCTTCCAATAAACCGCTTTGATAAACCTCCAAGGATCTTCTTCTCACGGGAATCTCCCCCAGCTGACAAAGGGGGCACTGTAGTCATTATGAACAGAACAGATTATGAACAGGAGGCGACCAGACAACTCACCAACACCAGATTCTACAAGCTTCTCTCCTCTGATCCCACTAAAGAATACCAAAAAACCCCTAAAAGAACTGCTCATGAAGCACAAACACCCCTCCTAATTCCCAACCAGAAGTTTTCTATCTGCTACCCAAGACACACACACCTGGAAATCTTGGACAACCCATCCGCTCAAGCATTGGCACACTTACAACAGGATTATCGGGCTATATTGACTCTCTCCTCAGACCCTATGCTGCCAGCACACCTACCTATCTTTGAGACACCACTGACTTCCTGAGGAAACTACAGAACATCAATAATCTTCCTGAAAACACCATCCTGGCCACCATGGACATTGAAGCTCTTTACACCAACATTCCACATGAAGACAGATTACAGGCTATCAGGAACACCATCCCCAATGACACCATTGCACACCTGGTTACAGAGCTCTGTGACTTTGTCCTCACCCACAACTACTTACAATTCAAAATATCTTCAAGTCAGCGGCACAGCTATGGGAACCCGCATGGCCCCACAATATGCCAATGTCTTTATGGCTGACCTTGAACAATGTTTCCTCAGCTCTCGCCCTCTAGTACCCTTACTCTACTTACGCTACATTGATGACATCTTTATCATATTGACCCATGGAAAAGAGACCCTTGAAGAATTTCACAGGGATTTCAACAATTTCCACCCCACCATCAACCTCAGCCTGGATCAGTCAACATGAGAGATCCACTTCCTTGACAATACAGTACAATTACATGACGGACACATTTCCACCACCTTATAGTGGAAACCTACTGACCGTTACATTTACCTTCATGCCTCTAGCTTTCATCCAAGACACATTTCTCAGTCTATTGTTTACAGCCAAGCCCTAAGATACAACCGGATTTGCTCCAATCCCACAGACGGAGACAAACACCTACAGGATCTATATAGAGCATTCTTAAAACTGAAATACCCACCCGGTGAAGTTAAAAAAAAACCCCACAAACAGATCGACAAGAGCCTAAAGAGTACCCAGACATGAACTACTTCAAGATAGGCCAAAAAGAGAAAACAACAGACCACCACTTGTCATCGCCTACAGCCCACAATTTAAACCCCTCCAATGCATTATCAACAATCTACAAACTATCCTGGAAAATGACCCCTCACTCTCACAGGCCTTGAGGGAAAGGCCAGTCCTCGCCTACAGACAACCCCCTAACCTCAAACAAATTCCTTCCAGTAACCACGCAGCACACATCCATCATAATCATGCAGGAACCCACCCCTGCAATCAGCCCCAGTGCCTAATCTATCCACACATCTACACAAGCGATTTCATCACTGGACCCAACCACATGGGCCACTACATCAGAGGCTCATTTAACTGTACATCCACTAATGTGATCTATATGCCATCAAATGTCAACAATGCCCCACTGCCATGTATATTGGCCTAATTGGACAGTCTCTGCGGGAAAGAATTAATGGACACAAATCAGATATCCAAAAGGCAACACACAGAAACCTGTTGGGGAACATTTTAACTTGCCCGGGCACTCATTAATGGATCTCAAAGACACCCTATTGTTTCAGGCCAATTCCACAAGCCAAATACACAGAGAAGCATTGAAACTTAGCTTCATTTACAAGTTTGGGAGCCATCAAAAATATATGAATAAAGACATTACCTAGCTAGCACATTACCTTCTACATCCTAATGACTTAACCAACAACTAAACAATGGGTACTTAACAATTTGCACCTTCTCTATTAGTTTCTTGTAACTTGAACACTCTTATTCAACTATTTTTCCCCTTCCTTTCCCTCCCCAGCTCCTATTTATTTTTGGACATTAACTTTTAATATTCCAGCTCATGATACCATCAGCATGTTTTGTTAGTCTTTAAGGTGCTGATGGTCTATTCATTGTTTTTCAAGTTTTTCCAGATACAGACTAACTCGGCTACCCCTCTGAAGCTTTTGAACATGTAACCAAGGCACCTCAGTTTCCAGCTTGCCTAGAGCTCTGCCATCCCCCCCCAGAAATAAAAACTCTTTTCCATTCCCCTCAGGTTTTCCAGACATGGTGACTGGTTTCCTGAGCTTGGACCAGAATAATTCAAACCTGGTGGTCACAGTTCCCTCTGCTGGCACCAGACCGACATTGCATTCTTTGCTTTTTCCATCTGATGAGGCACTTCTCCTCAATGTGTTGCCCACATTCCCTAATACAGTGGTTCTCAAACTGTGGGTGAGGAACCCAAAATGGGTCATGACCAATGTTTCCTCTAATATTTTCCATCCATGTGTGGAAGATTTTTCATGCACTAAGGCATGTGCAAATGTGCACCACCAGGAGAAACAAAAACCCATCTCAGGGCACTCTGCTAATCAGCTGGGTGGCATTTGAATCTTTTCTGAGCAGGCGCACAGCTTACAGGAAACACTGATCACAAGTAGGGATGTTAAATTTTGGTTAATCAGCTAATCGAGTAGTCGATGGAATTTCCATTGACTACTTGATTAGTTGATAAGGGGGAGGTGAGGTACTTGCTATCTCTGCCTTTGAAATGTAGCAAGAGCCCTGAGAGATTAGAAACTAGCACAGCTTAGCAAATTCCTCCTCCTTCTTCTTCTTCATCATCATAGCTGTCATCAGCATAGTAAAGGAGGGCAGGGAGATTTTGTGCCCAAAATTACAAATTTCCATGATGGTCACGAAAGGCTGAATGAGCGCAAGCCTATTTCCACAATTAATGTGTCAGCTGCAGCGGAGTTAATGCCAGGCCAGGATTCTGACACTATTAACACGGCGTTCCTAGAACAGACTTGCAGCTCATGCAGCATTAGAGCCATCAAAGGCTTAGAGAAATGTGTAACTTAAAACTAATCTACCACATAAATCTGTTTAATACAAATTTCACAAAAGCCCTCATGGAAATGCCACCAGAAATCAATGTGCATAGCATGGGACAAGCAAAAGAAAAGTGGTGAAATTGTATCTCGGCAGAATTACTGCCAGTCCTACCTGCTGTGTAGCCATCCAGAACTTGCGTTGGAGTAATTCCAACTTAATTTGCACACCCACAGCTACAGGGAAACAAAAGTAGGAAGGGAGGGCAGAGGGTGTGAGAGAAAAATAACTGCAAGCTAGGAAAGGAAAAAATATTTGCATGAAACAGCGGGAAGAAATTGCAATCACAACTTGGTTCCAAGTGTAAATGACGAGCTGACAGGTAAGCACTGAGTCAGACAGTCAAGTGAGAGTCAGAGGTTTAACAGGGTGGGAAAAAAGGAGGTGTCAATTGCTGTATTGAAATATTGACACCTCCCTCCCACTAAACACTACAAAGCTACATACAGATAAAAAAGGCTTTGCTCTTTGGCTGTCAGATATTTCCAGGCCAAGATGGACTGTTATGATCATCTAGTTGGCTCTCCTGTGTATAATGCATTTTGACTCAGAAAAGTAGGCCAGTGTCAGGAGTGGGCTTGAGGCTCCAACCTCGGGGGGATTGCAGCCTGAATAAAGACTACATCTTCTCCACAAATTAAGGCATAATTGTAGGCATGGTAGGGAAGATGTGGCAGCATGGACTTTAATACAGGATAACCACCCAAGAATGTACCGTGCTCCCCAGTGGGCTAACTGGGGTGGCTAACCTGCACTGAAACTGGGCTGCTGTGTCTTCTATGTCAGCAGTGCACAACCCGTGGGTCGTCTTCCTAGAAGGGTGCTTTAAATTAAAGTGGCCACAACAAAAACTTCCTAGTTTTGTTTTTTGCTCAACAAAATTTTTTCCCAGTTCTGGGGGGGTCGTGAATGAAAAAAGGTTGAGCACCACTGTTCTATGTTATTGTTACCCATGCTTGCTAGATTAAATAGTTTACCATGATACCCTAATCTGTGGTGTAGATGTGCCCCCTAGGCCATTCTTGATCAACCATAAAAGGTGTAAAGCACACAGAAATATAATACAAGTCAGCGGAAAAGGGGAGATTTAAAATCAGTGGTCTCCAACCTTTTTAACCACAAGATCACTTTTTCAATTTAAGTGTAATGTAAGATCTAACTCAAACCCAAATTCCCACTTCCTTCCCACCCCTTTTTTTAACCCCCTCACCATCTCCCTTCCTCCCCCACCATCACTCACCAGGCTGGGGTAGGGGGTGCAGGCTCTAGTCTTGGGCCAAGGAGTTTGGAGTGTGGGAGGGATTCTGGGCTTAGCCTAGAGTGGGGGATTGGGGTCCAGGAGGGGTTTCAGGGTGCAAGCTCTGGGAAGGAGTTTGGATGCAGGGAGACTCATGTCTGGGGCAGGAAGTTGGGTGTAGGAAGAGATTCAGGGCTGGGACAGGGGTTCAGGAAGCAGGTTCTGGCTGGGCACCATTTAACTGAGACAGCTTCCAGGTGGTGGAGCAGTAGGGTTAAGGCAGGTTTACTCCTGCCCTGGCCCTGTACCACTCCTGGAAGCAGCTGGCATGTACAGCAGTGGCTGCATGGTGCCATGTGCTGCCCCTCATCTCCAGGCACTGAGCCCACAGCTTCTACTGGCTACAGTTCTCCATTACTGATCAATGGATACTGCAGGAGCGGTGTCTTCAGGCAGGACAGCATGTGGAGACCCTCTGCTCTGCCTTTTTCAGGGCCTGCAGGGACATGCCAGCCACTTCCAGGAGCAGCAATTACCACAGGGATAATGACTCCAGCCACGCCAGGTTAGGCATTTTAGAACTCACTACTCAAAGAATTAAATTTAAGCATAAGAGAGAAATGAAAATTACGAAATAGACAGACCAGTCAAACACCAAAACTAACCCACTTCACAAGCAGTAAAAGTAGTAACAACACCCCCCCCCCATGTGTGTTGAGTTGGGAGATGATAGTGCAGGACAGTGTGTGTTTGTGAGAATGACAGACATACACACACAGTGTGAGAGTGACAGAGATTTGCATTGCCAGGCTCCATCCATCCCCTTCTCTCTGTGTGGAGATAGGGTACAGAAGTGGGGGGAGAAGGGACACCCTGACATCAGCGCCCCCTTCTCCTTCCCACACCCTGCACAGCAAACAGGAAACTCCTGGGGCATCTCCAAGGCAGGGGCAGGAGCAGCATGACAGTGGGCGGATGGGCAACTGAAGTGCCAGCACTTGTTAGCTTCCTGGCCAAACCAGTCAGGATCACGGGTCAGAGGCTCCAAGATCTACCGGTAAATCCCGATCTACTGGATGGTGACCACTGTTTTAAATCATTGACTGCTGTTTCCAGCTGTGTGCACCTTCCCCTAGAGCAGCCAAAGGGTATTCTTTCATCAATCTTGCCCTGATTTTGTGCCTTACCCCTTCCACACACTGGCACGTCTCCACTGTCATGCCCTCTGTAAAGGCAAGAGGTATGTGTGCAGTGTCTCTCTGCAGGACATAGTACTGTCCCCAGCAGTACATACTATGCAGTAACAAAGATTAACAGGGGCAAGTGTCAACCCCAGCCAAATCAAAGGGGCCTGCAAATAATCCAACCCTAGAAAGGATCTTAAAATATGATAAAAAAGAAGAAAGCGAGGCAGAGAGGAAAACAGGAGAGTCAGGGCCTGTTCCCCTCCAGATTTATACCAGTATAACTGAGAGGAAAATCAGGCCTGGTGAGTTCTTTAAGTCTATATTGTCCTACTTTATGTGCAACTGAGTGAACTCCTTGATCTGATGTAATTTAGTTGCGAAGGAATAAAACCCAGAGAGTGCAATTAGATCTGGTCATGCTACGTGCACAAAGAACCTGGCAGCTGGCATCATGACCATGGTACCCCATTTCTGCTTGTAGTGCCCTGGTGTCAGCATCCTTCCTGTCACATCCTTACCGCTAGTATATCTTACAAAATCCCACTTTACTGGAATGTTTTTATCCATAGCTTCCTATTATAGAATGGATCTGACTACTGTGAAAAGGGGGAAAATAATTATTTTCTGCAGCTGCCTTCTCTCTAAACCCCTAGACTACACAACCAGAAAAGACATACGATCCGTTTAAGATTCATTTGGCTCTAAGTCTCAGAATATAATGGAAAAAGAAAGATCAGGGCTGAGTTCAGCCCTGGTGTAGTTTGATTGGCTTCAGCTGAGTTACCTCAGGGATGAATTTGGCTCAGTGGCCTCAAAGAACCAATCTGTGTTGGAGCGTGATAGAGCGTAAATGAGGTTGTTGCTGTTGAGTCTATCTAGAAGATGGGCAGATTTTGTACAAAGATTTGAATAAATTCCTTGTTAGACTTTTAAAACCATCTCAAGCAAGAGTCATTCCACCTATCACAGCAGATCACATCAATGAGCGTGAACATTACCAGGGACATGCAGATTGTACAAAAGCATTGGTACTGGGACAACTAACCTTGCAACAGTTATTGAGAAGCTAGGGTTTTTTGACAAGAGGACCCTCAGTGCTGAAATGTTTTTCAAAGGGAATTAAAACTGGATCACATGAATTCTTTTCTCCTCAGCCTGGAGGGTGCAAATGACTTCCACTGTGGAGTTACTTATGTCCAGGGGGACGGGAAGGGGAAACAGAGCAGTTGGGTTTGCAGTGATGCTTTGTGGCAACCAAAATAAACAAAAATCCATCACTTCTGTCCTTCCTGGACTACCCAGTAGCTAGCCCCCTCCTTTCCATGTAGCCTGCAGCCAGTTCCCTCCCTTCTGGACAGTCTGTCAGCTCTCTTTCTTCTTTGCATGTGGCCTTGGCCATTGAGTGAAGCTACCCTCCCCTTTGCACGCAGCTTGGAAGTTAGCCCTCTCCTTTCCAACAGCTAGTCCCCCTTCCTTTTAGTGGTCTCCTGTTGATATGACCCAGTAGCCATTCCCTCCCATCCCATGGGGCTCACACCCACTCTCCTTTCCGTGTAGTCCTGCCACCAGAAGATGTAAGAAAGTGTAATTTAAAGCAGTGCAGCGTCTACTTTAATGTACTCTGTGGCCTATCTTGCTCTGGCTGGTCTCAGGGGAACAGGAGTAGGAAAACCTGTCCCCTTCTTGTGTCTTGTCTGCTGACTGAACTCCCCCCTGTCCTTGCCCATGTGGAGGGTGGTAGTGGTTCTCAGTAGGGCCTACATTAGTCTCCTCTGCATTCATGTTGAGCCAGGTGGTTTGAGTAGGAAGAGGCAGTGGACAGTGTCTCAGGCTGTGTCTAAACTTGGAGCAAGATTCTCAGCTCTTATAGACATCCTTGTGCTAGATCTCATCAAGCGAGCACGCTTAAAATAGGAGGCTACGTCTACACTGGCGCGTTCTCACGCAAAAACTCTTTTGTGGAAGAGTTCTTCTGCAAAAACTCTTCCAGAAGAGAGCATCTACACTGGCATGTGCTTTTGCGCAAGAGGATCCATGCCAGTGTAGACGCTTTCTTGCTCAAGAAAGCTCTGATGGCCATTTTAACCATAGGGTTTTCTTGCGCAAGAAATTCATGTTGCCTGTCTACACTGGCCTCTTGCGCAAGAACAGTTGCGCAAAAGGGCTTATTCCTGAGCGGGAGCGTCAGAGTTCTGGCTCAAGAAGCCCTGATTTCATACATTAGAACGTCAGTTTACTTGCGCAAGAACACGCGGCCAGTGTAGGCAGGCAGCAAGTTTTTGCGCAAGATCGCGCCAGTGTAGGCACAGCCGTAGTGTAGCCATGGTAGCGGCAACACAGATTAGCTGTGCTAAGTACAAACCTGCATGAACCCCAGGGATTTGTATTCAGGGGGGCTAGCCCATGCTGCTGCTGCCCATGCTACCCTGGCTACACTACCATGGAGCTAGTGCTAGTGTGCAGATGCCACATAAGGGGCAGGAAGCAGTGGTGGCCTGGCTGTCCTGCCAGCTGGTCATACTCTGGAAGGGGCGAGGAGGAAGGCAGAAGGCAGTGACACAGATTCAGGAGACAATGAGTCTCAAAAGCTTAGATGAGAGGAAGGAAAAGCTGGTGCTCAAAAGTTACTGCATGCCCCCAAAGAATAGCAAACTGAGACCCTCCTTTGCTCCAGCACCAGATCTGAAGTCTACTCTGCTGTGAAATTCAGGGTGACTGTAGAATATAGCATAGCATCAATTATAAAGACATAGAGGTGACCATGGACAACAGTGTTATTCTACTGGCATGCTAATAACTTGAGTGACTGCTGTTCTCTTGTGGTAGAATAAAATAGGTGACGGCCGATAATGTAATATATGTTAAATGGCTAGTCAGAGATTGTTTTACCACTGATGAGTTACTCAGACATCCCAAGGTCATGTGCAACTTCCCACCAGTTGGTGTCCTTTATTCACTACAAGCTGAGCATGCCCCTGCAGTACTACTGCAACTGCATCTCTGAGAAACCACATGCTACTGCTCAGCACGTTGTTTATACCATTCCCCTCTACCTGTTCATTCCTCCATTCACCATGTCTGTTGTCATTAACTCATCCTCCATCTGTCTGTCTCTCTCTGTCTGACTTTGCTTGGGTTGTCTCTTTGATTATTCATATGCCTTTCTCATAAGGAGCTTTCCTCAAGATTTCATTCTCTGTCTACCTCATAACAAAGAGCCATAACAAAGAGTGATAAGATTACAGCTGGTAGACTGCTTATCAAGATGTACCTTACCAGTCAAAAGCTTTTGCTGTCACAGCAGCTGGCTCACCATTTAAATAAAAATATTCCCATGAAAGATTTTCCTAGAGCAGCGGAGGAGAGTCCTTCCACCCCCCTCTTTTCCTCATTCTCATTTCTCTGTCTTGTCTCTGAAATATTTACCCACTTCTTTTCTGTTGCTAGCGTGAGACAATGGAGATCCTACAGGGATGAATTTGGCCTTTTCTCGCTCAGTGAGTGACCAAAGAACTAAGAAACATTTTGCTTAAAAATATAACTTCAGGTCAGACTAAAAATGATCAAAAGAAACTACAGCAAACACAGCCTGCCAAAGGAATTGGAGCTTGGAGATGGCAACTCACAGGGGCATGGCCAAACAGGATTATGGATTCACTTCACAACAAAGTTGATTAGGTATAGTTGCTTTTATTAATCTCACGACATCACTACTATTATAGAGTTAATACTGCCAAATGGTTACACAGCTACTGCAAAGTGACACATCAATAAGCACAGACAGAGTAATGCATAAAAGAGTAACAGGCATTTAGAAATGCTTACACCCCTTCAGTCTGCGGGGAGTCCCGTTCCTGTCACCTCGCACCAGGCCACAGTGGAAGTGGCTCCAGCTGGGGGAATCCAGGGCCCGCTCCGAGGTCTAGATTCCTGGTGAGACTCACCGGGCACGGGACTCCCTACACTAGGTCTACTACAGTTGTTTACCGGGGTGTGTGCGCACTGACTCAATGCCACTTTCAACATTCTCATGAGCTGAACCTTAGGTCAAACTTGTTTACCACTTAGTAGTTTCCCAGCTCAAGTGCATGGGTTAAAGCTGATAAGGGCCAGCTGCTGTTTGTGCTTGCAGGGTCCCAGGCTATGTATTTCAAGGATGGAAACTTCCATCCCAGGGCTGCTAAGCTGCAGGACCCACATATGAATTTTTATGTGACAGGAGACAGGACTGTTAAAGCAGATAAGGTGAAGAAGAGTGATTCTTGCAGGGTTTACCTGCTGCGGGTAGGGCACCTAGCTTGGAAATCAAGGACAACATGAAGGCAAGGGAAAGCCGTTTGATCAAGAAAGGGAAGGGTTATGAGACAGTGTTCCCAGGATGCACTGGAAAGATTCACAGACAGTAGGCCGGTTTCTGGTCTTAGTAACACCCCTGTATAGGTGGAGTAACTCCACTGAGTTCAGTGATGTCTTTGGGGAGTTACAGTGGTGTGACTGAAGGAAAAGTTTGGCCTTGGATGTGCCAGGCAGAATGGTGCATTGTGACAATCCAAGCTGCTTTTTAGAACACTCATTGCCCCACAACCCCAATCCTCATATTTTTGTTTTAATTCTGCATGTTCCTAGGGAAGCTAACGCCAGAACATGCACATTCCTCTCCTACTTAAGCATTACAATAGCCCAGTGCTCCCTGCTGCTCTCAGACTGCTCAACAAAACTGCTGCGGCTGACTACCCTTTATCCAGCTCATTGAAAGGGTTTGTCTTAAGGTGCTGCCTCCTGCCCCCTCCCCACCCTCTGGATTCCTCATGGGGATGCTTGTTTTGTGGCCAGTCCCCAGGCTTTCTCCACTGTCCCTTGCATGATTCCGTGCTGTCCTAATCTCCATTTAGAAACTAGCAGACACAAAGGTTTGTCCCCTTCGCCTCTCTTTTCACTGTGGTTTTATGATGATACGGGAAAGGGGAGGAGGCAGCTCAGCCCACGGGTTCCTCCCAGTAACCTGGTCCCAAAGACTTCAGCTTGCCTTAACAGGGACTGAAAGGAGTCCTCCCCCCGCCTTTCAAGTCCATGTATTCCATTCACCAGACAGGGGGAGCCGGGCGGCAGAGAAAAGCAATTGCTCTGTCTGGAGGATGAATTGAGAGGAATTAAAAGCTTCCAATCTCCTGTCTCCGCACATTTGGGCATTTCACAGTGGCTTCTGCCGCTTGGCTGGCTGATTCCTTTACCCGGCGTGTGCATGCACTTGTGTGTGTGTGTGTGTGTGCACGCGCGACCATCTTCACAGATGTACCCCCAGCTGTCATTCCACAGTGCTCTGTCTCTCCCTCCCCCCTTTCGCTCGCGCTCTCTCTCTTTCTCCCCCTATGTATTATTTACAGAGGATTACAATCTCTTTTACATGCTGCCATCTAACCTTTCTTCTTCCCCGCACTTTGGGTACTGCTAGCAGCTGGGCATCCCGCAGGGAACAGGGGGCTGATGCCAACTAGAGTCCTTCAAGCACTCGCTTGGCTGTTGATAGCTTCTACTGGATTTGCTTTGGGTCTCGACGGGGGGGTTTATCGAAGGAGCCGGAGAACACAGAAGAGGGTCTGTCTGTCCCAGCCACAGAACAGTAAGTAGCGATGTTGCAAGTTGTATATTTGTGCCTGGCTATTTGAAATCTTGCAGTGGGCTTTTGCCCACAGAGTACTTTCTACCACAGGGAGGGGGGCTCGCAGGCACTGACAGAACTGCCTGTGACAAGGTACTGCTGAGACAACCTAGCAATGGGAGGCCACGGGGCAGCTGTTTTATTGACAAGACAGAACAGCAGATTCTGCCCGAGGGAGGTATGGTACCAGTGCTAATTCACTTCAGGTGTGGGGGACTGGAAGTAGCTCCTGCCAGACCGTACTGGCATGGAAATCTTTATCTGCATGGTCAGCTCAAATCTAAGTATAGTGCTGCTCCGAAGTACTCAGTGCTAGAACCAATAGGTACTGAATAAGCACCACAAAATACTGGCTGGCTTTTCATCCAGAACAACAGGGGGTGGGTTCTGAAACTAGGGGTGCTGCCAGTCTTGCCTGTGGAGGTTTCAGGAAACGTTTCTAGACTGAGGAAAATGTCTAAAATGCAAACGTGAATGAGGACAGGAATGCGGAATGGAGGTGTTGTCTAAGGACCAGTCCATATGAAATGTAGGCTCCAGTAAACAGGCCGTATATGGCAGGGCTCTTTCTCTTAGGTTTGTTTTTATTTGTGTGTCTTCTACCAACAAAGTACAGCAGGAAAAGCCTGTCACAGGGCGAGAACCCAATGAAGTTATGTCACAAGAGGAGCCAAAAATAGAGCCAGAATTCTCTCCAGAGTCCCCAGAGGCTGAGCCCAGAGATCTGTGAACCTGTCAGTTTGAGGGTATCATGCTTCAGGGAGGAGAGACAATGGTGGAGAGAGACTTGTGGTTTTTTTTAGTCTCGTTCCTGAGTGTGGCTCAGCCTGGGAGCAAGGGGTGCAGATGAAGGAAGACTTGAGAGAGCTGAATGTGAAACTTCTTCCTGATCCTGCCTCAAAGGGTGGAATATGTGTGCCTGCACACGTAGAGGTGAAACTGTGCACACATGTATGTTACACAGCACTCTGGCCACAATGCCTACACTTCAGAGCCAGCCCATCACGCTCACTGCAGCTTATTTTAATTAGCAAGAGAAAATACCAGACCCACCCCTGGCCACTGAGCTGAATGCTCCCCTGGTTGGGGGACACTTGGATTGAGGGCTCGTTAGAGAGAGGTGCCCCAGGAATGAAATCAGTATCTGGATCCAAGTCTCCCCCATCTTTTGAATATTCAAAGTTAATGTTCTGATTCAGATCCACATATAATTTTAATATTACAGTTAGGAGTAAATAACACTGCGCTCCTGGCCGGGACTGTTCTTGCTACTCAAGGATCTGGAAGAAAAAGAAGGGCCCATTTTGATAAGAGCTGGACCAGCTGCTGTCCAGAATGCTGTTACACAAGCAATTCACAGGAAGGAGGCATTTAATAATGTGGTCACCTTTGAAGGCACATATATATTTATCACAAGACCAGGGACATTTTTATCACCCGAGGCCTCTCTGGAATCTCAGACCACTTTTCTCTGGGGTTTTATCACTAGGCTTTATTTGGGGTGACTAGATTTTCCTGTGACTGCTGTGGGTGAACATTGTTTGCTAGTGAATTATTCCAAATGAATGAAGAGCTGGAGGGAGCTGTCTCCCTGCCTGCTATTAATGCAGGCTCCATAAGTGAACACCATTCACCTGGGGCAGTTAAAGGTAAATCCTGGGAAAAGGCATTTTTTGGGGGAGGGGGGAAGCCCAAACAATTTTCCACACCACAGACTGCGGTGATGCCTCTGCTTCCAACCAATGTGACTGCTGCTTGCTAATAGGGTGAATTAGCAACTCTGATATCTTAAGGAGGCATTCAAAGCTTTCAGCCCTTTGTCTTGCTTTTCAAATGTTCTTTCAGGATAACTATTAAGGATTCTCTGGGCTCTGTAGTACTGGAAAACTGTAGTGGGAGGTTCAGAGGGTGGATTGGGATAGCAGTGTGGAAGTGAGGCAGGGCTGGCTAGCCGTGTGTGATTGTGATAATGCAAGAGCTGGGAGATTCAGGAAACAGCACCAAGACAGTCAGGGGAGAGGCTCAGGCCTGGGATATCATAAAGGGGGTTCATGCATGGACAAGTGGGGTTTCAGGACAGAAATGAGGACTTCACAGAATCTCCAATATTTACCTGCTGCTGATTCAAAAGGAACCAATTCCTTGCCTCCGTATGCCATATTTTCTTACAAGAGGCTGATAGGATGCTTAAATCCTGGCCTGACCCCTATCCTAGCCCCCTGATGAATTGCTTGACAACCTTGCTTTCTTTCACAGTCCAGTAATAGACATTACCTAACCCACCTTGTCTCTCTAATAGCCTGGGACCAACACCGCTACAATTACACTGCCTACAATCTTAACTTTGTCATTTCCTAACTTTGCAATGATTGACTTTGCAACCCATAAAAGGGGGGTTTAAAAATACAATTGCCTAGATTTTTTTTACAAGGAGAAAAGAAAAGATGAGAGGTACAAATATAGTAACCCTCCCACCCCCACCATATACCCCTGGTAGGATCTAACCCCCAACTTTCAGCCCTGCAGCACAGCTTGAGCTACAGGACATTAGTCACTCGCACAAAAAGGCTGTTATTCCTCCAAGGGGAGGAGAGAAGGGGGTCAATGGACACAAACACTGGGTACATGGGAGAGATTGTCTAGCTTAGCACAGCCCACTTCCCCCTCATTCCTGCTTACCAATTGGGGGAACTCCTTTCTCATGCAGTGCCCTCTGGAAATGGGGATGGGCTGCTGGGATGATGCGTTAGGTCTGATGGAGGGTTGCCAGGGGGATCGTGGCCTGGATCTCACTTTCCCCACTCTTGGAGAGGCTGTCTGGTTTGGGGTTCCCAGTGCAGTGTGTGCTGCTGCTGTTGGCTTGGCAGCAGCATGGACCCTGGGCTTAAAAACATTGGTGTTGGATTTTGATGGCAGGCTGTACCTGGATGTACCTGTTCTGTGGCTTAAAAACAAAGCTCCAGGCTTCAGAGCTGTCAGTCTGGAATCTTTCACAAACACTAACTTCACTCAGAACGTGAAGAGAAAAATAATAAAAAAAAAGACATTTTGCAGATCCGCTGCCCAGCCCAGATGGACTCCACAGGCCACTGTGAAGCCCTGGGCTGTGTTGTATAATGCCCAGCCTGGCTGAGCCATCAGCAATGTTCTAAAGCAGTGCTCTGTGAACACATGCCTATCCTGATGATCCCCAGTTCCTTTGGAGCAGCAGGCTGTGATGTGCATCACCCACGGGCTACATGGACATTCCAGGCATTTCTCTGGAAATATCCCCCGTGGAGTCTGCTTGGGATAATGGTAGGGGAGATGCTTCAGGCTTACCCTGACCGTGAAACACAAAGAGAATTTCACGGTCAGGGTGAAGCAAAATCCATGCAGCTAACTGATGCAGAACAAAAGAATTGGCAACAGGACTTTTTCAAAGTTCAGCGCAAATTTAGTAAAATGTAAGGGCCGGGGTCAGCCTTTTGCTGGGATTTTTGCCAGCAGTGATGGGGCACTGAGTTGCAACTCCCTTTGAGATGGCAGCCTAACTGGATTATCACTGCTTACATCTCTTACTGTGCCTCATCACTGTGTGAGTAACACTGGCTATTTGATCACTATGGGGGCATACGCCCCAGTAGCTTTGCTTTGGATGTTAAGCCAAGTTCAGGACCCCAGTGAGGCCTTTCCCTTCTCCCTCAATATTCCTCTATCTGAAACCCCTGCAGCTGACTATTCATGCAACTGATGCTCTGATTCCCACTGGACAGCAGCCAAGCGCAACGCAGCCAGTTGGACTGGGTGGAGAGGAGTAGGAACGAAGCGCTAACTCAACAGCTTGTGCGGCAGCAATTCTTTACTCACAAGGTTCACGCTACCAAGAGGTAGATTCTGCTCCCAGGAGTGAAAGTGACAGAGCCCAGTCAAGAGCCGGTAAAGCTACTCTGGACACATTTCTGAGCTGGTGGCTCTGGCCGCTTTCGGCAGACTGTTTAAGGAGCTGGTCAGAGCTCTATTACTCTGATTGACAGAGAGGCAGGCTGGCTCTGGTTCAGTCAGCAGGGGGCTATTTTGTGTACCAGAATCAGAGAGGTTTGCTGCCACGAGCTACTCTGCTCATCAGACACAGGCAGTAGGTGGCCTGGGCAGGGAGGTTAATGCTGGAAGGCCCTGGACCCATGTCAGATTTAATAGGGACTGGCAGGTGTTGACAGGAAAATTCCTTTCTCCGTCTCCAAGCCAGGAACAGTGCCAGCAGCAACCACGGGAGAGACTCCTACATTGGAGAAAGTCCCATTGGCCAGAGATGTGGCCTAATGCTCTGAGCACAGGGCAGTGAACCAAGAGCTCTTGCATTCTAGCCTTGAGCCTAAGGCCAGAATTTTCAAACCTGGATGCCTCAAGTGAGGTGTCTAAAGGAAAGTGGCCTGATCCTCACAAATGCTGAGCATCTGCACTTGCTAGCAGCTCAGCCCCTTTGGTAGGGGGACTTAAAGGCTGCATCTGAGGCTTTTCTTGTCATAGAAGAGTCCACAGCAGGTAGACCATTCCCTACCCCTTGGTTCCATGCATGTCACTGCGCAAGGACCCCTCTCTTTCTAGGCCCTGGGTCTTTGAGTGTCAGCCAGACAAGGTGGAAAATGCCATTCTCTGAGGTGAAAGCACCATCCCCTTCTCAGATAACATCCCCTCCTCCCACAGGGCATGTGGCACTGACCTAACCTCGAGGGGGGAAAGCTTTACAAGAGACAGGGAGGAGCATTTTAAACTCCAGCAGATTAAGGGGCACGGCTAGGGTGCAGAGGGGGGAGAAGGAGCAATCCTCAGTCTCCATCAGGCCTGCTGAGCTCAGAGTGGAGGCAATCCTTCTGTCACAAACCTGAGTGAGAGGATTAAAGGCCTGAGCCACTGCTAGCCATGGGATTAACCCCTGCAGGAAATTAAAGCTGCGGTAGAGAAGGCTCTTCCCTCCACAGCTGAGAGAAAGAGAGAAATTGGGATTTGGATTAGAATTGGCAGGCCCGGTGACAAGCTGCCACCCACATGCAACTGTTCCTGTTTGGATCAGAAAACGATATCTCCAGCCTCGGCTGGAATCCCCCTGCCTGCTGCACTCTTATTAATTTTCCTCTGAGTGAGGAGAGCAATAACGCTTCTCTGCACTCAGTGCAGAAGACAAGGAAGCCAGGTTACCGGCTTGTGTGTGTGTCTCCTGAGCCTCCCTCCTGTTTCCTCACCTCCCCTGCCTCTCTCTCACTACAGGAAATATACATGTGATCTGTATTATTCAGCCTTACCCTAAGCAGATACATGGTTGGATTGCTCCCTGTCAATAGCCCCCTTACTCTCCTTTTCCTGCTGCACTGGGCCTTCTCCATATGCCTCTCCCTAGCTGCTCTGTGCCTCTCATGGCATTACAGAGTTGGACACCCTCAGTCTTCCCCCTGCCACACACACACTACTCTGCACCCGCTTCCTTAAGCTGCACCACGCATCCTCTGGCCTCATCAGACACACTACATCTTCCTCTTCTCCAGCTGCTCTGTATAACTTCTTCAGGCTCCTTGAATTTTAAAGGCTCCACCACTCTAGCTTCTCTTGTCTGTCTGACTGTCAGATGTGGTGAGCTGGGGTTTTATTTAGGGTGGTGATAAAAATAATACTTTCCTGGTTAAAACACAGAACCAAGAGTCAGGCGCTCTGGGCTCTAGCCCTGGCTCTTGCTACAGGCTCGTGCGGGAGACCTCGGGCAAGTTGCTTAGCCCTCACACTTTCAAAGGGGTCCACTACGTCCTGGGTGCTTCATGTTTTAGATGCCCAAAGTGTCACTCTTAGCTCTACATGATTTCAGAAGGAGCTGCAGGTGCTCAGTACCTCTGAAAATCAGGTAAACCCAACCTAGACACCTCAAATTTGAGATAGGCGAAATTTCTGAGCATGTCTGAAAATTCAGGTCTCAACTTATTTGTGCTTAGTCCCCCCCCTCTGCAAACTAGGGAGAGTAGTGTTCCTTTTCACCGAGATGCTGTGAGGCTAAATTCATTAATGTTTGTTAAACACTTGAAGATCCTTGGATGTCAAACGCTATAGAAATGCCAAAATATAATTAATTCTCATTCCCTGATGTTGTGCTTCACTGAAGCCAATACCCGTGTCTATGCCTTAGCTGAGCCTAGGTACTGGGAATTCAAAGATAGCTCTTTGACATCAGCATACACATACTTGGGAATAGAGACGAGTGTGTAATTCATAACAAATAGCTGATCTGACAGAGTCCACCTTTTTTCTGTTTGCAAAATGTCTGTGAAGGACTCATGAGTTTCTTGAGATTATTCAGTGGAATTTGTCATTAATTTTGCTCACTTTAGGTCTTCCTATTAGACTCCTATGAGCTGCTTAATTGTGACAGATCAATACAAATGACATGGTGTTGTTTTACATCCCTTGTTGGATGAATATCTCCTATAATCAGGTTTTTTATATGAATATATCATCTCTTTTCCAGGAGTATTTGAGTGCGAGTGTTTATTGTCCAATTTTTGTGAGCATGTGTGTTAATACAATGAAAGTTTGCAGAAAACAATCCCTGAGATATATATAGATTGGAAACTCTTTGAAACAGGGACTGTCTCTTATTATGTGTTAGTACAGTACCTAGCACAGTGGGGTTCTGTCCTTGACTGGGACTTCAGCATGCCATTGTAATACACATACATAAATAATAATAAACCAAAAAAGTGACTATGGCAGTAGCAAATAAGCTTAAAATACGAATATTCATAGTCAATTTTTTGCAGTCTTTTGCATCCAGGTTTCTTCGGATGACACGGATAGTCTCACACTCATGTCACCTTCCCACCCTGGGCACTGGTCAGGGAAAATGGACCCACATAGGATTCATCAGCCCGTTGCTTAACAAGTTTTTTTAATTGCTTTCATCGGTCTCTGCCTTCGTCCACGCCTGGTGTCCAGCCTTGCCCTCCTAAGGATGACTGAGGTTGTGCAGAAATACCATTTTAATCACTGCATACAGGGAGGTGCCATCATCCCTTTTCCTTTGGGTGGGTCTCAGACTGCAGTGAGACATGAATCTTAGCAACAACAGTCTGCCCAAAGGAGGAGGGGGGAAAAAAAGATAATCTCCTTAAAGCATCCTCCATTTATTCCCTAACCCTGCTGGATTCCAGATAAAGGCTAAAGCAATTTAGCACTGGAGATGGACTTTCCTATCACTCATCAGCGGCTGTGTGTATGTATGCGCGCACTTCCTGTAATTTATTGCTGGCATCTGCTGTAGCCTCTATTACCTACACTTCCCTAACAGATGTCACCCGTGTCGCCAATGATACAGGCTGTGTCAGGGGCCTGATGTGGGGGCGGTGAGCTGAGGATTAGAGGAAAGGCCTGTGACTATTCATTAAAGGATTCCTGGGCTGTACTTGGCAAGCCATTTGACCACTTGGTGACTGAGTATAATAAAATAAGGATGATGCTGTTCCTCTCTCTCAGGTACTCAGAGTAGGGCTCAGGGCTGATGTTCGGAAATGCTGAATGCCCACCACCTAATTGGCAGGTCAGTTGGAGCTGCGGGTGCTCAGTACTTCAGAAAATCATGCCCTTCGTTGATTAACTCCATGATAAATAGCAAGCGAAATGAATGTTTGTGAAGCACATGGAGAGCCTTGGACAGAAGGTGTCAGAGAATTGCAGGAACACCACACAGAGGCAGAAGACAGGTCCCCCAGAGATTCTCCTCTCTCACAATCCATGTTCTTGGAAGGTTTTGATTCAGCCCAAACACAAGGCTTTACAGTGCTAATGCACCAGTCGCTAGTGGCAGAACTGGAAGAGGGGAGGTGAGGGGAGTGGCAGCAGAAACTCCTGCTGTAGCTTTTATACACAGGGAGGCCTGACAACAGTTGCAGAAGCAATTACAGTGAAATGTTCTATAGCTTTAGGGTTCTCTAGCAACTTGGGTTCCCCAAGGGAGCTAATAAGGATGGGAAGGGGCTCCACAGGGAGCCCAAGTGGTGGCCTGAATGCCTGAGTGGAGCTTCGGCTCAGTGTATTGCTGGGAATTGCAACACAAGGCCAGTGACAGATTGACTCGTTCTACGGATCTGAGCTGAAACTGAAAAATGCTGTCGCTGGGCTTGCTCTGTCAAAAGGCACAAAGAAAAAGCCACTGAATGTGGAAATGGAAGAATGCATTGGACACAGTATTTTAAAGATCACAGAGCATCTACTGGGCTCAGGATATAGTATCCTAGAGACCACAAGAAATCCAGGATAAAAGTGACCCCAGGTCTCTGGAGTACGAGAGGTGTGGATCGCACGATGCAAAGCAGCCTTGAGTTGGCAGATCCAGCCACTTGAGGATTTCCCTTGTGAAGGGGAATCCCAGGTAGCTTACAGCTGCTACAGTGACTCTTCTAACTTCAGGTGCTGGGGAAATAGCTGGGGTACCTCATGGCTGGCTGACCCCTGGCTACTAGAAGAGCCCCAGGTGGTTGCTTGCTTCTTGCATGAGAGAGAGCAACATGAAGGCATATGTTGGATGTCAGAATGCAGATATTTGTGCATGTCTGTACAAGACACAGGTGTGTATGAATATGGGTCACATGTCACTCAGATGTATGTGTACATACACACACATGCATGTATGTGCTTTTGCCCATGGAAAATATATTTTCAATCATGCATAAAAGTGTGTGCATGGGTCTGGACACATGAACAGGACTACAGATGATTATGTGTGTGAGTGTATTTGTGGGTGGGTGCACAAATGTTTTGGTCATATCTATGTGCTCACTTGTTCATATCACAGGTCCATGGATGGGCACATGTGCACAAGCACACATACTCACACAAGTGGCATGCAGGTATGTTTACACGCAGGCTCATGATGAATGTTTACATCACATGCTCATGCAGGGGTATGTGTCCCATATGTCTTTACATAGTCAGATGGGCCTATAGGCACATCCATCCCTGTACATGTTTCAGGGTAGGAGAGAAAATTAAAGCCTGAACAGGTGTTAATCACTAGACACTGCAATAAATTCTAATCACAGGGAAAGGCTCATTTATACACATCTCCTCCTCCTACCCCACGTGGTGTGCTTGAGTCTGGCCAATGTATCACTGGAAGAGGAGCCTATGATGTACCAGAATTTAACACCTGAACTGGATGCGGTAGGCAAGAGCAAAGGGAACTAGAGCCCTACACACCGACTCTATCACTATCCCAGTGCTCAAATGCTGCCAACATTGCTAGGAGCCCTCACCACATACTGGGCATAGGAATGGAGCAGAATGATTACAGAAGAGATCCAGGGGGTGAAAACATTACCTACTAAACTGATGGGAGGGGGTAAGGAAGGAAGCACCCAGGAAAATTTTTATAGTTTAGAGCCCTTGATTGGAGCTGAGCCAGATAATACAGATGGGTGTTAACAAACTAACAGGCTAGGAACAGAGCTATACCACAGGCAAAGTTAGATGGGGCAGCGGGTGGGGGAAGAGAAACAGAGTGGCACGCTTCCCCTGCTGCATAAGGGAAGGACAGGAATATTAGACAACAGGATTTAAAACTGATCAACACCAGCTATCCTGCAGCCAGATAAGTCTCAGTGGCTGTCAGCTTAACTCTGCCATTTGTTCCTGTGGTCTAGGGAGTTAAATAGGACACAGAGAAAGCCTGTTGGCTGGGAGTTGAAGTCAAGGAGGGAGAGAGAAGAGACTGCATTTGGACAGTGCCCAGGGAGTCGGGTGGAAGCAGCTGCAGGCAAAGCCCCTCCAGGTAAGTGCTCTTGGCTTTTCACTGTTCCCACTGATAAAGCGAGACAGACTGAGGGATTTCCGAGGCTGCATGTAAGACAGAGCTATGGCTACAAACGGTGTGAAAGCACCTCTCTAAACCCAGCAAGCAGACATACGGAATGGGGGCAGCTATTTTTCAGCTTTTCCTTCAGCTACAGATTGTAGGCAAGATAGTCCAGCTCCGTTGTGGGGTGGTGTGGGGAGTCTTTTTGGCATTGCTGCTGTTAATGCATCTTGTGCCTTGGCATTCTGATATGATTATCTACAACAGCCTTGCAAGATGTACCAGCCCAGGCACTAAATCTGCTCACCCTTCTTCCTGAGGCAATAATTAAAATACCTCCTGGTGTTTTGCTTGCCATTGAAAATAAATCAGTCACTGGGGGGCATGGGCAAGTGGAATTGATGCACGTGTGTTGGGAGAAGATGCCCTGATAAGTGCATTGTGCACATCTAAAAATAAAGGCTCAGGGCATCGCCAGAGCCCTCTGCGGGGCAGTGGGGGAAGAGGGATATTTAGCATCAGTGGGAATTTGACCAGCTAACCCCTGGTGCGAGTGTTGGGAAATATCCCCTTGCTGATACTTGAAAGAGTAGGCAGAGGAACAGAAGAGTCTGCAGAGGTTCCATCTTCCCTACCCTTCTCTGCTTGCTTTTATTCAGAGGGAAAGGAGAGAGTGGGGGGACCTGTTGTCATAGTCACTTATTGTCATGGGAGAGTTTTTAGTCTGGGTTTCTGATTAGGAGGAGCATTTTTCTTCTTCTGAGATGTAATTCCTCCCCTTCCTCCCTCCCATTCCTGGTCCTCCCTTCTGCAACGAGGCTCCTATTCTGCTCACTTGCTCTTTGGCTCTTACCTCTGCTGCAGTCTGAAATCCCCAAGCTGATGAGTTGTGTTATATACATCCTTGCTGGAGACGGCACATCCATTTTACCTCCAAAGGGAAAGGACACATTTGCAAGGACAAAAGGGAGCTTGGCAGTCACCTCTGTGCCTACACCATTCCAAATCTATGTCACAGGGGACAGATGCTCAGTCAGTATCAGCATGTTACTGGAGGGCAGCCAAAATGATTAGGGGGCTGGAGCATATGACCTACGAGGAGAGGCTGAGGGAGTTGGGTCTATTTAGTCTGCAGAAGCAAAGAGTGAGGGGGGATTTGAGAGCAGCCTTCAACTTCCTGAAGGGAGGTTCCAAAGAGGCTGGAGAAAGGCTGTTCTCAGTAGTGACAGATGGCAGAACAAGGAACAATGGTCTCAAGTTGCAGTGGGAGAGGTCCAAGTTGGATATTAGGAAAAACTATTTCACTAGGAGAGTGGTGAAGCACTGGAATGGGTTACCTAGGGAAGTAGTAGAGTCTCCATTCCTAGAGATATTTAAGTCTTGGCTTGACAAAGTCCTGGCTGGGTTGATTTAGTTGGGATTGGTCCTGCCTAGGGCAGGGGGCTGGACGTGATGACCTTCTGAGGTCTCTTCCAGCTCTATGATTCTGTGTGTGTGGTGAGAAGAGAAACTGAGGATTACTGCTGGGTCACCTCAGGATTCCACAACACTGACCTTTAGTGTGGGACAACTTTTGCTAGTACATTCACCCCAGATTTTCCAGGGCAATGAAAACCTAAGCCAATCCTGATCAACTCAGCATACAAATGAGCAGAGCCTGATTTGAACAGAGTGTTCCACATTGAATTAACCTTCTTCCTTCCTCTCATTTTGCACCCTTCTTCTCTTAAACAGTTTGCCATCCCGCTCCCACAGGTGAAACTTGACTGGCGAAGGAAACAGAATCCTGGAGCCTGCCCCTGTTTCCTCCAGTCCCTAGAGAACTGAGAACCATGTGCTTCTTCTTTTTCTTTTAGTATCTGACAGGTAGGGCACCCAGATCGCTCCTTCGTCCTGTGAGAACGTGTGCCAGGCTGGCAGGAGGACGGGAAGCCACACTATAGAAAACAGTGACCATAATGCTGCCTGGGAGCCTTGGCCACTGGTGGAGGAACAAGTTTTCCATGAGGTGGCAACAGACTTGCTGTAAGTGCTGCCTGTTTGGGAAATCAGGTGCTAAGTGCGGTGCTCCTGTGTTTCAGGGGACAGGAGGGAAAATAGGTTGCCACAGGGTAAGGATAGGAGGCAGCTACATTCTGAGACAGCTGAGCTACTTCCCAGATCCCAAGGAGCTGAATGAACAGCCAGGATGGCTGTGAGAAGCTATAATACTAAAGATGAGTTTAAGGAGGGAGGGTCTGGAACGAGTGTCTCTGATTTCCTGTTGGACTGGGTCTGGCTGGGGAGAAAGAGAGGGACGGATACTAGTGCACAGCTGCTGTCCAAGGGCCACATAGAACATCTGTCAGCTTCAGACCCTGCAAAGAGCAGATATCTCCCCACCTTCTCTTTGTCAGCCCAGGTAGTACCTGTGTTGCAGAGCAGGGCTGCTGGTTCTTTGGGCAGGAAAGTGCTGTAGTATGTTTTAGATCAGAGAAGTGAACAGCAATTCTGTCTTTGGGGCACTGCCACACGTAGATAAATCAAGGAAGAATATATCCCAGATCTCATCCCAACTCTCCTTCCCATTCACTGCTAGCAAATTAACATTTTAGCCGGTCCATCTTCCCACTGAAGGGTCCACGCAGGGGCAGCTGCTCAGTTGTCCCAGAGTGTAGAACATATGCCTCCAGGGCACTCCAAAAGCAGCAGCAGTAGGTCTTCCAAGAGGGTGGGGGTCTGCACTTCAATGGGGAGTCTGGCAATTGCAGTAAAGGAAAGAGAGGGCCTTTTACAAAATGGCCGTCACTAACGAGAACCCAGGCAGTCACACAGGTTTATAGTCCCCCACCTAAAATTCTGACCTTGGGCTGCCGCTGCAAGAAGGTGAAGGAATTATTTCCTTCTCTGTAGAAGGCCATCTTTGTAATCCATCCGTTCCAACTAGATTGCTACATAAATTATTTACTGTGAATGTTACTGAGCCCTGACCTAATCTGATATTCCTGGCTCAGCTTTCTGCCACCTACCAGGGTCACTGAACACCCCACAAAGTAACTTCATCTTTCCCTAAGATGAGAGCCCATTCCACTTATACCCTGCAGTGCTGCTCTGAACTACCCTGGCTGGAAGCAAGCGTAATGTTTTGTCTATCACCTCCCTGCTTCTCCTAGAGTAGGGCTGCTCGCTGAGCTGAGTTTCCAGATCTCAGTCTATACCCAGAACAGATGTGCTCTTAAAGGGGAGGGAAAATGAAAGCAGACCTCTGCCTCACTGCTAATTCAGTAAAATGGACCATGCTGGTGTCCAGGTTTCTAGGTGGCAACGAGGAGACTTTTCATTTTAGCAAACCCTGCATCTGTACAGAGACCTGAAGTAAATCTATTTCCTGAACACAATCACACCCAGTTGCCTGACACGTTGCTCCTGCCAGCCAGGGCCAGCTCTAATGGTGGAATCCCCGAGCAGTTCAGTTAAGGGCCAGTGGAGGGTAGGTATTTGGAGAGACAAGTGCTGAACAGAACATCACCTGTATAGCATTACCTGGATTGTCTCGCCTTTCTCTCTATACAAAGAGTCTAAGTGTTATCTCATCATCAGAGCTGCCAATCTATTATTAATACTGTACTTCTGTCAAGCATCCAGGAAAAGGCAGGGGCACTTGAGTGACTTATGTCTCTCTCTCTCTACCCCTCTCTAACTCTTTCAAGTCCCATTCTGAAGCAAGAGAGAGACATACTCTGAGTGGAATTAAATATCATCCAGACAGAGAGGACTGTCACTGTGCCAATGCCCTGGACAGGATCTGCTTTCAGGGTACCTGAGAGAGAGTCTTTATGCTATTGACCCAAACTTTGCTTGACAAGAAGGCATGGCAGGCTTAGGATAAAGATCTTCCCCCTGTTTGGTCCCAGTGATCCATTATTCTTCACGGGGAGAGCTGGGACAAATGGGGATCTGATTGTCTATGTAGGCCTAGGAGATAGAAAAACTTCTGAAGGAATCATGAGATACAGCCTCAGAAACAAAAATCTGGGACATTCTACCAGTACCTTTACTACCTCATCCTGTAGTGCGTTAAGGAGCTGCCTCACCTATGAGCCAAATGGGGAAGTCCTTACTTCAGTTTTCACTCAGTCCACTCTTTGGCAAACTCCCACTGGAATCAATGGGAATTAGAATTTGAAAAGGACTGAATAAAACCTGAGCAGGGATCACAGGATTTGGCCCTCTTATTGGGAAATGGGACATCATTGATACGAACCAAGTGAATATAAAATATGGATTGTAGGACCGAATGAATTTCAAAAGAAGGGGGAAAGTGTGGTAGAAGAGGAAGTTCAGAACTGCTTCAATCCCAGCTTCTCCAAAATATCTGCTTCTACCAGTTACCTCTCCCAAGATGCACTTTCTAGGCGCTCCGTGGGGCTAAGAAACAATACATTCTGGAAGTCAGTCCTTACAAAAAATATTAGTAAAGCAGAGAGGGAAGAGAATCTAGTTTCCAAGCCATGTAAAACAATCCATGGTGGAACTACAAGGACACTATCTACTTTAATACTGACAGCAGAATGAATCTAAAGCAGGGATATTCAATTATATTGTGTCAAGGTCCAAATTGTTTGGTCAAGGTCCAGGCTTCAGAGAAAGTAACAATATTGATGATAATAATAATAAGTAAATAAAAAGATTTCAGGGCTTGTTCAAAAGCATGTGGTGATCTGAATTTGGCCTGTGATCCACCTATTGGCTACCCTTGATCTAAAGCCCCCACATGACCTGGACTTTGCCAAGGCAAAGGGAAGAGAAGAGAGGACTGGGTATGAAATAGGGATAAAATTACTTGAGTATTGGTCAAATGTTTTACTTGCAGCCCATGAAAATATTGTGGGAGGTGGACTGACTTCCTGCTCTGAAGATGTGCAACCCCCACACTTCAACAGTATGAGGCGGGAAGCTTGCTATCATGCTGCTGGTGCAGTGTGGTCACAGGGATGAAGTGGTAATTCTGAGACCACTAGTTTTCTGCAGGGGTTGAAGTACTACAGGCCCTGCACATCCACAAGATCCACACCAGTGACTGAAATGGTTGCCCCTCCAGGCTGATTTGACCAGCAATACAGATGGCAGATACCACTGATGAATAACCTGTTCACAGTTAGGCCCCTAGAGATACATACATAATTCAATGCCCTCTTTCCTTCTCTCACCTGGCCCGAGCATGGTTAAATCTCACCTATGAGATACCACAATCCAGAACTCAGATTCCCACACCCTTCTCAACACTCTCATCTTCATAGCTAATCCTGAATTTTTTATGAGTTCTTCCCTGGCAATAAGTGGTTTGGGGAGGAGCGCAAAGTTTGCCAGACCCTTAGCAAAGACAGATGAGTCTCTGTTTGCAGGTCTCAGAAATCATTTTGACAGCACTGCCAAATGCAGACCATTCAGTGAGTTAAAGAGACTGTAGCACATTTTTACAACCTACTGACCACTAGTCTCAGTTAATTAACATTGGGGCCTGACATTTTATTTGGGCCCAAACTGCAAAATATGGATCTGGAGCTGAACTAACTCAAGGTAAGGGGTTGTTTGGATCCAGGGTTTAGGTCTCCATCCATCTGAGAGAGAATGGCCACCTACAAAATGTGGATCCATAATCAGACTCTCTCAAACCTAGATTTCTTGGGCCTTACCAAATCTTAAGAACTGATATCTGGTCATGAAATTCAGCACCATATCCCAGCTTTCCTAGAGTTTGTAGAGCAGGGCTCAGCTATGGGGGCTGGGGCTGCATCTAACTTTAGCCATGACACATCTCATTCTGAGGGAATTGGGACAATTAGAAAAAATGTTAATGTGTTTATTTCTGAGCAATGCGACTTTTAAAAAAATACCAAAACCAAAAACTCTAGTTTGAGAGAGTCTTTCTTCCCATCATGCTCTGCTTCATTCTCATCTAACTCTGTGGAGTGTTCTCACATTAGGCAGCAAAGCCCTCTGGGACATGCTGACCTTTCTGGTACAACTGAAGGGATGCTTACTCACCAGCCCTGCTAGTTCCTTAAAAAAAATAACCTCACTGGAGAAAGACAGAGAGCAAGTTCATGCTGCTAAGGACCTAGATAGCAATGTCAGGGTACATCTGGGAGAAAGCTCATTTGATTGCAGGAAGTAGCAGTGAAGAATTCCATTGTGATCATATTGTAGCCTTAACACTATTCAAAATGGATGAAAAGGCTTAATGAGGTTAACCACTATTCTAACACACTCTCTCCTCTCTGCTTCTCACCCACTAGTGCTTGCCTGTTGGCTCTCTCTGTGTGCAGCAGACTCTCTCTTCACTTGCCCTTCTTCCTGCCAGTGTAACAGCGGCAGCCTGGAAGTGGACTGTAGCGGCTTGGGCCTCTCGTCCATCCCCTCAGACATTCCTACAAACACCAGAATCTTCCTCTTCCTCAACAACAAGCTAAGCACCCTGCCAGGACCAGTCTTTTCCAATCTCTCTGCCCTACAGAGGCTGGACCTTTCCAACAACTTCTTGGATCAGCTGCCTCAGAACATCTTCAGTGACCTAGGGAACCTCACTGAACTACAGCTGAGGAACAACAGTATCAGGACCCTGGACAAGGACCTTCTGCAGCACATGGCCCTTCTGCGCCAGCTGGACCTATCCATCAACGGCCTCGCTCAGATACCCTCAGGAATCTTTGATGACCTCCCAGCTCTTCGTTTGCTCTCCCTCAGGTCTAATCGCCTACGGAGTCTAGACAGGGTAACCTTTGAACCATTAGTCAGCCTGCAGCAGCTCCAAGTTGGGGATAACCCCTGGGAATGTGACTGCAACCTGAGAGAATTCAAACACTGGATGGAATGGTTCTCTTATCGAGGTAAGTGCCATGAGGAGGGGGTCCAATCACAGGGTTACAGATTGACTGCTAAGCTTTGCAGTATAAGAGTGAGGGAGACAGAAAAGACAGACAGCTAAGAAAAATGAATCAAGCTGACCTAAATTCTAGATCTTGGCCAATTAGAAGAGGGCCAGTACTAATGCTATGCAATGCTACAGTGTGGCAATGTACAGTTACTGTCGAGACGGTGTTTGTAGTCTAAAATCCTCTTTATAGAGGCTATTTCTTATCCTTGCTCCCAGACCCAAAAGTGGAATTTTTTTTGGAGGGGGGAGAACTTATTTAAAAAGCTTGAAAAATTTAGAGATATGAGTTTAGAAAAGATGCTTGTCATGCTTAGAAATACTTCTCCAGATCAATTCCTTATGCTAGGATACCTAAAACCAAGACCATTTGTAGAGCTTAAGGTTTGCCTTCAGGAAAGCAAATATCTGAAATGTTGAGGTTTGAAGAATTTTGGTTTATAAATCATAAGGCTTGTCAACTCAAACCATAAAAATGTCACGGGTCAGGCCTCAAACACATGACTGGCTTAAAAATATTTTTTTTCAAAATACTAGATGTGGAGACCTTTTTATTTGCCTTTTCATGTCTGAAAAATACAGGGTTCACATTTTAAAGCTTTTCTCTGCTACATTAGGGGCTAACAGCTGAGATTCTCCCAGAATGACATAATTCCAGAAGCTGGGACTTTAAGAGAAACACCACATATTCTGACAACACCAAAGTGTGACCCTGCTTGCTTGGAAGCCTCTACTGAGAGCAGGAGTAGCCTCAACTTATCAGAAAGGCAACAGCCATGATACTTGTACTGATCTCAAATAATCATGCTGGGAAGCGATGACATGACCGTGCAATCACGAAGCTGTTATTTGGCATGTGCATTAATGTGAGCACATTCAAAGAGGCACACTGGTATCTCTTTTTCTTTTAGATTTTTTTTCTTAATTTGATTCTCATACCACACAATGAGAGAAGCAGACAGAGGGCATTCTGTGTTCTCTTTCAAAGGAAATTTCACAAACAGTGAAGCACCTGAATCCGCATAGATTGCTAACAGTACAGCGGGAAGTGTTGGCTAGTGACAACTTGGGACTGGGAGTTTTAACCCCCAGGATTCTAATTTCAATTTTGACAGTGACTTGCAGTTTCACCTGGGCAAGTTGCTTTGTTTTATTGGGCCTCATTTCTCCCTATGTAAAAAGAGGATAACAACATTTACCCTCATCTCTTAAAGGCTTTGTGAGGATGAGTTGATTCATGTGTTTAAAGCATTTTGACATCCTTAGAAGGAAGATATAAAGCATAATTAAATACTCGCTATACACCCCATTGGCTAGATTGTCACTACTAAAGCCCTGCTCACATAAAGGGAGGTGGAAGGACATCACAACCAGTGGCAGTTGCAGAAGCTATTCTGCCAGCAGTGTGCTGTAGCAGACAGATCATGTCTCCAAGGTTAGTGGATGAGCAAATGTGGGAGCAGCCACCGATGCATCATGTTAAAAGGTACAGCGTCTGCTCCCCCATCACTGTCTGTGTACCCTCTACCAATGGGGAAGTGAATGCGGATATGGCCGTGACTCTGTCCCATAACCTTTAATACATGTAGTGCAGCTGGCAACGCTATGATTCCACCCTTCTTTCTCACTTTGTACTTAGGAACATAAGGTTTTGGATTCTGGTTGTCTTTTGGAGTATGGAAGGGTTCTCTGTGTCCTCACTCACACTCCCCTGAGCACTCATACAAGAGAGACCAGATTATAGCCCCTTTGGAATAACAAGTCCCAGTTATATTATAGTCATGTAGGGATCCAGACCTTTGTATTTCCTACTTCTGTGGGCCAGATCCTCAGCTAATGTAAATGGAGATACACTGATTTGCACCAGCTGAGACTAACTCCATGTATTGAAATGCTGAATCACAATATTGTTCTGGCATAGCACAGGGCACTGAAACAGGCCCTGCTTGACACCCAGCTGTGAATCACTCAATTTTTTTCCCTCTGTTGGGACAGGAGGGAAGATTGACCAGTTGGCGTGTACGCTGCCCAAGGAGCTGAAGGGCAAGGACATGCGAATGGTCCCCATGGAGATGTTCAACTACTGTTCCCAGCTGGAAGATGAGAATGGCTCTGTGGTGCTGGACAATTCTGGCCCACCATGTACTAAAGGAAGCCCAACTCCTTCAAAATCCAAATCAGGTCCAGAACCAGAAGTGGAGCCGAGCGTGGGGTGCCCCCAGAAACAGAAATACCGGCCTGTTAGTGTGCGCAGAGCCATTGGCACAGTGATCATTGCTGGAGTGGTGTGTGGCATCGTGTGTATCATGATGGTGGTGGCAGCAGCTTATGGCTGTATCTACGCGTCCCTCATGGCCAAGTACCACCGAGAGCTGAAGAAGAGGCAGCCACTAATGGGTGACACAGAGGGCGAACACGAAGAACAAAAGCAAATCTCCTCTGTGGCATGAAACTCTTCTTAGAAGTCAAGGGCAGAAGTGAGCAGGATACCTAAGAGCAGTGAGGCCTGGGTCCTCCCACAATCCATCTCCCCAGACAGATGGACAGACTGTGCTGTCACTCCACTCATCCAATTAGTGCAACGTGCTTCTGGGCTTAGGACCTCTGGCTCTAAATTTTGAATCAGGCCCTCATCCTCACACCCTCCCAAGTGAATAAACTATAGTCAGACCTCAAGCGCTTGCCATGCCTCATTCTTGCACACAGTCCCCTCTCCCCCCTTGGATATGCACAGTAAAGGCAGCCAGCACTTTCCAGGAGCCCCTGGTCCCTTGACACCCTCCTCTCAGCTTCAGTCCCCAGTTCCTTCTTCATCCCACACAGCACTGGAGAGCCTTCTGCAATCACAAAGAGCAGCCACCTATGCTGAAGAAGCTCCTTGTATAATGAGCAAGACACTAGAGCAAGTGTCTAAGTCTCACTGGTGGAGTCATTGGTGTTGCAGGACAGCAAGCTACTCCCCATCTCCTGTATAGTGAAGGAAAACCTGGTCAAGAGAATACTGGGAGAGACAGAAGGGCCTAGATGGTCACAAAAGGGAGAGAAGGGAGATTCCCCTTCTCACTTTGAACTCTGGATAGACACATCTAACCTAAGATCTGTGCACACACCGACTTCAGCTACTCACCCTGACAAACACTTATCCATACCTTCAAGGCCCACACATTTATTGCCCATATGTACATGTGAACAGCTATGCACATACACATGGAACTCCCCCATGCATATATGTGCATACACATGGATCTCCCCAAAGCACACACGGCAATCCCTCACATGTGCATACAATTGTAGCCTCACACATACATTTACTCACTTACATACTGATGCAAACATTCCTACTTGTGGAACACCTAAGGGTGGGCTAGGCACCTCCCAATACTGACAACTACCCCTGAGGGGCTTATGAAGATATTTCAGGGATGGTGCAAAGACATCGGGGTGGGGGTGGGGACAGGAGAAATAACATCCTTAAGATTCCAGTGTTACTCAGTGAAGGCTTGTGCACAGCATGGAAAGGCAAAACATGGCTCTGTATTCATACTATGGTTTTATAAGATAAACAGAATGGGTGCCTAAAGAGAAGACTCAGTCTGCAAGTGTCCTAGAGACATTGTGGCTGAAGCGGGTACTCAGGAGGGATTGCAAAGAGGAGCTCGCTGACCAGCTTGCATTCCATGTGTAGGGGCAGTGTGGCAAACAGCTTGGAGGAGGTTGTGGGAGAAGCAGCTAAATAAGACGACAGTTGGCATCGTTGGCAGAGTGGTGTGGGTGTGTGGTAGGAAGGCAAAGTGATAAGTAGAGAGGGGCAGAGCTATTTACATGGGGCCTTGAAGGTGAGAACAGAAAGCTGGAACTTGATGCAATAGAGAAGAGGGAGCTAATACAGGGATTCAAAGAGGTAGGTGCCATGGTCATCACATCGGTATATATACACACTCCACTGAGACAATCACAATCACTCACACACACCTCCTACCTCGTACAAATATAAGACCACACACACACACATACACACACATTGACTAACATGCAAACAAATACATGTATGTGCTCACTGCCATACACACACACGCATGCACATGCACATACACAGTGCACGCACTGCATTTGTCACCCAGGCTAACTTTTCCCAGGATTGATTTTAAAACCCGCTGAGCCTTCATATTATTCTCATCAATTCTGAAACTGACAACAACAACAAAAAAACCAACACAAGGACTCATTTTGTATTATTGGAAGTGGGATAAAGTGCTGTCTCCAGGGGAGAGTGCACATTGCCATGGCAACTGGTTCTAACTGATCACAGTGGGTATTCCTGGGACAGGAAGAGGACACCAGAGGTCATGTAGTTGCAATGTTTGTGGCTGGTGTGATCCTCGCTACCCTGAAATGATCTGGCACCCAGCCTAGATTTGCAGGGTATTTCTCTGCTAAATCAGGTGTAGAGCCCAACAGTCCCTGCAGCGGGGCACAGCCAGGTCATATCAACGCCGTCCCTGTCCTATAGTATCCTGATGCCTTCAGATGATCTTCAGCCCTTCTCTTTAGCTGCTGCTGGATTCCAGTGGAAACACCACACATTCCCTCTCAACCCCTTCATTGTCAGTCTAGCTGTCATATCAGCAAACACTACCAAGTACTGTCAGACAGCTGTAGACACAAAATCCTCCAGCTGATCCAGAGCCACCAGATCCAAAGAGCTGGGATAAGCCCGGACTATTTCCCATTTGTCCAGTGATAGCAGGGACACAGGAGAACGTTCTGCATGAAGAGAAAGAGAGGCTGCAGCGCATGAGGGAGTGGGAGAGATACGTTCCATAAACATGCTCTGCATGTGAGAAGGTGAGGGGAAATGCCATGAGTGGAGAACGGACTTTCCCTTTCAACCCACCTGATTATGCTTCAGCTGTAGCCTGCTCTGAGGGGCAGAACTGGTGTGCTAAAGACTCCTTCTGCCAGTGTGCATGTTGCTGCTGCTCCATACTCCCAGCAAGCTAGGAGTCAACTCTGCCTGCTGGATCCAGACTCCCCACTCCCAGGGACTCCTCACCAGACCACTCTGGACTCTGCAATCATACTTGAAATGGGACTTGAGTCAGAGCTGCATCTTTAGAGATCTCTATTTTACTTGTAACAAATAATGATGAAACAAGTGGACAAAGAAAAGGGGTGTGCGTGAGTGTATGTGTGTGTCAGGAGTGGGATAAGGGGTGGGGGAGAGAAGAAAAATCCCCACCTGCCCCCCACACCGCGCCCAACAAAGTTTCCTTTGTTGCTGATAACATTTTCTGTTTCTTAAGTTGTGGGTTTGATTGTGGCCTTGTACTTCATTTCCTCTTGTTTCTCCATGGTATGGAAAAGGGTCTGGCAAAAAGCAGGTTGGGTTCACCTCAGCCCTGCTATGGGGACTTTCAGGTTTAGGAACCCACACAAGAAAGGAGGAGGAAGGTGAGGGGAGAAAACAGAAGGTTGCTGTGAAAAGTGAGGGGTGGACACTGCTTGGTCCCAATGAAATGCAAATACTCGGGAGGACAATGGGCTGTGGAAATGCAAGGGTGGTGACCTCCTCCATGCTGAACAGTGCATCAGGGCTAACCGGGAAGGGCCCTACATACACTACAGCTTGGGAACAGGCTTTTCAACTGTGACCAGGTACATCTGCAAAACTTGCTCTTCTTGGGCAGCTGGGAAGTGGCCTTCTCCATTGCCACCAGGCACATCTGGGGAACACGGCCCTCCGGTGTAGCTAGAAAATAGGCTCTCTCAATGGAGGAGTGCATGTCTGGCTCTCAGCTTGGCACCGCCGTGCTAGTGTGCTCAGGAAAAGGCCTCATCTGGTGTATATCTGGGAATTGGCTTCTCCTCCACAGCTAGTCACAGCTAGGAGATGGGCTTTCCTTTGGAAATGGTGATAAACATGCCCCTCCTGCGCAGGCAGGCATGGTAGTGCAGAGCAGTCAATTCCCCAGTGCATGTGGGTAGACTAACTGTGCTCCCCATCAGCAAGCAGGCACACCCAGGAACACCCATTCCCAGTGGAGAGCAGACGGCCTGGGCAATTTATTTTCTTCTGTTAAAGTCTGAGGGCGAGTGATATGGTTTTCTAAAATGGTTGAACTAAGGTTTCTTTGGCACAAGACAGAAGATTTTTAAAGGTATATTATATTTCTGGCTTGTTGTTACAGAAGAATAATAAAGAATGTATTTTCCTATGCACCACACTGTTTCAATGAGATCTCTAGCATCAACACCCCTGCCAGCCCCCATACAAGCAGACACTGCAGAGATACAACCAAAGAGAGAGCAACAGGCCACTGAGGTTACTTGTGCACAGACACAGACACACACCCACACAGCTGCAGGCGCACTGCCAGGACAGGGACAACAAGGATAAGATGTTGTGGCTATCAGCTCATTATCTAAAACCAGAAAGAGCCAAATTAAGCCCTCGTGTAATTCCACTGAAGTTCCACTGAAGCTGAAGGAGTTGCAATAGGGTTGAATTTGGCATATTCAATAAAACATACAGTGACAAATAATAATCTGTGGGCTCCTAGAGCTTCACATTTGTCACTAAGATGAATGTGATTTTTACTTTGAAAGGAATGGAAATAGATCTCACATCCTCCTGCATGCCAGCTGCATAGATCTCTGCTACTCAAGCAAAAGGAGATTCTTCATTAGCTGTTTGCTATATGGGATCTAACACACGAAGGCTGCATTTAAACTACGAGCCTCTTCCGCAAGAGGAAATGCAAATGCAGCGCTCATTTGCATAGGTCGTGCGCTCATTTGTATTTCCTCCTCGGAAATTTCTTCCCTATTGTGCAAGAGGTTTTTGCGCAAAAGGGTTTTTTTTTTTTTGAGGAAGAACAGCTCTTGCGCAAAAGGAGCCGTCTACACAGCTGGTTTTTGCACAAAAACCTCTTGCGCAAAAGGGATCCGAGGAGGAAATGCAAATGAGAGCGCGACCTATGCAAACGAGTGCTCCATTTGCATTTCCTCTTGCAGAAGACACTCCACACACACACACATACACATACACATACACTTCATTACAGGCCCTTGCAGTTCAAAGAGGCACATCAAGTGTCAGGAATGTCATGGGAGTTCAAATCTCATTGCAAACATTAGGGTACCAAACTCATGGAAACCTATGGATTTCACAGTTGTCATAACCACAGTCGCTGTGGGCATGCTGATCCTGGTGGTGAAAGTGGGGGATAGAACCAGAAGCTCCTGATCTGAAAGAACTGGTCAAAAGCAACCCTGCAGCCCCAAGCACACAAACACTGGAGCTAAAGGAGAGCCTCCAGCAGCATTTAACAACATCTGTGACACATCCCTTAACAATTCTGATTCCTTCCAGTGCAGGGCAAGGGTACACTCGCCCTTGCCAGTCCATTACAATACCATTCTAGAACTGAGAAAATAATTCGCAGCCGATCATTTGAGGAATGTAGGCTTTTCTTTTCAAAAAAGAAGTGAGCAACTTTCATTTTCCCCAAACTGACTATCCTTCAAAACTGCCAAATAATTTCTGTGGATAACTCTTGATCTGAATATTGCTCATGGGCAGCTCACTCTAAGTGTTCACCGTGTGAGTGGGGTTGATTAGTTCTGATCAGAAGTATAGCTCACAATCTGTTTCTATCCTTTGCTTACATAATTCTAGTGTTTACAACTGGGCATCTGGTGACCAACATCCGGGAAGAAAAGGTTACTTGCCTCGTGCCATAATTGGAGTTCTTCAGGATGTGTGTCCCTATGAAGGCTCCACTTCAGGTATACTCACACCCCTTGTGCCTTTAATCAGAGATTTTTGGTAGTAGTACCTGTTTGTCAGCACATGAGTTCTATGCTTCCTAGTGCCCCACTCTGAGGCTATACAGGGCTGTGCAGGTGAACTGCCCTCAGTTCCTTCTCTACCACAAAATCCTGAGGGGAAATGCAAAGCTGAGGGAAAGAAGGTGAGTAGCGGAGCACTGAAAGAGACACATATATGGAAGAACTCTGATTACTGTATAAGAGACGTAATCTCATCTCCTTCTTTGAGTAGCAACCCTGTGTGTGCTCCACTTCAGGTGATTGCTAAGCAGGACCCCCAGCTGGAGGAAGGACTTTGAGCCAAGTCCAAGATGAAGATAACACAGTATTTCCAACAGCAGCAGCTGACCCAGAAGACTGGACTACATTTGGAGAAGATATGTATGGGAGACCAAGTAGAAGCCTTACAAATATGCAGAATAGGGACATTCTTGAGTAATGTCACAGATGTAGGTAGAGGTCTTGAGCTAAAACCCCAGAAGGATGCTGTATGTCTGAAGATTTATAGTATAATATGATACAGTCAGAGATCCTCTTGGAAAGTCATTGGGTGGAAATTGCCAAACTTTTGGCTCGCTCTCCAAAGGCCACAATCAGCCTGGGTGATTTTCTAAATGACTTAGCTCTGTCTAAATCAGTGTTTCTCAAAATGGTCCATGCAACCACTCTGAGAAACCTGCTAACTGGCCGCTCCAGTGTGTTTATTTACCGGCTCCGCAGCCACGGAGCCTCGAGGTTCCCATTGGCTCCAGTTTGCTATTTGCAGCCAAGGGGAGTTGTGGGAAGTGGCAGCCCGGCCCATGCTGCTTCCAGTGGCTCCACTTGGCTGCAAATGGCGAACAGGAGCCAAGGAGAGCGGTGAGGCTCCATGGCTGCGGAGCCGGTAAATAAACACACCAGAGCGGCCAGTTAGCTGGTTTCTCAGAGTGGTTTTGCGGACTACTTTGAGAAACACTGGTTTAAATAAAAGGTTAACACTCTCTGAATACCCAAAGGACTTTGTCTGCCCTGATGAAGTTTGGGGGAAAATGGAAGGTGGATAACCTGATGAATGTGAAACTCAGACAACACCTTGGTCAGAAATGTAGGGTGTGGAAGTAATCAAACATTGTCCTTGAAAAGTCTGTAAATAGAGGCTCTTTTGGTATAAAAGCCCCTATTTTTCCCATCCTTGAGCCACAAAAGAACTGTCTTCTGAGATAAATTGAGGAAAGATTGAACCTGGGGTTGAAAAGGGAGAGCTCATAATGCATCTAGGTATGAAATTAAAATCCCAGGTAGGTAGGGAATCCTTAACATAAGAAAAAAGCTTCCCCAGTCCACTCAGAAACTGTAGAATGGGTGAAGACTTGAGAATCCCCCAATCACTAAATGAAAGGCTGTTATTGTGCCAAGTTGACCTCACAGAACCCAGAGGTAACATTATTTTTTTAGCTTTAGGAAGTAATCAAGGTTGATTGAGAGCGGAAAATGAAAAAGAGGAACACCTTTCTGGACAACTCACAGGCTGAATCTTCTCCACTTGAGTTAGTAAGTGTCTCTCATGGACTCTCTCTCCTGTTCAACAATACCAGTTGAACCTTTTAACAGCACGGCAGCTCCATCAAGGAGCCAAGCTTTGAGGTGAATTATCTTCAGGCTGAGATGAAGCCTATGGCCAGTGTCCTGGGAAAGATGAAGAGGAATGGGATGGGAGCCTACTTGCCTGACAGACCACTAGGTGAATCAGGTAAGGATATCATATCTGTCTGGGTCTTGTTGGGACTATTAATATAATTCCATCTTTGTCATATCTTATCTTGTTGATCACCTTCAGAATCAGTGGTGTTGGGAAAAAAGAACATAGAAGGTGTCTTGTCTGTGGAATGATGAAGGTGCCTCCCAAAGAACACCCTACCAATGCTTTAACAAAAAGTATTTGCGTTACCTCTTGGTCACTGTGGAAAGGAGGTCTATTTCTGGAAAAATTTGACTGAAAAGTTGAGGATTCAACTCCCATTTGTAATCCTGGAGGAAATGCCTGCTGAGATTGTCTGCTAGACTGTTCTGCATCCTGGGAGGTAAACTCCTGAAATAAGGATGGAATTATAGACTCATAGACTTTAAGGTCAGAAGGGACCATTATGACCATCTAGTCCGACCCCCTGCACAATGCAGGCCACAGAATCTCACCCACCCACTCCTGGAATAATCCTCTCCCCTATATCTCAGATATTGAAGTCCTCAAATAGTTTAAAGACCCCAAGATGCAGAGAATCCTCCAGCAGTGATCTGTGCCCCATGCTACAGAGGAAGGCAAAAAACCTCCAGGGCTTCTGCCAATCTACCCTGGAGGAAAATTCCTTCCCGACTCCAAATATGGCGATCAGCTGAACCCTGGGCATGTGGGCAAGACTCACCAGCCAGACACCCAGGAAAAGTTCTCTATAGTAACTCCTATCATCCCTCCATTGGCCTATTTACCACTGATAGTGAAAGGTCAATTAGTTACCAAGATCATATTATCTCATCAAACCATCCCCTTCATAAACCCATCTAGCTTAACCACCAGTTCCAGAACTTTACTGATTTAGCACAAGGAGAAGGGGACCCGGCTCCTTATATCAGATGATATAGAACATACAAACTCCATTGTCTGTGAGAATCTTTATGGACTTGTTCCTGATTACAGGCAGCAAATAGATTCAGGCATTCCTAACTGCCTTCAGTTTGAGGTGATTGATGGTAGTCATGTCTCTTGGATAGACCATTTGCCCTGGACAGCGAGGGTTCCCAAATGCACCTCCAACCCACCAGAGATGCAACTGTGGTGAAAGAAGGAGGTTGAACAAAGGTGTAAGCTGCCATGTGCTTGGGTAATTGAAGACAGCTTTTTATGTGTCTTGGGTAATTGAAGACAGTTGTCCATGGACTGACTGGCTTGCAGCTTTGAGATGATGCATCTTTGCACAAGAATCTGTTGGGATATGAGAGGGGTAGATAAGCTCTGACTGATATAGCTCCCAAGTAGATTCCTATGAACACTCTTCTTTGTACTGTGATAAAAATGGATTTTGATGTTGAGCTGCACTCCCGGCTCACAGAATAGGGATATCATTTGTCCCTAGAGGAATTCTACATCACTGAACAATGCAGAATTTTGTAGAAATTACTGTGCATGCAGAATTTCCTCCCCTGCCACCACAGAAATGGCCTGTAGAGATATTGGTAGCCACTAGGGGCCACTGGACCTGGCTGAGCTCAGCTCACACATAAATGACAAGGCTGGGGGGAGAGGGTGGGAACTGGAGAGTTCCCACCAGCTACAGTTCCCAGCATGCCCCGAAGGAAGAAGGTGGTGGCAGCAGGAGACCCTGAACAAGCCTGGGACCTACAATTAGGCTATTTCTTCTTCTGGATCCCTGGGTCTGGGAAAGTAGCACGTGTAAATGTCTGGCTGGGAGGTGCAGCTGAGCTCTGAGGGGTAGGGGATATGAATGTCTGGGCTGGGGCAGGGAGCTGTGGCTGGGCTCTGTGGGGGAAGGAGTACGAGGGTCTTGGCTGTGGGGAGTCTGCTGCTTGCCTTTGGGGGGTAGAATATGTGAGTGTCTGGGCTGGCAGGGCATGCAGCTGGCATCTAGAGTGGAGGGGGCAGAGAGACAGGAACTGGGTTGTCATAGGGGTTTCATTAACTCTACTCCAGGGGGAATTTTTGTGTGTCTGCATTGTTACAGACATACTTGCCGACAGGTATTTTGAAATAAATTACCAAAATAATTGAAACAGGTGTGATTATATAGTGTTATTTTGACAAATAAAATTTGCAGAATTTTAAAATACAGTGTGCAGAATTTTAAATTATTGGTTCAGAATTCCCTCTACAGTAATCGTTGCCTTTAGGGATGTCAATGTGTAGTTGACTACACGATTAACTGATAAGCCTGGGCTTACTGGTTAATCCTGTATCAGAGGCAGCAAGAGATGGGGAGAAGCCGGGAGCTGGTGCCTATGAGAAGCTGGCTTTTCAGCAAGCTCCCCATGAGCACTGGATCCTGCGGAGCTACCTGCCCCTCTCGCCCGCGCTGCTGCCTCTCTATTAGAGGCAGCACCATGGGTGGGGCAGGCTGGAGCCGATATGCGTGGGGAGCTGGCTTTTAAGCTGGGTCTTCCCACATGCTGGCTCCACAGAGCCACTTGCTCCCTCCCACAGAGGAGTCTGCTGGAGGGTGCTGGGGAGAGTCGGCTTAAAAGCCAGCTCCCCACGAGCACTGGCTCTGCCTGTCCCCCTCATCCCGCGCTGCTGTCTTTATCAGAGGCAGGAGCGTGGGGCTGGGGGTGGGGCAGGGAGGCTGCTGTGGTACTGAAGAGAATGCCTTGGTGGACACCAAGACCATATGAAAGGCATGGTTGCTTTTTCATACTGTGGCTGACTTAGACAAAGATGGTATCAAAGAAGTTTGGATTCTGTTCTTTTAGAAATGGAATGCTTTGATCATGCAATGCCCTGCTTGTGTGACAGCAAAGGCCTTGGACCCAAGGCATGCCCACTGCCCTTTTTCTCTGCTAAGCCAAGAGCCCCACGCACAGGAGCTGTATAGAAATTTGGCTGTGTCTATACTACAATCCTCTTCCTCAAGAGGAAATGCAAACAGAGCGCTCATTTGTAGATGGAGCACTCTCATTTGCATTTCTTCCTCGGATCCCTTTTGTGCAAGAGCCGTTCTTCCTCAAAAAATGAGGAAGAATGGCTCTTGCGCAAAAGGGGGTTTTTTGGACAAAAAGGAGACGTCTACATGGCACTTTTTTGCGCATAAACCTCTTGCACAAAAGGGGTCCGAGGAGGAAATGCAAATGAGAGCACTCCATATGCAAATGAGTGCTCCATTTGCATTTCCTCTTGCGGAAGAGGATCGTAGTATAGATGCAGCCAAAGTGTCTGGAGCTCAGCCATAGTCAGGATAGGATGCGAGACCTCCACAGCAATTTGGCTCTGGAGAGACTGAGGTCTTTTTGAGGTGGACTCTTTCTGTAGAAATTGACTCAGTGTTCTGTGAGTCTTCTCTGTGGATTTACCCCAGGTGAAGATGCCAAAGTTGACAGGGAAGTGTGTTCAGTCAGTGACCAATGTCTGAGGGAGAGGGGGATCTGCTCTGGATCTGGGGCCAGTTGGAGGGTCACTGAGAGTCTCACTTTTAGTTCTCGATTTTTCTTGCCTGTCCCATAAAAGCTGCACAGATGAAACAATTTTGTAGGGTATGAGGCTCTCCCAAGCAGCAGTGGGAATGCCTGATGCTGACCAGAGCGGCCTCCCGGCAAGAGACACATTGCTTGAGAGCCTGGCATACCCCAGGGCAACAGTATGTAGGCGTGGAAGGTTTCCCCTCCTCAAAGGGGAAAAGGATCAGAAGAATGTCCCCCTAAATTCTTAAATAAGAATTAAATAAAATAACTAAAGAAAAAACAATAAACTAAAGAAGGGTAACTAGGCTAAGAGACTTCAAAAGTCAACCACTGAGTAAGGCTGCAACAGCTGAGAAGGAACTGGAGGTGGTTCACCCACACAGCACTTGGTAGCCTCAGAGAGTGGCACCAAGAAGTGTAGGGCTCATGTGCAGGCTAGACAGGCACTACTAAAAAAAAAATCTCCAGTTAAAGCAATGTGTGTGCACTGTAAGTCAGGGGTGGGGAACCTTTTTAGGGTTGGGAGCCACACACAAACGAGACACAAGCCCCCAGAGCCTACGGGGGCCCAGCCTAGAAGATTTTTTGTGCTCCGGCTCCCTGGTGGGCAGCAGAGTGGCTGGAGTGCCAGCATGGGTTTCCCAATACGGGGTGGGGGGCCCTGAGCTTTAGGGGCTGGATACAGGCAAGCCAGGGCCCTCATCTGGCCCCTGGGCCTGAGATTTCCCACCCCTGCCTGGTTGGAGGAATTCAGGGGTGACTGGCCACGTGATCCCCCGCAGCCTCGGCAAGGGCCGGGACAACCCCCTTCTGCCCAGGCCCCACCTCTCCCTGCTCCTGCTTCACCCTCTCCCTGCCCTTGCTCCGCCTTTTCCCCCAACTGGGGTGCCCTGGGAGATTAGCGGGGCCGATGCTGGCAAGCACCCCCCACACTCAGCAGCAGCAGTGGAGGTGGGGGAAGGTGACTCTATTGCTTTGCTCCCCCAGCTACTGCATCACTCCGCTTCCCAACAGGAAGTGTGGAGTGGTCCTGCCCCCTCCTCTAGAGCAGCATGGCCAGGAGAGCAAAGCAGTGGGGCCATCTTGCTTCACTGTTCCCACTGCTGCCAGTGAGTGTGTGGGGGGAACCCCTGCTATGGGTGCCAATCCCCTCCCCCCCCCCGCCAGCTGCTGGCTGGCCTCCCCACCAATGGTGTTTGGGGGCATGTGACCCCTCATACCTCCCACATGTTGACCCTGCAGGGAGCCCAGGCTGCTCCTCCCAGACCACCCACAGAATTCTTGGCCCTCTTCCCCCTCTCCCCCCGATTTATTTAGGGTTATATAGTACAAATTACAGGCCATGAATTACTGTTTACCATCCCAACCTACCCATGACTTTTACTGAAAGTACCCATGACTAAAATATAGCCTCAAGCATACAATGTCACCTTTCTCCCCTTTGTGGGTTTTCCAGACAGTTGGTAGCTGTCTGGGATGGAGAAAGAATAATTTCCACAGGCCTGGTAGGCTGAACACATAAGCAGGAAGGAATGAAGAATGGCTCCACCCTTAATGTAGTTGGGCTGGTGCCAGTTATTGGTCTGGTGCAGTGTACTTTACTAGCACGACGGTGGTGCATGACTGGGAGGGTCAAAACCAGCCACTCAGCTGCTCATGGGGCAGCACGGCAACATGCTGCCCTTTGCTCAGGCAAACCAGAATTTAGCCCATGACATTTGTTTTTTCCCCTGAACATACCTGGGAACAAAGCTTGTTCACTACAACATTTGCAGAAAGTGAACACATAAAGGGTACAAACAGTGACAAATTCCAGTTTTGATCTGAGTAAATATTCATGGAAGAAGCTCTGAGAGCTTTACTCAGTTGAATGCTTTACATTTCTACAGCGCTTCCCTTCTGATGCTCTCTGGGGGTTTTATGAACATTAATGAATCTAGTCTCCTATGCCAGGTACATATGCATAATTACTGCTTAAAAGTTGGCAAACTGAGGCACAGAAAGGCTAGTAAAAAGTCACAGAGGGGGTCATGGACAGAGCTGGGAACAGAACACAGGGGGCCAGGGTCTGATCTCACTGACACCTAGTATCACACTAATATAAAGCTATTGACTCAGCAGTGTTACTCTTCATTTACAGCAGTGTTAATGAGAGAAAAATCAGGGCCTAGTTCTCCTGACTCCCTCTCCGGTACTTGAGCCACAAGCTTGTTCTCTGTCTTCAAATGGTCTCTCTCACTTCTGCCCTCAACACTATATTTTCACTCTTCTCCCTGCCTGCCTAGTATCTGCTGGTTCAAATCTCTCACTGGTCTCAGTGCTTTTGATTTTTCACTTTGCCCTGTCCCACTCCTTCTTCTTTTCTTTTCTTAGTAACTGCTCACCCCCTTTCTGTGACCCTCTCTCTGACCAGCTGCTCTCAAATTCTCTCTTCTCTGATCTCCTCAACTGTCTCTTTTCAACTGCTGCACAATATTCCAGCCCCCACATCCCATCTGCCTTTTAAAGGTTTCTCATAAGCAGGGGCTTCTTTTTTCACAATTCTTTTCCTTTACAAAATCCAGGTCACTTGAGAGAGAGGATTCAGATGTAGTGGGATCTAACCTGGGGTCCTTATCACTCTAAACTGCGGCCCTCAGCTGTGTCAAGAAGGAAAGTGTATTTGATTATGAATGGAAATGTTTGAATCAGCAATGCAGAGAGGTGATACTGGGCACTGCCTCCTACTGTGTCCCCCACAGCCCCGGCACACCTTTGATGTCAGCTGGGGGTGCTTTGAGTAGCTTGCAGTTCCTTCCCTGCTGCTGCTGCTTTCTCTGTGCCCCCAACAGACTCCCTGTGCCAGACACTGTGAGAAGGTAAGTGTAGGAACTGGTTATACCAGCTCTGTGCCTTCCCCTATATGGGTAAAATGGTGAGCTGGGGACGTGTGAGTAATTTCTGCTCCTTTTGCACTGCCTTGTTCCTTGTCCTTTTAAAAATATCTGGCTCTCAAGATTAAAAGTTTGGACACCATCCTTTTAGGGCAATGCTCAGATTCACAGGGGCTCAGTGAGTAAAAACAGATGATTGGGCTGTGTGTGTGTGTGTGTGTGTGTGTGTGTGTGCGTGAGAAAGAGAGAGAGAGACAGAGACAGAGACAGAGAGAGAGAGATCGATCTCCGGTGTCCTGAATTACAAGATACATTTGGAAGTCTGGACCACTTCTTCCAGTGCCAAAAGATCAGACGAAGACACCCAGCCACTGGATCCCACCCTGTGAGAGAGAATGCAACTTTCGCCTTCAGAAACTGTTCCGTGGAGAGCTCAGGGAGTTGCAAGCTGACGGGCCCTGCAGTGTGAATCCATCAACTCCTTTCACGGCCTTAGGTTTGTCACATAGACATCCCACCCCCTTCCATACGGAGTAGAAAGGTGGAGCCTCTCTGAAATGCAGCTCCTTTAATGACGCTGAATGATCTCAGATAAACATGTTTCCCACCCAACCAAAGTTCATGTGCAAAATTATGCAGCCTTCATTAGCAGCCTCATCTCAAAGCACATGGGCAGCTTCTGAGACTCATAGTTACCATTTGAGACTGTAATCAACATTTTCTGAATAAGTAAGTGATTACTCTCCTCTACAGATGATACGTATGATGGAACCCATCCTGTGCCACAGAGCAGGCTTCCCTTTGCATTAATGTGTGGTCCTGGCATGGACAATTTCATACTTTCAATGTCTTAGGAAAGCCTGAACATAGGTTGTGGGGAGTGGGGTTGGAAGTGGGTGAGGTCACTGGGTGAGATAATATACCGGTTTTTCTTCTATGCAAGACCTGGTTCAAATTCTGCTTGGGCATGAGTGTAATGCCACCTGTCTGGCAGTGTACAAGTTTCACGTAGACCCTAAATGTGAGGTAGTGCCTGTCTCTATCTACCAGTGACCGTGGGCTACTCGCTTAAAATTCTTCAGCAACAATCCTGAACACTTACAGACCAGTCACCATACATGAACATGCCCAGACTACACACTGAGCACCCTCTAACCCCAGGGATACATGAACATACATACACATATATACACAGCAGCATACACAGATACATAATATGCACATATGTATGGCCATACACACACCAGTGCATTTATACAAGTGTGCACACGCATGTCTGCGCTCTTCAACGCATACATGCATGTGGACACCTCCTGCCATGTCCACACCCCTCAGTCCACACAGGCACACACAATACAATGTACATCCCCCCCCATGTATACAAACACACAAAATTCCTACATACCATGTACCTCCACATCCATAAACACACAATATGTGCACTCATGCTCAGGCAGTCCTCATGCATACACATACATTCTTGCTACTGCAGTTACACAGGAGTTAATGCAAGGAGGGAAAGGAAAGGAAATTAAAAATGAAAAGTAGAAAGCCCAGCACATGATTCTTCTCCTAGCACATCTGTGAATCCTGGAGCGCGAGAGTAATTGTCTGCAATGAGTCAGACCAAAGGCACAAGGAAATGGTTGCCATAGCAACCCCCTCCACTGCTCTAATTCAGCTTGGAATTAAAATGATATCAAATAATTCGCAAGCAAAGGGAATGTGGCAAAGTCACCGGGTACCAATCTCAAAAGTCCATCTGTATGTGAGCCTTTCCTGAGCCAATGTCAAGGGCTCCTTTCCCTTCAAGCATGGCTGCAACAGCAATCAGAAGAGCCAGAAAGGGGAGTTTAATGGATAACCCAAGGCCAGGCAAGCGCTTGCCTGTGCACAGGCAAGAATTGGCTCCCGGGCTGGAGTCCCACAGTAGAACGGACTTCAAGCCAGTGGATGGGGGGAGGGGAAATAAAGATTTCTCAGGGACATGCCCCCCAGTCTCTAAATGAAAAATCCATCTCAGTCTACCAGTCAGCCTGTCCCTTAGAAAAAAAAATCACCCCGAAGGAGGATCGTCCCAGCCAGCTAGAAAGCAGGAATGCTGCACAAATATTGGTCGTCAGTGGCAGGCTTGTTTCTCTGTTATACGGAGCTTTGCACGCTGATTTGCATAATTGCATACTCTTTTTTCAGAATAGGTGGTGCAATGCAAATCTCTGCTGCAACTGGTTGAGGGGGGTCTGATTACTATTATTACATATTTACCACCACACTAGTGACCAGTGGTCCTGGTCAGGATCAACACCTCATTGTGCTAGGTGCTAGAATACTGTTGTACAATGACATAGAGAGACAGTCACTGCCCCAAAGATCTTACAATGCCAAAAGAGAACAAAGGGCTAAAGGGAGGAGGAAAAGAAAACAATAGACATACAAGCACAGTTGTCAGCATGATAACCGGAGCAGATCTTGTTAGGTTTCCTTGGGAGTGTGGGTTCTTTCTGCTAACATAAATGACTCGTACTTTATTACAGGTTGGACCTGACTGGTCCTGAACGAGGGAATTTGTCGGACCAGGGGAGGTCCCTTGTCACCGACCGCCCAGCCCACCGTTTCTCCCTGCTGCCGACTCCACTTAAGAGCCCCGGTGCTGCTGTCTCTGGGCTCTGACTCCAGTCCAGCTGCTGTCAGGCTCTGACCTCAGCCCTGCTGCCGCTGGGCTGCAGTCGCCGCCGCTGGACTTGGGCTCTGGCCCCCCTGCTGCTGGTCCAGCCAGAGCTCCCCGTCTGCTGCCAGACCCACTGCTGCCGGTCCAACTGGGGCTCCGGGTCGTCAGCCTGGTTATGGCTGTCCAGCCTCATCTGGGGCTCCTGGCCTCCAGACTCCTGGTCAACTCCCTGGCACTGACCACCGGGGCTCTTTGGTCCAGCAACTTTCGTGGTCGTGCTGGACCACGGATGTTATTAGACCAGAGAATCCCAGATTGCAGAGGTTGAACCTCTACTAGATCCTGGGCTTAGCTGCTGCTGTTTCTATTTGTATTGATTACTTAATGCATCTGAGCCTAATGCTCCTTGTTTGGTATTTGAACTCTTACTAGGAGGGGGGTTTTGCCATAGTACATAGCTGTCCTACCCATGGACTGCCAGGACCCCCTTGTGCTAGGTGCTGTACAAACACAGCACAAAAGAATGGGTCCAGCTCCCAAGGGCCAAGGGCTAACAATCTAAACATAAGACAGAGGGTAGCATATGGGTACAGACTAGTAGGAGATTATAAGGAAGCAATGAGGCAGTACTGGTCAGCGTGATCAGTGGTGCACACCAGCACACCTGGGGCTGCATGGGCTAAGTCAGCCTTAAGCTCTTCTGCTGTAATAGCCCTGTAATGGAGTTTGCACTCACCTCTTGTGAGCATCATCCCTTGGCCAAGTGCATGTGCTTGCACTCTTTCGGCCAGCCAGTCACCCAGTCTGCCTACTTGGAGCTCCAAAGAGGAACTGCTTGCTCTCTGTTCTGCAGCTCCTTTAAAATGATCTTCCTGGCCCCTGATTGGCTGTTTCCCCTGCAGCCACTGTAGTCTGCTTGGAGGCCCTCTCTATTGCCTTTTCTTGGGCAGCGTGTGGCAGGGCCACAAGCCCATCACAAGCCCATCACAAGCTCCAAAAAGTCTGTTCTGCCAACTGGGGATTGCTGGAGGGCAGTAGCCTTCTAGCCCCATCCCTTACCTCATTAAGTGCCCTTCCCAGACTCAACCGCTCACTTCCAGTGCACTGTCCTAGAGCAGTGATAGGCAACCTGCAGCCCATTGGGGTTCTGTGTGAGGCCCACAAGACATTTTGTTTATTGTTGATCACAAGCAGATTTGTCAGAATCTGCTGTATCTGTCTGCATATTTTTTTTCTTATCATTATTACTGAAGTGAGGCGAGTGCTGATTGCACACAACATTGACTCTGAGAGCCTCCGCATGCAATCAAACCACTGCTACATTTCTATCGGCACACCCTGCAAATTCTAGGTATGCAAGCAGTTAGCAAAACTACCCTATCCCGGGAGACTGTCTTCATTATGACAATCTTGCGGACCACTGAGATGAAGGAGGGCCATGCATACAGCCCTCTTAGTAGCCTAGGTTGCCCATCGCTGTTCTAAAGGCTATTGAACCACTGCCCAGTGCACTGACATGCTACTTTCCCTGCTCCGAAGTTGACTGCCATGCAGGTGTGGAAGAGGGAGAGGCTTGAGGAGCTGCTGTAGGATTGGATGGTGGGCAGGAGGGAGTGGCATAGAGATGGAAGCACCAGACATAGCAGCAGCAGGTAATGAGCAGGGAGCGAGTTACCTTTTTTCTGCCCAAGGTACCCAGGAATTTTACTGCTTTCTCTGCCAGTGGAGCACAATTCACTTGGCACACTAGGCTGTCTCATATCCAGTTAACACCCCGTAAGCACAGAGAAATCAAGGGCTGTGTTGTCACACACTGTAGCTGAGAATCATGTTACCACAGGACAGGGAAGGGGCACGCCTTTAGAATACAGCAGTAAGAGCTGGTCTACGCATGATTTTTGTATCCCTATATCCAGGGGCAGCCCTAGACTAGCTGCCAGCAACTGGCGCCCTAGGTGAACCATGCAATCAGCGCCCCCCCACCTCCAAACCCCTCAATGATATTGCGCCACCATTTGGCACCCCATTGAACTTGGCACCCTAGGTGACCGCCTAGTTCGACTATATGGATGGGTTGCCCCTGCCTATAACCATGTCAGTTTCTGAACCAATACAGTTGAAGTGGTGCATCTCATGTGGCTGCAGCTGTTTCAGTAGAAAGGTGCTTATGGCAATATCACTTATTCCTATACATTAAAGTGTCTTTGTGTCAGTATAACTGCATCCACACCAAGTGGTTGTATTGCTTTAATAATACTGGTTTCTAAACCAACATCACTAGAGTGGTACAAAACCTGGGTGTAGACCAACCCTACGTGATGCCACAGCAACAGAATGGCTGGTAAAGCCACCTGCGCCTCATCTCCCTGCCAGTGGGTAATAGCTTGAGTGAGGCTCAAGAGAGACTTTAAATTGGCGAGCAACCGCTTTTTCAAATGAAAGGCTTCCCAAAGGAGTGTTTATGAGCAAAGCGAGATTTCAACTGGCGGCCTAGAGGTGGAAGATTCTGCGTCCCACTACCAATTTCCCAGACTAGTCAGCTTCGCACACCTTTTGAAAATCTTACTAAGCTCTTTGGAAAATCTGGCTCCAAGGTGTGAGTGCTGTGCTCTTCATCTCTGAGCCTCAGGGTGCCTTCTGTAAAATGGGGAGAATAATCCTTCCTTGTCCCACCGTTTGGTTGCCTTCTCTATATAGATTATGAGCACTTGGAGGGCAGGGACTTTTCTCTTATTGCGTTTATGTGCAGGCCCAGTGTTGGTCGGGGTCTGGAGGCACAAGAGTCATACAAATAGGGGCTGGAGCTAGCATCAGCTGAAGGTAGGGAGGATAAGGCAGCTGCTGAAGGTAGGGAGCTGGGGCAAGTCCTCCAGTGGCTTAACGTATAAGGCATCAGCCTCTGGGTTTGTGGGTTTGAGTCCCAGCCCACCTTCCACGCCTGCCCTGGAGCAAAGGTTGATAGCTTTGAATTTAAACAAAGAGGAAGATTATAGGGTGAACAAAATATACCCTTAGCTTCTGAATCTCTCTTTTAATGCCCTGTCAGTTCTGCTGGGCATCTAAATCCAGGACTTCCCTTTGTGACCCCAGGCTTTTGAGCTCCCAGCTTGGCTTCCATCCTGGACCCAAGGCAACAGCAGCAAGGAGCTCTTGAAAAAGAGCCCATATTTGCTCATGCGCTGAATGGAGATCAGATGCCAGCCAAACTACGCATTCAAGGAGAAGGTCACGCAGCGAAAAAGACTGTCACAGGCAGCCCAAAGAGACAGCTAAACTCCCGTTCAGCCTCCAGCAGTTGCACTGGGACTCCAAATCACTAAAGGAATATGTCAGCAGCTGCAATGTGACTGCAGTGGCTTCCCCCTGAGAAGGATAAAGCCCCAGGTTATTGACTCACGTGGGAGAACAGTTGATGCAAAGTTACTTAAAGCAGGGTTAGGGAAAGCTCAATTACAATGTTTTATTTCTAGTGAAGTGAGTGCTAGCGCAAGGATTGATATCCTCAGAGACTACCTCCCTTCTTATTAATTATAATTAATATTCTAGCCCTTAGTTAACATTTGCACAATGCTTTGAAACCACAAAGTGCAATATATCTGATAGGTAATTTTAATTCACAAAAACAAATACAGCATAGGCAGTAGCCGTATAAGCTTCTCCCACACTGTTTCCTGCCTATGACTGATGCTGCATCCTGGCCAGTTTCAAAGGGCCCTAAATTGGCCAGAACTGGCCACTTGGGAATACATTTTGGAGTTGGGTGAGACCTCTGGGAGCCTAGAGCCAGAAAATAGTTCTATGCTGCTCCCCCTCACAGCACCTGGTGTAGGGGTATGGCCAAGAGCAGGAGAGAATGCATTACATGCTCTCTATTCTGACGATAGAGGACCATTGGAGTATAGCACAATTTAGAGCAGCCCCAGGGTTGCTCTAATTTACATATCTATAATCCAAGAGCTGCAAAGAAGGTGCACAGTCATCTTTGCCCCCATCCCTCTCAGTTCTTGCATCAATCTCAGTTTGACTAATGTGTCTTCACCCTGATCTGGAAGCAGCACCTCTAGGTGGGAGAAGGGAGTTCAGTCTCTAGATCATTCTGTCCTGGGCTTTATTATTGACCTGAGCTAAAAACATGGAAGAGTAAGGCTTTCATATCTCATGACCAGTCCCCCTCCAGTTCCTCAGTATCCCGCTCCTAATTATAATTCGCTGTCAGAATCCAGATTTACATCACCTGGTTTGTTTGACTTTGATGGTTTGCCTTGCACAGCACTGAAGGGAGTGAAATGCAGCTGCCAGAACAAAGGGCACACACCTCTTCATGTATTTGGCACTCCCCACAGGAAGAGCTGCTGTGAGTGCTTGCTCCTTGCAAGCACTGTTAGACTTGGAAATTATTACTGCACGTGTTATGGATATTTTGGAGTGTATTGGAATCTCCCCAAGCATCACTAAGTCAAGCATATGACAATTACTGCCACTGGCCGGATGGCAAGTCATTTCACATATGACTCTCTTTAAAATGGCATTACAAAAAAACCCCCTCCAAGCCTCTGTTTACATGACTCTGACATAACTTGTCCAATAACAAATCCATTGCATTATAGGCTATACTGGGAACAGCGCAAATTCAGACTGGTAAGAATGAAAGACATTATATACATGGATTCCTAAAGTGTGTTGCAAATGTAGGTTCCAGCCCAACAACTGGATCCCTACAGGCAGATCCGTATACCTGTGCTGAAGTCAATGGGGCCATGCAGGAGTGGATCTAGTTGCAGGCTTTGGCACCGGTGTAGAAAAATTACTTTGCACATCACTGTTATGCCACCACCTCTCAGGTAAAATATGGCAATTCTTAAACAGTGTGCTACAAAACAGGGAGAGAAGAATACCAGAGCCAATGGAAAGTGTTGAGGGGATTTAAGTACGTAGGAAGTAATTATCCATTTGGAACTGGCCATGTCTTTCAAACACTTCTACCCATGACAAGAATCATGGTATCTCTGAGGAATACAAGTGATCAAGATTTTATTTTTAGGTCTCAGTTGAAAACATCATGATCCAGAGGCTTAAAGGTACTTAGGCTCCTAAACTCCTCATATTAAAGCCATTCTATGTTCTTGATCATCTTAGTTGCCATCTCTGAAACTTTGTGAGTTCCACTATATATTCTTTTTGAAATGGGGTGACCAGAATCAAAGTGATTTCAAGGTCCCTTTCTTGAGCAGTAACAGCTAATTTAGAACATGCACATCATTGTATATGTGTAGCTGAGGCTATTTTTTCTAATGTTCAGAGACTGCTGTGGACTGAGGGCTGCTCTGGCTGGGCCAGGTCCCCCATCTGCAGGATCCCACATAGTCGGTTAACTGGTCAAATGCAACGTTTAATGGGTTAACTGATTTAAGCAGGCTTTTACATCACTAGTTAATAGGTAGCAGGTTTATTATGAATAAATAACACACAATACAAAACTTATCCTTGGAACTCATTGCCATGGGTTGTTCTAACGGCCCAACGTATAACTGGGGTCCAAAAAGAACTAGATAGATTCATAGAGGATTGGTCCATCCATGATTGCTAGTGAAGGTGGTCAGGGACATAACCTAATGCTCTGTGTGACCCTAAATTCTGACAGCTGGAAGCAAGGAGGGTAAGACAGGATGGATCTTTCCAAGATTGCCATGTTCTATATACTCCCCCTGAAATCTGGGGACTGGCCACTGTCAAAAGCCAGGATCCTGAGGTAGGTGGATCATTGGTAGGGCACAGTATTGCTGCTTTTGTGTTCTTAACTTCAATAATTATATTCAAAATCTGAAAACTTTGAAGGACAGACTGTCAAGAGGTATAAATAGTCAAAGCTCTATTAACTTCAGTAGAACCATGATAATTTACACCACCTGCCCTTTGCAGTCTTCACCCAGTATGGACACAAGCAACCTCGTCTGTGATCGTGATCTTCTTACCCAGTACCACTACCTAATGCCAATGCAATCAGGACATTATAATTTTTACCACCCATGTCATCTCACCCTGCTCATGAGGAGATGCAGAGTCTCTTACAGATTTTAAAGGCAGCCTATCCACTTAAAAAAAGAAGGAGAAGACTGATGGACAGTGAAAATAATCATTTGACCTAGAAGCTACATCTAGCGTGCCGTCTAGTCCAACTTCCTGAATTATACCATGTTTGATTTAATTATTCTTAAACACTCTTTGGTCGATGGCTGTCTCTAGTTACAGTGACTCTATAACCTGTTCTGGCAACTTGTTCTGTTACTGAAGTTATAAAATTCCCCCTAACATTTCAACTATTTTTTCCTATTTTATTTTAAGCACAACAGAAACTGCCAATTGCCACCTTACGTTATCTCTGCAGTTTCAGCTGGAGGTGGTATGTACTGTAAATTGTTTAGAATTGCTCTGATTTGTTAAATAGCGTCTCCATTTTCACCCCAGTGGTAAGTACTGGATAATTGCAGAATTTATATAGAAATGTGGGAGCTTTTGGAATAAAGAGCAGGTGACCCTACCAGCATCCTAAAGTTAGAGGACAAAGAGCTCATTGGTATCAGACAGTGAGTTTCAGCTGATAGACAAGTTGAATATACCCCAGTGCACTAATTTCATAACCTGTATCTAAAAAGTGTCATGTATGATATCAATACAAAGCTAATATCATACTGATCATTAATATTATTAGGTGGTGCATGCATGGAGGAAAATTTAAAGTCAAACATATTGGGTATTATTCTCTTAAAATGTGTCTGTCAGGCAGGGCTAAAGTTATCCCACCCTAGAATAAGAGATTGCAGTTCTGTCAGAGAGGTATTTCCAGACAACAGGAATGCAATATACATAGAAGGTAGCATTGAGTGGGCAAGGAAAGGAGACAACCTGTCAGCATTACAGAAGGGAGAGGAGATTGCAGAAAACAGGTCAATTTCCAATTAACAAACATCAGTGAAAGGAGCTTCACCAGGAGACTCCACGTTGCCTTTCTGAGAGACTGATTGAACATTACATTGGTGGTAACTCAGAAAAATCCAGTTCAATGGTGCACTGGACTATAAAGAGAGGTGCAAAGAACCACAAGGTTCAGCTAAGACAGCAGAACCAACTACTCTAGATTTTCTGGGAGATGCTGACCACAGGAGTGGTTAGTCAACTTGCTGGAAAAGATAGACCGATAAGGAAACTACCTTGAATAAAGGCTGTTGCTTGCTCTGTTAAGTCCTAGCCTTTAGAAAGCATTCTTATTTGCTTGTAACCACTTCTAACTATCCTTTATATTGGAACTCACTTTTTGTTAATAGACTTGTTTTACCTTGAATCTAAGCCAACCCAGTGCTGTGTTTGATTTAAAGTGAATGGTCACTCCAGTTAATGTTGTAAGCTGCTGGGGACTGTACCTTTAAAGGAACAAACAAACCTTAATAATTTTCTCTGAATGGTCCAGGAGAGGGCTGAACATTGCAGAACACACGGTTTGGGGAAATTCAGGGTTGGGGAGGGGCATTGGGACCATCTTGCCAGTTATAACTAAGACTGGGGGAAGCCAGAGTGTGGCAGCAGGATAACAAGCTGGTTGCTGGAAAGAGAGGGCTGCTTAACACACAGACACCCTGTGCACACTTGTCTGCTGGCTGGAGCATCCAGTCATGCAACTACATCAGAAGAGCATTTTCAGACACTCAGTATTACAGGGCAGGCAGTGACACAACCCGTCTCTGGTCTGGATGGCATCCTAGAAGATGACCAGGTGTTCTATAAATGTGAGATCATTATCTTCCAATAATGCCCATGGAATTCAGTGAAACGCCTTCAGAGGGGGCCCAAGGCTCAGATTTACAGGAAACAGTAGGAATTTACAGAAGAGAATTTCGAAGTCAGCAGAATATCCACTTCACCAGCTATGGTCAGTTTCCAGCTCTGCTGGTACTGAAGGTACAGGCATATCTCATTCTTTTGAAACTCAGTGTAAGCACCACAAATATTCCATTGACCCCAAGGCAGCACAATGATCTCAAAGCTCCAAAACTATCCACTGTGCAAGCTTTCTGTTCTACAGTCAAAGACTACACCAATGCATAGACTCATAGATACCAGCAATGGAATTTGTCTTGTTAATTCACCAAGTCCCTCACCCTGCACCCAATGCAGAATTGAGCCTACTGTATATGTTCGAGTGCTTTGTCCAGTCTAGTTTTCGATATCACAAGTCATCCCTCTCTTAGGAAGATAATTCTGCAAGTCTCACTGCAAGGAAGGTTTCCCCTGAAAGACATTGTACCCTCTTATTTAAAAAAAAACCCCAAACCCCTTGTTCTTGGCAGTTCCTACCTGCAGCAATAGCCGTCTTCCCATCCACGGACACAGCAACAGATGTGCTCACTGTCACCACGTCTGGTTTGCCACCTCCCTCTGTCAAGACACAGATGTAGCAAACTCAGTTATTTTCCCTCTGTTTCCAGAGCTCTTTACTTTCCACAGAGAAAAAAAACACTGGGATCACTGAAGTAGCCAGCTCTGACACAGACTGTGCGTGAGGAGGTCACATGATAATGGTGCACAAAGGATAGCCCAACACTGAAAAGCTCAATTCTAGCCTCATGTCTGCATCTCCCAGAATACTGAAACATCCTAAATGGTTGTTCAGAAGTTTTGGGTTCAGTTAGGCCTAGAAGAATATCACACAAGTAAGCCAGTCCTCCTTGTTTTCTGGGTGCCTCAGTGCTCATTACACCTCATGCCACTGATGCTTCTCCGTGTGCATGTCCTCTACACTGTCTTCTACTGAGAAGGTATATGCCAGCTGCCCAGATTTCTCCAGAATGCATTGATACGCACACAAAGTTGGGCAGTGTCGTGTGAGCGAATGGACACGCATGCTTCAGCAATTATTGTGAGGCATAAAAGCAAGCACAATTCTAACCTTGGACTAGATTGTGCCATTTATAGAACAGCTCTGCATAAAGGACCTTGTGGCCCATGTACTCTGTCCCTTGAGGGGCACAGGAGGGGTTGTAGTTCAGGTAGGCATAACCTCTCCCAGGGCTTCCTATGTGCACGGAAGACAGAGCACTAAGACAGAGCTAGTTGCTTCTGTGGATGTATCAGCCCTACTCGGAGGAAGAATTTCTACCCTTAAATCCCCTGAGCCAAGAAAAGACCATCACAGTCTGGCTCCGTGAGGGCTGTGGATACACTGGATACAAAAGCCATGATTGCCCATGTTGTCTGATGGGAACTGCACTTTAGGCAGCGTGCCATTTCCTAAATTGAACTCAGTCATTTTAGTCTGTGATTGTCCTAGGGACGGGTCACGGTTGTGTAGGGTTTATGATTATATTGCATTTGCTCGAAACAAAAAAACAGGGCCCACGGTTTCTTTTTTACACAGTTACCAGGGACATTTTGAAGGTCAGTATTTCTGAGCGTATTTATTCTGCCACTCATTCCTTTGCAACATATTGTAGAGTTCAGTGCTTTGCCCCAGCAGATGGATTAGGTCTTTTTTACTTCCTCATAGTCCCAGCATTTGTCATTGTCTTATGTCTGCCATCATCATTCTGGTCGGTGTTGGATGCGTCCTGAGCATGACTTTGCAGCTGCATTATGTGTTTTAGCCCTGCGGTGTGAGTGGATTTTTTTGACTGAAGTCAGACCGACTTGCACAAGGGCACAGCACACATCTAGAGAAGCACTTGCAAAACACAAGGCCTTCCCTGCCAGATGATGTTCATATGCTTTGAGCCTGAGCCTGCCCTCCTTGTGAACCCAAAACTCTCTATGATGCCTGTGGGGGGAAGGGGGAGATTCAGTTAGACAACAAATGAAGGCTCAAACTCTCTGGAGGGAGGTATGTGAGGTTCCTGGTCCTCCGGGTCATATACGTAGATACAGAAAGCATGATCTTATGGTGAAGGCATTAGACTGGGGACTCATGAGATCTGTGTTCCACTCCCAGTTCTGGTACAGACTTAATATGTAACCTTTGGGCAAATGACAGTCTCTCTGTGCTTACAATTGCTCATCTGTAAAAAGGAATATAACTAAGGGTCTACCAGGTTTGCAGGTCTGAATATCACATCACAGACCACGAAATCCCTTGAAGTCTGGTCTCCAGCTACCCAGCTCCAAAGGCACAGAGGCCAGCAGCACAGATGTAAGGATGACAATACTGTACTATCCCTGAAATTAGCTATTTATGCTGTGAGCCACCCTTGAAAAATGTGTGATTTCTCTGTGATTTCAGATGACCCGTAAGAAAGCTGTTCTTCCTTCCTCCCCCCACTCTTTGTCTTGTCTATTTAGAACATGTTTTTTTGGGGGCAGGGAATGTCTTTACCTATGTGTCAGTGCTTTGGACAGTGGAGCCCTGAGCTTGGTCGTAGCTAAGAGATACCATCAACTAAACAATGATCAGCTTTTACACAGTCCTTATCAAGGCTACGCTACCTTTGGCATCAGGTAGGGTACAGGTGAACAAGGACCGTTCGCAGGATCTGTCCCACAGTGACTAGCAACTAGGGATGTGAAAAACTGTGTAATTCGGTAACTGTGTAACTGCTAAAAATCTGATTGGTTACACAGTTCCATGCGCTGGGGGCTCTGCAGTATAAAGCTTAGCTTTATACTCCAGAGCCTGCAGTGAAGTCTCCTCCCTGGGAGCAGAGTGGGCAGCTCTTGCCTGCCCAGCTCTCTGGGAGGAGGTTTCGCTGCCCTGCCACAGTGAAGCCACCTCCCCAGGAGACGGCTGACACCATTAACTGATAAGCATCAGCTTATCGTTAAACTGTTAATCGGTTAAACTTTAACATCCCTACTAGCAACTGATACCTGGTCCCAAGGGTTACTGCGCATAGTGGATGAAGGTGCGGGCTGCTCTCATATTGGATGCTGCAGGGATTTCCATGCGGGGTGCCAATGCCTGGCTCTTTAAGCTTTGTTCTCTTGCAAAAAGCAATGCAAATTGCATGTAGTCTGGCACATGATGCCTCCTGCCACATGATGCCTCCTGCCACGACTGCTACCTTTGCCCTTCACTCTGGTGTTTATCCTTTCAGTGAGGTGTCTACTTGGGTGCAGGGAGGAGGAGAGAACATGGATTGAAGGTTTAGTGTTTTCTCTCCCCCTCCCTTTATACACTTGTTTATCTTCTGGATCCCATCCTCATTTTCTTCTCCGTGCTGCTCAATTCCCCACCCACCTACCCTCCCACCACAATGCTACAAAAAGCTCTTGCAGAGAAAGCGCTGCACTCTGTGACAATGCCTGAGCGCAGAGGGTTGGGGAAGAGCACAGAGGGGATTTCTGCCTCTGTTGTACGAGTGTCACATAGTACTTTGTTCTGATTTTTCTTCCCAGGTTCTCCCGTCCTCCTCCACCCTTGCAGAGGTCCCTGCAGGCTCTGGAGATCTCACAGGGGCAATCACATACTGGGCACAGACACAACAAAGCTACAAGTCAGCTGTCACTTGGGCTCCTCACTCACATTACACAGCCAGCAGGAGAGTCAGCGTGTTTGGTGGGGACCACTGAAATACTTTGGATGAGGGGAATGAAATTCCCCTTCCTCCTGTGAAAAGTTCATTTTCCCACTTGGGAAAATTTTTGTGGAAAACAAAGAAAAGCGACTCCTGGAGAAAGTTTGCTTCATCCCACCTGTCCCTCTGCTTGTGTCCTACCTGACTGTCATTCAAATCATTCCAGCCAAGCCTACCTGCCTTTCCTCTCCTTTGCCACACATTTCTCCCCCCCCCCCACTATATCCCCTGACGTGATTCCTTGTCTTCCCCTGCACAGGAGACTCATGTATCTTTCAGCAGCCCAGTCCTACTCCGGACCCTGCATCCCCACCCATCCCTCACCTCCTCATCCACATCTTGCTGTAAGAGGTCTGCCTCTTTCTGGGCTAATAAGTGTCCTGAGGATGGCTCTTACCATTTGCCACTGGGCAAGAGCTCAGTCTTTCAGGAAGAGGATAATGAAGATGAATGGGATGGGGACAGGGCATGGGGAACTATGAGTGACAATTTTTCTCCAGCTCCCTCCTTTGCTCTAGTACTCAAGTGAGGGTTACCTGAGCCCTCTTCTGAGGTGATGCTGTAGATGAAGCTCCCAGGGGGATGCTCAGCTGCTCGGCGATACCACAGGGGGAAGTGATCCATGGTGAAGATACTTTCCTTGTCCCCCCGGGTCAGGAACTTCCTGTAAGGAAGGGAAAAAAAAAAGGTGAAAATTGTCATCTTCATCTGGGACAGGGAAACCCACGTCTCCTTTCTCAGCTGCATTCAGCACAGTGCCGGCCTGGGGGAGTTGTTCTGCACTTAGCGAGGGCACAGCAGTGTCAGGATGGTTGCAGGCTGGTGATATACTAGAAACTTACATTCGGGTAGCTCCTCTCATTCCCTTCCCACCCATGCCTGGGGAAATGTACAGTCTATGTGTGGTGCACAGGTTTTAGTCACTTCATCCATGCCTGGGGGAATTCTGCACCAAAAATGAAAAATTCTGCAAAATTCTGCATATTTTATTTGTCAATATAACATGGTTATCACTCCAGCTTCAATTATTTTGGTAACGTACTTCAAAATATCTGTCAACAAGTACGTCAACAATACAGACAGCAGTGAGAGAGATTTCCCAAGGAGTAAGGAGTTAATCAGACCCCTACCACCACCCAGTTCCAGTTGGGAGGAGCTAGAGGGGGTTGCTTGGGGGTCCTAGAGCTCGGACACCTACACTCCCATCCCCCCAGAGCCCAGCTGCAGGGCACCCCTGGCCCAGACATCAGCATCCCCTTTCCTCACAAAGCCCAGCTGTAGGTCAGCTCCCAGGCCAGATACCAGCATCCCCCATTCCTCTCAGAGCCTATGGAGCAGCCCCCGGGCCAGACACCAGCACCCTCAGAGCTTTACTCCACCCAACTTGTTTACTGTCCCCGCAGGGGACATGGTGTGGTGCAGCCTGGCCCTTCCCCAGCCTTTTCCAGAGCTGGCTGGATCTCTCAGGTCCTCTCCTGTCCCAGGAGAATGAGGATCAAAGAGTGTGCAGCCCCCTTTGCTGCTAGGCTAGGTGCTCCTTAAGCCGAGTTCTGCAGAACCCTGCAACCCCTAGGCAGAGGCCAGAAATTCTTCAGGAGAAATGGGGAATTCAGCAAATTTCTTCATTCTGCAGTGGCTCAGAATTCCCCCAGGAATAACTGCTGGTGTGAAAGGGTAGCAGCACAGAGCTACACCATAGGGAAGAAAGTGAACCATGTCTAATAAACTGCAGGGACAAATTTAGAGAGGCAGAACACATTGGCTGAGAAATTAGGGCCACCGTCTCTTCTTTCACAGGAAGAGCTCTGGCAAGTCATAAAGTCGCTGTCCAAGATGCTTCACTGGGGAAGGATGAGACCTGTAGATGAGCCATTTGAAGGAACCCACATTTGGAGCTGCATGGAAGGTTATCAGCAATGTCTTTCCCCCAAAATGATTGGGAAGAAATCAGTGCCTCCTTTCTCACTATTACAGACATGGCCTTTGCCTTGGAGGCTGGGTTATGGTAAGGGTCTACACATAGGACTGACCAAGAAAGGTCAGCTAATGCAGCATGTTGCAGCTCATCTCAGAGTCACAGAAGAGAGTCTCACACCTATGCACAGTGCCCCTACATTGGACTACCCATCCAATCCCTTTAAGGTTCTAGTGCTGATCTACAAAGGCCTCAATGCACTAGGCCTGACAACCACAATGATGGTCTCTCTCCACCAGCAGTTCTCATTCAAGAGTCCCAGGCCACAAACCCGGGGCACAGAGTTGAGGTGTTGCTGTGTGGGACTGGAGCCCAGGGCCCTGAGCCCCACCAACTATGTCTGAAGCTGAAGTCTGAGCAGCTTAACTTTATGTGGCCTTCTGTGGCATGGGGCCCCCAGCAACTTCCCTGCTTGCCACTCCATAACACCGGCCCTGGCTTTTATGTGCAGAAACACAATTGCAGCACTGGTGGGTTGTCGAGTTTTTATAGCATGTTGGAAAGGCCTCAAAGAGAAAGGCTGAGAACCCCTGCTCTACACAACCCTTCCAGAATTCTCCATTCCACAGAGACACTACAACCAATAGAGCCTCATATCAACCTGTTGGCTGCCAAAAAAGTGCAATGAGGCAAAGGAGCCTTGATTATAGAAGACCATGCTGAGTCTACATTATTTTTTTTTAAGAACAAGTCATGCCTCTCTGCAAAGATCTAACCCCTCAGTAGAGATGATAAAGTACACTGTCAAATACAGGGTAGCAGCCCCAGATAAACTGGTCCTTACATATTCCATAAGACACTCGTTGATATCCCCAATAGAAGGAGAATATAGTGGTCCATTTGCATTCAAGCAAGAGAAAATTATTTTCAAATAAGGCACAAGGCACCTAAATACAATAGTGGCATGTGCTTTACAAATATTACTGCTCTGGACAGATAAGACAGCATTTAGGTTTGGGGACACATGGGAGGTTACAGAGAATTGGCTGCATGAACCAAGAGCCTGATTTCCTAGCTTCTCAGCTTCTTGGTTTCTGTTGAGGCATGTCGCATAGCTTGTATTAATTTTTCCAGATTGAACCACTAGGTGGTGCTGTTGTCCATATCAATGTCCACATTACACCCCACACACAGCTTGTTCAGCCACCATGTACAACCATTGATAGGTGGGGTGGGTATAGCTAATAAGTAACATCCTTGAAGCTGTAGCTCTTTACCTAGTTGAGTGAGCAAGTAGCATCTACCTCACTTAGCCCATCCCAGTGGGACTAGCAGTAATTCATGTAAGCCATCTCTAGTGTGGTTAAGAATGAGCTAAGAAACTGAAAAAGGAAGTGCACAGTAAAAATCTGTGCTATGTGGTACCCTGCATCTGAGAACAATCCTATATCCCAGCCCAGAGCTGCTGCAGCAGTATATCTGTTTGTAGCACTGTAGAGATTATGTTACCTCAGCTAACATCAGCAGTATCCGTGTATGAACAAGTGTTACCACATGTAGAGGGAAGGGATCTAGTTACCACAGGTAACAGCTGTAGTATTAAAGTATCAACAGGTGCCACGTGTAGGTGAGAGGGATGCTGGCAGTCTAGGTACTGTGTTAGGAGACATGACACATATCATTTGCAAGCGGGTCTAGTTACCCAATCCAAAAACTTTGGGGGAAAATGTTCAAAAGTGTATAAGAAATGTAGGCTCCTAAATGTCTGAATCACTTTGGAAAATGGGACTTGGTGCATTAGAAAATGTTACTCTCTGTCTGAATTCCTTTTAAAATGTTGAATCCCTTTCATGCATTCAGCTCCAAAGCACTAAATTAGGGCTGTGAAAGAGATCATGAGGAAGCCCTTTTATTTGCATGGTTGGGAAATGAAGACCCCTGCTTGTCTGACCCAGGGAATGTCTACACTATGGGATAAGGTTGAACTAAGATACACAATTTCAGCTATGTGAATTGCATAGCTGAATTTGAAGTACCTTAACTTGACTTTTGGCGCTGTCCACACTGCAGGAAGTCAACGGGAAAACACGGTCCCTTTGGCTTCCCTTACTCCTTGTGGAAGCAGGACTACCAGCATCGACCAGAGCGCCCCTCTCAGTTCAAATTAGTGTGTCTTCATTAGACCCGCTAATTCAAACCCTGAAAGATTGACAGAGGCAGCTTCAATCTTCTCTGTAGTGTAGACCTATCCTCAGTCAAGAACCAGAAACTGACTATGGTGCTCAGCAAAGGAGAGAAAGGGGAGGAGCCAGAGTTTAGTGCTAATGATCAGATCAAGAAGGGCAAAGGAGAAGTAATAAAGGATAAATGATGCCATTCTTACAGGACAGCAAAGGTCAAGGTATGGATGCTCCGGAGGGGTTTTTGCGCAATAAACCCCTATTGGAAAAAGCATAGTTGATCTGATGGCCATTCTGTGAATGACCATCAGAGCTTTCTTGCACAAGAGCGTTCATGCAGTGTGGACGCTCTCTTGTGCAAAAGCACATCGCTTTGAGGTCTGGACACACTTTTGCGCAAGAAGTTTTTGCACAAGAGCTCTTCCGCAAAAGGCTTCTTGAGCAAAACCCCTGCAGTGTAGACTAAGCCTAAAAGCATAGAAGAATGCTACGTGCCAGCAGCATAGGGCAGGGAATAAGTCCAGTTGAAGGTCTTGCTTCATATTTTCAAAGCACTCAAGGGCCTGGGCCCAGCATATCTAAAAAAATCACCTAAAGCTCTGGGATGAAGACTGTAAATGAGAAGTCCACTCCTTAGGCACAATGGAACTTTCTGCCATAATGGTGAAGCTCATCTGTTTGGGAAATGGAACCTTCCTTGGTGGAAGAAATTCCCAGAGGAATGAAGGACCATCGCCAACCTCACCACCTTCTGCTCCAAGTGCAGGGCGCATTTCTTCAGCCTACTTTCTAACAGGAGCTCAAAGCAGTGCGTGTTGTTCATTTAAAAATAACTCTAACCAAAATCCCACCAAACCAAAATCCTCCCCGGCACACACGATTCTCCATCTAGGGATAGGATGAGAGAGATAATCACATCATGTGACAGATGTTAGTCACATTGCTTAATGCACCCCTTGGAAGGCGCTCAGATTCTAGGATGAGGAGGGCAGTATAAGCGTGTGTATAGGATAGACTATCCAGTAATTGAGACTGCTAGGGGAATTGAGACAGGCAGGCCATTACTAGCCAAGTTGGAACGTGGCCCAAAAGCTAAAGCATAGGCCCCCTACATTCTCACAAAAAATGTCACTGGAGATTCTCTGGCTGTGATGTCCTGGGGACAGCCCTTCTATTTCCTGATCAGGAGTTCAAAACAATCAAAGAAGAGATTATGTGTCTCAGAAAAATGAGCTTACATTTCACATTGAAACCAGTGCATTCTGGGAAAGGCTTTTGCCATATCCCAAACAGAACAAGCACAAAAAATGTGCTGCACCCCATCTTTTAGGACACATTAGACAGAGTCACTCCACTATCCCCTGGTTGCTTCCCATTCTGTTCTCTGTAACCCTGGATACTGTTCAAGGCACAGTGGCAATTTCATGGTGCTAGAAGAAACTCCTCAGTGAAGTTTCATTTTGAGGACTTGCCTGTTGGAGAGTTTCTCAGACCCCACATACAGGAGGCTCCTCATGAGGCCAGCTCGAGTGCCCAGAAATGCCATCTCGACCCCCTGCTCAGTCTCACTGCAGGAGAGAGAGAGAGAGAGAGAGAGAGAGACCCACAGGGGCAGATATTAGTTTTCATACCTAGAGCTAAGCCTGCCATGTAGTAATGGCTTCCAAAGTTGAGATTCAGAGGGAAACACGTTGGTGTGGGAAGTTTCTTAAGCATTTAGGACCAAATTCCTCTGTGATATAATGCCTCTGACTTCAGTGGGTTTATACCAGAACTGACAGAATAGAAAATCCCAGTGGGAATTAGGCTTATTATGATGTTACCATTCCTTCTCACATTCACACTTCTGTGATTTGTTCATTTTGTCCCTGTGTAGAGATGACAAAGTCCTCTACTCCTGCTCAGTCAGCTGCAGGCCATTTACACGTAGTACTGGGGAGGAAGAGAGCCAATTAGTGCCAGTTGGGCTCATATTTTTTGTGATACTCCAATAAGAGCTGGACTCAGACCAATTCACTTTATGTTGCTCAAGGAACAGGTGCCACATGGAGACAAAGCTTAGTCACTGCTGTCCTTGGGTGTGCTCTGAACTCATGACTTTTAAAGTGTCCGTTTCTGTATCTATTACCAATACCTCAAATGTGAAACTCCTCCTCTTTGGAGTCTGTTCCTAAGAGGGAGGTCGACATCCTGCTTCTGTTTCTGTGATCAGCTTAGTGCTATGTAAGGATCTATTATGGGCTCAACTGGGACAAAGGGAATAAAGTTGCTCCTTTAGCGTGGCTCTAGATCTTTCACCAAAAAGTCAGAAGACCCTGTTCCAGTTCCCAAGAAGACCATGGGATCTGAATGAATTTCAGCTGCCTTTTCACATATACTTACTCGGACATGTTGAGAGCCAAGGTTGTCCAGTAAGCCTCCATTGGCGCAGTTACCACAGCATCAAACAGCACCTCCTGGACCAACTCCTCATCACCTGAGCAAAAAAACCCCCCAGACTTGAAGAGAAGTGGAAAGAATGTCATCCCTTTGCTTCCTAGGGGCACATCTACACAGCAGGGCAAAAGCTGAATTAAGATATGTAACTTCAGCTATGTCAATTGTGTAGCTTAAGTCGAAATAGCTTAATTCGGCTTTTGGCACTGTCTGCACAGCAGGAAGTCGAAGGAAGAACGCTCTTCCTCCAACCTCCCTTACTCCTCGTGAAATGAGGGTTACAGGAGTCAGAGTGACAACTCCTCCAGTTCGACATTATTTCAAAATAACAACTTGCTGTGTAGACACGCACGATGTTATTTCGAAATAACATCAGTTATTCCAAAATAACGCTGCCGTGTAGACGTACTAGATGTCCTTGACAGCAACAATGCTACTGACCTATCTTGTGGTCCAGTGGGTTGAACAAGAGAGAATAAAAGGAAGCTCCCATTTGCATCTGCTGGCCATCCCAGGGATGCCTCATCGCTAGCCGAGGGGACAGCACAGGAACCCTTCCCAGGGTTGGACCAAGCTACTCCCACAGACTGTCTAGCAGCAGTCAGCATTACAGTCAGGGCAGCTCACAGCCATGCTGTACATGAGTGGCAGTGACCCAAAGTGTGGGGTTCAGGTGGTCACTTGCACATGGCACTTCAACACTCTGGGTCACTCTTTACACAGTTTGAAAGGGTCTAGTCCGCCCTCTGTTAGCCTTAAAACTCAGGGGGATTGAAAGACTAAGTAAACGAAATAGGTTCAAAAGAATTAGCTTTATCCCTCCCTTTTGGCCTTCACCTCTGAACTCTCTGAACAGGCAGTCTACAGCTCTTGCCTTGACTCCTTCCCTCATCGTCCTGAGTCCTCTCTAATCAAGCTTCTGCCCACTCCACTCCACTCAAGCTGCTTTCACAAAAGTCTGGAATGATCTTTCTGTGGCCATATCTCAGGACCTCCACTCCATGCTTGTCCTCCCTGGCCACTCTGCTTTGGAGGGTCCTCACACCCTCCTTTCTGAAGTTTGAAATCTTTTCCTCATCCATCTTAAGGGATGCTGTCCACTCCGGGTGTGCCTGCTCTTTGGCTGTTCCTAAAGACTTTGTCTAGATGCGGGTTTAAAGATGTGTGGTTGGAAGATGTTTGCTAATACTTGCTAACTCATTGTAAAATCTGATATGGACAAAGCAGCCAAGCCTAAGATTTAACTTGACCTGCTTGGTACATATTAAAGCCTACACTGGCTTATCCACACTAGACGGTTGGAGTGTGTTAGCTAACTTCATCCAATAACACACCGTTCAATCCTAGTCTAGACAAAGCCTCTGTGCTCTTTTTTAAGAGCGGAGGTCTTCCACCATTCCCTGGAAGATCCCAGAGGGATCCATTCTTAGCCCCCCTTTTCTTCTCGCTCTAAAGCTTTACTTTGGGAGAGCTCCTCTATCTCAGTCAGCTCTCTCACCCACATCATGCCATTGACTTGCAAATCTTCTTCCCCACTCCTAACTTGTGTCCCTCTACTCTGCCCCTGTTTTCAGTCTGCCTAACATCTCCTCCTGGATGCCTCATCATTAGCTTAAACCTAATATGGCCAAAACTGAACCCCTTAACTTTCCCTCTGGCTCCCCCCACTCTCCCCATGTTCCGCCATTATGGTAAGACCCCCTTCTCCCTGTCAGTGAGACCTGCAAGCGGGGGAGGGGTCACCTTTGACTCCTTCCTCTCCTTTACCCAATGCATTCAGGTCATGTCCAAACTCAGCTGCTTCTTCCTCCATCACACTTCCAAAATCTGAACTTTTTTCTGTCCACCCTGCTAAAGCTTTCACCAAGGCCCTTCTCATCTCTCTCTTCCTCCTCTTTCAGCCAGGTTTGATTTTGTGGTCATGTTTGAAAAGGAAACAACTGCTTGCAGGAGATTAGGATGCAGCTCACTTAATTTATGTCCAGTTGTGAAGTGAGCAAGTGTTTGAACTCAGCTCTGCAGGTCTGAGCATACAGTGCATGCCTCCACTCGGGTTCCCACAACCCCTCTCCACGGGGGAAGAGACACTGAAATGCTCCAGCAGATCACTTACATTCCAGATCGGGTTCCTCTCCTGTGAGGAAGCGGATCATGGCCTCCAGCTGGCTGAGCTTCCGGTGATCTGGATCAATATCGGTGATGCAGTAAATCCTAGCAGCAAGGAGAGAAATACAGAAAATCACTTGCAAGCAAACACACCAGAAAAACAGTGAGCTGGAACAAATCCTTGGCCACTAGGGAATTTCAGTTGTCTCTAGGCTGCATTCTTTGGGTGCACAGAACTTAACAGCGTGGAGAGAACTCAGCTCCTCCTCAGGACCCTAGCACCTGAGCTAAAGAAGCATCTTTGGGTATGTTTACACTTGCACCCTCTTTTGAGAGCAAGATGCAAATGAAGACATTTGAAATTGCAAATGAAGCTGAGATTTAAATATCCCGCGCTTCATTTGCATATTCGAGTTATGGCGCTATTTCGAAATAGTGCTATTTCGAAATAACAGACGCTGTTAAGATGCGGTTATTTTGAGAGAAAAACCTTCTCTCAAAATAACCCTTATTCCTCATACAATGAGGTTTCCCAGTTTTTTCGAGAGAAGGGTTTCGAAAGAGGGTGCAAGTGTAGACATACCCTGTGTTAGCAGTATAGTTCCCCTGACACACATCAGAGCAGTTCTAGTTTCACCCAGCAAAGGGCAGTGGTAACATACACACTGGCCTGTCTATAATAATATTCAGTGTGATGGAGAAACTTGGAAAGCCAAAGGAGACAAAACTAGACAGTGAACAAACTATCTTTGTGTTATTTTGGGAAGGAAACCAATGTGTATGCAGAGGCATCAGGGCGCAGAGCAGGGAGGTGATTACTTCTCTATATTCCACATGAGACCAGCCTTTAATTCGACTTTCAGTTCTGGACACTTCAGTGTCAGATTGGAGGGGTATAAAAAGAAATACAAACTATTAAGGAACTTGAAGGAATGTTATGAGGCAAGACTAGAAGAAGTGACTATGTAAAGTGGGTGAACACATGACTTGAGTATATGTGTTAATTATACATGGAACTGAAGGAGGAGACAACACTGCTCATGGGAAGTTTGAGAGGTTTTAACTAGGGTATAAGTTGCAGTTTTTTGCAGTACTTCCTGCAAATAATTGCTTTAGTTTTGATATATTTGAGGTTCACATGACTGAACACACAAATCCTAAATCTCAAAGCAAAAGTTGAAAAGCCGAGCTTCGCTTTCTTTCATGGGCAAACCGAGCAAAAGCAAAAACTTTGCATGATATGATTTTGCATTAATAAAGTCAACTCCAGGTTCACTAGAAACCACATCTGGGCTCAGTTAAAAGGCATGTGAACCAAGTTGATTTCTCACTGAGTGTAATCTGACCTTGCAACAATATTCCACTTTAGGCAGGTATAGGACAAGATTGTGCAAAGGAGACTTAAGAGTGAATATCAGGAGACCTTTCCTGACAGTGAGATGTGTCAGGCTGTAGAATAATCTGCCAAAAAAAGTGATGGAAATCTCAGGAGCTTGCACTAAACTCTGACACCATCAGTTTCTTCAGGACAACATTGCTTTGCCTCAAGGCCTGGGAGGGTGGCAGAGCTGAGCAGCAAGTGAACTCTTGTCAGTGATCTCAACAGAAAACTCCATTATCAACAGGGTGTGATCTACTTACCATTCATTAGCTAAGGTCAAGTCTGGCTGCAGCAGGTCGTGCAAGCCTGAAATCAGAAAGCAACCAATAAGTCTACTGATCAGTCAATGAACCAGATAGACAGAAAAAGGCTGAGGGAGGGTGGTGGGGACAGAGAAGAGATGGAAGCACAAGCCCAACCCTGGGCTGCCAATGATGTTCAGCATCCCTGCCCTCTACGGAATTCTGACTGTTTTAGGTTAACCTACCTTCTTCCACGGACGTGTTCCCCAGCAGGATGTACTCCCCATGCCCGCGGGAGAGGACAACACCCAGACTGCAGGCAGGGGGAAACAGAAGGGTTTGTCAGCAAGGTCACATGCGATCTTCAAATGCTTAAATTGGAACTTGTCCTCCCTGAGAGGTGAGCTATGACTCCCAATGTCACCAGCTCCCCCCTCTTTTGCTAACAAAAAAACATCCCCCAGGAAACAGTAAGGGTAACTGAACTGAACACACGGGAAGAAGGAACCAGTGGCTTGTGCGGCCACCCAGGAGAGATTCCAATGCTTTCCAGCAGGTTAGCAGAGTGCCCACAGCTAAATTTTTGTTTCTACTGGTGGTACCCATTTGCACATTGGCTCACCTGAAAGGCGTGTCACTGATGTCAGTGAAGAAATAATCGTTGGTGAGGAAGAGAACCCGTTTCTGGAATAAATAAATAAAAAGGGGGAAAATAAGCCACTTTTTTGAAAAAACAAACCCTATGGTGGAGGAAGGAGTTCGCTGCCCTACTGCACCACAGCGACAATGATAATTTGCCTACACAACCCCAAAGGCAAGCCAAACACATCTGATGAGCTCCAGTAACATCCACCCCCATCTCCACAGGCCAGGTCTGAGACAATGGGGCAGTGTGCAATGTTCAGCAAATTGTGCTTTTCAGAGATTCACTCAGTCATTCTATTTCCTTGCAGAGCCAGTAAACATTTTAAACTCTGGGATTACAACCCAGACAGCAGAAAGTGGTCCTCTCTCTCACTGCATTAGCTATATGCTCACAGTACAACCAGATTGCCTGGGGTCCTGCTGGTCTTCCTTTGTAAGGCCTCAGACTGACCCTGACCTCACTGTGGGCTACAATGCGTTAAGGTAATCAGCTTCTCTGCTTCCCACTCTGTCAATAAGGCTGAAGTTTCAGAGAGGAAGATGAGGAGGATTGGAGGTGGGAGAGAATGGGTTTGGAAGAGCCAGAACAGGGGCTGCAAACTGATTACAACTGATTGGAAGACAGAATTCCCATCTTGTGGGAAATGCTGATGGTTTTAACATTTATTTTCATCCTGAATCAGGACAAAAAAGCCAGACTATCAAGTATTTTCATGGAACGAAGAGTCACGAAAAAAATTCAGTATGGAAACAGAATGAAAGAATGACATTTTCAATCAAAACATAATGCCAATTTGAACCAAAACATTTTGTTTCAAAGTGAAAAATTAATTTCAATTCAAAATTTAATTCAAAATGTTTCATTTCATTTTGAAATGCTGCTTTGGAATTTAAAAAAAAAAATGTCAACATCAACATTTTCCACTTGAAAGCATCAATTTCAATGGAATTTAGAAAGACTGGAAAAAGTGCTTTCTCTCTGAGGTTACTACAATAAAAATCATTTCTTGGAGTGTTCCCCTTCCAGATCCGAAGAGTAGTGATGTGAGTAGAAGAAACTCTTTTCTAGAACCAGGGCAGGAGATGGGTGAGTGTGAGTGAGACACTGTAGCCATGGTTCTCAAACTTTTTGTATTGGTAGTCCTGTGGCACCTTAGGGCATGTCTACACTAGGAAATTATATCAAAATAACCTATTTCAAAAAAATAACTCCCGAAATAACTATTACAAAATAGCATGTCCACATGACTGGGAAACCTCAAAATTAGTCCAAGACAGGCTCCCTTAATGTGGACATGCTACCTTGAGTTAGAGCCCCAGGAAGCACTGGGGAGTAATTATTTTGAATGACTCCGGGGAGTAGCTATTTCATCGACTTTAAAATAAGCATTATTCCTCATGGAAAGCAAGAGTTATTATTTCAAAATAACTAGCCCCTTATTTCGAAATAATGGGCTTGGTAGTGTGGACGCGCCGCTTGTTATTTTGAAATAACTCCCTAGTATAGACCAGGCCTCAGAGGCTGACTAAAAAATATATGTATAATATCATGAGCTTTCATGGGCAAAACCCACTTCCTCAGATAGATGCTTATCTGAGGAAGTGGGTTTTGCCCATGAAAGCTCATGATAATATACATATACACATACCTACATATTTATTAGTCTCTGAGGGTGCGTCTAACACAGTACCCTAAACTCGAAGTAAGATACGCATATCTTATTTCTAATCTATTTCAAAATAGCTTATTTTGAAATTTGGTGCTATGTAGACATGCTCTTGAGCCATCCCTTATCCCTCGTGCAATGAGGTTTACCAGGATGGTGAAACAGCGCACCCGTTATTTCAAAAAACATTTCGAAATAATGGGCAGCTTGTGTAAACGTGGGATACTATTTTGGGATACCTCCGGTATCCTGAAATAGCTGTGCAGTGTAGACATACCCTAAGGTGCTACAGGACTACTCATTGTTTTTAAAGTTACAGACTAACACGGCTACCCCTCTGAGACTTTTTGTATTGGTGACCCTTTTCAGACAGCAAGCCCCTGAGTCCAAACCTCCTTATAAGTTAAAAACACTTTTTTTTATATTTAACACTACTTTAAATGCTAGTTTTATAACCCTATTGTTTAAAATGAATGCATCCTTTTCACTGCATTTTTATCCAATTGTTGTTATAAGCAGAAAAGTTATTTTAAAAAAATAGTTACTGTGTTTGAAAGTGTCAATATCACTTAGCACAGCAGACTTAGCACCCCACTGCCACTGTTTCTTCTGCGCTGCTGCTGGCACTGGCGCTGCCTTTAGAGCTGGGCAGCCAGAGAATGGTGGCTGCTCACTGGGTGCCAGCAGCACCACAGAACAGTGGAAGTAAGGGTGGCAATGACATACCATGTTACCCTTATTTCTGCATAATGTTTGACCTTTGCACTGGGAAGGGTGGCTAAGGCAAATCTGAGAGGGGCTATAGCCCCCACAATGCTCATCTACTCTACCCCTGCCTATATGGCTGACTGTTAAATTATAAATTACTTTTTTTTTTTTGCCAACTCAGTATTCTGATCGATCTGTGGCTTTAATGAAGCTCTTCAGCTGCTGAACAATCAACCCTGTAATGCCTCAGTCCCACTCTTTAATTGCAAGACAACTAACCTGTGTGTGTTGTCTACAGTCCTCAGAGTCCAATCCCTTGAAAGTGGTGATAATACAAATGTATATTTTGTTTAGGAAGAAGGATCGCTGCATGACACACTGACAACACTTTTTGACGCAAATACACTCACCTGAGATGGAAAAGCGTATAATTTTCTAAAATGCTAGTTTAAAATTACATATTTTATAGTAGTTGCTGTTCTCTGTTTCATGCATGCACTTGCCACCCCCATGTAATAAACTTGTGACCCCCTTGAGGAGTACCCCCCCCCATTTGAGAACCCCAGCACTAGAGAGAATGCCTGAAGATAGTGCATACCAGTAGGCCCATTGCAAACTGCTCTGAGATTATTTTATAATATGGGAGGTAGAGCATAGTATATGGGACCTGCTAATGTCAGTCTATGCTGCATCCTGGGTTTGTGTACTCAGCAGGTGGCCTAGCAGGAATACAGATGGAACTGAGGTTAATGAAGTGGATGAAGAGACAGCAGGGCGAGCTGCTTCGTTCATGGCTTATGTCGTTTCCTACCAGGATCACACGAAGCTCTACGTCTGTGTGCGCATGCACACCTTACTCTGCTGAAACACTAATCCACGGGGTACTGGAAAATCCATCTGGCACTGCCACCACAGTCAAAGGGACTTGAGGCAAAGCTGTCTACACTGCACACAGCTTCCTGGTGTGGGAGATTTGTCAGCTGGCTGACAGCTGGGCATTGTCCAAAGAAAAACTCTCTAATCACTTCAGTAAATGATAAAGTACGGCCAATCCAGAAACTTAGAGGTAAAATGCTTTGTGCTGCCACACAGAGTTTCAGAAATTTGGGTCTCCACTGTGCAGCCTAAGTGGACGCAGAAGTAAAACCTCTTTGCTCACCTACCTCTCCCAACTAATCGGTTTGCCCTGTGGCTCCCACTCCTTACACACAGAGCGGGAGATAGTGGGTTTGTGTGGTGGCTCTTGGTGGCGAAGAACTTTCCTCTCTTCTGGCCTTAATTCTCACTCTCATTTTTATGTCACCCTGACTCCTTCTCTCTCCTCTCATCCTTCTTCAATGCAGTGCTGCATTTCACCCTGTCTCCCAGTTGCTTCTCTCTCAGGGTACGTCTAGACTACATGCCTCTGGCGACAGAGGCATGTAGATTAGGCTACCCGGCATAGAAAAATGAGCGGTGATTTAAATAATCGCGCTTCATTTAAATTAAATAGCTGCGCGCTGGGCGATCAGCTGTTTGTCGGCTCAGCGCGGTGGTCTGGGCGCTCATGATCGACATCAAAGGCATTTGTCGACCTCCCAGGGTATGCCTCCTGGAATGAGATTTACCTGGGAGGTCGACAAATGCCTTTGATGTCGACCGTGAGCGTCAGACTACCGCGCTGAGCCGACAAACAGCTGATCGCTCAGCGCGCAGCCATTTATTTAATGAAGCGGCGTTATTTAAATCACCGCTTCATTTTCCTATGCCGGGTAGCCTAATCTACATGCCTCTGTCGCCAGAGGCATGTAGTCTAGACGTACCCTCAATGCCCTAGTACAAGGCATTGAGGGCATTGGAATCATGGGCATGTCCTTGCTCTTTCGATGTAACCCCTCTCTTTACAGTCACTGCTACCAATAGAGGCTTCTCTGCCTTTAGATCTCTCTAAGGAGTATCCTTCAGATTCAGTCTTTACATTCCTTTGCTATCTCATTCCTTGGCAATGCCCTTCTGAATTCACCTTGAAACTAAGCATATTCAGAGTGGAAATAATACATCCCTTTTTAATGATGAGAGTAATTAACTATTAGACCAATTTACCAAGAGTTGTGGTGTATTTTCCATCAGTGGCAATTTTTAAAATGATTTTTTTTCTAAATCTGCTCTAGGAATTATTTATCACCTGTGTTATACATGAGATCAGCATAAGGGTGCATCAACACAGCAGGGTTTTAACTAAAAATAAGGTATGCAAATTGAGCTACGTCAATTATGTAGCTTATTTCGAAATTGGGAGAGTCTACACAGCACTTATTTCGAAATAGAGCACTCTTCTTCCGACTTCCCTCACTCCTCCTACAATGAGGGTTACAGGAGTCGGAGAAAGAAGTCCTTCAGCTTGACAGTATTTCGACATTATTTCGAAATAACTGCCTGCTGTGTAGACACGGACTAAGTTATTTCAAAATAATGTGGCTTTGTAGACGTACCCTAGATGATCACAGTGGATACTCCTGGCCTTAGAAACTATGAATCAACTGTGGGGGTCACTTCTGTGCCAAAGACACCATTATCCATAGTAGAAAGAATTATATTGTAAAAGAAAGATGAATTATACTGTAACAATTGAATAAGTTGAAGGAACACTGTTTGTCTCTGAACAGGAAAGAGGAAATTATGTTAATGTTGTTAATGTTGTTTGTAGGTATGCAGATCAGAGTGCTAGCCAGGTATACCTGGGGTAACAGGAAAAGGAAACATTGGGTGTTAGGCAGAAAACAATTGAGATAACCAGGGAGATATGGACAGGAGATTGCTGTGTGCTTGATGTGGAAATGAAGATACTTGACTAGCCTCATACTAATCATGTGAAGTTTTGCCTCTCTTTTAATCTTGTTAACTTGGCTTTCTTTTGACTGTATAAATCAAGGAGTTTGAACCTTGTATGGTACTCACATTTTCTGGGTGCATTAGCAGAGCGGCTTTGCTAATAAACAGAGAGGTCTGACAAATCTGTGAGTCCTGTCTGACTTTGACAGAAACTATGAATCAACTGTGGGGGTCACTTCTGTGCCAAAGACACCATTATCCATATTCCCTTCACCCAGCCCTTACTCCTCCTGCCTCATTCTTATCAACCCCAAGCTCTGCTACAAATTCCCTCCCCTGCTTCCTGATGTCTGCCACTGGATTCTATGTGTTTGGAAAGCAGTGGTGAATCCTGTCCCAGCAAGAGGTCATCTGGAACTGAGAAACAAGCTAGAGTTGACAGAGTCACTTCTGTAACTTGAGTTGCTGAAGTAGAGGGCCCTGGCTTTGGAGGTACAGGTGCAGGTTTCTGTGGCTAAGAAGCAATTCCAAGACCAAAGGGTGCTGAGGTTTTGCCCTTTGAAAAAATCCCAGTAGTGGATGGCTCCATTCAGGAGAAGGTACAGTAGACTTCTGATAATCTGGAACCTATGGGACCTAGGTGGTGCCGGATTATCAGATATGCCGGACTATCAGGAGGTACTATAAAATGGTTATATATATATTGTATACATTATATACTGTATATAAAGTGTTCTTAACCCTTTTTATTGTACATACTGTATACAGTATACTGTAATGTTTTCGTTTTTTAAAGCCTTTTTTACCCTTTTTGCTCAGTTCAGCTGCTGCCGCTGTTACCTTGTGACTCATTTTTTGCCGAAGCTCACTCACTAGGCTCTTGCTGTTTTGATGCCGGACTATCAGGAGTGCCGGACTATTGGATGCCGGACTATTGCAGTTTTACTGTAACTACTGATGACTTGGTATGGGATGGGAACACCCATCTGTTTTTAAGAGGACTTGGATGGGGAGCCTTTCCTATAGCTCTTATGGTAGCACTTATGTTCCCCTTCCCACATCTTCTCTGGTTCTGCTCTCCCAAGTTTCTTGGAGCCAGGGGGTGTGGTAAGGGATAGACAATCTTAGAACTGCCCAAGACTGAAAAGGAGTCACCGCCCTTATCTCCATCAGGCTGATATATCGGTGGTTTCCCTTCAAAGACTGTTCCACAAGGAACTCTTGGTGTCAGAACTTCCTGGATGATTTAGTCCTACTTCGGAATGACCTCCAGATACTGCACCTGAAAGGACATGCACTTTCCCCAGGCAGTACAGACGGGTATTGTGGTAGTCCATGACCAGGAAAGCTTTTTGATACCTGATGCAGCTTTTAAAGCAAGGGAGCATAGTCTCGAGCAGCTGAGGAGAACTGGAACTGAGGCAGGTATAGAGAAACACTTCTCAGCTGAGGAGGAGGTCCCAAAATAGATGGAACCAAATCCTCAAAACCATTTCTAACTCACTCTAAACAATGATAATGCTATTTACAGAGAGAAGCTGAAGAAGTCAGCAGCAACACTGAACCTCTGTCCTAGACCATAAGTGGTAGGAAGGAACTAAGTGGCAGGGGACTGGCAGCACCTTTTATCCCTTCAATATGGTGCAAAAGATGAGCAGGGGGATGCATACAAGGACCAGAAGAATGCTGCTAGGAAACATTTCTGATCCTGACTTTGTATAGCACATGTGTAACTTGAAGTGCATTACACAGAGGGGCAATTACTTGAAACAGGGATTAGAAGTGGGTGGGGAGTGAAATAGCGGTAACACGGGGAAAAGGATGAGAAAAACATGGGGAAAAGATAGAAGGAGGAAATTGAGAGAGGACGTGGAAAAAAAGAAGTGGAATTGAGAAAATATAGAAACGGGATGGAAAATGCACATAAGGAAAATGTTGGATGGGAACAATAAAAATAGAGGAAAAGGGAGGAAAATGGAGAAACCTTTATGTGTTTGTGATGTTCACAAAAAAGTTGAAATGAACAAGATTCCTTTGGATGTCTCAGAAAAAACTATATTGTGGGACTGCAACAATACAATAAACTCAGAGGATGCCGACCCCTATCTGAGAGGATAATGGGATCATGAGCAATAAGCAGCCTGGGCTTCTCAGGAATAGATCTCACCAGACAAACAAGATTGCCTTTTTTGACAGAATTATAAAGTTAATAGATGCAGAGAATAAAGTGCATGCAATATAGTTGGATTTACATAAAGCATTTGCTCCAGTGTCTCATGAAAACTTACTCCCCCAAAATTAATTAATATTGGCTTAGACAGGATCTTTTTCACATCCAATGAAAACTGACAAACAATGGAAATGAAAAGTCATGTAAACAATAGCGTATCAACTGGTGAGAAATGGAGAACAGCAAGGATGTGTCTTGGGAACCATTTCAACTAACATTTTAGAAAATGCTCAGAACAGGGAGGAAGAAAAATAAGGAGAAACATAGCTATGCAACGGGAAGGAGAAAATGAGGCGACACTAATGCTGAAAGAGGCCTAGGCATGAGACTGGGGGCAGCTAATTAGAGAGAAGTGACAAATATGATATGGCAGCAGCCAAGGACAGTTGGGGCTCTGTGTGCAGAGCTCTCACATTGTGGAGCAAGCAGACTGGAGCTTTATAGGAGAAACTCTAGTGAGATAACATCCACACTATGGAATTCAGCTCTGGGCACTTCAGTACCAGAAAGATGTTGACAAATTATACCACAGAGAAAGGAAACAAAATTACAGGACTGGTTGGATTGACTTAGAATGAAAAATGCAAAGGCACTACATACATGTGCAATGCAAGGATGAGGGGGTGAGAAGGAAATTTGATTAGGATTTTTCCATCAAAACATTTCATGAAAATTCTATCTGTGCCGATCCTTAAAAAATAACAACAACAACAAACAAACCTGAAAATTTGAGAAATGTTGGAAAAAATACATTCTGATTTTTATCAGCTCTACCCAATATATCTTTTCCACCTCTAACTGCCTATGATTTCATAGATTGTCCAGGCAAAGTCAAGGAATATACTGTCCAGAGATTATAGGGGCATCTCTGTAAAGGAAACAGACTCATGATCTGTCCGTGTTTGGTTTGAACCAATTATATATGTAAAGCAGTATAATATTAAAATCCGCACATGAAATGCTGAGCATTAGGTTTGCACCCTCCATAGATCCCCAGCATTCATTTCCCATCTCCCTTCAAGTTGTGACCTGAACAGAACCAAGATTTCTTACCCCTTTATCCACAGGGACTTTCACGTCCATGGCGAGGTAACCCGTTTCTCCATTGATCATTGCTGTTCTCAGCTGTACAGGGTAACAGATTAGCATCAGTGACTCTCATGAGGGAAGAACAGGATGTGAAGTGGTTTGTAATTTATATCGGGGAGGCTTTTACTGAGAAACGACTCCCCATTTGCTCTGCCTTCTCTGAGCTGCCAACTAAGAAAATTTTATGAGCGTCTCAGAAGACTCACTCAGGCAATGGGTTTTGCCCATGAAAGCTCATGATACTAAATACATAATTGTTAGTCTCTGAGGGAATGTCTACACCACAGAGTTATTTTGAAATAACAAGGTGAGCGTCCACACAGCAAGCCCATTATTTCAAAATTACTTTGAAATACTAACCCCTGAATTTATGAGGAATAATACCTATTTCAAAATTGCTATTTTGAAATAGGGTTAGTGTGGACACTCAGATGCTATTATTTCAAAATAACTACTTCCCAGAGTCATTCAAAATAATTATGCCCCAGTGCTTCCTGGGGCTCTAAGTAAAGGTAGCAAGTCCACATTAATGGAGCCTGCCTCGGGCTAATTTTGAGGCTTTCCTGTAGTGTGGATGTGCTATTTGGAAATAGGTACTTTGGGAGTTATGATTTTGAGATAACTTATTTGAAATAACTTTGTAGTGTAGACATAGCCTGAGATGCCACAGGACTACTCATTGTTTTTAAATTTACAGACTAACATGGCTTCCCATCTGAGACTATATAATAATATGGCTCGTTATTTAATGCCTATAAGGACAGTCTTGTCATTAAGGCTAAAGACTTGGTGGGAGGAGACCTGCTGACCTTGCCACAACTGCACTTTGTGACAGAGAACAAGTTACATATTCTCAGTGTTTGCACAGCACTAGAAGATCCTCAGGTAGAAGGCACCAAAGCAATAGTAGTTCTTCCAGCACAATGCCAAAGCTCTTCACAAACTTTAAAACCAATTTACAAAATCATAAGCTGCTCCCAACAAACCATTTCACCTGCTACTGAAAGGCAGCCATCTCTAGAGTGAAGCACATCTGTTTAACAGAGCACTGAAACACAATACAACATGCTGGGTCAGGGAGTGAAGAGAACCGAGGAATCAAGAGGCGTTTAGGAGGACACAATGGCAATTTTGCAAGGACACCCCTTCTTTTGCAAAACAAAAGTGCTGGGGATCATTAATGACCGTCAGACCTTGGTTTCCTAGCTAGTCTGAGAGGTGGCACCTCCAGCAGCCCAATGACTTCCTAGCATCCTGCTAGGACATGAGTTCAGCACTGACTCAGAGAGGTGGGCACCAAGTAACTTGGCAACACAACTTAATTTAGTGGTGGTCTCCCATTTAAGCACTGGCTTAGCCCAAGCCTACTTAGCTTATAAAATCTAATAAGGCCATTGTTCAAGTTGCTGCAGCTGCCTGCTTCAGCATAATAAAAGGATGCAGTCCTCAGTGGTTCCAAATCACTTGCTAAATTACCCTCTGAGAGTAAAACAGTGACCAATCAAGTAAGTCTCTCATGGCCAAGAACATGTGTCTTGAGGCCAGGAAGGCTTGGGATAGTCTGTGATCTGACTGAACCTGCCACAGTCTCTCTAGGCTCTAAGTTGTAAAGGCATCTGTCATATGTGTGCAAAATAGGGCCATGGGGGCACTGCAGCACTTGGCCCTCCATACACACATCTCCAGCTGTGGCCCCAGCCTCGGCCCCCTTACCCTTTGCCCCTGGCCCCCTCCCCTGCAGCACATGGAGTAAGGGGGTACATGAGATAAAAAATTTGGGGACCACTGCTCTGTGGTCTCCTAGCTGGCTTTCAGCACCCCCACTATAAAAAGTGATCCAGCAACACTGACATCTGTATTTCACCCATATCTTCCATGCAATCCTGGCACTGCAAAACATTTCCTTCTAAGCCCACAGACTGCAGTGGACGATGAAAGGAAAGGGGTTAGAATTAGATGGCAGCAAAATCTGGATCCAGATTTTAAATGTCTCTGCTGTTTCGGGTGAGATATTGGGTAGATTGGGGTGCGGGTGTGATTCTCCCAGTCTAGTGATGTGGCTCTGTTCCATAGTTTGGATCTGAATCTGAGCTTTTTCAAAAAGTACTTATTGGAGCTTTGATTTCATCCAGTGCTTTTTTTGTTAAATAAATAAATAAATAGATAAAAGATGCCGGTACTCCAGGGGAAAAGTTATTGAACGAAGGAAAAAAAAAAAAAAAAGGTGGGGCCAGCATTGCCCTTTTAAGACACACGGCCCCTTTAAGACATGCGGCCCAGCCAACTGTCAGACATTTGCGTACAGAGGTGCCAGTACACTCCGTTCTTTCCAGGTAAGCTGTGACTGGAAGTTCCAGTACTGCGGCTGGAGGTGCCGGTACTGAGTACCGGGCAGTACCGTCACAAGAAGAAGCACTGATCTCATCCCTACCTCCCTCCCATCTTGTGAATCCAGACGCACGGGTTCCAATGAGAAGAAGAAACACGCTCAAGTGAGAAACCATCAGAACTTGTGTAGTCTCACCCTGACTAGCACAAAATAAGTGAAACTACAGACCTGTCTACACTGCAACTAGAAGGTGTGATTGCAGCACATGTAGACAGATCTGAGTTACCTTTGATCTAGATCAAAAGCTAGCCCAGGTAACAAGAGGGTGAAGCTGCAGCAGCATAGAAGGCTACATAGGCTAATCTCTTCCACCCAGGACTTTGGGTACATATTTGAGCAGCCTGTGCTGTGCAGCTACATTGCAATTCTTACTTGACCTTGCTCCAATCTAACTACCTAGTTTGATCACAGCTAGTTTGGAGATGTCTACACCTGCCACAATCAGACCTTCAAATGCAATGCAGATGTACCCACAGAGGAGGAGACAAATCACCCTGTATGGGAGTGGAAAGGGGAAGTTGCTCTCTGTACAGACTAACTCTATAATAATAATCAGCCCCTGGCAGAAGAAACCTGGAGTTGCTACAATCTACCATAAGGATTCTCCTCCCCACTAATAATTAAGAAGAAAGGGCCATGAAGGGGCTACAATCCTTTTCTGATACTCACTATTTCATCTTGGTCTTCCCACTCCACCTCAGAGAGGTCCACACTGTTGTAGTTTGGTTTGGGCTTCAGCTTCTTTCCCTCTTTGTACTGGAGTTTATGAAAGAAACAGGAAATGGAGGCCAGCCCTCTTGCATGTCAGACAGTCAGTATTACATTGATAAAATATTTATTTTCATTGACTGGCAAATGAGCATTTAGATGCTGGTGTCATCTTATCCTATGTCCATTATATTTCCTCTATCTGGGCCGGGTCTGAAGATGTGAGCATTAGCATGTGATCCAGGCCATTTCAAGAGCAAGAGACTAGCATGGGGCGAGGTGGGCTTGCGGGTAACCATATGGGCTGGTTTGTGTGCATATGATTCGGTAAGTCACATAAGAAAATTTGATGAGCAGAAAGTTGACAGACAGCAGGAATCCATGATAATGGCCTGTTAGCCCTAGCTAGTTGTATAATAATAACACGAGATACATTAGTCTCTCTGAAAGCCCATAGATTTAAGTCCCACCAGTACTGTGGGCATCAGAATCACCTACCAAAGGTCGGAGGTCTGGGTGTGAGAGGATGTAACCGTTGTTAGTGTTCAGAAAGGCATATCCATGGACTCCCAACTGTTAGAAAAAGGCATCACAATAATTAGCCCTGTCTCCCCTCCAGTCACTGCTCTGTGTTGGGGGGAGTATATCCATTGGCCCACCAACATTCTGATTGACATAATCTAACAATGGGGAAGAGGCTTTGATCCTGAACGAGTGATTTCCTAGCCACAAACTGCTTTCTGGCTAGCAAGAACCACCTTACTGGAGTATTTCTGCACAGATGAATAGCTAGGCACTGATGAGGTAACTGATTTTTGTGTGTGTGTGTGTGTGTGTGTGTGTGTGCGTGCACACAGACAGCGAGTGGCTGACAATTACCTTTCAGGAGGAAGGATTAATTTTGGTATCCATGGCATTCCTGTCCTGAGAATGTGGGACAATGGGGAACAGTCTGGTAACAGTGTCACAAGTACTGAGGCAATAATCCACATTTTCATGGTGGTCACTGTAGATGCACAACTGAGTGTGAATCTCATAGCTCACCTTTCTGGAAACCAAGCCCCCAAAGGGTATAGAAAGAGTACTGGTACCTTCTGTGGCTGAGTGTGGCTCTGCTGTGGCCTGTATTAAATGAGCTCCCTTAAACCGCCCAGTCACAGAGAAGCCAAAACACTGCTTCATAGTAGTAGTCTCTCTTTAAAAAAGCCTTTGGAAAGGAGCACTTGTATCAGGTGGGAAGGCTCTTACCTTAGAGCCCAGTTAAAACTTAACAAAAGTCTCTAGGTTCCAGCAGCAGCTCTTTCTGCTGTAAAGCCTCAAGTTTCTCTATTGGCCATAAGTCCTACAGTTTTTCCTTTCTTTGTCAAGGGTCTCTCCCAGGCCTCTTTACCTGGAGAGCTTTTGCCTGGTTCAGGCTCCCTGGAAGCTCCCTTGCTCTGAAGCTTCTTTTTCCCTCAGGAATCCTTCTCCAACTGAGGTCACAAGCCTTGTATTCTCCCCAGTTAACGAACTGGCTTCCAGTCACTCAGTGACTTAAGTTCTCTCAGGTGAACCCTAGTTGTCTCATTCCCCATTATGGAGCATGTCAGGGATAGGCTGGGCCCCTGGCTCCTTCAGAGGGCTACCTACTCTCTGACAAAGGGATTCTGTATTGTGTGGCACCACTGGGGGTAAATCCTGCATTGTTAGGTACAAATACTGCTTAACAAGTGCCATAGCCTAACAAGATCAGGCAATGTCGCAAGGTCGCACTTGGACTGCAGGTGAACTCTGAGTGACTAATCAGATCATAGTATATATTTGAGCCAATTCATGGAGTTCTTAAAATGCAGGTAGAATTTGCACTTGTGAAGACAAGAATTAGCCATTGGAAACTGGTACCTCTAACACTTCCATGCAGATGTAAATTGTTTGATAGTGATGGAGGAGTTATTTGTGAGAGTAATTATCAATCAGATATTAAGGATTCTAGTGCATGCAACTGCTCACCATTGGTTTGGTCACACTTATAGGAAGTGAAAGTTTGGACTCAGAAGTTAAGTCTCATGAATTTTGGGGTAATACCCAGCACCCACTGTTGTCAAAGTGACCCCAATGAGCTCACTAGAGGGACCAATGGCATAGATTTCTCAGCACAAACCCAATGAAACAAAGAATAAAAGGCCTCACAGAGATAGCCCTTCCTTAGAGAGCCTCTTTAAAATTAATTTTTTCAATTAGATCAACTTTCTTTTAAAACATATTTTAAAAGGAACACAGAGCTGGTGAAAAGGGCTGGCTTAACAGGTCTGGGGACTGAAATCCCTTTTCTCCACAAAATTACACACAGTAATAGTGCATACTTCCTCCAACTTGCCCTGCCAACAAATCTCAAAACTAGCTTGGAGAAAGTCCCTCTAAGGCATGACAAAACAGTTCAGTTTCAACTGTCAATTCTGTTTCTGCCAGAGTGTCAACAGTGATGCTCATGGGACGGTGCCAGTTATGGCAGCAGTTTTAGTCTACTGGGAACTGGATGGAAACTACCAACTCTTTTTAGATAGGCTAGCAAAGAGTTATTCCCTGGTGACAACTTGGATAATTATTATCCTAGAATGCATTCAAGGAGGTGATCAAGATTTAAAAAAACCCCTCTAGATCCTATTACCAACTCACTAAAACAGTTTCTTTGTTTCTAGAGTAGCCTATTGGTTTGTCATGGTGAATGACAATTCTTCACTTTCTATAAAGAAATCACATGATCCAAGGTCCCTAGTTTACGGCTGTGGCTACATCTCTATGAACAGTAATGGATTATTCATTGGATTATGTTTATGGACAAGTGACTGGGCATTTAGCTGTGTATGATGCCTGACCGTTTGCATTCGCTTGGGTCTTACCTTGTACCGTGGAGCCAATTTCAGTAGCTCCCTCAGTGGAACATCAGAGCCCACAACACCCAAGAGAATGCCATGAGATCTCTTAAAAATAAAGGAGAAACTGTTCTCAGAAATGAAATACTGTAATAATGCTGAGGCTGCCTTCACCTAAACATGGGCAAATGCCTCTGCAACACTCTTCCACAGTGAACAGGCAGACTTGAGCGGTGTCTGTGAATTTAGTGCTGAAGCTGGGAGAAAACAAGATGCAATTTCTGATTTCAGTGACACTGGGAAGAAGAAACATTCCAAGGGAGGGCCAAATTATCCCATAGAGATCAATTACGAGCCAACCAGCTTGCTAGAGTCACCGTCAAAGCCTATCATCATTAGCCAATGGCTTTAGAAGACTGCAGACCGCCTCAGCATCCTTTTACCTGTCCTACTTCCAAGGAGACTCAGGATACTGCAGGACAGCACTCCACTTACCGTTTCATTCTTTTTGCTGAAGACCGGCATAGCTACTGTTGTCATGAGCAGCAGACTTTGAGCTTGCGATGCAAAGAGCTGCCACAGGACAAAGAGCAGTGTGTTAGCAAGTATAATAGGGTAAGGAGCCACCATCAGAAGCAATAGTTTCCAGGGACACCAAATGCTGAATGTAATCATAGAGAAAAAAAGGCTGTATATAAGGCACATATCTGATCTTCCCAAGGCTATGTCAATGCCAAGGAGACAGGCATTCATACACACAAAAAATGCTTACACACAACCAAAGTGCACATACATGTGAGAAACAACAGAGACATGAGCAAAACTCACAGACCCACCAATCACATGAATAAATAAATCCCAAACCCACACTTGCTGCTTGAATGAGAAGCAGCACAGACTAAAAAGGAACATGCACAGAGCATATGTAAATGCCTTTATCGCATGTGCAACTGCTTAAGAAACTGCAAAGACAGAGGCAAAAATATGGTATGAACACACAAAACATGCTTAGCTACATCCAAAAGACATATATATCGGACACAGCACAAACACATGCAATGTGACAGCAGAGCCCCCAAGTACACTGAGAGAAAGACATTCTAAAAACACACAAAATATGGAAGGAACATATGATATACACATAGGCGGGCCGACAGGATTACCGGGCCCCTGGGCAATGTGCATGTGGGGTCAGCTCACAGGAGCAGGGCTTTGAGTGCAGAGGATGGGGCTGGGGTACCTAGCCCTCAGTGCCACCTGGCAAGCGCGCTGTCCCCTCTGCTGGCCCTCAGAGCCAGGTTGCCAGAGCATACAATATGGAGTTCTGCAGTGCGCTGCACGGTGCTCCAGCTCCGATTCTAAAACTCATGGGGCGCCTGCCACTGACGCTGCTACTGTGACCTTTAGAATCATCGGCCCCGGGGCAACTGTCCCCTTTGCCTCCCCACCCCCATCGGTGGGCCTGAATACAGAAAATACATGCACAGGAGACTCACAGATATACCTAGCTATGAAAATGACTGTCCTTCCTTGGTACAGGGAGCAAGTCCCTTCTATCTCCCATTTGGCCAGATAAGCATCTAACCTTTGACAAGGTCAAAGTCATGTGTCCTCTCCCTGTGCATGCTGGGAACCATAAAGGAGCCAGCCATTCTACACAGTAACTTGGTGAAAGACTGAAGCTGGGTATTCTGCCTTCCTGAGCTAAGAACATTCTGTTACTTCCCTCATATCTGGGTGGATAGCTCTTATTCTGAGTATAGCTAGGGCTAGGCTAGAACACATGCATCTCACAGTGACACACTCTACATATGTAAAAATAATCCAACAGACTAAACTACTATATAGCACAGCACTCCCTATCTACTTCCATCCCACATCACAGCTTGCCAGTACATCCAGTGTTACCCTGACACACATACACAGGGCTCCTGCTTCCTCCCCTTCCTGGATGTACAGTTCAGCAGTGACTAGACAAACTAACACAGAAGCACACCAGCTGGCATAATGGAAGCGGTATGCTCACACAACACAGGACAGATGGTTACCTCCTCAGATTGTGGCAGCTAGCAAGAGACATGGATGGATACACGAATGAACGAATGCATACATGAGGGGTTGAAAAGCATGAAACGTAGCAGGACAGGAAGACAAATGCAAGGCAGAAAAATGAGACAAACAACAAAAACATCAGTGGACAAAACATCACTTTAAGCTCTTGTTACCAAATACCAGGGCCAGGGCTTATGGAATTTGTTGTGTAGCAAGGAGCGCTATGGATAATTTTGCTCAGCACACTCAATTACTGACTCACAAATGCCTCACGTGCATAGTATGCTTGGAAAACACATTTCCTTTGTTGCCCCCAGAGATCAGGTACATCCCAAGGAATACCTCCATGTTCAACCACAGCACAGACTTGAGGGTCAGCTTTTCTGGGGCTTAACCAGCAGTGTCTCACAAACATGTATGAAGGCAAAACCTGTATATGTCATTCCTTTGGAAGAGTTCTATCAAATTTAATAGGAATATTAATCACCTTTCTATAGAATTTTAAATCAGCCTGTAGAATTCTAGAGCAGGCACAGCTATTCCACAGGTTGGTTCTAGAAATTCTATAAAAAGGAGATCGTTCTATTTGATATTCCACAGGTTTTTAGAGTAATGTCCATAGAATCCTATTGGGTGCATCCCTGTTAAAGGACTTTTCCATGACGGAATATATTAACTTTTCCCCTCTCTCACTCACCTCATAAATCTCAGCTAACTGGTTTCTCTTGAGACCTGATCCTTCTCAGGACATAGCTGCCACCCACTAACCATCATGCCTTTGAAACAGGCACATTCTTGAAAGCTGTAGTAATGCCCTTTTGATGGGAAAGATGCTTCAAATGCCATCAGATGGCAAAGAGGTCAGTCAAAAGGGCACTGTGATTGTTTACTTAATTATGTCAGGAGTGGTAATCGTCACTATCAGACTCTTTGACTTGGCTGTATGTTCCATGCTGGGACTATTCACTTTCTTTCCCTACTGCCCTGAAAGTGGAATAAAACCAGCATTGCTAAAGTGGACACAGGTTAATGAATTGAGGGAACTAAATATCTGTCCTTTTTAAACAGCTCTATTTCCTGCTCTAATGCTCTGGATCATACTTCTTAGGTCACAGTCTGAACCCTCTCAACACCTTTCCCTCCTCTGACACCTCTTTGGGATCAGAGTGTATGAGGCTCTTTTTTAGGGGCACCTACCCTACTTAGAGGTGGTGTCTGGGAAGCTTCTGGAGAAAGCGCTGCTCCTCCTATGCTGTAGTGGAGAATGCTCATAGAGAAAGAAAACATCAAACCCAGAATCTCCTGCATGAAGGTGCTAGGATCACCAAAAGCAGAAGTGGGCTGCCCTTTCTAGGCCAAAAAACAAAAACAAACAAACAAAAAAACCCCAAAAACAAAAAGTCAGGAAAATGACCAAGGAAAGCAATTGTATTTGCTTGAGGAAGGGTGGAAGAAGAGGTCATTCATATCCCACTCCTCTTAGTTTCTCTCTTTACGCTCTCTTGATCTTAAAGGCACATTGCTGTGGCATCCTTATCTCCAGAACTTCTCAGGCCACTACCGCTACCAGAAGCCTACCACCTTTCGAATTACAGACAATGCAGCAGCCACATAAAAAACGCTGAGGGAGTAGTGAGAGGATCCAGCCTGCAGCAGCAATGGGAGGATGTCAAAGGAGACTAGAAGGTTGTGGGGCACACCTACATTAAATTCCCTTCCACTGGCTGTGGGGGATTCCCTCACCCCGAGAGCTGAGCCCACTTGCTCTGTAATCGTCCTACATTTTGCTAGTGCAGAGAGCAAAGGAACAAGCTTGACACTTGAACTGCGATCTATCTCCTTGTGTGACAGCCTGGTGTGAGCTGAGAAAAGGAATCTCTGTGACCCATATCCTGAGCTGTAACTAATCTCTTTCCTGTGACTAATCCTTTATAAAGTATCCTGAGCTAATGGAGAAAAAAAACACTACATAGGTCATGCTGTGCATTTGTGATTAGCCTTAGGTTCCTGGCTGCATACTCAAGGAGTCCTGAGACTCTGCAGAGATTATTCAATTCTAGGATTGAGGAGAAAGAAATACTGTCTGTCTAAATAGGTGCAGAGCACATACATTCTACAAATCAGCTGACTCCCACTTTTACAGTATGTTCCTATTTCTGAAGGATCTTCCCAAAGATCCAGGTGTCATAGCTCTGCTTTCTCCAGTCCCCTTCCACCACTTAACCCTCAGGCTGCGTCTAGACTGGCATGATTTTGCGCAAAAGCGACTGCTTTTGCGCAAAATCTTGCCACCTGTTTACACTGGCCGCTAGTATTTGTGCAAGAACATTGACTTTGTAATGTACAATATCAGTGGTTCTTGTGCAAATACTTTGACGCTCCCGCTTAGGGATAAGCCCTCTTGCTCAAGTATTCTTGTGCAAGAGGGCCAGTGTAGACAGCCACCTTAATTTCTTGCGCAAGAAAGCCCGATGGCTAAAATGGCCATCGGACTTTCTTCAGAGAGCTATACTGGGCATGGATGCTTGCAAAGCAAATCTTTGCGCAAAGGCACATGCCAGTATAGACGCTCTCTTCTTATAAATACTTTTAATGGAAAAACTTTTCTGTTAAAAGTATTTGCGCAAAATCTTGCCAATCTAGACGCAGCCTCGCTGTCTGCTAATTGGAATCTTATCTCAAAGTCCTTACCGCACTGTCCATGTAGGCTTCTGTCCATATGATGTCGTGATCATGGTTGATGACCATCGGACGGCTGAGCACATGCAGATATTCCATCACGTTCTCTTGAACATCTGCCAGGGTGGAGATCTGGGTGTAGTAGCCTTAATGGAGAAAAAGAAACCTGTCACTTTCCCAGAGTCCTCTCCTGAATTATTCAGGTATGTTCATTTGAATTCAGAAAGCAAAGTGTCCATTCAAACCTATTTGTGACCCTTTGGTCTTTGCTTTCTGTGAATAAGCAAGGGCATAAATATGAGAAGTGAGAATAGTCACAGAAAATATTTTTTAAAACTCAAATGCTTGAATATTTCATCAAAAGCACCTTTCAGATTATATAACTAATCAATCTAACTAACCAGCATACTGCAAATTTTACATTTAAGTATTCAATTGAAATCTGAATTTTTGTCAGTTTCATAAATCATCTTGTCAGGGAACAGAAACAATATCACGTGACTTGTGAAGCCAATCAATAAAAACTTTGAATTCAGACTATCCACAATGCATAAACAAAGAATTATTTACTGACAATCATTTTAAACACCACATACCTATAAGCATTTCACAATCTGTGTATAGACAGTTTGCAGACAAAGACAGGTGAAATTATTAATTCCCCCAGAGCTAGCAGTGCACCCACCTTCATCCCTTTCCTTTTCTTCCCAGTTCAAAAGACCAGCACCACTGGTAGTGCTACCTATGTGCAGTGCCTGCATTCACCATATATATTATGTTTGGAACTGGCTCATGGATCCCAACCCCATTGTGCATCTGTGTAGGGAAGTGGTTTACTGGCTTATATGGGAAGGAATCATTCAGCCCTACTTTGGGGTGTAAGGTGGCAGCCATTCTGGACCAGCAATTGCACCTCACAGTTTTAAGGTAGGGATAGTGAGGAACACTAGGGTCCAAATGAACCAATGGCAGAATTTTAGGGAGCCATGATGCCATTTGTCCAGGACTCTGGGATTCATCTTCTACTCTTGTGAAAAGGGCTATGAAATCTTTAAAGGAAAAGATGACAGTTTTCTCACTCAACCAAAAGATAACGTGTCCAGTGAGACAGACATAGTGCTGCTTAACGCCATGATAGGGAGTTGGCTTAGCACTGAACAAGAAGGAGCCTCAATGAAGCACCAAAGTGCTCCTTGCAGCACCTGAGTTTTCATTGGAAATCTCCCTTCCAAGTGCTAACTAAGCACAAACTTCAGTATATGAGCTCTAAAGAGCTCTCAGTCCCAGAATGCACGGTTGCAGTCTGCATGCAATATGCACAGTGGGCTAATAGTTCAGAGACAGCACCTTTGTTGTTGCAAGCTATCCACTTCACATTTTCTGCAAAAGTGACTTCCCTTCCAATGAGATACGTGAAAACCCGGACCTGTGCAACAAGAATACAGATGTAAGAATTATGCAGAAATTATTTCCCATTTGCAATAGTGCCAAGTCAGCCAAAAAGAAGCGGAACATGCTACCAAATCAGAATGGTACGGGGTTGATGTTACAGAAGTGTAAATGACTACACTGCGGGACAGTGGAGAAATAAGGACCTTGTCTTTACACAGATATATTATTCTCTTGTACCATGAGAACATTATCAATCATGATTAACCCAGCCAGCCAAGATGTAATACATGGAGGCAAAGAGGGTGATCATTTTGAGAGGAGAACTCTTAAACACCGAGCTGGTACATACTGGATGTGTTTTGGGAGCAGCTGCAGAGAGAAGGTTTGATTAACAAGCCAGAAGCAAGAATTCTGTTTAATTTCACAGTAGCAGCCAGATCCATATGCAGGTAGCTTCCCACTCATAAAAATTCTTTATGCATGGAAATATTTAGTCACATAAAACAATTCATGGGATACTATCTGGTAAAAACCCATCTGTTTTCAGAGTGTCCTCAGCCATGTGACCAATAACAATTTAGCTTATGGGAAATGAAACAATATTAAAAATCCAATTTGCTTTTTACTCTTTCTGCTATTTGATTCCATTGCACATTTCTTTTAGCTTGAGCAAGGAAAACAACTGAGTCACTTCGGTTTAGAAAGAATTCTTATTCTTTTTCGGTTTCCAGTCCTGATTCAATAGTACCAGGTTATAACGGCTGAGCTGCAAATGGAGCTGGTTGGGAATTTTTTGACAAGACAGATTTTTGTCAGAAAACGCTGATTAGATTGAACTGAAACTTTGCACGGGAATGTTCCATTTCTGGTGAACTTTCCTCAAGAAAGGTTTCTCAGGTTCTCTGGGATATCCAGCTACACATATCTGCCTGAATCAGACAGAGCATCTCCTACACCCAGGTGAGTGCTCTAACCAGAAAAATATTGACTATTCTTGGGTGGGTTGGTATCTGTCTCTTTTTTCTTGGAAAAGTCTTGGCTCCATCCCTATGTATAACAGGACACTATATGGACATCTCAAAAATTTCTGCAGGTCAGGTCCCAACCTTTTCCACTCAGTTCTATTGCAAATACTCCATAGAAATGTTCATTTATTGATCTGATAATAAAACATGTTTCAGTTTGGAGGTTGGTTGAGTTTTGTATTTGTTGATGGTGGCTTGTGGCTTTTTTTTTTTTTTTTTGGCTCTTGTAAGCCAGGAGAACGTTTCTATTGTCTTTATCTTTTGATTTAAAAAAAAAAAAAAAAACTACCCTCCCCTCCCACACAGACACTCACACATTTGGACCAAACTTGAGCTGCCAGTGTCCCTTTAAAAAATCGCAGCACTTTTAATATCCCCTCCTCACCAACCTATTGTCTAGCTGCTTTGTGTTGTACTTACAGTAGGGAGCATGTGGAGGCTTGGGTATGTGAGTACATGTATTTGGGCATGTGGTACACTGCTTTCTACTCACTCCATGCTGGGATGGTCACTTTCCCTCTACTCCCTCTCCCCCTCAATCCATCCCTTTTGAGACAAACCTTACGGTCAGGCCTGTTGTACTTTTCAAACACAGATTGATAATCCTCCACGGCTCCGTCTGTGATCAGCATGATGGCTTGGTTACACAGGCCTCCTTGCCCAGCCTCTCGGAACTACAAAGGGAAAGGTACAGCAGCATTAGTAGCCTCAGCATTGCCACCATTCCTACTGCTGTGCATTTATTTATAAAAGGCCAGGCCCTGAACTCCCCACTGAATTCTTACCCAGGAAAAAATCCCAATGACTTTATAGAGTGTTTTCCCCAAGTGAGGCCTGAGCTTGGTGCTCTGTATATTTTTCATGTACACAGTACAGTGCCACTCGTCATATGCTATACTCGGGTGCTTTACAAAATTTAAAATAACAAGAAAAAAAAGAAGAGCTGGGTACAATGGGCCTTGTTGCCTACTGCCCTGTACTGTGTGTTGCCATGTACTCTTGTAATGCGCAGGCCTGGAGTGGGTGTAAAACATTACCATCCTGATTGGGTAGCCATTGGCACTCACTTTGCACAGCTCTGAATGAAGTGAAAGTGAGTGGCATAGCCAATCACTCTGATAAGGGAAAAAAGGAGGGCAGAATCATAGAACTGGAAGGGACCTCAAGAGGTCATCAAGTCCAGTCCCCTGCCCTTACGGCAGGACCAACCACCATCTAGATCATCCGTGACAAGTGTATGTCCGATCTGCTCTTAAATATCTCCAGTGATGGAGATTCCAGGCAAACCAAATGGAATGGCTGTACACTGAGCATGACAGAGGGTGTGATATATGTCAATAAATGATATTTAATATGGAGCATAATTATGCTAAGAAAGTCTACAAGCTATATTTCACATGGAGACAAAGAGGTGTTGAGTGGGTGTTCCCAAAGGGCAGGCTGGGAAAATGCCTGCTTAGCCAGGAAGATAAACTTTTGAAAGCCTGTTTAACTAACATCCCTGTAAGACCTGCTTCCCCTCTCTAGACAATTAACCTGAGGATGGGGAACACAAACTACTGTTGTGTGTGTCTTCATAGTTGTGGGTGGAACAGAAAAGTAAGCAGTGCATGCAATCCTGAGTGGATCTAGTATACATTACTTTGTGGGTCAGGGGGTAATCTAGTGTGATAAGAAGCCAAGAGCACAGGATAATAAGCACCTTTTGTAAGAAACACTGGATGTAATAACAAATTCTGAAAAACCGTTTTAACCGTCAAAGCACTCAGCCCATACCCACCACTTGAAAAACTGGTTCTGAGAGACTAAGGACTTCTCTAGATTAGGAAAAGAGCTCAAGGTTAGGTCAGTGTTAGCAAATGTGTTCAGTAGCTCCCACCTAACCTCGTTTTCCATGGGCAGCTTATACCTTTTCCAAGATCAGGAAAGCAACCTTCTGTATTCCCCATTTTCTTTGAGCGGCTTCTAAGTATTGGTGCCGCCAGGAGCCATAGGATTCACAGAGTCTAAGGACATGTCCACACAACAGAAAGGCCCAATGGCAGCAAATGTCAAGGCCTGGATCTAGAGATTTGGGCTCATGGAGGCCTGGTGATATGGCACTAAATATAGACATGTGTAGATTTTGGGGCTTGGGCGGGAGTCTGGCAAGGATGGTAGGTTTCAGAGCCTAAGTTCTAGACCAAGCCTGAATGACTACACAACTATTTTTAGCACTGTAGCATTAGCCTGAGTGTCTAGACCCAGGCTCTGGGACATGCTGCCATGGGATTTATTTTTGCTATGCAGACATACTTTAAGTGTCTGATCCTATTAGATTCATATGAAAAGAAATATAAATTAGTTTACATAGGAAGGAATAGCCATGGGCACACATACAGAGGAAGATAAAATGATCTGTTAACACAGAGACTGAATTGTAGCTAGGAAAGCAAACCACAGGGACAGCTCAATTGGCTATAAATTAACAATGTGAGATCGTTGAAAGAAAGGTAACTGTTCTACTGGGATGTGTTAAGAGGTGTATTGTGTGTAAGACACGCAAAGTAATTATTCTGCTCTGGTTGGCCTTAACTGGAACACTTTGCTCAATTTGGAGCACCATTCAGAGAAACCTCTTTTGACTATCCAGTCTTTAAGTGTTTATAGACTATTTGTTTTTCCTGTTACATTCCAGCTCGGCTTTCCCCCTTGATATTTTTATACCCGCTACCTCTTCTCCCCCCCCTCCCATTTTTTTCATTCTTTTTCCTCCTTCCTCCCCTATTTATTTTAGTTCTAGACATCCAACACTCTGGTCATCTCAAGAAGTGGGCTGTGCCCACAAAAGCTCATGATACCATCTACATGTTTTATAGTGATAGAGATGCAGCCGTGTTAGTCTGGTCTAGCTAAAACAAAAGACAGAACTATATAGCACTTTAAAGACTAACAAGATGGTTTATTAGGTGATGGGTCTGACCCACGAAAGCCCATCACCTAATAAACCATCTTGTTAGTCTTTAAAGTGCTACATAGTTCTGTCTTTTGTTTTATCTACATGTTTTGTTAGTCTTTAAAGTGCTACCAGACTATTTGTTGTTTTTAAAGTTTATCCTGTACAGACTAATTCGGCTACCCCCTGAAGCTTTAAACAAGAGGCAGTTCAGGAAAGAGCAACAGGCAGGATAAAAAGTTTAGAGAAATAAGTCCTGTATGGAAAGATTAAGAGTACTGGGCAAGGTAACTCCATTGAAGAGAACAGAAGGCTTAGTAGAGATAAATATTTCCTCACAGGTCAGCAATACTATCTGGCACTTACACAGCACCTTACACTCCAGGATTTATGTTATTTAACTAAGCCTTACATCAACTCTGTGAAGCAAATTAATATTATACCCAATTTACATATGGGTAAATCAAAGCAGAGAATATTCAAATGACACAGCTAAGGTTACAAAGTGTCAGTGAAAGTGCTAGGAATAGAACCAAGGAGTCCTGACACCCAGGCCATGTCTACATTGCACTTTCATCATGAAAACTTTTGTCACTCAGGCTACGTCTAGACTGCAGGTTTCTTTCGGACAAAAGCTTTTCCGGAAGAGATCTTCTGAAAAAACGTCTTCTGAAAGAGTGCGCCCACACTGCCAAAGGACATCGAAAAAGCAATCTGCTTTTTGGAAAGATAGCGTCCACACTGAATGGATGCTGTCTTGCATTTAAGCTGTGATTGCTATGGATGGAGTGGCCACCAGGGCACCTGTGCTTCTTCCTCTTTCCTCTTCTTTCGAAAGAACTCCCCTCTTCCCCGTCCACACATGCCTTTTTCCAAAAGGGCTCTTTTGGAAAAGGCGTTCTTCTTCGTAGAAAGAGGTTTACCAATGTCAGAAAAACTCCTCTGTTCTTTCAATTTTTTTCCGAAGGAACGCAATTGCAGTGTGGATGTAAATGAAGTTTTTTCAGAAAAACGTGTCGTATAGACATACTCTTGGGGATGCGAACCCCCCCTCCGCCCCCCCGAATGACAAAAGTTTAATGATAAAAAGTGTCACTGTGGACAGCGCTTTGTTAGTGGGAGCCGCTCTCCAGTCTTCCTTGTTGGGGGCAACAAAGAATGGCTGCACTGTTTGTGGCAGTGGCACAGCCATAGTTGTAAGGTGAGCAAGTGTAGGCATAGCCCCAGTTTCCTTTTTTTCTGCCCAAAGTTTCCATTATTCTCAGTCAGCAAGAAGAAACGACCAAGACTGTCAAAAGTGACTGGTGACAAGCCTCGACTTTTGGGTACTTAGCATGAGACATTTTGAAAGGGTCTGATTTTCAGAGGCTGAGGGCTCACCAAAAATTGAGGCTACAAAAAGGAAAGATCACCAGCTAGTTTTGAAAACCTTGGCCGAGGAGCTTAAGATACAGACAGGACTTCCCTCTTCAGGCCAGGTTCTGAGCCTTTCTTCAGGCTCTTTGTGCCACTCCGGCAGTCCAAGGCTGTCAGTTCGGTGTAAGTGACTTCTTGAGGGTTTCTCCTGAACTTACACTGTTCCAAAGTAACCCCCAGCTGCCCCAGAATTTTGGGAACAATTCTGCCTTTTCTGCAACCCCAGACTCATGGTGCTTCATTGAATGGATCTCAACTGGAATGGAAAACCTATAATTTTAAAAACAACCATGCTAAGGAGCAAAACCTCCCCTGGCAATTTGTAATCATTCTCATTATAGAGCCTTGTGGACACACAAGACACTTGGAGCCAGATGCTCCGCTGTTGTAAATCAGTAATTTCAATATACTAATTTACCTCTACAGAGGATCTGACTCTTTGTCTTTAATGATGTGTAATTCCAAGATAATGATTTTAGGATTAAATCACTACTGCTTCCCTAATCTTTTAGATCCTCCTCTTCCCATAAAGCATCATGTTGTAATTGCCATCATATCATTATCTGCATCAGAATGACATCAGATTACTATTTTCACACAACAGCTCTAACCACAATTAGCACCAATACCCCACCATATCATCTCAGCAATGACCATGACCAACAATCCTACTGCAGGGCAGGATTCTGATCACACTTGCACTATAGCATGAATCAGGATCGGCTCTACTATAGCCAATAGAGTTATAATGGTAAATTATACCAAAACCAGTGAGTAGAAAATCAAGCCAAATATCCCAACACCCCTAGGACATGGTACAGTTAACCTCGCCATCATATTTACTATCAATAATGCAGCATTGATAGCATCATTTCTATCATCCCCAAGCGTGTCAATTAATGTTCCCTCTAATCTTTTCCATCCATGTGTGGAATAATTTTATGTTCACCGAGGCATGTGCAGAAGTGCACCACAACCCTAGCTGAGGGCGCTCTGCTAATCAGCTGGGCGGCATCTGAATGTCTCCTGAGTAGCTGCACAAGTGCACGGCTTACAGAGAACTCTGCATCCTGAGTAATTCTGTAGGGCTGCAGGTACACTTAGGAGATTGGGTTTCACTGGGACTTGGCACTTTCTCTCTTTTTTAAATTTCCTTCAGAAAAATCCTTAAGGAACAAAGCTGAGTCATGCTTTTGTGTCATGACTACTGAGATCTCAATTGCTCACATAATGTAATGAGTCCTGCATGACTGTCGTGGGCATAGTAGGTGACTGGAACGCCTTAGCTAAGTCTCACTGTTTTACTTTACGTGTGGTATTTTCCATATGAATCACTGTATTGATCTTTGGAAAATTAAATACAAAAATAAACTGAGAAGTAAAAACAATCTAATACCTTAATCACAGTGACATTTACCACTGCTCACTAATACCCTTCATTATCAGAATGATTGCTATCATCTTGTCATTTATATTATCCTCTCTGTGGTGACATTTTATGTCACTACATCCAGCAGCATCATATCAACATTATCATTAGATTTGCTAGCAACACTGCCACACACACAGCTACTGAAACCACAAGCACTACTAGCTTCTTCAGTGTATTCCTCTGTATCACAATCAGCACTGTGGGCTTCTATATGCTGTTTGATACGGTCATGGATTCAACAGCACAACAGGCTGGATTGAGGGTATGCTCTCACCGGTGAAACTCTACTAATGTCCGTAGAATTTCTCCGTGGGGAATGACAGCCTCACTGGGCCCCTGAGCAAGGCTGGGGGCCCTGCTCTGCACCATGGAAGGGGCCTCAGGCAGAAGAGGTAGGGCTGGAGCTATGCAGCTCTCAGCACCGGTTGGAGAGAACCGTGACTCCCCAAGGCAGCCCTCACTGCTGCCCAGAACGTACCTTGTGGGGCTCCGACAGCCATTTAAAGGGTCCGGAGCTCCAGCTGCCGCAGCTGCTGCAGTAGTGGCCCCAGAAGCCAGGAGCTCCGGGCCCTTTTGTATCATCAGGCTCTGGAGCAGTTGCCCCCTTTGCTATCTGCTGTCGGCAGACCTGGAATTACTCCTGGTTAACACTGGTGGACATGATGTCTGAACTCGACCCTATTAGTCTCCCAGACAATATGAGATGCGATAGCTGGAGAAAATAAGGATGAGATTTTCAGTGACACTTGGGCTTGGCCTAACTCTGTTTCCATTTGAGTCACTGAGAGGTTTTTGCCTGAGTAACTGAATTTGGCTCTGTGATTACAGTCGGAGCAAGGATGTTCTCTCAAGCCTTTTTTTTTCCTCAAAAGACTGTCTCTGTCCCCCCTCCTGTCACTTAGCTAGCAATCAATCCATTGCTTGCATTCAGGCCTGAGTAATTGGCTCAGCACTGAAATATGAAGTAACAGGCTCTGATTAAATTGAATGAATTGAGCATCAGCACCGAGGGACCTAATTATGGACAATTCAAGGCACTGATCTATGGGGTCACCTTTCCCTGTGGACAGGTGACTATTTATAGCGAATGGCTCTATGCCCTGTCTGCTACCCACTTTCCTTTGCCATGGCTATGCCCCTTTTATTACCTTTCCTCCTCAGGCACAAGAATGGGTTTGAGCATTTAAAAACAATTAATCCACAAACAGCTCCCTAGAGCCAGATTGCCCAAGTTCATCCTCATCCCCATCACCATCCATGTCACAGTCACAGCCAACAGGCTCATCAGCAACTTTTGGCCCTGTCAGAAATCATTCACGTCAGTGCACTAGAATTCCCCTCTGACACGATGCCAGCTGCACAGTGCCATGGGACATGGGGAGATGGGGAGGAGGAGTGAGCACGCTCTGTAAACCCCTTGACACAAAATGCTCTTACCTCCCTGAGGATTTTGAAGGATTCCAGCACGGCCTTATTGACGGTCCCCACTCCTTTCGCCTGCAGCTCATCTACCAACTGCTTAAAGTGCTAGCATGAAGGGAGAAACACACAGCAGATGTTGAGATGTGGATAGCAGGGAGGCAGAATTCTTAGGACAGGGGAAAGAAGGGTAACACAGAGTCAAAGAAACACTATTCCAGGGCACACGACTACTCTAGATGGCTGGGCAATCTTCGACTATGGAGACTACTGATGTGAAAGTCAATAGACTCCTCCAATAACAGTTCTGTCATGGGCATCTATGTTCACATATGTGATGTACTATGGGTTGCTGCACAGCACATTCATAAATAACTGCCTGAAATAGCAGCCACCTCTCTTTGGAGATTTATCTGTTGCTGAGGATGAAACATAGTCGCTTTTGGGAAGAAATGTGGAGGGAAAAGTTCTGATCATGTTAACTGTGGACTCTGGGGACAATGTGAGTCTGAGCCACCTCCACAAGACTGAGAGACAGAAACAGGGGAGATATAATCAGAACTAAAAATACATCCTAGCCAGGAGGGAGGTGCATCTTGCAGCAGTCAGATGCACAATGACCACCTTAGGGTTGCAGCTGCTCATCACTCCCAGATTAGAAGAGTAGCCATCAGAAAAGCATGTTGAAAGAGGGCCCTATGAAAGGGGGAAGCTAGACTGCAGCATTCACTAGTGATCAGACATTTACTGGCAAAGGGCTTCCTACCTTTCTGAGGGCCAAGGATGTGGACGGAAGGTCGGAGCTTTTAGAAACAGCAGACAGAGTGCTCTTGAGAGTTATGTGCTTTTGTTTCTTGTGACAGGGACGGGAAAGATTGACTGGGATGTTCTGCCTAGGTTGAGCTGCTCCAGAGACACAAATCTATTATAAACTTGATTTAACCAGCCAGTTGTACTGAATTTACAGCTGCTTTGCGTATCCAGGGAGATGCGGAGAAGCCAGTGAATCTGGGTTTCAGAAATGAAAATCCACCTGTTTTGGGGACATCAGTTGCTTCCTGTCCTTGGAATTTCCTACCAAAGCAACCCAGTCCCGCTAACCCACCTAGAATAAGAGAGCTGTCCCAACACCTCTGAGTCTGTCACTCACCTCTCTGTTATCTCTGTCTGCTTGGACCAGGATGCCCTTAAAACAGGGTTCAACATAATGAACATAATCATTGTACTGAAAAGAGAAAATTAAAAAAAAAGTTAGTGGTAAAAGGAATCTCTTGAAAGTAAGATTTGTAAGAGGACATTTATAGGGATAGAAATAGCATCGATATTAGTCATACTGTTTTATGTAGATATTTATTTAGAATTTTATTGTGCAAATTTTGTGCTCTAGACACATTACAGTATTAAAAATCCTGCCTAATTAATGCATTAAATATATTGTAGCAGGTTGCCTCATTAAATCCAGGCACACCCATAGGTGCAGGATTAATACTATTTTATAAACAGAGTTCCCGCAGTCTTTTCACTCTAATACAGTGAGGGGCAACCTAGACTAGTGAGTGGGCCACCTGAATGCCCTTTCTTCATCCCAGTGTGCCGCAAGATTGTTGTAACCAAGATGGTCTCCTGGGAGAGGGCAGTTTTACTAACTGTGCTTACATACCTAGAATTTGTGGGGTGTGCCGATTGAATTGTAGCAGTGCTTTGATTAGATGCAGAGAGAGCATATGGCTCTCACAGTGTTGTGTGCAATCAGCAGACACCTCATTTCATGTGCTCTTGCTTTAAATGCGTGTCACTTTTGTAATACCGGTAGGAAAAAAACTACGGAGACAAAAACCAGCAAAATCTGGCAACTTTGTGCATGGGCAACAGTAAAGAAAATATCTTGTGGGCCACACATAGAACCCCAACGGGCTGCATGTAGCCTTCAGGCCCCGGGCTGGCCACCACTGCTCTAATAGCTGTGCAATAGATTAACTTACATCAGCAATTAAATTCTCAATTACAATACACACAAGGCGATACATATTAAATTAAAAAAACTAACATACAACACCCCCCACTGCCGAGCATGGTATGATTTCCCTCTGCTCCTGAATCAACACTGCTCACTTCTCTATCTACCCCTCCAGGTACTTATGTGGCTCCCATCCATGGAATAGCGTAGCAACCTAAACAGGTAGCAATGAGCTCTCACTTCCTTCTTTACCAGTAGGGGTCAGGGTTAGAAATTTTGGTGTTTTGTTCCCATAAATCTGTAGGAATAAGGGCACAATTATTGAAATCTTGGGCAGGAAGGTGGGGTTTGCATTTACTTGTGAAAGGGAAGTGGTTAGCAATTCTTCTTCTTCTCTGGCATTGAGTTCCACAGTGTTGGTCCTGCGCAAGTTCTCTCTTCTGTGGTCACAAGCCACCAGTCTATTGGTCAATGGTCTTATTGTTCCAGTGGTGTCATGGGAGGCCATGGTCACACAGGATGAGAAAGGATCTTTTGGCTAGTTAGACCTAATTCAATGAAAGGGCTTTTAAAATTAGGAGAGTGACCTTACACTGGATTCTGTTCAATGGGAAATCAGCACAGAGATTACTGTATTATGGTGATCCCAGTCAGGACATAAAAAAGTTAATATCACTACTCTTCAGAAAAGTGCTCTCTCTCTTGACCATAAGCAGCCAGAATTTTGCGTATACATTTCACACAAAAGATGGCAGCTTCAACAGCACAATGTCTCTTAGCACCAGGCTGGAGTTTTACTGACTCAGCCTAGGGAGGTTGTGGAATCTTCATTATTGGAGATATTTAAGAGCAGGTTAGATAGACATCTATCAGGGATGATCTAGATGGTGCTTGGTCCTGCCGTGAGGGCAGGGGACTGGACTTGATGATCTCTCAAGGTCCCTTCCTGTTTTATGATTCTGTGATTCTATAAATCAAAATAACACCATCACTTCCTGAAGCACTAGGTGCCTCCATCCCCGTACTGCCTCAGTCTCTCTGAGTTTAGTCTGTGAAATATGAAAGGGTCACTGATCAAGGTGAAATAGTTGCAGACTGAGTTCTTGCATCGTTTCTAAAGTTCCGTCTCAATAAGAAAAGGGAATAAAATTAGGCAAAGGAACGAACTAGGTCTGACTGTCAAACACAGGGTGAATGAGGAATTAGCATCTACCCTGCTGGTCACTTGCCAAAGTACTTGCCAGAGCTGATTTGTCATAGCTGACTTGTCATAGCTGATTCGTTTTTATTTCCCATTTCCATCTAACTCTGGGACTGTAGTAGATATTATTGCTATCCCTATATGGTTTGCTAGTGGAGGTGAAAGACAGACATTGTTTTATATTTGGACTGGGATACACTTACTGCAATAATATTGACAAAGTCATTTTCCCCCAAAGTGTCCAAAATAGTGATGATGGTGTGTTTGGCGATGGTCATCCGCAGACCCTTCATGCTTCCACTGATGTCCACCACGATTACAATGTCCTTGGGCGAAGTGGCTGCCTGGATGTACCTTTAAAGGTTTGGGAGAGAAAAGAAGCTGGTACAACAGAAGCATCAGGGAAGGCAGAATTCTGGGCCTATCATTGGCTACATCAGGCCCTTGATTCTAGACCCAAGATAAGAGACATGTCCAGAGCAGCTGCCTGGCAATGGCAGGCTAGGGAATGTACCCTTAATCTCATGCAGCACATACTGCTCATGGAAACATGACCGGGCTGTCCGGCTGTTTAACAGTAGTGCTCTGCCGGATCTGGCTTCTTATTTATTGGGCTGGCAAAGGCTGGAAGTGCTGCAGAGGTGCTACGCTCAGACATAGCTGACAGAGGGAACAGTGACCCCTCCTACTGAGATGCCTGATTGAAAGAGTGGCATTGATGGACTCTGGACAGTCCCATCCCATTAGCTGCAGTCTCATAAAGCAAGGAGGGAGGGATAAAGCAGGGAGTGACTGATGGTGAGTCCATATGAGACATCAGACCCCAAGATGGAGAGAGGGGTGTTAGAGGGGGATGGACATCACTCTCTAACCCAGTATGATACAATGTGATCGTATAAACACTGGGTTCTCTATCCACTTTCTCTCCCAAAAGCAGTGTGCAAGAAAGGCTCTGGGATTAGACTCCTCACTAGAGACACTAGATTGCGATGTCTCTGCACGCGCCAGTCAGACCTCTGTAACCCACACTATGAAGGAGGGGGACAAAACTAAGGACAAGAGTAAATCAAAGTTCCAAAAGAAGAGGAGAAAAAGAGAGTGAGAAAGACAGAAAAAGATGATGGGGCCTAATCTCTCACCAGCCTCGATTCCTGCAGTCAAAGGAGATGACTCCATTCTCATCTGGCATCCACTTTATCCCTGAAAGAGCAGCAAAGGAAGAACTCAGTGGTTTAAGCACTCAGGAAAACAGGCACCAGACTTTCAAATACCCCTTAGCTCTGGGACCTCCCTATTTTCATTCACAGAGTCATGTGCCTCCCACAGCCATTAGCAGAGCTCCAGCAGTTTTAGCAGCAGTTAAATGCACACACAAAGCTTTCCTAATTCTAATTTCTTGCCTTCACATATCACCCTGAATGTATTGATTTATTTTTACTGGGCTATGTCTGAACCTCCCAGAACCGTTTAAAACTCAGGGAGGAGGCGGGTGCATTTACTGCCATCTTTATACCATTTGTGCGCAGCCTTTTCCAATATCTGCAGCGTTGCTGACTCTTGTGATTTTTTTTTTGGTGAGTGACATGAATTTGGCTGGGTTCAGGGTAGCTCACTGCCTCCTATCAGTGTGAAAGGGGGAGAGAGGATTCTGTAGCAGAGTCCACCCTGCAGGCCTGGGAGAGGGCGTGAAGAATCCCACAAGGAGTAGAGCACGACTGGACCAGGGCAAAATTAATGGCTGGGCAGATGTGGGAGTGAGAGCTCCTGCCCTTGACCTGGTAGTGATGGGAGCAGGGAGTTAAAAAAAAATCAAAAGGCAGACCAAAACCACAATATCATCTTTTTTTGGAAAAAATAGTGGAGCCAATCTCCTGGTTTTTGGGAGTCCGACTGATATGTGACCTCTTGAGGTTGGCAACATTGTATCTTTTTTCTTGCAGAAGAGCTGAGGACCTTAAAAAGTAGGAGGGATAGGTGTGTGGCCCGGATTGAGTACCAATGGCCTTGTCATGGTTTTGTGAGGGCAGATGGCACTAAGCAGACAATCCACCTGAAGACCATACAGGCAAGCAGAACATCTTTGGTATCACAGGCGCAGCACACTGGCTGTGCAACCCCTCCACCATATGGTAGCTAGTGGCTAGAGAATGAGAGTCCTCTACTGCCACCAGTGTTACTCTTTCAGAGGAATGTGATTTTGGTAGGCACCATCCCAGTTCAATCAGCTCAGGCAACCTGTGATTGTTGGTTATTTCCAAATTGTCTCCCTTTTGGGGAATCCAACCCCAGACCCAAGCGTAATCCATACTTACAAGTGTAATCCATACTATTCTACAATGGACGGCAGAGATCCCGCTATCTCTAGGGTTCCCAGAATAGATTCTGTATAAATATACTCCCTTCCCTGGCATATTCAATGTTTTGACCTGATTTTCAGAGAAAGGGCTGAGAATGTCTGAGCATCTTTACCTGGGTAAAGTCTGAAGAATCCTGTGGAGCTGCCAAAGTATTGCCAGGTCAGTGTTGGGTCTCTTTGGAAATTGTCCACAAAAATAGGATTCAAGGCTTCTGACATGTAAACTCCATTCAGTATGGCAGGGTCTGTGGGGAAGGGCGGAGCCAGGAAACATGGGTAGAAGGGAAGGAAGGTTGCAAGGGGGAGAGGGGCAGGGAGCACAGTAGAGAGGAGAGTTGTGAGAACAAAGAGAAAGATCCAGAGAGTGTGGCACCCATCTGTACAATGATTCTGAACGGTCTGAATACAATTACAACATGTATTCCTCACTATAGCCGCTCCCTACAGGATGACAACTATCCTATTGAGCAAACGTTGGAAAAGGAATTATCTGCACTGTTCATGCAAACCCTGGAATGTAAGTCACCACAAGCAAACACAAATTCCCTCTGCTTGGTCGCACATCATCTCTCTTCCTCTTTTGGGGTTTGTCTACCCTGGGTGATTATGTCAAATTAGAACTGGATCCTGAGGGGTTATGGTAATTAAGGCAAGGTCATGCAATATAGCCCTCAGGATAGACAGGGACTGTTGTGTTATAGCATCATACCAGCAAGCTGTGGAAGCCCAACCAGTGAAACAATGTTAAGCATTTCAGTCCCTGCTTATAGTGAGTGTTTTACCCTGCATACTAGTTATCAGGACTCCCCCAGTCATGTGCTAGCATGATTCAATTACCCAGTGTGGACAAGCTTTTAGATTTAAAACCACTTCCTCTTTCTCCGATCACTCTATTTTTTTTTACATTTCTACTGTTTTTTTCATTCCATTCCTCTGTCTCCACTTCACACTCATGGCCTGACTTCTGATCCCTCAACCCTGACCTCACACCTGTATAACTCTGAAGATTTACAGGAGACATGAGGTTGACATGAGACAGGTTGTCGTGGTATCTATTCCAGCATCAGCGATGACCAAGCAGAGCAGCAGCAATAGGCTAAGGGAAGCTTTGATCAAAACCCTCTTTCTATAATAAAACTTTGCAGTGGTGTGTATAATTTCTAAATTTAACAGCATAGCAAATAATGATGGCAAGGCTTTAAAAGGGCCAAATAAATCATGGGAATTATGTGTGTTTGTAAGTGAAGGGCTAGAGCAGTGGCACTCAGAACTCAGTGATTCAGGAGCCAAACTTGTGATCAGCATAACCCAAAGGAGTCACAGTGGTGTGAATTCCTTGTGTCACTGAAGGTATATTATTCTCACAGCAATATGACTGACCAACTATTGTTTTACCAAACTACAATTGGTTAGTAACATAGTAAAAGCACCATGACTGGTTAATAACTTATATTTGGTTAATAATTAAGTCACAGAGTTTTAACATCATGTACTGCAAAGCACCATAGGATGGAGACACATTAAAGGGACACTTGCAGCTTCCAAGTCTCTGTCTGGGTATCACTGGGCTAGAAACTTGGCTTCTTAGATGATAATAGATGACCTAGTTTAAGTAGCTGAAGTCGTGGTTTTATAGGCTATGCAGGCTGTGTGGGGTCAGTAGTTGAATTAGAGACACTCCAAAGGAATGTGTGTCTATGGAATACATGGATCTTTTGTGCCCCAGATTAAAGTCCTTCAGACTCTCAGCTCAGTATGAAATTCATTTAAAAATTTGTAAGAGAAAAATTCTCTCTCTGCATTGGCTGTGGAATGATGTAATGGCTAAAGAGGTAATCACCAGCCCCTGCCTCTCTTTGCTCCTGTACCTGCACCAAACTAGCATACAGACAGTCATAGGAGAGAAGCCCAACATAAGACAGAAGAAAGGGAGAACTTCCTGCCAAAAGGTACACAAGGAGAAGGACTGGGGGTCTGGCAAGTGCAGAGCCAGTGGCTGGAGGCAGCCTGCTATCTCAATAGAAGAGAGGGCAGCAACTTTAGGACATTTGTGATCAAGAGCCTCAGACTGTGAGGGCTATGAAGCCCCTGCCTGCCAACTCCAATAGAGATAGGCCAGCTCCTGATTTCAGGCCAGATTGTGACTGGCAGATATGTGGACGTGCAAGGTGGGAAGGACAATAACCAAGCACAATTGCAGGAGGCATGACACCTCCCAGAGCTCCCTGCTGCCACCAGGGGGCATGTCTAGACTTGCTTTCACTTTGGAAAGAAGATATGCAAATTTGGCGCAAATTTGCTTATCTTCTTTCGAAAGTGAAAGCAAGTCTAGACGTGCCCCAGAAGGACAGTGCCTTAAAGTCACAGCGTAACCCTTATTCTCTGTCTTTCACTTGTTGATCTCCTATATCCAGTATGCTGCTCTTCCACGGTAGTTTCCAGGCTACCTTTGCAGGGTTGGGAAGTCGGAGGGGAAGAGCCTTATTACCTTTGTTGTAGACATTGGTTGGGAGTTGCACATCACTGTATGTCGTGTTCACCAGCAGATTATTGAAATGCTCGTTTGGCTCCAGAATGAATTCGTCTCCAAGCTCCACGTAATTATCATTCTCATCTTTCTCGTTAATCAAGAGAGAGTTGTAGTAATCAAACTGTTGATGAGGGGAAATGAGGCACAGCGAAGGGGAAAGACAGCAAGAGAGTTCATTATCAGTGCTGCCAGGAAAAAAAATCTCTCTGCTTTTCCCCCTGCCTCCCTCCTGCTGGTGCCTTCCCCACTCCCAGAGTCCTTCCCTGCAGTGGTGAAAGGCTCCAGTAACAGAGAGTCTGCACAGTCTTTCCCCACTTCTGGAACCTTTCCTTGCTGCCAGAGATTTCCCCTGACACTGAAATCTTTTCCTGCTGCTAAAAATTGCATGGAAAGGCCTGGCTTGGATGAGTAGAGAGCCATGTACTTGGGTACATGATCATACCTTTCAGGTGTGTCTATATTCTACTGGTCCAAGCCATGCCTGACCATCTACACTGCTACTGAGATCTGTGCTTGGGGGTAGATATGCTACACACCACTGAAAGAAGCATGCAGTGTAGATGAAGCCTCAATCTTTCATTCTTCTCACTAGTAGGGATGTGAATGGTTAACCGGCAGGCTGGAGCAGCCTCTCTCTGCTGCAAGCAGCAGGCTGCTCCAGCCCTATAAGGCCCACCGTAAATGGGGGTTAGTGGCGCTCCAGCCCGGCTGGAGTAGCTGCCGCCTGTGATGGGCCCGGCCCAACTCACTGAAAGCAGGGGCATTCCAGCCTGGCCAGAGCAGCCCCTATCTGCATTGGGCCTGTCCTGGCCAGAGCAGCTCCTGCCACAGCAGGGATGCCGCACCAGTGGCCCCTCTGCCCACTCCTGTTTAATTGGCTAACCGGTTAAACATAACATTTAACTAGTTAACTGATTAACCGGGATTTTGCATCCCTGCTTCCCACCCTCTTTGACAAATGTATCCAGGTACCTCCAGTCAAACTGAAAATGGCCAATTCATCAATTTTATTTGGTAGTCATTTCCAAACCTGCCGGCCTGTGATCATCTCAACTCACCAGCCCCACCAGGTTTTGACAGCTGAATGATAAGAAGTGAGGTTTATGGAGGAATAGACCAATCCGGGAGGAAGAGGAGAGTTTCCACTTATCCATCATTCTCAGTCCCCCTGTTAAAACTCCACTTCCTCTCCTGCTGATCACAAAACACCCCTTTATCCCAGGATGACACAGCTCACAAGAGATCCCCCTTTGGAGATCACCTTTAAGGGTATCCCATGAATTAGCCACAGCTGGGGGAGCCAGGGAGTCTGAAGTGAAGGATTCAGCACTTCTTTCTGCAATGTCCCCGGCTGCCACCAGCATGTGCAGCAAGAATATGAAGGGTTTTCTTCAGCATGAGCTTACTCCACTGTGGCAGGGTGAGGAGCTGCCATCATTCCCTGCACCTGCCATGGGAGTCACTTATTTAATCAGGATGACTCCTAGTGAGACAGGAGTGGGGTGCTCTAAAGGCAAGGAGATCACCAACATGCCCAGAAATGGGATGCTTAGATTACTAGCTCTTTCGGGATCTGCAGCCCATGCCGCTGAGCCTCCCTGTCACATGAATCAGGGCTTTGTCACTGAAGGACATGAACGTACCACCAGTGAGGAGTTGAATTCATGGTTCAGATCTGCATCTTCTGCTGCTTCCACCAGCCTCTAATACAAACACACACAAAGGGAGGATGAGTGGGAAACTCTAGACAAGTCTTTTCAGAAGTTTGAATTGTTCACACAATACTGAAAACCCCAGTGATTCAGACTCAGATCTAGTTCGGCACAACAGAGGAAACTAATAAAGGAACTAAAGTTTTATGCTGCAGGTTTCAAATCTGGAGAGTGCATGCGCAGCTACTCATTCTTAAAGCTTTATTCCCCCCCAAACAATGAATACATGGCACTGAGCATATTTGTGGAGACAGACTTTCATTCCAAAAAACAGCAGAAGATTTTATTCCACTTTCATTGGCGCCCTGTGAAAAAGACAAACCAGAGTCAACGGAGCTTCAGCCTATTGCTGACATACAGGGAACTGATATAAACAGTGTGATGAATGGATTTTTAAAAGGGATGGGAAATGTTGTGACCATTTGTAAACTTTGCCAGCTATGGAAGTGAAAATAATCATCTGCATGATCAAATCTCACGTTTCATTACCTCAACTGATCATTTGTTTAGATTAAGATGGACTCCTGCTCAAATGTAGCCACATTTAGGCTACATCTACACTGCAGTGCTATCAAGCGTGCCCGTTATTTGAAAATATAACGGGCTCACTGTTCCGACTCACTGTTCCGACAACCCTGTAAACCTCATTCGATGAGGAGTAAGGGACATTTCGGAATAGCACTTTATTTTGAAATAACATTGAAATAAGATACTCAATTTGCGCAGCTCAAATTATTTCAACCTACGGTGCAGTGTAGTTGCACCCTTACATTGCACTATAGGCTGTAGCTGTAATATGGGCTTTAATAAAGCAATCCAAACTTGGGGAAAGTTTGGATCAGAGTCTAAACTTCATGGAATGTCCCTAGCACTCTGATGAGTCAACCCAAAACCCTGGACCTGAACATACCCAAACTTTCCTTTAGATCCAGATTAAAAAAAAACCCCCAAAAAACAAAAAACCCCCACCAAACCCTAAAACCATTGTGAGTTTGGCCCATCTTTACTTTTTTACACCAAATAGTTTTTAAGGAGCCAGGACTCTGTGACTTTGAATCTGCACTTCTATTAATTAGGGTACATACACTGGCACACAATAGTTTCATAGCTATTAAGACTAGAAGGGACCATTATGATGAAGATTCTAGCCTGATTTCCCTACATAACACAGGTCAAAGAACCTCACCCAATCAGAGACCAACTAATGTGCACAGTGCACATTCTCAGACAGCTGCCAGAGCCAAACTCACAGCACACAGGTATTGCTCAGCTTCAATAGTCACAGTATGCCACACTGGGCCTTACAATGTTTAAACAGGCTGCGCTCTTCAGTTACCAATGTGCACTGCTGCCCACTGCAGAGGTCTCTCTACTTCTGGAGAGTTAGCTCTGGATCTGTTGGCTGAATGTTCATTTCCTCATATTCATTTTGAAGCTAGCTGAATCACTTCTTTCATTTTTCACACTTGGCTGATGTAGAGGCTGCAACTCCTCTGTTTCTATATCAGTATTTTTCTGCTAGGGGCTACAACAGAGGTTTCAAATGACTGGCCCATGGGCCATCCTCAGCTGGAATGATTGTGCAATCTGGCTGTGGTGTGGCCAGGTCCAGGGCTGTGGTGTGGCCAGGTGTGGGGACAGTGCTGGTATCTGGGGCTACCGTGGTGCAGCCTGGGCCGGGTCTTGCCTGCCCCCACTGAGGCCCCTACAGCAGGCCCACGGATGGGGTCCTGCCTGCCTGCCATGTGGCTCTGCCAACCACCCTGACCTGGTTCCTGCCAGACGGCTCCATGTGGCCAGCAATCAGGTTAACCAGTTACCACGTAAGCATTCTGGGTAGCCTAATGCTTCCCAGGTAGCCGGTTAACCGGTTAAGTTTTTAGATTCCTAGCCTAAATACCTTTAAACATTCGGCCTTCAGTGTCTCTACCTTTGTGGCTGGCAGAAAGGGACTGGCCCATACAGTTCTGAAGTGTGTACCTCAACAGCTTCTACTTTTCTGCGCAGCATGCTTTCCATCTCCTCTGAGAACTTCTTCACCAACTCCAAGCCATCCACCTCCTTGATCTTCAGAGTGGGCTCCACATCTTTGTACTTCTGCTCAAAAGAAAGGAAAGAAATCCTCACTGAATAAAAATTTCACTAGGGAAGTCATGAATCAATTACATGAGCTGGGCATTCTCGTTAGTGAGGAGAGATGCATCTAAAGGGATTTTCATCTGGCCTTTTCTATGGCTTCCTTTTCTTCTCTACAGTTGGACCCGTGCAAATAATGGGTGCATAAGGCAGTTCATTTAGAGCTGTAGGCCTAAGTAACAATTTGCTGTTGCCATCACTTGCTTATGGTGGTCTGAGTTACCTCAGCTGCGCCAGCAAATGATCATCTGTGCAAAAAATGTGCCTGTGGTTATTCACACCCGCAAGCTGTGCAAAAATGGAGCCAAGTTTTGAAAACCTGCATGTGTGTGTGTGTGTGTGTGTGTGTGTGTGTGTGTCTGTCTGTCTGTCTCAGTGACAACTGTATATGTACCACGCATGCCTGCCACCATATCATCTTGAGCTGAGCTCTTGTCAACTCTCACAAGCCATGGAGGATAGGATCTTATCAGCACTGCTATGGGAAATCTCCAAGCCAAACCCAGGAGGTGCAGTGAGTAGTGCTAGTGATTGACTTGGCGGCATGTTTCTTCCCAAGCAATTCCCTGCCATGGAGTTAATGAGCATGAGAGCTGGGGATGCCCTCCACTAGGCGAGACAAAGTCCTGACAACTTTACAGTCGTTCCTGCCAACATCTGATACAAAACAGTATCCACCCCACAGTATTCTGTCCAAATTCCAAACTGGACAATTATATTCTGTGCGTCTACATTGCCCCTGCAGTTTCGATGTTAGATGTGGTATAGTCCTTTTGTCTTCCCTTTACAAATAACAATAAAAGATGAACAGACGAGATGGGAGCAGGAAGGGGACCCAGCTGCAAAAAGAAAAACGTAATTAACCTCTGTCAGAAGGTCAGAGCCCTTCTCCCACTAGTGGAGATGGTGACGAGTGTTTTGATGTAAGCAGGGAACACGAATTAATAGATTCCTTTAGTCCCTTAGCTTCACTCTTTGCAGAATTTGCATCTCCTTCTCTCCCTCCACATGCATAAGATTTATAAACAGGCTACAGGGAGAAGTTTTTGCCTTAAAATATTGGCAGCACACCAATGCTCTCGCCTGAGGCTCACTCCCCAGCACAGTATAAAATGAGTGCAGGTGGGCATGGAAGATAGGGAAGGAGTGTGAATTTCTTTGGGATAAGCAACTAGGGCTCCTATTGCTAGACAAGCTCACTCATCAGTAGAGAAGGCTGCCGGGCACATGTGGAGTCTGAAATGCCTGGAGGATGGGAAAGGGCTAAAGAGGTTGGACAGAAATAGAATCATACCCAGCTTGTGGCCGGCACATGTGGATGCTGCTAGTTCTGTCTGGCATGATTAACAGAGCGAGGCTTTACTGGATTAAAAACTCCAGCCCTCGCATCCATGCTGCTGCTGCTGGACTGGGTGGGGGAGGGGAAAAGAAGAGGAGGGGCTGATTGCAAAGGTTAGCACAGCAACACTACCAACAGGAGACGTACAGCTCACAGACGGAAGGCCCTGGATGATGACGAGACCACGGGATGCATGCCAGCCGCTGTCAGTCTGTCCCATTTAACTATGTCATAGTTTCATCTGCAGAGAAGCTGATCTCTGCCACTCAGGGGAGGGGGGCTTTAATCAGGCCCCTCCCCTGTGAGATCAGAGTAATCTCTTGCTGAGTGCAAGTCATCTGGGAAAACTATATTAGCACTTGCATGCATGCTCTGTGCAAAGAAAACGCCATCATCAGTGGATAAACTGGGGTTGCACAACATGGACCAGTGAGTGTTCCCCCACAGCCTTTTAGCTCTAGCATGGTAATAACAGCACTTTTCATGCCTGTAAATTATTTTGATCATGCCTCTGACACATCAGCAATTAGAAGTTAAAAGGATATCAATAACCAGGGACACTTGAGTTTACCAGTCACCATGTATGTTAAGAGCCCAGACATGCATAGAGTGCACAGCTCAACCCTTACAATTCTCTGGGGTGGGGAGAATATTGCACAACATCACCACTGAATTCATTGGGACTGTGTTCATGTACCCTTGTCTTCATTTTCCATGAAATATTTTAGCAAATCATTTTAGTGGCTGGAATGTGGATGAAAACATGAATTTTAACAGGACCATTAGGGATTATTTGCTGCAAGAATATTCACATCCTAAGAGTAGGGATTCGGGAACACAATTAATGCCATGTGACCTCAGGTATTATGATCAGTTACCATAGTGATAAGTGCACTCTAAATGTTGAGGTAGACTTCTGTGACCAATCAAAACTCACCAATGCAGATTACATTTAGAATCTTGTTTATCAAATATAAATCCAGATTCACTTGCTGAAATCATTCAGCAAGTATTTTTCAATAACAGAGCCAAAACACCAAAAAAAACCCCACCACCAGCAGAAGAAAAACCCCCTGATAAATTGCTTGTATACAAATCACAAAACAGAAAAATAGTCTAGGTTTGTAAGCTACATCACGCCTTTAAAACAGCAATGACAACTAATTGGGATTCTCCTTCAGCGCAAGTCGGGGAGGCTGAGGACCAAGAGTTCTGTATCCTTTGCTGTGTCTGCGAAGTGACCTACATTGCTAAATATATGTTCCTGCTCCAAACCTCCATGAAATTTAGTCCACTAAAGTACTTAGCATTGCATAACTCATTGACAGTGCCACTGCTTAAGTCAGAGAAAGACATTCCATCCTCACCCAGCAAAATCACTTAACATTCATTATTTAATTGGTCTGTTCTGTCCATTCTGCACATATTTAGTAATCTTCTTACTCAAGCCTTATCTCCCGCTGAAGCCAACAGGGGGTTTAGCCACAAAGGAAAGCAGGAATTGGTTCTAGGAAACATATTCATTTTACAATTTCTAATTAACTAAATACAGTGAGTGTGAAATCCTGGACCATTGAAGTCACCCTCAGTGACCTCTTTTTATTCAGTAAAAACAATAGTAAGTAATTAAGTTACTTAGAGTCAAATCCTGATCCATGTGTCCTCCAGAGCATGGTCAACCAAGTTTACCGTGATGTGACTGGGTTTTATGGTCACTAAAATTCTCCACAGTGGTTACGCGGCAGTTGCATAACAGAGAGCCACTGGTAGATTATATATAGGACAATCATGTGTCCAGTTATCAACTGAGCACCCAGTTGAAAAGGGACCCTTCTTAACCCAGTGTGAGTGAGTGAGGGAGTGAGGGTGGGTGGAGGATAGCAAGCAATGGAGTGAGTGGAGATGGATTGAGTGGGATGGGGCCTTGCAGAAGGGCTGGGGCAAGGGTGTTTGGTTTTGTTCAGAAAGTTGGCATCCCTAAGGATACAGCCGGCAAACTCAACAAGCCATTGTAAAACCAAGCTTGGATTTTTTTCTGCCCTTCAGATGTACTTTGTCAGCCTCATGCAGTTCTCTGGGCCTTCTGCTTTGCTTTCTCCTCCCATGGATTTTCCAGTGGGGAGGAATGAACCAGCCCTTTTTATCAAATTATTAGAAGTTATCGGGAGTTAGTATTATTTATTGCACAATTAACACATTTTTACTTGCATTTACTTAAGAAAAGAAATGACTAATTTAAAGTAATTTCTCTCTTGGTTGAAAGCAATTTGTATGAAATTCACCTCTCTGAACACAAAAGGCCCGTGAACCATTTAAGTCCCATTTAAGTCTTCAAAATTATGCTCACAGAAAAGGAACCCCTAAACCGAAAGAACAAGTATGCTTTGTGACTATACCCACAAGAGAGTCAGTGCGTTGCAACAGAGATTTCAGCAGACCAGAGCAAAGCAATTTTTAAACATCCTTTAGTGACCATGCAAAATTTGCCATGTCCATGTCCATGTCCCTGGTAGTTCTTGGCTCACTGCTAGCAGAGGAATGGGACTGCATGTTGCTTCTCAGTGTCATCATAATTCTAACACAGCCTAAGGATTTATTGGACCTCTTGGGATGGGTACAGGTTGGAGGTATCCGGTAAGATTGAAAGCAGGGGTGTATGGGTTGCAATGGGAATGCCTTGATAGTATTCTTTAAAACAACAAAAGCAAGCAAAAACTATTAGTGAAATTCATGTTAAACGTTAATTAATGAAATGGGAGATTGAAATGTAGAAAAGGCAGGACATTAAAAAATTATTATGCTAGTAGCAACAGGAATTTAGTTACGTTGTAAGACTATCAAGCTCCTAATTGCACAGTCAAATTCTGAAGTCCTTACTGTTATTACTCAGGTTTTTACTATATCCTTACACAAGCAAAACTCCCTTTGACTTCAGAGTTTTGTCTAAGTGAGGAGTAAGGAAACATTGAGAAAAGAACTCCAGGATTTGGCCTCTGTATTGTAAGTCCATTGGGGAAGAGAGCTGTCCTTGTATTTGTCTGCAAAGTGCCCCACGTACCTATAATGCTGAATATGTAGCAGCAACCCAACATATTTCCTGTGTGAAATGTGCCGCATAGCTCAAATATGCCAATATTGCTTTGGAAACCCTTGTATTTGAATGTTCTGACTTCTGTGCATTCAAACCCCAAGCCTGACCGTAACTTGAGAGTGGGTGCACACGTGTGTGTGTATGTGCTGAATTACATCAAAGCTGCCTGTAGGTCTGGCCTCTTTCAAAACAAGTTTCACCTATCTCAAGAGCTTTGCTCACATTCCTGCATTAGGAGGAGACCTGATTGTAGCCCCATGAAACCTCTCGTTTTCCACAGCTATATGTGTCATGCCTGCAGACTGAAGTCCTTCAAGCTTATCTGCTTTAAGGCACTTATGGATGGTGTTTGAGCTAGAGTTTCCTGACAGGACAGAGAGTGAAGAAGGACCTGGGGAAATAGGCACAGCAGGGAGAGAGAGGGAAACCCCAAGACAAGAGATAAAAACAAATGGGATTTGAGAGGAAGTCGGGGGAGAGGTAATTCTGACTTTTTTGAGCTGCATGTGTATTTCTCTAGGAATGTCTGACCTGGGTGAGAAGTGGGCTTGGGGAGATTACTCAGAGATGAGGAGAGTACGCAGGGCTGTGTTGGCTGGGAAATCAAACCCAGCTCCCACAGGAAGTGACAACGGTGACTCAGTGAGTGGCGTTCTTCCCCTGAGACACCACGGAGCCAGGTTTCTGCTCTGGTGTCAAGAATAACAAAGCACAGTCCATCTGCATGCAGTGCAGACGGTCTCCGTTGTGCACAAGAAAGGGGCAAATACCTCTTTCTCTCCATCAGTGCACTGGTCAGCATCTTTGGGGCAGGTGAAGTGAGACTATTCACTGAGAGGTTGCTCCTCTATCAGGCGCCATCTCCACTCTGTGAATCCTGAGCTTCATTTGCTGGTCAGAATCAAATTGCTTTTCAGTCAGAAATCAGTCTTCTCTTGTCTCTGAGATCTCTCTGGTCTCCTGTAAGATTTTGCTGGATTCTGAACATGGTCACTGCTATTATTAGAAATAGCATCTAGAAGCCCCGCAGTGCTAGGCTTAGTACTGCTACTCTCCCAAGGAGCTTAAAAGTCTAAATAGAGACACAGAGAGGTGAAATGACTTGTCTAAGGTCACCCAGCAGGCCAGTGGCTGAGACAGAAAAAGAAGCCAGGAGCCCTGCACCAACTGGCCTATCAACCGGACTTTTCGTGGAGATCAGAAACGTCGGTCTGTAGAGCTTGCGGGTTGGTACAGGGCTGGATAATACAGCTTTTACTGTAACTGTACATTGCTATAGAAACTATTCTCACTTCTCCCCACTCCCGGAAACGTGCTTTTTGCTGGGGCATAATTGGGGCAGAATCCTTCAGGAGATTGGGTGAAGAGAATGATACCACTAGGGGCACCTCTTGCCTGGAATCAGAACACAGGGAGATCAATTCCACCAGCAGGCTCAGGCAGCCACTTGAGGGTGATTTTCAACAATACTCAGCTCTGGCTGAGCCGTGCTCTCCAATTTACCATTCACTTCACTGGGTGCAGGGACAGGCTAGCGCTAAACACTTTCAAAGGCCCACCCACCCCAGTGCTATTTACAGAGGCCATGCAAGCAAATTAAGCCTTGGCAGCCAGTACAGCAGGCGTGGCCAACCCGCGGCTCTTCTCCTCCAAAAGCGCAGCTCGCGAAGCCACTCCTGCACCCCCCTGAAACAGCCTCTGCCATCCCCCGTGCCTGGCTCCTCTGTGCTCACTGTGGCAGTGATTCAAAATGGAGCCCAAGATGGCGGCCGCCGACAGAAGCCTGATATGGCCAAAAAGCCTAAACTTGTTTCTTAAAGGGGCAGCCTTCTCTTTTTTTTTTTTGTTTGACAATTCTGGTGCAGCTCTTTGCTTTTTTCCCACCGCTGTTTCGGCTCTCTTTGTTAAATGGGTTGGCCACCCCTACAGTAGAGTGTGTTGCCATGTGGGAAGAGGCTGATTTTCACAGAAGGATGATCTGAACTGATCCAATGGGAGCCAGGGGAATGGCAGCGAACAGCAGGTAGGTCTAGTGCTCCCCACTCTCCATACTAAAGACTGCCCAACTGCATGCAGAGTAACAATGGGTGAGAATACATGAAGAATGGGGGTGATTCTTTCTCGGAATTGCCTCTCTTCCAGGGTTCCGGTGAGAGCTCTGTCTCCCTGCAGTTTCGATGTATACCCCCCGCACTATCACCATCTCTCGAGCCCTGCACGGACACAATATTTGAATCTGCGTCCACCAAAACGAGCTGCAGATATCTGCATCTACATCTGTGGCTGCAAATACCCGTGGATATAAAGTGGATATCCATGGATTTGCAAGGCTCTAACCATCCAGCGCTTGCAATGGCCTGTTCCATATAAAATATACTACTTCCCATGCAGACTCTCACATGCATACTTCAAATTAGCCTTCTGCAATCAGAACTCTATCACTCCAAGGATCATGGAAAGCAAAAGAGGAGCTGGCCTGACCAAAGCAAGCTCATTATTTCAGATAATGACTAGCGGGTTCATAACCAATTAATTCTAGTGAAAACTAGAGGCAGATTTTTGCAGTGCACATTCCATTTCTAGCATTTCCTACGTAAGCTCATGGAGCAAGCAAATCAAATATAATGGGCTAAATCCTCCACTTGTGCAAACAGGCCATACTCATTGAAGTCACAGGAGATGCCTATGCCAGTGGCTGCCAATCAGGGTGTTCCTAGCAGCTGGCATTTCAAGAAGTGGAGGGTGTGGAGGCTGCTATTCCCGTGCTGAAGTTGCAGGCTCATAAAGCAAAGGACTATGCATGATGGGCAAGCCAGGGTGTACGACTCTAAAGGAATCTAGTTGTACACAGCTGCTTTCAGAACTGGCATCGCAACAACCATTCCAAAACCAAAGCGGAAAAACAGATTTTATAGCAAGATTTAAAGAGAGGGAAGTGACTCAGTGGAAGTGTGGGAGGAAGACAGATGAGAAAGTACAAATAAACAAGACAGCCCCAGTTGGGAAGGCCCAGGGAACAAAGAGGAAGGCAACATTGGAGTAAAGTGAGCAGGTGGGGGGGAGTAAGTGGGTTTGGAGTTAAAAAGAGAGACGAGTGGAGATGGTCATTAGAAGAAGGGAAGTGGGTGGATATGAGGTCAGAGGGGAAAGATGAACAATGCCCCTGGACAGTACGAAAAGCCAGGGGGGCAATTCTGTGTCAGGTGTGGCTAGTGACTGAGGGGCAAAGTCCACCTGGAGATTAGAGGACAAGAACTGAGAAATGAATCCAGATGGTCTTGAAAGTTAGTGAAGAGTTCCTGGTGCCGCCCCCCTCTACAATGGATCCCCAGGAGGGGGAAGGGGTAAAGGAGAGAGGAAGGGGGGAACAAGAGAGAGAGAGAGAGAGACACACACACAGAAGAGGGAAATCGAAAAGCAGCTCCTTGCAGGTATGGCCTACCTTCTGTAAGAGGAGAGAGCCTGAATACATTGTCATGATGGAATATATCTCTCCACCAAAGGTGTCTGCCCACGACTTCACCCTAAAGAGGAAAAAGAGGAAAACCAACAGTGTTAGCACTTGAGGTAGATAAGCTGCATGAAAGGGTAACAGTCATACAGGCCCATATCACTTCCTTGGTCTCCCTATGCATGCAAATCACCAAGCACCTGTATGACGACACAGTAGAAACAGTGATAACATGTTATCTTTGTGAACGGCTGGTGAGATACGCAACAGTAGCAGGAAACCATCATCTCCATGGCCCACTCTGCTCTTCCGTTTCCATGAGTCTGTTTGTTTATGGTCAGCTTTTGGGGTTCTTACTCAGTCACTATTGACTCTGACAGGAGTTTGGTTGAATAAAGACCAAGTAAAATTGGAGTTATAAACAGGGTAAGGGGATCTCGGGATTTGGCCCTTAGATCATGCACTCTTTGGGGTAAGGACAAAGAACCAGGCAATTATCTCAGTTACTCCAGTATGAAACCAGAGGCATGATTGGTTTCAGTGAAGGTATGTTGGACTGGCATGGATGTAACTTGGGAGCAGAATCTGTGTTACATCTTATCTCTCTGTCAAGCACCATGCACATGCATGCCGTCCTATAAAGAATAGACTAAAGCAATACACGCAGAGCTCATAAGGGTGGTGACAGGCAGTCTGAGCATAAAGATATTGCTTCCTCCCCAAATTAGCATATTTGGCTGCTGTAATAGTCAGAATACTTAATTAGAAATCTGTAAGGTGAATCATGTTAGGATGTTCCACCTACACTCAGTTCCTTTCACAGCAGTTCATTTAGGAGGCATCTTCTTCTTTATAGAGCACATGACTGTCTCCACTTATCCGAACAGGGCCAGTTGCTTCTGCAGTACAGATTCTTATCTATACTTTTCAGTGGGATTCCTCCCAGTTCTAGACCCAGTTCTAGACCCAGTTCTAAACCCAGAGGGCCTGATTCTTTTCTTTGCAATGCCAGTACAATGCAATCAAAATCAATGGCATTATGCCAGCATAAAACAACTAGAGCAATGGCATGGTAAATCAGGAACTGAGACTCCCAGTTTTTAATTACTGGGGTTAAGTCTACACTGCCCCTCTCTTACAGTAAAACAAAGGCAAATGAAGCTAAGCGTGGAATATCACCATGCTTCATTTGCATAATTAACGAGGCTCCATTTTTGTGCAAGAAGCTTTTGCGCAAAAAGGAGCTGTCTACATGGCTCCTTTTTGCGCAAAACCCCCTCTTGTGCAAGAGCCGTTCTTCCTGAAAAAAATATGGAAGAATGGCTCTTGTGCAAGAGGGGTTTTTTGCGCAAAAAGGAGCTGTGTAGATGGCTCCTTTTTGCACAAAAGCCTCTTGCACAAAAAAACAGAGCCTCATTAATTATGCAAATGAAGTGCAGAGATATTCCATGCTTACCTTCATTTGCATTTGTTTTTCTGCAAGAGAGAGGCAGTGTAGACCAGTGTTTCTTAAACTTTTTAAGACCAAGGAACACCAAACAATTTTTTTTTTTAATGAGGAACACCAAGGGGGGGGGGGGGGAAATAGGGTCAGGGGAAAGTTATTGAGTCAAAAGGAAAAAAAAAGAAAAAAAAAGAAAAAGTTGCCTGCCCCTTTAAGGGCAGCCATTTTGAACTCTGTTGTTCTCCACGGCACACCTCCAACTGCCTCGTGCTGCGGAACACAGTTTAAGAAACACTGGTGTAGATATAGCCTGGGTGTAATCCTGCTGCCACTGAGTTAATAGAAGCAACTCAGTATTTCTGGCTTTTATGGTCAGTTTATTGGTTTCTGCATCTGGTTTTATATACGCTGAAAGCAATACAGGATATTTGAATTTACAGTGAAGACCGGATTTATTTCCCCAGCTCAGACCCTGGTTCTGACAAGCCCAGTAGCCTGGTTCTGGTCAGAGAAAAAAAAATATTTTGGCCTTTTGTGCAATGCATGGAGATGGGGAGGAATCCCTTCCAGACCCTTGTGGTGATCAGCTTATACCCTTATCAGCATCAGATCTGATTACTCTCATCTCAATATTTAACTCACAGCCCCCTGAAGCAGCTCATTTCACAACTTGTCTCTACAAAGCCGTTTACCACTGGCATGCACATTTACCAACAGTCACAAAAGCTGCTCACCCATCCACATGATGGTGATAGAAAAGCCATACAAAGGGTTTCTGGGAGGTTGCCCAGCCATCCCAGGCAAGCTGTGATGCCAGCTCTATTGATTGTATCAAGTCATGTGATATTTGGTGTTTTGTTTTCTAAAAGACATGGCTCTGGAATCATATGCTTGCATGAGAATCTCAGAGCTTCCACTGAAAAGAGAAGAATCGAATGTTTCATGGTTGCAAGAGAAAAGCTTGAAAACGTGAACCCTAAAAGCGTCATCACTGGTAAACGTAAGAAAATAACTCAATATTATTATTTGGGAAAAAAAAGTGTGATTTTTTTTAAGCCAGTCCCATGATATTTGAAGGCTTGAGGTTGGAAATACAGCTGCAGATTCCCAGCCAATACCCTGAGACTGTGGCAATGGGCTGGCTGTTGTAGCACAGCAGTGTTCAGAGCACAGCAGGTCTCTATTGACCACTGGACAGCTGCCTCTGGACTGGCTTTCTTGAAGCTACTTTCGTGTAGCACTTGTGGCACTGGAGAGGATACACCTTGGGTTACATGTCTTGCATGCAAAGAGAAGGACAGTGCTGGCCAAGGAATTAGGTGGAAGCCTGGGAACAGAAAAGGGGAGTCACAAGGTCAGAAATGGAGCACTACAGGGTGACAAATAGAAGGCCAGAAAGAAGAGAAGAGCCATGGGAAGGCATAAGAAGACACATTAGGGAAAATTAAAAGAGAGACATGGGTCAGGCCACTGACAGCATATAGGGACATCTCATAGCAATATGAAAGAGGGGCTGCTGGAGGCAAATGGAGGCCAGAAATAAATGGGGACCTAAGAAGGGCACTGAGAAAGCCAGTGGAAAATTATTTTTCATGTAAGTCAAGGATATGGGGGCTGCTGGAGGACTAGATGCATTAAAATATTTTAAAATATTTTGGTTCTGGGCACACAGAATGTCATCATGTAATGGATCTATTCATCTATCAGGTGCTTTTTTATTGACTTCTTATTTGGTGCCACTGGCCAATTGATTCTTCTATTGAATATTCATTTCAGAGAGTTTCCTCTGTATTTCAATCAATGTGGCAAATTCATCAGTCAGTGGCGTAGCACGGGGGGAGTGGGAGGAGGGGCGGTTGCCCCCAGCGCCATGCAGGGGGCACAATTTAATCCCCCTCCATTCCCCCTGTCATCCCTTGGCTTGCCTGCTACTCGTCCACCCGCCACCGCCTGCTGGAGCCTCCTGCCCGCCTCTCCGCCCGCAGCCTGACCGTCCTCCATCTCTGACGGCAGGTTAGTGTGTGCGGGGGCACAGCTGCAAACTGGAGGGGGCAGGGGAAGAAGCGGTACAAGCTCCCCCCCTCCTCCCAGGGTTGGGCTCAGTTGTGCGCCAGGTTTGGGGCCTCACTGCATGGCAACCGGGGGGGGGGGGGCGCAAATTTTGTCCTTGCCCCCAGGCACTTAACACCCTTGCTATGCCTCTGAGTGGAGTTAAAACATCAGGGATGAATTTGCCCTCAATCTGGTTTTGCTGCAGGGGAGAATTTCCTTTTAGTCTTGAGTTTATTTGTTTTATAGGAATTTGTTACTAGTTGTGCAAAACTGTGCTGGCATTTGCTTGGTAGTGAGGCACTGTAGATTATAAGCAACTGCCTTGGGAAAGGACTAGGCTGCAGAATGCCGGCCTGTAATCCTTTCAAAGGTATTGAGCACTAGAAAACATCAGAGAGGAAGGGCTTGTGCCACTCATTATGAATAGCTTAGGTGCTATAGAAATCCACAAGGTTCAGCTGGCTTCTCTTTCAAAGTCTTTTTCACATGAACAGTTTCAAGGCTAAAAAAGGTATTTCTGTGCATGCAATATTTACAGCTGGAGGCATCAAGCTGTTTATGTTCTAATCAGTCTCAAAGTATGACATGCCGATTTGTTTCTCGGTCACGTGCACGCAGACGAATGAACAGCTTATTTCCTTGCAAGGTTCTTTTGGGCTGAATTTGTAGAGCTGGCCCTTGGGCTACCTCATCAATAGAATCACATAATAAGATGCACAGGTTGGTATAAAATCAAAGGCAGATTCACATTGAAGCAAAAAAAGATTTCACAGAAGTAGAGGTTTAGGGCAGTGGTTTTCAAACCACAGCTCATGACCCAGTACTGGGCTGGGGAATGTCAGGCACTGGGCCTCCTAGCTGCAGGGTGATCAGGTGACCAGTGGAGGTGCTATGAGAGGCTACCTGTATGTCCTGGTCACCACAGACTGTACTGAACCCCAGAAGCAGCTGGCAGCAGGGCCAGCTGTGTGGGGGGAATGTGTACAGGGGCTCTGTGCACTGTCCCTGCCCTGAGCACTAGCTTTGCACTCCCATTGGCTGGGAACCTGCTGTTGGCTGCTTCTGGGGCCCAGCATGGCCTGCAGTGCCAGGAGAGGCAGGATACTTGCTTTAACCCCCCTGCTGCACTGCTGGTTGGGAGTTGCTCAAGGTAAGCCCCTCCTGCCCCAGCTCTGACCCCCCCCCCAAAGCCAGAGTCCCCTCCTACATCCCAAAGCTCTCATCCTCAGCCCCACCCTGGAGACCACAATCTAGACAAATTATGTTGGGTCACAGGCCTCAATAATTTTTTTCTACTGGGTCATGAGAAATAAAGTTTGAAAACCACTGGTTTAGGGAAGGCAAAAAGGGGGCGGGGGAGTGCTTCTCTATGACCTCTGCATACATCTCCAAAACCCCAATAACCAACACTGCTGAAAGCTGGAAGGAGATTTAATGGCGCAGCCAGGATAAAGTCCATGGCAAAGTTTCATGAGATGCCCAGGGTTAAGCCCCCAAGAGTGGCTATCAGTGAATGTCTTGGTAAATACATGAAAGATTCCACTGATGGAAACTTTGTGTGTCTATTTGAAAGAGGCCTTGAGGTGTTTGAAATCAAAACGCTCCTCTTGTTCTCAGGAAGAAATATATGCTTTCTTCAATAGGTTAGTTTCTGTAACTGTTTCTCTAGCCCAATGTCATTTCTTTCAGCCACTGAAGGAGAAGCAGACTTGCCTGCCCTCAAAACAGCAACCTGAGACACACTCGCTGGTCAGTGTGTTCTCTCCTCACTGAGCCAAGCTCTCTTAATAATGCAGAAATATCCAAATCTCTTCTCTTTCAGACATAAAAAAAATCTACACACAATGTTACCAATATATTTTTAACCTTAAAGTAGTTAAGTTGCTTAAATCAGCTTACTAAGGTCCAACACTATTAACTCTATATATTCAGATGTTAGAATCATGGCAACTTGCCACAGAAAGATTTGCCGCCAATGCTGGACTCACCAACAAGATCTTTATCTGGCATGCTTAAAACTTAAAACCTGGGGAAGTGAGGAAACAGACTGACAGAGTCAGACCAGTAACCAGAAGACACCTACTTCAAGACTGGCCCACCATGGAAAATAACAGAACACCACTGGTCATCACCTACAGCCCTGAGCTTAAATCCCTCCAGCGCATCATTGACAATCTACAACTGTCCTGGAAAATGATCTCTCACTCTCTCAGACCTTGGGAGACAGGCCAATCCTCGCCTACAGACAGCCCCCCAGCCTTAAGCAAATACTTAGCAGCAGCCACACACAACACCACAGATACCCTCACCCAGGAACCTACTCCTGCAACAAACCCCATTTCCCATTCTGGCCACATATCTATGTGAGGGTATGGCTAGACTGCAGGGGGGTTTCGGGATACCTCTGGTATCCTGAAAATACTCCGCCACATCCAGGGAATGCGTTTGCTCTTCTGCTTTTTTTTTTTGCGGAAGAGCAAACACGCTCTTTCGGAAGCCCCTGTATTCCTCGTTCTACAAGGAAGAAGGGGGCTTTCGAAAGAGGGTTTTTCCAACATTTGGCCCAGTCTAGATGTGCCAAATGTCAGAAAAGCCTCTTCCAACAAAAGTATCAGAAAAAGCTACGCAAAACGTGGAGCACATTTTGCGTAGCTTTTTCTGACAAACAGATGTAGTCTAGATGTACCCTAAGTGACAACGTAAGAGTCCCTAACCACATAAGCCACATCATCAGGGGCTCAGTTTGCCCCCCTGCCATAGATATATTGGCGAAACCAGACAGTCTCTGTGACAAAGGATAAATGGACACAAATCAGACATCAGGAATAGTAACACACATAAACCTAAAGGGGAACATTTTAAACCTCCCAGGACACTCGATAGATTTAAGAATAGCCTTTCTTCTACAAAGGAATTTTATCATCCAATTACAGAGGGAGACATCTGAACTGGAATTCAATGACAAATTTAACACTATCAATTTGGGCTTCTGGTTAACCCACTACAAAGGCAATTTCCTCTGCCTTTGATATTCTCATTTACATGTCAAAACCTATGAATGGGACACATCCAGCCTGACTTAATTAGTGTCATTAACACTGGTCCTACAATTGACTGCTTTTGCTATTATATATAGTCTGGATTCTGTGGATTCTCTATTCTAACTCATTGGATGAAGTAGGTTTTACCCATGAAATCTTATGACCTAATAAATGTGTTATTCTCCAAGGTGACATGGGACTGCTCGTTGTTTTTAAAGTTACAGATTAACACGACTACCCCCGAGACCTTTTCTAGCATAGTGTCAGTAAGCCCCTTGCTAGCTATCCATGACTCTGAGGAGAGATACACACATTCTCCTTCCCCTCAGAGTGCATGCATAAACGCACGCATGCACAAAGGTACATCACACACATAAAACCTGTGTGTGAAAAGTCCGTTTATAGATACATCTATGATAACCTGTATACAAACACAGCGCACGCACCGTATAATAATGGTACAGAGGCTTTGCACTTTTAACATGCTTTTCAGTTGCAGATTTCACAGGATTTTATTTAGGAGGGTTAGGGTCATAATACCCATTTTACAAATAAGGAAAGAAAACACAGAGAGGTGATGTGACCAGCATGCCTCCATAGACTAAAATATGTATGTGCGGGTATAGTACCTACATATACTATATGTATGTGCATAATAGTAATTTCTGTGTAAGCCATTGGAATAATATTGAACAGAGACAGTGTAGGGGGATACTACCAGTAATATATAGAAGTACTAGGAATATTCAGGGGGTAGCTGAGTTAGTCTGTACAGGATAAACTTAAAAAACAACAAATGGTCTGGTAGCACTTTAGATACTAACAAAACATGCAGATGGAATCATAAGCTTTTGTGGGCACAGCCCACTTCTTCAGATGACCGGAGTTTTACTTACTAGGAACATTAAGTCTTACAACAGAAAGTGTGGATCTGATAGTCTAGAGACTACAATAAATAACAATGGCTAGCTCTTACAAAGTACTTTTTATTTTCAGATATCAAAGCACTACACAAACGGGGTCAGTATCATGACCCCCAATTTACTGATGAGGAAACTGAGGCATGGGGTGGGATCACAACTCGCCCATGGCCAGTGAGCAGGCCCATGGCAGAGCTGAGAATTAAATGGAGGTGTTCTGAGTCCCAGCCCATTAGGCATTTCTGTATACTTTAAGAACAACACTTTCCCTGTCTGTGAGCTCAGGTCCACAGGAATGATTCCCACGGTTTCTTGGGCTTGGTGGTGAAGTGAGATTTTGCTTGTAGGGCAAAGAAATATTTCATGCCAATAAAAGAATCTCAGAATAATTAAAGCTCCGTGGTCCCCTAGACAAATGACATCTCTGAAAGGTGGGGAGGTAGGTGTCTCTTGAAGGGGAAGGACTGATGCAGGTTGCAGGATGGGACGCAGGAATACTAAGAAAAAAGAGATGATGAATGACAGAGGGGGAGAGGGGCACCGAAGAGTGAAGCGGTGAAGTGCAGAGGGTCTCAGAGAGCAGAGGAGCATACAGGTGAAGGAGGATGAGGCATGGGGGAAACACTTACGTTTCCAGTGGTATCTTTGTCTGGGACTTGGTGGAGGGCAGGAGGCCGCTGAGTGAGAGGAAAAGCCACAGGATGGCTCCTGGCACCATCCTCCAGGCAAAACCCATCAGCAACAGGACCAGTTGAATAGACATAGAGATTCGCAGCCACGTTTGCCACTCTACGGAGGTCCCAGCATTGTCCAGGCAGGCCCCAGCATGGCGTCCTGCCAGGGAGTGTGGTCAGGGAGCAGAGTCCTGGGGACACTTAAGCCTGCATGCTGCTGCCACCCTGTGCCATCTCCCTGCACCGTCCCTGTCCAAAGGGGGGAAAGCTCCAGTGGGACCCCACAGCCTCCCACCCACAGCTGCAGGTAAAAGTTTGCAAAACATAAGCTGTAGTTACTGAGAGGGAAAACTCGGGAGAAGCCACCCCATGGTTGCCAAGGTGACCAGGGGGTCCTGTATAGCTTAGGTCCTCTGCAGGAATCAAAGAGACTTGAGGGAGGTTTGCAGCAACAGCATCTACATAATCCACTGCCGGCCCTTTAATCCCCATGCAAAGCAGCAACAGCATCAGATTTAGGGAAGTGGAGTGAGATAAAATCACCCGGGATTACTCTGATTTCTGAAGACAGGCCTCAGCTCGTCCAATCAGAGATCAGAACAAGCTCCCTCTGAGCTTGTTTTAAAGGGGCAGCATCACTGCTTCTAAAAAAAGCCTCCTGACCTATGATCCCTACTGAACAGCGCATGTAAAGGAAGCTTCTGAATTTCCCTGGCATGTTGTCTGCTCTGCTTGGGATCATTTCTATTGATTTGCTTTTATGTCCCACCTTCTTCATCTTCTAGGAAGTACTAAATATACCAAGCGAAATCAAAAGGGCTGCACAAGTGTAAATGAGAGGCAAATTTAGACAACTGGATCATAAGCTGATCTCAGTTACACTGTGGGATTAATTTAAAGGATGACTATTATTACCTATTGTATTAGGCTTGCATCCTTGGGGTCTTACTCAGAACCCCATTGTACTGGGCACTATACAACTATATCTAAGACACTGTCCCTAGTCTAGAGAACTAAAAAATATCTAGGCAAACAGTGAAATGAGGGAGAAAAAAGGACAAGCAGCAAAAATGGGCTCAAGAAAGAATCACTTCATCTGATCTGCCATCTGTGAATGTGAGTGTTTATTATTAACGAAGTCCAACAACTAGGTACAGGGAAAAAACTATCCAGATAGCCACATTCTAATTTGTATCTGGAGACTGACAAGTGAGTTCAGAGAGACCTACGGTTGTAATAGATGATAACAGTAGATAGGAAATTACATACTGCCATGAGAGTCACACTTTAATTTACAAATGATTTTTAAAGGATTAATAAAAGATTACTCGACATTATAATCATGTCCTAGACAGAAACAGTAGATCGCTATAAGCACATCAGTAAAAATATTAAAAGATCATTAGAAGCCATCTCTTGACCAGTTAGACTGCATATCAGTAGACTGAGCTTTTATTTAGACTTCTATTAATAATTTGTTAACTTGTCAAACTAGTCACACCTGGAACCTGAATATAAAGTATAACCATTATGAGCATAATGTGCAATGCCACACCCAAAACAGCAAAGCATTTCTCAAATGTATATGCCGAGAGAATCATCTGCAAAACGATGGCGGTAAAATACCAGACACAGAGCAGGTGTGATATTGTTTGCAGACTCGGTGCCCACACATGAGGTGGGATTTGGGAAAAACTAGAGCAAATACAGAGAAGAGAAACAAAATGATTACGCAAGGATTAGAAGTTAAAATATGTGATGAGCTACTGAAAACTTTAAGAGGGGATGGTAATTAACAACAGTGATAACTTACTTGAGGATTTAGTGGCTGCTCCATCAATTGACATTTTTAAATCAGCATTAGACATGTATCTAAGAGAGATGCTAGAGCTCAACCACAAGTTATGGGCAAGATGCAGGAATTATTGGGTGAGGTTTTTTGTCATGTATTATGCAGGAGGTCAGACTAAATGGTCAGATGGGTCACTTCTCTCATTAACATTTATGAATCTATTCATTTTAGAAAAACTAAATCTCAGAAGATCACATACCGTACCTTCAAAGTAAAAAATGCAATAAATACCATTCATCAGGGGTGGGTAAACTACGGCCATCCTGCAGTTTGCCTTGATGAGGCCCATGAGGCTCTGTCTCCCTGCCCTGCAGCAGAGGTGGGGGGAGCCCTGAGCCTTGTGAGCCCGATCAAGGCAAGCTGTGGGTCAGATCCAGCCCATGCGCTCTGCCTGGCAGGGAGAAAGTGGCTTTGCACACTGCACAGAATCACTCCCTGCAGGCACTGCCCCTCGTCGCTTCCCTTAGCCAGGAATCACCCGACTCTACAGCTAGTAGAGACTCCAATACTAGAAAATGTAGCATAAGGTCCAAGTGATTGACTAGGGAGGTGATCCCATGGCTAAGCATGGCTCACACTCAAGAAAGTTTTCTTAATATTCGTCCTAACTTTTCCCTTCCTTAATTTCCTCCCATTCTTCTTATTCATATCCCACTGTAATACTACATATTTCTCCATTCAGATGTAAACTATGACCATGTTACCCCATAGCACTTGCTTAGCCAAACAATGCATGTTTAGCTCCTTTAATACTCTTCCTTCATGTCTCAGTTACTCCAGCCCTCTGGTAATACCTGTTGAATTTCTCTCACCACCTTCTAATTTGCCAATATCTTTCTATTCATGATAAGGTGTCTAGATCCGAACTCTGTATCCTAGTGCCTGGTATGTTCCAACTCCAGTCATACCAGAGTTATACTGAGAGGGGATATTTCTTCTCTGCTCCTTGCTGTGCTGTCTCTGTGAATGCCGCTTAGAATCACATTGGCACTTTTGGCTGTCATGGTGCTTTGCAGACTTCTCTCTAATTTGCTGTCCACTCTCATTGCTAGATCTCTTACCATATCCCAGGTTTCTCAGTCCACTTTGTAGATTTGTTTCAGATTGAATTCTGAACAACCAGTGAAAAACAATGTCACATGTTTGCACCTTGAGTCTGTGTTTAGTTGTTGCTTCTTTGTGTGTCAGGAGTTCTCAGAGTCTACACAGCACCCTTATCTTACGCAAACTGCATAGCTTATTTCAAGGTTATTTTGAAATAAAACACTATTCCGACAAATTCCTTACCCCTCGTGGAACGAGGATTACAGGGATGCCAGAATAGCACTCCCATTATTTTGAAATATATTTCAAAATAATGGGTGCATTTAAAGATGCGGAATACTCTGCTGTGTAGACATAGCCTAAACAAATTAAACCTTCACCAAGTCCCTTTGCACTATTGGTCACATCTCAGCAGTGTTTTCAATTTATCCTTCCGTTGCTTTCTTTTGCTGCTAACTCCTGAAGGTTTTAAATAAAACGGAAGCTAACACCCATCACCATCATCATCATCAGAATCCTCTTCCCAACTCGGTCCAACGCTGCTTCTCATCATCTTTTGTTTCAGTCCTTCAGATAGCTTTCAAAGCACATGGCAGTTCTCTTAGCTAAATCAACCTGGATTAAATTAGGTCCAGAAATAAGTGGCTACCCATGGATGCAGGAGTGAGGAAAAAAGAGTCCCCCTCTTTGCTCAGCTGTACAAGTGCCACACACAAGAACAGACCCAATGATTCCTGCACTAGAGCTCCTTGCAAAAAGAGTGAGGACATGTTGGGGGAGAATCATTTTTTTTTCTGTGATTTTTTTTAAAAAGATCATCAAAATATGGACAATTCAGCTAGTTTTATAGATGTTTAAATCATTGGAAGAGGTTCCAGAAAAATTCATCAATTTTCCCCCCAGATTTTTTCAAATTTTTGATCTTTTCACCCCAGCCCTGCCCTGCACTACTGCTCATTCCTACAGGATACAGAAATAAGGGACAGAAGGAAGCAGGGATCAGGCCCCTCTTTCTGGACCCCTCTCCAGCAAGGCATGTTGGAGGCAAGAAGCAATTTGCTCCATTCTTATCCAAGCAACTCACTGCACCCCCTGCCCTCCATACATACGAAGCAGAATGTGAGAGAATGGAGAGAACATGTTTCTCTGAGACATCCTTTGGGCCAGTTGGGCTCTGCATTGCCCCCTGCTCAGGGCAGAAGCAGGCATATCGTAAGGTAGCCCCTTGTGAGCTACAGAATCAAATGTCTGACTAAAACCCAGGTCTGATGTATCTACTGCTCTCCATTCACTGTAATTATAGTTTCATCAGAAAAGCAATTGAGTCTGGCAAGGTTTGTTCTTTGTAAGCTCATAGGGTATGTCTAGACTACATGCCTCTGCCGACAGAGGCATGTAAATTAGACTACGCAACATAGTCAATGAAGGGGGGATTTAAATATCCCCCGCTTCATTAAAATAAAAGTGGCCGCTGGGCTGTGCTGGCTCAGCTGATAGTCGGCACAGCGCGGCAGTCAAGACACGGATCGGTTGACAGGGAACGCCTTTGTCGACTGCTCCTGTAAACCTCATTTCATGAGGCATAAGGGAGCGGTCAACAAAGGAGTTCCTCGTCGACTGATCCGCGTCTTGACTGCCGCGCTGTGCCGACAATCAGCTGAGCTGGCACAGCACGGCGGCCATTTTTATTTTAATGAAGCGGGGGATATTTAAATCCCCGTTTCATTGACTATGTCGGGTAGTCTAATTTACATGCCTCTGTTGGCAGAGGCATGTAGTCTAGACATACCCATAGACTTTAAGGTCAGATGGGCCACAGAACCTTGCCCGCTCATTCCTGTAACAGACCCTTCACCTCTGGTTGTTACTGAAGTCATCAAATTATGATCTAAAAGCTTCAGGTCACAGAGAATTCATCATTTACATTCCTTTAAACCTAAAAGGGCCCCGTCCCCCACTCTGCAGAGGAAGGCAAGACACCAAAACAAACAATCAAACCAGGATCTCTGCAAATTTACCCCCTGGAAAAGTTCTTTCCAAAACCCGAATATGCTCAGGGTCTAATTGAATGCCATGTGGGTTACATCCACCAGCCAAACACCCGGGAAAGAATTTTCTGCAGTAATTTAGGGTATGACTATACTATGGGATAAGGTTGAATTAAGATACACAACTTCAGCTACCTTAATTGTGTAGCTGAAGTTGAAGTACCTTAACCTGAATTTTGGCGCTGTCCACACAGCAGAAAGTCAAAGGGAGAACACTCTTCCTTCAACTTCCCTTCCTCCTTGTGGAAGCAGGACTACCGGCATTGAGTGGAGCTTCCCTCTCAGTTCCAATTAGTGTATCTTCACGAGACCCACTAATTCAAACCCTGGAAGACTGACAGCGGCAGCTTCGGTCTTCTTTGTAGTGTAGACATACCCTCAGAGTCTTCCCCAACAAGTATCCCATTTCCAGTAATTGGGGATTTTGCTACTGGCAGTCACCAATGGGTAGAGCCCTGCAAATCCGCAGATATCTACTTTATATCCTCAGGCATCCACATCCACAGATGCAGACACAGCTATCTACAGCTCCTTTTTGCAGATATGGATGCGTGTAAACATTTTGTATCTAAAACCCTGCAAATTTGCTTTATATCTATAGGTATCCACATCTGCAAATGTCAATGAGGATGTAAAATAGCGTGTTGCCTGTGGTTACTAAGATGTTTTGGATGAAACAGTCAGTCTTTGAATAATAATTTGAAGTATTTAATTTTAGCTTATTCTCCTTCAGAGAGACTATTTTCCTGCCAAGGGAAGGATGGGAACTACCAGCAGAGGAAACGGTCTTTGGGTAGGTCACAGCTAACACATTGCATTGCTGTTGAGATCATCATCAAGTCTCTATCATTCCTGCAATCTCACAGCAGGGCTAATCAGATGAACATACGGGTGTGAAAGCTCCTTGTCAGTAACTCGTCAAAACCCTGCCCAAGCATAGTGCTTTAGCATCAGTCCAGCAAAGTATATACAAAAATGTTCTTTCTAGAGCAGGGGTGGCCAATAATTTTTGCCAGGGGGACCACTTCATGAATTTTGGCAGTGGTTGCAAGCTACCTCCCCCAAAGGGGGGTGGAAAGGGGCTGTTCCCTCTGGGTATGTCTACACTAGCCCCCTAGTTCGAACTAGGGTGGCTAATGTAGGCATTCGAACTTGCAAATGAAGCCCGGGATTTAAATATCCCGGGTTTCATTTCTGCGTTCAGGCGGCGCCATTTTTAAATCCCTTAGTTCGAACTGACTGCCCGCGGCTACACACGGCAGTCGAAGTTAATCCGAACTAAGTCCTTAGTTCGGATTAACTGTTACACCTCATTGCAGGAGGAGTAATAGTTAATCCGAACAAGGACTTAGTTCGATTAACTTCTGACTGCCACGCAGCCGCGGGCAGTCAGTTCGAACTAAGGGATTTAAAAATGGCGCCGCCTGAACATGCAAAATGAAACCCGGGATATTTAAATCCCGGCTTCATTTGCAAGTTTGAATGCCTACATTAGCCACACTAGTTCGAACTAGGGGGCTAGTGCAGACATACCCTCTCATCACAGCCAGCCTCTGGTGGGGGGCAGGAGACTGTGCTCTCCCCCCACCCCCAGGCATTGATTGGGGGAGTGCACAAAGTCTCTTGCCTCCACCCTGTCATGCCAGGGGCGCATGGCACCTAGAACTGCTAGCCATTTTTGAACAGCTGGCAGTTCTCTCTGGTGCTGCATGCCCCTGGAGGGAGGAGACTTTGCACGCTCCCCGATTCCCAGGTCTCAATTGACCTGGGTGCGGGGGAGCAGCAGGGCAGCCGAGTGGCCACAGGCCAGATCAAATGGCTTAGCAGGCCGACACCTACAGTGTCGGGAACTACTTGAAGAAGGTGACCTGATTTCAAAAAAGGCCCACGTTAGAAAAGTTGGCATTCATATTACAGCAGCTGCTGGCAACAGTGTAGCTGTGCCAATGATAGCTATGGGGTATGAGCTTGAGTGGGCTCCTGTAGACACAGAGAGGTATTTGTACCATTCCGATAGGCATATCTCCCAAGCAGGGTCTCATAAGGGGAGTTTTAAATTCCTGAGCCCTGTCTGAAATAGCAGCTTAGCCCCAATGCAGCCATGGCTTTACTGGGTGTTGCTGTAATATGGTATCAATTATGGGAGCATGAGATGATGGTTAAGGCCCAGATGTGAGGTCCAGGAAATGTGGGTTTAATCCTGGTTCTGCCATTGACTGATTGTGAGACCTTGACCTCTCTGTTTTCTCATGGGATATTAGTCTCTTCATGCCTCAGTTTCTCACTAGAAAGCCAGGCAGGGTCATATTTCCTTAACTCACAGGTACATTGTGAGGTGACATACGCTAATGTTTATACAACATTGATGGATGTGGCTGGATGGTGCTATAGAAATCTGAAGTTGTACTATTAAAACATGTTTTTATGGTCAATGGAGGCAGGGCCTAAGAAATAAGGCTCGCAGAAAGACTGTGATATGACTATATATGTCTGATATAACTCTTTGCCATGTCAATACAATTGACTTAACATGGAGGAATACAGCTAAACATCCAGCCTTTATTGATATTTTGACAGAACAAATCCATCCCTGTGTAACTACTGGAACAAAGGAATTGCCATACTCAGAGTACGTCTACACTGCATGCTTATTTTGATATAAGCTATTCCGGAAGAAATATTCCAAAATAGCTTATTTTGAAATAGCACATCTACACAACAGAGAAGCCTCAAAATTAGTCCAAGGCAGGCTTCCCTAATGTGGACGTGCAACCTTGATTTAGAGTCCTAGGAGGCACTGGGGAGTAATTACTTTGAATAGCCCTGGGGAGGAGTTATTTCAAAATAGCAGCAGTGGAGCATTCACACTACTGCTATTCTGAAATAGCTATTTCGGAATAGGCGTTATTCCTCGTGGAATGAGGTTTACAGAAGTCAGAATAAACCCTCCGTTATTTCGAATTTATTTTGAAATAACGGAATTGCTGTGTAGACGTTCACATTGTTATTTCGGAATAACGGCTATTATTCCGAAATAACGCTGCTGTGTAAACACACCCTTACTCAGAGCAATGGTCCATCGAGCCCAGCATCTGGATACTGACACTACTCAGTACTGGATGCTTCAGAAGAAAGTCAAAGAAACCATGTAACAGAGAATTATATAAATAGCTGGACCATAAAACATCAGGGTAGTTAAACAGGGCTGAATTTAGCCATATTAACCTCTAAATTCCACCCTCTCTCTCAGTTAGTATCTGGCTCCAGAGCCATTCTTCTGCAAACTGCATGATTTTCCAACTGTTTCTAGACACCGGCATATTGAAGTTGTATTAATTAATGCCTGTGTCTGGTGCTTTTTTAACTCTAAATTTAGATTTGTCTAAATATTCCAGGATAAAATAGGCATTTTCTTGCTCAGAGCATTTTAAACACACAGCATTCATCATTGTTCTCAGTAGCAACACAGCAGCAGCAGGAAACCCAGGGCAACCAGAGCGGGAGACATCAAGGGAGAGCAGAGTGTGCTGAGACAAAGGAGCGGAGAAGCATGCCCCCACTGTTTGTGCAATAGGAAAGAGTGGAAGCAGACATTTGATCTTTTTAGAGAAATATGGGCAAACAGCAGCTTTCCTGCCTGCTCTAAGAAAGAGACCCAAAAAAGAAACCAGACACTATCTTTATCTAATCACCACCCAGGAACTCAACATAATCTTTTTCACTTCATCGCCCAAAGGCACTTGATTACTAGGAAAGAAAACATGTAAGGGATGAAAACCTTTCTTGTGGAGGTGGCAGCTCTAGAACAGCTTTTCAAGGGAGGTTGTGCTGCCTGGTGGATGATGCAAGATTGTGGCCACACAGAGAGGCATTAGGATTGCAAGGACGCCACTTATTCTGTCCATCTCCAAGGCCACAAAGACACTACACAGTATTAAATTGCATATTAAAAGGGGATTGTGGTGACCTTGATCTGAGGATACCCTACAAATACCTCCCCTTCCTGGTCAGTGTGTTTATTACCTCTTGGTCAGCCAGGCAAGGTTTCACAAGGTTATAAGAACAGAGGTAGCTGGACCAAATTCAGGCTGCTTCAGCACTAATAGGAGGAAAGAGCACAGAAACCTCTTCTCCACTTGCACGCCTGTGGAAAGGTGTGCCGTGGTTCCAGGTCCTGGGAGTGCAAAGTCACTCCCCCGTTCACTCAGTTAACTCACTCAGCTACTTGCCAGGTTGCTGAGAAGATTAAATAGTTAACGTCTATACAGGGCTTTGAACATATAAAGAACTAGATACAGTTTAAGTGCTATTGCTGGTGCAGACTACGGGGCTAGGCACTGGCCTGCAAGTTAAGAGACCCGGGTTTCTCGTCCCAGCTCAGCAACTAGTCTGCTGTGTGACCGTCTCTTCCCACTCTTCTTGTGGCTATTTAGACAGCAAGGTCTTTGCGGGCAAGGGCTCTCTCTAACTCTGTGTTAGTGCACTGTCTGGCACAGTGGGGCTCTGATCCCAGTTGAGGCTTCTAGTACTGCTATAATACAGATCAGACTATGAAGGACAGGGGACAGGTCTGGACAGGATTTCTCCAACTCAATAGTTATCATCCAGCTTTAAAAAATTTTTTTCTAGTTGATGCTGTTTTCTCTAAACCTTTCTTTTTCCTCAAAATGTTTTCCCTTTTCTCACCAGCCTTTCTTGCCCCATCCACGCTGACATTCACTGTTCATTCCTTCTCTCCTTTTTTCTATTCTTTGCCCCATCCTTCCCATTCCCTCTTCTTCCTCTCTCCCTTCCATTACTCTCCTATTACAGCTCTTCCAGCCTTTTCAGGCCTGCTTTGGCTGTCTCTCTTCTCTGACTTTTCAGCCTCTGATTCAAGGTCTGTCCATCACTGAAAAGGAACCAATAACCCAGCACTGTGGCATGATGGCGATGGTCACTGCCTCTCCTGCAGTAGTCTTTGAATGACTAGGGCACTCCCTGAGGTGTTGCTCTGTCTCCCCTGGTGCAGCTGCTCTGTGGCCATCAACGTGGGTATTTTCTATAGTGTAATACGACACCTACAGCTGACCCAGGCTTGTGTGGCTTGGGCTGCAGGCCTATAACATTGCAACACAGACATTTGCGCTTAGGCTGGAACCTGGGTTCTGGAACGCCAGGAGTGGGGAAGAGTTCCAGAGCCTGGGTTCTAGCCAGAGCATCTACTCTGCAATGTTATAGCCTTGCAATCCAAGTTCCGCAAGCTCAAGTCAGCTGACATGGACCGGATGTGGGTGTTTTGTTTGCAGTGTAGACATACCCTTAAGATAGGTCTACACTGCACTTTAAACCCAGGATTAGTAGAACTCAAGTCAGCAGATCCTCAGTTTGTTAATCTAAGGCTTGAGCATCTACATGGATTTGAAAGTCCCGGTTAGGAATTGTAGAATCCTAGGTCCCAGCCAGGGGCTCCAGCATCTGATACTGCATTTTGTGAGCTTCAGTCTAATCACTCTTATCCCGGACTTCCTGGCGTTCTCCCAAAATGTGGTCATGCTAGCCCTTTGTTTACGATGCAGTGCGCGAAAACTTGGCTGTGCACCAGCCTTGATTTTCCACGGGGCAAAGAAAGTCAGCCTGTGGGATTGTGGGATCTTTTTGGTGGACTCCCTGAGCACAAGCTTAGTGGGAGCGTATCTCTATGGCAAAGCAATAGTGCTTGGATCCTGGGTTCCAGCTTGACTCAGGTTCAGACTCTCCGCTTGTGTGTGTTCCTGGTACCCTGGGTCTGAGCCCTGAGCTAGTGCGATTTGTGTGTAGATGGAAGGGTGTGGGTTAGCCTGGATACTGAGTTCAAACCCTGGGCTTGTACTTAAGTATAGAAGAGATACCCTCAGTGCACAAAATTGGAAGATGATCTCTTTAGCCTCTGTAGGGGTAAACTGAGGCAGTCCATGGTATCTCGCTGAGAACTGAGAACTCAAATCCTAAATTATTAAGGCCAGGCCTGAGAAGCACACAGACAGTAGCTACCATGACCCTGGTTCCCCTGGCAACCACATTCCAAAGGGGCCTCACTCTGATAAGGCCTGGCTGGTACCAGCCAGGCTGCGCGGTTTCTCTGTCTCCTGTAATTTCACATTAATCATCTTGAATCCCAAGGACTGTGCCAATGCAAGGAAGTAGTTATCTCATAGTAGACATATCACAATCGCAGCAGAACAAGTTCCCATCAACATGCCTTTGTTTATGTTGGCTTATTTAGCTTGTTAGGAATAATTATTTGTATTAGTGATAACATGTTTAACTGGCGATGGGCGGGGATCCTATGTAACTTTTATATTTCATTGGCTTATGTGCATCTCTCATTTCCGCTGCTAGACCTATCAAATCACTTCCCCTCCGCCCATCTGCTGCCTATATAATCTAATGTATGTTTTGGTTAAATTAGTGCTCACCAGGTTAACCCCTGATGGGTACTCCACCAGCTGTGTAAACCAATAAATCCTCTGCTTGTTTTCACCTGCACCCAGTGTGTCCGGAATTATTCCCTACAGCCTCACTCACAGCCCAAAAAGTCTGAGAGACATCTGCTTCTGCAGTGCCTGCGTTCTAACTGGCCAGCATTGCCTGACATGAGCCTCTGCAGAACCACTGGCTCTAGCTGGCTTTTGCCAGGTTCTGTGCTCCACAGCCACCTTCCTACACTGTGTGAAAGTGAGACCACTCCTCGGACTGCACCCCACGTGGGCAATAAGAGCCCCACAGATCCCACAAGAGGGCCTAGGCACAGGTTCTGTGTTAGCTTAGCACAGGACAGCTCCCTTCATTAAAGAGCATCCATAGGAAACCTCACCCTGGCAATGACGGTAAAGAGCTATAGGTCAGCCCAGGGCTTCAGAGAAGGATCAAATTGCTGGGTGAGCAATAGGGAAGGGTTCATTGAGTGGACTGGCCATTGAAGGGAAAAAATCCATTTGCTGTGTGGAAGCGGGAGGAGAGCAAATAGCTGGGGGGAGTGAGTCAAAAGTGCTAGATGATGAAACTAAGAGGCATAGAGGGGGATACAAATTGTTGGTCCAGCGGGTTCAAGGAAGAATCAATTTGCTGAGATTGGGATGGTGGGAAGAAGAGCAGAGGTAGAGGGTGAATAACCTGGGAGGAAGGGAACAGAGCATCAATTGGCTGGGGATGATCACAGGACATAAGAACGGCCATACTGGGTCAGACCAAAGGTCCATCTAGCCCAGTATCCTGTCCTCCGACAGTGGCCAATGCCAGATGCCTCAAAGGGAGTGAACAGAACAGGTACTCATCAAGCGATTCCTCTCCTGTCACCCATTCCCATCCTCTGACAAACAGAGGCTAGAGGCACCATTCCTACCCATCTTGGCTAATAGCTCTTTTTTGAATGCTGTTAAAGTCCTGGCCCTCACAACATCCTCTGGCAAGAAGTTCCACAGGTTGGCTGTGCATTGGGTGAAGAAGTAAACTCAGAAGGACTGAGTAGGTGGAAGGGGTTGTACAGGGTGGACTAAGAGGCGGCAGTTTGGGGCATAAAAGGATGGATGAAATGGATATGGGAAGGATGGTCAGAGGATGAATTGGAGATCAGAGAATTGCCTGGGAACAGTGAGGGGAAAAGAAGGACAAAGGAGATTTGATAGGGATCCTGTGATGGAAGAGAGGAGAGAATCAGTTGAATAGGGAGCCTGACTAAGGGACAATTAATCTGGAATCTTTCAGATTTTGAAAGTCCATCCTGAGGCCACATGAGCCCAATTTCTAGCAGTGCTCTTTCTGCAGCCTATAGCTGGAGTGGTGAGTATTCAGCATCTCTGACAATCAGGCCCCAGGTGTTTCAGGTAGGGTACTCAACATCTTTGGTTTATTCTGAACATTTTGGCCTTAATTTTTTTTATAAAGTCCATGGAGGGCCTCAAATGCAAAAGCCACAGTGGTGCAAAATGCAATTTAAAAAATCTCTGAATATGAGATATTTACATTTTGAGTTCACAAATATGCTCCAATTTTGCAAACAATTTCTAAGTCATGATCTGTGACATTTCCTGATTTTTTTCTTGAAAATAGGACTGACCTTTCCCCACCCAGAAAACATTTAACATTTAAAGCATTTTAATAGGATGACGATCAATTTTAACATGATTTGAGATAAAACTTTTTGTTACAAAAAGTGAAATTCTGAGCCATGGTAAGTCTGGAATGAAAAATATCAATCTCATTAATATTTATGAAAAGATGTTTTTTATTTTTGCCAGCTATTAATTATCTTTAAGGATATTGTGATTGATTTAAAAAGAAAGGGGGAGCAAGAAAGATTCCACAAGACATTCCACATCAAATTAGAACAATTTTTAGTGACTCATATTTTGCTCTAGAAGTATTTCCCGGAACAGTGACAATGCTTGTGAATGGTTCTCAACTCAAGACCAAAAAGACATTTGGGAAAAATTGTGTGATAGCATCTCCTCTTGACCTCTAGCTACGATTCAAGTCTCTTCCTTTCTCACCAAGCCACTTTAAAACATGTAATTAGTAAAGTCACCTGCTAGCTTTCATAATGGACATTCTCTCCTTCCGGCCACATCTGACAGTGTCTCTTCCAGAGAGGTGCTTTTCAGAGATTGACCTTCCATTACTTATTTCAGTGCAATGACTCTGTCCGAAAAGGATGAAGATACAAATCACGTTCTGTACCGAAGAAGCATGAAGCACCTACTTGGATTTCCTTTGTGAAAGAAACCAAGATTAGAGATCAAATCAGTATATTTCTTGCAAGCAGCTTGCATTAACTTCATAGTAAGGTATGCTTACATGGGAGCTAGACACTAGTGGCTAGCCCACACCAGGGTGTGCCATTGCAAGGCTGTGTCATTGCTGTGTAGATGTCAGGGATCAGGTGGGCTCAAGGGGGTTGGAAGTGTCCCAGAACTTGGGCTCAAACTGATATTGGAGCCCATTTGTTATACACGTAGGAGACAATCCTTGCCCCATTTCACAGACCAACAAGAATTATTCTAGGCAACTGGAAAGAGTAAACACAAATCAACTTTCCTATCACAGTGTACGTGTCTTACAATCCATTACAGCAACTTCACTCATATTATATTCCCTTATGCTATTGTCAACATTTGGGTAGTGTGTGTGAGAGTGTCAGCTCAGAAAACCATTCAGCTTGATCAGGGATGGAGCAGTCTACAGCCTGCTTCAAAGGAACCTAAGAAAGGCATTCCATTCCCAATATAGACCTGGGAATTCAGCTGAACTTGAGCTAAAAATAAATAATTAAATACAAATTTTATTCCCAGTCATGCCCTCATTTGCTATTGGTTAAAAACAAACAAACAAACCACATTCCAACTGGTAAGCACAGCCTCAAGATTGAAGTTAACATCCTGCCAAGCCAGAGGCTCCTAAAGTTTTAGTGAGATGCCAAACATCACTGGCCTATGGCAAAATTCATATGAACTCTGATGTGCACAAAACAGGAAGTCTGGCACTGGAATCTCATTAGCAATGGTTGTTCACTGTAGCTATGACCTTAGTGTACCTCTGACTCCAACGATGTTGCAGTTAATTGACATTTCCACTATGGAATGATTCTCTCTTCTAGCTACAGCTGAAGATAGGCTCCACTGTGCTCCCTAGGTCTGAAAATCTACCAGAAAGAAAAGCATTGCCTGTATTTTAATGCACAGTCTTATATTCTAACAGCTACTAAGCTATTTTATGTCTGCATAGGAGTCCAGCTATCTTACTAAGCAACAGCAAAACATGTGTGCTGTGTAGATTATACACACACATAATTTTGATGGAACACTACTGCACTGAACAGTTACCACAGCTATTAAACTGTGATGTCTGTTCATTTTCAAGTCTGACTTTGCAAGAAATGAAGAACACATCTAAGAGGTTGTGATGGATGGAGAGTGTGTGAAGCTGCTTCAGCAGAGAGCTCACGCCTGGGGAATGCCGGCAATATTCAGATTACACAGAGAGCTCTCCCCAGGTCTAAACTAACATTTTAATTGTTATGCCTCACTGTTAAGGAGGCGTGTGGCAGCCTCTAGTGGCACAGACATGCATAACAGTGTCACATACATGTACATGACCCACTGATTGCAGATTAAAGAGAAACGGATTCATAAGGTGTACGTTTTTAATTCCGAGGGTAAAAAAACTGTAACTGTCATGGTGGATTTTCCATCGCTGACAATTTTTTAAATCAAGACCGGATGTTTTTCCAAAAGACATCTTTTAGGGTATATTTTGGGCAGGTCCTGTAGTCTGTGTGGTACTGGAGGTTGGGGCAAGATGATCACAATGGTCCCTGCTGACCTTGGAATCTATGAATTGGGATTCTTATGCATTGAGAAAACTTTAGCACATCAGTGGAGACATTTAAAATGCAACCAGTGGCCAGGTGGCAAATGTAGCTAGTCCCATTTATAGGATCATAACCACTTTCCAATCTTCCCTTGACGTCCATATGAGATAATAACAATGAAATATGGTATAAACACATAGTCAACAAGCAGGGTTCACAGCTGCAAGAAGCCACTGTGTCACATGAGGCAGCTGGATTTTTAAAAGGACTGTGTAATTGTATAACATATACAAGGTCATTGTAATTCAGTTTGAGATTTCAGAGTATAATGTTATCATCTCAGATGATCAAGACGACATGTTAACACTCATATCCAGTCATCAACCACTGGCTAAGATCATTATTATCCTAGGCCATGGGGTTTCTCTGAAACTGCAATTACTGGCAACTGACAGAGGAAGGATAGTGGACTTAATAGACCAGTAGTCTGACCCACTCTGGCAAACTTATGTTTCTGTATACAGATTCTTCTCTTTTCCATACAAATGTTCATTTGTTCTTGTCTGAAATGCCTGTAGCAATCACTGACCTATGGAAAGACTCGTCGCAAACCCTCCATAACTCCTGGCAGAAGAAAAAAACACTTATAAGTAGGGCCCTACCAAATTCACAGACGTGAAAAACGTGTCATGGACGGTGAAATCTGATCTGATCAATCTGGCTATTGTAGGGGAGATCAGATTTCACAGAACTGGGCTGCCAGAGAGCAGTAGCTGCTGGCTGGAAGCCCATCTCTGAAGGCAGCATTGCTGCTAGCAGAAGCACAGAAGTGACGGTGGTGTGATATGGGGTGGTCATCAATTTGGGGGGATGGCAGAGCTGGCGTCACAGATGGGTAAAGTGGGCAACTGGCAAGGATCAGTGGCTGGGGAGTTGCTATGCTTAACCTTACCCACACGTGCAGCCAGCCCCAAATCCCATGAGTTACCAAGTGCTGGGTCTGGAGCGGAGAGAGGGCAGGACTGAGGGTGCCCCAGCTGGGGGCTTCTACTTTGTGCCAGGCTCCATTTACTAGCCCCAGGGAGGGACAGGACTTCCTCTTCATCTGCACGGGCTGCTCCTGAGGCTGGCTCAGACCCATCTCTGGGAATCTCCCTTGGCAACAGGAAGCTTCATGGCTGCTGGCTGGGAGCCTAGCCCTGAAGGCAGTGCTGTCACCACCAGCAGCAGCATAGCAGTAAGGGTGGCATTACCACAATCCCCCTACAGTAGCCTTGCAACCTCCCAGCATGACCCTCTTTTGGGTCAGGACCCCTATGATTACAGTGCCACGAAATTTCAGACTTAAATATCTGAAACAGTGAAATCTATTATTTAAAAAACCCCTACCATCACCAAATGGACCAAAATGGACCATGAATGTGGTAGGGCCCTGTTTATCAGAACTAAATGCAACAGCAGCTTTCCCAGCAGCAGAAATCATATTTGATACCCAGAGAAACTGGATGAAAGGATTACCAGCGTCATTCCAAAAAAATCTTACCCTGGCTAACTGCGTGCCTCCGAGCTGGCAACCACCTGGTGAAGGTTCTGCCTCTGGCCATTGTGACAGCTCATGCCACAAGAACTCAGGCTTCATCAGCAACATTCCTCACACAGATCCCAGTCCAGGAGATCTGCAAGGCCTCATGATGGTCACTGATTCACACCTTTGTTGCCCCAGCAACTAAAAGCTGTGTAGACTTTTGGAAGAACTTAGCCCTTTCAATATAGAAGGGCATCTCACTCTAAAGTATGTAGCTGGAATTCTTCATCTGTGCTGCTAGGCTTTGGAAAGAAGACAGGCAGAAAAATGTTCCAGTTGTTATGGCATTGTGACAGGCACACCACCTTTGGTAGGGAGGCAGTGGGGAGTGCAGCTGGACCTTGTCTTTGAAAAGCACCATATAAGGGGGTTCTGAAATCAGGGCTTTGGTTTTGGAGACCTTTCTGGCTGAAGTAACCACCACTAGGAAGACAACCATTCACAAGAGGGGCAATAGTGAACAAGATGCCAGCAGCTCAAAGGGGGCGCCCATTTAAGTCCCATGGTGAAATTAGGTTGTGAACCTGTGGGTAGAATTTTTTCCAAATCCAAATAATCATCTTGTGGGAGAAGGCTTACCTGCCCTGGATTGGATGATGAAAGGCTGAGATGGCTAGAAAGTAAGCCTTGACTAATTACACAGCTAGACCCTAGTGTTTCAGGAGGAGCAAATGGTCCAAGATGGACTGCAGGGAAGACTGAGATGAAGAAAGATTCCATTCAGAGGCCCATCAAGTGAAATGTTTCCACTAACCCATGCAGGTAGCCCTGGTGGAGGGTTTTCTGGTACATAGCAAGACTTGCTGGACCTGATGAGAATTGGCCCATAGGTATAGGAGGAAATTTGGGTGAAGCAAAATCAAGTCCAGAAGTGGTGGGAGCTCTAGTGATAATCCCCCTGCTTGCACCACTCAGGAGACGGGGTTTTGGGCAAGGGGGCAGAGCAGGGATGGAATTTGGGGAAGAGGTGAAGCAGTGATGGGTGGGAGTAGAACAGAGGCAGGATGGAGCCTGCGAGGAGTTGCCCTGGCCCCATGCTTAGGGCATTGGGGAGGGAGGTTGCCAAAGGTCCCATGCCACCCTAGAGATGGCCCTGACAAGTGGAGTAGGTTGGGCTGTGCTGGGGACCCTTTGGAGTCTCAGCCTAGCACCTTGGGGTACATATACACAGTAGGGCTAACGTCGAATAAAGCTACGCAACTTGAGATACTTCAATTGCATAGCTTAAGTTGAAATAGCTTAATTCGGCTTTTGGTGCGGTCTACACAGCAGGAAGTCAAAGGAAGAACACTCTTCCTTCGACTTCCCTTAGTCCTCATGAAACAAAGGTTATAGGAGTCGGAGCAAGAAGTCCTCCAGCTGGCCATTATTTTGAAATAACAGCTTGATGTGTAGACACACACTGTTATTTCGGAATAAAATTAGTTATTCCAAAATAATGCTGCTGTGTAGACATAGCCTTGGTGTCACTGGCACCATTGCAAACCCTGTGCTGTGGGGTAGCAAAAGGCACCCCTTTCTCACTGAACATGGGGCTACCTACCAAGTCAGAGATGCTAAGACATTTGACAGAATCGGGAGAACAGAGCCCAAGTGGTGTCTGCTTGGGGAGTAGACTGACATCAGTCACATCCATAGGGGTCTGAAGCATAGTCATGTGCACTGCACCATGTAAGTACATGCTGCCCTAGGACCTAGCAGCTTGAAGCACACCTGGGGGGTCATAAGTGGATGATCTGTGAAGTGGGTGATTAGATCTGACATAGGTCAGGACTGGGCCTCTGGCAGATTAGCCTTGGCCTGAGTGGGATTGAGCACTGTCCTTATAAACTATGCTCTGTACTGGGACTAGTGTTGATTTCTGTTCATTTATTAATAGGCCCAGTGCCCGACTGGTACTATGCCAATGCTGGGTTGAACGTGAGCTCACAAGCAGTCTTTGGTCAGTCAATCATTGAGGTCTGGGTAGATTTGCATACCTTAACGTCTCAGGTGCAGTTTCTTGTGCTTCTTCCTTGGCCCTACGGGTGGAGAATGGTGCTGGTGGAGCACTCTGTATGGGCACTGAAGTACCCAGTGCCAATACATAGTGGGATGGCTCAGCAGACAATCTGAAGGCTGCCCCTATTAGCAGCGCCTTAAAGTGAATGCCTGTCTTTCTGAGTCCTTGGTGGGAAGTCCCTGCCAATCTTACTCTTCTCCTTAATGTGAGCTTCCCTGGGGCACTGTAGACAGTTGAATATGGGCTGCTTACAAGCATAGTAGGCTTGTCTCTGGAGGAGCATGGCTTGAAGTCCAGAGATGAAGCACCTGGGATGACATCCCTCTATGCCCAAGACAGTATCTGTGCTATGTACACTATGACTAACTGGTAACTAAATTTGTTGGCTACAAAAACTCTATATAATAGATCAGAGTCCAAACCACTGCTAGAAAAGCCTTGTGAGAGCAAGAAGGTCATTCCAAGCAAATGTCTCAGGCAGTAAGAAGAAATTGAGAGGATATGGAGCTGGCAGTGCCCCTCATTGTGGTCAGAGCTCCAAGGGGTGCTAGGCCAGCCCTACCAATACCCCTAAGGGAAAAAATCTCCTGCAACTGTGCATGTAGTATGTGCACACCCAGCATGGAAACAACATGAGCTAGCTCTTGAAGGAGAAAGAGCAGATGCTAATAGGATGGATAAAAATAATGGACAACTTGAATAGATTTGGCTTCTCTAGCTCGCTCTCTGTTTTACAGCTGGAGATCGCACATTTCACATTGAAGGTAATTTTTCTGACTGATACAGGAATAGCATATAAAAATATTGTCCTTATTAAGCAGGTCCTGCTGGCTTTATTAATTCTCCCGTTCTTCCTCTCCCTGCGGCACAAGGGATACAATTTTCTCAAGTGCAAGATTTCTCAGCCTGTGTGAGTCATAACCATGAGTAGGATTGCAAGGGAGCTCCTGCTAAGTCACATCCCGCTGACTAAAAAGAAAAAAAACTAGATCAGAATTTTTTGAATTTGCAAAGACCCAGTGGGGGGAGGCTTTGATAGGAAAGGAAGGAAACAGTTTGCTCCCTCCCTGCTTTGCTGCCTCTGGGTTTGTTCCATTCCCTCCCAATCTCAGTGAAAGCATCTCCGACCCTTCGGTTATGTCTAGACTGCAGGCTTCTTCCGGAAGAACCTTTTTTCAGAAGAGATCTTCCGAAAAAACTTCTTCTGAAAGAGTGTGTCCACACACAAAAGCGCATCAAAAAAGTGATCTGCTTTTTTGAAAGATAGCATCCATACTGAATGGACACTATCTCGCATTTAAGCTGTAATTACTAAGGACAGAGTGGCCACCAGCGCACCTGTGCTTTTTCCTCTTTCCTCTTCTTTCGAAAGAACTCCCTCTTCCCCGTCCACACACGCTTTTTTCCAAAAGAGCTCTCTTGCAAAAAGGCTTCTTCCTCATTGAAAGAGGATTACCAACACTGGAAAACCCCTCTGCTCTTTTGATTTTCTTTTGGAAGAACGCAATTGCAGTGTGGACGTAATTCAGGTTTTGTTGGAAAAACAGCCGTTTTTCCAACAAAACTCTGTAGTGTAGACATACCCTTCCTGACTCCACAGCACTTGGATCTGTGAGAAGTGCTGCTCTGGTAAGCTATGGAGAATTTTGGGAAGTGGATGGGCTATGGCAAAGTCATGGAAGATTTTTCAGCTCTAGGTGAGAAAGGGTTGAGAACTCCTGGCTCAGTGGCTGAGAGTCAAAAGAACTAGGTTCGGTTTTCACCTCTGCTACAGACCTCCCATATAATCTTGATCAAGTCATTTGGTTAACCTCTCTGTCAATTCCTTTGTCTTTAAAATGGGGATAATAATATTTCCTCCCTCTTAGCAGTGTCATGAAGCTTATTTGTATATAGTGTATTTTTTAGATCCATGGCTAGATAGTGCTGAAGAAATACTAATTCTGTATAATAAGCAGATAATCCTAGCTGTTTTCCACACTTTGCAGTGGGACCAAGTTAGGAGGCTATCATCCAAAGAAACTCAAATGGAACAGGAAATCAGATATGTCCTTTTACATCAAATAAGCATGAGAAGATTAGTTCAGACTAAATAAAGATTGATCAGACCTTTGCCAGGGCTCTCTACCCTATGTCTCAATCTTTTTATTTTTTCCATGCAAACTCTTCATATATCCAATATCACATTAATTATGGTGGGGCTGAGGAGACTCTCTCAGTGGGCATATCTACACTAGGGATGTAATAGTGTAGTTGATTAACCGATAAGCAAAAGCTTATAGGTTAATGCTATAGACTACATGCATTTCTCCCCCTCACCTAAGCCAGTAAGTTTTTTAGCAGGCTGGCCAGCAGCCCGACTCAGTCCTGGCTTGCAACGGGTCTGGGACCTACCTCTGCAGCAGCTCTGCATTTAAAGCGTATTAGGAGCTGGGCAGGCAAGCAGCCCAGCTCAGTCCTGGCTCATGCCAGGTCCAGGACTGAAATCCTACTGCAGTTCTGCATTTAAAGTGTATTAGGAGCTAGGCAGGGAAGCAGCCTGGCTCAGTCCCAGCTCGTGCCGGGTCTGGGAGCTCAGACCTTCCTGACTGGAGCTGCTGCCACTGGCACTGCTGCCTCTGTATCAGAGGCAGCAGCATAGGGTGACAGGCAGCCAGTCTGCGAGGGGGGCTGGTTTTTAAACTGGCTCCCTTCGCAGACCAGCTCCTGCCTGGAACCCCATGCTGCTGCCTCTGATATAGAGGCAGCAGCAGAGTGGCAGGGGGCTCCTCAGGAGTGGGGCTTTAGTGCACTGGCTGCCGGCCCCGCCCCCAGGTACTATAGAACAGTTGAGTAACTGATAAGAATTCATGAGGTTAATCGATTATTCAGTTAACCAACACTTAACATCCCTAGTCTACACTGGGGAGTTATTTCGAAATAACAAGTCGAGCATCCACACTACCAAGCTCGTTATTTCGAAACTACTGCTTTCCTGGGGGAATAAGCATATTTCAAAATAGTTATTTTGGGAGTTATTTATTTCAAAATAAGTTACTTGTCAGTGGCTCTCACAGACAGGTACAATATCACCTGCACAGCTTGCTCTCCTTTAGCTCACAGCTCTTCTCTTGGCAGTCGCTCTCAGTTGTCTCCATCTCCTGCTTTGGCCTTCTGGCTGGTTCCCAGGTGCAGTATGCTGAAAGGGTTCTTCTATCGGCCTGCTTTAATAGTTCCATCTAGTCTTTGTGATGGGTTGAATTTATGAACATGTTGTAGGTTCCTGTTTCTGAAAGGCCAAACCTGAATGTGTTCCCACGCAAGAACATGTGGTTAATAACTCACAATATGAATAAACTTAAAAAACAACAAATGGTCTAGTAGCATTTTATAGACTAACAAAACATGTAGATGGTATCATGAGCTTTCATGGGCACAGCCCACTTCTTCAGATGACTGGAGTTTATAAAGTCTGTCACCAGGTCCCTTGTTTCCTTCTCACTGGGGTCTTTGTGCCAACCCATCTCATATACTCTTCCACCCCTTCTGCTTCATTCCCGTGTCACTCTCAGTTCATTACCCACATTCAGACTGTTAGTTCTCTCTACTTTGTACTTGACAGTTCCTTCCCTTTTAATCTCCAGGGGCAATTTTTCTGGTCCTGGTGTTTGTTGTCTCTACTCTCCTGTTGTCTTGTTTTCGCTTTAGGTAGCCAGTGAGTCCATCATCCCTGAAGGGGTAACAAGCTCATACCTGTGGCAGAGTAAGTCATCCCAGCCTCAGCGATGGAAGTTCAGCCATGAGGTCCTGTCAATAAAATGCCTTTGTGCTTTATACATTTATATTAATCTTTCAGAACTTAAGCTACCATGGTACAACTGGTGGCTCTCTTAATTGCTAATACATCCTGGATCTCTATTAATAATTCACCTCCATTCCATGCCACCTTCAAAGCAAATGCATCCTCACTAATCTGGTGTCAACCCTTTCCTACTTTATTATTTTCCTCTTTGTTTCAACCTCAATTGCTTTTGGTAAATTCCTCATGGATCTACCATTTTCACTCACTTTTAATAACCTCTCAGACTTTTCACTCCTACTTTCTCTTCCTCCGGAACTTTGCTGTTTTCCAGTTGGCAAAGAGCTGGCTTTCATACAAGGCTTAGCTCTGTCCCTTGATTCATATTCACTCAGATGACCCTGCTTCTCACCCCTTTCACAATGCTCCCCCCAAGTTTAGTTTCAGCTACACACTCAGAGCTCCCCACCCCCCTCGATTCTTAAGACCATATTCCGCTTCATACAGATATCTGTATAGATTGCTCGGTGTCTGGGTTGTATTACTCAAGCCACTTCCAAATAAAAACATACCTGAATTTTTTTCAGGTTAGCTAAAATCATCGGAGCTTGTGCCTGAACTTTTTTGCTCCAGGGAACTAAAAACCAACCAACCACCCTCTCAACCCCAAAACAACAACACACACACACACACACACACACACACACAAACGAGAATCACTCCCAGTGGAAAAGTAATTGTGCAGGGCACAAAAAATATCAGACCACATGGGCACTGAAACACCAACATGATTCAGTCTCTAATACAAACTCCAGGCTGCTAATGGAACCTGAGAGAGAGATCAACATGTAGTTCTGTTAGGCTATGTCTACACTGGCAGCTTCTTGTGCAAGAACAGCTGTTCTTGCACAAAAACTTGCTGTGTGTCTACACTGCACGTACGTTCTTGCGCAAGTAAATTTACAGTCTAGCGTCGGAAAACAGGGCTTCTTCCAGAAGAGTTATTCCTCTCCCCACGAGGAATAAGAGCTCTTGCACAAGAGGGCAGTGTAGACAGGCAACATGAATTTCTTGCGCAAGAAACCCCTATGGCTAAAATGGCCATCAGAGCTTTCTTACGCAAGAGAGCGTCCACACTGCCATAGACGCTCTTGCGCAAAAGCACGTCAGTGTAGACGCGATCTTGTGGAAGACTTTTTGCACAAGAACTCTTCCTCAAAACAGTTCTTGTGCAAGAAGCTGCCAGAGTAGATGTAGCCTTAGAGTTCTTCATAAATAGATTTTTAAAAAGGAGTGTCTGTGTACGTGGAGAGGAAGAGTCCTTGGATGTAATACCCTACTTTTCAAAAGCTTAAAATGTTTTTTTCTCTTTTAACATAGTCTGTTTCCATAAATACAAGAGCCTGCTTAATGACAATGGTGCAGAACAGGGTCGAGAGAGGATAGAATCCCAGCTCAGATGATGCTTTGTGTACAGCAGCATTGGGCAACCTGCAGCCTGTGAGCCACTTGCAGCCTGTCAGGGTTGTGTGTGAGGTCCACGAGACATTTTGTTTACCGTTGCCCATGCACAGCATTGCCAGATTTTGCTGGTTTCCATCTGCACAGTTTTTTCCCTACCCGTATTACTAAAGTGACACGCCCATAAAGCAAGAAGTGACATGCACATAAAGCAAGAGCATGTGAATTGAGGCAAGTGCTGATTGCACACAATACTGACTGTGAGAGCAGGGCACCCCCTCTGCATCCAATCAAAGTGCTGCTATGGTTCAATAAAGACACCCTGCAAATTTTAGGCATGCAAGCATTCCCAATCCTGTGAGATCATCTTGGTTATGACAATCTTGAGGCCCACTGAGATGGAGGGCTGCTCATGAGACCCACTTACTAGCCCATTGCTGGTGTACAATCTCAGAAAACTAGATTTTCATCTCTCTGCCACTAAGGAACTGGAATTGGAATGGGGAAGTAGACAAAGGAAAACTACTGTTTATGGAGTGATGGGACAAGCAGGGGTCGAGAACTTGCTAACTGAGGAGCTCGGGGCTATCATTTTAAGCAGATAGAGGAAGACATTTGAACAGTCAGGCTGACAGACAGCTGTACAAATCGCAGAAAAGCTTGTTTCCAGCCCGAGTATTCCTAGGCTGGGAGTGCTACCAAAAACCTAATTGTCCCTCTTAGCTCTTTGTTCTTTTTACAGCAATATTTACAGGCAAGTATAGAGGTAAAATACATAGGGCTGCAGGTTGTGTGTGTGGAATAATACCTAACTTATATGTAGAGCTCTTCATGAGTGGACCTCACGTACTTGATGTAAAAATGCAATCACGTACAGCTATTTGATGCAATGTTGAGATACACTCTTCAGTCCACCAGTAGGCTTATAATTTTTATACGCAGTACAGGGGAATTTGGTACAAAAGTCAAAGTTATTTATTCAGTAACTAAATGGGAGATTCAAATCTTTCTTGATACACAACAGTATTTTTTGTACTTTGCCATGGTTCACATCTTCTTTTCTTGTATTTTCCAAGCAGCTCACTGAGCAGTAATCTGTTCCATATCTTGTGTTCTGTTTATTCACACTTTACTGGCAGTGTTTTCTCTGAGATTGGTGGGTTTCCTTACTGCTGTTGTAAATACAAATGTGCTGAATAAACAGCTTTGTTTTGCATCCTCTGTAAGCAATACTTGTTTTGAGTTCACTTGATTATTTTCCGGAATCCCCTCCAGAATAATTAGAAGGGCGTAGTTATGAATCTTGGGGATATTTCTCCACAAATGATCTTGTACAGCAGCATGAAATTTTGCTTCTCTTTCTTTTATGTGCTGCACATTGTCTACTACACAGTGCTATTCTGAGTTACACAGACAACGGGAATCCATTTTTTAGGTCTCCCTGCATACCTGATTTATTTTCGTACTTAGGCATGGATTTCTGCATCTGCTAGCCTGTTTCAGAGTGATAGGAATATCAACATTTTAAAAATAAAAATCTGCCCTTTAATCGTTATATTTTTGGATGACACTAAAAGAGTTAGAAAAAAAACTTCATCTGGAACAAGCTAGGAGTTCAGTGCATGTTGTCAGGAAGGTTTTAACAGCGCATGTCTGGATACACTTCCAGATAGCTAATGTGGTTGATGCATATGTTAAAAGACCAGATTGGTACTTTGTTTGTGGTATGTTTAGAGTACTAATTCCAGTGGGGAAGCAGTGTCCCCTGGTTTGTTAACATGAAGCTTATATTTGATGCCCCTCTATTCCCTTTCCCATCTGAACCCAGAAATGTATTTAGAGATCAGACAAACTCATTGGCAGTATCCAAGATAGTAGTTTGGGGGGGGGGGGGGGGGGGGGGGGGGGGGAAGCAAAATTCTTACAGGACATTCATCTTAAATGTTTAAGATGTTCTTAATCTAGCCACCAGGATTAGTAGAATTTATGATAGTTTGTCAGAGCATTTATGGTTCATCTTAGCATTCATTCCAAGGTAGCAGAATCCTGTTTTTTTTTGCACTTACAAAACTGAAGAACCTATCTGGGAGGAGGTATCCTTTTACTATGGCTTTTATCTTAGGTCCTAAAATGCTGTACCACAAAACCTCTATTTAATCTACTGGTAATTTTAGGCTTTTCCTTAGCAAAGACTGCTGTATTTGCCAAATTGTGTTTTGTGGTTTTAAAGCCCCAGAGAGATAAAAATGAAGCCAAGATACTCATTGCACTTGCATCTGAAGCCCAGAGCTCATCACAATATAAACAGACTTTCACTTTACACCTCCTACCCTCAACCCCACTTAGCTACATTCCTCTCCTTGAAAGTGTTATTTTAATGTGGAATTGTTATTATTCTCTTTCCATCAATTAAAAAAAGAAAGGTGAAGGAAAAGCAATAGGAAATTAATGCATAAAATCAGATTAAAGATTTGAAATTTCTATGAGAGGAGCCTGGGGACAGATTTGGATGCCTTCACTGAGTAGAATGCATTTCCATGATAATTATAACATTGACAGAGACAGGATTAATCAGAGATCATGCTCCAGCACTTCACTGGGTTTCTGCTACTTACCACCTTCCCGGTGAGTGTTGTGTATAAGTAAGTCTTGTAAAGAACCAAGCAGTCAGAAAGTGAAATTAAATTGAAAATTAACACAAATGCACTGTTAAGACTGAGAAGTACTCTACAAAAGTATTAACAGAGCCTGCTGAACCTCACAGTAGCATACTAAAGAGAATCCTGGTTAAAGAGGAATAAAATATACAACAGATGTGCAATATGGATGTTTCTAAACATGATCCTTTCACATTTCCTAACTTGTATGCTTGCCTCTCTCTTTTTTAGAAGAGATGAAAGCCTGGTAGAGAAAAGCACTGCCTTAACTGAGGAGGCCTTCTTAGCACAGGAGGCCTTCAAACTCTGGAGCCCTTAAGCTGTTAAGAATACCTTAATACCAAAGCAGTTCAGAGACCCCAACTGTTCTAAACCACGTAAGCTTAGAAGTGACCTACAAAACTTAATAGAAAGGGTTCTGACGCAAATGCAGACATGGCCTATGGAAAGGAAAACAACCAGGTATTTGGTCTGATGCTTTAAAACAGGAGTCTCCAACCTTTTTAAGCACAAGATCACTTTTGGAATTTAAATCAGTCCAGGATCTACCTCAAACCCAAATACCCTTGCCCTGCCCCTCCCCAACCCCTTTCCAAGTCCCTGCCCTCCTCACTCTGTGAAGATGGGTACAGGGAAGGGGGGCAAAGTGACATCAATGCCCCCCTGCCTCTGTCTCCCCCATCCTGCACAACAAGCAGGAGGGCAGTGGGGGGTGGGGCAGCTGAAGTACCAGCACTTGATAGTCTCCCAGCCAAACCAGTCAGGATCACCTGTCAGAGGCTCCAAGATCTACTGGTAGATCCTGATCTACTGGTTGGTGACAATTGCTTTAAAACAAATGAATTTTATTAAACAGAACACAGCGTTAGAGATCTCAGCTGTTCGTTAAGAAATGCCGGGAGAAGTTCCCAGTTTTCTATACTACTGGATGGCTCTAACTATAGGAAGCTTATGCTGAGACAGATACATCAATTCACTCATTTTGTCATGGCTCCTTCCTGCTGCACCCTCTTTACCACATTTATCAGATAACATTCCAGTCACTCTCCTCAGCCCAAGTCTCTCTGCATTCAGTTACAAGACAGGCTTGACTTCCTCTTGTGGTGGATCTGACTACTCTTTTCTCCCCTCTACCAAGATTCTGGGATTTCTTTCTGAGCCTCATTCTCCCTTTCCCCCCTTGCTGCTCTTGGTAAGCCAAGTCAGCCAAGACAAAACGCCCACCTCACCTCTTTTCAGCCTTACTGTCTCTTAGCAGATAAATATTTTCCTCCTGAGAAATCCTAGGCAGTCTCTCCCTCACACAAGGCATGTCTACACTAGGAAATTGTTTCAAAATAATAACTCCCAAAATAACTATTTCAAAATAGCGCATCCACATTACAAGGCAGCATCAAAATAACTCAGAATGATTTTGAAATAGCATATCCACACTGATTGGAGCCTAACTCGCATTTAAAGCCCCAAGAAGCACTCCAGGGAGGGCACCAGGAGGGTGGACACTTCCAGTGGCTGCTTGCTGAGGCTAGCTGAGACGTGTTTACAGGGGCTCCTCTCTACAGCTGCATCTCACATACCACTTCTCTGCCTACCCCTTCGTGGGACACCAAACTCACGCCGCATGCTCTTCCCTTGCAGACACCACAGCACTTACAACATGGAGCTGGAGCTGCTGCAAAGCAGTGCCAGGCTCATGGGCCTTGTGCTGCGCCTCATGGAGCACTTTGTCCACACTGCCCATGTGTTGCTTCAGGACGATAACTACCAGCCTGGACCGGGGGACCTCTTCACCCAGGCCTGGGTGCTACTGAAACAGCAAATGATCCTCAATCCCCTGCACTCTGTGGAATGCCGCTTCTGACAGAGGGAGACCAGTTTGGACGGGTGGGACCACATTGTCCTGCAGCGATGGGACAACCAGCACTGGCTCCAGAACTTCCGCATGCAGAAGGCCACCTTCCTGTAGCTCTGTGAGTGGCTCGCCCTGCCCTCAGACCCCACATCCCCCTGCAGAAGTGGGTCACAATTGCCCTATGGAAGCTTGCGATGCTAGACAGCTACCGCTCCGTGGGGAACCAGTTCGGCATCAGGAAATCCACGGTTGGGGCCGTGTCATGAAGGTAGTCAAGGCCATCAACACCATCTTGCTGCAGAAGGTCATCACCCTGTGAAACATGAACCCCAATGTGCATGACTTTGCTGCCATGGGCTTCCTGATCTGCCGGGGGTGGGGAAGGGGGACAACAGGCCATAGATGGTGCACACATCCCCATCTTGGCCCCGACCACCATGCCTCAGACTACATAAACAAGAAGGGGTACTTCTCAATGGTGCTGTAGGCCCTGGTGGACCACAAGGGCCGCTTCATGGACATTAATGTCAGCTGGTCGGGGGAGGCACACGACTCCCACATACTCCCTGTTCCAGAGAAAGCACACTGGCACTTTTTTCACCGACCACACCATGAGGATTGGGAACATGCCCATGTGCATGCTAGGCAACACAGCCTATTCTTTACTTCCCTGGCTGATGAAGCCCTACATGGGCAGCCTGGACCCCACCAAGGAGCACGTCAATGCCAGGCTCAGCAGGTGGTGGAGTGTGACATCGGCTGCCTAAAGTTGAGGTTCAGGAGTTTCCTCACCCATCTGGACCTCAGGGAGTGAAACATCCCCTATATGGTGACGGCCTGCTATGTGCGACACGACATATGTGAGCGCAAGGGGGAGACTTTCCTGCCAAGGTGGGGGGCAGAGGCTGATTAGCTGGCCAGGGCTTATGAGCAGCCGCTCACCGCTGCCACCTGGAGAGCACATCAGGGGGCTGTGCTCATCTGGGAGGCCTTGAGGGAGAGTTTCAGCCAAGGCCACCTGTGAGAATCTCCCCCGGGCCTCTCCACAAGGGGTACCTGCATTGCCCTTGTGTGCCTTTCCTCCCCCCTCCCCTTGCCTGCAGAGCAAATAAAAAAGCCTTTGTTCAAACAAAAACAACTCTGGGTTTTTTCCTTTGGGGAGGGAGGAGAAGATATACAATAGGAGAGGGACTAGAGAAAGAACCTGGACTAGGGGAAGGAGAGGAGGATGGGCTCAGGGCTGGGGCTGGGAGTGGCACCTACCTCAGGAGGCTTCGGCTGCCCCGGAGGTCCCACCACTATGTGTTTGGGAGCCCTAGCAGCCCCTGGAGGGGAGGGGGGCTAGGAGAAGCCAGAGGGGCAGGTACAGCTGCTGGTATGGGTGTGGGGAGTTGGGGAGGTGTGGGGAGTTGAGCAAGTGGGGGTGGGAAGGTGGCCCACTCCATACACACTGCCATGCGCTCCATCACAGAGGCGAGGGAAGAGGCCTTGCGCTGGCACGACAGCTGGTCCCACATGGCCTTTTGCTGCTCCCAGTCAGCCCAGCACTCCTCTCAGTAAGTGGCCTGCTCACCGCACTCCTCATCAAACCCCTGGATGAGGGACTGGAGGCAGGCCATTTGGTCCTGCAGGTCTTCCCTTTCTGCGGCGGATCCCGCAGTCAGGAAGATGGCGTGGGAGGTAGCGGACGTAGCATGCTCGCAGCTGGCCTAGCTGTGGAGAATAGTGATAAGGGCAGTTATCCCAGGAGACACTGTGCATGAAGCTTAGCCTGAATCTCTGAGCCAGCACCGACGGTCTCAGGTTCATACAATGGTGATATGCTTCAAGGAAGGCCATCTGCTGCCTAGACAGTGGACACTTTCATGCAGTGATGGACATCCCAGGGGAGCCTCGCTACTCCCACATCCCAGGGATAAGCAGGCACGGGAAGGTGCCAGCCAGGCCTGGAGACTGCAGGCAGGAGGGGGCGATGGGTCGGCTTGGCCTCCTTCCATGTCCCACACACACCGGGTCTGGCTCTGGTAGCATCCCACAGAGACAACTTCTATCCCTGCCCACTGGAGAAGGGGAGGGGAGCGTTAGGGGAGGTATGTGAGAGTGGCAGAGGCCACTTACTGGAGAGGTACTGGGGTGTCCTCCTCTTTGTCCCCGTGGCAGGTTCCTTTGCAGGAAACCAGTCTCCTTCCCATCACCGTGTGTGACTGGGAGCGGATGCTGCCTGAGGGGTCATGAGCCTGTGTTCTGTGTGGCACTGCTGTGTGTTTCCATGATCCCAGCCCCTTTAGTGGTGGCTTGTCGTGGGAAGGTGTCTCACCACAGAGGCCAGAGTAAGGCAGGCCTCTCCAGGAACCTTGCGAGAAGGAGCGAGGGGTTCCTGTGTGGCAGCATCATGGAGCAAAGTGCTCCAGACTGGTGCTCCAAGAGACCAGGCTGTTGTGTGATCCCCAGGCCAAGTAGGCCGAGCGAGGAGCGCACAGCCTCTTGCAGCCCACTGCTTGCCCCAGCGTGTCTATAGGGAAAGTTATGGAATTCACCCGAAGTGCCTTCCCTGGGATCACCCAAGCCCTGGGAGACATCCTGGAAATGGAGGATTGGCTCCAGGATGAGGATCAGCTCCTGGCTGGCGGGCATGGTGTTCTGGCTGGCCTGCTCCTCCTCCACAACCCCGCCCTTTTGGAGGCTAACGCCCTGGGTGTCCTGGCCGGAGCTGATGATGGCAATGGGTAGAGGGGAGGCAGCTATGCGGTGCCACCCCAGAGCAAGAACTTTGGTCCCTAGCCTTAGTGTAGGCCTGCTGGAGTTCTTTGATTTTCATGCTGACCTGGTTGAGGGTCCGCATGTGGCTTTTCTCCCCCAGGCTGGCTACAGCCATTGGCATTCCGCCTTCCGGTGCGGAAGTCCTGGATGTTGGTCTCCTGCAGGATCTCTGCACCAGTCCAGGCTACTGCCCTCTTTCATCCCTGGCCAGGGGCATCAGAGGGTGCTGCAGGAGTGCTGGCAGCCATATACGTCACAGAGGGAGCGCTGGGGTCCAACATGACTCCAGTGAAGGGTGCTATGTGGCATGGGGCTAGCAAGGCTGCCCTGGTGCCACAAGCCCTTTCCCTTCTGCCTGCAGCTTTAAACGCTGCAGAAGGGGAGCACTGGAGTTGTTAGGGGTATGGCCAGAGTGGTCACAAGTGCAGCTGAGAGGGGCCTCTGGAGACCAATTATTTTGAAACAGCAGCAACTGAGCATCCACACTAACGCTATTTTGAATAACAATTTCAAAATAAGTGTTATTCCTCATGACAAGCAGGAGTTATTTCAAAATAGCCAGCTCGTTATTTTGAAATAACTCCCTAGAGCAGACAAAGGCACAGTGAGGCATAAATGGATGAAGAAAGGCTAAAATATTACTCTGTGCGTATGTGACCAGAAGAATGGGAAAAGATACCTCACATTGTGAATCAAGAGTGACTTCAATGGAGTCAACAGAATCACACCCTTGTATACTGGATGTGAGACCAGAATCAGAACCTTTCTCTTCAAGGTATCCCCCTCCATGATACCTGTGCAACCCTTTGCCTTCAGTGGGCTTGTACAGTTGTGACTTTGAAGCTCACTGAAGATATTTGTTGATTATGAAAAAGAAACAGAACCCACCTTGTCCTCTTAGGGCTTGCCTACATGGGAAACTTTTACTAGGGGCAGTTACATGCGTATAACCCCTAGATGGACTCTCTAATGCTGGTATAAGAATTGCTATTTTCAGTTTAGGTTAAGCATTCCCAAACAATGCAACTTAAACAGAGAAAAGCTGCTCTCTGATTTACCAAAATCAGAGTGTTTATGAGGGGGCGTGGTGGTCAACTATGTAACTGAACAACTATAATCAGTTTAAATATACTATATGTAATACTGAACACATTTGCCTATGTAGATAAGGCCTTTCTGATTTGCTTCTACAGTACTGGGAGTAAAGCAGTAAAACATATTTTTGTTATTACAATAAAAAGATCTGGCTCTGAAAGCAAAAAGGAAACATTTCTGCTAAGCATTTTTATACAGTAGCATTACAGAATAGAAAAAAAAACTTGGACTGATTTTTTTTCTTTGATGAGGACTATGAACAAACCATGGCTTTACATACATTCTTCAATGGCAGATGGTGTAGGAACTAAAACCACCATATTTGTTTATTTATTCTGACTGATTTAATACATTTTTAATGTGGTGCACATTGCCCACTCTAATTTACTTCATTCCTACTATACACATTTAGATGTGTATTAAATTCAGACCTTAACAAATTTGACAAGTGACTCTTTGGAACTAAATATTTGGTTCATGTAGTACTAAAATGAATCCACTGCACACTCTGGTTAATCCATTTTATTTTCTTTATAAATGTATCATTGAAACCACTGACCCATCCTGGAGGAACATACTTAAAAAAAGATTTATAAACCAAATAATTGTTTTCTTGAACAGTTTACATATTGCTTATGATTATGCAGATGGTTTCCAGAAGCACAGAAACATATAGCTAGTGCCACATCAGATCTACTTTCTACCAGCAAGAAAAGTCACAAACAAAAGGGACACCCTATAATTTTAAAAAACTCCGAGGAGTTCCATTTCTGCATTTGGCTATCAATATTGTGAAGACAAACAGAAACTGATTTTCCTTTAAAAAAAAACGCTAAGGAAAAACGTCACCATGTTCTTTGAAACTTTTTTTAAAAAAACGTGATGGAACAACCTCTGCTTCAAAAGATCTTCAGAGTTTAAAAACAGTCCAACACTGCCACATGGTGGCAATGAATGGGCACTGTTCATTTTGAAAGTGTTGAGTAATGGAAGTGATAACATCTACTTGAGAAAAAAATATGTTAAATATCTAGTCCATGAATAATCACAGCTATAAATAAAAAGAAAAATGAACTCTGAGAACAGAGTCTTTATGAAGGAAATATAATTTATCTAGTAACAGGCCCACATAAGAAAAATAATTTAAGATATTTTGTGATTAAGTCTTTAGTCTTGTTACTCTCCTCCCAGGAAAGCAGTTTCCACCCACACATTTCTCAGTACAGCATGTTCTTGCCAACAAGCAATATTTAAGCATATCTAAAAAGTCTATGACCATTTATTTCATTTTATTGTTTTTAAAGGCAGGAACTTTTAAACAATGTAATGCCAGTTGGCATGAGACTTTTTCTTCCTGGAATTCAGGAAGTCATAGAAATTTAATTTAAAAATTCTCTTTTACACAGACTTTTTGATGGCTGCCTTTCTCACACTGAAGAGATATGCTTCATAGATAATGTTTAAGAAGTTGTCGTCATTCTGAAAAACAAAATAAATAAGACTTATTATTGGAAGTTCCCATGCTAAAAGGTTCTGAATTATTTTCTTTTCAGAGTCTAATGCATTTTCAACCTTACCATCCCACTCAAAATTGGCATTAACAGGAGATTTTCATCACCAAATACACAAAAACAGATCACAAAACCCAAACACGGTGTTACCTACAGCTTATAGCTTTAACAGCATTTTCACATACATTGGCAGCATGAGAAAAGGAGGAATTCTCTTATTTTTTTAGAAGAGCTGAAGAGATGGAAAACAGGAAACTTTGTAAATTTGTGCTAGAATTGGGGCTGGAGGAAAATTAGACTTTTCTCTTCCTCATTCTGCAAGACTTCTGCAGTGATAACATATAATTGCACTTTCTTCCCTTCACCCTAATTATCACATAAGTAGGAGATCCTTTACATAGTTTCTGTTCCTTATGAACTCCTGTAGCAATAATACCAAAGTGCCTGGGAGAGCAGGTGTGCTGACTTAGTTCCTGTTGTTACACTAAATTCCATGCAGGCAAATTACTGTACCTGCACTGAGTGTCATTGGCTTTAACAGTCTTAAGCTGCACTGGTTCCTCCAGGCATGCATTCTTGAGTAGATGGTGGATTCTTGATCACCTGCTTAGGGTCTAGCTGATCTTCATATGTGGACTGGGGAAGGAATTTTCCCTCAAGTCAGATTGCCAAAGATCTTGAGGCTTTTAGCATTCCTCTGTAGTAGGGAATAGGAGTCATTTGCTGGTATCTCTAATTCCCAGTCTTTCCAAGGATCTCAGGCATTGTGCACCTTGGTCCCTCGTATTGTCTGCCAGTAGCACGTAACAATTTAGTCTCCTATGGGCTGTAGGCTTTGGTTTAAAATCAGTTGCTGGTTTAGTGTGGAGATGCTGTATGATAGGTCTAGATGACCTATCATACAGATAATATGGTAGTCCCTTTTGGCTTTGAACTCTACGGCTCTTTTGGACAGTAGTTCTCAAAACTTCTTCCATTCTGCAGACCATTTTGCAATAAAATATTTTTCCACAAACCATCTCCCTTTCTGACACTGCAATACACCACACTGGCTGGTTCTCAAAATGATTCATTTTGCAGACCACAAGGGTTTTATACACCACAGTTTAAGAACTACGGCATCAGAACTTAACAACCTGACAGAATGGAGGAACAGAACAACTCAAATTACAAGGGAGTGAACAAACACATGCATGAGCATAGGAGGATAACTAAAATTACAACATTGCTTGGCGAATCAGAATCATATGAGATTGATGCTGCAAATCAGGAGACAATGGACATGAAGCCTGCTTCCAGTATCAAATGCAGAGTGTTTTAACAACAAGTAATTTCCAAGCAATCTAATTAATCTTTGCACCACTGAGAAAAACCTGCTTATATGTACATTTTGCAGACAAAGCTTCAAAGTGTAAAATGTACAGTCCTTGTGACAGAACATACCCATGTTCACACCCTACATACTACTGCATTAATCTTTGTACAAAGTATGCCTTGAAAGGTATCATTTGAAAACTAATAGACTACCTGTCCCCTTGTTCCCACTGGAAATGTTTTTCAAGAGGGGAACTGAAAAATATAAAATATATAAAAACATCTTTTGAAAAAGACAATTTTTCTAAAAACTCACCAAAAGACTAAAAATAATAAAAAAGGGCACCAAAAAGTTTAAAAGTTTTAAGCTAGCAATTTAGGAGAAAGATAGGATGGCTAACAGTTAGCAACTAGCCTGAATCGTACTTAGCTTAAAACTTTATTTTTGTCTTTTTGGTCTTAAATCTAGTGTGTTTCAACTAAAAAACTCCAAGATTCATTCTGGTATGCTTATATATTTTGAGCTAGACTTTTTTACAAAATTTTTTTTGCACTACAAAGGTATTTACATTTGTAATGAAAAACAGTTGTGTGTAAGGCAAGGATAAAGTAATTGAGGTGATTGATCAATTGTTTTGTTGGTGAAAAGGAGGAAGGCTTTGAAGACGCTGTTCTTCCATGACAAACACTGTCGCCCATTAATTTGTTTGGATCGATCTCTACACCTTCTAATGAACGTACTTGACTGAGCGCCACAAATGGTTGAGCTAGAGCAAAGTATTGAGAGCCAAGATTCACAACTGCTCTATCCACCGTGGTCCCTTTAGTTTGTGGGCGGTGACAGCATAAGCGTGGATGATTGGAAGCATTCGCCGCTCCACCACACTGTATCCAAAATTTACTTGAAATTAACGTGACTGAATTTGAAGGCGATGTCGGAAAACACATCATTGAACCAATTTCTACTTTAGGGATATCGGTTTCATGAATTTGGTTGTGGTGGAAATAGGGCCATATTATATTGGTGATGGTGCCAATTTTGCCATTGACCAAACTCGTTGCTTGGTCAACACTGTACCGACGCATAACTTTAGTGCCCAGATGTATTCCAATTCTCTTTGGAATGCCTGCTGTTTGATCGATCTTTGTTGGGATAGCTTGATAAAGGTTAGGCACTTGTCTTTTCTGCTCAATGAGTAGTGTATTTTGCACTGTGACTGTGAACATTTGGAGGTTCGCATTGTCTAAACTGGACAAAACTTGATTATGTGGTTGTCTACAATACAATATTGCGGTTTACAAGTTGGCATGATTCTCAAAACTTTTCCGGGTGAAAAGTCCCCTTGTTGCTGGCTTTCCTCACATTTATGCATTAAAATATTTAGTTGTTCTAGTGTGAGTTTTTTCTCTTGAAGATTTAAAATTTTGATAAATGTTGTATCCCCTCGCTGTTGCATGTTTTCAGTCAATTCACAAAAGCTACAGATGCATAGCAGGTCTCAGTGAAACAGGTTGCTTATAAATGGGACTGCCTGATACTGGTAGAAATTGAAGGAGATCACCGAAGAGCAAGATGTTCAAGCCTCCAAAAAGTTAATCAAAATTTTTAAGTTCTCTTAACCGACGATCAATGTACACTAACCAGTCATATGGTATCACAGAAACTTCGTCAATGATAACGAATCTCACATGATGCCATTGGCGTCACATAAGTTGAAGGTAATCTCCAGACAAGGGTGTCAAAGAGGGCATATGGCGGTCTTTTTGAATGGGCAACTTGAATATTGAGTGCAGCGTTTTGGTCGTTGACCAATAGTGCAGCTACTCCAGTGGGGGCTGGCACTTTGAAGAAGGTCCCAGCAGGGTCTACTGGTCAGTAAAAATGATGAATCAGCTTAATCAGCAGCTTGAGCAGAAATGTCTTGCCAGTTCTGGCGCCTCCAGTGATGAACGACAGGAGAGGTGGCGGTGCTGGATTTTGATCTGTGGCTGATAGCTCACGTTAAATGTGGGATATAATGTAGTTGAAACAGTTGTGTCTCAGACTCATTCGAGATCTTCCGCTTTTGAAATCTTCACCAGGCATGTTAAAGTTCGATTCTTCCACCTCAATCAACTTGATTTTGTCTGGATTTCGATTCTGTTGAGCTTCGCCATACTCTATCTGCATGAAAGTGTTAATTTGATCGATGGCAGCTTCGATTTCTTGTTCAAATCACTGGAATTCTTTGATGTTACTGTTCCTCGATCGCAGAAAGTCTTGCTTGGCAATAAAGAATTGCTCGGCAGTTCCATGTCCTTCCAAAGCTCAGATTCCTTTCGAAAAGGTCTGTAAAGAAGCAGCAAGTCATAGAAGTAGCCTTCTTTGTCTCTTGTGTATGAAAAGTGAGGGGTGTATATGACAGCTGGTCTTGTCCGAATATTCATTTTTGATCCATCTTCCAAGGTAAGCAAATGTGTGGGCACGATCCCACTCAACTCAAACTTTCCAGAAGCCTCTGGAACCCATCCCAGTCAAACTGAACTTTGTAGAAGCCCTTCCAACCCTTGCAATACAAATACGATGCACACCCATATGTTTGTATACGTATCTGCATGTGTGTGTGAAAGTTGAAAATCCCATGACAGACAGACAAGAACAGTGTCTGTTTAATAGAAAGATTGTCTAACAAAACAAAACAAAACAAAACAAAACAGCAGGGGCAGATTCCCCAAGAAATCCTCTGTCTCTCCCTGCCCATCAAATTCCTTGACAATGAAGAGACAAAGGACTCTGGGGGAGGTGGCTGACTTAAAGAGTTTGTTTCAGCAGTCTTACTGATCATGTCTGGAGGAAAACTTTGTTTTGAATCCAACATAGTTTGTTAAATTAAGCACCAGAAGGGATGACTGTTTGGGGCCAGGGGATTATTAATGCTTCTTTTAGATCTGGTATGGTTCCCCCCATCTTGAAAGAGGTGGTGATAAAACATTCCTTAAGAAGCCTTCCCTGGACCCACATGATTTGAATAACTATCACCCAGTCGTTAATATTCCCTTCCTGGGCAAGGTACTCGAGTGGGCAATGGTGTTGCAACTCCAAACTTTCTTGGAATACACAGATTATCTAGATCCATTTCAGTCCGGCTTCAGGCCTGGTTTTGGAACAGAAACCGACTTGAGACGACCTACACCGGGAGATAGATGGGGGGAGTGCATCCCTGTTGATTCTCTTGGATCTCTCGGTGGCTTTCGATACCATCAACCATGGTATCCTTCTGGAGTGCCTTGCAGAGTTGGGTATCGGAGGCACTGTTTTGTGGTGGTTCCAGTCTTACCTGTTGGGAAGCTTTCAGAAGGTGCAGCTGGGAGGGGAGGGGGGGAGAGGGGCTGCTGTTTGACCTTGTGGCGACTGTGCTATGGGGTCCCGCCGCAAGATTCCATCTTGTCCTCTATGATGTTTAACATCTACATGAAACCGCTGGAGAGGTCGTAAGATCTGGAGGACGGGTGGCAGATGACACCCAACTTTATTTCTCTGTGACACTGGATCCAGGTGTGGTGGTGACTGATCTGAACCAGTGCCTGGAGGTGGTGATGGACTGGATGAGGTTGAACAAGCTAAATCCAGATAAGACCGAGGTCCTTTGGCTCAGGAAGCTATCTGTCTGGGAATGTGGTATGTTACCTGTTCTGGATGGGGTCACACCCCCCTGAAAGAACAGGTATGCAGCTTGGAAGTCTTCCTGGACCCTTTTCTAACATTTAAGAATCAGATTTCTTCAGTGGCCAGGAGTGCTTTTGGGCAGCTTTGGCTCATCCACCAGCTGAGACCCTTCCTGAATAAGAATGACTGGCTACGGTGATTCATGCTTTTGTCACATCCTGACTGGACTACTGCAATGCACTCTTACATGGGGCTGCCTTTGAAGAGACTTCGGAAACTTCAACTGGTCCAGAATGTGGCTGCTAGAGTTTTAACTAACACTCATTATACGGAGCACATTATGCTGGTGCTCCAGCAGCTGTGCTGTCTTCTGGTATGTTTCCAGGAACAATTCAAGCCATCCTTCTTACCTGTGCTTTTATTGGTGCTTGTGTGTGTGTGTGTGTGTGTGTGTGTGTGTGTGTGTGTGCGTGTGCGCACGTCCATCCATCCCACCTCTTGAGATGTCTTAGCAGGTTTTATGCCCCCTGTTGGGGACTTGTATTTAACTTTTTTATATCTATTGTGTTTTAAAAATTTTGTAAGCTGCCTTGAATATTTTAAATAGTGAGGTGGGGGAAAATATTTTTAAATAAATAAATAAATGAACAAATAAATATATTTTTGTTGTAATCATTTCTGGTTTGTATGGGGCTTGGACTATCATCCCCCCTGATTATTTTTAGTCAAGGATGGCACAGACAGGTCACAGGCTTCTGTGGATTGTTGTTCATTGACTGCAACCTGACTGTGATTTTTAATAAAAATAACCGTGACAAAATCTTAACCTTATTTATGTATGCACTCTCTCCATTCCATTATGCAAGTCATTAATGAAAATACCAAACAGTACCAAATTCCCACTCTGTGAAATCCCATTAGATGTGCCCTCCTTGTTGGACAGCACGAGAACAGTTCTTCAAACAGTTGTGCATCACTTTCTAATAATTCCATCTGTATTGCTTTTCCCTAAATTGTTTACGAGACTGTCATGTGGAACTATCAAAAGCTTTACTTAATTATGTCTTCTATTCCCGCCTCCCTCCCCACCACTAGGCTAGTAGCCCCATCAAAGAAGGAAATTAGGTTGGTTTGGCAGGATTTGTTCCTGATAAATCCATGCTTGCTGTTCTATAACCCTGTTATCCTCTAGGTGCTTACAATAGTTTTCCAGATCATCAAAGTTAGGCTGACTGATCCTATAATTCCCCAGATCTTCTTTGTTCTCCTTTTAAAGATAGGTACTTTATTTGCCCTTCTCCAGTCTTCTTCTAGACTTCACCTGTCCTCCATGATTTCTTGAAGATAATATGTCTCAGCTAGTTCCTTAGGTATTTTAGGATGACATCCATCAGGCCCTGCTGGCTTGAATACAAGTACTTTATCTAAATAGTCTTTTCTTATTTTACATTCCTTCTCCCTTGTTAAAGTTAATTGTGTAGAGAACCAGAAAACCTTTTTTTAGAGAAGTTTGAAGCAAAATGCTCATTAAACACCTCAGTCTTCTTGATGTCCATTATTAGCTTCCCTGCGAAGTAGAGGACCTACACTTATGTAGACAAGTGGCCTGGATGTTGACTATGTCTACGCTGGGAGGGTTTGGTGACAAAAGTGCTGTTGACATGCAAAAATCAGCAAGAGTAAAAACCGATCAAACTGGTTTTTTTTACTCCTTTTAACAACATTTCATGGCCATGTTGCTAGCTCCCCTGTCAATAGATAAGAGCAAAGCAATGTGGGTAAGCATCCCACAGTGCAGTATTGTGGGGGGGCAGAACTGATCCCTATGCTTCTTGGGATTCTCTCTGAATTCTCCCCCAGCACTCTCAGCTGCTGGGAGAAGTATCATGAGTAGCTCTGTGAGCTCTCCATGCTGAGGGATGTCAAAGCAGCACAGAAGTCTCTCCAGGCTTCCTCCTGCAGCAGCAGGCTGTCTGCTTGCAGGGCAGAACAGGAGCATTCAATGATTTGCTCTTTTCATTTGTTCCCCAAAGTCACTCAGCTGTCAGATACTTCCCGGACTTTTGAAAGAGGAGGGGGCATGCCTGCAGGGTAGCAGAGATCACAAAACTCTGAGCATAGCCATCAGGGCAGGCATTGTGGGATACTGGTGGAAGCCAGTTCTCTCGACAAAAACAAATAGCAGAGTCCACACTGACTCTCTGTTTACAACAAAGGAAGGGGAAAAGACAAATCTCCTGCAGAGCTGGAAGATTTTGTTGCCAAAACTGGATTTTTTCCTGACAAAAATTTAATTGCAGTGTAAATGCTCACTGTTTTGTCAACAAAAGGCAGTTTTTGGCGACAAAACAGCAGCGTAGACAAGGCCTTAGACACTGGAACCCAAGACCTGTACCTCTTTATTCCTTATAAATTACATACATTTATCTTTGGCATTTATCACCACCCCTTTAAAACAACTTGCTTTCTAGCATAGGGATGTGAATGACTATTTGACTATCCGATAAGCAAATGCTTATTGGGTGGCTGACAGGCTAATTGACTAGTCGCTTCCTCCTCCCCCCCCACACCTCTTGCTGCCACTATCAGAAAGAGGCAGCAGGGGGAGGGGAGGAGGGAAAAGAAGAGATGGTGCTTCAAAGTGGCAACGCCGCATGGAGCCTGGGGCCAGACTAGGTATGTAATAGTGTAGTCGATTAACCAATTAGCAAAAGCTTATAGGTTAATGCTATAGACTACATGCATTTTCTTCTCCCCCTCCCTTGCCAGTAAATTTTTTAGCAGGCTGACCAGCAGCCTGGCTCAGTCCTGGTTTGTGATGGGTCCAGACCTCCCATCCCAGACAGGGGCTGCTGCCACGCTGCGCTGCTGCCTCTGACAGGCACCAGTCTGCGAGGGGAGCTGGTTTTTAAGCTCCAGCACAGAGTGGCAGGGTGCTCCTCAGGAGTGAGGTCAGAGCATTCTGGCTGCCAGCCCTGCCTCCGGGGACTATAGAATAGTCAACTAACCGATAAGAATTCATGAGGTTACTTGACTAGTCAATTAACTGATATTGAACAGCCCTAGGCCAGACCCCGGGCTCCATGCGGTGCTGCTTTGAAATGCTGCGTGCATCCCAGGTCCCCAGCTGGCCTGGGCTACATGTAGTGTTTCAAAGCGGAGGTGCCACGTGCAGCCCGGAGTCAGCAGGGAAGTCCCCAGCTGACCCCAGGTTCCACATGGCACTGCTGCTTTGAAACACCACGTGGAGCCTGACACTGGCTGTTGCTACATTTCAAAAGTGGAAGCGCCCTTACCAACTAATTGAATAGCCAATGCAAATTGCATCGACTAGTCAATTAGCCAAATAATCGAAATTTTACATCCCTATTCTAGTATCCATAAAATTTCAAGATAGGATCTTCAAAGAGCACTCATTCTACCCTGTGACAAATACAGGATTGTTTTCTATATAATGTTCCTGAGTGTTCTGTCAAGATTGTATCTGAGTCTGTATCTGAATCAAGTTGGATTTAATGGACCTTGTTGTAAAAATTAAAGAAATATCGAATTTTTTTTTAATTTTTACTTGTTCACCTTCAACCCATTATTTCTTATTCCTATCTGAACTTCTCCTGCTCTAACATGGATATCCTTTAAGGATTTCCAAAGTATTGCCATTGATATGCTCTTCTTTTAGCTAAATTACATTCATGTAGTAGTTTTCACCTTTAAGGCAATTCCTTTAAGCCCATAACATCTTAGTTCCCTGAATCCCCTCAAATTTATTACCATTCTTGAACTGCTGCACCAATCAAAATGCAGTTAAACCAAAATTGTACCAACAGGGACAACGATTTATCACTTCTTTAATATACAGCCAAAATAGTACAACACTTGGTGTACATTTAAGTTTACTAATCTGTCAACCAGACTGGTGGGTGGGATCAATTATGGATCAGAGGTATTAAAATCATAAAGGGAAAGAGGGATGCAAGCGAAGGGGGAATGTTTCTGATTCTTTACCTGGATCAGGTGTAAAAGTGTTTCCTGCAGTTGCATCTTGGTCAAGGAGTTGCTATTTATGATTGATGGCTCTGGATTCTGCATAGGAAGGAGAAGACTAGCGGCATTGGCAGGAGATTCTTGATTTGCTGGTGGTAAGCACCTACTTTCACTTGCCTTTGGTGGAGCAGGTGTGGACTGTGTGAACAACATGGGAGACATCAGCAGTGTAGGAGTCACGGTAGCAGGAATGCGCTGAGGTGAGATTACCTGTCAATACACAAGTTAATAAAAAATGGAAGCATTTAAGCAATGTATATATTCACTAAGAATACAGGAGCAAAGATGAAGAGGACTCCAGCCTGCAACAGAATCACAAGAGCAATTATGCAAGGATACTGTGAAGATTAAGAGTATCTGGGGCTCACAATCACCCATGTATTCAAAACTGCAGTATTGAATCTCAAGTGTAATAAAGTCTATATAACTGGCAATTTACTTAACTACAAGATCAGATTATTATAAAAGTTTGACTATTATAAATATTAGAACTGTAGAAGAATGGCAAACTGCAACACTTGAGGACCTTCTTAGAAAGCAGTCTTTCCATGTCCCCTGGTTTGAGTTTTGAGAATATACTCGCTAGTATGAATGTGTACCTTAATAAATATTTTGTACTTAATAGTGACCTATAGTACTTTTCATCTATTGCTCTCAAAATACTGTGGGGAGGGGTATGCATCCTCATTTTACAGACTGGAAAACAGGAAGAGGAGCTTAAGTGACTTGCCCAAAGTTCCATAGCAAGCTGCTGGCAGAGTCAGGAACAGAATCCAGTATTGACTTTCTGGCCCATGTTCAATGCACTGGACGGACACGGACACACAAAACACAAGCCTATGAAAAAGAGATCATCTTCACCAGAAACCTAGATGCTATTATTAATCTGCCAGAGTTCCCTTAATGTTAGTCTAAGTAGGGAGCCACATATTGACCTGAAAGTAGACTACGAACCTGCAGTTTTTATATCCTTTTTATTTTGGGGTACATTTGGAACCATTAAATGTGCAGCATTGATAATGCTGGTAGGAATAACATAATATGATAAGGACTGTCTAAGTAGCAGAGAAGCTGCCCCACTCTGGCCAGAAGGGGTTAAAGGAGGCTGGAGGGAGCCTGTGCAGAGCCATAGCCAATGAGGAAAGGGCTCCTAGGGGAGCCAATTAGAGAGTGGCTTGCTGAGGCAGTCCTGATTATAAGGAGCTGCTTAGCAGAGCATTGGGGTCCATACCAATGAGGGTGCAGGACTGATTTCCTGAGAGAAAGCATCCTGGATAGAGCAGTACTGGTCAGGCTCCCACCTGACACCTGTCAGGCTGTAGGTCTTGATATAGGGGCAAGGAGTCACAGGGAAGTGGACCAGAGAGCAAGAGGCAGTAGAGGGGAGAGGAGAGCAGAACAAGGATACCCCCAGATGGTCTCTGAATCGCGACCCAGAGTAGTGGGCGAGCCTGGGTTCCTCCCTTCCCCTTTGCACCACAACTAACCACACTTAAGGATGGCCTTTATAGATTGTGGCTTCATCCTGAGGTGACGGGCTAGACAGGGCTGTAGTTGGCCATGGTGGCAAAGGACAAGACTGAGAACTCCTGATACCCACAGAAGGGGGAGAAAGATCAAAGTGGTGGGCACTGCCAGAGGGAAGTGTCCCAAAGAGGACGTTGTGGTCCTGGGAGTGATATCCATCAGGCCCTGCTGGCTAGAATACAAGTACTTTATCTAAATAGTCTTTTCCTATTTTACATTCCTTCCCCCTTGTTCAAATTAATTTTGTAGAGAACCAGAAAACCTTTTTTTAAGAGAAGTTTGAAGCAAAATGCTCATTAAACACCTCAGTCTTCTTGATGACCGTTATTAGCTTCCCTGCTAAGTAGAGGACCTACAGCTAGAGCATGGAGAGAGCGCAAAGTGACAAAAGGCGAGACACCAGCCAGAAGGGGGTGTCCTACTGAGAACTGAGCGAATTCCTGGAATGACCAGCAGGAGGAGCTGTGACAGTGAGTTTCAACACAGTTACAAGCTGTTTAAATGTTCGCCAAAAGGCTCTAGCAATGGACCTTAATTCAAATTTGTAGCTTTCCTCATTGCTGAAGTATCTGGCATCACTGGAGAAATTCCAAACGGGAGCAATATTGTCATGTCTGTGATTTGGATTAAAAAACACAACCACCACCCAACAAACATAGCAGCATCTTCTAAAACTCTATATAAGTTTGACACTCTCAATGACAGATGTTGGTCTAATAAAATATATTTCCTCACCACATTGTGCCTTTAATATCCTGGGATAAATGCTACAACAAGACTTAAATATTTACTGTTATTTTATCCAAACTATTTGAGCACCATTCGGCATAATATGCAGTCATTCCAAAAAGAGAGAAAAGGACTAATTTCTCAGGCTACATTATGATGGTAAATTTACCGGCACAGAAAAAACTTTCTAAAAGGATTTGTGGATATGAAAAAGCATGCACTATGCACTGTGTCAATGTCTGCCACTAACTGCACTGTTATGTAAATATTGTTTTTCTATTTTTCAAAGCCAGACTTTGTTAAAAAGAAAACTATTTACCTACAATTTCTATTCACCCATGGTGCACAATCATAACTGAAACATGCAGGTCTGTGATTTCTGCATCTAAATGACAGCTCAATCCTAACCCACTGGGGGGCTGCTGCTGCCAGACAATAGAAAGGTGATATATGCATGTCTGTGTTTGACATGCAGGTGGCCCCTGGTATTACTTATTAGTGGCTCTAACAAAAGGACTAATGCTGGCAGCGATGTTTGCAGATAAAAAGAAAAGTAATATGCTTCTACAGAATTTGGATTCAATGTCAGGTTCTTAAAAATCAAAGATACCACTTTGCTCTAGGGATGTAATAGTGTAGTCGATTAACTGACTAATCGATAAGCATAAGCTTATAGGTTAATGCTATAGACTATACGCATTTCCCCCCTTCCTCCCACCAGTACATTTTTTAGCAGGCTGGCTAGCAGCCCAGCTCAGTTTTGGGTTGTGCTGGATCCAGGACCTACCCCCATTGTGGTTCTACAATTCAAGTGTATTAGGAGCAAGGTGGGCAGGCAGCCCAGCTCAGTTCCGTCTCATGCTGGGTCCAAGCTCAAACCCCCTCTACCCCGGACAGGGGCTGTTTTTTAAACTGGCTCCCCTTGTGGACCAGCTCCCACCTGACATGGAGGCAGCAGCACAGAGTGGCAGGGGGCTCCTTGGGAGTGGGGCTGGAGTGCAATGGCTGCTTGGCCTCACCTCTGGGGACTACAGAACAGTCAAGTAACTGATAAGAATTCATGAGGTTAATCGACTATTGAATTAACCGATATTTAACATCCTTACTTTGCGCTATACAATCTGAGGAATAAATCTGTAACAAAAGTACAGAGGTAGCACATGGACTTATTCTAGTCATAAGCAAATGTACAAACTAGTTTAGTAGGCATCACTTAAGAATTATTTGTTTTTCATTGAGAGGAACTGCTTTTCACTAGTAAAACAAACAGAGGCTAAGTGTGTAAGTGACCCTGCCATATATAGTGACAGAATAAAGTTAATATTTGGCTAATGTAAGACGTAAGTGATCATCACACCTAAAATGTCTCAGGATAGGACTAGAAAATATATGTACCTATTTCTTGTAAACAAAAAATCTTAGATTTTCTATGTAACAAGTTTAAAAATATATACTGTTAACCAATGAGATTCTGCATTTTCATAAATTCTAGCCTTTAAGTAACTTCCTTACACGTGGAGGATAATCTCCTTCAACTAAAAGGAGACTTCAGTTTAGCTATTTAGTTCAGATATTTTCAGCTACCCAAGTGACAAATTTTAGCCAATTACTTCTAAACTTCCATTGGAAACATCACATGTTGACTCTGGCACTATTACTGGTAGTACCTCCTGCAAACTTTCAATGAGAATGATTACTGTGGCTTGAAGATCCTGAACAATTTTTGGCAATGGAATAATTCCAGATAAAACACTTCTGAGGTGATCTTAGCTGGCAAGTGTGCAGGTGCCAAATTCAACTTGCCCAACATAGGACAGTTTTTGCCATCAACCATGTCTCTTATCTTTGAATAATTCCTCAAAAGCACCCACATCACCTTCCTAAAAGCGTTGCTAATAGATTTTTTTCTGATGGAATTTAACCTGAGTTGCTCGTTCATTCACCATCCGTTGATTGATTTATCTCTAACTTCAAGGCTTTAGTCTGATTCACCATTAGCAAAGGAGGAGTTTAGTTTGCAGTCAGCTGTACAGCACTGCAAGAAAAAATGCTGCTTTGAAAAAGTATTTACTTAAATATCTGTTTAGTATTCAGCAATGCTGCTGGCAGCTGGATAACATGGGACTTGGAGAATATTTGTTGTTTTGTTTGAGCTGAGAAATTGGAACTCGTAAATTGGGGCCTACTACCATGTACTAGCTGCTTGAAATTCCATATGTATCAAATGAGACTCTTAACACTAGTAGTTAGAGTACGTGTTGTGGACTTCTGGACATTTTTAGCAAGTATCACTTAGGACTAAACATTTCACTTAAAATTCTCTCAGCAAATTCTAGATGCAGCTTGTGGCAAAATTGTATTGGTTAAAACCAGAAGTATAAAGTTGTTTTTATTGGCATATGCTCTTATGGGGCACTTCTCTGCTGTCAATTACATCTGAAATTCAAACAATGGATACCAAATTTATCTGTTGCCTACTTATGACTGTTCAGAAATTTCCTCTTAAATATCTGATCACAGGTTAACTGTCATTACCCAAATACTATAAGTAGTATGAAAGAATCTATTGTAACTGGAAAGTTCATTCTACCATGAACTAAATGCTCTTAGTCATTTTTATGAATTGACCTGCCAAACCTAAGAAAAGTATCATTCCAAGTTTATGGTATCATGGTATTTTTCAAGTTAAATATTATTTGTGATGAGTAAAAAATATCAGTTGCACAACCAAGCATTTCTGTTGCTTCATGCTGGACTACAAAGTACCAGATTTATGCACAAATAGAAATAATGCTCTATATTGAAAGTGTATAACTGTTTTTTAGGCTGACCTAAGAAGAGGGGGTAAGTGGTCTATTGTAAATAGGATACATTATTTGTGTAGTGTCAAGGCTATGGTAGACATTCTTATGATCATGGCATAAATTCATGAAAACGCTTAAGCACATACTTAAGATCATCCATATTCAGAACAGCACATTTAATGATAACTAAGCATGTGCTTAAATTCCATTAGAGATCAATGCTTTCCCACTGAGAATTAAACATGCATTCATTTTGCCCTCAGTATGGCTACTTTTCTGAATCAGTCTAGCACTAGGCTGAGTGCCTCCTTTGCAGATCTCTGCATAATTTTGTTCAGCTTGTGCTATTTTTCCCTGCAACTATTCTTTCCTTTCCATGTGGCAGTTGAAAAGTTCTTATGCCATATGGAGATACATTACAAACCAATTTTAAAAACTGGGTTTGTAAAGTGTCAGGATTGTTGTTCAAAAAATATAAGATATAGTCTCCTCTTCATTGAAGATTCATATCTGTTCCTTATATATACACACACGGTCTTCCTTCCAAAAATGCAGATATTGTTGAGACAGCATTCTATTCCTGGTAGACATTGTAAAATTTGCTTTACTGGCCTTTGATCTGTAGTAGGAGCAGATGCCATTCTGAATGATAAACAGTTATAAGGAACAAACTTTTTGGTGCATTTACTGTCTGGTTGATTCATCTTAAATCAGCATGTAAAAATATATTTGTGCCAAATCAATTTCATTGAAATGTTTATTCACAGGACAGGGTGGCACACAAGTCTTCAGCCTATACAAAACAGAATACTGACACACACAGAAGGATTGACACTGATTTTAAAGTCTTCACAAATGTTTACCTTTCCATCCTTTTCAATAATAGGTATAACTGACTTGGCCAATTCGCTGAATTCTATATGGATAAGACAGCCGAAGTCTGGCTGTACTCTCTGACCCAGTGCAACTCAATAGGTAATGTTTTACAGAATCTAGTAGGTAGTGGTCCTAATGATTAAGGCTAAGATTTATTCACAGGTACTTTTGATAAGTCATGGACAGGTCACAGGCAATAAATAAAAAAATCATGACCTGTCCATAATTAACTTTCTACTTCTGGGGCTTCTGGGGCTCCACTGCTCTGGGGGGGTGGATGCTGTTTGGGGCTCTTTCAGTGCTGAGGATTGACTGCCTGCCAGCTGTTGCTGCTGGTGACTGCTCGCCAGACAGCCTCTGGGTGCCCCATGGCCACTGCCCCAGCCACCCCAGGACTGCTGCTGCCCAGGCAGCCCTCATGACCACTGACCTGGTGCTCCCCAGAGCCAGTCACATTAACTGCTGTTTCGGCAGAATCCAGAGCCAGCTGCCCGGGGCTGTCCAAGCCGCAGGCAGTGCAGCTGGCTCCAAGGTGGCCCTGGGATCACTGTTTTGGTGCTCCCCAGGAATGCTTCTTGGGTGATCAGCATGACCAGCTGCACTGTCTGCTGCTTGGATTTGTTAGGATAGGAAAGAAATAATGGGAATTAGAGAACAGCCCTATAAAACTGAATTCTGTTGCACTGCAGCTCAAAGATTCTGTGGGCATTCGTTCCTTAAACCATATGTTTACCTGAAAGAGAGGAGTCTGCTTTTCTGCACCTGATGCCTTGTCTATCCAGGAATCCAAGGGTTTCAGAGTGTTGGTGTTCTGAGTAACCACAGGAAACTTAGCTGCCAATGTAGGTCTGCTGGACACATGTAACTGTTGCTCCTGTTGCACTATCTGGAGTTTTTTCAGTAACTCTTGGGGTGAAATCACTCCAGAATTGATTGACTGGTTGCCAGAGAGGGAAAGTGGCTGATTAGGAACTTTGGACTGTTCTTTAACAATGGTCTGAGGCCCTAAACTTTGGGTTGGAAGAGAGCCATTGAAATAAACCAGATGTGGCTGGGTCATGTTATTTATCTGTGCTGCTGATGCTGTAGCAGGAGTCCTGTTGAAAATTGAAGCTGCTGACCTTACAGAACCTGTTGCACTTGGGTCCATTTTGGTCATTGATCCAGACTGACCCTGCAGTTTCTGTAACAAACTTTGAGTGCCAGCTGTGTCCTGGTCTGGATGAGATGTTACAATACCATGAGAAGTCACAGGTTGAAAGAGTCCAGTAAAAACCTCCCCCACAGAGCGGATATTGCCGTTTTCACACAGTCGATTCTCAGGAAGCTCAGAGAGTGGGTGAAGGTCTGTCCCACGCACCATAAGTTTTTGAATAGCTGGGCAAAGATGCTTCTCTGCTGAAGGTGATTGTCTGCTAGGTTCCTCATATGACAGTGAACGCACCACCCTCTGCCTGGCAGGAAGATTAAGTTGCTGATTTTTCTGTGACTGTTCTGGAACATCTTGGTATGTGGTAGGATTTTCTTTTTTTCCAAACAGTGCTGTCAGAGATAAGTGGTGTGGTTCAGGGTCCATGTTCTGTGAAGAAAAAGAGAATAAATGAACATAGTTCTTGTGCATTTGCATTAACTGCCTAAAGTGCTACCTTGTAGGATCAAAGGAACAGCCAAGACAACTGACCTTCACTGCCTCCTCTTAAGAGAATTATTTAATGATTCTGCCACGTGGCAGAAAAATATATTTTTTAAAACAGCCTTGAAACTTCTGGTCTGTGAGAAACAAGCCACCTCTAGAAAAAAGGTACTGACTTCACTTTCAATGGCCAGGGAGAAGGGTCTCCTCTTAGCCACTAATAAAGTATTAGAAAAAGCTCAAAAAGGTTACAAAGGGGAGAAAGAAACCTTCTGTTCTCTTGGGAAGTAGTGTCACTTTCTGTCTCTATCCTTACAATGGCCAACTGTATGTAGCTTGCTGGGTTTTTGCAGTGTTATGTATTTTTAAGTTACACAAAAGGAATCCATCATGTATGCAAATGCATTTGTACAAATTAAATTAATACATGAATAAAATAAGCAGAGTTCCACAGGGTAGTTGGAGGTCTGCCTGTGGCCACAACTTCCTGAATTGAGAGATCAATTGTTTTTGCTTGAATCAGCATGTTTGTTTTTAACCACTTCATTTTACACAGGAAAACTATTTTTTGTAAAGAGATACTCATTTTGCATGTAGACTATTCATTATTTACCTTAATTCCACTCCAAATTATTGTACTATTTGATTTACGCAAGCATTCTCCTGTGCCTGATATGCTATTGTAGCACTAGTCAGCATGCAAATTAAAGTGTACCTTGCCTTGCTGAGGTATTTGTTGGTGCTGAGTTTCACTGGGCTTCACTGGTATTGGTTTGATCAGGTTGGGGTTGTCATAGATAGCAGAGGAACTAGTCATTTGTTTTGGCTCTGAACAGGTCTTACACTGCAACAAAAAAAAACATATATTGGAAAGAAATAAATTATTACTTTAAGGAATGTTCTTCCCCAATTTTGCATCATAAAATTCCAAATTGGTTAAATCTTCAAGATACTAGCCAATAAGACGGGATTTTCAGGTCTCTCCTCCACGTTGGTCTTCTCTCCTGAGCCTCCGGTCTCTCGCTCCGTGTCTCTTTCTCTCTCTCCTTCTCCTACTGCCTCCCCCTATCTCTCTCAGCTCTCCTCCACCTTCTGCCTCTCTCTCCGTCTCTCTCTTCTCCCCCTCCTGCCTCTCACTCTCTCTCCACTCTCCTCTGTCTCCGTCAGGGATGCACGCTCGTCCAGGCCCCACCCCCTGGCCGTGTACGTCACCGCCCGGCCCCCCTTTGCCTCCCGCAGTGGCACTCGGCTGACTTCTGCGCCGCTCAGCAGGGGGAGGGATAGCTCAGTGGTTTGAGCATTGGCCTGCTAAACCCAGGGTTGTGAGTTCAATCCTTGAGGAGGCCATTTAGGGATTTGGGGCAAAAATCTGTCAGGGATGGTACTTGGTCCAGCTGTGAAGGCAGGGGACTGGACTCAATGACCTTTCAAGGTCCCTTCCAGTTCTAGGAGATAGGCAATCTTCATTCATTTATTTTTTCATTTAAGCAGAGCAAGCGGCTGTTTGGGCTCCCGCACGGCAGCCCGGCTGAGCGGTGCAGAAGTCAGCCGAGCGCCATGGTGGGAGGCGAAGGGGGGGCGGGGCAGTGACGTACCCCCGTGCTGCATGGGAAGCATGGGGCCTAAACGGCCACTTGCACCGCTTGCTCCCCCGCAGCGGCCCGGCTGAGCGGCGGAGAAGTCAGCCGAGAGCCACAGCGTGAGGCGAAGGACGTGACTCAGGCAACAGCGCCGCCCAGATGGAACAGCCAGCATTTCAGCGTTACAGAGTCACAGACATTGGGCTACTATATAATACCATCACTTGTATGGTGACAACTGATTGTGATAAATAAGGATACTGAATAGAAGTCAATCTCATTTCCCAGAAACACGAGGCATACATAAGTTTACAGACTCAAGTCCACAATGCTTTCTATATTAGGCTTTAAAAATATTGATTCCCTTCCTCTTCTTTTCCTTTTCTTATACTTACATGTATTTATAGGCCAGCAATAAGTACCTTCTTCATATTTTATATTAGTACATTCATGACCTCATAATTTCAACTTGCCTAGCTGCTATAGCTCTATTGATAAGACAACTGCCATCCTCAACAAAGCATGAACTCTGCAATTCAACACACAGTTTTTCCACTATTATACGGAACAAAATTTAGAAATGGTCTTTAAAAATAATGTTTATTTCAGCCATGCAGTAAATTATTTTGTTTACTATTGTTACTAGTTTGTATTTTTTTAAAAAACAGGGTTGTAAGGGAGGACTGTATTTTAAATGCTTTCCCCTAGTGTCAAGAGTTATATTTGTTGATCTCTATATAATAGTCTCCTGCCATTGACAGTTGGATAACATGTATAGTTTACACACACTTAATCATAAGAAAATATGAAATTATTTGGTTAGCATTTGAGAGAGTCAGTTTGTTCTGTTAAATACTGATGTTAAACTGGCATTCTTATGTCCAAAAAGGGTGAGAGAGAAGTAGAGGTGATTCAGAGATGCTTGAAGAAATATGATTAGCAGTGTGGAAAGACTAAATATGAAGATAAACTGGGGATATTTAGTTTAGAGAAGAGGCAAATAAGAAACATGCTGGAGATATACAAAAAAATGAATAGTACAGAAAAGGTAAATCAAATGCGTTTCTTTACTCTTGAAAGACAAGAACTATAAATATGATAAAAGGAAATACTATTTTCTTTTATACAGTGCCTAATTAGCCCATGGAACTCTGATACAAGATACTACTGAGACCAAAAGGTAAGTAGGATTTACAAAATAATTAGATATTTGTACAGATTTAACCTCTCTAGTCTGCCACACTCTGGTCCGGCAATACCCGTGGTCTGATATGATTTTAGATAGACAGATGTTCACTTAACACAGGTGTGGCCAAGTTTCCTGCTGTCCCATAAAATTTGTCTACAGCCACTAGTCCTGGCTTTCAGTGTTCTATGCTGTTATTTAGCTCTAATTTATTTATAAAGGCCTTCTAAGAGCCCAATAAGACATGAAAGAATTGGCAATGCTGCTAGATAATATTGACCTCCTGTGGTCTGGCAAATTCTCTGGTTCAGCACTGGTCAGGTCCTGAGGGTGCCAGATTAGAGAGGTTTAACCTGTACTAATAAGAACAAGTTAATTAGAGACAAACAAACAAATATATGGAGAGGCAATCAAATCCGGCATGATTCAGAAGGTAAAACAAGGTCTAACTCAGAGGTGGGCAAATACCAGCCCGCAGGCCAGATTCGGTTCACCTGGGTTAGCCCCTACAACACCATATTTACCTGTACCTCCACAGGTGTGTGTGTGGGTGGAGGGGGGGGGGGTGAAATCACAGTTCCCATTGGCCACGAATTGCTGTTCCTGGCCAATGGGAGCTGTGATTGCCCATACCTGTGGAAGTGTAGGTAAATATAGCAGCAGTGGCCCACTGGAGCCAACCCCTGGTGAACCGCTGCCATTTTACTGCCCAGCCCTGCCTTAGAATCCTAGGGCTGGAAGAGACTCAGGAGGTCATCCAGTCCAGACCCCTGCCCAAAGCAGGACCAACCCCAACTAAATCATCCCAGCCAAGGCTTTGTCAAGGCGAGACTTAAAAAACCTCTAGGGATGGAGATTCCACCACCTCCCTAGGTAACCCATTCCAGTGCTTCACCATCCTCCTAGTGAAATAGTTTTCCTTAATATCCAACCTAGACCCGCCCCCTGTAACTTGAGACAATTGCTCCTTGTTCTGCCATCCGTCACTACTGAGAACAGCCTCTCTCCATCCTCTTTGGAACCTCCCTTCAGGAAATTGAAGGCTGCTATCAAATCCCTCCTCACTCTTCTCTTTTGCAGACTAAATAAGCCCAAATCCCTCAGCCTCTCCTCATAGGTCGTGCTCCAGCCCCCTAATCATTTTGGTTGCCCTCCACTGGACCCTCTCCAATGTGTCCACATCCTTTCTATAGTGGGGGGCCCAGAACTGGACACAATACTCCAGATGTGGCCTCACCAGTGCCAAATAAAGGGGAATAATCCCTTCTCTAGATCTGCTGGAAATGCTCCTCCTAATGCACTGTAATATGCCATTAGCCTTCTTGGATACAAGGGCACACTGTTGACTCATACCTAGTTTCTCATCCACTGTAATCCCTGTAATCCCCAGGTCCTTTTCTGCAGAACTGCTACTTGATCAGTTGGTCCCCAGCCTGTAACAGTGCTTGGGATTCTTCCATCCCAAGTGCAGGATTCTGCACTTGTCCTTGTTGATCTAACCAGCCTTCTACCCACCTTACAGTCCATTTATCCAATCCATACTTCCTTAACTTGCTGGCAAGAATATTGTGGGAGACCATATCAAAAGCTTTGCTAAAATCAAGGTACATCACATCCACTGACTTCCCCATGTCCACAGAGCCAGTTACCTCGATGTAGAAGCTAATCAGATTTGTCAGGCATGAGTTGCCCTTGGTGAATCCATGTTGACTATTCCTGATCCCCTCTTCCAAGTGCTTCAAAATGGATTCCTTGAAGATCCCCTCCATGATTTTTCCAGGGACTGAGGTAAGGTTGATCAGTGAATGTTAGAAGAACTGATGAATGTTAGGAGAAAGCTTTCTTTATGTCCAGGTCATTCTTTAATTGTCCACTTTAGGCTTTTGCACCGTCCTCTCAGACATCTGGTTCTATGCACTGCTGGAAACAGACTACTGGAATAGACGGATCATGGGTCTAATATAACATAGCAATCCCTATGAAACTACTAAAACTACTTAGACATTTGTTGAAACAATTGCCTATCATACTGACTCGGGTAGCAGGTTTGCAGAAATTATGGTGGTGCCCAGAGCCCACACTCTTCCCCCACTCAAATTCTCTCCCCCAACACCTGGCTAAGGCTCTGAAAGAAAGTTTGGGCAGGGGAGGGGTGTGGGCTCTGGGAGAAAGTTTGGGAGCATAGAAGGGAGTGCAGGGTCCAGGCTGTGGAATGAAGTCTAGGTGCTGGTTTTGGCTGAGGGCAGGGAGCGTGGGTCCTGGGAGCAGACTGAGAAGTTTGGAGGCTGGAAGCGGAGAGGGAGTTTGGGGTAGGATGTGGGGAAGAGGGTGCAAGTTCTGCAGAGAGGGAGGTGCACAAGGGGTGTGTGGAAGGAAGGGGTCAGGGGTACCATGTTTACCTGTGGCACCCCCCCTCTGGCAGTGGTTCCTGGGGGAAGCAGAGGTCTTGGGGCACTGCTGCCTGCCTCCTTCCCCCAGTGATTTAAAATGCCCCAGGAGCCCCCGCCACCACTGATCAGCGGCTTCCTGCTGCTTGCTGGCACGTGTGGCCATGTGGCCTGGGGCGGCGGGGACAGGGGGATAGTGTTTCCAGGCGCATTCTGGCAGCTGGAGCAACATACAGCACAGACACCATCCCCTTTTCCCTTGGCCTCAGGGAAGCACCAACAGCCGTAGGGAGCAAGCAGCAGGAAGCCATGCTAGCCCCACTGCACTGCCCCAGCGGTGGGGGCAGGGGTGGCAGGCAGGGCCAGGGGATGCACTTGGGGGAGTGCACAGGGCGTGGCAGGCAGGGAAATTTGGTGGAGACTGGCCCCGGGCCAGGAATATTCTGGGTGCCGGGGCGCCATGGGCCCATGTAACTTGCTGCCTCCGTATAGTGACCCATGTCTCACTGTTTCATTGTTCTCCTGCATGTGTCTATAATCAGTGATTCTCAAACTATGGGTCAGGACTCCAAAGTGGGTTGCAACCGCATTATAATGGGTTGCCAGGGCTGACATTAGATATGCTGGGGCCAAAGTTGAAGCTTGAGGGCTTCACTTCTGGGTAGCAGGGTGCAGTTACAGGCCCCCCTGAATGGGACTGAAGCCTTTAGTTTTTGGCTCCCACCCTCAGGGCTAAGGCTTCCATTCCCACTCCCAGGATTATATAGTAATTTTTGTTGTCTGAAGAGGGTAATGGTGCAATGAAGTTTGAGAATCCCTGGCTCTCATCTTCCAATTACAATGTAAGCTCCTTTTTTTTTTTTTTGGGAGAGCCATCTATTCATTCTGTGCCTAGCACTGTGGGGTCCTAGACATGGCAAAGGCTCCGAGATACTATGGTTACTATGATACTACTTCTGTGAAAGAAAAGACTGGGTGGTTTTGGTAGCACACACAAACCTGGCAGGATTCAAAGAACTGATAAGCCAGAATAGCTACCAAACAGTTAAAAATAACCTGAGAGCTATCCAAGGCAGTGTGGACTGAAAACTATCCAGCATATCCTTATCTAATACACCTATCACCATGAGAAAACTAACAAGAAAGAGAGAGACAGGTTGGTTTAATGACTGCATGAGGAGGCCAATGAAGAAGATCTTGAGGGCTGTCAGAAGAGGCAGTGTATTTTATGTCCTGATTTTATGGAATGCTGTGCTTGAGGGAACTTCCCTTACTGCCAACTACTTCTCAAAAAAAAAAAAAAAAAAAATTGTTCAGTGGCTGTGTAGGCAGGCATTTAACTTCTAGAATGGTGCTTGGGGAAGGAAACATCATAAAGAAGAATCAAAGTTCAATTCATACACCTGGAGTCCAGCTGTTCTGCTTGAACCCGTGCCTCAGATATTGGTTTCTGGAGGCACAAACACAGACCTACTAAAAGGACTGCTAGCAGCGAGGTGGAAAACATTAGTTCAGTTCTTGAATCTTCCTTCATGCTGTACCCATCTGGCATAAGGTCAGCAACTGCTTCAAGCAACAGGACTAGGAAACTATGACAACCAAAAAGTAAACTTTGCCCTGAAAGGAGAACTGCAAAGCAAAAATAGAACTTGAGTTAACTATAAAATGCTGCACTGAATGACCTTTGGCTAGGATGGGTGGGCAGCACTCAACACAAAGCTATATAAGCTAACCTGCTACAGTTTTCCCCCCTCAGTGTTAGAATACCCTAGAATGTGACCTCTTCAGTGAATTAGTGTATCTCAAATGCAGAAGTCTTGTCAATCCATGTGCAGGTTGTGGCATTTGATGGCACATAATGGTGAATTTTAGGAGTTCTTCAAATGAGCTAGAAAATACCAAGAGAATTTCACAGAAGGCAAGAGAGACTGCTTAAAAAGTTAGACTGATTTTTGTGCTCAGTCTCTCAAGGTCTGGTTAATGGGGGCAGAAATCTCGGCTTAACTACAATTTCACTTTTGCTTTGCAGTTCCCTTTTAAAACCAGTTACATATGGATGTCTTAAAAAGACAAAATGAAAGCAATGATGTGAAGATTCAGGCTATATCTACACTGGCAGATGTAAAATGCTGGTAGTTACAGAACTGCTCACAGAGTGCTGCACAGAAACTGCTCGAGTCCACACTGTGCTCCTTGTGATGGTGAAGCATGTCCACATCAGCAGCTCTTGCAACGCCACGGAGTGCAGTGGATTGTCGTAGCTATCCCACTGTGCAACTGGCCGCAGGGCGCTTTGGGAGGGTTTGCAATGCCACATGGAGCAGTCAGCATCACATGATGCAGGTTTCCCAATCCCATTGCTCCACAGTCATCTTGCTACAGAAGTAAGGGGGAAGAGGGGAGCATGTGACAGGGAACAGAGTATGTGCGGCAGGCGAGACATGGTGTGTTTTGGTGGATATCAGTATGCGGTCTTGTAAGTTCAGACAGTGGCAGGAAGCAACTCTTCAGGCGGGGGAGAGGAAGAGCCCCTCTCCCCCTCCTGTTTTTTGCACAGCCTCTTTCTCTCTCACACAAACAGACTCTTGTCTCTCTGTTCAACAGCACAAGCATTTCAACTGAATGGTTTGCTCTGTGTCCTGGGTGTCAGAAAAGGAGCTCTGAAAAAGGGATATGCACATGCCTGCAGGGCAAACAGACGAGTTCCACAAAGAGTAGATGACTTGAAGGACTATGGACCATTTCTGGAGGGCAGTCAGGATGCAGCAATCAACTCAAGTGCCCCCCCCCCACCACCGCTATATCCAGAAAGCAGCAAGCTCTATGCTACTCATCAAGGTGGTTTACCTAGAGCGCAGCAACTGCAAAGTTAGTACCTTGCCAGCATGGACACCTTAGGAGTTACAGCACTGGGAACTGATTTACTGTGCAGTAATTTGCCAGTGTAGACTTGGCCTCAGCATGGAAGAGGGAAGAGTAACAATAACATTAAAGTCCCGTGGCACCTTATAGGCTAATAGATTTATTGGAGCATAAGCTTTTGTGGGCAAAGACCCACTTTGTCAGATGCATGTAGTGTAAATTCCAAAGGCAGGCATAAGAAAAGAGTTCCAATCAAGAGTAAGGCTAGAGATAACTAGGTCAATTCAGTCAGGGAGGATGAGGCCCACTTCTAGCAGCAGATGTGGAGATGTGAACACCAAGAGAGGAGAAACTGCTTTTGTAGTTGGCTAGCCATTCACAGTATCAAATTTGCAGACGAATTGTAGCTCTGCAGTTTCTCTTTGAAGTCTGTTCTGGAAGTTTTTTTTGTTGCAGGATGGCTACTTTTAAATCTGCTACTGTGTGTCCAGGGAGATTGAAGTGTTCTCCCACAGGTTTTTGTGTATTGCCATTCCTGATATCTGATTTGTGTACATTTATTCTTTTATGTAGGGACTGTCCAGTTTGGCCGATGTATATGGCAGAGGGGCATTGCTGGCACATGATGGCATATATTACATTGGTAGATGTGCAGGTGAATAATCCCGTAATGGTGTGGCTGATGTGGTTAGGTCCTGTGATGGTGTCGCTGGTGTAGATATGTGGGCAGAGTTGGCACTGAGGTTTACTGCAGGGATTGGTTCCAGAGTTAGAGTTACTGTGGTGCGGTGTATAGTTGCTGGTGAGAATTTGCTTCAGGTTGGCGGGTTGTCTGTGGGCGAGGACTGGCCTACCTCCCAAGGTCTGTGAGAGTGGGGGATCATTGTCCAGGATGGGTTGTAGACCGCTGATGATGCATTGGAGAGGTTTTAGCTGGGGACTGTAGGTGATGGCCAATGGTGTTCTGTTATTTTCTTTGTTGGGCCTGTCTTGTAGCAGGAGGCTTCTGTGTATACGTCGGGCTCTGTTGATCTATTTCCTCACTTCCTCAGGTGGGTACTGTAGTTTCAAGAATGTTTGGTGTAGATCTTGTAGGTGTTTGTCTCTGTCTGTAGGGTTGGAGCAAATGCGGTCGTACCTTAGTGCTTGGCTGTAAACGATGGATTGTGTGGTGTGTCCGGGATGGAAGCTAGAGGCATGTAGGTAGGCAAAGTGGTCCGAAGTTTTTCAGTATAGGGTGGTGTTTAGGTGACCATCACTTATTTGCACTGTAGTGTCCAGGAAGTGGATCTCTTGTGTAGACTGGTCCAGGCCATTTTTGAATGGCTAGCCAACTACAAAAGCAGTTTCTCCTCTCTTGGTGTTCACACCTCCACATCAGCTGCTAGAAGTGGGCCTCATCCTCCCTGACTGAATTGACCTAGTTATCTCTAGCCTTACTCTTGACTGGAACTCTCTTCTTATGCCTGTATATTTATACCTGCCTCTGGAATTTCCACTACATGCATCTGACGAAGTGGGTCTTTGCCCACAAAAGCTTGTGCTCCAATAAATCTGTTAATCTATAAGGTGCCACAGGATTTCTCGGTGTTTTTGCAGATTCAGACTAACACAGCTACCCCTGTGATACTAATAACATTAAAGTAGCTATATAAGGTTTTTATGTTAAAAAAGTTTCCTTTGCATTATATCAACACTGAGTGGGATATGTCTGGTCTATTCACCAAGCTTTGTTAGGTCCCTCTGGAGTTCCTTTGCCTTTAAGTTTGTCCATACAATGTCCACACAGGGAGTTACAGCACTTGGTGCGCACTACTATTCATACCCCTTTAGTCTGAGCTGGCGGGCACTGCAGAAATGCCCGTAAATCCTAAGTCACTTCGGCTCTTTAGAGAACTTTACCACTGGACTTGAATGAAAGAAAAGCTCTTAAATGCCCTGAAACCTGCTCATTTATCTTGTCTGTTCCTACTCTATGGCTCACAAAACTTCCATTACCCTCCTGAATCACAGAAAATGCAGAAGGACTAATAAGCAGGCTTGACAAGCTGACTTCAGCACAGTGAATCTTCAGACAAACTGGCAAGAAAATATAACAGTCATGAGGTGGCCAAAAATCAGTTGTCAAGTATATTGGCGTTTAATGCAGGGATGTCATTTGCTATGAGGCAAAAGGAATAGCTGCCCTTTCTCCTCCCCCCTCTGACTTTTCTTTGGTCTATATATACTACATTATCTCGTTCACTTTTTATCCCTTCCCTGGACTCTGCAAGATTATATACTGCAACCATGTTCTAGATGCTGACATAACTTTGCTCCTCTCCCCCAAATTTTTCTGAAATGATGCCCCTTTTTTAATGTAAAAATAAATCTGTCACTATTTGTCCCCATCCTCCCCCCATTACCTAATTTTATGTTACTAAGGACACTGACATGCAAACATGATATTTAGTCTGTAACAGGTTAGCTATTCCTACTGCTCATACCCCACCTGAATGCAAAGTGCTATGTTGCATAATATTTCCGTGGCAACCAATTACATTTCAAACATAGAATTATGTGGGAGATAAGAAGAGACAGCAAATGTATAAAATATTCAGAGATCTTGTTTGTACACAAATCTAACAAAATAATACTTTTGTATTTTTCTTCCTCTATATCCTACTACAGGAATTTATATATATATAAAGGAGAAGGAGAGAATTTTCCTCCTGATGCTTTTCTAGATTTTCCAGAAGGTACCATTATAGTTCTTTCAATATTAGTTGTACTCATTTTAATGTATGCCAATCAACACAGTTTTAATCCAAGGTTAGGTACCAATTCAGGATTAAATTACATCAACAAGTCTCCTCTTTTGTCATTTGTTTAAAGCATTAAACTCATCCTAGACAGAACAGTTCTCAAGATGCTGGTTTTAAAAGCAACTTTGCCATAAGAAACAAAGGCTACATTTCACAGGAGTGGAGAAAGTTTATTGCAGCCTTACTTAAAATCTTATTAGTAACCACATTTCACAAAAGACATAACAATCACCTCTTTAAATTGCTTATGTTTAAAAAAAAGTTCCCAGACCCAAAGCTCTTGCATGTTATGAGCTAATTATTCGACAGTACTGCATATGAAAGAGAAAACAGCAGCAGAATCTAACGGAGGCTCTGAAATAATTTACACCATTGATATGAATAATTGAAATGATTAGTCTTTTATTGAGAAAGGTAAAACATTTTGGGCTGCTCAGTAATAAAGAGAAGAAAGTTAATTAATCCATTAGTTACTTGGGTGTCTCCAGAACACGGAGGAAGCATGTGAGATCCGATTACTCTAGGTTTCAAAATCTTTTCATTTCCATCCATCCATCACTAAACTACATCTCACCAAGTACTAAAACAGTTACTTTAGGGGTCTTCCTAAACAAATCTCAATGTATGGAAAAGACATTAGATATTTGTCGAAGAGACTAAGAATAACTTCTCGGCAGCTAGAAACTACCATGAGCATCCACATCCACATCAGAGAAGTTACAGCTCTTCGGCATCAATGACTATGCAAATCATATTTGAGATTCATGTGTCAAAATCAAAGTCACTGAAATGCACCCCATAAACTCCCCTCACTTAGAGAATACTTAGTCCTATCATGAATGCAAAAGTCTGGATTAGGTGACCTCCTAAGGTCCCTTTCAGACCTATGATTCTATGATCACTTAATACCTCTACAGAAAAACAAAAAAATCCCTGTATTATTTTTCTTTTAGTAACTTTTACAAAAAGGCCCTACATGCTTCAGAAGACAAAACAATAAGAAACGGTGTCATGTTAGTGTGACCCAAAGGAAATTTTACCCAGAGCAAGACTGACCTTGGTGTATTCATCTTTGGCCTTGGTAAGCATCCGTAAAATATCCACTTCTTTGCTATCACCAGAGCTCTGGATCATTGGAGAGGCTCCTGCTCCAGCCCCCTGCCGTGCTTTGACTTGCTCCTGCTGAGTGAGACTGGAAGTGAGGGTAACATGGGAATTCATAAGGCAAAAAGAAAATATCAAGTTCAACCACAATTATTTTTAATCATTAAACAAAAACACTGGAAAGGTTTTTATATATTTACAGTCTATATGAAAGGATGGCTTGACTGGGGACAAGATACAGTTTCCTCCAAATTCTGTGCACACAGGGCCATAAACACATGAATTTCTGAAACTCAATCACACATTCCATAGACAGAAGGTACAGGGAATTTATAGTGTTACTCAGTACTGACTAGTGGTAGGAGGTGGGGAATACACACAATTCAGTCACTAACTTGTAGTAAATGACCAATTTCCTGCCCCAGCTGTTTTATAATTGCAGCATAATGCTGAGAGTTCTAGCACACAGCCACTTGGCTGAGCTACAGGGTATTTTTTATCTATATGAAATGCTGCTATTATAAACCACTACACATTGTTTCCAATAGCATGAATCCTCTGAAAACTAGTCTTTATTATAGCAAATTACCAGTTTGAGAGTACCTAATCACCACCAACTGCAACTTGAGCTAGTTAACTAACATTAGCTGTTAAAAAGCCTGTTTCCTGGGGATATTTGTATGAATTGTTTCTGTATCAATTATTTCTCAGATCACAATTTATCCACTTCAGTGCTGTAGGACATACAGCAAAAACAAAACAAAACAAAACAAAAGCCAACAACACAAACTCATCACTACCTTATAGACATTTCTGTGTTTCTCGCAGCATGTACGTCTACAGTGCTGAACTGTAGACATACCCTAAGGCAGTGGTGGGCAACAATTTGACCAGAGGCCACTTTGGAAATTTGTAAGGTGGCCACAGGCTGGCCTGGAAGGGGCGAAGCCTCAGGTGGGAGGGGCGAGGCTAGAACACTTCATGCTTCCCACCCACAGACCCTGATTAGTCTGTGAGGGGTGTGTGTGAATTCTTTATCCCCGTTCCCCCCAGAGAGAACCACCAGCAGTTCTGAACAGCTGGTGGTTCCCTCTAGGTGCCTGCATGCCTAGCAGTGGGAGGAGACTTTGCATGCTTCCCCCCAGGTCAATCAGGGACTGGGAGCAGGGGGAGCGTGAAGTCTCTCGCTCCCTGCCCTCCGGCGTGTGGCACTTAGAGCCCACTATTAGGGTTGACTCTACGCACTGCACGCTCTCCCGTCCCTAGGTGGGGAACTGACAGGACCTCCACAGGCCAGATTAGGCTTGCGGAGGCCCTTTTGCCCACCCCTACCCTAAGGCCTCAAAAACTTTGATTACAGCATTGCATCAAAAAATTAAGCACCTCAAATCCATTCCCCATCAACAAACAAACATTGCCAAAAAGCAGGCATATAGCAGTGTAAAAGAGCAAGAGATTAGATATAAAACAGTAGGCAGAGAAAGGACAGGCTCTGCCATCTCTGGACTCTTAAAGCAGTGAAAAAGCTAGGTGAGTGGACATATTTAATACTAACAAAAATGAAATGTTGTAGAGAAAATATAAGCTTTTATGTGAGCATGATTTGATTGTATAATTAGAGTTCGTAAACATTGACAATTATTTTATTAAGTAGATAAATATATTCAAGTCTGAACTAATTAAGACCTTGTCTCGTGTTTCAGAAAAGTGACAAATAACTTAATCTTGCATATTTTGTGAAAAAAGAGAAAAAAGAGAAGGAGTTGTTCATGTTTAACATGGAAAGGACATACAAAAATACAGAAAAAAACTGCAGGCATCCTTTATGAATGCCCCTCATGAAGCTCCTTTTTCATTCTTGCCCCCTGTAATGGTAATTCCTTTTAAAATCAGTCCCCCCCAAAAAAGGGAGAAAAATTATCCATCCAAACCCCCAAAGAAGTACTTTTTCACTGAGACTCTCTCTGAAATAGATGTTAGGTTTTAGAGAATAAATCAGATGGCCAATTACATTCTGATACAATTTGAAAGATACTGAATTATGTAAAGGCATTTATTTTGCCTGCATATTTATTGATAAAATAAATATAAACTGGGTTAATATTCAAAACAATATAATGTGCATGTATATACCGAAGCACATACACATAAAGAGCACAAAAATTCCTGTTCACCCATCATCACTTACTTTTTCATGAGTTCTGCAATTCTTTGGCATTCTTCCTTATCATAAAACCAAATTCCATAAATGGACACTGCAAATGCACAACACAAAATATGAGCATCTTCTCTCACAATATTCTACCTGACAGTAACCTCCTTTGGAGTGGGTAGTTAAAGGTGACTTGAAAAGGATTATTTTAAAAAAATATTTTAAGAAAGATTTTTTTTCTGATTACAGATATGTCAACTCTGGTATTCCTTGATTATGCTGGAGGATTTATTGGATCTCTTAGATTTTACATTTCTAGTTCTCATACCTGCACTGAGACTGATGGAGTATAGAATCCTTTTCTCCATGTAAGTTATTTGAGTTAAACAGTTAACAAAAGACAAATTATTTCTCTTCTCAAATTGCTTGACTTTCACTTGCTTAGCTTTTGTCATGCCATCATTTTACTAGCTCTCAGTTATTAATGTATTATATGTAGACAGAACCTGAATTAGCAATGCAATAAACAAGGAGAAAAACTGTTTAAAAACAAAAAAGAACCTTTTAGGCTCTTTTTACATACTATCCAAAGTAAAAGCACCCCAATTTTTCCCCTTTGCAGATCACCTTTAATGTTGCCCATTGTCACTCTTCTTTCTCTCTTCCCAAAAAGAGGCACATATCTACTAGATTAAGATGCAACCAATCCCAGGATTGGAAAACGCAGTCCAGTCCACAAACATAACTTCCTGTAGCATTGCCCAGCAGCAGATTTAAATTTACTGATAATATAAACTTTTCAAAACCATCCAGTCTTATGATCTAACCACAGCAGTAAGGAAACCATGAGACTGCAATAAACAGTGTTGTAGCTAACATTATTTTCTTGTTCAGCCCAAATCAGAAACATGCTACAAAACTGTGTATACCTAAAAGGATACAGCTATAACAATATTTCGCTGTTACGCGTCTCAGAAAGGAGCTTTTATTTATGCAGGTCAGGGAAACTGTGCTAACTGTAACCTTGTTATAATACAGTTATTGCTAATGTGGTCAGCAGCGTAGGGATAGTGCCTTATCTGAAAAGGATATAAATGGTAATAGAAGACAGCATTTTAACACAGACTGTTAATTAAAATCATTGTCATGGGTCCTATAACTCACTATTATGATGATCCAATGCAATCACTCCTTCTATTCTAGACATCTATTTTCATTCCACAATGAAACTGTGGAAAGAAAACTTGGCATAGGAGGTTTAAGCTGGAAAGGACTTTGTTAACATTTGAAAAGAAAATTAGTTTACAGCTGTTTGTAAAACACAGAAGTGCAATGAGCCCTCTGCCCCATTCCCCCTCAAATTTTTAGCCATTTATTATTTGCAAGTCCTTTGTATAACTAAAAAAGGACTGAAGTTACATTTGCCAGATGATTATCTTTAGATATGACTTAATCACAGTACTCTGGCAGGTAAAGGAAGGAAGCCAGAAATTCAATAGGCAAAGAAAAGCACATTTTAAAATATGTGGTGCATTTTATTAATATTCAGAGTAGTGTCATGATGATTTTTATTGTCTAAATAAGACATTTTACACCAGGGGTGGGCAATAATTTTTGCCCAGGGGCCCACTTCAAAAATTTCTGAAGTAGCCCTGGGCCACCGCAGAAGGGGCAGGGCCTAAACAGGAAGGGGCAGGGCTACCCACCCCCAGACCATGATTGGTCTGGGGCTGGAAGAGCCCTTTTGCCCCCCCTTCCCACTAGGCACCCATGCCCCTGGAAGAGGGTTGGCATGCTCCCCCACCCTCAGGCCAATCAGGTGCTTTGAAGTGCCGCATGCTGCTCGCAGGGCAGGGGCAAAGTGGAGAAGGCTTCGGCACTTCCCCAACCCCCAGGCCCTAATTCGCCTGGGGTTGGGGAGCAGCAGGGCCTCTGTGGGTCGAATCTGGCCTGCAGAGGCTCTTTTGCCCACCCCTGTTTTACACCATAGACTGTGATGGTTCCAAAACTCACGTATACATATGTAACAGAGAGCTGTTGCTATGAATTATACAAACAATGACCATCTTATAGAAAAGTAAATTAAACTTTAAAACCTACATTTCAAATACTAGGTTTATAACAGACCAAAATAAATGCCAGGGATGTTAAGCCACAACTCTTAAAAAATAAACATGGGATCTATTTTTAGGATCCCTAATTACTAACAGAGTAGGCATAATTTTTTTTTTAAATATCCTTTTTTATACAAAATAATTGAAAAATTCATTGTTCTGTTAGGTCCTGTTTAAACTACAAACAGTAAAATAGCTGAATCCTTCTATACAGTAGAGGACAGACATCACCGAAATACAGTTAAAATTGAACACTATTTTAAAGAATTTTACCAAACCATTGTAAAGACTCTGCAAAGTCTCATTTGCCCCGTCATGCCCAACTTGTGTTTTAATTGTGTGAAGGTGCTCCTGTGTTGCCAATGGGAGACTAGTATGGCAGGGCTCATAGTGTAAGACAGACAATAGTTGCCTGCCATATCTTTAATTCAAAAAACTTTATTCCTCCTCTAGTTGGTATAATCCCAAAACTACTAAATCAAATGTTTGTGTGACTGAGATTTGGGTATTTTTTTAAACAAGTTTATATTTGACACTTGGCAGATTTGCATCACTAAAATCAATTACACATTAAGGGTACATCTAGACTAAACACCTTTTTCGAAAGAGGCTTTTTTGAAAGATACTTTCGAAAAAAAGCCTCTTTCGAAAACGAGCATCTAGACTACAATCAGTACTTTCGAAAAAGCAATCTGCTTTTTCGAAAGACAGCACCCAGGCAGTCTGGATGCTCTCTTTCGAAAAAGCACAGTTTGCATTACATAGCGCCTTTTTTCGAAAGAGCACTTTCAAAAAAAGGTGTTATTCCTCATAAAACGAGGTTTTCCGCGATCAAAAAAACTGCCACGTTCTTTCGATTTACTTTTGAAAGAACGCGGCAGCAGTCTAGATGCAGGGGAAGTCTTTTGGAAAAAAGGCCACTTTTTTCTTAAAAAACCCAGTAGTCTAGACACACCTTCATAGAACACAATAAATAATCTCCTTGTTTGTTAACATGGTCTAATAGAAACCCCTATCACTTTTGGCTATGGACAATTTAAAATCTGGAACAAAAAGCAAGAACAACCCTGCAGATTTCAATTCCTGTGACAGGACATGAGCAGAGAGAAGGCCTCTCTAATAATCTGGATAAAAGACTATTTTACATTTCATAGGTTGTAATGAACAGTCTGACATGCACCAAGGAGCAGACAACCAGTGCTGATCACAAAGCATGGAAGGTTGAATACTAAAGTGATCTGGCCCATTCAGGTGACATTCCACCACATCAGTTGAGGTTTTTAAAACTTTTTTCAGGTAGCCTCAAAGCATATATCCACTAGGGTTGCCAGTTGTCCGGTATTCACCCGGACAGTCCAGTATTTTCGCCTCCTGTCCGGTAAAAAAATTCAGAGAATACCGGACACCTAAAATGTCTGGTATTTTCTGATTTTTTCCCCGGCAGGAGGCGAAAGTGCCGGGCATCTGGCAACCCTACAAACACTCAGCGCCTGGCTTCCCCTTCCCCGCCCCAAGTCCCCTGGTTCCCGACACCCCCAAGCCCCGACCCCAGCCCCATGCTTACCTGGTTCCGCAAGGCTGCCGGCACAAAATGGGCTGCCGACCAAGGAAGCAATGCTTCCTGGTCTTAGTGCTCAACCGCTCCCCTGTTCCTATCCCTGCACTCACTCTTAAAGGGGGTATGCTGTTTTCATACTGTTTTATTTTAATTTTTTTTTGGCTTAAGTCTTGGAGTCATCTTTTTCCCCCCCCCTCAACAACTTTGGACTCCCCTCCCCCCCCTTTTTTTCCTTCAACAGATTTTTTCCCCCGGTGTTGTTGGTTTTTTTGGGGTATTTTTGTTTCAACCATCTGGCAACCCTAATATCCACACTGCAGAGTTAGTCCACAGGCTCTCTCTCTGAGGTGTTGACCCCAACTCCCTTCCTGTCCACCCACAGAAACCGCACATAAAAATTAAGTGATGCTCTCAACCCAGGTTACCTGGTCCATCTGGAAGTATAGAGCCAGGTCTCCACTTTCACTTAGGCTGGCAGTCTCTCCACTTCACAGTGAGCACACAAAGTCACTTGAGGGCTATTGTCCCCAATACCTTCTCAAAAGCACACACACATTTTTTCCACAGCTAAATAAAGATTTTTACCAAAGCGAATCAAATCAAGGATTCGAAACCAGTCAATGGCTTATTGTAGAAACTAAATTTAATATATTTAGATCACAACATCAAAGCCAATTATAAAGCTCTCATTTGGTGTCTAACCCTTTATTTTTCCTCCCTTCTGCCCCTGCCTTCTCCTACCTTCCCTGTCTAGAGTACTAAAGTAAAGACTTGAGTTGATCTTGAAAATTCTGAAATATTAATTTTCCCTCCGATGGCTTACTGACCCAAATGGTTATGTTTTCAGCCTTTCCCTTAGCGCCAACAATTTAAAAATGTAATTTACTCAGCCATGCAGTACCTCCCCCAAAGGTCTTTTGACAATCTGGTACACAGCAGATCTTGGAGCTACGCAAGTTGGGCCAATTAAGATCAAATTAGGTCCTTTTTTAGATGGAGCATCAACTTGGAAAAGTTCTACTTAAACCAGAAATTTTAAAATATTTGCTGGTGAACATACCAGACACTCAAAACCAAACAACTTTACAGCCTACTTGTAGCCATGCTGGTCCTTGAAGAAGAGCTCTGTACAGCTCAAAAGTTTCTCACCAACAAAAGCTGGTCCAATCTAAGATATAACCTCAACCAATTCAGGAATTTACAGTAACTTCTGTTTTGAAACTGGCCTTTGTTTTTTTTTTTTTTTTCCCCCGCCCGCCCAAATTCCTGGGTATTGGCACAAACAAAATTTTGGATTTTACCCATTTTAACCTCAATTTTGCAAGTGCTGGAATGCCCTGCGTTTCCAGCACCCTGCCAAAAGTAACAGTGCACTAGCACACAAATCAACTGCCACTTGGCAGCCAAGTGGGGCTCCCTGCTTATCTCACCCCCTTATCACCAAACTCCCTGCGCATTAGGGGAATGAGACAAATATGGACACAGGCAGTAGTTGGTCTGCCTTCTCTGCCAGACAGAGCCTCCACCTGACTCCGGCGCTTCAAAGTGGCTCTAACTCTGTGGTGTCCAACATGTTGCTATGTGGCTGGTTGAGTGTAGCTAGTGTACTATAGCAGTAGCCGCTATAGCGGCTATTGCTTCAGAACTGGTTGGACACCATGGCTCTAACTGCTTTCTTTGCACAGTTGGAAGTGACACAGGCAGGGAGTGCCCCTTCCCTACCAGCTGAGACTGCCCCACCCACTTCTGAAGCAACAGGCCTCCAGGGAATGGAATGCCTCTGCATTCCCATGAGTACTGGGATACCTTCACACTCTCCCCGGCCCCTTCATGTTTGTTTATTAATTATCCTTTAAAATTTGTTTTTATACTGATAAATTCCTGTGAAATTTTAAATGAAATGAACTCTCAGGACTGTAGATACACCAGAAACAACTTTTTCTGGCATCTTCATCTTGATAAAGAAAAAAAGTTACTTGAAAATCTATCAAAACTAAACTCCCATAAAATGTAATATTTTATAGAAAGTCTGTATTCCATTCTCAACCATTCTGTTGTCAATCACTACCAGTCAATCATAAATAAAATACTCTATCTTTACTAAGCCCACATTTAAAGATGACCCGTAAAGAGGAAGACTGTGCCCTTCCCCACCCCCCTCAATGTTTTATAGAGGAGACAAAGACCACCTGAAAAGTCTTGTTTTGTCTCCTTCTGCTTTTTACAATACAAGTTGAGGTCAGATCTGCCCTGTTTTCCTGGAAAACTGTAGATAACTCAAGAGTTAATAGGTTTGTGATATCACAACTATCAAGGAAGTAAAGCCCAAATAACTGAGCAAGAAAGTGATTTTCATTAAGCCTAAAACTCTGGTTTTGCTAACACTACTGTAACTCAAACACCTAACACATAGCTGGGAAAAAAAGCTTTCTGTTAAAGATTGAAAAGGCCTCTTCAGTTGAACAGCTGATAAAACTCCCAATCAACTTTCAACAAATAGGGACAGGAAGACAATATTTTCATTATTTCAAAGTCAAAGAAAAAAAAACAAGCAAGAAAAATACTTTATTGAAGGAAAATAAAATCATTTTCAGAGAGTTATCTTTACATGACACAAAAGACATGAAGGAAAAATTCTGCTTCTTGGCAGCCGCCGCCGCCGCCCCCCCCCAAAAGCTTGACAGGTCACCTTTAAAACCAAACTAGCAGGGAATTGTTCAAACATCTTTCTCAATCATCTTTCCCCAAATGCAGATGGTTAAGAGAGTGGGCAGTAAATTGGCAATGTTGTTAAAGTCAAGAGACAGTTTCTTGTGTAGGGATCTCACCACCATCTGTTCAAATGTGGCTGGAATCCAGTCTTAAAAAGCAAAGCATTTAATAATTCTTGTTAATAAAATGGGCCCCAAACATCCCTCTGATTTTTCTTTTACCAGCCAGGAAGTGAAGAAGCCCAGATTACAGATTGTCAGATGTAGATGCAACAACATATCTTAAACCCCACTCTACAAAACAGAACACTACTCAAAACAGAGAAAGTAGTTTGTCTGTAAGACCTTGCTCATCACTCTACCTTAACCATGCTAGTCACATCACTCTATTCATTCAGTCTTTCCATCAAAACAAAATAGAAAAAAGTTCTTTACCATACCATGCCTTTCGTACTCCTGTGCTGCTGCTGGCAGTGGCTCCACCTTCAGAGCTGAGCTCCTGGCCAGCAGCTACCACTCTCCAGCTGCCCAGCTCTGAAGGTTGTGCTGCCACTACCAGTAGCAGAGAAGGGTAGTACAGTAAAACTGCAATAGTCCGGCATCCAATAGTCCGGCACTCCTGATAGTCCGGCATCAAAATGGCAAGAGCCTAGTGAGTGAGCTTTGGCAAAAAATGAGTCACAAGGTAACAGCGGCAGCAGCTGAACTGAGCAAAAAGGGTAAAAAAGGCTTAAAAAAACTAAAACATTACAGTATACTGTATACAGTATGTACAATAAAAAGGGTTAAGAATACTTTAGATACAGTATATAATATATATATAACCTGCTTATAGTACCTCCTGATAGTCCGGCATATTTGATAATCCGGCACCACCTAAATCCCATAGGTTCCGGATTATCAGAAGTCTACTGTAGTAACACAACCACACAAACATAATAACCTTGCGACCTCCTCCCCAACAACTCCTTTTTGGGTCAGGACCTCTACAAATTCAACACTGAGATTTCAGATTTAAATAGAATTTACATTTTTTTAAATTCTATGACCATGAAATTGACAAATATGGTCTATAAATTTGTATTCGTATGTAAAAACAACATAAAACTAAACTCACATTCCAGGAGAAGTTGTCTGGCCATGACAAGCCTGAGGTCTACAAAATCCTAGACAAAAGCTATCTTTCTTCAAATACAAGAGTATATCAGACAAGTTAGTGATGATTTACAAAAAACAGAGATCACCATGACTCAGTAAGGTGATGAGCTGACAGGCAGATGGAGCCCATTATCTTCACTTCTCAATCCAAGTTTTCCTGTAAAAGCACTAGGGGAGGAGAGGGCTTTAACCAAGCAATAGAAACACAGGACAAAAAAGGATTAGGAGTGAAGCGCTAGGGAAGAAAAGATAATGCAAGAAATGCTGCTCAAATTTCAAATAGCTAGAAAAGTTTCTGTAGTTTTGGTCACATGAGCTTTTCCAAGACTAGGGTTTAATATCTGGGCAAGTTTTGTGGCTATTAGGTTTAAATGATATTAAAGTAGGAAACTACGGACAATCAGGAACCTACTTTTGCTATATACAGAGTATTTAATTCAGCTGTACAAAGCTACCTTTGGAAGTGTAAAATGTTTCAAGCCTTTGTTCGGCAAGCCTCTTCAGCATATCGCCCACTACCGAGCCATCTGCCAGGTGAACCTGAAGTGAAGTATAAGGGCAAGTTGGTGCATGAAACTCAGCTTAGCTGCTTCTACATCCAACCTGGAGGTAAGACCCACATTAGTGATACAAATAATGATGTCCTGAAATCTATTGTGTTGTATTCCCTTCCCATTGAAACCGAACAGTTATTTTCATATCTGAAAACTTTTATGAACAATGCATTTTAATAATCATTGGTAATATATTTGGAAATTGTGGCGTATAAATGCACTCCCACAGGAGACAGAGTGCTCTGGAAATTCTCAGATCTCTAGAGTGAATAGAAAGGCACTTCATCAGATAACATGCTGACTTTTAAGCGCCTAATTAATTCCAGTCCCTTGCTTCCATCTAGAAAAGGATGAGACAGGGCTTAAGAAAAAAAATTTGATTCCAGAATTTAAAATGCAGTCACAGACAAACTGTGGGCATGGGTTTGAGTAGGCATAGATGGGAATAATGGGATTTCACTTTAGGGTAGAGAATATATAAACAATATTTGAAGACAAAGTAGTAAATGTGTTTTTTAAAGGCAAGCCTGATTTCTAAAGGGAAATTAATTGAGACTTGTTTTCCGATCTTCAGTTTTCAAAAGTACTACATACATATTCACTCTCCTGGGAAAAACACAGACTGCTGTCCATTTTATCCTATATGAGGTAACAGGGGGAAAAAATGTCACATGAAAAGTTACCGTCTTTAAAAAAAATTCCATTCCATGTTTAACTACTCTGCTTTTCTCATCATATGGCTATCTTATCTTGAAAAGATGTCCGGAATTCCCAGTGTTGGCAGTACACTCAACAGTAAATGTTCAGAGCAGCTAGCATATTGCTTATGTACTGACATCCATAAATGGGAAAGTAAGCCTGTGTTCAGCAGAAACAAGCTGAATTATTCCTCTTTCCACCTCATTAAGAATCTCTCACACATCTTCAGAGTGCTCTAAATATACCTTAATTCTCCTTCATATACTTTCTGCATCAATGTTACTGGCCAAACAGGGATTCAATCACTACCAGCCACTGAAAGTTTTTTTAGCTTCACTGTTTCTTTTCATGGGACACAAAATTTCACTGACTGTCAAATCACAGTCCATGATTCCACATGTGAATTTGTAACTATTAGCAGAGAGGCATCTTTTTTTTTGGTTGATCACTACTCATCAGGCAATAGTAATATTTGAAAACGATGGCTTTACCCACTACAGGTAAGATTGCAAAACTATCACCATAACAAATCAATTTTTAGGACTTTTCTAAAATGTTCACCTTCTCAACTGAATATTTCCATACTCAGATCACACTGCAGAAAAGCCTTAAGTTTAGCAAAATCCCTGTAGTTGTGTTGAATCATAGGGAAAAATTAAGGATATTATGAGGCAGACAATCGACTAATTGTGTAGTCAATACAAGTTGTATCGACTATATGATTAGTCGATAAGGGAAAGGGCTCTGTCCTGGCTTGTGCCAGTTCAGGAGCTATCCCCAGTATGGCTCTGCAGTTTAAAAGTAGTAGGAGTCAGTTGCGCAGGCAGCCAGGCTCCTACTATATTTAACCTGCAGAGCCAAAGAGGGGTTAGGTCCTGGACTAGTGCGAGCCGGGACAGACCAGGGATTCTGCTGCGACTCTGCAGTTTAGATGTAGAGCCTGGCTCTTACTACATTTAAAATGCAAAGCCGCAGCGGTCCCAGACCAGCGTGAGCCAGGACTGATCCGGGCTTGGTCGCAGCCACTGTCTGGCAGCAGACTCTGTTTGCAGCCGGGGCTGCTCTGTGGGATGCGGAGTAGCCTCTGCCCACGGCGAGCCTGGGCCTTCTGCAGGCACAGGATGCTTCGTGGCAGCTTCCCCTGATTGGGGGGGGGGGGAGGGGGCAGGGCAGGTGGCATCACAGAGACAATGTTGGGGGAAATGGCTTTTAAGCTGGCTCCCCCCAAGACCAGCTCCTGTCCTCCCCCCACCCCGCTGCCTCTGATACAGAGGCAGCAAGGGCGGGGGGGAAGGAGGAAAATGAGTAGTCAACTCCTCACATCTCTAGGAAAAATATTGTTTTTCTGCTGTAATTTTTAAATCTGTTTTTAAATAGGACAACAAGAATTGGAATATACAGCCTTCACTGAGCATTTACTTTGATTTAAAGAAACCATTAGAAACAAAAATAATGCAGTAGACAACTGGAAATAATCACTTCTCAAAATACTGAGTAAACCATGTGTATGCTGTTTCTCCTGTGTGTGTGTTTTCAAAGATCCATCTCCTTTGTGATATCAGCCCTATAATTCTAAAATTACATGTTTAATTAAATGTTTAATTACTTGACAATGAGGATTTTGCTTCTGGAGTAGACTTTCCCTTCCTTAGGTTGCCTTTCTGAAAACTCCTGATTCACCATATCAGGTCAGCAGACTCTCAGATGTCGATTTACATAAATGTAATATGAGAATTCAGATAGCTTGGCTAACCTTCTGATGTGATAAACACAATGCATGATGTTAACAGAACAGGACTTTGTCATACTAAAACCCAGTAGCCCAGCTAATTTTCCTGTTAAAGAAGAACAGAAGATATACATCTATCTGATAATCTTTCCCAGTAACCATACTGTTTATTTACAAGGTGGAATCATTATTGTTTTGTTCTGGCAATTAGAATTCTTACCAAGACCTCCTGTAGTTCTGGCATTTATAATTTAACTGTGCTCAAACTCTCCGCATTCCATAAACATGGCAACGAGTAAAGAATGAAGGGACAATATGCCCATCAACTCAAGAAGAATTCGCTGACCCAATGTAGAGCTTAGTCAATTGTGCAAAGTGTGTTCTATTGGCATGGCAGAGGTTACACATTGTCAGAAATATTAGAGACACAAGTAGATGAAGTACAGGTTGAATCTCTAAACCAGGACTTTCTGGTCTGGCAACATCCATGGTCAGGTAGGAGCACTGATGTTCCTGGTCAAGAGAGTCCTACGCAGGCTAGAAACTCAGCTGGGCTGGCTGCAGGGGGCCAGTGGCCTTAGGCTCCAGCAGGGCTGGGAATCCAGCAGGGTCAACAGGCTCTAATGGCGGGAGAGGGGAAGAGTCAGCTGGGAGGGAGCCAGCCAGGAGGCCAGTGACTGGGTCAGGAGCGAAGCCAGGCTGGAGGGGTGGTGTGGTGATGGGGGGACGGACGCGGTGACAGGGATCCAGAATTGACCTCCCCTGGTGCGGCAAACTCACTCATTCGGGACTAGTGAGGCCCGAGGGTGCCAGACAAGGGAGGTCCAACTTCTGCTGGTGAAAGGGATCAACTTCTGCTGGTGAAAGGGAAAAGTTTTTGAGCTTCAGAGAGCTCTCTCTCAGATCTGAAACATTTGATTTTTGGCGAATGCAGAAAACTGATTAGATGAACTACTAATCTGGTATAGTGACTTCTATATTTCTGCTGAGCCCCATCATAGCAACAGGCACAAGACTCTTAAGTGAAAGGTCTCTGCACAAATCATTTGGTTCCAAGTTCTAGTGTGTCTTCACAATGCAAACACTACTGATAAAGGAGGAATGAGAAAATAATTCTGGATTTCATGTCAGACCTTGACCAATCTCATTAACCAAGCCATATGATGTAAACCTGGATAGTGTTTTAAATAATCAAATAATTTAACCAACGCCATAGAGCAAAAGGGTTATTTTGCTGTTAGAAAAACAAAGGAAGTTTTTGAAAAATTGCAGCAAGTATGCACTATTTCAACCACAGTGAAAATACTGATTGTGTCCTTCCCATCTCAGGTATAATGAGATACCAAAAAGAGACACATTTCTACTTGCAATATCCATAATTACTGAATCAGTTAAAACTTCTACCTCCATTCCTGACTTCTAAATTAACACCCCTAAATCCAACCTCGCTTAAATAGACACAGACAAACTTTTCAGGGACACAGTGGATTAGTGCAAATGATCACTGGTTTGGCACCCAAAGCCTGCCTGGATTGCTTTAGGATTGGGTTATAGTGCCTAAAAGCATTGATGCAAACACCTATTTCAACTTCATATTACAAAGATCAAACAAAAAGACACAAAATAATATGAAAACTGCCAAACTACAATAAGAAAAACATGTTAATCATACTGTAAATCTTCATAAACTTTAGCATCATTGAATATAATTTTGAAAAATTTTATTGTATATTGGCTGCAAGTACCATCCTTTTAAAGGATAAATACAATGCACCAAGAAGGTCAGCAGACTTATCTAGCACAGTAATACCATCCCTTGCTGCTGAGTACATTCATTTCAGATTATCTGATACTAGCTATAGATATTCATCTGCATTGAAATCAAAATGGTTTCAGTTAGCATTCAACAAAATGCTGCAATTTGACAGGAATTATTCAGTCCCTCAATCCTACTGTTTGCTTTTAGATATCTCTGAAATTTGTACTTAGAATAATCTTTTTCAAATATCAACTTATAGTTTTCTTATAAAGGAAAGCAACTGTATTGCTGAACTGTTAAACACAGATGAAAATGTATGGTTTAAATAATATATAACAGAAAGATAAGTATAGTAACTACAGATTAAGATAATTTACTGAAAGGCTAGATTAAAGGTAATTTACTTAAAGTGTCTACTAAATTTGCTCCTAGCCCTCAGTGGGCAAATAGCTATTATTGAATGTCCCTCTACCAGAAGCAAAGGGAAGCAAGACATTAAAAACAAAACAAAAAAACCCTAATATTAATCCTTAAAAATAAAATTCCAATTTATAGGCACCCCAAAACCTCAACTCAGTGCAAATACTGGAAATAAAAAAGTATGTGATGAAAAAGATTTACAATACTGTGTGAGCTGGAAATCCATAGTACTGTCGTGAGAATGAGTTAACGAGTGAAAACATGTTTTTAAGATTGCTACCATCAATACATTTTTTTAAAAACAAATTATCTAAAATGGAAAAGGAAAAAAAGAACCAGAGTTCCTCATAGTTTAGTCAAGCAAGCTCTGGATAGAATATCTGTAAAGAAGAGAAGGAATAGTCAAATTATCAAGTACATCTATACTTGCTACATTGGGGAAATCAAGGCTCGGAGATCCATTCACCGGTGGCTGATTTAGCGGGTCTAGTGAAGCCCTGCCAAATCAACCACAGATCGCTTGGCAGTTGACCCCTGTACTCTGTCCCCTAACAAGAAGAGTAAGAGAAATTGTAGGGTGCAGAACTAGTAATAACTTGACCTAAGGTATGTTTTTTCCAGCTATGCTATTCACATAGCTGGACTTGCGTACCCTAGGTAGACTTTCTGTTACAGTGTAGACATAGGTCTAGAAAGGAACCTTATTGGTCACACGGACTGCTGACACATGAGAAAGGCTTTCAAATTTTTCTACCTCTCTTCATAGATAAATAAAAGGTCCGACTGCTAATTTCCAATACTCTTTTAGGTAAGAGTATGGAAATGCCTCTCACATTTATAATCAGCCTCTCACATCTCCAATATGCAGAAGCTTCTAGTTTTCATCTCTTTCAAAGGGTCTAAGGCAGTGGTCACCAACTGGTCAATTACAATCAACTGGTTGATTCTGGGGAGTTTCCCAGCTGATCACAATTGGCATTCAGCAGGCTCAGATGACAAGGCAGCCCCTTTTGTGTGTGGAGGAGGGAGTGGTGGGCTTGGAGTCTCTACGTGCTACTCCTGCTTGCAAGCACTGCCCCCCAGCACTCACAGGAAACTGTAATCAATGGGAGTTGACAAGGGAGATGATGGCAAAGAAAGGGAGCGGCATGTAGAGCCCTGCATGGATACCAATGTCTACCTGCAGATAGACATTAGTATCTGCTGATCCACAGGGCTCTGTTCCCAGGAACTGCTGTGACCAAATGGAGAGGAACACAGTGGCGCCACTCCTAGGAGCCAGTGCCCCTGTGGCTGTGCTGCTGTACTGCCCCCAGGCCCACTGCCAGCAGGGCTGTAAGACCCCAGACAGGGGGATGTGGCTGTCGGCAGGGCTGGGGGTAGTGCACTAGCACTGCCAGGAGGAGCTATCGGCACAGGGTGCTGACTCCTGGGAGGAGTGGCACAGTGCTCCTCTTTGTTGGCCACAGCAGCTCCTGGGAGCAGAGCCTTGTGGATCAGCAGATACCGATGTCTATGTGCAGGTATACATTTGTACCTGAGCAGGGTTCTAGCCTGAGGCCAGAACAGGCAGGGAGCCTTCCTCAGTTTTGCTGCATTGCCAAGGAGTTTAAGCTGAAGAGGGCTTGAGTTTGTTCACTATCTTAAAGAATGTAACTATTTCTAGGGGAATCCAACAGGGGAATTATTTTGCTCCCAGTAAAGCATGAATAGTTGCCGTTTGCACTCAGACTGAGTGCTTTACCTTTTACTAGACTATTGTGGAGAGGTGGAGGAAACAATAGAACAACTAGGGCTTAAGTGTCTATCCCTGCACCTGGAACATATCTGACAGTAATAAATAAGCATTGGAAGTAGTCTGCTTGTGGACTTAGAACAAATATATGACTTCTTTTATGCACTGAAGCCAAGTGACCAGCACAGATGATTCCAGGTTCTGATGGAGTAGCTGGTTCTGAGAAACTAAGTCTGCTCAGAGGGGAAGGTGGAAGGAGCTTGTATAATACCAGAAGTACACTGGATGAGGATCTTGGGTGTTTTGTCTATCAGACCCTCACCAGAGGGAAGACAAACTAAGACAAAGTTCTATGGCTGAAAGAAAACATTGGCTCTTAGCTAAGGGATGCCTAATTTGAAAGAAGAATTTTGGTATCTTCATATTCCTCTAGGCGACCATATATTGCCAATTCACAAGACTAGCTAATTTATGCAAAAACATGTTTGTGTCACTACTTTTCTGTCCTCCCTTTCCCATCCTCTTAACGTGGTTGTTAAACATACTTGTTGCACTTGGTATTTAAATTTAGATGTAAACTCTTTATGGCAGGTACTATTTCCTACTATACATATGCACAACTACTAGTAAAATGGAACCTTTCAGTGCTACTGTACAATAAATAATATAATTGAGTATCTTTAATACTACGCTTTCCAACAGTTGTCATTACCCAGATAATTCTAGTTGTGACTCAGCTTGTCTATCCTGAAGTCTAGCTCTCCATCTATGTGTATTGCTGAGGAGGAGATAAGGTTTCTTTTTCACCACATATGGGTCTGCAAGAGTTTGTTGCTATGCCTCAGTTTCCGTCACTCTACAAGCAATTATAGGAACACTTTTTGCCTGCATTCAGTGCATTGCCCTTCAGACTGTGCTGAAAGGCAGGAAAGCACTGAAGACTGCTCTTATTTTCTAGAGGTAAATTGGTAAGGTGTTTTTCTAATAGTCATAGAATGCTAGACCTCCATTCTATCTAATACCTCTTTTTCCCTTCCTCTCCTCCTCTCCTATTAATTTAGATATTCTCCTATTTTATTACTGCTACCCCCACTGCAATGTTATATCTGCAGTATATAGAAAGGATGTTAAATTGCGATTAATCAGCTAACAAGTACAGTAGTCGATGCAATTTCCATCAGCTACTTAAAGGGGGGGGCATGCTACCCCGGCTGTGGCTATGCAGTTTAAATGTAGTAGGAGCTTGGCATGCAGCAGCTCAACTCCTACTACATTTAAACTGCAGTGCCGCAACAGGGTTAGCTCTTGAAGGTGGTGTGAGCTGGGACTAAGCAGTCCTGACTCGCGCCGGACCCGGGAGCTAACACTGCTGTGGCTCTGCCTTTTAAAATGTAGCAAGAGCTGTTGGGCTCTTACTATATTTAAAAAAGAAGACAGAGCCATAGTGCCTATGTCTCCCCTGTCTTCACCCCCCACACCGTGGTGATGGTGCTCGGGAGAAAAAGCTTTTAAGGCAGCTCCCCCCAGCACTGGCTCCTGCTCCCACCCCTTGCTACCTCTAATATAGAGGCAGCAAGGGGGATTTGAGTAGACTATTTGACTACGCTTTTACATCCCTAGTATATAGTATTGTCTGATTTTGTATGGGATAGTCTCACTGCTTGACAGGTTATAAAATGGCACAATTCTACTGAGATCTTCTGAAATATTTGGAAACATACACAAGTTAAGGGTTTGGGGTTTTTTTTGTATTTTTCACTGTTAATGGGGGAAAAAACCCACCAAAAAACCCCATAAAATCCTACCACAAAGATTAGCAGCCCTGCGCAGCCTTGTGGGCCAACAGAGGAATCCCAACCAGACTGACTTATGAGCAAGTCAGAGGAGCTAGAAGGGAGACTTACTTCAGGTGTATATATAGAGACACAAATAATTTGAGCACTAACATACATGTAAGAGGTGTTATGATCCTGAAGTTCTAAAATTCTGGAATTTCTTGCAGTTCACATTCTGAGATGAAAGTTTAACGAATTATGCTACAATCAAATAATCCCTAATTTGCCTGTAATACAGTGCTCAGGGTTGTCTCCTTGTTCCCTGTATGTTAGTGTGTTTTAGACTGTGTCTCACTAGCCTTACTGTTTCTTCTCACTGTTGTAAACAAGCACAAGGTTAGCACAAATGACAGGCTCTTTTTCCCCATTCCTTAAATCTAACATCAAAAGTAAGCTTTAAGTATATGCACACAAAAAAATCCACTGAGAATGTTTACAAAGATGTATACACACACAAGGAAAAACACGTTGTATGTATATAGGTAAGAAACTTAAAATCACTAACTGGAGTAATAACTAGTCTTTACCCTACGTATCATTCTAATATCTTACAAATGGCTATGGGGAAAATTGGTGAGGGCCTCTGGATGTACTTTCAGTTTCTCTGGGAAATTTCAAGTATCACCTCTCTTTCAGCTTTTCAGATACTTTCCAAAGGTAGGATATTTATTAATTATTCATGAAGTTCCCGCTTTTCTACAATCATTTTTACCATACACTGAGTCAGAGTCACTGCAGCCTCCTGCTGCATTTTCCTGCTTCAAATTATATTTGGGAACTGACAGTATCTCTGATGAATATGCCCCTATGTGCTGCAGGGAAGATACTATGACAGATCTTCAGGTTCTATCACATCCAACTAATTTCAGATGCACACAAAGGTAAGTTCAGGGGACCCCATACAAACTGTTTTCAAAAGATTAGGACCTAATGAGAAGTGTGTGCCAAGGTACAGATCTCTTACATGAGCGCAGAGACATAAGCCTTCATTTTTATAACCACTCGCTATTGCAGGCAAGCTTTACCTAACTGCATATTGAAATGGCTTCCTAGGCAAACTAGCTGCAGAGAGTTTCAAGGAGCTTTAGCTTTGTGACAGACAAATAGCTCCAATAACCCCAGGAACGACTGAACTTTATTCACTGCTAGTGTCTGCAGATCCTAGACCTAGAATGAGCCAGTCAATGGATGGACAAACATTACTTCCCTCCTGAGAGCCACAGTTGATAACATCCACTAGTTTACTAAAAAGGTAGGGAGCTATAGCCAAACCAGAAGGCTTTGAATTGGCAATGTTCTTCCAGTGTTGCCCAGCACATACATGAAATCAGAGATCAGCTAAAACCTTCCTAACGAGCAGGTTCTCCTGCACGTGAGGCTTCCAAATACTAAGTCAGACATACTTTACAAACAAAAAAATCAGGACATCAGAAATACTGCAGGACAAGATTTCTACATATATCTACATTACACTGCATTTTACCACAAAGTCCTATTATTTGCCAGCCAAGAGACAGATTGATGGCTTAACAATGTTTAACTACTTTCTCAAGGAGAGAGGCACTTTGATACAAAGAACAACTAGGGTTGCCAGGTGTCCGGTTTTCGCCCCGGACTGTCCGTTATTTGGGTCCTCCATCTGGTACAAAAACCCCCCCAGAAAATACTGGACATGTGAAATGTCCGGTATTTCCTGTTTCCCTCGGGCGGAAGCCCCGCGGGGACAATTTTCCCCCGTCACATCTGGCGGGGGCGGTGGAGTGAGGAGCATGGGGCCATTTAAAGGCACAGCACCCTTTTTTTTGTACTCAACAACTCTGGTCTCCCCCCCACCCTTTTTTTTTTCCCCAACAGAATTTTTTCCAGGTGGGTTGGGTTTTTGGGGAGGGTGTTCGGTATTTTTTGTTAAACCATCTGGCAACCCTACGAACAACTCTTCCCTGGATTTGGTATTTCAAATTTCAAAATTTACCCCCTCTGGGTTGCAATTCCTGTGCAAGCCAATGTCAGCTCTTGAAAGCCATAGACTAAACGCACCAGTAATCAATGAAATGTCTTAAAACACAAATTTTGTAAAAAATAACTTATTTCTCAAACACCTCACTCAATGGATAGACGAGAAACTCACATCTGGCATTTCTGTAAAGCAGAAAAGGGTCCTGCAGCTGGAAATCTAGGTCTTTAGTGATGGGCTCTGTTCGATTTTCCATGCTCAGCCTGTTCATAATGGTGAAGCCATGCCTGGGAGAAGCTGATCTGTAAATTACCAAGCAGAAATCGTAGCAAGTCAAGGAAAAATATGAGTATCGCTTTTTTTTGTCTGACAGTGCTCCAAAATTATTATTGCAATAGACATTGTTATATAAAAACCCAACTATGTTACCAGGAAGGAAAATGAACAATGGTCTTGGAGCCTGATAGAATTTTTTGTTTCTTTGTGGAATCCTTTTGCCTTTTTCAAACTCCTAAGCTCTGTATGAAAAATGAGAAAGATAACAAAGGCCAAAATGATTGTTTTTTAATACAGTCTACAGCATCTGACTAGCATCTGCTAGTTTGAGCCCAAAGCCTCTAGCCACAGTCCTAATTATTTGTGCATGCCCTGCATCCACAGTAAGTTTCAAGGCCATCAACTTTAGCAATGGGCAATAACTTACTAACGTAAAACTTGTCTTTAGACTACTGGTATCACAGTATTCAAGTATCAGAACTGGGCTACATTTCCCCACTGCAGCAGAAAAGCGATATTGGAGAGTATGTTGTAGGACAAAATTAATAACAAATTTTACTTTTTTCCTTTAATACATGAAGATAGTGAATTATACAAGTCACTCCAGGTGTGATTTTCAAAACTCCCTAGGCAGCATAAGAACAGAAATCCTATTGACTTTCAGTGGGATTTCTTTGCTTAAACCACTTAGGTGCTTTTGAAAAATCTTACACTCCAACTCTACTTCCAGTGCCAGTACGAGATGTTACCTTGGAACTGAGTTTGACAAAGATGGACAAGACAATGGCTAAATATTTGGGATAAGTGTCAAGTTCAGAAATCACCAGCGGGTGTCTCTATTAACTCCCAAGCACAGGAACCCACATTACAAGAAGGAAGGCAATGGAAAATGAAAGAAAGGGCAGAAGTAATAGAAAGAATACTTTATGGTAATAATCAGAATGGTATTTCCCTGAATCTTTTAATGTTATCCTTAACAGGTCTCATTTTTGAGATTTATCTTTTTTACAGTTCACAAAAGAGGAGCAGGTGATAAATAAACCAGATTATTTAACTGAAATGCTAGACAGTTCCACATTTCCAAAATAATGGTGAAATTGGAATTATTACTACAACATCTATAGAAAGGAATTCCTCAGTTGTACCCATCCCAGTTTCCAATAGGTATGAACAAAAGATTTTTATTGTACTGAGACCTAAACTTTATAAGCCTTTTCAACATCAACTGACACTAAAATGTGAAGGGGACTACTTACTTACCATTTGTAAAGTGATCTAAAGAGAAGCCCTGTGTAGAAGTGCTAAACATTATTATTGGGGAAAACAATGCTGTAAATGAATAAAACTGGAGAACATAAAAAAAATAGGGGAATCAGAGTGGACAATGCCAACATTATTAAACTGTGCTGCGTATGCCAGTGTATTTGGCATTTTGTGCTCAGAATTGCTAGAAGCCAAGAATCCATTGAAAATAAAATCATGTATTCTCTTCTCAAAGAAAGCGAAGGAAACAAGGGAAGGAAATGACAAAAGAATACATGAATGATAACAGACAGATTTGTACTTCTGAGTGTTTTAGCATCATGCTCAACAGGAAGCCAATATCTGACACTTAGGATAGAAACATTTAAATCAAAGAAGTTAAAAATTATTATTATAGACCAAAACTATCACTTTTTATTTTTGTAAAGCTGTCTTATTCAACAATTTTAACGATATATTTTTCAGTTTAATTATATAATTGAATGTCTTCACTCTATTTCTAACCTGTGCCTTTATTATCTGTTTACAGGGAAGGGCTGGGAAAGGGTTAACTCTTAGTGCTATGATTAAGAATATAGCAGAACGGAGAAGAGAAGACGTAAACTACTAAACCAATGCACTACAACAAGTGAATATCCTTCCTCAACTTCCTCCTTTTCTGGGTCCTGAGAAGAAAGCAGGGTGGTGGAGGGGCACTGATTCTGACAGACTAGAAGCAGGAGACTAGTTGCAGGAAGCTGCAAAATTCAGGTCCTGTGCACAAGAGAATCATTTTCCTGCTATGGAGTGGGCAAGGCACCTTTGATCTGCCAGACCCTGCTACAAACTACAGAAGCGGAGTCAGTTCCTTCCTCCAGCAGTAATAATTACAACATCATCTCTTACTTCATCCACTCTTGTTCTTCTCTACACAGATGAATAGAAGAGTGGGTGTGGGGAGGTGATGGTACTGGCTTATGCTCCCATATTCCCTAGAAGAAGATTGGGTCCACTGTACACCTGGCCTCATGTGGTATTTAGTTCCTTCATATCCCTCTTTTCCCAATATAATCAGAGGAACCTCCTGTCTCCTCAGTCCCAGTCTTTCTCCTAGCTGCATCCTCAAGAGAAAAAAATAAACAGAGGGAGGAAATCCACTTACCTGTTCAACTACCTCAGTTTAACAGCTGCAACTCTATGTCTGCTAGCTGCCCTGTCTTCTGCCCATCACATAAACAGCAGGCAAATCATGATCAACACCCCAGAACTCCAGCATATAGATGATAAAGCTTGCTTTGAAACATACCTGTGTTATACAAAAGAAGAGACTAGATGATCTAATGGTCCCTTCTGGCCTTAAAATCCATTAAATTATTCCCCACCACCCCAAACAACCTTGCCATTAATTAAGAGGTGAAAGTGAGAACCAGAAAACAAGAAATATAATATAAAACAGAACCATGAAATTAAAACAAACTCTCAGAGCAGTTAGAAAAAAGAGCCACTGAGAATATCCAATACCTGGGTTGAAAGATACATGATAACCATGTTGTAAGTAATTTGACACTAAGGGAAATGCAAGGAAACTGCCTGAACTTTCCCCTATCCAGGAAACAATTGCAACAGTATTAAGTCTTGCCATTTCCTTAATCTGGACGAGCACTATTATTTTCTTTGCCATTTAGCTTTTTTTGTTCTAAAACCTTCTAAAGGACAAATGTTACCTCCTACTTTAAATAGAACACTGTCATAATTTATCAGATTCATCCATGCTGAGATTTAAATTACATTTCCAAGCCTTATCCACATGAACACATACAAGGTGATGTTCTTCTTTTCGTTGGTCCCTTCCCTATATTGTCTTTGACAATTTCAAACTAACTTCTATTCCTTTTCACCTTGTAGTAAAAACAGGATTTAGAGGGGTTACTTAAGAATTATTTTTAGCAGGCTTTTTCTACCTCCATGTATTTTATGTTCAGACACTAAAATGTAACATTCTTACCTTGTGTAAACAAACAGTGTTCCTTCCACATCAGTCTTCTCCTAAAATAAAAGAAACATACAAATAAAAATTCATAAGGTAAAGGAAAAAAATCAATGTTTTTCACCAAACAATCACTTAGTTTCACCAGCAGACATAAGAAAAACATTGGCACGGTGGATTTAACATATTGGATCATTAATACATCGAAGACCTCAATAATAAAAGGGATTACCCTTATGCAGAAGAGAAAAGTGGATTTACTACCATATTCATAGTCCATTCCTGATGAAGAAATACAACGTTCAGGAATTATTATTTTTGTCAACCATAAATAAGTCACTACTATCTTCCTTTTCCCAAAGACCATCACAGTTACATATCTCTGACTGAAATGAGGAAATAATTAAACCAAGTTTCAGAGACTTGCTATTAAGAGATTACAACTACCATAGTTCCTCTTCATCCTTTAGATGAATCAGGTCTTCTGATAAGGCACGAAAACCATCAGCACTGCATTTTTTCTTTTTAGTTAAAAAAAAAAGAATCTCAGAGTTGTCTTATCTATTTTTTTCTCCTGATATCCTGTCAGCCAGGATAACTGACAAACTGTCATTTAAAAAAAGAATTCCAGTGTCTCTCTACCTGATCTACTGGATGTCAGAAACTGCCAGTACATCTGACACAATATCTCACTCGTTTAAAAAATATGTAAGTTTTTCTGGCTCAGGAACAAATATTTTGGAGACAAGCTCTTTGAAAACCTTCTAGATGATAGATGCTACATAATTCTGTTTACGTAAGGAGAGAGTTACATTTGAAATAGGGATGTTAGATATTGTGTAATTGAATATTTGTGTAACCACACAAAATATTGTCAATTACGCAACTATTTAATAGTCCCCCGGCTTCAAGGCAGCCTCCCTGATTCCCCTCCCCAATGCTGCTACCTCTGACAGAGGCAACAGTGTGTATGTGTATGTGGGGAAGACGGCACTGTGGAGCCAATGCTAGGGGGAACCGGCTTTTAAGCTGGCTCCCTCCAGCACCGGTTCCTGCTCCCCCCACCCTTGCTGCCTCCGATACAGAGACAGCAATGGGGGGGGAAATGTGAGTAGTCAACAAGATTAACTGATAAGCCTAGACTTGTTTACATCCTTAATTTGAAAATAATGTTTAAACATAGTTCCCTTACACAGTTCTGACCATTGGTGTTTAACTCCACCAGTGTTACCCAGTCAAGAGAGTTCAAAACTGATTTAGGAAAAAAACAGGTAAGAACTATGTTTAAGTAAATTTTTCATATACTGCTCTATTTGTTGTACGTACAAGGGTTAGGTGAAAATCATTATTACACACTGACCAAAGGATATTCAGACTGACAAAATGTTAATCACATACTCAAGATCATTTTTTAAAAATCACCTGTATTACTAATATCTTATATTTTGAATATATATTATATTATATTTGTCAATATTTATTTTTTGCCAATAACTCAGCTTGGACTTTGAAAATAATCTTCACCTTCTCCTAGTATCAATTTCACTTTTTGATCCTAATGCACCAGTACATTGCATTTATGGGAGTTATTCTTCCCCTCTCTTTCATTTTCTCTTACACTGCAGGACAATATGAAAATAAAGACTGTTGACAACATTGCTATTAAGTTTTGTAGGACTTTCTTTAAATTTTATATAACAACATTTATGTCTGAGAGGTGACTTAGTCAAAAGTGTCTCTTTAAATACATTTCCAGTCCTATAATCTGATTGCATAGGCAGATCCTGATACCAGTCACCAATGCAGAGTGCCACTGAAGACAACAGACGCCTTTACAGTAGGGATGTAAGAGAGTAGTCAATGAGTTGACTACCCCATAAGCTTAAGCTTATCATGGACTTGAGTTGATTAGTTCTATAAAGAAACCCCTTGCTGCCTCTATAAAGCTGGTTCCCCCCAGCATTATCTCCACTTCTCCCTGCCCCTGCCCCCCGCTGCTGTACCACGGACAGAGGCTGCTACTGGCTGGGCAGGCAGCCCTGCTCAGTTCTGGCTTGTGCCAGGACCAAACCCCACTGTGGCTCTGCAATTTAAAAGGCAGTAGGAGCCAGGAAGCTTGCCCCTACTCCGTTTTAAATTGCAGAGCCGCAGCTTTCGTCCCCGACCCGGCATGAGCAGGGACTGAGTTGGACTGCCTGCTGGGAGTCCGTACCTGTTCACGCTGGGTTGGGAACTAAACCCCGCTGTGGCTCTGCAATTTAAAACGCAGTAGGAGCTGGGGGGGGGAGAGAACACAGGCTACCTGGCTCCTACTGCCTTTTAAATTGCAGAGCTGCAGTGGGGTTTGGTCCTGGCACAAGCCAGGACTGAGCGAGGCTCCCTTCCCCTATCGAGTAATCAACTACTTGATTAAAATTCTATCTACTATTCAATTATTAAAATAACCTAAATTTAACATCCTTACTTTACAGGCATACTTGCACAAAGAGATTAAGGGATCACAGCGGGCTCTTACTACATTTAAAAGGCAGAGCTGTAACACTGCTGCACCTCCACCTTCCCTGCTCCCTTCTCCTCCCCCTGTGCCGTGGAGACAGTGCTGGGGGAACTGGCTTTTAAGCCGGCTCCTGCTTCCCCACCCCTCACTGCCTTTGATATAGAAGCAACAGGAGTGGGGGGAACGTGAGTAGTTGACTCGACTACCCGATAAGCCTAGGATTACTGGGTAGTCAACTAATCAACTACTCTTTTATATCCCTAGTGTGCATTGAGTAAACTACGACGCACCAATCAGTAGCTATTACCGTGCATTGAAATGAGTGCTTTTCTGAGGAGGAAGAGCCCTCACTCATAAGCTACCTGAGAGTGCCCATTTTATATTAGGCATGCCTTCAGTGCAGTTTTGAAATGTTCAGAATTCTTAAATTGTTTAAATTTCCAAATACTTTTAAAAAAAATATTATCATGGACACATTTTTCGCCAAAGATTAGATTGATACCAAGTTTCAAAGTTCACTCATATTTGCATTTCTTCTCCAAAAAACTAATCTGGCTTAAAAAAATATACAGAACATAGGCTATTTTTTCATTATATACAACTTCCAAAAACTATTGACAAGATTTCTGTCAATTTTTCCCTAATTACTAACCTTTGGGCAGAGATCAATTGTGGAATATTTTAAAGCAAATGGAGAATTTTGTGAAGTTTTAGTACATAAAAATGATAGGATAACAATTGAAACTATATCATGTTTGTTATCAAATTAATCCAATCAACTGTGCTATGAACTGGAAGAGACTTAGGAGAGAAAGGAAGTTGATTCAGTGTGTATGGTTCCTCACTGTGACTTGATCTAGCAAAAAGCTTGAGGCTTGTCTACACTGCCAGCTAATAGGTGCTTTAAGTGGAATCTGAGTTCTAAAGCCCACTAATGTGTTGCATATTATTTGGTCCGTATAGACCAGTTAGAAGTTTTGTCTCAAGACAGAGTGAAGTGGAGGAGATTTGTAGATGACCTATGCTTATGGTGATCATATTTTCTGAACCAAAATTAGGGACACATTAGCCCCACACCCTGACCTCTGTTAACCATGCCCCTGACCCCCATTAGCCACACCTCTGGAGGTAACACACTCGGGGTCAAGATGGACACATGACCAGAAGTAAAAGGTGTCATGTGACTCCCCTCTAAGAATTTTTCCCACCATCCTCCTACTAATAGGGATGAGTTTGTCCCCCACCGAACTCCCCTCATCCAACTATCCTGCAATTGCATTAACCCAATTTGTGTCACGTTAACTCGGGGCGGGGACGGGGAGGGGGAATGTTCCCTCTAAGAGTTTCCTCCCATGAGCGGAATGAATTTTGTGTTCTGCACCAGTACTTAGTTCATGTGGCTTGTTTGGATGTGCCACTGTGGAACCCAAGTTATTAATAAATATCTTCTAAACGTCTACCTTTTCCCTTTGCTGCCCTGTCTCCTCCCCTTACTCCATCAGCTTCCCTGGTGTCTGCTGCCCCCCCCACCCCTCACCCTCCTCTGCTGTCCTGACTCCTGCCCTTCTCACTGCCCTCAGCCCTTGTGGGACCTGCCCCCCTGCACCAGCCTTTCTCTCCCCCCATGCCCACTCCTCCAGTAGTCCCACTCTGATCATGTGAACTACCCCTCCTTATCCCCTCTCCTAACACCTCCCTCGCCTCACTCCTGCGAGGGTGTCCCGGAGAGGGGGGGGAAATGGCAGTGCTGTTTGTAGCCAGATCCCAACGGGTTTTCCGGGACATTTGCCGCCTTTATTGGGACACCGGGACAGAACCCTTAAATCCGGGACTGTCCTGGGAAAAAAAGGGACGTATCGTCACCATACCTATGCTCCACTTGGAGTACAAGGGTTTAAGAAGATAGACCCTGCTGGTGTGCTTTAACATAGAACTGTTTGAAACAACACTTTGCTACAGTGCACTAGGGAACTGTTAGTGCACACCACTGAGTCTATATCAGGAACGGGCAAGATCCAGCCCACAGGCCAGATTCAATCCTTCAAGCCTTTTAATGCAGCCTGCTCATCCCTGTGGCACAGAGCAGTGCCACTCAAAACAGCTAGCTGCTCCCTGTGGCTCTCCGCTCTATGGAGGCGGAGGGGGCCAGAGCTCCCTCTAAGCAGAGGAAATTTCTATGCCACGTATCAGTGTGGTGGGAATCAAGCAGCCGCTCAGGTGGCTGGGGCCAGAAGAGCTGCATGGCGGGTGTCAGGCAGCTGCTCTGGTCGGGGCTGGAGGAACCATGTGGCTGGCGGGCAGGCAGCTGCTCCCACTGGGACCAGGTGGTGGGTGGGCAGGCAGCTGCTCCAGCCGGGGCTGCGTGGCAGGCAGACAGGCTGCTGGGGATCAGGGCTGCGTGGTGGGCGGGTGCTCATTAATATTCCCATATGCAATGCTCTCCTGTTTGGAGATGCTGGAATTGTAAGAGTGGAAAATGATCGAGTGTAACAGAATAATAGTTACAGTAACATGGGTTACCAAGATGACTTATTTCAGAGTGTCTGTTTGCAAGTGATTAAATTTTTAAGCCTAAAACCGCTGTATAAATGGTTTTAAACCAGAGCTAACTTATGGTTTTAACGGATTACTATTGCCATGAATAAACATGCTGTGCTACTAGGATAGTTTTTGTGCAGGAAACATGGAAGATCTGTTTTCAGATCCTCAACTTTTCCCCTTTAGAAAACATTTTGTACCCTTTCAAGACTTTAGTCATCCTTGCTATTGAAGTTGTTGAACATCAACATCAATAGGCTGAATACAGCTTTGTCAGGGAGAAACTGAGAACCAAGTGACAGTTGTAACTGTTGAAAAGCTTAGGGCTGAAAATTACAGGGAATGAGCAAACTTTGGTTTGATTTTGTAAAAACTGGATTAATCTCCTTGAACACTGTGTATTACTGAAAGTTGTTAAACATTCAGGTTTACAGCTATGTCAGTGAGATTTGCTCTTTTAAAGTCTCTTTCCTGCTCTGCTCCAGCCGGAACCCCCTAATCATTAACATGGTGTCTAAAAGTAAACTGCCCTACCAATGCCCAGCCAGTGAAAATGGCTAATTAACTACACTAAATTGGGAGAAAGGGAATTACAAATAGTTCCAAAGGAAATTTATTCAGCGCTAAAAAGAGCTAGTCCCATCATCAAAAAAAAAAAAAAACATACTAATAAACATTTCATTAATATGAAGAACTGCAGATATAAAGTGACACAAAATCCAAGTTGAATCAAGAGTTTCTATAAAGCTACTAAATCTCCAAATGCTTAACAAAAGAAGGAAAGCTTGTCTGAATGAGTAGAAAACCAAAGGGTTTGACCTCCAAACTTTTCAGTTGGAGCTAGGGGAAAACTCTCTCTTTGAAGAAAACTGGGTCCATTTTACAGAAGCCCTACTTATGCATGGATTTCAGAATACATTTACTAGAAAATTCATTATATGAAACATTCATCCCATGAATAAATTAGAGACTCTGAAATACAGTGCAATAAAAGTTTTGCTGCTAGAAAAAATTTTATGGGTGAAATAATGTGAAAATTAGTAACATTAAATATGATTCTCCTTAACCCAGCATAGGCCTCCACACAATTATTTTTACATGCTCTGGCATGCATAATCACAGATATATTGAAATAATGCTGCAGAAGAGAATCTGAATTTAGGAAGATACCAAAAAGTACTGGAATGGAAAAAGGAACCAGTCCTACCCCACTGAAGTTAACCAGAATTTTGCTATTGACTTTAAAGAATGCAGATTAGAGCTTAAAAGTTGTGGCTTCTCCCCTTTGCAAAATGGTTATTAAGGGTATCTGAAAATAGTTTTCTTTCTGTATCTGTTGTTAGGTAAGATATTCAAGCATGATATGACTACGTTTGATTAAGCGAAACCTCCACATATAACAAATATAATGGCTCAAAATATACCTGTATGGTTTCTTTTATCATTAGATCATCTGCTAAACATTTCTGAACTAAAATTAATGTAAATAGAGCTGACATATTCCATTATGCTAGATGTACATAGCTGCGTCTCAGTTTCCCCAATGTAAAGTTGTGAGGTCACATGCATTAGCGATTCTGATGTGGTCAGATATTAGTGGAGGGTGGGGTGAGTTCCTTGGTAGACAGACTGCATGTGTCCCAGTAAAACTGGGGGAGTACCATTAACACAGGCCTTGTAAACCTGAGCTCTGATGCCTTCTGGAAAGAATCATGCTTCCCTCACCTGGTGCAGCATCTCCCTCACCTGGCTGTGGGTCTGTTTCCAGATGCTCTTCACACTGGACCTAGCCAGCCCCTTGGGTCTACCTTGTGCCTTGTCCCTCATCTGCTCCCTATTGGCCCGGGGGTGTATGCGTGTTAGAGAATAGCCACAGCACAGTGTTAATTATACCTTGTTTTAGTATTCTTTCTTCCATAACATATACATCTAAAAAAACAAAGAGTTTAGTAGCACCTTAAAGACTAACAAAACATGTAGATGGTATCACGAGCTTTCATGGACACAACCCACTTCTTCAGATGACAGGAGTGTGTTGTGTCCTGAAAGCTCATGATACCATCTACATGTTTTGTTAGTTTTTAAGATGCTGCTAGACTATTTGTTGTTTTTTAAGTTTTCCCTGTTACAGACTAACTCAGCTACTCCTTTGAATATAGATCTAAGATATCTGTGAGTAACTGGTGGATGTCATGGTGACACACACCTGAACAAGCACACATGACCTCAATATTGGTGCACAAGACAAAACTCACTCCACTCATGGATGGAAAATCTTTGAGGGAACACTAGAGGGAGGAGGCCTTGGAACCTGCACCTGCCCCAGCAAAATCTCTCTGCTCCAATTGGCTGGTTTCTAGCCAATAGGAGCTGAGAGATTTTGCTGGTGGTGGAGTCAGTGTGTGAAGCCCTCGCTCTCGCTCTCACTCCCACCCCCCGCAGCACACAGAACCACATGGAACAGCCAGCTGGGGGCTACTGGCAGGCTGGGAAGCCTGTCTGAGTGTGTTGCTGGCCAGAAGCTGCTTAGGTATGCACCTTCTGACCAGAGCCCGCCACTTCACCCCCTCCCAGTCCCAACTCCCTCCCAGACCTGCACCTGTTCCTACAGCCATCCCCAAGCCAGAATCCTCTCCTGAACCCATACCATCTCCCTGACCCTTCACCCCAATCCTCTTCCACAGATCACTATTCTCTCCTTCACCCCAACAGTCACTCAGACCCCATACCCTCTCCTGCACCCCAGTTCCCTTCTCTGAGCTCCCTTCTGCACCTAACCTCTATCCCAAACCTGGCCCCCCCTCCATAGAAAAGTGCAGCCCTTGACCACTTACCAAAATCTTGGAGTGGCCCCTCTATCAAAAATTTTTGCTCCCACACAGTCTACATGAGGGGTGGGCAAGATACGTCTCGTGGGCTGGATCCGGCCTGTGGACCACTCTACTGGGACCCTCAAGCACACAGCAGCCACTGTTTTAAGCACAGGGCTGCTTTGTGTGGCTCTCTGCTTTGGAGCAACCGGGAGGTTTTGTGTGATTACCCCACCTCCAGCCCAATCCTCAGCTCCTATTGGCCGGAAACAAGCATCCAATAGGAGCTGAGAGATTAACCTGGGGCCGGGGGTAGGGGCAGCACAAGCCTCTTCCCCATCCTGGAGCTGAGTGTCAGATGGAGGGAGCAGAGATCTGAAGCTGCAGCAAGCTGGGAGCCAAGCCTGCATTGGGGGTGCTGCAGGGTTGCTGGCCGGGAAACACTTAGGTAAGCACCTCCCAGCCAAAGTCTGCCTCTGGCACCTCAAACCCTCTGCAGTCCCCTACCCCAGGTCACAACCTCCTCCCAGACCCTATAGTTCCTCCTACACCCCAAGCCAGAATCCTTTCCTGCACCCATACCCCTTCCTGACCCTACACCCCAATACCCTGACCCAGACCACAACCCACTCCTTCACCCAAACTCCCTTTCAGACCTCACACCCTCTCCTGCACCCCAGTCCCTTACCCCATGCACCCTTCTGCATCCAACCTTCATCCTAGATCCCGCACCCTCCTCCCCAGAAAAGTGCAGCCTTTGACCACTTTCCAAAATCTTGGAGTGGCCCCCCACCAAAAATTATTGCCCACCCCTGGTCTACATGGACCAAGTAAATACTCAACACATTAGAGAGCTTTAGAACTCACAGAACATCCCCATACAAAGCATTATCCCACATGTAGACAAGATCTTAAGCATGGGCTTAACTTTAATTGCATGAGAAGTCCCACAAACTTCAGCATGTTAAGCACATATTTAAATCCTTTACTAGATCAGGGCTTCTATATCTTATCATGAAAATGTGTTATATTTGCTGCTTCTTGAGCACTGGTACCATATCACTGGAAATTTGAAATTATATGGTGTTCTTCCAAAAACTATACACACTAGGGCTACGTCTACATTGGCAAGATTTTGCGCAAATACTCTTTAACGCAAGAGTTTTTGCATTAGAGTATTTGCGCAAGAGAGCGTCTACACTGGCATATGCCTTTGCGCATGAGATGTGCTTTTGCACAAGAGCATCCATGCCAGTGTAGACGCTCTCTTGAAGAAAGCTCCAATGGCCATTTTAGCCATCGGGCTTTCTTGCGCAAGAAATTAATGTTGCCTGTCTACACTGGCCTCTTACACAAGAACAGTTGCGCAAGAGAGCTTATTCCTGAGCAGGAGCATTATAGTTCTTGCACAAGAAGCACTGATTTCACACATTAGAACGTCAGTGTTCTTGTGCAAGAACTCCCCGCCAGTGTAGACAAGCAGCATGTTTTTGCGCAAAAGCAGCCGCTTTGGCGCAAGATCGCGTCAATGTAGACACAGCCTAGGGATATAAAAATCTAACCTAATATTTAATTGGTTAACTGACTATGTGGGCTCCCAGCTCTGGGACTGCTGCCACCACCAGCTCCCAGCCCTGCTGGGGCAGCCCTCTATCCCACTACCTCCCCGGCCCCCATAGGCTGCAGGTGAGGAGCTGCTCCTGGGCAACAGTTAATTGGTTACCCATTCACATCCTTAGTATACACACACCACCCCATAGAGCAGTGTTTCTCAACCAGTGGTATGAGTACCCTTAGGGGTACTCGAGAGAAGTCGGGGGGGGGGTTAGGTACATCAACAACTGAAATTTGGAGAAAACTGAATTTGTTAAGTTTTATAGGGTTTTATTATTTTTGTACTTTTTACACCCAAAAATTTCATCACACGCCTGGCTACAATTAAGTTGTTTAAATAAATGTGTTGCAATGGTAGAAAAAAAAAATGTGTCTGAAAACTGTACATTCTGGGGGTACTTTATAAAAAAAGTTGAGAAACACTTCCATAGAGCATTTCAGTGACAATACAGTTTCCATATAATACTGTATCGTATTCATGAACAATGTACATTTACACTATATCCTGGTAAGGGCAAGAACTTGCTTTTAGCAGATGTTGCTTAATAAACACCACTATGAATTTCAAGTTCATCAAGCCAGCATGGAAGGGGTGGAGATGAAGGGCCACCATTTCTTTCTCCTAGCTATCCTCTCAACAACTTTTGTTTGGTGCTTAGTTGCAGAATGTATGCCAGAGAGAACCAACACCCTTTCTTAAATCATGGAAACTTCTTATTGGTCCCTGCTTTGGGTTTTCACAGTGGATTTGTGGGCCTTCATATTAGGAAGGTGAATGGTTTAAACCGCTTAATTGGTGGGGGCTGGAGCAGCTGCCCACCCCCTTTAAATCAGTTAACTAATTAAATGGGGTTTTACATCCCTACTTCATAACTGAGCATATTCTATAAATTAAAGAAAATAGATACACCCCCCCTCCCCAATACTTTCAGCCACCATCCCTTCCCCCAACCCTCCAATTCCCGCAGGTCCCACGTGTGTGTGTGTGTGGGGGGTGGGGACGCCTCAAGCTCTCTCCGCGTCGGGGAAGGGAGGTCTCCCCTCCTGCCCGGCCTCCCCCCCACTTGTCTATGGAGATAAGGGGGGGGGTGTTTCTAGGTTCCCTCCCGCCACCTGTATGCGCGCGCGGGAGGGGGGTCTCCCCGCTGCCGGCCCGGGGGGGGGGGTGTCACGCACCCACTCGTTGGCGCGGTGCCCGAAGGTGTAGAGCGCCACCTGGCTGGCCACGTCCACGATGCTGCTGATGTAGGGGTCGTGCCGCTGCAGCGCCGCCAGGCTGATGTCCAGCCCCTTGCCCAGCAGGGCAGCCCCGGCCACCACCGCCGCCGCCATTTTGCCTCCCACAACAACACTCGCGGGGCGCGAGGAGGGCACGACTAATCCAACGCCGAGAGCGAGAGCGAGCCCGTAGCGAGATAACACCGGGCCTGGGTGCTGGGACCCAGGCTCGGTAATCGCGCGCCGAGTTCCCGTTGCTCAGGATTGTTGCCATTAGCAACAAGATAAAGTCAGGGAAGGTCCGGCAGGGCTCTCTATGCGTAACCTAGGGGGCGGGGCCGGCAGGGAGCGCGCCCTGGAACGCCCGGCCTCGCGCAGCCCCACGCCTGACATCCCTACTCTGCTCAGGGGCACCTGGGCACACGTGGCCAGGAGTGTACAGAGACCACAATGTTGCCAGCTGCAACGGATCCCAAACCATGTGTCAGACCTCCTCAAATCATAGCAATGGCTCCACAATAATAATAGTGAGGTTCTTTTGTTTTCTTTAGGGTGGAGGCTTTAGGGTTCAAATTTAACTGATTTACTCCACAACCTGGAATACTACAGACTTAGGGTTTTTGTTGTTGTTGTTTTAACATGTGAGTTGCCCCGCTGCACTGCTAATTAGGAACTGCTTCCCGTCAGTGCCACCCAGCTGGAGCCGACACTGAACCCCCAGTCCCATGTCAGAAACCCTTCCCGCACCCCAACTCCTCTGTGTCTATCCCAACCCTTCTGCCCTAGGTCAGAACCACCTTCCATACTCTACCTCCTTCCCAGACCTCTCACCTTCACCCCAAATCCTCTGCTTAAGGTAAGAACCCCTTCCCACATCCTATTGCCCTACCAGACTCTGCACCCCAACCCTTTGCCCTAATCTTGAGCCCGCTCCCACACTCTAAACCCCTTGCCCCCAGCCCCGATCCCCCTCTTGAACCCCAAACACTTCATCTGCACTCTATCCCAGAACTTGCACCCCATCCTCACCGTCTCCCACACCTGAACCCCTCATTTCTGCCCCCCTTAGCCACTGTACCCCCATCCGCATAGAGCTGGAGCTGTGAGAGCAATCTCATCCTACTGCAGTGGGAAGCCCTGAGCCTTGAGCCTCCCTCTGACCCCCACCAGGTGCTGTGTATGGCCCATGATTTTTTTTTCCTCTGGGTATGTTAGAAAAAAGGTTCTCCATCCCTGCACAAAGTGAACAATCTATAATTGCTCTCACAAATCAAGTTAGCATGATTTTGCTGGAATTTGTTTATGAAACAAAGTGATTTTTAGCTTTGAAAATGTCATCTCTCTCTATACAAAATTTTTTCCTGCAGGATGACAGAGTGGCATCAGCACATCACTCATGTCACCCTGCCTTCAGCTCCAGGCCATGATCTCCACCCCCCCTCCTGTGGCTCAGATGCTTCGGGCCCCTCTGGCCTTGTGCGGGCAGCAGCCTTAGCTGGGGCAGGGCTCCCCTCCCCAACAGCAGGCCCGGGGCTGTCCGGGCTGCTCCTTCAAGCCTCCACTGCCGCCCCCACCCCGGCTTCCATGCTCCAAAATCAAACAACTGGAAATGGTAACATGTTTGATTTCAACATTTCTGAAAGAAAAGTTTTTGACATTTTGAAACAAATTAAATGAACAAAAAGTTTCAACTTTGTTTAGAAGTGGCCTTTCATTTTGAAATTTAGCTAATAACCTAAACCTTCTCCCCAGGTGTGGCTGCTTCTCATGTTGTTCTTTCAGGATTGCTTTGTCCACACCTCTGCTCTCTCTGTCTCAGATTCAAGATGCCTACTATAGCCCTCTTACATCTTTGGTGGAGTTAAGTAAGCCCCAACCTCAAACAATAAATTAATTTAGACTTAGTATCTTGGCTGTCTTATCTCCCCAGGCTCAGTCTCTCCTCCTCCCTCAAGAATTTAGATGAAGGTTGGCTGCACCTCTCCGGAGCCATTCTGATAGGGTCATTTCATATATATCATCCTTTAAGCACAGTTTTATTACAAATGATCACTAATTGAGTTTATAGTGTGATTGGGGAAATATATACTTTGCTGATACCCACAAGTCTATTGTTGGAACTTTGTCTGCCTCAAATTCCCAATGGTTAAGGATTCCTTAGCAGGCTCAGGACTTGAATCAAATGGCCCATGGAGAAAACCGCTTTTAAAAAAATTAACTCATAGAATTAAACTAGATCCAGTCAATTTCATTCTCAAACTAGAAAAACGTGCAAGGAAAAGATGTATAACATCACAATTAGTTACTAGCATCCGTGTATGTGTAATACTACCCCCTGGTGGAATTTGAAAGACCTTTTTGATGCAAAAGCAGCCCATTTCACTATCTGTTGAGAATTTCTTTTTGAATTCACTGAAAAATAAGATTCTGTATTTTGGTGCTGTTGATTTTGAGTATTCTGATGGGATAAGTACCATGTATGAAATGATTAATTACAATAACCACAAGTTGTCATGAATTGCTGAGAATTATTTCAATGAGTGAGAGCATGTTGTTTGACTAAGATCACAATTCTTGCTTTGTAGAGTTTTGCAAAATGATTTTGTTGCCTTAATTCTAGATGTTGTCTTATTCTGAATATTTATTTTAGACACTGTACATTTCACACACACCATCTTCTGTCTTAGGGCTCATCTAGATGAAAAAGTTTTATCACTTACACTAATATAGGTATACTGGTATAACTTCCATCACCGACATGGGCATGGACATTCTTATTTCAGTTTAAGTGTGTCTCATCTTGTAAATGGGTACTAATAATAAAACTAATCTCTTTCATATATTTGTTTTTGGGATATGCTAGTAATCAAGTCTCTGGAAAACAACACCCAGATTTTTTTCTTCCCACCTGTTCCCCAAAATGAAGGTGTTACAAATCTTCAATGCTGCTTCTTTCTCTATATCCAGAAACAAAGATGTCAAACATGGGTAGCTTCCTTCTCTCCCTCGCTAGTTCTGTAAACACAAAATCAGAAATCACTGCACTTCCTTAACATTTCTATGAGGTTTAACTTTAAAGTTTGTTTGCTATTTTTTGAGTTATAATACCTAGCCTAACCCAAGGTTTTATTCTGATGAGGCAACTATTGTAAGTCCTTTATTATAAAGAGCAAGCATTTGAATTAAACAAGCAGTAAAGTAATATTATTACCATGAGAGCAACAAACTTGTACTCATTTAATATAATATGGCTTTAGGATAATTATTACAGCTACTAATGTATTGCCATACTAGTATTTAATCAAGCAATCAGCTTAAGTCTTAGACAGATGGTATTTGCCAGACCACCAGTTAATCCACAACAGTACAGTCTTTTCATCGTGCTGCGTACTCACGGTTTGGGGAGCATTTTGATTTGTTATCTATTGCATTTTGCTGGTAAATACATAACAGTTCAAAATACCAGTGCAACTTTTGTGTTAAAGTGACTTCCTTTTTAAATTAACAACAGACTCTTCCTTGCATCACATGGAATGTTGTAATAAGGATCCACAAGAGATTACACAATGTAGTACAATTACTGCCTTATACTGAAAGTCTGAAGTACTGCATTTTGTTGTTAGAATGATATTGCTTTAAATTATTATTTTTATTTATTTAGGGCTTATGAACACTGTGAGAAGCATTTGGGCAGTCAAAGACAAAACATTTTTGTAGCTCTGATATTGATGCACTGGGAAATAATGAGCAAAAATGTAATTCTGTTTCTATACTAGGGATGACTTCAGCTCACAGTTGGTTCCAGTGGGCAGCCAATAGAATATTCAAACACTTTTAATTAGATTCTGGACTGAAAACCAAGGATATTAATACCACAAACACTAGTGAATAGCTGATAGCGAAGTCTAGGTTTATGATTGTGTAAATCTGTTTCCCTTGAAACATTTTGAGTGCAGTGAAGGTGTTTGGTAGTCACTCTTCCACAGTTTGATTTTTTTCATTTGCTTTGATGTGTTGTCTGACAGATGAAATTTACAGGCACATTAGATTACTAGATGGGAACAGTGCTACAAGGATTTCCTGAGGAGAAACTTCCATGGGCAATATGTGAGGTTTTTCATTTTTCTTTTGGCTGATTGGCATTTGCCCATATCTATTAATGTCATTATCACTTCAGTTCAATCTTATAAAAATAACCTTCACTGGATCTTGTATAACCATTTTCCTTGAACAGCAAAGAAGCATCTATGTTCTTTAAACAACCAAAAAAAAAGCATCAGAGGGGTAGCCGTGTTAGTCTGAATCTGCAAAAGTGGCGAGGAGTCCTGTGGCACCTTATAGACTAACCGAAGTGTTGGAGCATAAGCTTCCGTGGGCAAAAACCCACTTCGTCAGCTTATGCTCCAACACTTCGGTTAGTCTATAAGGTGCCACAGGACTCCTCGCCGCTTTTTGCAAAAAAAAAGCAGACAGCTTAAGACTTCTTGTTAGACTCTCCTGATGCCAGCTGTTTTGTTTTACTACAGTTTGAAACTCTCTAGTCCAGCCGTTTTTCTGACAAAACTCTGTAGTGTAGACATACCCTCAGAGATGACAGGTGCATGTGAATGTATGAAACTATCTGAGAAATTAGCATTATCAAAAATAATTGTTAAAATGTTTTGAAACCAGCTCTAAGAGGAAATTTTTCAGTGAATATTTTTGTAAATTGTTCAAGCTATAAGCCTTTTTTGTACTCTGATATCTTCTGGAATTTTATTAACTCCATTGTTATCTTGTAACTTTTTTATTCAATTTTAAATGAATACAGTGATTTTTCTTAGAGTTAGTCTTTCATCTGGCAAATTCTTTTGCTTTGTTAGAGGAAAGAGAGGCTTAGAGCAGCCAAATTTGCACTTTTCCTGGTTCATAGTTGTCCTAAGGAACCCAGGAGTAGTTATTATTCAGCAAATGGAGATGGGTGATCTATTTAGGACAGTGTTTCTCTAAGTGGTCTGTGGATCCACTCTGAGAAACCTGTTAACTGGCTGCTCCGGTTTATTTACTGGCTCTTATTGCCTCTGGTTTGCTGTTTGCAGCCAAGGGGAGCCGCAGGAAGTGGCAGCCCAGCCCGCCACTTCCTGTGGCTCCCCTGTGCTGCAAACAGAGAACTGCAGCCAGTGGGAACTGTGAGGCTCTGTGGCTGTGGAACCAGTAAACAAACAAACTAGAACGGCCAGTTAGCAGGTTTCTCAGAGTCGATCCATGGACCACTTTGAGAAACACTGATTTAGGATAATGGAAAAAACTGACTCAATCATTTGCTTATTAAGTAGAAACAAACAAAGTGAATCTTTAATTTTTTTAAAAAATAGACATTTTCTTATTATACACCTGTGTAATGCCTACTTCCGGGATATTACAGAATGACATTCTCATGCGAGGGATTTATTTTCATGAGATTTCCAGTTCAAAACTACAGACTAAAAGAGTTTGGATAAGCATCTAAATTTCTGGATAATTATCCAAACCTTTAAAGATTCTCCCACTCTTTTTTACTGCCAATAGCTATAATATTCCCATGATGACTATGGGGGAAAAACAAATATCAGCAAAAGCACATTTCTATTGATTTATCTTCTCTTGTTTTTGAATTTAGTAAAGATTTACTACTAATATAGCATTACATAAAGGGTCCCAGGAACCAAAAGAGCTAATAAAATTGGGTCTCCTTGTATGTTGTCTGTCAAATTGTACTTACTTTACAATAGAAAGCAGGGACAGATTTAAAGATTGGAGCATGGTCAGCAAATATGCAGCATGGGAACTGATGGTCATATCATGTTAGCCTTTTTAAAAGATAATTTAAAAAAAATGTATAGGCCTAAACAAAAATGGAATCTCCCACAATTGTGTATTTTCAATTATTGGAACCTTGTATCACAGTGACACATTTCATTGGCAAATTGTTTTATGATGATGTCCAGTTCCAATTTTGCTGTCTCATTTTTCTCAATTGGAAGCTGAGCAAGGTCACTCATCTGTGTTTGTAATAGTGTTAAATGCATGTAGTTTTTGACACATCTGAGACTATGTCTAGACTGCAGGCTTCTTTTGGAAGAAGCTTTTATGGAAGAGATCTTCTGAAAAAAAATTCTTCTGAAAGAGAGCGTCCACACTGCCGAAGCGCATCGAAAAAGCAATCTGAATGGACGCTATCTCACATATAAGCTGTGATTACTATGGACGAAGTGGCCACCAGGGCACCTGTGCTTTTTCCTCTTTCCTCTTCTTCCGAAAGGATTCCCTCTTCCCCATCCACACACGCCTTTTCCAAAAGAGCTTTTTCAGAAAAAGGCTTCTTCCTCATAGAAAGAGGTTTACCAATGTCGGAAAAACCCTTCTGTTCTTTCAGTTTTTTCCCCAAAAGAACATGATTGCAGTGTGGCTGTAAATGAAGTTTTTTTTGTAAATGTAGTGTAGACATACCCCGAGTGTGCTCATTTGTGCACTCAGCACTAGCCATTCTAGTTGCTATGGTAAGAAATAGTCAACACAATATTTCCATTTCAGGTAAAATATCATCAAGAGAACCTGACTCTGAAATTTACATAGTTTGGGACTGCAAGTGACAAAATGAACACCTTTGTTTTCTTTGTAAAATAATATACTTCTTGAAAGACATAATCTTGTGAACCAAATCTTTAAAAACAAACAAAGAAAGAAAACCCACAACTCCTAATTTTTTTTCTCATAAGTTTAAGAAATTCTTCCTTTGACTTTTCTAAAGTTACGTATTGAAGCCATCTGGGATGGAGGAAGCCAAATAAATAGGAGTAATTAGCTCTTGAAATCCCTCACATTGAGTTTTTAGTTCTTCAGTCATATTGTTTAAGACATCAAAATATTTCCTTGATAATTATCCTTTATTTCTAACATAGAATTATGTGGAAATTAATAATCCATTCAGCATATGCATCTCTTCCTATGGTTTGGATAGAATGCATTTTCAAAACCTATTGTTTTCTCACCCATTCTGCTTTTCTTTAGATCTAAATTTGCTAAACTCATTCACTGTGCTCTCAAATGCCAGAGGACTTGGAATAGGTCAATTTTCTTTGACAGACGGATCCCATAAACTGTAGCAATGACTAAGATCCTATGCCACCATGACAGATTGAGGTAAAACATCCAAGCCATCAAAGACTGTTTGCTTTTTGCTCCATGTATATCCTCACTACTTCTGCATTCAGCTACAGTTTATCTTTTAGGCACCTCAAATATCCTCTGAAAATTTGTTATTGTCTCTTCTGCAACTTTCATTCAAGCTGCCCATATGATCTTATAGCATACCTTTAGATGTAAAGGTCTCCTTCGTTCTTCAGAAGCCTGTTCAATTTATTTCACCCCCTGCATCAATTCTGCAAGCTTCTTCAGGGGCTTGAAGTGCATTACCAAATTCTTCTTCCCTTTACAAGACTTTACTCTCTTGAGCAAGAGTTTGAAGATGATGATTATTTTTTTCACATAATCATTAGTTTTCCCCACTGATGGTTAGAGTCTGCAAAATATGTACTGGGACAGAGTCAGGCCAGAGGGTTACAGGAGAGTGGTCCTACTGGATTCCAGGAGGTGGGCAGATGTTAGCCCGCCCACATCTAAAGGACCTCCCCCCCAGCCTATGGTCCATCCTAGCACACCAAATGATTACTGGGGTCAAATAAAGAGAAAACAGGGACGGGTGTGGAGATCAGAGGGTCAAAACTAGGGAGCTGGATGGGGACATTGAGCAGAGAACCCCGGAGAGCATCCACTGCCCCCCGAAGGTCTCGAGAGAGCTAGCAGACACCGCCCAGTGGAATTCTGCCCAGATGCGTGAACAAATACAGGAGCAGAAATAGGCCCCACAGTCACAGGCCCCTCCCTCAGTCAACCTCTGCTCCCTAGTTACAGGAGAGTGGTAGAGGGGAAATATATTAGCTCTAGATTAAATAGGTCCAGGTTTCGAGGGAAAATTAGCATGGGCTAACCCAGAACCAGCAGGCACCTGATAGAATTAATCAGGGCAGTCAGACCAATTGAAGCACCAATTAAGAATCAGTTAAGACTGGTTACAAAGGTCTCCTCTTCTTTTAGCTTAGTGTGTGTGAGGAGTTGAGGAGCTGTGGAGAATCTGAGAGGAATAAGCATAAGCAGGTACCAGAAGGAAGAACCTATGGTAAGGAAGGATCTGGGGAAAGCTGTGGGGAAGTGACCCAGGAATTCATAGCTATCACACAGCTGATACTAAAAACCTCACAGGCAGCTGCTATCACAGGGTCCCTGGGCTGGAACCTGGTAAGGAGGACCCTTCCCCCAACTCCCCATTTCAATATTAGAAAGAGACTGGCTTTGGTACAAGAGTTTGTCTTATCCTTTACCACTTGGAGGAGCCACAGAGACTATGAAGTTTGGTTGTCCCTCTTTTTCCCGTGCTGGCCAATGATGAGAGTAGCTCAACAAACAGCAAGCTGGTGTCTAAATTGAGGGCTGCTTTGAGTCTCTGAAGCAAGTAGTCTGTCTGAAAGCATAGGACACACCAAGGTTGAGGAGGAGCTTTGTCACATTATGTATTTCCTATAAAACAGTGAAGAACACCATCAGCTGCGAACTGGCCTGATCTTCAGCATCATGCACCAAAACTAGTTTAATTTGATGTGCTGAGCAATGGATGTATATGGTGCAGACACTTTGTTTCCGTTGCCTGAATTATATTCTGTCATTTTTACTTATAGTCCTTCATGACTACAAGTCATGAAGAGAGAATGGTGAAGAGAAGAGAGAAATGGCAGAGAGAAAGGAGGATCAGGGCAAAACTGGGAGGCAAAGTCAAATCAGTATCTTAGATGCCTATATACAAATGCGAGAAGTATGGGTAATAAGCAGGAAGAACTGGAAGTGCTAATAAATAAGTACAATTATGACATTGTTGGCATCACAGAAACTTGGTGGGATAATACACATGATTGGAATGTTTGTATAGAAGGGTACAGCTTGCTCAGGAAGGATAGACAGGGAAAAAGGGAGGAGGTGTTACCTTATATATTAAAAATGATCACACTTGGAGTGAGGTGGAGATAAACATAGGAGACGGAAGTGTTGAGAGTCTCTGGGTTAGGCTAAAAGGGATTAAAAACAAGGGTGATGTCATGCTAGGAGTCTACTATAGGCCACCTACCCAGGTGGAAGAAGTGGATGAGGCTTTTTTTAAACAACTAACAATATCATCCAAAGCCCAAGATTTGGTGGTGATGGAGGACTTCAACTATCCAGATATATGTTGGGAAAATAACACAGCGGGGCACAGACTATCCAATAAGTTCTTGGACTGCATTGGAGACAACTTTTTATTTCAGAAGGTTGAAAAAGCTACCAGGGGGGAAGCTGTTCTAGATTTGATCCTAACAAATAGGGAGGAACTGGTTGAGAATTTGAAAGTAGAAGGCTGCCTGGGTGAAAGTGATCATGAAATCACAGAGTTCACAATTCTAAGGAAGGGTAGAAGGGAGAACAGCAAAATAGAGACAATGGATTTCAGGAAGGCAGATTTTGGTAAGCTTAGAGAGCTGATAGGTAAGGTCCCATGGGAATCAAGACTGAGGGGAAAAACAGCTGAGGAGAGTTGGCAGTTTTTCAAAGGGACATTATTAAGGGCCCAAAAGCAAGCAATTCCGCTGTGTCGGAAAGATAGAAAATATGGCAAAAGACCGCCTTGGCTTAACCACGAGATCTTGCATGATCTAAAAATAAAAAAGGAGTCCTATAAAAAATGGAAAGTAGGACAAATTACAAAGGATGAATATAGACAAAAAACACAGGAATGCAGGGGCAAGATTAGAAAGGCAAAGGCACAGAATGAGCTCAAACTAGCTACGGGAAAAAAGGGAAACAAGAAGACTTTTTATAAATACATTAGAAGCAAGAGGAAGACCAAAGACAGGGTAGGCCCACTGGTCAGTGAGGAGGAGAAACAGTAACAGGAAACTTGGAAATGGCAGAGATGCTTAATGACTTCTTTGTTTGGTCTTCACCGAGAAGTCTGAAGGAATGCCTAACATAGTGAATGCTAGTGGGAAGGGGGTAAGTTTAGAAGATAAAATAAAAAAAGAGCAAGTTAAAAATCACCTAGGATATGTCTACACTTGCAGCCTATTTTGGAATAGGGTTGCAAATGTAGGCATTCGGAATATTGCAAATCAAGCCCGGGATTTAAATATCCCACACTTGAGTTGCATCTTCCCGGCTAGGCGCCATTTTTGAAATTTACAAGCCCGGAATAACTGCCCGTGTCTACACACAGCAGTGAAACAGGCGTTCGAAATAAAGACCTATTTTGAACTACCTGTTAAACCTCATTGCAGGAGGAATAACAGGTAGTTCGAAATAGGGCTTTATTTCGAACGCCCGTTTCACTTCCGCGTGTAGACGCGGGCAGCTATTCTGGGCTTGTAAATTTCAAAAAATGGCACCCGGCCAGGAAGATGCAAATCAAGCGCGGGATATTTAAATCCCGGGCTTGATTTGCAATTCTGAATGCCTACATTTGCAACCCTATTCCCGAAATAGGCTGCAAGTGTAGATATACCCCTAGAAAAGTTAGATGCTTGCAAGTCACCAAGGCCTGATGAAATGCATCCTAGAATACTCAAGGAGCTGATAGAGGAGGTATCTGAGCCTCTAGCTATCATCTTTGGAAAATCATGGTAGACAGGAGACATTCCAGAAGACTAGAAAAGGGCAAATAAAGTGCCCATTTATAAAAAGGGAAATAAGAACAACCCAGGAAACTACAGACCAGTTAGTTTAACTTCTGTGCCATGGAAGATAATGGAGCAAGTAATTAAGGAAATCATCTGTAAACACTTGGAAGGTGGCAAGATGATAGGGAACAGCCAGCATGGATTTGTAAAGAACAAATCATGTCAAACCAATCTGATAGCTTTCTTTGATAGGATAACGAGTCTTGTGGATGTGGTATACCTAGACTTTAGTAAGGCGTTTGATACGGTCTCGCATGATATTCTTATCAATAAACTAGGCAAATACAACTTAGATGGGGCTACTATAAGGTGGGTGCATAACTGGCTGGATAACCGTACTCAGTAGTTATTAATGGTTCACAATCCTGCTGGAAAGGTATAACAAGTGGGGTTCCGCAGGGGTCTGTTTTGGGACTGGCTCTGTTCAATATCTTCATCAACGATTTAGATATTGGCATAGAAAGTACGCTTATTAAGTTTGCAGATGATACCAAGCTGGGAGGGGTTGCGACTAATCTGGAGGATAGGGTCATAATTCAAAATGACCTGGACAAATTGGAGAAATGGTCTGAGGTAAATAGGATGAAGTTTAATAAAGACAAATGCAAAGTGCTCCAGTTAGGAAGGAACAATCAGTTTCACACACACAGAATGGGAAGCAACTGTCTGGGAAGGAGTATGGCAGAAAGGGATCTAGGAGTTATAGTGGACCACAAGTTGAATATGAGTCAGCAGTGTGATGCTGTTGCAAAGAAAGCAAACATGATTCTGGGATGCATTAACAGGTGTGTTCTGAGCAAGACACGAGAAGTCATTCTTCCGCTCTACTCTGCGCTGGTTAGGCCTCAGTTGGAGTATTGTGTCCAGTTCTGGGCACCACATTTCAAGAAAGATATGGAGAAATTGGAAAGGGTCCAGAGAAGAGCAACAAGAATGATTAAAGGTCTAGAGAACATGACCTATGAAGGAAGGCTGAAAGAATTGGGTTTGTTTAGTTTAGAAAAGAGAAGACTGAGGGGGGACATGGTAGCCATTTTCAGGTATCTAAAAGGGTGTCATGAGGAGGAGGGAGAAAACTTGTTCATCTTGGCCTCTGAGGATAGAACAAGGAGCAATGGGCTTAAACTGCAGCAAGGGAGGTTTAGGTTGGACATTAGGAAAAAGTTCCTAACTGTCAGGGTAGTCAAACACTAGAATAAATTGCCCAGGGAGGTTGTGGAATCTCCATCTCTGGAGATATTTAAAAGTAGGTTTGATAAATGTCTATCGGGGATTGTCTAGAGAGTATTTGGTCCTGCCATGAGGGCAGGGGACTGGACTCGATGACCTCTCGAGGTCCCTTCCAGTCCTAGTATTCTATGATTCTATGAATTCTGGCCATAATACTGGCCTCATCATATCCCTGCCCAAACATAAGACAAAATATTAGTTAAGTAGTTACTCATCATCTGCCTTACTTACTGGCCAAAGCTCACAAATTCTTTTATATCTACTTTTCTTTTGATATGCTGCATATTGACAAAGTGCAGCCAATTGCCATTTGATCAACATAGATAATATCCATAGTTGCATCTACAATGACAGTAAAAATCTTAGTTTCTGTGCAGCTGTTAACCAACTATTCCTGGTTACTGGTGAACTTGTACATCTCTTATCCTCAAATTAAAGTGAAGATGAAAAATGGTAATTTGTAAGAAAAAATAATATTGTCTATTTGGTCTGTCACTTTCATTGAGCTTGCAGGAACCAAGCTGGACAAGCATACACAGTTGCCCAGGTGATAAAACTGAGTTCTGAAAGTGACTTTTATCATAGGGGAATGTCAAGCTGTGACAGGGCATCTGCCCTGCACTGCCCCTTTAAGGGCAAAACCCAGCCCTGAGCCAGGGCTGAGAGTGACGCCCTAGCTGAAGCGGGTATTGCTAATTAGGGCCCAACTGGGGGCTGTATAAAGAAGGGGCCCTGGAGGGAGAGGGAAGGACTTACTCTTGCTCTGTCTGGAAAGCAGAAGAGACCAGAGAGGAGGAGGAGGAGGCGGCGGCGGCAGCAGCAGAAGCAGAAGCAGAAGCAGAAGCAGAGTAGGGCTGGTGGGAAAGGCAGCCAGGTCTGGGGAAGCTCTTGCCAGGCAAGCTCCCAGGCTGCAAGGCCTGAGGCTACTAGGGCTGCAGAGAGGCAGCCAAGGTAAGCAAAGGCAGCAGGTCCACACCCCTTTGCCAGTGATGAGTGGCCGTTACAGACTGCAGTTGGCCCCTGAGGCAGGGGCTAGATGAACACTGACTGTGGGTCACTGAGGCAAGGAGGATATAGGGGAACTGGGTGTTCCCTGGGAGGGGAGGACCCTGGAGTGCAGCGACTGATAAACACACCCCTGGAAGGGGGTTGAGAGACACTGGAGCGGGCCCTGTCCTGAAGAGGACACCGCGGTTCAAGAGTGATGCAGGTCTGGACTGGAGAGTGAAGTGAGGACACGGAGAGACACCAGCCAGAGAGAGGCATCCAGTGAGCAAACAAAAGCTAATTCCCAGTACCACCAGCAGGAGGCGCTGTGGCGGTGAGTCCATCCCATGACACAAGCCCATTTCAGCAGGAAAACTGCTTTGATTCACTTCATTGCTGATGGATGGGGCCTTTGGTTTTGTTCTTTTCAAGTTCATCTTTTCAAGTTCAAGTTCAGTGACTTTTGGAACCAAACTACATTTCCTGATCACAGCTCCTTTTAGCATCAGAGAATTCCCAGTTGCTGTGACGTCTGTTGGGGTAGGAAACTTCTGTTACTACCACCCACTACTGTGCCTTCTCAAATGCTGTGGAACTTTGCCAAGACATTGCAGCACAGTGGGTGTGGGTCCCCTGGGACGCCTATAAAAATGAGGCTGTTGGTGCACAATAGTTTTAGACGCACACAACCCATGCAATTGCATCAGCCCTCAAACAGCAATAGGCCCCCTTGCCATGGTGACTGAGTCAATTACTTATAAAGGTGGGACCCCAGAACAGAGTGTGTGTGTTGGCGAGAGATGGCAGTGGCAGAGAAATAGCTAGTGCAGCTGCCGAGGGCCCCTGCAACATCTATCTGATGCAGGCTGCTGCCATTGTTTGTGGCCTGCTAGAACTGCTAGGGAGAGCCATGCATTTGTCCCCGTTGCCCACATTTGAATTTGCCTGCGGAATGAGCCTCCAAAATGGTGGCTCTGCCATAAATTCTGATTAGTGGGACTTCCAATGTCAGAGCCTCCTCTTTTGCTGCCAGGGCAAATTCAAATGGAGGCTCTGTGGCTTCTCATCACCCTGTCCTGATGGGCCAGATGGTCTGGTCTCCCTCAGGTCAGGCACAGAATTGGGATTACTGGCTCTCTTGAGAGCAACACAGACACTGAACTAGCTCAGCCCAAGGAGAGTTCAGCTGTAAGGGCTCAGCACTAGGGATGTAAGCGACTACTTGAGTAGTCAGCTACCTGATAAGCTTAGGCTCATCCGTTAGTCGAGTGACTACCCAGTTACTGTTGCTGCAGCAAAAGTAACTTTGAGTTTCTTGAATATTGTACATTTAAATTCTCAGCCATAACAATCTTAATTTTATTTGTTGCACAGAGTATTACATCAATTAAAAGTTTTCAGCTCTATAAATGATAGAGACATATTCCTTGCAATGTCAAAAACATAAAACAGTAGCAGGATATGAACTGTTGAAAAACAATTTTCTCAGTATTCTCACTGTATACTGTCCACTTATACAGAATATTTCCTGCTTTATTAATGGGCAGCATGTTACTTTTTCAAGGTAATACATTGCATAACAGCATTTTTAAAAAGTAGAACATTTGATCATTCTATTAAAGAAGTGTTTCTCAACCTTTTTTTATAAAGTACCTCTTTAAAAAAAAAAAAAAGTACCCCCAATGCACCCACCCTTCCCCCAGAGCTAGGCACTGCCAGCCCCTCCGCTCTAACCCAATGCACCCACTCCACCCCCAGATCCAGGCACCGCCAGCCCCTCCACTCTAACCCAATGCCCTTCCCCTCCCCCAGAGCCAGGCCCCCCCATCTCTTTGCTGTAACTCAATGCCCCTCACCTTTGAAGTGTCCACTCCTGCCACACTGCCCTGCCTTGGCAGCTTGACTGCAGGGAGCAAGTGCCTGGCCAATGCCAGGCTCACCGCGTGGGGCTGTGCACTCCCAGCCCAGTGCCCCCTTATTGTGGCACCCGGGGGTAACATACCCCCTGCTCGCCCCTCACTACACCACTGCTGCGGGGGGGGTCCTTTGGAGCAAAGCTTATTGTACTGCTTCACCGCCTTTTAGCTCCTCTCCACAGTGCCAAGGGGAAGGGGCGATGGGGATGCATTGTACTGAGCTTCTGGCGGGGGTGGGGGTAATGTGAGTCTCCAGGTTCAGCTGGAGCACCCCAGGGAGGCTGCTGGAGAGGAAACGAACTGGGAGAGGCAGCCGTGGAAGTGATTTTTTTTTTTCTCCTCTCCCAAACCTGCCCCCCAACTTGGAACTGCCCTGGGTCTCACTGGAGCTGTCTCAGCCACATGTTTTTCCCACCAGCACTGGGGCGCATGCATAGAGTGGCTGTTAACATCCAGGCGCACGGCTCCGAACATTCAATTTGACAGGCACATGCTGCCGCCCCCTCACTGATCCTCTTTGCTGGGCACAATCCCGGACATTTTTTGCCAAATTTCACTTGTGTTGATATACCCCCCAGACTTCTCGCGTACCCCTAGGGGGGCGTGTACCACTGATTGAGAAACACTGTATTAAAGGACAGAAGAAAACAGCGGCTTACTGAAAAATAAAGTTAAATAATTGCTTTACCCAAAGGAAGAGTTCGGTTGCATACAGGTATTTGGTCTCCCAGGAAAGCTTCTGATCTCTTACAGCTGATAGTTTTAAAACCTTTTGATTTTCATTTCAAAATAGTTTCTCTCCCAAACCACAAATTATATTTTTTACTATTAATGGATTGGTCTATGGTAGCTCCTTTCAAAAGCAGGAAACAGAATCTGTTGGTGATATAACTGTATCAGGAATCAACAACAGAAATAGAAGCATTCATATTTAGCTACTTTAAAATTATGTATGGTTTTTATAAATTAATATTATAAACACTAAGATAATCTTTCTCCTACTGAAATGTTCAGTTTTGCCATTCCCTCTATTGGGAGCCACAGCTACACTTTATTTAATTAAATAAGGAACAGAAAGATATATTTTTTATTAGAAACTGCTAAGTTGTGCTGATTATATCCAAGTGATCATATCAGATTTAAAAGATCACTGTGTAAGGGCCTGATTTTTCAAACTGATGCTTGGATATGGTTCCTTAGAATGGAGTTCCATTGATTTTAATTGAATTCAGAGTAGGGCTCTGTGTGTATGATCTGGAAACAAATCCATACACTTTATTGTTAATTTGGCCTTTCTGTTCAACCTTTCAATTCTAAAAGTACTGAGAATAAATCATCGTCACAGAAGTAAGGCATTCCAGCTGCCACTAATCAAACAGGAAGATCCTGTTTATCTCACATGCTTAATCTGTCAATCTAATTTTCCATTAGGGTTCTAGAGATGAGCAGATTTTCAAACTCTCTTGCTGGCTGCATGTCTTCTATTATAATTACATACAAAAAGCTACATTAAAAGAATATTGGTGTTGCGAACCAAGCGCTCAAGTTAGAAAATGTTCAGGTGACCTTAATTTGTTTCTCTTGTGCATTTGTTACTTTTGTAAGAATTCTATGCCAAATTAAAAATATATTTAAAAAAATGCACATAATTTCAAATTCTGAATTTTTTGGTCAAAATACAATATAATCACACAAGTTTCAATTATTTTTGGTCACTTATTTCAAAATACCTGTTAGTAAGTATGTCTGTAACAAAGATTCAGGAAGTGTTTTCTGACATGGTTTCCTTACTAGAAATATTAATATATAACTGAGTAATAATTAATTTAAACTATAATACAGAACCATATTTCCCATCCCCCCCAGAAGCCATGCAAACAGTTGAGGGAGTCAGGGGTAAGGGGGGAACTGAGGGAAATAATTGCTGTGAAGAAGGCTGGGTGTGAACTTGGAGGGTTTTTGGGTATGAGTGGGAAAAGTATGGAACAGATTTTTGGGGGGAGCAGGGAGGGATTGTTAGGGAGCTCCACCCATGCAGATCCTGGCTGACCCTCAGCTTCTCCCATTCAGTCAGGCACAGCTGCCACTGTCCCCATGTGTTTTTGCACCCTGTCCAAATGTGTCCCTCCACTCAGACACCCACTCTCCTGCATGCCCCTGTGGCCCTGTGCTTCCCCTCCCATTCTTCCCTTGCCCCAGTCTGTCCTCCATCAACACTTACCAGCCCTTGTGTGATCCCCAACCCCCGCAGCCCCACACTGTCTATCTCTCCATAGTTCCTATCTTCTGACCTGGCTCTATAGGCACTCTGAAGAAGGCTCTGCAGGCTCTCTTTTCCCTAGCTGGCTGGAAACTGTTGCTTTGTTCTATTGGCATAGTGCCATCTGGTGGGGAAAAGGCAGAAGTGCAGCAAATCGCTAGTCAAAATTAATTTCTGCTCAGGTTGCTCTGTTCTAGCTCCATATTGCCCTCAGGTGGGCAAAAGGCAGAACTGTATCAATTCTATGGAAGAATGTTTTTTCTGAACAAATAATTAAAAATATGCATGACACATGCACTGGTACAGAAGTCCCTCAGGAGTAATATGCATTATGATTTAGTCTTTAATTACATGATCACATGCTATATTTTTCACAGGACTCCTGCCTCATTCCATACACACAGGATGGATGATGCTCACTGAACAAACAACTTTACTTACTGTGTACCATTCAAACTCTGCTTTTAAATTAGGGATGTGAATGACTACTCAACTACCCTATAAGCATATGCTTAAAGGGTTGGCGAGTAGTGACTTGACTAGTTGCCCCCTCCCCCGCTTTGCTGCCTCTATCAGAGGCAGTAAGGGAAGGGAGCAGGAGCTGCGGGGAGCCAGCTTAAAAGCCAGTTCCCCAAGCACCATCTCCGTGGGGGGTAGGGGAGGTAGAGATGTTCCGACTGCTGAGCCTCACCCTTTGAAATGTATAAGAACCACCTGTGGCTCTTGTACATTTCAAAGGCAGAGGTGCAGTGGGATAACGAGTGCCCCCTTATCAACTAATTGAAATTCCATCAACTACTCAGTTAGTTGATTGATCAAAATTTAACATCCCTATTTTAAATACTGAATTATTGATTTCCTCATGGGCTTTTCTGTGGTGTCCAACACTGCAGCCTCTAAGTGCTTAAAAACATGAATGAATTTATCTTTACAATGCTCCTATGAAATTAAGGAGTAGTGATATGCCCTTTTGACTAGTGGAGAGCTGAGAAATAAAAGCATTAATGTCAAAAGTGCCTGAATTTTGGATGCCTAATTTGAGATGCTTATGACCTGATTTTTTTCAGGCAGTGATATTAATTCACAGCACAATTTTCATTGACTTCAGTTGCAGCTCTAAGTGCTCAACACTTCTGCAGAAAAGATACCAGTTGCCTCCCAGAAAATGAAGAACACACAGTTGGTGACCATGAAAAGTTCAGATTTAATGACTTGCCCAGCATCACACAGAAAGAATTATGGCAGAGGTAGGCATAGGATCTGGTTCTTCAGGTTAGCATTAATCTACTTAAACCATGAGAGCATCCTTTCAGTTTTGGCAATTGCCTATTTCATTCACTGCACACTTTCCAACTTCCTCAAATGAGGTTGGGTCCTACATAACAGCCTAATTTGTAAAGCACACTAAGGAAATGTGTTTTAGATAAAATCACTGTGTGAGGGGTGTTGAAAGGACATATTCAGAAAGATTAGTTATCAATGGTTTGCTGTCAGACTAGGAGGATGTATTTAGTGGGTCACTCTTGATCTGGTACTAGTCAATATTTTCATTAATGACTTGGATAATGGAGTGGAGACTATACTTATAAAATTTGCAGATGACACCAAGCTGGAAAGTTTGCAAGCACTTTAGAGGACAGGAATAGCATTTAAAATGACTTTAAGTTGGAGAATTGGTCTGAAATCATCAAGCAGAAATTCAATAAAGGTGAGTGCAAGGTATACTTAGGAAGGAAAAATAAAATTAATAAATACAAAAATAGGCAATAACAGGCTAGGCAGTAGTAATGCAGAAAAGGATCTGGGGGTTATAGTGGGTCTCAGATTGAATATGATTTAACAATGTCACACAACTGCAATAAAGGCCAATAGCATGCTGGGTATGTAAGACCTAGGAAGTAACAGTTCTGTTCTGGTTGGCACTGGTGGGGTCTCTGCTGGAATACTTTATTTAGTTTTGGGTGCCAGACTTTAAAAAAACATATGGACAAGTTGGTGAGAGTCATGAGAGAGCAACAAATGTAATCAAAGCTTAAAACACGACTTATGAGGAAAGGTTAAAATAACTGGGTACATTTTGTCTTGAGAAAAGATTAATGGGGGACCTGATAATAGTCTTCAAATATATTAAGAGCTGTTATAAAGAGGGCAGGGATCTATTGCTCTCCATGTCTGCTGATGGTATGAAGTAATTGGCTTAACCTGCAGCAAAGGAGATTTAGGTTAGCAGTTAGGAAAAATTTTCTAGCCATAATTAAGGCTGCGAGTCTGTCATGAAAGTCATGAATTCCGTGTCTTTCCAGGACTTCCATGACCTCTGCAGTGGCCAGTGTGGCTGACCCCAGGGCTACCTGAGCAGCTGGGGTGGTCATGGGCCACTTGCTTCTTGAGTGACCCCAGGCAGCTGGTCCCGGGAGCTACCTCAGAGCAGTGGTCCAGAAGCAGTGGCCCCTGGAACACTCTCAGAGCAACAGACTATGGGAGCACCTGTCACTGTCCCCCTTCCCCCCAGCACTGAACATTTATTTAGGTTATTTTTAATAAAAGTCACGGACAGTTCTCTGGCTGTGACTTTATAATTATTGCCCATGACCTGTCTATATAAAAATATCTGAGACTAAATCAAGCCTTAGCCATAAGGATAGATAAGCACTGGAATGGGCTTCCAAGGGAGGTTGTGGAATCCCTGTCATTAGAGGTTTTAAAGAACAGGTTAGATAAACACCTGTCAGATGATCTAGGTTTACTTGGTCCTGCCTCAGCATAAAGGGGATGTGCTAGATGACCTCTTAATAACCCTTCCAGACCTATATTACTCAGTGAAGAGAGAGAAACAATAACAGGAAACCTGAAAATGGCAGAGGTGCTTAATGACTTTTTTGTTTCCGTTTTCGTCGAGAAGATTGATGGTGACAGGATGCCTCACATAGCGAGTGGTAGTGGAAATGGGGTAGGTTTAGAAGTTAAAATAAAAAAAGTTAAAAATCGCTTAGAAAAGTTAGATGTCTGTAAGTCACCAGGGCCTGATGGAATGTATCCTAGAATACTCAAGGAGCTGATAGAGGAGGTATCTGAACCTTTAGCTATCATTGAAAAATCATGGAAGTCAGGAGAGATTCCAGAAGACTGGAAAAGGGGCAAATATAGTGCCCATTTATAAAAAGGGAAATAAGAACAGACTAGTCAGTTTAACTTCTGTTCCAGGGAAGCTAATGGAACAAGTAATTAAGGAATCCAACTGCAAACATCTGGAAGATAAGGTGATGGGTAACAGCCAGCATAGATTTGTAAAGAACAAATCATGTCAAACTAATCGGATAGCTTTCTTTGAAAGGATAGCAAGCCTTGTGGATAAGGGAGAAGTGGTGGACGTGGTATATCCAGACTTTAGTAAAACATTTGCTATAGTCTTGCATGATCTTATCAATAAATGAGGGACATACAACCTAGATGGGGCTACTGTAAGGTGGGTGCATAACTGGCTGGATAACATTTCTCAGAGAGTAGTTATTAATGGCTCAGTCATGCTGGAAGGGTATAACAAATGGGGTTCTGCAGTGATGTGTTTTGGGACCAGTTCTGTTCAATATCTTCATCAACTATTTAGATATTGGCATAGAGAGTATGCTTATTAAGTTTGCAGATGCAACCCCTCCCAGCTTGGTATCAAGTGCTTTGGAGGATAGGGTAATAATTCAAAATGATCCGGACAAATGGGAGAAATAATCTCAGGTAAATAGGATGAAGTTTAATAAGGACAAATGCAAAGTATTCCACTTAGGAAGGAGCAATCCATTTCACACATACAGAATGGGAAGTGACTGTCTAGTAAGGAGTACTGCAGAAAGAGATCTAAGGGTCATAGTGGACCACAAGCTAAATGAGTCAACAGTGTGACACTGTTGCAAAAAAAGAAAACATGATTCTGGGATGCAGGGCCGGATTAAGGGGGAGCGAGCCGGGCAGCTGCCCGGGGCGCCAACCTATGGGGGGCGCCTGATGGCAGCTGTAAGGGGTGCTGTGCACCCAGCTGCACGGCGCCCCTTAGAGATGCCATTAGGCGCCGCGCGCCCGAGGCTGGGGGCCGCGTGGTGCCCCTTAGAGCTGCCATCAGGCACTGTGTGCCTGGGAACAGGGGCCGCGCGGTGCCCCTTAGAGCTGCAATCAGGCGCCACGTGCCTGATTGCAGCTGTAAGGTGCGCAGCGCCCCGGGGGGCGGGGCCACGCAGGCGCCGTGCGCCTGGAGGCAGAGCCGCGCATGCGCATGCGTCGAGCCGGCCCTGCTGGGATGCATTGACAGGAGCGTTGTGAGCAAGAAATAATTCTTCTGCTCTGCTCTGCACTGATAGGCCTCAGTTGGAGTATTGTGTTCAGCTCTGGGCACCACATTACAAGAAAGATGTGGAAACATTGGTGAAGGTCCAGAGAAGAGCAACAAGAATGATTAAAGGTCTAGAAAACATGAGCTATGAGGGAAGACTGAAAGAATTGGTCTTATTTAGTGTAGAAAAGCGAAGACTGAGAGGGGACATGATAGCGGTTTTCAAGTATCTAAAAGGGTATTACAGGAAGAGGAGGGAAATTGTTCTCCTTGGCCTCTGATGACAGGATAAGAAATAATGGGCTTAAATTGCAGCAAGGGAGGTTTAATTTGGACATTGGGAAACATTTCCTAATTGTTAGGATGGTTAAGCACTGGAATAAATTGGCTAAGGAGGTTGTAGAATCTCCCTCACTGGAAATATTCAAGAGCAGGTTCGATAGACATCTATCAGGAATTATCTATATGGTGCTTGGTCCTTCTCTGAGGGCAGGGGGTTAGACTCGATGACCTCTCAAGGTCCCTTCCAGTTCTAATGTTCTATGATTCTACATTTCTAGGGTTTATGGCTATACAACCTTAATCTCCAAGCACTGTCTGTCTTGAGAATAGAATGAGGCAGGGATCCTATGATAAAATTAATATTTGATCATGTCACTGGATACTGTAGCATAATGCACAAGGATCCCATTTCAGGATGGCAGGGGGTGGGAGGTACAGTCACTTCTTCCCCTAAGAGCTCTTCCCCTTCTCTTCATGATCAGGGAGCAAGAAGGAAGTACACAGTTTGCATGCATTTCTCTCACTCCCAGCTGGTAAGGGGAGAGGGCAGAGGAGTAAGTGATGTAAGCTGCATACTTCCCCTTACTCACTGATGATGATGAGAAGAGGAATAAAAGCAAGCAGCATCCTGGTATGTGTGGCTGTAAACCCCAACCCCCTCACTCCAGAAATGGCACTCTTGATAATGTGTACATTAAAAATTCCCCACTGTCAATGTTTGGAGCCCTAATGTCGACAAGAGCTGGTCAGAAAATCTTTTGTCAAAATGTTTTTTCCACGGAAGATGCCATTTTGGTCAATATCAAAACACTTGGATGATTCTTGGGGCCAGTCTTACTCGGTATTATTATTAATGACTTTGGCACAAAAAGTAGAAGTGTGAAAACAAAATCTGTTGATAATACAAAGCTGCGAGGCATCGTTCATACAGATGAGTAAGAACATGATACAGGAAGATCTGGATGACTTTGAAGACTGGAGTGACAGAAAAGATACGAAATTCATGTGCAAGGTTATGGGTGTAATAATAAGAAAGTCTGCCACAAGATGGCGGGGTTATCAGTTGGAAGTGACCGAGGAGAACAGAGACCTGATGTGTGGGTTGATCAGAGCATGGTCATGAGTCTGGCTATGATTTTGTCAAGGAGGTCACAGAAGATATGGCATCCTTCACTTCGAGACCTCCGTGACTTGAGCTCATTGACTGGGAGCTGCAGGGTCCCTTGTTGCCTATAATAGTGGGAGTGGCAGGGGCCCCTTGGGATCTCTGAGCTGCTGTGGGCAGTGGGGTAGCCACAGCTCTTGGCTGCCATGAGGAGGTCTGAATTGAGCAGCTCCAGGTTGCTGTGGGTAATGGCCCCCTGAGAGCTTCAAAGTGCTACAGTTGAGGGAAGGGGGACACTGCCAGCTGCCTGATGAGCTCTGAGCCACTCCTGGCTGCTGTGGGTACAGGGGGCCCCATAGAGCTCTGAGCTGCTGCAGGTGGTGGTGGGGACCCTGTAGGTTCATCCACAGAGGGCAGCAGAGGCCTGTTGCAACTCCCAGCTGCTGCAGGCATTGGGAGGACTCCACAGCTTCCCATTTTATCATGGATGTTTTTACTGAAAATCACGGACTGGTCACAAGCTTCTGTGAATTTTTCTTTATTGCCCACAACCTGTCTGTGACATTTTGTAAATATCCATGACAAAAGTCTTAGCATTACTATAAGCCATCAATGTGATACAGGCAAATGCAATCAAGTATATATTAGATAAGGCCTTTCCAGTATGGATAGAGAAGTATTAATCTCGTTGCACGAGGCACTGGTAAGACCTCATTTGGACTGCTGTGTACAGTTCTGGTCATCTGTGTTCAAATCATCGCTTTAAACTGGAATAGGTACCGAGAAGGGCTCTCAGGATGATCAGGGGAATAGAAGGCCTATCTTGGAGAGAAGATTAGAAGAACATGGTTTGTTTAGTTGATGGAAGAAGTAATTTGAGGGGGGAATCTGATTGCTTTCCATAAATACATTGAGAGGAAATACCAGGAAGAGTGAAGAGCTATTTAAACAAAAAGACAATGCTGTCACAATAATAAATGGATATAAATTGGGCCAGAACAAATGCAGTTAGATTAGAAGACAATTTCTAATTATTAGAGGGGGGAGGCTCTGGAACAGACTTCTAATAGGAATCATGGGTGCAAACAATTTAGTTTAACAAGAGCAGTGGCATAGCAAGGGTGTTATGAGCCTAGAGGCAAAGGCAAAATTTGCGCCCACCCGCTGCTGTGCGGCAGGCCCCCGAACCTGGCGCACGGCTGAGCCCGACCCTGGGAGAAGGAGGGGAGCTTGTACCGCTTCTTCACCTGCCCCCTCCAGTTTGGGGCCAGGGCCCCGCATGCACTAACCTGCCAGCGGAGATGGAGGAGGGTCGGGCTGGGGGCGAGAGGCAGGGAGGAGGCTCCAGCCGGCGGCAGCAGGTGGAGGAGGAGCAGGTGAGCCAAGGGATGACAGGGGGAGTTTAGGGGGACTAAATTGGTGATCCCCCCTAGCATGGAACCTGGGGGAAACTGCCCCCCGTCTCCCTCGCTATACCCCTTAACAAGAGAGCTGGACAAATTTATGAATCAATTTGTTCACAGTTCGTGGTACTAATAGGCAGGACTCAACAGCCGTGGGGCTCACTTCAAGTTTGTCCTATGTTCCTAAAGCTCATGCTTAGTGTTTCAGCTGGCCACTGACAGGGGTCAGGAAGGGATCATCCCCTGCCAATGTATTTTGGGAGGGGTTTATCTTCTTTCTCCTGAGCATCAGAAGATGGCCATGGCTGGAGATGGGACATTTGGGGGAGATGGCAGCAGGGCTCTGGGGTGGAACTAAGTATTCTTTCTTTGTTGCATGGCTGGCTGAGTCTTGTTCCTATGCTTAAGAGTTAACTGACGGCCATATTGGGATCAGGAAGGAATTTTCCGTAAGGTCAGATTGACAGTGGCTTTTGGCTTTTAATTTTTACCTTCCTGTTTAACGTGCAGGTGCAAGTCACTTGCCAAAATTGCCTGGGTATATCTTATTTAACCATTTCCTTGCCATTGCAAAGGCTTTAGGCACCAGTACTTCTTGGTTTCTACTATTTTTTGCCTGTGACACATAATAGTCTAGTCTCTCATGGGCTGCAGTACTTTGGTCTCATTTCAATTGTTGGGTACATGTGTGGGTGGCCTGTGTGCACAGGAGATCAGTCTAGATCTAGGACAGGCAAAATATGACCTGCAGTCCAGAGCTGGCCCACCGAGCTGCCAGATCCAGCCTGCAGCCCAGCAGAAGCCTCAGGCAGGCTCCCTGCCTGCCCTGCCCCTGCACACTGCTCAGAGTGGCAGGCTGCAGGGGCCAGGTGCCTCTCTAAGTGCTGCTGTGAGCCAGCGGGAAGGGGAGAGACTTCACACACTGTCCTGCCCGCAGTCCTTCCCTCCCGGCCCCGGGCAATGGGAGCTGCCTGTTTGCAGCCACACATGAAGTACCTCTCTTCCTGCCAGGGCTCATGGCGCTCAGAGCAGCACATGGCCCCCACAGCTGGCCACTCTGGCTACGTCTAGACTGCAAGCCTCTTTCAAAAAAGAGCATCTAGACTACAACCAGTACTTTCGAAAAAGCAAGCCACTTTTCTGAAAGACAGCACCCAGGCAGTCTGGATGCTCTCTTTCAAAAAAGCACAGTTTGCATTACATTGCGCCTTTTTTCGAAAGAGCACTTTTGAAAAAAGGCGTTCTTCCTTGTAAAACGAGGTTTTCTGCAGTCAAAACAACTGCCGTGTTCTTTCGATTTACTTTCGAAAGAACGCAGCAGCAGTCTAGACGCAGGGGAAGTTTTTTCCAAAAAAGGCTACTTTTTCCAAAAAAACCCTGTAGTCTAGACACACCCTCTGAGTGGCACATGGGGGTGGGGCAGGCAGGAATATGACAGAGGGGCCTGCTTGGCTGCTGGCGGAGAGCTGCTTAAGTAGGTGTCTCCTGGCCAGAGCCTGCCTCTGGCACCCCAGCCCCTGCCTCCCGCAACCCTTTGTCCTGCACCCCACAATCCATACCCTTTGCACCTCTGTTCTTGCATCCATATCCGTACCCAGACTCTGCACCCCAATCCTCTGCCCCAGGTCTCAAATGAAATCCCTGCACCCCTGCCTCCCAGACCTTACACTCCCTCCTATACCCCTCCTCCAAGTCAGAATCCTCTTCTAAACCCATACCCCCTCCCAGTCCCTGCATCCCATTCCCCTAGTCCAGGTCACAACCTACTCTTGTTCTAGGTCATAACCCAAACCCCTGCACCTTCTCCACCCCTACCCCAGGTCACAACCCCTTTCCAGACCCTGCACCCAGTGTTTTCTCTAAGCTGCATGGCAGCACAGCTTCATAGGTGATTAATCAGCCCCACCCAGTCAGAGGCTCAGGGCAGGGCTGATTAATCACCTGTTGCGCAGCTTAGAGGGAACACTGCCTGCATCCCCTCCTTCAGGTCAGAATTTTCTCCTGCACCTATACCCATACCCCCTCCCAGGCCTCACAACCCATCTTGTATCCCAATCCCCTACCCTGAGTTCCCTTCTGTACCCAACTTCCATCCCAAACCCCGCACCTACTCCATAAATATTGTGGAAGAGTGCAGTCCTTGACCACTTACCAAATTCTTGGAGTGGCACCCCCCATCAAAAATTATTGCTCACTCCATCTAGATTAAGCTCAGTCTGAGAGAAACTGAGGTGATGCTTCTGGGAAGAGACAAGCAATTGAAGAACGTACTGCTTCCCATTCATCAGACTGCATTGAGAGCATGTGCTCTAAAATTGAGAGTCTTCAGTCTTAGTGTTCTCTTATGCTCTCTCGTGTTCAGATAGCTTGGACTTAAAAAAATGACTTTTCCCATTTCTGGATGGCAAGAAGACTGCATCTCTACCTGCCAGATTCAAGCTTAGTCATAGTGAGCTACACATATGTGATCTTCACGCTTCATTACTGTAATTTGGTGTACCTGTGTATGAAACCACCATCTTAAAAAAAGCTATAGTTGGTTCACAACACAGTAGTCTGTCTCCTTAGCAACACAGGCCACTGAGAGCGCACTACTTCAATGATCTGCAGTCTCCTTTATGGCACCAGATTCTTCGGAGAGCCAATGAAGAGTGCAGAGCAGAGAGAGAGAAATCTGTATAGACTTTATAATTGTCTGAGATGCCTAAATATCTTGGTGATGGAAATGGTGTAAAAACCTATATAGAGTCAAAGATGGAGGTTAGAAAAGTCCATAATATTTTGTGTGAAGCTTCAAATGAAGTTTCCGCTGTTAATTTATGCATATTTCAATAATAAATCACCCTGCACTTATGAACTGCATTTCCCCCCTGCTGGGAACCTATCCGTCTCAACAGTGTCTCACAGGTGGAGGGGAAAGACATTTAGGCATGTTAGTCAAACATGCTCATTTATTGTGTCTGTTGGCTGGGAAGTCAAGGGTGAAAATGTAACAGTTTAGATAAGTGAACACAAATCTTAAGAACAAACTTATAAGGAAAAAAAATGTCCTTCGTTTTTAATGTACTTTAACCTTGACCTAATACTGAAAAAACTCAGCAAGAATAAAATACAGTATGTGTAGACATAATTCATTAGATTATGGCACCTTAGATAGTGGTAAGTATTGAAAAAGCAAAGGATAAATAAAATATCTTCCTGCTTTTTTTTTCTTTTATACAGCTGTTGCACACCAATTATTCCTTATGGTATTCTCTGACTTAACCCTTGGAAGTCTTATAGTCTCCAAACTTAGGTGATCAGGAGGATGTTTACTGTGTAATGTCCAAAACATTTAGCTCTTATGGTCCTTGATTCTTCACTAATTTCAGAAGATTCTTGACAGTTTGATATTAGGGATGGCCTCTTGCTTTTTCCCCTCATTTCTCATTGTCATGATTGATATGATGTATATGATTAAGTAGTTCCTTTTTATGGGCCCTAATGAATTAGGAGCCATGCTTTGACCCAATGCATAAATAACCAGTCAACTGTACTCTGATTTGTGACACAGTTCATGTGCTACTTCTGAGGGCATTCTGCAGGAAAACTAAAAATTCTGCACTAAAATTAAAAATTCTGCACACAATATTTTGAAACTCTGCAGAATTCTGCAAATTTGATTTCCCCAATAAATATAGAGGCTCCAGCATGGTATTGGGGAGCACAGCCTACTGGTTCCACACATGTGGGAGATCATGGCTGGCTCCCCTGGGACACAGACTGAGTGATGAGGCTGCGTCCAATCCTGACACAGCACAAGGACCAGGCCTGCTGCAGAAACACCACAGGGCCCCATCCTTTTGTGCCAAGTGCACCAGGTATGGGCAGACAGGCTCAGCAATGCAAGATCCAAGGTGGATCAGAGGAGGCATAGATGTACGGGGGCTGGGCAGATAGGGGAGCAGCTCCCTGTACAGTGATCCCTCCCCTTTGCAGCTGAAGAGCAATGATACAGGAAGTACATGGGGGGCAGGGGAGTTTGCATAGCTTCCTACAGCCAGGAGAAAAATCTTGGTGGATCTCACATGACCACATATGCCATGTAGGGGAAGAGGAAGTCCTGTCCTCCTGATCCCAGTTGGTATTGGTAGCTGAGCCTAGCACTGAGTCTTACCCAATCCTACCCCCTGCTCCACCAGGGCTGGCCTTACCATGAGGCGAACTGAGGCGGCCGCCTCAGGTGCCAGACTGGGGGGCCGGGGTGCCACTAGGACCCAGAGTATAGAAAATTGTGTCTGATGCTGGTGCATATGTATTCTCTCTGCTCTAGATGCACAGAGATGGTGGAGTGCCATGAGAGGCGTAGAACAGGAAGAAGGCAGAATTGAGACCTTTCAAAGTTTTGGCCCAAGCGAGGGGGCATGGGGGCGTCATTTGAGCTCCCCGCCTCAGGTGCCAAAATGTTGTGGGCTGGCCCTGTGCTCCACAGTGGTCTACCTCTCTGATAGCTGCTCTGCACACCTAAAACATACTGCTGAGGAGGGTCTCATGACTACTCTTGTAGCTTCCCTTTGCTTCACCATCAGAAAGTTGTTGTTTTTTGCAGAAAAGCAAAGAAGTCTGTGGGGGACATAAATTCTGTGCATGTGCAATGGCACAGACCCAGGATGTACAGATTATTTTGTACAGAGAGGGATAAATCAATTTAGGGAGAGGTGCAGAAGTTTTTTTGTGAGGAGGTGAGTGTCTCACATGCACAAATGTGCATACAGATCATGTCCTTGACCGCTAGGCTTAATGACAAGAAAAACATTCACATGTTCTGTCCAGGAAGGTGTCTGCATCTGTCTCGTTGATTTTGGTCGTCAGGTGGCAGGCTGGGATGGAAAATGTGTGTTAAATTCCCACCCTGTTGCATGCATGTTTTCTGGTGGGAGCTGACATGCAGAACCCTGACAGAATTTGGCCTCAGTATCACTCATGTTATGTTTTATGTCCCCTGCTAATTAAACCAGAATTACAGGATGTTATGGGCCCAATTTCAATCAATAGTTGTACCCAGTTACATAGAGCTGAATTTGGCTCTCTTGGCATTAGAACATGCTATGAAAATGATCTAGCAATTTTTATTATTTCAAGTTACCAAACTTGTTTTACCCAAGGCAAAATTAGGAGCCACTGGTATTATAAAATAACTGAGTCAGAGTCTGTTGCAATAAAAAAACAGATTAGTTTGTTGTGTTTATGTGTGTTCTGATGTGAAATAAACCAATCCATTATGACTTTTTTGTGTTTCTAGGGATGTGCTCTTTTTATGCAGAATTTGCAAAAGCAGACACAGTTCACTGATGTTTATTAGCGACCTTGTCTTATCCTCTGAATTATAGGCAGTCTGCTTTGAACATGGGGAAATGCTACTAAGAGTCATGATGTGGGTGTTCAGATTTTTTTTGTAGTTTAACCTCTGCAAGGCCCTTCTACAGTCTTAGAGTTGAAAAGAGGGAAACTGAATTATGGGTGTTTAAGCTGAAATATTTATAGAAGCAATTTTTTTATTTTAAAAATAGCATTTGTGCCTGAGAAGATCAGATGTGCTACTTCAATATGAAAAACAAAACCAGATTTTAGTGGATTTTATTAATAGCAACTGCATGACATTCGGTAATATAATATTATTTTAAGTGTTCCCCCTAGTTTGGCATATAGGGTGCTGGCTTAAAGTATAATACTCGATGGTTTTTAAAACATCAAAGAATAGGTCAGAACAAAATATGATTTTTTTAAAAAAAATTCCCCATAATATTATAAAGCCAAACAATGCAATCACCTGTTCATTTTTGTAAATGGGAGAGAGGTATATAGGGGGCCAACAGTGAATAAAAGGCACAGCATCTGTTAAAACAGACTTTCAAACAAAACAAGAGACAGTGATGTTAGCAGCAGCAGTTTGGTCAATATAAGGCATGTCTACACTATGAAGAAGATCGACCTTCCAAAAGTCGATCTTCTAGCATTCAATTTAGAGGGTGTAATGTAGACCCCTAAACTGAATGCTGAGGACAGCTCCCACCGGCGTCCAATGCTGCTCTTTCAGAGAAGAGCAAGGGAAGTCAGCGGGAGTGTGTGCTCCCGTCAGCCTCCTTTAGTGTGAATGCTGCAGTGGCTCAGCTTAAGGCAAGCCAACTCCAGCTACTCATTTGCATAGTTGGATGGCATGCCTTTAAGCTGACCTGCCTGGTCTAATATAGACCCGGCCATAAGGAGGTGAGATTCAGCTTCTTCCAGCAACAAAATGTTGTAAATTATGGACAAAGCATACACAGGTTATGGAGCAAAACTTAAGTCTTAGTTCTTTAGAATTAAAAAGTGTCCGTAATAACCTACAATAGAAGAATGTAAGGGATTTCAAAATCCCTCCTTGCTATTGCAAAATCTATCATAAAACCAAATCCTACAATGCTTATTCAGACACAACCTCCATTTGGAATTAATGGGAGTTTTACCTGGATAAGTATTTATTTAGCCCATGGTTATTTTAAGATGCAGGTAGCTGATAATGCTAATACTGTGAAAATAGGGCCGTAACTTGGTAATCCAGGTATAGTCCAGTTCACTTTTATTAGAATAGTTATTCAGATACGGTGAACAGGATTTGGCTCATAATGTATTTGCTACATCTGAATTTTCTGTTTTATATGATCTGTGCCTCAATGTCTCACCTTTATTGGAATCCTTTTTTGTAAACCTACCATGGAGATTTTGAACCAAATTTTAGTTCCTAATTTAATATGGGTGTGGAATCATTTCCAATATACATTTTGTGTTTACATTTTGCTGCCCACTGCTGCTGACAATGTAATATTGTGACATCAGAGGTAAAATCAGCTACTCATTCATTCCTTCCAGTTCATTTGCATACTTGAATAGAATCACTATTGTCCTGGTCATCATTGCAACAACAGTCTTTGATAACTCTTTTATCTCAGGCTAAAAATTATTGCAGGCTAAAAACTGTAATCAGAGCACTCAGGATAAACATCTGCTATGCTCCTTTGGGTTTGTACTGTATAAAGTTACACTGTTTCTTTCCAACGAGTAATTTTTCAGTATTTCCTCAAAAAGATCATGTAAAAATACAGTACAAAATTCCAGGCTCTCTTTCACGTGGTGTTTATATGCTTCTTGCAAATGGGGCCTCTGGCTCTCTAAATATTTCTCTTTTTAAAAATGTGGGAAATTATAGATATGAAACCCTATTCAGTTTTCTGTTAGACAATTGTAAAAGTCATTTAAAGTTATTGTAAAACTTACCTATTTTTTTCAATACTGTGGTGCTTGACATGTTAAATCTCTCACACACACCCCATTAACATGGAGAGAGACACTGAATTAATCTTGTTTCCATGATATCAACATTAGATGCATAATACTTTTGGAGTCTAATTTAACAATGTCATATAAAACATTGTTGTACAATATAGTTTTATGGTGTGTGTGTTTTTATATATATCACAAAATTTTCTTTCTATTAAAAAACTAAGTAAATTCTCAAAGCTTGGCTTAATATTAATTACAGTTGCCATCAATAAACAAAACCATAAAAATGTAGGAAATACACAGTTGAGTATTAAAGATTAAAAGGAAACAAAATCAAATGCTCTCAAATTGAGAAAAATCAGAATGAACATTGCTCATTCAACATTAATTTGGCTCCCATGTGTGTATGCAAGTCCATTACAGACTGTATTGTAATGCTTATTTATAATTGGGCTGAATTATATTCTGGCATGTTCTTAATTTTGCAGTCTTCTAATCATATTTAATCCGTAACTTTGCATTATCTATTTTTATGATGTAGTTTATTGATGAGAGTAACTAACTAACCTAAAACCAAGTTTTTTGTTTGTGAATTATATTTAGAGCAGGGGTGAGGAAACTGTTTGGGTTGGTGGGGCCGCTGACCCATAAAGAAATCAGTCGGGGGTCTCACACAAGTGAGAAACCAAACAAAAAAAAGCCCTCACTGACATGGTCACCAATTGAGAAGGAGAAAGACAATCCACATATTCCCCTCACACACAAGCCTAGGGAAGGCCAGGCTAATAGATTTTGTGTACCATGGGGGGAAAGGGGTAGTGAGGGGGTTGGTGCACTAGTGCAAGCTTCCTAATGCTGGGAGGGAACCCCAAGTCTTGCGGGATGGATCCAGGTAAGCCAGCTGTAGGTTCCCCACCCGAATCTAGAGGATGAAAGGTGAAAGTCAATGTTACTTATGAGGAGACTCTTCTTTTCCTTTCCGGTAGCATATCATTAATGTAGCGTAATCAATATATTTACTGTGTCTCTATAGCATAAGCTGTAGCCAAGTCTGAATACTGAACTTAGTACCTTACTCCTTCCATGTGCTGTTAGAGTGAGCATCTGGCCACTGGTCAGCTTGTGGAGTAAAGGGACTGTCTTATATTGTTCTTTTAAGGTAAAGTGGTGATATACTGCAGTACCCTTTCACTGTCAGAGATGTAGTTCAAATTCTGGCTTAAAGCATACGTGGAAAAAAAATGCCCTCAGGACACTATCTGTATGTCTACATCACATTTCCATATAATTGACTGTATTTATGTTCTAAGAAGGGGGACTAAGCTTCTTCTCCCCAAATATTTGTAAGTTTGTTTACTGTTAAGTTACCACTCCTATATAGAGTTTGGGGAAAGAGTGTTAATTTGAACATATGTGGACACTGTCGCCTTCTTTGAACTAATCCATATTGCTGCCTCAAGTCCCCCTAGAATGACAAATATGCTTGGCTTTGCAATCCTCTCACCCGGAGAACGTGTAAGGCAGCACACTTGATTAGTCAAGAGAAGGCAGTGTGCATCCATTCATATAGGAAATGTCACATCAGGTGCTCTGGTTCCACCAGCCTAGAAATGATGGGCTGTACTTTTTTCATATGATTGATGTGTAACAGTAAACAATTTGAGGTGCAATTGTTAGTTTCCTTTTACTCCTTGTCTGACTCTTGGTTTTCCTTGCTGTCATTCAAAGCTTCTAGTAATTGCTTTGTTTTCCATGCTGTCTTTAAGTTCTGTGAAAATAATCAGTCAGTCCCAGTTATTAATTTGACACAACTTTCAAGGAATGTTTAGGATAATGAAAGAAATGGCGAAGGCAACTGCATAGATAGCACTCTCTGAATCAATACTGAAACAATGACCCAGTACACAGCTGGGTTTTATTGTGCCTCTCTATCTTTTGGCTGTGCTATAAATCTGAGGGACTGACAATTTGTGATCATTATAGACCCCATATGACTTTCTACTGTAGTAGGAATGCTAATGCTAACCCTGGCCAGATTCCAGCACAGGGAATTACGTTCTGCCTAAATTTTTAGAGTAGCTAAAATTTGATATGGCATGCTTTACTTTCTATTGTAAACTGTTGTGCGATGATGTTTGCATGCTGTTAACTAGTTGTTGCCTTCTAACCCAAAAGGCAACTGATTGTGAGTGTAAAGGGTCCACATCAGCGGGAGGCCATGCTGACCCCCTTTACTGTCCAGTTAAAGAACAGTTGCCGTGTCTCAATATATAAATAGTTAAGGGTTCAAGCCTCCCAATAGGCTGAGGGGCGGCTTACCAGGCCTGGCCTTCAGTTCAGGCAGAGCCACAGGTTAAAAGTCAAAGGCCCAGCCTGGGCAAACAGTTTATATGGCCCAGCCGTGGGTCAGGGTGGGGCAGGCAAGCAAAAGTTTAACACAAATGGTGTGATAGAAATTTAAAGCTCCGTCTGGGTCCCAGCAGGCAGAGGTCGGGTCTCCTCACTGGCGGAGAGCCGACAAGCACAGGGTTTTTGCCCCACAGGGGGAACCTGCCACACAAGGGAAGGGATGGCAGGGGGGACGCAGGCCCACCTGCTATACTGTGTCCCAGCCCAGGGCCCTGACAGTGGCAGCATGGCAGCCATTGGGTTGGCGGGGATCTGAGCCATAGCGCACCGACTAGATCTGTGGGTCAGCGGGGATCCAAGCTGCAACGCACTGCTCACCTGACCTCTATCTCCTTAGCTGCCCCAGGGCGCTTCACAGTTCCCCCAGGGCTGTCCCTGGGGGCTTCCCAGTTCCCCTTGGGGGCCTACCAGGCTCAGGTGCTGCTCCTCGGGGTCAACTGGGGATGAAGGTGCTGGCAGGGTGTCTATGGGTTCCAGCTCAGGCAGGGACCCAGGTGGACCAGCCTAGTCATCAGGGCCCAGCGGGCATCCCAGAGGTCTCAGCATCTCTTCAAGCTATGGCAGCAGTCTCAGCAGCCTGGGCCAGGCATTGGGGACTGGCAGGGGTCCTGGCGGTCCAACCCAGTCCTCCCATCAGGTGTGGCGCAGCGTCTGGCCTGTTCGGCTGCTGGGCTCTGACTGAGCTCCCAGCTCTTATACTCCTAGTCGTGCTCTCCAGCTTCTGGTAGGTGGGGCTAGGTGAAGCTAGACCTGCCCACCAAAGGGTCTTCAAGGGCCCTTCCTCTTCCGGGTCAGAGGGAGGCCATGTTGCTGTCCCTGGCTCGTTACAGTGAGTGAAAGGTGAAGTGATTCCTGTAATAGGTTTTTGGATGCTTTGAAACCTTTTCAAATGCAAAGCACTGCATCCACATAAGATGAATATATCATTATTCTGTAGATGCCATTTCATGCCATGGTAACATTCTGAGGAGCTCAGAGCATCGATATGGATGGTGGAAAAACTTTAGGTTCCAGTTGCTGTTGCTTTGCCATGTGGCAATGAGTGGAATGCATTAGTTCCAGATTGTGGAAAATTGAGATGCAGATCCATCACTAAGGGTCTGATCCTGTTCCCATTGAATTCTATGGGCCTAATTCTGATCTCCTCCTTATACCCAGTGTGACGGGGTGAGGCAACCCCGTCACTGCGACCAACGGGGAGTCCAGATGCCGAGGAAGTGCGCGCCCGCGCCGCTGCAGAAGCAGCGGTGCAAGCGCCGGCAAAGATGCACGGGGAGGGGGCCGGCACACCGGGGACGCGAACCCGGCAGGAGGGGACGGGGAAGATATTTGGGCAGCGCGCCCAACCGGAGAGGGGAGGTGACGTAACCGGCGTGCCAGGGGCGGGACCAGAAGTAACGGCGGGGTGACGGTGGGGAGTGACGTCACCCGCCGAGCCCAGGTGGAGGAGGAGGATAAAAGCTCGGGTAAGAGCAGGGGAGGGGAAACGAGGGCAGAGGTGGCAGGTAATGGGGAAGGGAGAGACGGGAGTGCAAGGCAACCCGCTTGAAGGTTGCCAAAAGGATCCCCGGCGGCGGGGTTGAAAGTCGACCCAGGGCGGGGCCGCGAAGCCCGCGAGTGGGCGAGTTTAGGGGTAACCCCCCGCCTGCTACCACAGGGAGCGCTGTTCCCTGTGTTAGGGCACTGGGTCGGTGTCCAGGAGAGTGGGTGGGCCTGGATCCCCCCTCTCCGCCGCTGGTGGGCGATCGAGAGACTACATTTGGGCGGAATTTCCTGCTCCCTTTTGACCTCTGTGTTGTATGGGCAGCGGGAGGGGCGGGCGACGCGAAGCGGTACGAGTGTTATGTATAAATAAAACCCCGGGTGATCCAGACATAAGTATGCAGACTCGTAACACCCAGTATAAATCAGAAGCTGCAACATAAATAATACTTGCATGAGATCAGAACCAGGCCCAATAACACTAGTAGAAGCAAGGTTGGGCTCTTACATATAAACAGCTGTATCTTTTTTTTTAATTCCTTTAAAAATTATACAGATTTCCAGACTTACAAAGACATGGCCAATGACTGATATATCGTAATAAGTTTTATACGGTAATTTGACATTTATACCATATGAACTTTCTGGAAGTAAGTTCATGCATGCTGTGGCTTTGAGATAAGGATCTATTTTGATCCCCATTCCCATTGTGGCAGTAACACTGTGCCATACTTCCACTGTACACTCAATCCACTATCTTTGCAATTTTGTTTGCAAAGATTGTTTTGATACTTTAGGCCAGTTAAGCTACAAATGTCTAGTTTAAAAATAAGCATAGGATTTTAGAAGTATTTTTGATAAACTAGAGGAACACAGAAGGAAGAATTGTTTATACATGATTATAGAGCTATTTCTGGAGAGCTATTTCTGGTAAACTAGAGTTGCATTAAAAAGAAAAATTATTTAAGCATAGATATAGAGCTATTTCTGGAGACAGCTGGAGTTGATCTTACTGGCTTCATGTGGTTTCACTGAATCTCTTTGCTATAGAGCATATTTATCAGGGACACAGAGGATAATATGTTGGTTTTTTCCCTGTACCTTTTTTCTGTTATTATAGGAACAGACTTGGATTCTTCTTTCTTATATTAACCTACCTTTCAATTCTAATCATTGGTAATGCTTCAAAGCAGCACTACAGTAAATACAGCTAAATACAGATGTTGAAAGTGTGATATCTGGCATCCTGTCAGCCAGTCCCTTGGGCACAAGTCTATGCCTATTCATGTTAGAACAATAGTCACATGTCTTATTTGTAAAGCCAGGTACTTCTCTTGCATTGTACGCACTGTGCATTTGTTCTGTTACATACTGCAGAAACTCTACTGTGCTTGCTGATAAACGTTCCTTCCTTAGGCTGCAGTGTAAACCAGCAGCACCCAGTGTGCATGATGGCAATTGCCAAGTTAAGTGGCAGGTAATCACGATTTTGAGGAGCATAATAGTGGCTGCTATTTAGAAATCATTCATTTTCTACACCCTTAAGCTTTACCAACCTGGAGAAGATAGGTTGTATGTTTCCTTTTGGATTGACAGGCAGAAACATTCAATACAAGCTTCAGAATTTTGGTGCCTTCCTCTGCTTTGGTCTCTTTCTTCTCCAGTGTTCATTCTTAGCTTCTGTAGGCTTACACAGCAAGAGGATACAGCAAGTGCAAAAATCAAAGAACCCCAATGAGACTGAAAAGGGAGAATTGAATTTGGGAGACCCTTCAACTGTGATTCAATTAAACGTCACAGAAGCAATGATTAGATTCATCTTCTGCTTCTTGAACTACTAAGATCCAAACAGAAGTGAATAAGATTTTGGGTCCTCTCTTGCCCAGTTCTTTGGAGGCAAGAGAAAGGCCCTGAAGAATAGAGCATGACAACAAAGCACAGTTGGATGTGAGTGAACAATTTTCTACTTCAACTGTTCCTGTTTCAGAATCATATGTTACCAAGAGGCCTTCAAACAGACCATGATAAAAGAAACTCTAGCATCTATCTCCCCCCCCCCCCCGAAAAAAAATTAAGGTGTCCTTTCCCCTCTGGTCTTGCCCCAGGAGTCTAGAAGCAAAGTCTTATGCCTTGGTTAAGGTAGACCACCTCAATAACTTGTTAATGCAGAAGGCAAATCTGAAGTATTCAACTTATTTTAATTGTTCCCAACACCCTTCTGAAGTAGGGAAAACTTCATTTTGCCTCATCATAGGCGATGACACAGGTAAATATAACGCAAAGGCCATATCCTAAAAAGGAGGCAGTGATTTAGCACTCAGAAGAACAGGAAATTAGTACTTTTCTGCTCTCTTCAAACCTAGTTCCTCACTCCTTATGTTACTTTAAGAAACAGACAAATTAATTTTCTAATCTGCAAGACAGGCATAAAATCATTATTATATGTTATTATTTGTATTGCTTTAATGCCCAAAGGCACCAATCAGGACCAGAGCTCTATTATGCAGAGTACTGTACAAACACATAATAAGACATTTTCCCTGCCTGGAAAATCTGTATAATTTAAGAAAACAGTGCTGCAAGTGAGGATAACCTACAGTAGTAGAGGAATGGGGAGGAAGGATGAGAGGAAGAACAAGATCTCTGTTATTTAGGCTAATTATACGTACAACAAATATATGTTCTCTGTTCCTTTGTATTTTTTCTTTTCAAAATTTGTTTCAACTCCTGTCTTTCATAGTTTAAAGAAAAGCATTTTGGTTATGTAAGCAGGGTCTGAATCAATGCTTCCATTACAGCCAGCTGGAATGGGAAAGAAATCCTGGGTGTAAATCCAGTTTGCCCCTGCTTCGCTTAGATGTGTTAGATATTCAACTGGTAAAATGGTGTTTTGCCCCCTTGTAATTTGGCTGTGGTGGGAGAAATTGTGAGAGATGATCAACAATGCTTACAGTTATTGTGGGAATGCAGAAAAGTCAGACTGTGTTTAACTCAGTTAAAAGGAGAGACCTTGTCAGTGTAAATACACTTGGATGGACAGAGGCTGACTTCCAGAGCCCTATAGATCAGTGGTCACCAACCAGTCGATTGCGATCGACCGATTGATTGTGGCATTCCTAGGGGTCAATTGCCATGGCCAGCTGGCTGGACAGCTGCCCCTCTTTGATCCAGCCCAGCTGGAGCATGGCGCAGCCTTTCACCCCGGGTGGCTGCCCCTGTTTGGTTCACCCCAGCTTGGCATTCAGCGTGCCGAGGCGATGCTGCGCTCCAACTGGGTTGGAGGAAAGAGCTGCCCCTCTTGGTTAACTTGCTGGCTGGGATGGAAGAGGTGTGTGCTTTTGCATGTGCGCGTCACCATTCTTGCCTCCTGCTCTGGGAGGGGGCTGGGCAGCTGGTACATGTGGCGCTCTGGGGACTGGGCTACACCGTGCTGTTCCCTACGGGCTGTGTGCGGGTTGCAGAGTCACCTTCCCAAGTGTCCCGCTGCACCTGGCCCGGCTGAAGCCAGCCCTGGGCAGCTCTGGGCTCTGCCTGACCCAGCCCTGGAGCTGCTGCCTGCAGGCAAAGGGCTGGGCTGGGCAAGGAAGAGACTCTGCCCTCTCCTTGTCCCAGAGCTGCTCCCCCGGAGGCTGCGAGTCCCAGTGCTGCTGCCCTGCTAGTGAGTGCACTGGGGGCACAGGGATGTGGGGGTGGGGGAAGGAGGATGCAGGGGCAGAATGGAAGGGGGTAGGAGATGCACTGAGGGGCATGGGGCAATTTAGGGGATCAGGATGTAGGGCAGGATGGGACAGGGCAGGGGTTTCACTGAGGGGCATGGGGCGATGCAGGGGATCAGGCTTGGGGGGATAATGGGGCTGAAGGGAGCAAGGCTGGAGCAGAGGGAAGATGGGGAGGGGGGGACAATTTCATTTTGTAGAAGCTGCATTTCACTTTACTCCCCAACTGATTTTTCTGTGGGTCAGTGGCCCCCGACCCAAAAAGGTTCCCCGCACCTGCCATAAATAAAGAAAACATTGAAACCTTTTGTGTTGGACATAATATTTTACTTTATTTAAAATGAAGTTTGATAAACTGACATGAGTAAGTTAAAACGCTTAATCTGTTTAATAATTTAAATTAAACCATTTGCCCTAGCTGCAGCCCTAGCAAAATGGCTCAGGTGTAATTATGAAATTAACAGTGTGTTTCCATTAGCAACAGATAGTCTGGAAAGTTTTGGAGAGGGCAGGGCCTCAAGAAAGGGGTGAGGTCTCAGGGAAGGGATGGGGTATATCCTGACTTTTCCTGACACTTAAAGTGATCTTAGGTATAAAAAGGTTGGAGACCACTGCTATAGATTGAGCTGGGGAGGGAGGTGTCAGCAGGTTGCATGCCCTCCAGGCATGAGCTGTAAGATAGGTTCAACCTGTTTCTCCCCACTGTTTCAATGATAGAGTTAAAGAAAGGCTCCATAAGGAGTCTCTTTTGTATGTAAATGTACTCCAGTGCATGCTGGAATCTCTTGTGGCTGGACAGTGCTTTGGACTAACAGCTGAAATCTCTGAGAGCTGAAATCACTAGGTTTGTCCCAGAGCCAAATCCACCCCAAGCAAGCAAAAGATATGATGAGCCGCCAGCAGGATGGTGATGGAGAGGCGTGAGGAGTGGCCAGCAAAGCAGCAGCAGAGAGCACCGAGCAAGAGTGCCCCATGGAGTGGGTGAGATGCCTCCTACCCCCCCACACTCGGGAGGTGAACTCTACAGATACATCTCTGAATTCTGGTTTGCCTTGACCAAGGGCAGCAACTGTGAGTGGGGTGCAGAGAAGGGTTGGGCATGTGAAGGGGACATTTACTCTGCTGAGCTTGAGAGAAAAAAGGACATTGCCCAACCTACTTGAGCCAGAACATTTACTGATGGGTTTGGTTTTGAACTCTGTTTGTGGTGGTTTCCCAAATTAATGCCATGTTACTACTTTCCTCTTTTATTAAAAGTTTCTTTTCCACACTCAGACTCTGTGCTTGTGAGTGGGGAAGCATTGCCTCCCAGAGGCACCCAGGTGTGTTGTGTGAAGTTCCCAGGTTACTGAGTGGGAGCTTGAGCCAGTTCTGGGGTGGGTGGATGGATGGAGAGGAACCCCTAGATTTTGAGCCCAACCAAGGTGCTGCTGGTGCTACCTGGCAGAAAGATTACAGTTATAATCAAATAAATGCTGAAAGTCTATGAGACTCTTAAAAAAAAATCTATATCCTCCTTGACACTCACTTAGAATACATAGTTAGGTATATCTCCATAGTGTAGACATATCTCATAGAGCTGGAAGGGACCTTGAGAGGTCATCAAGTCCAGTTCCCTACCCTCACAGCAGGCAGGGCCATGTACTATCCCTGACAGATTTGCCCCAGATCCCCTAAATGGCTCCCTTAAGGATTGAACTAATAACCCTAGGTTTAGCAGGCCAATGCTCAAGCCACTGAGCTAGACCTCCCCTATGTAGCTTTTAATGACAAGGCTCTGTCAACTCAGCCCTGTCTCTAAACGTCAGCATGTGAGAACACTGTGTGTCTGCACTTTTGTTGACAAAATACTTCCATCCCCATCCAGGAGGTTTTGCTTTGTTGGCAGCAGAGCACTATTACCAACAAAACAGCATTCACACTTTCACTTGCTGTGGCAAAACTCTCATTGATTTTTTTTTTAAAGTACATATGAATGACAAGACATTTTATTGATCTAGTGCAAGTGTAGGTATAACCTATGATGTCCTTCCATTCTGAAGCTCACTGATTTTTCTAGGCAGGTTACCTTGTGCACTTCAGAATAGTGAAGGATCCTGGATAAGTTGGTGAAGACGTGAGAGATTTTGCTTTTGGAGGAATGTTTTGCCACTCTATAAATTTAATCCGGGGTTGTTCTTGTGGTTGACTCCTACTGCCCTCCAAATTAAAGAGAAAATCAAACCTAACTTGGGGAAAAAAATTGAAGAACTTTAAAAAAAGTAAAACTTCACTGCCACTGGAGGAATTCATTCATAAAGAAGTGTTATTTTGTTGGTGTTGGGAGCTTAACTTGTTCAGCTTTGCACTCTCATTTTTCATCAGAGGACATTCATAAACTAATATGTACTCTTGATAATAAGTAATCAATTAACTTTTTAGTTTCTTCCAGAATAGCTTGGATGGGTGAGTTAAAAAGTCTCTTAACTTCATGGTGGAGAAACTGTTTTCCAGGTAAAATGGTAAATGAAAAAGGGGGAAATACAACTCACCGGTTTTGGTTGAGTGTAGTAGGGATAGTTTAAAAATAGTACATCACCATTTTTTTCTAGTTTCAGAATATAAAGACTTTCTAAGAAAGATGTTACTTGAAACATTAAACATATAAAGGTCTTTTTACAATGAGTTGATCCAAAGCTTGAGTAGACCACAAATTTTATCACCTTCAAATTGTGATACTCTAAACCTTCTGCTGCTATTCCTGGCACCTAGTTTACTGCTAGAATGTTATTAACATTCCAATAAAATCAATGGTGCAAAAGTGTGTACATGTTTAGTATCTCAGCCAGTATATATTAGCAGATGTATATGAAATATTCTGTAGCAGTCATGGAGTTAAAATGGAATTTACAATGATACCAACATAAGAATCTTTAAACTGAAGCCATTTGGATAACTTTTGTATGGCAGCCCAAAACCATACCTCTGGAGGTGATAGAGCATTTTGGCTATGTCTACACTGCAGGCTTCTTGCACAAGAACGGCTGTTCTTGCACAAAAACTTGTGGAGCGTCTACACTGCAAGTGTGTTCTTGAGCAAGTAAATGTACAGTAAAGCGTCGGAACAGAGGGCTTCTTGTGCAAGAGTTATTACTCTCCCCATGAGGAATAAGCCCTCTTGCGGAAGAGCTCTTGCACAAGAAGGCAGTGTGGACGAGCAACAGGTTTTCTTGCACAAGAAACCCCTATGGCTAAAATGGCCATCAGAGCTTTCTTGCGCAAGAGAGTGTCCACACTGCCATGGACGCTCTTGCGCAAAAGCACATCTCTTGCACAAAAGCACATGGCAGTATGGACACACTCTTGCGCAAGACCTTTTGCACAAGAATTCTTGCACAAAACAGTTCTTGCTCAAGAAACCTGCAGTGTAGATGTAGCCATAGAGTATTTGATAAACTTTCCAGGATGTCTTTACTATCTCTCCGACAAAAAATGCTTTGTTTCACGCTTCTGTTACTTTAATAATGCCTTGGTAAATTAGCTTTGGAATGTCCTTAGTGAACACTTAGTCAAGTTGGAAATATTAAAAAATATACAGATTTAGAGTTGATGATTTAACCAATACAGTTAAGATTTGTGCAGCATTTGTTCGTGGTATTTTGATGAAGATTTAAAACAAAACAAAGAGCTCTTCTGAGCAATGTATTGCAACTAATTTTATTTTATTGAATTGTTAGAATTGCTTTAGTTGGCCTGAATGCTAGATGAGGTGGTGCTGAAATGCACTCTTCTGTTAGGTGTAGATGATAGCCTTCCATCCCTGGAAATTTGGTTTCAAATCTAATATAGCTGCCCATGAAAATATTTCTTTAATCTTGTGTGCCTTTCTTAAATTACATCAAAAAAATCTCCATTTAGTTTAATACCATTGCCCGTCAGTGTAGCAGAGGGTGTTGGTAGAGTGATGAATTGTACTTCAGTCCTGAATTGTAGCACCCTTAGTTTTTGTAGGGTGCTACAATTCAGGACTGACGTACTCTGAGTGCTAGGTTGTTGTGATTTCTTCCCCCCCCTTCAGTCAGGAGAAATAATTAAAGTCAAAAGAATCCTATGAAAGATTTTATGAAGTAAAACAAAAGTCCCATATTATATGATTCATTTCATAAGCATGTTTAATCCTCTGGCATAAAAGCATACATTGTCCAAAATGAAAAGCTGAAATTCTGTATGTAAAATCAGTAACACAATAGCTAAGTCCTCACTCTATTAACTATACTTGTTCTACCACTTTCCTGGAACTGATAACTGAAGTGAATAATTTGCTTTTTCAGCATATAGCCTATTACTAATATGCACTGATTGTCTAAAAATTAACAAAATTCTCAACTGTCTTTGTGTTCCATAATTTTACCCCAATTTTCTACCTTTTTAATCCAAAGAACTGTGACACAACTTTGTTCACAAAATCGGTCTTCAATGACCTTCAATTTTAAATGCTAAAAGCATCAAATTGTATTCCATCTGTCTCTTAAGGGTATGTCTACACAGTAGTGTTACTTTGGAGTAACTGACTTTATTCTGAAATAACGTAGTCTGTGTCTACATTACAAGCAGTTATTTCGACAATGTCAAGCTGGAGGATTTCTTACTCCAATTCCTGTAACCATCATTTTACAAGAACTAAGGGAAGTTGAAGGAAGAGTGTTCTTCCTTCGACTTCCGGCTGTATAGACAGCATCAAAAGCCAAAACAATCTATTTCCACTTAAGCTACACAACTGATGTAGCTCAAGTTGCGTAGCTTATTTCGTCTTTAGCCCTGCTGTGTAGATGTGCCCTTACATGCTCAACTTATGACCTTTTTATTTTGTATTGGTCATACTGGCTAACTAGTGGGACAGTTCCATATCTTCTTTGGATTGCTTTTTTATATTTTTGTGTGGCTCCATTGGTTTGTTAATTAGATCAAGCCAGATTTCCATTGAGATGGAAATAAGTAGTATCAACAGACTAATCTGTCAAATCCCTTCAAAACCTTCTTCATTGGCTTTTGTAATTTTATTCTTTGTGGAGTCAATTTAAAAAAAAATCATGGGTGTTTTTTTTACATAGTCCTCCCTCATGCTCTCTGTAAATTTCAATTAGCTTATGGTAGTGATTTACAAATAAATTCAGATATAATATTTTTGAGAGGTCAACTAAGTATTAGGAAGTGCCCTTTTTCAGTCAACTAAACAAATTTGTGAAGAATATTTGAACTTCCACAATATGTTTTTAGACTATTAGGTGATTGTAATAGTGTGCAGAACCAGCCACATGCTAGAAGTTTAGTTATACTTCATTTTATTCTTGTTATGTGAGTAAATGACAAATATCTCATTGTCATAGTATTCTTTGCATTTTTGGATGGCATCAGCAACTTGGGCATAATATTCTATAGTTTTTAGATAAAGCACAACTATTATTAAATTATGCATGTTTCATTGTATATCTGCTTGTAGACTTAATCAAATCATATTTCATGTTTGACCAACCATCTTGCATTAATGTCAATGTTGATTCTTTCAGTGCTGTAATTTTTCTTTTCCTTTACTTTCAGCATCCACAAATGGGTCAATCTATTTGAGAATATCCAATTCTAAGTCCAATCATTCCTCAGTTACACTAAAAGAGAGTGCAACTTTTTTTTTTATTCAAGTCTTTGCAGCTCAGTTTTTATGGCATAGTCACCAACTATTCTTTGTAATTTTGTGAGGAACAGAGATTGCTCAGGAAAGGAAATAACCAAATGCTTTTAGAAGTCATGGTGCAACATATTAAATCAGTATTGTGTCCAGGTGTTGATGATGAAAAAATAATTGAAAATATCTTGGTTGCAGGATCATGAAAACTTACCTATTATCTCTTCAACTTCATTTTCATTTAATGATTCATTTATTCTTTAAGATTTTTTGCACTTCTTGACATGAGCACCAATCCTTTTCTATCTTTCTACTTACCCACTCTTCACAATGTTTACATTTAATTTAGGGTAATTATCCTCTTTATTACCTCAGTCTATTCAAGCACTTGTTTCCTACCTCTTCTTTCAACTTTAGGCATGTTAGATAAATTCATACAATGATATGTAGTAATCATCAAACATTAATTATCTGTTTGCAGTATTGATCAGCAGCTCTCACATTTTGGCTAGATCTGCAATCAAAGCCAAAGTAACTCTGAAGATTGCAGACTGAAAATTAAGATGAGCTAAACAGCTTTATATAAAACATTTTAGATGTGAAACCTTCTTTCCAGAAATTTCTATATTCTAGCAAACCACACCTTGTTTTACATTTCACAATTACATCCACTCCTGTTTCCTCGATATAAAATAACAATTGATTCCACTCAGTAGCTACTACCTTTTCCAGTCATATTATTTCACTCATTTACCTTCTCAAGTTCTAGACAGTTGTCTTTCTTATCATTTCCTAACAGACTTAGAAGGCCTAATAATGTGGGTACTCCCATAGTTTTCCTTTTTAATTTTTTTAGAATTGTTCGTAAATTGGCATGGTGAAATTAGTGACAGAGATTTGGAAGGCAAGTAAAGCTTTAGTCATAAAAGTCTTTTCAATTTCAACTGGATTTGTGTGGCTAGATTCTCTAATTGACTGAATCGCAGTGTTTTTTGGTTTTGTAAAAATTGTAAATATATGTAATACTCTAGTAAATATTTCACAATACCAAAATTTAAAAAAATAAAAACACAGAAATTCTGAAAACGTCACTGGATTTTTTTTTTCTAAAAACAATAACAAATCTCTGTATTTTATGTAAGTGGTAGAGCTGAAAGTTTGTGCACTTGGCTACATTTTGAATTGTTAGTTTTAACGGACATGAACATAAGCTACATTTAAGATACAAAACATTTTAAAAATCCAGTGTTTATTTTAGATGTATGGAAGACTTTTTGATTAACAAGTAGAAGGATGGTGTGGAGGGTTTGGCAATCAAATTTGTAGGAGATGTGGAGCTGGAGTTAATGACAAATAGCGTGGAGGATAAAATTAAAATGAATAATCCTGATAGATAGAAAAATGGACTGAAGTCAGTAAACTGTGATTAATTTAAGTTAAATGCAATGTGGTCATGCCAGAAAGAATACTCATGCCCACCAATACAGAGCAAGGAAATATTGGTTAGGAAGTAGTAGCATAGAGAAAATCCTGGGTTTTAAAATAGATGATATATTGAATATGAATCCACAATGAATTGCTGTCCCAAAATACAAAGGTTATGCTGAGTTGTTTTAAGAAAATCCTATATTATCCAAGCAAGATAATTATTTTGCTGTACTCATCACTAGTTAGGTCATTGCCCTCAGATTTAGTCACCCCATACTTAAGAAGATAGACACTAGCCAACAACTGAAACCATTAAAGGCCACATTTTCAAAAATAGAAGACCAAGATCCATGTGCAAAATTTGAATTTTGACTTTATCTCATTTCGTCTTTTATTGAAATCAGTGGCAAAAATTCCCATTGTCCTCCGTGTGAGCAGCAGCAGACAGTTATATGTTGCTTACACTCCCAAACTGGCTGAGCTGCAAGAACCTAAATCTGAAAATAAACTTTCACCATTAGCATACTACTGCAGTGATCTGCCACAGGTCTGAGCTGTCCCTGAAAAAAATCATTTTTGTATTATGAGCTTTCATACCGTTTCTGAAGATAAATATGTATGTTTTTCCTCTTGGAAGAATTTATCCCTTTGTGGTTTTATAGTGAAAGGAATAACTACCAACTATGGTGTGAAGTTAATCTACTGAAAATAGGACCAACTAGATAACTTTTTTATGCCTGCTGTTCTCAAACTTTAGCAACCCGAGAACTCCCACTTTGATTTAATTTTTTTTCTTGGACTCCCAAACCCACCCCATTTAGTCCCACCCTCATTTAACCCCACCCATGTCCCTCCCTCTCTCCACTCCTCCCTGTCCTTTTCCAGGTTTTTCCCACACCTTCCCCCAACTGTGCCCATCCCCACTCCTCCCCCTCCTTTCCAGCACCTCCTGCTTACCATGGATTAGCTGTACCCTGACATGCAAGAGGCACAGGGAGGACAAGGGAGTTGTGGGAAGTGTTGATCAGCAGGGCCTGCAGACCCCTTGAAGTACTGCAGACCCCAGTATGAAGTCAGTAAACAGTATGAAGTCAGAAAAACACTGACTTGTGCAATAGTCATCCTACATAAATAAGGGGAAAACTAGTCTAAGGAGTAATGAGTACTTAAAAATTGTTATCAAATTTCTTTAAAAGTGGTTGTTAATATTATTATTTTCCAAGGATCTCTCTGTTTTTACACCATTTCTTTCCCAGCTCTGACATAAAAAACCGGAATCACAGTAACTCATCCTTTAACACAAGTGCTGATTACAAGCCACAGAACCCATGCAGGTAGATGTAACTTATGGGATAAGAACTGATGTTTTTTATGTGCATAATACTCATAATATTTGGGAAGGGAGATGGAGTACTGCATTGTTCGGCAGAACAAATAAAGTCATGCTACATAATCTATTGCTCAGATAATCTCTGCCACTTTATAACTTAATATATAAGCAGTTTCTCAGAAATAAATACCCATCTAACTATATATATTGCCTCATTACTATACCTGAGCACCTCACAATTACAAATGAATTTTATCCTTACAACTCTCCTGTGAGGTAGAAAGCTCCTATCCCCATTTTCGAGTTGATTAGAGGCATGTGACAGATTAAGTAATTTGCCTAAAGTAACACAGGAGATCTGTGATTGAGAAGGAATTGACCCAAGTCTTGGAGGCTTAGATTAGTGCCTGTGAACTAGACTACCCTTCTTGTTGGGTAAGTTGTTAATGGCAATACATATTTAATAGAGAAAATTCAAAGAGAAGCAATCAACTTTCTCCTTTTATTTATATATATATATATATATATATATATATATATATATATATATATATACACACACTGGACGAGGTGCTTTCTCCATGAATCTTTCTTTTTTCCCCCTTTGGCTGAAAAGGGCTAGATTTGGTTCTGTTTGGATAGGCAGCAGTACTGGTTTTCTAAGCATCAGACAGCCATCAGTCACTCAAGAACAATTCAAGTCCCCCTGTCTTCCTCTGAGTGGAACATTCTGACTTTGGTGTCTTGCTTAGAGGTGACCAATTCAGAGTACTAATGTCCATAGCCAGCTCCCTAGAAGGGCATTGGAGTCCTATCCTGCCACAACTAGACTTCCAGGCTGGTTGTTGAGGTAGGGTACTTGAGTGTACTTATTTTCATCTCTCTAATGGTTGCTAGGGGATAACAGCCTCCTTCTCCCATCAAATGGTGAAGATTCTCCTTTAACTCAAGCAGTCTGTGTTTTTGTGCTGAAGATCTCAGGTTCCAACCCTGCTGTCTTATAGTGGGGATCATTACATTTGCATTTCCTACTGCTATGTTATATTTAAATGGTCTAGGTGAAATACTTCCTGGTACAGATAGCTAGAGTTGCAAACCCTTCAGGATTGGCTTGGAATCTCTGGGAATTAAAGATTAATCTTGAATTAAAGATTGACATGTGATTAAATGTCCAGAAATATGTCCAACCAAAATTGGTAACCCTAGAGATAGCTTGTAGGGTTAGTAATACATGGTACAACAGCGTACTTGGATTATTCCCTGGTTAGGGAAATGTGGTATAACCACCATTACTTTAAATGTGACTTTTTAACAAACTGCTTTTTACAAACTTTTCTTGGTGTTTAAATTAAGGGTTTTTTTTAGAAAAGTATTTGATGGCCAGTGACCTATATCTTGACTGTCTTTCATTACCATCATGACTTTATTTTAAATATACATTCACTTCTATCTTTTATATAGTAAGTTATTCATATCATAGATGTCAAACTGGAAACTTCTGGTTATAGTAAAACTTATTTATACCAACAAATTAATGCAGGCTAATATTCTAGAGTCTTGCACTATTTTCTTCTGGACCTTTTATTTTTGGGGAGGGCCAATTGCCCTCCCTCCCCCCTCCAAAAAAAGTCCAGAAGAAAATAGTGCAAGACTCTAGAATATTAGAAGGATAAAGACTGGAGAAAGAGATCTGTGGGTATTAGTCAGCTCATGCATGTGCTGTAGATGTATGTGAGCAAAAAGCAACACAATAGTGGCTGACATTTGTCCAATGCTTGTTGAGCATGTGAACCAGTAAGGGCCCATGATGTTTTACAAATGCCCCAAGAAGTGTTTGATCTCAGTGCAGTGATTATCAGCATTCTCCTGTCTGCTTCTTAAAGCTATGTCTACACAGCAGCATTATTTTGGAATAACTAACGTTATTTGGAAATAACATAGTGCGCGTCTACACAACAACCATTTATTTCAAAATGATGGCTACCTGGAGGACTTCTTACTCTGACTCCTGTAACCCTCATTTTATAAGGAGTAAGGGAAGTCAGAGGAAGAGTGCTCTGACTCAGACTTCCTGCTGTGTAGACAGCACCAAAAGCTGAAATAAGCTATTTCAACTTAAGCTACGCAATTGACGTAGCTCAAGTTGCATAGTTTATTTTGGCTTCAGCCCTGTTGTATAGACATGTCCTAAGTGACTGTCCATGCAAGTGATTTTTTGGGGGTGAATCATGCAAATCATGGTTGATTCAATGGAATGAACACCATTTAAGATGGTAAGAATTCAGGTTTATGAAGAGAACAATAGAGCATACTTATTTACACGCAAAAGTAAGAAACTGGAGACACTGTTCAGTTCTTTTTCAGTCCAAGGGTATATTAAATATATTTTTGAGGGAGAAGTTTTTTTCTCACAGATAAAAAGCCAACTAGAACTGCTAATGAAAGTTAATGTAAAATATAATCATTCCAACTCAAACTATGATCTCACCTGGTTTCACGAATTAAATTGGATAAGTGTTTGGATGGGACACTATGAGATGAAATCTAAGTGCTGGAGGAAGTAATATTTTTGTTTCAGCTGGAGGCATTCTCTCTTCTGAGTCCATATTAAATCAGTGCCTCACCATGGTGTTATGGGGCAATGTACTTCTGGAGAATTAGTCTTTTCAGTGCCACCTAAAATGGAAGTCCTGGGGTAGTTAAAAACCACAGGAACTTCTTTATGACAGGCCAGTGTGAGGCCCAAACTTTAATTTTCATAACTGGGTTGTGTCTAGCTCGGTTTCCCTTATAGTTCCAAGTGGATATGATATTCTCTTCTCTTCCTTTCCTGAATAGATCTGTTATATACATGTTGTGTGCTGTTATGCTCTGAGTCTCCTCCCAGAGATACCCAGAGTTTAGTGGTGGATGAAAGATTCCTAACACATAGACATTTTGTGAAGCGCATAGAGATCCATTTGGAGGAAAGGTAATAAAGGTCATTGTCATTTAAATCCTGACTACATTGGGTAACCAATCTCAAAATATACAAACAGGAAAATCCTATCATTATAGCTTAATTGAAGGTGGATTAGAAAGGAATGGAAAGCTACATGCATGTATAATCAGAATGAATCATGATGCATGTACGATGCTTATAAATTGATAATCTATAACGATTACAATCTTGCATTTACAGTTTTACATGTAGGACATAATGTTCTACAGGTTCACTAAACTGCAACTCCATATATTTTAGTTTCCCCAATCAGCACAATTTCTAGCCTTATTCTTGAGAGGGGTATTTTAGAACTCTGCATCTCTTGTTTAACATGGCAGCTCTGAGAGCCCAGATACATTTAACATGTATTGTATTCAGTTCACATTCTGTTTGAAAGAAGTCATGTCAGTTCTCCGTGGAGGTCCTAGTATAGTGGGCTAGATGACAGGGATAATTAAGAAGAGTGGTGGGATACCCCAACAAAGCACTGTTGTGCTTCCACTAAGGATTTTGAAAATCCTAGCTTGATTAATCTGTTTAAACATCTGTGCGTCCTCTTGTCTGTGCAACTTATCCCTCACTATCCCTTTCATCCTCCTCGGTGTATTGTGTTTGTATTTTAGTTACGCAGCACCCTGGTTGTAATTGATCCGGCGTAATCACAGCTCGTTCCGATGTTTTATTAAACGCCGTTGTATGAAGCAGACGTTAATATCTCCGCAAATCTATATTGTCCTCCTTGAAATTCAGATCACAGATGCATTCCGTGGTGGAACCGCAGGGTAGAGCTCACAATTCTGAGAAATCAGATTGAGGAGGGGGGTAATGGAAAGCTGTTCTAATTGCGGTGGAATTCTTGGAGCGTCTGCAATGAAGGCGATGGAGCTCGGTTCCGCCAAGCTCTGTCAGTCAGTCTGTCTATTGATCTCTCCCTCCCCCCCCCTTCCCCCACACTTTTCCAGGCAGCCAGATCCAGCTTGCTTTCTTGACGTCATGTCTGTAGAAAGGCTTCAGCAGGCGCAGTGAGGGGAGAGAGCATGCTAAACTTTCAGATCAAGTCAGCCGGCTCCTAGCACTGTGCACGGGGGTCTGTGTGCTGTCGCTGCTGCCGCAGCTGGAACATCTGGAAGCGTTCAGTGCGTCTGTCTGTCTGAGAGCCAGCGAGAGGGAAGTGAGTGTGCTGTGGGAGGGGAGGGAGTGAGGGGCTGGGATTACGCTCTCTCTCCCTCTTCCTCTGCAGAAACAGCTCCCTGCCAACAGAACGCGCTCAGAATGGCTTTGAAGAGGAGCAGTAACCTTTGAACATCTCCCCCCTCCCTCTCTTTCTTACTCTTGTGACTGATGGATTTAAAAAAGAGACATTTAACCCTTTGAGATTGGTCCTGGATGCTTTTTTTCTCTCGTTTCCCCCCCTTCTTGCTCTTTTTAAAATGGTTTAGCAGCCAGAGGTGCTGTGCTAAATTCTTGGAAGGGGCCCGGATGTACTGAGGATGCATTGCAATTTCACTAAAGGAGGCAGTAGTGGAAAGGATCAGTTTTTGGTGTTTGATGCAATAATGGGAATCAGGTAATAATAAAAGGGGAAATACGGCAGCTCCATTCTTCCTTGAATTTTACCAAGCCGCTATTTGGAGGGATTAATTTGGACTCATTTTAAATGGTCAATGAAAACAAGAGGATGTACATTCCAGAAGAAAACCATCAAGGTAAGACTGAGGTTTCCCTCAAAGGGTTCATTCTGTCCATCTTCTCTATAATTTCAGTTTACGCCGCTGCTGCTAGAGTCAACGAGAGAAGGGGGAATAGCGAAAGAAAGCAGCTAGACACCAATTTCTATTCCGATCATACTGATAACATTGACAGATTTGTTGCAGTGATCTTGGTTAGAGTATCCGCTGAAAAATCCCTATGGGAGTATGTGTTTCATAAGAAATACCAGGAAAGGAAAAGTTGTCCAAATCTCAAAAAAAAAAAATAACTGAAGAATGGAAAAGGGACAGTTTGGAAGAAGGCTAAGTGATTTTGCTGTGCAGCTTGGCTGTTACGTGTCAGAGGCAGATTACTTGCAGTGCAGCCTGGATTAGGATTTTTCACTAGTTAATATCATACCAGTTCCTCCAAACAAAAATCTCAGTACAGTTTCCCAAGAAAGGGGAGCCCTCTCCTTCGCGTTTGGCTATTTCTAATCTAACATCCAAGGTGAAAGGATGAGGCGTTATATATGTGTATATATATATACACACACACACACTCACGTAGTATGTCGGAGATATAGAGTATCAGAAAGATATGATGTAGCACTGTATTAGGTTTAAATCAAAGTTGGGTTTTACTTTTTGTAGCGAATTCTCAAATAGCTCATGTTCTGATTGTCCAAATTCTGGACTTTTAAGACACGTTAGTTCCCTTTATAATTAAGAAGCGTAGCCAGCTACCTCATATTAAAACTTTGTTGATCCAACTCTAGAAGTCGCCCCCCCCCATTGGCAGTTGCTATACTTGATGTTGTTTTTATCCTGTAACCTGCAAGTTCTCAACCTCCCTCCATTCTCCTTCCCGAGCAGCATTTAACGCACAAATTGTGATCGCAGAACAAATAGAGCCATTTCCTTCCCCTGAAGAGAGAGGGGTCCTTGGGGGGTAGTAATGTATCGAGGTGTCTATATAACCCCATTTGTGATCAGCGTCTCTTTCATCCCCACTAAACCTCCCTTCATTGCCAGATAAGGAAGCTTCTCTGTTTTAGTGGTGCGTACTTACACCTTTGGTGCCAGAGGCTAACTTGTCTGTCTCTAAATGCTGCCCTCTTTCCTACTTGCTCCTGCTGTTGCTGGAGGGGGATTTTCCCCTTAAATATCGTAATTAAATAACTCGATTTGCCCAAAGCGCCTCGAGTCATTTGGTGAGCCGCTCAATTTGGGACAAGGAGGGCAGTTTTGGGGTCAGGTTTTTCTGTTCCTGTGTAGCTCCCTTTAGCTACAACCCACCCACGGTGCATCTGGGTGGGTTGTAGTCGGTTTCAGCGACCAAATTCCCAATTAAACGCAGATTCAGAAAGAGAAACAAACAGCCCCCTTCCCCCTCCAAGTGCGCCTCCAAAATAAGGTGGGCGGGGCGAGGAATCAGCCCCTGATCTAAAGTGTGCTCTTTTTTGTGTAAGCCCTAGTGCTTTACACATGCATTCGGCGGCCAGAAGTGGATTTCTCCTTTAGTGCCAGAGCTGATAAAGTGGACGAAGAGCTCAGCCTTCACAGCAATATGCTAACGCTATGGCAACCTGAATCCAGCTCTCTACTTATCAACTGCAGCGATTATATAATTGGAGGAGCAGTTTTGCATCTATCTTTGGATTCAGATTCTCAGGGCTCCCAGGTGAAAGAACAACTTCAAAAGCAAACAGAAAATCATCCAAACTTGGAAGGAAGTTTCTTTCCCTCAGAGGGGTGGGACTGACATTTATTCATTTAAAAAAAATTATTTTGAAGTGGAGGGAATTTGTTAGGTTAAGATGGATTTGCAGCCAAGAAAATGGGTGGCAAAGATCAGTGTCCGGAGCAAACCAGTCTCAGCATGCAATGAGTAATTAAAGCAAACACTGATTCTAAAATGAAAGGCAGAGATTAAAATGAGTGCAAAGGAAAGCCAGGGGCTATGATATTGAGCTGTTCTTCTCATATAAGGCTTAGGACACTATAGTGTCTTAGCTTTACATTCCCCAACTGTTGACAGCAAGGAAGGTATTCTGGTTACTGACAATAAAAAATATAACTTTGTCTTAGAAATTTGAGTGGCATGACTAGGCCTCTTCTTGTCATAGGTGCTCTCTGCTTATGGCTATATCAAGTCAACCACTTGCCTTTCTTTCTACCCTAATGGTCTCACACTGTGGAGTCTGGATAACAAATGAGCCAAATTACTTACTATTCTTCATTTAAAAAATGTAAAAAATCCTTTGGTCAGGGAGAGAAGATCAATGATTACAAAGGTATTTTTGTTCTGAATACATTGGTTTCTTAACCATAAATATGTATAGGTTTATAATATACTTGTATTAACTTTATTAGTGTTCTTGAGACAATTGATGGTATATTTTCATCTTGTAGTCAGGTAGATGGGTCTGATATATTTTCTATCTCACTTTTGCACTCACATCCAAAGGGGTAATGGAATTGTTTTAGCTAGTAATACTGTTGCTTCTTGATGCTTAGGTACTTTTCAGTTTTTAATATTCTACACCTGTTTGAATAACAATTATTCATTGTAACCTTACAGTATATGTTTATTTAAGGAGAAAATAAAAAACAAGCACAAGAAAAATTATATACAGCTAGCTACATCATGTCAAATGCACTTATGGGACTTGGAGTATTCTTAGATGGTTATCTTTACCGTATCCCATCATAGAACTGCAATTTTAAAAATCCATATAAAATGGAAATCCATTTTGCAATCCTTTAAAATGCACAGGGAATACAATGAGTTGATCTGCCCTATGGTACTCCTAGTTTGAGTCTCAGGTGTAGTTTAAACACGTAGTTTAAATTTCAGTGCTTATGCTTTTGGCATAGAGAGGCAGGGCATCTTTCTTGGTGAGATTTGCTGGCCAAATAGGAAAGGAAATAAAACTGGTGGTTGCTATTTGTTTATTTAAAAAAATAAAAGTTCAGTTGTTGGGGTTATCAAGGTGGACATGGTAGAACTTGGACTGTTTAAGTACTGCCTCTTCCAGAAGGTGGCACTACAGGGCTATGGAGTCAAGAAGTCCTAAAAGAAAGATAGAAATATACGACAGGAAAGAAGTCCAGGTCCACCCAGTCCATCTTTTGGCTCTCAGCAAGAATATTTGGTTTTCAGAAAGAAAGTCCATATATAGCATTGATAGTTAGGTATCTATCCATCCTATAATTAAATTCATTAGTACAAAGACACCCTGCTAGGTCATCTATTCTGCACAGTAATGATCCTCTGAGTGAAAATCCATTTTTGATATCAGGTCTAAACTGTTCTTAGTCTTCAGTCAGTCTCAGATTATGCCTTTGGGTTTTGTCCTTATTGCATAATTTGAAAAGATTCCTACTTGTTCGTTGTGGGACTCCCTCTGGTATTTTAAAACCATAATTAGGTCTTAGTGTAGCCTCCTTCTTTTCTAGGCTGCACATATTTTGTTCTTAGTCTCTTGAAATGAATCTGTGCCTTCTTAAATAAAGGTTATACTAATTAGTTCCTCAATTTACCAGGAACATATTGATAATAAGAGGGTTAAGACACTCATATGATATTTTGTGACCTGAAGTTAGGGTCATGTGTTGTGTACTGTGGCAAAATATAATACATCTGCTTAAGGATGAAAGATATTTTCCTATGAATTTTTACTGTAAAATAAAATTTAATTGTATGGGTTGGAATCTGTCTCATGCTATGTTACAACACAAAACTGCTGAAGATGGAAGCTAGAAAATATTGGATGTCTGCTCTAATTTTCTGCCGTATTTTCAAAATGCTAATTTGATTTTCTATACTTTAGAGAAGTTGTTCCTACATGTATGAAAGTGCCCTCCTGCCATAATTAAAAAAGATTAGCAACTAGTTCATTAAGTTTCCGGTAACTTTATTTTTTCTGCAAAAGGTCTGCCAGTGAAAACAATAGAAAACCTATCTTGTGCAATATATAAAAATTCTTTGTTTTGAGACTGGTGTCTATAGTGTCACGTGATATTTCAGATTTTGGCAGGACTCCCCCCACCCGAAATTGCTGTTCTGAAGTGCAAAGTTCTGCAACTCCTAGCCCTGGTGATGGAACAATAAATAATGTTATTTATAAAGAATTATCTTCTTCCTTAAAGTAGTTAGCACACTGTGCAAGCTATTAAAGCACTGTCGCAATATTAAATAAAATAGTTAAGACATAAGCTAAAGTTTCATAAAATACCTGTAATAGGTGATTGCCCATTGACAGACTAAGCCCAGGTCACTTGGATTGAGGCAAGTGAGTCCAATCCAGCCAATTAAAGAGGGTTGGGTTATACCCGGGCCTATAAAAGGCTGCCTGTGCGCAATTGAAGGAGGAATTGCTTGAGATGGGGTATTTTCTGGGGAAGGTATGCTGGAACAGAGCTAACACTTGTGGCCAATGTCCCAGAGTAAGGGAGCTAGGTGCTCAGGGCAAAAGCCCTGAGGCTACTCCCTCAGAGAGGTAGCAGGGCTGGTCAGAACTGGGACTCTGCCAGGGGCTGTGAAAGGGGTGGAACAGAAACCTGAAAGTAAGCACTGACTGCTTTTCTATTGGCTTCTGTTAAGAAAATGGGTATGGCAGTGTATATTCTGGAGTTGGGGAGAAGCCTGGCCAGTGACACAGGTTAACTGTGTAGCTATGCTGAATGCTCTCTAAAGAGAAGTGTGTTCAGGCATTTTTTTTCAAGGAGTGGAGTGATAGGCTGAAGTGGATGTCTAGACAGAGAAACAGGTCTGCACATTAAGGGTTACTATATCTGCTGACTGAACATGTGCCTGCAAAGGTGGTTGATGTCAGAGCATAGATCTAGCCAGCCACAATGGCTAAACAGCAAAGTAAAAGAGGTGCTTAGAGGCAAAAAGGTATCATTTAAAAATTGGAAGTAAAATCCTAGTGAGGAAAATAGGCACGTAAATGCTGGTAAGTCATGTATAAATGTATAGGTAAACAGGTCAAGCGAATTTGAAAAGCACCTGCATAAAGATAATTTTTATATTGGCAAAAAGGTATTTAGGTACATCAGAAGCAGGAAGCCTGCATAACAATCGTTGGGGCCACTGAGGCTATGTCTACACTGCAAATTTTGAAATGACTTGCTGTTCCAAAATGTCCCTTATTCCTCATGAAATGAGATTTACAGGGACGTCGGAATAACAAGACTGAAATAACAGACTTGCTGTTAAGACACAGGATAACTATTCTGGGATATTCCGGTATCCGGAAATAGTGTTGCAGTGTAGACATAGCTTGAATGATTAAGCTGCTAAAGGAGCAGTCAAGGAAGATCAGGTCATTGTGGAGCTCCATGAATTCTTATATTGGCCTTCGCTGCACAGGATATGGGAGAGATCCCCACAACAAAGCCATTGTTTTTAGGCGCAGATTGGAGACGAGGACAATATGAAGTGAAAGGGGGCATCTTGTCCTTTCTGGAACTTGGCAGAATTGAGCTGAACTTTATATTTTAACTGTAGACTTTGTCTGGAAAAGTCTATTGTATGTGTGCCTTTAAAAAGGCAGGGGATGTTTTACATGTAGTTGTCTGCTTTACAATAAAACCCACTACTTGGGTGTTTAAATATCACCTGGGTGTATAGAATCTGTTTGGTCTGTCACAGAGTTGTTGAGATAAATGCCCTAATTCTTAACATGATTAAGTATTTCCAAATATAACCTTCAATAATGTGGGACCATGAAAGAAGAGAAAGACCCTTCATAATCATGCCCCTATTTATCAGCAAGGCTTTTGTCTTTCCTTGTTAAGAATGAGTCACCCCTGATAAATCTAGCCGGCAGTATTATCTAAGTACCTTTTCAGGACAGAATCTGAGTTAACAGGGTCTGTAGGGCAAAGAATGTATTATTTTCTGTCCTCATTCTGGTGATATTTTATCCATGTCTAAAATAGATGTCTCAAGAGGGCACATACTGTATGCAGCAAAAAATATAGAAAAGAAATTAGAGTGCAGTGATGCCACATTCCAATCCCTTGTTGACCACACATGATTGTCCACTGCTGATAATTAATTCTTGCTTTCCAGGTATGACTAGAACTAGTGGAGCCATTGCCAATCATTTCAGAAGTGGTGTTGGTTGCTATAGCAACCATCTAGGGTCAGGCTATCAACAGATGCAGAGCCCCAGCTGTGAGGTCCATTGACAGTACTCCACAGTCAGGAGATCTGAGCTACCCATAGCTGAAATGACAACATCTTCACGATCCTCTTTCCCAAAAAAGGGAAAGGCACACAATGTATTGCCAAGAGATGAATCCAAAGGGGAAAGGCTGGGCTACTGCAAGTTTATGAACCGACAAAATGTTGATTTAGATGTGCCAGCAAGTAGTTTAATTATGGCTATGTTACTTACTGGGTTTTATCAGCCAGAATGAGCAACTGTAGGAACCTACATAAACCTGGACATCTTCACCAGAAACCATACTGAACTCCATCAGGGAAGACAGTATCTTGGAAGCTTGAGGTTCTCCTAATTTAAAGACACCGTGTGACAAATCTGGAGCCAGTCCTTTCAACAAATATACTAAGCTTGTCACACAAGTGTAAGCAGGTGGTTTTCTTAGACTGTATTTTGACACAATCCTTACATACTGCAAAAGGTCAAATTCCCTTGCTGGAATTTGATTTTTATACTTAACAGTAGATAATAAAAATAATAGACCAAATTCAAGTCCCAGCTGCTTTTTTTAGGTTTGACCTCAAGGATGTTTTCTCCTCAAAGATTCTTCAGAGGAGACCCTGCACATGCTCTGCTTAAAAAATTCATTTTCACCACCATTATAACCAGGGTGACATCAACAATACTCTCCTGCAGCCATAAGCCAGCAGAAATCTGTGAGTTAGTTCCCTGCAGGATTCCACTACCTGCAAACAGAGCAGGTAAAAAGAAGAACTGTCACAAATATTCATTTGAAGTAATTACTGTTGGAGGCGAGGCACGGCAAGTTTGGATTAACCAAATGTAGTGCTACTAGAAAGAGCTCAGCTGGGCAGTTTCTCAAAATGTAGTTGGATGGAGATATACAAAATCTCTTGTTTCATTACAGCTCTTTTGTATACCTCCAAACAGTCCTTTGAACAGAAAGTGATTGGACTCCAGATGACTTTTCCTGTCATCTTCTATCTACTCTGACACATTTGCTTTCTGTCTGAGGCATCATCATTAAACTCCAGTGATGTCTGGGCAAAGAAACAACTAGGATACAACAAAGTTGTAGTTGAGGCACCTTTAAACAATGAGATTAGTTATCAATGACCTTATTGACATCTTGACTAGAAAATGAAGTCCAATATGTCTCAGCACCAATAAGGAAATGAAAAAAAATCCACAAGACTGATCAATCCTGAGCTGGATATAAATAAATATGGGTTAGTAGAGATGTGCGGGAGCTATTTAGTCCCTAAGCTGAAACCTGCAAAATAATAGCTAAAACACCCAATGTGAATGACCTGTGGACCTAAAATTTTCACACCAGATCCAAAGATGAGATCAAGAATATAACTAGTCCTGTGGGAGCTCTCTTGTATCCTCTGGGTAAAACTCACTTAATTGTTTCCATGAAAATACAAACTGGTGACTGTAGTTTTGAACTTCCAAAAAAGATCCAGGACCTTTCCTTTTAAAAATATGCTTCTATAAATGGCTTTGTTTTTCTTTAACTGATGTTTTTCAGTTCTTCAATCCATGATGTGGATGGCTGCCTTTGGGTATTTTGGAAAAAACAATTTAAAATGACTGAACATGACACTATAATTATAAAGTAAATATGGCCTAACTGAGTAATTAAGGCAACATTTCTTCCTTACAGGCATTACAGGGAAGAACATTTATGGTACTGATCAGATTTCAGATCGTTTATTTCAAAGGAGGAAGGGAAAAATGTCTTCTCCATTTGTCAGCATGGCCAGTTTTACAGAATCCTCCCTTTTAAAAAATACTTTACTTTTGTTCATGTGATGTCCCTATTACGTGTCACATTTTGTTAGACATACTCTTTTTGTAAACTTAAGAGAGACTGATTTGCAGGGAGATTCAGATACTATCTCAGATACTGGCTGCATTTTCTCTGCTTCATGTTTTCTTGACAATAATAATTCTGAATTTGGAACGTGCCTTATTACCTAGTTATCAACAAATGTAATGCATTTTAGCTATAGAAGCATTGCTATGATCCATATGGTAGGCAATAGAGTTTAAATAAATTCAGGAGGTGTTAGTTAAGATCATGTTAAAACACATTCTTTCAACTGGATATACCCCATAATATATTTAAACTAAAGTAAGTTTAAGGTATTACACTGACTGACAAATGTCAGGAGTTTGAAAGTTAAGACTGATATGCCATCTCTAATGCACTTTGCTGTGTCTACGTAATTCAGTGTTGAAAATGTCTGCAATAAGCTGAGTTGGCAGAATACTCAAAACAGGAGTACTCAAAAGATCAAATTCTCCTTGTAGATCTGCATGCAAATATCTATAATTTGGATTTAATTAATGTCTAATGGTCTGATAGCCTTTGTGGTTAAATGAGGTTCTACCAGAATATCTGCAGCCTCAGAAGTCTGGATCACTAAATATTTTATATCTTCTGCATTTGCAATCTCAGAATCTTTGTGGTTTGATTTAAAATTGGTGCCTTTAGCAAGAAGCAAGAGTTATTTGAATGTTGACAACTGAAACAGATAGGTGTAGAGTTGATTTGAATGTAACTTATGCTGACATTAGGTGGCATAATTTGTACTGCTGAGTTGACTCTCATATTGTCAACTAGTGCAAACTATATGTAATTTTTATACCACTTGCAACTACATTAGAATTGTAGGTGCAAAATCTAGATGTCTGGGTTATTATTTAAATTTGGTGCATTCAGGAAGGTCTTTGACTCCATAAAGCAATGAATGGATTAAAATAACCCATCTAATATTTGCTTGTCTGTCAAGATAAAATCTTGCTGCAGGATTTTCCTGGGTCACACTGTTCCATGAGTTGTGAAGCAGAACTGCTTATTGATTTAAATGGACAGTTCAACTTAAAAATCAATGGAACAATAAGCTCCAAATTATTTAAAGGTAAACAATATATTTTACACTCCCCCCAAAAAAGTCTAAAAGAGTACTTTTCAGAACGAATACGCTATGAAATACACTTGAAAATCAAATTTTAATCTCCAAATTCAAGTTTTAAAATATATCTAATCAAATTCCTAGTTTATTCATGGTAAGCAGAAATTCTGTCTAATAAACTTTTAAAACTATTGAGCTTGACAAAATGGGCGCTGTTTACTTTTAGCTATCCAAATAACACCATATGCTAAAAAACAAGAGGTTAGAAATTGTATAAACCAAACGTTGCAATATGTACTGATCAGGTATTGTCTTGCTAGGCCCTATTTAGGTTGATTGTAACAGTTACAAATATATTTTAGAGTGTGTCAGTCTGTGTGTCCATCTACAAGTCTGTTCAAGAACTCCTCCTAATAAGAGCTAGAACCACCAAATTTCATATGCAGTTTCTTCTTCTACTTAAAGCAAGGTCAGACTTTGGTTGAGCCAAGAAAACTGGAACCCCGGGGAAAAGGTCTGTTTTCCATAACATGCCATGGGGGAAGTGCTGTTTAGAGGAAGGTGATATGAGAATGGCCACTGTGGGTAGTGAGCCTTCAGGGGGAGGTACCTTGCAGAGTATTCACTGGGGGCAGACGTACCACCAAGGGAGTGGCCAACAGGGCTGGGGCTCCGCCATCTTTCCTGCCAGTACCCCTGCCTTAAACCCTCCCCCACCCAGCCCTTGGCCACAGTGCTGGCGGGGAAGAGGGAGAAAACGAGCCATTGGCAGCCAGGAAAGGGTTGGGGGGAGAAAAGGGGCTCCTGGTGGCTGAGGAGGGAGTGAGGGGAGAAAAGAGGCCTCTGGCGGCCAGGGAGGGGCTGTCAGGGGAAAGAAAAGGCCCATGCCGGATGGGACACCCCGCCCTGAGCATCTCCTCACCCCCCCTCCAACCCTCACTCTCACACCCCTTCCACCCTCTGCCTCCTGTACTCTCCCCCCCCACACACATCCCAAAGGCCCTGCCCTGACTCTTGGGCTCCACACACCACCACCACCACCCTGCCCTGAAGGACCTGGGCAATGCTAGTTAAGTCTGCTAGTAAGAATGGGGAACAGACTGGATACAGGTATTACCTGTTGAGTTGCTTAAACTATACAGATCCTGTAGTAACAGCGGAAGATTATTGGTCATATATAGCAAGTGCATAAACCATCATAACTGGGTTTTCTGTGTGTTAAAATTGAAACACACAGGAAACCCAAACAACAAACAAACATAAGATGGAAATTCACGTTAGTTCAAACAGCAGGAAACAGAGAAATCATTAGATGCTAAGACTAAGGTTTTCTGAAGGAACTAGTTATTTTAGATGTCTACATTTTTGGTATACCCATTTAATACCTTAAAGGGGCCAGATTTTTCACAGGGGAAGTGCTTAGCAGTTTCTGAAAATCAGGCCCCTTTAGAGGGGATCACAAATTAAGCACTTGAAAATTGCCACTTCATTAGCCACTCGAAAAAATATTTACTCCTATGAAGAGAGTTAGGGGTCAGGCATTAATGGGGACTTGTTGAATAGATTCCCTGCAGGACTGGGTTTTAAAATCTGAAATAAATGTATTTAAAATGGATCAGAATAAATACCTATTTAGTGGGCCAGGCCACCGCTTCCCGACCCTCCGCTTGGCTGCAAAGAGCGAAATGGAGCCAATGGAAGCCGTGAGGCTCCGTGGCCACGGTGCTGGTAAGTAAACACACTGGGGCGGTCAGTTAAAGTGTTTCTCTAAGTGTTCCCGTGGAACACTTTCAGAAACACTGATCTATATGAGAGTGTTTTTCTCATTAGAGGCCTAGATGCATCATAAAAGGGGACATTTGAGAGATCTAGTTGGAAGTAATTTCCTTTAAATTGCAACCTAAATTTATAGATAAGGCCCTACCAAATTCATGGCATATTTTGGCCAATTTCATGGTCATGGGATTTTAAAATTTATAATGCCATTATTACAGCTATTTAAATCAGAAATTTAATGGTATTATAATTGTGAGGATCTTGACTCAAAAAGGAGTTGGGAGAGGAATTACAAGGTGCTGAAGTACTGCTATCCTTACTTCTAGGCTGCTGCTGGCGGTGATGCTGCCTTCAGAGCTGGAGAGTGGCAGAGCGGGCCTGGAGCCCAGCTCTCACGGCAGAGCCACCACAAGCAGCAACACAGAAGTAAGGATGGCATGGCATGTTATTGCTACTCTTACTTCTGAGCTGCTGCTTGCAGGGCTCTCAGTCAGCAGCTGCCACTCTCTGGATGACCAGCTCTAAAGACAGCGCAGAAGTAAGAATGGCAGTACTGTGACCCACCTTGTGACTTCCCCCAACTCCTCCCTTTTGGGTCAGGACCACCAGTTTCAGAAAAGCTGGTCTCTGCCATGACGTCTGTATAGTAAGGGCAAAAGCACAAAGAAGATTTCATGAGAGGAAACCAGATTTCACAGCCCATTGAAAATTTTTAGGAATAGGTTAGACAAGCACATGTCAGGAATGGTCTAGGTATACTTATTCCTGTCCCATTAGGAATTAGATGACCTCTTGAGTTTCCTTCCAGCTTACATCATAATAATAATTAATAATAATATAATATTATATCTAGAGGTGCTGAGAAGCTTCAACTTTCAATGACTTCTGTGAGAGTTGAGGCCTGTTAAAAGTGCTAGGACTTGATCAATGATTAGCAATACTGCTTAAACAGCGTTCACCTAGCACTTACCCATTAACTTTTAATGGAGAGTTCTACAATCCTGCTTTGTAACTATTGTTGCCATGTTTTTTGGTTGATCTGGGATTTTGTATGTGTATTCAGTAATGATCAGTGAATCTACTTTTGTATAAACAGAAATTTATATTTTTAGAAAGAATCTATAGACTGTCTCGTGCATTTGTCTGCACCCACTGTGGAAAAGGTCAGAGTGGTTGGTTAACAATGTTTGTATAGCTAGCTAGTGACATAAGAACTGTTTCAGGGTTATGCATTATAGCTCTCAACTTAAGATGCAAACCAGGCAATATGGTTTTTTAATTCATAACATTGCTTATGAGGGATCCTCCTTAACATCTCCCACCTCTTCTTATCATTGGACATGGCTCATGCTAGCAGACAGTTCTGCCTGTACTTTTTTTTTTTTTTTTTTCTGTACTGCAGATGCAACCTTCTGATTCAAGTGCCTAATTTAGGGCAGAAATTTGCAGCCCAGTGTCAGTGTCTGGTTTTGCATCTGGATATTACACATGCTCAGTTTTGTGACTTTGAACACGTTCCAAGCGGATACCAGAAATACAAAAGTATGCCAGAGAAATGTGGGCATGTTAAAGGTAAACTTAAATGCTTTAAAAATATCCAAACGATTTAATAAAGTGACACTTTACTGTGAACAGTGCCTCTATAAAAATACAGTTGTCTCAATGATTACAGATCAAATATACTTAATTTGTGAGGGGGAAAAAATATATTTTCTCTCTTGAAATTAAGACTCAAGCTGAGGGGTTTTATTCTGATGTATCAGTCAATATCAATTCACTTACTAAATTTCTGCAGGTTCAGCGAAGGGGCAATTCAAGAAAGACTGAATTATCTTTGCCCCCTTCCAACTTGTAAAGGTCAAATCCCACAAAAGCACCTATGGAGGTGTTTTTGTGAGGTTGAGAGAAAGTGAGATGATGCCACTGGGGCAAAATCTGTCCCCTTTCTTTCTTCCAGTTCAGAACCTGCTAATCCATTTGTTCTTTCTTCATCTAAGATGTTACGGGAACACTGTCAAATGCATTTATCTGTCTGAATATTTTTACCTTCTATACAATTAAGTAAAAAAATAAGATTACTAAAACTGAATGGGGTTAGAAAAAAGATGTCTTTTATCATTCGGTTAGTTTGTGCATTTGATGGAACTTTGTGTATAGTCAGTGCCACTATTTTCCCTGTATACTTAGTTTTCTTGTGAGGATCTTTTTCATAGCAAGAGAGGAGAGAAGAATACTTAAACAAGAAATTGTGACTGCAAAAATAACAAGATTAACAGAAATGTAAAGTCTGGTTTAGTATTTGCAAGTACTTTTAACTCACTTTCCTTTTAAACTGATTATTTCAGAATATAGTTTCTCCTTAATTCATTAGGATATTAGCTATGTAACCTTAACATTACAAAATATTATTTACATATAAAATTTGAGGTTTATATCTTCAGGTTTTTGTACTTTTGAGGGCCCCCTTGACACCTTAAAAGAGGCCTACTTGTCAGAAAGTGCTGAGCACCGACTTCTGAATATCAGGCCCCTATAAGGCGTCAGCTGTTTTGCACCCAAAAATTGGGAGACTCAAAATCACTATTCTCTTCTGAATATGTAGGCCTGACTTATTTTACCGGGGTTTTCCTATAGGAGTTGATGCATCTTGACACTTAAGGAAATGCAGCAATTGCTGCTTTATGTGTTAATAATGTCATCATCTATTATGAGGAAAGCCTCAAGCTCTGAATTCAGTTGCTAACGTAAGTAAAATGAAATACACTTGAAAATATTTGGGAGAAAATATAGTATATAATTTAAGTCTACCCATATTTTCTGTTAGGGTTAAATTGTTAGCACTGTTTATGTGGTTGAAAAGTGCGTATAAGTCCCAGCTAACTGGATAAACAGGCTCCATGCCAGAGTGACTGGTCCTGGGGCTGCTGGGAGTCCAAGGGATCTATATCTGCCATATGGGAGTGAGGCACAAAGATACTTAGTTTGAGTGCTTGTTCATGTCTATTCCAGTCAGGCATCTATGCACGTACATGCACAATAGATGGAAGATTTTTCCCATAGCAGCATCCGACGGGTCATCCTGGGCACCCCCTAGAGTCGCGCCTCATTGGTGCTCAATATAGAGCTCTGCCGACCTACCGCACCCTCAGTTCTTTCTTATGGCCCGTGACAACTGGCTGGAACATCCCATAGCCCTTGCTTCAGCAAGAATGTCTATTTTTGTCTCTGTATATAGTTCATCTCTAGTTAATATACAGTTAATGTTACGGGGATTCCCCCCTCTTCTGGCCCCCTGGAGCTGTGGTAGATGTGGTCCATGGGGTTTAAGAAATGTGTGGTCTGTGTGAAGCACATGCCTAAGAATGATCCTCATTCATCCTGTTAACAGTGCTTAGGAGATGGTAATCAAGAGATCATTGTAAAATTTGCTGCGAGTTCTGTCCCAGAACTATTAAAGTAAGAGAACAGTAGTATTTCTTATGGAGGCAGCTCTCCACCCTAGTTGGTGCTAAGAAAAGCTCTTGCTGAAACACTTGGCACTGGCATTGCAAAACAGTGGGCAGACACAGGTCTCACTCATTGGTACTTCGGGGGGAAAAAAAAAAGAAAAGCCCGAGAGAGACCATTCTCTCCTGGCCAAGCCCAAGGAGACTGTGAGACTGCAGTTGGGCCACAGCACTGGTTCCCTGGGTAGAGCTAGGTTGACTTCTGCTCAAGTGAGGCAGTTCAGTCTGGGCCCACCACGCTCACCAGACCTCAGTGACCAGTAGCTGCTGCTCCCCTCAATGCAGAAGTGTCTCTGCTTAAGGTCCTAACATCAGCTTCCCCTTACACTTATTCTATAAGGACAAGGTTCAGCTCAGGCCTCACCCAGCTTTTCTCTGGTGCGCGGCTTAAAAGCTGGCTCCCAGGGCACACAAGCTCCCAAGGAGCTGGCTGCCCCCTCGCATGTAACAGCCGAAATTTTCAGCGGTTACACAGTTAGCAAATTACACTCATTTTAACATCTCTAGTGTAAAGCCACTGTCTCACTCACTAAAGCCAAAATAACTTGTACCATACATTGTTTAGTTGGTCAGGGCAGACCTCTGTGTACAACTGACTGTTGATGGGGTTTCCAGATCTCTGGAAAATGAGGACCTCATAGAAGAACTGGAGTCATACCAGAGCAATTTGATCTCCTTCTGACTTTTTTAAATAAAGGAAATACTGTAGATGTAAGGAATTTGATAGTTCCACATGGGCAATTAGTAGTTAAATTGGAGCTGATGGGGATTAATAGGAGAATTAAAAGGTGGATAAAGAACTGGTTAAAGGTGAGACTACAATGAGTCCGATTGAAAGATGAACTGTCAGGCTACAGGAGTGTTACTAGTGGAGGCCCTCAGGGATTAGTCTTTGGATCAATCTTATTTAACTTGTTTATTAATGACCTTGACACACAAATGGGGAGTGTGCTAATAAAATCTGTGGATGACACACAATTAGGAGGTATTGCCAATGCAGCGGAGGACTGGAATATCATAAAAGAGATGGACTATTTTGAAAACTGGGGTAATAGAAATGGGATGAAATTTAATAGTGCAAAGTGCAGGGGCATGCACTTTGGGATTAACAACAAGAATTTTTGCTATAAGGTGGGGACATGTCCATTAGAAGTTACAGAAGAGGCGAAAGACTTGGGTGTATTGCTGGATGACTGAGCTGAGTAGACAGGGAAGTGTTCATGCCATTATAAAAGGCACTATTGAAACCTCATCTGGAATATCATGTGCAGTTCTGGTCTCCCTGTTAGAAAGATGAATTCAAACTGGAACAGGTACAGAGAAGGGCTACTGGGAGAAATGGAAAATCTGCTTTATGAGAAGCCACTCAGAGGCTGGCTTATGTAGCCTAACCAAAAGAAGGGTGAAGGGAGATATGTCTGTTTTTTATAAATACATCAGAGGTATAAATATATCAGCGAGAGATAAGTTATTTAGGTTAAATGCCAAAGTGGACACAAGAACAAATGGCTATAAACTGGCTAATATTAGGCTTGACATTAGACAGAAGTTTCTAATGATCAGAGCAGTGAAGTTCTAGAACAGGCTTCCAAGGGGAGCAGTGGGAACAAAAAACCTAAATGGCTTCAAGACTGAGCTTGATATATTTATGGAGGTATGGTAAGATGAGGCTGCTTACAATGGCAAGTAGTTAATCTGCAATTGCTAACAGCAAATATATAATCTAAGTTGCAGCAGATAATTCTTTTCCAGATATCTATCTGCTGGGTCTTGCCCATATATTCAGGGTCCAACAGATTGCCATATTTGGTATTGGGAAGAAATTTTCTCCCAGGTCAGATTGGCAGAGATCCTGGAGATTTTTTAACCTTCTCTTGCAGCATGGGGCACAGGTCACTTGCAGGTTTGAACTAGTGTAAATAGTGGGTTCTCTGTAGCTTGAAGTCTTTAAATCATGATTTGAGGAATTCAGTAACTCAGTCAGAGGTTAGGGGTCTGTCACAGGAGCAGGGCCTGGTCTACCCGTTGGTTTCCTTTACTCCTTGCAGAATGAGTAGTACATGATACTGGTGGGTGCTGCCCTCAGCGCTTGACTGGGGGTTTGTCTCGATTAGACCCCTAAATCGAGTGCTAGAAGATTGATCTCCAGAGGATCGATCTTCTCCGTAGTGTAGATATGCCCTCAGTGAGGTTCTGTGGCCTGCAATGTGCAGGAGATCAGACTAGATGATCGTGATGGTTCCTGTTTACCTTAAAGTGTGTGACTTTAAATATGTGCAGTGTTTAACCCACAAGTTGGCCCATGCAACTATCTTCATTTTATGTTCTTTATTCATTATTTGCCCTATGCCACTGAAAACTGGCTTCCATTTCTTGATTGAGTATGACACAGAGATTATAGTAACTGTGAATAGCATTGACAGCTGAAGAAACCAGCGAACTTGCAGGCTCTAAACTATTTAGAGAACACATATCACCTGCAGATAAACATTTGTCCCTGCTTCAAATAGTCTTTGTGAAAGGAATGTGCCAAATTTCCATATCAGAACAATTCAACCAAAAAGTATTTATTATGCAGTTCTGTTAGGATTGCAGGATTTTTGTGGCATGGCTTTCTGTGAAGGAAGAGGAATGTTACAAGTTGGCCTTTTGTCTGTGACGTGCCTCAGTTGAAAAATCAAATTCTAGTGAGCCTTTTCCTTTGCAGAGACTGGCCAGGAAAAGCTGCTGTTTTGCCATGCACACGTGCACACACATACACACAGGTACAAGTTGTCTTTCATTTTGTATACTCTATTTCAATCTTGTGTTCTTTCATATGTGGTGTTCTGAGACCATTTAATAAAACAAAGACTATTTTTACTTATTGGCAGCTGATAATAAATTATATTTTGATTACTTATTAAATGAAGAATATTATTCATATTATAAAATCACTGATGGGGGCAGAGGAAGGAAGTACATGCAGATGAATAATATAATCCATTCACTAGTTTGTGGACCTGGGGTCTATCAAATATAGATTTGATCCTAAAACAAGCCACATGAAACCCTGGTCTCCACTGAAATGAAAGGAGTTATCCCAGATATGTACCCCTGAGTGCTCACTCCTGATTTTGTATAGTTGATTTAGCTGAAGGATGTGAAAAAATACATGTACGCAAGAAAGTTCTCTGTTCATCTACATATGAATATTTGTGCTTGGAGTTTGTACCAGGAAGTACATGGAATATACTGTGTTCATGATGTGTGGTTCATATACAGCACATATTAATACATACATCCTATGTTGATAGGCACACTAGAAATGCTTCAGAGTAATAGATACTGATATAGCATTACAAGAATAATTGCTAAAAATGGCAAATATTAGTCAGCTCATTTGTTATTTGTGTTAGAAATGCTTATTTGATCCAGTTTCTTCTTTTGAAGATTGCATTCTTTCAGCAGAAGTGTAGTTTTATTTGAAAGGTGCTGTAATTATTCCCTCAAATACATATATAATTGGTGTTCTCAGGTTTCTTCGAATACTTCATGAGGCTTATTTGGGATGAAGGCAAGGACTCTTCTTAGCAATAGGAACTTTAGGTAGCTATGGCTACTTTTCCCCTCTTGAATTTTCACAGCTTCTGTAGTAGGCCATGATTAAAAAAATAAATGGTGTTCTCCACCTTGGATTCGGCCTGCAGAGGCTCTCTTGCCCACCTCTGTTATAGTAGCTCCATCTAGGTAACATTTCCCTAGTTTGTTTATGCGAGACGTATTTAAAAGCCTTTCGAAAGTCAAGATATATACCACATTTACCACTTCTCCCCTCTCCACAAGTCTTGTTATCTTGTCAAAAAAGCTGTCAGGTTGATTTGACACCATTTTTTTTTCTTGACATGTCCATGCTGTTACTTATCACCTTATTATTTTCTAGATGTTGCAAATCACTTAATTATTTGCTCCATTATCTTTCCAGGTACTGAAGTTAAGCTGATTGGTCTGCAATTCCTTCTGTTGTCCTTATTTTCCTTTCTATAGATTGAAAGAATATTTGCCCTTTCCTAGTCCTCTGGAATCTCTTCTGTCTTCCATTAGTTTTTGAAGATAATTATGAATGGCTTAAATCTCTCCTCATTCAGCTCTTTGGGTATTCCAGAATGTATTTCATCAGGCTCTGGTGACTTGAAGACATCTAACTTGTCTAAACATTTTTAACTTGTTCTTTCTCTATTTTAACATCTGTTCCTACTTCATTTTCTCTGGCATTCTCTGTTTGATATCTAATCTCTACTATTCTTGTTGGTGAAAACTGAAACAAAAAAGTCATTTAACATTTCTGCCATTTCCACATTTTCTGTTGTTGTTGTTTTTTTCCCCTCACTGAGTAACAGGCCTACCTTGTCCTTGGTCTTCCTCATACGTCTAATGTATTTGTAGAATGATTTGTAGAATCATGCAGACTCCCATCACTTTCCTGCTGTTACTGTCAGATTATTAACCTTTTCCCTTCACAAACTTGCCTTGTGTTGGGAGAATGGTCTTACTTAAATGCAACTACCTGAACGTTTTTTTAACAGGCATAATGTTCAGCAGATTTATTGTGTAATGTGCTTCCTCTCCTACCGCTGCATAATCCTAAAGCTGGTGTTGTTTGTTCTCCTTCATGAGCTGCTGATTGTTGTTTTTAAAATAGGGTACTGGTATACTGTAGCCAGTTAGGGTACGACTAGACAGCGTCACTATTTCAGGATACGTCCGGTATCCTGAAATAGCGTTTTCTGTGTCTTAACAGCACGAAATGCAATCAAAATAATGAGCTTACTATTCCGACGTCCTGATAAACCTTGTTCCATGAGGATTGAGGGACTTGTCAGAATAGCGGTCTATTTAGAAATTAGTGCTGTATAGACAATTTGCATAGCTCAAATCACGTAGCTTATTTTGAGCTAGCACCACTGTGTAGATGCACCTTTAGTGAATTGTCACAGCCACAGCACAGAAAGGCAAATAAGCTAATTTGCATTTTACGGACCTGTGGGGGCACTGCTGATTCCCATCCTATTGGGCTTTTCAAATCAAGCTTTGATAAGGGTATTCATTGATTTGGTGAGAGAGGTAAAACAGGCTACCAGATTTTTCAAAATGGAATTAGTCAAATTGGAGAAACAAAGGAATAAGCCATAGGGAGTAGGAAAATCCTTGATGGTGATTGGTCATTTTCATTCTGCTTACTGAAGGGGGTGAGAAGAGGAATCCAGCATTTGCACTATTGCACATTGAGCCACTTAAAGTACATTAGCCTGTAAGTGAGACTATAATGCCTTTATTGTAATTTACAGGATTATGCCCTTAGTAAATAGTTAATCTGAATTGTGCTAATTCAAAACATGGTTATGAAGAGAAATGTAATCTTTAAAGGACATATAACCTGAAATAGATAACAAAACCTCCTGAGGTCTATTGAAACTCTTTCCAACACTGCTCAATTGTTTTAGTTTGGCCGTTCAATTTTGAAATAGAATATGCTGACTGTGAGAGAGACCATGTATGTAATGCCAGATATTATTGCTCTTTATGTTCCTATATATGCAGTAGTACTTCAGTGATACTAATCTCTGCTTACTTATTTAAAAAGATATATGTGTCTAATAATTAGGTACAAACAAAACAATCTGGCAAAATAAACTTTTGTGCATCAGACACAATTCCATAAAAGTAGCTTAAATTATAGAATCATAGAATACTAGGACTGGAAGGGACCTCGTGAGGTCAGTCCCCTGCCCTCATGGCAGGACCAGATACTGTCTAGACCATCCCTGATAGACATTTATCTAACCTACTCTTAAATATCTCCAGAGATGGGGATTCCACAATCTCCCTGGGCAATTTATTCCAGTGTTTGACTACCCTGACAGTTAGAAATTTTTTCCTAATGTCCAACCTAAACCTCCCTTGCTGCAGTTTAAGCCCATTGCTTCTTGTTCTATCCTCAGAGACCAAGATGAACAAATTTTCTCCCTCCTCCTTATGACACCCTTCTAGATACCTGAAAATGGCTATCATGTCCCCCCTCAATCTTTTCTTTTCTAAACTAAACAAACCCAGTTCTTTCAGCCTTCCTTCATAGGTCATGTTCTCTAGACCTTTAATCATTCTTGTTGCTCTTCTCTGGACCCTCTCCAATTTTTCCACATCTTTCTTGAAATGCGGTGCCCAGAACTGGACACAATACTTCAACTGAGGCCTAACCAGCGCAGAGTAGAGCGGAAGAATGACTTCTCGTGTCTTGCTCACAACACACCTGTTAATGCATCCCAGAATCATGTTTGCTTTTTTTGCAACAGCATCACACTGCTGATTCATATCCAGCTTGTGGTCCACTATAACCCCTAGATCCCTTTCTGCCGTACTCCTTCCTAGACAGTCGCTTCCCATTCTGTATGTATGAAACTGATTGTTCCTTCCTAAGTGGAGCACTTTGCATTTGTCTTTATTAAACTTCATCCTGTGTACCTCAGACCATTTCTCCAATTTGTCCAGATCGTTTTGAATTATGACCGTATCCTCCAGAGCAGTCGCAACCCCTCCCAGCTTGGTATCATCTGCAAACTTAATAAGCGTACTTTCTATGCCAATATCTAAATCGTTAATGAAGATATTGAACAGAGCCGGTCCCAAAACAGACCCCTGCGGAACCCCACTTGTTATACCTTTCCAGCAGGATTGTGAACCATTAATAACTACTCTCTGAGTATGTTTATCCAGCCAGTTATGCACCCACCTTATAGTAGCCCCATCTAAGTTGTATTTGCCTAGTTTATTGATAAGAACATCATGTGAGACCATATCAAGCGCCTTACTGAAGTCTAGGTATACCATATCCACCACTTCTCCCTTATCCACAAGACTCGTTATCCTAACAAAAAAAGCTATCAGATTGGTTTGACATGATTTGTTCTTTACAAATCCATGCTGGCTGTTCCCTATCACCTTGCCACCTTCCAAGTGTTTGCAGAGGATTTCCTTAATTACTTGCTCCATTATCTTCCCTTGCACAGAAGTTAAACTAACTGGTCTGTAGTTTCCTGGGTTGTTCTTATTTCCCTTTTTGTAAATGGGCACTATATTTGCCCTTTTCCAGTCTTCTGGAATCTCTCCTGTCTCCCATGATTTTCCAAAGATGATAGCTAGAGGCTCAGATACCTCCCCTATCAGATCCTTGAGTATTCTAGGATGCGTTTCATTATCGTGACTATATCTCAGAGCATGTCTTATATGTTTGGTCTGTCATTTTTTGGTAACCTATCCCTCCTGCTCCTACTAGAAGAAAGTAAATACTATAATGCAGACAGATGATGCTGAAATAATCTTGTCATTTTATGATTCCCTGGCTCTGAGTATATGTTTGACCATAAGGGCCAAACTGAGTTCTCCAATACCTCCATGCATATCCTCCAAATTCTTTCATGTGGTTGCAAAGTTGTATCCTTTGAAAGAATCGTGGAGATTAATTTTCAAATCTTGATCAGATTTTTGGGTATTTCCTTTGCGACAGAGACAACTGCACTGAGGTATTGTGCATATGCATCAGTTCATGGGCCTCCTTTCTTCAGTGGACTCATAGTGTCATGAAGTCTTGCTCAGGACATTCCCCATTTGTAAGGGGATTCAGTGTAGAAAGGAATACTTGTTTATCTTTTTTGTGAGTTGATACTCCAGAGGGCTTAAGGAGTCTGGAGGAATTTTGGGAATGTTCTCTGGTTCCCCTTCTCTCCATTCCTAGATCCGTCTAACAGCACCTAGGATCTGCACAGGTCTAGGGATTGGGAGGAAACATGGTGCTGTGGACCCAATGGATCCCAACACACATGTGGGAGGCAGGAAATCGATGAACAGAAGATGATTTTTGCAGTGATTTTTAAGGGGACGATTCCTCTCAAGGTTCATGCTGATAGTTGGGGGAGCCAACAGCCTTGACAGGCCCTTGGGCAAAGTGTGTGGGGAGCCTAGCTCCATGTTCCCGGAAGGAGCCGGGCTGGGGCAGTCAGCCCTCCATGTTGCCTGTAACGTGTCACGACTCTCCCCGCCCCCCCCGCCCCCAGCCCTCAGCCACCTGGGATATGCCATGCGGCATTCCAGGATGCAGCAGCCAGGAGCTCTTGTCCCCTTTGAATCACTGGGCCCTGGGGCAACTGCACCTCTTGTCCCCCCTGTCGGCGGGCCTGATGATAGGTAATGTTTTTGTTATGGGAGCACCTGTCATGGACCAGGTGTGCCTTATGCTAGGTGCTGTACTATTAAAAGAACAGAAAGGCAGTCCATGCTCCAAAGAGCTTACAATCTAAGTAGTGTTAGCAAAGTTATGAACATTTACCATGAACAGTCAATATGTAATTTTCACACTTAAAAGATTTGACTCAATTACATGTAGCCCATGAAGATCTCTTCAGCAACACTGACTTATTTTTTAAAACGTTTGTCGCTGGAGCCTCCATTGTTTCTTATTGGATTCTGTTTTTTCCATTAATGGTGTGCAGCATAAAGAGGATCTGTTGAAGAGAACAAAACGAAGGGGCCTACTCCCAATTAAAAAAAAACTTGAATAATTGTACGTTTATTTTTTTTTAAATGTTTAGTCTCACATTTTGCAGAGAACAATCTCAAATATTCTGTTTTTGTGTGTGTTCTGATACACAAAACAAATTTGCCACAAAAAATTATTTGAATCTACTACCTGTGTTGGCATCCCGAGTTTCAGCTTAATGTGATGTTTAAAGGATCATGTGTATAGTATCACTCTTGCTGTAGAAAAAACAAAGTGCAAGTTGCAAGTCAGGTTTCATAAAAAACCCTTTGTTTTCACTTATGAATTTCCCAGTTCTCCTTTTGAGAGGAAACTTTCCAATGCTTTGTGTCAGCTCAAAGATTATTTGTAAAAATACCTGAGTTAATTCCTTTCTGTTATTTTTAAGTGTGATGTGTCTATTTTACATATTTATTTTAAATATGAAGACTACTTTGTATCCAGTCCCACAGTCCTTGGTCAATACTCACCAGTAATGTCAATTGAGACTTTAGTCTGAGTAAGGATTGCAGATGAGGTTAATTTTGAGATATTGAACTTTTGTATGTAGCTAGTTCTCAGTATAAAGAACTGCTGAAGCAAAGCTTTTCATGTAGCTACAGACTGAAATATAAAACCCAAGGAATTGTGAGACAACACTATAATACAAGTTAGTTGTTCCAGGGCATGGGTTTTTGCATAGCTAGTAGAATGCTAGAGGTTACAGAGTGAGGGAGAGAAGGAGAGGGTGGAAGAAATGCTGCAACCACATTTCATTTTTTTACATCAATACAACCTTAATGTGGTAAATCAAATGAAGTCAGGAAATGCAAAAATTACAATTTGCATGTTAAAATTAACTTGGCCCCATTGAATATACAGTATTCATCATTTAAATTGCTAAATTGTTGGCATTGGTAGGATCCGTAAAATATAGATTACTTTCAGACAGCAATTGTAATGATTTCAATGGTGATCGCTATGCACTATTTTGGGTAATTTCACTGTAAAATGTATAATGTAATATATAGTGTGTGCAATATAACTAATTCCCACTGGTAGACTAATCTTAACTTCTACATTTTTGACTTCATTTAAAATTCACAACCTTGATTGATATGTAATAATTGATATAGTTCATGGGTGGGTAGGGTTACTTGTGGGCAGGATAGCTTCTGGCTAAGTCAGCCCTGATTACAGGCTGTGTCCTACCTGAGGGGCAACATGGGATTCCAATGCAACCAGGGGTGTGGTTGATAGGGGAGCAGAGCTAGCCTGCCAGAAAGTTGGATAAGGCCTAAGAAAATGTAGCTATCCCTGCAGACAGGGCAGGGAGTAGTCACTCTACAAAGTCCTGAGGAAGACACAACCTCAGAGAAGATGGGGGGAAGCACAGATTCCAGGCAGGAGAGGAGGTGCTAGGAAGCAGACTGTGGAACTGGGACTGTGAGAGCTTGTCTTCTATTTTTCAAAGACTTTGTGTGATTTTTGGACTGTGGAGTGAGAGAGACTGAACGAGGGTTGAGGCCTGTAGGGCTGCTGTGTATCAGAAGACTAAATAAATGGACTCTCTTGTGAGGATTCTTTGAATTACCTTTAAATAGCAAGTTATTGAAGGGCCCTCATGAAGGAAAATCAGAGGTGAGTGGTGGCCATGGTGCTACAGTGCCATGAATTTGTAACTTTACAGAAATAAAAATCTCTGCCCTAAAGCATTTAATATCTAAACTGATGCGTTAATGTTTTTGTCTGTATTAATAGTATTGCGTTAGGCTAAAGTATACTAAGCCCTAGAAGAGAGTCATGGGACAGAGAGGAGAGGATGCCAGGAACGTCTCTGTGACTAGCCGCTGGAAAGGGCGGCAGCACAAATTCTAAAGGAGTAGTAAAGATGGGTGGGTTTGTGAGCTGTTAATCCCTGATATTGCTGTATCTCTGCCTCCTTATTCTGGGGAGGGGGAAGTCAACATTTGGTTCTTAATAACAAGCATACCGCAGAACCTGCTAATAGTAAACTAGATATAGTGAAAGGTTTTTTTTTTTCTAGTGGGGAAGTTGTGAACATTTAAATATTTAATTCTAACTTGCAGTGTGAAAATAACACTTCCAGTAACAGTGACCTTCAGCTTACTGCAAAGTTCAGCAGATGGAAAAACTGTTTACTTTTGTGACAATAGGATCCAGCCAGCATGGTCAGAACACAGTAGTAATGGGTCAGTTTCAGTTTGCTTTTGCTGCAAAACACAGATCTTTTCTAATCTTCTCCAATCAGTATGTATTAAAGAATAGCTTTATTTTAAAAATAATTGGAGTAACTTTCCAGTTTTTCTTCTTTTCAGTATGCCTTAGGCTTAGGATAGAGAGATGGAAAAGGAGACAAAGGAAAAAACTGCATATGAAAACAATTTGATAATTAAGTGTGTAATCCAGAGTGTCATTAATAAGAGAATGGAGACTTCTTGTCCCATACTAATAGTGCACCAGTTCACCAAAGCTTAAGAAACTATTTGTCTGCCATATTACCAACTGTGGATCTAGAAAAGATATAGGCATTTTACTATATTCTGCCCTAAATTTGATATTTTTCTGCACTGTCTTGTAGGGGTATGAAGCATTCCATTTCTGGCTCTAGTTCACTTCTGTCTTCTTTGTAACATACTGCAACTGCAGCCTAATTATTAGCTTTATCCACTGGTGTCTAGTTGTGTGGTCTTCAGTCATCTTCTTTCCTATGGCATAAAACCCCAGCAGTGTGAGATGTCCAGGTCTATGTTGGTGGTTCAGCTGATTGCCTGAGGTGAATGGCAAAGAGATCTCCAGCATATGATCGCTGAGAACATGGGTTGACAAGGCATTCCATAGTTTGAAGTTTGTTTCTGCAGCCACAAATAGGATTGTGCCTCAGTCCCCACATACGGAGGATGTTGGTACATCTGCTGTCTGCTGTGGCTACAGTTCAGGATGGACCCTATGTTCCAAAAAAACCCAGGAGATCTGTGGTGCTTTAGAGATTAACAGATATATATACCCATGCCTCTGTAAACTCTACTCCAATTCATCTGATGAAGTGGGTTTTACCCATGAAAGCTTATGCCCTATGAAAGCTTATGCCCTAATAAATCTGTTAGTTTCTAAGGTGCCTCATTGTTTTTGCAGATACAGACTTACACGGCTACCCCTCTGAACCTGTATTCCAAGAAAGTGAAAAGCTGCTGGGCTCTTTGGTTGGGTCCTTGATGAAGTGCATGTTTTGTGTTTAACATGCACCTTGCTTGCCACTGATCATTAGGGGAAGCTGATGCTTTGAGATTTCCCACTGCAATCCCAAAAGAATTTGTCAGACTCTCGACATGTTATTTAGGTCTTCTGTATTGGAAGAGCTTATTCCCTTTAAGGTGGGACTCCTGCAGGATTCTCACACCAAAATGAACTGGGGTGGGTGGATGTGTGGTCTTTAGAGCAAGCAGGAGATAAGCTCAAAATGTTCTTGCTATGAGAAGAAAACTATAACAGCCTGTAATCTTATGGAGATGGCTGACATAAAACATCAGCTGACCTGTTAATTTTTTGAAACTTGTTTCAGTGAGATATGTATTTTAAAATCTTATATGCTTTCTATTTAGGGGCATAAATTAGAGTAGAAGAATGCAACAGATTAATTATATCTTTCTGTTCCCTTACATGCATTTATAATGCAGCCATTGCTGTAGTACTGTGACATCATATAGACAATTTGAAAGTCACAATTAACAGAACATTATAAAAATAGATTTCCAAGAAACTTGCTAACTTCCCTTTCCCACTTTAATCATCTCTCAGAATGTGTTTTATGGATAGGAGGCACTAGGTTGCCGTCTTCTGGTTCCTTTTGTTTCCCTTGTACAGCAATTCACAGGAACCCAACTGGTCTGCCTGCTTAAGCATCACTGGATTTCTTTATTAATCCTCCTTAAAGCAGAACACAGTCAATGTTAGGTAACGAGCTAGCTCTGCTGTTTAAGAAGATCTAACTCCTTCCTCTGGTTTCTTTCCTTCTGTTCCCCTTTCTGAACAGAAAGTGAAGGGAACTGCTGTCTCTCAAGGGTAGCCGGCGTTTTCACAAGTTGAATTGCTTATTTATGTGCTGTGAAGAAGTAATTATAACTAGTTCAAATCTACACTGCTAAAGTATATTCCAGCTTCCTAATATAAATATCCCAAATCATGGGCTACAGCCTAGTTCACAAATAAAAACATCTAAAAGAATTTCAAGATTTTTGGGCACATGCATATGTGTAGTTCACAGCCAGAATGTGGCTCATTGTTTACATATCACAAAAGGGTGTGGTTAAACAAAAGCTCATGTGCCATTTCACCTTACAGTGAGGTCATCTTGCTATAGATTTGGGGCATCAGGATTTTAATAATAGCAGACAATATAATAAACGTAGTCATTTGGGTTTGAATCTCCGAATAAGGGTTTGTATTATTTCAGTACAGGATCCAGGAGAAGTGGTCTAAACTCTTATTAAAACACTATCTTCAATAATGGGAAAGAATACTTAAAATTTTATTGGCTGAGCCAATTTCTTTTAATGAGAATATTCTGGCTTTTTTTGTTTGATCAAATATGACCGTCTCCTTTTACAAGAATAAGCAGCAGAAATAACGTTTAAAAGTCTCCAGTTCATTACACCAATACAATGTACTCACAAGGATGAATTCACAAAAGGAATTTTAAAGCTTTGTTTTTATTTTTAGTTTCTGTCTTTACTTTTTTAAAAATCAATTATGATATTAGTCCCCTGTGCTGTTGAAAATAATAGATAATCCCTTTGCCCCCATCATGCATGTCAGGTCATGCTGTCTCTCTTTGCATGTGCATGTCTCATTTTAGGTCATTCCACACAGTCACATGTACGGCATTAATCTGTTTAGTCTTGAAGGAGTGAGATCTATCCTGACCTTTCTGAACTTTCAGACTACTGAACTTGGCTAAATGAGTGGGAGAATAGGGGAAAGGTGAACATTTTCTTTTAACGTTGAGTGCCTGATGGTTGTATTGATTGAAGGTTGTAAACTGCTCTATGTCCATAAATTTCCATGTGAGAGTATTTTAAGGTGATTGACACTGCAGAGTAGTATCCCCTTCCAGTGAAGAACTGATGGGAAGAACTCTTGTTAACTGTATACCCTATGTGTACTCAATCTGAAATCTTTATTTTACTGATACTTAAGCTCTTTCAAAGTAATGTTTTCTCCTACTGCTAATGTAGCTTAATATATTTCTCTGTTTTTCATTTCCTAGGTTCCAACTATGGGAGTCCCCACACAGTTCATGCCAACATGAATGCCAATGCAGCAGCAGGGCTTGCCCCGGAGCATATCCCTACTCCAGGGGCAGCTCTGTCCTGGCAGGCTGCTATCGATGCTGCCAGGCAGGCCAAATTGATGGGTAGTGCTGGCAATGCAACAATATCCACAGCTAGCTCCACGCAGAGGAAACGACAACAGTATGGGAAACAGAAAAAACAGGGTACAACCACAGCTACGCGTCCTCCCCGGGCATTGCTGTGTTTAACGCTGAAAAATCCCATCCGGAGGGCATGCATCAGCATCGTTGAATGGAAATATCCTTTTGGATGTAGTCACGTGGAAACCAGCAAGTTGATACTGTGCATTAGGCACAGTGCATAAATGTGAATAAATAAATACATTAGGCTGATGGGCACCTCTGGGAATTGAAAGTGGATGAATAGTCTCTGATGGGTTCATTCAGAGCCGTTGTACTCAAAAGTTTTAAGTGACTGTACTAGGCTAGAATCTTGAGTGTACTCCATCATATCCGAAGGAAGCAAAAGTTTTGCATGATGAAGAGAGTGTCAAATTTTGCCTTTGCAAAACATGCACAACTCCTGTTGAAATCAGTTGGAGCTGTGCAAAGGTATCTGAGGGCAGAATTGGACCCATCTTATGTGAATGATAGCAATGGATCACATTCCTTTCTCCGTTACTCATGCTTCTCCTGTTGTGTAACTTCATGTAGGTCTACACTGTATTAAAAAAACGGTAGCAGGTCCGCGCCAGCTGGCATGGGGCTCACTGGGCTGAGGTGACAGCGTTGTTTGACTTCTGGTCTTTGTGCAGCAGCCAAAGCTCTAGGGCCCTCCCACTTCACAGGGTTGTAGAGCTCAGGTTCCAGCCCAAGCCTGGAAGTCTACCTAGCCGTGAAGCAGCTCTGTATTTTGAGCCCCATGAACCTGAGTCAGCTGGCATGAACCGGCCCAGGATTTTTAATTGCAGTGAAGATCTACCTTTAGAGAATTTGATGGTCTGTGATTAAAAAAATCAAGAGCTGTGTAAGTCATGATATGCTAAATAGTACAGTATGCATCCTGGGATGGCAAGGGGATGGAGTAGCTAAAGAAGAATGACACATGATAAACTAATGTCTGTGATTGGGGCAAATCCTGCTCATCTTACACATTGAAGTAATTCCACTGAAATCACTAGGCCTATTTGCATGAGTAAAGTGGGCAAGATTTTGCCTGTTAACTGCAACTGGGCAAGAAAGAGAGACTGGGGAATGGGTGTGTGACTAACTCTACGTCTACACTGCAAGTTTTCTTGGCAAAAAAAAGCTAATGAGGGACTCATTGGCATGAGTCGGGATCTCATTTGCATATTTTCTGCCTATCCGTTTTTGCTGGGTTTTTTGCGCAAAAACAAGCAGTGTGGACATTTTCTTTTTGTGCAAAAACCCCGCTCTTGTGGGGAAAAAGGGTTTTTTGCACAAAAAGAAAATGTCCACACTGCTTGTTTTTGCGCAAAAACCCCAGTGCAAAAACGGATCGGCAGAAAATATGCAAATGAGATCACGACTCATGCAAATGAGTCCCTCATTAGCATATGTTTTGCCGCGAACACTCATCGTGTAGATGTAGCCTTACAGTATAAACAATCCAATAAAAGTTAGAGAATGGCTGTCTGGATTTAGCAGTATGAGCAAGGAACGGAAGTCAGATAGTATGCATTACCGATGTGATAGATTAGGAGACTTCAAGGGCCCAGTTCTCCTTCTCTTAAAATCCATAGAGTTTGGCCACTTAGTTCAACAGAAGTAGCAGAACCTAATTTACAATATAGCTTTATTTTGTATAGTGTCTATGAAACTGTGTCCGAAACCCTTTTGGAGTAAAATACAAATTAAAATACAAAGGAAAACTTTACTCACAATTAATCATTTCTATTTAGTTTTATGTTGTGTTGAAATTGTTAGCTAGGCAGAGCTCTTCAATAAATCCTGGGGAGGTGGAATGTGGAACTGTTCTGGGCTCAGCCTTTCTGATGAAGACAGTACAAAACTCAACAGCAAGTAGAATGACGAAAATTGACTGATAATTTTTGATAATTAATTGATGTGCTAATTTAGATGTTGCTCCCAATGAGATTGAGGGCCACATGTAAATATGGAAAAGAACCTGGCACTATAAGCCCATTTAGATCTTGCTGAAACAAAATCCTTTTCAGATGAACAATGTGTTAGAATAGCCTTGTCACGAGGGGTTCATAGACACCCTTAAGCAGCTACCAGCTTCTAGTTCTTAATTCTGGTGGTTTTTTGCTATGTGTTATTGCTTCTGACCCAACACTAATGCGTGGTTTTTTTTGTTATTGTTGTTGGGTTTTTTTTGGTAAGCATAAGATGATGGATGGATAACTCAGGGGGTCTAAACACAATATTGGTTTACTTGCTGGCACCACAGTAACCACACATTCTTAGGTAGACAGCATGAATTGATGTTTGATAAATGAATAAGATCAGTGTCGGATGAAGGGACTCATGCTGTAAAACAGGATGGAACACTGATGAGATTTGGAGGGAATCGAGGAATGCAATCAAATCAATTTGAACATGCTAGGGCTTGATTTTTGTTTTGTTTTGTTTTTTTAAAGCAAGCAAATAGATTTTTTTTTTCTTTCAAAAACTGTTGATGAAAGTCTGTTTACAACCACAAAACTTTTGAACATCACCAAAGGATTATGATGAGATTTCATCTTATTCTGCACGTTGATGAGTCCTAATTACTTAGAAGGCCCGAGTTTGATGTTCTGAACAGTGAAAGCCAAAGCACACAGGATATTAAATAAATATCAGATGTCAGTAATGGCCTTTTTATTTTACAGTGCCATGATTTGCCATTTCCTACAAAAGAAAAAGTCCAAACCTACAAAGCCTTGCTTCTGAGATGCATCTGATCACATAAATATAAGGGCTCCCTTAGATATAACAACAGTTATTAAAGGGGTACTAGCAAGGTTGTTAGGACTAAAATTTGGTCCGTGAGAACCTGGAAAGTTGTGTTCTATTGTACCTTAAGGTTACTAAGCATGCACTTTTTATATATTTGCAGTAAAATCCCGCCCCTGTTGAAATTCTGTAGGAGAGCTCACAGTGATGCTCCCAGTGTCTTCAAAGGGGCCAGGATTTTATCCCGATCCTTGCTCTAGTGCACCATATAGACACAGTCAATTTACATCTGACTCCAAATTTAAATCCGGTAAAAATTAACCTTTTAAAAACCTAATACCAACGTAAATGTTCCACAATGAAAAAAATCTAGTGAAAAGGTTTTCAGACAAAGTAAACATTTGTCTGCAGTGCTTGAAATCCAAACACTACTGCATTAAGATCACACAAAACTGGCTATAAGTAAAAGTTAAACAAATTTGGTCTTGATTCTTCAAAGGCTTACGTATTTAACTTTAAACACAGGGAATCATAGCCATGTTTTTACTGAACTGGGGTCATAATTGATTGTCCAAAGAGCGAGAAAAAGTAAACAAAGGGCATAGAGTGTGACAAACTAGATTTAAAAAAAAAATCTTTCAGTAATCTACAGTTTTACTAGTAGCATATGGTAGAGAAAGAAATGTTTGTTTGCAATATTTATTTTCTAAACTGACACTGTTCTTTTCAGAAAAAGTCATTAAAGCAGCAGCAGCCAGCAAGCATTTGGGTGCTGATCAGAGCAGGAAAATCTTTCACCTGAAATGTTTCACCACCAAAAAATGAAGTTGTGAATAATTTTGGGTTGACCAAAAAGTTGTTGAATTTGGTGATTAGTTTCAGCCCCCTATATAACCGCGCTCCCCAATATTTTTCAGGCTGGATCGACATGGGGATTTATGTCATTCACAAGATTGGAGGTGGTACCCCATTCTACCTACTGTTCAAACCCAGAGCACTTACTCAGGATAGAGGAGACTTGGGTTCAAGACCCTCTGCTATCTGAGATGGAGCAGGGATCATTGGGCTTTCGGGTATCCTGGTGTGGGTCTCTATCAATGTTTTCTGTTGGAGCCGAACCACGTTGTGTAAATACTTACGCATTGGGCCAGAGAGTGACTTTATAGTTTGGTAGGTAGATCACTCACCTCAGAATGGGGAACAGCTGGGTTCATGTCCGTGCCCTAATGACTATATGAAGCAGGAAAAGTTCATCAGGAGTGATTGAGATCCACTCACTTGCAAAGGTATTCACCTATTTGTGGGAGATTCAAATCCATGCTCCACATCAGGCAGAAAGGGACTTGAATGTATGTCTCCTACATTGTAGGAGAGTGTGCTAATCATTTGGTTGTTGGGTAAAAATAGTCAAGGCTATCCCCACCTCTTTTTGCACTTAGGGTGCATCTACACTGCACCCGTAGGTCGAAATAAGATACACAACTTGAGCTACGTAAATTGTGTATCTTATTTTGATCTAATTTTGAAATAGGTTTTAAAATTTCAAAATAAAGCGCTATCCCAACAAGTCCCTTAACCCTTGTGGAGTGAGGGTTACAGAGATGCCGGAATAGTGCGCTCGTTACTTCGAAATCTATTTCAAAATAACGGGTGTGTTTAAAGATGCAACATAGCTATTTTGAGATACTTCCAGTATCCCGAAATAGCGCTGCTATCTAGATGTAGCCTTAGTGAATGCCTGAAATTGAATGTTATGTTTTGATCAACCTGAAATAAATTGTTTTCAGTGTTTTGTTTTCTGTTTTTCTCTGGAAAAACTGAACAATTTGACCCAAAATGTAATCTAAATCAGTTTTTTTTCATGTTGGCTATTGAAACAAAAAATGATTATTTTTGCAGATCTAGGTCTGATACTCCATTCTTATGTATGTAACTATACATACCTGAGCAGTCCTGTTAAAATCAAGGAGTCCACATGTGCATATAATTAAGCCTGGGTCCGGTTCAATTCCTGTTGAAGTCAGTGGGAAGACTGAAATTTGTTTCAATGGATTTTGGACAGGGCCCTATATATAAGTGGCTGTGCAGGATTTGGCCTCATTGTGGTGTATGCCTATGTACACACACACACACACACACACACACAACAGAGAGCTGAAATGCCCCTACATAGGTTCCTTGGCATAGTGTGCTCTTGGCTGAAGAGTACCCCGATATGTTGGCTATGGTGTCATTGGCTTCACATGCAAAACAAATGTACACAAAAATAAAATTTAAAACCCCTATTTCAGCAAATAGATTTTTTTAAAAATATATATCCATTGCTTGAATCCTTCAGGTGTGGTGTGCAATATGAAAACTTTAAGACGGGCCTCTTTTTGCTTTAACAATCAAGACGAACATTCCTCTGGACGAATGGATGGACTCTCGTTCTCTCTCAATTCTTTTTGAGATCAAGACTGAGGAAAGAGATGCTGTGTTAATAAGATATCACGATTTATTTATTACATCTCCTAGTGCTTCATTGAATATCTCTTTGAAAGGTGGCGGAACAGAGTTGAGAAACGCTGAACTGCTCTCAAAAAGATTTAAATATGTAGTCCTAAATGATAGCTGGATATGGACAAGAGAAACTGTATCACAAAAAGAGAGGTCCTGTCTAAATAGGCATTTCTATTTAAAATCTCAACTACACATGAGGAGAAAATAAAGTAAAATTCAGTCTAAATAAAAGAAAAAATGTTTAAGAAATCTGTGTTTACTCTGGCACGCGACTGGCCTACACTGCTTTTGACATATTAGGAAGAATCTTGGCTGGGACCTCCTAAAAGCACTTAAAAAGGCATATGTTTCTTTTCAGAATATAAGGGAGTTGGAATGTTTTCTTTAAACAGAATTCTTATAAATCTTTTTTTATTTGTGTGTGCACATTTCAGAATAACTTCCTTAACTCCATTTCTCAGACCATTTGAAATAATTATTTTACTGACTATTTTTGCCAATTGTGTGGCCTTAGCTATCTATATCCCCTTTCCAGAAGATGATTCCAATGCCACCAATTCCAATCTGGTAAGTCCTCATCAGTGTCCAGTTTTTTCTTTTGTAGGCCTCGGTTAAAACTGACTGGACAGTCCAACAGGAGCTAAGGAGAAAACAATGCATGTATCGATTCCATGAAACTTAAATGTGGATTTCAGTTTTGAATGCTGTATTGCTCTGTGTTCATATATTAGTGCCTGTTTCTCCAACTCCGGTTGTAGGAAAGAATATTTAAAAAAATAGTGAGACTCCTGCGTGTAGTATTTTGGTCAGCAAATCCGAGTGTGCTGTAAAAGTGTTGGGTAAATTTAAACTGCAGATGTTAGCAATTTATAGCTACAGTTATTTTGTGCAATGTCTTTGTTTCATCAAGTGCATTTGTGTAATTGATAAGATCCTTTTCTCAGGTGATGTACAGCAGTGCAGCTCGGTGGCTAATTTCTAGTGATCTCATTAATGTTTGCATTGCACGTTGGGACTTATTTGTGCTTGCTTGACTTTTTTCCTCTTGTTTGGTGCGATTGTTATTCCTCTGTTTCCATTGATGCAAAAGCCAGTATTTTGGGATAGGTTGCCCATGGAAAAAGGAATGCTTACTTTTGGCTTTGTGTGAAGTCCTAGCAAAGAACTCTGTTCAGGCAGATCATAGCACAAAACAGAAATCTTGAATGCAACCCACAGAATTAGAATAAAATGTAGCCTGAAAACATTATGTGAACAAATCCAACCATTTGATAGGGACAGAATGAAGTTTTACTCTGGGAGTATAAGACTTCAGATATTTTTCTCCTACCCCATCTGAAACTCAGTGGCATGAGACTTTTTGGATGGATAGGGTAGGGAAAAATAAGAGCAATTTCTCCTACACAGAGATAACTGGCATGTAGGACTTATTAAAAATGTCACATTATTCTCTGGGGCACTGGTCATGTTGATGAAGTATTCTCTTGAAGTTGTCCAAAACAAATGGTGGCAGTAAAAGCAAAAGAACTTCAGATATTTCCTGGAACATAGATCCTGGGTAAAACTTTAAACTTACTTTCTTGCTTTGAGAGAAAAGGAGGGTGAGGAATATCAAGAAAACATATTATCTCACCCATCTTGTATCTCTAACTGATGCTAGGCCATTGGGGATCCTAAACAAAAATATTTTTGCTCACCTCCAGTACTAAAACAGGCAAGTTCTTGCAATAAAAAGTGAACAGTTGAGCTGTTTGGGGCCCTAAACAATTGCTACTTTGCGCATGGTTGGCACTGGCACTGCAAACAACCTTCTTGCTTTGAAATGTCTTAAAATAAAAAATGGGAATGTGTGCCTGTTCATAGGTTTTCAGCCATTTTTCACTTGTCTTCAAACCCATATTAGGTTTTCAATGGAGATATTTGTAAGTTAGTCTCATTGCCTATTGCTACTGTCCCGCTGTCTGATTGAACAGTTGGAAATCAGAGTGCTGGATGATGATGTTGACTGGCCGTGTGGGCGTGTGGACAATTTACTTTAATGATAAAATATGTCCTTTTTCAGCAATGGACATCTTGTAATAAAAGTCAAACAATAATTTTTGTATCTTGTACAAACAGTAATCTGCCTTAATGGCCATTATAATAAACAGAATACTGTCTCCCTGTCTACTATACATTTTGATTTATAACATTAAAAGATACAAATGAAGCAGATACAAACCTTGGAGGACTTCAAAACTTGGAGGACTTCAAGTTGACCCTATTCCAGAGCTGAGCTAAACTAAATTAGGCTGAGGATTCTTGTCTTATTTCAGCATCAAGAAATGATTGGCTAATAGCAACCGGGTAGCATTTCAGACAAACTTTGGTAACAGGATCAGGTACCTGTTTGGCATAATGATTAAAATTAAGTTGAGCAGCTGCCCTGGAGAGATCTGTTGCACGTGGATGGTTCCTGTGTTTAATATCTCACACCCTTCCATGACATCCTATCAAATAACCTCTCTTTATTTGTGGGTGTTGTAATACAGGTTGCACCTCCCAAAACTGGCAATCTCTGGTCTGGCATGACCACAGATGTTTCTGGTTCAGAGAGCCCGGTAGCCTGGTGGCAGGAGGGCTATCCAAAAGCAGGGCCGGGATGAAGCAGCAGAACAGGGCAGGGGTTGGGGCTGGCGGCAACTCTGAGCAGCCCGCAGCAGTGGGGTTAGAGCCGGCACCAGCCCCGACTGCCTGCAGCCCCGAGACTGGATCTGGGCCAGTACCTGCAGTGCAGGGCCAGGCAGGCAACAGCCTGTGGTAGTGTGGGGCTGGAGCCAGAGCTCTGGGCAACCAGCGGGAGCAGAGCCAGAGCCTGTGGGCTGCCACAGGGCAAGAGTTCAGCCCACAGCAGTGGGGCTGGGGCTGGCGGTAGCTCCAACAGTCTGTGGCAGCTCAGAGCTGGAGCCTGAGCCCTCGACAGCCCCCAGGAGCCTGTGTCAGCAGAACCAGCACCAGAGCCAACCCCACCAGCCCACGGCAGCAGGACCAGAGCCGACAGCAGCCTCTGGCAGCCTGCGACGGTGGGTCCGGGGTCAGACGCATAGCACGGGGCCAGAGCTGCAGCCCGTGGACAGCTTCCAGCCAGGGCAGCAGCAACAGAGCCAGCTGGGACTGGCAGTAATGAGGGGGTCCACGGAGCTGGCAGGGTTGAGGGCTGAGAGGCTGTGGCAGGGAACCTTCCCTGGTCCAGCAAATTCCCTGATTCAGGTGTCCAGAGTGCCGGACCAGGGAGGTCCAACCTATAGAATGCACAAGAATTCCTAGGCATAGGCTAGTGAAAGGTGTGTATTTTACTTGGCGCTAAGCAGAGAGAGTGCTATTATTTGGGGAGCTGGTCTAGAGCGTTAGGGGAGAGGAGAAAATTAACTGTTCCGTATCCTGTTGTTGTTTTGATCTTAATGGAATAACAGTTTAAAATGTCAGCAAAGGCTCGTGAGGTAGGTGGTGTCCAACGGCAGTGCAGTGAGGTTTCAGTCAGGGGCTGTACTCTGTGTTATGTGTTGGGCTCTGGGGTATTGATTGCTCAGTAGCCTTTTGTCCTGCCCTGTGTAAAAGGGACAGTTGGTTAAAATCAGTAGGATGTCAGGACATAACCTGGTGGGTTCTTCCTAATGGAAGCCGCCTCTTTGCTGAATTAAGGTTTCAAGTTGTATTTGGGTCAGAGGCTTTAGCCGACTGGGACGCTTGGGTTAGCAGGCAGTGATCGGGGGGAGGGGAAGGCGCAATCAGGGTCACCTCTCCTCCCTCCCTGGGAGGAACCCTGGAAAAAGGGGAGCATGAAGAAAAATGCACCCCCAACTGCACTGTCCTCTTCCCCCCCACCAGGCACTACAGCTGGGGAGTGGGGTCAAGGGCTTGCCCTGATCTGCCTGGCTTTCCCTCTGTGGAGTTGGGGCAATGGGGCTTTCCCAACTCCAGTGGTGGGAGAGAGGAGAGGGTTGGGCCGTGGGGGCTTGCCCCACTCTGCCTGATGCTCTTGCTGGGGAGCAGAGTCAGGTTCCAGGGGCTTGCCCCATTCTGCCAGTCTGGTACAGCTGCTGGGGAACAGGCAGGCTGTGGGGACTTGCCCTGTTCTGGTGCTCCAGCAGGAGAGTGCGTGTTGGGGCTTGCAAGATCCCAGGCCCCAATCATACTCCCCAGCAAGAGTTCGAGGTGGGAGGAGTGGAACAAGTTCTCAGCTGGGTTTCACAGCTGGAGTGATGGGTGGGCAGAACAGAGCAAGCCTCCATAACCTGATCCACTCCCCAGCAGGAGCAGTAGGCGGGCAGAACAGGCCAAGCTCCCATGGCCTGACCTGCTCTCCCCAGCTGGAACTGGACAGGTCCCCATACCCTGAACCTGCTCCCCAGCAAGAATGCAAGAGTGGCTGAGCAGGGCAGGTGCAAGGCTGGGATGAGGGTGGGTGGGCCTGGATAAAGCGAGTGGGCCATGGCCCCCTCAGGCCCACCTGTGGCTATAGGTGATTTGGGTCAGTACAGCAGTTTCACCTGTTAGCACTTTTTCTCTCTCAAAGTGATTTTTGAGGTTTTAATATTTGTTCACAGGTTTTAATATTTGTACCTAGGAATTAGGTTATGCAATTTGTAGGACATTTTTAAAAATTGCTTTCCAAAATGCTTCCCAGAGTTTTGGAAAACAATTAGTTAACTATTAAGCAGTAACGGAGGGAGCTCAGAGCTAAAAGGGTTAGAGAAGGGTGATGAGCTTCAGCAGAGATTTGGAATAAGATGGAGATGGGATATAGAGGTAGAAGAAAATAGTTCTAGAGGGCATCAACTTCAAAGCACAGGGCTCTTGCACTCAAATAGCCAAGTCGTGTGGAAGGGACCGAGGAGGAAGGGCTTTAAGTGGAGAGAGAAGGGTTATAAACCCAACACACTCCTGTTCTAAAACCAAACGTATTTTCTGGGCTACTTTTGCTTGATGCAAACTCTCAGCTGTCAGTTTGTTTATTCTCTAGACTAGGAGTTCAGAACCTCAAAGGGTTATTTCTGCAATAGAAAGGGTGTGCCCTGTTTCACTGTGGGTATGTTAATATTGTGTACAAATGGTCATATACTGTGTTATCCCTTTCTTTTTTAAAGACTCAATCTGTCTGAGAGGAAGCTGAATGTGTCCAACTGCCCAAGGAAATTCTTTACTTGGGTAACAAGTCTTGCTTCACATTCACTTTGTGATTTAATTTGGGGCGGAAGGGGGGGAAGTGGTGTGTTACCATAGCAATTTTTCCATTCCTGATTTTATGAGACACTGAGAACCCTCTTCAAAAGACTCATTACCCAGTATGTGATGTGAAACAATTATTTTTTTTACAAGATTCAAAGGAGAAAAACAACTGTTTTCCAATAAACTGACACGCTTTCCTCAGGCTGTGAATGCTCCCTTTCTTATATCTCATTGTCACTTTTGAAGCAGATTTTTCTCTTGGGACGGGGGTGAATTAAAACATTTTTTTTAAAGTAATGGCAAGGATGTTGTTGTTGGGAGAGGAGGGAGTTGTGGACTGTGTGAGGAGCTTCTTTTCTTCTGCCATTGCTTTTTTTTTGTGTGAAGCTGAACAAAATGGCGACTAATGTGGTTTCACTGAATAATTATGATCTGGGGGAATTCTACCTATGATGGTATGAGATCAATCAAGTCTTGATTTTACAAATCAAGTGTAAAAATGTAATAAGAAAAGCAAAAAAAAGATTTTGAGGAACAGCTAGCCAAAAACTCAAAAAGAAATAACAAAATGTTTTTTAAGTACATTAGAAGCAGGAAGCCTGCTAAAAAACCTGTGGGTCCCCTAGACGATCGAGCTATAAAAGGAGCAATCAAGGACGATAAAGCCATTGCAGAGAAACTAAATGATTTCTTCGCTTCAGTCTTCACAGCTGAGGACGTTGGGGAGATTCCCAAATCTGCACCGTCCTTTGTGGGTGATGAATCTGAGGAACTGTACCGGATTGAAGTGTCATTAGAAGAGGTTTTGGAACAAATAGAAAAACTTAATGTTAACAAATCTCCGGGACCAGATGGCATTCATCCAAGGGTTCTAAAAGAACTCAAATGGGAAATTGCTGAATTATTATCTGTGGTTTGTAACCTATCCTTTAAATCGGCTTCCGTACCTAATGACTGGAAGGTAGCCAATGTGACACCAATATTTAAAAAGGGCTCTAGAGGCGATCCCGGCCATGGTAGCTTCAGGCTGGGGCCAGGAAGAGGGGGCACCCAACCCACAGCTGCCACTGCCAGGGGACGGCTGGTCCTTCCATGGCCCCCATCTATCCTCAACCTGCCCCAGCTGGGGGACATACACTCCTCTTCCAGCTGTACCCTCTGGAACTTCAGTGGCCATGGATCACTGACATCTCTCCCAACCCATCACCAGTCAGTCCCCCAAAACCAGCAGCATCCATACCCAACCAGACCAGGAATTTTCCATTTCCCCTTAATCCAAACCCAAGTAAGGGGAATTTTGGGGGGAGTAGCCAGGTCTCCAATACAAATCTTGTAGAAGCCAACATGGGATGGGAGGGGAAAAAGAGATGTAATGTATGAGAACTGATGGTATGAAAAGGAGAGCAGAATTCAAGAGCTTAAGGAATGAGGGACACACAACTGATTGGTTAAGGACAGAACTGATTACATGATTGTGAGGGAGCTATAGCAGAATAATTGGAGGAGGAAAAGACCGAAGTAAATTTTCTGGTATGGGAAAACTGGGTTGGGAGAACTTTCTGGGATGGGAGAACTGTTGAGAAGGGGCATACAAAACTAATTTACTGATGGATAATGAATGTTCATTGAACTGGACAGAATGGGGTTGGAGACAAGAACAGTAGCTCATGGGGGAGTATAAGATGAATATTGCTGGGATACCTGGTACCTTCCAGTCAATACTGCTTTTAATTCAATGTTTTTCCTTCAGTAGTGGCTAGTGTTGGACCTGTTTCAGAACAAGTCTAAACTTCCCCATAATAAAGAATCAAATATGTTCATCTGTCTAATATTCCAGAGTATTTCTGTTTTCGCTAGGCAGACAGGCAGTGATCATAAAGATATTCAAAAGGATACTGAGGTGTACAGTAAAATGACCAGAACTTTTTGTAACATTTTATGTTATAATTTGCACAGTAACACTGGACCAAATTCACCAGTGATTTACACCCTGTTCAATCACAATCAGTGGACTAACTTTGGCCCATTGTCTAGATCAGTGTTTTATAACTATTTTTCAAAATCAAAATCTTTAACTACATTTACCCATAGACGTTTAAGAATTCTTGAATAGCTTTTGAACATCTTGCATGTTTTAGTTTTCAGTTCTCCCTCTTTTTTATGTATGCCCATGCAATACATATATTTTGTATATTTTTTTAAATTAAAGTATTTATGAAAGATCAATTTTTAAAATTGCAGACATCTGTGTTTATACATTTTTAGGATGTGAGCTACCAGTGTCTTCCATGAGAGCAATATGAGGCCTTTGTAGTCCTATAATAATAGAAGTATGCATGTAGCTTCTACATTTTTCATATTTATTTTCCCACCACTTTGTGTTCACTAAAAACTTATTACACAAATGAATGGAAGGGAATAGTATTAAATGCAAAAACAGTTTGGGATTAATGAACCTGACTAAGGGTTTTCATGAATTTACAAATGAAAAAAGCTCACGCATAGAACAGTGCTGTGCATTTTCTCAGTGTAGTCTGAAAAAATGAAGCTAGTTTGAGGGGAATTAGTTAACCTGTTGAGTGGCTGTAATTGATATGGAATCTTTGTGCTTGTTGTTCCTGGCAATTATGCATAAAACAGAGATAATGTACCTTCTATAAAAAAAAAACGATAGGCCGCCTAAGAAAGGAAGCTGAGAGGAAAATACTTCCATCATTTTACTGGCAATTACAAAATGGCATACCTGGCCAGTGTCACAGCATGGTGATAACATAACTAGGTTTGCAGCACATTCCATGCAACATGGGCTCACTTGACTGTTTATAGAGTAAATAGCAGGAGAAAATTCGTTTTGGTGTCTTGATGGCTCTGCTTTCCCTTCCTTGAGCTTTTTAAACAAGGAAATCATCTTTGTTACAACGGTTAAACTAAAGTGCTCCTCTATGCTATTTTTATGTATGTTTACAACTGGATGTTACCATTTGACTACCTGCAGACATACAACTAAAATATGCCCCTTTGAGCAAGAAAGATAGGATTTGTAGGTGTCTGTCAGATTGCGCTAACCTGCCTGCTTGTGAATGTTCCTATCTGTAGAAAGTGGGCTTGCCTATAAGATGGAGTACAAATAGATGTCTAGTTTGCTGACTGGCAGCTATGTTCCTATTCAAATGAATGGATAACATTGTAGAAAAAGGGAAAAAGTATGTTTAATCTTTTGCATTTGTAGTAGACACACAACAGACAAATGGGTATATAATACCATGGTTTGATATATTGTTAATCTAGATACGGGTAAAAGAAGCCTAGTCATTTTGCTCATCACAGAATCCTGAGAGTCATTTAAAGTGGCATTCTTGTAATCATATGGTCCCTTCTGTTGTACGAAGTTAAACATGAATTTACAAATAAGATTTTAAATAAAACGAGTCAGTTCTATAAATTATTTGCTTAGTGTCTGTCACCTTCTTGGACCTCCTTACTTGCCATCCTGGTGTTTGGAAGACAGAGACGGAGAGTTTGTATTTTACATTCCCCCAATTTTATAATATCCAAAGAAAAACTACACTAAAAGGATGGAAATTATTATCCATTCTCTGTTTTAGTTATCTGTTAATCTGCTGTCAACCATTGCCACTCAGCGATTCCCTCCCTTAAGTTTTCCTCCCATGGAAAAAACCATCAGGGCTATTGGGACAAATCTTGCAAGTCCCTAGTTAAAAGTCCCTTTGGCTTTGATGGGAATTTTGCTAGAGTCAGCAGTAAGGACTTATTTTATTTTCAACATTAATTGAACAATGCTGGATCAAAACATGGGGTTGGAAGAATTGCAAAAAGTTTAAATTTGAAATGTTTTGACCATGTTTGGCTTGAAATTCTGCAGATTGGGAGCCAGCTTTTCCTTCTCTATGGTATGGACATTTATAGTTTGATTTTTTTTAAATGTCCTTAGTATATTCAATCTTAATGTTGGTTTTAGTTTGTAGTTCAGTACTTTTCATGGATTCTAAAAGTTACATTTTTATCACTGAGCAAATAATAAAACTAGAAGTTTTACTTCATAAACATTTATGTGGAGAAACTTGATCTTCCAATGAACTTAGTAGGGGGTAGGAATTTTTTGGCACGGCTCTGTAAGCACATAACAATAAGCATTAGGTTTATCAACAGTGCCCAACCGCAGTCTGATCCCCATTGTGCTAGACACTGGGGGGGAAAAAAACACAGACACAGTGATAATCTCTGCCTCAGAGCAAATGAAACAGACACATAGAGGTGAAGCAGTTTTCCCAAGGCCAAACAGCAGATCAACAGCATTTTTAGAATTAAACTTCTGATTTCCTGGGTCTCAAGCCACTTCCCTGCCAATTGAACCACAATGGTTTGATAAATATAAGTGTAGCGATTCCTATATTTGGGTTACCTAATACTTTGTATTATAAAAGATGATTGCAACTTTTTTTTAAAGCATGAACTCTTCCATTATTTGCAGCAGGCTTTTGAAATTGCAACTGTTTGCCCCATGAAATTCTGCTAAGGTTTTGCTGAGAAATCCCCATTGCACAGCTCTTGCTTGCTTTCCTCAGAAAAATTGTTGGCAGTTTGCCAAAATAATATTTGAAAAAGAAACATTCTAATTATGCCGGGTTCATGCGGCTGCAGTAGGAACCTCAAGTGACGGTAGCCTGGCTGAGTGAGAGAGAGCGACGCTGGTTGGACTCCTCTGACTACACTTCACCACACTTGGCACAGGACCAATCGCCAACCCCCTCTCAACTGTGGAGAAGGGGCTCCTCTCCTCTCAATTCCACAGCCTGTTCCTGCTGCCAGCAATATAAGTTGTACAGCTTGACCTATGCTGACTAACTACAGTGCTGAAGATTCTGAGTTTAAATCCTACGAGTGAGGCTATGTCTACACTACAGAGTTTTTTTTTCAGAAAAACAGCCATTTTTCCAAAAAAAACTTCACTTACATCCACACTGCAATTGTGTTCTTTCAAAAAAAAAAAAAAAAAAAAAAAAATCAAATCAAAAGAACAGAGGGGTTTTTCTGACATTGGTAAACCTCTTTCTACGAGGAAGAAGCCCTTTTCCTAAAGAGCTCTTTCGGAAAAAGGCATGTGTGGACGGGGAAGAGGAAGTTCTTTTGAAAGAAGAGGAAAGAGGAAAAAAGCACAGGTGCCCTGGTGCACTCCGTCCATAGTAATCACAGCTTAAATGCAAGAGAGCGTCCTTTAGGTGTGGATGCTATCTTTTGAAAAAGCAGATTGCTTTTTCAATGTGCTTTGGCAGTGTGAACGCTCTCTTTTGGAAGACAAATTTTTCAGAAGATCTCTTCTGGAAAAGCTTCTTTCGAAAGAAGCCTGCAGTCTAGATGTAGCCTGATTCATGATGGCATGGGGAGTTACTACAGTTATAATAGAGTCTGTTTTAACTTTCATTTAAAAATAGGAATTTTAAAAAATACTGTAAAAGAATGTTGTTTGTGTCGCAAAATCAAACACTCTAACATTAGAAAATGCCAGAATTTAAGTTGCCAAGCAACCTTAATTTGGCTGCTTTATGCATATGGATTACAATAATCTGTAATTACATGATCACATATGCAATGAGAAGTCCTGTGGCACCCTATAGACTAACAGATTTATTGGAGCATAAGCTTTTGTGGGCAAAGACCCACTTCGTCAGATGCATCACATATGATTTTTCCTACTGTCTTAGTCAATGCACAATCTGAACAGGGTTCAAGAAATGAATTGGCTTTGTAATGAATGCTAGCTGTATGATCCCGCCTTCATTTGCTCTAGAAATTGGAAGGTGGGTAGATAACTAAGTAGGAGGTTGCAGGAAGAGAAATGAGGGGACCTTGTGGTTAAGACAGATTTATGCTACCCAGGGAACTCTGTTTGATCCTTGTCACAGCCACATTTCCTGTATGATGTTGTACAAGTCATTAAGTCCAAACTTTGACAGGTAGCCACTAAGGGTACGTCTAGACTACAGGCTTTTGTCGACAGAGGCTTTGTTGACTGATACTGTTGACAAAGAGCATCTAGACTACAGCCAGTTCTGTCGACAAAGCAAGCCACTTTGTCGACAGAGAGTCTAGACACTCTCTTTTGGAAAAAAGCACAGTGTGGATGCAATAGTGCCTTTTGTCGACAGAACTCTGTCAACAGAAGGCGTTATTCCTCGTAGAATGACATTTACCGCCGTCGACAAAACTGCCGCGTTCTGTCAACTTACTGTCGACAGAACTCGTCGGTAGTGTAGACACAGGCATAGTTTTGTTAACAAAAGTCCACTTTTGTTGATAAAACCCTGTAGTCTAGACACACCCTAACTGTGCTCCTTTAATAAGTTGCCAACTTGAGACACCTCGGATCTGATATTCAGAATTTATAAGCACTCACAACGTCAACAGAAATCTCTAGGTGCTGTGAATGCTCAGCATCACTGGCAGCAATGCAGCATGGTCTGAAGGAATGAGCACTGGGTATGGAGTAAGGAAGTTCAAATTCTTATCCTGGCTTCATCATGAAGTCACTGTGGCCTCAGGCAAGTCTCTGTCTCATCTTTCTCCAACTGTAAGATAGGATGCTGCTGCTCTCACAGTGGAGATAAATGCATTTAAGTCTACGAGGCACTCTGATACTACAGTGATAAGTACCCTACAAAGACCATCAAGAAAAGAATAATTGTGTATTCATCCTATAGTGTACAGTAAGTATGATAGTGGCCTATGACTGAGTAATGAGGATAAAAATAATGAACAGCTGCCTTACTTCCTGGGCATCATCCACCCTGTGCAGTGAGGCAGGCAGGGGTCCTGTGGGAAAAAATCCTGTGTGATCATGGAATTGAAGACTGTAGAATAATGCATATACACAAAAGGGTCAAATGAAGGTACAAAGAGTAAACTAAACTGTGAGATTTCCTAACTTTCATGTGCTTGATTTTGTAACCAAAGTAACCCAGATTATTCAATGTAAGTGGGGCTAGGGCCAGACTGGATAACCAAAAATCTGGATAAACTGGAGAATGGGTGGTGGGGCTCAGTCTGTGAGCTTGAGGCGGCTATACTATTACTCTGATAGCTGGAACCCTAGTCACCCAGGGCCGATAGCAGGTACCCCAGCTGCCGAGGGCTCACAGCCCAAGCCCGATCTGTATGGGTCTCAAAGTCCAGGCCCCATCACTGTAAACCAGAGGTGGCCAGTGGTTCCCTTAAATAGGAGAGCCAGATAATAGAGGCTGATTAAATGGGATTCTACTGTGTATATTAAAACAATGTTGTTGTTAAGATTGCAAAGTGAAGAATTCAAAAGTACTTGACTTTGCAACCTTCATGCTCTTTTAACATAGTTTTTTTTTTTTAAATAAGTGTCACTTCCTAGGTTTTAAAAAGCAAACTCAAAAAATAAATTCCATCATGTGGCATCATATTGACACAACCCTGGTTTATCAGCAGGACTGAGACTTTTGGATCAACCTCACAGACTTCTGCCATTTGAGCTAATCATAGAATCATAGAATAGTAGGACTGGAAGGGACCTCGAGAGGTCATCAAGTCCAGTCCCCTGCCCTCATGGCAGGACCAAATACTCTCTAGACCATCCCTGATAGACATTTATCTAACCTACTCTTAAATATCTCCAGAGATGGAGATTCCACAACCTCCCTGGGCAATTTATTCCAGTGTTTGACTACCCTGACAGTTAGGAACTTCTTCCTAATGTCCAACCTAAACCTCCCTTGCTGCAGTTTAAGCCCATTGCTTCTTGTTCTATCCTCAGAGGCCAAGATGAACAAATTTTCTCTCTCCTCCTTATGACACCCTTTTAGATACCTGAAAACGGCTATCATGTCCCCCCTCAATCTTCTCTTTTCTAAACTAAACAAACCCAGTTCTTTCAGCCTTCCTTCATAGGTCATGTTCTCTAGACCTTTAATCATTCTTGTTGCTCTTCTCTGGACCCTCTCCAATTTTTCCACATCTTTCTTGAAATGCGGTGCCCAGAACTGGACACAATACTTCAACTGAGGCCTAACCAGCGCAGAGTAGAGCGGAAGAATGACTTCTCGTGTCTTGCTCACAACACACCTGTTAATGCATCCCAGAATCATGTTTGCTTTTTTTGCAACAGCATCACACTGCTGATTCATATCCAGCTTGTGGTCCACTATAACCCCTAGATCCCTTTCTGCCGTACTCCTTTCTAGACAGTCGCTTCCCATTTTGTATGTGTGAAACTGATTGTTCCTTCCTAAGTGGAGCACTTTGCATTTGTCTTTATTAAACTTCATCCTGTGTACCTCAGACCATTTCTCCAATTTGTCCAGATCATTTTGAATTATGACCCTATCCTCCAGAGCAGTCGCAAGCCGTCCCAGCTTGGTATCATCTGCAAACTTAAACTAATGGTGTAATGGACCAGCATGGGATGGGGTGGGGTGGGGGGCTGAGGCATGCATTTTGTTGGTGTGGTTCAAAAGCATTTGCGGAAAGAAAAGGTATGGTGAGATTCAGGAATCTTGGGTACCATTCTACACTTTGGAGGGGAATTGATGTAGTGGGTGCAGGTACTTCTTTCAGTCTCCCCCAAGCTTGGCCCCATCTTCTCCAACCTGTCCCTATCCCAGTCCTGTCTGCTCCCCACCACTGGCTCCTTGTCCCAGTCCTAATATACTTATCTACCGAGACTCAGTTTTTTCTCCTCCAGCTTCTCAGCCCATCTCCTCCCAGGCAACTCCTAGCCTGATTTGTGTCTTCCCTCACTGCTCCATAGGCTTCCAGTTCCCCACTGTGCATTCCAGTGATGGAGCTACATGGATGGGAGACCACTCCTCCCAGCAGCCTTCAGAAGTACGTATAGTGCCTTTTCATGACAATAGATTTAACTGAAGGTGGCATCACCAATGATCTATTGACTCCCCCATTTCTCCCAGCTCCACTACTGCTCAGAAAGTGTCTGAAGACCTAGATTCTCTCATCTAGTCTCTCTCCCTTTCCAGGTCTGTCTTTGGTTGTCCCTATGTCTCCCCACCTACTCCCAGTCATACTTTCTCTTTCCTCCAACCTCCAGTCTCAGTCTCACTTGATTCCTTGGCCAATTGGTCCCCTTTCCCTCCCAGATGGCTCTACTTTCTCCTCCTCTGGCTCCTTTCCCTGGGTCATTTTTGTGTCTCTTGTACAGAAAAGACAGCTGCCTCCTCCAAACTGCCTGGGTATCAGCAGGGAGGTCAAGAGGCAGGGGCCCTCTTTTAGCTCCAGTGCTCAATCCTACACCAGCCAAGAGCAGCTAGGAGTAGCAATTACAGGGAAAGACTTCTGAGCCCAAAAAGCCCTGGTCCCGAGCATGTTCAGTCACAATGTGGGGATTAAGCCTGTGCAATCTCATCAGCACTAGAGGCTGTGAGAGCCTCAACTATGCTCCATTAGGATGGCATCTCTAGAGATTCTTACTTTTAAGTTCTGGCAAGTGTCTACTGAGTATGTTAACTGCATTTTTTTCAAAGGCTTACCATTTGGCCAAATTTGTGTTAATTTTCATGAGAGCAGCAGAAGACAAACCCATGACACAGTTCACCCCCTGTTAAATTTCAAGTCCCTGCTCCAAAGCATGAGGGTGTGTAAAGGGTCCACGTCAGTGGGAGGCCACGCTGACTCCCTCTATTGCCCCGTTAAAGGGCTATTGCAGTATCACCCAAATAAGCAGTTTATAAGGCCCGGCCTTCAATTCAGGCAGGGCCACAGATTAACCATTAAGGGTCCAGCTGGGGCAGCAGTTTGTAAGGCCCAGCCCTGAGTCAGGGTGGGGCCGAAAGACAAAAGTTTACCAAGAGCGGTTCAATAACTGTTTAAAGCTCTGGCCAGATCCCAGCTGGGCTAGGGTCAGGTCCCCTCACTGGCGGAGAGCCAACAAGCGCAGAGGTGTTGCCCCACAGGGGCAAGTCTGCCACCCGAGGGGTAAGGTGGTGGTGGTAGGGGGATGCAGGCCCACCCGCTCCACTGTGCCCCAGCCTATGGCCCTGAGAGTGGCAGCAGAGCGGCCCCTGGGTCCACAGGGATCTGGATTGCAACACACCGACCAGGCCTGTGGGTCAGCGGGGATCCAAACCACAACACGCTGCCCACCCAACCTTCACCTCCTCAGCCGCCTCGGTGTCGGCTATCCTTGGGCCACTTCCCAGTTCCCCTTGGGGGCCTACCTGGATCGGGCGCTGCTCCTGGGGGTCAGCTGGGGACAGAGGTGCTGGCAGCATGTCCATAGGTTCTAGCTCCGGCAGGGGCCTGGGTGGACCGGTCCAGTCATCGGGGCCCAGCAGGGATCCTGGAGGCCTCAGTCAGTCTTCGGGCAATGGCAGCAGTCTCAGTGGCCCGGGCCAGCAGGGGTCCTGGCAACCCAGCCCAGTCCTGGGTGTAGTGTAGCTGGGGCCAAGCATCTGGTCTGTTCGGCCACCAGGCTCCAACTGAGCTCTGAGCTCTTATACCCCTGGTCCTGCCTTCCTGCGTCCCTTGGGTGGGGCTGGGTGATGCTGGACCTGCCCACCAACAGGTCTTAGAGGACCCTTCCTCTTCTGGGTCAGAGGGAGGCCATGTTGCTGTCCTAGACTCCGTACAGGGTGCTAGAGCATATCAATGAAAAGGTATTTAGAATTTTTAACATGAGTAAAATACGTTTTTCTTACCTTCATTCATTCAAAATAGTCAGTGGAACCAGCCCTTCCTGTAATAGAATTATCCATATGAATGTATAACAGAATGGTTTACCAAATCAATAATATAATGAACATTATGTAATAGTTACAGAATTAAATAATTGATGATATATAATGCTATAACTGTAGCACAATTATATTATGCACTGTTTAATGCAGTTAGAGAATAGCGACTTGTCTACACTGGAAAGTTTTATGTTGTGTGTTGGCATACTATTATCAATATAGCTTTTTCAGCAGAGTATGTCCACATTTGGACATTTGGCTGCCTTTGCTGGTATAGTGTGTCCTCGCAGCATCAGGTTACATTGCAAAAGACACGAAGCATTGGGCAAGCATCCGTGTCCACCCCATGCCACCCACTGGCATGTTACTTTGTAAGATATTTCTGCATTGTAGTGTCAGATAATAGCACTCCTTTCAGGGAACTGTGGAAATCGGAAGTAAAATTCCTATAGTTCCCTCTGTTTCATCTGATAATCTACTTGGTTTTGCACAATTTTTAGAAATCCACACAGTTCCCATTGGCCCATCCTATTATATATTTTGTGCTACTTTCCAATTTCTCCTGGTTCTCACTCACACCTGCATCATCTACTTCCCCTTCCTTGGTGAGCTCTTCATTTTGCAGTTTTGGTTCCTCCCCACCTCCAGAAGTTGGGAGGTGTCCACTGTCAGTGATGGTTTAGGCAAGGGATCCCTGTGCAGAATGGCATTGAGCTCTACATAATAGTGGCAGCTTTTGGGGGCAGCATCAGATTTTGTTGCCAGCCTTTGACCCCGGTAGCCTCCCTGAAGTGCATTGCTTTTTGCCTGGCAATGGAACGGCAAGTTAGAGACAATGGATTTCAGGAAGGCAGATTTTGGTAAGCTCAGAGAGATGGTAGGTAAGGTCCCATGGGAAGCAAGACTGAGGGGAAAAACAACTAAGGAGAGTTGGCAGTTTTTCAAAGGGACATTGTTAAGGGCTCAAAAGCAAGCTATTCCACTGCCTAGGAAAGATAGAAAATATGGCAAAAGACCGCCTTGGATCAACCAGGAGATCTTGCATGATCTAAAAATAAAAAAGGAGTCATATAAAAAATGGAAACTAGGACAAATTACAAAGGATGAATATAGGCAAACAGCACAGGAATGCAGGGGCAAGATTAAAAAGGCAAAGGCACAAAATGAGCTCAAACTAGCTACAGGCGTAAAGGGAAACAAGAAGACATTCTATAAATATATTAGAAGCAAGAGGAAGACCAAGGACAGGGTAGGCCCATTGATCAGTGAGGAGGGGGAAACAGTAACAGGAAACTTGGAAATAGCAGAGATGCTTAATGACTTCTTTGTTTCGGTCTTCACCGAGAAGTCTGATGAAGGAATGCCTGACATAGTGAATGCTAGTGGGATGGGGGTAGGTTTAGAAAATAAAATAAAAAAAGAACAAGTTAAAAAACACTTAGAAAAGTTAGATGTCTGTAAGTCACCAGGGCCTGAATAAATGCATCCTAGAATACTTAAGATAGAGGAGGTATCTGAGCTGACAGAGGAGGTATCTGAGCCTTTAGCTATCATCTTTGGAAAATTGTGGAAGACAGGAGAGATTCCAGAAGATTGGAAAAGGGGAAATATAGTGCCCATCTATAAAAAGGGAAATAAAAACAATCCAGGAAACTACAGACCAGTCAGTTTAACTTCTGTTCCAGGAAAGATAATGGAGCAATTAATTAAGGAAATCCTCTGCAAACACTTGGAAGGTGATAGGGAACAGCCAGCATGGATTTGTAAAGAACAAATCATGTCAAACCAATCTGATAGCTTTCTTTGATAGGATAACGAGTCTTGTGGATAAGGGAGAAGCGGTGGATGTGGTATACCTAGACTTTAGTAAGGCATTTGATATGGTCTCGCATGATATTCTTATCAATAAACTAGGCAAATACAACTTAGATGGGGCTACTATAAGGTGGGTGCATAACTGGCTGGATAACCATTCCCAGAGAGTAGTTACTATCGGTTCACAATCCTGCTGGAAAGGAGTAACAGGTGGGGTTCCTCGGGAGTCTGTTTTGGGACCGGTTCTGTTCAATATCTTCTTCAACGATTTAGATATTGGCATAGAGAGTACGCTTATTAAGTTTGCAGATGATACCAAGCTTAGAGGGGTTGCAACTGCTTTGGAGGATAGGTTCATAATTCAAAATGAGCTGAACAAATTGGAGAAATGGTCTGAGGTAAACAGGATGACGTTTAATAAGGACAAATTCAAAGTGCTCCACTTAGGAAGGAACAATCAGTTTCACACACAGGGTATGTCTACACTTGCCCCCTAGTTCAAACTAGGGAGGCAAATGAAGTATACCGAAGTTGCAAATCAAGCGCGGGATTTAAATATCCCGCGCTTGATTAGCATATTCGCTGCCGGTCGCCCGATTTAACTTGCCGTGTGTAGACGCGGTAGTCCGATTTAAAATCCTTCCCTCGAATTAACTGTTACTCCATGCAATGAGGAGTAACAGTTAATTTGAGGGAAGGGTTTTAAATCGGACTACCGCGTCTACACGCGGCAAGTTAAATCAGGCGACCAGCATTTTAAAATGGCGACCGGCTGCAAATATGCTAATTAAGCGTGGGATATTTAAATCCCGTGCTTGATTTGCAACTTCGGTATGCTTCATTTGCCTCCCTAGTTCAAACTAGGGGGCAAGTGTAGACATACCCATACAGAATGGGAAGCGACTGCCTAGGAAGGAGTATGGTAGAAAGGGATCTAGGGGTTATAGTGGACCACAAGCTAAATATGAGTCAACAGTGTGACGCTGTTGCAAAAAACGCCAACATGATTCTAGGATGCATTAACAGGTGTGTTGTGAGCAAGACATGAGAAGTCATTCTTCCGCTCTACTCTGCGCTGATAGGCCTCAGTTGGAGTATTATATCCAGTTCTGGGCGCCACATTTCAAGAAAGATGTGGAGAAATTGGAGAAGGTCCAGAGAAGAGCAACAAGAATGATTAAAGGTCTAGAGAACATGATCTATGAAGGAAGATTGAAAGAATTGGGCTTGTTTAGTTTGGAAAAGAGAAGATTGAGAGGGGACATGATAACGGTTTTCAGGTATCTAAAAGGGTGTCACAAGGAGGAGGGAGAAAACTTGTTCTTCTTGGCCTCTGAAGATAGAACAAGAAGCAATGGGCTTAAACTGCAGCAAGGGAGGTTTAGGTTGGACATTAGGAAAAAGTTCCTAACTGTCAGGGTGGTTAAACACTGGAATAAATTGCCTAGGGAGGTTGTGGAATCTCTATCTCTGGAGATATTTAAGAGTAAGTGAGATAAATGTCTAGCAGGGATGGTCTAGACCAGTGGTCCCCAACATTTCATGGCTGCCGGGCGCCTGGGGCCGGGGTCACTCACGCACCGGGCATCCGGGGGCGGGGCCGCTCACGTGCCATGCTTCCGGGGGTGGGGCCATGCATGCGCCGTGCACCCGGGGCCGGCATCACAGATGTGCCGCGCGCCGGGGGTGGGGCCAGCCCAGATGTTTCGGCGGGCACACACAAATGCTTCAGCGGGTGCCATGGCGCCTGCGGGCACCGTGTTGGGGACCACTGGTCTAGACAGTACTGGGTCCTGCCATGAGGGCAGGGGACTGGGCTCGATGACCTTTCGAGGTCCCTTCCAGTCCTAGTATTCTATGATTCTATGATTGATTCATACTTATTATCTCTGCTTCTGCATCTCCTTTAAACTATTGGAAGTACATCTTCCTGCAGGAATTCCACAGTCCTACCAGAATAGTTCTTTCTTCCCACAGACTGAAGAAATCCAGGAGCAGCACAAGATCAAACTGGAATTTTACCTGGAACATTACCTGTACAGGTATGCCTGCAAGGGTGAGCTAGCAGGAACAGAAGCATTCTAGTCACTGGGGCCTCTGACAGCATAGTTAAATATTAGACCAGAGTGGTCATTGCCAGAGGGAGAGATATTTGCTGACAGGAAAGGAATGGTGAGACAGAGACAGGTGCATTGTGGGCTTGTTGCTGGAGGATTGGTTTTCATAATTTAATAACCTTTAGCTATAACCTCAATAGCCTTCAGTACATTTTTGTGGACAATTAAGGAATGTGTGGTTTTTTTGGCTGAACCATTAGAAATGATTTATATTTGCAGACTGTTCAGTATCCACGCTGTATATTCATATCCAAACACAAGGTGAGCGTATCCATGCAGAGTTTAGCTTCTAAGGCAGTGGATCCTTACCCACACAGAGTACATATGGCTTGAAGACTATGTGTTACTTCTTGCACTTGATGATGTTACTACTTATAATAGTTGGTTTGGGTTCCCTCCAGCTGTGGTGTCAGCACCTTGGACTAAATTGGGCAGTGGCAGGATCCAGATGCCCAGTTCCCTGTAGTACATGAATTCCAACTGCAGCAGTTCTCCAGATGGTTGGATTGGCAGCTGTGCAACTACTTTTCAAACTGCCTTGTTAAACGTGCACTAATAGAATGTTGGGATTTTGGAATGTTCCCTGTTTTACTGTCCTGCTGTTTGCTCATTGCCCATAACACTCAGCTGCAGGTGGACTTTGGGATCTGATGTAGTGGTCACGTCCGCATGATAGTTTTCATCTGGTGTATTAGAATATAATTCTATTTAGCCATAGCTTTGCTTAAGTTTGTTAAGATTAACAAGTAAATATAGTTATCTCTAGACCTAAAATAATATTCAGAAACACATGCTTATGCACTGACATTTTAAAAAATAGATTTAAATATGCCCACTGAGTATTTTACCTCTTATATTTTAGGTACCTCTATTCAGAAATAGGCAGTGCACTCTGTATTACTATGATTTATTATTGTTGCTATTTATTTAAAATTATGTATAGTGTATAATTATCTGAGTGTGGTCTTTACTGCTGTACTTGCTTATGTGCCCTTTGTGATTTAACTTTTTTTTTTAAATCTATTTATAAAGCATTCATCAAAATGATGTGGGAACTTTAAAGCAATTTAAAAACAGTAAAATTTAAAAGGTCAAAAGGCCACAGAAGGACCCTTCCTCAAGCACACAACATACTATGCCTCAATGTAAAATCAGAGCCCTGTGTAAATGAGATAATGCAGCCAAACGAATGTCCACATAGTTGCAGGTTTTTTTACAAAATTGTGGTATAATTATATTTCAGAATCTAAGTGTTTATTTTAAAAGGTGACTTATCCTTATGGTCAGAAGGATAACTTTAATATTTGGAATTGGATGTACATAGTTTCATGAGTGCTTGCCTGAGTCTGCAGTCAGTATGAAAAATACATCTGAGAAAAAGTATGAACTGCTCCCATTCATCCCAGCTGGCTGTCAACACTAAAATATAATTATGACCATTTAAATGTCAACATTCACAGTGTCACTGCTGATGGATTAAGCTGACGCATCAAACTAATGTAGCAGATACTGGTTTGGGCTATACTGGGGTTCTAAATAAAAATATTAAGAGTGGCAGGGGTGGGAAGAAGAATTCTGTTCTCTTGCCTATTGAAAGTCACTATTGCCTATGACAAAAGGAAAGGGGAGATTCAACTCCTCTTTAGTTTCAAAATTCATAATTGCTTTCTAGGGGATTAACTAGGTATTTGCTTATGCAAATATTGGAAATGCCTGCATAACTGAAGTAATTGGATATACACAGAAATCGTTTTCTCAGCCTAAATCTTTTGAAAATGAGACTCTGTAAGTACAGTAGTCATGTAATATATGACGGTATTATTCATATGTGTGTAAACATGATGTATCAGGTCTGGTGCTGGTATAAATTGAGGTAGCTTAGTTACATTGATTTATATCTGCTAGGAATCTGGTTTCACGTCTGCTACTTTCTATCAAATCAGCTTACATTCTAATTTTTATAAATCATTAACAATCTTTTTCCATCATCAAACTGTAAATCAAGCCTTAGTGGTGAATCACTACTTTTTTTTAAAATAAATCTGGTCTTATTTAACATTCTGACATTGTTCATTCTCATTTCACAGTCATAATTTTTTATCATTTCAGAGTAGCATAGATCGTATGACTGTTTCATTCTGAAATAAACAAGTTCTAGTTATAACCATCCTACCATCTAGCATTACCTTTTATTTATTGAAATTAAATGTCGAACACAGTTTTACAATGACCTTTAAAATTACATTCTAGTTTTAGCATCACATTTTTTCTTTATATTGCTTATAAATATTAATGTCTAAACCAATTTTCTTTCCATTTTACACTGTCCCTATGATAGAATCAGCAACTGCTGTTGCTTTGTTTTCATCTTTCAAGCATTAGGTTGTTGAATGCAAGTGTTTGACAGCTCAAGGGAGCAGGGGTAGAGTGAAGGAGTAGATGAGAGAGAGAGTTAAGTGTCTTAAGACTTACAGAGGCTATGAAATATGAGAATGTATATAGTCATTCAGATAGTCTTTCCACCCTTAAAGTCTCACTCAGCTGAAAGGACAGACAGACATACAAAACCTTTTGAAAAATATTTATACTAGTGATACAACTGTAGAAATATTTCTGAGAAGTGTCTGCTGAAATAAATTCTCTGGTAGCTGATGGTTCCTTTTGGAATTGTTTACCTTGCTTTCTCATGAAAATACTGTATTGAAAAGGGCTTCTATAGGGGTATTGATCCTACTAGCAGGGAGAGAATAATCACAGCTTGTATTCAGCTGCTGCTGAAAGATTACTCGTGTCCATCTCTGCGCTATTCAGCTCAGTTACTCAAGCCATTTTCAGAACCAAGCGGTGAAACATTGTTAGACTCCTGTGTGAATTTGCAAAGGTGTGTTTCAAACAGTCAGTGTTTTTTGTGGTTCGTTCTCCCACTCCCCCATGCTGACCTGGGATAACATAACTGTCAGCCTCTGTGACCATTATTGTAGCTGACGCTCAGTAGAATACAAAGAGGCTTTGTTGAATGATAAACTGTAATAGCTTACCCATCTTTTCTTTTCTTAAAGGAGTGATTATTCTAGGCAGGGACATCGTCATTGACCAGGGCCAATGGGGAGGAAGGGCTGGGGAAAGGAGAAGGAATTGACATTTGGCCTGGACCGCAAACTCAAAATTTAGACACTTGTTCATTTTCTGGCATGTGATAAGTTTCACAACTTGTTTTTATGCGTATCCCTATCAGACCGAAATGTGACCCAAACACTCAGCTTTTCTTGCACAGAAAAGCACTTGTTAAATAAAAAAATATTCAAATTATATCCTTTTTTGGTGCCTTATTTTGTTTTCATGTGTCGTCATTTTTAATTTTTATTATGGCTAGGGGCCTCAAAAGCTGGACGTGGCCCAGGCCTCCCTGGACATCTGAAAGGGCTGTCATTGACCTTACAGTATTTCTTTGCTTTATTTTGCCCATTAGTCTAGTGTATTGGAACATAACTTACCATCATTTACTACATGCCTAGCATAAAACACTACAACAGCACCACCAAAACCACAGAAAGATGTCATGAGCTTTAATGTAATTTAGCTAAAAATAAAAAGACATATGACCTCTTGAGATCTGAGCCTGTGCTCATGAGGCTGAGGAAAGGCCAACTGAACTAGGACAACCTTCACAAAGATAAGCAGAAAGTGAAACCCTGGATCCAAACTCCATAGATTAATAGATGTTTAAAGCCAGAAAGGATGATTACAGTTATCTAGTCTTGCTGTCTGTACAATACTGGTCATGGACTTTTATTCAGTAATTCTTGCATCAAGTCCATATTGGTTTTGGACAGACAGTAATTTTAAAAACTTCTGGTGATGGAGAATGCATCATGTCCCTTGGTAAATTGTTCCAACAGATAATTACTTTCCATGTTAAACATTTGCATCCTATGTTTTATCGTTTCAGTTTCAAATTAGTGGAGTTTCTGATATCTTTAAATGTTAGATCAAGGAGCCCTTTGCCATGGAAATCTCCTAGTCACCCCCTTAATTTTTCTTGGATTAACTTGTGGTTGAACTTCTTTATTCTTTCACTATAAAACAAATATTCCAGACTCTGACTCATTCTCATAACTCTTTTCTGAACCCTTTCCAAATTATCAACATTCTCTTTTAAGTGTGGACATCAGAATTGGACACAGTATTTTAGTAATGGTCTTGCCAGTGTCATACCGAGGTAGTGCCACTTCTCTAGTGCTGTTCAATATTCCTTTGCTTATGAATCCATGAATTACATTACCTTTCATAGCCAGTGAAACCCCTCATTCAGTTGGTTCTTCATTATAACTCCCAAGTGCTTTCTGGAGTCAGTGCTTTCCAGATTACGGTTCCCCATTCCTAAAAGTATAGGTAGAAGTATGACTTTGCATTTGGCTGTCAGAATCAAAGAATATTAGAACTGGAAGGGACCTCAAGAGGTCATTGAGTCCAGTCCCCTGCCCTCATGGCAGGACCCAGTACCGTCTAGATCATCCCTGATAGACGTTTCTCTAACCTGCTCTTAAATATCTCCAGAGATGGAGATTCCACAACCTCCCTAGGCAACCCATTCCAGTGTTTAACCACCTCCTGACACTCCAGTACACAGATCTGTGGCCCTACATTGGAACACCCCCAAGCTTGGAGAAATTTTCCAAATTCTGGAGTGTTCAGATTTATGTCATACAAGGTATATCTTTGTAGTAGCTGGGAAGTGTGATTCTCATCTCAGGTAGATGTGCATGCACTAGCTTGGCTTGAGTTAGCATGCTAAAAATAGCTCTGTGTGCAGCAGCTCTGTTTACAAATGGAAGAATTGAGATACTGAATGAATTTATTCAAGTTTTTAAACCTCGGTGTAAGTGAATAGCAAACCCAGGCATCTCAATTCTTCAGACTCCTGTTTAAAACACACTATCTCATCACAAAAGATGGGAAGAAATTGTGAAGATTGTGATATTTAGGTGGGAGAGAAAACTAAGAGAAAGTGGTTGATGGAATAATGTGGAAAAACTGGAAATGTGTAAGGAATTTCAAAAGCGGCAAAGTCTTGTTGGGATGGTTTGTAATGGAAATTGCAAAAGACTCTCCTCAGGTTTTTAATGTCAGAAATAAATATAGTCCTTGTTTCAGGAACTCTGCAATTTGTTTTATAATCATGAAGTGCTGTATAAAAAACTTATATGCTTTGGAATTTAGTTTCATTGCCTCTAAAATGACCATGTTTGAGGTGTCTGTCCAAGAGGTTAGATAAATCCTTGACAAAGAGAACACCATATGTCAGGGAATCAGTAAAAAACCTGGGCATAATGCCAAACTCTCAGGGACAATTCCACACCGATGGCATAAAGTGATTTATACTTGTCTTTGCCTCCATAATGAATGCCAAAACAAAGGAGGTTGGAGTGGAGAAAGAAACAGAAGTTGAAGTGGCATATCCTTACAGGGTCAGAAAAAAAATCTATTCATTGTCTGATTTTCCTCAGGAAAAAATAGCTTTACCACATCACATGAAATTCTCTGGTCTGTGTTATGCAGGGAGTTGCTCTAGATCAGGGGGTGGAGAATAAGTAGCTGGCAGGCCAGATATTGTTCACCAGGGTTAGCCCCTGGCAGCTCACAAAATTCTTTACCTGAGATGCCACAGTAGGGATGTTAGATATCGATTAATAGAATTATTGTGTAACCGCATCAAAACTTTTCAGTTACACGATTATTCAATAGTGCCCAGGGGCGGGGCTGGCAGCCAGTGCACTCCGGTCCCCACTCCGGGGGAGCCCTCTGCAAGCCCATGTTCCTGCCTCTGTATCAGGGGCAGCAGTGCTGGGTGGCAGCAGCCTCTGTCCATGGGGTGGGGGGGGGGTGTCAAGATCCCTGCAGACAGGGTCTGCGCCAACATCCCACAGAGCAGCCTCTGTCCGTGGTGAGTCTGGACCTGCCACAGACAGAGGTGGCCCCGCAGCAGCCCCCCACCCACACCCCGCTGTTCCCCCTGTGTGTGTCGGCTTCCACCTGCCCACCTCACCGTCCATGCTGCTGCACCTCTATCAGAGGCAGTGGCGTGGGGTAGGCAGGCAGCTCTGTGGGATCCACTGCTCATGGAGAGCCACTTAAAACCCACTTCCCCATGGCACCGGCTCTTCCCCCCTTGCTGTCTCTGATGCAGCAAGGGTGAGGGGAAACATGTGTAGTCAATAGGATTAATTGCACTAGGGTGGACTTCCTGAGAAGTGGCTGTTGCACTGAAGGGGGGCTCCGCCCTGGGGACAACGGGCCAAGTGTGGGCACAACCAGTGAGACAGTGACATTCATACTAAACCTTTTTAGCCTTAAAATGTATGACTCTTTTGGTGCTAATATCCCTCATATGACTTCAGTGAGACTACCCTGTGTAAGATAAGCAGGACATGACCATTGATAAACAGATGGTCTAAGCCCTACACAGAATTTTTTGCCACCTATAGAGTTTCCTCTAATGATCAAATCTCCAGTTCCCAGTAGTATTTGAAGTACCTGAGTAAATTACAGGAAATTCAGAACATTTCAAAAGTGGAAAAAGTCCAACATGTAGAAGGCATCTATGCCCCCTTCTTGCCTGCTTATTGAAGTCAGCTATTTTGCTCAAGGGATTGGACTGACTGCTTTGTCCCAAGCATTTTGGTCTCTGTCTTTTCCTAACTAAAAGAAAGCCTTGCAAGAAAATCATTACAGACAAAAGAACAGTCAGGAGATAGAAATGTCTCAGTCTCTCTGTTCCACCCCTCTCCTACATCTCATTATAATCCAGGAGATTTTTCCTGAAATATTACCATTTTATAAGCAAGAGTTTAATGAATAGATGGTTGTAATAATCACTTCTATACTTGGCTTACCTTTACCTAACCCGCCTTGCATGGCAAAGGAATTTGCCCAGGGAATTCCTCCACAGACACCAAACCAGGGACATCTGTTAGTGTAAAGAATACTAGACTATTGCATCAAAGCCTACAACTTTGGGATCTCACAATTTTATTGCAAGTTTTGCAATATTAAGTGATTTTATTGAAGCTACAGCTTCTTCTATGAAAAGAAGATGACCATTTATTTACAAAACGTTAGCCTTTGTGATCCCAAAGAAAAGCTTAAAAATATGAAACTTAAAAGCTCATAAACCAGAAGCCAAATAAAACATCCCCATATTTATTATTTCTTAAATCTTATTTTTAAGCCAATCTAATGATTGTAGGTAGGAGAGGTAGGGGAGTCTGGCTTGTATGATGAATGCTTAAAGTTATTGGGAAAGAGTTTAAATGGGTTATACCTGCCCACTGAGGGAAGGTGGTCTGTTTTTCAACGCAGATGTGAGAGTGGGTGTCAGTTGAACAGGCCATCCTGAGACAGTAACAACCAAGCCTGGAGAGAAGCTTGATACTGAACTTTTTAAAAAATTATTGTTAAAACTAAAAAGTTGGGCGTGGTGGCATGCACTTACAACCCCAGATTCTTTGTGGGCTGAGACAGATGGATCACACAGGGGTTCCGGGCTACAGTGTGCAGTGTTGATCAGGTGTCCAGTGCCACTGACAGCTTGGCCAGCAGGTAGCTGAAGGATTGGCTAGAACAACATAAATGATGATTGAGTTCTGATTGGCTCTTTCCTCTGTGGCTTGATGGACGGTGATCAAGGTTAAAGCTAAATTCCTTGAAGACAGTGAGATTTGACTCTAAACAATTACAGACATTTTTTTTAGACAGGGTTTGGAAGGGCGACTCCTCACAGAGAATTTTCTGACTCCACATTAGCAGTCTGACCCCAAAAGTATAATTTTAATCCCAGCTTTATTGGTTCCTTTCTAAGGCTGGTCACCAATGCTCTGGAGTAATAGATATAGCCTGCTCCTCAAAAGATGCCTCTTAAGAATGACTCGCCCCAATCAGAAACTTTTGTACTGATTGGGGGGAGGGTTCGTGAACTGTCAGCCTCCACCCCAAACTCTACTTTGCATTGAGCATTTATAATGGTGTTAAATACATAAAAAGTGTTTTTAATTTACAAGGAGATCACACTGAGAGGCTCACTGTGTTAAAGGATTCAGTTACAAAAGTTTAAATACCACTGTAATAGGCAATCGCAACTGGAGATTCTAAAGAAGATCTCCGAGACACTTCTGCCTTTCTCCAATGAAGAGAGTCTCTAGACATTGCTGCTAGGTTGGTCTCTATTTTTACAGATCCCTAGCAAATTGAAACTTATTTCTCTGGTATCTGGGTCAGTTGTATGTGGATCTCTGTAAGGCCTCAGAAAATTTGTCTAAACTTCACATATTTGTCTCGGACTTTCATATAAAGTTTCCGACTGGGGTGAGTCATTTTTAAGAGGCATCTTTTGCAGAGCAGGCTATATCTTTTACTCAAGTGGAATCTGTGGGTGCCCTCTCCAACTGCTGTACAGCACTCTGATTTAAAACAGCTTTGGAAAAGGTGTCCAGTGCTCAGTAAATCACACTTCCTTGTCCCTTTCAGTTCCTCAGTAAGTAAGCCATCTGTTAATGCAGCACCTTGCATTTGTACATCTTGACCTACAGTACAAACAAATTTTTCAAGATGCCTCAGGAAGGAAAGATAATATAAGACAGTGCTCTCATCCCATTTTTGTGATCCCTTTTAACTCTATGCTTCTATGCTTGTGTAGTAGAGAAGTTTCAGGACAGTTCTAAGTCTCAAATGGCTGAAAATGTTCAAATAAGATCAGTTATTTATTCATCCAAGGTTGAATCCAAAACTGATACTTAGATTTATCCTGAATAGAGAATGGTGATATCTGAAAGTTAGTAGGTGAGGCAGATGCATGAGCCTGTTTACAAAGTGTATTAAGACATGTTGGATCTAATTCAAATCAGGAATTTCCATAGCTGTTCTGTCAGTCTTGAAACAATTGTATTGTTCATGTACACTAGCAATAAAAAGCAGCTTCTCTGTGTTCACAAGCCAGACAGAGGGTGAGCCTTATAGTACCTGAGCCCATCTTTGTAGTGCTGCATTAATTGAAGGTCTAATTTATACTGGAAAGTGTCATGTTGTGTTGCATTGCTTTTATTTTTGGCATCTCTCAGATTCTCTAGGAAGATAGTTTGGTGGAATTATCCTCTAGGACAAGAAAAAAAGGAGCTAAATATGTCTTAAAACATTAATATTGTTTGGATACCATCTAGGGTTGCCAGATGGTTTCAACAAATGCCGGACACACTTGACATTACATCAAAATCTACATTACATCTTACTTAGAAAATACCGGACATTTGTATTTTCTCATTTATATTTTCTCAATTTGTTTCCCAAACAGAAAGCTCAAATACTGGACTGTCCGATTCAAAACCGGATACCTGGCAACCCTAATACCATCAGAGCTCCATGAGACTGAGTCTATGCCATTTCAAAATCAAGCCCATCTTCTATATACACAGACTTTCATAGGTTTCTGCGTGATTTTTATAAACTGCTACTGTCACATTCATATTCAAATTGCTGATTTTTTTTTAAAACGAATGAGTACTGAGAGCTGCTGATTTCCTGGTGACATGAAAATGATCAGGTGAACTTACAGCTGCAACATTTGAACTTTTTAAAGACAAACAGAGCAAACTTTGGTTTGTCTACCTGATTTCACCAGCTGGCCATTGAGCTCTCTGTGCCAGCTGCTGCGGATGATAGAGATGGCCCAAACCAAGCCCCTGGATCTGAACATCTTTGAATTTTTAGAAAATTCACATCTCTGTTAGGATCTAAACTTTGCAGGTTGGTCCCATTTCCCACATAGGATTCTCGAAGTAGGTACTACTTTCATGACCTGAGAACTTGGCCAGAGCAATGCTCTTTTTTATTTTAACCCATAGCAAGTGGCCAGCTTCATCTCAGAGAGGTGGAAAGAACCCATTTTTATTTTAATTGTGGTAAAGCTAGAAAAATTATTCACCCAGCTACAAATCCTCAGACAAACAAAGGAGATGCTAATAGTTTTACCAGGTCTGCTTTCCCTTCTGGCATTGCCATTGGCTAAATTGATTTAACATATCATCTCCTGTTTGGTAGTTACTTTTGCAAGTGAGCAGTCTATCAACATCAAAAGAAGGCCATGAAGCATTAAATAGGGAGGTACAAGCTGAAAGGGGCACATCCTTGTTGTAGTATTTAACAATTTATAAACTAGCATATATTTTATGACAATGCCTTTATTTTAATAATAACATAATGGTTTGAAGAAAAGCAGTTCTAATAAGAACACTAATAGTACTAATTATGCACATGATAGCATTTTAATAGACTTCCATAATTTATGGGACAAAGAGACTTATGAAAACACTATTTGACTCCCTGGAGTTAAAGGCTTCTGGTGAATGATTCAAATAGACCAGTCCTGCTTTCTGCCAGCACAAATAAATCAAGTGTAAATTGTTACATTTTAACTAAATTATGTAAATAAATCTTAGTAAGTGATAAGACCTGATAGATAAATATTAATGCCCATCTTGTTATAATAGATATCTTAAGTTAAAGGTGATGGATAGAAGAAAACATATTTACTTTTCATCTCTAAGTCATGTATTATTAACATAAAGATGATGATGGTAAAGAATCCAAATGATTGTTCAGAAAGGACATTTTTGGAACCTTATTAGCGTGGTGAGAAGAAACAGTCGTCACCATTAATGAAATAACATTTGCCACTAATTACCACAGTTACTTCCTTTTGAGTAACCATGGAACTAATACTCAAATAATACAACGTTATAATTGTCTGCATGATGACTTTTGAACTGCAACTGCTGCAGTTCTCCTTCTATAATGGACATGTAGATAAATGATGGGGTAATTATGAAGATGTCAACTCTACAAAGTACGCCAGTGTTCCTTATTTAGAATAGCAGGATATATATGTGTATAAACTTAGGAGGGTGGTGAAGAACTGGAGCCCAGGACAATTAAATGGAAAGACCAATATTGTATAGTTTGGTTATCCTTATGGAGGTTAAGAATAATAAAGGATAGGTAGATTTTCCACAGGATGGAGTTGAGGGTTGCAAGAGCCTGCCCAGACAGTATACAGAGACAGTGTGTATAGTCCTTTCTATGTAGGTATGTCTTCACTGCAGAGTCAATTTGATTATGGATAACTTGAGCTCATTCCTCTCGTGTTTGCCTAGCTTGAATGAGAGCAGCCACACTGAAACAACATTTGCGCTGCACAGAGTGATCATATTAGCAACACAGGGTATGTTTACACTGCAATTAAAAATTCACGGCTGGCCCATGCCTGCTGACTTGGCTCCTGGGAGTTGGGTTAACGGGCTGTGTATTTGAGGTGTAGATGTTCAGGCTTGGACTCTGGGACCCTCCCACCTTGCAGGGTCTTAGAGCCTGGGATCCAGCCCAAGCCCAAATGTTTCCACCACAGTTAAACAGCCCCTTACCCTGGGTCCTGAGAGCCTGAGTCAGCCAGGTTTTTAATGCAGTGTAGACCCCCCCAACAGATTTACCTGAGGTCCCACTGAACTACTAGCTTGAGAGTCAGCAGCACTTAAGCTTCAGCCCACACCTCCAGATAGGCCATCTAGTTCAAACTACTACTTACCTCCGGCGAGAGAACTATGTATGGGCAGGAGCCAGACTGGGGACAACACTGGCAGTTATACCTAGGGCTAACGCTGCAGTGAAGTTAAGCCCTATATTGCATAGTCTACTGATTTGTTTCCTTTCTTATAAATACAAGGTCTCAAATCACAGGAAACGCACTCATCTGGAGATAATGATAGGAAAATTTAAAAAGGAAAAAAAGGTGCTTTAATAAGTGAGTGAGTGAACTGGAAAAAAGGCCTGGAAATGTATACTGCAAAACACCATGTATTTTTTATAATGACTACAAATGACTAACCGTGAAGGCATTAGAAGAGGTTTGCTATATCCATCAGCATACTGCTGTCCCAGATGCCTGTTGGATTCTGGAAAATTGACTAGATAGTTAAAACCTTTTAGACTCACTACGCACATTCAGAAGCACTGTGGGTACAAGAAATCGAAGACTGACATTTTCAAAGCTGATTAGAGGATTTAGTTCCCTAACTCCCATTAATTTCAGTGGGAGTTGCATGGCTTAATTCTTTAGTCAGCTTTGAAAACTTCAACCAATTATGTTTATTAGAGATTTACATGAAACAAAATGAATGTATTTGGTTTTTTCCTCATGATCGTTTTCTAAATGATTGTGTACCTTTTGTGGGTATTGTGTTCATGTACCTGTAAGTGAACATAGAGTGTATATGTGAGCACATGTGAAGTTAAGCCCTGTATTGCATAGTTTACTGATTTGTTTTTCTGATTGTGTGATTTATGTGTGTGTGCGTGCATCCTGTTATATGAACGTCCGTATCTGCTTTCCAAAGGCAGAGACACACATCACAAGTAAAGACTGTTTTATTTGTGTATTTTTAGGATGGTCAATATTGGCATACTGGTTTCGCTTTCCTCAGATACCACTGACAGAGCAGCCTTAATATTGACACCAGATCTATTAATACTACTGCCCAGACTTACAGGTGGTTTGCAGTAACAGACTTTTAGGTATTATGACTTTAACATAACTTTAAGAATTATGTTAAACCTTGCAAGCAATTTATAGTTTCTAATAACAAATAGGTAAATACTATACACCAGTGCTGATTTTAGTTTGTTTTTTAAATTATGCAAGTAGGAGAAAACATGTCTGGTGGCAATAGGATTTTAGGAGTAGATTAAATAGTGTGGTCTTAAAATAACACATATGGATTGACAAGAAAATCTAAACTCTTTGGTTTCTTGTCTTACAAAATCATCTGTGAATTATGACAGCTACTCCTTCATATTCATGTGATTTTAAAAAACAAGCTTTAATCAACAAAAACCTAAGACAAAAGAAACCATTAACACAAAAAGCACAAATAAGCTTTACCTGGATGCTTTTAAAACATCCACAGGGAAGAATTTATGGACAATGATTTGAGGGCACATTCTCCCTTGTTTGTGAGGGGAAGTTCATGCTGTGGCTCATCTTGGGTTCATAGTCTGACTTGTTTTTAATCTGCTTTTGCTCACTGGAAGGTGAGTCTTTTAGTGCTATGGTGTCTGCTGCCCCTCAGTTAACTGGTCTTCTCCTATATTTATTGCACGTCAGGTTTAAATGAAGGGCAGAAGTATGAGATTTCATAAGAACAGTATTGCTTACATGCCACTGTAAATTGTTTATTTCTGAGATTCCAAATTCAGCAGTGCACAATGCATCACGCCTGTTTTTGCTTTATCTCCGAGCCTGAGAAAAACCATTATTTCATACCGTGCTGGTGAGTGCTTTAATGTGAAGTTGGTTTATATGGGTGATGCCAAATTATTCCAGAACTGCTTGATTCCTTATAGAGGTCTTATTCTTTTATTTGTATGTACATCTTTTTTCATGACCTTCAATTTTCTAAGCTATGTGATAGCTCTTCTGAAGTCCCCACCACCGACTTCAAGGTGAACTTTGGCCAAAAGTAAGCTTGAAGAGAAGAGCATGCATTCTAATGTGCAATGACAGAGCACGCCACTGGGGTAGAATACTATTGTCTAATTTAAATTTCAAGAGATAATTTAAGTTAGGCATTTCTTCTTAAGTAAAATTTTGCCAGGACACTGGTGTTACCATCCATTCTATTGCAGAAAAATGACATAAGACAATATGTGCTTAGAAGTGCAGCTTTGTGCCATGTCTAAAATATTTCAACTTCAGCAGCTCTGTGCCCTTTAGCACCATATTGGTTCAATGTTGACTCAAAGGGAACACTGTCCTTTACTGAATTACCCTCATCACTTTCTGCAGCACAATGGGTTTCTTTATAGATTTGCCTTCCAAGTTCTCACAGGGTCCAAACCTGCTTAATGTTTGTGATCTGGCTCAGCAATCACCAGTGCAGTTCATTTAATCCCACCACCTTCTCACCACACACAGGTTGGGGGTGTGTGTTAAGCAATGACCTGAGGCTTCCTGCACCCAGAAGGAGAAGTGCTGCCCCTCTCCTTCAACTCTCTCTGTTTTGTCCTTCCTTCCTCCCTCCCTACCACTCTCCTTCTCTTTCGGCTTGTATCTAGCCCCAGGACAACTGGGGCTGGCAGCTGTTACCCAGGTTTCTGCCGCCAGATCGAATTGACCTCCCTTAATTGGCAACTGGCATGACAGAGGGCTGAGTCGGCAGTTCTTCCTCAGCACTCTGTCACACCGACCTTAAGAAAAAGCAGCTTCCACATAGCATATTGGACAAATTGTTAAAGAAAACTCCATCCATATTTGTATTGCTCCCTATAATCCTGTTGCCCCCACCCCCTGTCCTTCAGACACCGTACCTGGAGCATTTTCTCAGTTTGGCGCCGCATTCTAGAAGCAAGAACACTGAAACTTAAAGCTTGAAAGAGAGAGATTCATTTTGCCATTTCTTAATTTACATTAAGTAAACTGATGATGTAAGAATAGACTGGGGTAGGGGTGGGAAGTCTCCTGCAGACAGAGAAGGGATTCAAAGTAGATCAAAAATATAATAATTCAACTCAAGTCATTGCAGTGAGTCACTGTCCTGAAGACTTTGTGTTCTGACAGCGTGGTGGATCATAGAAGAGAGACTCCTCCATCTTTTCTTCATGCATAACAAGTCATTTGGAAGAGCTGTACAGCTGGCAGAGAAGAGATATGAGCACATCTTTCTCCTTGGAAGAACTGGCACACTTCCGGCTATGTTAGATAAAATGAAATGATTGAAGAGAGACCGCTTGTATTGGTCGCCAATATATGAGGGAACACCTTTACAGTGATTTAACTGCAGTGCATCTTCCATACACCGGAAATACAGAGATAATTAAAAAAGCATTTAATTATATTAAAGATAAACATAATTAACAGCATAAGCATTTTTTTTCTTTAACATCCTGTATGCAGATAGAAGTGAAAAAGTTCTTGGAGAGGATAAACTGTGGAATTTTCTGCCACAAGGAAACAAAACAAAAATGGTGTTTGGACTTTAAAAGGAACAGTGAATGATGACTGGTGATAACAGTAAATGATTCAAGTTAAGCTAATTAGATCTCTTATTCACTGTACATGATCATCATCTGAAATGACTTGGAAGATTCTATCTGTAACTTTCCACACCCATATACAGATTTGTACATAGTTTTTGTGCCTTCCTCTGAAGTGTCAGATACTGGCTACTGAGGAATACAGGATAATGGAATAGAGATTAATACATTTTTAAACTCTGCAGAGGTCATTATGATAATTTTGTCTGGCTTTTTGCATGCTACAGGCAACAGAACTTTCACCCAGTAATTCTGTATCTTCTCCTATAGTCTAAAAATGCTGTACTCTTAGGAAACAGTTGGCTGTAAGCTTACATTAATTGCAAAGAGAAAAGAACAGTTATTTTGTTATGCGCAGGTTAGAGGGTGACCAGATGTCCTGATTTTATAGGGACAGTCCTGATATTTGGGACTTTGTCTTATGTAGGTGCCTATTATCCCCTGCTATGTCTCTATTTTTCATACTTGCTACCTGGTCATCCTAGATGTGATGTCATCTAGTTGGAATTAATAATATTTGGTTGGGAGCATAGGCTGTTGAAAAGGAGCACCAAGTAGTTCTGTTACAAAGATTACGGTGTTTTATGGAAACATTGCAATTGGCATCCTGGAAGAGACCAATGGGCTTTCTAGTTCAATATTCTGCCTTTGGCAAAGGCTGATGATAATGTTTCAAAGGAAAGTGAAAATCCTTCATAATGTGCAAGCTTATTTGAGAGAGAAAAATTTCTTTCTGATAGCAACTGCTGATCAGCTTACCTCTGAAACATGAAGGTTTTCCCCCTCCCAACTTCGCAGCACTAGGTATTTATACAAATATTCAAGGGTATGACATTTAAAGCCCCTTTAAAGTTTTGGACTCCATCATTTCCTGTGGTAATGGATTCCATGGCTATAAAATCTTTATTTTTAATTTTTTCATTCAGACTTTTCATTTACAGCTATCAGATTATTTCACTGTATGATAATTAAAATACAAACATGAAACAGAGCATGTCAAATAATGCTGGAAAAACAGAACTCCTAAAAACTCTCCCTAATTGTAGAATGAGCTACATACCATTACCCAGGATCTTAGATAGTTGGGAACTGCTTGGTGCTCAGCTTTTTGGAAAATCAGACCGTTCTTACAGTTGCCTAACTATAGACTTAGGAAAATAACTTTAGCCACCCATATGCCACTTTACAAAATCTGGGTCTGGGTCACAAATCTCAGTTAACAAGAATATAGCCATACTAGCAGAAGCATACTATAGCTCCCCAGATCACAATAACAAAGAAGGCTGTGTGATAACACTTATTGTTTTTGTAGTGGATTTAATCTCTTGTGTTAATTACCCTAACATTAAGTGGTTGAATAACTCATCAGGGCTTGGTTTTAATATTTTCTTGATACTATAAATGACAATATTATAATCAGCTGGTTTTGGATCTTGTAAAGAGGAGAGAGGACTCGCAACATAGTCCTATGTAATAGGCAAGAATTAATTCAGGTGCTGAGAAGAGCAACTCCATTCTGTAATAGTGGCTAGTAAACAATCATATTTCAGGGCTGTGAAGCTTTGAGGAAAATGGCTAAAATCAAGTTGAAAGATGTGAGGAAAATTAAAATCAAATAAACCATAAAGTTATCATGGAAGAGGCTATTTAAGAGCACTTTGCTAGAGGATAAAATGGTTTATATAACAAAAAAGGGGCAGCAAGATTGGCACAATTAATTAGAAAAGAAAACTAATTTGTTAGAGCTTAAAAATCATTCTTTAAAAAATGGAAATCCTGTCCAAATACAATTAGCAGATTGGAGCACAAATGATGAAGAACAGCTAGCTAACAACTCAAATGTAATAGCAATTTTTTTTTTTACATACATCAGAAGCAGGAAACCTGCTAAATAGGCAATGGGGTCACTGGATGAAGGAGATGCTAAAGGAACACTCAAGGACTATAAATCAGTTCTTTTTATTGGTCATCATGCCTGAGGATGTGAGGCAGTTTCCCAAACTTGACCCACTCTTTTTAGGTGACAAATCTGAGGATTTACAAATGGATAAACTAAACAGTAACAAGTCACTGGGACCAGATGGCATTCACCCAAGAGTTCTGAAAGAATGCAAATATAAAATTGCAGAACTACTAACTGTGGTTTGTAGCCTATCCTTTAAATCAGCTTCTGTGCCAAATCATTGGTAGATTGTTAATGTATCACACATTTTTTAAAAAGGGCTCTAGGGGTAATCCTGGCAGTTAAGGACCAGTAAGTCTAACTTTAGTAATGGGCACACTGGTTGAAAGTATAGTAAAGGTCAGAATTGTCAGACAAATAGATTAACATGCTTTTGTGGAGAAGAGTCACCATGTTATTTGTAAAGGGAAATCATGCCTCACCAGTCTACTAACATTCCTTGAGAAGGTCAACAAGCATGTGGACAAGAAGGATCCAGTAATTATAGCATACTTAAATTTCAAGAAAGTATTTGACAGTGTCCCTCACCAAAGGCTCTTAAACAAAATAAGTTGTCATGGGATAAGAGGGAAGGGACTTTCATGGACTGATAACTGGTTAAAAGACAGGAAACCAAGGGTGGGTCACTTTTCAGAATGGTGAGAGGTAACTAATCATGTCTTCCAGGGGTCTGTATTAGGACCAATCCCATTCAACATATTCATAAATGATCTGGAGCAAGGGATAAACAGTGCGGCGGCAAAATTTGCAGATGATAAGAGAACTGCTCAAGATAGTTAAATCCAAAGCAGACTGTGAAGAGCTTCAGAAGAATCTCCCAAAATTAGGTGACCGGGAAACAAAATGGCAGATGAAATTCAATGTTGATAAATGCAAAGTAATGCATATTGGAAAACATAATTCTATCTGTCTGTCTATCTATCTAAAATGATGGGGACTACATTACCTGTTACCACTCAAGAGAAAGATCTTGGAGTCATTGTGGAGCTTCAGGAAATAGTGGCCCAGTCTGCTCTGCTTCCTCCATTTCCTCTAGGTGGTCACCAATTAAATTAATAGGTAGCAGGTTTAAACAAACAAAAGGAAGAACTTTTTCACGCAAACCACAGTCAACTTACAGAACTCCTTGCCAGAGGATGTTGTGAAGGCCAAGACTATAACAGGGTTAAAAAAAGAGCTAGATACATTCATGGAGGATAGGTCCATCAGTCACTATTAGCCAGGATGGGCAGGCCCTAGCTCTGTTTGTCAGAAGCTGAGAATGGGTGACATGGGATGGATCACGTGATGATTACCTGTTCTGTTCATACCCTCTGGGGCACTTGACATTGTCCACTGCCAGAAGACAGAATTCTGGGCTAGATCAACCTTTGGTCTGACTCAGTATGGCTGTTCTTATGTTCTTGTATGATGCAAATTAGAAATACAACGTGCGAGAAGTTCAGAAGCCAAATAAACATTTTTGAAATCTTTTGAAGAGAGTTAATATACGATAGTTGAAGGCAACTGCAGAAAGTGCAATGCACATTTTTTGTTGAGGGCAAAAGAGAGAACAGGAATTGAAGTTCCCACAAAGAAAGGATGTCATAATGTGAGTTAAGGGCTTAATGGGGACATACAATAATAAACATGAAAATTTCTTTGCATCCTTGATCTGAATATTTCAGAGTGCTTTGTAAATATTAAGCCTCACTGCATACCTGTGAAGTAGCTAAATTTAACTTTCTCCCCTTTATAGTTGAGTAAACTGAGTCACAAAAAGGTTAAGTTGCTTGTCCCAGGTCAAAGAGGAAGTCTGTGGCAAGAGCAGGGAATAGAATCTACATCTGTTCATTCATGGTTCTGTTTCTTTTTCATTTTGCCCAGTTCAAAGTGTACGGAATGATTAAAATAATTAGGGCAATTCTGGTATTGGTTATAAAAGGAATATACTGTGTATTCTGCAAAAGTAGTTGGTAGGTTCTGACAATTCATAAGATTTGATGCTGAGATAATGCTTTAAAAACTAGGCAATCATATCTCATGGTGTGAGGAATCAGTTATTTATCTATAGGGATCAGGAAGGAATTTACCCCATCCCGTGTATAGTGTTGCAAAATGTAGTAGGTACACTATAAGACTTTTAATTTCCTCTGAAAGGGTGGTGACTATCATGAGGTAAGATTTCTGAGGAGGTGATAAATGGTCTGGTTTAGAATCTAATCTACCTATTCATGCTGATTTGCACAAACTTGTCTTAGAATGCAGAATGGTGAGCTATATGTTCCTAAACAGCAGCAGGTCACCCTGGGATTCCAGAAACTTGCAAGATGATGTAAATTCTCTGTTTCCCTTAATTTTTTAGCTTTTGGGGCAAAACTGTCTGAGAGTTCAAAACAGTTTGAATAGTTCAAACCATTTAATGTTTTTAATGATACGCTCTGCTCATTAGGACAAATGTCTTCATACGTCTGAAGCTTGGCTTGTCATAGGCTTCTGTGCATCACTCGGAGCCTAGCAACAGTGATCAAGTCCAGTATTTTCATGCTTCCTTCATTTTAAGTGTTTTTCAGTCTCTCCTACCTTGTATTTGAAATAAAAACAGCTTGAACCAACGCTCACTACCACACTGATGGCTGATTTTTATATTCATCAGGATAAGTTTGTCCTGGTAGGAAGCCCTTTAAACCATTCTTTATTATTCTAATATTATGATTTCAGATCCTTGAATTTAATCTCTTGGGAACCTTTCCCACATGCCTGGTAGCAAAACGGAAGAATTTGTGTTGTAAATCACTTATGTACAAATCATAGGTTTGTGGAGGGGAGGAGCAGAAAGAAAAGAAATAGGTCAAAAAATAAAAGGTTTCTTGCCTCCAAATTGCACTTTGAAAATGTTATCAAAAGAAAAGCCTTGAATGTTTTCTAACTTAGCAGGCAGTTTGCAGACATAAGCAGGATTTTCGTCTCCATGGTGTTCAGGTGATAATCCTGTTTTCTCAATATTAATAACTTCATGGGCATTAAAGAAAAGACTATTCTTGAGACCGCCATTGAACCAAAATTGCATCGTCTATATCTTCATGCGTAAAATACTCACCTTCTCTGTAATACTTCAGCTGCGAGGCATGTAATTCAATTGTCCCTCTTTTGCAACCAGTAAGAGTTTTGTGCATTGCTTAAGGCATCATTTGCCTATTGTATAAGGGACTCACTCTGAGAGTGGCTTGTCATCAGTATCTCCTTTGTCCCTAGAGGAATTGAAGCAATGTTAATTTATATTTGTCACTTGCCTTTGACTGAAAAACAGTTTTAAAACTAACTATATTTCTTGATGTGGCATTTAATTTTGTTTAGGTATTATGTCAACTGGCATTGGATGCTGGGACTTGTAGTTCCTACAGGCTTTGCTTCATATTAAACATGAGGGCAGCTAACAGCTACATTACAGGACCCACCCCCTGCATGCTTCATTTGGCCAGTGAATATACTTTGGTTAACCTAGCTCTAATGAAATCATGATCAAAAGTAGAGTGGAGCTTCTGAATGTCTACTGTGTCATTTTAATACAAATCATAGACAGCAAGTGAGATTGCATCTTTCCTCTCTATGTGAGGCTATTTTATATGGATGGATAATTTGCACTTATGAAATGTCTCGGTGCCAGCTCCGGCTCCAAGTTCAGCTAGAGTGAAGTGGCCTATTTCCATTGACTTCTGTGGAACTAAGCAAATTTATACCATCTGAAAATCTGGCTAACTGTTCCCCTACTCCAACAATAACCCTTCTCCCCAAAAGTTGTTCCTGTTTTGGCCTTTCCTTATTTCAATTCTCTCTTGTAGTTTCTCTAGCTACATAGTATCCTCTTCCTGACATTCACACCATGAAACAGAATCTGTTTGCGCAGATATAGAACGTTTCAGGAAATTCTTCTCAGACTGATGCAGTCAAAGAATAAACCAAAGGCATGTAACCTGAGTCACACAATCTGCTCTGGGTGATGAGATATTTGTGGATATTCTTTCAAATTGTGACTGAACCTTGCCTAAATGAGGTTTAACTTTCATATTGTCTGAGCACAGTGCTTTGCTGAAGGGAGGACCTATATTATGTTCTGATCTGGGATTGGATTTCATGGTAAGTTTTATCGTGTTTCATGCTTGTAAATGTAAGACCAATAGTTAATGGGACAGATTCTGGATTGTCCCTGCATATGTGCACAAGTGGGGAGGAAGTGTGTTATCAGCTGTTGCTGAGCCCCATGGTTGGCATGTCAACAGCCACAGCCACTGTACTACCTGCATTTATATAGTAGTAAATTTATTTGGTACTTATAACTATGACAGCCAAATCCAAGGCAAAATGGTAAAACTTTAAGTGCATGCATGTGACATTAATTGAGCAGATGAGAGATCTGTGTATTTATTTCCATTTATTACTATTCCTATGAAGCTCTTTAGGCACTTATGCTCTTTTAGAAACACATTAAAAACTAATGCTATTTCTGAGAAAATAAACAGCATCACTGCCGATTCCTGGATTTTACTGGAATTGCTCTAAAATAGTTCTGGTTTGCAGAGTAGAATAATATTTTGGATTTTGCTGCGAGGAAAACAAAAGGGAACATTTGAAGGATGAGGAAAGAGCCCCATGGGTTATGGCCGCTCTAGGGCACTGTTGCAATGGACCTCCTAATGGGTGTGGAGCAGAAGAAGAAAGGGAACAGGATCAGCATGTGTCTCTTCTTCAAGAAGGAAGCTGTAGGTTGATGACATTGTCGGAAGTGGAGAAGACATAACTTAAGTCATTTTTGTGAAGGCCTCCCAGCTGGAACAGTGACAAAGCTGTTGCTATGGGTCCACACAGGAACAGAGGAGCTGAAGTACAAAAGTGAGGATTTACTGCTAGAGGCACCATTTGTAAGGCCTAAAGCCCAGAGCCACGAGATAGCCAATGGCAGTAATACCTTAATAAGGCCCTTTAAGGAGATCCAGCTTGAGATATCAGAGGTTCCAGCACCTTGATCCATATGGATGTTTGGTTCTAAGTGGGGATGAGTCATTCCTGATTTACTTCTGAGTCTGAGATCACTTAAACCTGAGCTACCTCTGCCCTGAGGTAATTGTTTAAAATTGATGAATTATCACTGAGTTATCTCTAAATCTCCTTAATGAGCTTTCGTGGGCACAACCCACTTCTTCAGATGACCAAGGTTGGGTCCACGAAAGCTCATGATACCATCTACATGTTTTGTTAGTCTTTAAGGTGATACTCGACTATTTGTAGTTTTTAAAGTTTTTCCTGTTACGGACTATCTCGGCTACCCCTCTGAAGCTTTCTATATGGAGAGAGAGAGAGAGAGAGAGAGACTGTAAATTCAAAGTTTTCATGTTTATCAGTATGGTGTATCTACATAAAATAGGAAAACCTAGAATTAGAAACCTTGAGCCCTGTAAGCTTAGATCACGACCAGTACCAAAAACTATCTTGATCTGGGGTTTTTAAAGAAGCCTACTGAGACTTATTGGGAGCACCCAGGACTCTTTGAAAATTCTAGCCCCAGTCAATAACTTGACCCCAGAAAATCTTATAAATCTATGATGAGTCATCAGAGGCACTCATGTACATTTGCAGTTCTAGTGATAGGCCTCATGCCCTTCAGCGATCAGCCAATCTCCAGTCAAGGACACATCCAGGTGATCCCAAAGTAGGTATATACTCTTTCCAAAGGGAAGCAGTCTCTTCACTGTAGTATCACTGTCTGACTGAGGGTGTGTGCTCTGCTTATGGTTCTGACAGGATACCTGTGTTCCTGCTCCAGCTGGCTCTTTCTCCTATTCCTGCTCCTGTGGTGGCTGTTTGTATGTAGACAGCTCCTGCTCTAGCCCTCATTGGCTCCTTCCTCAACCAGTGATCCTGACATAAGGGAGCATTACGTGATGATGATCCCTGTAGTCTGAGTTTTATAGTGTTACACATAATGGGTGGCAGCAGTTGGCTCCATATTATGCAGATGAGTAGCAGGCTTCTGATATTGCTAAAGGTTGTCAGCATGACCCTTGGATGGGGTTTATGTATCTGTGTTTGATTCTTTGATGCCCATCAGCAATTCCACCTTTGGGTGGCAATCATGCTGGGAACTGCAGCTTGCATTACCTGAATTACCCTCTCTATTTTTGTAGTATCTTAAATATATTGTAGAAGGAGACGCTTTCGAGAAGGGAACATGTACATTACACAGGATTCTTCCAATGTTGCAGTTACTATAACCTGTTTAATTAACTGAACCACACTAAACAATAGTAGTAGCCACCAGTATTGCAAGCAGCCTTTCTGAATCTCGCTGATTTTAAAAGACCTGGATAACTTTGCTTTGAGATAGTAAAATACTGTATTGTCTCATGACTGCTTTGGTGGTCTGTGTGAAATGAGGTGGTGCCCCTGTTCCTAATAAATGCTTAGCTTCTGCAACAATATACTCCTCACTGCCCATATCACAAAACCCACCACTACTTTTGATACCAATTAGTTGTTTCAGTAGAGAGGCCTGAGCCTGACTGGCCATAGTTATGCAGGATTGTCCCAACTCCAACTCCTGCATGAAGGTGGAAACATTTTGGAAGGTGCATGTGATGGATAGGAGAAGTGCTGGCCAGCATTTGGTGACTAAAGGGTTAAACACAGAACCCATGGGAGAGATGTTGAAATTTTAATTGAAAGATATACCTGCCTGCTGGTTTTGTTTGTGGAAGTTTTAAGCTAGGAGCTGGGGAAACAAGATGAACTGAAGCAGGAAGAACTTGGAGTGCCAGAGTGGGGAACCGCCTTGACATAGTGGCCTGCATGGGGCCTTAAATATGTTACCTGTATAGGCTTCTGCTTAAAAAACTCCCTAATCTCACAGATTCCCTGGCCTTGGGAGGTAGCTGCTACCACCAAGTGAACCAAAAATCTCTTTCTCCTTGAACCCAGGAACACTTGGACTTCTTCCAGAGGGGTTACCCCAAGCTCTTTTACCACAAAAGAGCTGGGCATAAAAGGAGAAAAACAAACTGCAATCTCTGATAGCTGACTTCTTAGTCTTAGGCATGCATACACAGACGTCCTATTAACTTCCAGGACACATGAATCAAATCATCACCTTAAAAAAAGGTGATTTTATTGACAAAACAAAAAGATATACTTGATAAAGCATACTTGGTTGGTAGGTATTACAGAGCAACTGAGAGAAGAGCAAATTAAAACACAGAGAAAATGGTATCTCTGGGCTATGTTTAAAATGAAGTGTATGGGGGAGGGAAGGGGGGCGAAGCACATGGACTTAGTCCAGAGAAATTTCAACAAACCACAAAACAAAGAAAATAACCTGATTGTGACTAAACAGACATTTTTCCTATTTACTTATAATTTGTGCTTCAAGGTCCAGTCCATTTCCATGCCCAGTATTCCTTGTAGGCATGGTAGTTTAGTTCAGCCTGGTGCAATTCATCTAGTTTCCCCAGCTCCTAGCTTAAAACTCCCACAAAGAAAACCAGCAGGAAGGTATATCTTTCAATTCTTATTTCAACACCCTCTCCTGACTCCCTGCCAACACCCCATAGCTACCTGAATTAACTTTTTATTCACTGAATGCTGGCCAGCACTTCTCCTATCCATCACAGTATATTATGAAATTTCTTTGAAAATGTTGAGTATCCAGGTTCATACTCTTTGGATAAACCTCAATTTCCATTTCTGCCAATCTGGTCTTGTTTATCAACACTAAATTGCACTTAAAACCAAAGAGGAGATAGAAGGGAAAGCCACTGGTTTGTAAATTTGTACAGAAAAACCTGTGAAATTGCTGTTTGTAGGATTCTGTGTGCAGTTTCTCTGTATGCCCCTCACAGCTAGGGATGGTATGAATGGGAAGAGTCTCCATTTTGTTTTCACAAGCTTCAGAGGGGTAGCCGAGTTAGTCTGTAACAGGAAAAAATTAAAAAACAACAAATAATCTAGTAGCATTTTAAAGACTAGCAAAACATATAGGTGGTATCATGAGCTTTTGTGGGTACAACCCACTTCTTCAGATGACTGGTACATTCTCATGTATTCATGTCCAAAAACTCCCCTAGTCTTCCATTTCCTGAAACTGTCTTTAACTTAAAAGCAATAAGCATAACCCAGAGCATAAATTTTCTTTGGATCTGGCTATTTGTAATATCTTTGCCTGTATGTCCTCCTGTAGCATCTATTAGGCAATTGCTTACCTCAGGGAGCCTCTAACATTTATCCTTCTGATTAATAAGATCCATCTGATCTGATTGCAAGTACATATTGGACAAAGAGTGCTTCAGGGTCCTGGAATCTGACAATTGTCTAGCTGTGTGGGGACTTATGATCACCATCACTATATTATCTGAACACTTGTTACAGATGGGCAAATTATTTCAGATACATTTAGAACTGACTCAACTCTTTACCTAGCCCTTGGAACAGAACCCAGACAATACTAACTTTGAATGGCACAACTCTCACTGATTTCAGTCAGAGCATGTGGATCAGGACACAAATCTTTTAATTTTGTGTTGCTCCTAAAAGTTAACTTTTTTTATTCTTTCTTATGCGTCTCTACACTTCCTTGATCCAGTGAAAATCAGAAGTGCAAAAATTGAATTGTGTGAGAGTGGCTGCTCTAGCCAGATCAGAAACAGAGTGCCAGAAACCTCCCCACATAAAACAAACCTACAAGACTTTCCTTTCAGTTAGCAAGTCAAAGTGATTTGATAAAGTATAGGGTGATATTATTTATGCTTAACTGAACCTAAAACCTCTTGTGGTTCACCCATTAATGTTCCAAGTTAAACATGCTTTCTTCACCTTGCATATCTGTGAAAGCCAGTCTCTGTCCTTGTGTGCTTCTGCCATGAAAATACAAATATTAGCAGACAGAGCCCTTAAAGGTCAATAGAAATCAAAGAGAAGTGTATTCCACAGTGATAACTAAATAATGCAGAAGCTGTCACTTCAACAGTGCCAGAAAGAGCATATCTGTGTACATGTGTGGGGATACACACGCACACGCATGCACATGCACACACACAGCTTAATTAGAAAAGCAACCACACACACACACACACACACACAGCTTAATTAGAAAAGCAACCTCTCTTTTGTTCTACGACATCATTATAGGTTCATAAAATGTGAGTTGTCTAGGATAGGGAAGCATAATATTAATTTTTGAAATGAGAATTCTTTTTTGGAAACATTAATTAATGAGCATCAGCAATTCATGAACTGCACAGAGCTGCACAGCAGTTGGGGGTCCTTAGGGTCTCAGATGCTGGCTGGTTTTGTGTAGCCCTTTTCAGCAGATGAAAGCAGACCAAAAGAGCAAGTCATTGGGGAGAACAGAACTGCAGAATGAGTCACTAGAAAAGGATTGCATAGAATCATGCGGCTTTTCTGCTTACATACTATTTTATCCCTCTATGCTCTTGGGGATGATTGGCGAGACCCTTTTGTGGAATGTGACTTGGGAGCAGTGTGGTGGATTTGGAGCCACTCTGTAATAATTTATGAATACAGTATGTTGACCCGTATGAATATTGTATGTTGACATTGAAATGTTTATTATATTAATATATTGGTTTAGTTGGAAAAGGACTATTGGGGGAAAAACTAGCAGAAAGGAAAAAGAATAGCATATGGTTAGCCATCCCTCAGCAAACACATAGGAGCTGTTAAGAGACAATGCCAGGATAGGGAAAGGCCTACAAACACAGGAAACCAAAATAACTGTGGTACATTTAAAAAGGAACAGTCTCTCAAGATAGGGGGAGTTGTTTGGGAAAACCAGACTGAGAAATTGATGCCTACTGGGGGTAACTGAAGGAGTTAGGTCTACCATTGGGGATGGTTAGCTTTTAGATAAGATAGCCATGAGTGTAGGCTGTTTGTTGTTTAAAATCTTTTTGCTCAAAATACTTACTTCCAAATAAACAATACTTATTTTCGGAGGTGAGTTTGTTAACATGCATCACCGGTCACAAACTCCCAAAGGAATGTCAGAACTCATCTGAGACCTACTGGGTAAGCACAGTTGATACACAGGGAACTGTAGCCCACAGCCAGCTGAAAATAGAGTTGCCGACTCAGTCGGACCAGATACCATTGCAGCAAATGGTGTCCAGTCCATCTGGTCCAGGAGAGTTGGCTACCTTCGCTCTAAGCAAAGAAGAACCTTGGAATTTAACCCTGGGAGAGATAAAGGCCTGACAACTGGAGAAATGTACTTAGAGGGATTACAAAGGGGACAGATTTGTATTTAGTCCTATAACTGTGGCAAGGGGTTCCATATAGCTGATAAAAAAAAAAAAAAAAAGGAAGCAAGGTTGTTAGTAGGTATAGGAAACTCCTACTGGACAAAATGAATCTGTAACTCATTCTAAGTTGTTTTGCTTATATAAATGTATGTACTTGTGAAAAGAAGGGCCTTTCTCGGGGGTGACGCTCATGGGGCTTCAGAACTCTTTGTCCCTTTTGGGTTTTGGTAGGTCTTTGTGGGTTGGGGAGTCTTGTCAGTTGTCTCCCTCTTAGCTACTCTGTAGCAAGAGTAAGTTCCTTCTCAGGCATAGCACCTTTCCTCCTCCTTATAGCCTCTTCCTGTGATCAGCTCCCTTTTCAAACTTGCTTCCTCCAGCTGGAGCATGCTCTGCAGGTGTGTTTATTTGATAGGAATTGAATCTAGAGGAGCTTGTTAGACTTCTTCAGATTGGAATACGGTGCCTACACTAGAGTTCCCAATCACAGGAATGAATATATTTTGTGTAAATAAATGTGATCTTCTAATTAGGTTTATCTTTAAAAATTAATACAGTTTGAGAATACTGATTTTTAAAAAAGATATATTCTCTGTAAAAGACATTACAGTAGACTTCCGATAATCCGGAACCTATGGGACTTAGGTGGTGCCGGATTATCAGATATGCCGGACTATCAGGAGGTACTATAAGCAAGTTATATATATACTGTATACATTATATACTATATATAAAGTGTTCTTAACCCTTTTTATTGTACATACTGTATACAGTATACTGTAATGTTTTAGTTTTTTTAAGCCTTTTTTACCCTTTTTGCTCAGTTCAGTTGCTGCCGCTGTTACCTTGTGACTCATTTTTTGCCGAAGCTCACTCACTAGGCTCTTGCCATTTTGATGCCGGACTATCAGGAGTGCCGGACTATTGGATGCCGGACTATTGGAGTTTTACTGTATTAACGTTTTGTGGTACCAAATTCATTGAAAAAAGCCTCAGATTTGACCTGATTCCAAGGAAAATTTCCTTGTAGAGAAACACAGCACAATCTTCATCTCCCAAAATAAAAATTCTAGCAAATCCATAGAAAATAATACTTTTGTTTATATATTATTTAGATGTAGATTATTAATACTTCATGCCACTGAGACGTACATATAAATCTCAAGTATTTGTTTCAATGGCATGATAGTAAACACTCTAAGGCAGTTCAAAATGCCTACATTGCATGTTCTGACATAATTTATACTGGTATAAATTTGGAGTAACTTTACTTAAGTTAGTGAAATCTGGTGAGTTTTAAAAAAGAGCACACGCTGCTGTAATGAAATGGGGTTTCCTTGGGGACATGAAGTTTCTTCTTTGCCCATCAGTATCCCGGTCCCCCAGTATTAAGCAAGGAACATGGAATGCTGACTACTCCAAGGAAACATAAGAGAGTTTCAGAATGTTGTGGAATCCTGGATGATCATTGTCTAGTAAAGAGTTGCCACATGATTTGTGATCATGTGCTTTGAGGATCTGCCTCACTGAAGGCTAGAGATTAGAGGTCAATGAAATAGCATTGTGGCAGAGTTGGTAGCTGCAGTCTGCAGTCAGCACTGTCTCATGAAATTTGCAAGGGCTTGTGTGTTCAGACTGAAAAGTTTGACATGGAAAAGGCTGTAATCTGTTTTTCCTAAACATGTAAAATCTGTTGTGAATTATTTCCAACTGCAAAAGAGAGAAAGTGAGTGAAAGAGTGTGCGCGCAGTCTGAATGTGTTTGAAATGTAGTCTAGTGGGCCAAATGTCTGTTTTAATGAATATTCCTTTCCCAATCCCATTCCTCATTCTGATTTTTGTGGTGAGTCAGATGGGTAAATGTTCAAGAGATACCTTTTTTCTGGAAGTATTTTCAGGTGCATATGTTAAAAAGGAAAGACAAATGAGATGTTATGTTAGCCCTGTAGATACAGAGGATAGTTGATTTTACTTTGATGCTCACACTTCAATAACAATGTGTTCTCTTTGGGATATTCAGATGGAAATTCTTCCAACATAACTTGGTTCCCTTTTTATTAATATCAAGTTATTATGGACATATCAGGTCAAGTGATTATAAAACTGCACTGAAAAAAATATTAACACAATCCAGATCATGTGTTAATCATGTGTTAATATGCTAATACTAGAAGATTTACCTGGCATTGCTTGGGTCCTTAACTCAATTCATATTTTTTTATTTAAATTATTGCTTTAGGGTGGGGCTGGGGATGAGAGGTTCAGTATTTAGGCTGCCCCAGCCCTCTCTCACTGCAGTAGTTTGGTGCCAGGTGAGAAGCACCTCTCCATGGCCGCTGCACTCCAGTGGGTTCGTCTGCCCCTGTACTTCCTGGTCAGAGTGAGGAATGCAGAAAACTGTGCATTTTCCCCACTCTCCTTGACAAAGGGGAATTGCACCCCCCACCCAAGGGTGTCTAGGAGGGAGAGAGCCTGGGGGGAAATTCCCCAGACAGCCCCTTTCACTTGCCTGGTGATTGTCTCTTTTCTGTATGGTTTTATGAGACGCAATCTCATTCCAGGCACATCACAATTTTCTGGCACAACCAAACCCTGACCTTGCTTTAAGTTACAATAAGAGGAGGCTGCATATCAAATTTGGTGGTTGTAGCTCTTACTGTTTAGGAGGAGTTCTTGAGCAAATGGACTCACAGACAGACAGACACAAACTCTCTGAAATATATAGCAGTTTTTATTTACTATTTCCTCTTGGGTAGAATCCAAGGGTCCTAATTAGGATTGTGCCCCATTTTGCTACTTTGTACGAACTCCAAGAAAGACATGGTCTCTGCCCCAAAGAGCTTAACAGCGAAGAATAATCAAAACAAGCTGTGAGCAATCTGAGGAGTAAATCAGATTTTCAGAACCGTTGTCTCAACAATTTAAAAAAATGTCTAAAAGCAAGGAAGCTGTGATCATCTCATCAGCATCCCACAAGCAGTAAAATTGGTGCTAGACTACTGGAATGGATTGTTTTTTTCAGCTCTATTGGCTACAACAAATACATTCACAGACAACGTTTTCATGTAGCAGTTTTCACTCAAACAAAAAGCTCCCTTCATATAACTAGATCTTGCCCTATAGATGAACAAACTCTTGCAGAGGGAGTGAATCCAGAGTTTAGAAGCCCCCATTGTGAATGCCCTGCCTCCAGCTCCTACTAAATTCAAATGTAGAGACTTGGCCAGCAGAAACATCTCTTCAGATATCAATAATGAGATAATGCATAAGGATAGAGATAGACTCTTAGGCTAGTTGAAGCCCAGATCATTTTAAAAATAGTCTTCTTAGCATATGCACAATGTGCATCAGGTGGCATGTGACCAGGATTCATCACTGAATTTGGTCCACTGGTTGGAATGCTAGCTCCCTGCCTGGGCCAGGTACTGACGGAGGAAGTTAGTGCAGCCTACAGATCAGATTTAAAATATCGTCGATACAGCTTATGACACTAAGTAATGCTACTGTATTAGCTACTCCCCCAGCTGAATCTTCTGTGAAGCATTTAAGGGGAAACTCTGGGAAGAGTACATTGCAATAGTTCAACCTAAAGCTGACTAAGGCAGTTTTGGGCAACCTCTAGCCCGCAGGCCTCATACGGCCTATTGGGTTTCTATGTGTGGCCCACAAAACATTTTGTTTACAGTTGCCCTCACACAGGGTTGCCAGATTCTGCTGGTTTCTGTCCACATTTTTTCCTGCCGGTATGCACATAAAGCAAAGGCACATGAAGTGAGGTACATACTGATTGCACATAACACTGACTGTCAGAGTCGTGTACCCCTGTGGCCTCCAATCAAAAGGCTGCTACATTTCAGCTGGCACACCCCGCAAATTCTAGGCACGCAAGCGCAGTTAGCAAAACTACCCTATTAAAAAAAAACACCACCAAATGTTGTTACTGATTCCCTCTAGCTTCCTGTCTCCCACACCACTCCTTCCCTCCCCCCTTCTCTCCTATTTATTTTGGGTCTGCACATCCTAAACTCAAAACTCTGGTCATCTGAAGAAGTAGGCTGTGCCCACGAAAGCTCATGATACCATCTACATGTTTTGTTAGTCTATAAAGTGCTACCAGACCATTTGTTGTTTTTTCTGTACAGACTAACTCGGCTACCCCCCTGAAGCTTCTACCCTATTCAAGGAGACCATCCTGCTTATGACAATATTGCTGCCCACTGAGATGAAAGAGGGCTATTCGTGTGGCTCACTCACTAGCCTTTGTTGCCCATTGCTGGACTAAGAGATGGGTAACTGTGACAAGAACTACATCAATGAAAAGCCATACATAAACTCTTAGTCAAGCAGAGATGGTAAAGCCTGCTTTGACCACTGTTGCTAGCAGAGCAGTCAGAAGTATTCCTCTTTATCATGGATATATATTCTCCACAAAGGGATAGACACAATTCTCATAGCACCTTTGAGCAGTATCACTTCCTTCACTATCCAGGACTATTAGTATCATCCAAACCTTTCTTTCAGAGTGGTACTGGAGAAATGGAAAGTTTGCATGCTTGGCCTAGATCTGAAGAAAAAGAAAAGCTCATTGGCATGCTAGTGGTTCTGTAATTCAGAGTGCCTCACTGTCTAATGATGTGGCGGAAAACTCTTTGCCTGTGGATTTGAATGGGAGAATTGACACTTTTCTGATGTTCCACACCTTTACATGTGATCTTTTCCCCTGATCCTGCATCTAGGATAATGTGGTGATGAAAGTGCAGGCAGTGTTTTCAAAAATGTGAGGAAAAAGTTCAAACTTTATCGTCCTCTGGGGTCTGACATTTAGTTAGAGAACAGCCCTATTTCCATGCTGAGGAGAAAAAAAAAGCCAGAAAATCATTTCCGAGAGGCAGGCATCAATTGGTGCTCTCTTCCTGTGGGACTGAAACATAATTGTCTAGATTGTAATGTTCTATTTGCCTTGCACATATCAGTTTCATCCTGGAAACTGTTCATTGTATCCCCACTTCTTTTTATGTAATGCTTTTTTTTTTTTCCAAATTAGATGTTCTTTAGTGGAAATGTCTCATCTTTATGTGAAAATTATAAACCCATTACAGATTTTACACCTAAACTATTTTTATTCAGGGAGTGAGCAGGAGAAATGCTTCATTTTGCAATTGATAGTCCACATTGTATCCTAGCTTGTGGCCTTTAATGGCTTGCACCAGCCCAAAGCAAAGTAGGATTTAATATGCTGGCTATAGCACTGTTTCCATGAGATATGTGCTAGGTCCAGTAAGCTCACATTACACAAACAGGATGTGTAGCCAGGCTGTCGCTACATGAAGTAGTAAAGCAACGCACTTTCACTTTGGGGGTGTTTGCAGTAAGCACGTAGATATATTTATAGCCATTCCTAACCTTACAAGATGAGTGTTGACTATAGTGAGAAAAAAATGATAGCTATTATACCTAGGGTGCATGCTAGTTTTAATTTCAATTGGGAAAAGTTCCTATGGCAAGTAAAGAATATGGATGTGATTAATGATTCTTGGCACTGTCGTACAAGATACATTTTTGCATGAAGAGGTTTCTCTTTGGAGGTTAAAACATATGCAAGAATGATGCATTCCTGCAGCCTTTACGAGTAAAAGGGGACTTCAGATTGTCCTGAGGTTAACAAAACCACAGCTGAAATTGTACCATGATTAGAGCAATGCTAAGTTTTGAATGGGAGTTCTACTTGTGATCATAATGCAAGTCTAGATGTGTGACAGTGAATATTATGTGAAAAGCGTATGATGGGAGCATAAAACCATAGGAGTGGATAGTAAATTCTTTGAGAGAATCAAATACTGGGTAATTAATAGGACAATGACAGTGATCTTTCCCACTTACTGTCACTGTCTCTTACAGTAGTTGTGTTTTCCAGTAGTTAAAGCAAAAATCTGACATCCTGAGGGCCATGAATTATACTACTGCATGAGTCACTGACCCATTTTGTTACCTTGGGCAAAAACTCCTTGATCGGCCTGTGGCTGAGTCTAGAGCTCTGAAAAAAAACAATTTTTAAAAAAGGTAGGAATCTCACTAAAAAGATATGCTCTATCTGAGGTGAGTTTCCAATGGAAAAGAAATAAGACCCCAAGTTACAGAACTACTATTTGTATGTTTTCTTTTTTGAGTTTTTTTTAAACATTTTCCCCTTTAACCCTCCCATTTGCTCTTTTTATTAATTCTTATTTATTATCCTATCAGTAGTGCTTTTCACCTTGAAAAATGCCAAAGCACTTAAGGAGTCACTTCTGCAAATTGTGGGGCATTCTTAATCCCCTATGAACTAAATGGGAGCTGAAGGATGTTTATCAATTTTCAAGATGTTGCAAGACTACGTCCTAAAAGTGCACAGGGATATATAATATGTAAAGGAATTTATCCACCAAGCAAATACAACCAGCTACTATTTCACAACGGAGAGGAGAGTAATTCAAATTTGGATTAGGCTACGAATACCAGATTTAACATGCTACCTGTGTAAAGTTCAATGGGATCTTTAATGACTATAAATGTTCAGGAATCTTTCCTTTATAGCTCAACTGTAAGACAGTATCTGCCGTAATGCAGTAGCCCTCAGTGTGAGATCACTGCTTCAATTTTTAATTTATCAATACTGACTCCCAGGGGAGAGAGCCAGTTGTTGAATCACAAACATGACTTTCTGCAACACTATGGGAGAGATACATCCTTCTGTTACCCCTTTGTATGCTGCTGAGGTGATGTAAAATGGCCAGTAGTGCCCCGGATCAAAGTAGGGGTAGAATTTCCCCTTTGAGCAAGGCAAGTTATGCTGCCCCATGAGAGCTGGGTTGCAAGCCCCACATGGGGGAAGGGGGAGCTATTGAGGGCAACAGGGTTGGGGGCGGGAAAGGTGTGCTGAGAAGACATGGCTGCAGCACACAGAAGTGTAGAGATTCAGGACTGAACAGCCACTCATATGAAGCTGGGAACAGACTTATGTGATTTAGGTATATTCCAAGGCTGTATAAATTACACCAGAGACACACTGGTCCCAGCAGCAGCCCTTAGAGTTTGTAACCCCTGCAATTTTGTCAGTAAATATATTAATGGTTATTGTAACACCCAAGACAGATGTCATGCCAATTTTCTTCTACTATTTGATCTGAGGAAGTGGGTCTGGCCCACGAAAGCTCATCACCTAATAAACCATCCTGTTAGTCTTTAAAGTGCTACATAGTCCAGTTTTTTGTTTCAGCTAGACCAGACTAACACGGCTACATTTCTATCACCAAGACAGATTAAATTTCATGAAGTGCTGAGACATGCTTGTGAGTTTTTTAGACTCTAGTTTGTCAAAGAAGTCCCTGAAACAGGATTGAACAACTACCATGAAATGTTGCTATTTGAAGACTGAAAAGATGCTTCACTACTGGGACAGCGACTGGAAGTTCTTCACAGACTGCAAGTGGTCTGCAGAACACAATTTAAGAACCACTGTTTTATTGGTATCATTCTTTTTTCCCTCCTTCAAGGGGACAACTTATTGGTGCCACCCCTGGAGAATGAGTGAAACTGAAAAGGGAGGACTGGCCAGACCACCACAATTTACATGAAATAAAAGGATTTGAAATGATGAAACAGTGCAAATTTGTGACAAATGCTATTAAAATGACATACTCTTCTGATGTCCTGATAACAATGTCAAGTGGGGAATTTATGGCACAAAATAAACCTTCAGAGATCTATGATGTTAGTGGAAAAAAAATCAAGATTCTCATCTGTTGCAGTATGTCTCTCTTGGACTTGACATATATACGACCAGAAAGTTAAAAGCTTATTTACAGCCTGCTTTGCAAAAGGAAATGAAATATTGGATCCCTTTGGTGGGACTTTCTTTGAGATCATCAGATGCAGAGTAATTTAATCAACAGGATCTCAGTCTCTTGTAATAGGGGTTCTTGGCATATAGAACAAAATAAATACATTGCAATGTTTTAGGATACTCTGGAGGAAGTTTTGGTTGGAAAAAAGACCATCATTCTTGTTTGTCTAGTAGGTAAGCATAATTGACATTTAAAATTACCAATTGATTGAAACAAAACGGTGAAACATATTGTAGAATAGAAAATCCCATCACTGAAGCTATAGTAGCATTTTCATGATTTAAAGGCAAATGCATCAGGCAAATTTGTTCCCTTTCCCCTTACACACACATTGTCATTCTCACAGTAATGTAACTGGATGCAGCAAGTGAAATTCACCTCTTTACAGAGGGGTCAGTACAGGGCCTGAAGTGGAATTTAAGTGATGTGAAGGACTTGTACTGGCCCTCTGCATAAGGGTGAATTTCACCCAGATGTCCTTGACTGGTACAAGATTTATTCTGAGTAATGAAGGTCTGTGCAAGCTGCATAGTTGAGGAAAGAAGGTAATTCTATACATATATTATTCTGACCTTTGTTTTTCAGCTGGCATAGTCAAATTGTTGTTGAATACTTTAAATTAGAGTGACGTGTCATTGAAAGAACTTTTGCAAAGAAATAGAGATGGGCCTGAAATAAATAGGAATTTTGGGATCCAGATCAATAAACTTTAGTTTGGGATTCAATTTAATTTAAAAAAAATCAGCTGTAATACCCTATTTTTTTGCTTTTTTTGGTGTGTCCTTTGTTTTTATTACTAGAGACTTCCTGTAAGCCAGTGCTAAGTCCATCTGCCTCTGCTGCTTATTGCTCACCTGAATTTGTAATTAGAGCTGCTTCAAAAGATTTTGATGGAACTTCTCTCCTTCCTTCCTCCCCTCCCCCCGAAAAATACCATTTGTCAGAATACATTAGCCCCAGTATATATGAGAGAGATCTACCTCGGAGCAGTAATTTAGCACAGACGCTCTCCCTCGTCACAGTCTCTCTCTAACTCAGTGAATGTTTAATTATTTATACCAAATGGAACAGCTCCAACTGGAGAGATTGAGAGACTGACTTTAAAACTTGGTGGTTAGCGCAGGCTTTGCCTATGGTCTGACTCATGGAGAGCAAAGACTTGAAACTAGCTCTCCCGCACCTCAGGTGAATGCCTTAACCATGCTGGCTATTCTGTCTTTTATGAAACATTTTGAAACATTCTTCATTGGGACAAAAATTGATCTCAGAACCCCAAAATGTTTGGTACAATGGAATTGGTTTTTAGCAGGCCCTAGTCTGTGACAACATCTTTAACTGCTGTGAAGATGATCATTTTATTTCCCTGCAGATTTCCTTAGTAATACAAAGAAGGAATTAAAACAATAATAAATGTAAGTCTCCAAGGGGTTTGGGTCCTGGTTACATTGGAGATCATCTCTCTCCCAGTGTGATACTGCAGGAATGGAGACGAGTTGAGGTGTCTGAGCTAATAGCTCTTAGGATTAAAGGTGAAGAGATGGACATTTTCAGTCAGAGAGCCTTGCCTCTTAAATTCAGTTCCTTCCCTTGGTCTGTTAGGCTATGTCTACGCTGCGCTCTAAACTCAAAATAAGATACGCAATTTGCGCTATGCCAATTGCGTATTTATTCCGAGTTTATTTCGAAATAGGCTATTTTGAAATTTGGTGCTTTCTAGACAGCATCAAATTTCAAAATAAAGTGCTATTTCAAGACATCCCATAATCCTCACGGAATGAGGGTTACTGGGATGCCGAAATAGCATGCCTGTTATTTCGAAAAATATTTTGAAATAACGTGTGGCTTGTGAATATGCGGGGAAGCTATTTCGGGATACCTCTGGTGAAGTCTAGTGTCACTTGTGAAGTCTAGTGTCTCTCCTGTGTAGCAGAAGAGACTGACTGGGTCATTGGGAACAGTGGGAGAGGAGTTTCAATTGTCCAAATTTTGTACATGTATGTGGTCTGTAAATTTTGCTCTGGGAGTATTAGATAGACACCTTAAATAAATACAAATAACTAACAATAAACATACAAGCCATAATATTATGGTCTACGGGGCCCTTCCATTTTCTTATGGTCAGAATGGATCACTTTGAGAACCAAGCATTGTGGGGCTTGGGGGGGAAAGTGATAGGGAAGCAATGGCAGTGATGTGGAAAGAATGGTGGGTTCATGAGATCTCTCTCCTATGAAGTGGTTGACAGAGTGGATAAATTGTAGAACCACTACTATGGATCATCACAATGGTTTCTAAATAGAATGACTTTCTGAGTTTCCCCAGTGCTTACAGCAAAAACTTTACTCCCTTCTAGAGATTACACTCACGTGAAGAAAGGCCAATAGCTCATCCTTCTGATTAGACACACGAAACAGATTTTTTTGGCTTGAAACTAAAGGGCTCTCCTAGAGCTGTGCATGTTCACTATGCTTGGTTTTTCCATTCATAACAAACTCAGAGCTCATACTAGAAGGGTTTCCCTAAAATGCTGTTCTTTGAAAAGTGACTTTGTACAAAATTGTATGGTAGGATTTCATGCTTGTTTCTCTGAATTCAGATCAAATATGATCAGTTCATAAGTTTAAAAAAAAAGTCTTTAACTACCAGCCCTGCAAACTCAGTCTAGGGGTTGAAAGTTACTCTGGTTCTTTCTTCCTTAAACATCACTACCAGTAATATTCTGTAGTACAAATCCATCCTCAGTGCCGCCTGCGTAACCCCATTGCTTTCAGTGGGATTTTACAAGTGTCAGGGCAGACAGAATTTGTCCCTACTGTTGAAACTTAATACATAATTAATTAATAATTGATAGCACACAAGCCAGAACAGAATACAGGTTACATCCCCAAATTTGTATTTGTTCTGCAGGGCTAAGAGGAACAAAATGTAGTAAATACAAATTTGTTTACCTAAAAATAGCAATTACAATTATGTTACACAGAGTGCAGATCAATTGAGTAAGACCATTTTTACATGATCACTTTCCAATCCAGAGGAAAACAATACTTTAAGGTTTGTGAAGCTTTCAAATGTATTTGGGGCTCGTTTTAAAAGATCCTTAGCCAGTCTTTGGTTTCTTGTTGAAATTAGCTGGAGATCAGTGGTCTGGGGTAGTTTTGCTTTCAGTTTCAGGTTAATTTGATTGATCTTAAAAAGTACGAATTTTTGAGAGTAAATTTCAAGCATAATTCATGGAAACAGAATTTTAGATGTACATGTTTGCATTAGAAATCTTATATGCTCATTCAGTCAAGGAACAGCAACAGTACTATGTAAGTCACTGGATCATTCATAGCTGTAATATTGAGAAGTAGAGATGTGAATGTTTAACTGGTTAAATGGTGGGGGCTGGAGCAGCTCCCTGCCTGCTGTGGGCAGGGGTTGATCTGGCCAGGCTGGAGCAGCCCCTGCCTGCGGTGGGCCTGGGCACGTTGCAGGCAGAGGCTGCTCCAGTGTCCCTGCCGGAGTAGCCTCTGTCTGTGGTGGGCCTGGCTGCCGCACAGGCAGGGGCTGTTCTAGTTGGGCTGGAGCAGGCCCTGCCTGTGGGGCATTACTCCAGCTCTGTTGGAATGCCTCCTTCCCCCACTGCTGGGCTGGAGCACGCGCACACACACACCCTGGCCATTCCCTTTAAGCAGTTAACTGACTAAACAATTTGTTTAACCAGTTAACCAATTAAACAGGATTTTACATCTGTATTGAGAAGTGGACTAAGCTAAACCAGAAAATGGTGTATTTTATTCTGGTATGTACAGGGAACTCTTCTGGAATATCTATTGCACTTTAAGGCCTGGTCTAAACTAAAGGGGAAAGTCTACTTAAGATGCACAAATCCAGTTATGTTAATTAGGATTAGAATTCTGTTATTGCTTGAAAGGGTCACATGTCATTGGTTCTGACACCTTGAAACCATACATCAATTTACGAAATGTGTGGCATTCATCTCTAGTCTTTGGACACAATACCAAGAAGATAAATCCCTCAATCTGTGTAATAGTGAAGAATTTACCAGATAATTCATTACAAAGAAAAATCTCCTTGTTGGTCAGGCTTTACCAAGATAAATGGACTCAGAACAGAATGTCTTTATAAAGTGATTCCATTTCACTTTGTGCTCATCTTTACGAAGGTTGCTAACTGGTACCTCTATATATGCAGTTGCTTGGCTAAGGCTAAAGAGTCCCTAATTATATTTTAGAAATGCAGTTTAGAAACTATAGTCTAAAGTAACTCTCTTGAACTTAGGAAAATTGTGTCTCTGGAAATCATCCAAAGAAAGATACTTTTGTTCCCAAGGGGAGCCAACAAAGGAAGAAAGCAAGTCAGATATTTCACTGTTTGAGTCTGTGCCTTCCTTAAATGTTATCTTTGTGTTTGCAATTCTTTGTTTTTCTCAGGAACCGAGATCTGGACAAAAATTAAATTCTAGGTTGAAATCAGGTTTAAAATCCTGTTGTTTTAGGTGCTGTTTTGCTTTAAGCAAGTGTGTGACTAGTTATGTTTGTATAAATGATTCTTATCTGATACCCAGCAAGTCAAGCAGTATAAAATTCAGTGATACATGCCAGAGAGAGAGGGAGGCAATGATCTTTCTCACAAAGAAAGACTTACATTTTACTTTTAAGCAGTTTCTTAGAACAGAAGGTACAAAGTTAAAAAAAAAAACACCTCTCTCATATGATTTATTTGTATTTAGAGCATTTTTTATTAACATGTTTCAAAATACTTGGTTGAATGTTCTAAACACAAATCCACTGCCTCTTTATTGGTGTCACAGTTTAAAAGGCCTTGGACACAAGGGTATTATTCCAAGCTTTCAGATCTCTAAATTCCTTACCATAACATTGGCCTTTCTGATTGATGTATGGATCTTTAATTGTTCCTTAAAATGCTACGTTGAAGACGCACTCTTTACTGAAGTGCTATACATATGGGGTAAAACAGGGGAGATAAATACTTGTATTGTAATGCCACTGAGGAAGGACCATACCAACTTAATTATTGGCCCCAATGTGGAATATAAGCAGTGATAACAGTTTCATGTGTGGCACATTTGCACTGTAGGGCGATCACACTGGCTGAAGGCTGTGAAAGAAGAAAACTTACAACAGCAGTTCACCCCTTTATCAACTGTTTCTGCAGCTGATACATTTCCCTGACAGTTATGAGGAGCAGTTCATGGAAATTCAGCTGCACCAAACCACATAGATCATTGAATCAATAACAGTAAAACATTAATGGTTAGGATCAAATTTAATTTGGTATTCACAGTAACAGTTTATGGGGACATTAATGGCTTCCTCATCCCTTCAAAATGTTTATTCCATAGTGGTAAAACTACTGCTGTTTTGTCTCTGTGTGTATGTGTGTACGTGTCTGTGTGGTAACCTTGACCTCTCCATAAAAACATTCACTGTTATCTTTAATAGTTTCACTGCTGTAACTTTTCTGAACTTTTGATGGAGGATTTTTAGTGCAACAGTCTATCTTTTTTTTCTGATGACCCTTCTATAATATTTGCTTTCTTCAGCTCTGAGTAAATTACCCATATAATGCTTTCCTCCTGAGGATTTCAAAGCTCTTGGTGCATTAAGCTTCACAATACTCTTTATCCTCATTTTACAGATGAAGACAATCGAGGCACAGAGAGTCTGAATAGCATACTCACAGTAATCAAGCTTTAGAGTTGGGACTAGAATCCAGTTGTTCTGATGCCTTGTCTTGCTCCTTAAATGCAAAACCATTCCTATATAGACTGTGACAGCACACACCTTGGGAGCTTTTACACCCCTTCTCTACTGATGCAGGGACTTAGGATATTTGACTTTTTCCCTCCTACCAGTTACTTTTGGTGCTCCTCCTCTAGTCTTTAATTTCCTGGTTTCATCAGTTAGGAAAATAGTTTGCCATTGTTTAAGATTGTTTTGTGTTTTGGAAGGGAAAGCGTACATTTTTAAAAATATTCAAAGCTTATGGGCTACAAATGTGCCTTTATTGAAGGGTTCTTGAGTGTTCTTTTTATTATTATTTTGTCTTGTACACGTGGACATCTACATAGGGTGAAAAATCCAAACAGCTTTATTTTTAGGCTTTGTTAATTCTCACTCTTCTCCTAGTTCCTAGCTACCTGGCAACAGCTTATTGTCATGGCAACACCAATGTTAATGAGTGAAGCTCTCAGTGTTGTCTGTTTTATCTGGCTCTCTCTGATAGACACAAAGCTGCAGCATCTGTAGAACCTTCACAGGCCACAAACAGAGTTCTTGCTCACTGGAGTCTGTGTGATTTCACCAGGGACCATGTGGACGAGGTGGAGAGAAAAGAGATGAAAGGAAGAAAGGGACATGTTGATATTTATAGGATTAATATTTTTTGCTTAGAAATAACAGGGCACCAAAGTGTTCTATTTAAAGTCATTATTATAGTCTTTCTACTTGTCTTTTTATCCTTGTTACATTTCACAGTTGCAACAGTGTTGCTATTTATGTGTACATACCTCAGAATGCTTACACAAAGTGTGCCATTAGTTACTGTGGCAAGGTCTCATCTCATCCTAAGGAATCCAATCCCACCAGGCCAGTTTCTACCCTGACAGTATTCCAGGCAATCTCTGCCCCAATTTTATACATTCTGAATGACATCTTCAATGGGATTGAATTGACATTGACTTCAACAGGGCAAAGATTTCATCCCATGGCTTTAAAGTAGGATTGTACAGGTTTTAACCTAGGGCAGTATTTGAACCATTTAATTTATTGTGGTTAAAGTAGGTGTTAAGATTTCAACCCTCTATGTCTTTAAATAATTTATATTGTGTAAGAGTTATTTATCTGTAACACATATTAATATGTCCAGAACTGAGCTTTCTTGCTCCCATGTACATAGGGTGCATCTACACAGCAGGGCTTACCTTGAAATAAGCTACGCAAATTGAGCCACATCAATTGCGTAGCTCATTTCAAAATAGCTTATTTCAAAATTGGGAGCATCTACACAGCACTTATTTTGAAATAGAGCACCCTTCCTCTGTCTTCTCTTACTCCTCAAACAATGAGGGTTATAGGAGTCGGAGTAAGAAGCCCTCCAGCTTGACAGTATTTTGACATTATTTCGAAATAACTGCCAGCTATGTAGACATGGACTAAGTTATTTTGTAATAGTGCTAGTAATTGCAAAATAATGTTGCTGTGTAGACATACCCAAACAGGGCAGAAAGGAAGATGACTGACACAATATAAGGATGGAGAAGGAAGGCTAAATAATTGTGAACTTTGCTTGGGAAATGTCAGTAATAGGGTAGACTATGCATGCAGCCACAGGGTATTATTTCACAGCAGAACCCAGCTTTGAGGACAGGTCCATGTCAAATATACATATATTTTTGCCAGATGGAATTACATTGGTGACACAGAAACATTGCACGTTATTGTTTCATGTGGTTGCTTGAAGTCCATTATTCCTTTAGGAACAAATACCTTAAGATTATGCAGAAAGAAGATGAAATATAATTCCTGTAAACAGGAAACTACGGGGAAGGGAGAAATTTGGGGGAGGAAGAGATGGAGGTCCATCCAGAGCTGGGATTTTGAAAACATATCTGGAATTGTAGGTGAGCCAAAGTTTTTGTTCTCATTTAAGAAACATAAACCCAAACCCCAAATGTTTAGTATCAGGGGAAAGCCTTCTATCTGTTTCATTTCATCCTTCAGGCTTGCCAAGATTGCTGTTTGAAGAAGGATTGGTTGTCCCACCTTTGAGAGTTTCCTCTGCCAGTTTCCTCAAATCTCCTGCCAGTTTCCCTTGTATCTCAGTAATTGTTCAGCTCATTTTAGTTTTGCCTCCCTGACTTCTGAAACATCTGGCCATAGCTAGCATGTAAACACTGACCAGAGGAGTGGTTTTTTGCAATCCCCATGATTCATGTTCAGCTCCCTCCTCTTGTTATGTACGTTAAGCAGAGCAGGGAGTGCTCTTGGCAGGCTTGATTAGCAGAGAGAACTAGGTTAGAAGACTGCAGGTGTGCAGAGCTTCTCTGCTGCCGGCAGAATTGGAGGAAGGCGAAGAACTGGGATAATAAAGCATAATGCGAGAAGTAGAATCCAAACCTTCTGTCCAGTTTCCAGCTGTAAATTCCAGAGAAGTGTGCCTGTGCTTTTTCATTAACTTGAGGCCAGCTATTTTTAGGTAGCGAAAGCAGGCAACAATGGCACACTGGGCCCGATCTTACACTCAGTTAATGCTCCCATTTGAACTCCATGAGAGTTTAGATTGACTATGGAGAGCTAGATTTAGCCAACGGGACCCAACTATTTATAATGCTGAAAATATTAAATAAATGCAGCATTCCTATAGGGGACTATGCCTGTGCAACTCTTTTTGCAGTAATTGAAAATTATGGAGGAGCCTGAATTCTGTTTTCAGCTATGAAAGGTGCTCACATACCTTGAAAATGTAACTCTTGTGCTTTCCTCAATCATCTCACTCAGAATCAAGGGACACATTTATATGTAAAATAAAAACCAAACTTGCTCTGCATTGCTGTAGGAGCTCCCCTGTGTGCTCTGTGCAGCAACGTCAGGCATGCTAGAATGTGCGATGCTGTGTATTGTTGCTATCACAAATGCAATCTCACAATTGAAAATTTCCCTTTTCACAAGATGAAAAGAGATTTTCTTAATGTTCATTACTGCATATTAAGACATTACTGCTCAGCTCCTTTCACTGCATTATAGGAGCACTGTCATTCCCTCTACCCATCAGCTGAAATAATCCATTATCCTAAATTGCATTACCTTCAAATAAAACAGAGAAGAATATGGGCTCTAGCCTTGACAATCAAGGCTTGCTTTAGATAATGTCATTAAGCACTTGAAAAAGCAGAATGAGATATCTGAGCCATGTGGCAAATCAGCAGAAGAGGGATACACAATTGCATTGTTCTGTGATAAGTCTTGTGCCTCTTTTTATGACAAAATTTAAGACAAAGGTTACTCTGTTTGTAGCAGTCTTACATGTTGACTTCAGTGAGTTAATGGGAAACGCAGTTGAGAGACATTCCAAATAGAAGGCATCAGTACTCTTATTCTTGTATGTTTTATTATTTATAGAGTCATAGTTGTTTATGGCACAGTACAGACAAATAAAATGATATGCCCCTGCACTGAGGCTCTTAAAAATCAAAATAAGACAGTAAGGGGATTAGATGTAAGACAGTAACCAGTGGAGGCTGGTGTGGGACGGGGGAGGTATTTGAAAACAAGGATTATAACAGTGAAAGAACTTAAAATTTGTATGGTGTTTCTCTGGAATTTTAAAAAAGAAGTCTTTTTAAAATTTGAGGTTTTTGGGTGGTGTTCAGAAAAAAGGCTGAGGTCAAGGATTGAAAAATGTGTGCCTGGAGGGATGTGAAGGAGACCAGTGAGACTGTGCAGCAAAGAGGATCGGCAAAAGAGTGCATCTATAGGGGTAGCATGGGGTGGGGGGGAGCGTAGCCTTCTCATCACTAGCTTGTGTGACGGTGCGTCGGGGTTCCCCCGACTCCTGCACTCCTGTAGTGGCATGAACAGACTCCACCAGCCAGTAGAATAGAGGGAGTTTATTCCTTCTCCAAGATACAGCACAGCATAGATGTAATCTGGTTACAGGGCAGGCCTCGGATGCCTCAGCCCCCCTTGAGATGGGGGAGACTGGGCCCCTAAATTCCAGCCCCTTGCTTAGGCTGCTTCCTCCATGATACCAGACAGAAACTGCCCAACTTCTAGCCCTGCCCCCCAGCTAGGGGCTGCACTCCGCCTTCCTCCCTTTGTTTCTCTCCCTGGGAGGCGACCGGTCAGACAGGTTGGGAGACCCTTGCCTAGTGACTCATCCGCTGTCCTGCTGGGCCGTGCTACAAACAGCCACCAGTGGAGGTCACCCACAGCCCACTGCCCAAGACCAGCAACCAGCAAGGCACCACCATACCACACTGGGTTATAGAGCAGACAGCACGCCCCCACTACATCACAGCTTGTAAAATAATTATAGCCCTGAAAAGTTAATTCTGATATCTAACTTTAAAGAGAGAGAGAATGAGAGAGAAAGATATTGGTAGGTGCCCAGTTCAAGCACATCTAGGGTATGTCTACACAGCTGCATTACTTTGGAATAACTGACGTTATTCTAGAATAACAAAGAACGCATCTACACAGCAAGCCATTATTTCGAAATACTGTCGAGCTTGAGGACTTCTTACTCCGACTCCTGTAACCTTCATTTCATGAAGAGTAAGGGAAGTCAAAGAAAGAACATTCTTCTTTCCACTTCCTGTTGTGTAGACAGTGCCAAAAGCCGAATTAAGCTATTTCGACTTCAGCTACGCAATTGACGCAGCTCAAATTGTGTAGCTTAATTTGACTTTTGCCTGCTGTGTAGACATGCTCCTAGTGATCTCATTCAGTTATCTCCCCATTAAATAATTTATTCCCTCTTCCACCTTGAGGGCCAGGTGCAGAGACAGGCTAGGAGAGGAAAGAGGAGATAAACAAACTGGCATTTAATGAGCAGTGTCTGGAAACTGCGGGCTCTGGAGCAGGCTACAGTGTAAGGGAGTGGACAAGGTGTAGACAGTAGTGGCACAGAGATACTGGAGACAATTGTAGCTAAGGAGAGCAGCTAGCAGTCAGGCTACTGTAATTCAAAGTTCCAGCTTGCTTTTCCAGTGCGGAAATAGTGAGTAAAGCAAGAGAGAAGAACTTTCTGTCAGGTGTCTCCTCAAAGAATCTAAGAAGGTGGCATAAAAGACAGGCACAGAAAGTTCTGGCAGATGGTGCCTCAGGGATTGAAGAGTCTCTCCCTTCCCTGGGAGGCTGTGTGCAGCAGAATGCAATCTCTTTGTTTTGTGTGGTTTAGAAGAGAATGTGCACAATTCTAGCTGCAGATGGACATTACTACCAATACGGGCAACTCATGCCACCACAAGTTTCATGGCCTGCATGAAGTGGTCTTGAGGCCCTTTTGAATCAACTGCTGTGAAAATGTTTTCTTTCCAGGCAAGTTCCAATTTTACCTTTGTTTTGCTACTGAAATCAGCGGTATTAATGGAAAAGGAGAATTCTCGGCAGTCGAGAGATCTGCCATTTCTTAAGAGTCCTGCTTCTAGATGCACAAGTGCAATGTTGAATGACTTTAAGAGGCTCCACTGCAATTTATAGTTTGGTTTCCCCCTTCTCCTCCCAGTGCATGACTTAAGGCTTAAATACAGGCTGCCTCTCCCTGACTTCTAGACTGTTTGGACTGAGACAAGAAAGCTAGTGGATTATTAGGTGCATGGTAAATTTGTACACAGAAGAAAGCTGTTAACTCTTTCAACTGCCAAGTTGAAGTCTCCATGTTGAAATACTGGAAAAGAAAAAAGAGTCAAGATTGCTTATTCCAAATAAAAGACTGAATTTCATTTCACTTTGGGACACATTTAGGATCTTCTGGGTGCTCAGATGAGGAATAAATGGAATACATTTAAGAAGATATGTTCAAACAAAATACACTGTACAGGTTGAATCTCTCTTAACCGGGACTCTCTGGTCAGGCAACATTCCTGATCCAGCAGGAGCATGGATGTCCCAGGACCAGAGAGTCCTGGTGGAGAGCTGGTGGCTGGGAGCCCTGCAGTGGGGCTAGTGCCTAGTAGCAGGGCTGCCCTGTGACAGCGAAACCAGGAGCCCAGAAATAGGGCTGGCGCCCAGAGACAACACTATGGGGGAAGGGGGAGGGGAGAGAAGGCAGTGGGGCTGGAGCCCAGCAGCAAAAGTGCCCAGTGAGACCAGGAGACAGTGGGCCCACCTGGCAGCCCAACCAGGAGCTTGACAGCCCCACTACTGCCAAGCGGCTCAGCTGCACGGTGGGACTAGGAGGCAGTGGGGCTGCCGAGCAGAGCTGGGAGCTTGACTCCGGGGCTGCCTGGCGGTGAGGCCAGGAACTGGGGAGTAGGGCTGCCTAGTGGCACAGCAAAGAGCCCAGCAGCACCACTGCCACCCAGTGGAGCTGCCTGGTGAGGCCAGGAGGCAAAGGGGCTGCCCAGCGAGGCTGAAGCCCAAGTGGGCTTGTTGCCTGGCAGCGCAACTGGACCCCCAGCAGGGGGCGCTGTGCATGTCAGTGGTGGGGCTGCCACAGTGGGGCTGGGAGCCAGCGGCAGGGGAAACCGTCTGGGAGGCTGCCAGCGAGGCCATGGCTCGGAGGGATGGTGACGGGGTGGGCCCAGAAATGACCTTTCCTTATCCGGCAAAATCCCTCATCTGGGACTGGTCAGGTCCCGAGGGTGCTGGACCAAGGAGGTCCAACCTGGAATAATTTTGCTATAGGCAGGTGCCTTTTGAACTCAAGAATGTGTTAATTTTGATTTTTATCATACTCAATAAAAAGGGCTGCTGATGCCCCGGGAGTTAAGGGTTGTTAAGTGTTTCCTTCATAAGCTTCATTTTACAGGACTAATCATTTCAGCTGTTTTCAGTTGCATTTGAATAAACATGTAAACTGACAGACTGAGTGCACCGTGTGTGCTATAGATACAATTTATTTAACCAACAGTGACCGTAATCTACAAAATTCTTTCATTGTTGTATAACAGCAAACATGATCTCAGAAAAATGTTGAGACTCCCCCCCCTCAAGTTGTGAAAATTAAAACATTGCTTGTATTTGGGCAAAGCTTTATTGTTACACAATTTTTACTTGGTCCTTACTCAGGAAAAGCTCCAACGGGCTTCACTGAGAGTGTTGCCTGACGAAGAGCTGAATAAGAACTTTGCCTTCTCATGCTACTTCATGTGAAATTTTAATGAGGCAGTGGCAGTGCTGGGAACAGATTTCTTCTCTGTCCCAGTCAAAACATCAGACCATGCTGCCTGCCTTCATGAAATTTCTTTAGTGTGCAAAATCTGGCAGACCATAATGAGATTATTGTGCAGTAACAATCATTTGGATTTTGCTGTGACTGTTTTTCATTATGCATATTTGCAATTATTATACTAATCTGCATTCAGGACTGACTCTTCCAAAGTACAATGGGGCTTTTGGATGTCTAGAAATGGCCACAGGTGATATGTGATTGGATGGCTTCTTTTGGCTTTTGATTGACCTCCAAGTCAAGGATTTTTGATTGTTTTGATAACCCCATATCTGTGTCTTAGAGTTGTTCAGTAGTTGTGTGCTGTCTCTTTGATTAATTCAGTATCTCTGTCTATATGGTTTTGATTTATTCACTGTTTCAGACTCTAATGTGGGGTGGGCAGTAATTTTTAATGGGGGCCACTCCAAGATTTTGTCAAGTGGTTAAGGGGCACACTTCTGTGGAGGGGGTGTGTAGTCTGGGATGGAAGTTGGGTGCAGAAGGGAGCTTGGGACTGGGGTGCAGGAGGGTGTGAGGGGTCTGAGAGGGAGTTTGGGTGAAGGAGGGGGTTGTGATCTGTGGCAGGGGCTTGGGGTGCACGGTCCAGGAATGGGTATGGATTCAGGAGAGGATTTTGGCCTGGGGCAGGGGCTCTAGGAGGGGGTGCAAGGTCTGGGAGGGAGATGTGACCTGGGTGAAGGGGGTGCGCAGAGGGTTTGGGTGGAGACCTGAGGCAGGGGAATAGGGTACAGGGTCAGGGAGGAGGTATAGGTGCAGAAGAGGATTCTAGCCTGATGGGTGTAGGAGGGGGTGCAGGGTCTGGGAGGGAGTTGTGACCTGGGAGAAGGGGAAAAAGGGGTACAGAAGGTTTGGGTGGTGGCCTGGGGCTGGTTGCCAGTTGGGGGTTGGGGGAGAGTGTCAGAGGCAGGCTCTGGCTGGGAGGCACTTACCTGCAGAAACCTGAGGCAGGCAGACTGCTGCAGGCTGCTCGCTGTTCCACGTGGCTCTGCCCTGGGTACGAGGGGGAGGGGGGACAGAGAGGGAGGGAGAGAGGGAGAAGGCTTCCCACACAGCTCTTGCTCCTAGTAAAAATTCTTAGCTCCTATTGCCAGAACCTGAGAGATTGGCCAGTGGGAGCTGAGATATTGTGCGGGGGGGGCAGGATCAGCATGAGAAGTCTCCCTCCTCAGACGTCCAGAGTGGAGAGCAGTGGCTTTTTAAAGTGTGAGCTGCTCTCTGCCTAAGGGTTCCGGCGAGGCGGCTGCAGGCCGGATCTGGTGGCTTGGCAGGCTGTATCCAGCCCACCGGCAGCCTCTTGCCCACCCCTGCTCTAATGCCACAAGAATTTCCACATTGCAACACACTAATCAATTATTACACTAGTCAATTGTCCTTTTATCATGGGTGAAGCTGGATGCTTCAGTGAACGTGAAATTCCCATGCTCCCAATTAATACAACTAGACAATTTCACAACATTATACCATGGAGGTACTGTTCACTCTAACCACCAAAAGATAATGTTCAGACTTTAGTATTAGAATTTAACATTCTGAACTCCTCAACCAACAGGAACTGAGTCAGGAACACAGATGTTGGTTTAAACTCATCCCTAGTATGAAGTTAATGGAGTTGTATCAGGGAGGAAAGAGGGCTTTTTTTTCTCTCTCTTCCCCGAAGCCTTCAATCCCCATTTTCTCTGAAAATAAATGATGTGAATGTTCTAAGTTGTTTCTTTTAGCTATCACTTATTTTGACTTATTGCCTTCAATAATCATTTGCTTCATTTCTTCTAATTTTGTCCAGTCTATTCAGACTGTAATATCTCTGGAGCAGAGACTGTCTTTGAGTATATGTCTTTATACATGGGGCCCTGAACGTGGCTGAGGCTTCTAGGTGATACCATAATACAAATTAAAATATAAAGCATTTTGGGATACAAATGGTATGAAAAGTGCAATACAAAGTAAGGCTTCAGCAAAGCATCTTAAGCATGTGCTTTAGTTCCCTCCGATTGCAATAGGACTGAAACACAGGTTAAAGTTCAGCATGTGCTTCAGTGCTTTTCTAAAAATGGGTCCGAGTTATACTTTTATTGCTATGAGATTCTTTAGGATGCAAAAGAGCTATTAAAATTTAAAGTATTATCAGTCTTCATTATGCTTTATTACACGGCAAATTGTGTAGAAATGTATTTGGAGAAATAAGAGCCAAAGGACAGGTAAAGGAGGGGAATTGACAAACACTGGCCCCACGAAGAAAGCCCCACTGAGGATTAAAATGCATTATAACATTGAATTGAATAATCTTCTCACTGGTTTCTACTTTGCATACAGAGATAGTTTGCATGTCTGTCAGTAGGAGAGGAGTATCCCAGCCATGCAATTTAATTCTTTTCTTTATTAACCCTCTGAAAAAATCCACCCCCCCCCACACACATTTCTCTTAACTTGGTAAAAGAAAAGCGAGGAAATGAATTTAAAAAACTTCCTGCAAGGATTGATTCTTGATTAAGTGGAGGTTTCTGAGACTACGCAGGGAAGGGTGCACTGTAGCTTAATTGAACTGTGTTTGGCCTGTGGTTAAGCATAAGGTTTTTTTTTAATCTTTGCTGGTAGACCATGATTTTTATTAAGATTAAATAATCAATAGAGATTGTGTCTTGTTATTGACTTGAAGGAAAGTTGTTATAGGACCCAACCACATGATGGGATCATGGTTTAATCAGAATTAGCTGACATGATGTTCAACGTGATTTGTTCTGATGTACCCTGATAGTTATAATTTGATCTGTGTTGTCATCTAACTTGCTTGTGTCATGTAAACAAAAATTTGAGGTTATCATTTATCATATGGCTCTGCAATTTACCAAATGGATATCACTTCTGTGTGTATGCGAGCATGTGCAAGCACAAAATACAAATTATTTTGTCTGTAGTCAGATAAGCATTAATAATCATGCACTGAAATAGGAGAACAACCTGATCTTACATAAAGATTAGATTATTCTTAGTAAACTGATAGCATCTGGGATGAGAAGTGCTTTCTCATTCATGGAGAAGGGAAAAAAGAAATGCCATCTCATCATCAGCAGGGATAGCTTCTGTGGAGTCTGTTTGATATATTGTTGAACTGTACCATTACATAAACCTATTGGAAATGAATTCACAAAAGGTGTGTGGAGAATACATCCAGTGGAAATGAGGAGCAGTAAGGGTTATAGCCATTTAACAGAGATGATAGTGTTTCATGGACCTCCGGAATCGAGATCTGAACTGTAACCACATTTGGTTATTCTAATTGGTACGGCGATGGAGCCTGTTGAACAGACCAGTAGGAAATAAGATTTAATGGAATCCTGTAATTAGTTTTAGGCCAAAACTTGGCTTTTTGAAATTATGATGTCTCGTTGAATGTTTGCCTTCATGGTTATAAGTAACTATTGCCCTGCTCAGAGAGTAGTTATAAATGGTTCACAATCCTGCTGGAAGGGCATAACAAGTGGGGTTCTGCAGGAGTCTGTTTTGGGACCGGTTCTGTTCAATATCTTCATCAACTATTTAGATATTGGCATAGAGAGTACGCTTATTAAGTTTGCAGATGATACCAAGCTGGAAGGAGTTGCAACTGCTTTGGAGGATAGGGTCAAAATTCAAAATGATCTGGACAAACTGGAGAAATGGTCTGAGGTAAATAGGATGAAGTTTAATAAGGACAAATGCAAAGTACTCCACTTAGGAAGGAACAATTTCACACATACAGAAGGGGAAGCAACTGTCTAGGAAGGAGTACTGCAGGAGTCTAGGGGTCACAGTGGAACACAAGCTAAATTTGAGCCAACAGTGTGACGCTATTGCAAAAAAAGGAAACATGATGCTGGGATGCATTAACAGGAGTGTTGTGAGCAAGATGCGAGAAGTCATTCTTCCGCTCTACTCTGCACTGATTAGGCCTCAGTTGGAGTATTGTGTCCAGTTGTAGGCACCACATTTCAAGAAAGATGGGGAGAAATTGGAGAAGGTCTAGAGAAGAGCAACAAGAATGATTAAAGGTCTAGAGAACATGACCTGTGAAGGAAGACTGAAAGAATTGGGCTTGTTTAGTTTGGAAAGGAGATGACTGAGAAGGGACATGATAGTGGTTTTTAGGTATCTAAAAGGGTGTCACAGGGAGGAGGGAGAAAAATTGTTCTCCTTGGCCTCTGATGATAGGACAGGAAGCAATAGGCTTAAACTGCAGCAAGGGAGGTTTAGGTTGGACATTAGGAAAAAGTTCCTAACTGTCAGGGTGGTTAACCACTGGAATGGGTTGCCTAGGGAGGTTGTGGAATCTTCATTTCTGGAGATACTTAAAAGCAGGTTAGATAAACATCTGTCAAGGATGGTCTAGATCAGTCGTCCCCAACCTTTCGGGGCTGCCGGGCGTCCGGGGGCAGGGCCGCTCACGCACCACGCATCCGGGGGCGGGGCTGCTCATGCGCCGCACGCCCGGGGCCGGCACTGCGCATGCGCTGTGTGCTGGGGGCGGAGGGGGCTGCCCAGATGATTCGGCAGGTGCACATAAATGCCCCGGTGGGCACCATGGCGCCCACGGGCACTGCGTTGGGGACCACTGGTCTAGATGGTATTGGGTCCTGCCGTGAAGGCAGGGGACTGGACTCGATGACCTCTCGAGGTCCCTTCCAGGTCTAATGTTCTATGATTCTGTGAATTGATAAAATTCACTTTTTGCTACCATTAACTATTAGCAATAACCAACAGAAACAAGTGATTATTTAAACCTTGCCTGTTTTTCCTGTCTCCAAACAGCCTCACCAGATGAATCTTCCATATAGTTAATAATAATGAATAAACCCAAAGAAAACTATGCTTTTCAAGTGAGCTCTAACTAGGACAAGTCGTATGAACAGGTTGGTCATTCTGGACTGAGGGAGCTGAGGAACAGACATATCCTGGGTGTGGGAAGTTGTCAGAACATTACTGGTGGGTGGGTCTGTTAAAATGGGGCCCTCTTAAAGCACTGTGAGGAATGGGGGACGCTTGTGATCCTATTTATAAAGTCACAGGGAAGCAGATGGAATTGTCTTTGAGGATTACTGGTAGGCTGGCAAATACTCATCAGGGAGGAGGGGAAAACAACATTGCCCTATTGGAGGCCAGTGAGCAGAGCTTTACTAGCATAGTGACAGGAAGATAGTGTTATGCTTATAAGAAGCACAGGAGATTTTTTTATAGGGGAAAAGGCAATATGCTGTGTTTATTGAGATTACCAAGTACACACACACATTGTTTTGTCAATGTTATAGTTACCAGATTGTTGCGTGGATCACCCTACTGGCCAGTTAGGCTGAGTGCAAAGGAGGAGTAGGGCTCTGTTGGTCCAGACTGACGCTCTATGATTTTGTCAAAACAAAACCCCCTTCACCCTTGCACTCAGCCCAAATGGCCACTAGGGTAATGAAAGCAGCAGATGGGCAGCTATAACCCCCCTCCCCCCCACCAAAAAATCCACAAAAAAACCAAACCCAAACCAGTGTGTGCACGTGTGTGTGTGTGTATGTAAATCAATGCATGTGCTTTTTAATTTGTATTTTCAATAAACACGGAATATTGCCTTTTCCCCTAAAAATCCTGTGTGGTTCTGATAAGCATAACATTTTATGCCCCAAACCTGGACATTGATCCTATCTTTTTTGTTGAACCTTTCCTTTCCATGGACACAGGGTTTGCTCCACTACCAATTTAGCAAGGAGGGTGGGCTTTTAAACTAGTCTTCACACCTTCTGGTTCCTTTTCTTTATTTAAGAGCCCTGTTTATTTTATCTATTGACTATAAATTAGCTGCTGAAATAAGAGATATAGTGACTGTAGTACTTGGTTTTCTTTGGTAGCTGGGTTGGCTATAGCAGTTTTCACTATTGCAGCTACAGGTTTGGGGCTTGATTTAGCATATTCCGGAATGTTGGGCTTATTTTAAATATTTTTATTCCAGGTTTTACTTGGGTTTCAGGGGCCTTCCCTTTTGGGGATTTTTCTCCCAATTTTCTAATACAACAGCTGCTATTTGTTTGGTTGCAAATTCTAATTTTTGTGTTTAAATACTTAACAAATATTTGGGGTGGTTATGGTTAGTGCTAGCACTCCCTGCTTTCAAGTTAACTTTTTGACCGTTTTTTGTAAAATCTGATTTTTTAAAAATTCTTTTTCCTTTTTCCTTTTGTTTAATTTTTCTTCTTCTTTTTCTGTGCTGGCAACTTTACAATTGGGGAAGTGATAAATTTAATTTTCTTCTTCTCTTTCCCGGCTTCTACAATCTAGAGTGTGCACACCTTAATGATTGATCACTTTAATACCCCAAACTGCAAGCAACAAACTAGTAGCTATAACATCTATAAAACAATGTGTGTGAACGTGCGTGAGTGCATGTGTGTGTTAAATAAATGCATATGAGGCCATCTCAATCCCTTTCCTCTCCTGGACTAATGAGAGAACTTCCATTTCCAAATGTTTTCAATCCTGAAAAAAATGGGTTTAATTCAGCAGACAGAAGAAGGCTTAATTTGCTTTTTATTCCAACCAAACTGGTTCATCCATACACAAAATCAGGAGAAAAAAAGGGAAATGTAATGCAACTTAGAAAATAACAAATAGGAGAGAGAAAAATAAAACAGCAGATAAGATGAATAAAACTATGCTTAAAGACATCCCCCTTAAATACTGTATTTTATAAGATAACGGATCAAGAAAAGAATCTTAACAGTGAATTTATTACTTGATAATATAAAAATAGATTTGAATAAGTTTAAGCCTGCAATTTTCAGTACAGTACATGTATATTAGCATAAAATTAAAGCACATTTATATGGGTTATTCAGCACAGAACTCTCTTTCCTGCTTCTATTCCGTCCTATCCAGCATTAGATTCCTTCAGTCCCAAATAACCACAGTCTCACAAGGTTTACCCCACTACTATACAAATCCTTCCCTGACTACCCAGATGGAGAGCTGGAATCTGTTATGCTACTGATCTGATGCCAAGTAGAAGACTTAAGTCCAATTTACTTCATATTTCTCTCTTAATAAACTTTCCCAAAGATGGGGTTTTTACTTCAACACAACTATTCTCCAACCAAAAGGGTTTAAGTGAGCATCCATAAAAGTTCTGTTGGTATCATCTGATAAGGATCCTGGTTTCACCAGTAGTTATCACTGTTGGAAACAAGCCTTCCTCTTGGCAACTAACTGTAGCTAGATGTTCCCTCCTTGTCTCTTAAGCAGTGGCTTGCTTTGTGAATTTCAGCAAGGTTCTTTATCTCTCTGTGGCTGTTTGCCTCCCTGTAATATGAAGCTTTAAGTACTTGCCTATCTCCAGATTGTGATGGTCTCTCTCTCTCTCTCTCTCTATATATATATAAAAAGTTTTCCTTCCATGCGACAGAACGGCGCCATCAGGCTCCCTGGCCACAAAAGTGGCCAGAGAGAGGGGGTTGCCGAGCATAGCAAGCAGGGGACAGCCCTCTTGTAAGGTTTAATTAGTTAATGTTCCTAAAGGAATTTGAGAAGATGCTAAATATCCTCACCCAGTGATGAAAGTGTCTTGGAAATGAGAGGCCAGACCTGGGAATTGGACTGGCTGGACCAGAATCTCTAGTGTGGTAGCTGAAAACACTTACCCACAGGACAACAGTGGCAACCTTGCATTTGTGATGGAAACAATAATTTTGCCCAAATGCAACTTCTTAAAAAGACCTGAATTCGGGAATAATTGAGCAATGAGGTCTGAAAAAAGAAAACCCTAGATGCCATTTTGAATAGCTACACTGGCAACTGGTAAGCAAAGAGACAGAAGAGAGTGAATACTCTGAGATTCAGTGGTTCTTTGACCAGGAGAACCACAGCTGACATTTGTAAAGCTCTAGTACAACAGGGCTCTGGGGATTGTTTCACAACAGACCTTTGGCTGACAAGTAACAGAGTGACAGCAAGGGAGAGCAAAGCCTGTGAGGTAAATTTATCAATGTGATCTTGCAGTTTTGCAGGCTTATCTGGTTATTTAAAGTCAACACAAGAAAAGCAAATCAACTGGTAAAATAAAGTGTTGCGCATAAGCCCTGGTGGTTGGCATGCTGCCAAAGTCTGCCAACGCTGCAATTAGTCAGTGTCTGCTAAATAGATATATGTGGCATCCCTTTAAATCAATGCTAAGCTTAACTCTTCTGCAGTGGCAGGTAGCTGCACAGATTGCTTGACTTAAGAGAATCACTTGTCTGAAACTGACACATGTATGTACCTGCATGGCTGTCTTCTGTCTCTCTATTACAGATGCATTGTATCGTGGAGGGAAGTTCATCATCTGTACCTTACAGTTTTCAAACTTTACTTGCCAAAATTATTTTAGTAATAGCTATTGTGTACAAGGGTTCTCTATGCTGCTCTCCAGTTTACCACTCTCCTGTTTAAATGTGTTAAGATATATAGACTTACTAGAATACTTACCTGGTGTTGTACGGATCTGGGGCCAGCCTGAAGTGGTGGGGGCTACCCAGCCCACCTGCCAGCTACTTCCTGAGGCCAATCCCGGTGTGGGAGGTAGGGTCACGAAGGCCACCCATTGGCGTCTCCCTGGGGGCTGGCCTGGGGCGATGTGTGTGAGGGTATATCATTCAGTCTGCTTGCTGGCTTCTCCCTGGGGTGGGACAGCTTGGGGATGCAGGGTTTGCGTGACCCAGCTGCTGGCTGCACCCTGGAGCAGCAGTGGCCATGTTACACGGTGCGTGGCTGCTCCTTGGGGGCAACTCACAGTGGCGGCGGGCCATGCTGCTGGCCAATGGCTGCTCCCCAGGACTGGGGCACTTGCTTGCTCCCGTGTGGTCATTTGCAAGTCTAACTGTCCCTGCTATCATACTCCTCCCTTTCTGTTTGATGTGAAACAATCGCATTCTGCCCATATCCCATTGTCTTGGCACAATCAAACCCTGAGCTTGCTTTAAATTATGATAAGAGGAAGATGCATATCCAATTTGGTGCTCCTAGCTCTTACCGTTTAGGAGTAGTTTTTAACAAATGGACACACAGACAGATGCACAAACTCTCTAAATTATATAGTAGATTATGTGTGTAGCTAGTGGTAGCATTAAGTAGGTGAGGCACTCCATATTGGGCTCTCAGGGATGAAACATCCAATCTCTTTTTAGCTAAACTCGTATGACTTCTGTCTGTCTCTGGTAGGTGTGTGTGTATATATAATATTAAAACAGTATAAAATGAATATAGGATTTCTTTTTTTAATTCAGAAGAAGAGAGGCAGAATAATACCTCATACTTGTTTTTTTATACGTCATTGAAGGCATTTCAGAGGCATTTTCTGATTCTTCTTCATAGTCCATATTTCACTTGACAATGTATTATAATGACACATACACTGGTATTAAAGGCTATTTTTATGTTGCTTGGATCTCTGAAGATGTTCAGAAACCCATGTACATCCCTGAGTCTGAATATGGTTCTGCTATATTTATCACATCTGTGACTAAGGAGTGATTTGTTGCACTAGCCTTAGAGCCCAGTTTGCAATGCGTCTACCCATTGACTTCAATATTACCTACCTCCATGTGAGGTTCAGTCTGGAGCTCTCTACATCCAGCACAATAAAGGCAGAGTTCATGAGGTTTTAGTTTTGGGATGCATTTCCTCTATTTTAAACAATCTTTTAAAGAATTACAAATGATTTCACTTGTATGGGAGTTTCCTCCATTTCCAGAATACTTGTGATGTTTGTTTGCAGTGAGGATCTGAAATGCTTTTTTGAGTATGAAGGATACTCTTAAAAATCATCCTATTGCTCTATAAATTCCCTTTTAATGAATGCATATTAATCCGAGTAAGAGATAACCCTTACACTTTCCCTAAAGAATGACCAGGCCAGTATTTAAAATGCTCTCCAGGTCATTACAGGATAGGAAATGGAGAATTCTCCTTTTGAAACTGTTTGCATATACAGAATCTCAATTCTCAGAATCTACTCATGCCACAAAGGCCTTTCATTTTTTAAAATAATTACCCATAGGAAGGGGCAACATACTACCATGCTTGTGCAGCTCAGTGCAAATCGTGAGGTTATAAAGGAATACAGAGCTGCTTCCCTCTTACTTCCTCTTTTGTTCACCTGTCCATCTGATCTTGGGAATGCTGCTCTCTCGGCAGTTTTTTCCCCATTTCCCCCAAGTTGCTAAAATGCACACTGCCTGCTTTCCCTCCTGTCTCTCTGAAAACGCCATTATTTAGCCTAGTCAACGTTTATCTTTAGGAGCTGGACCAAGCCATTACACTCATCAGTCAGCACACAGTGGAGACAAGTTTGATTTTGTCTCACATGCTTGGGGTGAAAAGCATCATCATCATCATCATCATTACTTTATAATTCTACTAAAGTGTGGTAATGCCAAAAAACACACAGGAAAACACAGTCCCTGCCTATTTTTATCTTTTTAACCCATTGTTTTCCTTTATATTTTATTACTGTTCTTGCCTGTTTTTTTGTTTCTGTTTCATGTTTCTGGTTTTATGCACTTTTTATTTTGTACGTAATGCAAACACAGCCATTCTGATTTTGGTAGTACAGGTTGAACCTCTGTAATCTGGCACTCCTGGGACTTGACTGGTGCTGTACCAGAGAATTTGCCAAACCACATGAAGTCAATATTGTCCTTCTACTGCTTACTGGACTCTTAAACTATGTCTACACTGCACAGTTATTTCGGAATAAGCTGTTCCTGAATAATTATTCCGAAATAGCTTATTTTGAAATAGCTCATCTACACTGCAGGGAAGTCTCAAAATTAATCAGAGGCAGGCTTCCCTAATGTAGACATGCTATCTCGATTTAGAGCCCCAGGAGGAATAACTTAGAATGGTCCTGGTGAGGGGCTATTTTGAAATAGCTGAAGTGGCGCACCTACACACGCCTTATTTCAAAATAGCTCTTTCAGAATAGGCATCATTCTTCATAGAATGAGGTTTACAAAAGTTGGAATAAGCCATCCGTTATTTCAAAATTATTTCAAAATAATGGAATTGCTGTGTAGAGACATCCTTAGAAGATATGTAGGGGTAAATTAGAGCTAAATAATAGCAGAGAACACTGAGAACCAGGACTGGTAGCTGTACAAAAAATAACAACAACAAAACCCCAACTTTATGGGACCACTGGAAACTTAGCCACACTTATGATAAATGGACATCCATCTCACTAAAATCTTGCTGGACCATGGATGTTGTTGGACCAGAAAGTGCCGGACTAGAGAGGTTCAACCTGTATTTATACTTCCTGTGCATAGGTATAAATTACTTTCCAAAGTTCAGGGTGATAGAAATCCAGACCCATTATCTTCATACAACCTGCTTTGTCTTTTATTCTTCTCTGCTCCTTTGCATAATCTCACTTCGGAAGAGGCAGACAAAGGAAGAGATGAATCTCTTTTTAACCATGGCCTCATGCCATGACGTCTCCTTCAAGTATTAAAAGTGTGAGGCTGTATATTTAGAGAACTCTTTTGCACCTTATCTGAAGTGATAACTAAGATGAGGATGTAGATGAATACCCGAATCCCAAGGTGATATTGGAAAGGAGGGTGGACATATAACCCTTGGCCATCACCAGATATGAAATCTCCTCAGCCTTCAGCTGAGGTAGTATCTCAGCAGGGGTGTTGGAACTAGTGGTGCTAAGGGTGTGGTTGTACCTCCATCTTGAAATAGTAATAACAACCAAATCATAGAACTGGAAGAGACCTCAGGAGGTCATCAAGTGCAGTCCCCTGCCCAAGGCAGGACCAATCCCAACTAAATCAACCCAGCCGAGACTTAAACCTCTAGGGATGGAGATTCCACCACCTCCCTAGGTAACCCATTCCAGTACTTCACCACCCTCCTAGTGAAATAGTTTTTCCTCATATCCAACCTAGACCTCCCCCACTATAACTTGAGAGTATTGCTCCTTATTCTGCCATCCGTCACTACTGAGAACAGCCTTTCTCCAGCCTCTTCCTGGAACCTCCCTTCAGGAAGTTGAAGGCTGCTATGAAATCCCCCCTCACTCTTCTCTTCTGCAGACTAAACAAACCCAAATCCCTCAATCTCTCCTCATAGGTCATGTGCTCCAGCCCCCTAATCATTTTGGTCTCCCTCCACTGGACCCTCTCCAATGCGTCCACATCCTTTCTATAGTGAGGGGCCCAGAACTGGACACAATACTCCAGATGTGGCCTCACCAGAGCTGAATAAAGGGGGAATAATCACTTCTCTGGATCTGCTGGCAATGCTCTTCCTAATGCAACCTAATATGACAGGGATGGCCAACCTGCAGCCTGTGAGCCACATGCAGCTGTTCCCCCCCCCCCGAAAGTGCAGCTCGCAAAGCCACCCCTGCTTCTTGTGAAGCCGCCCCTGAATCCCTGAAAACGGCCCTTGGCTCCCTGTGCTCACCAGGGCAGGGGAGTCATCCGGTGCGGCCATTCAAAATGGCATCTTCAAGATGGTCGCGGCCAGCGGGAGTCTCATGTGGCCAAAAAGCCTTTAAACGCATTTCTTAAAGGAGCAGTCTTTTTTTTTTTTCTCAACAACTTTGCCCTGGCTCTTTGCGCTGTATCCACTGCTATTTTGGCTCTTTGTCTGGAACAGGTTGGCCACCCCTGTAATATGCCATTAGCCTTCTTGGCTACAAGGGCACACTGTTGACTCGTATCCAGCTTCTCATCCACTCTAATCCCCAAGTCCTTTTCTGCAGAACTACTATTTAGCCATTCGGTCCCCAACCTGTAACAATGCTTGGGATTCTTCCGTCCCAAGTGCAGGACTCTACATTTGTCCTTGTTGAATCTCATCAGATTTCTTTTGGCCCAATCCTCTAATCTGTCTAAATCACTCTGGACCTGCCCTCCAGCATATCTACCTCCCCTAGCTTAGTGTCATCTGCAAACTTGCTGAGGGTGCAATCCATCCCTTCATCCAGGTCATTAATAAAGATGTTGAACAAAACCGGTCCTAGAACCGATCTTTGGGGCACTCCGCTAGAAACCGACTGCCAACCTGACATCGAGCCATTGATAACTACCCATTGGGCCCAAGAGTCTAGCCAGCTTTCTATCCATCTTGGAGTCCATTTATCCAATCCATACTCCCTTAACTTGCTGGCAAGAAAATTGTGGGAGACCGTATCAAAAGCTTTGCTAAAGTCAAGGTATATCACATCCACTGACTTTCCCATATCCACAGAGCCGATTAGAAGCTGATCAGATTGGTCAGGCATGACTTGCCCTTGGTGAATCCATGTTGACTATTCCTGATTACTTTCCCCTCTTCCAAGTGCTTCAAAATGGATTCCTTGAGGATCCCCTCCATGATTTTTTCAGGGACTGAAGTAAAACTGACTGGTCTGTAGTTCCCTGGATTGTCCTTCTTCCCTTTTTAAAAGATGGGCACTACACATTTGCCTTTTTCCAATCATCTGGGATCTCTCCCGATCTCCTTGAGTTTTCGAAGATAATGGCCAAAGGCTCTGCAATGACATTTGCCAACTCCCTCAGTACCCTCGGATGCATTAAATCCAGACCCATGGATTTGTGTATGTTTAGCTTTTTTGAATAGTTCCTAACCTGTTCTTTCCCCACCAAGGACTGTCTACCTCCTTCCCATACTGCGTTGCCTAGTGCATTAGTCTGGGAGCTGACCTTGTCTGTGAAGACAGATGCAAAGAAAGCATTGAGTACTTCAGCTTTTCCCACATCACCTGTCACTAGGTTACCTCCCTCATCCAGTAAGGGCTCCACACCCTCTCTGATCATCCTCTTATTGCTAACATGCCTGTAGAAACCTTTCTTGTTACCCTTCACATCCCTTGCTAGCTGCAGTTCCAATTGCGCTTTTGCCTTCCTGATAACTCCCCTGCATTCTCGAGCAATATATGACTCCTCCCTAGTCATCTGTCCAAGTTTCCACTTTTTGTAAGCTTCCTTTTTGTGTTGAAGCTCACCAAGGATTTCTCTGGTAAGCCAATCTGGTCGCCTACCATATTTGCTTTTCTTACTGCGCATCGGAGCTGGTCGAAGCGGTTGGTGATGACGCAGCTGAACCCTTCTTGCAGGTGTCCGGGCATGGTGGGCCCCTCTTGGCGGGATCCTCCTCCTATGCTGCCCAGGCCCCAGTTCCCTGCTCGCATGTTTTCCTCATTCAGCAACTCCGTTATATTGTTCCAGCAGCTCAGCATCTCACACCACGGTGCCATTGCACAACCAGTACAATAACAAAGTGTGTTCTTGTTCTTAAAACAAAATGGAGCCTATGGAGAGAACTATTTACTGTATACAAAAGCCCTAAGAAATCCTATTTACAAATAGCGGATGAGTACAAAGACTAGCAATGGGATGTAAGGTGGTAAATGTGGGTGATCAGAGAGGGTGTGGGGCCCTTACTGGATGAAGGATGTAACCTAGTGACTGATGATGTGGGAAAAGCTGAAGTACTCAATGCTTTCTTTGCGTCTGTCTTCACAGACAAGGTCAGCTCCCAGACTAATGCACTAGGCAACGCAGTATGGGAAGGAGGTGGATAGCCCTTGGTGGGGAAAGAACAGGTTAGGAACTATTTAGAAAAGCTAAACATACACAAATCCATGGGTCTGGATTTAATGCATCTGATGTGTAATACTGAAGTTACGGGCTTGGTGCAGATATTAAGGTAGAGGTTCTTTCCCTGTGTTTTGCACAAGATCAGAGAAAATGATGATAGTGTTCACTTCTGGCCTTAAAATCTATTTACCTTTGAATAGCAATGCAATCCGAGTGAATACAAGTGAAAAGGCTCACGGGGATGCATTAATAACTGCATTACATTTATAAATAAAATACATTGGTCCTGATCTGTATTGAAATCAACGAAGATGAACACCGGAATGTGTGTAAAGTTCTTCAGCAGGATTTTTCAGGGAACCAGTGCAGGAACAGGGCCGCTGGTGGGAGTATTTCCACATTTTCAAGAAGATCCTTCACTTCTTGTGGTGGTTCTGATTTGTCACTTGAGTAGTTTTTATTTTCCCTTTATACCTTTGATATATCTATAATCAGGACTCTAATCTAGGAAAGCACTTAACGCATCCTTATAATTAAAAAAATGCATAATCCATTGTCTGCAGTTGGACTAACTGTGTACTTGAAGTTAAACATGTGCTAAAATTCTTTGGTGGGTCAGGACTCAAGTGAGGAAAGTTCCAGTGTACATGGCATAGCTCAGGTTCAAAAATGAAAGCAAACCAGAATGAGCAATCTGATTAGGTAGGACTTAGTGCACTACACAGCCCCCATATAGTGAGAGCTGTGCTCAGGATATCAGCTGTTTGTAACATATAACAGAGTTATAATAACAATACTTTTATTTATAAAGCAACCTCTGCCTCTTGCTATGCATTGTTTGTTTAAACAAAGTGAACTGTTTACACAAACATAGCCGTACAAAACAAATAAATAGCATGCTCTTAACAGTCAAACAGATTAGGAACAAAGAAGGAATTCCCACTCTTTCTGTGTTTCTCTCAAACACACAAATACAGAAAGGATGTTAGGGAAGATACATTATTAATAAATATAGGGCCAACAATCATCATAAACTAAAATACTTTGCCATTAAGCAATGCTTGAGGTGCACATAAAAGTGGAAAGACAAATGCTGAGAGAGATGCCAGAAGGAAATGGCTCCCATGCCCAAGGGGCCACTGAGGTAAAAGTATGATCACCTGCCACTGTAAAAGGCCAGAGTGGGGTCCCTGAAAGATGCGTGACCTTACGCTGCAGAAACCAAGCCTAAAGTCAAGGGGAGATTTCCACATTACCCAGAGCCTTTACCAGTCTCTGTTTTGAAAACTAACAAGGTCAATTTAAAATGAAGGCATCACTGTGTAGGAGGTTCTAATGTAAACTACACAGTGCAGGCTCACTAAGATCCCTCTTAGGCAAACAAAATATCAGACAGGCTACCATATTCTGAATGAGCTGCTAGCTGTGAAGCTGCACTGGGAAGAGGGAGTTACAGTATACAAGCCATGTGGTGACAAGGATACTTGTTGCTATTGTGAGTTTGACAAGGCACAGCCTTGCAAAGTGTACAACAGAAATAAACATTTTCAGACCATTTATGTTCCAGGAATAGTCAGAGTGATGCCAGGATTCATTCTTTAAGGTTTAGTGTGATCGTGCGGCAAAGGAGTCACGTCAGGAAGGGAAGCGGAGAGGCATTCATGCTTGCTAAAGTTCTCTAGCTGCACATTGAACTCTTAGGCTGATTTATGCAAAGGAGACAAATGCTCATCTGTCTCTGTATGTGTTCTGAGATTTGTAAAGGAGAAACAGTTTCCAAAGTTACAGCTGCAAGCATAGGGGCTGGAGCTAGGGATGTTGAGGGTGCTACCACACCCCCTGGCTTAAAGTAATAATAACCACCCAAATACATGGTTTCTGTCTTCAGCACCTCCACTATACAAATTGTTCCAGCACCATTAGCTGCAAGGCATCTTGGGAGCTAAAAGAATGAGTGGTGCCATAAGATCGAGGTGGGCAATAAGTTAGAGGCGGTTCACCTGGGTTCACCCCTAGCGGGCCACCAGCACTTTATTTACCTGCACCTCCACAATTACAGCTCCTTGAAGCTCTTGTTGGCTGCAGATTGCCATTCCCTGCCAACAGAAGCTGCGGGAAGTGGTGTTCTGGTCCCCACCATTTCCTGCAGCTCCCATTGGCTGGGAATGGGGATCTGCAGCGAACAGGAGCTCCAAGCAGCCATAATTGTGGAGGTCCAGGTAAAGAAAGCACTGGCAGTCCACTAGGGGTTAACCCTGATGAACTGCCTCTGGCTTATTGCCCACCCTGATCTTATGGCACCACTCATTCTTTTAGCTCCTAAGATGCCTTGCAGTGCTAATCCTGTTGAACTGTGTCCAGCCAATGGGTTGGCTTTTGTCCACTACTGCATAAGATAGTATCTACTTAGTCTGAATGGCTGACAGATCTCAGTATATATATTGCAGGTGGGGGGGAGAGAATATGGAAAGTGTGAATATTGAAAAATGTATCTACTATTGAAACGGAATTAAAAACCTCTGCATACAATTGGAATCCATTAATAGGGACACAGTTAATAGGGCTTTTGCTTAATTGGGATACATGGCTTGGAACTGACTTTTATTGGGACATTACTGAGACCACTTGCTAGATAATATGCATGTTTGGAAGCTGATTTTTAAAATTGTATATGGCCATTTGAGATGGAATTTAAAATGGAAGCCCAATTTTTAAAGTGCTTGGTATGACAGAGGCTGTAGTACTTATGCTTTATCTTTTTAGAATTTTTACGTGTGTTTTGTTATCTAGCAGTGCAGCACAGCTTTAACTGTAATTAAATGTATATACATGCATGTAAAAGGCACACTTACAATGCTATTTAGCATTTATTGTATACTGACTTTTATGTGCATGTCCACTGATTATCTGCAAAACTTTCAGCAAATTATTCTTAAATGCGTGCCTGATTCTTTTAAATTTCTTTAGTCCATTTATAGTTCCCTAATGTTTCTGCAAGGTAGAGACCTGAAAGTCGGTAATGAGGATCACTGTGTTTTGTTATGCTTTTCTCTTAATGGAACTATCTCTAGTAACTACATTCCCTGTGAGCCTCTGGAGTGTTTAGAAAGTGCAGAGCACATAATGGGTGATGTAAGTAATCCAAATAATAATAACCTTCTGCATAGGTGAAATTATCTAGGTGGTAGTGGAAGTTAAATCCTAATGAAAATAGAAAAGAGCATAAACTCTGGCAAATGAAGTGTAAAAATATAATTGGTAAGGCTAAAAAAGAATTTGAAGAACAGCTAGCCAAAGACTCAAAAATTAATAGCATTTTTAAAGTACATCAGAAGCAGGAAGCTTGGTAAACAACCAGTGGGGCTATTGGATGACTGAGATGCTAAAGGAGCATTCAAGGATGATAAGGCCTTTGTGGAGAATTCTTTGCATCAGTTTTCACTGCTGAGAATGAGGGAGATTCCCAAACCTGAGCCATTCTTTTTAGGTGACAAATCTGAGGAACTGTCCCAGATCAAGGTGTCATTAGAAGAGGTTTTGGAACAAATTGATAAACTAAACAATAAGTCACTGGGACCAGATGGCATTCACCCAAGAGTTTTGAAGGAACTCAAATGTGAAATTGCAGAACTACTAACTGAAGTTTGTAACCTATCCTTTAAATCAGATACTGTACCAAATGAATGAAGGAGAGCAAATATGACATCAATTTTTAAAAAGGGCTCCAGAGGTGATCCTGGTAATTGCAGGCTGATAAAACCTGATTACAGAACTGGGTGATTAGGTTGAAATGATAAATAACAGAATTGTCAGCCACATAGATGAGTAATTTGTTGTGGAAAAGTGAACATGTTTTTTGTAAAGAAAAATCATGCCTCACCAGTCTACTAGAATTATTTAATGGGGTCAACCAGCATATGGACAAGGGGGATTCAGTGGATATAGTGTACTCAGATTATCAAAAAACCTTTAACAAGATCCCTCACCAAAGCAGAGTAAGCCATCATGGGATAAGGGGGAAGGGCCTCTCATGGATTGATAACTGGTTAAAAGATAGGAAATACAGGGTAGGTCGACATTTTTTGCTATGGGAGAATGTTGTATCTTTTATAGTGAATCATACAGATATGTAAAGTGGGAACTACATGAGACCATGAGAAGTGTGTGTCAAGGGAGCAGTATTGTAGTCTAAAAGTTTGGTTATTACTACAGAGACAGTTTCTTGTTCCTCATTGCTAGTTGTACATATATTGAATATTCTGTGTGTCAGTGCTTTTGTAATTCTTACGCATGTTTACTTTTGTTTGACAAAGTCAGGATGGTAAGAAAAGAATAACAAAAAAATCTTAATCCTGGGAAATGTGGTACACTCCTAGTCTGGGATGCTTTTAATGGGATTTGGGGGCCCTCACCACAGTTCAGAATCAGGTTCACAGTGAAATATTACAAGCAGATTACCGTAATGATTGGCAGTACTATAGCTCATATCCCAGATTATTACAGAACATATTTGACTTGTCTTTGGACTAGTGGCTGTAAACAAACTTTATGGGACCAGGGGAAACTTGAGCACACTTATGATAATTAGACATCTGGCTAATTAAAATCATGCTGGACAATAGATGTTGCCGCACCAGAGAGGATGCCAGTCTGGTTTGGAAGTTTTCTGCATAATCAATTTCAACTTGATAGCACCTTGCTATAGGGAGCTAATGGGGAACGAAATAGACTCCTCACTTTGACATAGGATCTTTATAGACCTCATACAGCCTTACATACAGCTACAGTGAAGTTGTTCAGCAACTTGAACCCCAAACAAACTATCCCCCTGCTGGTTTGGTTAACATTTGGTTAACATCATTCATCTAAACTGGCCTATACTTATGATAGAAACTTCTATCCATCCTGTCTCACCCAAGCTCTGGAGTCATGGAAAAGTTGAGTGGAGGAGGATCAGATAACAAATGGACAGTGGGGCAGTGTCACCTTTCTGGGGGAAATTGCTTTGGGTAAAATAAAATAAAGACTGACTGAACCATGAGTTGGATGCGATGGATCCCAGACCTACATTTCACCCCATAACATGTCAAGGTATTCCTATTGCTTTGTACTGTGTGTAAGACTTGACTTCACATTACTCTGTCTATGGCTGTTGTTTTGCACAGCAATTATTTAGGCATCAATGGTGGAGTCTTGTCTGTCTGTTGTGCACAGGCCCATGGAGAACAATTTGGAAAGTCCATATTGTATATAATTCTTTCCTCCTCTTTTCTCCCCGAGATCTTAACTGTTTGACCATGTCACTGGAATTAACAGTGTGTTTGGAATACTCCAGGCCTCATTTGCATTAATACCAAGGCGTTGTTTTAAAAATCACTCCTTTAACTGTTTGGAAGTGTCCGCGCCTCGTGATGTTTTCAATTTGTCACTAATCTACAAGTGCCCCAATACAGTTAGTGGGTAAGAGCCTCCTGTGTAGTGCTGAGCACCCTCAGCATCCACTGATTTCAGTGGAAATTGAGGACAATCATCACCCCTGTGGGAGAGGTCATTAGGGAATGCTACAGGCAGCTGCAGCAGAGAAATGTAATCAGTGCTGATGAAAGCAATCGGTGGCTGTATGGAAAATCTGGCTTTGTTATTGGGTTTGGGTTGAGGGACTGACTTTTGAGGAAAGCATGCAGTGAATTGATGTATTACCCACACTAAGCTCTGTTAGAAAAGAACAAATTAAGGTTGCAAAGGCAAGCAAAAGTTGGAAAGTTCCAGAATTAATGTTGCCTGTGCTGTGTTCATTTGAACCCTGTGTCATTTGCATTATGATACAGTCTTTCATTAGGACCTGTTTTTTTTCCGAGTACGTAGCATTATATACCTCTTCATATATTCAAACAATAGCTCCCCTTGGCTTCAGCTGTAATTGGGAGTGCTCACACTCTTAGCCTTCCAGCCAGTCCCAGTTCCTCCCTCCCAGCTCCTTGTCCTCTCTATATCACCACTCTTCCTCCATTGACTTCCAGTCCTAGACTCCCTCCCCAGGTTCCTGATGCAATCTGTCTTCCCACAACCCCTTATCCATGTCTCATTTACTAGCTAGCCCTGGTTCTCCCCCAGCTCCTTGTTAGCTTTGTCCTCTCCTTTTCCCATTCCCATTCTTTTCCACTAGTTTCCAGTCCCAGTCCTCTTGTTCCCCAGCCAACTGGTTCCTCCCTCCGTTTCCTTCACCATCTCCTATCCAGAGGAGAGGGTGGGCTGGACTCTTGCTTATTTTCATCTGGTCCACAGTGCCACCTTACCCTGTGAGGCTAGAGCTGCAAGGGCTGGCTCACCGTGCTGTGGTACTAAAGCTGTTCAGAAAACAGCTAGCCTTGCCTCATTCTTGGAAATGGCTAAACCGTTGTGGCTGACATTTTCCAAAACATTCACCCTGAGGCCCATAGTCAGTGTAGAACATTTTATCCCAAATGGTTAAAGGTTAGAGAAGTCAGAATCAACTGAAAACAGGATTTCATACCAGAAAGTGACAGGCTAGCTTTATAATCGGTCTTGCTTTCTTTGTCTGCCATGTATTTCATGATAATAGCAGTCTTAGATGATGATCCAGCACATGTTGTTCATTTTAAGAACATTTTCACTGCAGGCTTGAAAAAATGCAAAGGAGGTACTAATGTGAATTTTCTAAAGACAGCTACAGCACTCAACCTAAAGTTTAAGAATCTGAAGTGCCGTCCAAAATCTGAGAGGGATGAAGTGTGGAGCGTAATTTCAGGAGTCTGAAAAGAGCAACACTCTGAGCCTAAATCTACAGAATTCAAACCACCAAAAAAGAAAATCGATCTTCTGCTGGTAGCATCTGACTCAAATGATGAAAATGAACATGCAGTGCTTAGCTCATTATCAAGCAGAATCCATCATCAGTATGGACACATGTCCCCTGGAATAGTGGTTGTAGCAGCAAGTCCGTAACAGTTAATTCCTTATATCACCTCCTGTTCATAATATAATTGCCAGCCCTAGATCTTTTTATTGAGTGACTAGATATATTAACAGTATCCATTAAAAATAAAGGGGAAAATCTAATGCTGCTTTGGAATTTCTCTCTGGAGTTTCTGGGTAGCTGACAGGAAGACTGGAGCAAGCAAATTTACAAGGGATTCAATTTTATGGAGACTACTACCATAGAGGTTTAAGAGGCACCTATTTAAATACTCCAACACACACATTATATTATGCAATACATATTTACTATTTCAAATTGAAAATTAGGCCATAACTGGGCTGCTTAAGGTCATCCAATGTGTGATGTCTCTAGTGTCTCCAATTTCTCAGTACTATGTTTAAAACACAAAACCATCCTTCCGTCCTAAATGACTAAAATCAGCAGGCAAACTTAAGCATTCTAGTGAGTGCTAATTGAACTCCAAGCTTCATGCCGGTTTCATTGATTTATTTTTTGTTTGCTAAATGTCATTTTCTCACCTCTCCCTTGTTTGTTAGTTTACACTCCAGAGAGCTAACAATAATTTTCAAAAAAAAAAAAAAAATCTTTCAAAAAACTCCCATACATCAAAACTCTCTACTTTTCTGAGAAAATTCTAACCAAATATAAAACAGAATGACTGAGTTTGGCCCAAGAAAATATCATGAAATAAGACATGTGTGCACGTACATACACTCAAACAAAAACTTATCAAAAGAGCATCTCATTTGGATTGGATCTGATACATTGTTGTGGCAGTTTATCTTGTACTATATAGAATATGAGCAAACACAAACGTCTGGGACTATGCTATGCAAGGAATTTTGAAAGGCAGTTGCAGTTTTCCATCCATAAATTTTTCTCTTGTGATTGCTACACCATGAAACCTATTTAATCATAGAGAGGTTTGTGGTTAAATCTGCTGTCACAATACTATACAGGGAAAGTCGTCCTGCTGAAATAGCATCAGAATATGTCATCTTGGAACCACTCACAGACAGATATAAAAGTTTCTTAGGCTGTCTCTTACAATATGTATTTTGCAGGACATTTCCATTATTATTCACCATAGCATCTGCTTTTAATCACTTCCGGTGACAGTGTCTTGACTGCCTCCCTAGGGTTGACCCTGAACTCTGATCACTCCTAATATTGAGACATATCCCCTAATATCAAGTGTGATTTTTGACTGACATATGAAAGCAGGTTTTATCAAGCTACTGGCTCAGTGCAGGCTGCTTATATTGTTTCCACAAGGGCTGCATCTTATACTATGAATATTTGTTCTTGACCTGTGTCCAGAAAACAACTGTTTTTCTTCTCCTCCTCCTCCTCTTGATAAAATTGTAAGCAATCTAAGAGGAGGCTGTTAAATAAATGCCAGGTTGGAAAAAGAAGCCTTCTAAGAGAAGCAGCCACCAGCACAAATGCCACCCCATTTAGTGGGATATTATAGTTTCAGATATCTCACGGGGTTACTAGTTGCAGAGGCAATAAAAATCTTCCTCTAAGTGATTTGTGAATTATTAAATTTCTTTCAAACTGCTCTATTACTCATAAGAACTGTATCAATCAACAGAGAGAGGTAAATTACTGGATCATTCAGAAAATATTGTTGCAGCTGAAGAATCAATGCTAATTGAATCATTAGGGCATTATTACATGAAACACAAATAGCTTGGGATGATAACTCTTTGCTCTATTTGATCTATAGTCTACAAAGAAGACATTACGCCAACATTTGCAGTGCTTCATTGTTCCACTTACAAACATCATATCAGTATAATTAGTGACATTGTGGTTTTAAATCTCTTCTTCTATCCCACACTTAAAATACCCGAACTGACCTGAGAGTGATTGCATCCTAGAAAGCATCCCTTTTCTTGCCTTTTGGTCAGTTTCATAAGGCTTGCATGGGTGCAGCTAAGTGTGTTGTTTGGCTCCTGGACTGGTATGGTTGAATGTTTTTATTCACTTTGCTCAGTTGCTTAAACCTGTCACAGCTCTCTTTAATGCAGTGGTTGAAACAAGGTGGGATACAATGGAAAGTTTTTTATACACATAGTTCTAATATTGCATAACAACAACATTGGCCTACATTAAAGAAACTTGCTACTTTGGGTCTCCCATAGATGTGGTTTCATCATCACAGAACTGCGAGCCAAGAAAGTTTAACATTAACGCTGAAGCTGAAAGGTGTGGACGTTGTCAGTAGTTCTGAGCTCATCAAATTGCAGTCAGTCAGGATGTATAGTGGTATGTGATCTGCTTCGTTGCACCCGTTTGCTTTTAGGTGCAAATAACCATATGCAGTCTGCTAGACTTGATGGCTGCAGGATTAAGAGAGCATATCTGCTTTTTACCCATTGCAGCAGCAACGTGTCTTGACTGAGACACAGTAACAGAGCAACAGTCTGTACATACCTATGCATTTATGGGTGATAGAGTGTGTGTGGGGAGGGAGTAATTGTGGTGAGAAGTGTGTGTGTGTGTGTGTGTGTGTGTGTGTGTGTGTGAGAGAGAGAGTTCTGTGGGTGAGTAATTATTTGCTTGGGCAGTTGGGAATGTGTGCGCCAGAGGACCTGTGTGGTTCTATGTGTGGGAATCGGTTTTGGATATTGAGAGGTGTCTTTGACTTTCCTACTTTCCCCCTTCTCTTCTTAGAAATATCTTTGAGAGAGAACTTAGGTGTTTGTAACACTAGCAGGATTTGGCTACAAGGTGCATATTTCCTCTCGTCTTGTCCCAACAATAAACTCTGCTGGTGAAATGAAACATGTTACCAAACGTTTCCTGATACTTCTCATCCTGTTGGACAAGGGGGATCATTGTACTGGCTGAGATGACTTCTATATCAAGATGACCTCTTCTGCACCATTGGAAGGTCAGAAGATACGTGACTGTGTCTCTGGGTGTGTGCATGTGTGAGAGCCCTTGGGGAATTGTGTGAAGTAAGTCTGAAAAATAAAGCATGTCAAAGGAATGACACAGCCCACTGTACATTTTCTAATTCTGAAGTTTGCTCAGTGCATTAAGAAGATTAATGAATGAAAGGGGTGGGTGCCAGCAAAGGACTGGAGTGTTCCTTTTGAAGCTGCAGCGTTAATGTAATTTCATGGGTAGAGCAATGCAACTGCATCACTTTTCCTTTTTTTTTTTCTTTTGAAATAAACATTGTGTTTTGTATTCACGCTGATGGCTCTGCCACAACCTTTCTGGGCTGTTTGCCTGCCCGCTCAACGCATCAGCTGAGAAATGTATAAAGTGCTTTTTCTTTTTCCCGCCCTTTCCACATTCCTGCTTCTCATCAATGCCGCAAGTGAGTACTCCCCAAGCTCCATAGTCACAATGGTGCTGCAGATGCTCCTCATCAAAGGCTTGTGCTAAAGGTCACAGGCTGCAGAGGGGACACAGACCAACATGGCCACAATACAAATGCACGCGTTCAAGCCAGCAGCTATTGGGAATCTTTTTGAATTTGGTAACATCCAGATCCATAAAATTCATGGCATCCTATGGAGACGATCTTGCATTTATATAGCACTTTTAATCCAAATGGATCCTAAACAAAGTTTGAAAAATGTAGTGTAAAGGAATACAGTTGACGAGTCAAATGCAGCCACTTCCTGAGCTGAAACACAGCCACTGTTTAAAAACACACAGCAATAGTTTAGAACAGTTTAAGAGGAAAAATTACCAAATAAAATCTCAGGGGGAATGTCAAGTAAGGTAGGAATAACTCAAGTTGAAAGTTGGCTAGGACACCACATTTAACAATCATACTCTGAATTTACAGAACATGGATGAAACAAAGGTCTGATCTAGAGCCCACCAATATTGATGGAAGTCTCCCCAATGTTGTCAGAAACTTTGGATCAGATCCCAAGAGATCAGACCATTAAATTGTTGTGGTGTTAAAAAAACAGCACTCCCATCTACAAAATGCCACTTCATAGCATTGGATGAACATTAAATCCTCATCAGCACTTGTAGGCTTTTATTGGAGGGTTCCCACCTGCATAGTGACCCAGCTCTACTCAATTTAGTTTGAGAGCTAAATAGTTCCCACCAGTTATTAATCTTTTAAATATGATCCAATAACTAGCCATGTTTGGGCATTTCTTTTGTGGCTGTTCAATAAAGTCTGTTGCCAGTTTTTACAGACATATATAATGTTTACCTCACTGGCTTGCAGCTGATCATTATTCCATTCATGTTAACGGGAACATGATTAGGTCCATAATCTAAAGAGAGAAGTTTCTGAAGGGCTCAGAGGAAAATAAAAAGGATTTTATCCTCTCCTGCCAGTTGATGACAAGCTTTGTGCCTGTGGAGAAATGAGACAGAGGATTTGATGTCTTGACTGTCCTTTCTGTTCCCCAACACTGTATAATCTAGAAACATTGCAACTGATGTCTTAAAAATAAATATAAACAAATAAAATGAAAACACCACTTTTCAACATAGAATAAGGGGGGAGGGGAATCACATTTCTCAGATCCCTTTACTTGTGGAATTCAGGACTTTTCTGGTTCAAAATCTGCCCAATTTGTGTTCTTTCACAGGAAAAAATTCAGACTTTTCAAATTTCTGGTCTTTAAGTTCTTTTAATGTGTCTTAATGTTTCTCTTGTTTCTATAATAGGGACTCATTGCTTACAGATGAAAAGAAAGAAAGGATCAGAGAAGTGAGAATTGTGGTCAGGGAAAGCAGAAGTGTCTAAAAACCATTCAGAATTTCTGCCTAAATTTCACACTTTCACACAAGCAGTTTTGGACCAAGAAAAGTTATTTTTAAACAATGAGTGTTTGTTGCAAATTTCAAAAAGTGGCACTTCAGTCAGCTGAGATCTGTCACTTGTTCAGAAGACTAAGTCCTCCCAACTAAACTAAATTTGAGATGGTCTTGTCTCCCATGCAGTTTCACTTCATGAACTTGGAATGATCCAAATACTCTTAGAGTAAATTGCTGCTGCTTAAAAGATGCTGATGCCCATCCAAAAATATTTATCTCCTAAAAGCGACTTTGAGATGCTATAGACTGTCTAATTTATAGCCAGAACATAAGAATGTAAGAAATATGAGGAACAGGAAAAAGTTGCGCAGATCTTTATTTAGATTTTTACCTTACCTTCCTGTTTTTTCACACTATTCCTCAATCCCTCGTTTCTTAAAAAACAAAATCTGGAAATTTCTTGTATTCATATGTGTTCAGTTTAAATGCTTCATCTAGTTACTAGATGTGGACCCTTGAAATTCTGATCTATTTCTCTAAGTACATGAATGATCAAATCTGGGGGATTGATCCATGTCTATCCCTCCAGATAACTCTCACTTATGGTTGCACCAGATTTCTTAGACTGGATGCAAATTGTCTGGCCCATTCAGACACAAATCTGGCCTGAATCCAGACTGAGTTTCTGGGATATTTAAATAATTGTTCATACCATTCAGAACTTCTCTTTGGGTGGACAGCCAGTGACCAGCTGTTCTATTTCTTCCGCATAATCCTGCAATAAACTTAAAAAACAATAAATAGTCTGGCAGCACCTTAGAGGCTAACAAAACATGTAGCTGGTATCATGAGCTTTCGTGGGCACAACCCTCTTCTTCAGATGACTAGAGTTAAGGGGTCCAGGAGACAAATAAATAGCAGAGAAAGAGAGGGGATAGGGAGGGAAAGAGAAGGGGAAAAATATATTGTCAGCTAGAGTGTCCATGGTAAATGAAGCGGATAGAGTGGGTTCTAAGTACTCTAAGTACCTGGTCCTTGGCTTTTTATGTCATTAGGGTGAGGAATGTAGTGGGCCATCTTGCAAGTTGCTGTACCCTGCAGAATTCCCTGACCCCTTTCTTCTTCCTCCTTCCCCCAGTTAAAAAGTCTAGCTGGGATCAACAGCAGCAGTGGACTTTCCACTCAACCTCTTGCCACACATTTCAGAATTTGATGGAACCAGTTATGATTGGGTCTTATAAAGCGAACTTGATTTTGAAGGTTCCCTTTGGATCCGTGGTTTCCTACCTGTGAATGACTACACTGAGGGAAACATTTCAATTTGATTGTGAATTGAAGTTGTTCCCTGAGCTGTGTGACCTGTGACTTTTTAAATTTAAATGTTTCAGTCAGCTGCATCATTATGAGGTGGTGGTAGGGAGCGCTATCTCTCCATTGACTTTCCCCTACACTACTGCCCAAGCATCACAGGAGTAACTATGATGTCAGCTGGGAGTGCTCTCTGTACCTGCTGCATTTTCCTGTAACAGCTGCTCCATACCTCTGTACCGGCTGGTCACTTGCTGTATTGCAGAAGAGGTCGAAGAATGTAAAGCTGGAAAAATAACTTTTTTTGTTTTGGTAGCTGAATCGATAAACCTGGAAAAAATCATTTGGGATCATCCTGAAACAAATTTTGTTTTTTGTTTCTGTTTTGTTTCCTCTTGGGATGTTTTTAACCTTATAATTTGTTCATTTTAAATAACTTAGCAATATTTTTAAACAAAACATCATTAGAAATATCTCAATGTTTTTACTTTAAAATTCCCCCACCCTAAAAAAACCCAACTTATTTGCCAAATTAGACCTGAGATTGTGAAATTTTGGTTGTTCAAAAAAATGTACCCATCCTTAGTTGAAAGCAGTTGTAGCTGATCCATTGCCTGGTTTCCTTCCAAGCTAGGAGAGGACAGGTAGAACATCATAGAAATTCAGCTAGTTGTGCCAGAGGCTAGGGGAACACCTGGCAAAGTATGACTCAGTTCTCCCACATACCACCAACTAGAACAGCTCAGAATAAGGGAAGAGGAGAAGCCAACAATTAATTATGGCTTCCTGATTCTCTGTCCCAGTCCTAGTTCAGATTAGAACAATCTAGGGGGCTGCACTAATTTGTGTCAGCTGGCTATGATCCGTAAGGGATATATGATAGCTGGAGATAGCCAAACTGTATCTACCTTCCCTTTCCTGCCCCCTGTGTCTCCTGCTACAGAGGCTGTGGGGAAGGAGGTATAGGAACCAGCCATGCCAGCTCAATGCCTGCTGGGAAATCTTCCATTCTAAGGGAAATTCGCAGCAGTAAAATTGAGGGAAGTTTCAGGACACAGAATCTGTCCCAAAATACTGGTTGTGACCCTCGTGACTTTTTGAATAAGCATGTTTAAGCCACAGCTGAAAAGGCAGGTCTCCACTGCTGCAGAAGACAGTAAAACTGTGTGTGGTATTAATGCTGTGACATTGAAATGCATCATTATGCAGAGCCGCATGCATTGTCATACACGGTCTCTGGAGTTTGGTGCCCTGTGGGGTCAGACATAGACTCACATTTTTTGGCTTCCTGTTTGAAAATGGGATACAAGACCATATTAATTAAAGCTACAGGTTTCATAATTTAGATACAGAGCTACATCTCAGGCCAATGTGAGAGCTCAGTACATACCTTAGATCCAAGTCTGTCTCTTTCATTTCTCTCTTGATTTTTCTTTCCCTCTTTTGCAAGCAAGAGAGAGAAAGGAAAAACAAAATTAATTTCAATGGAAAAATAATAAAAGGGGAAGAGAAACTTATGGAGATAAGAGCATCCTTAAGCATTTAAAACCATGTCTATATCCAAGGGCTTTCCTCTGCTCAGGTATTGCCAGGGCATCCTTCACTGACAGAAGCGCCTCTCCTACAAGTCTGTCTCGGGGATGATTCAGATTGAGAATTTTAACACCGTTGAGCTATTTTGAAATCAATAGGCACCTAAAATGACTCAGTCTGATTTTCCATTTCAGGATCGTTATCCATCACATTTTGCATTCCTTCACGTATTGTTTATGCTACACATTCCTCTAATTTCACCCACTATATTTTAGTCTTCTTTATAAGTAATAATAAATCTAGTTGGGGCCCTCACCTCCCCCCACCTCCGTCACATATTGAAGAAAGAACAAACCCAGTCTCGGTGGTGGAATGAACGGAATCTCTCTAATCTGTTTCCAAGGAACATTTAGGCCAACGAGCAAGAAAGTGTTGCCTTCCATTGTAATTAAGCTGTGCTCCAACTCCATGCACCCAGAAGCCAAACATACAGAAAAGCATACAAGTGAGATGTCGGTTCTTGAGTAGCGTGGAAACTGATAGGTGATGTTTGCTGGCAGTTGACATCTTGGATAGGAAAAAGATCATAACAGAAAGGTGGTGGCTGATGAGGGAGAGCTACTGGTAGCATACAAAATCCGTTATCCACATGTAAGGCGCTCTCAGTCTGAGAGTTACCAGTTATGCTCTGGCAGTGCCGTTGGTCTCTCAACATTTCCTAATAGTTGAGTTCATGCAAAGAGTAATGGGAGAGGACACTTCTAACACTGCATTATCCTTGCAAGTTATGGCACCGATAGTTTTAACAGAGAGAAAAGGCTTTGATTAGTTATCTGTGTGCGCATTTCTGCTTATTGGTCAAATTTGAGATGCTTAGTCAATGGAAATTTTAACGTAAGTAAGTAAAAATAAATTTAGGTTTTCAAATGTGCGTACCTAGAATTAGACTCCTAAATCCAAACATCTAAACAAGTGACCTTATTTTCAAAAATTCAGTAGGAGCTGCTAGGAGCTCAACACTTTCCAAAATCAGGCCATTTACCTACGTGTCTAAATCAATAGACACTTAATTTTAGGCACTTCTATTTTTAACATCATAGCTATACTCTACAGTTGTGATTTTAAAATTTGCAGACACTACTAATTTCCAATGCCAACTTCTGACTCCCCTTAGAAATAATATTGGTAATACTTGCTGCTTCTGCAGATCAGTCTATCACATGTATCACCATTGCATTTAACTGCAAAACAATTTATATGAGTTTTTCAAAGCACTTTATTAATCTTAGCAAATTAGTTCCTCTGAGGTAAGTCAATAGTAGTATCCTCTTTTTTTTTTATTATAGATGAGGAAATTGTGATAAAGATTAAGGGGACTGACAAAAGAAACACCAGGAGTCTGTGACAGCAGCAAGAACAAGTAGTCTTGACTCCCTGTCATTTGCAAATAGTTAATGTAAACCTTTCTCTTTTATATTACTAAACTATAGAACTTATTGGAAAATCACAAATTTTTTCCTCAAAAATATTTCAGATGAAGGCATTGTGTTCAAAATTTTTACAAGAACACTAAGTGAAATAAAATGTTTTTTTCAAATTGACATTTTCATTGCATTGGTCTTTTAAAAATAGAGATTTTTTTTAAATTCTTCTATCTCTTCCTTTTACTTATTTCAATTTCTTTCTTTTTCCACTGGAAAATGGAGGGTATGGATATGAAAAGGGAGAGAGAATTTTCGGGTTCCCCCCCCCCCACTGTTTTCACTGGACAAATGTGAGGAATTCTTTAAAATTAATTTAAAAAATGATAAACAATACTTTCTCTTACTTCTATTCAATTTTTCACATTTTCCCAGTGGTAAAGTTAAAATGAAAATATGAAAAAGTGTTTTACCCTCCACTTTCTCTTACTTTTATCTTTTCCTCTCCTTTCCACATGAAAATGGGCAGTGGAGGAGGGCTGGCTTTAAAAACAAATTTCAATTATTTATAAAAGCCAAAAAAAAGTAAAAACAGATTTTTGCCCTAAAAATTTACAATCAAAAAAAGAAAAATATAATTGAAATTTTTCCTTAAAAACATCATTTTATACAAATTAAAATTTTTTAATTAAAATATTTTTGTTGAAAGTGTTATCCAAATGTACTGTATAGCGAAGGAAACAGAACAATTAGCTCTTTGTGTTCTCAAGCGTTATTTTTCCAGTTAGTATGTAAGCCCTCCTAAATAAACTGAGTCAGGACAGCTACTTCACTCTCAGTTTTGCTACAGATAATTAGAATATGTGACTAAAGAGCCCTATTTATTTATCTGGTATTTAATGGCATTTGTAGGTGTTTGGGTTCAATGAGTAAATCTTCAGTGTAAAATAAAAATGAACCACAACTAAAGGCAGGGTTATACATTTGGACCTTGTTGTTTGATTGCTTCCAAAGTCATATCACATCCTCAAATTTGTTGTTGCACCCAAACCTTTGCATCTCAATGACACTCAAAGGGAGGGAATGACCCTTCCAAACCTCATTTGGATACATGGCACTCTGTAATGTTTGCTTAAACACATTACTTAAGCAAGTAGCACTGACAAGACAAATGAGCCTTAGATATCGGCGGGGTTGTCAGTGTAAGCAGTTTTGTGCTGTTCCAAGTGCTCTCTGGTACAAATGCATGTGCAGATCTGAATTCATACAAAAGACCCAAAACTTCTGTTGAGTTTCTCTAAAACTTCTTTCCCCTACCACCATTTTCTTGTAGCTATTTCTTTCTTTTTCTTTAGCCCCTGCCTCCTCCCCCACCCCCAGTCCTGCCTATATTTTATAGCTTCCTACTGCAAATGCCCCCAAGGACTAGCATTGATGAAAGGTTTGAAGTTATTGCAACAAATCCCTCACCATAAGGGATCTTCACTGCTTTCACTGTGCTGCACATCATCACCATTCAGGACTTTATGGCAACAGCAAGAATAGAGCTCTGACCAAATTGCGCCAAAAGTACCTGCTGCTCTATCAGGCCTCACCACTTGAGCTAAAAAAATGTTGTCAGGGGTTAGCAGCACTATAAGGGCTATTGCACACAAGTGAGAAATTCTGATTCCATTCAGTAAAGACCAATTGTGTAACACACACACTAGCCAATCACTTATAGCGTATGGTAACTACTGCCAGGCCTGCTGTTTGCTGGCTGACCATCATTGTCACTGTACCCTGTTCTCTAACACTGTGGTTTTCAAACACTGATTGTTCTCCTTGTCAAGGGCTGAAATACTTTGGCCCCTTTTATCTTAAGTCTTAAGTGCAAGAGTCTGGCTGCCACCTCATTTGTGATATCTGACATGAGCAGGAGAATTTGGCATTGAGTGAGTCATGGGTGTATGGACTGCTGCAGTTTTGACAATCTACTTCTCTTAGTGAGTGAAACAATTGTACCTCATGATGGAAATTGCTGAGACATATTCATGGATTCCAAGGCTAAAAGGGACCATTGTGATTATGTTCTAGTCTGCCCTCCTGTGTAACACAGGCCAGAGAACTCCCTCAAAATCATTCCCAGGACAGATCTTTTAGAAAAAAAAACCCCATCCAATCTTGATTTTGAAATAGTCAGTGATGGAGAATCCATCATGACTCTTGACAGATTTTTCCAAGGGTTAATTACTCTCACTGTCAAAAATGTATGCCTTATTTCCTGTCTGAGTTTTTCTAGCTTCAAACTCCAGTCATTTAGCATGTGTTATACACTCTGCTAGCTTCTTTTTTCTTATATGTTTGTGAACAAGGTATTTCTAATGTATGGAAAAAGTGAAGTAGTTTATTAAAATGAAAGCCCCAAATTATTTCTACTTGGGGGACAGTCAGTCAGTGCGAGGAGCAATTGTTATTTTAGGTATTTCTTAAATCAAAATATTGAGACTTGATAGTGAGATATATGCCTATGTCTGCACCACAGAAATATCCAAACAGCACTGATTCATCTCTCTAAATCCTGACCCAGAATATAGCAGAACCTGGGATGGAATGTCTGAAAACAGTATCTTCCCTGGTCCTTCTGAAGTCCTTGTTAGGAGTTCCAAGAGGGTGTCCTCATGACATTAGGAAGAGCTCACAAGGCATCTTAATGATTTGAGAAAGAATAAACTGTGAATTGAGGATGATGACTCTAAATAGCTTTAGTTGCTGAAAACTATAGAAGATTCTGAGAAACTTCAGATAGATTTATGAGCATTGAGGAAGATTTATTTTCTATCTTGGTGCCTATATGACTCTCAGAATTTGAGCATCTTTAAATGTGAGATCTCCCTGGTCTGGCACCCTCAGGACCTGAGTGGTCCCAAACAAGGGAGTTTGCTGAAACGGGAAATCAAGCCTCAGGCTCTCCTAGGGCTCTCCTGCTGGCTGTGGCCCCAGCCAGTGCGCTGCCATCAGCCTGCCTGCTGGGCTCTGCTGACCCCAACCCACTGGTGGGGCTCCTCTCCAGGACACTGCCATCACTCCGGCTGGTGAGGCTCCATGCCCACACCTGGCGGACTCCACGCCCCGACCAGTGGGGCTCAGTGCCCCCAGCCTCACTCCAGCCAGCGAGGGTCCATGCACCTGGCCAGTGGGGCTTCTCTCTGGGCTCCCTGCCCTCAGTAAGTGGGGCTCCTTGCCCCCCAGCCCCTGGCCCCACTCCAGCTGGCGGGGCTTCCTGCCCCGGCTGGCAGGGCTTCCTGCCCCAGCCTCCAGCCCACTGTCCAGGCTCCCTGCCCCCAGGCCACTTGCCCTGTGGGCCGCCAGGGCTGTCAACCTCTGCAGCTTGGGATCTCTGGCCCAGCAACATCTGTGGTACTGCCAGACCATGGATGTTGCCTGACCAGAGAGTCCTGGACCACAGAGGTTTAACCTGTAATGCTTCTTTTCTCTCTCTGTGTTATCTGGAAGAAAGGAAAGTATTTCCTTCCACTGGGCAGAAAGAAACAGAATAAAAGCCCTTCCCTTTCACACTGTCTACAGGGAAACACCCCTGCTCCTTCCATTTCTCCCATGTGGCACGCACATACATACACAGGTGCCTGTTTACACAAGATAGTTAGCAAATGAGTTTTGTAAATGACCTATCTTTTCTGCATACACACTGCACCATAACACCCAGGTAATGTAAGACTTACAGGAACCTCCTCGCAATGAATACTGCCATTTCGCAGACTTTTCCTCTTATTACCACAAATAACAATAAAAGCATTCACATGAAAGATGTAACAAGCTGTTGCTTTGGCATGCCGTCTGGAATCTCTTTCCACATAACCATTATGCACCTGGACTGTTCTTAAAAAATAAAAAATAAATAACACACCACAGCAAGGATTGGAATAAATAATACACCCACATAAGGAAAGGATTACAGCATACATTTTCATTGATAGCTACAGGACCCTGAGAACATCACATGTATGATCCGTAAGTCCACTGAGTGCTTTGGAGTCATGTCAGACAAATGCTTTCAATTTTTTTTTTTGACCTCCCACTGGAAAGCTTTCCTTGATCAGGGAAATCTTTAGCCAACATGAGGGAAAATGTTTTCTGATCAATAGAGGACCCAGTGGCCTGGAACTGTCCAGACATCCTCCTCAATATATCTTTTTCAGGAGTCTTAGCTCATCATTTCCCAAAGCATTGTCTTTTGCTTGTAGGTGAAGCATTCTGGGCTTTTCTGAATAAGAATATATTGCTGGACTTGCCATACCAGATCAGGCTGTTGGTCGATCAAGTCCAACATCAGTCCTCTGGGAGTGAGGATTATTGGATGCTTCAAAGGCAGCTGGAATAGCCCTATAATGCACATAGCCTGTTGTGCAGTTACCTCTGGGAGGTGACTCATGGAGCAGTTGTAATAGCCTAAATCTGGCATTTTGAACATAATACTTTTACCTTGCATAGCTCCAGATATTATTGATAGTCAAAGTTATCTAACTGTGCTATTATTTGTCTTTTAACTTCCTCCTGTGAAAAGTGAGTTCCACAGATTTATTATATAAAGGATAAAAAAACCTGTTGTTTGTTTTAAAGTCTAGTCTTGAATTTTAAAATTCTCCTTATTCTTGTATTGAGGCTTGTTCTTGTATTGGTGCTGGAGAAAGAGGCCTTTCATAACTGGGTACATCTCAGTTTTGTTCCACTGACTCTTCTCTCTGAACCAATAGCAGTGTTTGCATTCTCTCATCAGATACAGTTTGTTTATTGGAGCTTAAGCTTTCGTGGGCAAAGACTCACTTCGTCAGATGCATGTAGTGGAAATTCCAGAGGCAGGTATAAATATACAGGCATCTGAAAAGAAAGGAGTATCAATCAAGAGGAAGGCCAGAGATAACGAGGTCAGTTCAGTCAGGGAGGAAGTAGGCCGCATCCTCCCTGACTAGATTGACCTCATTATCTCTGGCCTTCCTCTTGATTGGTACTCCTTTCTTTTCACATACCTGTATATTTATACCTGCCTCTGGAATTTCCACTATATGCATCTGATGAAGTGGGTCTTTGCCCATGAAAGCTTATGCTCCAATAAATCTGTTAGTCTATAAGGTGCCACAGGACTTCTCGGTGTTCTTGCAGATTCAGACTAACACGGCTACCTCTCTGATACAGATATAGTTTGTCACTTCATGCTTCAGTACAGTTGGATCAGATTCCTAAGGACTTTTTTCTTTCTGTAATCTACTTTTCACTTTTTTTTCTCAATTTATTTCCATTATAACTTCTGTGTGCTCCTTTGAACTGCACTTGTTTCTTAACTGATCCTTAAAACTTTTTATTTCACTACATGATTCTTATATGTAGATGGTAAATCAACTGGTCTATAAAGAGCTTTCAGTTTTTTTGGATTGAGCGTATTAAAATTCAGTGTAGACGTAAATAACTTCTAAAATAATGACATAATAGTTGGAACTAAATATTGTTAAATCTAATACATCTCTGTACTCCCATTTTCCTAGTATTTTTCCTATTTTTTGAGGGATATTTTAAGGAGTTAGGTGGAGATTGGGTGCGGTATTTCTAGAATAATGAATTCCAAGACATTATATTCTGAATATTTGGAAGCATATTCATAATGTATGCCTGGTAATCTTGATTATGGTCTATGTACTCAGGAGAGTGAAAGGAAGATATAGAATTAATTTTTTATTCCAATTTTTACTGAACTTGATTTCTGAAAAACTAATTTATTTGGCCCCTTTTTTGAAATTCAGTTTTTATACCATCTCTGTTTATCTTTTGAGGAGATGAGCAGACAGATCTTCTCATCTCTATGCAAAAGTCCCATATACTACATAAATCTCATATGAAATCCTCAAAATAGGGTCTCATGCTGAGCTACTGGGCATTGGTACTTCCAAATAGCCTCTTTTCATGATACAGGTTGGACTTCCCTGGTCCAGCATACTTGAGATCAGGGCTGCCTGGCGCGGGGGGGCAAGTGGGGCAATTTGCCCCAGGCCCCGGGCCCCGCAGGGACCCCCACGAGAATGTCTGAGGTCTGAGACAGGGAGTGCCAGGAAGGGCCCCCCGAAATTGCTTTGCCCTAGGCTCCCTGAATCCTCTGGGGCGGCCCTGCTTGAGACCTGACCTGTCCTGAAGCAGGGAGTTTGCCAGACCAGGGAAGGTGCACGCTGGACCCTTTTCTGCCAGCCTCTGCCCTCCCTTTCCTTGGCCACCAGGCTCCCCTGTTGTCTGCTGCCCCCCATTCCCGGCAGCAGGGCTGTTGGCGGCCACCAGCTCAGCTCAGTTGGGCTCCCTGCTCCTCTCTGGCCCGCCTGCTGCTGGCCCAGCTAGGATCCCAGCTGCTGGCCGTCCTGCTGCTAAACTGCTGGATGCTGTGGCTTTCTGGTCCCAGATGAGAGCGGTCCAACCTGTAGTACCGTGTAGCTTTTTAAGTCTCACAAGAAATAAAAGTTTGTTTAGGAGATGTCTATTTTTCTGTTGCAGTGTCTCTGTGGGCAGATATCAAGCATCAGGGATGAAGCCTCTGAAATCTCTGTAGGAGTGAACATGTCATAATATAGCATGTAAACTTCAGGTAGCTCATAAAAAGTGTTACCAAGAGATTCTTGACAACTGGCTGCAACATTTAGGAACAGGGGATTTAATTGACCCTTCCTTAGGCTAATCATAATTGTGGCCTGGTAATCTGTCTGCTTTCTTTTCCTTGGATGCAAGAAGTGAGATTGTCTGGATTATATAGCCACGAAATCTCATGATATAATAAATTTGTTAGTCTCTAAGGTGCCACAGGATTGCTTGTTGTTTTTAAAGTTACAGACTAACATGGCTACCCGTATGAGACTATTTACATACAGTAAGTCCAGTCATTTGTCTTCTGAATGCTCCCAGAATTTTCCTTCTGAAGTGACTTTTAGAGACCTCTTTGGGGCAGTTGTGTTTTTATATCCTTCATCTGTCTTTTCCTCTGTGTCATCTTGTCCTACCATGGGCCTCTGCTGTATTGACCTCTCTTCATGTTCATATATCCGTCTACTTTGTTCCCATCCTGCCACCAGTTTTTCTTCAGAGATTTGTTCATGGGTGTGATCACAGAGGGTGTCTGTTTTGAGTGAGTGCTTTTTCTTTTGGGTTGGCTTGATATAAAGAGAATGGATATAAAGACTCCTAGGCCTGACCTGTTTGTTGCTAAAAGTATGAATCTGATATATGCAATAACTCCATATAGCTCTCTGAACTGTTCTCTCGGATGACTGTGGGGGAACAGCTCTTTTTTCTTCCATGGTCTGATGGCACATTGTGCAATATTTCACTGTAGCACTTGATAATTGAACATACAGCACCACACATTAAAACACAGTAAAGACTGCTAACAGGATTATAAGCTTTCATGCCCCAGACTTCGCAAGCAAAGAATTGGTCTCTGCTGCTACTAGGAAACTAAATTAAATTCCATCTAAAATGCTAACCTACCCTCCTCGTTGTACTGCTAATAGATGGAACAAGTAATTGTTACTACTCCCGCTATGGGAGGTTTCTTGGGAGTAAAACACAGTCTCACATCTTGCTCTTGGTGTAACTACAGTTACAGCATGAAGAAAAGGTAGCCTGCTGGTGCTGAACAGTTGTTAAAGAAATTCAGGATAATACCTTTCTGAGCATGCCACTACCATAAAAGGAAAATTAAAGGATAAATGGCCTATATAGTTGAATTGACTTGAGCTAACACAACAAAAAAGTGACAGTTTTGATACACTGTGTTTACTACTACTGTATGATTTTCCATTTGAGAATTAAAATGCTGAATAAAGGGCTGGAAAACTTATTTTGTCCCATAGGGAAGAATGTTGTCCAGCGGCAGTGGACTGGGTGACAGGGAACCCTGAGTTCTATTCCTGATTGCTACCAACTTACTCTGTGACTTTGGATAAGTTATACTCACCAAAATTTTCAGTCTTAGGTGCCTGAAGTTAGGCACCCAAAATCTCACGTTGATATCTAACTAAGGAAAGCCCAGGAAGAGGATAGGCATCCACACATACAGACTTCTTTTTGTGCTGGAAGTTCTTCTATGGGATGAGGTCCAGCTTTGTAGGCTCCACAATGACTGTGAACAGGAATGTACTGTGATAGGCCACTGCCTGCTGAGAATACATTGGTCATCTGACAGACACGTTGTACATCCATTAAGGCCTTTAAAATGAGCTGTGTGGAAACCCTATTATGAGAAATAAATGTGTTGATATACCGTTTAAATATGTAAGAAGACAAACGCCCCAAAATTACATAAAGTAACATTTCCAATGTAATCCTCTTATAGAAAAATAGAAGGGCTCTCAGAGTCTGGATTTTGTAGTAAATTCCTACTAATCACTGACAATTTTTGATGTAGCTATGGGGCTTTAAGTATTAATTACCTATAGTGAGGTAATTATCTCACCCATTACAAAGATAGCTTCCCCAATTATCACCCCTAATATCATTACCTCACAGACACTGACCTTCCCCCCCTCACCTCTCCTCTGTTCTTAAACCTGATTCATCATTTTTATATGTGTTCATTTTTTTGATTGTATCACTTTGGTATATATGGTTGTGCCAATTTTCTTCCACATATTGATCTGAGGAAGTGGGTCTAGCCCACGAAAGCTCATCACCTAATAAACCATCTTGTTAGTCTTTAAAGTGCTACATAGTTCTGTCTTTTATTCTCCTTATATCTAGGTATCTGAGAATGGATTCTCTCTTCCCTCACCAACAGGATTCCTCATTACTGGATGAAGACTGGCCACAGGGGAGACGCTAAAGTTTCCCTGTCAAAACCTTTTATGGGGTCTACCATTTCTCTCTCCTGTGGATGGCCATGGTGGAATACTTGTACCCGCTGAGTATATGTACACAGCAGCGTCATTTGGGAATTAACCTTCATTTCACGAGGAGTAAGGGAAGTCAAAGGAGGAATGTTCTTCCTTTGACTTCCTGCTGTGTAGACAGCCCCAAAAGCTGAATTAAGCTATTTCGACTTCAGCTACGCAAATGACGTAGCTCAGGTTGCGTAGCTTAATTCGACTTTTGCCCTGCAGTGCAGATGTACCCTGAAAGAACACAATGATATTCTCTGAGGCTTGGATGCTCTGTGGAGTAAGCAGCAAGGCTATAGTAGAGACTATCTGCTAATCCCTCTGACAAGACTTCCAGGGGTGGTTTATTTTCTATGAGTCCTTAACATTTCATTAGCTTTGGGAATGAGAGCCCTGAATACAGGATTTCTGTGCTGCAGCACCAAAACATTACCTCAGGGGCAGTCTCATTGAAGTGGGAATTTATTGGCCAGGGTGAAATCCTATTCAAGTGAACAGGAGTTTTGCGATGTCAGTGGGCCCAGCATTTCATCCCAGCCCTGCACTGGACTTTCATATAGTGCGATCTCCCTCTGTGAGTGGTAACTGTACCGTCCTGAAATACCAGAGCTCAGCTCTGGCATAATTCCAGCAACACCTGATACCCAGCCCTAGAGGTATATGATCAGTAATCAGACTAACATCTGGAATAGTTTTGCAGTATCAGATGAAAAGCTAGGAATTGCTGTAAAAGTATTAGAATGTGAATTCAGCAGCTATTCAGAACTATCATCACGGCTGGTTGATTATAATAGTATTTTGCATCTCTTTAATTCTATTTATCTTAGGATCCCATTATTTTAAAAACACTAACAGAACACCCTCACACGAAACCCATGAAGGAGGGAAGTATTTTTACAGAAGGGAAAATTGAGAGGCAAAAAGATTAACAGAACTCGCCAAAATCAGTGGCTCAGCTGGGAATACGACCAAGCAGCCCAGACTCCCAGGTGCCTGCTTTACCCATTCAACATGTTGCCTGCCATAGGTTTAAGAGGCTGTTTGTTAAACCTGAATAGAATGCATTATGATGATGATTTAAGAAAAGAATGCTTAATTAGCCCTCAAATGTAGATGAAGTCATTCAGACATTGCTAACTTGTAACATCTGGAGGAAGAAAGCTTTTTCATCATTAATGGGAAATCTGTAGAAGGAATTTGCAGAACAAACTAGTGTTTAAATGACTAGCATTTTAATCTTGTGAAACCAATGTTTGGAATCAATCAAATGTAAAAATGTAAGAGGGTTGTGCTTGGTGGTTGCTTTGTGTGGGGGTTTTTTATGGGGAGGGAAGGGTTGTTGTGCAAGGAAGAGGTTTTTGTCTTTGATTCTTACCCAGGATAACAAACCATAGAGTGCCTCTGCCTGCATTGTACAGCGTGTGTTTATTATAATGGACCGGTTTACCTCCACTCTTCATTGAATCCTGACTTACTTTTACAGGGGCTCTAGTTGGCAGCCTCAGAAGAGAGGGTTAGGATTACATGAGCAATCCCTAAAAATGATTCTCTAGGTTAGTGGAGAGGCACATTGAGGCAACATGTGGGAAACTGGCACTACCATTGTCCACATTGTTTCTATTCTGTAAATATATAATAGATTTCAGTCTCCAGGCTGTCAGACTCTTGTCACTCTGTCCTCTTTGCCTGTTGAAATTTACTCTAAATATAAATAAATAAATGGAATTGTCTTTTTGAGTTTAGGGAAGGGTTTCTGCGCCTCTTTTCCCAGTAAAAGGGCAAACAGAAAGGTTGGGGATGTGCTTTGCTCTGGTTGTCCTGCTGAGCCTTTGGCCAATGTGATGCAGGCTAGAAAGAAGTTTACTATACAGGGTAAAGATGGCATATAATTAAATGTTCATATGCTGTCAAAACATTGACAGTTACAAAATGCTTCAGCCACTAACTCATTGAAGAGTGAGCAATGAGCAAAATGACTTCAATACACAGAAGAAACTCAGAGCCCTGAGGGAATGCTAATTTAGAGACAGAGTAATAGGGATTAGTTCTTGATTTATAATATGGCTAAAAGAAATCGACTAGACTAAACTTGCTCCAATTTCACTGCCTACATATATGGTAAAGGATAGAGTCAGAATTCAGTGAGCAAGGCACTAACTATCCTATTCATCTTTCATTAAATGGGAGATGTGCCTATACAATCCATCTTTGTGCACTGAGGTAAGGAGATACACGCTTTGGTTTTAAAAAAATAACATCAACACTGGTTTGTAGTTTTATGGAGAAAAAATGAATGAGCTGAAAATAGGGGGCTCTAGATTGAATTCATAGTAAAATCTGTCATTATCCATTCTTGGTTGGTTTTTTTTTCACTTCTCCCTCCCCCCCCCCCAGGTCTATCAGTGATGCCAGCCTTGACTGATCAGTTGTACCCTTCTCCCACAGGAATCTTCAGACCTTATTTCACACCACCCCCCTATGCATTAGATGTCCTTTCCAAACTCTGCAGTAAGGCCACAGTCCTCTCTTCCTTTTGTCATGTCTTCTGTGACAGCCACATGAAAGGATCAATTTAGGGTTAATCTTGACCCACTCCAGTCTCTTTTCTTTACACTTTACTTCACTGGTTCACTTCACTTCACTTGCCTCTCACCAAGTTGTGCAGCAACCTCTTTGTGGGTAAATTTCATGGCTTCTACTCCATCCTGTTCCCCTTGAATTTTGTGCTGCATTTGATACTATATTTATCTTCTTGAGGTCTTGTCCTCTTGCCCTTTGTTTGTGTCCCCTCCTGGTTCTTCTATACCTCAGACAGTTCCTTTAGTGTCTCTTTTATGCTCTCCACAGCCATTCCAGAGAGCTCAGTCCTTAGCCATCTCATCTTTTTGCTCCATACACCATTGCCCACCTGACTTCATGGAAAAAAGCCAGAAGGGAAAAGTAAATTTGCAAGTTATCTTAAACTGATGACTTGGAGATTTACCTTTCCTTTTACCCAGCCCTTTTTCAGCCTCACTTTGTAAAAGGCAATGAGTAGTAAAGACAGTACCTCCTGGGACCCTAACAGCACCCCAAGACTGTTGGCACACAGTTGTCATGATATTTACCCAAAAGGTGGCATGTAATGTTTTCTGGAAAACTAGTAACTCACTGATCATTAATATTCTTGTGTGATATATTTATAATAAAACCACAAGGAACTTTATTGATATATGCTGGAAAACTGTCAGTAAAGTATGTTTAAATAAGGCATGCTAGGAGGACTTGACAAACACATTTTTTCAGTAGGCAGAGGTAAAAGGCCAACATCTCCAACCAGGTGAGGCCAAATTCAACAGGCTTTTCATTTACATTAGAGGTTGCAGAAGGAGATTATTTCCACTATAAAAATTACCAGCAGGGGACAAGATAGCAGAGTCTACAACAGACAGCATGGCATCAGCACCTAGAAGGGAAAATATTTTTTTTTACCTAACTTTTCAAAGAATGCATTTCAAAAGTTTATGGACTATATAAAGAAATGGCAGAGAACTTCATTGTTATGTCCCCCAACCCATGCTTCATGAAAAGTGGCATATGAATATGCATATTTCAAAGATGCTTTATGTGAAGTACATCATGTGATATGTCATTTTAAAAGTCGAAACCCACCAAATCTGAATATCCTATTTGCGTGAACGTATCTTTCTTGTATGTGAAATTAGAAATATTAAGTAGGAACCTGTTTTACTAGTCCAGGATTCTAGTAAAAGCTATTTAGTGATACTTTAGGAACTTAATGGCTGGCTGATCAAGTCAATGTCCTGTGAATGGTTTTATGGTTGGTCCTACAGAGACATGTGACCATACCTTTTGATGCTGGAATCCATTTTGAATCTGGTACTTTTCTACTCAAGCTGAGGAAAATTTGAACAGAACACAAAGAATTTCCAGCTTTGGCAAAAGAGAGATAAAGTGGGAGAAACCAAACAATAGAAGGTGATGGCCAGAGGTCTGGAGACCCCTCTTACAACCCTAGATGCCTGCTGGAAACCTCTAACACTGTTCAGTTTTAGAAAAGAACAGATGACCCAGAGGCAGATGGAATAAACTGGCTTCTTTATTGCAGATACTCATTCTGCCACTGATCCCAAAACCCTTGTCCTAATCCTAAAACTAACCCTTGGCTGAGTGAGAAACAAATTAACTAAGCTTTTTTAAAATCTAAGTTAGTATGTAAATACACTTGTCTATTACAACTCCCCTTAACTCAGCAGCCTAACACTGTGGCATTTAATTTCAGAAAGGGGAACTACACAAAAATGAGGAGATTAGTTAAACAGAAATTAAAAGGTAAAATGCCAAAAGTAAAATCCCTGCAAGGTGCATGGAGACTTTTCAAAGTCACCATAATAAAGACCCAACGTAAATGGATACCCCAAATTAAAAAACACAGTAAGAGAATCAAAAAAGTGCCATTGTGGCTTAACAACCAAGTAAAAGAAGCAGTGAGGGTAGAAAAGCATTGTTTAAAAAGAGGAAGTTAAATCCTAATGAGGAAAATAGAAAGGAACATAAACTCTGTCAAATTAAATATAAAAAATATAACAAGGAATGCCAAAAAGGAGTTTGTAGAATAGCTAGCCAAACACTCAGAAAGTAATAACAAAATGTTTTTTACGTACACCAGAATCAGGAAGCCTGCTAAACAACCAGCGGGGCCACTAGATGATTGAGATGCTAAAGGAGCACATAAAGACAACATGGTAATTGCAGAGAAATTAAATGAATCCTTTGCTTTGGTCTTCATAAATGAGGATGTGAGGGAGATTCCCAAACCCGAGTCATTCTTTTTAGGTGATAAATCGAGGAATTGTCCCAGATTGAGGTATCATTAGAGCATGTTTTGGAACAAATTGATAAACTTAACAGTAACAGGTCACCAGGACCAAATGGCATTCACCCAAGAGTTCTGAAATAACTCAAAGGTGAAATAGCAGAATTATTATCTATTGTTTGTAACCTATCCTTTAAATCAGATTATATACCCAATGACTGGAAGATAGCTAATGTGATACCAATATTTTAAAAGGCTCTAGAGGTGATCGTGGCAATTAGAGACCGGTAAGTCTACATCAGCACTGGGAAAATTAGTTGGAACTATAGTAAAGAATAGAATTGTCAGACACATAGATGAACATAATTTGTTGGGGGAAAGTCAACATGGCTTCTGTAAAGGGAAATCATGCCCTACTAATCTACTAGAGTTCTCTGAGGGGGTCAATATATACTGTAGGACATAGTATAAGTCCCTCATCAAAGGCTCTTAAGTAAAGTTAGTTGTCCTGGGATAAGAGAGAAGGTCCCCTCGTGGACTGATAACTGGTTAAAAGACAGGAAACGAAGTGTAGGAATAAAATGGTCTGTTTTCAGAATGCAGAGAGGTAACTAGTGGTGTCCCGCAAAGGTCAGTACTGGGATTAATCCTATTTAACCTATTTATAAACAATCTGGAGAAGGGGGTAAACAATGAGGTGGCAAAATTTGCAGATGATACTAAACTGCTCAAGATAGTTAAGAACAAAGCAGACTGTGAACAGCTGCAAAAGGATCGCATAAAACTAAGTGATTGGACAACAAAATGGCAAATGAATGTTGATAAATGCAAAGTAATGCACATTGGAAAAAATAATCCCAACTATACATACAAAATGATGGGGATTAATTTACCCCACTCAAGAAACAGATCTTGGAGTCATTGTGGATAGTTCTCTGAAAACATCCACTCAATGTGCAGTGGCAGTCAAAAAAGCAAACAGAATGTTGGGAATCATTAAAAAAGGGATAGAGAATAAGATAGAGAATAGCTTATTGCCTCTATATAAATCCATAGTTTACCCACATCTTGAATACTGCATACAGATGTGGTTGCCTAATCCCAAAAAAGATAAATTGGCATTGGAAAAGGTTCAGAGAAAGGCAATACAATGATTAGGGGTTTGGTACGGGTACCATTTGAAGAGAGATTAAAAAGATTGGGACTTTTCAGTTTAGAAAAGAGGAGACTAAGGGGGGAATATGACAAAGGTCTATAGAATAGGGATGTAAGTGACTAGTTGAGTCACTACTCAACTATTTGCTTTCCCCCCTGCTTGCTGCCCCTGTATCAGAGGCAGTGAGAGGGGGAAGCAGAAGCCAGTGCTGGGGGGAGCCAGCTTAAAACCCAGTTCTCCCCAGCACTGTTTCTGTGGTGTGGGGGTAGGATTAGGGAGGCAGAGGCCCGGGACTTGGAGCAATCCAGGACTGGGACCCACCCCCGCTGTAGCTTTACAGTTTAAATGTAGTAGGAGCCAGTCTGTCTGCATGCCCAACTCCTACTACATTTAAACTGCAGAGCTGTAGTGGAGGTAGCTCCTGGACCCCAACTACACGATTAGTCAATTGCCGCTTCTAACATCCTTACTGTAAAATCATGACAGGTATGGAGAAAGTGAATCAGGAAAAGTTATGTACTTGTTCCAATAACATAAGAACAAGGGGTCACCAAATGAAATTAATAGGTAGCAGTTTTAAAACAAACAAAAGGAAGTTTTTTTTCCAACAGAGCACAGTCAACCAGTGGAACTCCTTGCCAGAGGGTGTTATGAAGACCAGGACTTTGAGTTCATGAAAAAACTAGTTAAATTCATGGAGGCTAGGTCCATCAATGGCTGTAAGTCAGGAGGGGTGGGAATGGTGTCCCTAGCCTCTGTTTGTCAGGGGCTGGAAATGGATGACAGGAGAGGGATCACTTGATGATTACCTTTTCTGTTCATTCCCTCTGGGGCATCTGGCATCTTGTCAAAAGACAAGATACTGGGCTAGATGGACCTTTGGCCTGACCCAGTATGGCAGTTCTTATGTTCTAACTCCTTATTTAGAAATTTGAACACCCATATAATGAATAGTAATAACCACTTGATAAATATAATTATGCCTGCCCTTGTTTACTGTTTATAGCACTTTTAGCTGAAGCATGCAGTTTTTACATTGCAAACTTCTTGAGTCAGCAGCTTACTGGGTGGAGAAGAAGCTGTGACCCTGAATGTATTTCAGAGCAAGTGGGAAATGATGGGAGAAAGGGACGGTGACATGGAATTATACACAGTGGCATTCATTAGAAGTTACATTCCTGGTGCAGCTGTGTGCTTATCTATCCCAGGCAGGTAAAAAGGGAGGAAGAAAACATGTATATAAATCAATAGGAACAGTGCCTGCCTGGGCTGTATCCCTATCATCATGGTGAGAACTACCCAGAACCCCTATTTAACCTTTCCATACCCCAACAAGCAGGCCTGGCCAAAGAGTGTGTGGGGCCCAAGGCAGCATGCTGAGCCACAGGGCTGTGCAGCTCCTGGCCAGGTGGGTGGGGCCAGGAGCTGGGCAGCGCTAGGCCCTGAATGCACGGAGCCATGGGGCCCTGAATGCGCGGGGTCCAAGGCGACCGCCTCGCTCACCTTGCTCAAAGGCTGGGCCTGCCAACGAGCTGGAGGAAGGATTGGGCCCAAGCAAGGAGGCTGCCTAGTTTGGGTACATCTAGACTACAAGCCTCTTTTGAAAGAGATCATCTAGATAGCCACAAGACTTTCAAAAAAGCGATCTGCTTTTTCGAAAGAGAGCACCCAGGCAATCTGGACGCTCTCTTTCGAAAAAGCCCTGTTTGCATTCAAGGATGCCTTTTTTCAAAAGAGCTTTTTGGAAAAAAGGCATTCTTCCTCGTAAAATGAGATTTACTGCTATCAATAAAACCGCCACGTTCTTTCAATTTAATTTCAAAAGAACATGACGGCAGTCTAGATGCAGGTGAAGTTTTTTCGAAAAAAGGCCATTTTTTTCCGAAAAAACTCTGTAGTCTAGACATACCCTTTGTGAGAGATGATTAGAACAACAGTTTAGAGTAAGAGTTTGCATGTAACAAGTTTGTTAATGTATTAGGGTTAGTTGAGTTGTTTTGTTTATTTTGGATTAGTAAATTACTTTGTTCTGTCTGTTTTCACTTGCAATCACTTAAATCCTACTTTTTATACTTAATAAAACAATGTTGTTTGTTATCAAGTCCAGTGTAAATAATTGTTAGCTGGGAGGGCAACAGCTGTACACATCTTTCTTTCATTGATAAAGAGTGTAAACTTATAAGCTTTCTCTGTGTAAAACTTTTATACAGAGTAAGACGGATTTATTTGGGGTTTTGGTCCTCTTTTGGGGGCTGTGTTCCTGGGTGCTGTCAGTGAACTCATAGCTGAGCTCTCCCAGAGCTGAGCTGGTCCAGTGTCTGTGTTGTTCTGCTGTTACTCCAACTCTGTGCCTTGGCTGGGGGAGACCATAACCTCTGGCCCAGAATGAATGGGTGGTGGGGTGCCTTGGAGGGCATGACTAGCACACCAGGTGACAATCCCAATGGGACCCTGTGATCAAATCCGTCACATTCATATTTATCCATTACTGGACAGATACAGGAGTCCGGGGCTTTGTATATCTGAGAAAAATGGATCCTTCAACCAAGAGGGTTGAAGTGTCTGGGAATGCAATATAGGAAGAGAAACCTGTTTAAGCAAAAATTGTAATTTACTTAAATTCAGTTTTAATCTTAGAATAATATTCGTACTTTTGTTTGTTTGTTTGTTTGTTTTTATCCTTACTCCTTGAATTTGGCATCACTTATACCTATGACTTTTTATTGACTAAACTTATTTTACCTTTACTATAAATCAGTTCAGTGATGTGATTGTTTGTCAAACACCAATCAAATTAAAGAGCTGCAGTGTATTGACTCTTTAAAGGAAGTGTGAATTCAATAACTTCTGTGAGTGTTCCACTACAGAGCACACAGTGGTTGGGGCTGGAGGTCTGTTGAGAGTTACTCTGAGAAAGGGAACTGGATTGTGAAAGCTAGGATATGACTGGCATACTTGTAGCTGGCAGTTGATGTCCAGGCTGTGATCCACCGCAGAATAGCATTTTCAGCACCAGAGGTGCAGGGCAGGTGGTACCTGACTACTCTGGGTTAAACCCTAAAGTATCAAACTTCCCTTTTGAGTTGTGATTAATTCATAAAGTGGTTTGAATGCCTCATCTGAAAGACAATCTATTAATGCGCAGTGTTAATTAAAGTATTAAAAATACAAAGAGCAGAATATTTCAACTGCTATCTACAGTGAAGATCTCAAGGCTTTGAGGGCTTTTCTTTCTTTAGCAGCAGTAATCTTATCACAGAGAGTTTTAGAACCCTATCCATGAGAGGTCCACCAATGAGATTATATTTCCTTTAAACTCATAGTCTTAGTAGAACCTTACTGGAGCATTCTGTTTGGGTGTTTACACTATGTTAGAGCATGATGGTATTATAATCTAAGAGTTTGGGATACTGAAAAATGTTTAATAATTGGGATTAGAGCTTGGTATCATTCTGCCAGTGGGAGGCCGGGTAGAAAGGTTTGATTGATTATTGCTCCGAAAACGTTGGTATTGAAATGGCTAAATATTCTTTAGCAGTCTTAGCTTTCGGAATGAGCTGCAGTTGCCTTCATGCATGTATCAGTGACTGCTGGTGTTCAGGGAAGAGAAACGAGAAAGAAATACAACATAATAAAATGTTAACACGTTTCCAGTTTGCTTAGTGTTGAACATGATTTTTAGTTTTAATTTATTTTGATGTGCTTACATATTGCAGAAGATTCTGTAGGTAGTATTTGTTATCATTGTTTAGTAACTAATTTTTATCTGATTGGCTATTAGCCAGGATGGGTAAGGAATGGTGTCCCTAGCCTCTGTTTGTCAGAGGGTGGAGATGGATGGCAGGAGATCGCTTGATCATTTCCTGTTCCGTTCACTCCCTCTAGGGCACCTGGCATTGGCCACTGTCGGCAGACAGGATACTAGGCTGGATGGACCTTTGGTCTGACCCAGTATGGCCATTCTTATGTTCTTATTAAGACCCACACACCTTTGTAAGATTTTTCCTCTTTGACATTTTTAGGGCAGGTATTGTATAGTGCTCATTTTTTGCACTTGTGCTATGCTGTCATATAGAGTTGCCAAGTCATAGTCTGTAACACCCCTGTGTTCCAGTGCTCTGACTTGTACACAGCTCTATGACTGCACTCTGTGTCGTGATCTCCATCTTCTTCATTTCTGTTGTCCTAGATGTGTGTAGTTCATAGCACAGACATTAACCATTCTGGTTTATGTGATGGTTCTGAGAGAGATTTTATGGAACAACAAAACATCCCTTATATGCATTAGCCTATAACCTTTTCAAATGATTGAGCTGAACCTATATATTCTGATGTTCTTGAGCAGAGGGATGCTGTGAACTATAGGTCAGATGCCACTGTGAATGTCCACATAAACAGATTCTGAGCTTTCTTATGGAACACAGTACTAGACATACAACCCCCACCCACCCCTGGGAGTGGAGCACCCAATTAATCAATTAAATAGCATAATTAAAAATACTAAAGTATTAAGTGATTAAAATAAATGTATAATACATTGTGAGTGGATCAGAATTAATTAAATGCATAATGTAATGTCACATAGATGTACCAGAGATAGTCCCATGATTTGTACTGAAAAGATTCTTCAATTTAGAAAATAGGGAATCATCACTAAAAATATTGGTTAGAATCTGAAAGTTTGTAAATAACCAATCTCCTGACTTTTTGTCGTGTCTCCAAGAGCTCCTACACCATATATCTGAAAGATAAAACTAGTCTCCAACATTTCTTTAGGAAAGTAAGGTAAAAGAAAATGTTGAGACATTTTTAACTTCCTGTTTTGATCTATTGCTGAATACTGGTACATTTTATGAAACTCTGTAATGCACATTTTAGCTGCAGTGAATTCTTTTGATGGGATTTTTTTTCCTAGAGTAGACATATTAGTTATTATCTTGAAACTCAAATTTGTAACTTCTGACTGGAGAGTTTAGCACATTCATGTTGTTAGAAGCATGTCTTCTAGTGGAAAGAAGTCATTGGCACCTTCCTGGGAAAATTACTAGTCTCTTAACAGAGCCCTAAACTACTACTTTTTTTAAAAAGCTTTTGATAAAACAGATGTGTGTTGGTAAGGTAATATCACGTCCCCATCTCCTGAGAGCATATGCAGTGCTATACCTGCAGTGTGAACAGGCTCGCACATCCAAAACGTTTTCTGATTCTCTGAGGGGTCCTCTGATTCCTGAGCATCAACCCACTTGGCCCCTGCTCCTTTTTTGCCATTAGAGAGCATATCAGTGTCTGTCTGGATATGGGACCTCAATGTGTGGACATTTCACAAGGGATATCTTGTCAACTGTTAGCTCACTGGTATAATTTGATTGTAACACACACAAAGTGTATTTATGATTTCTAATTCCAGACACTGAAGAGCTGCTCTGATTGTGTGTCAGCACTGCTTTTTGATGATGTAGCTTCTGAATTGGTCACCAGTGGGCATGATGATCTCTCTACCACAAAGCTTTTATGCACCACTGCCTCGTTGGTACCACCATCCCCGGAGTACTCAGCAGAATTCCTTGCTGCCCATGAACATGAACTTGGATCTTAGCGCACTGGCAGAATTGCAGTGCTTTGTGCTGCAGCTAGACGATTTAGCTGTCTTTCATTTGAGATGTTACTCCATAAGTGATCAGAACAATAACCAGACAGAGAATATTCACGAGGGTTAAGGGGCATTTCGGAATAGCGAGTTACTTAAAAAATTGTAGACCGCACCAAATTATGAAATAAGCTATTTTGAAATATATGCTTATTGTGTAGCTTATTTCAAACTAAGAGTGCTGTGTAGATGCACCCTATGTCTTTCTTGGGGGGGTTGGAGGGGGATGCTGTAGTTCAATCACAACATCAGACTATATAATTATCATGGTCCCTTCTGTCCTTAAAAAGTATGGGTAAAATCCTGCCCCCCCCCCCAAACTAAAGGCAATAACATACTCCCATTTATTTCAATATGGCTGGGATTTTTCCCTTTGAATCTATTTATTACATATATAAAAATTATAACTATATCTTTTCCCCATAGAAATAATAATGCTTCCCAGCTTTGTAGGAGGTCACTGTGAGGCTTAAATTACTATCATAAAGTACTTTGAGATCCTTACATGAATAGCATCATTTAAATGGTTAAGTATTTTTATTAATATGGCAATACTTTAACACAAATATGTAAGAAGTCTGCCTCAAACATCTAACTGTTCACTTTGCTAATCAGTGTAACTGTGGGTTCACCTCAATGACTGTGATTCTCTCTGTTCTACACCCTCCACTTGTTTGACACACCCACTTCTTGCACCTGACCTTTATTAGACTGCAAGATCTATGAGAAAGGAACTATTTCCTGTGATGTGTAGACAGTATCCAGCCCAATAGAGCACCAATCTTGATCAAGACTTCTAAATGTTGCCGACTACAAACAATAATAAAAATATTATCATGGTTGAGTAAATATTGAGATACATTAAGTTATTATAGTAATAATATCACTCACTAACATTAACTAATTGTCACATGTATATGAAATTGGTGAGTAAATGTTGTTAGTCCCCTATTTCAGATGGGGAAATTGAGGCAGATGAGTTAAGAAATTTAATCAGTGACAGAGATAAGACTACGGCTGAAGTTCCTGGCTCCAGGTGGTGAGCTCAGTTCACCAAATTTTGCTGCATTAGAGACCATATCACCAGAATTTTCTTTTGAATGTGAAGCAGTCACTCTGTAAAGTAATTCTCTACCAAACTGCCTGATACTCTGATTCTGGATCTCAGACATTTCATTTCCTCATTAGGTTTGCCTGTCCAGCATTCAGGTTACAGTGCTGTCTGGAGTTCTCTCTCTGGATTACCACATCCCTTGTTAACACATTACAGATCTGGTTTTAGATTTCTCACATGTTAATTGCATTCAATGAAAGCTGTTTATGTGGAGTCCCAAAATGGATTTGTTCTTGCAGTGCTCCTCCTTTGTTGGATATTAATGTTTAATTACCGAAACGATCATATTACCTCAGCACCGAAAGAGAGAAGAGCTAAGGGACCTAGTAAATACCAAATTAGATGCACAATCAACCTTTAATCTGGTCATAATGTTGTTACTTAAATATTATTATAGCTCCTATTATAAGCATTGCTCTGATAGATTTTGAAATGTTTATACCCAGGGCATCTGACATAACTTGTTTTTGTGAGCATGCTAAAGTCAAAACATCTGAATTAAAAACTACTCCCAACAAGCTTTATTTGGGACCTTTCTGTGCTTTAAGTGGCAGATCAGCAATGTACTTCATTTAGAATGGGAACTGAGATGGAATCGAAGTTGAATTTAAACCGAGGAAAACCATTTTTCAAGTGGATTTTAACTGCCCATAAACGCTCTTGTGGCTCCAAAGAGCGTCTTTCAGTGGGAGCCATTTTGAAGCAACACCAGACTTTCTCCTCTGATTGTGAAAGTGAGAGGTGCATAACCAACAAAGAAATACAGCATAAAGTAGGGGGATTTCATGGGAGGGCAAAATAGTTTCTGTTCAGTTGGGTTTGTTTGTGGATTTTATATCAATTTAGATTAAGTCAAAGATTGAATGAGGGCTTTGTAATACATGGAGGGAAGTAAAGGAAAGTGTGGTGAGTACATTAGTGTTGAAAGAAAACCTTGCTCTTTGTTTCTAGTAGTGCCACAAGGCTACATGTGCTTTGTAGGCATGCAGGCTGGAACATTCTCTGATTTTTGTCATTTTGTGTTTGTTGTTAACAGCTGTGCTTCTTCAAGTGCTTATTTATATCAATTCCGAGTAGCTGTGTGCATGCCACATGCATGGCGGCCAAAGGTTCTTCCCTTAATAGTATCTGTCATTTTGGTCCAGGTGCCCCCTGGGGTTGCACCTTTGTGGTGTTGGATAAAAGGTCCTGCCAACCCATCAGCCCCTTGGTCTCTTCTTACCACCTGTGATGGTTAACCAGAATGCTTGTCTTCTCTTGCTTCAGCAAGCATCCCTCTGAGCCGTTCTTCCTGTTGTCTTGTAAATAGCGATAATAACTGTAGCTAGTGGGAGGTTAGATAGTGTAGTCACTTGTAGGAATTTTGTTCCCCCGCACTGGGGCATGCCTCAGTCCCTGGGCTTTGAACCTTGTACAGCGTGTGGCAAGTAAATGACCATGCTTCCTGCCTAAAGTATTTGGGGGAAGTGCATCGGAAAGAACACTGCAACATTTGCAGGAGTTTCTGTCTCAGGACACAAAAAGAGAAATCAGTGCCTCAGGCTCATCTTCCTGGAGACAGATGTCCATCCACACTCGGACCCCAGGTCAGCTGAGCCAACTCCAAGCACCTCTTGCATAGTGTGCTTGGCTCATCAATTGGCACTGAGGAAGGACTCTGGTAGAGACCCTTGGCACTTACAACAGGGTAGTGATCAGCACTTCCTACACTCCCTGGTGCCTCATAAGAGAAAGAGACTGGAAAAAGGCCACTCCACCATGCCCAGACCAACACCAAAGGAGCCCACCACTGTGAAACCAAAGGAGCCCACTGTTGTGCATCAGGTCACATGGGTTTGGCTTCCAGTTGCATCAACTCCTGATCTTGCATGGGACCAGTGGATTCTGGAACCCCATCTCTCCCCTGTCTGAGAGGACCATGATATACAGTTGCCATACATACCCGAGACATTTGAGGTGGCCAAGGAGGGAGAAAAATTATTCTCCTTAACCTCTGATGATAGGACAAGGAAACAATGGGCTTAAATTTCAATAAGGGAGGTATAGATTGAACATTAGGAAAAACTTCCTAACTGTCAGGATGGTTAATCACTGGAATAAATTGCCTGGAGAGGTTGTAGAATCTCCATCACTGGAGATATTTAAGAGCAGGTTAGACAAACATCTGTCAGGGATGATCTAGCTAGTGCTTGGTCCTGCCGCAAGGGCAGGGGACTAGACTTGATGACCTCATGAGGTCCCTTCCTGTTCTAGTTTTCTATGATTCTACTTTCATATTTCAATCAAGCCATACCAGAGAATCCTGCCCCTCCCCCCCTTTTCGGGTTGTGAGCATCTCCTGGATATTTCCTAACTGCATGGCATTCTTGAACAAGCGGCAGGTGCAGGTGTTTCCATACCTCAATAACTGGTTAATCAAGGGCCACTCAAAAGCACAAGTGGAGGCATAAGTTAGCTTCATAAGGGCTAACTTTGATGATCCAGGCTTTCTACTGAATATGGAGAAGTCAACCCTGTCCTCTTGTCAGTGGATAGATTTTATAGACACAGTATTGGACTTGACTCCAGCAAGGACTTACCTCCTTGTGTTTTTGGTCCCTGGGCAATATAATTCAAAACCTAAGGCAGTTCCCTACTACCACAGGAAGGAATTGCCTAAAGCTTCTGGGGCACATGGTCGCATTTACCTATGTAGTACAGCATGCTATACTCAGACTCTGGCCTCTTCAGGCATCACAGGCCCCAGTATACAGCCAATTTGGTATAGTCTAGACAACTTGTAGGCCTACCTCAACTCCTTCCTATGATGATTCAACCCACAGATAGTGTGTGCAGGGATTCCTTTGGATGCCAGACCTCAGCCATGGATGCCATCAGCCATCCCTCTTGCTGATGATGGACATGTCAGCACTGGGGTGGGAATGAACCTAGGAGACCTCACGACACAGGGCCTGTGATTTCAAGCAGAGCTCTGAATTCACATGAATGTCAGAAAGTTGAGAGTGGTTTGCCTAGCCTGTCAGGCTTTCTAAGTTCATCTGGAAGGAAAACATGTGTTGGTCACACAACAGCAATATTTTATATAAATGGAGAGGGAGTACACACTCCTCTCCACTGTGCCATTTAGCCCTCAGGCTGTGGGACTTTTGAATAGCTCACTCAATACACCAGGAGGTATACCTCCCCGGAGCACAGAATAAATTGGTTGACTACCTCATCAGGTCTTTTCACGGTCCAACAGTGGGGTTTTCCTCAGATAGACTTGTTCCTGAGTTGCAACAGGAAGTGCCCACAGTTTTTATCCTTCCTGAATCACAGCTCAGGCTCCATTGCAAATGTATTCCTCCTTCCCTTGTACACATAGGTGGCGAGTTATATGGGCTCGTGGTGCCCATGATCCAGGAATATTCAGAGCCAGGGGCCCTGCTCCACCAATATTTGGAGCTGGGTCTCTCCCCCGGCCCTGCTTGGAGCGGGCCCTGGACCTCACCTGCCTCCATCCACAGCCCCCCGGCCCCGAGCGTCTCCCCTCCCCCCCCCGGCCCCAGAACGTCCCTCCCTCCGCCCCGGCCCCAGAGCATCCCTGCCAGAATGAAAGCTGCGCACGGCTCTCCATTGCCTACTTGCCTGCGCGCGCTGCCGGCTGCTGCTGCTTATGGCAACAAGAGACGCCGGCAGCAGGCTGAGCACTCAGGAGGGGGAGGAGGCACCGGGGCGGACTGGCCCGGCGGGACACCGGGAATTTCCTGGTGGGCCATCCTCTGAAGGGCCAGCCGAAGGGCTGGCTAGTAGCTGCTGGAGGAAGAGGGGGATTATGATGGGGCACCGCAGCCCTGCACTTTAAATTCCCCGGCGGGGGGCACTGTGGGGCAGAGGGAGCGCATGTGCGGCGTGCTGAAATGCTGCTGAACAGCTGAGAGGGGAGACGCCCGGGCATGGCGTGACGTCATGGCCCGGGACTTTAAAACCGCGTGGCCCAGCTCCAGGCCCGGCAAGTGGTCTGGAGCCCCGGAAACAGCTGGGGCCTGATCACAGACTCCAGCGCCGCAAACTGGAAGGAAGAAGGTGGGGTGGGGAGGGAAGAGGTGGGGAGGGGAAACTAGGGGAAGGGGTGGGAGAGGAAGGGGCTTGTGCTGAGGGGAGGGGGCAGGTCAGGAGAAGAAAGGGAAGGTACCAAGGGACAGGGTGGAGGAGAGACAAATGCCAGGCGGCCAAGTGGAGACTGAGGAAAAGGGCAAGAGGGGAGGTTCAGTGAGAGGGGGGACAGGTGATGCTGGGAGAGGAGAGGGGAAGGGCACTTGGGGCTAGAGGGGGGAGGGGGAGGTGCTGGGAGAAGGCTTGAAAGAAGGGGTGGGCATGAGGAAGGCGGGGATGGAGCAAGTCGGTGTGAGGGCACAGGGGCATGAGGGGAATGGGGGCAGAGGGTGGTGAAGGGGTGGGCATCAGGGAAAAAGAGGGCAAAGGAGGCAGGGGCAGTGAGGGAAGGGGGAGGCACCAGGAGGGTGCAGGGGTAAGGGAAGGTGCAGGTGCCAGGGGATTCTGGGGGTGAAGCAGAAGGGCAGACACCTGCAGGGGAGGGACCAGCACCAGAGAAGAGAGGCAGGGCAGGTGTGTAGAGGAGGTGTTAGGAGAGGGGATGAGGAGGGGTAGCTCACATGATCAGAGTGGGGCTACTGGAGGAGTGGGCACAGGGGGAGAGGGGGCAGGTCTCAGAAGGGCTGAGGACAGTGAGAAGGGCAGGAGTCCGAGTCAGGACAGCAGAGGAGGGTGAGGGGTTGGGGGGCAGCAGGCACCAGGGGAGCTGATGGAGCAATAAAGGGAAACTGTTAAACGCCTACGGTTTCCAGACCATTTTTACATTATTTAATAAAATAAATATCGGCTTACAGGGCGGGCAGGGGAGGGGGGACTAGACCCATTCTGGGCACCACCAAAAATTATACAAACCTGCCACCCCTGCTTGTACACATTTCCTCCCATACCCCTCATTCACAAGGTATTCCTCTAAGTTCAGAGGGATGAGGCTTCAATGAAATTGATAGCTCCAGACTGGCCCCATCAGCACTAGTATACATCACTTCTGGAAATATTCATGGAAGCTGCAATCGCCTTATCACTCTTTCCAAACCTGATAACTTAGAAGTATGGCCATCCCTAGCACCCAAATCTAAAATTGCTGCACCTTACAGCTCCATGGCTTGATAGGTCATTTAGTCCATTCCCCTGCTCTACAGCAGGATTAAGTATTATCTAGAACATCACAAACTGATGTTTGTCTAATATGCTCTTAATGACAGAGATTCCACAATTTCCCTATGTAATTTGTTCCATTGCATAACTACCCTTAAATGTAGGAAGTTTTCCCTAATCTCTCTTGATGCAATTTAAGCCAAGTACTGCTTGTCCTGTCCTCAACAGCTAAGGAGAACAATCTATTGCCCTCTTCTTTGTAACAACCTTTTATGTACTTGAAGACTGTTATCATGTGCCCCCTCAGTCTTCACTTCTCCAAACTAAACAAACCCAATTTTTTCAATGTTTCCTTATAGGTCATGTTTTCCAGACCTTTAATACTTGATGTTGCTCTCCTCTGGACTTCTAATTTGTCAACATTTTTCTTGACGTGTGGTGCCTAAAAGTGGACATGGTACTTCAATTGCAACCTTATCAATTCTGAATATAGTGGAAGACTACTTTTCTTGTGTCTGGTTTCCAACACAACTGTCAATACATGTCAGAATGATGCTTGCTATTCTTGCAACACTGTTACAGTGTTGAAAACTATTTAATTTGCGATCCATTATAACCCTCCAATCCTTTTTCACAGTACTCCTTCCTAGGCAGTCATTTATCATTTTGTATTTGTGCAACTGATTATTTCTTCCTAAGTGTAGTTCTTTGCATTTGTCCTTATGGAATTTCATCCTATTTATTTCTGACCATGTCTCCAGTTTTTAAGATTATGGTGAACTTTAATCCTGTCATCTAAATTACTTGTAATCCCTCCCAGTTTGGTATTATCTTAAGTGTACTTTCTGTGCCACTATCCACATAATTTATGATGCTATTGAATAGAACTAGCTGCCCTTCCAGCTTCATTCTGAGCTATTGATACTCTGAGCGTGGTTTTCCAGCCATTTGTGCACCCATCTGATAGTATGCTTGTCTAGGCTATCATCTGTGATATGTTTCAGTGGCAACATTTCATCATGGATTGTGAATCAATTTTTTTAAAACATTCTATTGCATGAAAAAAACAATATGTTGACTTTTTGTTCCTTATTTGAATTAAAAACACAGTTTGAAATAGCAGAACTTACATGGGACGAAAATTCCAAGTTTTGGCCACCTCCATTTATTTTTGTTTCACTCCAACAGTGTGTTCACTGGACATATCACAGAATTAAAGAACTGTTTGCATAATTAGATTAAAGTCCAAAGAACGAACACAAAAGAAAGAATACACTGTAAAATCCAAAAGAGAGTTTGAATGAGGTGGAAGCTCAGTGAAGTGACTTCAGAGATATCCTCAAACTGGACTTATGAAACCAAACTCTTGCTCTTAATCTTTCGTTCAGAGAAGAGGGTGTGAAAATGCAGATTCTAATTTCTTGGTTAAGAATGATCTCTGTGTTGCACTGCTTGGAACTTAGAATCCAAGCACAACTGGATTTGAAATCCAAACAGCAGCCCAGGTCTGAATATTGTTACTCAAGTGAGCTTTTGATATGGACCTGAACTTCTAGATACTTATTCAAACCAGACATTCTGAGATTTGCATATCCCGCAATTCAACTAAATAAGATGTTTCAGTGATCTGATGCCACCATTATTAATGCCATGTGACAAATTATCTGAGCTGACATTGCCTCCCACTTTGACTAGACTGCAGTGAAAAAACTAAAATCAAGTAGAATCTAGTTGGGCTGTTTGGTATCAACCAGGACAAAGTTATTAGAAGCATACAAATTCCATTCAGATTGCCTTGTCACACTACCCTGTGAGGTAGGATGTAGCTTTAGAGGCTGTTAGTGTGTTTATTTTCACAGTGAGTTTTAGGACTAGCCTCTCTTGGGACCACTCTTCAAATTTTTGTCAACACTACGTGTATTTTTATTAATTAAAATCTCTGAAGTATTCATGTCTCCAGGAATATTTCTGAGGCAGATGTGACACTTTAGAGCTAGTCACCAAAACAGAAACTCAGATAAATCTATAATTTATTGTGTTCAAATAGCAATGGATGCAACTCCCAGCTGAGATGGTTTTCGCGCGTGTCATCTTATACTGCCATCAGTTTTATACATGTCAGGTTTGCCCATCCTTCTCTCCTCTTACGTAGATTTTGCTGCTACATTTTAAATGTGGTTTGTCTGGGTTAAGTTGACTCTATTCTGTCTAGGTCAGGAAATATATGCTGTATGTCTACTTTTTGTATTCAACTCACTGTGGAGAGTGAAACATGACAAGTTAATTTAATTTTCCAGTTTTCTTACAAAAACCTGTTGTGATGCAGTATTACAGCATGCCAGTATTACAGGGATGTTTTTAGATCTTCAGCATACCAGAACTGATTTCATTTTTTAATCACAAGCGCATTTATTTTCCAATAAAGTTGTCTGCAAAACTAAAATTTGGGAGTAAAATTACTGAACCATGTCCCTTTTTACAAATAAATAATCTTGAAAACATGAGGGTTGGGGGATTACTGCTTCCCTGAAGAACTGAAGAAAAGATCGAACCCCACAAAGTAACCCTTTTAGCAGCAGCCATTTGAAACCATGTGCTTTGTGAGGCTTAGATTCAGTTCAGACAGTTAGATTGAGGGAATGATGTTCTGACATATTTCAGAAACAAGATCCTTCATGAATGTTACAGTCCTATCAGTGTACAGAATGAGTAGAAATTCCTGAGAATTGAGCTAAGCCTCTCTTGTTTTAACCTGCAAAAGCTGAATTAATAGCACTTCTTAACTGAGCTGAAGAAGAAAGCAAGGTAAAATAATATAGACAATAAGGCTGAGATTTTCAAAGCTCTCTAAGGCAGGGCTGAGCACAATACGGCCCAGAGGCCAGATCCGGCCCACGGACCACGCTGCCGGGACCCTCAGGCACGCAGCTGCTGCAGGTTTAAAGCGCTGTCTGGTGGCTCTCTGCTCTGGAGGGAGGGGAAGGCTTTGTGTGATCTACCTGCCCCCGGCCTAGTCCTCAGCTTCTATTGGCCAGAAACAAATGGCCAATAAGAACTGACCCCAGCCAATCTCTCAGCTCAATAGGAGCTGAGAGATTGGCCTGGGGGTTGGAGGCAGCACAAGCCTCTTCCCCTTCCTGGAGCTGGAGCCACATGGAGGGAATAGCCTGCAGTTTTAAGTGATCTGGGGCTGCAGCAGGTAGGGATCCCAGCCTGCCATGGGGGTGCTTTCAGGAGACTCTTAGGTAAGCGCCTCCCAGCCAGAGCCTGCCTCTGGCACCCCTGCCTCTCCTGCAGCCCAACTCGCTCCCACAGGTCACCATCCAAAGCTTCTGCACTCCCTTGCCCCAGGTCACAACTCCCTTCCAGGTCCTGTACCCCTTCCAGCTCCCCTCCCCCAGGCCAGAATCCTCTCCTGCACCCAAACACCCTCCCAGACCCTGCACCCCAATCCCCTGACCCAGGTCACAACCCCCTTCTTCACCCAAACTCCCTCTCAGACCTCACACTGCCTCCTGCACCCCAGTCTCTTACCCTGTGTACCCTTCCGTACCCAGCCTCCATCCTAGACCCCACATCTCCTCCACAGAAAAGGGCAACCTGTGACCACTTTCCAAAATCTTGGAGTGGCCCCCCACCAAAAATTATTGCCCACCCCTGGTCTAAGGGATTTGGACACTCAGTTCCCATATAAATGGTCATAGGGCTGTCACAAATACATTCCTATCTTCCTAATGTGCTTTTTCTGAGGATTCAGATAAGTGCTGCAGGTTTTCAATTGGCTTTCATGGCACCACAGGATTAGTGGAGTCAGCTTGCTGCATTCCCTTCCCCTTAGGCTTCTGCATTACAAAAGTCCTCTTCTGCTTTCTCATCTCCTCCCTCTACTTCATTCCCCAGCTCAGGCCTGTGCTGTAGCATTGTAGGAGTTCCCTCACTTTTCTCTTATTAATTTGTGTGCTGAGCCCTAATTATAATTTACCAAAATGTTTTTCCATTTTCTATCCATCACGCTATACATCTATAAAAGAGTGGGTGAGAATAGTTGTCAGTAAGTCACACCTCTTTAATATTTTTGGAACTACATTTTTAGGTGACTGATTCAGATGGACTTTAACTGTCAGAGAATAGAGACATAGCTTTTCCCAGCGTGTATGTCTCTTTCTATACTTAATCATCTTGTTTCTGGAAATTGAATTAAATTCAGGGCAGATTTATATCCTAAGATTGTTTCAGGTTTTGGACAGGTTTAGTTTTTTGGGGGGAAGGGGAAGGCGGGGAGGCGGGCGGGCAGGGAATTTCCCAAATCTGTGAAAGTTACATGTTGCTGCCATTCCACAAGCTCAGTCCTGTAAACATTTACCAAAGTGAGTAGCTCTGCTCATGTGAGTATTCCCATTGAGCTACTCCCAAGTATTTGCAGGATTTGGCTTTATTACTGTTGGTATGGTCTCTCCAAAGTAACTCTAAAGATATATTGTAACCACTAGTGATCACAGCAAAAAAAGTTGAAGTTATTCCATAAGCTGCTCATTCAGGGTGTGTCTACACTGCATCCGTAGCTCGAAATAAGCTACGCAATTTCAGTTACATAGTGCCAAATTTTGAAATAGTGCTATTCCGAAACATCCCTTAATCCTCATGGAATGAGGAATAGTGAGCCCATTATTTTGAAAGTTATTTCGAAATAACAGGCTTGTTTAAAAGATGTGGAATAGCTATTTTGGGATACCGGAAGTATCCTGAAATAGCGCCTCAGTGTAGATGTACCCTCAGAGGTGAAAGACCTTGGACAGGGGCTAAAGTATGGCAGAGAATGTACAGTGGAAGGTCAGTTGATGCTGTCATTTACATTTTTTTAATTACAGGATATTGTCAAGATAAACATGATAGGTCAAATCTTTCATATGTGTCTCAGGCAAAACTGCTCTTGACCTCAGTTTTAAGGGACTGTTCTTTCAATTTATTTTTATAGTCACTTATCACTGCCATTGTGTTTGGGTTTCCAACATTACAAGGCAATTTTGGACTAGGAAAAGGAATATTTTCTAGGTGATTTGAGGATTCACCCAGATCAGTAAGGGGCTGCGTCACCACCAGCTCTGTAACTGTGGTTAATTCTGGGCTGAGAGGCTTTGGACCCCAGGAGGAAGCTCACAGCACAATGGCCTCATTCTTGCTCACATCAGCCCAGTTATTCCTTGCAAGGTGTGCCACTTACATCAAGTTATCAATAAGAGTTATCAAGTTATCTCCAGAGTAAGAGACCAAACTATTGTGAGTTCAAAAGGTGCTGTGCCCTATCATCCCCTTAATGCTGGATGACAACATGGCCTTTTGCTTATACCTTCCCTACGTTCATTGGCCTGTTTTAAGAGGCAGAAAGGCTTCCTGGGGGTGTAGCCTCCTTCTCCCTTTTTGATTATTTGTGGTCATCTGCCCTATGAGTATGTCTACACTGCAGAGTTTTTTTGGAAAAACTCCTGTTTTTCCAAAAAAAGTCACTTACAGCCATACTGCAATCGTGTTCTTTCAGAAAAAAAAATCGAAAGAACAGAGGGTTTTTTCCGAAATTGGTGAACCTCTTTCTACAAGGAAGAAGCCTTTTTCCGAAAGAACTCTTTCAGAAAAAGGAGTGTGTGGACGGGAAAGAGGGAGTTCTTTCGAAAGAAGAGGAAAGAGGAAAAAGCACAAGTGCCCTGGTGGCCATTCCATCCATAGCAATCACAGCTTAAATGTGAGATAGCGTCCATTCTTTCGAAAAAGCAGATTGCTTTTTTGATGCACTTTTGCTGTGTTGATACTCTCAGAAGTTTTTTTGGAAGATCTCTTCTGGAAAACTTCTTCTGAAAGATGCCTGCAGTCTAGGCATAGCCTACTTGATTGTCTTATGGTTTTGTTTACCTTACTTGTAAATGTTCTTTTCATTGTCTTTAGTCACACCTTGCTTAATTTACACTGAAGACACAGTAACGCCTGGGAAACAATTTTCCTTTGTGTAGGATGGGCTGGTCTTGGGCTTTGATCTGCCAAACACTTTTTAGGAATGTGTTTCAAGGACACATCTATAACCCTTTATACACTACCTGTACATACATCGTACAATAATATTAATGTTCAGCATGTTACCAGTTTGCATATGACATCTTACATGACACATTTTAAATACAGATTATGACAACCGTGAGTTGGGACAATAAGTATGTCAAGCCTGATGAACCTTCTGATTTGATATTGCGCTCTGCCAGTTGGTACTGAGGAGCTCATTGGCCCATAGTAGCTACTACCTACTCCTCACTCCCACTCTACACATGCTTATTCTTTTTGGGTGCATCTATACAGCACCTTAAAATTGAAATAAGATTGTGCAAATTGCATACCTTATTTCGACTGAATTTCAAAACAGGCGATTTCGAAATTTGGCACATCTACACGGCACCAAATTTTGAAATAATGTGCTATTTCAAGACATCCCTTAACTCTTGTGAAATGAGTGTTACCGGGATGCTGGGGGAAAATGTGAAATAACGGACGGCTTGTGAAGACACAGGGTAGCTATTTTGGGATAGTTCCGGTATCTCAAAATAGCCGTGCAGTGTAGATGTACCCTTTGTGAGAGACACTAACTGCTTGACAGTAACCCTTTACATGCCAATTCCTCTACCTATGTAGAAGGTTTTCTGTGCAAAAAAATTAAAAATTCTGCACATGGTATTTAAAAATTTTACACATTTTATTTGTCAAACAAATCTGGAGGCTCCAGCATGGCATTGGGGAGCACAGGCCACTGGCTGACTGTGCAGCTCCTCTCCCCCTCAGAACATGCACTCAGCAGTGAGGCTGCACCCAATCCTGACACCCCTGTGCCAGGTGTGGGCAGGCAGGATCTAAGTGTGCAGGAGCTTAGTGTGAGGGGGATCCAGATGTGGGTTGAGAGGGTTCTGTGTGAGGCAGTCTGGGTGCAGGTAGTTCAGTGGGGGATTCAGGTTCTGGGGGGATCTGGATGCACAGGGGCTTGCAGGGGGACTCTGGATGCAATGGTAATGGGACTCTGCAGGGAGGGTCCAAGTGAAGGTGACTGGGGCTCAGTGGGAGGTGGTCTGGGTGTGGGAGGAATAGAGCTTATGAGGGAGTCTGGGTGTGGGGGGGCTCAGTGGCGGATCCATATGCTTAGGGAATAGGGCTCAGAGGGGTGGGGGTCCAGTGTGGGGAGACTCTAGAAATCCCTCATGCTCAGACCCTCCTGTCAAGCCTCACCTTCCAACTCAGAATCCCCAATATATGAAGAGTGAGGAAGTAAGACATGATATATAGACATTCCCAGCATTCAAAAGACATTGTCTACTTATGACAAGACATTGTTCAATATTACAAGTATTTTAATAGCAATTTCTGTCTCTCTCTCTCTCTCTCTTTTTTGGTCCAAAATTAGTGACTCTCTAGTCATATAAATTATGGTTTAGGCTAAAACCAAGAAAAATGATTTATTAGCCTCTGCAGGAGGCTGGAGATCTGAGTTGATGGACCAGTGTTCTGCTGTGGGTTGACATATCTTAAAGTACTTTTAAGTAAGTTAAACTTTCTGAAAACATTTTTCTATGTAATTGTGGGTGCTTGTCTTGGCTCTTACCATTGTTGTTTTACTCATATAGTCATGCTGCAATAATGGCAGACTTTTATGGACGGATTTTGAGAAGTGGCCATCTGTTTTGCACCAGCAAATACTTGCACTCGTAAACCTGTTCACATTTATTTGTGTCCACAAACGCAGTGATGAATGGGAAGCCGGACTGAGTTTTCTTACAAAATCAGTAAGAATCTTACCTACAGTACATTCTGACTGGGGTGCCACTGCTTTCCAGATCTACCTATCAGACTAAAGTGAAGCAGTTTTACCATAGGCAGTGTTTTAAATATGTCACGGTGTAATTTTCCTCACAGAAAGAAATGTATTCCTCACAGATCTTTTCTGGTGAGCTGCTTCACCCCTCTAGTGGAATAAAAAAAGGGTTCAGCTTTGGGGTCCTGGGTGAAACATGGCCATTTCAAAGCAGACGCTGTCATTATTAAAGATCTTCCTATCCAGCAAGAGGAGTTAAGATCGTGGTGTATATTACTCATATTTAATTGTAAACAGTACCAGGATGCTGATCAGGTGACTTCAGGCCTCCCTAGCTCTTCCTGACAAGATGTAATCTGTGGAATACAGCAACTCATTGCCCCACAATATGTGTTTCTCTGGTCTGATCTTTTCACGGCTCTTCATCTTAGGGAGCTCTATTGGGGAAAAGCTGGGGAAATTCCCCTCCTCTAATCTATCCTTCCTTGATACCAACCTTTAGTAAATTCCTACCCAGGATATATATTTTCCCCTCCTGGCCATATTTTTCTGTAATTTGCCTTATCACTTGCTAAACACTATTTCCCTCAGTCCATGGCACTGAGAGCATTGTCAACCACTTCCCTTCCCAGGAATTTCACAAATTAGTAAGGTTGCTTCCCGTGAAATATGGAATAAAAATCTATGGTCTAAAAATCACAACTCTCTGCTTCAGATATAAGAAAAGGAGGAATCTATGAAGACTGGAAGCATGATAGCTCTTCTACATTTGCCGCCTCTGGTCCTAGGTACAGTGGAAGACTCATTTTGCCATAAGGCCAGACACACAAAAATTGCTGAAGTATATACTGAAATATAATTGCTGTAGCATATTCCCCTTGGGTCTGGGCTGATTTCTAAGTGGAAAACGTGAGAGAGAGAGAGAAAGAGAGAGACTATGAGCAGGCAACTCTGAGAAGAGGATTTACGGTATAGTGAGACCATACCACTGAAGGAAGGAAGAATTGTGCAGAGCTCCCTGCCCCCACTGCATATGTTCCAAGATCCATGCAGATCTTGGACCATCTAAGAATTTAAGGGTTCAAACTCCCTACTTTTTCCACCTAGGGGAAATCCCCACCACTCCCACCCAGTATGTTTGGGAAGAAACTCAGTGAGTGGAAATGCATGGAGCTCTACACCACTATGCAGCAGAACCTATAAGAGCAGCATCTGCCCTGTTCTGGTAGCTGGTAATTTTTCTGCTTTCTGTATTTCCCCTACTGAGACTGCTATTAGTTCATATGTTAGCAGGTTTTGACTGTTATTAGATACATGTATTTAAAGGCCTCCTTTTATTTCTGTTTTATGTTTGGTGTATATAAAACCTATATTTTTCCTCTGCTGCATTCCATTTACAGGTAGTCCTTTGTATGGATTGCACTGTGAATGCTAACAACTGAATGCTTGTGTATGCAACAGACGTGGGGAATAACATACATATTAATCAACACACTGCTTGATTCACTGCTATCTAGTGGCTCTAACAGCGTTAGTCAAAGTATTAGTTAGTATACTTCATCAGGAAAACTGTAGCTGCTGAAAGGTAGTGCTAATATGTATGTTTGACCTGAAAATTTATAATTTAAAATGCAGGGCAATGCATGTAGTATAGGCAATTTTTAATTGAAATCTGTTCATGAAGTGTGTAGCTCATCAGGATGTGGAAATGCCAAATTGTCAACTTGTCAATCAGACTAAAATGGTTTCCATCTAGCAAAGAAGACCAGTTTAAAAAAATGGTTTATTGAAATTCAATGTCTTTGAATAATTATTCACTAAGGGTGTGTCTAAACTACACCCCTCTCTCGGCAGAGGGATGTAAATTAGACGTATCGAAAGTGCAAATGAAGCGGGGATTTAAATATCCCGCACTTAATTTGCATAATGGCAGCCGCTGCTTTTTTTCGAAATGGGGCTTTTCGAAACCCCCCTGGCAGTTTAGACGGGGCATTTTTGACAAATCCTGTACTCCTCGTTTTGCCCTGTCTAAACTGCTGGGTTTTTTCGAAAAGCCCTGTTTTGAAAAAAAGCAGCGGCCGCCATTATGCAAATGAAGCGTGGGATATTTAAATCCCCGCTTCATTTGAACTTTCGATATGTCTAATTTACATCCCTCTGCTGACAGAGGGTGTAGTTTAGACGTACCCTAAATGTAGCTGCCATATGAAGTCACACCACGATGGAATCGTGCCCAGCAAAGTAAAGCAGAGTCATCCAAAGCTAATAGTGCAAGATGAGTACAGTTTGTATAGTGGGAATGCTTGAGGGCAAAGAGGAAGTGGTGTGGTATACACTTCCATGGATTTGATGTTTGAAAACACCACAGTCTGGCTTTCTGCTGATTTAAAGTGTAATTTTTTTCATACTGCAAACCTAAACATTTTTCATAGCTGTCCATGATTTATTGTTTGTATGATTGGGTACTAGAAATTTCAGTTAGATAATATGTCTAACACAGGGTATACTTGTAAGAAAATTGTGGTTCCTTGCTAAATCACTAGAAGGTGTGTGACTGATGTTATGGGAGAAATTTAAGATGATAGTCTAATTCAGTGTTTCTCAACAAGTGGTATGAGTATCCTTAGGGGTATTCGAGAGAAGTCTGGGGGGTATGTCAACACAGCTGAAATTTGGAGAAAACTGAATTTTTGTTTTAAGTTTTATAGCGCTTTATTATTTTTGTACATTCTACACCCAAAATTTTCATCACCCGCCCAGCTACGATTAAGTTGTTTACACAAATGTGTTGCAATGGTAGAAAAAAAATTGTGTGTCTAAAAACTGTAGGTACTGGGGGTACTTTATTTATATATATATATATATATATATATATATATTTTAAAAGGGGTACTTTATAAAAAAAAAGGTTGAGAAACACTAATTCAACCAAGTGTGATAATTTGAATGTGTCAGTTAATCCATTATTATTTGCTAACTAGCTGCTAAAGGAAATATATCATTAAAGGTGACTTGCAAAGGAATATAAAATAATTCAACAACTTTAGGCTTAACTGCTGAATGCATTAGGGGCCTATATGTATAGGGATTCTTAGGAAAGTTAAGACAAGTTAAGGCACATAAGCTAAAGCACATTAAACCCTAGTGTGGATGGGTTGTGTCCACGAAAGCTTGTGATACCATTTTTTGTTGTTGTTAGTTTCTAAGGTGCTACTGGACCACTCTTTGGTTTTTTAAGTTTTTCCTCATTCTGAGGTACAATGCAGAATTAACCAAAGGCCACTTTAGTTATGAACAAGTCATTTTTTCTTAACTTTCTTGAGTATCCTGTTGTACACAAGTCTCAAGTATATGTAGAAAGGGGGTATTAGTACATCAGCAACTTAAAACATACCCGTTTTGGCCCTATGCTTCCAAAGTCAGGCTCTCTATGTACTTTTATGTCTCACATTATCATGATATCTGAGCACCTCACAATTTTTAATACATTTATCTTTCTGACACACCTGTCAGGTTAGATGGCACAGTGACATAAAGTGACTTGCCAAAGGTCAGACAGGAAGTCCTTCCTTTCTCTTCATTGTCATAGGCATAACCTCAGGCTTTTGGCTTGAGAATGAGGAGGCAGCTCTCAGACTTTCAGGACTGACCCAAAAGTTTCAGCACTTTTGGCACCTCCTTGACTATGGTTGTTACAACCATGAAAGTAATGTTGAATAGACTAAACCAGGAACAGTGGGCTAGATCCTGTCCTGAAAGCTGTAAGGAAGTTCTTGGATCCTACTTTTGTCCCTATTTACTTAGAGTAAAGGGTATAGTATTTTTATTTTAAAAACCTTGTTTATTGTCAGTATTTTCCATATCACAATGAGACTGAGAGGCTTGTGATGGTGTCAGTTACCAGGCTAATTGCACCTCTGATTTCTACTGGTTTCTCTAGGCACGCCCACCTCTAGAGCTCAGGCTTCAAGCCATTACCTGCCTGTTGGGGTTGAACCTTGTGATTCTCTTATCTGCTGATAGGCCCACTGCTGGGAGCAAGGGGGATGGGGAGCAAAGGAGACAATTGCTCAGGGGCCTGGGCAATTTAAAAGGGCCTGGGGCCCCCCCACTGCTGCTGTGGTAGTGGCGGCAGTGGCCAGGAACCCCAAGCCCTTTTCCATTGCCTGGGTGGGCCGCAGGGCTTGTAGGTACCTGCAGGGTGGTACTGGCAGAGGCAACGGCAGCCAGGCGGGCATGTGGAAGCCCTGGCCATGCCAGAAGAGTGTGCCCAGCAGTGCAGCCATCAGCTCGCTGGCCACTAGCAGTGTAGGTGCAGCTTGTGCATGTATGGGGGGCCCCTTGATTGCTCTGCCTTGAGGCCTGTAATTACTATCGGTGGGCCTGCTTGCAGACTAGACCAGGGCTGCAGTGCCTCCCTGTCTATCCTTCATTATTACCTCAGCACATTTGATTTAGGCTCAGATTCTGCAGATCTGTTCCCTCCAGGGCAAGGACAGTGGTAATCAGTGACCAAACTTTCCTTGAAGCAAAGTTTCATTTATTTAGAGCAAAAATATTTCAGAGTAAAACATACCTTTAAAACAACATAACAGTTTATGTACATCTAATGCTTATCTAACCGGCTTCCAAAGGGGGAAGAACTAACACCCTACAGACTATTCTGTAGACCCTTCTTCTGCATCACCTTATCTCTCTGTCAGAGATGACTTCCCCTGCCTGGACAGCTCCTGGTACTCCTCTTCCTCGCCCCTTTTACAGGAATCAATACACTTTAGCAGTTTGTAGAGCTCAGTGTAGCTCTTTAGGCTATGTCTACATCAGCACTGTCGGTATAACTTAAGTTACACAGGGGTAACATAAGATACAGACACAAGCACGCAGACACCAGTGACAGGTCAGTGTGGGAGAGCACCTCCTGCTGTCATAGCTACTGCAGCTCATTGGGAGTGGTTTAATTATGCCAAGGAGAGAGCTCTCTCCTGTTGGCGTAGAGTGGCTACAGGGGAGATCTTACAGCTGCATCATTACAACTGTGGCGCTATAAACTCCCTAGTGGAGACATTGCCTTAATTTGGAAACTCCTAGCTTCAGGCAAAGCAGGGTTTGCCACAGAAAATTGGATCTCTGAAGCTAAATGACCTACAGAAATTGTCTTCTAAGAACATAGCTAGATCTGGGAAATCACTGGGCTCCCTTCCTATTTGTTCTCTCTTGTTTGTGCTAGAACAATGCATTCACACAGGAAAGGCACATACATAAAGTTCATAAAGTTGTTACGTCTCTGTATTCCTGACATTACAGCAGCTCTACTGCTGTCACATTGTAAGTCTGCATCATCTCCAAAGGCATGCAGCCTTGTAAAATTTTATGGCCAGATCATGCTCTACGGATCTGCAAGGTGTGTGGGCTCTCTGCATGAGCCTCTTCTCTTGGCTGTAAGAAAGGTGGAACATGTTTTCTATGGTATTGAACCCTCATCCTCTTTCTGCTTGATCTCAGAGACACCCACCAATAATTCTGGGACTCACAAGAAGGGAGAGGACAGCAGGGGGCTGCTGGGAGAAGGCCTGAAGCAGGGCCCAGGGTATATGTGTCTTTCCCGCTGAAAGAGCTGTTAGAGACTGAGTATGTGGTCTCATTGCCTATGAGGAAAACTATGTGAATCACTGATTTTTTTTTAATTAGCTGGTAATTCTGAAGAATTGGAAAAAAATGTGTTTAGGGAGAGCCCGAGAATGAATTTATTTGAAAACTTCTGATGAATTGAAAAGTAAAAATAAGTTCTGGCTGAACAAAACAGTTTGTTAAGAGTTTGAGTTGTTAATTTCTTTCTATGATTTAATTTTTAAAAATTAAATTGAAGGCAATTTCAACATTAAAAAAATTCAAAAATTCCATTTTTTTACCACATTGTTTTGTGAGTTTGACATGAATTTGTGAAATGTTTTCATTGACTTGTATCTGCTTTTAATTTTTTTTTTGGTCTCCCTACCCCCAAGTTTTGGTTGAAAAGTATCACCTAATTCTAGTAGTGAATACCATATTTTAGGTGCTATGCTGCTAAAAATACCAACTTATGGATGAAATGCAGTAAAATTAAGATTTGACTACTGTGGGCCATAAAGTTTCCATGGCACTTTTCAGAAGAGTAAGGATGTTGATGAGGATGCTCCAAATGAAGGGTTCTTAACATTTTTTGAATCAACCTCCCCTCCCAATGTTCTTTCAATACCTTGGAGGAACTGCCCTTACAAAATTGGACTTTCCAATGTAGTCAAGATGAAACTGGGGCCATTAATACACTGATTCCAGTTAAGGGAATTCTACTTGAAATAAATCAGTTCTTGCTTGTGCTGCCCAACTGTGCATAGGATAGGAAAATGTTTAAAAACACTTACCTTAATATCCACAAAGGTCTTCAGGGCAATATTTCTCAATGTTAGTACTCAAGAGTGCTAGTGGGCATGAAGAGTCTATGCAACAGCTCACAAAAGCATTCACTGAAATGTGGCCTGCCCTTCCCCGGCACGTGGGCCAGAGTTGAGTGAGTGACATTGCAACACTATGCGTGAGTTGGAAGACTTGTCATTTCCTTCTGTGCCCCCTCCTAAGGTGAGAACAGCTGTTCTAAACAAATTCTAACTTAGGTAATTATATCTCTAAATCCACCTTACATCAACAATTGCCATTCAATACAGTCATCTTCACTTGCTGTTCACTAACATTGCTACTCTGTGCTCCACCCCAGATATGGCTGGATGTCAGCTCTGGGTGAAATAATCTCCTTATATCTTTTGTCTACCTCCCAAAAATGTTGTGAAGCTAAAATTCCTTGAACCTCAAGCAGTATATAAATGCAAAGGACTATTAAAAGTTGAATTGAATTATTATGAATGTTGAGGAATATAAGTTTGGCATATGACCCCGCATTGTAGTATTAAAGTAGCATCAGAACTGGCATTTGTTTTGTGGGAAATTCAGTGTAGAACAAAAAAACAAAACAAAACAAAAAAAAATTAAAAATTACAGAAAGAACTCAAACATCTCTTGAAAAAGAATTTTTGTCTCCTGTGTCTTATTAGGCCACTTTAAACAATTTTTTATACAATTGAAATATTTTGTTTCTATTTTGACTTTGTAATTTATTATATTGCAGTATAAATTTTGAAGTGAAGTCATTTTTAAACAAAAATTTGAAATATTCTGCTCCTAAAAGTTCCAGTATTTTATAACAAAATTTGGTCAAAATATACATGTTCCTGTGGAAAGTTTCAATATGACAAACAAAAATCTACTGGTAAAATTTTGATGAGCTATAATTATTATATTTTTAAAACAATTTCTATTAAATCAGACTTAATATTTCCACTAGTGCCAATAAGGAAGGACTACAGCTTGACAGCTTCTAAGAATAGCCTGTTCATGCAAATGCTTGTTTTTAAATACAGAATATAACTTTGGTATTAGAGAATGTGATGAGCAAAATGATCAAATACATCTGAACAGTGGAATTTCAGATATCACACAGCTGCACAAAATGAAAATGTGGCAAAGGGATTTATTGGATTATATATAACAACTTGATATATAATCTTCAATTTCTGAAAATGTTAAAGTTTATAGTGAAAGAGAGACGAGGTGGGTGAGGTAATATATTTTATTTGACCAAATTCAGTTGGTGAAAGAGGCAAGTTTTTGAGCTTACACAGCACTCTTCTTTGGGTCAGAAGTTGGTCCAGTACAAGATACCACCTTGTCCACCTTTTCTCTCTGATAGTCTGGGGCCAGCATGGCAACACTGCAAACTGCTATTGTGAAAGAAATGATAGTGACCATTTTAGCTAAAAGAAAATGAGTAAAAGTTTACTTCTCAGTGTAAAATAGCTAAATGCAGTTTAGAAACCTAATATTTATAAGATATCAAGACTGGCATTTGTTAAGGTACACTTGTTTTACTTGTCCAAGTATTGAAACAACTGGAGAAGTTGCTAGCATCAACTATTGGACTATAGAACTACAATTTTCTTCTTAATTTGTATACAAAAAAAAGTATTTAGCTGAAGTTGAAGTGTCTGTAGATAGGCAGCTTTATATAGGACCTTATATTTAATTTGTCTTTTGAGTAACTATGGTAATGTGAAAATTAGTCACCAGAACTGAGAAAAATGAGGTTTCAGTGTGATAGAAATTGGGATGAATTCCAGTATCCAAGTGGTTTCTCATGGCAAAAATATACCTAATGAATTGAGGGTTTTGAGAATGCTAGCAAAATCCACATTAATATTGCATCTAATGCTCTTTATGGACATGAAGAAGCAGCCATGACTTGACTACTATGTATTCATAGTTTGCACCCAGATTTGCTTATTGTTGGGCTATTTGCACTCACCTTTGTTTAAGTGGAATGCCTTAAAGAACAGAACTCCTTCCTGAGATATTTTCTTTGAAAACCCATTAGGCTGAACTAAAGGTCTGGCTTTTTTGACACAATATTTAAAATAACAGAATTATACTTTTCACTTTAAAAAAAGCCACTGTATTTATCCTTTCATACACATGAACAACAATAGACAAGAAATACAAGAAGAATACATATATAAATTCCCTCCTACTCTGTCCCTTCCTCTCCATTTAACATTATCTCCTTGGTAACGCATCCCCAGAATCATTTTTACAATATGCGTTAGTCACATTCAATTCAATATCTATCTGTTTAATATATTTGCATCTTCTCTGTAAAGTCCAGCTCCAAATACTAAATTACTTCTGCTTTTTCTGTCTCTAAGTATGTTTTCCAATGGCCTACTTCTTGCTCAGTGATCCAAGAACACAAAGAATGAACTCCTGGCTCTACTGAAGTTTATGGCAAAACTCCCATTGATGTCAATGAAGCCAGGATTTTACCTCAAACCTCTTCCTCTTCTGCTTCCAATTCCAGTTATTTAATACTCAAGCTGTGTATATGCTTCAGTTTGATAATATCTGATGGAGAGCTTTACATCCGAGTTTGATAAAAAACTGGTGTGTGGAAAACCATGCCTAAAGTCCTTTCTAGGTTCAGGCATAACAATATTGTACAATCTTGCATGGAGGCTGGCATTTTTTTTCTGCCATCAGTATTGTATTAAACTAATTTGTGAAATAGCCTACTGATTTTCCTTTACATGTTTTATAATGCGTTTGAGTGAGTATAGCCTGGGGTCGGTCACCTTTGGCTTTTGGCTGGTCAGGGTAATCTGCTGGTGGGCCGTGAGACATTTTGCTGACGCTGGCCATTCGCAGGTTCAGTCCCCTGCAGCCGTTAGTGGCCAAAGTTTGCCATTCCTGGTTAGAGGGAGCTGTGGAAAGCAGGGGCCAGCACATCCCTGCAGCTCGTGGTGTATAATAATGGAAAACTGGGGACATTTACTTTTATTTATAAAACATGTAATTTTTTCTAACATTAGGGTATTTATTATAAAAACCATTTTATACATCAGTTGTCTCCTTCTTTAGGATGGGGAACTATTTACCTTTCAGCATTCCTAAATGGAAGTTGACATACTTTCTTGGAATTCCTTTCAATTGTATGACTGAAACATTATTCCCTTCAATTCCATTCTCATACAGTAATTGTTTTATAGAGTTGAAACTTCTTTCTGCTTTACCCATTAATAATGTATTTAGTTGGCAGATTCAGTAAATAATTTGAAATAGAATTGTATTAAAAATCAGGTTTTTTTATGATGGGATCCCAGTTTTTTAATCTTCTATTCTTCTTGTCATATCTCCCTCTCCACCCACCCACTCCCCAGTTAGGAGGTTCAGTCAACAGAGTGATCTTTCATCACTGCTTTATTTGTCATCCTTGGCAAATGTTGTTATATGTGTACAGTTTAGTTTCATACAACCTCACTGTGAGATAGGTCAGCATTATTATTATCCCGGTGTTACAGATGGGATAGAGGTTAAGGTTAAGATGTTATATGTTTTCAAGGTTACATAGGAAATCTCTGGTGGAGTCAGAAATAAAATACAGATGTCCTGACTCATATAGTCCTGTGCTTTAATTCCCAAAGCAATACTTTAAACAGAAAAAAGCGTGCTTTTTTAAAAGTTGAGATTTTTTTTTAGAAATTTTTTTTCATAGCTTTTTACCTTTAGGAGAGAATGGAAGTTTTTCTGTAGTGCCCTTCATATTGCACCTCTCTTAAATGGCCTTGCCTAAAGATAAGTCGGAGTAGATAGTGACTTTGCAGTCAAGCATAAAGGCAGTTGTGTGTGCAGGCATTCTGTTGCTAACACATTAGCACCTACTCTATAAAGCAAGGGAAATTTTGGCTAGCTCAAGGGGATTATCCTCTGCTTCCTTGAAAAAGTCCTCTAGGATCTGCAACTTCCATCTGGGCAGACACTAGAGATGGGCAAAAGGAAACAAGATTTGACATCTTATCCAAATGATATACTATAAAGTCTTGTTTTAACTGGAAATTAACACTGCTTCTTACCTTTTCCCCCCACTCCCCAATTAGGAAGCTCAGTCAATAGAGTGATCTTTCATCACCCCAGTCTCAGATGGACATTCCCAATGTTTCTGCTGCTTGGGGGAAGCACACATACCATAGGAGTGCTCCCATTGCCACAACATTAAGGCCTGTCCCAGGAAAACAAGGAGCCTTAAACTAAAACTAACTCTTATAAAGAAGTCTCTACATTTGGCTTCCAACCCAGGACTGCAAACCCTTCCTGGTTACCAGTCCCCCGCGCCCCCGGCTTCTGGCAGACTTTCCTCTTTGACCTTGCATGGGAGGGATCTGTTACCCAAAAATGGTGTAAGGAGAGAATTACTCCCTCTCCTCCAAAGGGAATCTTAGAGAGGAAAAAAAAAGCATTTTCAGATTTTCCACATCACTGCTATCCACTGCAGCATGGCTAGGTACCTACCAGTCAGGAGGATCCTTAAGTACTGCTAAAGCCAAATACCCTAAATGGGCAGACTCACAGAAGGACAGCAGAGACAAGACTGCCCCTTCTGTCATAGCACTAACTGCAGCAACCAAACTGAGCACCTCTGCAGCACCTCAACTGATGATGCCATCTTCTGACTCAATAGCACATAGTGCAGGGTTATTGGCAATGAAGTCTGCTTTACCTCCTTCAGCACCATCATCCTCAGAACCGATACTCCCAGCACTGCAACAATTCCCAGTAGCACAGCAATAACCACTGATGCAGTTTTCGTTACTGAGACCTCCCGGAACAAAGCAGTTTCTCTGACACAAGGACCTTGTAGTTGCTACAGCACTAGAATCACCACTTCTCAGTACTGTTCCAACGTATCTTCAGTACATTTAGTACCATTATTCCACATGCTAACAATGAGATCGACTCCTCCTTTCTCAGGCAAGGAAGAAGTCGATGAGGAGGGAGATGTTTATTCCTCACATCACCCTTAAGTGATAAGTTCACCTCCATCCTCATCCCTCCCCAGGCACAATCTTCTTCAACAACAGAGTCACTCTCTAAATTTTTACTTAAAATTCCCTCCTGATTTCACCACAACTAACCCATCTATCTTCCCATATTCTTCCCCAAACCCCATCAGAACAGGTAAGAAGCAATACTCGATCCTGTGAATGTCAAAAGGTCACTAATCTGTTATTTTGAATGGACTAAACCATTCAAGAAGGCATCAAAGCTATTCCTCTCTACTGCGGAGAGATCTAAAGGTGAAGTGGTATCTAAGCAGAGAATCTCCAATGAATTTCCAAGTGCATTCACCTCTGCTAACATCAACATGAACTGCAACCCTCACCAGAGATTAAAACGCATCCCACCAGTTGATCTCCATGTCATTTGCTTCCCTTAATAACACACTGACTATAGACCTGTGTAAAGCAGTCACTTGGGCATAAGCCCACATGTTCATTCAGCTCTACGCAATTGAGCATGACTCAATAGCTGATACTTTATTAGGCCTTTATTAGGCAATATTAGGCAATAGATCCAGCTCTGTAGTCCCTCTCTTCCACTGAGGAAGGGGTACTGCTCCACAGTCACCTGAAATGGGCACCCACAGGGACATAACTCAGAGAAAAATACAAGACCTTGTACAGTAACTGAGGTTCTTTGAGATGTGTGTCCTTATGGGTGCTCTACTTTGGAGTTCTTGTAAGGTCCTCTGCAGTAGAGAAGGAACTGATGGTCACTTAGTTAACTGCCATTGACAGCACAAGTCTGGGAGTGCGCATATGTGCCCCAACTGGACATTGCTGTTGAAATTCTCCAACTAGAGGCACAAGTGTGTGAAATCACCTGAAATGGAGCACCCCCAGGGTGCTACATTTCTAAGAACCATAGTTATTGCACAAGATGAGTAACATGTTCTTTCCTCAACCGTCATGCCAACTGAAACCATGCTACAATCTACTCCCCTAGTAAGTCTTCAGTAAAGTTTGTGTTCACAGTTGTAAATGTATTCCAGTAGGAATGGATGTAAACTGTGTTACGACTGTGTTTGAAGAATGGCTTACACAGTTACTAGGTCTGGTATATTTAGGCTATATTTAGCATAGAGACATACCAGCTATGTTACAAGTTTACTTGTGCCAAACTTTTCTCTTCCTAACACAGTTACCAAGTCTGCTGCCCCTTTCCTTTGCCTTGAGTTACAGTGACAGACTGTCAGCATTATGTATGAGCCTAGCTCCCACAGGGGTTTGATCTTGTATTGTGTGTAACAACAGGATAAATGAATAATTCTTTGTACTTAAATGCGGATCTTCAAATGCTTTACACAACTGAGTAAATAGCAATACCCCAAATTCACAAATAGGGAAAGTGAAGAGCTACAAGATGAAATGTCCTTGCCTAGAGTCATATGGAACATCAGTGTCTGGGAACCAAAGTTGCCTGATGCCCAGTCTAGGAGGATCTGTCTTTTTTGAAGTATCCTAATGATCATAATATTTTTTTTCTTGGTGTTACTTATAATTACCCCCTTGGAAGCTCAAAACCAAATTACATTTTTTTACTTGAACGCCTACATACAGATTTGTTTTTTGTAGAGTTACTTATGATAACTGCTTGAAATTTTGTTATCTAACTTAATGTAAGTATATAATAATGTATATGCAGGGTCTCCCCCCCACTCCCAGGCCTCAACTCACCTTGTCTCTTCCTGTCCCTGCTCCACCCCACACTACCCCACTTGACCCTTTCCCCAAGTCCACTCCTGCTCTGCCCCTCAATACCCCATTGTACCTCTTCCCCAAAGGCCCCTCCCTGAAGTGATGCCACCTAAGGGATTACCAGGAGGGGCCTGGCACAGGGTAGCAGCAGGGGTCAGTCTCCGTCTCTCTCCCCCCCCCCACACACACTCACTATGGCAGTGGGAACCACAGGAAGCAAAGAGCTGCTCCACCAATAGCTCTGCTTTCTGTCACCATGGTGAGTACGTAGGGGAGGGTCTTGACCCTTTCTGTTGCCTCACACCAGATCACCCTTGAAGTAATCCCCCAGGCTGCTCTGGGCCCCACAGTTAACATGAGGGCCCATCCCATACATAGGACAGTTGAGGCGGCTACTGCGGTGGCCCCCAAATCACAGGACCTGGGGCAGCCACCCCAAACCATCCTATAGATAGGACCGCTCTGGTTGGAGGGACAGCCCCACCTTCTCATTCTTTCCCACCTCCCACACCCACATGCACACACGCACTATAATTAATAATTACTTGTAGTTTGCAGATGTGATATTTGCCAATCCTGACAAGTACACTTTTTATAACAGAAAAAGGAAACAAGTCATAAAATTGGTTCATTCAGAGGAAAGATTGTGCTTAAAATCAAGGCCTGGGAAATCAGGAGGTCAGAGTTCTTTCTATGCAAGGCACTTCCTTTGCGTCTCTGGGCTAGCCACTTGGGTCAACATTTTCAAAAGTGGCCAGAAATTTTGAGTACCTCCATTGCTGTGTTCTCAGCTCGAGATATGTATGTGTACCACAAGTTGGGCATCCATGTGTATGACCATTCACATTGATTTTGGCTTTAGCTTACTTGTTGCATTATAGAATGAAGGTAAGACTTCACCTATTCTGAAGGTACATTATGAAGGTTAATATATTTATATTTGTAAAGTGCATTGGGGCCCTTGGGCATATGTTGCTTTAGAAGTGCAAAGAAGCAGTGGTAAAGATGTAAATACATTTCTGTTATATACAGGCCTTCTCTAACAATCCTTATAGTCATCTGGCCATAGTGTATCAGTTGTCCCGACCTGCACAAGTGGGTGAAGACAACTTCCATCATTTAATGAGGAGATAATCCTCTGGAGATATCACTGGACTGGCTGTGTTAAGAAAAGTTTGGCCTGAGTAAACTTGGAACACAGCTGGTTTGTCTCTTATGCAAAAAATAGTATTATATTTCCATAATTTGGAAGAGTGTGTATGAATGTGTGCATGCGTGTGTTTGTGTTAGAGGCAGCAATCAGCTTTGGTATATAAGAGCTTGTCTGCAGAAACTGTTAGTTCATGGCAAGCTGGAGTGTGAATCTCTCCCACGCTAGCCAGCTGTAGACTAACTGTCCATGTGGCCCTTGCTGACATGCGTTAACCATTGGTTAATGCTCTTTAGACCCCTTTGAAATAGACCTTTAAGCCATCTCAGAGTACAAATTGATTTGGACAGCCAAACACTCCAGTCTTTTGGTTAGCGAAATAGTGGCTGTGTTTGCTGCATTTCAGTCAGTGCAGCGGCAATAGCACTGATGCTTTTCTGAAAATGAGGCATCCTGAAAACAAGCGACAGCTGTTTTGGAGAGAGGTGAAGAAGTCACTCAGGAACACTTAAAACTAGAGTTTCAGAGTGCCCTCCATGTTCAGTGCCAGGTAGCTGAATTGTTTGGCATATATGCAGACAAAGGGATAGCCTTTGAAAGGCGAAGAGTTTTCTGTGGCTTAAAGGAAAATGAAACCATTTAACATGATTCTGTGAATACTTCCAAGGAATTGGCCCACAGAATATTCACAATGGCATGTTATATGGTCATTTTAAAAATTCATTTTTTAAAAAATTTTTTACTCCAGCAAAATTCCCATTGAACTCCATAGAGTTTCACCTGAATAAGCACATAGGAAGGATATCAGGATTTGGCTCAGAGTTAATAAAGACAACTTGCCAAAATATTCAAAATTAGCCACTCGTTTTGGATGTTTCAATTTTGAGTGCCCAATTAAGGACACTTAAGAAGTATCCAAGATTTAAAAAATAGTAGCCACTGTCTCTTTCTTTGGTCATTGAAGTGGACTTTTCATATGCTTATGTGTTGAGCCACATTCCCCAGACACTCTCCCCTGTTAGTTTTTCATACTGTGATACATGCATAGTTAATGGCCAATTTTTGGTGACCTAGTGCTTTCCTCCTTTTTTACAGTGCTGCTCTTTTGTGTGAGTGACTATATTCCATCACAATTGATATGCTGAACTGCATACATAGGGGGAAAAGAGGGGTAGAGAATTACTAAAGTGATTGGAAAAATGAAAATAGTTATGAGATGTCATAAGAACAGATTACTTGTGCTGTATACCTTAGAGCAAAGATGAAAGATGGATATAGACATTTGAAGGAAAGTCACTAGGGCATCAGAAATCCGTGCTTCACTAACAGTTAGGAATGCCAAAATTTTGGCAGAAAAGCTATCAGAGAGCCCCCAAATCTCAGCTGCATCAAAGCTCAGAAAAGAAAACATGAAATCTCATCTCTCCCAATACTTAAGGCAGGACTTAAAATCTTGGCTACATCAATGCTTGCTAGGGGACCTGAAATCTAACTGCACAAATGCTTAGTGCGGGGAGCTTGAACTCTTCAGTTCACTAACATTTGGTGGGGGGTCCAATACCATCTCAGCTTTCAGTTAATGAAAAAGAATAGTAATGAAAGGAGAGGTGTCAGAGGGCTGGAGACTGAAAAAACAAACTGATAATATAACCAAATCAAATACTGATTGTATTTGCAACTTTCTTTAGATTGACTGTAGCTTGTTTAGTTCAATTGTGTACATTTCTATTGTCATTTACCAGAAGGGAAAAAAATACCCTAGCTGTCAGCATAGTGAGCCACATTACTGACAAGGAGCATGCATTTAAAAGTTGTTTTATCAACTGCGCTGGCTGTGCTTTACAAGAGATATATTAATCTTTCATGCAAGATAGAGATTGACAAATATAAAGTCATCAACATAAACAGAAAGCTGTCAGGAGAGGATACGTTTATGGAGGGGATTTATTACTATGACTTATTGCAAGGGTGTATTAGAGAGAGCAATGGCCAGGCTGCATAGGCAATTTATAGATTGTGATGGGTGGAGAGGAAGTCATTTCTCACTGCCAAAAACCTCCCTTCACCTAAATTGGAGGGGGGCATAGGACCCAGCCCAAGAGGGAGTGGCTCTGTCCCGGAAGGGTGTGTAGGGCCAGTGCAATCATGGGGTTTGCTGATCAAATTCTTGTAGAGCCTGTAACTGAAAATGAAAGCTGTCCACATACTTAACAGAAATCCCTGTCATGGGTGAAGAAATGTGTAGCATCACTGCCTGCCCTCTCTTAGAATAAATTGCCCCTAGTTTTAGGGGGCCTCCCTCATGTTGGGAGGTGTCGGTTATGCTCCTCTGTGTCAGCATTAGTGAATCTGATTCTAAAAATTGTGATCCACCAACACTGCACAATTAAGAGACTTTCACTCCATACTTTGTAACATTGTGTATAGTATCATACAGGTATGTGACATCATCTTAAGCCTGCATAGAGTCCTCCAGCGTTATTTGCTGGGCTTACTTCCAGAACCTAGAGCAGTTCTTCAAAGCAGATATCAAGCAGTATATGTTACACCACAGATCTGATTTATCTTAAAATAGTAATAATCCAGCAGAGAATATCCTGGATTCAGGCTACATGAGAGACAAACTGAACTAGATCTTTAGTTGAGGGATTGAGCCCATAAAGAGATTTAAAAGCAGTAAACATTGTTCTCCTAAGTGTGTGTGTGTGTGTTTCACATACATATTAACCTGTTCCTGAGATACGCATGTAAGTGACAAGGGTATGCCAGGGGCCATGAGAGATGAGTTTACATGGCTACTAGGGGATTATAAATTGAATGAGTGACAAGTGAAAGGGCTTGCCCAGATGCTGGGCAGGATTTACAGAGAGCTAACGAGAGAATCTGACAGACTCATTAAGCAATATTTACAGAGAGGACTTGTTGGTGAAGAAACTGGGTCAAGCAATGTATAGCGCTGACAATGAGAACAGGACATTGTGCTACCTTCCAAGATCCCAGAACTATTCTGGAATGAATTCACAGAGGTATCATTTATAAGAGCAGGAAGTTTAAAATATCTTTTATGCAGCCTGGCTACTGCTGTATTCAGGAATCCCATCACTCTGACCCTGTTAGTATAAAGTGGGCATTGACACAGTACACAGGAAAATATCTAATGAAGAGCAATCACAATACAATAATGAATCATTAAAGGACATTGCTTCTGAAATTGGAGTAAGAAAATTAAACATGTACTGTAAACTTTGGAGAATAGGAACCAAACTAGTCTGAAAAAATATGAATATAAAGGAGGGTGAGAATCTGAGATAAGTGTGAAACAAATGGGAAACTCATGAAACGAAAACAGCTAAAAATATGCTTCCAGGGAACATGTTTATTCCACTATGCTCTCAATGTATCCTGTTCCACAATGGGGGTTGAACAAAATAACTCGTGAAAAATCCCATTCTCACCCACTCCAAATTTGTTTGAGTACTTGAGTTAGATACAGAGACAGCTAGTCAATAAATGGTGCTCAGATTAACTAGCAATCCCTATATACTCAAAGAATTGACATGATAGTAAAGGCTGTTATAGATCATGCTGACAAAAATCAGAATGGTAGACCAAGCAGAGCCACACTGGTCTGTGTATCATAAGAAATACAGGTAAATAGGAAAATACTGATCAGGGAAGAAATATGACTCCCAAGCTTATATTACTATGAGGTAGGCTAGTACTGGTATAAATGATTCAGTAGATGACACTATTACCTTTGAATCAGTAATAAACCTGTGTCTCAGCATCAGGGCCGGCCTTAGGCCGATTCGTCCGATTCCCCCAAATCAGGCCCTGCACCTAAAGGGGCCCCATGCCCTGAACCCGGAAGTGTGCTGGGTGTGCTGCAGGAGGTGAGTGTTGAGCGCAGGGTTTCCCTGCGCCGGCGGGAGTGGGGAGGGGGGGTGTTAGCTACCTCCGGGGCTTGGCGGGGGAGGTAGCTGGGGATTGTTTGTGTGCCATGGTGGTTTTTTTGTTTTTTGGGGTTTTTTTTGTTTTTGCTCAACCAAAAAAATTTCTGGGCCCCCTTCCTGTTGAAAAATTGCTGCGGGGCCCCATCAAAATTGTTCGAATTGGGCCCCGCACCCGCACTTCCTAAAGCTGGCCCTGCTCAGCATGAAGTTGGGGATTACTATGGTGTTTGAGATACTGAGATGTAAAACTGAGATCCTGATCACTAAAGATTCCATGAAATATTTAGTTAAAGTAGGGGTGTTAGGCCCACTATATATTGCTTACATTCTAATCCAGCAAAAAATCGTTCTCTCTACCTATAATCAGTCTATTTGACATTTCAGCAGGATCCAGCAGCTGTGGCTCGCAGGGAATCAACCAGTCAGGAAGGCATGCAGTGTTTGTGTGAGCATGATTGAGTCTGGGCTCTGTGACCTGGCTATCTTTTGGTTTCTAGATTGTTTTTTTTAAGGGGCTTGAGAGCCAATCCTGGCAATTACAGGATAGCAAATTTAATGTCAGTACCGGGCAAATTGGTTGAAACTATGATAAAAAACAGAATTATCAGATCCACAGATGAACACTGTATTTTGGGGGAGAATCAATATGGCTTTTATAAAGAGAAATAACTTCTTACCAATCTATTAGAATTCTTTGAGAATGTCAGTGAATGCGTAGACAAGGATGATCCATTGAAAATAGTATACTCAGACTTTCAGAAAGCCTTTGATAAAGTTCCTCACAAAAAGCTCTTATGAAAACTACAGAGCCATGGGATATAAGGAAAGTTCCCTTAGGGATCAGTAACTGATTAAAAAGTTAGGGCTACGTCTACACTGCAGCGCTATTTTGGGATATTGGAGGTATCCCGAAATAGCTATCCCGCCTCTTAACAGCAAACCCGTTATCTTGAAATATAATGGGCTCACTACTCCTATGTCTCTGTAAACCTCATTCCACGAGGAGTAAGGGACATTTCGGAATAGCAGGTTATTTCAGAATTTGGCGCTGTGTAGACAGTGCCAAATTACAAAATAAACTATTTTGAAATTGACTCGAAATAACCGATGCAATTTGCGTAGCTCAAATTGTGTCTCTTATTTCAAGCTACGGGTGCAGTGCAGACTCATCCTAGGAAACAAAGAGTAGGAATAAATGGTTAGGAGTAAACAAATCTCATAGCAAAGAGAGGTAAAGAGCTGGGTCCCCCAGAGATCTGCCCCGGGACCAATGCTCGTCAGTATATTTATAAATTATCAGAATATGTAGCTAAGGTTGCAAATGATCCAAAATAGTTAAATCCCAAACAGATTGCAAAGCAGTACAAAAGGATTTAGAAAACTGAATGACCGGACTACACAATAGCAGATGAAATGCAGTGTTGATAAATATAAAATAATGTGTGTTGGAAAACATAATCCCAACTGTACATTACAAAATGATGAGGTCTACATTAGCTGTTACCATATCAAGAAAGAGATCTTGGGGTCACTGTGGATATTTCTCTGAAAACATCAGCATGATGTGCCATCGACATCAACAATGCCAACAGAATGTTAGGCACTATTAGGAAAGGTAATAGTGAGAGAAGAAGTAAGAAAATATCATAATGCCAGTATACAAATCCAAGTCCCCGCTCCCCATCTTGGATATTGTTTGCAGTTTTGGTCATCTCATCTCAAAAAAGGTGTATTAAAATTGGAAAAGGTGTAGAGAAAAACAACAAAAATGATTAGAGGTATGGAACAGCTTTCATATGAGGAAAGTTTTAAAAGATTGGGACTTTTCAGCATAGACAAGAGATGACTAATGGGAGACCTAGTACAAGTCTATAAAACCATGAATGGTATAGAGAAAATGAATAAGGAACTGTTATTTACTCTTTCTCATAACACACAAATTAGGATCGGCTGATAAAATTAATAGGCAGTACTTTTAAACAAATGGAAGAAGGTACTTCTCATAGTCAACCTATGGATCTTATTGCTACTGGATTTTGTGAAGGCCAAAACTATAACTGGGTTCAAAAATCAGATGAATTCATGGCAGATAGGACCATCAATGGCTATTAGCCAAGATGATCATGGACACAACCCTAACTGCTGGGTGTCCCTAAACCTTTGACTGCCAGAAGCTGGGACTGGAAAACAGGAAATAGATCACTTGAAAATTCCCTGCTCTGTTCATTTCCTCTGAAACATCTGGTACTGGCCACTATTCACTCTTAACCTCAGTCCAATGTATATATTTTCAACATATAAGACAACACCTCCTCTCTTTTTCCATGCCTTTCCTTCCTGAGTAAGCTGTACCCTTCTATTCATTATTCCAGTGCTGCTTATTATCCCACTGTGATGCCATCTGTGTCATAGTTGTGTTTATTTACTAGCATTTCAAGTTCTTCCATCTTATACCCCATACTTCTTGCAATAATATACAGACATCTAAGATACTGATTTGATTTGAGTTCCCGTATATGTCTATAATTATAATATACACAGACTTTCTCTCCCTATGCCTTCAAAGAAAGTTTTTTCTTAGTGACAAGAGACCTGATTCTTTTCCCTCTTACCAAATCAGGAGCAACTCCATAAAACTCATTTAAATGTACATGTATTTCCCTACATGTACTTTTCATACTTCTCCATGCCCACTAAAAAGCTACTAAGTGCTCAGGAAAGTGATGTGTTTTATTAATTTTGCCATGTGTCTGTCTTTTCTTAAAAGTCACATGATTGATTATGTGAGTTAAGGACAGAGCCACAGAAAAGGAAAGGCCAAGGTTTTTGATCCAAGGAGACATGACAATGAGAGCCTGATTCTGCTCTTCTTTTCAGTGAAATTACTCCTGATTTACACTTGCGTAACTGAGGTTAGCCTGTTCTGTATAGTTTGAATAGGTGTGTCTGTAGTGCATTGCTTTAATATTTGTGTATGGTATTTTAAAGTAATACAAGCCCACAATCTACATATCTCTGTGCTTGTTGAGAAAATCCAGCATTTGTTTCATTATTTCAATGGCAATAATTCAATACAAATGGCAGACCTAGGAGAACCAGGGAAAACCCATAGCTTAAATCTGGGCTGTCTGCTCCCAGGCCATAGAGCTTTAAAACACAGTGACAGGAGTGCACTCCGCTCCCATAGGATGCCTGGAGCTCTGTGCAGTCACCTCCCAGGTTGGCAGTGTTTCATGTAAGCTGTGCATCCAGCCAGGCCCACCAGTGGAGGGGGGAGGAGGCAATTGCCCCAGGATCTGATGATTCTAAAGGACCCAGGACTCCCAGCTGCCATTGTTGTTCCGGCAGCCGCAGCGGTGCCCAGAGTCCCAGCCCTTTAGAATTGCCACAGGAGCTGGCAGGCAGGTGATGCTGTATTGTCCAGCACAAGGCCCTGCCCCTTCCACCCAAGGCCCTACCCCTTCCAGGAGTGTGGTGCCAACCTTCACCCCATACACACACACCAAACACACACATTTCCCAAGGGTTCGGCAATCCTGTTGGCTCCCCAACTTGAGTACTAATAAGACTGTGGAGCACTGTGGACACAGCATGGAAATCTCCTGAAAGGTGCTGAAGATGGGGCTCCTTGCGAAAGCAGCACATTCAGTTCTTCGGCTAGCAACGTCTGGAATGTTTATGGAGGCACAAAGTCATCTCATGCACTAGTAGGTGGAATAGCCAATGCTAGGTCTGGAAGGCAGCATGGGGCACTGCCAGAGTGGCAGGGACACAGAACAAGACTCAGTCATCTTCTGTAGAAGAAAGGGGTGGAATGCTAAACACTTTCCTTCTGTACCCATTCTCTGTTATCCAGCTTCTTTTATTCTGATGGATGGGTTGGCCTGTCTTAATGCTTTTGAGGAGGAGGAGGAGAATAAATAAGACAGGGAAAGAGATCATACCAGACAAATCTCAGAGACATTCCTCCCCACTCTGCCAAATTAAAAAATAAATAGATTTCCTTTTGAAAAAAGCAGGCGTAAATATTGTTGTTTTAAATGAGGAGCATTATAAAAACTTCCCAAACCCCAAGTCCAGTTCATGCTAAAGTACAAAGTTCTCTCTGCCTTCTTTTATTGGGTTTATAAGAAATTCATAGCACCTATTCTCTGGCATCGAGCTGTTTCCCCACCTGATTCTTCAGGGTTAGTGAAGAGTGATGGCTGATAAAAAAATCAGCTTCCTTTTCCTCCTGCCCAACCAGAGAAATCATACTTTACCAAACAGCGAACAGTCCTGTCTCTGTCCCTAGTAGATTCCAGATGTTGGCACTGGAGACCAGTGGAATGTTACAGCCCCCAAGCCTTCTAATAATTTTAACTGTCCTCTGGGTTGCACATGTTTGACGTGAAGGTAATTTGGATTGTAAACACTGCCAGGCATGTAGTGGAATTAATTAGAGCCACCCTGTATTCTCCAAGGCTTTTAAGCCTGCAATTAACTGTTTACATTAACACCAAACCAGACAAATCAACTGGTATATGTATAAACACAGTTTAATCACTTTCCTCCTCTACCTGTAAGGGGATGGAAACTGCTGATGATCCGAAGCAGACCAGCTGTTTTCAATGTTGAGTCATGGCAGCCACATTTTATAATTTCTGGGCTTCCAAAATAAGTACTTTCTGACTACTTTATTATCATGGTTTTTGAGATGTGTAGCATGGAAATGTGAAATGCCAAAATGTCTGTCTGCTAGTATAAATCAAGATATGTTAGACTTAAGTCTGCAAGTTTGTATTAAAATGCATTAAGAGTAGGATGACCATATTTCCCTGTGCTGAATATGGGACATCTGGTAAAACTACTCATATTCAAGTGAGTGCAATGTCAATCAATCAGAACTCTGCAGTACAAATGCTCAAATTAACATCAAGTTGATTGAGCCTCTGTTAAAAATAGATATGGCATAGTTGGATTCTTTTTATTTATCTTCTTATCTTTAAAGCTTTAGGGTTCACATGGGTAAGGTTGCTATACACACACTCCCATATATCTCTCTCATATCTGGGGTGACTGACTTGTCTCTCCCTGCCTGGTGCTCTCTGCCCTCGCTGCCCGGGTGGGCCTCCAGGATGGACCCACTTCTCCTAGTATCTGGTGCCAAGTCTTCCTGAAGCAACATTGAGTGGGGGCACACAGGGTCACAGCCTCCCCCCCACCATCCAGATTTCTGCCAAGGTTCACACCACAATGTGGCCAGCTGCAGCCTTTCAGCGCTGTGTGGGAGGAAAGAAACAGGAGGTGCTTCCAGCTGCTAGGGAGTGGGGAGAAAGAAGGATGACTGACCCAAGTTTGGTCTCCATATTTTTTTCTCAACAACTTTGGTCCCCTGTTTTTTGTTTTGTTTTTTTTTTTCTCAACCAGTTTTTTTACCCACCATGTTCGGGATTTTTTGTGAAAGTATCTGTCAACCCTATGAGTAACTAAAACCCCAAATCCATACTCTGTCAGTTAATGACCTTAAGGCAACCTCTACAATAGCATGTGGTCCCATTATATGAAAAAAGATTGAAGCTTTTCAACTTAAAGGCACTGTTTAAGATAGCTGCATTACTACAGCAATCAGATGAGCTGATTGATTAAACTCTTCCATCCTGTGAAGGATAAGGTTGCCAGGTGTCCAGTTTTTGTCTGGACAGTCCAGTAATTGCATCTTCTGTCCGGTAAAAAAACAGAAAATTCCGGACATGTAAAAAGGTCTAGAGAACATGACCTATGAGGGAAGACTGAAGGAATTGGGTTTGTTTAGTTTAGAAAAGAGAAGATTGAGGGGGGACATGATAGCAGTTTTCAGATATCTAAAAGGGTGTCATAAGGAGGAGGGAGAAAATTTGTTCATCTTGGCCTCTGAGGATAGAACGAGAAGCAGTGGGCTTAAACTGCAGCAAGGGAGGTTTAGGTTGGACATTAGGAAAAAGTTCCTAACTGTCAGGGTAGTCAGACACTGGAATAAATTGCCCAGGGAGGTTGTGGAATCTCCATCTCTGGAGATATTTAAGAGTAGGTTAGATAAATGTCTATCAGGGATGGTCTAGACAGTATTTGGTCCTGCCATGAGGGCAGGGCACTGGACTCGATGACCTCTCGAGGTCCCTTCCAGTCCTAGTATTCTATGATTCTATGATTCTATGAAAATATCTGGTATTTTCTGTTTTTCTCAGATGGAAGGCTGGCGAGGACATTTTTTCCCCTTCCATGTTCGGGATTTTTTGTGAAGGTATCTGGTAAAGGATGGGCATAGGTTTCTTGTCTATTAAACACTATCTCCTCCCCCAACTGTTCATTGGTCACTGGCTTGAGCAGCAATTCATACAGGAGCTCATAAAGTTATACGATATCTCTGAAATGCACTGTTTGTTCGGGTTTTTTTGTTCTTGGTCTTCACTGACAGTTTCTTAAATGTAGCTAAGGGTAATGCTCTGGAGGACGAATATATGAGGCAATCAAAGGGTTTTTGTGGATGATTAAACAATTGCTGAGAGTCCAATGTCAAGGACATTATTTCTATTATGACAAAACAGCCAAAGTATTAAAGAAGTAAGGAAAAGATCCTTTTCTTGCCTTGTGAGCTGGTAAGTTCTGTGCTGCTGTGTTTACAGACTTTCCATTTGATGGGACTGATCTTGCCATTCTGATTGATTAATGTGTTCCCTATCCAGCAAGAAGGGAATGATTTTGTCACAGGAACTAGGTGTTATATAATGGAGTTCAACCTGCGGGGTAGAAAATCTCTTGCTGCACAAGGGGAATTTTAAAGCACTAGGACTGATAGACCCAATCATGTAAGCTGCTAAGTATCCCAAGAGAGGCAAAGACCTCAATTATTGGGACCCAAGGGTGCATCCCACTCAACTGAGGCTGATTGAGGTAAATCAGAATCTTTTTATTAGCTTCAATGAGAGCTGGAGCAGGCCCTAAGCAAATAACTTAACAGGGGAGTAATTTAAAAAATGAATAACTGTCTGAGCATTGGGCTAAAGAAGTGAAAAGTTACATTTGTAAAAGTGGAGTGATTTGTTTCTAGAGGGGGGGATTTACCTGTTTTATGGCTGCCTGGAATTCTTCTTTTCTAGTTTAATAATGTCTGGCAAGAGCTCCAGTGAAGGAAGGGTCCTGCTCTTTTTCTCCTGGCTGACATCATATCATCTCTCTGAAAAAGGGAATATTGTAGCTTTAGTTCTTGTCACAAGAGGGTTTTTATTTCATTCTAATAACACCAATCTCTCACAAATAGTTCTCTTACTTTGGAGGCGGTGGAATTATTTTTTAAGGAACTGAGTTTGAGTACTGGACGAAATATTCATGTAGCAATTCTAAGAGGGTGGGAAGTTTTTAAAGGGAGGATCATGTTTAGAATAAAAATGCTGGGTGTTTTGGGGGAAGGCTATATGACAATTGATATTTTTATCTAGAAATTAATCATTTTCCCAAGGAGTTAAAATAAAATACACATTGTAAGCAATTAGTGTTGCTGTATATGTACAGGTTTTCCCTGTAACTAGTATATACATATACTGTACCTGTAATACCACAGCAATGCTAATTATTTACAAACAGGAAATATTTTTAATAGCAGCCACTGTACATACATAAATCTAGGTGGGGAAATACTTTAAAATCTTCTGTAGCAGTATGGGACAAGGGTATTTACCATTGAAAGCAAAATTTGTGAATCAATGTTTGGGTGGGGTTACACAGAAATTAATTTTCCTCCTTCCCAATTTAAACATAACTGGTCCTTTGCCAATATAAGATAAATTGAAAGCACTAAGGAATTGATCACATGTAAACCCCCAGTGGCAAAACTGGGTAGGGAGAGGGAAAAATTCTGTTCAAAATTAATAAATAAATAATAAATTAAAAAAACATATTCTTCACTAACATTTTAACTTCAGAATTTCAAACCACTTTACAATCATTAAATAAGAGAATCTGCCAAACTATGGGAGGTCAGTATTGTCTAGCAGCATTACCAACACTTCCACTGCTTACTGGGCAAAAGAGAAGAATGAAGAGGGATTTTGATAGCAGCCTTCAATTATCTGAAGGGGGATTCCAAGAGGATAGAGCCAGGCTGTTCTCAGTGATGGCAGTTGATAGAACAAGAAGCAATGTTTTCAAGTTGCAGTGGGGGAGATCTAGGTTGGATGTCAGGAAAACTTATTTCACTAGGAACTGATTGCCTAGGGAGGTGGTGGAATCTCTTGAGAAAGCCCTGGCAGGAATGATTTAGTTGGGTTTGGTCCTGCTGCGAGCAGGGGAGGATTGGACTAGATGACCTTCTGAGGTCTCTTCCAATCCTAAACTTCTATGATTCTATGGCTATGTCTACTCTACAGGGCTTTATCGAAAAAAGGTACGCAAATTGCGCTCTGCAATTTACATACCTTTTTCCAATATTTTTTTCAGAAGAGGCTTTTCCGAAATTTGGCCCATCTACACTGGGCCAAATTTTGGAAAAAACCCTCTTTTGGAAGAGCCCTTCTTCCTCGTGGGAGGAGGAAGACAGGGCTTCTGGAAGAGCATGTCTGCTCTTCCGCAAAAGAAAGCGGAAGAGCAGATGTGTTCCCTGGAAGCACTGTAGTCTAGACATAGCCATTTCCAGTTGAAATTGTAATGCAAATGTTGATAGTCTCTAATCAGGTGGATTGGAATTGAAACTCTATTGATACAATGAAATCTGTGAGATCTTTTTAAGAACAAGACTGTAGCTTGACATCTAATCTGAAAGACATCTCTTCCAGCAGAAGTGTCAATTGTTCAGAGAACTCAGAGAAAGGAGTATCCGCTCCTAAATCTCTAGCACTTCTTTATGCAGTAAGTAGGTTCCCTGGAGGTCTTACATTAAACGCCTCAGTGTAATATCTTATCGATCCACAACCACAGCCAAGATCTGGTGTTATCACTTGTCTCTCACAGTTCCTTGGAAATACAGAGGAGTTGACAAAGGCAGTGTTCAAATGTTTGCCTAGGTTCTCTACATTCAGATTAGGAGTCATTCTGACTCATTCTGTAGCTTCCATTTGGTCATACTGTCACCAGCCTTTGCTACCAGTTCTCATTCAGTTTAAAATATGCCAGTGTTTTTGTTCATGATTAGAGCCTGGGATTTGTGTTTCTAAAGAAACCAAGTTCTCCGTAATCATTGGCATGTCTGGCAATTTCTTCATAGTCTTCCACAGTGATGTTTTTGTTAAGGGATTTTCAGAGGCAGTTCTTCCTGGACTTTCTACTTAGAATCATAGAATCATAGAATACTAGGACTGGAAGGGACCTCGAGAGGTCATCAAGTCCAATCCCCTGCCCTCATGGCAGGACCAAATACTGTCTAGACCATCCCTGATAGACATTTATCTAACCTACTCTTAAATATCTCCAGAGATGGGGTTTCTATAACCTCACTTGGCAATTTATTCCAGTGTCTGACTACCCTGACAGTTAGGAACTTTTTCCTAATGTCCAACCTAAACCTCCCTTGCTGCAGTTTAAGCCCATTGCTTCTTGTTCTATCCTCAGAGGCCAAGACGAACAAGTTTTCTCCCTCCTCCTTATGACACCCTTTTACATACCTGAAAACGGCTATCATGTCCCCCCTCAGTCTTCTCTTTTCTAAACTAAACAAACCCAACTCTCCCAGCCTTCCTTCATAGGTCATGTTCTCTAGACCTTTAATCATTCTTGTTGCTCTTCTCTGGACCGTCTCCAATTTCTCCCACTTGTGGGTGGTAGAATATGTCCATACATTGGAGGTCTTGAATCACGCACCTGTTTTTGTCTCTCCTTTTTACTGAAGACATCTCATATCAAGGAAATATAGCAGCAGTGGAGGAGTCAGTTTCAAAATCCCTGTAATGATTCTATAGGATTGACTGAATTGAGAATTTATTCAGTTCAAAGGGATGAGCTGGTATGACCTTACTTAGTATGAGATATTGCAACATCACAGCACTAAGGAGTATATAATTGCAGGCAGGGCCAGCCCAAGGGTTTTTGGTGCCATAGGCGAGCTATGAGTTCAGCACCCCCATTGCACATTCAGTGTAGAAACAAATGAGAAGTCTAGAATGAAATTTTACCTTCATTTACTTGACATTCGAAATGAATAGTGTAAAAATAAATGTCTATTGATTTTCTCTGCTTTTCATTAATCCTAACACAATTATACTGTGTAGGGTAAACTGCCCAGTAGCTGACATTTTAAAGCTTTAACTGTTTTGAGTTGTACACAGTATTTCTGGTCAGTGCTATAAATAGTTGCATTTCAGGTTGCAAGTGTCCTTCTTCCAAAGGAACAATAAATACACAATCTTAACCTTACAAGTACTCGTGATTTTCAAGTCTAACACAATACAAATTCTTCATGGGCATGGCATCTGTGGAATCACAGCTTGTAACATGGCAGAACAACTGTTGCAGGTCACTAACCGGTCTTCACGAAGTGGCGAGCAATGCTGACTCAGCTGTACAAGTGGCCAACACTGGGCTCCTGAGAATGACTGGTCTGCCAGACCCGGCCCCCAGGCAGCAAACCAAGGCTGTGCTCTTTTAAAGCTATGCCGTGACATATTTTAACTGTATTTACATACACAGCCCTGCCGTACAGCATGAAATGAATAATACAGCTCAATTTCTGACATGGCAATGATGTACTGTTTTACAAATACAATATTTGACATTTTTCTTTGTAAGAGAAAACATATTAATGTATTTTAAAATAGAGATAAAAATCACTTCCATCTAATTTGGTACCCCTTAAAGCCTGGTGCCCTAGGCAACCTCCTAGTTCGCCTGTATGGTTGGGCCTGCCATATGTAAGCTGCTTAGCCATCTTAAGTGAGTTGAGGTGCTGCATTTACTACAGCAGAGACTGAAAGCTCCATTGTAATGCTTTGACTTGTTGCAAGCACTGCAACACGGGCAATTTAATTTATTCATTCTTAGTGATAATATAGTAATAATGCAAGCAGTGGGTGTTAGAAACAAAGCACTCATCAATTGACTCCCAAGTGGAATGGGACAGGAGTCAAACTGACCTGTGTGGGGGTAAATGAAACACATTTAAAGAACCGCACTGTGTCCATGTTGCTTGCAGACTTTACAATTTGGTATTGTTGTTTTTGGAATTGATACCTATACAGTCAAAACTGGTTGCTTTAACTCTGTATAACATAATTATAGGGCTGACAGGCTGTGACAAGTTGGAAGAGACATTTATTCTTACAGCAGGCAGATGCTTAAATGATTTTGTATTGGAAAAAACTGCCTGTGAAATGTTATGTCTCTGTGTACATTACTAAACCCAGATTTGTAATGAAATCTAGCATCAAATATTTACGTAAAATAACATTATTTGCACATTAAAGTAATCTTTAAAGGAAAAAAAGGCAGAGAAAATTACTAAGGGAGCTTTAAGAATGTTGCGTTAGTTACAGCACAGTGGTGTGTTTCTTCATTAGTTTTTGAAAATTGTTACCCAGCTGGTCCTTCACAGAGTGAAACATCTACAGTATCCATTGCTACATGAAAAATGTTTGTGTCCTGATGTATTATTAGCGCTGTAACCTATCCCAACTGAGGTCACTGTGTATTATTAAAATCCTCTCACACGACCAATTTGGGAAAAGCAGAAGCCTTTATGTAATAACAATGAATCAATGATAAATAAAATACTTTCCCACAGTTGGTCTCATCAGGAAATGCCAAAATTGCACATGCTCAGTTGCACCTTCTTAGTCCTCTTTCCTTCCTGGTTTAAATTAATACACCTAAAAGAATCTCATCTGCCATTAACTGGATTTAGGCACTGAGAAGAGCACAGAGATTGTGGGGATGACTTCAGAAATTCAAGTCCAGGCCCACCAATGGGGGGACAGATGCCCCAGGGGCTGGTGACTCAAAAGAGCCTGGTGCTGCCAGCTGCTACTGCTCCCTCAGGATCCTGAGGTACTGCCCTGGGTCCTTTAAATACTGCCCTGGGTCCTTTAAATTGCCACTGGAGTGCCATGTGGTGTGCTCCAGGCAGTTCTCAGAGCTGCCTGAGAAATGGAGGGGCAGCACAGAGCGCTTTGGGTGGCGCCGAGGGCTGCCTGCCCCAAGCCTCGCTCCTTCTGACTGAGGCTCAACCGCTCTTGGGAACATGTGGCTGCCTTTCCCACCTTGCCCAGGCATGTGGCACGTCTGTCAGCCCCCCGTTCAAGCCACAAAGCCAGCCATACCCAGCTGTGGCAGGGGCTGACTTTATTTTAAAAATGTAATTAATTATTTTGAACATAAAGCAATTGACTCTAATCCCCAGAATGAGTCTGATGAATATGAATGTGATCTCAGCACAATCCCATGGCATTGTACGTTCCTTGGATGGAAGGGTGCTGAATGAAGGTAAATCTCAATGGGACCTACTTTTTCTAGTTTGCATTCTCTGTGATTAAGAGCCCTACACAGTGCCTGCTGATTCCTGCCCCAAGAGACCTGTAAATCCCAAACATTGGCTCTGTTTACAGCTTTGCTTTCCATAAGGTCTCTACGAGTAATCTCTGCACTGCTGCCTAGCCATTAATCCGATCTAGTTACTGTAAACTGATTTCTCTTGGAGGAAAGGATTTCTCTAGTTCCTGTGGGACTGTTGAACTGGGACTTGGACAGATTGCTTTGTGGGGTTATGCAAGCATTACTAAGAGTATAATCTGGCAACTGCTATCTAGGTGTTTTATATGGCCCCCATCACTCTAGCATCTGAATGCCTGTCAAATATTTAAAAGTAGAGAGAGATTATTATTGATATTTCTATTTCTTCTCTGATCATAGAAGAAATAGTTTGATTAATTTATCAGGGTTTTTTTTACATGCTTGTTTTTATACTTCTCTGTATAGAAATTTACTGAAAGCCCGGAAGGAAAAAAAATATATTTTTTTTGCATTTAGTTCTGAAATTAGCAAGATCCATGGTCATTTTAGAGTCCTAGCCCATGACTAAGCGTTTTAGGTGCTACAGTAATACAAAGATCTCTCTCTCTCTCTCTCTCTCTCTCTGTGTATATAAAAAAATTCCTGCTGCATGACAGAATGATGTCATCGGGGGGTTGGTGAGGGTAGCGCACATGAGGCGCAGCCTCCTAGTAATAATAATCATATTCGCTACTGTGAAAGTTCTGTCTCTTGTGTTTCTGACCATTGGTCAATGGTTTCATGGTGCCATTGGAATGTAGTTGCTGTAGGAGGTCTGGTCACACACAGAGACAGAGACAGAGGCAGTTTCTTAAATAGACAAAGCCAATTCCATGGAAGACTATGACTATTAGACAGAGAACTTGAACTGTACTTTGTATTTGGTGAGGAGTTAGGGTAAGGAAGAAAGCACTGGGGAGATGAATGCATGATGATCTGTGTTTTTAAGTACATAGATTCTTGAGTTTTGTTTCAATGGGAGTTTTTTCAGGGTGTGTCATTTCATTACAATATATTAATTTTAATGGTCTAAGTCATGTGGATCCAATACACATCTATGTCTGACAGAATCAGATCTAAGTCATCTAACCAGATATGTACATTAGTGATTTTTTTTCTGTCATGGCTATTTGGCTCTCCAATATCCATGAGGAGTCCCAACCAAACTAAACAGCCCCAAACCTGCAAGTGACTTAATCTGAGTACAAATGCTGTACAATGGGAAAAGTTATAGAGGATTTAAGTTCTTAGAAATATTTCCCCTTCCTAACAATGTTACCTCAGTCTTGCATGGGTTGTTTAGCTGCAGCCAACTGCTTCTCAACTAGGCATTGAGAAAGCTGAGAGAAGGTGCTGTTGACATTTGTTATAAAGGAAATTTAGTGCTTGGGTATTGGCTAACAGACTGCTGCCACTTCAGTTTTTGTTATCTTACCAGCTCTTTTCCCAGTTTCATACAGCTACTGGATAATGTGTGTGAGATGACTGAGCCTTGAAGACTGCATTCTGCAAATGAGGTGTTTGGAATGAGAGGAACAGTAATGTAGGTATATTCTGGTCCAATGCCATAAGAAAATATTGCTGATGATCAATGGTCTGGTTGCTCTATTTGCATTCAGGAAAAGGCAATCGAGTGCTGATCAACTAAGAGATATCAGTACTCTGCACACTCCCCTGGCTCTCCCTTCCCCATTCTGGGTGTAAGAGAAGAAGCCTTTCAAAATACTTTCTCCACTGGATGATGTACGGATAATAATTTTTAGCGCTCTATAGAGTATTTCTTATCCAGGTAGCTCTCAAAGCTCTTATGGTGGGGAGGAGGAAATGAAAAACCTCCCATAGCCTTCATCCAGATATGAGTGATTAGAATCCCCTCTGCTCCATAACTGACCAGGAAAAGATGAGAGGAGCCCTTCTACCTCACTCCCTCCAGGTAGGAGGAGTGGGTTGGAAGCCTCCACTGCTCTCCAGAATCCAGGCAGAAGAGTCCCTCAAGCCACCCACAACAGAACCCCACTTCTTCCCGTCAATCAGGTACGGTGCACTTTTTACATTTATCAGCATTTACTATACATTAATGGGCAGGTATAATAATGGGGGTCAGGGGGAGCTCAGTCGCTGTGACCCCTGTGGCACTGTGCTTATTCTGGTTTCTATTTGGAGATCTGATGTCTCTAAAGGGATCTTCAAACTGGCTCATTAACATGTGTTTTAGTTGGTGGCAATAGGCGATTATCCTGAAAATTGTGCAACTTGCAGTTTACTGTCTGTGGAATTAATTGATTTTACTAATAGAATGGGACTAGGGAACTCAAATGGAACTGCTGAATTTTTACCATGATTTAGTTATCAAAGTGAGCCGGTAGCATAAATTTCACCATTACTTACAGTGTGGGTGCTAGTCACTTTCAACCCTCGCACATGTCATACTCACAAACATCCATACAACAATGATATTTCACCTACCTCCCTAGGGATGCCCTGTTTCCTTTTTGCATATCTGGAGATGGACATAGAGAGGGAAAATGCTGTGATAACTTCCCAGAGTGCATGCCATGTGAAAAGGACATATTTGAATTTTTTAAAAACATTGGATAACAATTGTCCAAAATAATTGTGCAGGGCTATTGAAATGTTCCCAGTTCTGATGGAAGCAGCATCTGAACCTCTTAATGTGCTAAGAAGCATTAGGAATATAAAAGGGCTTCAGCAGGTATTTAAAGCATTAAAAGGCCTTATTTTATAGCCCATAATCACATATTTACTGTGCTTCATAACTCTAAATTAAAGGTGTGATAACCAAAGGGACAGCCATTTTTCACAGAAGCCAAGAGAAGGATGCTTGCCTTGGTTGAGCAAATGATGGTATTGTTCAGAACAACAAACTAAAAATTGATTTGTTCCATCTTCTTGAAAATAGTAAGGAGAATGGACTGGAGAATTGGAAAAGAAGAGCAGGGAATGGGGAGAAGAGGTCGGAAACGTGTATATAATACAAAAACCTTTTGTATGATTGCACAACTGAACACACAACAGTGAGGAAATACAAAAGTTAAGGTTCCCAATTTAGCATTAACTTAGTCGTATTGCATATCCTAAAGAGCAGATCACATTTTCAGCTTTGTTACCAATAACCCAAAATATGATACATGCATATTAGGCAAATTACTCTTACTATGATTACCTTAACTTTTACTTTTACATTTCCTGAGTTTTGGGTGTATAGATTGAAACATTAATATTCAGTTATTATGGAGGGGGGAGAACAAAATATATATAAAGTGACAACAAGAATATATCCCTACAAAAATACCCAAAACCATAAAGGCTCTAGTATTATGAAATTGTACAGTTGACTTTTGGCAGCTTCATAGGCTGTAAACAACAGTATTGTATACGTACAAGAGGAACCTAACTGTGCCCCTGCTGAGTATCAGAGTATGGACAAATGGACGTTATTCCTGTTTTACCAATGTGTCCATGAGTGCAGGAACAATTTGGATAGTGGGGAGCAGATAGACATTTAACCAAACTGTAAACCCTGTATTGGATGGAAACCATTTGACGCAACATCCTAGTTCCAGTTCCTCTGACTGTAGAAATGCAGAGGACACTCTGACTCTCGCACAGCTCCTTGGTACCATGGGAAGCAGTATATGTGGAGGATTAGCAAATCTCTAAACTACATATTGTCCTTTCTGGGGTGGGCTTGGAGCTGTTCTGGTTCCCAGTTAGTCTGTACAGGATAAACTTAAAAAACAAAAACTGGTCTGGTAGCACTTTATAGACTAACATATAGATGGTATCATGAGCTTTTGTGGGCACAGTGTAACTTAAGAGAGCTTCAGAGCTGTATGTTATACACAGGTGCCTGTGGGTTGCCTGGATCTGGACCCCAAGGCTCAGGGCTCCCCCCACCCTAGCATTGGGGAGCCCCTGCTGGCGTTCCAGCTTCCTCACTGCTCCACCACAGAGCAGGAGCACACAAAATCTAGTAGGCTGGGCCCCCAGGCTCTGGTGTGGGAGGGAAACGTGGGGAGTCTCATTCTCCTTCTAAGTCAGGGGTCATGTCAATGAAGGTTTTGGTTTTGGGGTTTTTTTGCTTCTCAATTGTGTGGCCCCCGACTGATTTTTCTGTGGGTCAGTGGCCCCCAACGCAAAAGAGGTTTCCCACACATGCTGTAAGCAAAAGGTGAGGAAGGAGTAGATGAAGAGGCAGCACAGGAGTACAGTACTTAGGAAACCCCTTTTTCAGAAAGTGAATCCAGAGGGAGCTAGCTGTTAAGTCAGCTCAATGCTACTATGTGCCACTGGAGCAGCAAAGAGAGGATTTGGAAATTGGGCCCACAATATCGGCTGTATCCACTGTGTACTTTAACAATCATTTTATATTTAGAAACTATTTTAAATAAAAAGTACCCAATGGCTGTTGCTCACAAAGGGATTTAACCTCATATGATTATTTTTCAGTTACCAGTTTCTATATGTTTTATAAAGAGAGCCAGAAAAAAGTTTATATTTTTCTCTCTGGTGTAATTTGAAAATGGTTAGATTTAAAGCTCTCCCAAAGCAGTCACTTGTGGGCTGAGACTAAATGCAGAAAATTTCATCCTGCATGCACTTTTTCTTAAGAAGTTATGAGTTTGTGAAAATAGAGGATTAAAATGGAAGTTGTATATTAATCTTCACTATTACTTTTGCTCCTGGCAAAATTATACTGTTGTTAATAATAGTAGTAATAATAATAATACTATTTTTAGTGATTGCACTCCATTTTCTTGAAGCATTAATCCAAGTTGGAAAAATTCCACGAGTTCAGGTCAGTACAGTAAACACATGTCCCTCAGTTCAGAGGCAAGTTTACAGTTCCTGTTCAGAACTATGAGTGGACACAGAGTGGATACATTCCTTGGTTGCCTTTCAGAATGTATATGCTGCATCTTGCATAGGGACTTCTCAGAAAGAAAGCTGCCATAAGAATTTAGATTCCCCAGAAAGGGACAAAGTGGTTGACCAGTTTTAGAACATACCAACTTAAATCTCATTTTTATTTAAAAAGCTGGATTTTTAGTTTACAGATCTTTCTCTCAATGGGCAGTACACAAAATAATAAAGATTGGCTTGGACTTTGACAGTAAGATCAAAATCCAAACTTTACCCAAGTTCAGGGTTGATTCGTGATTTGTGTATTTAAAAGTATTGGATGAGAACGCCATCTCATATCACCTCTGAACTTTGGGAAAGATTGCGTTTGAATCTGAGTTTCACAATACTGTACAACCTCACCCTCTTGTTTGTGGCTTTAGCTGTACCACTCATATACTCTACAAACAGTGATGGAAACCAGATTTGTTTAAGTTTGTGTGACCTAAAATCACGCTGTATAACGGTCTTCTGGATGGATTTTTTTTTTAATGAAACAGCTCAGTACCAGTGGTGCTGTGTCATTGATAACTGGCAGTAGACATGCATATGCAACTTATGTACAAGGACAACATTTCTATTCAGGCAAGGGGCAAAATCCAAATACAAGAGGATCTGTACTAATAAAATAGCTTTTTGATTCCTTTGTTTGTGTGTGTAGCTAAAGCTGTACAGAGAAAATACTGAAAAATCTCATTTTAATGTGACAGTCTTTGCTCTCATTTAAAAAAATAAAGACAATTTCCAAAGGTGATAAGCAAAGTGACATATATTGAGGCAGGCTCTCTGTGTGTGTGTGTGTGTGTGTGTGTGTGTGTGTGTGTGTGTGTATATATATATATATATATATATATATATATATATAGACTAGATTCCCTTCCCCGGAAGAAAGGCAGGCTGGGGTCAGGAAGGAATTTCACCATCTTTGCTGATCAAATTTGCAGGAATTTTTTCACGTTGCTGGGTCAAACAATTTCATACTGGTGTAACACATGCCTGCTTAATGTGGAACTCTGTCCTGCTCTAGTTGCATCTAGTCCAGACAGAGACTGATGAGTCTGCTACAGCGTTGATTAGGAGCTATGTGGCTTTTAGCTCATGCAGTAGAGGCTTATAGGCTAAGCTTTAGAGGTCTTAGGTTTGATCTGGCCTGCCAATCCCAGTGGTCTGTTGACAAGACACTGGCAAAGCAAAAATTGCTGACTTGTTTATATATTTACCAATAGAACTCACTGGTGGGGGTCATTCTACTCCACTCCAAACTCCAGAACTGCAGGGAGAAGCTATACTGCTGTTTTCCTAGGTGATCAAGGAGAGAAAATTTCCAGTTTCCATAGCAACTTTGGGCTCAATTTGCAATTGTGAGTCTGGGAACAGGACAGCCAAATCCCATAGAAATTAGCACTTAGGTCTACAAATGTCCATATTAGGCACTCCAGGTATAGGTGTTATTTTTTTAACTGAACTGAACAGTGTCAGGATTTCCTGGTGGGAAGTTCGTACCTCTGCATTTTCTATTATCAGCAAAGTGATGTGAAAAACTGCTGAAGTTCTTCATCCATGTTCATCCACGCACTGTTCACTTTTTTGAATGCAATGACAGCTCTGACTTTTGCTGTATTCCGAGGTCTGGAGGGGTTTAGTAGCATGGAGTTAATTGATCAGAGTGTGTCTATTATTTAAAAAGGAAAGTGTGGCATTTGCATGCCCATTTTATCTTCTGCTTTTGAAAATCGGGCTCTGTGTCTCTCAGTGACTCCAGGCTGGCTACTGTGGCACATAAATTTAATTTTTCAGTATGGGCCTGAGCACAAAGTGTAGATCAGGATGCAAAATTGCCCAGGGTTTTGGATGCTTGGATCCAGGGTTTTGCTTCAGGCCTATCTATCCTTATTTTAAATCTCATCTAAAGACTTATATTTTTTTTCTTGCTTTTACTAAGTGTGTCACATCCTTCCTTTCTAGACAAACCAACATGTGTTGGTTGGAGCTATGGACAGGTACATTTGTTGAATCCTACTCACGCCATTAAAAAATCACTGATTATTCTAAATATATTGATGCATAAAATACCACTGGGGGAAAAAAACAATAGAGATTCCTTAATACAGCTGCTGATTAAATGTACCTCTCTAGAGAAAAAAAATAATTTCCCAAGGAAGTTTGATGTCAAAACATGTTAAATGGAATGACTTATTTTAACTAGGATGTAGGAAATGATGGAAGACAACAACTGTCAACCCAACAGTGTAAATTTTATTCCTCCTATCAGCTTCAGAGCCTGATCTCAGTACTCATCCCTACTAATTGGTCTGGGCCTTGCCTCCACGGTGACAGGGAAAAAATCTTCAACTTATTGGCTGCAGTGTGGCAGCAAAGCTACTCCTGCTTTCTCAAGTACTGCCCCAATTCTCTGCTGTGAACCTCTTTTCTCTCCCTTCCATCTTCACCACCCTGCCACAAATCTTTCTGTAAATTTAGATGGCCTGCTACATAAGGTGTATGTACAGCCTGTTTGATGCTCCCACAGTTCTGTTACTCCACTGTGTAAAGAAGCTATCTGTTCCATAGCATCTAGGTGCCACCAGACCTGGAGAAAGGTGGCAGGACTTGCCCGAGTACAGTCAGATAAATCTGATTAAACTGTGATTTTTTTTGCTGTCAACTATCAGTAGATGATATTTTGTGTATCATCAACTAAAGTTCTTTTTATAATAAAGATAACAGCAATTGTCATAAGCAAATGAGCTCATTGGACCATGAATGTTCTAATGAATGAACATTAGAAACATATTTTCTACAATGTTTTGGAATATTTTCAAATCCATTCAGAAGGGGAAAATTTATTGTTTTGTTTGTTTACTGTTATAATAACTGTCTTTTCTTAACGTTTTGGTAGTTCTATCATTTTTCTTGTCAATGAAACTTGTTTGTTCTGTTACTTCCAGACCTTTTACTAAGAGTTAATGGTTTTCAAGGACAGGGAACAATTTCACAGACATAATATAATATCAAATCTTTATTTGTAAAGGTATATTTGGCACAATTACATTTGTTATGACTATTTTGCACTCGAGTTATGTGAAAACCCTTATTTTCACAATAGTCTGTTTCTGGTAGGGTGCGTTTACACTGCACCATTATTTCAAGATAACTAGCATTATTTTGAAATAACAATGCAGTGTCTACACAGCCATTCCGTTATTTCAAAATAATTTTGAAATAATGGATGGCTTATTCAGAAATCTGTAAGCTTTATTCTACGAGGAATAATGCCTATTCCGACATAGCTATTTCGAAATAAGGTGTGTGTAGACGCTCCACTGATGCTATTTTGAAATAGCCCCTCACCAGGGCCATTCTAAGTTTTCCTTTCCCAGTGCCTCCTGGGGCTGTAAATCGAGATAGTACATCTACACTGCAGGGAAGACTCAAAATTAGTCTGAGGCAGACTTCCCTGATGTAGACGTGCTATTTCAAAATAACTATTCCAGAATAGGTTATTTCAAAATAGCTGTGCAGTGTAGACATACCCTTTGAGTTTGGAAGTTCAGTATTACAATTGCAATCCAGTGGTAAATATAAGATGTGTGTTTGTTGCTAAGGAACTAATTAATCTTCCACAGGTTAATCTGTTCAGTGGATTTTTTTTATGAATTTTGGGATTTCTTTTAACATTTTAAAGATAACTTAGGTGTAGAACTGATAGCACTGGAGACTGAAGACTTACATTTAGCCCAAGGGGAGGTACTGCATGGGCATTTGGTAATGCTAACTTCCTCTCCACAAACCCATAAAACATGGCAAATTACAGACCTGGAGAGTTCTTTTTTGTTAAGATGTCAAGGAGGATGCCAAATAGCAGCTGCCCACTAGGAACTGAATTGAAACCAACAAACTGAACGTACATAGTAATAATAATACATTCTTCAGAGATTGCAGCTCTTGAATCTCTGCTTCAGGCATAGCCCGAGGTGGGAAGTAACTGAAGTTTCTGAAACACTACTCCTATAAGCAGCTTCCTGTCCACACAGGACAGCTGTGATGCTCTCTGGTACCTCCAATCATCACTTCCTTTTTGACCATAGTTGGAAAAACAGTTCCTGTGGGTTGTTGCACTGCTACATTTGTAGTGCTATGCCATCTGTGGGCCCAGCAGCCCCATGTGTGGGTTACTATTCTGTGCTTGCAACTCTTATCAGGCCTGACATACTCATTATGCCTCATACACTGGTGTCATGGTGTTTATTTAAAAAGTGACACTCAATATATTATTTGGAAACTAATAACTCATTGGTCATTAATATTTTGACATGCGGTATGCACAAGGTGTGTACAAAAAGTTATGAATATGTGCTGGAATTATGACTAAAGCATATTTAAGCCAGGCATGTCGGGGGAGCAGAGACAAGGCAGATCCATTTTTTCCTAAGTATGGGACACTTCCAGCCCACTCAATTGGCCTCATTAGCACCTGCACTACTATTGACAGGTACATTTCCCCCCCCCCCCTTCTTTTTCTGTTATAATTCTGATGCCCCCCCCTTTTTTTTCCTCCACTCAAGTTCATCTGAAGAAGTGGGTTACGCCCATGAGAGCTCATGATACTAGATAATGTGTTTGTCTCCATGCCCTGATCTACACTAGGGAATTATTTCAAAATTACCCCCCTTATTTCAAAATAATAAGTGGAGCATCCACACTACCAAGCCTGTCATTTTGAAATAACATGCTGGTTATTTGAAGTCTGTACTCCTGCTTTCCTTGGGGAATAAGGTCATTTTGAAATTATTATTTCAGGAGTTGTTATTTCAAATTTAGTTATTTCAAAATAATTTCCCAGTGTAGACATGCCCTAAGGTGCCACAGGACTACTCACCATTTTTTCATATTAGATAGAAGAGCTATTCAGCTAACAAGTAGGGGGGAAAAAATCAAGGAGTTTCTTTTCCCACCAGATTTCATCATGCCACCATCACAGCTTAACTAAACTTTAATTCGAGGGGTAATCTCAGAGGAATCCATTTCAAATGTTTACTGCTCTATAAAGATTGGGGACAGAACTAAATCATAACCAAGTGTGTCAAGTTATTGTCAATACTACTGTATTATAAAAGATATAGCATGAAGGCTTTTCTGAAAGCAAATGGCACACTGGTGATTAATATCTCTCTGAAATGGATGTATTAACTAGTTCTGTCAGTTTATCGCAGGTGATTCATGATTAACTCAAAAAATTAATCACAATTTTTGGACATATTTCCATGTTTGTAAGCTCAACTTTCATGATAGAGATTGTACTGCAGTACTGGCATTAGGTGAATTTAAAAAGACAGTTTCTTTTTATTTTTTACAGTGCAAATATTTGTAATCAAATATAAACAAAATGAGCACTACACTTTGTATTCTGAATGGCAATTGAAATCAATATTTGAAAATGTAGAAAACGTCCATAAATGTTTAAATAAATAATATTTTGTTACTGTTCAACAGTATGATTAATTGTGATTAATTTTAATCACTGGGCAGACCTAGTATTAACACTATATGAAGACATATGGATATTTATTGAGTATTATTCTTTAAAAGCTGTGGCCAAACAGGGAGAAACAGGTTCCATCCCAGACTGGAGACAAGAGAGGTGTCTCCTGTGGAAATTAATCATGGTGGAATAAAAACAATGGATGCCTCATTAAATACAGAGAGCTGGGAAGCCCATGTGAAGGGAAGAACAGCATGAGGTCATCTTGCCTCTAGAAACAAAGTCATTGAACTTTGGAAGACATAAGCAATGAGAGAAGCCATCTTTGACGTTCATCATTAGTCAGATCCAAGGAAACAGAGCTCTTGCAAGCTGAGAAAGATGAGTCCTTCAAGCAATGAAGGAGCTAAAGTCTCTGAAAACAGAATCTGAGGGAGAAACCATCTTGAATAAAGCTTGTACCTTGCTAAATTAAGTTTTAGACTTTTAGAGACATGTTTTCACTTTTATAGATTATAACCCCATCTAACTTTATTCCTTTTACTTGCCACTACTTAACCTTTATCTTGTTAATTAATTTGTTTTAATTTTACTATAAACCACCTTAGTGGTGTATTTAAATGGAAGGGTGTGTTTGCTTCAGTTAGGTTAATAAGCTTTGATGTGCTCTCATGTCTAGAGGAACAAATGGATCACACTATCCCTCTGAACTGTCCAGGAGAGAGCTGGACATTGAAGAGCACAGAGTTTTGGGGAAGTTGGGGTCTGGGTGAGTGTTGGAATAACCTTGCTGGTTGTAACCAAGAATGGTAGTGAGTCCAAAGAATATGACTTGTGTTTTTGCTGCAGGCTGCTGGGGTCAGAGTTGCTGAACTAGGGCTCCAGATACACACAGACACTCAGGGTGTGACCTGCAGGCTTATTGCTTGCTGTGAACATCCCAAGCAGGGAGTTACAGGAGCAAAGTATTTAAGGTACCTAGGATTACATGGCAGGCAGTGACCCCTCTCAACTGGTCTGGATTGCACCTCATATTACCGTCACTTAATTTGCTATTGTCTACTTAATTAAATTTGACATTTCTTCCATACACCCAGCAGTAACTTCTAGCAGTGTCTCCTTTAGCTTAGTGTCGTCTTTGTAGAAACTACTGTAGTTTTTTTTTTTTAAATTGAGTTCCCTCAAATTCAAAAACTGAGAGAATGATGCCTTAGTTGCTCTTAGATTCTTTGACTCCTGATCACTTGGTATCCATGATCTGTGCAGGGTGAGTGAGCTTCTAGTGCAAGATTTTATTCCTTAAGGATAAGGTGGTGCTGTAATCTCATCCTAAATTCCTTTCAAAGGTGATGGCAGAGTTGACATTTTAATCAGCCATTCATTTTGTAAACATATATCCCAGGCCTTCCTGGCTGTCCAAGCAAGAACAATCTCTACACATTTGACAGGAAAAAGTCCTTACATGTCTGTCTGGAGTGGACAAACCCCATAGGAGTTCACCTAGTTATTTTTCTTTCTGCTGGCACAAATACAATAATTCTGCTGTCTCCAAAGGAAGGTGTAAATAGCAGCCTGATTGAGTTTCCCAAGAGTCATTCAATGGTCTATTCAGTATGAAGGATTTCAGCCCCAATGGGCAATGTCTGATCGTTTTTGGCACCTATGTGAAGTTCTCACCACATTTTTACAAAGCATTATTGCTTAGAATTGCAGGAATTGAGGGAGGAGGCAAGGATTGGCTATCTGGATTATAGACTCAATTTTTTGAAGTTCAATCCATTTTAAATTTCCATCTGAGAGACCAACAAAAATGGTTGTTTAACAGAACATTGTCTTTATTTATAGCTATATATATATATATATGAAATGGAAGCATCTATCATTTAAAAACTACCAATGTAAGTACCCAAAAAGTATTGTGAACTCTCAGTTCTGTGGGAATGGCTAGTCAGCGATGATCTGTTATGAGGTATATCTTCAGAGATCAGTTACAAGTAGATAATTATTTTGCTTCTGAAGAACCTCATCAAATCAGCATTCTTGGATACCAAAATAAAAGCAATGAAAAAAAAGTAACATAATTGTGAAATAGGTACAATAGTAGGAACTTTAACCATCTTCTCTTCTTCTTAAGCAATAATAATAAAACTTATGGAGTTATAAAATATCTCCTAACAATTTGTACTAAAGACTACTGTCATTTGGCAACTTCTGTCTTAAGACACCAGGTCCAGATTCCAATATTTCATTCATGCCTACTGCCTATTCCAAAATTGTTACATTTTTATCTTTTTTTTCATTGCTTTAATTTTGATCTCCGAGAATAGTGATTTATTTTGATGGGATACTTCAGAAGCAACATAATTATCTACTTGTAACTGATCTCTGAAGATGTACCTCAGAACAGATCATCGCTGACTAGCCATCTTTCCCACAGAGTTGAGTGTTCATAATACTTTTTTGATACTTGCATTGATAGCTTTTAAATAATAGATGCTTACATTTCACTAAATGGGAATTGACAATTAATACTATTTAGGGGTGCAGCTGCTGTTATAAAAGGAAGGCTAATGAGGCAGGAGCAATGTTTCAAAACTGAGCTGTGGGAGTTCCTGTTGATCTAGGGCTCAGAGTATGCATTTGGGCAGTATTCTTTTAATATATAGCTTCAAAATCATTACAACTGAAATGCATCTATCTCTAGGATAAAATAGCAGCTCTTTTCTTACCAGCCCACAACAACACAATAGAAAATGAAGTGAGCAAAGATACCTCACATATATTCTAGCATGGGAAGATATGTCCCTAAAGAAGCATAAAAGATATTGCGAAGAAACATCACACAGTAGGATGGTCGATGTTACCTATTCAGTTTCAGGCAAGAGGGGTTTCCTAAACGTGACCAGGTCATCCCTCTGTAGCAAAATGTACAAAAGAAATGCAGCTGCTATGCAACTGCTGTAAAAGACATTTTGAAAACTGAGATTTCTAGCAAAACTAAAAAAGCATAATTATTCCACTTTTATTCACATGTTCTCCTGACAGTACGGATTCTGAAAACTGTGTGTATTCCATTCTATTTTCAGTGCAGAGTATACAACTCCTATTTTTAGCAACCATGCAGTATTGTTAACCTGAGACTTTGACTACCCAATGAGTCAGAAGGTCTGATTGCCCAGAGATATATGAGTCAGGCTGGCAAGAATAGTCTGTTCCTCTTCAAGACACCAAGAGACATAGATTTAGAGAGAAGTTTTCATACTCAGTGAACAATATAAATAGAAATCCTTTTACCCTTCAGATTGGATTCTTTTCCCAGGAAACTCTTGTCCCAAAATTGTTACATACAACACTGCCTCTATTTTTATACGGAAAGGGCCAGCTTGTCACCCATTTCTTTCTTTTCATATGCACTGCTGATGAGTTAATGTATTTCTAGGTCATGTAATCCTCTCATTGTGACATAACTATTCCCAGAGTAAGAGACAGAATATTCAAGAAGCAAGGAGAAGAGGTGGGGGTCACAGAGGAGAATTTCATAACCATTTAAATTTATGCTCAGACATCAGCTGTTTGGAAGGGCAAATTAAATTAAAAGATCAAAGACAAACTAGTTTGTGTTCTTGAAGTTTCATCAAACATTGTACATCATCTAGCACCGATGGATACCAATAAAAAGCCCTCCCTGGCATCCATTTTTATCTTTACAAAACAGGGAAAATGCTGATAGCCACAGAGCCGCAAATACTTTGGCTATATAATGTTAGGAGGAACAATGTTAGGAGGAACTATACAGATAATCAGCTTCCGGCTTTATCCCAAGATGCTGAAACTCAGGGTCATGCAACAATGTCGATCTAATTAGTGGCTTTTGAGGTGTGGAGACCAGAGTTTATCAATTGAACATAAAATACATAGATCTTACTAAAAGGAAAACTAGTTCATTGGAGACTTGGCAGTTCAAGCGATTGGTAATGAAACATGGCTCCTCTCACTGTCACCAGTTCTAAACCATCCAAGTCAGTAGTGACAGAAAGTTGTTATGGTTTGACAGTTCAGTGACCTTTGTGAGCTGAATTGGTAGTCTCAGCTGTCATACAAAGCGTGAACGCCAATGACAGCTTCAGGGGAGAATCCCAGGATCAAATAGGCCAAGGAGAGTGACGCACATTCTTACCTGCTCTGTGAATCAAGACAGGACTGAAATCTCTCAGAATGACAATCCAAAAACTTTTATCAGCACTATGTTCATTACAAAATATAAGAGAAACATACCATTACTTGTAAATAATTTAAACTTTTAAAGTTAGACTTCTGAGGGGTGTTGAGCACTTCCAGTTCCCACTGATGTCAGTGGCAGTTCCACGTTGTAAGGACTCCTTAAGATTTAGCCCAAGTGAAGTAAGTTTGATGTACTGCTTTGGACAAGCTAGCCTGAGCAGTTCCATGCAAATACTCACATTCACTAGTTAGTGAAATGTTGAGTTGTAAATTAAGCAGAGCTGAATTAGTCGGTTGAGAGAACTTATCTCCTTCACTTCGAAAATAATTGTTGCAGCAGACTCTTAAAGGGTATGTCTACACTACGGGATAAGGTCGAATTAAGATACACAACATTAATTGTGTAGCTGAAGTCGAAGTACCTTAACTCGACTTTTGGCGCTGTCCATGCTGTGGGAAGTCAAAGGAGAACACTCTTCCTTCGACTTCCCTTACTCCACATGGAAGCAGGACTACAGGCATCGACCAAAGCACCCCTCTCAGTTTGAATTAGCGTGTCTTCACTAGACCCAGTAATTCAAACCCCAGAAGATCAACAGCGGCAGCTTCGATCATCTCTGTAGTGTAATGTACCCTTTTTCAACACCTTGTTTAAGTCAAGAATAATCATTTACAATTTGTTTTATATCATCTGTGAATATCTATATGTCTCACTAATTAGTGTCTTACTAATGTTGGGTGTCCATTTTGTGTTAGTGGAATTGACTGTAAATGGGGCCTCATCACCTGTTCCAGGTACTAATCTTCTGTGGTTTATATGTGTTTTGCTTGTCTCTTATTAATCAGCTCCTTTTCTCAGCATATTTAGTACATTTTCATAGATCCTAACAAGAGAATATTTTGATTCTAACGAGATTATTTTGATCATCTAATCTGGCCACCTGTACACCACAGGACATAGAACTTGCCTCAGTTATTTCCTGTTTGACCTAGAGCATAGCTTTAAAAAAAAAATTCAATCTTGATTTAAAGATTGTCTATAATAAATTGCACCAGTGATTAATTACCTACTCTATTGAAATGTGTGCTTTATTTCCATTCTGGATTTGTCTACCTCCAATTTACAGCCATTTGTTTGTGTTATAGCTTTGTCTGCTAGATTGAAGAGCCCATTATCAATTTTTTGTTCTCCTGTAGGTACTTACAAATTGTGATCAAATGTCACCCCTTAATTTTCTCCTGGTTAATCTAAATAGAACAAACTCCTTGAGTCTGTCACTATAAGGCTTATTATTCTAAACCTTTAATCATTCTCAGGGATCTTTTCTGAATCTTCTCCAGTTTATCAGCATCCTTTCTGAATTGTGAGCACCAGAAATAGACATATTCCAATGGCGGTTGCACCTGTGCCAAATACAAAGATAACAGAACCTCCCCTACTCCAACTGAAAATTCCTCTGTGTGTATATCCAAGAGCCACATTAACACTTTTTGCCAGAATGAAGAACTGGGAGTTCATGTTCTGCTGATTATCTACCATGATCCCTAAGGGTGTATCCTCACAGCAGGGCTTAACTTGAAATAAGCTACACAAATTGAGCTATGTCAATTGCGTAGCTTATTTCGAAATTGGAAACGTCTACACAGCACTTATTTTGAAAGAGAGCGCTCTTCTGACTTCCCTTAGTCCTCGTACAATGAGAGTTACAGGAGTTGTAGTAAGAAGTCCTCCAGCTTGACAGTATTTTGACATTATTTCGAAATAACTGCCTGCTGTGTGGACAAGGACTAAGTGATTTCAAAATAATGTTGCTGTGTAGGTGTACCCTAAGTCTTTTTCAGAGTCACTGCTTCTCTGAACAGTAAGTATGACTACACTCCTTGTCCCTAAATGTGTAACTTTCCTTTTGGCTACATTAAAATGCATATTGTTTGCTTGTGCCCAAGCTTACCAAGCAATCCAGATGACTCTGTATCAGTGGCCTCTCCAGGCCTTATTCTTTTCTGCATTATTTACTACGTCACAAATCTTTGTGTCCACTGCAAAATTTATTAGTAATAATTTTAAGTTTTGTTCCACATCATTAATAAAAAATATTAAATAATGTAGAAGCAAGAACTGATTGTTGTGGGACCCCATTAGAGTCACGCCCATTTGATGATTACCCATTTACAATTACGTTCTGAGACCTGACAGTTTACCAGTTTTTAATCAAATTAATGTGTGCCTTTTAATTTTGTATTATTCTAGTTTTATGATGAAAATATCATGCAGTCTAACTCATTGCATGTGTGTCCAAACTGAAAGTATGGCTATATAACTACATCACAGTGCAAAAAACAATTAGAGCACATCAGGGATTTGCAGCACTGGAGGCATTAAGTCTCATGACAGAATTATCCCCAAGTCTTTATATTCTCCACATAACAATAGGAGCAAAGATACAGACTTAGCTGGAGATAGCTCTGCTGAAATTCCCTCTTCCCATCTACAAAAACTCAAAAACATATTGCTTTAGGGGCTTTGTTAAGAGATTAAAAACCTCTCTAGTCTGACACCCTTAGGACCTAACCAGTGCTGTACCAGAGAATTTGCTGAACCACGGGAGGTCATTATGATCTAGCAACATTACCAACACTTCCACTGCTTACTGAGCTCTTAGAAGACATTGAGGGTTAAATTACAGGTAAATAACAGCACAGAACACTCAGAGCCAGGACTGGTGGCTGTAAAAAAACTTTATGGGACCATGGGAAACTTAAACACATCTATGATAAATGGACAACCAGCTAACTAAAGTCACGCCAGACCACGGATATTGCCAGACCAGAGAGTGCTGGACTACAGAGGTTCAACCTGTAGTACTTTTTACAGGGTCATATTGAGCATGTTAGGTCCAATAACTTATATTATATAATAGTCATTGATGGATGTAAATATTATTCCCTAAAAATGGATAGGAGGCAGCTGAGCATTTTGATTCATACTAACTATTGCAGTGGTTTTCAAAGTTGGGTTGCAAGCCCACCCGGGTAAGCTACTGGTGGGCCCATGATGCTTTGTTTATCTAAGTGTCCATAGCCACAGAGCCTCACAGCTCCCATTGTCTGTGGTCATGGCTATGGACACTTAGATAAACAAAGCATCATGAGCCTGCCAGCAGCTTACCTGGGTAGGGCCCGCAACCCACCTTTGAAAACCACTGAACTAATGTATATGTACATGAAAAATGCTTTTCTGGTGGCAGTCACTGTAATTTTTTAATTCAAAGAACTTCAGTCTCTTATGATTAAGCAATCTATAGTAAGGGGGAGCTTAACAGAAGCAAGTTAGCCTTGCACATTGAATGGACTTTTCTTCAACTGGCAGTTCATCGGTCTATCATGTTGCCACAAAAATGTCTTCTTTTTATTCCATCAAAATGAAGTGTAACTGATAAGCTGAATATCAAAAGTTCCCATGGGTTTTTACACTGGGCTCAGTTGCCTTTCTGTTTTATTTGACACTTAATCAGCTTGTGTCTAATTGTGTAATTTCAAAATTGTTCCCTTTGTGTCGTTTTCCTATTGATATTCTCGAGGATGTCTGTCAAATAAGTCTGATGCCTAAATTAATTAAATCAGAGCAATGCCCATGTCAGTTGCTCCAGGATCAAATCAGAACAACCACTAAAATTGGAGCGATCATGAGAAAAAGTATTCACTCACATTTCTGCAAATTCTGAATTACATTTTGACTTAGCCATACTCACACCTGCACCACCTCCTTAAAAAAAAACAATCATGGAAGTGAAGTTTTGTTCAGAAGAACATTTGCAAAAACTAATTTTGGATTTATAGCCAAGGTTTGTTGAATTAAACTGAGAATATCAGACAGAAGCAGAAATAATAATACTCATCTGCGATGCATATATAGCTTATTTATGTTAGATCAACTGATTTGGGAACAGAAACAATACTGTATGAGTTGGGTGAACAATCAGACAGCTTGATTTGCAAATTGAATTCCTCATTGACTAATTAAATGAATATCCACTACAAAAAGTTTGTGAACAGCCATGGACTGACATGTATTTGCATAGATTATTTAAAGAGTTTCAAGTAACAATAGGTAAACATTGTAATTGATTTGCACAGAATTCATGAACAAGAGGAAAGGGCTAAATTCCCTAACTATATTAATTCTACCTGCTACCGCAGATTTGCAGGACAGCCAAATGGACTTTGTTGCATTTTTCAATAAAATACGAATCCCTCAAAGCAACATTATATATTTATGAATTAGCTATCCGCTATATTGGATGTTGCCTAAATAAATTAGCTTCTTGTACATCTCCATTATATCTGTTCACATTTTGTGGCAACATATGCCAACATACCTTCAATATATGATAGTTTGGGGTAAGGCGTGTATTATCTATTTTGTGCAAAATAAAAATTATATGGAGCCTTTCCCCAAACCATGATTTGAGTCTGATTAAAAATTTTAACGTTGATTGACTCTCTTTCAACACCAGACCAAAACTTGGTTTACTGTCAGTAGAAGAGCCTTTATGGAATAAGGGTTGGTTCTAGGACTACTCCCTTCCACTGATTGCAAAAGCTAGGAAATAGAAACACAGTCGTCTCTCCATTTGGATTAGTGGCAGCTTCTCGATTTCAGCTTAGGAACACTCTTTGGTGCCTTTGGAATCTGTAGCCTAGAGTCCATCGTACACTTTTTTTTAAGCATATACTGCCCTATGAGATGTGAGTCCATCACACTAAAATGTAAGAACAGCAAGGAGGAAGAAACATGGGCCAGAATAAGGAAAAATGGCTTAAAGAATATTTAGGCTGTGTTCCACTGCACTTTCATCAGTAATATTTTTGATGATCAGGGTTGAAACTTGGGCCTGGTGAAATTCTCCCTAGATTACTTAAGAAACTAGCTGAAACAATCTCAGAACCAATAGTGATTAGCATTGAGAACCAATGGAGAACAGGTGAGTTCACAGAGCACTGGATAAAGGCATAGTAACTATCCTCAAAAAGGGGGGAAAGAAAGATTTGGGGAAATATAGACAAGTCAACCTAACTTCAGTACCTGGAAAAATACTGAAACAAATGATTGAACTTTGTAAAACTGTTAGAGTACACTCAAATAATAAGTAACAATCACATGGATTTGTAAAGAACAAATCATGCCAAACCTATCTAATTTCTTTCCTTGACAGAGTTAGTGGCCCAGTGTTTAAGGTTAAGCTGTAGTCATGGTGTATCTTGCTTTTAGTAAGGCTTTTAACACAGTCCCATATATGATGTTCTCATAAGCAAAGTCGGGTAAAATAATCTAGATGAAATTTGTATAAGGCAGGTGCACAGCTGGATGAAATACTGTACTAAAAGAGTAGTTATCAGTAGTTTGCTGTGAAATTGGAATTGCATATCAAGTAGGGGCTGAAAGACGTTTGTTCTGGGTTCAGTGCTGTAAATCTTTTCATTAATGACTTGGATGATGGAATAAGTGTACATTTATAAAATTTGCAGATAACCCTAAATTTGGAGGACAGGATTAAAATTCAAAATTACCTAATGAATTGGATAATTGGTCTGAAATCAATAAGATGGAATTCAATAAAGTGCAAAGTATTCCATTTAGGAAGGAAAATCAAATGCATAAATTCCAAATGGGGAGTAACTGGATAGGTAGCAGTACTGCAAAAAAGGATTTGGTAGTTCTAGTGGATCACAAATTGAACAAGTCAGCATTCTGGGGCATGTTAACAGGCATGTTGTGTGTAAGAAACTGGAAATAATGGGTTCCACTCTGTTCAGCACTGGTGAAGCCTCAGAATACATAGAAGGTTATTATAAAGAGGACAGTGATCATTTGGTTCCCATGTCCACTGAGGGTAAGACTTGAAGGAACCAGCTTAGTTTGCAGCAAGGAAGATTAGATTTCCCTAATCTTTCTAACTTTTAGGATGAATAAACTCTGGAACAGGCTCCCTAGGAAGGCTGTGGAATTCCATTCGCTGGAGGTTTTTAAGAACAGATGAGACAAAAACCTGTCAGAGATGTTCTAAGTTTACTTGATCCTGCCTCTGTGTAGGGAAGTGGACCTCTCAATGTGCCTTCCAACCGTACAGTTCTGTGATCCAAGATTAAGATAAAAGTGTGTTTGCAGAAGTGGATCAGGACTACTGTATTCAAGGGCAGTGGGTGCTGCAGACCCCGACTAAAGTGTTTTGCTAGTTATGTGAAAGAAGTGTGAGTAGTAGTGCACTGCATTGCACAAGACAACACCATTAACCCCTCAATTTCATGGGCAAAAATGTAGAGGAACTGGGAAAAGGAGAAAATGTACAGGCAAGGGAAAGCGAGTAAGGGCTTAAAATGGGCTTTGCTTTGTTAACCACTACATGTGTGATCCTGAAAGCAAATTAATAAAAGCAAAACTCTTTGCAGAGAGTCTCAGCCTGACTCAACAGTTAAATTTCGCTCTTTCCAACCATTAGTATCCCAGTGGACAGAGCATTCCCACAGGAATAGGCAGCCATGGAACCATTTGGATTCAGACAACACTTCCTGCTCAGAATATATCTCAATAGCAAAAACGATAATGGGACCCAACAAGTCTGTTAAAAATAAGACTAGCTAATAGATTATTTTCAAATATTAGACAAGGAGAACAATCCTTCCTATTAAATATTATCTGTTACATTTCTCCCCTTCCGTCCATCAAGCAATGCGTTCTGACAGTCTGAAACTTCAAGATAATTGTTAAGTTTCATTCAAATTACATTACTAACCCTGAAACTCATACTGTGTTTCATCTTAACTATCTAAAATGATTCTGTAGGAGGGATAGTTTTCCATTTAAGCCAACATTTCTAGGCCTTTCTTCTCCACTAGCATTTAGCATCAAGGCCTAGCTGACACATTGGTAGTTTGAAATGACAGATTACTAAAGGTTGGAATTTTTCTAAAGAATCTTTTTTTTGGAGGGTGTATTCTGCTGGTCTTCTTTAGAGGTTATGATGGCTAATCTGATTCAGGAAAAAATCTGGAAGTTTCATTATATTTTGATTGATATAATGATAGTCACAATTACAAAAGTGTCTGCTTTCCATAGTTTCATAGAAAAGTTTAGTTTGACTGCCATATCGAAGGAAATGGAATATCTTAAATATTATCATTTTATCCACTAACATTATTTCTACTTTTCTTTTACCAAACCGTCCAGTCTGTTAGAAAAGGGAGGAAATCACCACTAGTTTTTCCTCATTTTCGGTCTATCAGGAAGTAATAATTTTCATTGGGAGTTCTTTCTTCTTTTCTACATTAAATTAGAATTGAGCCCATATGTTTTTAGGTGCAAATGATGTGAAATCTTAAAAATCATGGGCCTGATTCACATTATCTGTACTGCTGAAAATCAGGAGCAGCTACAATAAAACCAATATCATTAATACTAGTGGTAAGGTAACACTATGTAAATGAGATCTGAATCGGGCGGAACAGAGAGAATCCATGCTGACTGTACACAAATGTAGGTTGGACTTCGTGATTGGGCAGGAGCCAAGAAAATATCTCCTGGCAGGGGTCAGGGAATGGTTATGATGAGGATGCATCTGGAGTGTTTCCTGTTGTTTGGCAATAGTTGTTTTGATTGTTTTAATTTTTATAAATATGTTGCCAGAAACTATGTAGATCAATAACTGCAATTTATTTAACTTCTAAGCAACCTGAACAGATCAGAATAGAGGTAGCAGGCAACAAGGAGAGATGTGAAACTAATGATTATAAAGTTCTATAGTTATAGAGAGGAAATAAACAGCAAGTTAAACTTGGGGGTTGGGGTGAGACTATCTGTGGAAGAGGGATGAGAGCTTGTAAGTCTGAAGCCTGGATTGGTACATGTACAAATTGATTTAACCACCCCTACTGTGAAGTAAGCGGAAGGATTGCATCTGCCTGTGATTCCTTCAGTTCCCAACATAAAAAGGTAAATGTAATGCAAATTTAACTGTGAAACTTTGTTGCTGTAAGCCTGCATAAATACTAGTGTTAAACTCTGTCAAGGATATTAAAATAGCTTCACTGCAAACAGCTTAGGATATAACTTGACAAATTGTTCTGACTGCAGAAGGATAAGAATCCTTTCCACATTAATTCTAGGGATGGCTTTAATAAAAATCTTAGAGGAAGAGCTAGCATAGTAAAAAAATCCAAATGGAAACTACTTACCTACCTACCAGGTGTTAGCTCAGAATCCGGTGCCATTAACAGAGAGGTGTTATGTGAGCAAAGCACAAACTCATTAAAATTAGAAACTAAGAGTCTGGGATAGGCAGGCATAGTACGTTGCAAGTTTCTCTTTAATGGTTAACCCAAAGCACTGTTTTCATGACTTGTATCACCTACTGCTATTCCAGGTTCCTGGATCTGAGCCAGCTCTGCCAATGTCCCTCATTTCTGACCAGAAAACTCTTAACTGTTTCTCCAAAAGGGCAGGGGAGGTTGACCTTTAATTGGATGGTTTTACATTTATACATTTATATTCAATCTCAATATTCTACAAGTCATGAACCCATAGGTATCTTTCACCATCAAGTAATAAAGAAGGGGAATTTAAGGTTGATTGTGTCTCCTTAAAACTGGTTCACTAGCCCGCTGGCTGGTCACAAATGTGCCTAAGATGGTTAGGTGCTTGCGGGTTAAATCTTTAACTTGCTTTGATGCTTTTGAAAATCCCACTGGCCCTGTGCAACTTTTAAAAGTCTAATTGCTTTGAGAAATCTGGCGGATAGCTAAAATTCTGATGATTTGCTATAGCAACCTGCATTCTCGCTGTTCTAAGGAAGTTACAGTGATTTCTAGCAAGGAGTTTTCCCTCTCAGTTGTGTACCCTCTCAATTCTTTGACAAGCATTCTTTATAGTGCAGGTTATTAACATAGCAATATAACCTCTTATGTAAGAATGATAGGTTATAAACCCATACTATCTTTCTTAGGGTTCTTTGAATACCAGTTGCATAAGTGAAGACAAAGGAGAGTCATATTTAATAATGCATAATAACAACTAATACTATAGACTATAAGAAGATAAAAATTGTAATGGGCAATGATTCCAACAAACTAAAAAAATTGGTCAGTATGATTGCCATCCAGGTTTTCAGAATCAAATAAGACAGGCATTCTAGAAAATAACTTACACTCAATCACTGTAGTGATGAAGATTTTTGACATAGACCCTCAGAATATGGCCTCACCTGTTTCAGTTGATTATCAAGTCCAGTGTTGCTGACACAACAGGGTAAAACAATGCACAGCTGAAGCATGTCAATTACTTATATAGCAATTCACTGAGGTCTCCTTCTCAATGTATCTGTAGTAGTCAACCCTTTTAATCTGCTTCTCCACAAATTATATTAGCTCTGGGATCAGATTAACACTCCTACCTATCATGAACTCCTACATTTATAACAAACTGTATGTACTGAGTGCAGTTCAAGAGGCTTGCACATCTGGTCTTGTTTTGTGTCTGTATACAACTAGATCTTGAAAAGATAGAATGAAGTCAATAACTGTAGTAGACATGTGGACAGTGTTTCACGATCTTAGTTAACAATAGCGGCGAGGAGTCCTGTGGCACCTTATAGAATAACCGAAGTGTTGGAGCATAAGCTTTCGTGGGCAAAGACCCACTTCGTCAGATGCAGGTAGTGGAAATTTCCAGAGGCAGGTATAAATATGCAGGCCAGAATCAGGCTGGAGATGACGAGGTGGATCCAATCAGGGAGGATGAGGCCCACTTCTAGTAGCTGATCTGGAGGTGTGAATTGCAAGAGAGGAGAAGCTGCTTTTGTAGTTAGCTAGCCATTCACAGTCTTTGTTTAATCCTGAGTTGATTGTGTCAAACTTGAAGATGAACTGTAGCTCAGCAGTTTCTCTTGAAGTCTGGTCCTGAAGTTTTTGCTGCAGGATGGCTACCTTTAGATCTGCAATTGTGTGTCCAGGAGATTGAAGTGTTCCTACAGGTTTTTGTATGTTGCCATTCCTAATATCTGATTTGTGTCCATTGATTCTTTTTTAGGGACTGTCCAGTTTGGCCGATGTATATAGCAGTGGGGCATTGTTGGCACGTGATGGCATATATTACGTTAGTAGATGTGCAGGAGAATGAACCAGTGACAGTATGGCTGATCTGGTTAGGTCCTGTGATGGTGTTGCTGGTGTATATATGTGGGCAGAGTTGGCACTGAGGTTTGTTGCATGGATTGGTTCCTGAGTTAAGAGTTATGGTGCGGTGTGTAGTTGCTGGTGAGAATATGCTTCAGGTTGGCGGGTTGTCTGTGGGCAAAGACTGGCCTGCCTCCCAAGGCCTGTGAAAGCGAGGGATTAGTTAACAATAGTAACCTTTTCAATTTCTAAGTGACTTTTCAACAAGGACACACACTGTAACTCTGTGATAAACTTGAAAACACACACACAAATTTGTACCTTTCCTTACTAATTAAATGTGGTAGGCCCAATCCCACTCAGGAAGCAGCTGGACAGCCAACATAGGCTGCCCCAGGGATGGATCTGGCTCCCGCATTAGGAAAGCAGAATTAGGAACCCATGTGCCAGAAGAGGGGCACTTAGCAGTTTTGGGTCATCATCCAAGAAAAAAATGTACGTTACTTATCACCAGAGCTTTGCTCAGTCATCAGCTTTCAGCTCAGTGACTGCTCACAGAAAGAGCTGACAGTTCAAACACAGAGGGAGTGAAAGATGGACAGGACTGTAGTTTTATCTTGGTTCTCTAGCAGATAACCCGGATTGCTGGAAAATAAACAGTTAAAGGTATCTATCCTTGAAGATGCCCAGGAGCCAAGCCAGGACTTCCATCTTCTTCCTTCTAAGTGTCTTTGGCTTTTAGGAAGCAGTGTGTTGAAACCATTTAATTCCATTTTTCTTGGATTCATCCAACTTGGCTTCTCTTTGTTGAGATGCTGGCATGAACCAATCAAATGGTGCCCAATATATCTGCCAGAAAATTGAAATGTCCCACTAAAATGAGAGTTGTCCTCTCTGACCATGCAGTGAAGGAATGAAATATCAGCCTTGAGTTTTTGCAAGTGAAGCTGGAATTTTCCATGTTGCTTGTGCAAACATCTTCTGAGACTAGCTTGTGTAAGACAAGTTTCATAGGAGCAGTTGGTACAATCATATTGAACACCGGCTGAAAATTAGATGGAGGTTTTCTAACTGTCAGAGGCGTTAGGTTCTGGAGCAACTTTACAATAGGCACTGTAGGGTGCAAACAACTGAATTAGTTTTAGGAGAGAGTTGGACAACTCTCTCTCAAAAGTAATTCAGTTGTTTGTACCCTACAGCTTCTATTGTGAAGCTGCTCCACGATGTGGTTTGTGTGACTGGGTTACCTATGATGGTGAGGGGCAGGGCTCAGCAGCCCTACGGCTCACTTTAGTCTTATGTTCCTTAAAGCTCGTGTTTCAGGGTTTATGTTGACCTCCTGAAGAGGTCAGAAATTGATTCTCGTCTTCTTCCCACCACACAATATATTTTGGGTTTGGGTTTTTTGTTTGTTTGTTTTTTAAATCTCCTTCCTCTGAAGCATCAGGGACAGCCATAGCTGGATGGGAAAGGCCAGAGCTCTGAGGTGGCACCAACGATTCTCTTTCTCAGGATCTTTGCTGCTGGTTCTTGCTCACATGCTCAGGATCTAACTGATTGCCAAATGTGGAGTATAGGAAAGAATTTTACCCCAAATCATGTTGGCAGTGACCTTGGAGATTTTCTCCTTCCTTTACAATGTGTGTGTGTGAGTCACGAGCCAGGATTATCTGAGTATATTACACTTATGATGCTATGGGGTCTGGTACACATTGGTCTCTTCTATAGACTGCCCATGGCACACAATAGCCTAGTGTCCAGTGGGCTGTAATATTTTGGTCTAATTTTAGTTGTTGGGTTTAATATACAGGTGCTGGGTGGAGTTGGTGGCCTGTGATATTCAGGAAGCTAGGCCTGATGATCTGGCATACCCTTCTGGCCTTAAATTTTATGACTATGACTTTGTAAATTGCTCTCTCCATGGATTGCTTTGTGGTTCATCCCTTGGCCAGGTTTGCATGGTATGCTTGCCAAAGTTGCAGCTTCTCCATTAAACACTCAGCTAGCCCTTAAAAAGTCCAGTTTAAAGCTTACACAGAGCATATACAAAGTCCCTCCATGTTCTTTGATGCTCTTTAAACTTGTTTTAACTGTCCATTGTACAATGCAGTCACTTCAAGAACTGCTGTTGTCCAGCATGCTGGGTCAGCTGTGTAAATCTCCCATTCTGTTCTCCTTGTTTGTTTGTTTGTAAATGATGGGATCTTCATGTGTATGGCTGAGCTGTGTCTGTGCCATACATCAAACATTACATTTCTAATTATTCCACTCCGTGATCAAGTGTCCTTATAACACATCATTTAGTTTCAATCCCGTTTGTTTACTGTCTCTTTCAACACAGGTGTGCTTCACTAACCTGTTAACATAAGCATCCTTGATTGCAGATATTAGCCTTACTTCTTCATTTTATTGCTAAACTAAAAGAAATCAGTCTGAATACAACTCCTTTCTTTCCTTAGCAGGATTGCCCATTAGTTAAACGCAGTCATTAAAGCTTACAATATTTTACCCAAAGCAGTATCACTTACAGTTGACTTCCCTTTTAAACATATAACTCTATTTAATCTTAATTATTAATTTAGTCTGCTTTCCTATTTTTCCCACAACTGTGTCTGGCAACATAATGTAGTATCTTAATATTTGATATCTTTGTTTTAATTAATTCATTCACAGACAGGGAAAAAGGGAAGTCCCTTCAGTTGCACCAACAACACATCTTGTGAAAGGCTGCAAAAACTTCCTCAGACTGTTTGAAAAGTTTAAAGAATAGATTTTGAGGTTTTATTTTCTCAGTTCCTCTGTCCTGTCTTTTCTAAAAAGCTTTGATGTCTGAGAAGTTCTTAAATAGTAATAACTCATAATGTTGGAGACTTAGACATTACACTTTCTATTGTTTTATATGGCCTACTCAGTGTAATGGGTTATTTACTTTAAGGTTCATAACTGTTCGTATGAAGCACATGTGTACACAAGTAAATGAGTTACAATATATGTTTAGGATAACTCCGTAAGCATCTATACAATATATAAAGAGTTCTCCACTGATCTGCCCCCAAACAATGGATAGAGAGCCCAATCTTTAGATCCTGGCAAGAGGAACTTGGCACAGCACCGAGGAGTCCAGGAGGGAATCAAGGGTGCTTGCTTTGTGCTTCCCTTGCTTTGCTTCCCCACTGTTTTCTGCCATCTATGAAATTTAGGATTCACTTCTCCCTTCCCTATTCTTCTTAGGATGGAATTTCAACTGATTCTCATTGTCTTCTCTGTAACTTGGATGTGCAACCGTTTCTCTGCATTTTTTTATGCCAGCCCTTAAAAAGGACAGTCATTGCCATAACCCATGTCTATGGACCAAGAGCACAGGTCATTGAGTTCTCCTGTTGTTCCAGGAGGAAGGGGATCATATGAGTACACTGCTGCCATCACCCTTGACTGTCTGTAAAGCAAGGAATGTGCTTTATCTTGATCCTAGATCACCTGGTGTGCTTGTAGGCTTCCCAGATCATTCCTGAAAATATAATTAATTACTATCAATAGCTTAAAAGGAAAAAAAAATACAAATACTAAGATGAAAATTAACTGTGAATGAAAACTGGAAGACAACAGTACGTGATTATTTTTATGGCTTCTGCCCTTCCTTAAGTCTGCAAGCAAGCAAAATTCATGTCATGGGATAGGAGGATCTGCTGATCAGACAACCCTCCTTCTGCTTCATTGTGCTACATTTCACTCCAGTACCATATGGTTATATTTGTATGGTCCCTTTTCAAGAGAGTGATCTGAAGCAAACTGTGCTCAATATCTTCACTGTCTTATGTAACTTTTTCTAGTTGGTTGGAGTTTTAATAAATTTTGTCTTCCAGCTGAAGAAAGAAAGGGAGCCTCTGTTATGTGTAATTATTTTTAAAATATCCCAGTGGTATCGTGGCATGTGGAGAGAATACTATTAAGACTATAACTCTGTAAATTCAAATTTGAAAAGAGAGAGAGAGGAAAGATATTTGGTTTATGAGAAGTGAATGTAATGGTAAAAGTTTTGATCACTCCTGATCCTGACGAGAAAGTAATCAAATTACTATGGATACAGCAGTTTGCTGTGTGAAAGGAACAAGGAGAGTGTATTTATTCCTTTACCCTGCTTTTAAAAGGTAAGATATGCTGCTTATATGGAACTTTTGGTTGTTTGTAATTTAATTTTCCTAAGCGATGCAAGAGTATTCCATTTTTCATCTGTCTGTGGCATCTGTTTTTACATACTTCTAATACAAAAAAGAGTTTTTTCTTTTTTTTTTCTTTTTGGCCTTCCTGTAAAACAAAAATAGGAGACTGTGAACTATGAAAGGATTAATTTCAATATACCCTTTGTTCATAGGCAGCTGGAATTAAAACCTTATGAGCCACATTGAGTGCAAAGAAATTCTGTGTGTGTAGATGAGGGGCAGAATTTGCATTACATTTCTGTGATGTAGATCAATATCCTCTAAGGACAAGCCAGATTACCAGTTCTTGAGTGAAATAACCTAATCTTAAAAGTCCTTCAAAGCTTCACATTAGCACAGATATTTGAAATTCCAGCTTGAGCAGCCCTTGCATTATCTTTAGATGCAGTGGCACTTCTCTACTTTTGCCCTGGAAAGACCTGTAAAAATCCTACCATCTAGTTTGCCATTCCAAATTTATGGCGAATGCAAGGACTTGTAGGCTTTGATTCTGTGAACTTGTTCATTCCCTTGATCTATCCTGAAATCAGTCTTTATGGGTCTACACATTTTCAGGGAACAATGGAGAAAATATTGATTTGTGTGTCCATCAGTACTTTAAGACTTTTGCAGTACCCAAAAATTCTATTTCCTGCTTTTCATTTCAATGAACAGTGATTGCCTGAGTTAAATGGGTAAAACTGTGGGTGATTGGTCATTACAGGCTCTTAATTATTCAAGCTTTATGTTACACATGAATTCAGACTGTCTCAGGGTCATTGTTTAGTCTCTGGCTGGTTGGTTCTCTGTTGGAAAAATTAGAGAGCTCCAACTTTCCAGAAGTCTACTCTGTCATAGATAGATATGTTTACTTCTGAGATGGGTGTCTCTGACTTATGACTCTCACTGTCCTTGATTTGATCCTGATTTTATACTAGTGTAACTCAAATGACCTCTGTTGAGCTGCTATTGAGTTAAGCCAGTGTGAGAGGAGAGCTAGTCTACAGTGTCTAGAGCATTTAAAGCATATCACATCCTTGTTTCTCTCTTTTCTTTGTATTGCACAGGAGTTTTACAAGTGCATTCTTTTTATGCATCATGTGACTGGGGGGAAAATTTTCTAAAGGAAATGTCTATGTAGCCATAGGTCAAAATTGTCCAAACCAATATCATGTCTTACGACTGCTTTCCTTTACGGAGTGCTTCTTTGGAAATAGTCCCTAAGGGATTTTTATATAAGTTGTCTTCTGCTATGATAGCACATTTTCTGCCCTTTTCACCTTTACCACCCTGACATTATGCATAGATTTCCACCATCTTTGGTTTAAAAATTCTTATTCACATTATAATAGTCTCCACATGCATGATGTCCCTGACTAGGAAACCAATTTCTTATGATGTGGACATTTTTTCTTTATCATCTCTACATATTTTTAAACATTCTGTTGCACCCTCAAATTTCAAATCATTCTTAAATTGATATTCTCAGATGCTTGGTCATTATTATGGGTCTCTGTTTGAATAGTCTGGAAAATTCTGCAAAATCTACCCATACTGTATGTTCTGTGAAGTTTCCCTTGCTTGAATACAATATTCTGAATACAATTCAGAGGTGATATCTAGCAAGTGACTGACTTAGTAATGATACCACCCATTATATGTAATATCATGTTTCTTTACCATACTTCTGAACTGAGCTGAACACTGTAGGGATCTTTTGGACTATTCTGTACTTCTCTTTTAATCAAATTGTGCAGTGCCTTTTGATTTCCTTTCTTTATTCTTTACTCCACTGCTTAGTATTCTAATATCCTCTTATCTAAGCTGAATTATTTTCTAATTAATTGTTTGAGACCATTTTATTTCACCTTTTTTTAAGCCAGTCAAATCTATCAGCTTTATATGTATTTACTGTTCATTTTTTTGGACTATGAAAGAAAATCCCTCTTAGAGTTCTTTCAGCTTTTGGGATACCAGGTCAGAAGGGGAGGATCTGCTGAATGTGATGTTTATGAGATCATTAGAGTTCTATACATACATATAATGCAACCTCTCTGAGAAAGATAAACTGGTTCAAATAAAATTAGACCTAACCTTAATCTTCACCTCAAATTCAAATTTAACTCCTTTAGAGGTTCAAAAAAGTAGGCTACTGTTTGCAATAATTTTTCATTTGTACATATTTTTGTGCTTCCCAGTTTTGCCTAGGACTAGATGAAGAAGCAACAAGAAATCAAAATACAATTTTGCAGACTCGAGAAATTAGAATAAGTACCAGCACTTTTAAATGCTTATCTGAACCTTCAAGCCATTTGTGTTTTACTTATGACTAATTTTCAGGCAGCTCTGGAGGGAGTCCTTCAGGTGGTATTTTTTCCCTAGTAATGTGTCCTAACAATGTATATTTTACTGAGGAGACTTGCAAAAGATTTTTCTGAAATCTCTGTGATGTCAGTCTACAAGCAGTTCCTTCGGTTTTCTACTACAGCAAAACAGTGTAAAGAAACTCACTTTTTTGGGCTAATGTTGGCCTGAAAGTATTTGCTAAAATGATTATAGTGATTGCAGCTCCTGAAACAGAGGGACTTCCATTTAGCCATTTGCTGATAGTAGATAGTCTACATGGATAAAATGTCAGGAGTAACTAAAAGAGAACAAAACAAAACAAAACAAAAACAGTCACAACTGTATGTTAACAAAAGAATATACACCAAATTCTGTCATCAGTCAGAACCTGTGTAAAGGCACTGAAGTCAATGGGATTCCAAAGGCTTAACTGAGGCAGAATTTGTCCTCATATCTCTTCTAAAATAGCACTAGTAGTAACAGTACTATCTCAAAAGCTACTCCTAATTGTGGGTGCTCAGAGCCGGATCAAGCCCTCTGTCCGGAAAGTGGATTAAAAAAATCTCACAAAAGAAAAGGTATATGTCGAATTTTGGAAAATGTAGTTTTGACCAGGTCTGAAATACTTTGAAAATAGCATTCCCTGTAGTATTTGGACATTTCTGTTTTTAGGAAAAGCCAGGAGTGCAGAAACGTGAAAGGTGTAAAGCTTGGGACTTTGGGCTGGTCAGGGAAGATTTACTGATTTTTTTTAACATTAAAGAAGACATGGGCTTTTTAGGTGCATACATGACGTTATTTCTCAGTGAATCCAAAAGGCTATGCCTATTCCCAAATGACAACTACTCAGAATGAGATTTCTACATCTTCAAGGTGAGTAATTCTTTCCCCCAGCTGTTCCTGATTACCAATTAGTGAACAAATAGGCTAACAAACATAATTAGTTCCTGGATTGTAATTGTACCATTGTATTTAACCAGGACAGGAGAAAATAGAGATGTGATTTTTTTTAAAAAAACCTCTCTTTGTTGGTCATTTATCCTACTCACATCTGGAAAGTTTCCATTTCCAGCACATTCACAGTATACAAAGAAATTATAGACAATTCCTCACCTAGCCAGCACTGGGCACACAAGGGATATTTTCAGAAGAGCGTGTTTGACTTTATAATATGATAGAGAAAAATGGTAACTATTTTCAGGAGCAGGAATACTTCATCTATCTCCGTCTGTTATTTAATTTTGCATCTTGGGAAGTATTATCCACAGTACAAAATAAGACTTGATTTTTGTAGGTTCATTAGCGAAGCACAGATCCATCCTGCTAGCCAATATTTCAATCCGTACTTCAGTCTGACATGTGCTTAAATCTCTTATTAATCATTTGGTTTAGAAATCTGATTAAAGACAAACTTAACTAGCATCCTAAGCAGATAAAAGGGAAGACACTGAGAATGAAATCTCGCTCTCTTTTTATAAACACGGGATGCAGCTAAAGACAGAGAAAGATGATTTGATAAAAACCATTCCTGGGATAACTATTTACAAGTCTGTGCGATAAGATCATAACCAAATTCCATTCAGTGCATGTAGCTCACAGGCTTCCGGACTCTTTTTACTTTGTCTGTTGTAAACTCTTTGTCAATAGAATGGATTGGTCCCGGGGTTCCACCGAACCTTTGGGGTTCTGCTGGCCCTACTAGCTTTGCCACCCTTTGGGTCCCATTGGCCTTTCAGGCTCTGCAGTTCTTGTTTTTGTCAACCACAGGTTCCACATCCTGAAGGCCCTGCTAGTGGCAGAGTCCCTGCCACTGGGCCTGGAGGTTCTGCTCCCACCATGGCCCAGGGCTCTGCCCCTGGTCTTGGCATGGGGCTCAGCAGCTGTCCTTAGCTGTGGCCCCAGCCTAAGGTGGTGAGGGGCTAGGATTGCCAACTCTCCTAGACCGGATGGACTGCAGGCCATTCCTGTGAATGGCATCTGGTCAGTCCCATCCAGGAGGGCTGTCTGCCATCGGAGGAACACAAAGAAGTGTAAAGAGGGGGCATAACTCAGCACCCCCCCACCCTAAAAATTGTTCTAGCACCACTGCACACACCTACTGCAGTTTCATTAATTCAGATTCAGCAAAGTGTTCAATTTGTTTTCCTGAACAAAGTGTGCAGCAAAATATTCTGTAGAACAAAATATAGATTGGGAATGAGAGACATTTGGACACTTTCTTTCTTCTGCCTCACCCTTTATCTGTATGGCATGTTGGGATTTTTCCTCTTTTGTTCTTTCTTCTCTCTGAGTAGCTAGCTGGTTTGGCATCTCATACTCTTGTAAGTATTTTTAGCATGTCTTGAAATTTGTGAAATGGATTCCTGCTGTTGATGCTGCATTCTCCAGTGGTTAGCATCAAAATCTCATCTTTCTGTCCACTCCCACCCCCACCCCTGCACTTACCTATTTTATTCTTATTGATGTATCTGATTTCTGTGTTAGATCAAGTGTTTCCTCTTGCTTTTTTGGGAGGAAACCTCTGAGTTCCAGACTGTGCTGTAAATATCTTGCCCCTAAAACTCTTCACTTGCTATTTAAACACACATCAAAAACTTCTGGTTATGTTGCCATGGTGATTGCAACATGTTTATCATGGGACCTGTCTTAGGTTTTCTTGTATAAGAGCACTTTGCCCAGCTTTCTGTGGCACTGGAGGGCTGTTTCTTAAATTAATTTTGACCAAATAGTCTTTGTGTCTATTTAGTGCAGTGGGATTTTTTTATCTCAGAAAAATGAAAACTGTATGAGATTGGAATTGTCTTCTCAAAGACAGGCTGCAGGGTTTGTTGTTTTGGGTTTTTTTTTAGACCTACCCACTGTATCTTCCCCTAATGCAGTAAGTGCCTCAAAAAGAAACCTGGGTGTGCTCATTTCAGCTTGTAGAAAAGTGCTCTCAATTTTTACAGGGTATTTATTGGCAATAACACTTTTATATAAGAACTTCCAGTCAGCATGCCTACCCTATTCTCTACAGTGACACTTGCTGGGAGAGCACAGAACTAGAATGGCTGTGAGCTATTTACTTGCACTGCTCCCTACACCATTTCATGCTAAAACTTGTGCTAGGTGGAAATGAGGGCCAAGCAAAGGGTGAACCTGAAAATGACACAAGATTTAGTTCAGTTAACCCCCAGAATGTGGATACTTGTCTAAATATATCTGAATCTTGGCAGGATCTCCCTTTTCTACCCTCAAGTCTTCCTCCTGCTTCATTCAAATCTTACAACAAAATCTGTCCCCAGTTTAATCAGTCTCCTTTCCCTGATCTTCCCAACTCCCTGGCCTACTACACAGTTGCTTCTTTTCACCAATCCATTTAAAAGTGCTCTAGCTAACTGTTATACGGAAACTGCTAATTTACAGGATTTTCCCAGATCAAAGGTACCCACAGTGAGATTTCTAGAGCCAGGGACACACCAAGGTAGTTTTCACACGGAAGAAAGAAAGAAAGAAAGACCTACCTACCTACCTACCTTTTGGGGGGGTCAGCAAAGATGTAGGTAGTTATCTATATTCTTTAGAATTGGGCTCAATTTAAAATTGAGATTCAGGCTGAAATTCAGGACTGAGATCCAAGCTGATCCTTACTTTATTCCAGATCAATTTATTTATCACCTTCAGGCATGCACTTCCTCTGGATGACTTTCAGCATTGTTCATACATAGAGTAGTTAGGCATTGCGGTGCCCATAAGCTTAGTGCAGTTACACCCTCTTTAGCAATGCTGTCAGGCCAGAGTTCATTAATACAGATTTTGCTCCACGGGTACTTTGGTCTAATTGTAGGGTTGCCCACCCTCCTGATTTCACCGGGAGTCTCCTGGAATCAGGCTTAATCTCCCAGAGGCCACTGAAGCCAATCCGGAAGATTTTAAACTGCTAAAAGTCTGGCAGCATGGTGGCTAAGGTAGGCTCCCAGACTGCCCTGGCCTCGCACAGCTCCCGGAAGTGGCCAGCACATACCCTAAATGGAAGAGGCAGGGGGATATTCGCTCGCTGATCCCACCATGAACACTGATTCTGCAGCTCCCATTGGCCAGGAATTGCAGCCAAATTGAACCACTGTAGTGGTGGTGCCTGCAAGCACGGATAGTGTCTGCAAATGCAGGCAGCACATGGAGCCACCTGGCCCTCTGCCCTTAGGAGCCGCAGAGATGTGCTGGTCACTCCTGGGATCAGCGCAAGGCCTGAGGAGGAAGGGAGCCTGCCTCAGCCTCGTTGTGCTGCTAACCAGGAGCTGCCTGAGATAAGCCCTACTCAGTCAAAGCTCACACCCTGGACTCCCTCCTGCATGCCAGTCCCTGGCCCCAGCATTAAGCCTCTTCTCACAACCCAGACCCCAAACTCCCTCCCACATCCAAACTAGGGTTGCCAGATGGTTGAACCAAAAATACCAAACACCCTCCCTGCCTCTACAAAAAAAAAAAACACCGGGGAAAAAATTCTGTTGGGGAAAAAAAAGGGGAAGACCAAAGTTGTTGAGCAAAATGCTTTTGAGGCTTTTTGGCCCATCTTGCCTCCCTGCAGCGGGCCAGACAGCTCTCCTGCGGAACCCGATAAGCACCTGGGATTTTTGCCTCCTGGATGGTTAAAAATCAGACAGTACCAGACATTTTAGGTGTCCGGTATTTTCTGAATTTTTTTAGCAAACAGGAGGCGAAAATACCGGCCTGTCCTGTTCAGTACTGGACACCTGGCAACCCTAATCCCAACCTGCTGTTCTAGCCCTGAACTCACTCCTGAACCTAGATTCCCTCCCAGAGCCAGCATCTCCTCCTGCACCTTAAGCCCTTGCCCTAGGCTCAGCCCAGAGCTCTCTACCACACTTCGAACACTCAGCCCAGAGCCTCCACCCCAACCTCTTTCCATGTCCTGGTGAAAGAGAGTGAGGGTGGGGGAATGGAGTGAGTGGGGGTTGGACCTCAGAGAAGGGGCAAGGAATGGTTGTGGCCTTGGGGAAGGGGTGGGGGGTAAGAGTGGGTTTCTGTGATTAGACAGTCGGCAGCCATACCTCATTGGGATTTTGTTTGCATTACTGTGTTTACCAGACAATACCATTTCTTATTTAATTCGAGCACATAGACCTATGTATGAGATAGGCAAAAGATTCTTTATTTCTTCTCTGTCTTTCTCAGTTTTGAAGAGGCAGATTATTGGCTCCAAAAGCACAGGTGTTTGTATCAGGCTGAATTTTTGCACTAATGAATGTATTGCTTTCAGTGAGAATGTTGCCATCCTTTGGAAGACAAGGATGTGCTGTATGTGGCAAGAACCTTCCTCGCTTTTATACCGTGTGTTATTTAAACACAGAAGTGGCAAGTGCTGCGTACAGCATTGAAGTATACTTCCGTGTCACTAAACAGCCTTTCCAGTTTTACCCAAGCAAGATATTGTTGATTTCATCTACCTGCCCCCTACACCTCTTGACTTTCCCTATTCCTTGAGCATTCACAGAAGATGAATCCTGGCTGTATTCTCTGATCAGTAATCTAAGGCTGCAGTATCGGAAAGCCACGAAGATGTCCTAAGAACATTTTGTGAAGTCCAGCTCCTCAATAAGCATTACTGTAAGTTCTCTGCACTTGGATCAGGCTTTAGGTATTCAAAGGATTTAGATTAGAGTAGGTTTTGTCAACAAAGAAAATAATTCAAAAAACTAATAATAATACTTACCTTTTATGGCGTTTTTAACATATAGATTTAAAAGCCTGCTAAAAAGGAGAAGAATGTTCACTATCCCCCGGTACAACTGGTGGAAATAAGACCCAAAGACATGAAATAATTGTCTAGGATGAGATTAATACCCATCCTTATTGAAAGTACTTTCTAGACTCTTTCTAGAAAACCTGTTCTTTTCCCCTTCTTTCAGCCTGTGCAGAGCTGCCTTTTGGACACCACAGAAGTCTTACCACTGCTCTCAGCAATGAGCAAAATTTCTTAGGCCCTGTCTTCACTGGGAAACAGCTGAGTTTTGAAATGCATAAAGAAGAGTTAATTTGCAAAAACTGTATAAACCATAAATGTTTGTAACTTTTCACTCTCCATGTGGAAGGCTCAATCCTCTGATCCTTACTCAGATGAGTAACCCCACTGAAATCAGCAGGGCTATTCACATGATTGAAGGGTGCAGCTACATGACCTTACAGATCTAGTATCTTAAATATGTACTGGTACAACTTTTTCTGCTTCTTCCTTTAGGCCTGATCATACCTCTTGTGCATCTAAAATTTCCAGTGGAGTCAAGGGCTCTTTGGGATGCACAAGAAATGCAGGATTGGGCCCTAACTCTTCAACAACTTCCATAAACTTTCAGGTGGACCTCAAGGACCAGCAGAGTTTTCGAGATGAGTGGGTGGCCCCAATGGTTTGTTTTTGTTAAAAAAAAAAGAAAGATATCTTAACTAATATCTTTTCATTCTGACAGTGCCTCTATTTAAACAGAGACTAATTTAACTGATTCTCAGTTAATTGGTTTAAAAATACAAAAACCCTCAACTGTGGGGTATGCAGTAGGCTTTTCATAGCACATAGTGGAGTCAGTTACCATGGCATTGCAAAAGATTTTGGTCTCTATAGCAACATCAGGTCGGCTTGTCGCACATTGTGTCTTATGCAGACTAAAAGCAGCAGCTTGTTTAATCTAGAGTTAATATAAATATCGGGAGATAGGCAGATACGTGTACTAGAGATTTTTCTTCTAGCCACTTTAAACAGAGAGCCTCAATCAATCATTTAATTAGTACTAATCATGCTAATAGCACGGAGCTTGTAGTAAGGGTCTGCGCAGGTCTGCAGCATGCTGAGGGAGCAGCATGAAGCATTCTGCCATAGGGCGGCAGAATGTTACCAGGAGCTCTGTAGTTGTTCTGCAGGGAGCACAATTTTCATCATGGGAAGCAGCATATTCCTTCTTCTTCTTCCCAAGGTCTGGCCAGCAGAACTGGACGGCACATGAGGCTTCAAAGCCATGGCTCTGCCTACTGTCTGCCCCCTTTTCAGCTTCTCCTCTAAGAGGCTGGCTGCAATTCATTGTCCCCTTCATGCAAGGTTATGCAAAGCATGGTGGTAGGAAAATTCTTTACTCTCTTCCCTCTCATTGTACACCCATGAGAAGGAGAGCCATGATTTACCCTCTGCACTCTCAGGATCATGCTACAGAAGTTTCTTTCCTCCTTCCCCATTCCTACCTCAAGTAAGTTCAATTTGTGCATGACTGGTGTCAAATTCTAATGTGGCTTTCCTACTGAAGATGCCCAAGACCGAGGAATCTACTTGCTTCTCCTTTCTAAGTGGCTCTGTGCCCTACCTTACTGACCAATGGATGCTGGCTTCTCAGTACTCCTTTAACTGATGGCATGTGTCAGCCTTTAACTTGCTAGCCATTGGAGCTAACTGGGACACTTTGTGCATTGCCTCCAACTAATGGTTGGGTAAATAAGTTAATAGACAACACTATGACCTTTAGGGGCATTAGAAATTCACAGGAATACTGGATCAACACATTTTAAAAAGGAATAAACACTTTATTGGGACAAAGGACACAGTTATATATAGGAGGAACAAGTCGAAGAACTGGGGTAAAAGAGAGAGGCTGGAGAATCAAGAGGAACAGACAAAGGAATAGAAAACTTACACTCACAGCAATAATCAAGTCCCCATCAAATACAATAGTTACATGTTATCAAAATCCCACACAAGATAAAAGCAACTGAGCATGACCCCAAAATGTGTCCACAGATACCAGGTTGCTCATGGTGCACATGGTTCTTTGGGCTGAAGCTCTATAGAGATGACTGAATAAAGTTAAGCTTGTTCAAACAAATAACCAAATAGCCCTGCAGGCCTACCTGTTGCTTGTGTGCATTGCGGTGCCAACACATTCAATTCCAGAGGTGCCTTGGCCTGGCTCAGCACCCACTGAGCAAGACTTTCTTTGCAGAGGGGCCCTGACCTACCCAACTAGGCTCAGAGAGCAAACAGTGGGATGAGGCATCCCACTGCAAGGGAGATCTCACAGGTGGAACAAGTGCCTAGGTTGCTCAGCACCTTGCCTTCCTTGGCAAGGGCAGCATAATAGGTGAGGCTGGCAAATAATCCTCTCCTTCTGCATATGGAGTCTGGGGCTTCCATTTCTCATGGCTGGGCCTGGCTCAGAGCTGCTGGTCACTTACGGTGGAGGGGAGGAAGGGTCTTCCTTTTCTATTGAAACTTGCTGTTTCGGGACAGCTAGCTGAGGGAGGACACCCCCTTAGAAATGGGGTGTTTTGGGTCAGGTTGGCCTCCTGACTGAGCACCAAAATGGTGTTCTCTCCCTTACTCTGCAGAGAGCAACTGAGGAGCAGTGTCTCTTTCTGCTGTTGGGTGCCAGTGCTGTAGGCAGCTCCCTTCCCTGAATGCTGTTTCTGTCAATGCTCAGACAGAAAGCTTGTCTGGGGTCCCAGCCCTGGGACTTGTACGTGGTCACTTTAGCATGTCAAGAAGGCTGCGAGCCCAATAATTCCACCACTTATTCTCTGATTCAGCTCAGCCCCCATTGTTAGTCTGGGTGTCAGCCACAGCCAGTTCACTCCCCCAGCTTCTGCTTCTGTCCTACAGGAAGCTGCTTTTCTCAAGTTCCCAAAAGGCAAGAGGACTATGCCCATTGAGCTGTGAGGGTTAGTATGTGGGTTTTAAGCCATAGCCCTGAATAGGGGGCAGTCCAGCGTCCATCAAATCAGGAGGAGCCCTGAGAAGGTTAGGAATAAAGGAAGACTTTGAAAGGTGGATATACCCCTGCTCACCCAGAACACGTGTAATGAAAAATTGTACCACTTTCGCTGTGGTGGCAAATTGAAATTTCTTCAAACACTAGGAGCAGCTATGCTATTGGAACTCTTAAAGGAAAAGTGTGATACTCCAAGTATATTATTCCTTTCAGTCCTCCTTTTAAATGTGATTTCAGACTCATCATAGAGGAAGAGCATGTGGGAAGGTTCAAGTGGGAATAATCTTGAGGGTCCTGAGGAACATATTTTGTGCTTCCCAATGAATTAAAATGCTTTATATGTTTTTCTTTTTTCAGTAGTCATGTCTGCTTTAAGGGCACGATGGCATGCACTGAATGCAGTGCTCAGATTGAGTTACCGCAGGTCTACCGGTCTGGTTGTGGGCTGCTGTTATAATATGCACAAAAAAAGACCAGTGTTTAACCCAAGCCGATGCCCGTTTATGGGAATTGTGTCCATCATGTGCTTCATTCTGGCTGCTCAACTCAGTCTTTAGCCACTCCTTTGCCAAACAGAACATACTGTAGTCCACCACAGTAGCAAACAGTATTGGTGTCTTATGAGCAGTAAACAATCTTCTGTGGAAACGGCAATCTCTGAACATTTTAACCTACTGATTATGAACAAGACGTATATATGTAAAATACACCTACATTTCTCATATCTTATAACTGGGATGTATACAGCTGTCTTTTTAGCTTACTAACCCTCACTGTTTCATTTTGCATGTCCTCTTCTGACATCAGGGTTCACTTCAAAAGGCACATCGATTTGGTTGGGAAGTTGTACCCAAACCTTATTTGTACTATGCGAGTTTCTGTAGTTTTCAAAGTCACAAAACCCACCTTTTTTCAAAAGTACTTTTAGTCCTAGTTAGAACTAAGAAACATGCAAGTTCAGATGAATGAAAAAGAAGGAAGCTATGGAATATTCTCAAATCTAAAAAATGGTTTTCTTATTCATAATATTGTGGTAGGTTATAGTTCATTCTTATTTTATTTATCTGTCTGTACCCTGGATTGCTATAGAGATGGGCCAACATGGCAAAGTTTGTATTCTGTTCAGAAGGAGGAAGTTGTGTTGTTTCTGTGAAATTAGTATTTGTGATAGGGAAAGTTTTTTGGCTTTATTTTTAGAAGTTTGTTTTAAGATATAGAAATGGTATTTTAGAAAGAGAAGGGGAAAAATGGGGGGAAATATTGTCAATTAGGACACTCTCCTTGACAATATTTTCCCCCATTTTCCCCCTTCCCATCCCCTTTCTTTCTCTGCTATTTATTTGTACCCTGGACCACTTAACTCCATTCGTCTGAAGAAATGGGTTGTGCCCATGAAAGTTCATGATACCATCTTTGTTAGTCTCTAAGGGTATGTCTACACTAGCTCGTTAATTCGAGCTAGGTAGGCAAATCAGGCAACCGGAGTTGGAAATGAAGCTCAGGGATTTAAATATCCCAGGCTTTATTTGCATGTTCCCGTCCGGCCGCCATTTTTAAATCCCCCTTAGTTCGAGCGAACTGCCCGCGGCTACATGCGGCAGTTTAAAGTTAATCCGAACTAAGTCCTTAGTTTGGATGAACTGTTACTCGTGGAATGAGGTGTAACAGTTAATCTGAACTAAGGACTTAGTTCGGATTAACTTCTGACTGCCGCGTGTAGCCGCGGGCAGTCAGTTCGAACTAATGGGATTTAAAAATGGTGGCCGGACGGGAACATGCAAATAAAGCCCGGGATATTTAAATCCTGGGCTTCATTTGCAACTCTGGTTGCCTGATTTGCCTACCTAGCTCGAATTAACGAGCTAGTGTAGACATACCCTAAGGTGCTACAGGACTATTAGTTGTTTTTTAATTTTTTTCTGCACATTTGTGTAATTCTGTGTTGAAGTACAGCAGCTTAACCATTGCTTTTGTGGCAGGCAGCTACCCTGATAACATCACGGCATGGTGAGAAAGAAGGGAAAGTTATGAGGATAAAATTCCTGCTTACATTTCAATCATTTCTCTGACATAGTGAAAGACAGAAATATATAAATCTGTAACAAGTGACAGCTTTTCATTTAGTAGGATGCTTTATAAAGCTAGCCTTAATGGGGAAGGTTTCCTTTCTCATTCTTTAGCATAATACACGTTTGTGAGAAAGATGTGACTGTTGTAAGGGACAAGTACTTGTTCTGAGTGAGATGGTCTTCAATGGTTAAAAGAGCACTTTACATGCACAGAACATCTTCGTACAGAGTGTTTTCAGGGATGGGTATGCCGCAACATAGAGACGGAGCAAGCAAAGACAGAGCGTGCTCTGTTTTCTGCCTGACTTGAGATAGATGACAGTAATCACAGAGACAGTAATCTGGCCTTTTCTGCTGTGCCCACCTGCTGCTGATGTTGTCATGTTCTGCACTCTGCTGCCATCCTCTGTGACAGTGGAGCCTCCATCTTGGCAGTACTCGGAATAATTAGGGGTGGCATAACTTCACAGCTGGTTTGGTGTTAAAGGGGTGTGTGTGGGTGCAGGCGGGGGGAGTAAAGAGACTGGGACAAAGCCAACAAAAGAGGAAATTAAATGGGTTGTCACTAGAGCCATCAGTTAGCATTTTAACTCCAGTATTAGCTGAGGACATAAAAAAGAAGTTTTCTGTCTGGAAATCTGGTTATTTTTGTGGGGTGTAGGAGGGGAGCCATTAGAAGGCCAGAAATAGTCAGAATAGCAAATTACAATAACATAGGTTAGACAACAGGCCCAGATCTTTAATTACAGTCCTGCCCCTTGAAAATCCCTCCTGTCCTTCACAAGGGGAGTTCTTTACACAAGAACTTTGAGTGGAATTGACCCTGCAGGGCAGGAAATCTCCTGCAGAACAAGAGGAATATTAAAGGGTCAGGACTGTGTGACTTTCGAAGCAGAAATAAAGTGTGGTAAAATGCTTCAACAGAAGATGCACGTTTGAAAAACCATCTTTAAACTATGGCATTTTGGAGCTATTAAAGGTGGATTTAAGCATACAACCCCTAATAGTTGTAACCGGTTGCTGGAAAGTGAGCCTCTAGCTGAGGAAAGGGCCTGGGTAGAGCCCTATGCAGATACGAATCTGCAGTTTGCAAAAATTGTCCGTGGATGCAGATATCTGTGGATTTGCAGGGCTCTGCTAACATCTGCACAGCACACCATACCTCAGTGATGCAGGACTGTGTTAAACCCACAACCAACCCCCACTTCTCCCCAGAGACCTCCTGCTCCACCGTCTGCTCCACTCTCCTGTACCTCCTTCCCTGCTCTGCACAGAGAGGCTGCAATCCTGGGCCCTTGTGTGCTGCACTGCCCTCCCAGTGAGGGTCTCAGACACTGCTATGTCGTCGCAGCAGCTCTAACACACGCAGACCTGGCCAGGACAGACAGTGGTGACAACAACTCTACTGACAGTGCGAGCTGTTGTGGCCCACTAGTTTAATTTTTTTTCAAAATAGCTCTTGGCTCACTGCACAGGAGCACATCATGCTCCTTTCTAGGAGTTGTAGTTCATCACCTCTATTCTGAGCAAGTTGGGGACTGCAACTCCCAGAATGCCCAGTGGACTATTGCCACATATCACAGCCTGTTGCTGCATGATTCTAAGAACCAATATGGAGCCTGAGGGCTGGATGACAGCAATTCCATTTGGATGAGCGTGTGCTGCAGAGTCCTGCACAGATACAAAATTTGTATCCACATCTGAGCCACAATCTGCAAAAATGGTCCATGGGTATAAACTAGATATCTGCGGAATTTGCAGGGCTCTAGGTATGGGCATGAGTAGAACAGGAAATAAGTGAGCATGAGAAGAAAATAAAGTAAAGCAAAGCAGTAGAATGTTGTCTAACCCTTTCCTAGCCCTGAGTTCATTGGCTTGGATGTCATGACATTGGGGCTATCCTTACAGAATGGCAACAGCTTTTAACTCTTCAAAGCCATCAGATGATTCTGAAGATATTCCTTGAGATTCAAGATGGTCCTCTGAATGGAAAGCATTTGTGTTAACAGCACACGTGGTTGTTATTTTAGACGATCTCAGAAGTTAGTTATTTTATGATGCCTGCCTATGTTTCTAGGAAATGTATGGCAACAGTAAGAAAAATAAAAGACAAAGCTTATTTTAAAGGGATACCGTCATACATGACTCTGAAAAAGATTTCAGGTTTAGTGTTGATAATCAGTGGAATGTGAGCTTCCAGTATGATGTCGGGTTCAAAATGCTAGCTATTTAAACTGGGATGTGTAAATAGCAGAATCTCAAGTAGGAGTGGAGAGGTTATTTTACTTCAATATTTGGCACCGTGATACCATTACTGGAATACTGTGTCCCATTCTGGTGCCTGCAATTTAAGAAAAATGTTGATCAGTTAGGGAGGATTAAGAGAAGAGCCACGCGAATGACTAAAGAATTAAACAACATGCATTGTAGTGGGAGACTCTACAATGAGCACAATTTGTTCAGCTTAATAAAAAGAAAGTTAAGGGGTAGATTGATTACAGTTAAAAGTGTCTACATGGGGAATAAGTATTTAATCATGGGTTCTTCAATCTAGCAGAAAAGGGCATAAATCAATCCAGTGGAAAGTGGAAGCTACTCAAATTGAGATTGGAAATAAGGAATAATTTTTCCCTGTGACTAATTAACCAAACCACTAGACCAATTTACCAAAGATTGTCTTGAAATTCTCCATCACTAACAATTTCTAAACCAAGTTTGAATTTTTTTTCCTGAAAAATACACTACAGGAATTATTTTTGAGGAAGCTCTATGGACTGTGTTGTATAGAAGGTCAGACTAGATTATCACAATGGTCCCTTTTTCGCCTTAGAATTTATGAATGGCTTTATCCGTGATGCAAAATCATACTCATGTACCACAATCATTTGCATAATTATTGTTTGAAAAAATATCAGATATGATCTTTATTTTAGACACTGTTGGCAGGACATCATTCAGCATTAAATAAAGGATAGAATTTGAATGGTCGCTGTACGGGTTGAATATTTCTAGTCTGGCACTCTCTGGTGTGGCAACTTCTGTCATCCAGCATGTTTTTAGTTAGCCCAATGTTCACTTGTCATGGGTGTGGCCAAGTTTCCCACAGTTCCATAAAGTTTGTTTACAACCACCAGTCCTGGCTCTCAGTGTTCCATGCTGTTATTTAGCTCTAATTTACCCCTAAATGTCTTTCAATCGCCCAGTGAGTAGTGAAAGTGTTGGTAATGCTACTTGACAATACTGACCTCCTGTGGTCTGGAAAATTCTATTTTTTGGCACCGGTCAAGTCTCAAGGGTGCCAGACTACAGAGGTTCATCGAGTAGTTATTTCCATTTGCCACCCTATGGAATGTGCACTCCTTAAATACAGAATATTATCTCTCCTCATCTCTACCTAAGGCATATTACCTTAAAAGGGGAGTTCTCTTCATGAAGGGCTTCTTTTTTCAAGTGAAGAAGAAGAGAAATCTCAGTGCTGAAGAGATTCAGTACCCAGTCTTGAAAGATCCTGAGTGCCTCTTGCTTACTGCTTTGTTTCATTGACTGTCATTAACTTCAAAGAGCAGTGCATGTGAACTCACCACTTGGGGTGCTGTCCCTTATTCCCCACAGTTCATTACTTGTTTGGCAAGGGGACTCCAAAAATTTTATACTATAGATAACTTTTCAGGCGTTCTGGACTTCATATGAGACTCTCCTTTCCTCCACTATCATATCTTTGCAAAGGAATTAAAAGTAAACGCAGGAGAAATGAATCCTGTAATGAACATCACTACAGCAGTCACTGGTATCCATCATTACAAAATCTAAAGCTGTTCACCTTCTTTAATACACAATCATTAGAGCGGCCATAGGGCTTGATACCCTCCCTTACCTTTCCACATCAGTTTCTCTGGGGAGAATATTGCTTCTCTGAGGGTATTGAAAGGATATTCAGATTATTAGAAGTTTAAACATTGCAGAAATAGATGGGATAAGTGAATTAGGGATGTTAAATTTAGTTTAATCAACTAATCGACTAGTTGATGGATTTTCCATCAACTAGGTGATTAGTCGATAAGCAGGGGAGCTGCAGTGGGGTTAGCTACCCCCTCTGGGAGCTAACCCCCTCTGCAGCTCTGCCTTTTAAATGTATTAAGAACCTTCTTAATACATTTAAAAGGCTGGTATGCAGCGGGAGGACCCAGCGCTGAGCTGGGAATCAACTGTCCTGGCTCACACCATGTCCCCGCCCCACTGCGCTTCTGATTTTTAAATGTATTAAGAGCCACTAGGCTCTTAATACATTTAAAAAGCAGAGTTGCAGTGTCTGGGACTGGGCGTGAGGCAGGAATCAGCTGATCCGCACCCGGTTCCCACTACCGCCCCACCCCGCCCCGCCTCCCTTGCCCACCATGGACACGGTGCTGGGGGAAACTGGCTTTTAAGCTGGATTCCCCCAACACTGGCTCCTGCTTCCCCCCCTTGCTGCCTCTGATATGTGCCCAGCGCACTGAGGACTACAACTCCCAGGAGGCAAAGCGGGCCAGGAACAGAACCCCCATTTATATCATTGCGACTTTGGGAAATAAGGGTTTGACTTATGACGGTTTGACTTACAATGGTTCTCCGGGAATCAATTAGGTTGTAAGTGTGAGGGTCGCCTGTAGCATGGGTCAAAATAGCACGTCTACATTAAGGGAAACCTCAAAATTAGTCCGAGGCAGGCTCCCCTAAAGTGGACGCGCTACCTCGATTTAGAGTCCCAGGAGGCACTGAGAAGTAATTACTTTGAATGGCCTGGGGAGGAGCTATTTCAAAATAGCAGCAGTGGAGCATCCACACTACTGCTATTCTGAAATAGCTGTTTTGGAATAAGCGTTATTCTTTGTTGAATGAGGTTTACCTATTTTGAAATACGCTGTCCGTTATTTCAAAATAACAGAATTGCTATGTGGACGCCTGCATTGTTATGAATCAAATACTCAGTTCTGAATGCCACCACTTTTATTTAAAATGCCTTCATCAATATTATTATCTTCCAATAACATTTTGTAATCATCCCCTACATTCTTCCCAAGTTTGACGCCAACTGCATTATATCTTCAAACTGCAGGATAGTGTCTCTTTAAGCCAGAAACAGAATCTTCAAAGACTCGCAGTGTGGAGCTGGAAAGTCACTATGTACTGTACAATTTTCTATGTTCTGACTAATAAATTATTGTGCATCTTCAGTGTGCTCTGACATGCAATACAATTTGTCCATGTAATGGTGATGATAGGCTGTCCTGAGCTAAATAATCAAGACCCCTTTATTTAGATTCCTCAGCCTTTTAAGGAAATGTTAAGTAACAGTTCTTATCTTTGTGTCAGTTTTTATTCCACATTTTATCATAAATGGAACAAGCTTTTAACTTTGAGTTTTACTGTTGAAACATGTTAAAAAGAAATTTAAGGAAAGATAAATAATCAGCTCTGTTTGCAGTGACAGATTGCCTTTGTGCATCACAATAGAATATGGTTAATTGAATGTTGCAAGATGCTTAGAAAAGGAGAGCTGTCTTTCCTATCAACACTGCAACCACCCTGTACCATCAAAAACCAACATTCCGGCTCTGTTCTCATGTATTCCTTTCACCCTTTTAAGAACCTCATGCAATTTGGAGTCTGTTTTTCTGATGCTGTACTTATGCATCCTTCTTACCCCTCAAACAAACCCATTACCACCCAAAAACAAAGCGGCCAAGCCCTGTTCTGAATCACTGATGGTGTGCTCCTTGGAACAGTCCCTCACCACACTTTTTTTTTCCAATGTTTTCTAACTGGCGTTGTTGTAAATTGACTTCTAAGTGAAACTTGCGCTGAAAAGTCGCAGGTGTGGCATGATTAACTTACATTAGAAATGTTAAAAAGAAAATTAACTTGCTCTTTCTATTTTAAACCTATAGTGTTAGTATTTATTGTTGTTTAAGGCCTAAATAATTTATTACCAATCTGCCATACCAAAGTGGCCACTGTTTTCCCCCTGTGGAATGTTCTCTCATGTCAGAGCAAATTAGCAGGACAGGAATTGCTTACCATCCAATTATAAAATCTCGAGAGGTTAGGAATTGATTTCTTTCCCTTCACCAACTGTGACTATGGAATGCTTTACCTTCTCCATATACTCTGAAGCACCCTACAAAACCAGACTTAAGACATTGTTGTTGACATTTAGTTATGTTTGCTGAGTGCTATTGTTTTTGGTTTTTAATTCCATCTTTAGAGGGAGGCACCTTGGGTATTGGTTCTCGTTTAGTTTCACTCTGGGGATTTACTCATCCAGGTTAACTCAGGTTTGTAATTGTTTCTGTTTTCTTGACACACTCATTACTGGCATTTACATTATAAAAAGGCAGCCCCATTTCTCTTGTATTTAAGTATACCAGTTTCAGGAGGGTTTCTAAGTTATTTAAAGAACAGCTGGAACATTTGATCTGAAAATATCCCCCACCCTTATTAGGAAAGGCTGAATGACCAAAGACTTTAGTATTTTCCAACATCTTAACTGTTTTTAGTTCCAAGTCAGTGAAGCATATATATCTCACCAGGATCAAATATTTCTGGTTCCATGCACTGAACTGACAATTGACATCATTAGAATTGCTCGGGATTTTTTTATGAACTTTTTTTTGTTAGAAAATGCCAGTTTGTCAAAACTGAAAATGTTTGTGTGAAAGAGTTGATTTCAACTGATTTCTCATTTTGAAAAAAAAAATTAGAAAAGTTTCACAATTGCCAGAACGTCATGTTTTGACATTTTCGAAACAAAGAACTCAATTTTTCTGTTTGAAATGACTTTTTGCTTAGAAATGTAAGCTAACTGCAGATAAAAAACAAATTCAAAATAGACTGAAATTACAATGAAGTGTTTCAAAATTATCAAAACACTCTGACTCAATCTAAAAATATTTTCTGGTTATCGGTTCACAAAAGTTTGAGAATTTTACGTCACAATTTGGGAAAAGTTTTCAAAATCTCAAGATTTTGCCCGGGACAGAAAAACTGTTTCCCATTTGAACCTAGACATAATACTCTACCTGCCATTGACCAGCACCAAACCAAGACTCATAGGTTGGCAGAGTGGGAGGTGTGTTTAAGATTCTACTCCAGCATTCCCTGTAAACTGAGCACTTGAGTGGCTACCCAGGAGAGATTTAAATGCTGCCCAGCTGATGATAATCAGAGTGCCCACAGCACACACAGCCAGCAGTGTGTATTTCTACTGAAGGTGCACATCTGATCTGCACATGTCTCAGTGCACATAAAAATTATTTTGCACATGGATGGAAAAAATTAGAGACAATATTGTTCTCCCTTCCGATATTAGAGGGGCGTCTATGCAGTAATATTCTGAGGAAGGTATAAAATAACACTGTTACATTTGAACAAATCTTGCAGTGATAGTGGGGAAGAAAAGACAGAGTTCCCTGTCCTTGGGGAAGATAGCCTGCTGCATACTCACCAAACATCAGCACTGCAATCAGCAGCACAATTCTTGCTGGACATCTCTTAGCTATAGGGCTGCGGTCTTAGACGCACCTGAACTATTTACAAAAAAATCAAAAGTTTGACATTTGAAAACTTTAATTAAATTTGTGATGGCCTTAGTTGGATGGTAAATCTGCTACTTCTGAGAAGGTGGCAAAAGGCTTCTTCAGAAGCACCTCAGGCCTCCTTTAATTAAAAAATGACATTTAGCTACAGTCATCAGCCCATCATATAGGCTGGGCTTTTTAAAAATAATAATTGGCAGGGTTATGTATGCCTGACAATTACCGCTTTACAACTATGTTATCATCACTGTTTCGTTTCTGATAATTAGCTGTCATGCATGCACAGCAACCTTTTCTCCCCTAAAGATATTTCATATGCACATTTGTAAGTGCCCAGCAGTGCGGTGGATGGAGACTGCATACTGTTACCTTGTTAACAGCTTCAAGGCTCCTATGGGAGATCCAAAGGAGTCATCGTACTCTGTGCAGCACATAAGCATCAGAACAATTTGTAAATGCATAGTTGCAGGAAGGATTCATTCAACATAATGCATTCATCTGGGTAGAGCAAACAATGCAGTTAGTTTTGTATAATATTATCCAAACTTTATATTTCTCAAGTTATATATGAATTCCCAAATGAATTCACATCAAACCATTTGTCTATCCAGTCCCTTATTCTGCGTGTCAGTGAATGAGACCCAATTTTATTCAGGCGAGGCTTAATTCTCTGAGTTGTTGAATGCTCTCAGCTCCCATCAAAGTTAATAGGAGTTGTTATTTGGTAACTTACAGGATCGGGCCCTTTGTTATTTTTCAATGTATATTACAAACTTATTAAAAATAGCTCTCTTGGCATGAGAAGAATGCAAATGTAAAGGCACTAATATTAGTCAATCCATGTGAGTAAAATGTCAATGATAAGCACTCCTTGAAATATAAAAACCCAAACACCTTCTTCATTCAACCCAGGTGTATTGCAATGGAAGCCTGACTGAATATCTAGACCTTTGTGTGATGCTTTAGAGGAATGGGGAGTAAACACCATATAAGGATAACATTGTAATGTCCTGCAAACCTAGGTTTATAATGTAAGTGGTAGAAGCATTGTGCCTTGGGATATTTACAGCTAGAATGGACAAAGGATTGGAGAATAAGCTATAGAGAAATAAACCCTGCACTGACAAAAAGTTGGGCCAGATATTTAATAAGTGTTTTCTATCTCAAGATTCTCCTCAAGGAATCCTGGCCCCGTTGTGTAACCTACACACCCTCTGGGTATGGTGTACTATCCCATATAGTGTCACTCAGACCACTTAGAGACTAATGAGTGTGCTCTAAAGCCTTAGCTGCTTTTTGCTCATGTGGTAGAGGCTCATGCACTAAGCTCCACAGATACCAGGTTCAGTTCCACCTGTCAGCGTTAAAAGTGGGGGCTTGTCCGAGATTTCAACTGGGAAGTCTCTGAAGCTCGGGGCATGCTTCCTCAACTAGGGGAAGTATGTAACCCACACACCTTCTGGGTGTGGTGTACTATCCCACTTATAGAGAGACTACTGAGTCTGCTCTACATTCTTAGCCAATAGTCAGCTGGCTTTTAGCTCATGCTGTAGAGCAGGGGTGGGCAGTAATTTTAGAGGGGGCGGCCACTTTTTTTTGAAATGCCACCAGGCTATCCCAGAAGGGAAGGGGCATGGTCGTAGGGGCGGGGCCATGACACGTCCATGCTCTCCTACCCACAAGCTCTGATTGACCTGGGGGCGGAGGGAAATTATTAAGTCATTCCTTCCTCCCTTCCCCCCGGTCAGTTAGAGAGAACCACCGGCTGTTCTGAACAGCCGGTGGTTCACTCTAGGCACTTCATGCCCCTGGCAGGGGGAGGAGACTTTGTGCGCTTCCCCCTCCCCAGGTCTGGATTGTCCTGGGGGCGTGGGAGTGGCAGAGTGGCCGGGGGCTGGATCAACTCGCTTGGTGGGCCAGATCCAGCCCACGGAGGCTGTCTTGCCCATCCCTGTTGTAGAGTCTCATGCATTAATCTCCAGAGTTCCCGAATTCAATTCCGCCTGTAATTGGCATTACAATTGAAATCAATGGCAAACTCCCATTGATTTCACACTGTGATTCTATGGCATGTACTAGCCTGTCAAACTCAAGGGATGTGGCAATTCCATGTGGAAAGCTTTCCCTTGGGATGGAAGCATGTTGCACGGAGCCCCTTGCTCACCCTGTAAATTGTGCTATAGTCACTTGACTCCTTTTGTTGTCTTAACAGCACAATACAATTCATTTGTTATAATTTTGTGGTATTAAAGTCTTGGTCTTGCTCGACCCTTATCCCTTGTTTCTTGTGATGAGTGAGCAAAGAGTTATGGGACATCTGTGATTTTTATAATAGTAAATCCTAATAGGAAAATCAATACATTCTTGCTGGTTTTTGTCCATTTTATTTCACCATTTAAAAACAGAAAAAAAATAGGGAAAAGCTGATGTTTAAAGATATAAGGGGAGCAGTGAGGCCTTCCTACAGAAGCCCTTTTCTATGAATGATGATAGAGCTTTGTGTTTATAGTTTCTGGTGGTTCTATAAAACAAAATTGTTATTGATTTATTGTTACACATTTCTATTTAGGGCTGTGCTTAGTGACTGCTGCTGAATATCTAGTTCCATGTGGCTAAGGCCATGCTAAACAGTGCATGGAAGATTATTAGCATAATTGTTCACCCCACCAATTGCAGTATACAGGCAGTCCCCGGGTTTTTGTATGTAGTTAACAAAATTAAGGCAATATATTAGCACAGGTCCATCACCACACAGATCAAATTCCTAAGATAACACTATCTGTATTCCTCATTTGTTAAGAGAGAGAGCACAGGGGATGAAAAACAGATTCATCTCCCAAATCCAAGTCTTTGCCAGCCATTACATTTGTCCTTCTACTGTTTTCACAATGTTAAGCTTTCAACCCCGTTCGTATAAGAGACTTCCATGCTGTGCGCAGTAGTTCTCTGCTTCTGTCAACCCTAACCAGCTGGTACGTTCAATTGCATATGCACTTATGTGCCTTCTTTGTCAGATGTGCCTTCTGTGCATGCTGGGTACAACTAACAAAGAAGGACCAGACACTTTTGAGTTTAGCATAACACTTGGCCAAAGCCTTGCAGAGTCTGAACCTGTGGTCTTCACTCCTATGTTTGTTATCCTAAACTGGGACAGTCACTTATGATAGCCACTTTGTGCTCAATTTGCATGAGTGTAAATGAGTACAAAAAGGGTCAGGGCAACAGTCAATATGGCCCTAAGTGTTCAGAAAGGTAAGAGAGCCTAGGACGAGGGTAGGTAGCTGCAGGAAGGTGGCTATCAATCATAGTGAAGGATGGACATAAATAACAAACATGGTTATTCGAGTTGTATGATATTGGATTCTTCAGCATTCATATTTTGGATCCATACACACTTTGATGGGTTAGGGCAGTGTTTCCCAATTTTATTTGGCCATGGAATCCTTTTCAGCTTTTCAGAATTTCAAGAACCCCATGGTTTGTCAAGAAAAAACCCCACCGATGCATGAAAATCACATTCCTTCCCCAAGACCCCAACCCCTTTGAGGCCCCATCCTCTCTGTTCCCCTCCTCTCCATCACTTGCTATCCCCGGCCCTTATACACTCTCACTGGGTTGAGACAGGAGGTGCGGGCTCTGGGGATTTGGGTGTGGGAAGGGGTGAGAAGTGCAAGCTCTGGGAGGGAATTTGGATGCAGGAGAAGGGGATACTGGCTCGGGAAGGGGACTCCAGGCTGGGGAGTGTTGGGCTCAGGTGGGAGGTTGGGGTGCCGAGCAAGTCACAGGCTTGTGGATGTGAGGGTGCAGGAGTTTGGGCTGGATATATGAGGGGCTCAGGGCAAGGAGGCGTGAGTATGATGGGCTCAGGATACAGATTTGCCATGTGTGGATGGTGCAGGAGTGTTGTGGCAGAAGAATGAGGATGTGGGGATGCAGGAGTTTGGGGATATAAAAGACTCAGGACAGGAGGTTCCAGTGTATGATAGGCTCAGATTTGGGGTCAGGTGGTGCAGGAGTGTTATGATGCTGCAGTGAGATGGGGATTTGGTCCCAGTTGGGGGCATGTTGGCCAGGCTTCATTTTTAAATAAAATATTATGTCAAACTCAAAAGGTTTTAGCATTGTCTTTATTTATGAGAGGGGCGAGGATCCTGTTTTGAGTCAAGGGTCACTGACCCACAGAAAAGTCATTTGGGGCCACACAAGTGAGATGCAAAAAAAAAAAACCCCAAGCCTCACTAATGTGGTCCCAACTGTGCTGGTGCGGGCAGGGGACAGGGTGCTAGTGGGTGCTGGGGCCGGGGAGAGGGTGCTGCTGGGTGGCAGGATGCTGGCACAGGTGGCGGGGGTGCTGGGGCAGGATGCTGGGAACAGGGACATGGTCCTGCTGGGCACTGCGGTGGGTGGCAGGGTGCTGGGACAAGGAACAGGGTGGTGCTGGGCACTGGAGTGGGTGGCAGGGTGCTGGGGCCAGGGACAGGATGGTGCTGGGCACTGGGGTGGGTGGCAGGGTGCTGGGGCCAGGGACAGGATGGTGCTGGGTGCTGCAGTGGGTGGCAGGGTCCTGGGGCCAGGGACAGGGTGGTGCTGGGTGCTAGGGTGGATGGCAGGGTGCTGGAGCTGGGGACAGGGTGGTGCTGGATGCTGGGGTGGGTGGCAGGGTGCTGGGGCCAGGGCCGGGGTGCTGCTGGGTGCTGGGACTGAGGACAGGGTACTGCTGGGTTCTGGGGACAGTGCTGGTGGGGGCAGGGGACAGGGTACTCGTCGGGGGTCTGGGCAGGGGACAGGGGCATCTGGGACCAGTACCTGGCAATCCTGCAGCATCTCTAGGTTATGGGAAGTGTGTGACTTCACTTCCCCTCCCCAAACAGCTGGCATGTACACTGCCTGAGCAGCAGGGGCTCTTGCACTCCAGTAACTTCCTTCCGCGATGCCATCCTGCGGGAGGTGGTGGGGGAGGGCGCGGTGAGTCCCAGGGCAGAGAGCGCTGCCTGAACAGTTGGAGCTGTGCAGACCCGGGTCTCCTGACCTCCCCTCCCCCCCGCCCCACGCAGAAAGGCGGTAGAACTAAGTTGCTGGGTGCCACAGCCCCAGCTGTTCAGGCAGCACACGCCGGCTCCTTTGGGGAGGGAAAGTGCTTCCCTCCCTGCTGTGGGTCACGTGGGGTCACTCCTGTCTGGCACCCCCCTCTAGTGTGCTGGTCGGCCGGGAGCAACTGTTCCCCTCTGCCCCCGCCTCCCTATGCCTCTGCGTCATCAGGGAGGAACGGGAAACAAGTGTGCTGCTTCTTTAAGAAGCTGGCTAGCCGGCGCTCTCTCTTTCAGAGGGGCCGGGGAAGTGCCGGCTCTTCGCAGAACCACTACTTTCGCTTCGCAGAAGCCCAGGGTTCCGCGGCGCACCAATTGGGAAACACTGGCAGGGGTTCCCAAACTTTTTGACATGGGGCCGCTTGCCGCCGCTTGCTCCCCCGATGGGGCCCAGCTGAGCAGCGCAGCGCTGGGCCGAACCGCCACAGAGGGAGGGGAAGGGGGGCGGAGCGCTGACGTACAGGGCCAGGGGGCGTGGCCGTGTACGTCAGCGTTACAGACGCACAGACAATGGGCTACTATATATATGATTGACCTAACCTCCATGAATTTATCTAGCTCTTTTTTAAACTCTGTTATAGTCCTAGCTGGGAGCGGCACCAAGCGACCCTTTGGGGTCCGCGCTCCCCACGAGTGGGGAGCGCGGACCCCAAAGGGCTGCTTGCCACCGCTTGCTCCCCCGCTGGGGAGGGGAAGGGGGGCAGGGAGAGACGGAGGGGAGAGAGAGGCAGGAGGTGGAGGAGAGCTGAGAGAGAGGGGGGGAGGCAGTAGGAGGAGAGAGAGAAAGAGAGAGACAGAGAGAGAGAGCTCAGGAAAGAAGACCTGAAAATCCCATCTTATGACGGGCTAATTGGCTAGTAAAAGGATTTTAGCCAGGGGGTAAGGAATAGTGCCCTTGGCCTCTGTTTGTCAGAGGCTGGAGAAGGATGGCAGGAGACAAATTGCTTGATCATTGTCTTCGATCCACCCGTTCTGGGGCATCTGATACTGGCCACTGTCGGCAGGCAGGATACTGGGCTAGATGGACCTTTGGTCTGACCCAGTATGGCCGTTCTTATGTTCTCTTTTAAACTTCTCTTCTATGTCCTTAAGGTACTAAAGCTGTTGTTTGTCAGTAGCAGGGAGGGGACCAGTAGAAGCCATGTTGTTGTCATCAGAAAATAGAGCTCTGATCAGTAGAAAGTACCATGGAAGAAGATTTAGGAAGACCACTGGAGGAAGACACGTGATACTTTAGCTATAGCTACTCAGGCAGATAAATACACTTTTATATTACACACACACACACACACACACACACACACACACACACACACACACACACACACACACACACACACACACACACACACACACACACACACACACACACACACACACACACAATGTGCCAGGAACCACAATCAATTGCTTTAAAAAATGGTCAGACTGAGCCTGATTGCCTCAGGTTGATGAGCAATTCCATTGACTTCAGTAGGACTACTCATGTGAGTGTGGGGTGTATGAGGAGTTCACAAACTGTCCCCAAGCTAACAGCAGATTTACACATAGTTCAAGGGTCACTGCCCATTTATTTTCCTAGAGAGGCCGGGTTATCTAGTTGCAAGATCACTGGACTGCAAAACTAGGTTCTAACGCCAGTTTTGCAGTTGGTTCATTCTGGGTACTTGGGCATACAAGTTTTCACACCTATAAAATAGAAATAATAAATACTGACCTCTATCACGATGTGCAATAGGTTCTAATTAATGATGATTTCAAATTGCTCTGAGTGCTACAGCTATCAGGCACTCTAGAAATGTTGGTATTTTTTCTTAATAATAGCCAGATATCCTCCTCCTATGTCTTGTTTCCTTAGTAACTTTTAAAACAATTGTTCTGTAAGCTGCTGAAACCCCGTTGTGTTTTGAGTGCATCATATTATACTAAACATTTGGCTAGGAAACAGAACATAGCGAAATGCTCACAGACACTTTTCAGTAGTCGTTGCAGTTGATGGAACCCCCGATTACTTTGAGAGAAGCCTCACTTTATGACTGAGCTTGAATTTAGCATGTCATGAAACCATTGTGACATACTCAAAGCCTGAAGCTTTTGCTGCTCAAACTTTTTCCAAAGGGCTGTGAATCCTAATGAGAAATGAAGGCCTGCAGCTAAGTATCTCACAGCGGAGTGTATTATTGCAAACTGAGCAGAAAATGCACCCTTAGGTGAGAAATCCTCTTTAAAATGTTACTCTGCCATGGAGACAGGAGGGACACCACCGCTGCCCTTAAGGACCAACTCATTCAGATCCAGACAAAGATTTGATGATGATATAGTTACCCACAGTAGCTCAGAATAAGCCTGCATTAGTGGCCTCCACAAGTCCTGTAGGATATATCTGCTAGAAGCGCTTTAGAGAAAAGGTCTTCTCACAAATAGAACATCTCATTTCTGCAGGTTTAACACACACACACACCTCAACTATTTTTTTTGAGGGGGAGCATGGTGGAACCAATGACTGCATTCCCATGATTAGTGACGTGGGGTGCACCTTTAATTTCTCAGATCTGCTAACTTGAGGCACAATGGTATATGCACCTTTAAAAGCTTATAATAGCCAGCCTGTGTTATGCTTTTCAGAGCTGATGTTAGTTTAGTGTTGGTGTGGTGCATGTTCATCAGTGGGCTAGTGTGATGAGCTCTGAATAGCTCTTCACCCACTTTTCTTAAAATCTCCTGTTATTGCACTAGCTCTGGTGCAGTTCCACCACCGATTGCAATGGGGAAAACACTGGCATACACAGGGCACATTATACAAGGCACCAGTGAGACCTCATCTGGAATTCAGTGTGCAGTGCTGGTCTGCCATGTTTAACAAAGAAGAATTCAAACTGCACCGGGTGCAGAGAAGGGCTACAAGGATGGTCCAAGGAGTGGAGAGCTACCTTACAGGAGGAGATTGAGGGAGCTTGGCTTGTTTAGCCTAGTATAGGCTGTAGCATAGATAGTTGGGACACAAGCTAAAGGGGAGGACATGTGACTTCCCTACATGTCTCTTTCCTCTCCCACTCAGGGATCCCTACCCTCTCCCCCCTACTCATCCCACATTACTTGTGTGGGGAGAGCGGGCTCTGTCCTCCCACTGTACAGGACCCCCCTGCTAACATGTTCAGTTGCTCCTCCTGGCAGCCAGACCCAGGCAGGGAGCAGGAAAGAGCTGCTCCCAGACACAGCTGCCAGGATCCCTTTTCGACTGGGGGTTCTAGTAGAAAACTGGATACTTGGTCATCCTATTTCCAGGCAGCCCCTCCTCCCCACCAGTGTGCTCTGTGCGCAATAGCAGCTTCCTAGAAGAAAACCTTGCTGGGGAGGGGCAGCAGCAGCAGCCTACTCCCTGCCCAGTCTTGGCTTCTGGGGACAGGGCCCGACTCAGAGCATACTGAGGTGGGGGACTCAGCTCACTCAACTGCTCTCCCCAGAAGCTGAGCCTGGTTGGGGGCAGACCACACTGCCACAGCCAGGCATTCTCCCCATCAGCTGTTGCGCTGCGCTGTGCAGCATCCCAGTATGGCTGGAGGAGGCTCTGGATCTGCTTCTTCTGGCTCTGGACACACCCCTTTTCCCTGCCCAGGCTAACTGCTGTTGCGGAGGGCATGGGGTAGAACCAACCCTTCATGCCACCCCTGATGAGTCACCTCTGGCTGAGGGGATCCGTGATTGCTCTCTATAAACATATCAGAGGCTTAAATAGCAGGGAGGGAGAGGAGTGATTTAAGTGGATAACGTTGACACAATAACAGAGAGATAAAACTGGCCGTCACAAAGTTCAGGTTTGAAATTAGATAGCGACTTCTATCCAACAGAGGAGTGAAGTTCTGGAACAGTCTTCCATGGGGAGCAATGGGGGCAAAAAACAGAACTGGTTTTAAGAATGAGTCTCATAAGTTTATGGAGCAGATGGCCTGATGAGATTGCCTACAATGGCAGGAGGCCCATCTGTGACTGCTAGTACCAAAAATCCCCAGCAGACAGAGCTGGGACACTAGATGGGGAGTGCTCTGAGTTACTACAGAAAATTCTTGCCCATGTGCCTGGGTGGTAAGTCTTACCAACATGCCCAGGGTTCAGTTGATTGCCATATTTGGAGTCAAGAAGGATTTTTTTCTGCAAGTTAGATTGGCAGAGACCCGAAAGGGTCTGCTTTAATTTCGTTGTCTTCCTCTGGAGCATGGGTCACTTGCTGAGTTAAACTAATGGAAATGGTGGATTTTCCCTTACTTGCAGGCTTACAATCATGATTTGAGGACTTCAGTAAACTCAGCTGGAGGTTAGGGGTCTATTACAGGAGCAGGTGGGTGAGGTTCTGCAGCTTGCAATGTGCAGGAGGTCAGACTAGATGATCATGAATGTGATCTTTCTGATCTTGAATGTGAACTATTCGTTTGGTTTGAATTTATTGGCAAAAGAAATTCACCTAACACAATTCAGCCCTTGTGCTTGGCTTCTCATGAGATTTCCCCCCAAAGACTGTTCTTCCCACACCTGCTCTTCCCACATCGCCTACTTGCATCACAAGAGTTATTCTTGATGTTCACTGTGGTAATTAAGCTCAGCATAGTACTCAGTGTTTCTATCTTTGCTAAGGTGAAAAAATGTATATTCAGAACTTAATACAATACATGGTCTGAACAGAGAGAAATATTTTATAATGCATTTGTGTGTGTATTATTGCCAGAGTTGAATGACAAACAGTGAACTTCTAACAGTTATTTTCTGTGCAATCTTGTTATTAAACTGAGCATAAATATTTTGCCAGACTCTCTATATTTATTGGACAAAAATATGTTTGCACTTTAACTAACTGAAAAGCCATTTGCATGTGTGTTACCAAAATTAAATACTTTGGGGCACATTTTCAGTGATGTGTCTTGGGGATTTACTCTCGCCACACAACTCCCATTCCTGTTAAATAAATGCATGTAGTGTACTTACCAATTTATTTGAAGATGTCAGAGGAAAATCTTTGCATCTGGATTAGCTCATATACCAGATATTACCTGGTTGTTCAATAGGGGAATGGCTGGTTTTAATTCAACTTCCTTTGCCAATTAGTACTAGATTTTGGGGGCTTTCCAGTGCTTGTAGCTGGGGAAAAAAATAGTTGATGACATGTACTTTGGGTATTTTCTCTTAGTCAGTTTTATTCACAGTGTGTACACAAGTGCTATTACTTTGAACAGAAGTGGCAAAAGCATCAAGAAAACTGCACACTAACAATTCCACTTGCAGAAACCCTAGCTAAGAAATCAGTATGTGCAGCCTGTATTCAGAAAGCTACCTCCAACCCTTCACTGACTTTTGATCTCTCTGGTTTTAGCACATTGTCTATTCTTGTCCTGCTTTCTCTGTGTATTTTCACCTGGGAAACTCCTTAGCCAAAGTCTCATCCTTCTCAATGTCCAATATGGAGCATGGTCAGTCCAGATGGTCTCTGGGCTTTCTCCAGGGCTGGACTCATGGGTGGGTGACATGCATCATGGTCATGGTTGTATGTGTTGCTGTGATCAAGAGGCAAGGAGGGGGGATGGTCCTGGAGTGCAAGGCCATGTAAGAGAGCTTGGGGCAATGGGATGGGGATGATGCAGCAAGGCCAGGAGGCAATGGGGAGACAATGGGGGTCAGGAGGATGGGAGGGAATGCAGGGAGGCAGTGAATGTTAGGGGGGCTGGCTGGAGCCCAGGGAGGCTGTGGGGGGTCATGACGATGGGAAGAAACCTGAGGGGCAGTGAGGGCCAAAGGGGCTGAGTGGGGAGCTATGGGAGATATAGGGTGGATAGGAACCTGGGGAAAAATGGGGCCAGGGATGATGGGGGATAGGGGAATAGATGGAGGGACCAGGGAAGGCAGCAGGGACCATAAGCACCAAAATACAAGTTCTCCCAAAGCATCATTTTCCTTAAAGCTGGCTCTGGATTTAACTCCCCTTTTTTCCCCACATGCTATGCAATGCAAAGAAAATCTTCATAAGAACATAAGAAGAGCCATACTGGGCCAGACCAAAGGTCTGTCTAACCCAGTGTCCTGTCTTCCGACAGTGGCCAATGCCAGATGACCCAGAGAGAGTGAACAGAACAGGGAATCATCAAGTGATTCCTCTTCTGTCACCCATTCCAAGCTTCTGATAGTGGCAATGGACACCATCCCTGCCCATCCTGGCTAATAGTCATTGATGGGCCTAACCTCCTTGAATTTATCTAGTTCTTTTTTTGAACCCTGTTATAGTCTTGGCCTTCACAACATTCTCTAGCAAGGAGTTCCACAGGTTGACTGTTGTGTGAAGAAGTACTTTCTTTTGTTTGTTTTAAACCTTCTATCTATTAATTACATGTGGTTATTGTGTTATGGAAAGGAGTTCTTGTGTTATGGAAAGGAGTAAATAAGTCATCTTTATTCACTTTCTCCACACTAGTCATAATTTTATAGACCTCTATCATATCCTCCCTTAGTTGTCTCTTTTCCAAGCTGAAAAGTCCCAGTCTTATTAATCTCTGCTCAGATGGCAGCCGTTCCATACCCTTAATCATTTTTGTTGCAATTTTCTGAACTTTTTTCATTTCTAATATATCTTTTTTGAGATGAGAAGACCACATCTGCACACAATATTCAAGATGTGGGTGTACTATGGATTTATATAGAGGCAATAAGATATTCTCTGTCTTATTCCCCATCCCTTCTGCATCCATCCTATTCTCAGGATCTTTCTATAACAACTCCTCTTGAACTCCTCTCTTCAAATCTTTCATTATCATGGTGAAGCACTGGAATGGGTTACATAGGGAAGTAGTGGAGTCTCCATCCCTAAAGGTGTTTGTATCGGCTTGACAAAGCCCTGGCTGGGTTGATTTAATTGGGATTGGTCCTGACTTGGGCAGGGGGCTGGACTTGATGGCCACCTGAGATCTCTTCCAGCTCTATGGTTCTATGATTCTATAATCACCCAAGTCTCACATCTGTATAACATGCTGCTAAATACACGTTTTCAAGACGCTCAGCTTCGTTCCTAAGCTAATCACTTTACTTTTCTAGCTCTTATCCATCGCCTTCAAACTCACTCTTGCTTTTGCTATTCTAGTTGCTATTTCCTTCTTACAGTCTAGATCATACATCATGTTGCTCCCCAAATACATAACTTCTCTACGTTCTCTAGTTCGATCCTATCGACACTGATCTTCCTTTCTATTTCCTTATCTCCAAATACCATTGTCTTCATGTTATTGATATTCATAATCAGTCCATACCGCTTCCCTTACTCATTTAGCACCTGCACCGTTCTCTCTAACTTCTCTTCATCTTCCTCAATGATAACTATATCATCCACGAACCTCAAATTGTTAATTCTCATCCCATGCACCCTTCTATCTCTTCCTTGATCTTGTCCATCGCTCTGCATAGGAATCAGATGAGGAGGGTGCCAAATTGAATAGAGATCCCATTGCTCTATTCCACAGCCTGAGAGATTATACTAACATACAGTGCAAAACACCACCATAATAGAAGCCTGAATATACCAGTGGTTTTTACAATCAGGGCATTTCTTGCCTCACCTTGCCCCCCTCTGACCTCTACCATATCTCTATACTGCAAATAAGCATTGGCCCAGAAAGGCAAAATTGAGATTGCAAAAGGGTTTTACTGAAGCAGCTGGGAGGACATATCTAGCAAAAAAACCCCATGATAACTGAATTGTCTGGCCTCCCGTCTGTCTGTCCATCAAAGAAAGCCTAATCCCAGTAATCCAGATGGCATATGGAGAGTTCCACTGACTACTAGTAGTCTGTCTAACCATAACTTGATAATCAGTGAACAAATATAATTCTTTGTGACGCTATTGCTGCCTGGTTGAGAAATGGTGACAGGATTAGGATGGCATCTCTAATATATCTAGGAGTGAAGCAGAATGCCTGAAAGCAAAGTTGGTCTAGAACAGGTAGGCATTCGAATAACTACAGTTTGGACCTCCCTGGTCCGGCAGGGTCGGGACCTGACCAGTCCTGAACGTCAGAATTTCCTGGACCAGGGGAGGTGTCCCCTGCCATGAGCCAGCCGGCCCCCTGCCCCTGGCCCCGTCTCCTCTGCTCTGCTACAGCTGATCCCAGCCCCATACTGCCTTTGGCAGCAAGGGTCCTCCAGCCCTAGAATCATAGAACACTAGAACTGGGAGGGACCTTGAGAGCTCATCGAGTCCAGTCCCCTGCCCTCACGGCAGGACCAAGCACAGTCTAGACCATCCCTGATAGATGTCTATCTAACCTGCTTTTAAATATCTCCAGTAATGGAGATTCTACAACCTCCCTAGGCAATTTATTCAAGTGTTTAACTATCCTGATGACAGATAGTAAGACTCATTAGTAATTTGATTATTATATTCCTTAGAGGGGGGTTAAGATATGCCTTTGCTTAAATGGATTAACTATAGAACTAATCATGTGATTGGCAATGACCTGTGCAGATGTGTTTTTATATAGAGCTATGTCCAGTTATGCCTATAAAAATATACATATACAGCCACGCATACACCCTGTCATCTTTGATATTTGTTTTCCAGTGTATAGTGAAGCAGTAGGGGATTATGTTTGGGTTCTAATACACACTTTGATTAAACTTAACTCAAACGTCTCCCCTTTCACTGGAGTCTTAGAGAATACTGCTTTTGTGTAGTGGCTGAGTATGTATTACAAACATCATCACAGGACAACTCTGCCATGATGATATGTCAACCCATATGAATTCAGACATATTTGGGTTGATTCAGAAGGCCTGAATGTGAATTGTTCAGCCAAAATAAAATGAAGCAAATTTAAAACAAATATCTTTTCATGCATCATAGACTTAATTTGGGAAAGTCTGCCACATGATATTGTACTGAGGCAAATCATTTAGTAAGTTTACAAAAAGGATTGCATATTTATTTAAATAAGAATTGCATTTGTTGTTATGTTATCTAGGATTCAATTATGAGATTCATAAATTTTCATATTGATCTCCAGGTTGGCACAGGTGTATATATATATGTAGTTGTCACAGTATTGCAAAATGTGATGTTTTATAGGGGCATTACAATTAGATTTGAATTTATTTGAATGCATTAATTCAATCTTATTAATTAGATCTGAATTTATTTATCGCTGATCTCATTCCCCTGTAATTTCTCTCTGAACATACTAACTAGTTGGTCATGGGAATCAAGTTGCCTGGGTTTAGGTAGATGATATGTCCAAACTTATCTCCAAGAAGTTACAAAAAATGCCTAAGATTTATACAGAGTATTTCAGGCAGAATTGAGAGAGTTGTTAGTTGCTGAGACCAGTGTTCCCTGTAAGCTGTGTGCTTGGGCGGCCACCAAGTAGAGATTCAAATGCTGCCCAGCTGACTAGCAGAGTGCCCACAGCTGGCAGCAGTCAGGAGCATGTGTTTCAACTGGTGGTGCACATCCACATATGCGTTGGTGCACGAAACAAAATTTATCCTGCATATGGATGGAAAAAATAGCGGGAACATTGGCAGACACTGGTATGTGAATAGGTACATGTGGACATCAATAAGGAAAAATAACCCCCTTGGTCTTGACTAAGGGGTGTTTTTCCAAATGCTGAGATTTAACTTTTGAACGGTGACTCTTAGGGTACGTCTAGACTACAGGCTTTTGTCGACAGAAGTTTTGTCGACAGATACTGTCGACAAAGCTTCTGTCGACAAAGAGCGTCTAGACTACATCCAGTTCTGTCGACAAAGCAAGCAGCTTTGTCGACATGACAGTGTAGACGCAAAGGACAGTGTATATGCAATAATGCCTTCTGTCGACAGAACTCTGTCGACAAAAGGCATTATTCCTCGTAGAATAAGGTTTACTGCTGTCGACAAAACTGCTGAGTTCTGTCGACGTTATGTCGACAGAACTCAGCGGCAGTGTAGACGCAGGTATAGTTTTGTCAACAAAAGTCCACTTTTGTCAACAAAACCCTGTAGTCTAAACACACCCATACTGTTAATTTACAGAAAAATTATATTGCCATCACAAAATGCAGTTTTATCAAAACTGAAACATAGTGCAAGAACACGTCAATTTAGGTGAAACTTTGTTCATCAAAATGTTCCATTGGGATGAAACATTTGAAATTTTTGTTTCAAAATGACTGTTTAAAAATTTGTATTTTAAGTTTTTAAAAGGAATGGAAATCTGAATGAAATATTTTGAGTTTACGGAAACAGAAAGCTCAGCTTGACTTTAAACTAAGTTTTTATGAAAATTCTATTTTATAGAACATTTTGAAATGTAGTTTATGTTCTACTTTGGTCTATGTTCTTTCTTTTTAATTGTTTTTTTAAAATCTTCTTAGAAATTAGAAGATGACATTTCTTCTTCGTTGATTCTGTCTTTTACAAATATTTTATTTTCTAGTGTTTTTAATTCAACAGATATCTATGTTTAATTTCTCCCTCTACCAGTGTCTTCATTTACCATGTCATCAGAAATATGTGTGGTTCAAAGAACAGAAGGTTTTTTACTGAAGGGTAGGAGAGTGCCTGTGTAGTGAGTTTGGAGGTCACTCAAAATATGTGGTACTTGTTTGTTTTGGATTTTGTTTCCTTTCTGATGCTGAATACGTATAAAAAACAAGCAATATGGTAACTGATTTTAATAATGTATAATTATAGGCCAATAAAATAAGTGAAGCAATATACCTTAGGTTCTGGAAATCATTCCCCATAAAAAATGAAGTTTTAATATTGGTCGGATTAAAGGGTAAATAGACACTGTCCATTCAAGGATCAGATTCCTAGGGTCCTAGCTACACTTGCATAGTTTTTATAATCTTTAGTCAAGTGAAATAAGGAGCACATGCTCCTCCAAAGGCCGAATTTGGCCCTGACAGGTTTTTTTTCTCTTGTCTTTCATGATCTATGAATTAAGGCCAGTTAAACAAATCGTAACAGCACGGGAATCTTCTTTGCTTGAGCCTTGAACTCATCAACTCAAGCAAGCCCTCTTTTTAAGTATAAAAAAATTGATTCACTTGTTTTTAATTATTTGTGGTTTTGCACTTACAGATTATAGTCAGATCAGGAAGCCAACATGCCATAAAAGAAGTGGTGGGAGAGAATATAGCACTTCTTATGGTTTTTTACTTAGACCATCTGGAAACACTATTTTTCCCTGTGCTCAGTTGATGTATGCAAATACCTGATAACCCCACATGCATAGATTGGCTAATGTTTGCACCTGGGCATATGTCCACAAAGGGATTTAGGCACCTAACTGTCATTTTAGCTACCTACATCCAAAATTTAGAGCTTTAAAATCCCTCTTTGGCTGCTGTCTAATCGTGTAGGCACCTACATTCTCTTGGTGTCCCCTATGTTTCTGCCCACCCACAGAAATATAGGTACCTAAGTCCTGACACCACAGAGTTGCTCATCGCCCTACCTCATACCTAAATCCTGGTGGGATTCTTAAAGTAGGCATTGCCTGCAGGGCCTGATCGAATGGAATCATAGAATACTAGACTGGAAGGGACCTCGAGAGGTCATCGAGTCCAGTCCCCTGCCCTCATGGCAGGACCGAGTACTGTCTAGACCATCCCTGATAGACATTTATCTAACCTACTCTTAAATATCTCCAGAGATGGAGATTCCACAACCACCCTAGGCAATTTATTCCAGTGTTTAACCAGGTGTGTGTTGAGGCTAGTGCCCCTATTGGATAGGACCCTGTACAAAATGTGCACGAACAGCTTGAACCCAGGTTCCCTGCTTTCATGTAAGTGCCCTAACCAGTGGACTAAAAGTTATTTTAGGGTGGGTGTCTGACCTGTGCAAACTGTTGCACTTTTATAAAGTACTTAAATAGTCATTAGGCCACAGTGAGAGCGAGAGAGACTGTATATCTTGTGGTTAGTGCACATATGTGGGAGACCCTTTTGTCTCTGTTACAATGAATATTTATGTATTTTATAAAAAGTGGGACAGCTTCAACATGAACGATGAAGAGAGCCAAACCCCAGAACACTCAGTAGCCCAGTGGTTAGGGTACACACAAGTCCCTGCTCTGATTGATGCAGAATATGACTCTTCAGAGGGGTGTTGGCTGCTGTGAATCTCAAGCAGAGACTCACGTCTCCCTCTGGCCCAGAATTAGGTGTGTAAGTTCCTTTGAAGCCTGCCCTTCTCCTTGGCATTTCCTACTGGCTAGATTAGATGGTTCCCCATTCAGCTTTCTTAAGTGCCTAACTCTCCCCATGCATTATATAGGGAGCCAGGGTGGCTCAGTCCTCTTTGTGAAGCTAGCCCAGGAATGTTTAGACACAACTGATCCCATGCATCCAAACTTTCCTGATTCATCATGAATTTACATTACTTAAGAGCATGCAAATATATGTGATTTCTTAAATGAAAGTTTGGGGTTCGGAATGCTTCTCCAAACTGGATTATATGAGATTCGCTCATCAGGGTTCCCTGTAAAATGAGCACTTACGTAGCCATCCAGGAGAGATTCCTATGCTGCTCAGCAGATTAGCAGAGCACCCAGAGCTGGTGGTGCACATCCACACATGCCTTGGTGCACCTAACAAAATTATTCCACGCACAGAAGGAAAAAATTAGAGGGAACACTGCTCATCCCTGCTTAAGATTGGATTCTTCATTATTATAATGAAAACTACTATGTGGTTTGGACATATGATATGTTTCCATATACTTGATGGTAGCTTGAATTGCCCCAGTGCTCTTCCTGGGAGCTGGAGAGTTTTCATTATTGTTATTTTACTTATGTATGTAATATGGAGCTGGTTTAATAAAGTCAATCTGAGTTATTAGAATAAGTAAGTTTTGTTATTATTGTAGCAAAATATAGTCCCTCTGTGTTTTAATATTTCACAATCCAAACTGCTGTACTTCTGGACTAAAAACGCTGAAATTCTCGTTTACATTTCTGATCATAGAAAATATTAATCTGTCATGAACCCTGAGGGAAAGGGCTTAGTTACCAAAGCACTAAGATTTTCCCATTTACTGCAGTCACCCTGCAATAAGAACGGTTGCCTTAACCTCTTTAAAGAAGCCATTCTCACAGGAAATAAGTGTACTAACACAATAGGCCCAGGTTTTGCTTAAAGAGTCACACAGGCGCATGGAATGGCGATCTCAGGTTTTGAAAGGTAGCCTTGTGTCTCAAACTGATGATAGATATGATGATGGTAATGCGTTTTCTCCCTCTCTTGTCAGGCCTGATGTGCAAATGCTTTCTAGAAGATGTTGTGCCGTCATTAATAGATGCTACATATCTGACACGCTATGCAGAAATAGTAGTGGGAATGGGTGATTAAAAATCAGGACACTTTTTTTGGGGCAGGGGTAAAGTTGCCTCAATAAGCCAATGCTCCTAATATCCAGGACATGGTCAGACTATGGGAGTTAGGGTAAGAAAGAGCGATTCCAAAAAGATGTGTGGTGCTGTCATGCTGGAATGGCTCTGTCTGGGACAAGAACCCTTGAATGTGCACACTCATCAGTGTGCCCAATTGTTTTTGAGGCTGGTGAGAAGAGCCTCCTAAGGAGGAAAGGTATTTCTTTCTCTGCTGCCAGAAGAGGATGCAGAGCTATTTCCACCTCTCAGCTGGGTCACTTGATGGTTTGCCCTGCTTTTTGACTTCTCTTCAGTTTTCTGGAATTGTTGAGTCATAGGGTATGTCTACACTTGCACCTTCTTTCGAGAGAGGGATGCAAATGAAGACATTCGAAATTGCAAATGAAGCTGGGATTTAAATATCCCGCACTTCATTTGCATATTCATGTTATGGCGCTATTTCAAAATAGTGCTATTTCGAAATAACAGACGCTGTTAAGACGCACTTATTTCGAGAGAAAACCCTTCTCTCGAAATAACTGGTAAACCTCATTGTATGAGGAATAAGGGTTATCTCTCGAAATAACCGCGTCTACACAGTGTCTGTTATTTTGAAATAGCGCTATTTTGAAATAGCGCCATAATGTGATTATGCAAATGAAGCACAGGATGCTTCATTTGCAGTTTCGAATGTCTTCATTTGCATCCCTCTCTTGAAAGAGGGTGCAAGTGTAGACATACCCATAGAGTTTAAGGCCCAAAGGAACCCCTAGATCATCTAGTCTGACCACATATATATCACAGGCCACCAACACCACCTAGCACCTACACACTAAACCCAGCAACCTAAATCAGACCGAACTATTATAGTCCACAGAAGACTAGATTACTATTATATGCCGCAGATGCAGAACAGAAGGGACCAACGTGCACCAGTGCCGGAGGCCCCTGCAATGGCAAAGAAATGCTTGAGATAGTCCCAGATAATCCTGGCAAGTGGCAGCAGAGGAAGCAGTACCCTCCCTACTTAGAAGACTCCCCTCGCTATCCTCCAAAAACAGTTGGGAACACAGTGAGCTAACGTATTCTGCACATTCAAGGGCTCTTGACCCATTTAAAGGCTTCTTTGGACATCCCAGCAAGAGAGCCTCACCCAAAGCAGTGAAGCCAATCAGCGAAACCTTCAGCATGTGATAAAGAACAAGCCAGACAATTACCTGAGAGAAGGAGAACGCTCAGTGCCACTGCAGAACCCTGGCCCTACTCATCAAGTGTTTTGTCTCTAGCTGTGGCCATCTCTGATGCTTCAGAGAAAGGAGATAAATAATAACAAAAACCAGAAGTACGTTGGTGGAGGAAGGGAAATCCCTTCCTAGCCTCTGCTGGTAACTGGCTGAAACTCTGAAGCCTGCTGAGCTATACAAGACATAAACTGGACATGAGCCCCAGAGCAGCACTGGAATACCATAGAAACAAGTGGGGTTCTAATGTAATTTGTCCAAAAAAGAATGAAGTTGAAGGGTTGTTGTTTTTTATTTCAGAAACCCTGGGTAATAGAAGTCATGAAACCCAGAGCCCTCCCTTATTTAGGTCTTCTGTGAGTTAGGTCCAGCCATAGAGATACTCTGGGATGGCCTTAAGTGCAAACACTATGGACCATGCTTAGCACAGGCCTTAGTGGAATTATATTCCTTTACAAAAGAGGGGCATTTAGCTTTATCGCTTGTAATAGGGCTTAAAGAATTGGAAATGGCAAAACCTTCACTGTTGATAAAAGCCATGTTTGTTTCATTCCTCTAATCAGAACTGATGAGTCACTCCTTTACGCAAACCCATTTCTGTGGCCTGTCGACAGCCTGTGGTAATAAATCATTTTTAAAGAAATATAGTCATTTATCTAGTACCATTCATCCTGGAGAATCCCAAGGCACATTACAAACTATATACAGAAATAATTTTGTCCACTCCTGAAATGAAGCCCTGTCTGTGGTGGAATTCAGCAGTTGCTTAACAGAGCAGAACCCTATCACTACAGCAAGAACTGAGAGAGAATATAAATGGCAGGAGGGATTTAGGAAGGCAGAATTGGAGAAGAAGATTTCTGCAGCAACCTAAAAAACCTGTTTCTGCTTCAGTGCCCAATAACTTTCTTTTGTATGTGTATTAATGATGTAAGTCCCCCCCTCCCAAGTCATGTCTGTCATTCCAGTTGAAGCAGGAAAGAGCAGCAATGGTCGTTCTGGTGCTGCCTTTCTTTTCTTTTTTTCTTTTAATTAATTTAGACCTTTTGATTAAATGACAGCTTTCCTCACTTTTGGCAGTCAGTCCCTCTCTGACAAGGTAATTTATAGACACATTGACATTATAAGATTAGGACAATAGAGTAAATAACAGATGAGCTGATTGTTGTGAAATAAAAAAATCCCCTCTCCAAAAAATTCTGTTTGTGCTGATTTCACATGCTGTAAGAAATAGATTGTGTTGTATGCTCAGCAATTCGGTACCCTGCTAACATCTAAAAGAAAACCACTCTGGTGCAGAAATGAAAGCAAAAGGCAAGATACTAAATATCTTGTGAAATCTGATATAGAGCTAAGCAAACTAGGAGCTGCCTAAAAGGACTCAGAGACAAAAGTTGGAGATGGGAAAACTATTAGAACATTCAGCTTTCCCTTTCCCCTAGTCAGTTGAGAATTAAATCTCATGCTGTCCTGAATCAACACTAATGTCTACCAACTTTGAGTTAACGTATTACTACCACTAGTGTCCTCACTCTATGTATGGTTTAATGTCCCTCTCTGGAGATCTTAACCCAAATAGTCAAGAGTCTAGCATCTGCTAGTCACTGAACAGGGATAGTTATTAGAGTTGGTTAGAAATTTTCTAACAATGTTTTTCTGTCAGAAAATGCTCTTGTTTTGAAACAGAAAATGTTTTGCAGAAATGTTGATTTTGATGAAATTTTGTTTTTAAAAAAATCCAGAACAGGTTGAATGGAACATTTTGATTTTCTGTTTTGAAATAACTTTTTGTTTCAATTTTTAAACATAGTTGAGAACATTAAAAAGTAAAAATTGGAATAAAACATTTTGAGCAACATAAAACCTTTTTTAAAAATTGTTTCATGTGCAATTCCACACGGCTTTGGTTTTGTTCTTTTTCAGAACAGTTTATTTAAAAAAACCCACAGAATTCCCCATGAAACTGAAAATCTGGTTCCCACATAGCCCTAGCAGCTAAATGGAGCCCAGAGTCACTCAGGCTACTATGTCATAGAATCATAGAGCTGGAAGAGACCATCAAGAGGTCATCAAGTCCAGCCCCCTGCCCAAGGCAGAACCAATCCCAATTAAATCAACCCTGTCAGGGCTTTGTCAAGACAAGACTTAAAAACCTCTAAGGATGGAGATTCCACCACCTCCCTAGGTAACCCATTCCAGTGCTTCACCACCCTCCTAGTGAAATAGTTTTTCCTAATATCCAACCTAGACCTCCCCTACTGTAACTTGAGACCATTGCTCCTTGTCTGCCATCTGTCACTACCGTGAACAGCCTTTCTCCATCCTCTTTGGAACCTCCCTTCAGGAAGTTGAAGGTTGCTATGAAATCCCCCCTCACTCTTCTCTTCTGCAGACTAAACAAACCCAAATTCCTCAGTCTCTCCTCACAGGTCATGCGCTCCAGCCCCCTAATCATTTTGGTTGCCCTCTGCTGGACCTTCTCCAATGTGTCCACATCCTTTCTATAGTAGGGGGCCCAGAACTGGACACAATACTCCAGATGTGGCCTCACCAGAGCCGAATAAAGGGGAATAATCACTTCTCTGGATCTGCTGGTAATGCTCCTCCTAATGCCCGCTAATATGCCATTAGCCCTCTTGGCTACAAGGGCACACTGTTGACTCATATCCAGCTTCTCATCCCCTGTAATCCCCAGGTCCTTTTCTGCAGAACTGCTACTTAGCCATTCGGTCCCCAGCCTATAACAATGCTTCGGATTCTTCTGTCCCAAGTGCAGGACTCTACACTTGTCCTTGTTGAACCCCATCAGATTTCTTTTGGCCCAATCCTCTAATCTGTCTAGGTCACTCTGGACCCTATCCCTGCCCTCCAGCGTATCTACCTCTCCCCCTATCTTAGTGTCATCTGTGAATTTGCTGAGGGTGCAATCCATGCCCTCATCCAGGTCATTAATAAAAAAGTTGAACAAAACCGGTCCTAGAACAGATCCTTGGGGCACTCCGCTAGAAACCGACCGCCAACCTGACATCGAGCCATTGATCACTACCCGTTGGGCCTGAGAAGTCTAGCCAGTTTTCTATCCATCATACAGTCCATTTATCCAATCCATATTCCCTTAACTTGCTGGCAAGAATATTGTGGGAGACCATATTTTGCTAAAGTCAAGGTATATCACATCCACTGACTTTCCCATATCCACAAAGCCAGTTACCTCATCATAGAAGCTAATCAGACTGGTCAGGCACAACTTGCCCTTCATGAATCCATATTGACTATTCCTGATCACTTTCCCCTCTTCCAAGTGCTTCAAAATGGATTCCTTGAGGATCCCCGCCATGATTTTTCCAGGGACTGAGGTAAGGCTGACTGGTCTGTAGTTCCCTGGATTCTTCCCTTTTTTAAAGATGGGCTCTACATTTGCCTTTTTCCAATCATCCAGGATCTCTCCCGATCTCCATGAGTTTTGAAAGATAATGGCCAAAGGCTCCGCAATGACATTTGCCAACTCCCTTAGTACCCTTGGACGCATTAAATCTGGGCCCATGGATTTGTGTATGTTTAGCTTTTCTAAATATTTCCTATCTTGTTCTTTCCGCACCAAGGGCTGTCCACCTCCTTCCCATACTGCATTGCCTAGTGCATTTGTCTGGGAGCTGACCTTGTCCGTGAAGACAGAGGCAAAGAAAGCATTGAGTACTTCAGCTCTTCCCACATCATCTGTCACTAGGTTACCTCCCTCATCCAGTAAGGGCCCCACACTCTCTCTGATCACCCTCTTATTGCTAACATGCCTGTAGAAACCTTTCTTGTTATCCTTTCTTGTTATCCTTCACATCCCTTGCTAGCTGCAATTCCAATTACGCTTTTGCCTTCCTGATAACTCCCCTGCATTCTCGAGCAATATATTTATACTCCTCCCTAGTCATCTGTCCAAGTTTCCACTTCTTGTAAGCTTCCTTTCTGTGTTTAAGCTCACCAAGGATGTCCCTGGTAAGCCAATCTGGTCGCCCACCATATTTGCTTTTCTTGCTGTGCATCGGGATGGTTTCTTCCTGTGCCTTTAATAAGACTTCTTTAAAATACTGCCAGCTCTCCTGGACTCCTTTCTCCTTCATGTAAGCATCCCAGGGAATCCTGCCCATCAGTTCTCTGAGGGAGTCAAAGTCTGCTTTTCTGAAGCCCAGGGTGTGTATTTTGCTACTCTCCTTTCTTACTTTGGTCAGGATCCTGAAATCTACCATCTCATGATCACTGCTTCCCACATTGTCACCCACCTCTACTTCCCCTACTAGTTCCTCCCTGTTTGTGAGCAGCAGGTCAAGCTGTGCACTGCCCCTGGTTGGTTCCTTCAGCACTTGTACCAAGAAGTTATCCCCAACATTTTCCAAAAAGTTCCTGGATTGTCTGTGTACTGCTGTATTGGTCTCCCAACAGATGTCAGCGTGATTAAAGTCCCCCATGAGAACCAGGGCCTGCGATCTGGAAGCTTCTCTCAGTTGTCCGAAGAAAGCCTCGTCAACTTATCCACCGGATTCAGTGGTCTATAGCAGACACCAACCACAACATCATCCCTGTTGCTTCCACCTCTAAACTTAACCCATAGACTCTCAACAGTCTTTTCTCCCTCTAAATACTGGAGCTCTGAGCAATCATACTGCTCTCTTACATACAATGTAACTCCTCCTCCTTTTCTCCCCTGCCTGTTCTTCCTGAACAGTTTATACCCTTCCATGACAGTGCTCCAGACATGTGAGTCATCCCACCAAGTCTCCGTTATTCCAATCAAGTCATAGTTCTTTGACTGGGCCAGGGCTTCTAATTCTTCCTGCTTGTTTCCCAGGCTTCTTGCATTTGTGTACAAACACCTTAGATAGCCAGTTGATTGCCCTACCTTCTGCATTCGAGTTAGGGGTCCTCCTTTGTTGCTTATTCCTCCTTGTGTTTCTTCCCCATATCTGACTTCCTCAGTTACCTCAGGGCTTTGGTCACCATCCCCCAACAAACCTACTTTAAAGCCCTCCTCACTGAGTTTGCAAGCTTGCCCAAGAAGATGCTCTTTCTTCTCTTGGTTAGGTGGATCTTCCTAACAATCCTTGTGCCCAGAACAGAGTCCCATGATCGAAGAAACCAAAGCCCTCTCTCTGACACCACCTGCGCAACCATGCATTTATGTCCTTGGTAAAGATACTGAAGATCACCTGAAGGATGTGCTTGAAGTGTAAAGATGAAGTTCTTGGATTCATGGACCATTAGAATCACTTCTAAAACAAGAGACTGTTTAAATTAGACAATTTCCACAGAAGTAGAAAGAATAACAACAAATCAAAAACTGGCACACCTTGCGGGGATGAACTTTTGAGCAAATACAACAGGAAAGGAGAATAAGGGAAGTATCACTTGAAAGATCCTGTAGTCCTTCCAATATACAATATAGCAGATACCAAAAATGCATGTACAGTTAACAATCCTATGCTGACAAACAGTGGGGTTGGATGATATCCCCATAATAAAAGTCTTTTCTATCTGTACTGGTAGTTACTATGATTCTGTGCACATGAAAGTTCTAGAACAAATAATGAGAATTTAGAAACTCATGGAAGTGCTAAGGACTGAGATAAAAATCAGTTAATGTCCCTTAATTCTTCTCTTCAGTGGCAATACTCCTAACGGATCCCATTCTTAAGAAGTCACAATCTCTTTTTTGCCGAAGTATCTCCCTTAACTATCACAGGAGTCAATTCTTTGTGCTATCCAATTCCTTTGGCTACCCCAAAGCATGGTTGATTACTATAGTAGTACAGTATGTATTTTATATTTGGGAGTGGGTTGAAATGGTGGAAGTATGGGTCTTGGTTTCAATTCTGTACCAACTTTGGGGTTTACATATGTAAATATTATTTGCCTTTGTTTTGCAAATTCATTTCTAGCTAGTAGTTTGTTTGGCATCCAGGGGCCTTCAGGTCTGGGTGCCACTGAGATTAATTTTTTTTTAGAAACATGTTTTCCTTGTTGAACTCATAGAATCCTGTGAATTTGATCAGTGGCTTGAAAGTAAATCAGATTAATGTGAGACTATCATTATTTATTCAAAGATGCACAAATTAAATCATTTGTTTTTTAATCTGCCAGTGTGAAATGTATCTGATCACAAAACCTGGAATGCAGTGAGGAATTGCTTAATAACTCTGACACACAGAGCTGTTTACATGTGTGCATGCAGACAGACATAGACAGATCCTGGCAATCACATTTAAATTCAGGGTTCTGACACTCTGATTTATTCATGTTTCTTTGTAAACATCATGATTGTCTTTAAGAAATACCTTAAAATTCATAAGAAAAATGAGGAAATGCAGGAGGATAATATTTACCCATATAAGGCTCTAATTAATGTTAGACTGTCCTTGAGGCAGTGTGAAATGTTACCTATGCAAATGTGGTGAGCCTGCTTGTGAGCTCACTTACATGAGTGTAAACCATTCCGTTTAATGGAGTTCCTCCTGGTTTACACTCTTGGAACAGAACAGAGCCAGGCTCACCAAGTGTAGGCCCAGAATATTGTTACAGAGATGTGTTCTATGCAGCATAGCAATCACTTAACTGGAAATGGGTGCAGGGCGACCCTGCTATAAGTCACCCCCGTATACATATGTTCCGCACTAAAGTCGTTGACACTTGTAGGCACAGATGCGTTATAAGTCCTCCCATTCCCCGGACCTAAGTCACACCAAAAAAAAAAAATCAATTTATGCAAATGGAAGTCAGCCACGGGAAAATAATTCCCCACTTTAAGTTGTTTCGCTATAAGTCCAAGTTTTTTGGAATGTATCTTGGACTTACAGCGAGGGCAGCCTGTAATGACCATTTATTAATATTCCATTTTCCAGTGTACATTGGGAGGGAAGTAATTTCTGTGCCTGGAATTCATGTGAAGTTGAGAAGAAAGGTGGGGTATATATCCCTCCAATCTACCATGTTAAATAAAGGAATTAGGGCTTGACAACTCGGGGGAAAAGATTAGGACCAGACTGAAATGGTCTTCAGTGCTTGGTCTTCACTGAAATTGCAGAGGGATCCCCAAAGCAGAAGTATTTGCCAAAACTTCTTCAAAAGAGTAGATGGGCGAGCATGGCTTATTTGAACCTGTTTTTTTTTCTATACTTGTGAGTTCCAGGAGAACAGCTGTGGGATAGACTAGGGCCTCCAATCTGTTAGCTTAGGAGAAATTCAGAATGCAGGTGTAACAAAGGGAGGCAGAATTGCCCCATCTTGTAAGGCAGTGTTGGAACCCTGAAAGGAGGTGCATATGAGAGCAGCGGACTGGACTAGATGACCTCTCAAGGTCCCTTCCAGTCCTATGACTTATAAAGGCAAGTGTGTCTTGTTGACATTCTCTATGAGTATAAAGAAGATGGAAGCAGCCGTTTAGAGAGACAGCTGGAATCTCGAACAGCCAATTCAGGGGAGAAACATTAAGCTGGAGTTTGTTGTGTCGTCTACGTCATTTTTGGTAATAAAGGCCAGAGCCCATGAAAATGATAACTTTGTGCAGCTTCTTGTTGGAGCCTGCTGGCACTTAGCCAATGTACTCCTCTTTAAAAGCACAGAATTGGAGAAGTGGATGGGTGAATGACCCCGAGCCATAGTTGCAAGGTATCCCACACTACCGTGGCTACAGATGGGGCAGAGAAATATAAAACATATAGCAAGCAGTTGGCTTTCCCACCCTTCTCCAAACACAGCCCACACATGCTGGACAAAGTCACAACCCCCCCATTCCTGGTGTTCAATTTTATTGACAAAGTTAGTTACAGTAATTGAATTCCTGCCCAGCCTCTCTTCTTGGATATGGCTGCTTCTAGGGTGCCTCCCTAGGGAATTTTCAGTCCAACTTCCTTATATCCCAGATAGAACTGATGAACTCACCTGTGGCAGTGGCCATTTGTTCCCCTGCAGAGCTCCAATACCAAGGGTACGTCTACACAGCAGTGTTATTTCGGAATAACTGAATATAACTGAAGTTACAATAATAACATAATATAACTGACGTTATTCCGAAACAACATAGTCCACGTCTACACGCAAGCAGTTATTTCGACATAATCTCAAAATACTGTCGAGCTGGAGGACTTCTGACTCCGTCTCCTGTAACCCTCATTGTACGAGTAAATGAAGTCAGAGGAAGAGTGCTCTTCCTCAGACTTCCTGCTGTGTAGATAGCGCCAAAAGCTGAAATAAGCTATTTTGACTTAAGCTACGCACTAGATGTAGCTCAAGTTGCGTAGCTTATTTCGGCTTTAGCCCTAGTGTGTAGATGTGCCTGTACTAAGCAACTCAACAGTAGAACTTCTCTACCCTCTTATTTTAGTCTGTTGGTGTAAAACTATAGCTGGGCTCAGAAACTTGCCTCCTGTTGGAGCTGCTCTAATGTATCTTCATTTCTCTCTCTAACACGTAGAAGGCCTTGAAAAGCTCTTTGCATTTTAAAGCTGCCTACAGTCTGTGTCCCTAATTCATGGGCCTTGGAGACTGCTGAAATAGCCCATCGATGAGATTCTGACTCAGAAGGATGTATTGAAGTCAGCCCTGTCTGTAAGCTGCACTGGCCTATTGTTCTGGTGTGTTAACGGGCCAACAGATTTACTGTATGTATATTTAAAAATTCAGGCAGCTGTGAACTGAAGAACAGCTATGCAGTCTGATCTTGGTGTCTGCCTTTAGGTCTAAGTCCTTAGCTAATGTGTTGCTATAGCTGCTGTCTGTGCTGATTTGGAGACACTGGGATGTCCGTGCCTGGAAGGAGTGTGTGGGCGTATTGACAGAAGTACTGTTGGAGACTATAAATTCTAAATCCTGAGAGGTTAGAATTAAAACAATGGTAGCATGTGAGCAAGTGAGTTGGTCTGGATGTGCTCTCCAGAACAGCACACTGTTTGCAGACTAAACATAGAGGGACTTAATTCACCAGTCCCATATTGGTTTCCAAGTCTTATTCTCCTTTCTGAGGGGAAGAGTGTGTCGTTTTGGATTTTAAAATGCAGCTTTCAATAGACATGTATCCCAACCAAATCTCTAGCTCCAGAAGCTCCTGGACTTTTGGGGATTTTGGATCCAAATTTAACAGCTGGCACCTTTTTCCTTTAATGGACTAAGTTAAAACCTGAGATCCAGACAAGCCTAGACTCTCAGAAAGATCATAGATAGATTCTGACCTTGCAATCCAGGCCCATCTCTAGTTTTTGTCATTAAAGCCAAATTTTTCAGGGGGTTCCACAACTGCGCTGACCGTATCTGTGAGTGAACATATTTGTGTAGTATTCTATTAAAAGTATATTACACATACAAGGGGAGTTGCTGCCTACCTACAGCTACCAGATCTCTATGAACAAATTAGTATTTATGATTGCACAAATTGTATTTCCATATTTAGAAACAAAACTAGGAGACAGTTTCAAAATGTGGCCCTCAGATAGCCCTGATTATAGTGCCAGGAAAAAAAATGGTGATGCTCTAATCTGTTCCCTGTTTAAGCACAGGCCATGGAACTTCCCTGGATCAATTACTTTATTTGAACTAGAGCACATGTTTTAGAAAAACCATCCAACCTTGATTTTAAAAAATTGCCTATGATGGAGAATCTACAGCAACGCTTCATAATTTGTATCAGTCTCAGATTCTGTTATTGATTCCCTAGGATCCCTCCTATCCCATCTTTCTATTTCCTTGCCTACTTCTGATTTATCACCAGAGAGGCCTATGCTGTCCCTGGCTACTTAAGAATTCTCGCCCTCTTGCGAGACTCCCTAGTCCAGAGCAGGATCATGATGCTTGATCTCCACCCAGAACATCTCCTTGTCCCTACCCTATACCCTTTCTCTCTAGGTAGAGCACCTCCCTGTAGCCTACCACTTGTTGGCTATTTCCTGGCTTTATACAAGCCCAGCCTGCATCTGCCCAGCTGGGCTTTATCTTCAGTTAGACTTTAGCAGTCCTTGGCAGTCTTTTCATGTGTAACCTATAAGATCAATTGGCCCTTTTGAAGCTGCTCACCCAATCACATCTGCCTAATATTCTTCTGTTTATATATCCAAACATCTCATTAGGCTGTTTGACCAAACAGTTGCACTGGGAGCTCATGGTCAGCTGATTCTCCATCATGGATCTCAAGACTTTTTCAGTCCCTGCTTCCCAGACTAGATTTCCCTGTCCTTTAAGTATGGCCAATGTTCTTTGCTCCTAGATAGATAATGTTACATGTGGCTGTATTAAAATGGATATTGTTTGCTTGTGCCCAAGTTACCAAGCAATCATGATCACTCTATCAGTAACCTCTGCTCTGCATTATTTACCACTCATTTAATCTATGTGTCATCTACAAGCTTTATCAGTAATGATGTTATGTCTTCTTCCAAAGCATTGATTAAAAACTTTCTAGTATAGGGCCAAGAACTAATCCCTGTGGGGCCCCACTAAAAACAAAATGGCTCGATGACGATTCTCCATTTATAGTTACATTTTGAGGCCTGTCTGTTAGCCAGCCATTTAATGTATGCCAAGTTAATGTTGTATTATTCATTGCCTGTTATCTGTATATTGAAAGAGCTCTTACTAAAGCCAACGTTAGCTAAACTCCTACATGCCACATTTGAACTGATTTAAGAGTTTTCATATACAAAGTTGTTCTGGTTTAACTAAAGGTGGGGCAGCCCTCATTTAACAAAATCTGGTTTTAAACAGATTTCAGTTAAACCGGGGCAATGGCTGTGTATAAACAAGCCCTACGCCACCTGTGTAAGAAGATTGCCTTAGAACACAGAGCTTTCTAATAGTGCATGTACTTGAAATGCCTACCTAGAGCCACATTTTGTTTGCCAGAAGTTCATTTCCTGTTGATATCCCAGTCTGTTTTGCAAAAGCAGTACAAAGGAACAAGCAAGCATTTGTATGAATAGGACACACGAACCTCTGTAGCAATAACACCACCTGTGATACCGTCTCTGATATTTTAATCACAATAGAAATGTCACCTGAGCTGACAGAATAAGCTTGAATGTGAATAGCCATATATATGTTAATGGTTTCAGTCACTGGTACCCTCAGTCTACCCTTGGACAAGGGCCATAAGTATATCACGATCGTGGTTTATTAAAGGCCAGTAAAACCACACTTGCTCCATTCTCCAAATTTTTTGGTGTTTGTGCAGTTAAAACACCAAAAAAAAAAAAAAATCTCAAACTGATCTTATTAATGTTGGGTTTTTCTTTCCTATAATGTAAAAAAAAAAGTTCTCAAGGAGAGTTTTGAAGTACGGCACGTCTCCACTATAAGTTGCCCCAGTATACATCCGTTCCACATTAAAGTCATTGACACTTGCAGGAACTGATGCATTATAAGTCCTCTCATTCCCCACTCGTAAGTCACGCCAAAAAAACCCAAACCCAATTTGTGCAAATGGAAGTCAGACGTGGGAAAAAAATTCCCTGCTTTAAGTTGTTTTGCTACAAGTCCAAGTTTATTGGAATGTATCTTGGACTTATAGCGAGGGCGGCCTGTAGAATTATATTGCTGATGGAGCTTGCTAAAGATATATAAGTTTATCCTTAACAAGTTAAGCTTGTTGTCTGTCTGTGTGTGTGTGTTTATGTACACACATGTCTAGAAGTGTTGCTATCGTATTCTATGGCCTCTAGGTACGTAGCTATCTGTCCAAATTTTGGAATCTGCCTCCAGGCATGAAAATTCTTAACACTCCCGCTACCATTCTCCACACTAGGAAAGGTAAAGAATATTCAACAAAACTCTTGACGGGTCTTGACAATTTAAAAGAAGGCACTCAACTTATTTTTGGTTACAAAACCTTTGCTGCTTTTCTCAGAGTGAAAAAACAACCCCCAAAATACTTTAGTTCAATTCCCGAATCAGTGACTGCTGCCTCGGCTCTGATATGCTAAATATAATTTTCCTTGGTAAGAGGTTGTTTTGCAGATGGAAGTGATTAGCAGTGAAGTGTATTGTACTAATGGAGTGTGCTAAGGTTACATTAGTTCAGAAACACAGTGTGAAAAAAGGGCCATTTTCTCTCTTCAGTACGAGTGACCCAATTAAAAATATGCCAGCTGAATTGATCACACGAGCAGCCCTCTCTTTGCTTCTCTCTCACTTTTCTCATTTTCTCCCTTCTTCAGTTCTCTTTCTCTCCTTATGTTCTTTTCCACTCTCTTTTATCCCTTTCCATAGTCTGTTCCTCCCTCTTTCCCCATTAAATGCTCTGGAGCTCATCTTAGACTCCAAAATTACACTACCTTTAGAAATTCTGCGTACTTCCTGTGGGTTATGGAAACAATAGAGCACTAGTTCTGTCCCCTGCCCTTCAAGTGCAATGCATTTGGACTAGGGTGCATTGCTGTTTGTACGCAGAAGCTTTACCAATGTGTGTGTGATCACAGGAATGCAAGTTTCCCTGCAGGTTTCATACATATATGCATGCACAACACAGGCAGCAAATAATCAGTGCAGCCAGCAGGCACAATTAATAGATAAATCACACACACGCCTCACTAGGGAGCCATGCCTTGAATGTTCCTCCCACAGCTCTAAAAGACAGGCATTTACTACTTGAGTTAAAAGAGATTTCCTTTGGCTGCTAGCTGCTTCCTTACCCTCCTCTCTTTGGGCCAGCCCCAAGTGCACACCATTGTACATACACACAAGCAAAACCACTGCATTACAGTTGCCCTCAAAATAAAGCAGCCACTGCTTCTAAACTGTTGCAGCGGCAAAAGATGTAAGATCCTGGGCACTACTGATTATCACCTTTGAGTTTGTAGATGGGAGCAGAGCACTGAAGACAAAATGCTAGTGAATCCCAGTGATTACTTCTTCAGATCACCTTCTGATGTTGTCTTTGAGTTTATCTTATTTGGTGCTTTGCTGCCCATGTGGAGGAGGGGCGCTCTGTGTGTTTTTGAACGTGTTTGCTCTGACCAATGTGATACCCTGCCTGATCTATGTCCTGATGTGTTTCTGTGACTTAAGGAAAGGAAAGGACAGATAGTTTAAATTGATTTCATTATTCAGCTGAGCTTGAGTAAATTGAGCTTCCTTCCCCATTGCTCCCTGTATGTTCTCAAGTACATATTGGGCCTACTTGCTCCTGTTTCAATTAACCTCACTTACAACCCCGAGGCAATTCAGGTTTCAGCATGGATGGCTGGTCATCCAGCCATTGACAGAGGCTAGTCCTTAGCCCCACACCTTCTGCCCAAAGCCACGCCCCCCTCCCCTTCTGGCCCCTCTGCCCCTGCAGGAGCCCAGCACCTCCACAGCCACCACTAGGTGGTAAGGCCCCAGTCCCAGTACTACAGGCAGCCGGGTAGCACCGCTGCATTGCCTCACAGTCCCAGTGTGCTGGGCACTTGGCTGGCATGGTCTGAGCACCAGGTGGGCAGTGCAGCCCCAGCACCGGCAGGAAACTGCAGGAGGGGGCCTGGCCTGGAGATGAAGCATGGCCAGGGCCACGCCAGATTGTTTGGGGAGGCACAGCCTCCTCCTGCCTACAATACCTGCCCACTACAGGCCTCAGGTTGCCGGTTTTGAATGCTCCCTGTGTGCTTGGCAGATACTTGTCTCTCTGTTGATGTGGGCATATTCTTCTGACCTCTGATTCTTTTGACCACCCTTTCTGGGCCTGCCACCTGTCCCACAGCAGTGGCTGTCTAATTACCCATGGTTTATGGCTCCCCTGATTGCTACTGGCTGGTGTGAGTTTTGCATCCCCTTGCCCTTTGCAGCCCTGGTGGGTGTACTTCCTTCCCTTCTTCCCCATACTGGCTGTGCATGTGGCTGTAACTATCAGTTTGCGGGGGTGGGGTTACAGTATGTTTGTGTTGACAGCACAATTTTAGCTTGTATCTCTTGCCTGTGCATCTTGGGCTCTAACTCACATTATTTCCTCCCTTCGTAATATCAATCTCCCTTTCACGCTCTTCTTGAAACTTTTTCTCCCTTCTCCCCTCATTCATTTCCTTCCCTACTCACCTCCTGCCTTCCATACTAATCTGTTCCCTCCTTTCCTCTCTTAATGATGTTCCTTTTCACTTCCTCTCTCCCGATCAACCAGCCTTTTGTCTTCTTAGTCATCCTCTCCTCTTGTGCACCTCCCCCACCCCACCTGGCTATGTTAGTGTAAGCTTTTTATCTTCCACTTCCCCATCTGTCTTCCAGAGTTGCCATCTTTCAGTCAGAGAAAGACATTCAGAATGCAAGCCACCTGAATTCTGTGTGCTGTAATAAGTTCATGAGACGTGTCGAAACAATGAATACCTGATCAGACAATTGCAATCACCAACAAACTCTTATGAACTAAATAAATTAAAAAACAACCCAAACAAAGCTTCAACTTGGACTGATGGCTTCAGCCTCCTCATCACATGCCCATCCATTCAGCAGCAATTGGGATAATTCACTAATGAAATCATCATTCAGTAACAGCTGTTTGTATTGAATCAAAAGCACCATTGCACTTCTTTCTTCTGCCTGCCTTTTGTTTAGAGTATAAGAGATGATAGTGATGGGAATAGGTAGTTAGGCAAGTAGATGGACTTTCCCTGATAGAGTGTGGGGTAGAGATGACACAATTATGTATACAGCGGTAGTGCATAGAATAGGGAAATTTATTTCAGCTGCTTTGGACCCCCTGCAGGCAGGCCAGTCCCCTAGAGGGTTGTGGGGCTGGGACAAATCAGCCCCCACCAGCTTGGGAGCCCCTTTCTGTATCGGTGGCTGGACTCTTGGGACAGATCCGGCCTGCTGCTCGGCTGCCTGCTACTGCTGGCAGTTGCTGGCACCTATTGCAGGGCTAGTGTTGACCATAGTGACACAAAGCTCAGCGCTCCACCTGGGGCAGGGAATTCGCTTCATTGAAATGTGGCCAGCTGAGCCGGGTGCTGTCTCCGCTAACTGCCAAAAAGATGGCATGCCTGCAGAAGTGACGGATTCATTTTTCAGGACCAACTGTGCCAGCCAATTGCTCAGGCCTACAGGGACCCTCGAAGCACAAGGCCCAGAGCAGTTGCCCCATTTTCCCTCCCCAAGGGACAGCTCTGGCTGCAGGTTCAGGACAGCTGAGTCATGGAATTCAAACACTCTTTCTAACAGTTTGCTGCAGGGCTTTCTTGTAACTGCCCCTTCCCCCTGATTGCAAAGAATTCCTGTCAGGATAAAGCTGTAACAGAGAAATCATTCCAACTTCACATCACCAAGGAACAAGTTAAAATATAGTAAGTCTCTGAAAGGAGTGAGAGACTGTAATCTTTCCCCAGCCACCCACCTCCTGAGCCCCAAAGAGAGAAGCCTGAGATCTCCTTATATGGGGATCTTCTTTTCAGATGAAACTGGTCAGAAACTGAATAATGTCTGTGTTCAGTCTGTATGTATAGTGCTATCACTTCCCAAATTACGGCTCTGGATAGCCACAGATACATATGCTTCCAAGGAAAAAAGCAGCTCAGATGTGGCTGTTTTGATTTGAGCCAGAGTCAAACACAGCTACAAAGAAATGTAGAATGGATGCAATCTTCCCTTTTTCAGATAATCCCAAGGCCAACAAATGGCTTTCCTGATTGAATAAAGTGGCATTGTTAAGCTGTATTGAATCGAGAGTGCTGCCTGGAATTTGTACTGTGAAAAAAGTTCGAGTTTATTACTCTACACGAATGGACAAACATCAGGCAGTAATAAACCAGCTACTTTACTGGTGTCAGGGTGTCTTCACATGCAGATGCTTTGGGATGGTAACATGTGCATTTATAACAATTTACATTTTGGCCAGGATCAAACTTTGCCACTTTTACATTCATGTTTTTCCTTTTAAAAAAGCATTTGCAGTCATTTGCTGTCATATGCTGGTTTGCATATGCTGGTTTCTCTGTTTGTCCACCATTTTGTGCAGCATGATTGGAAGGGGGGAAGAAAGGGCGTGGGTAGACCAGAATGATGGCATTGCATCCGCCCACACTGAAGCCACAGGTAGGATTGTAAACTTCGTCAAAGTAACAACAAAAATGAGAGAGAGCCCCGCTCTGAGCAGCCTGAGGTGCAGAGAGCTCCACCTGCTTGTGCTGTTTCTGAAATGCATAAGGGAACTGGCGGTGTTGGAACTGAGTTGAGCTCACCTTCCCTTCTGCCTTTCCCTCTCAGTGCTGGCTGACCAGGAAGGGCTGGGTCATATCTTCACAAGCAACCAGGTTCTGAAGCCACATGTATCCTGGCTCCCCACATGAGTCCATGTTGAAATGTGGCTCTGTGCTCACATGATTTCTCAGAACACAGCCCAATTCATTGTAAAAACAACATATTGTTGAGGCAACACCAGATTTCTTAACCCTGGTTTTCTGGTAGCTCACCGTTAGCTGCTTTATCTTCCCTCTGCACCACTGTCCAGTCCACTTGATCCCACAATCATCTAGCAGCACCTTTGAGACATCTTTGTGGAGTTCAAGGTTCCTCTCTGTACTGTTAAATGAATGGATTTTGCTCTCTTTAGCCCGAAGCTGAACTGACACTCTAGTGCAGGAGTGGGTAATAATTTGGGGGGTGGGGGCACTCCAAGATTTTGGCAAGTGGTCAAGGGCCACACTTCTATGGAGGGGCTGCAGGATCTGGGACGGGGGTTGGATGCAGAAGGGAGCTCGGGATCGGAGACTGGGGTGCAGGAGTGGGTGTGGGGTCTGAGAGGGAGTTTGGCTGAAGGAGGGGATTGTGATCTGGGACTAGGGCTTGGGGTGCAGGGTCTGGGGGGTGAGGGTGCAGGAAAGGATTCTGGCCTAGGGAAGGGGCTCTAGGAAGAGGTGCAAGGTCTGGGAGCGAGTTGTGACCTGGGAGAAGGGGGTGCAAAGAGTTCGGGTGGTGGTCTGGGGCAGGGCAATGGAGTGCAGTGTCAGGGAGGGAGTTGTGACCTGGAGGAGGTGGGGCGAGGGGATGCAGAGGGTTTGGGTGGTGACCTCGGGCAGGTAGTTGGGGGAAAAGAAAGGTTGGGGTGCCAGAGACAGGCTCTGGCTGGCAGGCATTTACCAAGGCAGCTCCCAGGCAGCAGCCCTGCAGGAACCTGAGGCAGACTCTGCTGAAGTCTCAGTTGGCTGGCTGCTCCATGTGGGTTCTGCTCCGAGCATAGTGGGGATGGAAGATGGCAGGCTTCACACGCTGTCCCTGCCCCCAGCAAAATTTCTCAGCTCCTATTGGCAGGAAACTGGCAAATGGGATCTGAGAGATTTTGCTGGTGGGTGAGGGCAGCCTGCAAAGTCTCCCTCCTCCTTCTCCAGCCGTCCAGAGTGGAGAGCAATCAGCTGTTTAAAGCTCTCTGCATAAAGGTCCTGGCAAGGCAGGTGCAGACCAGATCCAGTGGTTTGGTGGGCCGGACACGGCCTGCTGGCAGCCTGCTCTTATGTGTTCCTACAGCTGATACATAGGCTTATGGAAACTGTTCTGCTGTTTCACAGGCTGGAAGTGGCAAACCTGAAGAAGTTGCAAACAGGGTGGACCGTGGAGGCAGAGCAGATGAGAATGAATATAGACCACTTCTGGTCAGAGAATACAGGAATGGGGTCCCATGAGGTTATAGAAGGGGATTTTAGGACCATGATATCTCTATTGTTGTGGGCTGCATGAATGCACAGCATGAATCTCATGCTAACAACACATAATTAAAAACTACCTTGTGGTCTACCCTGTAGCTCAGAGTGTTCTGGCTGCTTCACTGTGTGGTTATGTGAATTCATACCCAACTGGGGTTGGACATGAGGTTAGCATGCAATGAAGATAAGCCAACAGTTTGACCAGCCTGTGGCACAGTGATTTCAACCCTGGATCCTTCTGGTTTAGTGACTGAAGTAACCTAACTGCACTCCTTTGGTTTTCCTTTTTGTAAATAAAACTACTTCTTTTTTAGCTCCCCTGCAGTTAGAATAGAGTCATTAGAATAAAATGAATAAGTAGATTGAATAGACAGTTGAAAAAATTCAAGGTTAGTGGCTGCAATTCTCTCATTCAGGGACTGCACTGAGATCCCTGCAGACATATGGTCCCCGTGCCATGTATTCAGCAGTGACACAATTGCCATGCCACAATTCTGTTAGACACAGTGGCTGTGCCTTGTTTGCCAGGAAGATGTGGTTGGCCCCTTTTTCACTGGGATCCCAGTTGCAGGGTTTTCTTGCTGGAGAGGCACCATCACTACACCAAGCTTCCAGCAGTGATGCAGGTATACCCAGCATCCCATTTCCATTGGAGACCCAGCTCTTGTGTGATTCTCATCAGAGCTGCAGGCACAGCATCATGTTTTCAAATGGGATGCAGCTGCTGCACTACGTTTCCACCAGAGAAGCAGTCCCTGCATAGTGTTTCCTGCTGAGATGCCGTGTTTCCATTGGAGAAGCAATTGCTTCCTCTCTTTTAAAGGACTTTAATTAATTTCAGGGAAATAGGGCTCTTCTCATCAGCCTGCCCGTGACCCCTGACAATATTAGTACGGTAAGAACAGAAGTGATTAATCATTAGGATTTTTAAGAAGATTTCAAAGTTGTGGATCTCTCACTACAACAGCAGCATATCTGGCTTTCTGAACTTATCCACCACCTTTGCCACCCAATAGCCTTGACACGCTTAGCGGAATGAGGACCTGTTTGACATCAAGCCACACATTCAGTCACAGTATTCTTTGTCTAAAGCAGGGTTTAGTGACCTGTTTTTGTTTAATCTATTCTCACATTTACTAATGGAAATAAGGAGTAACTCCACGGACAGTAAAACCTCTCCAGGCCCCTTACAGTCCTATGATTCTGTGAGGGCAATGGAGTTAAACAGGCAGAAAATAAGTGAAATCCAAAACAAGCCTGGCTACCTTAAACCTTCACAACCCAAGACTCTTTACTGGTCCTAGCTGGATCCAACTCTTCCATCAGAGAGAGGGGTAAAAGTCTCACTGGTGTCAATATGAGTTGCTCTATTTTTAATTGAGGCTGAACTGGGTCTGCTGTTCTCAGGACTGCTGACAGGGGGAGTAAAGAGGGCCGCTGCTCCAGGGCCCTGTGATTCAAAAGGGCCCAAGGCTCCCGGCCACCGTCACCACTACTTTGGCAGTGGCTGTGGCAGGAGCCCCAGGTCCTTTAAATTGCCACCAGAGCCCTGAGCAGTGTGCTCCAGAGAGCACTGAAGGGTTGGTGGGGGAGGTTAGACCCCAGTCCTGCCCCTTTTGCCTGAGATCCTGCCCCTTCTGCGAACACGGAGACGCCCTCCCCACTTCGCCCAGGGGCCGAGCAATTCTGTTGGACCCTCCTGTTTTCTTTGAGGTAAGTTCTTTAATGCTCCTTTTAAAAAAAAAAAAATTCCTATGTGCTACTGAAAGTACCTCTGTCTCATGTGCCATCAGATCAGTAATCTCCAAAATTGGTCTTAATTTCTGAGTTGAAGCTTTGCTTTTTGGGGCAAATTCTGACCTATGGTAAGCAAATGCAACTCATTGAAATCTGGCCCATTTAAATTTAAACTCTAAAGCAAATATATATTTCTCCATGAAATTCTACAAGATAGTTTAAACAATATATAGGAATGATATAATTTGCTTTTAAGACCTGTAATGCTTTTCCAGAAGGAGATGGGAATAAAATAATTTCCTAATCCCCAAGGTTTTGTGGAGAATAATCAATGAATATTTTTAAAGTTCCCTGAAATTTAGACTCTCAAAAGTCCTTGGTAGGAGACACTTATTAGTCTTTCTTGCTTTTTATGCAGAATTGTTTCCTACAGGACATCTTCAGTATTCTGTCCAGTCTAATATTAAACATCCCATCCCATGGTCTTCTATATTTTCTTTTGCGGAAACTGTTCAACAATCTGTCTCAGGAAACTGAGATACTCAGTGTAAGTTTACCCTTTCTAAATTTCATTCCTAGTTGTATCTTGTACAGCCTCAAATTCCTCTCCTTCCTCGGTGTTTATGGCCTTCAAATATCTGTAATATTTGCAGTCTGTTATGTTTCCCCTCATAATAGTCAAGCTATGCATATTTAGCTCTCTTAAACTGTCCTTCTGAGTCAGTCTCCAGTTATACTTGTTGCTCTTCTGCCTCTAATTTATGTATATCTTTCTGATTATGAGTTGCTCGGAACTGAATTAAGTATTTTAAGCATGTTCATGTACATGTGTGAGAGATGATTTCTCTCTTTCCATGCTACAATAGCCATTGATCCTTCTAATTTTTTCCATTCCCTGTGCAAAATAAATTTTATGTGCACCAAGACATGTGCACATATATGTGCACCATTAGCAGAAACACATGCTGCTGGCTGTGAATTCTCTGCGAATCAGCTGGGTCGGCATTACAGTCTCTCCTGAGTGGCCACCCAAGTGCTCAGCTTACAGGGAACACTGGTAATAGCCCCAATCTGCCACTTCTGGGATCACTTTGCAAGGGAACTCTAACACAAGTCTTTAAGGATAGAAGATTTCTCTTGCATAGGGAAGATCCTAGGGTGGAATCTAATTTACTGTCCACTTTCTTAGCCCAGGTTTCTGTTTCAACATTTACAACCTGCCTCTCTGCATCTCATTCAGAGATCACCACCAGAGGAAACGGAACATAGCTGGAGTAGACTTGGACCATGTTGACTTCAGGCCATTGTCAGTTGGCACAACTTAAAACAGCCCAAAGGATGCTCTAATTTACTTCAGGAAGTGATCCAGCTCCAGCACAGTCTAGAATCAAGCAAACACAAAGGGACCTCTCCCCCTTGCAGTGCACCCTGAGCTGGGCTGCATTATTAGCCACAGTCCAGGACTGGTCCTAATGTCTCTATATGCAGCCCAATATTATACTGGCTTCTTTTGCTGCCACAGGCTTATTGCAAACTTATGTCTAATTTACTGTCCACTTTCTTAGCCCAGGTTTCTTTCAGCAGCACTGCTTCTCCTATTCTCCCCTCCCATTGACTATCTGTGCGCCTGATTACTTTTCTCCCCGTGGAGTAGCTGGCAGTTTTCAAAGTTGATTTTCTTTGTTATTTTCTGGCAGTGTTTCCAGTTTCCCTGGTTCTTTTCTGTTGTTTTTCTGCTGTCACTGAGGTATGCAACTTTTCTCACTCTAGTATCATCTGAGAATCTTAATGAGCTTCTGCTCCTCTTTCAGAGCAGAATGAGGATGTTAAAGAGTGGACCTAACGTTTACCCCTGTGATAGCACACTAGACCGCTCACCCAAACTTGATATATTGTCAGTAGCATTATTTTGTGTTTATTGACATTGTCCGTTTTCATTCCATATGATTGTGTTCATACCCAAGCTGAAGTGAATTAATTTCATGAGTAAGATTTTGTGAGCTGCTCTGCTCTGTCAACTGATTATAATCCAGATACATTACATGTACTGCCTTCCCTTCATCCATTAATTTTATACTTCTATAAAAAGATAATCAGGTTTTTCTGGCAGTATCTGGCCTTTCTAAATGAGAGCAGCTTTTAAACTTATTCCCCTATTTTATAGATCAGAGCATCTTAGACTGTGGTCTCTGAACCAGAAGTATTAACAGAGCAGGGTTGGTATGTGTTGCAGAAAACAGGCTGGCCAAATGGTGCTGTGTTCCCCTTTTTTGCTTCTAGTGGCTACATTTCATTACAGCAAACACACACATATTAAATGCATGCCTAATATGGCCCTTCTTTGTAGCCAGTTGCTAGAGTGGCTCCAGTGATGTTATGTTATCACAAATGGAAGGGAATGTGGTCCATGCAATGGTGAATGGGAAGTGAGGGGATCCACACTTTAGCGAATGGGATAAGAGGTATCCACAGGCAAATCTCTGCATTAAGATGTGGGCCACCTACACAAATGATTGAGTACCTTAATTGTAGACGGTTAGAACCATGCTGTCCCTGATGTTTGTGCAGGTGCATAGTAGAGGGAATGATGTCACAAGGAGCTCCCCTCCAACACCACAACCACCTTCCATAGCCAAAGAACCTACCTGGTGGGCTTGTAGTTCCAGGATCCTGGAGCACAGGGACTGCTCCCTCCACTCAACCTCTCAAGGTGATACATTTCCCACGTAGGAGGAAGGAGGAGATCGGGCTATAGAATCAACCACCCTCTTCCTCACTGTAGAGTTCGCTTTCCCTGAGTTCCCTTAACAGCTGCTCTGCACATTGCCTCCTACTCAGCCCTGTGCAGAGCTGGGTGCTGCTGTTCTGCTGCTGAATAGTAAACTTGACAGAAATTAAAATGCAGTTTTGGAGTGACAGAAACTCTGCCTGAATTGGGTCAGATTTGGTGAATCGTTTTAGCTGGAAAAAATTAGAGAGTTTGTTTTTAAGTCAAATTAGACCCATTTCATCTGACACTGGCATTTTGAATCAACCGGAACAAAATGTTTTCCATGTTCTTTTTGGACAAGAAACAACAAACGTTTCCGTTTTGATTTGAAGGGAAACATACCAAGGGGAAGAGAAAGCCAGGCTGCCTGCCTCCTAGAATGGTAAGAACTAGGGACTCTCCTGTCCAGAGTCAGTTGAGAGGCCTTCTTAAAGGGGACCTTGTTTTGTTTTGTTTTTCCTTCCCTGTCTTGGAGCCTGTGCTGTAATCCCCCATGTACCTCTTCTCCCAACCAATTTTCATTTAATCTTTCTCTGTCTGAGTGTAGTCTTTGAGGGGGGCATCTTTGTATGCTTAATTGGGAAGGTGTGAGCTGAAATGGGGATTGTTGTTATTCAGGGAGATGTTAATGGCTGCCATCAGCTGGTTCTTTGATCTATAGACAGTTACAGAGCTGATTGAATCTGCCTACTTTTCTAACCAGGTGTCAGGGGCTCTGCATGTGTCCGACTACCCCCTTTTGTTTTTTCATATTTTCACCAAAATCAACAGGGTTCTGCCTAGAGGGGTGTGTCTAGACTACAGGGTTTTGTTGACAAAAGTGGACTTTTGTCGACAAAATTATACCTGTGTCTACACTACCGCCGAGTTCTGTCGACATAACGTCGACAGAACTCGGCAGTTTTGTCGACGGCAGTAAACCTCGTTCTACGAGGAATAACGCCTTTTGTCGACAGAGTTCTGTCGACAGAAGGCGTTATTGCATCTACGCTGTCCTTTGCATCTACACTCTCATGTCGACAAAGCGGCTTGCTTTGTCAGCAGAACTGGATGTAGTCTAGATGCTCTTTGTCGACAGAGGCTTTGTCAACAGTATCTGTCGACAGAGGCTTTGTCGACCGTATCTGTCGACAAAGCCTCTGTCGACAAAAGCCTGTAGTCTAGACGTACCCTAGATGCCTAGCATAGTCCCTGCAATGTTGGAATTGATTCGACGTGGCATTCAAAAGTTGCCACATTTCAGACAGAAATGCCATTAGTTGAACTTTACTCAGCTAACAAATGCCAGGATTTATCTTCTTTCCTTCTTTCCTTCCTTCCTTCCTTCTTGGTACTACATTTGTTTTTCATTATTTTCTCAATACCTGTCTCAGTGACCTATGGCTTCTCAAAATTATCATTGGGATAGTAAGTTATTTGCTTTGAATTTCTCAGATGAAAGTTGCTCAAAATATGTACAACTAATTGTTCATTTTTACAGTATTTATCACATTAACTTTTTACCCAGTGAATGTGGGCAGTGAATATCGAGAGTCAAGTTCATCATTTAACAATGGATACAATGAAGATGTCTCCCTTGGATTTTTTAACAATATTCATATCAATATTCAGTGAAAATTATTGTTAACATTGTTTCCTTAAATCCTCTTATCTTGAAAAAATCTCCCAATTATTGATCCCATGAAAATCTTGTGAAATAAATCAGAGACATCTGTTCCAAGTAGCCAAATCCTGAGAACTGGGTCTGGGTAGTGACAAACTTTTTTCTAGTTTATTCTTATGTCGCCCTAAGAACCACTCAATAACCTTTTGGCAAAGGGTTTACTACCACTTAACAGCAACTCCTATCAAGCCTGACAAAATCACTACACCTAATACATTGCTGGCATGGTATTTATACAGGATATCTATAAAGGATATTGTGTAAGATATCAAATGAAAGCTAGTGATATGCCAGCCATCAGAAGCATTGTGTGATATATGTGTGAATGGTGTATAAAGAGTTATGTATGCGTGCTGGAAACATATTCCTGAAATATGTGTTAGAGGAAGAGTTGAAAAACAAATTTGTCTTTGACAAATGGATATTGCCTGGATCTCAAATGCAAATTAACCAGGGTGAGACAGAGACAATCAGCTGTTCATTTTGCACCCAGGATAAACACTAGTTACCAGGAGGACGAGAACATAAGACCATAAGAATGGCCATACTGGGTCAGACCAAAGGTTCATCTAGCCTAGTATCCTGTCTGCCAGCAGTGACCAATGCCAGATGCCCCAAAGGGAGTGAATACAACAGGTAATCATCACGTGATCTCTCTCCTGTCATCCATTTCCAGACAAACAGAGGCTAGGGACACCATTCCTACCCATCCTGGCTAATAGCCATTGATGGACCTAACCTCCATGAATTTATCTAGCTCTTTTTTTGAACCCTGTTAAAGTCCTAATCTTCACAATATTCTTTGGCAAGGAGTTCCAGAGGTTGACTGTGCATTGTGTGAAGAAAAACTTCCTTTTGTTTGTTTTAAAACTGCTACCTATGAATTTCATTTGGTGGCCCCTAGTTCTTATGTTATGGGAACAAGTACATAACTTTACCTTATTCACTTTTTCCACACCAGTTATGATTTTATAGACCCTCTATCATATCCCCCCTTAGTCTCCTTTTTTCTAAGCCGAAAAGTCCAGGTCTTTTAAATCTCTCTTCATACAGGATCCATTCCAAACCCCTAATTATTTTTGTTGCACTTTTCTGAACCTTTTCTAATACCAATACCTCTTTTTTGAGATGAGGTGACCACATCTGTATGCAGTATTCAAGATATGGGTGTACCATGGTTTTATATAGAGGCAATAGGATATTCTCTGTCTTATTCTCTATCTCTTTTTTAATGATTCCTAACATTTGGTTTGCTTTTTTGACTGCTGCTGCACATTGAGTGGCTGTTTTCAGAGAGCTCTCCACAGTGACTCCAAGATCTCTCTCTTGAGTAGTTATAGCTGAATTAGTTCCCATCATATTGTATGTATAGTTGGGGTTATTTTTTCCAATGTGCATTACTTTACATTTATCAACATTAAATTTCATTTGCCATTTTGTTGCCCAGTCACTTAGTTTGGTGAAATCTTTTTGAAGCTCTTTACAGTCTGCTGTGGTCTTAACTGTCTTGAGCAGTTTGGTATCATCTGCAAATTTTGACACCTCACTGTTTACCCTTTTCTCAAGATCATTTATAAATAAGTTGAATAGGATTGGTCCCAGGACAGACCCTTGGGGAAACCACTATTTACCTCTCAATTCTGAAAATTCACTATTTATTCCTACCCTCTGTTTCCTGTGTTTTAACCAGTTATCAATCCGTGAAAGGACCTTTCCTCTTATCCTCTGATAATTTATTTAACTTAAGAGCCTTTGGAGAGGGACCTTGTCAAAGGCTTTCCGGAAATCTAAGTATACTATATCCACTGGATCCCCCTTTTTTGTTGACCCCCTCAAAGAACTCTAGTAGATTAGTAAGGCATGATTTCCCTTTACAGAAACCATGTTGACTTTCCCCCAACAAATTATGTTCCGCTATCTGTCTGACAATTTTATTCTTTACTATAGTTTCATCTAATTTGCCCGGTACTGACATTAGACTTACCAGTCTATAATTGCCAGGATCATTCCTATAGCCCTTTTAAAATATTGGCATCATGTTATCTATCTTCCAATCATTAGGTACGGAAACTGATTTAAAGGATAGGTTATACACCCCAGTTAATAGTTCAGCAATTTCCCATTTGAGTTCATTCAGAACTTTTGGGTGAATGCCATCTGGTCCCGGTGACTTGTTACTGTTAAGATTATCAATTTGTTCCAAAACCTCCTCTAATGCCACCTCCATCTGGGATAATTCCTCAGATTTGTCACCTAAAAAGAATGGAGATTCAGGTTTGGGCATCTCTCTAATATCCTCAGCTGTGAAGACTGAGGAAACAGAATGGTGTCAGCTCATGGGAGTGCAGACAGCAGGGAAGAATAACTTTAGGGATACACTTCTAAGGTTTATTGGACTAAAAAGAAAGAGAGAAAACTCCTTTGTTGTCCATCACATAGGGGATGAGGAGGCCAGCACTCTCTGTATCTGTGAACAGTGGATCTCCTGCCATCAAGATGGGTGATGCTGAAAGGTTACTTTAGATGAAAGACTTACCTTAGGCAGGGATTGCTGCCTGTTGAGTTAAATCACACTCACCAGGAAGTGTGGTTATACTTTCTGTTTTATTGGTAACCATTTTCTCTTTCTATTATCTCTTCTGAGTATCACCGAAATCTCTGCTCTTTATTAGTTGATTTATTTTTGTTATAAATTCACTTCAGTGTTGTTATATTACAAAGAGGTGTGAGTCTTCAGCTGAGCCAACTGGCTGCTGTGGATCTACCTCTTTGGAGACAGCGGACATGGTAATTTCTCCAGTGCCAAGAGCTGGATGTTTTAGAAGGGGCTTGGGAATTGAGGGAACCAAGGGTTTATCTGCAAGGCAAGGAAAGGACTGGCAGAGTCACAAGTTTGTTGGACTGGTTGACAGAATGCAGTGTCAGGAAGCTGACACATGATTTAGCAGCAGCATTTCTCTCTCTCTCTCGCTCGCTCAGGTGAGGGAGAAGGGGGGGGAATTAACAAGCTGACCTACAGGATGCCCCAAGAAGGCATCACATCTTGTCCTTCTCCAATAATAATACACAAATCATCTTAGAAAAATTAAAGGAGAAAGGACTGAAATTTTATCTTTTATGTTTATTACTGTAGTGCCTAGACCAGGACTCCATTGTGCTGTACAAATACAAAACAAAAACATTCCTGCATGAGCGGGTTAACAATCTGAGTATAAGACAAGAGAGAGCAGATAGGTACAAATAGATGGGGGAGTGCATATAAGTAATGAGATATTTTGGTGAAGATGGGAAATGCAGATGTTTAAGGAGAGCATCTCCCAACCAGGTGAGACAGCATGGGAGAAAACACAGAAGTGTTTGAAAATGTAATACAGGGGCAGTAGAGGCTGGCATGTTGGGTCAATCAGCGGTGAGCATCAGCAGCTCAACGGCAAATGGGAGTTATCTGTCTCCTCAGGCTCCCTTGGCTCTCCCAGCTGCCAACCAGAATGTCTCTCCTTTGCAAGATATGCCCATAGTGCTTTTCTCTTCCTGCATGTGATTTCCTGAGTGAGGTAACACCTGCTGCCATCTCTCTGCTTTCAGTCTTCATGTTACTCCAACAATTACTCTGATCTCAAAAGGGTTATCCAGCTCATATCGCTGCATGTTTTTCTCATGCCACTCGAACTTTAAATCTGTGCGCTGAAAGCAGCCAATCTTTCCCAGAATTACTTCTCCTGGAAGACAGAAAGGTGCCTATATCTCCACAAGTAGAAAGGCTCCCCTATAGCTCTCAGTTCCTTAGTCATTATTTCGTGTGTACATCTCCCTGTCTCATAAAACACACACCTTCCAGCTCGGACTTGAAATGAGATGACGAATCAATGAAGCAGAGAGATGCTAGAAAGTAACTGGACCTGGCAGAAGCTTCAGGGGAGCAGGATCCCTCAGTGACAACAGCCATGAGATTATTTAAAAGACAGAGGAGAGGACAGAGGGAGTAAAGTCAGAGTGAGGCAGTATAGACAGTGATGTCAAACCTGTGGCCAGAGGAGACCCTGAGTGCATTGATGCACCATCCCATGTCCTTGTTCCAGTGCTGCTTGGTTTGGAGTAAGAGCGACAATATGGTGACTCAGAAAACTTGAGCCTCCATAGGGAAAACGTAAATTTCGAACAAATGGCTGACTGGTCCCCTTACCATGTAGACTGGAAGCCTTCCCCCCTCTTCATGGTAAAGCGTTTGAGGTTCATTGTGAAAGAGAAGGTCATACATGAAATCTTGGGCCTGGTAAGTAGGCACCCAAATGAGTTGCCTTTCAGGGTGCTCTAGATTTGTTTGAAACCATATTGAGAAAATTCTCTGTATTAAAAGATTAACTGCTTTCACCTAACCACCCTGGGACAACAAAGAACAGTGTGCCAGGATAGCCTGCCAATGCAGCTGCTTGGGTCTGGCATCTCTTGCTGTGAGGCCTGGTTTGGAGCGTTCCCAGAATTAAATTGCTGGCACTCGCTGCATGAGTAATGAGCCAGAGCACAGTCTTGGTTGCCTCTGTTTTGTACTACTTTGGTAGGATCTCCTAAGCTCCCTCGCTCTCCCTACGCCACCCATTAGAGTCACAATTAGTGACCATGCATATTACATTCTACTTTTCTTCTCAGTGAAGGGCATCACTCAGTGCTCATGTTATTTTGTCTTTCACCAGCCTGATTTAGCTAAAGGTCACAGATGAGTGTGCTAGCCACCACTTGGATTGTTCTATGTTATCGTTAGTCAGGATGATAAGATAAATTATTAAGAATGACCTGCCAGCCTGTCAGCTGCCTATTATTAAGGGATTTGTGTATGTCTGTGTGTACGTGCACACAAGTGCAAGAGAACGAATCCGTGCTTGCGGCCAAACCTCCCTGGGATGTGAGCTGAGTTGATCTGACAAGCCCAAGGAGTCATCCCAATGGCTCCATTTTCCCACTACGTCAGCTCCCACCAATAAAAAACTTCTGAAATCACTGAGACAATTCATTCCTGTAACTCCAGGTCACACACAGAGATAGACAAGCAATTTTCTACTCTCCAGTCATGAGATTAAGGCAGCGGTTCTCAAACTGCAGGTTGGGACCCCAAAATGGGTTGCAACCCTGTTTTAATGGGGTCACCAGGGTGGGTGTAGACTGGCTGGGGCCTGAGGCTAAAGCTGAAACCCAAGGGCTTCAGCCCTGGATGGCAGGACTCAGGCTTTGGCTTTGGGTGTCAGAGCTGAGATTACAGGCCTCCTGCTTGGGACTGAAGCCCTTGGGCTTGGGCCCCCACACTCAGGGCAGCAGGGCTTTGGCTTTGGTTCCCCACCTGGGGGGTGGGCAGGGCTCAGGCAGGCTCAGGCTGCAGTCCCCTTTTCTGGTCACATAATAATTATTGTTGTTAAAAGTGGGCCTCAGCGCAATAAGTTTGAGGACCCCTGGATTAAGGACAATCTCTGATAAAGGGACTCCACACAGCCTCATCAAAACTTTTGAAAAGTGGGCAGTGTTTCATCCGAAATCAAAGGAGAGTTTAACCCCAAAGCAGACCCCAGTTACAGGCTTGTCTGTGAAAGAGCTTAACTTGTGGCAGGAAGTCCCACTCCTTCACCAAATGTTACTGGTTTGATTTCTTTCTCTGAAAGTGACCCTTTTGGAGCACAAAACACAGCCTCAGTCATAGAATCCTAGGGCTGGAAGAAACCTCAAGATGTCATCGAGTGCAACCCCCTGCCCAAAGCAGGACCAACCCCAACTAAATCATCTCAGCCAGGGCTTTGTCAAGGCAAGACTTAAAAACCTGTAGGGATGGAGATTTTACTGCCTCCCTAGGTAACCCATTCCAGTACTTCACCACCCTCCTAGTGAAATAGTTTTCCCTAATATCCGACCTAGACCTCCCCCAGTCATCTTCTCCTCACTGCTTTTACTCTCATTAAAAGGATCTATCACCTGGGATCTCTGCCAGAAGGGATCACCAGAGGGACAGACACAATGGGCCAAATCCCTCCTTGGGATAAGCCCACGTAAGTCAGTGGAGTTACACAATGGATGAAAGCTTCAGAGGGGTAGCCGAGTTAGGCTGTACAGGATAAACTTAAAAAACAACAAATAGTCTGGTAGCACTTTAAAGACTAACAAAACATGTAGATGGTGTGGGCTGTACCCACGAAAGCTCATGATACCATCTACATGTTTTGTTAGTCTTTAAAGTGCTACTAGACTATTTGTTGTTTTTTAAGTTTACAATGGATGAAGTTAGCCAAAGAAGCCTGCTTCTTTGCCAGGGCAGATTGCCCATCCCCTTCTGGTTTGGAGACAAGCTCAAGTAAAGCCTTTTCTTTATCCCCTTATATAGGAAACACGTGTTTTGGATTCCTTATTAGAGGTAAACTATAAGAAACTTTGCAAATGTAAAAAAAAAAATGGAATCCCCAAACCACAACAATGCTCACGTAGTTTTAAACAGGACAAATAAATCCATTTTATAAGACGGGGTAGAGGGCTGGCCAGCTCACGGGATTGGTAATGGGATAAGGATCCTTTCTTGTCTGGATTACTGCTTCAAATTTAGGCCAAGTTAGTAGGCTGTGCAGGTTGTCATCTGGTGGCTGGATAGTGTCCTAAGTGAAAGTTTTAGTGTCCACTGTATAATAGGGACCTGTAGTGGCAGTCTTTGGCGACACTAAGGAAATGAGAACCCCAGGAGCAGCTGTTGCAGAAATCTCCCTCCTCCTCCAGTAGTTCAGTTTACAGGGCGCAAGTGACATAGCTTAAGGATGAGTTTACTACCACCAGAGGATGAATGGCAGGGCTTGCTTTACTGAACAGATGCTTGTTATCCTTTGGTGTTTGGACATGAATCCCACATCTCAAGCTGTGTGGCTGCGAGGGCCACTCTTGCCATTAGGGTCAACCCCTTCGTTCCCTTCACTGTACTGGTCAAGACTCCTGTGTGGAGTTAAACTTTCTTAGCCTGGCTGTTGCTGTGCCTCTGGTCTGTTCCTTGGACTGATCCTTAGTCACAGGTTCAGGCTGCACTCGGCCTGTTTCCCCCCCCAGTCGCCACAGCAAAGCCAAATGTGTTCCGGCCTTAGCCTTATCTATCCTTTCTCCAGTCTTGTCCGTGCCAGCTGAGCTATGGCTGCAACCCAGTCTCTTGTTCCTACTCGAGCAGGGCTGAATTCCTGCTTTGGGGTAACATTGCTCTTCTCCAATGAGAGGTGGGATGGCAGCAGGAAGTCGGGCTGGGATTACTGCCCGGTCCCCTATCTAGCCAGCCCTCTGAGGCCAGCTACCCTTTCTGTCCACCCCCTCATCAATCAGAACCTTTCATGTGTGGGCTGTTGATCTGTGGAGCGAAGGCTCCACAGAAGGTTGCTAGCTCCTGGGTGGAATATTTGGGGCACCAATGCCCATTGCTGGCTATAGTTTTATTTTGTGGGGCAGGGAGCTGAGTTCAGAGAGTGATATGATTTGGTTAGACTAAAGGGACTAATATCACAATGCTATTGCAATGCGTGATTGTGTAACTGAGCCAAGGTGACTTTATCTCAGTCTAATTCACTTTTCAATCTCATTTGTGCTTTGCATACTCCAGGGGATGTATCTGTCCTCCCTTCCCCACTCCTGGTTTAAACAATCTCTGTGATGCTATTTTGATCGAGTTCTTGTTTGCTGAATAATAATAATAAAAAAAGTCTGGCTCCTTAGTGCAGAACAATGCTAGAATTTTTGAAGCCGTTGGTTCGTTTCCTCTTTCCCAGAAGGCTAAAGGGAGGGCTCATTTGGTTTGGAAACACATTTCAGGGAATGAAATGAGGTAAAATCCAACGGCAGTAGGATAAAGTGGAACAAATGAAAATTTGAGTGAAATATTAGCAGACATAACTCTGAGGCCGCCTCGATTGTAGAACATGCTCTGGAAAGAAATAGGGAATGCTTTTTCATTTGAGTCATTAAAAATAGCCTGGGCAAAGCTCTCATGAATATGCTGTGGAGATCAATTCTACCTCTGGCCTCTGCGATGCTAGTAACTGAAGAAAAAAAATGTGTAGATGTCTGAGGTGTTGTCGATCAAGTGAGAAAAGAAATAAGATGCCCAGGAAAAGGAGGACAGGTATTCACTATTTATTTTGGGTTGATCACCTCTGTAAGAAATCCTGTCTCCTTGTGCTCTCCCTTGATTCCACAGGAACATGACTGGAATTGTTGTGTGCAGCAGCTATTGGTCTCAGCATCCAGTTTTACTCTGGGGCGCTTTAGGCTGCAAAGTAATGGCTAAGAAGGTGCTTTGGAAATTTCTCTCACTCCAGTTGCCAGAGTTAATACACATGAGAGATTAGGTTTTGGGAAAATCTGCAGATCTAAGCTCTTGACCTTAATGACTGTGGCATCCGTAGTAAAACATAAGAGGCATCATGGCCATATTCATTAGGCAGAATGAGAAACCATCTTAATGAAGGTGAAGCTTTTCATTTAGATGTTTGTCATCAGGTTTATCTGTCCCATCTCAGCCTCTTGGCCAGATGTATGTGTTGTCCAAGTGCCTCTTAAGAGGGGATTATTCAAAATCATTTCCCCTTCTACAAAAGGAACTTGATTCCAAATAGAGAAATTGTATCATCATCTTAAAGTGCACCAAGCTTTTAAAAATGGTGAGATCTGCATAGTGAAGTATCTCAGTGTAGTTGTTGGAGCCAAATAACCTCAAACTTCAGAGGATTTTGGATCCAGATCTGGGCCCAAACCCCAACTTGGAAGCTTGGGCCCATCTTTTATAGTTCGACAGCTCTAAGCAAACCTTTAAAACAAAATGCCAGCAAGTTACAGGAAACATGCTGTACTATTTCATTGCATTAACTGATGTCTCTGCTCTGTAGCTATATTATAACTAGCAAGTGTTGTTAATTGCTATTTCTATACTAGTGAATAGTAACTGTTAGTATTCATTAATGAATGTGAATGTTTGAGTCAATGGAAAACCAAATTGCCAGCCAGACCGTGAAAGTGCGTATATAATTCATTTTAGAAGGGTTTTAAATTAGTGATCAAATGCTATGTTTGTAGGAACAAGTGCATACTTAAATATGGGATATTGGAACTGATTTTGCTCTCAGTGTCAAAGGTATAAAGGTGTCAGTCGGGAATGACTCCCATTAAGGCCAATGTAATTACAACACAGTGAAGCTGGTGTGAGCGTCAAGTGAGGCCCATTAGATATGCTATACTGTGTATGTCCAATTAATAAGTGAACGGCAGCTGTGGATTGCAATGACATTAATCCCTGAAACTAGCTCTCTCCCCAGATGACATCATAGCACTTGAAATCACCTGGAAAGCTTTGCTAAGAGCCTCCAGATTAAAACAGAATGGAGCTGATGACAGGTTCTATTTTAGGTGGGGCCCTTGACTTTGAAACTCACTCCCCTAGTGGTCCAGCAGAGCCCATCTGTTATGAATATCAGTTCACATTGTATTGGGAAATGGGGATGGATGAGAGTTAATGATGGTTGGCTAAAAAGAACTTGGATCAGTTTTTGCAGTGTTACCTGCTCTTGCAATATTACCACAGGTCTAACAATATTTGGTGCTTTTATTATTGCTCCTGCTCTTGGAGGCAAGTGATTTTGTGAGAATAGCAGCTTTTGGGTGGAAGGAAGGAAGGAAGGAAGGACCGACCTCATAATTTCAGAGGAAGGCTTGAAAATATGAACCAAATGTACTACAAAGGCTGAGAAACCAGATGGCAAAGAAAAATAACCAGATATGTATTTTTTTTTATTTTAATCTCATGATTCTGTGACCTCACTTGTGATTTTTGAATGCTTGGAGTTAGCAATACTATATATGGGGTTGAAATAATTTCTCCATAAGTTTTTCATTTATTTAACACAGTATGGGACATCAACAGGATAGAGAAAAAGCAGGAGGATGTGTGTGTGACATATATGCCCCAAAGGTCTTTGGGTGGGAAACAGGGCAGGAAGAATCTTAGTTTTTTTCCAGAGATATAATCTTTTCTTCTCATCCTGCCTCTGACCCAGAAGCAAAGTTGCAGGTTCTTGCAGAAGCTGTATCCAGCCCATCACAAGTGGAAGTCAAACTTTGAGGGGGAACTCAATGGTAGGTATCCTTGAGGAGTCCCCTCTCCCTGGTTCTTCCCAGACAGCAGCCTGGGCATGAGCACAGCAAGTAGTTTCCAAAAGAAAATGCACTGAATATTTTGCTCTTTGCTTTGTATGATCAGCCATTAACACTGCATGGTGACTGAGGAAATTAAATGCAGGGTTGTTCTCTCTCCTGGCATGTGCTGGAAGGTGCTGAAGGAGGTGACTCTACTTATGGTAAATGACACTGTCTGCCCCCTCTGAGGTAGACTGGCATAGATTTCATAGCCTTCCTTTGTTTGTTTAAACTTGACAAAATGAACAGCATGAGCTTCCTTCCTAAACAGAGGCTCTTTGCCGCCATTGGGAAATGGAGTACATTCTGCAGAATTTCAGAATCCAGAGACTTTACACCATATTACTTCAGCACCAACAATCTTGTTTTGTGTGGTGCCCCCTCTGAAAGATGGCACTGCTTCTGCTCCCAGACAAGTTGATAACAAAACTCCCATTTACTTTGTGTGGAATAGTTCAAAGCTTCTGATGGTTGCAATAAAATAAGTTGTATTTAAACCTTTTTAAAATGACTTATGATGGCTGCTGAAATCCCACATCTGGCTAGCAGTAGCACAGCAGAATTGCAGCTGAAGCAGCCTTGCCCCTTTCCCATGAAGATACTAACTAGCAGTAACAAGTGGACACCATTGCAAATATTTTCATTAACCTCACCAAGCCCGCCTGTTCAATTGGATGATAATCAGCACTATAGGCTACAGATTATGCTTATAGATCACAAGGGTCACTGGGATGGGGATGCGACATTTGGGTGCCTGCTTCTGCATAGCCAGTTGAAGGGAGGAGAAGTTTAAGAAGTAATCTGCAGAGCAGTGAGGACAAAGCTATGAGTTGAAGTCTTTTGCGGAGCCTGGAAAGTGAGGATGAGGTCTCTTGCCTGTGGCCAATGTCCATTTCTATACTGCTCTTGTTATATTCTAATAAATCAATTCAGATCAGTTGCATCTATGATAACCTACTCCAAGCCCACAGCCTGCAGCCAGTGAAATATATTTCTCCCTTCAGTGCACCATGGTATAGTGTAAATAATTATGTTTTATATTTCAATTCCACCACCCAGAAAAATAAAATACTCAGAAATTTCCCCAAACAGAAATTAAATGCAAGCCACTTAATTACTAGCAAGTAAACAGAGTGAGTCTTCCTCCTTAAAATACCTGCACACATTCATAATTAACTAATTAAGCCACCATATAAATGATTATTCAGTATAAGAGACAGATAGGCAGGGAAAGAAGAGAAGACATTACCGGCAAACACATTTCTTTCTTCACGAAAGGTAATGAATCGTTACGGGCGAGACAATGAGCAGAAAATAAGAAAAATCACGGCAATAATTAACTTAACAATGTCTCCAGTTAAACCAACCAGTCCGTCTCAGTGATGGAAGGCCACATATGAGATGTTCAACTGTTTCTCGGAATGTTGGTCTCCCTGGCCCGAATCCACAAACATATTTAGGCTCCTACCTTCCATGGAAATCAATTATAATTGGGAATGAGATGGGAGTTCCAGATTCTGTCCCTGGTACTAATACGGGAATCACTCTGTACAGCTTGGACAAGCCCCACAGGTCAAAATATTCAACAGGGGGCACCTAATGTTGAGAATCAAACTCCATATTTGTGCCCAGACTACAAGTGGGCCTTGCACAGCTGCACAAGGGCTGCTCCCATTGACAGCCCCAAAACTGAGTGTTTTTCTGTCAGAGGTGAATAACTGTAGTTCAGTATTTGTGCAAGCAAACATAGGGACAAACACCATCAGGTAAATAATCAGAGGCGCACTGGGTTTTAACTATACATATCTTAGGCGCAGGAAACTACTGTAGTATCTCAGATAGCTATGTGACAAATACTGATTTATTCATGGTGACCACTGTATCTGGAATGGTCAATGCTGAGCGCTTAATGGTGCCCATTCTAATTCACTCTAATATCAACACACAGTATTTTATAATGTTGACAGCGTTTATTTTTATATAAGGATAAGCTCAATCAGAAATCCTCATTATATTTACAATGAATATACCTGCTCTTCAAATTGGGAGCTCTGCTAGCTCAAAACCTATATCTATTTGCCTTATATTTTTATACAATGCTTGCCATGGGAGGCTTACTTCAAAGCACTTCCTAGGAAATAGATCATACAATAAATAAAAATAAAACTGTTTAATTTCAAACATGTTCAAATTAATGAATCAGGCACTAGAATCTTGATCACATCAACCATGAGATTGTAGGAAACAACATCAGTCAGCGGAGACTTATCTGCAAGAGAAATAAACAAGAGACGTGAGAGAGAGGAAATATTGAGAATCCTCATCACTAGACTATTTCAGCACCTTTCATAAGCCAAAAGATGGCAGTGATCTTTCTCTTTCTTCCCTGCCACATTGCCATCAAAAAGCATAGAGGTCTGGATGGATTCCCTCTGCTTTAATGACTCTCCCAGATAGGCATCATTGTTTCTTTTTCTGGTTATTTAGTATTCATTAGAAATAATTCAGTTGAGAGACAGCAGGACAAAGGGAGATGTTACCTCTTTGCTAGCAATCCATGGAAAACTAAAGAGGGAAATATTCTCAAACTGGCTGAAAACCACAGATGGTCCAAATGGATTATGGAGACAAAAGTATGAAGTCAGATTAATTATTTTCCATCATTGTAAACTAGTCTTTCTCCCAGCCCCTATTGTAATGCAGCAAAGTACACAGATAACAACTGCCTCTCTTTCTATAAGCTTAACCAATTTTTATAAGACATTTGTGTGTTTTGAAATCGGAACTGCTGCCATTTTTACAATTATTTGTGATGTAATGAAATGGTAACATCTCTAGACGAGCTTCACTGAGATGCCAAATGAAGTGTATGCCCTTCAGATTTCATTGTTTTGAAAAATTGGGCTGAGTGTGTGAGCCTGGATTACCTGCATTAAACAATAAGTTACAATGATCTCCTAATAATTGTGCTACTCTGCTCTATGTCTGAGATGTTGTAATAATGGGAAAGGAAATGTCCTCTGTTTAGAAAACATTTAGCAAAAAGAATCTTTGGTGATTAGAGGGGAAAAATAGAAATTGATAATGAAAGCCGATGAAGAGGAGCAGCCATCCGGTGCTGCTTGTGGAATACTGTGGCACTCGGTAAGCACTTAGTGAGAATTTTTTATTGGAAGGGGTTGCTCTATTCCATGACCATAACTGTGCAGAGAGTTTGACCAATGAAAACATGTTAGATCAATTTGGGGCTGTCACTGGAAACTATCTGAGAGGGATGAAGGCTCATAAAAAGGCTTATAAAAATCACACATGTATCTGTTGCAAATGCAGTTATTTTAAAGTCACTTGTGAAATGTGCAGATCTGTGCTGATCCTTGCAAACAGTGAGCCTGCTTCTGTTCCTCCTGAAGTCAATTGAACCTACAGGGGGCTCAGCACATTTGAAAGTCGAGCCACGTAGTCAGGTGCCTAAATATAAATTTAGAAGGCTCGTAGACTTTAAGGCCAGAAGGGGCCACCATAATTATCTAATCTGACCTCCTGCACATTGCATGCCAAGAACCTTGCCTATCTACTCCTATAATTGACCCATAAGAGAAGCCTTTCTTTAGGCAGTTGTTTTTGATAATACTGTCTGATTTATTGGTGTGCCCAAGCTGTGCTCATCACAGGCTTCAGGTGTCAGGGGAAAAGGTGTTGGTGTCCATCTTAGTGCTTCTGGTGTTCTGGGAATGGCCAGGGAATGGTTTTGCCCATGATGCAGGTCAGGGTTGTCTGTGGGCCCAAAGGACCATTCCAGCAGCTGGGAAATGTTGCTCCCTTTTATGTAACTGTGCTTTCTATGTAGTTCCTCTCTTAGGCCCTGCACTGGGTATGTGATTCCAGACCATGCAGTGATTCCCTCTATCTGAGACATTACTCAGATAGCTAATTTCACCAGCATTCCAGTCCATTTGTGCTGTTGCAAAGCAGCTATAGTGCACCAGTGATTTGAGCCTTCTGTTTTCTCCCAAGTTCTAGGTCTAAAGCTATTGTTAGTACTAATCCTTAGCTGTCAGCGTGCATTCTTTATGCAGAGAGACACTAACATGAAACAGCAGGTAGAGGAGGAAAGAGCACAAAGCAAACACAACGTCGCATCATTACACAAGTGGCACTCAGCGGTCAAAGAAGAACTCCCCATTGGGACGTGCCTAAGGCAAGGCTTGGTGAAGTGCAATGCGGCGAAGCCTTATTACCTTGCTCTGGGACAGGAATGGCGGAAATAAAGAATTTTTTCTTTATTTCAAGTCGGAAGAAGGAAAGGTAGTGTGACAACAGTGGAAGCCTTATAGGGGGAAAGGACAGGAGGCCAGGAGATTAATTCAATATATAATCTGGCATCCGTGACTGGGATTTGTGGAAGAATATCTAAGCATAGTTTTAGTGCTGGGACTGCCTTTCCTGATTCCCATTGTCTTGTCCCTTCGTCAAGCTTCTCACGAGTCCGAAACCTTCTGTCCCCAAAGTTTACATGCTTTGTATCCAGTTTGCATGTCTTGCATAATGTCTTTGTGCTCATGTTGATGAAAAGCAACCATGAGTCAGTCTGCTCCATCAGTAAACTACCTTCATGCCTTGGAAACCTTCACCTTTCAATATTTGAGAGGCTTCTTGCCACCTAGTGGCTCTCCTCTGATTTCCAATATTCCTTGGCTCTGTTGTTTACCCACTGCCATTCTAGGCTCAAATACCCTTCACTAATATTAGACACATCTGGTTTCTGCCCTTCTCTAGCTCTCTGTCTCTGGCCTTGTCTACACTGGCATGTTTTGTAGTAAAAACTGCCTTTGGACGACAAGAACCTCCAAGCATCCACATTACAGCACGATAAATGTCGTAACATACGGCCGTTTTTGACAACAAAAAACTTCCAGCTCCACTGGGGACTTTTGTCTCTGTGCTCTTGTTGACAATCATGCAGTGTGTGTGTGTGTGCCTCTCTCCCCCAACCCATCCTATTGTCTCTCTAGCTTTATCTTTTTCAGGCAAATCTCACAGCCAAGCTCCCTTGTTCTGTTTTCCTCTGTGATGACTCATGTAAAGCTGTGTATATCCGTCATAAAGAGAGTGACTTTTTAAGGTTGAACCTTCAGACTAAATTCTACTCTGTTACATTGGTGCAGCTCCGCTGAATTTAATAGAACTGTGCCAGTTTAACTCAGGACAATTTAGTCCTTCCTTTTAAACTCTCACAATAACTCTGTGTCTGCTGGCTTATTTTTTCCCCGGGACTAATAAGTATATATTGACACCTCAGCAGTGGGAGAGAGACAGACAACCATATACACACAGTCACAAAAATAGTATGTGGTTGCACAGCAGATTTCTGGTGACCCTTTCCTTTCAGAAATACTTTCCCTTCTCTTAGGCCATTAAAGCCAGATCCAGGACACTTTTCCTGTCAGAAAGAAGAAGAGCTGGTCTGATGAATAGACTACTGTCCTCATAAATCAGAATAGTTTTCATGAGGTGAAAAGCTGTTGTCTTTGCTGAGTTGTGTTCACATGGGGTCAGATTCTGATCCCAGTTATGTTTCCAGAGTGACACCATTAAAAGACAGTTACTCCATATTTACAAAGGTGTAACTGAGATTAGAATCAGCCCTAATGATTGCAAACTGACAGATAAATCTGAAGGAAAAGCAATGGGAGGGACAAATTGTTATCTGTGATTCCCCAGTTCTGATTCCTGTTTTTTTTTAAATCCAGTTATCTATATCATTTATTTTTCACTGTCCCCTTGTAACATTACCATCCTGAGCTAATGTAGCACAATATAAACACCATGAACAAACCTTTTACCTAATTAACAAGTGTACAGACTAAGCAAGTCTGGAGACATCCTGTATCCTGCAGGACTTGTATATCATGGCAATTTATAGATGTTTGGATATTATAGGTTGCAACAACAAAACAGTGTGACTGAAGGTATTTGGGCTTTTTAAAATAAACAAGGTATTATTTTTAGTTAATAAAAATGAAATTGCTATTTCAGCTTCCATTTGAAGTTCCTAAAATGATCTGCATTCTTTGCAAACAGATTAAAATTATATGACAGGATTGCTTCATTCTTCACTGGAATTCAGTGGCTTCTGGGTGGGAAGCTACAGCCCATAAACAGTGTCCAGCAACACACAAGATCAGGAAGGAAGTGAAGAGTACCTTAGCCAACTGAAAATGCAATGGGGGTAATTTCTGGTATAGGCCAAGGTGGGGTGTATTTACCCAACTGGAACTAGCCTGGGTACTGAGACAGGCTCTCCAACTTGTGTGAAAGGTGCCCTGGTATATTAATAGTCATGTCTAGGGTGACCATATTTCCCCATGCCAAATATGGGACACCAAGGCGGGGGGTTGCCGGTGCTTGGGGCCTTAGCCCAAAATGGGTGGAGGCTGCTGGCGCTTCGGGCTTCAGCCCTGTAGCCGGGGGTGGGCACTCAGGCTCTACCCATGTGGGGGATAAAGGAGGGGCACTGTCGGCACTCGGGGCTCCAGAGGTGGAAGCTCCAAGTGCTGGTGGCCCCCCGCCCACTTTGCCCCACTGCAGGGATGAAGTTCAGCCCCCGCAGGATGCAGCGTGGGAGGAAGGGGAGTGGAGCCATTGGTGCTTGGGGCTTCAGCAGCTGAAGCCCCGAGCGCTAGCAGCTCCTCCCGGCCCCCAGCTGTAGGGGAAATACAGGGCAAAGTGCCCATTTTTAAAAAAAAAGTCGGGACACTGGGAACTGACCTTAAATATGGGACTGTTCCAGTAAAAACAGGATGGATGGTCACCCTAATTGTGTCTTATATTTTGTTCAGAAAGAGTATTTCCCAAGAAAACTTGAGCTTCCAAATTGCAGAGCATTGTTGAGTGATATGTTTTTTGCCCCTGCTCAGAAGTGAAAATGCTTCTAGGAAAAATTTTGAGGAATAAATGTATCCATAAAAATACATGTGTGTGAGAACACTGTACAGTGTTTTTCTATGTAATATTGAGTTAGTGGAAAACCAGAAATTGATAAGACTGATTAATCATTTAAAATAAACCTACAGTATTTGAAAGTAATTTTCCCCCAAAACTGCAGTGTCCCTATTATATAATATAATGTGACAAGAACTTGTGGTAGAATACTACAAGACTTTCTATAAGGGGGGAGCCTGACACACTGGAGACCAGGAATAATGTAAGACTCCACACACAGCTCTCTGTGCCCCTAATCTTGACTTTCAAAGATTCCTGACATTTGTAAAGAACTTCATTGTTGATCTTCAGCAACCCACATTACTGCAACTTCATTGCAGACCTTACTCACAAAGACTGTCAACTGATGTAGTGGCCATTTCATGTTTTGGGCATCAGGGTTGCTATGCAATAGAGGGGCTCTGTTTTTTTCTGTTCTCATGTTTGGGAGAGAAGCTGAAACTTTGCTTTCTGCTTTTTCCTGTTACAATAATGGACTGATAATGCTTTTTAATGCTGCTTGACTCAAAGCCCTGGTCTATACTAGGCCTTTATTTTGAAATAACGCCCCCAGGTTCAATTTATAAGCGCAGTGTCCACACTACCAAGCCTGTTATTTCGAAATAATGGGCTGTGGAATTCAAAATCTGTACTCCTGCTTTTCATCAGGAGTAATGTTAATTCCGAAATAGTTATTTCAAAATAATGGAAGTGTGGACGCTCTGGTGTTGCTATTTCAAAATAATTACTCCCCAGAGTAATTCGTACTAATTCCTCCCCAGTGCTTCCTGGTGCTCTAAGTTTGAGGTAACGTGTCCACATTAACAGAACCTGCTTTGGACTAATTTTGAGGCTTCCCTGTGGTATGGACACACTAGTTGGAATTTGTTAAATCAGGAGTTAAGTCGAATTTAGTAATTTTGAAATAGTTTCCTAGTGTCGACATGGCCAAACTGACCTGTAGTCTCTGAGTGCAATTCCAATTGCAAGGAAGGCTTGGAAGGGGCTTCATTTTGTCAGAATAAGGCTACAGGGAGGGACATGATATGCTGCAGGTTGTCACAGGAAGCCAGCTCTACACTGCATTGGGATTTGTTGCAGTGGAGAATAGAGCAAGATTGTTAGCTCTTCCTGGATCTAGGTCAGGATTTTAAAATGCAGCCTTTGTACTGTATCTTTTGTACAGAAAAATCCTCAAGGTCCCTCCCTGAGCGAATGGAATATATCTCAGCCACAAAGAGCAAACTGAAGAAGTCAAGTGCTTTAATAAAATGGAACTCACAATATACCTGACTACAGTAAATGTTCAGCAAGTGAAAACAAATACCCGCTATAGGAAATCTAGGAATATGTTTTGCCAGTTCTCACTGTTTTATAACCAGGGCATTGGCAGGAGGTTTCCAGGCTGCCATTAGACAGGTTCCATTTTCATATAACACCTGCCAGCCTTAAGAAAGAGAATTATGATACTCCAGCATTTTGAACTTTGATCTGATGGTTTCACTATGCAGAAAAATTATCATCCTTGGGCTACAGAAGTGGATGGAGAATCTCATAAGAACAACCTTTTTCTTCTGCATGGTTAAGTTTCAAAGCTGTCTTAAATCAATGCTCAGTTGTGAACTTTTGAAAGAACAACTGTAATACTTTGTTCACAGTTGCAAACATTTCAGAAAGACTAACAGCCTCCATACCTAAGGTATTCATGACACTGAGGCTTCACTGTTTAGTGAAAGTGGAATGAAGTGTGACAGTGGCCATTTTGGAAAGATGACATGGATAAAGGGACATGTAGCAGCAGCCATCTTGAGGGCACTACAATGAGCAAGGAGGAAAGACAAGTTCTAGATGTTTGGGAAAGGAAAGAAACTCTTCAAAGCAAAGAACTTCCCCCAAAGAAGACAAAGCTATGAAAGACAGTATCTCCCACTACAGCAAATTAGCTATGGGGGCAGGTGGAGAAGCATCCAATTAATAAGGCTTACTGGCAGGACCTATTATTAAAAATAAAAATGATAAATACAGAGGGGAGGAAAGACTTGTATTAAAGATATAAAAATGAAATTGGTGACATTAATGGGAAAATGTCAGATGTTGAAACTAGTTAAACAAGCAATCAGACAGCATTACTAATTTAGATAAAAGAATCCAAGCAATTGGAAAAAAAGAAAAGGACATGAAAGCAGAAGAAACAGTCCAGAACCTGAAGAACAAGTTTAAGACTAAGACATTACAATGAGTAATGGATAGTCTATAAACTATAATGAAATATAAAATAGCACCCAGAATATTTTACTCTCTGTGGTTATAAAATCATAGTTAACATAATGTGATTTATTTTATAAACAAAGTCAATAACAAAATAGAAGACCCACAACCCCTTGTTGAAATAAGTTTGACTTTAGAGTTATCACAAACATTCTAAAATTTATATTAATTGGAAAAGACTAACTGTCATGGGCCAGCTAGCCCTTTGAGGTATGCTGGGCTCAGCCTTGCCCATAACTTAGCATCTATCTCTCAGCCTCCTGTATGAGCTGGCAAGCTTGTTAGAGACCACACCAGGAGGTAAAGGGTCTTAATTCGAAAATGACCCCAAGGACCTATGCTCTGCACCTGGACCGGTGATTGATTAATTGCTTCTTGGTTGGAAGAGGTGGAGCTGAGCCTGTAATAGAGCTGAGACTGCAGTAGAGGGGAAGAGATTTAGGGGAGGGAGTGAGGATGAAGAATGAGAACAAGAACATCCCCCTGATAGGAAAGCTATCAGAATCCCTGGGGAAGGACTGTAGTGGGGGGATCTTGAGAGAGAAAAAACAGAGGATTTTGTGGAGCTTGACAGGCATAGAAAGATTGCTAATTTGGAATATTTGTGTTTGGATTTGGAATTGTTTCTTTAGCAAATCCAGGAAGGGGACTGAATCATGTGTGACTTGGCCAAAGGCTTGAGCCTCAGAAGATGCAGGAAGGGAGTTGAATGAAGGGACTAGCTATAACTTAACCTTGAGACCAATGGCACATCTACACAGCAGGGATAAAGTCGAAATAAGCTACGCAACTTGAGCTCCGTCAATTGTGTAGTTTAAGTCGAAATAGCTTATTTCAGCTTTTGGTGCTGTCTACACAGCAGGAAGTCCAAGTTAGAGCACTCGTCCTCCAACTTCCCTTACGCTGCGTAAAATGAGGGTTATAAGCATTGCAGTAAGAACTCCTCTGGCTCACCATTATTTTGACATTGTCAAAATAACTGCTTGCAGTGTAGACGAGAACTATGTTATTTTGGAATAACATCAGTTATTCCGAAATAACACTGCTGTGTAGACATAGCCCAAGCGAATGGCCTCCAGAGTGAGTGTGGGAGGCAAAGTGCCCTGCAACGCAATGTTTGGGTACAACAGGATGCCCCAAAGCTAAGAATGTGTGTCTTTAGTCATCACTTGTGGAAAACTTTAAGAATAATGGAGATCTGGCAGGGATATTCTCATCCTTTTTGGCAAAGGGTAATATACTGGATGAGAACAAGCTTGGAGCTTGTGGGGGAGTTTATTAATGGCATGACTGTTTAAGGATGAGCAATCTAATGAAAAGGAGTAGGGTATGCTGCTCACTGTGAAGGATTTTCCTTGTATCTAGTTACAGGGAATTTTTTTTTTCAAGCGCATTTCCTATGTGCTTGTTGGACACTGCTACCGTGCTTCCCCAGGGCAATCTAATAGAAAAGTGCTGGAAATACACTTTACTAAACCCTTCCCTTTCATTGTTTCAGTATAACACATAGATATGAAGGACAAATACCTTTTATGGGGACATTGAAAGGTACATTTTGCACTTTAAACAATGCATATGCTGCCATTCCAGGTCAAACTTCTTTTTTATGATTTTTAAAGAGATTTAAGAAGATTTAGGGAAGGGGATTTTATTCAGAAAGGTGTGAGGGAAGGATCCCACTTTGGATCAATTGAATGTATGCAGAGGGCATCCAGAAGGAGCACATGTAAATTTGTTGAGTCACTTAGAAAATGAGGGTCTGATGAATGTCTGGCAGGAGGTGAATCTGAAGGTTGAGGGCTATACATAAAATTCACATGGAAACCTAAAAGGAAAAATGATAAGTTTTTGGCCTACAAAACAGGGTTAACTCTGATTCCTTAACTTGTTTTAGATTATAATTTATTAAGCATCACAGTTAATAAAATGTAATCAGTTGGGTTAACAATAGACCATCCAGACACTGGGTAAAACCCAAACCAAAGACCCAATATAGCTATTCATAGTAATTGTTAGATTAAAGAAATTTAGGTAATCAAAAATTTAAAAATCATCCTTTTTATCCAGACCACCTTAGCAGCTTTGTGCAAATTTTTAAATGCCTGTTGCCAAGGCTCTGTCCCATAGCTAATTTAATTAATAACCAGGAATTTATCTGCAGGAAATATCAAAGTGACTATTTGCTGTGGGTGAGAGCTGAGATTACTCAATTTGAACATCTGTTCCTGGGTCCTTATTTTAAATCAGACCAAGAGATATGTAATGCAAATATAAAGCTCCCATATTCTCAGTATTTACAATTCCATTATTTTATTGTGAAATCCTGATACCCCGAGGCTCTAGCTAGACCTTCCAGATTTGAGGAACTGATCCAGGACCAAATTGCAACAAGATTTAATTTTGACTGAAAAAGATGTTGATCAGAAAATAGCCCATATGAAAAAATGGAAGAGAGACTTGGACAAATAAAGTGATCTGGATGAGTGGGTGACTATATGGGAAAGGGGATAAATATGTTCCATTATGGTAGCTCATTAGAGAATGTATTAAAAACTACTAGATACAGGTTGTACTTCCCTTAACTGGGACTCCCTGGTCTGGCAACATCTGTGGTCCATGCTGGATCACAGATGTTCCTGGACCACAGAGCCCAGGAACAAGGAGGCACCCGCAACTCAGCTGGGAGCCCTGTGGGGGGCTGATCGGGGGAATCGGTGGCACCATGGGGAGCGCCATCCCCGTTCTGGCTCCAGTGGCTGGGAAACTCCAGCCCCAGCCTCAGCGGCAGCCACGGAGCTCCAACCCTCCACCCTGACCCTTGACTGTGCAGCTCCGTCCCTATCTGCAGAGCCAGGCAGCTGTGGAGCTCTGCCCAGGCTGTGGAGCTCCAGTCGTGGTGCTCCAGCCCTGACAGCAATGGGACCGACGGCATCTAGTGAGCACTGGGGCAGCAGCAGGGGAAGACTGGAGTTCTAACCCGGTGGCAGCACTGGCCAGGAGGGGAGGGATCTCCCCTGGTCCGGCAAATCCCCTTGTTTGGGACCAGTCAGGTCCCGAGGGTGCCGGACCAGTGAGGTGCAACCTGTAGATGACACTTGGCTCCAGTGAAGAGCCTTCATAGTTTTGCTACTCAGGAGGAGCTCTGATGGTGCTTTTGTAGGTTATGTTCATTGTTAGCAGCTAGTCTTGGTATTTTACACTACTGGGGGGGGGGGAGTGACAACCTTCTCTTCCGAAACTCATCTCTACTATTATAAAAGGGGAGGTGTCCATCATGCCATCTGTCACAAAGAACCTTTGAGAAGACTTGAGTAGTTTCTGGGGGGAGGCAGGCCCCCAGCCCCGCCTACAGCCCCACCCTCTCTGCTGAGGCCCCGCCTCCACCGTGGGGAGGGGAAGAGCATGTGTGCCCCAGCATCCCCAGAGCAGTGGGGAGGGAAGAGGATGCACGGCCCGAGTCTCCCCACCCCTGGGAGCAGTGGGGAGAGAGGAGGCCACGTGACTCCAGCCTCCCTGGCCCCAGAGCAGCGGGAAGGGAGGCGGCCGTGCAGCTCGAGCTGGCCCAAGCCTCCCCAACCGCTCCAGGAACAGCAGGGAGGGAGGAGGCCACGTGTACATCTACTATCAGAACAGGAGGGGTAATGCTAGTATAGTATAATAAGGGCTTTCCTTGGAATAGGAAAGCTACATACACAAGAGAAGCACCACAAATAAGATAGGTATTTAGACAGTTGGTTGCCCTGTTTGCGTACTCTGAGGAGGAGGACTGCCTTGTTAGCAAGACACAGTCTTTAGCCAGATTTTGAATGTTAACCTGACCCTGAATAAGAAATGTATGATGGAAATATATTACAAGTTTAAAAGAACTTCACCTCTTATGGCATAATTTTTAAGGACTTTGAGCACCCACAACTCTAATTTAGGTCAACGCTGCCTGTGAATACTTAGCATCTCTGAAAATCAAGCCCAGGTTGTCTCAGGTTGAACAGTCAACAATTGAGGGATCCAAAATCAATCGCCCTTTGAAAGTGTGGGTCTTGGTGTCTCTGTTTTTCTGTTTTTTCCCACTTGTGAAATGGAGAACTCCTTTTCTCACAGTGGTTGTGTGGCATGTAGCTTTAATTCATTCTTTACTAATGTTTGTAAAGTCTTTTGTAGGCATCGAATGAAAGATGCTCTACTAGTATGAAGTAGCGGGAGTCTAAATTTGAAGATACCTCCAATTGAATGGACCCAGTAACCGCAGGAGGCTAAGCTAAAGCCTCAATTAAATGCCAATATATCTTTGGCCACTGGCATCAAGCAAATGCCTCCATTCCTCCAGAGACAGAAGATGTTCAGCAATCCCCAAATTTCTTTAAATCCAGGATTAATTAAGAATATGCTTGGTGAAGCTTATATGTCTCTGCAAAAGGGGCTCTGAGGGGCCTAAGCAAAGGAGATCAAAAGAAGACTAAATATTCACCAGGTCACGTTCCGAAATGCCCTCCCAAGGGCAGGTCCGAAGAGGAAGAGAAACTTTACATCCTAAATATCTCCAGCCCAACTGAGGATCATTCAGAACAACACTTGAGATACTCTGGAAAGAGGGAAAAATCTCCCCTGATTAACTTTGGCCTTTACAAGGTAACCTAAGAAAAGGTCACAAGATAACCCAGAGGTACAATAGAAGAGTGGGGGAAAAAACGATTTAATACAGTGCTATAAGGAGAAACTGTATATGGGGGAGTGTAAAGCTGATCATCCCAGAGTCAAAGTCTCTATTCCACCCCACAAAAAGTAACCAAAAATCTTCTTAAAAGATACATACGCTTTAATGATACAAATAATTATCAGAAATAATATGGAGATTTGCTTAATTTTAATTTAAACAATTTTGAAAGGCTTTTCAGCCGTGAATACCTGAGTATTTCTGAAACAAATACATAAAGAACAGAGTTGCATTTCTGAGAGGCAATAATACAGCATCATTAAAAAGAACTGGGGTAAGTCAGAAACAGAGCAGCCTTTTGGCTGCTGTAAAGTGTAAGGGTTTGGGTTGCTCTTTGGCTGGTTCTGGGATTGAGCAGCAAACAGACATTTTAAACTACTTCCTCGTCATCGGAACCAAGCATCTCGACTTCTGTTTGTGGGGGAGCAGTGGTGGCACATTTGGGGGCAGTAAGCAATTTTTTCTTTTTGTTCCTTTGACATATAAGGGTTGTTTTCCTTTTCCCTCCAATATCCATTTGGTGGATTGGATACCACTGTAAGGGAGGGAAAATGTAATTTTAACACTGGAGTAGGGCTGGATTAGAAATTCTGCAAAGAAACCTGAGACCACCCAAATCAGCCATGGATGACTGTGCTGGCCACAATTCAAAAGTTTCAAGTTTGATGTAAGCCAAGAGCTTTTTAGACATTTGTTTTAAAAGAAAATTACATAAATCAAACTCGGGCCTGCATTTCTTGAGCCCCCAGATCTGAAGCTCAGAAAGAAAGTTTGAGTTCAAATGGGCTAACCTCAAAACCCAAACATCTCATCTCTTCTCTACAGCAGATGTGACTTGTAGTGAACTGGTATTACAGATAATTTAAAGAGATAAATTAAAAGAACAAACTCATTTTTAAGTTCATGCATTGATTTTTAAGGGACTTACATTGGGTATGAATTTGCCCCATTCACTTTTTCTGTAAAAATATTTCTGTGCTGTTCTCTGCTTCTCTTTGATGTATGATAGTTCAGCTGGGCTGAGCTTCTAGTACAATGAGGCTAATGGCATCCATTACTTGTAATTGAACTTTTCATTAAAGGAATGATTGCAGAAAGAAAACTAATTAAAAGTAAAGAAACTCATTTGATTACTCTATTTTTATGGCTCTGTTGTGGAAGGCCAGTAGAATGACAGTCTAATTTGTTTATCATGCGTCAGCTTCTTGTCATCGAAAACAGGGATTGAAATAAAGCAAAGCAAGATATGGGCGGGGGGAGAGGGGAGAAGACAAAGGATGTGAGAATGACAGATATTGTGAAAGAAAGATAATACCATATCATTGCTAGAAGTGAAATAATTAGACACGGGGCATTGCTGCAGGTCTCTGACTGGTTAACTGAGGAAGGTTTCTTGCATTTCTTTGCAGAAAGTGATGGAGGAAAAGCTGAAACTGATTACAGTGAAGGGGGAAAATAGAAAACCCAAACTGAAAAGCGTTCCCATCAAAAAACACAACTTTAACCAGAGCAAAAACAAAATTGCAGAAATTGAATCAAACAGCCCTATTCTACCAAACTCTTTCAACAAATAAATTTTCATTAGCTGTAGGTACTATGCACCCACAAATCCAACTAAGGGATTATAGTTGCTCCCCAATTTATAACCTGTGGAACACTTTGTTTCCATGTGTGGCTAATACCTCCTTAGATCATTAAAGCTGAATTATTATCATCTAATTTGTTTTCCCACTATTTAGCGATTTGCTTGCTTTTTTATTTTTGTCCCGTGTTCTGGTCTGACAACGAACTTTTTTTTTGTTTAATGTGTGTTGCTAGTCAGTTGCTCTTCGAGGTTCTCGTGCCTTATTACATTGCTGCATTTGGAGGCAATGAAGTGAAGATAACAAACCCCACATAAACCAATACAATTATTATTTTTAAATGTAAGTATAAGAATATTTCAATAAATATTAATGGGTCACATCCTGATGCCCTGCTCAGTGTTTAGGTTCTTACTCATGCAAAATTCTCACTGAAGTGAGTGGGAGTTTTGTCTGAGTAAGGACTTCATTCAGATTTGGTCTGTTTGTAAGTGCTTTACAAAATTCAGAATCAACAGTTTTGGCTTTTATTTCTCAACAGTTCCCTTGTAACATAATATAGTTTTACCTGTAATACTAATGGGATTAAGCTAAAGTATTACTTTTTATAATTTTCAATATGTATTTTAGCATGATCATGTGAGAGTTGCAGTGTAAAATATAATGACCATTATGTATTTGGTGGGAGACAACAGTGTGACAAGAGAACATTTGTCTTGCAACAGTATTCAGGAGTTCACTAGCTTGCACTGGCAGAAATAAACCCAGCTTTGATGTGCATGACCCAAACCGTACAAGAAGCAGGGAGGTAAACAGCCAGAGAGTGTCACAGGAAGACACTGTGCAGAGTCTGCAAGGTTATGAGGGGATACATACTGAGCACAAGGAGACACTTAACGCACCACCAAAATGTGTTCAAGTACGAGTATCAGCAGCCTTTTATTTCTGGAATGCAAGTCGGCACTTAGCCAACAGAATGGCAAAAAATGATGGTTTTAGTGTAGCACAGAGCAGCAGGAACAACAAGTAAGCACACAGCACTTGGAGGGGATCCAATGCAGCAGTGTATACCATTTATAGCATTAAAAATAATTTTCAGGCAGAACAATATGATTCCTGTTTGCTTAGCACCTGAGGACATGGGGTGGGAGAACCACATGGTTGGGGATGGAGTAAATGAAAACGCAGAGCATGACATCTTGTCTTCAACTGAATGCGAAACCTCTGAAATCTCAACCCATTTGGCAAAGTGTGTGAGACTGAAGCTCTAGACTCTGTCTGACGTAAAGAAAATCAGCATGAGTTCTTGGAGATCAGTTCCCCAGGGGTGACCTCCTGAGCCATTAGCGTAATAAGGATTTGCTTGAAATGTCACTGATAAAAGGATATTCTGGTTAGGGTCAAGATTTAGAGTCCAAGGACAGAACGTATGAAATCTAATTTTGCCTTTGGACAGAATTTCCCACAGCCTATAGTATACGGAGAAAATATTTCTTGGGGAGTAGGCAGGGAAAGAACTCTTGCAAACTAACTAAAAGCTAATCAAGCTGTCTAATAAGGTACAAGGCACTAAAGGAAATTGAAATTGTCTGATTAGTACAGTTCCTGATCACATACTGTGAGTTTTTCCCCAATTATTTCATTTTTCACTGATCTTTTCTGTGTGACCATGAAGATGATTTTAGGGGTTTATGATAACTAGGAAAATATATACATACCTAATGTACATCCTTACCTCTGGTTAAATCTTCACACCCATCCTGTCCTTTTGCCCAAATTTTGTCATTCTGTGCTCAATGACCACTTCAGTCTTCAGCTTTCTAGACACCGATGTGTGTCATCAGACTTCTCAGCCATACACAAATGATTTAATATAGCCTCACAACTCTACTCATTCCTCAATCATTTTGGTGTTATATTCAGAATTATCCTCCTTGTCTTTTAAACTCTCCATACACTGGCTTCAGCCTATCTCACAGAGTTTCTGTTCTCACCTCTCAAAGTAGCACTGTTTTATAATCCAAATTTCCATCCCATGAGAAATTTTGATATTTCAAAAATTATTTTCCTCCCAATTCAAAACATTATTTTATTTTTATTTTTTAGAATGGGAAGTTCCAGAAGACTTTGAGTTTGGCAATGTCAGAACTTTTTATTTTGACACTTTTTTAATGAATTGTTTTCATATTCCTGAATGTAAATGTTATATTTCAGTTTCTTGATCAAAATGTTTCTACATCAGTGTTCCCTATGAGCTGCTGGGATGTCTCTTGAGTGTTGTAGTTCAGTTGCCTCTAGGGATGTAAAATCCCATGTAATTGGTTAACCATTATATTTAACCAGTTAACTGATTGAAGAGGGCATGGGCGGGCCCAGGCGTGTCGCAGGCAGGAACCGCTCTGATTGTCCAGACCAGCCCCTGTCTGTGTTGTGTCCAGGCCCATCATGGACAGAGGCTGCTCTGGACGATCGGAGCAACCCCTATCCACAGCAGGCCCTCTGCAGGGCTGGAGCAGACCCTCCAGCAGTTACTGCCTCCAGCAGTTACTAATTAACCCGAACCAATAAGTGTCACTGATTAAGGGTAATGCTTACTGGTTAACCAGTTAACCTTTCACATCCCTAGTTGCCTCATGTCCCCATTCTCTTCTATGGACTAGACTACCTGGCTGACCAGATTCCCCGCATCCATTTTGGTTCTCCGATTGCCATGATACACCACACAAATTCAATCTGTGGAAAGATTGCAGTGTAATATTGGAGATATAGTCTAGCTAGCCAGGAAGCCCATCCTATAGAGAAGAATACAAGTTTGGAGGCTAGAATTTGTCTGGAAAAGATACATACCCCACATAATCCTAAAGTCATGGTGTGGAGAGGCATCACCCAAATAGAAATTTTCTCAAAATTTCAGTGAAAAATGCTTCAAGTAGGGGGAAATGTTTCTTGAAAGCATGTTGATGTTTTCAAAATTTCCCATTTTTCTGAAAATTCCATCAGAAACATATCAGTTAAATTGTTGCCTCTCTTTCACTTGCGTGAGTGAGTTTTGTCACATGTTGTTCTGTGGTGATGCATGAGTGGAGAGATGTACCTGTAAATACTGGGAGAGTGTGTAATCAGATTGGTTGAGCTGCAAATCTGAGGGTGAAATGCTGTGCTGTTTGGACTGGGGGCAAGGCACTAGGCCCAGATACATTAAATGATTGTCCTTTCATAGGGTTCTTTACTGAGTCATAAAACTCCTTTACCCCACGTCTGGGAAGAGGGAACAGATTTTGGTTTGTTGTTTGTCTTAGCCCTTATTTTGAAATAACAAGTGGAGCGTCCACACTACCAAGCCCATTATTTTAAAATAAGGGGCTGGTTATTTTGAAATAACAACTCCTTCTTTCCACGAGGAATAACACTTATTTCGAAATAGCTGCAGTGTGGATGCTCCACTGCTGCTATTTCAAAATAACTACTCCCCAGAGTCATTCAAAGTAATTACTCCCCAGTGCTTCCTGGGGCTCTAAGTCGAGGTTGCGCATCCACAATAAGGGAGCCTGCCTTGGACTAATTTCAAGGCTTCTCTGTAGTGTGGACAGGCCGTTTTGAAACAGTTATTTCAGAATTTATTCTTTCGAAATAAGTTATTTTGAAATAATTTCCTAGTGTAGACATGCCCTCACTGACCCTTGAAAATTGCAGCTCTTTGCCTTGGCTCTGCTAATGGGGTTCCCTATAGGCTGCTGGGTCATACCCCCACCTGCTCTGTATCTTTGGCATGAGTGAACAAAGGTGCCACTTAGCCTGGGGACAGCTTTGGGCGATTGTCAGTCTTCTGTCAGAATTATTCAGGAAACCTAAGGCTTGGCACCCGTAGAGCCACTACAAGAGAACTGTGACTTACAGAATTTACAGGCTACATTCTGGCTTTCGACTCATGCACATGCATGTCTGTCAGTGGGAGCCATATACAGAGAGGTGAGGCCAGAATATGGTCCTCAGAGGAGACTCAGAAGAGGTGACATTCTATTGAAGGCCAGTCTAACTGCAAACATAAATTAATTCTAAAACAGTGGAAATCAGATAAAGGAATTAAAATTGCTACAATTATACCACTGTAGTCCATCAACTTCTTCTTTCCAGTGCAATTCAGTTTGTAAAAGCCCAACCATGTTTCTAAAAAATTATAGATCAGGCTATAAATTAACTCTTCAAGTATGGATAAATTAACAAACAGAACTATTTCAATTAATCCAGACTTGCTAAATTGGATGCCATTTTTCATTGACCAGCATTTAACTTGCATCCACTAGTGTGTCTTTCACCATAAGGGCCCAAACGCTGTTCATTTTGTTCTTTCAAAACTCTCCCTATCTTTCTTGGAAATTTTACATGAGAAGGTATGCAGAATTTTCTTCAAAAGGAGAAATGTGAGTGCATTATACTTTTTTCAACATCCATAAGTATGCTCAGTGCCTCACATCAATAAACATTCTCTAACCCAAATAATTTATCATTTAAATATTGTGTACACACACACCCAACTCTTTGTGCTTAAGCATCACCAGAGGAATATACATGCATTTGTAAAGCACAAGTATTCTCAGGTGCCTTCACTATGGCTAATAGTTTGTTCATGTGCTGTTTCTTAACAGTATTCATTTACTTCAAATGCTTTTCTTAAAGTCACAAAGAGTGTGTCCATATTTAACAGATCAATGCTCTGGAGGTCGATCTTCTGGCATTCGATTTAGCGGGTCTAGTATATACCAGTAAATCGAATGCTGTGGGCAGCCCCTGCTGGCACCCAGTACCGCTTCTTTTTCGAGAAGTAAGGGAACCCGATGGGGCTTTGTATATATCTGAATCTCAACTTCTGGGAGGATAAATTAGTAGTGACTGGTAAAACTCGGTCCATCTTTCACTTCTCCTTTCCCAAATTAAAGCTTGTCACTTTTCAGCAGAACTTGTAAGTTCTGTCTATTCCACATGAACCTTGGAGACTCATCACCATTCACAGGGCTGTTAACCAAGGCACAGTTAAATCACCAATTAGATTTCCATTAATAATATAATGAGGTTTGTTTGCTAGTTCTCAGAGATCCTTATGGGTCTCTCATTTTGTGTGACCTGTCCAATGAAGCAGCAAACAACTAACATAAAACGACTACAGAGCAGTAAACAAAACCTCAGATTCTTTGCCCTGTAAAAACGAGAGACCATTGGAGATGAAGCTGCAAGGACGCTTCATTTTTCTTTCCCTCCCATTGCCTCTTCCCCTGTCTGCTGTGAGCAGTGTGAACAGAATGTGAAATATGCCCTTCTATTACTCATGACAAGGAAAGGTCACACACACAGAGACACGTGTGTGCATGCACGTACACACACACACACACACACACACACACACACACACACACACACACACACACACACACACACACACACACAGAGTGAAAGAAAAAGACCCCCAGTCTTAAAACAGGAAGAATAGGGCTTCAGGGCCACCTTATTTGCTTCGAGATTTTAGGAGGGAGAAGTTAGATTATTTATAACTCCATTATTTATAAAGCACTCCCTGCCGGGGCATTCACTGTGCTGCATAAACAATTATAAAAGAATCATAACAGATTAAAAACATAAATTTAAGCATTATAAAATACACAAGCAATGAGATTAAAATGCCTCAGGAAGATGTATTTTAGAAGTGGGGAGGTATGGGCTGTTGCTGTGGGTTACAGAAGGAGAAAGTTCTATGCGCCCCCTGGGCCTTCACAGCAATGCCTGAGGTCATATTCTCTTCAGGGAGTCTCTTACAGCTCCTTGATTCTCTGTCCCCACGGTAAAGCAGTTGAGAGCAACTTTGCAGCTACTCTAAACCGTGCCAGTTGGCTGTCATTCCTTAGGGATCAAATACCAACTGAGGATTGCTGGAATGATTTCAGCTCTGAACTTTTCCTCTGCCCGCCCCTTCTCTCTCTCAGGCTACGTCTACACTATGAGTTTTTCGGCAAAAAATATGCTAATGAGGGACTCATTTGCATGAGTCTCAATCTAATTTGCATATTTTCTGCTGATCCGTTCCTGGGCTGGGTTTTTGCACAAAAACAAGCAGTGTGGATGGGGTTTTTACGCAAAACTCCCTTTTTCTGCAAGATCCTTATGCTCCAAAAAAGGAGGTATACCGATCTTGTGGGAAAAGGGGGTTTTGCGTAAAAACCCCAGTGCAAAAATGGATTGGCAGAAAATATGCAAATGAGAGCGCGACTCATGCAAATGAGTCCCTCATTAGCATATTTTTTGCCAAGAAAACTCATAGTATCGACGTAGCCTCAGTAGGTTCCTTGTTCCAGAGGCTGCTGGGAAATAGGCATCAGATATGGATCTGCTGGCTCCATTCTTGCTGGGATCTCCCCAGTCTGAAGTATCCCCAACAGGAGATTTAGCGAAGGTTTCCTCACACTTTGCATCAGCTACATGTCACAAAAGCAACATCATGTGACAGTGAATGTGCTCTTTAGTCAACACAAGAAAAATGTGATCCTTTCCCCATTTAAGATAGTGGCAAAACTTGCACTGACTTCATGCCAGAATCATTCAGTAACTTAGATTTGAAACCCTTTGGGACAGCTGATTGAACTTCCACTCAGCTTTCCCATATGTCTGCGTTTTTGCGTGCAATCCAGCTGATTGCAAGGGCTTCTTTGTGTTTAGTCTGAATGGAAGGTAGTGGCCAGTCCTGACCCAGAACCAGATTTAGGCCAGCTGATAACCGTGCCTAAAGAGAATCTGAACCCTTTTGAAAAGTGACCCTTAAAAACAAACAGGAGGTTTCAGCAGTCAATGCACCTATTCATAGGGAATCAGGACAGAACTACAGAATGGGGATACTATGATCACAATATTGTCACCCCCAAGCATTCAAAAATCATGAGTGTAGCCCCCAGAATGGGCTCTTTTTATTTGTTTTCTGCAGTTGTAACTTTTAGGGTTGACATTTTCAAGCTTTTCTCTGCATCTGCAAAGACTGCAAATTTTTATTTTTTAATAGTATGAAAACTGAGGTTCTTGGTAAAAAGATGCATCCAGGAACTGGGGCTGTAAGAGAAACAATTGTGAGAGACTACATTGTGAGAGACAATAAAATCACGAGATTTGGCAACACTGGGCAAATATGCTGATGTATCCTGCACAAATGGCCAGCAGCAAGGGAGTACTGCTAAAAACCTCTATGGGACATTATCATTAAGGATTATTTAAAAACTCCCCTTGTGTATTCATTGTTCTTCCTCGACAGAGAAATGTTTGACAATCTAACACATCTTTTCAAGTTCAAAAGGGTTAGACAGCATGGGACTGTTTCAATAATAATAAAGTGTTAAAAAATGGAACTCTGAAATGTTTTATGGCTGTACATTCTGATAACTCATTTGTGCTTGTGAGTGAATCCAAACACCTGAACTGGGGATCAGCCAATGTGTAATTCATATGAGTCATTATTTAGGGAGCCAAATGAGACACGATATGCTCCATGATGATCTATTAGATGTAGCTGTCATACTGAAGCCACTTTGATTTAAATGGATGCCTCTGGTATTCTGTCCTTAATCACTGGTTGGCGCCTTGGGCAACTGAGGATAGCACCACAAATAGCTGTACTAACCTTGGGAGAATTTGCTGGACATCTGTGTCTGAAACCGGATAAGGGAAATCTGCAAAAAATTCCACACTGAGGTGACATCTCCCCTTGTCACAAAAACAGCACAAGGCCAAATTACTTAATCCAGTGGTTTCCAACCTGTGGTCCGTGGACCCTTGGGGGTCCACGAAGGCAGTGCAGGGGGTCTGCGGGAAGTTTTTAAAAGTAAGGCTCAGGCCCATCCTTATTTTTCCTCCCCGCCACCCCCGATCCTGGAGCATGGGGACAAAGGGGAAACAGCCAAGACATGGCTTGCTTTTAATCCCATTCTCTGGAAGCTCAGGGAGCATGGGGAAAGTGCTTGCATGCTGTGCATGCCTCTGACACCTGGCTGGTGTGTGAGAGGCATGCACGGAATGCAAGCACTTTCCCCTCGCTCCCTTAGCATCTGGGGAATGGGATCCAAAGCAAGCCGCGACCCGGAGTGCAGGGGGAGAGCAGCCAATGGCACCTGAGAAGCTCTGTACCCTGCAGTCTGCACATCCCTCAGTCCGCCCTGAAGCTGACAAGCTGCAACTGTGCTCAAGAGTCGCCTTATAAATGGGTCAGTCACTTTTTACCATTTTTTCTCTTTTTTGAATACATCACCCTGCTCTAACTGTTCAAAAGCTATTAGAGTGGCAGGAAGGGTTTAGTTGGGCTAGCAAAAATGGATGGTCTGGCGGGTGGTGGGGGGTCTGTGACATTTTAATAGATTGAAAGGGGTCCATATGCTCAAAAAGGTTGGGAGCCACTGACTTACTCCTTATTTTGAGGATTTAAATTGTTAGAGGAGTAAGGCCAGCCCTCTGCACAGGGGAAATTTCAGCCTGGATGATTGCAGAGGATGGCAAAATCAGATCAGTGTGCTAAGAATATAGAGTAACCTGTTCCTTTTTGTTTCAATGAAGTAATGAACTTGAAACCAGAAAGTAGAATCTAAATTCCTTTGCATTTTAGGGCTTTGGATTTGAATCTCCAGATCCCAGCCTGCCCAGAAAAAACAGAAAGGACATTTTTTGGCATCAGCTCATATATAGCCAGAATCTAAAGAATAGCCATTATTGTCCAGTTTTAGTCCAAAATAGGAGAAATGTTGAAACATCTGCTGAACTTATGGGATACCCACCATCTGGGGATAAAAGTCTGTGAAAAATGGTTCATGCAATATAGGCACTATCTAATGTGAACCAAAACTCAATTCTTAGACCTGATTAGGCCACCAATCCAAACCACAACACTAACCTCTAGCTAATCTGAAACGGGACCCAAACACAGACTCCTTGCCTCAGCTATATTTAATAGCATCTAGGCACTCAGATGCCTCAGCTTTGAGAGTAGTATAAAAACCTGCACAGAACAGAAATATAATAGTTGTCTATTCTCTAACATGAATGCTATCATGAATGCACTATAACAGGGGTGGGCAATCATTTTAAATGGGGGGCCACTTCACTAATTTTTAAAATGGCCCCAGGCCACCCTGGAAGGGGCGGGGCCTCTGGTGGAAGAGGCGGAGCCAGGACACTTCTGTGCTCCCTGTCCCACAGAATCTGATTGGCCTGGGGATGGGGGAGCACATGAAGTCTTTGCCCCTACTCTCCCGGTTCCCTCTAGGCACCTACCCCCTTTCAGGACAGGAGGAGACTTCGCAAGGTGCCCCCAACCCCAGGCCAATCAGGGCCTGGGGGCGGGAGGAGTGTGTGAAGTCTCTCACTCCCTGCCTCCACCCTGCAAGGATAGTGCCGCGCTTAGAATGAAAGCGCTGTATGCCCCTTGCAGGGTGGGAGGAGACCTCATGTGCTTCCTGCCCCCACCCTGCGAGGAGCGTACTGTGCTTTCACTCTAAGTGCCACATGCTCCTTGCAGGACAGAAGGAGACTTTGCATGCTCCCCTGCCCCAAGGCCAATCAGAGCCTGGGGGCGGGAGGAGCACACAAAGTCTCTCACTCCCTTCCCCTGCCCTGCAAGGGGAGGGGACAGCGAGTGAGAGACTTTGCACACGCCTCCTGTCCCCAGGCTCTGATTGGCTTGGGAGCAGGGGAGTGGCATCTGTGGGTCAAATCTACCCGCTTGGTGAGCCAGATCCAGCCCACAGAGGCCCCTTTGCCCACACCTGCACTAAAGAATAGCTGTGATTACTGGCACACACATTGAGGCATGAGTTCTTTTAGGAAGCAAGAATAGCAATGGCGTATCCTGCAAGATTCCCAGATATGATCATATAATAAGTGAGTGGCAGAGCTGGGAATAGGAGGTGAGGCTTGACTTTCCATTCTCTTCTCTATCCAGTGTAACACACTTTCCCAATTCTTGATTTTAAGTTCAGTGATCAGAGAGCATGTGGTAAAACTGACCATCTGAAGTGAGGAAAGAGTAAGCCACCTAGGGCTATATCTACGCTGCGGGGGTTTTCCGGGATATTGGAAAACCCCAACCGCGTCCAGGGAACGCGTTTGCTCTTCTGCTTTTTTTGCAGAAGAGCAAACGCGCTCATTCAGGGAGCCCTGTATTCCTCGTTCCATGAGGAATAAGGGCTCCTCGGAAAGAGGAGGCTTTTCTGAAATTTGGCCCCATTTAGACGGGCCAAATTTCGGAAAAGCCTCTTCCAAAAAAACTATCAGAAAAAGCTACGCATAGCTTTTTCCAATGGATCCCTGCAGTGTAGACAAAGACTAGCTGTCTAAGGGTACGTCCACACAGCAGTGTTATTTCGGAATAACTAATATTATTCCGAAATAACATAGTCCTCATCTACACTACAAGCAGTTATTTCAACATAATATCAAAATAATGTCAAGCTGGAGGACTTCTTACTCCAACACCTGTAACCCTCATTGTACGAGGAGTAAGGAAAGTCGGAAGAAGAGTGCTCTTACTCGGACATCCTGCTGTGTAGATGGCGCCAAAAGTTGAAATAAGCTATTTAGTTTTAAGCTACGCAATTGACATAGCTTACGTTGTGTAGCTTATTTCGGCTTTAGCTCTGCTGTGTAGATGTGCCCTAAATGAAAATCCATTCACAATCAAGTCCTGAACTTCTGGGGAGAAGAAGAGTGGGAAAGGTGCTCCTGATGTCACTTTTGAACGACAAACCGTCAACTTTGGCTGACTTGGCAGTAAGATGGTTGGGTAATGGAGTTTGCCTAGCCATACCTGGTTAGAAGAACAAGGCACTACAATGAAGAGTCTTTGATGAGTGGTTTAAAAGAAAAACTGTGGATCTTTATAGTTTATTGATGGTTAAATCGTAGAAATGTAGGGCTTGAAGGGACCTCAAGAGGTCAACCAATCCAGTCCACTGCATTGAGGCAGGACTAACTTTTATCTAAATCACTGGTTTTCAAACTATGGGTCATAACCCAGTTCTGGGTGGTGGGATATCAGGCACCGGGTCTTGTTGCTGCAGGGTAATCAGGTGACCAGTGAGAGTGCTAAGGATGGCTACCTGTCTGTTGCACCTCAGACTGTGCAGTGCCCTAGAAGTGGCCAGCAGCAGGCACAGTTCCTAGATGGGGGACGGGGGAGGAGAGCACACAGGGCTCTGTTCACTGCCTCTGCCCCGAGCACTAGATCCACATTCCCATTGGCCGGGAACCTGCTGCTGGCTACTTCTGGGGTGCAGCATGGTCTGAAGTGCCAGGAGAGGTAGGAAGCCTGTCTTAGCACCCACCGCTGCACCACTGACCAAAAGCATTTCAAGGTAAGGTCCTCCTGCCACCGCCCAGATCCCCCTCCAAAGCCAGAGCCCCCTCCTACACCCCAAAGCTCTCAGTCTCAGCCCCTCTCCAGAGGCCACACTCTTGTCAAATTATGTTGAGTTGCAGGCCTCAACAATTTTCTTCAACTGGGTCATGAGAAAAAAAAGTTTGAAAACCACTGATCTAGACCATCTATAACAGATGTTTGTCTAACCTGTTCTTTAAAACCTCCAATGACATCCTAAGGTAACTTGTTATAAGTACCCGGACAGTTAGGAAGAATTTCCTAATGTCTAACCTAAATGTCCCTTTCTGCAATTTAAGTTCTTTACTTTTTATCCTGTTCTCAGTGGTTAAAGAGAACAATTCATCACCCTTTTCTTAATAACAACCTTTTATGTACTTGAAGACTGCTATCATATCCTCTCTCAATCTTCTCTTCTCCAGACTATACATACCCAGTTTTTTCCAACCTTTCCCTGTGGGTCATGTTTTCTCGTCTTTTAATAATTTTTGTTGCTCTCCTTTGGACTATCAATTTGTCGACATCTTTCCTGAAGTATGGCACCCAGAAATAGACAAAGTACTCCAGTTGAGGCCTTATTAGCGCTGAGTATAGAGGAAAAATTGCTACATCTGGCTTGTTTACAGCACTCCAGCTAACAAATCCCAGAATGATGATTCTGTTTGCAACAATGTTGAAAACTATTTAGTTGGTGACCCACTATGACTCACGTGAGTAGCAGGTTTCGTAGGGACAGGAAGGCTTTGCTTTCCCAAAGTGTCTGACATGTCATTGCCCATGCTCCACCCCCCAAGCCAGGCCCTCTCCTGCCTGCTTTTCCCAGGCCCTTGGGACAGGCAGGCTGGGGTCTGAACCACCCACACCACCCATCCTCCCAGTGTTGGGGCCTCTCTGGCCATGCTACCTGCCCTGTGCTGGGGCTGGTGGCTTGGCAGGGGGGATGTGATGGTTTGGAGTTTGATTGGGTCAGGATGGGCATCTTAGTATGTTGATTTGACATGATTTGTGCTTGACAAATCCATGCTGATTGTTACCTAACACCTTGGAGTCCTGGGGCAGATGTTAACATGGCTACCCCTTTGATCAGCAGCTGATATAGGGCAGGGCGAGCGGGGCGGCTGCCCCGGGCCCCGCGCTTCAAAAGGCCCTGCACATGCGCCGTGTCAAAGGGGGGGTCCCATGAAATTGTGCTGCCCTGGGCCCCGCAAAACCCTCATCCGCCCCTGCCTCTGATACTTATTATGTTCTATGTGCTTACAAACTGATTGATTATTTGCTCCTCTATCTTTCTGGGTACTGAAATTAAACTGACTGGTCTATAATACCCTGAGTTGTCCTTTCCCCCCCCGTTTTATAGATAGGTATTAAGTTTGCCCTTTTCCAGCCCTCTAGGATCAAATCTGTTTTCCTTGAGTTTTCAAAAATAATCACTAATGATTCAGATTTCTTCAGCTAGTTCCTTATACGTTCTATGGAGTATTTCATCAGGCCTCGCTGACTTGAACCTGTCTAATTTAAGTAATTCTTAGCTTGGGGTTTTTTTTTGTTCTGTTTTAGCGTCCACTCTCCCCATTCACCCCATTGACACTGATGTTCCTATCCCATTTTCACTGATGTTCACTATTTTAGTTGTCTGATCACTGCTAAAAATTTTGGTGAAACCTGAAACCAAAAAGGCATTTAACGCTTCAACCATTGCTGTATTCTCTGTTATTGTCTTTCCTTTCTCATTGAGTAATGGGCCTACACTGTCCTTGGTCTTCCTTTCGCTTCTAATGTATTTGTAAAACGTCCCTAGCTAGTTCAATCTTGCTTAGTGCAGTAGCCTTTCTAATTTTGTCCCTACATAACTTGTGATGATGTTGGGGCTGCTTTTTTTTTTCTGACTCTTTATTTGAGTTTCAGGTCATTGAAGTGACAAGGAGTCCTGTGGCACCTTATAGACTAACAGATGTATTGGAGCATAAGCTTTCGTGGGCAAAGACCCACTTCGTCAGATGCATTTAAAGTGGGTCTTTGCCCACGAAAGCTTATGCTCCAATACATCTGTTAGTCTATAAGGTGCCACAGGACTCCTTGTCGCTTTTGCAGATCCAGACTAACACAGCTACCAGTCTGATACAGGTCATCGAAGGTCTCCTGGTTAAAACAGGATGGTCATTTACTATATTTCCTGCACATTGGGATAATTTGCTCATGTGCCCTTAATAGTGTCTGTTGAAGAAATGATCTATTTGTTTTGATTTATAAAATATGCAAGTAATAGTATATTATGGGCACTCTTTTCAAACTTAAATTCACAATTGAACTCAGCTTAAATTCACAATTATCTATAAAGCCTATTGAATTGCTTGGTCCTGTCTCTCCATTGCCCTGAACCAGGGGTAGCTGTTACACTGGTGGAAAATGGGTGAAAAATGTTACCACCTCAGAATAGTAATGACTTACACTTTGGTTTAAAAGTAGGATTTTCATATTCACCTCAGTGAATGAGGAGCACTAGTGCCACTGAAAATAAACCCAAGTGATTACCCACAATGCAAAGGAATGAAGAATTGGGCTATTTACAAGCCTTGGAAATTGTCCTTGCATTTGCAGTGAGATTCTGCCACAAAATGTATCCCCAGTGAATCCCAAAATAACTCCTCACAGCCCTTATCTGCTTAGCACCCTCAAGAAAAAGCTTGGGATCAGCTCAGACCATGACTCTGTGTATGAAACTCACCTGGGTGTTAGTGAGAGCTTTTAGTGTAGAGCGCTTATAGGACTGTCAGCCATGTCTTGCTTTCTTTCTATAGCAATGCTGGGGTGGTACACATATGGACCAGCGGCAGGATATTAACTATTTTAAATAACTAAAAGTTGAGTCCCACAAGCATTTGATATATGAAATGCCATGTTGAAGGCAAGGGGAATTCTACATGCAGAATATATCTGTTCATCCATCTACTCTGATGCACCTAATCTAATCTCTGATTCTAAGCAGTAATAGTAGAACTTTCATGGAATGGTCAATGTTGAGGTCTCTGATCACCGTGAAGCTTGTGGTAAAACACCCATTGGTAAAACACCTAGAGGGGGCAGAATTAATCCAACAATAGGCATTTTTGAACACCTTTACTAAACAATTCTGACCTCTCTTGCTTAATGCCCCAATTACTCAAGATGAGTTGCTTGCTGCCCATCCCTTGCCTTCTCTTTGCATGTGTTGCCCTTGTTAGGTGATGCAGGATAAAATTAGCTAGTGCACTAGGCCTGGGTTTTTGAGATCTTTCTGGATTGAGGAACAAATATAGGAAAGTACAATGTGTGCAGTTTCAGAACCAGAAAAAAACAACGAATGGAGTAATTCTCAATAGCTAAGCATTTTATGAGCCCCGTCTCTGCTATATAAAGAGAAAAGATTCACCATTTTGGTGCAATGATAATGCTGCATGAGGAAAAAAATCCTATTTGGTTTTATTCTCTCGCATGCTTTCCTGCTATTCTAATGTATACTTAACTGAAAATGTCTCCTTAGTAACACAGTATGTTTTGGAAGTAATCCAACATTAACAAACCTGTCGTAACATATGCTTTATTGAGTTGATCCTGTAAGTGCACACATGAGATTCTGTTGCATCAAAGGCCAAAGTTACTCACTGAAGCTTCAGGTCAGTGTAATCGCCCAGAGAGGATACTCATGTTTCAGATTTGACCTGTAATCCAGAAGTCAGATCCTTTCACTTACAGTTTCCTTGTCCTCCTTTTCCAATGATATATTTGTTTCCTTCCTTTTTTCCAGTCAGCAAAAGGATGCTACTCCTAATGCACAGAGCCTATGACATCAGCCTTGCAGCTTTCTGAATCCTTGTATAAATTTAGTGCCATAAAAACTGCATGGCAGTGGCTCTTCAAACATTACTGTCTGATCCGTGTAACAAAACATTTGCAGTATTTAAGGTATTTTCTATTGTACATATAAGGAAGTGCAAGGTCATAATGCAGAGACTGACAAAACTTGATCTCTAAGGTTTAGCTGGCAGATTTTTAAAGGTTACACCAGGGCAGGACCTCTTGTTTATAATTTAGACCCTTGGATGAGAAATAGGTTTTGAAATGCCATAACTGACGGCTAGACTATTGAAGCTAGAGAGGGGGAATAGCAGAGGAAGCCTTGTGTAAGATGGGTGGGACTGAACACTCTTCTGACATCTAGTGATGAGCAGGTGGAAAAGATTTCAGGAGCAAACCATGTTTGCACAGACTCACCTACTCTGCCTAGGTGCATAGCGTGATGGAGCTGCTTTGCCAAAATCAGATGTATTGGCTGATTATGGGTTACAGATCACTATAGTGTTCAAATGCAGGGAAAATGAAAAGTTGCTAACCTTACTGTATCAGTAAAGGTCAGCAGAATTGCTGCTTAAAGAGGGGTCACCCTAAATTAAACCTCACTTCCTAAGCAGAGGGCAGGAATGTCAAAACCTACTGAAATGAGTGGGTGGGAGTTCCTATTCTTATCAGGCAATGTGGGCTCTGCCCAAAGCATTATAGACACTATTTGATCAGCGCCTCTCCAGTGTTTAATTACAGAGCTGATTAGACTCGAGAGAGAGTCCTTGTTTGTGGCTGGTGTCACCACCTCTGAGCAGGTCTAGGAGGTAAGCCTTAGACCTGGTGTGGGGACAGTGAAAGACAACACAGAGACTCCGTTGGCTATGAGGTTCCTCACTACTTGCTGAAATCACTAAGACCTGGGTTAAGTGTCAGGAGCTCAGAATGGGATGTTGTGGGATCAGCAAGCAGAGGTGGCTGATGGTAGCAGATAGCAGTAGCAGATAAACATTGTTGGCAACAGAGGCATTGCTTGATACTCCCAGGGACAGGAGGTGAACCTGTGAACATACCCCTGAACTCAGAGTCTTTGCTGCCCAAGAACAGCCAACTCTGAGGTGAGGTGCAGCAGAGAGAGAAGGAAGCAGTATGTCAAAGAGACATTTGTTGCGCTCAGGCAAAGGACATTGCCCAATACACTGTGGGATCAAGTTGCTTTTGATCACATGCTTTTGAATGTGTTGTGATGTTTTCCCAAATTAAAGCTTGGTAGCCTTTCTCTTTTAATAAAAGTTTTATTTTATTATACTCGGGCTCAGTGCTTGCAATTCGGAGAGTATAGCTCGAAATAAGATATGCAATTTGAGCTATGCAAATTTTGTATCTTATTTCAATGTTGTTTCAAAATAGCTCATTTCTAAATTTGGCGCTGCTACATAGCACTTATTTTGAAATAAATCGCTATTCCGAAATGTCCCTTACTCCTCATGGAATGAGGCTTACAGGGACGTCGAAATAATGGGTGTGTTCAAAAGATGCAGAATAGCTATTTCGGGATACCTTCAGTATCCCGAAATAGCGCTGCAGTGTAGATGTAACCTTAGACGCCCAGAGGTGGTGGTAGGCTTTCCCAGATCACAGGGTTGGGACTCAAGCCTGTTCTGTTTTGTGTTTTTAAAAGTAACCACTAGATGCTGCCAACTCTACCTGGTAGAGGAGTTATACCTGTAATGACTGTTAACTGTGTGGGACAGGGACAGTACAGCACCTAGCATAGTGAGAACCAAGTCCTGATTGAATCCTTTTGTAAGTACACCAATAGAAATATTAAAAAGCAGTAATGCTGTAGGGTATGTGTGAGATGGGGAAGAGGATGCTGGAAGACAGAGATGGGAAAGTAGTATAGTTCTGATCAGATTCTCAGCAGTAGAGCTGGGTTGGTAACTTAACTCCCAATGGAAAACACAGATACATCTTCAGCAATGAAAAATGAGGTTAGAAGTTTCTATTGTTAATACTATAATTTCAGAATTCTTTAGAACCAGATGTTAGTGTTAACAATGGGTTTACATTTCTTTGTTAAGAGTAAGCAAATGCATGATCTATTTCTCTATAATGTAAATTCTGGTGGAATGAAGCTCTGGCTAAAATGTGAGCTACTTTAGCTGGTACTTGCGTCCAGATTCTTCAATAAACAGCACTGAACCCAGCCACAGTACATTTGTACGTGCTTTGGAGATTTTTTTCAAGCAGCTCAAATCAATGCTTCTCTATTTGCTTCTCTGCTTGTTCTCCACTTGCTCCAGACAATTTGCCTGGCCTTTTTTCTGTTGCCCTACAGCCTTGCCACTAGCCAACTAAGAGCCTTCTGCTCTGCAGTTTTTTCTATCTGCAGTATGCTTCCTGCATTCCAGCCTCATAGACACTGTAAATTTCTCAATGACTTCCGAAAACATATGGTCTCTTCTGTCTTTTTGCCTTTACCAAATTATATCTCCAGCTTCACTCTGAATCAGCCATTGTGTTTTTCTTATCACTCTGGACTGGTTTCACGCTGAGCATGATGAGAGGATGTAATTTTCATCCCTTTTCAGCCCAGAGGGGAGTTGGGCCAGAAGAGACATTCAACCCCAGGGCAACAACACTGTCTTGGAGTTTTACTGGGAGAGGACAAATTTAAACTCAAGTTGGAGCTGCATAAGATCCCTGTCAATAGAAACTGCCCAGGAAAGGAAGTGAATCACTTTTCTGTGGACTGACACCTTTTAGGGTGGTGAAAATGGTTCTGGGCTTCCCAGAAGAATGAAAATGCAGGTATCTTTCACTGCTATGTCTTCTGGTTCCTGGAACCCAAGAGGTTAATCTGTCACTAAACTGCACTAATGAGCTCTGATTTATCTTTGCTCTAACAGAGTCAAATAAGCATCCAAAGTTTTGGATGCTCACTCAGTAATAGCATTAGACCTGCAAAGTATCTGCGGATTCATCCATCAGGACTCCTCATCATTATACAGTCATCCATCCAGTAACTGCAAAGCACGTTATCAGCATGCGTTGATTAAGCCCAGTACTTAATTTGTGCCAGAGCTTGCTAAATCATAGCCCCAGAGCCGCTGTATTAGTTATAAATTCCCCAACACCTCTTTCATTACCAGTTTAGCCCCACAATAATCCTATGATTGTCAAGTACAGAAAGGATTATCCCATTCCCTAAACTTGTGCAGCAGCTCAGCATCAAAGCTGGGACTGGAACCCAATCATCCTGTCCAGACGTGTTTTCTAACCACTAAACCACACTGCCTTACTACTGGAAAGTTGCTGGGGTTCATGATTTAGAAAAGAATTGAACATAAGTCAATGATTTTTTAAAAAAATCTTTCTCAGTTCCAAGCAGAGCTAACATAATTAAAGAGTGGCTTCTTGAAATAGTGTCAAAGTAGCTGCATCTTTAAAACTGGGCAGTATTTTTCCTTTGGGTTTTTTTGGAGGGGGGGTTGTTTTTTATTTGTTTGTTTTGTTTTAGGTTTTTGTTGTTGTTGTTGTTCCTTAAATCATTAATTTAAAAGAAGAGGGTCATAAAATCTCCATTCTGCTCAGCAACGTTGGGTATCTTATGTTCATTGCAGAGGATTTTATAGTGTTTTGTTTTTTATGACTCTTTCAACCTTAGCTAGAACATTGTAAAGAATTCACACTGTGTATGTGTGCACACATACACACATTTATAATATCTTGGCAGATTTTTACTCAGCAACAGGGTTCAGCAAGCAGCCATAATACAACAACAGAACATGAGTCTATAATTCCACAGGCATTTTTTGTAGGCAAAAAGATCTGAGGGCCCTAAGCTCAAACAAGCGGAACTTGTTAGTTCTTTAAATTTTGGTTTGGGAGCTGAGGTCGCTTGCTCCACAATTTTTCAAAAGTTCTGTGTTACCCTGAGGTTTTGTTGTTGTTGTTTATTTAATGTTTGTATTTAAATGGATTTCATGTTGGGGAAGGTTCTGTTCTGTCAAGCCTGTGGGCAATGAAGTTTTCTAGGCACGGTGAGAACAGATGCACAGCTGGCAGCGGCAGGAAGGGATACAATCCAGAGCCTACTGAAGTTAAAAAGAGACTTTCCATTTCAGTGGGCATTGGGACAAGCGCCATATTTCCATAGCACTCTGCCTCAAGTTGGATTTCACAACTGAAAGGGCAGTTTAGTCTCTGTGTACATTGAAATGTTGCCCTTTTAAATAAGGCTGCCAGTTCTTGCGAGATGAGCACCAGTTCACTAAAAACTATTCTGAGAACATCCCACCTCAGTCCATGGACCCACCTCTTAGGTGGCCCAGATGTGATGCTGACACACCCCAGTCGTCTGCAGGTGGGAATGAACCTGGGACTTCTGGAGCTCCGTGCATGAGCCTCTACTGCATGAGCTAAAAGCCAGTTGCTTATTAGCAAAGGCTGTGGTGCAGACTCATTATCCTTTCTGGAAGAGGACTCAGTGCCACTAGATGGAACAGTACACCACACCCAGAAAGTGTGTTCCATCTACACCAGGATTGCTCGCGGCTATGAAAGCCCTTTCAGGGAGGCACTTAATGGAACGGTTGCAGTAAGAGAAGTCTCTCCCTTTGACATTAAGAGGTTTGTTTGTTCATAGCAAGGCTGGTTCAGTCTCAACGGCAGCACCCCCATCCCTAATTCCCAGCACATTCTGCCCCAGCTGAGCCCATTTCTTTGTTCCCCTCGTGTTCCCACTGACTTTTCCTTGTCCTTTCTTAGCTAGGGCATTGTCTCCTCACCGAGGAGTTAACACAGGCTAGCTGCCTACTGAGCAGGATGTAGCCTACCCCCATGCCATGCTGATAAAAGCATGTGGCAGCACAAAGGTGTGTGGCAATCAAAAGGCGCTTCACAAAGACTTCCCACCACACATTGATTTTTATTAGAGATCCTCTCCCAGCTCCGCTTACGCTTACTTTCCAAACGTGCCCGTGGAACTCAACTGTCAGTGTTTGTATTACTATTGTATGCTCAGCAAGTACCCATTCAGCTCTAGGGAATCGGGGGAAGAGCAAGGATATTAAAGGAGCCTATTTCAGGAATCAGCAAGCCTTTTACCATTTCAGAGCTCTGATCTATAGCCAAACCAGTGGCCAGGCAGTTGGCTATTTACTCTTATATGCTAATTCCTTTGAGTAACAACAAGTAAAGTGAGGTCAGAAGTAGAGTGGTAACCTTCTAAAAAGTCAACATTTATAAATGGTCACCAGCAGTGGCATTGTAATTGTAATCGAATTGTCTTGGATATCTCTGTGTATGAAGGTTAATGGTGATCCACTCTACTGTGGTCACACTTTCAAATTTACAATTTCATCAGGAAACTAAGTGACATTTACCTAATCTCCCTAGTTTTCCTCTGTACTAAGGGCAAGGAATATTGCAATGCTGAGGTAACATTATCTAATGGAAAACTACAGGCTTTTTAAGCACAAAGACTTGTTCGCTAATGTAAAACAGATTTCTGAGGTATGTACAATAGTGTGTTAATGTAAATGTGCAGATGAACTGGATAATGTGTTTCTTGGTCGTCCACTAGAGCTCTGCTAGTCACTGAGCTACTGTTAACAATCTAGAGTTGAATGTTAATCTCAGAGGTTCAGGAGTGTGTCTGGGTCAGATTTTGTAACGACTTCTTTTAATGCTGTGATCCACCAAAGAGAAGCAGTGATGCATACATTCAACAGAGTAGCTGGCGGGGAGAACTGGCCAATTATATTCTGAAACAGAGATGAAAAATCAGGCAGTGACTCATTGAATCATTTCACCAGGCAGACTGCAGGATCTGCTTGAGCCAAAAATTGAGTCTATTTATTTGCATTTTTCCAGAGACAGCCTGAACATTTTAAATGTGACTCTCTTTAACAAAATATGTAGCGTAACCTCTCCAAGTCACCTTTGGTCATCCACTGCAGCCATGCAGCTTTGTTTTCTCTCAAGGGCAATTACCTTTTCTGGTAGGCAAGTAATAAATGGCTGATATTTTTATTATAATAATGGTGGGATTGAAAGAGTCGTTTTTTGTAACTGGGCTAATATATTTTTTAGACAATTTTTCGAGGCTGAACAGTGCATCTCAGACTTTCCCATGGGCTACTTGGCTGAGATGATTGTTAGGGGCTTACTTTGTGAGGTGCCCAAACTGTAATAATTTAAATGGAGGAGATTCCAAATGACTGTGAAGATGAGGCTTGTAAATTCTTCCTTGAAATGCACACAGCAACTTCGTTCCTTACCGAAGAGAGAGGCTTCAATTAAAATTAATTCAAAATAAGACTCTCCCCAAATGAGGGAGACTTGGTAGCTCTGAAGATTAGACCTTTCCTTTCCCTTTGAGGCCAGGGGCATGTCAATACAGCATGTGGGAACGAGCCTCTCACCTGGGTCCACACATTTGTGCTAGCAGCAGGGCTCACACTAGCACACTGAAGGTAGTTAGGTAGACATAGCAGGTTAGGCTCTGAAATCTAGGAGAGGGGATGGGCTTCAGAATCTGAGCTCCAGCCTGATCAGTCACGTCAATGAGCTATCACACAGCTGTCTCTAGCACATCTGTGGACCCAGGCTTGCTCCCAGTTGCAGTGTGGATATCTGATCCTGGGACAGCTAGGTGCTACGTGTCTTCTAATGCTGCTCTCAGTGCCTTTGCAGTGACTGGCTAGGACGTGGGTCAGGGGGACTGGGGTCTCTGTTGCCTCAACAATGCTGCTGCCTCCTTCCACCTGGGAATAGGAAACCCAGAGTTAAGAGAGAAGTTATGTGCATATTCGGATGCCTGAAGTCTCCTTGCTGAATCAGACTGTTTTGTCACTGCAGATGATTTCCTTTGTGTGTACCAAACTCTGGCTTGCATTTCCCAAGTTGCACATGTGAATATAACGATGAAACTAAAATGAGGGTAACTATGCCCTGCGGGCACGTCTACACAGCAAGGCTAAAGCCGGAATAAGCTACACAATTTGAGCTACGTCAATTGCATAGCTTAAGTCGAAATAGCTTATTTCGGCTTTTGGCACTGTCTACACAGCAGGAAGTCTGAGTTAGAGCACTCTTCTTCCGACTTCCCTTACTCCTCGTACAATGAAGGTTACAGGAGTAGGAGTAAGAAGTCCTTCAGCTTGACATTATTTCGACATAATGTCAAAATAACTGCTTGTAGTGTAGACACAGACTGTGTTATTTCGCTGCTGTGTAGACATAGCCAGAGTGTTAATTGATCCATGTGACCTGTAAATCATTTAGCACCTTCATACATCAGTTTTTCCCCCAATAATGCAGGAGGCAATCTCACAAGACAAGTGAAGAGTTTTGCTTGGTGTGATGTGTGTGTCAGCAGGTCCACTCTTCCACTTCTCCTTTCTCTCCACAAAGCCTCAAATCTATCCACCTTTGCCCTTTAAAGGGCAAGAGGGTTGGACACAGCTCACTCTGGAGCCTGCCTGTGCCTATCAACACATCCTCCCAAGAATAAGATACGTTGAACAAGCACGATGCCTCCCAACACTGGGGCTAAGCATTCTGCCTCAGCAGAGTTTACAGTTCCTGACAAGTCAAGGGCCATGAAACTTGCATCCTAACCATGCTGCCCTGCCCCTAGCCTGTCATGCTGGCCACAGAAATACACAAGTTGGGGAGGAAAAACTCATTGGGTTTAGCACTGGACATCCCCAACTGGCTCTGGTGGGCCAGTGACCAGAAGGCTGAATAGATAAAATGTAAAAAAGGTAAATAGACTCTTACCCATTGGTTTTCAGCACTGAGCTAATTGTGGTCTTTCTTTTTTCTCTTTTCTCTCCAGGAACGAGTGGAATATCTCTTTCTCATAATTTTTACAGTGGAAGCATTTTTAAAAGTAATAGCATATGGACTTCTCTTTCACCCCAACGCTTACCTCCGCAATGGCTGGAATTTACTAGATTTTATAATTGTGGTAGTAGGGTGAGTACTGTTGTCTTTATCCATGTTCACATTGGAACATTTTGGGTATTGGGAATTCCAAGTGGCGGCGTGGGTATATTATAGAGGAGAGGGGTGCATAGGCTTCATATGGATGCTTGTTTGACTGACTTGTACTGCATATCCTGTCTTTCTCGTCTCTGCCACCCATCTCCCCAACTCACCCAACCTTCAGGCTCCCTCTATTTACCAAACATGCACAAAATATACTGAATTCATAGTCAGATCCTTCACTGGTACTACTGGCATTGCTTTGTTGACTTCAGTGGAATAGTGCTGATTTACATCAGCTGGCCTGCAATGTGCAATCTTGGCATGGCTTTTCTGATATCATGTACCTCCAGCTCTCTAGATCCCATTCCAGGACTTTACCTGTTTCTGACATATAAATTAAACCAGTTTTTAACACTTGTGGAGGCAAAAAAAGAGAAAGCAACAAATACTACTGGGCAATGTATAGCTGCGTCTCAGACTCCTGAAAGACAATCAAATAAATTAACCCTTGACAGCTCCATGGCTGTGGGAAGGAATCGTTCCTGGGATTTACCATTACTTGTAACAATGGGCCTCAGATCCAACAATCATTTCAGAAAATAAACTGTTAAAAGATGTCCCACATTGGTCCATTATTGGACTTGACCACTATGAAGGTCAAGCAGGGAGCAACATTTTCAGGAATGAGGAGTTTATTTTGATGAAAATGGCCCTACCGGTTGTTTTAAAAGCCCCAAACAAAAGAAAGAATAGAAATACAGAGAATGTATTGGATGACCCACATTTTCTCTAACAGAATGTTTTTCAAAGTTTTCCATGTGGTACCAGCATGTCTGAGACATGGGGAGCTACTAAAGAGCTTGTGTGAGCTTGGAAATGAGCTTCATCATCCCCTTAAACCTTCCTAAACCATGACCTCTGAGAAGCCAGAGGAATTGTGAAGCCCTGGAGAAAAGCATCCAGTCAGCAAGCTCTTCCTTTCTAGATACCCCATAGTGACTTGTGCAATGCCGCTGAAGCTGAGATAAGTTGTTGGCTTCAGGAAAGGAGACAGCCTGGACACAGTTCAACTTCTATACACTTTTTCAGAGTGACTGTGCTTCTGCTTCTGCTTCCTGACTCTCTTCCCAGAGAAAACTCTGGACCTCCACGTGCAATAAAATTCCTAATTGCCCTAGGGATTAGAAGTTCAATAGTAGAGCGATGTCTGCAACTCTTACGGGCAGGTATCCAGTAGGTATCTCAACCTCACTACTGAGAGTGTGGAAAAATCATGGGATGAAGTGAAGGGTTTAATGTGGAGATAATGGTACATTATATTGGGTTAGAATTCGTTGAGAGTTAGAAACTTGGAAAGCAACAGGACAAGCTCTTTGAATTGTAATTAGATGAAGGAAGCATAATGTGGGATAAATTAACCCTTTAGGCAATGAGGCTGGGTGGTGTTCTCCTGAATGATTCTTCCCTTCTATCTCCAGCCTCATTTCCAGAATGAATTCCATGTCCCACCAGAACCCAGGCCCTCCCCTGTCCTTCCTTTTCCAGTAGAAACCCTTACCTCCATTGCCACACTGTGTACCCAAAAAGGGCAGTGTTAGCAGCCAAAGTCTCTTATGCTTGCTGCCCAAATCCATTGACCATTGGCCGCTTCTCTACTTGTATGGAGGAACTATAAGCTATAAAACTTTTAACCATTCACCATTGCTGCTGCTGCTGCTATGCTATTTGATCCCCGCTGCTTCCAGAATGACAGCTGTAAATGGGGGGAGGAGTTCCCATCAAGAAGCAGGTGGGACAAATTAGAACCTATTTTTCATCCCAAAATAGTGCCCCCTGCTGCCTAGACTCTCCTTCCTGTTCCAGTGCCCCGCTATTTTGCTGCTCTTACCTTGGTACCCCCAAAGGAGTAAAAAATCCCACAGGAAGTCAGGGACATCTGCCCAGTTATATATTGGTTTCCAAAGATAAGTCTGATTCTGCAACCTATAATCATGTAGCATTCAGTCACCTGACTAGGGCCTGCTGCTCAATATGAATAAGGGCCTTATGAATCTGATTGTTTTCATTTTTATGAGGGACTTTATAGAGACTTTTAAAAAGAAGACAAATATTTAACCTCCTTTTCCCATTGCCAGGTAAAAGAACAGGGTTCCAGAAATTCTAGATTAGCATTACAGGCCATCCTCACTATAAGTCCAAGATACATTCCAAAAAACATGGACTTACAGCGAAACAACTTAAAGCAGGGGATTTTTCCCTGTGGCTGACTTCCATTTGTGCAAATTGGGGAAGGGAGGGTTGTGCACGATTTAAGAGTGGGGAATGGGAGGACTTATAACACATCAGTTCCTATAAGCATCAATGACTTTAGTGTGGAACAGATGTATACTGGGGCAACGTACAGCAGGGATGCCCTGTATATCGAGTTTAACATGAGTTTTCCTGTTAGGCCTGTTAATCAGCAAGATGATATTCAGGCTGAAATTAATTCCCTTGCAGTGACAAAAGCAGCAGCTCTCCACTGTGCTGTTCTGTCTCCTCTCATGTTCAGCAACATTTAGTCTGCAGCTGGAGGAAATAATCTGACAGCAATGGTAACAGGGGAAAGATTACACATGTATAAACATGGCCAAGACCCCTAGGTCCCAGTTAAATAGTAACAATTGCAAGCGGCAGATTCTACTTCAAGGCTAGATGGGTTTCTCTGATGTTTATCTATTTAGACTGGCTCATGCAGCACCATGCCATAGTGTAGTGTGCTGCTGCTTCTCCAAGCAGACCCTACTTACCTAAAAATTTGCAGAGATAAAGCTGTTTGCCTGTTCTCCCCTGCTTGCTCCCTACTTGTTGTTTGAAAATTGCAATATAAACCCAAGCTGCAGTTGCACCATATTGAAAATTGAATTGATTTTGTTGGAGGGACAGGAAGTTTTCCAGCTTTCTCCATTTTCTTTTTTTATTCTGCCTCCTGCAAAGACCCCTTATTGATCTACCCTTTCCTTCCTGCTGATTGGAGCCAGCCCTGGCTTCCTCTGGTCTCAATTGGTGCTGCTGGAAGTGGTTCCCGTGGTAGCCTGAAGCTGTGGCTGGGAAACAAAGGAAGCATTCATCTGAAGGTGGCTATGCATGCTGCCTACTGTATCCCATCTTCGCTCAGGCTTCCTTATCATTGAGCACTGGCTCGTTAATGAGACTTCAGAAGTGAATCAGCCACTAACTAAAAAAATGCAATGTCCGTTCTAGCCATACTCAGTGTGGCATTTAGACCAAGGGTGGGCACTATACGGCCTGCAGGCTGGATCTGGCCCACCAAGCCGTTGGATCCGGCCCACACCCCACCCTGCTGAGACCTCCCCAATGGCTGGTGGCTCCCCTCTGCCAGGGCTACGCAGCACTTAGAGGGAGCCGCCAGCCATGTTAAGCAGTGGGGCATGCTCCAGGGGAGGGAGAGGGCATGCGAGAGACTTCATGCCAGGTCCAGCCCTGGACAAGCCTGTGTTGGCTGTCCAGATGCTCCCGGGGGGGGGCAGAACTTAAACCCAGCCACCTTGTGCTCCTGAGGCAAATGCTGTGTGCCCTAGTCCACTCAAGAACCCCACCACCTCCACCTCCCTACCTTCAGAGGGACCTTTGTCCCAACTGTTCAAAATGGCTGGTGGTTCGCTCTAAGCATCGTGCAACTCTGGTGGGGGGGCAAGAGAGCTTGTGCGCACCACTGCCTCCAGCAGCAGTCATTGGCATGAGGGCGGGAGAGTGCACAAGGTCTCCTCCTCTCTTTCCATCCCCCCTGCCAGGGGCACATTGCGCATAGAGAGAGCCGCCAGTTGTTCTAATCAGCTGGCGGTTCCCTCTAGGCACCAGATGACTCTGGAGGAAGGGAAACAAGAGAATTCATGGCTCTTTTGCCCCCAGGTCCTGCTCCCAGCTGCAATGATTGTCCTGGGGGCAGGGGAGCATGTGCAATGTCTCTTGCCCCGCAGGGATGAGTGGCCCTGAGCAGCACCGGGAGTGAACCCATGTGGCTGAGGTTGCTTCAGGAGGGAGCTTGCCTCGGGGACCCTGTTGGGCTGCTGGCCGGGAGCCACCTAAGGGAAGTGACTCCTGGCCAGAGCCTGCCTCCAGCACCTCTGTCCCTGCTACTTCCTAACTCCCTGCCGAAGGTCACCACCCAAAACCTCTGCACACACATCCTGCCCCAGGTCACAATTCCCTCCCAGATCCTGAACCCCCCTGCTACACCCCTCCCCAGTTCAAAATTCACTCCTGTACCCCTTATTCCCTCCTGGACCCCGCACCCCAATCTGCTGCCCCAGATCACAACCCCCTACTTCACTTAAACTCCCTCTCAGACCCCACACCCTTTCTGTTACCCCGAGCTCCCTTCTGCACCCAACATCCATCCTAACCCCCACACCTCCAATATAGAGAAGTTCAGCCCTTGCCCATTTTCCAAAATCTTAGAGTAACCCCCCCACCATCAAAAATTATTGCCCATCCCTGTTCTAGACTGATGGCTGTGATGCTCAGAAACCCAGTTTAGAGATAGTGAATCTAAATCTCCTTTCCCTGCTATTACCACTCCTGTCCTGAATACATGAGTTCTACCTCATAACACCACAGAAGGGGCCAAACTAAATGGAAGCAAACAAAATACAAAAAAGTCTTATTATTTTCCTTGGACTACTGTAGGCATTAGAAGTCTCCTACATCCTCCTCTTCATGGTAGAGAAAGCAAGTAAGCCACTGACCTCTTTTGACTTAACCTACCTTGAAATGGCAGACTCATTAACTTTTTATGTTCCTTAAGCAAAACCCAACAAGGAAATGTATTCTCCTAAGCTCTTGGCTAATGCCAACTGCTAAAAACTAAAGACATGGGTAATTTAGAAGGATGCAGCTCAAGGGTGCTCATGTAACTCTGTAGGCTGGAACTGCTTCTCACTTTCTGTTTGTACAACATCCAGGCTGATGGAGGCCTCTGAGTGTTATTGATCTCCCAGGGGGAAAATACTTGCCTTCCTGTGGTAACTGTTCTCTCGGGGCTGACTAATACAGACATAGTTGTAGTATTGTAGCTTAGGTCAGGGAAAGTCACAGAGGTTCATGGGATGGCAAAAGAGGAAGGTGCTTTCCTGGTAATATTCAGAAAGTGGAACCTGAACCAGTGGTTCTCAGACTTATTTGATCCCGGCCCCCTTCTTTGTGTCTGTAGTTGTTTATGCTCCAGCACCACAAGTACACATACCACCACCCAGATTGGAAGGCAGAGCGAAGAGCAGCGGCTGCTGGCTGGGTGCCCTGCACTGAAGGCAGCGCTGCACCAGCAGCAGCACGGAGGTCAGGGAGGCAATAGTGGTATTTGTCAATATCACTTTTCACAGCAGATTTAGCACCCCGTCACCACCCTTATTTCTACTCTGCTGTTGCACCCTGGGGCTGACAGCCAGAATCCCAGTGCTCCAGGGCTGACAGGCAGGGATGGGGCTGGGGCTGCCTCCTGGTTGAGGGATTGAGGGAGGGTATGGGAGGAAAGTCTGAGCCCAGATGTCAGGGCTCTGGCTGTCAATCCCAGACAGCAAGACTCTGGCAGTCCCCTTTTCCCTGCCTCCCAGATGTGCACAACCCTTCTGCACAAGTCCAGCCACCTGGGCTGACAGAACTTCCCTCCCCCCAGAAAAAAAGCCCACAGCTTGCACCTCCCTAGATACACTCCCATGCCTCCATTGTCTGAGAACTGCTAACCCAGGGGTGGGCAATAATTTTTGATGCGGGCCACTCCAAGGTTTTGGAAAGTGCTCAAGGGCCACATTCTTCCATGGTATTAATGGAGGAAGTGCAGGGTCTAGGATGGAGGTTAGGTGCAGAAGGGAGCTTGGGGTAAGGGCTTGGGGTGCAGAAGGGAGAATGGAGTCTGGGAGGGAGTTTGGGTGAAGGAGGCAATTGTGACCTAGGGCAGGGAACTGGGGTGCAGGGGTCTGGGATGTGATTTAGGGTAGGAGGGGATTGTGATTTCAGGCAGGAGATTGGGGTGCCAGATCTGGGAGGAGGTAGGGTGCATGTGGAGTAGCAGGGCAGGAGTGGGGGGCAGAGGGTTGGGAAAGGGAGGGGCTGAGTTGCCAGAGGCAGATTCTGGCCAGGAGACTTACCAGCCAGCAGCCAAACCAGCCTGCCTGCAGAGCTAATGGCTTGCAAAGCATAAAATGTTTCTGCCTGCTCAGCCATGTGCTTGAATGAGCAACCGAGCAGGAGGGTTGTTTGTGCTTTGTGGCTGCCTGTTATTCAAACAGGCAGCTCCCATTGGCCAGTTCTGTCCAGAAACCAGCCAATGGTATTGTGCTGAGGGTGGGAGCAGCGTCTGAATCTTCCCCCCACCCTTGCAGACTCATAAAGAGAAAGCGTCGTGCAGCCGCGTTTCTGATCAGCGTGCGGGACTGCGGGGCAAGCAGGGGAGCCTGCCTGGGGCTCCCCACTGCCTCTGTGGGCCAGATCCAGTGGCTTGGTGGGCCAGATTCAGCCCGCGGTCCATATTTTGCCTAGGCCTGTGCTAACCTAAAGTATTAACTTTTAAAGACTTTCATCACAGCTATCACTTGCACTCATTCTGCCATTGGAATCATCTTCTTTAAATGTTAATTGGAAAAAAAGAGAAGGACTGAATGGGAATGAAAAAATTTTACATACAAAGAACAATTATTTAGGTGCAGCTGTGGAGAAGGGAGCATAACCAAGGACAGTGTCTAGACTCTCTGTATATCTAAACTCCCATTTTTTACACTACACCAGTGCATGCTGCTTGAAGATCTAATAGGAAGAGACTATTCTGATATTGTTCAGTATTTTCAGGTAGACAAGAAGAAAGGGAATGAACATTCTGCAAAGCAGCCTACATGGATACTTTATAGAACTAATTAGCTGCTACACTTTCTCTCTGTCTTCAAAAGTTGGGTCATCTGCCGCCTGAAGAAATCTGTGACTTCTCTTGGAGTGTGTTGTTCTACGATAGCCAGAGGAATCCAGCTCAGGAAAGGAGAAGAGCATTAAAAGCAAAGACTAAATCTAGATTTAAAGGAATTTCTTCTGAAGAAAGACGCACTTTAGACTTACAGGCTTGTAACAACTTATCTGTCTTGCAATATGGTAGATCTGCTTTCTGAGCAGCTAAGTCCTTTAAAGCTTGATCTAGCTTATCCTCAAATAGCCTATGACCTTTCTGTGGCAGAGCCATTAAATATTGCTTTGAAGAAAAATCTCTTTGCACAGGTATCAATCATAAAGCTCTGTGTTTAAGAACATTGCTAGTTAAGAACAAAGATCACAGTCAAGCTGTCTAATGAAGCGTATCCCACAACCACTAATCATTAGTTAAATTGTTTCCCAGTTCTTTTGATTTTGTTTTTATCCTTTTGGAAAATAAAGGGTTTTCTGATACATGAGTTGTCCTTGGAATTCATAACTGAGAAGGAAATTTCCTCTCCTGAGAAAAATGACTTGAAAGTTTCATGTTACAAGAATATGATTCTTTCCAGACAGCATGTAATACATTTTCTAAGAGCAGTATTTTCTGAGAACCCACAGTTTCTACCAAGAGAAAGGTATCCTAGTTTAGAGAACAACCTTACTTAGATTGTGCACTGAAGGTATTTGCAAGGGGTCTGAAATTCTGAACAGATTCAGAAACTGGGGTGTAGAAATGGGCCTTTTCTTAGCCTGTGGGGAATTTTCTAAAGGGCAGATTCAAGCACTTCCACATTTACAAACCCTTCCTGCTGTTAAAAAATAGCCATATTTAAAGGTGAACTGTAAAGCCAAACACACACAAAATGGCCTTTTTCTTTTTCTTTCTTGACGCAGTCTCAAAGGCATTTCTCTGCTTAGTATTTGCATTGGAAATAACAGATCTTCAGTTCCCTCTATTTGTAAGAGCCCCTTTATAAAATCTTCTCTTAGACAATAAGAATCAGCATCCCCACCACAAAGACAGGGAATAAAGAGCTGCAGGCCGGCCTTGTCATGCCACTATTGAAGTCCACCAATCTGCCTGAGGTCCTCCAAACAGAATACCTTGTGTGTCAGATGTAAAAAAGAGCACAAGAAAAATATTGGGGAGGAGGGGAGAAAATAACAAGGCTGTCTTCATACATCGAGAAGAAACAAAAGTCAACAAACAATTCATCTTTTATTTGTGTTGTAGTTCATCTTTAAGAAATGAACCAAAACTGGATGTAGTGGCCCCTAAGCTGAGATACAGAAATCATTTATCCATGCTCATGAACTCTCCACAACAGTTTCAACAGGAGGTGTAAAATATGGCGTCCCGTTGGAAATGGAAGAGGAAGTTAGGTTGCAGAACATGCTTTTCTGAGATGAAATGGGGTTGACTCTCATATGTTTTGGTGAGGTGCTACGGGATCTTCAGTGGCAGCAAGATTATAGACTCTTGCTTTTACATCTTATTGAAAATGCCTCCATTGTCACAGTGCTCTCTCACATCATTCTGGGGGAGTGTTTCAGCTAGTTTACCTACTGAGAGAGAATGGCAGGAACTACGGAGTCAATCACCCCACTTCCTCTAGTATCTATTGTAGGTTTTTTCAAGAGGTTTTCATCAAAGAACTGACCCTTGGTTGCCTTGTGAATGAGGAGGGACAGGATCCTATCTTGAGGCCCTCATTTATTTCATTGTCTATCTGTGATCCCTGTAGCCATCTCAGTATTTCCGATGGGCTCAGGTTTTGTCTTCCCTTGGTCCTGCACTTTAATTTGCAACACCAACAAACTTTAGATCCTTCCCTCTACTCTCCTGCCTCTTCTCACATTCACTGCATAGCTGTTAATTTTTAGCAGTATTTTAAATTAAGACTTTGAATGGAGTCAACCAGTTCCCCCATCATAGTTGCCAAGTTCTGTGTAGCACCAGCTGGGACATTTTATGGAAATGTTTTAAAAAGCTAAAATTCACATTTGCAAATAACATTTATATAACCAGATACTTTAGCTTAAGAAAATTAGTGGTGGTGAAAGGTACTGGCCTGAGGGCCATAAAGAATGGACGTTTCTTTTTATCTACAAGGCAAGCTTCTTACACGAGTGGCCCTGCCAGCATGCCTCAACCGGGAACTGCATGGATTGTCTCTAAAGGCAATAGGGCTGTTCCCTTCTCCATGGCCCGTGTAGTTTTTGACTTCTTTGCTGAGACTGCCAGTTAGTTCAAAGCATGAGGATGAGTTTGTGGCATGGGAGCTGGAACTCACACCCGCTGAACTTACCTGATATAGCAGCACCATTGGATGGGAGCAACTCTTTTAATCTGTTTAAGTCCAGCTAGATTCAGAATGAAACCCTCTAGGTGAAAGGCTTTGTGGTTCCTTAGCAATGCTCTCAGCTGTCTACTCTCTTGATAAATGCCAGGGTTGTACCTTGAGAGTGATGTTTACTTTGTTGAAAGATAAGTTTATTAAATCACGTTGTGACCTTTCACAGGCTGGGTCTTCCGCTTTCTGTGCACGTGGGCAACATCTCTGCTTTCTTCAAACACACTCTATAATTAAGTGCCTTGCCCCATTTTAAAGAGAGACCTCCTATTAACCAAAGTAAAACACTAACAATATCACAATCAAACAGGTCTGAGAATCCAAATTCATCTCTAATTAAAATGTTCTGTAATATGGCATGACATCATGTCAACAATTGCATTTTTCCAGATTTCACACTTTTTCCTATTATATTTTTATCCCACCCCTTAAGCCAGGACTACTCAACTTTGGAAGCCCCGGGGGCCACAAGGATATTCACAGCACATGCCGAGGGCTGCAACTTAAGAGTGGTTGCATATACATGCAAATATATATGCAAATATATGCAAATAGCTTATTTCACACTGACAGGCATGAATACAAAGCACTTCCCACAATGCCCCGGTGCTCCCAGCACCTCCTCCCTAGAGGCTAGAAACACCGATACTCTGTACCCATCTGCTCCAGCCAGGCTTGTATCTTTCAATGCTCACCCCACCTGGGAGATGCCTTGCCATTGAGGAGCATGTGTCTAGTGGAGGCCATGTTCAAAGGATCCCACCTGCATGCTGCGTGTTGAGTCCCACATAAACCCAAACCGCACTGCGGGCCTCAAACAAATAGGCCATGGGCTCCATGTTGAGTAGCCCTGCCTTAAGCCATCGTTAGAGTTTGAACCCAGGATTTTCAGATTACATACCTCTTCCACTTCATCTACTTGTAACTGTTAAGCAAATATGCTGTTATCTTCTATTAGGACCAGCCCATCAAGTGAGCTATGATTCATACTTTTCCAGAGGGTTGAAATACTAAATAGTATATCTAGGAAGGAAATAGCTCTGAAATATTTGATCCTAGGATTTGCAGATTCTATTCCTGGGTCTCAAAGTAGAATGTGAATAGAAACAGCATTGCCAGAAGTAATGAATGTTGCTGTTTGGGTACTCATGAAGGTTTGAGACTGAAATCTCTGGATCTAAAAGCATATCTTTAACCCTGGAGAGTGGGAAGAGTCAAAGAACCACACTATGTTAACATGGACTACACTAGTGGATAATATGACATGGTTACTCTGAAAGGAATTTTGACACAACAGATAAGACTTGAGTTCTGTTGCCAGTTTCATCTGCAGTGACCTTGTGGAACCTGAGTTAGATGTAAAATAGGTCAGGGGACTGAACTCCCTGGGAATGGAGGACCAGATGGATAGGAGAAGGAGCAAGGACGGTTACTGAGACTCGAGGGGGTAGCTAGCTCCAGGCTGGGAAGGTGTATCCTAGTAGTTCTTATTGCCATTCCTGTAGTTGGTGCCTTGTGCCCTGTATTAACCTCACCTCCTTCGCATCTGGCTCCCTGTGCATCATTGCCTTCCAACCAGGTGCTGATACACTCTCCCATACCCCACCTCACTATGATGGCTGGTGCGTGTGCTCCTGCCCCTCCCTGGAACTGGCCGTCTCCTCTGGGACCTGCAGTGGCTGGAAGGTGGGGCCAGGCTTGGCTGGGGAGTCCTATCTGATCCCCACTAGCCAGATTGTTCTTGTGGCCTTGGTAGCTGCTATAGCCTTTCCTCCAGATCTTGCTGTCCTATCTTCCTCTGTGTGAATGCAGCAGAGGCTACTCTTAGATATTGGTGGACAGGCTGAAACACAGACAACCCCTCACACACACTATTTCCATTGCAGCAATCCACCCCCTCCCACATCCTAGTCTCAATGACCCTAAAATAGTTGAATAATTGCCCTCCTACTGAGAGCCTCAGTTAATTAAGGTTGTAAGATGCACAGAAGTATTAACAGCAGTCAGAGGAAGGACAGAAATGTGAACTTCTGTCTCCTACCTTACGTTTCAGTTCCCATTCTTCTAGAGTACAGGATATTGTATAGGGGAAGAGTCTCTTTTCCCCCCCATTACATATGATTCTCATGCCTGATATATGATACATCTGGTGGGTTTGTGAGGTAGTTTTAATGATATTAAGATGTTAATTAATGTTTCTGTTTAGCCTGAGACTTACTACAACTTGTTTCCTCTTTCCTTTTTTCAGGCTTTTTAGTGCAATTTTAGAACAAGCAACCAAAGCAGATGGGGCGAATTCAATAGGAGGGAAAGGTGCCGGATTCGATGTTAAAGCATTGCGGGCTTTCCGAGTGTTACGCCCCTTACGACTGGTTTCTGGAGTTCCTAGTGAGTAACATAATCATCTTCTCTTCTCTTCTCTTCTCTTCTCTGATGGGCATGGCATGAATGCAAGGGCAGAATTATTTTTCTGTGCAAAGATGTAATTTGATGCAGATGTTTTGGGGATAGGAGAGACACTATTTTACATTAATGTGACTACTTGGTCAATGTGACATTGAAGTAAAAGATGGAAGACTCAGACCTGAGAGTGTAGGTGTGTGGGAGGAGTTGTGCATGAGAGAGATTTATTACAATTACAGTAACTGGCAGTGTATGATCAAACAACTTCTATAAATAGTGGAAATTGCAGATTAATTGCAAACAAAAATAAATGAAGTTGTAATTTCTATAATGAATCTAATATAAATCAAATGAATCAAGCAACTGGGATTCTGGTTTTGACATCACTCTGTATTAGTCTTGCAAATGGTTAACCTAATGGAATGGTGAATAAACACTCTTGTTCATGTGGATCCTTTTTCATAAAAACTCCATTCTTCCTACTGGTCCACCACCTGCTGCTCTGATCAAGAGTATTCAGAGTAGTTCAGAACAAATTGTCCATAAATAGTCATGATCTCAGTCATATTAATTTAAATAATTTTAATGACTCTGAGGAAGCCTCCAGACAGTTTCTGGTCATCCAGTTTCTATTGTCGTACCTCAGGGAAGCTTTGACTGACAAAAAGCTGACTTGTCCCATTCTGGAAATGGGATTTGAGCATTGTTGTGTGGCAGGGGCTATATCTTTTGGGTCAACAGTTCTGTTTGGGAATGAAACAGCAATTGGTCTTTTGGGTAGAGGGTTAGAGTGAAAGACCCCCGCCCAATCAGTTCAATGGAGGTGATTGATCAAGCTGGCAGAAAATGGGAGGGGAGATAATGTAAGGATTGGACTTTTGGAGTTGGGTCATTTTCTCTAGAATAGTTGTGAAGTTTATGTGCTTTTATATAGGGAGACTTCTAGGTTGAGGGCTTATTTCAAAACTGACAACCTCAGTCATTCAAAAATCATGAGTTGGGCCCTCCAATTATCAATAGATTATCTTAAAAACAATAAAATTAAATAAATAAAACTGGGGTTTCTTTTCATTTGACTTGGTTTCTGAGCCCTTAGGTTACACTCAGGCTTTTCTCTTCACTTATGAGGGTTGGAAACTTGCTTTTCTAATAAAAGTTGAGATTGTTGGCTTCAGGAGGTAGGGGATTTGAGAAAAACAGTAAACATTGCAAAGAGTTAGCAACACTGTGGCTAGCTCCTCAGCAGTTTTTGAATGCCCATAAAGAAGCAGTGGCCAAGAGTGCCTTTTTAAATATGTATACCTCACAACAGTGATCAATGCCTGAGTCACATCTGAATGGGATTACTGCAATTTTTTTTTTAATATCCAGCTTTCCCTGAGGACTCCTCGGAAACTTTAGTTAATGGGAAGTGTGGCTGCTCTCTTAGTTTACAACCCTATACAAGCTGATCAACGAGGAGATTGGTGAACGGGCTGGCTGGTTGGCGGCAGTGGGAGGCTGACAGAAGATGTGAGCGGTTGGAATAGGAATTGTTGTTTTGACCTGGCAGGGTTATGTGAGCTCCTTTTATCTAGTAAGATTTGCAGTTGTTGTCCATGTTAGAGTGCCCAGTTGTGTCAGCTGCATTCAAGTAATTGTGGTTTTGTGTAGACTGAAAGTTTTCAGACCGGTACAGTTAGACATTTGAATACATGAATCACAGCTATAAGGTAGGTGGCATATTTCCATTTTACAGAGAGGGAAATTGAGGCAAAAAAATTGTTCAAGGCTAATATTTTCAAAGCTGACTTCTGATTTAGGGTATCTCCTTTTTGGGTGCCCAGTCTTAGACACCTAGACCACAGCCATGAATCCTTTGCTCTCAGTTTCATAAGTGCTTAGTCCACTAGACCATACTGCCTCTTATGCCATTGAGCTGCTCCCCTTCACAGCAAGAATCCAAAATGACCATTCAACAGAGGAATTGGTTCCAACTGCAGGAAACCAGCCAAAAGGAAAGTTGTGACAACCTTCGTATTATCAGTCGCAGTCTCTGAGTCAAACTGTTCCCACCCACAGATGACTCTGAAGCCCACCCAAAATTGAAGAGATCTGTAGCCCTAGATTCAGGGCCAAACAGACCCCAAAGGCCATTTCTGATTGGCTTCAATAGAGACTAGGGATGTTAAAATTAGATTAATCGATTAATTGAATACTTGATGAAATTTCCATTGTCTATTCAATTAGTTGATAAGGGCGCTTTCGCTTTGAAATGTAGCAAGAGCCCACTGGGCTGTTACTACGTTTCCAAGGCGGCGGTGCCACACGGCATTCTGCCTTTGACATGTACAAGAGCCACAGCAGGGGTTCTTGTGCATTTCAAAGATTGAAATGCTACATGAAACCTGGAGTTTCCCTCTGGCCTCAGGCTCCATGCCGCTTCCACTTTGAAATGTACAAAAGCCCCAGCAGGGACTCTTGTATGTTTCAAATGTGAAACGCTGCCGCTGCATCCCTGCCCCCTCCCCTGGCTCCCCTCAGCGCCTCCTCCTCTCCCCCCCACCTTGCTGCCTCTTTCTGATAGAGGCAGCAAGGAGAGGAAGCAACTAGTGTGTCAACTATCCGATAAGCTTTTGCCCATAGGCCCATCATGTCTGGATTATTTTGTTGACTACTGTTTTATCTCTTTACATAATTTTGATCTTTTAAAAATGTTGAGCTTTTATAATTATTTAAAAACTTTGTGCCAAGGAGAGCAAAAAGCCACATAGCTGATCTGTCTGTGGGGAAGCATGATTCAACTAAAAAAACCTCTTGATTATCAAAAATGATAGTCAGCTACTCCCTCCTCTCACCCAGAACTGTCTAAATGCCCCTTTAACCTATTAAACCCCATTCTCAACCACTTATTGCTCAAGTAAATTAATATTACCTCATTGTACCACCACATCTGAGTGTCCCGTGTATCTGTTTGCTATTGTCTCTGTACAATTGAATCTCTTCAAACTTTTTTTATGCACACTCCTGCCACAGCTCAGAGTATACATACTACATCTGTATTCCCCTTCAGTGGTCCAACATAGGTACCCTCTCTAAGATCCTGGCTCCCCGGCCATCATCTCTTTTGGCGGAGACCCACAACTCTCTATCTCTCCTGACCAAGGTTTTTCCAGGCTGCACAGTTCCATTCCTACACTATTATTTCCTGCTATCTAGATTAGCTATCTAGACCAGCGTCTGTGCTTTGCTTACCCTTTAAAAGCTTTATTACAATCCCCTTATAAGCAAGCATATTTATTGTGAATGTGAAAGTGTTACCAAGAATCTATAAAAACAATCCTAAACAAATGCTGAAAGCTCACCAGAATCAGTCTTATTGGGGATATATAGTTATCCAAAAGTCCTTTCTTTGTCTGGCGATCTCTGGAGATTTGAACTAGTATGTATAAACCTCTCCTGGCAGTGGTACTTTTTTCTGGAGGTGTTACAGCCTGAGTGAAATTCCCTATTCCCTATCTTCATAGTTGTTGCCATTCTTGGGTGGAAACATGTCTCTCTTTCTGCCTTCTCACAGGATATTCCCAGACTGGACAATTCCCTGGGCTTCAGTATGTCATTCCCAGCACGCAGAGGTTTAACCGTTTCCTCATAGGTCGAGTTTTCTACACATTTTATCTTTTTTGTAGCTCTCCTCTGGAATCTATCCAACTAGTCCATATCTTACTAAAAATGTGAAACCCAAAATTGTACACAATACTTCATGTAAGACTGAATAGAGCGGGACAATAACCTTCCATGTCTTATATATGACACTCATGTTAATACACCCCAGAATGATATTAGCCTTTTTCACAACTCCATCACACCATTGAATTATATTCAGTTATGCCAGGTCTACACTAGGGGAGAAAGTTGGCTTAAGATATACAACTCTCACTACGTGAATAGCATAGCTGAAGTCAATATACCTTAGGTCGAATTTCTGCAGGAGATTCGCTCTGCAGGAGATTGATGCGAGAAACTCTCCTGGTGACTTCCCTTGTTCCTCATGACCCAGTGGACTGCCAGAAACGACAGAGGCACCATCAGCAGTCGATTAGCAGGTCCTTACTAGACCTTCTAAATTGAACTCCAAGAGATCGATCGCTGCAGCATCACTCTCCCAGTCAGTGAGACAAGGCCTTAGTGACCCACTATAACCCCCAGATCCTTTTCTGAAGTACTGCTGCCTAGCCAATTTGTGTGTTTGAGGTTTCCTTCCTAAATATAATATTTAGTATAGTGATTCTGGTCAGAGGGAATTACTCAAGACTAATGCAACACTCTCCATTATACCACTACCCACACAACCCACTGCATTTATAGCTCTCAGCTGTGACTGCCTGGCAACCAAGAATATGAGCTCAGGAACCAAACTCCAAGCCTCCTCACAGTAGCATGTGTTTCTGCTATGCCACCACTCTAGTCAACTCACGAAGTGTCTTTTTAATGTAAATGATCTATGGCCAACATTTTCAAACATGAAAGCCTAAAGCGAGGCAGGCACATCCATATTTAAGTATCTAATGAAAAGCAGCCTGATCTTCAAAGAAGATGAACACCCTGCTGCTCCCACTAAAATAAGTTAGGGGTGTGAAAGATTAACCAGTAAGCATCACCCTAATGGGTGATGCTTACTGGTTCTGGTTAACCAGTAATGGGAAGCCGGAGCAGTTCCCCACCTGCCATGGGAAACCAGGCTGCTCCAGCCCTGCAGGGGGCCTGCCGCGGACAGAGGTTGCTCTCATCTCGAACAGTTCCTGTTACGGTGGGCCTGGGCGTCCCATGGGCAGGGGCTTAGGTTAGGCAAACCTAAAACTTAACTAGTTAACTGATAAACTGGGATTTTACATCCCTAAAATAAGTGGGTGCACGTCCGTTCTGAAAATCAGGGTACTTCCAATGTGAATGTGAGTGTCAAACTTTAGGCACTCCCTTTTTAAAATTTTGGCCCGTGTCACCACAGTAATCTCCCATTACTTGCTATGATGCTTTCCTCTTAGCTGTTACACTCTCCCACAGCTTCCTACAATTGTCTTCTTTCTCTTTCAATCCTCCCTCCTATTCCTCACAAAAGTTCTCTCCTTACTCCTTTCTTTGACATTCCCTTGTGGTATGTCTCATGGATGTCCTGTCTCTTATATATATAAATATATGTGGGAGGAAGCATAAAGTCCAAGAGCCTTCTAAGGGTAGAACCAGTATTTGTAGGGCAGAGAAGTCAATCCTAGCTGTGTACTTTACACTGGGTAGACATATCAGCAAGCATCTCAGGGGGCATCTACATAGCACCCTAAGCATGAAATAAGATACGCAATTTGCGCTATGCAAATTGCATATCTTATTTCAAAACTATTTAAAAATAGCTTATTTTGAAATTTGGCACGTCTACACAGTGCCAAATTTCAAAATAACATGCTATTTCTAGCCATTCCTTATCCCTTGTGCAACAAGGCTTACTGGGATGGTGAAATAGTGCACACATTATTTTGAAAAATATTTCAAAATAACGGGCGGCTTGTGTAGACATGTGGTAGCTATTTCATGATACCTCCAATATCCCAAAATAGCTGTGCAGTGTAGACATACCCTCAGAGAGTTACAGCACTCGATTTTTCCTGTATTTGGATTCTGCTTGAGTGGAATGCTCGCTCTATTAGGTGTATTGCACTTCCTTGCTATGTAGGACTAGATTTTTGAGGGTACAAAGAGAAGAAGGCTTGCAAATGTTGTCTCTGGTGTTTAGAACCAATTATGTCTTTTCCAGATACAACTATCTCTAGAGTGGAAATAAACTTCTTTTCTTTAAGGAATTTGTCTAATAGAGGCAGATCCTTGGAGAACCATAACCAGAGTCCCTATTGTTCCATCCATCCGCTGTCAGTATCACTGCCACCATAAGTTAGAGCAGCCCTTTGGCTTTAGGAAAGCAAGAGTGACAGCTAGCTGGGTCCCATGATATTCAGTAGGTTGGCCCTCAAAGGGTACGGCTACACTGTCTCTTTTTTTCAGATGAGGTATGCAAATAGCGCTCACATTTGCATACCTTCTTCCGTTTTTCCCGAAAGAGGCTTTTCCACCATTTGGCCCCATGTAGACAGGGCCAAATGTCAGAACACCGCCCTCTTTCGAAAGCCCCCATAAACCTTGTTTTACGAGGAGTAAGGGAAGTTGGAGGAAGAGTGATCTTTCTCAGACTTCCTGCTGTGTAGACAGAGCCAAAAGCCGAAATAAACTATTCGACTTCAGCTATGAAATTGATGTAACTCAAGGTGTGTAGTTTATTTCGGCTTCAGCCCTGCTGTGTAGACATGCCCTAAGTGTTCCCTCAGGCACAGGGAATCCTTCTCTGCTCATATAGAGCATCTTTAAAGTAGCTTTGTGCCATTCTGGAATGCATATTTGACCTTACAAGGGACTACAACAGATGAGACCCTGAAAATGTATACCTGTGTTTTCTATGTCATAAAGCATCTACCCTTTTTTTTATTCTAACATGCAGCAGTAATCTCTCCCCTTCCATAATCCCTACCCTATCTGTGTCAGCTCCTCTGTTATGCCTCATCCACCCATTGAAATAAACACAGCTGCATTTATTTCATTGATTACACTCAGTGAAATTCTTTGATTCTAAGTGTCTACCCTGGATTATTTGAATGCGCAATCAAAAATTGTATTTGTATTTTCTTTTTTCCATTTCCAAGGAAATTAAATGCAGAACGCTGTGTTGATTAAGTGCTATAGCTGAGATTTTAAATGCGCAGGACTCCGGAAATTAAAAATTCTGGTTTCTGTAGCAGCCATAAATGTCCTCATTGCACACATACATCACCTTACATGGGGATGTGGGAAATACACTTTTTTCTATTTGTTGGATACATTTATTTAGCATTAAGTTGCGGCTATAATAAGTACCAGTCCTCTGGCAGTGCATAGTTGGCATAACTTTTTTCAGTATTTGCATGCATGCAATGTCACTGGTGGGTCAAGGGGATGAGTTTTCTCACTATAAAGTACTTGATGATATGGTTGAAATACAGGATTTTGGGGAGATCCTGAACTGCCTTCACCTGAGATACTCTCAGCAATGGCTTGATCAAACATGTAAAATGTGTCTTTCTGTATATTTGCATAAAGGAGTTAATTCAGCTATCCACATTTAACACATGGATGCCAGTCACCATGTATATTTGAGGGCAAAATTTGACTTCCAGGCCTTAATGCTCCACTAACTTTCATTGATGCATTTACTAGTGTGGCAGCCACAACATCCAGCTTTTTTCCTGGCTTGTGGGCTCTCACACTGCAGGATACTCTGCACTATAATGCAGATTTCCTGCACGCTACCTCATTGCTGAGCAAACCTTCTCAACCATCTGCTCTGTCCCTATAGCATATACTATCCTATGTGAGGACAAGCTCTTTCAACTCTCCCAAGTAATTGCCTGGCTGGTTTTAATCTCAAGCAACTTCTTTTTATTGTTGTTATTGTTGCTTTCGTTACAAAGGGAAAAGGGGGGAGAGGGTAGGGAGGGAACAACACGAACCAGGTGGCCTTGTATTTCATTGTATTTATTTCATTGTATTACATTTTAAAACTGTGTTTAAATTATGAGTCCAATCCTTTCTTTCTATGAGATATCCTTTCTCATGAGTTTGGTGCCATTGATTTCAAGGGAGTTACTCCCTGAAATAAAGGCCACTCACATGAATAAGGGTTTCCAAGACTGAAATTTAAATTCCACATTTTTGAGGGGAAAGCTCATGGAAGGATGTGATTTGCAGTAGAAACAGTTCAATATGAGAATATGCATTTAAACTTAGCAAGGAGGATTGCTCACAGAAACACTGATTTCTTGCCATAATAAAGATTTGTCTCATATTGAAGGGATGCCAGTGAAAACAAGGAAATATTTGTTATTTGAGCTTCACTACGCAGCTCTTTTAAAATAGTAATAACTAAGAATGTATCAAATAACAGTGTCATCATTTATCTTACCAGTTACTATGCATGATTATGAAAACAGCCTTTGTGAGAGAACAAAAAAAGTAAATTACCCAGACTGTGACTAAGCAAGTCAGGCCACGTCAATCATTTCAAGCTTCCTATTGGGGAAAAAATGATCATAAAAACGTTAAAACACAACAGAGAAAATAATTTTGTAGCTCAGTAAGAGATTTTCAGAAGTTTCCAGTGAGGGCCTAACTTCGCACCCAGTACTGTCAGTTCATTTTTAATGTTATGGCAGTGCCAGGAGGTCTCAATTATAAGTGGGAGGGTTCCACTGTGGGGGATTATTCTGAGTATTGTGGGCATAACTGCACGTGCTTCATCGTCTGGACCACAATGGAGTGGTTGTAGATACTCATAGTGTAACTAGCCACTGACATCAGCTGTAGGTTGCCAGCCGCTCACTCATAATTAATGGCTTGCATTATACTAGCAATGGAGGAAGAAGGCCTCTGCTGTATCCAAGCAAACTAGTATGTTATCTACTCCATCCTTTGCTTTTATCCTCACCCTATTGACATCTCCTCTGCTTCTGATGGCAGTCTCAACTTTACCATCAAGTGTCAGGCTACGTCTAGACTTCAGGGTTTTTCGGGATTACCAGAGGTATCTCAGAAAAGCTCTGCTGCGTCCAAGGAACGCGTCTGCTTTTCTGAAAAAAAAGTTGGAAAAGTGGACGCATTTTGTCGGCATCCCTGTAAGCTTCATTTTACGTGGAAGAAAGGATGTTCGGAAAGAGCATTTTTTTCCGAAATTTGGCCCAGTGTAGACGGGCCAAATTTTGGAAAAGCCTCTTCCGGAAGTAAATCGGAAAAAGATACACAATTTGCATTTCTCCTTCCAATTTATCTTTGTAGTGTAGACATAGTCTTAGATTCTGCTTTGATTCTGAATGTTTAATTTTTGCACTGCTTCCTCATTTAGGATCATTTAAGCTATGGTTTGAAGTCTTTGTTCATTTTCTCTAAAGTGAACTGGTGTTTGTAAATGTTACACACTCCAAGAAATGTCAGCAAGACAAATCAGAGGCTTTCTTGTCCTATTTATAAGATTTGGCCGGCACCCAATGGCTTGCAGAGGCAGAACTGATTTTGAACTGGAGCTAGGAAACGAGAAAGATGATCTTGTTGGGTTCATAAACACTTTTTTTTAAAAACATGCAGATTTAGTCTAATATGTGTTTCAGCGATTCATCAGCGTCATTTAAGATGAGGAGTTTTTTGTTAATCTGAGTTTCCTAAAAGATTACTAGAAATGGATGGTCATTGAAGTGCCTTCCTTTCTTGAGTATTGTCAAAATGTCAGCAATTTAGAGGGCTGTGTAGCAATCAGGTAATTTATTCAACACATGGGGGAAAAAATTGAATCTCACGTTCAGCCTCCAAAGAAATTACTTTGCAACCTGGAATGGGCCCAAAGGGGGCCATTGCAAATTCAGAACAAGTGTTATAGGAGGAAAGAGAAAACACAGAGTACATAAGAATAAGAAAAAAAAATTCAGAAAATTATAAAGATTTAAACAGCTTTTTAAATCCACAAAAAATTTTCTCTCTTTAATGTAGCCCTTCCAATTCTGCTCTGCCAAAATCAGGTAGTACTTGCTGTACTGTGCTGGCTCAGCAGCAGATCACACATTGCAGTGATTATCTGGGACACAGGTGTGTCAGCTGGCTGATAATTTATGTATGTATTTACTTACCTTCTCATTGGTGTAGGGAAAAGCTCTTCATGGTAAAAACAAGAAAAATATTAACATCAGAGAAAGTCCAGCCTATCTAATATGCCCTGTCTGCTAGTGGTTTATCCGAAGCCTATATTCCTCTTTTAAAAAAACATTCTTACTATCTTCTTTTCCCAGAGTCAAACCCAAGTCCCTCTTTAACTCATGTATACTCTTTCCCCAATAACTTATCCAATATGTTTGTTATCTCATCTTCAGCCAAGTAAGCTAGCCCAGGTTTAAAGGATGTCTAAATCTAAGTGGGGTTTTTGTGTGGACAGTAGAGAGGTTAAGTCTAAATCCCATGCAAGACAAGAGGCAGGGTTAATTGTGTAGTTTAAATTTACTCTTATATTCATCTAATCTAGTGTCATTATTGCTCTATCCTGCCCTCCTTTATAAGGCCAACAATATTGTTCCTGCTGCATGCTAGCCAGTACCAGACACAGTATTTTAACTGGGATCTAACAGTGCTAGCTGGGATTTCTGTGGGTTTTGTATTCATTTCTCTCTCTTAACACAGTAGTCAAGTAGCCTTTTTAGCATTTTTCTGCTTTCAATTGGGCTGGTGGATTTAATGATTTCTCTACAATAACCCCAATTCCTTTTCCTGATCAGTGTGTTGAACAACTGCTTTATTTAACACCACATGTTCCCTAATTTGGCTCCTTCCTCCCAGACTAATTATCTTACATTTGTCTTTCCACTTTAAAAAGTAGTTCGCATCCACCAGTCAGTCTCCTAAATGATTCAAATCTTTTCAATCATTATTTGTGTGGGTTATGCTACTTGCTTTACCATTTATGGATCTCTGAACAAGTGCTGAGTTTAAAAGTTAGGGAGAGACACTGGGAAAGCTGATTCGTTTAAAAATAAAAATGGTCCCCAACTGGAGAATTTAGAACCAAAATTCATTTTGCATGCCACAAAGTTTGTGGGGCAAGGCCGGTACCAGGTGTGTGATTTAGACATATTTCTGTTTCTTAATATTTTAATATTGAAATTTTAATCACACTGAAAAGTTGTATTCCTTGTGGAGCCAAATTCTTCAATGGTCTTTATCTCATGCCGCATCCATGAAATCAGCAAAGAATTTAGGCCATGCTTTCTAGTCGTTATCATTCCTGTCTCACAGCAGCGAATCTCCAGCTATGTGTCCACCCCTGTGACAGTTTATGAGTGCATTAGGGAAAATTCAAAAGTGCATTGCCCTGCAGCCCTGCCAACAGAGCACCTCCCTCATAACAAAACTACAATATACTGTAACTAGAGTCAAATGCGATCTAAATAGTAGCTTTAAAAAAAATCTGTATGAGCTACACAGAATTGAAGCTGTATATCCCCTTTCCTATACTCAGGGTATGGCTAGACTGCGGGAGGGTTTGGGGATACCAAAGGTATCCCAAAAACTCCACCACATCCAGGGAAGGCATTTGCTCTTCCGCTTTTTTTTTGCGGCAGAGCAAATGCGCTCTTTTGGAAACCCCTGTATTCCTCATTCTACGAGGAAGAAGGGGGCTTCCGAAAGAGGGGGTTTTCCCAACATTTGGCCCAATCTAGACAGCCAAATGTCAGAAAAGCCTCTTCCGACAAAAAAATCGGAAACATTTTTTGTATCTTTTTCTGACAAAAACTTGTAGTCTAGCCATATCCTCACTCATCCAGATCTATTTCTTTGTCCAAATCTCTCTCCCATTTTTTCAGTTGAGTTGTTTTCTTGTCAACAGTTTTTTCAGGCAAAACTGTATATCTTAGAAATTGAACTGTTTGCTCCAGCTTGCTCCTGACTCAACTCCTCACATGTGATGCAATATCTAGATAGAGTCACCTTGTATACAGATTTTGCAATAAAATGTTTGACTTGTAAATATTGAAAATATATGATCTTTATATTATTTACCTTTTTACATATTTCTTGGTGGGATTTCAACCAGGGCCCACGAACAGATGTCCAAATTGACTAATCTCAGCTCTTATCCAAAGTGAATGGTCACTTAGATATTTCCTAGAGATAAATTCCTGATTATTAATGGCAGTAGATAAGGGAGAGAGCTTTGGCAACAGGAATTTTAAAAATTTGTGCAAAGCAGCAAAGGTAGTTTGGATGAATGAGTAATTCTTTAAAATTTCTGGTCACATTAGTTTTAATTGAACAAATACTACACTTAGCTATATTTCTGCTCTGCTCTTGTTTGAGTTTTACCCAGTGTTTGGAAGGTCTATTGTTAACACAGTTGATTACATCTGTTAATTGTGATGCATAAGAATAACAACGAGACAATTAAGGAGAGCTAGCCACCTCTGCAGATTTATTCAGGACTTTAGAACTCACCCTTGGTCTTTCATGTTTCAGTATAAATTTTAACATCCTGTCATGTTTTTAATGTCATGCCAGAAATACCAACAACAATGCCCTAAAACAAAAATAATAACTTGGGGAGGATATTTGTCTTTATTGAGACTACCATCCCTAGCCAAGAAATTCCTTATTTGTTCCAATCTTCCAAGTCTTTCAGTATTTTTATTCCACATTATAGAGTAATTTACTTTAAGAAGTTTGGTATATTTTCTCACATTATTTATTCTTAAGTATTTAAAAGATTCCTTTCTCCATGTAAACGTATGTAGCTGAACAGTTTGTTTTGACCGTCTGAGGCATATTAATACCTAAAATTTTAGAAATCCCTTTACAAAAACAGGCTTGTTCAGATTGGTCTGGTCATTTGTTTTCAAGGATCCAGGCACTGCACCATCAAATTTAAGATATTACAACTTCTAGAATTAAAAAACCAAACCAAACCAACTTTGTGTGTTCAGGATGTAACACAGCAAAGACCATAAACTGTGGAATTTAGATACATCCCCTAATTATCCTATCCATTTCAGTAGTAATTTCTATGATACCAAGTTGCTATATATTGAAGATGTCTTTATTCTATGACACAAGAAAAGTGGTAGTAATGATATAAAGGAAAGGAAAGAGAAAATTGCCTCTAGTCATATACCAATTAGGCAACCATTTGGGATGTCATATCTAACACAGCAGGACAGAATTTGAAAAGGGTCACTCGTCAACAGGCCATTCTTTAAACCAGTGTTTCTCAACTTTTTTTATAAAGTACCCCTTTAAAAAAAATTGTAAATACCCCAGTACCTACAGTTTTCAGACACACAAATTTTTTTCTACCATTCCAACACATTTGTTTAAACAACTTAATCGTAGCCGGGCGAGCGATGAAATTTTTGGGTGTAAAAAGTACAAAAATAATAAAACGCTGTAAAACTTAAAACACAAAATTTTCTCCAAATTTCAGTTGTGTTGACGTACCTCCCAGACTTCTCTTGAGTATCCCTAAGGGTACTCGTACCACTTGTTGACAAACACTGCTTTAAACTATTCACCAGTTGCAAAGATATTAGTTAACTGATTTCTCTGCAAAAAGATTTCACTTTTTCTGTCTGAGCATGTGTATCGGTCACTTCACACTTCAAATGAACCCAGAATCTTACGTTATTTGGGATAGGAAATAAGAATTGAGCTCCAGATCATTGGTCATATTTGAAAAAGAATTCAGAATAAAATATGAGAGTAAAGCCGTGTGACACTGAGTATTTCATGTAAATGTTGAATCTCTGTCCTCCATTATTAATGCATCGTTTTTCGTTATATTTAGATTGTAAGCTATTTGGGATAGGATCTGTTTTCTTCCCATGTGGTCTTTACATTGCCTAACACATTTTGGGTGCCATCATTATGTAAATAATAAAAAAAATGGATAGTAGTGGGAGCAAAGGTCAAGATTTTCAAAAGTGATTTAGGGCCAGATTTATACAAGTATGTAGGCAGCTAAAGATGCCGATACCAATTAGCCTGGGGGCAGGGAAGCATGTAAAATCACCCCTTCCCCTTCCCCTCCTGCTGCTAGGGGTGCGCAGCGCTAGAGGGAGCTGCCAGCTGTTCAAAACGGTTGGTAGTTCCCTCCATGCACCTTGTGACCCTGGCGGGGGGGGGAGGGGCGGCGGCGTGGCGGCAGCGGCGAAGTGAGTTTGCATGCTCCCCTACCCCCAGCTGCAATGATTGGCTTGGGGGCAGGGGAGTGTGTGAGGTCTCCTCTTCGCCCACCACCACCGGGAGCATGTGGCACAGAGAGAGAGCCGCCAATTGTTCAGATCAGCTGGCTGTTCCCTCTAGACACCACATGACGCTGGCAGGGGAGCAGGGCATGAGAGTTCATGACTTCTTCACCCCCAGGCCCTGCTCCCAGCTGCAATGATTGGCTTGGAGGCAAGGGAGCGTGTGCGAAGCCTCTTGACCCCCAGGGAAGCATGGCCCTCCTGAGCAGCACATGGAGGGAACCCATGTGGCTGGGGCTGCTTCAGGAGGGAGCCTGCCTCAGGGACTCTGTTGGGCTGCTGGCTGGGAGTCACCTAAGGGAAGTGACTCCCAGTGAGAACCTGCCTCCGGCACCTCAGTCCCTGCCACTTCCTAACTCCCTGCCCTAGGTCACCACCCAAATCTTCTGTACACATATCCTGTCCCAGGTCACAATTCCCTCCCAGACTCTGCACCCCCTTCTAGACCCTTCCCCCGGGTCAAAATTCACTCCTGCACCCCTCCCTACTCTCTCCTGGACTCTGCACCACAATCCCCTGCCCAAGGTCACAACCTCCTACTTCACCTAAACTCCCTCTCAGACCCCACACCATCTCCTGTACCCCAATCCTCTGCCCCAAGCTCCCTTCTGCACCCAAGCTCCATCCCAAATCCCACACCCCCTCCATAGAGAAGGGCAGCTCTTGACCACTTTCTAAAATCTTGGAGTGACCCCCCATCAAAAATTATTGCCCACCCATGTTCTAGATGAAATAGCAAAATAAGTTTTCTGTTGCTTTCCCAGGTCAGATAATCTTTCTTCCATCAAATATCACACTGAGATTCTGTGCAATTAGTCCTCTAAAGATAATGTTTGGAGTTTGGCCAATATTTTTTACCCACTTTCTTACACAAGAAAGCAAAATGCAGCTGCAGCTGATGTGGTAGTAGAGATAGACTTGAAGTGTAGAATTCTAATAGTTCCCCAGAAAGATCTTTCTATATTTTACTAAAACATGTCACCAATAAATGTTGCAGTCTTCCCAGGAAAGAAAGACTGCTATAATATACTCACCCAGGATGCACTTTTACATTTACAAGATCATTGTTTGAATTTGTTATGCTATTAGCTTTTATATTTTATAAATCTCTGGTCAAGTGACCAGTTGCAGAGTTAAGGATGATTGTTGCTGCTGGAAAAGGATGCTACCCAGATCTCATTCCAAATAAAAAAGTCTATGATATTTAGAAGACATATAAACTTGTTGAAGGCAAACCATAAGGGCTAAAATCCTTTATTTCAACAGGCTAAGAATATAAGTGAGAAGCATAGAAAAATAACATTTTGATGTGCTCCCTGAAATTGAGGAAACAAACATACTCCTGAAAGATACTTGTCACCCAAACTTCATGAACCTTCAGCACAAACGTTGATATATTCAAAAACCTGGTCCAAATCTTGTGCCTTGATCCCATCTCTATTACTATCTAATGCTTAGAGCACACTCTTGAAACTGCCACTGTTCTTTATTTCAAAACCCTCTTTCTATAAATAAGGCAAAGTCCTTTTTCAGCGCTATATACATACTGCATTTAGAGGTCTGAATGTTGTTTTATAAGCTCATTTATTATTATCTGAGTTCAAAAAGTAAATGAAACATTTCTTAACCATATTTTTTTCATGCTCATATAATTTAAGCCTGGCTGCATTATTGTGGTGAAACTTTCTAAACAAATGGCTCAATTCTGCTCCCATTGGAGTCAATGGCAAAACTCCATTGATTTCAGTAACTGGATCCAACATTTCCTTCTGTGTTTGAGTTCCAACCTCTAAAGTACTTTTCTGAGAAAGCTGTGATTGAGTGAGAACAGGCTTAGAGTGGAAGTGTGACTGGATCATCTCACTGAGTCATTTTGCAGCCCCAGGGCCAGGCTTTTTGGATATGTGTAGATGTGTAGGGGGAGGACACAAAAAGCCTCTCCACTGATGAACCCGTTCAGGGACCGGACACAAACTTTGTCCTTTCTCTGTGCATCAAGACTTTTCCAGGAGAGTAGTGACAGGAGCATCCCCAGAATAATCATGGCCCCACACCGAGAGCAGGAAGTCCATTCTATTTCATGGGAAAGGTGTAGCAATCATCATGCTGACCTACGAGCCCACAGAGCTCCTGCATGCACTGTAACTTTGTAACTACCTCAGCGTCAGCACAATTCTTGGAAACCCCCCGCTAAGGCAATAAATATCGGCATCCCTCCTCCCTGCCTGCATATTAATAGCAACCTCCAGGCTTGAGTCAAGTTAACTTACAGCATTTGTCCTGTGTTAATGGACAAAGTAGTCTTCCTCCAGGGGCATTGACTATGCTGTGTGCAATTGGCTGCCACACTGCACTCCCCACATGACTGCCATGTTATTTGCAAAGCATAATCTTTTAGGATGAAAGACTATATATACAAGTCTCGTGATGGAGTATAGTTACCCCCTTGGTTTGTTGAATGATGAAGGGGTTAAACACCTTCAATGGACTGGAATAGTTCTGGCCATAGGAGGACTGCCTTAGGGGTGGGCCTGGAGAGAGGGACAGAAATCTTTGACCCTTACACAGTTGGTGTGTGAAGCTGACAGCTGAGTCTTATACACAAGGAAGTCACAAAACACCTAAAGCTTTCACTGAGATAAAGAGGTGGTCCTGAGAAAGGGGAGCTTTCTTCTGGAGAGGAGAGGTCTGGAGCCCAGTAGATTATAGCACACCCTCTTCATCCATTCTTTTTTCTCAATACTGGGACTGTGTAGCCACCCTGCTGAGGGGAATTTTTATTGTGTGGTTGTTTCAGTTAGGTCGTCCTGACAAAAAGGGAACAATGAAAATGAATTGCCTCCTAGGAAGAAAGCAACCTGAAGAAAGAGCTGGGTTTTGTTTTTGTTCTGCTATTCCCTCTTGGGTTAGAAGGACTGAGGCGACCGCTGTGCTATAAGACTCCATAAGTCTAAAATAATTGTATTCACTCACACACACACACACACATACACACCTTTTTTCTTATTCCTCCCTTTTTGGGTAGAAGTCAATGAAAGTCAACTAAAAAACCATCAAGAAGCAATGACAGTAGAAGTACGTGGACCAAGAGGATCTCATTTTTACCCACACCCACGACTTTTTAAATGGTGTGGGCTGAAATTACCTGTCCCGAAACAACCAGTGTGTTCTATCTTGAAAGTGTCCACCACTGCTTCTCCTTTGCCTTCTGCGCCTTAAGCCAATTTTCTGTCTTGTGCCCTATTTTGCTTCTGACTCCATGACCTTAACCAGTGTTTCTCAACCTTTTTTTGCTCATGGCCCCCTTCTGAGCCTCGTTTACCTCTGTGGCCCCCCCTCATAGCCACTGTTAGTTGGAAAAAAGGTATATAATTTACCTAATGTTCTGTTTTTTCCATGTGGCCCCCTAGAGGTAGGGCGTGGCCCCTGGGGAGCCATATGGCCCACGGTTGAGAACCACTGACCTTAACCATTGAACTCTGATGTGAAACCTTTGGCTTTCAAAAGGCATTTGACAAGTATGCCACGTCTATTGAATTTACATTATCCATTACCACAGTAATATCTTCAAAGGCTCCAAAGGGCTAGTTAAGCTTGCCCTTCCCTGCCTGAAACCTTGTTGTAGGACTGTCCTGAACTAAATGGTGCAGTTCCAGGTTTTCCTTGCTGCAATGATGAGGAAAGATTCCAAGATTTTCCTCACAGATCATTTTAAATGCATTTAAAATGTTCTGTGAGGAAACTCTTGGAAACTTTCCTCAATATATTTGCTTAAATGAATTCACTTAAAATGTCCTGCTTTTGTCTCTTGACATTTTGACAAAATAATAGAGTTATTTGTGTCACTTTCCAACCCTCCTTTGAAATCTGGATCCAATCTGCTATGCTCTTACAAATATCAGTTAAGCATTCCCCGTTCTCTTTGCCCAGTGTATATTGACTGATGAACCCCCACTCTATGGTGTTATTGATTATGCACCTCATGCTTTGGAAATGATACTGTAATGGCTTTTTTTCAAATGGGTCAGCACAAAGACCTGCATTGTGATTTGAGGCCTATCACTGAGCAACAAATGGTGCATAAACTGCACCATCCCAGGAGCAGCCCCCCACAGGCATTCTGACTCAAACACCTCCTTGAGTCTCACTTCCTTCCATTTCATCCTTGTTCCCAGGTGGTCGTTTTCTGTTGGATAATACCAGTAGCAAGTTACTACTGCCAATACTCCTCTTCCTCGCTTTCTTCCCTCGTCCTTCCAGCACTGGCTTAGCTGCTTGGCCAGGATAGGGATAGGGTAGAGCCAAGACTCTGCCAATTCCCCATCCACTTTCCCATTCACCTACTCCAGGGAGTAAGTGGGTGAGTAGCTCCACTTTTTCCAATGTGCCTGGCCCCAAGCAAAAGCGCAATGAGAGCACTTACTCACTTGAGCAGGTATGTAGTCAGAATTAAAAACCTAGCCCTAAATAAAGTGGCAAGGAACTGAGGCAGGAAATGCTACTCACTAGTTCAGACTGAAAACTTTGTAGAAAAAGATAGATGCTTAATAAGATTAAAATAAGGAAACACCACACCCAGTACACCAGATTTGGTCCAAAATTAAAGGTAAGTCAAATTGTCAAAGAGAGTTCCTCTTTAAAAGACCCAGTTACCTTCTCTGAGACCAGCTTTCTACTAGTTTCCTGGAATATGTTTCACCGAGCAGCAGTGCCAAGGGATTTTCAATGGTTGGCTTCAGTGTTCTCTTTTGAGAGGTCTGAAGAGGTCTCTTTTGAGGTGTAGAATAGTCCAGAGGGGAATATACAGCAGCATGCAACTGAATCCATTCCTCCTACCACAGCTCTGACTCTGGGAAAAAAAACTGTGGGCATCCTAAACCCAGAGAGGATTGTCCATAGCTTTGAAGAGGGAATTTGCTGTTTTGACTCCACTCCCTTCACTCCCACAGGTATAGGGTGTTTTGTACCCTAACTCTTGCTGCTTCGCTTTCCTCAGAAGACTGTACCGACTTCAATCTGGCAAAAAAAAATGTGATAATGTTCTATATAATAAATATTTGAATATTTAATCAATGTAAATACATACGGTAGTCTGGGAACCCAGAGAATGCAGCAAACTTGTTTTGCTTGCTTTATGGAGTCAATTTCAGGCATCAGCAGGCAGCCAGCCTAGTTTGTTATAGGTAAACTCACATGTTTTGGAAATCAGCACTAAGAGGTGTTTAAGATCTTAAACTATTACCAGAATAAAAGAGTGGACTGAAAAATTACAAGTAGTCTTTCTTGTGAGTCCCCTTCCCTAGCCTCTATCCACTTGAATGACTGGAGAGTGTCTAGAACTCTGTAGGGGTTTCCATAAATAAATAAATATATTGCAGATCAACCAATATTTGAAAATCATTTCATGTTCACTTACCAGAGCTAAGGTCAGGGCTCTTTGCTTCTCCTGCATTTGTGGATGGCATCACTAACTCCTAGAAAGTAGTGTAAGTAGTGGTGCTGGAATAGTTTTTATAGTAATGGTGCTGATGGTGGAAGCCATGTGTTTGGTTTGTTATTACTACTTCAAGCCAGGAGCGCCCCTCAGCATCCCTAGTTCCTGTACCTACAAGTGTAAAGATGCAGCTCTCCACTAGATCTGGAATTTGGTCTTCCAGGTAGTAAACCATGCCAGTGTAATTGTAGAATGTATTTATGAATAAAGACTGCCCCGTTTCTCTGTTACGGACATAACCCGGGCCTCTCCTCCATGCTTGCAGGGGGAAACTGGAACTGGAATGGTTTGCTGTACAGGAGAGTAGGGGCTGGATGGGGCACAGAGTGGTGGAGTGGCTTCACTCCCCTGCATGTTGGGAGTCCCCAGTTTGGGTGAGCTCCTGCATGGCAGCATGGAGGGAGTGAGAACAGGTGGGGCTTAGGGTAGAGGAACAGTTTAGACATGGGTTCTTCCATTCTCTTTGTTTGCAGAGGTTCCTCTAGCCACAGGCTGGCATAGTTTCTGTGGCCTGGGGTGGGAACTTCAGTCCAATTTCCCCCTATGCATAGACTCATCTAGCCAGTGGCCAACCCTCCTATTTAGGATCAGCACAGAGTTCAGGGTTTGCCTCTTTATGACGCTTTTTTTTTGCTTTTTATATATATAAAAAAAAAAGAAAACCGCTTTGTCCAATGCTACGTCTACGTCTTTTTTGTGGAAGAGGCCATGCAAATGAAGCGCTCATTAGCAACTTCTCACACTTCATTTGCATATTCTCTTCCAATGCTTTTTGTGGAAAAGGTTTTTGTACAAAAACAAGCAGTGTAGACGGGTCTGTTTAGCACAAAAACCCCCTTTTGCGCAAGAACCCTTATTCCTCAAAAAATGAGGTTTACAGGTTTATAGCTTCTGCTGTTCTCCCTTGACTATTCCCGTTCTTCTTTATCCATCTTTCTCTGTCCTCCGCTACTCCACAACAGGGTCTGCAGAGCTGTTCGTACTGCAGGGCTGCAGAGCTCAGAAGAATAATACTGCAATAAGAACTTAACAATGCCGGACACTTGGTGATAATTATATGTGGTTTTTTTTCCTCCCCTGAAAGTAGCTTTTGGCAATTTTTTTTTTTAGCTGACACCTCTAAAGTTGCTTTGTGGTTAGCAGTTTTTGACTTTTAGAACCTCTGTGAATACTTTAACAGTAATGTGTGTACAATTTGCTAATTAATGGAATGATTTGGATTTGAAAATATTTTTCCTAATGGAATACTACAGAGCACTTGCATTAATTCATGATAATATTACTCAATAGCTTTTCTTTTCTTCAAAGTTGGTTTTATTATCCTATAAAAGGTTTTTTCTAATTAATCTAACAGAAGCCCACATAAATCTCTTGGTGGTACCAGTTCTCTCAGGGTGTCTGAACTCCTTACCGCATTCTGTTTATTATGAAAGTTTTTGATTTTTAACACCAATGCTTAAGCAAAGGGTGCAGTGTTTTGAATTGACATTGTCTTCCATGTACATCTGCAGTACACTTCAAACCTTTAATGGAGTGGTTGATGATGGACATACATTTTGTACGTTTAAAAAAAGCACAATTTATGTATCATCATGGTTCTTTAATACCATCTCAAATACTTTGGGAAAATCCTCATGAGAGTATTAAATCAATTAGTAATAATTAATTAATAACATGAGACTAGGGTCTTAGAATATTTGACCTCCAAGGCTTCAGTATATTTAAGATTGGTGAGGACTGTAAAGTTGTTGACAATGAAGAACTTTCTTTGCTTACTTCTAGAATATTATAAAGCCACACATTTTGGATCCAAATCTGGATTCACAAAGTTGTTGGAATTAGACAAATTCAGGATTTCTTTCAGACCCACCTGTTCCATTTCTCTTGTAATGATTTTGCATTGTTGGAGGGGGAAAGTTGTTTTTGTTTTGCTGTGTAGTCCTAAAAATATTTGGGGTACATTTTTTGTCTGGAATAAATTAGTACCATTCCCTGGCATGAGCTACAATTATTTTTTGGTATGTGCAGGTAATTCAGGCTGGTGGGGTGAACAACGTGAGCAATTAGAGAGAGGAAAATAATCTCTGACTGACAGAACATAACCAATCTTTTAGGTGGCCATAGCCATAGTTTCCTCCTCAGCATGACTGCCCACCCATTGCTAGTCCCCAGTGGGAATGCCACAGCTGTGCTGGCTGGACATCTTTTTCTAGTTTAAGGTGAATATCTGTTTAACATTGGTATTGTTTTTCATTTATAGATTACTATAGGAGAGGCAGAGTATTCCATGCTGAACACAGCACACCTTGGGAGGTGGTGTGAATCATAAAATTGTAAGCCAAGTAACTATAAGCACTCATGACGCACTCTCTGAAAATAATATTAGTATAGTGATATTGACAGCTGACTCAGGTTACTGCAGGAGAATGAACGATCCAGTTAGTCTGACTATTGACATTTTCTTTGGTCATTCTTACTGGGTGCTGGGATGCTTCGGGGAACAAATTAGAAGATTCAGTCTGCTCTGTCAGTGACAAGTGATTTGCATATAACTGTGAAAAAGCTTGTTAAGAGATGTATTATCATCATTAGAATGCATTTAAATTAGTTGTTAAAACAATAGTAAGAACTAAAATGCCTAGATCTTAAACAATCAATTCGAAAAAGTTAATTGTTATTGCAAACTCTGTGGGTAGGTGTACAGCAGACACTGACAACTCATAAATCACATGTTTCAGAAGTCACAGCTAACATCAACTTCTTTGACAAGATGGCAGGATTTGTAGGAGACATGAATGGATTAATTCAAGGCTAACCGCTATTGCAAACCCTAAAGAGGTTATAATTGTTGTGGACTGGCTGTTTCTCAGCTGAAAGATAGTAGATACTTAAGACATCCATTGGGAGCCCTCTACGTGGTCCCAACATTAACAGCATAATACTGTTATGCTATATGTTGTATTTGCACCATCCAAATGAGGATTTATAACTTTGTAAATATTAGTGAATTTCCAATAACCTTACAGTGTTCCTGTGATGTAAAGATTATTATTCATATTTTAGAAGTGGGAGAATTGAGTCATAGAGAAGTCCCAGGTGCTGAGAACCTTCAGGTCCCATCAATTTCAAATGAAATCATGGATGCTCGGTGCCCCCTGCAAATCAGCCCATGAGGGACTTCCCCCGTCACACAAGAAGTCTGTGGCAAAGCCAGGACTTGAAGCCCTATTTCTTGATTCCTAGACTTGTGCCTTAAGCACAATATCAGTCTTCTTCCCACTGTAAAAAATGTTCTCACTGTTCACCTCTGTCAGCAAAGAAGACAGAGAACTACCCAGACAGAGCATCTTGGGATCCCCCTGTTGTAGACGGAAGCCCAAGGTGGCGTAAAACCAGCAGCAAGTTCTGTCTCACCCAATAAGAGTAGAGAGCATTCCTTGTCAGGCTGAGACAGGATGGATGAAGCAAAGATGAAGAACAGGGTGCTTATCAATCTTAACCAGCAGAGAATAATCAACTTAATCTAGGGTAGCCCTTAGGTTGCTTTAAGTTGTGCCAGAGACTTGTTTGGCCCCCAATCAGACCAAGAATTGGGGAGCAGAAAGGAGCTTTGATTCTACCTTCCTTCTCCACATTCCAAGAACTGCTTTGTCAGATCCACGTATCTGGGTCACTGGCATTACCCACTGCTCTTTTCTTTCTGACTTAACTGTGTTTCTCGTGTTCTTGCTACCCATTTTCTCCCATGTACATCCTGCAAGGAACACCTTATAACTGATTTTGGGGGGTCTGCAGAAACAGCTGCTGTGTTCCATCATAGAGGTGGTAGTATTTCATGAGAGGTGAAATGATCCCTTCAGTTGTTTATTCTGTGAGTCATGTTGGCTGAGTTACGTTTGTAAAATACTCTGGATCCCTCTAGAGAAAAGGTGCCGTATAAATGTAAGTCATTATCATCAGTTGAGCAACTGCTGGGCAGGGAGGGGTATGTCTGTTCAATAAAAATGAAATATTTTCTGTAGTTTCCAGCCCTCGAAAGTGTTTGCTTTGGCTTGTTCTCTTATTGACAGTGTTGCCTTCTTCCCTCTCCGCAGGTCTCCAGGTGGTTTTAAATTCCATTATCAAGGCTATGGTTCCCTTGCTGCACATTGCCCTGCTGGTGCTGTTTGTCATAATTATCTATGCCATCATTGGACTCGAGCTATTCATGGGGAAGATGCACAAGACCTGCTACAATGTGCAAAGTGGAGGACAAGGTAAGGGGCGTGTTACATGGTGGGAGGACCTTGATTCACTGTTGCCCTGCATTTTGTGTAACATTTACCCCAGTGCAAAGAGGGTAATGCAGGCATGGTGAACCTTTTTTGGGTCAGGGGCCGCTGACCCACAGAAACATCAGTTGGGGGCTGCACACAAATGAGAAGCAAAGTGAGAAGACCCTGACTGAGAAGGAGAAAGATACTCCTCACATTCCCCTCACACACCAGAGCCTATAGGGGGCTAGGCTAGTAGATTGTGTGCTCCAGCCCTGTGGGTGGGTGGCAGGGGGGCTGGAATGCTAGCACAGATTCCCCAATAGGGGAGGGATCCCTGAGCCTCAGGGGCCAGATCCAGGCAAGTCGGCGGCCACATTTGGTCCCCAGGCCTGAGGTTCCCCACCCCTGGAGCAATGTTTAAACATCCATCTGTCAGTGTCTTGCTCAGGTGTGTTTATGACATCACAAGGTGTACAGCAACAATGAATTGGACCCCAGAACAGAATAAACACACGGCAGCAGCGCCTCCTGCTGGTTGGTGTGGGAATTAGCTCCGTTTGTCAGCAGGGTGCCCTCTGCAGGAGGTGCGTTGCCTGTCATCACCTCCAACCCTGTCTCCACCATGTCTCAAGATGAGAAATGTTGGAGACTAGAGAGAAGGGCATGACAGGCACAGCATCACCTGGACCCCCATCGCTCCCTGGACTGCAGCATCCTCTTCAGGACACGGAAGGCAGTGCCCACCACTCCATTCTCCCCCCTTCCAGGGGTATCAGCAGTCCTCAGTCCTGGCACCTGCCTCCATCGCTGACTGCAGGTCTAATCACTCACCTCAGGGGCAAGCTACAGTCTGTATTGGCCACGCTCCAGTATGGCATGGTGTGGTGCAAGGGTGAAGTGGGGGTTGGGGGACCAGGTACACCCACTACTCTGGGCCCCAACCCAACCCTCTGGCAGCACCTTTGTTCTGCCCTCCTTCTCTCCCCTCTACTGCCCATACTCTAGGCCTTTTCCCCATGATCCTTGCACCCACTTAGCCCTTGCATCAAGGCCTGCAGTCTGGCAGTAGCTAGCCAGAGCTCTCACTACCTTGTAGGTCTTGGGTGCAGCCTTCCTTCTGACAGCCAGTTCTTCCTCCTTCCTGGCCAGAACAAAAATAACCTCCTCTCTGCCCTGCAGCCATTTTATAGGGCCCAGCCTGGCCCTGATTGGCCATCCCTATCTGCACTCTGATTGGCTGGGTTTATGCAGGCTCCCTCTGGCCTGCTTGTAACCCTCTCCCTGCTATAGTGGGCTACAGCACCAATGCAGGCCCTTTTAATGTGGGGAGGTACTTGGGTACTGCTTATTTACCAGCTAGAACAAAGGAAATAACTCTAGAATTTTTCTCCAAGATGCTATGCTGGGTTTAGCCAGTTTCATAATTTCCTTCCTGCTATTTTGCTAATTTCATGATTGATGCATGTGTGATGCTGGTGTGAGTGGGCCTATAGGCAGCCCTGGAGCCAGATGACTTCTGTTTATCAAAAGAACAGTTTTCTACAGTATTTGTCTAATTTAGACATTTATATAGTACCACTCACTGCTGAGCTAAGTGGAAGCTTGAATTTCCTACATGCTGATGTTTGCAATTGTTTTAATGGGATGTTCAAGGTTTAACTGACTCCTAGAGCCAACCATCACCAGCAAACACAGTTTTAAACACGACTATCCTTGCCAACACTGAGGTCAAAATGAAGGTTAATACCCTGATAGTTAAAATGTTTTAGTCACCGTATTTCTGCCCAATGCATTTTCTTGACGTAAGCCATGCCTGTGAAGCTATGGACTCTGTACCATTAGGGAAGTGTGAGGTGCTCATTCTGCAAGTGCATCTGTGGGCTTCAGCCCATGGCTGGGGAAATAATGTTGTTGTTTTTTATTTGGTGGAACTTCTTAGTTATTTTGAATTAATTTTTTCAAACCAAAAATATGTTTTCAGCATTTTTGACAAACCAAAAAGTATAAAGCAAAATGTCCTAGGCTAGCCAAAAGCTTGGTTTTGAGTTTGAACTTTAAATATTTTTTAAATTAACCTAAAAGAAATTTCCCAACAAAAAAGTTATTTCACACTGAAGTGTTGCATTTCAGGAATGTGAAAAGGAAATATTTTGGATTTTTTCAGAATTGTTTCTCTTTTACTGAAGAAGCCTGGCTCAATGAACACAAATTCATTAAATGTTTTAATACTGATGAATCTGTATATTTACTGGAAAAGGGTTTGAGGCCAAAAATTTTCCCCAGCTCTGCTCTGTCTCCATGTTACCCTTGGTATTTAAGTCAGCTTCACATTTTTTCTGTTTACTATATCAGAAAAAGTTGCAAATGCCTTTAAACAGTTCAACAGAGGGATATTTGTCCATAAACATACAATGAGGAATTAGAAATATAGTCAAATGTAGGTGAAGGAATTAATTGAACAGAAACATCCTTTTATATTCTCCTTATACAAGCCAATTTCTTCCTCATTCTCTGTTCCCAGTGGATTCATCACCAGAATTGAGTTGTTTCCTTGACCATTCTTTTTAAGCCTCAATTCTTCTCTAAGTCTTCATCCTTCAGACTCCTTGTGGACCTGTGAGTCAAGGAAGCAGAAGCTGTGCTTTGTTAGGGTATCTTTATGGGCTTCACCATGGCTTACTAGCAGTAGTTGCTGGAGGCTTTCTGCTCGGGGAAAACTGAGAGCAGGCTAATTGCCCTCTGAGGACCAGATAGCAAGGTGTGACCAAGCGGTGATATTAGAGGCACCCTTTGCACATGTACACAAAGGAGAGGAAAGGAACAGCAGCTTACAAACAAACATTTGCACAATGAGACTTTTCCATTATAAAGTAACTTTCACAGAATTAGAACCTTTTAAGTGAAGTTAGTGCTGTTGAAATGTCTGAGTGCCAGCAGTGGAGATAGGAGTCCTCTATCTCTCCATAAAACAAGTACAATATGGGGAGCAAAAGTGGAAAGTCCTACTCTCCCCCATAAACAGGATTCAACTTTGATGTGAAGAAAGTGGCTGAAAAGGTGAGAGTTGAGATCAGTCTCTACAGTCCATTGGCCTTTCTGTTGAGATTTCCAGCACAGTCGTCAGTTCCCGCTGAGCATGGTAGTGCTTTTTAATGTGGATGTTTGCCGATTGAAGCTGGGCTAAGACCTCCAATTTATTTCCCAGGGACTAAAGCAATAAGATAGTAATGACTTTCTCAATGGCAGACTGAGCTGTATTTGAGTCAGCAACATGAAGTTGAACAACTCACCTATTCTGTACATCCTCAAATATATGGATTGTACTGTAAAACTTTAATGACTACTATCATGGCAGAGGAGTTTCTGATCTAGGACCAGCCCTTCCTTTTTCTCTCTTGGGATGTGGCTGTGGTTAGAAGGGCAGCTACTCTGAAAGTAAAAATGAATTACTGGGAGGAATTGCACACAAAATCCATCAGGAAATAAGAAAATGCATTGGATTGTCAGTCACACATCTACACATCTGCTGCTCATCATTTGATTTATTTGACCTGAGCACCAGTGATCTCTGAGAGATGCTGGGTTCTAATGACTCTGACCCCATCACAGTTATATAGCAAGAAAATATCATACAAAAGGAAATTGCCACAGGAGTTCTCTTGTTTCCACCTTCCTATATGGTCTGCAAATTTCAGTTGCTGGGAAATGCTGGGAAGGGCCATTGGACTTTCACACTCAGTTAATATATATATTATCTTTCTGTATGGTAACTACTGTAGAGGCACCTGATTCTGATCTTTTGATACTCCTGATGTACTTTGATATAAACACACCAGAACCTTTGGGAATCTCACAAGAACAAGCTGAACCCCCACGTATCTATTTTAAATGTAGGGCCTTATCCTGAAGTCCTCATCCAGGCAAAGCTCCTACTGCTTTTATTCGTAGCTTTGGCTGAATAAGGACAGCAGGACTGCATTCTCACTGATCAAGCACTCTCATTACATTGCTAGGATCCCAGTATTAGTATTTGTATTTATTTGTATGCATTAAAATGTTTTTCATGTTTTTTTAATGCATCAGAGTTGAAACAGACATGTAGCTTGGATCCTTAATTTTACAAAGGTATTGTGAGAAACCCCAAACCTATGAACAGACAGGTGGTTAACCAGAAGTCCTGGTCCTGCAGAGCTCCTGAGCATGACAGGATCTGTGGATAAAATTCTGCAAAGCTTCTAAGCTCCAGAAGTGCATCACAGCAGTTTAACATTAGTCCAGCATCCCTTAGCAACTATATAGCACTCAGGCCTGAAGTTTGGCTCCTTTAGAGGTAAGGTGCTCTACAGGAAGAAAACTGTAGTCAGCTCAGTGCTCAAAGACATAAGTGACCTTTAGTTAACCCCAGCTACCAACTAATACGGAAATGGAAAATTACAGTTGCAGTGCGCACACCAAAGAAATGCAATAAAATAGTAAATTAACATCTCCTCTTGTATGAGTGTACCATTTCTTCTTTGTGAAACCATGTGTATTGGAAAAAATGTAAATGACTGTTTTGGTGGTCATAACTCACAGCTTGTTCAACCTCTGCAAAATAAAAAAGCCAAACCAAAAAAAAATGGTGCCTGATGAAAACCAATACAGGTTTTGGTGGTGTCTTCAAATAATGTGTTAAATGCCCTGCAAAAGTCTGGTCTCAAAAGCAAGTCTCCTTCTTTTGCCTTGGCGGTGAATCATGCAGTAATTAATCATTCTCTCATTCTTTTTTCCCCCATCATTCAAAATGCACCTGCAGAAGAGGATGCCTCTCCCTGTGCCCCTCAATCAGCACATGGACGGCAGTGTCCGAATGGCACTGAGTGCAAACCTGGATGGGAAGGGCCCAAGCATGGCATTACCAATTTCGACAACTTTGCTTTTGCCATGTTAACTGTGTTTCAGTGCATCACTATGGAGGGCTGGACAGATGTACTATACTGGGTACGTATCTGAAAATCACTAATCTCTGGGCCCAATAGTGCTGCCCTGCCATGATGAGAATATGGGGCTCTGGTGTGGTTTTTATTTTGCTCACTCATTATGTGTGGTATTAAGATGGTTAATAATAACTGGCTGTAATTAACTTAGTGCATTAAAGGGGTGGCATGCAAGCTGTCAGCTGTCATATTTTTAAAATTTAAATGTGAACTTTCTATTATATTAAAATATTGAAAGATGGCAGATGGCCTTTTGGTTTGAGAATCTGCAATGCACCTTTGTTGAGCTGGGTGTCATGGAGTGACCCTCCCAATGTATGAACTATTTTGCACAAATCCAATGACTAATGCAGCTATATTTTGTCACGAGCAAAGATAACCATGTACTTCACATAGTGGCATTGCTATTAACAAAGGCACTAGAATGAAGAGCTCCACAGATTTCACAAGGAAGTTCGAAAAAACCTTCTAGGTTCCCACTCTAATCCTAATTATTGACCTCATCTTGATCTTAGTTCTTACCCTGATCCTAATTCTGATGTTGACCTAGATAATGACCCACATTTTTAACTTAATCATGACCCAAATTCTATGTTTAATATTTATGGTGAACCTTAGCATTAACTGTCATCCTCACCCTAACCTGGACACCTGCATTCAACTTGATTCATCTTTTTTAGGTCCCATCATTTGGGGGACCCAATAACAACATGATAGTCCCACAAGAGTTTAAATAAGCATTGACCTTTCATTGTAAATGGGATCCACTTGGGCTCCTGAACTATGCTATTGCTTTGGGCTTCTTTAGAGTTGTAGCATGGTTCAGGAACATGCCTAAAACATAGTTTAGTCTTGACTATACTGAGAGAGTCTGGGTTTTAACTGTGTTTGCAGACTTCTGCATCACCTCTGGTTCCCCCAGTATGATAGGAACTTCACTATAGATAGAGCATGAGTCTCAAGGCATGGTAGAATGAACACCAAAATATTCTAAGAAAAATGGGGAAAAGGTCTGGACTAGGGCAAACTTGTGCTGTTAATCAACACCCCCATTTCCCTTTAAACTTGATCTTGAAACTACATCCCACCTGCCATTAAGGTAGGGTTTTAAATATTTCTCTTTGAAGATTGAGTGTCTTTAGTGTATCCATTGCCCATGGACGAGACTCACACAGATAATGATTGTCTTTTCAGTTTTTAAATTTAGATTAGTCTGATGGTGCCAGTTCCTTCCTCGTGATTAATATAAGATGCAGAGATGAAAATATTTGAGAGAAAACTGGGTCTTGCACAATGAAAATTAGCATAAACAACGAGAAGTTCTGTGGCACCTTATAGACTAACAGATTTATTGGAGCAGAAGCTTTCGTGGGCAAAGACCCACTTCGTCAGATGCATGTAATGGAAATTCCAGAGGCAGGTATAATACAGGCACATGAAAAGAAAAGAGTACCAATCAAGAGGGAGGCCAGAGATTGGTACTCTTTTCTTTTTGTGTGCCTGTATATTTATACCTGCCTCTGGAATTTCCACTACATGCATCTGACGAAGTGGGTCTTTGCCCACAAAAGCTTATGCTCCAATAAATCTGTTAATCTATAAGGTGCCACGGGACTTCTCATGGTTTATGCAGATTCAGACTAACACGGCTACCCCTCTGATACTTGTCACAATGAAAATTAGATTTACTTGAAACGAGTACACATTAATAAAAATAGTGAAGAAAAAACTAAAACCAGAAAAGAAACCAGGCAAAATGTCTCAGTGTTTCATACAAACAGTATATCTGTCAGTCATATTTCAATTGTATCCATCGCTATAATGTCTGAGAGCTGTACCTCTGTGTATCTGAGGGACGCTTACAGGTCGTTCAGTTGAGAGAATCCAAAACAAGGTGAACAAGGCAATGAATAATAAATAGTGAAGCACTTGTGGCATTGTACACTGTTTAGCCATGTGAAATGAATCCCCCATTAATCTCTATAGGGTTTTACAATAGACCGTCTCTGACTTCTGAGTCCCTGCATCGTTCACAGGACAGGGTATGAAACACTCAGGATACAGTCATCAGTTCTTATTCGCCCATTGTTAGGAGCCAAAAGCGTAGAGCCATTGATAAATGCTCTTCTACAGTGACTGCTACAGATTGCTTCCATTTTTCATGGAGTCCCTACTGCAACTTAGCTTTTGGGTGTTAGGTTTTGGTTTGGTTTGAGCTACTTTCGTAAGTATTTTTCCCCCTTTCATACAGTACAGTACATTGAGGCCTCTAATTGTAATTAATTGTTGCATATTAGTTCTTCGGGACAACTCTGGAGCTCTTAGTCTTCAAGGCAGTGGTGCGCAACCTGTGGCCCAAAGGCCGAATGTGGCCCGTTGGGGTTCTATGTGTGGCCCACGTGACATTTTGTTTACCATTGTGTACACATATGGTTTTCCTCCCTGTAGTTTTTTTTCCTACCGGTATTATAAAAGGGACAAGTACATAAAGCCAAGGCACATGTAGTGAGATGCATGCTGACTGCACACAACAAGACTTAGCATCCTTCTGCATCCAATCAAAGCGCTGCTACGGTTCAGCCATCATACCCCACGCGTTCTAGGTACACAAATGCAATTAGCAAAACTACCCTATCCCAGGAGGCTGTTACAACAATCTTGTGGTCTGCTGAGATGAAGGAGGGCCACTCATGTGGCCCACTCACTAGCCTAGGTTGCCCCTCGCTGCTTCAGGATGTGGATATATAGAACAGTTGCTTCAAAAAGGAAAAATGTTCTTGTTCTCCATTCCAAGTTATTCCCAGACCAAAAAAAAAAAATTAAACTGTGGGATAGGGTCTTCTGCAGCTGGGTGTCGTAATGGCTAGAGCACTGATCTTTCAGTCTGTAAGGCCAGAGACCATAATAGAGAAACCTAGACCCTTCCTCTTCATGGGATCCCATCCCAAAGCTCAGTATAGATCAGTCCCTAAACTGGAGAGATGGCATCTCCCATTCCAGCAGGGAGTCAAGCCCCAATTCCGTGGGCTACTTCCTAACAGTCTCTTCAGTTTGGGGTGTGGCCCTACTAGTGCAGGTGCCCCAAGTGCTGGGGCTTATTTGTACCCTCCCCTTTTCATGGAAGCCCTTACTTGCTTCCATCCCATCAGGCAGGTAGACAGAGAGTTCCTGCCTCCTCACCAATCAGCCCCCAACTAAGCCTGGCCCCCTTCTTTTCTCCTCTTTCATGCCTGACATTGGTCTCAGGTATCATGGAGTGGGATTAGCTGAACCCAAATGTTTTCTTTAACCCTTGCTGTTCCAGATGGTCCTTTTTCTGTACCCTCACAAGGCGGAATTAAGGTTGGAAATAGAGTATCAATAACAAAAGAGAAACATTTCTGTAACTAATAAAAAACACCCAGCCCACATTAACAATGTCTGAAAGCCAGATAATACAAAGTTCAGGTTACAATTTAGAAAAAGCACTAGGAAAAACTACACTGGAAATGATCGATATTTAGATATAAGGTGATCCAAAGAATCTTAACTGTGCCCTAACAGCCATGCCACCCTTTGACTGTCATTTTATATAGATACATTGGCCACCATTAAGAAGTCTGTGCTTGTCAAAAGTTGCCATACCACAGTATCTGAAGTACCATGATTATTTTTCACTACTTAGAAGAGCCTGGTGTTTATATAGCAAATGCCAATTTTTAATTGGAACTACTGTACACATCTATGATAAGTGTTACCTCTATAATAGGTGGCATGTTGAAACACTACAAACATTGACATTTCAATTGTGTCTGCAGATATCTTAAACAACATGCACGGATTAGGCAGTAGCGTACACAAAGCCTAAGAGCAAAGACATACTGGCTTTTTAAGATACCTACAGCAACATAGAGACTTAACATACTGAATATTAAAATTTAAGAGAGTTCCAAACTTTCCAATCCTCTGGAATGAATGAAGTATTTTAGAAAGTGGCATAGCACATGGGTAATCTTGGGTTACAATTCTCTGAGTTTCTGGGTCTGTAATAGAGCCTGATTCATAATCCAAATCTCTTAGCTCCCAGACCTCTGTGTTAACCAAAAGACCATTCTTCTACTTAGAGTTAGCCCGGTGGTAGTGGTGTCTATTCAAGAGAGTGCTCAAGTAAGTGACACATGGCACTAAGGCTATTTAAAAGAGCCATTGTATCAGATTAGTAGGTTGGGAATAAAAAATGATTTAATTAGAAATACATTTTCAACTTTAAAGAGAGATTGGTGTCTTTCCAGAATATTAGGTTCCCTCTCACCAACTTTCTCTGGAGAACGAGGGAGAGAAATGGTGTTTGGTTGTGTTTTTTTATTTTAATTTGTATATCAAGAAAAGTGCAGGCAATTTCTAGGGCTTATGCCTCATCAGTGGGTAAAAGAAAATCAGAATTGTTGACCATTATTTTCAAAAGATGTCTGAAATTTTGCTCCTACATCCATGCTTAGACACCTGAATAACTTACCTGACTTTTTAAAATGCTTGGCATGCAAAGTTTAGAGAAAGTTGCTGGGTATTTGGCACTTTGAAAATCGTGCTAATTTAAGTACCCAAAGTAAAATCCTAGCTCTGTTGAAGTCAATGGCAAAATTCTCATTAACTTCAATAGGGTCAGGACTTCACCCCTCGTCCCCCCACACACACTTTTTAAAACCCAACCCCTAATCTCTTGATGCTTCACATGCAGTCACATGCACTAGCCCTGGACTCACAAGAGTGTATATAGGGATGGGGTCTATTGTACTAACTACCTTCTGAGGACAGGAATTAGAGGTAAACAATTTGCTTTGCTCTCCCTTCAAGTCTGAAAATGAAAGTTTGTCCAAAAACTCAGTAGATCAAGGTTGAAGCCTTTAAGTTGAATTAGTTGGTTGGATATATTCAACCAATTGAGCAATTTCCTTGGCTGAATGTTGCTAAGCGCCTTGTAATATTCAGTTCTGCTTCCCTCTTCCCCTCTCCTAAGGACAGATTCTGAGACATGCTGAGCACTTGCAATTCTGATCAAAGTCAATGAGAGTTGAGGGTGCTCAGACACCTCTCAGATACTGAAAGAAAAGCCAGCCACTTAGTAAAAACTTCTGAAGTCTGTCTGTCTGTCTAGATTCTTATGACAGACACAACAACCACTTAGTACCAGAATAGTTATTTGCTAATCTCCTGTTCAATCAGGGTAAAATGTTCACAAATGACCTAGGAGCTTAACCCCAATTGGCTTTCCATTAAACTTATACTCCTAAGACACTTAGGCATTATTGCAAATTTTAACCTTATTCTCTCCTGTATCCTCTCTCACTCTCGCTGTTTTTCTCATCTTTAATGAAGCCTGTCCCTTCTATCTCACAAGATTGTTTTCCTGCTGATAACCTGGCTGCCCTTGGAAAGTGTCAGAGGCATTCAAATCAGCAAACTTTCATTCCATAAAATGTTTTTTAAAGTAATGTCAATAAAATCAGTACACTTTCTAAGCTCCTCTTTTGCTCAGTGGATAGTGTGTGCAAATAGATTGGCTTCCTTTGAATTTTTAGAAAAAATGATGCCCCTCCTTATATAGTGTAACATTATTTGCTATTATTGTTGTTGTGATTAATAATTGATTATGGTCCAAATTCTGCATGCAAGACAGCAAGGTTGCACAGGCTGTCATTCTGAGCAGAACAGTGCCCTGTAATCCCTAAATGCCTTCTTTACCCTTCACACCTGGTAAATGCTAGCCCAGTGCTGTCACTTGGGTGGCACTGCCTCCTTAAATAACCTCTAAAGCCCTAAGAAATATAAATAGCCCCTATCTTTAAAAGTAGAATTGCTGAGACCCTCTGTTAGAAAGAGCATTCCATGTTGAGTCTGCTTGGGCCTTTCTGAACTTGGTGAAGTTGCCCTAGCAAAGGAGGTATTGAAGGGACCTTGTGATTGCAAAATAAGACCATATAGGAAATGGGTAGTTTAAATATTACAAATTATTTGTTCGTTATACAAATCCAGAGAGGCACTAAGCACCCCTCAGCTCCCTCTAACTTCAATGTGTGTGTGGGGGGGGGGGGGGACGCGTGTGAATATTCAACATCTTTCAGGGTAGACTCTGACGGCATGGTTACCTCAGATTCTTGTAAGGTGAGGCAACTCCTTTAAAAAGATTTGAGAGATATTTTGACCCAGAAAATTGCTGAAGTCACCTATTTAGCAAAGGACTTAAGCACATGTTTAATTTTAAACCCTATTGAAGCCAATCAGGCTGAAGCACATAACCAAACTAAGCATGTGATCAAATGCTTTGTTGAATCAGAGCCAGAGTGTTTTTTGTACTAGCTCCAGCTTACCATAGTATATCTCCTATATTGGTTGAGCTAGATGGAGATGGTTCATTTTTCAACTGACATTGTAGAACTTCTCTCTATGAACTACATAGGTTTGACTCTCAGATGTATTAACATTTTGGACACCCAAAGTATCCCAGGCAATGAACCATAGAATGATATGAGTTGGAAAGCATCTGTAGTGGTCATACTATTTCCCGATTATGGGACAAGATTGGGAATGACCTTATCATTCCTATATCCCCTCTGAACAGATGAGTCTCGAGTCTTGGCAGCTAAGTCCATTGCCTAAAGTTTTAAAGTAGGGACAAGTCCCATTCAGATCACCACTGAACTTCGGGGACTTTCAGAGGAAGACACAGATCTAAATGTTACAGATTGTACACCTTCACTTCCAAATTTTTACTATCTTTACTATAGCTCTTTATTGCTTGTTCTCTCTTTGACTAATGGAAATAATCAATCCCTATCTACTTCATAAGGTCCCACTTAAGTATTTGTAGACATTTATCACGTCTCCCCAATCTTTCTCTAGTCTGAGCTGATTGAGTTCTTCTACTTTTAATTATTCCTAGTGGTTTTTGTTTGTGTTTGTTTTTACTGTCCTTTAGGGGAGGTGTCACTTATCAGTTAATATGGTCTAAGGCCAATGTCTAGAATGACTGGTAAACTTTGTATGCAGCCTTTCCCCTGTAGCATGGGACATACTGAATGTAGAATGCCCTGTGCAACTTTAGGCCTGTTTTACACTGAAAATTTGTATCAATGTCAGTCACCGGTGTGAAAAAACCCACATCCCTGACCAATGTAGCTGTGCCAACAAAACCCCCAGTATGGAAGAGGGATTCCTGTCTTCATTCAGGTTTTCCTACACTGAAAGATAACCCCCTTCTACCACTGTAGGCTGTGTCTGCACGATACAGCTATGCTGACATAGCTAGGTTGATATTGTCTCTGTAGTACAGACATACTCTTAATTCTGAAAGTCTGTTCTCCATTATGCTGCACTTGAGGTGTCATTTCCACTAATGCAAACTAAGGGCAGAGTGGGCTGAAATTCTGCCCAATCAGAATGAGTGCCCCCACTTCGCAGTGGTGCAAATGACCACTTATGGTGCAGAACAATGGGAAATCAGGCCCTAGGATGATATGTTTGCAGTCTGGTCCTTGCAGTTTGAATTCTAGGATCAAGCAAAATGCCCACTTTTAACAAGAGCCATTCAGCCGACCTCAGTGAGGAGGGATTTGTTCTGTTTCACATCATTCAAGCCACACTTGAATTCTTGGCCAAAATCTCTGCAAACATGGCATCGCAGTGCTTACAGGAACAATTTTCACAGAGACTCTGGCTGTAAAGTGATAGTTGTAATGTAACAAAGCGCCAGTTTAGCTTGGATATAATTAGAGATGGACATGAGCTAGAACACTCAATCTAATCCCTCCTGGGCTTTTGGCAAGATTGGACTCAGGGTTTCAGCCCATCTGTCTAAGTGGGACCTGAACTGGAATGCAAGATTTCAACCCCCTCAAATTTAAGAGGACCAAAATTCTTAGCTTGGGCCAATCTCTACACAGAATGAGAAAGCACACCAATAGTAAGAGCAAGAATGCAATGGAATAGCCTCCAGGGTTGCACAATAAGTTTGAATCCATGGACATGTTCAAAAGTGGGCTAGATAACCCATCCTAGGGAATAAATATCATGTGCAAGATGTAGCAGGTTAGATGTGCTGTCTTGACGGGCTCCTTCCAGCCTCAAAGTGTATAAATCTATGAAATCATAAATGAACTTGAAACCAGAGCTCACAGTCACCCTGGAAACTCCTGTCAGAAAATCAAATTGGGGAAGAAACAAAGCAATAGGTATAATTTACTTTGCTGACAGCCTTGACATGCTTTGTGAGATTTTCCCATCCCTCCACAGCTTGGTGAAGCCCGATGAGGAAGATGTGGTGAGGAGTACAGTGATATTGCCACAAAGTGGAAAATGTTAAATGCAGAACTGTAACCTCCAATTTTCACCAGCTGTGTTGTGCTTTCTAACCCTTTATTCTTACAGCGCTCCGGCTTGAATTAGTAAGGCTTTTCACACAAGGGAATGATCTGATTCTCTGAATATACCTCTCTCTGTTTCTTGTAGCATTTGTTTTTTCCAGAAAATGCTGGATTCTTATTTGGGGGGAAGATTATGATCATGTTGGCAGGATTAGGCATGGATGTGGGGGGGAAAAGAGAAGACAAGCAAACTTGTTTTGCTGATCACAAAAGTTAATCCACTTTCATCTGCTGTAACAGTGCCAAACAATGGGGTGCCCACATGTTGTGGTACTGGAGTCACAACATTGACTTGCAATGAGAGTAATGGTCAAGTCTAAAATGTATGGTCCATGCCATAAATATTGACATAAATCTCTTTTTCATAAACAAATACATATGCAACCATAACAGTTGCTTGTACTTCCGTCTTCCTTAAATGATTATTAGGAATGGCTTGTTGTTTTACACCCATGGCAAAAACCTTCAGCTGATCATTTCTGGTCTCCATACAACGATGGTGCACTTTAAGAATGAGGGTTTCATCTGACCCTCAGAGCTCACTTTGGTCACCCCTCCTGTATAAGTTAAGGGGCTCTCCACTTAGGATTAATTTCTTTCTTGAATATTTATGGGGTGGTGGTAATGGAGTGCCTCTGCCCAATGCTCCTGCTTGTGAAGATCTTTAATAGCTCTGTTTTTCTCTTGCCTTTTCTTTACTCCTCTTTCTTCCTTTACTCTTCCTCAAACTCTCTTCTAATTATGGCTTCTCTACCAGAGACTTTTCTGTCCCTCATCTTCTTCCCAAAGTTGGAAAATTAAGCGTTTACCTGTTCAGACAAATTTTTCAAAAGTTTCACGTGGCTTGGGGTGCAAACTTTGTTGGTTTCCAACTTGAAATCTCTTAAATTGGCCAGATCTTAAAAAGACAGTTTGGCAAATCAAGTTCAGCATCCAAGGACTGAAACCCCTGAAATCACAGGTCACTTTTGGAAATGTTGTCTTTGGTCCATCTGCCAGTCCCAAGGACGTAACAATATATGACTATGGGAGAGAAACATTGTTTGTCAGCTAACCCCAGAAATTGAAGCTCTAGAAATAGATTATAGAATTCTTTTATTTGTTTCCAGTCTAATTTTGTTTTAATGAGTTGTTTTCAAGAGTTAGAGCTGAATTCTAGCCTCTGTTGTATGAAAGCCAATCTCATTGAGCTTGATTGGAACTTCATTTGTCACAGAAAACAGAATTGGTCCCTGGCTTAGGGATTGGCTCTTGCATTTCACATAGAGACAAAGTTCATTGATTTCAGTCAGAATTGTACTTGCAGGAGAACTGGCAGGATCAAATCCTCAGTAATCTCTGATGAGTGAGTGGCGGAAAGCTGAACATTTGGAGTGACTGAACAATTGGTAATGCAGAATCAACAGGCTTAACTATAAAGACAAGAGGAGACTGGAGGTGAGAAAGGGAAAGAGGTACCATTGGAGTTCAAGACCCAATAGAGTGAGAAGTTATTGTGAAACAACATCCTGGTGATGTTAATTTTTGAGAGCTATTGTTCTGTTACTCCTAACATGAACGATTCTCCCATTAGGGCCATAATAGAAATCAGACCTTCATTTACTGTTTAGATTTTCCTTTAGTACCTTTTGTTGCTAATGATACACACAAGCATAGCAGAAGATTCAGCCTTGCCTACACAGGTTGCAATCACACCTTTAAGTGTGCCTTTGTTGGAATCATTGTGGCAGTTGCATTGCATTCAACAGCTCTGATTATGGTTTCCTCAGTCAAAGTCTAGCAATTATATTATGTTAATGAGGAGTTAATATGATAATCAGCGAAAGGTGTTGTGCCTGTATATTATGAGGTGTGAGTTAGCTTCTGTCAGTACAAGTCTAGTTATTGTGAACTATAAGAGTAATTTCAATAATAGAAGAGGGTAGGAGTTTATGAAATGTGAATATGGCTTCCTCATCTAAAATGGAAAGACTGAAGTATACATTCGTGGGGAATGCCCTGGCTTGAAAATTAGCTCTGAAAGGAAACCGGGATATATTGATCAGATGTAAATTTAAAAAGTTATCAGTCAGGCCTCCATTTAGTGAAGTGAGTGTTTATCTACGGCTTATATTACTGCTTCTCATTATCTTTCTTTTTAAGAGCTTAATTGACTATGTAAGTCAATGAACAACGTGTACTTGGAAATTTGTGTGCATGCAGCAATCAGTGTTGTTCCAATATACCTATCATAGTATCTTGCGTCAACATGTGTTGAAAGCAGTGAGATAAATAGAAGAGGACAGAAAACAGCAGTATGGCGAAACGGGCATAAAATCCCTTTCTGGATAATCAGCCATGTAAATGTAAACACAAAATAAATAAAGGCAGGAAAGGAAAGCCCCAAGCTTTGAAATGAAATAAAATCTTTAGGCTTGGAGGCCTGCTGTCCTAAGGGATATTTTAGTGCTTGAAATCAGCACTTTATCTTTGCAGAGTGCATTTCCAAAGCCTTTAAAAGCTGAAAAGGTTTTTAAGCAGCAGAGATAGATGGAGGTGCTATGGTGTCTGTAATGAAAGAACTCTCAGCCCCCTCTTTGGGCCTTATGGGCATTTCTTTTTCTGAGATCAATCTTAACCTTTTTTTAAACATACACTCACTTAGGAGCAAAGTGACCCAGCAGGTTAAAGTAATTATGTCTTTTGCTTCTGAAGATCTGGATTCTAGTCTTGATTAAATCACAAAAGTCAAAATAATTTCGTAGGTCACTAGAGGGCATATATGTGGATGACAAAATCACCACTGCACACAAACATCTTGGCATAATCAGCAATCTGCAATCGTGAGGATGTGAATAGTAAAGTGTGAGATTTGTTTGGATTGAGACCTGGTCATGATAGAGAGGAGTTGAGAGTCCAATGACCTAAATTTCCTTTCAGTTACAGTGGTGTCAATGAGACAAGAATCCGGGCACATTAATGGAATAGCAAGGTTCTTCTTTGAGTGCTGGTCCCTATGTGTATTCTGCTGTGGATATACATATGAGCCATGGTCCTCAGAACGAAAGATGTTGCTACAGGTTGGCTCTCGCTGGTCCGGCACCCGCAGGACCTGACCGATCCTGAATGAGGGGATTTGCTGGACCAGGAGAGGTCTCTCTCCTCCTGGCCTGTGCTAAATTGCTGCTCTCACCTCCCTCCCCCTGGTTAGGGCTCCAGCCCGCCCTGCTGTGTCTCTCCCTGGGCGGGAGCTCTCTAGCTCCTGCTGGCCCCACTGCTGCCAGAGCTGGAGCTGCGCAGCTGGAGCCACAGTTCCCTAGCTGCTGCTGGGGCCGCAGCCAAACCTCCCTATACCTGGACTCTTTGGTCCAGAAACACCTGTGGTCCTGCCAGTCCACGGATGTTGCCAGACCAGTGAAGTACCAGGTAAAGGAGGTACAACCTGTGTCCATTGGTCCACACCTGTGCTCTTCTGTTCATGTTTCAGGCTGAGGGCATATAGGGCGGTGAAAGCCGTCTACCTCTCCAGTTCCAATTTTCTACTTCCACAGGGTAAGAGACAGAACCTCCAATGTCCACAGAGCTGTTCTTCTGATTATGAATCTCTAAATATTGTTCCTCCCTGGTCTGGCACCCTTGAGTCCTGACCGGTTCTGAACCAGAGAATTTGCCAGACCAGGGAAGGTCAATGCCAGCCCTTCTGCTGCCACTGGCTGCTGCAGAAGGGCCAGCATTGATTAAGTGGGGACTGGGGGTGGGTGCTTGGGGAAGAAGCAGGATAGCTGCAGAGCCCTGCAGCCGGGGGCCAGGAGCAGAGCCCCGCGGAAGTGCACTGAGCCCCACAGCAGCCAGGCTGCCCTCCTAGCCCCTGCTGCTAGTTGCAGGGCTGCAGTCCGACCTCCAGCCATGGGGCTCTGCAGCCAGCCTGCCTCTTCCCCAAGCATTCCCTGTCCCTGTTTCTCCCCCTTCCTCCCACCTCCCTCCCTGAGGGTATGGCTAGACTGCGAAGAGCTATCGGAAAAAGCTATGCAAAATGTGCTCTGCATTTTGCGTATCTTTTCCCAATACTTTTGTCAGAAGAGGCTTTTCCAAAATTTGGCCTGTCTAGACTGATGGTTTAATTATAGGTTTAATTAAAACAAGCAGTAAACACACCTTGGCCTTATAAAGACCCAGTACTCTCCCCCATGTCACCTAGGGTTTCCAACTCTGTGTTTCAAAAATAAGGGATTGTTTCTTTAGCACACTGCCCCACTCAATTCCAATATTATTAATTATCAATAATAATAATAATAATATAGCAGAACATTTGCCAGGGTATTTCTTGCATGTGTTTCAGCACTCAGCAACTCCCAATCTTGTACAGCCATGAAAAAAAGGGACATCCCTTGTAATAAGGGAATGTTGGCAACCCTAATCATACCTGCTGCAAAGCAAACTAGCATGCCATAAAAATATATGAGCTGCAGGGATTTTCAACATGAGTATACTGCAGTGAAAACCAGTTCACTTGGCACAGCAAGTATCACAGATACTTTTGATCTTCTGGCCTTTGAATTGAATATTTTAATAGTCTTTCTGCACTTGTGAGAACTTTCCAAAATGACACATACATAGACCTTATAATTCCCACAGTAAGGGTGTGTCTAGACTACATCCCTCTTTCGACAGAGGGATGTAAATTAGACACTTCGAAATTGCAAATGAAGCCGGGATTTGAATTTCCCACGCTTCGTTTGCATAATCGCGTCATGGTGCTCTTTCGAAAAAGCGCTATTTCAAAATTGAAACAGCAGTGTAGACACGGTTCTTTCAAAAATAGAAGCCTTTTTTGAAAGATCCTGTAAACCTCATTTTTTGTGCCAAAAGCTGAGTTAATCTTTTCAACTTCAGCTATGCAATTGACGTAGCTGAAGTTGCATATCTTAATTTGGCTTTGTCCCATAGTGTAGACATACCCTAAAGGCCCAACTTACGGTGTGTCTAGACTACATCCCTCTGATGTTAATTGCGTAGCTGAAGTTGAAATAGCTTAACTCGGCTTTTGGCATTCTCTACACTGCTGGAAGTTGAAGGAAGAACACTGTTCCTTCAGCTTCCCTTACTCCTAGTGAAAGCAGGATTATCAGCTTCGACTGGAGTGCCCCCCTTCACTTTGAATTAGCTGTCTTACCTAGACTGCTAAGTTGAACCCTGGAAGATCGTCAGTGGCAGCATCGATCTTCCTCTGAAGTGTAGAGGGAGCAGCTACCGAGCAGCTGACCTAAGAACAGAACAGAATGCTTCATTTGAAGCAAGGAACACACATGGAAATGAAAACAGAAACTGACCGTAGAGTAAAGCAGTGTGACAGAGTCCAGTGGTTAGACCCTGAGGACTAAAAAGCACAGCTGAAGGTTTCCATTTTAAGATAGACTATCAGTAATTTAGGGCTAGATAATCAAAAGATGGTGTTTGTTAATAAGTGTTTTGGACTTTGCTCAGCTTCACTTGACTGGAAAAGTAGATATAGCCTCAGAAGATGTAACCAACATGTAATGAGTGATGGAAAGTGCTAGTGTACATAAATATATTTGACTAATTCTACATGAGAGGATCCTGGTGGCTGCTCTAATTTACAGCAGTAGTTATGGACCCCCAATGACCACGCACCATGTGGAGATAGCCAGAGCATACTAATCCCCATTCTCCTGCTCCCTGCCCTTCTTCTTCTTCCATGTTCTCCCTCTCCCTGCCCTTCCGTCCCAGAAGATATTTTAAGAAAGGATTTGGGACTTTTGTATATAAGATTATTTGTAACATGTCTGAATCCATACTTGCAGTGGTAGCAGGGGCCATATAAGTAAGTACTAGATAGATCTAAGGAAGCAAGTGAGCATTGCTTAAGATTTCTTGTCCTAACCTTGGTGCTTTGAAATAAAGTGAATTTAAGGAGCAAAACAAATAACTACTTTTATCAGCAGGAGCTAGTCAAGTGCTCTTTCTCTTTGAGTGTCATTGGCTCAGAGTGAGGTATTGGGCTAAGCTTTCCAGTCCTTCCCCACCTCAGCAATTCTACTAGGGTTACCAAGTACAAAATTATTTTTTAATAAGCAGTAGGGTTGAAACATTGTCTCGATTCTTTTAAGACAATCAGAAAGGAAGTTTCATTTTTAGAAAGAGGTCCTATTGAGAAAAGAAGCAAAAGAGTCAGTTATTTCTATAGTTTAAGGTATTCAGCAGCAATTTCATCCAGTCATTTTAGGATCTATAAAAATAAGTCTTATTTCTTCTATTGCTCTTTTCCCTGCCTTTGCCTTGAGTCAGCTGTGAAGCCTGCAGTTGCCCTGGCTTATTACCTGTCTTATAGTTCCTGGAATGCTGAAAATGTCTTTCAGTTTGATAAAAGGAACATAAATACTTCTCTTGATGCACTGAAATGTCACTTGTCCGGACTGAAATATCTACTACTCTTTGTTACATAACAGTGATTTTTTGTAATCTATTTCATTCTTTCTTGACTTCTTTCTAGGGAATTGGCAGAAAATAACCTCCCCATAATGTATGACCCTCAGTCCTGAACAAAGCTCCAGTCAAGAAAAGTGCATAAACACACATGTAATGCTGAGCATGTGAATAATTCCTTTGACTTCAATTCTATTGGTAACAACACACTGACCAATGACTTCAATCATGGATTTAAAGTGATGCATGTATACAAGTCCTTAGTTGGATAAGGGACCACATGAGTAAACCTCCTAATGGGATTTTATATAATGAATCTCTGGGGGAGCTGAAGGTTAGAACTCTTAGCCTGTTCCTTGGGACAAACCAAATCTCACTCCCCAGTCTAATGCCTAACCCCATGCCATTCTAGAGCCCAGCCCACCTTCTTCCCTTATATCCTGTGTTAGCAGGCTGGTGCCTCCCAGGGAGGGCAGGTCTCAAACCCACACCCCATTACTCCCCCACCAAATGCCATGTCCCCTAAGCCACTCCAGAACTGGATGGGTATGGTGGGATATAGGAGAGGTCATAGGCTATATCTGCCATGCACAGACCGACTGGTTACATCTCTTTGCTGGTTTGGTGTTGCTCCCCCATGGCAGTGTAGCAGGGTTGACTCACTGGCCCACCACCTCCTGCTGCTCTCTGTGGGAATTAGCTCTTTCAGCCCTGGAGTTCCCCTGTGGACCAGTGTCTCACCCTCCATGAACTGTATTCTGTGCTACTTCAGGCCCTGAGTCCCTTGCGGCCCATGGTGCCCTTTCTTTACGGTACTGTCCTGCAGCCGTGGCCCCACACTCTGGAGTCCTCCCTTCCTAGAGATTCCCAGTCCTCTATTCCCACCTCGCCCGAGTGACCCACTGCCAGTTGTCATCTAGCCCCTGCCTCAGGGCAGACTACAGTCTGAGATGGCCACTCATCATTGGCAAGGGGGTGTGAACCTGCAGCATTCTCCTGCTCTGGCTGTCTTCCTGCATCCCTAGTACCTCTCAGGCCTTGCTTCAGGCCCTGCAGCCTAGAAGTTAGGTCAGGCCAGAGCTTCCCAGTTCTGCCTGCTTTTCTCCAGCCCTGCTCTGTTTCAAGTACCCTCTGTAGCTTTCCAAGCAGCCAGGTCCCTTCTGCTCCACAGCTGGAGCAATAATGAGCTCCTCTCAGCCCTTGCAGCCCTTGATAGGCCCAGCCTGGCTCTAATTGGCTGATTGCTCCCTGACCTAATTGGCCTCCTCTGGCATGTCTGTAACCCTCTCCCTGCTGGAGTGGGCTACCACAGTGTTTCTCAGTTTCTCAACCTTTTTTTATAAAGTACCCCTTTTTTTAAAAAAAAATAAGTACCCCCAGTACCCACAGTTTCAGACACACACACAAAATTTCTACCATTGCAACACATTTGTTTAAACAACTTAATCGTAGCTGGGCAGGTGATGAAATTTTTGGGCGTAAAAAGTGCAACATGCTGTGAAACTTGAAACAAAAATTCAGTTTTCTCCAAATTTCAGTTGTGTTGATGTACCCCCCAGACTTTTCTCGAGTACCCCTGAGGGTACTTGTACCACTGGTTGAGAAACACTGGGATACAGCAACACTACAGGAAGTTTCATCCATGACTCCACCTTCTCCTGCCCCCTTTTGGATACATTCTTCACCACATTGGACACAAGCACACGAGAAACATGCCATTTAGGTGTTCCAAAGACATAAGCAGGCTAAGCAGTTGGGGGCTTCTACTGTTATACAAGCAGCCTGAAGTTTTGTCCCGTATGTTGAAAAAGATAATTATGGAGCCATGGAAAGATGTTTAGTGGATTTAAGTTTTATGTCTCATTCACTTTTTCCAACAATGGCCTACCTATAAATTGTTTCTTACCATCTATACTTTTATATTGAAGAAACCCGCACACTTTTAGAGCAATGTGCCTTGGGATATATTATAAGGTGCATAGTTAATACATTTATCAGGACATCTACAAAAAAGGTCACCCTCTGTTTAAGGGTCAGTGAAAGATAGGGTATTCAAAATCTGTCACCAGAGTTTAACCAGTGAACAGTTATAAATTTAGACATTGGATTATTCATATAAAAATTACCTAATCACAATCCAAATCAAAGAATTGTACCGGACTCTAACCACCAAAAAGCTGGTTTATTGTCAGATGTAATTAGACTTTTAAGAAGAGCAAAAAATCTTAGAGAGGAAGGGAAAAGTCAAACTTGCCTATCATACAAAGCTTTTTGCTTACCCTGATTGCAAGCAAGAGCTTTCCAGGCAAAGTCCACAAGCTCTTTGGAGCCATGTCCCTAAAACAGCATATCAACACAAGCACTGAGTGACTGATTTGGTGGGAATAATTTCCTCGAGAATTTAGCTTATTTTCCGTTTGCACAATGTTCACAGGAAGATCATGTCTGCCTCAATGGAGTTTTTATTTGAATTGTCTCAGGACCTGCTTGTGATGCAATAACTTACTCCTTAGCTAGCGCCCTGATGTGATGGGACTACTTATGAAATATTATCTCGTAAGAGGAAGGGTGTCAAAATCTGGCCTCCAATGAATATTTTTCTGTTTGCTTTACTTTGTGGATCTATCACAAATAATGCACTGCAAGAATCCAATACTCAAACATTTGAAATTCAAAGTGTGTTGGTTATATATGATTGATCACAGCCGTCACAAGATACTGTTTTAATTCCCTGATTGGGTGAGCATAACTGTTGTAGTCAGGAAGAGGCTTCCACAAAGCCACTGGAACTTTACTTATCTCATAGGAAAGCTGTGATATATGGAGGGAAGTATATTAAATCAAATATTTAATTAGAAATTCTTGAAAATGATCTTTTCTTTTCTGGGCCTCACAGGCCCTAGGAAACATAGGCTAGTGTAAAATTTACTGGCTTGATTCACTGGAGATTTAATTTTTCCCATCACATTGTCAACTTTGCCTTAGCAGTGAGATGTGAAGCAAGATTCTTCTCTAGTTCACTGAATTGTTTCTCTGCCAGGGTCATGGGACACCCGTTCCCTTGTAGTAAAAAACAGTGTCTGATCTCACAGAGAACATTTCCAATGTTAGTCTGGAGCATGTAAACTTAAAATTATGTTTCCATTAGTATACTTGTGAGTAAAATGCAATCACTCAAATATTCATAGAAAAAGAAGATAAATAGGAGTATGGGCATGGCCAGAAAAGTTTTCATTTTTAAATCCAAATATTTGGGGCTACTTGTTTTCAGTAGTCTCCCATTTCAAGTCAGCGGGTGGCCTTGATAATCTGTAACTGATAAAATTATTACCTCAGATTAATAAATCTGTGGCCCTTTAACGCATAAGACACCAAAATGACCAAACAATAGCTGCACAATGGCCAGTCATTCACTATGAGAATACAAGTTTGGCTGTATCAGACCATTAGTTCACTTAATCTGCTCTCCTGATTGCAGTTGAGGAAAACACTGTCATACATGCTTAAAGTTAAAAATATGTTTAAACACCTTTACTGGAGATAGGGGTCGTTTCCTGAATAAGGACTTCTGGCAGGAAGCTCTTTTCAGAGAAAATTTAATTCTACCCCCCGTCTTTCCCCCCACACTGTAGCACCCCTGACCAATTATGCAATGTTGTCCCTAGGGATGGAATTTTATTGTCCCTTATCATTGCAAGCATAGTGTACATGCAGCTAAAGATGATGTGGGTCATAGCCCTAGTATTTGACTTAACCACTTCCTGAGGCAATGAATTCCAAACTTGCCTATACATTGCATAAAGTAACATTTTTTTCTTTTGAGTTCTACCTTTACTGACATTTATGCCACTGGCCCTTTGTTCTTGATTAATGTTAGTCTGCAAAAGGCTGTACATTTTATTATGAAGTACTTGAAGCATTTGACTTCTATTTTAAAAACACAATCACAATATTCTACAGCTATTAAAAATCAATTAGGATTTTTTGCAGAGATAGGAAGTTATCCCTGGTGTCCTAGCTAAGTTACATTCTGCCAACCTAGAGCTCTCCTCTATTTTTCACTGGATACAGTGTTCTTTGCTTTCTTGAATTGTTGCAGTTTAAGAGCTGCTGCTTTGTTTTCTTCCCTTCTGGACACAATTGAACTTCATTGATGGATGAAGTGATTCCCTTATCCTGTATTTAGTTTGCCCTGGCTTTGTGAAGTTTGTCAGTTGTTTTGGGACAAGCTTTGGCACAAAAGGTAATTGTATGTTTGTGTATGCTAGAGGCCCCATAATCTAGCATAGTGGATTGTGTCCACGTCAGCCACTGACTGGATGAAAGACTTTCTGTATATGTCTGTTGTTGTTACTTGTTACATAGATGGGCAAGTCTTGATGTGCCTTCTGCCTTACTGATGGAGAATTACCCATTCTAGTATGGTACTGAATAATAACCATTCTGTCATAATCCCACTGCACCTCACAAAGGAGGTCAGGATGTGAAAATAGTACTTGTAAAATGTGCCAGATTAACAACCCTGAAAACAGAAGTCCTCTAAGCATGCCAGCAGTGCATAATGCCATGCTCCACTCCACCAATATGCCAGCTCAAACCTGTTCTAGAAAAAAAACCAAGCTACCTCCAACAGCCAGATGGTAGATTCATCTCCATGTGTTTTCAGCTCTTGACTTTGGCTGAAAATGCCAGTTGTGATTGTAGTTCAGCAAACTCTAGGATTAGCAGTCCTAACTGTTGCTGCTGCTCACCAACATTATCTGCATCACTGGGATCAAAGTCTTGCACTGAAGTTGAAATCTGAGATGTTATACCCATTAGAGATGTAAATGCGTAGTCGAGTATACAATTAACCGTTAAGCTAGGTTTATCGGTTAAACTTCTCAACTGCTTGCATTCCCCCCCCCCACTTGCTTCCTCTATATCAGAGGCAGCAAGGGGGGGAGCAGGAGCCACTGCTGGGGAGAGCCAGCTTAAAAGAAGCAGCTCCATGGTGCCACCAGCCCCTTCCCCTGATGCCTCTATCAAAGGCAGCAGCACGGGTTGGGGGCAAGGGAGGCTGCTGCAAAGCAGCTCCAGTCTGCAGAGCGTCTGAGCTCCATGCAGACAGAGGCTGCTCCACATCCCACAGAGCAGTCTCTGTCCATGGGGAGCTGGGACACCCCATGGACAGGGGCTGCTGCAGGTCCAGCCTGTGTCCACAGCCAGCCTGGGCCACCACAGACAGAGGCTGCTTCATGGCAGCTCCCTCCTCCCCTGCAGCAGCCTCTGTCCTTGGGGAGCTCGGACCCCCCGCTGACAGGGGCTGCTGCCACCCCACACTGCTGCCTCTGTATCAGAGGCAGTAGTGTAGCAGAGGTAGCAGTGCAGGGCAGCAGGCAGCTGGTCTACATGGGGAGCTGGTTTTTAAACTGGCTCACCTTACAGACCGAGTCCCGCCTGTCACCCTGAGCTGCTGCCTCTATTACAGAGAAAGCAGCATGGGGTGACAGGGGGCTCCTAGGGAGTGGGGTCAGATTGCACCAGCTGCCAGCCCCTACCCCTGGGACTATAGAATAGTCGAGTAACCAATAGGAATTCATGCGGTTGTTTGACTATTCAATTAACCAATATCTAACATCCCTAATACCCATGATAGTAAACAAAAAAAGCTGCACCGTAAGAAAAGAACTGTTACTGCACCTCACTGTGTAAAAGAGTTCCACACTGGCAGAACTGCTGTCTGTCTCCAGCAACAGAAGTCATGACAGTGTGAATAGACTCCTCAGTTGCCAACAATCCAGAATTATCAATAAAATGATTTCAAAATTCATCTCAGGCATATTGAACAATAGTGACAAAATAAGCAATGATGTTTATTTCACTCTTGGGGGAAAAAAATGACTCAACATTTGTTTATAATAAGGGACTTGTGTTGCATCCATTAGAATGTGAGACTTACCTTACCCCAGAAAGTTAATTATGCAAAAAACATCAACCTGGAATTACAGTTGTATGGAATTCTGTAACATTAGTCTAATATGTAGATTGATATGCAAAGTAGTTGAAATTATTTCCAAAGTATCCAGCGGTTCTCCAGACTCTGCAATAGATAGTTCTTGTATAATTTCCCACAGAGCTTCACTAATAGCAACAGTGCTTTGCACATCCATAGCCCTTTACAAACATTCATTTAATCCGTTAGTGCCTCTTTCAGTTCGGCTAGTAGCCCGTTTTGCTGATTGGAAAACCATTGTGAGATGAAGTGACTTTCCCAAGGTCATCCAGTGAGCATGCGGCAGAGCTGGGAATAGATTTTATGTTTACCCCAATTCTGTGCCTTACCCACGAGACCATCTTTCCTTTTTTAACAAATGATACATCGAAGCTAATGTACAATAATGTACTAGCCTTATGATCCCTGAGAGTAGTAAAATATATGCATCAGAGGATGTGACAGCCGCAAAAAGGTAGGCACTTTTGTGATGGAAAACAGGATGATTTCTGGAAACTATCAGCTGATGTATCATATGTAGGGTCCCACCTGCTGTTAGTACTTCCACCTGACCTCATAACTATCACATGCAATCTTTCACTGACAGTGGCTTGCAGTCACTGTGCCCTCTATCAGACAGTATCATCACTCAGCCTACATAGGATAAGTCCCATTGCAGAACTGTAAAGTTAGTAGATGATACACCTTTCCTGTTAAGGCTCATATGGTTGGTAATAAATGTTCACTGTGAGAAATATAAGGGAAAATTTACCTTGCAACTAGAAGGCTCAGACAGGTGTAAAACAGGAACTGGAGAAGTACCCCAAGCATTGCCTATGCCTGTTCTCACTGGGCACCAGCTATGCAAAACATTCTGAGTTTGTCTCCAAACTTAATGGCATATAGACAGTAAATCTCTTTCAAATCCTGCAGTGACCTTGTGGAGCTTCTCCACTTCAACAGCATAATTAGCAAAAGCCAACTGTACCAGTCCAGTAAATTCTGCAGTGACAGCCTCCAACTGCTGTCAAGGGGTATGTTAGTGATGAATGTCTGCATATTCACCAAGCTTTGAAAAATAGCCAAGAAAGATTTTGGACCAAGCTCAGATTCAAGGCTCTTTTTGACAAAAGTACAATAACGCTGTTCAGCTGATGACAGTCTATCCCATACTTTCAGGAAAGCTCCATTTTACAGGAAGAATTTCCAGCTATGTAGTGACATGCAGTCTTAGCTAAGGATACAAGGCCTTCCTGAATGATAGTACATTGGTGCTGTTGTGGATTTGTTTTTCTTTCCACCACCTATCAAACATAATTGCTACCCTCACCCTCCTTCTCTCCCCCAATACCCAAAGACATTCTTCATGGGCAGGTCAGGAATGCAAGGTGTACTTATTTTTTTAACAGAAGGATGCATTTTAAACAATTTCAGCAAGGCTTAGAAAACTTGTGCAATATAGAAACTGTACCATATTGTTGCATTTTGCCTGTTGCATACAACCCAGTGTTTGGAAAACTTTCCCCTACAGTTGACACCAATGAAAATTGAGGGTGTGCAGCATTCAGAAAGATGCTATGACAGAGCCCAAGAAGGGACATAGTAAATAGAATCCGCTCCTTACCAAATACCAGTCATTTTGGTACATCTAATGAATTATTATAAAATTAATGCTGCTTTCACTCAACCTTTTCATTATACATATGACTGCACATTGTAAAGGAGATGAAAAATTGAGGTCCTGATCACTTCATATCAGTCACAGATGCGCTGCAGTGCCATGTACAGCTACCTGATTCCCAGGGTCAGTGTGTGCCAATACCCACAGGCAACAGTACCAAAGGGGCATACACAAATTAGGAATGTCTGGAGTACAACGTGCTCTGGCCATGCCATTCCATTCCCTACATCAGGATGGGGTGGGAGCTGACAGTGCCTCCATGCCAAAATAGTACAAAGACCAAGAATGCACCTGCAAATCAGACCCATAGCAGTAAGCGTACATGTAGGCCAGACTTGCAAAATGCTACTCACCCACTGTTCTGGGCTGAATAAATTTTTTTGATGGGTAAGTAACATACTGTTTGTTTTATTTCATTATCATCAACCATGTTTAAGGGCCTTCAAGTCATTTTTTGTGCCTGTGCTGGTAAATTTTACGGCATTTTTCCAAAACTGATGTATAGTAACTAGAAATCCCATGCTGTTCTTCATAAGAGTAGGGGTGTTATCTCAGATTTCCTAGTCTAATGACAGATTGGGTAATCACATTCTGCCCAAATTTCCCTCTGTGGTTTCAAATAGATACTTTATTCTTCCTGTCCCAAACCATGTAATGCTGCTGTGCTCTTTAAATAGGTGCTGGGTTTTGCAGCAGAAGTGACTGCATTTCAATGGGGGGAGAAGTGACGTCTGTATAATTTGTTCTTATTGCATAGCCCTTTTGACACTTTGGGATGAAAGAGACTGTGTAAATATAAGATATTTTTATTATTTATAAACTAATGTAATAACATGGAACAATTCTACACATGTATTCAAGAGAAAACTGAGAGACAATAGGAAGCCCTGCACTCGTGAAGGGAAAAGGAGAGTTCTGGAGCTCTTTTCGAGGCACAAAACCTATAAAGCCTCTTGGGAAGGAGGCCAATGAGCTAGCTTCACTGAGAAAGACTTTGAGTTTATTTTAAATGAGTTCTTTCCTACAATGCTACAGTTTAGGGATCCCTTCACAGAGACAGATTGGCCTATTGACTGTGGGCTACTGCCAGAGAAAGTCATCAGATTACAGTTGGAAATTCCTGAAGTTGGGACTTTAAAGATTACAATGAGGGGGATATAGGTTATGTGCCTTTTTGAATGATTTTCCTGAGCAGTTATGTGATTTAGTGTCTTCTTTTCTCAGTGTGTAATGTGTGAATGCCAGGGACTGAAGAACGGTATGCCCCTAAAATGGAAGCAAATACTTCTGTTGCCACAGGAAGAGCAGTTTCTATATGATACAACATAAAATTGTCAAAAGTGTGGTCTGTGGGACTTAGGCTTCTAAGGGTGCATCTACACAGCAGGGCGTAACTTGAAATAAGCTATGCAAATTAAGCAACGTCAATTGCGTAGCTTATTTTGAAAGAGGGAGCATCTACACAGGCTTCATTTTTTAAATAGAGCACTCTTCCTCTGACTTCCCTTACTCGTACAATGAGGGTTACAGGAGTCAGAGTAAGGGTATGTCTACAGTAGCCCCCTAGTTCGAACTAGGGAGGCTAATGTAGGCATTCGAAGTTGCAAATGAAGCCCGGGATTTAAATATCCCGGGCTTCATTTGCATCTTCCCGGGCGCCACCATTTTTAAATGTCCCTTAGTCCGAACTCCGTGCCCGCGGCTACACGCAGCACGGAGTAGGTAGTTCAAATTAGGATCTCTAATTTGAACTACCGCTTACTCGTGGAACAAGGTGTACGGTAGTTGAATTAGAGACCCTAATTCGAACTACCTACTCCGCATCGCGCAGCCGCGGCACGGAGTTCGACTAAGGGACATTTAAAAATGGCGGCGCTGAAGATGCAAATGAAGCCCGGATATTTAAATCCCGGCTTCATTTGCAACTTCGAATGCCTACATTAGCCTCCCTAGTTCGAACTAGGGGGCTAGTGTAGACATACCCTAAGATATCCTCCAGCTTGACAGTATTTCAACACTATTTCGAAATAACTGCCTGCTGTGTAGATGTGGACTAAGTTATTTCAAAATAATGCTAGTTATTTCAAAATAATGTTGCTGTGTAGACATACCCTAAATGACATAGGAACATTGAATACAGAAGTTCAGCTCCTAACTAAGACACATGGGTTCTTTTGAAAATTTTGTCTACAGTCTGTTTCTTTGATGGTGCCATCCCCACCTTGGAGATAAATGTTTATGAAATGGGAAGGCTAGATTAGTGCATCCCACTCTGAGATGTCCTCACTTGAACATGAATATGAACTTCTAATAAAACTTTTAAGATAAGGGTGAGCCATGGAATACAGTATTTGTGTGGACCTAAATTGATATGCAGGCTGCTCTTCATACATTGCAGGTTCTGTGCTCAGATGACATTGGGCTTGAAATACTGTAGCCTGCTCTCTTTGCAGCCACCTGCATTCATGTCAAAGCTGGCGCTGCACCCATCCCATTCGGTTGCAGAGTCTGCAACTGACATGTGCCGGAGTCACCTGGTGGCATGGGTGGCCTCTATAGACAGAAGGAAGTTTTGTACGAAAAGTTGAGAGAGCACTTTTACAGCATCAGAAAATGGTGGGGGCACTGGCAGGGCTTTCTTCCCAGGCCTGGTCTACACTTAAAAATTAGATAGGCCTGAATGATGTAGCTAAGTGTGTGAAAAAAAATTCCCTCTGAGCACTGTAGTTCAGTCAACCTAACCCCCACTGTAGATTCACCTAGATTGATGGAAGAATTCTTTCATTAGCCTAGCTGCCCTCTCTTGGAGAAATAGATTAAGTCGATTGATAGAAATCCCCTTTCCACTGATGTGTGAAGCATTTGAGTCTCAGTGCCACAGCTGTGCAGGCACAGTGCCATTGCTGTGTCCCTGTAGTATAGACATGGCCTAGGACACAAGACTGCCATGACTATGGTAAACAGTATGAGAATAACCAGGAAGATGCTATGAGAAAGCATTTGCCAATGGTTGCCACTCACTAGAGGTACCACAGTTCTCACTTCTACTTTGAATGGGAAATAAGTATTATCTGAGATCACACTGTGTGGGACGTGTTGGAAAAAGCTGATTTTGTAAAGGACCACAGACACTCATACCTATGTGGAAACAGGTTGAGAACAGAGGAATCAAAGGGGAAGAAAGAGAAGTGAAGATGAAACATTTGATACATTTTATGTGTGAATAACCAGAGGCTCTGTTTACAAACCTTTCCATCTGTTCCTTCGCCTAATCAGTTCTGCTTTCTCTCTCTCTCTCCTAACTTTCCTTCATCTTTCCAGATGCAGGACGCTATGGGCTATGAGTTACCCTGGGTGTATTTTGTCAGTCTGGTCATCTTTGGATCCTTTTTCGTTCTAAATCTGGTTCTTGGTGTGTTGAGCGGGTAAGCTGCCAGTTTTCAATGTCATTTTTCCAATGCTGCAGGGCAAGACTCCACAATCAGAGTTCCTCCCGGTCACCAGGATCCCTTCCTTCCTTCCTGACCCACCTCCATCCAAAATAAAAGTCTGAATCCAAGGAAAATTTTACATTGGTTTTGAAATGAATAACTTAAAATGGTGTCAGCCAAAATAACTGTGATAATGAAGTGCTACTCTCTAATTAGGAAATGCAACCTTAGCCCAACCAAAATACCAAGCTCCAGCTAGACTGGAGAGAAGACAATTTGGATTCAGTCATAAACTGCAGGAGTGCAAAACTTTGAAAATCCTGGTGCTGGTGACTTGGGATCCCTTTGGCTGGAGCCTTGCAGTGCTCAGAAACTGAGCCTGTCTCACTAATTATCATTCCACTCTTCCAGGTCAATGATGCCATAGGAAGGGACTGGCCCTGGATCTATTTTGTTACACTAATCATCATAGGGTCATTTTTTGTACTTAAATTGGTTCTCGGTGTACTTAGCGGGTAAGCAGAACCAGGAAAATGTTTTATTATTTATATTTTAACTTATATCTCTATTCCTTCTCTTTGGTTATGGATATAACTGGGCCATGCTGGGTCACTCTCCAAAATGTTTAGAAGAAGCCACTGGCTTTGTTGTGTAAATACCAAAGCAGGGCATCAGATGCTCCCCCGGAATAGGGGAAATCTTTGAGTAAATCTCTTTATGAAAAGCCAAAACCTTGCCTTTAAAATACTCTTCTCCTTAGAATAACCTTTAGCAAGTGCCATGAAACTAAAAGTCCCTGTACATTTGCCTAGATAAGGCTGAGCACATCATTTACCACACCAGGAGTGGATTGTTAAAATCCTGAAAAAATCAGCGGAAGCAGACGTGACTAGCAGCATCTCTGGCAAATCCCAAAATGTCTGTAAAAGAGGAGTCCTGCCAAATTATTCCATCTCAACTGAGAGATTCTTTTATTTAATATCCTTGAAACATAGGCAGATTGGGGAGTTATTTTCTCCATGAACAGACTAACATGTTTTTCTGTAATAGGCACATCTTCTTTACTGTACACATTACGGGGTTAGGCATGATGCAGGAAGAGTTTTTTTCCTTGTCATGTTTTATAAGGGTGATCATGGTCGTCTGACAGGGGAGGCTCTGAGCGGGAGGATTAAAATGTCCCCAAGAGATGCTGCTGTTTCTTAATTCTTCATTTTAACCTCTGTTACAGAAGCATCATTGCTGAGGCCAACTAAGCAATTGCCTCGCATAAAACCAGCTGTTAATGTACCCAGGAGTTAAACACTGTGCTCACTTTGGTGACCCAGATAATGAGAAGATTCAAATCAATGAACATTCTTGATATGATGTTCAAAAAAAGGGATGCCAAGGATTAGATTCCCATTTCCATATCTAGGCACTGGTGGGTGCTCAAGCTTGTTCAAATCACCCTACTTTATTTGGGTGTTCAAATAAGGTCTTAGAAGTCTGAGTTTAGGCAGCTCTTTTATTTATTTAAAACTTGATCCTAGTACTTAGTCTGCTGAGCCTTGTGGGAAGTTTGATCAATGCCTGTACCGGTCAGATTGTCTGACCTCTCTAACCCCCACCTTTCATTTTGACAAGGTGTTCTTGAGGTGAGGGGGTCATGGCATGTCAAGGGTGACACTCTCTTAGCAGGAGCGGGAGTTAGGGGCATCACAGAAATGTTGTCCATGGTCTCAGAGGCAACCAAAACAAGAGGGCTCTAATAGCCCTAGCAACCTTCTTTGCTGTCCTTCAGAGAGAGTGCAGGTTTCCAGAAGGATTCATTACCTTCTGCATCATCCCTCCTGAGGGAAACACATGCAGGTATGACAACTGCTGCCTGGATAGGAGCTTCATGTGAGTAAATTGAAAGGAAAAAGAGGCTCCAAAAAGAAAGAGAGGTAATAGTCTGTGTTTGGATACTTGGAGAGTGATACTGTGGGTCCAGGGGTCCAGTTTTCAAAATGAATTCCTTAATATCAGAGTCAGATTCCCCCATTTAGTCACTCAGATTGGCAGGTAGCCATGTAAAATAGCAGTGGAGGCTGGTGGCATAGGAAAGTGGGCAGGCAAAACTGATTGCATCTTTACATGACAAAAAGTCAATAGCAATAATTAAAGATTGTATATTTTCTGATGGGGGTAGGGTAAGCAGTGCCCACCTGGACAGTATCTAAGAAATCACGAAAGCTACATTACACATAAGGAATTGTTAGACAGAGCTAGGATCAAACAAGAGGTCCATCCACAATTACATCATTGAGCTGAATCTCCTTGCCTATGTTGACTGAATCATTTTGCTGTACTTTTCATAATCAACCTATAGGATCACACTGGGAGTCATTCTCTGTTAACATCCCTGAAAAAGACTCCTAGTTCTTAGCAAGCTGAGGAGTTGAAGTTTCCAAAAAATCTTTAGAAAAAAATAACATAATGCTCAAAGAGCTAACTTTCAAACACAGTTCTGAATGGTACTGAGTCCTGAAATGTCTTCAGTCCTCAGAGTCAGGTGTTGCTAAGGTACTCCCTGTGTTATTGATCCATTCTGCACAAATGTTGCAAAACAGTATTCCTGGTGATCAGTACCTTCCAGGTAATCCAGTCTGTGCATCTCACTTTATATCCAGCATGTCTTTTTGGAAAACCAATACGTCTTATACTTCATTATTCATTATTCTTACTCATATAGGCTTAAATTTAAAAAAAAATGCTTCCTAATGAAGTGAACACAATTGTATGCTCAAAGTTAAGTTAGGGTGTAATTACTGGTGCAAACTAAGATATCTTCATTGCACCTACTTTATTGCAATTGCAAAATTGGAGGTTGAATTGTGTTCTGCCTAAAAATCAGAGCCATAATCAGTCATTCCTGGGTATCTCATTCCATTTAGTCATTATGGACAAGCCGCACAATATACTATATATACCTAATTATATGCTAAAGTAAATACTATACAAATATATGAACATCACTATTGTCTGGCCACTGGCTTGACTGAGGATAAGGAATATGGATGTATTTCTAAAGAAAATACCATACCAGTTCAGAAAAATTGATTCCATGTACCAATTACAGCAGCAAATTTGACTCAAGATTTCAATTTCCTGAAGATTGGGGTATTTACATCTATGTGTTTGTTTAATGACATTAGAAATAATGGACTTGCTGTCAGTGTGTTAGATTCAGATTCAGATTCAACTTTACTGCATACCAGTAACGCATAGTGGTATTCAGATACATGTTTGAAGTTCTGTCCATATCTAATAGTAACCCAAAAATATGATAAGCTGAGAGGATATTCTGTACCTGTCAGAGTAAATAGGATTCGAGTCCATATGCTGGATTTAAAGCAGTTGCCAAGATCTTTAAACAGCTGTAATTTCACAGTTTTCTTGTTTTCCATCACTGATCTGAGCACCAGAGAGTTCAAAGAAATGGGGTATAGAACAATAATTGTTCATCCAGTTATCAGAGCAAGAAAGAAAAGCTTTCTCCTAGATCATATACGGCAAAAAGACTCATCCCCATCTCATATGCACTGAGAAGAACTTACCCCACACACTCCATTTGTTGAGATTGTACCCAAACAAAGATTTCTAGTAAAGTGAATGCTGGTAAAGATTGCCACATTTGCAGCCCTCCACTGAAGGTGTCTATCCACTGAAAAGAGGATGGCATTACTCCTGTAAGCTTCCACCATGCCACTCTCCCATTGCATTTCAGTGTTGTTCTGGGGAGACCACATGTAGGTTTGAATGGTAGTTCAGTGAGTACACTCCTTTGGTTCTGGGTCTCCCTGCTGAGATTGCCAATAAAAACAATTAGTGTCAAATGTGATGGTGGTGTAGGGGATGTGCCTCCTAGGAACTGAACTGAGATCACCAGCTCATTTCACATCGGATACTAAATAGCTTTTAGTCAGTAACAACAGTTGGTCATTAACAATCGAATTAGCCTGGATTCTAACTGGCTTCCTAAATATGAAATGCTTTGAATTTCATTAGCAGTTTCCTGGTCCACATAGCCCTCGAGTGTCAAGTTTTAATGTGACTCCAGTGTAGAATTTAAGCACATTTGATTAAGACCTTTTCATTAGAAGGTTTTCTGAAATGGGAAGCACTCTTTACATTTTGTGAAGGGAGCAGTCTGTGCCAATACTGTTCATTTAGGTCACTTGGACTAAGAATTGGCATTATTGGATTCTAGTCTCAATTTGGCCATTTGTGGGGCCAGACCAAGGTCTATTACCTAAGTCTTGTTAGGGACCCCTGAAGTCCTGCTAATGCCTAATGTCAGTGGGACTTATATGGTTCCTAAGAGGTTTTAAGTAGGATTTAAGTAGTGCATAGGCTTTTATTGGCCCTTTGTACAGGCATGTAATTTTGTGTGACATGGGCCAAGTCTTTATGCCAAAAGTCAACATATTTACACTTGTGTGCCCACATCTAGCCATTTCAATTCATATTTAGGCACCTAAATAAGTGTGTTTCCAGTGGTGTCAAATGCTCAGCACCTGTGAGAATCAGGCCACTGATTTAGGTGCTTTTCTTTGGGCATTCAAGTTTGAAGTGTCTGGCCTTAATCTTGCTTTTCCTCAGTTCACCTATTTATAAAATAAAGGTTAATCGTGGTTCCCTAGGTCATGTTTTCTGGGCATTAAATTCATTAATGTTGGTAAAGCTTTTTGAGAGTCTCAGAGGAGACATGCTATAGAAGTGGAAAGCATTATTGTTATTATTGATTGTTTTTTTCAACATCCATCTTTTTTACATTTCCAAACAACACAGTTGTGGTTTTCAGGGTAAGAACACTTGATTTTTCACTTCTGACATATGGCAAAGCTTTCTCCCAGGACTTATTGTGAAGCTATTTTCAGTCCTGAGGGCCCAACACAGCTACTTTCCACTTTGAACTCTTCATTATCACAATCCCATGAAGCGGGGCATAACTCAAGCAAGATGGCAGAGGAGAGGACCGTGCAGGCATACTTTGTTTCGAAGTGGAACTCTGCATGTTTGTCGAATTCATGAAGACCTTTCCTTTTGCTTATTCTCTTGCTGCCCAGGCGAGAGTCAGGCCTCACAGAGGGCTTGATTCAAAGCCCACAGAAGTCATTGGGAGCCTTTCCGGTGATTTCAGTGGCCTTTGATTGCATCCTAGATGAAAGGGAAGCACTTCCTCTCCCAACTCCATCTGAGTTACCCGTAGGACACTGCACCTGGCACTGATTGACATGTTTGGGACTTTCAAAGGTGTTTAGCTTTAGTCTAACTGCTTCCTTTGGCTTCAATGATATAATTCCCATAGACTTCAATGGGGGCAGAAATAGACCAAAGCTAAGTGCATTTGAACCCCCCACCCTTTGGTGGCAGTATCACCAAAGAGGATACAGATTAACTAGCCAAAAAGAATGAATGGGGATGCTTCAGAGATGGTGGGCTTGATTCTCCACTGCCTGTATCTCATATAGCCTTTAACAGCTGCACAAAGTAGGTGTAAAATGCTACCACTCAGAATAGGTGCATTTTACAGTCAGTCTAGTGAATGATTGCAGGTGGTACGAAACAGTGCAGAGTTTAGTTCAATTCCTGCAAGTCACAGTTGATCCACATTGGCAGGATCGTATGGGAATCTTGCACTGTCTGAGCCCATATTCTGCTTGTTCTGTGGATAAATGAAGGTCTGAATTCTTGAGGGCTGTCAGTCCAGTACGTTTCACCACCACTAAACTTACTTTTTCAAATAAAAGCCCCTCACTGGCTTAGAGTCATGGAAGAGAAAGCTCAGTCCAATTAAAATTGGAGTCAATGCTCTTTGAAAGAAAATCAGTGGTGCCCCATATATTGTTAAGATAGCAGCAGCTAAGAAATCAGGAAGTTGAGAACACGCAAGAAAGAGACACCTTTCCTAAATGCAGGTGTAACCCACACACCTAGGCTATGTCTACATTCGCGGCTTTTTGCTCGAGTAATATGCAAATGAGGCTAAGCGTGGAATATCGCTGAGCCTCATTTGCATACCTAATGAGCCACCATTTTTTTCAGAAGAGGCTCTTGCGCAAGAAGGAGTGTCTACACTGCCCTTTCTTGCGCAAGAAAAACCCTCTTGCGCAATGCCGTTACACCTATTACTTTTCAGGAGGAATGGCATTGCACAAGAGGGTTTTTCTTGAGCAAGAAGGGGCAGTGTAGACGCTCCTTCTTGCGCAAGAGCCTCTTCTGAAAAAAATGGTGGCTCATTAGGTATGCAAATGGGGCTCAGCGATATTCCACGCTTAGCCTCATTTGCATATTACTCGCGCAAGAAGCCGCGAGTGTAGACATAGCCCTAGTGTGGTTACTGAGCAATGCAAGTGGTAGCTACACCACAGCAACAGTTAAGATCAAGAGACTTCTATATCATTAGCTGGGAGCCAGCTGGCTTCTAGCTCAGAGGGTAGAGGCTCCTATACTCTGCTTCAGAGGTCCCAGGTTCAAATCCATCTGGTGGTGGTTCCAAAGGTATGCCACAGTTTCATCTGACTTCCTCTAGTGAAAGAAGTCCAGTATCTAACCAGAGAGCTCTATAGAACCTCCAGAAACAGCTTATTCAGAAGAGGTTTCTTTGTCCACAGAGGAAGCAGGAGACTGTCCTCCTAAGACCCATCAAAACAGTCAGATGAGCAACATGGAGTTCTTGTTCCTGTGTGTTATGTTTAAGCACATAGTATGTATAATGGCTTTTCATCAAGCTGCCAAATGCTCGCCCCAAATCTGTTCTCTGGCTGTAACCGTTATTCCTAATGGTTGTCCCCCAAACTGTGGATTTGCAAATGCTTTCTTCTGGCCAGGGGGAAGCAGGTGGTAGTGTCTAGTTTTGCAAACCTATGGCAAAACACATGAGCCTAAATTTTCAAATATAGCATCCTGTGCTGTGGCAGTTTTCCACCCTCAATTAAATGTGTGAACAGAATTGTAGGTGCATTTAATTAAACCCACAGTTGCACCAACTGAGGTGCAAATGCGCTTCTGTTTAGGAAATCAGGTTGAGATCTGGCTAAAAAACAACCCTGCAGTCTCTCTCTCCAGATGTCAGATTATTGCCAGACATTTAATATGGGTCATCAGATTAAACTAGTGTAATAATAACAGATATTCACAAATGACTGGTTAAAAGATGCATATGGTGAAGCATTAATATAAAAAATATTTACATAAACATTATATGTAAGTTTCAGTTACATTCTTAACCAAATGCTGAGAGTTAGCTTCTCCCCAACATTCATATGTAGAAACTAGACACTTCAACTCTTATGTCTGTATATCTGACAAAGACCACTCCACATACATATTAATGTGATTTTGAATGAATAGAGGCAACTGAGGGTCCAAGATAGGGGTTGTCATATCTCCAGTGCAAACCAATCTAATCGTATTGTTTTTCAATCTCTTCCACCACATCCTGTCCCTCCCTCTTTCTTGCCAGGGAGTTTTCCAAAGAAAGAGAGAAGGCAAAGGCTCGGGGTGACTTTCAGAAGTTGCGGGAGAAACAACAGCTGGAGGAAGACTTGAAGGGATATTTGGATTGGATAACTCAAGCAGAAGACATTGATCCAGAAAATGAAGACGAAGGCATGGATGAGGAGAAACCCCGAAACAGTAAGTAACTTTCTTCTGTCTCACTTATTGGGCTTTTAGCTAGGAAGGAATGCTTCAGAATTTGTAGCAGTGAGATTCCTTGCAAGGAAAAACAGGTCAATCCTCAGGCATCCACAATTTTTATATATTATCATGGTTGTATTCATGTAGGAAGCTGAAGGAGGGTGAAATACATACAAAATAATTGGTATTGATCCACAAAACTTCAGTTACACTAGCATTAAATGCTGATCTTAAAAGGAAAAAAGACCATTATTTGCTGTTGGCAGTCCTTCTACAGGGATACATTTTAAAATATACATCTGCCTCCTATTCATTTATTTAATTGCAGTTCAGAGTTGCAGGCTGTTGACATCTGGTTAATTACTTTGAAAGCAGAGATTTCTAGCCAAAGCAGAACTACTCTATGGTATAAAGGCCAAATCAACCCAGTTATACAGTAAAGGGCAGTCTGTAACTCCTCTGAAGTCAGTGGAATTGCATCTGATTATGACAGGGTCAAATTAAGCCCTAAGACTTTCCTTCTCAGGGAATTACTGTTAGAGTTCAGGACATCTTTGGGCAAAGTAATTGGAAATTCACCAAATATCTCTACTAATCAGAGCTGCTGAAAGAGGAATGGTTACATGACAGCAGCAGGTTTGTATATATCCCTACATTATCCAGATCTTCCCACCACCACCCCCTTATCAGCACAGGCTGCATATTCACTTCTCAGACACCTAACATGTTTCTTTACAAGTCACACAGTCTGAAAATGTCAGGGTGGAAACCTTTCAAACAGTTATACAGTTAAAGGACATATGCATTGTTCTTTGCATTTATTACTAAAATGTGCATTATCAACTGCTTGATTTTGGAAGGGAGGCAGTGAAATATTTCCACAGCGATGTATTATTGCACCAATTGCTGATTAAATCAATAGCTCTCAAGGAGGAAAAGGTTTTCCCTATTTCCCCTCAGACCAAACAAACAAAATCCAAAAGACAGTCACCTTTGGGACCATATAACGGGCTATGTGTTGATACTGAAATGATTTGTTTGAGCAACAAAGTAATATTAGTATCAGAGGCTGATGGGCTTCTCTGGGGCAAGCTCTAGCGTTGGTAATTATACCGCCAAAGCTTTTGATTTAGCAAAAGTGCACATTGTTAATTAACACCAACGGCCAATACTGTACCCCTTACTCCATTCATGTGAAGAAGTGGGTTGTGCTCACGAAAGCACATGATACCATCTGCATTTTCTGTTAGTCTCTAAGGTGCTTGTTTGGTTTTTTTAAAGTTTTTTCAGTTACAGACTAACACAGCTGCCCCTCTGAGACTCTGACACATTACTGAAGAAAACTAGGCCTGGTGGAGTAAATAGGAGCTCTCGGTGCTCCATCTCTCTACAAATCGAGCAACTTTTATTTAGACACCTCTGTGAGGTCTTTTCTGAAGTTTGAGAATTTAGACTCAAGAAATCATTAGATTAGAATATGGTTCAGTTAATGACCAAATGTTGGTTATAGCACCTCAGTGGCCTATATTTTGTGAAATGGATCTGGAGATCTAACTGTAGTTCTCAGAGCAAAATTGTTCACATTAAAAAAACAAAATCATCCCCATGAGTCAATTAGCACCTTTATATGAAGTCTCAGCAAAAATACCCAGGATTAATTTGACAGGGTGCTTGATGTGAAGCCCATAGAAGGCAAAATGAGGCTTTCTTTTCACTTTGAGAGGCATTGGATCAGGCCCATTGTGTCTTACCTGTAGGTGGTCCCATCAAGAAAATATTAAAGCACATTAGCAAAGCAGTTTGTTGAAACCCTTGTATAGCTGCATCCTGTTTTGTACCTGTTCTGTGAGTCAGCAAAAGATAGCCATCTCCGCTGCAGTTTTAGGAGCATGAGATTAACTCTTTTTGGTTACCAGAATTTCAGAGTGAATCAGACTTGAGGCCTTGACTAAGTTTGCCAATTCCAAGAGAGGCAATTAAAATGAAAGCTAACAAACTCCATTTATATGGGGCAAATCTCTGATATCCTGATGAAGCTGAGAACCAAAAGCTAACATATTGGCAGGCTGTGTTCAGTTTTCTGTGTCTCATTGCCTCTAGCTGGCTCAGCTACATTTGGATGACTTTTGTAGGTGCTTGTCTCAGATTGTCCCAGAATGTGTGTAAGTCCTTCTGGAGGTTGTCACTGTTGTCCATGAATGAAACAATGAAATGTCATGAGCAAAATTTACTAATTTGTTGTCTGTTTCTTCTTCCAAATCATTAACAAACATAGCATCTTAAATAGCGTTGGTTCCAATACTGGCCACCGAGGAAACGGCTGTTAACTAGACTCTTCTAAAGAATAACCATTTTCTGTGACACTTTGTTGTTTGTCACTGTGACGGGGACGCACGGCCCCGCACTAGCAGCGGCAAAGCTGCCACTACTTTCCCAGAGGCCGGGGGAAACCGTGTGGTGTGTAACGGGGCCACGCGGCCCTGCTTTCCCAGAGGGCGGGGGAAACAGTGTGGTGTGTGAAGGGGCCATGCGGCCCTGCACTAGCAGTGGCAAAGCCGCCACTTTCCCAGAGGGCGGGGGAAGCCGTGCAATGTGTGATGGGGCCCCGTGGCCCCGCATTGGCAGTGGCAAAGCCGCCACTTTCCCGGAAGGCGGGGAAGCCGTGCGGGGGCGGGGATGCCATACCGCTCACACAGGCCCCGCTGCCTGGGGATGCCGGCAGGGAAAGAGAACAGGCTAACCTGAGGAGGGGGTGACGTGGCTGGACATCATAACGCCGGCACAGCGGAACGTGCGGCTGGCACCCAACATGGAGGGCCCCTTCAAAAGGGCCAAGACCAGCAGAGCAAGGGCAAAGCCGGGGAGTCCCAGAGCTTCCAAAGGGAAGAGGGGTCATCTCAACCCAGAGCTGAAGGGAAGGACGGACTGACGCGAGAGGACCACCGCCGCGACGAGGACAACCCAGCCTGGGAAAACCCGGTAGGAACCCCGGTCGGTGGGTGTAAAGGCAAAGACAGTGAAGGGGGAAGGAAGCAGCGCGGGGCAGGGCAGTATTGGTCCCGAAACTCGTCAGCCCATGGGTGCCATGCCCCGTCAGCCGGCTAGGGGATTACTCGTCCCTACGCCTTAGGGCCCTGGGCTGGGACCCAGTGGAGAGGGACGGCTCGGGTCCCCCTTACCTCCTTCCCAGCATACAGGTGTCTTCGCTATTTACAGGAGGGGATCATAAAATCCCATATCAGACTATTGAACATATGGGTGTGGGATAACGAAAACTCATGGGAATTTGGGGACACTAAGGTGGCAGAGGGCACGGGACCCCACTCAGACACAGGGAGAGGGGCTCCAGACCTGACTGAACCGCCACACGTGGTGGAGAATGTGGGTATGAACCCACGGGGGGAGAAGGTCGCGAAAAGGGAGCCAGGACTCGTGAGCTCTGGTATATTTGCTAGGGGGAAGACTGGACTTTAAACCGGGTGGATGGAGCTGGGAAAATTTTTGGAATGGCTGGGCGAAAGCCAGTGCCAGCAGCAACAGCAGCAGGCCCAGCTGATTCAACAATTAGCTGCACAATACCAGGAGCAGCAGAGGCAACTGGTACGGGAATTGATGGCCCAACAAGACCGCTGGCTACAAGCGACAAACACCGGAGGGCAAGCTGCTAGTCCATTAGTCACAGGAGATGGGGAGGCCGGGGGAACAAGTCCACTGCCTTTACGGCTCTCCAAAATGGGCCCGGGGGATTACCCTGAGTCCTCCCTGATGACTTTTGAGAGGGTGGCGCTTGCTGCCCGCTGGCCTGAAGATCACTGGGCCACCTTGATAGCACCATACCTGTCTGGTCCGGCTCAAATGGCCTACCGTAGCCTACCAGCAAAGGACGCCCTCCATTATTTCAAAGTGAAAGAAGCCATTTTGGATCAGCTGGGAATCACCCCAGAAACTTACTGACAACGGTTCTGGCAACAATGCTTCAAACCGGGGGAACGGCCTAGAGTGGTCTCCCAGAGACTTCATGAGTTGGTGTGGCGATGGATAGAGCTGGAACAAAAGACAGGTGTCCAGGTTACAGAGACGATGGTCCTGGAGCAGTTTATACATATCCTCCTGCTGGAGGGACAGAAATGGGTGCGGCGGCACCAGCCCACGATACTCGGTGAGGCGATCACCCTGATGGAAGCCCACCTGGTGGCAGAGGGTGAGGAATCGGGGGGAAGGAAAGACTCCCTGCCGGGATCGAAGGGAGGAAGGGCCCGGCAGAGTTGGGGAGAGGAAGGCAAAGAAAAGCCATTGGGCCAATGGATGGGCTGGACGGGAGGACGCAGGCTAGCCCCGGTGTGGCCTGACAAGCTGACGGAAGGAATAACGGAGGAGAAAACTAGTATAGAGGAGAAGGCTTTCAGTGAGAGAAAACCCACGTCCCGGGGGGCCTGTTACCAATGTGGACAAGAGGGGCATTTCAAACGGGAATGCCTCATGATGGACTGCACCCTGGGCCAGCGGATGGCCGGGGCCCCCAAGGGAGGGGCAAGGCCAATGACAAGATTGTTGATGACAGTAAGGCTAGACGGGAAGCCAGTGGAGGCCCTAGTCAATTCAGGGTCTGCACAAACCCTGGTTCAGGAGGACCTGATCCATGGGAAGCGGGAAACCAGGGAGGTAGTACACGTGAAATGCGTCTACGGAGATATAAAACCCTATCCGACTGCATGGGTACTGGTTTCCAATGGCTGTCGGGAGAGACTCTGGAAAGTGGGGAAGGCCCCTACCCTGCCTTACCCGGTCGTGTTGGGAAGGGACTGGCCGGGATTTACCAGACTGTTACAGGGTCAAATACAGTCGGGGATGGAGAAGAAGCGCTCCCCGGGAGAGGAGGGATACGTGCTTCCCAGAGCTGAAGGGACCCAGAGCCAAACAACCATGGACCCCGATGACAATGAGCGGAACGGAGGAGGTGAAAAACCCGGGTGGGAGAACCCCGAGTTCCTGCAAGAACAAAGAGAAGACTCCACTCTACAGCATGCCTGGGAACAAGTGACAGTGGAGGAGCAGGAACCCAAGAAACCGGCCCCAGGGCCAGCCCCAAGGACCCTGCTTCCAGGTACTTAGTGACCGACTTTACCGGGTAGTGGGGGACTGAGAAGCGGGAGGAGAGATACAACAGCTAGTGGTGCCCACCCGTTACCGGAAGGAAGTTTTGGAATTGGCGCATGCCAATCCATGGTCAGGACATTTGGGGCAAGAAAAAACCCTTGCCCGGGTAATTCAAAGGTTCTACTGGCCAGGGGTTTATAGAGCGCTACGAGACTTTTGTGGGTCCTGCCCAGACTGCCAAAAAGTGTCCCACACAGGAGTACCTAAAGCCCCACTAATACCCTTCCCTGTGGTGGGAACACCATTTGAGCGAATAGCCTTAGACTTGGTGGGGCCTCTTGAACCCTCCTGAGCAGGACACCAATATATTATGGTGATCCTCGACTACGCAATGCAGTACCTGGAGGCAGTTCCTCTGCGGAACACCAACGCACCCACCCTGGTGGTGGAGTTAGTAAGGGTCTTCTCCCGGGTGGGACTCCCTAAGGAAATTTTAACAGACCAAAGGACTAACGTCACCTCCCGACGTTAATGAAGGAGCTGTGTTGTTTATTGAAAATCAAAATGCTGCGGACGTCCATTTATCACCCCCAAACGGACGGCCTTGTAGAAAGATTCAGTCGAACCCTAAAAGAGATGTTACGTCGATTTGTACGGGACGATCCCAGGGAGTGGGACCAGATGTTACCCACACTGCTGTTCGCCATCAGGGAGGTAGCCCAGGCATCCACGGGCTTCTCCCCATTCAAACTCCTGTATGTTCACCAACCCTGGAGAATTTTGGATGTTCTGAAAGAGGACTGGGAGGAACAATCGACTCGATGCCAAAGTACCATGCAATACATTCTATGATTGTGGGAGAAGCTGTGACGACTGGGGGGGGGATCACCAAGGCCAACCTGTTGAAAAGTCAAGCAAAACAATCCCAATACTACAACCGAGCAGCAGTTTGAGCCAGGAGACTGTGTGTTGCTTCTATTAACATCCCGAGAATCGAAGCTCCTGGCGAAATGACAAGGTGGTGTGAAAGGTCAGAGAGACTGACTACGAAGTGCAGCTATCGGGAAGAAAGAGGGATACCCAAATATTCCATGTCAATCTGCTGAAGAAGGGGATAGTCCGGGACGCCCTGATGATAGCCCCCCAGAGCTCGGGGGACGATCTCGGACCATGGGGTGGAGACAGCCTGGAAGAAGAAAGCGTAACCCTGGGGACGGACCTTATGACCAACCAATGACGCCAGGTCGAAGAATTCCTCCGTCAATACCAGTATGTCCTCACCCCAAAACCAGGACAGACCACGTTGGGAAGCCATAAGATAGCTACTGAACCGGGCAAGACAGTATGGGAACCCCTTCGGCTGTTGCCCCGAAAAATGTGGTATACTGTTTGGCAGGAGTTACAGTTGATGAAGCTATGGGGCATCATTGAGGAATCCCAGAGCGACTGGTGGAGCCCCATTGTATTGGTGCCCAAGCCAGATGGCACCGTTTGGTTCTGCATCGACTTCCGAAGCGTCAATGCCATCTCCCTCTTCGACGCGTATCCCATGCCACAAGTAGACAAATTACTGGAACGTTTTGGGACACGCTCAATATATATCGATGTTAGATTTGATGAAGGGGTACTGGCAGATCCCCCTAGAACTAGAAGCCAGGAAGAAAACCACTTTTTCCACCCTGTTTGGACTTTAGCAGTTTATAAGGATGCCATTAGGCCTCCATGGGACAGCTGTCACGTTCCAAAGGGTAATGGACAAGTTGCTGGCTCCCCATCAGGGATACGCCGCTGCGTACATAGATGACATCGTGATCTATAGCCCCACTTGGGATACTCACCTACAACACCTGGAAGCAATATTATCCACATTGAGAACAGCAGGATTAATGGCAAATCCAAAGAAATGTCATGTCGCCCAGAGAGAAGTATCCTATCTTGGGTACATGGTAGGGGGAGGACAACTGAAACCCCTAGTGGATAAAGTAAACACCTTACGGGACTACCCTGCCCTAATGACAAAGAAGCAAGTAACGCAGTTCCTAGGGCTAGCCAGCTGTTACCGAAGGTTCATCCCCAGATTCGCAACAATAGCCGCCCCCCTGACAGAACTAACAAAGAACTCGAAACCTACAAAAGTGCTATGGACACCGCAGACAGAGCAGGCTTTCCAAATGTTAACAGAAAAGTTAACACGGGCACCTGTGTTAATACAGCCAGACTTTGAAAAACCCTTTTTTTATACACAGATGCCTCCGAAGTCGGATTAGGGGCCGTGCTGGCCAAGGAACGGCAAGGAGATGAACATCCTGTGCTGTACATCAGCAGGAAACTCCTGCCGCGGGAACAGAACTACGCCACCATCGAGAAAGAGACACTAGCAGTAAAGTGGGCGCTTGAGCTATTGAGGTATTATTTGTGGGGCAATAAATTCCAGCTAGTGACAGACCGTGCTCCCTTGGTGTGGCTGCATTCAATGAAAGAAACAAACTCCCGCATTATGTGCAGGTACATGGCGTTACAGCCATATTCTTTCGAAGTAGTCCACCACCCTGGGAATAGGCATCAAAATGCAGACTTCTTCTTCAGAATAGCGGAGAGAGAAGGAGAAGGGAGTCCCGACCTGGTAAAGGGGGAGGTGTGTGATGGGGCCACACTAGCAGTGGCAAAGCCACCGCTGCTTTCCCAGAGGGCGGGGGAAGCTGTGCGGTGTGTGACGGGGCCGCGTGGCCCCACACTAGCAGCAGCAAAGCCGCCGCCGCTTTCTTGGAGGCCGGGGGAAGCTGTGCGGGGACAGGGATGCCACACCACTCACACAGGCCCCGCCACCTGGGGACGCCGGCGGGGAAAGAGAACAGGCTAACCCGAGGAGGGGGTGACGTGGCTGGACGTCATAACGCCGGCACAGCGGAACGTGCGGCCGGCACCCAACATGGCAGGCCCCTTCAGAAGGTCCAAGACCAGCAGAGCAAGGGCAAAGCCAGGGAGTCCTGGAGCTTCCAAAGGGAAGAGGGGTCATCTCAACCCAGAGCCGAAGGGGAGGACGGACTGACGCGAGAGGACCACCGCCGCAACGAGGGCAACCCGGCCTGGGAGAACCCGGTAGGAATCCCGGTCAGTGGGTGTAAAGGCAAAGACAGCGAAGGGGGAAGGAAGCAGCCCGGGGCAGGGCAGTATTGGCGCCCGTGGGCTGACGAGTTTCGGGGCCATGCCCCGTCAGCCGGCTAGGGGATTACTCGTCCCTACGCCTTAGGGCCCCGGGCTGGGACCCAGTGGAGAGGGAGGGCCCGGTTCCCCCTTACCCCCTTCCAGGTGTACAGATGTCTTCGCTATTTACGGGAGGGGATCATAAAATCCCATATCGGACTATTGAAAGTATGGGTGCGGAATAATGAAAACTCATGGGAATTTGGGGACACTAAGGCGGCAGAGGGCACGGGACCCCGTTTGGACACAGGGAAAGGGGCTCCAGACCTGACTGAACTGCCACAGTCATTTAATCACTTTCTTTTTCATGACAGGATCAGGCTTCAGAACAGAACACTGAACTTTCTAATTATGCTGTAGAGTGAAATCATGCTTCAATGGAAAGAAGCCACAGCGAGGGATGTAGGGAAGAAGTGGAGTGATGCTGTCTACACGTTAGTGACAGGAATCACCCTGGCAATGCAGAGCAGGATAGGACAGGCCAAGCAGCCAAGTCACAGTGTGGAACACATGTTTGGACTCTTCTGAAAAGAGGCTGCATGAGCCCCAGCTAGCTAATGCTGTAGAGGACATGATGTTTGCTAGCTGATTGGAGGCCTGGCCATGCCCCCAGGGCTGGCAAATTAAACCCTATTGTAGCCTGGGTGCTCTAGCCAGTGCAGTTGCTGGGCACTCTCCCTTTATTTTCGTCAGCACGGTTGCCCCCTTCTCTGCTAGGGTAGGATTTGGCCTCCACAGCCCGTTTGTGAATCCCATAGTACCACTGATGAGCAATTAATTGCTTGAGAAGTCTGAGTGAAATAAATGAGATTCCCCGGGTGGGTAACTGCTCATCCATGTGAGTTAGCGTTTCATAATCTGGCCCTCTCTGTTTATATGTATGACTTTTTTTTTAAGCTGGTGGTTTTATTTGCAGTTGTACAAATACAGAGATCTTACTATAAAAATGATAGGGTTTTTATAATGGTTCTGAGTTTAAATTTGTATGATAACTGATTCAGAAAAACGCTTCCAGTTGCCCGGTACTGATAAGTAGTGCATATGTCATTGTTTAGAATATCTGTCCTTCATGTGTTGGGAAGAAACTCTTGGTATATTTACAGCGAATACAGAGAAGATTCCCCATCTTTCATATCCCATTCCCCCAAACCTTTCTGCCACCTAACAATTCAAAACAGCCCCTGTCCATTGTGATCTAAGGAATGAGAGGCTAGGGTCTCAAATCCAGCCTCTCCTTTCCTTATAGCAGTACAGCGCACTGCCAAAAGGCCACTGACCTTTCCCTAGTTTCTGCTCTCTTGTCACTGAGCCAAGACTGACTCACTTTTCTTCCTCAGTGGACATTGCTTATAGTGCTTTGTGGGTTTGCTAGAAAGGTGGGTTGATTATTCAACAGAATTAAGCAAAAGAAGCTGAATTCAGAAGGAAAGGTGGTACTGCTAACACAGGGGTGGCCAACCTGCAGTTCGCAAGCCGCATGCGGCTCTTCCCCCCCAAAAGTGCGGCTCGCGAAGCCACCCCTGCACCTCTCCAAATGGCCCCTGCTCCCCTGTGCTCTCTGGAGCAGGAGAGCCGTCTGGCAGCAATTCAAAATGGCGTCAAAGATGGCAGCGGCCGACGGGAGGGGCAGCATCTTTTTTTTTTTTTTGCTTGACAATTCAGGGGGGCTTTCCTTTTTTTTCCTCTCTTGACAATTCTGGTGCGGCTCTTCGCATTTTTTCTGCTGGCTCTCTTTGTTAATGGATTGGCCACCCCGTGCTAACAGCACTAAACTAGGATAATCCCACAGAAAAGACCATCTAAGAGGGGAGAGGAGGTTTTGAATGCTACCTACTATGCAGAGTGTCAGTGTTCAGCTTAATAATCAGGGGTCAAATTTAAAATTCATGGTGGTGCAGCTCTTCCAAGGACCAACCACAAAATAAGCTACTGTCTCAACTACACGAGATAGTTGTTTGCAGATGTTCAAAATGTGATGCAAAAATGAGATTGCACTTGTATTCACAGTGTGATCTTCCCTCTCCCTTCTTATATGCTTTGATGAGCAGTGAATTAGTAAACAATGTTGATATTTAAATTATCAGCAATGAGCATCTCAATTAACATTTCATTGAGGTGATGGGGCTGTTCAGACTTCTGTTATTGTTTCAGGCTCTCTGCAAACTTCAGCAGGTGTCTCTGAATCAATTACACATGGGTCACTTGAGTTAACTATATCAGCTGTACATTTACATTTTTTAATCCAAGTTGAGATTCTGATGAATAAGAAGGCAGCTTGACAGAATCCTTTTATGGTGGTGTGAAGGTAATTTCCCCATGGATGTACTATTCATTTCATAATGCAATATCTTGTTTAAAATTTGGGTTTGTAACTTTTCAATGGAGTGTGCTATGAGGTGTTTGTCTCTAATGTGAGTCAGACAATTACATTTGAACACTTAATTCGTGAGGTGGCATAGATAGAGCATAGGACTAAGAATTAAAACACCTGGACCCTAGTGTGATCTTTGACATTGATTCACACTATAATCTTCAACAAGTCACTTCTCCCTGACTCAGTTCTTCCATGTGTAAAATGGGGGTGTGGTTAGGCCTAATTGATTAATGTCTGTAAAGCTGTGTGTAGTCCTTGAATAGGAGATGTTATCATCTTGTGACTATTGTCACTGTATTTGTCTTGTTATGGTGTTTGGTTGTTGGTTGGTTTGTTTGGACTTTTTTTTTTTTTTTTTTTTTTTTGTCTGCTTAGGTTTGTTTGTTTTTTTGTTTTAGCTGGAGACAAAGTCAGCTGACTGAAGGCAGTGCTAAATAGCAAATAACAAATTTGTTTTGATTACTGGGCCAGAGTCTCAGCTGCTATAAATCAGTGATGCTCAGAGTCACCAGTTTTTACATCCTCTGTAATCATACTCATGTAGTCTACCTGAACTAGGCCCAAACCAGAAAAGTTGAGCTTTCAGTCTCCTCTCAATCCTAGAGCATAGTGGGGAGGCTTTCTGCTCTCTAAATAGAGCTGTCTGTCTTCTAGCCTGGGAATCTGTCTCCTGTGAAACTGAGAAGACAAGGCATAGGAAAGAAAAGTCACACTTGCAGCCTGGTGGTTTTTGGATTGGCTGTCTGTGTCTGCTCCTAGGGGAGAGTTGCTGACCTTGGCCATATGTCATTAATCATATTTCTATCTGCTGTCACTCTCCCTGACGCCTCTGCACTATGCTCTGAGCTGTGATGGGTGTTAACAGCCCCAAGATGAGAGGCCAACAAATGCAAGCGCCAAAACACTGAGGGACTTAGTAGGAGAAAAGATGGATATAAGCAAGTGAAGGCAGCCAGAGTTACAAATTCTATACAGTCGTCAACTGATAATATTCCTAAAAGAGACCTCGGCATTCTTCTGAACCAGTTTAATTGATTTTCATTTCTCACATCTGTTCAGGGGACATTCACAGAGCTGTCTGCATTCATCTGCTATTTCTCAGGGAGTGGCTGAGAGCTATGCGGCAGCGTTATTTACAAACATGATTTAACAATTACAGCAGATGCGGAGTGGAGGAGGTGAAGAGGCATCTGGAGGCTGTTTGTATGGATGGTTTTTGTCTTTGCCCTTTCCCTGATGGGCTTTTTTGCAGAGGAAGAAAACATTAATTTGATCCAGGAGAGAAAAGCACGCCATGCCACAAAACAGATGCTGAGCTTCCAAATTAGAGCAGAACATGATAGCAAAGAGATTTCCCTTCCTGTTGTACAGGAACTGGGAGTTTGCCCTGTTTTATCCTTTATACAGGCTGGAATACTTGTGCATTGCACTGTGTAGAAACAGGAACCTCAGCAAAGGCCAGATTCTCCCTTTGTTGAAGCTGAATGGCAAAACTCTCATTGGCTTCACTCAGTGCTTTTTTGTTTAAAAAAAAAAAAAGGTGCTGGTACTCCAGGAGAAAAGTTGTTGAGCTCTGTCTGGAGGTGCCGGTATTGAGTACTGGGCAGTACCATCACAAAAAAAGCACTGGCTTCACTGGTATTAGGCTAGAATTCTGAAAGTCCAGGCAAAAATGATTTGCCATTCCTGGCTCCTGCCATGCTACATTTTTCTCTCTCCGTCCCTTTCACAGTTCTGATTGGTATAAGTTCTACTGTCAGCAAGGCTATGTCTACACTGCAGAGCTATTTTGGGATACCAGAAGTATCCCGAAATAACTATTCTTCATCTATTGAAGCAGCCCTTTATTTCAAAATAGATTTCAAAATAACGGGTGGCTTATTCCAATGTCACGGTAACCCTTGTTCCACAAGGATTAAGGGGAATTTCGGAATAGTGAGTTATTTTGAAATTTGACACTGTGTGGACAGTGCCAAATTATGAAATAAGCTCTTTTGAAATACACTCGAAATAAGCTACGCAGTTTGCGTAGCACAAATTGTGTAGCTTATTTCAAGATAAGGGTGCAGTGTAGATGTACCCTAACGGTGCAACCCCACCAAATTTCATTGGAGTTCACACATGTGGCCTACAACAGACTTTGCCTCATTTACTGACAGCAAAAGCATTTTGTGATTAGAAGTTGCTAGTTTTCCCACTTAAAATCATATCCACTTTAATATAAATTATAACAAGGACTCATAGCTTATCTAATGGGGCAAAAATACTAAGGTCTAATAAAATTCCAGGGCTTTGTTGAAACTAATGCCTGGAGAAAGTCAGATCCTTGTAGTTTAGCAAGAAAAGCAGTGGAAATCAATGTATCGTCCCTCCAAACTATCTAGGAATGGCTTGGAGAGTACATTAAATGGTGACAACTACAAGGGGTTTTGGCTGCACATCAAGATTTTTGCCTGATTCACAACAGGAATGTAAGGAAGACCAAATAAAGACAAAGAGAGAGCCCAGAACAAAGGGCAGATTGTGAACAGGAAAAAATTGCTGAAATTCTGAAATTAAAATCTTACACAGTTTAAAAGGAAACAGTCTCAGGCGTCATAGAGATGACTGTAGCATCTGATTGACCAGTGGTCATCTTTACTCAAGGATTAACTTATTAATTCTCTAGTGAACTAGCAATAAATAGGTTATTCCACTGACATCAGACTTTCTTGTCTTCCTTTACTGTCCCTCGTGTTTCTTGTGGATGGTGGTATGTTGTGATCAGATGATTTCAGCACAAGCAATAGAGTGTTTTTTCTTTGGTGGAGTGCAAGGAACTTTATCAAAAGCTGACCATTTTAAGCAGGACTATCTACTGAGAAAAGCAGACTAGGGAATAAGAGTTTTCAGCTGACAAGGTAAAACTTTAAGAAGGAATGGGAGCTGCTAGATGCTGAGTTGTAACTCTTAAAAAATCTGCTGTTGCATTTGAGTGCATAACAGGGCTCTGTGCACTTGTAAAATCTGGCCAAAAGTGAGGGGAATACATGGAACAGGATATGAAGAGAGAAATATTTTAGGGCACCAAAAATAGCAATGTCGGGAATAATAACCTGACCAGTTATGTTGGGATAACTTGCAAGGTCTATGAAATCATTTGACTCCTTTGAACAATATACTGACAGAGGCCAGCACTTTTCCCTCAATGTGCATTGAATTACTCCTCCTAGACCATATTGTGCCTGGATTTACACCATGTGCAAGCCCCAATGACTCCAGTAGGAATTGCAGACTTTGTCTGACTTTAATGAAAATCCTGTGCACTCCTTTGAAAACAAAATTTTGAGGCTGAATGCTATGGAGTATGTTATAGTGTGCTTCAATGAGGATTCTAGGCAGAAGAGTAGGACAAGTGAATTGTTTATTTCACATATCAGATAACTCTATGACTTCTGAATCATATATGCTCACTGTACTGACAGAGAAATTGCCAGCCCAGTAAAGCCAACATGGTGCCGTGGTATCACATGTGAAGCAGAAAGAAAACAGGTAGATTTCCACAACCAGGTTGTGCAGCTGAACTTGTAGAGCTGGCCTTGGAAAAGTGTAGTTTGACCAATTTATAAATCAAAACGAGATGTGAAAATAACAGATCAAGGCTTCATAATGGAAAAATTAGATGGTAGTTTTAGAGAGGAACTTTTTCAGACTTCAGTCTCAATTCCAATTGTTCTTTTAGACTAACATCATCTGATTATACTTAAAAAACAACAAATGGTCTGGTAGCACTTTATAGACTAACAAAACATGTAGATGGTATCACAGCCCACTTCTTCAGATAACTGGAGTTTTAACTTCTGATTTTATTGCCAAAAAGTATAAAGTGGGTCAAAATCTCCTATCATTTTTACCAGAATAAATTTTGAATAATTGCAGTGAAGTTAATTCAGTTAATCATGATTTACTTCAGTACATCTCTAGCAAAAAGTGTCTCATTATACTTCAAATGAAGACTGTTGGACAAAGTCAGCAGAACAGTGGATGGATACTATAGGGCAGTTTGCTATTTTGGAAGATGTCAGAACACAGCATATGAAAGTAGAAATCTGTATAAAAGTTGTAAGAGCCACATCACAGGTTGAAAATGAAGCTTTTGTCAACTCATTTCCTTAGCTAACCAAATAGCAACTCAAGAATAGTGTCCTACAATCTGATTGCATTTTGCCTCTGTTGCATAAATACCAGGAAATAAAAGCCCATGTCATGGAATGATTTATTATCTGTCAAAAACTGCTCTAAAGAAGAAGCGTGTATGGCAGCATCTATCTTTATCATTGTTCACTGATGTGGAAAATAATCATCTGGTAACTAAGAAAAGATGAGCTACAAACTCAGACCGTTGTAGGCATTCTGAAAGGGAGTGTAGTGATGCTCCCTGGGAACAGGCAACCTATCAGGAGTTATTCTCCTCAGATATGAGTGACAAAGCTATGGAGAGACTGTGCAAACGTCCACTATTTATATTGATTCTCTCTAGGGAAGAAAGAACACTACATCCAGCACCAGCTCATTGCTGGCTGATACATCGGTTTAGGTTCCAAATTTCTCTTGGATTTGTGTTGCTGCAGTCTGTGTTTAGCATGTAGTCTGGAAAAAGCTTTTGGAACATTGGTTCCCATATTGAGCGTCATCACTTCTGTGATCCTTAGGCAAAACTCACTGAAGTCACTAAGAATTTTGCCTTGATAAATCCCGAGGATCTAATCTGTCAGCATTTGTTGTCAAAAATTGTTGGCAAATTCCCAATGTGTGAGAACATAAAAAAATTGCCCAATTTGAGATGCAGCAGAAGAAAATTGTGTGGGCAAGTTTAACTTTGAGTGCTAACTTACAACCTTGGTGTTCTGTGAATATAGTTGGTTGCATGGAATAGCATACAAGTTTTTCCTTTTTTAGGTTACTGTTGTATTTAATATTTTCCATCTGATAACACTTGGTCAAATTCATCCCACTTGGAACTGTGTTTTAGTCGGTCTTGCTATACCAAGTATGAATATGGCTAACAACGTTTATTTGTGTTTTATCTCTGCGATTAAAGTGGTTGAATTTAGGGAAATCTGAGTCCAACTCATAGAATGATCTATTCTAGCTGAGCTGATGGGCTTGGGTGCATTGCAAAGGACAGAGAAGTGTTAGCTTCATAACCTTCTATAGCAGGTATGGGCAACTGCAAATACTGGGTGGACTGCATGAGTGGCCCTCCTTCACTTCAGTGGGCCGCAGCAACCCATGGCCCACCTGTGGCTCCGCGGCCCCCTTTTGTGCCCTCTTCCCATGCACCTCTTGAATATGGGGCACTGGAGCCCCACAGTTACCTGCTTCTCCCCCTCCCTCCCACCACTTTCAGAGCATGCAAATTCCCTGCTTCTCTCCCTCTCTCCCAGAGCTGGAACACTGCGAACAGCTGATTCACAGCATTCCAGCTCTGGGAGGAAGGGGGAGGAGCTGGACGGCGCACAAATCAGGCAATTTGCAGCTCCTCCAGAAGTGCTGGGAGGGAGGGTGAGGTGTAGGAAATTCTGGGCTCTGGTGCCCCAGTGTGCGAGAGGCACCTGGAAAAGGGGACACCCGGGGGGGGGGTCTGTGCAAGAGGCACCTGGAAAAGGGGACACCCAGGGGTTTGTGCAAGAGGCACCTGGAAAAGGGGACACCCGGGGGGTCTGTGGACTGCAGGTGGAACCCCAGTAGGCCACGTGTCCCACGAGCCACAGGTTGCCCACCATTGCTCTATAGTGATCACTGATAATTAATCATATGTGGCAGCAACAGAGTGGCTAGGAAAAAATTCATCCTCATAGGTGAGGGAGAGTTATGGCAGCTAAGCGCAAAGAGGAGGCTCCAGTGTTTAATTTTGGACTTGTTTACACTGATGTAAATTAAGAATGATGGTTCTGAAACACATGGAGTTGCACTGGTGTAAACCAGGGCACATGGCACAGGCCCATTGCTTCTAACTACTTCTTCATCCATTGGTTTCATGTCAATTTGGGGTGCTCATTCCTTGGATTATTTCAGATTAGGATTATGATTTGTCGATAATAACCATTGTTTCCACTCGTATCACCTTTCCTTGGAGAATTGAGATTGTAACTTTCCAGACATTGACTAACATATCTTCCCGTCCCATCCGGGGGCAGGTAGAGAGTGTCTGAGGACACCGCAGTTAAATCCATGGGACAATCCCAGACGTTGCAAACCCCACAGTTCAAGGCCTAGGGCAAAGGCATTTTCCCCCCATGCCCAAGGCAGTATGGCCTAACCACCTGAATCTATGCAACAGCCTTTTGCCACAGGGCAATGTGGCCTAATAGCCAGTACCAAGAAGGCCGCCAACTGAAGAAGGGCTCTATGTAGCTTGAAAGCTTGTCTCTCTCACCAACAGAAATTGGTCCCATAAAAAAAGCTACCTCACCCATTTTAGCTGTCTAATATTCTGGGACTAACATGGCTACAACAATACTGCAAATAGACATTAGCACTTGCACTTTTAAAAGTAAGACTTTCTCTCCATTTTTAACTTTCTCTCTGTCTTTGAGTGAAAATAACAGAAAGCGAACATTTTGAGTAAAATACTGACGTCACTGGTGAAATAGTGGTAAAATGTGTATCAGCTTCAACAGGACCAGGATTTCACCCTGTGACTTTTATGCCACTGGAAAAAAACTAAACGTGAGAGCAGATTTTCCACAACCCCCCTCCACATACATTCACTTTTTCCCTTGCTTTTCCATTTTTATACTGGAAGAGAAAGTGGCAGGTAGAAGTTAATAGGAAAGTTGATTCCTTGCCCCCCCTACCCCCTTCCTACTTTGTCTCAGTATTTTTACTTTCCTCCCCTTTTATCCACTGAAAAAAGGGGAAGCATTTGAAAAATAAAAGGTTTTGGCCGTGGTGATGTAATTTACAACCAGGAGCACGAGAAAAATTTGTATACCAGGGATGCTGAGAGCCATTGAATCAAACTGTAAACCCTGTATATGATGGGAATCACTTCAAGTCAGAGGATGCCACAGCACCCCTAGCTCCAGCACTTACTCTTACAACCTTTACCAGCCTCTCACTTCCCTGACTTGCAACCTGGATTGCAAACATTAAGCTGAAATCTGCTAGAGCAGTGGTGTGTGACCAGCTACAGCATATAAAAGCTGACATTAATGTTTATAGGGCACAAGGTTTTCTGCTATGAAGGTTATTTCCCTGACAAAGAGTGACTGATGAGAAGGCCACTCTATCTGGCCTATTGGAAAGGAGACTTACAATGGGGTGGGAATCCTGCTTAATATCAGTAACATCACTAAAAACATCACTGAAGGTGAGCCCTGACAAGGGGCTGGTAATAAATGTGGTCCTGGAAAGACCCTTTGACAGATGAATAAATCTCTACTTACTCTACCAGAAAGGAAAGCATTGGTTGAAGCTATCCACACACATCTGATGGCACCTTGAATCCTCACCAGGGGAAAAAAAATTTGTGTGGGAAACAGTCTGGGTGCAACTGGGTGGCTGCCCATGAGCCCTACCCAAGAGGAATCAGGTGATTCCAATATAAAAAGGCAGTGGGAAGATATAGGGAGGTATATGGTTGAGAGAGGAGCTGAAACTGCCAGAGTCAGGAAGCCTTGGTACTAAGCTGGAAAAGCTTAGGGAAACTGCAGCTATCCCTATAGACACTTTGGAGTAGTAAGAAGGCTCCTGAGTCAGTAGGGGGAAGGCACTAGCTGAAAATGTGTGGAGGAAGGACAAACTCCAGGCAGGGGATGTGGGCAGTCAAACCCTCAGGGAGAAGGGACTGTGTCTCGCTAAAACTGGGATAAAGATAGAAAGTTTGTGTTCTATTTTCAAAGACTTTGTGTTAGTCTCCTAAGTCCCATTCTAGTGCCTGAAAGACAAGAGTATTCTTGAAGGGTGTTGGGACCAAGACACAGGTGCTGTGGAAGTTGTTCTGATGTTTTTTTTGCAAATGTAAGAGTAGATTAAGTGTGAATGTGTTTTTAAACTTGTTTTATTTACTCCTTTGCTTCCTCTACATTGTAAATATTTTCTTTCGGGTTTTGTATGCAACAAAAGAAAACAGGCAGGCCAAGGCTGACCTGCATTGGCAGAGCAGTGTGCAGGCTGAGGCCTGACTGCAATAGCCAGAAGTGCTCTATCAGAGGACAAAGATGCTTCAGCAGAGTACTGTTGGGGGAGGTTTCATAGCCTGGGCGAGGATTGTCCCTTACTCAAAGCCAATGTTACCAGTCCCTTGCTTTCAGAAACACCAACAGTTGCACACAAACACACATTTAAAAAAAATAAAAGCTGAGTTGAGACAGCTAACGGCCGAGCTGACATGTTTTGACTCTTGTAAGAGACCGATAAAATTAGTTGTAGCTAACAGGCAGTCTATGATGCTGCTTTTTCCTGAGGCAGAATTTAGATTGAAGGAATCTGGGTGACATTACATAGTTGAACTGGTACATGTCCTATTGAATCAGTTATCACTGACACAACTGAAAGGAATTCAGTTCCAAACAGCACTGGTACAACCAGTGTTCCCCTCTATGGAGCACAGCTTCACAGGTGGTTAATCAGCCCCGCCCAGTCAGTCAGCTCCATGCACGGAGCCCTGAGCCTCTGACTGGGTGGGGCTTATTAATCACCTGTGAAGCTGGGCTGCCACACAGCTTAGCGGGAAACCCTGGGCACAACTGAGAGGAATTCAGTTATGAGCAACATTGCCTCTTTCTCATTACTTAGGTGGGCCACAGGAAGCCTATATTAAGAACCCAGATGTGGCTCAAGCAAGGAGAAACATGAAGAAAAAGAATATTACTGTGTGACTAGACTGTCTCACAAAAGGCCACTTCCCTTGCTCAGGGAGGAGAAAACTCTCATCCACTCAGCTATCTTTATACAACTATCTGATAAGAAGCTAAAAAAACCTAGATCACCTCCTGGTATCTCTGTTCATGAGAGAAAATACATATCCCCACACGGCAAATATCCTAGGGCCTTCAAGCTTTGGGGGGGGAGGGGAGATAACAATTTCCCCCCCAGAGGTAATTGAACCCATAACAGCTGCTACACAACACCTGTCTAATCCTTCTTCCCACAGCAGTTCTTCAGTAGCCAGGTTATGGAGGAGAGTCAATATTTAGTGAATTAGCCTTTCATCTCTTGAGACTTGCATTCAGTCTCTGCTTGAGGGCACTTGAGGTTATTTTAGTGTAGTAATGCCACATAATGCTTAAGGCTATGTCTACACTACAGAGTTTTTGCAGAAAAACGGCCAGCCATACCTCAAGCACGTGTTTGTTTTTGTTTTTCGAGGAAGAAGCCTTTTTGCGAAAGAGTTCTTTCGCAAAAAGGCATGTGTGGATGGGAAAGAGGGGGGTTTTGCACAAAAAGAGGAAAGAGGAAAAAACACAGGTGCCCTGGTGGCCTTTCTGTGCATACCAATCAGTGCTTACTTTTGAGAGAGCGTCCATGCAGTCTGGATGCTCTCTTTCACAAAAGCGCATCGCTTTTTCAATGCACTTTTGCAGAGCGGAGGTGCTCTTGCACAAGAAGTTTTTGCAGAAGATCTCTTCTGACAAAAGCTTCTTGAGCAAAAAGCCTGCAGTCTAGATGTAGCCTAAGAGAAGACTCGAATGAGAGGTGGCTTTCTAGGATTTGACTGAGATGCACCAGCCAAGTTTTATGGGAGCCTCAGCACTAGACTAACACGAGGCACTGCAAATCAGTTTTGAGATGTGTTCGCAGTTGCGTTTAAGTCTCTCCAAATGGAGTAAAAATGGAAGTGAAGGTCAGAATTAAAATTTATTAGCAGAGCTGCATGTGGATGCCACAGGGTACTCCAGGTCAGAATGAAAGTGCATTAAAAGACTTTGGAAGACCCTGGAATGGAAGAGCATGGGGTATTCAAGGTCAGGAATGAGTTTTCACACAGCTGGGTTAGGGAAGCTTACATAACACCTACCCACACTACACTCAGCTCAAGCTGGTGTTATCTGTCCCTCACTTTGGGGGATGCTGAAAGGGTTCACAAACTAAAAACTGCTATTTCAAGCTCCCTAGAAAATGCTTGTTTCTTTGGCTTGGAGTAATTGACCTATTCTCAATGTCTTATTGCGGAGGTACAAGAGCTTTAATTATATGCTTAACAAGCTAGCTTTAAGGGAAAAGCCCTTTAACTTGAAATCCTTGTTTACGTTCCTGGTTCCAAGCTGTAGCACAGCCTGCCCAGTTAGCATGTCTCATTCTTCTGACTCATAAGATATTATAATAGTGTCTAGTGTCAGACTAGTCATTATGTTAGCAAAAATGTCTGAAATAACACCTCATGCACAGCAGTGTTGAAAATTACAAACATTATTTCCTAGATATAGTAGAAATGCAATATAATGGCCAGTATCTGAAAACAGGGAAAGATGTTTATTCTCATTTCAAGCTGGGAGGAGTGATTGCCAGCTAAGATCAGGGAATTGAATAAAATCTGTTAAACATGATACATTAATGCAACGGCAAAGGCCTGCACCAGCTCAGCAGTGACTTACAACTAATGAATATATAGATCAGTAAATTTGGTTGATTGCCATTGGGAAAGCACCACCAAAAGGCTTAGCCAAAGATTCCATTTGAATACTGACACTAAGACCATGTCTTCACTAAACGGAAGATCACCGCTGCCACAATCGATCTTCCAGAGTTCAATTTTGTGAGTCTACTTAAGACTAACTAAATTGAACTCAGAGGGTGCCCTGCCAGAAGCCAGTCCTCCTGCTTCTGCAAGGAGTAAGGGAAGCCAATGGGAGTATTTGGAGGACAGTGGGGAAACCTGAAACAAGGTATGTCGACTCCAGCTACGTAATTATGTAGCTGGAGTTGCAGATCTTGATTTGACATCCCTTATGAGTGTAGACCTGGCCTAAAAATTCCCTACTCCCGGAGAGATAGTCTGCATCAGAATATGGCAATTGCTGCCAGTAAAACAGGCCCACTGCTCACGCTGTGGTGTTATGTCACTTTGTTGTGCTGAGCACTAGGAGCAAGGTATCTATAGCCTCAGATACTGCAGAGGAGTATACTTAGCCACAGCTGATCCCTTCCACTAGTTTCCTCCACAAGTGTCCCAACTTCTGCTTTCAACCCTCTGAACATGCCCCAGTCCAGCTTGTCCTTCCCAGCTGCCAATTCCCTTTCTCTTCTTGACATGTACCAGTACCTCGCTAGCTTCCCAAAGGCTATTGTTATATTAATTATCTGTATTAGTGTAGTTCCTAGTAGGGTTGCCAGATGGTTGAAACAAAAATACCGAACAGCCCCACCCCCCCAAAAAAACACCGGGGAAAAAATTCTGTTGAAGGGGAAAAAAAGTGGGGGGGAGACCAAAAGAACAGGACTCCTATTAAGCCAAAAAAATAGGAACAGGGGAGCGGTTGAGCACTAACACCCAGGGCAAGCATTGCTTCCCCTAGGTCTTTTGGCCGGCAGCCATTTTGTGTCGGCAGCCTTGGGGAACCAGTAAGCATGGGGGCTGGGGCTGGGGGTGTTCAGGGCCAGGGAAGAGTTCGGGGGGGAAGCCAGGCGCTGAGTGTTTGTAGGGTTGCCAGGTGCCCGACATTTTCGCCTCCTGGCCAGGGAAAGATTCAGAGAATACTGGACATCTCAGGTGTCTGGTATTCTCTGAATTTTTTTACCAGGGCAAAAATACCAGACTGTCCGGGTGAATACCAGACATCTGGCAACCCTAGTTCCTAGGAGCTCCAGTCATGGACCACGACCTTGTTGTGGGGGTTATGTAAGCAAAAAACAAAAAGTCCCTGCCCTGAAAGCTTCTTCCTCTCCGCTGCACGCAATCTGCAATCAGACCTGCCTTCTAACTGTTGTCTCCTGAGTGCTTTAAAAATCCCTTACCAAATCAGTTCCCCAGCTGCAGCAACTTTCATGGCTCCTCAGGGAAGACTGCCAGCTGGACCTGGAAGTTACTCCCAGCTACTGGAAGTTACACATTGCCTCTGCACATGATTTCAGACTCATTTTATCTCCCAGTAATTAGTTCATTCCCTCTCCTCCCAACATACATTCCCACCCTGTCTGTCTGCTAGCAACCAAAGCTTGCCTACTGACAGCAGGCATATATGCAACACCCAACCTTCAGGCCACACACTCAGTTTCCAAGTATGGCCCACCTGGAAATGTTGGGGGAGGGAGGTGCAGAGGATGTCACAAAATTGCTTGGACACAGTTCCTTTGAAAGCAGCAAAATCTAGGTGGCCTGCAGCACTCCCTGGAGATTTTCCAAAGGCCTGAACACAGCAAACTGGAGCAGCCTCCTTACTTCTTGTCCCGCATAGTGCCATGCAACTTTGATCTGGAAAAACAAACACTGTCTGATGCAGAGACTACCTTCAGAGTTACTGATTTGTATGTGCAGGGCAGCTGCTGGACTGATCCCTCATATTTGGTTTTGCCTCAGTTTAAAAGGACACCATCAACTTGAAATAACATTTGTGCCTGAAACTTATGTGCGTGTTACTGTGATAAGAAACTTCTTGGAATGTCAAGAATTGCTAGACTAGAGGGGAAACAATAATCTCTGTTTTTCTGTTCATGGTGTGTAATCGACAACCCTTCTTCTATGGCCAGTTTCGCTGGTGTGTTCGTGGTCAGTTGCAGTTCCTGGGTCACTAGCACAATATCAGCGGCTGTCATGTAAGGTCATGTAAGGGCATGTTTGCCAACTACAAAGCAGCAGAGTTAGTGCTGTTTCCAAATTAAGGGCCAGGGGTAGAGGGGAGAGGTTTCTCCTTTACCCAGAATCCCTGCATGGAGCCTGAGAACAACAGGAGCCAGAATGGATGGGGCGTTCCCTTCTGCACTCCACAAACCATTGTGTGGAGCAGGCTTCAGTACATCAGGTGGTGTTGCTCTTGGATTCACCTGCCATTGCTTGCTGAAAAGACACTTAGAAGCGTCAGCAGGGATGTGGAAACATTCTTAGAACTATTTGGAAATGATATTTTAAATCAGGAAATACTGTTTAAATAGTGCAAGACCCAACTCAAAATGTTTTAATTTAACTAGAACTCAGTATTAAACCAGATGGTGTTTCCCAAGAGAAGCAGACTCACTCAGGATGCTTAGGATGCAAAATACGTCCCAGCCTGTCTGGTAAGAGGTTGTACTTTTGCCCTTACTTGTTCCCAGCCAGGAAAACAATACAAGCCATTTACCAGAAAAGTGAAGAGGCCAGTATAGAATCTGTTTTGCGAAGGTTGGTTTGATGTCATACCAAGAAATCCCCACCAGGAGGAAACATGTCTTCTGTTGCCTGTTCTTGTAACAAACTCTCCTGGCCTATGACTTGACCAGTCTGTTCCCACATCGCTTCTTGAGTCCCAAGAGGCTAAGAGTGCTGCTTCCATAGCCCTTCCAACCACAGTTAGCCTGAGAGGTGGTGAGAAAGCTAGTGATTCGAATTTGGATGCCCATTTAGCAGTACAACCACCTACCACTGAAGAAAGCTTGGTTTGCCTTTTCTAGCATAGGAATGAACCATTTTCTTGAACATATGCTTCGGAGTGAGATTCCTGCCTACTGTGCTTATGAGAAATCCTGAATATTACAGCTGTGCCAGTTGTTTTTAAAAAACCTGAACATGTGCAGGGAAGTGTTAATGCACTCCTGGGAATAGATGTACATGTTGTTTCTTGGGAGTGGAAAACAGAAAGCATTTGAGACTTGAAAAGGTCATCTGACTTTGAAAGGGGCATAGACTTGATTTTGCCTATAATGTGGTCTTCTGCATAATGCTTGTTCCATTCACCAGCTATTATGAACCCATATTTATGGAACACAATGTCTCTCTGTCAAGATGACTTTAAAAATAGAAAAGGGCAGATGTTTGGAGCAGCCGAGGGGTTTGAAATGTCAGACTGGGTCCCAGGGAGATGGTCTAATAGGCAAACAATTCAGCTACAGGTATGTGATAAACTAGATGGTTATATGGCAAATGTGTCAATCACATACTTGTGCAATTTGTTACATGTTTCTTGAATTATCCAATTATTATTTTTATCTCCATGTATGTGGTGTATATGCATTTATCACATGACTCTGTCACTTCAATGTATGTGCGGTGAATGTGTTAATGTAAGTATACATATATAATCAGTTTATTGCTGTCTCCACTCAGAAAAAACACATAATGTTTCCTAGCTCAGCTCCAGTCCACTGTCCTCTGCTTTCATTTATCAGTCTTCCGTCGTGCAACCCAATGCACTAGTTAGCCTTGTCCTTTCATCATAAGAAGTTCTGTTGTTATATGCTGGCTTCTCCATCTCTTCATCTTTTTTGCTTACTTTGGGCCTGATTCTCATTTCTGTTAAGGCCCCTTTACACCACTCTATTTACACTCCCGTGGTGTAAAGTTGCCTTAAAATGAGTGAAAATGGCAAGCACTTTAAGGCCCATTAATATTACCACAGTAGTTTAAAGGGACCTTGTCATAAATGGAAACCAGGTCTTCTCTTTCTAATTGATGTCCTTGGCCATATTTTTACCTAACCCGAGTTGGCCTTTTGGAAATGAGCTCTCAGTACTAATTGGACAAGTTTTAGCCTTGTGGTGCTCAATTAGTAGTTTCCAAGGATTTTACAGTCCTTTGGGGACTTTTTGTGATTGACTCATTGATGAAACATCATTCCTATTCTTATACTTCTACTGCTTCTCACTAAGCTTCTTGGCTGAGCAGCAGTTCATGTGTCCCTTTTCCTCTCCTCCAGAGACCATCCAGGTAGGTTCCTCATCTAAGAAACAGAGCCACTTTTTTCCACTGTTTCCTGGTTATCTTTCATTGTAAACACTCACTCATTCAAAATCAGTTTCTCTTTTGGAAAGAAAGACAAGTGGTCTCTGAAGCAATCAAAAGTCTCCTGAGAAATGATAAAGGAATTCTCAAAAGGGGTGGAGAGAGGAACAGACTTGAAGAATGCATTTAATTCAGATCCTGTTATGAAAAGAAGTGTCTCTGGGGAACATGTGCTTTGTAAGTAAAGGAAATAATTATCAGCACTGGTGTTTTGTTTTATTTTCCTTCCCTTACTATGGAGCTTAAATTCCATCTCAGCACTGCATTTGTTGATGGAGTTAAAGTTGGAGATTATCTACAGGAGTATATTCTACTTAACCTCCATTCTAAAATGTACTCTTTTATCCCATTGCAGGCCCCTGAATCATTGTTCATGTGGCCGTATGTTTGCCGTTTGGTCACGTAGTCATAAGACACTTGATCAAATATCTTTATAATCCAGGAAATATCTAACCACCAAGATCCCACTGACAAAATCTGGTCTGCTCCTGGGGAGGCTCCACTAATACTCTTACCCCTTTTCACCGAAGTGGTTTGTCAAAGTTTGGGCCCCCTGTGGGTTATCCCAGGAGGAGACATAGATGATGGAGTCTGACATTTTTATTTACAAAGCCCTATTTCTCCAAACATGGGAAACCTTAAAGTAGCACCATTTCCTTGGTCAGAGAAACTGTCTTTCTGACAGCTTGTTCAGGCTTTCTTTCTGGTTCTCAATATAGTCTTTCAGCTTGATCCGTGTCCCTCTCTCACACCTATCCATGTACCCTTACCCAAAGACAATACCCTGTGGAGTCCTCTTCCCAGATAGTCCAAATTACTGTGTGGGCTCAGATGCTCCCTTTTCCTGAGGTAGCTGTTTCTCCCAGCTATTTTAAATGAGAAGTGCAGATCACGTTTGCAGCATTGTAGCTGTGTTAGTCCCAAGACATGGGTGAGGTAATATCTTTTATTAGACCAATTTTTGTTGGTCAGAGACACAAGCTTTCAAGCTACACAGAGCTCTTCTTCAGGTTTGGGAAAGGTGCTAAGTGTGTCACAGCTTAATACAAGGTGGAACAGACTGTTTAGCATCATTAGTTAGCACATAATATAATTCAATGTCAAGTGACCCTAACACTCCTGAGGTGATAGGCCAAAAAAGAGGGTTAGTGGGTTACAGATTGTTGTAATAAGCCATACATCCAGTGTCTTTATTAAGACCACAGTTATTAGTGTCTAGCAAAGTTATAAATTTAAGTTCGTAGGCTCATATTTTGAAAGCGTTGTGTAGGTTTCCTTTGAGGATGATGCCTGATAGGTCAGACATAGAGTGAAAAGTGTTCACCCACAGGTGCTAGGATGTTTTAATTATTTTCCTGTGTGAATTCATTCAAGAGTATAGGGTCTCATTTCAACCCTATGGTTGTTACTGAGATAGTTAGGCTGTGTGTCTAGACTATACCTCTCTGTCAACAGAGATATGTAGATTAGGCACGTCAAAATTGCTAATGAAGCAGGGATTTAAATATCCCATGCTTCATTAGCATAAACATGGCCGCCGCTTTTTTTCAAAATGGAGATTTTTCAAAAAAACAAAACAAAACGGCACTCTAGATGCGGATCTTTCGAAAATACAACCCTTTTTCGAAAGATTCTGTAAACCTCATTTTATGAGGGATAAGGGATCTTTCGAAAAAGGGTTGTATTTTTGAAAGATCCATGTCTAGACTGCAGTTTTTTTTCTAAAAAGCTCAGTTTTGGAAAAAAAGTGGAGGCCATTTTATGCTAATGAAGCACAGGATATTTAAATCCCCCGCTTCATTAGCAATTTCGACGTGCCTAATCTACATCTCTCTGTCGACAGAGAGGTGTAGTCTAGACACAGCCTTAGTGTTCTGGCTGAGGTACACCACATGTTCTGTAGGATCCATGGATCTTGAAAGGTGTTGATGGGAGAAGGTATTGATCCACCACAATACAGCATCACTGTGCAGGAGAGAAATCCCAAAGGAGTTTCACCTTTCATAGCTAGCTTTTTCCCAACAGCCATCTGAGATGCACAAGAGGGGCTCTCCTGTACATAGTATCAGAGGGGTAGCCGTGTTAGTCTGAATCTGCAAAAAGCGGTGAGGAGTCCTGTGGCACCTTATAGACTAACCGAAGTGTTGGAGCATAAGCTTTCGTGGGCAAAGACCCACTTTGTCAGATGCATGTAGTGAAAATTTCCAGAGGCAGGTATAAATATGCAGGCCAGGATCAGGTTGGAGATGATGAGGTGGATCTAGAAGTGGGCCTCATCCTCCCCTGACTGGATCCATCTCGTCATCTCCAGCCTGATCCTGGCCTGCATATTTACACCTGCCTCTGGAAATTTCAACTACATGCATCTGACGAAGTGGGTCTTTGCCCACGAAAGCTTATGCTCCAACACTTCAGTTAGTCTATAAGGTGCCACAGGACTCCTCGCTGCTTTCCTATACATAAGCATTTATCCCCATGCAGCCCATAATTACCATGCTCCGTGCATATAAGAATATACTCATTGACTGTTCCCAGGACATTGTAAATCCTGAGAAATACACTCAGCAGAAGGAAAGCTGTAGTTCATTTACATTGGCAAAATGGAAATGTATGGCATTTCCCAAATAGTGGTGATGAAAGGAGGAAGCCTAGAAGTGTTCATGTATTAAATTGAGGACTGTCCACACAAAAAAGATGACTTGTCTGATACTCTGATAGTTGCTCACAACCCCATTCATGAAAGGATGGGTAGGAGAGGTGCAGTAGGAAATGGGGATAAAGTCATTTACTCAGTGGTAACTCAGTTTAAAGAGGCAGCTGGAAATTGAAGATGGCAGTTTGTTTTTGTTGTGCCTCATGGAAAAACAAATCTTAAATTCCAGTTGGACGATTCACAGAACTTCTTCGCTCATCAGAATTGTTTTGTGATCTTGCTGAGTCCTACCTGAAAAGCATTAGCATCAATAATAATGATGACGTGTTTCAGAGGGGTTGCTGTGTTAGTCTGTTTTGGCAAAAACAATGAGGAATCCTATAGTACCTTAAAAATTAACAAATTTATTTGAGCATAAGCTTTTGTGGGCAGGAACTCACTTCATCAATATGCATCTGATGAAGTGGGCTCCAGCCCACAAAAGCTTATGCCCAAATAAATTTGTTCATAATAAGATGTTTTTCATCCATAGATCTAAAAGAGCTTGACAAAAGTGAGTAGAGAATTACTATACCCATGTTAGACAAAGGGAATGAGAAGCACAAAGAGTCTGTGGTAGAACAAACATGAGATCCAGCTCCATCTGGTTTCCCATCCATAGCCTTGTCTATTGGGCCACACAGCTTCCACTCAAGTTGCCTTTGAGTCTCATCACTTTTAGCAATGATAAGCAATGACAGAGGAAGGGGGAAACATGGTGAAAAACAACAGTTGGAATGGAAAATAAGTCAAAATATCCCACCGTCATGCTGGTGGACAGCATATTACCAGTAATCATATTGTAATTTCACAAGACTCTTCTCCTAGCGGGGATCCCTATCATAATCTCAATGAAAGATGAGACTGCTTCTTCCTAAAGTACATCCCCTACTCTCATGGCTTAATGGCCACAAGCAAGGCTCATTTTGATGGCAAAAGGCTGGTTGAGAAGAGTTCCTTCTGTTGTGCCTCACCATAGTTCAGTCACATATACACAACACTAACAATTAATTAATACATAGTGAGCCTTTTTGTAGCACTTTTTGACTAAGGATTTCAGAATACTTAAGAATGTTAAGTAAACTTTGTAACGTGCTTATCAGCTAAGTGTTATTTTGCAGATGGCTAAACTTGAGTTCAGTGGTGTTACTTGTGCATACACACCAGGGCTGACTTTAACCCTCAGAGATGCTAAATGGCTTGGCCAAAGTAACTTAATGAATTATTAGCAGAGTAGGATATAGATCCCAGAAAGCTGTATCTCTGGTACCCAGCTCAAACCACTAGACACATGACTAGTGTGACTTAAAGAGTCACTTGATTTGCCATTCTTTTTTTGAAAGCCATGAGTGATCCTGGCTTAATGTGTGGACATGTGACTAATCAGGGGCTTCATCAACAAAATGCACTGTGAGTATGATGAACAAGGGTGAATCTGTAGGTGCTATACACTGGAATTCCATCATGATTGGCCAGACACAGCTCTCGTGCCTGCATGAGAATGAGTGTGGTGTCTATCACTGGAACACTCTGCTTTTTCAGATGATGCCGGGTACTGCCTTGGTTGGAAGCAGGTTGTGAGAGCTCTTTGTGCTCTCTGCCCTAAAGGTCCCTTAAGCAGTCTGATTGTTGGTAAGGCATTACAGTGCAGGAGAATGGAAGCCAGTTACCAGTTACCCCCTTTATCAAATTGCTGTTGCAGGTAGTGTGCTGCTCTGTGGGGAAAGTTTGGTCTCATTCACATTTGGTTGCTTGACCTTCTGTTGAAATGACAGTCGGACAGTGTCATAGTAGAGAGATTATTCATTGTTTTAGCCCCGTCATAGTGTGGGTGCTGGGATGCTCAGACACCTGCAGTGTGTTGTTAATGGACGCTTCAACTGTCTCCTATGAGGCAGTTAGGGGAGGGTTCGGGGCGCTCGTATGGGACTGTGTACTCTACACTCCGCAGAGCCCAGCTCCATGGGGACTAGGGATGCCAACCATCAGTAAATTTACGAATGGCCTGAAAAAAAAGAACTAAAATTGTACCTGCCCATAAGTAAATAAAACCCACCAAGCTTCTTCTCCCTTGGCCCCGGGGTGAGCTCTGGCTTCAGGGCAGCTCCAGGAACTGCACAATTCCTGGGGAAGGGGTGGAGGGGGGACTTCCCTTCCGAGCTGCTGCTGGCTCTGCCTCCAGCGACCAGCTCTGAACTCTTTGGCATTACTAACCTCCCCCTATGCCTCTGCCTAATCATGCTCCTGCTGTAGCCCCTCACTTGGCCCTTTCAGCCTCTGTCCCTCTGAGGTGTGAAATAGGTGAAACCTGAGGAAAAGTCTATTTTCCTCTCCGCCTTATTGAATCTTGCCTTGTGCCCAAAGGGGTCTCTTTTTTTCTCTCAGGATTTGGAGAATGCTGAAGCTATGTGGCTAGTAAGTAGGTTAAACTGGCATAATAACATTGCTGTTGTGATATATAAATAAAAATACTGAATATTGTTCACCTTATTATGTAAGAATGTGTCCGTAAAAAATCTTTGGTTGTCAGTAATTTTTTCTATATTGTCCATAAAAATAATTTTCAACCGTGGGCAATCCTGATGGGGACTCCTTGCATGGATGCATGCAGTAGCTTTTCAGAGGCAGGTGGGGAGCCAGTGCTGTGGGATCTACCCATCACTGAGCCCCAGAAGGGAGAGGCACACAGGGCACAAGAACTACAGAGGATAATCCACTCCTCCTTTTGATTAATAGAACCATGGATTATAAAGCCGGCAGGAACTATTGTGGTCATCAGGTCTGACTTCCTGTATAATACAGGCCATAGGACTTCCTAGATTTGATTTGTGTTTGAACTAGACCATGTCTTTTAGACAGGGCCGGCCCATAACATTTTGGCACCTGAGGCGGGGAGCTCAAATGACACCCCCCTACCCCGTCGCTTGGGCTAAAACTTTGAAAGGTCTCAATTCTGCCTTCTTCCTGTTGTACTCCTCTCATGGTACTGTGCATCTAGAGCAGAGAAAATACATATGCACCAGCAGCAGACACATTTTCTACACTCTGGGTCCTAGTGGCGCCGCCCCACAGTCTGGCACCTGAGGCGGCCGCCTCAGTTCGCCTCATGGTAAGGCCAGCCCCGCTTTTAGAAAAACATTCCATCTTGATTTTTAAAATGTCAGGTGATGGATTCTCCAGAGGTGTATTGCCTTCAGTGTTAAAAATGTGCCCTTCATTTCAAGTGTAAAGGCTGGATACCATTAACAAGGTTTGTAACTCTGTGACTAAGGTTAGATAAGATCCCCCCGGCCCCGCCCAACTGTCTGCCTTGTGATTCCTTTCATACCGTTTCCCAGTATGTGTGTGTGTGCCTCTGCCCCCTTTGTTTTGCTGTTGAGGAGTAAGTCCCTCTGCTGCAGCAAGGCTGGTTCTCTGTTCATCTTCGATAACTAGTGCTTCTGAGTACTGGGGAGTCCCCTGACTGTTTAATAGGCACTGGCTCAGGGCTGGACTACTGTGCATTTGAACCCCGCTGTAGAGTTGCTCTCTTCAGTAATTTAGATACATGAACTATAAAGCTCTTCTCCAGCACCTCCATTCTGAGGCTCTAAAAATGCTTTACAAACATGATGTTTTGTACTACCCCCGGGGGTGGGGGCGGACATGAGTATGACTCGTCTCTTCATCCTGCTGGGGGAGATGAGGCACAGAAGGTTCAAGTGATTTGCCTAGCAAGGCTGTAGCTGAGCTAGGAATATAAGCCCAGTTCTCCTGCACATTAACCTTTGGGCTATGGTTCTTCTTATAGGTGCTGCCATCAGTGGCATAAACGCAGAGATTTATAGCGTTTATTGCTGTAAACATCTTTCCCCCTAGGTTGTGTTTTACAGCTAAAAATTGCATTAATGTAGCAATGCCTGAGTGCATGACCATGTAGTATGCTGATCCTTGGTCATGTTTTCAGCCCTTGCTTGTCTCTCACCAACAGAAGTTGGTCCAATAAAAGATATTACCTTATCCACCTGGTCTACTCAAATTTAGGACAGGCAGACCCGCCTGCAGAGAGCCAGGAGCAAGATTAGTGGAGGATCTGGCTCCTCATGGGTGATAAACAGTGGATCAGTGTTTTGTAAACCCATGAAAACCCACACACCACAAAGTCAGTGGGCGGATGCTCCGTGTAACTCCAGGTGGAAAGCAGGAGACATAGAGTGGGGAAAAGACTCATCAGTCTTATTCCAATTTGGGCACAATGCTGTAGTTCAGCTCTGCTGGGCTTGCTTGGTAGATGTAATTAGTGTCTGGAAATCAGCACAAAACAGATAATTGCATTCATGGCAGTCTACCAAGAGCTTTCAGGTACGGGAATGCCAATGGAAATTTGAGCTGGTAGGAGGAAATTCAACAAGCGAGTATTCAAATATGGGTGTCTAAATTCTGGCCCTGTTGCCCACAATGCAGCCATATAACCTAGGGACAAATTGTGGTTGCCTTACATAGGCACAGGCCCGCCAATGGGGGAAGGAGGGCAAAGGGGGCAATTGCACAAGGGACCCGGCATTTCAAAGAGACTCAGAGCTCCAGGTTCCTGCCACTGCTACTTCAATAGCGGCAGCTGCTGGAACCCTGGGCCCCTTTGAACTGCTGCAGAAGCACCACTCTGCCACTCCACGTGGCTTTCAGGGCTCGGGTTGGGGGGCATGGCGCAGTCCAGCTGATGCTAAGGGCTGATTGCCCAAGAGCCAGGCCCTCCTCCCACCTTGCCCCTGGGCCCATGGTGGCTGTCAGCCCTGCTGCGTATGCAACAGGTCCCAATGACCTCAATGGGACTATTCCCAGGAGCAAGGCAATCATAGTTTGGAGCACAGATAGCTAGATTAGCCGCTATTTGGGAATTTTGCCATTGACATCAGTGGGACTAGGATTTTGCCCACAGCTTTAATGCCATGGCTTGATGTCTGCAGGATTCAGCTTGTCATTAAGAGCAGAAAGAAAGGGAAGACGATCTTTTGACCCTTGTGTGTTGTAATATTTCATAGTTCCATATGCCTTTATTTTCCATTTTGTATTTTTAATTCATGATGAAGTTTTCAGACAGAAGTGGATGTCATATGTGTAAGCTGAGTTCCTTGTTTTTTTCTTTTGCCTGTCACTGGCTGCATGCTCTCTATTGATGTCTTGTTCCTGGTACTTGACACTGACCATCTTGTCTGTGAAAGGAAGCACTCCTGCTGGCTTGCCTGATAAGAAGAAAGGGAAGTTTGCTTGGTTTAGTCACTCCACAGAAACCCATGGTAATGTTCCACCGCACTCTGTGTCCATAATGTATATGTCTGTGTATGTGTATATATAGTATGTGTGTATATTTATGCATGTATGTGCCTCACTCCTTCTATTGCTTATGCAGTGTCCTGTATACGTGTTTGAGGTAGTGATGCCATTGCAAAGCAGTCTTTTTCTAATATCTTCAAAACTGTTTTCCGTTTGAAATCAAGTTTAAATATGACTGAAAGGTTCATATTGGAAGATTACATGCCAGATAACTCTGTTTTGTTTTCATGAGGGGAATGTCGGAGTGTATGATCAAATATTACCCTTTGGGGTCAGTTTCCTTTCCAGTTTGCTTGGCTGTTTCTTTTGCATCAAAATATTACTTTAGCTGGTTTCTTACATTGTTTCTCCAACCAAATAAGACAACAGGAGTACATCTCTCTATATATATATTAGTGTTGCCCCTTTTTGACCTAAGCAGCTAGTCAAACTTCAGGACCCCGGAAATGTTCCAGTTGGAAGTAAACATCGATAGAGTCTAGTATTTTCTTTGTTGCAATCTTGTTTATTTACAAGAAATGTACAAAATCCTCCTTCTCCAAACACAGGAGGAAGCAAGTACAAAAGAAGCAGTTTCTTAGCTTACGGTCCCAAGCCTCCCAAGCCACAGACCCAGAATCACTCTCCTCTGCTTTTTTTCCAAGATCACACTGTGTTCACAGGCTACTGCTAGGGCTTTCTTGCATTTTGCCTCTGCTTCTCTATTCTTGTCTTTTTTCTGCCTGATGTCTCCTCTCCCACCTTAATCCAAATCAATACTCAGCCAAAAGCTCCTGTGTAGATTTCACACTCTTTTTTTTTTCTTAAGTGGGGGCTTAAGCTTGCAGTTATGTTAATTGAAGGTTGAGTTCCCATCTCTCAATCTCAGTGGGATTTTAACTCAACCCATAATAAGGTTTCACCTGGTTCATAAGATAATGTAAAGGATAGGGCACACTTGGAGCAATGCATTTGGTTGTGTTGGAAGGAGTGCCACCATGTCAAATATTTCACTCAGTGCTCAAAAACACAGTCTAAAGAAATTTAACTTTCCTTAAGAGACAAAGTAGAAATGTTGGCAATTGTTAGATTTGAAGAAGAGGGAAGTCTCTCCACTGAAGCATGAATACAGGATATGTTTAGAAGGGCCATCAGATCTTTCCCCAGCTGCTAAATGAGCACCTGGTCCCCTGGTCCATTGGACATCTGCCCAATCACAAATGCAGAACATGCCCTGAATGAACCATCAGGTTTATCTCCTGGTGTTAATTTAGCTCTTGCACTGATGGCCGATCAGATGTCTGTTTTATTGCTAATAATAGCTGTGTTCTTAGTAATACACAAGATGTTCTGACAGCCCCATTAGGTATCTTTCCAGCTGCTAATACACGGCTCACTCTACAGTCCCATCTGACATCTGTTCCGCTGCTAATGCAGGTCATGTTCTGATGGTGTATGAGATACCTGTCCAAACCCTATCATGCCATTCAGCTTGAAAAATTATTTCTTTCTCTTCAATTCATTTTGTATATTTGGAAAGTAGGGAGGGAAGGAACGGCACATAGGGACACAGGTGGTCTGTGCCACCTTACCTCAGGCAGAAACATATGCTAAGGAGGTGTTTTAATTTTCCAAACAAGGGACACAAGCAGGTTATTGAGTTGGAGTTGTCTTGTTCCATGAACTCTTGGAGGAATGAAAGGTTCAGGGGATTGCTACTGGCCTAGGAAGTGAGTCACCTCTTCAGATACAGATCAGGTAGATGCAGACCTAATTTTGTAACAATATAATGCTTTTTCAGTAACATGTAATGAGATAATGAGCTCAGCTTGATTCTTAATTGGTAGGTGCCCCCACAAAAACTCCACCACAGTCAGTATTGATTAGCCTCCCTGTCGGAAATTCTAGAAAACGGCTCAAAGATTGAATGGGCCATAGAAAATGTGTTACTCTCTCATTCCTAGAGATCCCATTCCTCCAGGTGTATAGTGGACAGTTGGGGAGAGGCTAGCATCACCACTGCTTGTGCTGTAGCTGCTTTTCAGATATGAATGAACTTTAGTCACAAGGGCTGCCAATCTGGTACTTTTCATCTGTGCCTAGTTCTCCAGAACATCTCCAATTCATTTTTTTAATGCAGATCACACATAAATAAAGAAATTGTTTTTAAATGTTTCTCTGTTGATTTCTTTGCTGGTTTTGCCAAAATTTCCCTCCAGTTTCCTTTGATCCTATTTATAAACTTTCAGGGGACTAGTTCACTGAAAAAAGCAGAGCAGCCGCACTTGTCCAACTCTTTCCTGATTAGGGAACTTGTGTATGTACCTAAGCTATCCCTGCCTAGCCTGACCTATGCAGTAAGGCCACAGTCTTGCTTGGCAAACTTCATAATGCTCAGATGTAGCTGCTCAGAGTGTATTTGCTAAGCTGGCCCCTCTGCTGTCAGTTTCTAATAGATGTGTTGCCATCCAGTCCACCAACTCTTTGCTTTTTCTTCACTTTGACCTTTGCAGTGAGCATGCCTACAAGTGAGACTGAGTCCGTGAACACAGACAATGTTGCTGGAACAGATATTGAAGGAGAAAACTGCGGAGCTAGGCTGGCGTGAGTACATATATAAACACAGATGTTGTTTCTACTGCAGGCAAGATTGATTTAAAGGGTTATGTTCAAGTGTTTAAAGTGCAAATTTACAGTTTTTTGAACAAGACAATGATGTGTGGGGAAATTACAAATATGATATGAATGGAGATTGCCTATCTCCCAGAACTGGAAGGGACCTCAAAAGGTCATTGAGTCCAGTCCCCTGCCTTCACAGCAGGACCAAATCTTCCCTCACAGATTTTTTGCCCCAAATCCCTAAATGGCCTCCTCAAGGATTGGACTCACAACCCTGGGTTTAGCAGGCCAATGCTCAAACCACTTAGCTATTCCTCCCCCCAAAAAACCTAACACGCTATATTCTGATCTTAGTCAAACCAGGTAAATCCAGAGTGACTCTTGATCTCAGTGGAGGGATTTTAGATTTACACAGATATAAATGAGATCAGAATCTGGTGCACTAGAAAGAGAACTGTTTCTATGGTCTTGCCTACACATGAAAATTAATCCAGAATGAGATAAGGTGTGAGTTTGAAGTGCATCAACTATTCCTGATTTAACTTCACGTGAGGACACTCTTATTCCAGTTAATTAACAATTAATTAAATGTTTAATTAATTAAACATTAATTCAGAATAAGGCACTTTTATTCTTGAATATGAGCATCTGCACATGAAGTTAATCAGGAATAGCCATCCTGGAATCATTCCCTATATAGACAAGCCTTATGATTTACTTTTAAAACAAGTTGATGAGAACAGAGGGATTGGCATTGGTCTAACACATGAGAGCTACACAGTGAAACTGACTAGTCTGATTCAATGAATTGAGTGAAATGCAGCAAGCAAGCAAACATCATACACTATGTAAAATTATTTTGATATTTAGAATTGTTTCAGGTTTACTTAAGATGTCATTAATAAAACAGGCAGAATAATGTAAATATATATCTGTGGTCCCAATCCTGCAGACCTTAGTTACATGAATACACCTCTTGGCCTCAAGAGTTGTAGCATGGGGCCCTATAGTTTTATTTTGAAAAGTGATGGATCCAGATTCCAGAATTCTGGAGAAGCTCTAAATTCAATGCACAAGCCTTTGGGCAGGACTAATGGAATTTGCACTACACATCAAGTTCTGATTACTGTACGTTGTACAGTGCCTCTTATAATAAGAAAGTTAATGATGACATAGAAGAACCTCAGTCCAAAATGCATGCTTTCCCTTTAATTAAGCCATGGGTCATAACATCTAATGGGCACATATGCAAAATATGTGGAAGAGTATTTCTGAAAGGTATTTCAAATAATATGTGCTGGACTATGGGAGACCCTTGTGTGGGGAAAGGCATCTTCTCTCTCCCTCTTACATGGCTCACACAAGGGCCGGTCACAATTGCAGGCAGAATGCTATGTCACTGTGCTCCCAGGAGCATATGGCACTCCAAAGGGAGGAGGTAGTAGGTGGGGTTATAAGTGACACCACTACTTCAACAGCCCAGCAGAACAGACCCAGCACACCCGTGGTGTGGCTTGCACAGTCCCACTGGAGAAATCAAGGAAGCAAAAATCTGCCTCATGTTCCCTGTGATGTGTACTATAAAAGACCAATCTATGCCCTATAACACTGGTCCTCAGGTGGCACTATCTGTAATGATTTATGTGGTGTGCACCAAGGTTTTTGTTAGCATGATTTGCTTTCATCACACAGCTCACAACCTTCATGAAAAATTGCTTATTCTTTTTCCTTGTGCTCCCCACCTTCCCCCATCTGTCTGCGGCATCTTCCTGTTGTCTCCTGCATTATCCTTAGATTGGGAGCTGTTCATAGCAGGGACTATCTCTTTTTTTCCCTTTTTATAGTGCTTGTCACGGTGAGGTCCCTAGGCACTACAGTAATACAAATAATAAAAATGGCAAATGTATGATAGTTTCTGTGTAGTGACATATAATTTGATATTTGCAATGTGCATTCATATAATGCTTTTTATCCCAAAGGATCCTAAAGCACTGCATGGTTTGTATATGTAGGGATCATTTTTCCAGCGCTGAAGAGCAACCACCTTCAGGATGGAAAGAGGTGGCTGTCTGAAAGTGCAAAGAGACACTACACAGACACGAGGATATCTTGTCCACTGTTGAAACTGCAGGGGGATTTTGTCAGCTGGAGTAGAATTACCTTAGCTGGAAAGTGGCCAGAATACTGAGGCTAACACTCAATTTTCCATGTAATCAGGTTCTTGGATATCTGGTTCTGTGTGGTAGAAGGCCAGTCTAGAGATGAGCAGTGTTACCTTTTTCTTCAGCTATCCCCCTATCTAAAGTGTAAGGGGAAGGACTGGAAATATCAGGGGAATTCCATGGGCTGGGCATGGACAGGAAGATGAATGGTGAAGCAAAGCTCCCTTACACCTGATCCTCAACTGATGTGGCCTTTATACCGGTGGTGGAAATTCGGATAGGCCTATTGCTGTTCCAAGTACCACCAGGGTTGACCACTGAAGATCAGGGTGGGAGATGCAATCATCTCTCTGCAGTTGCCATTCTCCACAGTATATGAGAACATCTCAAAAGCAGTGGGAAATTGATGGCAATACAGAGATCCATATTTTGCCAATGGTCTAAACTTTGTTGCTTTGGCTAATCTTTAGTTTATTGCAGTTGTAATGTTTCCCTCTCAGGCAGAAGCATGTCTGACGTTCAGATTGTTAGGATGTATCAAATCCTGACGTTCCTATTAAGTCCTTGCTCAATCCTCATGTAAGCCAAAATACCCCCACATGAAAAAATTATGTAAGAATGTCACAATTTGCCCTGTTAACGCCAATGAGAGTTTTCCTTGAGGAGAGGCTGAGTAAGTACATCACGATTTGGCCTGATAATAGGGAAGGAGCGATTAGCTCAAATTTTGCCAAAATACAGGGGTGATTCTTGTATGAAGCATGCTGAATCTTTCAAACAAAGGCCATATCTTCCATTCCTAACAGGCGGTGGGGCTCTTTTGGCTTAAATCAAGAAATGCCCATTTCCACCCTCTGAAGATCTCTCCTGTACTTTTTTTAGCAGAGCTTTGTGAGTTCATCTTTCCACTGGGATTTGCATATACAAATGAAATAACTAGATGCGTTTTGTAGAGCTTCATTTTGTCTTTTAGGCAAATAATCATTTCTACAAATCTGGTAACATTTCTCAGTGGCAACGAGTCCCATTTGTCTTGTTAGAAGTACATTTTTTCCCAGAGGGGAGAGATCACGCTGGGCAAACTACAACTGGACATGACAGAAGCAACAGGAAGACTTCAAGATAAAGTTGATTTTTTAGTGACATCTGGCTGAAGAGTATTTAACTCTGTCAGCTTGGCAAGTCAACCTCACCATCAGAATGTGATTATGACAAGAGGAAGATGTGCCCTAGGGAGAAGGAATGGAAAGCAATATTATTAAAGATGACTTACAATTCCTGGGTGTTCTTTCTGTTTTTAAACAAAGTTGTAGTACCTTAAAAAATAGGTTTATGAAAGGCAGAAATATCCACATGAGAAGCCAATTCCAAGCATCTCTTTTGGAAATGGAACTCTCCCCTGACAACCTTACCTGACTTCGGGAAGATATGTTCTCTGTGAGATCAGGAGAGCACCCCTCAAGCAGAACCGGTTTCCTGATTAATCATCCTCCAAAGAAACCTGTATCTTCTATAATATTTAATCCTAGAGCAAGTGCCTCCTTCAGCTGATCTATCTGGAATGATGCTACCCTTAGAACCAACAGAAGGAGTTCTGAGAAGAGTTAAATTTGGATTTCTTGATTTGGTTAATATGCTTTACATCTAATTTATCAAAACAAAGACAAAAAATCTGTACCAAATTCATCCCTAGGGTAATTCCATGAGCATCAATGGATTGGTTTGGCTCTCTAAGTCTAGGGAGAATGTCCTACATATCAGTTTTTAAAGACAGTTCTGAATTTGACAGGACTATCAAAAGCCATCTACAAGTATACCAAAACTTTTGCAGTGCCAACATGACATCATTTGCACCATGATGTTGCCTCACACTGTGATAACATCTGCATTAGAATGGGAACACAAAGCTTTATCCCAAAGACAAATTTTGAAAGAAGCAACACTAATCTTATCTCTGTCCCATCACAACTGTGGCTAGCTTATTTTAACAACGAGCACTGAAATATGTTTCCCATGATCAAATAAACTGATATTAAACCTAGGCCTGGGAGCAATGGATTGTGGATTAAGGAGCAGCCTTGCTCACATGGCTTCCCATCAGTGAATAATTTCTCTGACATGCTGCATTTTATCAGGAGATCATATGAATTCCCTACAGATACAGTATAACTTTAATTTGGAGCCCATATTGTTATAGCTTAGACTCCTGAGGTCAGGCAGTGACCCATGCTTAATATTAACCTTGATGGTACAGAATGTTGGACTAGGTGCATCCAAGAAATTCGGTCCTCCAATACAACCAGAAATACATGGGTGACACAACGTTCAAGCCTGCATATGAGTGGCTGATCTATTGAAAGACCTTTGTTGAGACTGATTTCCTGGAGGCTAGGTTGAGCGGGATGAAGCATTTGAACTTAAAGGAAGAAACAGCATCAAATCACCTTTAATTGGAACAGTCAGCCATTTGGCATTATTGTGTTGGCCAGGATTTTCTTTCAGTCCTGGTATAGTCCAACCAGTTTCCACAACAGTGTTCAAACAGAAAGCCAGAATAAAACAAAATAAATGAGCTACACCAGCTTTTCAATGAATATGCCATGTCCTGAAAATCTTGTAAATAATGAAAGCTCTGGGCAGCAGCTGATCCATCAGTGTATTTCCCTGGGTGCTTTTCCTTGTACTCCTCTGGCTGGCAGAATAATTCCTTTGCAGCTCTTAGCACATTCAGCACAGGAGTCTGTGGAGAAGAGAGAAAAGCTGATCTCATGTAAGTTTGTTGTCTGCCCTGGCAACTGCTGTTCTGGGCCAGACAAGCAAATCGTGTCTGAAAAGATGCCTTTGCTGCTGCAGTAGGAAAGCCCGGGCTTGGCCCTGGTTTCTCCTTCTTGTCTGCAAACCCTACCAAGTATCATAGCCTGGAACATGGTACTCCTGGTCAAAGCCCAGTACCTCATGAGATGTGTGAGTTGAGGAAAGCAGGGTTGGCTTTATAAAGGAGGATCCTTCACATTTCCAAACCTGTGCCAAGTCAGGAATGGACTATCCATAGACTCTACAACCCCCACCTAGTTTCCCCAGCCTACAGTGTAGTTCCTTGAAAAACAAATCACTTTAAGATTTAAGTAGGACAGATTTTATGGGGATGCTTGGCTGACTCTTACCATTGCTGGCCAGCAGCTGCCACGCCAGTAAAACCCAGTGCCCATCCAGTCAGATTGGGGCTGCTCGTCAGTTCTCATGGAATCAGAGTGATACTGTGGTAAGAGAACAAGAAAGGAGAAAAGGCATCAATCTCCAGACACTGGTTCAGCTCACTGATTCCACCAGGAGATTGAGTACAGTTATCAGTGAACCTCTTCCCATCAAGTCACAGTGGAGTCGTGAGAGTATCTGAAACCATATTAGAAACAAAGTTAACTGTCCTTTTCTCATCAGTACTGTGTCCCAATTTACTGGAAGCCTTTAATTAATACACGAAGGGCCAGTTACTATCATCACTTACACCTGTGCGACTCCACTGCTAATGGGGTTACTCAGAATGTAATTGAATGAAGAATTTAGTTCAGAGACTGCCCTAGGTATTACACAGGCACATTTGAGGGCAGAATTCAGCTCTAACAATTTATTAAGGTGACATATTACCAGATTTATTACTGGATGCATACCTGAAACCGACTAACCCTCGTAAAATGTCCCGTCACAGCATGCATTTGTCCCATGAAAATGGGATCCTTCTGGAACATAAAATGGCTATCTCTGTTGCTGGAGTTCTAGAGTCCGTAATGGAAACTTTCTAGGTCCTTTAACTTAAGCAGGAAAGTACCCTACCTGGAAAGTTTTGTTTTGCTGTTTGACCACTACCTACATCGCTGTCAATATGGAGTGTCACAGCAGCAGGGTTAGTGTTAAAATCTGTGAGGTCTGAACAATGCAGCTCTTTGGAGATGAAGGATATCCCAAAAGTTGTGTATTTCCTAGAGTTACAGAAAGTGAATTTCTGTGCTACTGCTGTTCTGAGAGCTTTTAGTTGTGTCCATAGGGGTTTTGCAAGTTATCAGGAAGATAATTACTTGGGAGGTTATACCATATAGTAGTAGCAGTGACTAAAGTGAAAAATAAGTGCATGGTTACATTGTAGTAAAATCTGCACTGTGAGAATAATTGTATCATGATTGATATTACGTGCTTGGAGACCTGTAAGGTGTTCCCAGAATTGCTGTTCTGGTAGATGTACTGCTATATTAGTGCCTAACTCCTCCCCAAGCTCAGTGCAATAGATTGTATTTCTGTATAGCTTCATGCCAGAGTATCACACATTTCTTCATAAACATCTTTCTGTTTGTCTCCTATGGAATATTTGATGGTCTGGGGTGTGATGATGTTTTGTCAATAAGAATTTGGGATATAGCACCATTAGTGACTTATGAAGATCTCCCTAAACTGATTAACCCTTTCTACCCCACCATACTATCAGTATATGCTATTGATTTATGGAGATACCAATTTTAGAAAAGTTTTGTGTCCTTCCTTTTAAAGATCTAACTCTACTGCAGTCAGAGTGAGCTCTAAAAATATCCACTGATGATCTAAAATAGCTTTCTTGTATTTTAAGTGGCAGGACTTTTAGGTTCAATACCCCAAGATGTTCCAGAGCTAGAAGTAAAAGCTATGTGTCTCATTGAAAAGCTGGGAAACTCATTTCCAGTGACATAAAGTTCCTAACATAAAAGGGTTGTGAAGTATTGGTCTTAAAACTCATCATTTGTCCAGCACCAAATCTTGTCCACCCTGAGCCTCAGGCAGGAGTAATTTTGGAGTGGCACAAAGGGTTTGTAACAAGTGGCCAGAATCCACTCTGTTGACAGCAACGGAAATAGATATAACAGCATGTTTTTGTGTGAGAAGGATTACTGGTTCTGAAAGGCAGGAGACCTGATAATAAGGGTCAGTTGAAAGGTTTGTTTCAGACTAGCTGGCCCACTCTACATGTTTCCATGTTTGTAGAATCAATTGTATTAAACAATGTACCTCTCCTCTTATACTCTGTTCATCTTTCATTCTCTTCTTCTCCTTCCCTCTTTCTTATACCTTTTGACTTCTTCTTCCTTCCATCTTCTGTGACTTGTCCCTTGATCTCACTCAGGTCTCTTCTACTGCATGTTCACAAATTCTGATTTGTTTTAGGTCATACTGTTAAAACGTTCTTTAAATCTGAACATTCATTAAATATCCATATTTTGCAATCCATAGAGATGACTTCTAAGAACAAAACTTCTTCCAAGTTATGGTGTTTGTAACATCATAATATTAAGGATAGCCTCTGTGAGTACCTCATGACCCTGTCCACTTTTAAGCTCCTGTTGTTTTTTCACAGCAGTGTATTATGTTTAGAAGATAATTTCTTCTTCATGAAAAGATTTTTTGTGGTGGTGTCTATATTCACTGCAGGCTGGTATGTGGCCTAGTCTCGCTTGCTTTTGAACAGCAGGAGAGATGTATTCGGTGCAGAGGGTTTTTCTTTATTTGGCTGCTGGTGAAATTTGTTTCCATCTCTAAAATCCCTTTCACATACAGAAACTGACCACCTGGTGTCTGGTCTGTCAGCGATTGGCCTCCCTGCGCAGGGACAACATCACTATAAAAAGCATGGTTAAAACTCCATAATGATTTTGTCCCATCTATGCTAGTAGCTAAACCATTTTTAAGATGGTTCAGGGGAACCTTTTGCTGACAACTCTTGTTAGCAGTGTATCAGTTTCCTAAGATGGAGCCTTAAGAAGAGATGTTCCTGTGCAACTCAATAGTAATGCCTCACCAGCTAATCAATGTGCAGATTCCCCTTATGTTCTGAAGCGTTCTTAATAGTTACTTTCTGCAGATACATTAAGGTCAATGCAAGATCAGGTCATTTAAACTTTATAATTGTGTGTGCGTGTGTGTGCACGCGTGCACATAGAGATACATACACAGAGGCAGAGTATAAAGGTGCTATGCGATAATATATAACAGGCAGAGTAGAGATTAGAGAAGAGGATTGGGAGTCTATTTTGCCTTTGACTTGCTTTATGATATTAAGTAAGTCACCTAGGTCATTACATTTGGGTGCACTGAATTAGACATTAACTATGTATTTAGGATCAAAGTGGTTTGATTTTCAAGGGTATTGAGCACCTACAATCCCACTGAGGTCAAGGAAGCTGTGGGTGCTCAATGCCTTTGTGACTCAAGCCACTTTAACTTACATGACTCTATGTGACTGTGAGGCGCCCACAATTGAAGTTGTTGGTCATAACCCTTAGTACCTTGGTTTCAGCAAAATTAAGATAATATTTACCACCCATACTCTTTGTAAAGTGCTTTGAGAGCCTGGGGAGCGATATAAAGGCAAACTATTATATATATTTATATCAAACTAAAACCCAGATTCTAACTTGGCAGTGATCAAAAATAAAAGAAGAGGAGGAGGAGGAGGAGGACGGTCACATTTGTGTAAGACACTTGGCAATAGGGTTATGAGTTATGGTCATTCTTGGCATCAGAATGACCTCTTAGATAACAGAAGGGCTGTTTCATTGATGATACAGGTACACACAACACTATTCCCCCTCATATTACCAACAAGATTGCATTCTTCTGCCATGGCAACCCCCAATGGCATGGCTTGAGTTACAGTTTTCAAAGAGACCAGCATGCATTGGGAATCGATTGTTCCTATTCTTTCTTTCTATTGCTGTTCTCATAGAGGTCTAAAGTGTAGAGTTCATTTAGAGGTACTAACAGTAACTCTTATCTTTCAGGCATCGGATCTCCAAATCTAAGTTTAGGTGAGTAAAACAGAGCTGTATATTTTTCTGTCATTCCACAGGCTTTGCATCCCACCTTTTAAAATTATCTTTCACTGTCACCATGGCACACTGATAACTCTAAAACAGTCCCAAAGCTGAGAGATTTTAGTCAGTCATCCACCAAAATCAGTGGTCATTTTACTTACTATTAACCTGAAATAAGGGGTAGAGGTTAGAGATTACACTTATGTCGGAAGTTCATATTTGTGGATGTGTTGGCTCAGCTGCTGAGATCTTCCCCATTGGTAACAATGAACATGTGAAGTCAGAACATTATAGAAGCTGGAGATAGACCAGTTAGATCATCAGCTTATGTTCATTCCACTAAAAGCCCCTCCCCCCAGAGCTTGTTTTCCATAGCATTTGGTAGCGTTCTGTTCTCTTTAGTTGTAGTGTCTCAGGCAATGGGATTCCCATGTTGTATTAGGCTTCATCCCTCCACTGGACAGAGCTGGAACATTTTACTCCTTTGTGCCATAATCCACAGAGCTTCTCTAGTGGGTTTCTGACTTTCAATAATTTCTCAGCTTTTGGAAATGTGTGGAAGGCCTGAGCTGCCCAGACATATGCTTCCACTGGCAGAATTGGCTCCCTCCAGCAAGAGTTCTAACACTAGAATGTTATACAGTATACTTTGGCTTCCTCAATACTTGGGACAGGAAAAATGCTATATTTCTTCCTCATACGCAGGATGTGAATAGTCATGTGGAATTGTCATATTAACCCATGCACATACAAATTTAGACATGCACATGTGAATGCACACATACAGTCCATACATGCTGATACATGTACATAGGAAAGCATATGTGTTCATCTATAGATACACATGCACATATGGCACACATGCATGCACACACACATTTTGGACTAGATGAAGACTGGAAAACACAGCATTAATCCTATTTGACCCTCCTGCATTTATTCCTGCTGATTTAAGAGTAATTCTATCACCCAAACATTACAATAATTTTCTCAGTTTTAAAAAATAACACTTCTGGAATCTCTTCTACATGAATACATACACACTATTTGTGTTTCATAGAAAAATTCTCTATATTTTACCTAGCTAGCATTTACAATTAAGTACCTGATCAAATTTTGCTGTAAGATTCTTAAGCCATTCTGGAGTATTTGCATCATCTGGCTTTGTTATGTCTAGGTGCCGAACTCTAAACCTAGCACATGGTCACTACTTATCACTGGACAGGGAATAGGAAAGACAGGTCTAGCCAAGGAAAGTTTCCATTCCACTTTGTCATGTTATATATATATAAATAAAATAAAAACTATTAGATTTATTATACTGTGCCAAGTGTTGCCTGGAAACTGGTTGCTAAGCAAGTTAAATTCTGAAGAGTAGGAGGTGTATAATTAGCTTTAAATACCTTCTGTGGATAGTAATTACCCTCAGAAATCAGTGAGACACTCATGAGGGGCTGTGTTCATGGAAGGCATAATTTAAAGGGGTACTGTTTATTAGCAAATGGCATCCTTATCAACGGGCACAGGGAAAGATGTTGAGGTCTCCCAGGGATCTTAAAGAAAATAGACTTTTTTACATTGTTTTTAGTACAGCGTTAGCTGTTTTATTGGGCCTGATCCTCATAGGTGCCCAGCACTTGAAATTCCCACTCTTCACTGAGAATACAGACACATGGCATCTCTCCAGGGGCCTGTTTCTAGGCCCACTGTAGGCAACAAAAGACAGGATCTGACCTGTGCCTTGACCCACAGTTATTTAATAAGGAAAAGCTTGTTAGGTCTATGGGAAAAAAGAAATCGCTAGAAGCCTTTTCCTTCTGGTCAGCACATCTCTCCTCTCACCAGGGCATATTGGCTCAAAAGGCTCATCTACCTAAAAACCTTGGGACTTTGTTTAGAGCCATGTTTTGTTCAGACAGTTGTGGTCACCCTGAGCAGGAATGGATTTAAAAGTCTTTCACTGTCATCACTCCAGAAAGTCCATAATATACCTGAATGAAAGCTGGAGGGTTTAATAGGTGGATTTGCAGTGACTGATACATCCTCATTTTTCATGCTTTTTTCTTTCTCCCTTTTCCAAGCCGCTACTGGCGCCGGTGGAACAGGTTCTGCAGGAGGAAGTGCCGAGCTGCTGTCAAGTCCAATATTTTTTACTGGCTGGTGATCTTCCTTGTGTTTCTCAACACCCTTACCATTGCCTCTGAACACTACAACCAGCCAGACTGGCTCACTGAGGTCCAAGGTGAGAGGCAGCAGCAGTTCTTCTTGCTGGCCTTGTAACCAGTAAGGGAGAAACAAGCTTACAGGGATGAAGAAAGTGTTAATGAGAGCTGATGACTCAGTATTTGAAATACTAGCCTTGAACTACAAACAAATACAATTACAATCCTCTATTTGCAGAAGATGTTGGGCAGTATTTTAAATACATGACTGCGTTCTGAGAGGCCTGAGAGAACACTGAGGGCTGGGCTGTTAGGACCCAAAAGCATACCAGCTAGAGCAGGGGTGCACGATAATTTTTGATGGGGGGGCCACTCCAAGATTTTGGTAAGTGGTCAAGGGCCGCACTTTTCTGTGGAGGGAGTGCGGGGTCTAGGATGGAGGCTGGGTACAGAAAGGCACATGGGGTAAGGGACTGGGGTGCAGGAGATGGTGTGGGGTCTGAGAGGGTGTTTGGGTGAAGGAGGGGTTAGTGACCTGGGGCAGGAGGTGCATAGGGTTTGGATGGTGACCTGGGGGAGGGAGTTAGAGTGCGGGAGGGGCAGGGGTGCCAGAGGTAGGCTCTGGCTGGGAGGCGCTTACCTAAGCATCTCCCAGCCTGCAGCACCCCCCAAGGCAGGCTGGACTCCCTGCCTGCTGCAGCCCCAGTCTGCTTGAAAATACAGGCTGTCCCCTGTACCTGGCTCTCAGCTCTGGGTGGGGGAAGAGGCGTGTCCTGCCCCCCCTCTCCCAGGCCAATCTCTCAGCTCCAATTGGCTGGCTGTTTCCAGCTAATAGGAGTTGAGAGATTGGCTGAGGGCAGTTCTTATTGGCCAGTTGTTTCTGGCCAATAGGAGATGAGCACTGCTCGGGGGGCAGAGCAGTCACACAAAGCTTTCCCCCTACCTGCAGAGCAGAGAAAAGTGGGGACTCCACTTTAAACTGCTGGCATCTGTGTGCCTGAGGGCCCCAGCAGGGTGGTCCATGGGCCGGATCTGGCAGCTTGGTGGGCCGGATCCGGTCCCCGGGCCATATTTTGCCCAGCCCTGAGCTAGAGTATTCCTTTAGATCCAGCTGAGGTCACACAGTCAGAGTTTACATGTATCTGTGTGTGCAGCACTTGGGCTGCCAGTTTAAGAGTAGATTCTTGGGGCTGTAAGTTCCCCAGCGTGTCACTCGAATGGCATTTATGATACATTCAGGTTACAAGGGAGGTGAGGAGGGAGGAATGATTTATGAAGTTCCCCTTAGTCTAAGAAATAAACAGCTGAATCCTCAGTGGAAAAGAAAGAGCAGCTGAATTAAGCAACAGCAGATAACACAGCAGCCAATAACTGTAACCTGTACATTGGAAGATGACGAGTGTGACAGGAGGTTGTGCACTGGAAAGCACAGTTCCTGTCAAGGCGGTGGTATGGCTATGTATTACATGCATGTGGGAAGTGTTGTGATTGAAACCAGGCTTCTATGCAAAACATTCTCATGCCTGGGTTGTCTGCACATAGGCCCCCTTCCTTGGCTGCATGCTGAGCAGAATCCTCTCTCTTTTCACTCTGACCTCAGCTGTTTTGCTAGTAGTAGTGGTGGGATTTTGGGTGGTATTGGTGGGTTTGGGTTAAAATATAATTATTATTCTTTATCTGTTTTTGGTTTTTTTTATGAGACACTGCCAATAAGGTGCTGCTAGCTCTTTTCACGGCAGAGATGCTGCTGAAGATGTACAGCTTAGGTCTCCAGGCCTACTTTGTGTCTCTCTTCAACCGCTTTGACTGCTTTATTGTTTGTGGAGGAATCCTGGAGACCATCCTTGTGGAGACCAAGATCATGTCACCACTGGGCATCTCGGTGTTGAGATGCGTCCGACTCCTGAGAATTTTTAAAATCACAAGGTACTTCTGTTTTTCATGGAGGCCAACTCTGGGGAGGGAGCAGGGACAGGCCTTGGGAGCACCTGTGTCACGGACAAATACAGTACTTGAGGTCTGTTCCACACATGCATGTATCCAAATCACGGATCTCCTTTCAGCTCCATTCCTTCCACTATCCTACCTACTTCTTGGTATAAACCACTTCTTCCTCCAAAGGGCATCACAGTTTCTGCTCCATCATCTGCGGTGTGTACCTTTGGCAGTACAGTGGTTTCTGGAGGGCAGCTGAGACCTAAAGGCACCTGCATATGACTGATCAGAAACAGAGACACCTTTGGGTGGCGGAGGGAATGGTTGAATGGAAGGAAGCAAGAAACAGCTGAGCAGAAACTCCATAGCCAACATGGAACCGTTTGAGACTGGCCTGTCAGTAGGGGATTTAGGATGGAGACATCAGCTCTTTCATAGGGAAGAAATAGGAGAAGTCTGAGTGAGGGGGTTCACTGAGAATTGGTCCCCCTTTCTATGTAGATTGGCAAGCTGCAAAAATTGGAGGAACACCTATGGGGAAGAAATGGTGCGTGCTGAGCTCCCAGCAGCCCTCCCAGTCAGGGCTTCCCCTTCCCCAGCACCATCCGCCTGCCAGCAGCCCCACCAATCAGTTCCTCCCTCTCTCTCCCAACACCTCCTGCTCACCACAATCAGCTGTTCTGCAGTGTGCAGGCGGCACTGTGGGAAATGGTTGGAATGGGGAGCAGGAAGAGGCAGGCTGGGGCTGGAATGGGATGGGGGAGACGGGGAGCAGGGGTTGAGCACACCCCGAGAACCAAAAATGTCAGCACCTATGGGTGCATCTCATGAAGAGTACAGGGAACCATGCTCCAAGGTGACTAGCAAGGCTGGTTGGAAGCCCTTTAAACTAAGCAGGTTAATGTATTAAAATATGGGAAGATGTTATCCACCAAGCTGGGTCTTTTAAGGGTTCCTGTCAAATTAAAAAGAAATTGTCACGTGCCCTTTTTTGCTGCTTTATGGTGACTCGAGGAGGCTTGAAAGACTGCATTAAGTAGCCACACCGTGTGCATACACGGGAGCAGAGACCCTGGTGGCTTCCTTTCCTCCTCACCAGTCCCTGTGGAGAGAAGCACAATGCTAGCCCTAGCAGCAACAGAGGACTCTGCCCACTTCCTCCAGCCACTCCAGTTTCTCCTACAGAGGAAAGGAGCCCCGCACTGGCAGCTGCAACCGTGACCTTCTTCAAACTCTTTTTTTCATTCCCTTCTTTCTCTCCCTCCCGCTCGGCAAAGGCACAGCACCTCTAGTCAAGCTTCTCTTCCCTCCTGTAATCAGGTACTGCAATACACATGCTTGATTTAGCAGGACTTTGCCAGCTTGAGGTGAAGTCACAGGAAATGTCATCTCTCCACTCATCCCAATATAGTTATCCCCATGCAAATTCATGTGAGTGGCTGCTTAATGGAGGAAAGAATCGGGTTCATGTGTACAGGCTTCCAGTTAGCACTTTGTAAAAGCTTCAGTGCCGGGGGGCAGTGAGTTTTCCTGCAGAACGAGGTATAAAAATGTCCCTACCCTCATTTTAAACTTCCAGCAGGAGAGCTCTGTGAACTGAGATGAAAAAACACAGAGTGCAGGAAAAGCAAGACTAGATCTGGAAGATGTTCAAGATGGCCGAGCTGTGCTGCAGACAATAACAACTAACTCGGATGCCAGATTAGTTTAAGGTTTTACCCTGAACTTAGCAGCCATTATAGAATCCCAAAAAATGAAAAACGCCTTTGAAGTTTCTATGGTTTGGCTTACCGCCAAGTGTGGATGGTTTTCAGGGTCAGGTGTCAAGGGCTGAAAAGAAGTTTACAGCCATAGAGACAGCTCACACATTGGCCAAGGAAAGGCTGAGACTATTCAAAAGGAAGGTGGCCTATTTGGACGAGTCAACTGAAGACACAGGGAATAGGAACTAGCAAAAATAAACTATTAGATTCAGACTCCCAGGAGGAGTGGAGAGCCCAGATCTGCAGCGTTTGTCTCCTTTCTGGATCCCTGGGACTAAAGACAAAAGATGACAAAATTAAACTAGATATGGCTCATCAAGCTCTGGGTTAAGTTTCCAAGTCAAGTACCTGTCCCAAGCCTGGGTTAATAGGATGCAGGCAGGCCATCCTACTAGTAGGTTTTATGGGAGAAGAAGTAACAGTCTGATCAGGAACAGTTGTTTTTTTCCAGATTCTTTTCTACTCCTGCAGAGAGAAAGGGAGAACAGTTTATAAACCTGTCAGGAGAATTCTCTGTGAAAAGGGGCATAGATGTGGAACCTTTTGCCTAGGAATCCAGAGAGTGTCTAAGAAGGGAATTCAGACCCTTACATCTAGAAATTAGAAAGAAAGAAACATTGAAATATTCCAACATTCTGCTTTTTGCGAGTGTTCTTTCTAGTACAGCTGCCAGTTTTCCCATTCTTAACTCAGCTCTAAACACAGTGCTGCTTTAGTGTCGTTAGCATTATAGACACTGATGGAACAAACCACATGAGTGGAATGATAATAAAGTAAGATACCATCCCAGAAAGATCAGAAGGGCAGAAAGGATGACAATGTAATGGTTTGTGTCAAATATATATTTGTGACTGACATGAAGACATATTGGACATAGAAATAGTGATAATCAGGAGGCTAAAAAGAGGCACAAATCATGGAAAGTATGAAGGCAAGTGTATATCTTAGACTACCTGATCTTCATAAATCTGTCTATCTATCTGAATTTTCCATGAAAAGTATTAAGTATAAACAAAACTCTCAGTGCATCAAAATATGCACATATCTGAAAAGCATAACATTTTATCATAGAGCAGAAAAAAACACAAATTGAATGAATATCCCATAGTTTAGGGAACCACTGTTAGAACTTCAGGAGCAAACATTACTTGGAAGATTATAAACTATCATCAGAATTATTACATGGTGTAAATTAAGGAGAAGCAATATAATCTATTTGTTTTGTTCTCTTTAATGTTTACAGTGTTGTGCAGAATATCTTCCTGTGCTGAGAGAAGTCAGATGACTGTCTCTTCATGACCTAGAAGGCTTTATAAAACCCTATATGTATTCCTTTATATAGACTGAAAAGTAATCCATTTGTTTTTGTCTGTAAACTTAGATTCAAATTTTAAAGCTATGTCCTGTCACTGGATGTTCATGGGTGGTTCTCTGTTAAGTCAATGGGTTCTTATACCTCCAAGCATATTAGTCTGTGTTGGGTAACCAATGTTGGAAGCACTAGTGTAGATAGCCCACTAGTCACTGCCACCATTTTAAGAAGTGTATCTTTGAGACTGCAGGTATCACAAAGCCATGATGGAAGGGGTATAAAGGCATGGAAAGGTAGTCTTAAGACAATTCCTGGATTCTGTGTCTGGTCTTGGGCATGTCTCTGTACCTTCATTCCTCCAGTTGAATACTGAAGATAATAACAGTACAGGCCTACCTCACAGGGGTTTTGCAAGGCTTAGTTCCATAATGCCTATAAACTGTTTTGAGATTCTCAAGTGGGAAATGCTATAGAAGTGCAAACTGTCATGGTTAATATCTTAGTCCAGGTGGAGAAAGCAACAATGGTTTTTTCCTTTACAACTCAGTTTCTGCTGCTTGTTGCTGAAAGGAATTCAAATATCTGTATTAGTGACATCACAGACTGTGGCCATGAAAATAATTGTGATGTCACAGGTATTGCTTTTTTTTTCTTTTTTGTATGATGAGAAAAGAGCAGAAAATGAGCAATGAGGGCCGTTGTCCAAAATACATTGCAATGTGTTTGGATACTCCAGGCCAAATCCATTCCTGGGTGACTTCATCGAGCTAGTTGAATTGCTCCAAGGATGGCTTTGATCTTCCTAGTTTGTTCCTCAGCTAACTGAAGTCAAACTATAAGGTGTTGCTCGGATGTACACTAAGGAAAAGCTTCAGAGGGGTAGCCGAGTTAGTCTGTAGCAGGAAAAACTTTAAAAGAACAAATAGTAGGCTGTGTCCATGAAAGCTCATGATACCATCTATATGTTCTGTTAGTCTTTAAGGTGCTACTAGACTGTTTGTTGTTTTTTAAGTTTTTACTAAGGAAAAGGTTGAGTTTTGGTCAGGTTTAGCTAGCACACAATAGCTAAGGTGACTTAATTTTGAGCCAGTCACTGTCTCAAGACAAATGCCCACTATGCAAATTTCTTTTCTGACTGGCTGCTTTAGTTTTGTGCATGGATTTAAATCCTCCAAGGGATTCAGGTAAAACATCACCCATCTTGGCACCATCATCTCAGTTAATTATGCTGAAGTTTTAATGTTCCATAAAAAATAATGCTGGAGTGCTGACACAGCTGTAAGAATTATAAAGATATGTTGACCTGATGAATGACTAAGCAGTTGGGCTCTGATCTAACAATAAATTTAAGCATGTGTGTAACTTTAAGCAAGTCATTGAGGCTATTCACATTCTTTAAGTTATACATTCATTTAAGAGTTTTGCTGTATTGAGAACTAAAGGAGTTGTGCCTTAGCTGAAATTTTCAGAACTAAAGGAGTTTTGAAAACTGCAGGGAGATACTCTGAAACTGCTTAATCTCTGGTTTAACTATGCTGAACTTTATGGTGTTACACCAGGGGTGAATTTGGCCCTCCTTCTATTTCACTTGTTCTTCCTCCCAAAGTGTAAAAATATGTGTGCTGTAAGTGTGAACAGAGATGGGAAGAGCTGTTAATTGCACATCCACTGAGGATGTTTGGTGATGTTGAGTCCACGGCTTCAGTCGATTTACCTTACTTCTGCAGTTTTGCATTTCCCATCTTTCTAATTGCAGTTAAACATGAAAGCAGCCTCACCTCCTGGCAGCACTGCCGCTGGACTGGGGAGGGCACAGCATTTCTCTTTGATGCTCAGCCACTTGAGAGGAGCTGGTTGCTGAACTTCAGAGGAGAGGCCCACGTCCCTCTCCAGATCTGGCCACCAGCCTTTGCAAAGTGATTGGGCCTCTCTGAATTTCCCCTCTCCCCTGAAAAGGGAAAGCAGCTCCTTTTGCCCTGATTTTTTAGAACACTTGGCCAGTGGCATTTTAAGTGCCCGGCACTCTGATTCCACTCTCTATTTGTTGTAATGGTAGGGAAGGCACCGTGCTCATTTGGGGTGAAAGTCATTCCTATGCACAAGGTCTGTGCATTATTTAAATGCCACGTAATCCTGATTTTAAGTGGTTAATGGGACCTGAGTGGTACATAGGCTTTGTGCTGGCCTGCTTCATGGTGTGAATTTCACCATTAGAGATCATATGTGACATTTACTGAAGTATGGAGTTTAGAGATTAAAACAACTATTAGCTCATCTTCCTTGACTCATGTAAAATTAGAAAATATCCCCTGTTCTCTTTGAATGTTTGTGTGAAATAAGTGATAGGTAGATGCTGGAAGAAACTCCTTATTAGCACCTTTTAAGTGTAAATCTTCAGAGATTACAGGTTCCAAGTTGGCTTTGCTCCCAGACCCATAATCACCTCTGTTGGGGTAACACTGGTATAGGAAGAGAGGCTACCGCTGAGCTTGAAGCAGAGTGGAAGGTGTCTAGCAGCCAAGAGAGCAGCATGGAAGCTGCTTCAGAGCTGACATTCTATGTCCCACAATGGAGTCTGTTCCCCCCTTCCCATTCTGTCGTTTGGTGCAGAGGGAAAGCAAAGTATGGCCACAGTCCAACATCTTCCTGTTCCCTTTGGGGCACTGTGAGGCCCCAGTCAGATTGGATGCTCTCCTGAATGGAGCACACAGTGAGTTGAAGGCGCTTTGCAATGTCCACACTTAGTCTGACCCCATCACTGACATATGGATACACTGGGTGAAGAGGAGAGTCACCAATCGATTTAACGCTAGTTGCTTTAATAGATGCACTCAACATTGTATATCGTTATATAAAAGGGTTTGGAATGTAGATTGTCACAAACAGTTTATTCTTCCATCAGGAATTGCAGTAAGGGAGCTTCATCTTAATAATGTCCATGACATTTATGCCAGTCTCAAAAGTTTTTTAAAAAGTCATCTATTGTTTTTTAACATCAGGCTGCAAGTGGCATCTACCTACCAGGGTGACACTAGAAATGTCAACCTAGAACTGCTTAGGAGCACTTTAAAGATGTACTGAGGCAGTGTAATGAGTTTGATACATAAAGAGCAGTGGCAGTGCACAGTTTGCAGAAGCCAGAGATAAAGGGTTGATGAGGACTGAATCTGATATCACACTGGCAAAGGAGTTGCACCATTGAAAACTGGTGTGGGAGGAGGAACTGGCCCTGACTATTTACCCCAGTCTCCCAAATATCAGAAAGCTCAGCAGCCTCCATCCAAGGTTGAGCACAGGCATGTGCATACACATACACACACCAGACTTTGGACAGATTTTGCATCCAAATAGTTTCCCCCATCTGTTCTTGTCCATTATTACAGAGCCATTCTCTGGAGTCAGGTATTCTGGCTGTTGAACCAGCTGTGAGAGTTGTAATGAGGTTGGTTAGAATGTAACTCATTGAAGCAGCAAGAGCTAATCACTGTATATAGATAAGAGATTTGCAGCACCTTAGACGGAGAGCACTGCAGTAATCTTCTGTCTGTGTGTGTGACAGGGGGAGGGGGAATTGTGTACATACACGTGTGGTAGTAAAATTACTCATTAATTGCAGTCGGTCTCATTATCTCAGGGAAGCACATGGATGATTCACTGCTTAACAGGTTGTTTGGAAATGCTTGTTTATATGCAGTAGGCAGCCTGAAACATTATCTAATGCAGTCCATGAACACCTGCCCTGGGAAAGGAATCTGAACTGCCTCTCTTTGGCTCCCTTAGGTATTGGAACTCCTTGAGTAACCTAGTGGCTTCACTGCTGAACTCAGTCCGCTCCATTGCTTCCCTGTTGCTGCTTCTCTTCCTCTTCATCATCATCTTCTCGCTGCTGGGAATGCAGCTCTTTGGGGGCAAGTTTAACTTCGATGAGATGCAAACCAGGAGGAGCACGTTCGATAACTTCCCCCAGTCTCTCCTCACTGTGTTTCAGGTATGGGTCCCAACAGTTCCAGCAAGGAATTGACAGTCTGCTCATGTGTGCCCCCTCTTGGGGTGAGACGGGCCTGGTCATTCCTGTACAGACTGGTATTCAATGAGACTGGAGATTAAATTAGTCTACTGCAGAAAGTGATCAATGACAATGAGTTCTGCAGCTGCTGAGATGGTGGCCAAGGTTAGGAGCTGAGCTGAATTCCCCATCTGTTGCAGAGGACAAACTTTCATGTGTCTAGCTGGGGCCAGAAGATAAGCACTGCCCTGTCAAAGGCAAGCATCTCCCTCCTAAAGCTGACTAAATTGCTGCCTAGGCCTGCATTAGTGGTTTGCCCTAACAGTGTTCCACTGGGTCTGAGAGGAATTGGAGAGATTCGAGAAAACCACATTGGGAATCTAGTATCTGTATTCTGAGTACAGCTTTGCAAGTGTTCACATCAGAGCAGGCGTAAAGCTAGCTTGTGTGCATGAGGAGGGGAAGTGAAAATCACCTGCTGTACAGAGGTATGCAAAGTTGTCTGAGACTTACTCTGCTGTGCTGCAATCCTGTGCTGAGCATTCTGTTCCAGCACTCTTTCAGCAGTCTGACTGACGCAAACAGGCACACCATGGAATCGTATGGCAATGGCCAGGAAACCCGAGCAAAGCTAGTGTGGTTATCTGCTTGGCTTGAGCAGCCCGCCCCCATGGGACATTTGGACATTCAGAGCACAGGCCCTCTCAGTTCTTTTTGTTTTCTGGTTGGAACCATCCAGTAATCTGAGTCCCTCAGAGAATTTCTCTAGGAGAGGGTGGGGTTTCTTTGTTATCATGGGGTTTTCAGGTTTGCTGTGTGGTCTAACACTGTGTCCCTTATTGGTGGGAATGTGTCATTTAGATCCTGACTGGGGAGGACTGGAATTCGGTGATGTATGATGGGATCATGGCTTATGGCGGCCCCTCTTTTCCAGGAATGTTGGTCTGTATTTACTTCATCATCCTCTTCATCTGTGGAAACTGTATCCTTTGATGCTACCTTTTCTCCAGGCAGGGATGTATTTAAAGCCATGTTTTATTACCTTATTGTGTCAGGGGAATATGAATTTCATGAGTGTCACCTTTATGGTTTACCAGGCTCTGCATTTTAGCTTCTGACAGCTAAAAATCAATGTCATCTAATTAATTTTAACTGATACTAAGACTTTAAACAATAACATTTGTCAGGATAAAGTCAAGCCAGCTCAATATGCCAAATATAGTTTTGGTTTAATTCCTTCTTCCTTTTTTTCACCAGACCTTAGTCCCTACCTTGTCCAGAAACGAATCTGCGTACCCACTTACTCTATGTGCAGTGTATGTTTTTGTTTCAATTTATTCCCCTTATTATTGTTATCCACCCCTTGTGGAACAAATACACATGGGCTACGTCTACACTGGCATGATTTTCCGGAAATGCTTAAAACAGAACAGTTTTCCGTTATAAGTATTTCTGGAAAAAGAGCGTCTACATTGGCAGGATGCTTTTCCGGAAAAGCCCTTTTTCCGGAAAAGCATCCGTGCTAATAGACGCTTTCGAAAAAGCCCGATCGTCATTTTTGCGATCGGGCTTTTTTGCGAAAAGACTACTGTGCTGTCCTTTTGTGCAGAAAAGGACACTGGCCCTTCGGAACAGTTTTCCGGAAAAGGACTTTTTCGGGAGCAGAATAGTTTTCGGAAAAGCAGCTGATTTCTTACAGTAGATCGTCAGTGCTTTTCCGGAAATTCAAGGGGCCAATGTAGACGTCTCGCAACTTATTCTGGAAAAGCAGCTGATTTTCCGGAATAAGTGGCCCAGTGTAGACACAGCCATGTAGTTTACAGTACACTTTATACAAACGCTATAAAACTAGACATTTTACAGATTAAATTTTATGCACGCTCCCACATTAACTTATTGATAAAGATTTCTTTGATATATTACCATCTACTTGTATGAAAGATATAAAATCTGTATTCCCTGTTAGCTGTAGGTCTGAGCTGGTGCTGAGCACCCTCAACACCCATTGGTTTCAGTGGGGATTGAAGGTACTTAGCTTGCTCCAGGAGATATGCAGCACCTTGCAGAGAGGGCTCTGTGTGTATGAAACACAGTTGTCCTTTCCACTTTAGTTTGTATGAAATACATGCCTGTAAATCTGCCCCAAATCCCTGTCTGCTACTAGTTCCTTCTGGTTTTGTTTGTGTTCCTCTAACGCAGTGTTTCTCAAAGTGGTCCATGGATCCACTCTGAGGAACCTGCTAAGAGGCCACTAAGTGGTTTGTTTTTTTTACTGGCTCCGCAGCCACAGAGCCTGGTGGTTCCCAATGGCTCTGATTTGCTGTTTGCAGCCAAGGGGAGCCGCAGGAAGCAGGGTGGTCCGGACCATTGCTTCCTGCAGCTCCCCTTGGTGGCAAACAGTGAACCGGAGCCAATGGAAGCCATGAGGCTCTGGGCTGCGCTGCTGGTAAATAAACAGACTGGAGCAGCCAGTCAGCAGGTTTCTTAGAGTGGAATCAGGGACCACTTTGGGACACACTGCCCTTGTGGATGATTCCCTCCCCCAGAGATGATACATTTTTCCTGCTGATTCTTCTATGTGATCACCTTGTAGACTCAGCCTAACTTCTTTGACCTTTCTTCATAATTTAAATCTCTCAGGCCCTGGTGTCTGATATCTCTGTTGCCCTATGCTGCCCTCTCTCCAAAGTGAGATGGTGCAATCCCATGTATCTGAAGGTTGAGGGAGGCAGTCTGTCATCTTAGAAAAGGCTGCAATTCAGGTCCCCCGGTAAAAGGAAAGGAAAACGCCAGCCAGCTGTGCAAGCCAGCTGGCTTTGGAAGACAGCATTTTGGGCCCTTGACCCCCATAGCACGGTGGTAATCCAGGAGGGTTCTATATATTTACAATACAAGCCTTTAACTGGAATTCAGTTAAATAGGATTATTCATAAGAGAAGCTGAAGTTCAGCTTTGCAGAATAGGGGTCTCTGAACAGTGGTTGACCTGGACACAAGGGAAAAGAGGGAGCTACAACTCCAGCTCCAAATTTCCTAGCTTGTCCATCCAGGCTCCTCACGTTATAGGAGCACGATTGCTTTGTACGGTATACCTTACATGCATGGGCTTATGTTGGGACTTGACAGAACTGCCAAACGAATCCCTTAGCACTCAGCTATAATGAATTTCACTTTGGTCCCCTTAGAGATACGCTGCTAATGACAATGTTATATGAAATGTCAATTACGGCCAATCAAGTCTGTGGGGAGTACTTTAATGAGGTTGTTCAATTCAAGTACTTAGGCCAAAATGTTCACAGGCAGGTGCCTAATGTTATGAGGATCTTGAATACATACTTAGACTCCTAAAGAAAAGAGGCCTGCCGTTTCAAAGGTTTAGCCCATGTGCATGTTCCTTTATGTTCAAGGGGACTTGGGGGGTGCTCTGCTCTTTTGAAAAACAGGCCACTGTGATTTAGATGCCTCCATATGGATTGAGATGCCTCACGTCAGGAAGGCAGGTTTAAACATTTGGAAACACGGGATTTTGTGTTAGCCCTGGGAAAAGCGGGGAGGTGTGTGTGGAGGGGACCTAAACATTTGTGTGTGATCTGATTGCAGCTTGCTCATAGGAGTAGACTGGCGTTTCAGGCGATCAGGGTTTTCCCTGTCCTGGTTTATGGTTTTCCACGCCCATTTTCTTTACAGAAATACACAAACAGATATCCTGCTGAATGTATTTTTAGCTATTGCTGTGGACAATCTTGCTGATGCTGAGAGTTTGACATCTGCTCAGAAAGAAGAGGAAGAGGAAAAAAGAAAGGAAAAAACTGGCTAGGTAAGCCCATCTACGTTATCATTTTAAAAACGGAAGTGGTTGGAATGCGGGAGCAAAAGGAAGGCTTTAGGGTTACCGAGTTGCACTGCTGTGTGGGGAACCAGCTATCGGGGGGGGGGGGGGGGAACGTGAGCTCATTGTTTCTTGAACTATCTGGACTGGAAGCATTGTGGTGGTGGTGCTCAGTGAAAGAGGCTGCATCATTACTAGCCTCTGGTTGTATAGTTTAAAGCACATTGCTACCTCCCATGGCTGGAACAGTGTAACCAGAGGGGAGGCATGCAGGGCCATGGGGCTTGTGCAGTAAATATGGCATTGGAGGAGGAGAAGTAGGAAGTGATAACAACACAATGACCTTGTGTGAGCTCCCCCAGTGTTTTCTGATCCCCGCCCCACCCCTAACAGTTGATGTTTATCAGAGGCACTTTCAGCTCTTACTTCCCAAGACCAAAGATTCATCGGTTTTTTCTCCTCTGACGCTACATCCCCCATTCTTCATCCCAGTTCCTGGGGTGCTCCTAAGGACTCCTGGTAAGGGTGAAACTTCATTCCGACTTTCTCCTTCTTTCCTCACTGTTGGCAGTAGAGAAGCTTAATGTCTCGTTCCTTCTCCTTGTCCCTCTAACTTCTTCCTGGCTGCCTGGAGAAGGAACTTGCTCTGATACACTGATCATTCTGCAGGACATCTTTTCAGCTGGCAGAGTATTCCTATGATCAGGGCTCTGTTTGCCCTGCCTAAGGGTTGGCATAGCAAGCAGAGCATGAATAGCCAACAGAGGCCATCAGACAGATGGCATGAAATTGGGAGCCATTCTGAGGAAAATCTGCAGGCAGCATAACCCAGGATCCTAGTGTAGAACTTGAAAACTATGTGTATGGTATATGTGATGGGTGGGAATTGGGTGAGTGTAGAGAAGGTCTGTAATTAGATCTCTAGGTATGCGTACATGTACACAGAGAGAGAGAGCGATGAGTGCGTACATCCCTAAGAAAGTTCTGCAGATACATTCATTGACATTGCCTTTCAAGCCAATCAGAATGAGGAGCCTGCGGGCATCTATGCAGAATGGAGATGCCAGCTGATTATTGTCATGTTGTCACTACACTGAATTTCTGAAAGGGAACCCCCTTAGTAAATGTTTGCTTTTAATCCTGTTGAATTGTTAGGACCGCTAGTCCTGAAAAGAAAAAGGAGATTGAGAAACCAGCTGTGGAGGAAGAGACAAAGGAGGAGAAAATTGAGCTGAAATCGATCACTGCTGATGGGGAGTCCCCACCTACTACCAAGGTCTGCTGTCTCCTACCACTCAACGTGCTGTAAACAGTTCGGATTTCTGAGGAAACAAAAAGTCAGGGCACTGTCTGACCAGGGCTTTTTCTATGTCTTTGTCAGATCAATGTGGATGATTATCAGCCCAATGAAAACGAAGAGAAGAATCCATATCCTACTACTGAAGCTCCAGGTACATCTCATCCCCTTTTCCTTATCACTGGTACAGGAAGGAGAGGCTCTAGTTCCCAAAGTAATAACAGTTCAATCAAATTGAGTCCAATTATTTTTTTATAATAATTATCCAAAGCCTAAGAGAGCTCTAATTAGTGTCAATGGGTGATGTGGCCACAGCAGCCCCCAGTACTGGTGGGCAAAAAAAGTGAAGTAAAAACACTTCTCCCCTTACCCTCTTTGGTGTAGCAAAGTTGGCCCTAAATATGAGTGAAGAATACACATTTTCCTGGAATGATCAGTTTTCCAAAAATGTATGCTGCTAATTGTCCCAAGTGGTATTATCAGTGAAATGCTAACTGATCAGCTGCATGGTTGTTTGCTGTTGTATTGCACCCTTTATTGAAGTGAAGCGAATTGTATGGTAGTTTCCAGAATTGTTCTTTTCGCCCTTTTTTAAGATCGGAATTACATTCGCTGTTTGTCAGTCCCCTGATACCACTCCCGATGTTAGTGATTTGTGAAAATGATAGCTATTAGCCCTGCAATTTCCTGGCTGCTTCTCTTGGGTCCCTCAAATCAAAAAGCAAATAAAAAAGGTCAGGTGATCTAAAATCTTTCGTATGTTCAGGTATATTTTTAGGAATCCGTTATCTATTATTAGAGCAAATTTACTAGAATAATATATTAGAGAGAGACTGTGGGGGAGGTGATACCTTTTATCGGACCAACTTCTTTTGGTGGAAGAAACGAGTTAGCTTGTCTGTCTCACCAACAGAAGTTGGTCCAATAAAAGATGTTTCCTCACCCTCTTTGTCTCTCTATTATCCTGGGGCTGACAGCTATGGAAACACTGCCTATAGTAATCTATGACATTCTTTTCTATAACAAAAGAAAAAACTATGTAGCACTTTAAAGACTAACAAGATGGTTTAATAGGTGATGAACGTTCGTGGGCCATCTTGTTAGTCTTTAAAGTGCTACATAGTTTTTCCTTTTGTTATAGAAAAGAATGTCATAATTTTCCTTTTGTTTTAGCAAGATCAGACTAACACGGCTACCTCTCTATTACTATTCTTTTCTATGTGGTCTTCTCATTCTGATATGTGAAACTCTAACCACACAGAGCCTGTGTGCTGCCTCTCTATGCGGCAGCAGCCTAGGACAATTGGTTCTCAGGAACTCTTGTCCAGGGCTTCCCCTGACTATTAGTAATTAAGTAATTATTCCAGTCCTTTGTATTTCTCCCTTCCCATTTATCGGCTTCCTTGTGACCACCTGGTATTATGAGCTCCTCGCTCTCTTAGCTAGCCAAATCTGTTGTGCTACATGAAGGACCATATGTCCCTATCCTGTCCATCTGAGACAATGCCTGATCTCAGACCTCTTCTTGGCCACTGCATGGATGTGGATGTACTTTGTGCCATTCCTACACTGCAGAACTCAACTTTTCCTGGATACTATTTTTTCTCAGCTGCAGTCAGCTATTTCTACCATCCATCGATTCATGGGTTAATCTCTTAATTTCAGTGAGCCTCGCACAGACACCATCATCCCACCTTCTAAAATCCCTACTGCTCACCCAGTGCCTGAAAATGATTTGTAATAGTCATTTCATGTGTATCTCCGCTCACTTTATTCTAATTCTCTAAAACCTCCCCACTCAATCTTCCATCAGCTTCACCTGCCTCACTCCCACTAACCTCCTCTTACAGTATCTGCTGCACAATCGAGCATCAAACCTCCGTCACCAGGGGTCCTCCGAGCACTGATTATGCAACTCACCACTCTGCCCCCTTCCTCTCCTGAATCTCCAACAGAAATCAGCACCAACAGCGAGCTGTTTCTATATATATTAGAAAGATTATGATGGTGATATGCTATTCATCAAGGTAAAACAGGGTGCAAATCTTCCCATCTAGATTAGCTACAGAAAAAAATCATATTCCAGCTCTCAGACATCCTGTCAGATCCTGGTCAAGTTACTTAATCCCTGCCTCAGTTTCCCCAGCTCTCATACAAGATCATCTACTTATCTATCTTGTAGGAAATGTGTGAGGCTAAGTTCATTAATATTTGTCAAAAACTTTGAAATCATTAGATGACAGGCACAAAAGAGTGGCAAAGTGTTACAATTATAGCATTATTATAGTCATAAACCTTACCTTCTCCTTTATATGGATTATGCAGAAAAGTACATGTGAAAGAATGTTTCTTAACCCATAAAGCTTGTGAAAAGTATAAACTTTCCAGTGTATTGTATGATACAATCCAATAGAAAAATGAGCTGGCACAGAAATAAACTTGTTTAAAAAGGTACATGCTCTTGTACCAAACACAAACATTTATCCAAACTCCCCTGAGCTGAATTTCTGCTAACGGAGGTGCGGAGAGAATCCCATTTATGTGCATTCGGGTTATGTATTGAAAAGGCTACTTGTTTCCTTTCCCCAGCAGCTATGCACCAAAATTAGGGGATGAGCTGATTCATCTGCATTTCCTAAAGTGTTGAAAGTCCAGCCAAGCACAGTCACTGGCCCTAAGGGAAAGAGAAAGAAAGCAGGATGTGGAGCGAGAGTCTACCTGGAATTTATCTTATTTTGTGTGGGCCAAAGAAACTATTTTATTAAAGTAGAATTGCCTTGTAGGCACTGACCAAAAGATAAATTTTGTTGTGAGTAGCCAGTAATCTCTCCCATCTTTCAGCATTTCCACGAATCTTACTAATTAAATGAAGGGAACATCATTAAAACAGCAGAATCCTGCACAAAGCAATGTATGACTTTAACAGGATCTTGAAATCCTCAAAGGGTAAACGTTCTCTTTCAACCCTTCCCTGCAAGGCCCCAAATCCCCATCTCTGCATTTCTTCCTTGCGGGTTAGTCACTGATCTGTGCAGTGCCTGAAGCTCTGCTTCTTAGGAACTTAGTTCAAGAGTTTTACCTTTGTCTCCAGCTTTTCAATTCTCTCTCCTGAATTCTAAAAAGTGACAATTCTGAGACCTTCTGACTGGCATTTGACAAAGCTTCAGTCCCTAGTGTTTTCTTAGTGGCACACGCACTCGTCTTGACACAACCTCAGGCAAGGTGTTGGCTCTGTGCAAGGTTCACATAATGCAAGAGGAGACGTTTTAGCTGTAGCCAACCCAGAGAAATAACTGAAACTTCAGGGGTACATAAAGTGCTTTGCACTCAAGTGAACCAGTGACTGCGACTCCCTAGCATTAAAAGCCTAACTGTTCCTTACAGCAGAGGAAGAGGAGGAGGAGCCTGAAATGCCTGTCGGCCCGCGGCCACGCCCAATGTCTGAACTGCACCTCAAAGAAAAGGCCGCGCCCATGCCGGATGCCAGTGCTTTTTTCATCTTCAGCTCTACCAACAGGTACTTGAGAAGTCGCTGCACTACAGTGTTCCAACCATGAAAGGCAGGTCAAATCTCCTGTTGGTACTGACCCCCAAGAACATGCTGTGCGGAGCTTCCTGGAGTCAGTGGCCCAGTCAGTCTAGCAGAAACCCCTGCTTGGAATCCCAGATGGAAAGTTCTGCTTTGGGCAGCTCTGTGCTAGTATTGCTGCCTACGGAGAGTTCAGGGCACCTAGAAAGCTTGTAGGAGAGGCAGATTGTGAATACTTTGTGTAAAGGGGTGTCACCCTCCAGTTACGAACCCCTTTCCCTTTGAGTGTGTGCATGCCTGCCACTTTTCTCAGTTTGCTCCACTCACAGTGCTCTGTCAGCTGCTGTGCTTATCAGGTGGGTTTTCAGTGACTCAACCCTCTGGCTGAATCACACACAGGTCATGTGTGAAACTAAAAAAAACAAATCTCTTCCAGGGTATACTGTCCAACCAGGCCTATCTCAAAGCACTCAATAACATTCTGCAGCTTTTCCTGGCTCAGTCCTTTAGCAGTCCAAAAGGGCCCATCGTGGTACCCTCAGTTGGCTGTGTCTCTTCAACCTTCCTCAGGCTCAATCCTTAGTCTGACCAACAGAGTCTATCTCAATAGCATGGTTAGCCATCTTACGTACTCTGAAGCATGGTTAGCCAGCTTACGTACCCTGTGGGCGGGTCGCGTATGTGTGCACCCGTTGCAAGGAGCTCCTGACCCTCAGAGACCGAGTTCGGGCTTTGGAGGCCAGGGTGGCTGAACTGGAGGAGCTAAGGGAGGTAGAGAGATATGTGGATGAGACTTTCCGGGACACTGTAGTACTGTCCCACCTCCAGTCTGAGAGCCCCAGTGCTCTTAAGAAGGATGAAAGTCTCAAGGGAACAGAGCATTCAATGGGAGCAGAGGGAAACCATCCCGTAGTTGGGACCCTCCTCCCAGAGGATGTTGCGGTATCCTCTCGCACTGAGGATACCTCTGAGGGGAGGAATGCCAGTTCGGAAGAGGCAGGTGTTAGTAGTGGGTGATTCGATCGTTAGAAACATAGATAGTTGGGTTTGTGATGACCGGGAGAACCGTATGGTCACTTGCCTGCCTGGTGCGAAGGTTGCGGATCTCTCGAGGCATCTAGATAGACTTATGTGTAGTGCTGGGGAGGAGCCGGTGGTCGTGGTACATGTAGGTACCAATGACGTAGGGAAGGGTAGGAGAGATGTCCTGGAGGCCAAATTTAGGCTGCTAGGAAAGAGACTGAAATCCAGGACCTCTATGGTAGCATTCTCGGAAATGCTTCCAGTTCCACGCGCAGGGCCAGGTAGGCAGGCAGAGGTTCAGAATCTCAATGCGTGGATGAGACGATGGTGTAGGGAAGAGGGTTTGGATTTATTAGGAACTGGGGACACTTTTGGGAGAGGGGAGCCTATACAGGAAGGATGGGCTCCACCTAAACCAGGGTGGAACCAGACTGCTGGCACTAAACATTAAAAAGGCCGTAGAGCAGTTTTAAACTGAGAGATGGGGAAAGCCGATTGGTGTGGAGGCATGCGTAAATCGGAGGGACTTCTCTTAGAGGAGAATCCATTGATAGAGATTCTCTAAGCTGTAGTCAGAAAGAGAGGAGGAGAGAGGGCAAACCATGGGCCAGAGCAGACAAACAACCCGTACAAAGGAATCCAATGCATCAGGAAGGGCAGACAAATAAGCAGTGGCAAATTTTTAAAGTGCTTCTACACAAATGCTAGGAGTCTGACTAATAAGATGGGTGAACTAAAGTACCTAGTATTAAATGAGGAGATTGACATAATAGGCATCACTGAAACCTGGTGGAATGAGGAAAATCTGTGGGACACAATCATACCGGGATATAAAATATATCGAAAGGATAGAGCAGGCCGGGTGGGTGGCGGAGTGGCACTGTATGTGAAAGATAATGTAGAATCAAATGAAATAAAAATATTAAATGAATCAACATGTTCAATAGAATCGCTATGGATAGTAATTCCATGCTCCAAAAATAAGAAATTAGCAGTAGGGATATATTACCGACCACCTGACCAGGACAGGGATACTGACATTGAAATGCTGAGGAGATTAGAGAGGCTACCAAAACAAAGAACTCTATAATAATGGGGATTTTAATTACCCCCATATTGACTGGATACATGTCACCTCAGGAAGAGAAGCGGAGATAAAATTTCTCAATGGCTTAAATGACTGCTTCTTGGAGCAGCTGGTGCAGGAACCCACAAGGAGAGGCAATTCTCGATTTAGTCCTGAGTGGAGCGCAGGATCAGGTCAGGAAATAACCGTTACAGGACCGCTTGGGAATAGTGACCATAATATAATAACATTCAACATTCCTGTGGTGGGAAGAACACCTCAGCAGACCAGCACCCTGGCATTTAATTTCAAAAGGGAATTACACAAAAATGAGGAGGTTAGTTAAACAGAAATTAAAAGGCACAGTGACTAGAGCCAAATCCTGCAAGCTGCATGGAAACTTTTAAAGACACCATAATAGAGGCCCAACTTAAATGTATACCCCAAATTAAAAAACATAGCAAGAGACCTAAAAAGAGTCACGGCTTAACCACCATGTAAAAGAAGCAGTGAGGACAAAAGGCATCTTTTAAGAAGTGGAAGTCAATCCTAGTGAGATAAATAGAAAGGAACATAAACACTGTCAAATCAAGTGTAAAAATGTAATAAGAAAAGCAAAGAAGATTTTGAGGAACAGCTAGCCAAAAACTCAAAAGAAATAACAAAATGTTTTTAAGTACATTAGAAGCAGGAAGCCTGCTAAAAAACCTGTGGGTCCCCTAGACGATCGAACTATAAAAGGCGCAATCAAGGACGATAAAGCCATTGCGGAGAAACTAAATTATTTCTTTGCTTCAGTCTTCACGGCTGAGGACGTTGGGAAAATTCCCAAATCTGCACCGTCCTTTGTGAGTAATGAATCTGAGGAACTGTCCCGGATTGAAGTGTTATTAGAGGAGGTTTTGGAACAAATAGAAAAACTTAATGTTAGCAAATCTCCGGGACCGGATGGCATTCATCCAAGGGTTCTAAAAGAACTCAAATGGGAAATTGCTGAACTATTATCTGTGGTTTGTAACCTATCCCTTAAATCGGCTTCCGTACCTAATGACTGGAAGGTAGCCAACGTGACACCAATATTTAAAAAGGGCTCTAGAGGCGATCCGGGCAATTACAGACCGGTAAGTCTAACTTCAGTACCTGGCAAATTAGTCGAAACAATAGTAAAGAATAAAATTGTGAAGCATGTAGAAGAACATAATTTGTTGGACAAAAGTCAACATGGTTTCTGTAAAGGGAAATCCTGTCTTACTAATCTATTAGAGTTCTTTGAAGGGGTTAACAAACATGCGGACAAGGGGATCCAGTAGATATAGTATACTTAGATTTCCAGAAAGCCTTTGACAAGGTCCCTCACCAAAGGCTCTTGTGTAAATTACATGGCCATGGGATAAGAGGAAGGTCCTTTCTTGGATTGAGAACTGGTTAAAAGACAGGAAACAAAGGGTAGGAATAAATGGTAAATTTTCAGAATGGAGAAGGGTAACTAGTGGTGTCCCCCAAGGGTCAGTCCTAGGACCAATCCTGTTCAACTTATTCATAAATGATCTGGAGAAAGGGATAAGCAGTGAGGTGGTAAAGTTTGTGGATGATACCAAACTGTTTAGGATAATCAAGACAGAAGCAGACTGTAAGGGACTCCAAGAAGATCTCACCAAACTGAGTGATTGGGCAACAAAATGGCAAATGAAATTTAATGTGGATAAGTGTAAAGTAATGCACATCGGGAAAAATAACCCCAACTATACGTACAGTATGATGGGGGCTAATTTACTACGACAAATCAGGAAAGAGATCTTGGAGTTATCGTGGACAGTTCTCTGAAAACTTCCACACAGTGTGCAGTCAAAAGGCAAATAGGATGCTAGGTATTATTAAGAAAGGGATAGAAAATAAGACCCAGAATATCTTACTGCCCCTGTATAAAACTATGAGTACGCCCACATCTTGAATACTGTGTACAGATGTGGTCTCCTCACCTCAAAAAGATATTTTGGCCTTGGAAAGGGTTCAGAAAAGGGCAACTAAAATGATTAGGGGTTTGGAACAGGTCCCATATGAGGAGAGGTTAAGCGACTGGGACTTTTCAGTTTAGAAAAGAGGAGACTGAGGGGATATGATAGAGGTATATAAAATCATGAGTGGTGTGGAGAGGGCCGATAAAGAAAAGTTATTAGTTCCTAAATAGAAGAACTAGAGGACACCAAATGAAATTAATGGGTAGCAGGTTTAAAACTAATAAAAGAAAGTTCTTCTTCACACAGCGTGTAGTCAGCCTGTGGAACTCCTTGCCAGAGGAGGCTGTGAAGGCTAGGAATATAACAGAGTTTAAAGAGAAGCTAGATAATTTCATGGAGGTTAGGTCCATAAAGGCTATTAGCCAGGGGATAAAATGGTGTCCTTGGCCTCTGTTTGTCAGAGGCTGGAGAGGGATGGCAGGAGACAAATTGCTTGATCATTGTCTTCGGTCCACCCCCTCTGGGGCACCTGGTGCTGGCCACTGTCGGCAGACAGGATACTGGGCTAGATGGACCTTTGGTCTGACCCGGTACAGCCGTTCTTATGTTCTTATGTACTCTGGGATGGAGCAGCGCCCCTGGGGCTTCCTCCCAGGAGACTCTTCATCTGTCGTTTAGTCCTCTGACCCCAGCTCTCTAGCTGAGTGAGTCTCCGTTCAGCCCCCTTCCTGCCCCACAGAGAAGAGCATGCTAAAAAGGGGATGGAGGAGGGGAACTCATGGCTCCACAGAGCAGAGCTGGCCTGCTGCTGCGAACATTTGGTACCAGCGCAGTCTCTCTGGTGCCCATTCTGGGGAAATGTGCTTTACCCTTGACCCCCTACAAAGGATGTGGTGCATTGAACCACCTTCTTGCCCCCGGGAGGACTGTACCACACCAACCAGCACAGGGGCTCTGGGATAGCTTCTGCCGAAGTTAAAAAAAGAAACCTGGGCATTAGAAATAAAATACATCATCTAGGGGGTCCGGAGAGGTTGAAGAATCGGTACGGCATCGACAGCCTTTCATCTGTTAGCCACCAGTCCAGATCTGTCATGATCAGCAGCCACTGAAGGGTATTCCCATGTGAAGGCTGCTTGGTGGCCAGTCATGTGTAGAATAAGATAGTGATCCTAGGAGGCTCGTGAGACCACAACCCTATTTTATATAGGTCACTGTAAAGCCATCAAATGCCAATGATTGCTGGTCATTAGGGACCTGCTCCCATTGAAGTTAATGACAAAACTCTCATTGATTTCAGTAAAAGTAAGATTGGATTGAGTTGGTGAATTAGTGAGGAAAAGCTTCTTGTATCATTAACAGTTCCCTCAAGTCCTCTCTTCTCTGCCCTGTTCCCTTTTAGTTGCAAATGTCAGTAATTGCATCCATTAGTATGCTTCCATTTATGTTAAGTAAATACCATCCTCACAACTTGGGACAGTGCAAAGACTTTGGAGTCTAATTAACAGATGGGTTTCCTGATGTACTATATTGAAGCAAAAATAACATCAGTGCAAAAACAAGGACCATGTGGCACCCAGGAGCACATGCAGTGTTTTCTTGGTGTGGGGGAGTGGGTCTTAGTTGTGTCAGACACACTTAACTAAAGACATGTGGTATGACTGTGCCAAACATGGGTGTGCAAAGGGGAAAGAGCACCAGGAGGATCTTTCCTGTGTGCCAGTGCAGGGTTAGGAAGAGTGTGGTCCTTGTATTCTCCTGAGTATAGCACCATGTGAGGCTAGAGCCATTCATGACTCTAGGTTCTCCAAAGTTGGGGGGAGGGAGAGAGGGACTGTGGTTGTCATAGAAAGGAATGCATGCTGCATCTTTCCAAAAATGTTGGAGTAACATATTTGCCTAATGCATAAGGCCTCCCAGAATTTCCACGGGGGCATTGTGTAGGAGCACAGTCCCAACAGCAGACTGTGTCATAAAGCCAGTCGTTGGATGCCATTAATGTGTGTGGGTGTATATAGTTGGCAGTGGGGGAACAGCAGTCAGCCCTCTTGGATTCTAATTCCAGCTCTGCCACTGTCTCACTGTGATTTCTTGGGCAAGCAAATTAACCTCTGTGTAAAGAGGGCTTATAGGGCTTGGGAGTGTTGTATGCAAAAAAGGGGCCTAAATAAGATGAGGTTTTACTCCTAAATCTTTGCAAAGTGCTGTTGGATATTTCAGTGGCGGGAGCTATGGAGGTGCATAGTAAATTGGGAGAGGGAATTTTTCCATTTGACTGGAATCTGTTTTATTTCTTGCCTGCTAGGTTCCTGCTAAGAATAAGAATTGTTTTGTATTAGCCTGAGCTTCCGCAAAGAGACGCTGGCCCTTAGAAGTCCTATCCCCAGACCCAACTTGTGCCTGGTTTCCTGTTATTGCATGAGGCACTAGTAGTGAGTGGAGCTCTTCTGGCACCTCTCCAGAGAAATTCCAGTTCCATCTTGGGATCAGTAGTAAATGAAAAACATGTATAGAAAAGAAGCTAAAACAAGCTGCGAACATTCCTCCTGCCTGGGTTTCTGTCTCTTTTCTCTTTAATTGAGGCAAGTGGTGTCATTTCAGGGTGAACCAAAAGGAGGTCATTTGTTTTAGAACACCGCTAAATTGGAATAAGGCCCCAAACATATGTAGAGAGAATGGCTGCCGTCCTCTCTTCCCTTCATTGAGGCACCAAGGGCCCGCCCAGTCCTGCAGGTTATTAAGCATCTCCCTTGGCTCCCCTGGGTGGAGAGAAGACACCAAGGGCCCACCCAGTCCTGCAGGATGTTAAGCATCTCCCTTGGCTCCCTGGGTGGAGCGAAGACATTCGGCACCTTGCAGGGTCAGATACAACTGCCTGGCCTAGTTCTCGCCCCCCCCCCCCCCAAATCAAAGGGACTTATGCAGCACACTCTTACAGGTGCAAAGGAGGAGGGGTCCCAACCTTTAAATCTCTCTGCAGCTGGTTCTGATGGATAAGGTTGTGTCTTTCCTCTCTCTTGCAGGTTTCGTCTCCACTGCCATCGAATCGTTAATGATAATATTTTCACCAACCTGATCCTCTTTTTCATCTTGCTCAGCAGCATCTCCCTGGCAGCTGAGGACCCTGTCCGACACTACTCCTTTAGGAACCAAGTATGCCTCCCATCCTCCCTCCCTCCCAACATGTGTGATTCAACCAGATCATGAACCCAGGCCAGAACAAACTAATGGCAGTGCAGAGAGGGCTGTATCACAGACTTCTGGGGCTGCCCTGAGTAGGCCAAGGGAAATGAATGGACTTGCAGAGAAGGCAAGCCAGGGCAGAATTTGGCCTCAGATCAATATCACAGACCTCTGCTGGGGAAAGCAGGGAAGAGCACAGTGTGGGGGATGAGGGGGGCAATGTTTTCTATTGGGATTTTGGGTAGGGCAGGTCACAATAAGACTAGGATCTAGAAACATATGTTGGATTTCAAATAACTCTGTTTTTCAAGGGCTTTTGGAACTTCAGCTCTCCGGCTGTGTGCCAGCCTTTCACTTGAAAAACTCAGGGCCTAATTCTGACCTTCCTTATACTGGTGTAAATCAGAAGTAACACTCTAGGGTACTGCAATTGCACTGCTGGAAACCCAGGACTACTGAGGTTAGAACTGGGCCATCAACATTTGGGTTCCGGCTGTTAAGCTATAATCAAACCGGAGAATCCCCCAATAAGTATTAAATGCTTCCCCTGATCAGGCTGTGGGGGTTACTCCGCCCAGAAATGCACTCTAATCAACCTTTGTAAAAGCTCTTATTAGCCCTCATCGAAGTTCACTGCTCTCCTGAATTTGCCTCGATTATTCTGGTTTGGCACGGAAACCAGAAAAGTGAGCAGTTGGGGGTGAGACTTCTAGTCATTGCATTTCCGAGAGACATTTTTGAGCTTTTCTAGTCTAGTTCTGGAAAAGCTTGGAAGACTTTTTGACAGTAACTAAATGTTTGGTACAGCATGTTAAATCTTAATTTAATGCTGAATATCCAACTGTCCCTCCAAAACACTCACACATGCACAGCACAGAGACTGGTTTGCGTAGTACATATTCCTGAGTTTATCTCAGTTTTTATAATAATTTTCCATTTCACCTTTAAAGAGAGCATAGAACAATATAATCTGACCTCTGTCACTGATTAGCCACATGTGCTTAATGTACTTAATATGAAGGTCTAAATGCATGACTCTGCAGCTGATATACCTGGAGCAGCATTTCCATGGGCGCTCTAGTAGACAGCTGTAGCTAAAGGGGTTCCAGCTGTTACTCCTGAATGAAGAGCTAGAGGTTTGCAGCAAAAGCCTGTCTTGCATATTTGAACCCAATCACGTTTGAAAATCTGTGCTTAATTTTTGCAGGTGCAAATGTTTAAAATGCATCATGTAAGGGAACACTGGTGAGATGTTAGAGTTGCAAAAGTGAGCTGCCTTTACAATATGAGCATAAGATTGTACCCTGCCCTGAGCAGGGTGAAAGTACAAGCAGCCTAACTGCCTTTGTGCACCCACCCAGGGATAACACAGTCTGGTCCATGCACTATCCTGTGAACAAGAACTCTGCAGGGCTATTGCCGCTCTTGGCAGCTCTTGAAAGTGAGAAAAAGGTAGTGGGAAGACCCTGTCTCTCCGCAGTGGAATGCACTGTACTTGCCTTCCCAAGGTGGAGCTGTGGCTGTGTTCTCCCTGTGTTCCCAAGGGCTCGGGCACTGTGCCCTGAATGCACAAAGGGAATTTGGTGCCTACTTCCCACTTGGGGGACTGCTGCAATGCACAAAACTCCTGCTACACCATGGAGGTGCCTAAACTCACTCGGCACCTAAAACTTTTCTAAGCACCCAACTTTCTGCTTCTGAGGATATGCACTGTTGCGCCTCTCTGGGCATCCTGCTGCCTTTCTCCCACATAAACTTTAAAGCAGGGATGAGGAACCTAAGGCCTGGAGGCCAGATGCAGCCCCCAACTTGCCTGGATCCGACCCTTGAGGCTCGGGGCTCCCCCCAGCATTGGAGAGTCCATGCTGGTGAGTGGTGGTTTTTTTGTTTCTCACTTGTGTGAGGCTCCTGACTGATTTTTCTGTGGGCCAGTGTCCCCCCCAACCCAAAAAGGGTTCCCTACCCCTGCTCTAAAGCAATGCACAAAGGGTAAGACAGGCATTCGGCTGCCTAAGTCACGTGGGGGGCCCAATCCAATAGGCATCTCCCTCTGGTAAATTCTTACAAAACAGCCCAGAGTCAGGGGAGGACTAGGACCTCCCTCATATGACTCTTTGAGACAGACAGAGAGTGCACAAGCACAAAAGTGACCTGATAACCCAGAGGTTAGAGCACTCTCGTAAGAGGGGATAGACTCAGGATCTAGTTCCCCTGCTCCAATGATTCATTATTTACCCAGAGTTCAACCATAGAGACTAGAAGCCCCACATCAGAATACACCAGAGACCTCACCTAAGAGGCAGCAAAGCCCTGTAAGAGTACTTCTACACAGCACCGTAACTCAAAATAAGATACGCAATTTCAGCTATGCAAATTGCGTATCTTATTTCAATGCTATTTTGAAATAGCTTATTTAATCCGTGCTAAATAAAGCACTATTCCGAAATGTCCCTTACTCATCGTAGAATGAGGTTTACTGGGACATCAGAATAGTGAGGCCAAAATAACGGGCTTGCTGTGAAAATGCGGGATAGCTATTTTGCGGTACTCCAATATCCCGAAATAGCATTGTAGTATAGACGTACCCCTAAGATCCCTTCCCCCCTCACATGAAGGCAGGGACTTAAACCAGGAGTCTCCCACATAGCAAGTGAGTACCCAACCACTGGGCCAAATAATTGTGAGGGAGCTGCTCCCTTTTCCCCGTCCTTCCCGTTCCCCCTTCCCCCCACCCACACATACTCAGCTTCTTGGTAAAAAGGCATAAAGTGCCTAATTCCAAGAGGGGGCTCACAGCTGAGAATTGCTAACAGAGATAGGTACTTCCCTGCCATTGGGATCTATGTGCCTGTGTCTGAGACAGGGACATGGCTTAGCATATGCCCCCATCATTGGCATCTCCCACTGGCTAGCTTAGGGCTTTTGTGAATCACAGGCAAAGGGGCCTGTTTCTCCCCCATTCATTTGGTACCTAACTCAGGCTTTGTGAATTGCAGTGATTTCCTAGGTGCCTAAGATTAAGCATTATGGGTATGTCTAGACTTCATCCCTCTGTCGGCAGCGGTATGCAGATTAGGCAGGTTGACATTGCAAATGAAGCAGGGATTTAAATATCCCGCGCCTAATTTGCATCAAAATGGCCACCATGTTTTGCTGACTCAGCACTTTGTCAGCAAAAAGCAGCAGTCTAGGGGGGGATCTGTCGAGAAAGAAAGCCTTTTTCGACAGATCCTGTAAACCTCCTTGCAGGAGGCATAAGGGATCTGTCGAAAAAGGCTTTCTTTCTTGACAGATCCCCCTCTAGACTGCGCCTTTTTGCTGACAAAGTGCTGAGTCAGCAAAATGTGGTGGCCATTTTTATGCAAATTAGGCATGGGATATTTAAATCCCTGCCTCATTTGCAATGTCGACCTGCCTAATCTGCATCCCTCTGCCAACAGAGGGATGCAGTCTAGACATACCCTAAGAGGCTGTGTCACAATCCCTAACTCACTTTGTGCATTCAGACCAGTGCCTCTAAGAGCTGCACCTCCATCCAACCTCAGCACCAACTTGTGCCTTCAAGGCCCAGCTGAGCCCTGTATAGCAGTATATTTGAAGGGAGAACTCATTCCAGCCCAGCAGGATTGTTTTCATTTTAATTTGTCCATGGATAGAACACCTTTTAAATAATAATAACCACACCGGTAAGACCTGCTGGCAAATAAAGCTCCATACAGAGGTGACCTGCAGTCATTTCCAATAGGTACAACTTTGTTAATATGTGAAACCTGTGCTAGATGCTGCATTTGAGTCAGAGTCACCGGTACACTCCAGTTGCCCTGCACAGCTCTGGTGAGGTAGAACATCTTCAAACCCAGCTGAATCAACCACTGTCATCAAGTTTATGCCTGCTTTGCATTGCTGGAGTAATGCATAGTAGCCAGAGGGGTACAAGGGAATCTGATCCATTAATTATAAAATTAATCTACTGACATAATAATCAACTCTCAAAAGCCCAGCAGATTGGAGTAAGGAGGGCATTTCCAATTATAATATACCTAAATTAATGGAGGCTGTATTTGGGGTCTGAGTATCCTTGAAATGGCCCTTTTCATTTTCAAGTTACCAAGACATATATGGTCAAACCCAGCCTGAAATAAATAGGTACAACTTGGTACAACTTCTGTTGAAGTCTCTGGTTCAATTCAGCAGTAACTCATACTGATTTAAGTCAAATTCCAAGTGTAAGTTGCTGTGTAGTGTCACTTGTTCCAGTTTGACAAATGGGCTGGTCTCTGGTCTCATTTATATGGTATGGTCCACTGTAACCCCAGTGAATGCAATAGTTACTCTATATTTACATGGTATAATAATAAGCAAGAATCTAGTCAACAAGTGCAGGTTTTGCTACCATTACATCATGTCGGGATTTGACCATAAAATCTAGAGGCAGGAAAGATCTACTATGTGATGCAGTCCATCTCCCTGCCATTGAAAGATTATATGTTTACTATTGCTTTGTTCAATCTGGCTTTATATTTGCCAAGTGGTGGGGCTTTCACCACTTCCCTTTGGAGACTATTAAATCTAAAGCTTCATCAAACTTACGAGAAAGTAATGCAAAGAGAATACATTCACAATTGCAATGCTAATAGTGCAGTTGGAAGGAAAAGTTTGGGGGATAGCAGGAGATTTGATTGTGACAGGGATATTCTCCTTCATATTAAATATATACGGTCAAATTCTGGTACCATTGAAGTCAATGGCAAATCTCCTATTAGCTTTAATGGGACCCAGGTTGATAACCAAGTCCCTGCTGTTACCTGCTTTGAATGTTGCTTTACACCTCAGGACCTGCCATTCTGTCTTGTGTCCTTCTGGACATAAAGCTATGATTCTGTTTAATTTGCAAAAGTATATGCTTGTTATTCACCCCAATTCATGACAAGTCCGAATAGAGAAAAAAGATCAGTAGCTGCCACTGCACTGCAATTCGGAGCCTTTTTCCCCTACTCTGTAAAGGACACACAAAACCTGAATGGAAGTTAATAAAAAGGAATCACATGTTTTCCACGGAGAGACCAGATATCCTTGTATTCTCCCCTTGGAAATGTCTTTGGGAAACCCTTGTATTCTTTATACAATTAAATTAAATTAAAAAAAATATTATTTTGCCTCTGAAGCCACATGGGAGTGTAACTCACAGCAAAGATTTCATTAATATGCTGCCTGTATCCTGTACCAAGAACTTCATTGCATTCAACAGGATGTTCTTACCAAACCATTTCCCATCTATTTCTTCCTGCCCTCCTACGAAAAGACTTTTGTATTTTGATTTTGAATGGTGATTTCTCATTCCAGTGATCACTCACTGATCTCCCCCTCCACCCCAATTCCCTTTTGTTTTACAGATTCTCTTTTATTTTGATATAGTTTTTACTGTCATTTTCACCATTGAAATTGCTCTGAAGGTAAAGTCCCCATCTTCTCTACCATTATTATCTTTCACTCATGAGCTTACTAGTTCTCTGCCACTATCTGTTGCTAACACACACACTTGTTTGTATTGGGTCATTCTCCGTACCACTAACCCGATTGTGCTTATTTTTCAGATCCTAGGCAATGCAGACTATGTCTTCACTAGTATCTTTACATTAGAAATTATTCTTAAGGTAACCAATCTGAGCAATGCACGTCTCTCTCTTTCTCTCTCTTTGTATCACTTTAAATCCCATTGTTATCTCCACAGACAGGATTTTCTTTTGCTTTTTAGCTTATTAGTTAGTAGTAGTCTAAGCTGCTCAACAGTTCTTTTGTCCAATGTTGATATTCAAATGGCATTTGTTATTTAAAGCCAGTGTCAGCATGCAGGGATGATTCTTTCAGGAAATATCAGAGCGGGACAAGTAAAGGGCAAACAGGCCAGAAGTGTGCCCTAGCAGTTGCGAATCATTTCAGGACAATAGTACATGTGTACCAACCTAAGAACCATGAGCATGCAAGCCTCTCACATGTGGCGCTCACATTGAAGAGCGACACTGTGTGAACCAATGCCCTTCCCTCTCCCCCCATTTTAGCATGCTGAAATCCAAAGTGAAGCCCTGAGTCCTACACCACTATGGCATTGGTGTTTGGAGCAGCCAGAAGTCCCTTGTGGGAGACAAACAGCAGAATTCCCTGGCAGCCCAGAACAGAAGCTCATTGTTCTGATCTGGAGGAGGAATCTAGAGTACCAGTCACTAAAATGAGGGCCCATAACTGGGATAGGTGCTAGTGGCTGCAAAGCTCTGATCCAGACAGTAAAACTGCCTGGCTGAATAACCCAGTCTGATTTTCCAGGGGAACACCCGGGCCACAAGGAAATGGAAGAGGAAAATAGTTTGGCAATGAAGAAAATAAAAATTCGTTGCCTCTCTCAACTTTTATTTTTCTCAAAACTAATCTATTAAATAACAGTAATCAAGCACTGTGCTGGCTCTCTACATGCACAGTTCACTTGGCAGCTTGTTTTTTCCTCAGTGGGCTGGTGTTGAGCACTGGTGGATGGCAGCATTCTCCTTAGAGCTGCGGAGACCTCATAATTCAGGCAAATAGTACAGTATCCAAATGAGCACTAGAAGGACAGGATGCTCCCTGAATTAGGAACTGGGCTTGGCTGTTTGGCTTCAAAGTACCAAAACCACAGTGCTGTCCAGAGTGGCTCACATTTTCTGCTGTGTGTGTGCCCATTAAATCCAGCATCCACACGAAATAGCATGTTAAGATGGAAAGCAGCTCAGCAGCAACATTACACAGAAGTTTAGTCCAACTGTTAGCTCTCTAAACAAGGGCACCTTCAAGCCATTTGAATTAATGGTAGTAAGTGACTAATGGCCCAGTCCTGCTCGCACTGACATGAATGGCAGGGCACAGCTATACTAGGAAATTATTTCGAAATAACTAAATTTGAAAGAATAATTCCCAAAATAACAACATCAAAATAGCGTTATTCCCCAAGGAAAGCGGGAGTACCGATTTCGAAATAACCAGCCTGTTATTTTGAAATAATGAGCGTGGCAGTGTGGACGCTCCACTTATTTCAAAATAAGGGGGGGTTATTCTGAAATAACTCTCTAGTATAGAGCAGAGCACAAAAGCGCTCATTGACTTCAGTGAGAATGGGGTTAGGTCCAAACCATTTAACTAACAACTCCATTTAACTAACAACTCCATTCCCCTGGAGGAATGAACCTTTTTACTATTTCTGGGATTCAGTCCTAGTCCTACTGAAGTCAATGGCAAAACTCTTGTTAAATTCAGTAGAACCAGGATATCAGACCTGGGCTTCTTCCAGCTTTTACTGTTAAGAGAGCACGGACTGAGCAGAGGATTAGGAGTTAGGACATCCTGATTTCTAATCCTGTCTCTGCTAGTGTCCCGTAGCTTGATCTCAGAGGAATAATTTAATCTCTCAGGGCCTGTTTCTCCACTATCTGGTATCTTGTTCAGTCTTTTACATGAGTACCATGTATGTATAAAGAGTTGCATTGAGTTGGCAAGCACAAATGACTGTACAAAGTTCAAGAGAATGGAGAAATTGGTATATGGGGCAGATAACACTTACCTACCTCACAGTGATGTGATAACATTTAATTAATTAATGTCTGTACAATGCAGTGAACATATAAAGTGCTGTGTAAGCAAAGACTATAATTCTTCATTAAAATGGTATTGCAGTTGCTTTGGTCAGTGCCACAGGTGGAAACAGACACTGGATTATACACTCTGAGTATCTTCCCTGAATATACTGTAATCTTCCAACAGGCAATAAAGAACCACTGGTCATACAATAGTGAAACTCAGCAGAGCTCCCCTTCCTGATTTCAATGGTGTCTTCTTTCCTTCAAGATTGCCATACAAAATACAAGCAGTAAAGGGCATCTTTACCACCTTTGTCATGGCAAGAACCCTCCCTTCCCCCCAGCCAAATGTATCCATAAGTATAAATTCTAAATTGAGACCAGAGTTTATACTTCCTTCCCTTTTGAGTTCTATCTGACTTATTGATTGGTAGGCCATTCCTAAACTTGGGGCTGTTTGGTGAATAAAGTCATGCGCTGGATCATGCTTCAGCGCTCCTTTGACTGGAATTGCCATGGGTAGCCAGGGCTGGAAACTTCCAGGAAGTACATTGTCTGAATTAACAGCAGGAGCCAGAGAGCCCATATAAGGTTGTGTATCTTTCACAATTCAAATGGACTGAGTCTCTGATTGTTTTTCTCCTGCTTTGAGCAGCCTGGTTAAAGCTAATCATTTTGAGAAACCACAGTGCTGGTCTCGTCTAGTTATGTTTTCCTCAGATGGGTCTTGCCCATAAAATTCAAATCCAGGTCTAACCTTTCCCAAAAAGATGCTTCCTTTCTGTAGGACAGGGGGAATTTTAAGGCTCCAGAACTGTATTTGTTGACAATGTAGATAGAGAGAGGTCTGAACCAAAACTCCAGACCTAAACATTTCCGGAATTCCCAGAGCTCAGAGGTTTTTAGGCCTGGACTTCTGTTCTGACCCATCCATATTTACACTGTCAATAAATACTGTTCTGAAAATTCTACTTCTTCCACAGAAAGGGAGACTTTTTTTTTTCATAGAATTGCCTTGTTATTTAATAGAATACACCTTCCAGGGCAGGAAATCCCTCACACAAGAAGTGGAATGTTAATGCTCCAAGATTGGGAGGTGCACCTGATTGCTCCTTTTAGTACAGAAGACTTACACTTTGTCTACACTGGCAATTGAGTGACAAAGCTTTTATTGTTCACAGGTGCTTAAATCCTCTCCCCACACCCTCAAAAGTCAAACGCTTTGCCACAGCAAGTACTAGTGTAAACAGTGCTTTGTAGGCTGGAGAGCTCTCCTGCCAACAAAGCAAACTCCAATCATAGGGGGTGGGCTTTTTTGTCAGCAAAAGTGCCAACAGTGTTTACCCTGCCTGACTTTTAGCACCATGGCTGTGTCACTAAGAGCTGTGTAGTGGAGACAAAGCCTTAGTCACTTTGTCCCATGGAATCTTTCCTTGGGATTTGTGAAAAAAGGAACAGAGGAGAGAGGGAAAATATACGTACTTCATTTCTTGAACAAAGTTACAGGGACCAAATGGGCTGAACTTGAGGGAAGCAGGTAGAGAGGACATAGAATTCCATTTCAGAATGTAGGGAATGAACCAAATCAAAAGGGAATTCTGCCTGTTATTTCAACGCAGGTCTAAATCATAAAATCCCCAAGTGATTCAGTTGTTCTTGCTCAGAGGGGAGGAGGTCTCAGCTGTCCACTCCAGATGGTATCGCCCAGGAAACTGTCCCAAGAGACAATTCCTTTTTTTGTGATTTTTTTATTCAGCCTATTCCTGGAAACCTTTATAAAATGCAGCATCTTAGTCATAAGTGCCTTGCCATTGAAGATAAAGGGGGGAAAAGTTTGGTGGCAGAGTTGTTTAGCAAGTATTTACTGTGCTGCTTTGCTATTCCTAAGTGAACTTTATGTTCTCTATATGCTCTAATGCCAAGGAAGAATTACTTTTGGCCCCAAATGAGTACCCTCTGCCCAGATGGGCTAGAGACTGGTTTGAAACTTTTCCTCATATATTCTCATGATAATTAATTCACACTTTCTCCTACTTCATTTTCCTTTCCAACCTGTCCATTGGGGTTTTGAGGTAAAATGACTGCTGTATTAGAAATACTGCCCCTCATTAAATATACACCTTGAGCACAAGCAGTTGGACTTGATCTAAGAGATGGTCCCTGAATAGTTGGCAAAGTGTGTTTGTATCTTCATATGCCTCCCCGCAGATGACCGCTTACGGAGCCTTCCTCCACAAGGGCTCCTTCTGCAGAAACTACTTCAACATCCTAGACTTGCTGGTGGTCAGCGTTTCTCTCATCTCCTTTGGGATCCAGTGAGTGAGCCGTTCTTGACTGAGATGATCCACTGTCTGTGGGGAGGGCGGGAAGGAAGGGGTGGTATTAGATGGATAATGTTGGCTTTTCTGTACGAGAGTTTATTTCTTTTTTATACTCTCCTGAATGACAGTTTGAAGCTTCAGAATTGTTTGTTCCAGACTGGGGTAACAAGTGGCTTGTACTAGCGAGGCTCAGTATAAATTGGGTCATACTGTTGGTAATGATCTGGAGGGGGAGAGACTAGAGATGGCAAGTGAAAACAAAGAGGGCAGTCCAGGGGCTAAGATAAGGAACTGGGAGTCATGAGACTCTTGAGCTCTCGCAGTGTTACTTGAGGAGAGTCTTTGTACCATCCCATGACTCAATTACTCTTCCAGTAAAATGGGGTAATATAGGTCTATGCCACAGAGCTGTTCTTCTTTAATGGGTGCTTGCAAAGTACTCAGAGAGTCTAGGGAGAAAGCTATAATAAAATTATAAGCTGTTGCTGTTATTTCCCAAGCACTTCTTCCATAAACCTGACCAAGCTTAAGGGACCACTTGGTTCTGTTAGTACTTTCTGCCTCATACAGAAGATCTGAGGATAAAGCTAGAGTAATTCCTATATAACGAGAACCCAGCTAATCCCAAAGCAAGTCAGGTAGGTCACTTCCTATTGTTCCTGTAAAAGCTGACAGACTACTACTCTCTTCCAGGTCCAGTGCTATCAACGTAGTGAAGATCTTACGTGTCCTAAGAGTGCTCAGACCACTGAGGGCCATCAACAGAGCCAAGGGACTAAAGGTTAGAGAAACCCTGATCGCCACAAGTAGTTCTTAAGGCCAGAAACCCAGGTTACTTCAGTCAAAAAGCACCAGCCTTTTAAGCGCTCAAGTAGGCTAACAGGCCTAATGCACTTGCTTTGGGTTGGTTTGCAGATAGGCAGGCTGTGCTTCTAGCCTCCTCTCTATCAGCTGGGCCCTTTCACCTGACCAGGAAGGGTATTCATATAGAGATGAAGATCCTGCTGCTCTCTGAGCCAAACTCTGGTCTTTTCTATGCTTTTCTGCCTGCTCACAAGACTGCAGCTCACCATCCAGGGAATCTTTACTTCTTTTCCTGAGACACCACTTTGTGGAGCTTGTAAACTGGGATTTGTAGATTTTTGCCGAAGCCTTGAACTTCTTCCATAGGGACAGCAGTTCAGGATGGTCCCTCCAGTTACTCTTGCCCCTCTCTGTCCTTTGCAGCACGTGGTCCAGTGTGTATTTGTAGCCATCAGAACCATTGGAAACATTGTGATCGTCACCACTTTGCTGCAGTTCATGTTTGCCTGCATTGGAGTTCAGTTGTTCAAGGTAAAACCATTGAGTCCATCCATTCATCCGTCTCACTAAACCATCTTCTTGGGGGGAGGGGAGGAGGTGAAAGTAGTGTGGAGAAGTGCAGGGGAAAGGAAAATGGAGCTTTGCCTGGGGCAGACACCATCCTCAGTACAGTCAGATAGGAGGCCTGGGATAGCAGTAATTCCCCAGGCTCCCATTAACTAAATTCCAAAAGACAAGGAGACAAGGCATGTTGCAGAGGTGACTCATTACACCTCAGGTCCTGAGAACCAGGAGCAGCACTTTGCCAACCTTTCCCTGAAGTTTGTGGCATAACATCAGTAGCAGTGGGGCTTTTCTCACGGAATGGTGTTATGTCCACCCCCATGTCTTGTACAACTGAAGACATTCCAGATGAACACAGAATGTTCCTTCTGTCCACCCCCTTTTGTTTCTCCTTTTATACCCCACCCTTTTGAAACCAGTTATTACTCAGTCCTTCATGGAGGCACGTAGTCAGTTAAGGAAAGAGAAGGCGCAGGCCCCTTGCTACACTGGCCAACCATAATGAAGGGAGATGTCACGCTTCTTCTCTCGTTCTCTCCCAGGGCAAACTGTATTTCTGCAGCGACAAATCCAAGCAAACAGAAGCAGAATGCAAGTGAGTCCCTTTCCCAGGCAGCTACATTTCTCAGCTCCACTCTAACTGGGTCTAATGTGGGAACTAAAAATCTCTCTTGTTTTTTTTTTCCTGCCTACCAACAACAGGGGGTATTATATTTATTACAAAGATGGAGAAGTCAGCAGTCCGACGATCCAGCCCCGCCAATGGGAGAACAGCAAGTTCGACTTTGACAATGTCTTGACTGCCATGATGGCACTCTTCACTGTTTCAACCTTTGAGGGCTGGCCAGAGTGAGTGCCCAGCTAATCAGGGGGGACAAAAGGCTTGGTGATGGGAAGCAGTGCAGCTTCCCCATTCATTTATAAGGGAAAATCAAAATCTAACCATTAACCTACCCTCGTTTTAATTTTCATGTTGCTTGACAACTGCCACACCCCAGTCCAGAGGTGGGTGATGTGCTTCCTGTCGTTCCCCTTAGCCTCTCAGAAGCATTATTAGGTTTAATGAGCATTTGTAAAATGTTCTGATATCTTGAAAGGAAGGTGACACAAAAGTGCAGCAGAGGAGTCGTAGCAGCATTAGTATTTCTGTAGATGAAGATCGTATGCTCCTTGGGGCCAAGTCTATTGTTCCTTTTACCCTTTCGGCTCTCAACAAATACTGATGAGTAATAGAGATGTAGCTGTGTTAGTCTGGTCTAGCTGAAACAAAAGACAGGACTATGCAGCACTTTAAAGACTAACAAGACGGTTTATTAGGTGATGAGCTTTCGTGGGCCAGACCCACTTCCATATTAATATTTTGATTACTACTGATTAATATTCAGATTAGTATTGTTTCAGCCAAGTGAAAGCATTTGTTCCCATTTTGCTCGTTCCAGTTAGATGCCCAGTACCAAATGCTTGGTATTGTGGAATACTATGTGTATAATAGCTCCTTGCTAGGCCAGACTTTATCTGTCTTGTGAACTATACAGGAGGCACATTGTCATTATTTCTAGAGAAGGGGGTGTTTTCCAACAGAGCCACCCCACCAGTGCCAGCCTGATGTGAAATGTGGCAGCATAGGCCTGTCCATGCTGGCCAGATGCAAGATGTCTCCCAGTGCCATCCTGTCTGTGCAGAGGGGTCTGGCATTTCTTTCAGTACCATTCCATCAGGGTGATTCAGGCAAGAGCTATGTTGTGGCCCTACCCTGTCCATGCTAGCCAGGCTCAAGAGCTGTCCTTTGTTGATGCCAGCATGACTTCAAATAGTCAAAAGTGCCAAGATCATGCTTCCTTTCAGAACTCCTGTGAACAGCACCAAACTAGGAACAAGTTCTCAGCAAAGTGGATTATTCCTTCTTTATCTGCATGATGTTAAATGAAGGGGCACATCTTCTGTTTTAGCCTTTTAAAGGTTTAAACTACAGGTAGCCCTTAGCCCACAGCAGAACTCAATAGATAAAAAACAAACAGTCTAGTACAGTGTTTCTCAACCAGTGGTACAAGTACCCTTAGGGGTACTTGAGAGAAGTCTAGGGGGTACGTCAACACAACTGAAATTTGGAGAAAACCGAATTTTTGTTTTAAAATTTGTTTCAAGTTTTACAAAGCTTTATTATTTTTGTACTTTTTACACCCAAAAATGTCATAGCTCGCACGGCTACGATTAAGTTGTTTAAACAAATGTGTTGCAATGGTAGAAAAAATTGTGTGTCTGAAAACTGCAGGTACTTTTTTTTTTAAAGGGGTACTTTATAAAGAAAGGTTGAAAAACACTGGTCTAGTAGCACCTTAAAGACTAACAAAACATGTAGATGGTATCATGAGCTTTCGTGGACACAACCCACTTCTTCAGAAAGCTCATGATACTATCTACATGTTTTTTTAGTCTTTAAGGTGCTACTAGACTATTTGTTGTTTTTTAAGTTTTTCCTATTACAGACTAACTCAGCTACTCCTCTGAAGCTTTTGATCAATAGATAAAGTAAGATCTGGATCTGAACTTTCACAAAAGTTGGGGAGTCAGATCAAGAGGGTTAATGTGTGGTTAGCCCTGTATAAAATTAAATCATTTTTCAATATTGCAACTATTAGAAGTAAATAGCTAAAACTTAGACTCCCACCATGTGATTTCATAGCCCAGTGGGGTGTTATGAGACAATATTATTGGAAATTTTCTAAGTGTCTGCATTGGGTTTCTCTTTACCTTTAGTCTGCTGTACAGCTCCATTGATTCTCACACGGAGGATGTGGGACCCATCTATAACCACAGGGTGGAGATCTCCATTTTCTTCATTATCTATATCATCATCATTGCTTTCTTCATGATGAACATCTTCGTTGGTTTCGTCATTGTCACGTTTCAGGAACAAGGAGAGCAGGAATACAAGAACTGTGAGCTGGACAAGAACCAGGTAACTTATGGCTACATAGTGCAATGAAAGGCACAAAATACAACCAAAAGAAATGCACAAGGGCTAAAATACAGCCAGAGTGGTACACAAATGAGGACTGTGATAAGGGTAAAGCACTCTGCTGTCCCTATTTGTCATCATTCAAGAACCAGGTAAAGGAATTTCTTCTTAAGGCCCATACACAGATGCATATTCTGCTGTAACACTGATTTCACTGAGGTAGCATGAATCTAACTGAGAGCAGAATTTGGCCCACAGGAAGTACAAATGGAGGCTCCTGTAAGTTGAATTTATTTAGATTGTGATCTAAAAGAAATTCCATACCAAATAATTGTCATTGAAATATATTTTTGTACATACAAGGCAACCCACCTACCTTTATTTTTTAATCTCCCCCTTCTCTTTAATAGCGCCAATGTGTTGAGTATGCCCTGAAGGCCCGCCCCCTGCGGAGGTATATCCCTAAGAACCATTACCAGTACAAAGTGTGGTATGTGGTGAACTCCACCTATTTTGAATACCTGATGTTTGTTCTGATCCTGCTGAACACCATCTGCCTGGCCATGCAGGTAAGCACCACAGAAAGCACCACAGTTGTGTGGGTGGATAGCCCTTCAGCTGGAAGGATGTGAAGTCTAGCAGGGCTTTAAGTTGCTCCCCAGCTTATAACTCCCCTGGAGTGAGAAGAAAGAGACCTGACTCTCTTGTTTGTTAAAGACATTGGGCCAAATTCATTCCTGGTGAAATACCATTAAACCCATGAATCTGGCTCTTCTCCTCTTTCCAAAAGGGTACCAGTAACTTAATTCTGCTTGTCCTCAATTTAAAAAAAACCATAGTGAAGTCACCAGTCCAATAAAATGGCCATCCAAAGAACAAATGAATTCACAAGCCATGGGCAGAAGCCTCAGAATTTGTTGAACCCACAACTCAGATAGAAATATCTCCTATAACGCCCAGATCTGAAGTTTACATCTCAATCTCTTTCCCTATTGGAAAGAGAGGATCAATATCCGGGGTTAAAAAAGAAAAGGGGGAAATAGAAGGGAACAAATCACTAGTGCCGTCTTTAGTCTATGTCTGTTCTTGCATTGTTGAATGAAGACTAGGACATTTGACTTTACCATGAGAACCCACCAGATACTACGTTGATTGCCATCTTTTATATCATAGGGCCAGTTTTAGGTTTTGTACCTATGCTGTTTCATAACTAAGTTATTGCCCATTTTGACTGCTCCACCTTTTGTGCAAACTTATATTTGCTCACACGGGTCAGATAATTAGGTGCTTATATTTTCAGCGGATGCATTTGAAAACTCAGCTAGTGGGTTCAAATTCCATCCTTGGATATGTGTTTATGGCAGTGAGAGACAGGCGCATGCAATTAAGGGTAGAATTTGTTTCCGGGAATGCAGTGTTGTAGCAGACTTACAGCCTATTAGGACTACTTCCTTTCCTTCCTGTACACTTGCTGTATTCAAAAGCAAAGCTTTTGGAAGCAGTGCCAGAGAAGGAAACTAATTAGTGATGTAGAGGGCGGTATAGTAGTGTCATGGATTAACTAACTAAGAGACAGAAAACAAAGGCCAAGAATAAATGGTCATTCTCTGTGGCTTAGTCTTCACTTTTAATTGTGTATAGAATACATACATTATACACCTCCCTAGCATGGGTATAAATAGCAGTGTAGGCAGTGAGGTATTGGTTAGGTGAGTAAAGACATACCAGGAGCTTAGGATATATACCCTACCCGTCTCTCAGCACCCTCAAGCAATGCCTCCCACAGTTATGTTTCTATTTTTAGCAGTGTTGGCAAGGTCTTTCCCTGATGCCTCCATCCTACCAGAGCCTTTCACTGCCAGTTGTAGCTACACACCATTGGGTGGATGCAGACTAATTTTCATAGAATCCTAGAAATGCAGTGCTGGAAGGGACCTTGAAAAGTCATTAAGTCCACCCACCTGTGCTGAAGCAGGACCAAGTAAACCTAGACCATCCCCTTAACAGATGTTTGTCCAACCTGTTCTTAAAAATCTCCAGTAATGTAGATTCCACAACCCCACTTGGAAACCTATTCCAGTCCTCAACGCCCCTTACAGTGAGAAAGGTTTTTCTCATATCCAAGCTAAATCTCCCTTGCTGCAGATTAAGCTGCTTATTTCTTGTCCTATTTTCAGTGAACATGGAGAACAACTGATCACAGTCCTTTTTATAACAACGTTTAACACATTTAAAGACTGTTATCAGGGCCTCCCTCAGTCTTCTTTTCTCACAACTAAACATGCCCAGTTTTCTTCCACCTTTCCTCCTAGGTCAGGTTTTCCAAGCCTTCTGCCATTTATGTTGCTCTCCTCTGGACTCTCTCCAGTTTATCCACATCTGTTCTAAAATGTGGTGCCCAGAAGTGGCCACAGTACTCCAGGTGAGGCCTCACCTGTGTCAAGTAGAGTGGGGATAATTACCTCCCATGTCTTACCTACAACACTCCTGTTAATACATTCCAGGATGTTATTAACCTTTTCTGATACTACATCGTATTGTTGACTCTCATTCAATTTATAATCCACTGTAACCCCAGTATTGTTTTCAAAAATACTACTGCCTACCCAGTTAGTCTCCATTTTGTAGCTGTGCATTTGATTTTTCCTTCCTAAGTGAAGTATTTTGCCTTTGTCTTTATTGAATTTCATCTTGTTGATTTCAGATCAATTCTCCAAATGGCCAGAGTCATTTTGAATTCTAATCCCATCCTCCAAAGCACTTGCAACCCTTCCCAGCTTGGTGTCATCTGTAGATTTTATAAACATACTCTCCACTCCATTATCCAAGTCATTAATGAAAATATTGACAAGTAGCACACCCAGGACTGACCTGTGGAACCCCACTAGATACACCCTTCCAATCTGACTGCAAACTATTGATAGCTTCTCTTTCAGTACCACTTTTCAACCAGTTGTGCACCCACCCTATAGCAATTTCATCTAGACTCCAAGAGAATATCATGTTGGACAATGACAAAAGCCTTACTATGACCAAGATATATCACATTTTCACTGCGATGTGTAGCTTCATATGCTGCCACCCAGGTAGACACCACAAATAGGTCACCTCCAGGTTCCATACTAGGACCATTGTTGTTTAATATGTTTGTAACTACACATGCACAACATCTACATTGAAAGAACATTATTAAGGTTGCAAAGTCAAGCGCTCTATATTAGGAAATGGCAGAATTAAGGTTGTCTGTTCGAACTTACTTGGGTCCCCTTGTGCGTACCATTATGATACAGTCTTTACATGAGCACGAATAAGCTTTTCTATGGGCTCCTATGCTTCAAGCCCAAGTTTCCCTCCTTAGTCCCCTCATCCAATCTCCATTCTCCCCACCCCAGATAGCTTCGCCTGTCTCCCTCTCCCTCGTTCCTTGTCCCAGTCCTTTTGCCCAGCCAGCCCTCATTCCTCCCCTGCACCACAGCTCTTTGTTAGATCTCTCTGCCTGCTGCCCTGTTCTTACCTTCCCCTCTCCCCCCACCCCCCGCATACTTGCTCCTAGTCCCATTCTCCTTGTCCACCAGTCCTAGTTTGTCCCCTTGCTCCAGCTCCTCATCTGATCTGTGTGCCCTACACAGTCAGCTGACCTCCTCCCATATCCCAGTCTTCCCAGCTCCTACTCCCAGTCTTTCCACACAACTTCCAGCTTCCTCTCCTCTCAGCTTGCATCCCCCATCTCTTTGCCCATCCATTCCCAGTTTCTCTCCTTGCCTTCAGTCCCAGCTCACCAGACTCTTTATCCCAATATATGCCTTTTCCTCCCCTCTGATCTGATTCCTTGTGCATTCAAATCAATTTCCTCCTCCATGCTGTATAGGTGTAAGCAGAGAGATCACTGAGATCACACGATAGACAGGCTCCCTGCTCTCAGCCCAGCCCAGCCCAGAGGGGCTGGGAGCAGCAGTCACCTAGAGGTCATGTCTAGCGGAACTAGACTCCTGCAGCTGGCCCATGCCAGCCAACTCGGGCTCACAGGGCTTGGGCTGAGGGGCTATGTCACTTGGCACTTGGGCTGTGGGGCTGTTTAGATTTCAAGGATCAGGCTGGAGCCTGGGCTCTGGGACCCTGTGGAATGAGAGGGTCCCAGAGCCCGCGCTCCAGTCCAAACCCAGAAGTTTACACAGCTAAGAAATAGCCCTACAGTGCAAAACCATCAGCTGGCCCAGACCATTTTCTTTGCTGTATAGAAGTGTCCATAGTAATCAACTTCACACACACACACCCCCACATAGTCCTGAGTTGGAACATGCTTAATTGCTCAGTTTGGTTGGTGCTGAACATTCTGGTCAGCACTAGGTGGCAAAGGGATGGAGCATCATAACTGATGATGAAATCTTTGACATTCTAGCTGCTAAAAGTCAAAGTAATCACTGACAAGCGTGTGCAAAGAATTCTAAGTTGGCCAATTGGGGCAGATTTTCCTAGGGACGCCAAAAACCACATCTTTGATGAAGGCCCCTCCCAAATTACAAGTTCCTTCCCCCAATGCCTGGACTGATACTAGAACTTTTCAAAGAAAAGGGCACCAGAATTTTCTTTAAATGGGTAGAACAGCGTATTTTTCCCTAGCCTTGGTCTCTGACAGAGCTGAACTGTTTGAAGCAAAAAATTTTTCAATTAATTCTACCTGAACCAAATACATAGCATGGAAAGTTTCAGCCCAGATGGCTAAGTTTGCCCTAGTTTTATAAGCAACTGAAAACAAGGTCTGATGATGAGATAGGGATGTGAAATCCCATTTAAAATATTAACTGGTTAAACTATATTTTTAATCAATTAGCCTGCCCGTGGCATGGCCCGGTGGGGCTGGTCAGGCTGAGTCAGGTAGGGCCTGGTGAAATGCAACATGCCACAGGCTACTCCAGCCGATTGGGTGCCAGTTAACTGGTTTCCCCAGTAAGCAGGCTGATAAGGCAATGCTTATGGGTAACCAGTTACCCCTTTACATCCATATAATGGGACATGGCCAGCCACCTTACCAATACTCAGCATGACCAGCTCCACCTATAATGATCTGGTAAGAGGATGAACAATGAGATGGAAAAAATTGCAGTAGATACATTATGAGAGTTAGTTAAGACTAGAGAAGACAGGGAGTAACTTCATAGGATCTTAATAAAGCTAAGTGAATGGGCAACATTATTTCGGACAGAATTCAGAATTGCCAAATGCAAGGTAATGCACATTGGAAAGAATCATTTGAACTACTCATATAGATTGCTGGATTCTGAATTATTAACTGCAATTACTCGGGAGCAAGACTTGGCATCACTGTGGACAGTTTAATGAAACATCAGTGAACTATGCAGCAGGAGTCAAAAAAATAAACAAGATGTTAGGAAAGACTGGGGTAGGAAATAATGTTGCAAATGCAATTATGCCATTATAGACATCAGTAGTGCCCCCTCTCCTGGAAGACTGTGTTCAATGCTGCTCACCCCCATGTCAAAAGAGAGAGAGCAAAAATAGATGGTGTTCAGAGCGAGAGGACAGAAATTATGGGATGTATGGGAATACTTCCTTGTGAAGACATTGTAGAGATTGAGACTGTTTACTTTAGAGAGGCAGGAGAACTGATGGGATTGCAGGGACCCTGGGCTATTTTGGGGGGTGATGCCACACTCCCGAAAGGGGCACTGCCTGGTTGGCGCAGCACCCTCTCCTCGCCCCACCAGCCCTCAGGGCCATCCAGAGCGCAGTGTGTGGGGCTCTGCAACAGGCTGCGCAGGGCTCCCGTGGCAATTCTAAAGGGCCTGGCACTCCAGCCGCCACTGCCACAGTAGCAGATGCAGCGGCCCTGGGCCCTTGAGAATCGCCACTCCCCATGGCAATTGCCCCCTTTCCCTCCCCTCCCCCCTGGAGGCAGGTCTATAGAAAGGGGGCATGCTAAAGGTGAACACAATAATGATTGGTCTACAAAAAGTAAACTAGGCACACCTGTTTACACTTTCTCTTTATACAGGGTGGGAAACCTAAGGCCCAGGGGCCGGATGTGGCCCCCGGCTTGTCTGTATCCAGCCCCTGAGGCTCAGGGCCCACCCCCAGCACTGGGGAGCCTGTGCTGGCACTCCAGCTCCCCCTTCCCCCATGGGGCAGGAGCACACAAAATCTACGAGGATGGGCCCCCCGAGGCTCTCGTGTGCAAGGGGAATGTGGGGAGTGTCTTTGTCCTTCTCTATTGGGGGCCACATCAGTGAGGGGTTTGTTGGGGTTTTTTCTGGTTTGGTTTTGTTTTTGTTTGTTTTGCTTCTCACTTGCATGCGGCCCCCAACTGATTTTTCTATGAGTCAACGGCCCCGTCCCCAAAAAGGCTCCACACCCCTGTCTTTATACAAGAACAAGGGCACATTGAAACTGAACTTTCAAACTGACAAAGAAGGAAATGCTGTTTTTAGCCAACGTAGAGTTTACCTGTGGAATTCACAAGGTGTCATTGGAACAAAGAGGTAAGTAAGGTTAAAAATGATTGGCTGCTTATATGTATCCATGGGCACTTTAGACAGGAATTTTAAAAATTAGAAATATAAACCCTCCTGCTTCATAGCATAAGCAACCATTAACATCTGGCACCCCCAGGTTAGCAAAGCAGTTGAACGTATCCTTAAGTCCATCCCCGGTCAGCAATGCATTTAAGAGCGTGCAAAAACATTTTGTTGAACTGGGACCAGAGTTAAAAAGAACCTTCCTGTTAGAACAAGTTCTTTCATAATTGCCTATTATGTCAAGTTCCTGTGAAGCTTCTGGTATTGACAATTGTCAGGGACAGACTATTAGAACATATAGACTGTTTGTTTGGTCGAATATGACATTTCTTATGAAAAGTCTTACAATAAAGAGCTAGTCCTTTTCAAAGGGGGTTGAAACCCTATATATCCAAACAGTCCATTCCTCACAGCGCTTCTGGGATGCTTGTTTTTCAGCATTATGGTCAGAGCTGTCTCTTCAAAGAAGCCATGAATATCCTCAACATGCTCTTCACTGGTCTCTTCACTGTCGAGATGATTCTGAAGCTAATCGCCTTCAAACCCAAGGTAGGTGTAGCTTGAGAATTCCTCCTCCTGTGTGTGGTGGGAGCAAGAAGAAAATATGTAAGAACCTCTACCTGACCCTCCAAAGTACCACCTGGTAGCTGAACTGGGCAGTTACTCTCTGGATTGGAGTCTCAATCTGTGTTTGAAAGACCTTTCCTCATGGAGAGAGTAGACACATGTAAAAAGAACAGTGCCTTTTCAGAGAGAAAGCTCCTGCTCCTTTGTTATGATGAAGTGGTGGTAGTTACTCTACAGTTAAACCTACAGGATGATTCCCAAAAACATCTTCTTATTAGTCTCCAGGCCACTTGTTATTTTATTAAAAAGAAAAGTGAATTTCATCAAGCATGATTCATTTTGAGTTATAGTACTTCGACATTTTTCTTCAGATTTTGGAAAAAATATTCTCATTGGTCTACTTGTGCCAATTATCAATCTGCTCATAGTTCAAATTGGCTGGTAAACTGGGCCTGTGCACTAGTGCTTTGTGAGGACTACAGCACAGGACTGGTTTGGATAATGTTAGTTCTGAATTTAATAATGTATTGTTAATGTTGGAAACCCCATCAGTTCCTGTCTCCAGGGATTATGATGTTCCCAGGAGCTCCACATTCTACTAACATAACTATGCAGAAGGAAAGTTGTAGTTTACAAGCTCTTCCAGCTAACCCAACACAACTCTCAAATTAACTGAGGCCTTCATCATTTTAGTGTGGCTTCTGCTACATTTCATGAGCTCTCAATATGGCATTAACAAAGGTGACAGTCTCCACCATGTGCAACCACCAAGCTTCTCTAGTCTACTGAAAGTTAAAGCATCACCCTTCTTCAGCCTGCCATCCTTTCATCCTCCTTCCACTCACCAGCCCAGTAACTTTCTCCTCACACTCCACTCAAACCAGTATCTTTCTCCATCATCATTTGTAAGTTGGCCCTTCTCTCTCCCACTACAGCACTTCTACCCCATCTTCCACCTTTTTCTATAAGGTCTTTTAAAAGGTAGAGGATCAAGCAAAGTCACTGTCTCTGTCCTCAGCCAGCCCAGAATCTCTCTCCCTTCTCCCATAATTCTCTTATATGTAGCACTGATGAAGATCACAAGCTTCATGGGTTATGTGGGAAATCTTCGTACTTTTGTATGGTCTCAAATGTAATGCTTGTGAAAATTGCCTGTACCTCCAGCTGTACCAGTAGAATTTATAACTTCCAACAGGCAGTTTAGGCTTACAAGTTTGAGATGTTGGCATATATGCTGCTGTGGAAATTCTTCTAAGTCCGACACTTTATAAAAACCTTATATGCATATTATATGTGTAGAAACATACCTCATGGATTTAGTGGCATTCTTCTGCTTAGATCCTTACACTCTTTCAGCTTTGCTCTGAGCTCTGATCACGGTGAGTTTAAAAATAACCGAGAAGATTTCTAAATTAAAAACTTCTCTTGGCTTAATTAATCTAACACTCTTTAACACAGACTCAGACATCAGGGTGTTAATAGAAAGTCTTGAAAGCCAGCACATTCTCAGTTAATGTCCCAGCACCAGCCATAACTCTGCCCCATCTTTGAAGAACAGCCAGGAATGCACCGTATTAAAGAGAGAAACTAAAAACGTGTGCCAAATATAGATCCAACACTTAATTTAATTTTAGAGGAGGTCAGACTAGATGATCACAGTGGTCCCTTCTGGCCTTGAAATCTATGAACCGATACCTTGCGGGGGGATAGTAAAACAGGGCATTTGCCTCCCAAAATAATCAGGGTGAGGAGAAAGAACCTGTTGAAATTGCTAATACAGCTAAAAGCCTGCCTTAAGCAGAATATTAATGCTGATTTATGTTCTGTACCAGTGCAGTGACTCTGTAAATATTGGAACATCAGATGCATTCTGCAATGTAACTCCCAGTTGCCCTCCTTTTTATCACAAAGATGTGACCTGCAAGCCTGTGGAGGTGCCATCATGCACTATTCCATCTTGATTCAAACTGCATGGCAAAGAAGGGTGCCAGCAACTTGTAGAAAGCCTCTTGGATCAAGCTGGATTGCTGCATGGTGGGACTGGTAGTTACTATCTCTGTGGGCCACATGGTACAGCTATAATGTTCTACTCTATTTTATCTGTGTAAATTGGATTCAGACTTCCAGCTCTGAGAGAGAGTAATGCAGCCCTCAGCTAGGCAGTGGCTGAGCACCCACTACCATGAATGATATAAAAAATGAACTACAAATGGGCAGTTATCCATAAGGGGGTTTTCTGAACAATCTCAGAAATGAAGAGCTTTAAGATGCAGTCACCCGCCTCTCCCACTGAAACATCCCCAAATTCTCCAGCAAAAGCTAAAGATGGGATTGTAAGTGCCATTACCTTTTCCCAGGTATGAATGACTCACTTAAATGCTTACAGGGTCTCTGCTGTCGGTGGAATCGGCTGTCATTTCCAGAGCAGTAAAGCCCAAACAAGTCTTCAAATAAACTGCCAGTTTGTTTCAGTCTGAGGGGCTCCAGAAAGTGAAGGAGCTGTTACTCTTTCATGACTGACTGTAGAGGAGCAGGCAACATAGATGGGGACCTGAAGGTATGACGCAGGAAGGAGAGGACAGTAGCGGAGAATTGAATGTGAGAGAAGCATCAGCAGGCCTGTTACAGAACTAAAGCTAGGGAGTTTACTCTAGGGAGCACTCCACTTTCTACGGCTGCTGGTATTTCTGAATCCAGCAAGAGGCACTGTGTATGTAACTACTGCTGGGTGGATGTTGGGATATTGTCACATACCTACTCCTCTCCCAGCCATTCCCTAACACAGTGATGGGCAACCTAGGCTAGTGAGTGGGCCTCATGAGTGGCCCTCCTTCATCCCAGTGGGCCACAAGATGGTCACAACCAGGATAGTCTCCCATGATAGAATAGTTTTGCTAGCTTCACTTACGTGTCTAGAATCTGCAGGGTTTGTGATTGAACCATAGCAGCACTTTGATTGGCTGCAGAGGGGGTGCATAGTCCGTGTTGTGTGCAGTTAGCATGCACCTCACTTCTTGTGCCCTTGCTTTATGTGCCTGTCACTTTAGTCATAGAAGTAGGGAAAAACTACACAGGAGGAAACCAACCGAATCTGGCAATCCTGCATGTGGGCAACGGTAAACAAAATGTCTTCCGGGCCACACATAGAACCCCAATGGGCCGCATGTAGCCCTTAGTCTCCTCTTTTCTAAGATGAAAAGTCCAAGTATTTTTAATCTCTCTTCATATGGGACCCTGTACAGGATCTTTTGAAAAGAGTTGTTGTTTTTTTTCGAAAGAACCGTGTCTAGACAGCAGTTTTGCTTTCAAAATACCCTTTTTCGAAAGAATGCTGTGTCGCGATTATGCAGATGAAGCGCGGGATATTTAAATTCCTCGCTTCATTTGCACTTTCAATCTGCCTAATTTACATCCCTCTTTCGAAAGAGGGATGTAGTTTAGACATAGCTACAGAGACCTGGCTGGGATAATCCACATGATTGGAATATGGGTATAGAAGGGTCCCCATTTATGTTGCCTGCTCCTCTATAGTCAGTCATGAAGGAGTAACTGCTCCTTCATTTTCAGGAGCCCCTCAGACTGAAAAAAACTGGCAGTTTATTCAAAGACTTGTTTGGGCTTTACTTGCTCAGAAAGGATAGGCAGGGAAAACAGGGAGGAGGTGTTGCCTTGTATAATAAAAAATGTATACACTTGGACTGAGATTGAGATGGATGTAGGAGACAGACTTGTTGAGAGTCTCTGGTTAGGTTAAAAGGGGTAAAAAACAAGGGTGTGTCATGTTAGGGATCTACTACAGACCGCTTACCCAAGCTGAAGAGGTGCATGAGGCTTTTTTATAAACAACAAAACCATCCAAAGCGCAGGACTTGGTGATGATGGGGGATTTCAACTATCCAGACATATGTTGGGAAACCAACACAGCAGGACACAGATTATCCAATAAGTTTTTTGACGGCATTGGAGACAAGGCTCATTGCTCAGTGACGAGGGAGAAACAATAACGGGAAACCTGAAAATGGCAGAGGTGCTTAATGACTTCTTTATTTTGGTTTTTGTCAAGAAGATTGATGGTGACAGGATGCCTAATATAGTGAGTGGTAGTGGAAATGGAACAAGTCAAAAATACTTAGAAAAGTGAAATGTCTGCAAGTCCACCAGGGCCTGATGAAATGCATCCTAGAATACTCAAGGAGCTGATAGAGGAGGTATCTGAGCCGCTAGCTATCATCTTTGGGAAATCATGGAAGACAGGAGAGATTCCAGAAGACTGGAAAAGGGCAAATATAGTGCCCATCTATAAAAAGGGAAATAAGAACAACCCAGGAAACTACAGACCAGTCAGTTTAACTTCTGTGCCACGAAAGATAATAGAGCAAGTAATTAAGGAATTCATCCACAAACATCTGGAAGAAAATAAGGTGATAGGTAACAGCCAGCATGGATTTGTAAAGAACAAATCATGTCAAGCCAATCTGATAACTTCCTTTGATAGAATAACAAGTCTTGTGTATAAGGGAGAAGTGGTGGACATGGTATATCTAGACTTCAGTAAAGCATTTGATATGGTCTTGCATGACCTTCTTATCAATAAACTAGGCAAATACAACCTAGATAGGGCTACTGTAACGTGGGTGCATAACTGGCTGGATAACCATTATCAGAGAGTTGTTATTAATGGCTCAGAGTCATGCTGGAAGGATATAACAAGTAGGGTTCCGCAGGGGTCTGTTTTGGGACCAGTTCTGTTCAATATCTTCATCAACTATTTAGATATTGGCATAGGGAGTACGCTTATTAAGTTTGCAGATGATACCAACCTGGGAGGGGTTGCAACTACTTTGGAGGATAAAGTCATAATTCAAAATGATCTGGACAAACTGGAGAACTGGTCTAGGGTAAATAGGATGAAGTTTAATAAGGACAAATGCAAAGTGCTCCACTTAGGAAGGAACAATCCATTTCACACATACAGAGTGAGAAGCGACTGTCTAGGAAGGAGTACTGCAGAAAGGGATCTAGGGGTCACAGTGGACCACAAGCTAAATATGAGTCAACAGTGTGACACTGTTACAAAAAAAGCAAACATGAGTCTGGGCTGCATTAATAGGAGTGCTGTGAGCAAGACACAAGAAATCATTCCGTTCTACTCTGCGCTGATTAGGCCTCAGTTGGAGTATTATGTCCAGTTCTGGGCACCACAGTTCTGGGCAACAAAAATGATTAAAGGTCTGGAAAACATGACCTATGAGGGAAAGACTGAAAGAATTGGGTTTGTTTAGTTTAGAAAAGAGAAGACTGAGAGGGGACATGATAGCTGTTGTCAAGTATCTAAAAGGGTGTTACAAGGAGGAGGGAGAAAAAATGTTCTCCTTGGTCTCTGAGGATAGGACAAGAAGCAATGGGCTTAAACTGCAGTAAGGGAGGTTTAGAATGGACATTAGGAAAAACTTCCTAACTGTCAGGGTGGTTAAACACTGGAATACATTTCCTAGGGAGGTTGTGGAATCTCCATCAGTGGAGATATTCAAGAGCAGTTTAGATAGGCATCTGTCCGGAATGATCTAGAAGGTGCTTGGTCCTGCCATGAGGGCAGGGGACTGGACTTGATGATCTCTCAAGGTCCCTTCCAGTTTTCTTATTCTATGATTCTGTGAACTTATGTGCCTAACCTGGTGCTGGAGCTATTTCTTGCATTAGAGTAAGGATTCAGTAATCAAGTGGTTGTTCTCTGGAATGGCGAACTACAGTTAGTCCAGGATCCAGGTTCACCTCTTAATACTATTCCATGCTCTATAAACAGTGATAGAAAAACAAGAGGTTTCGTAACTAAACACAGCCAGCCCTGGTACTAGAAATGGTTGATCTTTGCAGCAAATTTGTACTTCCTCCTCTTGTGAACAGTGCTATCTCTAATTAGCCTTTTTAGTCTGTATCTTTAGGTCTGCAATGTTTTTTGGAGGAGAGGCATAGATCTCTCAGGCTTTATCAGTGTTATAAGGCAAACTGCCCATCAGTATCTAACCTACTCCAGACAAAGAAGGAATGAAAAGTAAAGGATTTGGTAATAATCAGAGAGAGATTTGGATGATTAGGGCTGCCAAAAAGGAATACATCCATGGTGTTCCTTGCATCTCCTTGCAGCATATTAACTTGCTGCTCTGAAACAAACTCCCAAATGGACCTTGAGTGTTTGTCTTGGCTGAGCCCCATAAACTGATTCAAGATTAGTTACTCTGAACAGGCAGGCAGTTTAAAGAGATGTTCTTGAGGCTTGGGGAACAGGGGTTTTTGATTTTGTGTTTCTAATTTATAAAAACAAAACTCCGGGCATTTTGGTGAGCTTTTTGTGATGGTGCTTCCAGGGTTTTCTAGTTAGAACTCAGAGTCCAATCTGAAATTTGTACATACACATTTGTGCCCTCTGACCACAACACCCCCATAATCCATGCAGGCAGACATGGCATTAAACATAAGGGAACAATTTAACTGTTAGTGCATGCAGGGACATAAATTAGGTCTATAGCCCTTTTCATCATTAGTTCTCAAAGTGCTTTTCAAGGGAGATCAGTATTATGATCCTCATTTTTACAAATGGGAAAACTGAGGCCCAGAGAGGCAAAGTGACTAGCTCAGGGTCATCTAGGAGGATAAAAACAGAGCTAGGAATTGATTGTAGGTCTCCTGAGTCCTAATCCGGTGCTCCATCCACTGGCCACATTGTCTTCTGTAAAGAGGACAGCAGTAACTTCAGTAGACATTTCCCCACTTATGCTACCAGGGACTTTAGCCAGGACCAATAGGTGCCTTTAGCAAGAGAACTCCAGAACTGAGATGGCCTTGAGTCAGATAACCAGCTGCAAACACCCCCAAAGCTTTGTAGGAGTTCAGATCCAGTTAGAAACTCAGAGATCGGTCATTGACTCTATAATTGGCAAAATTCAAGGTCTGAATGTGCACATGCACATATATATGACCTTTGGGGAAATGGGCCTCTGGAAACAAACTTTCCAGCTCTAGCTTGTCTCTGATCTACAGCAGAGTTGTGCGAATAAAAAGCCTGATAAAGAACCAAATAAGTCTGCCACTCATTAGAAACGTTGTCCCTTGGAGAAGTAAAACTCCATACATCCATATGGTCTCCCGCACTCAAGTCCTAAGCCACAGTCAAGGGTTGTATCAGCTGCACATCACCCTCATTGCTGAAGCTTCTGCTTGTTTTATAACCTTATGCCAAAAGATACTAGACAGTGATCCTGATGGACTGTTTGTTGTTTGGGGTTTCAACATTAACACTCTCCCTGTGACTTCCCTTACTCCTCATAGAAGCAGGACTACCGGCATCGACCAGAATGCCCCTCTCAGTTTGAATTAGCATGTCTTCACTAGACCCGCTAGTTCAAACCCTGGAAGATCAACTGTGGCTGCTTCAATCTTATCTGTAGTGTAGACATGGCCCGACTGCATTTGGTCTTTATTATTCCCACTTTGAGCCCTTCACTTAGCATTTATCATACATTTGATACTCTTATTTCCTTTCATGCCTGCAAACTGACTCATTTGTTCTGGTTCCATCCAGGCTACTCAATTTCCGTGCAATTCCTTTTTTTAAACTCAGATCTTTGAAGAGTCTTTCACAAAAGCCACATTAGCTGCTTATTCCTTGCACTCTTCTTTTTCAGAGAGATCATAATTTGTTGTGCCTTGATCATGACATTTTAGGATGCTCCATCTTTGGCTCATGCCACTGAACTTTTTTCATCACTCCATTGACCCATTCTCATGAAATTTCTTAATTTTTGAAATCTATCATTCTTTGTATTGCTGCATTCTTGTAGTCAGAAATATCTACCATAGGCTATTGAACTGGCATCAAACACCACAAGATTTGAGCCCCTTTGGCATATCAAGGATTCTGGCACACGTGGGAGGATCAAATTAAGGACTAATGCATCCATGTCAGAAAAATTAGTCCAAGGCAGGCTTCCCTAATGTGGATGCACTACCTCGATGTAGAGCCCCAGGAGGCACTGGGGAGTAATTACTTTGAATGGCCCTGGGGAGGAGCTATTTTGAAATAGCAGCAGTGGAGCATCCATACTACAGCTATTTCAAAATAGCTGTTTCAGAATAGACATTATTCCTTGTGGAATGAGGTTTACAGAAATTGGAATAAGACATCGGTTATTTTGAATTTATTTCAAAATAACAAAATTGCTGTGTAGATGCTTGCATTGTTATTTCGGAATAACAGCCGTTATTCCAAAATAATGCTGCTGTGTAGATGCACCCTTAGGGTACGTCTACACTTGCCCCCTAGTTCAAACTAGGGAGGCAAGTGAAGGCGACCCAAGTTGCTAATGAGCGCGGGATTTAAATATCCGGCAGTTAGAATAGTCGCTGACGATCGCCATTTTGAAATTGACTAGCCCGATTTAACTTGCGTATGACGCGGTACTCCGAAAAAACCCCTTAACTCGAATTAACTGGTACTCCAATGAGGAGTACCAGTTAACTCCAATGAGGAGTACCAGTTAATTCAAGTTAAGGGGTTTTTCTCGGAGTACCACGTCTATACACGGCAAGTTAAATCGGGCTAGTCAATTTCCAAAATGGCGACCGGCCGTGACTATGCTAATCAAGCGCGGGATATTTAAATCCCGCGCTTCATTAGCAACTTGGGTCGCCTTCATTTGCCTCCCTAGTTCGAACTAGGGGGCAAGTGTAGATGTACCCTTAGTGATTTGCAACAGGTGCCTGAAAAGGAAAAAGAGAGAGGAGGAGTAAGAAAATGGATATGAGGGTCCATAAGAAGAGGGAAAAGTTAATGAACTCCCTTTGAGGATGAAAATGGGGAAGAGACACTGGAATATGAGGAGAGCAAGGAAGGACAAGACAACAGAATGTGAGAACTGAAGAAAGTGAGAGAAGAAAAAAACCATGTATGAGGGGATGTACAGGAATAACAACAGAGAGCTGGGTTTTAGGGAAAGATAGAGAAACAAAAGCAGGAGAGGGAATATTGTGTTTAAACAATGTGCAGAGGGAAGCAGAAAGAATTTTTAAAGGAAGAAAAACTGCACAGAAAGAGGAAAACAAAATGACAATAAGACTAACCAGAAAAGTAAAAAAGAAAAGAGAGAAAGGCAGAGAACGTGTCTATTGAAGTGTGAGATAGAGGAAAAATTTAGGGAAATGGAAATAAAAATAAAAAAAATAATTCATATAACTTTTAGTCTAATGAATGCTATTTTATTTGTACTTCTACGTGTTACTTACGTTCCCTGGCAGAAGTCGCACCTTTTCATATCTGAGGGGCATTGGTTTTTCATTCACAAACTTTCCTGAAGTGCTGTTCTGTTGGGACTGGAATTGAGTGAATACTTTATATTCTACAAATTTCACCTCTTTTTGTGCTTCGGGGGTAGCCGAGTTAGTCTGTTGCAGAAATAAACAACAAATGGACTGGTAGCACTTTATAGACTAACAAAACATGTAGATGGTATCATGAGCTTTCGTGGGCAGAGCCCACTTCTTCAGATGACCGGAGTGTGGATTACAGGTGAAACTCACCCTGGTGCAGGGGTTTGATGCACAGTCCTCATACCACATGAGTCATCACCACAAAAGTGACACATACACCCACTGCACACCACAACCTCCATGCACAGCCAGCATGAAAGGACTGTGATTACTATTCCAGCCCATTGGCATGTTGGCACTGGGTTAGAGGAGTGAATCTGTGAGTTATCATTATCCTCATTGCAAAGAGGGGGAAACCGAAGCATAGAGTGTTTAAGGCCAAAGTCAGCAAGCTGGTTAAATACATGGGCAACTTAAATATATGCCTAATCCCAATGACAGCAATGGGCTTTTTCAAGAGTGTGAAATTAAGTATGTGCGTAGTCACTTTGTCGAAACAGGCCTAGGCGATTAGCCCAAAGTCACACAGGAAATCTGTGGCAAAGGCAAGCAAAACCCTGAATCTCCCAATAGTCAGTCCTGGGCTTTAGCCATACGAGGGTGTGTCTAGACTACAGGGTTTTGTTGACAAAAGTGGATTTTTGTTGACAAAACTATACCTGTGTCTACACTACCGCCGAGTTCTGTCGACATAACGTCGACAGAACTCGTCAGTTTTGTCGACAGCGGTAAACCTCATTCTACGAGGAATAACGCCTTTTGTCGACAGAGTTCTGTCAACAGAAGGCGTTATTGCATCTAGACTGTCCTTTGCGTCTACACTCTCATGTAAACAAAGCGGCTTGCTTTGTCAACAGAACTGGATGTAGTCTAGATGCTCTTTGTCAACAGAAGCTTTGTCAACAGTATCTGTCGACGAAGCCTCTGTCGACAAAAGCCTGTAGTCTAGATGTACCCCGACTGTCTTTCCCTTTTACAATAGACTTTGCATTTGTGATCACCTGTTTGCCAAGGATCAGGAGTGTAATGCGTACATGTTGTGCAGGTATCTGAATATGTGGCCTTTACTGTCAACTGGTATGGCCAGAGGAATAACACTCTTGTCTAGTTCAGTTATGCAGAATTTAATACTAACGTGTGTATTCCTGTGTGTCTAAGCAGCATCTAGCACAGGGGTGGGGAACCTAAGGCCCGGGGGCCGGATGTGGCCCCTGGCTTGCCTGGATCCAACCCCTGTGCTGGCACTCCAGCCCCTCTCCCAGCCTCCTGCAAGGCTGGAGCACACAAAATCTACTAACCAGGGACTCCCCCAGGCCCTGGTGTGTGAGGGGAATGTGGGGACTATCCTTCCCCTTCTCAATCAGGGGCCATGTCAGTGAGAGTTTTGTTTGGGGTTTTTTGGCTTCTCACTTGTATATGGCCCCCAGCTGATTTTTCCATGGGTCAGTGGCCCCCAACCCAAAAAAAAGGTTTCCCACCCCTGATGTAGCACATCTGGGCTGCTTCCATAATGTCAATAAATAACAGTGAAGGAACAACAACTGAGTATGATGAGATCTACAGATAACGGATCAACCTGTCGTAAGCCCCTACCCAGGTACATGAGGTGGGGATCCGTCAATAGACTTGATGTCTCCACTGTGCTCCCTACACATAGTCATTAATTACATCTATGACTGGTAAGGGACACAGTTAACATTCCTTTGCTTAGGGAAATTCCTTCTTGCACATCTAGGATGAGAGGCATAGAAGGGCAGGGAGGAGGAGAGGCCATGAGCCCTTGTCCCCTCCTCACTGGTTCAAGAATTTGGTCAAATGTATCTCAGCGAGCATGTTGCACCTTGCATGCCTGGGGAGCCTTGGAAAGATGGAGTCCAGGTGGAGGAAGAAAGCAGAAATGGGATTAGGGAATGATTGTGCTTCCTATTACAGTCTTCCCTGCAGTTGTGCCAGGGTGGTGTGGATTCACCCCACCCAAACATGAGTCAGTGGCTAACTGCCATTCACGCACAAAGCACATGCGACAGAGCTTTTTGCAGGACAAGAACCAAAGTAGCCATTATTGTATATTATGGTCCCTCTGAGAGATACCATTCTGACTCTGTTCCGTAAAGCCTATTAGATGAAGGGGTCATATGATGAAAGGGAAACCACATTCCTCTTATTTAAACAGCAAGCTCATCTCTCTATATATTTAAAAGAAAATTGCGGTGGGTAGACAGAATGATGTCATGCATCACTCTGCATCCTGCAGCTCCTCTCTCCACCCTCAGCCATGTGGCCTCCTCCCTCCCCCATGCTTGGGTGGGAAGCAGGAGCCGCGCAGCCTCGAGACGGGTCTGCTCTGCTGTGGCTTTGGCCGAGACCAACCCCCAGGCCTCTGAGGGGACAGAGCTGGGCCTGGCAAAGCCGGGGAGGGAGGAAAGGGGCTAGGGCTGGGGCTGGCCTGGCCTGGCCTCAGCCCCGCCCCCATGATGGCAAGGGGGAGAGAGCCAGAGCTGTTGAGGTCGGGGGGGCGGTAAGGGGGAAGAGCTGGGGCTGACGCGACCTCAGCCCGGCCCAACCCCCCAGCAGCTGAGGGGAGAGAGCCAGGCCTGCCGCAGCCAGGCCTCGGCCTGGCCCAACTCTTCTCCCCTCCGTCCCCCCGAGTATCTGGAAGGAGAGAGCCAGGCCTGGTGAGGCCAGGGAGGAAGGGGTTAAGGCCGGGGGTGGCACAGCCTCAGTCCTCCCCAGTGGAGGGATGGAGGAAAGCTGGGGCTGGCCCCGCCTGACGGCTGCAGGGGAGAGCCAGGGCTGACCGCAGAGAGAGGGGGATTTGTGATTGTAGCGAGCAGGGGGAACAGCCCCCTAGTTAGAAGGTACATTTGAAATAGACTAAAGCACACTGAACGACTAATGCTCCAAAACAGAGCAATGTAACAAATTACATAACGGGGGACTCGGGAACAGGACTGCTCTGCTAACATCTTCCAGACTACAGGCCTCAACACAGCAAATAATGCATCTAGTCCCTTATGCCAACATCCAAGGAATCCCTCATTGGTGCGTCCTTTAGATTTCAGTGGGGTTTTTTTAATCAAAGATGACTGTGTGATCTGCAAACCACCAATCCCTTTTGTCAGTGAATCTATTGTACCAGTTGTGGGATGCTGATCATTAGTAGGAATATAAAGGAGAGGAAATCACACGACATAATTACACTTCACAGATATAGGAAGCAGCTGTCCCAGCCCAACAAATTGTGCGGCATGAAAAATATTCGTCAGATAAATGCAACAGAGGGAGCTGGATTGATAACAGAACACAAAGCCTTACACTGATTCCTAGGACACTGGTTCCAGTTGAGCCCTGGTCAGCAGAAATCAAAATGTTTTACTCTGAACATTAGTCAATGTCCTTTGTGAAATGAGCTAGTTTCCTAGTGGACGGGGTCCATGTCACCAAATAAAGCAGCACAGTTGGTCCCAACTGATCTATATGTTGGCAATCCCTGTGGAGAGGGCAAGAGCTGAATGAACATGGAGAATGAGCTCTCTCTTGCCTCTGGAAGTGTTCCCCACTTTGTCATAGTGGAAGCACATGGGTGAGAGATGCAGAGGATTGCCAGTCAAAAACCTTTCAGCAACACAAAATGTATCCTGTACTCTTTGTTGTTAAGCATTTGTAACTGTTCTAATTCTCTGCAGCCAGGGCTGTGCAGTGTGATTAGCCAACCTCCTGGAGGACTGATAGCATTTATCTTTGCCTACCAGATTATCTAAGATGCTGAATAGTAGCTTCGTTAAGGAGGGACCTTTTCCTTCACAGTAAACGTACCCAGGGAATTTGCATATTTCTGCAACATTGTGACAGATTTATTTCCAGTCTGGCACTTGAGGGTTTTAATGTCATTATGAGTGATCAAAAATAATGATATGACTGCACAATGCAGCGGTGTGGGAAGCACAGTATTAGCTATTGCTCTTTATTAATATAGAAAATTATTGACGCTGTGTTAAAAGCACAGTAGGATGGTGCACTGGGGTCTCATTTACAACAGTGCCTGCAGCAACAGCAGCTGCTTTGAAAAGGAACAATATCGGGGAAAAGTTACTTGTTCTTACCCACAGAAGGGAAATCCCAAACCTCAGTTGCCTCAGACAGGCTCATACAAAATGGCCAAAAGTTCTCACAGATTCTCTTCATTTAAAAACAGTGCCAAATAACAGGTATAGCAGGGCCCCATCGACAGTACTTTCTATCTTCTTAGGAAGTTATATGTCAGAGGCAGCGTTGCTTAGGAATAAGACACTGGATTGTCACCAAGAGACCTGATTTCTACCCTCCACTTTGCCACTCGGCAGACTGGCCACTTCATTTTACCGCACTATGCTTTTCAATTTTCCTAAACGTATAATGGGTGTAGTGATACTCACCCTCCTTCATATACACTAAGGCTACATCTACACTGCAAGGTTTTTGCGCAAAAACGCCTGTTTTTGTGCCAAAACCTGCGGCGCATCCACACCTCAAATGCATTTTGGCGCAAGTAAATCGGCAGTAAAACGGCAGAACAGAGGGGGTTTTCTGGTGTAGGTAAACCTCCTTTTACAAGGCATAACTCCTTTTTGTGCTACAGCTGTAGCACAAAAAGGCATGTGTGGATGCTCTGCAGGGGTTTCTTGTGCAAACAGAGCCTATCCAAAAACGCACAGGTGCTCTGATGGCCATTCTGTGAATGGCCATCAGAGCTTTCTTGCGCAAGATGCACTTTGAGGTGTGGATCTGCTTTTGCGCAAGAACTCTTCTGCAAAAGACTTTTTGCGCAAAAACCCTGCAGCGTAGACATAGCTTGAGAGATAGGTATATATGAGCGAGTATTGGTGATGGTTCCATTCTACAGATGGGAAAACTTTACTCTGTGTAAAATCAGGGCCGTTTGGAAAAATACAGAGAGAAAACTATAGTAAACTGAACAGTGTAAAACATATTCATATGTCATATTCATAAGACATATTCATATGTCTAAGGATTGTCAGTTGAGTGTAGGGTTGTTGCAGGTGCCACCAAACAACTGTACCCGCTGTGCTGGACAAGAGATCCAGCCCCATCTCATGGCACCTACATGAACAGAGTCTACATCTCCTCCTAAGATATCTCTCACTGATTCTGGATGCCTTCCAGTCTGTTGCCATTTCCTGGCTAATCCTCCACAAAAAACAAGGAGAAAAGATACTTAATTTCTAGAGACGTGCAGGCAGAAGCCTCCACTCACAGATCCACCATCCCACTTGTTATGGTATTTAAAGAACATGAAATCTACTTAAGAAAGAGGGAAGTGAAACTGATTTTTAAATAACAGAACAAAATAAAACATTCCTTTTCTCATGTGGAAGTAGCTAGGGAAAGATGGACTATGACAGTCCTACGAGCATCAGTTATAAAAGTTAATGACTGATAGCTGTGTCCTTACATGTTGCTAGCAATACCTCAGCTCATAGTTATTTTTTGCAGGGAAAAGCTTCTTTTGGGTCATGATCCCAAAAAATGGGTGCGTCAGCCCCTCCTAAAAAGAGGGAATCTCTTTTATAGCAAAGTCCAACATTTTGTTCTATCCTCCTGCTTGGCTGGTGTCTTGGTGCATTCTCTCCCATACTTATTTGCAGGATCATGACTGAGCCTATTCATTGTAGCCCTTGGGGAGTCTGCCAGTGTAGTTTCTCTCTAATGCAACATGATAGCAAATCGTGCATAGCTGTCAATATAGAGAATGTGATACATACATGCATAGCTACCCATCAAAGCCATTTTTTAGTCTTTCCATCAAGTCAGTTTTCTGACTGGAGTGTAAAATTTCTTGGAGGTTACATCCTGCTACCATAACCGTGGGGTATTCATGATGATGATATTCTTCAAGAGAGCCTGCCCTTTACAGAGCTTCTTTGGATTGAAAGGGTTCCGCCTTGATGAAGATCAAGAAGGCTGATTTCATTGCTTCAGGGGACCAGCAATGAAGAGAGGGGAACATTCAGTTCCTACTCCTCATGTTCTTTTTAGCTCAGGAAGGCCCGAAGCACTGGTGCATGCAGGCTCCTGCTATTCCTTACCTTCCTTTCCCACAAAACTAAGAAGAATCCAATCCAAGAGCAACAACAGTTTTCCAGGAGGTTTTTATCTAGTTACAGACCTTGTTCAGAGTCATTATTCTCCATCCCTTCCCCCAGTGCAGACCTGAAAGCTATTCCTGCCAACTCTAGAGGTGCTTTCACTGCTAGGTGCCATCCCCTGTGATGTAGGGCATTGCCTCTACCTTGCATCTAACCTGAGCTATGTCACAGGTACAATGAAGTCACATATTGAATTTCAGATCCACACATGACTACTTACGTACCACAATGACAGCTACCTAGAAAAAATAAGGTAACTAAATATATGAGAAGTCTTGTGGAACCTTAAAACTAACAGATTTATTTGGGCATAAACAAAAACCCATTTTGTCTGATGCATCTTACACTGTAGCTCATCTTGACCAGTGCTATGTTCTCTTGCAAATAATCAGAGGTCATTTCCCACCTGGGTGAGAATGCAGTTGGTAACTCAAATATTTTTCATCAGAGGAACAGTCATGTTAGTCTGTATCTGCAAAAATGGAGATGCATCTGACACGGTGGGTTTTTTCCCATGATAGCTTATGCCCAAATGATTCTGTTAGTCTTAAGGATGCCTTTAGGGAGTCTTCAGACTCCTCGTTATTTTTGCAGATACAAACTAACACCACTGCCCCTGTGATAATACATGAGTTACCAACTGCACTCTCACCCAGGTGGGAAAGACCTCTGATTATTTCCAAGTGAACATAGTGCTGAATAAGATAAACTGAAGTGTAAGATCTGGAAATGGAAGTCCTTTAACTACAAAACAGATGAAATACAGACTGTTGCAGGGGCAGGCATCCTCAATATTGCCCCTTATTCCTGACCTGGAGAGGTCACCTCTAAGGAAAAAGAGTATTTCAGACTGGATACGTACTTTTTTCTTCTAAGACTGCCAGCAAAGAGGTCTGTTAGAGTCAGTTGGATTAGTGATCTCTCTGTCTTTCTCTCTCTCTCGCTCTTTCTTTGTGAGTGAGAGAGAGAGAGGCGGGGACTCTTGTCCACCAGGAACAAAACAAAGACCAGTTACCAATTTTAGATACTGCAGCTTGTCGAACAGTAATCAGAGGATAATAAATTTTGGTCACTAATAATCTGAACCAGTCTCAGCCAGACACCTAAAAATGAACGTATCTGTGTTCTATTACCATCACAGAGCCATCCAACCCCTGCAACTTCTTTGATTCTGACATGCTAGAGACAGTATGTCTGAGCGGTCCATCAAATCCCAAGGGAAAACCACCCATCCTGCTTTCAGTGGCTTCCTACTGTAGTAAATTTGAGAGCTCATGAATCAGAAGTGAGGCTGGAGTGTTAAATAAAGACATCCAGGTTATTAAAAATGAGTTTTGCCTTAAAAGGATGGGACTGCTTTCTTGTTAAATAACAAAGCACAGAGGCATTTTTCTTTAAAACACTTGGATTTTTGGAACTGATTAAGAAGGTGAAGAACTTGTTTCCTTTCACTGTTTATAGATTTGACAGAGTGCAGGATTTATGTGGCTCCCTACACCAATGACTCATTACAACAAGCAGTAGGTGAATTGAAATGACTCTTTCAAAATTAATCCATCAATGAGTGAGAGCTGATAGTATGCAAATGGGTGCTGCTTTCCTACAGTCTGTCATGTTCTGCAACCAGCTGCACCCCCCAGTTTATTTCTTTTCTACTAGGCACTGCTAAGTTCTGTGATTGCTGTTATGGCTAAATGGCATCTTCATATAATCTGCATTATCTGCATTTGATGTCAGTTGTTATTGTAGCTTTGTGATTTTCTGCAGAATACATGTAATCCCCTCAGACATGCCAGTGACACTGCACCAAGATTCAAATTGCAGAAAAAATATGGTTCAGTTTAATATTCTTCATAAAGAGATGCCCCTTTACCTTGCCACTTTCCAGTGACTGTTCTTTTAGTAAAATCCCAGAGGTGAACCCCACAACTCTGGGGGTGATCTACGCAAATTGTGTAGCTTATTTTGAGTTAATTTTGAAATATGGCACTATCTGCAAAGCACTTATTTCAAAATAAATTGCTATTCTGAAATGTTCCTTACTCCTCGTGGAATGAGGTTTACAGAGACATTGGAATAGCGAGCCCATTACATTTTGAAATAACAGGCGTGCTCAAAAGACGTGGAATAGCTATTTCGGGATACCTCCAGTATCCCGAAACAGCGCTGCAGTGTAGACGTAACCCAAATGGCCTGCAGGAGTTTCAGAAATGCATTCCCATGTTGAACATGAAGGAACAGTGCTAGCGCCAGACTGCGGCAGCTCTGTTAGCTTTGCAGCTCATCAGCAATGTCTGAGTTGATGTCTGTTCCAATCAAGCAGAACTCTGACTTTCGGAATCTATATTCCTTCTCAGGTAGTCATCTTTCAACAAGCCCTCTTTCCCTGCCTCCCATAAACTCCCTCTTCCAACAGACACCTTGCTTAAGACTGATGTTTCTTTCCATTGTCTAGACTTGCAGATTTATTTCGGGTTCTCTGAAACCTGGTCATCTTGTCAAAATTCTTTCCCTGATAGTTACCCCACTTTCTCTATCTCTCTCTTTCTCTCGTCCTTTTTATAGCTTTCCCATTTTTCTGCAGTACGGTAGCAGCTTCTTCCCTTGGGGACCATCTAACCAACATTCAGATCCCATCCATTAAAACACTGAAGCTTTGCTTCACCCCTTATCTACATATGCTTTTATAGTGAAAGGCTAGTTAACTTTTGCAAACCTTGTAGTAAAAGAGCATTGCGTATCTGTGGCTAAACAAAGAAATATCTGCACATCAATTAGCACAAAGGTGATCCTGGAATTTCCACTGAGTTGTGTACTCCTAATCCAGCTGGGATCACTATTCAGCACCCCATCCTCTTTTCCCCTTGGCAATTCTGTGCATGGGACAGCCTGACTTGTGCTAGAACTGTCCCCCACTCTTTCTTATTATGAGTCCCAAGAGGTTGGAAGCTCAGACCTTCAGACAGGCTCTCATGGGCAATTTCTCTGCTGTTAACAAGGCTTCCCAGCTACTGTACTTAGGAGTATTTTCACAGGATGCAAAAGCCATGGTCTCCAGAGATCACAGCGGCTCCATTAGCGTTGAAACAAACCACAGTATCTTGTTAGCTTATCTCAGCAGCCACGGTGATTGGCATATTCATTCTGAATTGATACAGTGTCTGCTCCCCTGCACAAATGAGATTCCGCTCCAGTCAGTCACTGCATATGTATGATCAGGTTTTCATTAATTAATTGATCATGAGGCGATTTGCTTTTGGTTCCTTTTTGGTGGGTGTGGAGAGGGGAAGGAAATATGTGTTTTATTTAATGGTGAGTACTTCATACTCATGAATAACCAACCTGCCCCATACACACATACAAGCTGCATAGATATAATATACTCCAAAAAATTCCCCCAATTTATTGCAATTCCTCCATAAATCCCAGGAGATATGTAATGTGTGGCTGAAGACAAGGTAAGTGTCTCTCTTTAAGAATAAAATATGGTATTGCATTCTAAATGCCTGTATTGCAAAAATAAACAGTGCCTTCAATTCACTTACAGTCTGCCCCTGGAGAGAAAAAATCAAAACTTTCTGGTGGGAAAAATAGTTTGAAATTGCTACCTCTATTTTTGACTGAAAGGTCCTTCTTCAGTCAGGTTGGCTTTCACCAACTACCCTGAGCCTCTCCAATAAGCAATCTGGCTTTGAGAGTTACTTGGAGGTCATAACAAGCAAGTCCCAAAGGGGTCTAATTCACTCTCAATATATACTTGTAACTCTTGACAAAATTACAAGCTGTAATCCAAAGCCAAGCAATCACAAGGGCAGTTTTTAGAAGATGTCTCTAAGACGGATTGGCTTTAAGGAGTGATTTAATTAATTTCCACACAAAAGTGTTCCTTGCACCTTATTTGAAGAACATAAGCAGTAGTGCTCTATGATTTCTTTAGACTGTGTGACTTTACGTTCTTGTTTCAAGCCCCTCTGTTTGCTAAAGAGAGGGGTTAGGAGAGGAGGAGGGAAATGATTATAAAGACATGTATTTAAATTCAGTTCTTACAACACTAAAGTGCTGAGTGCAGGGATGAATACAACTGACCGAGAATCAGTGGTTCCTCTTTATCAGACAACCGATGTGTGTGAGGAAAAGAGGAGTTCTTTGAGTGTATCTTGCACATGGGCAACAGTGGGTCATTACAGAGTGCGCCTCCCCTGAAGATTAAGGTGACAAAACCATGATTTATGACTTTCAAAATGAGCCACTGGCTGACTGAAATCAGCACAGCCATTTGAGGGAAGTATGAGCCAATTTTCTGACATCAGTCACTCCAGTGTAAACGCACAGTAATTCCATGGAAGTTAAAGAAGTGACGCCAGATTGATTTTGATTTAACTGAAACCAGAATCAGGCCTATTCAATTCTGATTGAAAAAAGGAAACTCTGCTCTGAGGGCCAGATTTTGCCCTGGGATCTAGATACACAGCTCCCTTTGGGCCACATACTACTTGGTTATGTCAGTGCAATGCCACTGACTTCATTGATGTTATGTTACTGTAACTAAGAGTATTCAATCCATTGGCTTTCATGTTCACCTGAAGACAAAATTTGGCACCAGTGATCACCCTCTTGTTACACCAGTTGTGAAAGTTGGCTGTTGGGCTGGAAGTCTAGTTACTTGTTAAAAGCAAACTGCCAACCTGGTTAGGCCCAAAATATGCGTTGCTGATAAGTTGGTATAATCTTATGGTGGCATCTCCCAGGTTTGCAAAAGAGCTGTTTAAACCATACAAAGTATCTATTGTTTTAAAAATAAACAGCTACCATTCGGGTGGACCCAGCCCCAGACAATCAAAGTGGTATGAACTTTACCCCGTTGCTGCATAAAAGCAAATTCAGGGTGCCTATTTTCAGAGCTGTTTGGAATCCCTCTGAAATCCTTCATGGGGCTGGTGAACACAGAGAAGAAAATGTTATTGAATCTGAACCTGAAAATCTTCATTATGTGAGCTGTGGTCTCATGAAGAAAAGCTGTAGGATGGGGCCCATTGTCTTCTGCTATATTCTCTTGATTCTTCAAGTGCCCTCAGGACTGAGATCATGTCAGGTCACACAGGCACCTTCTTGCAGCTCTGTGTGATCTGTATGTGTTTTTTATTTATTCAAAATGTGAGTGCCTTTGCATTTTAATCTGCTATTCTCTCCCTCCCCTTCTCCTTGGAGAAGTCTAATTACACTTTTGTTCCAGGTCCATCTGGTTGCTAGAAATGCTGGAGATCACCGCTGTGCTCATTCTAATATTTGCTGTGTATTTTCTAGGCTGGATGCTGAATAATGATATTCCCTAAATTTGCTTTTGCTCCTTGTTTCCTCTCCTCACATAGCAGACTGTGTAATATGGGATATCAAGTGAGAAATTTACACTCACTGGGTAGATTTTTTAAGAGTTCGGGTTCTGAACAAGCCTGTTTCATGTTTGCACACAAAAATGTTCACTGTGTTTTTCAGAAAGGGTTTCTTTTCTTGTTTCTCTTTCCAAAGTCCATTCTAACAGTTCCCCTCACAGCAACTGTCTGGTGTGTACTCAGTCGGAAAGTGGGGTTTGCATGTTTGCTTGTTCTGCCCAAAGCATGGCCCATAAATGTGAGACTTCTCTAGACCAGAAGAATCCATCTGGACTGTCTTTCAGAGATCAGAAGGGAATTCCTAGCCAGTGTCTGACCCAGATATTGGTTGTGCCCATAACAATCTCAGATTCCCAAGTCTGGATTTTGCATTGTCAGTGGTGGGGTTATTTTTTCTCCCCTCTTTTCTTTCTGCAATGCTGACTGGGAACTCAGGCTTACACTTTATCCATGACCTAACTTTCCTGCACTAAGAATAGCAAGAATAGTGCAACTTGGGTTCAATATCGCTGGAAACAAGCCACAACTAGGAGACTGGACGGTCAGATTAGTCCATCCTTCCACAACCAAAATACATAAAAGGAATACAGGAGTTCCTGTTTGTTTGTTCCTAACATTGAAGAAAAGGGGGAGCTTGTAGGAAAGGGGAGATCTTGGCAAAGATATTTTGCAAATTTTGATGAATTCTCTTGAGAGTAAATGTAAGTCTTTGCTCAAGATATTAATCTGAAAAAGAGACAGACAAACAAAAACTCAGCTGTCAGGCTGAATAAGGACTTTGTAAGCAGTGGAGGCTGGTGCCACGTGAAGATTGTTAGGCAAATTGGACACACAAAGTTGCCATCAGCATCAGTTCACAGAGTGAGAAAAAAGATCATAATGTCTTTGACTTAAAGCAGCCAGAGCTGTGGACCCTCCACTGGAATGTCAGGAGGCAACAGGCAGGATCTCATAAGGAGCTTGGAGAATAATAGTAACATAAGAACGGCCATACTGGGTCAGACCAAAGGTCCATCTAGCCCAGTATCCTGCCTTCAAACAGTGGCCAATGCCAGGTGCCCCAGAGGGAATAAACACAACAGGTAATCCTCACGTGATCTCTCCCTATTGCCCATTCCCAGCTTCTGACGGACAGAGGCTAGGGACACTTAAGAACATGATTTTGCATCTCTCTTACTAAGAGCACCAGTCTGCATCGATGCCTTGCAAAGAAGAGCAAAGGCACAATCAGTAGAAACTGGCTAATTGGTGCCTTGCAAACCCACAAAGGGGATTTGGGCAAAGAACCTAACATGATAAGCAATGAGTTGTGAAAGGTCCTTCTGCCTCATCTCCTGGTTTTATCAGGCCCCTCTTCCTCTTTTCTTAAGAGAAACCTGGCCTTTCATAGCCCCAGCACAGCCTGAATATGGTCCCAGTGGCCATTTCACATTTATAGCGTGGGAGTGAGTGATTAGTAGAGAGAACCAAGGGTCAACATTTCTTTACTCCCTTCCCCAAATTACAAAATCCAGGAAAACCAGCACAGTGGGAGATATTAAGTGACTTGGAGGAAGGTGGTTCTGACACCTGAAGGACTCAGTCCTGCAACCCTTACTCACATGAGCAGCCCTGACTCAACCATGACATCCAGTTGGCTCCAATGGTTACGTTGGAGAAAGGACAGCTCACATAGGGGATGCAAGAACTGATCTTTGGGCTCTAACCCAGTGCACAAATTTAAGAACAAACTGCTTGAGGTATCAAGGCAATAATTCTAATGGTAATTTTGAACTGTTTTTGTCTGTCTAACATTCCTTTTTAATCCCCATCCTGCCTGCCCCTTCCTTATGTAGGGTTACTTTAGTGATCCTTGGAATGTTTTTGACTTCCTCATCGTAATTGGCAGCATTATAGACGTCATTCTCAGTGAAACTAATGTGAGTATTACTCTACCCTTCCCAGGATACCACCACCACCACCTCCTCCTACTCCTCCTCTGTTTCCTTCTCTCTCTCTCGCTCTTTATTCTGGTATTTTTCCCCCCTCTAGTCATGCTTTTATTGAACTTGCCGTCGTCCTTCTCCTTCTCCCAGGGAAAAAAAGGAGGGGGAAACGCCTCCTTCTTTTTCACTTGTCATAGCACACCTCGGCTGTGACTGGTGAAAGTGCACAGAGTTTGGGGTGTGTGTGCTTTTTTTCCCTCCAAAGGGTACACATGTTTGAGTGTAACTTTCTAACTAACCAGGCTTTTTTTGTTGATACCCTCCATCATGTGAAACTTTACAGAGGTTTGAGCAGCCAATACTATAAAGTGGTAAGAGACTATTTAATATGCCCACGTAACCTCTTTCTTTTCTTATTTTTTTCTCTTCTCTCCCTCTTTCATGCTTTTTTTGCTTTTGTTTTATTTTATTTTATTTTTTACCTTTTTTCCTTCCTTCCTTTCTTTCTCTCTCTCTCTCTCTCTCTTTTTCTTTCTCTCTTTCTCTCTCCTTCCTCGGCTTCTCTGCCACATGCAGCACTATTTCTGTGATGCATGGAATACATTTGACGCCTTGATTGTTGTGGGTAGCATTGTTGATATAGCAATCACCGAGGTGAACGTAAGTAGCTGGCGTCTGTCCATGATCGTGCCTGCTCTAACATTCATTTGTCTTTCCCGGTTTTCTTTTTGTTTCCCTCCCCCACTTTTTATTTTTAAGGATTGTTTTCTGTTCTTTTGAAAAAAAATATTGTTTTTGTTTGTTTTTACTTTTGGAACAACCTAGAGAACCTTTTGACTGTTGCATCATTTTCTTCCCCTCATAATCAGCCTGGCATGAGTAAAACTGTATAGCAGGAAAATCAGTGGGAAATGTGGAGTGTAAGTGAGAGTGAGATTTGTGCCATGGGAAGTCGCTGGAGTAGTGATAGCCCAGGACTCCCTATGGCATTGTGATACTTTCCACTCCACAGAGATCTAAAGGTAACTCTTTCGAGGTGGAACTGTGGGAACCAAATCTAGAATCTTTTGTGTCGATGCCCTTTTGGCTTCCTCAAAAAAGACTGGCATCTCAATAGCCACAGAGAAACCTGTCCATTCGTTTCCTTTTTCATTTGTGATGAGGTAGACTGGGTAAAAAAATTCTCCTATTTTACAGGGTGGTTTTCCGCCAATGTTTTTGTTTCCCCGCCCCTCCAAAAATATCCATAGAAAATGTATGCGGCCATGTCTCATTCCATTTTTTAGTGCACACCTCACTAAATGTACCACCACAACTAGCATTAAATGGCACCACTCCTGGTTATATCAGCAGAAAGGCCAAGGATTAAATGGGCCCTGGAGACTGAAATGAGTAGCACAGAGTTTATAAAGAATATATTTTTATCAGGCAAACTTTATTGCTTTTTTGATGGGATAGGGTAGAATTACAGAATTAGTGGATGAAGGAAATGTAGGTGGTAGAGGACATTATATTTAGATTTGAGATAAGAATTTGATTCATTAGGCCAGCTCCTACTGAAATAAATGCAGAACTCCTGTAGAATTTGGTGGGAGAAGAATCATATTTGGGAACTTAAATCAAGATGACATCAACAGATACAAAGTTATGGGGATTGAAATCTGGCTAAAAGATCATACAAATATCACAGCATATCAAGTTGGGAGGAGGTCTCTGAGCCCTGCTCTACACTAGGGAGTTATTTTGAAATAACCCCCCTTATTTAGAAATGACAAGCAAAGTGTCCACACTACTAACCCCATTATTTTGAAATAACGGGCTTGTTATTTTGAAATAATAACTCCTGCTTGTCATGAGGAATAACGCTTATTTCTAAATTTTCATTTTGGGAGTTATTATAAACTAACTTATTTTGAAATAATTTCCTGGTGTAGACATGCCCTGAGAGTACCATAGGTTTACCCTTATTTAAGGTCTTCATCAATTATCTGGAAAAGGCAGTAAGTAATACATTAATGAAATGTGCAGATATGCTAAATGAGTGTGAGTTTAATAAACAGGACAGAAAAATAATACAGAGGGACCTAAAGAGTTTAGAAACATGGACAAAAAATAAGGAAATTCAATTTTGAGAAACCTGAGAAGCAGAAATCCTGCAAAAGGGTGTTAAGGAATAGCAAATTGGACACGAATGTGTAATGTGCTGTGGCAGCAGAAAAGGCCAATGCAGTTTGGAGTTGTATATGTACAGTAGAGGTTTCATATCATGCAGCAGAGACGTTAATAGTGCCTGGATGTGACTTTACCTGGGATGCTGCATTAGGTTTTGGGCACCCTGCGACCAGAAAGATGCCGACATATTGGAGGGAATTCATAGCAGGGCAGCTAAAATAATTAAGGAAGTGGAAAGATTCATTTGTTTGAAGAAAACTTAAGAGCTCTATATGTTTTGCTTGTCAAAGAGACAACTAAGGTCTTGTCTCTATGTTGAACTCAGTGTGGGGCATACTAACTGGTCTGCCTGGTCCTTGCTGTTGAGCACTAGAAATTCCATACTGCTCATGAATGTAGTCCTGTTTCAAATATTAGGGAGCTTTTAGAGCACATCAGCAGGGGCCACATGTGTGAGTTGATGCATGACATGCTAGTGTGCATTCGTATTTGCCCACTAGCTGGTTTGAGCTAAGACATCTTGTAGACAATCCCCAAAGGCAGCATGGAAATAGTCTACCAACACTGCAACAGAGCAATCCTCAAACATGGGGAGACATCACACAGCATAGGTGTGGGTATTCCTCTCTACACACCCTTTTTTCATGGATGGCTGCCCCTTAACCAGGAGCCAGTTTCGAGTGAATGGCATTGCATCCTGCAGTGCCACTCAGTTTTAATATGTTTTGGTTGCTTGGTCCTCCCACCTTTGCAATCCTTCCAGTGCCCCTGGCATAGGGTGATAAAAGGGGAATGGCTAGAAGTAGTGAGGTGGGAATTATGCTAAATATCAGGGGAAAGGTTCTGGCTGAGAGATTAACCTATGGAATAATCTTTCAAGTAAAATGATGGAAGTTCACTCATTGGGCACATTTAAATCCTGCAGATGTGCTAGAGGGAACAACCCTGCACTGGAGAGGAGATGGACTCAGTTGTCCAACGAACCCTATCTTTTCAGTGTAATTCCCATGATTTTATTAACTATCTTTTCCCCATCTAGGACAAAGTTTGAGGCACATTCTCAGAGTATTGTGGGAAAGCTCGTTATTGTTACTCAGGCTGCACCCGTTCTATGGATAAACAGAGGTCTTCAGTCTTCAGGGCTGTCATTATGATATGATTCATTACCATGGAATTGGTACATGAAAAAAGGAAAGCATACACCACACATTGCCCCCTCTCTGTTCCATACCTGTTTGAATTCAAACGCATTTTTGTTTTCAGTCTATCTCCTAAACCTGTCAGCTTTGTACTTCAAAATATGAGGAATGGCATGCCTCTGTAAGTCCATATCTCTGCAAATAATTGTCTTTCTCCACTGAGAAGGCGCTTTTGGCAGCCCTATTGCCTGAATGGAAAGTACAGATGGCACTTAGTGATGGTCCCTGTGTCCCCTCTAAAGAATTCTCTCCTACTATACAGTTCCCACAGATTTCTGCACATGTCTTTTTGTTACCTGGCATGTTTAAATCTTCTCTTTTTATCTAGGCAAGTCCTTTGCTATAAATTCTAACATTTGTTACTAAAAACATTAATCGTTTTTGCACAATCTTTTGATGCACTGATAAATAAGCAGCTAAGGATGGAGTTTGTTCTGAAATACTTGAAATCCCCTTGCACTTATAACACTGTTGAGTAAGAGAATGTGTTGTATGTCAGTTTGTCCTGTCAGATTCCCTTCCTGCTAGCAGCACTTCATATACTACAGCTTTAGCAGATGGGCATTGGAAATAACAGCCCACAGCAAACAGACAGTTGTTGTCTTCCCAAGAAGTGTGGATACAGTTTATTGATGCAGCCTTCCCCTTCTCCCAAGGAGCTTATTGCTTGCTCACTGTCTGTGGGTCTGAGCAAAACCTACCTCGTTTGTCTGTATACTGTCTTGTCTTGTTCCAATATACTTGGAGTCTGAAAAAGTAAGAAACTCTCCCTCCCCCCCACACACACACATGCTTCACTAGATAAAGAGTTGTAGATGCTTTCATGATCAGTTAAGGTGTTTCTGCCCACCTGATTAGCAAGTGACCAAGCTGAGTTTGAGAGAGGTTCTCAAAAGATGCTGCACTGAGGGCTAATGATAGCGTCAGTGTCATCATTTCTTGGAGATGAACATACCTGGCTTAGCTTATTTTAACCTAAGAAATTGTAGATGTGCGGCCATGAAAAATCCATGAATTCTACCAGAGACCTTCCCACGCAGACCAGATATACCTAGGAAACACTACCACACTACAGCAATAGGTGCAATGGAAAACCCTAAGATAGATCAACAGGTGCCTCTGATTGTGCATAGCTTTATGCTCACATTTGTGTGGGCAACACTTCAGGCACCGATTTTCTCCTTGGCAATTTTTTTTTAAATTGTTAAAAGAGAAATTCCCAGATAAAAAACGTTGTTAGGAGGGTGAAGAGGAGGCTTTTGTGAGTGTATTCCTTGGGTTGTAGCGTATGTTCCTGAATGCGTTTGGGTAATGCGTACGTTCACTGCGTGCATGTGTGTGTGTGTGTGTGTACCGGTAACCCATTTGTGAGTGTGTTATAGGTCTCCCCACAGTCACTTGGCTTTTTATCTCATGCTGTAGTAGCTCATATTTTTAGCTTTCAAGGTCCCCACTTCAGTCCCAGATATGTCAACCAAGAGGGAGGTTATCACGCACACACACACATATGAGTGTGCATGGTGGTTGATGGAGTTGTGTGCACCTTACTGTAAGTGTGTGTGGTGAGGGATGTTTTGTATATATCTGAGTATATGAACACACATTGTCTGAGGGTATGTGTATATCTTAATCTGCACATCTGTTGGAGTGTGTTTGGGTGGATGCAAATATCTGAGAGCATACGTACGTAGGCATGTTTATCTCTATGCTTTTAGGTGACTGCACACATGCATGTATATCTCAGTGTGTGCGCATGTTTGTTAGCATGCCTCTGGTGTTCAGGTGCATTGTAATTAGAAGATGTGTAGGTGGGTCACAATCGGAGGTCCTACTCAGTTTTTTCGCAGTCCTTATTCAAGTAACCCCCCACAATGAAGCTCTCTCAGTGACACTGAAATTAATTCATTGCTAGTTCACAGTGCAGCAAACTGAGCCCCACTGCTCAGTTGAACTTTAGAATGCACTTCACTAAACACTCTCTTGGATATACCATTCAGAGACACAGGGTAGATCTACACAGCAACATTATTACGAAATAACTAGCATTATTTTGAAATAACTTAGTCTACGCAGTAGGCAGTTATTTCAAAATAATGTCAAAATATTGTCAAGCTGGAGGACTTCTTACTCCAACTCCTGTAACTCTCATTGTATGAGGAGTAAGGGAAATCAGAGGAAGAGTGCTCTTGTTTGAAATAAGTGCTGTGTAGATGTTCCCAATTTCGAAATAAGCTATTTCAAAATAAGCTATGCAATTGACATAGCTCAATTTGCATAGCTTATTTAAAGTTAAGCCCTGCTGTGTAGATGCACCCACACGGACAGGTCTCATGCCACTCACTATGTGCAACACGCGCAGAGTTAAAGATCTTGCAAATGACAAAATTTCAAGTAGTGATACAATTTCTGCCGGATTCACTTTTAAATTGGCTTACTTTCAAGCCCATTATGTGACCACGTTTTCAAAACTTTGCCTTCAAGTTTTAACAAATGTTGCACAGCTAAATTCTTTCCCACAAAATGCTTTAAAATATATCCTTGAACATTTGATTATTTCAGTTGCCTTTCATAGCAGATTGTATATTTTGGCTATTCCTAAGAAGCAACTAAACATATTTATTTACTTACCTTTTAATTCTGGTATTTTAAAAAAATGAGTTTCAAAGCAAAAGCCAGGTCTGCCAAATTTCAGCCATCAGTGAATGCTAAGACCGAGTTCCTGTTTGAGGCTAGAAATTAGAACTTGTGGATTTTATTCCCTGCTCTGGTATACTTTGTGACCTTGGATTTAAGAGCGCTATACTTTGATTTCCCTGTCTGTAAAATAGAAATAGCAATATTTACCTAATTTACAGGACCATTGTCCTAAGGGTACTTTTTACAAAAGCACCTTGTGATCTCAGAAGAAAAGCATTATGGAAGTAAAAATGATTAATATTGATAATAAGGTCAGGCATCTCTACATTATAGGAAAGGAAATGTTACAGGGGTTGAACAGAAGCTGGGGAATTTGGAATTCATTGTCCAAGAAGTGGTCATGGGGACAGATTTAGTTGTCCTTACTTTCCAGATCAGCAGATACAATCTAGTATGTGTTGCTCTTTCTTCTTACTGAAGCTGCCTATTCCCTTACTGAAGCATACTAGCCCTTCCCTGGGTGAAGGAAGTTTCTCGTTACTCCTTACTGGGTGATATTGGACAGGAACTGTTGCACTGTGTTACTGTGCCCAGAGTGATGGAAAAAGACAGCCAGGCCTGAGTCACTGAGAAAACTACTCACATAATCTCCTCCCCCTCAGATTTTAGTCAGAGAAAGCAGCTGACACATCTTTGGTCCTCAGAGTCCTTCTTCCTTTGTTCTATTCCCCTTCATTGTCAGACAGCTTTCTGTGGCAGGTGAATGTTCATTTGCTGCAGAAGCCTGTCTCACAGCAGGACATGTTTACCTGCCTGGGCTCCTCTGGCAGAGCTACTACCCTTAGCCAACGAAGACTTTGTTCCATTCTTTGAACACATTGGGCAGTTTGCACATGCACACATGTTGAAATTGCATAGGCATGCACCGATTTGAATGTATCCATTTATCATGCTCCGGTGTGGGTACTTGTAGCCGTTGTTGTATTTGACTGTGTCTGCCTACGTAGGTGGGCTGGCTATGCATTTATTTATGCCCACCCACAAGTCTTTGTGTCTGTGTTCCTGTCAGCATTCTAGGACACGTTGGCATGTATGATTGTTCCTGTGTATGTCAAAGTGAAATAGTGTCTGAGGGGTGTGTGGTTGTGACTGGGCAATAATGTCTGTGTTTATATCCACATGGCGATGCCCATCAGTGACCATGAAAATAGTAGCATGACTGAGTGTGTCTCTGTATGCCAAAGTGTATACAAAGGAAGAAGTACCAGAATGGGAGCTACAGAATATTAAGCAGCAATGTGACTAATATGTATGAAGGGCTCAGCAAGCTACCCACTGAAATGTCCTGGGTACAAAATAAGATGAGAAGGGGTGTATGTGATATGAGTGCTTGTGTGAATAAAAAGGAAAGTCTTTTCTCCACATGTAGATTGCCCTCCCTTTGTAGAAGTCCAGTTTTGCCAGAGAGCAAGCAGGGTGTTGAGTGCTAAAGCTGAGGAAAAGTTTCCTAACTCGGAGGGGGAGAAGGAAGGAGAGAATGGTGAGGTATGATTTCACTTGCTAACCTGTTGTGCAGCCTCTGGGAACTACAGCACCAAATTGCTCTGGAAAATGACATCCCTTGAGGAAGTATAGAAAAAGCCAAATAACTACAGGCCTTCCACAGGTAAACTTCAACCAGATCCAACACACAGCACCACCACTTCTTCTCTAGTGACACAAACACTTTGATTCTCTGCCTCATATTGAGGAAGGCTCAATGTATTTACATCTTGATGTAGGCCTAAGAAGTAGGTGGTGTTATAGAGACGTCTGTAGAGGGTCAACAGAGGGGCATAGCTTTGTTGGCTTCTGGCTTTAAAGAATTGATGAGATCAAGTACAGTACGGACAGAGACACCCAATTTTTGAAATTCTAGGGTTATCTGAGGATCGTGCAATGATTCCTCCTTTAGTCCCTTGGTTGTGAGTAAACAGCATCCCTTTAGAATCATCCTGCCTTTGACTCCAATAGATTTTACATGATTATCATGAACTCTTGCTCCCATTCTCTGGAAAATTTATGACACAGCACATATTCAAGTTTCCCTTTTCCCTTCTCTCCTGCACCCTTCTCTATATACCTTGCCCCTTCCTTTCCCTCTTGCTCCCCTCTACTTTGTCTCCAGCCAGACCAAACTATACAAGATTATTTTCACCCCCAAACAAGAATTTGAAGGCAAAGAACTAGTGGCTTAAATCCTGCAGTCTTTACTCAGGCAAAACTCCCACTGGGTACTTTATCTGAGTCTGAATTGCAGCATTTGGCTCTTCCTGACTAAATTCTGTAGAAGCCCCACCCCTGCAATGGGAGCAAGGATTGGTGGAAGGACGGCACACATCTAGCCTGCACTTCAGTTGGGACTTGCATCCATCTCTGTCGCTGCATCTGTCCATCTGTCTCTCTCTTTCTGTACCTGTGCCTGGCTGTTACTCTCAGCTTCCAAACCCCTTTGCTCAGATTTTGGCCATCAGGTGACACTGGAAACAAATCTTTGTAATTCTGAGAACTTGCACAAAGTTTCTCAAGGAGGGGAGATGTTGACATATCACTCAACCTTCCAAATGCCATGGGGGAGCAGAAGCTTCCAAAATGTGTAGCAAAGGGCTGTTGAAGCATAGCAGCTTCTGTTGGCATCCTGTGTCGACATACCCTTCTTGTTGCCATCCTAAAAGTTGTACATAGTTTGATACATACCTATATGTGTGTGCGTGTTTATGTGCATACAGAGAACTTGTTTTATTTTTGTAAAACTGCTCAGTAAAACCAATGACGGGGGGTTGTTTGTTTAGAATTTTTAAAAATCATTTATAGTGGTTTTTATTTCTGTAAGACATTAACGCCTCGCTGTGGCCCCACCTTCATTACAAAAATACCTATTGAAACGTGGCTTTGGCAAACCATGGTATAACTGGAGCAGTCTTCTCTCCATGGGCGCAAGAAAAATCCAAAACCATGTTCTAACCCCCTGTTTAACTTAGCCATTTACTATTGTTAAAACATGAGTTTGTAACATGGTTTTCTGCTCTCAGAAACTAGAAGAATGTTCTAAGATTGTATAACCACAGCCATGTTTGAATGGGATTGTTTGGTAATGTAGACGGGGCCTTTTTTGGTTTGTTTGTTTTTGTCTTAACAAATATTTGTATTCAGATTTTCCAGAATGCATCACACAACTTGCCCATTCCAGAGGAGTGATCACACTTTCAGTCTTTTTGAAATGTGGGCAATCAAAAAAGAACATGTTTTTTGCAGATATGGGGGCAGTGAATACCAATGACTTCTGCTCTCCTCCCCCTCACACCCCTCTCCCACATCCACCTCGGTACTCGAACCATTTTCAACATCTAATGCTAATAGCAATTCACCATAACAACAGAAAACCATATGATCTGTGGGGGAAAAAGGCATCACAAAAGCATGTATTCCCCAGCTTTATGGAAAATGCTGAAATACGTGATTTCCACAAAACTGAATGTTTGGACTCAGTCATTGCTCCAGATCCAAGACACATTTTATTGCAGGAGAGATGTAAAAGCAGGATAAAAATCCATTCGCCTCTAGTTCTGGGCATATGAAAACCATTATAGTCTAAGAAACAGACAGTACAGTACCTGTGGTAAATTTTCTGTATAACTGTATGATGTTAACAGCAGTGAAATGTTAGGGAAGAAGTAAGGTCATAAAGTTTTATAAAGTCATCTATAGACTCAGGGACCCAACACAGTTTTTCTTATATGGCATCCTTCTAAATCAGTGATACTCAGACTGAAACTTGCAAGCCACAAGTGCCTCTTTAACGTATCTCCTTCAGCTCTTTGCAACACAATATTAAAACTCTTTGTCATTTAATAATTAACCAATCTAAGATATTAACCAGTCATGATCCTTTTACTGTGTAATTGACCAACTTTAACTGATAAAATAATAGTATTTGGTCAGGCACAGGTAATGTTGGTCGCTGATCTTTTTCCTGATCCACAGAGCCTTGAGTATTGTTGTTCTAAATGAAAACATTTAGGATACTCACTAAAACAGGGGGACAGTGGCTGATTGACAAGTCAGTGCATTAGAGATTTGTAACCTTCACTTCAGAGCGGGCTTCAGAGTACCACTTTTCCACAAAATCATGTTGCCACAGCACAAACTTTGCAACCCACAGTACATCATCATTCCAGGTCCCTTGGAGTCTTGTCTGACTCCCACTGAAATTCATGGAAATGTTGAGTGACTTCAGCAGGTATGGGAGTGACCAATGGACAATTCCTGCACTCCTTATTCTGTCCAAATTTTCATTAGTTTGTAAAATCCTCAGGGCAAAAACCTTGTGTTCATTCTTGCCTTTACATTTCATATGCCATTGTTGGTGCAATATCAATAATAATATCAATGGGAACTTTGATTGAGTAAGCATAACAAGCTTTGACTCTGAATCTGTTTAGGAGGGAATCATACATATAACTTTTTTTTTTTAAAAGATACATACGAATATTATTTTAATTTTGTTCTGGTTTTGCTATCATCTAACTTTTGAAATTGTGCTATGCTATTGTGGTGCTGGGCACCCTAGAAATGCTTATAATAATAAACTGATACTTATTTTTTCATATAATTTCAGTATTTATTTACACACAGCATTTACTAGTTAAAAACTCAAAAGAGCCTCCAAAAATAGCATTAGAAACCATCTGAGATGGCACTTTTCACTGGTTACCCTTCATGGTGGTGGCCAGTGAAACAATTCACTGCTGCCCAGCTACCACTTCCTTACGTTTCCATGATGACATGTAAGAACTGTATGAGTCTGTAGAGATTTGAGCACAATGGCCCCCCGATTAATATAAATATAAAATAATAACTCACCAAGGACCAAAAAGGCATATGTCCTGTTAGAAGATGCTGTGCTTAAACAAATCCTGATTGCTGTGTCATGTGAGGCAACCACGTAAAGCAGTGTGAGGATTTCCTACCATCCAGCTTTGCTCCTTTGTTTATGACTTAACTGACTTGTAAATTTCAGGGAATTTTGCCGTATGTCCCTGTTTCCACATTCAGAATGTATTTTTTAAAATTTACGTAAAAGCTCCTCAAATTTCATCATGCTGCATAAAAAGATATTACTTTTCATCAGGACCAAATCAGTTGCTTGTGATCTTTAACCTTCTGCCAGCCCAAGATCTCATGCATACACCATATATGTACAATACACTATTCCATTACCCACTATGCAGAATCAGAAGTCCTGCTTAATATGTACAAGAGGAATGAGAACACATATTCTATCCCAGCCTTTCGCATTAGAAATGCTGGTTGTGGTGCATGCAAGAGGAGCAAGGCTAACAGAGGAGAGGAAGAGACAGAGGGCAGTTGTCCTCATTATTATCCCCACTCCTCATCTCTTTTATTGCTCCCTTCAGACAAAAACCTCTTAGCCTTTATGGGGCAATAGAGAGCATACTGCCTGCAAACTGCTCTTCTGAGGACAGTTTTCATGCCATATTCATGATCAGTCCCCCTCTCCCTAAAATCTCAGCTGTCTCTCTTCCTCTCTGCCTGAACTCCTGACTGCCAGCAGATGAGGAAGATTAATCCCCTCATCTCTCTTTATTAATTCCTTCTTCACCAGGCTTGAGCACTAGACCTCAGAGTATCATGGTGATTGGCACCATTCTAAAAAAGACCAATGGATTCCCTCTGCCTATTATATGTGATTCCTGATGTTCCCATTGAATAAATCCAGCGGACCAGCAGGATACACTTGTGTGGCTCCTTCCCGCAGCTGGGGAGAATGTGGGCTCTGTGCCTTGCCTTCTCATGGGGATTGGTTGAGAAGAACACAGAGTGTTGAGAGCATGATCTGCCTCACATATCTACTTAAAAGTCATGTAAATGGGGCCTACTCACACCTCAGTCCAGCTCACCTGGCGGTAGGGCTTGGCCTGGCTCTGGTGCTCTGCAGATTAGAGCTGGAAATGCAGGCCTGACTTTAGCCAAGTGTAAACTTGATTAGGGCAGAGGACAACATATTATTTGCCCCTGCCCTCTATCAGTCTTCACCTCATCCACCCACTTTTAAACTAAGATGTGCCAATTGTGTGTGCTGTCTGCTAGCCCGTCACAATGACTTGTCCCAGTGAGTAAAAGAGAATTTGTTGTATGTAACACATGACATTGCTTCCTAAATAGAACTGACATAATGGCCAAGATGCCTCCATGACAAAGAAATATCTGCTAAAAGGAGAGCATAAAACCAGATATTGAGAGACCCAAGTAGAGCTTCCTAAAATGAGGGATTCTTATTCCAAGCTCGTTGTCTGCTCTGGGCCCACTTCCACCTCCAAACTCATGTATATTAACAATGTTTCACACATCTCATCTCTCTGCATTACTGAACTCACCAAAACAGTCACTAGTTATTCTCAGGGAGGTAATCCTGGAACAAAACTATGCTGCTCATTGCTTTACAACAGTAGGCCATGGTCTCCCTAACATACTTAAGTAATGCCAATAATTAACATTTCCAATCCCAATATGGCTCATAGATTTTATTGAATCCTATATTAATATTCACCAACCCAACTTACCCCCATAAGCATTTCCTTTTAAGAAAACTTCAGCCTAAACATTAAACAGCTTCCTAATTAAAAAGGCAATGAAAAGACATAGCCCGTGAATTAAATACTAATTGCTCCAGATTTCAAATGAAAACTGTCCTTAACAAATGCTCTCTTTGGGCTATTGATGTGTCTGGAGCGGCTCCCTTGGGCAGAAACTTGATATGCTGGAAAAACTCTCCCCATCAGGGACTGCTAATTTGCTTGCATTCACAGTTTGTTGAGCTGTATGTTCCAGTTGCAGTTGGATCAAAGTTTTTCCCTGGCTTTAACCAATGGAGCAATATCTCCCAATGTCTCCTTCAAAGTTTAAGACTGCTCACCAGGTATCTTCACTCTGCTGTTGGGCTGACTACATCATCCTAGCATGACTTCAGGATCTTTGGGCTCGCCCAGTGCATATCTGGCTATATGGTAAAATCTACTCATAAGTCATTCCACTAAGTTGAGGGTACCTGTTCAAGGAAGTCTGTGGTTGTAAATCACATAAATAGCTATACTGCAGATTGTGGGTCTGTTTCTGCCCTTGTTTCTCATCTGTTCAATAGGAGTTGCATGTATTTAGCTGAGGGCACTATATTCATTCCTCTTAGGCAAATCCCAGATGACATAATAGGCTATCACTACTCCTCAAAGATGGAGTCCTGCAGAGTCTGATATGTTCAGCCCTTCTTTTTAACATATAGATATGAGCTTGCTCAGTGCTCTCCTGAGGCACCATAGACTCAGTATCCTAAAGGTATGGATGGCACCTAGTTCCTTCTCAGCCTATGCATCCCAGACCTCACTATGATGTCCCACTACCAGGTGGTTGAAGACCAAATGACTCAAACTCTCAACCCAGGGAGGACAGAAGTGACAGTGGCAAGAAGAGGGAAATGCTACGAGGAGCTTGCTCGATGATATGCTGACATCACCTGAGTCGTCAAGGGATTACTAAAATTGAAGGTGAAGCTCAGCTCTTCACTACTGCTGGACACAAGGAATGCAGCAGAGTTAGTCTTCTTCTGCCTGTGACTGCCCAAGAACAGTGCACCCTCTTCTCAGAGGAAGACCTTGCCACCTTGATCCATATTTCATCACTTCTAGGTTAGACAACCGCCGGTCATTCTACCTAGGACTGAAAGTGAGCACTTCTTGAGGGCTATAGCTTGTACAGCACACAGCAGCCCGTCTCTTAAGTAACAAAGGCTGCCTCCCTTTTCACTTCTGCACCAAATTCAGGGTCAATTTGTGAGGGAGTGTTCACCTTACACTGGCAAGGAAGAGGTTAAAAGCAGCCAAGGGAAATTGCACAAGGAGCAGAGAGGGGCTGAACAGAGCAGCTGGTCAGGGCCTAGCAGGTCTATATAAAAAGAGACGCTTTGCAGAGCAGGGTCAGTTACTGCTGAGAGCACAAGGAGTAAGGACTTTGTCTCTAGCAAGCTGAGGGACCTGGGGCACCTTGGGCAGAGCAACAGCTGGCAGGGACTGGGGGAGCCAGAGGAGCTCCTAGCTGCCTGCTGGGCTGGGTAGATGCATACCCGGAGGAATGGTGAAAAAGATGCTGGAGCCATGGGGAAGTGACCCAGGGAGACACAGCAGCAGTAAAATGAATTTGAGGTGCAGCAGGAAGGTGTAATACATGGGGTTTCTTGGCTCCAGAGAAGTGGGTGGACCCAAGTCCCCCCCTCACCACTGGGGAAGTGCTGCTCTAGTGAGTGAACCCCCTGACACAATCCAAATATACAAGAACCTTAAGTGGTTTACACCTGAGTATCTCAGAGACCCTCTCCTCATCTGTTACCCACCACGACAACTGTGCTTTCACGGGGGTGCTACAGATATGCCCAGCGTAATTCATATATTAAATTGTTAGAGGCAGGACTTTCCTGATGATAGACAGAACCCTAGCTGTGGAACTCCCTACTGACAGGGATCTGATAGAACCATGGCCAGACTGCATCGGATCAAAAGGCCAACTCCACTTTTCCTACAAAGCATCATTTCCTCCTATCTCATAGGAATGAGGAAACTTAAGAGGAAAATGGAAAAAGAGGGAAGAGGAAGGGTGAAAAACTTCAACCCTGAAGAAGTGGAAAGAGATGTTCACACTTTCCATTATGTTGTGTACAATGTACATTCTACTTCTGGTCCTATAACTGTGTTCTGCACTTAAAAGCCACAGCGAAAGATGCCTTATTAATGGGAGTAAGAGAGAGAGAGATTGTGGGTATGTCTAAACTGCAATTTAAAAAAAATTCTGAAGCAGTGAGTCTCAGAGTCCAGATCAATTGACTTGGGCTCATGGGACATGGGCTATGGGCTTTGCAATGAAGACATTCCCACTTGGGCTGGAGTCTGGGCTATGAAACTCAGCAAGAGGAGGGACTCCCGGATCCTGGGGGCATGGAGTGCAGCAGACAAGGAACATGGTTGAGTAAATACCAAAAACTGGGAGCCTGGAACTTGGATTTCTGACACAGGTTCTGCCTCTGCCTCACTGTAGGTGCCCGCTCAGCTCTCTGCATCTCGCCTTCCTCCTCTTAAAATGGCAGTGACATTAATAATGGATGGAAGTGCTGTGACGGTTAATTAGCTGATATTAGTACAGTGCTTTAAACAACTGAGAACCACATACGTCCTGCTCAGTGTTACTGTCTGCTAGTGAAAGCTGAGGATACAGTGCTTTGGTACCTCAGTTGCTTCCCTTCTCTTCCTCTGCCTCCTCACTGTGGAGGAACCTGACCCTTTACCAAGTGCCTCGATCTGAACCTGGTGAATTCTTTTTGGCTAACTCCTTCCTTCTCTCCATCTACCTGACCCCCATCCCAGTCAGCCCTGCTGTGACTCATGGATCGTTCATTCCCTGTCTCCACTGATGTGCTCCTGATCCTGAGCATCTTCCTTCTGGATCACTGCCCAAGAATAACAGTGCAGAGACAAGTCTTACCTGGAACCCATGCTGGGACCCCTGGTTTCTGGCATTGGGGCACAAGTCAGTACTCACTCTAGTAATTAGTTCCAAATTGCCAGGCCTCCTCGAAGCAACAAACTCTCCCTGTCTATGGACTAGCACCTTAATACCTGTCATTTTGGAAGGCCTGGCATTTGATAGCAGTCATAATAAAAATGACATTAAATGTGAGGTTAATGGGACCTTCTTCATATACCTATTTCCACAGAAATCAAAGAATATAATCACATGTGAATTTACACATGCTTTGCTTAGTCAGGACCAGAACTAGCAGCTGTTTCTTGTGGAGATGGATACCACATCTCTGATACTATTTAATGCTAGATATCCTCTATATCTTATTTCTCAGGAACCCTGAAGCTTGATTACGGTAAAGCTTGAAGTCATCATTTACCCAGATTTAATTAGAAGTATTATTAACACATCCTGAAAATTAAGAATAATTTGCCTGCATATATTTTCCATGTTGTTGTACTTTTCCACAGAAACTCAAGTTTTAAAAAAGTAGCTCACAGCTATATGAAAAAGGAATATTTCATTTAACTGTCCAATAACTTTTGACCTGGGGTCATTTGCATAGCCAAATTAAAGCATATGACTTTATTTATATTTACTTTTAATCACCTCGAACTATAAGGTTACTGTCCCTGGAAACTTCATGGCTATAAATGTCAGATATTAAATACATTAATAAGTTATTGAAACTGGCATGATTTGCATATGCACATGAAGGTAATTAGTAGTGCAGCTCCCTGAATTTAAATTTCCCAAAATTCATAGAAAATGAAAATACAATTGATTACTTTAAGCCTCACTTAGTATATATATTTCTTTTAACCATCAAGAACCATATTGAAAATAGACCTAATTTGTATATGTGAACAGGCAAATAAATACATAAACAGGCAGATCTGAAGTTGGGTAGGCTGCATGTGACACATGGATGAGAAATTGGAGGAGCTGACACTTACTATAATGGTACAGTGACCCCATTAGCAGGGAGTAACGTAAGTGTGATGACAAACAGCAGCTCAAACATCACAATACCTGTCCCTATATGTGTGTGAAGCTCCATACTGATAGTGATGTCACTTCTGTCTGTTCAGAGTAGAAATGTGATAGAGAATCTAGTAGCTTTATTGGAGTCATTGGAGATTTCATAATTTGGCTTTTATATATATTCTGTTAACCTCTGATTCTTCTTTGGCTCCCACTCTAGATGTATATGCATTCCATATGCATAAGATCTGAGTCTTATGAATTACAGTGTCTGTGGAACCACGCCTACGTAATTTGCCTGCATATATTTTCCATGTCCTCGTGCCCATTTGTTATTTTATTTTATTTTATTATCCAGTAATAGCCAACAACAACAAAATCTTTCTCGACACCACTGTCTGTGCCAAAATGATAGATTCAGAGCCTTCAGTTCTTCGAGAGAGATGTCCCTGTGAGTGCACCACATCAGGTCAGTGCACTGCTGCTGCTGCGCTGAGGATCAGAGTCTTCAGAGCAGTGTCCCTAGGGCTGTGTGCTCCTAGTGTGCTGGCATCACACATGCACGAGTCCCTCCTCTCTCCTCCCCCCCCCCTGCTCAGTTTCTTCTCTACCATTTCCAGCCAGAGATGGAACTTGGCCGTGTTCCTCACCTCGTTCCGCATTTAGATAAGTAACCCTCCTATTGGTCATTGTTTTTCCCCAGATAATTAGTTTATAGTTAGTAGTTAATAGTTGATCATTCTCTTTTCCCTTCCTCTGGGTTTTTCTCTCCTTAGTTAGTTAGCTTCTTAGTTGGCGTTATGCCTGGCTCACCAGGATTTAAGCGTTGTCCCTCCTGCAGTGATCCCATTCTGGTGTCTGATGGGCACGCACAATGTGTACGTTGCCTCTGGGATGCACACATTTTCAAAAGTGTCCCCATTGTGTGAAATCAAGACCTTGCCAAGAAAGAGACCTGCGGCTTACGTTCATACTGCTCAAAAAATCATTACTCCCTGCCTCTGATCCAGGGCAAGGTTCTGAGACCCCTCAGGCATGTAAAGACAAAAAGCCAATGAAAAAGTGAGCTTCTTAGTTGCCTCGGGATCCTCTGGAACCCAAAAGGGGCTCACTAACCAGCTCGATGCCGAGAACAGCTGCGGCTCTGCATCTTAGTACCTATGATGCACCAGGTGTTTCCGGCGCCACCGGAACCGCCACAAGAGTGGGTCCTTCAAAAACCTGCACTGAGGCCACCAGCTTCAAGATGCCAGCCTCCCACTTCGTGGCACCATCCAGCACTGAGGATGCCTTACCGGCACTGCAACCGAACATGACTTCCATGCCAACCACTGGCACCGCAGCGGCACAGATAACATCGCCAGCGTGCTCAGTGCTGAGAGTGCATCCGGCACTGCAAATCACTTCGGTGCAGCCGACCACGGCACCATTAACGCTGGCTCGGCAATATATGCACCATAGACACCTGATTGTATCGTTGACTTTTAATTCACCCCCTTCCTCAGCACCAACCACCCCCAGGGTATCCCGGCACTACAACAAACTCTCTCGCCAGAGAGATTCTCAAGCGACGCAGTTGAGAAGGTGGACATCGTATTCTCTCCACAGAATTTCCCCCCCCCCAGACCATTCCATCTACTCCACCAGAACCCATCCAACATACACAAAGCATAGGGACATGCCACCCTGGTACGGAAACCCATGGATGCCACCCCCAAAGCCTTACTCGCACTGGCAATACTGGAACCCATGACACTCCCAGCATAGACACCAACATCCTAAGAAACATCATAGTGTACCCCAGCATTCTCCTCCCCCTACAATCACCATCACCTCAGTGCCAACAGGCTATAGATGACAATCACAATGACCCATCTCCCAATACGTCTCCACACAAGAACAACTCTTCCTCACCTGATGAAGCCATCTTGCCTCTCCCTCCAACTACTGCTGACAACTTCTCCCATTTCCAAGATCTTTTAAGCGGTACAGGAGGTTACTGAGAACCAGCACGAACTGACAGATATTTTACAATTTGTGACATCATCCAAAATAGCCCTACCTATCAACTCCACAATTATGGAACCGGCTAAAACCACATGGCAAACACCTGCCATATCTACTCCCACATGCAAGAGAGTGGACAAAATATACTACGTCTCACCTAAAAGATCTGAGTTCCTTTTTACCCATCCAGTGCCAAATTCACTTGTCGTGGAAGCTGCCCACCAGAAAAATAAATAGCATCACTTCAGATCCCACCTTCTGACCACAATAGCAAAAAAATTGGACTTATTTGGCTGCAAAGTTTACATTCCTTGATGCTGCAATTCTGAGTTGCTAATTATGCAGACCTGTTAAGTAAATATTATCACAGACATTATTCAAGATTTATTTTATTGTGGACACACCAGAAGCCAAGAAATAACAGTTCAAAGCGGTAATTGCAGAAGGACATCTAATTTCCATGATAGACTTTCAGGCAGCCCAAGATGCTGCAGATATGGCCGCACACTCTACAGCCATTGCTGTTGTCATGAGGATTGCCTCTTGGTTTAATTCACCCTATTCCCTCAGGGAGATCCAATCCATCATTGAGGATCTTCCTTTTGATGGCAAGAAACTGTTTGCCGCAAATACCAACGATGTACTGCGTTCAGTGAAGGACTCCAGGGTGGTGACTCTCAGGTCCCTCAGCATCCACAGCCTGGCACCTAGAAGAAGACAGTTCAGGTATCAACCGTATCTTAGACCAAGATATCTGCAATGCACCCAATACCCCTGAAAGGACCAGCAACAGCAACACCACAATAGAAATAGATCCCAATTATGGTGTCTACCATCTAATAACACACAACAGCCACAACAACCCAATAAGCAAATTTGAGCAACATGTTGAGGGTCAAGAGAACCTCTCACCTATACCAACACCACCATCCCACAAGCTCTTTCAATACTGTCTCCTTCCATTCTATCAGATCTGGTTGTAGATAACATCAGATAGATGGGTACTTCAAATAATCAAACATGGATATACTATTCGCTTTATGACTATATCCCCTTCCTATCCACTTACCTCATCCATCTTCAGGACCCACTCTCACAAGACTCTCCTCCAACAGGAAGTACTCCACCTCCTACATTTAGGAGCAATAGAGAGAGTTCCACCACAGTTTACAGGGAAAGGTTTTAATTCTCATTATTTCCTCACGGAGAAGAAGTCGAGAGGATGGCAACCCATTCTAGATTTGTGAGCACTGAATAAATTTGTAAAAAAAAAAGTTCAAGATGGTGACGCTTGCTACCATTAACACATCATTGGAACAGGGCAACTGGTTTTCGTCCCACAACTTGCAAGATGCATATTTTCACATCTCTATCCATCCAGCTCATAGATGCTCTCTTCCATTTGTTCTAGGTTCACAATACTACCAGTACAAGGTCCTACCATTTGGCTATCCACGACTCCAAGGGTGTTTTCGAAAGTATTAGCTGTAGTAACTGCCTACTTAAGAAAACAAAATGTCATCATGTTCCCTTACCTGGATGACTGTCTCCTCAAAATGCACTCTGAACTCAAATTTCATCGCAGCACATCCATCACCCTGCATGTCTTTGAAACTCTCAGCCTGCAGATAAACAAAAAGAAATCCATTTTACTCCCCACACAGAAAATAAAATGTATAGGAGCTTACCTGGACTCCATGTGGGCCATTGCCTCACTTCCTTCATAGAGTTTTCACAAAGAGCTGGTACAAAAGCTGCAGTCCAGTCCCTAAGTTACAGTTTATGACTGCCTCCAGCTTCTGGGCCATATGGCTGCATGCAATTTTGTAGTAACCAATGCACGCCTCTACCTGTGATGTCTGCAAGGTTGGCTCAGTCGTGTGTACAAACCCAATGTGCACCCCCTATCCAAATTCCCTACTGTCCCCACAGCAGTAAAACAATCCCTCCAGTGGAGGATAATCCCACAGAACCTCTGTTCAGGCGTCCCATTCCTCACACCAGACCCATCTGCTACTTTGACTACAGATGGCTCCCTCACAGGGTGGGAAGCACATTTGCAACATCACATGGCTCAGGGATTATGGTCCAACACAGAGAGAAACCTTCACATGAGCATTCTGGAGCTTTGAGTTGTAAGATACGCATGCGAGCAATTCCTTCCCTTTATTATCAACAATCATGTCAGAGTATACAGAGATAATGTAGTGGCTATGTTTTATATAAATTGTCAGGGCAGAGCCTGCTCACATGCTCTATGCACAGAATCCATGACCCTCTGGAACTGGTGCCTAAAGCTCGGTATAAAAATCACTGCCTTCCATCTTCCAGGTAATCTCAGTACTACGGCAGACACACTCAGCAGAGCCCTTCTTACTGAGTACGAGTGGCGACTCAACCAAGACATCCTGTTGTGGATCTTCCATCAGTGGGGTCACCCCACCATAGACCTTTTCACCATTCAAACCCACAAAAAGTGCCACCTCTTCTGTTCCAGAGCAGGAGTGAGGAAAGGGTCTATGGGCGATGCCTTTTTAATCAGCTGGTCATCTCACCTCCTGTACTCCTTCCCTCCCATACCTCTTCTAAACAAGGTTATACACAAGGTGAGGACAGACAATGCACAACTAATTCTCACAGCTCCATCATGGCCACAATAACCCTGGTTTCCCTTCCTGACCAGGTTGTCCCACACACCTCCAATTCCCCCATCACAGACCCCCAGATCTCCTCCAGCTGGGAGTCCAGACCAGCTATCCCAACCTGCACATGCTGCACCTCAAAGCATGGTACCTTGATGGTTTTCTGCACAAGAGCTAGAATGTTCACAACAGGTTCATGGAGTATTGCTTCACAACAGAGCTCAGAACACCCGCAAGACATACGCTCAAAAATGGAAGAGATTTTCCATATGGTGTTCAGACTGTCAAGTCGCCCCATTTATGGCTTCTATACCCCTTATCCTTGAGTACTTGCTGCATCTCAAACAATCAGGCCTTGCTATAAGCTTCATCAAGGTCCACCTGGCAACTGTAACAAACCTTCACCTCAAGATAGACAACTCTTCAATCTTTGCACATCCGATGACCAAAAGATTCTTGAAAGGTCTATCCAGAAGTGATTCCACCTTCAGAGCTTTGGGACCTGCACCTGGTGTTGAATGCACTTATACACCCTCCATTTGAGCCAATGGCTACCAGTACTTTATTGCACTTTATCTATGAAAACAGTATTCCTTGTAACCATCACATCAGCCAGACAATTAGAAGAAATTGCAGCGTTTATGGCAGATCCTCCGTACACTACCTTTTTCAAGGATAAAGTGACATTACACACCCACTCCAAATTCCTGCCTTCATGCCAGATCCAAAGTCCTTCCTTGAATCATACAGCTATATAGTCACCTGCTGTGTAGCACCCACAGGGACATCTCTCTCTCAAAGAGGAAGTTACTCACCTGTGAGTAACTGATGTTCTTCGAGATGAGTGTCCCCGTGGGTGTTCCCCTACCCTCCCTTCCTCCCATCTACTTCAGAGTTCTGGCCTCTTCAGTTGGTCTCTCTCTGAGGTAGAGAAGGAACTGAGGGAAGGGGAAACTTGTGCATGCGCAATGCCTGCACACTAGGAGCACATGGCTAGAGTAGCCCCAGGGACACTGCTCTGAAGATTCTGATCCTTGGGGCAGCAGCAGCAGTGCACCAACCTGATGTGGAGCACCCAGGAGGACACGCATCTCGAAGAACTTCAATTACTGCACAGGTGAGTAACCTCCCCATCTCCAATTGTGTCTGGCCAACTGTGTCTGGCCTAATTCCTCTCACTGATGGCCACAGTCATTGTCTTTCTGCCTCATGAGAACCATGTGTCAGATCACTGCTCCATTCATCAGTTGTCTTAACAAGAACAGGAAAGTCTGGGGACACCCATAAAAGCTTTACCTCCTCAAAGCATGTAGGGGGCAATTGTAGATCCCCACGGAATGAGAATTGACTTCCAAGTTGGATCTGATCTTGCCAAGTCTTTGTTCTTCCCAGATGGCACACAACTTCTAAGATCAGTACCAGCAAAAGACTCAGCATCATCAGGCAAGAATCCAGTGTGGAAAATCACCTCAGCTCAGACTGCCACCTGTGCACCAAAGAGCAGTCCTACCACTTCAGTGAGGCAAGGGAGAACTGAACACTGGGCTACTTATGACTCCCAACACCAGTCCCTTTCATCTCATAAGGTGGAGCCAAACCTTCAGCCACCAGCCCAACATCAAAGAAGCACAAGTCACATAGTGCCTATACCTGAAAATACCTGTACCAGACACCAGTACCAGCTGTGACACCAGTAACAACATCAACATTGATACCGTCAGCGGAATCCCTGCTGGTACCCAATGAGTCTAAGTTGGGGAAGGTAACCCCATCCCCAGCACCAGTGTCTCTACACTTGGCACAGGTGCATATTTCTGGCATCTTGGTACTGAAGTCACCTCAGAGGTTGATGCCCTGCTTCTGGGTGATGTCTGTTCCTCATCTCCATCATTGAAACATGCCTTTTCTTCTCCATCCATTTGGAAGCTGCCTCCCCTCAGGTCATGAGATGGTCTCTTTCGACAGATTAGGAATCTCAGGTTAGCGCTGACACACATCCACCTACAACATGGCAATGGCCAAGTCAACACTATCTGAACCAGCATTGCCAATACAATGCACCACCCTGGCCATATCAGGCATACTAAGGATCCTCTCCCAAGACATCCGGGAGCTGGCCTTCTGAAATCATAGAGCTTCTTCTCCCTCTGCATCTATAGCCAGACCCCCATCTACCAAGAGGGAAGAACAAGAAAAAGAAAAGGCAGTGGAACCTTCCAGAACAACACCCCTCATTCAGCAGAGACTCCTCCTCCTCCTCCCTAGAGAAAGCCATCTCTTTAGCTCCAGTACTGGCCCCTGATTACTTTAAAGCATTTTAGGAGCTACTTGCATGCATTACTTGACATAGAAACATCTGAAAAAAAAGCTCCCAAACGTTCTCGTATTTTGCACTTGTCTTCTCATGGTGAGATAGCTCTACCTACCCAGAAGAGGACATCTTAGACCCAACCCAGGACCTTGTGGCAGACACAAGCTATACTACCACCTATAGCTAAGATAGCAAGAAATAATTATCAGATACCCCAAAAGGGGTTTGAACTGTTTGGCACACATATAAGTCTGTGTGCCTTGGTGGTTTCTGAGGTCCATGAAAAGATTACAAAGCAGATTAATAGCATTCCTAAAGACAAAGAGCGCTCCAAAATTAGACTTATTTAGAAGAAAGGTCTATTTATCAGTATCACTGAAGCTATGAATTGCTGATTACTGGGACTTGTGGGTAAACAGCTAGCTCATTGAGGTAGGGTATCTTCCACAAGATTCCAGAGAGGAATCAAAAAGCATTACTGTGGCAGGCCAGCTAGATGCAAAAACACCACTACAGGTAGCCATGGATGCATATGATACAGCAGCTTAGAGCCATGGCCTCTTCTGTGATCACACACAAAGTGTCCTGGCTGCAAGACTCCTTACAACCTTTGTGGCTGTAAATGTAGCTTACAGTGCTTGATCAAACCATTAATAAATACTTAACACAGAGGTTCCCAACCACTTTAAACTGTCCTAGGACTGTGTAGGTTTCTGTGATTGACACTTTAGGTTCTTTCTCTCTACAATACCCTTTGGCTCAGTGCACAGCCTCTGGACTGGGCCCCAAAATGCCATATGTGCACATTACTCTGTGGCAAAGCTTGCCTTGCCTCAAATCCCAGTCTTGAAATTACAAGACTGCTTTGGAATAGCCAAAGCAAGTAAGAGCATGTGCAGGTGAACAGGAGGCAGCAGATAACAGATGCTAAAGTCACAATCTTATTGGTAATTTGGTACACTTTCTCAAAACATATCTTTAAGAAGTATTGGCACTGCTTAAACCCTTGTGAACCTGTGTGACTTCGTGTTCTTCCACTATTTGAGGACAAGCAGCTAAAGTACTAGATGCCATAAGCCTTTCCTAATTACATTCCAAAACCAATGGTGCTTTGCAATGCATGGAACCAGCAGGGAAACTATAAATAGCTATCTCAGGAACATAGTTAGCCACGTTCACTCTTACATGCACCAGCAGCATGATCTCAGATGTCTCTGCTGGTCTATAGGGCGTTGCCCCAGTGGAAATAGGAACACATTTTGGCAGCGTCTGTGGTTTCAGCGTGTGAGGTTCTTGCTCCAGAAACTACAGTTGGACTGGGATCTATACAGCAAGATAGCAGCAGCAGCCAAAGGTAGTCTCCTCTGAACAACAAACCTGCAACAGTGAACGTTGGAGTGAGTGTGTTCCATCCTGCTTGGTTTAGAGGCTGTCCATCATGGTGACAGTAGAAAAAATTGTGCTGTTTTACTGACACATTCCACCAGCCAGGAATTAAAAGTCACCCATCCCCCAAGCATTTGTTGACAAAGTTCATTTAGAAGGGTCACATTCCACACACAGCTGGGTATGCTCATGATGAAACAACTACTTATGGATCTGTCTGAGACTGATACCTGTAATAGGCAAGGTCCTTGCATACCAGTCCATCAGTAATGGTGAGAAAATGGTGGCACATGAAAGTTCTTGCAACATTTTCTAAGTATCAGGGAATTTTTTCAGCAAGCAACATGGAAGACCAGACTTTTAGAAAGTTCAGTTCACTATCCCCTCCTCTCAGACCCACACACACCCATCCACCCACACAGTGTTGTGTGCCTACAGCTTCAAGAGAGCAAGACTTGACTAACTGGAGACCACTAGGTGGGACATCCATTGATGTTAACAAGTATTTCCATTGGGCTACAAGCCCTTTTTTTGTGGGAAGTAACAACATTTTAATTATATTTGCCACTTTCTTAAAATTCAGGGCAGTTTCTCAAGGGAGTGGGAGAGGGATTACCCAAGATATACTTTGCTTCTTTAGCCGTACCAAGCGGACACTCCATCTCCAGTTCACAGTTACCTATTTTGATGCATTCATGACTTCTTAAATATCTTTTCACATAGAATTGTTTTCATTGGTACATTATTGTTATCCTCACATTCTTGTCTAATACTGATGATATCAGAACTATGAGTAAGGAACAATAACTTTACAGCGTTTAGAAGGCTTCTTAAGACAGCCAGTCACAGGAAAACTCTATTTCTGATGTCATCAGCCTGGCCATATTGGTAATCCTGAAAGATTCCAGAGCCACCTGAGAAGCGTTGAATGCCCTGGATTCCTGTTGACTTCAGTGGAACCTGCGGGGGCTCAGCACCTCCTAGCAGGAGCTCAGCACCTGGTAGGATTGGGCCTCTCCTGTGAGCAAAAACTCAGGTTCAAAATAATGTTTTGTAAGACAGACCAAAAGAAAAAATATATCCATTGTCAGAAAGGAAGAATTTGCGGAGCAGCATTAAAACAAAATTTTCATCTGAATGTATGGGCAAACATCCATCTTCAGTGTTCCAGCCAAATTTTCCTTGTTTAACACTTGAAAAGAAAACACAAGAGCAAACATCTGAAAGAGGAGGGTAAAAGCAAAGAGACCCCACTGTGAAAAAAGCAATGTGTTAACCTAACACACCATCTGGGAGCAAGGGGCAGCTTTAGTTTTTTGATTGTCCTCATTTGCATGCATCGCTGGATGTTCTGGACATCTAAAAATACAGCCCCAATTTACATAAAAACAAAGTACAAAGCTAATTTGGTTAGTTCAATGTCCTCGGTGTGATCCATTGGCAGAAAGCACAGGAGCCTATTACTGGGGTCCCAAATAACATGTTGGCTGAGTTCAGCTGCACGGGAAGAAGCAGTGCACCAGTTTCACTCTCACTAGTGTAACCACAGAGAAGCACTTCAAAGACATTTCCATCCTTGGGCGTGTGATGTAGGCTACTCCCAGCAGCGTATGCTGATGTTTATCTGAGAGCGACTATGTAAAGTTTGGATTCTCTTATACTCTCTGGTACAGCCTGGAACACTAGCTACCGTCATTGGTTTTCAGAACGAATATCCACATTGGAAATGGCCTCAAAGGTCAATAAAGAAAGAGGGTCATGCACAGTGTTCAGAGTGATTAGGTTTCTCTAGGGGTAGTTGGAACTCAGCTGCTGCCAGACTCCATTGGTTCATCCCTCACTTCCCCGGAGGTTCTTTGTCTGTGGGGGTAGGTGAGGATATGGAGTGGGCTAATTGACAGCTTTACCATCCCACTTTCTACAGCTGGCAATGGCTATTGTAGGATTGCCAAGTGAGTGATTACATTATCTCAGCCTATTGTTTTAATAACCACTGTGTAATCACTGAGAACTGTATACTAGGACATGAGGACGTACACAGAGAATGTCATAGGGATTTGGGATAGTGTGGGCTAAATGGGTTTGCAGTTCAGACTGAAATATTAGAAGAAGGCTGCTTCCTGTGCAGAAGTGGCATGGAGTTGAGGAGGAGAGGTCAGTTAGCTGCTGTATTGGGAGATGTTGTTCCTTCTGAGTTCTAGCTAGAGCCAGAGGGGAGGGATATCAGACATGTATTAGCAGCATTCAGTCCTCTACTCCCTACTCAAGATGCCTAGAATCCCAGAAAACACTGGGCCACATTCAGATCTGTTGTAAGAGGGTGCAGCTCTCACTGGCGGTTGCATCCACGTTATCCAGGGCTGAATTTGGTCCACTGCATCCATAGGGGAACCAGTCCAGTCTACTTTTGCATTCTTTCCCCCCTATTTTTGCCCTCTTCTGCCATTTTGTTGCTCCTGTGTTAGCCTGGGCCTCTTCATTGGAGATTTATTACAGCTTATTTCTGTCTGCCTTTCTTTAAAGCCAGCTGAACATACCCAATGCTCTTCCTCTATGGTAAGACCAAAAATACAGACCACCTTCCCAGCTTCTGTGACAGTTGTCCTAACACACTCCTTTACTCTCTTCCCCTGATCATGGGTTTTTTCTCCAAGCCCAGCCTAGTTATCTCTGCATGAAGCTGTCGTGTTGTGTGTTTGTTTGAATCTGGTGTTCACATGAGCTGTGAATATGCTACATACGTGTATTTCTCATGCACCCTGAGTTTTCCTTTGGTCAAGTTAATTGCTGTCCTACTTTCTAATGAATTACCAAGAGAGAACAAGAACTGTTAAGATTTCTTGTTAGCAGCTACCTTTCTATATCAATTTGACATTGGATTGACTCACCATGTGATTTCAAATTTAAATTTACTATAAAGGTCTGGGGCTCTGAATCTCTGATGAGCTGAGCTGATTTACTGTGAAGTTTAAGATCCACTTTTGTATAAAAAGAGGCTAAGCAATAATGATCAAAAACTACATAGCCTTTGAGGGCTACATTTTAAAACACCATGCCATGAGGGGTTTATGAAAGCCATTCTCTGTGTGCAATTATATAAAACTTCCCTGGTCTGTCAGAGAGACAGACACACATCAGAGAGCTGCTAGAAAATGAAAATGTAGCAAGCAAGGAGGAATCTGTTCAGACAGGCCAAGCAGTTGTCACTTGGTCTTACACTGTCCAGCCCCTCAAGTAAACATAGCAACTGTGGAAGATATAAGCAAAAATTCTCTAGTTCATGCACTGCTGTAATAGATGCAATTAGGCCCTAACCACATGGCAGTAAAGTTTTAAATAATGGGCCTTAACTTTTCCTTGAATTTAGTTTATTAGAGGAAATTGGGCCAGAGGACTTACCTGGGATGGGAGGGGTGTACAGTCTTGTAGTTGCCTTCTTAAATAGTAGTCCTGGATGCAGACAGGCAAGCATCGTGTCTATTTAAATGCTCACAGAGCCAAACTCTCTGCTCATTTATACTCCGATTACTTTAGTGAAGTTGTATTGATGTAAATGAGAGGAGAATTTTGCTTACAGACTATTTGCAGTGTTAAATTAGGGGGCCAGGCAGAGGTTAGGATTTGGAGGGACACTCATTGAAATGTATTCCTGCAGGTTGTTTGTCCCCTTACTCTCTCCATCACTGATCGGGGTGCTCAGGCAGCAAAAAGCCACACAGCCTGATGTTGAAGTCTGTGTCTTGCCAACAAGTGGGGAACCACCATCCCATATTGGCCACAGGTTTGGTGGTCCCCAGAATCCCACGCCATAAATTGGATGAAGACACTAATTCTCAGAGGTGTCACTGATGATTAAAGTGCTTGGTACCTCAGGCAAAACTGCACCTCCTGTCCAGCCCTCATCTACTAGACACAGTACAATGTTTCTCTGCGACTTTCGATTGAAGTGTAGGTAGCCACACACCATTGCAATTCACATGCTGGAGCAGAGAGTCAGTTTGGGAAGCAAAGACTATAAACAATAGTTTGGAAAGAAAAAACAGACATACACATCATGCACAGGGCCACTGCACCTTGAAGCAAGAATTTTTTTGAGTAATCTCAGAAATATAAATTCATGTAATTCCCTGAGGAACAGAAATGCAAACAGATGCTGCTCGTTTTGAGCTATAATAGGAAATCCAAAAGGTCTGTTCTCTCCTGGTTTCTGTATTGGTGACTAGCTAAGAAGGGGTGATCTGCACTGTTTCTGAGTCCAAAAGGTTACTCTCTCAGTAGTTTGGTGCTTAGCATCAAGCTCTTGGTTTTGCAGCAGGGAAGGGGGTGGTATCTATGTGCTTCTCTGGCACAGTGAGTAGGAGGATGACAAGATTATCTCTCTGTATAGCCCAGGGCTATGTTCCCACAGCGCTTCCAAGGGAAACTCCTGCTACATTTATTTAGCACAGTATTTTCATGGGTTTTGGGGGCAAAATGTACTGGAACCCTGTAACTTTGTTCTGCACAGTTCCCCCAAGCAGAGTGATTGTCTCATCTTGAACTGGGCACCTGGGTTGCTTACACAAGCTGAGGCAAGGCAGCTGACTCCTTTTTGTTCAGGAAGCTGTTCCCCGAGTCTATATATAAAACATGAAGAATGTCAAAGCTGGTTGCAGGCCCTGGGGGAAATGCTTAGTGACAAGGCTGAAGCAGTGAGAAAAGCAGAGGCCAGGAGAGAGGCTATTTAAAAATACTCCTGGCTTGAGCACCAGCTGTCAAGCCAACATTTAAAAAAAAAATACCGGGCCGTGCACAGGCTGTGGGAAATACAGAGGGGTCATGAGAAAGACGAAGGGCCCAGAGCTCAGGACTGTGAGTGCACAGTGCAGGGCACAAAAAACACAGCTAGGCCCCTGTGGAGATGGGAGGGCTGATTCCAAGACTCAAGCAATGCTAAGAACTTGGCTCAGTGGCAACCCGTACTGTGCTCATATGGGACCACCAAACTGGAAAGCAGACTTGGGACCTACCAGAGTTCCCCAGGCAGATCAAGCTAAATGTGTCATGGATACTTAGTGTCAGATTAACCAGGGCAGCTGACTGATGCACATTATGTAGTAGCTTCAGAGACAAATCCAAAAGAAAACTGTCTTTCTTCACCCTCTCTTCCACCCCCTGTCTAATTGTGACTTCTTGATCAGTGTAATCACAGAGGCTCTGTCTACACTGCAGGCTTCTTGCGCAAGAAGCTTTTTGCAGAAGAGATCTTCCACAAAAACTTCTTGCGCAAGAGAGCGTCCACTCTGCAAAAGCGCATTGAAAAAGCAATGCGCTTTTGTGCAAGAGAGTGTCCAGACTGCATGGATGCTCTCTTGAAAGAAAGCGCTGATTGCAATCCACAGAATGGCCACCAGAGCACCTGTGCTTTTTCCTCTTTCCTGCTTTTGTGCAAAAAACCTCTGTTTCCCATCCACACACACCTTTTTGTGCAAGAACTCTTCTGCAAAAAGGAGTTATTCCTCGTAGAAGGAGGAATACCTACACCACAAAAACCCCTCCGTTCTGTCTTTTTACTTGTGCAAAAACGCACTTGAGCTGTGGGCCCTCCCTGAGTTTTTGTGCAAAAATGACCGTTTTTGCGCAAAAACTCTGTAGGGTAGACCTAGCCAGAGGGAATTGAGGGCTTCTTAAGGAAGATACTGTCGAGTAAACTATTCCATTACCTTTAAGACCCTGACCATGAGTTCAGGCACTCGCAGCGAGGAACCCAAAGGAAGTTGTTGATGAGAGGCTGCACAGCTCCACTAGCGAGTACTGCAATCCAGAGAACTTTTAGGATGCCACCACAGCCTTGGGAGAGAAGGCAATTCAGACCTGCATCAATCAAGAGCGGTTGGGGCTAGGGCAGTGTGAGAGAGCTTTCACAACACTAGGGAACAGTGCAGTGAGCTCTTCCTGGGTAGTGTTATCTGTGATCCAGGATCTTTGTTCTTCATCTGCTGTTATAACTACTGCCTCTGTGCCAATGGGTTCCAGAATGCAGAGGAAAACTCGCGCATCTCAATCACCTTTTTCCGACTCTTCCGGGTGATGCGTCTCGTGAAGCTCCTGAGCCGTGGGGAGGGCATCCGGACGTTGCTTTGGACCTTCATCAAGTCCTTCCAGGTATTCCTTCACTTATCACTAAGCAGACAGGCCTGGAAAGAGGTATTTATGCTCTTTATTTGCCTTTCAACAAGAGATTTTCATGCTGACAGGAGGGGCCTTAAGCAAAAAAGGCAACATTTTCTTCCATGCAGCAGGCCAGCCCATCACTAAAGTGGGACTTCAGTGGTGCAAGGTCCTCATGTTAGACCTCCTGCACAGTGGTAAGTTCTACCTAGACAACCTAGGTAACTCCTTGGATCTTATGCACACTTGGCAGCTCAAGGAACACTCTGGTCTCTGCTTCAGACCAAAGTGAAAGGCAATCCAGACCTAAAACCAAGGCCTTGGTTACTTTATAATCATTAAGATCTCTAGCACTTTGTAAAAGAGAAGGGATAGTGACTCCTTTATATTGGCCAAATTCTAACTCAGGTAATTACATTTGGCCCATGGCTCACTTAAAATTCTGTCTGCAGTTTCAGAGGTATTCTGTATCTATTGCTTTAGGTGAAATTTGCTCATCCAGAGGGCCAGCATAAGGCTCTGTGCACCACTGAAATCTCATTTAAGCTCATAGCCCTTGTGCTGCCTCTCTCCACAGGGCTATATTTGCACTTTCTGCCCTAAAGTGTGGTGTCGTGTAGCTGTGACCTCTTAAACAGCTACTTTTTCACCCCAGAGGTAGCTGCATTTCAGTGGGCGATAAAGTGGTCTAGGGTTTATAAAGCACCTTGAGTTATTAGGTGAGGTATAAAGTTAAGGTGCGATAATTAACCTGCACAGCAGGAAATGAAGGTTATACGCCAAACTGAGCCAGATCTGCAATATAAGGTCTGGGAGTAAACAGACTGGGTGAAGAGAAAGGGACCATGAAGCATAAGGATGATCATCTCTGACGGAAACAAGGAGACAGCCACTCATTTGAAATAGTGGTTTCAAACAGTTGCTGAGGTTAGCCAAGTTCCAGATACAAAAGAAGCACGTCATGGTTTTGTATTTCACAGGTGTTTGCATAGACTTATTGGACCAACACACCTGGTGTTAGCAGGCTCAGCTTCTGAGGAAGTGTGTGGACAAGTATAGTAGTGGTGTAACTGTTGGTCTAAATTAAATATCAAGTGTAGAGTGGTCAGATAATGTAGTCAAAGTGAATAAAATAGTAGCATGTAGCAATGTATGAATCAGCGAGTGTGTAAATGAGTGTAACACACAAGCTAAGTAATTCACAAGAAGCTGAAAGCGAAAGCAGATTCCAGCAGGGTTGCCAATTGGACGGGCCTTTGCCGCAAATGGTGTCCGGTCCATCCAGTTGGGAAAGCTGGCAACACTAATTTCCCCATACCCACACACAGGATCATTTTCTGTTCCCAGTATAGGCAATGACGAAACCTCCACTGGCTTAAATGGGAATAGGAACAGAGCCACACTTTTAAACTTACTCTTCCCTCTTCTTGGGCCAAATTCAGCTGTGGTGTAAATGGTCACAATGCCCATTGACTTCAGTGAAGTAACACCTGCTTATATTAGGGACTGAGTTTGGTCCCTTCACAATATGACTCCTGGGTACTATAAAATAATACCACCAAGTTGGTGTGTATGACTTATTTTGTCCATTCACTCAATGCCTAATTGGTACCAATTTACACTATCACTTAGAAGTCTTTTCCCCATTTTTCTGACCAACTCATATCCGTAACTGTCTCACCACTTCTGGCACTGTGAAATTTGGCTTGCTGTGTGAACAGCTCCAATGGGAATTATTTTGGCAAGGAAGAAGATTGACTGACTCACCCCAGTAATTACTAGCCCAGGAAACACAATAAAGTTTTCAAATTCTGGCTGCCCAACCAGCTTAGGAACAGCTCTTTTCAGTTCTGAGATCAGCTCTCTCCTCCCCAGGCCAAAAGGGATGAGAATGTTTGCAGCTCAGGTAACCCTACCCACGCTAACATTAATCTAGTCAGCACAGCTAAATATAGCAGTGATGTTGCAGCAGCAGAGATTTCAACATGGGCTAGCAACATGTCTGTATCCAGGGTTTCAGGAAGCCTTGATCAGCCCACACGGAAGCCCATGCCTCCACATCTTCAGCTATTTTTATTCGATTAAAACTAACAAGGGAGAGTTTACCTTAGCTGTAGTCTTACCTCCCACTACAGTGTGAATGTACCCTGGTGGGAAAGCGAGTGGCTTCTCTGAGTACTATTGAGTACTGTGAGCAAGTACCTTGTCCCTTACAGTGTTCAGTTGTTAATATCCCGTCCTGTCTCGTATGAACTCCTCTTCCTAATGCTCCTCTGGAGCTGTGCGGTGGGTTTCTATAATGGCTAAAAATAGCTATTGCTAGGAGCTCTCTGTTCAGCCAGCCCCAATGTCAAATCTGAATTTTTGTGTTGCTTTTTTTCCTGGGATTGTGCATTTTTCTGAGTCTCAAAATATGTCCAGGAAGTGTCCTGATTCATCCAGGACAACCGATATTCATCCTCTGCTTTGGGAGTTCACATTCCCCCCACACACTTCTGTAGTTAGTGCTGTACTCATGGAGCTGCATGTTGATCAGAGGAGTGGGGCTGGGCTGTGGGAAACCAGTCAGCAAAGCTTCCACATTGTGGTGCATCAACAGAGACCAAAATGGCTAATGAGCATACAAGGAAATCAGGGGTGTGTGGAGAGCAAGGTATGAGAGTGAGAACCACAAGGAGACAGAGGCATAGTGAGGGTGTTATGCGCCCGGGGGAAAAGGCAAAATTTGCACATACACACCCGCCGCCGCCACCTGATGGGGCCCCGAACTTGGCGCATGGCTGAGCCTGACCCTGGGAGGGGGAGGGTTGTTCCGCATCTTCCCCAACCCCCTGCAGTTTGGGGCTGGGCCCCCCACACGCATAAACCCACCAGCGGAGATGGAGGAGGGTTGGGCTGGGGGCAGAGAGGAGGGAAGGAGGCTCAAGCTGGCGGCGGTGGGTGGAGGAGGAGCAGGCGAGTCAAGGGATGACAGGGAACAGAGGGGGACTAAATTGGCACCCCTCTAGTGTGGCGCCTGGGGGCAACTGCCCCCCCCTCGCTACACCACTGCAAGGAGAGAGCAGTGGAACCAAGGAGAGGAGGCGCTGCAGGGGGCTAAAGCCAGAAGAGTGGAACCGGAGGGAAGTGAGGGAATCCTGGAGGATAGGGAGCAAGGAAAAGGAAGACAAAACAAGAGAGGGGGATGAAGTAAGCAGGAAATCAAAAGGAGAAGAGTGGGACAGATTGAAGGAATAGGGTAGGGAAGACAGCATTCTAATGCCTCTTCTAAAGTGATAAGAGATTCTAGGAGCTTGGCCTGTTAGGTCTCTGTCTGGATGCTACCCTGGCCCACTTCTGCAGTCTTAACTACGCCCAAGTCCACAACCTTGATTTGACCCATAAGGGCTCTCTCCAGATTTACAGACCCAAATTCCAGTTTGGTTTACCTCCACTGCGGTCTGGAATTACCCCCGGGGTTAATTTGGGCATTGGGATTGGTAGAATACTGTTGAAATCCCTGCCTTACATTTCATTTTGTTTAGTTAGATGGATTGTTTAAAGGTAAATACAAAAGGTCTAAGGTTTAAATCCTGTTTTAAGGCTCTAGTTTACTCACGGCCAAATCCAACAGTTCTTGTGGAAATCACCTCTGTCTGAATAAGGACTGCAGGATTGGGCCCTAACGAAACATGGGGGTAAAAAAATACAAAATTCTGGACCCAAACACTCCCAAAGAGAAGATGTTCAGTATCCAAACCAGGGTCAGTAACCACATTTTGCAGATGGTTCTAAGATCTGTAACATGGACCCAACCAAAATCTCAGATCACAACACCCCCATGATGTGAGAATTTAGATCTCCCTCCTGAGTCTGAACATCTCACAGCATGGGGGTGTTGTGATCTGAGATTTTGGTTGGGTCCATGTTACAGATCTTAGAAACACAAACGTGGAAAGTCAGTTTCTTCTTTAGGGTCTGACCCTGTGTGTGCTAAGTGCTCTGGATTCCTGTTAAAAGTAGTGGAAGCTGAGGGCATGCAGTATCTCACAAGGCAGGTCTCCTACTTACAAGCCAGTAGCAGCTGTCAGGTCTTTGCATTTCCTTTTCAGCATCAGATCTATCACAGACACCTGATTAGTCTCCAATGCCATCACTGATACCTTACTCGGAACAGGAAATGGTAGCCTATGTCACTTTCGGTGCTTGTGATATCATTAGCCATAGCAGAAGAAGCCTTGAACTTCTTGAACTTCAAAGCAGCTTCAGAATGTTACACTGACGAGTGTCACTTGCTCTTGCTGCTAATATCAGGCGATGCTAATTATAAGTTTTCTACATTTGGGAGATGAGCAAAGATTGGACCTAATTCTGATTGTACTTTCACTGGTGTGCAACAGGAGTGATTCCACTCAAGTCAGTGGAATTACACCAGTGTAAGTGAAAGCATAATTGGGCCTATCTTGTTTTGGATAGTACAATGGCTGTATTTGAGGCGTCTGGTGAAATCAAAAGTGGATCAGTAGAGACATCTAGTGCTCAAATGGATAAATGGCAGACCTTAACTGATTCTGGACTGGCACTGTTCTCAGGCCATCTTGATAAAGCAGGGCCCCAGTAGAATATGCCTCGCTCCAGCATGCCAAGTTATCTGATTAATTGATACAGTATATTCTGTTTTTTCCCCTCCAGGCTCTCCCCTATGTGGCTCTTCTAATAGTGATGTTATTCTTTATCTATGCGGTGATTGGAATGCAGGTAGGTAATTCTCAAGAGCTTAACTTTCGCACATGAGAGACTGGGAAGGGTAGTGGCACAAGAAGTCACCAAATCATTTTCTGGTCCTACATGTAGCTCCTTTCCTAACCACGTAATCAGGCATTTAGGAGGGCAGAGCTTCGGCAATGAGCCTGAGTTGATGTCAGAAAACATTAACTGGGTTTGCACTGCCAACAGCACTTGAAAATTACACCAGCCAAACCAAACAAAAACTCTGTGTTGGAATATCCCTATAGATGTATCAATGGTGATTTACTGGCTTGCTCATTGGAGCACAGCAATCAGTTCAAGTGGCTCAGAGCCATGCTGGTGATGAGGCCTAATTATTCTCTCACCCCACTTTCATGGTGGTATAAGTCCGTTGACTTCAACAGAGTTATTCCTGATTTACAACAGTGTTGGTAAAAATAGGATCAGACATCAAATCTCAGCTTTTTACTTGTGCCAGTTCCTCATTAAGCTGCATCAGTGCTATATTGTATTCTGCTTATGAAACCAAACTTGGAACCAGCATGAGCAGGAATCTATGCAAATGACTGATAGTCCGTACAGACAAGTGGAAAAAGCTATTGATGTACACACAGTATGTGACTGTCCCAGCTATATGTTACATTCCTGCCTCACTGGTGATGATTTTTCATGCTAAGCTTCACTTTCCATTTAGTTAATCAAAAGTCTCAAAACATCCACAAAGGTAGAGAGACCAAAGAAGAAGGTCTTTCGCCATCCCACAGCCCTTATTCTTCACAATGGAATCAGAATTTGTTAGAACTTAAGAAAGGTTAGGCAAAATCCATCTGATCCATTATGCCTCATTTTTTATTTTTATCATAACCCAAATTTATCACCTTTTCACTATCTACTCTAGTCTCTTTCTCAAGAAACAAAGTTTGGATTACACTGTCTCTGTTGCCTCCCCAATAACACTGTCTATTTAGCTCTCCAATTAGAGTGGCCACCTTATAAAACCTTACCGCTTTGGCTTTAATAATCTAACTAGCTAATGTTACCAAGATCTTCCTAGAATTCCCTATACAGTATAGGGAACAATTTGAGAATACTGCACAAACATTACCTAACTGCTATTATATGAGCACTTAACGATGACCTCTGTCAGTCTATAGCAGTGTTTCCCAATTTTATTTGGCCATGGAACCCTTTTCAGCTTTTCAGAATTTCAAGGAACCCCCTAGGTTTGTCAAGAAAAAAAAAAAAGAACCCACCAATGCATGAAAATCACATTCCTTCCCCAAGACCCCCACCCCCTTTGAGGCCCCATCCTCTCTGTTCCCCTCCTCTCCATTACTTGCTATACTCAGCCCTTATACACTCTCACTGGGTTGAGACAAGAGGTGCGGGCTCTGGGGTGGGAATGAGGGATTTGGGTGTGAGAAGGGGTGAGAAGTGCAAGATCTGGGAGGGAATTCGGATGCAGGAGAAGGGGACGCTGGCTCGGGAAGGGGGCTCCAAGCTGGGGAGTGTTGGGCTCAGGTGGAAGGTTGGGGTGCTGAGCAAGTCACAGTCTTGTGGATATCAGGGTGCAGGAGTTTGGGTTGGATATGTGAGGGGCTCAGGGCAAGGAGGCTGTGACTATGATGGGCTCAGGACACAGATTTGTGATGTCTGGATGGTGCAGGAGTATTGTGGCAGAAGACTGAGGATGTGGGGATACAGGAGTTTGGGGATGGAAGAGGCTCAGGACAGGGGGTTCTAGTGTATGATAGGCTCAGATTTGGGGTCAGGTGGTGCAGGAGTGTTATGATGCTGCAGTCAGATGGGGATTTGGCCCCAATTGGGGGCTTGTTGGCCAGGCTTCATTTTTAAATAAAATATTATGTCAAACTCAGAAGGTTTTAGCATTGTCTTTATTTATGAGAGGGGCAGGGAACCTGTTTTGAGTCAAGGGTCACTGACCCACAGAAAAGTCCGTTGGGGCCACACAAGTGAGATGCAAAAAAAACCCCTCCAAAACCCCCAATCCTCATTAATGTGGTCCCAACTGTGCTGGTGGGGGCAGGGGACAGGGTGCTAGTGGGTGCTGGGGCTGGGGAGAGAGTGCTGCTGGGTGGCAGGATACTGGCACAGGTGGCGGGGTGCTGGGGCAAGGATGCTGGGGTCAGGGACATGGTCCTGCTGGGCACTAGGGTGGGTGGCAGGGTGCTGGGACAAGGAATAGGGTGCTGCTGGGTGCTAGGATGGGTGGCAGGGTGCTGGGGCCAGGGACAGGGTGCTGCTGGGTGCTGGGGTGGATGGCACGGTGCTGGGGCAGGGGACAGGGTGCTAGTGGGTGCTGGGGCTGGGGAGAGAGTGCTGCTGGGTGGCAGGATACTGGCACAGGTGGCGGGGTGCTGGGGCAAGGATGCTGGGGTCAGGGACATGGTCCTGCTAGGAGTAACAGTTAATCCGAACTAAGGATTTAGTTTGGATTAACTTTAAACTACCGCGTGTAGCCGCGGGCAGTTCATTCGAACTAAGGGGGATTTTAAAATGGCGGCCGGACGGGAACATGCAAATAAAGCCCGGGATAGTTAAATCCCGGGCTTCATTTGCAACTCCGGTTGCCTGATTTGCCTACCTAGCTCGAATTAATGAGCTAGTGTAGACATACCCTTAGATTCTTTGGACCTGTTGTACTGTTTGTTGTCCTGTGCTATGCAAAAGGCAATAACATAATTACAGGTAATTGGTTTGCACTGATGCCCCCAGTTTGTGTGCTGTCCTGAACCTGCAGAAGCAGAGTCCTTGAGGAAGGCCTTCAATATCTCATTGTTGAGCAGCTGACTTGAAACCCTAGCTGACTGTTATAGCATGACAATACTTTGACAATGACATAGGAATTTCCCATATAAAGGAGACCTATCAGTTCATCTTAGCTACTTCTCTGACATGAAGTGTAACAATAGTCAAGCCTCACTACCTAACATACCCATGTGGAAAAATACAAATTGATGCTGATGGATGAAGCTACCAGTCTGATGATAGCCCAAGAGACACGGTCTTGAAAATGACAAAAGGGAGGGACCTCCTCCTGCAACTTCTTCTACTTGCAGCTTTTACCTCACACTCCGTTTCTTCACTGAGCAGTGTCGCAAGCTTGTAGTAACACTGCCCGTGCCCTGTCTGAGTTGAAGCTGGGTTGTGAAAAGGACAATCAGACTCTTCCAACAGGGAAACTCCCTCATGTACTGTCTCCTGAAAGGAAAAATATGGGCTGCCTCAACTCAAGCTGCCTTTGATTGTTTAAGCTGTCCTCCCGTGATAGTTACTCCCAGCGCCTCCTCGGTGCAGCTGGCACTGTCACTGCCCACCAGCGGGAAGGGGGATCTGAACCAGGACAAGCCCAAAGAGCGCTTGAAGAGCATTCTATTTAAAGATGGTCCTTCTGCATTGGAACTGTTTCCCTGAAATTCTCACGGTGCTTTTTCTATATTTTTTTCATTATTGAGAATATTGGCATGAAAACAGGCTCTTTGTTCCTCCAGAGCTGCTTTGTTTCTGTTGCTCATTCTGGCTATGAGGTTACAACACTCTATCCATGAAAGCAGCGTCATGATGGTGTCAGATAGAGAATAAACACCCCTGAGCTGATGATGTTTTACGAACTTTCTGGCCAGGCCAGGCTTCCTCAGCTCTTGACGGTGGTGGCTATAGATACTAACACTGCACAAGAGGCTTACAAGGAACCTTGAAATCATCTGACACTCCCTTGCCTTTGGGTTTTATTACAAACTCAAAACTCAGACCTTGCTCACCTAAAACTTGCTGAGCACTGTGGGCTAGATTCTGTGATCTGACTGTGCTGTGCTTGATGCAAAACTGGTGGAGTTGGGGGGTGCACAGGTAGCTTTAACCCACCTTTATGAGTTCTGGGGACCTAATGCCATTCTCCTTCAATTCTAAGGGTGGCCCACAGCCAGTCTGCTCCCCTGGGTCAATCAGAGTAGCATAAGGGATAGAGATGGATGATTCCACATGGATTGCAACTAAAGACAATGTTTGTGCAGCCCCTAACAAAGCAAAATTGCAGAGTTTCCTTCAGCGCTGAGAAGTACGAAGATTCAAGTACAAGTACATTCACTGAGGAGGATGCCCTTTAAGTGGGCTGCATTGTACCCAGTTTCATCCCTCATCTAACTCCATGGAAGTGAATGGAGGATGTACCTTTGGAGTTTTTTCCCAAGATTATAATCAGTTGCTCAGACCACTCCTTGACTCTTAAAACAGCAGTTCTCTACTGGACACCAGCCTTCCTCAGCCTGCTGCCACACCTTCCCTGCAGGAATTAGAATGATTGAATTCCTAAGAAGTACCAGTAGGACAATAAGGTGGTAGGGAAAGAAGATGGAAATGAAATCAGTTTGGCATAAAGAAGAGGGCTGCTTTCCCCCTTGTATACTTGTGCCATTTTATTTCCTCTCCTTAGATATAGGACTTTGCACTTATTAGTGCTGCATTTGTCAGCAATGCCTACAGCCCTGACTTGAATCTCTACAGGTCACTCTGCAGTTTGCCTCTATGGCTACGTCTATACTACATGCTTCTTGCGCAAGAAGCCTTTTGCGCAAGTGTTTTTGCACAGACACTTCTTGTGCAAGAGCACGTCCACACCTCAAAGCACATTGCAAAACTGATGTGCTTTTGTGCAAGAGAGCGCACCTGTGCTTTTTCCCATGTGGCTTTCTTGTGCAAGAAACCCATCTAGAGCATCCACACTTGCCTTCTTGCGCAATAGCTGTAGCGCTAAAAGCAGTTATGCCTCAGAAAAGGAGGTTTACCTACGGTGGAAGAATCCCTCTGTTCTGCTGTTTAACTGCCCATTCAATTGCTCAAGAGCTCATTTGAGGTGTGGGCGCTCCGCAGGTTTTTGCGCAAAAACCTTGTAGTGTAGACGTAGCCTATGTGTTTACTTCTTCCCAGGCTTCAGTGTTCTCAGCAGATGTGATAATGTTGAATTTTACACCCAAAAAGCCCCAATCAAAAAGCCACAAAGAAAGAGACTTAATAGGTTTCCCTGTCTGTATAGTAGCCCAAACACATACATACAAGGGAGTTGTGGCAGCCATCCAAAGAAGCCATTAAAACTTCCTAGCACAGCACTACCTTATCTCGTTTCAGAGATGAAAGCTCCACCTCTCAGATAGCAGTAACCCCACAGAGCAGTGGGGCTTCATGGATCAGACTAGGAGAGCCTCTGCTTTAAATAATATTTCAAGGCTTCTGAACACTGAACTTCTCTCTCCATAACTATTGTTCTGCATGTTTTGCCCTCTCCCCCCACACACCATCCTTGTCTCCTATCCCTCATCCTGCCACACCCTCTTCACATGCTGCGTTCTCCCTCTTTCTCCTACCCTCCCTGGATAGCAGTTCTGTACTCTCTTTTCCCCTGTTCACTGCCTGGGGCTATGTCTAGACTGCAGGCTTCTTTCGGAAGAAGCTTTTCCAGAAGAGATCTTCTGGAAAAACTTCTTCCAAAAGAGAGCGTCTACACTGCGAAAGCACGAAATGGATGCTATCTCACATATAAGCTGTGATTACTATGGATGAAGTAGCCACCAGGGCACCTGTGCTTTTTCCTCTTTCCTCTTCTTCCGAAAGAACTCCCTCTTCCCCATCCACACATGCCTTTTTCTGAAAGAGCTCTTTCGCAAAAAGGCTTCTTCCTCGTAGAATGAGGATTACCAATGCCAGAAAAACCCCTCTGTTCATTTTCTTTCAGAAGAACATGATTGCAGTGTGGACGTAATTGAAGTTTTTTCGGGAAAACAGCCATTTTTTTCAGAAAAAACAACAACTCTGTAGTGTAGACATACCCTGGGGCACACCTGGATAGCCATTGCAGGATTCACCAGCACTACAAGTATTATTTATAAAGAGCCTGATCCGGAACCCATTGAAATCAATGGGAAGACTCCCACTGCCTTCATTTTTGATTAGGGCCATAGCACCAAGTCCTGTATGTCTTTGCTCTGTCCTTAATCATGCTTCTTACTGACTTCAACGGGAGCTTCATGGAAGTAAAGACTGAGGATTCAGCCCATTGTTTTTGACTCTTACCACTGTTCCAATGTCAATGCAGCAGTACTGGTGTGGGGCAGAACCGTTCTGAAGCAACCATACCCAGTAACCTGGCAAACCTGATTGCACCATTGCATTCTGGGGTTCCTGAAACACTTACCTCCTACCACCAAGCACTGTTACTAGGACCTGAGGCTTTGGGGTAACTTTCCAAATGTGGGGCACTCCACTGTACAAGGGCACGGCTGTTGTGCACAGAGGCAAGGCATTTTACAGACTCTGAGAGCTCAGAGCAGTCCACACAGAGGTCTGTTGCAATGCGTTTCCTCCTAGAGCAGACAGGGCTTCTGCAAGAAAGCTGGTGAAGGGAAGAAAAATTGCAGCCTCTGGTCTCTTCCTTTTTTTTTCCACTGAAAATATCCAGTGTGAGTGCACATTGTATTGAGCTCCCTATGTCACATATTCATGGCACATGCAATAATGAATGATTAGGAGTTATGTTAATGGTATTAGAATGCGCCTCTTGTTTCTGTGTGGGTGCTTTTCCAGTGATTTAGCACAAACAGGAGGAACCGTAGCAAATATTAGAAACCAGCAGGAAACATCTTGTAGGAAGGGGTCAGACTCCAATGCTCACAATCACCAAGAAGCAAGGAATTATAGCTGATAAGAGTGCTTTGGGGGCTACAAAGCCAAGTTGACAAGACCTCTGCTTTCTGCTAGGTGTTTGGTAAAATTGCTCTGAATGACACCACGGATATCAACCGCAACAACAACTTTCAGACGTTCCCTCAAGCAGTGCTGCTACTCTTCAGGTGGGTGTCACAGCTTTGTGTTGGGTGCATCTGTGAGGGTGACTTTGTGCATCTGGACATGTCGTCTCCATTTTTACCCAATCGTGATCATGAGATGGTTAGAAATACAGTGTTCCAAATCCGGAACCTAGTATTTGCTCTTCCAGATGAGACCATTGGTCCATCTGACCTGAGATCCTGCCTCCAGCAATGGCCAATACTTGATGCCTCAGAAAAAACCAACACCCCCACACCACAAATTCATATATCTAGTTGTTCAGTAGGCTACCTGTGGGGAAGGGGAACTCTTTCCTTTCCCCTAAGGTGACCAGTTACCCACTGAAGCATCAAATTTGTTTACCTCAGCTGAGCCACAAATGTTAATATTGATCACAAAACCATTCATTCTTTTAAATCTAACCAAAGCATTTGGGCTCTCTGACCTTCTGCAGCAGGAAGAAGAGTCTTTAACACAGTTGTCAAGTGGTTCTCTTGAATTTACAGGAACATAAGAATTGACTTCCTGCAACACACCAATGGGCCCTGGAATCCATGATTCTGTCTCTGGCAATGGCCACTGCCATGATGGAAAAGACTCTGCCCCAAGGGGAAATGTCTTCTTGAGCCAGTTGTTGATCATCTGTCCATTTCCCTCACTCCCTTGTGAAATGCCTACTCAGAGCAGGGTGCCAAACACCAATCAGGACACTGCTCTTTGTTCAGTCTGACACATCATCCATCTCCAAACTGGTGGTTGGCAGCCAGCTTTGCCTATGTGTAGCAGGCCAACAGAGTGTGCTGAGGACGGCATTTCCTGATGGGAAGAGTGCAGTGATACAGCACTCTCACATTGCCTGTAGGCTTATAGGGAGAGACAGAGGACAGGAGAAATGAGCAGCTCAGGAGAGGACAGGAAAGAAAACGATGAGGGAACTCAAAATGGAAGGTGCAAAATGCTGATATCCTTCCAGCCCTGTACATTCTCCTTCCAACAGCACCCAAATCTCCCTGAGCATCAGGGCAGAACATGGTGGCCCTGCATCCATGGTGTACAAAAGCCAGTTCTCCAGTAATGGATAATATGACCATAGCAACAAAACTAGGAGAGGAATTTGTCAGTTCATGTTAAACCTGTCTCATCACCCACCTTATGTGGGCCATAACTTCAATGGGAGCAGGAGAAGGCTCTTAATGTGCTGACTCAGGGGTGGGCAATAAAATGGCAGCAGTTTGCCAGAGGTAGTCCCTGCTGGGCCACTGCCACTCTATTTACCTGCACCTCCACAGGTACCAGCGATCACAGCTCCCGTTGGCCGTGGATTGACATTCCTGGTCAATGGGAGCGGTGGGGCGAAGCGCGGACTGGAACGCTGCTTCCCGCAGCTCCCACTGGCCAGGAACGGCGATCTGTGGCCAACATGAGCTCTGATCACCCAGACCAGCAGAGGCACAGGTAAATATAGCAGTGGGGACCCACCAGGGGCTATCCCTGGTGGACCAGATCCAGCTCATGAGCTGGTATTTGCCCACCCCTCTGCCAACTTCTGTTTCCCTTTGAAAGTGGTCACTGTTGTCTTCACTTCCCCCATTCTCAAGTATCCCTTTGTACCCAGGTGTGCCACTGGTGAAGGCTGGCAGGAGATCATGCTTGCGTGTCTGTCGAATAAAAGGTGCGACCCTGAGTCAGAGCCAGCCAACTCCACTGAAGGCGACCATTCCTGTGGGAGCGGCTTTGCCATCTTTTACTTCATCAGCTTCTACATGCTCTGTGCCTTCTTGGTGAGTCAGCATCGGCAGCACAAATGGTACTGGACTGTGACTGCCCAATAACCCCTGACTTCCCTGGGCGCTGATGCTGTAGCAAAAAAGAGACCTCACAGTTGGCAAGTCTGATACACGTTGTCCACAGTGGCCTTGCAGTGACATGATACTCACTCCCCCCAGTTCACGCTCAGTAGCCTCTCTCCAGAAGACTCTCAACATCCAGTCACAACACAAACAAGGAGGCCACGCATCACTAGAACAGATTGGTGTCCAGAGGCCTTGAGTGAGGCCAGCAGTGCCTCTCCCCTACTTCCCACCTTCTCTCTGACCTTCTAATTTACTGTTGCTATTACTCTGAAAAAGCCATGTCCAACTGGCATTTGTTCCATCCTGGCAGTGCAGTTCTCCCGATGTTACACAGCACTGCAGCATGCACTGTGCAGCTCTGGCCATTGGTACTCAGAATGCTCTCCTCTGATGCCTTTTAAGCCATTTGGCTCAATGCCAATAAATGACTCCTATTCTGCCCTCAAGAGAAAAAAAAATAAACCCAGGCCCAGCTCAGGGAAAAACCTGTATCAATAGGTAGGCCTTGCAGCATGCCCCAAAACTCACAAAGATGGGCTTCATCAATCAGTTGAGAGGGGGAGTTTTATGAGGTCCTTGCTGGGAACACCTTACCTCAAGCACCTTCCCATTGAAATCAAGAGCCTCTGCTTATCTCACTTGGCATGGTGTCACCCACGAGAAGAGAGAGAGTCAAACCACACAGGGCCATGAATTGTACTTGGACACAAATTGGAAGCCAAGTAAAGTCTGGTGTTACGTGTCACCTTCTTCACATCACCTCTGTCTTTGTTTGCAGATCATCAATCTTTTTGTAGCTGTTATTATGGATAACTTTGACTACTTGACACGGGACTGGTCCATTCTGGGGCCACACCATCTGGATGAGTTTAAAAGGATCTGGGCAGAGTATGATCCTGAAGCCAAGTAAGTGGCAAGACCTGAACTTTGGAACATGTTAACATCTGATGCACAATCTCTATTCTCTCAAAAGTGTGGCATCCCAGAGCCAATGAAATAGGATGCCATGTTCTCAGGCAGGAAGCAAATCCAGCAAGAATACAGTGTATATAAAGCTCTGTGAAAACTCTAAAAGGAAAACAGAAGCTGAAATCTCCCCCATCTCTCCACTTGTGAATCAGATACAGAGGCTGCCTGTTCCAGGATACGTGAGCAATAGAAAATATCCTAGCCTGACTAGCAAATGGTCTGCATTTTTGTGTGGCTGCAAATAATTTTAAACTGTGTACATCTAGGAAAAATATAGGCCATTTATCAGATTAATAAAAAGGCCAGGGGGGATATGCATTAAGAGGGAGGCTTGTTGAGGGGCTTGGTACACTGGCTCACATGGGGTATGTCTACACAGCAGCGTTATTTCAGAATAATGTCTATTATTCTGAAATAACTGTGCACGAGTCTACACAGATAACCCATTATTTCAAAATAATTTTGAAATAATGGGTGGCTTGTTTCAGCATTTGTAAACCTCATTCCATGAGAAATAACTCCTCTTCCGAAATAGCTATTTCGGAATAGCAGTAGTGTGGATGTTCAACTGCAGCTATTTTGAAATAGCTCCTCCCCCAGGCCATTCAAATTAATTACTCCCCAGTGCTTCCTGAGGCTCTAAATTGAGGTAGCACGTCCACATTAAGGGAGCCTGCCTCGGACTAATTTCTACATGCTATTTCAAAATAAGCTATTTCGGAGTATTTCTTCTGGAATAGCTTATCCTGAAATAATTGTGCAGTGTAGACATAACCATGTTTGTAGTATTGAGTCCCAGCCTGTGACCTGGCTAGACTGACCCTTCTTAGGTAGCCAGATAAACAGTATTTGAGCCCTTATAAGACCCAACCCTGGGCTCTGTTATTTTTATGCCTCCTGCTCTGCATCCCATATTTAGCTCACAACACAACTGCAGTGTTCATTCTTTGGGTTTCCACATGTCATCCACATGACAGCCACTATGTAGCTGAGCCAGCCATGGCCTTCCCCATTGTGGAGAGCCAGTTCTCCTCTCTGTCCCACCCCTGCGATTCCACTGATGTTAATAAGTTTGTACAAGTGCAACTGAGAGGAGAATCTGACCCACAGATTCCCCTGTGGGTTACCTGCCACTGTCTGAAATGCTCTTGGGTCTGATGCTCATTTACACTACCTTTTGAAGCCACGCTGGCAGGGTAAAGGGGCCTTAACGTGGGTGTAAATTACTTAGCTCCAACCAAGAGCTCATGGGTTCAAGACCCCTTAGATTCATAGCTAATTCTGGCTGTGCAGAGTTTGGGGCGGCGTCATGTTATTGGAGGTCCCCTTTGCCTATCCCTGGTGGTGGTCCACAGCATTTTCAATAAAGATAAGGGACAACCTCAGTGCTGGAGCATACATTCCATTTGCTAATAAAACAGGCCCTAGTATCCAAAGCATGCTGACATGGGGATTTGTTTCAGAATAGCCATTCCTGAAGAACTGTCCCTGACTAACCCTATGTGTGGACACTCTTATTCCTGAATAACAATGCCTTGTTCCAAATTAGCTTCATCCACTTTTAAGCTCATTCAGAATAAGGTACTCTTATTCTAGAATAAGAGCCTCCATACATTGGGAATAGTTAACCTATTTGAAATTCACATCCTCCTTTATTCCAGATTAATTCCCATGTGTAGACAAGCCCCAGGACTATTAGTAAACGGGGTTAGCTATAGGGTCTCTGGAGCCATATGACAAATATCACCTGTAATGGTCCATCTAGCTCCTTCCTCAAAAACTAAGGCACTCAAATCTATGGCCAATTTTGCCAGTACTGGCCTAAGTGTATAATGATTGTTGTGTTTTCCTACACAGTCAAACTAGTAGGAGCTAACTCATGGCTGTGCAAACCTGGAGAGATACGCTAGAAGAGGCACAGTATAAAGCCACCTGCTATGTCATGTTAAGATAGAGTGGTTCTGGCAATCTTGAGATGGAGACCTCATATATGTTTCTAACAGCCCCTGCTCTCAGGCCCTCTCCAGATGGATTAGCAGACCCTTTTATCATTAATACTGTATTTTCTTCCCCAGGGGAAGAATCAAACACCTGGACGTGGTGACGCTGCTCCGGCGGATTCAGCCTCCGCTGGGTTTTGGGAAGCTCTGTCCTCATCGAGTGGCTTGCAAAGTAAGACTGAAGTTGGGGTGAGGTGGAAAGAGGGAAGAACATCTCAGAGGAAGCACACATGTAACAAATTACAGCTTCATTTCTTGATAATCTAGAACACAGGTTCTGGAGAAGCATCTGGTAAAAATGCTTGTTGCTGTATTAGCTTCTCGTCAGGCCATTTGTTAGCCTACATTATAGACTCTGCTAAAGATTGCAAATGAGATTCCCTGGCACAAGAATTACCAGGTATTACATAGTGATAAATGCTATAGACATACTAGCTGGAGAAACAGCATCATGTAGGCTATAACAACGCATCTGCAGAGGTCTGCTGTTCCAAAGTGGGGAAGCCAGGAACCCATTTACTCTGAGCCCAGTAGACTGTAATCCTATCACCTGCCTGTTTCAGATGGGAGTAACTTGGCCCAGGACTCTTCTGTTGGGAGACAGCAGGTAGTTTCTATTTGCATTCAGTGCTCTGGTGGGAATCCATTAGCCATATCAAGCATACTTGAATTATGCCCCCACCTTGAAAGGGTTACCCACAATGAGGTACTGTAGAATATGCCTGTGGGCAAACACATTTTGTTCTTAAGATGGGTCCTTTTCTTAGTTTTCAATCTGTGTAACCAAACACATGAACTGTGCCTGCATTGGTGGGTGGAGTGGTAAGTCTGGAGAGTGGTGTCAGGGCACAAGAAAAAAACATTTTGCTGAGTAGTGTGGGCTGACTGCATGATTGTTCTGTTTCTTCCCCTACTCCATAGCGCCTCGTCTCTATGAATATGCCACTGAACAGTGATGGGACTGTCATGTTTAATGCCACCCTCTTTGCCTTGGTCAGAACAGCACTGAGGATCAAAACTGAAGGTAACCCGTTCAGGTTGCACCTCCTGATCTTAAAGAATGAGTATGAGGCATGTGATTTTTGTCATGTGTGCGGCTGTGTGAGTGGAGATGGAGGACATCTATGCTGAATTTCCTCATATGGAAAATGACATATGGAGATCATATAATGCATACAATGATTCGGGCTTTTCACTTTGAGTGTGTGGACCAGGAAGCAAATGTAAATGTGCAGCAAAGACTAACATCCCAGGGGGACAGTACAACGTTTCTAACTAAGTGTCATCTAGACAACCATATCATTTCTGATTATTAGTAAGTTTCCTAGAATTCCCTCTTTGATGATCTTGCCATTAAAAGCTTAAGCTCAGGTAACAGTCAGGAAAAGAGGGGGAAAGGTGGCATGCATGCCAAAGCTGTAAATCTGAATCTTCAGAGGGCAACAAATAGATTCTAGGGTAACAGCCTGAAATCACTGGCCACTCTAGGATGGAGAAAAGATGTCAAAGAGCAATCACTGGCCAGTCCAGAGGGCTAGTCTCAGCCCTCACTTTGTCCCCTTTCCACTGCAGAAGGAGAGCTGCCATCTCTGAAAAGATCCCTTGTGTAGGGAGTCCAAACCTGGCATGGAGCTGGCCTGGCCTTCTCAACACCACACAGTACTGGCCTCCCTTGCTGTTGGAGGTAATAGAGGACATGGCTGGAATGTTTTGCAGTCCTGGGCCAAGAGAACTCTAACCTACCCCTGTTTTAAATTACATTGGGGGCTGTGTTAACCCTGCCTACCCTCAGGATCAGAGGATCAACTACAAAGATGGCTTCAAGCCCTTGGATCCAGTGCTAAGCATAGTTTGACTGAAAATAATTCATCTTTACTAGTTTGCATCAACATGCGATAGAGTGCCTGGCAGTTCTGGAAGCATCCACTTACTGGTTACTGTCCAGTGTGAGTCAACTCAGAGCTCTGGTGACGAGCACAGTGTCACCACAAAAGGAGTGAGTGCATTGACAATGTTATAGTCACATATAACAACCCCACATAACTCTTAGCAGGCCCTAACACCGCAGGACCAGGCAGTGCACAGAACATCAGAGTGCATTACTGTGATTTGCCGCTCAAGTGCTTTTTCAGAGCCTCCCTGAGCTGGATATCTCCACCTAGCTTTTATCATAGCTCTTGCATCTGGCTGTTCACAGTCAGCAGAGAACCACTCCACGTCTGCCATCCACCCCAGTGGCAGCTTTTCCCCCTTTGCCTCACATAGATTATATAGGACCCCACAGGCAGCTATAATCATCGGGATTTTTTTTTTCATGGAGCGCCTGTATTGTCAGTAAGCTATGCCTGTCCTCCTTCAGTCGACCAAAAACACATTCAACTGGCATTCTGCACCTGCTGAGCCAGCAGTTGAATCTTTCCGTGGTGCTGTCAAAGTGGCTGGTGTACGGGTTCAGAAGCAGGAGATAGGCTGGATCCTCCAGGATCACTATTGGCATTTTAATGTCCCCAGTGGTAACCCTCTGGTCAGAAAGAAAGTCCCTGCTTACAGCATTCTGAACAGTCCTGTGTTCTTAAAGGTGTGAGCATCATGTATCTTCCCTGCCCAGCCAGCATTGATGTCAGTGAAGTGTCCCCAGGGATCCCTACTGCTTGCATAACCATACAAAATTTGCCCTTCCTGACGAGCCACTCTGCGGCAAGGTGTGCTAGGGCCAAAAGAGAGATATTTGTGCCATTTGCTGCCATACCACAATTTAGGAACCCCATTTCTGCAAATCTACCCACTGCGTCCTGTATGTCGCTGAGACGCGTAGCAGAAGACGATTGATGGCCCTGCACAGCTGTAAGATAGTAGACCCCACAGTGGATTTTCCAGTTCCAAAATTATTTCCCACTGACATTTCCACGGTGCAATTTCTCTGCTCTTCGTGCAGCTCTCATGCTGGTGTCTCTGCACTGGAGGGCTGGGGAAAGCTCAGCATGCAGATCCAAGAATGTGGCCTTGAGCATGTGAGAGTTCTGCAACTGCTGCTCATCATCCCACTTGTGTGGTACAATGTGAGCCCATCAGTCAATGCTCATTTCTTGGGCGCAGAAGTCATGCTCCGCTATCTGCAGCTGCTCTGTGAATACCACCGACAACCTTGCATTGGTTCTCACTCTGTTCCACAGATTAGGGAAACAATCTGTCCTCCGTTAAGACATGTTTCCCACTGATTTGGGTCTTCTTACAGCTTTACAAATACCAGAGGATTGTGCGTCCTGTCCTTACAATGACAATAGTGCAGAACTGTGCAGACTCCATGCCTCTGCCAGAGTCAGGGTTGCATCACACTGTACATTGTTACAAATATTCCTGGTGAGTGTGCACAGCTGTGACACAAGGAGCCAAGTAAACACACGTGCACAAGGAATATACTAACTGCAGTAGCTTGCGTTAACCAAAGTTTATGGGGTAGACGTGACCTTAGCTTCAAACCATGGCAGTGTGGTATTCATGGTTAAAGCAGGAGCCTGGGAATCAAAACACATACGTTCTTATTCCTGACTTTGACACTGACTTCCTGTGTGATCTTGAGCCAGTCACGTGATGTGATCATTAACAACTGCCAGTGTGCACGGTGCTGTGAGGAACATTGGGGAAGATGAAGTTTCCAAAGGAGCTTCCAGTCTTAGGTCCAGTCCTTCAAGTCTTAGGTCCAGTCCTTGTGGCAGGAGGTGGAGGAGACCCCTTACAAAACTGGGCCCTCTATAGTCTAACAGAACATTAGGAATCAGGAAAGCATCAGATAGGGGTTGAACCTCCACGGGGTTTGGTTGGAAGGGACTGGAAACTCACTTAGATTAATAACGAGAGACTCCATGAGACAAGTGCACTTCAGGAGGAGAGGATGGTAGTGTGCTCCACTGGGCAAAGGAAGGGGATTCCATGCATAAGGGGCTGCATGGAAGAAGTGGCATACATAAGAGACAAATAAACTAAAGGGGCAAGTAAGCAAGGGGGCTTGGGAAGAGGCAGGCAGCCGGAAGGGGATCACAGACTGTAGAGATCCTCATATTTTGGCATTCGCAGAGGTGTTGCGTGGCTTGTTTCAGTAATGTCTGTTAAGGGGTTAGATTCCTTGTATGTAATATACTAGTCCCTGGTGTGGTCGCCTCTGTACTTTTGTACCATGTTTCTATACCTGCTGCAGCATCAGCCAGAGCAACAGGCTCTTTAAATCGCTGCCGGAGAGCCGCGCTGTGCACTCCAGCAGCTCTGAGGGCTGAAGGAGGGGGTGCTGCACTCTGGAAGATGTGGAAAGCTAGCTGCTGCCAGCCCTGCCCCTTCCGGTAGTGGAGAGCTGCTCCCCCTACCTTGCCCAAGCGCCTGCAGAGGCTGTCAGCACCTCCGGCCTGCTGTGAGCACAAAGAAATAAGCCATGATCTGACAATCGCACTTCCCACTTCCAACTGCCCTCTGCTGCTCTTGAAGCATTTTCCTGCTGTAGGAGAGGTGCATTTAGCAGGCTTGTGAGCCACTGTTTCCTTTTGGGATGCCACAGCATAGGTATGAAATTTTCTCCTCTGCTGGAGCTGGCTTAATTCCTCTGTGCATTGATTCCCCTGACAGGTAACCTGGAGCAAGCCAACGAGGAGCTGCGAGCGATCATTAAGAAAATCTGGAAGCGCACCAGCATGAAGCTGCTGGATCAGGTTGTGCCCCCAGCAGGTGGTGAGCAAACTAGCCTTTCCGTGTATGTCTGCCTGTCTTGTCACCCCTTTCTCTACCTGCTGTTTGTCTTGACCTAAGCCTGTCGCTTTTGGCAGTCCTGGGGAGGGTAGGAGAGGCATGCTTTCCTCCACAGAATAGATCTGTTTGTCAGACTGGACAGTTCAGCGGGTTGAGTGCTGATCATCTCTGGACCAATGAATATGCAACCCTCTCCGTGGGCAACTCTTGGGAGGAGATGCAGATGTCCGGATAGGAGAGAACACAATATTCTCAGACCCATACACCAGATCTAAATGGAGTGATGTTTGCAGTTCTCTACACTCTCCCAGTGAGCCAGGAACAACAGGATTTTGCCTTGCATTGCCCATGGCCTTTCTCCAAAGGTCTAGATACCTACCAGTATTGCATAACTCTTAACGCGGGGGTGTCCAATCAGTTCTGAAGCAGTAGCCATTATAAAGGCTACTGCTACAGTGAACTAGCCACACTCAACCAGCCAATCAGCCACATGTGGCTAGTGGCTAGCGTGTTGGACACCACGGCTCTAACATGATCCCAGGTACACAGTGTTCTATTTATTTGCTTTGTCAGTGATTATTTGCTGCTATGGAGAGTGGAAGCAATAAACATTTAGGAGTTGTAGACTGGACATATGAGAGCAGAGGAACACCACTTTTATCAGCATATGTCAGAAATAAACCTTGAGTTAAGCCTATGGCCTCTTCTCCTGGGTTTCTAGCCTGTGCTTTCAACCTTCTACATCTGTCTGATCCATATGGACACAGTGGGCCAGAGTCTCAGCTGGTGTAAGTTGGCATAGATCCACATCTGGCCCAGTATGTTACTTACACAGATTTGGGTGCATGCACAGGGATTTTATCTAGGTTTATACATAGGGATTTTATCTGGGTGTATGTGTAACCCACACACTTAGTGTGGTTACTGAGCAACGCAAGTGGTACCTAGACCACAGCAACAGTTAAGACCAAGACACCTCTACAGCATGAGGTGGGAGGCAGTTGGCTTTTAGCTCAGAGGGTAGAGGCTCCTATACTCAGCTCCAGAGATCCCAGGTTCAAATCCACGAAGTGGCAGTTACAAGTAGGGGCTCGTTCGGGATCTTAACTGGGTATCTGAAGCTCAGGACGCGCTTCCTCATCTAGGGGAAGTATGTAACCCACACACCATGTGTGGTTACTGAGCAATGCAAGTGTTACCTAGACCACAGCAACAGTTAAGACCAAGAGACCTCTACAGCATGGGATGGGAGCCAGCTGGCTTTTAGGGTAGAGGCTCCCATATTCCGCTTCAGAGGTCCCAGGTTCAAATCCACCTGGTGGCAGTTACACATGCATAGGGATTTTATCTGGGTGTATACATAGGGATTTTACCCCTCCACCTCCCTTTGTTTTCTGCTACTGTCTCATTCTCCCCTCTCACCCTCTGTCCCACTTTTCTCTTTCCCACAGCCCCTTTATCCCTCCCTCTTCATCCTCTTACTTGGCCCCTCCTCTTAGCCCATCTTTCCCCACCTCCTGACTCTCTCATAGCTTCAGAACAATGGCCCCCTTCTCTTCTGTTCCATCCATCCACTGACAGCTCATCCTAGGCAGCAGCATGATTGACAGGGGTGTTTTCAACATCAGCCATCTAGTCTCCCTCTTGTACTTTAATAATGAGCCTTCATGCTGGGCTGGTGAGCCTTCCTGCAATAGCACTGCAGTATTGCTGACTCCCCATTCAGTTCTGCAGGCTGCCACTCCAAATCGCATTTGGGGATTGTCTGTATTTAAGGTCAGACCCTGAAGTCTTTACTCAGCTCTTGTCCTCGTAGAAGTCAATGCACCACAACACTTCCAATGCCTCCAGGTGGATTTTGCCTAAATAAAAGTTAAGACTTGGCCCATTGACTTGAATGAGAGTTTTGGCAGAGTAGGGGAAGAGCGAGGACTGAAGGATTCATCCGTTGGCGTGAAACAATCCAAGTTCCGGTTTAGGTTATAGCAGGTAAAAACCCACAATGGGACACTGCAGACCCACTGAGGTCTTCACTGGGAAGTTGGTACAAGTGGCTGAAATGTCAGGGGCCGCCATATCTTTATAGCAAATGTACCTATCAGGTAGCCCTGCAGTTACAGGCATTCTGTACCAGAATAGCTAACATATGCCTGTAGCTGTAATCCAGCTCTAAACCCTAGAGCCTCTGCAAACAGCTCTAACTCTGGAGTGAAAGTGCCCTCTAGCCTGCTGTGCTTGTAACCTGAAAACAAATATCTTTGCCTCTCTTTCCTGGCATTCCTTCTCTAAAAGTGCGTCTACGCTGTACTCGTAGCTCGAAATAAGCTATGCAGTTTGAGCTAAGCAAATTGCATAGCTTATTTTGAGTCAATTTTGAAATAGCTTATTTTGTAATTTGGCGCTGTCTACGTAGCAGAACGTCGGAATATCAAGCCAATTATATTTCAAAACAATGCACACGCTGTTAAGACGTAGGATAGCTATTTCAGGATACCTCCGGTATCCCGAAATAGCTCTGCAGTGTAGATGTAGCCTAAATGGCAAGGCTTTGCAACATGTGCTGATGAATTCACTGTTTAAAATCAACTGCTTGTTTGCTTTTGGAAATATCCCCCATGCAGACGATGAGGTGACAGTCGGGAAATTTTATGCCACTTTCCTGATCCAAGAGTATTTCCGGAAATTCAAGAAACGTAAGGAACAGGGCCTCGTGGGCAAACCCTCGCAGAGAAATGCTCTCTCCTTGCAGGTGAGTGATGGGCAGATATGGGCCTGGGTGCCACAGGAATGAAACATGGACACAGAGCTGTAGGTTTAATAAGTTTGTACAACTCTTTAACCTTGTTCTAATCTAATCTAATAGAGGCAGCAAGGGGGGAGTGACTAGTCGACTATCCTTTCTTTTGCTTATCAGATAGTCAACCAGTCGACTAGTCCTTTACATCCTTAGTCAGTGAAGGTATCTGGCAGTTAAAAAACAAGGCAAATGCCTGGATTCAAGAGGCATCATAGTATGAGTCCTGGGATCTAGTCTCAGATCTGTCACTCATTCACTGTATGGACTGCTAGATTGTGTGTCAGAGACTTCCACTGTGTTTCTGAAAAAAGAGAATTTTGATTACAGCTGCACAAGACAGAGCAAAACCTCAGCTTTATATATTTCTGGAACTGTTACAGTAAGAAAGAGACAAACCACGGGACACCAAGCAAACAATGTGCCATGTCAGAAATAGGCTGGTATGTACATAGTACCAGCATAGGACAGCTTTGCTGTTCCTAGAACAACACTAATTGAGACACGTTGCAATAAATAAGATTTGGTAAATGCTGAGTATAATTTCTGGCTAAAAATTCCGGATCTGGGTGCCAAAAATTCAGCTCTTCACTCCATATTTAAGCTCCTGAATAAACTTGGCCTGATTTTCAAAGGTGCTGAGCTCCCGCTGACTTCAGCTAGAAGTGTAGGGGCTCAGCTCTTTTATTTGTGTGCCTAAATGTGGATTTAGGAGCCAAACCCTAGAGCACCCACACTTGCTCATTTAGGCCTGTATGTTTATGTGCATATGCTGTACTTGTTAAAACAAGCACCTGATAATGAAGACTCCTGAGTCCTATGGTCAGTTCTGCCTGAAATTTGCTATGCAGCCTTTGGCAACTTAATTTCTTTATGAGTTTGTCTCTCCACCTCACAGGGCACTGATGAGGTGAAATTAATCAATGTTCAGAAAGCGCTTGGTGGCAGATCATGTGCACTGTAAAGTGATAGTATTTTTATTGCTCACCTAACTACATAGAGACAGAATGTTACATGGTACTGTTTTCCAGGCTGGGTTGCGCACATTGCATGACATTGGGCCGGAGATCCCTCGGACGGGCGATCTCAGGAGACCTGACAGCTGAAGAGGAGCTAGATAAGGCCATGAAAGAAGCTGTTTCCGCTGCCTCGGAAGATGATATCTTCAGGGTATGGGATGCTGTTGTGATCCTTCTTTGCCTCTTGAATGAAGTTATGTGCTAAGCCCAGTATATTAGATTGGGAACTGCTAAATGGCCTTTTGCTTATAGCATTCATTTCTGTTACTCTCTCTCTCTCGCGCGCGCTCTCTCTCTCTCATGCTACATCTACACTACGAGCCTCTTCTGCAAGAGGAAATGCAAATGGAGCGCTCATTTGCATATGTCACACTCTCATTTACATTTCCTCCTCGGATCTCTTTTGCGCAAGAGGTTTTTGCGCAAAAAATCACCGTGTAGATGTCTCCTTTTTGCGCAAAACCCCCCTTTTGCACAAAAGCCATTCTTCCTCATTTCTCCTCAGTAGTTTTTTACTCCATTTTTCCTCAGTGGGATTTTTGCCTAAGTAAAGATTAAAAATAATTACAGTGAGAATGTCAGGATTTGACCCACAGAAATTAAAAAAGCAAATCAGGTCATCTCCTCCATGCTCAACCCTATGCATTATTGATCCACTACATTCTCCAGTGGTTTGTTTAGTCCAATTTTAAGTGACCCAAGCAATAGTTCTTCTAGCACTTTCCTTGGGAGATGGTCTCCCCCCAATACATCTCACAATGGAAAACTTTTTCTGAACAATCAGCCTAAATTTTCTTTTTCTGAGTTACGCCCTTTGGGCAACCCTCAACATTCCCTCTCCCTACTTGGAGCCTCTACCTTTCAAATACTTATAGAACATTACTGTATCTCCCCTTCATTATGCCTTAGACAAGTTCTACTTAACAGTCTCTTTAAACCTTTCCTCACATGTCCCTCCTGCTGGTTAATCATTTTTGTTGCTGTTGTCTGAATTCTTTCTAGTAAATGGGTCTCTTTCTGGTATGTGCTAACCCAGAATTGAACACAGTAGCGCAGATTTTCCATTCCACCCAAACTCCGCTCAACATGGGAATGGAGGTGCAAAGATGGCCCTTCCCACTTGTAGGCCTCTTTATATTCTGGAGCTGCCCCTTGTGAAATATCCAAGCATTACATTACAGCTCATCCACAACTGACCCGTCCCTATCCCCTCGCAGTCCCTCTGCCAAAGATGTCCATAGTCTAGGGATATTTCGTAGTAGGGAGGTGCTCTGCTTGTAGAGGACCTTATCACATTGTCAAATTGGCCCCAAATTTTCTTTCTCCAAACATTGCTTTCAGGCACAGTGACAAACACCAGGCCTGGGGAATTGTCATCATTTGCACCTCTGTCAGAGGCTGGGAATGGGTGACAGGAGAAGGATTACTTGATGATTCCCTGTTCTGTTCTCTCCCTCTGGGGCATCTGGCATTGGCCACTATTGGAAGACAGGATACTGGGCTAGATGGACCTTTGGTCTGACCCAGTATGGCTGTTCTTATTTTCTTATGCACCTGTTCTCACCATGAGAAAATGTTTTCTGTTCTGCTGACAGAGGGCTGGTGGCCTGTTTGGAAACCATGTCAGCTACTACCAAAGCGATGGCAGGAGCTCGTTCCCTCAGACATTCACCACCCAGCGCCCTTTGCACATCAATAAAGCTGGCAACAACCAGGGAGATACTGAGTCCCCATCACACGAGAAGCTAGTGGATTCCACCTTCACTCCAAGCAGCTACTCATCTTCAGGCTCCAACGCCAACATCAACAATGCCAACAATACTGCCTTGTCCCGCTTCCCCAACCCACCCAGCTACCCAAGTACTGTCAGCACAGTGGAGGGGCATGGCACACCCTTGTCACCAACCATACGAGTGCAGGAGGCCCCTTGGAAACTCACTTCCAAAAGGTAAGCTCCAAAGAAGCAATGGGCTAATGAAACCAACATATAGGTACAATTTTTAAAAAATGATATTGCCTAGTTGAAGTCATGCTGGGGCAAGATGCTGTTGCACGTGGGATTTGAGGTGAGCTCACAGGATTGTCCCTTGCTGCCTAGATCAGCAATGCTACAGAGGCACCACACTCAGCCTCTGGAAAGAAGGACTGCTTAGCACTACCATTGATCCACATTCTCCATCTTCCAGGCTCTTTCAGAAAGCAGCATAGCTGGTATCTGCAGGGACCTGCATCCTAGGCTGTAGGGAAGTGTTTTATCTAATGCAAATTTAATAGAGAAGGAATGAGGGGAGTCAATTCATACTTGCGAACACTAGAGGAAAGACTCTAGACCAATATTCCTCAATTAGCAAGTGACAACTCCCAGGGAGCTCATAAAACGCATTCAGAAGGAATGTGAGGCATTAAAAATGTATTATAATCTAAAGCAAAGGAAATGTCACCCCCAATTTTTCCATACAGCCTTACCCTTCAAAGGCAGATAGTAACTGGATAACCTGTCGAAACACACGTGAATTAATTCTGTCATAGGCTTATCACTGTTATCATTCATGAATGTTTGATTCGGTTATAATAAATGTAAAGGGGAAGAGGGATCATGAATATTTCTGACTTCAAATAAACTGTTGCCAGCCTGAAAAGTAGGGATCTTAAAAAGCGGAGGGGGATTGTAAATGTGTAACTGCTGAAATTTTCAGCGGTTATACATTTACACAGGGGGAGCTCCCCGGGAGCTGGTGCATGTGGAGAGCCAGCTTTTAAGCCAGCTTCCCATGTGTACCAGCTCCCGCAGAGCTGCCTCCCCCCTTTGCTCCCTCCCATGCCGCCTCTGTATGAGAGGCAGCAGCACGGGGAGGGGGGCTGGTATGTGTGGGGATCCAGCTTAAAAGCCAGCTTGCCCCTCACCCCAACCCCTGCTGCTGCCTCTGATGCAGAGGCAACAGCACAAAGGAGGGGCCTTGCATGTAACCATGAAGGTTAATGGATGAGCCCAGGCTCATTGGTTAACCTTTTAAACGTGTACACTAGCACATCGCTACTGCAAAGGTTGAGAAACCATTGTTCCAAAGAAGAAGAGAAGAAAATAGCAAGATGAGAATGTCAGAAGCGTGTGATTTTGCTTGAATAAAGAATCGAGTGGCTTTTCCATTTCCCAGCCTTCCTTTTAGAAGCTATAGGAATTTCACAGCTATTTGTTTCCATCCTCCTTCTCCTTACTTGTGTTTTTGTTACATTCCTGACATAGTCTTCTTTTTCCCCCTTGCTTCCTTGGTGCACTAGGACACATTACTATGAAACATTGGGACGGTAGGTATTTCCTCTCATGCTGTAATGTTCTCCAGACTGAAGACTCAGTATTGCTCCTGTTGAAGTTAATGTCCAAATTCCCCATTGTTGTTTCACTTAAGCCCTTCTTTTCAGTACCAGCAGGGTTAAAAGAAGTAACAGGATAGCTTCAGAGTTATGAACACCTTGGAAATGGAGGCTGTTCATAACTCTGAAATGTTCATGTTCTGAACAAAACATTATGGTTTGCAGCTGGACTTAGACTTAATACAGCTTTGAAACTTCAATATGCAGAAGAAAATGTTGCTTTCCCTTTATTTTTTTTAGTAGTTTACATTTAACACAGTACTGTACTGAGTTTGCTTTTTGTCTGTGTGTTTCTCTGTTTCTGCCTAATTGTGCACTTCTGCTCAGTTAGTAACTCTGGTGTTCAACTGTAATAATATTGTGGTATCTTCAGGACACATTCCCCACCTGGATTCCCCTAGCCGTACTGCAGACAATTGTGTGAACTCTGGTAGCTGGATTACCAGGATGTGGAATTTTTACCATATGATCTCTGACCTGACCTCTGATCATTGCAGAGTGAAGCCTCTTTTAGCCTGTTCTCACCAAAATAACGTAGGGTTTGGCTAGAGCTTTGCTTTGTGGGCTAATGAGGGAATGACGTTGTTATTCAGGACTTTTTCTTCGGCTGTTCAGCTATGATTGCCAGTCATCCCCTGTCTGATCACTCACTCTTCCTTGGATTTTCTTTTCAACTGACCCAAGGCACCATACATATACTCTTTTCCCTCCATTCCACCAACTGGGTGAACCAATCACCAAAGGACCATGTGTCTCCACTTCTCCTCCTATTCGCACATGGTGCTTCTCTGCCACACTGCTCCCGGCTGACAGCACAGGTAACAGAGTGCAAATATCTGGACTTCAGATCTTTGAAGCTCCCCGTGGTGGCATTTCAGAGATCCAGGCTCTGTTCAGCTGCTTGCACTGTCAAACTGCAGCATAATGCCAGGGAGGAGGAGATACAGATGGAATTCACCCACCACGGAATATGAATAGCACTCATTGAACTCAATGGCAGTTACTCATATTCTGTGACGGGACAATAAGGACTAAGGATGAGAAAGGCCTGAGAGAAAGGAAGAGAGAAGATGAAAGAGAGCAGAGGGAGAGAAATGGCACGGTGAGTGCAACATGGCAGAAAGACACCATAACCCTCACAGCTGAAAGAGGCAATATAAAGTCGAGGACACATCCCTTTGAAATTCCTTACCAGCACTTTGTGACAGCCTTAGAAGAAAATCCACCCCACGCTTTATACTGATCCCCGTGGGACAGCACTTTAGGAATTTAGTCAGTGCCCTGTGAATGCTCATGCAGTAAAGGCATGATCAATTATATTCATAGCATGTGCATCACTACTGATTCTTGATGCTTTGATTAAGGAGCTCCAACTAAGTAAGGACAAAACAAAGGGTCAGTTGTATTTATGAGCTGTGCTTATGTCTTTCATCATTGATTTTTGTGTAATGGCTCAGCGCTGGGCTATAACAACAAACGCAGACAGATGGAGCCCTGTCACTTTTGTCTCGATAGCATCTTTTCTTCACCATCTCCAAATTTTGACTTGCCTTTTTTGCTTGTTAGCTCCTCTTCCAGAGACAGCCAGCTGGCAATCGTTTGCCAAGAGGAAGTGTCCCAGGATGAACCTTACGATGAGAATTTGAATGAAGACATAGAGTACTGTAGCGAACCAAGCCTGATCTCTACTGAAATGTGAGCTTTGCAATATTGAGGCCAAGCTGTCTGGGGTTTTCTGGTTTGGGGGCTGTGTGGTATTTTTCTTTAAAAGACCCTTCATGAGCTCAGCCTCGGAAATGGAACTGGGGGAAGACTAGGAAGAAGAAACAGGTTTGCAGATGGAACACTGCACCAATCCAGGTGTCAAAGGATGAAATAAAGGTGCTTCAGCCCAGGCAAATAGTATTGGGATTGCAATTTTTTTCTGTGACTTTTGAAGTCCCTTTCCTCCCAGTGGTACCACTGGCAGGTATTATCTCCAGGCCGCTTCCCCATCCATTTTTAATGTCTAAAGTTCACAGATTTCATCACCAGAGCTTTCTCTGTCCCACAGTTTTGGATGCTGTCTCTGGAGCATTTAGGTCTAGCAAACTAACAAGTTAGCTACATCCCTTCTTGGAGACTAGAATGTTATTCCACTTTCCCTTTTCCTCACCTCCTGCCAAATAGTGCTGCCATTCCCCAGTAGGAGGGATATCCCATCCAGCATGATTCTGTGCTCAAGTGATGGTTCTAAACAATCTGCTTTTCATTCCAGGCTCTCATACCAAGACGATGAAAACAGGCAACTGACTCCACCTGAAAACAACAAAGCGGAGAGCACCAGGCCATCTCCAAAGAAAGGGTTTCTTCGCTCCTCGTCCCTGGGTAATATTTCAGCAGGATGTACAAGCTGTGCTTTCTGATCCCTTGAGTGATTTCTTACACCTTGCTGTAAAATCCTGTAATGCATTCCCTCAGATTTTGATGTGCACTTTGCTTCCCAGGAAGAACATGAGACACAGAATGCAGAATAAGATCTTGGCAATGCACATGTCTTACCAGCAGGCATCTCCATTGCTTATGCATTGCTCACTCAGTGTTTAAGTGTATAGTTCTCTGGCTGGCAAGCATCTGTGTGAATCGGTTAAGTCTGCATGTGAACTAGGGGAACTTATTAGAGCTCTGTAGGCCCAAAAGAACCTCTTCATAGAACCAGCTGATGGAGTATGTGGCAGTCTTTTCTTTAAGTATTGAACAGAGAAAAATAAAATGTTTTTCTTTCCTCTCTTGCAAAAGAAAAATGATGAATTTCAGTACAAGCATATATACTTGTACTATGTCAAGTGTGGTCCTTTGACTCATGCAGTTTAAGAGGTACCAACCCGCTTACATCAGTGAATCCTTATTTTCTTGTAACATGAGTAATTTCCACATCTAACACCATTACAACATCTTTTTGCCACACCATTCAGAAATCTTGTTCTAGAATAACTAAGAGGATCAGCAATAGCAGTTTCTGGTAGCACTGTTGTTAAAAAAAAATCCCTGTCCAGAATATGTGCTAGCTTTCAGCTATCTTGGAACATGGCTGTTGGTCAGACTTTATGGTGCTTGAAAATGTTTTTCAGATACAAGGTGCAAGGTATCAAGTGCATAAGGGCCTATAATGAGGGCTTTTTCCTCTGCGCCCCTAGAGATATTACACACTGATAGCAAGCTCAGGTCAGCGTGTCTCTGTAGTGTGGTGTGAATGGTGATTTCAGTTCTGTGCCATTGACATTGCAGGTCGAAGAGCATCTTTTCATTTGGAGTGTCTGAAGAGACAGAAAAACCAAGGTGTCGATGTCTCACAGAAGACAGTTCTGCCGTTGCATCTGGTACACCATCAGGTAAGACTTAATTAATTAAGCTGAGGCCCACCAACCAAGCTGGCCATTTAACATCTGCATTGTTTCCAATGGCACCACTAGCCAATCTTTCTGAGATCATTTTTTGCCAATGTTGTCAAAAGTTGGTTTTGTGCTCCTGTTAGCTCCTGGTTTCAGGGTCTTCGTAACTCCCAGAACAAAGCTACTAGAACATGTTCTCCAACATTAGCAACATCAATCAATATATGACTTACATCGGGGCAGAGACTAGCTAACATCTCATGGTACAAAGAGCCAAATCCTATTTAACTTCATTGACTTTGATGGGACTATTAAAGTGAGTAAATGGAGAGAACCCATCTCTACTTTAGAACCAAAATAATGTTACGCAAATCATTTTTGAAAAGTAAACTGATTATGTGTAACTAGTCAGTTTCTCTAAAGCCCCGGCAGAGACAAATAGCAACTTAGTGCTTAGTACATAGGTCAACAGTCCAATGCAAAAAGGCCTTGAAGAAGACTGTATTGTGAAAGAACGTCCTCCATTTCTTTGACTGACAGGAATTCATGGTGCTGAGATAGAAAAATCAATCCAGTAGTCTACCCTGTCAACATTCCCTCTAGTGTAATAGGTGTTCATACTACAAGAAAGCTCCACTATCAGAATACTAGCCAATTAGCCCATCATAAGACAGGATTTTCAGGTCTCTCCTCCACATCGGTCTTCTCTCCTGAGCCTCCAGTCTCTCGCTCCATCTTTCTCTCTCTCTCTCTCTCTCTCTCTCTCTCTCCTCCTCCTACTGCCTCCCCCTCTCTCTCTCAGCTCTCCTCCGCCTTCTGCCTCTCTCTCCGTCTCTTTCTTTCTCTTCTCCCCCTCCTGCCTCTCACTCTCTCTCCGCTCTCCTCTGTCTCCATCGAGGATGCACGCTCATTCAGGCCCGGCCCCCTGGGCGTGTACGTCACCGCCCCACTCCCCTTTGCCTCCTGCCATGGCGCTCGGCTGACTTCTGCGCCGCTCAGCCGGGCCGCCGTGGGGGAGCAAGTGGCGCAAGCGGCCGTTTGGGCCCTGCACTCCCCATGCAGCACAGAGGTGCTGCATGGGCACCACGACGCCTAAACGGCCGCTTGTGCCGCTTGCTCCCCCGCGGCGGCCCAGCTGAGCAGTGCAGCAGTCAGCCGAGCGCCACGGCAGAAGGCGAAGGACATGACTCAGGCAACAGCGCCACCCAGAGGGAACAGCCAGGGAGGCAACAGTGCCGCCCAGAGGGAACAGCCAGCATTTCAGCATTACAGAGTCACAGACATTGGGCTACTATATATATGATGGTCTTCTGGGTTTGGTAAAATTGATTGTCGCTCCCTTTCAATGGGTGAAATTAAGATTTGCACTGTTCATCGTAAATCTGTTTATTTCCCTTCAGATATTAAACACTATAGGGAGTCTTCTCATTGTGAATACTTGAGGAGTTATTCATATGAATGCTCACACATATTGATACCTGACGGATATACACATGTATCGTTCAAACACTCCTGGAACATGGTCCGTACTGTACTGGTTGGAAATACAGCTTGCCGTCTATATCAGTGTATGACCCTGATTATATTTCTACAACAGGCTGAAGAATCAGTTCAGTTGTGCTTCTAACCAATATAGAGCCCATTCTGCAGCCTGTTCAATTTAATGGAACCACTTATGAGAACAGAGACTGCAGGATCAAGCCTTTTGGGGGGAGATTTTCAAAAGGCTCAAACAGCAGTTAGGTGCCCGTTTGAGACATAATAGGAGGTGGGTGATTAGCTGCCATTTGTGCCTTTAAAAATTCTTCCCTTTTATGAGAAATGTTTCAGTGACTGACCTAGGGCACTAATAAAGGACTCTTATCCCATTTCTTAGTCTGAAATCATCAGCATCACATATTTAGAAACCATTCCTGTTTATGTTAATATCAGTTGCCATTGATTTCAGTGGTAGGAGCACTGGAAAGTTAATGAGGGAACTTTCTGCTTACAGGAAGTATAAAAGCACACCTTTTTATTTTCTATGGGCTGGCTTCGATTCCCTTTCTCACATTGAGTAGTACCTTACTCTCTGAGTTGTCCTATTGACTTATGAAATAAGTATCTTTCCAGGTGACTAAAAGTATCAGATTCTGGCTCTGTGGAAAGAGGGTTTTCTTTGAATCACTTATTTAGTTGAAAGGTACTACATGACTCATGAATTACGTATTTAATTCTTTTGAGGGACTGGTTGTCTCAGGGTAATAGTAATAGGATATTGATCCTTTCACTAATAGATAACTACTAAAAGTTAGTACCAAGGCCATGTCTACTCTAGCACTTGCCAGCAAAATGTTTGTTGCTTAGAGGTGTGAAAAAATAAACCTCACCAAGCAATGTAAGTTTTGTTGACATAAGCACTCATGTGCACAGTGCTATGCCCATGGGAGACACTCTCCTGCCAACTTAGCTACCGCTGCTCGTTGAGCTGGTTTTATGATGTCAACAGGCGAGCTCTCTCCCATCAGCATAATGCAGCTACCTGAGTAATCTCACAGCAGCACAGCAGTATCGGTGCAGCCATGCTGCCATAAGCTTGTAAGTACAGACATGGCCTTAGTGTCGCTGGAGGCCAAAATTAAATGAGTTGATAGTCTCAGGCAATGTTCCCTCGAAGCTGGGTGCGTGGGCAGCCAGCCACTCAGGAGAGATTCAAATGCCACCCAGTTGATTAGCATAGCACTCACAGCTGGCAGCAACCAGCAACATGTGTTTCTACTGGTCGTGCACATCTGCACATGCCTTGATGCACGTAACAAGTTTTATTATACACATGGAAAAATGAGAGGGAATCCTGATCTCAGGCCAGTTTCTAGAGTGCATATCAGCAAAAAACAATGCCACGATTAAGTAGTACATGATGTGGTGGTGAGATCAAAAGAGGGGTTAAAGATTTAAAGGATGTGAAAAATGAACTACTCCATCACTCTACTTAGGAAATGGTGGTCCCTTCAGTCCAAGAATCAAGCACTGTGGCAGGGCTACATGGGGGAAGTGTGCACTGCTGCTCTCTATGCTGTGCCTGTTCCATGGATAGAGGATGTCGGTCTCTAGAGCTCTCAACCTGGCACATTTCACCAGAACAAAATAAACCCTTTTAATGGACTCTTTATAATATTTACAGAATAGATCCACAGAAAACAGAACATTGTTCTATTGACCACAACTGTGTTTTATAGAGGCCAATCCACCTAGGTTCCCAATTAGCTTAAACTCATTCAAGCCATCCTTGTACTCATTCCCCGCTGGCTGGTCATTTGAGTCGTGCTTTCCGGAGCTGGCTAGTAATACATTCTTCCTCTCTCTGTCTAAAGGCACTAGCAGTGGCAGGGCTGAGTCCCCTGCTCCAGAGAAGCCATTCCCCAGCAACTTTCTCCCCCCGGTTGTGTGCCACCCCCCCTGCCGGACCCTGTAGCCAAGGCTGGCCACAGAAAACCATCCCGACTTTACGGCTTGATGGAGTGGAGTCCAGTGAGAAACTCAACAGTAGCTTCCCATCAATACACTGCAGCTCCTGGTATTCTGACAGCACCAGCTGCAGCAGCCCGCGGCGAGCCAGGCCGGTCTCCCTCACCGTCCCCACCCAGACTGGAGGGAGCAGCAGGCAGTTCCACGGCAGTGCTGGCAGCCTTGTCGAAGCGGTAAGTTGACAAAGTTACAGAGGGCCTGGGAATGACTGCAGCAGCAACTAGAAATGAGTCATCATTAGAGGTGCCATAAGAATATTGTTGTTAGCAGTGCTGGGCTTTGGTAACCATCTCCAGTCAGCGCTTGGTGGTGTGAGTAGGAGGGGAGAGAGGTTTGGGAGGGAAAAGGGAGTGGCCAGACAGGAGCTGGGATGGTGGCTGGGTGATGTGTCTGATGATGCTAATACTAATTTTTATCTGTGTGTTCTGTCTCTGGTTTTCCCCCTTGCTTTTGAAGGTCTTGATTTCAGAAGGACTGATGCAGTTTGCTCAAGATCCAAAGTTCATTGAAGTCACAACTCACGAGCTAGCAGACGCCTGTGACATGACAATAGAAGAGATGGAAAATGCAGCAGACAACATACTCAATGGTAACAGCAAGCAGAGCCCCAATGGCAACCTCTTGCCTTTTGTTAACTGCAGGGACCCAGGGCAGGACAGTGCAGGAGAGGAAGAGGAAGAGGTGCAGAGCCCGGATTGTAGAAAAAGTCAGGAAGAGCTCCAGGACAGCAGGATTTATGTCAGCAGCCTGTAGTTGCCAGGGCTGAAGTGATGCTGGTTTTTTATTTGTTTCAATGTTCCTAATGGGTTTGTTTCAGAAGTGCCTCACTGTTCTCGTGACCTGGAGTAACCGGAACAGCGTTCTTCATTCATTTCTGTTGGGACGAGTCGCAGAGTTGGGTGGTGTAAGAGAGCTTTTCAGGAGCGAATACAACCCCAGCATGTGTCCATGAAGGAAGAGTGAGGAGGGGAAAGAGGTGGAGGAGGAGAGCCAGCTTCTGCTTGTTCTTAGTCGCTGCACAAGGAACGATGGCTGCTTCCTGAATGCGAAGGAGAACCTCAGCTTCCTGTGGATGGCCCTAGCCAAAAGGACCCTGCATCAAACGGGTGTCTTTCAACTTTGCTTGTAAAAATCATTTTGCACATATTCTGTATGAGCCTCACTGTCTCCTTAAAGCCAAGGCCCTTTTGATTTGGAATAGAATGGTGGACTTCTTCTGCTGTGGATTCCAGTACCTTGTTGGGGAGGAGGAAGCAGAAGAAGCCTTAGAGTACATGAGGCAGATGGCAACACTGCTTGAATACAGAGACTCCTAGGCAGTGGTCTTTGCCAGCCAATCAGAGCTCAGGTAGCCATGTCTGCCAACCAATCAGAGCTCAGACAGCCAGCTGTGCCAACCAGTCAGAGCAGGTAGCAAGCTCTGTCGAGTAGAGCTGAGGCAACCTGCCCTTTTCTAAGTGAGGTGGTGATGGGCTTATGTAGATCTCTCCTTGTTTTTGCAGTTTGATATTTTCTTGAAAGCATGTTCTAATTTTTATTTTGGATATTTTTGTTTTGTTTTGGATGGAGAGGGGAGAAAGGAGTGTTTACAACGTTTTGTAATCACCTACCTTTTTTTGTTTTGTTCTGTTTTGTCTTCACCTGCAAATGTTAAATTGGTTTGGTTACATTGTATTATTTAAACTATTTTTTCTCCATTGGAATTTGATAGAAGATATAAGGATAGAAAAGTTTTACTGACCATTATGTACACCAAGAATTTATAATTTAATTTGATAGTAATTGAAATCTCCTTTTTTGTTGTTGTTTTATAATTTAAAGATAGTCGGCAATGCACTTGATATAGTCTTGCACATTCGAGTGATTGATCTGGATTCTTTTTAGTGCTAAGTATTTTTGTGAGTGAGAGTGTGAGCGGCACTGAGTGAGTGTGTGTATGTGTGTATAAGTGCATACAGTTCTCCACTTCCTGGTTTTACCTGCAGGAGTTCTGTATCTGGGGCCATTTGAATGCAAAAATAAACCACTGTCTCTGCTTTTGAAAGGGGAATCAGTAACTCTTTGCATTTTCTGTTCCACAAGATATGCAAAAACAATGCAATAATATTAATTTTAAAATACAATTGTGAGTTGTGTTGGCATTAAAACTGTATAGAAACAAAATTAAGGGGAAAAACAAACAAAAGTGAGAAGGAGTTACGCTTCGATATATTCCGTGTGATGTTTTATTGCATTGATAATGTTTCTGTTGAAGAAACCGTAATACTTGAATTCAGGTCAGTTTCAGTATTTTTCAAATATTTTTTTAAAATGAATTGCAATTGTGCCAAGCGAATATAATGAATTGAATTAAGTTTGTTTTAAAAAATCACTTCTTGTATATTTTGCTGCATGTAAAGTAAATCATTTCGTATTTGGAGTGTGCCAAGCTTTACCTTTGAACTTTAAGTGCTTTTCTACGTGTGGTTGGGGAAATGGGTACTAAATATTTTTTTTCATTTTTTAATTTGTACAATGAACAAAGTGTACCTAGTGTAAGTAACTATTCTGCAATCCACTGACAGATTGAACGTTACTGATTTTGCATATCTTGTGTTCACTTTCCTTTTTCCTCACTCCCTTAAACATGCACAATTAATTTCTGAGTAGAGTATCTTGCTTCCTGAGACCAGGACATTTTATCCAGTCTTCATCCTGTTCCCTTTGCTCAGATTCTCTCAATATTGCTCCTCATTAGAGTGGCAGAATCTGTATGACAAGATGATCTGGTAAGATTTCTAGGAACTAAGCTGGCACCAGCAACTCTGAGGAGATTGGATTGTATTATGTAATTTCATATTTCTTCCACTGAATCTCTAACTCTTGGTTATCGGTAATAGAATTTCCTTGGGGCACATGACAAGCAAATGTGAGAGGCAGAGTCATTAGCTAGGGAAAATAATCTAGCTCTGGAATAATGATATTCCTGGGTGAGGTGAAAAACTTCTGAGTTCTTACTCAACAGAATTGCTCTGGTACGGCTCTCAGCTAGAGAAACTGAGGTTTTGTGACATATTTTGCACTCCAATGTGTAATCGCATAATTCTCCCCATACCTGAGTTTATAAACTCAGATTCTGGGCCTCAGCGATACTGCTTTAAATCCGGCATAACTCCATTGAAGCCAATGGCCCTATGTCTCCTGCCCATCTCAACCTGTTATTGAATCTAAACTTCTTCTTGTCCCTCCTGTTGTCTCTTACTATTGACAAACATACTGGATTTTCCTTGGAAATAGATCTTCATTTGAAACTGCATCATGTGGAATCTTAGCTGTCTTGGTCTAAAACTCCCGCTAGTTTTGCTCCATTTTCCAGATGGATCCCGGAGTTACAGATCAGTACTGAATAAAGAAGAATGATCTGACTCCGAAAAATCAGAACCAAACTTCCATCCGTAATTTAAGCTTATTCACTGATATGTAAATGTTAAATTTATTATGTGTATTGTTTATATTTTTCATGCACCTCTATGCTTTCCTGGTTTTGAATGGGGCCTAAAGGAGAACTAAAGGGATATTTTTGATGGTATTGTATTGTCAGTGGTATTATAGAGTGGCTAGCAGCGCTTCAAGATGTCCTGGGTATTTTACAAGGAAAAGCCTCTTCTTAAGAGAGTTCAACCAAAGGAGCTTGCATCAGGTTAGGTATGCATGGTGGTAGTGAGTGGTCAAAGTCTTGAAATCCTTACTCAAGGCTGATGTAGGCAAAATTAGACATAGGCATCAATCAAGCCAGTGCTGAGACAAAATCTCAGGTAATTTTGCCCATGACTTGCATATGGGTTCTGAGTTCGACTTCTGGATACTTACCTGATCCAAATCAAACCTCCGCACGTTTTGAAGGTTCTCCAGTTTTAGTGCTCTGGTGCATAGGGCCAGTGCTATTGAAAATAAAGTAGCCCCAGGCCTAATCACCTATTTCTGAGAGGGATTCGGGTGGTAGAGTCTCCCTAACACGCTGTCTTGTACTGAATAGTTTATTTGACCCACATTTAGTGGGAATTGTTGGTGCTCATCACCTCTGAAAAATCAAGCTAGTGAATTTGTCTTTCTTGAAGTCGGTTGGAGCTCAAGATGCTCATTTGCTCTTAAGATTTGGTCTCAGGCTCGAGGAAGAAGCTTACATCATCTACATCCTTCTCTGAACACTGCCCGTTCCCTCAGTAATCAGACCTTGCAGAAGGCTGGAAAACCCCCATCTCTCTAGTGCACAGTCCCCTACATCCCACGGATTTAAATCCATATGCAAAGAGGACAATGCAGATGAAGATAATATTGATAATTGAGGAATGGTACTAAAACCAGAACTTGCTGATGCCAGCTGTGCTAAATTTCATCCTCTGTGGAAGGTGGCATTTCATGTAGATACTTTCTGACACACAGATTGTAATAGGTCTGAGCAAAGAGCTACTGCCTCCTTCAAGTGGGGCAGGGTCTGGGCCATGGTGGGGAGAAGAGGGCAGGTTTGGTTCCCTGGAGAATCCTTCCTTACCCTGTGTATTGGAGCTAGTGTCAGGTACAATCAATGTGCTGTGGGTGGAAACACTGAAAACATTCATGATTGAGGAGTTTGGGGGAAATAGTCTTAGTATCTTTATCGATTGAGGAGTGTGGTTGATTTGCAGCTTGCTAACAGTGCGCTGCAGACTAAAGACATTTCTTACAAAACAACAAACCTGCTCTCTCATCACCCTGGTCTTTATTCTAGGCTGTACCAAGCAGGTCACACTGGATGCATTTCTTTTTTCTTCCTTATTCTGTGTGGCTGCCATGATGGAAAAAGTGGGACTAATGATCCAGAGCTGAAGTTTCCTTATCCAACAGACCTTTTCTGCATCATCTGCCTCTTCAGCTGGACATATGAATGATGATGATGGTGGTGATATAGATGCTGCTGCTACCGTCGTGAGAGGTTTAACCTGTTTCATTCCCCTGCCTGACCGCTCCGTAGTCTGGAGAGACAGCTGAAGGAGCACCATGTACAGAATCACATCTATTTCTGCTTTATTTTCTGACTCAAAACCCTGCCCCCCTCGATGACTACGATGACAACAACAACAACAAAAAGGGCAAATGCATTTTTTTTTACATTTCTTGATAATTTTCAAAGCAATGTATCATTGCTTTCTTTAGACTGACGCCAATATAACAGTTGTATGGGTCTCAGCCAGGCTCCTGTGTCTTTTCTGACTGCTAGTTTCAGACGGCTGTGTGAAATGTATGCATGTTTGCACACAGACACAATCCCACAAGGTGACAGACTCATAAGCCAGTCAGGTCACTAACATGTTTTTTACATGCAGTTGGAGGCCTCTTGCTTCTTATATACAGATGTAAAAATTAATCAGCGAACTAGAGGATATTCTTTAATGAAGCAGCCACATTTGGATAGAACTGTGTAATATATACCCACAATACAGCCTTGACCATCCAAGTGTTGTATTGGACACTGAGTAAGAAGTTTGGAAATCAAGGGATTTTAAAGTAATTAACATCTACCAGGGAACTTGAATCTACTTCAGATAGTTGTGAGTTTTGATAGGTTCAGATATTTGAGATTGTAGTGCATAAAAGGAAAACCATAATTCCAGTCAAATGATCTAAAACACCTCTCTCTAATCCCACTGTAAACCGAGTATAATTCATTTGAAGCTAATGAGGTTATACTGATATAACACAGAAGTCGGGATCAGGCCCAGAATTTTTTTTTCTTCATTTATTTTCATCCCTGAAGGAGTCCATATATATAAATGTTGCATTTACAAGAGCTGTCTGGGTTTTTCATTTTTATTCTAAAATCCGATTCTAGTTGGCTTGGTAAAATAGATTAATTCCCACTTTAATTAATAAGCCAAGGAATCAAAACAGTTCTTCCCAAGAGGGTCCCTCTGCTGCTGCTTTGCTTCTGACGATCTTACAGTAAGAGCCGTATAACCTCCCTGCTACACAGGGTCTGATGTGGGTGAGGTGAGAATGGCTGCACAGCAGTGAGATGCACATTACAGAACTAAAAACAGACTGGTCTCTAACTTAATACAAAGAGGGCTTGTGGTATCACACTGGGATGAAGGTATCTCCTGATATTAAATTCAGTGTCCAGTTCAAATCCCCTGTTCTTTCCACCTTGGGGAAATTAAGCTTAAGATGAGCATAAAGAGCAGACCCTCTTTAGAAGTAAATAGTCCTGTCTAAAGGGCTACCCCAAAAGTGCCTCTTCGGTAAGCAAACTGCTGTAGGCATATATCTACTTCAGCATTACGAATGACTTAACAGGAGGCAAAAATAAATATCCCACAATCCTTCCACATTGTGCTTGCTTCTTTATTCCATCTCACTCAGATAACTTGCTTCCATTTACCCTGAGGGCCGTCATATTCAGCCACTGCTTTCACTTAGCCCAGGAGCAGACTGGCTGGGTCATAGGCCAAATGCTATGCTACAAGCACAGACCAAGGCAGACATGCCTCTTTCCTAGAACAGATTCTCACCCAATCTTCAAACAGCCTCCTTCCTATGCAGTAATCTGCTCAACTTCTCCTAGTTAGTACAGAGCCCAGCTGCCACTAGTCTTCTCACCTATATGATAAATGTCCTGAATTGTTGTCCAGCCAGGCAAAATGTAATCTGTTTCCCAGAGAGAATCCTGGGTCAGTTTGCTCTTGGTTAGTATCCAATCTTCCTTAAAACCTCTCAATTCCATGACCCCTCGTGGAAGTGCCAGATGCAGGGTGTACAGCTATGACCATCTGAATGGGGAAAGATAAAGTGAGATTTTGAGTATCACATTGCAACATGCTGAATCACCCAAGAGAAACACTTTTAAAACTGCCTTAACAAATGAATTCAAAATGAGGGAGTCTCCCTCCAAGTGAGTGAGACAAGGAAACAACAAGGAAAAAGCTATCTGGGGGGTGAAATCTGGCAGGAGTACAGCTCAGTTCAAGAGATGAAAACATAGTTTGGGGCCTGATCCTGTAGTACATACTCAAGATAAAGCCCCTTTGACTTCAGTGATTAAAGACTGCAAGATCAGGACTTTACAAGGCAGAGGTGGGTATGTACTTGCCTGTATCTGATTAATTTGGGGACTGATCCTGCAAGGTGCTAAGCACACGTATTTCCCATTGGCTTCCGAGGAAGATTTGGTTGCTTAGCATCTCTCAGGCTCAGCACTTGAGCATCATTTCGTGCTTGGGCCATCAGTTATAAATGTTGATAAATGTAAGTGTTTTGCCTTCCATTTTAATTACCCAATGCTGTGAAATGAACGTTCTAGGTATACGCCACCCCAGATGTAAGCCTCCTCTTCCACACATCTCTCCATCACCAGTGTCCATACCATCTTCACTGAAGCCCTTCCCAGTACTAGCTCTTTACCATATCCCACAATTTTATACCCAGGTTTCATGAAACCACAGAAATGCTTTTGTAAATAATGCTGTACAGTTTGTAACCATAAGTGTACGCCTGTCATCGGTGCCAGAGTCCGGCTTGCCCTCTCGCACGTTTTAAAACTCAACGACAAAAAGTTAGAGCGAATGGCCCACAAGTGAGCGATAGGGTCATCTCTGTGTGGGACAAATGTATATTCCTGTAAGATTGCATTTTTATCTAAGGAATGATGTTATTTTAAAAATTGCTAATAAATTTCTAAACAATGTCTAGATTGGTTTAGTATCTGTAAATTTTATCATAGTTTCTTTTACACACCCATCCCCTTCTCTCAACAGTGTCTAAAAACAAGCCAAGTGCTTGCAAACCCTTATTCACTTGAATAGTCACATTGAGGTTAATGGGATTACTTGTGTGATTTAAGGGTTTGCAAAATTGGCTCCTTGGTACTGACAGAATAGCCTGATAAATATCACCCTAGAAAAATCCATTTTATTTTACTGTGGAATGTCTCTAATTACATTGTAGTTACTCTATAAAGTCTGGTTTTAAAGTGTAACCAATGTAGTTAACCTTCTGGCTACAGGATTTTGTGCTACATATATATCAAAATGTATGGTTTCTTCATAATTACAATGAAAAGAATACCTGGAGCATAAAATGAACAGGGTATTCATAAGTAATTCAGTCACCTATTTAGCTTACTGATTATATGAATTTGTGGCATAACTATCCTGCTTTTTTTTTTTTTTTATAATTCCAGTGGAACAGCACTGTAATTACAATCACTGTATTATAAACCATAGGTAATTACAGCCACTGTATTGCAAAGTGATTCAGAACATTCTTCTCCAAAAATAATCCGTGATTCTGCTTGAACTGTTTATAAATAGCCTCTGATCGTGGTAACCAAAGGCTGCAAATGGGGGGGAGGGTGGGTCTTCAGTATAACCACTGGCTTTGTATAACCACTGGCCTTGTATTGCAGCATGAGACTGAGGAAGAGGAACAGAGAGAGTCCAAACTCACCCCTAGCATAGCTGATCTAATGTCACTGAAATCAATCAAGTGGTATTTACTTATCCAAGGACTAATTTTGGCTTTGTATTAGAAACTTGCCCCACAAAACCATGATAAACTGGCTTGGTTGCAAATTCCATAACAACTCCAACATTCAGCTACAGTTTGTTGAAAAGTTCACTTATCTGGGACCCATTTCAAGATCAGGTGAGCCAGGTTATGGTTCATCGCTGAAACCATGTGATGTGTATGGTTTCAATGTAAATCCGTATGAAACTCCAAGGTTTAGAATGGTTTCAGAGAAGTTAGTTTGTTTCAGCAAAAACAACAAGGAGTCTGGTGGCACTTTAAAGACTAACAAATTTATTAGGATATTAGTGCATAAGCTTTTGTGAGCTACAACTTACTTCCTCAGATGTGAGGGAGGAAGAGAGGGAGGAAAGTTTGAATTTCAGGTTGAGGACGTGTTCAGACCTGTAACTCAAAGCAAAACCTGTGGGAGTGGGAGAAACTCCATGTACAGTAAACTTCCAATAATCCGGCACCTTTAGGACCCAGGGGGGTGCCGGATTATCAGATATGCCAGACTATCGGAAGGGGGGGCTATCAGGGTTCTGGGGTGGAGTGGGGGGGATGCGCCCCTTGGCACTGCGGGACCAACCCGGCAGCACCCCAGCTGCTCTGCCCCAGACTTCCCCAAGTCGGCCACTGCTGAAACTAACCAGCGGCTGACTCGGGGAAGCCGGGGGGCAGAGCAGCTCCAATTGACCGGCTGCCCGGAGCACTTCCAGGTTCCAGATGCTGCCGGACCATCAGGAGTGCCGGACCATTGGATGCCGGACCACTGGAGTTTTACTGTACATCAGCTAAAAGGTTAGCACACGCACTTGTGAACTAAAAGCACTGCAAGTTACTCCTTTCCATAGGATAGATCTATACTGAAACACTATTTTGGGGTACCCCGAAATAGCTATCCCGTGTCTTCACAGCAAGCCCATTATTTTGGGCTCCCTATTCTGGTGTCCCTGTAAACCTCATTCTACAAGGAGTAAGGGACGTTTCAGAACAGCACTTTATTTCAAAATTTCGCGCTGTGTAGATAGCACCAAATGATGAAATAAGCTATTTCAAAATATCATTGAAATAAGATACACAATTTGCATAGCTCACATTGCGTAATTTATTTCGAGTTACAGTGCTGTGTAGATGCACCCATAGGGAGCTATTGTACTATGTGCTTTCATAATACCTTCCACTTGGGGACCTCAAACCACTTTAATCTAATGTTTATGAATTAAAATTCACGCTGCCTCAAAGAGATTGTTATATCCCCATTTTACTGATGGGAAAATAGGCCCAGAGAAGTTGTGACTTCCCTTAGGATACACGTGAAGTCAGTGACAAATCCAACAGAAGCCAGCTCTATGACTTTTCAGCCCCACGGTTTAGTCACATGACAATCCTCCTTCAAGCAATAATGTGTATATAATACAAAACTAATTCAAAGTTTACAGCAAAAGTTGAGGTATAAAGTGAAAACGAGAGTCCACCTCTGGCTAGCCTCTGTCACAGGATGGCCAGTTTGAAATCTGCATAAAGTTGTATACTAATAGATCTTTCCCCTAGGCACTCCAGCCTTTGATAGCTTGGCAGTACTCTGGCTTGCTCCTTCTACCAATGGGCATTTTATGGTCAGAGTTAGCAGGAAACAACAAAGCCAACAGCTCTGAGAGTGATTACTATCTGATGACTGTCGGTCTCCATGAATTGTGCTCTCAGCAAAGTTGCATTCCCAGCATAACCACAAATTCGCACTAATTGGCACTTTTATTTGCAACCGCCACAGAAAGGCTGAGGACTAAATGAACAGAGATTAATCTGTTCTTTCAGCCCTCAAGTGGGTCTTCCATTTGAGAGGTAATGCACATGGGTACAGTATGAGAAAGTTTGCAGTGATGCTAGAGAACTTCAGTCTCCAGCACTGTCAGGACAGCATTTAGCATGAGCAATACATTCATGTTAATAAACTGAATAAAACAAACGTTTCGTTTTGACTATATGTGGGCAATACAGACCAAACAATAGTTAGCTGGTGAGAATTTCAGCTTGTGTATATTTTTCTTGGGTAGGTTCAAGATATAAAAGGCTTTATTTTCCACTGCCTTGCACTTTCTGTTGTCACTTATACCTAAACAAAGTTTAACATGCTATGCAATCCGAATGGCTGCATCTTACACCCACCTTGCACAAGGATAATTAACTACACAGGGTGCATGGCAGTGAAGAATCAGGCCCTAAATTAATCTCTGGATTGAGTTTGATGTTATGTAGTTCAGATCTGGGGTATTCATTTGTCTCATAATATAGAAGGGTCATTTGGAGAATTTGGCTCTGATGCCAGGTTTGGATTTTGGCCATCCCCATAATTCAGCAGTGTTAGATCTAGCATTTTGGTTCAGGGATATTTTTATGTTTACTATGACAGCAATGGTTACCTCTCATTAGCCAAGCTTTTTTTCCCCACATCAATACACCATGAATCCACAAAGGACATTGCTATATGTTTATCTTGTGTTTTTCTCTTTGCAACTGAATATAAACACACTAACTACCTTTGGAATCTTACAGGATTCAGTGTCAGGGCCTCCAGAATATTCCTCTTCCCCAGAGATTTACAATGAACTGTTTGAAAAGGATGACCAATTCTTCAGCTCATTGTTTACCTGTTAGATGTGTGGAGAGTGAATACTCAGTAGGCTCAGCCACCAGACAACTTTTACTGGAGTCTACATTGCTGCTGAAATACAAGGTAATTTTCAAAACATGGTCACTCCACCACTTCCTTATGCAAACATGGGTTGGAGCGAGGGGCAAGAAGAATGCATATTCCAGGACCAGAAAGAAGGGAGGGGACTGTCTCAGTGGATGGAGTGACAACATGTTTAAAAATAACACATTCCCAGAAACAAATTATATGTCTGGAAAAGATTTCAGAACAGATTTGTACTCTGGGACACCCCCCAAGCCAGATTTGAGCTGCTCCTGTGTGAGCACATAGCATAGGATCTCCCCTTACCTCATCTCCCCGGGACAACAATACTCTTGAGATGGGTGACTCCAGAGCACGTAGCGTGTGAGAGAATGTCTAGATGTGGTATGGCAGAAGCCTTGTCTACCTCCATGACAGTACAAAGCCCATGTTGGATGACCACATGGAGTACCTTTCAAACACAAAGGCATCGCCTCCCACCCACCTCAGCTCCAGTGGCTTTCTATGGCAGTAGCAGCACAGTGCCCCGTCTCAGCTCTGCATCCTCCACCTCCCAGCTACCTGGAAGACACGCACCAACAGACAGACACGCAAGAGCACTGCACCACCCTCCAGACAGATACCAGTATGGCAGACAGGCACAGAATAAGGATGTTAAAGACTAGTCGTCTAGTCAATCCTCCCCCTTGCTGCCTCTATCAGATAGAGGCAGCAAAGGGGGAAAAGGGGGTACTTCAAAGGGCAGCACTTCACAGCTGATTCCCGGCTCTGTGGGAGTCCCCCGCTGACTACGATCTCCACGTGGCATTTCAAATCGGCTGTGCAACATGGAGCCTAGGGTCAGCGGGGGACTCTGAGTCCCCCACTGACTCTGGGTTCCATGAGTGCACTTCCACTTTGAAATGCACAAGAGCCCCTGCTGGGGACTCTTGTACATTTCAAAGCTGGCACCTGCATGCAGCCCGGAGTCAGCAGGACTACCCACTGGCCCCGGGCTGCACATGGTGTTCCGTATTCCTCCTTTGAAATGTACTAGAGCTGGGCTCTTGTATATTTCAAAGGAGGAATGGGGAAGTGCCTATCGACTAGTCGATGGAAATTCCATCAACTACTCGACTAGTAAATTAACCACAATTTAACATCCTTAGTACACCATGGACACACACAGAGACAGGCACAGCACAGCCGCCCAAACACACACACACACGCACACACACAGACAGGCCCAGGACAGCTGCATGGACAGGCACAAACAGGTACAGCAAGGACACATAGAGGCACAGCACAGCTGCATGGGGACACACACATACACACACGCAGGTACAGCATGGACACACACACAGAGACAGGCAGGGCACAGCACGGAAGGGATGTTAAATGTTTATTGTTATAATCATGTAACCACTGAATTTTTCAGTGGTTACACATTTACACGGGGGAGGAGGGGACAGGAGGGAGCTGGTACGTGAAGGGAGCTGGCTTGAAAGTCGGTTTCCTGCTGGAGCTGCTGCCTCTGTCACATACAGAGGCAGCAAGGTGGGAGTATGCGTAACCATTAGGATTAACTGATGTGCCCAGGCTTATGGGTTAATCATGTAAATAGCTATGCACTGAAGCGGGCTGTGCCCAGGAAAGCTCATGATACCAGCTACATGTTTTGTTAGTCTCGAAGGTGCTACCAGACTATTTGTTGTTTTTTAAGCTTTGCCTTTAGCCTGGACACACACACACGTCTCTGCGCTTCTCCCCACCCTGCGCCCCAGCTCCACAAGCCCGACCTGTTCCGAACAGCTGCCGCTTGACCCCGCCACGACATTCTGGTCCCGCCCCCTCGCCAGGAGGCCCCGCCCCTCGCCCGGTTCCTCCTCGGCTAGGTGCTGCCCCCGCTGGCTCCGAGGCCCCGCCCCCTGCTCCTCCTCAGGTAAGCGCTGGCCCCGCCCCCTCCGGAAGCCGGAGCCGCTGGGTGCCGGGCGGTTGACGCGCGGCGGGTGCCATGGGGCGGGCGGCCGCGGCGCTTCTCCTGCTGCTGCTGCTGGTGCCCGCGGCCCCGGGGCTGCGGCTGCTGCTCAGCGCCCCGCCGCCCTTCGACTGCTCGCAGCCGGTAAGCGCCGCCCGGGCGGGTCTCAGCGAGCGACCGCGGGGCCGGGCCGGATGGGGAGCCCGGGCGCTGCCCTGGGCGGGGACACGGGCGGGGGCCGCCGGGGCTCGCCCCCCCCCTCCCCCCTTGAGCGGCCCCGCCTGGCTGCCCCCTGGGGATTTGGGCCTTCGCCCCCCGCATCACGAGTCCGCCGCGAGCCCCAGCTGCTGGAGCCTGGGGGTGGGAGGAGCCCGGGTGCTGCCCCTCACTCGCCCGCCCCATCACTTACTTGCTCCGTGTGACCTTTGATTACGCTCCCGTCATCCAGTGGCTGCTGACTTGGGAGTGGCTCGGGTTGTGGGGTCCCTGCTTCTTCAGAAGGGTTCGTGGCTCTGATTTTTCAGAAGGGTTGGTCGCCCGCTTTTGGAAGCTGCTGGTGTTCAGGGTAGTGCCTCCGAAAATTAGGCATGGCCTGCCCCCAGGTTTAGGCACCCGCGCTCGCTGACTGCTTTTTAAAGTTTGGGTCTGAAACGCTGCCTCAGGGACCCCATCTCATCTGAAATTTCTGTCAAGACCTATGACATCCACTGATGAGAAGTCCTATTGAAGTGCAAGTAATAGTAGAATGGGATCTGTATACAAGTGGGGTGGTTGCTTTGTTTTTGAACAATCTTCCAAAAGCCCAGGAAAAAATCATTTGTCTGTGACAGGTGGTTTTTAAATGATTTTCAGACATGTCTGTATTGTAGACTACTACTTCAGAGGGTATCTCGGAAACACTTGCCATCCCAAACTCCCTTTCCAGAGCTCTCATACCCTGCAGCAACTGTGTAATGTTCCTTTATATCAGGGGTGAGCAAAAGGGCCTCCACGGGCCGGATCCGGCCTGCCAAGCGGGCTGATCCAGCCTACGGAGGCCCTGCTGTTCCCCTGCCCCCCAGGCCAATTAGGTTCTGGGGTTGGGGGGAAGCATACAAAGTTTCCTCCGCCCTGCTAGGAGGCACCGCGCACTCCTGGCAGGGCAGGAGGAGACTTCAGGCGTTTTCCCACCCCCCAAGTCCTGATTGGCCTAGTGGTGGGGGGAGCGTGCAAAGTTTCCTCCACCCTGCCCCTGCTGTGCCAGGAGTGTGTGGTGCTTAGAAGTACCACGTGCTCCTGGCAGGGCGGAAGGAGGCTTTGCGTGCTTCCCCGCCCACAGGCCCTGATTGGCCTGGAGATGGAGGAGCACAGGAAGTCTCCTCCCACCACCAGAGGCATGGGTGCCTAGGGGGAACCTTGGGGGGGGGGCAAAGGTGCTTCCCCACCCCCAGACCAATCATGGTCTGGGGGTGGGGAAGCCTGGAAGTATCCTGGCCCTGCCCCCTTCTGCTTGAGGCCCCGCCCCTTCTGGAGTAGCCCTGGGGCCACTTCAAAAATTTCTGGATAGCAGTGGAAAATTAGCTGAGTGGTAAAGCTATGAGAAGCCCTAGCTGTGAGTGTATTAGTACCAAATCTTTCCCTACAAATCACTTTAATCTCTCCATGTCGTCTTGTGGTCTTGAATCAATATTCTTGTGTGTTAGAAAACATACTCTTCTTTGAAAATTATTCATAGTGAGTCCCTTTCTAAGAAAAGAATGCTTCTAGAAACTTCTAATAAACAGCAGCTTTGGGAAGTCACTAGTGGTTGTTAATCTGCTAAGGATTCGTGAGTAATTGTGAGAGAATAATTCACTCATATGAATGAAGCCAAGAGCGACTAAGACAGCAAGTGTGAAAAATTAGAACACCTTTTCCAAGGTATATTGCATGTATAAGACAAAGCCCATAATATCAGGACATCTGGTCACCCTTATCTGGCCTCCTGGCCCACCTTCCCCATTTTTTAAGTAACTTGTCTCCAGGTAAGGAATCATGGACTAATGGAGTGAACAAAGACACAAATGAGTCTTTTATTCTTAAAACCTAGTGTGAGAGAGAAGGATGAGACCGTAGCAAGTGAATCCAACTGGCACTGCATCATAGGTACTAATGGCATTTACGTGATGTAGTGTTTTAACATGGGCAAATCATCTTAAAGAACCACATTTACTATGGTAAGCAACTAGGGTTTCTTGCATTTAGTCATTTAGCATCTGGAAACCCTAAAGGAAGCCTGGTTTGGGATTGAATTAGTAGGCAGTGACGGTGCTCAAATTCTGTAATGCTTCACTGAAACAGAGGCAACTGCACAGATCGCAGTTTTGATCACCCTGCTTTTCATGAATATTACATAGGGATACTTTGAAATAGATTGCCTATGGAAATGCTCTTTAGTGCAGCTTTCTGTTTTTCTATCTAACAGCAATACCATCATCCAGGTTGCATATTTCAGTAGTGGTTAAAGTCCCATTGACATCATTGCCCACGATATAAATAGGATCCCCTGAAAATTTACTGCTTGTCACACAATATTGCCTGTATTTGGGTTTTTCTATAGCTTTGTAAAATGAGTGGGATTACTAAATTAAAGTATAAATTGCAGAACTTGCCTGATCAGGTGACCAATGTTGGGAATTAGGCCTGTCACAGACATCTGTTAAAAACAAGTGAGGGGCCCTGACTTGGGGCTAAGATTTGCCAAGCTGCCTGGAGTTCCTGGGCAGGATGTGGGGCTGTGCTAACATCTCTGGTTGAGTAACTTGTCTGAAAGTTGTCACTTTTACCCTGTTGCATCTGCAGAGTGAAACAAGGCTGAAAATCTGAGGTGGAAATTAGGTGGCTCTTCTTCTGGAATAGTTGTAATAATTTCAGATGCATATATTCTTGGAGTTTTGCAAACATGGGTCTAAGGTCCCCTTTCTTTCTGTCACTACCAGGGCATAAGCAGTCAGGGCCACTGCCAGAGTTCAGGGGTCAGAATGAAGGTCAAAGACCAAGGGCAGTAGACTGAGTCTGGGTCTGGGATCAGGATCCAAGTACTGATTAGGGATGTTAGGAAGCGAGTAAATAGCTAATTGTGTAGAACTTATATCGACTACACGATTAGTCGATAAGGGAGGAAGCCTCTGGGAGTTATCCCCCAGCTGCAGCTCTGTAGTTAAAATGTAGTAAGAGCCAGGCAAGGGTAGCTGCCCGCCCGGCTCTTACTACATTTAAACTGCAGAGCCTCAGTGGGGGTAGCTTCTGGAGCTAGGACTCAGTCCTGGCTCAGACCCGATCCAGCAGCCACTGTCCGTGTGGTCTAGCCACTGTCTAGCCACTGGCCGCGGCACACAGAGGCTGCTCCAGCAGCAGCCTGCAAACAGGAGCTGCTGCTGGAGCAGCCTCGCAGCCAGTCCCAGTCACTGCACACATGGGCTGCTCCGCAGGATGTGGAGCAGCCTCTGCCCATGGCGAGCCTGGGCCTGCTGCGGGCAGAGACTGCTTTGCGGTAGCCTCCCCTGCCCTTCCCCTCCCCTCCCCACACTTCTGCCTCTGATAGGAGACAGTGTTGGGGGGAACCAACACAAGCCAGCTCCCCCCAGCACCAGCTACTGTTTCTCCCCCCACCTTGCTGCCTCTGATACAGAGGCAGCAAGGGAGGATGTGTATAGTCAAGTAGTCGACTCAACTACCTGATAAGCCGACTACTCGCATACATCTCTAGTACTGATCCTTTGGGGCAGGAACTTAGCCAGAGTTCAAGTGCCAAAGCCAAGAGTCAAAGCTGAAGTCAGCATTCCAGAACCAAAGCCAGCAGTGAAAAATCTACAGTCCCAGGACCAAAGCAAGGGAGCAAAGCCAGAGACAGAGTCCAGGACTCAGGATCCAAGTCAGCATTCAAGAGCAAAAGCAGAGCAAGCCAGTGTTGGGGAGTCCAAGAACGAGCAAAGAGGCAAGTCTGCCACTATGGCTGGTGGGGGAGGTCACCTCATTCCATGGACGCTTCCTGGAGCTCCTTTGGGATGGGGGGCTGTAAGAGGCAGGGGGCTGGCACTGTGGGACTTTGGGGGTGAAGCTAATCCTGGGGGGCTGTGGGGATAGGGCTAACATTGGCGATTGGGGGCTAGCACTGGGAGGATTTGGAGGGGGTTGGGTGCACCGGGGCTCTGGAAACAGGAGGCTGGCACGGGGTGGGGGTGTCTGGTGATGAGGGCTGGTACTGAGGCGTTTGGGATGGGGGCCTGGCACTGGGGGCTCTGAGGGTGGGAGGCTGGCACTGAGGAGGGTTGAGTGTAGGGGACTCGGGTCAGTGGCTGGTGCTGGGGGTGGTGGGGGGCTCTAGGGGTTAGAGCTGGCGCTGGGGGGGCTCTGGCAGTCCGGGCTTTTGGCAGACCGATAGCGTTTTATTTTCAAGTTTGTGAATTCATTATTTGCATAATGAAAATGCAGAGAGAATGTTGCTGGTCCGCCAAAAGTTTGTGAAAGGGTTTGCTAGTCCCCAGTATAAAAAAATGGTCTAGAACAGTAGTTCCCAACTGTGTGTTTTATGTCATGTTGTCTGTTCTAACAAGTAATTTTCTCTATCAGATCTGGTTATCTTTTGTATCTATAATCCTTAGATTTCCTTCAATGAAGGTTGAGTGAGGTTTAAAAGTGAATAGAGCAGATGCCTATCAGCTAAATTAGTGAGTGATTTGTTTCTTGGTGCAGGCTACATTTTGTTTTCAACCTGACTCCATTCTTTTCTTGCCTGGAAAATATTCTCTCTATATTTATTCTAGAAATTCTAGGGCAAAGTTCCCAAATTGAGGTATCTCATCTTGATATTCACCAATTATAATTAAGCAGGCCAAAAAAAGAATTAGCTATTAGAATTCTTTGAGGGGGGTCAACAAACATGTGGACAAAGTGACCCAGTGGATATAGTGCTCTTGGACTTTCAGAAAGCCATGGACAAGGTCCCTTGCCAAGGCTCTTATGCAAAGTAAGCAGTAATGGCATAAGTGGGATTAGGGAAGGTCCTCTCATGGATCAGTACCTGGTTAAAAGCTAGGAAACAAACGGTAGGAATAAATGGTTAGTTTTCACAGTATAGAGAGGTAAATAGTGGATTCCCTCAAGGATCTGTACTGAGTAGGGATGTGAATGGTTAATTGGGTGATGCTTACCGGTTACAATTAACTGGCAAGGGCTGGAGCAGCCCCCCCACCCGCTGCAGGCAGGGGGCTGCTCCAGTTCTGCAGGGCCCACCGCAGGCAAGCACTCTCCATCCTGGCCACAGCAGCCCCTGTCTGTGGCAGGCCCAGCTTAGGTATGCCATGGACAAGGGTGCTCGAACCCAGCCACAGCAACCCCTCCAACCCCTGTTTAATCAGTTAACCAGTTAAACATAAGGCTTGTGGACCAGCTCCCACCTGGAACCCCACACTGCTGCCTCTGATACAGAACCAGCAGTGTGGAGTGGCAAGGGGCTTCTCTGGAGTGGGGCTGCAGTGCACTATCTGCTGCCCCGAGTACTATAGAATAGTTGAGTAACCAATAAGAATTCATGAGGTTACTCGACTATTCAATTAACCGATATTTAACACCCTAGTACTGAGACTGGTGCTATTCAAAATGATCTAAAGGGGTAAACAATGAGGTGGCAAAGTCTGCAGATGATACAAAAGTATACAAAATAGGTAAGTTGAAAGCTGACTTCAAAGAGTTGAAAGGAATCTCGTAAAATTAGGTGGCTGGAAAAAAAAGTACATGAAATTCAGTTCTGATAAATGCAAAGTAATGCACATTAGAAAATGTAATCCCACTATACATACAAAACGATGGGGTCTAAATTAGCTATTGCCACTCAAGGAAGAGACCTTGGAGTCATTATAGATAGTTCTTTGAAAACATCTACCTAATGTGCATCGAAGGTCAAAAAAGATAGCAATGTTTGGAATCATTAGAAAGGAGATAGGTAAGACAGAAAATATTAATGCTGCTATATAAATCCATAGTACGTTCAAACTTTAAAAGCTGCATGGAGTTCTGGTAGCCCCATCTTAAAAAAAATAGAATTTGAAAAAGTATAGAGAAGGGCAAGAAAAATGATTACGGATGTGGAACATTTTTCATGAATGATATGTTCATCAATGACTACTAGGCAGGATGGTCGGACACAAGCCTATGGCTGTGAGTGTCCCTAAGCTTCTTGGCTGCCAGAAGCTGGAAGTGGATGACAGTGGATGGATCACTCAACAATTGCTCTGTTCTGTTCATTCCCTCTTAAGTATTTGGCACCAGCCTCTCTTGGAAGATGGGATCCTGAGCTAGATAGACCATTGTCTGTACTGGGTCGAACCAATCTTATGTTCTTAGGGTGGGCATGTAAATCAGTAAAATTTGGGAACCATTAGTCTAGAGTTAACTAATGGAGCCTTTACCATGCAATATTTTCTGAGATATTTGAAGTCTTTCACAATATGTACTTTGCCAGTGTAGTCCCTTCCCCAATAGACTCAGTAGTGCAGTTTTCTACGAAGCTGAAATGGCCAGATGACTTTTTCTTTAGCCAGACTGGTTTAACTGTTTGAATACTGAAGTGCTGAACAGGCAAATATGTCCTCAATTCCATCTGTTTTTCTTTACAAGAGACACAGCCTTCATTTCTTACTCTTTTGTTTCTCTCAGGCTAGGCATACGCTTATAGGGAACATTGAATCAAGATACACAACTTCAGCTATGTTAATTACATAGCTGGAGTCGACCTATCTTGTTTTGTGTTTCCCCGCTGTCCCCACAGCAGATGGCTGATGGAAGCAAATGCTCCTGGTTTCCCTTACTCCTCACAAAAGGAGGAGTACCAGCTGCCGGCAGAGGCACCCTCTGATTTCGAAGTAGCAGTCTTAACTAGACTTGCTAAATCGAACTCAGGAAGATCAATCATGGCAGCATCAATCTTCCATCTAGTGAAGAGGTGGCTTCTCCCTCTTCCCTCTCCTTACACTTTTCCCAGCTGCGAACTGCTGTCTCCTTCCCTAATTCCTATGAAAAGTCACTCTCAGCCAGAGGTGAAAGTAAGCGGGTGTGCAGCTCCAGCAAGAGCTGGCTCAGATGTGGCAAAAGCCAGCAGGGAACTATTTAAAGAGCTGGCAGGGACCCGAGTTGCAATAGGACAGTACCTGCAAGAAATTTGAATTCTTTTCACCCCTGCTCTCAGCTAACTGACTTTCTCTGTACTGGCTCAATAGGTTCTGCAACTTTTAACTGCTCTTATTAAAAACACCAGGAGTGAACAGTCTACTTCTAGAGGTTTAACGCGCACACTGCAATGAGGAAGTCTCACTAATAGAGAGAAAAAGGACATTGCCTGATGGGATGCCTATAGCCACACAGATCAAAACTCCATTAACCTATTATCACAATATCCCTGCAGAATAATGTATACAAATCCCTGGACACCTTCCGATTAGTTGCTTAGATTCTGGCTGACCTTATACATATCACATTGCATAGCAATTTAGTGTAAATGAGTAGTAACATGATGAGATGTGCAATGGCTAAGTGCAGTCAAGTGTCTCTACATACCCTGGATGTGCACTTATGAAGTGACTGCACCCTAGGAATGTTAAAACTCATATATTAGGATAACCAGGTAGCTGGTGAAAGTCTCAGCAGTTACATGGTTACCTGCTTAGCTTTATACTGTAGAGCTGCAGCAAAGCCCTCCGCCTGGCTCCTGAAGAGGAGGCTTTGCTGAGTGTAACTAACACACCATTTAAACGGTTAGTCATTTACACTCAGACATCCCAAGTGCATACATTGTTACTTTACTTGATTCTGAATGTTCTTCCAACTTTAATGTTTCATAAATGTATATAAGTTTTATTATCTGTTAAGGAAATGTAGTAGTATTTTAATATACATGAGTGTAGTAATAGTAAATAACAAAAGTGCTCTTTTAGATGTAGCTATAATTTTTTAGATAAGTACATACAAGTTGTTTATTTAAATGTTTGCATTTGAAAAGCCTCCAAATCTCCTTTTTCTCTGGGCAGCATTAGTCTGAGCCTGACTTCAGTGAACTTACCATTGGCAAACTTTCCAATCAGTAATAGTAGCTGTAGTGGGTTTTCAAAAAGGAAACTGATACACCCTTCCCTTATGTAATCCTAATTAAGATTCTACTAATGATGATCATATAAGCAGGTTGGGGCAAGCAGCAGTAACTTATGTTCTTAAAAGCCCTGATTTAGTTGCTGTGATTCAGGAGAAGGTGCAGAGAATGGGAAGTGCCATATCGGTCCCTGTGATGACCACAGAAGTAATACTGAACTGTTTCCATGGGATGGAGAAGGAAATGAGGAGTAAATTCTTAAAACTTAAGTTAGATTTCAATTTTGTCGGCCTGATTCATCACTTTTACTCCAGTTCTGCAGTGGCAAATGAAGAGCCTTTTAGTAAAAGATGTTTGAATGTAGTATAGTAATCTGGATGGGAGCAAGGGTCTATCCTCAAAATGTGCTCATTTAATCCTAATCACTTAGGTTAAAAGCCTCTTCTTCAGTCAGCTGGATTACAGCTCTTAACCAACACTTTATATCATTGCTTTTGTAACTGCTTTACAAAAAGGCCTGTTTTGTGAAGGCCTATGGGGTACAATGTTTTATAGCCCCTGCCGTTTTAATTAGGGTTGCCAGATGGTTTCAACAAAACTACCGAACACACTTGACATTACTTCACAATCTACATTACATCTTATTTAGAAAATACTAGACATTTATATTTTCTCATTTATATTTTCTCAATTTGTTTCCCGAACAGAAAGCTCAAATACTGGACTGTCTGGTTCAAACCCAGACACCTGGCAACCCTAATTTTAATGAATTTGAGAGAAGGTGTACAGAATGTACTGAGAAACTGGATCCCTGTTTGAGTTTAGACTAGCAGTTTTACCTAGGAGAAAGGCCAAAGATCCACAAAACACCTCATGGAAAGAACACTCATAGAAACTGTTCCACTTCATGAAAATGATGCTGTTGGAGGGGAGAAAGGGAATCTCTGCAAAGAGGAGCTAAAGAAAATGCATTTCTTTGTGCCACAGTATGTGTTCCCTTTTTCCCCCTTTTCTAACTTTTTTTTTTCTGTAGACTATTGCTGCTAGCCAGTATCACATACTGAACAGCTTTAGAAAGGAAAAAAAATCAAATTTGTTTTGAAATTATTTGTTCAGTTAGGGTTTGTGTACACTAATCTGTTCTTGCAAGATAAGTGATCAGAAAAAGGAAGCGGCAGTAGATCATAAGTAGGTCGGGCTGCAGCAGCCAAACATGAGAGAGGCAGCTCACCAAAAACATAATACCTACACATGCTCATGCTCAGATGAAAGGTAAATCCTGCAAGCTTGGAACTCTTCTTTTCCTACTGCAGCCATTCTTTAGGAGACAGCAGGGAGTCCTTCCCAGCCTATTTCAGGTGCCTTTAGGTTCCCAAAGAGTCCTGCTGGGATGTATTGGTCTTCTATTAATTGGACAACAGAACTGTTACGATTTTGTGCTGTTGGACTAGTATCCAGTTTTCCAGATATGTGATGTTTCCAACTGCATACAACATTGATTTTTTTAAAAGCATTAAAAAGAATAAAAAATACAGAAAGGAAATATGGTTAATAAATAATAAGATGTAAACATTAATTGATCAAGCCACTGATCCCCATCTTCATTCTGCCACTGAAACCAGTCTCAAGTAGCGCTTGGCAAAAATACAATTATTTTGAATGAATAAGTTTTGTCCAGTAGTTAGGCACGCATCTTATATGTGGGAGACCTGAATTCAATATCTTCCCTCCCTCTCCTAATATGAAGCAGGGGTATGACATTGGGTCTCCCCCATTATAGGAGAATCCCCAACCACAGAGCTTTGAGATAGTCTGGTATGAGCTTTCTCAATGTATCCTCTTGAAGACATTCCAAAAGGACTTAAACTTGGGTCTTCCACCTCCCAAGTGAGTGCCTTAACTAGCATGTTATAGTCCCGTGTTCACCAGCCAGTAGATCGCTATCTACCAGTCAATCGTGGAGCCGCCATAGGTCCATCTTCAGTTCCCCTTGGTGGGAACTACTGGGGCAGTGTTGGAGGGCTGAACACTCTGGCCAGCTAGGATGGATCAAAGAGAGGCAGCCAGCTGGCCATGGCATTCAGCCTGCTGAGGCTGCACCATGCTCCAGCTGGTCGGGCAGCCGCCCCTCTTCGCTCCAGCCCGCATAGAGCATGGCACAGCCTCAGCGGGCTGAACACCATGGCCAGCTGGGCTGGAGAAAAGAGGAGTGGCTGCCCGGCCAGCTGGCTGTGGCATTCTGCCCCTGGAGGCTGCACCACGCTCCAGCTGGGGTGGAGCAAAGAGGGGCAGCCGCCCTGACCAGCTGCCTGTGGCCAGACCCCCACCATCACCCTGCTCCTGCCTCCTGGCCAGACCTCCATCAGCACCTGCCCCTTTCCCTGGTCAGACTCTCACCATAACCTTGCCTCCTCCCCCTGGCCAGACTCCCACCAGAACCATGCTCCTGCTCCCTGGCCAGACCCCCACCATCACCCTGCTCCTGCCTCCCCCCTCCTGGCCAGACACCTACTCCCAGCTTGCTCCTATACCCTACATCCCACCCAGATTCTGAACCCCCCTCCCTATCCTACTCACTGGCAGCTCTGTCCTGCACACTGGATCCCTCATTTCTAGCCCCACCTCAGAGTGTAGAGGTGCCCACAAATTCCACTAACCCTGGAACCCCAGAAGAGTTAATTTGGCTGAGGCCTTGAGCCTCAGTCCTACCTACGCTTCCCCCTCCCTCCCCCCATGGGGCTTGGAGTGCCAGGGTAGTGAGTTGTCTCGGTTGGGGCCCACATCAGTGAGGCTTGGGCGGTTTTGGAAGGGTTGTTTTTTTGCATCTCACTCTCTGACTGATTTTTCTGTGGGTCAGTAGCCCCTGACCCAAAAAAAGTTCCCTGTCCCTCCCATAAATAAAGACCATGCTGAAATGTTTTGTGTTGGACATAATATTTTATTTAAAAATGAAGCCTGGCCAACAAGCCCACAATTGGCACCAAGCCCCCATCTGGCCGCAGCATCATAACACTTATACACCCCCCACAGACTCCAACCCTGAGTCCATCATACACCTGAACCCCCTGCCCTGAGCCCTTCACACCAGGGCCGGCCCACAGCATTTTGGCACCTGAGGCGGGGAGCTCAAATGACGCCACCATATCCCCTCGCTTGGGTCAAAACTTTGAAAGGTCTCAATTCTCTGGGTCCTAGTGGCGCCCCCCAAAAGTCTGGCACCTGAGGCGGCCACCTCAGTTCGCCTCATGGTATGGCCAGCCCTGCCTCACACCCCCAAACTCCTGCACCACCCACATCCCCAGTTTGTGCCACAGCACTCCTGCACCATCCATACACCACAAACTTGTGCCCTGAGCCCATCGTACCCCCAACCCTCTCTGCCCTGAGCCCATCATATACCCCAACCCAAACTCCTGCACCACCACATCCACAAGCCTTCAGCTTGCTCCAGCTCCGCAACCCTCCACCTGACCCCAAAACTCTTGAGCCTGGAGTCCCCTCCCCAAGCCAGCATCCCCTTCTCCACCTCCTCCTGCACCTGAATTCCTTCCCAGAGCTTGAACCTCTCACCCCTTCTCACACCCAAATCCCTCATTTCCACCCCAGAGCCCGCACCTCCTGTCTCAACCCAGTGAGAGCGAGTAAGGGCTGGGGACAACAAGTGATGTAGAGGAGGGGAATGGAGTAGGCGGGGCCTCAAGGAAGGGGTGGGATCTTGGGGGTGGGATGGGGTAGATCTTGGCTTGACCCTGAAATTTAAAAAGCGAACTTGGGTGTAAAAAGATTGGAGACCACTGTTATAGTCATTCACGTTATCTTTTTAGCCCAGTGACTATCCTTTGTCATCATGAATAATTCAATTGTCACTATGAAGGACAATGGATAGTCAGGCCAGGGAAGGAGAGTGGGAATTACATTGTAACCTATGGTTGGGGAACTGACCTAGCATGTGGGAGATCCAAGTGCAAGTCTCTGCTCCAATGTCCATGTAATTACTTACAAAAAGTGAAAGTCAACATGCACAGTTTTTTTTCCCCTGGCTTTTCAAAATTGCCAGTGAACGTAAAAATCCATTATTTGTTCAGATGTAGCTTCAGGCACCTCATTGTTTTCTTTCATGTTGCCATTTTTATGCATGGGGAAAATTCCCCTTCAAAATGGATAAGGCTTCTGCTTTATCTTTTTAAATTCCTTCTTAAACTTCTCTTTGTAAAGATGACTACAAACATTACTGTCTGGCATTAAAGTAGTAAACTGTTTATTTTTATTTTATTTTTTATTTTATTTTTATGTCCTCATCCTTCTAACCTTCCATCAGTCTGTTATTGTGGAAACTTACACATTTTTTGGTATTTTGGAGATAGGTGATATTCTGTCATCTGGCTAACGATGAATGGTCCTCCCAGAGAACTTCCCACCAGCTATCTGTGTCTCTTACACAAGCAGAGATCCAGTTTAAGTATTCACACTGACCACAATTGTGACAATATGGCTTGCAAAGAGACGTGGTATTTCAGATAATTAGTTGCCAGGTGATTTAGGACTTTGTAAGTCAAAACCTACACTTTATGTTCTACTTGGTACCTAGCAAGATGCCAGTATGGATCCAAAAGTGCTGGTATTGTGTGCTCCTGGCAGGACAAATTAGCTGCCAAATTCAGATGCAGCTTTTGTTTCTGGATAGACTTTAAATATTTTAAAATAGATGCTATACTATGGTTTGTGAAGTAGTGGAAGTTTGTGGGGGTAGAATGTGCAGTGTGGTAAAATCTATTTGAATAAATAAGAGGTGGCATAATTCAAGAGTGTGACTCATCACGGTTTATTATCATATGTGGTTGTGTGACTTATTCAACATGGCCATGTTTTTGATGATGATAGATTTTTAGCTGACTTTGTATGTAAATTATAAGTGTGCCATTTAAAGGAGAGGTTTTGTAACATAGCAGTAGTTGTATATGCTCATTCAGTAATAGTTAAGGAGATGCTTGCTTTTAAAACAAGGCAGTATAACCTCCAAAACTTTATTTATTTCTGCTCATAGAATAAATAATAGCAATTTAATTCCCTTTTTCTTAGGGCTTGTCTTCACTACATGGTGGGTCAATGCTGCATCATTGTCTACTGCATCACTTCTTCTTAGATGCAATAAATGGACCTCTAAGCACTCTCCTGTTGACTCTGGTACTCCAGCAGGATAAGAAGAGTAGGTGGCATTGATGGGAGACCAGCCACTACTGACCTTACTGCGTGCTGAAGTTGCATGTCTTAGATTTATGGGGAAGGGAGTGTTAAGGCAGACTAGGCCTTGGACAAGAGATTCTAGCAGGTTAAATTCCCCCACATTGGTTGGTGATAGTGTAACCCACACACTGGCCTTCTGATTTAATTGTATTTCCTGTTGTGACTGAAGATTAAAATAGTTCAGTCTAACAGCACTGGCAATGAGGATCCAGAAAGTAGATCAGAGAAAGACAGGAGTCCTACTCAGTGACTGAATTGGTGTATCTTCCATGAACAATCTCTTGGTTAAGTAAAACTGTCATACTACTAGAGTCAGTGGATACTGATCACCGTCCTGCAACAGCTTTGCAAACCTGTCCTATGTTTTGGTTCTGTTCCATTCAGTATATTCATCAGTGATTTAGACAATTGCATAGAGAGTACGCTTATAAAGTATGCAGGTGAAACCAAGTAGGGAGGGGTGGCAACTGCTTTTAGTTGGGATTGGTCCTGCCTTGGGCAAGGGGCTGGGCTTGATGACCTCCTGAGGTCTCTTCCAGCTCTATGATTCTATGCTTTAGAGAATAATATACCTCCAGGCGGGGGAGCGTTCACTGCCCGGTTCCTGCACAGCCGGATGAGTGCTCCACCTGCCCCTTTCTACGGCTGCGGAGGAACCGGGCGGTGAGCTGGTGTGTAAAAAAAATGTTGTATACCCGGCACCCGAGTATACCCCGCGGGGTGGGGTGCGGGGTTTGTAAAAACGAATATAACCCGCAGGTTGTATTCACTAAATTACGGTAATGCAAAATTATCTGAAGAAACTGGAGAAATGGTCTCAGGTACATAGGATGAAATTCAGTAAGGACAAATGCAAAGTATTTCACTTAGGAAGGAGTAATCAGTTGCACACATATAAAATGGAAAATGGCTGCCTAGGAATGAGTACTGTAGAAAGGCATGTAGGGGTCCTATGATATGAATCAACAATGTAACACTGTCGCAAAAAAGCAAACATTCTGGGATGTATAACCAGAAGGGTTGTAAGGAAGACATGAGAAATCATTCATAGAATCATAGAATAATAGAATACTACGACTGGAAGGGACCTCGAGAGGTCATCGAGTCCAGTCCCCTGCCCTTATGGCAGGACCAAATACAGTCTAGACCATCCCTGATAGACATTTATCTAACCTACTCTTAAATATCTACAGAGATGGAGATTCCACAACCTCCCTGGGCAATTTATTCCAGTGTTTGACTACTCTGACAGTTAGGAACTTTTTCCTAATGTCCAACCTAAACCTCCCTTGCTGCAGTTTAAGCCCATTGCTTCTTGTTCTATCCTCAGAGGCCAAGATGAACAAGTTTTCTCCCTCCTCCTTATGACACCCTTTTAGATACCTGAAAACTGCTATCATGTCCCCCCTCAATCTTCTCTTTTCTAAACTAAACAAACCCAATTCTTTCAGCCTTCCTTCATAGGTCATGTTCTCTAGACCTTTAATCATTCTTGTTGCTCTTCTCTGGACCTTCTCCAATTTCTCCACATCTTTCTTGAAATGCGGTGCCCAGATCTGGACACAATACTCCAACTGAGGCCTAACCAGCGCAGAGTAGAGTGGAAGAATGACTTCTCACGTCTTGCTCACGACACAACATTCTTCAGCTCTACTTCGTGATAAGGCCACAGTTGGCGTTTTGTGACCAGTTCTGAGTGCCACATTTCAGGAAAGATGTGGTCAAATTGGAGAAAGTCCAGACAAGAATAATGAAAATAATTAAAGGTCTAGAAAACAATATCTATGAAGGAAGATTGGAAGAATTGGGTTTTTTAAATTTTGGAAAGAGAAGACTGAGGGGGCGGGACATAACAGTTTTCAAGTACATACAAGGAGGAGGGAGAAAAATTATTCTCCTTAACCTCTGATGATAGGACAAGAAGCAATAGGCTTAAATTGCAGCAAGGGAAGTTTAGGCTGGACATTAGGAAAAACTTCCTGTCAGGGTGGTTAAGCACTGGAATAAATTGTCTAGGGAGGTTGTCTTAACCTATTCTTAAAAATCTCCAATGATGGAGATTCCACAAATACCTATTATATGTCTACAACAAAAAGATGGTCCTTTCCCCAAAGATTTTATAGTCTGATAATTTAGAAATTACAATGCAACAAATGTCATTAGATTTCAATTCCAAGTGCAAACACATATTTTAAATTAGTTGCTCTGTCTCCTTTGGAGAATTGCGGCAGTGCCCCCTTTGATATATCTCCTGGGATGGGGGGGTGAAGGAGATGCATATTTTTATAACTACAGTATGTTAATGTAGTGTTCTTCAAGGTTTTCTGAAATAGGGATATAAATCCCATTTAATTGGTTAATGGTAAAACCTATTGTTTAACCGGTAAACCAATTAAGGGGGGAGCTGCTCCAGCCCAGCTGGAATGAACCCATACCTGCCTCTGGGCTCAATCACCCCCTCCTCAGGAATACCCCTCTCCCCAGGCAGGAGCTGCTCTGGCCAGGCTGGAGCAGCCCCTGCTTACAGCAGGCACAGGCACCCCGCAGGCACAGGCTACTCCAGCCTGGCCTGCAAGCCCCCAGTGGGGCCTGTGGCAGGTGGGGAGCTGCCCCAGCCCCAGCGCCCACCAGTTAACCTTAATTGGCTTACCAGTTAATTGGTTTAACATTCACATCCCTATTCCAAAACCATTAATGAGCAATATCATATGAAAAGTCATCTTGGTTCTTTGATGTATTTGTTTAAATGACCAAGCAATGAGGCTAAAGCCATGGTGTCCAACCAGTTCTGAAACAGTAGCCAGCGAACTAGCCACACTTAGCTGGTCAAATGGCCACATGTGACTAGTGGCTAGTGTATTGGACACCACAGCACCAGAGTATTGCTGTTTGCTAAAATTTTAACCCTTTCTTTGCTAAGAATTATGGGCTGTATATAGTTGGGAGAGGGAGAGAACCTGTAGTAACTAGTGGTAATATGAGAGGCATGATACTATGTCACTTTTTTTTGTGCAGCTCTGTGATCTGTGACAATTATTGGGGTCCAGCAAGGAGAAATTAGATGTTTATATGTCAAAGTTTGTCAAGTCCAGTGTAGAGAGCAGTAAAGAAGAAAAAAATCATTGGTATTTTCCTGGAGGCTTGGTAAAAATAGGTGTTTGTTTCCTTGGCAGTATAGTTGTGGAACCAGTTTTCCAGAAATCTTTTTCCAGCTTCTTATTTCCCTGCCTGGGTTTATGGTTCAGTTTTGTGGTCTGTGTTCTCTTATCTTGTAGTTAGGAAGTCATTCCCAGACTGTGGCACACAAACTGTTCCTTTAGGGAAGCAGATGACCTAGCATGTGTGTTTGTACTGACTTAGGATGGTTAGGTGCTCTCAGCCTGTCTAGTAAATAACCTGGATTTTTTCCTAGATTAGACACACCTTTTAATTTTTAAATGAGCCCAGTTGTGTGTGAACAAAAGTCTTTGTCCAACAGTTGAAGAGGTCAGTGGGGGGTAGGAAGAGGGAACTGCACTAGAAGGCAAGTCAGTTGAGATTCTGGAGGAGGGTGGAATGGGGACCTGCACTAAGTAGAAGGTATGCTCACTGCAGTCTCTACTTGGCAGAACTTCATTCTGGTCCATAGTCTGTTTAGTTCACCCTTGCCTTATAAATAAACTATATATTATTACAGGGATAGTAATAGGGGCCACAGAGGCTTGTGAGTATCTATAGATGGTCATTTAACCTACAGATGTGGTTGCTATTTTTAAAAAAAATTCAGATGTCATGAAATAAAAGTTAGAGTATCTACAGTCAGAAAGCCCAACAGAAATATTACCAAGGACTCAAGACTGGCATTAATCTAAGTATCTTAATTTCATTGGAAACAGACTTTTATTTTGGTACAATCTCCATCAAACAGTTGATGTTGCTAGATGAATCCGGTACACTGTAAGGTTGCTAAGTAGCGAGTAAATGACTAATCGTGTACTCAATATAATTTGTATCGAGTACACAATTAGTTGATAAAGGGCTGCTGCAGCTCTGCAGTTTAAATGCAATGCATGCAGGCAGCCCGGCTCCTACTGCATTTAGACTGCAGAGCTGCAGTGGAGGTAAGAGCTGGGTGGCTCTTACTACATTTAAAAGGCAGAGCCACTGCATCTCTGCCTCCGCTTTCCCCTCCCTCCTCGCACTGCAGAGATGGTGCTGGGGGGGGAACCGGCTTTTAAGCCAGCTCCCCCAGTAAGAGCTCCTGCTCCCCCTCCCTTGCTGCCTCTGATATAGAGGCAGCAAGGGGGTGCGGGGGAAATGTGAGTAGTAGACTTGACTACTCTTTTATATCCCTAGTATACTGTCCAGTTCTATATGGACATAAAAAAATAATGGAGTAGGGGGGATTTCAGTGGAACATCTCGGTAAATGGCTTTGTATAGTACAGTGACTCTCAACCTTTCCAGACTACTGTACCTCTTTCAGGAATCTGATTGGTCTTGTGTATCGTGAGTTTCACCTCATTTTAAAATTATTTGCTGACAAAATCAGACATAAAAATATAAGAGCCATAGTACACTACTGAAAAATTCTTTACTTTCCATTTTACCATATAATTAATAAATCAGTTGGGATATAAATATTGTACTTATATTTCACTATATTGTACGTAGAGCAGTTAATCAAGTCAGTGTATGAAATTTTAGTTTGTACTGATTTTGCTAGTGTTTTTTTATGAACCTTGTTGGAAAACTAGGAAAAGATCTAGGTAAGTAGCTGTACCCCCAGGTTATATATACCATTGGTTGAGAACCACTAGCCTAAAACATTTGGTTTTGGGAGAAGAGAATCTGATTAAGTCTGCACTATGTTGTGTTTCTAGAGTGGTAGCTTTGATTGAGAAACTGAGTTGCAACACTTCCTCCTCCTGCATCAACTGGCATCTCATTGCCATAATGAGTCAGCTTCTTCATCGAGTAGCGTCCCTGGGGGTGTTCCATTCCAAGTGTGTTTGCGCCCTCTGCACCTTCAATCAGAGTTTTCTCATAGCAATATCTGTTCAACCCATGAGTGCGTGTGACTTAGCCTCATGCCACTACTATATAGCACTGCATGAGCTAACCATCCTCAGTTCCATTTCAACTGCCCCAGCTTGAGATAGTGCTTGAACTTGTAGTTGATACTCAGTGATAGTAGTTTTTTTACACACGCGCACGCACACGCACACGGCAATCCCAGTGGGCAACAGACCCTCCCACTGCATCTGTTCCTTTAGGTAATCTCATATTTTCCAAAAGTGCCATTTTTTGTCTGGCATTAAAATCTAGAGCCAGACAGAACAAGGAGATAAAACTTCAATTCTGTGTGATGGAGAGCTGGCTGGATGCAGCCTTTAATCTAGATGAGGAGCCACTCTTCCTCCCTGCCCCTTTATGCCAGTATCCAAGTTGTTGGCTGCCTCTTCTGTCTGAGCCACACTCCTCAAGGGCACCTAAGAGAAAGACCCAAGGTTCCTCTCCTAAGTCTTCCAAAGACCTTGCCCCAAGTTCTCCAGGTAGAAGATCTGTCTTGATGTTGAAGTGGTCATCTCCCCCAGATTATATTGGTCTCTGACAGGGTAGCATCAGACTCCAAGACATCACTGAGATGTACAGCACTGGTTTTCAAACCTTTTTTTTCTCACGACCCAGTTGAAGAAATTTATTGACGCCTGTGACCCAGCATAATTATATCTTTAGACTAGAGTGCAGGCTCCAGGGTGGGGCTGCGAAGCTTGAAGTTCAGAAGGATAAGGGGGTGAGGGCTTTGCCTGAGAGGGTGGGCTCTGGGGAGGAGCCAAAGGTGAGGAGTTTGGGTTGCAGGCTGGTGGAGGGGTTCAGTATCTGAGCAGGATTCAGTATATGACTCTAGGCTGCGGCATGGGGGTGGGGTACAGCCAGGTGCAGGCTATGAGATAGGGCCGGAGATAAGGTTTTTGGGGTTCAAGAGGGGTTTCTGAGGTGGGGGGGCTCAGAGCTGGGACCAAGGGATTGTTGAGATACTGGCTTACCTCTGGCAGCTCCTGGTTAGTGATGCAGTGGGATGGTAAGGCAGGCTTCCTGTCTGTCCTGGCACTGTAGATAGCACTGCACCCTGAAAGTGCCCAGCAACAGGTCCAGCTCCACAAGCTGTCCCTACCCCAAGCTCTGGTTTCGTACACCCATTGGTTGGTTCCGGTTTATCTCTAGGTATTGTCAAGCAAACATGGAAAGAGCTCATTTTGGGCTTATTTTGAAATGGTGGGATTGGCTCCTTTTTTTTTCTTGTTTTGCTTTAACTTGTGAGAGTTGGCTACTTCCCTCCACCTAGGAGTCAGACTTGCTGCTGACTGCTTCCAGGGCACAGTGTGCTCCGCAGTGCCAGGTCAGGCAGCAAACTAACCTTAGCACCCTCCTGGTGAATTTGTCTCTACAGCAAGGCAACCCAGTGCCTGACTTTCCATGACCCAGTACTGATCTACAGGGAACCATGGTGGCAAGAGGAGCTCTGCTACAGTACCAAAAAATGACCACTCAGGCTCTGTCCAGATTCCTTCCAGAGCATTCAAAACTTGTGATACTATCAACTCCTTCGCTACCATTACTTTAGCTCAAGGCCTGAACAACGCTCTTGATGCTGTAAGAATTCTGGCTTCCCTGAGACCTCATGGTTTCAGACTCCTGGTACACTATTGCTCAGCTCTATCTCTTCGTTATACGGAGAACTTCAAGATCTCTGGAGACCTGTCTGGTTCTGATGGCAGTGCCTCAAGCTGCTTCTGTCGCCCCACCATTACCAAGTGACTTTGAGGAGGATTCTGATGAAGATTTTGTCTCAGCCTCCCAAATATCTGTGCAAGGCCTCTTTGAAGGTTCTTTTCCTTAGGTCGTGAGCAATGTAAGCTGTGAGCTTGGGTGGCCACCCAGAAGAGCTTCAAATGCCCCCAGCTGATTAGCAGAGTGCCCACAGCCAGCAAAATATGTTTCTACTGGTGGTACACATCTGCACATGCCTCAGTGCACTTAACAGCATATATCCTGCACATGGATGAAAAAAATTAGAGGGAACACTGGTCGTGAGGTGCTTGAGCTTACGTAGGACAAATGTCCACAGACACCATCCCACTAGGGCAAGCACTCATGGACTCCACTACCACTTGTGCCATCTGCACCATTCCCTTGCTCGTGCTGGGACCCCAGGACAGCTTATTGCCATCAGTTCTGTCAGGCCTTAGTCTCTGCCCTTGGTAGAAATAGACAACCCTCCTCACTCTCCCTTTCTAGGAGACTGGAGCCTCAGGAAGAGACCTTCTGAAGAATGGGAGGCCAGGACTGATGAGGCTGTTTCTCCAACCACAAACATCTCTTCTTCATTTCCAAATGAAGCTTCCATGCCATCACTACCCTTATATTGCCCTTATATAAATCCATGGTACACCCCCATCTTGAATACTGAATACACATGTGGTCTCCTCATCTCAAAAAAGATATACTGGCATTAGAAAAGTTTCAGAGAAGGACAACTAAAATGATGAGCGGTTTGGAATGGGTCCCATATGAGGAGAGATTAAAGAGACTAGGACTTTTCAGCTTGGAAAAGAGGAGACTAAGGAGGGGGGGGTATGATAGAGGTATATAAAATCATGAGTGGTGTGGAGAAGGTGAATAAGAAAAAGTTATTTACTTGTTCCCATAATACAAGAACTAGGGGCCACCAAATGAAACTAATGGCCACCAAATGAAACTAATGCACACTCCCTCTGCTCCCTGCATTGCTCTACTGATCAGCTAGGCGCTGCTGGATCCTACAAAGCTCATTTTGCATACTCCAGACTGAATTTTTCCCATACTTGCTTCTGTAAAGAAATGTCTCATTGGTGAAAAGACACTACAATGTGTGTGCTGAAGTCCCCATTCACTCATCTTTCCTCAGTGCTTGTCTTAACAGATGCTTCCCTGTTGGGAGGGATGGGGTATGCATCTAGAGACCCATAAATAGGACCCTATCAAATTCATGGCCGTGCAAAAGCGCCAGACTGTGAAATCTGATCTCTTCCCCATGAAATCTGGTCTTTTGTGTACTTTTACCCTGTCCTTCAGAGCTGGGTGGCTGGAACTTGTGGCCACTTGTGTACTCCTCCATTAATAGATGAAAACAGCAATTCTGGATGCTATCACTTCAGCTTGAAGAGTGCATATAGAGCATATATAGAGGTTTTGTGAATATCCCCCATTCACAATCTATTGGGCGGGACTGAGTGGGACTAAATAGAGGCTTTCTGTAAATAGAGATTGTGAATATTCCCCCATTCACAATATATTTGAGACAAGGTAATGTGACCACATCCAAGTTTTTGCTATATTAATCACCCTATTCAGCTCCCCATCCTCCACCCTCCACCTCACTGGGATAAGGGAGAGATGGTTGTGTTCCACACACTTGTTGCCAGGCAAAGCCTGGCCTTCCGCCATGTTACGACTAAACATTTCAAACAGACTTCCAGATAGAACAAAAGGAGATGAAATCTCTAAACAGAGGGTCTCTAAATGGAGAACTGACTGTAGTAGCTGCTAACAGTCGCCACCTCGAAGCATACAAGCTTGCCTGGAGATCCATGTTCACCTCCACAGTCTTTAAGAAAGTTCCTATAATTGAAATATGTAAAGCCACAACTTGGGCTTCTGTGCAATAATTCTCAATCCTGCTTCTGACACTGTTTGGCTCAGTTTTACTTTCTTCCACACTGGACTGAAGCTCACTCCCCCTTAAAAGGACTGCTCAGTAGTCAGTCTCCTAGAGTAGAGTACTCAGAGATGCTACTTGAAAAAGACATGATTATTCAGCTTGTGCAGTAACTGAGTCTTCAAGATGTGTGTCCCTATAGCTTTTTCACTACCTGTTCCCCTTTCCATCTGCTTCAGAGGTCCCTGTCATGGGACAAGCTTTGTAGCAGAGAAGGAACTGAGGAAAGCTAGACCCTGCAGTGTTATATGACAATACATGAAGCTGAGTAACATACGTGCAGTGTCTGTTTGATCTGTTTTTATGGGAAATCTTCAATTGAAGACACAGGAAGTACAAGCACGGTGTGGGTACACATAATGACATACATCTCGAAGAACCACAGTTTCTGCACAGTGTGAGTAATCATTCCTCCTCTGTGAAAGCAGAATTCCTGACTGCTGCTTCCATAGTTTCCACCTGAGAACCTGTTTCTTGTGTGACTATGCTCCCTTTGGGCCTGGAAGTGCAAATGTTTCCCAGTGGGCACCAAACCTGAAATGCTGGAACAACAGCTGTGCTTCCAGGCCCTGTGACTTATCTGCTGATAAGAAAAACCAACACTTTAAATAAAAGCAGATGGCTTTGCCTTTTGTGTAAATAACTTATCACTGTTTATACAAGGACCTTATTATGAAATACAATTTAAAATAATTACTGGTAATCTAAAATTGCCCAAGGACAGAATGGTTTCATTTAGGTGATTGGTTTTAAGTAAAAGAAAGTAATTGTTTATCACGCTTATCTTTTTGTATCTTGAATGTTTTTGTGAATTGAATTTTCATATTCTATGGCCCATTGCTTTCCTTAAACTTATTGATTAAAGGACATTTTCAGCTATAATAACATACCCTTATGTGTAATTTTGTGATAATTTAATTTGTTTCAATGTTTATTATGATTCTTTAATTGTATTTCTGTCCATTTGAACAGTGAAAATAGATTAGCTGGCTTCTCACTAGTTTACGCAACATCTAATCATTTTCTACCTCTGACCATTCACTGGCAAAGTACAATAGAGTTTGATTTGCAGATGATACATAGGAACGTTTCAATCCAAGCAAACAGTTCTCATTTGAAAATATAAAAGTAGTGAGAAATATATAGACGACGGATTAATACTGATAATCCTTAAAATTGATTTTTACATCCTGTCTAAACCAGTGTTTCTTAAACTGTGTTCCGCGACACAGTGATGTGCCGCAAGGCAGTTGGAGGTGTGCCGCGGAGAACAGAGTTCAAAATGGCCACCCTTAAAGGGGCAGGTGACCTTTTTTCCCTCAATAACTTCCCCCTTCCCAACCCCCCCCTTTTTTGGGGGGGGGGGGGATCAACAAAAAATCCTTGGTGTTCCTCATAAAAAAAAATTTGTTTGGTGTTCCTCGGTCTTTAAAAGTTTAAGAAAAAACTGGGATAAACATAGAAGTAGCATCAATTTAATTAAATTGTTGTAAGGGCACTGTTAATTTGTAGCCATCATGGCAAAGACAGGCCTATCTGATTCAAGTTATCGGACTTTCACCCCTTCTCTTGACCATTCTGCAATCTAATGGGGCTTTATTTAGGCAGCTTTTCCTGACATTCAATTTAAATTCTTTTAAATTTCATCCCATTACTCCTAGCAATAATGACACCCTAAATGCTCCATTCAAGTACTTGTAGATAGTTATCATGCCTACCCTTTAGCTGTAATTTAGCCAAGCTATATGCTGTTTCCTGGTTAAGTTTTTCCAGGGCATATGTGTTGCTTTTCTCTGTGCACAGTCACCAGGCCACGGTGAATAAATGAGAAAACCACTTCTATTCTCTGAATAACTTTCTTGTTTTCTCCACAGGATCTAAACTGCCTCGTAAGAAATAGTAAGTCAGTTTTTCTTCTTTATGGTATATACCTCCTCTCACTTTTTTTAACTGAAGTTACATGGTGAATGACTCTGTTTTATCCACTGGAGATGGCAAAGCTAAGTATTATCCCATTAACCAGTATTGTGAGCTATCAACAGCTCTTTCCAAAAGGGAAATAGGAGTTCAGGTCTCTTTTCAGGCCAGAGCTCTTGGAAAGAGCAAATAAATATTTTTTTAGCTTCTGTTCTAAACCAAGTCAATTAAAAACATGTGATGAGATTTTCAGGGTAAGTTTGCTGTGTGTAATACATATCCATACCACACTGTGCTCACTAAGTCAACAGGTAAAATTAGATGTAAACTTAATGCTGCTAAAGAACAATAAAACAATGAAACAATTGATAGCAATAACTATAAATTAGCAGATGTGATTTTCAGCAAATTGTTACCAAATAGAAACAAAACGTACATTTGGTATAGGCCCATTACTAGATAAGTATGTTAAAACTATCTGTAATAATGCAAAAAAGGCAGAAGTGTTCAGTAGCTATATTCTATACTTGGGAAGAAACTGAGTGTTGTATTTGTGTCTAACAGTAGTAAATTAAATACTTGCTATTCCAACAGTAATGGTATTAACCAATTCTTTAAAAACCACTCAGTATATATTACCCCATTCTGAAGATTAAAAAATGTTTAACTTTGGAAGTTGTTTAAGTAGCTCTCTGGGCCATTAACTAAAGTTAATATTTAGTTCATTGGTTGTTTAAAGAGTCTTGAAGTACTAGGGAAGTGCCTGAAGTAAAAGCTGATGTTCCAGTATATCAAAAGGGCTAAAAGGCATGCTCTGGATAGATTAGTTTGCTTAGTATTTGTCCTAGGCAGTTACCATTCTTAATCAAATTTATAATCCTGTCATAAAATGAAATCAGTTTTGTTTGGCATGTCTTTTCCATAAACCCATGTTGATTATATTTCCATCTAGAGGGCTCATTAATTTAGCAAAGCAGAAGAGCCAATGGCTGAAAGATGAAACTGTCATACTCAGACTAACTAATCTAATCTAATTATTTCTAATAATTGAAACAAATTACCATAAAGTTATGGTGGATTCTCCATCAAGTTGAAGTTTTTTAAATCAAGATCATATTTCTTTTTAAAATATGAGGTAGTTCAATAGAAGTTATGGGCTTGATATAGGAATTACTGAGAAATGTTATGGCGTATTTTAACCAGAAGATCAGACTTGATCATAATGTTCCCATTTGCATTTAAAAATCTATTAAGTACAATATTTTCCCCAGAAGACACATTAAGGTTATAATATTCATAGTTCACGTAGGATGGCTGGGTCTACCTGATCTCAGAACATGGCTTTCCACTACAAGAATTAATGAGCTTGCCAGCAGGGTTTAGTGATTTTTTTTTTCAATCTATGGTCCTCAGACCCCTTGGGGGTCCACAGACTAGGATTTCCAAAGCAGTCTGCATTTCCACTTGAAATTTTGTAGGGGTTCACAAATGAAGAAGAATGAAACTGCTGCACTGGAGGAAGGCAAAGTTACATGTGCTTGTGCAGGTCTTATGCTATCCAATAGTGGGCCATGGTGGACATAAACACCAGCCACTATGATACATCACCAAAGGGGATGGAAATACGCTTAAGAAACATCTTTGATTTGACTGACAGGTACCTGCATGGATCAGAGCTGGTTAAAGGTTTCCAAATGGACTCCATCCGCTCCCAGTGCTCTTGATGTTCATTCTAATGTTTTCCTTGACAAGGAGGGAAATCTGCTCCCTGTACTGCAGATAGAGTGGAAAGTGGCTACTGATGGTAAGTAATCACTTAACATACACATGGAAGGGAAAGTACTTAGAGAGATTATAGAATCTCTGAAAGATAGTGATAGGACTGCAGTGTTTGCAGTCATTCTCTGGTCCAGCTGTGGAAGTAGAGCTTTGAGATGTGCTTTGGACAGCTTGCCTACTGTATCAAAGGATGTGAAGTGAGTAAATGTTGGTAAAGTTCTCCCTCACTCATTACGTAGCCTTCAATGGAGATCAAATGCTGCTGTTACAATAGATGGAGTAAAGCACTGAGGGAGGGTCCCCAGTGCAGTTGGTGTCTGACAAGGACCAGCAGTCCAAAGCCCTAAACTGGGATCACTATAACCCTGATTTTTAAAATTATTAATCAGGCAGGCCCGCTGCCCACGGGCGGGGAGCGGGAGAAGGCTGGGGCTCAGCAATTCAAAAGGGCCTGGGGCTCCTAACCGTCGCTGGAGCGCTGCCCCCAGACACACCCTTTGCCCAGGGGCCCAGCAAATCTGTTGCCCTCCGCCCCCCCCCTTGAAAACCTCAGCTACAGTATTGAGTAAAGTTTATTGCAAACTGATCCAGAATGTGCAGATGGTTGTTGCACTAGGTTTACAAATGTGCACACGCTGATGGCAAGAAGACCTAACTAGAAAACATTCCATTTACTAGAAGCTAAAAATTGTTTAAAGGTTGAAGGACTCATAATAGTAAAAAGATATGTCTAAAACGCCGGAAATTGAGAAGGCTTAATGGAAAGAAGAAGCGAGGAATGAGTGCATAACCATGGGGGAAGTGAATGAAAGAGAATATAAAGCTATGAATAGTACAAGTTAGGACTTGGTCCAGGCAGAGTAAAATAAGTCTCTTGTGTGCAGTGGTCTAGAATCCAGTTCAAGTTTCTTCCATTTGGGATAATCAAATCCAGTTCTTGCAACCCAGACTTCCTACGTGCATGTGTGTGTCAGTTCTCAGTAGATGCTCTGTAGCTGGGTGCCTTGTGAAATTCATGCCAGTGACCATAATGGTTGGTGTTAGAGATGTTAAAATGTGGGTAACTAGCTAACTGTGTAACCACTAACAAACTGCAGCGGTTACACGCTTACATGCAGCTGCAGCTTAGGTGGCAGTCAGCTCCCCAGGAACTGGTGCACATCAGGAGCCGGCTTTTTAAGCTGGTTCCCCATACATATCCGTTTTTGCCTGCCACCCTGCTCCCATGAAGCTGGAGCACAGGGGTGGCAGCCGGCTCCCTGTCCCTGGAGCCAGACCAGGAGCTGTATATAACCATTTAGGTAACTGATCAGTTCATGCTCATCGGTTACCCGTTTAAAAGGCTACACTCTTACATGCCTAGTTGGTATATGGGAACATTGCAGGTTTTGCCCTCCAGTTTTTTCCTTTCACTCTTCAAACTTACTTGAGTTTCACAGACTTAGGAAATCCCTTTTGCACACATTAGTCAGCCCCAATCCTAGACCATTGCTTGGAATCAGGATGTACAGTACTCAGGTGAGGTACTCTAGAGTTTTCTGAGTACTGTTCTAAACACAGTTTTGGTACCACTATAACTACATCAGTATAGAAACTGATATAGTTAGAGGGTTTTACCTCTGTACCTTGGATGCAGCTGTAAAGGTATGAATGTGCTTTTCTTAATGTAACTTATTTCTTCTAGTCTCAGAGGAACAGCCGTGTTAGACTGTAGCTACAAAAACAAGGAATACTGTGGCACCTTAGGGTGTGTCTACACAGCAAAGTTATTTCAGAATAAGTCGTTATTCCAAAATAACTATGTGAGCATCTTAACAGAAATTCCATTACTTTGAAATAATTTCAGAATAACAGATGGTTTATTCCGACATCTGTAAACCTCATTCTACGAAGAATAATGCCTATTCCGATGCTCCATTTCTGCTATTTCGAAATAGCCCCTCACCAGGGCCGTTCTAAGTTATTCCTCCTGGGGTTCTAAATCGAGATAGTACGCCTACATTAGGGAAGCCTGACTCGGACTAATTTTGAGGCTTCCTTGCAGTGTAGATGTGCTATTTCTAAATAAGCTATTTCAGAATAACTATTCTGGAATAGTTTATTCCAAAATAACTGTGCAGTGTAGACATAGCCTTAAAGACTAACAGATTTATTTGGGCATTAGCTTTCATGGACAAAGACCCGCTTAGTCGATTAACCCAAGGGTTCTCAAATTTTGTGATACCACGACCCCCTAAAATGCTAAATGAATTTGTGTGACTCTCCTCCCCCGCCCTGGGTCGCTTCCTCCCCCCTTCTCACCAGACTCCTTGCCGTCCTGGGGTTCCTTCAAGGCGTTTGCAGTCCTCAACGCTCTTCCCCCCCTGCCGGCTCCTTCCCCCATCTCTTTCTCCTCTGTGCCTCTTTTCCATGTCCCTTTGGTGGGTTTTTTTCCTCTCTCTCTCCCTTCTCTTCCTCCTCCTCTGATCCCCACATGCCCTTATTTACCTCCGGGTTCTCTGCCTCAACCCAATCCCCCAGCCCGCTGCCTGAGGGACCCCGCCCTGTCCCAGCTGGGGAAGCGTTCGGTCACCCGGAAACCGTGCCCCAGCTGCCCCTCGCGCATCCGCTCCTGCGCCGGCCTCACTGTCCCACTGCCTTGCCTCCTCCTGCAGCTGAGCTGCGCTCCTGGAGTCCCACGGCCACGCTGCACAGCTTGCTGGCAGCTCCCTTCCGCCACCCTGCCGCTCTTCGCAGCCCGGGGGAGAGGGGTCACAAGTGAAAAACCAAATCCAGCTGCGACCCCCCCTCTAAGTTGCTCGCGACCCACAGTTTGAGAAACACTGGATTGACCAGTTAACTGATTAAATGGGATTTTACATCCCTAGTTTTTACCCACAAAAGCTTACACCCCAATAAATCTGTTAGTCTTTAAGGTGCCATAGGACTTCTCATTATTTCTTCTATGCGTTCTATACAAGTTATTCTAAAACAAGCACCTTGTATGACTGTGTCCCTACTGGGAGATGGTACTGCTTTAACTATACTTGTTTCTAAAATGAGAGTTTTAATGGTTCTGAACTGTAGACTAACCTGAGATGCCAGGCTGGAGGACAGAGGAAGGCTGGTTATAGCACTGGGATACTCTGGGGGTGAATTTGGAAAGTTGGATTTATTTACAAGACATACTTTCTGTTGTCTGTTTATTCAGCACAAGTACATTTTGCATTATGAATAGAATGGAGCTTCTCAGTCTCTGATGATATGACCCCAAATTCACCTTGCTGCCATTTTCTTAAGATCCCTCTTGTGTGCTAGTTCCCATGGCAATTCATTTAAGTGCCCCACAGATTGATGCTGCAGTTTTATGGGTAGCTCTTGTCATGTGAAGGTAGCCAACGTAAATCTACTTTATCAGATGATATACAATGAATGGGAGTGGGCCTTGACATATCCCAGGCATCCTGGCAATCTCTGGGGATGGGGTTGCATAAAATCTTTAGACTTGGAATTGCTAGAACAAAACTTTAGCCTCTCCCCTTTTCTATTCCCCCAGCAAGCATTCAGCATCTTCGGGGAGCAGAGCTGGCTGTGCTACAAATGAACAATAATCGACAAATGTGTGTCCAGTTTGACTTTCAGAACAACCTGCCACTTCAGGTCCGTCCAGATGGAAGCCGGGTGAGTAAAGAGGGCTCTGACAAATGATTTCCTAACTCCCAGCTTTGTTTACTCTTCACTCAGTCAAATAGCAAAGTTGTCAGTGACTAGCACAGAATGCTTAAACTGTGGAAGGATGACTTTGTAATTAAGGCAGTGAACTTGGGTCTTGGGAAGCCTGGTTTCAACTTTGACTTCATCTGTGACTGTGGGCAAATCAGGTACTCTGTGCCTCAGTTCCCTATCTGTAAAATGGGGATAATGTCAGTGCTCCCTTTTCCCACTACTTCTGTCCTTTGGGTTGTAACTGCCCTCCTAAGCTATAGGGGCTATGTATTAATGTGTGTGTACAGTGTCTAGCAGAGTGTCTGAATGCTATTGTAATACGAATTTAGCAATAATTTCTTCATCTATGGTAGCCATGGCATTTATAGCATAATTTTAATTCATTCTTCTGCTCCAAATCCTCTTTTTTACCACACCTTGGAAGAAAGCACTGGATAAGAATGGTCAAAGTCTTTCCACACCCTCAATCATTTATTAAGGACCTTATCCAGAGAGATGCTGAGTACCCATAATTTCTACTGAAAATAATAGGATTTGTACATGCACACTACTACTTAGGATCAAGACTGTACATTGTGAAGAAAAATTCGGGCCTACAGGAGAATAGTGACCTTCTGTGGAATTTCCTGATGTAAAGAGCATTGTGGGTAATGATACAGAAGTGAGAAACAAGGCAAAGCAATTAGATATCCGTATGAATATGTACACTTATAGAGCCCTGCAGAATTTATTCTGACTTGCACAATTTCACTCATGCTAACGGTATTGAAGGGTATAAGTACTCCCTTCTACCCACAACTTCCCCATTATTACTTAACCTCAACCTCTCCTCAACCTTGAACATCACTTAATTGTCTGGACAGACGTCAGTTATTTCTGGGTTGTGACTCCCCCATTTCAGCCCAGAGTTTCCATATAGTGACTTAGAACTCCCCCAAAGTAACCTTAGCTTTCCCATTCTGAGCAGATTTATTGAGTTTGTGGCACATTTCTCACCCTAGCTACCATAAAAGATGAAGTGTCAGGAAACAGAATCAGCTATTAATTTCAGTGTCTTGACAGATTTGTTGATGAGGATAGGATCTTTATCAGATTTCTGTTTCAGTGGAACTTCACTTTCAACCGCTTTGAGGTGGAACCTGGCCAAATGTACCAAGTGACTGTCCATCACCTGCCCAAACTGGGCACCAGTGGAGACCACAACTGCAAATCAGAATCTTACACAGTGCCTGGTAAGGGGGACTCACTGATGCCTTTTATTAAGCCTTCAGATGGAAATATTGGTTTGCCAGTACCTAGAATAGGCTTGTTTCCAAGCCAGACCAGATCAAACAAATTGGAATGTCATTCATGAACAAGCATAGATAGGGAGCTGCATTGCTGATGGAGTTGTAAGACCTGCTCTCCTCCTACTTCAGAAAATAAATATTCAGTCCACGCTTTCACAATGCTACTGTCATTCCTCCACAGAGTTTGTACACAGCTTCAGCACCCTGTACCCTTCAATTCCAAGCTTTCAGAAGCTTATGTAATTTGTTTCCCGTACCCCAAAAACATAAAACTCTGCTTGGAGAGAAGAGTGCAAAGAATAAATTTTCAGTGTGGGTAACAGTGGCTTTTGTGGAGGGGAGATATTGTGCACAGGTCATTATGTATTCCATGAAAAGCTGGACTGAAATTCTGTGGCCTGAATTCTGCAGCGTTCCAGTGTGATAAACTGGAAATTTTGCAGCAACTTCAGATTTTTTTTTTAATTGAGATTTAGAAATAAATATGAAAAGTTATAGCTAGTTCAGTAGCCAGTCTGGGAGACCGTGTTGATTCTGTAGTAAATTCATTTCTTGGGTGTTTCTGCTAAAATGTTCAGCAGTAAAATAAGTGGAAGTGATACCTGTTGAGGTGAATGAGGTAGTTCACACCTGGGAGCTAATCTTTCAGACTCTCTACAAACTCAAACAGCGTGGCATGTGTTTCACTTCATCAGTTATCTTCATAACCGTGACAGCTAGAAACATAAGCTAAAATTTTCAAACCAGAGTGCCTAAAATTAGACTTCTGAAGTCATATTTAGGGAAAGATTCTCAAAGACAAAATTGGAAATAGGCATTCAACTCCTGACGACTCAGTAGGTTCTAACAGCCCTTTGTGCCTTTGAAAATCATCCCCTAAAAAGATTTATTACAATCACTCCAACTGACAGTACTGGCCACTTTTTATTTAGGCTTCTAAAAATTAATGTAGGAGTCTATCTTAGGCCTCTAGGCTTGAACAGTTTATTTCAATAAGAGTTTATCTGAACACAGTTCTGTTACAAATTTGTTACCAAATTCATCCTTTGCAAGTTGTAAAATCACAACTCACAGGGTGTTGACTGTGCTGTTGGCACAGCAGAGTAGACTCTTGGTTTTCAGAGTTGTACTCGACTCTTACCTATTACAAATAGTGCCCCCTACTTCTGCATTCCCATAAACTTTCTATTTTGAGGTAGAAGTGAGCAGCAGATCTCTCAGTTGTTCAGGGCTTGAATTATGATTTGTGTGACCCCAAAAAGGAAAAGAAAGTGAAAGATTCAGGTTATAAGGAGTTTTCCCTCTGTTGAGAATAGAGGATAGTGAGTTGTTCCTTCCACCACCCTTTCCCTAGGCCATTCCACCCAGAAGATGATCACATTGGGTCAAGAGTTGTAGAGCCCAAGTAACTCAATTTGGCTTATAGATGTTTGAGGCTGGGCCAGCCTGCTGTTGATATTCTACAGATTCAACAATCCAATCTGCCAAGTCAAGCTCAGAAAAACAAGGTAGCTGCAGAAAAATGTCATTCACCAAGGGTATTCCAGCTAATGGAACTCTAGGGTGAGCTCACTGAAGATGGTGGCAGGACATCTTTGGTGGAGGTGTCTGCAGCTGTGAACCTCTGTACTTTCAGAGATCAATATGAAATCATAGCTTGCCTCTGTAGAGCTTAGATGCACTTTGCACACGACTTCCCTCAGCCAATGCTACAGAATAGTCCTTTCCCACTAGAAAGCTTTGTCCTGGAATGAGCCATAAAAACATGACCCGAGTAGAGAAGATGGTTCATACTTGGACAGTAGTGACATACTGTGTTTAATTATTGTGTTTAGAGACTAATTACTTTGGTGATGGCTGCCCTGAAACAAAGGGCTTCACCCTTCTAAAATAGTCTAAAAATTATCTGACTTCTAATGAGAAAATGTGTCCAACATTCTGAAATTAAGTGTAACATTTCTGTGCAAAGACTTAACAGATTGTCTTTTTTGCTACAGACTGTAGGCACCCTGTGATGAAAAGAACCTTGCCATGTATGCAGACAGGTAAAGTGGGTTTGTCTCAGTCAGTTAGAGCAATGGGAGTTGAAGGGTGGCCAGTTTTGAGTGCTTCTGAAAGTTTTTGTAATTGAGATATTTTAATACTACTTGCAGGCAACCTGTGGGAGCCCAGTATTGATGGCAAAAGTCTAGATGAGAGTTCTGTGGAATTAAGTTTTAGCCCTGGGATGGAGTCAGCCCGATACCGGATCCATGTGACCAGCTTCTCAGATGATGAAAAGCCGTGTAAACAGACCACTCGGGATATTTCTGAGGTAACCATCTTCCTTCCCACATCTGTGTTGATACAAACCAAAACTGAAACCTCTTTTCCACGTTCACTCAACAATCAGTATGAGCCCTAGTGGAGGGAGAGCTCACGAATACAACTGAGCAGTTATTTCCTAAGAACTATTTTGTGAATTTATTTTGCATTTGCTCAAGCGATTTTACTTGTAAGGTGGTGGAAAGTGAAGGATCAAGTTTCAGAGAAGAGTCACAAGGAAAAATAAAAGTATTAAAAAATATGCCCTGCATTGAGGAACTCGAGGAGCTTAATGTGTTCAGTTCAGCAGAGGCTTAGGGATGACTTGATCAGTCTAAAAGTACCTCCATGGGAAATAAAAAATTAACTTGGCTTTTCAGCCTAGCAAAGATCCAATGGCTAGAAATTGAGGCTAGACAAATGTAAACTAGAAATAAGTTGCACGCTGTTTTAACAGTGAAGGTATTTAACCACTGGAAGGCTGCGTCTAGACGGGCATGATTTTGCAGAAATGCTTTTAACGGAAAAGTTTTTCCTTTAAAAGTATTTCCATAAGCTGCGTCTAGATTGACACGGATGCTTTGCGCAAAAAGTGCTTTTGCGCAAAAGCATCCGTGGCCAGTCTAGACGCGATTTTTGTGAAGAAAGCCCGATCGCCATTTTCGCCATCGGGCTTTTGCGCAAAACAGTTCTTCCTGTCTACACTGGCCCTCTTGCGCAAGTATTCTTGCGCAAGAGGGCTTTTTCCAGCGGAGCGTGAAAGTATTTAAGAAGCACTGATTTTGTACATTACAAAGTCAGTGCTCTTGCGCAAATTCAAGTGGCTAGTGTAGACAACTGGCAAGTTTTTGCGCAAAAGCAACTGCTTTTGCGCAAAATCTTGCCAGTCTAGATGCAGCCGAAGAGTTTACCAAGGGTTGTGGTGGATTCCTCATCACTGGCAGTTATTTAAATCAAAGTTGTATGTTTTTTCTGAAAGTTATGCTTTAGTTCAAACAGGAATTAATTCAGAGAAGTTCTGTTGCCTGTTACACAGAAGAACAGAAGATTCTTGCCTGAATCTATCAAGTTTGACTCTCAAAACAAGAACTCCAAATACCAGTGTTGGGGGCTGCCCATTCTAGGGAACTTGTGGGGGGGAAAAAACTTCTGAAAATTGATACTATTTCCCATCCCCACAGTAAGGGTGTAGCTAGGAACCGTGTATGGCCTGGCTGTTGCATTCCTTCCATCCCCAGCATTGCTCTTACCCTCATTGTATTGATGCATATAGGTTACATTTCCGAAAACTGGCGCACACACACTGGTCCAGAAACATCCATTGGCATCCCAGACCATGGATGCTCCTGAACCAGAGAGTCTGGGAGCCTAATGGAAGGAGGGCCAGCAGCCCTTGGCTGGAGGCAGTACGGAGCTAGGGCCAGAGCCCCGTGGCAGCCCCCATCCGTACAGGGCTAGGGCCGGAGCCCCCCAGCAGCATGGGGAGCCAGCTGCAGCTGGGCCAGCAGCCCAGCCAGGCTAGCAGTAGGGTGGAGGCACGGTGCCTGGTTGGGGCGGTAGTGAGCTGGCAGCAGGTGGTGGGTTTCAGGGCCGGTGGCATGGGACGTCCCCTGCTCTGACAAATTCTCTTGTTCGGGACCAGTCAAGTCCCAAGGGTACCAGACCAGGCAGGTCCAACCTGTATTCGGCTCACTCATGTGGCACATAACTAAAGATATCTGGCAGAAGTATAAGATCCAGTTTAGACACAAAAAGGCCCTGCCAGTTGGCATAAGGAATATTGTCCCCAAGGATATCAGTTGTATTCCATAGTCCATGGATGTCAATCACTTTCCTGTTCTAATGACCCAAGTTAGTCGTGCATAGACGGTTGTGTTTAGTTTGAAACTAAACAAAAGCTTGCACGTTAAGTGTTTAATCTTTGCATATTAGGTAACCTAAGTAAACACATTGAGGTGGTATAGTACCACTTTAACTTTAGGGGTGTCTGACTTGGGTGCTTAATTACTCAATCTTAATACCAGAGGTGGGCAAAACTTTGACTAACTGTTTTTGGTTTAAAAAAATGCAAACTTGGCAATACTAAACATGTTTTGCAAATCTGTGTCAATTTTGAATAGTTTCAGGTTTAAAAAAAAAAGTAGTCCAAAACATCAAAACATTGTTTTGATACTTTCTAAACAAAATGTTTAGGGTTTTTTGTTCAAAATGAGTTTATTTTGAAACCTCCTTTGTTTTATTTTAAAAATAAACATCAAAACAGTTTAAATCAAAATAAAATGTTTTGTTTTACTTGAAACCATGTTTTCATTTTTTTTCAGAGTTGCCAGTAAACCAAAAAGTCTGTTTGTCCATTTCTACTTAATCCATGTAGTCAATTAAGGGAGTATTATAAATGTATGTCACACTGCTAGCTGCTGTGGAATTTCACTGTATTCTTCTGTATGACTGCTCTCAGCTCCCATTGAAGTCTTTTATAAACTCTCTGTACCTAGCACCATAACATCTTGTGACCCATATCTCATTTGCCCTCCCTTCTTCTGATCTTTGCCATTTTCCTCTGCCTTCCCTAGTAATATTTTTGTCTGTTGATCTCTGCAGAGTGGACTGCAACACCGTGTGAACGTCACTGTCAAAATCGAGAAAAACTTAAAAGCCTGTTGCAGATACAAAATACAGGTACAATCTCAACCCTTTTCACGCAAAGGAGGAGAAAGTGGGTAATGAATAATCTCTGAATATTACAATGATTGTACAGTACAGAGCTCTGTCCATGACTGATCTCCACTTGCCCATATTTCAGGAAAAAATTATGTTCTGAAAGAACACCATACATGTAGATGAATTCCCTGTGTACAATTCTCTGTGTTCATCCTTACATCATTTTTCCATACTAATTAGTCCCAAGAGAGACTGGGGCTGACAGATCTTTAGGCACCCCTAATGGCCAGTTCCTGTCTGAGTATTGAGAATAGTCCCCAGAATCCTTAATGCTTTAATATTTTGGAGAGAAATTGGGATTATAATCTTTGTCTCAAAATTCGCAGTGGGGGATAGAGTAAAGCAAGGCTCAGAGTTACTTCCAGAACTATTTTCTGATTTGTGTCAACTCCAGATTCAACCATTCTTTGCCAGTTGTGGTACTGACTGTCTGAGACATTCTACTGTCATCCAATGTCCCTCAGCTGCTCCAAGTAAGGACTCCTTTTTTCTACATTAGATTTGCATTATTTTGTAAGTGACAGCTGAGCCTTGATTTAACTTTCTGTCCTATGTGTGATTCCTTTGCAGTTACATATCCTGCAGGTAAGACAGCAACTCATTCCTATTCTTACTGAAATCTTTCTTCGTGATTATTTTCCTTTATATGTAGTATAGATAATCAATTAACTTGCTTGCATGAGAAGAGAGAACATGTAAGGGGTAGGATTATTCTAAGTAGTCACCTTGCCGCAGGAGTTCGATGTTTTCAGTCCAGAACGCAGAAATCTAAAAGAACAGCCTTATTTGATATTAAAAGAGAAAGCTTGTATATAATATATGCAATGTGGATCTTTTCTCAAAGGAACAACTTGTTTACTAGGGTGTCACTTAAAAGCAGTGTGTGGGCAGGGGGAGCATGACCTACTTTTTGTTTTGCTTAGCAGTTTGAATTTATACAGTAAAAGGTAATTGTGACATATGAAGGTACAATCAAGATTAATTAGCAGCTGTCATGCCTGATCAGCAACATTGGGTGCCTTACAAGGCTTAATGAAGTAACTTACACACAAGCTACACCCTGAGTGTCTGTGTGTAACTACAGTCTGCCAGCCCCACTTGCTATGCCTTTCACTAATCTTGATTATTCTAGAAGGTGACCTCAACACAGCCCCAGTCTTAGTTTTCCCCCCATTAATGTGTCCTGTATGGCTCAGCTATCTCCTGGCCAACATAAGTTATATTTGAAGTCTGTTATCTCTTTAAAAGGAATAATATGCACACAATTTGCCCCGGCGGAGTTTCCTAGACACTTCAATTGAAACACACTGGATTAGATAAAACAATAAAACAAGTGTATTAACTAAAGAAAGATTTTAAGTGAGCACAAATAACAGGGCATAAAAATCAAAATGGTTACAAGAAAAATAGACAAAATGCAAGTGGGGCCTAATTTTAACAGTTAGATGCTCTCAGCAGTCTTACTACCTCTTCTTCCAGAATCTAACAAATCCTTCAATTATTGCTTAAGGTGCTGGGAAAGGGCAGGGTGAATGTTTGTCCTTCCTTTTCTATAGTTGCAGTCCTTCTTTTGAAAAACATTTCCTGCTGGATACCAGGAGACCCAAGATGTATAGGAAAGGATGTTCCCTGTTGCTTTTTCCTCACCAGTTGGAGATTCTTTTGTTTCTCTTCCAGCTTAATGTCTCTGTTTACAGCTTAAATGCAAATTAAGCAAAGCACACATTCCTTTGTTTAAGATGAACCTATTTGCCAACTTCTTTAGAGCATGTGGTGTTCCACTCCACATAGTAGAATCTTAACATATTCACTGTTGCCATACATGTTTTTTCAGGGCTATACTGATCAGCAAATTTATGAATTTTCACATGATGCCTTATGAGACATGCCTTGTACAAAAATTATTAGTCCTGTGTATGTGTGGACACAGATACATTGTCACAACTTGTCATATATTTTAATATGTATGTGTACAGTTTGCTTTGTCTTTTCTAGTGTTTAAAACTCTTAGCAGACTGAGATAACTCAAGTAGCTAAATGGAATCTTTCTCAGATTTCCAAAACCATTTGTTTCTGGGCTGAACATTTCATCCCAAGAAATTTGAGAGAAAGCCAAGCATCTGAACATGGGAGTTTAAGTATTTTCAGCCATAATTGAACATAAAAGTTCAGAAAAGGGCAACAAAAATTATTAGAGGTACGGAACGGCTACCATATGAGGAGAGATTAATAAAACTGGGACTTTTCAGCGTGGAAAAGAGATTAGTAAAGGGGAATATGAGAGAGAGTCTATAAAATCATGACTGTGGAAAAAGTGAATAGAGAAGAGTTATTTACTCCTTCCCATAACACAAGAACTAAAGGTAGCCAAATAAAATGTATAGGTAGCAGGTTTAAAACAAACAAAAGGAAGTACTTCTTCACACAATGTACAGTCAACCTGTGGAACTTCTTGCCAGAGGATGTTATGAAGTTCAAGACTTATAACAGTTCAAAAAGAGCTAGATAAATTAATGGCAGATAGGTCCATAAATGGCTATTAGCCAGGATGGACAGGATTGGTGTTCCTAGGCCCTGTTTGGCAGAAGCTGGGAATTGGCAACACATGATGTATCATTTGATGATGACCTGTTCTATTCATTCCCTCTGGGGTACCTGTCATTGGCCGCTATCAGAAGACAGGATACTGAGGTATATGGACCGTTGGTCTGGCCCTGTATAGCTGTTCTTATGTTCTATTGCTACTATGGTGCTAGATGGAGTTACTGCTGCTTCCTAGTACTTTTGGGGACTGTGTGCTGCTGTCCAGCTGGCTTTTAGTGTTCAGTACAGCATTTTGTTGATGGATAAGACTCTTCAGCCACATAAAGCTGTCTTACACTGTTCTTCTTGTGCCATAGATGATCCACTTATGTGGCTATACTGGAGTATCACTGGCATCTGCATTTTACTGGTGGGATCAGTCATAGTTGGTGTTATTTACATGACCCGAAGACCAGCAGGTAAGGATGATGTCAGCTGGGAAGTGAGACTTGGGAGCATGCTTGCAACATTCCCTCATTTCTCTATGTACTAGCCTAAATTCCCTGTATGATGCTCTGTCATCAGGAAATTTCTTCCGCCTGCATTCCAGGGTTCATGTAGTACCCTAGTACAAAACAGTCTTGTTTTTCCAAACACTCGGTTAACTGAAAGACTGTTCTGTCTCCTGGCATTCCACTCTTGGGAAATCTAACTCCAGAGAAGTGGGTCTTCACTGTTCCATCCTCTATATTTTCTATGTTCTCATAAGACTGAAGCTAAGCCTCTGCAGATCTGCTTCTCCAATTCTACCTCTGTGAAACATGAGGCCTGCAGAACTGAAACTTTCCTATTTATCCAAACTACTGATATTAGATCTCAAAATCTCTGTAGAAACAAGCTCTGCTGCAATAGTTTGCATTTATGTAGCACTTTCCAAAGACAGTGAGGCACAGAGATTTTGACTTATTCAAGGTGATGCAGTGAGCATGAACTGGGACTAAAAACCGGAAGACCATGTGCTAACCCATAAAGACTTGTGCTAAGCCATAGTCAACTGTCAAAATGATACAACACAACTCTCTGTGATAACCATATTTGTCTGAGAGCAGTGATGATAAATACTCTGAGGTTTAACTCTCCCTCAGATGTATCCTGTAATAAATTCTTCATGGTGGAGGTGGGGGATATTTTGGCAGCTACAGCCTTCTGTTTCTGAAGGAGGTGGAGGTTGGTTTGCCTTATGTTCTCTGTCTCTAGGAAGAGAATTTGAGGGGATAAGAGAGGAGAAGAGGACTGACTTTGGGTGTAGCTCCTCTCTAGGGGAGTGATGCAGACTGTGTAGCTGGCTATGAAAGAGACTTCATAAATGGACGGCTTAATCTTCACTTGGTGCTTTTCATTAGGTTTGCTATCAGAGATTCCCCACTGTGTCCTTCAAAGATCAGAGAGCAATATCATTCTAAAAATATAATTGAAATTTCTTTAGATTGAACAATGTTGTTGTTTTTTCCTTTCAGGATGCCAGCATGGGAAATTCAGCAGCAACAACATTGGCCATGGTAAGAGAGCTTTTCTGTGCTGTAGGAGAGCCCCTTCATACTGCACATTCTAGGAACCCGCCTTAAATGTCCTCTGGGGACCATCCTTGAATTAATTTGCTGCTGCTATTTCTTGATACCAAAATATTGCTCTGTAACTTTAAAACTGTTCTCTTTAACTATAAAGAGGATTTGTGGGCCACCAGCAGCCTTGGACAGAGAACAACTAAGGTGTGAAGCTTTTGCATTCTCATAGGGGGGCTGCTGCTTTATCAAATGAAATCCTTTAGAACAGTGTTTCTTAAACTTTTTAAGACCAAGGAACACCAAACAATATTTTTTTTAATGAAGAACACCAAAGATTTTTTGTTGAGCCAAAAAAAAAGGTCGGGGCGGCCATTTTGAATTCTGTTGTTCTCCGCAGCACACCTCCAACTGCCTCGTGGCACACCGGTGTGCCACGGAACACAGTTTAAGAAACACTGCTTTAGAAATTACAGGTCTGTACCTCACATGAGAATGAGCTGTGAGTGAATGTGTCCATCTGTGTGTAGCAGAGCTAAGCTTGATTGCTTGGGGACCTGCCAGAACAAGGACCTTGGCTTTTACTTGAGAAGTGCATTTAGAGTTGCTTGACTTTTTCACAGGAGTAAAACGGTGGCTGAGAGGGAGTTTTTTGTGCTTGTGGTAGAACATCAGGAGCAAGAGAAAGGGCCATGTCTCTGGCTTTGTGGAGGTTGAACTGTGCCATGTTGTATTTATCTGTACAGTGTGTCCTTGGTCAGTTTATTGTTTTTGGCTACCCAGATACTGCTTCAGCAAATGGTACCGGAATGAACACATTTTAAAAAAATTTTTTTTTTACCTTTTTTCAGAGTTCTTACTTCCACAGGTGCCTCCACCACTCCTGAAGCCCCGGAAGGTTTGGATTGTGTACTCCGCTGATCACCCACTTTATGTGGATGTGGTGGTGAAGTTTGCCCAGTTCTTGATCACAGTCTGTGGTACTGAGGTAGTCCTGGATCTGCTGGAAAAGCGTCAGATTTCAGAGATTGGGGCCTTACCCTGGCTTACTCGACAAAAAAAGGAAATGGAAGAACTCTCTTCGAAGATCATCCTTTTGTGTTCTCGGGGAACTCGGGCAAAGTGGCAGGCTATGCTGGGAAAGGAGGGAACAGATGTATGTCTCAAACAAGATCGATGGGAGCCTTTTGGAGACATGTTCACTCCAGCCTTGAATTTGATCCTGCCAGATTTCAAGAAGCCAGCTTGTTTTGGAATGTATATAGTCTGTTATTTTGAGGGCATAAGTGAAGATAAGGATATTCCTGACCCATTCAATGTCACATCCAAGTACCAGCTGATGGACAGGTTTGAGGACATTTACTTCCTGATCCAGGATATGGAGAAGTTTGAACCAGGGCGGATCCATCAAATCCAGGAGATCACTGCTGACAACTATGCTGAAAACTCCAGTGGCTGGAAGTTGAAGGAGGCAATACAGACATTCCAGGAATGGCAGGCAAAGCACCCTGATTGGTTTGAGAGAGAGAACACATGCTCAGAAGATGAAGAGGACCTGCAGTCTCTGGACAGGGAAATACCAGAGGAATTAATGCTGGTTGATAGGGTAATTATGAAACGGCAGCTGCATGTTCAAGAGCCAGATGCAAATGGCTGTTGTGCTGTTATCCTCCATGTGAATGAAGATGAGGGTGAAAGTTTTAAACTGCAGCCTCAGCTTAAGCCACAGCAGGATCCAGCTTTCCAGACCCTGATCATTCCTATGGATGAGGCTCCTCCAGTTCAGATAGTGGAGCCAATCTGTCTTGCAGGAGGTAAAAATGCAGCTAGTCATCAGGTGCTGACCAACACGGATTGGATGGAAGGAATCCCTCTGCTAGAGACTAGTGTCCCAATGAGGAACAGCATCATCCTGCATGATGATTTTGATGTCCCATCATCAGACAACCAGAAATCTACAGACCATCTCCCAAATGAAGTGAGGCAGCAGCTGGAGGGATTAATGTACTCTCTTTACCAGCAAAGCATCATCCCTTCTGAGCCATCTCTCGGGCAAGAAGATGGTGAAGAGCAGCAGCAGCAGCAGGTAGTTTTCAATAACCCATGCAAAGATCAGAGACAGTCAGTGCAATCAGACCAGGGCTATATCTCCAGATGTTCCCCTTTGCCTCCTGATGATCTGGTGGAGGAGGATGAAGAGGAGGACCAGGAACAGGAAAATGAGATGCCTCCTGAGTATCTCTCTCCAGAGGTCTTGGACAGTTTAAAAAGCCTCCAACAAAAGCTACTTTTCCAGGAAATTCAGCAGAAACCTGTCTGGGAGCACACTGGTGGGATAATGGACACAGGTCATTCTGCAGAGGACTCTTAAACTCTCTCTCCAGAACTATACCATTTGAAAAATAGGGTTGGAGAGTGGTAGCATGTAGAAGTTCAGCACTCTTCTTCAGGCAGTCTCCTGACCCTAGCAACACAAGTGTTCTGATCAGTAAGAAATCTCTCACTGATGCACATCACCCGGAGGCAGACTTGCCAAGTAGATATGTTATGGTCTACCACAAATACCTCTTAGAGCACAACTGTTACCTCTAAAGCTATCTCTGAATCAAAGATGATGACAGGAATGTTAGTCCCCTGCATATTGTCTGGAGGATTTGGTACTAAACCTGTTACTCCATAAGAAATCTACTATGTCTAGTATCCACCGTGAACTAATTACAGGCAAATTATGGTGGTCCATCATGGTGCATCTTTCAGGATGCCTGTTACACCATCTGTCCATCTTGTTGTAGAGCAGTGTTTCTCAAACTGTGCTCCACGGCGCCCCAGGGCTCCACAAGGTTGACAAACTAGAAACATCAATAGGTACAACACATACAATCAGTGGACCGCTGGGGCTCCGCATAAATTTTTACGCATGTAAAGGGCTCCGGAGCCCAAAAAGTTTGAGAACCGCTGTTATAGAGGATCAAAGTCATAGCTATAGAGCAGAGAAGATAAAGACTGATTCTGAGATCAGAATTTATTAGTTAAGCTTTAAAGTAAATGCTTACTTAGTAAGTAAGTTTATGCCTCATACCACAACCAAGGATGACAGATCCCAGTAGTCCCTCTTGTGATAGAAAATCCCAGCACCCTGGTACTAATGCATTATTCGCATTGGCATCACCATACTTGCCTGGCCATTAAGCAGTATAGCAGGATGCTGAGCAATAATTGGGATGAACATTTTTAAATGGGTAGTTTTATCTCCTTGGCACTTTCCTCTCAACCACTATGAGCAGAAGACACTTGAAAAGCAGCAACACCACAAGAAACACAAGCTTGACGGAGAGAAAATGGGATAGGAACTTGCAGTGCAATTATAGCAGAAAAAAGAATGTGCTTTGAGACTACATATGGTCTTCATGTCCTAGATCTGGGAGGAAATGTGTTTCCTCGATTGCACTGATTGTTCCATCCAGGATATTGTGTTTAATTCTGAGCATCTCAACATCAGGAAGATTTAAAACTGGAGCTGTGGTGAGAAGAGAAGTAAACACAAGGGTGTGAAAGATTAAAATAAAAATTTAGTAGTAAACAGGCCAGTCAATCACATTTAACACCTGTGACTAACTGAAAACAACATTAACATGTTAATTTTTAATGCATTAATCACATACCTGTGGGCAGGGCAGAAACCCCAGGCTGCGGCTACATTGGTGGCAGGAGCCCAGCCCTGTAGAGGGCTGAAGCACCAAGTTTAGGCATAAGACCAGAGCCCCAGCCCTGATCCTATACTTGAAACTATAGAATCCCCAATTACATAAATGGTATTCTGATATTGTTTAATAATGGAATTAAAACTGCAATTAATTGCAATTTTTTTCATCACTTGACCACCCTAGTACATGTTGAACTTCCCAAATCCAGGACTCTCAGGTTCAGCAACATACATGGTCTGGAAGGACCACAGATGTTGCTGGACCAGAGAGCCCCAGAGTCAAGGTGCATGAGCCAGCAGGGAGCCCCTTGGGTTCTGGGGAGCCTTGGCTGGGCCAGCAGGGGCTGGTCCTATATTGGGTGGGGAGCCGAGCCCCAGTGGCGGTCCGGAAGAATCCCTGGCAGCAGCGGGCCTGGCACCAGCTGAAGAATCTGGCCTGAGTAAGCTGACCCTGGGAGCCCCAGCATTGGGCCAGCAGCAGGGGAGGGAGCCCAGACTCCGGGCATCCCCACAGCCCAGAGAGGAGCCTTGACCTTTCCTGGGCTGGCAAACTTCCTGGTTCTGGGCCACTCGGGTCCCGAGGGTGCTGGGCCAGGGAGATCTAACTTGTAATAAGCGTAGCTAGAACAGATATGGCCAGAGGGTGCAGAATATAACCAACAAGTGAGGAATGCTAGAATGAAACCAATGCATGATGGTCTCTGGAGATGTAAGTAGAAGTAACATAAATTTGAACAAAGGAAGTTCCGGCTAAGCTTTGAGAAACATTTCCTAATAGTGGACTGCAGAGTAGACTCCCACAAGTAGTGATGGAAACTCCATCAATTGAGACATTTCAAAACCGGTTTTCACAATTTAGGAGAGCACTCTGTGTAGTAAACAATCCAGCATTGTCCCTTTTGGGATGGACTAGAGCATTGGTTTTCAAATTATGGGTCATGACCCAGTACTGGGTCGTGGAATGTTAGGCTCTGTGTCTCATTGCTGCAGGGGATTAAGTCACCAGTGAGGGTTTTAAGGCAGACTACCTGCCTTTCCTGGCACTGCAGACTGTGCTGCACCCCAGAAGCAGCCAACAATAGGCCTGGCTCCTAAGTGGGAGCAGGGTAGGAGAGCGCACAGGGCTCTGTGCACTGCCCCTGCCCTAAGCACTAGCTCCGCACTTCCATTGGCTAGGAACTTGCTGCTGGCTGCTTCTGGGACCCAGCATGGTCTGCAATGCCAGGAGGTGCAGGAAGCCTGTCTCAGCACCCCTGCTGCACTGCTGACTGGGAACTGCTCAAAATAAGCCCTGACCCCCCTCAAGCCAGAGCCCCCTCCTACATCCCAAAGCTCTCATTCTCAGATCCACCCTGGAGATTACACACTAGTCAAATTATGTTGGGTTGCAGGCATCAACAGTCTTCTTCAGCAGGGTTGGGAGGGCAGGTTTGAAAACCACTGGGCTCAATAAAAAAGTAAACCTATTAAAGTTGGAGATTACCCCATGCACTGCAGCAGCTTGTTTAACTTAGCCAACCAAGGAATGGCTTTTTTGTGGAGTAAAAGTCCCAAAGCCTAACTGCCTTTTTTTCCTGTCCCCTTTTGGGATCATATAAAACTGCTGCCTTTCTGCCTTGCTAATCGCACATGTGTTGAACAACAAGATGTAATCTTATGTCTTGCCATTTACAAGAAACATTTTTCCATTCCTGGAATGGGTATTTGATTTTCTTCACCCTATGCTTATTACATCTGAACAGCTTCAAGTATTTTGCTTTTATGATTTGTACATTGGCTTTTCAATTGAAAGTTTTGAGTGGCTATAACTCTACATTGCAACTTCTGACTATGCAACCAATGCTGATGTATTTTTATAACTGTACTGAGTTCTTTTCTAATTTTCTTTTTTAATTAAAGGGATAATATACTTTCAGAATATGCTCTCACTGAAATGAATAAAGGAGCTAAAACAGGGGTGGGCAATAATTTTTGATGGGGGGCCACTCCAAGATTTTGGAGAGTGATTGAGGGCTACACTCTTCCATGATATTAATGGAGGAGATGTGGGGTCTGGGATGGAGGTTGAGTGCAGAAGGGAGTTTGAGGTAAGGGATTGGGGTGCAGGAGGGAGAATGGAGTCTGGGAGGGAGTTTGGATGAAGGAGGCGGTTGTGACCTAGGGCAGGGGACTGGAGTGCAGGGGTTTGGGATGTGACCTAGGGTAGGAGAGGATTGTGATCTGGGGCAGGAGATTGGGGTACCAGATCTGAGAGGGGGTATAGGTGCATGAGGGGGGCAGAGGGTTTGGGTATGTTGATTGGGGGGGAGGGTTGGGTAAGGGAAGGGGCTGGGGTGCCAGAGGCAGGCTCTGGCCAGAAGACTTACCAGCCAGCAGCCAAACCACCCTGCCCTGCCTGCAGAGCTTAAATGTTTCTCTGCCTGCCCACCCTGCACCTTCACTGGCTGCACAGCCATGTGCTTGTGTGAATAACTGAGCTGAGGAGAGGGGGCGTGGTTCTTCTTGGATGCCTGTTGTTCAAGCTGGCAGCTCCCATTGGCCAGCTTCTGGCCAGAAACTGGCCAATGGGATTGTGCTGGGAGCAGTGGCAGCTCCTGAAGCTTTCCTTCCCTTCCAGTTTTGAAACAAAAACGGGGTCCAGTAGCCACACTTCTGAGTGGCCTGTGGGGCAAGCAGGGGAGCCTGTCTGGGGCTCCCTGCTGCCTCCGTGGGCCAGATACAGTGGCTTGGTGGACCAGATGTGGCCCACAGGCCATATTTTGCCCAGGCCTGAGGTGGCATGTCATTCTTCATTTGATTTTCACTTATGCAGAATACTTCCCCCTAGAACTCAAAGCAAACCACTGAAATATGCAACTGAACCAGACACAAAATGCCAAAACATTCAGGAAAAGGTGAGTGAGAGGGTGGGAAACCCCTCATTGAAAAATGCCTTCCCCAAAAACACTTGTCTGCAGCAGTCAAAATTTGGTTGGATGAGTGTAGGGCCATCAGCAAGCAGAACTGTCCATCTGTGGCTGAAAAGCCACAAAGTAGCAAACAACAATGCTCAGTACCAGGAGCTATCTTCTTTTTGTGTTTATAAAGGACCAAACACATGGGTCAGGGCTAAACAAATAGCACAGAGTGCAACATGCTCCACGACCCTTTATCCCTATGAGCCCTGAGAGATGGGGAAAGTAAGGTGCCAAAGGTGCCTTTTTTATGTTTTTGTTTCACTGTAAACCTGTGAAGACTTCACCATTTCAATGGGTTTTGTTTTAGTAAGTCCTTTTCAAGTAATATCTTCAAATCTACTGAGCTCAGACTAGGAGTGTTGCCTGAACTGTTTTCTTGACTTGCTTTTACCCTTTTCAAGTAGTTGCCCTTTTGTGTTAAAATTTCTCCTTTGGCTCTGAAGAGGAAGGCGAAGGTTAAAGAAAAATCCATGGTCACTTTTAAATAATCAAATGGGAAGGGCAAATATTTTTGAGTGAACATTTTAATATAAACTGTCAACATGCCCTGTAATAGCCAAATCAATATACTGATAATAAGCTCGAAGGAAAAGACACAGTTGGTCACAAATGTCTAATTTTATTTAAGAACAACCTTATTATTAAAAAATACAAACTCAGATTGATGCTGTTGGGGATGCCAAGCCTCTTGTGCCACAGGCTGTACCTTTTCTCTAATTTCATTTTCCCTTCTGTGGGGTGATCACCTCTTGGGGTTTATTAGCCTCATAAATGAGTGGTCTGGACAGCCTAACTAGCTGACTTCTGGTGCAGGAGTAATTTGCACACTAGTGTGTGACAGAGTGAATGCTTAAAGGTCTTTATCATCATAGAGCAGATCCTGGATTAGCAAAAATATTGACTTAAACCAGTAATTAGAGTACTAGAGAGTGTGGGTTGATGTGGGCGGAGAAAGAGGACTGCATATAACCCTGGGTAAAGTGGAAACATAATTTTTAAATGGTGAATGTACCCATTTAGCAGAACAAGGTGGGGATCAGAGGTTAGAGAGGAGAGTTATAGAAAGCTATGGCAGGCTTATAAACCAAAGAAATTGAAGCATTGTTTCATAAATGGTAATACAGCTGCCAATTTTGACTTCAAGATGCTTCTGTCAAGTCAGACATACTAACAAAGCTGCATGTTAGCCAAGCTGTTGCTAATTAGGCTGGCAGAGAAAGGAGGTCAGGACACATTGGCAGGAATATTAAAGAGAATAAAACTACAGAGAACAACTCCATATACTAAAGAGAATAAAAGTTCTCCAGGGCCATTTATAGCAATCTACTATGTAAAATTTTCTAGGTCTCTTCAGTATGCTCAACTCAATTGTGAAGCAGAGAACATGTAACCTGAAGAGTAATGCACTGCTTATAAAATCTTGTCATATTGATACTATATTTTTTTAAAACTTGCCATCGCAATAGTTAAATGTCCAATAATGCCTTTCTCACCAGTGTCTGTTAGATGGGGAAGATGCTGTTGAAACAGTAGTTCCATTGCAATTGCTACAATCTACTGTGATGTAGTATCAAAGTTAGAGTTATATTTACAGTTCTGCTGTGACCTCTATTCTTACATTTATATGTGCCAGTGACTAAGAGGAACCAAATTCTTCATGGTTTGTATGTGAGTTTAGAATGAGAAAAAAACAGCAGCAAAGTTTAGGTCTGGATAAGACAGCTTTTCTCTCTATCTCTAAGTTCTACTCTATAACTTGGTTGATTGACTACAGGGAAGTAGCATACTTAGTTTAGGGTACTGTTTGTTTGGGTGATGCATTGATTTATTCTTTCAGCATATTAGTTTTCTGTTTAATATTAGACTTTATATTATTGAGGGAGTCCCTACATGCATCCAGGCTCATCAGCCAATTCATGTGGCCAAGAAACTAGCATCCCCTTGACATATCTCAGGTCAGAGGAAAAGTCCACAGTACTTAGTTTTACAATCACACTCACAGCACCAAGATTGTCCAGACAAATAAAAAGTTACTGAAGAGAAGGCCACGGGCTAGAATTAACACAATTGCCCTTACCAAGCACTGTGTTCAGGGCTCAGATAAAAATAAAGCACTGGTGGGAAATTAACCATAGTTCTTTGCAGCTGCATCTCCCAGACTATGTCTACACTGGTGGCTTCTTGCGCAAGAACATCTTGCGCCGCAAGGGTTCTTGTGCAAGAAGTGTTGCACAAGAAAATGTCCACACGGCCATGTGCGAGCTGTGCTTTTGCACAAGAGCGCCCATGGCAGTGTGGATGCTCTCCTGCGCAAGAAAGCTCTAATGGCTATTTTAGCCATAGGGCTTTCTTGCGCAAGAAATCCCTGCCCAGCGTCCACACTGCCCTTTTGCGCAAAAGCTCCTGCACAAGAGGGCTTACACCTGTTAAAAAGGAGTGTAGCTCTTGCGCAAGAAGCCCTCTCTTACCACGCCATACTGTAAATTTCCTTGCGCAAGAGCGGGCGGGCAGTGTGGACGCTCTGCGCGGATTCTTGCACAAGAATGGCCATACTTGCACAAGAAGCCGCGAGTGTAGACATAGCCTCACTGTTTTTCCCAAGCCAGTCCCTCCCAGGCAGCTGCTGCTCAGCATCTAACTGATGGGCACTTTAGACCTGCCCTTCCTGAGCCACAGCTGTAGGCTGCCATAATGCTAGGCAGAGAAGAGTTTAATGGCAATTGTACAGTTCCACCCATGGAAAGCAGAGGGGAAAGTCCTCACTCTGTAAACATTTTGTAATAGCAGTTGAAGAAAAGTCAGGAGAGTAGGACACCCACCCTAAGCGCAGGGAGGCTGGGGCAGCAGCTCTGGTTCTAATGCTGTGACTGTCACTGAAGCCCAAGGGTTGAAGGAGGAACATATGTACGTGTGTGGGGAAAGCCCCATATGGATATAGGTCTGTCACAGACATTTGATAGTGGTTGGTTGCACCTTGTTCCCTCTTCTAACTGAGCAGGACAGCGGAGTACTGGTTAGTCTTTGCTCCATGAATGCAATCCTATCAAAAAGCAGCTGTGAAGAGAAAAAGTTTCTCAAACTCCCAGTGGTCCTGCTTCAGTTCCACACCTTCTACAGGTAGTTACAGATGGGTAATAGATCACACCTACTGGGCCAAACTGATTCACAGAACTTGAAAAATTAAGGACAGCTGCAGTTTAATAAGATTGTTTGCTTTACTACTGACTCCTCTCCTGCGTGCACATGAAGGACAATGTTGGGCTATGGTAGGTCACACCAACATGTCTGAGCAACACCCTAGGACCCTTTTACAGGGGCTTGTTGTAGCACTTCACTTTTCATGTCTGGACATAAAAATGAGGTTCAGCACCTTGCCCATGTCAAGAAGCACCAATAATCCCCTGCTGGGGCAGAGAGGAACAGTTGAATCCTCAGTTCTAAGGGTGGTGTGTCTTAGCCTGCCCAATCTCAGTGGAGGGTGCCCTTACTGTCCACATAAGAAATAAACACTGATCCTTAAAACATGCAAATCCACAAAAAACCAAGATCCCTAACACACAGATGCTGCTTTTCAACAAGCAGGTGACCCTGTTCTCACCGGAAATAAATCTCTCAATCCATGAGGGGCTTTAGCCCCTGAACCATGTCCATTTCAGACTAATTTGTCTCTTTAGCACATAAAATCAGCACAAAATGCAACAAGATTCAAGCACAGAGGTAGACATTTTCAACAAGGGGAAGGGTGGCTCCCAGGATGGCCCCTTGAAATTTGTTGATCACCACCCTATTCCTAGGAACACCCCCAGTTGGCAGCTCTAAGTCTCTTCCTCATTTCACCTTGATTGGCCAAAAAATAGATATGGTACCTTTGCAGGATACAAAGTTAATAGCACACCTCTTTGTGGGCACATACATGAAAGGAGGCCTCATCACCCCTTAATCTCTGCTAAAGTCTTGCCCCTCATGATCAGCAGGAGCTGCCAAAACAGTCCACTCACTGGTCATTGCTTAGGCGCTGAGGAATAATGCTGAAACAATGAAACCCAGGTTGCCACTGAAGAGCAAGATGCCAGTGTGGTATGGCACAGAGGAGGAAACACACCACAAAAGGTGCAGAGGCTAGAGAAAACCTGCTGCAAGGACAGATGCACTTTACTGGGAAAAACTTCTCCGTTATTCTGTAGAATGATCTCCAGGTAGACTTTCTGCTGATGGATTTGTTCAGGGGAAAGAGATGTTCGTTTTAAAAAAAACCCAGCTCTTAGTTGCAATGTCAGTGATGTGGGTCCCTGAGCAGCAGGCAGAGGAGTTCTGCCAGGGAGAAAGGGCTGGAGATAATGTGGCCAACCCTGCACAGGTGATGGGGAATAACGTTCCCCTTCCCCCATAGTTCTGGGAGATGAATAACTTCCCCTTGCTGTAGTGGCGGTATTGCTCAGTGACTCTCAGCTGCTTGGAGAGCAGCTTTGTCAGGAGCAAAGGACAGGAATGGAGAATCTGACTGGTAGACAGAGCGGAGGGTGGTTTGGGAGCCTCTATCCTGTGACTTCTAGGAGAAGAGTATCTCCTTTTTATTAGGGCAGCCTCTCAGCCACAGAGTAGAGAGAACCTGACTAGCGCTGTAGCCCCTGCCTGTGCAAGGAGGTCGAGCTCAAGAGGGCAGCCAGGGCTGGGTAATTTCTCTCTCCCTTCCCTTCTGGGAAGTCGAGCTCCCATGATTAGGAAAGGGATGGAGTTTGAGGCGGGGATAGCTATGGGGGTAACCTCCCTTCCCCCTCAACACTCTGTGGCCAGCCCTTTACAACTGACTCAGAAGCAAGGAGGTTGGTAGTAAGTGCAGAGGGCAGTGCTGGTTCTGTAGGAGAGAGGCCCTGGGCATGAGGGGTAAGGGATCGGCCGGCAAGACTAAGCATTGAGGATGGAGCGAGGCCTTGGGGTTAGGGGTTAGCAGGTGGCGAAGTGGAGTCGGAAGGGGCAGGGCTACTGGCCGGGGGTGGGAGAGGAGCAGGGCTGCGGGCCAGGGCTGCGGGCCAGGCGTGGCGGAGGGGCCACGTTCAGTTCTGGGCGCTGACCGCCAGGGTGTTGACGTAGCCGTGGGGCCCCATGTCGTTCTCGGAGATGCAGTGGCTGAGCTGGGCGGCGCCGGGGCCCGGGCCGGGGGCCGGGCTGTACTTGGCGCCCCGGCGGCGGTGCGGAGCAGGCAGCAGCTCTCCATGGCCTCGAGGCCGCGGCAGGCCAGGAAGAAGAGGTTCTTGAGCATGAAGACGGAGAGCGGCTGCTGGTAGTGGAGCAGCAGGAGGCAGCGCAGGGCGAGCAGCGGCGCGTCCAGCAGCCCGGCGGGCAGCAGCAGGTGCAGGGCCAGGCGGGCGGCGCCGGGCGGGCGGGCGGCGCTGAGCTCGTAGAGCCAGAGCACTGGCGAGGCCAGGCAGAGGAAGTAGACGGCGATGAGCAGGTAGCGCAGGGGGCCGGGCAGCGGGGCCGGGCGGCCGGGCTGCAGCACCAGCTCCAGCAGGGTGAAGCTGTCCAGCAGGTCGAGGCAGGTGGCCAGGAAGGCGGCGGCGGCGCGGTGCTGGGGCGGCGGCTGGGGCGGCAGCAGCAGCTGGCCGGCGCCGTCGGGGCCAATGGCCCGCAGCAGGCAGTAGAGCAGCGGGGCGGAGAGCGCCAGGGTGACGCGGAAGCCGGTGATGCCCAGCGGCAGGCGCAGGTCGATCAGCTCCAGGATGGAGGTGCCCAGGATCAGCGCCGCCTTGGGGGTGAAGGCGATGGAGTAGATCAGCCAGGCCAGGTGCGCGTAGGCGAAGTCCCCGCCCCGTAGGGGGCCCCCGGCCCGGCCCGCGCCCCGGCCGCCGTGCGGCGGGTGCAGCAGCAGCGGGTGCAGGGGGGGTGGCGGGGGCGGCGGGTGGCCAGGCGGGGGGCGATCCCGGCGCCGGGCCCGGCTGTTGCGGCAGAAGAAGATGCCCCAGCCGGCCGCCAGCACCAGGTCGGTGGCGATCCAGCTGCACCAGTAGAGGTCGGTGACGGCGATCAGGTAAAGGTCCAGCAGCGCTCCCTGCCCCAGCAGCAGCACCAGGGACAGCGCCTTGTAGCCCCAGCGGGTCCCGCCGGAGCTCCCGCCCGGCCACGGCAGCCCCGGCGGCCGCCGCCGCCGCCCCGGCCGGGCCCGCGCCCCCGTACAGCTCCCCCGCCGTCATGCCGCAGCCCGAGCTGCTGCTGCTGCTGGAGGCCGGGGAGGAGGCGGCGGGGGCCGGCGCGGCCGGGGCCGGCACCAGGGGTTTGCTGATGCTCTCCTCCTCCTCCCCCCCGCTGCTGCTGCTGCTGCTGCTGCGGGCCCGGGCCGAGCCCGAGCTGGAGCCCGACACGCGCCGGCTGCGGCCGCCCAGGAAGAGGGGCTGCAGGTCGGCGGCGGGGTGAGCGGGTGGCGGCGGCGGCGGCTGGAAGGAGCCGGAGGAGGAGGAGGAGGAGCCCGAGCGCTGGTTGGCGACAGCCCGGTGCATTGTCCTCCCCGGCCCCAGAGCGAGGGGCCCGGGGCCCGGCCGCGCCCCCCCCAGCCAGCCCCGGCCGGCGGCACCGAGCGATGGGGGCAGCAGCTGGGCCAGGGGCTGGCGGGGCCCGGCGAGAGCGGAGACCCGGCCTGGATCCGCCGCAATCCCGGAGCGGCTCCACGCGCGAGAGAGGCGGGGCGGGGAGAGGCGGACCCGGGCGATACCCCGAGTGAGCGGCGGGGAAGCTGGAGCGAGACGGAGCCTTCCCCGGCTGGGCGCGCGTGGGCGGGAGCGGAGCGAGGCTGGCAGCCGGGAGGCAGCGCCCCGGGAGCAGAAGTGTGAGCTGAGGGGAGCACAAGCGCTGCCAGTTGCCCCCCGTGGTCTGTAGCGAGCACCACAGCCCAGCCTCAGTCACAGCATATGCCACCCCCATACACGTGCCACTGCCAATAGGGACTAGGCATGTTAACTGTGTCATTCACTGTGTAACCAGGCAAGTTTTCAGCGGCTGGGGAGGTGGCTCCCCAGAAGCTGGTGCACACGGGGAGCCAGCTCTTAAGCCAGGTGCCCACGCGTATTGGCAGCCTGTGTGTAACCCTGACCATTAACCGGTAAGCCCAGGCTTATCAGTTAACTGTTTACATCCCTATTAGGGACATGCTCTCACTAGGGCCGGATCCCATAGCCACATGGCAATACACTTACATAGGGGGGGTCCCTAGTGCCTGAAGTGCCCCACAGGGTTATTATGGATCTGGTGCAGCCAGTTTGACCACATGACCACTGCCAGTGCATGACTGGACACTGCCCGCTCCTGACCTCTGTCCGGCGCTTCAGAGTGCGCCTTTGTCTCCAAGGCAGGCAGCTGAACAGAAAGGGCTTGCTGGTGGTCACCAAGCATGACTTCATGCCTCTTGAGGCCAGGTCTCAATGCTACATCCCTACTACTGATAAAGTCACCCAGTAGTCACTGCTGGCAAAGCATCTGAAATGTCTCCAGCCTCCTGGGTTGTATATTGTTTCACCTTCTTTTGGTGCCAGATCCTATGCAGGTCCTTCCTGGCTTAGGCCACTAAACCAATTCTCCCTAAGATATCTGTGTTCATCTGATGATAGTTTACTGCAGCTGGATGAAGTTATTTACTATGGCCATAGTTTGTTTGGGAGCAGCACATATGCCTTCTATCACAATTTTGGTGCTGCCACTCTGTATTTTTGTTTTTCTGCACAAAACCCTTAGCTCAAGGGCAGCTGACTCACACTGGACATGTTCTAGTGCTTTGAGCTCAGTCCTGACCAAAGGTAGTAATGCAATAACAGCCACGTTAGTAAAAGAGCTTGACCCAGCTGCTGTACTGAGACTTGATTTAGGTTTGACACTACAGCTGAGTTGAAGCAGGGATGTGTTCTGACCCTCTAACCCTGGTCCACAGCACAAAGGAGTGTCACCTTGAACATACCACTGCAAATATTGGTATAACTATTAACGCAACCACATGGCAAGCTTGTCTTAAATTGGTTGGGTAGCCCACAGGCATTCTGAAACCTCTCCGGATCAATGACCCACCCCAGCATCTTCTGCATTTTCTCATGGGTGGAGGCTGACACACTGCCTTGTCATCTTTTGATTTGGCTCATGTAATTCAAGATGTAAAAGGGAAAAGTAGCACATGCTTTATCATGGAAGTCCCTTCTCACCTTCCTTGCAGCTAAAGCAGGGGTGGAGTCAATAATTTTTGATAGGGGGCAATCTAAAATTTTGGCAAGTGGTCAAGGGCCGCATTTTTCTGTGGAGGGGTTGTGAGTGCTGGGTACAGAAAGGAGCCTGGGGAAGGGGACTGGGGTGCAGGATAGGGTGTGGGGGAGGTGTCTTAGAAGGAGTTTGGGTGAAGGGGGAGTTGTAATCTGGGGAGGAGGTATAGGACAGGGTCTGGGAGGGAGTTGTGACTAGGGGAGGGAGCGGGTGCAGAGGGTTTGGGTGATGACCTGGGGCAGGGGATTGGGGTGCAGGGTCTGAGAGGGGATACAGGTGCAGGAGAGGATTCTGGCCTGGGGGAGCACAGTATGAGGGGATGCAGGATCTGGGAGAGAGTTGTGACTTGGAGGAGGGGTTAGGAGGGGTGCAGAGGTTTGGGTGGTGACCTGGGGCAGGAAGTTGGGGGGAAGGAGGAGCTGGGGTGCCAGAGGCAGGCTGTGGCTGGGAGGCACATACCTATGCAGCTCCCAACCATTAGCCCTGCAGGACCCTGAGGCAGGTGCCCTCCCTGCCACAGCCTCAGGCTGCTCAAAATGGCTGGCTGCTCCCTATGGCTCTCTGCTCCGGGTGCCAGGGGCAGGAAGGAGGAGGCTTCACGCTTTGCTCCCTTGCTCCGCACAGCAAATCTCTCAGCACCCATTGGCTGGTTTCTGAACTGAGAGATTTTGCTGGGGGGACCAGGGCAGCCTCCCTCTCCCTCCCAGCACCTGGAGCAAAAAGCCACAGAAAGCAGCCAGCCACTCAAAGTGGCATGGGGCTTCTCTGAAGTGGCTGGCTGCTTGGTGCCTGAGGGTCCCAGCAGGGTGGCCTGTGGGCTAGATCAGCCAGCCTGTGGGCTGTATCTTGCCCACCACGATCTAAAGTAATATGTCCAGATAGTGGACATGGATGTTCACTTTGTTCTCAGCCCTTTTCAGGGTTTGAGGATTCTGTAAAATAAACTATGTCCAGGCAGATTCTTCGAACAGTGGCAAAAATGTCTTAGTGAGCTCTCAGTTTTGTGTGCGCCAAAAGGAGAATGTCTCAACGGGGGTCTCACACTTGTCTCCAGTTCTGATAGCAAACATGACACAGTGTCATTAGCAGATACTTTCCTTTGACTGGAATCAGGAGAACCTCTGTACTTTCCCTGCAATTCTATTGTTTTAGAAGATCTGCAGATCAGACAGGCTGGAGCCAAAGTTTTGTAACTAACCACAGCTAGTCTTGGCAGCACTGTTTTCAAACACCCTGGCTGCGTCTAGACTGGCAAGTTTTTCCGCAAAAGCGACTGCTTTTGCGGAAAAACTGCCAGCTGTCTACAATGGCCGCTTGAATTTGCGCAAGAACACTGACGATCTAATGTATCTTGCGCAAATACTATGCTGCTCCCGTTCGGGAAAAAGCCCTCTTGCGCAAATATATTTGCGCAACAGGGCCAGTGTAGACAGCTAAAAAGTGTTTTGCGCAAAAAGGCCCCGATGGAGAAAACGGCGATCGGGGCTTTCTTGCGCAAAACCGTGTCTAGATTGGCACGGACGCTTTTCCACAAAAAGTGCTTTTGCGCAAAAGCGTCCATGCCAATCTAGATGCTCTTTTCCGCAAATGCCAGTCTAGACGTAGCCCCTAGGTATAATGTTAGTACCACTTTCTGATTTAATGGCTCTGTTTTCAGATTAGAGTAAGTGTGTCCATCTGAGCATGAATTTTCTGAGTTGACACCCTGACTTTTGTTTTGCTGAGATGCTTGACCATGACATTCTTCCAAAGTGTAGCAGGTCTTATTGAAAAGCAAGTGCTTATTGACTAAACAAATCCCTATCGCTTTTAATGGTGCTAGCTGTTATACTTTGAACTTTGAGCCCTGAGGTTTAGGTCTGCTAATTCCATGGGTTGTGAATTCAGCTACCACTCTGAAAAGCTCAGGGCGTAAGTCCCCACTCACCTTGCAACAGTCTAGTTATGGAAGAGTTGTGCCATGTACCACTAGTGTTGCTTGAGATAATGGCTTTGTCTTGATGGCTGCACCAAAGGCATCTGGATGTTCTTAAGCAATGTGCCTGGCTGCACTATGGGTACCACGCACTGGTTACATTCAGTTAGCTGCCCTTTTGATGGAGTCTTGTTCTCCAAAGCTTTTGGGACTTGTGCTCTGCTATTGGTCAAAGCATCATCTGTCCCATACACCTGGTGACTATGCGGAATGCTGCAACTCCCATACTGGAGGGAAGCAGATAGGAAGGCTAAAAAGTAGTAATTGTAAGGGGACCAAGTGAAAAATCCTTGTACCAGGGGATTGTAGGCCCCTCACTGAAACTTAGAGGGCATGTTTCTGTTGGTCCTCTCCCAGTTCCAGCAGAAAAGGATTGACTGACAGTACAGACAAGCCAATGAGGGAATCAAGAGCTTGTCCTCCTGCGAGCTGGGATTGCCACAGCAGGGCAAGGCACAGCCAGGGCGGGTGCAGCAACCGAGAGGCAGAGAGAGTGCAGCAGCCCCAGCAGCTGGGGCCAGAGCGGCATTGGAGTGATAGTAGTGGGGTGAGTCTCCAGCACAGAGGGCCATGTGCACTGGTGTAGAAAGAGAGGAGGCAATGGACCCCTTTTGATAGCATGTGTCAGGAGGCATTCAGTGCGGAGTCAGAGTTGGATGTGCCCAACAGGAGGCCAAAACTGAAGGTGGAGAATGGGGTCTGCCACATAGAGCCCAAACTCATCCTGGGGCAATGCCAGTGCAGCACGTTCAGGTCCAGGAGAAGAACTCTGGACACTGTTGTTGAAGTTTATTGCACTTTAGAGACTGCTGCACTAGTCCTTACTCAGGCCATTTCTTCACACCGCTAACACTGCAAAGCGTTCTTTAATCCCCAAAGAAAGTTTTGGTCTAACAGAAAATCAACTGTATGTCTGTTTAAATTATTGCAGGTTAAAAGGATAACAAGGTAGCTAGACGTATCCTGGATTAGAGGCAACCTCATCCTTGCCCACAGTTGCCCATGGAAGGACTGAGGCAAATGGCCATGAACCTCTGGGCTCAGTTCTTCCTGTGTGGTTGGAGTCCTGCTTACGTGGGGCTAGGAGGGAAACTCAAGATGGGCACATACCAGGGTGAAGTGAATTGAATCAAAGCTCAGACCCTTTAGTCACTCAGTTCACCAAGGGAACTGGGTACATAGAGAAATTCCCCTACTAGAGGACAAATCCCTTGCTTGCACTTGGGGCAAACAGAAACGCCATTCTGAATTACAAAAAGGAAAATATATCTGTCGTCAAATCCTTGAGCACGTCAGAGTGAAATACAACGAGCTGTTTCCCTGGTGATCCAGTATATCACAAATCCTTTGTGCGGCACATGGAGGTAGTATTAAACCACCTTCACTCCTATTTCCTCCATTTTCAGTAACTTCCAAAATATTGCTAGGATTTCTGGTTAAAACCGATACCAAACCAAATTGAAACCAACAGCCATAAGCAGGTTTTAATAAAATAGATACTGCAACTGCCTAAAAATTACCATATTCAGTCTTGACAATTACTCGTGAAGTAGGAAGCAGAGGGCCCCAAAAACCCCTCCCCCCATTTTCTCTCCCCCTCACCCTCACCCCTTTTTAGTGGGAGGGCTTAGCTTTGGCAAGGGGAAACTGGTTTTGGCAGAACTGAAGAGGAAACAAACCAGGAGCGTTACTTCTGGGAAATGAGACAAAATATGCTGAAAATAAAGACCAGGTGCTAAAACCCTAATTATGCCTTGCAAGCACTGTCAGAAATTGGGAGCTGGGGGAGGGAAAAATGAAAGAGGCTACATTGAATTCACTGAGTTCAAATTAGCGAAATCCCATTAAGCCACATTTAAAATGCAGCAAGTGTGGGATGGGAAGACTGTCAATGAGTCTGTGATGTGCATTTGACACTGCAGTTATCTAATCAATTCAAATACTCAGGGTGGAAACTTTAAAGCTTTGAGCAGAACAGTTTCACCAGGCCAGAAATAAAATACACAGGTATTTCAATTTATTTATTTCAAACACTGAAAATATTTGTCACTATAGTGCTGATTCTGTACTATAATTTCATAGGTACAGTCATTTTTACCAGGCAGTACTTATATGTAGCAATTTATTATCTAAATGGAAATAATTACAGTTTTTAATGAAAATACAAAATGCCATGATCATGTTCCAGACTGTTTTAAAATGTGTGTGTGCTCTCATTTATGAATAAAACAAGTTGCAGGTTTCCACATTATAGGAGCCCTGCATAAGAGACAGGTCATTTGGTATGACACGTATTAGCTAGTCTGCTTTACACCTATACAACCCAACAAACTCAGAGCAGAACCTCTATTCTCACACCCACTGTGGCTGTTCCCAGAGAGACCTATAGGAAGAACAAGCCTAGGTAGCGCCAGGGAGGCTAAGGAAGGAACGCCATCCCATTGAAGCTTTCATAGGACTTGGATTCAAGGATTCACTGAAGTTTGGCCTTTCATTTCTTTTGTTAAAATATAACTGTGACCTAATGCAACCCTGTAGTCACATCTGGCTGTAATAAGCTTTGTACAATATATGCTTGTGAGGTATTATTTGAAAACTAATAACTCCATGTCAGTAATGGCACAATGAAAAGGATGTAACATATGTAAAGTTATGAACATAAGCTGAAATCATGATTGAAGTGTATTTACCAGACAAGTCTGGGGAATGGATAAACATGGAGAGCTGGCAAGCTGGCAGTGAACATGGGCTGGAAGGCGCATGGGGCAGCTGGACAGTTGGTCGGAGAAAAGCAGAGCTTTGAAGCAGGAAAGCGCCACTTCTCTCTGGCCGCCAGCTGTGCAGCTATCCACAGCTCCTCTGAAGCCTTCCAGTCCATGTTCATGCTACCAGACACTGTCTGGTGTCAGCTGCCACAGGGTGGAGAGGGTTAGCCATCTGGCCATGGCTGACCACAGCAGTCATGGTGGGGGGAACAGCCAGGGGATGGAGAGCCCACAAGCTGCACAGCCAGCAGGAAAAAGCCGCACTTTGCAGCAGGAAAGCTGGTTGCATGGCTGCGCTGCCCCCTCTGTCTGTGTCCTTCAGCCCCTGTAAGGTTGCACTGCTGTTGGCTGCTACCTGGTGAGTGGCTGCGGCCTGCTGACAAGAGGGAGAGCAGCTGGGGGATGGAGAGCTCGGTGTTGGGGGTGTTCAGGTGGCTGATGGAACTGTGCCCCCCCCACACCTTCAGGTGGAGCACATGTGGGTCTCTGCCTGCTTCTCTGCACCAACCAGCACAGGACCACTGGGGCACCTGAAGCGGTCCTCTGCGGCCACGGAGAGCTTCGTATCTCCTCTGTCAGGCTTCTTCGCTAGCCCCACCATGGCAGCTCTGCTCCTGCCTTAGGCCCCCAGCTCTACCCCTTTCATCCAAGGCCCCGCCTTTCTGGGACCCCAGACCTATCCCCTCCACTCCCCACACACACACCTTGCCCAGGGGCCTGGTTACTGTCAGCAGACCTGCCTGAACCCTTAGTTCCTGTGCCTGTGGCCCGCACCCAGGTCTGAAACCTGCACCTAGGAGAGACAGGGGCTGGCTTTCAGCACCCCACTATTAAAAACATTCCAGTGCCAGTCGTGTTAAACCTAACTAGAGAATGGGTGGTCCAGACCACAGTCCACCCAGGCCCACCTGTAGCTACAGCTCTGCTCTTTCAGACATTTTTAAGCTGCCTAAAGATCAACATCAGACTGTTAGCCATAATGAAGAGATACTATGAATCTGGCTGTCAAAAATGCAAAAAAAAGGCAGGTGAGGCAAAAAGCCAGGTTTAATCATCTTATTTTAAATCTTGAAGTATTGAGTAGCGGACATTCATCAAAAAGTATGGGCGAGGAAACATCTCAATTATCTGATCACTTGTCGAGTTGTGGGGCTACCACGATGACTTCAAAAGTTGAACAAGTGGCCGCTGACAAAATTACCAATATTTTGTAGTTCCATTGCCACTTATAAGTAAGGGAAGAAACCTACTGTTCAGACATTACATTATGGCCAAAAACTATTTAATTGGATACGATATTTCTTAGTAAATAAACTGAAAAACATAGGTAATATAGAAAATTTGAGAAAAGAGTATGACGTTGGAGGACAAAAGCAATTTAGAAGTCTTCAGGAGTCCCATTTTTCTGAAGAAAAATGGAACCACAAAAATGAGAAATTGATTTTTTTTTTTTCAGAAACTACCAAGGCAGTCTACTGTTAGGTTTGCAAATTATTCCTGATTCTGCGTTATTGGCTCAATTTGAGGAGTGTTCTTATTGGAGGAAAGTGCTGAAACGTGTTGTTCCACGGTGAAACAGCTATCTTCTTTGGGACTACCTCTGAGAGGACGAGTCATCAGTGTCAAATTGAAAAGGTAATTGTTTAATCTGCCTTGAATAGCTTAGTGAAGTTGACAATTTTCATTTTAAAAATTATCAGTATTGTGGCTCAGGGAAGACCAACTTTTTAAAGCACCAACCTACAATGACTTCATTACTATAATGGCAGAGCAGCTCAGAAGCCAGTTCACTGATGAAGAAAAGGATGCCCAGTACTATTGCATAATATTTGATTTAACACCAGATGTGAGTCATGTAGACTGATTCACATTAATTTTAAAATATGATAGGCAATGGTGAAGTTGTAGAGCGATTTCTTTGTTTTGTCCACTAAAATATCTAGAGAAAACAGTTTTGGAAATCATTGCAAATTTAGATTTGGACATCAAAAATTGTCATGGACAGAGCTTGGATAATGCCGCAAATATGGCAGGAAAATATTCAGGTCTACAGGCAAGACTGAACAGTGTACTCTGCTTTATTCATACCATGTTCCAGCCATTCCTTAATCTGCAATGCTACCATCACATTTTGGGAGAGAGCTACATGGTTGTTTTTTTTAACTTCGTTCAAAACACTTATGCTTTTTTTCGGTTTCCACATATCAGTGGAGTATGTTACAATCACGCTTGGAGCAGACCAATGGAAAACATTTGACAGTCAAAAGAATGTGTGACACCAGGTGGTATGCTCGTACAGACGCTGTTTTGGCTTTGAAAATGAGCTATGGTGTTATAACGAGAACCTTATTAGACACAGCCACATCAAATTCTGAAAAAAAAACACGTGCAAAAACAGAAGGAAAATCATTAGCAGAAACGTTTGGTAAGTATGATATTGCTGTTTTTACTATTTTGTGGAACCGTTTACTTCAAAGTATTAATGTTGTCGTCAAATCACTGGAAAAAGTTGATGCAAATGTACTGAATGTTGTACAATTGTTAGCCTCAGTTACAAGTTTTGTCATGGAAGTTTGAAATGACTATAGATTCCTCTGATGTATCTGATGAGAAGCATAAAAAACCCAGGAAGTTATTTTTCGATGAAACTAGAGATAATGAAATCAATTTAAATGGGAAGAGATCCCATTGTACTTATGCTGACCATCAGTGTTATTTGAGACACAATAATAGTGCAATTGCAGAGTAGAGGTGAATCTCTAAAGAAAACTGTTAATTTATTTTGCATGTTTTTTGACAGAAGTATGGATGAAGATGCTAAAAGCCACTAAAGTAAGAAATTAAATTAATTCTACTGAGAGGACATAGACACAAATTTTTTTGAAGATACAGTGAAACATTTCATTCATTTTATTGAAAATGGTGAGGTCTGTGCTTAGAGCTCACCAGTCGATTTGTATAGACTTGTATATGACGGTTTGCAGGCAATCGTTCCAAATGTAGAAACCATTCTGGAAATATTTTTAACAATACCTGTCGCAAATGCTTCTTGGGAATGTTCTTTTTCTGTATTGAAACGAGTTAAAATTATTTGCGAAATACGATGAGTCAGGAACATTTGACAAGTTCAGCAATATTGACAATTGAAAGTGCCTCTTTACAAAATACTACTTACGATGACTTCTTTGATGATTTTGTGAAGAAAAAGTGTTGAAAGAAAGCTATCTGAATAAATTTTTTTTAATTGAATACATTTCTTCAGAGGTAGTTAATTTTTTTTCCATTCATCGGTCATCTATACATTTTATTTTTACACATTGTTCACATTAGCTTAATGCAAATAAAAGCGTTCATCTAGACCAGAAGTTCTCAATGCTGCTCCGAGATCTCCATTCAGGTAAACTGACAAAAGGTTAGTATGGTGTTTTTTTAATAAAGCGCTCTTATCCAAAGCACTTTACAATAGTTAGTTCGTAGTACAAACACTATTTGGAATGATCATTAAGTGGTCCACCAAGACCCTCAGAAATTTTCAAGTGGACTATGAGGAAAAAAAGTTAGCTTACAAAAACAATCAAGGTACCTCACTTTATTTTCATTTACTTCTTATTACTTATAATATAGGAAGAGAACAAAGAAAAAAGAATGAAAAATGGGAGGGGCAGGAGGAGTGAAAGTTAGTTTTCTTGGCTGGGTCCCGGGGAGGAATGAATGTGAGCACAGACACCCCCCCCCACTAACTCTAAATCTGCCACTGATTGACAGAGGGCTTGAAGCTGACTTGCTGATAAGGATTAAAGAACTAACCAATCTGAACTAAGGATGTTAAAATGCAGTTATCAGGCTAATCGTATAGTCGATACACATTGTCGTGTAGTCAATACAAATTATTAGTGCTCTACAGAGCCGCAGCAGGGGTAGCGCCAGGAGCCGGCCTCAGCCGGGACTGAGCAAGCCTGGCTTTTGTCAGCTCCGGGAGCCACTCATGTTGCAGCTCTGCATTTTAAATGTAGTAAGCCGCCAGTCTCTTACTACATTTAAAATGCAGCAGCACAGCGATCAGCACGAGCCAGGACTGCTGGATCCCAGCTCGTGCTGAGTCCAGCAGCCCCTGTGCGCCATGGACAGCCCTGTCCATTGCAAACAGGGGCTGGTGCCAGAGCAGCCTCTGTTCAAAGTGGGGAGATCAGGCAGCATCCCAGAGACAATGTTGGGGGTGGAGAACTGGCTTTTAAGCTGGCTGCCTCAGCAGCAGCTCCCCCACCTTGCTGCCTCTGATAGAGGCAACAAAGGGGTGCACCAGAGGGAGTATGGAGCCAGCAAGGACTTAAGCAGTCCCTGCTGTCCCTGGGTCAGCCTTTGAACATTCAGCTCTTGTACATTTCAAAGGCTGAAGCAGCCACAGTGGGAACTGGGGAGCGCAGGGACTGCTTCCGTTCCCGCTCGTACCGTTTTCCCACTGCACTCTGTCCCCCTTCCACAGCGACAGTACTGGGGGGCGAAACGACTAGTCGAGTCACTATTTGACTGTCTGTCTCAGCGGTGAGGGTGGGGGGGAGGCAGGAGCTGGTGGTGCTCATGGGGAACCAGCTTTTACGATGTTCCCCGTGAGCACTAACTCTTGCAGAGTTGACTGCCCCCCCCCCCCATTTCCTCCCACAGTGCACTGGCTCCTTACATGCACTGGCTCCTGCCTGCCCCCCCCCCCTGCTCCCCCATGTGTAAATGCTGTAAATTTCAGTGGTTACACGTTTACAAAAATCAGTATCCCTAACCTGTGTCAGCCATTTTTGTCTGCTTTAGTTGGCCCACCTTACAGGACTTGCCAAGGTTTTACTGGAGGGAAGCGGGAGGCGGTTCCGCCAAACTCCCCCTGCCTCCCCATGAGCACTGCCTCCCCCCACCCTCACCTCTGATACAGCTGGGGTGCAGGTGGGCTGTGTGTAACCATTAAGTTTAATTGATAGGCTTTAGTATGTCTTGTGAGTGAAAATTTACTGATGTGCGTATGAGACGAAAGCATCAGAGTGGCTAGAAGCGGGAACGAAGAAAGCGTTAAATTGCTACGATATAAGCAGCAGCAATATTAATGCTCTTTTGACAGAGCTGGAGGACCAGTTCAAGGGAAGACTCATTGAAGTAACCAAGGGAAGAATCAGTGAAGTAAGGGCACATAGCAAATGGATACATATGTACTTACAGGCTAATAAAGCTGGATGTAGAGCTGTCCTGTCCGTTAGATGTTTTGGGACAGTCAGCCCAGCCCCCCCCCCATGCTTCAGGGGGAAGTGGAACCTGGGTGTCACAAGGGTCAGGGATAGCACCACTAACTCTGCTCTGCTGGCGCCTGGCACCACCCAGAAGTCATTGGGAACTTTGGGGAAAGGGGGGAATGGGAGCTGAGTAGTGCCTGGAAGAGGCCAGGTGGGAGTCAGGAGACAGCCTGGAGTGGGAACAAGGTAGAGCAAGGGGTGGGGGTATAGCAGAGGTGCCCTGGCTGTGTGATTATGTATGTTTTGAGGATATCTGTACAGTATAAGTATGCTTAAGAACTTGCTGTCACACATCTGAGACATACAATTAGACTGTAAACCACTAAGAGCTGTTTCCCAGCTGTACGCTATTGCAATTTTGGGCACCTGTGCCAACAGACTGTTATGCCCATTAAGAAAGTAGGTATTTTATTTCTTTGATATGTATTTTAGATCAGCTGTAAAACATGCCATTATTGTGAATTTAGAATGATTGCATTAGGAAATACTATGTTAAAGAGGTTTTGGTTTTGAAGTGTGAAGTCCTATCCTCCTAAAAGTTAACAGTCTGCTCTTAGGAGTTCTAGTTTGGCAGAAACTCCCCCCACCAAAACCCTGACAAGTCCTGTAAGGTGGGCCAACTAAAAATGATTGACAGAGTAGGGATATTGAAATGCCTTTATTTCTGTAAACATGTAACCACTGAAGTTCACAGCGTTCACATGCCGGCGGGACCAGGGGCCAGGCAGGAGCCAGTGTTTATAAGGAGCCAGTACTCTATGGGAGGAAATGGGGCAGGGGGGACAATCAGCTGGCTCCCCACAAGCACCAGCTCCTGCCTCCCCCCATCCTCACCGCTGATACAGAGGCAGGGGAGGCCTCTGTATAACCATTAAGATTAATTGATAAGCCCAGGTTCATTGGTTAATTGTATATGGGTACACAGTCACATCCCTAATACAGGTAGGCCATTATAAAGTGCTTTAGGTCTGATTTTTGCATATACTCAACTTTTCATATCCAACATACCCAACTCTTCATTTAAGACAAAAAGAGCCACTGGACTATGAGAACAAAGCCTGATCTGATTTTGATCAGTAGCATAGTGAAAGTATTTGGTAAGGGATTTAGCAGACTGGAGTTAAGTTCAAGATGAAGACCAGAAAGCATTTTATATTTATTTTTCTTGTAACCATTTCAAACTTTAATGCTTCATTACTTGTACTCAATCTCTTGTCAATAAATAACTTGTTTTATTCTTTAATTTAAACTAATCCAGCATTGTGAATTGTTTGGGTAACTTAAAGTAGCAGACTGTATGTTGATCACTTTAAAGGGCAATAGAACATATCTTTTGGGAGAAAATCCAGGACTAGGAGGCTACGTCTACAGTGGCAGCTTCTTGCGCAAGAACTGTTTTGTGGAAGAGTTCTTGTGCAAAAAATCTTCCACAAGAGAGCGTCTACACTGGCATGTGCTTTTGCCACACATGGCAGTGCGGATGCTCTCTTGTGCAAGAAATTAATGTTGCCTGTCTACACAGCCCTCTTGTGGAAGAGCTCTTGCGAGAGGGCTTATTCCTCATGGGGAGAGGTATAACTCTTCTGGAAGAAGCCCTGTTCTACAATGCTGTACTGTAAATTTACTTGTACGAGAATGCACGTGCAGTGTAGACAGCAGGCAGGTTTTTGCACAAGAACAACTGTTCTTGCACACGAAGCTGCCAGTGTAGACATAGCTGGAGTGTGGTAGGATCACCCTGCAAGCAGTAACCAAGGCTGGTGGAAGCAATCAGAGTGTTACCAGCAAGCTACTAGACAAGAGCTGTAGCTATACACAAGTACTTAGGGTAAGACTTGCATGGTACTTGGATGTTTGCGAGGAGGCTACTTGGAAAGCTACAGCAGCAAAGCATTGGGTGCAGCTGCCCAGGAGAAATTCAGATGCTGCCAAGTTGATTAGCAGAGTTCCCACAGCTAGGTTTTTTGTTTCTACAGGTGCTGCAGGGTCACATATGCCTCCATGCACAATACATTTTAGGTGCAGTTGGATGGAAAAACAAATCTGCATCTGGATGATAAAGATCAGAGGAATCATTGATTATGAGCCATCCCAAGTTACTGGGCAAACGGTGATCATCCCCTCACTGCTCTGTATTGTACCTCAAAATAGCACAGCAACTAAGCAGGGAAATAAGACATGTTTGCACCCCTCTTTGCCAACATCTAATGGAATACACAGCTCACTTCAGCCACTACTGCCCCTTTCATTAGTGTTTCAAGTGGAAGGAAGGCACCTAGTGCCCTGTACAAACCTAATAGTTAATTTAGTGTTGTGAAAAAGCTCTGAAAAATAAGGTGCTGGTAAGAAATCAAAACCTGAACTCCAATTTTAATTGAACACAATAGACTTATGAACAGATCACAGCATATGCTCTGCATGAGCAGCTGCTTTAAAATGGTATGGTTTGCAAAAGATCGTGGGTCTCACTTCTGATCTCATTTAGCGTTGCAAGTCAGTAACTCCAGCAGCAGCAACAGACAGGCAGAAGCACAAAACAAACACCCAGTGACAAATCACTCATGCATTTCTACTTGCTAGAAAGAAGCCTTTGTGGTGCTGCTGGGGTGGATCACATGCCTCTTATACAGAGGATTAAAATGAAGCTATGCCTGAGTAGACACCTTTCATGATGAGTTTCATCTTGAGAAATTTTCACAGCTAAATTCCTAAAGGATTTTTAATGGAGAGAGAGGCCTAAAACTCTCCCCCAATAGCGTGGGCTAAGGAACTGGAAGCACTTAAAGTGCACATATTGCAAGGAAGGAAAGTTAAGGCAGGGTCTGGCACTGTTGCTGCAGCACATTAAGCTGTTAGCCTGCCTAGGAGGAGAAGTGACTGCTTTGGCAAGCACTCCACTGCAAGTTAGGGAGACAGAGGAAAGAGGGAAACACTTTAATTTAGGGGCATCCCTGAGGCCGCAGCTAGGAAAAACTTCTGCATTTGTGAAGCAGAGAGATCAAAACTAGAAATGTCTAAGAAGCTGTTGGCTGATGTGATGGTTTTATGCTCCTTCTCCAAAGGGCAATTTAGCAGCATAAGAGACTAAAGCACAGGGGTGACCTGTCACAGCAGTCAGCAATAGAGGGCAGGCTGGAACTACTGTCCCTAAAGCCAAGGGATCCCTCCATGGGGGCGAGGGGTCATCCCACTTATGGGTGTTGCCAAGGTCTGTTTGATAGTGCGCATGCCCCCCCACTATTAGTGTGTCACAACCTACTGCTGCAGTAAAAGCTCAGTTTCCCTGTGCTAATAGTTTATAATCCCAGATGAATTACTAGGCAGCCTCAGAGCTGTGCTGTTGGTTCTCCACGTGAGGAAGGTGGAGGGGCTACTGGCAAACCAAGGAAACCTTTAATTCCACTTTTGCCAAAGGACCAGTTGGGCTGGCTACCTCAGCTTACCTGTGAGCTCAACCACCCCAGCTCGTGGTGCTAGAGTCATACATGAAACAGCATTTCTGCTCCAGCCCAAGGCCAGTGAGATTACAGGAGCAATATCAAGACATTATATGCAACCTGACTTCCTTCCCCCCCCCCCATAAAGGAATTACTTAGGAGCCCAGGGCTCTATCAGTATCTCTTCCAGCTGTGCTCTAAAGGGGGTAATTTCACCCTGGACAGAGAGCACAGGCTCCACATCTTGTTTTAAGGTTTGTGTAGGATATAACTGGTCTAGGGCAGCTCCTTTTCAGGGGGGGTGAATTTCCTGCCTGGGGCAGAATAGGGATGAGTCCTGCAAACACTGAGGAGCTTTGAAAGGAAAAAGGACTCTGGGTAGCCGAGCTCCAGCCACAGGATGTTGGGGGTGATGATTATCCATCTCACCCTAGTCCCAGTACAGTTGGCTTCACAAGAGCAACAGCAGTGTGCAAATAGACTAGATTATTATTAAAACCTTGTAAGCAATAGATTGACCAACTGATATTCAGACAAGGGACTTCTGGCATCAGGCCCCACAATGCAGTGGGAACATTCTCCCCCCACCTACCTCTTTGTTGGTACAAGTTGTGTTAGAAGATCCCAGGTCTCCCTTCCCCCACTGAACCCAGATGACTACAAATTTTGCCACTCTTTGGTCCAAGTCTCCTGCTCAAAGACAAGCTCCACAGCTTCATTCACATCCCGCACCACATAAGAGGCCTCCACTAGGCTAGGGTCAAAGTGAAAGTCCCGGTGCCCATGGAACACTGTCTCCCTCACACTCTCGTGTGAGTCAGCAGGCATCACTCTGTGATGATTGTAGACCCCAGTGCAGACCAGAATTGACTTGCAACTCTCCAGTGAGACATTCCAGTCCTTCCTCAGCTGTGAATGGTCCTCGCTCTGTGGATTCGCCACTCCCTCACTCCGGGCCTGACATGCAGCTTTGAGATAGCTGTTGTAGGAGTTTGCTCCATAGATGTCAGACATTGGATTGTCCCTGCGCATGGACATCAGATGAGGGAAAACAGTTATTTCACAAGTTTAGTTTGAGCCAAGGCAGACTGGAATTAGTCCAGCATTTAAAAAAAAAGTGAGCAGGAGGCACAGGAAAGGAAGGTATGGAATGAACTATAATAATAAAGTACTTACATAGACTTAGGCAGGTCAGATCTGGATTAGAGAGCTCTCCTCTTTCCCTCCCTATCCATCTCTAGCAGTGGCCAATAGGGCTGTTACTATGTTCCCCTCAAGCAGCTGCTGAGCCGCCATACTGGGTCCAGCCAATTGCATAATGCTAGTTATGAGGAAGATATTCCTTCTTATTCTCTCCCCCACCCACACAGAATGTTTGATGGCCTTGTCTGAAGTGGCTGTAAAACATAATTACACTGATTTGAATTCTAGAGTTATGCTATAGGATGAGATTGAGATGCATTCCCTCAAGCAGGCTGACTATTCCAGTCAATTTCATGGAGCTGCAGTTTAGTGACCATTGTCCTAATGCAGTTCAGATCAGCATTTAGAAAAGGAAGCTCCAGGAATGCCTTAGGAGTTTAAAGAGGCAACTCCTCAAACTCTGCTACAAAAAGACCAGGGATGGAGGGCCCTAAGCAAGGGACAGGGAGGAGAGAAGAAGAAAAAAAAAAAAGCCACACCACAACCCCAAACACACACCCAGATGTCTCTTACCCAACAGCATAGAGTCTGAAGATGGGAGATGGCCACCCTCGTCTTTCCATTTGCTGTTTGATCAGATACTCAGCATACTGGTAAGTAACAATGCTGGGTTTCCCAATTAGGGCCTCATATTTCAGCTCCCTGCCAGTCATTTTTTTGTAGATGTTCTCCAAGCAGACAAGAAAGGTGCCATGGCCAAATCTGCTCGGAAAAGAGGATCATCAATGCCCCTGACCCTTTGACATTTGCACAGAAACCATTATTCATATTTCACAGTTATGGTCATGTCCCAGAGAGGCAAAACTATCCTGATCTACACCTACCTACCTACCTGCGAACAACTTGAGGACAGAAGAACAGAAATCCCTACTTTGCCCTTTCCTTAACCACTCAATGGAACACCTCTGATGCATCCTCTTTTGAATTTGGCTATTAAATATGCTGTGAACCCACCCATGGTAATACAGAAGCCCTTCAGTGTTCAAGACATGTTTCTCTATATGAGAACTAACAATGGAGAATACATCTTACTAACTACTAAACACTGGAATAAAGTCTACCATCAGACGTATGGCTTGGCTACTAGCAGCTACAATATGTATCCAAGTTGCAAAATGAGCCAAGTTCTGCCTTTAAAAAAAAAAAAAAAAAAAAATCCACACCATTTTCCCCCACTTTGGATCAAGTGTCTGGGCTTCACCCAAGAGTGATCTTTTGGCAAGGTGAAAACTGAATTCTACCAGATGGCCCAGTTTATGCAAAAAGGAAGAGGCATTTTGCACTTAAGTAGTACACATTTTTCTGATGCCTCAACTACCCAAGAGGAGTTCAACTTCAGAACTGTGAATTCATTAGTCAAACCTGGCTGCAGAAAGCCATCCTTGCTAAGTATGAAGATGTTGGTTTTAAACAGAACCAGCATATCTACACAGACTTAGGCACCCAAAGAAAAGATTTTGAAAATATTGGCCAGAGTTCCCACTGTAACTTCGAGGGTGTCTCCAAGTAGTGCCAAACAGAGAAAGTGACCTAAAACATGCGTTTCACCTTGGCCTCTTGGCTTCTGCCATCCACAGAAGATCCATGTTACAAGCAAGGATAGGTATATGGGGATAGGGCACTGCTGCCAGCTCTGCCCCAGGGTTCCCATTGCTCAAGAGGACATCAATAATCAGCTGCAGACTAGTCTCCCACCGGACTGGCTCCCCAAACAGAATCACCCCTGCAACATTAAAGAGATGTTGTACATGGAAGTTCAGAACAGCCAGCTAGTCAACAAATTTAAAACAAAACATGCATGCAGCCCACCTTCTTCTGGAAGGTGGCAGATAAGCAGTGTGTACTACAGCTGCTGAAAGAGTCATTCCATCAGGTGTTCTGTCACTAAGTTGTTATCCAGCTGGCTTGGCTGAACAGCAAGCAGGATAATGTGCACACAAACAAAGCGTAGCACTTACCTTCTATGGTAGGGAAGTCAGTGGTCAGAGGAGGCTGCCAGAAAAAAAAACAGCAAGGGTGGGTAAGTAATACAGAACTACGAACATTTGGTATTGACAGTGTGTAAATAAAAGAGGAGAGCCAAGAACTTGAGGAGTGACTAATGTTGGAAACTCATGTTTAGAAGTCTAAGTGGTCAGTTTTTTCAGTACTTTCTGAAAGTCAGACCCCTTTAAGAAGTCTTAAATTGGCCACACACCCCTGGGGTGGGGGAGAATGGACACTCATTCTTGAAGAGGAAGGTCTTGGTTGTACACATTAGGTAACAGTAAAGAAATCCTGGGCTGAATGTCATGTGTCAAAGCTACTGCAGCCCTAGCCTCTTTGAACAAAGGTCATTGCAGGTATCACTTTAGTAACCAGTCCTCTTTATGCCTGTCATCTCACAGGCCATATCATGCAAATGCTATCATACCAAGTTACCCAGGCAGGTTGATATTTACCAGATCTTTTGGTCTACGGCTTTGATCAACCATGTCCAGCAGGGGAAATGCCTTCCTCACATCCTGTATGGTAACCACATTCTGGAATCCCACACTATTTCAGATTGTCAAGGAAGGAAATAGATTATGGGCTGATTTACAAGAGCACCTAATGGATTTAGGAACCCAATTCTTAGTTACTTTCAATAGGATTTCTGCTCTTAAGTCACAGATTTCAAATAACTCACCCCAAGTTAGAAATCCCATTATCCTATAAAAGCTGGGTCATTTCCTTCCCCTACCTAGTAGTGCAGGCCAATACTGACTCAGGACACTACTCAAAGACCATCACACAACACCAGAAATGACAACTGAGATCAAATCCATTCATGGCAACTTCTGAAGTCTCCAGAGCACAGTGACCAGGACATTAGAGGAGGGCTGCAGATTCAGACCTGGTAGGTGGATGCAAATTCACTGAAGTCAGTGAATTTGCATGTGCCTACATCAGCCCAGTCTGACCTAGTAGGTCTAAAGATTAAAAAAAGTCTGTTGATAAATTTATGCAAGAGAACACATGGTGGATTCTACATCATGGATAGTTTTTAAAATGATGGGATCCTCTGCTAAAAAGTTTGCTACAAGAAGTATTTGTGGAAGTTCTATAGTTGTGTTATACAATCAGGCCTAGAAAATCTCAATGGTCCGTTCGGCTCTTGGGATCTATGAAAGAAGTGTACCCCTCAGTAGTCTCTGATGAGAGTGACAACAGAAATGGAATCAACTCATAAGTTTTAAGACCAGATATCAGTTACACAGGGAAATTCTAGGACATCTTGAAATACAGGTTTAAGCTGCCAGTTGGAATAGAACAGATACACAAAAGCTTTGCCAGATGATTGGGTGCAGCACAGGGAGTTAGAGATCAGACATGTCAGCAGTAGTGGGGAAGCCTGGACCCGATTAGCAGAGGAGTACACTAGCAAAACTGTGTACAGAAAGATTGCACCACACCTGACCGCTGCCTGGCATAGACTGCATTATAAGAGATTGGTGCAAGACTGTCGCCTGTGATCACAGTAAAATGGAAACGTGGGCCATAAGCCAACCCACTCAGTGCAAGCATCAAAACAAACTGGCCATGAGCCTGCACCCAGAAGACAGCAACAGTCCCAAGCTGCAAGTGTTCCAAAGGGTTGTCTCCCTACAAGCTGCTCAAAATAAGGGGAAGGCCTTTTCCCACACCGCCACAGGTATACGAACCTCCCTATACGTATCTAGATACCACTGTTTCCCTGGCACAGCCAGTGCAGCACAGCTGTAAAGCTCTGATGGGGACAAGCAGGGTCCATAGCTTAAGAACAACAAAGGATACTTCCTAGCATTCTCCTCTACTGGTCCTTGTCCAGACACCAGCACACACTTCCCATGGAACTGACGGAAGAGACGCAGGGGACTGTGGGAGAGGATCACTTGTTCTGGAGACACCTGCAGAAAGAAGAGGTCACAGGGTCAGCAGGATGGACATTCCCCACACACCACTCAGCTGTTGCCTCCTTCTGTGTGTGTGTGTGTGTGTGTGTGTGGGGAAGAGGAGAAGAAGAGGAAGCTCACATTGAAGAGGCTGACCAGGGCAATCCACAGCTGCAGGCCAAGTTCCAGCTGGTTAAGCCCATATAAAGAACTCTGCATCTCCAACTACCACCGAAACCAACATGCATATACAAATAATACTCTTATTGTATCACACTACTCCATTGTATCAGCCACCACAGTAGAAGCAGGTTCTAAAGTGGAATGAGACCTTTTAGGAGCAAGGCTGCCACACATTCCATCCCACTAAATATCTTGGGCTAGAAATATCCAGTGCCATCTTTTGACTGCTTTCTTACCAGCCCTAAGTGTCTAATGAACTAAGGACAATCATTAAGATAACAGTGTTGGGAGTACTTGGTATTGTAGAGACTGAACACAGACTAGGCACCTCATCACAGGCCCTAAGCATTCAGCCACTATCCTTCAGAGCCTGGCAAATTAAACACAGCTTTGAGAACTAGTCAGGATTGAACTAAGGATGTTAAGGACTAGTCAGCTATCCAATAAGCATTTGCTTATCAGATAGTTGAGTCGACTAGTTGATTCCCCCTCCCTTGCTGCCTCTATCAGATAGAGATTCCGCAGAAATGCCGCGCAGAGCCTGGGATCAGCTGACCCCAGGTTGTGTGTGGCATTTCAAAGCTAGCACACTCACATGCAGCCCAGAGTCAGCAGGACTTCTCACAGACCCTGGGCTGCATGTGGCATTCCTCCTTTGAAATGTACAACGGGGCTCTTGTACATTTCAAAGGAGGAATGCGGAAGTGCCTACCAACTAGTCGAGTAGGAGTGGGGAATCTATTTTAGGTCAAGGGCCACTGACCCACAGAAAAATCAGTCGCGGCCACACCCAAGTGAGATGCAAAAAACCCTCACTGACATGGCCCCTGACTGAGAAGGAGAAAGGCACTCCCCACATTCCCCTCACATCAGAGCCCAGAGGGGCCCAGCCAAGTAGATTGTGTGTGTTCCAGCCCCGCAGTAGGACAGTGGAGGGGCTGCAGTGCCAGCACAGGCTCCCCATATCTGGGTGGGGCCCTGAGCCTTGGAGGCCAGATCTCACCCCCAGACCTGAGGTTCCCCACCTGTTCTAACTGTATGGACAGTGCTGATACATAGCCATTTGGACTGGTCTTGTAGCAGTATAACACCATCATCTTTCTCCAACATCATACTGTCAGTTAGGGATTAGTAGCTGGCCACCTCAGGGAAGGAAACTGGGACACAAAGCCTTTTGACAGCCAGCAAGTGCATTGTCCCCAGCTGCTGGCATATTTGGTAGTGTACATGATCAGCTTCAAGTGACCAGTTGTACACTGCACAAGAACCCATCTCCCCAGGACTTCTCACTGGCTCTCTTGCTGTTTAAATGCTTGTAGTTTCTAATTGAGAAGACAGCTTATTCTTGGTTACATAAAAATGATGACTGATGCCAATGGATTCCCACCGATCTCCATTGGACACTGATGGAAGGGAACATGGGATTTCTACTGTCCAAATGAAGAGTCTCCTGCACATGTAACAGCCAGGGCCTCCACCCAATACCCCAGAACAGAAGAGATGGATTCTCTTATTACCTCCAGTCCCAGAGCATCAGACAATTCCTGGGCCTTGACCTGCTGTAAGCAATTCCCAGCATTTGTCACAAAGACTACTGGCACCCGGAGCTGTCCATTAGAGTCAACTAGTTTCCGGAAGGCCTCCTGGGCAGCAGGAATCACATTGCGCCCCCGAACAAGCACTCCATCAATGTCAAACAGGAACCCAAAGGTCGGAGGAGTCTGCAACATAAGATTTATAGCCATTACTACAACACTGGGAAGAACAGAGGGGAAGAACAAAGGTTCTTTTTAAAATGACCAGCTGCTAACAAAGAAGTGGGGACAACCGCTAAGGAGTATTATTTTCAACCTATCCCATACAACAATATTCATCTAGTCTCACCACATGCCAGAATGATCTACCATTCTTTCCACCCCTTAAAAATAAACTTCCAACATGTGTAATTAAATGGTGGCAGTGTAGTCCAGTTTCTGGATGTCAGGAGTCCTGGTTTCATTCCTATCACTAATCTTCTGTGTAAGCCAGGACATCTGACCTCTGTGACTTAGCTTCTGTATCTGATACTTACCTTTGAGCACTTTAAGATCTGTGGATGAGAAGCCTTCATAACAGAATGGCATGCATCATTAACAGACATGTCTGAACCCAAATACCACCAAGTCCTTATCTCCCAAGTGAATAGATTCCGTCACTGGATTTTGCTTATTACAGTGGTAGCATGATGCAAACAGATTTGGACTGTACCAAGAATCTCTGTAACAGAGTTCAAGGAGAAAATGCCCCTGGAAAGATGACAATATGGTCCAGGCACATGACAACATTATACTTGCCAGTCCCACATCAAAAGCTCCTTCAGGATACAAGCTGCTATACTTAACATCTAGCTGACAACCCAGGAGTCCGGCTACCCCTTTTCCAGAGGATTTTGCCCAGAGCCATCCTTCACAACATGCTATTGGGGCGTCCTCTAGTCCAACAGGAAGTTCTATCCCTGGGTCATTATTTAAGAACATAAGAACAGCCGTACCGGGTCAGACCAAAGGTCCATCTAGCCCAGTATCCTGTCTGCCGACAGTGGCCAGCACCAGGTGCCCCAGAGAGGGTGGACCGAAGACAATGATCAAGCGATTTGTCTCCTACCATCCCTCTCCAGCCTCTGACAAACAGCCAGGGGATAAAATGGTGTCCTTGGCCTCTAATAGCCTTTTATGGACCTAACCTCCATGAAATTATCTAGCTTCTCTTTAAACTCTGTTATATTCCTAGCCTTCACAGCCTCCTCTGGCAAGGAGTTCCAAAGGCTGACTACACGCTGTGTGAAGAAGAACTTTCTTTTATTAGTTTTAAACCTGCTACCCATTAATTTCATTTGGTGTCCTCTAGTTCTTCTATTTAGGGAACTAATAAATAACTTTTCTTTGTCGGCCCTCTCCACACCACTCATGATTTTATACACCTCTATCATATCCCCTCAGTCTCCTCTTTTCTAAACTGAAAAGTCCCAGTCGCTTTAACCTCTCCTCATATGGGACCTGCTCCAAACCCCTAATCATTTTAGTTGCCCTTTTCTGAACCCTTTCCAAGGCCAAAATATCTTTTTGAGGTGAGGAGACCACATCTGTACACAGTATTCAAGATGTGGGCGCACGTAGTTTTATACAGGGGCAGTAAGATATTCTGGGTCTTATTTTCTATCCCTTTCTTAATACCTAGCATCCTGTTTGCCTTTTGACTGCGCTGCACACTGTGTGGAAGTTTTCAGAGAACTGTCCACGATAACTCCAAGATCTTTCCTGATTTGTCGTAGCCAAATTAGCCCCCATCATACTGTACATATAGTTGGGGTTATTTTTCCCGATGTGCATTACTTTACACTTATCCACATTAAATTTCATTTGCCATTTTGTTGCCCAATCACTCAGTTTGGTGAGATCTTCTAGTAGTCCCTCACAGTCTGCTTCTGTCTGGACTATCCTAAACAGTTTGGTATCATCTGCAAACTTTACCACCTCACTGCTTACCCCTTTCTCCAGATCATTTATGAATAAGTTGAACAGGATTGGTCCTAGGCCTGACCCTTGGGGGGACACCACTAGTTACCCCTCTCCATTCTGAAAATTTACCATTTATTCCTACCCTTTGTTTCCTGTCTTTTAACCAGTTCTCAATCCAAGAAAGGACCTTCCCCTCTTATCCCATGGCCATGTAATTTACACAATTTACATTTGCTTTTATATTCTCACCTTTGAGTGAAGTAACAGTTACTGTCAGCCCAGTTCTATGGACAAGTCACAGCTGTTAGTGTGTAAGAACACATGCAGGGACAGTGGCACCAGCTTTTGCCCGCTATTTAGTGCGCAATTCACAATGCACTAGGAGATGCATAGAAGCAGCCACCAGGTTACATTAGAACAGCCCAGCAACCACAGAGGCATTTTTTAAGTGTTCTCCATTAACATCTGTGCACTCCTTAAGGTGGGCGAGCAAATTCTAGTGCTCCTGTTAGAATTTGGTTTGCCATGGCTTGTGCCAGTAAGGGAGGGAGGCTGAGCAAAGGAGCCAAGCTGGTTTGCAGTGCTGCTGTTCCTAGTGCTAAGGGACAATCGTTTAGCGTATTTTTAGTCAGAGGAAAACCAGGAGAAAGCGCTCTCCTGGCCTATGGCTACCCATTAACTTAACTGGAGCTTCGTAGGACATGCTGTACCACTATTTACAGAGCAACTCACAGACTTGCACCGGCTGGGAGGGAGGGGGTTGGTTTCCCCAGGTTTCTGGCTCCTGGGACAGCCAGAAAAGCAGAGGCCCAGCCACCTTGATGGGAGGCGCATGAAGTCAGCTCAGGAGTCCCCACTCCCCCGCAGCTACCACCAGCTAACCCCCCCCGCCCCACACACACTCCCCGCATCCCTCCCCACCAGCTAACCCCGCCCCACACACACACACACACACACACGCTCTCACCTGGGCCCAGGCCTGCTGAGCCGGGCACCAGCCCACAGCCCCACACGAGACACGCCGGCCCCATCGCCCCCCGGCTGCAGAGCCCAGCCCAGCCCAGCCCAGGCCAACGGGGCTCTCACCTCAGTCACCCCGGGGGCGCCCCCGCCCAGGCCCCTGCGGCCCGCGAGCCGCCATCGCCTCAGGGCGGCTCTGCCCGCGCTGCGCAGGCAGCCCAGAGCCATCCCCGGCCGCCCCCGCCCTGCCGCCGGTCAGCTGGCCCCATAAGGAAGTCAGTCGCGCTCTCTCGCGGGCCTGGGTGGGGAGAACTACAGCTCCCAGCATGCTCCGCAGAGCCGCAATGCATCATGGTAACCGGTAGCTGTATCTTTCCGCCTCCGGTGGCCGACATGAACTACATCTCCCACAATGCAAAGCGTTCGCTCCGCGCTGGCGGGAAATGGGGTTTTGCGTCCCGGAGCACGATGGATACTGTAGTTTGTATCAATCGCGTCTCCTCACGCCGGCTCTGGTCGGAGCCAGCTGCAGAGAGCCGCGCGGCGGCTCCTCCCCGCCCCTCCCGCCACCTCTCGCGCCTGCGCCCTGCTGGCTACGATCCTTGCCCCGATTAAGCTTCTTACGTCACTGTGCGGCGAGATGACGTCTCCCCCAAAGCCTCATTGCGTCACAAAGCTGTTCTGCCCGGGCCCCGGGCCTGACCTGGGCGATTGGGCAGCCTGGACATCATTGGAGGCCGCGATGCAACAAGCAATAAGAATTAAGGAAGTTAAAATAGGGTTGGTGCAGCCCCGCATGTAACCGTGACGGGTCAGACGGTCACATCCTTCCTTAGAATGTGGGGGGTTCACCCTGAGAGCCTGGCATGGGGGGTGCGCACACCCACAGATGGTGGGGAGAACGGGAAAGCCCAGTATGAGGAGAGGGTGGGCAGCAGGAACTGGGAGCAAAGGCCCTGGCCAGGGGGAGGCACAGAGAGTCTGAGGCATAGGAAAGTAGGGTTGCCAACTTTCCTGATCAGAGGGATGCCATTTGTGGCAAGAAGTGGGGGTGGCAGGGAGTGATGGGAGAGGCACATAAGGGGCTTTTGGGAAAGAATGCAAGCAAGTACTGATATGTGCAATAAACTCAGTCTACAGGGGCAGAGTGTGCCACCTTCAACTAGTGAATGTTTTCACTATTCCCATGGCAAAGGACAGCAAGTAGATGGAGTCCAGGCTGATAATTTTCAAAATCATTAAAAAAAAATTTATACTATATATATATATATATATATATGAGTATAAGGTTGATTTGCAGATCCTGGTACATCCAGGGGGGAAAAAGCAGGATGAGAACACTGCCTGTTTTGGGACCCATTATATACCCCTATTCGAAGGGTAACACACAATGCATCTAAGATACCCTACACCAGATGTCTCCCACCACCTGCAGAGATCACCCTGCCTTTCATTTCGTGCCAGGAATTCAAACACAATGTTATGTTAACTGGCCAGCAGGTGTCACTTTGTACCACAAGAATACAACCACTGAGGCATTAATAAGGTATTAGAAATTGAAGATTACAGAAAAATTAGCATACTGTTGGCACTCAGTAAATACCAGCAAAACAGAAAATGCCCACCTGTCAACTAAGTTCATCCCCACTGCAAGTCTCTAGCACATATTGAATGTTTAATTGATCTATGTGACCTTACCAAAAAGGCCACCATTCCAGAAGGGTAGGAGAAAGAGGCCCAGAGTGCTTATATTTAGTCTGGGGATACAGTTTCCTAGATTATAAAATACTAGGGGGCTGCACTCACTGCTTGCTACCCTCCCTAACCCCCAAAAGCAGCCAGAGAGCCTGATGACATTCTGTCACAGCAAGAAAAATTGTATATATTATATAAAAGTAAATAATCTAAATGAGATGGAGAGAGAAATAGAAGATTTTCATCGTGTTTTTCAGGACAACCAAGGACAGTCTCAGGATCTTTAAGTTTCCTATTAGAGACATATGGCCCGTTAAAGTTACAGGTTCAGTAACCCCAGATTTTCCCCCCCCCCCCGCCCAAAAAAACCCTATATTAATATCTGCTATTTTGTGAAAGACATTTGATTGGGTACAAATATTCTAGAGGATACCTGGGAAGAAAGTTGTCAGTGAAAGTGGCTCGTATTTGGTAACAAAGTTTCTAAATGCTGGAGTGAATATGGTGGTGTCAGCACAGAAAAGTGGATGCTGGAACTGTGTTCCAGGGGCAGATGTGTCTATACCCTACTCCATATGACCAGTTCAGAGATCAGCCTTTTGTGCAGTCAGGGTTGGGATGACAGGAAGCATTCATTGCTCGCAGCAAAATTACTGCATTGGGACATGCTCCACAACTGATGTTTGTCCTCCAAGTAGTTACAGCAAGTGTTCCTATAAGAGGTGGAAAGGAGACTGTCTGTACCTAGTTTTATTACTAAGTTTTATTTTTAAAAACTACCGTTTGGCAGCTTCCCAGCAGTCAGATGTTTGCCATTCACAATAATCTACTACAAATGGCTGCCAGACACCACACATCAGTAACATCTGCCCCTCGGTACAGACACCAGCCATTGGCCTCTGAATTGTGATAGTTCCAGAGCCAGACAACTACCATATTTTGATTCTCTCATCCCTGCACTAAACCCCTTCTGGATCAATTCCCCCTCACAAGGGAGTTGCTTTATCCTAACTCCAATGAAAGGGTTCTTGTTTTCTGTGGGTGACAAATGGGCCTTAATCCTCCCCCCACACAGTGCAGCTGCCAAACTCCAGCTCCCATTCCACAACACCCCCTCACCACTACTTCAGCAGTGTGGTGGAAGTGAGAAGGACACTGGAGTACCAGACATTTCTCTTCCTGCTTCACCCATAACCACACTGGGGTCAGTACCCTGGTGGTATTGTAACCACTCTGGGAGGAGTACCCTGGTGGTATTTTACCTTCTTCACCCTCAGCACCACTGTTTAACTCAGCTTTCTTTCCCCAGAGCTAGCTTTAAACAGACAAAACAGCCATCTGTTTGGAGCCTGTTTGTTTGGGGTTTTTTTTTGGGGGGGGGGGGGGGGAAGACCTGTGTGGGGTCTGCCTCCCAAGTGAATGTCTGGTAGCAGAAACAGGCACAGTAATACCCATCTATAGGTCCTTCCACCATCATGCTTTGTTGGTCCAGGTTTAAAAGTCTGTTTTCCTCCTCCTACGTGCTGGTTCTTATGTCTTAAGTTCCTACCAATAGAACATCTTTCTCTTCACAGCCCTAGATAGCTAGATAAGCATATTGCAAGCTGAGCAGCTATGGGCAAGTCAAATGGAAAAGAAAATATATTAAAATGCATCTCAGGTATTGTAATGTCTAGGGGAGCAGGCACTACCAGAAACTAGTGACCAGCCAGAAGAGATGAGGGCTTAGACCCACTTCTTATTAATAGAAGGGATAACTGAACCTCTTATCAGTATTGCAGCTGTAACCCCTGAAAACACAAAGTGAAAGAAAGAAAGATTACCTGATTAGGCATTGCAGGACTTGCTTGTTGCTTGTTCACATGGCTTATAAGGGTCTGCTCAGAGACCTGATCTTTCCCTAGCTGTGAGAAACTGATACAATGACCCCCTTGAGGAGGGTTTGTTCATGTACTGAGGCAGGCTGAGTGGTGGTTGCTGATTGGGCCACATCTCAATAGCATTGTGAGTTCAGGTGCCATGGTTAAGGGTGGGGCTGTGCTCTAAGGCTAGCCCCAAACACCTGGAGCTGGAATTTACTCAGTGCCATTTTTGAGATTGTGGCTGACAATCCAAGGGCTCAATTCTTAATTTCAGCCATTTAAAAAGAAGCTATTTTATTTTCCTCCTCTTGATGTTTATATTTGCATGATTTATGACATCAGTGGGAGGATGACCACGTGTACCTTATTTTAAGGGACAGTCCCTTATTTCATTGATTTGTCCCTTATGGTGATCTCCTGTCCTTTATCTTAAGAAGTATTAAAACATTGAAACTGATAAGCTTCAGTTTCATGTTTAAAATGCTTCTTAGTTGCATTGTATACTTGAGGGCAGTAGAAATGTACACTTGAGAGAAAATACATGATATGTTAAGGGAAATGATGTTTTGCTAAAATGTCCCTTAAAATAAAGTATTGTTACTTTTTTCATGTGGTTTTCCTTTATTTCCATCCAGCAAAGATGGTCCCCCTTTAATGCATGCCCAGAATACAGGACATAGGTCCTCAGTTGCTCCTATCCCCTAGGGTTGCCAAATGGTTTCAACAAAAATACCAGACACACTTGACATTACAGCACAATCCACATTACATCTTATTTAGAAAATACCGGACATTTATATTTTCTCATTTATATTTTCTCAATTTGTTTCCCGAACAGAAAGCTCAAATATTGGACTGTCCTGTTCAAAACCGGACACCTGACAACCCTACTCCCCACCTGCATGACTCTACTACCGCCAGCATGACCTCGAGTTGCACATGTTTGCTGGCAGATAGGGCTGCTAGGTGTCTGGTTTTGAACCGGACAGTCCAGTATTTGAGCTTTCTGTTCGGGAAACAAATTAAGAAAATATAAATGAGAAAATATAAATGTCCGGTATTTTCTAAATAAGATGTAATGTAGATTGTGATGTAATGTCAAGTGTGTCCGGTATTTTTGTTGAAACCATCTGGCAATCCTACTGACAGAGGTGGAACAGCACACTCTGCAAAATGGCCTCCTCCAGGCATGATACAGGACAAAACCAGGTCTGGTTTTACGTCAATAGCAGGCAGAGTACAAAGCCGACAAAAACTGGAGTGTCCAGCTTGTTAAAACCAGACAAGTGGCCTGCCTATCCTCCACAAATGTGTCAGGCATTTCCTGGCTCTTAGTGATCAGGACAGAAACATTTAGTTTATTAAGATGCCTCCTAGCTAAGGCCCTCAGGCCACTGTGCAACACCGTACACATATGATCACAATAAGATGCATTTATAATGAACAGCTACCCACTTACCAATCAAACAAAAATAAAAATAAAGGGGAAATATTACAAAAAAAAATTGAAAGTGAAGGGAAAGGCAGTAAGTGTAGGGTCTGTTGTAATCATAATAAAACCCATTTGAAGCAAGTAGCAGAGGAAGGCCCCTTGGGCTTTCTATTCTATAATATCTGAACACTTCCTGGGGATTCATCTCAGCCCCTCAGTTTTTCCAGCTGTTCATTCACTGACAGGAAATGCTACCCCCATTGATCATTATTGCTTAGGGCAGAGGTCCTCAATCTTGCTGAGCTGGTCACATGATGCCTGCTCTTTTCTTTGAATCCAGCTGCTAAGCGGTGTTAAAAGAAGCTAACAATACTGCTAATAACAATAATTAAAATACTGTGTCTAGAGAGTAAGAGATATGATGATGGAACATTTACTTCTTTATAAAGAGTTTTGAGATCTACTGACATGAAGCTCTGTATAAAAGAGCTAAATATTATTGTTATTCAATAATTCCTTTTATTTTCCCACAGAGGCAATTGCTGTAGCTGCCACAGCAACATTATGTGATCACACATGGGAGGTGAGTCAGTACCAGCAATTGTGAATGAGACAAGAGGTGTCCATGAGACAAGCTTTGTACTGAGGTTTGGCACACACCAAGTTGAGAATCCCTGATTTACAGGCATAGTTTTGAAAAGCACCATAGCACCTTCGACTGCTATTGCACCTCTCAGGAATAACTCTTACATCAAAAGTTTTTTTAAGAGCAGGAGACAGAAACAGACCTGTGGAAATAGATTTAAAACACATTAAGTTGATTAAATTTTGAAAGCAATAAAGTAGGATTTATTACTTATTACATGTCTGTACAGCTCTGCGAATAATGGAAGGAGAGGGTCAGGGTTCTTTAGGTACCACTACAAATAATAAATGATGGGTCACTTAAACCATCCAAACTTCTTCTAAACTCTGAGGACATTTGAATCTTAACCTGAATATGTCTGACCCTTTCTTTATAATGAGTTAAGCCAAATCCCTAGATGTTATCACCCTAAGGCTTTGTCTACACTACACGTTTTTTGTGGCAGAAAATATGCTAATGAGGGACTCATTAGCATGAGTTGCGACATCATTAGCATATTTTCTGCCATTTCTTTTTGCGCAAGGGGGTTTTGCGCAAAAAGAAGCAGTGTAGCCACTTCCAGAGGCATAAGGATCTTGCGCAAAATGAGGGTTTTGCACAAAAAGGAAGCGGCTACACTACTTCTTTTTGCGCAAAAAACCCTTGCACAAAAAGAAACGGCAGAAAATATGCTAATGACGTTGCGACTCACACGAATGAGTCCCTCATTAGCATATTTTCTGCTGCAAAAAACGTGTAGTGTAGACAAAGCCTTGGAGTTGGCGAGATTTGGATCCAGAGCCAGACTTTGTGGCTCGGGCCCACCTCGAATATAAGGCAAACTGAAGGAAAGGACTGTTTCCCAGACGGGAGGCAGTCCAGGCCCTTTCCCCTTCCTTCTGTCACTTATGAGAACAGGCTGTGGGACCTGCTGGAACTGAAATTCATGCACTACTATAAAGGTCTCTGGAAAACCTGATCTTCACAGAGTACAGACTCGGGTTACCAGATGGCTTAAAAAAAAAAATACTGGACAACTTGATCTCAGATCCGGGTTGGGGCGGGAGGGGACCGACCGGGAGGGGACCGGGGCTGGCCGGGGAGATCAGCGAGGGGGAACCGCCAGTGGGAAGCAGGGCTGGCGGAGGGGGTCGGGGGAGAGGGGCTGGCCGGGGGAGGGGGCGAAGAGCAGGGGAGAAAATTGGCTAGGGGGGAGTGGGGCTGACCTGGGCGCATGCAGATCCCGGGGTGCTGCCCATCCTGCGCACAGACCCAGCAGGGCGCATAGGCAAATCCAGCCCCGGCGATTCAATTCCGCCCTGGCCCCGCCTCCACCCCCCTCCTCTCTACTGCATAGTTGCGTACTGCCTGCCTGATAGACACACTCACGCAGTGTGAGAGTGTCTACCAGCCAGGCACTACGCAACTACGTACTCATACTCATGATAATAAAAAAACTTATTTAATTAGAAAATACCAGATATTTATATGTCCGGTATTTTCTCAATTTGTTTCCCAGACAGAAAGCTCAAATACCGGACTGTCCAGTTCAAAACTGGACACCTGGCAACCCTAGACAGACGCTGCTCAAAGAGAGAAGCAAGGAGGAACATAGGGTGACCAGCTGTCCCATTTTTAAAGAGATAGTCCTGTATTTAAGTCCTATTGCAGGTGTCCCAACTTTTTCTTAAAATTGGGCATATTTCCTGTCTCCGCCCCATCAATACTGGTGGGTCCTGGTGCTGACTAGATCCCTGCTTACCTGCTACCCACTCACCAATGGTGAGTGTGTGTGTTTGGGGGAGGAGGGTGAATCCAGTGGCTGATGATGTGGATGGGTGTGCAAGGCTGGTGGGGGAGCAAAGCTCTAACATGCTTGGCAAAGCTGCTCGCCATGCTGGTCCATCAATGCAGCCTCTGCTGCCTGCCAGCTCTCAGCCAGCAGGGTCCTACTCCTCCCACCCCCATTTCCAGACAGCACTGGCTGTGCAGTGGGAACTGCAGTGACTGGTGAATGTGGGCAGGCTCCAGCCAGAAGTCAGTTATGCATCATCTCTGCTGCTCTATCGGCCCTTTACGTGCTCCTTCTCGCTGTCTTCTACTTGCTTTGCCCCTTCAGCCACCCCTCCCGAGCCCTGCTGCTTCTCCATACTCCCCCCCACCAGTGAGGTGCATGTGCATCCCACTCCTAGGGCTCATCTAGACTACGGGGAATGGTCGAAAGATTCCCATGGAATTTGCATATCTTCTTCCGATTGCACTTTCAAAAGCAGAGGGGTTTTTTTCGCAGCTTTTTTTTTCTGGCGAAACCCTTCCCCCCCTTTGTAGAAAAGCCGCTCTGCCTCAAAAAAGGAGGTTTATGCGGCTTTTTGACAAGGGAGGGGGGTTCGCCGAAAAAGCCGCGTCTTAACTACTTTCACTTTGGAATGCTCTGCTTTCGAAAGTGCGATCGGAAGAAGATACGCAAATTCCCGCGGAATTTGCGTATCTTCTTTCAACCGTTCCCCGTAGTCTAGATGAGCCCCTAATGCTGTGCCGGGAACCAGCCCTTGGTCAGAGCACTCTGCTCACCAACAGCCTGGCCAGCAGGTCCCTTCCTTCCCACTGCCTCTGGCTGGGGCGACACCCTCAGAAACCGCAACACCCTCTAGGCCACGGAGCACTGGCCGGGAGGAGCCAAGCCCTGCGTGGGCCAAAGCCTCACGCCGCGCTAGCATGGGGAAGCTTGTCTGTCAGCTCTGGAGTGCGAGGCCAGGAAGTGATTTCCAGTCTGTTCACGCTGCAACCCTGCAGGCTGCACTGCAGCCCTCTGGGGTGGGGCACAACACCTTCTTCACCCACCCCCCCTCACTCTGGCTCCTGCTTTTAAGGAGCATGGGACTGCTCCGTCCTCTAGCCACCCTTCTCTGCTGAGCCACCTCTCTGGCTAGGTTCACTGAAGCCCCTGCAGTCACATTCCCTGGGCCCTGGTGCACAGTGCATCCTTAGCGCTTAACCCCTTCTTGCCTGCACTATAGCTGGTGGACATGAGGTGATGTCAGTGGGCAGGAGCAGTCTGCAGAGGTAGCTGCTTTTTAGACACTGTGCAGACAGGAAGAGACGAGCTGCTCTGAGCCACAGAGAAGGACAGGGGGAAGAAATAAGCTCTCCAAAGACACAGGCCAAGTCATCTCTCCCCTCTCCCTTCACCTCCTCTTGGGCTGGAAGCAGCTCCCGTCCCTTCCCTCCCGCACAGCGCTTAAAGCAGGGTGGGCAAAAGGGCCTCTGCGGGCTGGATCTGGCCCGCCAAGTGGGTGGATCTGGCCTGCGGAGGCCCTGCTGCTCCCCTGCCCCCAGGCCTGCCAGAAGTGCGTGGCCCCTTTGCCCCCCCCCTTCCCACTAGGCACCCATGCCGTGGAAGAGGCTTGGCACTCTCCCCCACCCCCAGGCCAATCAGGGCCTGGGGGTGGGGAAGCTGCGTGAAGCTTCCTTCGCTCTGTCCCAGCCCTGCAAGGAGCCCGCAGCACTTCAAAGTGCCACGTGCTCCTGATTGGCCTGGGGGTGGGGGAGCATGCCAAGCCTCTTCCATGGCATGGGTGCCTAGTGGGAAGGGAGGGCAAAGGGGCTCCCCCACCCCCAGACCAATCACATTTTTTAAGTGACCCTCGGGCAAAAATTATTGCCCATCCCTGGCTTACAGGCTGCTGCTGGCCACATTCTGGTATGAATCCTGGCAGAACTCTGGGGAGGGCAGCAAGTGACCCTATGTGGAAATCCCCCCTCCCCCCATTCCCATCGGGAAGACATGGAAGCAGGTACCTGGAGAGACAGGTTCATCCTAGGGCACCCAGATAGGCATGGAGGCTGGAAAGGGCTGGGCAAGGAGGGTTGGGACAGTTGGTCACCACCCACTCCTACCCTGTGAAAGAGAGGTGCGCAGGAGTGTGTGTGTTTCCCCTCTCTCCATATTAACCCTAAAGCCTTAAAGAGAAGAAGGTAAAAAAAAAAAAAGAATCCAACTACACGGTATTCCTTTTGAACCAGGGCTCAGTCGACTTGAAGTTAATTTGAGCGTTTACACTGCATAGTTGTGCCTGACTGCCATTGAACTGCCTGCCACAGGAGACTGTGAAGGCTAGGACTATTACAGAGTTTAAAAAAGAGCTAGATAAATTCATGGAGGTTAGGTCCTTAAAAGGCTATTAGCCAGGGGGTAAGGAATGGTGTCCCTGGCCTCTGTTTGTCAAAGGCTGGAGAAGGATGGCAGGAGACAAATCGCTTGATCATTGTCTTCGGTCCACCCCCTCTGGGGCACCTGGTGCTGGCCACTGTTGGCAGACAGGATACTGAGCTAGATGGACCTTTGGTCTGACCCAGTATGGCCATTCTTATGTTCTTATGTAACTCACTTGAATACAAGCAACTTTAGTACACGTCCCGTATTCAGCACAGGGAAACGTGGCCACCGTAGACATAGTGGAAATTCACGTACATAGAAACGAGAGCCTCCATTCAGTTCAGACTTACTACATTCAAAAGAAAAATCTGGCTGGGATGGTGATACGGAAGTTTCTATGATCCAACCTAACCCAAACTGGGATACTTCAGGTGGCAGGGCAATCGCAAGACTGGTCATTGGTTTAAAGATGAGCCATCTAAGGCAACAATTCACTTCTCTGAGTTAACCATCTGGAGAATTTAAAATCCCAGCAGATCTGCGCAGCCTAAACCTCCTAGCAAGGCAAGCCCCAACCCCACCCCTTCCATCCAGGCTCTGCCCCTGGAGCCAAAACCCACTCACCCCCAGCCCGATCCTTCCTGGCCACCTGGAAGGCCGGAGCTGCAGTGGCCAGGGAGACAGGCTGCCACTCCACTGCCCCAGTCCTCCTAAAATTGCATGCCGGATGTGCGGGCAATTTGGGAAGGGCGGTGCCTTCCCTTGCCTACATTACCAGCTGCCCATGCTCCTCGGTGACTTATAATTGTAGTTATGAAGAGCACCACCCCCTGGAAGGTTCCAGGCGCTAGAAGCCTTGCAGCACGCTGTCAAGCAGTAGAGAGAGCCTGAACACTTACACCATGAGTCATGCCAGAATAAAATAGGCAGGTCAGATATTGTGCAATTGAAAAGTTGTGTAACCATATGAGATTCTAGCGACTATTCAATAGTCCCCGGAGGGGCAGGGCTGGCAGCCAGTGCCCTCCCAACTCCACTCCTGGAAGCTCCCTGCCACCATGCGCTACTGCCTTTCTATCAGGGGCAGCAGTGTGGGATAGCAGGCAGGAGCTGGTCTGCGAGGGGAGCCAGTTTAAAAACCAGCTCCCCATGCAGACCTGCACCCACCTGCCACCTGATGCTGCTGCCTTTGATACAGAGGCAGCAGAGCAGGGTGGCAGCAGCCCTCGTCCAGGGGTGTGTGTGTCTGAGCTCCCCATGGACAAAGGCTTCCTGCAGCTAGGGGCTGCTAGGGGCTGCTGCCGCAGAGTAGCCTCTGTCCGCAGGGAGCTTGGACTCCCCACGGACAGGGCCACTGCCACAAAGCAGCCTCTGTCTGTGGCGAACCCAGGCCATTGCAAATAGAGGCTGCTTTTTGGCAGCCTTCCCTGATCCCCCCTCCACGTGCTGCCGCCTCTAATACAGGTAACAGCACAGTGGGGGGAGACAGCACCACGGAGCTGGTGCTGGGGAGAACAGGCTTTTAAGCTGGCTCCCCTAGCACCAGCTCCTCTGTAAGAGGCAGCAGGGGGGGCAGGCAGGTTCGCAGAGCTGGCATGCATGGGGAGCCTGCTTGAACCTGGCTCCCCACGCATATCAGTTCCAGCCTGCCCCCCTTACCCTCTGTACTGCTGCCTCTCTATCAGAGGCAGCAGCATGGGGGTAGAAGGATCCGATGCTTCTGGGAAGCTGGCTTTTAAGCCAGCTCCTCATGAGCACCGGATCCCACTCCCCCTGCCCTTGCTGCCTCTGATAGAGAGGCAGCAGCACAGAGGGTAAGGGGGGCAGGCTGGAGCTGATACAAAGGCAGCAAGAGGGGGGGAAGTGCATGTGTAGTTGACAGGATTAACTGATAAGCGCAGGTTTATCTGTTAATCATGTAGTCATCTACATGTTGACTTCCCTAGACTAGATCCTTCATAGGAAGGTGGGAGCAGATTGGTTGCCAGAGCTGGCAATGGTAGAGCAGACATTGCGGAGAATAGTGGAACAAAGTGAATAGTTAAAAGGCCATCACAGGTTCAAGCCTGCTGGAAAAGTATGTATGGAGTGTGTGTCACCACTGCTGTTACTAAAGGCTTTTTGAAAAGCTGGAAATGGATACTGGTAAGCTTGAGTTAAACAGCTCGTAGCTCTTTTCACAATTGTACAGGCATATTATCATCTTCTCCCCGGTATGAAAGATTCACACCTAAGGGAGTTCCAACTCATTGGCAAATACAGGCTTCTCCTCCACTCATACTTAGTATGCTCAGAAGGACCTAAATTAAAACTATCACTAACACACATCCACTTTTCATATCCGTTTCCTCAAATATTACAATGAAAGCAGCTTTTATGGGCAGTGTTTGTGATGTGGTGCCATACCTCACTTACACCAATACTGTATGATATATTCTGTCATTTATGAAAGCCGCAATCATTCTATATTAACAAAAACACATGCACATATAACCATTACAACTTGATTGGAGTTCAAGACTGGCTGTTGGATGTCGAGGAGATAAGCAGAGATATGCAGGTGTGGGCAATGGTTGTGGTTGAGAAAGGAACAGATGAGTGACGTATAGATGGTGGGTTAAATGGCTTCTTTGCTCACATCTGCATCTTCTGTGGTTTGCATTGGAGGGCTGTGCACTCTAGCAACCTTAAATTAATCATGTATTTTGCACGGGAATATACATACATCAATGTGCACTCCCTGGAATGTGGGTTATTTAAAATCGCAAGTACTGCGCGTACACACAATACAGCTGACACACTTTTTGTGGTAAATATATTTGTGCTCCGCAGAGGTATTGTAACCAAGATTAGTGAAAATATGGTCAGACAGTTCAGGACAATTAGTATAAAATGTAATATGATATAATTAACCTGAGGTGGGCAGACCTGGAAATGACAGGCCTACCAAGGCTTGTGCAATGGAGAAAACATCTCCTTTAACTGGGAACAATTTTAAGAGCATTTTAAAGTCTCCAGAGCAGACTTTGATCTGGCGTAAATTGGTGTAGCTCCACTGAAATCAACAGAGCTATGTCAATTTACACAAGCAGAGGATCAGGCTGAATTCATTTAAATGAGACACACAACCTGAACCAGATCTTCTGTAAGCCTTCCCTGTTCAAGGTTTTCAGACGTGAAATTATCCTGGCACAATCACTTCCACTTCTGCAGTTTTTTATCTCTATTTCAAAGGACTCTGTTTATCTAGTTACTATTTAAATTGTGCTGTTGTGGCGTGGTCTTTCTTCTTCAGAGCTGGTAACTCTGAATGACACTGGGACTGCATATGGTCCACACCAAGGGCAAGTTCTTTGATACACTGAAGATCTGATTTGCTATGGACTCAGGTTCACTGAAGTCATACCTGGGCCTTAATCTTGCAGTGGGATCTGCCATTAAAGGCTTGTGTTGCATCCCATTGAAATCAAGAGAATTTCACGTGGGTACAGGGGCCTGCACCAGTGGATATCAGTGCAGGATCAGTGCTTTATTTTAAAGGGAGCTGACATGTTCCTCTTAAAGTCAGGTGAGGGGTTCTTCTCCTGTTGAAAACTACATTGGAATCCTTACATAAGTGGGTCCCAGAGCGAACTGCATCGCCTTTCAGCAATCAGTTCTTGCATTCTTTGCTGAGCATTGCTCAGCAAGGCATACTCATCTTGAAAGCATTTGACCAGGTCCTGCAGCTTGTTTCTAACCCGGTTGTGTCTTGAAATGTCAGACCTGAGACCTGGTTCCTCAGGCGAGCAGCGCTATTTTGGCACTGAGCCCAGGGTTAAACTACCAGTCACAGATTTCTGACAAGAATCACTTTCAATCCTTGCCCTCCTTGAAAGTCAAGGGGCTCAGTTGGCAGGAAGTTTGCATGAGCTATTTCCTGAGGATAAAACTATTTTATAATGATATTAATGAGGCAAAAGCATGAAGTCCTTGCTCATGGAAAACTCCCAGCCTCAATAATTAAAAAGTGAATAAGGGTGTCAAGATATTAATGGCATTTTGACTTTAGCTACTCTGATCCTTTGCAGTCCTTTTTGCTTCTGTTTTAAAGGCTGACTGCTCTGCTTCACCTACACCCAAACACCGAATTTATAGAGAAGTGGGCAGGGTGGTTTGATTTTAGTGATTGCTATTAACTACAATTGGTTACAATCACTCTGTTCCAAGCCAATACTTGGGTGCGGTTTGCTCAAGTGACACTAAAAAGAATTTTCTCTGTATTTTCAGTAGCCTCAGTTCCCTCTGCCTTCAGACATTTTCTCAGAGAGGGGCCTCCTCGTGCCTACAGCACCTTTGGAAAAGCATTGGAGAGGTCAGCTATAAATTGGTCCCATTTTTTCTGCCAAACCTGTTTGGCCTGGGCTTTCTCTTCTGGCAGCAAGGAGCTGTATCTGTGGGATAAAAAGGAGTAAGGATCAGACATGAGATTGGAGTGTCTGTGGAGGAGAAGCTCTTGCAGGATCAGTGTCCAAAATGAAAAGGCAGGAAGCTGGGAAAGATTAACCCTTTGTGTTGCCTTGGATTATGTTATGATTGGTCCTGCTTTGGGCAGGGGACTGGACTCAATGACCTCCTGAAATCTCTTCCAGCCCTAGGATTCTATGATTCTAAGATAAAGATTAAAAACGGTGTCTCTGTCACCTATTCCTAAAGGCAGGAAGTAGCAGATTTGTCCCCCAAATCCTATAGGATGCCTAGTGTTGATATGGGCCTGGGCATCAGCGTTGGGAAAATAGACAAAGCTTCAGGTGCAGATCAGTGGTCCCTCTAGCTGTGTGCTTGGGCGGCCACCCAGGAGAGATTCAAATGCTGCCCAGCTGATTAGCAGAGCACCCACAGCTGGGAGCAGCTGGCAGCATGTGTTTCTACTGGTGGCGCACATCCACACATGCCTCTGTGCACATAAAATGTATTTTGCAGATGGCTGGAAAATATTAGCGGGAACATTGGTGGAGACCAGACTGCATGGGACACATTGGCCAAGCCATTAGAGGATACATAATGGGCTTTGCAAATCATACAACTAAGTACAATTCTAACAAATGAAAAGTAATGTAGGGAAAAAATCACTCTCTCTCTCCTGCCCACAGACAGGCTCCCAGAGGTAAACGGGCACAGGATTGGGGTGGGGGGGGCTGGAAAACAGACACACACCAAAAGCTGCTGTATTGATAATGGACAGTGTAGAGTTTGGAATAGCAGAAACCCCTCCAATGAGAGACACAGGGAGGACTTTGAGCCAGCTGAAACCCAGCCCAAGTGACAGAGGAGCCACTGGGGCTGAAAAGAGACTATGTGGCAGATATGTGCAGAACAGGCAAATATTTCCCCAAGTCTCACCCCTAGTGTGAGAGTGCACGCTTACTTCAGAGAGTCTAGAGACAGTTGTTTTAAAGTTCTCAGGTCGGCGCTCATCCCACCGATGCCCATGAACACCTCATAGAAGTCATACGACACACCCTTTGATCCAAAGACAGACGGATCATCTGGACTGACCACCATGGGGTATCCCTCTGCCATCAGCTCAGCAGCAGGATGATTCCTCAAATCCGATACTAACAGCAGGACCTTGGGATGCGGGAAGGAAGAGAAAGAAGCAAGGATGGGTTATTCTTACAGATATCTCCAGTATATATTTGTACTTTGTTTGGAAGCTCTTTGGGGTAGAGACTGTCTTTCTGCTATGTGTTTGTACAGCTCCTAACACACTGGGCCTGGAGACTAACAGGGTTTCCTTCCCCAGACCCTCCTGTTTTAGTATACTGTTATCTTAGTTTTCCCCGCTGCTGTGTCTTTGGGGTACTTGCACACTAGACAATGGATGTATGGTCTAATTAATGCTAGAAAATAACAAATATCTACCCTATACAGAAAGTACTCACCCTGTACCCTAGTTACACAGGCTTTCCAACTCCTTTCTGGCCCTTCCCTCCAGGTGTCACAGTCACTTGTTTCAAGCATCTTCAGGCTAAGTACCTCCTTGTCTATAGTCTCAAGCTTCCAGCCTCCACTGTGGAGAGCTAGCTGTATTCCCCCCCCCCCACACACATATCTCCCTAGCGTTCTCTAGAGGAGAATTTGTAAGGTATTAACTAACACATGTTAACAGCCTAATGTAAATAAAGCACCATGCCTTTAACATGGGTTAAATTGGTCAAGGCTTTAATTCTGCATAACGTGTTAAAAGTGCACTCTTTTGTCTACATTAAACTGTCAACATTTTTGTTAATACCTTACAAATCTTAATCTAGATATGGCCTCACAGACTGAATCAAGAGTTTGCTTTATATATTCCACACATGATCCCAAGTTACCTGACCCCTTAGTCAAGTGCTTCATCTAATAACTAAGGCCTAGTCTACACTAGACCAGGCAGGTCAGCTTACAGTACACCATCCAGCTATGCAAAGTGCATAGCTGGATTTGGCTTACCTTAAGCCATGCTGCCACAGCAGCTACACTGTGGAAGGCTGACGGGAGACTTGCTCCTGTCAGCTTCCCTTACTCCTCACAGAATTGGTACAGGACACCAGGGGAGGCTGCCCTCAGCATTCAATATAGGGGTCTACACTAGGCCCACTAAATCGAATGCTAGATTGACCTCCAGTCGGTCGATCTTCTCCGCAGTGTAGACATACTCTAAAAGTCCCAAAACTCTTGACTTAAAGGGTCTACCTCCCTGTAAAAGGCATGTTGAGCCACACACATACCCAAAGGCCAGCCACCTGAAAAAAATGTGGAAGAATGGCTCTTGCAAAATAGGGGATTTTGGCGCAAAAACGGAGCCTAATTAATTATGCAATTGAGGCACGGTGATATTCCACACTTTGCCTCATTTGCGTATTTTTTGCGCAAAATGGGGGCAGTGTAGACATAACCCAAGAGATCATGACAGAGGAAGCGATGAAAGAGACCATGTGTAATTTCCAACAAGTGTGGCAATTTAACTGAGCACAGAATGTCTCCATAATGGTTGAGTTAAAGGATAGGGACTCAGTCTCCAGTGTAGCCCTCTGCCCCCCGCCTCACAATCAGCAGGCCGACAACCACCGCAGGCCCTGGAACAAGGTGTGTGTGTGGCCTGCTCCGTGCCCTCAGAAGGGGTGGGGCGTTGGGCAGAAGGGGCAGGGTTGGAGGCAGCCAGCCCTCAGTGCCGCCCAGACCGCGGAGTTCCCCACCCAGCCCTGAGAGCCACGCACCCCCTTTGAATTGCTGGGCCCCGGGGCAACTGTCCCCTTTTCACCCATGTTGGCGGGCCTGCTCACAATACTTTCTTTAAAACCTCCCACTTAGAAAATGCACCTGTTTCTCACCCACCTTCCAAAAATGTAACACTAAAATCTCCTCTACACAATATGTCTCCCTTTCAAAATGACCTGTGGCCAATGAGACAGGAAAGGCAGTCATAGGGCCAGACAAAACACATCTGGAGAGTGCTATGCATAACACAGATACATCCTGCTCTCCCCTCCCTTTAACACAATGTTGCCTGTCATTGATCAAATTCTAAATTTCAGGTCCCACTTCGGACTTGAGACCTAAGGTCACTCAGGTGGGATCTACCTGGTTGGAGATTGGGCAGAGTTCTATAGGAACATCCATCTTAAGGGACAAGTTCCTGGCTAATGGATGTTTAATGAGAGAGAATCCATGGCCAATCCGACTGGTATTGAACAGCAAAGCATCCAGCACATTGATGTCTACAGAGGTTCCTTGCCAGTCTGAGGAAAGAAAGATGGATCCAAATCACTGCCATGTTATATGAAAACAGATCTTCTCAGACAGGTAGTTGATCTATTTTTAAATAAATGCCTCAAATACAAATGAACAGGCTTCCTCATGCCTTGAGTTCTAACTTTGTCTCTTTTGTCTATCAGGCACTACATCCAGCTTGGAACTCTCTAGAGCAGGGGTGGGCAATAATTTTTGGTGGGGGGCCACTCCAAGAATTTGGGAAGTGGTCAAGGGCCGCATGCTTCCATGATATTAATGGAGGAGGTGCAGGGTCTGGGATGGAGGTTGGGTGCAGAAAGGAGCTTGGGGTGAGGGAGGGAGTTTGGGTGAAGGAGGTAGTTGTGACCTGGGGCACTGGACTGGGCTGCAGGGGGGTTGGATTGTGACCTAAGGCAGGGAATTGGGGTACAGGAGCGGGTGCAGGAGTTTGGGTTATGAGCTAGGGCAGGAGGGGACTGTGGCAGGGAATTGGGGTGCCTGATCTGGGAGGGAGTATGAGTGCAGGAGAGGGGGCAGAGGATTTGGGTATGTGGAGTAGGGGGGCAGGAGTGGGGGGCAGAGGGTTGGGGTGGCAGAGGCAGGCTCTGGCCAGGAGACTTACCAGCCAGCAGCTCATTCCTGAATCAGTCTCCCCTGGCTGCCCTGCTCCTGCACAGGCTGCAGCCACATGCTCTGTGAATAACCACAAGCCCCTTATGCTTCGTGGCTGCCTGTTATTAAAACAGGCAGCTCCCATTGGCCAGTTTCTGGCCAGAAGGCAGCCAATGGGGGGCAGGAGCAGCTTCTAATGCTTTCCCCTCTCCCCTCCAGGCTCAGTTTTTAAAGTGAAACCACCCCGCAGCCGTGTTTCTGAGCAGTGTGCGGGTGGGACAAGGCAAGTGGGGAGCCTGCCTGGGGCTCCCCGCAGTGTCTGCGGGCCAGATCCAGCGGCTTGGTGGGCTGGATCTGGCCCATGGGCCATATTTTGCTCAGGCCTGCTTTACAGCATCACATATCATCTGAATAATATATTGTATGCAACCATGCTATTCCAGCAATAAAGGACAATAGGTATATTTAATTATTTGAACAAACATATTTTTGCTAAGATAGACTCTGACTCAATGACATTCAGTAGCAAATGGGCTTAAAAACATGACTCTGGTTGGTGATGGCCTCAAAAATTACATTTATGATGCTGGTGAGTTTGGGAGAGAAGAAAACTGATCACACTGCTCTGGGAAGGAGATGGCTATGCCACACCGTCGGAACCTCCTGCTGCCTGGCTCCAATAGGACAGGCCTAGGAACATCCCAAGGTGAGGAAATGAGAGTGATCAGTGCAGGAGACGACAGGCGAAGGGGACAATGAGTATCAGACTCAGAGAAAAGATGTTGGTGATGAGACATGAAGTCAATGGGAGAGAAAAGGGGGCAAGCAGGGGATATGGAATCTGGAAATTGGGAGGAACCATCCACTGTGTTACGGCAGCAAGCTGATCATCTGCTGACATAGAAGAATGATAGGGAACAGACTATACCACACCACCTCTCATGATACGACCTCCACTTCTTCTCCCCGGCACCCAAGCGTTCACTCCCCCTAACAGTGAGCAGTGTGACACATGGTTTGTGTTCTCATGCTTACCAGTCTCCCCAGCATGAAAAAAGTAAGGCAATTTGAATCCGCGGGAGTATGGAATAGTCAGGGCATCCTTCAGTTCCCACAGAGAGTGTCCTTCATCCTCATACCCAACCTGGCGAGAATAAAGATGTTTCTGAACATGTTCCGGAGAGCCATTAGTCTTTGGCTTCAAACTACCCTATGGTGCTATCAGAAATTCCATTACTGTATTGCCATTTTTTGGTAAGCAGATCCTCCCTGGGTGAAAACCAGCACAGTTCCATTGACTTCCATAGAGCTATCCCGGTCTGCACCAGCCAGAAGACTCTCTCTGAAAAGTTTAGGTCATACACACGTTTTTAACAAGAGCACAGTGCAGCCAGTAAGGATGCTAGTGCACATTGCTGCTCCAGCCTCTGTCCACAGGGAGTTCGGACCCCCCACAGACAGAGGCTGATGCTGTGAAGCAGCCTCTGCCCGCAGCAAGCCAGCCTCCCCTGCCCCCCCACACTGCTGCCTAAATAGAGGCAGCAGCGCGGGAAGGGGGCAGGCGGCATCACAGAGCCGGTGCTGGGGAACTGGCTTTTAAGCTGGCTCCCCCCATCACCACCTCCTGCTCCCCCCTCTTGTTACCTCTGATAACAAGGAGGGGGGGATGCAAGTAGAGAACTAAATTAACTGATAAGCCTATGCTTAATGGTTAATTGTCTAGTTGACTACTCGTTCACATCCCTACTTTTAGATACTGTGTTTGGTGTTAGGAAGAAAGATAATTTATATCCCATTTTTTTCTGAGGTAGTTTCATTAGAGCACTCCTCCTCCTCTGTGTCAGTCCTGAATTGTGATGGCCAGCACAGTCCTGCACTATCACCAAGTAGGTGGCATTCTTTCCTCTGAGTAAAGATTTGGTAACATATCTGCAGAATCTCAGGAGACACTGCACTGAATTCCTGATTAGACCAGAGATCAACTTGTGTACACTGAAGATCCCACTGCATTTTCTACAAGATTTAGCAGTTTCCTGGCCGAATTCCAACTTCAGCAACTGCAGCTTGCCCACCTCGATTTCACAGGCAGTTTAACTTAAAGAAATTATTTTTCACTTCACTTCCTAAATGTAGTTACAGCTGTGAGGCATTCTATGACTACTTCACCCCGGAGGTGGGTGCCCTGCAGAGTGGCTGATGCCGGTGCAAACAAAGTTATTTGGGATCCTGCAGGATGAAAGACAGTGGTGCAGCCTTTCAACAGCTTGCTTTGCTGCTCTTTCCCCTCTGAAACCCCCTCGTGCCAATGCTCACAACTCAGTCCTTGTACTATTAAATGCATAACCAAGTAAGAAATACAAAGATACCAGGTCAAATCCCGCCAAAGTATCCGGGAACGTGATGCGGAGTTCCATGGCCTTAAAGATGGCTTTTTCAATCACATTAATGTTCTGCTTTCTGAAAACCAAGGGACAAAGGAAGGTGCTGATGCTCATTTCCATGGAACCAGTTTCTTAGGTTCTACCTGTATTATGACCAGAAGCCTTAAGGGAATAGTCAGTATAAAAAAAAGACATAAATGCCTAGGAAAAGCCCAAATGACTGGAGTTAACCAGCATAATGCACTCCATTTGGGACTAATTGGCCTATCTACCTTCACTGTATCAACAGGCCAGCGAGGGAGCACAGCAGCTTGTATAGATAACATGCTCTGTGTAATATTTTGCTGGACTTTTTGCATTTTAATTGTGTTTTAAAATTAACCCACTCTAGATCAGAGGAGTCTATTGGATTCAAATGTATAAAAAGGCTTCTGGGAAGGCAGCATTTGAAGGAGCTTTGAAATATACAGCTGTGTTGCTGTTGCTCCGGCATCCACAGAAATAGATGATGCATCAAGACTCAGGGACAGAAAATGTAAGGCTTTAAGAAAACACACTCACTTCTCACACCCACAGAAACAGTCTCCTACTCATTTCATTGTCACACCCTTCAGATCAAGAATAATCACTTTTCCATACACTCTACACATCATCTTTTCTAACCCACCCCAATCATCTTACATGTACACATACTCACTTTGATAAACTGCAAACATTCATCCTTGGTCATTTCCCTATGCAGGTGTTTATATGCTGAAAGTTCTCCAGCAGTTAATCCTCTACACCTCACTACACCTGGAAGCAATGCTATGGGGTTCACTTCCAGAGTCTCTCAGCTGTACAACTCAACTGATCCTGCCTGAATGGCAACATGACTGTTTATGCATAGAACACTGCTACCCCTCACCCCAAGCAAGTAGCTTCTACCTGTGTGCAGTAAATATAATTTTTGCTCCAATAAAATCAGGGTGATCCTTAACAAACTGTCTTGTCACCTCCTGATACGTTGCCACAGACCAGGATTCATTGTACTCGGTCCCATCCAGTTCATACACCTGTGGGAAGATTAAGCGCATGCAAAAACCCAAAAACATTAGACAGAGGATGTTCTGTGATTAGTGAGGAGAAAGAAGTGACACTGCTAAATTCTGAAGGAAAGATGAAACAATTCTGAAGTACTGTAGTCTGTGGCTCAAATTAAAAATAGCAGGTTTATAAGGCTGGAAATTCAAAATGGGTCCAGTGCCAAGAAGAAAAAGAAGAAAAGTATCAGCAGGTAAATTGTTTAGGATACCTTTTTTTGCTCCCTTATAAAGCAGCAAGCACTGGCAAACACTTTGCTTTCTAACCATGCCATAAAATAACCTGGCTTCTTAACAACATATATGTTAACCAAGTGCTTTGGAGTTCAAGGAGTCTCAGGAAGAACATGAGAGCTTGCTACAGAGCACCTCAAGTATTTAAGAACTGGTGCACCTACATGTTTGGTTGCCTATCACTGATGGCAGGAGCATGGCAAGAATAAAGGGAGGATTGGTTTTACAGTGAAGGTACTAGACTGGAATTCAGAATATTGAGGTTCAATTGCCATCTCTGTCAAGGATTTCCTCAGCAACTGTGGGCAAGTCAGTTAATCCTTCTATGCCTCCAGCTTCCTATCTGTAAAATGGAAAGAATACCACTTTATTTGTCCTAGCTAGTTAGTTTGTGAGCGCTTCAGCACAGGGACAAGGTACAGCGCTTTGCACAATGGGGCCCCAATTTTGGTTGAGGCATCTACACAGTACCATAATAATAATAAAAAGCACTGTTCAGACTTTTTCACAGGCAGACCCTGAAATCCAGCTCCATCCACCACTCTCACTTTGCCTTTTCCTTCCCTCTCATTCCATCTCTTCATCTCCCTGCTCTCCTTCTCCACTCTGTCCTTCATCCGGTTCTCTGTGCCTTTCTCTTTGTTCTCCTGCCCCCCTCTGCCTTATATTCATCTGACTTTCTCCCCTCTGCTCTGACTAACCTGGGCCTCTCTTGCATTCTAACCACCACCTTCACAGACACAAGAAGCCAAGTGGGATTTTGCACATGATCAAACAGGACATTTTCCATGACCACAGGCAAGCCAAGACTTTACACAGCTGGCTTGGCAAACACAGCTGTATTTTGAAGGCCTTTCTACAATGTATGCTGGTTTCCAATCCCACCTTTAATTTACTTTGTTATAGTATCAGTCTCTGGTTTGTTTCATTGCAAAGATGGCGTTTACAATTAACAGATACTGTTTGTTGCCCAAGCCCTACAGAGGAGTCTGTAGCAGCAGAGGTGTCAGTCTGCCCCTTTGCACCCTGTCCATATTTACCATAAAGTTTAGTTGAGAGTGATAGGTAGAGACAGGCCAGAAAGCTATGCTACAAGTGCTGGCCTCTTTCCAATAAAGAGCTTTCTTCCCATTCTCCTCCCAAGTACAATTTTTTCCATCTGAGCTCACTGGCTGTCTGGTCAATGAAGGGTATTGCTGCTTTTAGCATCGCAGGCATATTTGGCTAGTCTACCTCTGCTCAGTGGGCCCATTTCTATGTTGACGCTGCTAGACAACAAAAGCATTGTGACATTGCAACTGTTTTCTTTTCCCAGCTGCCACAACAACAGACATTAGGGACAAGTAAATCAAGCAAAATTAGCCAATCACCATCCTCCACAAAGCAAGGCACACAAATCGGTGTCATTTTTATTTCCCCACTCAAATGTTCATGCTGGTAGCAGGTGCCAAAATGCCTGCTCTGGTGACACTGTGGCTGAGCTGGGAACACTTCTCTAAGTGAGGTGACTCAGTCTCTGTATTCACATCCGCACCTGCCTTACTACTAAAGCAGATGCTAATGAGGGCATTACTTAAAACCAATTGTAGTGATGGTGTGTGTGATACAGACACCTAGCAGTGCGAGCTGAACTGACACCAGCACCCATTTCATGTAGTCCATTAGATAGCAATGATTTATAGTCCATGCCAAAGTAGTCTGGGGTGAGACTAGAAACCTAGATGCTAAAATGGGTCTCTCAGTCACAGGACTCTATCTATTCAAGGGCAAGCCATGCCTACACTCCATTGCAAAACCTCTGGATTCTGTGTCCTGGTGGGACCGATTGGAAATTACGCAGCCGTTTTATTAACTTTTTCTTTATGTGGAGGTTTTTATTGTTTGAAACGTGACAATGAGTGGCTGCCTCATTTATTTTGATATTCAATTTTATTTGTTTCACAGCGCTCCTGCATTTTCAGTGTGTTGCAGATTACGGTATTGACAACGTGGCGACACTGTAAAGTTGTCAAGGTGACGCTGGGGGCAGTCAGGACTTTTGGCACCCAGGAAGTCATGTCAGGCAGTTTGGGATTATGGGGTAAGCATACTGGTTACAGGTGATAATCAGTGAAAATACCTGACAGTTTAAATGTCAATGTTATTATCCTTAGGTTCCAGTGTTAACTGAAAAGAAAGAAGTTCACAACTTTCAGAGGTATTGTTTCAGGGCAGTCTACACTTTCTGGAGACAACACTGCATCAGTTTGTGCTTCTGAGCTTATCTCTATGAAGACAAGACACACAAAACCAAACAGGTCAGATTTGGAGCACCATTCTGCAGCAAGGGACACAGCAAATTCCATAGCCCTCCAGCTGGGGTTCACTGGTTGTTACCTACAGGCAAGATTTTGACTGGCATGTCTCAAGGAGTTTACTAGCAAGGCAAATAACCTGAAGTGTCATGGACCTGACCATACACACTAGCAGCTGCCAAGCTCTCACTTGCTGAGCCAAAGGATGACACAGTGGTTTACAGTTCTGGTTTCCCTGAGAAGACTGTCATACCAAGTTCCGAGCAAAGAGCTTTCAAATGAAGCAGATTTTTCCACCCCCATCTGTGCAAAGGTCTGAATCTAAATACAAAACAGGGCTGGAGAAAAGTTAGAAAACAAGGTACTTTGTATATAATATTAGAGAAGCGAAAAAGTGTGTACCGGTGGCAATAAAGCTCTTATCTCGACATACTGTACGTTATCCTCATAGAGCTCCAACAGCCCCTGATAGAAATAGGCCTTGAACACAGGTGCATAGCAGATAAGGCCGGAAGCAGTGACAAAGATATTCTCAAATCTTCTCCAGATGCTAGCCTGTGTTAGGTATGTCAATTCAGGGTTGTCAGTCACCAGGGTTAGGTTCCTCAGCAAACTAGAGAAAGAGAAACAGGACAGCGGGATGTAGGAGGGTACACAATATGAGTTCACAGCGCTGTATCAAGGAGGCACAGAATAATATAATTCTTTCAGTTTAGATACAGGCCTTCTTCCCACCAAAGGCCAAGTTGTATGCACATGGAGATCCACCATCCACCAGCTGCCTCAGAGGTGGAGTGGGAGAGCTCTTCTTCTGCATCCACAGTGCTATGCCCTATGGTTTAGGTCACATACCAGAAGGGAAGGGACAGGAAGAAACATCAAGAACAGTGTCTCATCCAATGGGGGCCCACTTCCTGACTGGAGCCTCTAGGCATTACAGTACAAATACTTTTCCAATTTAAACTACACAGGGGATTATTTTGAAGTAATTGCTTTCTGCCTCGCAAATTATACACAGGTTAACAATCTAACCTTGCAAATATAGCTTTCATCTCCATCACCTTAATTACCATTATTGGGCCCTCAGTTCTATGCTTTACCACTTCCAACAGGGTAATAATCTCCAGACATGAAGAGGTGGCATTGTTTCAATATCACACCCTCACTAAACATGTTACTTTTCTTAATGTCAGAAAGGAACTAAAAAGTGATTTTTGAATCAATAGAACAAAATGGCTATAAAAAAAAAAAGCTTTTGCTCCTACTGAACCAATGTGGCTACTCCATTATACCAATCCAAAACTCATAATTTGCCAATGTCAGCAACGCATTTGATTTTTCAGATTTGCCACCAGGGAACCAATTGGCATGGCTCAGTTCCTGAATACTGAGATGGTATTCTATTTATTCTGCAGATCTTTTCTGAGCATATGTTTCCTCAGCTAAAGCACAGAGGCACCAACTAGTAGTAACAAGGGGAATGTGGTGGAAACAGAGAGAACTTGATTATCTTGCAATTACCATGAGCAGCTGCAGGCAATTCTACTTGAATTTACACTGCAGTAATATTTATCCTCTAAACAGCTCCAATTATGGACCCAGGGTGATCACTTTTCCTGTGGCAGTAACTCTCAAAGTTATCATTAGTTTATCAAATGTTCAAGCTGGAGGTGTAAAATCAAAATAGCAATGCAACTGGTGAATAAGTTCATATGGGGATGGAAAAACTGTAGGAATTACAGCAAATTATATCCAAGTGGGAAATAGCTGGATGCATAAAAGCTGACAGTCTTATCAGTCTGAGTAGGTCTGATTTTATCTAATATTAGAAGCTAAGTAGGTTTGAGCCTGGATAGTAGTTGGATGGAAGATCACCGGAGACTACCCTCATGGCATGTTGCTTTTCTTTGATAACTGTGACTGTTCTTTAATGCTATTTTATGTGTGATGTCTTCCCTGGTGGTTTAATGACAGTGCTCCGCTATGTTATATAGAAGAGTTGGCTATGATTCACTCTTATCATCTTGTGCCAAGAGGCATTGATGTCTGGAATTAAAAGTCACAGTCCCACTTCTATTAGATGTGATCTTGTCTAACCTCACAAACAAGCAATGCTGGGCCTGGTCAGAAGGTGGAACAGGAGACATCAAAAGGATGACCATAAAATGGAGTCTGTTCACCAGGCATCCTGTACACTGGGATGCTTTTTTAGTCACTAAGGGCATGTCTACACTGCAGGGCAAAAGTAGAATTAAGCTACGCAACGTCAATTGAGTAGCTGAAGTCAAAATAGCTTAACTCGACTTTTGGCGCTGTCTCCACAGCAGGAAGTCAAAAGAAGAACACTCTTCCTTCGACTTCCCTTACTCCTCGTGAAATGAGGGTTACAGGAGTCAGAGTGAGAAGTCCTCCATTATTTCGAAATGTATAGATGCGCATTTTGTTATTTCGAAATAACGTCAGTTATTCCGAAATAACGCTGCTGTGTAAACGTACCCTTAAGGAGCCCTTTGCTGTGGTTCTGGCTGCACTACTTCTTCACTTTTATTCATTTGGAGGGTTGTTTAAAATTTGTAAAAGCAAAATTATATACAAGTGACATTCGTGCCACGTTAAGGATGTGCTTTTAAATGCACAAGAGTTGGGGAAGGGGGAGGATTCAGAGTTAAGGTTTCCACAACAACTTTATCTCTCTCCTCTTGTGCATGACAACAAGGCCTTTTGTTCCATTATTACACAACCCTAGGCAACACAAGACCCTGTTCAGGAAACAAGACAATGAAATGGAAAGGACCTGAACCTTAACCAGGGAGGCATATACACAGTAGTCCCTATTACTGCATGCAGTGGCTTCTGCTTTTCAGACGTTCCGGGGAGCACTGAGTGGTGACATTGGAGCATCACCCTAGAAACCAGGAATGCAAGCCTCCAAAGCATCTCTTTGCTAGCTTATCTATCTGAGTTCAGCTGGAGACTAGCCTCAAGTAGAGAGGGCGTGCTCCTGCTCAGTGGGGGAGGGTGGAAGGATTTTGTGTGGGAAGAACCTGGACTGCATAGGAAGCCTCTAGGAAAACAGACGCAGAGTCCCAGTTTAAGCAAACTTCCTTCCCCCCCTCCAGACTGAAGGGAAATTATTCTCAAAATGCAAAAGGTCAGCTGAGAACACCTGCCTGGAGGTTGAGGCCTGGCGTTTGTTCCTAGCAGGTATAGAAACACTGAAGGAGAACCTCAGGGTGGGTCAAAAGACCATGTGTGTCTATTCATGCGACCATGCATAGTTTACTTCTAGATAAGGACCAGTTTGCATTTATTTATCAAAGCACTTTTTCCATAGATATTCCTGGGCATAAAGCCTTCTTCAATAAATGTGTGCAATACTCTTTTTCCTATGTATATGGCCCTTTACACAGATTCTCATATGTATACCCTGTTGTGCTTATGTAGCTAGTGCTCTTGTGTTAGGACTGGTAATAAGACACCAAAATCCCTACTAAAAATTAATTGTAACCTTTTTTACAAATTCCCCTTCTCTTGGGACTAATTATTCATATGTATAACTGTTAAGACGTAAATAATCTCAGAGGGGTAGCTGTGTCTGTAACTTTTAAAACAGTGAATAGTTGTGTGGCACCTTAGAGACTAACAAAAATATATACAGGGCATCCCTGCTATAAGTCGCCTCGGTATACATCCGTTCCACACTAAAGTCATTGACGCTTGTAGGAACAGATGCGTTATAAGTCCTCCCATTCCCTGCTCTTAAGTTGAGCAAAAAAAACCCCAATTTGTGCAAATGGAAATCAGCCGCAGGAAAAAAAATTCCCCACTTTAAGTTGTTTCGCTATAAGTCCAAGTTTTTAGAATGTATCTTGGACTTATAGAGAGGACGGCCTGTATAGTGTAAGATATAGTCTTCTTAAACCCTTGTACTCCGAGTGGAGCATAGGTGATCCATTCTTAATAACATGCCACTCAGTTGGCCAACTCTTTGCCACAAATAACTTATTAAGACAAATCTGGGGTTTGCTGAACACAAATCACATTTTCAGATGATTCTCTTGGGCAAAAAACCCCAAGTCAGTGGTTGGAAAGAGTTAGAAAGAGTTGGAAAGAGTTAGAAAGACACTGCCTGGATCATGTGTGATCATGTACTGAACAATGCTATTGCAATACATAGGCACAAGGGGGCAAAGTTACAGAAGTCCTGCAAAAATTTTGCTTCTTTATTGTGTAGAATGAAGGCCTGAAAAGTTTGTTTGCTTAGTTTTAAAAGACTTATTTTCTGCTTGTTTTCTATTTTGTCTGGGTCCCTACACTTGCATTCATCTCTGTAGTATCTGAGTACCCTTCCAGTGATATATTAAGCAACAGGATGAAAACTGTCACGTGGTTCATTTTCTCTCGCATCCTCTTTCCAAGGGAGAATTACAAGGGCAATGACGTTTTGGTTTGGTAACATACACTCTGTTCTGAAAAAAACAAGGAGCCCTGTGGCACCGTAGAAAGTAACAGATTTCAGATTTATTAGGGCATAAGGTGTGTGTGTGTGTGTGAGCTCTTTCACCTTAGGAATATAACTTTGCTTCCCTGAATGTCCCTGAGCATAGTTATTGTGAGCATTCAACTGCAGCGTTAAAGGTATTGGATATTTAACATAAAAGTGCTTCCAAAATGTTAATCGTTGGAATTAAACAGGGGAAAATTTTGTAAAATGTTTCTAAACTACCTGACCATGAACCTCTATCCCTCTCTGTTGCACGGCCTTCAGTCTTTTGCAATATCACCACTTCACTAGCTCACCAGCCCCCACAGAGTACTCTAGGATCAAGTCAGACAAGACCTGAATTTCTAATATGAAAAACAAACAGGAAAAAAAAGCTGGAGGAAGGGGACTAATGCACACTCTTCTAGGGCCTTTCTACATTACCAAGCAGCAAACAAAAATATAAAAACATATCCATTTAAATTTGCAGATCACCCTTAAACACAGGCCTCATTTCAGAAATAGCATGGAGGGAGAGGCAAAGGGCACATCTAGACTACGTGGCTCCGTCGACGGAGCCATGTAGATTAGGATTGTAGACAAAGGGAAATGAAGCGGCGATTTAAATAATCGCCGCTTCATTTAAATTAAAATGGCTGCCACGCTGTGCCGATCAGCTGTTTGGCGGCACAGCGCTGTAGTATGGACGCTCCGCGGTCAACATCAAAGGCATTTGTCGACCTTCCTGTTATGCCTCGTGGGATGAGGTTTACCGGGGAGGTCGACAAATGCCTTTGATGTTGACCGCAGAGCGTCCAGACTACAGCGCTGTGCCGCCAAACAGCTGATCGGCACAGCACGGCAGCCATTTTAATTTAAATTAAGCAGCGATTATTTAAATTGCCGCTTCATTTCCCTTTGCCGACTAAACAAATCTACATGGCTCCGTCGATGGAGCCATGTAGTCTAGACGTGCCCAAAGTTGTGTCAGCATGTAGAACATTATATCTGCATACATTATATCCTGCAATGGCGGAGGGAGAGGTATGCAGGAGGTAGACCTATGTAAAGCTGTTGGGGCGTAACTGCCTTTCTTGGCCCATTGCAAATGAAATCCCTACTTTTAGGAAGTGGTCTTATCTTCATAACCACATTTTATAATTTTTAGAGGGAGGCTGTTGTAGTAACTTGTCTTACCCACAACTCTTTTAAACTTGAAAATAAACAGTTTGATTGAGGGATTGTTTGCTTTGTCTGTTTCCAGTCCTTCACTCCACTTTCACATGGAAAACTAGTGGAAATGGGAAGAGCCCCTGGAAAACACTTTCACCTTTCCCCTCACTCTTGCTGATCCTCCACATGTTGTATGTAAGAGAGCCTGGACCTTCCCCAGATGTCATATGCCGTTGACATATATTTGCAGCCACCCAACTAATCATCGGTTCCCACCCACTCATCCACCCAACATCTCTCCTTCTTCCTGTCAATGCTTAGGGGCAAATAGAAGGAAGGGAGGTCACTTGTGGTGCACACGTTCAAGGGACTGGGAACATTTCCAGAAACTGAGAGGTGGAGCAGATTGGGGTTCGTTCCTGGCAAGAGACCAACTCCACCATTGCCAGAATTCCTCCTCAAATCCCAGTTTAGCATCCAGAGAGAAGAGATCAAAATAGAAGGTGGAGGAGCTCCATGATGCAGTGTCTGTGATCATGTGCCTGGACTTTATATGGGGATATTGCATTACATTGTCTTGTGGTGATGGACACATTAAGGGCAGTGGGGCAGTACAATCTGGTGGATAAACCACAGCGCTGGGTTTCAGGAGACCTGGGTTTTCTTCTTGCCTCTGCTTCTGGGTGAACTGGGCAAGTCACTTTACCTCCCTGTGCCTGTCTCCATCCCCCTACCTCCCATTCTCTTGTTTATTTAGATTGCTTCTTTGGGGTAGGAACTGTCTCTTACTGTGGGCTTGTCTACACTTAAAACATTACAGCAGCGGTGCTGCACTGCTTCAGTGTAGACATGGCCTATGCCAACAGGAGGGGGCCTCCCATCTGCATAGGTAATCCACCTCCTTGAGAGGTAGTAGTTAAGGCAATGGAAGAATTCTTCTGTTTACCTCGTGCTGTCTACACTCGGTTTAGGTCTGTGGAGGTTTCCTACCCTGAGAGACATATCTATACCCATGTAAATTCCTAGTATAGACCAAGTCTATGAGTCTGTACAGCACCTAGTATAATGGGGCCCTGAGCTGAGCTGGGGCCTCTAGATGTTACTGTAAAACAAAAGCTAAGGGGAAACTGAATGGAAACAAGAAGTCTCCCTAAAAGGAGTGCATGTGCCCAAGTAGGCTGCTAGCAGGTGGAGTCAAGCATGCCATGGAGGGCCCTCTGCAATGGCGCTTCTCCACCCTTATTCCTATAAAGAGAGTTCTCTTGACTAGACCTGGAGGGAGAATCTGTATTGTGTGCAATGAAACAGAATGGGGGGGGGATGCTTGAGGGAGATTCCTTAGAACACCCTGAAACATCCAGGGCAACTGCCTCTATTCAGGCATTTCAAAAGGAGACCTCATGCAAATCTCATGTCTATTATTTCTCTCCCTTTCCCAGGAGAGGCAGAGGAGGTCTGGTGTCGTGGTCTCCCTTTTCCCTACTCCCACTGGAACAGAAGGAGCCAGTCTTCCCTCTAGAACAGAGGTGGCCAACTTGAGTCTCTGGAGCTGTGTGCAGCTCTTCAAAAGTTAATATGCAGCCCTGGAGGTACAGGGGCCAACTTTGAAACGTGCTGGTGGGTGCTCACAGCTCAACCTCTGGCACAGCCCTGTCCTCACTGCACTCCAGGGGCTGCTGACATTACTGTGACTCTTTGACAATGTTGATTGGTAAATTCTGTCTCCTTTTCAGACTCAGGTTGGCCACCCCTGCTCTAGAAGAACTTGACAGAGAGGGTACTTGCTGCTGGAAAACATCTGCGTATCCCATGAGACGCTCAGGCGGCTGCTAACCTTACTGACAGGCTAGCCTGGGAGCCCTAGAAACTCTCTGCCAGGCACCATTTCCTCTTTCTGCTCCCCTTTCTGATTTCCTCAGTTTGCTGACATCACATCTCACCAGCTGAGGAGGAAGGGGTGGTCTGAGGTACCTCTGCACTCTCTAGCCTAGCGATGGGCAACCAAGACTAGAGAGTGGGACTCATGAGTAGCCCTCCTTTGTCTCAGGGGGCTATATGATTGCCAGTGGTGGACAACCTGAGGCTCACGGCCCACTGGGGTTCCACCTGTGGCCTGTGCACCCTTTCTCTGCCCCCTTCCCCCACACACCTCTCACACACTGGGGCACTGGACCCCACACTTCCTACTCCCCACCTCAGCACTTTCGGAGAGCCGTGAATTGACGGATTCATGCTCCATCCCTGCTCCTCCCCCTCCCTCCTGGAGCTTGAACAGCTGCAAACAGCTGATTCCTGGCACTCTAGCTCTGGGAAGGGGAGAGAGGAGCCGGGAGGGAGTGCGAATCATCGGATTCATGGTGCTCCGAAAGCTGCTGGGAGGGAAGAGGAGAAGTAGGAAGTGTGGGACTCCAGTGCCCCAGTGAGCGAGAGGCACATGAGGGAGAGTGGCAGATGGAGGTGCGTGGGCTTCAGGTGAAACCCTACTGGGCTGCATGCTGCCCACAGGTTTGCAGGTTGTCCACCCGAGCTCTAGCCCAAGAGAAGGCAGAAGTCTCCTGTTCTGCTTAAAGCAGAGGGGAGAGGTACACTAACTAGTAGTTTAATGCTTGGTTATCACCTCAACCTGAACTATCTCCCAAATCTTTAATACTCCACTCAAGCTCATCTGAAGAAGTGGGTTTTGCCCATGAAAGCTCATGATATATATATATATATTTAGTCTCTAAGGTGCCACAGGACTACTCGCTGTTTTTAAAGTTACAGACTAACATGGCTACCCTTCTGAGGGTATGTCTACACTACAGAGATTTGTCGGAAAAATGGCTGTTTTTCTGACAAAACTTGAGGAACGTCCACACTGCAGTTGCATTCTTCCGCAAGAAAATAGAAAGAACAGAAGGGTTTTTCCGGCATTGGTAATCCTCTTTCTACGAGGAAGAAGCCTTTTTGCGAAAGAGCTCTTTTGGAAAAAGGCGTGTGTGGATGGGGAAGAGGGAATTCTTTCGGAAGAAGAGGAAAGAGGAAAAAGCACAGGTGCCCTGGTGGCCACTCCGTCCATTGCAATCACAGCTTATATGCCAGAGAGTGTCCATTCAGTCTGGATGCTCTCTTTTGAAACAGCAGATCACTTTTTCGATGCGCTTTGGCAGTGTGGATGCTCTCTTTCAGAAGAAGTTTTTTTGGAAGATCTCTTCCGGAAAAAAGCTTCTTCCAAAAGAAGCCTGCAGTCTAGACATAGCCTGAGACTTTTATTCCATTCCAAGGTATCTTCCAACTGATAAGTGATCAGTGCCATAAGGAGCAAACAATCTCTGTGTACATCACTTTTTGAAAACCCTACACTGAAAAGCCATTTAGATTGGAAAGTCAAGCACTCAAAAATTAGGAAAAGCCCGAATTAAGGTTGCACGTGCACATGCATTATGGGAAAGTCTTTCATTACAAGATCACATGCTATTTTTTCCACAGGAAACTTGCCTCATTCAGTACACAGGCTAGACAGTGCATTTCCTAACATATGCATGGCTTGTGACAGCGTGTTTGCGTGTGTGTAAAATGCAATTTTAAAGTGAGAGTGTAGCTTCCAGAGCAGCCACCCCAGAAGAACAGTGGGCTAGAATGACCTTGCAAGAGACACATCCTGTTAGAAGCCAACCAGCAAGCAAAGAATAATAGTGCTACAAAGCTCCAGCGTGCCTCAGACCATTGCTCACACACCTGTTATCGAACTCACTGACGTTGTGCAGCTGCTTCCGGTACGTCTCTAGCAACATCCACTCTGAGCAATTTGGCGGTGCTGGGCTGGGTGGGTGAGGCTTGGCAAATCTAAACTGAACAGTACCCACACGGGTGAAGCAGATGTAGCAATCAGGCAGATAGGTGGCATTGTGCACCAGCCAGTCCACGCTCAACATGGCATAGTCGTGCAGGTGTAAGACAGCACCTGTGGGGGAAAGGGCAAATGTAACAAGGAAGGGCCGCTGAACCCAAGGGAAGGTAGGGTTAACAGGGTGACAATTAAATCCACCCACGTGGGCATGGTCTGGAGGATCTCAGAGAAACAGGCATGAGCAGCTCCCATAGCAGCAAGACTGCACACCTGCCCTGCCTCCCCTGTGTGAGACACAGATGGCACATTCCACATCAAACACAGGGCAGGCAGAGTGTGGTGGCTCAGGTTGAGGGGGGGTGGGGAATCAATAGGGAGCTCTACGCTCTACTTCTCCACTGGGATGGAAAATGCACTGAGTTATTAAAGGTCTTTCAGACACACTTCACTGTGAGAGAGCTGGCTCACACTCCACTGATTTAAAGAGGAACTTTCACACTAAGCAGCACTTTACAACACATCCTATTTAACAGACAGACCTAAACCAAATACCTGGATCCAGATGTGAATTTTTCATTTAGTCCCTATTTTTACAGTGGGCCAGCCCAAACCCTCAGATATTGACATGTTGGGGAATTTTGGGGTCAGAAAAGAAAGCTCTGTTCACCTCTACTACTTAAAGTAACACATACATTTTTGTCCTGTATTCACAGATTCCAAAGCCAGAAGGGATCATTATGATAATCTAGTCAGACCTCCTATATAACACAGGCCGTAATTCCTAGAGGATGCCTTTTGGAAAAACATACAATCCTGATTTTAAAATTGTCACTGATGGAGAATCCTCCATGATCCTTAGTAAATTGTTCCAATGGCTAATCACCTTCTCTAAAATTTACATCTTATCTGCTGCTGGCCATCACCACTTGCCTTTGAGATGTACCACTATCCTTCAATAGATTCGCAACTGACAGAGCTTTTACTGTGACAGCCCATGGAGTGTGAATCTCATTCTCCTCTCACACACAGTTCAAACCATCCCTCTGCATTGTCAGATACCACCCTAGAATTTTCCTTTTCTAGAGATTTTTAAAAAAATGTTGTTAGCTCTTGTGTAAAACTTCCCTTTTTAAAAGATGCTGTGGAATCTGGATTTTTTTGGGTATATATGAATTTGTGTATCACAGCAGTTTGACTGTGGATTTCCCCGAACTCCTTGAGTGTCAGAAAGCACTTTATAAACACAATAATTACATTATTAGAGTACTAGCACATTTACTCAGCGTTGCTCGGGTCCTTAACTCGATTAAGGTGTGTTTGATTTTTTTGGAAAATAAAAGGAAAACGTACATGCTCTATTTAAATGATTTTTCAAAAATAGAGTTTTATTTTTATGAAGTTAATTTTTATTTTGGATTTATTTAAAAAAGGGAACTGTAAACATTTCCATGTAATTGTTTTTAGTACATTTTTTAAAAATGGAAATTCTGTCAAGTGTATTTTTTTCTTTATCCCTATAAACTCTTATCTCCCCAGACAGAGTCAGGAATGCAGCAAACTGTGGACTTTCCCCTCGCTCCCTGACAGTGACAAAGGGGAACAGCCAGCAACATCCCCTTACAAATCTAGGGGGGTGAGAGCTTTAGCCAGCCCCTTTCCTAAAGGATGCCTGGAGGGTTAGAGGCTCAGGGCTGGGGCAGTCCCAGATGAAGGGGGGCATGCCCCCTAGCCAGCCCCTTTCACCTGCCTGGTGATTCTGTCTCTTTTCTGTATGGTTTTATGAGAAGCAGTCCCATTCCAGGCATATCCCATTTTCCTAGCACAACCAAACCATTACCTTGCTTTAAGTTATGATAAGAGGAAGCTGTATTATGTGGTCCTCATTTTTACCATTTAGGGCAGGGTGGGAAACCTACAATCTGGGGGCCGGATCAGGCCCCTGGCTTGTCTGGATCTGGCCCCTGAAGCTTAGGGCTTCCCTCCAGTATTGGGGAGCCTAACCCTAACCCAGACCCACCATCCCAGCCCACTCCTGCACCCATCTGCTCCTGAACCGCTCTCCTGCCCAGACTCCTTCACCCCCAACTCCACTTCTGTATCCTACCTCTCCAGCCCTCCCACCAGCAGCCCGCTCCTGCACCCTACCAGTCTCCTAGACCCACCAACCCACTCCTGTACTCTCGCTCGTGCCCAGACTCACACCCCAAGCCTGCTTTCCGGCAGCCCCCTCACACACTGAACCCCTCATTTTGGCCCCACTTCAGAGCCTAAAGGGCCTACAAAATCTACTAAACTACCAATCTACCCCTTACCCCCGCAGGTTCTGTTGTGTGAGGGGGATGTGAGGAGTGTCTTTCTTCTTTTCAGTTGGGGGCCATGTCAGTAAGGTTTTTGTTGTTGTTATTTGGGGGTTTTTTGCTTCTCAATTTTGTGCAGCCCCTGACCAATTTTTGTGTGGGTCAGTGGCCCTCAATCCAAAAAGTTTCCCCATCCCTGGTTTAGGAAGAGCTCTTGAACAAACAGACCAACAAACAGACAGACAAACTCTCTAAAATATATATAGTAGATTTGACTTAAAGAAAACCTGACTTAGTTCTTAGGATGAAAGACTGCAGGTCAGGAGATCTTGGCTCTATTTTAGGCTCTGCTACACATTTGTGTGCATGACTTTGGACAAGTTTCAAAAGCACTCTCTGATTTTACATGTCCAATTTTAGATGGCCTGGCTTTCAAGGTGATGAACAACCACAATTCCTGACTCAAATAGAACTATGGTGGTTTAGCACCTTTGAAAAAGCAAGCCCCAGCAAGCTAAAGTTGGGTCCTCAAAATTTAGACAGCACTTTTCATGCCTCAGTTTCCTATATGCAGTCTGGAGGTAATTTTACAATTTAATAGTTGTTTTACCATAATGGTCAGAGGTTCCACTCTTGTTTGGGGCCACAATATGCTGTGCCCTTTAAAAATAGAGACATAATCCCTTTCACAAAGGACTTACAATAAATACTGTAAAGAAGCTACAGAAGATTCTCTAATTTTTGAAAAGCCATTCAAGATCCTCTGTAGAACCGAAAAGAGTTAAACATTTTTCTTGCCATTTTTTTCAGGAAACTAAAACACTTATATTTTTAAACCTCAAATTCCCTGCTATTTGATTCAGCAGTGAAGGGATATTGGTGAGTTCAACATCTCAGTTATTTCTGTGGTAACCAATCATGATGCCATAAACCCCAGAGTCTGAGATCACGGCAGGCACAAACTAGGGACGAGGGAGATGGCTCTTAGCCAGACAAAAGCAACAGACCAATTCAGAATGGTGGGAGCAAAACTGTTTCCTTTTTGTATAAATGCTCTCTCCACCAAATTTCCCCAGAGCAAGACTCTGCCTTTCACCCCGACAGCCGGATTGAAAGGTCCCAATCATGGGACCTTGCATCTAGAACAGTCTGAAAGGAGAATGCATTGCACCAGAGCAGTGTTTCTGAAAGTGAGCCCCAGGCCCGCTATGAGAAAGCCACTAGCAGGCCCACACCGCTTTGTTTATCTAAAGGGTCTGTAGCCACAGAGCCTCACAGCTCCCCTTTTCTCCAGTTCACTGTTTCCAGCCAAGGGGAGCTGTGGGAAGTAGCATGGCCTACTTAGGAGAATGGGAAATGGAGAATGGGAGCCAAGGGGAGCTGTGAGGCTCTGTGGCTACGGACCATTTAGGTAAATAAAGTGGCACAGGCCAGCTAGAGGCTTTCCCAAAGCGGGCCCAGCCCACTATGAGAAACACTGCACCAGAGGGAAGTGTGTTCTCAGGTTTCACAGTGAAAGCCTTCTGTCCTCACCTAGAAAAGGAAACCTAATTAAAATACTTTTCACTGCATCAGGTTGAGAAGTGGATGGGTAGAGAAAGTCAGTCAGTTGAGAGTCAAGGCCTTCAGATTTCAAATGCATTTAATTCCTTACTTCCCACACTGAATTGTCAAGATCATAGCAAATTCAGAGAGCAAGCAGTAACTAACTCCCTGCTGGTTAGACTGGCTGGGTTACATTTCATATGGTCAAAAATATCCTCCTGACCACTCAGCATATTATGGTTTTTAAGGACTAATCTTTAGAATGCCAACGTGTTCCAGACTGCTAGCAAAACAAATGCTTAGGATGACATTGTGCATGTATTTTAGACTCATGTAAGTATCTTTCATCCTAAATCATCCCAAAGCACATCATGTATGCATCGCATGGCAAAATGCAGACATCTCTGGGGTGGAAGGCAGTAGCCAGCTTGTACACAGCATGCTGCACAACAGTGGAGAGAGAGGGGATGTTTTGGACACAGATCATAAGGCAGACTCCTGCTCAGGGGCAGATGAGAGTTTTGGGGGGCCCAGGGCGCAGGGCCTATTGAAGTGCGGGGCCCGGGGCAGCACAATTTCGCGCATGCGCCATGGCCACAGCCGACAGGTAGTAGCGCGTACGCGGGGCCTATTGAAGCGCGGGGCCCGGGGGCAGCCGCTCCACTCGCCCTGCCCTATATCCGCCGCTGCTCCTGCTCTTACAAAGAGATAGCTCTCTCATCTGTGTGGATAAGAACTCAGTTTTTAAGATCTCAACTGAAAGGCCCTATCAGAAAATTCAGTTTTCATATAGACATTCTATAGGTCTTACAAACACACAGTCTCCAGTGCAGGAATAGATCTATGCTGTATACATCTACTTGTATAAGGACACATGTGAACAATACTACATGGTGGCATGTTTCGTTATACCACGTCAGCCACAGGCATGGAATGCATGGGAGGAGGAGTAAGCCCAGCACAGGCGTGTGCTATCTAGGGGTAAGTCTAGACTACACGCCTTTTTCGCGACAGAGGCTTTGTCAACAGATACTGTCGACAAAGCCTCTGTCGAAAAAGAGCATCTAGACTACAGCCAATACTGTCGACAAAGCAAGCCGCTTTTTCGAAAGAGAGTCTAGACACTCTCTTTCGAAAAAGCACAGTTTGCATGCAATAGCATCTTTTTTCAACAGAGTACTATCGAAAAAAGGCATTATTCCTCGTAGAATGAGGTTTACCGCCGCTGATAAAACTGCCGCGTTCTGTCGACTTACTATCGACAGAACGCGGTGGTGGTAGTGTAGACGCAGACATAGTTTTGTTGACAAAAGCCCACTTTTGTCGACAAAAGCCTGTAGTCTAGACACACCCTAGAAGTGAGCGTCATTGCCACATTATCATCCTCTTTCTCCTCCCAAGCGAGAAAAATGAGGCTGGAAAGGTCTGTGCTATACAGTTATACTGAATACCCACACGTTTGGAAACCTTCTCTGGCAATGTAACTCCTCCTTTCACCCAGCCCAAAAGAGACAGCCCTGACAGAGATACTTCCAGGATCTGAAGTTACTCTCCTGAGCACCTTTTATAAGGTCCTTTTAGTTGGGGTACAGCAGGGGTTTCACACTGACAGATTCTTGCCCCCCTCCCTGTCCCTGTTTTATCACAGAAGGCATTGGGACAACCAAGAATTCTCAGGCCCGAATCCCTACCTTTTGGCATGCGTTTCAAGATGCTGAACACCGCACTTTGCTCAATGAGGCCTTTGGCCTTGAAGAAGTGCATGCTGGGAGGGAAATATCCAGACTTCCTGGCCTTGGCCACTTCTGCCTCCTTGAGGCTTATTAGCTTCTCATTGACTTGCTCTTCCCACTTGCCTAGCACTAGGTTGCCACCAATCTGGCGAGCGTTCTCCTCCTCCATCAGGAAGTCCCGCAAAGGGATGGAAAGGCAAAGAGAAACCAGACTTAGGACAAGCAATACCTGCCAATCACCCTTAGGCTTCATGTCATGGACACACCTGGAAAAAAAAAATCAGGGCTGTAAATGCAAATCAAAAAGTGACATCTCAAAGATGGTGCATTGGATCTTTCAGAAATAAATGGCAGGATGATGTATACTAGACCACCCTGGTGAAGGCCCTTGCAGAAGGGGTAGGAGATTCTGAGATGATTCACGAGAAGTATTTGACACTCAAAGAATCAGTCTAGTTATCAACTGAATGCATTTCAGGACATTCACGTAGGTAGTAAGCTCCTATGAGGATATGGTCTAACACTGTTGGTTAGACTGACAGTACAACACACTGTCCAACTTGCTCAGTGCTATGAGAAGGAGTCTGTGCCAAAGGACTGACCCAAAAAGCTGAGGTGTGTGAGGTCTGGACATTATCCTTCTGGAGCCAGCCCTATGGTTAACGGACCAACTAAGGACACCAGCCTCCTAGTAGGTCAGAGTATGTGTGTGAGTTTGGGGCAGAAGGTGAAGGGAGATAAGGAGACAGGTCTGTTGTCATACAGAGTATGCTGAACTTCAGAATCATACAGATTCTGTTACTCGACAGTCCAGGGGTGCGACTACACAGCAGCGTTATTTCAGAACAACTGACGTTATTTCACAATAACAAAATACGCATCTACACAGCAAGCCATGATTTCGAAATAATGTTGAGGGGGAGGACTTCTGACTCCGACTCTTATAATCCTCATTTCGTGAGCTCTCAGTGCACTAATACCCGCTTCAAACCGGGCGTCAGGCATCTCCAGTGCTTGTATATACCATAATCCACAGCATATGCCACAACTACTAGCACCATAAGTACTGGTAGGAAGGAGAGAGGGGACATACTGTGGTGAGTGATAGGGATACATAGGTCAGAGAAGACAGACCCATGTGAAGTGACTCTCCCTCCCCAAAGAGCATTGTTGAAATACAATCTTCCAGCAACAGGCAGCAGTCTGGAAAGGGTTCCTAATCACATCAGACCAGCCCAAGCTTGAGAAGGATTCAGGGCTGCAAGATAATCCCTTACGGTCAGAGCCATCCCGTCCATAGGATGGTTTGGGACAGCCAACCCAGGCCTCCTGCTTTTGGGTTCATGGTGGCCTAAGGATGTTAAAATTAGGTTATTTTAGTAATCAAGTAGTCAGTAGGGGAAGGCAGCCTGGCTCAGTCTCAGCTCACACTGGGACCAAACCTGCCTTCTGCCTAGGAGCCAGGCAGCCTGCCTTTTAAATTGCAGAGCTGCCAGTGGGGTTTGGCCCCTGACCTGGCATGATCAGGGACTGAACTGAGCTACCTGCCCGCCTTGGCTCCGAGACAGAAGCAGCCCTGTCTGTGGGGGATCCTCCCCTGCCCCCCCAACCCACTGCTGCCTCTGATAGCGGCAGCAACGTGGGGGAGGTGGAGCAGGCGGCACTGTGGAGCAGGTGGCACCAGCTTTTAAGACGTTTCCGCCCAGCAACGGCTCCTGCTTCCTCCCCCTTGCTGCCTCTGATACAGAAGCAGCGGGGGGGAGCAATGAAAGTAGTCTTATCAGGTAGTCTACTAATCGACTACTCTCTTACATCCCTACGGTGGCCACCTCACCATCCTATGGATGGGACCCAGGGTGGCCCAGGGGACTACCTGGGGGCCCAGAATAGACTGGTAGCAAGGATTGCCCCCCCTCATACACACACACACACACACACACACACACACACCCCTCAGCAGTGGGAGTTGGACAGACCCAGCAGCCTACTCTGCTCCACCCTGCCACCTTCTCCCAGCCTCCTGCTGCACTCCTTCACCACAGCCACGGAGAAGCCGCGCCCAGCGGGCTGGGAACGGGTGGCGGGGCAGAATGGAGCAGGCTGCTGGGTCACTCTGGCTCCTGCCACCACAGTGAGTGCAGGGGTGGGGGCGAAGCGGACAGGAGCTGCAGACAGGAGAGTTTGAGAGGGACCGCAAGAGATCCCACCGCTGAACAGGCTACTTGGTGAGAGTACTCGCTTTTGGTGTGAGTGAGTTTGCTCGACTGTTTGAATTTTGTTTGTTTGTTGAGTTCTGAATCTGATTTCAGGTGACTGCAGTTTCAGCTGCTGTGGCAGTTGGGACTGAGTGCCTGACCTTTTGTTCCCTTGATTGCTCTCTTGATTGCACCTGGTCAGCCTTCCCCTGTGTGTGACTCATCGGGGGCAGGCCTGGCCTGGGCAAGCAGGCTTTAAAAAGCCAGAGGCAGAGAGTGACCAGGGAGCGAAGCGGAGAGGAGCTGCAGACAGGGGAGTTTGAGAGGGATTTTGGCAGAGGGAGGCCTACGATGGTCAGGAAGACCCGCAACACCTGTGCCAGCACTGCTTCTGTCTCCTCCACCGGCGCCTATAGCCAGACAGAGCACCTGAGCATGGATGCCTCTACCCAGATCCTGGTGTGGTTTTGCAGGGACTGTGGATTGCAATTCCCACTTATTGATATCCAGGCTGGGGAGATCATCCAATGCGAAAGGTGCCTGCTGATGGAATCTCTCAGGCAGCAGGTGGCAGAGCTACAGGAGGAAGTGGCTAGGTTGAGGAGCACCTGCATCCATGAGGAATTCCTGGACCGCATTCATGAGGAGACAGCTGAGGTAGCTGTCCCAGTACACAGGACTGTGGACACACCACTGGTGGAGGAGGAGACGGCTCAGGGTGGAGAGTGGCAGCTGGTTACTTCTGGCAGCAGGCACTGCTCCACCCCTGCTCCGAACCCTCCCGCCGTGGTACTAGGAAACCGTTATGCTTTTCTTTATACAGGAGATCAGCAATCACCCCCTACACCAGAGGAGGAGAAGCCCCGTACCCCCAAGGCTGGGAGGTCTGCTGCCACCACTGCGAATAGGAAACATAGGGTAGTGGTGGTCGGAGACTCTCTTCTGAGGGGGACGGAGGCGCCCATATGTCGCCCTGACATTTCATCTCGGGAGGTATGCTGTCTGCCGGGGGCCCATATCCGAGATGTTACGGAGGCATTGTTGAGGATTATCCGGCCCTCTGACTACTACCCCATGCTACTCATCCGTGTGGGCACAAATGATACTGCGAGGTGTGACACTGAGCGGATCAAGAGTGACTACAGGGCTCTGGGAGTACGGGTGAAGGAGTTTGGAGCACAGGTGGTATTCTCTTCGATCCTTCCTGTCGAAGGTAGGGGCCCGGGCAGAGACAGGTGCATCCTGGAGGTGAATGCCTGGCTGCGAGGATGGTGTCGCCAGGAGGGCTTTGGCTTCCTCGACCATGGGGTGCTATTCCAGGAAGGACTGCTAAGCAGGGATGGCGTCCACCTTTCGAGGAGGGGGAAGACCCTATTTGGACACAAAATGGCTAACCTAGCGAGGAGGGCTTTAAACTAAGTTCGACGGGGACAGGTGAGCAAAGCCCACAGGTAAGTGGAGAACATGGAGACCTGGGAGATGGGTCGGAAATGGGAGGGAGCGTGGGCTACAATGGCAGCGAGAAAGAAGGGTCAGGGCAAAACTGGGAGGCAAGGTCAAATCAGGATCTTAGATGCCTATATACAAATGCGAGAAGTATGGGAAATAAGCAGGAAGAACTGGAAGTGCTAATAAATAAGTACAATTATGACATTGTTGGCATCACAGAAACTTGGTGGGATAATACACATGATTGGAATGTTTGTATAGAAGGGTACAGCTTGCTCAGGAAGGATAGACAGGGAAAAAAGGGGAGGAGGTGTTGCCTTATACATTAAAAATGAACACACTTGGAGTGAGGTGGAGGTGGGAATAGGAGACGGAAATGTTGAGAGTCTCTGGGTTAGGCTAAAAGGGATTAAAAACAAGGGCGATGTCATGCTAGGAGTCTATTACAGGCTACATACCCAGGTGGAGGAAGTGGATGAGGCTTTTTTTTAAACAACTAACAAAATCATCCAAAGCCCAAGATTTGGTGGTGATGGGGGACTTCAACTATCCAGATATATGTTGGGAAAATAACACAGCGGGGCACAGACTATCCAATAAGTTCTTGGACTGCATTGGAGACAACTTTTTATTTCAGAAGGTTGAAAAAGCTACCAGGGAGAAAGCTGTTCTAGATTTGATCCTAGCAAATAGGGAGGAACTGGTTGAGAATTTGAAAGTGGAAGGCAGGTTGGGTGAAAGTGATCATGAAATCATAGAGTTTACAATTCTAAGGGTAGAAGGGAGAACAGCAAAATAGAGACAATGGATTTCAGGAAGGCGGATTTTGGTAAGCTCAGAGAGCTGATAGGTAAGGTCCCATGGGAATTGAGACTGAGAGGAAAAACAACTGAGGAGAGTTGGCAGTTTTTCAAAGGGACATTGTTAAGGGCCCAAAAGCAAGCTATTCCGATGTGTCAGAAAGATAGAAAATATGGCAAAAGACTGCCTTGGCTTAACCACGAGATCTTGAATGATCTAAAAATAAAAAAGGAGTCATATAAAAAATGGAAAGTAGGACAAATTACAAAGGATGAATATAGGCAAACAGCACAGGAACGCAGGGGCAAGATTAGAAAGGCAAAGGCACAGAATGAGCTCAAACTAGCTACAGGAATAAAGGGAAACAAGAAGACGTTTTATAAATACATTAGAAGCAAGAGGAAGACCAAGGAGAGGGTAGGCCCACTGGCCAGTGAGGAGGGGAGAAACAGTAACAGGAAACTTGGAAATGGCAGAGATGCTCAATGACTTCTTTGTTTCAGTCTTTACTGAGAAGTCTGTAGGAATGACTAACATAGTGCATGCTGGTGGAAAGGGGGTAATTTTAGAAGGTAAAATAAAAAAAGAACAAGTTAAAAATCACCTAGAAAAGTTAGATGCCTGCAAGTCACCAGGGCCTGATGGAATGCATCCTAGAATACTCAAGGAGCTGATAGAGGAGGTATCTGAGCCTCTAGCTATCATCTTTGGAAAATCATGGGAGACAGGAGAGATTCCAGAGGACTGGAAAAGGGCAAATATAGTGCCCATCTATAAAAAGGGAAATAAGAACAACCCAGGAAACTACAGACCAGTTAGTTTAACTTCTGTGCCAGGGAAGATAATGGAGCAAGTAATTAAGGAAATCATCTGTAAACACTTGGAAAGTGGCAAGGTGATAGGGGAACAGCCAGCATGGATTTGTAAAGAACAAATCTTGTCAAACCAATCTGATAGCTTTCTTTAATAGGATAACGAGTCTTGTTGATAAGGGAGAAGCGGTGGATGTGGTATACCTAGACTTTAGTAAGACGTTTGATACGGTCTCACATGATATTCTTATCAATAAACTAGGTAAATACAACTTAGATGGGGCTACTATAAGGTGGGTGCATAACTGGCTGGATAACCGTACTCAGAGAGTAGTTCTTAATGGTTCACAATCCTGCTGGAAAGGCATAACAAGTGGGGTTCCGCAGGGGTCTGTTTTGGGACCGGCTCTGTTCAATATCTTCAACAACGATTTAGATATTAGTATAGAAAGTACGCTTATTAAGTTTGCAGATGATACCAAGCTGGGAGGGGTTGTGACTAATCTGGAGGATAGGGTCATAATTCAAAATGACCTGGACAAATTGGAGAAATGGTCTGAGATAAATAGGATGAAGTTTAATAAAGACAAATGCAAAGTGCTCCACTTAGGAAGGAACAATCAGTTTCACACATACAGAATGGGAAGCGACAGTCTGGGAAGGAGTACGGCAGAAAGGGATCTAGGGGTTATAGTGGACCACAAGTTAAATATGAGTCAACAGTGTGATGCTGTTGCAAAGAAAGCAAACATGATTCTGGGATGTATTAACAGGTGTGTTGTCCGCAAGACACAAGAAGTCATTCTTCCGCTCTACTCTGCGCTGGTTAGGCCTCAGTTGGAGTATTGTGTCCAGTTCTGGGCACCGCATTTCAAGAAAGATGTGGAAAAACTGGAGAGGGTCCAGAGAAGAGCAACGAGAATGATTAAAGGTCTAGAGAACATGACCTATGAGGGAAGGCTGAAGGAATTGGATTTGTTTAGTTTAGAAAAGAGAAGATTGAGGGGGGACATCATAGCAGTTTTCAGATATCTAAAAGGGTGTCATAAGGAGGAGGGAGAAAACTTGTTCATCTTGGCCTCTGAGGATAGAACAAGAAGCAATGGGCTTAAACTGCAGCAAGGGAGGTTTAGGTTGGACATTAGGAAAAGTTCCTAACTGTCAGGGTGGTCAAACACTGGAATAAATTGCCCAGGGAGGTTGTGGAATCCCCATCTCTGGAGATATTTAAGAGTAGGTTAGATAAATGTCTATCAGGGATGGTCTAGACAGTATCTGGTCCTGCCATGAGGGCAGGAGACTGGACTCGATGACCTCTCGAGGTCCCTTCCAGTCCTAGAATTCTATTCTATGATTCTATGATCTGTGCTGCCACCCCACATCAGACCCTCCAGTAATCCTGCAGCTCACACTGCTCGGGGGAGGGGGTTTGGTCAAGGGGGCGGTGCAGACGTTGGGCAGAGCAGGGGCGGGGCTTGGTGGAAGGGGTGGGGCTTGCAGTGTGGGGGTTGCCCTGGGCCCCGCACCTCCCTAGCGATGGCCCTGCCTATGGCTTATGTCTTACATCCCCATACACATGTCCTGCTTTAGCCCTCTTTCCAGCTCCCACATTGCTTCATCTCCCTCAACCCCTTTCTGCCTTCTGCCAAAGGTTGCCAATCCTCCAGAATTGGCCTAGGGTCTCTCAGAATCACATCAACCTCCTGGTGACCATTGAAAGCAATCTGGAAGGTTTAAATAGGACATTTTAAGAAAATGACATTACATCATATTGGGAGGAAAAAAAAATCTCGCAAAATAGCTTCAGTCAGAGTTGGTATCCCTACTTCTGCCCCGTTATGCTCTCTTCCCACACTATAGCTCGCAGCAAGATGGAATCTTCTATACAATTTAGCTCAAGAATGAAGGGGTTAGAGACAGCTCTAGAGCCAGCCAGTTCTGATCCCCACATAGACAAACCATCGTAAAAAAAGACACAATAGCCTCAACGAGACAGACCCACTTACTGTTGGTTGATTTTGTCTTCCTTGGCTCCAAAGATTATTCAACTGCAGCAAGTCCAAGTCACTGCTTCTTCAGAAAAGTCAGTATAAAGCAAAGCAGCAATTAAAAGAAGGAACAAATCAACAGACTTCTCTAGTTCCTTTTTTCAGTTTCACTTCTAGTCTTAAGACCTGTCTAGAGATTTCATGAATATATAAGGAAGGGAGGGGGGCGGAAAGTGTAATGAGAAAAAGAAAGGAATGTAGGGAGCAGTAGGCCTTGGCAGGCCAGGTGAAGAGGGCTGAGGTAACAATAGGCTGAGTTAGCAGGAGGACATTCCAGAGCTAGATGGGGAGTGGGGAAATGGAGACCCAGAGCAGCAGAAACATTCCCCACACATCCTCCACACAGGATATGGTCAGGGGAAAGGAGTGCTCTAGGATTTTAACATTTGGTGGTTCTCAGATCACCAGCTGGCTACGTAGAATTTGCTCATAGGGTTGCCAGGTGTCCGGTTTTGAACCGGACAGTCCAGTATTTGAGCTTTCTGTTCGGGAAACAAATTGAGAAAATATAAATGTCTGGTATTTTCTAAATAAGATGTAATGTAGATTGTGATGTAATGTCAAGTGTGTCCTGTATTTTTGTTGAAACCATCTGGCAACCCTATTTTCTCATCCTTCTGTCCCATCCTGCTAAATGTTAACCTCTTCACTGCCCTCCTGTGAGGAGTCATTTTCATTTCTGTATATCTGCCACCCACTCATAGTCTGACAGTTTTACGCAGATGACGAATGTACTCTGAGGAGAGGCCCCTGGATCCAGGCTATTCTACAAACTGCATTGTTTCATACTCTAAGGCCCCATCCAAACTGCCACAGAATTACACATCTGCTGAACTATTTTAACTCAGTTCAGGGTAAGCCAGTTTATAAACAGTTTTGCCTAGCTATTGAAGATCACAGACAACTAGATTGCAAATACAATTTAAAAGACCTTTTTAGACAAGACCACTAGCTAGTCATATTTAAACACACTTATAATGGGTTTAGTCCAATCAACGTGCTTAAGCAAACTGGGCCAAAGTCATCTGTGACATCATTCCATTTTTACTCGAGCATACTGGGACAATTCTGCTCTCACGCTAGATGTAAATCAGGAATATCTTTGAGGAATGCTAGCATTAGAGCTGGTCACATTAACAAGAAATCATGACAATTATTGTAATTTTGTGGGTGTTTCCACTTTGCATGGCTCTAAAAAACCAAAGGGGCTCATTTTAAGCCAAAAATGTTAGAAATGGTATTGATCAAAGATTGATAGTTTTATGTACTGAAAACTATCAATGATTTAAATTAAAAATGCCACCAAAAATGAAAAAAAAATCAACGGTTCTTGAAAACAAAAAATGATCTCCAAACATGACTTTTTAATAGAACCCTTTAGATTGCAAAATTTCAACTGGCACTAATTCATACTAAGCATGAACAGAATCAGGACCCTGAGCCTTGAACCAATTAATGTGGCCAGGCCCTCTGAAAATTCCAAATGTATTCAATAGCAAGTGCCAGACCAGTCTCTTCCCTCACTGAGTCCACTCAGCCAAAGCTAACAATGGCTTTCCATGGGTGGAACAGAGTTCAACTCATGTGGTATGAAGAGGTGGCTGGCCTACCTTTAGTTCTATCAGGGATCTTGCAACAACTATTAACCTAGACTGAATCTTCTTTACAACTCTAGTTGAGGGAGCATATATGGAGGGCATGCTTGAAATGGCAGAAAGTTTTTTAGTGTGGATACAGCCTAAGGACATGTCTTCACTATGGGCTGGATTAACGGGCAGAGATTGATCCAGGGGAGGTCAATTTATCCATCCAGTATAGAAACGATCAATCAACCACCAAGTACTCTCTCGTCGACTCTGGTACTCCACCAAAATGAGAAAAGTAAGTGGAGTTGATGGGAAAGCGTCAGCTGTTGACTTACCATGATGAAAATACAGTGGCAATCAGACTTAAGTAGAGGCCACCAGATCTGGCCCACAGACTCTGCAGGGAGCCCCAGGCAGGCTCCCCACTTGCATCGCCCCACTCGCATGCCACTTAGAAACGCGGCTGTGGGGTAGTTTCTCTTTAAAAACTGAGCCCCAAGGGAAGGGGAGAAGCTTTAGGAGCTACTCATGCCCCCAGCACAATCCCATTGGCTGGCTTCTGGCCAGAAACTATCCAATGGGAGCTGCCCGTTTCAATAACAGGCAGTCATGAAGCACAAGGGGCTCAAAGTTATTCACGGAGTATATGGCTGCAGCCTGTGAGGGAACGGGGCAGACAGGGGAGGCTGATTCAGGAACAGGCTGTTGGCTGGTAAGTCTCCTGGCCAGAGCCTGCCTCTGGCACCTCAGCTCCTCTCTTCCTCAACCCTCTGCCCCCCACTCCTGTCCCCCTACTCCATACTCCACATACCCAAATCCTCTGCCCCCCTCCTGCACTCATACCCCCTCCCAGATCTGGTTCCCAAATTCCCTGCCCCAGATCACAGTCCTCTCCTGCCCTAGCTCACAACCCAAACCCCTACACCCACTTCTGTACCCCAATTCCCTGCCTTAGGTCACAATCCAACCCCCCTGCACCTCAGTCCAGTGCCCCAGGTCACAACTGCCTCCTTCACCCAAACTCCCGCCCTTACCCCAAGCTCCCTTCTGCACCTAACCTCCATCCCAGACCCTGCACCTCCTCCATTAATATCATGGAAGAGTGCAGCCCTCGACCACTTCCCAAATTCTTGGGGTGGTCCCCCATCAAAAATTATTGCCCACTCCTGCCTAAGTACATCAACTTCAGCTATGTTATTCATGTAGCTGAAGTTGCATAAATTAGGTCAATGGCCCGCGGTGGTGTAGACAAGAAATGTCCCATGCATAGGATGATTCAGGGTGGGTGCTCCAGGCTCCATGCTTTGGGGGGCAGGACCCAGCGGATCATGTGGTAGCCTGCCATGGGGTGGCAGCAGCATTACATGGGGAAGGTGCAATGGGATGGAAGAGGGGCATGGTGAGAGCAGAGCAGGGGAGGGACTCGGGGTAAGGATGGAGCGGGATGGAGTGGAGCAGAGGTTAGGTGAGGGCGGGGTCTGCAGCAGGGGAGGAGAAGGGTGTCCCAGGCCCTGCACTTGGGGGGTTGTCCCAGACCCCACACTCCCTTAGGGATGGCCCTGAATGTAGACAGGGCCTAAGATGGTCTCGCCTCTGGAGCAAGTTTCAAGGGACAAGAGAGTATAACCACCTTCCTTGAACATGAAACATACAGTACCCCACGGCAACTATTAGTTCCCTAAGAACAATACAAGGATCAGAGGATGGAGTGTCTGAGGAGGGAGGGGAGGGAAGAGAAATGCATGAAGACTACAAAAGAAAGTTCAGTAGGGACAAGAGCTCTGTCTATAAATACCTTCAAGGGAACAGTATAGATGAAGGAAGAGAATTACTCCAATTATCTGAAAGTAGCAAAGCAGAGAGCAACGGCCTAGAGCTAGAACCGTAAAACCAAATTCAGGTTAGGCATTAAGAAAAATGTCTTTACAGAGAAATAGGGCACTAGAGACAGACTCCAACATCAGTGCAGATAGCTAAGAAATTAGACAAGACACATGCATGGAGAAATTGTAGTCCACAGAGCATTGGCTGGTGGTTCTCAGATAGCCAGCTAGTCACACAGCATTTGCTTATCCTTATATCCCATCTGCTAAATTTCATTTAAGCTAAAAATGCATACAATATACTTCCCCACTATGACTGAAAACAGTTGCCTTGAGGGTTGTATGCACAAGCAAGAGGAGGTGATCTGTGAGATCATGAAGTGGGGGACTATTTAAATGTGGTCCATACTGAAAAAGTTTGAGAATATTGCACTAGTGGGACTAAGGACAATAAGAATGCAATATATCACACTAGAGCAGAGGTGGGGAAACTCAGGCCCAGAGGCTGGATGTGGCCCCCAGCTTCCTGGATCCAGCCCCTGAGGTTCACCATGCTGGTGCTCCAGCTCCCCTGCCACCCCACCGCAGGGCTGGAGCATACAAAAATCTACTAGCCTGGATCCCACTAGGCTCTGGTGCATGAGGGGATATGGGGAGTGTCTCTCTGCTTCTCAGTTGTGGGCCATGTCAGTGAGGGTTAGTTTGGGTTTTTTTGCTTCTCATTTGTGTGCAGCCCCCAACTGCTTTTTCTGTAGGTCAGCAGCCCCCAATGCAGAAAAAGGTTCCCCACACCTGCACTAGAGTATTTAACCAAAGTTGCTCATTTCCTTAACTGAAATATTTTTTGTTTTCCTTCATTTAAATCATTGCTCTGGGGTGGGGCTAGAGATGCAGGGTTCAGTATTCAGGCTACCCCAGGGAAAGAGGACTGTCCCAGCCCTCTGTCACTGCTGTAGCATGGGGCTAGGTGAGAAGCGCCTGTCCATGGCTGCTGCAGCTGCAGAGGGCACAGCCAAGGGAGGGTGTATGTCCCCCAGCTGGAGGACAGACAAACACACTAACTGACAGACAAACTCTCTCAGATATGTAGGCCATAGCTGTCCCTTTCTCCACCCTTGCCCCCAACTGCTCCAATGGGGTTATAGCTCTTCCCCATCCCCACTGCGGCTCCTTGCTGCCCCCTGTGGTCATTATATAATATAACTGTCCCTGCTCACAGACCCCTCCCCCTCTGATTTATGAGAAACAATCACATTCTATGCACATCTCATTGTCTTGGCACAACTAAACCCTGACCTTGCTTTACGTTATGATAAGAGGAAGCTGCATACTGAATTTGGTGGTCCTAGCTCTTATGGTTTAGGCCAAGGGTGGTGAGTCTCTGGCCCAGGCTCCCCGCACAGGAGCTTATACTGGCATTCTAGCCCTGCGGTCCCCCCGTGTGGCTGGAGTGCCAGCGCTGGCTCCCTGCTGTGGGTGAGCCCTGAGCCATACGGGCTAGAGTCAGGCAAGCTGGGGACACATCCATCTCACAGGCTTTCACAGGTGGGGGGAGGAAGCAGCTCTGCACACTGTCACCCTCCTTCCCCCTGGCTGGGGAAATGGTAGCACAGGGAAGCGCTCACCTTGGAGGCTTTCTCCTGCTGCTCTGATTGGCTGTAATCACAGCCAATTGGAGCAGTGGGAGGCGGTGCCTGGGAGCAGCAGAGGGTACGGAGCCACATGTGTCCCTGGGGAGCTGCATAGGTAAGTGTCCCACATCGCCCAGACTCCACACTGCCACCCCACTCCCGCATCCTCCTTCCCATCTAGACCCCCACCCCAAGCCTGTTCCTGCACCCCTCACCCAGCCCCCACCCCTTTGTTGTACCCCTCGCACTCCAGACTCCACACCCTCATTCCATTCCTGCACCCTATCTCCGATCCAGCTCTCCTACTCCCAGCTCACTGCTGCACCCTCCCTCCTGCCCAACCCTCCCACCCCAGCCTACTCCTGCATCCTACCACCCTTCCAAACACTCCCCCAAACTTCACCCTGCTCCTGCACCCTCCCTCCCGCCCAGACTCCACACTCCAAGTTCGCTTCCCAGCAGCCCCCTCACACACACTGAACTCTTCATTTGTGGCCCCTCACCAGGGCTGGGGGCACAAAATCTACTAGCTCGGGCTGGTGTGTTAGGGAATAAGGGGAATGTCTTTTTTTTTCTTCTGACTTCTATGGCCCCCAACTGATTTTCCTGTGGGTCAGTGATCCCCGACCCAAAAAAGATTCTCCCCACCCCTCCTTTAGGGGGAATTCTTGAACAGACTCACAGATGGACGGACGGACGGACAGACAGACACAAAAAAGCTCTCAAATATATAGTAGATGTAAAAGGATCTCAAAGCACTTTATTAACCTAGCTATATCAATGATCCATCTTGAAGTCACTCCACCTGCAACTAAACTCTCTGGGGTCAAACATGACAGCCATTTTAAGCCCACAGCAAGTGAACAAGATGGAAAGCAGAGGGGAATTTAGTGAGGTAAAATGTAATTACTCAAGTTGGAATTTGGACAGACATCAGAGTTATCAGCCCTATCCTTGTGAAAGTAATTTCTTTCTTTAATGTCAGGGCCTTAATTTTAAGCCTCATTGGAAAGCCAAGTATGATACAGGGAAACTTGTATAATAGAGAGGATCAATACAGATTAACTAAGAGGTCTTTTCCACAACCAACCACCTCTAAGCCCAATTCTGCCACTCCCTCACTTCTCTCATTCAGCCAAGACCATTTGAGGAAAACTAAAACCCTAGCCACATGTGTGGCTACATAACTTTAAAGACATGTTTGTGTCCTGTTGTCCCGTGAGGAAAAAGGACTTTTGCAAAACTTTCAAATGTCTTTTAGCAGCAGGCAGGTACTCTCAGTGAAGTACCTTTGATGCAATTTCATTCCTACACACACACCAACCCAAAAGAACCAGTTTTTGTTTTGGTCATCCATTCTGAAAAGTCCATCTTTCTTCTATAGCATCTGCTTTCAGGACCAACCGATTGTGTCAAAGTCAGCAACACAACATCATTGCACTAGTCCAAAAGAAACGTTAGGACACTTTGGTGGTTTACAGGGAAAGATGAAAATCAAGATAAAGCATACACATATTCTGAGTAATGCATTCCTACTAACACCTTTTTAATAGCAGCTTTGCTAACCCACAATGAAAGGGGAAAGATGCTCCCTGGATAGTGGTTTGAGAGTTCGATGATCGGTGTTCTAGTCCTGGCTCTGCAACTGGCATTCTGGGTGGCCTTGGGCAAGTTACTTAACCTCTCTGCTCCAGTTTCCTTCTTGGCAAAATGGGGATGATTCTTTCCGAGCTACTCCACCAGGGTGCGGTGAAAATTATGATTATTTATTTAGATAACCATAGCAGTCATGGACTAGGGGCCCATTATGCTTAGCCTTTACAGACACTGTACAATAAGACAACCCCTGCTCCAAACAACTTACCATCTAAGATTAGTGCACAGCAAATGTGCAAAGGGTATAAGTGAGTAGTAAGCATTATCTGTTATTAAGGACTGATGGGCTCACAACACTTGGGATGACAACGTCCCCACCAGCCTGATAAACAACCTATGCTTTTGTCTGGCTGGTCACATGAGGCGACCAGGGAGCTCTGCAGGAGGAAGAGGCCTATCTGCTGTGGCTTGTGCTTACAGCTTACCATCTGAGCCTGTAACCCAGCGGGTTCACCTACAAGTTGCTTCATATATGCACATAAATTCACCCTCGGGCAGCCTTTTCATCCATCCTCGGCTGCATCTAAGCCCAGCCGATGACATTTAAAAAGAGAATCACAAGAGTTACAAGAATTGGAATCTGGTAATGGAGAGCCAAGGAGAGAGCTACACTCCCAGGTTAACAATTAATCACACCGGGAATGAAACCACGGATTTGTAATCATTGCCTGGCTCCCAAATATAATAGCCGCAAATTCCTGTGGCCACCATCTGAGACGAGGCGCTTTGGGCTATTCCCAGTGCACTAGCTAAAATTCAAAGCAGTGGCAGAGCAAGTCTCTTAGCTCCCTGAGGTCAGCCGCTTATCAGCAAGAGGAGTCAGTGGTGCTAGCCAGCAGCAGTCTGAATAACACCCCCCCCTCCCTCCCCCAACACTGTGCTGCTGAACTAAGGTTTAATTTTCAAGTAACTAAAGAACTGAATCATGCTCCCCTGCCCCCCGTCTCCCACCAGCAGGACTGTTCTTTGCTTCCATAACCCCAGGCTTGTAGCTACAGAAACGGAAAGGTCACAGCAAAGAAAACCTTTGTATGTTCACACCAAGTCACTAAGGGCCAGTGCTGCAAGGTCCTGAGCACCCTTCGGCGGAGGGGCCCCGCACCTCACAGCACCAGGTCCCAGGCTGTTTCCAAGGTTTCTGTGCAAGGCACCTAGAAAACATTAGCTGGGCCCCAAGTCAATTATTTGTTTTCCTCCCCCTCTCTCAGCTCTCTCCAGTCTTGGACAGTAAAAAAGAAAGCAAACTGGGTAACAGGCTGCATGTTGTGCCTCCTGCTCTCAGATAAATCCAGGGTTACTGAGGATCAGGGCCAAAACAAGGGCGAGGCAAGCAGGGTGCTCGCCCTGGATGCATCATAATTGGGGCACAAAACCGCAATAAGTAAAAATAACAAGCTGCAAAAGTAAAGAGCACGATATGTGCTAACCTAAGGAGAGGGGGCCCATAATTAATATTTTGTCCCGGGCACAAAAATACCTAGTTACGGTGCTGCCAAAAATCCCCATTCTGCTTACGCTCTCACTTTAAGGAAGGAGAAAAACCAATGATCTCCTGTCAATGTGGGCATGCTTTCTATTAGCCATTTCACATCAGTGCCTGCCCCACTGTTTAATCTTCTCCTCTACTCCAAAAAACCACTTGTCCACTCTGGAACTTAAACTACGGATGCTGTGTAGATATTTGAGGGACAACAGTTAGGGGAGTCCTCCTTCTTAATTTTACCAATCTCCTCCAGTGCATGAGGCAGGAAACAGAGGAAGAGACTTGAGTCCTAATGACACTATCATATGAACTATGTTAGTAGGTGTTTCAATTTGTAGTGTAGACAGGCCCTAACTGTAATTCAGATTTGCCCCCATTTCCTACTAAAACCTCAGAATTAGATAATCCGACTCAAAACAGGAATAGGTGACAGTGGTTACGACCAGGCCCACACTAGTGCTCCCAACACGAACATAAAAATTCCCACCGCTGCTAAGCAAAACAGTTCAAGTAGACAAAGGTCGACTATGTTTTGACACCGTTTGGTTTCAGCAGTTATAACCTAGGGTATAGCTTAGTAGCCTGTACAGATGGGACTGATGGTAAAAACAACTCTGGCACAACCATGAAGTAACTGAACTAAACTTTACTCTCTTCAGCTTTGCCTACACTGGCAATTGAGCAACAAAGCTTTTGTCATTCACAAGTGCTTACGTCCCTCCCCCCTCCGTCCCAGGACAAAAACTTTGCCAAGGCAAATACTAGTGTAAACAGTGCTTTTTTTGGCAGGAGTGCCCACAAACAGAGCTGACAGCGTTTACACAGCTGACAAACAGTGTTCACACCACCTTTCAGCAACAGGAGCCATGTTGCTAAAAGCTGTGTAATGTAGACCTACCCTTAACTGTGTTATCTTCCTGTATTTGATTCCACAGCAAAAGCTATCTTGAACAGCTGGATGCAATTCCTCCTCAGAACTTACACCTTTTCCCTCCTGAAGTTTAACAAGCTAGTTCTCCCATTCCTCTGTACTGTTTACCCTCTGGGAAAGAGAAAGCCTTGGTGCTTGATGGAGATAGTGATGCAGCTTCATCTGGTGTTGCTTGAACGTGCAGGGAGCTCGAGAAGAGAGACGGTTTGTGATGTTAAAGACAGACAGCTGTTTGTTGCTGCTTTCCCTTCTTTAGCTTTTGACGATTCACTGCTGGAAAGGGTTCTGCTCGCAAGAAAGGTGATGTGGAAAGTTAGTGTAGCCAGGGCAACGTCATAAAGCAACCGCCTGTGCTATAAAAATAACCAGTTTTTGAAACGTGGCTAGGGCCCGGAGGGGGGCAGGAGGAGGGGCACAACGTAGAGAGCTGTGTGTTAACCATCGTGTATATTTATCGAGGGTAAAATAGAGTTCCCTTTCATTCATGATACCACACTGGAGGAAAAGGAGGTTTAGAGCACAGTTGAGCCACTTCATACCAGTGTAACTAACTCCATTGACTTCAGTAGGTTTTTTCCTGACTAACACCTGTGTGAGTTGGACCAGAAATAGGCTCTTAGGACTGGAGCATCTTTTTAAAGTGCATTCAGACCTCATTCGTGGATGCTGAAGGGTGACAAGACAAGAATGATGGAGTGACCAATGACTACTGGAGTCTTCAGGATCCCTTGCTCACGAGAGATGACTAACCTCCATGGATAGCCTTGCTAGACTTTCCTTTTCTCCTTCACAGCATCAAGAGGAACATTGTTCAAGATATATTAATAAGGGGGCTGGGGCAGGCAAGACAGCTGGCTGGCATAATAGGTTTTAAGATTTTAGTCTAGGAATGTTCAGATTCTGCCCAAATGAGAGCCACGTTGGAAACACGTTAGGAACACGAAAGGCATGTCTAATCTGCATAGAACAAATCAAGACCAGCTCCTGGGCTACTTGGGTGAAGTTGGACCACAGCATGTTGGAACCTGCAGGCTCCTTGAGCGGCACCAATGCCTGAAGGAAGAATGCAGCTTTGGACAACATAGTGAAATTCCAATGAGTGCAATCTGCCCCAAAGGCATGTTTTAGCCAGCCTAGCATTAGCTACCATTTATTTCACTGATGTATACCCCTGGTGGCTTAGCACAGTGATCTTAGTGAACATCCCCTATGTACAGCGAGCCAGTCAGGCTCTTTGGCAACATATTAATTCCTATGCCTGTGATGGGAGTTAATCACTGGAGCTCAAGGAAAGCCACTGAAAAAACAACACCCCACTAGATACACTGAGCAGCCAGAACAAGCATACCCTGTTGAAATTACATTGTAATTAAAACATAATAAAAAGTGGCATTTATTGATGAGTTATATTAACCCCTGTCTCAAACCATTTGAACAAATTAAACCTCATAATGGTATTTTTCTTCAGTGTTAAAAGCATTAAGTCATGACATGGATCAATAATAATACCCACATTGGCTCTTTGTTATTGGAAGAAGAAAGCCTTGCTGCTGGAAAGCATCAGCTGGCATGGCTTCAGCCAGTAAAAAGGCCCCTACAAGGGACCCTGCTGGCAAGCCAAAAGATAATGCCAGGGTACTTACATGGGCAGATAAAGTATATTTTGAAAAACACTGCCAGGAGCCCAGCTGTCCCACTCCAGGGGACATTTCCAGGGTATTTGCATGAGCAGATACCAATGTATGCCCCAGAAACCATTGCCAGGGCCCCTGCTGGCATACAGCAGTGGATGCTTTCAGGGGACTTGCATGGGCATATACCAGTCCCACTGCCCCCTCCCTATACATACACCACAGCTCCTACAGACCCAGGTTCTGCCCGGGCTCCTACCAAACATATACTAGTGAATGCCTCAACGGGCACTGCCAAGGCTGGGGCTGTGTCCCGGGTGAATTGTTCTCTAGTTGTTTTGCAACGGTTACAAACCTGTAAGGCAGAAAAACTGATAGACCCTGAGCTCCTTCCTTCCTTCTCCCAGCTGCTTCTGTCTCTCTCAAGCCACACAACAGCTGAGCGGATAAACAACTTGCCACCTGCTCCCACCTCTAACCCCGCCCCTCTAAATCCGATACGTCTCCACCTCCTTGTCCAAAGCTCTGTGTCTGTGTCTGGATTTTCCTCCCTCGAGGCACAGTCCCCTGCAGCAACACAGCAGCCACTGCTGCGTGTCCTCCCCTTCAGCTAACGGAGGGGCACATTGTGAAGAAAGCAATAGAGCTGTTTGTTCTCATTGCAAACAAGCTGACACCTTGAAATAATAACAGACCCTGCATCCAAACTAAGGCAGACAGAAAATACCACCCTCCATCTTTGCAATGCCACAGCAGATTCTGAACCGTCTTCCCTTCCTCCCCTTTCACCCATGCAACTGGGCAGAGAAGGCAGGAGAAGATAATAGTGCATGTGGAAGGAAGACCAAAGGAAAAGGAGGGAAGGCTTAGGAAGCACAATAGCAAACTGGGTGCTACCCCGTTTTCCCTGTCTGTAAAATGGGGATAATAATGCTTAATTACCATAGTATAGCACTTCAAGACTTTCAGCTGAAAAGTCCTAGAAAAGTGGCAAGTATTAATTATTATTACTATTATGTTTAGGAATATTTTATGGATTAAAATAATGGAACGAACCATCCTCAATGCCCACCAGCCTTTTTTAGCTTCTTATTTCTGGGACAGACACATCATTCTGTTCTGTTGAGTGAAGTATATAAAATCGTGGAAAGTCTAGAGAAGGTAAATCAGGAACTTCTGTTCTCTCTGTCTCATACCACAAGAGCAAGGAGGAATCCTGTGACACCTTAAAGACTGACAAATGTATTTGGGCATAAACTCATGGACTGGAGCCCGTTTTGTCAACTAAATTAAAAGTTAGGAAACTGATAAAAGGAAATGGATACTGTTGGAGACAAGATATTGAACTGGCTGGACTTCGGGTCTGATTCAGCCTGGCAATTCCTGTATTTGTGAAGCACCCACAGGAGTGCAATGTGGGGGATAGATTTGGGCAAATACAGTACGACTTAACATTTTATCTAGGAACATAGGATGAGATCAGTGATCCAATACTCTGTCATTGACAGTAACCAGCACCAGATTTCCAGGCAAGATGTAAGATCTCACTGTAGACAGGAATAGGATTAACCTGGTCTCTGGGCAAATTACTCCATAACCCCCCAATATCAAATATTGGATTTAGCCCTGAAGTTTGAGGCCCTACACTGCTCCCACTATTCTTGTGTATTTTGTAACATTTACTATTTTAACCCTTTTGAATCCAGCTACACTCTTGGTGTCAATTCTATCTTGTGGCAGCAGGTTCCACAGGCTAATTGTGAATTATGTGAGAAAGTATTTCCTTTAATCATTTACTTGCCACCTTTCAATGTCATTCCATGTCCCTCTGTTCTCATGCTATTACTAGAACTTCCTGATCCATCTGTTTTATATGGTTATACCACTAATATTTTTGTATGCTTTTATCAAACTAATCAAGGGGAGGAAATTGCTTAGGTCCATTTTGGCTCACATGTGACTGTGGGGAAAATACCCATTTTATTGGACAATTCTGCTCCCTGTGTATTCCAAATGAAAATTATTTCATCTAGTGACAAGAATAAATTTCATAGTTTCCTACCCCTGCAGAACCAGCATAGATATAGGAATGGAAGCTGTCTTCTAATTTAGTTAGTTTCTGCATCTTCCACAGATTTGCTGGCCAAGCTTTAACTGCAGAACCAAATTCCATCCTCAGTTGTGTCCATACAACCCTGCTGAAGAAAAGTTGCACAAATGAAAGCAAAAGAAGAATTTCCTTGCAGGATCTTATATACTAATGGTGATGCATGAGGAGGAAAGAACCCAATGAGCCCTCAAATATCATGCTGAGTTTGCAGGGCTGCAAATTACAAAAATATTATCTTTATAGTAAATTGAGGAAATCTGTTCTGGAATAGCTTAGAGATAAACACAAAGTCCTATGATGCCATTTTTATAGACTCACTTTTCGGACTGAACAATATTTTAAAAGGACAAATCACCCAGAATTGCGGAAAGCAGAAAGGAGCTTAGCTTTTATAACCCTAACATTTTCCAGAGAATCAGCCAAATTCATATGTAGGATGCCACTTGTGTATATACTCACAGTCTTCAAAGGGATAACTAACACAGCACACAGTGGTTTTGAGATGTGACTGATGTTCTCCAGTGGGTTGTGTGGTACCATGAATTTCCAGTGTAGAGTCCATTGCATCTATTCTGTACATCTCATTAACATTATTGTAGCATCCAAAATGTGGTAGGTACATTACTACTTACAGAAAACCACAATCCTTGCCCAGTCTTCAAAGATAAAAAATTGTGATATACATGCAGAGCTACTATTCCCAGTGGCTCCTTCACATAGCCACCATTAGTTATTTCTGCAACAGTTCCCTGTTTATTCATCTGTACTTATTTTAACCTATGCCCATTTACTGTTTATTTTGTCATGTCTCCTTCAACACATATATAATGCAATAGTTTCTGCCAAACAATGCACGGCATTAGCCACTTCTAAAATTATCACATCTCCACTGGGTAGTCCCTCCACAGTATGGAAGGATGGAAATGGCTAGCTCCAAAGAGATTTTTCACAGCTAGTGGTATTCCCTGAGCCCAGCTGATGAAAGACACAGATACGTCTGCAGAGGAGCAGCTCTCAGTGCTTGCCTTGTTCCCTAGAGCCTTCTTCCGCCAGTTTGATGTCTAAGTGGAAGGGAAGAAAATAAGCTGACAGTAGGGTTGCCACCCAGAAGATTTTCTGAACTGATGAGCTGCTTTTTCAGAGATCCTGCAGCCACACAAATAGAGATTGTGTTGAATCTCACAAGCTGAGTAGTGACCGAGGATAGGAGGGCTCTCAGGAAAGCCTTAGGAGTGGAACAAGGGGAAAAAAAAAAAAAACCAAGGAAAAACGTTATCAGAGGAACTAAATACCAGCAACAAGAAGCAAGGGAAGTGCAGCCTGCAAGTCAGAAGCAAAATGACTGCTGGTTTTCTCCCTAGTTTTGTATTTAAAGAGCAAGCAAAGCAGGGATGCCAGGAAAGGGTACAAACTAGAGACTTAAGGGATGACTAGGTAGGCAGAGAAAAGGAAACTTGAATTCTAAACTTTTTGAAGATCAAGCCTCTGTGTGAAAAACATGCTAAGCAGGAGGCTGGTATTAAAGATGGCTTTTGTGTTCTTTAGTTTTGTTATGACAAATATGACATTTTAATAAAATCCAGATTCCTTTCGGACATCACTTGTTTCCCAGGCTTAAGGTGCACTACCATAACATTATATAGTAGAACCTAAGAATTACAAATACCTCAAGCACAGAGGTTGTTCCTAATTCTGAAATGTTCATAACTCTGAACAAAATGTTATGGTTGTTCTCTCAAAAAATTGCAGCTGAACATTGACTTAATGCAGCTTTGAAACTTTATTCTGAAGAAAAAATTCTGCTTTCCCTTTTTTTTAGTACTTTATGTTTAGCACAGTACTGTACTGTATTTGCTTTTTTGGGAGGGGTCGGGGGAAGGTCTCGGTGCTGCCTGATTGAGCACTTCTGGTTCCAAATGAACAGTGGTTGTTGAACATAATGGGCTTGCTTCACTCAAGTGCTGATAGTCCTCGAGTGCTTTCCCACAATTCCCCGGCCCTGTGTGCCAAGAGAGGACAGATGAGTTCTCTTGGGAAGAATTCATAGCTTCTCATCTTACCACAGTGCAAAGAACCACGAGATATGTCCCCAGAAGTTCTAGAGCTACACAAGAGTGAACATAGTCCTAGTGTGAACACAGCAACTTAGTTATTCACAGTAAGGCTATTCTCACTTGAACTAGGTTAACACCAAGAGTAACAACTTGAGTATGATACTTCAAGTCAACTGCAGTGAAGACATACTCAGTAGGTGGCACTCTTTCCTCTGAGTATGTGTGAACCAATATCCCTGCAGGATGGTAGGCTCCTGGCTATAGAAGGAGTGGTCTTTCAGAGGAAATTACTTGTGATCCAGTAGTACTTTCCCCTCCTAAAGTGTACTTCAATGTCCTGAGTATATTCCAGTTCTGGAAGAACTGGTGGAGAGGCAGCACAGTCCAGGAAAGAAGGGGCTGAATTAGAATGCAGGAGACCTGGTGTCTGTCCTTGGCTCTGCCACTGACCTGCTGTGTGACCTTAGGCTAGTCACTTCACCCTCTTGTATTTCTGTTTTCCCACTCTTTGTGTGTCTTGTCTATTTAGACTACAAACTCTTTGGGAAAGGGATGTCTTCTGGTACAAGGGGGCCTCAATCTCAGATGGAGTTCCTAGGTACTACTGTAATACTACAGCTAGTAGTAATGGTGGTTATATTATGGTCTCCTAAATTTCTTCCACTTTTTTCCATTGGCTGTCAATTTTCCTTCACTGTCATAGGCTGCTGTTAAACAGCTGCCATGTTTCAATTAAGAAGTAGCTGCATTTCAGTGGTGGGTGATATTAGTTCCTCTGTTAATGTGAGAAGCGGAAGGAACAATCCTTGTTCTGCAGCAATCTTGTCTGGCAAATACTTGCATTTGTGGGGATGAGATCCAGAAGGAGTCCACTTTAGCCATGCAGAGTGCTGCTCTGATGCAGACCTTCCATAGCAGCGTTGTACCTGGATACAGCAGGGAAAGGTGCATTATAAGATGGATAAGCTCAGGGAAAATGCTGTGGAGAAATTATGTTAGATCCCACCAATTTACATTAAATATTACAAATCCGATATAGAGAAGAGCATGTGACCCAGGCTTCCTATTCTCTCACTTCTGCATCCCCTGACTTCATGTGGAAGGAAACCCTAGAATAAGGCAGATCTCATGACTAAGAAGCTTCAACTCATTGCTCTTCCCCTGCTGAGCTGTGCTCCTCCTGCCAGAGATTTTATTTAATGAAAAATCCTGGAAATAAAACCCACATCTCTCTCCTCTGCAAAAATATCTCCCTACATTCAGAACTGCAGGCTGCTGCAGTCAACTCTTCTAATTAGTTAGGTAAGGTGCAGTGCTCATTAGCCCCACCTGAGTCACTCAGCTACTGGGAAAGAAGAGTATTAACCCCCAAGTGGCCATGTGGCTCCAGAAAAACAGGTGAATAAGAGAACTACCCTCAGGTGCCTGTACTCTCAGTCTGGCACAGACCCTCATAGGCTTTAAGCACCTAACTCCCTTTGTGGATCTGGACCTAAGTGGCAACAGCACGACTAAAAAAGGGCCTTATGCCTACTGCCGTCTCGGACACCTAAACAAAACCATGTCACCATCAATCTGAGGAACCCTACCATTTCTCTCTACTATTCCCTTTATAAATTCTTGGGTATGTTTTCTCTAAGGCTACGTCTACACTGCAGGCTTTTTGCGCAAGAACAGCCATTCTTGTGCAAAAACTCGCAGAGTGTCTACACTGCATGCACGTTCTTGCGCAAGTAAATGTACAGTCTAGCGTCGGAAAACAGGGCTTCTTCCAGAAGAGTTATTCCTCTCCCCACGAGGAATAAGCCTTCTTGTGCAAGAGCTCTTCCAGAAGAAGGCAGTGTAGACAGGAAACATGAATTTCTTGTGCAAGAAACCCCTATGGCTAAAATGGCCATCAGATCTTTCTTGCACAAGAGAGCGTCCACAACTGCCATGGACGCACTTGTGCAAAAGCACATCTCTTCCACAAAAGCACATGGCAGTGTGGACGCACTCTTGTGGAAGATCTTTTGCACAAGAACTCTTGCACAAAACAGTTCTTGTGCAAGAAGCCTGCAATGTATACGTAGCCTAACAGTGTTGCTTGGCAAGTTGGTTAAGATTGGCACACACAATGTTAAAGGGCACCAAAGCTCTTCTTGGCACCCTCACACCAGACCTTCTCTCCCAATACACCACACCCTCTTTTAGTGGATTATTTGGACTGTAGTAGTCTCTCAGAGGTCTCAATCTAGATCAGGGTTGCACTGTGCTAGGTGCTATACAAACAGCTGAAAAGACAATCTCTGTTTTAAAGAGATAAGTAAAGTTAAAAACATACCCAGGTAGCATAAACTATGAGAAAGGGAGGATAGGGGAAAGGTACATAAGATCATAGTTGAGCATTTCATTAAAATTGTATATTTTAAAAATGTATAAGGAAATTGGGGCTGACAGTTGGAAGGAAATGGTTGGGAAGGAGGAGACTAGAACAGGAGAGGTATGCAGGAGATGGAGAGCACTGGAAGGGTGTTAGGAATTTGGCTACTCAATATCTCCATCCGCCTGGCTACCAAGGAGTAGCTCTGGCAGGGAGCAGGAGAAACAATAGCTGATGGCACAGCAGAAAAACAAAGACTGAGAGCTTCAAAAATCCAGTGAATCTGATAACAGCTGCAGGCTGGATGGAGTTAGGAGAGCAGGCATGTCCTGGACTCCTGACACACCCCACCCATCCCCTGAACACAGCTTGTGAAATGGGAGAGAGAAGGATTCTGAGGCCTTTTTATAGATTGGCCCAAGGTGGAGGGGAAGCCATTTGTGCTAAAAGGCGAGCACTACAGAACCAGGAATTAAAGCATCCATTCACATCCTGCTGCTTCCTCTATTCATCCCCCAAAGCCAGAATGGAGTCAAGGAGGGCAATTCAGTTCAGGAGGGCAAGGTAAGAGAAAAATTGGTGATAGTATTGCAGCAGAGTCTCTCAAGCCAGCAAATGATCAGAGATTCCAAGGAAGCCCCTCAAAGCAGCCCAGTCAGTCATTCTCCTTCGCCACCTCCCCCTCCACTCCAGCCCTGATCTGTAAGGCTGTGATGAAAAGAGGGGAGAGTTGGCAGATTGAAAATGACAGTCCAACTTTACTTGGCAGACTTCTAGCAGCAACTGAAATAGTCCCCTCACAAACCCTGGGCTTTTCCCCAGTATTTAGGATGAAGAGTCACATCCATCTTGGAATGGAGCATGTGGAGGTGTTTGGCATTTTTAATGCAGCTTGCTAAGATGAAAGGTTAAAAGGACACTGGCTAGTTAAGTATATTTGTAAATCAAAATACAAAATAATCCAGGGTCACCTACTATGACTTTGCAGTTGCCACTTTATTGCACACTATAATCACCCAGAACATTAAGGTGAGAGGAGGAATAGGATTCAGCTTCTGCCTTAAAGATACTTAAACGAAAAGGAAAATCTCTATTGAGTGTTAGCAGTATAGAGATTATGAGACATAGTTATGCAACTCTGATTTCATCCAGCAGTGAGCAGTGGCACATCAGGCAGATAATTGCAATCATTTGCATTTAAGAAACATCAATAAATTAGGCTGCACAACTCCCTAAGAATAGCTGTGCATTATCTTCATTTTATAGGTGAGGAAACTGAGGTACAAAGATCACTATTACTAACAGCACCTTTGACCATTAGAACTGAGAACATTTAAAAAAAACCCTTACTTTTCGCTGTTTATATTGCTTGATTACTTCTTTGTATCTCTCTAAGTTTGTACAAAATAAATATTGGTCTGTTTTTAAATCAGTATCACTTTTTGGCTCTTATTCTCTATACTCCTGCAATGTTTGGGTTGCTAACACAGTAGTCAAATATTGCATCCCAAACCAAAGAACAACTGTCACTTCAATGTGTTTTTAAATGTAATTGAAGCATTTGTATCACTGTGCTTTGAAAACTAGTTTTGTTTTGTTTTATTTTGGGCTTAAACCACCTTTCCCTTTAAAGAAAGGCAGCTAGACTGTCCCTCCACAGTGCAGCAGATTAATTGAAAACAGGATGCACTCCAGAGAAAAAGGTCCCCTAGTGGGGTGTAATTATGATAGTGGTTTAGAAATGCTATTTACAGCTGAAAGAGAGGTTAGATAAGCAACTTCAACCTAAAAACCTCTGAAAAAAAGATTAAACTTAAACCAGAAAATGACACCTCTACAGGCGCTACAAAATTATATACAGTCTTCCATATATCAGCAAGAGCTTAGACAAGCTATGCAAAATTCTATTCCCTATTTGCTCGCCTAAGTGAAGGTTTTTATTTTGTTTTGGACAGGTGAGTAAAATACCATTAGACGTTTTCACCCATACGTGAAACTAGCTCCTTAAGAACTTGGTGAATCCACCACAGGTAATTAAGAAGCAAACAGTGGACACAAGGTAGAATTCTAATCACAGTACTTTAAACTCTGCATCTCTGATCAGTGAGGGTATGTCTACAAAGCAAGACTAAAGTTAAATTAAACTGTGCAACTTCAGCTATGTCAATTGCGTAGCTGAAGTCTAAATAGCTTAATTCAGCATTTGGCGCTGTCTACGCTGCAGGAAGTTGAAGGAAGAACACTCTTCCTTCAACTTCCCTTACTCCTCGTGGAATTAGGGTTACAGGAGTCAGAGTAAGAAGTCCTCCAGCTCACCATTATTTTGAAATAATGGCTTGCTGTGTAGATGTGCGCTTTGTTATTTTGGAATAACGCCAGTCAGCCAATGATGACATCACGCCATTGAGGGCTGTGGAGGTGGGGGCGCTGATTGCGCATTCCACCTGGGGCGCCAGCTGCCAGCAACCCGCCTAGGGCCGCCCCTGACGCCAGTTATTCTGAAATAATACTACTGTGAAGACATACCCTGAGACACCAGAGCAGATCCTGGCCTTATCATAGCCCTTCTCTAAGGCCATGGAGAGGGAAGCATCCAAAACTAATCAGTTAGGGTGTGTCTACATAGCACCCTTACCTCAAAATAAGCTACGCAATTTGTACTCTGCAAATTGCGTAGCTTATTTCAATTTTATTTTGAAATAGCTTATTTTGAAATTTGGCACTGTCTACATTTCAAAACATCCCTTATCCCTCATACAATGGGGTTTACAGGGACATCGGAATAGTAAGCCTGTTATATTTCTATATAAAGGGCTTGCTCTTAAGATGCAGAATAGCTATTTCGAGATTCCGGAGGTATCCCAAAATAGCTCTGCAGTGTAGACGTAGCCTGAGACAAGCAAGTGCTTGGGTTGTCCAAATGGAGGAAAGAAGGGCTAAAGCTAGAGAACCTTGACAAGAATTTCCGCAGCTCCTTCCAATATCACCTCAGCTCCATTTTCCTCAGCTCACCAAATCAAGGAACAGAGGATTAAAAAATATCAATGTATCTACCATTGTGTGGATATCAGCAGATAATTACTTTAAAGGAGATCAGGTTTATTTATCTTCCTTTGCCTCTTTGCCCTACCTCTGCAGCTACTGCTAGGATTACAGTGCTAATTTTATATTCACTTTATAGTCCAGAGAGGACCCAGTGCAGTGCCTCTGGCAAATCTTCTACAATGCTGCTCAATACTCTGGGGCCAGTCCGACGGAATAGTGAGATGCACTTTCTCTTACTTTTCTGCTATGTCTAGTTGCAGAAAAATTTTGCACAATCACATTGAACACAAATCTTTCGGGCAATAGCAGAACAATTTGCTGCTCGTGCTGTCACTGACTAGGCTGCAGCTCTCTACTTCATCACTTTCCTGTTGGCCACACTCTTCTTCCATCTAATTGCTTCAGGCATAGCCACGTGGGCTGGAAACAATACTTTTACTATTTGTTATGCCTTTCCTCCAGAATAATCCCATAGCTCTCTCTATTCTGTAGCATTTCCTTCTCGTATCAATTCAGCCAACTCTGGGGTGAAGCACGTGCAGTAGCACACAGGAACATCACATGTTTTTAGTAGGGAAAGGGAAGGATAATTTCCCCCACAGAAATTGCCTAGAAGTGTTTCAGACTAGCAGAGTGTAATTGCAATTTGGCCAGAACACTGAGGCTCACACCCCTCCTTATGGAATTTTTAGCTACCATAAGTGGTCAGGGCCCAGATATTACATCTCACCTGAAAGACGGGACCTCCAGATGTACAATACATCCTAGTATTGTGCTGTTGGATGGGCTCAGCATCGACGCAGAGAGAAGACAGTGGTCTATTGAATTACTTCTTGTCCTGTGCTATCTTGGGTTTTCCTTGGAGGCCTCCCATACTGACCCAGCCTACGTTATGAAAGCTAACAAGATAACAGCTACCCAAGCTTTTATACCATGCTCATCACTGTAGTATCTGAGCACCAGCCCACCATGGCATGGTTGATGTGACAGAAAAAGACAAGCCCTAGTTTTGTTGCAGGCAGGGGTAAGCGACAGAGAAGAGAGAGTGTGAGGTTAGGATTTTCAGTTTGTCTGACACTCAAGCTCTCTAATTTAAGTCTCTAAACCCCCTCAGGGTGAGCCGTGACTCACTGACAGTATTTGATCATATTTTCAGAGCAGGATTAATTTTGCTTTATTGCTTGTCCACATAACAGACCCGTATCATCTTCAAAGGGACATTCCTTAGAGGAGAAGGAAGGAGACATGCTCCATAATTTAGTGACCATTACTTCTAAATTAAAAGGTTAATAGCTTGACAAATTCACATTTTAACCCTCCAGCCTGTCTCCCTCTCTAATTGCAATGCACAACATTTTTATCTGAATATAATGAAAGGTCACAAGAGAGATTTTTGTATATGTCTATATCTATGTCTATATGATCAAAACTTTGTTACTTCCTTTTGGGGCACATTCTGATGTCTCTGATACCAGCATACAGGTGGAGCTACCTCGATAAGCTAGCGAAGCTGCTCTGGTTTTATGCTAGTGTAACCAAAATCAGGATCTGTAGCCCCTCTGCTGGAATGAAAGTTGACAGAGGAACAAGAAAGAGAAAGAGGGTAACTGGGAAAATCATCAGGAGCTGCTGTTTTTGAAAATCAGGCTTCTTATTTAGGTGTCTAAATAGGCACTTAAGAACCTAACTTTTCAAAATCTTGGCCTAGCAGTCTGGAATAGCAAGTTATAGTGTGTGTCAAAAACTGAGAAATATCAGAGACTGAGTTGCCAAAACAGATCTGTGAGACAGACCAGGACCAGAAAATAGGTCTAGCTGCAGGTCAGACTTGGGATGAATTAGCAAGGCTGTGCGGAAGCTCATGACTTGAAATTATACTAGAAACAGAAGAGACATTATGTCATGTAACTAATTGCCCTACCCAATGCAGGGTTCTTCCCTACTGCATATTCACTAATGTTTTGTCAAGTCATTAAAAACAGCTTAGGCAATGGGGGGGATTCACCACATCCTTTGGGTGACTTGACTACTCCACAGCTAAGTGAGTTTTGCTGTCAGGATGCTTTTCCTGTTAGCTTGAATTTGGCATACAAGACTACAGGTTAGGTTTAATTGCATTGGCAAAGCTACTTGAGGAGCAAGAACATCGCAGGGCTGTTCCTAGGAGGACACAGGGCCTGGGGTAGTTCCCCCTGCCCCAGGTGCAGGACCTGAGCAGAACTCCTGGCCCAGGCCCCGCTCCACCTCTTCCTACCCGTGCTCTGCCTCCTTCCACCCTCACTGCACCCCTTGCCCAAAGTCCTCTCCCCCAAGTTATGCGAGCCGGGGGCTTACTTGGAGGGCCTGGCACAGGGTGGCAGCAGGGATTGGGCCCCCACACTCACTGTGATGGTGGGAGCCCGAGCAACACAGTAGGCTGCACGGCTCCCCCCACCCATCTCCCAGCCTGCTGTGCTCTGCTTCACTGTGGTGGTGGGAAGCGGAGCTCCCCCGGCCCAGACTGCTTCCCTCTGCACCCTCCAGCCCTGCATTGCTCAAGAGAGCAGAGCAGGCAAGGGCCAAGATGCTCTGCTTCCCGCTGCCATGGTGAAGCAGAGCACAGCAGACTGGGAGATGGGTGGGGGAGCAGAGCAGCCTGCCGAGACGCTCCAGCTCCAACCCACCATGGTGACTGCAGAAGGTGGCCCCTGCTGCCGCCCCCACGCCAGGCTCCCCAGGTAAGTCCCCAAGCCCATGGGTCCCATCCATAGGATGGTTGAGGTGGCCACCGCAGGCCCCCCTAAAGTACGGGGCCCAGGGCAGCCACCCCGAACCACACTATGCATGGCATGGCTGTGTTGCATCGTGACCCCCTTCTGACAACAAAATGTACTACATTAACGCAGGAGTGGGCAGGAACCCTGAGTCCACCTAAGCCCTACTGCCCAAGATGGCGGGGGCCAAAGCCCAAGCCCCACTGTGCAAGGGGGGACAAGCCTAATGGCTTCAGCCCCAGCCAAGGGGCACTATATCTTGAACCCTGCCTCCCAAAGGTTTCAGCATCAGCCCCTAGCTATGGGGTTTGGGTTAGGGTTTCGGCCCTGGGCCCCAGCAAGCAGGGGCAGCAGGTTGATAGAATTTTTGGTGGTGAGCAGAACAGATCCAAATCCCTCTCCCCTCTGCCTAAGGCTGAGAGAGAGACCGAGAGACTGAATGTGTGTGTCGGCAGGGTCCACCCTTGCTGCTCCCATTGGCTACAGAGGTGCTCAGGGCGAGGCAGCGCATGGAAACACACACACCCTTCCCTCAGGAGCCACATGCCAGCAGCTGCATGTGGAACGAGAGCAGGCAAGAAGCTGCTATAGCCCCACTCTGCTGCCAGTGGTGGCGGGGGCCCACAACCCTTTAAATTGTCCAGGGGTGGCAGGCAGGGCCAGGGGAGAGACCCAGCCCCAAACTTTGATGGAGTCTGGAGGCCGGCAGTACGGGCCCATAAAACTCCCCACCCCAGCCAGCAAGTCTAAGGCAGCCTTGGTGACATCATTAAAAACAGGATCATGACCCACTTTGGAGTCCCAACCCACATTTGGAGAACCCCTGGACATCTCAGGTCAGGAATGAGTTTAGCGTGTGAGCTTATATTTCACTATCACACTCTATGCCTAGCTATATTGAATACTTGCAGCTTTCACATTTATAGTCCACCATTTACTTGCTCCCCCGTACTGAAATCTGATTGGGTTGATAAGCAAGGGACTTAGATTCAAGTTTCATAGTGAACCAGAAGAAAAAGTGACAAACCTGGGGGAACACATGGCATAGTCTTCCATCTTCATACTGCTAGTTTACACCAGACAAGTGACCAAATTTGATAACCATCCAATGACAGTTTTATGGCCTATGTACAATAAGTTTGGTGGTCTCAGTCCAGGCTGTAGCAGACAGAGATCACTCTTGAATGATGTTTGCTGCAGAGAACTCAAGGATTACACTCCAAAAGCAGAGGCACTTTGCTGGGCCAGCATAGAGGAAGTATGAACTTCTTGTTCCCAGTGTGGTACCTGTTCAAACCAAGGACTTCAATCTCCAGGACTGTCAGAACCAGCAACTTTCCCCAGCACTTGAAAAATTAGAAAAAAATAAAGAGTACCAGTTAAATCCACAGCAAGAGCTCTGTGGGCAGGAGAGGGGATAGAGGCAAGTTAGTGATTGTGTCTGTACAGTATAATATACTAAGGGATAAAATTCCAGGCATGACTGTCAGAGTACGGTGAAGGAGGGCCTGAGGATCTGAACAGGTGATGCTCGGAACATGGCACTTGCATGGAGCAGGTGCCTGAAGTATTCTGTAGGTGCCCTGGAAAAGTACACTGAGTGATTGTCCTCATGCCTCCTTGCTGACAGATGCAAAATACAAGCCTCCTTCCAAGCACCGGTAAACATATGTTGGGGATGGTGCTTTGTCCTTGGTGTGAGAAGAGTCATCAAATGAATTGCCTAGCTCAGCATTTCTCAAACCGTGGGTCAGGACCCCAAAGTGGGTCATGACCCCATTTTAATGGGATCACCAGGGCTGGCATTAGACTTACTGGACACAGGCTAAAGCCCTGACCCTCTCCCCCCCGGCCCAGAGCCAAAACTTGAGCCCTACAACACAGGGCTGTGGGGCTCAGGTTTCTGGGCTTTGGCAGGCTCAAACTTGGGTCCCCCTCCTGGGGTTGTGTAGTAATTTTTGCTCTCAGAAGGGGTTTGCAGTGCAATGAAGTTTGAGAACCCTTGGAGCCTAGCTCTGCAGAGCATTATCAGTCTTAGAGCTGCTTCATGGACAGGTACTTTAGAGGGTAAGGAAAAGGGTTGGAGAAAAGGTACCCAGCATCCAGCCCACAAGCTGTCAGCATTTTGGGCCGGATCCAATGCTACTGGAACCAATGGAAATGCCCAATGATTGCAAGAGTGAGCTCCTGCATATTTTCAAGTTGATCTTTACTGGGTTGGTTGAGTATGGCACCGGCACTCTGTAATTCACTAGTTACAAGAGACTATTCTGGGAAGAGTCTGGAGATGACTCATTGGTTAGTCACCAGCCCTTTCCCATAGTACCAGTTAAAATCCCCTTGCTCTATGAATCAGGCAGCTGTAACATGCACATATGCTGCCCAGAACAACCTAGACCCCAGCCTCTCACATCAGCTTTATGCCCACACAGTCTTTAAAGGACTTTAATGAAGCTTGTCCTGATTTAGGTTTTTCTGTTAATTACACAGGTGGAAGCAAATCAAACTAATTTCATAACACTGGTATCAAATCCTAATGTAGATGCATTTAAACCAGTTTTAAATTGCATTGACACTGGTTTAGCTTAACTACGTTTATTGATTAAGCTGTACCAGTAAAAAATGCTACTAAAACTGGCTAAAGAGCTTCTATATTGGAGATTTAAACCAGCAACTAAACCAGCCTTGTGACACACCAAGGCAAGCTGTCTTAATGTAGACCAGACCTTAGACCAATGTCAATGATAGGATAGTCAGCCCCCCTGTGTTTGGTGCTTATGGGAAAGCTGAATTAAGTATCTCCCCCTCACCTGGAATAGTAAAGAAATTTAGCATTTAGATAGCACTTTACAATTTCAAAGCAATGAATAAACATTCAAGTACTTTAGTGATTTGGGGATATGGGCATTTATACAACCTGGCTAGATGAGACCATGAGCTAAGTAGGCCCCACAACTTCCCTGTGATGTGAAGACTATCCCATTTCATTGATGGGGAAACAGGCATAGAAAATTGACTTCCTCAAGGGAAGATAGTGATTCAGTGGCAGAGCCAGGATTAGACTTCAAGGCTGCTTGATTGTCAGCTGGATGCTCATTCCCTTACAGAACTGTCTGGTTTCCAGACTGTGCACCAGTCTGATCTAGTGTCCCATTTCTAAGGATACAGCAACACTGCCTATATATGGGGTTCATATTTGCATCACATGTAGAGATATCTGGCTAGCTTTGGCCTACCTACCTGTGGTACCGATCGCAGTGAAGGCATGGGTGGGTTTGCATAGCCTGTGCTGCCCCTGTTTTAGATATACAGTAAGGCATTCGTTTTATGCAGCATTTTAAAATAGGTTACTCTTAAATGCTACTTAGACTGCAGTGCTAGAGGTGGGACCTACATTTCTTTAGTCAAATTCAGCAGTGACAAACAGCGGGATAAGTAGAGTAAAAAATGCATGTTGGTAAAGTAGGTTAACTTACACGAAATTTGGCACTCAGCAGCTGTAAGGAAGGAAGTAGTGGAGCAGAAAAAGCAACTACTAGGTGGGTGTCAAATGAAGTGGGGGAGAAAGGTCTGTTGGATCTTACACCATCCTCATAGATGCTTTTCTAACCCTCTCAGTGTGTAAATTTGCACACCCACTGTTAGCCATTGATTTGACAATCATGCTGCTTTATTAATGACACCAAAACATAACTTACTCCACCATTTACATCAGCACAGAATTTGGCCCATGCTTATACTGGTTTTGAATTTGAACCCTCTTGTTCAGGGCAGAAAGTTGAAGTGCAAAATTTCCAGCAGAGCCTCCATAGAATCATTGCTCTGGGGTAACCCAAGATCCCTCTCTGTGTGTTAGAAATCAAAATTATGGAGGTGTTAGAACAAAGGGAGCTTGAAGAGGAGCTTATATGCAGTTGGTAATTAGGGTATCAGAGCAGTCCTATCTAATGGGGTGTTATAATTGAGAACCTAATAGGTGTTTAATTTCCCCCTAAGGATAATATTATATCCTCCCTATAGCTATTGACAGGACATTCCTCTGTGCACTGCACACAGTACTTCCATACTGAGAAGTGTCCTCTTCAATTCATTCTGAGGCTGCTCTCACAGCTTCTGAAGGTTTTTGTCTCTGCAACGCTTTACACTTTTATAGCAGAATTGAAATTCCAATAGTGAACCCCCATGACTCTCTCATTGGGCATACTGATACTGTCTAGGAACCAGCAGCAAAGCGGATGGTATCCTGTTCCTCTGGATCAGTGCAACCTGTACCATTGCTACCCAATGGACTGGAAACAAGGCAGCTGTTTATTTATGCTGCGCCAATGCTGCTTGTTGAAGGCAGGAGACAGTAGAAGTGGAGACAACAGACCCAGGGAGACTTGAAAGCATTTGGACTGGCATGTCTCTCCACTCTGCTTCTTGTTGAGGTTTCCAAATCAGATAACTCTGGTCCTTTGTCAGTTGTTCTGACTTCTCTGAAAAGATCTACATATCAGTGCTTAGCAGCTGCTCTCCACCTCAGCTGTGTCCATGGCTGATCACAAAAGAACAGATACACACTGGGCTGATTTCAGTTCTGTTCTTTGATCTTGGAGAATTCTGAAAAATCCAGATTCCACAGCTAAAAATCCATCGCCACAGATTTTTGTTAGCCTGACGATTGCTCTCCAGGGGACAAAACATCAAGTTACAAGCTGTGGTTTTGAGATTCAATGGCTTAGGAGTAGAAAATCTGTTGAGACCTAAGGTTTAGATCTCCTAGTTTGACATGTACTTCAGTAAAACACACAGCAGAGGAGTAATAGTGGACAGGAGGCTTTACTGTATTAACCTTAGCCACATTCCCACCGGGTAATTACTTTCTGACTACCTAAAATACCCTATTTAGTTTAAATTGGCAATAATTTTCCTAACTTTCTGTCCTAAGGTGCAGGGATGTAAGTGCCACTAAGCTTCTGCTATGTTTCAGCCCAGGGGTGGTTGCAATTCAGAAGTAGGTGAAGTTATTCCTGAATATAGTGTAGATTGCCTTGCAATGCATCAATACATTCAGCTAAGTTCTAATTGCAAAATCTTAAATACTGTGAGATCACAAGAGGCAGAAAGAGTATTGGTAGCCTTTCTGATGGTAGGTCAGACATGCAGAAGCAACAGTCCTTTTATTGGGACTGACAAATCATATTTTAATGTATAAACTGAACAAATTGGATATAGAAATCCTAGAGAACAGAATAAATATAAAACTTCACTTTTGCAACTATGCTTTTAAAAGTGTCACAATTAGAGTATGTCTACATTTTAATTTTTAGTCATATTTTAACATGTTGATGAACATGTGCTAACATGACTCCACATGCTAGCGTGGATAAGGATACAAATGTTTGTTGCTAGTCATGTTTAACCCTAGGCTGAAGGGCTGGTATATGAGCTCCTCAATCCTTGATTAAATACAGCTTGGAACAAATTGTTTGTGTTCTGTTCAAGCTAGAACTGGTAATCATACATATTTAAAAACATAACTAAAGATTTAAATGTAGACATACCCATAGCATGCACCTCATTCAAACATGAGGTGGTGTGTTCCTGGTTGACTGCACCACCGCTACAAACTCAGGGCTTGTCTACCCTACAGGTTATGTTGGAACAATTTACATTGCACAGGACATAAATTACACCAGCCTAAGCACTGGATAGCACTGTATCAGTGGGAAAGCTTTACCCGCAAGCACAGATACCACCTCTCCCATTAGCATAGAGCATTTTCACCAGCCATGCAAAAAAACCAAAAACAAAAAAACAAAAAAACCACGTAGTGCATCTAGTGTACACTAGCCATAAGTGTGCTGGCAGGGGTCAGATTTCTCTCATGCTACTTCAGCTTCCAACTTGTCCTCTTCCACACCCCTTATTAAAGCAACACTCAATCAAGCCTTGTTCTCTTATCTGCCTTTCTAGAGTTATCATCTGTGCCCACCCAGCTCTTCCTGCCTACCTTCTTTGACTTTTAACATCTGGCTTTCCGACCTCAACTTTCATACCAGTGTACTGTCCAAGCCTCTCATTTCACATCTTCCTGATTTCACCTACTGTTCCACCTTAAACCTGTATTTACTCTTCCTCTGCTCGGATCTCTTATGGACTGAGTATCTTTCCCAAATTAATTGACAAAGCCACTTCCCTCTCCTCATGACCACTTCTGGCATGATACCGCCAAGAAATCAGCCAGCTGTTGATTGTTCTTTTATGTGAGAAGCAGGTCTTCCTGGTTTAGTTTATTTACTAAAAGACTTATCCAGCGTTGCTTGGGTCCTTTAGGACAGAGGACCAGTGGTGTGTGTGTGTGTGTGCGCAGGAGTCAGGGCCGGGCCTTGGGAATGTGAGGGGGCTCAGGGCAGGGGGCTGGGACATGGGAGGGACCGAGAGTGAGGTTGGGAGGTGAGGAGGAGCTCAGGGCAGGGGTGGGAGGTGCAGGAGTCAGGTCAGAGGGTGTGGAGGGGCTCAGGGGGAGGGGGTGGAGTTGGCCACTAGCTTCTCCCAGTGGGCAGCCCAGGACAGCAGAGATTGCACACCCTGCCCAATGGCTTGTCCCTAGGGTCTAACAGGGGCTCTTTCCCTCCCACTTCGCCCCTCCAGGGTTGCGGGGGGGACCTCTCTCCCTCCAGCTCCTCCTAGACTAGTGGCAGCTCTCTCCCTCCCCGGCCCATCTCAGGGATCTCTCCTAAGGTTGCCAGATGGTTTCAACAAAAATACTGGACACACTTGACATTATATCACAATCTACATAACATCTTATTTAGAAAACACCAGACTGGTCAATAGATGGCTCATCAGACAATCTACTAAAACAGTGGTCACCAACCAGTAGATTGGGATCTACTGGTAGATCTTGGAGCCTCTGACTGGTGATCCTGACTGGTTTGGCCAAGAGGTTATCAAGTGCAGCACTTCAGCTGCCCCCTCCTCCCCCCGCCGCCCCGCCCCGCAGACTGCTGAGCATTTCCTGTCCTTTGCCCTGGAGCTGTCCCCTCAGGAGCCTCCTGCTTGCTGTGCAGGGCAGGAGAGGGAGAGGAGCGGGAGCGCTGATGCCAAGGTGTCCCCTCTCCACAGAGCACAGAGGGGGGCACAACAGGACTTGCTGTCTGCTTTTGGGACTGGTGCAGGGCCAGGGCCAGGGCAGGGGTGACCCTGCCTTAGCCCCACTGCACCACCACCCAGGAGCCACCTGAGGTAAGCAGTGCCTAGCTGGTGCCCATATACCAAAACCCTACCTCAGTCATTAACCCACTCCTGCACTCCAAGCCCCTGCCCTAGCCCTGGGCACCCCTGCATCCAAACCCCTCCAGTCCCCCTACTGCCTGCCCGAGTCTCAGCTCAGAGCCCCTCCAAATCCCTTAATCTAAGACCAGAGCCTGCACACCAAACCTCTGCCCCAGACTGGTGAAAGTGAGGGAGGTGGGGGATGGAGTGAGCAGGGGCAGGGCCTCAGAGAAGTGGCACAAAGACAGGGCTAGGGTATTTGGGTTTCAGGTAGATCTTGGATTGCACTTAAATTTAAAAAGTGATCTCATGCTTAAAAAGGTTGGAGACCACTGTACTCAAACGTGGTCCACATGATAAGAAGAATCTGAAAGCCTCATATAAAACTTGTGTAACCTCATGACCTTGTCATTAGCTTTGTCTTCCCTTCTCCCCTTTTTGTCACACTCCCTAGTATCTTGTTCAAAATTAAATTACAAACACTTTGAGGAAGGAACTCTGTATGTTTTACAATACCTTGCACTATCAGGGCCTCATCCAGATAGGAGCCTAAAGGTACTTACAAACAATACTTCAATAGTGTCTGTCAGCTAAGGATCTCAAAGTTCTTTACAACTGAGCATCAAAACACTCCTCTAAGAAAGGTCACCATCAGTGTTCCCTCTAATCTTTTCCATTCATAAGCAGATTTTCCCATCCATGTGCAGAATACTTTTTATGTTCACTGAGGCATGCACGAATGTGTACACCATCAGTGCAATCCTAGCTGTGGGTGCTTTGCTAATCAGCTGGGCAGCATTTGGATTTCTCCAGGATGTCCCACACAAGTGTGCAGCTTACAGGGAACACTGGTCACCATCATTCTCACCACATTTCAGATAAAGAAACTGAAGCATCAACAAATCAGATAACTTGACTAAGGTCACAAAGGAAATCCATGGGAGATCCAGGGAAAAGAACTCAGGCACCCTCTCTCCAAGTACTGTACTTTCAGTTAAAAGATATCCTGTGTTAAAGAAGGCTTTTGAACAGTTCACCACCCAATCTATAAACTCAGGAGGCAGGAGAGAGAGAGAATGAGAAACTTGAGGTCATACGGAATTGGCTGAGACATCAGAGACAGCACCCAAGAGAGTAGAAGCCTCTAGAGATGTAGGAAGGTAACTAGATTGGAATTATCTTCTATTTTATAGATCAGTGAGTTAAATGAAGGCATGTGCAGCAAAGGTGATGAGATTTGCTGACAAACTATTGAGGGAACTCGATACAAACCAGGGAGCAATAAAATTCAGAACTGTAGCTAGAGTAGTGAGCTGAAGGAATTCACACAATGTAAGGCAGCAGTTCTGGTGTTAAGTGTTCAATAAGTTACAGCTGTTTTGAAGAAAATGGTTTTATTCTATGCAGAGGCAGCAGTGTGGGATGGCAGCCAGTGCACACCTGAGAAGTCACCTCCTGACATGCACTGGCTCCCAGGGAGCTGGCTGTGGGTGTGTGTAATTGCTGATATTTTCACTGCTTACACAGTTACACAATTATCCACCAGCCCCACTCCTGTAGAGCTGGCTGCCACCCTGTGCTGCTGCCTCTGATACAGAGGCAGCAGTGCAGGGTGGTAGCCATATCTCCAGGCAGGCACCTGCATGTAACCGTTCACAGTAACCAATAAGCCCAGGTTTATTGATTAACCTTGTAAACGATTAGCCTATTATATTCCTATTTGAAACCTTGTTTTCCTTAATTTTTTTATGAAAATTGGACCACTCTGAAGCCCGCATGCTCCTGGAATGAGCCCCTCAGGAGAAGACAGTGCATCAGAGTTGGCTGGCCCCTCTGCAGAGCAAACAGTTTCAAATATTCCAAAAATGGCAAACTGCAGGCATTTTTGTATAGGTATTTTTTTTTTTTTAAATCTCCTCACATTTTGTTCAGTAGGGTTTAACCTAAAGCCAGAAAGGGAAGGAAGCAATAAAAATGAGAGACCCTCATTGATTATAACACCACAGTAGTTAGAGATGGAACAGGCCTATTTAGTCACCAATCCATCCTCCTCCAAGGGCAGAATACAGTCCCCTGACAGAAGACATATCTGACGTTAAACTAATGCTGCATTTAATTTATGCCAAAGCAGGTTAAATATCTCAAGCCTTTCCAGGAGAAGTGAAAAATATTCCTCCCTTTGCTTCACCTCCAGTCGTCTGATTCCTTCACACAGAAGCAGGGACTTTTTCCTGGAAACATTTGTTTTATTATTGGCACTTGGACTTTGGCGGATTTCTTCAGGAAACAAGATCTGGAAACCAAGTGTTGATACTGAACAAAGATGTGGGGATCCCCTTTGTTCTGTCCACTCGGAGTTCCCTTGTAACGCAGTTTTATATATTACAAACACTCAGCTGCCAAAGGGTTAGGGATAGGAAGGAAGAAAGCGTGTGCAGAAAAAGATGTAGGAGGTGGAAGTATGTGGAAACAATAAACAGAATTAGTATAGGGGAGAAAGAAGACTAGGGGGAGAAAATTCCCTGAGCAAGTGGGGCATTCAAAGTGGCACAAAGAAACAAGCAGGAGACGGCTGAACACAGTAAGGTAGAAACATTGGGCATAACATGCTTTGCTTGTGAGATTGGAACACTGAGTACTTACAGGAAAACACAGATGAGGTATGTGCGCTTGCTGAGGGTAGACAAGGACAAAGAGGAACCACGGCCTTTGCACTGTGCCCAACAGCAGGAAAAAGGCAAATCAAATCTGCAAGAGCACAGGTGTTTGTTTTGAATGTAACATCCAAAGAACAGCTTGAAAGTCTGTCAGTACATTGCTATGGGCAGTTCCAGGCACCTTCATATAAAAATAACATGATAGCAACAGAGTGAGTTCACCAGAAGTAACAAAGATGATAGAGGGAGCCAAATTAATCCAAAAAATGTTAAGAGAAATTAGGACTATAGCTCTTTTGTAAAGGAGAGATTAGGAGACTTCATTAAGATTCACAAAATTCTTAATGGGATAGAGAGCTGGGATGCTACAAAGCTGTTTGACCTAGTGTCAAGAACAAGGGGAGATGCGACAATAAGATAAGCCACAGCCGGACACTACAGGAATTCAAGGAGGAATGTCAGTACAGAGGGAAATGTACACACAAAATAAACTATCCTGTGCAGCAACAGGATCAAGAAAGAAGTCTAAGAAGGAATCAGAGATCTAATTCAGAAAACAAATAATATTACAGGGTTCAGTAATTAACTCAAAAGAGACCTTGTCACCCTGATATTTCTCACACAAAGTTACTGTATTTTATACTGCGCTTGTGTGTTGTTAAAATGCCTTTTGCTAGGCTGCAGCCGCCTCCTTTGCACTGATCCTAGGGTAGCTGGAGCTGGATTAATCCAGCACAGGCAGATACAATACACAAGAGAGCAGCAGCCTCCCTCCACAACACAGTTAGAGTCATTGCTTCTTGAAAGAGGCTGAAATGATCCTGTGGTTACAAACATTTTGGTCTCATTAAATAATAGATTGCCTGTCTAAGGGCAGTTTTTAAAAAGTAACTTGTATACCAGTCTGGGAAGACTGTTCACGAGAACTGTATTTAGGAAGGTAAATAATAAACTGACACACAGTATGTGTTTAGGCAGGCATCTTTGCAAGCTAGGGAGCTAAAGAGTGCTTGGGAAATCTCTGCTGTGGGTATGAAATTTAAAACAATTGAGAATGAGGTCTGTGTCTGAGGTATGCCTGATACTGGCTCTTGTAACACTGTAAAACATGTAACACCATTTATTCACATCACTGCCCTGGTAGTGATATTCATAGCCCTTATCCACATAAATACATAGGAATTAGCATACCAGATCAGACCAGTGGTCCCTCTAATCCAGTATCCTCTCTGGACACTTGCCATTACCTGATCCTTCAAAGGGAAGTGGAAGAAACCCTGGACAATTATAGAACACAGGACCTTTCTCCTTATCTGCAACCATTAGTTTAGTGGTTATTTTATGCCCTGAAGCCTCAAGGTTTACATCCCTTCTAAAATTTATTTTTATCCTGTCTAAAGTAATCATGAATGTTCTCAATATCCATATAAATGTCTAATCCTTTTTAAAATCCTACTAATCTCTTTGCCTCAATGATACCTTATGGTAACGAATGCCATATGTTAATTATGTACGGTGTCAACTATTTCCTTTTGACATTTTAAATTTGCAACCTTTCAGTTTCATTGGATGTCCCTTGATCTTCTAGTATGAAAAAGGGTAAACAGGGATTCAAAGTTTGCCTTCTCTAGACCAGTCATTTTATATAGCTCTTCCAGGGCCATTTTCAAACTTTTTTGAGTCCTCCCCTCCCCTCCACACACTTTGAGTTACAACTTTTGGTTGCACACCATCCCCATGAACCCAGATAAAAATATATACATGTAAAAGTGTGTTTGATAGCATACATAAGCCTAACAGAGACCTTAACACATCTTTAATGACCTATACCTGTAACTTTCAAATACACAGATACTTACCAATGGCACAGCCAAGACTTCCTTAGCAATAGGCTGCTTTTATCTTGCAGCCAAGCTGTACCATTAGGGCAGGGCCTAATACCTGCCCCTTTGCTCCTCTCCCCTCAGGTTTTCAGGGTGAGGGGAGGCATGTGTGATGTTCTATAGGGGTACTGCCAGCGTTTGACAAGGAAGCTTTTTGGAGTGAAAATCTGTATGTCCCTGGCAGATGTTGACACTAATCCACAGGCTGTGTGGCCCACTGAGATGAAAGAGGATAGAGGTTGCACGCCTTCCTTGTGCCTCTGGTGACTGGGCCAGACTCTGCCATGCAGGATTGGCACAAGATGACTGGTGTTGCCACTTGGCCCCCAATTACTCCTACACACTCCAATATGAGGGCACACTCCAATTCGAAAATCTCTGCTCTATCATGTCCCCTGATTTGCCTCCTTGCTACACTAAACGGACTCTGTCTTCTCTATTTCTGAAGCATCACTTGGACCAGTACGCAGTGGCACATAGCAAGTCTCCCAAGCTGCCTACTTTTTCCTCAAGAATCTCAGCTTTCATTGCAGAACAAACATTAGGCATCTAGTTATTACAGTTGCAAAGAAAATCTTGAAAATGTGAACAGAATGCAAAATGACATGCTATCTGCTTGAGTTTGCAGAGAGTCTGAAACAGTGGGCCTGAGAGGTATAAAACTATCCTTTTTATCTCAATTGTTATCAACTCCAATACCAATGAGGATACCATTGACTGAATGATGCCACTAATCTTCCTCCCTCCCTTCCCAAATCAAAGTGCTGCTGAGCCTAGCAAGACATCTGAGAGCCACCAATAGAAAGCCAACCCTGAGGAATACCATGGGCGTAGTTAAACCTCACTGAAGAGGAGAAGAGCCCGATCCAAAGAACCTACAGAGCATGTATGGTCATATTTTGATCCCCCTTATACAATCTACTAAGAGCATTATCTTATTTTGGTGTGAAATAGATTGGATTTGGAGGAATATCAATAACTTTCCCCTTTACCTCTCCATTTTGACCCTCAGTATTTCTCATGTGCCCACCCTCCCAAATTTACACTTTAGTCCATGCAAATATGAAAAGATACATGTACAGTAATAGTCACTTACTCTCTGCTGCTATTCAAACAGCAGCTTTTGTAGAACAGAGATGGAAAGTAGAAACCAAAAGGTTATATGACAGACAGTGGCAGCAGTTCAGAAAAGGAGGGAAGATCTGAAGGGAAGAGGAAAAGGAGCAGGTAAAAACAATACAGGAAGTGGCAAGGTCAGGTAAAGTACATGGGAAGACCAGGTCAGAGACAGGAAACTGAACAGAATAAAGGAAAAGGGAACATAGTGCAATTTTAAAAATGACCAGAAGAAGAGAGGTGAGGGAGCCAGCCAAAGGGCCTATTTAAACCATCACACCAGCTCAACTCAAAATATAATGCTGAAACCCATGCAATTGTGTGTGTCAACACTACCTGGCTTATACCTTTTAAACTTGCCTCTGTTAACTGGTGTAAGCCAGGTTTAAACGGATATAGACTATCTGCATGCACCCTTGCATGCACTGTCCTTTTTAAATAAACTGGTGCTACTTATATTTAGCCTAGGCCTCAGAACAGATAGCAAAAGCTAGGTCCCATATTAGGTAGGGGTGGGGAACATATTTTGGGCCAGGGGCCACTGACCTATAAAAAAATTAGGGGGGTGTACACAAGTGAAAAGAAAAAACAAAACAAAACACCTCACACTGACATGGCCCCTGACTGAGGAGAAAGACACTCCCCACATTCCCCTCATACACCAGAGCCTAGTGGAGCCTAGGCTAGTAGATTGTGTGCTCCAACCCCACTGGGGGTAGCAGGGTGGGATGGAGGCTGGAGCACCAGCACGGGCTCCCCAATGCTGCGGGGGGGGGGGGAGAACCCTGAGCCTGGGGGCCAGTTCCAGGCTAGTCCATGGGCCTTTTCCAGCCTGTGGGCCTTAGGTTCCCCACCCATCTTATTTGGTGCTTTTCATCAGTAGGTTTCAAAATGCTTTACAAAAAAGGTCAGAATCATTATCCCCATTTTACAAAGGGGGGAGAACTGAGGTGCAGAGAGGTGAAGTAACTTGCTCATGCTCACCCAGTAGACCAGTAGCAGAGAGCCAGAAGAAACATCCAATTGTGGCTCATCACACTGGGAAGGTTAGAAGACTGAATTTGCCTATCTTTGGCTTTCTCGCCAATGCACTAAGTGAGGCTTATGCCTCAGATATTGCTGATGCACCCAAGCACTAACTTGAAGAGACTTAGTTAAAAATGGTGGGGTGGAGGGTTTCAGATCTACCAGCAACATTACTGAAGCAGAAATATGATGCAAAGTGGGGGGGGGGGGGAATTTTGGTGGCATATTTAGGGTTATTAGAACTATGGCTCATCCATAGCTCCTCCTGGCTGCAAAGAAAAGCCTGAAAAAAATCCTCAAGTGCACCCAAAAACCTCCAAACCCAGAAGGCAAAGCAAAGCCTCTCCCACCACCCGCACCCTTCTGTTAAAAAACATCCTGATTTTTGAAAACTTGGAATTAGCAACCTTGAGCACCCCTATGCCAGGGTCCCGCTCTGACCCCTTCCTCCTCCCACGGGCCCTGGCTGCATCAGCACGCACGAGCCCCACACAACAGCTGCCCCCCGTCCAGCCTTCCACACCCCTGAAACTGCACGCGCCTGCTGCTCCCTCGGGCAGCCCCCCTCCCGCCGCGAGCCAGCGCGCCGCACGCGGGAGGGGAAGGGGGGGGGCAGGGTGGTCCGAGCGCGCCCCGCGCCTCCCCCAGCACAGAGCCTGCGCTTCTAGCGAGCCGGCTCCTGTTGTTATGATGAGAGCCCGGCCCCGCCCCCTCCTCGTGCGCGGCCCCGCCCCCTCCTCGTGCGCGGCCCCGCCCCGCCCTGCCTCTCACTTCGCCGGTTCCTCGCTTCGCCCCGCCTCCTCCTCTCGCAGGTCCCCGCCCCTCTTTTGTCCCCTCCCCAGACCCCGCCCCCTTTTCCTCCGGCTCCGCGCTCTCTCTCCCCGTCCTCGGCGGCGCCCCGCTCAGACCCCGCCCCTCTCCCCGCAGGGCCCCGCCCCCATTTCCCCAGCCACGCCCCTGCCTCGAAGTACCGCCCCATCCTGCAGGCCCCGCCCCTCCTCCTCCTCGCTACCCCTCCCTCCCCGGCCCCATCTGTTTCCCCGGCGGTGCGATGGTTACATTGTATGGAGAGGGCAGCAGCGGCGGCGGCGCGAGGAGGAGGATGGGTCCGCGCGGCGGCCGCCAGCAGCAGCAGCAGCAGCAGCAGCAGCTCCCCGTGCAGCAGGGGCAGCAGCGCCACCGCCGGCCCTAGAGACCCCCGAGCCGAGGCGCCAGCCCGGAGCCCCATGCGCAGGCGAGGGGGCAGCGCGGGGCCGGTGCTGGGGGGCTGCTGCTGAGCGGAGCGCGGGGACGGAGCGGGAGATGTGCCCGGAGGAGGACGGAGGCTGCGGCGTGGTGGGGACCGGGGGGACCGGAGGGGCTGGGCGAGCTCCGCTCCTGGTGGGAAGTCCCGGCCATCGCTCACTTCTGCTCTCTCTTCCGCACCGCCTTCCGCCTGCCCGACTTCGAGATCGAGGTGAGCCCCGGCGGGGAGCGGGGACCCGGCGGGACCGCAACCTCCCCCCCCCCCACGCCTTCCCCGGGCTGCCCCAGGGTAGGCTCCCTGCCCGCGCCACAGCCCCACGTTCCCGGGCAGCCGCTCTGACTGCTCCGCCTGGTCCCGGGGCTGAGAGGGAGCCGCTGCCCGAGGTCCTGGGGGGCTGGGCGGGGAGCTCCCTCGCGGTCTCTCGCTGGCTGCGGAGGGCTCAGCCCAGACCTCTGCCTGGGGGAGAGTCGCCGCCTCCTCCCCCGCAGCCCGGGCTTGGCCCCTGCTTGGTGCTAAGGGATTGAATCCGGATCCTTGGCTGGGCATCCCGTACACACCAGGAAATTTCTTTAGCGGAGGCTCTGCTCCAGGAGGGTCTGGTTGGAGCCGGTCCTTGCAGCCCCGGCGGACCGGCGATGCCAAGCCCGGATCCGGATTTGAACTGCCCCCAAGTCCCGGGGTCGGGCTGGATCCCGCTTCGCTTCGGCCGGTTCTAGACAGACCCAGAGCCGCGTCTGCGCCCGGACCGCTCCCCTCCCTTTGCCACAAACTTCGGGGCGGGCTGGAGCCGGGAGCTGCCTGGGTGCCCATCTCCCCCAGGGGCAGCTGACTGATGCCAGGCATGTGGCTGCCTGCTAGCCACGAGCACCGACTCCCGCGGAGGGAGATGCGGCTTCCCCTTCACACCATCGTCGAGCGAAAGAGCCGGACTGGACCCTCCTAATCGCTCTCCTCCTCCCCACCCCCCACGCCCTCTTGTTGTGAGCGAGGCTGGTGTCCCCTCGGACTGCTGGCTTGGAGTTTGTTGTTGTGCCACCATTATCCCTGCAGGGATCTGGAAGGGGAGGGGAGCTTGGCTTCTCCCCGGCTGTGGGTGGAGGTGCCACTGCCCCAAGGCTTTGTGACAATTGAACTCAAAGCCAGAAGGGTCTGCGCTGCAGAGGCTGGTTGAGAGCTATTCCCGGCTCAAGCTGCCCCTCCGGGCGTAGCTTTCTGTGGGGAGAGGTGTTGTTTTGGAGGGTGTCATATTGAAACTCCTCCAAACGTCGGTAAATCACCTTGAGGTTTGGAACAAGTAATGGCGATGATGGTTTTTGTCCATCGGTGCGTCTGAGTATATAGCACTGCAAACTATCGAGTCAATTGCTACAGTCTTACTTACAGAAAGGGGAAAAACGTTCTCTGTTATAGAAACCAATTGCAATGCGAGTCCCCTCTCTGCCCCCCCCCCCACACTCTTAGGGGTTTCTAGTAACGTTTTTTGGCTAGCTCTATACCCTTATACTCATGGATAGTCTGACTTTTCTTTCCAAATGAAGTTTCAAGTTATTTTGATGGAGTCTTTAAATTGTTGCTTTTTTGATTTGTCCAGTGCCCATAAACGTTTGAAATGCAATACCCTTTGCTTCCTTAATATTCGGTACTACCGATTAAGTATGCAGATTTTTGTGTGTTTCAGAATTCATGACGTGGAGAATAACAAGCTCAAAATAAGGAAGGGATGGAGGGTGCCCCCCCCCCAGTAGATCTTCTAGGGCCTCTAGCTCTTACTTCCAAGATCATAAGCTGCTTAGACCAATGTGATTAAACCTGGGGTTTCCCATCTGTTTGTAACAGATGTAACAACTTTGGTGTTTCTCTGAGGCTTTTTCAAACTTTAAAGTGTATATCAAAAGCAGAGGTTTGCTAAGTAGCAAAGATGACTTCCGAGGGTTTTGTGGGAAGGATGCAGAAGTAAAATATTGAGTAGACAGCTGGGGAAAGGGGGAGCTGTTTCTTGAAAAAGTGCAAGGGTGCATTATGGAAGTGAGTAGAAATATTAAAGTGAATGGAAAGAGCATATTAAAGAAATTGAGAGAAACCACTTGAGATCCATAAGAAACCAGGATATTTAAGATCAGCAACTACCCTCACATACTGATCAATCAAATAACAGATTATCATAGCACTGGGATTTTATTATCTGCTTTGCTTTATAAAATATAGTGTTGGTGTTGGAAACTTGCACAGTGCTTTACAGAATATAAAATGTGTTCCCATCCCCAGTCACTGCCCAAAATGGTGGCTGTGATAGGAGGAGCTTGTCCTGCAGTGACCTACACACTGACTAGTGTCACCTTTGGCTGTAGACATACAAGAAGACCATGGGTAAGGTTGGAGTTAGGCAGCAATGAGCATAAGCTGAATAAAGCTGGGTATGTTTTGTGAAATGTGGTTGCACAAGAAAGTATGCTGCATTAATTTTAAGTTGTGTTTTTGACCTCTTCTGCTAAACTGGTAAGAGTCTTCCTGCCTGGACAATTTTTTTTTCTTTTGGGGAGAGGGAAGAGAAGGTGTTGTATGTTTTAACTTAATGGTGGACAATGCCTGTTTTAATTATTTGGAATGTTGAGAAATTTTGTTGGGGTAGATCAATGCATTAGGGAAACATTTATATTGATTATGCAACTTCCAAATAATTTCTGTTGTGAGCTAAATGGAAAATTGTGAAGTCACAGTGCCACAAGAACGTTGTCTCTCTGCAATGCACTAAATTGGAATATATTTTCTAAATTGGAATATATGTTCAGATATATAGGTATGGTTATGGGCAGTGCATTTTGGTTGGTAAATGCTGCAAACAAAGTTGGCACAGTAAGAAAATATTTTCTGTTTGCTTCTAAATGCTATATTGGCAGTCAAGGGAGAGGCACAGTAAGGCAATGAGCTATTTTTTTAAGACAGTAATTGCCTCATGACTGTGAATTCCTTTCCAGAGATGCTTAAAGTTCAACAGGATGTGCGAATTCTTAAAAGGCAAAACTCCTTGGGCAGGATGTGAATTTCTGGAGAGGGGGAATCCCTTATGCAGTGTGAAATCTTGAAAGGGGAGAAGGTCTCTCCGTGATGCAACTCCTTTGGAAAGGGAACTCCCCTCCCCCTACTATTGATGCAAAGCACTAAAGAGGTGGGCTGTGGAGGCTCTTTGGCCCAGCAGTGTGAAAGTCTTCCAAAGAACCTGAATTTACATTGATGAAAAGGCCAGCTCACTAGCATTTCAGCATAGGAGGCAATTAGCATCTGGCTTGCTTCACAAGTGAAATGAATCTGAGCCTCACATCAGTTCCTAGAGCTTGCTTAGGGTGGGGAAGTTAACATCATCTGGAGAGAATTGGGGAAGAAGTTTGTCTTCACTAGAAATGCCGTAGCAACCAGACTAGCAGCTGTGCCACTATAGTGCTGAGATGCTCACCACAGTTATAGACTGGGTTCTGAAGTCACTGTAGTTAATCGACTTCCACATGATGCAGTGACTGTCTACACTGGGGGGTTAGGCCAGCTAAACAACGTCTCTCAGGAGTGTGCTTGTTTCAACCTTAGAAATATTATGCATATCCAGTCAGGTTTTTCCTTGATTTTGCTGAGGACATTAAGGGACGTAGAGATGTTTATTTTGGTTTCACACCTTAATCGAAGGGGCACTGGTGAACACTTTTTCACAAAGAGATCTTTTCTTCCATGTGGTCACAGGACACTAGTGTTTATTTATAATCAGGTGTTATCAAAAAATAAGCAAGCAAGCAGCATCTGAAACTAAGGACTAATACAAGTTTTCTTGGCCTGACTGTCAGTGATGGGTATATTTTGTTGACACATGTCAGTAAAAGCCCTCTTGCTGATGGCAGGTAGATGCAATGTAAGGTTCTTTACATCAATACTGCACAGGGCTCTCAAACTTCATTGCCACACAACGCCCTTCTGATGATAATTACAACATGACCTTAGGAGGAGGAACCAGAGCCTGCCTGAGCCCTGCAGCCCTGGGCTGGGGAGCCAAAGCTTGAACCCCACTGCAAGTGCTTCAGCCCCTGGGGGGACCTGTAACCTGAGCCTCACCACTCACGGCTGAAGCCCTCAGGCTTTGGCTCCAGGCAGTGAGGCTCAGGCTTCAGCTTTGTCCCTAGACCCCAGCAAGTTGAATGCCAGCCCTGGTGACCCCAATTAAAACAGGGTCACAACCCACTTTTGGGTTCTGACCCACAGTTTGAGAACTGCTGATATAGCTTAATTTGGTTCCCAAACCGGTATAAACTCTGCTGGTATAAACTCTACCACTTTAAACATTTTTATAACTGTCTACACAAAGAGGAGACTTGCAGCTTAAAGCTTTGCTGCTTTAACTATTGTAATCAAGCCCTAATTCTGTGGGTTTTTTAAACCTCTTCCTTTCTTAATTGTTGGCTTTCAGTCACTTGCATTGTCAGATTTCACTAGTTCTCCTGTCACCGTAGTTTCCTGGGTAGACAACAATCTGAATTTCTAACATGAAAGAGTTATTTTTTGTGTGTCTTTATCATAATAAAATGTAAAATCAGACACAGGCAATTTTTTCCTGTTTTGTACATCATCTTTAATTGGAGTACAGGGAAAGATGGGAGCAAGGTAGACTGATTGTGTGGATTGCTTGATCGTTCTTGGAAAGTTCTTTGTGATTTTTGGTACAGTGATACAGCTGAGCTCTTTTGTTTTTCTTTTTAAATGCAAACCTCTTGCCCTGTACTTACTGAACTGAAAAGAAGTGAAGCTTCCAGATGTGGGTTGCCATAAGCAGCTGTATGTGTCAGAAACCTGGGAAGCAGATGTTTTGTTTTCTTTTTCCTGGACCATTGCGCAGGGAGAGGCTGGAGAAGGGTAGTGGGTTTATGAAGCTGGTTGGCTCAGATAAAGAAGTGCATCCATCAGCCTAGGCTCTGGGTATTGTTATGGGAAGGGCGATGTTGAACACCAAGCCCCCATGCTGGCTTCAGCAGATGCAGTTGCCTGACAAGGCACAGGGCTCCTCTTTTCAAATCTACACAGCATCACACAGCAGTGGACTCAGGAGGGGTTCAGCTACAACCAGGTCAAAAGTTCAGTGGGGCATGAGGGAGTGCACATGTGTGCAGTGGGACATGTTTGGGTTCATGCAGAATTTTGCACGCGAGATTGTAAAATTAGGATGCTACATACTGGTTTTAAGGAATAGCTGTTACGTACAAACTTGTATTCCTCTTTAAAAATCAAATTATTTTGTAGTGTTGCGGCTGTTAAGATTCAGAGTTTGCCCTCTTCTCGGATATTAGATTGGAGTAAGGGCTGACCACAAATCCCTAGTGCAGAGGTTCTCAACCTTTTTTCCTAGGCTATCTCTTGACATAGAGAAAAGGTGTTTTCTGCAATCATAGTAGCTAGCGTGAATGAAGAAAGCAACTCTTTCCCCCTCTCAAGACGATACAGTGTGTCTCTTGCTTACCCCTCCCATTTGTAATTGCCTGTAGAAATATCCCTATGGCAGCCTCTCCCAATTGTTTATGAATGAGATAAAATCTGTGTTTAACATTTTCAGCTGTATTTTCATATAGTTGAAAAACTGCAAGTCGGCCAGAATCATGTGACTTCTCAGCTGTTTTAGTTCCCTTAGCAAGTGTATGGGGCATGAACTACATACAGTTTAAGAATCTCTGCACTGATGGGTCAAAAGAGGGGGTGATTTTCAAGTATGTGCTTGAAAATCGTCAAAACATTGTTAACCTCTTTTATTTGCAAAAGGGGAAAGCCACATTTTGTATGTGAAATATAAATAATTTCCTGTGGGTTTTAAAGTTGCCATGGGGCAAATTGCCTCTGATAATTTCATTATGGCTTTAAGATGCTTTTCTCCTCCTGCCTCCCAATGTAGTTCATACACTGACTGTGTTGTTACAGTCTTCTCTCCGTCCCTCCAAAAGAAAACACACTGCTATTTGAACAGACTGTTTTTACCTTCTGTATCTCAACATCTATCTGTTCAGTTATGCTGCCTCCCATGTGTTTAAAACTACACCTGTTTTGCTACACTAAGATTATATGGTACTGTTGTTCTGTAGTGGAACTCTCACTTATATTAGTGGTTTGCACAGACACGAGGGGGAGAATATGATGTTTTTGTAGGAACTCAGCTTTTAGTTATCAGTCATTTAGTCAGCACTTGGGATTTTCACATTCACTATAATTTAGTGGAGAAAATATGCTTCAGGACCAGAACAATTTCTGCTGTTTCTCTTCCATTCCCTGTTTCTCTACTTTTCTCTTTATGTCTTTTCTCTTTATATATCCTCTCCTGCACCAGTTTCCACCTTCTTGGACTTCACTTCCACCACCAGCCTTATTCTATTTGCTAAATGATCAAAAGCAAAATAATTACCACTTAAAATGGCAGACACACATTCGGAAGGTATCTGGGGTAGGGGTGTTAAATATCGGTTAACTGAATAGTCAATAAACCTCGTGAATTCTTATTGGTTACACAACTATTCTATAGTCCCAGGGAATGGGGCCAGCAGCCATTGCACTCCGGCCCCACTCCCAAGAAGTCCCCTGACTCCTTGTAACAGAGGCAGCAGTGTGGGGTGGCAGCAACCCCTGTCCAGGAGCGGGGAAGGGGCGAGTCTGAGCTCCCAGACCCAGCACAAGCTGGAACTGAGCCAGGCTGCCTGCCTGCCTAGCTCTGAATACACTTCAAATGCAGAGCTGCAGCAGGGGTAGGTCCCAGACTTGGCACAAGCCAGGACTGAGCTGGGCTGCTGGCCAGGCTGCTAAAAACATTACTGGGGGGGGGGGGGATTTGTGTAGTCCAGTGGTCTCCAACCTTTTTACACCCAAGATCACTTTTTAAATCTCAGAACAGGTGAAGATCTACTGCCCCGCCCCTTCCTTGAAGCCCCGCCCCTTCCTTGAAGCCCCGCCCCTTCCTTGAAGCCCCGCCCTCTCTATTCTCCTCCTGTCCATCATTTCCTATCCCCAGCCCTTACTTACACACTCTGATAAACAGTTTATTTTTAAATTATGCGATATATAAAATTAAAATCATATGTTTATAGTTATGAAATAAATGGTCTGTTTTTTATTATGCTATTTAAATCTAAAATGAAGCATTTATAATTATACATTTTGTGGGGACAGAGTTCTGCGGCTGGGGGCAGGGGAGAGGGAACAGGGTGCTGGGAGGGGAGAGGGAACAGGGTTCTGTAGCTGGGGACAGGGGAGTGGGGACAGAGTTCGGGGAGTGGGGATGGGAATGGGGACAGAGTTCTGTAGCTGGGGACAGGGGAGTGGGGACAGAGTTCAGGGAGTGGGGACAGGAATGGGGACAGAGTTCTGTAGCTGGGGACAGGGGAGTGGGGTCTGGGGAGTGCGGACAGGGGGGCAGGGTGCCAGTGGCAGCAGAATCCCCTGCATCTGCCTCCTCCCAGGATTCTCCCCCGCCGAGGGAAGCCAGCATGTGCCTCCTCCGGGCCCGACTCCCCACTCCACGGCGCAGGGAAACACCGCACGTGCCTGCCCCGGGGCCAACCCCCACCCCTGCGGCGGGGCCAAACCTCCGCGGGCGCCTACCCCAGGGCCAAACCCCCCTCCCACAGCATGGCCCGGCCAACCCCTCCCCTCCCGCAGTGTGGCCAACCCCCGCGGGCTCCTGCCCCAGGGCCAAACCCCCCTCGCACAGCACAGCACAGCGCGGCCCGGCCCAGCCCAGCCCAGCCAACCCCCTCCCACAGCACGTACAACCCCTGTGGGTGCCTGCCCCGGGGCCAAGCCGCCTCTCCCACGGCGGGGCCAAACCCCGCTCCTGCGGCGCAGGGAAATCCCTGCGCTCAACTCACCCCACCCAGGGAAGCTGCCGGACTCCTCTTCTGGAGCCAACGCCCCTTCCCCCAGCACGTGACAGAGCTGTGGGAGGGGAGCAGCCTGCGTACTTCCGGAGCCCCCGGAAGTGACGCAGCTTCACCCAGGACTTCCGCCCACCCCGCGGGAGCCGGCACTACACTAGAGGTAGGTAGTGGGGCTTCTCGGGGTTGGGGGGAAAATGGGGGGCGGGGTTGCCCGAACGCCTCGCGATCGACTGGTCGAGGCCTCGCGATCGACCAGTCGATCGCGATCGACGGGTTGGTGACCACGGGTGTAGTCTATAGCATTAACCGATAAGCCTTTGCTTATCGGTTAATCAACTATTCTATTGCATCCCTAATCTGAGATTATGAGGCTCCTCACAACCACCTGCCCTTAGAAGCCTTGTCTGTACCTGCCACTGATCAGCTCCCCATCTCCACTAGCCATGGACTCCCCGCTAGGTCTTGCAAGATCTGCAGATTAGTAATTGGTGCACGTCAGCCTTCGAACCCTCTGAGCATCTACCTGGAGTGTTCAGCCCCTGATTCACTAGATGCTCACAGTATTCACAGATTCATTGCTTCTGAAGAAATAGTGCACCCCAGTTTATGAGTTCCATCTCAGATCACCTCTCTGCTTAACAACACAGCACTTGTGTTTGATTTCACTATAAACATATCTATGTTTATTTAACAAAATATAGAGATTCAAGTCCTAGCAAGTTGAAATATTGGAAACAAGTTGTTACACATTAAATAAAATCATAACACACTTTCTAGAGCCTAGACTTAATTTACTCCAATGTCTTATGGAGTATTGCTCATCCAATATCTTAGCAGTGTTTTATAGCCCAGGTGGCTGTGATCCTTTTTTCATGGTCAAACAATGCTGTTCATTTGCTTCCTTGGTGAAGAATTCCATATATTTCTTTGCACCCCAAGATACACCTTTACATTCTTTTATCTTTACTCATAAATGGGATACCCCCTAGCTGTTTGTTTCACCCTGTACATTTCCTCTCTCGTAGATTTCAGGACATGAAAGCTCACTTCTCAGTTATTGTTTCAAATTGTCTGTGAATTGGAACACACTTAGTTCACATTTTCATAACCATGAGAGCTAGAAACTTTTTTTTAATGAGAGCTTAAATTCTGCATAATCCAAATATACCATGCCAGTCACAAAAATACATTTGTCAGTCTAGGCTTTTGACACTTCTGGACTAAAACCTTGTTTCGGTGCACTTGAAAAGGGAGGAACTTGAAGAAGGATAGGGTCGGGGAGTCACACTGTCAGAACAACAGGCCAGGAAGATTAATTTTAGCACCAGTGTTTTGAATGCAGGCAAGATGTTTGTCAGAAAAACCAGAGAAAGAGAGCTGCAGTAGTTGTGATGGGAGATAATGAGGACCTCAACAAGAACATTAGTGATATGGATAGTGAGAAAATGGCGCTTGGAGATATTATGGAAGAAGATATAGTAAGAAGTGGGCACAGTTGGGATGCACGGGTAAAAAGAGAGAGAGAGGTCAGATGACAGCCAGGTAATGGAAATGAGGGACAGGAAAGAGGATGCTCTCAGCAATGATTAAGATAGGGAGAGTGAATGATTTTTGTGAGGGAAAATGAGAAGTTCAGTTTTGATCATTTGAAAGTTAAATAGATGGCAAGACATCCAGGAGGAAATATCACAGAGGGAAACAGAGTTTTGGATCAGATTGAGGGATATGGGTCAGAAGTTGAGGTAGAATTATGAGATGGTAGAAGCTCTTTATACTGAAGTCACCTAGCCTGTGGGTTTCCTATGGAATTTTAAAAGGAACATGATGACTAGTGGAAGCCCTAGTGTAGACAAGGCTCATGGGCATTGGGTATGTAAGGTGGGGGAAGGCTCTCCCTTCATAGCTGGGCCCACACTGCACCCCCAGAAAGCCTGTCCTCTGCCCTCCTTGGGGCTGGAGAGGCTGGGCCGGCTCAGGCTGCGTGGCACGCCCTCCTTCCTCCCCCTGTGCTCTGGGGCTGGGGCCACATCGCACAGTGCAGCACGCCCTGCCTCCTCCTTCCCCCTGCACTCGGCTGGGCTATGCGGCGCGCCGTCCTCCGGGATGGGAGAGGCTGCAGTGAGCGCATGCCCCTGCTCCCTTCCTTCCCCGTGGTTGGAAGGGGGGAGCACATGTGCAGCACGCTGCCCTGCCTCCTGGGAGCAGGGAAGGGGCGGGGCCTAGCAAAAGGGGTGGGGCTTGAGGTGGGGCTGTATGCTTGCCTCCCCCAGGCCTGTCTTCGCTGACTGCCCATGACAAGGCTTCTGATATTTTTATTGCGATGGTGCTTAAGCTGTGTTCCTATGGCTCCCACAGGAGCACTGGTACAACTGAGCTAGTGTTAGTCGGGGCAGGATTTTTTTTTTTTAAATTCGTAAATGTATAAAAGACCTTACAGAGAGAGGTGTTGAAGGAGTTGTGGAGCCCTCTGGCACCTAGGGATGTTAGATATCATGTAACTGAATAGTCATGTAATTTCATGAAATCTTAGCAATTACAGCCTGTCCCCGAGTTACGAACGTGTCGACTTACGACCATTCATACTTACGACCAACCTCCCATTAAGCGCATTACTGCCGGTCCCTGAGTTATGAATGCGCAATCCACGCTTACGAACAGTACGGCTGCATTTAAATGAATGTAATCCGACTTATGAACAGATCAAGTTACGACCAAGTGTTTGGTACGTAACTCGTTCATAAATCGGGGACCGGCTGTACACAGTTATTTGATATTCCCCAGAGACGCAGCCAGTGCATTCTTGGCCCCGTTCCTGGGGAGCCCCCTGCCGTCCCATGCTGTTGCCTCTGTAACAGGTCCCCATGCAGTTCGGCTGCTGCCTGCTGCCCTGTGCTGCTGCCTCTGATACAGAGGCAGCAGCATGGGGGGAGCATTAGCTCTTGTCTGCAGGGTTCTGAGCTCCCTGTGGACAGAGGCTAGTTTGCGGCAGCAGCCACTGTCCATGATGGATCTGAGCTCCACATGGATAGGGGCTGCTGCAGTGGACCAGCCTCTGTCCAGGATGGGTCCAGGCTAGCTGTGTACAGAGGGATGCCATGGGATGCCAGAGCAGTCTCTGTGTACAGGGACCTTAGACCCTCCACAGACAGGGGCCGCTGCTGCAGATCAGCCTCTGTCCGCAGAGACTGCTTCGTGGCAGCCTCCCCTGCCCCCGGCCCCAGTGCAGCAGCACTGTGGTGGGGAGGGGCAAGCGGCACAGCGGAGCTGATGTTGGGGAGAGCATTTGCCTGCCCCCCATTCCTGCCTCTGTAGGAGGTAGTAAACGGGAGGCCGGGTGGGTTGCAGAGCCGGCATGCACAGGGAGCTGGCTTGACAGCTGGCTCTCTGCATGTATCCACTCCAGTCTGTCCCCCTCACCCTCCATGCTACTTCCTCTTTATCAGAGGCAGCAGCGCTGGGGTGAGGACGCAGGTATGGGGATGTAAGGCTATGTCTACACAGCAGTGTTATTTCAGAATAACTGATTCCGAAATAACATAGTGCGCATCTACACTGCCAGCATTAATTTCAAAGTAACGTCGAGCTGGAGGACTTCTTACTCCAACTCCTGTAACCCTCATTTCACGAGGAGTAAGGGAAGTCAAAGAAAGAGTGTTCTTCCTTCGGCTTCCTGTTGTGTAGACTAGGGATGTAAGTCAACAAGTCGACTATCGGATAAGCATATGCCCGGGCTGCACGCGGCGTTACAAAGCCAGAGTGCCACATAGAGCCCAGGATCAGATGGGGACTGCTTGAGAAATGCCGTGGGGCTAGGGATGTAATCAGTTTAATTTAATCAGTTCACCAATTGAAAGGGGAGCAGGCGGGGGAGGTTAGCTCCAGCCTGGCTGGTCTGGAGCGCCCACCCAGCCTGCCGCAGGCAGAGGCTGCTCCAGCCTGGCCAAAGCAGCCTCTGCCTGCAGCGCACCCTGGATAAGTGGAACCTGTCCTCGGTGGGTCCCATGGGGCTGGAGTAGCCAGCGGCAGGAAGGGAGCTGTTCCGGTTAATTGGTGGGAACTGGAACTAAGGATGCCAACAGATAACCTCGTGGGGAGCTGGGAGCAGCAGCCATTCCCCTTGCGCTTGAGGCTGCCTAATCCTGCTGCTGGTCCCCTCCGCGGGATCCCAGTTAATCGGTTAATCAGTTAAACCTCAGGTTTAACCAGTTAACTGATTAACCGGGATTTTACATCCATAGTCTGCCCACACAAGGTACACCATTTGAACCTGAATTTGTTGAAAAGCCAAGTTAGGTTAAACCAATGCAAACCTCTGTGTATAACCGTACAAACATAATATATCGGTTTCTTGGCACCGATGAAAATTTGCCCATACACATAACCTGCACCAGTTTGCTTAAACCAGTTTGTTTAATCTGGTGGAAACCTGTGCAATGTATATTGGTGTAAAACTGGGTATATTAATTAACAAGCCGGGTTTACAATGGTTTGAATGTGCACACAGGAGTTGGCACCTGTGTAACTACACCAGTTGAAAATAATAAAATAATATCTTTAGTTAAAGTGAAGCAGTGTTGTGTGGAGATCCTGGGGCTTTCTCTCTCCCACATGCACTGTATAAGCTGGGCCATTCTGCCTCTGGCATGTGTTAAGTGCCTGCATGATGGGTGTAGAATTAACCTTTAGAATGTCTATGGATGCTTTCATAGACTATTCCAGGAAAAAAACTTCCTCAATAAAAGGGCTAGAGGGAAATGACACCTGTCAAGGAGTTACAAGTAACCAAATTAAAAGTTTATTGCTTTAAAACTTATTGCAGATGTTTATGAAAATTAATTTTTCCCTTGTCACTGAAAGCAACAGCATCTGCTGTGATTGTGAGAAGAACAATGCAACCTAGTGATTCCTCCTTCCTTACAGTAGCGAATCCTGTTAAACACAAGCTCTGTGCCTCAGAGTGTATCCTTTCAGCAGGCTTGTTCTTTTTAATGGGTGCCCATTCCTGGGGTCTCCATTGTTTCAGCAACAATAGTACTAGGGGCAGCTGATTTGGTTGACAGAAAATGTGTTAATTTAACAGATCTCTTCCCTTTAGCAAGTCTCCTTGCTATTGTGTCCTCCTTTTCTGTTGGTTCCTTGGAAGGCTGTGTTAGCAGATTCTCTTAGGTGGGACATTCCTGTAATTAGAACTACTCTGGAGTCCTTTGTTTAAATAAACAGAGAAAACACTTGATAAGGAAAATGGATTTTAGGGCATTTTGTTGGTTGCCAAAGTTGCTGGAACACAATTTTTCTTTCTGGTTTCATGCTTGTTTTGCGTTTTTCTTCTTTGAAGATTGACTTAATTGAATTGGGCACAACACAGTCTATATTCAAGGACTTTAGTTTGTGATTGTCACCCCAATCTGACACCGAGTAGCTTGTTCTTTTAAAGGCGGTTGTGTTTATGTCCATTTTTTTTTACATTATAGACTCTTAGCTAAATGCAGGATTTCCACTCAAAATATAGCTGTGAAATATCAACAGGAATGGGAATGCTGAATGCTGGCTAGAGAGGTTGGTTCTGGTATAGAGATTGGTTTTAAAGGTTACTGTGCGAAGAGTTGAAATGCAAGGGGGTGGTAAGGTCCCTTATACTTTATATGTTCTATAAGAGATCACTAGTTTAACTAGATCAATTAAAAACTGGGATCTCAAACTCCCAGCCTGTGGGCCATTCCTGGCTGGTGCGATTACACAGTTCTGCCTGGGACTCTAGGTGGGCGGGGGCCTGACCGCTACCAGCCCCAAAACCCCACCTTTTCCCACCATCGCTCTGCCCTCTCCCCCTCATGGCATCCCATTCCCCCTAGCATGTGGCTTTGAGGATCACCAGGAGTCCTGGTGCCATGCAGCAGCAGCAATTTCTCCCGCCACCTCCCCCCACTGGGTGAGTACATGCTTCCCTGCAGCTCCTGCCACTGCAGGGAGTGCAGGGGGGACTGACCGTTGCCAGACAACTCCAGCCCCTTTGCCCCTATGATCCCCAAAGCTGCATGCTTGGGGGACAGGATGCGGGGGGACAGGGCGGGGCAATAGTGGGAAGGGGTGGGATATGGGAAGTGGTAACAGACATGGCCCTCCCAGTCCACTGGGAGTCCCAGGCGGGATTGTGCAATGACTCCGGCCCGGACTGGCCCACAAGCTGGGAGTTTGAGATCCCTGAATTAAAAAAATCAGCTTAATCACTTTCAAGTCTCAGTTAGATACACCTAAATCCATGCAAGCAAGGGTTAAACTAGTTTAACTTACCGCAGTAACAAAGCAATGCTTTTAAAATCAGTTTGGTGCACTGGTTACTATAGACAAAGCCTTGTGCAGTATCTGGGGAGCTGTGAAACTCAGTTTAGCAGTGCTCTTGACGCTGGGGATTTGTGATATAGCAGGAGCCCTAATATTTGGTGGGCTTTGCCTGCATTTTCTCCTCATTGGTGGAACAGTCTGTGGCTCCTCCTCCAGGCAATATTAAGTCCACCCTAGAAGCAGAAAGGGAGGAACATCTGTTAAAAAAGAACTAGAGCTTTCAGGGTAGGTGAACCTGTGCTCTTAGGAGCCCAGGGTACAGATTTTACTTGTCTATGAGTCAATCCATACAGGTTTTTTGCAGAGAGGGATGGAGTGGTGAAAATTAAGCTTAAGAGCCTAATCTTGAATCCTAAATGGAGCTAGTCAATGATTAGAATGCGGGAAAGGAGTTGGAGAGGGATAAATAAGGAAGCCATCTCTTCTTGTATGCTAAAAAGGTTCAAACTGTATGTAACTTGCTTAAAGACACTTCCAAAAAACACAAGCAGGGAGTGCTATCCTAAAGGTATGTACACTAAGCTTGAACTGCACTGTTATCTGAGAATTTTGGACTTAGTAATGTTATGGGTAACTCCTAAATTACTGTAGCTGGAAGAGATTACCAACTTTTGTTTTTGGTTTTTTTTCCAGTTAATATATTTGCTCTTCAAAAGCACTTGGCATATAATCCGTTTCACTTTGTTATTAGTACATGCCTGGCAAGAAGGTGTTTAACAGAAAGTTCAGCAGCAGGAGAATTGAAACTGAACAGAGGTAGCAAGAGGCTAGATGTGCAATTGTGTGCTGGGGGGAGGAGCGTGGGGTGCCTCAGAGACATTAGTTGGGAAGAACAGGCACATCGGAAAGCCTCTTCTTAGTCTCAATGAAAGAAAAGTCCCTTAAACATATTTTATAAAGAACTTTTAGGACATACACTTGTAAGGTCCCCTTTAAACCTTCCCCCCCCCAATCCTAAACTCAAACACAAAGTGAAATGGAGTGGTTTAATTTCACGGTCACAGTTGGCAGCATTGTACAAATTAAGGATCTTAAGGAGCGGTTATTTGGCTAATTGTGTAGTCGATATAATTTGTATCGACTACACGATTAGTCGTTAAAGGGACACCGCTCTGCAGAGCCGCAGCAGTGGTAGCTCCCAGAGCCGGCTCAAGCCAGGATTGAGCAGTCCCGGCTCGCGCCAGCTCAGGACCGCTGCGACTATGTATTTTAAATGTAGAAAGAGCCGCCCGGTTCTTACCACATTTAAAATGCAGAGGCACAGTGATCCTGGACTGGCATGTGCTGAGACTGCTTGGTCCCCACTTGCGCCAAGTCCAACAGCCCCTGTTCATGGCAGCCCAGGCTAGCTGCGGACAGGGGCTGCTTGGCAGCAGCAGCTCCTGTCCGCCGGCAAACAGGGGCTGAGACGGTACAGGGTGGAATTGGCTTTTAAGAGGCAGCAAGGGGGGGAAAGTGAGTAGTTGAGTAGTCCACTACTCACTTACATTCCTAGTACAAATCAAACATAAATTGTGAAAAGTAAACTCTCTTTAAAAAAAAATCAGTAATATCAGTTGTCTGCATTGTCCTGTTGATGTAACCCTCAACTATTGTGACTTCTAAGTGGTCTTGGAGGCTGTGACCCCACTGAGTCCAGGTATCTAAGATGAAGGCTTAGTGTCTCCTCTGAAAGTCTGTGAATTGCATTGCCTTGTAGGACAGGGCAGCCATGTAGAAAATAAACCTAGTACAGCATTCTTGCTTTCTTTTCTTTCAGCCCAACACATAGTGCTAGGGCATAGGGGACCATTTTGCTTTTAAGATAATTGTGTGTTGGAGAGGATCAAAGAGCTTGAGGGTTTCTTGGTTGAAAAGGGATTTTCTCCATGGACAGCTGCAATAGTGTGTTAGTGCTGCAATGGATAATCTTTCCATGATTTGTGGGATCTCAGCTAGATATAGAGGGCCAGAGTGAAAGCCTTCTGTAATAGGGAGACCTATAATGCCTCAGAGCCCAGACTACTGGATTTTTTCTTTCCAAAGCAGAATATTGTAGAATGTTTTTAGACTGGACATAGTGTTTGTGGAAGATGAAGAAACTAAAGTGCAACTCTCTATGATGATTAAATGATGGTCTACATCAGGGCTTCTCAACTTCAGATGTTCCGGGGGCCACAATGATACTCACAGCACAATGCTGATGGCCGCAACTTAAGTGTGATTGCATATACATGCAACTATATATGCAAATAGCTTATTTCACACTGATGGGCATGATTATACCACTCACAGGCCCCATTTAAGTCAATTCTGCTGATATTAATAAAATGCAATATTTACCCGATTTCCAGCCATATGACAGTACTTTTAATGAGCAATGACAGTCCAGAAATTTGACTACTAAAACGCATATCAACAGAAGACCAGTATATTGACTACTTTTTTGTTTTGGCTCCCATTTGCGGGCCGCATGTTGAGCCCCACGAAAATCCAAACCGCACCACAGGCCACAAACAAATGGGCGCTGGCCACATATTGAGTAGCCCTGGTCTACATTTATACCGCTCTATCATGGAATTGTTCTTTGGGGATCACAGGAATGGAACAGATTCCAGCTGGATGTGCAATGTTCTGCCTAGGCAGTATGTACTTGGAAGAGAGCAGAGGGTCTCCTCCAGAGAATGGACTAGTTTTGGTGGGTATCAAAACTGCCAGACATCCACATTTACACTCATTTTCTGAAACTTCTGTTACTGTTTCCTCTGAAAAGTGTTCTGGTATGGGGGGGGGGAGCAGGATATCCCTTTGGGAGTATGGTGGGTGTCTGTTCTCTATTCCTGTTTGTTTCCCAGTGGGGAGCATTTTTTACTACTATATCTGTGGCTGGTTTTAGAATTTGTGCAGGTAGACACAAACTACCAGAGGTGGAGATCAGGTAGTGATTTGCCTCCCTGATCTGGTTCCTCTGCTGGAGAGAAAGAGGATCTAAATGGGCACTGTAGAGCTTTTAAGGAATGTTGGTCCCCAGCTGACTGCTTTGCTAGTGTTTACATCTGTCTGGATTTTATCCTTATACTGTGTAGTTATCAAGTGTTGAAAATGTGCTGGCTTGCCAGTAGTCATGGCTGGGTTGTATGGTTCTTCTGCAGTGTCTTGAAATTAACAGGATGGCAGAGCATGCTTATTGTAGTCAGAAATATGACTGTAACAATGCCATTTTCTTATTCAATCTTTGTGCTGCTTTGCATGTATCCAGAATGATACTAATGACAAACAGAAGCTATATTATCTCCCTCTTAGACTTTGAGAGGCAGGATAGCTATGGGAAGTGAACTGGGTTCTTTTCCAGCTTGTTATTCACAAAATAAATTTCAGTTGTAGAATCTGTTTTACTAGTGATGATTCACAAACCAGGGGGGGGAAAAACCAGCTTAACTTTCAGATCCCAGGGCTTGCAATTAGGAAAAGTTTATTTTCAGTTCTATTTGTAAACTGATGATTTTAAATCTGAAACAGACATGGACCTCCAGATGCCTTTTCTCTCTACTCTGCACATCAGGAAGTGGGTTTTGCCCATGAAAGCTCATGATATTATACATATATTTTTTGTTAGTCTTTAAGGTGCTACAGAACTACTAGTTGTTTTTAAAGTTACAGACTAACATGGCTACCCCCTGAGACTTTTATACCATTTATAGTTACCTCTCAGAGGAAAAACTACACTTTATAATGATAGCTTAGCAGGAAGTACTATGACATGTGAATATTGAATGAACAAGAATGTACTGCTAAGAAATAATTATAAAGTGTATTTTTTCCTCTGAAAAGTTGTTCGCTGAATTGTTAGGTGACATGCTTGACAGGTATGTTGGGTGAGCCTCTTGCTAGCCTATCAGGAGCAAAGCCATTACGAAGTTGTTGATTGAATAGGCACTTTCCTCTTCCCCACTGCCTGGATTCCTGGATCTAACCTGTTCTCTTCATCTGGAAAGACTGTAGTCCGTGGAGAGGAAGGAGGATGTATTTCCTCCCAGTGCTAGCTCCTGTCTGAGCAATGTGTTCAGGGAACAGATGAGCAAAACATGTTGATATTGAGGTTTCACACAGAAAGCTGGCTTTCTGGCTGTAAACAATATATCATTCTGGGAGCTGGCATTTCTAAACTGGATACTGGTGTTAACAGAAGGCCATTCAGAAGGTGAGCCTGAATTGCATCACTAAGCTTGGGTCACCACTGAGAGGTGCTAATGCTGTTAGGACTGTGGGTGTCTAAAGTAGGTATATAAGAGAATGCTGGAAGCAGCAATTTAGGAGGAAAACTGGCTGAGTGAATGCTTCAGAAGTGGAGAACTGGGAGACTCCGTGCCAGGGCTTGGAGCAGTGATCCTAACTCTCTCTTTGCTTCTTCCTCCCCACCCCCAAGCCCTCCATCGCGCTGTGTGGAAGTGTCCCAGTTCTTGCAGCTGTGTTAATTGTAATGGGTCATTTAGTTCTGAAATCCCTGTTTAAAAGGGGCAAGTCCTTGCCTCCGTGTGACAGCTGCCGCCTTGCACTTTCCCCCCAGGCTGGAAATAACTGCATGTGACATCGGAGCAGAGCAGGGTGGGGGAGGGAGGAGGTTTTCTGGCTTCCTCTTAGTGCTATAATGGCTTTGCTATGTGACTCTTTTCCCATGTGGACTATAGCAGAGTCATGCCCCACATACTTAGCAGATCTCTCCACTGGCAGTGCCTCTGCAGTATAGAAACTCTCTTATGCAGTCAGGGCTTTGCTTTAAGACCATTGCTGATTCCAGATCAGTCACTGGACTGCATTGTGGAGGTGGGGGGAAACGAGCCTGGTATGATGGTACTCCCGGCTTATCAAGTGCAAAGGAGGCCTGTTCGAATGTACTTGCCTTTCTGGAAAGGGAAGCTGCGCCACTCTGTAGAAAGGCAGGAAAGGCAAAGACATTTTAATAGGGGTGGAAAAGGATTCCTTTCCCTACCCCTATCCAAAATCCAAAACATGAGTCCATGGAAACCCTGCCAGCTTTTCCTTCTAGCTGAAGGGCCGTCTCCTGATTGGAATGACAGCTTTGAACTGGAAGACATTATTTCATTAGCGAGCTAATCAGATACAGAGATTACCTGATTGGCTACTTAATAATTAAATGAAGTTGCTTCTAATTCTTTGAGCATACACAGAACTAATTAAATTAACCCTTCACTGCCCTGCATGTCTGGGGTGCTCTTGTGTGAAATGGAGAGGGCTACAGGCAGAGCTGTAGAATTTGGGGGTGTGTGGGCAGAGAGGGTTATGGCAGGAATGCTAGACCTCAAGGTGTTGTAGTCTTTCTGAAGGGAATGGCAAGTCAGGATTGTTGCGTATATTATACATACAGTTTCAGAAACTAGTCCCAAGTCAATGACAAATGCCCTCAAAGTCAGTCAGTCTTTGATATTTTAAGGCTTCTTGTCATTGTGATCACGATGCTTCAGGGTGGCCATATACTGAAAATCTTGTTTGAAAACTACCTGGGGAATTCCCCAGAGTTCACAACTGCCTCTCTTGCCTAGGAGTTTGTGTATGGTGAATGTGCTGGTGGCTTTATATCCACCAACAGGGCTGTAAGTAGGCATGAAAAGATACTAGGATAGCTATTTCCTGAAGTAACTACTGTCAAGTACATCTGAAAGATGCTCTCTGGTGCCCCCTGAGCACTCTTCTTCCAAACCCTGACACCACAAAAACCCAAACATGCCAGCAGCAGTCTTTATTTTATTTTTGTAGCATGAACATGTTTAGCTTGATCCCCTGTCAACCCAGTACCCTGCTATACCAGTCACTTCCTTGTGCCTGTCTGTTTCAGTGGTTAGTTGTGTACATACCAGCAGCAGTGCAAGTGTAGCAGGATACTGCTCTATGAGCCAAATCAGTGCATGCAGTTTACAGATAATGCTGTAAGTGCATGGAATAAATGTGAGAGGTGTTAAGAAGGGTAAGACTGGAACCCTACATTATGCTGTTCTTATACATCTTTCTGTGTAAGATGGGGAGAAAGTAATTTTCATTAAAACTGATTTGCTCCATAAATTAAGAATCTTCGGCTCCCCATCCATGATAACCAAGCAGTGATGTGTAGTATCAAACTCCTGCTGCCCAGATAACAGTGCTGCTTTTGCGTATCTCCTACTGGCAGCTTGCTAGAGCAAGTTCATACCTAGGTATGAAAAACAGCGTTAGGAGGCCTTCATCATTCCTTTGTCCAATGTCTTTCCATCACTTTCAATCTCCTAAATACCAAGTACCTAGTTACTGGGGGCATGTCTACACTACAGCAACAGTAGATCTGAGCTACATAATTTGGGGTCCACGCTGTAGGGACCGACAGAAAAAATTCTTCTGTAGACTCCCATTACTCATGTAGTTCTGCTGGAGTACCAGAGTCAACAAGTGATCAGTGGTTGATTTAGTGGGTCTTTATTAGACCCACTGAATCAATTGCCAGTGGATTAATTGCTGCAGCATTGATCCACCCAGTAGTGGAGACAAGCCCTAAATTTGTCGCCTTCCGTTTGCTAAAAGACTGGTGGCAGTAGCACTGTGAGAGCCAGACAACCTATTGGAAGATAGGTCTTTGGGCTGCCTGGTTTGTCTTTCAGTCTAGTTCTACACATGGTGTGGAAATGTTCAGGAAAACAGGATAGCATAGGGAATAACTTTTATAGTGTGTGGGGAGAGCTGTTGAACCAAACTGCAAAGCCGGTATATTATGGAAACCCCTTCAAGTCAGGGGTTGCTTCAGCACCCCCTACATACATAGTTCCAGCACCTGTGGGACAGCAGACCTCTGGCAAAATAGTGGGCAAATTTCTAGAGAACTGTTGATATTTAGAGCTTTCTGCCTAATGTAGAGGATTTGAGAGTGATGGCCCCAGCTATCTAAAGCCATTATTAGGGTGGATATAGAAGGCTTTTTAAAAGAGAGAGAAATAAGTCAAAGGAGGGGAGAAGACAACTTTTAAATGTAGTGCCTGATGAAATAGGTAAAACCTTCATGTGTAAAGTAAGCTATGGACATACTTATTTTCCTCCCCCCATTGACCTTTCCTTCAAGTTTCCACAAAATTATCTTCCTTTTTCTCTCAATCCTCTAGCAAAACAGACCCAGGATTTCCATTTTGTAAAGTATCTACCTCTTTTCTGTGTCCAAGGCGGAAGCATTGGGTGGTCCTGTCCGGCACGTGGGCTGAAATACACTGAAAGTGAGTTTTTAGATTCACACTCAGCTGGGCCAGACTGGGTGCTCATGGCAGAAACCAGTTGAGTTTTGGTGTTGAGAGTAATTACTGCCACACTTTTACTGTAAAAGAGTGACATGTACTGACAGATGCCATCCTAGCTTAGTTCATTTTAATACAAAGCTCTGTTCGGGCTTCACGGGGAGATTCCAGAAACAGAATGAGGTCCTCTAGCGGGATGGTGGATGTGCTTATTTGTGTGCAATTAACCATAATGCTTTTCTCTGACAGCAGTTCCAGTATTAGGGCTCTGGATGCGCTCATGGAGGCAAGTCTGCTCCACAGCCGTGCTTTGTATGCCAGAATGGGAGGGATTTGAAGGAGAGAAGGCTTTTGCCACTTCTCTCCTTTTTTGTTTTTGTTTATGGGTTTGCAAAATCAGATTAGCATTTCAATGTCACCAGCTTTGAAGCAAACGCCCCTGGGGTGTGGTGATAGTTTGGCTGTTTGAGCATAGCTAGCTTGAGATTGTCATTAATGTTTCTAGTCCCCCCCTTCCCCCTCTGTGCTGGTGAGGATACGTAGCCTAAGGCCTTGTCTGCACCGAGAATATTGCTGCAATCAATGTAGCTGTGTTTGTGCAAAATCCTAGTGTAGACAGGTGAAGTCACTATGCACTCTGACTTACACTAGGTGCTGCTTACTCCACTTGAAAGCCAAGAGTAAGCTGTGTTGCTAAGAACTGATTTAGTCTATGTCTACACTACTGACCTTACAGTGGCACAGTTTGTATTGCTGCAGCTGAGCTGCTGTAAGATCTCCTGTGAAAGTGCTCTGTGCCAATGGGAGAAGGCTGCCTCATTGGCATAATTAATTCCCCCCACCCCAAAGCCTCCAGTGAAAGGGTTTTCTGCCGGTATAGCACTGTCTGCACCAGCGCTTTGGTTAGTGAAACTTGCATCGGTCAGGTGGGTATTCTTTTTCACATGCCAACTGACCAATGTTTTAGTGCAGACAGATTATTTTGCCTTTGCTCTGATTTTTGCATGTGCTGCTACAGTGGTGACTGGTGCAAAAATCTCTAGTGTGAACAACAGCAAAAAAAGCATTTGTTCAAAGCTATTTTTGCTACACTAGGAAAGCTGTCCATTGTTGAAGACAATGGGTGCAGCTGGTGCTAAGCACCCTTTTTGCTGCAAGTGTGTGCAGCCAACCACAGTTTCTGAACTAGTGTTGAACATGGCTTGTTCTTAGTTATGTTTGCTGTTAACCTGTGGTATGACCAGTTCAATTGTATCCATTCCTGGCACCAATGTTCCTTCTTAATTTTTTCCATCTATGTGCAGAATAAATTTTGTTTTGTGCACCGAGGCATGTGCAGACGTGCACCAAAAGTAGAAGCATATGTTGCCAGCTGTGGGCGCTCTGATAGTCAGCTGGGCAGCATTTGAGTCTTTCCTGGGTGACCACCCAAGAGCTCAGCTTACAGGGAACACTGCTCCCCAGCCCAGTGAAAATGAGCTAGTGAGTGAAAGGGGGGGGGGAGAGAGGATTGAGTGAGTGGGGCAGGGCCTCAGAAAAGGACCAGGGCAAGGGTGTTCGGTTTTCTTCTGTCAGAAAGTTGGCAACTCTAAATCTACAGTGTTAGCTCAAGGCGTAACTTGAGGGTTGCCCTAACACAGCATCCATGCACACACACAAATGTTTAGCTTGAGTTAAGTGGTGCTTTAATTTGAGCTAGTTGGCCCATGGAGGGCAAGGGTTTAGAGCTTAAGAGCTGCTGACACTTGAGCCAGTAATACAGTGGGGACACAGCTACTCAGGGATTGTATTAGCAACACATAGTGCAGCTTGAGTTGTTTGGCAGAGTGTGACTGCTTTCGCAAGAGAGATCCTAAGCTAACTCTGCAGTGAAGATGAGCCCTAGGACAGATTTTTTTTGCAACTGCAAACACAGTCATGCCTTGTCTGTTCTGACTGACACAACTGCATTAGCAGAAGCAGTTTTAAAAAAACGGTCTGTTGACTGTAATAGAGAGGTCCTCTGGTGCTGCCTGGCCCTTTGAAATTGTACTCATTTACACTGCTGTAAAGGTAGAGTAAGTCCAGTTACTCCAAGTGGATTTATTCTAACCTCACGCTGTAGTAATTGCAAACAATTTCCTCTGAAAGGGGAGGTAGCTCTTGAGGACCAGTAGCCTCCCCAGGAATTGAAATTAGGGGGGGTGTTCGAATTTACAAGGGGGGGTGTCAGGGCCGATGAGGGGTGAGACCATGAGGGGGAAGGTGGGCTGTATGGCACCATAGTTCACAAAACTGGGGGGGTGTTGGAGAAATTCAGGGGGAAATCCCTGTTGAGGACCCCAGGGGGAAATCCCCTGTTGAGGACCCCATCTCATCTCTATATTCCACTACTTCATTACTGTGTACTATCCAAACTGCACAATGAATGAGGAGGAACGATGTAGAAATAATACGATCACGTACTTCAAGACTATCATATATGGAGAGATGGCAGACAAGGTTGTGTGAGGCATTTTAAGGGTAACATGTTAAAAGGAAAATATGGGTTTGTACCCTTTTTACTTTTCAGATATAAAGAAGGCATGAGAGGCTTTTCCCCCTAACAAAATCAAATACAATTATCCCTTTTTTTTTATCACAGAAATACCAGAAGTGATGAAATTGGTCTTCCCAGGTTACCTTATTTGCTTTGTGCTTTTACACAATTGAAGAGGGCAGTGGTGTTAAATTTTAAACAAAAATGTCCTTTTTTTCCCAAGTGTTTCTCAGTTTGTAGGTATTAACAATTGGAGTTTTACACAGTCTGAATAAAAATTATTTCCCTTTCAGGCAAGTTTCCCTTTCTTGGTATTTGAGAGGTTATCCTGGTCTTCAGAGAATCTTCTAGCTTAGAAAGAAAACCTGATTAAAGTGAAGAAAAACAAACACTGTGAGGGAGTGGAGAAAGGCAAGGCCAGCGTCCCAGGGGTTAAGGAGAGTCTCTGGACCCAGTGAGTCCTGCCCCACTTTACCTGCAACCAATGCCAGGCCTGGAGGCAGGAGATAAGGAAGGAGCCTGGCTTAGTTTGGGGCTGACTAGTGAGGCAGCAGGTGCCCGATTCAGTGGTCTAAATAAAGGACATGAACCAGAGCCTGTCTGCTCAGCAGCCACGGGAGCAAGTAAAAGGCCCCTCTTCCCACCCCTCTGGGAAAAGGGTGGTGGTGAATCCTATTGAGAAGCCCCAACTAAAGGGGAAACTGGATTCTTGGGGCCATGCCCAAAATTTAAGGACTTGACTAGGGAGCAGTCCGGGATCTGGAGCACAGGTGGCAGGGGACCAGCGCTCCCCTTTTTTCCGCCTGCTAACTCCATGATCTAGCCCCTAGGCTACACAGTCACCAGGGACCCGGCCCACGCACTCACAAAAAACAAGTATTAAAATTAACCCCTCTTCTACTTCCACCCAAACAAACCAAAGCTACAGAACCTTTCAGGCCCCCCTTTACACACAGTAAAGAAGCAAAAAGGGTGCAAACACATTTCCTTTTTCCTTTAACTTTGGCATTTCAACTTAACGCTTCCCTTTAACCACCAACATTCTTTTAACATAATTACAACAGGTCTGTACTCCTACACAAAGAAGAGGCCCCCCCCTTCCAGATTCTGGTTTAAAATCAGGGACATTATTTTATTTGGAATGGATGTGTGAAATACCCCGGAATAAGCAGATGGGAGTGTTGGACTAGACAGCTTTTGTGGCAGTGAAAAGGATACTTAGGATTAGAAGAAAAATGGCAGGATGGACTAGTGAGAAGGTACTTGTCCCTCAGCTCTTACTCAAGGAGGAGAGCAGGAAATGGCTTAGTGGCCTAGTTTGGGGACTGCTAGAGCTATTGTAGCAGGGTGAGAGGAACAGCTCTCTGTATTTACTACAGGGCTACGTCTGGACTGTAAGCCTCTTTCGAAAGAGGCTTTTTCGAAAAAGAGCATCTAGACTACAGCCAGTACTTTTGAAAAAGCTAGCCGCTTTTGAAAGAGAGCACCCAGGCAGTCTGAATGCTCTCTTTCAAAAAAGCACAGTTTGCATTGCATAGCGCCTTTTTTCGAAAGATCACTTTCGAAAAAAGGCGCTATTCCTCATAAAACGAGGTTTTCCACGGTCGAAAAAACTGCCATGTTCTTTCGACTTACTTTCGAAAGAACGCAGCAGCAGTCTAGACGCATGGGGAAGGTTTTTCAAAGAAAGGCCACTTTTTCTCAAAAAAAACCCTGTAGTCTAGACACACACCAGGAGAATACAGGCTTTATGAACAGGCAAGTGGTTGATTGATCTTGTTTTGTGGCCCTTATGGTTTTGAAGCTCAGTTTGGAAACATGAATGGAATGTTACAGATGCCATGACATCTAGGGATGTGACAGTGTAATCATATACACGGTCAAGAGACGAGCCTGGGCTCATCGGTTAATCTTCACAGTTACTTGCAGGCTCCCGGTACATGCGTGAAGCCAGCTTTTAAGCCGGCTCCTGGCGTGCACTGGCTCCCAGGGAGCTGCCTCCCCCTTTGTGCTGCTGCCTCTGATACAGGGTGGCGGGGGAGAGGCAGGAGCCAGTGCGCATGGGGAGTTGGCTTAAAAGGGAGCCAGCTGCCCCGCCCCACATGTCACCGCTGAAATTTCCAACCGTTACACGGTTAACTAAATTAATTACACTTACATGCATTTTAACATCCCTAATGCCATCTTGAATTTGGGAAGCAGGGTCTGGGAGGGGAGTATGGGTGCAGGAGAGGATTCTGGCCTGGAGGAGGGGTTTGGGAGAGGATTGTGATCAGGGGCAGGGGTGTAGGAGTGGGGACAGGGGTTTGGGTTGTGACCTAGGACAGGGAGTTGGGGTGTGGGGGAGGGGGTAGGGTGCCAGGTGAGGCTTTAGCCGGGTGTTGCTTACCGTGGGCGCCTCAAACAGCAGCCAAGTGGGACCCTTTGCTGCACCCCTGCACGTTGTTCAAAGCAGCTGGTTGTGGGGGCTATGTGCTCTCGTGCGCCGAGCACCCTTTGGGGTGGGGGGACCCTCCACATACTGACTATGCTGCAAACTGGCCAATGGGAGCTTCAAGATTGTGCTGGGGTGGGGGCAGCACATGAAGACTCCTCCCTCCCCTGGGAATACGGTGCAGAAAGCACGTAGTAGCTGAGGCTATGTCTACACTGCCATTTCTTTGCGACAGAAGATATGCAAATCGTGCTCCCGTAAACCTAATTTTTTGAGGAATAAGGGATCATGCGCAAAAGGGTTTTTTTCTGACAAATGGCCCCATCTACACAGGGCTTTTTAGCGGCAAAACCTATTCCGCAAAAAGGATTGGCAGAAGATACGCAAATGAAAGCCGCAAAAACACAGCAGTGTAGGCATAGCCTGAGTGTTTAGGGTTTGGGTTTTGCCTCCTGCATGACGGAGAGGGGGATTATTGCACATTAAAAACCCCCACCAGATTTAATAAAAATCTACTTTAAATGATTTAGAGTACAAAATCAAGTACTTGATAATTCGGAAGTATTAGATTTATGGTGGCCTGTGCAACTTTAATACTGCTCCCTTGTTAAGTACACATTATACGTCTTTAATTACAGGATCACATAGTCTCCTCCTTCCTCCCCCCACAGGACCCCAGCCTTATTCAATACACAGAACAGATGGTGCACAGGGAGTGATTCAGGATTGTGCAGAGAATGAGGCAATTGCTTGTAGGATTCTTGCCTCATTTGCTGTTGAATTTGGAAGGAGTGTAGAAAATGAGGCAAAGGGAGTGCAGGAAGAGTAAATTTGGCCTGTTTTGGATGTCAGGTGAACGCCATCCAGGAGAACTTCTGATATAATTCTGTGCAAGTCACTTAAACTGAAAAAAATTGATGTGTCCATGAAATGTATGTTCCTTAGTTTTTTGGGTGCCCAACTTGACATAGCTTTTCAGAAATGCTGAAAACTCACAACTGTAACTGGACTCAATGGGAGCTAGAGATGCAAGTTTGGCACTAAGAAATTATAGTCCTGAGGAGTGAGTCCTGAGGTTTTGAGGGTCATGAGGTCTCTAATTCTGTCTCTGCCACTGATTCTCTGTACGGCCTTGAGCATGACATCTTATTTTTTCTGGTTCCCCTCTTTGAAATAGAGATCATAATATTTACCCACCTGCCACCCTAGCGTGATGGGAGAATTGATTGACTGATGTTTCCAATGTTTTGAATAAATAAAGTTCAGGAAAAATGCCAACTATTCTGAAAAAATCAGGTATCCTAAGTTGGGGTACAATTAGCTATACTGGAGATGTTTGCAAATGTTGGCTTTAATATACCTGTGCCTCAGTTCCCCATCTGTAAAAGAGACTGTTGTTATTTATTACCATTAACCAAGCTGAATTAATTAATGTTTGTTTCAGATGCTACAGTTATGAACACCATAGAAAAGCCTATCTATGAGGCAATTAATTATTACATTCAGTGGCAAGGTTTGTATGACGTGTAGTAAATAAGGCATGGGAGCACACCAAATGAGGAGGATAAAAATAAATATTGAACAGCTGCCTTATTCAATGACCGCTATCTGTTCTGTGCACTGAATGAGGTCCTATGCAAAAGTATGTGACCATGCAACACAAGACTGTATCAAATGCCTATGCACAGTAGGGCAGAATTAAGGTTGCACAAGCAGACTTAAATCTGACATTTCCTTTTTCAAGCACTTGTCTTTACAACTTAAATAATAATTTGTTTTAACATAGAGGTTTTTTTGGTATGTGATAAAAAGTATAGGAGTCTGAAGGAAGAAGAGCTAGATGGGTAATTCAATAAGTCAAAAGTACTTAATCCCCCAGTGAACTGCAGTTGAATAGTGAAGCAATATTGCAGTGAACTACTTTGGACTGAGATGCCAGGAATGAAAAAATGAAAAACAGTGGGTACTTATTTAGACTAGGATTGTGGGAAACTGAGAATAGGGGAGAAATCCTACAGCACATTAAGTAATGTGCAGAACTACATACTATCACATTGGTGGTGGATTTTAATTAACTACCCACCTATCTGATGCATAGGCTGTACTTTTTGGCCAACAATGAGGTACATAAATTACAAAATATGCAACTTTATGGTTCAGAAGAGATTCCTGCCGGAGGAGAAATGTTCTTGGACCTATTATTTTACTTATTAAGTACGTGAAAATAATAGATAACAGATGACACTTATACAGCTCCATAGTTTCAAAATACAAACTTTATTTAACATGACTGAGTGGGCAGATTATCGGGAATGGGTATTCTCAAAAAGCATCTGCTGCCCCAACTCTTCAGACTAATAGAGGTTGGCAACAATTAGGCATCCCACTGCTCAGCTCCTGGGTGCAAGAGCACATTCCCTTCCTTATTTTTCATCACTCCCTTTGATGACTCATGCACTGCATTGACTCACTTTGAGAAACATGTGTTCAGCTCTCCTCCAAAGAGGAGACTGGTGGAGACAAGTTCCACTTCTAAACCACAGGCCTGTAGGACATACAGAGTCTGTACTGGATTCTTAGTGATTCAATTGTTAAGTGTTTTCCCTTTTGTTTTGAGATGGTCTATCCATCATAAATCATAAAGACTTCTTAGCTTATTCTCTGGATTTCATAGTCCCTGTTTGATTTAAATTGATTTAAATTAGGGAATGCCTAATCTCAGGCCAGGTCTACAGTAGACCTGGCAGATCTGGATAAGGTAAGCAACTAAGTCAGCTTCCCTTAAGCTGATCTTGGTGCCATCTTCATAGAGGGAGGCCAATGGGAGCAAATGCTCCCCTAAGCTTCCCTTACACCTGGAGGCTTCCCTTACACCTGGAAACTGCCAGGAGTACTGGCTGGAGCCACCCTCAGTGTTTGTTTTAGCAGGTCTTTAGCAGGGTAAGTATAGATATGGCCTGAGACACAGAGAGCCAGGTCACAGTAACTTGCTAAAAACCAGAAAGCTGTAACTAATTTTTGCATAGTTTATTAAAAAATAAATGTGGGCAGCCCTAATGGTTTCTAGTATTATAATTCTGTCTATGCTGATAGAGAAACTGCTTTTTTGGATTCACGAAGCAACTGATTATATCTTTGTTCTTATTCAGTTGTTAAAAAAACGGACATCACCATGAACTGAATTTTAGGCCTATAGGTTCTATGTGCCCACCTCTGATTTTAACAGACTTTGTATTTCTACAGTGACTTCAATCCAAGAGTCTCAAAGAGCTTTGCAAACATGAATGAATCTAGGGATACAACATCTCAGCTAGAGATGTAATTATTCTCATTTTACAGATGGGGTACTGAGGTAGGCAGAAGTTAAGTGACCTGCCTCAGACATCCTGTGAAACCTTGGTATAAGCTTAGAACACAGCACACAGATCTCCTGATATCCAGTCCTGCATGTGTGAAGCAGGAGATCGTTTTAACTCTCAAAATAGAAACCCTTTCCTCTTCAGCATGGCTGCTTAGTTCGTCTGCCAAAAGCCTGTCTTTGAAAAGGGGGCCATAATATTTTTAACATGGTCACGCACACAAACTTCCGTTCCCCTTCATGATTAAAGAACACTTGCATACACTTAAGCATGCACAAAGAAGAGATGAGTTGTAAGAGCAGGACCTCCCATTAACCAAATCTGGCTTATAATAATCTGACAGTCGGGGAGGAGAAAATGGCCAGTAGGTGAATTTACTTCCAAAGCCTGAATGGATGGGTGACAGGAGAAGGCACTGGTGGAAAAAATAAGAAACCTCTGCTACTTCAAAAACATGCATGCAGACTGACAGGGGTGGGTGTGTTCTTTAACTTCCCAGAAGCTACCGAATAAAATAAAAAGGCAGCAGGATCAGCAAGTAGATGAAAGGCAGCCCCTTTAACATTTGCTCTGGAGTCCAGCAACTCTCAGCAGTTGGCTGGAGACTAAGCTGGACGGTCCTGTGGAGCTCCAACAAAGGGACGAAACAAACTCCCATCCCCCGGGGTCCCCTTCCCCGACAACGCGTGAAACAACTTGATAAATGATTGCTCTGTCAAGGGAGGAGGAGGCGATGGAGACGTCTGGGAGCACAGGGGGAATGTATCTAATTTAGGAGCTGGAGGAGTTGGGGGTGAAAGAGGGAAGTGTGATTGGAAGGTGGGTTGCTGCCCTCCTGGCAGCACACCAGAGTATGGGAACACCCTATAGTCCCTCCTCTTGCCCCCAAAAAGAGAGAAGCTGGTGGACAGGAAACAAAGGGGAAAGGGGCAAAGAAAGCTTATTCAGAAGTATTTTTCCAAGCAGAGTCTCTCGGGAACAGATCCCCACTGTACACAAGAACTTGGGGGAAATTCCTGCCCCACCAGCCTGCTCTCTCGCCTCCGGTCCAAGCTGTGGAGTCCAGCAGGCTCCCATTACCTCATTTAATCGGGATGGCAGGAAATACAAACCTCCCCCCACCACGCTTTACCCAGTCCAATAAGGCTGCCGTTTCAGAATTGAAAGCTACAGACACAGGAGCCGGTAGCCTGGCTCTATTCAACGGAACATTAATTACCCTAAAACAAAAACAAGAGGAGTTCACAGCTGGGGCCCAACACTTCAGATTCCCCTCCCTGCCTCCCCTGCTGCTTCTCTAGAGTGTGCGCGCCAGCTATTTATACAGTCTCCTCACACAGGACTGATATTGGGCCCAGAGGACCCTCATTCCCCCCACCCCATTGGGGTTATAGGACAGTGTTGTTGACTTGAACTCAGCCAGTGGTGCTCAGGCATTTCAGGAGCAGGCATGGAAGGCTTCCAGAGACACAATCTGCACAGCACAACAGGGTGTGATTTACTGTGAGGTAGTTGTGGGAAGCTGTAGCAATTGGATTACAAACCAATCATTCTGTAGCAAGCTAGTCCAGTGGGCTAACCAGAGGAGACCTCTGGAACTGTTTAACAGATTGACCAGAGCTGTCATGAGAGGTGGGCAGTGGGAAATGTTAGGGTGCATCCAGGGCCGGCCCACAACATTTTGGCACCTGAGGCGGGGAGCTCAAATGATGCCCCCCTGCCACCTTTTCTCCTGCCTGCCTGTTATGTCTCTTGTGCCCTCCTTCCTCCAGCACAGCACTCCCCCATCTCTGTGCATCTAGAGCAGAGAGAATACATATGCATCAGCAGCAGACACAATTTTCTACACTCTGGGTCCTAGTGGTGCCCCCCCCACACACACACAGTCTGGCACCTGAGGCAGCTGCCTCAGTTCGCCTCATGGTAAGGCCAGCCCTGGGTGTATCATTGGAAGTGAACAGCTCTCCTGTTTTGTTTGCGGAGGGGGGGAATGGAGCAGAGAATATAATTTGGATACTGTCAAGCTGCTGTTTTAATAAAAGGCCGTTCCAATAGGCAGCTGACCAGAAGCCTTATAAGGGGACCTGAAATATCATCCCCAGTCCACAACAACATGTGCACATTTCATACAAGAATAACGAATGTAATACATTAGGGTGCCCAAGTCATGTGACAGTGAGAGCCATACTGATGACTTGATGGGAATCCAAGGGCTATGTCTAATTAATGTCTAAATTCATCAAGAATAAAAGCTCGGAGACTGTTTCTTTTTCCTGTGTATCTTCAATGGTGACGTGGAATGACTAGAGGTTATTAGCAGTTGGTAATCTTTGCACAGTAGCTGCAAGAAGAGAAAAGATATGAACCACATTTTAGGGCTCTCAACAGAATTTGGTTGATTGTCAATCTCTGCTATATCCATGATATGAAGTAACTTGCCTAGTGTACCGTGAAACTTAGCTTTAGTGAAGAGGAGCAAAAGTGCATTTAGTGGACTTTCACTGCTCTAGGCACTCACTACAAACTGATAGAATTGTTCTGATACTCTTAGGGTACGTCTAGACTACAAGCCTCTTTGGAAAAAGCCTCTTTCGAAAGAGAGCGTCTAGACTACAGCCAGTACTTTCGAAAAAGCGAGCCGCTTTTTCAAAAGAGCACCTAGGCAGTCTGGATGCTCTCTTTCGAAAAAGCACAGTTCGCATTCAATAACGCCTTTTTCCAAAAAAGCACTTTCGAAAAAAGGCGTTATTCCTCGTAAAATGAGGTTTTCCGCAATCGAAAAAACTGCCGCGTTCTTGCGATATACTTTAGCAGGGGAAGTTTTTTCCAAAAAAGGCCCCTTTTTTCGAAAAAACCCTGTAGTCTAGATACAACTTAGACTGCACCAATTGCCAACTGTCACCTAGGGGTATGTCTTCACTGCATGGTTTAACCCAGGCTCACTCAGATGTCTTCCCAACCCAGCTGCCATTCTGAGACACATAACCTCAGACCCAAATTTAGTAGTGCTTTCTGCCTAGGGTTACTGGCTGTTCTGGCACTAAAGTAATCCATCCACTTTGCAATGAAAAGACAGGTTACATCACTCAAATGCTGATAGTCCTATCCATTTCCTTCCTGCAGTTTCTCCTATGTGCTCAGAAGGACAGGAAAGTTCTCCCAAAAATCACTGGGAAAGAATCATAAACCAGTAGCTCTCAACCTTTCCAGAGTCTCAGCCTTACCCCATTTGGGAGTCTTGCTTTGTCTTCTTTATCCCCAACTTTCACCTTACTAAAAAAAACTATTTGCTTACAAAATCAGACAAACAAATACAAAATTGTCACAGTACAGTATTACTGAAAAATGGCTTACTCTCCATTTTCCCCATATGATTATAAAATAAATCAACTGGAATATAAATATTCTACCTATATTTCATAGTATAGAGAGCAGTATAGGAGCATTATTATTTGTATGAAATTATAGTTTGCACTGACTTTGCTAGTGCTTTTTATGTAGACTGTTGTAAAACCGAGGAAATATCTAGATGAGTATCCCCTGGAAGGCCACTACATAACCCCAGGGAACTATGTACCCTGGTTGAGAACCACTGTCATAGAGGGACTCAGCTTACCAGAGCACAAAGAACCATGGGATGTGCTCCCTGGAGTCTTAGCAACACAGGAGCAGCGAGGCATGAGCGAGGACACAGTAACCAATCACCAAGCCGAACTTTGCAATGACGATATGCTCAAAATGTTGAATGTTCTGTTCCAGTGGGCTGAACAGAGGACAACGGAAAGTTGAATTTGCCACTATCCCATACAAAAGTGTAATAGGGATTCACTGATTTCTAGTCATACTGCAGATTAGGGATGTAATAGTGTAGTCAATTAGCCAATAAGCAAAAGCCTATAGGTTAATGCTATAGACTAAACGCATCCCTTCCTCCCCTTCCCCCCCACGCTCACTAAATTTTTTAGCAGGCTGGCTAGCAGCCTGGCTTAGTCCTGGCTTGCTATGGGTCCGGGACCTACTCCTACTGCGGCTCTGCATTTAAAATGTATTAGGAGTCAGGCAGCATGGCTCAGTTCCAGCTTGCGCCAGGTCCAGGAACTAAGACCTCTCCCAGACAGGGGCTGCTGCCACCCCACGCTGCTGCCTCTTTGTCAGAGGCAGCAGCATAGGGCAACAGGCAGCCGGTCCGTGAGGGGAGCTGTTTTTTAAACCCTCACAGACCAGCTTCCATCTGACACCCTGTGCTGCTGCCTCTGATACAGAGGCAGCAGCGCCGAGTGGCAGAGGACTCCTCAGGAGTGAGGCCAGAGGACACTGGCTGCCGGCCCCACCCCGGGGACCAGCGGCGGATATAGGGCAGGGCGAGCGGGGCAGCTGCCCAGGGCCCTGCACTTCAATAGGCCCTGCACCTTGGGCCCTGCAAAACTCTCATCCGCCCCTGCCGGGGACTATAGAATAGTCGACTAACCGATAAGAATTCATGAGGTTACTCAACTATTCATTAACCAATATTTAACATCCCTACTGCAGCTACAGTAGACCATAACTTTGACCAGACCAAGGGACCCCCATATGCAGCAATTTCCAATTCCCCCTGGAATAGAGAAGTTCATTTGCTAGTCTTGGGGTGAAATAATCTTTTGCCAAGTAGAGCCCATATTGCTTGAGTAACTCTGCTGCTCTGTCTGTTTGCAGGTGGAAATTTGAACAATAGGTGTCAAGAGCTGACAAAGCTACAGAGGGTTCCGCTGCAGTGTTGTGCATGCATGGTTCACTAACACTCTGTCAGAGGACTTGGTTACAGCATGGTAGTGCCCTGCACATTTAGAACATAGGTTGGTCTTGCAGCACAAATGAGACTGGACAGCATTCCTGAATTGTTCTGTAGCTGTGGATTTTGCAAGCCCAGAGCACAGTAAAATACCATTAAAACTCAGATCATTGTCATCTGTACTGCTAGGATACCACACAGTGCTAATCATGTAGTGCACTGCCAGGTTTTATTTAAGTCCTGCAGCATAGAAGGCGTTTGGAGTCTAGACAAGGCTAAAGGTGCTCCATTTTCAGAGAAGAAAACTGGGGAGCACAGAGACTTTTGGGTCATTCAATTTCCATCGACTACTTGATAGGCACTTCCGCATTCCTCCTTTGAAATGTACAAGAGCCCCCGCTGGGGCTCTTGAACATTTCAAAGGAGGAATGAAGAACTCCACATGCAGCCCGGGGCCAGCGGAAAGTCCTGCGGAGTCCAGGCTGCACGCGGGTGCCAGCTTTGAAATGCACAAGAGTCCCCAGCAGGGTTCTTGTGCATTTCAAACTGGCAGCGCAGCATGGAGCTCCAGGTCAGCAGGGGTTTTTGAGTCCCCCGCTGACCCCAGGCTCCATGGTGTGCTGCTGATTTGAAATGCCAGGTGGAACCGTAGTCAGCTGGAGACTCTCCAGCTGATCCCAGGCTCCATGCGGCATTTAATCGGAACACGGGATCAGCTGGGGACTCCCCAGCTGACCGCGGGTTCTGCACAGCATTTCCCTAGAACCTGCTCAGCTGTGCAGCACTGCCACTTTCAAGTACCCCCTCTTCCCCCCCTCCTTTGCTGCCTCTATCTGATAGAGGCAGCAAGGGGGGTGGGAATTGACTAGTCGACTGACTATTTGATAAGCATTTGCTTATCAAAGCATTCGCTTATCAAAGTCGACTAGTCTTTAACATTCCTAATTCAAGCAAGTGTAGCAGAGTCAGGAATAGATCCTGTCTCCTGTTCTAATCAATAGACTACACTTCCTCCATGCTCAAAATAAAATCAAGGTAATACAATACCTAGCTTAATACACCCCTTCTACCTCCTCAAAAAAGCCGACTGATAACATTTAGATGCAGTAGATTTAAAAGTCTCTCTAGCCAACAAACTAGTTTGATATTTTCCCCCCTTTAATTTCATATTGCTATTTCAAAATCAAGTGAAGCAGCCCTTATCCGATGTTCTATTAAAAACTCAATCATTCAGGACAGATTAAGTGTAGTACTTCATTATTGTGCATGTTTGATTTTTAGTAAAACATTTGATATGTGTCATGAATATTGCTTATAATTAATTGAAATTGATATGCGAATTAAACTGAGGATAATCATAAACAGCAGTGTGCTGTGTAGGGGGCTGTGTAGTAGAATACCACAGGGATCTGGATTAGTTCTTGTCTTAACTTCACTAATGATCTGGAAGAGAGAATAAGCAATATATTAATAAAATTCATAGGTAATATTAATTGAGAGGGATTTCAGATACCAGCCGTGACAAGTGAGTAATAACAGAAGTGCCAAAATAAAGATTAGAAATGAGATTAAAAATTCAATTTAGAAAATACAGATTATCATAGGTAAAATTCATAATCCAAAACACAGATATTGAATAAAATATTGAAATTTTAAAATCAGTATAGCTAAATCTTAGAATTTTTTTATCCCAAGCATTTCCATAGTTATTGTATTTAAACTCTCAGCTTCTAGAGACAGTTTGAAAATATTACTTAAGAGTACCCTAAAGGTTTGAAAATTGGAAGACAATAGAAAGAACACATTATTTTGTAAAAAATACGATTTTTTAAAAGCCGATCCCATGATTTTATGCGGGGCCTCACTCATAATTTTTGAATAGTTTGGATTGGCAGTACTAAATGTTGCTGAGGGAGACCTAAAGGTGAGAGTTAAACGAGTGTTTAAAGCTCAGAAAAAGCCAGTGAAGTTTTGGATTGCATTTACAGATAGCATTGTGCAGCAGAGAAGATAACCCTTCCTTCTGTGGCATTTGAGTACCTACACCTGGATTATTGTGTTCCCTTCTGAGCACCTTGATACCAAAATGATTAAAAACCGGGGAGGAGTTTACAGGGGAAAAAAAAGATCAGTAGACTGAATTTATATAAGGCAAGATTAAAAGACCTAAACACGTTCAGGGTGACTATATACAGTATTGAATATACCAGAGGACATCCTTCTTACATGTAAGCACCAAGGAATGTAGAGAGATTGGACATACAAGTAAAGGAATGAAATGAAAGAAGAATGAGTTGATTTTGAATTTTGGGAAGAGCTTCGTGACAGATGTATTAGATACAGTGACATGGACTCCCCTGTGAAATGCAGGAAGCCTCTCTCTTGGGACACTTTAAATCGAGATTAGACAAAGAATTAGAAAAACATAGATGGTGGAGAACATACCTGAAATGGCAGGAAAATTGACTAGAATTGCGATCTAATGCACCTTTTACATTTCCAATGTGCTTTTGGAAGAGTGACAGTGCTATGGACCAGTAACAAACCCAGCCCACTGAACAATACCAGAATTGGTTGTCAAAGGAGAAAAATTTGCATGCTTATGATGACATACATTTTCTTAGCAGAGCTAGACTAAGGGCGTGTCTTCACGTACAGACACACCAGTGCAGCTGCGCCACTGTGATACTTTAGTGAAGATGCTCCTATGCTGATGAGAGAGCTTCTTCCATCAATGTAGTTAGTCCCTCGCCCATCGACATAGCGCTATCTACGAGGGGATTAGGTCGGTATAACTACCATAATTTAGTGAATATAACCCGCGGGTTATATTCATTTTTACAAACCCTGCACCCCCCCATCCCCCCGCGGGGTATACTCGGGTGCGGGGTATATAAAATTTTTTTTACACACCTCCTGGTTCCTGCGCAGCCTACAGCCTCCGGGCGGTGAGCACTCCCCTGCCCGGTTCCTGCGCAGCCTACAGCCTCCGGGAGGGGGAGCGCTCACTGCCCGGTTCCTCCGCAGCCGTAGGAAGGGGGAGGGGGAGCGCTCATCCGGCTGTGCAGGAACTGGGTGGTGAGCGCTCCCGCCTGGCGGCTGGCGGCTGGTGGCTGCGTAGGAACTGGGCGGGGGAGCGTTCACCACCCAGTTCCTGCACAGCCAGATGAGCGCTCCTCCTGCCCCTTCCTACGGCTGCGGAGGAACTGGGTGGTGAGCGCTCCCCCGCCCGGAGGCTGGCGGCGGTGCAGGAATCGGGAGGTGAGTGGCTGACTAATTTCTCCCCCTCCCGGCCGCACCATAAATATACCCCCGGCACAGCCTTGTATACCCCGTGGGTTATACTCGTGTGCGGGGTATACAAGATTTTTTAAACTCAAAAAGAAAAATCCACGGGGTATATTCGGGTGCGGGGTATACTTGGGTGCAGGGTATATTCACTAAAAGAGGGTATGTTACTCAAGGATGTGGATTTTTCACACCCCTAAGTGATGTAGTTTTATCGACACGGGTCTGTAGCGTAGAACAGGCCTAAGTAGCAAACCAGCATGTCAGGACTCAATGGAGAGTGGAAAAGAGAGGCAAACAGCAAAAATACTGTAGACTTTCTGGTGCGTGTAAGGCAAGTGCTCTGGGGCAGTGTTTCTCAACCTTTTTTTATAAAGTACCCCTTTAAAAAAATTATAAGTATCCCCAGTACCTACAGTTTTCAGACACACAATTTTTTTTCTACCATTGCAACACATTTGTTTAAACAACTTAATCGTAGCTGGGCGGGCAATGAAATTTTTGGGTGTAAAAAGTACAAAAATAATAAAGCGCTGTAAAACTTAAAACAAAAATTCAGTTTTCTCGACATTTCAGTTGTGTTAATGTACCCCCTAGACTTCTCACGAGTACCCCTGAGGATACTCATACCACTGGTTGAGAAACACTGTGCTGGGGTTTTTGTGATGGGAAGGGGCCAGCCGGCTGTGAATCATGGTGAATTTTTGGTGAGTGTTGCTTTTCCTCATTATACAGTAAAAAGAGAAGCCTGACACCCTTTCTGTTGAACAAGGGCCTGTCTAGACTGTTCCTTTTCGGCTGCATGTACATGTGGCTGTGCAGCAATCTGGTATGTACCACACCTCTCATGTGGCTGGGAGCATGATCAGCACCCAGGCCCTCAACCTGCTGGAACCAACAGCAGCTCCCTGGTGCCCAAGGACCAACAGGAAGCCTTGAGCCAGCAGAGAGGGAGGGATAAGAGCAGGAAGAGGCAGGGACTCTGGAGGAAGCATGGTCAGCGCCTGGAGCATAGTCAGTGGGTGGGGAAGGGGGAGAGGCCAGGGGCACCATTTACGGTGCACACTCAGGGCACAAAGAGCTAGCTGCAGAGAAACTGGTCCCTGATGCTGGCAGCAGTATCCAAGGGTTAACAGTGTTAAAATGAGCCTCGTGCCTGGTAGTGGAAATAGGGTTGCCAGGTGTCCGGTTTTGAACCGGACAGTCCGATATTTGAGCTTTCTGTCCGGGAAACAAATTGAAAAAATACCAGACTTTTTCTAATTAAGTAAATTTTATTATTATCATGAGTATCAGTACGTAGTTGCGTACTGCCTGGCTGGTAGACACGCTCACACTGCGTTAGCGTGTCTACCAGCCAGGCAGTACGCAACTACACAGTGGGGAGGGGCGGAGGGGGCCGGGGCAGGATGGAATCCCTGGGGCCGGGCTCGCCTGTGCGCCCCGCCGGGACCGTGCGTGGGACGGGCAGCACCTTGGGATCTGCGTGTGCCCAGGCCAGCCCCACTCCCCGCCGGCTGGTCCCCCCTCCTCCCCCCGGCCAGCCCCGCTCCCCTCAACCTCCTTCCAGCCAGCCCTGCTCCCCACCGGCCAGTTCCCCGATCTCCCCACCAGCCCCGCTCCCCCGACCCTCTCCCGGCCAGCCCTGCTTCCTGCCGGCCGGTTCCCGCCCCCCACTCCTGATCTCTCCTGGCCAGCCCCGCTCTCCCCAGCCTCCTCCCGGCCAGCCCTGCTCCCTCCCCGCATCTGAGATAAAGTGTGTCTGGTATTTGAAACCATCTGGTAACCTTAGGTGGAAAGGGGAGCCTGCACTGCTGAGAGGGCAGGAGTGCCTGGTCTGTGGGCTCCTGCTTCCTGGACTGCAGTGGCAACTCCTTTCCCACCACACTGAGGTGAGGAGTAGGAGCAGGCCTGGCTGTGGGGCAAAGAGAGAAAAGCCCTAAAATCCCTTCCTCCAAGAAAGCCTCAAACTAGCAACAGTGCTATTGGTCCACCCGCAACAATTGCAGAACTCATCAGGGGTATGTCTACACTAGTTCGAACTAGGGTGGCTAATGTAGTCATTCGAACTTGCAAATGAAGCCCGGGATTTAAATATCCCGGGCTTTATTTGCATGTTCCCGGGCACCGCCATTTTTAAATGCCCCGTAGTTCGAACTACCTGCCCACGGCTACACGCGGCACGGGCTAGGTAGTTCTAATTAAAGCTCCTAATTCAAACTACCGTTACTCCTCCTGCAATGAGCTTCAATTAGGAGCTTTAATTCGAACTACCTAGCCCGTGCTGCGTGTAGCAGCGGGCAGGTAGTTAGAAGTACGGGGCATTTAAAAATGGCGGCGCCCGGGAACATGCAAATAAAGCCCAGGATATTTAAATCCCGGGCTTCATTTGCAAGTTCGAATGACTACATTAGCCACCCTCGTTCGAACTAGGGTGGCAGTGTAGACATACCCCAGGAGTAATCTAGTCCAGTGTCCCGACTGGAATTAAAGCTAATACCATAGGCTTCAGAGGAAACCCCCTAATGAACGTTTATGTACTATATAAAAATTGAAAGGAAATATGCATGGGGGAAGCAGTTAATACTCACTCTAGTTATTGAAACTGCAGCTACTATATAGCTGGATCATCCACTTTTAATCCTGTTTCATTTTTGCCTAAATAATACTTTGCAGAAGAGAGTTTAAGAAGTTAAAATGTATTATCAGACTCATAGAAATATATGACTGGAAGGGACTTCAAGAGGCCATCCAGTCCTGTCTTTGCACTTATGGCAGGACTAAGTATTATCTAGACAGGACCTCCAAACCGCATCTGACAATCTTCAGAAGTTCGAGATCTAGGGCAGTGTTTCTCAACCAGTGGTAGAGTACCCTCAGGGATACTCGAGAGAAGTTTGGGAGGTACGTCAGCACAATTGAAATTTGGAGAAAACTGAATTTTTGTTTTAAGTTTTACAGCGCTTTATTATTTTTGTACTTTTTACACCCAAAATTTCATTGCCCGTCCCAGCTACGATTAAGTTCTTTAAACAAATGTGTTGCAATGGTAGAAAAAAAAATTGTGTGTCTGAAAACTGTAGGTACTGGGGGTACTTATAATTATTTTATTTTATTTTTGAAAAAGGGGTACTTTATAAAAAAAGGTTGAGAAACACTGATCTAGGGCACACCTGCTAGAGGCTGGAACTCAGGGCGCTAGCTCCACAAAAGGCTCCTGATGGGGCTCGGGGCTTCAGGCTTACTCCTGCTGAAGCCCCAAAACCTTCCTCCACACTGGGCAGAAACCCAGAGACCCCCATCCCCACTGGGAAGAAACCCCTACCCCACCACTCTGCTTCAAGGCAGAGGTCCTGAGTCTTCCCCTCCAGATTGGTAGGTGAAGAATGGGGAGGAACAAGGGTGCTCTGAAAGCTGCACTTCAATGGTAAAAGAGCCACATATATGGCACCCCTGATTTCGACCGTCCCTGACAGGTGTCTGTCTAACCTGCTCTTAAAAAAATCTCCAGTGATGGAGATTTCACAACCTCCCCAGGCAATTTATTCCAGTGTTTAAGCACCCTGATAGTGAGGAATTTCCTAATGTCCAACCCAAACCTCCCTTGATGCAATGTAAGCCCATTGCTTCTCGTCCAATCCTCAGAGGTTAAGGAGAATAATTTTTCTCCCACTGACTTGTATCAACCTTTTATGTACTTGAAAATTGTTATCATGTCTCCTCTCGGTCTTCTCCAGACTAAACAAACCCATTTTTTTCAGTCTTCCCTCTTAGGGTTATATTTTCTAGACCTTTAATACAGGTTGTACCTCCAAAAATCGTTACTCTTTGTTCTGGCAACATTCGTCGTCCAGCAGGACCATGGATGCTCCTGGATCAGAGAGCCCAGGAGCCTAAGAACAGCAGGGGCAACGGGGAGGGCAGCCCGTCTGGGGGCAGTGCGAGACCGTGGCCAGAGCCCCACAGCAGCCTCCAGCAGCCCATGGCAATGCAGGGCCATGCAGGAATCCCCCCACAGCACAGATTGGCACTTGGCTGGAGCCCCACAGAAGCTCTGGAGCCTTGTGGCAACCCTGAAAGCTTGGGGCTGAGGTTAGAGCCCTGCGGCTGCGCAGAACCAGAGTCCTGCAGCAGCTTCTTGGAGCCCGGAGCTGGAGCCAGAGCCCCACAGTAATTCCCCTGAGCACAGGGCCAGGGTACCGTGGCGGGCCCCAGGAGCATAGATGGGGCTGGAGTCGAGCCCCACGGCAGCACGAGGCTAGATCCCTAGAGCAGCCTGCTGGAGCCCCGTGGCTGTCCCCAAAAGCGTGGGGCTGGAGCCCTGTGGCAGGAGTTGGAGTCTCTGCTGCCCAGGAAGCCAGCAGCAGCTGGACAAGCATCCCAGCCAGGTTGGGGGGGGGGAGTGGTGTGCCTACTGGGGCAACCTTGAGAGCCAGTGGCAGGAGACCTTCCCTGGTCCAGCAAATTCGTTTGGGACCAGTCAGGTCCCAATGGTGCGGGGCCAAGGAAGTCCAACCTGTAATTTTTTTTTGATCTTTGGACTTTCTCCAATTTGTCCACATCTTTCCTGAAATGTGGGGCCTAGAATTGGCTACACTACTCCATCTGAGGCTTAATCAGCACAGAGGAGAGCTTCAGTTGCCAACTTGCTGATGACACAAAACCAAAACACCCCTGCCCTGCCCCTTCCTCCCCGCCTTGGCCCTTTTCTGAAGACCTGCCTCCCACTTGCTCCATCCCCCCCTCCCTCTGTTGCTTGCTATCCCCCATCCTCATTCACTCTCACCAGGCATTAGGGTGCTGGGGCGGGGGGGCTGCCGCTGGGAGTGTGGGTTGTGGGAAGGTGCTGGGGATGAGAGGTTTGAGGTGTAGGAGGGGTCTCTGGGCTGGGGCTGGCAGTTGGAGAGCAGGAGGGTGAGGACTGGCTGGGAGGTCAGGCTGTGGGGTGGGGCTGAGGATGAAGGGTTTGAGGGGTGTGTATGGGGGCTTCAGGCTGGAGCAGGTGTTTGGGGTACAGGGGCTGAGGGCTCCAGTTGGGGGTGCTGGCTCTGGAGTGGGGCTCGGGATGAGTGGTTTGGGGAGCTGAAGGGGGCTCAGGGCTGGGGTAGGAGGGTGGAGTGTGTGGGTAATATGGGGTGTGGGTTGCATGGGGGAATTTGGGTGTGGGAAGGGCCTTAGGCTGGGACAGGGGTTTTGGTGCAGGGTCCCCATTGCACTTTCCCTGCCTCTGAGGAAGTGGCTGGTAGGTCCTTGTGGCCCCTTGGCTCAGGGAGGCTTCACACGCTGTCTTCGCACTGGCAGGCACCACACCCACAGCCCCCATCAGTCACTGTTCCCAGCCAACAAGAACTGCGGAGCCAGCACTCAGGACGGAGACAACAAGCAGAGTCTCACTGCACCTAGGGGCCACAGGGACCTGGCATTCATTTCTGGGAACCATACAGAGCCAGGGTAGGTAGAGAGCCTGCCTTTTAGCCCTGGGCCCCCGCTGCACCGTTGACTGGAATTTTAATGTCCTGATCGGTAGTGCCAGCTGGAGCTGCCAGGGTCTCTTTTTCACAGAGTGTTCCAGTCAAAAAACATACACCGAGCAACCCTAAGTCGAGCAGAAGAATTACTTCTCATGTTTGCTTACAACACTCCTGCTGATACATCCCAGAATAATGTTTGCTTTTTTGCAGCAGTGTTATACTGTTTGCTTGTGTTTAGGTTGTGCCTCCCTTAACTGAGACTCAGATCCGGCAACATCCGTGGTCCAGCAGGACCACAGATGTTCCTGGATCACAGAGTCCAAGATAGAAGGAGGTCGGGCCGCAGGGCAGGAGAGGGTCAGCAACTCAGCCAGGAGCCCTGTGTTGAGGGATGGGCAGGGAGTTCTGGCCCCTGCAGCCAGGAGGTAGCAGGGGGCTAGCAGTGGCAAGCATGGAGCCCCAGCCCTGGCAGCAGCAGCCGCAGAGCTCCAGCCTGGGAAGCCACGGCCGGGTAGGCAACAGCGGGGCTGGGCTGGAGTCTTCACCAGGGACAGCACTGGCCAGGCGGGACCTCCTCTCATTTGGCAAATCCCCCGTCCCAAGGGTGCTGGACAAGGGAGATCCAACCTGTAATACATTATGACCCTCCAATCCTTTTTCTGCAGTACTCCTTCTAAGAGAGTCCTTTTCCATTTTCTGTATGTGCAACTGATTGTTCCTTCCCAACGGAGTGCTTATGTTAAAAAAAATCCTGTCGTCAGTTTAAAATCTATTATCTTTTACTTCATTGTGAAACTCCTTGTACTTATATTATGAAAAAGGGGGAATAGGTTCACTCAACTGACTTTCTCTGTATCATACATTTTAAATAATGTCACCTCTTATTGATCTCCTTTCTACTTTATCCACATTTTTGAAAATAATTGAAATTCTGATTTTTAGAATTTCTGGATTCCAGGTAATCCAGATTGTAGATAATTAGAGTTTGTTTATAAACCTAATTTTGTAATTAACACCACATAGAAAAGTCTATAATATTTTACAGTTGCCCTTTTCTGTTTCTGCTATTTTCTTTTTTTCAGTTGGAATGGCCAGAATCAAATACAATATTCAAGGAGAGGGCATACTACCTATATATAAATTGGGATTGTGTGTTCAGAACTATTCTCTATCCCTGCATAATACGAGCTGACATACCTGTTTGCTTTTTTGACCACACTGAACAGATGTTTTTCCTAAGTTGTGCACAAGGACACTGGGCTGTTTCCCCTGAATGACTATGATTAATATAGACCCCATGAGTGTGTACTTGTAATTCAAACCATTCCTGCCAGTTTTCATTACATTATGCCTGTGTATACTGAGTGTTGCTTGCCATCGTGCTGCCCAATTGACTGACTTTGTTAGATCTTTCTGAAATTCTTCACGACCCTTTCTGTGTCTTGACTAACCTACATAGTGGTATCACCAGCATATTTTGCCATCTCACCTTTTCTATCCCTTTCCAAATCATACAATATATTAAGTCCTGATCCTAGTATCCATTCTCGGGGCTTCCTATTAACCCTGTTGAAAACTGGCCATTTGTTCCTGCTCTTTGTTTTTTCTTAATTAGCCTTAATCTATTGACAGATGTTTACCTCTCACCCGAATGACTAGTTTCCTTAATAACCCAGGTGATGGATTTTTACCAAACGCTTTTTGAAAATTCAAATTAATTTTAACCACCAGTTCTTCTTTATCCACTATCTTGACTCTCCTTAAAGAATTCTAATAGAGTGGAGGAGTTATTTTCCTCTATAGAAGCCATACTAGTTTGTGCATCTGGTATCATGTTCATCTAGGTGTATTATAACTACATGCTTAAACTAGAGTTGACTCACTGGTCTGTAATTCCCAGGATCACTCCAGTACCTTTAAAAAAATAAAAATAAAAATAAAAATAAAGCTACAACAGTGCCTACTCTGCAGCCTTGCTGTGTAGTATCTAATATCTAGAGCTGCCAACAAAATATGTACCCTGCCACTTCATTCTTAACTTCCTTTGGAATGCTTGGATGAGTACTATCTGAGCCAGTCTGTTTGCGATTTAAATTAATTTGTTTCAACGTTACTTTAAACATTGCAGTTTGATAAGCCTTATTGTTGTGATACCTACTCCCTCGTTTTGTGGATGTCTTTCCAACCTTTGCCAGCACAAGCTGATGCAGATAATTTGTTTAAATTCTCTTTATCTACTTTATCCTCCTCATTTACTCCCTTTACTACCTGGCAGTCGAGAGAATCCACAATCCTCCTTGCAGGGTTCCTACTTCTGATGTATGTTAAAATATATCTTTTAATATCTCTGCCTTTGTTCTTTAAACTTCCTAGCACTCTTAATCCCCATATTACATTTTATGTACTGTAGTTTTATTCCTTGTATTGGCTTCAGGCAGATGGGATTTCCACTTTCTGAAGAATTATTTTTTTACTTGAATTAACTTCTTGTGCCTTACCATTCTAACTATACTTTTTTTGTTGCATTCTTCCTTTCATTTTTCTGGAGGTAGACATGTTTTTTTATGAATATAATACAGTATGCTAACGTTTCCTCCCCACTTTAGTCTAAAAGGGTGTTAGTGCTTTACCTCTTTTAGTTAAGCTCTTTCAAAACAGGGTGTTTTTAAACAAACTATCCTTCTTCAGAAAGTTTAGTGCCAGAGTTTTAGTTTATGGAAGGGATCATACCAAAAGGTTACTGAAGTTAATTATATCCTGGTCACTGCTACTTAGTGGTTCAACTGCAATTACTGCTTGAACCAGTTCCTGTGCCTTATTTGTGACCCCTGTTGTTTGCTTCAGGACTACAGCCAGTTGGCCAATTTTCTACAAAACAGTTTTCCTTTAGCAAATGCTGTTCTGGTAACACTGAAATATTTTGAAAACCATGGGATGTTATTAACAATTTGTTTTGAAATTTTATTCTTGTTTTGGAAAAGCTTTTGTTTTGGAAACAATTAGTTAAATAAATTCATTTCAAAATAAACATTTCATTTCAAACTGAAACTCCAAATGTTTTCAAAATGAAAACTTTTTAGATGATTTTTTTCCCAGAGTTTGTTTCACAGGGAGTTTTTAAATTTTTTTTAACATTTCTAGTCAGATTTGGAACAAAAACAACTTTTGAAATGTTAGTTTCCAGCACAGAGGAAATTCTGTGTTTCAACGAGTTCTATTCAGGGCTAGCTATTTCCAGACAATTATTTATATTGTTAAATTGTTTCTTTAAAGTGGTCCACTTGTAACATTTGAACAGTTAATATTTGACTAGTTGAAATTGACCCTTGCTGCTCTTTTAGCAGAGTTTTGGTACTGTCACTTCTTCCAAGGCAGAAGCAGATTAGATATTTTCCATTGTATATAGCTGTATTCTTATAATTTAGAATTTAAGTATAGTGCTGCCTCACCTTATTCACACATCCAACATCAAGTGGCACCTGAAGCAAGGAGTGCCTTCCATGCCCCCCTCCATTTGTTAAACTTTTGAATACCTTATATTATATTTTATTTGTAGCCCATTTCACAACTTTGATGCATGTTTTTAATGTGTGATGTATCCCTGTCATATAAGACGATACATTTGCATGCTGGTATCTGTAAATCTGTGAGCCCAGTACCCCCATGGCTGGTACCTCAGGCAGTAGCCTGGGCTGTCTGCCCCTAAATCTGGCCTTGTGCATGCCCTGCAGTAGGTAATTTGCCTTTCGTGTGTAGTTTAGATCCAGATATTATAATATAATCTGCTCAGTTTCCTTGTGAAGTCATGTTGACAGTTTCATGTCCCTTGCATTTGTTTTCAGAGAAGTTGCCGTTCGGCATCACCTTAAGTAAGGCTTCCCAAGTGTTCTATTCTCGTGAAATTTAGTATTTCTTTCCATTACACCTTATTAGATTTAATTCCCTAATACTAGTTTCCTGAAATTGCATATTATTATATTGCTGTGTTCTGTTTGTACTAAGCTGAAATCCAATACACCTGTGGCCACTGCACAGTATTCAAGTACTCGTAATCACCATTTCTTTCTGGACACTTATGACCGTGATTCTAGTGTCTGAGCATCTGACAAGCATTGGTTAATTGATCTCCATGACATCTCTGTGAATTAGGAAAATGTTTTCTCCATTTTACAGATGGGCAACCGAGGCACAGAGAAAATAGATGAGTTGCTCAAGGTTAGTCTGTGGCACCGCTGGGAAATGAACCACAGTCTCCTGAATCTGTCCAGTACTATAACTGCAGGGTTATTCTTCCTTCCCAAATCATCTTGTCTAGTCCCTGTTCTCTTCCATTCTGTCCAGATTCAGATCACTGCTCATCTCTCATATAATATCCTGGATATTGGATATTTCTTCAAGCTGAACCAACACATCAAATTGAATGACATCATCCTTTCTTCTCCCTCTCCAATAGCTTGACTTAAAGAATTGGAAAGATGGTGGATTTTTTACGTCTTGAGTTTCCTCCTTACCTCATCCCTTTATTCCTCTCTTGTCACATGAAGGCCCCTATAAAATCAAACTTTCTTCACTCTACAGCTGAAATCCCCTTCCTTCTTTATATCTTCTGCCAAAATTCTCATGCATACAGTCATTATCTCTTTTTCATATTACTTTAATTTCTTCCTTTAAAGAGTGGAAATTAAAGCCAAGTGAGGAAAATAGAAAGGAGCTTAAATTCTGGCAAATGAAGAATAAAAATATAATTAGAAAGGCCAAAAAAAGAATTTGAAGAATAACTTAGCCAAAGACTCAAAAAGTAATAGCACATTTTTTTAAGTACATCAGAAGCAGGAAGCCTGCTAAACAACAGTGGGGCCATGGGACAATCAAGATGCTAAAGGAGCGCTCAAGAATGATAAGGCCATTGCAGAAAAACTAAATTAATGTTTTTGCATCTCTCTGAGTGGCTGAGGATATTAGGGAGATTCCCAAACCTGAGGCATTCTTTGTAGGTAACAAATGAGAGAAAATATCCCAGATTGAGGTGTCATTAGAGGAGGTTTGGAACAAATTGAGAAGCTAAATAGTAATAAGTTACCAGGACCAGATGGTATTCTGAAAAAATTCAAAAATGAAATTGCAAAACTACTATCTGTAGTCTGTAACCTGTCATTTCAATCAGCATCTGTACCAAATGATTGGAGGATGGCTGTTATATGATGCCAATTTTTAAAAAGGGCTCCAGAGATGATCCTGGCAATTACAAGCCCCCTACCATGACTTCAGTGTCAGTGAAACTGGTTGAAATGATGGTAAAGAACAAAGTTGTTAAACACATAGATGAGCATAATTTGTTGGGGAAGAGTCCATATGGTATCCTCCAGGGGCAATGTTCCTGCTAATTTTTTTTCCATTCGTGTGCAGAATAAATTTTCTTGTGTACACTGAGATATGTAGATGTGCACCACCAATAGAAAGACATGCTGCCAGCTGTGGGCAGCTGTAGGCACTCTGCCAGTCAGCTGGACAACACCTGAATCTCTCCTGGAAGGCTGCCGAAGCACTCAGTTTACAGAGAACACTGCCCAGTGGTCTTTTCTGGGACCAGTTCTATTCAATATATTCATAAATTATCTGGAGAAAGAGACAAATAGTGAGATGGCAAAATTTACAGATGATACAAAGCTACTCAAGATAGTTAAGTCTCAGGCAGACTGTGAAGAGCTACAAAATAATTTCTCAAAACTGGGTGACTGGGCAACAAAATGGCAGGTGTAATTTAGTTGAGAAATGGAAAGTAACATACATTGGACAACATAATCCCAACTATAAATATAAAATGATGGGATCTAAATTAGCTGTTACTGCTCAAAAAAGAGATCTTGGAGTCATTGTGGATAGTTCTCTGAAAACAACCACTCAATGTGCATTGACAGTCATAAAAGCAAACAAAAGTTGGGAATCATTAAGAAAGGGTTAGATAATAAGCCATAAAATATCATATTGCCATTATATAAATCCATGGTATTCCAACATATTGAATACTGCATGTAGATTTGGTTACCTTATTTTAAAAAAGGATGTATTGGAATTTGAAAAAGTTTAGAAAAGGGCAACACAAATTTTTAGTTGTATGGAATGGCTTCCGTATGAGCAGAGATTAATAAGATTGGGACTTTTCATCTTGGAAATGAGATGACTGTGTGGGGGTATGATTGTTATCTACTTTCTCTACACCAGTCATGATTTTATAGACCTCAAAGTGCTATTTACTCATAATACAAGAACTAATTTAATAGGCAGCAGGTTTAAAACAAACAAAAGGAATTATTTCTTCTCACAATGCACAGTCAACCCGTGGAACTCCTTGCCAAAGGATTTTGTGAAGGACAAGAATATAACAGGGTTCAAAAAAGAACTAGATAAATTCATGGAAGATAAGTCGATCAATGACTATTAGCTAGGATGGGCAGAAATTGTGTTCCTAGCCTCTGTGTGCCAGATGCTGGGAATGGGTGACAGGATATGGATCACTTGATGATTACCTGTTCTGTTCATTCCCTCTGAGGCACCTGGCATTGGCCACTGTCCGAAGACACGATACTGGGTTAGATGGACCTTTAATCTGACCCGTTATGGCTGTTCTTATGTTCTTCTCAGGGCTCTCATCTCGTTTCACCAAATCATTCAACGCTCAAAATTTTCCATGTCTGCCATTTGAATCTACTTGAATCTCTGCATTAACTTGTCTGATCCTGTATCAAGTTCAAATTGTTTGTTCTTGCTTTCAAAGTCCCGCACAGTGCTACCCTGGCTATGTGTCAGCTGGCCTTTTTTCCTATGCCAGTGTTTGTGCTCTGTACTCTGCCAGCTACTCTCCTCTCACAGGAATCTCCTTTTTTTTTTGTTTTTGTTTTTACACACATCTGCTACTTTATTCATACTGCCCCTGCTCCGGGAACAGTCTCCATCCTCTAGCATTCTTAGCCACCTCTCTCTCCAAATACTTCCTAAAGACTCAACGACTCCTTCCAACAAGCCTTTCACCACTAAACAACCTTCCCTTTTCTCTTACTATTGTACAAATAAATAAATAAATAAATAAAACCACCAAAAACCCCCCAAAACAAGTTGAAACATACTTGATAGGGAAAATATCCTGGAACAGTAGAAGTCTTGTAGCAAAGCTAACAAATGCAAATTTACCTTACTCTGTTATATCCTTTCCTCTTCTCTCCTTCCTCATACTATCATCTTATTTAAGCCCTGTCTATGTTAAGGACAACGTAGCTTCTGTTGAAATAAGAGGAAAATGATGCGGCTCCACATTTTTGCAAAATCATTTACGTGCCTCAATATGGACTTTAGAGCCTAATTTTATACATCCACTAAAAAAAAAATGACCTGCACTTTGGGTGCGTCTAAACAGCACCCTAAACTTGAAATAAAATACGCAATTTGATCTACACAAATTGCATATCTTATCTTGAATCTATTTTGAAATAGCTTATTTAGGGTGTGTCTACACAGCAAAGTGTAGATAAGCCATAAAATATCATATTGCCTGTATATAAATCCATGTATCCTGAAATAGCCGTGCAGTGTAGATGTACCCATTGTCTATTCCCAGTTTAAGCATGGATTCATAGCAGCATATATATATGGGGAGATGAGCTTGGTACACTCCCTCCAATGCTCCTGTGAAACCAACAAGCATAGCTACAGTGTAATCTGCATTTTGGAGATGACATTTGTTTTAGCTACACATATTATGGAGGTGCCTGTTGTAGTTCCATAATTAAAATTGAGTTCTCTAGTGCACTTGAAGCAGGTATTCAGCGTATTTGTCAGGTATAGAAAATAACCTTCCCAGGCTTCTTGAGTACAGAATTATTTTTTTTTCCAGAATATTTAAGTAAATCTGTTAATTAAATTATGAATTAAATTAGGAGAGGAAGGATCACTCTGTGTGTTTCAGAGCGCTAGCTTGGGATTTGGGAGATGTGGGTTCAATTTCCAGCTCTCCCACAGGCTTCCTATGTGTTCTTGGCAAGTCATTTGATCTCTGAGCCTCAGTTCCCACTTTGTACAATGGGGGTAATAGCACTTCTGTGCCTCAGAGAAGAGGCCTGAGGATAATTACATTCAAGATTGTGAGGGGCTCAGACCCTATGGTTATGGGACTATATAGCTACTTAAGTATAAATGAATAATACAAAAAAACAACCCTTCATCATTTCAGAAATATTAGCATCTGCCAGTTTCTTCTTTGTCCAGAGGACTTTAATAATGGAATGATAATACAAACACTTAAAATTTCCACAATTAGTTAAAGATCTAAACTCTTTCATAGACTATAGTTGGAGAAGTTAGGTTGAATTAAGTCAGATGTATTCAAGATGGTTGTATCTAATGGTCATAGTTATATAGGCTACAAGGCTAGCTAGCTCAGGGCACTTTTAAGTGGGGCCAATATTGACATGACATCAGTGGTAGCAAGTTCATTCACCAATGATACCCTGGGGCAGGGAACAGGGGAATAAAAATTGTCTTTAAAAATCAATTTAATCTATTCAGGGATTACAGACACTAAAATGTGCCTTAATCAAAATCATATGACCTCACTACAGAGTTAAGACATTTAGATGTGCATTTCCATACTTTACCATGCTTGGATTTAATTAAAGTGCAACCTTAATTCTCAATTTCCTGGCTTTATATTATAATACTTGGGTTTGGAATAATTACAACCTCCCATTAATGTTTGGGGTTCTTTTTAACACTTACTTTACATCCACTGTAAAGTAGTTTTTAGTCTGGGAGTAAGATCATGCTAAATTACCCTGAATCCAGTGGCCCATGTCCCCTCCCAGTATTTGAGACTCCTGCTTTTTGCCATTGTGTGAGTTTCTCTTAGCCATTTGACATTGTATGTAGTCAATGGTGAGTATTAGCATTTGTGCAGATAAACACATTGTGCCAGACAAGTTAGGTGCTTGTTCTAAAGGATGAATGCTGTGGACTAGGCTATATTCCAGCTCCTTCAGAAATGCTGCTCAAACAAAGAATTGGTCTCTCTTTATGTGCTTTTTATCTCCTTATATGCTCCCTTTCACCTGGAAATCAGACTGGCATATTGGAAACATGCCCCTTTCAGTCCAAGAGGCAGGTGGGACAAGCTGGCCTTTGATTCCAGACTCTAGCTCTGCATCTTGGCTAGAAATCAATGTGGCTGCCGTTTTGAAATGCTTTTAATGCAATGTTAAACAAGGTCCCTTGAGCTCTGGCCCTGCACAAGGAACTGACGTTTCTAGAAAGTGCAGGAAGTCAATGACCCAAGCCTAGCCTGGGTGGAATTCTGCTGCTGTTCAGCTGAGAAGTTTCTCTGGGCTGGGGGGTTTATTTGAGGGAGAAATGAAGCATGGTGGTTGTGGGTTGATAACTTCCTTCTGTGTGAGTAACCCTAGAATGGGCAGAGCTGACAGTCTCTGGAGTGGAGGAGGCTCTTTTGATTGCGGTGGATGTGGTTCAGAGGTTACTCTGCTGAAATGACCTCTGCGATCTGCTGTGTGCTAAGAGAGAATGAGATGAAAATAGTCTTTGGGTATGGAGTGTTGCTGAAAGGGGGGGGACCCCATACGCTCAGTTTGCAAGAAATACTGTTGTGTCAATGATGGTGATACTCAGGTGCCTTTATTCCACCGGTGATTTGAATAATTAGGAACATCAGAATGCCATAATCAAACTGTTGATGAATGCAATCCAGTATTCCATCTCTGGAAGTGTCCAGTACTGGATTTTTGAGAGGTTACAGACTCAATATGGTTCATGGCATGGAGGGCTGGCAACGCTTATGGCAACAGCATGGCTGTAAATAGTATGAAAACACTAGGATATCTTAAGAATTCTGAACAGAGATGGGGCCTTCTTCTCATAGAGATATGTTGTTGTTGTTTTTTATTATTTGTGCAGGTCTCAGAAGTGCACTGGGACACACAAGATCCAGTCCATTTCCCATAGAACTTCTCAATCTGATTTTAAACAGGATGGTATATATGCAAAGGAGGAAGAGAAAACAAAGAAAACTGTGATTTGTATCAGTTCCTCAGGTCTGTTGTGTGTACCTCTTAGTGGTTCCGCTAATCACATCTAACAAATATAAATGTTCAAGGTGAATATGCTGTTTGCATTCAGAGATGAAACCCTTTTTCTGGAGCCAATATTGGATTTCAGAGCAGAAACTTCTAAAAAATTACTTATTCTGTGAAGCAAAGCTATAGCAGCCATTCCACACCCTGAATGTTAGGTTTTGTCTTTGTTTGTTGTTTTGGGAGCTCTCTCTGATATAAAACCTTGAAAACCAGGGTCCTTTAGGGCACTGTCATTCTACTGATACGGTAATTATAGACTTGTAGAGAAAGGGCACCATGCAAGAGAGACCTAGCCATTATAGCCTTATCTAAATTGACATTTTCTTTAAAATCCCTTCTAGTTCACTGTTTGTGGTTCAGCCCCATTTGTGGTAGCAACAGTGAATGTGGTAGTATAAATGGGATATAGGCATATTTACCACTATGTCATCTAGAACGGCTTGGAACAGGGTTACAACATGATGCAAATGTGTGTGACTTGGCTACCCTGGCAACAGATTGCTAGTACCAGTTAATCTGCACTGTTAGGAGAGGTTTTTAAAAGAAAAGCCTCTTTAGCCAAGGTCCATAAGGTCTCTCTGGGTGCGTCTACACCTCAACACTATTTTGAAATAACTAGCGCTATTCCAAAATAAGGGTATGTCTACACTGCCACCCTAGTTCGAACTAGGGTGGCTAATGTAGGCATTTGAACTTGCAAATGAAGCCTTGCAGGAGGAATAACGGTAATTCGAATTAGGAGCTTTAATTCGAACTACCTAGTCCATGCCGCATGTAGCCGTGGGCAGGTAGTTTGAACTACGGGGCATTTAAAAATGGCGGCGCCCGGGAACATGCAAATAAAGCCCGGGATTTACAAGTTTGAATGCCTACATTAGCCACCCTAGTTCAAACTAGGGTGGCAGTGTAGACATACCCTAACTTAGTCTGCGTCCACACAGCAGGCACTTATTTCAAAATAGTGACAAAATACTGTCAAGCTGGAGGACTTCTTACTCTGATTCCTGTAACCCTCATTGTACTAGGAGTAAGGGAAGTCAGAGGAAGAGTGCTCTATTTTAAAATAAGTGTTGTGTAGACGCTCCCTATTTCGAAATAAGCTATTTCAAAATAAGTTACGCAATTGACATAGCTTAATTTGCATAGCTCATTTTGAATTAAGCCCTGCAGTGTAGACGCACCCTCTATCACTGAGATGTATGTAAACTATTAAGTGAGGTTTGTGTTGCACTAAATCCGATAGGAGCTGTAGGTAGTATCTCTGTTTTATAGTTGTGGGAAACTAAAGCATAACAGTGTAAAGACTTGCTCAATGTCACACAAGCAGTCTGTAACAAACCGGGATAGAAATTGAGTTTCTTGGTGCCCAGACCTATGCTTTAACCACAATGTCCTTTTTGAAAAGCTGTCAATGCAAAAAAAGGTTTAATAAAGCTGATATTAACCCTGGTGCAACCTAATTTATTTTCTTACAAAATAAGGCAGTTTCATAGACCCTGCCCTTGATGCAAGTCATGGTCAGTCTCTGCCATGTTCCATCTCCAAGGTCTATTGCTACCAGTTTAGTATTTCCTCTGCTAGGATTCTCCTCATTCCATCATTTCTGAGAAATGGAGAAAAATGTGTACTACTGAGGGAGGGTTTCCAGTCAGCAATTTGCATGTAACCGAGGACAAGTTCTGCGTGAATCTTTTGTTCAGTTTAGCCAGTACTCAGAATTACTTTTATACAGAATATATCTGAGAAAAATATCCAGTCTATGCACTAGAAAGATAAATGCGAAAGAGATGGATCAGGTAAGTACTTTACTATCCCTTTTATGTAGAACAACATTGGGCAGGCCTCGGATCAACTGTAGAGTCTCTGCCTCCTAAAGACTTATGAGAAAAGTTCCATTTCACTCTTCTTAGCAAACAGCAGAGTAAAGTAACTATCTACTCCTGCTCCAGAAGGAGCTCTGGCTAGTTCATCGTTATGTCTGGCCAAGAGGTGTTACTCTGAGTCATTGGTGGGCAACCTGCGGCCCATGGGCCGCATGTGGCACGCTGGGGTTCTATCTGCGGCCTGCACACCCCCCGTCTTTCCTCCTCCCCCACAGCCCTCTCTGTCACTGGGGCACTGGAGCCCCGCACCTCTCGCTCTTCCTCCTCCCTCCTAGAGCTTGAACTCCACAAATCAGCTGTTTGCGGCTAGGAGGGAGGGTCAGGAGAGGGGACAGAACATCAATCAGCTAATTCATGGTGCTCTGAAGTGCTGGGCAGGAGGGGGAGGAATAGGAAGTGTGGGGCTCCCGTGCCCCAGTGCGCAAGAGGGACACAGGGGAAGGGGCTAGAGAGGGGGTGCACGGGTCATGGGCCACAGTTTGCTCACCACTGGTCATGTTGCCCACTGAGATGAAGGAGGGTCACTCATGCGGCCCATTCACTAGTCTCCGTTATCCATCGCTGCTCTGAGTTGTTTGCAGTGATGTAATTGTAGCAATGCCATATTACTCACAGTGAGTCACAAAGTGTTCCAGGACTCCAGGCCTAAATTTGGATTTTTGTGTTAATTTAACAATTTAAAACTTGCCACCCAGATTCTGTCTTCTAAACCAGACTCTGCTCCCCAGCTGTGATTAGCGGAATGTGAATTCCTGCTGAGGTTCCTGGTTCTTTTCTCAGCTGCTCTGAGTGGTGAGAGCAGCCGTCTTGGTCACTAAGCAACACGTTGGGTCCTATTTGGTTTTTTTACTAGCATCCTGTGGAAGATGACGGCTCAGTGGAGCAGTGCAGAGCTGAGGAAGTGTGGAATTCCAATTGGGATTGAGAGGCCAGCCGGGGAATGTTAGTGTGCAATCACTGAGGGACAGATACATTCACTTTCTACTAGACTTTAAAGATGGGGGGGGGTGGTGTCTTTGCCTGGGCCGGATGAAATTTAGACTTTTGAATGGAGTTGGCTGTGCTACAAGTATTTGAAAAGGTAACTTCTCCTTAGATTGATTGTAATAGTTTATATTCTGCAGAGATAGGCACTGTCAGAAATAACCCAGATAAATTTGCATTACGGTCTCACATTACACTCACTGAGACCAGTGTACCAATACCTGGATATTCTTACTATGCCTTTTCCCTTGACAAGACTGCCCATTAGTTCATGCAGCATATCAGTACAGTAGTGTTTGTTTATTTTGATATAAAATTTAAATTAACCTCAAAATGCAAAGGCACAACTGCACTGATGTGAAACATTTCCCCCACGTTTTGTTATAAGACCATAGTTTCTTATTAACATGTAAATCCATTGTGGAAGTTGTCTCCGGAAAGCTAGTGCTACTAGCAGCTAAATAGGGAGTACAGTTGGGATTTTTGCCACCTGAAACAGATGGAAAGCAGTTTGGGACTATGAAAGAAGCACATTAGTGGGATCTTTCTGCTAAATGATCAGCAGTGGACCAGTTTACAGTGTTTGTCTTCAAGTGTCATCTTTAGGTTTCAGACTAGCCCCACAGAGGGCATGTCTACAGTGGGGAGCTATTTCAAAATAACTCCCCTTATTTCAAAATAACAAGCAGAGCATCCACTAGGGATGTGAATGACTGGTCGACTATCCGATAAGCAAATGCATACTGGATAGTCCACACACTAGTTGACAAGTCAACCCCCACCCCACCCCCTGCTGCCTCTATCAGAAAGAGGCAGCAAGTGGGGGTGCTTCAAAGTGGCACCGCTGTGTGGAGCCCAGATCCCCAGCTGACCCCAGGCTCCATGTGGCGCTGCCTCTTTGAAATGCCATGGAGAGCACGGGGCCAGCAGGGGACTGCTTGAGTCTCCTGCTACCCCCGTGCTCCCCTCAACGCTTTGGCCTTTGAAATGTAGCAACAGCCCAGCTGGGGCTGTTGCTACACTTCAAAGGCAGAGATGCCCTTATCAACTAATCGAATAGTCAGTGCAAATTGCATCGACTATTCGATTAGCCAATTAATCTAAATTTAACATCCCTAACATCCACACTACCAAGCCTGTTATTTTGAAATAACTCCTGCTTGTGAAAAGGAATAAGCTTATTTTGAATTAGTTATTTTGGGAGTTATTATTTCAAAATAACTTATTTTGAAATACCTGGTAGTGTAGACATAGCCTAAGACAGTGTTTCTCAATCAGTGGTATGGGTATCCTCAGGGGTACTCAAGAGAAGTCTAGGGGGTATGTCAACACAACTGAAATTTGGAGAAAACTGAATTTTTGTTTTAAGTTTTAGAGCACTTTATTATTTTTGTACTTTTTACACCCAAAAATTTCATCACCCACCTGGCTATGATTAAGTTGTTTAAACAAATGTGTTGCAGTGGCAGAAACATTTTTGTGTGTGTCTAAAAACTCTTGGTACTGGGAGTACTTATAATTTTTTTTAAAGGGGGTACTTTATAAAAAAAGGTTGAGAAACACTGGCCTAAGAGACACAGTTCACGCTTCAGGGGGCTTACATTCTCAGGATAACAACACCACATCGAGTTATGCTCATTTCACCTTTTTAAGGTTTTCTTCGATTAATGCTCATTTCACCTTTTTAAGGTTTTCTTTCCTAAAAATCAAAGGATATTTTTGAAAGGGAGGGTTTGATTTTGGAGTATAATTTGGCGTCAAGAGGAAATGCTGGGCAGTCATGGAATAGATGGGGCCCAGTGCATACTGACAACAAGCTTTATAAACTTCATAGTTCCAACCTTCTGTTCAGCTTCAAACAGAGATCTGTGGCTTCTCTCTTGTTTTACCTAGGGTTGCTAGATGGTTTCAACAAAAATACCGGACACACTTGACATTACATCACAATCAACATTACATCTTATTTAGAAAATACTGGACATTTATATTTTCTCATTTATATTTTCTCAATTTGTTTCCCAAACAGAAAGCTCAAATACTGGACTGTCCGGTTCAAAACCAGACACCTGGCAACCCTAGTTTTACCCAGAATAAGGAAAATGAACTTTTGATGTTAGTAGCACTCTAAGAAGATGCAGTCTCCCTGTTGAATCACAATCTGTGGTTTATTTGTGTTAGGTTTTTAGATCTGACTGCATTGGAGATAGAGGAGACAGCAGCTGACTGGGAGTTAGAATTATTGACTGGAAAGATCAAATTAAAGGGAAATGCAGAGCTTTAAACCCTTTTATATCTTGGGGTGTTCTCTTTTGCATTACATCCCACTTTCTCTCTGGGGGACCTTTTCCCTAAATAGGAAAAGTTGGACTATTGCTGTGGTTGAAGACAGGCAAGAGAGCCACAGTCTTTGAAAATGGAGCTAAGGGAACCTTCTTAATTCTTAGGAAGGTGTTCTCTAAATAAATCTTTTTTTGTCCCAGCACCCAAGACAGTGGAGCCTCATCGGGTGCTGGCATCTCAGAGTGGAGTAGTGTTGTGTGTGGGGGAGTAATGGAGATGCTCTTCCCTCAATGCAGAATTTTCATGGTGCTAGTGTTCCAAACCACTGATGCCTGTTGTAGCATTTCTCAGGCCATGTCTTCACTAAAGGGAAGTTCGCCACTCCCCTGATTGATCTTCCGGAGTTCGATTTAGCAAGTCTAGTTAAGACTAACTAAATCAAACTCAGAGGGCGCCCCCACTGGTGGCTGGCACTCCTGCTTTTGTGAGGAGTAAGAAGTCAAAGGAAGCATTTTCTCCCATTGGCCTCCCCCTGTGGGGAAGGCGTAGAAACTCAAACCAAGATACGGTTGTGTATTTTGATTTGACATTCCCTTTTAGTGTAGACCTGGCCTCAGACAGGAATGAAGGCAAACAACAAACTTTAGCTGACACTTTACAATGATGAAACTAGAAAAGTGAAAGTTGGCATGAATAGATGTAGCGTTTAGTCTAAATATGCCATGAACCATGCAAATCCATATAGAAAGTTCATACTGTTTCAACTAAGACTTGAAACCTTTGCAAAAATTTTAGCCAAGTAATCTGCTTCAGGTGTTGGTGTCCTTTCCTTCTCTTTCCCCTATCCACATGCTGGGCAGTTAAGCATTACAGCCAGACCTAAAATGGAGAACATCCACATCCTGAGCTCATCCTGTGGCTGGGGAGGAGGAGTTTAGAAATCGGATTATTACCTCTAGCCTTTTGGCTTTGGAGCTACAGCCTGTTCACCACATTGCCAATGGGTTTAAAAGCTTAACAAAACTCCCAACAGATACCCAGGAAGCCTCTTACTGTAGATGATGGTGACATCACAGGATTAGCCGTTCTGTATTTATCTCACTGCACTGTAGTTTGCAGGGGGTACTGGATCTAAACCAGTGATACTTCTGGGAACAACATCAAGAGCTAGTGTATAGACAGCAGGTAGAAATGCTGATGCTATTTCCTGACAGTTATGTAATTGCATGCATCTACAGTGCTATGTAAAATATAGTTGCTAAGAGCTTTCAACTGTTTGTAACCACAGGGCCAGTGAACTGGGACACTTAACTTGCAGGCATGTGCAGAGGGGCTGTCTTTACTAAGTGACATCCAGCTAGTATTTGCAGATAGGTATGTTTCAAGTTTTTGGAGCTGAAAAACTTTCCATTGTTTCTGCATCAGTAAGTTAACTGAAGAAAAGTCCTAGGATCTACTTAGCCTCCATCTGACCTCTATCCCGCTCCCTTACAGCAGTGGTTCTCAACTGCTGGTCCACAGACCCGTGCCGGGCCGTGAACCGCAGGTTGCCGGGCTGCGGCACACTGCTGTGCGGTGGGTTGCCCACTAGGAGCCAGAAGCAGTGGGCAGGGGGTCTGGAAGGTGGGGCCAGGCAGGGGCTGCAGCGCAGCAGGTGTCACGCTAGGACCCAGTAGCAGCAGCAGGCGCTGGGGGAAGTTATCGCTGGGCTCGACCCCCACAGCAGGAAGCGACTTGTAGCCGCTGCATGCAGGGACTCTGGGGCCAGGCTCCAGGCTGGATCCCAGAACCCCCTTGGTTGGGGGGCTGAAGGGCTGCTGTGGTGCCCCCAGAGCCCAGGCTGCAGCTGGGAGAGGGAATCTCCAGCAGGGCCTGTTCCGATGCTCCCCAGGGCAGCGCCCCCAGCTTGGCCAGCCCTTGCCCAGCCCCTGCCCCAGGGCGGGCAGCGCTTGAGGGGCAGGTGAGAGAGCCCTCCGCTCAGGAGTGGTGCCCTTGGGGATGCAGGGGAAGGGTTTGGGCCTAGGCTGCTCCCAGTGGAGCTGGTTGCAATCCCTGCCCGGGGCCCAGAGAAGCTGCCACCAGCTCCCGGCTTGCAGGATGGGGGGAGCCAGGCCTGGGAGGAGGCTGAAGAGGGGCGGGGGCAGATAAGGGGGAGTGAGGGAACAGGGATGTGTAAGGCAGGGGCAGGAGGGGTTGAAGGGAAGTTGGGTAGATTCAGGGGAGACTTACGGGGCGGATGGGAGCGGGGGTGCAATAGAGGGAACTCTGAGGGGGTCGAGGGAGGGACAGGGGGGATGCGGGGAGAGGAGGCTGGGAGGAGACTGTGGGAGCCAGAGCAGGCTGGCTGGGGAAGGGAGAGACACAGGGCAGGGGTTGTACAGAAGGAGATGGGGGAAATACAATGGTAGCTCGCCCACCCCATGGGGCAGGAAGTGGGGAGGGCAGAAGTGACTGGTGGTAGCACTTGGGGGCACCAGCTCTTATGCCCCTGACAAAATTTCAGTTGCTAAATAGGGTGGCCCACATGCCCCCTGCCCCTGTGGGTGCCCCACCCTGTGCCCCTTGCTCTGCAGGCACCAGTCGTGCTTGGGGAAGGGGCTGCTCCAGCCAGCAGCCAGAGGGGAATTCTTTCTGTGAATTTTTTTTAGTGTTGTAGAGATCTGCCAACTCTGATCCATTACGACGACATATGTTGTGTGCGTACAGATGCAATGTAAAATAACACGTGACCTCTTACAATTAATTATCATAATGAATATGCAAATAAAATGTTGCCAAGTCCGCCAACAGTTTTTGAATGGTGTTGCCGGCGCGTGGTATAAAAAAGTTTGGGAACCACTGCCTTAGGGAGCCTTGATGACTAGTTAAAAAGTCATCTGTCATTCTATTAAAAATCGGAGTTTAAGCGGTCTGTGGGTGCTGCTGTCAAATGGTGTGAATGCAGCTGATGCTTCATACAGGTGGCCCTAATGGAAGAGATTCATTATGGGCAACAAATTGTACCTGGCCTAAGAGGTACAAAATATGGCTGTTCCAGATATTCGCGTGGTCTTAGTCCTCTCTCCTATGGAAGTGCTGGAGTTATTGTCAATTACCGTACACAAATGCGTGGGTTGGGCCCAGGCCTGCCAACGGGGGGCAGAGCAAAAGGAGCAACTGCCCCCGGGCTCAGCGACTCAAAAGTGCCCAGGGCTCCTGGCCGCCGTAGCCCCGGGCCCTTTAAATTGCTGCCAAAGCCCCACGCAGCATACTCCAGATGGCACTGGAGAGGTGCTGGGAGACTAGCCCCAGCCCTGCCCTTTCTGCCCCTTCCCAGCTGTCCCCGGCCCCCCACACACACTCCCTGCTCCTCCAGTTGGGCCTGCACCTTTTGTGGATAAACAGTGTAGAGATGCACTTGGGAACAGAAGGGATTATTTTGAAAGGGAGGAGCTATCTGTTAACGAAAGAAAACAGCATGATCTCCAGATGCTTTGTCTGCTAATAACATTGCTGGAGAACAGAAGTGATGTATTGGGTAAAACAATAATCTGGAGTCAAGACACCTAAGTTATCTTATCAAGCCAAGCATGTGAATAATGTGTGCCCTTGCTAAAGTCAGTTGTTCTGTGGCATTGTCCCCACCTGTAAAATGGGGGATATTATCTCATTCCCTCACAGGAGTGTTGTGAAGCCTTTAAAAATATGTGTGAATGCTTTAAGAATTTTGGAGAAAGGTGTTTATAGGAGGGCATAGTACTAATATGTAATTTAGAGACGTAAAGGGGTAACTGGTTAACTGGTGGCCCAGCTGGGCTGGAGCAACTCCCTACACCCAACCAGTCCCCTGCCCATGGCACAGTGCAGCAGGCCCAACCCAGCCTACCGCATCATGCTGTGGGCAAGGGGCTGCTCCACCGTTAACCAGGTAAGCATTGTGTTTAACCGGTTAACTTTTTAAACGACAGTTTACATCCCTAATGTGATTACAGGAAAGGAGCCACTAGCTTGTAACTTCACTGCTCCAAATGTTCTGCAGCCCTGTGAAGAAACTGTGATCAACACCCATTTTAAGCCTATTGTTTTAAGCTTTGAGAATGCCCAGTGCAAAGTTTAAAATACAAAACACAGTTACACCTTGCCCCAGTTTTCTTATGGAGCAGGTAAAACAGGATGGATGCCCAGGAAGGAGGAGGTTATTGATACACAGCTTTGAGGCACTGGAGCACCTAGGTTGAGTCATGTTTGAAACCATTCCTTTTTAATTGCTGTTTAGCAAGACATTGGGAGATGCTGTATTCCTGTAGCGCCTAAGAGCAGAAGTCCTGGATCAGGATCTTATTGTGAACAAACAGAACAAAAGCCACAATGTGCCTACAATCTCGGACAACAGATGCTGATAGACTGTAGTTGCCAGGTGTCCAATTTTCCAGTGAAACACCTGGTCAAAAGTAAGGATGTTAAGTAGCGAGTATTTCACTAATTGAATAGTCGATGCATTTTTCATTTCAAAGGGGCAGTGCCGCACAGAGCCGGGATCAGCTGGATACTCCCCAGATGACCCCAGGCGCCACATGGCGCTGACACTTTGAAACGCTATGGTGGCATTTCAAAGGGGTGGTGCCGCAGAGCTGATCCCGGGCTTAGCGCTGCATGGAGCCCTGGGTCAGCTGGGGACTCCCCATCTGACCCCAGGCTCTGCAGCGCTGCCCCTTTGAAATGCCACTGCAGCGTTTCAAAGGGGCAGCGCCACACAGCTGATCCTGGGTTCCGTGCGGTGTTGACCTTTGAAATACCCCTCTCTCCTCTCCCCCCCTTGCTGCCTCTAGTGGGTGGGGAGGAGGGAAGCGACTAGTCAACTAGTCCTTAACATCCTTAGTCAAAAGAGGGCTCTGGTAGCTCTGGTCAGCACTGCTGGTTGGGCTGTTAAAAAGCTCCACATAGGGTACGTCTAGACTACATGCCTCCGTCGACGGAGGCATGTAGATTAGACAGATCGGCATAGGGAAATGAAGCGCGATTTAAATAATCGTGGCTTCATTTAAACTAAATGGCTGCCCGCTCTGCCGATCAGCTGTGTGTCGGCAGATCGGGGCAGTCTGGGCGCACGTCGACAAGGAAGCCTTTGTCGATCGGTGCAGGTAAACCTGATTTCATGAGGCATACCTGCGCCAGTCGACAAAGGCTTCCTTGTCGATCACGCGCGCCCAGACTGCCCGATCTGCCGACAAACAGCTGATCGGCAGAGCGGGCAGCCTATTTAAATGAATGAAGCCGCGATTATTTAAATCGCGCTTCATTTCCTATGCCGATCTGTTCATCTACATGCCTCCGTCGACGGAGGCATGTAGTCTAGACGTACTCATAGAGCCCTGTGCAGATGCAAAATTTGTATATGCATCTATATCGGTAAAAATGAGCTGAGGATATCTGCATCCACATCCATGTTTATGGATACCGGTAGGTATAAAGCAAATATCCACAAATATGCAGGGTTCTAGATACAAATTTGTATCTGCATCCACATCATTTCTTAAAAAATGAGCCACGGCTATCTGTATCCACAGCCGCAAATGAAGACACCCCCAGATGTAAAGTGGATGTCTGTGGATTTGCAGGACTCTGCAGCTCCTAGGAAGTGACAGGTGGAGGGGTGACCAAGGAGGCTCTGTGCATTGCTCCCACCCACAGGCACTGCGCCAGGCGCCAGCTCTGCAGCTCACTGGCTGGGAAGTGCAGCCAGTGAGACCTATGGGGGGCAGCACTTGCAGGTGGAGGTGGCTCCTGCATGTCGGGTCAGTGTGCGGAGCCCCCTGGCTGCACCTCTGCCTAGGAGGCAGACATACAGGCTGTGTCCAGGAGCTTACTGTGGTAAGCACTGCCTGGAGCCCATACCCCAATCCCTTGCCTTATCCCAGCCCCCTCTCCTGCACCCTGAACTCCTCATTTCTGCCTCCATCCTGGAGCCTGCATCCCCAGCCAAAGCTCCCCTGCCTCGGCCCCATGAAAATGAGCGAGTGAGCAAAGGTGGGGGAGAGTGAGCAGAGCCAGAGGTATGGGGTTCAAGCCCCGCCCCTCCGGGGATAGCCACCACCAGCTTCCCGAGGAATGGAGCTGGGAACAAAGGCAGGATGGGGGTAGAGTGAATATGGTGCAGGACCTTGGGGCAGGGCAAGGATATTCAGTTTTCTGCTATTAAAAATAGGGATGTAAATATCGTTTTTAAAAGTTAACTGTTTAAACGGTTAAAATGATATAGTTTAAGTATTTAACCACTGGGGCTAAAGCCGCTCCCGCTGACTGGGCAGTGTAGCAGCGGTCGGGTTTGTGCTGGCCAGCTAACTTAGCTGGAGTGTTAATGTTTAGGGTATGTGAATGGTAAGACTAATGCTTACCTGTTAACTGGTTACTATTTTACACCACTAATTAAAAAGTTGGCAACCCTACAACAGACAGACAGGAAGTCAGACAGAAACAATGAGACACTTTAGGTCAGCATGATAGGCAGGGCTCTCAACACACCAACAGCCTCGCTCTTGCGCCACATCATGCTTAAATATTCCAGCCTGCACAAAAATATTCTCCCCCAACTAAAAACATGCTTTGGGTCCATCAACACTGGACTGCAGTGTTGAAGTTTGTGCTTCGTGTTTTCAAACCCTATTTAAGATTCACATAACAATATTCAAAATCAGTTCACGTAACCTGTTTTAGAGGTGGGGTGGGAGGGGGAAAGACTAAGGTTTTCCCATCAGGCCTCTGATTCACAGCCAGCAGGTGGGATTGGTTTTTTGCCAGTGGTAGCTGATGTGGCTGTCAGATGTGTCTGTCCCTTGTGGAGGTCATGCTACAATCTCTCTGTTTTCATCTCTTTAGTATTGAGCTGTCATGTCACACCTCTACTAAGCCCTATTGTAACATCATGCACTCTGTTACAATGTACTCTGAGTAGCCTCCAGAGTGTACTTCTAAAAAGTGAAAGGGGGGGGGGGCAGAGAATCTTAGAAGTCTCAAAACACAATAACATTAGGAGCAGATCTGAAGAGCAAAACAAGGGGAGGAAGGTTTTAATTCTCCTGCCACCTTCCCTTTGTGTCAGGAATGGCTTTTCCCCATGGGGTGTTTGCTTCCACCCTTCCCACACCCCTCATTCCTGGACACAAGAGCCAAGACGCACAAAATATTATCTGCTGGGGCCACCGAACTGTTTGTGGTTAAGCCTCTCCCTCTTTCTCTGTGAGAGGCGGCTGTAGAATGCTGGCTCCTCCAGACTTAATAGTCCCCAGTGGATGAGGTGCCAAGAAGCTGTTTTCTCGAGGAGAGCTGTCGATTAGGTTCCTGTTGCCAGGAGTCAGGGCAGCAAGGGGGAGAAGAGGGGGGTGGAGGTTGACACTTAACTCTGGCATTGTCTTTTGTCTTTGCTGTGGAGGCAGTTCATATACAGCAGGGGTGGGGGGCTTTTAGTTCAGGAAGCCATAAAACACTGGAGCATCTTATTGAAAAAGGGAAATAGCCGGGCTCTTTGCGGTGCAATCACCTACAGGACTTCAGGCAAGCAAGGACACTGGGCCGTTCAGCTGCGACAGGCAGGAGTTCAGTTGCACAAATACAAATCTGAATGGTGTTGCCAAGCCACCCATCAGTGAAATGAGGGCGCAGGGAGCCAAAGAGTAATGTTTGTGTGGCTGAAGCAGCAGGAGTGGAATCTGCTGGCAAATCTTTGGGAAATTGACATCTACTATGCATGACATCTAAGATAATCTGATTTGGAGTCTCCATCAGGATCTGGAACCTTCCAGATTTCTTTCTGTGACTTCTATTCTTTGCCAAAATATCTCATCCACTGTCATTTGGGTTCCCCACCTTAGGAACCCAATTTTTTTCTCCTTTCTCTTCCATTGGCTGCAATTTCAAAGGCCTCTACACCATGGTAACCTTCACGGCTAAAGAGGGCCTCTGGTATTTTGGAGCCCATTAGCTCTGCTAGGTGCTAGGCAGATGGCATGACTTGACAGCAACATAAAACATTCTCTAAGGCCAAGTATGCTGCCTATGGAACAAGCTCAAGACCTCCCTGTTGGGATTGGCTCCCCCCCGCCCCCCACCTCCAGCCATGCCCTGTGGGGCAGCATCATGCTGGGATTACCAGATCAGGCAGCCACTTTGGGCTCATCCAGATATAGCTGGATATTTTCCAATCAGCAATCTTTAGCTGGGAGGTCTGAATAATTTGAACGATCTCTAAGTTTACTTCTAGCTGTAGTGTGGAAGTGGGTGTTTGTGGGTGTCATTCCTTTCCCCCCAATTATGAGTAGCATGTTACTGTTCACTTGTGATTCAAGTTATCCTGGACAGGTTAGCAGCAGTATCTGTTGTGGCCTGTGGTCATTTTCTCCAAGTTGATCCCACCCATTACCAAAATGTATTGACTGGATTGTTCTCTAGGATTTCCCCTGGTGAGATTTGAGGGTAACAAGCTCTGGGATCCAGGGCACTTAAAGTGGGTAGAGTGTCACTCTTAGGGTACATCTACACTGCACACTTATTTAGAAATAAGCTATTCCGGAAGAAATACTCCGTAATAGCTTATTTCGAAATAGCACGTCTACACTACAGGGAAACCTACCTCGGACTAATTTTGAGGCTTCCCTGTAGTATAGACGTGCCATGAAATATGCTATTTTGGAGTATTTCTTCCGGAATACCTTATTTCTAAATAAGAGTGCAGTGTAGATGTACCCCTAAGAGATGTACCTCAGTTTAGAGCCCCAGGAGGCACTGGGGAGTAATTAGTTTGAATGGCCCTGAGGAGGAACTATTTCGAAATAGCAGCAGTGGAGGGTCCACACTATTGCTATTTTGAAATAGCTATTTCAGAATAGGCGTCATTCCTCATGGAATGAGGTTTACAGAAGTTCGAATAAGCCCTCCGTTATTTTGAAATTATTTCAAAATAATGAAATTGCGGTGTAGACTCTCGCATTGTTATTTCAAAATAACTGCTGTGTAGATGCACCCTCATATCGGATGCGTATTGCAGGCTAGTGCTGTCTGCTTCCAGAACCTCAGTGCTTCCCCAAGTGATGAGAACAGCTGATGATATAATGGGTGGAGGCAGTTGGTATGGTCAGGGTGAGATATAAAGCAGATGTGCCCGTCTTGGGAACCCTTGGATAAATAGTGTGTATTGGATGAGTGATAAGAAACCAACTCCAGGTCTTTATGCCTAATCTGGACAACTGTACTTCTTTATTTACCCCTCCTTGTGACATGCCATTTATTTGCTGACCTATTAATTTTTTTCAGAGAAAAGCTTTCACTCTTTTTTGGAGGCACAAAAGCTACAAAGAACTTGACTGATCCCTCAGGAATGCTTTTTAAATCCCTGATCTCGACATACACAGAGAAGTGTTTCATCAAGTTTTTGTGTGTTCCAAGAATTATTTGGAGTAGACACTGCTTTCAACAGGTCCAAGAACTGGTTCAGGCTAATCTGTTTCAGATTACACTGTAGTGTAGATGCATAGTAGATAAAAGAGTGGAATTGTGGGATCAATACCCCCAAGATATTGTCATTGGAAGTTTAGTAGAGCAACAGTGTAGGAAAAAGAGCATCACCGTTAACTGGAGTGTCACCGTTAACTTGTATTGACCTTTCATCAGCAATAAAGGGATGCAAGCAGTTTTGTTGGTTTCTATTATCATCTCTGAGTTGATGTTTATAACAGTTATGAAGGTGTTCATTGCTGCAGTACCAACCCACTAATTTTCCTTGATTTGTTCTTTGAGTTCTCCAGCACTAACCTGCACTTTTTTGTTGATTAGCTTTATCCACACCAAGGCAATGAATGCTGCATTTTTGGATTCTGCAGGCACAGTTACCTTTGAGCTGTACTTGTAACTCTTCGGTTACTGGAAAGGCCCCTGCACCTATGTGTATCCTACCCGGCCCTTCAAGGAAGGTTTGAGATAGAAACTGAGAACAAGGTACAACAGTAAGGGCAGAATGTGTTTCTAAAAGTTCCTTAATAGTACTCACTTCACACACAGACTTTCAGGGCTTCTGATAGAGCATTGAAAAGGCTAAATTATATCTGTCCGGTAGTGGGGGGGTTTGTCAGCAAGGGGCAAAGTGGGGAGTTGTGTGACTCCAAAGCAGGGCAGAGTATTAACCTGCCAGACAAGCCAGATCTCTCAAAGCAGAACTGCAAGCTATTTCCCACCTAGTGCTGAGGGATCTATTTCTGCCCTTTCGCCTCCCCCGGATAACCCTGCTTCAGGCCAGTGCTTCTCCTTGGTAAGGTGGTTACCCTTGGTCTGTGCAATGTGCTTTTTCCCAACAGCCATTGCATGACTCAGAGGGATTTAGTCATGGGGCTGGGGGGAGGGAAAGACGTTAAACAGGCTTTTCCCTAATGAGCTGTGACGCCAGCTGGAGAGGGGGAGAATCCTGCTTTTCTCCTGTCCGTTGCTCTCTGAAACTACAGAGGAGGAGGAGGGGGAACTGGGTCCCCCCCCTCCAACCCTCTCCTGTCTGCTGATTTGCTGCCTCTTCTGTTTCCTTTCTGTTCAGTCCCCAAAGCATTTTGGCAAGGTTCAGATTTCTGTGCTCACAGCTCAGTGCTCAAAGAGAAAAGGGAAAAACAAAGGCCTGAGGGAGGGTGGTGAGGAGGGAGAGTCACTTATTGCCCTATCCCAGGACTGAGCTCTGGGACAGAGCACTGAGGGGTAAAGTTAGCGAGAGCCTCGTCTTTCCAGGGAGAGTTTCTCCTCGACATAATTCCCAGCTGTATCGTTTTGTCATCATCTGCATAAACGCTGCACTCGCGGTCATCCTGGCTGTATTTCCCACTGTTCAGATTGAAGTTTAAACATCTGGGTTAATTGATTAGACGAAAACATATTTAAGAGTATTGGGATAATTCTTTGTTCTTGAGCTGTGAAACCTTAGAACTACGTTCTGTTTATTCCCTTGCAGGGCGTGGTGATCCTGCCATGTGTCCATCCCCACAATGCCCTTGACTTCAGTGACAGTTATGCACGTGGAAGAACTACAGGATTAGCCCTTTTAGTGGAAAAGTCTTGCCTGGCTGGAGAAAAATGACATTAAGTTAAACAGACCACAGTCAGTGGCCCACTCGGCAGGAATTAAATTAAAAACTCTGTTTCTGCCTGACTGTTCACATTGCATCACCCATGCAGCAGTAGAGACAAGATCCCTATGGGAAAGATTACAAGTTTTTATATTTTTTTAAACAGATACCAAAAAGATCACAAGAGCTGTTTGGATCTGTCAAACAGTGTCAGGCTGAGACTGTGACTAACCCCTCTTCTTGCTCTTTCTTACAATTTGGTTTGGGGGGAGGAGAGTGATGCCAAAAGTCAGAGATGCTGAACCTCAAGAAGATGAGAACTCAGATGAGTTTCCTCCTTCCCAAAGCCCACTCTAGTTTTGGTGAAGCGTTTGTGTTGCAACTGTAGAACTGTTTTAACTCCCAGTTGTCCTTTTTCCTCCACTGGGTGCAAAGTGATGGGGACATGTCTGAAAAGGTAATGTTAGGGGTGCCCTAGCTTTGTATTTTGGTAAAAATAAGATTGGTACTGCAATCCTGTTTAACCTGATTCCGCATGTAAGTCATCTTCCATCAACAGCACCTTGCTAATGCCTTACAGAATGCACATTGCATCTTCACTAGTAACTAGTGAACTCCAACTGTGTAAAGGTCAGAAGTTTTCTGTCCCCAACCCCCTGTACTTTGAAAACAATCACAGGAGATACTGGGCTATCTTAGTGGATTGTGTCCACTGTTTGTTGAGTGTTAGTCAAACAGCATAGCGAAAAGGCTCAGGGGAAGCAATTTGAATATACCTTTTTACAAAAGTTTCCCACACTCTGGCAAAGACAGAATATTAACTGACTGCTTTTAATGCACAAAAGTAAGTGCCCTGCAGACAAGGAAGTCCTAAATGGAGTAATCTCATGAGTCTCCTTTCTTCCTGTGTGCTTACACTACATTCTCCTGTGAGCTGCACTTTTTCCATGGTAAGTTATCTGAAAGGACAGATAGACGTCTTGTCCCACCACATACCTTTTCTTAGCACAAAGTAAGATGATTCTTTAAGCCGGGGTGGGGAACCTCAGGTCCGGGGGCCAGATGCAGCCCCCGTCTGGCCTCGATCCGGCTCCCGATGCTCAGGGCCACCCCTAGCATTGGGGAATCTTTACTGGTGCTCCAGCCCTCTGCTGCACCACTATGGGGCTGGAGCACACAAAATCTACTAGGCTAGCCCCCCCCTTGGGCTCTGGTGTGTGAAGGAAATGTGAGGAATGATTTTCTCCTTCTTATTTGGGGGCAACGTCAGTGAGGTGTTTTTTCTTTAGTTTTGTTTTTTGCTTCTCACTTGTGTGTGGCCCCTTGCTGATTTTTCTGTCAGTCAGTGGCCCCCGACCCAAAAAAGGTTCCCCACCCCTGCTTTAAGCCCTGCACAAGGTAGATACCACCAGAGTGCTGACCATTTACCAAACACATTTTGATGTCCCTTATGATTCCTGTTAATATAGAGAGAACATTATTATCTTATGCAGGTGATCGTAGGTCTCACCATGGATGATAAAATCTTTTTAATTACCCTCAGTATTGTCTAATGACTAAACTAGGAAAAAATAACTTCTCAAGTGCTTTTCTTTTCTGCCACTAATGCATGGTGTGGCCATAGACAAGTCACTTAACCGCTCTATCTCATTTTCCCCATCTGTAAAATGTGCTTTTCTCTCCAGTCACGAGGGATATGGTCAGCTCTGTTTACACTGCTTTGGGTACAGTGTAATATGTATATTGGAAGTGGTGTTACTAATGGAAAGATTCCATCATACATTTCTGATAAAATAATACAAAAAGCATTTAATCATATTCCTCTGTTATCAATAATTTTATAATTGGAATAGCTGGAGTCTAATCAAAGAGTTCTTGGCACTTTAAATGTTTTTCTCATTATTGAGTATTCTTTATTCTCTACACATTAATACAGCCATTTATTTAACACGGTGTTAGGCATCTGTATTCAGTCTGTTGCAGTGATTCTCAAAGTATGGTCCGCGGACCACTTGCAATAGGCAGCCTACGTTGGCACTCCTGTCCCGCCCCTGCCCGTCCCCACGAGGTTGGAGTGCCAGCCCCAGTTTCCTGCTGGTGGCGGAGGGCTTTTTAAGCTGTGAAACTTTTTAAATTAAAATTAAGTAATTGTTATATTGCATAAACTTTTAACCATTTTGAGTAAATATAAATCTATGAATTACCAATAGAAAGAAAATTACCAATGCATTCTCTCAATGTGTACAAGATTTATGTTAATCACAAAGTTTATCCTTTTTATAGGTCACTTCCTGTATTACACATTCTAAGTGAACTCCATTGTATTGAAAGAAGCCATGTATTTTTCACTTTTCTTTCAAGGAAAGGGCGTTTAGGGACAGATCGATCATGTGACCTGATAGCACCTTTTTTCTTAAAAAAAAAAAGTCAAATGTTGAGAGCAAAATACCTGCTTCCCTTCAGGAAAAGGAGCAGCAATTGCATTTGTGGCCTCTGTTCCTCCCCCCATGCTTTTTGTCCTTTCTTTGATTCCCTTACCTATTTGAAACTACTGCTTAGCATGTATGAGTGGGAATTTCAGGCCGTGTTCCTGAACAAGTGTTTTAAATGAGCTCACTACTGACAAGTAAGGAAAACTTCCTCTGCTTAAGGGGGAAATGCAGGTGATAGAATGAAACTGTTCAGTTTCTGCCTTCTTGCTTCCCATCACCCTGGGGGATGGGAGAGGTTTTATGCTTCTTACTAGATTGCAGTACCTCAACTTCACTGAAACGTCCATATGTGCTTTTGGACAGAAGGCCTGGGCTGGTGCTAATAGGTGTGTGGTAAAACCTTTTCAAGGTTAACTTTTCAGTTCTTGCAAGAAACAAGTACTGAGGATTGGATTGATTATAAGGGGAGTTGGTGTAGAAGAATGAAACTTCTACAGAAAAAAGAACAAGTTCATTTGTGATTATAGTGGTGCCTGCAGGGGAATGGCCTACCTGCTCCAGAGGATGGTACTCTCTCTGGTACAGTACACATCAGGCCTTCTGGGGCTTCCTGTTCTTGGTCTGTTGAATGAGTATTTTGAGGAATTTGATCTTTGTTTCTCCCATCCTTTCTCAATAGGAACTGGAAGCTGCTCTTCATAGGGATGATGTGGAGTTTATCAGTGACCTGATTGCCTGCCTTCTTCAGGGTTGCTATCAGCGTAGGGACATCACGTGAGTAATCTTCCTCTATGATTTAAGCTCTTTTGCAAGGGAGCTAATTAACATAGTCGCAGGGATGTTCTGTAGCTTCAGAATGATGATATGGAAATGATCTGCAGTCACTGATGACCTGGCCAGATTGCTCTATAAATGCAGTGGGGTGCCATTTCTCTCTTACGCTAGCTCCTGCTTAAATCACACATCTTTACTTTTCACAAACACCACTCTTTGGCAATTTAAAAAAAAAAAAAAAAATCTTTTACCCGAGCTCACACACCAGTCTTGTGCACTATGTATTATTTCTCTTCACTGTTAGGGCATGTCTACACAGCAGGGCTCAACTCGAAATAAGCTACGCAAATTGAGCTACGTCAATTGCGTAGCTTATTTCGAAATTGCTCACAGGAGGCCCCCAACTTGTGACGCGATTGGTTCCGGGGGAAGCGTCGCAAGTTGGGGGCGTCGTAACTCGAACCCTCATTTACGATAGGTGCCGTGTGCCGTCGAAAATGCGGGAGGAGGATGTAAATCGGGGGGGTTTGGCCCTTTCCACACTTACAAAAATGGTTGTAAGTGCAGGGGGTCAGAACTTGGGCAGTCGCAAGTCAGGGGGCCTCCTGTATTTTGAGTTTTGGTTCTGTCTACGCAGCACTTATTTCAAAATAGAGCACCCTTCCTCTGACTTCCCTTACTCCTCATAAAATGAGGGTTACAGGAGTCAGAGTAAGAAGTCCTCCAGCTTGACAGTATTTCGACATTATGTCGAAATAACTGCTGGCTATGTAGACACGGGCTATGTTATTTCGAAATAATGTTGCTGTGTAGACATAGCCTAAGTGATCAGGATATTTCTGTGTTCTTTGTATTTTGCCCTCTCTGCCTGATAGATTTAGGGATGTCACAATAAGTGTTTGCAACACCTTAATTGTTTTGATTATGCCAAATTATTTTTAAAATGGCAAGGGATTTTATCTTGAAATGAGTTAGATAGCAGGAGTGAAGAGTCAAATGTAGCAACTATTTTCTTTTTAGGAATAGCTAACACTTGGCCTGTGACATCAGAATGTTAGGTTGTTGGTGTGTTGGCCAGGATTTGAGGTATCCTTCTTGAGGTTTAAAGATCAAAAGGTCCTTTTTTGTTAACATCTACCTGGCTAGCAGGTAGATGTTAAAACTTCTGCTCTTAAAAACGAGCAGAAACAAGTTCTGTAAACTATCATCCTTTAGAAGAGGTCCCTCCAATAGCAAAGCAATATGCCACCCTCAGCCCAAAAAGTGCTTTATAATGAAGCCTTGAATTCCTATGAACTTGAACTGAGAGCAGAGCATATTTATGGATATGAAGAAATCTTGCTGCTGGTGGTAAGTAACTAAATGGGTTCCACTGTATTGCTGGGATGGCACTGAACGTGAGCTGGCAGAAACCTGAGTCTATAAGCAGCTGACTTATAGGGTAGTGCCCACAGACTGAGCCACACTGGTGCTTGCTATCCCTGATTGAATCTAAGGCACCCTAAAATTGAAATAAGATACACAATTAGCATAGTGCAAATTGCGTATCTTATTTTGATTCTATTTTGAAATTTGAAATTTGGTGCGTCTGCACAGCGTCAAATTTTGAAATAACGCGCTATTTTGAGCCATCCCTTATCCTTTGTGCAACAGGGAAAATATTTCAAAATAAAAGGTGTCTTGTGTAGACGCAGAGTAGCTATTTCAGAATACCTCTGATATCCCAAAATAGCTGTGCAGTGTAGACGCACCCTAAGATGGAGAGTAGGCTGATCAGAAAGCAGCTGATACTATAGATACTGCTTCTATCAGAATAAATATAACAGTGCTGTGTAATCCTGATTGTGGACTTAATGGTGCCAGGTGATTTCTATTTCATCTATTAGAACTAGAAAGGAACAGTCGGGCCATCTCATCTAATGTCCCTTAGCCAGTGCAGGACTGTGTCCTAAGTATATTTTTCAGTGTTTTGTCCAGGTTACTTTTACATGTCTCAGGCATTGGCGTTTCCATAACTTAGTTTAGGAGGCTATTCTGCAGTTTAATGCCAACATGGAAGGCACTCCTAAACTGGATTGAGTGTCCATATGGGGGCTGCACTGATTTAACTACATCGGGTTAAAAATGATTTAGTTAAATGAATACAACTTCTCTGTGTAGATTAACCTTGGTTAATGATAAGATGCAACAGGTGGAAGAAATGGACCTGACTGTAGAAAAAGGAAGGGGTAACACAAGGGGCCTTTTGTGCAGGCTAGTTGTGTGTTCAATGTATAGCTTACCACCTCTGTAGCCATTCTCATTTGTAATGAGGCCTGCATATCCGTGACATTAGGTACTCTGGTACGGGCAGCCTTGGAGGCAGGCCAGACTTGTCCATCAGAGGTAGGGTTGATGTGGCTTTATCCCTGACACATGCCAGATTTCATCTACTTATCTGGCTGCAGGCAGGCAGACCAGCTCCTTTGTGCTGCAGAGCAAACCTGAAGAAGGAAAAGAAGGGGCGGGGGGGGAAGGCCTTTAAAACTCCAAGTTGTAGACAGAGGAGGTTACCGTTCTCCTCAGCTCCTGGGACTCCTCATGCCCCCTGCTCACCCATCCAAAGTACAGCTGGCAGAGAAGGCTAAGAGAGAGGAAGCAGACACCTTGGCTCCGGCACTTCCTTTGCTGATAAAGTGCCTGTATAGAGACCTGTGCCCTTTCTTTGGAGACTCAGGCCCCCCATAAGTACTCAGGCCAGGGCAGGGATACTTGCTGCTTCCTTCCCCAAGCAGGAGAGCTCCCAGCAAACAGTGACAGCACCTCGGCAGCAAAATCCACAGTGTCTGGTACAGGTTTCAGCAGTGGCACCAGGACCAGCAAGCAGCAGCTCTCTCCTCTCCCCCCACAGCATGGGTAGAGTGTAGGTTGAAGCACAATATCGAAGGGCTGGGGAAGTTTCCTGCCCTGCCCACTGGTGCCAGCATGCACAGCCATGTCTGTTAACCACAGAGCCGCTCCCTAGCACTGCCCCACAACTGCTGCGACAGCAGGGAGCTACTGACTAGGAGACAGAGCCAGGAGAGCTCAGTAAAGGGGCGTGCAGGCCCATTCCCTCCATTCCACAGCATGCCAGAGGACAGTGGGTGTTGGGCAAGTGGGCATTGTTCACTACACTCAGGAGGACTGGAGATGTCACAGATGTCCCATAGTTATAAATCCCTCTCTACACCCCCAGTGAGAGTAGAACTGGGATTTTCCTGCAGTAAAGACTGGGCTGCCTTCCTCAGCTGCCACTGCAGATCAGCAAGCCCAAAACATTGAGCTGTTGTTACCAGCTGCTGCTGCTGCGGTTCTGGTCATCGCTCCCAGCTTCTGTTACAGGTTGTCATGCCTTGCTTCCACCTTCTTTCCCCCAGCAAGTGGCCAGGCAGAGATAATTGCAAGGCAGTAAGGGTCCTCTTAGCTTCACTGTTTTTCTTTCTACCTCATGCTTCTCTCTGTCCTCCATTTTATAAGGCCAGAAAGCTTCTCAGTGCTCACCAAGCAAAATGTATCCTGGCATCTTTAGCACAGGTAAATGTGCCCTTTTCCCAAGTGATCCTGGACTCGTCATTTCTAACTGGGTGAGATTTTTTTTACTCACAGATGGAGAGAGGCTTCAACTCAGCCCTTCCTTACAGTTATGAAAGCTACTAGGTGCCTCAGTCCAACAAGAATAAATAAATAAATAAAGAAGAGCCGATATCTGATACCCTAAATACCCCCGCATGCTGTCATGAGCAACGCTCACATGAGTGAAGAGTACTGCCACTATAGCCCTTTTCAACTATAAATAAATTGAATGGCCTAAGGGCTTCTTCCTGAGGAAAAGGAGTTGTTGGAGCATGCAGACAACCGCCCTAGATCTCCTACAAATGGGAGCAATAGAGCCTGTCCCTCCTCTTGAGAGGCAACAAGGCCTTACTTTATTCTGTCCCTAATTTCCCCTTTTCGCCACAAAAAATTAGAAGTGTACAGCATGCAGTGTTGTAGCCATGTTGGTCCCAGGACACTAGAGAGACAAGGTTAGTGAGGCATGGAACAGCTTGCATATAAGGAAAGATTAATAAGACTGGGACTTTTCAACCTGGAAAAGAGACTATTAAGAGGGGACATGATAGAGGTCTGTAAAATCACAAATGGTGTATAGAAAGGTACTACTCATAACACATGAAGTAGAGGCCTCCAAATGAAATTAATAGGCAGCAGGTTTTAAACAAAAGGGAAAGCATTTCTTTACGCAACACACAGTAAACCTGTGAAATTCCTTGCCAGAGGACGTTGTGAAGGCCAGGACTTAAACAGAGTTCGAAAGAGAGCTAGATAAATTCACAGCTGATAGTTCCATCAATGGCTATTAGCCAGGATGAGCAGGGATGGTGTCCTTAACTTAGGTTTTGCCAGAAGCTGGGAATGGGTGACAGGAATCATTTGATGATTATCTATTCTATTCATTCCCTCTGAAGCACCTGTCATTGGCCACTGTCAAAAGACAGGACAATGGGCTACAAGGATCTTTGGTCTGACCCAGTATGGCTGTTCTTATATTGTTATAGAATCATAGGACTGGAAGGGGCCTTGATAGTTCATCAAGTCCAGTCCCCTGAATTCATGGAAGTACCAAGCACTGTTCTAGACCATCCCTGACAGGTGTTTGTCTAACTAGCTCTTAAAAATCTCCAGTGATGGAGATTCCACAACCTCCCTAGGCAGTTTATTCCAGTGCATAACCACCCTAACAGTTAGGAGGTGTTTCCTAATGTCCAACCTAAGCATCCCTTGCTGTAATTTAAGTCTGTTTCTTTTTTACCTATTCTATGAAGTTAAGAAGAACAGTTTTTCTCACTCCTCTTCGTAAACTGCCTTTTATGTACTTGAAATCTGTTGTTGTGTTCCCTCTTGGTCGTTTTCTCTTTCCCAGACTAAACACACCCATTTTTTTCAATCTTCTCTCATAGGTCATGTTTTCTAGAGTGACCTTTAATGATTTTTATTGTTCTTCTCTGGTCTTTTTCCAATTTATCCACCTCTTTCCTGAAATGTGGGTCCAGGGCTCCAATACTGCAGTTGAGGCCTAATCAGCATAGAGTAGAGTGGAAGAATTATTTCTCATGTCCTGCTTACAGCACTGCGGCTAATACATTCCCAGGGCTGGCCCACAACATTTTGGCACCTGAGGCGGGGAGCTCAAATGATGCCCCCATGCCACCTTTTCTCCTGCCTGCCTGTTACGTCTTTTGTGCCCTCCTTCCTCCAGCACAGCACTCCACTCTGTGCATCTAGAGCAGAGAGAATACATATGCACCAGCAGCAGACACAATTTTCTACACTCTGGGTTCTAGTGGTGCCCCGCCTCCCCACACACACACAGTTCTGGCACCTGAGGTGACCGCCTCAGTTCGCCTCATGGTAAGGCCAGCCCTGCACATTCCAGATAAGGGATATAAAAAAGGGTTAAATAAGCTTTATACTGCAGGTTCCACAGTGAAGCCTTCCTGGGATCAAGACCAACAGCCCCTGGGAGTGGGGTCAGGGCTTTTTGACCTATCTTTCGTGGTGAAGAACAACAGTTTTTGGTCCCTGCTGCTGGCCCTGCTCCCAGGGAGGCTTCACTGTGGGCTCTGCAGCTGGCTCCCCAAGGCTCCACTGTGTCTGTGTGTCTGTCTGTCTGTCGGCAGCCCTCTCTGGCCAGGGGCTGCTCCAGTAGGCTCCATGGGGCTGCAGCAGCCCCCTGCCTGAGACAGGCAGAAGCTGCTCTAGTTAACCAGAACCGGTAAGGGTGAAGTTTACCAGTTAACCTTTTACATCCCTATCCCAGACTGATGCTTGCTTTTTTTGCAACAGTGTTCCACTGTTGCTTCATATTTAGCTTGTGGTCCCCTATAACCTCCACATCTCTTTCTGCAGTACTCCTTCCTGAGTATTTATTTCCCATTTTGTATGTGTTCAGCTGATTGTTCCATCCTAAGTAGAGTATGTTGTATTTTTCCTTATTTAATTTAATTTAATTCAGACCATTTGTCCAGTTTGTGCAGATCATTCTGAATTTTGCTGTCCTTCAAAGCACTTGCAACCCCTCCCAGCTTGGTATTATCCGTAAACTTTGTAAGTGTACTCTTTGTGCCATTATGAGGTACCATCTTTTATTGGACCAACTCCTGTTAATGAGAGACACAAAGCTCTTCCAAAGACAAGCTCTGGATAAGCTTGAAAGCTTGTGTCTGGTGCACAAGATAGTACTTATCCCATAAGTTGGCACATAAGATAGTACCTGTCCCTTCTTGTGTCTTTGGAGTCTTCAGAGCAGTTTTTTACATCAAGTATCTCAAAAGACCCATGAAGAAATCCAAATTCAAGCTGGAGACTATAAAATCCACACCATCTGCCATCAAAAAAGGGGAATGTTTGATATCAGTAGATTTGAAGAGTGTATCTCCATATTCCAATTTTACACATTCTGAGGTTCTTCCTGAATGTTGTTCTCGACAAATAACATTACCAGTGTCCTTGCCCTTTGGATTAGCAATAGCATTGCAAGATTTGCTAAAAGTGGTAGGGGTGTTAATATGAGCTCTCATCTGGGAGGGGGGTGTCTATAACTGCCTCTTCCTGTAAAAACGTAAAAAACAATGAATAGTCTTACTCCAGCAGCACTCTAAAGACTAATAAAACATGTAGATGGTATCATGAGCTTTTGTGGGCACAACCTACTTCTTCAGATGAATGGAGTTAGTAAAGGTCCAGTTTCAAAATAAACGTAGGATGGGGGGAGGAAAAAGGGGGAAAGAGAGAGTCAATAAGAGTATTCATGCCACATGAAGCTGATAGAGAAGGTGCAAATTGTTCATAAGTACCCATTGTTTGGTTTTTAAGTCATTAGGATATGGAATGTAATGTGCTAGCCAGGTAATGTCTTTGTTCGTACCTTTGTGATGGGTCCCAAACCTGTAAATGAAATTAAGTTCCAAGGCTTCCCTGTGTATTTGGGTACCTTCTTCCTGGGTAACCATCTCACCCAGTGTCCATCAATAAGAATGCTATGGAGTCATGATTTTGTGACAGTTAGCAGTTTTCCAATCTCTGAGTGGGAAAAGCTACCATGTTCTACAAAGTTCTTGTTCTTTAGAGGAAGAGCTGAGAAATCTTAAAACCAGACAGTCTGTCAAGGGAAGTATCCATTTTATGCTTCTCTCTCTGCTGGAATCAATGGACTTCCACATGGACATTCTTAGTGGGTCTGTGCTTACATGAGGCCACTAGGTAACTTCTTCTTATCCCTCCTTCATCTATCTCTTATCTACCTCTTAGCTAAAGTATCTCAGCATGAAAGGATTCTTGGATCAGATGGTGGACAAGTCCAAGCAGATTCAAGTCAGGTATTTCAGTAGGAGAACCAGTCAGAATAGTTATCACCACAGAGGCAAGCTTGGAGGGAGGAGTGTTCACACAGGGTGAAGGGCTGTCTAAGGAATCTGGTCCAAACAGTAGAGCAAGCATAGCTTAAAGTGATAAAAACTCAGGGGAATCCAATATGGTTGCAAGGCTTTGCTCCCAAATCTGGGCACCCCTTGTGCTGATCAAAGCAGAAACCCCTCAGCCGTGTCATATATCAACAGACAAAGGGAACAAGGTCTAAAATCCTTCAAAGAGATGCTCAGCTCCTGATGACCTGGGCAGAAAGGGAATCTGCAGCCCATTTACTGCCATCACTTCAAAGGGAAAATGGAATGTTATGGCTGACTGGCTCAGCTGGCAAAAGTGGGATAATGTAAAATGGGAACTGTGCCCAGAGATGTTCCATCTTCTGGTAAAGTAATTTGGTGTCCCAGCAGTAGATCTGTTTGCTTCCCATTTGAAACCCATGTTCTTAGACTCCCTTGCGGGTGGAATCTCAAGATGCCGTGTTGCAAAGATGGCCAAAAGGATCTCTTACAAAGGATCTCCCTCCCTTTTCCTCTTCTCCCCAGAATGCTACACAAGATGAGAGAAGCAACACTGGTAATTCTGGAAGCCCCATTCTGGCCAAGAAGGCCTTGGTTCTCTGACCTCCTTGACATGGAACAAATAACTTTCATCTGATTTTGATTCAGAAGAGATCTGATATTGCAAAGGACAGCCATGCATCAGAATCCAGACAAACTAAGCCTATGTGTCTGGTTCTTAAACAGAGCCTCTTCAGCCAAAGAGGGTATTCAGGAAGCCAGTGTCCACACTTCTAGCTTCAAAAAGTCAACAAACTCAGTATATTCCAGACCTTATTTAGATTTACCCATTGGAATCAGGACAAAGGTGTCACCCCTACATTTGAATTGGAGCTACAGATTCTCAGATTTCTTCACAACGGACTTAGGTGAGGCCTGACAGTTGTAGGCATTGAGGGTCAGATCACTGCTTTGTCAAGAATCCTTAGTGCAATGAACAAGTAGTGCATTTCATCTTACCCAGATATCCAGTGGGTTGTGGTTGTGGTTGTGGTTGTGTTGGTTTTTTGTTTTTTAATTAAAGCAGCATCTCTTTTACATCCTCCTGGAGTGCATGAAGTCTTTTTATGGGCTCTTACCTGGTTCTCAGTCCCATTACAGAGGCTCTGTTTGAACCACTCATGAAGCTGTTGCATTACTTTTTAACCATTAAAATGGCCTTTCTGATAGCGATTTTGTCTGTTCGCAGCATGCTCCTGAGATGGAAGCTCTTTTCCTGGAACTCTCAACACTGTACATCATAAGGGTAGAGTGGTATTCAGTATCGATTCAGCCTTCATTTTAAAGAGACTCCATAAAGCACTGAGAATTGCTCTCCCATCCTTCCCTCCAGTTCCATCACACTCCAAATAGAAACTGTGGCATATTCTAGATGTCTGCCAAGCTCTCAAAGAAGGTGTTCACCACACAGCTCAGGTCAGAAGGACGAATGCTTTGTTTGTGCTTTTTTATCTAGTGTCAAAGGGAAAGAAGGTTTCAAAATCCTACATTTTTGGGTGGCTGCAATTTTGAATCAGAAGCATTCAGGTCAAAAAGTGTAACTCCATCTTCCAGTATCTGAGCTCGCTCCCTCAGAGCTGTATCAACTTCAAGGGCAGAAAGATAACATCTGTCATACGAGAAAATCTGTGAAGCAGGCATCTTCTCATTTGTACATTCCATCTTCCAAATTCTACAGGCTGGACTTTGGTCATCATCTGATTCTGTTCTTGGTAGATGAGTGCGTCTCACTGTAGTATCCCAGTGAAGGGGTTCTCCCTTTTCACTTCTGTACATAATTGTATATTGTTCCTCTTCTTGTATCAGTAGTGCTGTGAAAACCCCAGTATCATAGACCTTGTGGTCCTGAGTGTGAATAAGAATAGGAAAGTGTTTTCCATATTTTACCTGAAAATTTCCTTTCTTGGAGTAATGAGGTCTACAGATCAAGCCTACCTTGAATGGACTATTAATTAAAAAATGATACCAGATTATTAACTGGCATTTAAGTCACCAATGGGCAATGTAGGCTAGGGAGTGAGCCACATGAATCAATGTGCACGAGCTCCGGGCAGCCTGCCTCATGTGCCTTGCATTTCTACCCCACATTTGGGGATGGTGCATGGCGACCATATACTCTATCGACAACAGGTGGAGCTCAGTCGTCCCCTCTCTGCTCGGAAGCCCTGTGTTTGTGGGACTTATGCATAGCCCATGCTATTCAACTGGAGGTATCGTACCTCCCAGGGGTCCAGAACCAGATTGCCTCAGCCACTATTTCTTTACACAATAATGGTTAAACTGGCCGGACATCCTCTACACCATTTTCCAGAATTGGGGGGTTTCCTAGTTAGACTTCTTCACCACTCGAGACAGTTGGAAGTGCCTACACTTTTGCTCCTTCCAGGGTCTCAGCTGAGGATCCCTAGCAGCCACATTCTTGATCCTGTAGCGGATGGGTCTGCTATATGCCTTCCCCTCATTCCCACTGGTTCACAAGGTGCTTCTCAAGCTATGCAGGGACCGAGCAAACATGTCCCTGATAGCTCTGGCTTGGGCCTGTCAGCACTGGTACCCCTGCCTCCTGGAGCTGTTGGTGCAACCTCCCATCCCGCATCCCCTACTCCCAGACCTCATCACACAAGACCATGGTCACCTCCGTCACCCAGACCTGCGCTCCCTTCACCTAACAGCGTGGTGGCTTTGTGGCTGAATCCTACCAAGCAGGCCTGCTCCAGAACGGGTCCACTATGTCCTTCTTAGCAGTAAAAAGGCCTCTACTAGATTCACATATCTGGCTAAATGGAAGCACTTCTCATGTTGGTGTCTGCAGCATAACCTGGCCCCTTTGTCAGCTTCTATCCCTCAGGTACTGGACTACCTGGTGTCCCTAAAGCAGCAGAGCTTAGCAACTTCATTGCTGAAAGTGCACCTGGTGGCCATCTCAACTTTCTGCTCGGGGGAAGCTGGTTGCTCCATTTATGCAAGCCCCCTGGTCGAGCGCTTCCTCAAGAGTATGGACAGACTCTACCTCCGGTCCGGTGCTCTGTCCCTACTTGGGATCTCAGGCTGGTCCTTACAGTTCCCCCTTTGAGCCCGTGGCCACATGGTTTCTGCTTTACATCTCATGGAAGACGGTTTTCCTGGTTGCCATCACCTCCACAAGATGGGTGTCGGATCTCCACGCCCTAAAGTCGGAACCCCGTACACGGTCACCTGGCTTTCCTCCCAAGAGTGTTCTCTAGATTCCATAGCCGCCCCGACATTTTCCTTCCTGTCTTCTACCCTAAGCTCCCCCAGAGCTTACGGGAACAAAGACTGCACTCCTTTGATGTCAGGTGGACCCTGACCTTCTACATCAACCGGACTGTGCCCTTTTACAGGTCATGGCAGCGTGGATCGCATGAAGGGGCTGCCAGTCTCATTGCAGTGTATTTTCTCCTAGAATACAGTGTGCATTTGCACGTGCTGCAATTTTGCCAAGGTTTCCCCACTGCCTCTCACAGCGCATTCCATGCAGGTGCAGACCTCTTCGGCTGCCTTCCTGGCTCATGTACCTCTTCCAGAAGATCTACAGAGCTGCAACATGGGCCTCGGTGCATATCTTCATGTCGCACTACGCCATTGTGCAGCAATCCAGACATGACAAGGCCTTTAGTACTGCAGTACTCGAGTCAGCTATGCATTGACTCCAGCCCCTCCTCCTGGGTAAGGCTTGTGAATCACCTACTTAGAATAGATATAAACAAGCACTCGAAGAAGAAAAGATTGAGTACTCACCTTTGTAAATGTTCTTCAAGATGGTGTTGCTCATATCAGTTCCATACTTAGCCTCCTTCTCCGCTGTTGGAGTAGCCAGGAAGAAGGAACTGAGGTGTGAACAGCTTGGCAGAGCGCCACTCCAGGGGGCTCCACTGCCAACCCAACAGGTAGCAGCTAGGGAAAAACTTTCTGGCAGCTGTGCATGGGGCATGAGCACACCTACTTAGAATAGATATGAGCCACACATATCGAAGAACAGGTGAATAACCATCTTTTTTTTTTTATCCAGTTGTGCATCAATCTTAGAGTAATGGACCACATTTCCATAGTTTGCTTATGAGAACATCATGTGGAACTGTCAATTTTTTTTCTAAAATCAAGATACATCACACATCTGCTGCTTCACTCTGTCCACTATGTAAGTAACCCTGTCAAAGAAGAAAAGTAGGTTGGTCTGGGATGATTTGTTCTTGAAACATCCATTCTGGCTATTCCTTATTACCCTATCATCCTCCAGGTGCCCACAAACTCATTGTTTAATAATTTATTCCCGGTATCAAAGTTAGACTGACCAGTCTATAATTCCCTCAGTCTTTGTTTTGCTTTTTAAAGATGAGTACTATGTTTGCCTTTCTCCAGATCTTTGGTACCTCACAAATCCATCATGAGTTCTCAAATGAGATTGCTTTAGCTAGTTCCTTCAGCGCCCTAGGATTAATTTCACCAGGTCTTGCTAACTTGAATATACCTAACTTATCTAAATAGTTTTTACCCTATTCTTTCCCTATTTTGGCTTGTGTTTCTTTCCCCCACATAATATTGTGTTGAATATCTGGTCACAATTAACCTTGTTAGTGAAAACTGAAGCAAAATAGGCATTAAGCGCTTCAGCCATCTTGACGTTATCATTTATTAGTTCTCCTTCACCATTAAGTAGAGAACCTAGACTTTCCTTCATCTTACTCTTGCTCCTAATCATAGAACCTCTTTTAATTTCCTTTTATGTTCCTTAGGTTGAACTCATTTTGTACCTTAGCCTTTCTGATTTTGTCCCTATGTACTTGTGCTATTCTTTTGTATATCTCCTTAGCAATCTTGTCCATGTTTCTAGTTTTCGTAGGATTCTTTTTTTATTTTCAGGTCACTAAAGAACTCCAGATCAAACCATAAGGGCCTCCTACTCTTTTTTTAATCTTTTGTTCCCATTGGATAGTTTGCAATTGTGCTTTAAATGTTCGTTTCTCCGTCTATATACTACCATTAGCTGCTTCTCAGTGTTGAAATGATGAATTAATTTTGTATAGTACTCTTCACTGTCCAAAGTATTGTGTACTTATATTTTCTTGAAATCTGCTGATAACAGGCTGTAGTTCTCTGCATATGTAGTTTGACACATGGAGAATTCATGACTGGACTGGAGCTGCCTGACTTTAATCATGCAGAAGTATAAAATTGTAAAGTACTTTTGCGAATTGTGATTTTGCAAACATTTTAGATATCTAATATCGCTCTGACCAGCTCTTTCCCTTCTAGCTCTTCTGTATACATCATACCGGTCAATGTTAATATGTTAATGTAGCAGATGTGATTTGCCCACCAAACTGATATCCCTTTGGTCATAATCTTCTACTTCTAGCTCATTTAATGCATTTCCCATGCCCTTTGCCTTTGTATACAGACCCATAAGTGCTTATGACTTCTTACTATTGCAAAAAATGAATCCAGGAAGAAAAATCACTTAATCACTTTCTTTGTTGTTTAAACAAAGAAATTATCAAGTGGTGTTTTAAAAATACTTGGTTTTTCCCCTCCAAAATGTCCGAGGATACAAATTGGGCAGCTGCATAATCCCTGCAGGCTACTACTTTAATGCCAATAGGAAATGCAGCTTGATGACTTGTATCAAGACAGGAAGATCAGAGCTGCAGCTAAAGGCAAAGGCCACAGCAGGAGACGTCTACAGCTGTTTTTAAGTAAGAAATGCCCATGTCACATAGGTGGACACATTAAATTAAAGTAATCCAGAAAAATCTCCTGTTGTTCCCCATGTTTCTGGCTAGAAAGGTTATGAAAAATTGTTGTCCTGACCATATCACTGTTTCCTGTTTTACTATTTCATATTTATAATGTTTAATGTTTTAACATTTTAAAGAAACAAACTGGGAGTTGATTATTTTACATTGGAAATTATTTTATATTACATTACTCTCCCTTCCAAGCTCCTTTTCAAATTCACCTTTTATTGTAAAACTTGTCATTTTATTAGGATGCAGTTTGGGAAAACATGTCTGATGGTAAAAGAAACAGAATCCTTTGTTTCCTACTTCTTTTCCTTGACATTTTTTGAATCCAGGAGATTAGCACCTCACCTGCTTAGATGGAGAGTAACTCACCCCTCATCATAGAAGGCATTAATGTGCTCCATGAATCCCCAACTTCTTTTTCCTCTCCTCGTCTCTCCTTTGTTATTTTTCCTTTTTCTTTAATTCACTAAGCATGGAAGAATTTCCAGATAAATATCATCTCTGTTGACCCCATCTTCAGCTGTTTCCAGATCCCTACCACCAACTTTGAGTCTATGACATCTTGTAATCATATTTTGTTCCATCATGGAAAATAAGAGGACATTCCACAACATTCTTCAGGATCTCCTTTATTCCCCCTGTCATGTCTTTTGTCCTGTTGCCCAGAACAACACCGCTCTGGGTTTTCATCCGGAATTACTCATTTCCACTTCTGTTCCAGTGACTTCTTTTCAGAGCTTACCATCTAATTACTTGCCCAGCTACTATCTGGTAGGGAGGTTAAGGACAATCTGATCATCTCCCATTTCATCTAGGACACAATATCTGAAGTTACTGACCAGTTTTAATGGTCCTGTGTGATCCACTTCTTCCTTTCCTGTTGCCACATTTTTCTGTCTTCATTCTCTTGCATCGAGCAGGTCCTTCAAGCATTTCCTCGAGGATTACTCTCAGCTATTTGAATAAATGTTGTCAGTTGTATATCTTTCCAACAAATGTGGCGGCTTTGTCTAGACTAGGAGATGAGGTTTGTGACAGACGTGGCACTGGCAGTTTCCTGCAGAATCCTTGCACAATGTTATTGAATTATGTTTAAGTATTTTTGGAGTTTTTAAACTAAGAGATGGGGGAAAGCCGATTGGTGCGGAGATGCACGTAAATCGGAGGGAGACTTCTCTTAGAGGAGAATCCATTGATAGAGATTCTCTAAGCTGTAGTCAGAAAGAGAGGAGGGGAGAGGGCAAACCATGGGCCAGAGCAGACAAACAACCGCATACAAAGGAATCCAATGCATCAGGAAGAGCAGACAAATAAGCAGTGGCAAATTTTTAAAGTGCTTCTACACAAATGCTAGGAGTCTGACTAATAAGATGGGTGAACTAGAGTACCTCGTATTAAAGGAGGAGGTTGACATAATAGGCATCACTGAAACCTGGTGGAATGAGGAAAATCTGTGGGACACAATCATACCGGGATATAAAATATATCGAAAGGATAGAGCAGGCCGGGTGGGTGGCGCAGTGGCACTGTATGTGAAAGATAATGTAGAATCAAATGAAATAAAAATATTAAATGAATCAACATGTTCAATAGAATCGCTATGGATAGTAATTCCATGCTCCAATAATAAGAAATTAGCAGTAGGGATTTATTACCGACCACCTGACCAGGACAGCGATACTGACATTGAAATGCTGAGGGAGATTAGAGAGGCTACCAAAATAAAGAACTCTATAATAATGGGGGATTTTAATTATCCCCATATTGACTGGATACATGTCACCTCAGGAAGAGAAGCGGAGATAAAATTTCTCAATGGCTTAAATGACTGCTTCTTGGAGCAGCTGGTGCAGGAACCCACAAGGGGAGAGGCAATTCTCGATTTAGTCCTGAGTGGAGCGCAGGATCAGGTCCAGGAGATAACCGTTACAGGGCCGCTTGGGAATAGTGACCATAATATAATAACATTCAACATTCCTGTGGTGGGAAGAACACCTCAGCAGTCCAGCACCCTGGCATTTAATTTCAAAAAGGGGAATTACGCTAAAATGAGGAGGTTAGTTAAACAGAAATTAAAAGGCACAGTGACTAGAGCCAAATCCCTGAAAGCTGCATGGAAACTTTTTAAAGACACCATAATAGAGGCCCAACTTAAATGTATACCCCAAATTAAAAACATAGCAAGAGACCTAAAAAAGAGTCACCGTGGCTTAACCACCATGTTAAAAGAAGCAGAGAGGACAAAAGGCATCTTTTAAGAAGTGGAAGTCCAATCCTAGTGAGATAAATAGAAAGGAACATAAACACTGTCAAATCAAGTGTAAAATGTAATAAGAAAAGCAAAAAAAGTTTTTGAGGAACAGCTAGCCAAAAACTCAAAAAGAAATAACAAAATGTTTTTTAAGTATATTAGAAGTAAGAAGCCTGCTAAAAAACCTGTGGGTCCCCTAGACGATAGAGCTATAAAAGGAGCAATCAAGGACGATAAAGCCATTGCAGAGAAACTAAATTATTTCTTTGCTTCAGTCTTCACGGCTGAGGACGTTGGGGAGATTCCCAAATCTGCACCATCCTTTGTGGGTGATGAATCTGAGGAATTGTCCTGGATTGAAGTGTCATTAGAGGAGGTTTTGGAACAAATAGAAAAACTTAATGTTAACAAAACTCTGGGACCAGATGGCATTCATCCAAGGGTTCTAAAAGAACTCAAATGGGAAATTGCTGAACTATTATCTGTGGTTTGTAACCTATCCTTTAAATTGGCTTCCGTACTAATGACTGGAAGGTAGCCAGCGTGACACCAATATTTTAAAAGGGCTCTAGAGGCGATCCGGGCAATTACAGACTGGTAAGTCTAACTTCAGTACCGGGCAAATTAGTCGAAACAATAGCAAAGAATAAAATTGTGAAGCATGTAGAAGAACATAATTTGTTGGACAAAAGTCAACATGGTTTCTGTAAAGGGAAATCCTGTCTTACTAATCTATTAGAGTTCTTTGAAGGGGTTAACGAACATGCGGACAAGGGGGATCCGGCAGATATAGTATACTTAGATTTTCAGAAAGCCTTTGACAAGGTCCCCTCACCAAAGGCTCTTGTGTAAATTACATAGCCATGGGATAAGAGGGAAGGTCCTTTCTTGGATTGAGAACCAGTTAAAAGACAGGAAACAAAGGGTAGGAATAAATGGTAAATTTTCAGAATGGAGAGGGGTAACTAGTGGTGTCCCCCCAAGGGTCAGTCCTGGGACCAATCCTTTTCAACTTATTCATAAATGATCTGGAGAAAGGGGTAAGCAGTGAGGTGGTAAAGTTTGCAGATGATACCAAACTGTTTAGGATAGTCAAGACAGAAGCAGACTGTGAGGGACTCCAAGAAGATCTCACCAAACTGAGTGATTGGGCAACAAAATGGCAAATGAAATTTAATGTGGATAAGTGTAAAGTAATGCACATCGGGAAAAATAACCCCAACTATACGTACAGTATGATGGGGGCTAATTTGGCTACGACAAATCAGGAAAGAGATCTTGGAGTTATCGAGGACAGTTCTCTGAAAACTTCCACACAGTGTGCAGCGGCAGTCAAAAAAGCAAATAGGATGCTAGGAATTATTAAGAAAGGGATAGAAAATAAGACAGAGAATATCTTACTGCCCCTGTATAAAACTATGGTACGCCCACATCTTGAATACTGTGTACAGATGTGGTCTCCTCATCTCAAAAAAGATATTTTGGCCTTGGAAAGGGTTCAGAAAAGGGCAACTAAAATGATTAGGGGTTTGGAACGGGTCCCATATGAGGAGAGGTTAAAGCGACTGGGACTTTTCAGTTTAGAAAAGAGGAGACTGAGGGGGGATATGATAGAGGTATATAAAATCATGAGTGGTGTGGAGAGGGCCGATAAAGAAAAGTTATTTATTAGTTCCCTAAATAAAAGAACTAGAGGACACCAAATGAAATTAATGGGTAGCAGGTTTAAAACTAATAAAAGAAAGTTCTTCTTCACACAGCGTGTAGTCAACCTGTGGAACTCCTTGCCAGAGGAGGCTGTGAAGGCTAGGACTATAACAGAGTTTAAAGAGAAGCTAGATAATTTCATGGAGGTTAGGTCCATAAAAGGCTATTAGTCAGGGGATAAAATGGTGTCCTTGGCCTCTGTTTGTCAGAGGCTGGAGAGGGATGGCAGGAGACAAATCACTTGATCACTATCTTTGGTCCACCCTCTCTGGGGCACCTGGTGCTGGCCACTGTCAGCAGAAAGGATACTGGGCTAGATGGACCTTTGGTCTGACCCAGTACGGCCGTTCTTATGTTCTTATGTTCTTATGAGTCCATTGTATTAAATGAAAATGTTATGTTTTATTGTGAGCCCTGGGAATTATGAACTTCAAAGGACTTTCCTGAACAATGGGCCAGAAAGAGTAGACTTTTGGACAAACAGCATCAAGTGGTTCACCTAGGGAATTTCCAGGGGGGAGGTGAATGCAACCCCCACCCTCTTTCTGGTTATGCAAACACCCAGCCTTTAAAAGCTTTGTCCTGAGGAGCGGACCATTGTCTACTTGATTATAGGAATCTGTTGGCATCTGAAGATCAAAGACCCAAAATGCATAAAGCAGGAGTGGGGTACCTTTTTTGGGTTGGGGGCTGCTGACCCACAGAAAAATCAGTCAGAGGTTGCACACAACTGAGAAGCAAATTAAAAAAAAAAAAAAAAAAAAAACCCTTACCCCTCACTGACATGGCCATACTGAGAGGGAGAAAGATATTCCCCACATTGTCCTCACACACCAGAGTTTATAGGGGCCAGACTAGTAGATTTTGTGTGCTCCCGCCCTATGGTGGCGTGGGTTGGGACTGGAGTGCCAGCACAGGTTCCCCAGTTCTGGAAGGGGGAGCCCTGAACCTTTGGGGGCCAGATTCAGTCAAGCCGGGGGCCACATCTGGCCCCTGGGCCTGAGAGTCCCCACTCTTGCCATAAAGGAAAGACTATGTTGTTCATGAGTTGGCATGTGCTTCCAAGCTAAAGCTCTTAAAACACAGAACAAAGCCTCTTTGTGAGGGTTGGGGTTTGAAGGACTGGCTCCTACCAGTGCTCTGCTGGGGTTGAGATGGGGATGGTTTCTGGTAAGCTTATTTGCATACATGTAGATTATTTTATTGTGTTTTAAAGATGTTTTCTCTGCAGTTCTTTCACCTAAAGAAAGGTGTCACCTTAAAATATCATCATATATAAGTGTGGGCAGTTATGAGAGCATAGCCTCTGGAAAGAGAGTGAAACCTGTTTAAGCAGTCTGGCTTGCTGGTAATAACACAATGTAGGCAGGGAACCGGTGCGGCCTGGGTAAATCTCAGTCAGGAGGGAGAGAGATGTAGCTATTCATCCAACAGGGGTGACATCTGAGGATCTGGAGTAGGTGCCCTTGGTAGATAACAGAGATGAAATGCAGATGCAGTTGCCCTGAATGGTGACAAAGTTCATTAGCTAACCTAGGTTGCTAGCTAACCTTTAGTCTCTTTTCCTAATCTAGGCTTAGCCAGTGATAATAGTCAGGCTCACTGATACTGTGGTGAAGGGGCTTTTAGGAAAAGCTAAAGTGGAATATCCTAGTGATCTAGAGGACTTATCTATGCATTCTGTGTAATAATCTCTGGGGCCAGAGAACTAAACGGAATCTTGATAGATATGGGGAATACACTGTTTGGAAAGAACGTAACCATCATTACTGCCATGCTCCTGATCTTGGCTGTAATAATTAAAGCAGTGGCTGGTGCAACAGAAAACCACAAACAAGCTCAGGCTCATATTCACAAAGTTGTGTTAGGTGACTGACAAATGGATGGGAGGATACGTTCCTTGCCCTAAAGAACTTCAAAACTAATTCTTCACGTGAAACAATGAAGAAAGTAGAAAGAAGCAAGAACAGAGGTTACAGCAATGAGATCACATCCTTATTCAAAGACTTGTGGTGGGATAAAATTGTGGGGTGTACATGTGAATAGATTGAAATAAATAAATATCTTCAACTTTAGACATTGTGTTGGAAATCAGTCTTAAAGGAGAAGTTATAAGAAGAGGGGTTGGTGACAAAACCAGGAAGGATTTTCCGTGCGTGAGGTGTGGAATAACGAGCAAAGATTGTGGGAGCAGTGGACAAATGGACAGGGGCGGACTGGCCTGGCGGGATACCAGGAATTTCCTGGTGGGCCGTCGTCCGGTGGGCCGTTGTGTTCGCACGTCATTGCCCCTCACTCCGAGTGGCTCCATGTCCGCGCTGCATGCGGCACGCACAGCCCGACCCGCCGCCTGCGCCGTGTGCCGGACATGACGCAGGGGGCGGGGCTTGAGGGGCATGCAGGGGTGACGTCATAGGGAGGGCCATTCTCAGCTCATTTCCCGGGCCTATTTTGATTGCCAGGACGCTCCTGCAAATGAAGCATGATGACATTCTAAGAGACTGGCTAGCTTAGGAAGAGTTTTATGCAGGGCATTGTAAATGTGGGTATGTCTACACCACATGGCTCCGTCGACGGAGCCATGTAGATGAGCTTTGTAGACATAGCAAAATGAAGCGGCGATTTAAATAATCGCTGCTTCGTTTACATCAAAATGGCTGCCGCGCTGTGCTGATCAGCTGTTTGTCGGCACAGCTGTAGTCTGACGCTGGCGGTCGACATCAAAGCCTTTGTCAACCGCCCCAGTAAACCTCATCCCACGAGGCATAACGGGGCGGTCGACAAAGGCTTTTGATGTCGAACACCGAGCGTCCAGACTACCGCGCTGTGCTGACAAACAGCTGATTGGCACAGTGCGGCAGCCATTTTGATGTAAACGAAGCGGCGATTATTTAAATCGCCGCTTCATTTTGCTATGTCTACAAAGCTCATCTACATGGCTCCGTCGACGGAGCCATGTAGTGTAGACATACCCTGTGAGGACAAGATGTTTACATTAGAAGTTGATGCAGGCATGCGAGTCAACAAGAAGATTCAGAATGTGAGATGATGTGACCAGGTTGTGCAGCCATGAAGGTGCCGGACCGCAGCATTTTGCATGAGTGTAAGAGAGAATGATGTTGGGAGTCAGGAAATCTGTGAGGAAAAAAACCAATAATCGAGATGGAAGAGACGCCCCTGAGTGAAAGAATTGGCTCCTTGGATAGAAGGCAAAGAATGTCTATTCAGATTCTTTGTGGCGTGAGATATGACAGGGGTTAGTCACAGTCTTGATGTGAGGGACATGAAATAGAGGAAGAATTAATGGTGACTCCAAATTAAAGGGCCTTAGTGAGGGAAGACACTGCTATTGTCAACAGTAATGAGGGCCCGGGAGAGTGGAGGAAAAACAAGCTTACACACATTAAGCTAAAACTGATAGCAGGATATCAAAAGCCATTAGAAATGAAATATTTCAAATGCTGCTTGTGTCTAGGGTCAAGAAAAATATGGGACTGTTACTGCCTTAAAAACCAATCTACAAGACACTTTACAAGGGCTAATAGAACCGCTGTCAAGTTTTTGGTAGAGGATTCCCTGGGATTCTTTGTCTCTTGAGGGCCAAAGTGGATAGTGTTTCCCACACACTTTCTGGAGGTTTTCATGTCCAGCATGGTTGGTCTGCCAGACACTGAAGCAGCTCTTCAGCCCATGGATAGATATTAGTGTATTAAACCCTTCTATTGTCTAGTCAACCCCCTCCCGCCCACCAAGCAGAGATTGTAAGGCTTTCCCATCTCTTACATGAATTTATCGTCAGAGGATTTCAGATCTAGTGAACTTCCTAAACATCCTAGGGGATGGAGATGTCCAGACACAGCACCTGTACATTGACAGTTCTGGTTTCCCCATGACTATCTACTACTTCAGTCATATACACTCTGGTCTATTATTATTTATTTGTATTTTTGTAGCACTGAGGGGCCCAACCTCTATTTTCCTGGGAGGAATTATTGAAGATGAACAAACTTCTTATCTCGACCAACAGAACTTTTCACAGCCAGGCTTCAGACCGGCTCATGACACTTTTATTGCTCTGGCGCTGGTGGATGATTTCCTTATGGCTATGTACAGGGGAAATATCTCTGTGCTCATAGTACTACTCAGACAGTTGGACACTCTGAATTGCTGATTCAGCAAACTTAATCTGCTGTCTGCCAGAATATGAGGTATCTCAGTGTGGCTATGAGACTACGTGGGCTCCAACTCCCATCAATAGGTCTGTTTCTGAGCTGATGCAAAACCATCCTCTACGTGTGACCCAGGGCTGGAAAGAAATGGATGAAATGCAGCTAGCACAGATTAAAGCCTGGTAAGCCAGAGCTAATACACCAGGGAAAATGTGTTTGAGACCTGGCCAGGGAACTGACCTAATAATCCATCGTGGGCATTTGCCTTCTGTCAAGCTAGTGCATAAACTAGCATAGTCTGTGGCAATAGAAACCTTCTTTCATCCTCACCCAGCCAGCAGACTGTAATCATTCTCTTGGACGAAGATCTAGTCACATTGTGCTGCACTTCATTGCTTCTGGTTGAAGTATTACAACCTACTGTACGTAGGGTTGGCTGTCAAGGTCACACGGAAGCTCTTAACCAAGTATGAGCAAAAAAACCTGACCTGAGCACAATGACAGCCATGGAACTCACACACACTCTAATGGGTATATGCAACATAGGTTGTGTGCTGGTCTGCATTACCTGAGCATCCTGGTGCGTATCTTTTATACTCTCTATAGTTCATTAAAGGCTTTAACTGTCTAAACCACCCCTCTATCCCCAACCCACCAAAGCAGTGATGATCAACAACCATGCTGTGGTTGACTGAGATGAGGATGATTTTTTCAGGAACCTGAAACAGATCATTCCTAATGCGGGGTTGACTGATACTCCTTACAACTGGAGAGCAGAGTGAGCCAGAGCCCCAGGGACCAGTGTTCCCTCGAACTGTTTTCATCTACGGACAGAATAAGTTTTGTTATATGCACCAAGGCATGTGTAGATGTGCACCACCAATCAAAATCCATGCTCTGACTGTGGACACTCTGATCGCTCTGCTAATCAGATGGGCAGCATCTTAATCTCTCCTGTGTGGCTGCCCACGCGCTCAGTTTACAGGGAACATTTCCTGGGACTGTGTTTGGTGAGGCATACCTTTTTACACAAGTCTTTCATCACCAAACATCGGACAATAGCCTGACATTCGTCAGAGTTTTCCATCTAACAGGAGGACAGGAGCGTAGGGTTCTTTGTGGGCAAAATAGGCAGTTCTGACATGTTGGTAGTGCCTAGATTCCATGGTGATGAGTTCACTACAAATGGTGGATAAAACACTTCTTGATCCTATGTAGTCTACAAGACAAAGCTGCATTTCAACAGTCTCTGGAGACAACTATGTTACACTATGAACAAAGCCATCTGATGCATTCTCATGGGGACATTTGACTGTCCTATTTCAATAAACAATGAAAGTATCTGCAGAAGCATAGAGCAAGCACAGTTCATATTACGTTTCACTTCAGAAAAAAACTATTTAAAATCTCTTGTTTTTTCCATGTGTTGAATGTAAATAGCGTTTTTATTCACCTGTCACTGCTGACTAACTCGTAGTCTTGACTTTGGCATTTTCATAAATCTATTGTGTTAAATAATATTGTGTTGAAACAAAAGAATTCAGAAACTTTTGATGATTTTTTTCCCTTTAAGCCAATAAAGCAGCTCAGAAAAAATGCATCTGCCCAAACTAGCACTTTATCTTCAGCCAGTTTTCCCTAAATTTAAAGTGTCTGTAGTTGTTTTCCCCCCAAACCTACAAAAATAATTTGCCTATCAGTCCTCCTTCCATTAAAATCAGTGACTAAACTTCCCTTGACTAATGAGTGAAGGATTGGGCCCTCCGTCAAAAACTTCGTTTTAGGTTTTATTTTTTATCTCTTAATGTTTTCTTAACTGTTGGGCTGTCATTTGGGCCATCATTTATGTCTGTCTGCCTTTTGTCTGTTCCTTCCCCAGCTAAGCCAGCAAGCAATACAACTCCTCTCCATTTGTTAGCATGCCTCGTCAGCTGTTATTCTGGGTGCCCTGACTGCTCTGGTTTTCTTCCCCACTCTACACAAAACAACAGAACTTGCATATAATCCAGTCTTGGGTCATTAAAAATACAACTCATGCACTTCCAACCAATGAACATCTTTTACTATGAACCTGTGCTTTTCACCTTCTGAGTATTTTATAATTAGACTTAGGTCCAGCTCTGTTTTTCTTTAAGGTTTATTTTCTTCACATCAGCTGGTTTCTCTGGATCATTTGGGTGAACAAGACTGTTGGTCTGAAATGAGAGACTGTCAGAGTCCTGGGAAGAAGAGGTAGTTGGTGAACAAAGCAGTTTTAGAAAGGACATTGGCAATATTGTGTGGTGTGGTAAGTAGAGCCCTGCACGGATTCAAAATTTGTATCTATATCCTCAAAAATGAGCCGCGGGTATCTGCATTGACACCCACAGATGCGGATGCCTGTGGATATAAAGCAGATATCCAGAAATTTGCAGGGTTCTAGATACAAAATTTGTATCTGTATCCATATCCACAAAAATACACTGCAAATATTCACATCCGCAGATGCGGATACCTCTGGATATAAAGCAGATATTCTGGGGATTTGCAGGGCTCTAGCGATAAGAGGCTTTTAGTGCACCAGAATCAAACATTGACTGTCCTGCCTGAAAATTACTTTCATGCCAGGGGTGGGAGAGTAGACTTGGAGTGCAGCATACTTCACCCTAAAGCAGGGTGGGCAATAATTTCCACAGGGGCGCCTCTTCGTGATTTTTGGTACGTGGTCATGGACCAGCTATATATACACACACACACACACAAAGGGGCAGGACCTGGGCAGATAGGGTTGCCAGGTGTCCGGTTTTCTACCGGACAGTCCGGTATTTGCATCATCTCTCCAGTAGAAAAATTCAGACAATACCGGACATGTGCAATGTCCGGTATTGTCTGAATTTCTGGCTGGACGCCGGATGGAAGCCTGGTGGGGGCGGGGGAGCGACTGGGAGGCAGGGCCGCGATTGGCGCTGGGAGCCCTGTGGTTGTGTGCAAAAGCCGGGTGGGGTGGGGTGGGGCAGGGGCTGGGACTCCCAGCCACTCCCCCCGCGCGGCTTTTGCACATGACCAGAGGCTCCCAGCGCCAGTCGTGGCTCTGGCTGTGTGCAGAAGCCGGGCAGGGGGAGTGGCTCCCAGCCCCTCCCCCGCCTGGCTTCTGCTCGCAACTAGAGGGAGTGCCTGCTGGGGGCGCGGCCCAAAGGACTCCGGCTGTGGCCAGTGGCTGCATGCCCCCTCCCCGGCCAGGTCTGCTTCCCGCCCCCTTTCCTCCTGGCCAGCCCCGGCCCCGGACACCCCTTTCCCCCGCCCCCCGCCAGCTCTGCTTCCAGCCCCGCCCCTCCCAGCCCATTCTCTCCCCCTCCCCCGCCCACCCACGATCAAGTGTGTCCGGTTTTTTGGTGGGGTCTACCTGGCAACCCTATGGGCAGAAGGGGTGGGGCTTGGGACTACAGCAGGAGAGAGTGTGTAAGTGTGAAAGAGATATACTCTGTGTGAGAGACAGACTTTGTGACAGATTTGAGTATGTGTGGCAGTGTGCGTGTGTGGCACAGAGACAGTGTGGCACAGGCTGGGTATGTGTGACAGTGACGCAGAGAGTGTGTGTGCTGGCTGCTGCTGAGTAAGTTTCTGAGAAAAGCCATGCACTGTCTCTTTAAGACAGGGAACGCTGTCCTGCTCTGGGCTCTCTCTTCCTCGCTTTGCTGAGATAGTGTATGGGGTGAGAGGGGAGCGTGTGTGTGTGTGTGTGAGAGAGAGAGATAGCACTGCAATAATAGAAACAAGGCACTGCCTCTAAAGATAGGCACTCCTCTGAGTCATTTACCATCCATGCTTCAGACTGGAGCAGCTCTGCAGAGATGCGGTACAGGGGCAGGAAGATGGCATGATTTCAGCACTCCCCTCTCTCTTCCACCTGCCTCTGCACAGCTAGCGGGAGAATCCTGGGAGCAGCTCTGCTGCAGGACTGAGCAAGGTGGGGGCAGCTGAGCACACGCTGCGGGCTGTAAGTATGCATGCTCTGCTAATCAGCTGGGCGAGCCGGATGTGGCCCCTCGGGCCCAATTTTGCCCATCCCTGCCCTAGAACCATGACTTCTCTGGCTTAAAACCTACATAGAAAACAGGGATTTAGAGAACCCTCCGCCCTCCCAAAAGTTCTTGCATTTGCCTTTCTGTTGCCTCCATTCTACCTTATGCATTGGCGAAGGGCTCCACAATGGGGCCCTCCTGCTGCTACTGGAGAAGGAGAGAGAAACAGCAGAGGCTCACACATAGATACTTGAAGCTGAAAGGGAAACTAACAAGACAACTCAAAGTAACAGGTATGTGTGATTTCTCCTGCTGGTGCTGCCTTTACCTGGCAAATCCCAGTTACAGGGGTCATGGAACACAGATTGGCTGCTTCTATTTTGTTCTATCAAAACAGTGAAATCTCTAGGTGAATGTGGGAGGTAAGATCAAAGAGACTCTCCTCTGAGTCCCTGGGCTTCTGCCAGCCTTAAGGGAAAAGCCTCTTCAGAACAGGCAGATACGGGTGAAGCTTTTTGTGTTTTATCCAATATAAAGGCCCCTCTTTTCTTCTCTCCATCAAATAACACACAGTCATTCCTAGTCATTCCTCAGTACTTGCTAAAAGTGAGTGGTGGACATGGGGAAGACACTAGGTAAGAGTAGAGTCATATGGTGAGCTCAGACCATAAACTGTCTGAGGAAAGACAGCGTACACCAATCTACTGCATTGGTTTGTGAGATGAATTCACTTCCTCCCCAGGTGCTTTTGCTGAGCTAGGCAGCAAAAACCTATTGGTTCAGTAATCTGGCCTTGCCTCATTGGTGTGGAGAAGGGGTGGGAGGGAGAAGGTATGAGATCAGTGGTAGAATATTTTGGCTTAGAACAGGCGATAAGGTGTCATGGTGTTTCCTTGGAGTGGATAAAATCTGGTATAGGGGTCCTGAAATGTCTGAGTTGAAAAAAGTTTCTCTGTTGCCATATATCTGTATTGTGGCTGCTGAGAGCAACCACTAAATGCAGAATTGGAACCTCTCTTAGGGGTTTGCAGCTGTGGTGACCTTGCTGCTTTACTTTCTTCCTTCCTGCTACCTTTTTTGGTGGGCTGTAGAACCACATGCCTACCTCAGCTGTCATATCCAGGTTAAGTGGCTGTGTTTGCTTCTGTCAAGCTGGCACATGTTTCTGTGATGCGATCTTTTATTAGATTAGACAGCATCCATTGGCTTTCCAATCCCTTAGCTTCCCTGGAAATTTTCCTCTGCTCCAATGCTGTTCCTGTTCTGTCTGGCTGCATATCAACTGTTCCCTTTTTTAGCTTTTAGCTTTTAGTTATGGATGATTTGAGATGGTGTAGGGTGGTATGGAAGTATTTAGAACCACACAAGCTATGTTGCCAAAAAATGGTCTTGGTTTCTTTCTTTCTACGTCTACACTGCAAGGTTTTTGAGCAAAAACGGCGGTTTTTGTGCAAAAACCTGCGGAGCGTCCACACCTCAAATGCGCTTTTGCACAAGTAAATCAGCAATAAAACGGCAGAAGAGAGGGCTTTTTCTGGTGCAGGTAAACCTCCTTTTACGAGCCATAACTCCTTTTTGCGCTACAGCTATTGCGCAAAAAGGCAAGTGTGGACACTCTACAGGGGTTTCTTGCGCAAAAAGAGCCTATACGAGAAAGCGCAGGTGCTCTGGTGTTCTGCGAATGGCCATCAGAGCTTTCTTGCGCAAGAATGTCCATGCAGTATGGACGCTCTCTTCCGCAAAAGCTCATCGGAAAAGCGATGCGCTTTGAGGTGTGGACGTGCTCTTGCACAAGAAGCTTGCAGTGTAGATGTAGCCTCTGGTAACTAACTCCTTCCTCTCCTAAACTTGGATGGTTCAAGAATTCATCTCAGAAGACACTAGATTCCCCTACACACTCAACTATATAAATTAGCTGTAGGTAATTACCTTGATAAAGGTCTATAACATCATAGACCTTTCTCCTGATGTGGAGAAAGTAAATAAGGAAACGTTATTTATTCCTTCCCATAACACAGTTTCAGCAAATGAAATTGATAGATAGCAGGTTTAAAACACACACACACACACACACACACAGAGTATTTCTTCACACAACACATAGTCAACCTGTGGAACTCCTTGCCAGAGGATGTTGTGAAGACCGGGACTTTAACAGGATACAAAAAAAGAACTAGATACATTTATAGAGAATAGATCCATCAATGGGGCTATTAGCCAGGATGGATAGGAATGTTATCTCTAGCCTCTGTTTGTCAGAAGTTGGTAATAGGTGACAGGGGAGGGATCACTTGATTATCTGTTCTGTTCATTCTCTGTGGGGCTCCTGGCATTGGCTACTATTGGAAGACACAATACTGGGCTAAACAGACCTTTGCTTGACCCACTATGGCTGTTTTTATGTTATGTTCTGCTTCTAATCACCTCAGAGCAGGACTTCGTAAACTGTGGCACACATACACTGCATGCGGTTACATGAGACTGCTGAATTTTTCAGTGGTTACACGTTTAGACACCGGCTCCCCACAAGCACCAGCTACTGCCTGCCCCCCTGCATCCCACACTACTGCCTCTGTATCAGAGGCAGCAGCATGGAAGGGGGAGAGGCAGGTGGCTCCACGGAACTGGTATGCACAGGGAGCCGGCTTGAAAGATAGATTCTTGCACGTACCACCTGCCCCGCCCTGCACTGCTGCCTCTATGGGAAGCAGCAGTGGTGTGGGGGGGACTGACCAGAAGCTGGCTCCCCATGGGCACCAGCTCTCCCCGGCCCCCCCGGCCTCTGTCTCTAATACAGAGGCCACAAGGGTGAAGTTGCATGTAGTTAGGATTAACCAGTGAGGCTGGGTTTATCAGTTAATCATGTAAACGACTATATGCTAACATCCCCAGTGTCTGCACTCCCAGAAGGGATGGGGCCGTGGGCAGAAGGGGTGCGATGAGGGCAGCTAGCCTTTAGTGCCATCCGGAGCACACTACCCCAGGGGCGCGGGGCTCTGACTGGCCAGGCCCCAGGGCAACTGCCTCCTTCCTCCCCCTTTCCCCTGGTGGGGCCTGAGTATGCAATAAAAAAAAATGTTTGGGAACCTCTGCTCTGGAGGCAATTCCTGACTCACCCTGTAAAGTCTATAGAGCTATAAAGTCTTTTGTTTTCAGTCTGTTCATGGAGCTGCCAGTTTAACACAGGCTTGAAGTCTGTGTAAATGACATATTGGGGCGCTTGATACTAATTCCAGGGTGGGGGTGTGAGGAGTGCTGATGTTGCCTTGACCTTTTCAGAAGACCCAGCGGTATTTTGCAAGGGTGTAGAGACCTCTGCTCTCCCACACATCGGGGCTGTTGAATTCAGGAGACAGAACTGGACTCCCAGGCAGAGGCTGACTCATTGTTTGTCACCACTTGCTAATCCAGCTGAGATCATATTAATGGTTTGCAACAAAGCAAGTGCCCTATCAGAGGGGAAATGTCATTGGTTCAGAAAGAGTGGCAGGAAAGAGGTAAAGTCTGTGAGGAAGGCTGTGGCATTGTCCATCCTTGAACTCCTGGAGCTTCTTTCTTTTATCCTCCCACCTCCAAGCCTCCTATACAGTCATGTACATGAACCAAGGGATTATTTGAGGTTTGGCTAGGTAGGCGCTGTCTCCGTTTGGAAAGCTATTCTGTGCTGCATAGGAATGGATTCTTTGACATGACAAGACCTCTTAGACAAGAGGTTGTCACATTCCATGCCTTAACATTGCCTTACATTCCATCCAGTGTTCATTGAATCCAAAAAGCAGAGAGCTCACTTTAGCTCTGTTCCCCCTCCCCCCCATTACGCCTCTTTTCCTGCCCTTGCCCAGGAACCATTATTACGAGTGAGATGCTTCGTTTGTTCACAGCTCCTTGCAGAGTCCCTTCATGTTCTCCAAGCACAAGCCAGAAGAGTTGGGGTCAAAAAGAGCAGTGTGAGGTGAGGTGTTCCTCACCTCTGTTGAACCACTTCTGCCTTGCCCTGTCACTGCATAGCTCTGACACCTATCTGGCATGGCAGTAATAGGCCATCAGGATCTCTCTTTCCATGTCCTGCATCCCTTTGCTGGAACTCTGAATCTGTAACCTCACAAGAGAGGCAGTAGTTCAATGATATGGAAGACACAATTGAGATTACAAGAACTTGAGGTCTCAACTATTCTCTCCAAACTGCCCTGACTCAGGTAAATGTTTTGCAGAGAGGCCCGTTGAAACATTCACTCCCAGAGGATCTCTTTGCCATTCATATTTCCCAACACACAAATAGTGTATGTACAGCGGTGCTCTCAGGCTGCCTACTTTACACTGGCCTATGCTAATTCTGATATTTCTCTTGCATCACAGTCTCTGAAGGAGGCAGGGAATATATCAGTTAAACTAGTTTTCCTGTAGGGAGAATACCTTGTTCCCCTCCAGCCTTCCTATAGTTTTCCTGTAGCTTCAAAGACTTCAGCCTAGGGTACAAGCTGGTTCTTCAAACTTCCCTCCCTCTCTAAAGATAAGAATGCTAACTAGTACAGTAAAAAGGCCTCCATTGTTACCCCACTGCCCAGCCCAAGGCCAGGCCTGCAGCTGTAACTCCCATTGCTTCTGATAAGGTCAGTCTAACCTTTCTTTTTTTTGACAAGTCGCAATAGATTAATTGATTTGTGAGGGAGGGAACGCTAGCTGGGCCCTTAATTTTTTTTTTCTTCTTCTGAAGTAGTCTTTGCTTCTCTTGACCCTGCTAATGATATCTGGCTGAGGTCATCTCAACAAACACCAGAAATCCTCCCCACTTCCTTCTAGAGGACTTGCTGCTGTGTAAAAAAAAATAGTCCCTCATTCAGAATTAAGCTTTCCTGACCTCAGCTATTACTACTTTCTTGACTGGGGAGGGGAAAATATCTTGTATCCACCTGTCCGTTAATGCTCTCAAAACTAAGTTTGCCTCTTTTTGTCTGTTTAGCAACTACAAGCTGCCAGCTGATAAAGCAAAATGAATGTTCTTCGCTTCCAAAATGGACTCCATCATGGCTGTCTGTTCTCTTGAAATATTTGACTACTGAGCTAGAGGGAGACTTTCCAACAGCTTCTTCTGTATATTGAGAGTCATCTGTTCTGAAAACCTATAGATTCTGCTGATAAGAACCTTGCAGGGGGAAAAAAAGAGGGGGTAAGTGGGAGGTATTATTGTGCTGGCTAGCCAAAAGAAGCCCAAGCCTGTTATGTTTCTTGAGAAAGGTTAAGACTCCCAATCTCTTGTTTCCAGATTCCTTCAGTCTCCTACTCTGGAGAACTATTGGGTTGCGGGAGGTGGGGGGATGGAAAAATACTACTTCTGGGCCTCCTTCCAGTCTTGAGGTTATGTCACAGTTTTTAGGCTTTGTCTACACTCAGAACAGTAAAGTGCTGCGGCATGATCATGGCAAGAGTTCAGGGGAGGGAGTACTCTAGGTAAACCACCTTTTTTAGCATTCTAGGTAAACCACCTCCACAAACAGTCACTAATAGCCGTGGCACCCTGTTTATATTGGCATTTTACAGCACTATAATTTGATGCACTTGGGGGGGGGCTGTTTTTTCTCACCTCTGAACAAGCTTACAGCGCAGTAACTTGCCAGTGTAGATAAGCCCTGAGTTCTGTCCCCTCGAGATTAAAACATACACAGTTCTTTCTGTGGCATTTACTCATTCATTGTCACAAAGAAAACAGGCAAAATGGTGAAGTAGCATTTAATATACAAGAGACATAAAATACTGTAACATGACCAATATTCTAGAAACCCGTAACTACATGTGTCCGTGTTAACTTGACATCAACAATAAAAATTTCAGCCTCAGGTATATTTCCAGTTCACTATCATGCCTTTCCTTTTGATCTAATACTGACCATCAGAAGTTGGTCTGGATTTTTCTGTTACAAAATTGACCATGAGAATCCTATTTAAGGCGGGATGACGTGGCAGTAATTCTGTATTTGGACCATTGTGAAGTCTTGGGTTCCTCTTGATAGGAAGTGGAGATAAGTCGCTGGAACTATTGTCGAATCAGATTATTGGTGAACAAAAGCAAGTCTTTGGCTATGCTCTACTATCTTGGAGTCTGTTTCAAAAAATGCACAAGCAGTCCTGCCCCACTACCCCCTAAAGAGGACAGTGAAAATAATAATTTTTTAAAAACATGTTTTATTCCCAACAATGCTGCACTGCCTGAGAAGGGATTTCAGCTGTTTCAGACAGGTCTTTCCCTGCAATGTTAATGGGCCAGAAGCCTACAGCTGTACTCTGTCTGCTCCCAAGCCCACCCACCTGAAGCACTGGACAAATCTTGCCCCCATGCCCCCAAAAGCCTCCCTCCTCCTTGTGGGTTGCCTCCTATTCCAAAGGATCTCTTTTGGAGCCTTACTGCATACAGGCACAGATAAGGCTTCAGAAGGAGGTTCACTCCGGCAGGCAGGATGGGTCAGGAGAAATGCTCTTTCTGAGAGAAAAATTCAGGTCAGTGCACTAAAACACAGGGCTCTGAGAAGGGTGCTTTGAATGCAGGGAAATCCATTGTTAGGAGACATTGCTCAGTACTGCCTGCTTGCCTGCCTGTGGGAGGAGTCCCAGGTTTCTCTTTCCTGAGTAGAGAAGTCTCCCTGTGTATGCAGCAGATGGTCTGAGCTGCAGTGCTGTCCTCTTGGGAGGGGAGTAGTTCTCTTAAGTGTCTAGACCCTGATGCCCAGATGGAGAAGCCCTTCCGTAGACTGGTTCCCGTCCTCTTTATGCCAGACTGCCCTGAAACTTTTGCAGCTGCTACTACAGATCATGAGCAACTCGTGCATTAGGTGCTCTCCAAATACAAATTGAAATATGATGATACAAAGTGTTAATGGCATGATGGTTTATAAAATAAAGGGGAAGGCTGGGGGAGGAGGATGGCATGTATATGTAGGGTTTCAAATTATCCTATAACAGCTCTTATAGTTACTTGTAATTGTCTTTGTGGAGGTACCTCTTTGGAAGAGTTTTCTAACTCTCCTTTATTTTAGAACTGTATGAAAGCTCTAACTTGGTGTGTTTGGGCCTGAAAGGGTGAGATCTACTGTATAGTACTGGATGTTGAGAGAGATCAGGGTATTCAATCAAAATTATTTTTAGTCCCCAATAGAAACAGAGGATTTTGACCAGTATTGGGCACATCTCCCCTAAAGCTGGCACTCAAATATACTCCTTTTTTCTGGAAAATCTCCTCTCATCATTCAGGATCCCCAGAAAGAATTTTTAAATACACTCCTCTGAGATATGTAGAATATCTCAACCTACCAGTTAGTCCATTCAACTTTAAATATCTTCATTTTGCAATGGAAAGACTTTTTTTTTTGTAGCCTTGCAATGTGGCTTAGCATTGTCTCCCGCCAATTGAACTTTTCTCTAAGGCTACGTCTAGACTATGGACCTTACAATGACACGGCTATACTGTTGCAACTGTGCCACTCTAATGTCTGTTCTCTGCCAGTGGGAGAGAGCTCTACCACCAGCATAATTAAACCACCCCCAACGAGTGGCAGTAGCTGTGTTGGTGAGAAAGCAGCTCCCACCAATATAGTGCAGTCCACACAGGTGCTTTTGTCAGTGAAACTTACATTGGTCAGGGGCAATGATCCCGCTAATCTTTTCTGCATCCATGTACGGACTAAATTTTTCTGTGTGCCCCGAGGCATATACAAGTGTGCACCACCGATAGAAACACAAACCTAGCTGTGTAATCAGGTAGGTAGCATTTGAATTTCTCCTAAGCAGCTGGACAAGCACGCAGCTTACACAGAACACTGGTCGGGGGTGTTTTCCAGACCCTTGACTGACAAAAGTTTTGCTGACAAAAATTCTATCTAAACAAAGCCTTAGTTAGGATGATTCTGATAACCGCAGAAGAAGGCATATGCAAATCCCAATATCTAGATCATGGGTTCCCAAACTGGGGGGCGTGCCTCCTTGGGGGGCATGAAGAAATTCAAGGGGGGGCTCAAGGTGACCCAGCCCCCCGTCAGTCCCCAAGTTTTGCTGCTGCGGGGCGTGAGGGTTTCTCAAAAATCAAAAAGGGGGCGTGATGCCGAAAAGTTTGGGAACCACTGAGATAATCTGCTGCCTTGATTCCAGGCCATATAGACAGCTTATAGGGATTCTCAAAAGAGTAGACTCAGGTTTAGGATTAGCTCCAGCAAGCATTCCCTAACCTTTTCATGGAATCTAGTACACCTTAGGGTTGTGAGAGTAGTTGAAATCTATAGGACTTATTGCGATACCCCACTGTTAATGGGCAGCACAACTTGCAACCTAAACATATTCCTTATCTGTAAGGGATCACCAATAGGAGTCCTTGCACAGTCAGATCACAATCCTCCCAGCAGGTTCTTCCATCTCGGGGGGGGGGCGGGGGGCCGGTTCCAGAAACCATTCCGTTCCAGAGGAGAACCATTAATAGAAATACTAAAGGTGAAAATAACCATGGGTGTTTTTCTGACAGGCTGTGAAATCCACATATGGACTCGTGCTTGTCTGGGGGGAAATGGCCAGCCATAGAGAGGAAGATAAATATAAATTGGCTGGAGTTGAGGGTTATTGGGAATGCTGTGAGACATCTGGTTCCCATCTCCTATTCTCATTCTGTCCTGATTCAAAGTGCCAACTCGCAGCAGCAACTTATGCAGATTGATGAGGGAGACACGGAGCACTCCTGAGAACAGAGGCATCTGATATTGGGCTGAACAGCAGAAACTTCTAGTTTTAGCCACTTACATAAAACTCAAACTCAAACCATTTGGTTGAGTTAACAACCTTTGCCCTCAGAGGGAATGTGAATTAAATGACCAGGTCCTTCAAATCATCTTTTGGAAATGGGGAACTTCATGGATCGATTCATTTTCTCTGAGTAGGGGGAAAAAAAGGAGAGCAAGGATAAAATTGAGAGCAAGGAAAATCAATGCATTCTCATTCAAGTGCTCTGATCTCTGATGTGTGCCTTTCTTTCTTTTCCAGTTCTTGCTCAGATAGCCAGAAAAATCAGAACAGAGAAAGCCATACTACTCCTGACAGCTCCTTTTTGATCCCATGGGCCCTCCTTCTACAGGAACCTGGAAATGCCATTTTGGTTCCCCTAAGATTGTGCCCTCACTAGATGGTCTGCTGACTTGAAATTCAATCAGATCTTGACATCTTGAACTCAAGAGGGTAGAATTTGGATGCCTTCAGTTTGTGGCTTTATTCCTTCAAACCTAGAAGGATGTTGTCTGAGATATTTATGCAGTTAGCATACTTCCAGGAAATGGGGTCCAGGCATGGCATCTGTTTTAAAAGTTTATCAAATTATTGCCTTACTATCTTATTTGATGATTTCATCAAAGAGCTAAACGTTTAAGTGTTCTGTGTGATCAAATAGAAGTTTTAGGGGCCCATAGCCTATAAAGGGAATCTGATATCCTGTCTTCAGGTTTTCCAAGGCAGTAACCAAATTTTTTTCTGCCCACTTTTAAAGGTCCCAGTTGGATGTTGGAAATTGAATTTGGCCCTGAAATGTGTTCACACCTTTTATCCCACGAAGTAGGTACTTCAGCTGGCACAAGAATTCTTCCTTAAAAATAATCCTTTTATCGTGTCATTTGAACTATTTCCTTCTATTCAAGGAGGTCACGTTGCATTTGATTGGAAGGTGAGCAGTCTGCTGCTAGTGGGACAGAACAAAGACACTCAGAAAGACATGGAGGGGTGTTTTTGTTTTGTTTTTTGATCATAGGCAGAAAATAGCAATGGCAGAGCTGCAAAAGCCACCATATTCAAGTATCTGTCATGAGTATTATTGGAGGTCTGGTAAAACTCCTTCAGGAAAATCGGGTGAGTCAAAGAGGAGTCATTTTCCACTTGAGGAGCTGAATGAAACACAGCCTTGTGAAGTAATCTGCAGAGCGGGGACACAGGGATCTCTTCATTCATTTGTACGATGCTGTCAGGTGGGCGTTTCTTCCATCAGTGATGTGGCATCAGCTCCTGCAGGATGCCATCCTGTCTTGACCCCTTTCCTATCATCTTCCTCCCCCAGACTAGGGATGTTAATGGATAGCCAGTAAGCCTCATCCATTAAGGCTGCAGCAGCCACCCACTCATCATGGACAGGGGGCTTCTGCAGCCTGCCTGTGGTGGGAAGGCAGGGGAAGGGGGGACACTCCAGCCCAGCCTACCCATTTAGTCAGTTAAATGGTTAAGCTTAATGTTTAACTGGTTAACTAATTAAATGGGATTTTACATCCCTACTCCAGACAGACGGTGTTCTTCCTTCTGAGTGGTAAAGATTTAATGCTTTTTTGGTTACATTTTTAGATTTGCTTGCTTCATGGCTATTCTGCAGTTGTGGAATAGATCCTTTCAGTGTCATGAGCAGTCTGCTTATGCCAAAAAGGAGCTGTGGGAATGGTTATTCAGCAGTGTCCATTCAGACTCATGAACTTATGTATGAGAGGACGGCATATTTGCAGCTTCAGAGCACAATTCTGGAACGCTAGCAAGTCAGAGGAGTGAGGCAGCCGCACCACTCATAACAAATAAGGTTGTGATAGTCGGTACTTGATCTCACTCAGGGTATGTCTACACTGGAGAGGTTTTTTTTGAAAACGGCCATTTTTCCGAAAAAAACTTCACTTATGTCCACACTTCAATCACATTTTTTTGAAAGAACGGAGGGGTTTTTCTGATATTGGTAAGCCTCTTTCGACAAGGAAGAAGCCTTTTTCCGAAAGAGCTCTTTTGGAAAAAGGCATGTGTGGACAGGGAAGAGGGACTTCTTTTGAAAGAAGAGGAAAGAGGAAAAAGCACAAGTGCCCTGGTGGCCACTCCATCCATAGTAATCACAGCTTACATGTGAGATAGCATCAACACTGAATGGATGCTATCTTTTGAAAAAGCAAATCGCTTTTTTGATGCGCTTTTGCTGTGCAGACGCTCTCTTTCGGAAGAAGTTTTTTGTATGATCTCTTCTGGAAAAGCTTCTTCTGAAAGAAGCCTTCAGTCATAGAAGACATAGCCCCAGATTCTTAAAACTGAAACTTCCACACTCAGAACAAGCTGTCTCTAAAACTAGAAGCACACTCATTTATCTAAACACAGTCTGCAACCTAAGGTGTGACTGGGCAGCAGTTACACCAGAACCACTACTATTTATAGTAACCTTCAGAGTAAGATGAGGAAAAGAAGTTTACATATGAAACTGTGGGCAAGGTGAGGAATTAGGGGCAAAGGAGATTAAAATGGGAGGAAGTGAGGGAAGGAGGGAGCGGGTGATGTGGTCTGATAGGCAGGCATGGAAGATAATTCTGAGTAGCTGCATTTTGGTCAGTGAGGACAGAGGAGGATATCCACAATCTCACCAGCGACGCTGTCTGCTGGTTGGAGAGTTTGGACATCCAACTTTGATGAAGAAATATAGCATTGAACATGACATTCGAAAGGAGAGGAGCCCAGGCATGGACAAGTGTTTTGGCCTTTAGGACAGCAAAAGGTCTGACTTTCTAAAAGATCTGGAAGCAGGCTCAGGAGCTTGTAATGACCTGGCTGTATGGCCAGGGGAAAGCGAGAGAGGCTGAGCCTGGTAGATGATGATGGTGGTGTTAGCTGAAGTGGAGGAAGGCAGAAGAGGATGGGAATTATCTGAATGCTCCCTTACACCTTCCTTTTATAAAAAAGTTAAGTCAGCCCTCATGTGAACTTAATGTGATGAAAAGGAGGGAGACAAAGAGGCTTTAAATCAGAAGTGGGGAACCTTTTTTAGGTTGGGGGCCACTGACCCACAGAAAAATCATTTGGGGGCTGCACACAAGAGAGAAGCAGTCAGTCAGTGGCCCCCAGCTGAGAAAGAGAAAGACACTCCCCACATTCCTCTCAGACACCAGAGCCTAGCGGGGCCCAGCTTAGTAGATTTTGTGTGGGGCAGCAGAGGACTGGAGTGCCTGCATGGGCTGGGGGTGGGGTGGGGGACAAAGAGGGGACACTGAGCCTTGGTGGTCAAATCCCACATCTGGCTCCCAGGCCTGAGGTTCCCCACCCCTGTTTTAAATGATGGTAAATCCTGTATTGTCGCCAGTAGGTAGGAAAGACACAAGCTTAGCTGCACAGCTTTAATTAGCCATGGCTGTCCTAAGACCCAGTTCTTAAAAAACATTGATGGAAGCTTCCCAGTGGCAGTCTCTTCACTTCCTGCTGCATATCATTTAGGATGTTCTGAGGCAGCGGGGCAAAGCTTTCAGCCTTGCCTGGATCTTCTCAGTCCATTTCCTGCCCCTGCTAAGTCCTGGCTTTAGCATATTAACCTACAGTAGGGGGGACTTGTTCTCTTGATTAGGTCGCAGACGTTTCACAGCTACCTTGAGGACATTATCAACTACCGCTGGGAACTGGAGGAAGGGAAACCCAATCCCTTACGGGAATCCACTTTCCAAGAGCTACCACTGCGCACCCGTGTGGAAATCCTGCACCGCCTCTGTGATTACCGGCTTGATGCAGATGATGTCTTCGACCTCCTCAAGGTGCTTTGGGCCACAGCAGCGGTGGGATGGGGAAAACTGCAGCTACAGGGAGCTAGGAAATCTATGGAGCAATAGAGGGAAATGTTTGCCTTCATGGAGGCTGTTTTTCCTTTTTCATGCCATTCCACATCAGCCAGTCTCCAGAGACAGGGTTTTGCGGGTGCCACTGTGGCATTTCTAGTCTGCCAGTTTAGGGAGCAAGAAGAGGCTGGGGATTTGAACGGTAGCTTCTCTTTAAGGTCCTTTATTCTCTTTGTTTCCATAGCCAGCTTTGGGAATATGGGTGTGTGGGTCTCCCCATTCTCTCTCCTATTAATGTTCAAAAGTTTGAGTTTGTTCCAGTTTTTTAGCCCCAGCCTCTTGGTGAGGGACCTAGGTTTCCCTTTTTTGGTATTTTACAGGTTTGGAGATGTAATTGTCATCAAAAAGAAATGTTTTTAATATCAGATTCTTGGCGCTAATGCAGTGAAATAGTCGTGCTTTTTCAACCCCTGGGGACCAGGGTTGTGTTGAATTACAAAGGATCAGAGCAAGTGGTAGGGTCTTGGTCATGGATGTATTTACCACGCAAATGCCTCTATGTAAATTGGCCTCATTGGCTGTATCTACAAAGACCATGACTTGAATATGTGGCAGTCCTTCCAGGGTATTGACAGCACCGTGGGAGTGAGGAGTGCAGTTCTGTCCTGCAGCAGTGCCCCTCCCTTCCCTCATTATTAATGTGTACTGGGAGAGCTGTATGTGGGAAGTTTCCACAGTGCCTCCCATACTCTGCAGGGCTAATTAGACCTTCACTGTCACGAGCACCAAAAATGAAATATTAAAACTAAAGAGAGCATGCAAATTAGAAATGCCAATCTAAATCTCTCCCTAGGTGGAGAGGGAATGTATTCTTTTCTCTAGAGTAATATCTTCCCAGAACTGCATCAGAACAGATGTGTAGTGCGGGGTGTTTGTGGAGGGATGTCAGCATGTTTTGAGTGACAGTGCGGCTGTTTTTCAACTTGTCACTGTCTCTCTCTGCATGCTCCCAACTGAATGCAGGGCTTGGATGCAGACAGCCTCCGTGTAGAACCGCTGGGTGAGGATAGCAATGGCGCCCTCTATTGGTATTTCTATGGCACGCGTATGTACAAAGAAGAGCCAATGCCGGGGAAATCAAATGGAGAGCTGGCTTCAGACAGGTAACAACAACTTCTAAGTTTTCCTAATTTCCACACACGTCGGGCAAAAAAAGAGGGAGAAGAGAGCAGGGCAAGTGGAGAGGAATGGACTATGCAGCAATAAACCTCAGTTCAGTAAAATCTGTTTGGCTTCTGCTGTTGCTGGGAAGGTGACAGTGGCCTGCCAGATACACCAGTAACTAAAGCTGATGCAAGGCAATTAAATCCACGCATTGCCTTCATGGCACTACAAACATTTGCCAGTAGATAGGTACATTCCTCTGCTACTACCACCACATGCCAAGTTATCTGTCCTTTGGAGTAACCCTGCCGGGGGGAGTCCAACCGCCCTCCCTCCACCCTCCTTCCCCCGCCCACTTGGCTGCTGTATTTAATCCCTGCCTTAGTTGGGCCCATAGCAGCTGTTCTCTGCCCCTCCTCCCCTGCCAGCCACAGTTCCTTTCTTCAGTAGATATTTTCTGACCTTTCTTTGTGTTCCAGGGGAAGTGGTGCCCAGACGAATACCCCAAATGTTCCTGGGAAAACAGGCAAGAGACGAGGGCGACCCCCAAAACGGAAAAAACTGCTGGAGGAGAATCTGCTGAGGTAAGGAAAAAGGTGTTCCTGGAATGGCTGTGCGAAATACTTTCATCTAAGGAGGAAAGTTGGCTAGTCTTTCTTGGCATTGATAGTGCTGATATACCTTTCCGGGCCTCCCACTGATATTGAAAATCTCCCCTCTCCCCCCATGCCCCAGTTGTGTTTTTCAATTTGGGAGTCAAAAGATAATTCTCCTTGCACCCATATCCCCTGAAGCCATGATCTCAGCTCATCTTGCACAGACAGGCTTGGTTATCACTTGGGTGAGGACTCTAAGGTGCTGCAGAAGTAATGTGGATAAAACAGTGGATGCTGTTCTGACCACTACGTCTCTACTGCTCCATTTGATCTACATGATACTAGGGGGCACATTGCAGCTAGAGAGAGTCTATTTAGATGCTATTTTAAGTCCCGCTTACTTAAAATCGTTACAGATCTCCTGGCACTATTCACAAGAGTAAGGATGCCATCCTGGTCAAATTCCAGTTTGGCCAGTTCCATAATTTTTCTTGAAGTTTCATGTTAATAGGATATTTCTCACTTCCTGTATAAAATTTGTATGCTGTGCATTAAACAGCTGTTGCATTCCTCCCCGGATGTGGCTGCAATTCAGTGGCTGATGAAGTGGTTTGTGTATGTTTTTATGTCATTACCTGTGTGTATAAATTGCCTTCTTCTTTATAGGGAAAAGGCTGAAGAGAACTCGCTCGTGCATGAGCCACAGATGAAAAATGGTAAAGACATTTCAGGAGGGTGGAAGGAATATGATCTGCAATTGCAATTTTAAAACCATCCAAAGTTGAGAGAGACAAGATTCCCCAGGAAGGAGGAGGGCCTCGATAGTGAGAGGCTCTCTGGAAGCAGTGCCCTGTGTCTTTAGCTTGGTTGGTTCTGATTGTATTTGGCACAAGCAGTTAAAAGAAGTAGTCTAACTTATTCCCAGGAGCCTAGACAGCTAAATGTTTCCTGTATTGCAATGCGCTATTTTGGGATGAAGAGTGACTAATGAATTAGGTTATTGTCAGGGAGGCCTGAGTTTGGAATAAGCTTGGGAAGGAACTCTTCTCTACTCACTCACTAAGATTAGTAGAAATGGACTATGTATGGACAGATACTCTCCTGAGAAGGGGTGAGCACACGCTATGTGGAAACACATCCTGTTTGTGATAGGTGCCTTTTGCCCTCTCTGTGAAAGGGAGAGAGGCATGAGGGTGGGTAGCACTGTAGGAGAACAACGGAGCCTTCTTGCCTATCTCCCATCTAGTGTCAGGTGGTATACACGATCAGTACGATGGAAACCAGGAATTAGGGAAATCTATGTTCCAGGTCCTTCCTCAGGAGGCCTTGACCCACAAGGAGTTAATAATAGGAGAGGAGAAATGCCAACATACTGTGTTAGTTTCTCCAAATGGCCTGGGAGGGAGACTCATTTCTCAAACATGAGAATCTGCTGGTCTGGGTATTTGTTCTGGGTTAGTCCTTCCCACTCCACCAAGATGGAGGCAAGTCTGGTTTGGTTTCCTCTACCCCTTTTTCAGAGTTCAGCTTTCCTCTGGACTGCTGCAGTTCCATCCTTAGCCTTCAAGAGAGAACTTCCGAAGCTGAAACCCCACATAAATAGAAATGTGGTAGGTTCATAGGATGGATGTTTTCTACTGGTTTGTTTAGTTTCAACTTTAAAAGTGATCTCCTGAGTCAAAGTGCTGTGCTGCAGCAGTCCAGCAGGGGGAGTCAGAGCAGCTGTAACCCATAAGTAGTGTCCAGACCTAGCTGATGCCCTCCATTATGAGAAATAAATTACAGTCAAGGAGATCAGTTCTCCCTTTCCCTCCTTGTCCTTTCCTCCCAGGAGCTGCTGGATAGTCGTGGTTGTGGTTTTAGGGTGGATTAAGGTAATAATGGCATTTCATCCAAAATATTCCAAGTGCTGCCATCATTTTTACTTCCCATCCCAGCGTACAGTGCTCTGGAGTGTGTATTACTTGCGCTAGCGGTCATGGTAATGCTCTTGAGAGAGCTTTGAGTGAAGCCATAACTATGCAGGTCTTCCTGTTACGTACACGAACGATTCTTCTTGCTTTTTCCTAGACCATGAACTATGTCTCCTAGGGGTGTGTACACAGACAAGGTCTGTCTTTCTTCCCTGGTTCAGGAAGAGAGGGCATGGGTCAAAGGGAAGCCATCAACAATACTTATTGCAGAGATAATATCCCTGTATGTTCTTGCAGGGTCCCAGGGGCCAGGCCGTGGGACATGGTGGCTGCTGTGTCAGACAGAAGAGGAGTGGAGGCAGGTCACAGAGAGCTTCAGAGAGAGAACCTCCCTAAGAGAACGGCAGCTCTACAAACTCCTGAGTGAAGACTTCCTGCCTGAGATTTGCAACATGATTGCCCAGAAGGTGGGTGTGAGCGCATAAGGGTGTGGAGGTGACAGCCTGCTTATTCTCTGTATAGTGACTACTTTTGAGTGCAGAGATGCAGGACAGCTGGGAGAGGGCTAACTCCATACAGCCATGGAATGTCCCTGGGAATAGGGAAGGATGTCTTAGCTCCTGCACCAGAGACACTTAGGGATCCCGTACTGCTCAAAGTGCTTTCTAGGGACCATGTAAACAGGAGCTATTAAGCTTTGTGTACAGGAAGTAGGAATTTTGGTGTTGGAGTGGTGGCTAGAGGTGGGTAGCTGGACTCTGAAGAGTGCTGCCCATCAGATAACTATTTTGAGGTGGGACAAATTTGGAGTCTGAACTTCCTGAGAACATCTCTCTGAAATCAACTCCATAGCCATTCTGAGCTTTTGAGAGGTCTGTATGATGCTTCCCTTATAAAGCTCATAGTAGCTGCCTGGTCACTTCTAATACAAAAATTCCCCTACCAACATTAGTGGTGTGTTCCAATCCATGTCTTTCTTCTCTTCCCTTCTTCCATCTCCACTCCAGGAGAAGCGGTTGCAGCGCACGGAGTTTTCGCCCAGGTGGATGTCTGACCATCAGCCCATCAAGCCAATTCAGCAGGAGGTGAGAGTGTAGTAGTCACAAGCAAGTATCTCTCAGGGAGAAAATAACCCAAATCATAGCTATTTAATGGAGAGGAAAACTTAAAGCATTGATGCTGAAAGAGAGCTTGATAGCAGCCATCCAATTAAACACAAATATGCAATGGCCCCAAAAGAAGCCAATGCAGTTAATGGGCTGCATGCACAGAAGCACCAAATCATGAATCAGTGGAGTACCAGCCTTCCTCTCTAAATCGGAGGCAGCTGCACTCGCAGGTGTGTGTTCACTTGCAGGAACTTCACTACCATAGAAATACTGACAAATTGGAGGCTGTTTGAAGAAAATCTAAATAGGACCTGAGGCTAGAGGGATTGATTTACAAAGGGAAATTACAGAAGTGAAATTGTATGGCTTAACAAAGGTAAAAACTTGAGGCTATGTATACCTGACGGGGAGGAAATAGCAAAGGTGGAGATGAATTCTTTGAGGTACACAAGGGATAATGAGGAGAAATAAGATGAAACAGGGAGAGAAAAATTAGTTTATTGGTTCTAGGAAAACTAAGACTCAGATCTGTTGGGCCATGGAATAATCTCCTAGTGGAGGTGGCAAAAACCCATTACTTGGATCTTTTAAATTAAACTGGACAAAACACTGGAAAACATCCTGCGGGGAACCTCCCACGTGAGTCGGGGGAAAGACAGGATGGGTGTTTTTCGTCTCTTCCATCTCTAATGCCTGTTCTACAAGGGAAGGGCAGAAGGGATGTTGCATGATTCCCCTAGTTAAACACATTAGAAGTAGTTGAATAAATGCAGGGAAGAGCCATTCCTTGTGTTATCTATAGGAGCCCATGCAGAAGGGGATGATGTACTAACGCTGTCAGTGAGTCCAGGGACATTCTCCCGTGCTACACAGAAGCTTACTGTCCATGAAGGGAGAGGACACATTCATACGCAGGCAGAAAAAATCTGAACGTGGGGGCAGAGAAACACAAGGAGCCCGAATGGCTGCTATTTGGTACCATGGGTGCAGAGGGCTATTAATTGCTGCCTATGTGCCAGCCCATTGATTCCAGAGGTGTCGGGGCCATCCCTGCACTGCTTTCTTACTGTGCTTTGGAGCTGGGTGTGCCAGCAGTTGCTGTGTTAGGAAGTCTCGGGGCATTTCTATTTACTGGGAGGGGGAGTCTGTTAGCTGCCCAGCATGACATTGCAGTCACATGGGAGACAGGAAAAGTGCCGGAATGTCTGGTGACCTGTTTGCTAAAGGCAGGGTAGAGGCTGCGTTGGTAAGATTCAGGCACAAAACCTTATTCCAGCGCAGCGTGGCGTTGTGTATGTGGCCTCTTCCTTCTAGCCCCAAGCGCTGGATACTGCTTAAATCTGAGCTGTCACTGCTCTGTAGGCTTCTGACCCTTCTGGGGATTTCTCAACAGGTGGTTCAGATTAACTCCTCATTAAAAACTTTCTGAGTAGCACCCTCATTAAGGAGAAACTGCAGAAATCCTGGCAGAGAACATTCAGGGGATGAGGGGAAGCTGTGCATGAGCTGGGGAGAGACCTGAATATCCTGAGGTGGCCCATTTCAGAAGTCAACCTGAAAGCCTAGACATGGGGGAATCGGTGATGCTCTGTCTCGCAGTGCCCGCGATAGGAGGGAAGGGGGTGGTTACATCAGAACTGCAGAAATTGGGTTTGTTTTATGTGAATTATGGAAAAGCTGGATTTAAAAAAAAAATCCTTTCCAGCTACTGGTTCAGAAAGCTTGTTCTGAGCTGGCATTTCCTGTTCCAACAGGAGTGCAAGGAGACGCCTTCCAACACACAACCAGGCTGCCTGCTTGGGCGTCTGGGGCCTTGATTTCCAAAATGGGCATCCATAGCTCTTGCCGACTTCATTGAAAGTTGCACGTGCTCAGCCCCTCTGAAACGCAGGCCACACTCCATCTAGAACATCTTGGCCCAGTGAGACTGGCAGAGCCACTGGGAACCAATGTTTTTTGGTGGGGGCTGTATGTTGGAATCGCAGAGCTCATTGTGTTGGGTTGGTGATTTCCCTGTTTTCCTCTTAACCCACACCAGATTAGCACCAGATCTGCATTGGGGGCAGGGAGGGGACCATGGGTATCTTTAAAACAGTTGTATGCTCTGTAAACACTGTCTTCTGTCCAATGGAGATTCCAAGTGCACTACGCCACAGGGTCTGGCTCTGAAAGTGGTCTTTTGAACGCTGCAGGCTGGATGTTTTGCCAACACCTTCCTAGGACACATTTATATGCAAGACCATAACTGTTGTGCATATAAATGTGGAGACTGGGAGAAGGGAGGTTCATATTAATAGCTTAGCATCTGCAGAAATGGTGCCCGGTGAGGCACACAGACCAGCTTGGATTCACTGCCATGTGAATAAAAACTCTGGCTGACACATCATAAATAAAATCTGCTATGGACTTGCCACTGGTGGCTGGTCTCCCTTTTGTCTTATTGTCTTTGTACATGTTAGCATGCTAATGACATTAGCACATAACTAACCTGGGAGAAGGCTTGAACCCCAGTGAGGGTACAGACATGCAAGGAGACTTGAGAATCTAAAACTATGGGGCCCAGTCGTGTGTACGCTTATGCATGTGAACAGCTTGACTCACATAAGTAACCCTATTGACTTCAGTGGGACTACTTATACCTCTGCGTTTACATAGGCTCCTGTTTAAAGGATTGGGCCTCTGGTCAGATCACAAAGCCAAGGAGACCTGCCGGTGACAGTAGAAGTTAGATTAGAGAGATGGCCGTGCTTTGATATGGCAGCTAAGAACGTCAGTGCAGTTCTGAACCTCCTACATAGGGACATCGTCCCATGGAACAAGGAGGTGACACTCCCTCTTTCTGCTGCTCTGTTGTGACTGCACCTGGAGTACTGGGTTCGGTTGTGGACATCCTGTGAGTAGGAGGATGTAGACCCAGTGGAGGGGATCCTGAAAAAAGTGGCTACAGTGACTGAGGGCTGGAAGGGTTGACTTGTAAGGAAACATTAAATAAAAAAACCCACAACTAAATGTGTATAGTTTGGTTAAATGCCTGATTAAGAACATACATGCTGGAGTGTCATTGAAAAGGGAAAGAATTTAAGGGGTACGAGAGTGCCACTAAGAGAAAAAAATAATTTTAGATTGAATATTAAGAGAGATCAGCTAATAGTGGGATGTATAAACCCAGGGAATAGCTTCCCTTGGAAAATGACAGGAGCGTTGTTGATTGTGATATTACAGCTGGGCAAAGATCTTACCCTGCAGGAAGAATCCTGTAGTGATTGGGGAAATGAACTAGATCATGTACCAGCTCTAGTTGCGGTGATTCTGTGCTAATTCCCCTAAAGCAGTGGGTCTGGCAGGATGAATTGGGTACCCTAGTCCTTTGGGGATTCCGAAACAAACCACTCCGTGGGTATGGGAAGGCCCAAAGGGTTCGTTGCATTCTGGTCAGAACAGGTGGGGTTTTTTCCCTCTCCGTCTGCATGTTAACGTGGGATATGCTGGTAATGCTGTAAAGCACCCCAGGGCCCTGCGTGAACACCTACCTCTCTGTAACTGTGGTATGAGTCTACTGGTAGGTAGCATGGGCTGAAGAATAATTCCCGCTGGAGGCAGCGGGCAGTGGGGGTTGATCCACCAAGGAGCACTGCCGCAGGACATTGCTAAATAGCATTTCAGGAAAGAAAAGAAAATGTGGAGGCATTTACAATATGGCTGGTTTCATTGTACAATCTTTCAAGACATTTATCAAAGCACCCGCAGGTCCTATTTCCAGGCAGGTGAAAAGGTAAAGCAATAGTGATTGAGGTGCAGGGCTTTTTCTGGGGATTAATGGTGGGCAAGGAAAAGTTGATGGCCTGAGGGCCAGCTGAAGGACCCTAGGTGATCATTAATCTTCAGGAAATGCCTTATACCTAAGTGATTGTTGCTGTTTATACCCTGAGAATGGAGGTGTTGAGCCTATGGGCATATGGGTTATTTCCAAGCGTGATAGTTTCCCTTGGTATGTTCAGGGCATCTGTGCTTTGTAGAACTGTCAGTGGGATGGGAATGTTGATGGATGATCCAAGCATTCAGCTTATAATGAAATCAAGCACATAAAAGTTTTTCCCCTGATGCCTTCCCCCCAGTGCCATATGTGTGCATGGCATTTCACAGACTAATAAGAGGCTGTGGTACCTGCTCTGTAGAATTTACAGTCTGACTGGCTCATACACTCACATAATTACAACATGCCAGGGATCAAGAGGGAAGGAACTGGAAGAGAGGATAAGAACTGTACACAATGGGAGGAGAATACAGCTCATAGCTTCTTTGGCATAGAGATTGTGTGTATTTGTGTTTCCCTCACTTGTTGTGCTTACATTTTTAAGTCTCCTTCAAAGTCAGTCTGTGGCTGATCGGATATGTATCAGCCAGTGCCACCTTGTTGTCTGTGACCATTACAATTTCATACATGGCCTTTTGTCCCAGGCAACCCCAAGTGTACTCAGCAGGATGGAGAAGCAAAGGCGCAGAGAGGAAGAGGAGGAGCGCCAAATCCTCCTGGCAGTGCAGAAGAAGGAGCAGGAACAGCTGCTAAAGGAGGAGAGGAAGAGGGAGATGGAGGAGAAGGTCAAAGCAGTGGAAGGTACCTGTCACTTTGTGTGACGTGGAGGTGGGAACACTGAAAGGGCTCAGATGGGTTGTTAAACTGATTTGAGAGAGATCTTTGGTGCTCCTCCCCCGCCACAGATTCCTTAACATACTTGCAAGATGGAAACAGTGATTGTGTTACCTCAGAAGTGGGTTTGTCATTCTCTGGCCTCTGCTTATTTGGCCACACCTGTATTCCCTTTTCCTTGCCCTTCTCTCTCCTTGTCCTCTTGTACCCCCTCCAACTGTGTCTTCCTCCTACCACTCTGGCTTCATCACCTCCCATAATTCTTCCTCCCTACTGTTATGCTCCTCATGCAGTTCTCTGGCTGTCTTCTGCCTCCCCTCTCGGTGCTTGTGAGGCTCACAACCTGCCCAGTTGGGTTTTCACTGCCTCCCAGCTGCATTCGTTCCATTCTGCCTGAAGCACATAGACCAAAACGCTACAAGTGGAACAGCCTGGCACCATCCCTTTTGGAGGTTCTTCCTCAAAAACATACCTTTGAAGACAAGAATGGTGCCCATGGTGTCAGTGGCAGGGAGGTTGTTCAGAGACATTCATTCTCAGGGTTTTTTTTTCTCTTTTTCTCCCTCCTTAGTTGACAAACTCTAATGTAGCAGTAGATTTGCTTTAGTGTGTGGCACTTCTGGAGCCCTGCTCATCTTTTACTACCTTCACTCCCTGTCACTTTGGCCCTCTAAGAACAATTGGAAAAGGGGTGTGAAGGCTGCCCTCTCGTAGAGCAGTGGTTCTCAATCTTGCCAGGCTATAGGTTGAAACTCTCTGTTCCGGCAACATCTATGGTTCAGCATGATTTTGGTTAGCCGGATGTCCACTTATTGTGGGTGTTGCCAAGTTTCCCACGGTCCTATAAAATTTGTCTACAGCCACTAGTCCTGGCTCTCAGTGTTCTGTGTATCTTTAGTTCTAATGTACCCCTAAATGTCTTCTAAGAGCCCAGTAAGCAGTGGAAGTGTTGGTAATTCTCCTGCGGTAGAGCAAATTCTCTGGTTTGGCACCGGTCAGGTCCCAAGGGTGTTGTGCTTGTATCCCTTTCTGGGATCTGATTTGTCTTGTGCACTCCAAGTTTTACCTTCCTTAAAAACGACATGCTTACAGAATCAAACGTAAAAATAGAAAAGTAGCCCAGCACGCACTGTTACTGGAAAATGGCTTATTTTCTCCTTTTCAGTGTCATGCTTGGATCTGTTTTTCTCTTGTGAGCCTTGTCGGAAGCCCAAGCCCCAGGCAGTGGGGTTGAAGCATGTACTTAGCTTTGTGGGGCCCGCTGTGGCCTGGGGTCTGGGCAGTTGCCCTGCTTGCCACACTCCTAAAGCTGTCCCATGACCCCTCTGGGGATCACAACCCTCAGGTTGAGAAACACTGATCTAGATGAGTTGACTACCCCCGGGAAGGCCTCAGCGTACCCCCAGGAGTACCCTTGTCTGAGAGATGCTGTCACAGGGGACAGGCCTGAGGTACAGAGGCTATAGCAGGCAAATACATCAGAATCTTGTCTTCTTCTACCCTTCTTTGGGTGTTAACTAAGCTTATACCAAAGCAGTGCACTTCCCAGTCTGAAACAAAACACCTGGGTAACCAATTGTCTGATTGCAGACCAGAGGCAGCCTTCAAGTCACTCCTGCCATCCCTGCTACTAACCTCTTAAACCTCAGCAATACAGTTGGTCCTCATAGGCCATTATAATGTCTGCAGTCTCTCTGAGCTACTCAATAGTCCCAGACTGGTAAGTTAAGTGGGAATTTGTCTGGAAACAGGATAGCAACAGTAACACTGCAAAACAACTTGTGTTAGGGTGGAAAGGCAAGTGTGGAGCTCTTGTCTTCTCTGTTTCCCTGCTGCTGCTGTAACCGCCACGGGGTGGATTCGAACCTAGGATTTCTGGACCTTAGCATAGGAGCTCAAAGCCAGCTGGCTCGAGAGCTCCCTTGTTCTTATCTCTGTCTGTAAGTGGTCTAAGTGCCACTACATGGGACAGTGAACCACACTAGGTGTGTGGGTTACACTGCCCTTTCTGAAGGGGTGACAGCATTTACTGGGTACAGCCCTTGGCTGTCAGACCCAACAGCCTCCTGAAACTGGCTGCTAAGCAGCCTCCTTTGTTTTCGTGCATGGTGTTACTGATAAGAGGTAAGAGGGTCAAGCAGGTTTCTTTCTCTCCATGGCAGAACGAGCCAGGAGGAGGAAACTCCGGGAAGAACGGGCTTGGCTTCTGGCCCAGGGGAAGGAGCTTCCCCCAGAACTTTCCCATTTGGATCCCAGTTCTCCTACCAGAGAGGAAAGGAAAACCAAGGATCTGTGAGTACATAGCAGTGTGCACAGGATGCATGTGCATTTGTAGGCTTTCAGGGTAGGGGATAGGAGGAATATAGCCAATGGTAAAAGTAAATAAAGAGGGGTAATAGGGAGAGAGAGGAGGGAGGAATGTCTGAGGGGCACAGAGTGCGGTGTAGGCAAAATGGTATCTGCTTGAATGAGAGTGCCTAGTGAGGCTGCATGTGTGGGTTCTGCTGCAGAACTTTACTGGGGGCTTCACCAGGCATGGGGTGGAGGAACAACGAAGACAAGAGCGTATATATTCACCATTGCTCTTCCCATTTGCAGCTATGAACTGGATGATGAGTTCACCGCCATGTACAAAGGTCAGTCTCCTACTCTTGTCTGTCTCTTGGCAGGAGATAAAGATAAGTAAATGTCTGCCAGGGTGCGCTAACAGTTTGTCTTCCTTTTGTTGCGTCCAGTTCTAGATGTGGTAAAGGCTCATAAGGACTCTTGGCCCTTCTTGGAACCGGTTGATGAATCATATGCTCCAAACTACTATCAGATCATTAAGGTAGGCAACATGGTCCAGCCTGCCCCCTCGTCTTGCATTTGACTCTTCAGGTTGGTAGAAAGCTATACGTTTAGTCAGTTCTTTGTAGTTCTTTGACCATGTGTTATGCAGGAGGTCAGACTAGATGACCACAACAGTCCCTTCTAGCTTCTGTAGCAGGGGTGGGCAATAATTTTTGACCGGGGGCTTTCTGAAGTGGCCCCGGGCTGCACCAGAACGGGCAGGGACTCAGGTGGAAGGGGCGGGGCCAGGACACTTCTCTGCTTCCCCACCCTCAGACCCTGATTGGTCTGGGGGTGGGGAAGTGCGCAAAGTCTTTGCCCCGCCCCAGAGAGAACTGAACAGCTGGCAGTTCCTTCCAGGTACCTGTGCCCCTGGCAGTGGGAGGAGACTTAGCGTGCACCCCCCTGCTGCCCCCAGGTCAGTCAGGGCTTGGGAAGGGGAAGCACTGCAAGGGAGTGTTGCGCTTAGTCAGCCACCAGCTAAGCAGCGGCTGGTGGTTGACTTTAAATGCTGAGCCCCTTGCAGGATGGGAGGAGACTTCACATGCTTCCCCCCAACCCCCAGGCCCTGATTGGCCTGGAGGTGGGGGGCAGCGGCAGGGCCTCCGCGGGCTGGTTCAACTCACTTGGCGGGCCAGATCTGGCCCATGGAGGCCATTTTTTCCCACCCATGCTCTGTAGGCAGCTAATAGCATCACCTTCTGGGCCTCGCTTGTGCTCATTGTCATTGAAGGGAGATCTTGATGTGTTTCAGGCCCCCATGGACATCTCTAGCATGGAGAAGAAGCTGAATGGAGGTCAGTACTGCACCAAGGAGGAGTTTGTGGGTGACATGAAGACCATGTTCAGGAACTGCCTAAAATACAATGGTGAAGGCAGTGGTAAGAGCAATGAGAAACCTTGTTCCATCTATTGACAGCTTTTGAACAAAAACTCCTAGCCTCTCCCTAGTCATCCATAGCTGGCTTGTACTGGGCACCAGATGTCTTACTGGAGGGTGAAGTGTCTTACTGGAGGGTGAAGGTGACTGCAGGGGTTAGTTAATCGATAATAAGCCCCAATTCAGCAAGATGCATAAAGATGTGTGTAATAGTAAGTGCATTGACTTCAGTTGGGGCTACTCACATGCTTAAATATATGCAAGTGCATCTCGATAAATGGGGCCATAGCCATCCTGTCCATAGGACTGTTCAGGGTGGTTGACCTGGACCTCATGCTTTGGGGGGGGTCCTGTGCTTCAGGGGGACAGTGGGGCCTGGGCAGCGTGGGGGCTGTCAGCAGTACTACCCTCCCCGGTATGCCCCACCTCGCTGGTTCCTGGCATTCCTCGGGAGAGGAGGAGGAGTGGAATGGGGGCAGAGCAGGGGCAGAAAGAGCCAGGCTGAGAGCTTGGGAGAAAGGGTAGAGTTTGGGGCAGAGGAGAGTTTTGTTCTGGTCCCCACATCCCCTTAAGGACAGCCCTGATTGGGGCTTATTAACTGTACCAAGGGATCTAGTCGAGTGGGGCACAGAGTGCAGTAGGTGTAAACAGAAGAGACCCTCCAGGAGTTTGCTCTCCTGTGTGTGTGTTCACTGAGGCCTTGTCTATACTTACCACTTGGAAGGTCGAATTAATATTCACAACTCCAGCTACGTTAACTGTGTAGCTGGAGTCAAACGTACCTTAATTTGACCTTCCGCGCTGTCTCCACAGCGGGAGACTTCCCTTACTCCTCACGAATCAAATTGAGGAGTACTGGCGTCAACAGGAGCGCCCGCAGCATTCGATTTAGCGGGTCTTCACTAGACCCTCTAAATCGTACATCGATTTTCTCGGGAAGTGAAGACGTGGCCTGAGTTATAGGTATAGTATCTGGATTAGAAGGATTTTGTGAAGGACAGGAGTACGCTTAGTCCTCTGTGTCTTCAAAGTTAAACTAAGGAAGGAGCACGCAGTGCAAGTAGCCTTTTGGAGGGGAATGTGTTTTAGTCACCTTTGACTGTTGCACCAGCAGCACGAGTTTGACTCCCATTTTGATGGGAGGCTCAGGTGATCATCAGGCCTCTCCATTGCTATAGCAATTAAAATCAGGTACCACACTGAGGTGAACTGAGCAGATTTCCAGCAGGGATGTGAATAGTTAATTGGCAGGGAGCTGCTCCAGCCTGGAGGGGCCCATCATGGGAGGAGGTTTTTCTATCCCAGCTTGGGCAGGGAGACTGGAACCCTCCTCCCCATTTAAGGGTTAACTGGTTAAACATAAAGTTTATAACCGGTTAGGGACGTGAAATCCTGTTTAATCGGTTAGTTTCGAGCATGGCTCTGGCTCACCAGCCCCTGCCACTGTCATCCAGGATAGCAGTGGAAAGGAGTGTGGAGTTTAAATCCCTTGAGTACGGTCCTCAAGGGAATTCCAACAGCACAGAGGAAGGAGATCTTTCTGTTTGCAGTAGTGGCACCAGGCTGCACGGAAAACTCTGGAGTGCTCTAGAGGAAACAACTAGAATGTGATTTGCTTTGAGTCACTCTCTTGGTGCTGCTGGCATGCCATTTTACTTCTTGTGGACCCTCTGAAACCCAAGACACTACATCCAAGCAGAATTTTCCTACTGAAGTACTACACATGGAATGAGTTGACATCTGTGTAGCGTGTTCTGTGCACAAGGATCAGAAAGTGCTTTCAAAACTGCAGAGAGAGAATTTTTTCCTCATTTTCTATAATGTACGGCAAAGCTTAATAACAGTCCAAGAATGTGAAGATAATAATCTGATTATATTACTGTGGAATTCATTTGGGAAAACATAAGAATATCTCCAGAACGTGGAGGTTGACGATTATAGGATTGTTACTGACTGTTCAGATCCAGTTTAAGTATAATTTGAGAACTGGCATTTCTAGCAACATAATTTCTCTTAAAACCATGCTGGGATGTTAGTTTGATATGGTCTCAAAATAAACTGCATCATGAAGGAGACCTGTACAAAGCCTTCAAAAGAGGCTTAAATTCATACTTTGCTAGACACTAAAAATCATGGGCTACGTCTAGACTGCACACCTTTTTCGACAGAAGCTTTTTCAACAGTATCTTTCAAAAAAGCCTCTGTCGAAAAAGAGCGTCTAGACTGCAACCTCTTCTTTCGAAAAAGCGATCCACTTTTTCGAAAGAGAGCACCCAGGCAGTCTGGATGCTCTCTTTCAAAGAAGCCCTGTTTGCATTTGAAAACGTCTTGGGCCCGGGTCGTTCCCCGGGCTTTTATGCGGATCCCACCACCTTCACCCACTCAGCAGACACGAGAGTCTGGTCTGCCGTAAGTCCTGATTCCTGCTGCGACCACCTCGCCGATCGTGCTGGGCCGGTTGCAAGTGCAGGGGAGAGGGGGGTCCGAGCCCTCCCTCTTTCACGGACCCCAGCCCAAGGCCCTAAGGACGCGGACTCAGCTTGGTCCGGTCCGGCTGGCGGGGCATCCTGCCGTAACACGCCAGCCCACAGGCTATTTAGGGAGCCCTGCCCTGGGCTGCTTCCTCTACCCTTACGTAGTCCTCTTCTCCCCCGGTGCCCCGGATGCTCGCCGTGCCTCCGCACGGGCTCACCGGGCGGTCAAGACCCCACTCCGTCTCCTTCCCCCCCTTGCTGGAGGTCTGCGACCCTTTTTAAGTCTGGGCGCCGGGGTGTTATGTCACACCCCGAGCGCCGTGCATCTCCGGCTCCTCCCCGCCCCCTCCATCCCCTGACCGTCTGGGAGCACACTGCGCATGCTCCCTTGCAGCTTCCCCGCAGCCCCCCCGCGGCCCGCGCCGGGAGGTAAGGGAGGCGGGGATGCTCTGCTCCGCCCCCGGTGGGGGGGCGACTCTCTGCGCCGGCTCCCATCCCGTCAGGCCGCGCCCCGTACAGGGCTGCTGCCGGCAGCTCCTGAGTGCGGGGCATCTGTGCCCCATCACAGCATTCAAGAACACCTTTTTTTGAAAGAGCAGTTTCGAAAAAAGGCGTTCTTCCTCGTAAAATGAGGTTTACCACTGTCGACAAAACCGCCGCGTTCTGTCGATTTACTGTTGACAGAACGCGGCGGTAGTCTAGATGCAGGTATAGTTTTTCCGAAAAAAGGCCACTTTTTCCAAAAAAACCCTGTAGTCTAGACACACCCATGGACTGAACAGAGACACTAGGTTTATGGCTTATTTCAACAATCTGTATCCCACTAACCCCCTCTTTTTATCCTAAACTGCAGAGGTTTTAATGGGCCACTCTACCTTGAATGGCCCTCTAGAATATGTGCTAACCATTTATGCTAAACAAATCTGTCCCAATTTGCACTGTTCTGTTTAGCTCCCTCTTCCACATCTTTGGAGGAGCTCTGTGTGGCTCAGAAGCTTGTCTCTGCCACCAACAAGAGTTGGCCCAAGAAAAGATATTACCTCACCCACTTTGTGTTTCTTGAAAAGCTCCAGCTCAGGTACTGACCAAGTACTGACCCATGCTATGTCTACACTATGCTGTTCTTCCGGAAAAAGCTACGCAAATTGCGAACCACAAATTGCATAGCTTTTTCCACTTCTTTTTTCGGAAGAGGCTATCCCAACATTTGGCCCATCTACACTGGGCCAAATGTCAGAAAAAAACCCTTTTTTGGAACATCCCTTCTTCCTCGTAAAACAAGATTTACAGGGATGCCAAAAAAGCACGTCTGCTGTTCGGAAAAAAAATTCGGAAGAGCAGACACGTTCCCTGGATGCGGCAAAGTTTTTCCGGGATACTGTAGCGTAGACGTAGCCCCAGAGTAGGCTGATCACAAACAGTCCTTCCTGTTTCCCCTTTCTGTTTAACTTGTGAGAAGGCAGAACCTTTGGAATAGGGACAATCTAGCTGGCTGTGCCTAATTAGCTTTCTCTGTTAAGGTCTGTCTTCCTGCCTCTCTTGTTTTGAACACAGAATACACCAAGATGGCATACAACTTGGAGAGATGCTTCCACCGGGCAATGATGAAGCACTTCCCTGGTGAAGACGGGGATACAGATGAGGAGTTCTGGATCAGAGTGGATGGGAAACGGGAGAAGAGGAGCCGTCGGAGTGGGCGCTCTAGCACTGGCAATGTTTGGACCCGGTCCAGAGACTCAGAGGGACCAAGCAGGAGACAGCAACACTTGGAGAATGGAGGGAAACCGCCACCATTCCGGGCTACTCCCCGGGCTCCTGCTTCCTCCTCCTCTTCCTCCTCTGCAGAAGATCCAAGTGGCAGCACAGTGCAGCCTCCTCGGGAGTCAGGCACTTCTAATGGCCAGGGCTTCCCTCGCCCATTGCATTATGGTGGAATGCCCAGCCAGGTGCCACACCCTGGCCAGATGGTAAGGAGGACCCTCTAAAGTTTTTCACAGATTATAAATGCAGAGAATAAAATCGTCCCCTGTAAGTTCCTAGCAGAATTCCTACTTTATGATCAGGACCATAGTGATGGAACATGGGCTTTTATTTCTCTTTTCTTCCTCCTTTGTCCCGCCACAGTTTTCACTGTATCCTTTTTAACCTTCTTTGGTTCACTCCTCCATTCTTCCTTCCCGGTGTGATCTGTGCCAGACTCGAGAAAAGTCGCCTTGTCAATGGTAAATAAAACACTTTTCCTTGGTGACTGGTGGGACTTAACGTCATCCATGCTACAGATTTTAAGTTTAAACATTTTAACTCTTAGAGTTGCAAAGACGATACAGTTTTGTCTTCCTGAGTCTGCAGATGGACAGCTCGGTCGCCTCTCTTGCTAGTCATAGCTTCCTAAGTAAAAGCCAAATAAAATGAACAAGATTGCTGCCTGGAACTCTACCCCAGGAGCTCACATGAGAGATGGAGCTACCGAGCATCCTGATAGGAATCCCAGCAGAGTCCCCTTTCCCAATTCATCCAGGCTCTGTCAGCATCTGGGAATTGTCCTTGAATTAGCTGGGGAGGGATGGGGGGACGAACTACTCTCTGATCTGTCTATTGTTAGCCTTGAGCTAGTTAGGTGTCTGGCAGCTGTATTAAGGTCTTGTCTGTGGGAGTCATAGCTGGGAGATTGCACAGGGATCCAGAAGCAAAGTAAGGATGTGATTGGTTAACCAGTAAGCCCCATTGACAGGTGAGGCTTACTGGTTACAGTTAACTGGTGGGGGGCTGGAGCAGCTCCCTGCCACTGTGGGCAGGGGGCTGCTCCAGCCTTGTGGGGTCTGCTGTGGGCAGAGAGCATTCAGCCCAGCTGGAGCAGCCTACATCCATGGCAGGTCCAGCTCAGGTGCACTGCGGGCAGTGACACTGCAGCACAGCTCACCCTCATTTAACTGGTTAAACTTAATGCTTAATTGGTTAACTAATTCAACAGGATTTTACATCCTTAGTGCAAAGGAGTAACTTCATAGCAAGTGAGCCATATTACTGTACACCACAGAGACTTACAGAAGCTTTTGTTTTTCTTTCCAGCGGCCTGCAGTGCCAGGAACATTTGGCCCTCTGCGGGGATCAGATCCAGCTAAATTGTATGGATCACCACGAGTACCAGAACCCCACCCTGGAGACCCTGTTCAGCAGCACCAGCACTTTGCCATGCAGGTAAGAACCTGGCTCTGAAATTCACACGCACAACGTCCTAGCCTCTTATTGTGGATCAGAGAACTGAGAGCCGTGATCTGCCCTTCAGTACCCATGGGGTTTGATTCAGGGATTGCAGTTTCCACCTCACTGCATTCATTGGTTACAAATGGCAACCTCTGCTTGGGGAGGGATTTGTCCCATGCTGTGAGTCACTGATTCTTTCCTGTCTCTTCCTATTACTCTCTGTAGCTTTTCATGTGCCAGTAACTGGTGACTCTTTCACTGAACCTGGCTCTTTTCTCTCCCTCCCGCAGTCTACACTTGGATTAAATGACCCCCGAGGACACAGATTGGCTGCACCGGAGAAGCAGGTGTGTGCAGGGCCGACACATGTCTCTGCACTGGGACCACGGCCTGGATCCCTGCAGCTTGGGCAGATGAGTGGCCCTTCCCCAGATGCTAGTATGTACCCACCAGTACAGTTCCAGCAAGGATTTATTCCTCCGCGGCACAATGGACCTCCTGTGAGACCACCTGAGAGCTCAGAGGTCCCCCCGGGCCATATGTACAGACCATATAAATATCTAAATCGAGCGCATCCTGCTGCATGGAACGGTAGCCACAGTGCAACAAACCAGACCTCCTTGGGTCCAGACGAGAAGCCCCCCCTGAACACAGGACCTTCTTTGCAGTCTCGGGCTCTTAGTCACATGATGGACCCTCGAGCAGTAAGACCACCTCTGCCTCCCAGCCAGTGGACTGAGCAATCAAATTTCCTACCTCATGGGGTCCCTGCCTCAGGATATATCAGACCACCTGGCAAAGCCACCGGTCAGAGAATGCAGCAGCCTCCAGCCACTGTGTTTGGGGGACCCCCTCAAGTCCAGAGAGGATGCCAGGGTGGGGATTCCATGATGGACAGTCCAGAGATGATTGCCATCCAGCAGCTGTCCTCTCGCGTGTGCCCACCGGGTGTGCCTTACCACCCCCGTCAGCCACCTCCCCCGCATCTGCCTGGCCCCTTCCCACAGCTGGCCCATGTGGCATCAGCAAACGTGCAGCCCCCGAAACCGGTCTTGGGGAATGGCAACTCTCAGGACGCCAGTCAGACAGTGGAGCCAGAAAGCAACCGAGGTAATTTTAATGCACGCTGTTGGGCTGAAGAGGCCAGCAGTCACTGCCAGAGTTGTTTAACTTTTCCTGTCCATTTTATTTTCCACGCTCCTCCTCGGTCTTCCCTCCTCCTGCAATCCTCTACTCATCACCCTACAGTTTCACTCATTTCTGATAGACTGCCCATCTCCTTGGTCAGTAGGTTTTGTTGTTAAAGGAAAATTTCACTCTCTCTCTAGACAAAGCAGCTCAAGCCACTCTTTTCACCTACCCCAAATTAAAATAAGATGGAAGGGGTAGTCACATGTAATTATAATTTAGTATTTATGCATCTAGTACTGACAGCAGCTGTCTTCCTTGCAAGGTGATGTCATTTTGTGACAGTCAGTATTGGAACCTCATGCAGAAACTAAGCTAGATCCCAAACTACTTACACTGGCTTAATACATTTTGATACATAGTAAAACATGTTGTTAAATATTGGTTATACCTGCTGCAAAGGATCCAGTTATACTTAATTGTTTTTCTGTCTGATTGATTGATTGATTCATTGATTGATTGATAGATTAGAAATGCAAGAAATCACAAAAATCTAAAACCATCAAACTCTTATTAGAGCATATACAATTTGGGTGGGGTTTTGGGGGTTTTTGTTTTGTTTTTGGGTTTTTTTACTAAATTTTAGTTGAAATGAAACAGCAAGAACCTCCTGGGTTTTGGATTACAGATATTTTTATATATCATTCTTTAAAGATAAGATCTTATCATCCTTTTTCTACATCACCATGAACTATGGAGCCCTGATGCTGGTGGGTATTACTACAGGACTAATAATAATAGTACATAACATTTCAAGAGTTCGCATGGAATTTATGTAAAATTTCTTTTTCCTGAAGAGTTAGAATTGACTTTAATTTGCAGGGCGTTGGGATGCATTTTCAGGGCATGATTGGGAAAGCTCACTTACTGCATCTGGAGCACTAGTAGCTGTGTTGGTGGTGTTTCTCACCATTGACAATGTGCTGGCTGGCGACCAACACTGAACATTTACGCCACCGAACTGCAAGCTGGCTAGTGACAAGTAACAGAAAACAGTCACCATCACACGACAGCTGCGTGAATAAATTGTTAAATATGAAAGCTTCAGAGGGTAGCCAAGTTAGTCTGTACAGGATAAACTTAAAAAACAACAAATAGTCTGGTAGCACTTTAAAGACTAACAGACTATTTGTTGTTAAATATAGTTGTTCCCGAGGTGAGGTGCAGTGACTTGGGGCACACGAGGGCTGACAACAGCAGGAATGGACGTCCGGGACATGAAGAAGGGTTTGGATGGGAAGGAAAGAGAGGGGCTGATGTTCTCCCTGCGGAATCTAGATCCTGGGGACGTTTGGTGCATGTGGTTCAAGTGGCGGGAATGACTAACTGGCAAGTGGGCTTTAGGAGAGGAAAATGTCCACGTTGTGTAATGGAACATAGTTGCAATTTAAAAAAAAAAATTCTTTCCACTACTCCTTTTGCAGTGGAGCCCCCTCCTGGAGTAGAAGAGAAGGCCCAGTGCATCAGTATTCCAGAAGGGACGTACCCCAAACTACTACCTCACTCCAACCCTTCCCTGCAGATGGAATGCACCAGGCGGAGCTTGGCACCGGAGGGAGAGGGGGATGACTCTGGAGCTAAGAATGACCCCAAGGCAATGCAGAGCAAGAATGCCTGGCCAGCACAGAGCGCCTACACTGGCCCAGCGGGCCAGGCCTGCATGAGGGACCTTGTGACCGCACCTGAGAGAGGGCCTGGGCCTGAAAATGGAGCTGTAGGTGATGGGCCCTCCAGTGGCAATGAGGGGAAAGGACTGGCTGTTAACATCTTGGAGAAGCCCCTCTGTCCCGGGGGGAAGACTTTGTCGGAGGTGGCTGTGCCTTGTATGGCACAGAGCACCGGTACTCCTGGTGTGGATGGAAGCGCAGTGGGCGGGGCTCCGAGCCAGTTTCACCCTCTCTACATGCCTGGTTTGGAGTATCCGAATTCAGCCACACGTTACCATATCAATCCAGGACTGCAGGGGTTCGGCCCTATGATGGGAGGGAAGCCTCCCTCCGTGTCCCATCCACAGCATTTCCCCCCTCGGGGTTTTCAGCACAGTGACACTCATCCTGGTGTCTTTCCTCGGTATCGCCCCCCTCAGGGGGTGCCATACCCCTATCAGCCACAGCCTCCACCTACCTACCACCACTACCAGCGGCCTCCATACTACACCTGTCCACAAGGCTACTCCGACTGGCAAAGGCCTCTTCATCCCCAGGCCAACCCTGGTGGGCATCCGCCTGCTCACCCACCTCTAGCCAGGCCTTCTTTCTCAGACAGAGGGAATATGGGTAGCCTGCAGGGCTGTGAGGCATTCAGCACTGCCCTGGCGTCCCCAAACCGAATGGACGTGGCAAGCGCCAAAGAGGTTCCTCCAGGCGATGGGCAGGATCCAGGGCCTGAAGATGAGAAGTCAGATGAATCCCAAGAGAGGCCAGAGAGTCCCAAAGAGTTTCTTGATTTGGACAACCATAATGCAGCCACCAAGAGGCAGAGCTCAGTGGCAGCAGGGGAGTTCCTCTATGGGGCTCTCCCCCCACCTCTGAGTTCTGGAATCGGATTTGGTCCATCCACTTTCCCTCCCCATGGGGTGATGCTGCAGACGGGGTCTCCTTATGCATCTCGGCATCCTGCCAGTCATTTCCAGCCCAGGACCTATGGATCACCAATGAACCCTCACCTATCTCGTCATCCAGCCACCAGCCAAGCCAATGGCCTCACTCAGGAGGGACCACTGTACCGCTGCCGGGAAGAGAACATGGGTCACTTTCAGGCCTTGCTGATGGAGCAGAGAGGCAGCGGAGGTGGCATGGGAGGGCCCCAGGACATGTACAGACCTCCAGGGTAAGACTGTTTTCCACAAGAAGGGATAGAAATAGGGGGAGGTGGTGAGTGGGGGGTACACTTGGAAAGGTCTGGATTTGGAATCCAAGGTGCTGGTAGGAAGACTAAATGACAAACTAGTTCTGCTGTTCTAGGTCCGATGTCGGCAAAACTTGGGAGAATTTCGTGGCAACCTTTTAAAGGGCATACTAATAGAAATAAGAGACCCACCAGGCTGTCTAGTCCATCCCTGTAACAATGCTCCATCTTGCCAATCAGAATATTTCTGTTGCTTTGAGTCTTATGAGCAATGAGGGAAGTCTCCATAATGAGGTTGGAAGCTAGCTTCCTCTTGTTAACCCCAGACTTTTTTCAGACTGTCTCCTTTTTCTTTCCTTCCCATCCCAAACTTCCCCACAGAAAACCAATCCTCCCAGCCATTTCACTTGCTGCTTTTTATTCCAGTGTAGAAAATAGTGCTGCTTTAAAAATTGGCCTCCCACCCAAAGATAAATGCATGCAAAAAAGCACCCTTGCTTTTGACTAACCCTCAACTGAGGGTTGGGGCCATGACCTGGTTTGGGGGAATCCAGAGAGAGGGGTAGGTCTAGATTGAGTGTAATTAGAATGCATGTTTGTATTTAAATGATCTGTACATACCATATGGATGAGATTTATTCTTGGTGTCTTTGTGCTAAAACTGTCCTTCCGTTCAACATGGTTCCAGAATGCAGATACACCAGCCCCATGCACCCTTCCCGAAGGTGCCTCCAGCAACCACGTCCCGGGAGGAGCTGCCACCACAAAAACCATCAGCATTGCCTCTGGATCAAGTAAGAGCCAGCAAAGAGCAGAGTTCGGAGGAGAACTTTTCTCTTTTCACTAATTAAAGAAGTGAAATATTTGGAAATGGGCTGGGAGAGAAGGAGGGAAATGGAACAGGGCTTGTATAGGAGAAGACAAGACTGCCCCGATGTTCATAGCTGAATCCCTGACTGTAGATTGTACCTGGGTCAACACCTGTCCTGTCGCTAGTGCTGAAGTTTTTGTACTGTGTAAATGGTGGAGTCTTTTCTTTATAAAATTCCTTGTTTAAGCAAATAACAGTGCAGCTTTTGTTCTTCTTCTTCCAGAGCTAGCCCAAGGAAGGAAGCACCCCAAGAAGAGGAAAGCCACATGTGATTTGGACACAGGGGAAAGAGGATATGGGCCTCCTGCCTTCCTTCTCTCCCCAGCGGCATGTAGCTTCCAGGGTCCAGTGAAACACAGTGCCTTGATGGCTCTTTGTGTGTGTTTAAACTTGGGATAGTCCTGGGTCCCTGGCTACCCCCGTATGGCTGATCTCAACAGCACAGAGGAAGCATCTCAAACTCTAGTGGCTTGTCATGACTGGAGACTGTGTCTCATTCAGGGTTTGGGTCAGGATGAGGAGATCGAAGCTGTCATGAACTGCAAAACTCAGGTATATTTTTCAGGGTGGAAGAGGGACGACGATGGACTTGACTTGTAGTATTAACGTGTGTTGTTTGGAGCTGGATCCAGTTTACAGAATTTACATGTTGCCTTTTTAAATAAATTTCTGTTGTTGGTGAATGTATTGTACATAATGGGGAAGGGATGGGACCCAGCTGGTAGTAGGCATAGCACTGGGGTGATCTTTAACTGTTTACAATCATGTCACACACAGATCTTGGCAAAGGGGGAGATGATGGGAAGGAACTTTGCAACTTTCAGACCATCCCTCCCCCACGCCTTCCTTCCAGAGTTAAGACACTACTCCCCTGTAACTGATCACAGGGACTGCTCAGGAGCAAAACATAACACTGTCCTCTTCCATGCAGTAGCTGAGTGCCCTTCCAGCTCCTGCCATCATGGGGAACAAGGAAACCAGGACCAGGAACTGAAAGTCTCTCATAGCATTGTCCTCTAAGCATTTCTGGAATGCACCACCTGTGTACCAGCAAGTGGCTCATTATTCATTTGTACTTTTGTCCTCTTTAGGCAAAGCCAGTGCAGTTTGGAGGAGGAAACATGGAGTGGTATCATGGAGTTGTCTTTGTTGGAGCAACTAATTGTGCTAACATATAGTGGCCCTTAGAAAGGAGAGAGGAATAGAGATATTCCTGGTTTTCTCTGTGTAACTTGGCTGTTGTCATCTTTGATGAAAGCAAAGCAGAAATATCACCCCTCTTAAAATCTGGGAACTGCAGCTTGCAGGTGAAATAGGAAATGGAACTGCTTTAGAGAGGGTCTGTCTGATGCAATGCGAACAAATTGTCATCCTGTGACATAAGCTTTTGATGTTTGTAAATGTAATAGATAAATGTGAATCAGAAATTATTCCTTCTAGCTGGAGTGGTTAAGGGACACAGTGGAGGTTGGGGAGTGGAGTAAGAATGCCTTGCATTAATGCACTAGACTTTCCTGCTAGAACTTAAGTTTAAATCGAGCTTTGATTCTAAATTAACCGGTGGGGGTCTTATCCTTTGCCTGTTAGAAGCAGATATTTGTCCCACATTGTAAAGCCACCATGCAGGCACAACTGTGAAGCTTGGAATCTTGGAGAGAGGACTAGATCTGTAGGGTGAAAAGGGAAGTTGGTTCTACATTGTGCAGGGGTCTGGTGATGGCAGAAAACATGCTACTGGATAGGACTGTGGTGCATTAGCAGAGTTGCATGAAGCACCCTTGCTCAGGTGTTTACTGTGACTTGACTTCTTTTACCCACAGCTTTTGTGAGTTTCAGAAAAATAGCTGGATTAAAAACAAAAGTTCTCATGCTGTCTGGATGAGGGAAGGCTAATGTGTGAGTGTTTGCCACATTTCCTAGTAACTCTAACTGGTCAGCTACTGTGATACCAGTTACTGCTAGTGGCATTATGTCGGGTTCTAAGCATTTTCCTCACTCTGGACCCACAGACTTACCAGGAATATGAGCACCAGTGGACTGTGCTATTCAGACACACACACACTTGCAGTGGTATTCACACTATAAGCAAATAGCATTGATTGGCAAGTGAATTTCTAACGTGCCGTTCCTCTTACTGTATAGTCAATCTGTGAATTGTCTGCCCTCTGCTTATAGCAGTGCCTTGATTATTTGGCTTATGCCCAAACCCAGGCTCATACAACTTAGAGGAAAATTGCAGAGCAATATAAATTACTTGAATATCTAATGACATAGAAAAATTACTAATTACATTAGTAAAGTGTCAGTTTTAATTAATTTTTATTCCATTCAGCAGACTGGGAGCAGCTCTTCTTGGCAGTGTGGTATAGGCTAGAACAGGGGTTCTCAACCTTTTTTCTCTCTGAGCCCTCTCATCCGCCAACATGCTATCAAAACATAGCTCCTACAGGGCACCAGGGCTCAGAGTGTCAGGCTCCTGCCCCAGAGGATAGTGTGGCTTGAGACTTTAACCCTGTGAGTGGGGGAGGCAGAGCTTCTGCTCTGCATGGAGGTGAGGGAAGGGGAGGCTCGGGACTCTGGGCTTTAGCCCTGTGATTTTAGGACCAGAGCTTGGGGCTTCTGTCGTGGGGTGCCCAGATTCAAGGCTCTGAGCATTCTGCCCTGGGCCCCAGCCAGTCTAATGCTGGCCCTGCTTCAGGGCTCACAGACCCCAGTTGAGAACCACTGGTATAGAACACAGGAAATGCAGCTCACCCCTGGAATGAGTGGGATGTGGACAATCTCTTCTCCCTGAGAGAGAGGCTTAGTCCCAGTCACTGACTGGAAGAACGGAAACAGTGTCAAGGATTTATAAAAAGCGAAGTGTGCATGTGTGGCCACATCTCCAGATAATAAACCTCGCTGGTTTTAAATGCAGCGGTTATTCCTGTTTAAAAAAAGCTTTGGTTCATTGTAGATATAAATAAACTTAAAACAAAAGGGCACATTTAAAAACCAAGAAACTAACTAATTTTATGGTCAAACATCTAAAACTCTGGAAATTGAATTCAGGTTCTACAAACAACCCCATCTCCACTACAGCTTAAGCCCTGCCTATGATGTAAGGTGGCAGCTATACCAAATATTTAAAATACTTTTCAACTTCCTGTAAACTCCTCTATGTCTTTGTAGGGTGGGAGAGTTTGTAAATTGTGGAGAACGAGAGGAAGCACTCTCGCCTGCAGTTAGTACTCGTATTGAAAATGGGGTTTGAATGGAGATCTGAACTCAGCATAAAAGGAAGGTCCGATGTCAGCCCCGCATGAAAAAGAGCTGCATATGACGAGAATAGTGTTGGTTTTGCTCTCTCCCTAGAGAGGATTGTGGAATGGTAGATAATGCTTAGTGTCAGCTCACACTATGGTGTTCAATCTGAGTATGACCGTAACTCTGGGGCACGTGGCTTATATTGGAAACATACAACAGGAATCATGATTGGCTATAGTAACAGGAGTAAGAGGCTCCAGGACAGAATTTTTTGTGGAATCCTAACTCTGAATATCCAGATTTTCAAACATTTTGTTCATAAATTGTTATTTCTATTACAGTATTGCCTATCGTGCTGAAGGATCAGGGCCCCAGTCCAAGAGGCATTATACAGCTAAATGACAAAGAAAACAGACCCTGCCCCTCAGCGCTCACACTCTATATGATCGGGTACAACAGGTGGAGAAAATGTTAGATAAACGGAGTCAGAATGGACTGGAAGAATGAAGGAACAGTAAAAAGAATAGAGGACAGTGGGAAAGCAGAAGTGACAGCCTATCACTTGCCTAGCCAATACCAGGCAGAAGTGATTTTAGGCCTCATTGCAGAGAAAGGATTTTAAAGAGGGATTGAAAAGACATTAAGAGGGGCAGCTCTTTATGAATATTGTCAGGTATTTTTTCCATGCATTGGTGAGAGAATTATAACTTTACTTTAATATTTCCTCTGACTCCTGGCAATTTGAATTTTATTACTACCATACATGAGTAGGGTTTTTAGCTGATGTAAAGTGGGGCTCTGTGCTTCTTGATGGGGTCCCTAAGCTCTACTGTAATACAAATGAACAATAAGTAATCCCTGTTTAGAAAGCATATTAAGACAGTGATATGTGAAAACTTTCTGTAGCTATACTACTTCAGGTGCCTAGAACTGGTTTTGCCATCAATTCCAATGAGGGGTAAGAACAAGGACATGTCAGATTTAGAAAAGATCCTGTGACCACCACCACACATGAAATGTATACACTACCCCAGACACTGGGCCGTTGTTTTGTTTCGTTTTTCTGTGCGTAATATGTGGTGGCCATGAACTCCATAGATGTTGGACTGCTCTCATAAACTCGAGTTTGAAAAGTCTGTAACCTGTGTCTGAGCAGTGATTAAGCTTAATCCAATCCTGTGTGGAGTTTATGAATTCCATGGAGGGCAGTAAAAATGTAAGAAATTACTTCAAACTGAACCCATCAAACTACAGCAAAATAATCAAGGCACCAGTCCTCAATCCGGGCAACAAAGTAAACTGAATTTGGAGTTTCTAGCTGAGCTGTTTCATGTCTCCAGAAAATGTAAGGAATTCTTTTTGGAAAAGCAAACCTTCTGTTTTTTGCTTTATTGGCCTCAAGTGGTCGTATCTGATTAACACCTGCCTTATGACTCCCCAGATATTTTGAAAGATATCTCTGGCATAAAAGCACCATGTTTAAGAAATCTCAAGTGAGTTTGTATAAATTTTGCCAAGCTAGCTTCTTGGAGGCTTGGAGAGATGTCAGAATTAATGGCTTAACAGAAAACCAGTCACAGCCTTAACTATGGAGAGGCTGTCTTCCATTTTGCTGATGAATGCAGGCTTTCCTGCAGCTTTTCTTCCCTCACACCGCAGCCCTCCTCCATTTAAAATGAAATAGGGCCGTAATAACTGCTGTATTTGGTCCCTTCATAATCTGTAGGGCATTAGCTGTTTCCATATCCTTTATGACCTCATCCTGTTTACAGTTTCGAGGTGGCAGTTGGGAGACACCTCTCTAGCAAGCTGCCTTTCAGTCATTGTGCAGCCATACTCTTGACTCCAAGGCCTGCAAAGACCATGGGTAGGTGAGGAGAAGATGCAGAACTCGGTCATGTTTAGTGGTAAACAGGCAGTTCCCATCATCCCAAGACTGTAGCACCTCTAGCAGGGTGGATGGTAGTGGTTCCTGTTGCATAGCAGCGGTGCAGCTGGGTCTGGTGTAATAAAACCACCCTGTAAAAGCTTTTACTTCAGCCTGTCGGTGTGAAGGCCTGCTGCTGTGTATTTCCCATTCTGCTTTATGCACAGCACTAGAGGTTGAACAGCAGGTGTGTGCGAGCACTGTGCTCTCGCACTCTCAAGCCGAGATTGAGATGGCAGGTCCTGAAAGTGTTGTTGCAGCTGCAGGTCATGTGATGGGCTTAATAGCTTGTGCGTATTGTAACCGAAAAGGCGTCTCAAATACTGACCTTCCAGCCTTTCCCCATCTGTATCTGTTTAACATACAGATGGGGCAAAGCACATTCCAGCTTTGCAGGACCCCTGCTGCCCATGCGGAAGGAAAATACTTTTAACTGGCACATAATGAACCTACCATTCTTGTTTTCCCCTCCACTCCCTACCCCACCAATCAGTGGAAAAAAACCTCTCTGCTTTTCCAAATGCCTTTGAATAAGAATTGTGAGAACTGGGCTAAATCAGTACCCTGTGTGTGGGAAGCCAGGGCAGCATGTGTTGGGTGGAATTAGGAATCAGGATCTGAGTGTGTTTTCAGTGCCTGTGTTGGATTTAATGAGCTGTATGATGCTACATCCCTTGGGGCAGTCCCCTTCCTGTCACTACCGTGCTCACTGGCAGTATTAGAGAGGCGGTAGGATGTAGACAACACTGCTTACAGCTTATTGGCTTGGATTTGCCTCATCTCATTCCGGTCACCCGCATGAAGTTCTTCCTTCTTTTAAAAATGCAGTACAAATCAGTAATGGGGCCAGTCACAGAGGTCAAGGGAAATGAGACAGACCAGGTGTGTGAGGGGAGCAAGAAAGAGCTGGATCCATCATTGGAAGGGATGCAGGCTGGGTGCGGGACCATTACTGAATACAAATTATGGCTGGATCTCTATGGCAGGAAACTAGGGACCCTCTGAAGTCTAGCCCTGTATTGAATTTAATGCAAGTTAGGTGAGTCAGCTGCCATCTGGAACTGAAGAGCATTCCCCAGAGCCACTCTGGCTTTTTTGAGTCAGAGGGCACTTGCGTCTAATGCATTTCAGTTACCCTTGCATGCTTTCTCTCTACATGCATCTTCAGAGGCATGAAGGACCATTGAGTTGCTTTCCTGCAGACTAGTTTCAAATGGGCGTGTGGAAGGACATCCCCATCTGTTGCTGACACACATTGTTCTGCACTACACTCTTCCCAGTGCAGTTAGGGGCATACAATGTGTAGAGCCCTACGCAGGTATAAAATAGGTATCTGCAACTGCAAAAATGATCTGCGGATATCCCTATCTGTGGATATAAAGCGGATAGCCGCAAATTTGCAGGGTTCTAGATATTCGCAAAAGTGAGCCGTGGAGATCCGCATTCACATCCACAGCGGCGGGTACCCGGGGATATAAAGCGGATATCCGTGGATTTGCAGGGCTCTAACAGTGTGTTTGTATGTCTGAGAGCTGAGGTCTGCCTGGTACAGTTTGATTTTACTTGAGTGAGGAAATCTTTTGCCAGTCTCCATTTTTCTGAAGCTGGGTTGCTGGGTCGTGCTGGGGGACTATATTATTGTAAGTTTGTAAAGAATCTAATTTGTTTGTTTGGGGAAGGATGGGGCCTTTCTCTTTCTAGGTAAGGCTGCTATTGGTGGGGAGGAGGCCGGAGTCTAGTGATCTTGGGCGCAGGACCCTGGCCATAACTGCTTCTGGGCAGCAGGATTGCAGGTGACTGTCACAGCAGAGACCTCCCGCACCAATCTGTGAGAATAAACCGTATGCAAAAGCTACATCATCTGGGGGTCTGATGTGTGCAAGGCTTGGCACGGCAGCCATTGGCTAGATAACAGGACTTGCTGCTAGTGCTGCAATAGACCGAGCTTACGCCAGGGGCAAACTCACATAGGAGCTTCTACACAGCTCAGCAGGCACGTATTGGAAATCTGTATCTGATGTCCTAAAAGCATCCAGTTTGAGAATGGTGCCTAATAAAAGCCTCCCCTATCTTCCTATGTACGTCCCTCTTCCCCACTGGGGCTCAGGTACCTCACTCTACTGCCTTCTCCACTGCTCCTGGAAAGCCCTGGTCTTAGTCCTCCCCGCCTCGCCCTGCCCATAAAGCACAGTGTCAGGGATTCTTTTCTCTCTCCTGCTGCTGAAAAGCTGTGTGAACTTTCCTGGTCAATACTGGAAAGGGGAATGCTATTTATTTTTATATTGTGTATATTTTGTCTTGGTCTGCTGATTCCCTTTGTTCCCCGAGAGCGACAGTTACCTCAATAGTTAGTTTAATACTGTGTGTTTGGGTAATTTTTTTAAGAACTTTTTTAAAAGCTTGATCCTTGGAGGTCTGTAGATTTATTTCCATATGAATTGGTTATTTTGTATAAAGTATGTTCTTAAAATAGCAACTCCCCTGGCTGTGTGTGTATTTTTGTCTCCTAAATGGTCTTCCCTACGCAATCTGGAGCAGTGAACTGCTTCTCACAAATGCAAAGCATTGAACTGTAACCAGCTATGGTCATGCCATCAGGAAATGGCCTCATGGTCATTTATAAGAATTCTTAGAAAACCAGCGAGTCAGCTATCTGGGATTTCCCATTCCTTACTGTAGCTACATATAAACTACAGGTAGAATCTCTCTAGTTCGGCACTCTCTGGTCCCGCAATATCCATGATCCGTCATGATTTTAGTTAGCAGGATGTCTACTTATCATGGGTATGGCCAAGTTTTATGAGGTCCTGTAGTTTGTTTACAGCATCCAGTCCTGGCTCTCCATGTTCTGTGCTGTTATTTGACTCTAAATTACCCCTAAATGTCTCCTAAGACGAGCAAGCAGCGGAAGTGCTGGTAATGCTGCTATGCATAAGCATGGGGTTTTTTTTTATGCTTTATCTACTTACTTCCTTGTGCTAATACAGTAAAATTGTGTAACACTAACAGTTTATTATGAAGAGAGTCAATAAACTCTGGCTCTCATAGGGTGTAGGCTTACATAAGGTGTATCAATACAGTCATACATTATTAAGCAGCATTGCAAACACTATTCCATTTATTTCCCCCCGGTGAAATAAAAACAAAGAGACCCATTTACTACAGTATTGGTTCGGCATATTCTCTGGTTCTGCAGCAGTCAAGTCCCAAGAGTGCCGGACTAGAGAGGTTCAGCCTGCATTCCATTATGAAATTAGAAATTATGTCATCTGATCTTGAACCAATGGAGGACTCTCTCCTATACTATAGTATTTTGCTCAAGCCAGTGTTTAGTCTCACATGATGGGGGGGGGGGGTCGCCTCTTTCTTTGAATCCCTTCTGAAATGGTTTCCTGTGTAACTCATCTTAATGTGGGTACATTCCCCTCACGAGTCCTAAATCTTTTCTGGTTTTAAAAGGGCAGAGAAGGTCTGAAGGATGAAATTAAGCGAAGTCCACAAGACCCTACTGCTTTTGAACTAAACTTAATTTCTTTGGTTCCCTTTAATTCTATTTCTAATGCTAACCATGCCAGAGGATGGAGGACTGGATAGGTCAGAGGACATACAGTTTCATCCTCCAGGGATCTGTTGCACACAGATCTGCACTGCAGCATTTGGCTAGATTACAGGACTCGCTGCTTGTCCTGCAAAAGACCAAGCTTACGCCACAGGGAAACTCACATAGGCTCTACCCATTCAAACAGTATGTCGCTGTTTTGAATCCAGACTAGATCCAAAGTGGCAGTTAGCATTTGCTGTCTGTTAAACAGCCTCTCTGAAACAAGGCAGTGGTCGTTGCCATCTGTTTCTAGTGGACAGGTATTCCCATGACAGACAGTTGACAGTTGTAGCACCAAAACTGAGAACTGATCTTAACCAATTGTTACTTAAAAGTGATTTCTCTAGGTATATTTTGGGAAGCTTGCTCTTCTCATAGCTGGAACTATTCTCTGCGTACCCAGAGACAGTGTGTATGGGTGCAGCAGCTTTTCATTAGTACTAAATTCACGTTTTGTTTTGTTTTTTAAGACTACCAGGAAATCTCAGAGCAGTTGATAACTATGGGGTTGTTGAAGACTCAGGAGTGTTTTAAGCTGTAAAGTACTGTCACTGCACTTGGGCAATAAGACTTTTATAGAACCTCTTTCTTCAATGATTCTCTAAGGACTCAGAAACCATGAATCAGCACCATGAGGTTGTAGCTGTTGACAATGGAGAAACTAAGATACAGAATGTTTGCTCAAGATTACATAAACCTACTGATAGCTCTGGAAATTTTAAAAAAACAAATTTCCTGCCACATTCATTGTCTTGCTCCTGGGGCATACATGTGTAGCTCCCTTTAACCAATTTAGCTGAGGGTAGAAGTTGGTCCCAAGTGGATACATTAGCAATGATTTACTACATTGCTGGGGCTCACTGTATCTTTGTCTTAGAAGTTATGGGCCCAGCCACTGCATTAAACATGCAGAAGTCCATACTGAGTTCCTGTGCTAACAGGCGGTTCAAAGACCCCTGGGTGACAAAGGATGACATAATAAGCTATAACACTGCAGATAAAGGCACTGAAGTGTGGATCAGCCCAACAGAACTCCATCTCCAATTTCTGCTCCCTGTCTCTTCATGGAGCAAGGTAAGTGAAAATATCCACCATACGTTTCCTGACAGCACTCTCCATACACTGTGGTGTATAATGGGGTTTGTTCCTCTAAAGTGGTGGTCTCTGTAAGAGGAAATCCAGTCCCCTGGTTCCCAGGTAAAGCCAGGAGTTGTCACATTCTCACCCGATACTTTCCTGCCTTCAGCATGTATGGCAGGAGGCCGGGGGGAGAGAATTGAAGCTGAAGTGTAATTTAGGAGGGGAAGGAATTCTGTTGCTTCCTCAATCCCAGGAAGCTTTTGAGTCAGAGGGGATTTGGGGAGGGGAGCTAGGGGGGATTCTAATCCTCAGGCTAAACCAGCTCTGAACTGAAATGACACTAATTGGAACCAGTCCCTGAGAGGGGGTGATAGTGGCTCTTAAGGCACCAGAATATTAAACAGACAAAGCTCATCTGTTTTATAGAAAATGCCACACTCTAATCTCAACAAGCTGCTGTCATGTGCTTTTGACAGGGAATGTCAGGCCAGGCCATGTGCTGGTGGAGGGAATGAATAGCACCCAAACTGATTTGTCAGCCTGCGCCTGTCCGGTTTCTCTGGGCAAACTAGTGGGGCCGGGGAGAGGTTGAGGGAAGAGGGGCAGGGTTCCCTGCACAGAGAAGAGCTTGCAGATGACATTTAAATAGTTTTTGAGTCAGAGGGGATTTGGGGAGGGGAGCTCAATCTATTTCTGTCAAAGAGTCTATTCTCTTTGGGTATGTCTACACTTGCACCCTCTTTCAAGAGAGGGATGCAAATGATGCCAGGATTTAAATATTCCATGCTTCATTTGCATATTTGCGTTATGGCGCTATTTAGAAATAACAGACGCTGTTAAGATGCAGTTATTTCAAGAGAAAACCCTTCTCTCGAAATAACTGGTAAACCCCATTATATGAGGAATAAGGGTTATTTCGAGAGAAGGGTTTTCTCTCGAAATAACCGCGTCTTAACAGCATCTGTTATTTCGGTATAGCGCCATAACATGCATATGCAAATGAAGCGCAGGATATTTAAATCCCGGCTTCATTTGCAATTTTGAATGCCTTCATTTGCATCCCTCTATCGAAAGAGGGTGCAAGTGTAGACATACCCTGGGAGAACAGTGATGCATTTGGATGAAATGGTGAAGGCGAACAAATCTTAAAACTAGAGAGACAGCTCATCCTCACTGCATCAATCAACCACACATCACTATGTTATTCTGGAAACTCAGTAATATATACTGAAAATGCAGTGACTTTTCCCCATCATGCTTTTCAACAATGATCCAAGAGGATCCAACAATGATCATGTTTTTGGGTGACAATTTCAAAGGCCTTTACAAAAGTGGTAAAGTATTAGAACCAGTCAGGAATTTTGGCCAGTTTTTTTTAAAAGAAATGCATTTTCCACAAAAATGATTTTTTCCCCACGGAAGATGTTCAGTTTTTGCTGAAACTTCTTGATTTTTTTCTTGGGTAGAATCAAAACAAAATATTTTATTTTGAGTCACATTGACCTGGATTATAACAATTACATTTGCTGAAACTAATTGGAACATTTCATTTTGGCATTTAATCTGTGTCTAACTGAGCCTCTGTAGTTACCGGGGGGAGGGGGACCTATACCTTGCATTCTTCATGACCCTATTCTTCTTAATGAACTGGGCTCCTTGGTAGGACTACATCTTTCATGATACACTACCATGTCCCCTTTGGTTTGAACTGCCAGAAGTGCATCATGAGCATAATGTGACTGCAGTGAGTCATGGGAGATTTAGTTCTGCTGGAGCTAGGGTTGGCAACCTTTTCAAACCAAAGAGCCAAACTACACTAAAATTCGGAACAAGTGGTCAACAAAGAGCTGTATAAGAATGCCCATTTGCATGACTGAAAATATACAACTTAATAGTATTGGTAATTGACATGATGATTAATAATAGCATAAATGAAACATCGTACTCAGACTTTATTTAATGGGCCTTCTGCATCTTTTCGCACATTTCTTTGAAGTTTACATCTTAACTGGTCAAATTCAGGTTCATGCACACATTCAAGCTACATGAGTAATTACGGGTTTTTAAATTTTTGAATTTTTCATTTTAATGTAAAAAGTTGCATGTATTTTGGGAATGACAAAAGAGCCATATTTGGTTCTACAATGAGCCATGTTTGGCTCGAGGGCCATAGGTAGCAGACCCCTGTGCTGGAGAGTCCACCCACAGAGGAGTGTGAGGGCATGAACCACTCAAACTGCAGCACTTAGGAGACACCACAGCAGCTCCTGAGGATGCCAGCTTGTTGAACTAAGCCAAAACGAACCCTTTTAGTTCTGTCACATGAAACAGCTTTGTTTTAATTGAAATGTTTCATTCTTTCCAAACTGAATTTTTTTTTTTGGAACTTCACATTCCATGAAACAGTTTCGTATTTTTGCTTTACTGTCCCAATTTGAGATTAGAAAACAAAACTTTGAAATACTGGCGTTTCTTGGGTGATGGAGATCTGATTTTTTTATTTTTTTATTTTTTTTTTACACTGGTTTCAGAAAATATTCTTGTTCTACAGTCAGGAAGACCAGGGCACAGAAAGGTGAAGTGATGATGTGACCAAAGTCACCTCCCCCCCTCCCATGCCTAAGGAGAGTCAAAAATAGAATTGAAAGCCTCCTGTCTCCCCAGCCGTATGTTCATTCCATTATAGTATAATTGCCCCTTTCATGTTTTTATAAAAGAGAGCACTCTGAAGTATTTTGTCTAAAATGTACTGGCACTAAACACCATTTGATACAACACAGAACACGACTGGCTTGGCTTTGCTCCCTGAGCCTCTGTGGACCTCCTGGGCATTACTGCAAATTGTGAGTTTGTGCTCTACTGTAAAAACTGCCTTAAAATCAATCTCCAAAGGGACGAGTCCCTCTTGGCAAATCAGTGAAGCTTTGCAGCCCTGTATTTGTTCTCTGAAGCCCCTGGTGGAGCAGAAAAGGCTCTGGTCAGGAGGGAAGCAATGAAATGGGCTTTTGGGGAGAGGGTGAGCATGGGACAGGGCAGATTGGGTGTGGCTTGTAATGTGATGCAGCCCTTTGGCTTGCAGTCTCTCTAGCTCTTGGCAGCAGCATTTCCTTTCTGTCTGGGTGGAGCCACCCCTGCTCTCTTCAGCAGCACCAGGAAACCACATGTTCCCTGCCCACTTAAAATGTTTTCCTCTTTCCATAACACACTCCCAGCAGTTAGGGATCGTAAAAAGTTCACCCTTTCTTCCCAAATGCACCAATTCTTCCGGGGCTGGCGGGCAAAAGTTGCTGCAATTTCCTGGGGCCTTGACCTTTGTGTTTTGACCATGGCAGAAGAGGGCACAATTGTAATCGATCAAATCCCTGGCTCCTCTCTGACGCAGAGTGGGGGAGAGGAGAGGGAAGGGGAAGGGCCCCCTTTCACCAAAGCCAGAGTGGGCGGAGAAGGATTTTGCTGCACACAGAAGGGCTTTGCAGTTGGAACTTTTTCAGTTTGTCTGCAGTGCAATTACTCCATTGAACACAGTGTAGGGTTCCTAATTTTGTGGAGACGTATACCTGAAGGTTTCATCCCAGGACATAATCTTTAATTCCTGGAGATTCCAGGACAGTCATGGAGGGTTGGTAACCATAAGTCAGTGGAGTTATTGCAGAGGTAAACCTGATCCTTTGTGTCAGTTGTTAGTGTGAGCTCTTTCCTCCCGTAAGGAAAATGTACTGCAGTCAGGTCAGCAAAGCCAGCATGTGCCAGCTTTTAGGCACTACGTTATATTGTCTGCATACAGTGGAGACAACTACCTGTCTTCCCTCCTTCACCTACTCAGTCCATGTAGAATGGCAAAAAGGACATTTATTCCCTCAGACTTTCCTCCCTGCACTAGCTGTAGGCATTAGACAATGTCACAGTTTCTTCAGCCTCCCACCCTTGGGCTTAGGTTGACTCCTGGCTGAGATTTTACAGATCCACACTTATTTCCTTAGAGCCTTGATGAGCTGGAGCAGTGATCAGTGCAGTCCGACTTCTAGGTTGGCCTACTTGAATGGCCAGAACAAGCACCCTAGGCAAGCAGACAGTAATATGCCTCAGGCTGTGAGGCCTAGACCATTGTTTCATCATGCCTGGGGCAGCACTAACCTTAGAGCTGGCGCTAAGGGCAGCCAAGCAGTGTCAGGGGGTTATATCTCTGGGCGGCATTTCTCACTGGTGCCATATTATGACTCTTAGGACTCCAAGATACCATGCCCCCGGGAGAAGAAACAAGAGTAGAGTAGCCTCTCCCAGTGAGGGAGACAGACCACGATTTGCTGAGTCAGCACAGGACAGCAAGTAGTTGCTTGTATTGCTTATGCCTAAGGCCAGCCCGGCTGTCTTCCCATTGACAATGGAAACTATTAGAATGTGCCAGTGATGCCCTCAGGTTCCTTCCAGGGAACACTTAGGGTACACCCTATTTATTATCTAGGGATGTGAATGGTTAACCAGTAAACATCACCCATACCCAGTGGCAGCTGGAGCAGCACCCTGCACGCTGCAGGCAGGTGACTGCTCCAGCCCCATGGGGCCTGCCATGTGTGGGGAGGTGCTCCGGCCTGGCCAAAGCAGCCCCCATCTGTGGCAGAACCGGCCTGACGCATTGCAGTCAGGGGTGCTCCAACCCAGCTGGAACAGCTCTTGCCCGTGGCAGGGGGGTGGGGGAGGGAACACTGCAGCCCAGCTGTGGTGAGCAGGAGGGACAGCTCCATCCTAGCCAGGCTGAAGCGCCCCTCCTCTCCCGCCCCCCGCCGGTTAATCAGTTAAACATGTCTAATGGGTTAACTAAACACAATTTTACATCCTTTGTGGGGTCCTCATTGTTTCAGGGCAAATCTAGAGACTTCCCAACCATGCACCTTCCTTTAAAACCCCCTTCCCTGAAAGGATCGGTGCTGGACAAAGATCCTGTTTGGGGCAGGGCATTGACCGAGGGAGGAGAAGATGTCCATAGGCAACATGGGCTGCACCACACTCTCCTCTCACACTGTCTCGGGGATGCATCTCAGCTCTAGATGTGCTGATGTTTCCAGTGCCCTTTAGCTTCTGTGGGATTTGGGAATATTCAGCGCCAGGGGGCTCTGGAGTGCCAGGGCTCCTCCAAATCTGTCAGTCTGGCTCCTGTTTTGGCTATAAAGAGTCAATGAGAGTTAAGTGGGGTTTGGTATCTAGTAGTTAAAGGACTGGAGGTCAGGATGCAAAAAAGCAGGAGAGAGTCCTAGGGGCGGACGATGTGTGTTTCCATATGGATGCTGAAACTCCAGTATCTGCCATGCAAGAGCCTTGTGCCTTCATCACTGCAGCAGGGAAAAGAGGTGAAAAAAAAGCAGGCAGCTTCTGGGGAAATCTATCCCAACCCCACATACCTGCATGCTACTATTTCCTAGAGCAATGCATCACAGAACCACAAACACTCCTGCACAAAGTGTCCTTGGGGAAACACATCACAACCATACCTTGGTCTGACACAATCTTTCTAGGGAAAATGCAACCCACATGCATCTTAGCTAAGATTCCCTGGAAATGTGTATCACACTCCCACACAGCTCTCTGATCTAAGTGTCACTGGGGAGCTGCACCACACCACGCTCACACCACTCTGTTGTGTCTGATTAACGATTCCCTGGGGAAAATTATTCTTTCCCATGAATCTCTTAGTCAAGCAGCCACAGGTTCATAGATTTTAAAACCAGAAGGGAGCATGATGATGATCTAATCTGATCTGTTCCAGTATAACAGAGGCTGTAGATTCACTGTGATTCCTCCATATAGCTCAGCAGTCTGTGGTGGAACTAGGGTGTATTTTCTAGGACATCTACAAATGTTTCTGGAGGAATCCACTACAAACAAATATATGTAATTTGGTAATGCATCTTTTTAGGAGGGGAGATCTTCTAGCACAGGAATTACAACTCTGGATCTAAGTCAGTGACTGCAGGAAGACAACTCCCTTAATGAGGATGAAGGGGTATTTGAAATTGTAGAGAAAGGAAAGCCGAGGTTGCCCAAAAAGACCTCTGTCAGACAAACTGGTCACAATGTGAGACAGCCCCATCATGCACCATTCTCATAAGTGACTAGGGACAGCATGTGGTCCAAGAACTAGATTTGCTGACACATTTTTTGTCGTACAGGTAAATCTCACATATCCCCGACCCTTAGTAATTCTCCCACGGTTTGTTAACTCTGTTGCAAGTGAGTGCTATTTAGGAACTATTCAGATTTCCCAGCCACAAGAGGCTTAAGATGCAGGGTTTGTAGAGGGTTGTCATAAGCCATCCTTCTAAGGCCATTGTTGCATACAAGGCTGAGTGCTGACTGGATTGATTCCCTAGATTAGCTGAATAGCCCTTGAATGTGGATTCCAGGCCAAGTTTCTCTAATAAAGTGGTTAAAAGAAAACTACTTGTGGGTGGGAGAGACCTAAATCTACAAGCATGTGAAGTGTGTAAGTGTCAAGGGCTGAAAGAACTGGTTCCTGTGGAACAAGGGGGAATAAATAGGAGTAATAATGGGATGAAAATAAGAAATACAAAGTGGAGGCTGAATATCCTGCTGGTGAGAGCTGTTAGACTGTGAACCAGTCTCCAAGGGGAAGTGGGGGAAGCCCAATAGCTCATTACATTTAAAACTAGACCAGTGAAAGCTCCAGAGATCAAGTTTAGGAATCAGTTTTCCGCTGGCAGGGATAGGGACTTGACTGGTCTAGCAGGTCTGTGGTTCTGTTAAATGTATGATTGTAGCCTGCCAGCTGTCTGAAGGTGGGGCTCAGCTAAATGGGAGGGAAGGAAATCCAGCCTATGTTAGTCTAAAAACCTGTTTTAACTTTAGGTTAAAAACCAAACAGCCATTTGTGTGTGAGATGTGCTCCTCCTCACCTAGCTGTGGCAGGAAGGGACCAGGAGTGACTTCTTTCCCAGAGTTATGGAGGAAAAGCCAATAAAACAGGAAAAGGATTTTTACACTACATAAAAACAATAGGAATTTGTAAACTGTCCCTTAAGCTAGGGATGGCATTTGCTTGCAAGTGGAATCCAGCTGTGAGTCAGATATTTGGGTTTGGAAGAAGGAACAAGAACAAGAAGGAAGGAAACTGATGGATCAGAAACAGAGGTAAGTCTCCCCGCTTTCTCTTTTGACCCTAATATAGCTGCTCCATCTGTGCATAGCCCAACACATTCACACGCACACATGTTCCTAATCACTCATAAATACAAGTTTTCTGGGTAAGTCACAGACTGGGGGTATTGAGAGAACCTGCCAGATTAGTACCCTGAAGTTCTAACCCAGCCTTTGGTCTCCTTAAACTACGGGTGCCACTTGGGATTCTTGGAGCTTCAGAAATGTTTGGTGATGCTAGATTTCTCTTTAGAGGTGTGTCTAAGCAGCAACGTTCAGACCTGCATCTGAGCTTCCCCAGAGTATCAGAGCTCTCCATTTGGCCTGTCTCTGGAGAGTAAATTGCTTCGCTAAAGGAGGCTATCCTAAACTGTGCTCTTTCAGTGGTTCTTTTGGTCCTTGTCAGAATCAGTTGCCCCAAACAAATCAGGGTGCAGTCTAGAAAACTAGCTATCAAAGTGCTCCTCGCAGGCAGCCTGGGCTCTTACCACTTCTGGGAGAAGGGTGATAATGGGAGCTAGAAGAGTTGCCATGCTCACAATTCCTACCATGTGTCTTGTGATTTTTGGTGTTTTTCATCATGCACCAGCTCTTGAAGTCAGGGTACTGCCTGACAGTCAGTCAGCTTTCATTGGAAAAAATCAGGTAAGTGTCTAACCCTCAGGGCTGTGGAAAAAAAAAAAAAAACCTCACGAAACACTAAAAACAAGTAGTTCTGTGCTACAGAACTACTTGTTTTAACATTTATACTGCTTCTTCTCTGAGATTTTGAAACACTAAATGCTCCACCACTAGAAGGAGCAATCATTATTTTTAAGCAAATCTTGATTTTTTTTTTATGTTTTTTTTATTTTTTGAACACTTGGGGGTTGGTAATTCTGGCTGTGGGTGTCAGTGAACACTGTCCACGGCCAATTTTAACATCTCATCACCCACAGCATCCTCCCATGTACTGTGTAATCTGCTTTGGGACAGTGAAGAATGTACAATTGCCCCAGGCTCTAGCTTTCTGTTAGGGGAGTCTTCTACTCCACGCCCATGCTCCAGATGAAATGACATTTGAACTCCCTCTCTGGCAAAACATCAGACTTTGTCCTAACCCAGTTGATACACAATGTTTGTGTGTATCATGCCATTCCAATGAGTCACAGCTCCCTGGCACTATCCTGCCCCAGCACTCCCCCTTTCCTTCAGGTCATTCCATATGCGATGAGGGCAGACTGAGGCAGGGGAGAGAGGGGCTAGCAGGGGAATTACTGAACCCAGAGTGCATCACCCTGGGCCCTGTGTTGGCAGCAATACCTGCTATTCACCTATTCCCTGTTAATGCAGGGCCCCATCCAATGGCAGTGCCTACTCTCCAAAGGATCCTCCCTCTCTAGTCCTCTCCCTTGGATTCCTCACTCTTTCCCTGGAAATCCCAGCACCACAATGACCCGCTGTCTAACTGGCAGTGGTTGGTGTCTGCTTCCTCTAGAGCCCCCTCCCCCAGTGCTGCTTTTACACTGACCAGAATAAAGCATTTGCACAAGGAGCTGCATTTGGAACAGCACTGGCTTCAGTTCCTGCCTCCCTCACAACCCAGCTGAGGTCCAGGTCAGGAGGGCCATTCATTGAGAGAGCTGGGTCTGGAGGAGGCCAGCAGGGGGTGCTGCAGGGTAGGGCTGAGGTGCATCAGGGGAGTTTGGAGGAAGCTGGGAGAGGATCTGGCCTGCCCTCGGCCTGACTCCAGCAACTGCTGTTTTTGAATGAAAAGCTTGAAAACTGCCCATACACGTTGAAAGAGAGAGTGTGCCCGTACAACTGGAAATGGCTGTGGTCTCAGCCCTGGATTCAAGCCATCTTCTCCATCTGTTCGCATGTCTTGGCCGTTCCACTGACCCCCGGCCCTGTGTGCAATAAGGGCAGATATGCAGAGAAAGGCCAGGTGTTGGTGTCTCTAGAGATGAAGCTACAGAGAGCAAAGGTTCTGCTCCCTTCATCCCCTCTTCCAACCCCACTGAAAATATATCCCTGCCTCCTAAAGTGCTTTCCAGGCTGCTGCTGCCTCTGCTTCCCAGTAGAGCTCTGCAAACAAGGGCATGCTAGTCCCTGTAGGAGACACCCTTTACAGGGAGTCTTGGAGCCAGCCATGGTGGGGGAGGGGAGGGGGAGTATATCTCATGGTCTTTCAGATGTGACTTTGTACCTCAGGGATTTTTTGGCTCCTTCTTACAAAAGACAGAAGGCTTACGACAGGGGAGGTTGAGTACCATCTGTTCAGTGGTTCCTCAACAATCCTGTTGCTAGCATGAGACCAGATTAGTGAGCAATCCTGGCAGCTAGAGATGCTCTCATGGCCCACAGAGAGAGCTGTCAGAGCAACTAGAATAATAGGACTAGCTGTTCTGTGTGGCTCGTCCCTCTTGGGAGGTTTTGTATGTGACTCTTCAGTCCCTTGGCCCTGAGCATGAGATTAGACCTTGTATGTATCTCAGGTATAGAACAATCTCACCCATCTGGGGATTAGAGCCGGTGTAATTGGGATGTAGGGTGGGTGGGGAATTCCACAACAGGAGAAATGTAGTCCGAGGCAGGCTTGTCAATATGGATGCACTACCTCGGACTTAGAGCCCCAAGAAGCACGCTGGGAAGTGGCGGGAGGCCTCCCAAAGGCCAATTAGTTTGAATTAGCGGCACTGGAGCATCTGCACTAGTGTTATTTTGGACTTACAAGTTTGGGAATAGTGTTATTCCTTATGAAAAGCAGGACTACAGAGTTTGAATTCCATGGCGCCTTATTCCGGAATAACGGGCTTGGTAGTGTGGACACATCGCTTACAAAATTGAGCTTGGGGGGCTAATTTCGGACTAAGGTCCTAGTGTAGACCAGGCCTGAGTGACAGATTCTAAACCTAGTTAACTAATTAAACAAGCCATAAGAATTAGCTAAACTAAACTTTTTTTTTTCTAGCAACATCCAACACAGCAAACAGGTTGGGAAATTACTTGTTAAATCACACTTATACTAAAATGCATAGAGAGAATCTTGAAGAATGATATATTGCAAAGTAAATGATTTAAGTTACTAACCAGTTGATCCACTCAGTCATATCCACATCTTCATCCACATCATTTTCTTCCAATGAACAGTTTTTCTTATGATGTTTCATTCTTGCAACTGGGCCCTATATCTTCTTGCACTGCTTACACTTGACACATTTTCCATTTTTACCCAGGGAATGAATTTCTTCAAAAATATTCCCAGATAGGATCTCTCTTATGCCCAGAAGCCATGACAGTGTTTCTGTGGCAAAAGTATGGGGGAATATAGTAAGCTTTGTGTGTGCCTAAGAATGTCTTTTCTAGTCCACTCCACTGTTATTTTCTATGCTGCCTCTGTCCTATCCTATATATTGTGTCTCTGTCTTTAAAACAATATCTTAACTAACTCCTCTGCAGTGCTGGGCCAACGTCCACCACCACATAAGCACAGAACAAAAACAATTCCAGCTTGTCTCTTTCTTTACTCATGTTACTTTTTAGTCTGCTAGGAAACAGAAATTGAAAGCCAGAACTTTCAAGAAGGAAGAGCTAGTATGCAGAAGCGGGCTGTGCCCACGAAAGCTCATGATACCATCTACATGTTTTGTTAGTCTTTAAAGTGCCACCAGTCTATTTGTTGTTTTTTAAGTTTATCCTGTACAGACTAACTTGGCTACCCCCTGAAGCTTCAAGGGCTAGTAGTTAGGCTGGATAAACTAAAGCCATTAATTCATTTTTATTAGACTTTACGTGTATGTGTAGCATGTTTGTGATGAGATTTAATTATAACTTAGTTTAAATGATACATTTAAGATTTTATTGATGATTTTTAATTTTTTTAAATGGATTTAAATGTTTAAAAATCCATTTTTAAATAAAAAAAAAAGAATGTTATCTACCCTGGATGTCAGTGAAACAATTACATGATGTGTGATAGGTTGTGAACCCACTGATGTATTCCATGCCTTGTAATAGACCACATGCAATAAATACCAGAGACTAGTGTATAACATGCATGTATGCATTAAAGCACATGACAATTGGTGCTGTAAGATCTGATGCTCTATCCCCCAGCTGAACAAAGCAGCCTCTTTCAAAGGGAAAAGTGCCTGAGAAAGGTGAAAGAATCACCTGTGTGTGACAGTCAAGGGAAAAGGTCTGCAAGGAACAATGGGGAGCAAGAAGAAGATCAGGTGAGTGCCTTCCTACAGTTTCTTACCCTTCAGGGCATAGTTCTAGCCTCTGGCTCAACTGCTAGCTGGTTGTCAGTTGCAGCAGCTGGGCCTGCTCTTCTGGTCCTGATTTCTCTGCATTTACACAGAGTTTGGTTTTAATTCACTTTTAAAGGCCTATGAGCACTATCAACAGACATCCTAAACCCTCTGCCTGATTTTACGGGAGATTAATAATATAGTTAGACTATATGGGCTATAGGCTTGCCAGTTAATCTGATCAGAAGATAATAAGGTTCTTGTCCCAGAATCAGGCTACAAGAATTTTCAGGGACCCTTGGGATGTATGACAAGGAAATGCACACTAAGAACAAAAAGCAGCTTTAAGCCTTTTATTGAGATAAATGGAACAGTCATGGTATAGTAATCAAGCAATCAAAGCAATTACAAAAGCAATAATGTTCTGGCAGTGCATGTGGTATTATATACTATAAAACTTTCTTGATTAATATACTGACACCCTTCCTTGATAGTCTGGTGATAAGAGACAAAGGACTAGATTTGCCTTTAGCATGCCAAGGAAGTTCAGTGGTTCAGGTTCTTCACATCTTGAATGGGAAGTGAGGAACTTAGAAGAAGCTAGAGCTAAAAGCTATAGACTTTAAAAACTACAGAGGCTAATTTAAGCGTTTACTTGAAACAAATAAGATCTAACAATTAACTAACAATAAAATAAGTTGAACTTTTCCAACATGATGGGTTGCCCCTATTATTAGGCCTGATCACCAAATACCCCTTCTTCCATGCCCAAATTTAAGTTCCTTACCCACAAAAATGTTAGGGTCCATTTACTGTGTAACCTGACATGTTTGTGCATATTAATGACATATTGGTAACAGAGATCATTAGCTCATCCTCACCTCTGTTATTTCTATCTTAACCGGTTATGTCCATGTTCTTTGTGGTGTACCTGTTATGTCTGAAAAAGGCCATGAAGATGGGTGCCCCTTCCCTACCAACTTGCTTTAACTTGCCCACTTATCTGTGTGAAAGGTCACAATCCAACTTGCCTTTAACTTAACATACAAGATGTTGCCTGTGGGTATCTAGCGTTACAGCTAAAATACTCAAATACAAATTGATAAACCTATTATAATAACAAATCTATAGTGTAACAAATGGTCAAACTCATAAGAAAAGATATATCTGCAAGCCAGCAGGCTAGCTCTATAGGTGATTGTCCCAGCACCTCCACCACCTCTGGGACTTCATAAGCAGCCCAGTTCTCTTTCACAGCCCTGCCTGGGCCATTGTGTCAGCTTGCTGGGCTGTGGTACTTCAGGGAGTATGTTACAGGCAGGTGAGAACATAAAAACCATGGGACATTCAAGTCCCTTTGGTGCTCAGTAAGCTCCGCAGTCTGTGCTGAGGTGGATGGCTGAACGCCTTCCCCTTTCTGCCTGGGAGGGAGATGTTAGCCAATCAACCTGCAGAATCAGTCCACTCACTAGCAACCTCTCTCAGCACATCCAAGGAGCTCCACATTAGACTGAGGAGGGCCTGGCCTGAGGTGTGGTGAATCCCTATGTGAAATCAGTTGAACAGGGGGTCAGGCTGGCTCCTCCTGCCGGGGCTGTGCACATGCAAGAGGTTTGGTAGCTGGGTGGAGGCGTGCTTGTAACAAAAGGGAGGGGGATTGCAGCTGTGGGAGCCTACTTGCAGAGCTGGTCTTAGGGGCGGGCGAGCCAGACGGTTGCCCGGGACCACCATTTTCAAGGGGCTGCTGACAGAGCCAGCCTTAGGGGCGGGCTGCGACCGCATTTTGGCCCAACCTCCCGAATCCTCCCCCCAGGTTTCCCTGGTTACTTTTTTTTTTGCTCGACAAATTTTTCCCGGTGTGTTGTGTTGTGGTTGGTGTTGGTTTTTTTTTTTTTTGCTTGACAAATTTTTGTCTGGTATTTTTTGAAACCAACTGTCAACCCTATGGGTGACCCGGATGGTTGCCCAGAGTTGCCAGTTGGTTAGGACCAGCCATGCCTCCTTATGCTAACTACATGGGAAATGAGGAAGTAGACATCACACTCTTGTTCCCATGCTCTGCCCAGGGATGGGGTCCAGAAGACAGGGTGACCATCTGTCCCGTTTTAACAGGACAGTTCCTTACTTAAGCCTTCTTGAAGGTGTCTCACCTTTAAAAAAACCCACACACACACAGGTAAATTGTCCTGTATTTCTGCTCCCCCTGCTGGTCAGTCGGCATCAGCAGCCTCCTGTTGCTGGCAGAGGAAAGTGGTGTCTCAGGCAGGATGCAGAGGTAGAAAGACAGGAAGCCAGTAGGAGGAGAGGCAGATAGATGGGTAAGTGAGTTTGGGGGTGAGTGAGGAGTGTATGTCACCTATGTGCACCCTAAAGCTGAGTTTCTCAAGGGGGGGATCTACCCCTTTCAAGCTGCCCCCCCCCCTAAATTCCCAGAGTTTCTCAGGCTGAAGCCACTGTTAGGGATGTGAATGGCTAACTGGTAAGCCTAACCAGTAGAGGCTGGAGCATCTCCCCACCTGCCACAGGCAGGGGGCTGCTTCAATTGCATGGGGCACACCAGAGGCAGGGGTGCTCCAGCCCAGCTGTGGTGGGTGAAGCAGCCTCTCCGCCCAGCCCCCTTTTAATTGATTAACTGGTTAAATATTACATTTAACCAGTTAACCAATTAAATGGGATTTTACATCCCTAACCACGATACCTGTCCCCTTCCACTCACCTGGTCATCAGTGGTGGGGCTCAAGCTGGCAGTGGCAGGGCTGAGTCCTTCATGCCCAGTGCTCCCTGTGGGAGAGAAGCCTCCAGAGCCCGTGGGCAGAGTTGTGGGGCCCTACTGTACTATGAGGCTGGTAGAGCCCTCAGGAAACAGGGGCCTTAGCCTGTAGCTACCCCCTGGCCACACGCAGCTTCTAGCTACTCCTTCCCTGCCTGCCTGCTGGGCTACTCCCTGGTCGCACACAGCCTCTAGTTACTCCCACCTGCACCCTGCGCTAGCTGCCAATCTGCCCATAGACTCCAGCTACTCCTTCTCTGCACTCTGACCTACACCCTGAGCTTCCCCTAGCCACTCATCTGTCCACACCTGAGCTTCCCCCTCCCTGTAGCCTGATTACACCTATAGTTAAGGTCATGTATGTGAGTGCGTGCCTGCCTGCTTGGCCCTCAGCCCAGACCTCCATGTCCCCCCTTTCCCTGCTGGGCCCTGGAGTTTTTACAGCAGGTTTGGGTGTGGGGGGGTGTCCTGCATAGTTCTGATTGATTGCCATTGAACTTGCTTGCATTTGAGCAATTTTACCAGGTGTCCCTTATTCACCATAGGGAAATATGGTCACCCTAGCAAAAGAGCTACAGTGCCTAAAAGGGGCAGGGCCATGGGGGGAGTCCCTGTTGGTCCTTGCACTGGACTGGCCTTCCGGTAGAGGTAGAAGTCATTCTTCTTGTTTGTGGTTGAGATTTTCAAAGCTACCAGGGTCATTTAGCCACACCACACTCATTGAAAGGACCTGGAGAAATCCCTTGGGCAGCTATCAGTCTCCCCTTTTTACTCTGCACTGTGTCTCTTTAAATGGACCTGTTACCACCTCACATTCTTAGTCTATGTGGCTTCCCAAAACTCCAGTAATGTAGGGAAATGCTATTAGCTTCATTTTACAGCTGGGGAGCTGGGGCGTAAAGTGACAAAGACTTTTAAAAACATTTTAAAAAAGACAGATTTTTAAAAACATGTAGGTGTAGCTGTGCTCAGTGTCACAGCCTCTAACTGGTTTAGGAGCCTAACTCTCATTTTTTAAAAAGGAATTTAGACCCTTAGGAAGGCTCAGGGACAGGGTAAGTAGCTGTCATTCCATTGCTGAAACTTGCCTGTGCAGTGTTGAACTCTTCTCCTTTCTCATTTCAGTCTTCCAGCAAAGTTAATCAATGGAGGCGTGGCCGGGCTAGTGGGAGTGAGCTGCGTCTTCCCAGTTGATCTGGCGAAAACCCGTCTTCAGAACCAGCAGGGACAAGGAGTCTATACTGGAATGTATGTGTTCTTAGAAACCCCAGGTGGGGGGCACTAGTAAGTGAACATAAAACTGCCCCCAATTCCCCTCCTCACTCCCGCAAACAATGCTGGGGGTGGCTGGAGCAGAAGACCTCTTTCTCCATTTTCTCTTTCATTCCTCCTCCACTGAGCATAAGAGGCTTCTGCTCCCAGCTGGCTCCCCATCGTTTTGTTTTGTCGGGGGATCCACCAACTAGCTCAGTCTTAGGGCATGTCTACTAGTACCAATACTTCTTTGATAAGATTTCCTGGGCCCCCATGTGGGTTCTTCTTGGCATTTGCCTGGAGCCACAGGGATGTGCAGCAGAGGAACAAGGAATCTCTAGGCTCCAGGGTGGTGAGATAGGAAAATCATGTAACCGAATAAAATAAACATATTGCTAGATAAAGGGCAGAGAGAAATTCAGTGGGTGGCTTGCAGAATAGGGCTACGCAGGTATCCCTAAGCATACGTGGCTGTCCTGTGTGTGTCTGTCAGTATCCTGAAAATGTTTGCCTCTCCCCATCCCCTTCCTTTCTCAGATATAATGCATGCTGGGAAGTTTTTCTCTTGAGTTTGTTCACTCATGTGTCAAGAGCCTCATCCTGATGAAATGGGTGGGGCAAGTCTGCACTTCTCCATAGGAACGTACAATGCCAGCGCGCTCAGCCTCCAGCAGCCCTGAGGGTCCTGAGGCCCTGGGAAATGCTGCTTTCCTTCTCCTGTCGATAAAGGCCCAGCTGAGATGTCTTAAGCTACCAGTGCTTCTGGGACTACAAAGAAAGAGGCCCAGAAACAGCAAGCAGTCACCTTACAGTCTCTGGACGCTAGAGGGGGCTGGAGGGCAGCAGTATTGATTATTTAGTGAATGCTTGTAAAGCACTCTGAAGATGTGAAGGCCTATGCAATGTATTGCCACCCTTCTGGAGATTTTTAAGGCCCTGCCCACCCTGCAGACCAGGGTGAATTCCATTAAATATCGTTGCCTCTCTACTTAAAAAAACCAACCCCCACATTCCCAAAAGCAAACACCCTTTTTTCCTGCTGGCAAGAGAAATTCCAAAAGGTCAGCACCATACCTGTGACTGTGTTGCTAGTTGAGGCTCTAACACAGTTTCTCTGACCAATGGTTAGAAAAATTGTTGTTGAGATCCCTGCTAGCTCAAATTTGCTATAGAGCAGTGGTACTGCCCCCAGAAGTAGTGGGGAGCTCACAAAAGGCAATCAAGGGTCACAAGGCTGAAGATTGTATTACAATAAAAAAAATCTTCTTTCCCCCTTTCTCTGCACACTCTTACCCTTCAAGGTCAGATATTTACAGTCAGTCCCTCGAAACACGCACAGATAAATCACCCTAGTTTATTTTTACTTTTTACTCTTTTATGGTAAAAGTAAGTGGAAATGTGAAAAGTTTTGACGTCAGCCTTTTCATGTTGGCGAGCCCTTATTTAAGGAACACTACTCTAGAGTAATGTCCAACATACAGCCTCTATAGTATGATTTCATTATAACATTTTACTATTGGTCAAAGTATCCCTGTCTTGTTAGAGCTGTACTAGCCATCGCTGTGTTAAATACGGTAGTAGGTAGGATAGTTCTTTTCCCAGAATGGGACTTTTGTCTCATTTCAGTCTATTCCTTCTACAGAGGGAGCTGACTCACTTAGGGTTGCCAGATACTTTCACAAAAAATCCCAAACATGGCAGGAAAAAAATTGGTTGAACAAAACAAAAACAAAAAATGGGGGACCAAACTTGATGAGCAAAAATCCACACGCTAACCTGCTCTCCCCGCCCCTGCCAGATGCGGCAGGGGAAGAATGTCCCCGCCGGCCTTCCATCCGAGAGAAACAACAGAAAATACCAGTCATTTTACATGTCTGGTATTTTCTTTTCTTTTCTTTTTTTTTACCGGACAGGGCCCACAAATAGTGGACTATCTGGGCAAAAACCGGACACCTGGCAACCCTAGACTCACTGTAAGGGGAGGTGGACATGTGTATGCACATACTACTGCCCAAGCATGTGATCACATTGCCCCTTAATAGCCTCTAACCACAGAACCTGTGAACTCTAGCTCTAGTGAAGCTAAAAGGGTTTTTATTAACAAACCAATTGCACAATCCTGGAGCAGCAGTTGCTCACCCCATTTCTCTCTCTGCATCTAGGCGGGATTGCTTGGTGAAGACTCTGCGATCAGAGGGATTCTTCGGCATGTACCGAGGTAGTCTTTGTGGGAATTTGGGGTCCCCTTTGCAGCAGATTGTCCCAATGTGTCAGTTATATCCTCTCAACAGACGCACATAATGTTACCATTACACTTCTTAGCAACACAGGCATCCCTTATTTCAGACCCAGCTGGCCCCGAGGCCCACACAAAGTTACAGCTGTCACTGAGAGCAGCTGATAATTACAGATAAGAGAAATACTGGATCAAAAAAGGGAATCTTCACAGAAGAGCAGTGGAAATGATCAGAGGCAGAGAAATATGAGAGAGAGAAATTAAATAATGACCAGAAAAGGCCAGTTAGAATGCTCCAGTTTATTTAATTCATAGGCTTGACAGAATTTGATTTTTATTTTTTTATCATTTTGACAAGTAACATGGATGTTCATTTTAAGCATTTTTTTAGACTTACATTCATTTTATTTATTTTTATTTAAATTTACACTTATCCCAGGAGTTGTCCCCCCCAATGGCAAGTATTTCATTCTGAGGACTATCAGGTAAGGCTGAATGGAGCTACTGCTGCTCCACAGGTCACAGTTTGAGTACACTGATGTCCATCAAAGCACTGGCTCTCATATACCATTAACAATCCCCCCACCACCACTGGGCTATTTTGCCCCATTCCTGGTTCTACCTCCATTTGTTGTGTCTTTGAAAGGCCCTTCTTCCCTTGCCTTTGGAAGCTGTGACTAGCTGCGACTTCACACACTCATTACATGGAATCATTTGCACATGAGATGTCTTTCTTCCCCGTTCTTACTTTGGGTAATCAATGTGGGAGGGATTTGAATACACCACAGAATGTGATTGAATTAACCCTTTGTCTTCCCTTCTGTCATTGACCAGGGGCTGCGGTGAACCTGACGCTGGTCACACCTGAGAAAGCAATCAAGTTGGCAGCCAATGACTTTTTTCGACAGCTGCTCTCACAGGATGGGTATGGAGGAAATGTTATTGTCTAGCTTTTGCCATGCACAAAATTCTGTGTGTTTTAGGTAGCAAGTATTTGTATGAAGATGATGCACGTTTAGTTTTAGGTGTGAATAAGTGTAGTTTTGTGTGTTTCTGTATGGGTTTGTGTAGTTATGCAGGTGTATAGTTTTGTGGGTGGCTATCTATATGTATTTCTGTGTGTACAATATGTGGGTGACTAGTAATGTTCCCTTTAATCTTCCCAACAATGTGTGCATTTTTCCATCCACGTGTGGAATAAAATTTTTACATGCAGATGTGCACCACCAGATGTGCTCTGTTAATCAGCTGAGTGGCATTGGAATATCTCCTGAGCAGCTGCACAAGCACACAGCTTTCAGGGAACACTGGTGACTAATATGCATGCGCATCCAGGATTATTATATTTTTTGCCTTACTGTGAAGCACAGCATTATCAGTGAGTAGATGGACTATTGATCAATTCCTTTGGATGTGCATATACTGTGTGCATATACCGGCATGTGTGCGTGGGTCTTCATGTGTCTGTACAGTAGAGAGGACCATAGAAATGAGAGATGAAGAAAACTGTTAAATGATAAAAACACAGACTCCTGTCATGGAAGGATATAATATCTGCATTTGTAAAGGATAAAAGAAAATAGCCAATACCTGTTCATCAACCATAAAATTAACTTGTGGAACTCACTGGTGCAGGATGTTATTGAGACAGCTATCTTAGGGTGGCACTTCATCGGCAAAACTTTTGTCTGTTGAAAAATGCCAGCGTGAACAGCACTTTGTCAGGAGGAGTGCTGTTTGAACAACACTGCTGTAGGGGCACAGCCATGTCACTAAAAGTTGCATAATGTAGCCATAGCTCAAGTAATATGTTTAAGGATGGAACATAGATGAATAAGAAAAGGATCTGTAGTATCTAACAGTATGTTAGATAGGATGAAAAATAATAAAATTATATTCTTACCTCCCTTGGTATAAAAATGCAAAATCTGGGGTGTTTTAGGAGTTTTGTGCCCACTATCATAGGCAGGCTGTTGGAATAAAGATAGCATTTATGGAAGGATGTGTATGTATCTACATACTGTCTGCAGGGAGCACATGGATAATCAAGGAGATGTGTGCCCTTGTGTGCTTGTTTTTGTGTGGCTGTGCGGGACAACATGTCTAATCTGTTTCCTTATAGCTCAGGATACATGTCTAAGGACTCAGTGTGGAGCAATCAAGATGCAGCATGACCAGGCTGTGTAACTCTCTCCCTCCAGTAGTTGTATAAATCTGTGTGTCTATCTGTGTCTCTCTCCGCTGTGCATTCCTATTACATCTGTGCTATTCCTGCCAGGAAGAAGTTGACGCTGGAGAGGGAGATGCTGGCTGGCTGCGGCGCTGGAGCCTGCCAAGTGGTGGTCACAACCCCAATGGAGATGCTGAAAATTCAGCTTCAGGATGCTGGACGACTGGGTTAGGCCTTGTTTTACATGGTGGGGGCTGGGAGGGGATATGTTGCTTCATGGTCTGTCAGTAAATTCCTTTGTCACATGCTTGCTGAGATGCTGCTGGTATCAGAGTCCCTTTAGAGTGCAGATCTCATGGAGCTCTTGGTGGTCAGGAAGAGACTTGTGCCTTCCCCATCACCTTGATACTTGCTGAAGGGGAGCGCTCAAGGACTCCTGGCCCAGTCTCTCTCAGCAGGCAGTACCACTGGGAGTGACATGGGGACCTTGGCTGTGAGGGGGAGGTCACAGCTCCTGTAGAGCTGACCTCAGCCAGCAGTGATTGGAATTTAATTGTGAAATGTAATTTTGATTTAAGAACAGAAGAACACCTTGGGGAGAAATGTAGAAATGAAAGACTCTTTTACTTATCCAGCTATGTGTGATTGTTTAAGATCTAATTTCTGGACTGGTACGATAGATGAGTAATTGTCTCTTGCTCCCATTTTGGGATCTGACTCAAACTCTGTTGCCAGCTTTTTACTATCAGGCTAGTTGTTGGTGACTATGCAGAGAGGTTGTGTTCTCAGTTCCCTGGGATGGGTCTAAGAAAGGGGAGGGGGAAGTGCTTGGTTCTGATGCTATCAGGTCTGCTAGAGTGATGTGGAATGGGAAGTCCTAGGTGACACTGAGGGTATGTCTACACTGCAGAGTTTTTCCGGAAAAACAATACTTACATCCACACTGCTATTGCGTTCTTTCAACAGCAAGTTGAAAGAACGGAGGGTTTTTTCCGACGGTGGTAAACCTCATTCTACAAGGAAGAAGCCTTTTTCGGAAAAAGCTTTTTCAGAAAAAGGCGTGTGTGGATGTGGAAGAATGTTTTTTCGAAAGAAGAGGCCTCCAGGAAAAAGCACAGATGCCCTGGTGGCCTCTCCATCCACAGTAATCACAACTGAAACGTGAGAGAGTGTCCAATGAATGTGGATGCTATCTTTCAAAAAAGCACATTGCTTTTTCATTGTGCTTTTGCTGTGTAGACGTTCTCTTTCGAAAGAAGTTTTTCTAGAAGATCTCTTCCAGAAAAGCTTCTTCCAAAAGAAGCCTGCAGTCTAGACATAGCCAGAGTGTGGTTGTTAGAACTGCATGACATGCTTTTTCAGGATATTGCAACTATTCGTGGATTCAGGGCGAATTTTGGCTCAAAAGAAACTGGTTTTTTTTTAGTAGAAATGTTGAAATTTTTTGTTTTGACATTTTTTAAACAAACTTTGCACATTTAATGCAAAACGGTATTTTTGAATTGACCTGAAATAATTGTTTTTCATTTTGATGAGAAAAACAATTACTTTTTTGGTTTGAAACTAACTGAATTGTTTCGGAAAAAAACAACAAATGGTTTGGTAGCACTTTATAGACTAACAAAACATGTAGATGGTATCATGAGCTTTCATGGGCACAGCCCACTTCTTCTGATGACCGATCATCTGAAGAAGTGGGCTGTGCCCACGAAAGCTCATGATACCAGCTACATGTTTTGTTAGTCTATAAAGTGCTACCAGACCATTTGTTGTTTTTTTCTGTAACAGACTAACTCGGCTACCCCCTGAAGTTCCTGAATTGTTTCGGATTCTTTTCAGTTGCACCATTGAATCAAAAAACTCAATTATTCTGTCAGTACTGATTGTTCTCACCTTCTGGGCAGGAGCGATCTTTTGTTGGGGAAAGGATTTAAGGGCAAGTCAACGGGAAGCCAGGCTGTGATATGGGCAGGGGGGCATGTTTAGAAAAATGAGGGATCCCCCCTCTCCCACATACCTAATTCTTCTTTCTTGTTTGTTTTTTAGTTATTCATCAGCAAAAGGTTTTGGGATCAGATGGGCCAACGGCTCCCTTCTCCCAGCCCCCTCAGGACAGGCCTTACGCTGCTGGTCCTGCTTCAGCCTTCAAGCGCCCCTCGGCTACTGCGATCGCCAGAGATCTTCTGAAAACCGAGGGGCTAGTGGGACTGTACAGGGGATTGGGAGTCACTCTGCTCAGGTGAGAGGATGGGAAAAAACAGGGAGTGATGAGTCAGTATGGGAAATGAATCCTACCCTATTCCAGGGAGGAAAGGTAGGGAACCTCCTGCAAACCAGGAATTTGTAATCTGTCCCTCCTCCTCACTGCATGGTTGCTGTTCTGCTCCTGAAGGACTTGTCCCAAGTACTTGTTAAAGATGAGGGGAAAGCTGTACCAGCAGTGTGGTCCAGTGGATAAAGCATTACCCTGGGACTCAGGCAGCCTGTTTCTATTCCTGGCTGTGCCGCTGGCCTGATGGGGACATTGTGTAAATCATATCAACATTCTTTTCCTATCTGTAAATGTGAAGTATTTTGAGAGCTACTGATGGAAAGTGCAGCATACAAGCTGGGTGGTATTTATTATTAAGGAAAACTGCTAAATCAATTACTGTATCTAGTTGCTGGGTTTTTTTCCCCCCTTTCCTTCTTCTATTACTGTGAATTACAGATTGACAGTCTCCATAGAACCAGTCCATTTTACTCTTCTAGCTTCTGGTAGAGCTGTGACCCCAGAAATGGAATGACTGGGCCACATGGCAATCTAGAGGCAGTAGAAGCAACTCCCATTAACTTCAGTGGCACCACAGAGGGTCACAATATAAAGCTAGAGCTGGCTGAAAAATGGAACTTCCTAAACCTGACTACAATATATTTTGCTTGCTCAGTCCAAGTTGTAGCTTAGGGCTAAACACATTTGCCAAATTGTTTTATAGCATTTTAACATCTCTGCTCACTAGTTTTCCACAAATTAATGAAAAGCAGCTCATGCTTGTAGTTTATTTAATTGAGGAAAAATCCTTAGGTTCAAACCATTCTCAGGGGAAATCTCCATTTATTTGAACACTTCAGTTCTACCAGAACACAAAATAATTTTCCTTTCATAACTTTTCAGACCATCCTTCCCTTCCCCCAACTTCAGCGGCGGATGCTGAAGCCTTTGGCTCCAAATTCTGCTCTTCTCCATGCCAAACAGAAAGTTCACTCTACTCTGCATTCATCTGTTCCATTCCCTGGATGGATCCATTTTCACATCAAGCAGGAGATTCTTGACCTCCAAATTGCAGCTGTGTCTCATCTCAGAGACACTTGAGCCATATTTCAGTGAGAATGAAGGCTTGGTTCCCGTCTCCTCCCTGACTGGTAGTGATATGACCCTAGAGCAGAGGTGGGCAATAATTTTTGAAGGGGGAGACCACTTCATGAATTTTGGTATGTGGTCATGGGCCAATTCTGGGCCCCCAGGGAGAGGTAGGGCCTCAGGCAGAAGGGGTGAGCCTGGGGGCTAGAGAGAGACACAGGGTATGTCTACACTGCCACCCTAGTTCGAACTAGGATGGCTAATGTAGGCATTCGAACTTGCAAATGAAGCCCCGGATTTAAATATCCCAGGCTCAGCGTGGCGCTTTTTAAATGCCCAGAGTTGAACTACCTGCCCACAGCTTCACGCCGCACGGACTAGGTAGTTTGAATTAAAGCTCTAATTCGAACTACCGTTATTTCTCCTGCAAGGAGGTTTAACGGTAGTTCGAATTAGAGCTTTAATTCGAACTACCTAGTCCGCGCCGCTGCAGCCGCGGGCAGGTAGTTCAACTACGAGCATTTAAAAATGGCGTCCTCCTGAACATGAATGAAGCCCGGGATATTTAAATCCCGGGCTTCATTTGCAAGTTCGAATGCCTACATTAGCTATCCTAGTTCGAACTAGGGTGGCAGTGTAGACATACCCACAGAGAGTGTGTTAATGTGAAAGAGGCGTTGTGTGCGAGAGACAGACTTTGTGACACAGATTGTGTGCTATGGTGTGTATGTGACGGTGACTGTGTGTGAGACAGTGACACAGAGAGTGGATGCTGATGGGTAAGTTTGAGAGAAGGCACGCGCTGTCTCTTTAAGGGACATCGGTCCTGCTTTGTTGTCTTCCCGCTCTGCATTCCATGTCTCTTACCATCCCCACTTCAGATTGGAGCAGCTCTGCTACATGTCTCCCTCTCCCCGACCCCTGCTATGCAGAGATCAGGAGCAGGGACAGGGGAACACCCTGACTTCAGCATTCCCCTCTCCTACTCTGCACAGCTAGCAGGAGAATCCTGGGAGCAGCTCAGCTGCAGGAGGGAGCAAGGTTGGAGGAGGGGCAGCTGAACACATGCTGCCGGCTATAAGTATGCACACTCTGCTAATCAGCTGGGTGGATGGAGAGAAATGCTTGATGGGCTGAATCTGGCCCGGGCCTGATTTTACCCATCCCTGCCCTAGAGCCTACATGGGTAGAATAAGAAAGAGTCAGTGTATTTTCCTCACTTCATGTCAGAAGCCAGACTCCCAATGCAGTCTGTGGTCTTGGTCTATGTTGGGTGTTTATCTAACTCTTTGCCCTTCTAACAGGGATGTGCCCTTTTCCATTATCTATTTCCCACTGTTTGCCAACATCAACGCATTGGGACAGAGGCACTCTGAGGAGAAGGCACCCTTTATCCATTCTTTTGTGTCTGGCTGCGTAGCGGGATGTGTGGCTGCAGTAGCAGTGACCCCTCTGGATGGTGAGTATCAAAGGGCAGTACAGCGAGGCCTCCAGAAAGGGAAGAAGATGGACTCCTTTAAACTCAGGTTGTTCAGCTGCTTTCATACCACAACCCCACATTTGGCCAGTTTCTCCTGGTGGGCCTTAGGTGCCTCCCTTTGTGCAAGTCCTTGTGGTGTCTTAGAAGTGATGACACAAGAACTGATGGTGCTGGTGGCAGACTGAAGATAGAGAAAATAGGCTCAGGCTCCAACCCCTCGCCTCTCTCTCAACCCTCACCTCTTTTCTGTAGACCTCCCGAACAACACATGACTTACAAACACTGCTATTGGATAATTCTGAGGACATAGACCCTGCTCTTCAGATAACTGCTGCTGAATTCCCTGGAGGCCTATGATCTCTCACATATGCAAATATTGGTAACTTCCATAGGTTAGGAATCACGCTCATAAGAACAGCAGATGTTGCCTTCAAGGGTCAAGCGCTATTCTTTAAACAAAATCCTGTCAACATCATCTGATTGTTGTACATGACGCTGTGTTTTCCAAAGGCTGGCTCCAGTAAGAGGGCCAAGACCCTAGATCAAACCCTAAGGCTACGTCTACATTGCAGGTTTTTTGCGGAAAAGGAAATGCAAATGGAACGCTAACGGAGCGCTAAAAATCTCCTTTTGTGCAAGAGCTCTTATTCCTCAAAAAATGAGGTTTACAGGTTCTTGCGCAAAAGGGTTTTTTTCTGATAAGTGGCCCCGTCTACACAGGGCTTTTTATCACAAAAACCTCTTCCACAAAAAGGATCAGAAGAAGAGATGCAAATGAGAGTGAGATATGCAAATTAGCGCTCCATTTGCATTTCCTCTTCTGCAAAAAACCCGCAGTGTAGATGTAGCCTAGCTGCTGCTGCTTCGTTTTCTTGATGAATAACATTTCCCTTCTGCCCTCAAGGGAGCCAGTTCAGAGTGCCCTAGGAAAGGTTACATATCCAAACAGACCTAACTCCAGTGAGCACTGTGAAGCCTCTGCTCTTTCAGTCACTTTCTGGTTGTTTCCTCTTGCCGTTCTCTCATGTTCACACCCACCGGCATCCCCAGGGATCATGTCTGTACCATGTGTCTCAGTGATTAATATTTGTACCTCTCCAGCATGAAAAACCAGGATCTCACAAGAGGGGTGGTGACTCAGATATCTGCTGATATTTTCCAGTTCTGGACTAACTTGTTAGGATTCTAATGGTTGTGTGAATGCTGCCTTGCAAGGATTTTTTTTTAAATGTTTCTTTTCCATTCTACGCAATTTAGTGTTAAAAACACGAATTCAAACTCTCAAGAAAGGCCTAGGAGAGGACACCTATAATGGAATCATTGACTGCGCCAGGTAAGTCATAATATTCCCTCCCTGCATGTTTGCTGTTCTGGGTCACCCTGTCCAATTGCCATTCCCTTTGCCCTTCCTTGAAGTGACAGTGGAACATTTGCCCATCCCCAACCAGCTAACACTCCTGCATAAATCTCCAGAGGGGCTCCTCATGGAAAGAATCTTGGGTTAGATTGGATCAGAACTCCCTATAGCTTATGCTCCTGCTCCATTCACTACAGTAGCTCCTGCAGAGAATGGCTGGTACAACAGCGAGTTCCCATAACATACCTGACATACAAAAGAGCCTGCAGAAGGACTAAGAAACCATAATGCACAAACCAAGTTCTTTAAATAGTTCATCTGCTGAGAAGATGATCAACTGGTTTAAAACTTGTTCAGATTAAATCAGTAGCCTCCCCCAGGAATTGAAATTGGGGGTGGGGGGGGTCAGGGCTGATGAGGGGTGACACCGTGAGGGTGAAGGTGGGCTGTATGGCACCATAGTTCACAAAACTGGGGGGGTGTTGGGGAAATTCAGTGGGGGGTATACACCCCCATGGGGGGGGGTGTAGGGAAATCCCTGGATGAAATACATAAAGAAAATGCTTAGACCATTGCCTACGTGCCCACGGAGCTTCACCTCTGAAGGATTGCAGGGTAATGTGTTAAGAACCATGGCTTTGAGTGCACCTGGTTTTTAATGCAAGAGGATTGCAAAATCTTGGTTCGTAGGTAGCAAATATCTGAAATGCTGCTTGTGTGGTCACTTTTTTTTTTTTTTTCCCTGTTTTAAACATGCAGGAAAATCTGGACCCACGAGGGCCCTGCTGCATTCATGAAAGGGGCGGGCTGTCGCGCCCTGGTTATAGCTCCCCTCTTTGGTATAGCCCAGGGTGTCTATTTTATTGGCATTGGTGAATATATCTTAAGATATTTCCACTAGCACTTGTTCTCGCTAAATCAGGCCTGGCTGAAGATTGCACAATTTTCCTCCTCACTTCTGCAGAATCGGATTTGCCAGAAATGAACAGGACTATGTCAAAGTAATTTCTTTTATGAACTACACCACCACCTTCAGCTTTCTCTGTGCATGAGCAGGGATGAGTACAGGTGGTCAGACATATTATGGTGTCATTTTTCTGCCAGTTTTATACAGCCCCTTGATGGTCTACATGCTACATTTAGCTCCTGCACATTTAAACATAGAGAAGAATGATTTTTGTATCCTTGTTTTTCCCAAGATAGTATAACATAATAGCTTTTCCTTTGAGTGGCTGTAAGGCAGTAGCAGTATTCGTGCAGGTTTTTTTTATAGAGTTGATATCAAAGATTGCTTGAGGTCACAGGCTCCTGTAGGGCAAAGAGTCCTAGATAGACTCAGCTCTCAGCAGTTTGCCCATATATGATCTGTAGTCTCTTGTCCAGTATTCATCTCACTTTGTTTATAAATGCTTCACTATTTGCCTTGCTTGGAAGTCTAGACTTGCTGTTCCTTGCCCTAATGTGCAGAGAAGGTAAAAAAATCTGGACTGAGTTTCAACCCTGCTGTGGCTGTTCCATCAAACAGAGAAGGTTCAAACTCACTTGTTCCAGCAAGGAATGCCTGCATGTAAACAGATGAGTCACAGAAGTTCAAAGTCAAAGGTATAAATGTGAGACAATATTGTTCCTTCTGTGGAGGGTAAGAGCTATGTTAGGGGTGGTGGTGGGAAGGCAGCAAAACTAGAAAGAATTAAGGTTTAGGTGCAGTTACATAGAAACAAAGACACAAACCAAATGTCAATGTTACAGCAAAGCATTAAAGGTATAAAAATACTGTGCTAGCTGAAGGAATTGTTTGGGTGTGCCAAAACAATTCTCCTTGCAACTTGCTGCAGGTTAGTGTTCTGGTTCAGGGCCTGCCGGGGAGAATGCTACTGTAATAAGAGATGTCCTTTGGAAATGGAGGTAGAGGGCATGGTAGGGAGAGAAGACACTAAGCCTCAGTTAAGTATTTTTCAGGATTCAGTACTACCAGATTTTCATTGTTTGATCTGCAATTTGTGTAGAGGAGCTCACTTTTTTTTGTAGACGGTAAAGCAAGAGAAAAAAGCCTGTATTTCTGCCTCTGAGCCTGGGAAATGAAGGATAATAATTTATAACTTTATCCCTGGTAAGCAGCATATTCATGATGGCACAATGTGAAAGCCTTACTACTACTGCAAGAAAGTAGACAGTTGGCTGAATTTCATTTTACAGGACTAACCACAGGTCTAGAAGTCAGGAATTGACAGAGGAGGAGTGTTGTACTCGGCTTATCACATCAGTGTATCTCACCCCACAATCTGTTCCCTAGGTATAATATTTAACATCTTCAAAGGCATTAACTGTTAGTGTTTTATAAAGCAGTCACTGCTAAGTAGATAATGCAGGGAGGGTAACTGTATTACTGTAAATACAAGATACACACTGCTAGCAACAGGAAAGACCTGGTAATAGCAGCTGCAGATCTACTTCCATTGAGACCAGCCTATGCAAGTGATGAAATATAGTTGCTTAAAGAGTTAGGCTATGTCTACACTGGCCAGTCTTGAGCAAGAACATATATATGCAAATGAGGTGCAGTGATGAATATCGCCATGCCTCATTTGCATACTTAATGAGCCATCATTTTTGCACAAGGGGCTTTTGCGCAAGAAGGAGCCGTCTACACTGCTCCTTTTCAGGCAGAACGGCTCTTGCAGAAGAGGGGGTTTTTGTGCAAGAAGGAACAGTGTAGACTACTTCTTGTGTAAAAGCCCCTTGCGGAAAAATAGCGGCTCATTTACATATGTTCTTGCGCAAGACTGGCCAGTGTAGACCTAGCCTAAAAGTTTGAACTTACTGGAGGGAGGCAGGAAAACCTCTGACCGAAGAGGCTGATGCATTTACAGGTATTAAGCCATTCTTAACAGCTGTCCTACTAATTCTGTCCTTGCTCAGTGCCAGAAGGGGAGCTACTGCCTCACTTCTAGGAAGGGGAAGGATGGAGGCTGGTCCTAGATTCCCTTATTCAGAATATTAACTTAAATGATAACAAGGCTCATATACTGATAGGCTGTGTCTACATTGGCACCCTTTTCCGGAAAAGGGATGCTAATGAGACAAGTCAGAATTGCAAATGCAGTGGGGATTTAAATTTTCCCCGCGGCATTTGCATGAACTGCCGCTTTTTCCGGCTCGGGCTTTGACGGAAAAAAGCGCCAGTCTAGATGCGGCTCTTGCGGAAAATAAAGCCTTTTCCGGAAGATCCCTTATTCCTGATTTTAATAACAATGATGTGAGCAGTAATAACAATGATGTGAGACCAAGATTTTTATTTTAAAAACGCACCACGAGCCACTCAAAACAAACTATTAGTAAATGTCACCACATGTACCACCAGTTCTCCCTGGACAGAGAGTTGTTCTGTGCACATTTTCTCTCTGGTTCTTCTGGGAAAACAAACTCTGATCTAATGAGCTCAGTTGTTTACTCCGTCCAAGCTCTACTTAAGGAAGGTGGAGGCCTCAGCACACCAGAGAATCCAGCTGTTGGACAGTCTCCTCTCTGACTAGAAGTCAATATTTTAGCTTACTCACTAAATGGTGTATTATGCAGCCAATACTATGTTCATACGTGCATTTTAATTTTTCTACTACCCATTAAACTACTACCAAAAAGCTAATTCTGCAGTACTGCTTATAAATATTTGTTGCGTAGTGCTAATTTGTGATAACTGGACTGATCACAGCAACACTGTATTATCACAGGAACACTGTATTAAAGACACTTAATATCTTTCTCCTATAAAGTTCACCGCACACAAAGCAGGTTATGCAGGAAAGACTTAATTCAAGTGTGCGAGAGAGAGCTAGCAAATACCTACAGACAGAAGATCTATTATAGCTAGTGAAGTGATGGACGTATCTGCTCAACCTCTTCTAGTTACTCTTAACTCACAACACACTGGACAAAAGACTACTGGGGACTCCATGTACACATAACTTTTTATTTTTAATAAATTAAGTAGTACAGGCTCAGTCTTTACTCACATATACAGAACAGAAAACTCTGCTGGGCCTGACCAAGTAACAACCTACACTTGCTGCCTGGGAAAGGGTTGCATGCCTTCTGCTTTAACAGAACATTGAGAAGCCCTTAAGGTGGAAGGTTGCTCCTATGGACAGAATGGTACTTCACAATCACAAATCTGACTATAGCATAGGATTGCAGGACAAGTCAAGAGCCCAACTGCATCCATTCTCCAGTGTCACTTGTCAACGGGCTGGTCTTCACCTAATTTTGATCAATGCATTGTAACCACTTGGTAAGTCAGGCAAAGCGCAGCAGGTATGCAAAATCATTCCACTGAAGAACACACATTGGACAATACATTATAGCATTGAAAAGGTAAATTTCTAGGCTTTAAATTATCAGATGCTTTTTCTGCATCTCTCCTCAATATGGCAGTGGAAGAGACTCCACTTTCCTTCAGGCTTAGTCCAAAAACTTCCTGTTGGCATTGGCACCAAAGAGCGCCCCTCGGATTTCTGGCATCATCTGTTGAGAGAGCATGCACACCAGTGAGAAGCTTTGTATAGAAAGACATATTAATACTAGAATAGTTAAGCAACAAACAGCAACCTAATATGCATAAAAGTTAAGAAATCTTAAACAGCAGTTCCATGCTGGAGTCATGAATGGAGGACTTCCGTCAGTGCAGCCAAATCTTTATAGAGGATATAGAAGTTCACCCACCAGATACTGGTGGTGCTAGCTCACTGGGAGGAAACAGACGACTGGAATCACTAACGCTGTTTCAGCCTGAGCCAGAAAGATCATCTGTTAAGCTCAAGCTTGTGGTCACCCCATCTAGATCAAATCCATTATCTGCATTAGTTATGGACACCGAAATGCTTTTAGATTAGCTTGCCCTAATTCTCTGTGTCACAATTAGTCTTTTGAACATAGAGGTCTAGACTGCCAAGACCAAGATTCATCTGAGGCATGGTGGAGTTTGCAAGGTCATGCTTCTTCTATACTGGACTTCAGAAGGCTCTTACACTGTCTAGTGGAATGGTTCTATTACTCATGTACTGCCACTAGTAGTGGAGCTTTATGACCACCACATATTTTTGTACTGTTCAGTTAAGAGGATCTTTCAGAACAGTTTAGTTCTTTAGACTTCATAATTTCAAGAACCTAGGTAAACATACAACTCTGAAGAAAGAATCTCTTACTGTGGCTGAGATGTGCTCTTCCCCAACCTCCATACAACCGGATAGTTTAATTTTTTTCAAGTCTGTCTACTTTTTGCAATCCTTTGCTTGTTACCCATCTAAAGAGACCTGATCCCACAATAAGTTACTTTGAAGATTAAGAGGACGATTGACCCTAATGGATGTGGACTTCAAGATGGAGCTTGTTCCCTTTACCAACCAAGTGGAACATGGCAAGAAAGCCTAGAAGATTGAGTAGGAAAGGATCCAACTCCCTCTAACTCACCTGCTGGGCTAGGAGTTCCAGCCGGCTTTCCAGGGTATTGGAAACCTTGATTTTACCATCGCTGTTGTAGATCTCAACACCTCCAGCACTAGAGAGAAGAGAGACATTACAATAAATCTTCACTCAACAAACTGCTACTTTCCAAACTGCTTGAATGCATGTCAAAGACTAATCAATAGAAGCGTGTAGTCTCCTTTCTGCCATCAAAAGGACTCCAATCTTACTCCCCTTACAGTGCTTCAGGGGGTAGCCAAGTTAGTCTGTACAGGATAAACTTAAAAAACAACAAATGGTCTGGTAGCACTTTAAGTTACCAAATCAAAAGATCATTTAACTGCACATCCAGTAATTTGATCTATGCCATCAAATGCCAGCAATGCCCCACTGCTATATAAACTGGACAAACTGGACAGTACCTACGGGAAAGAATCAATGGACACAAATCAGATATATGTAAAGGGAACATACAGAAACCTGTTGGGGAATGCTTCAATCTACCTAATCACTGTTTAAAAGATCTTCAAGTGGCTATCATGTCACAAACCAATTCTACTAGCCAAATACAGAGAGAGATGTTGGAATTCATTCACAAATTCAATTCTCACTCTGATAGCCTACTCAATCGTGATAATGGATGTCTAGGACATTATCAACCTAACATTCAATGAAGGTGCCAACAGTTGTGTAGATTCTTGCACTTGTACCCTTCCTATCTAATTGCTATCCTTTGATCCTTATCTGCTTCTTTTAACTATCCAATCTTTAGGTGCTTACTGATTACCAGTTCTGCCTATTTGGTTTTCCCTTTGATATTTTTATACCCTCTGCTCCTTATTTCCCACCCCCTTCCATTCCCCCTCCTCTCCTATTTATTTTGGGTCTGCACATCCTAAACTCAAAACGCCCATCATCTGAAGAAGTGGGCTGTGCCCATGAAAGCTCATGATACCATCTACATGTTTTGATAGTCTATAAAGTGCTACCAGACCATTTGTTGTTTTAAGTTTATCCTCTTAGGATAGCCTGATGAGGAGAAGGAGATTGCTCTAATATGGGTGGTTGCAGACCATCTCAATAGATAAGGGTCATTGCCACCTAGTGTTTAAGTATAGAGGGAAACTACTGAAATGTTAGGTATGAAAAATGATTGACTAACTGAACCTCCTCTCCACCACTGAATACACATGAATTAGGCTACAAGAGCTAATTTTCAGATTTTGGAAAGAGAGGAAAGGTATTATACAGATACCTTCACAAATGTTATTTCTTGTATATTTCTAGCTATATATAACAAGTTCATTCAATCTTAACTTGAGTGCAACATTCAAGTGTTCTTTTCTGTGTTACAGAACAAACTACCTAGCTGTTTTGGAGGACACAGCTTATAAGTGGGACTCCTATAACCCATGCATGCCTCCTCATGATTTTGTTCTTTGCTTTATGTTGACCCTTAAGCCTGGGCTGCACTTGCATTCCTTTCACCTCTAGCCAACTGACAGGTTGTATTAAGTTTCTAGCTGCTATTGACTAGACCAAGCATGCCCCTGTGCAGTGAATTGGTTTGGGGGCTGCAAGATAATCATTTAGTTGCCTGGGAAACTGCACAGCAGGCAAGAGGATAGATCTTCAGTATCAGACAAAGCCAACTCTCCCAAACTAGTGGCAGATGGTACTCCTTTTGCCATTCCCGTGAGAGAAGTTTGACTCACTCAACAGTTAACCGTGCAAAAAGCTACTGTATTGCTTACATGTCTTCTGGCAGGAATGTCTGCTGATCAACGTGAACATCAATGTCTTTTTTGGTAGCAGCTTTGTAGACAGGGATACTCTTCTGTACAGCAGCCTAGAATGCAATAGATATCCCACTTCAGGTCAGAGATCTGAAAACAAATGGAATCCTCTACTAGCGTTGCACAGAACTGCTAGCTGCTTACTTTGCATTAGTGGGACAGGCGTGGAGGGAAAATAATCAAACAATTAAATGCCACAATCTTATTCATTAGTTGAGCCTCTTTAGGGAGGTGGTGCTTAGGAGAAATGGTTATTAGCCTGTCTATTTTGAAACATTTATTCCTCCCTCAATCTTGGGCCTGTAGCAACTGCCAACGTTCTTTATAATTATGGCAGTACCTAAAGTTTGCTAGGGGCTTCTCAACCAAAGGAAGACACTGCCCACCTTGAAGAGCATATAATAATAGAGAGGCAGGGTAAAAATATTTCAAATAAATAAATAAAGCAAATACCTGCTCTCTTCTAATAGAAATGTTTTTCTTGGTAGTGAATCGCCTCACTGCCTTATGATCTTACCTAACAGATTCCAAACGGGAGAACTTTGCAATCACAATACCATGGCTTTGTTTGTGGAGACATTTTATGCTATTGTAGCCAGAACCCACTTACCTTTACGAGAGAGAGATCCTGTTTCCGGCAACGGACAATCAGTCGGGGCTCAAGGAGCTGGTAGAAACCCTGCATCAAACAATTATATCAACAGGAGATGAAGGAAACTCCCATCACCTTTTAATTGATTCATCAGCCCCTGTAAGTTAGTTACAAGATTAAACAACTTTGTGCTGTTACTTATTACATAAAGCGAAGATGAGAGTTCATTGGTTACAAGTCCCCTTTTTATTATCTTTCTGAAATAGAGCTGGCTATCTATTACTGGACATCCCATGAGAACCTATGGCTTTGATCTTGCAGGAAGTAAATAATCCTGATTTTGGGGTGTAACAGCAACTAAACTGGGGACAACCAACCCTCAGTGTTGAGAAGAATGAGAAAAGGCAGGCTAAGAGTCAATAGTCACACACTAGACTGAGCAAATATGCAGCTTCTGGTTAAGGCCTGCAGTAGTCTTTGGTGTCTGAACAGATACCAATTGTGTCATATGGTTACAGGAATAAGTGGATAGTAGTATAAGCTGCAGACCACACAGTGCATCAGACTTCTGACCAAGACAAACATTATTTTCAAAATATAGAGAAGTTGATTTATCCAGAGTGCAAGTGAGCAGCAGTAGGCAGGGTCTCACAGTTAAGTCAGGCAATTAGAAGTAAACTACTGATCCCTGCTATGGAGTAAAGTAGATTACAGATTTCAAGGCACCCTCAACATTGAAGGGTCTAAGTCTGACTAAAGGAGAGAAATACTGGATCAAAACCAAGGCTTGGAAGATAATAGCAACTGAAATTGCTGAGGAGAAAACTAGAATCACGCTGTAAAGAGTTCTCAGCAAAAGGATATAGGGTAATATTTATGATAAGAGCAGTTGCTAGTGGTAGTCACTATAGTTGAGGTACAAGTTTCCATTACAACCTTTGCTTGCATTTACGAGATTTCCAAAAGTAAAACTTATGGGGCCCAAAGGGTCTGAAGTGGAATGTTTAGAAACTTAAGATAAATATACACATGGTCTAGGTGAGCAGGACCTATGAAAGGAAAAAAGCTGCTCAAAGCTATAGCCGTACAAGTCTGGATTTGGTGTCAAATTGGGAATGAAAGGACTGTGCACTTTCTTAAGTTGGGAGGGAAGGGAAGAGGTTTTCCAGAGTGTGCATTTGAGGAGCTCATGTAAGCATGTGCAATAGAAACTTGAAATGTGCACTCCGGAGCTGTGATCTCAAAGACAGGTTACGGTGCAGCAGTTATCCTAAGTTTTTTTGATTGTGTGAACATTGTTACTCTCATATTCAGATGAAGATGCTCAAAAATGTAAGCTTTCTGCTCCCCTTACCACTCCACCTCTCAAGTACCCTGGGGCCTGGTGAGCTAAGACTGGAAAGTATAGTTTGAAAGTTGTAGCTTTAAAAATGCCCATTTTAGGTAGTCTCTAAACAGCAGCAGTACTTCTACAGAGGGTTTGTTTGAGGCTAAGGATGCAGTCAGCCTTTTATTATGGCTTGATTACATTACCTGTAGAACCAGTCCATCCAGCAGTGCCTGGTACCTCGCAGTGTCCTTCACCACCTTGGCAAGTCTCTGCTTGGCCTCATTCAGCAAATCCTACAGAAAGAAGAGATCAGGTCAACAAAGTCTCCCTGTTTGTCCATTTGGTTCTATACCTACCATCCTCCTATGCTCTTAGTTCAGCTATTTACCCTGCCAATAAGCAAGCGTGTAGTGCAGCTGATAAATCAATCCAGAGCCTCACTCTGTGAATGGAACAACAGCCTTCACAAAAGATTTTCTTTCTACACTACCCTGTTTGGTAGTCAAAGTGAATTTTGATTATAGATTCCATTTTATAGAAAAGGAAGGTCATAGTAAAGTAGAACTTCAGAGTTATGACACCAGAAAAAGGAACTGACCAGTCAACTATCCACCCCCACTCATTTGGAACCAGAAGTACACAGTCAGCAGCAGAGACCAAAAAATGTGGGGGGAAGAAATAAAGCTAGTATAATACAGTACTGTGTTAAACTAGCTACTAAAAATAAAAGGGGAAACAGCATTATTCTTCTGCATTGTAAAGAATCAAAGCTTTATTAAATCAATGTGCAATTATGAACTTTTGAAAAAAATCACCTTAATATTTTGTTTAAAGTTACAAACAACCATTTCCAAGGTGTTTGTAACTCGGAGTTTCTACTGTATTTAAAAATATGTATCCACTAGCAGTGCTAATTCAGTTAATTAATGCTATTCTAGCTGAGTAAGCTTAGGTTGTTTCTCCTACAATGTACTGTAGGACAGCAGATCACAGGGAACTAGTCTGCATTTATCATTATTGACTTTCATTTTGTTGACTTCAAAGTACTGCACTTAGTAAGGAAAAAAATCAAATGCACATACACGATGGAGAGTAAGTGGCTAGAGAAATGAAGGTGTTATAGTGGCTTGTGAATTGAATGAACCAGTGTGATGCTACTCAAAAAAACAAAGCACAAACTAACATTAACAAGAATTTCAGAGGTGTAGCCAAGTTAGTCTGTAACAGGAAAAACTTAAAAACCAACAAACAGTCTGGCAGTACTTTAAAGACTAACAAAACTTGCTATAGATGGTATCATGAGCTTTCGTGGGCATAGCCCACTTCTTCAGATGACATACTTCTACATTGAAGTAACTCTCCCATTCTACTCAGTACTGGTGAGGCCTCAGCTGGTGAGCTGTATTCAGTTTTGGGCACCACACTTTAAGAGGTGGGCCAACTGGAGAGAATCCAAAGAAGAGCAACAAAAATGGTAAGAAGTTTAGAAAAATCTAATCTATTAAGAGGCTGAAAAAAATTGGGCACATTTAGTCTGAAGAGAAGACTGAGAAAAAGACAAGCAGCTTAAATTATGTAAAAAAGTTTTCATAAAGAAGGTGATCAATTGTTCCCCCTGGCCACTGAGGGCAGGATAAGAAATAATCAGCTTAGATAATTTAGGTTTGCTATTAAGAAAACTTTCTAATCATGAGACTAGTAAATATTGGAACAGGTTGCCTGGGGAGAATGTGGAATCCCCATCACAGGAAGATTCAAAACACTTGTTAGGGATAGTTTAGATATAAGTTATCCCTACCTGTCTGAGACAGAATTGACAAACGTGACATCCTGAGGTCCCCTCCTGCCTCATGTTTCCGATTTACTGCAGGCTTAAGAGCAGTCGACTACAACTTTTCTCTCCTACCCCAACATTCTAAAGAAACCTTTCACATGCAAAATGCAAGCCTGTAAAGCGATTGGGGGTGTAACATTTCATTTAATCAGCTGAGTAGTCGATGGCATTTCCATCGACTATTTGATTAGTTGATAAGGGGGGAAACCGCAGTGCTGCAGTGGGGTTAGCTCCCAGCCCCAGGAGCTAACCCTGCTGTGGCTCTGTCTTTTAAATTTAGTAACAGCCACCTAGCTTTTACTACATTTAAAAGGCAGAGGCGCAGCAGGGGACCAGACACAAGCCAGGAATCAGTTGTCCCAGCTCGTGCCTGGTCCCACATTGCACCTCTGCCTCCCCTGCCCCCCCGAGGAGATGGTGCTGAGGGGAACCAGCTCTTAAGCTGATTCCCCCCCAACACTGGCTCCTGCTCCCCCACCTTGCTGCCACTGATAGAGGCAGCAAGGAGAGATGGGGGAAGCAACTAGTCAAGTAGTCACTTGATACCTGATAAGATTTGCTTATCAGGTAGTTGACTACTCAACCAGCTGTTTACATCTGTAAAAGTGATCACAGCATGCGAGAACTGGCCAGCTAGAAGAGTCCATCTTAGGAGAATAGTACTGCCTAAAGTAGGTGATATTAAATTTAGACTGAATTTGGTACCAAAAAATAGCAGTATTTTTCTTGTGTGCTCAAGCTGCCTGTTTTCACTTTTGAGAAGTTAAATACTTTAAGATGGGTGAGCAAGAGAGCCTCTGTGGGCCAGATGATTGGGCCCACTGCTGCCCTGCTGCTCCCTTGACTTCAAGCCGATAGAGACCTGGGGATGGGGGAGTGCGCGAAGTCTCCTCCCTCCCTGCAAGGGGTGTACAGCACGTGAACCACCACCTGAACCGCTAGCTCGGGGTGGGGGTTGGAGAGAGGGGGCAAAGACTTCATGCACTCCCCAACCCCCTGGTCAATCACGATCTGTGGAAGGGGGAAACACAGGAAGTATCCTGGCCCCTCTCCTTCCACCCACTGCCCCGCCCCTTCCAGGGACAGCAGGGGCCACTTCAAAAATATGTGAAGTGCTCCCCCCCCACCCCTTCAAAAATGATTGGCCACCCCGGTCAAAGATAAGTTATATACAGTACAATCAAAGCAGTATTATACATCCTAAACATGGCCTAAAGAAGACTAATTATTCTATCAGCTCAGATTCTGTTCTGCTATTCATTTTAATAGCTCCTAGTGTCCTGTTTTCATTAATAATAAGTACTGTGTTTATCAACCTATTGCAAGAGCTCAAACAAGTATGGTTGTTGATATCTATTTGTCTGCTGTAAATTGTGTAAAATGCTACAGCTGTCAATGTCAGTGTAAATTCTGAAATTAAAGTCTGGATCTTTGGTTTTGAAAAAACAAAGCATCAGGCTTCATATCATATAGGTCCTTTACCCTGTTTTAGGAATCAATGTTAAAGATTTCTGCTGCTGCCTTCTTACTTTTCTCCCATCTACCATATGATCTTTCCTTCAAATACGCTTTCCTCAAAGTCTAAAGAAAATAAAATATCCTAAAGTTTTGACTTGAGTACAGTTCTTTCCCTTGTCTCCCCCCAGTACTGAACTGAAACGTTATCATACAAGTATTTCAGCAGATGAAACCCAGTTATGTCCTGTTGTAACTTTTGAAACAGAAAACAGATATGGGGAAATACTGACACAAGTGACTCCATGGGGGTAGGAAAGTCTGTCTGATAAACAAGTATGCATATTATTCTTTGACTGCTAGATTATTAACGAGATCAATCCAAGTTCCCCTCATTGTCAAACCTAGTTATGCCTTCTGCCCTAAAATACAGAATTTCTGGAAGTGCCCATCCCTTACCAGCCAGCCTTTTAGAGACCAAGTAACAACATGGTAAGACAGGGCTAGTACAATAGGATTTGAAATATTTCAAAATGAGGAAGGAAATGTCTTACGCACCATTCAGAAGCATGTGACTGAGTCAGTTCAAAGCAGGGAGAGATTATCCAACATGGATAGTTTAATGATAGTTAACTCTTTCCTCACCCCTCTCCTCTAATAAACTATTAGAATTCTGACCAAATTCATAATGGTTGACAAACAGCAGTAGGATAAAAGAATCAAAGATCCTATATCTGTGCTGATATCCTTTCCTACCAACCCTCTTTCAAAAAGTTCTCACAAACAGGACTATTCTGATGGCTCAGCAGCATCAGCTAATATCTGATATGGATGCGTGAACATGGTTACACGATTAATCGATAAGTCTAGGCTTATCGGTTAATCATACTGACTATATGCAAACCTCCCCCCTTGCTGCCGAGGGGAATAGGCAGGAGCTGGTGCCCGTGGGGAGCCAACTCCCCACCACACCACCTCCCACACCAATGAAGAGGCAGCAGCGCGGGGAGGGGGAAAGCTGGTACACGTGGGAAGCGGCTTTCAAGCATATTGGCTCCTGCAGAGACACCTGGCCCCCCACTCTGCTGCCACTGGCTCCCGTCTGCCCCCCCCCCGCCACTAAATGTGTGATCACTAAAATTTCCAGCAGTTACGCATTAACACAAATAAACAATAGTTAACATCCCAAGTCTCAGAAACACATAATACAGTGCTTCAAACAGGACTAGGGACTTTACATATCATATGATTCGTAGGTTCTTCGCAGAGAAGCTATAAATAGGCATTGGCTACTGTTATTCACGGTGAATGGAACAGATATTATCTAGGACAAGACGATTACAGGGTTATCAGTATTCATCGTCCCTGGCATAAACAGCCCACTAGTTGGACCAAAATGAAAGCTTTTCCATCCATCCTGAGCCACTGTGGAGACAGTCCACTATGTGGATTTTTTTAGTAGCATTTGTTAACAGGAAGTACTTGACAAGCTTGTTGAAGCCCAGCCATTCAATATCACAGCATATATTAAGTTCTAGTTGCCTAAAGCAACTTGCCATTTTGTGAGCCTCATCACCCAGTTCCTCTTTTTGCACTCTGTTGTGTAAGAGACATTTCCCATTCTGTGAATAAAGATCAGCTGCTATCAAGGCTGGGATTAACCACAGATTGCAACTGAGATTCCAGGCATACAGATGTATCTTCCTCTAAACAGCAAAGTACAGCTGCAAAAACACGATGAGTTTTATGGTTTTAAAGACAGCTAGTAAAGGCATTTTTAAATGCTTCAAGTACACATCTTACTTGATCATTATAAAAAATTAGATGTTTATTTAGTGGCTGGATCAGGTAATTCCTTAACTTCTGATGAGGAGAATACACTTTAGAGGCACTATATACTCACTGCAATAAGGTCATCTCTTGCCTTGAGGACCTTCAATCTTGCCTGATTCATCAGGTTGGACATCTGACTGCAAGTTGCATGGAAAAATTGAATCAGTGCTTTACGTTTTAGATGGAGATCGTGGCACAACAAATATTTTATTGGCATGTTTTACATGTCAGAGCAACACTGTATGATGTTGAATGGAAGCCTGTTCATTTAGCTGAATTGGCTACAAGAACAGCCATGATAAATTGCTCATTTACTATAAAAACCCTCCTCCACTGAATTTGTGAAGTGACAACAAAAACAGAAAAACTACTCAAGAGAAACTAGGCACCAAGACTAATACTGATAGAATTAGTTGTGCCAGAGAAGGAGCAGGTCAGAGCACACAGAGTTTGCTAGATAGCTATTATCCAAAGTAATACAAAAGAACTCTCCACCACACCTGCTGTTCTCTATCTCTGCACTCTGTTTGGGACTATTTAGAATTAGCCTCTTACTAATGTATCTGAAGTTTGCTAGCAAGGCCCCTCATATACCTTCAGCTTCAGGAAAGACAGTTTTCTCTTCCCTACCTTACTACAAACCAATCTAGAGTCTCACAACTAGGGAAGAGCTGGAGTCTACGACAGGTTGACGTCTCTAGTCTGGCACTCTCTGGACCAGCAACATCCATGGTCCAGCCAGCATGATTTTATTTAGCCGGATAGCCACTTATTATGGATATGTCCAAATTTCCTGTGGTCCTATAAAGTTTGTTTACAGCCACCAGTCCTGGCTCTCAGTGTTCTGTGCTGTTATTTAGCTCTAATTTACCCCTAAATGTTTTCTAAGAGCCCAGTAAGCAGTGGAAGTATTGGTAATGCGGCTAGACAATATTGACCTCCCATGGTTTGGCAAATTCTCTGGTTCAGTACAGGTCAGGTCCTGAGGGTGCCAAATTAGAGAGGTTCAACCTGTATTCCTATCCACCCTCAGCCTCCATTTACTAGGACTGGTTTTCCTATAATGTGCTCCAATGTCTGGTCAGCTTCACACTTCAGAAGAGTTTCCAATTTTAGTGTGTTTGGGAAAAGCTGTAAAGAGCAGCAATAATGTGTCTGCAGATTCAGGAAGATTACAGTGCCTCAGTCCACATTCAAATAATTTTCTTTTCAACAGTAAGTCTTTAAATATTTTTCCATATGTGAAAACTCAGATTCTGCAGAAATGTTTAGCTACATCTTCCCTACTTGCTAGAGAAAGATTGTTTGAGTACTGCTGGCAAGCTGCTAATTTTTCAAGCTCTGTAGCAGGCCAGGCAGCATAAGTGACTTACATCTTCTTCTGTTGTTCAATTTGCTTTTCCTTCTTTTCATAGTATTCCATGATTTTCAGTCTTTGCGTCTGCACCAAGCGACCCTTCTCAATGTTGAACTCTTCTTCTGCCTATAAAGAAACAGTCACACCATTGAAATTGAGGTCAACTCCATAGATTTAGAAGATACTCAGTTCACTTCACTGAATTAAAAGACTAGGTGATGAGACTCAAGGTACTAATTAAGCAAAGCATTTAAGCATGCTCCTTAAATCTCACTGAACTCAGTTCTTTGCTGAACTAAGGCTGTATTATTTGCTGCTCAGTTAATCGTTTTGACAGGAAAGCAAATGATAGGTGCCAGTTTTTATTCCTGAAAACAGGGATGATATAAAATTCTCAAGTATTGGCTAGTGAACAAAGACTAGTAGGTTAACTAGGAGTAATCCGAAATCAACTCTAGGGCACTTGTTCAGTCTGAATTCTAGAACTGGTTTAATCTTTGACTGCAGCAGGAAAGGAGATGGGAGAAAGTCTGAAAAAAAAAAAAAAATCAAATAATTGTGCTAAGTTGACAGTTATAATATTTAGTATTATTGAACCAATTACTGGTAAGCCTTAAACAAAAATACATATGGGAGTTACTGTTTTTTTAGAGCATAGTTGGTTCTCTCACATGAAAACATGGTAACTGCTGCACACAATTTACAAATACTCAGCTACAAAAATATGGGGAGTCTTGACCATCTACCCATACTTACGGGCTCAATAGTGCTGGTTTTGGATTTAACAAATAAGAAATCTATTTGCTCCGTCACTTTGCATAAGAATTTCTAGTAAACTACTGTGCTAAACTGCATATTCACACAATCTCCTTTCCAAAAGACATTGGCTATCATGCCAACAAATCCATACTTTAGACCTGCTTATCCAATATGAATAGACATAATTGGCCCTGATAAGTAATATATTTAACCACTAAATGTTAATCAATGGATCTTTGCAACTTTGGCATATCATATTCCATTTTGTTAAAAACATGAATGCTTCTATACCCTCTATTTTTTGTTCCTTAACATAGCTGCAAATCACAGCCAGAAATGGATTAACTGTCCTATTTTGATTCAGGAATAAGAGTGTCCACATGCAGACTTATGCCAAAAAGATGTGAGAATTAAAACCAATTTAGTTATTTTGGGGAAAGTTTGCATGTATATAAGCCCTAAATAAAACAATGAATGAATGGGTCACATTAAATCTGTGTAACGCCACAACAGTTAGAGGGACCAATTTAACCCAATCTGTTTTATGCAGAATCCATGTTCATACCACCCTGGGCTTCCCTGAAGTATTAACATGCCAACACATGATCTTGCATACAAATGTGCTTACATCTAGGCATTAATAAGGAGACTAAGGGTGGAAGAGTGGCTTCAAATCAGTTTCTTTGTTTGTATTAATCTGGCACAAACTTTATTCAACAGTTAACTTGCTCCACATACAGGAATTACATGACAAAAAGATAACAAGGCATCTGGAAATACTATAGAACTGTTTTTGAAGATATGACTGGGAAGTAACTCAGGATGTCAGATGTGATCCAAAGTTCCTGATATTAAACAATCTCATGGCTTTTTTTTGTTTGTTTGTTACCTTGGCATCTATTTCTTCAGCCTTTTCATTGGCTTCCTGCTCGATGAAAGCCATCATATGCTTGATCTGTAACAGAATAGACAGTCAGTTACATTCTGCTGGGAATAGGGATGTAATAGTGTAATTGGTTAATCGACTAACTGATAAGCAAAAATTTATAGGTTAATGCTACAGACTACATACATGCACCCCTTTCCCCCCCACCAGTAAATTTTTTAGCAGACTGACCAGCTTTTAGCAGACAGTCCCAGTTTGCGCCGGGTCCGGGACCTACACCTGCTGCGGCTCTGCATTTAAAGTGTATTAGGAGCTGAGCGGGCAGGCAGCCAGGCTCAGTTCCAAGTCACGCTGGGTCCAGGAGCTCAGACGCTCCTTGGACGGGGGCTGCTGCTGCCTCTGTATCAGAGGCAACAGCGCAAGGCGATAGGCAGCCGGTCCACAAGGAGAGATGATTTTTAAACTAGCTCCCTTTGTGGACCAGCTCCTGCCTGGCACCCCACACCGCTGCCTCTGCTACAAAGGCAGCAGCGTGGAGTGGCGGGGGTTCCTTGGGACTGGGGCTGGAGTGCACTGGCTGCCAGCCTCACCCCCGGGCACTATAGAATAGTCAAGTAACTGATAAGAACTCATGAAGTGAATCGACTATTCAATTAACCAATATTTAACATCCCTTAACCAATATTTAACACCATTTTTCTTGATAGGATTAACAGATAATCCAGGGAAGAGAAATGTATTTAAAAGTTATGCAGCCATCTGTGATGGGTGGGGAGAAGCTGACAGAGTTTGATATATATAATTTTTAAAAGTGTGTTATGAACTGCTTCAAGGACCTGTCTACATAAACTTTTCTAGTTAGAATTGTTTAAAAACATTTGACCTGTACACTCAGCAGGCAGGGGACCAAGTTAAATATGGTTCCAGCGTGTACTGTACATTGAATTATTTTGTGTCTCAGCTAAAAGTTTAGACAAGCCTTGGCATGTTCAATAGCAATCCCAACTACACTGCAACCTGAATCTACATTGTAATCAATTCCAGGCAACAGTATTCTAGTAATTGAGTGGCCTATACCAGTGAAGGGCAACGAAGACTAATGAGCGGTCTGCATAAGTGGCCCTCCTTCGTCTCAGTAGACTGAGAGATTCAAATCCAGTGGTGGGCAACCTGGGGCCTATTGTGGTTTCACCTGTGGCCAGTGCACCCCCTCTCTGATTTGCAGTGTTCAAGCTCTGGGAGGCAGGAGTATAAATCAGGTGATTCATAGTGATCCAAAAGTGCTTGGAGTGAGGGGAAGGAGTAACTAAGTGCAGGGCCTCAGTGCACAAGAGGCCTAGGGAAAGGGGGTGAAGAGAGGGTGTGAGGGCTGCAAGTCAAACCACAATGCCCAACACTGGCCTATACTGTACAGAAGGTTTCAGTATACAGATAGTAGTGAATAGGAGGAGACACAGAGCTACATCTTTCTAAAATCCTCTGCAGTAGGGATGTAAAGGTTAATTGGTAAGTTTTAATAGGACATTTGGCAAGCTTAGTTTTATTTTTGTGAAAGAGAGCTTAGTTTCTCCAGAAATTGATGGCTCTTGCCAAGAGTGTTTCCTAGCGAAAGAAGGCAAGTGGATTTTCCAAGAACTGTATTAGTCTTTGATTAAATTCCCACAGACAGTCGGTAATGTATTAAGGTAGCTTCAGAAGGGCTCTCTTACTATTCAGCCTACTCCAACACAATTTTCAATATTATGGTCTGCAGAATGAAGCAAGTGTTGATATCGCTGGGAAATGGTAATTGGTAGAGCCCTGCAAATACACAGATACCCATGGGGATCCACATCCATGGATGTGGGTGAGGATATTCGCAGCTCATTTTTGCAGATATGGATGCAGATATAAATTTTGTATCTAGAACCCTGCAAGTTTGCAGATCTCCTCAGCTCATTTTTGCAGATGCGGATACAAAACTTTGAATCCACGCAGGGCTTTAGTTATTGGGTCTCTTAAACACTGAAAATATTGAGCATATTGAAAGTGATAAGGTCAAGCTGTTTCCTGGCTCTACCAGGGCCTCTATATCTGCTGACTTGTCATGCAGTTTACTGTGTTTTACATTTTCAGTTAACATAAGGACAAGATCATCCCTTACCTTTTAGCTGAACAAGTCTGATTACAGATATATTGCAGTTGTTAGATTTGAATATGGAACAGAGCTCCAGCATTAGAATATACTGCCCTTCCAACATCAAAGCTCACCCATTGAGTTCAGTCCCACATGACCAACAGTTCCAGCTCAAGTTATAACTCAGCATATACCAAAAAGTTTGGCTGTGCAAGTGAAAGTAGGGAGCTAGGATAGAATGTTAATTTCCACAAGGTAAATAGGGATGCTAAGTTACTTTTTATATTCTCATTACACAGTGGTCCTTTGCCAATCAGATTTGCTCAATGAAAGGGGAAGAGATGCAGTAAGTGTTTATGGGACGTGAGATGGAACTGCTGATCCTGCATCAAACCTGTCTGATCTGCCCATCACTTGAGAGGAAACTTCACTGACCAGCACTGACTGGATCTGTGCAAGCCACACAACACTGTGCACCATTTGCCATTCAGGTCAGACCAGTTTGTTTGCAAGGACACTATTTACTGTCAATGAGAACAATGTGTGTCCTGACTCAAAAGGACAGCTGGACAACTTAAAAGCCAGGCCTTCTCTGGAAATTCACAAAGGAGCAGCATAATCTAAGCTCATGTTGACAGATGACTACTTTTCTTCCAGATCTGAAGTGCAAAAGTCATTAGACAGTTGAAAAAAAAATGTACAATCTCCAGGAGCCAGACTATAAGCAAGTACAGCTCAGCCATTATAATCAAATTCAAGTTTACACCTGATTTCTGAAGGAAAATAATCTGATGTTATGTAGAAACACAAGGATGGTGTAGGGATGATCTAATATTTGCACAATAAATATGGTAAAAATAAGATCATCCATGACCACTTCCATTCCATCATCTTTTTTTGTCTTCAGAGGCCACCAGATACTTTAGCAACCCCCCAGTCTGCTGTCAACCCAGAAGCTTCCAAAGCTACTGGGAGATGTGTTGAGCTTCCAACACAAGTTTTTTTTTTTTAAAAGTAATTATTCAGTCTGCAGTCAGAGCCCTTATTCACTAACTAGTGTAGGTATTATTCATAGGATTTTCCAGTTGCTGTTTCTCCATGGTGTAAGGCTGTCACCATTTTTCCTTCTGCAGCCACTCATTTAAATGGGGGAAGGGAGAGGTTTCTTTCCCAGTTACCTCTGCCAGGAGTGTAGCAACAGGTTACCGCTATCAGCCAGCAAGGGAATGAGACCGCTTTTATTTTTGTTGACTATTGCTTTAACGAGTAGTGTCATACCTTGACAAAAACCATGTCCGCTTTGAATGAAAAGAGATAAACGAGCATCTCTTCCTAACCCGGGCTTTGGTGACGAATGCAGTCCCTCAGCTGTTGGGAATGGCTAAAGCCCCCCCCCAGCCTCTAGCGGTCTAGCCCCGTGGCCACTCGACCCTCCCGCACGGATGTGTTCAGCACCGCCACGACGCAGCTGGGGCTCTGTGACAGCAGCTGCGGCAAGGTGGCACAGCCCCTAAGGGCAGGACACGAGGGAGAACTGAAGCTGGGAAAATACCTGGACCCGTGGCCCTGAACTCTGCCTCTTCCCCCAGCCCCGCAAGCACCACGCGGCCCTGAAGAGGCGTAGCCCCCCCCCGCGCGTGAACCTGCTCCCGCAGCCCGGCCCAGGCGAGGGCACCAGGGTCGGGGAGCAGCAGCAGCCCCAGCACCGGACATCGGGAAGAATCCGACCCGGCCCGGCCGGGGCTCCCGCGAGCCCAGTACCTGCTTCTGGACATCGGCGTCGCTAAGCGCCATGGCTGCGGCGAGGCGGGCGGTGGGCGACGGTTGCCGGGATCACTCCGAACTCTTTAGGATCACACGGAATCAAATCCGGGTCGGGTCACAGATGCGGAGTGGGGGAGGAGGGGGAGTGCTGCGTCACTCCAGCCACGCCCACCACCACTGGCCTGCGCCAATAGGAGCCGAGGAGCGCGGGGAGGGGTGTGTGTGTGACACAGAGAGAGAGAGAGAGAGATTTCACGGCGCATGCGCGCTAGAGCCCTATAGTGGGCCTGACTTGGTGACTGCGCTGGGTTCAGCCCCAGCTAGGCGCTGGGGGTTTGATTCCTGAAGTAGTCAGACCAGCCCGGAACAAACCTGTCAGTGTTATGAGGTGACACAGCCGTGATGCCTCATGACCCAGCTCCATGGGGGCTGCGGCGCTTAGCATTGCAGTGTTGATCACTTGCTCTATCCGGTGTTTCTCTGACAGCCCAACCCCCTGGAATCATTTCACTACAGGAAAATTGCACTTTTCATTAAAAAAAATAATTAGTTGCCATGAAAGTTCGAAAACCTGACCTGGACGTTCCTGAAAAAGCCCCACACCAGAAGACAAATAAAGAATCTGACATTACAGTAGAGTCCGGATTATCCGACCTTTGGTAATCCAACACTCCGCTTTATCCGACCCTGCAGCTCCCGGGGACAAAGCGGTGCTGGCAAGAGCAGCTCCAGAGCGCGGGCCGGGAGAATGGCCCCGCTCACTGCCCTGTCACTTTCCTGGAGCCGCTGATGCCGCTCCTGCCGGCGCTGCTTCGTCCCCGAGAGCTGCAGGGTCAGATAAAGCGCGGGCGGGAGAATGGCCCCGCTCGCTGCCCTGTCGCTCTCCTGGAGCCGCTGATGCCTAGCTCCCGGGGACGAAGCGGCACCGGCAGGAGCGGCATCAGCAGCCCCAGGAGAGCGACGGGGCAGCAAGCGGGGCCATTCTCCTGCCCCGCACCCTGGAGCCGCTGATGCCACTCCTGCCGGCGCTGCTTCATCTCCGGGAGCTGCAGGCATCAGCGGCTCCAGGAGAGCGACGGGGCAGCAAGCGGGGCCATTCTCCCGCCCGCACTTTATCCGCGCTTCGTGCCTGTAGCTCCCAGGACGAAGCGGCGCCAGCAGGAGTGGCATCAGCGGCTCCAGGGTGCGGGCCGGGAGAATGGCCCCGCTTGCTGCCCCGTCGCTCTCCTGAGGCCGCAGATGCCGCTCCTGCCAGCGCCGCTTTGTCCCTGGGAGCTGCAGGCATCAGCAGCTCCAGGAGAGCGACGGGCCAGCAAGTGGGGCCATTCTCCCACCCCCCATGCCCTGGAGCCGCTGATGCCGCTCCTGCTGGCGCCACTTCATCCCGGGAGCTGCAGGCATCAGCGGCTCCAGGGCGCGGGCAGGGAGAACAGCCCCGCTCGCTGCCTCGTCGCTCTCCTGGAGCTGCTGATGCCGCTCCTGCCGGCGGCTGCTTCGTCCCCTCCCTGTAGCACCCGGGGACGAAGCGGCACCAGCAGGAGCGGCATCAGCGGCTCCAGGAGAGCGACGGGGCAGCGAGCGGGGCTGGGCGCCCGGGAACTGCAGGGAGGGAAGGGGCCAGGGCCAGGCAGGGATGGGGCCAGGATACATACAGTAGAGTCCCTATCATCCGACATATTCGGTAATCCGACCACGTGTTGGTCCTGTTTAGGTCGAATAATTGGGACTCTACTGTATTTTGTCAAATCTCATCAGTATTTTTCAGTGCGTTGGATTGGCAATATCAGTTTGCATGGGTGGAGGGAGCATTCCAGACACATGTTAGTATGGAAGAATATAAGAAACGAAAAACAGAGAGCCTTAAGGTGGCAAGAGACTGGGCAAGATGAAGCATATGTGGATTATTAATTACTCTTAGGGGTACTGAGGGCTGCTATATTTTTATGGTGAGAGCTACAGTTCTAAAATTACTGATTGATGGTTTTACCCAGGAAAGGTTATGCCTTGATAAATCTGTTAGTCTCTAAGGTGCCACAGAACTCCTCATTGTTCTGATAATTAAAGAAGTACTTCAGGGATACAGTAATTAGATTTGTTACCTCCTGACTTGCCTTATATTTTGTTACCTTCAGGCATTCTTCATCTAGCTTGTTTGGGAGCATTCTCAAATACTGTGTCCATTCGTACAATGACCAAGAATTGTGTTAGGGTTTGGGTTTTTGTTTTCATTTTCTTTCTGGGTGTCCAGTTTTAAAACAGCTTTCTTTAGCCATATATTTATTCTGCTTTGCAGAATTACCAGAAAAATAGCAATATTCAGTTACATACTGAATTTTTTTCATATCCATACTTTTGGGTTGTCTCTGTTTATTGAACATTTATATTGCCTCAAACCAAATAATATTCTGACAAAATCTGGATATTTTAACTCCTCCAATTAAATAAGAGCACAAGACATTGTGGCAGTTTTTTTAATTAATCTTTATGAAAGTTGTCAATCATTAAATACAGAACGTATTATGCACAGTTTTTTTTAGAAACAAAAGGGTTTTATAATGTAGGAAGCAACTTGGACATTATAACACAATCATATTTAAAGTAACTTCACAAAGAATCAGAACAGTACTATTTTTAGTGTTGGTTGTCCAAACAAAGGTTTCACATTACTCTCTCCATGTACTTCATTTTTTTTAAAAGATTGTGGGCTTGCTATTTCTTTCTTAGCTATTCTGAAATTCTGCAAACTATAATTTGTACTTGTGGACTGGATCACAGAAATGCAGTTAATTTTTTTATGCTTCTGTCATCTTTATTTCAAATAACTTTTTTTTCTGCAGGACTTCCTAAGATCATAAACAAGTATACAATCATAAACAAGTATACAATTGGAATAATATTTTTAAATCTTTTTACCATAACATGTATGTGTACCACTGCTCTTTGTGGATGGAATATGAGATGTTCTTGTTTGTGTAATCATCATAATCAAACACACATACTGTACTGAGGACGGTTACACTGACCAGACAGAGTGACTGGGTTGATGGCATTGCACCAGACATCATGTAGTGAAGTCCTCAGATCTGACTCAATCTTACAAATCCATAAATCTCTGAAGAAGGCTCAGAAGTGTCCCTAAAGAGCATGAGAATACAGCATGAGAGGGCATTTTGTCCATCCAGCCGACATGGCTGATGAGCATGCAACATCAATTTTTAATAAAATGAGTGACTGAAGGAAGGATAGATTTCTGCCTGATGTGACATTTCAGTCAAAGTCAAACCAGTTTATACTTAGTATTTAATACTGACGGTACACATGGAATGCCTCTAGTAGCTCCTAGTCTGCCTGGAAATTATGTGTGCAAGAGAGATTATGATGCCATCTAATGGCACAGTTTACAAACTACTTATTGAACTCTAAAAGTGTTCCACTAACTAAGTATGAATGTCTAAGTGTTGGAGATCCTGTCATTCTCCAGTCTCTGAAGCCTAGTGTATAAGCATCTAAAAGTTTATGTGGGATAAAGACAAATTTGGGTCTTATATAGGATTGGCAATTTCAACAGTCATAGTTAGATAATGTGGTATGTTCAACAAAAATTAGCCTTTTTTGGAACAATGTCCTTACAGTATTTTGTTGCCATATAGAAAATACATCTCCAGAGCATAATATTTTCCTAGATGCACAAGTGATATGAGGCTGAGTAAGCTAAATGTGTGGGGTAGGACTGACAATGACTTTGATAGGTGTCAGTTCTCTTCAAGCAGTCCCACTTGTGGAGTTCCCAGGTCACATAAATAATGTGTTGAGCCTGTTAAATTTGGGATTGTTATTGAAAGCTGCTTCTCAGAGCTAGGGATGTAAAATCCTGTTTAATTTTTGTTAACTGGTTAAAAACTGATTACATGGCAGGTAGGTGGGGGCCCACTCCAGCCTGGCTCACTGTGGACAGGCTCCAGGCAGCCCTGCTGGGCTGAAGCAGCACCTACCTGCAGACTGGGAGTTGCTCCAACCCCCACCGTTTAAACAGAATCAGTAAGCATCACCCATTAAGGGTGATACTTATGAGTTAACTGGTTAACCTTTCACATCCTTACTCGGAGCGCTGCTTTTCTATTCATCTTGTACACAACATAGATGAAGAAGTTGCTGCTTTACAAACAATAATAGCGAGCAACTCTGTATTGCATGCAGTTTTTTCTGCTGCACTCTGGTGAGCTATTTGCTGAGTTAGACTATTTTTGCCACGGTCAGGACAATGTTTTCTTTAGGGGAGACATGTTTCAGTTCAGTGGAAGAGCACGTTTTGGTGAGGTGGAGCGGGGCAGGAGGAGGGTGGATTTTTTTGGTTTTGGATTCTGGAGCTGGGATAAAGATTTGGAATATTGGAAATATGAATGAGCCAGAAGGACGTGGGGACAGATGATCCCCACCCAGCTTCACCGAGGGCAGTGGGGCCAGGGAGACGCAGGGGCAAGGCGATCCCAGCTCAGTCCCATCGGGGCCGTGCGCTCGGGTTGGCGGGCTCAGCGTCCCCGTCTGCTGGGCCGCGGGAGGGAGCCTGAGTCACGTGTTGAGCGAGGGTGACGCGGCTCTAGCTGGGCCGGGGCAGCGAGCGAGGCTGACACCAAACCCCGACCCTGTCTTCTCGCCGCCATGACAGGTAGCGAGGCGGAAGTCACCCGTTGGGCTGAGGAAAGGGGTTTGCTATCGCCGTCGCGTGGAGGTCACGCGACGCCAAGTGTCGTTCCGGTTCCTGCGTGACGTGACCACGCGAACGTTACCTGGTGCCCTTTCGCTCCCCTCCCCCCGTCCATCATGGCGGCCTTTGTAATTTAGGGCAGCTGGGAGCGCCGCGCGCACGTAGTGCTTGCAGGCAGCGCTACGCTGCCCCCGCCTCGCGAGACTCAGGTAAGGGGGTCTGCACTTCGGCGCGCGCCCCTCGTCCCCCTTCCCTCCCCCTCCTCGGCGCGCGTGCGCAAGCGAGAGCGTCTCCCCCTCTGCGGGCGGGGTCGGACTCGGTACCCTGAGAACTTTCGGGGCTGGGGGGGGGGTGTCGAACGAGTGGTGGTCACGAGCTGCTCGCGAGCCCTGGCGGGGAGGCGGGGCTGTTAGTACTGGTCACTGGGCGAGAGGACTCCCCCAACCCATTCATCCACTGGCTGCCTCATCCAGTGCTGCGGGGCGCTGCGCCCTGAGGTGTGACTCTCCCTTCCCCCCCCCAAGTGGCTGACTGATTCCTGCCTGGGGTGGGGAGGGAGTCTTGCTCGTCTCCAGCCCGGTCTGCCGCATCAGCCTGGAGGGGGACGTGCCAGACCCTTGAAAGGGACAATTCTTTTTCACTCTTCAGCTACTTGGTTTCCCCATGCTCAGGTATCCTGGCCCTGTAATTCTTAGGCACAACACCATTCTTAGCTCAGTGAGCTTTGAGGAGAGGTGACGTTATACAGGAATATAGACGCCTACCGCTCTGTTTATGGGCCCCATATTGCAGAGTGAGCATTGTTACAAAACCTATAATGATGCCATTTGTAGTGATCTTACTAAACTGTGTGAAATCTCTGTTCACACATTTAACAGACCAGGTGTGTTGATCAAATGTTAATGTTTAAATATATCGGACGAATGTGCTGGGTTTTTTTTTGCAGGAGAACGTATGTGTGTATAGAATAAAAAGTAACCAAATATCTAAGTATGTAAAATTTTGATTAATTGGCTAATTGAATAGTTGATGTGGGCGCCTCCGCCTTTGAAGTGTAGCAACAGCCCTAGGGCTGTTGCTACACTTCAAAGGCGAAATCGCTGTGGGAAGCACAGGGCCAGTGAGGGACTGCTTGAGTTCCCCGTTGGCCTCCTATTCCCTGTGGTGTCAAGTATCAGAGGGGTAGCCGTGTTAGTCTGAATCTGCAAAAGCAGCGAGGAGTCCTGTGGCACCTTATAGACTAACCGAAGCGTTGGAGCATAAGCTTGCGTGGGCAAAGACCCACGTCAGATGCATCTGACGAAGTGGGTCTTTGCCCACAAAAGCTTATGCTCCAACGCTTTGGTTAGTCTATAAGGTGCCACAGGACTATTCCCCGTGGTGTTTCAAAGCGGCAACACTGTATGGAGTCCCCACTTGATGCTGGGCTGCATTCAGCGTTGCCACTTTGAAGCACCCCCTTCTCCCCCTGCCCCCTTCTGATAGAAGCAGCAGGGTCGAGGGAGCGACAGTCAACTAGCATGTCAGCTATCCAATGAGCATTTGGTTATCAGATAGTTGACTAGTTGTTCGCATTCTTACTAAGTGTCTCTAGTGTGCTGTTACTGCCAGGCCTACACTAAAGAGGAAGGTTGAATTAAGATACGTAACTCCAGCTACATTAATTACATAGCTGGAGTCAACATAACTTAATTTGAATTTTCACGCAGCGAGAGGCTGACGGGAGCAAAGGCTTCCTCTTGGCTTCCCTTACTCCAAGCAGGAGTACCAGGTGCTGCTAGGAGGGAGGGTGCCCTCTGAGTTTAATTTAGTGGGTCTTTACTAGACCCACTAAGTCAAACTCCAGAAGATAGATTGCTTCAGCATTGATCTTCCCCCTGGTGGAGACATGATCTGAGGCCGGGTTTACTCTAAAGAGGAAGGTTGAATTGAGATATGTAACTCCAGCAACATTGATTGCATAGCTGGAATTAACGTACCTTAATTCAAGTTTCTCCACTGTCCCCACAGTGGGAGATCAATGGGAGCAAAGGTTCCCATCCACTTCCCTTGCTCCTTGCAAGAGCAGGAGTACCAGCCACTGACTGTTTACTAGACGCTCTAAATTGAACTCCAGAAGATAGACTGCAGCAGAGTCAATCTTCCTTGGAGTGAAGACATGGCCTGAGGGAAGTTTCAAATGTATACACAAGGAATAGTGTGGAGGATCTGAATGGGAAATGATTAAGTACTATGTAGACCAGATGACTGAAGGATGTGACTATTGGCTGCACAGGTATATGTGCCTGCATTAGACTGCTTATACTGATTTAGCATATGGCATATGATTTCTGTGTTTTTGATCATGCCTACCTTACTGATTAATTTATTGCTTTCATTTGGTTTTTTGCCATTTCTCTAGATACTTATTCCTCATTCATTTCTGTAATATCTGTGCATTCTTTAAGGACTGCTCAGCTATCCCACTGACTATATTTGTGTGAATGCTTTTAAACTAATATACAAATTGGTTAAGTCATATTTTGCCTATTTTAAAATGTATGCAACATGAAATTAAATGGCATTGCAAACTTCTGTACAGTGAATGACTGAAAATTGCAATACTTAAGTTAATGAACAATGGGTTTCTAATGATTTATCCACATCATGGTTTAGGGTCAAAGTTAGCAACAGGTTAAGAACCTCTTCATTAAGTCATTTAATTGTTCTTTTAAAAAAATTAAAACATTTGTTTATGGAAGAATTTAATTAAATGAACATTCTAAGGTTAACAAAAACCATGCCTCAATGGAATAACTACCACAGGACTTTTTACTGTTTTCCAGTACCTTCATCTTTGTTTAACTTGAGAAACAAAGGCAGTGTGGGTGAGGTAATATCTTTTATTGGAGCAGCTTTGTTTGGTGAAAGAGATGCAGTCAGGCTCAAGCCTTCTTACCCCCCCTCCCCACCTGGGGTCATGTAGTATTTTTTGTTGTCAAAGGGGGTTGCGGTGCAATGAAGACTGAGAACTCCTGAAATATACAGATCACTGTTTCCTAACATGCTAAAAATGTACAATTAAGAATCTGAAAATATTAGCCCATATAGTTGTTTAAACAAATATATAGGTATAGTGTACACTTCAATGTAGCAAAAAGATATACCATGTGTCATGTAAAAACTATTTAGTTGTTCAAAAGTTTCAGAGGGGTAGCCAAGTTAGTCTGTAACAGGAAAAACTTATAAAATAATGAGAAGTCTAGTAGCACCTTAAAGACTAACAAAACATGAAGATGGTGGTATGAGCTTTCGTGGGCACAGCCTACTTCATCTGAAGAAGTGGATTGTGCCCACGAAAGCTCATGATACCGTCTACATATTTTGTTAGTCTTTAAGGTGCTACTAGGCTTTTCATGTTTTTTTTTTAAAGTTGTTAAACCTGTTTTAATGGTTACATCAACCAGTGAGAATGCAATTTACTTTAAAACAGAAGTCCCCAAACTGCGGGGCATGCCCTCTGGGAGTGTGTGTATAAAGGATTGTTCTGGGGGGAGCACCACTTAGCTCTGTTCCTGGCCCTGCCTCCCCCTTCCCCTGGTTGCCAGCCCCAGCTAAGGCTTTGCTCCCAGCCCTTCCCTCACCCCTAGTTGTAGCCTCAGCCTTGGTTCTTTTGCCTCTTCCCCTCTTCTTGGCCCTACTCCCAGCCCTGGCTCTCAGTGTTGTGTGAGCATTGATAGAGGTAAGGGGGGCCCTGAGGTAAACAGTTTGAGGACCACTGCTTTAGAAAATAACCGACATATAAGTAGAAAAGTTGATTCAAATTAATTATTAAAATCAATTTGTACTGGGTAGTTTAAATCATGTTTTTAATATTTTGATTTAAATCAATCCATAAGTTTATTATAGTTTCAGTTCAAAATTGTTTTGTAGTGCTTCTCTGAACTTGTAGAACATTTCACTGACTTTATTGTTGTTCTGGAATTATCTTCATATATTTATAAGCTGTGAAGCTCCTTGGGATCTGTTGTCTTTTAATAAAAAGTGCTATGCAACATCTTCAGTTCAGGTGTAATGTGAAGTGTAATGGGTGAACTGGCTGAACTGAGACTTATAACTATTTTAAAGTATTATGCTAGAGAGGGACTAGAATTGTGGAATATTTCAAGTTCGCTGCTCTGAAAATCTTTTTAATTTTAAGGTTGAGTCATCACTGCAAAGATTACTCAAGTAAGCCTAGCTTGAGTGAGAGTGGCCACACTGCAAAATATTTGAAGAGCCCAGGGTGATTATGTTAGCAGCCAACAAGCTGTCTTACTCAAACCATAAACTAGCCCACCTGGTGGGCCAGTAACTTTAGGAGCAACACTTGAGCTATAACTTGATTTAATACTGCGGTGAACACAAACCATAATGGGGTTGCTATGCTTGAGGCTGTGTGTTTCTAGCGTATTAAATAGACTTTTCTAAGGATAGTGGTTTCCCATAATCCTTTATAAACCTGGCAATAATAAACCTGTCATATTCTGAAAGTGTAGATATAAATGTGGGTCTCCCTTAAATAGCTACCCTGTGCATCTTGATGACATCTGGCAGTGTGCTTTAATGCAGTAGTTCGATACTGCTTAATATTGACTGTAAGTTATGTAAGGCAAATGGAAAGCTGTATGTTTACTGAAATCCCATCTTATAGGCAAGTGCTAAAACGTAGCAAAGCCCCTCCTCCAGAGGATTATAGACATTGTATTCATTGGTAGTTTGTGTATTGCCACGTAACTGATGTATGCCTCTGCTACAGATTAGGATGCAACAGACTGCACGAGGAAAGGTCTGTCTGACCACACCAGTTCCCAGGTCAGTTGAAGTGCTGAACCAGTGTCAAACAGATAATGGAGATTTTTCTTGATGCGGAGTGGGGAGAGAGAAATATGGGTCACAAACTCCTGGATGTAGAGTTTTTAATAAGTATTGGAATTTGTGAAGTAACAGTAATGTTAGTCGTTCACAATAATTAATTTGAGTCCTTATATTTTTTGCTAAGGAGTGTTGTCTCTTGTTCTTGTGTTAAATCCATTGCACCCTTTTAGCTTTTTACCCAGTCTTTTAAGGCCCTTCAGAATTTTATTCTCTGCTTATTTGACCTCCTTTCTTATGTTGAACATTGCTTCCTCTGCTCCAAAAAAGCCAGCCTTGACAAACCTTTGGTCCGGTTCTCTTACAAGTGTATTTGATCATTTTTCATTCTGACCTGATAGAGGGAATGCCATCCCTGCTTTGATCCGCCTATCCGCTTCTTCTTGTCTTTTAATTTATGCTAACAACTGGCCTCTTCTGTGAAGTCCACAATATAAGAATCAATATTTCCAATTTCATTTCATGAATGGAAAAAGCCTTAACTATAAACCAAATGATTAAAATGAATAATCATATTATTGTATTGTAAGCCCTTCTTCACCAAGGACTAATAACTAAAATGCTATCTCTTGGATTCTCTAGATTTCTAAGCAAAGTTGAAGATTTACTGTTTGTTCTTCTATACAAGTTCTTATTCTCTCATCAATGTAGTGTTGGAGCTGCTTACAGGAATGCATTAAGTGAAATGACTGACATTTTACATGGGGCTTGTTGTTTCTTTCTTCTCCCCTGGAAAAGATTTTAACCTTTTTTTCCAAACAACCCATAGCTGGATTTTTCAGAGATGCTGAGCATGTACTGAAATTCTATTGAATTAGGCTAAGTCTCGCATGTAGCTCACTGTACCACCATGGAGTCCCATTCTTTGTGAATGGGTAAACTCCTTTCCTTTCTGTACTGTCTTAAATATCTCATCTAAGGATAGTTCCTCATCCTCTGTTAAAAATTATTAGATTTTTGTATATAATACAATTCTTGGATTAGGGACATTAAAATTAGATTAATCAACTAATGGAATAGTCGATGGAATTTCCATCAACTGATTTGTCGATAGGGGCGCTTCCACTTTGAAATGTAGTAAGAGCCCACCCAGCTGTTTGAAATGCTGTGTGGAGCCTGGGGCCCCTGCTCATCCCAAGTTCCATGCTGTGCTTCCACTTTGAAATGTACAAGGAGCCCCAGCAGGGACTCTTGTACATTTCAAAGGTGGAATGCAGTGCAGCACTTCTACCTTTGAAATGTAACAGCTGGGCGTGCTCTTGCTACATTTCAAAGTGGAAGCGCTCTTATCGACTAATCAGATAGTCGATGGAAATTCCGAAGTTTGCAAACCAAAGACCTCCAAGCAACCATCTAAGTGCTACACAAAATGGTAGGAACTTGGGGTGTTCTATGGAACAGTATTGAACAAAAGCTCCATAACATGTTGGAAAACACTTGACAAAGAGTGGTGTTTTTTATGCCTGAGGTACAAGTGGGCTCAACGCTCTTTTAATGAAATGAGGTATTAAGCCAGGTGTCCTTAACAAATCCCATAGTTGTAAGTACTGTTGCCCCTTTTTCAATCCAAGCTGCTAGTGAGAGTTTGGGGTTTTGGTTCCGTTTGGAAGTAGAAATTAATGATATTTTCCTTGATGCAATCTTATTTACAAAGAATGTCCAAAGTCCTGGTTTTCTGAATGCAGGAGGAATCCAGAACAAAGAATGCAGGAGGAATCTGGAACAAAGAAGCATAGTTTTAGTTTGCATGAGGGATGTTAGATATTGATTAATTTAATAATTGTATAACCACACCAAATGTTAGTGGTTACACGATTATTCATTAGTCCCCAGGGAAGGAGTTGGCAGCCTGTGCACTCCAGCCCTACTCCTGGGGAGCCTTTATTTAAAAACCCACGCTTCTGCCTCTATTTAAAAACTGGCTTCCTGTGCAGACCGGCTTTCACCTGCCACCCAGTGCTGATGCCTCGGATATAGAGGTGGCAGCAACCCCTGTCGGGGGGGGGCCTGAGCTCCCTGTAGACAGAGTCTGCACCCTCTTCCCCCCGCACTCTGCTACCTCTGATACAGAGGCAGTGATGTGGGGAAAAGGGAAGGTGGCTACATGGAGCTGGCACATGTGGAGAGCCAGCTTTTAAGCTGGCTCCCACATATATTTAATACTGCTTCTCCCCCTGCACTGCTGCCTCTGATAGATCCCACGGAGCCACATCTCCCCCGCTCCTCCCCGTCCCCCCCACCCCGCTGCCTCTCTATCAGAGACAGCAGTGTGGGGTGGGAGCTAGGCTCTGCGGAATTTGGCTCCCATGTCCCCCCTCCCTTGCTACCTCTGATACAGAGGCAGCAAGGAGGGGTGTTGCAGTATAGCTGTTAGGATTAACTGATAAGCCCCAATTATTGGTTAATTGTTTAAACGACTGTACAGTAACATCCCTAGTTTGCATCCAGAAGCCACTTAACAAACCCCAAATGTTCCTGTGTCGTCATCCTGTGCTCACAGCTACTCCTTGTCCTTTACTGCTTCCAAGACTCCTTGATGACTGAATTAGGCCTTTTTTTAGATGTGGATATGCAATTTAAGTGAAAGGCACATTGACACATCAGTTTCAGTGCAATTTTAACTCAGACCATAACAAGGTTTAACCCATCTCATGATAGTATGCTCTGCCTAGTTAAATTTCCTTTGAAGTTTTAGTTAGCTGCGGTGGTTTACTTCATGGAATGTCCCAAATTGTAGTAATGTAGCGGAGTTAGCTAACTGTTCCACCGCAGAAACTGTTAGTAGTGAGTGTAGCATTATTTACTGTTTATGCTATAAAGCACTTGGGGGTGAAAGGTGCTATATGAATGTAAGATTATTGCTGTGAGGCAAGAGATGCGTGTTGACTCAAAAGTATCTCATCATTAGTGTTGTGTATGAATTGCATCTGCAGTCATTTCTGCAGTAGAGGAGACAACCATGGAATATTTCAGGTATTCTGAAATAAACAAAAGGAAACAGGGATTTCTAGAGTATATTCTAAAAGAAAGTTATCTCCACGCTGCCTTCAATACTAAATGAGTTTAATACATTCAAAGATTAAAAAAAATAGAATGGTTTAACTGCTTCCACAATGACTCTTCTCTTAGCTCCTTTTATTGTCCTTTCCATGCCATTCTGTGTCAGAACAGTTCTGTAGCAGTAAAGCTTATACTTTTGCTTATCCTCCACAGTTTGGTTGCACCACCAAGCTATTTGTGTGCCTTTGCAATAATGAGGAGGTTTAGAACTTTCTTACTTGTAATGTCTCTTTTGGACTCAAAACAAGACTTTCTTTTAAAGGCATTGACTGCTTGATGGATTGTACTTCTGGCCCTATAATGCATTGTCCATACCGATCACAAGGCATGGCAAAATTTAAACAATAGGAATGGTCTTTTTCACACTATTTCATTCTTATAATTCTTACCAGATTTATACCATTAAATTTGGTGATTTTGTTCCATAAAAGTGATTGTCACACTAGTCCTGATAGTGATAAAACTATTCAGAAGTTGAATCTGTCAAATAGTTGTTTCATGGCCCCATCATCTTTGGAGTATACTGTCAGCTTCATCAATAGGTGTCCATCCTAGTGGCAAAGCATGAGGTATTTATTAGGGATGTTAGATATTGGTTATTTAGTAAATGTGTAGCCACAACATTAGGGATGTTAAGAACTAGTCGACTAGTTGATTTTCCCCCCCTTGCTGCCTCTGTCAAATAGCTGTGTGGCGTTGCCGCTTTGAAATGCTGAGGCGGCATTCAAAGGGGCAGCGCTGCACAGCTGATCTCCAGCTCAGCTGTGCGGCACTGTCCCTTTCAAATGCCTCCTTGGCATGGACTCCCCAGCTGATCCCGGGCTCCAGTGCAGCATTTCCGCTGAACCCCGGGATCAGCTGGGGAGTCCCCAGCTGACCCCGAGTTCTGGGGAAATGCCTCACGGAGTCCCCAGCTGACCCCAGCTCCATGTGGCATTTCAAATCAGCAGCGCAGCATGGAGTCCCCCACTCTGATCCCCCCCCGCTGATCTCCTCCTGACCAACTCTGAGTTCCCCGCTGACCCCGGGCTCCATGCTGCGCTACTGCTTTGAAATGCACAAGAGCCCCCACAGGGGACTCTTGTACATTTCAAAGCTGGTGCACCTCATGCAGCCCAGAGTCAGTGGGACTTCCCGCTGGCCCCGGCTGCATGCAGAGTTCCGCATTCCTCCTTTGAAATGTACAAGAGCCTCCGCTGGGCTCTTGGAGGAATGCAGAAGTGTCTATCGACTAGTCAAGTAGTCAATAGAAATTCTATTGATTACTCAACTAGTAAATTAGCCGTTACTTAACATCCTTACACAACAATGTTTAGTAGTTACACAGTTACTAAAATGCTCTTGGCTCCTGGCCCCATTCCTGGGGAGCCTCCTGCCAGCCTGAGTTGATATAGAGGCAGCAGGATGGGGCAGCAAGTGGAGCCGGTCCATGAGGGGAGCTGGTTTAAAAACTGGCTCCCTGTGCAGACTGGCTCCTGCCTTCTGCCTTGCACTGCTGCTTCTGATATAGAGGCAGCATCGCAGGGCAGCAGCAGCCTGTGTCTGTGGGGAGCCTGAGCTCCCCGCAGACAGAAGCTGCTGCAATATACCACAGAGCAGCCTCTGTCCACAGCAAGCCTGGGCTGTCTGTGGACAGAGGCTGCTCCACCTCCCACCTGTCCCCACACCGCACTGCTGCCTCTGATAGACAGCAGCATGGGGCGGGGGGGCAGGTGGCTCTGTGGGAGCTGATAGGCCTGGGGATCTGGCTTGAAAGCTGGCTTCCTGCATGTACTGGCTCCTGCCTGCCCTGCCCCCTCGTGCTGCTGCATCTCTGTCAGAGGCAGCAGTGCGGGGGTGGGGAGCAGACGGCTTCCCCCAAGCTCCTGCCTCTTCCCTTCCCTTGCTCTATCAGAGGCTGCAAGGGTATGCGTGCGTGCAGTTATTTGGATTAACCAATAAACCCAGGCTTACTGGTTAATTGTTTAAATGTCTATACACTAATTTCCCTAGTACTTATAGTTTGGAAATAACTATTTGAAACAATTGAGAGCTTATAAACTTTAAAATAGATCTTTATAAGTAGAAATGGAAAAGTGGATCAGCCAGATGTTCACATTAAAGACATTTGGATCTCTGTCTCATCGAGACAGTGCCTGGCTGAGAAATTCAGTCTCATAACCAGCTGCTTATCAGGGAGGTACCCTCCCACTTGCAGAGGGGACACATGTAAGGAAGAGATGTGAATGTTTAACTGGTTAATTGGTAAGCCTCATCCTTGATGGCAAGGCTTACCACTTGAGATTAACCTGTGGGGGCTGAAGCAGCTCTCTGCCTGCTGTGAGCAGGGAGCTGCTCCAGCCCAGGGCGGGCCTGATGCGGACAGGGCTGCTCTGGCATCCCAGCTGGTGCAGCCTCTGTCCGTGGAAGGCCTGGGTGCTCTGCAGACAGGGGCTGTTCTGACTGGGATGCTGGAGTAGCCCCTGTGTGCAGGATGCTCCGGCCTGGCCGGTGCAGCCCAGCGGCAGGCAGGGGGTCTGCTTCAGCCGGGTTGGAGTGGACCCCTCTATCTCCTCTTTGCTTTTACTGGTTAAACAATATGTTAAACCAGTTAAACCAATTAAATGGGATTTTACATCCCTAATGTGGAATTCTTTTCCTCTGTTAACCATGTGCTGCTGCTGCTGCTGTTAGAGCAGTGCAGTGAACATGAGATGACCACTGTCACTTTCATTGAGCGAAGCAGCAGGAAAAAAAATCAGCTATTCCTTGGGGAGTAAGGATGGGAGAGAGGAGAGCGCTCTCCCCACTTTGAACTTCCCCAGTTTCCTGATGTTGTATGCAAAGGGAACATTATAGCGCAGCTGCAACATGAAATTCACAAGTTGGGTGAAGTTCATGGCTGCATTACAGGCAGAAGTGAAGAAGGCAAAGATTCTGTCAGTTTCTAATTAGTGTGTGAGACAAGACAGCAAAGTGAAACACTTACTAAGCAAGTGAACTTCTTAAACCCTGTGTAAAGACTCTAAATAAGCAGTAGCAAACTACATTGTTTTAAGCTGAGGTATACTCTAAGGGTACATCTAGACTACATGGTGTGCCGATCAGCTGTTTGTCGGCTCAGTCTGACGCCTCAACATCAAAGGCTTTTGTCGACCTCCCAGGTAAACCTCATCCCAGGAGGCATACCTGGGAGGTCACAAATGCCTTTGATGTCAACCGCTGAGCATCCAGACTACTGTGCTGAGCCGACAAACAGCTGATTGGACTCAGCGCAGCCATTTAAATTTAAATGAAGCGCGATTATTTATATCGCCACTTCGCCGCTTCATTTAAATTTTAAATGGCTGCGCTGAGCCGATCAGCTGTTTGTCGGCTCAGCACGGTAGTCTGGATGCTCATGTTGACATCAAAGGCATTTGTCGACCTCCCAGGTATGCCTCCTGGGATGAGGTTTACCTGGGAGGTCGACAAAAGCCTTTGATGTTGACCGCAGAGCGTCCAGACTACCGCGCTGAGCCGACAAACAGCTGATCGGCACAGCGCAGCAGCCATTTAAATTTAAATGAAGCGGCGATTATTTAAATCGCCACTTCATTTTCCTATGCCGGGTAGCCTAATCTACATGCCTCTGTCGCCAGAGGCATGTAGTCTAGACGTACCCTAAGAGTCTTTAGCAGAATTTGGGACATAATTGCTTTTATTGTAATAAGCACTATGGATTTCTGCTCTTTCTTACCAAAAAATTAATCTTCTCTCTTTCAGTCTTCCCATCTTAACCAGAAGAAAAACTACGTGCACCCGTAACCTTGTGGAGCATTGCAAGCCAATCCAATGGCTTCCTCTACTGCTGTGCCTGTAGGATTTCACTATGAAACAAAATATGTTGTTCTCAGCTATCTGGGACTCTTGTCACAGGAGAAGCCTCAAGAGCAACATCCTCCCTCGACTCCAGGTAACATTGTATTTACATGTATGGTTGTTTCATCAATTAACTGTAGAATTAAGTTAAGTTTATATATATGCCTTGAATGTATATAAAAAGCGGCAACTAAACTTGTGTGTCTCTTGTTATATTTACTTTTAAAATAAAATGAAGACCTGGTGACAGAAACAAAGCAGTTCATATCTAGGTCACTGGTTTAATTTCAGCGAAGTCCATAGTGATGAAATACATTGAAATACATAGGTAGTCTGTATTAGGGATGTAAAATCCCGTTTAATTGGTTAACTGGTGAAATGTGAAATTTAACTGGCTAACCAGCTAAGGTGGGGGGGTGCTCCATTCCAGCTGGGCTGGAGTGGTTCCCTGCCACAGGCAGGAGCAGCCACTGGAGCATCTCCTTGTCCATGGTGGATCCTGTGGAGCTGGAGCAACCCCCTGCTCAGAGCGGGCAAGGAGCTGCTCCAGCCCCCACTGGTTAACCAGAACTGGTAAGCATCACCCGTTATGGAGCATGGTATACTGGTTAACAGGTTATCCTTTCACAGGTTTAACCTTGCTAGTCTGTATAGCACTTTAGAAGATGTATGCTGGCTATCATCCCTGTTGCCATTCTTGAGGTTTTCTCTATGGTAGCGCTTTCTTGGGCAACCTCCCATTCATGCTATTCTTACTGGGGCTGGCTTACAGAAGGGTTAGGCTTTTTTTTTTACCACAATCTGAGTTCTAGCTTTGCTTGTGGTGAGTTTAGATAAGAGTGATTGTGGTATACTCCACCATTCCAAATCTTTCTTTATTTTCTGAATTAGTGATTTGACATTTAAATCATAGAGGTCTTCTAGGTTGTTTGAGATTGAATTTCCAAGTATTTTTTTGCCCATTTGCACCCAAATGTCTTCTGGAAGAATGACCGCTCAAAGTCTGTCAAGTTTATAATTAGCATTTCAGATTTAGCATCGTTTACTTAAATCCAGATGCTTTCCTAAAGTCATATATTAGTATCTACATAAATCCTCGGCACATATTTTGTTTAGATAAAAATACTGCATCGTCTTCATGTAAAGCTATTTTCTGATGTTCCTAACAGTTTTATTCCTGTGTTAATTGTTCCTTATTTTCTGTACAAAAGGCATCATGGCTGGTGCTAAAGGGAAAGGAGACTCTGGACATACCTGCCTAGTAGTTTCTCTGTGTAACTCAAACAGGAAATTTAACCCTATTATCTTGTGCAGCTGTACTTGCCACCAATCCCTTACATGGAGTGTCCATTTGAGACTAGGCTTGTAACAGAAAGTTCCACTCTAACAAAAGTTTTCTCTGCAGCAAGTGATAAAGGAATTGAATCATGTTTAAATCTGCAGTTATGGTTTATTCAAAGTACTCTGAATATTGTCTTATATTTTATGGCCTTCATCCAGTTTGATCTGCATTCACATAAACTGAGAGCATGGACTGCAGTTGGCCAGCAGGTATTTTTGGGAAACCTCTCATGATTCAGGATTGCCTATTTTTAGTATTATCCCTGACACAATAAACTCTTGTAATTCAGCACATATTCAAATCAACTTTCCCTTCCCTAGTAATCCTTAAAACATTTTTCCTTTAACTTGCATATAAAAATACATAAATACTGAATCAAAATTACTGAGATCTGTCAGGGTTTGTAAAAAGTAGAAAAATTAAGACTATAACGAAGTATTTTTGAAAATTGCAAAAAACTCTGGCATGAAATTAATACTTCAGTTTGTACTGTTTTTGTTTTTAATAAACATGTTTGTCTGTACTTTTGTGTCAGTGCAATTTCTGTTGTAATTTCATCTCCTGATCTTTGAAGGGCAGGCCTCCGAGTTCCAAGGCACCCATGCGTTTTCTCACCTACGATTTGTCGGTTTCATGAAGCTTTTTGTGGGAAAGTAGAGGTTATTTGGCAATCACAGGAAATAACTACATTTTAATCTGCAATAACTATATTTTATTTTGATAAATACACATTAGATAAGAACAAAAACATTATTTGAAATAGACATTTTCATTACTGGAACGTACAATTCCAAGAGGAATCAGTATTTTTCTGTAATCCAAGACTGTTAATGCAAACATAGAAAATAAATTTGAGTTGTTTGTAAGTGGGAAGGAAATGAAGAGCCTATGAAAAGTGTTTTCAAGATCAATACTGAATTAAGAGCAAAATGTCAGTATGAGTTTTTGTATTCAGTTGACATCCCAAGGTGAGAGGACATATGCGCTTCTGAGCGAAGATAACTAGCTAACATGTCTGCTTTTTTTGTAGAGAAGTTTGCTTACATTGAATTGGGATCTGGTGTCCAGCGTGCTTTTTGTTGTTCTAGGACAGTAATTCTTCCAAAACTTGTTCTTTCCATCCACGTTACATTAAACCTGCCTGTTTCCCTTCAACAAACAGATTAACATCAATGGTAACCTCTTGCCATCTTTGCTCAGAATTTCTTGCTGGCATTCACACTTTTGTCTACACATCCCCATCTTCCTATCTATTCATATGCAGCTGCTCATGTCACTTTCCTTTTTTACCCATTTGGAATCCCATTGCTTGCCATCAGTCTCATATAATTCAATCTCTATTTTCTCACTTTTAGGGCCCTACATAACTTCACCCTACTTTCATCGCTCCTCTCCATTCTTTTCCTTAGCTCATGCTTGATGTCTCCTTTCTACGTTAGTAAATTTTCCATTTTTTGGTTGCTTAACGAGCAGCTCATGCAATATAGGTATCTGGCATTCCATCTGCTTGATCATTATGATTATTATTTATATTGTGTGGTATGAGATTGTAATTGAAAAGGAATTGCTTATGATCCCTAATGGTAAGGAGTGAGAACTTCCGCTCCTCAGAAAGAAGCACGTGATACAGGGAATGATAATGTTGCTTTTTCATGTCATTAAGTCTGCATGCCAAGATACATGGTACAATATCTTGTCACCAATGCTGCAATACAGCATCAGGGTCTGATTTGGGGTGCTCTGCAGCTCCATGTGACCACTTTGATTCTTCAGCTGCTTGTGGTTGAGCACCACTGCTTTAGAGAATGAGACGATTCTATCATTTTGTTGATGTGTGTTGGCTATCACTTAATCTTAGTCTAAGTAACTACAAAGTTACTTTCTAGGGGAAACATTTAATATAACTAAGGCCTGATCCACACAACAAAGTTAGGTCTAATTAATAATGTATGTGTCTACACTACCAAGTTCCTTCTGCTGACCTAAAGGGCTTACAAAATCAACTTCTGTATTCCACCTCTGAGGCATAGTGCTTCACTTGACATCCACATGTTTACATAGGGACAGTGTAGTAATTGAAAGGGATTGGCCTGAGGAGGTGTCCCAGACTGCTTTGAAGAGCACTTTGAGCGCCCCTGCACTTCAGCCAGGTACACAGAAAGCAGCTGCTCCTCTGTTAATGCCCTGGGAACTTCTGAATTTTCATTTCTCACCATGGATGCTCAGGGCCACGAATGTGCTGCAGGATGGAGAACACATGACACACTGGTTCTTATTGTTGTTCGGGGAGAAGAGTCTGTGCAGGCAGAGCTCTGAACCAGCAGAAGCAAGGCAAACATCTATGCCAAAATCTCACAGGGCATGGGGGACAAAGGACTACACCAGGGACACGCAGCAGTGCTGCATGGAAATAAAGGAATGTAGGCAAATGTAACAGGGTAAGGGAGGCAAACAGTCACTCTGGTTCTGAGCCACAGACATGTCCCTTCTATGAGGAGCTGCACACGATTCTAGGCGGCTACCCCACTGTTATCCCAAATCTCTCTGTGGATAGTTTTCAGGCGCCCCAGACAACATCGGGCAACAAGTACAGTATTTTGAGAAGAAAGGGAGGAGGAGAATGCAGGTCAGGCAAGCAGGGGATCCATTCTGCCCCACAGCCAAGAAAGTTTTAAATTTCTGGAGCCCATCCCCTCAAAAGAGCAGTTGTGCCTTCTCTGCCATCATGCTCCATTCACCTGTGGTGAGTACACACTTTCAATCAAACTGTAGGAGTTAAATGCTATTATTTTTAATGTTGAATCTGAATTAAAAAATTGGGATAATGGTTAGTGGTGGCCAGTCTAGCTACACAGAGGGTGCTCTCCTAGAAAGACTGTTTTGTGCTTGGGGACGAACCATAAATCCTCCATGGATATCTCTAGGAAGCTCTCATGGAGGTACAGTAAAACTCCAATTGTCCGGCATCCAGTGGTCCGGCACTCCTGATAGTTCAGCACCAACTTGAACCCAGAAGTGCTCCGGCCAGCCGGACAATTGGAGCTGCTCCGCGCGGCTTCCCCAAGTCCGCTGCTGCTGCTGCTGAAACTGACGAGTGGCGGACTTGGGGAAGAGGCGCAGAGCAGAGCAGCTGGGGTGCTGCCGGGTTGGTCCCGCAGCGCCGCTCCTCACCCCCCTGCTCGGTGCCTGGCAGCACCCCAGCTGCTCTGCTCCTCGCTGCTGCCGCTGCTAAAACTGATGAGCAGCGGACTTGGGGAAGCTGCGGAGCAGAGCAGCTGGGGTGCTGCCAGGCGCTGAGCAGGGGGGTGAGGGGTGGCGCTGCGGGACCAACCTGGCAGCACCCCGTTTGCTCTGCCCCATGGCTTCCCCAAGTCCGCCGCTTGTCAGTTTCAGCAGTGGCGGACTTGGGAAAGCCATGGGGCAGAGCAAATGGGGTGCTGCCGGGTTGGTCCTGCAGCACCGCTCAGGTGAGGGGCGGCGCTGCGGGACCAACCCAGCAGCACCCCAGCTGCTCTGCCCCGCCGCTTCCCCAAGTCGCCGCTGCCGCTTGCAGCCCCAGCTGGCCTGTCGCCGGCGGCTGCGCGGGGCTTCCCCCGCCTCCCTGCATAATGGCAGAGGGTTCGCCCCACGCCACGCCGTTCCCCGCCAACCCCCCCAGACCCCTCACAGCCTCCCTTCCAGAGTACCTCCTGATACTCTGGCATATCCGATAATCCGGCATCTCCTGGGTCCCAAAGGTGCCGGATTATCGGAAGTTTACTCTATTCTGCAATCCTTTTCGGAAGGTTTCTGGGAGGGGCTGCCTTATTTTGTCCTTCACAGTGGGACACTTTCAGACGCCACTCCCAGTATGAACTCTTCTGGCATCATTGCAGCACAAAATATTGCGGCATAAGTACAAGGTTTGTACCCAGATGCTTACAGCATCTGCTCCTTTTCTGCCTTTGTTACCCTCAGGAAAGTGATATCACTTATGGTTACCTAGGGGAAATGGGGGAAGTTACAAGTGCCAGCTCTTAAGCCACAAGCAATTTGATAATTAATCCACCTTTTTTGCTGAATTCAGGGCCAAACAACCACTCTTTCGTGGGTGTGTCCTGTCTGTGGTTGGACAGGCTCATCCCATACTGCAAGGGAAGAGGAGGCCATTCTTCCTGTTCCTTTCCACCCCAACCTGGTGCTATTCCTTTTACAAGCAAACAGTGGATCTCCTTATGTTGTGGTTTTCAGGGAAGTGCATTGAGGGCAGTTTCTTTTATTAAAAAAAATTAATCTTGCACTTCAAACAATGTTTGCACTGTCAATGTTATCCCTGTGCTTTGCATTCTTTGCAGCTGAAACATTGTGTGGTTGCATCCTACACACCGGGACTGAGACTTTGCAAGACTAGAAGGCGGAAAAAGATGATTTGTGAGGACATGTTCAATGAGTTAATGCGTGCCTCTGAGAGTAACAAGATTGAGCATGGAAGATTGAACTGCTGGAGAGCATGCACAATAACTGCAAGGACAGGAGAGCATGTAGGGAACACAAGCATGACATGCAGGACAAGATGGTGCAGATTGAGGGAGCAAACAGACATGTTGAGGTATTTGGTTAAGGTTCTAGAAAGGCACCTGGATGCTAGAGTCCTGCTGCACCCGATGCTGAAACTACTTCCTTCATTGCCAAGTTCAATATCCCACTCTCCCAGATGTCCTAGGATGCAGGGGAGGATGGACCTCCAGTATCCCGTGTACTCCATTCCAGGAGCAGGTACAAGGAACAGAAGATACCCATTCCCACAGCTTTGTTATTGCTGTGCAAGGACGGGTTGCTTACATCTTCCCCACCCTGCAGTGTTCTCAGCCGGTTAGCTGCAGGTTTTTCTTTACTTTCTTTGCTGTGTCTCAGTGTTGGTGAGCATAATAAAAATGAATGAATTGGGGATAAAAGTCTCTTTACTCACTCAGTACACTATGGTTAGAGGGGGGTGTAGTTTATAGGGAAATACATGCCTTGAAGGGGGCAGCTTGGTAAGGAACAACACATAAGTTTCACATCACTGTGAGTCGTCATTGATGAAATGAGTTTTCAACATCTCATGGGGATGCAGTGCACCTCAGTGTGCTTTTATTGTCCTGATGTTTGGCTGTTCAAAATTGGTTGCCAGGATATCTGCTTGCACCCCACTGGAAACTTTTCTCTTTGTTTCACAGATATTATGGAGCACACAGCAGGCAGCAACTACAATGGGAATATTGCTTCCACTGAGATCTAACCTACTAAGCAAATGATGGCAACATGTTTTTAATATCCAAAGGGACATTCTATCAGTGTTTTGCACTTGCTCATCTTATGGTTGAGCTACTGCTTACTGCTGTCCAGACTGCCTGTGTACAGCTTCATAAGCCATGGGAGCAAGGGGTAGACTGGGTTCCAAAGTTAACAACTGGCTTTTCAGTGTCACCGGTGGTCATTTTGCAGTCTGGAAAGAAAGTGCCTGCTTGTAGCTTTCTGAATGGATGAGAGTTCCTAAAGATGCATGCTATGCTCTTTTCACAACCATCCTGCATTGATGTTGATAAAGTGGTCCTTGTGATCCACCAGTTCTTGCATCACCATTGAAAAGTACCCCTTGCCGTTTATGGATTTAAGGTGGTCTGGTGCCAAGATAGGGATATGTGTTCTATCTATTGCCCCAGGGCAATTAGCATACCCCCATTACTGCAAAATAAACCACTATGTCCTGCACATTTCCCAAAGTCACAACCCTTTTTAGCAAATGTCTATTGAATGCCTTGTCAACTTGGATTTCAGCAGCTCTCATGATAGATTTACCCACACCAAATTGGTTTCCCAGTGGCCAGTAGCAGTCTGGCATTGCAGGCTTCCACAGAGTGAGCACCACTTGCTTCTCAACAGTCAGACCAGGTCCCGTGAAAATGGCCTTATGCATTTAAAAGTTCTGCTGCCACTGTTCCTTGTTGCACCACCAGTCAGTGCTTGTTTCCTGGGTCCATGGCTTCCAGCAGGGCAGCTTATGTGGCAGCAGATTGTTCTGCATTGCAGCTACTGCTTTGGCTCTACAAATACTTCAGGATAAGTTGTGAGGTGTTTGCAGTGCTCACAACAACAGAGTACAGTTGAGAGGAGGTCCAAGCTTGCCTTACTATGGTATTGCACTTGTAATCCAGGCTTAGGAAAAAAAGTGTGTAAAAAGCTTAATTTGTTTGCCATTGATTTCAGAGAAGGAGGCACGTAAGTGCATCATGGGAACATGGCATTAGCCTCCTTTAACCATCTGTGAAACTGTTTGTCCTTTGAGCCATAACAAGCCTGACCCAACACTCCAGTCAGTTCCATGCACTGTGGGATAGCAATTGACAGTGCATTGCTGCTTGGGTTGATGCAAGTCTTGCTAGTGAGGATGTGCTCTGCTGACAAAATGTGCATAGAGGGCACATGCAGAATAGACTTGCTTAAATCAGGCACACTGTCGACTTAAATAAGTGACCTAGTTTTGTAGTGTAGACCCATTCTAACACTTAGATCTATTTTTTAAAATTGACATACTTTTCTATTTTCTAGAATATAGAGCCATCTGTGTATTAGAAAGTGCTCATTGTATGGTTGCTGTTGCTTTGCCTTGAAAAGCAGCAGTTATATGAACTTTAGCCTATTGATTTTTTGAAGAAGGAAACTGATATGGCCAGTTTGGTTTCAGACATGTTCATGCTGATATCTGCTACAGCAACAAGAAGGCAGCCTTTAGACAGTTCCCTGGGAATACCACTTTTGTGTGCTGGACTTCAAGCATTTACACTTTTCACAAGGGGAGATCACACAATCTCAAATATTACTGGAATGTGCCTTAACACTCTAGCATCCTGGTTTCATCTTTGTTGCAGTGAGTCCAAATTAAATCAGACTCCGAAGAAACTTTCAATAATTTTTTTAAGCAATACGCAAAACCCCTTTCAAATCAAGGTAGCATTTATTAGTCAACTGGAATACAATGTCTGGAAGTCCTTAGGTTAGTATGGCAAAATCAGGTTTAAGTCAGAGTCCATAGGCCAAACCTGGGCAAATATGGCCCGTGGGCCGGATTCAGCCCATCAAGCCACTGGATCCAGCCCATGGATGCTGCGGGGAGCCCCAGACAGACTCCGTGCTTGCCTCACCCCACCTGCATGCCACTCAGAAACAGTTGTGGGGCAGTTTTTCTTTAAAAATTGTGAGTCCGGAGGAGAGGCGGAAGCTTTAGGAGCTGCTTGTGCCCCAGCACAATCCCATTGGCCCATTTCTGGCCAGAAACTGGCCAATGGGGGCTGCCTGTTTCAGTAACAGGAACCATGAAGCACAAGGGGCTCCAGAGCACATGGCTGCAGCCTGGGTGGGGCAGGCAGGGAGGCTGATTCAGGATCCGCTGCTGGCTAGTAAGTCTCCTGGAAGAGCCTACCTCTGGCAGCCTAGTCCCTCCCTTCCCCAATCCTCTGCCCCCCCCACTCCTGTCCCCTACTCCAGATACCCAAATCGTCTGCCCCCCTCCTGTACCCATATCTCATCCCAAATCCAGCACCCCAATCCCTTGCCCCAGATTACAGTCCCCTCCTGCCCCCTCTCTCTCAACCCAAATCCCTGCACCCCCTCCTGTACCAATTCCCTACCCTAGGTCACAATCCAGCCCCCTGCACCCAGTCCAGTGCCCCAGCTCACAACTGCCTCCTTCACCCAAACTCCCTCCCTTACCTCAAGCTCCCTTCTGCACCTAACCTCCATCCCAGACCCTGCACCTCCTCCATTAATATCATGGAAGAGTGCAGCCCTTGACCACTTTTCCAAATTCTTGGAGTGGCCCCCCCCAGCAAAAATTATTACCCACCTCTGCCATAGGCAGAAGATGTAACCCCAAGATGGGATATCTCATTTATTGTGGGTCTTTATCGATCTGTCCTGTTGAAGTTGTTCCATACTTAGTAAATAATTAATAGTAATTGGAGCAGGGACACAAACAACAAGAAGAGATTGAGAAAGCCCTTTACCAGATTATTGCAATGCTAAAAGAGTCTCTTGCATTGTGGGAGACCCACGTTCAATTCCCTTCTAAATATCCGGCAGAGCGAGGAAGTGATTCTGTGTATCCCATGTCCCAGGAGAGTACCCTAACCCTGGTCTAAAGGTTAGAAGGACCCTGCTCTTCCTGAAGGTGACTTTGTTTGACTTTTTCAGTTTACAGAAAAAAAATGTTTTTGATTGAACCCAAAACATTTTTTCAGATTTGCAAACAAAATGAAAAAAAAATTTTCAGCTCTAATCCCAAGTTCTCAACAGCAAGCTTAAGACAGTTGGTACATGCTATCATTTTGTCTGTCTGTCTCTGTGTTTGCATATTCACTCTGCTTTACTTTCTAGCCATTAAGTGATGATGTTAATTACTATCATGTTCATTACTGGGGCTCCCATTGTTTGTTCTGAGTTCTCAATCTGATGTGTGATTCCAATCAGTGCTTGTTAAAGTATTTCATTTCATCCCAGAGAGAATATGCTACATTTTGGTGTGTCTCATTCTGTTCTGTACTCTGTGTATAATACATAAACGGAGATACACATATGAATCATAAAACTATGATCAAATACTCCCACATTCATCATACAGTTCCATGATTGACTTGTGTGAACTAAAGCGCCTTGATACAAATTACTGTGTTTGTTGTGCTTTTGGCCTGGGGGGAAACAAAGGGCCCTACAGTATCCACTTGCCTTTAAAGACCCTGCATTGGATTAACCTATCCTTTTATCCTAGGAAAGCTGAACTTGGTCCCACATGGAGCCTCTATCAGTGCCACTTCAGGGTTGGCCTTGGGATATCGCTTGAGAGAATCTTAGAATACTTCCATTTCCCCAAAAGTCGATACTGCAGTCTTTTTACCCCTCTGGTTACTTCTGAACAGCTTTGAAAACTACTTAAAGGGGTAATTCTTTAAGAACTATCCTATTGCACTGAACTGGTGTCTGAAATTGGGCATGTTTCTTTATATTGCTAGGGATCAAGAGCTTGGAGTTGCAGGAACTTGGAGTCTGTTGATCTTTGCAGTGTTTGCCTTCTGTAGAGTCCCTGAGCCAGAGAGACAGGTTTTTAATGCTCTGGCACCGATGCATGGTTGTATCTTGTTGAAATATGCTGCTGTAAAGTTGAGGGTGTTGATGAGATGGGAACCATTGACTCTGCAGCATCCATTATCAAAACAACTCTTTTGTATGTTGGCAACAGTGGGATTTTTCTTGCTCACATTTTCCACATGACTTGTTATCAACTATGACAGCTTGTCATGTGCAATCAGCATCACGTTAATCCCATGAGAACAGGTCTTCTACAAAGGCTGCTGCCTTCCTTCTAAGCAGGGCAGGGTGAGGCATATGTTAAAACAGGAGGCTGTATCTGTATATATGTATTTGTTGAGCCTGATTGTGAAGTGGTACTTCAGCCATTCCAAGAGGGGATATTGAGGGAATTGATAAAGCATTAGTGTCCAAAATAAGGCAGAACTAACCTCTGGTATTTATGGTTTATGGCGAGAAAGAAAGTGTTTGAGAGGAATTTGGAAAACTGAAATAGTTTGAGAGGAGGTGATGATTGTATAATTGTGGGGCTGAGAAAAATGGGCTGGCCATCTGCTGCCTTTTCAACTGTTCACATCAGGAACTGTAAACATTTTCAGCTAATGCATGCATTCCGTTGTCATGAGTGCACTTCACACAGGTAGCTCCAACTGGAAAATAGCATGTATATTAAAAAAAAATTGTTCCTGCCCATGTTCAGTTAGATGGAAGTGTCTGCCTAATTCAAACTTACTTTTCAAATACAGATATCACTGCAAGCAATGTTAATAAATATTACTAGGCTCTTTTAAAGATGTGAAATGTGGGAAACAATGGGTCATGAATAGAATCACCATGGAGGGGACAAAGATGAAAACTTGGGGAACCAAGTGGAACCTCAAAAGGAATGCTGAAGGTAGTAAGGAGAGGTAAGAGAACCCCAGGAGAACATCATCATAGAAGCCTGATTTGTGAAGAAAACTTATTGACACTGCTGAAGGAGGCAGAGATCAGAACAAGTGAGGACTGATAAACAAGAGTTGGCCTAGAAGAGTTTACTTATTGAGAGCAGAGCAGTTTTTGACATTAATGGATGTAGACCAGACTGGAACATGTTTTAGAGAGCTGGAGAAAAAAGAAGTAGAGAACACAAGAGAGTAGACCATTGGCTTAGTGAGATCAGGGGAATGTGACAGTAGTTAGATGGAACTAGGGATGTGAATGGTTGCCTGGTTAACATCACCCTTACTGGGTACCCAGCAGCAACCCTGCAAGGGGGAGGGGTGCGGGAGCAGGAGCTGCCCGCTTCGTATGCATGGGGGGTGGGTGGGAGCAGGAGCTGGACACTTCACACTTCGGGGGGTGGGGGAGGAGAAGAGCAGGAGCCAGCTGGCAACCCTGCATGCTGGGCTGCTGGCTCCTGCTGCTGGCAGCCCTGCATGTCCAGGGAAGGGGTATAGCTGGCCTGAGGGGGGGCACAGGATCCCACTTAATCAGTTAACCAGTTAAACCAAGGTTTAAATGGTTAATTGATTAACCAGGATTTTACATCCCTAGATGGAACAGAGATCTTTAGGACAAGGAGCCATGTTTGAAAGCCTCTGGGAAGGAGCCAGAAGAAAAGTGTTCAGAATAGGATAAAGAGAAGGGAAAATGTTGGCTAGGTGTAGACAGTTTGGCGTGGCATGATCTTTCTAAGCACCTGTTCTTTGTGGCTTATATCTTTTTCCAAAGACCAGCTGCTTAAGCAGAAATTTTGTTGGCTCTATCTCAGCCCAGTGGTGAACTCTTTCAAGGCAATTAGGCTAAAATCCAATTAGCAGTTTCTCATAGCCCTTAATGTTCAGTGTGTTTTCACCTCTTCAAAAATAGTTTGAGATTTTTCTGGACCTTAAACACTTGGGATATTATACCATTCTGAATGAAAACAAGTGGTGTGAGATGTCTGCAATAATTTACTTAAGGAGTTAAAATGACTAGAACAAGACCTTGGAAGCTTTGCTTTAGATAATCTGTTGTGACCTGTAGACCTTTTATGGACTGGCGAAAATAAAGCCCAGAAGATAAAGGCTGCCTGATAGAGGTTTTGGGATTCTTTAGTATCTATTGTATCTAGTCTCCTCTAAATACAGAGATTAATGTTGTAACTTCAGATGCTGTCTGCTTTGATTTGGTGTAGTTTGGTGCAGTTTTGACTGACTAGTTATTTGAATATTGCTTATTTGCTTTTGCTGATTTATAATTATGTTGGTTTTGAAAACTACTCTTTAATTCATTTTTGGATTTGAGATGATGTTGTTGATTATTTCTTGTTTGTGGCCTTCCTTTTAATTGTTTACTAATTAATTTGTTAAATACTTTTTATGTATTCTTATTTAAACCAAATAGACTATCTTGCTCACATGCAGAATAGTCACATGGATTATTCATTGATCATGTAATAAAGCTCCATTTTAATACATTCAAAAAGAAATCAGACTATGTTGCTGTGGGAAATTTAACTCTATATTGTGCAACTAAGTACTAGATGCTTTACATTTTTAATGTTTATATCACAAATATTTACATTTAACTTTTCTAGCAAATAGTGTACCTTTTCACCAATTCTTTGGTTTGTTTCAGGGCCCCAGCAGTCTCTAATACCACAAGCTTTGGAGAAAGCGGTTCTAGAGAAGCTTAAGACAGAAATTGAGGAGGAGTTAAAACACCTTGATGAAGAAATTTTGGAAGGTCAGTGCTTGTTTTGCTGATATCTTTTCCCCGACACTCTGTTTATTTCAACTGATGCTGAGTTTACTTAATAATGCTATGGTTCTTCAAGTATACACCTTCTCTGTTACAGGACATGCGTGAATCTGTGCACTCATGACCAGAGATTGTAAATAGCAGGGGTTGTGTCTGGGCAGAGCAGCAACTTGTGTTCCTAGGCAAGTTCCTAAGCAGATTGCTGCTCCATTTCTTTCCCAGCCATCTGCAGCTTGAGATGGAACTGTTGTGGTTTCTGCTGTTTTCAGCTGCTTCCCATCTTTCATGTTTTCTTTATTTTATTTAGCTAGTGTTTATTTTTTAATTTGTTCTCTGAGAGCAGTTTGTGTTGGTGGGAGGAGGGCTCTGTTTTCTCTCGCCCTTGAGTTTCTTGCCTCGTCTTGCCTACCAGGTAATGCTACCACTGCGCAAGGTAATGGAATATTTCTCCCATCCCACTTCTCATTACCAGGAGAAGAAGTCATCAATGAAAGAAACTGTTAAATGTGCTTCAAACCCTTTCCTTCCAAGGAGGAGCCTAAACACCTAGATGTCCTAGGTAGGAAAAAATTGCTTGTTGACTGTTCTTTGATTTTGAGTCACAAACGACTAGGTCTTGAAGGCAAAATGTGACTTCAATCAACTACCAGATCAATTGGTTACCAAAGCTTTCCTGCAGGCCACACTCAGCATTGCTGACCCTGTTTCACGGTAGTTACGTGATGAGCGTCCTGGCCTCCTGAGGGAGGTGCAAAGTACTGTGGGTGACATCCCCTTTGAAGAGTCCAAACTCTTTAAGTGGACTCCATGTTCCACTCCTTTAAAGATCCTAGGACAGCATTGCAGTCACTGGGAATATAAGTGCCTACAATAAAGAGATCACCCCAGTATCACCTGCAAAAGATCTATGCTAGATCTATGGAGCTGCTTAGAAAGGAATCCAGAACTCTCAGAAAAGGAGGCTACTATCTTCCATGACCTCTCAACTTGCATCTGGCTCTAAGTGATAATTTTGACAACCTGGTTGAGGGCCTCAAGCAATGTCTTCCTCCACATCTTCTGTTGTATGATTCTGCCATCCACCATCCCTTTGGATACGCCCCTCCCCCCTTTCACTTCCTACCTATTTGAGAACTCATTAACCTCAGACAGTTTAATTATTTTCCCATTAATTTGTTAAAGGGTTCTCTTCCCAGTATTTCCCGGTTCCCAAAAGAGGCGGTGGTTGGAAACCAATGTTAGACCTCAGGAACCTGAACACTTATGTCCTGTTGCAGCACATCAGGATTTAATCCCTGGATTCAGAGGACTGGTTGGTTGCCCTGGATCTCCAAGCTGTTCACTTTCATGTGGCTATTCATCCCTCTCAGAAGTGCTTTCTGCATTTTGCCATGGGTGTGGAATATTACCAATAGCGTGCCCTCCTTGGGCTCTTTGCAGTCCCAAGAATGTTTTATGAAGGACCCCTCAGCTGTAGTGACCTACCTGCATCAGTGGAGCTTTGTGACCTCTTTGTATTTAACTGACTGTCTTTTTACGGCACTTCGGTGCCCAACAGGCTGAGTTAGCAATGACCAAGGTCCAGGCCTCTTCACCAATCTAAAAAAGTCCATGTTTACACTTGCAAACAGATTTCATTGTCACTACACTAGACTTTCTAACTGCCAAGGCTTAGCTGCTCAGGGACTGATTCTCCACAATGTCCATCCTGATTTGCTCTACAACACAGCCCACAAACAACTGCAGTCAAAACTTGGCTACTACTCCTGGGCCACATGGTGGCCGCCATGTCTGCTTAGGCTGCATGTGAAACTGCATCTTGGACATCTTCAGGTATGTCTAAAGACTACAAATGCTGCAAATAATAAATCTTTCCAAACATATCTGGGTGCTTAACTGGATACAGGATTCTCTCAGGTAGGGGGAAGGCTCTCTTCAGGTCTGCGTGGAAACTCTATGCACATGTCTGCCCCCACCTTCAGAAATCCTCAAAACACATATCTTTCTTGGGTTGGTGAAAGCACCTATAGGGTGCCACAGCATAGGGCAAATGGTCCTCACAAGAAAGACTGCTCCACATCAACATCATGGAGCTAAAGGCAGTCCACTGTGCATGGCAGCATTTTCTTCGTGACATAGAGTGAATCTTTCATAGGTTGAACAACAGGCAGCTATGTACTTCTCAAACTGACAAGGGGTGTGAGATCCTAGTCCTTATGTGCAGAATCACTAAGGAGCAGGAGCATCTTCCATCATATAGAAATTGCTACGGTTTCCCTATCATGACTTCAGTGCACAGTTGCAGACTATTTGAGCAGAAACTTCCATCAGAACTGTAAGTGGGAATCAAACAGCTCTGATTTCCAGATCTGCCAGGCCTGGGGCCTCCTGAAGGAGGACCTCTGTGCAAATTTAACCAATAGGAAAGGCTGCCCTTTTTGCTCCAAAGGAGGATCTGGCCACAGTTCCTCAGGAAATGGTCTGTTAGAACATTAGTCCTGTGTCCTGCTCTATAGTTACATACCTATTTTAATCCTCATGACCTTGCTCAAACTGAGACAAGATGAGGCTAGATCTATCCAGATAGTGCCTTCATGGCTGAGACTAGCTTCGCAGTGGTACTTCATCTCTCTGTGGCAATGCCTCTGTGCCTTTCCCAAAGGAGGATCTCTTATCAGAGAGCTCCAGCTTCCTAACCCAGACTATCCTTTTGTCTCAGAACCTGAAGTCTTGGTTCCCAGATGGTTCTCAGGCATAGATGAAATTGCTCAGCCAATTTTTAGTTGTTTTCCTGTGAGATACAATAACTTACTACCTGTAAAAGTTACTTGCAAAACTGGAAATGCTTCCATTCCTGATGCTTTCACTGCTCTACTCCCAAGGATCTTGTAACCGGTTGGCATTAAAGACATAAGGCCCATCAATGAGCTCAGTTTGAGTATGTCTGGAAGCCATTACAGCTGTCAGTTTGTTTTAGCCTTTGCCTATACACCACAGCCAGATTCTTTAAGGGTTTATACAGTTATTTTACCCTGTCCAGAACATCTCTTTTCCCTGGGACCTTAATCTTGTCCTCAATGTGTTGAGAAACTCTCACAATGGCTACCTGATCTCCTCCCCGCCCCACCACTTGTCCCTCTGGACTTCACCTCAGTGCCATCACCTCAGTGAGAAGAATGGGAGATCCATGGCATTCATGGCAGACCCACTGTACAATACTTTCTACCATGACAAAGGTCATGCTGTATCTCCACCTCATTTCCTGCCTAAAGCCTCATTGGAATTTCATGACAACCAAAAGATTTGTTTGAGTTCTTTATCTGAAGCTTTGTGCCTCGAGAAAGGAGGCTAGTGTTCTCACACTTAACCTGGAGAGGGCCCTCATCTTCTACCTCAATAGGACTAAGATTTTTAGGGCCTCTCCCAGACTCTGTATTTTGCCAGAAGTCTTAAGGGACAGCTAATATCTATGTAAAGACTGAAGTAGGTTTTGGGTTGTATTGGCCCACTGTGAAGTAGTGGGGTTACATTCCCCTCATAGAGTGACAGTCCACTTTTATAGCCCTCCTGAAGGATCTCCTCACAGCAGATATCTGCGGGGCTGCAACCTGGTCTTCTGTTCACCAAATTTGCCATTCTACCAGTGTCCAGAATGAACTGCCTTGATTTGCCTGCTCAACATCCCCCTCCACGCTGAAATGCTGCTTGGGAATCTCTTCTAGAGGAGCACCGATAGGGACATGTACTTGAAGTGGTTACAGTACAGTAACTTGAGTTCTTCAAGATCTTTCACTTGTATGGGTGCTCCACCTCCTGCTTTCCTTCCCATCTGTGATGGAGTCTTCAAGTCTTTGCCCAGAACCCAGGCCCATGGATGCTGCTATTTACTGACTCCAGTCTATAGTGCACTGGCACATCCTATGGTGGAGTATCCATGGGAACACACATCTAGAAAAACTCAAGTTACTGTCCAGGTAAATAGCCTCTCCATTTATAGCGTAATGGATGCTCTAGTTACGGTTTTGTTAATATTTGTCTCATGCTCGTAAATATCTCAAATTCCCGTTTATTTCTTTACCTTAAATTTTGGGTGCTTGGTCTCCAAAAGGCAAAAATTTGTTCAGAAAACTTGAGCAAAAGTCTTTCACTGATTTGACTTACAGGTTGTTATAATTTCAGATTTTGAGTAAGTTTTATTTTTACAAACCCAAATGTGTTTAAATTAAAAATACATTTAAAAAAAAAATTATCAACACTATTGGCGCCACATATTGTGCTTCAGCAATTCCAGCTCATATATATTTGCAACTCCCTTCAGGTGTACCCTTCTGTGTTTTAATATTGATATAATTGTGGCTTTTATGCTCCTACAGAATGTTACCATTCAGATTCCTAGCCCACATATATTTTGGGCTATGTAAATATGTAAGTATCTTGTGACTTAGCTGAGGTTGTTATCCTTTTTCATTAGCAGGAAGTTGCATACCTATTTTTTTCTATTTAATGTTAAAATTACAATTTTAGATATATAAAGAAATACAGCAGTTAAAATTTTTATCATCTTAATTTTCCCAAATTATGTAGCAAGGACTCAGTTTTGCTTTTGGCTAAATCATTGCAGTTACCTTTGCAGTGGAAAGTGAATATTTCAGTGAGAATAGTGTGTTGCATGTGCCAGGTGAGTAAGATAAAACTGCTATGAGAGCCTTGATTTTTCTATTTCCTCACTTGTGTTTAAAATTTTAAATGCAATGTCACATTCCTGTAAATTCCAATACTTAATGGATACTAAACATGTCTTCTTATATTGGTTCAATAATGCTATTAACTGTTAGCTGATGTGTGTGTTTAGCTTTGAGTATATAACAGCAAAAACATAATTTCAGTGAAGGTCAACTTGGACACTGGTCTATACTTAGTATTTATGAAGTCTATAATTATCATTGTTCATGGTATTAAAATTCCAGTCACTGGATAATGTATTCTGGGGAACAGCACTCTACTGGCAGGGGTGGACTAGATAACTCATTAGCAGGACCGCTCACTACGGGAGGGAATGGGGACACAAAGGGAACAAGGACTTGGTGATTTAAAATGGCCAGGGCTCTGGGCTACAGCCCCATGCCCTTTAAATTACCACTGGAGTCCCACACAGCACAGTCTGGGAGACACTGAGGGCTGGCCATGGGAGGTGCAGCATGGTCCAAGCAGTGTTGAGGGCTGGCTGCCCTAAGCCCCACCCCTTTGGCCTGAGGTCTCACCCTTTCTAGGGAGCCCAGCCCTGCGCCCCACCGCACATTGCCCAGGGCCCAATGAAGTCTGTTACCAGCCCTGTCCATTAGAAATGAAGAAAAGAAAAAGACATTAGTCAAACAGAATATTATTTTAAGAATTGCATTCAGGCATTGTTATACCCTGGGCTCGATTAAGCAGTGATGTAAATAGCAGTGTAACTTTTATAGTGGGTACAAGGGTAAAATAGTGTAATTTAAAGGTGGTTTTCAGTGATTGTGCAAAATATTTATAGCTTACAATTCACATATATGCGCATACCTGGTTCCATGAAGCTCTAAGTAAGAAATTAGAGGATATACTTTGGCCCAGAGACTTCCATTTGTACTTAGTATATTAGTTCAGGCTGAATTTTCTCCATTGTGTTTTCCGGAAATTGTTAGACAAGCATGCTCTTACTTTGAAGCCATGCATTTTACTTAGTGAAATAAATTTAATGTAACTAGTAACTAAACAGTTTTGTGGCTAATTGTATTTAGTGTTTTCGGTTTGTTTTTGCTTTATCCCCAGCCTTTACCAGTACAGGGTTTGACTGCCACACCTCTCCAGTATTCAGTCCTGCCAATCCAGAGAGTTCAATAGAAGATTGCTTAGCTCATCTTGGAGAAAAAGTGTCCCAAGAAATGAAAGAACCTCTTCACAAAGCACTACAGATCCTGCTTAGCAAGTAAGTTGCCATTTGCTTTGCTCAGTAGGAAGGCTCTTTTCCCTTAAAATTCTTAAGATTTCTATTATGCTATTCATTTGTTTTGGTATTTTCTCTTCCAGTCTTCCTTTGTCTGTCCTCTTTTATTTACACACATTCACACCAAACACTCATGCTTATCATTAAGGCATTTTTCAAGCCTTTTTAACTTGTGAACATTGAATCTCCAAGATTGACTTGACATATTTCAAACAACTGGCTGATATCTGGCAATTCCCTGCAAACCATAAATTTCCTAGAAACTGCACTGTAGCCAGGTTAGCACTCCCACTCAACACTTAATCTTACTGTTAGATTTGGATGCTGTAACTGCAATACCATGGGGCTAATGTTGTTGATATCTCTGTATTTTAGGTACCCCAGATGTTGCTAAACTTGTCTTGGTTGCACATCTGCCAATGGAACTACTTCCACATTTTCATTGTGGGAACGTACTTCTCAGCTTGTCACGCTCCTGGCCTTTAAAATGAGGGACAAGTAGGAAATAATAGAGAAGTTACATTCAGGTAGCGCAGAAACGTGTTTAAATGTAAGTCAGCTTCTTTTGCTATTTAAAAAAAAAAAAAAAGAATCTTGTAATTGGGTGGGTCCTGAAAGAGCCCACATAAGACAGAAAAGGGATTATTTTACATGTTGATTGACTGCATCGTTTCAAGAGCGTGTGGGCAGTTGGAGTATCTGTAATGAATATAGAATTGACTTTTCATCTTGGGAATCAATGTTTAAATTCCAATAGGACATGTAACTGATGCCCCAGTCTCTTGATTAAAATGAGTCCTAGATAGAATTTATTCGCACGCAATTTTTTTTAGTATGAATGATCAATCTGAGTTTTAGGGGGGACCCAAATTGACTTTCTTGCATAGAAATCTTGGGCTCTGAAGAGCCAGTTTGGGAGATTATCTATATAAATATGGCTGTAAAGACAGCATTGCAAAATCTGGGGCTCCACTGTGTCTGATTTGTAGATTTATACGCTAATAGGGATTGGAGGAAATTGAGATTATCCAGTGTCCTTTGTCCGTTCTTTGAGCATTAGTCTCCCAGAACTCTTTTCTCATAGCTGTTCCTAATATTTTTAAATGTCATGGTATCTGTTTCAAGTTTAAACTTCAGTTTTGATATTGTTGGACCGATAGTACCTTAGATGGGTACTAGGGAGGGATTTCTGGATCCTTATGAGGTGATCTTAATGTAGGCTTTTGAGAGTTAATGAGATGTGTAAGTAGTTCCTTGAGTAGACCACCTTCTTGGAGTGAACCAAGTGGTCCATTTGCTGACTTAATAAGTGAAATTGGTGTTAATGGACAGTGGATTGTCTCCCTATTGGATATGCAAACTGGGTCTATTTGCACTTGTACATAGACCAGATAAGGTCAGTTTCACAGAAAAGGTCTCTTGTTACATTGGCAGTATCTGACCAGGACTGTTTGTACAGCCAGTCAGCTCTGTTCCTTGATTTGTCCATATGAAATATGTGGTCTAGCCACTATATCCTCCATCTTCGGAAGCTGATGAGCACCACAACTTCCCTTATGTCCAATTTTTAATAGGCCAAGAATTGAAGTTTTGTAGATCTTTTGTTTGTTTAGCATATGATGTATGCTCAGAAACCATCTTATTTGTACTAAACCCTTAAAAAAAGTTGTCTTTGTTGCAGTTCTCTACAAACAGTTAGATCTTAACCAGCTGTGTGCTCTTTTAGAAATACACATGCTATATCTTTCAGAAGATGGCCTTGTACAGACAGGGAGCTCTTTTATCTTTCATTCTTTTTCCCACTCATATTGGTAAATTATAAGCAGGAAATTGAGAGTTTATGGACCATTAATGCCAAGAAGATCATTCTCCCTCTACAGGTTGATCAGTATTTCTTTACTTAATTCCCTAAAACTGAGTATGCTTTGTTGTACTGAAGGAATAACTCTGGATTATAGCTCTGCGATATCAGTGCTGTACGGTTAGTTTTTAAATTTTAAGCTTCATTTTGGCATGCCTTGTAATAGGGATGTAAGCGACTAGTCAACTAACAGATAAGCAAGAGCTTATCACTATTGACTAGTCACATTCTCCCCCCCTTCCCTGCTGCAGACTCTGCAATATTAAGGAACTGGGTAGCTGGCACCCAGTCCCGTACAATGCAGAGTGGCAGCGGGAGAGGTTATGCAGACTGATGAGAGACCCAGTGTCTGCACGCGCCAGCTGCCCAGTCCCTATAATGCAGAGTGGCAGTGGGGGAGGTTATGTTGGGACCTGGTGGTGTATGCCAGACTGCATGCTGTAACTGCCTACCCTTATTGAGTAATCAAGTAGTCTATAAAAAAAAAAATCTATCAACTACTCGATTTAGGAAAGTAACCGCATTTTAACAGCCTTACTTTGTAATTATTTAAAAAATTACCCTTTGGACTTAAATTTCAAATGTTTCTTCTTACTGTAACCCAATTGTTCAATTTTTGGTTGTTTGGTTTGTGTGAAGGGCTTTTCTTTTGGATAAGGTTGATCAAACTTTTTACTCAAACTATGAGGGGAAAACTGTTTCATCAACAAAAAGATGCATCTTAAATATCATGCTCTGAGGGGGAAAAACCTTTATTTTGAAAGAGTTATCTTTGCAGCCTTGAATGGGAGCTAGTTCATTTTGTCACATTAAAAATAATTTTGGTTTTGAAATAAAACTATTAAAAAAAACCCATACATTTTAGATATTGAGTACAAATATATTTAACTGAAAGTGTAAATTTGGGCAGTAAATATCATTTTAATCTCAGAATATATCGTACTATGATTCTCTAGTTTTTTGTAGGTGCAGATATACAAGATATACAAAGATATACAAGTGGTTCTGTTAATTTTTTACTGCTGAGAGATCATGGGCTTTTTCCATGTTTTAATAAAAGTTTCTATATGGTATCTAGTGCCTAGAAGGAACTGCCAGCTGTTTTGAACAGCTGGCAGTCTTAAGTGCTGTGTGCCTCTGGCAGGGCAGGGGGCAAAGACTTCATGCACTCCCCCACCTCCAGGCCAATCAGGGCCTGTGAGTGGGGGAGCACACACAGTCTCCTAGCCCCGCCCCATCCACTCGATGCCCCACCCCTTCCAGAGCGGCCCGGACCACTTCCAACATTCGTGGCCCCCCTTCAAAAATTACTGCCAACCCTAATATAGACCATAATGATGGGTGTATTCTTGACTGAGTCTTTTCAAAATTAAGCAGTTTTAGAGTGGTAGGTATTTGGATAGATAATCATCTGGGAACATCTGGGTTGTTTTTGTAATAGCAAGGGCTTTCAATATAAAATCTTTCATAATAAGTTGTTTTATTTGAATGCCTAGTAACGCTTTCTCTGCAGTGTTACATAGAAGACATAGGTTTGATTCCTTCTCCTGTTAACTTGTCCCATAGGACTTCATTGAATAATACTAAAACATCAGTAGCCTGCAGCCATATGGCCTGAGGTGTAATCACATCAGATTTCATTATAAACTAACTGGAATATCTAAGAAAATGTGAACCATATATGTGCCTGTTTAGTAGACTGGAGTTGCTATTTAATCACCTAATCTGACTATTTTATTGCAGTGTGTGTGTTGCTTTTTTTTCTACTTGTCAGTTCAATTAGTTCAAGCTGAGTTTGAAAAAAAAGTACCAAAAAAGTGAAGACTATGTACTGAAAATAAGAAGTCAAAGTTACAGTTCCCACAGCAAATTTAATTCTGATTTTCTACCTATTTTCATTACATGATGGTATCTACATAGATATCATAATTTTCTATTTAGCATATAAAATATAATAGAAAGGATTAACTTTTTTTCCTATAAATGTATATACAAAACCAACACTTTAATATGTTTATACATAGTGTATATTGTTCATAAGTTGAGCTGGTCTGAATTTTTAAAAAACTTACATTTTTGCTGGAAACGCTAGTTTTCAGGAGCAAAAGGTTTTACCAAATCTACTGCAGATTTGATTATACTTTTGCTGAAACTGGCCTGAGTGCTCTACAGTGGAAATCTGCTGGTACTTCAGGGTCAGGAGCTCCATAGTAGACAGCCTGGCAGCTCTAGGTGCCTTGGCAGAAATGTGGCATTTCCGAGCTGCTAGACTTTACTGAAGCTGGGAGTCTCTCAGATTCCTAGGTCTCTGCCATGAAGCTAGGAGCCTAAAAGTCTTAGAACTGGTTCCCAGTATCCATGGTTCTAGGGCAGCCTTACCATGTGCTCTTCCCTGGGCTGGGGACCCCTGAGCTTCCTGACAGCAGCCCTGTCTAGGGGGGTGTCTGAGGACCTGCTACAAGCCAGAAATGAGCCGGGCTGCCTGCCTGCCTGGCTCCTAATACACTTTAAATGCAGAGCTGCAGCAAGGGTAGGTCCTGGACCTGGAGTGAGCCAGGACTGAGCCAGGCTGTTGGCCAGCCTGCTAAAAAATTTACAGGTGGGGGGAGGGAAATGTGTGTAGTCTATAGCATTAACCTATATGCTTTTGCTTATTTGTTAATCGGTAAATCAACTACACTATTACATCCCTACTTCAGATTGTAGACGATACCACATTTTTTATTTAAAAGCCTGTGGTTTATCAAGACAGATGTGCAGTACAGTATTATTGGCAAGGTGGAAATGCTGCCTTGACTCAAGTTGTATTTTATACCCTGAAGCATGGATGATAGTTCTAGAAACTGTCACCTTAGCTATTATAACTGTTTATACATGTAGTGGATGTGTGAACATTTAGTTATCTGGGACCAGAAAGAACTTTAATTTTTGGCTTTTCCTTTATAAACTTTGGTGTTTAATTTCTGCAGGCCAGTGACTTATCAGGAATACCGAGAACACACTCAGGAGACAGCTGCTCATGCCAGTGGATGGAGCAAGGTAATAACTGAATTGCTATTAGTTTGAGCTCTTAACTAATGGGCAGGAGTTTCCCTATAACACTTCCATAGCAGGATAGACATACCTGTGGACTTAAAATATTTAGGAGCAACTCAAAACCAGACATAAATGGATTACAGTCCAATATCTTCTCCCTCAAAAAGGTGTGTGTAGATACGGTGCAATTTTGTGGGTTTTTTCTAGATTGCATTGTGACGTATTTGCTGTTTGTTAATCTAAGTTTACGTTGGCGTTGTAGTAAAATGGAGAGAGAGAGGGCTGCTTGACATTGATGCCTGCTTGCTGATGAGTAAAAGTGTTAAATTCCCTAAGATGCATTTGTTATTGTAGCAATTCTGTTGTGAAAATTGAAACAAGTGTTTCCATTATACTTCTCTGCAATCCCTTGGAAGTTTTTTGTTGACTTTTAAAATGTTTTACACTTGTTTAGTATTTATTTCTCTCAGAATCAGATTATGTATGCTCCAAAATTTTGAGGTTTTAATGGCTCAGAAAATTGAGTTAAGCTTCCCGCAGAAGCGTCAGCATCATTATCATAAGTGTGTGAGCTGCTGGAGTGCTTTTTGTTATGTCATTGCACAATATGAGTTGATGTCACTGATACAACAGAACTGCATCTTTTCTACAATCTAAGGTCAATGCATACCGCTTTGCACTATGTTGTATGATCCATCTACCTTGAGCTGTGTTTCTCAGAGGATCACAAGACTTAGCAAAGTGACATGCAAATCTATAAATCAAATTACTTTATCTAGAACACAAATATAGCCATCACTGTGATAAAATGCATAGACTTATTAACAGTACACAGCTACAGTATGCAGCAGGGCAAGACAATAAGTTAATTTCTTTTCCAGTTGAAACTCCGGAGGGAATTTAGATGGCCATAATCTCACTAAGATAATTGTATTAGGCTATTATACTGAGACTAGTACTCTATTTTTGCTTTTGTGTGTGCACATGCAAGCTGAGACTTTTAATGGCCACAAGTTGCCAGTCCTTTTTCTCATTCAGTGGGCATAGGTCCTTCCTGATGTTAGCTGGAGCATTGGTTCAGCATTGACCTGGCAAAGAGTGCTGCCTGTTGCTGACCTGGCAAAACTACTTCCTAATGACCATAAGTGATAGCTGCATTGAAATACTGTGATAGTGCTAGTTTTGCTTAACTCTGCGATTTGAGATCTTATGGGATTGTAAAACATAAGTCCAGGTCTCCAGAAATGAAGTCTCCACAAAGTTCATCTCAGAATTTCCTGACTTCTTCAATGTAAAGTCTGAACATTAACATATTTTCTGTATAATATGTCATTAGAGGACATAACACTAGTTAAAACAAATTATCTGGTACTTGTGTAATATAGCTATCTTCTACTTTTCTCAGTAATGGAAATTGAGATTTTATGCTGAAAACTGATCAATGCTAGATGTGGCGTAATAATACCATTGACTATAATGCTTGTACTTAAGGCATAAGTTTCCTGTTGGAGATCTATGTTCATCTGAAAGGACAATAGATTTCCCTGCAGACTTAAAAAATATTCAAATCTGCATATTTTATACTTTGTAAATCATCTTGTCATATGTGTTCTAGGGAAGTTAAATTTCACTTAATCGGCTAATTGAATAGTCGATGGAATTTCCATCGACTACTTGATTAGTCGATAAGGGGGGTGCTCGCTATACCACTGTGCCTCTCCCTTTTGAAATGTACAAGAGCCATGGCAGCTCTTGTATATTTCAAATGGAGAGATGCAGGGGTTCCCTCCCCTCTGCTTCTCTCCCTTTCAAAGGTACAGGAGCTGCCCGCAGCTCTTGTATATTTCAAAGGGAGAGGGGCAGCGGGAACCTGTACCAGCGGGGAGCAAAGCAGTCCCCGCTGGCACGGGTTCCTCTCTGTGCCTCTTCCTTTGAAATGTACAAGAGCAGCAGGTGGCTCTTGTACATTCCAAAGGGAGAGGAGCAGCAGTGGGACCAGAGCGAGCGGGACTGTTTCAATCCCCGCTTGCATAGTTTCCTTGCTGCCCTCTGCCTCCCCTGCGCCCTGCGGAAATGGTGCTGGGGTGGACTGGCTTTTAAGCTGACTCCCCCGGCACCAGCTCGTGCTCTCCCTCCCCTTTCTGTATCTCTAATAGAGGCAGCAAGGGCCGGCGGGGAAGCAACTAGTCAAGTAGTCACTTACATCCCTAATGTGTTCTGCCTTTTGTGCTGCCTTCTGAAACTTTTAGTTCACACTGACCGGTATCAGGGCTCTATCACTAACTAGCCATCCCTAGCTAAATGTTAATGTATTTCTCACTTTTTAAAAATAGATTGTACCTTTCATGCTTAGACATACTTTGAGACCATAGTTAGGCACTAACTTTTTCCAGTTACAACTGAGTAAAATAATATTGGGCTTGAACCCAAGAGCTACACTAAATATAATTTTGTCTTAAATTAGCTGCAGGATAGACTATCATGGGTTGAGGTTACTCTTTTGACATTCTTAGCGATATGTGTGTCATCTAATGGCGAAGTGTTCAGAAGTTTTTGGCACTAGAAACAATCGATGAACTAGGATATGCACCATTGCAACTACTGTAGGTCTCAGAATCCAGTCAGATAGGTGGCTTATTGGATCACAAATTAGAAGAAGAGATAGGTGGAGCATGTATATCTGCATATCTGTAAATACAGTGTTTGTGTTTAAGAGGGAGGTGCCTGGGGGGAACATGGGAAACAGCCCAGAGGTAGCCGACCTAAGGCCAGCAGAGGAAATGGAGGTCAACTGGGCGGCATGTTGTGGCCAGGATCTGCACCAACCCAGTGGCAGCCCGTCCTACCACTGTTAGGGTCCTGGGCTGGGATACAGTGGAGTGGGTGGGCCCGCGTCCCCTCTGCCCCCTCCCCGGGGGGTGGCAGGTTTCCCCCCCTTATAGGTGTAAAACCCCTGTGCTTGTCAGCTCTCTTCTAGCAAGGAGACCCGAACCCTGTTTCAGCCTGCAGACAGGCCTGAGCATTGAACTGTTCAAATTGTATCGCTGCGTATAGACTGCTTGCTTGTTTGATTGCCAGCCCGCCCTGAATAAGGCTTGGCCCTTATAAACTGTGACTCAGCCTGCAGTCAGGCCTGAACTTTAAGCTGGTTGAATCAGGCTCAGGGCATGGCCCTTATAAACTCCTGCTTAGCCTGCAGCCAGGGATGAGGCTGTAAACCGGGGGTGGGCAAAAGCCTTTCAGCGGGCTGGATTCAGCCCGCCTACGGCTTTGATCCGGCCTGCGAGGCAGTTCCAGGCTTCGCCCCCTAGTTTGTTGCCTGGGAGCCAGACAAATGCAAGCCCTTTTAACTGCTTCTATTTAAAGGGCTCGCACCTTCCCCATGCCTATTAGGCAACACGTTGCCTGGCAGCCACAGGGAAGGCGCAAGCACTTTAAATAGAAGCATTTGAAAGGGATTGTGTGTTCTGGCTCCCAGGCAATGTGCTGGCAGCAAGGCTGGGAGCAGCAAGTCCTTTAAATAGCAGGAATTGAAAGGGCTTGCAGCTCCTGTCCCCTACTTATGTGATTCCTGAGAGCCACAGGGGGAAGTGTGAGCCCTTTCAACTCCTACTATTTAAAGGCCTGCCCCTTCTGCATGAGGCTCCGCCCCTTCAATCTGAGCCTCCGCCCCTTCCGGGGTGGCCTGCGTTCACTTAAATGTTTGAAGTGGCCTTCGTTCAAAAATTATTCCCCCACCCTCCCCTCGCTGTAAACTGTTGCCCCACCTACATCGGGCCTGGGTTTACCTGAACGAGTGAACAGTTGTTGGTGTGCCTGCCCCACCCCGTACTCTAGACCCGGGCTTAAAAAGGAGGCCTCTAACTGGTTACTTACGGATCTGGGGCCCAGGACTAAGCCAGTTCGGTTTACAAGGGGATTATAATCTTTCCTTATCTCAATGACTGCCTAATAAAGGATCCATATCTTGCGGAATGTGCAACATGATACACACAGCAAGAAAGACATTCTAATATCTCGGACTCATAATCAGTGTACAAAAATCTGCGCTTCAGCCCACACGGTCCCTGGACTTTATAGGCGCCCAGTTAGATTTCATTATGGTGCGTGCATACCTGCCTATCCAAAGGTTCCAGGCAATATAAGATCTTGTCATAGCTGTCACCACGAGCCCTCCAGTGCCAGTGCTTACCTGCCTCCAGCTCTTGGGGCACATGGCAGCAACAACATATGTAGTGCACCATACACGACTACATTTCCAGTGTTTCCAACGCTGGCTGGCTTCTGGGTATGCTCCTTCAGAGCATCTCTTGAGCAAACATGTCTTCCACCCAACGTGATTGCTTTCTTCAAGTGGTGGACCGAACCACACACTCTACTAATGGGAGTTCCATTCCATCAGGACCAGCTGTCCGTGCATATCACCAAAGATGCCTCCCTCCTTGGATGGGGTGCCCACATGGATGGGCCATTCTGCTCAGGGATGATGCTCGACCACAGAGACAGCCTTCCATATAAATCTTTTGGAACAGAGAGCAGTTTTCAATGCCTGCAATCACTTCACTGCAAGCATCTAGAACACTACCTAACATTCAGTGAAGGTGCAAACAGCTCTTTGTGTAGATTCCTACATTAGTACCCTTCCTATCTATTGCCTTTGATCCTTATCTGCTTCGTTTTAACTATCGAATCTTCAGGTGCTTACTGATTGCCAGTTCTGCCTTCCTGTTTTTCCCTTTGATATTTCCATACCCTCTGCTCCTTGTTTCCTGCCCCCTCTCTTTTATTTCCTTTCCCCTTCTTCCTTCTCCCCCATATATTTTGGGACTGCACATTCTAAACTCAAAACTCTGGTCATCTGAACAAGAGGGCTGTGGCCACGAAAGCTCATCATACCGTCTATATATTTTGTTACTCTATAAAGAGCTACCAGACTATTTGTTGTATAAGTTTATCCTGTACAGACTAATTCGGCTACCCGCTGACGCTTCTGACAATATGATGACAATGTATTATGTAAATTGGCAGGGCGGAGCCCATTCCCTGTGCACCGAAGCAGTGCATCTATGGAACTGGCGCATCCATCACAAAGTCACCCTGGTCGCATCCTACCTACCTGGTATCAACAATGCTACAGTGCCACTTTGCACCAGAACATGAGTGGGAATTGCATCATCAGGTGCTCCAAACGATCTTCCGTTGGTGGGGCTCTCCTCAGATAGAACTCTTTGCCTCCTACAAGAGTGCCAAGTACCCACAGTACTGCTCTGGGGCCGGAGTTGGCCCTGGATCGCTAGGGGATGCCTTTCTGCTCATCTGGAGGGGCCCTCTCCTTTATGTGTTCCCACCAACTCTTCTTATTCCGAGAGTTCTCAAGAAGATGGGATGATAGTGATATTCATAGCCCCCTCCTGGGCACTGCAAACATGGTTTCCTTATCTCTCTCAGATGTCTCCCCAACCATCCTATCCTCTCCCCAAATGCCATGACCTACTGACCCAGGACCATGGAACGCTGCTACACCTTCAGCCCCATGTTCTGTATCGGATAGCCTGGCTCCTTGTTGGTTCCACAAATCTGAAATGCTCTGTTCGAACCACATTAAAGAAGTGTTGATGCATACCAGGAAGCACACCGCACATTCCACTTACCTTCAGAAATGGTGTAGATTTGCATCCTGGTGCAATAACAAACGTCTTGACCTGTACTCAGTACCTTTACATGAAATTTTAGAATATATCCTTCTCTTAAAACAATCTGGCTTAGCCCTTGCCTCCGTTAAAGTCTACCTGGCAGCAATCACCACTTTCCGCCACTTGATAGAACCTTTATCACCGAGGTTCATCAATGGCTTGTGCAACCTTAATCCGCCACACACGACACCACCACCAGTGTGGAACGTTGTAAAAGTCATGAACAGGTTAGGAAGCGTGAATTTTTTTTACTGCCTGTGACCTCTCTGACTTTTACTAAAAGTACCCATGACTAAAATGTAGCCTTAATGATAAGTGACAGGCAAAATATCAGAGTGGTTACCAAAATAAAATATAAGCACGCATTCTAAACTCTGAACCTTACTAGACTGGGCAACATCTAGATTAAGCAATTTTTCTCACACCACTGAATATTGCAGTTCTGTAGTACACAGGTTTCACCCTTGAAATCTGGGCCTGTCCCCCCTGTTGGAGTCTTCAGTGTTCTGACTGTCCTTGTTGCTTGCAGCATAGGTGGGAGAGGGCAAAAAGGCCAAGCATGGAGCCACTATGTTCTGTTTAACATCCTTAGTCCCATGTGCTTGATGAACACAAGTCCAGGCATGTCTGGTGGACACAGCCAAGTCACAAAGTGAAGCAATACCCTGGTGTGTCTCCTGTGAGTGAGTCATTAGATTATAACTTCTCTGCTGGACAATGGCTGGTGACATCTGTTCAACACCCATCTGGATGTTGGTTACTTCCTTGTTGTTGTCTCTGGAGCTAGTATCTGGGTGCATCTCAAACCCACGTTATATTTTAGTTACAACCCTAACACATTCTCATAACTTCATATGCATTAATGATGTACATATTTAGATAGAATGGTGACTTTCAGCAGAACATAACCTTTCCCTGGTACCTCACATGGCCTGCTTTATATTCAATATCATAATTATACACAATTTATATTAGGGATGTGAACAGGTAACATTTAACTAGTTAAGTGATTATAATTTAGGGATGTAAAATCCCATTTATATAAATGAGGAATATAGGGGTTACAGAGCACTCCAAGGTATAGAATGATCCTTGATGGATATAATTTTTTGTGTGCAATTGGACATCTTTTTAAAAAACGTAGTATGTCTGGACATGTGCAAATATGACAACCTCAAATATCGACCAATTAGCCAATGGAAACACACAATTTTAGTTTTGTCAATGGTTTAATGTGTAAAGTGTTGTCCTCCAATTAATTCTTATTTGTTTCTTGTATAACAGTTTGGGTATGTCTAGACTGCATTCCTCTGTCGGCAGAGGGATGCAGATTAGGCAGGTCGACATTGCAAATGAGGCAGGGATTTAAATATCCCGTGCCTAATTTGCATAAAAATGGCCGCCGCATTTTGCCAACTCAGCACTTTGTCAGCAAAAAGCGGCAGTCTAGAGGGGGATCTGTTGAGAAAGAAAGCCTTTTTCGACAGATCCTGTAAAATCTGTCAAAAAAGTCTTTATATTATCCTCTTTCCTGGACTATCACCACAGGTAATAAAAATAAATGTATTTACAAGTTTAATAACAAAACTATATAAAAGTAGAAAATACTTTGAACCAGGCTTTCAAAATACTTACCAAAACATAAGAAATACTTCAACAATTAACTAAATGCAGGAACAAAAAATCATAAGAGTATTTTATTTCTATACCTAAAATCCTCTGCACTGAAATATAACCAGATTTTCTTAAGAATTTAATAGTCTGCTATCCATGTAATTTACTAGAACTGAGATTTTGCAGCCTTACACTTTATGCCAAATAGGTTTCCCGCCTTTGAGTGTGGTCATTCAGCTCTTTAAACTGCAAGCCTGTGCAACCCCTTCGAGCCAATGGAGGTTCTGATCCTAAACTAGCTTTCAGTTGAGAATCTCAACCAATATATGTCTTAGATGCTTGCATCTTTGTTAGCTGACCTCACTCATCAGGACAAATATTCCTTAGCACCTGCTATCCAGACATCCAGAGCTGTCTGATTTTATTTCCAGTGCAAATGTTTAGACCACAAGATACTGTTTCAGCAAACCAGAATGGAAAGTTTATAATATACATAACATACAGTATATGTTTATATAGCTCTGTGGGGCATTCTTATGCTCTAGGGATGTACAGCTGTTCCTCTAATAATACTACTTGTTTGAACAAATGAAATAAGAATGTATTGGTTTCATTTCCTCTTAAATTCCTCTCTCCTTTTTGGACAACATTTTATAGAAGAGTGAACAACACAGGTGTCTTTCTATAGTCGTGTCAGTCTTCCCCAGTTGTTCTTCTCTGTTTTTCCCATTTGAAGAAGCTGCCAAGATAAATTAGAAAAATCTATAGTTGTAAGTTGAGATGTCTTGTTAAATCTAATCGGTAGGTCTGCTACAACCTAAGAGGCCAGACTGGTAAGAATAGTCTGGTCATTTGCTCTGTGCTCTGTTATGATAATTCCTATCATATTCTCATAGTTTTGGGTAGGGAAAAGGTTTGAAAAACTTTTCTTTTGAGAAATAAATCTGCTTTTATGTCAGATGTCTGTCTGCTCTTTTATTATTAAGGATAATTTGCATAGAAATGGAGACTGTAAAATGGAGGCTGTTTACATTGGAGGATTAGCTGCTTCTCATGTTCCCTTCTACTACCTGAAATTGTGTTGCAAACCAGAGGCATGTCATTTCAGGAGGGGAAGCCAACAATAACAGTAGATACATTCCTAAGGGAAGGGAAATGCTGTTTCTATGCAAACTGTCCCCAGAAATAAAAATCTGAGATGAGAGCAGATTCGATATCAGCTTTTTTTCTTGAAAGAATAGTTCTTCAAAATTTTCACCACTCACGCATGAAGTAGCATTGGATCTTAAATTGTACTGAAGTGCCCTGTCAGGTTTGCTTATGCCAAAGATGGCAGAGGAGTCTTTGAGCCTTTTAGTAAAATACTAAATAGGGACAGTGAATTGAAAAACCCTTGCTTGACTAAAACAAGCATCTGAACAAAAATTTTTCATTCCCTTTCTGTACTGTTTGATGTATCTGTTCAAAGGATTACACAGTATATTAAGGAACCAAAGATGCACAGGAATACATAATTTGCATTAGAAGAAATTGAAGCTGGAAAAATGAAGTGTATTTTTTTTTTTAATTTAAAATAAAAAGCTTACACCCATTTTGCTCAGCATCTGGCAGTGTGTGCAGTGCTTTTCTTGCTGCAGATAGCGTGTGACTAATACTGGAAAAAACCCTTCATGTTCAGACTAGTTTGAGCCTTCTGCTACCAGATGAAAAATGGCATGTAATGTAATTTGTAAGGCTAGGACAAAAAATTTAAAAGATTGCAAATTATAACCACGTCTGTTAAATGGCTAAGACAGCACTCCACAAAATTTTCAGGGCAATAGTTTATATTTAAAGAATATATGTCACTTTCTTGCTTAGATTTTTATAAATTTACTTGCACTTTTAAATTTAGCTATAAAATATCTTAACAAAAATGTTTAAAAATAACAATTTATGTATTAAGCTAACCAAACAATTTCAACAGGTTTCCACCTTTGTGTGTCAAGCATAACTAAGCATCATGAAAGTTTAATGCTGCAAAAGTATTTGTCTGGACCTGTATTTAAAATTCATTTTGGTATAATTTTAATTTTTTATATCATGTTAAAGGAAAGTAATGGTTGTTAACATTTGTGCTTCTAAACAGTCAGCAAAAGTGAAATTGTTATCACATGCAAATTAACTCTAAAAGCTTGGTAAAATAGTTACTAAGGCTATGTCTAGACTGCAGGCTTCTTTTGGAAGAAGCTTTTCCGGAAGAGATCTTCCGGAAAAACTACGAAAGAAAGCGTCCATACTGCCAAAGTGCATCAAAAAAGCGATCTGCTTTTTTGAAAGATAGCGTCCACACTGAATGGACGCTATCTCGCATTTAAGCTGTGATTACTATGGACGGAGTGGCCACTAGGGCACCTGTGGTTTTTCCTCTTTCCTCTTCTTTTGAAAGAACTTCCTCTTCCCCATGCACACACGCCTTTTTCCAAAATAGCTCTTTCGGTAAAAGGCTTCTTTCTTATACAAAGAGGCTTACCAATGTTGGAAAAAGCCCTCTGTTCTTTCGGTGTTTTTTTTTTTTTTTTTGAAAGAACGTGATTGCAGTGTGGATGTAACTCTGCAGCGTAGACATACCCATTCTCTTGGTCAAGCAGAATTTTTTCAGCCAGGAAAAGTAATATACCTTTGCATGTAAGATTGCAAGCATTTATTTTATCAGTTAAGCATTACATTTAGTATAACATATTACTAATGCACCTCAAGCAAAAATTGTCTGCACAACAATTGCAAAAGTATAGCTTGGGTTATAGAAGATGTGGTCCCTATTACATTGTAAACAAATTAAATTAATCTGTTCATTAAATATGGATTACTAAAAATAAAAAAAATACTTTAACAAACTTAAGCTGTTTAAGGTGGCCTCCCTCAGACCAAAAAACCAAAAAAATCACACCATAAAGACACCAGAAAATAACAGTACTGTATATAGTAAAAAAAAGCCCAAGCATCAAGAAAAGAAAAATGAAGTGCTTTATAAATAAGAGATTTATCAAATACTCCTCAGTCTACTATATATGAACAATTAAGCTGGCAATCAGCTAAAAATGCTGTCAGTTAAGTTAAACTTTACTATGTAAAAGCAACTGTATTAATGCTGTAATACTGCATTGGTGCTGTATTGTATTATTGAGGTACATTTACAATGTGCATAACATTGCCAAGTATTTATCCAAAATACAGGTAAAAATCAACAAATGGCAGCAAGCAACATGAAGGCCAAAAAAATGGTAAAGAAATTGTTACACAGTAATTAAGAATTGGATAAACAAATTTCTTGTTAGTACCAGTCATAATTTGGATTAAGTGATTCTACTAACTAAGCATATGTTATTCAAAACAATCTTGTTTAGTGTTTGGGTACCGATACTAAATCTTGTCACAGAAATATTTAATAAATTGGTCACTGTCCATTCAGTAGGTTATCTGGAAAACAGCAGCTGTAAGAAATAACTGGACATGCTTCAGCTACCGGGGTATCACAGAGCAACACAACCAATGGGACAGAAAAACTAGCCATTCCTGTTTCGTACCCAGCAAAGCTCATCCCAGAGGGTGAAAACCAGCAGTAAGAGTATCCTATAACATGGATGGACAGTCTTGTAATTAATTACAAGAAATTATGCATAAAGGTCTCATTTTTAATGTCACTACTCCAGATTTGTTTTACTTCTCATATACATAACACTGTGGGACCCACTGTAATAATCACAATACCAAATTTAAAAAGGATTGTTATGCTTAAATATAAAGGGTTATCATATGTACACATTCATACTGTAGATATGCCAATATATGCTACAACTATATACATCATATCCATATTCATTATTTGGGAGTGCCTCTAAAACTACATTGCTCAACCAAAGTCTCAAGCCTAACGTCCCCAGGCCCACCATAAGGGACTAGACACAATTGGAGAATAAAATGTGTCCAACAGTCATACGAGAGAATGTGTACACTAAGGAACAGATGGGGCATAAATGTGTGGATGGTAAAATAAAGTGGCCATATGTCAGCATTTAGCTCATTGGGTCATCTTCTGTCCATGCATTAAGCTTTTCTGGGATGATGGGTAAACACCTTCCCTATTTAAAAAACAAAAGTTGGGGGTATGTAGTAGGAAGAGAGCCTGAAACCTGAGACTGTATCAGAGGCTTGATGTGAGACCTAAGGCCTGGGCTAAAGTAACGGTCAAAACTTGCTAATATAAAGCAACGTCAGATTGTGAGCAAGGCAGGCCTTGCTCACAAAATCTGACAAACAAGCCCAATATTGCAGAAACACATATACCTAAGAGCAGGGTTGGTTCTAACCAATTGGCGGCCCCGGGCCAAAAAAAACCCCTACCATGCTGGGGAAAATTTGTCGAGCAAAAAAAAAAAAACAGTTGGGGAGTAACCAGGTCAGGCCAATGTTGTTGCGGCCCACCCCTAAGACTGGCTCTGTTGGCGGCCCCTTGAAAATGCTGGCACTGGGCAACCACCCAGCTCGCCCACCCCTAAGATCGGCTCTGCCTAAGAGGTATTAGTCACAAGTTATTCAAACACATTCTGTGGTAGTACCAGAACACCCTGATAACAGCACACTCCCTATGGATAATGAAAACATACTGACCCATCCTCAGGATAAGGTCAGGATGACAGCATGATGGATAGGGATATTTTGATCAAACCAATGTGTACCAGATGATTGGTAGCACCCAAATATTTCAGAGGGTGACACCTAGATGCATCAGGAGTAATACGTAACTTGTTAATATCTGTGTATAAAGATGTATCTTGGAGGGGCAGCCTAGCGAGCAATGGAAAGTCCCACTACTGGCTGAGCTGAGCCCATTTTCAGGGGGCACATGTTAGTGATCTGGTAGAGTTTGCGGTCTGCTATAATTGTGCTTCATTTGGCAATAAACCTGGCTGGGTGCCTTTGTCCCCTTTTCTGATTTTGTGGCAATTGACTGGTTTGCTCGAGGTCTGCTTTGCCTGCTATCTGCACAGAGCTGAGTAGGCACATAAAGGGAATGCACACAAGCAGCCAAACATCTGTCAATATCTAACAGAACACCACACTGGTAACATCTGCCAAAAGTGCCTTTCAGCAATACAGGCATGGCGAGGAACCCAGTGTCAGAAGTAAACCAGTTACTACCATGATTTTATATTGGTTTAACAGTCAGAACTATATTAAATATAAAATTAATACAAAATACTTATTGCCTTGAGTATCTTGGCTCTCAAAGCACTTGACAGTGCTCATGTGAGGTTAATTTTTCCTATTTTTCTGATGAGGAAACTACAACACAGAGAAATTAAGTGATACCCAAGGTCGCAAAGTCAGTGAAAGAGCTCTTGGTTTTTCCCCACCGACTCCAAAAGTACAGATTAGCCTTCTGAAAGAATTTTCAAAAACTAAGCATCTGCCCAAGAGTGTGTCTGAATTTTCTGCTTAGTTGCATTTTGCATTGCTATCCTGTATCCTCTTCAAATTGTACTAACCACCTTCGTCTGTATTTGTTGTAACCATGGGGTGGGGAAGGGAATCATCTCACCATTCAAGTTATCTACCTGAATCTTGTATTAGGGAAGGATGGGACACAGAAATGCACTGCACTTGTCTTCTGTAAGAGGGTGTCTTCCACAGAAGTTACTCTGAGGAGGGGACAAGTATCAGAGGGGTAGCCGTGTTAGTCTGGATCTGCAAAAGCGACAGAGAGTCCTGTAGCACTTTATAGACTAACAGATGTATTGGAGCATAAGCTTTTGTGGGCAAAGACCCACTTTGTCAGATGCATGCATCTGACGAAGTGGGTCTTTTTGCCCACGAAAGCTTATGCTCCAATACATCTGTTAGTCTATAAAGTGCTACAGGACTCTTTGTTGCTTCTAATGAGGAGATTGCTTTACCTCACATGGAATGCTGCTGTCCTATGTTTCTCTGCTTTGGTTTTGTCCCATAATTGTAAAACTAAAGCACGTAGTCCAGTATAGTTTTGTATAATTGGAGACTTAGATCATTAACTTGTAAACTGTATGAATACTCTTTTCTCCCACGAGGTGGTGAATTTAGGAAATGTTATCCTTCTCAATCTGTCATTGTTTGCCTTTTCTGAAGGTGTTGGTGCCTCTGGTTCTGCTGCAGCAATTCCTTATGGAACTGACAAAACGAGGTCAGGAGCCACTCAGTGAACTTTTGCGGTTTGGAGTGACATATTTAGAAGACTATGCGGCAGACTACATCATCCAGCAAGGAGGATGGGTAAGAAGGCAGAAGCTGTTTGAATAACCCTTTGTGTGTGTACTTTAATATATGTTGTTTACAACTCACCCTCTGCTGGTCATTCTATTAATGGAGTTTAGAGGATTTGCTGGTGGGTCAAGGGGTAAATTAAGAGCAGTGATTTACTAGCCTCCAAAAAGGAAGGCTTAAATTTATAGTCTTAAAGGGGATAATATATGGTTTGGGGTATAGACTTGTCCATTGAGTTGAAGTGGGTCTCCAATGGAAAATCAATCACTAATCATTGCATTGAACACATTAAGATACAAATTCTGTTCCTGTGTGGTTAGCTTCTTTACTTCTTGCATATAGAGTATTGCACTTTGGAAACAAACAAACGTAGAGCAGAAACCAGAAATGTCCTGAGTGTGGGAGTTTGATCTGTTTTGCCTCTGTTGAATGCTGCAAATTGTGTGTACAATATTTTCCCTTCTTTGTCATAAGCTTTGGAATGTCTTTGGTAGAGGATGATCACTTTCATAGTACTTCTATGTGGGACAGCCAGTAGGCGTCATGTTAGAGACTTGAGTGCCTTTTATTATACATCATGTTATCCAGTAGGTAATTGGTATCCCCTTGCACTAAATCTTGTTGCAGAATTCTTAAGTGCATAGTGACCTGGAGCTTGAGATTTGTGGTGTATTGAGAGGTACATTTTAAAAATAAATATTCACATAGTTTGTGCTGGGGTATGTTACAGCCTGTTTCTGATCCATGTTGGGATCAGAAAATATGAAACCCCTTATTCCCATCCCCAGCATTTTGTATTTATAGTTGATATGCTGATTCTCCAGGCTGAAGATATTCTGTGGGAGGGTGGACTTCGAGATTATTTGTCTCAGGAAGATAGAACATTGCCAGATTTAAACCAAATTAATCTGGTATTAGTGAAATAACTCCAACAAGTTGGTTTTATTGTAAAGTAAGCTGGTCAGGAAAATCCAGCGATTAAAAAGTCCTAAAAGGAAAAACATTTGAACAGCTTCTCATATTTCAGTATTTTCACTGGATTTTTCTTTGGATGTGAAGTTCTATACTCCATCTTTGCCAATGATTACTTTTTCTCTTATCAACAGGGTGTACCAGTTCCTTCTATGGTGTTAATAGGTTGTTTTTCTGGTGCAGTATAACTTTCAGCTAATGCAGGATGGGCAGTTGTCCATGGCATGCCTTTCAGACCTTGTGGTTTAATTAATAATCACATTAAGATGCAAATGTGGATTGTTTTTGGTTAAGTCTCTGCAATTTTAAGAAAGAAGACTGTTGGTGTTGTGGCCTATATAAAGCTGCTACTCTTGAAGCCTTACTTCTGCTCCATTCTTCAGCTTCTTTTTTTGAAGCCTTTTATGAACATACTTGTTACAAGCCCAGAGCTTCTGAAAGCAAGGAGCTTCCCAGTATGGCCTGAGGGGAGGGAGTGCGTGCTTTGTGTTGGCTGTTTGACTGTGCATGAGCTGGGTGGACACTATTCCATGGGCTGTGTGCTTCTCTGTATACATCCACTCAGGCATAAAATCAGAATAACACAAGTGGCATAGCAAACAACACAGAGCTAGTTTTGAAACAGAACAGGAAAGGCAAGGAAAGAAATGAGGTGATGGAAACTCTCCAACCAAATAAATAGCAGCAATGACACATCATCAGTTGCCCCATAGATTCAGTAGGGTGCCTGTGCACATGATTTTTTCTAAGAGGGAGTATGTTTTTGTCCTTTGTTTGAGCTAATGAAATTAATATTGCCTAATATATTTTTTTCTGCTGGTTTTGATTAGAGAGATCATATTCCAGATGCTAGCTATATTTGAAAATGTGTTAAGGGTGGGGAATGAGTTACTGTTTGTGCTCCTGAAATGAAAGTAGCCCACATATTTGTATTTGAAGGGAAAAGTAGTATCTGAAAACATTGCAAGACATTGCCAAAGACTTTTTCTGCGGCTGTTTCTAAGCAACACCCTTACTAGGAGTAGGGATGTAAGCAACTAGTTGACTACCTGATAAGCAAATACTTATTGGGTAGTCGAGTAGGAACTCGATTAGTCACTACCCCCTCCCCCCCCCATGCTGCCTCTATTAGAGAGAGGCAGCAAGGAGGGCGCGTGAGCCGGTACTGGGGGTAACTGGCTTAAAAGCCGGTACCTCCCCCCCCAGCACTGTCTCTGCGGGGGGCAGGGAAGACAGGGGGCAGCGGGGAAACAGTGTGAGTGGGATTGAAACAGTGCCGCTCACGCTGGTCCCACTGCTGCTCCTCTCCCTTTGGAATGTACAAGAGCCGCGGGCAGCTCCTGAACATTTCAGAGGGAGAGGTGTAGTGGGATAGCAAGTGCCCCCCCTTATTGACTAATGGAGTAGTCAATGGAAATTCCATCGACTACTCGATTAGCTGATTAATCGAAATTTAACATCGTAACTAGGAGTTCTGCGTGAGTTGTAGCAGGTTACTAGTGGGGATGTTAGTGGTTAGCTGGCTAACTGTTTAACCAATAAGTGATTGCTTATTGGTTAACGGTCCCGGTTAACCACAACCCTCCGCACTCCATGTGCTTGGACCAGCAGGCCGGCTCAGTCACAGCCCACCATCTGAGTTTTAAATGAAGAGCATGCAGGCGGGAGCCGATTTTTAAACTGGCTCCCCTTGTGGACTGGCTCTATCTGGCTCCTCGTACTGCTGCCTCTGATACAGAGGCAACAGAATGAGGTGGCAGGGAGCTCCCCAGGAGTGGGGCTGGGAGCACACTGGCTGCTCGCCCCGCCCTTGGGGGGTGGGAGCATTTTAGAAGCCATGTAACTGCTAAAAGTTGTTGCGGGTATGCGATTACTAAAATAAACTATATCTAATGTCCCTAGTTACCAGTAGAGTGCCATTTTGCCAGTGTCATACTATATCCTCACCATTCTACTTTCTCAATGAGAAGTGCAACCATAATGCTGCCTCATAGCTATTTGAGGATAATACATTCAAGTAACCAGGTCTGTTTAGTTCCTCCTTCTTGTCATTTTGAGGCTGTGCAAGTAGCATATGCAGTAGTGTCTGTAGAACTCATTCAAAACTGAAAAGATACCAGAATGGCTTAAGGCTTAAGCTTGTACACCGAAAGTTGAGGAAAGAGACTTAGACTTAGTGAGCCTCCTTTGCAGAGGCAGGCCTTTGAGAACATGTGGTGTCAGAAGCCAGGAGTGTGGGCTGGAATCCCATGTTAGTTTTCCTAAGGGAGTGTGGCCTTTTAAATTGGAGCCAGCATCATGGGTAAAGCGATAGTTTAGTTATGTTTTTAATAGGTTTTAAAACTGAGGTACTAACATAACTTGTGTTTGTAGAGGAGGATTAGCTTGGGAGATAATGGCTTGATAGAAGAGCATTTGGGAATAGCTTTATATTTATCAAAATACAGTGTGCACCTATCCTTAGCTTGGTCACTTTGCTTGTATGTTGCATTCCATTTTTATCTAGAGTGTGTTTGTGTGTGTGTGTGTGGGGGGGGGGGGGTCTGTCTTTAGACTGTAAATTCTTCAGGGAGGGATGGACTTCCTCCTTATAAAGGAAGTGTATTCCACATGCAACTGAAGTATAAATAAGTTACTGCTTAAAAGTGGAAACGATTACTCCTGTCCAGTTTGCAATCCCTGACAATCCTGTCCTTCTGAAGACAGAAATTGATTAAGTTTTTAGGGATGCAGGAAAGAAGTGGGTAGTCTCATTCTATTGCCACCTTGCTTTTTTTCTTTGTAGAGTCATAAGTTAGTAGACTATATCTTTGCATTAATTTATGCATGGTCAGTTTATTCATGGTCTCTGCTGAAAGGTAAGTATGATATTTAAAGCTCACCAGGAAGCTTACTAAGTGAGTTGTGGGCATGATTCTTTCTGTCCTGATCTTGTGCTTATTGAAACTTGACAGGTCATGTGAAGGTCCTGTTTTTTTCATTTTGATCCATTGCAAAGCAGTTCCCAGGGTGATTTGGCAGCAGCTTAGCTCTTCTGTTTGCCCTGAAGCTGTATTAGGGCACAAACAAACTGATGTGCAGTGCGCGTGCTCTCCCCCTCCCTCTTGTGTTCTGTCTCCCTCTCTGTTCTGATTTCTCCAGAGCATAGTGCTGCTGTATCAGAAGCGACTCTTGGTCTCCTGGAAAAGTGCAGAGTAAGACCAGTCAGCTTGGTAAGGATTTTTTTTCCCAAGGCAATTTTTTGGCTAGGGTTTATCTTCATTGAAAAGAAGCTTTGGGAAAACCTAGGAGAATTTCAAGACTAATTTCTTGAAAGTTAAACCGCATTGTTTCCCCCTCCCCCCCCCGCTTTGCATTCTTGTCACTGCTCCTGCTTTTGGCTTGTATGAGAGAGAGCTGAGTGAGAAATGTGTGTCAGTATGCTTTTTTTATGTGCATTTGGAACTCTGAAGCATTTGCATCTCATTTTGTAAAAGATTGTTTCTTGAATCTGCATTGTGACTCATAGCTGAAAGTTTCCCCCTGTCTTTCTGGGTTGGTGCTAATTTTGTTGATGACTTTGATACTATAAGGAACTGGCCCCTAGTACTTGGATCTAGGTTTAATTTTTAACTTTGATTTGCTTTGTCTGGAAGAGGCAAATGTTAATTCAGAGGGTTTATATGTAAGGTATTAGACTTCAAGCTGCTATCAGTGTCTGGAGCTCTTGTGTGAGTTTGTGTGTGGACATTTTTTTCCATTGGTATTTTTGGCATTTATCCATCTGTTAGGAGGGTGAATAGGGTCTTCACTGGAGTTTGTACGCCTTCTAGCTTCTCAGCTTGGCACCTGGGGAAAGCACAACAGTCACTTTGCACTATGGGAGATTAAAATTGCCTTGTATGGAATCTCAGGACTCTGCCTTGGGGATGACAGTGCAGAAATCTACAGACACACTGCACTGGAGGAAAGACACGCAAGTTTAATATGGTTGAAATACAAGGAAGCAGACTGTAACTGGGAAAATTTATATAAGGAGTTTTTAATTTTAAAATAACTCTGTATTTCAAATTATTGGTGGTAGCACATATTAATCAAACAACATGAGCCTTGCCTAATAAAAATGACCATAGTGGTTTACACCAGCGGTCCTTCAAACCCAGTATCCTGTCTTCTGATGGTGGGCAATGTCAGATGCCTCATAGGGAATGGATGGAACTGGGCAATCATCAAGTGATTTGTCCCCCTCGGTATCTGACAGAGGTCTAAGGACACTCAGATCATGGGATTGTATTCCTGATCATCTTGGCTAATAACCATTGATGGCCCTTTCTGCCATGAACATATCTAATTATTTTTTGTTATAGTTTTGGCCTTCACAACATTTCCTGGAAATGTGTTCCACGGGTGGACTTGATTGTGTGGTATATGAAGAAATACTTCTTTTTGTTTGTTTTAAACCTGCTGCCTATCCGTTTCATTGGGTGACCCCTGATTCCTCTGTTTGTGATGGGGTAAATAAAATTTCCTTCTTTACTTCCTCCACAAATCTTATCCTCTCTTAGTTGTCTCTTTTCCAAGATGAATAATCCCTAGGCACCAGAGAATAGATTTGTATAGGCAGCTTTTTTTGTGGCAGTATAGCACCTGTATGCAATGCTTGGTAATAGGGAGGGAGTTTTGCATTCTGGGTGTTTGGGCAATGCTTAGTGGGAAATTAGATCTATATCTGGAGAAAAGTTATATATGTTTAGACTTTCTCAAGAGGAACTGGTTGAAAAAATAACCTTTTTGCTGTTGAATTAAGTTGAGGGCTTTAATTGGTAAGGCTAAAATCTTAAATGGTGATAATTTGAACAGGCTCACTGCAGATGCTGGGAAAATGGAGTGCAACAAGAGCACTTCATGAGGCTTTTGGGTATGGTGGGATCACTGATTATAATGTCATTGTGTAACATATGAGACATCGTTGGTCATGGTTTTTCTTTGTATAAAATCAATGGCAGACTACACACCAGCGATTGCAGTCTGTTCCATATTTCAGAGAGATTGATAATCTTTCTGCTCATTCTCAAATTTTTTTTTTTTAGGAAAATGGAAAACAGTTCTTTTTTTGCTATGTGTGCAGCCCCAGTCTCCTTCTTAAAATTTAGTATTGCAAATTTTCAGTTCTTTACAGTCAGGCCAGTGGAATTTCTGGTTCTCAGTATGTCTACTTAAATAAACATATTGTCTGGCTATTTAAATTAACATTTTCTCTCTGACCATTTTGGTCTTCCAGGCTCCATCCTTATGTATTTGCTGTACTAAAATGTTGTAATTCATAGTAAGGATGTGAAGGACTAGTCAACTAGTCACCTCCCCCTTTTGCTGCCTCTATCAGAAAGAGGCAGCAAGAGGGGAGAAAGAAGGGTGTAATTCAAAGCAGCAGTGCCACGTGGAGCCTGGGGCCAGACCCCGGGCTCCATGCGGCACTGCTGCTTTGAAACGCTGACACTGGAGCCCAGCATCAGGCTCCTCCCAGCATTTCAAAGCGGTAGCGCTGCGTGGAGCCCGGGGTCAGCTGGGGCCTCCCCACTGATCCCAGGCTCCACCCGGTGCTGCCAATCTGAAACAGCTGGGAGGAGCTTGACACCGGGATCCTGAGAGAGTGTTTCAATGCAGCAGTGCCGCATGGAGCCCGGGTTCAGCTGGGGAGTCCCCAGCTGACCCGAGCTCCACCTGGTGCATTTGCCTTTAAATTGTAGCAACAGGCCCCTAGGGCTGTTTCTACACTTCAAAGGCAGAGATGCCCTATTGACTAGTCGAATAGTCAATGCAAAATTTGATTTGTCAATTACCTGCAATTTAACATCCCTAATTCATGGTTCTGTATCCTGAAATGTATAACTTAGGTGTTTGGGGTATGTGTGTATGTGGTGGTTTTGTGGATGTTTTTTGTTGGAAGAACACTGGGGAAAAGCTGGTAGACTGTAAACATAGTGATAAACATTCCTGTCTCCACAGATTCTTCTTTGTTTTATTGGTGGCTTCCTCCATTCTAAGAGCTCTGTTTTGAACCACACAGCCATATGCTGAAAGTTTGTAAAAGGTGCAGTTTGTGCAGGGCAGGATGATGGGTGACCCTTGTGTAAACCCTGTCTTTAGAGAACAGAGATTGTATTTGTGATGTATCTGGGCTTAGCATGGCTCTGTAAATATACTGGCATCTGGAACAGGTGAAATGGATTCTGTGGTATGTGGGACATCTTAGGTTGAAATTAGGCAGCAATGATCTTGTATATCAGTAAGAAATCTGTTTCTAGGGCATATCCTCACTTCCTTGAATTGATCCTGAGTACATGTCACTTCCCTTTACAGTAAAATTTCTTCTGTATTATAGGACTTCAAATCACATGGCTTCTGGGTCCCTGTATCTAGGAACACCTAGCAATGCAAGATTGACGTTGAGGTCCTAAGAAGAACCTGATTGCAGGAGGAATGCCTGACAATTTATAACTTCTTGGTAAAGCAACGTAAAGGTTTGGTTGTGCCAGAAAATGGGATGTGCTTTTTTATTTTTCCTGCTGTTGCCCATTACTGTTCCCTCCTCATTTTTCCCTCTTGTCTCCTAATAAGGCATAAGCCTTCTCATGATTGCACAGGGAGTGGTTTAACTACAAGGAACTGAAATAATATTAAAGAACACTTGTCTTTCCACAAGATGGTGCTCTGGTATGACTAATAAGCAGAATTTCTTCTTCGAGGAGTCCCCGTGGGTGCTCCACTGTAGGTGCTGGGCTTGCCCCGGCGCCACAAGGGCAAGCCCAGCACCTACAGTGGAGCACCCATGGGGACCATCTCGAAGAACGACAGTTACTGCACCAAGGTGAGTAACTTCGCTTTTTTAGAGAGTCTTATGAAAGCTTGTGTTTTATTTATTCCTATCAGATTTGCCCTGCATTGCTCAGGTCTGTATGTCAATTAATTTTTTTAAATAAAAGGAAAATGTATGTGCTTTATTTAAAAGCTTGTATTTTTCAAAAATAGTGTTATTTTTATGAAGTTAGTTTTTATTTTGGATTTCTTAAAAAAGTGATTGTTAAAATTTTTCCATTAAATTTTTTAGTATTTTTTTAAATGGGAATGCCATCACGAGTATTTCTTTGTTCATCCCTATAAACTCTTATAATATGCTATGTTTTAACAAAAAAGGGCTATAGGCAGTGTGGTTTCCAATAACATTTTTTTCTAGTTTTCAAACCTTAATAATTGATTTAGCTATGCCAGAACAGAGCCCTACTCCAAATTTCTCCATTTTATCTCTTTTTTTGTAAGGTTTATTAAGAAGCAATTCTATTCCAGGTTCATCCTATTTTTCTGGCTCATCTCGGGTCAGTCTCTTTCAACATTTGCTCAGTGATGTAAATTCTGAGGACTGTACTTGCTTTGGTGATTCAATCTCTTTTCTGTTTGATTTTATGAGAAACAATACCATTCCAGGCACATCCTGTTTTCCTGGCACAACAAAATCCTCACTTTGCTTTAAGTTATGGTAAGAGGAAGCTGTATACCAAAATTGGTGATCTTAGCTTTTACTGTTTAGGATGAGTTCTTGATCAAACAGACACTCTCTACAATATATTAGATTTTTTTTTTAAAGAATCATGCCTGAATGTTGAAGGGAGAAGAACTCTGCAGTTTTAGCAGTTACACGGTTACCCTATTACACAATTTTTAACAACTCTAGCCCTTAGATACAGAAATAATGCTATAGCTCACTGCTGGTAAATCATAGTCCAACCGTAACAGGCAGTCAGTTTGTGGTTTGATGTAGTGGACTGAGTTGATGACTCTGGACAAAAGATGAGTGACCTAGGGCAGGAGGGAGTATGACTGAAGGCAGGGGATTGGGGTGCAGAGTTTGGGAAGTGGTGCAGGAATTTGGGTTGTGACCTAGGGCAAGAGGGGGTTGTGACCTGGGGCAGAGGATTGGGGTGCAGAGTCTGGCCAGCCGGGGGTATGGGTGCAAGAGGAGGGCAGAGAGTTTGGGTTATGTGAGTTAAGAGGGCGGGGGCGCTGCGGGGAGGCCGAGGTTTGGGGGATGGAGGGGTTGGGGTGCCAGAGGCAGGCTCTGGCCAGGAGACTTACCTGAGCGACTCCTGGCCAGCAGCCCAGCAGATCTCTCAGGCAGGCTCAGCATTAGCTGCAGGGGCCATGTACATGTGTGAATAGCTGCAAGCCTAAGGAGAGGCAGAAGGGATACTTCCCGCGCTGCCTGTTCTTCAAACAGGCAGCTCCCATTGGCCAGAAACTAGCCAGTGGGATAGTGCTGGGGGCAGCAGCAGCATGAAAGCCTTTCTCCCCTCCCCCTGGGCTTGCAGCTGTTCAAAGACAGACACCCCGCAGTCAGCTTTTGGGGTATGTGTGTATGAGGTGGTTTTGTGGATGTTTTTTGCTGCAGGCCAGATCTGGAGGTTTGGCGCAAGCTGTATTTTTCCCAGCCTTGGCCTACATAAACATTTAGTTAACCTCAGACTGGGTATGAAACTATTCCATGCTAGCCTGTATTAGGCTTACTGTCCCTGTGGCCCCTGCTGATGTATAGGGGCCACTGGCTACAGAGGATGTGGGGGGGATGAGGTGGGCTCCAGTCTTGTGACATCCCTCCTCCACATGACTCCTCCCTGCATAACTGAGGAAGATCTGGGAGAAGCCCGCCTCTTCTCTTCCCCCTAGTTCCCTCCCCACAGTGACCTGGCCAAGGGCATTAGTTGGGTGGGAGGGTGAGGGGTGGTACCATCAGCAAGGGTCAGGCTCTCCCTGCATTCACCCATAGCAGTGATGGGTAGCAGAGTAACGCAACTGCACTCTCCCAGCTGTATCACACTGCTTCTCGCTGGTGAGTGTGGGGGCAGTCCCGCTCCTCCCCCTGAACAATGTGGCTGGCAGCTGGGGGAGCAGATCTGCGTTGCTCCATTTCCTCCCGCTGGGGAGTCTGTGGAAACGGACCTATGCTGCAGGCACCAGGTCCCCATGCTAGTCCCCTGCGCCACCTGAGGCTCTGGCCCCTTGTCCCTTGCCCCTCCTACCCACGGGGGGGGGGGGCGGCATGTAGCCCCTGAGACCGCCCCCCTCACGCATTGCCAGTGCTGACATGCTTCAATAGTTAGTTAATGAGCTTCGATCTACTCCACTTGCTAAGAGAACAAGATCAAAGCATATTAATATACTGTTAATGCAATGCAGCAGGGTCCACATGGGCTGCAGGCTAATGGAGGGTAGATTCACACCCCATCTTGCCATGAGCTACACTACAAATTAGGTTATTTAACTACATGGGTCTAAGGCATGAAAAAAAATCTACACCCCTCAATGACCTAGTTAAATAGATCTAAGACCCTGTGTAACCAGTGCTTAGTCCAGGAGTGGGCAATAATTTTTGACCAGAGGGACGGAGGGGGAGCTGCTCTGGCTGTGCTGTGGGTAGCTAATGCTTAACCATTAACTGGCTAACCATTTACATCTCTAATTTTTGACTGGATCTCTGGGCTGCAGCCCTTCTGGTTCCCAATAGTGTAACAACACAGGCCAGTTTGGTTTTGGCCCCTGTAATAGCTCCGCTTTCTGAGAGCCTGGAAGCAGAAGCAGCATCATTAGAAAAATATATTCATCTTTGGGGAACAACATTAAAAGGCCTATGTGCATGGGGCCTCCTTACATCAGTGGTCTCCAACCTTTTTACACCCAAGAGCACTTTTCAAATGTCATGGCAAACCAGGATCTCCCAACCCTTCCCTGAGACCCCACCCCTTCAGGCCCTGATCTCTCCAAGTCTTTCTGCAGACCACCCGTTGCTAATGGAAACTCACGGATAATTACACCTGAGCCATTTTGCTAGGGCTGCAGGTGGAGAGAACTGTTTAATTTAAATTATTAAACAGATTAAGCATTTTAACTTCATTAGTTTAGTTTATCCAACTTCATTTTAAATAAAGGAAAACATTATGTCCCAACACAAAAGGTTTCAATGTTTTCTTTATTTATGGCACGTGTGGGGAACCTTTTTTGGGTTGGGGGCCACTGACCCACAGAAAAATCAGTTGGGGACCACACAAGTGAGAAGCAAAAAAAAAAAGCTCCTCCAAAACCACCAACATTCATTGATGTGTGCCCCCAACTGAGACACCTCACTCTTCTGGCACTCCAGCACCCATGGGGTGAGGGGAAGGGACAGGGGAGGACCGAGGTTCAGGGTTTCCCATAGGCCAGATTTACTTTTCTGGAGTTCTAGAGTTAGTGGATTTTGTGGACTCCCTTAGGCTCTGGAGTGGGAACAAAAATGCATGGGTCAATGTGCGGGACAGGACTGCCATCGAGTAGGATAGGGATGTAAGATCTGGGTGGGAGGTGGGATGCAGGACTGGGTGAGGAGGGCAGGGTCTGGAAGGGAGCTAAGTGGCAGAAGAGGGTGTGCTGTGGGGATACAAGAGGGAGTTTGGGAGCAGAAGGGAGTTGGAGGAGTAACACAGAAAAGGTGAAAGGGTTAGAATGCAGCCAAATAGCTACTTGGTGAGGGCGGCAAAGAAGTGGGAGTCAAGGAAAGTGCAGCTTCTGCAAATTGTATCCCCCCCTCATAGCCTCCTTCTGCTCCAGCCTTGCTCCCCTCAGTCCCATGATTCCCCCCCCCCCCAGCTTGATCCCCTGCATCGCCCCATGCCCCTCAGTGCAACCCCTGCCCCTTCCCATTCTGCTCCCACAACCCTGTGTCCCCAGCACACTCACTGGCAAGGCAGTAACGCTGGGATTTGCAGCCTCCTGGGAGTAGCACTGGGGCGAGGAGAGTGGGGTGGAGGCAGAGTCTCTTCCCTGCCCAGCCCAGCCCAGCCCAGCCCTTTGCCCACAGGCATCGGCTCTGGGGCTGGAGCAGGCAGAGCCTGGGGCTACCCAGGGCTGGCTCCAGACCGGCCAAGCACAGTGGGGCGCTGGGGAAGGGGCTCCCTGACCCCACACACAGCCCACAGGGAACAGTGCAGCGTAGCCCAGCCCCCAGTGTGCCACATGTGCTGGCCGCCCAGCCCCGGCTCTGCAGAACAGGCCCAGCCCCGCTCCCTCCCGGAGCAGGAGACAAAAGCTGGGGATGCACGTTCATGCACACATGTACCTCTTCTCTTCTCCCCACTCCCCCAGCCAGCAGGCAAGTTAACAAAGAGGGGCAGCTACCCTTCTTTGCTCCAGCCCAGTTGGCTGTGGCATTCAGCCTGCTGAGGTGGTGCCACGCTCCAGCTGGGTTGAATCAAAGAGAGGCTGCTGCCCGGCCAGCTGGCCACAGCGATCAACTCCTAGGGGCGCTGCAATCGACAGGTCAATCATGATCAACTGGTTGGTGACCCCTGCCTTAGGCTTTCCTTGCTAGCTTCTGTAAGATCCCTTCAAACCCATTAACTCCAGTTGTGCCTGGGAGAAGCAGGCTGTCCTGCTTCTGTATCTTTCTAACCCCTTGTTAGCTGTTAAGCTTTTGCTGGCACCCTGAGCAATTTCTCCTAGCACCCTACAAACTTCTTTCCTTTTTTTTTTAGTTGTGGGCGGTGGTTGTTTTGGATTAGGATTCCCTTTGATCCCAGGCTTTAGCCCTGGGAAGGTGAGTCATTCAAGCCTGGATGTGGCCAGATAAACAATTACTTCTCTGTTGATGGCCCAGGCATTCTTATCTTAATTCCTTTGAAGGTATTTAACCCTGGCACCTCATCTTTGCCATTGTTTTCATTTCCTCTAGATTTTCCTCTTATTACTGGCTTCCTTTGAATTAACTGTATGTATTCAGGCAGGTTAATGTCAAACAGATAACTTAAAGGGCATGTGATATTTATAAAAGATGCTATACATAACTCCCTGATTTTCACACATGGATCATTTGAAATAGGGATTCATATTTTGCCCATAGTTTCTGGATATGCATTATCTTTTTATTAAGGGCTGATTTTTATCACTCTTCAGTGGGTTGGAGAAACTTGCAGGTCTAGGTACGGGTAAACTTTCAATCTGGCACTCTACCTGGAAGCAAATTATTGTATTTTGATAAGTGACAAAGATTTCCTAAGGAGTAATAGCTTTGGGCAGTGAGTCCTGATTGGAGGATATGTACTAGGATTTAACAGTTATCAGCACTTGTTAATGGTTGGGGGTGTGTGTGTGTGCGCGTGCATTGCTGACAACCATCATTAGTAGTGAATCAGTGTCTTGGTGCTGGCTGACGTAAAGATACCAAATCCGAGATAAAAGGCTGGTCTAAATAATTTTAAAGCACATCTCCCACCATTATATTACCAGTGTTGGTGCGCCATCAATGCACAGCATAGCTCGTACATTTATATGGCCATCACCTCTAACCCTGAGAGTCTGTCTAGACAACATATTGCTAACAGTGCCGGTGGATGATCTGCCAAAATGTTCCCACTCTCGCTAACAATGGTTATATGCAGTTGTGGACACTGTATAGTGTTAGAAGCATAGTGTCCTGTCTTCACAAGAATTATAAGTGGCTGAGATTATAGCCTGAAGCAAGGAATAGAATAAAATTCAGTGTCTTGTTTCTTCTGCTATTAAGGTAATTCTGAAAAGTTGCTGGATGTTACTGACCTTTTCTTTGCTTGCCTGCCTGCTCTGAAACATAGAGGGTAATACAGGCTCTTCTATAGAATCCTAGATATCGAAGGAACCTCAAGACCTCATCAAGTCCAGTCCCCTGCATTCCTGGCAGGACCAAGCACCACCTAGATCGCTGTGAACTTCTGTTCGTGTGTGTCAAATCACAGCTTTGTTAATCATTAAATGCAGGAATTTCCCATTCCTGGGAGTTCTGTGCTCGGTTAGAATGGGAAAAACGATGAGTTTTTCCTACCTTTCCAAGACCTCTCTTAGTAGTTCTCTCCTCCCATCCACCAACTTGTAGTATATGCTATGGAGGTGGGGAGAGGGCAGAAATAATGTAGCTGAAGTTGACATACTTAGATATACTTACTGCTGTGTCTTCACTGTGCTGTGTTGATGGCAGAGCGTCTCCCAAGTTTCCTTACATTTCTCAGGAAGGTGATGTACTCAGTTCAATGGGAGAATGTTCTTTATTGTGTATTCACCAGACCTGGTATTTTGATACTCGCTGCATCAATTGCAGGAGTGCTGATCTACACTTGCTGATGGACGTACCCAAGTCTGTTTTACTGCACCTGCCTGCATGTCTCTTTCCAGATTTCTGTCTCTAGAGGTAGAGACTCTTCTGAATTGTCTTCTGGCTTCTGCCTTTGCAGACGGGCTTATTTCCCCCCTATTTTCTCTTTCCACTTAGGCATTGGTCTTCATAGGAGCATGTAGGGCTGGGCACTTGTCTAACAAAAGGATAGATTCCCAGCTTGCTTATTTGTACTGACAGTGATTGAACCAGTCCCAACTGCATCTCCCAAGTTCCACCTCCCTTGCTCTGTTCTGTGTTGGCAGCCCATGCCCCCACACCACAGCTTGTTGTGCAAAGTCTGCAGGGTTGCTTTTTTTAGTACCTGCCTGGACTTTGGGCAGATTTTGAGTCATAGCCCTATTTTTTTTCCTAACAATTGTTCCTGCACCATAGAGGTAACACAGGACAGATCAGTCTGATTGAGAAGAATCACAGGATATGTGGGGACCTCTCCAAAGGACCACCATGGCAGGCTCCTACTGTTCTCATGAGGTGCCCTTGTTACAGTCCCCTTTTGCTGCCTCGCTTGTCCTGGTGTTCATGCTTCGGTTTGTCTGAGAGCAGACACGGCTCTCCTCCAGCAAATGAGTATTTGCAGGTTTCTCCCCCTTTCAGTGTCTTAAATCCAAATGCCTTCCAGGCAGCCTTGTCTCATCCTGCAGTCCTCTTGACTATCTGCACACGAGGTAAGCTATGCCGAGGCCCTAGTCGTGAGTGCCACCCTTCTTCTCAGATAACTCACCTTCTATCCTTATTGGTCTATTCTTTGTGGAAAGAATGAGATTCATCATCCCATGCTCTACGTCAGAGTATTCTAGTTTAAGGCCAGAAGAGCCTAGTGGATCATTTAGTCTGACTTCCTTTGCATCAGAGGCCACAGGTAGTATCACGTAGCACCCCTGCACTAAGCACAACCACCAAAATCAGACCAAAGTATTACAGCCCACTGGAGACTAGATTACTGTGTGCCACAGCAGAGAATAGGAGGAACTGAGGTGCACCAGAGCTTGAGTTCCCTGCAATGGCAGGGAAATGTCTCATTAGTAGGGATGATGCTTGTGCACCCAAAGAAGCAAGTTGACCTTCTTTGCATTCAAGATTCTTCCCAGTGACACTGATGATCGCCATACTTTCTGGCCAAGGTTGGGGTGTTCTCAGCATTCAGATTTGGGTCATCTCTTCCCAAATGGTGGGTGGAGGTTTTGGGGCAAGTACATGGTGCTGTAAAGCTACTGAGTAGGAGGAAAAAACTAACAAGATGACATCTTACAGTGCCCCAGACTTGGAAAAGGTGGGAAAATCCAGTGGTTTTCCAGTCGTAATGGAATAGTAGATTTCCATTCAGACTAGAGAGAACTACCAGAAAGGAAACTAGGTCTTGCATTTATTTAATTTTTCCATCTCCAAAATGTGGTTATTGATGGGTCCCAGGTTATTAAAATCCTTCTTAAGCTTTCCATCTGGCCCTAGTTAATCTGTCTGTAGCAGCTCTGCTGCAGGATCACATCTGTGGATGAATTTGTGGATTTGCCCTACATATCATTCGTTTGGTACTGTGGCTGCTTTTTAATAAAATTGTAGCTTTAGCCTCTTGATTTCCTGAATGATTCACTAATCCAGTTCAGAAAACGTTAATCTAGTGTCCTAAATTACTGATTATATTGTCTGACTTCTTTATTAAAACTTTCTGATTCAGGTAGCTATATTAGAAAATGAAGCAAAAGTATTAAATATTGTTATCTAAATATTTGAGTTTTCTGATATCCAAATACTGTTTTCATCCTTGGTTCTGAATGGCTGTCTCTATTTGGGTGACACGTCATGGGGATACCCAAGGGGGTGTCTCACACTCCTCAGGGAGCAGCTAGAAGCTAGGGGGAGGGGAGTAGTGAGGCTGGAGGGCCAGCACACACCCACACACACTCGCTGTGATGTGGAAAGCACAGCAAGGCAGTATATAGGTTTTGCTTTTGTCAAGCTTTGCAGTTGTAAATCAGATTTTGGTACTCAGAATGAATGTGTGGGGTGGGTGAAGAACATTATGGAGAACCTGAGGGTGAAGCAGAGAGGGGCAGTAAGCAAAGCAACCATGGAAAGAGACAGAAGTAGGTCAAGGAACTTGAACTCATAGATGTTAGGGAAAGTATCACTCCAGTACATGCTGTAGGTGAGAGGTCAGGTAAAACACTATCTCCAAGAAGGAGGAAGGAATGTAACTATTGGAAGTGAAGAAATTTCTTGGAGCAAATTTGGAAAGGTTACTAAGTTTCAGGTCTTTCAAGTGATGATGGTATTGTGTAGGGAAACTTGCTGATGATCAAGCAGAATGTAAGTAGAGAACTGAGGATGTGCAAGACAAGGGGAATACACTAAAGAGGAAGGAAGAATAATGATCTATGTGAAGTCCAGTGTTGTAACACTGGCCAAATGTCCTTGGAAAATTAAAATTGACTTTTTTTTGGTAGGTAGAAACAATCCAACTTAATGTTTTGTTTCAAATACTTTTTTTAAGTCAAGTGTCACATGGGTAACACCAGGTTTTTCTCTCTGTTTTTAAAATCTCTTTTGTTGTCATACCCACTTGAGGTTTTCCTTAGCCTTTAGTATTAACTTCCTCTTGCAGCTCCTCTCTCAAAGTGAACCCTCTCCCGAATAGTAAAGGACTTGGCTAGTGGTTTTTGGATGGCTGTCTGTGTTCAGATGGGAGTCCACAATGGGGAGGAGTCTATCAGTATTTGTACACTGACATTCCCTACTGATCGGAGTCCAGTATCAAACTTTTAGGTGTCTAAAGCTTTTTACCCAACTAAACAAAAAACTAGGCTACTCTCTGCTCTTCCTTGGCTGCTTTTGGTTTTATCTATGATTTAATCTAAATTGTTAAATCTCTAGCTGATGCTAAAAATGAAGGGGGAACAAACAAGGATGGAACTAATTTACAAACTAGTGAGACAGATTTTGAGCCTTGGGGGCTGCAGGTGACCGGTTTAGTATTGATACACTATGTCCATTAACAAGCAGTATAGAGCACACACAAAATAGGTAAGAGGAGATGTAACCAAGCTTTTGCACCTGTTTTCTTAAAGCACATTACTTTAATTTTGTCTGGTTATTGATGTCCTAATGTTTACATTTCTTTCTATAACTCAGCACTATATTAGTTCCAGAGTAAGGTGGGATCCAAGGAGCAGCTTTGTCTTAAAGTGCTCCCACTCTCTGAAAACTTCATTTCGACAAAGCAGTTCTCGGGATCCATTCTGAAACAGAGAAGGGTGAAAGTGCCCCTTGGCAATAGGGATGAAAATGGGAAATCAGTAACCCAGTAAACATCACCAATAACTGGTTAACCAGCAGGCTGGAGTAGCCCCCTGCTGGTTAACTGGTTAAAGGGAATGTAACTTTTTAACCAGGATTTTATATCCCTGCTTGGCAAAGGCCAGGTGATCTTGTAGCAGAGCCTTGTGATGCTGCCAGCCTGTGGTTACTCTTCCATGGAACTGTTATATGGGAAGATATGTTGTGAATTCTGTTCTGTATGAGGGATCTTAGCAAGTAGTCGACTGGAGTATCAACTACTTACTCCCCCCGCTCTCCTTGTTGCCTTTCATAGAAACAGCTGGTGGTAAGGAAGGAGCCAGTGCTGGGGAAAGCCAACTTAAGACGGCTCTCCCCAGCACTGGCTCTGCGGTGCCGCCTCTCCCCCCCCCCACTGCCACCCCTGTCCGCGGGGTTGCAGTGGGAAGCAGGGCCCCCCATGGACAGAGGCTGCCGCCGCCAACCAGCCCCTGTTTACAAGCAGCACAGGCTGGCCGTGTGCAGGGGTTAGTGCCAGAGCAATCTCTGTTTGCGGTGGCCAGAGCTGGCCATGAGCAGAGGCTGCTGGACTCAGCACAAGCTGGGACTGAGCAGTCCTGGCTCTCACTGGTGCGGGATGCTGCGTCTCTGCATTTTAAATGTAGTAAGAGTCCAGTAGCTCTTGCTACATTTAAAATGCAGACTTGCAGCGTGGTGGCTCTCGGAGCCAGCACAAGCCAGTACTGCTCTGCAGAGTGGTCCTATTGACTAATCATATAGTCGATACAATTTGTATCGACTACACAGTTTAGTCAGATAACAGCAATTTAACATCCCTGTTCTGTACTGAACTGGTGTTTTCTCTGCCTTTCTTCCAGGGCACTGTCTTTAGTCTGGATTCTGAAGAAGAGGAATATCACGGAATCATTGCAGAGGACAGCAATGACATCTACATCCTAACCAGCGAAAACTCTGGACAGGTGAGCCCCCCTGAGTCTCCCACAGTGACTACATCTTGGCAATCAGAGAGCCTGCCTGTCTCTTTGTCAGCTAGCCAGAGCTGGCACACAGAGAGCTTGCCGGTATCCCTTGGACCTGAGTCCTGGCAGCAGGTGGCTATGGATCCAGAAGAGGTAAAAAGCTTAGACAGCAATGGGGGTGGTGAAGAAAGGAGTGAAAATAACTCTTCCAACTCGGACATTGTTCATGTGGAAAAGGAGGAGATACCAGAGGGGATAGAAGAAGCAGCAATGTCATCGGTGGCTCTGGAGACTAAGACTACACATGAGGAGTTCCCAGAAGCCTCCTCTTTGCTGGAGATGAAGTCTGAAGCTGAGATTGCAGCTGTTGAGAAAGCAAGCCCCCCTTCACCTTTGCTTACAGAACATGAGGAAGAAGGAAAGGTGGCCGAGGAGCCTGTCGAACCAGGAATCCCAGTGTTGAGTAAAGCTATCCAGAAACCAGCTGCATTGGAAGAGAAAGCTGCACCAGAGAAAATACTGGCACCGGGAGAGGAAATAAAAGTGGGGAAGGAGAGCCGTTCAGAAGAAATGAAAGAGAAATCCCCAGCTGGAGAGGAGAAACCCATCTTGTTGCCAGAAGGCAAATCTATACTGCTGTATGGTGGGGCTGCTGCAGTGGCTATTCTGGCTGTGGCAGTGGGAGTAGCACTGGCACTGAGAAAGAAGTAGCAGGGCTCTTTTGCTGAAGAGGAGGGAGAAAGTGGAATCCAAATTTTTAGTTGCATTAACTAAAAGTTGAGCTGCCTGCTGTTAATTGGACATTTGTATAACTTAAAATGGTGATGGGGTGTGGTTATTTGATAAGACTAAGGCTATGGACAATCATGTTTTTAGAAGAATTGGGGTGGAAACTGGTTTTTTTCCTGATTTAAAGTACAGGGATATTTTAAAAATTCTGCAAATTTCAGAACTGAGAAGTAGGTGCTGAGAAAAGGGGGTGCTTGTACACTGGAAACTGGAACAGAAAATTCCAGGGGCAGGAGAGGGCTGGTTGCTGCTAACCCCTGGAATTTTTAGCTTCCCCGACTGAGCTGCTATTGCAGCTACCCTGTCTTGTCACTTCCCTTTGTGTGCCCCTTAAGCCCTCTTAAAAACAAACATACAAAATAAACCAGCCACCTTAATCCTGTAGTGTGAGTCTGGTTTCACTTTTGTCTCTGCTTCCTCTCAGGTACTGCACTGCTCCTAACCTCCTAGGTTCCTTCTAAACCGTAGTGGGAGAGTGCTCATACTATACCTCTTTTCTCATGCCTCTATTTAGCCCCTTATGCTTCCTGAAGCTCCATCTTGTAAAGATGCTGCCTCTATATATCAGTTTTCTCTGAGTGCTTTAGTGGTGGGGACATGCACAGGCCACCAACTCTGCTACAAAGAGCGTGGGGTAGATACGCTTACTGTTTGCTGGTCTGAGAATACCTTTGGGTCCCTCCTGTGCATACCATGTTACTGCCATAGATCAGTCACCAGAGAACATAACTCTCATGGTGGGTCACTGTGCCACTTTCATAAAGATCTTGATGTTAGTGCTCATTAAGTGGATTAAATATGACTACCCAGGATTATAACTAAATTCAGAATACTAATGTGAGGCTGACATCTGCTGTGAAATCAAAGGTTAAATCGTTCCTTTGTCGTCATCCTGGGTGCAGTTCTATATTTCTTGCATGAGTTATGCACAGCGTGTATTTAGTCTTAACTCAGCCTTGGTTGTGACAAATTGACAGAATCCTTGATATTCAAAGTAACAGAGGCTGGTAACTATACCAAACAGCATTAAATATTTCCTTTGTTGTTTGCCTGTGGCTTCTGGCCCTAGGGTGAGTGACATTCTGGGAGCAAGTGTGGTGCAGTTTCCTAATGCAAGTTTTGCGCACTACACAAAAGTAATTGGTAAATGTACTTACATACTTTGCAAATTCAATAAATGATAACTTTGGAAAAGAAATCTAGCCCTCTTTGTCACAACCTTTCTTTTAAAAATTTACAAGTGAAATCTTTAAGGTATTACACCATGTACAATAGTTGGCTCAGATCTAACAGGAGTGTTCCTATTTCATAGAGTGTGTGCACATGAATGTATGTATGTACTGCAGCTTTACGGACATGGTCTTTGATTCCCTAGGAAAACTGCTGGTTTCCTTTCGGTGTTTATGCTGGCTCAGGATAGATGGAGGTAGGTGAAAAGGAACGTGGGATAAAGTAAAAATGAAACCATTCTATATGCTTTTTAAGACAACCTATTTTATTTCTGACAATCTTATTTGCTCCCTAGGATGCAATGGACCTGTCTTTTATTAATAAGGGAGCTGAGAATACTGTATTCCTTTGTTGTGAACTTTTTATTTTCACAGTTAAAAACATTTATCTCTCTGTTCCTGTCCCTCCCCATCCCAAACTGCTGGCAGTTGACAAAACCCAGCAGTCCAGGAATTTCGCACTCTAATTTTGAGCTAGGGGGGATTTTGTTTCTAGAGGTCTTGAGTTGAGAGAATTTTTCTGAGGAACAGGGAGAATGGTGGGAAAAGGGTTATTAAAAATGGTGCCATGACTGTGAAAGGAACCTGCTTAGTTCAGGAATTTTTGACTCTGCCGATCACATCCCTGTGTTACTGTATATAAACGGGGCTCCTTTACTCCATAAAAAAATTGTAGCAGACTGGTCTTAGAAATCTTTTGTTATAAAATGGAACTAGTTATTTTCCCAGCCATTTCCAGGCACTATGATTGAGATTCTCATTGCTGTGCAGTGAGTGTGCGGAGTTGTCATAGCAAGTACTGCCCCATACTGCATAATTTTTTCCATGGGGATACAGTTACCATATGACATTGCTGTTTCCCTCCATAGCTTCCTTCTCTTACCTCTCACCTCAGAGCTCTCTGCTATGGATATTTGATCAGAACGAGCCCACTATTACTCATGTCACAGACATGATAAAATTTCCCATTTAACTTACTGAAATCACTAGCATTTAAAATTGAGTCCAGTGAGTAGAAATTGTCCCAACCACAGTGGAGATTTTACTGTACAGTGTTGAGTTTCTCCTCCAGTGTTGCTCTATTGCTCTATTCTTCTGTTACTTAACTTAATCCACACCCATGTGGTAGGTCCTTTCGCTCGTCTACAAATAGCTGCTATGTCTTCCTTCCCCTGCATTCTCTTTGTAGGCTATATTTATGGCTGGGCTAAGGGTTGCTGTCATCTCACTAGTGACAGTGAAATCTTGTCCCTAAGGAAACAATATTTTTAATCTTGGCAAATTTGGGACAAGAAAGCCCCGTCTTTAGCATAGTGGGTGCTAAAATTGTACTCAGATCTTAACTGATAGTTGAGGCTGTTTCCCTGTGCATTTTGGATATCTTTATGCAAATTTTGAAGTGTGCTCATCACGCACACGTTAAAGGTTCCCTGTATTAGATACTCATACTAGGGCTGAGAAGTTTGTTACACCGTGATGGTAGAAGATGTTTGTTTCAATTTAATACATGCTTGAACCTTGTTTTCCTACTGATGTCAATATAGTAGAAAACGATCTCTCCTCCAGTCTGCAAGAAACTACTTTTCTACTCAGTACAGTTTACCTGAACTCTGGTTCCACACTGACAAAGGAAGAGGAGAAGGCAGTGGCAGCAGCAAATAAATTTGTGGCTTAGGATTTTATTAAATATTTCCATCCCCATCAAGAAAATGCTCAGGGCCTTGATTTACTTCTACTTGTTGAGAAGCAGCCACAATCCCTGTTTTTTTGGATTCTTTACTCCCTGATGATTCCCCTCATCAGTTTTTACTAATAAATTACAACTGGGAAAATAGTCTCCTCCCACATTAGATTATAAATTTGCTCATCTCCATTGGTTTCCACTAAGAATGCTGACTACTGCTGTTTGAGTTTGAAGCAGTTGTAGTCAATCCTAGAGCTCTGGTTATTTGGTGGAAGTGATCCAATGAGGGGCAGATAAACTTAGAGTACAGTTTTAGTTGTCATTCGTTTGCTCTAAGGCTGATTTTGGGTTAGGAAACTGGTAGACTTGCTCTCAATGTACATTGAGGCAATCCTCAACTGAATGTCATGATGATTTGAAATGTGCTTACCATCTCTCCATGATAGAAAACTTACAGTTGGTAGAGGGGGAGAAACTACTTATGTCATTCACTGTAGTTATGATTATTGTCATTTGCATTACTTGCCCTCATCCTTCTTTCCAAAATTAAGTGCCTCAATGGGTTTTACCTTAGTGAATTTTCTACTTTGAACCCCTTCTTACATCTCTCTACATTTGTCGGCTGCGCATCGTCAAGCTGTCACAAAACTAACAACCAAGCACTTAGTATTTTTTAGCTATAGAGTGCTTTACAAAAAGAATATCTGCCTGTGCCCTCCTTTTCACTGAGGGAGAAATTAAGGCTCGAGGAAAGGAGAGGGCCTGGGCACCCTAAGTCGGACCCAGAGGTAGGAATAGAACATGTAGCATGCTTTTATCTAGACTATGTTGCCTACTACAGCAGCAGTTAGTCTCAAATAATGGCTTAGGAGGCCTTTAGTAAGCACAACCCATACCCCATGGCCAGAAACTACTTTTGGAAGATAGCTTTGTGTTTGATATTAAAAAAGAAACAATACCCCACCCTCCTAGCACAGCTGTACTGCTAAAACCGGTGAAGACATGGCTTTCAGAACTCTAAGCATGAAATTGCAGACCTTTCCCTCTGAAATTGCCTGTACATCCCTTGTCCAGTAGAATGCACTGATGTGTGAAGCACAGAATAATACTGCAGTTTCCTATTGCCTTCAGGAAGCTGAAAGCAGCAGAAGCTGTATGTTAATTTAAAATTAACAAATGTATAAAGAGGCAAGAGTGGCATTACTCTGACCCTGGCTATAGTCTTGCTTGAGATCTCAGTGAAGGTAGTTCCAGAGAAGAATGTGCTCATTTTGAACGATATCCAGTTTGCTGTGGGACAGATACTTCACAGGACTAATGACTGCAGGTATGGCAGCTCTGTAATGTAACATATTGAAGTAGGAGCCTTTGAAAATCATATGCAGTTGTTTGTGTTGGGATAATCACATCTGCTGAGGTTTAAATTATGGCCAGATTAGTAGATATTTAGCTGGAAAATTAAAACTACAAACAACTTGGAACATGTCATTAGCAGACCTACAACTATGTCTAAGACAGCTGAATACCTGATATAGTCTGTGTTGATTGCTTTGCTTTTAAAGGATTTTCTCATTTTAATTGATCCTTTCTCCCATTTACAGTTGGCCCTCCTTTGGTCCCATAGGCAAAGTGCAACTAGTAGCCCTTGCAGCCAGTTACCTTAAGTCATGTTATAGAAGGGAGCTTTGATGTCTAGTTAAAATTTGCATCAAAAGCAGCTTGAGAGATCCTTGCTCTAGCTGCTAGGAAAGTGAATCATCAGACACAATGCTGATTTGGGCAGAGCAGGTGGAATTATAGTGGTAAGCAGTTGGGTGTGTCTCCACTATTCTTGGTTTTCTGATTTAACAGTACAAGAGTATATAAGCAGCAAACTTTAATGGTGTATTTTGCATTTCTGGAAAGGAAGATACTGTCATCTGACTTGCAAAAGATGCCTTCAAGTCTTCTCCCAACTCACTTTCTTTTAACAGGCAAGTGCAGCATGTGGGGTTGGGGGCAATAACCCAATGGCACAAGAGGTTTCAGACACTTTAATTAAAATATTGTTTCTACAGTGTTAAAATTCTCTCCAGCAGTCTAAGCGAAAAGTTATGTACATTTTTTCTTTTTCTTAATGGGACAATGCTGTAAGACTATAGCCCCAGCTTGCACTTTAATAAATGGTACAATTTTCAAAAACAACGTGTGTATTTGTTCTTATGCTAGTTCACATCTGTCCTCTGCATGTGCCAGCACAACAGCATTCCAGTAATTCAGATCCTCTTCCCTGAGCTAACGGTATGCTGGTTAACTTGAGGTAATGGTGCAGTCTGGATTGCTTGTTCCCTTTTGGTTTTGGGTGCACAGCAAAATTCAGCTAGCCACTATCCTATTGTTCTTTCAGCTCCACTAAAAGAAGAGACTCGTTTCCCTTTAATCTCTTCTCAGCTGTTGGATTTTATAAAGTGTTTCCATTTTAGAGGGGACAGCAGAAACATTTAAAAAAGAGTGGGAGTAAATGTCTTAGGACAATGGCATTCAGTTTAATTGCTTCCTTGCACACTTTGAAAATGGACAACAGGTATTTACAGTAGCACTAAATTTTATTAAGTATAAAATATTTACAGATAATGAGAGGAACAGCAACTCATGTAAACTGTCAAGTTGACACTGCATTCCTGGTAGTCCCTCTAGCACAGCTTCTAGCTATGGAGGACCTACTGCATGGAAATTAAAGCTAAAGTATGTTAAGCTCAAGTATACCCAGATGAATGTTAGCTGACCTGATAATATCACTCAATTCTGTTGCATTTCTGTAACTTTTCACATCTCAATCAGATACCTTCCAGAGGCTCAAAAGAATAATGGAATAAGACCCTGCCCTCCCCTCGTTATTGCAGTGCCTAAGGGTAAAAAAACCTGAGCATGTAGTTTACTCAAGAATAGCTCTTCCCAGCCTGTATTTGTAAAGGTATGTCTTCACAGGAGGTAACTCAGAGTGGTGGCTGTGGACAAGGGAGAACTAAGTGGTTGTCTCAACACAGTCTAGGAGGCACAGTATGAAGTGAAAAAATTTAGCTTAGAGTGCTGTAGCTATATTACCCTAACCCAGGTGTAAACATAGCTAACTCAGTGGAAGAATTGATGGCTGCTCAGAGATGGATTACCTAGCATGGGGGGGGAGCTTCTCTGAGGAGTCTATTAGCAGTGCCAGCACAATATGTGCAGTAGAGATATTTTCCTAAGATCTGCTTTTACAGGGTACCCTAAACATTTTGCAGTGAGGCATAATCATTTGCAGTTAATAGGGAAAATTGTAGAACAATATTGGAGGCATGTGTGCCCACAAAGACAATTCAGGGGGAAAAACTAGGGGGCTCAGCCTAAAAGAACCATAGGATGTACCACAAGACCTAACACCCCAGAAAGGAGAGCACAACTGGAAGGATCGGTGTACCATTTGGATGCTCACAGCTGGGGTAGGCCAACACAGCTGCTGATCTCATGGGCTAACCCTGCAGGGAAGACATACCTTAACTGGATTTAAGGCTCACTGCCAACACATCCCCACTGTACTGGATAATGAGCTAAAGTTTCAGTAAGCACACCTGAGTGCAATGCCAACTAGCACTTCCTCCTACAACTTATAGGTCTGCACCAGCACCAAGTTGCAGTCAATATTTGGTAGACAGTAACAGGCAAGCAATACTCCTACATATTTTAGTCAAAAAATTGCAGCGCTTGAAACTTCTCCTCTGCTGATCTCTGAAAAGCCTAAAGACCTAACTAAGGGGTTATGCTTCGTAAAAGAATTTAAACACAGGGGGGGAAAGCAAAGTTTTAAAGTAAATACGCAGGAAGCAATCTTCTCTGGGGAAGGCAATGGCATGGAGCCTGCTCTTGTCCAACTCTCTAGGAAAAAAACAGAACCAGGGTTAGTGAAGGCAATAAGCTAAAACAGCATATACAAACTCAGTGAAATTCCTGTAATTCTGCCCTGAAAGGGCAGTAGATAGCCGCCCCAGAAGAGTTAATCCAGCCCTGATTGCTACTAGATTGAGGGGGGGGCCTGGTGTTATTTATGATTACACCTGCCTGATTTGTCATTTTATGGTCTGATCTACACTAAAAAGCTTTGCCAACATAATTTTGTTGAATAGGATTGGCTAGTTCCCAAGGCAATAAAGACTGAGGAATCTGTTTCTGCAGTATTAGCCTGTAGGGAACTGGCTCTGATACATACTCAGTAGCAATAAGCTGCTCCAAAGCCATGCATTAAAGTTTGAGTCACCTAAGAAGTCTCTTTTTCATTTGGCCTTTTACTACCACTCGAGGTGGCACGTGGGCATTGATAACCCCTAACACCTGCTAGTCAGTATTCAGACAATTACTGTGGCCAACAGTCTAAAATATCATTTGCTGAAACAATATGGTCCAAATCCCGACCCTACTGCAAACCCTGAGTAATAGGACTATGCAATGGGGAGCCTCTCCCCACAGGCTGAGGGGCTGTTCCAGAGTCACAGCCTTATGTCCCACAACTGATGTGCCCTCCCTGTGTTTGTGCAGGAGAGAGAACAGCTTGTGGCTCTGAGTAACTCCAGAAATGCTGCCCCTGCTTCTGCCCAACTCCCAAGAAATCTCTGCAGACTAGGATGCAGTTCAGCTCTACAATACAGATGGTACTGACCACCTCCCCAGGATCCCTGCCATCCACACCTCTCCCTCTGCAGCCATGGAAGCAACTGAGAGCAGACTAGGGGAAAGTCTGCCCTTGTGTCAATGCACCATCATTGCCAAGGTTCAAATGCCAAGGGATGCACTATGGGCAAATTACATTTGTTTAGCCTTTCCCCTGTCAATTTTACAAAGGCAGTTCCTGATGTATCAGAGCCTAGCTTCTGCCACTTTTCTTAGGACTCAACAGACAGTTGGATGAGTCTTACTTGTTATCCCATGTTCATCACATAGTTATGGAGGTTCTGACTGATGTAATTCACAGTGGTGTTAAAGACACGCTGTAGAAGGGATGTCATTCTGTTTGTTACTGTTCTGGCTAAAACCATTGCTAGCACCAACATGGCCTTCTCTTGTTCCATTTCCAAAGGCACGGTTCTCATGAGCTCTTCCACTGTGTCAGACAGACGCCTCATTAGCTCCTGAGCAGAGGGGAAAGAAAAATTACTCATTTTTAGCTGTTGCCATTAGGAGTCTCTCTTACAGACCCTAGTGGGATATTTAAAGTGACAAAACAATAATTCTGCCAATAATCCCAGTTGCCCCAAAACATTGCTATAGTCCCTTCAACTCAGATCTTTTGTACCCAACACTGCATCATGTATGTACACATTCTGGGTGGCGTTTCACACCTTGAGTGACTTTTACACAATGGGGGCACCGTCATGTACAGCAGGATTTATAGTCCTCACCTCTCTGGACATATTCTCATTCACAAATTGCTGCAGTAGGTCATTTACTACTGCTGGATGGATTTCATGAGCCACTTGATCCCCGATTTGGGCAAGCTGAGCACCAATGACCTGGAATATGTCCTCAACCGAAGAACCTAATTCCAGCAAAATAAAAAGATGATTTTAGAGAGGGTGTTGTTTACATACAGATCAAAACTAGGCCCAGTGCAGGTGAACAGGCTCAAGTACTCCAATAGTTCTCTCTCTGTCATCTGCGCACAGCCCCTCCTCCCAACAAAGTGTTGGAAATTACCACTTGCCCCAGGGATCATTCCACTCATCAGCCACCTCTGAAGTGGAACATGATTGTCCTGAATGGAGAGCTGAATGTCCAGTAGCACTATGTAGCAGCTCAGGAGAAATATTATCTCACCCAAATAATTTTGCAGTGGAAATTTAAAATATAGCTACTGGAACGAAGTTTGGTTTGGCCAGGTCACAACAGTAACACCCTCATCCAGGAGGAAAAACAAGTTCACACGATTTTTCACAACCATGAACAGGACCTCTTACATCATCTAGAATACAGCATCTCTGTTAGCAGAGCTACCATGCTGGGGCCATGAGTTCAGTAGTAAGCTATAGGGCAGAGTTCCACCTACTATAAACATCCTGATTTATCTTACTGATTACCCATCCAAGAATAAAGCCTGCCCAGCCCTGCTTTGCCTGTGAGACTGGAGGAGATCAACTGTTAATACTAGTCCTATTTCATCAGCCATTTTGGATAATGTTTCCTCATCAAACAGCCAAAGCAAACTTCCATGAATTTCAGCCCAAAGAGCAGAGATACGAGTTGTTCCTAAAGTCTCAGTTCTAAGCTAGCTAATGTATGTTAGAAAGTGTTTGGCTACTTGGGTACCTAACACTCATGGTTTAACAAAGTAACTTCTTCCTAAGTAAGGCTGAATCGGTAGCCTGGGGTTGAGGCTACATTATGACAAATTGCAAGGGTCTGGAGGAAAAGGCATCTAGGTATATTGTGAAGAGTACTCTACAAGCATCATCTGTACCATCCAAATGGAGAAAGCTCAACTTCTTATCAAGAGCCACAGCACAGCAATACTCTGCAGAGAAAATACTCCCTTGTACCATTCTGCTACAGAAGAGATCTTCAGAACAGCGGAATAAGGGAAAGAGGAGAGCACTTACCTGGATCACCATTCTGGAACCGGCCACTCCGATTCCCATCTGTCTGAAGCTCCCCATCATCAAACTCATCATGCAGGAAGCTTTTTGGTCGGGGAACAATAACCTGGCTTTTCAGAGAATCCAGCTCTTCTCTGAAAGCACAGTTGTGACAGTTCTGCAGAAAGGAATACACGAGGATGCGCTCCACCTGTACATCGCCATGTGGTCCCTAAAAATAATCACCAATAAGTCGTCAGGAATCTGACAAGCAACAAGACACTCCTGCCCGATAGGGCCCCGTGCAGCACTCTTTTTCAGTACTGCATGTCTATTGTGGACCTGCTCTAGGAGCCTGAAATTATGTTAACCAAGGAGATTGCATAGTTGCATGACTGAATTCTGATGGTCATGGTTTTGTTTATATGTAGGACCTACAAAGAGTGGTGCATGATTTTTGCTTTTAATCCAGTAGTGGAAGGATTAATTTAAGATGCTCCATATATTTCAAGCTGCTTTTTTAAAACTACCATTTTAAAACATGTACTAACACACACTCAAGACTCATCTTGAATTTGGGAACGGATTATTCAGTTTCCTGTTAAAAATATAACAGCAATGGATGTTTGCTTATTTTACAATGATAAACAATGTGATACTAACCATATAGGGGATGGGTTCTCACACCAAAAAAAATAGTCTGTTCAAAAGTTCACAGCCATGTCTTTCATCTCACAGTTTCTATGGGACCCAGACAAGGTCAATAATCACCATGTTCAGATCACTGTGGCTGCTAGCTGGGACAGTATCAGAAATCTTAGCAATGCAGGCACACGCATCCACACAAACTGGGGACTCATCTGCCTCTATGGGTGACAGCAAGTCCAAGCTGTCCGGCAGGGCTACTCAACCTGTGGTCTGTTTGTTTGCAGCCCACAGTGTGGTTTGGGTTTACAAGAGGCTCAACACACGGCCTGCAGGTGGGATTGTTTGAACATGGCCTCCACTGGGAACACACTCCATAACGGCAAGATGTCTCCCAGGTGGGGTAAAAGCATTTGAAAGACACAAGCGGACAGGCTGGCTGGAACAGATGGGTACAGGGTGTCAGTGTTTCTAGGCCTCAGGGAGGTGGTGCTGGGAGCACCGGGGCAGTGTGTAAGAGAAGCTATTTGCATATATTTGTATATATGTTTGCATGTATGTGCAACCACACTTAAGTCACGGCCCTCGGCATGTGCTGTGAGTATCATCGTGGCCCCCGGGGCTTCCAAAGTGGAGTAGCCCTGCTGTACAGAAACGTGGTGCCTGCATACCCAAACTCGCACAGGGTCTAGGAACCAAAATAAATTCAGACTGAGCATCCCCCAAATTATTAAATGTAATCACCACATTTTTAGTCTATATTTTAAAAAAGTGACTAAAGTTGAGCACCTAAAATCACTAGATACCTCAAAAGAAGCCTGATTTTCAGCAAGTCAGGGAAGGGGGAAATCAGCACTTTCTGAAAACCATGCCCCTTAAGCCAGGCACCAGTGACAATTTAAACATTAAAATTAAACTTGTGATAATTTTGAAAGTGTAACCTTTTGGAACTGACCTGATCCATGCTGGCTGCTGGGACAGTGAAGCTGTGTTACCCTTAGCTTTCAACCCAGGAGTCCTTTCCCTGCAAGGAAACAAAAGGAAGATGCCAACAAACCTGCAAGCCACTTTGTCCCAGCAATTCTCTCTGATAAGCACTTACTGATCCAGCTCTGCTATGTGGAACACGGGTATTCCCCAGAAACACATGCCTGGGGATTTGGCAGTCACAGGGAAGGATGTGAACACTGGAGTAAAGAGGGGTGGGATAGGAGGCCACAATGCCTCTCCTCATCCCTTATGGATAGCTCCACCTTCCCGCTTTATGAATAGGCATGATAATGGAGAGGCCTGGAGGATGATAATCACCATGACAGCAAGCGATCTAGAAAGGAAGAGGGGCTTTTAGAATCTGCACATGCAGCCTTAGCGGGGGCCAGATGCTTGAATGGAGAGCAAGGTAAGCTCCAGGTGGACCTCTGGCCTAGCTAGTGAAGGATCCTGGATTACCAAGTGAATTTGATTCATGGTAAGGGTATTTTGGTAGCTTCCTGCCATTAGCTGTGAGACACTCCTGTTCATTTATAAGTGAACCAGCCTGAGCCAGCCAAACTTGCACTGCCTTTGGAGCATCCTAAGGTGTACAGGAAATAACCCAGTTCAAATACCTGGTGTCAAGGTTCAAGCTGTGTGTATCCTGCCAAAGGCCTCCAAACACATTTAATAAAAGCTCCTTCGCACAGCCACACCACGAAAACCTAGAAGGTGAACATGAGCAAGGACAATCATCACAAACCAATCAATCATTTTCAGGAAGACAACCTCACAAATGCCAAGAGCTCCCTCTGCTGGAACAGGGGAGCTTCTACTTTAGTTTGCTGAAGGAATTTAGTGCTGGCGAAAAATGCCAAATGCAGAGCTCTGAACTCTGCGCTCTTCCAAAGAGCAGACACTGTGTAGGCTGCAGTGATGCATGCTGGCCCCACGTCCCAACCCATGTACACCAAACCTGGCCTGGATGGGCCCACCTTTAAGGGGAGACAAATTTAACCTCCAACTCCACTTGCTCCTTGGTCTCCAGGCTGAGGATGCCAGCTGCAGTGGTAGGTTTGTTTGTTTTGTTTTTGCAATGTGGACACTAGTTCCCCAAGGATGGGCTAAGGGCACCAAGAGACTTATGATATGATCTTCCAATCACCACTGACTGGCACAGGCTTTGAATTTTCAGCCACTCCATAATAATCTCTCACATGTGTCCTGGCCCTTAATGGAGCAGTTTAAGGTGTTGAACAAAAAACTCTATTGGAATGACTCAGAGTGCAGGTGGAAAAAATGAAGTGAAGCTCCCTTCCCTCCCCAAATCTACCAACTTCAAGCACAGAAGCAAACTACAAAGAGACACAAATTGTTCAGGAAAGAAAAGGTATTTCCCAGATTTTTGGAGGGTATTCGGATTTTGGATTAAAAAAAATAAAACCCTTCCCCCCCATATAAATACTTGGGCAGTTCTTTTATCCAGGATCTCTCAGAATGATTTTACATCGTGCCATTTAACAGCCACACATTAACTGATTGGTCTTCCTGACACAGGAAAATAAAAATTTGCTGCATTGCATCAGACCATTGATCCGTCAAGCTCAGCACTGTCTCAGTAACCACAACATATGTGATGTAAAAATCTCCCATAATGTACCAGGCCATCTGGGTGATGGAGGAGGCAGAAGGACCTTCTTTCTATTCTCCTGAGATTGCACAGAAAACTCCCCAGGCTCCATTTTGTACATATGACTTCCATTTTAAAAAAAAATCAAGAGTTATTCCCCCATTAGGTGAAAGCTGCAGGTCACACAGACTCAAAGTAAAATTGGTGGGCAAATTGATGTAGGGGAAAGGTCAGCAGATCATAAGTATGATGCAAACAACGGCTGCAGGCTAAAAAATAGAACCGACAGTTTGGGCATGATTGGCAGTCAGCATGCATCCAAGTAATATCCCACAGGAAGCCATTAGCAGAAGCACGTAGAAAGTTTTGACAGGACAGTATAAGGGTCAGTGTGTGTCCATAGACAGCTGATAGGAGCAGAGGCCTCAGAGAGGGAAGGCAAGCAGAGAAAACAGCAGCAGCGCCAAAGCAAATCCTGTCACTAGAGCAAAGTCAGCAGACAAAATAAGCTTGTCAGTCAAAGTTACAGCCATAGTAAAGGATAGTACAAGGTGTACACATGTATGTGTACTGATTGCAGAGAACAGTTAGCAATTGCTCTCAGCTGCCTGGCCAGCTGAAACAGGGTCGAGCTGCTGAGGAACATTTCAAACCACAAACCAATACAGTTTGAGATTCTCTTTATCTTGCTATGGACTGATTTGTATTTGGGACTGTTATTTGCACCAATAAAAAGGTGCCATGTTTTGGAAAGAACAGTTGTGTGTGCCAGTCATTTATCGGAAAGCTGTATCCATATCTTCCAGGATTTCCTTGGCCAGGGCCATCTTGGGGAAGAGAGAGGAGGAGGAAGCAGGGCCTGAGGCAACTCCCCACCCAAGGCCCCAGACACAGGGCCCAGAGCAATCCCCCGCCACAGGCCCTGTCCCCAACCCTGTTCCATCCTGCCCACCCCTGCCCCAAGCAACACAAACCAGGGTTTATGGGGAAGGGGGGCCCTGGTACGGGGTGGCAGCAGTGGTCAGCCCCTCCTGCACTACCATAGTGGCAGACACTGGAGTAGCCCAACAGCCTGCTCTGTCCCACCGCTGTGGTGAGTGCAGGGGGCTGTCTTGATTTACTACCACTCCATGCCAGGCCCCCTGGTAATCCCCTGGGCTGTCCTGGGACCCATCCATAAGACAGTTGAGGTGACCGCTGCAGGACCCCCCCAAAGCACGGAGCCTGGGGCAGCCACCCCAAACTGTCCTATGGATAGGAAGCTAGGGTTGCCAGATGGTTTCAACAAAAATACCAGACACACTTGACATTACATCACAATCCACATTACATCTTATTTAGAAAATACCGGACATTTATATTTTCTCATTTATATTTTTTCCAATTTGTTTCCCGAACAGAAAGCTCAAGACAGCTCTGTCTTTAGCCACCCTGGAGATACAAACCTTAGGAGACCAGGTTGGTTAATAAGGGGGCTGTTTTGAGGGAATCTGTGGTAAATGCAGGAGGGGTGAGAAGTGAGCTACTCTGGGAACACCCTAGTTCTGTTTTCTGGCTAACACACCTTCCAATTAGCTTCAACCCTGGAACAAGTCATTTGTTTCACTCTTTTCTTAGGCCTTGTCTTTAGCACAAAAAGTCATGTTGTTAAGGTAAAGTCCTAGTGCAGACAAGGCAGTCTGTAGTTTTCACACAAACTAGCAGGTAGAAGTAAACCATGGACTCCTCCAGTCTGACTCACTAATTCTATAACTATAAATTGCATAATCTTCAAGAGAATTTTACTTAATGTTAGTAGGGTTGCCAGATGGTTGAAACAAAAATACCGAAACACCCCCCCCTCCCCCGAAAAAAAAAACCACTGGGAAAAAATTCTATTGAAAGGAAAAAAGGGGGGGGGGGAGAAGAAGAGATCGGGGGGGGGAGAGAAGCATTGCTTCCCCTAGGTCTTTTGGCTGGCAGCCATTTTGTTCTGGCAGCCTTGGGGAACCAGATAAGCATGTGGGCTGGGGTCGGGAGGCTGGGGGTGTTGGGGGCCGGGGGGGGAGCCCGGGCACTGAGTATTTGTAGGGTTGCCAGGTGCCTGGCATTTTCGCCTCCTGGCTGGGGAAAAATTCAGAAAATACCAGACATCTCAGGTGTCCGGTATTCTCTGAATTTTTTTACCGGGACAGGAGGTGAAAATACCGGACTGTCCGAGTGAATACCGGACACCTGGCAACCCTACATGTTCGCTAACTCCGGTTAAGAACACCTATGGTCACCCCCCCACCCCCACTACTAATGGACTAAAGTTAATAGTGCCATGCTAAAAAACCCTGTAAAAATTGTCCGTAAGCATTTTCTCAATTTTAATGTACACCATGAAGACAGTATAGTTTCAGGAGAGGGTTTTTTGGGGGCTGGGGGAGGAAGATTGGTATTTTTTAAATTAAGAATATGGAAGAGTAGCTCTATGTGACTGTCTATTAACCCTAAGGCTTATCTTCACTTCAGAAGTAACTTGGCCTCTTACTCAGATGTTGCTTTAACCGACTCCTGTCCTCACATAAAAAACACCCTACAGAGGGAGAAATCTCAGCTTTCAAGTGGTATCAAGCAATTTCTACATCTACTGTTCTACGAGATAGTGGAAACTCAACCATACTGGAGTTGAAGTGTGAGGAAAAAGCACAAGAGTAATCCAAATGATGTGTTTTAAAAGCACAGGTGTCACATTTATCTTTGTAGATGTTCTTGAATATTAATAAAAGCAATAAATTCAGTAAAACACAGGCTAATATGTGCACTTCTGCTGTGCTCCCTGATCTCAGAGCTTACTGATGCATTATTATACATTCAGGCCTCAATTTACACGGTACGTATGTTCTTTAAAATACACGCACGCACACAGTGCAAATAGAAATAATGTAAAAAGATACCAAGGGTCTATGGGAAGTAAGGGTTTAGGTTCCAGACTGAAGCCCCCGACCCTGTTTCCCAGCTGGGGTGCTGGGTGAAATGGGAAGCCTCTAACCCCACTGCCTAGCAGGAACGCCATGCAGATGGAACTGGGCAACCTCACACATCCTGCCCTCACTCCTAGGGTACCTGGCCAGAGTTTCCATTGTCCCCTGCAAGGCTGGCTGGAGGGGGAGAGGGTACGTGCCTCATCCTTCCTGCCTTTTCTCCCCTGCCCTGACATTGCCCGCCCACCCACCCAAAGTTGGGGCTCATCCACCTGCTGGGTCTCAGCTATGTCTCTGATTTGCACATCTTGGTGATTGTGCTGCACTAGATAAAAATGGACCCCTACCATGTACAAAAATAAAGGGTCACAACCAATTGACCGTGCATAACAAGCCATGCCAAAAATACTGTAAATTGAAGCCTGACTGTACAAACATAGAAATATAGGGCTGGGGAGGATCTTAAGAAGTCATCTAGTTCACACACACCCTGCTGCCTCCCTACAGGTAGGACCTAATAAACCTGGACCATCCATGACAGGTATTTGTCCAATCTATTCATAAAACACTACAATGATGGGGATTCCACAACTTCTCTTGGAAACCTATTCCAGAGCTTAGCCACCTTTACTGTTAGAAAGGTAAACTTTAGAAAACCCTAAATCTCCATTTCTACAAACTAAGCTGATGACTACTTATCCTACCCTTTTTGGACAACTGACCACTAACTATCCTTCTTATAACAACCATTTAGGTATCTGAAGACTTCTATTCCCCCTCTCAGCCTTCTCTTCTTTAAACAAAAGATGTTCAATTCTTTCAGCTTTCCTCTGAGGTCCAGTTTTCTAAACCTATCTTCATGTCTGTTGCTCTCCTCTGGTCTCTCCAATTTTTCCACATTTCTTAAAATGCGGCTGTCAGAACTGGACACAGCCCTCCAGACGAGGCCGCATCAGCACTGAGGAGAGCAGGACAACTGTCCCCACAACTGACATAACATAGCTAGAAAAGAAAGAACTAAACAATTGCTTTATTCCTGTTTAACAAAAAAACCAAACAAACAAACAAAAAACAAAACCGGTTTGAAATCCAAAAAGTCTGGCTAGTGTAAACTCATATGGCTAACTCATTACCACGATACTCCCTCCGTGAAATACATATTATATTTCAGTTTATTCAAATGTCCTGAAGAACCATTTGAAAAGGTAATTTTTTAGATAAACTGCAGCTTCTATATGAATTTCACACTGAAATAATATACCTGCATAACAGCGCTGATAGTTTGCACATGACTCATCCTAAGCTAGGGCTGCAATTTCTAGCTCACGTACTTATACTGGAGGAAACTAGATGCGAGCTAGTGTGAGTATAAACAATGTGGCATGGACAGCAGCAGCATTGCTTAGTCATGCCAAGTGCAACCTTGCCTGAACTCTGTGGATATGTACTCAAGAGGACTCAATTGTGTTGCCAACGCTGCTGCCTGTGCTACCACTCACACTCATGCAAGCTCTCATCAAGTGAGCATGAGTATTCATGTGTAAACTGGGAATCACATTCTTTGCTCAGAGATAGCATAAGAAAACACACCTAATATCATTATGCCTTGGATAAGTTCTGGATGACCCCTGATGTGGACCAATAATCAGTGTAGTCTAACGTGGCTTATTGCTATTAGAGTTTAGGGCCAAAATTTTAAAAAGCGACTAGTGACTGAATGTCTCAATTATTGGGCCCCCACTTGAGATAACTTAAAGGGGACTGATTTTCAAAAGGGGGTGATCAGCACTTTCAGAAATATCAGGCACTTTCAGAAATTAAAGTCTGAAACTGGACCCCTAAAAAAATGGAGCTACAAACAGTCACTAAACACTTGAAAAATCTTGGCTTAGATCAGCGTTTCCCAAAGTGTGGTCCACGGCCCAGTACCAGTCCTTAGAAAAAAAATACCGGTCCTTAGAAAAATTATCGCGCACAATCCTATTAATTTGTGGGACAGGGTAGCAGCACCCCACACTGCCAAGCGTGGCGGTGCGGCCCTCTTGGGAGAGAGCCCGCCACCGCGGCGTCTCTGCCGGGCATGCTCCCGGGCGACGGGGCTAGATCTGGCAGGTGCTAGGACCCAGGGAGAAGGCCAGGCACTGTGCGCACCAACACAGAATGCCCAGCGCTGGACGCTGCCAGGGGAGCCGGCACCAGCCAATAAAGCAGCCGGGATTGGGGCCAGGATGGGGGGGGGGAAGGGGGCGCGGAACAACCTGCTGGACAGGTAGGGCCAGCGACACAATTTATTTGCATATTCATCATTTGCTTAATAAATATGTAAATATGCAAATAAATGCTACCGGTCCTCCAAAAGCTTGTGAATGGGTTTACTGGTCCCCAGTATCAAAAAGATTGGGAACCACTGGCTTAGATCATTAGTTTAGATTTATTTAAACTTTTAAAGAGACTTGTAAGTCTATTTCATCCTTTCACAATGCACAATTGGGAGCCTTAAACCAGGTCTCAATTCAGTTACAAGGAGTTTGTCTAGTGCTGCCCTGTGACTGCAGACTGGTGGGCTGGAGAAGTTTCCCTTTGAAGCCCCACTGCTAGAGTCCCAATGTATACAGACCAAGTACAGTAGACTTCCGATAATCCGGAACCTATGGGACCTAGGTGGTGCCGGATTATCAAATATGCCGGACTATCAGGAGGTACTATAAGCTGGTTATATATATACACTGTATACATTATATACTGTTTATAAAGTGTTCTTAATCCTTTTTATTGTACATACTGTATACAGTATACTGTAATGTTTAATTTTTTTAAGCCTTTTTTACCCTTTTTGCTCAGTTCAGCTGCTGCCGCTGTTACCTTGTGACTCATTTTTTGCCAAAGCTCACTCTCTAGGCTCTTGCCATTTTGATGCCGGACGATCAGGAGTGCCGGACTATTGGATGCCAGACTATTGGAGTTTTACTGTATTTGGCATCCCTGCAAAAACACATGGCTGTTCTTTCAGACATACATTCCAGGATTTCTGAGAGCTCTGCTCTTAGCCCAGTCTGAAGCATTTGTAGTTCACAGTACAGGCAAACACTGTGGAACAAGAAAAGTGCTAGGCTTCTGTTTTTCCTGTAGTACATTATTTTGACAAATAAAATATGCAGAATTTTAGATTTTTGGTGCAGAATTCCCCCAGGAGTAACATTTGTAAGATTCTTGCAAACCCTGGGTGATGGGACCTTGTGATAGGAGCTCTAGAAAAGAAAACAGTAACACTTACCTACTCCTGGCAACAGATGGCTGTCAGAGTTGCCTTATTACAATTCCCAACAAGCCACATAAACAGTTGTTCTTAGCTTGTAACCCCAGACACAGCTTCCATCACAAAGGCAATTATCAATCTCTGCTGCAGAAAGACCACACCCCCAGAGTTACTCTATTCCCTATCTTGCATGCAGCTGCCCAACCCTGTGGCCTGACTCAGTGCCATCACAGAAATTTGAGGGTGCGTGCGAGTTAAATAAATATGATCCCTGCATAAGACTGAGGAAGAAATGCATGAATCCATAACCTGTTGGTTTAGAAAGATGCAAGGTCCACTGCATGAATCCAGGGGGCAGTTTCTACAGTATAGAATTCTGCAGGTGCATAGAAGTCACCGTATTTAACACAAAAAGCATTCTCCAATAGGAGCACTCTCTGGGTCTCCCAGGATGTTAGCATCAGTTTGGAATGCAGTTTTTGCAGGGTAGGGGCCAAGTCTTGTGTTTTTCAGCAGCCCTTGCAGTGTCAGCACTTTTAAGTGCTTAAGCAATGAAGGGAGTGAGATGAACGAACCACAGTTATCTACACAGTAACGTCACACACGCCAATTCAGGAGTAACAACGGTGGCCACTGAAAACCTTGTTTGTATAATGAACTGTGCTGTGCACATGTGCAGTAGAACCACAATGCAATCACAACTTGCTTCGTAAGAGAGACAGCGGCTGTATATATGGAGATATACCATCTCATAGAACTGGAAGGGACCTTGAGAGGTCATTGAGTCCAGTCCCCTGCCCTCACAGCAGGACCAAGTACCATCCCTGACAGATTTGTCCCAGATCCCTAAATGGCCCCCTCAAGAACTCACAACCCTGGGTTTAGCAGGCCAATGCTCAAATTACTGAGCTATCCCTCCTCCCCTCATGCTTGCGAGATACATGGAGGCCAATTCCATCTTGGGCTCTGACAATGTATCCATAGGGTTAAAGAGCTGCAAATTAAAGGTCGGAAGCAGCCCCTATGCTGCTGTCCTTGCATAGGGTTGCCAGGTGTCTGGTTTTGAACCAGACTGTCTGGTATTTTTCAATTTATTTACCGGACAGAAAGCTCAAATACCGGACAGTCTGGTATTTTTCAATTTATTTACTGGACAGAAAGCTCAAATACCAGACTGTCCAGTATTTGAGCTTTCTGTCCGGTAAATAAATTGAAAAATACTGGACAGTCCGATTCAAAACCAGACAGTCCTGTTTTGAACCAGGCTGTCCAGTATTTTTCAAATTATTTACTGGACAGAAAGCTCAAATACTGGACAGTCTGGTTTTGAACCGGATAGTCCAGTTTTGAGCTTTCTGTCCGGTAAATAAATTGAAAACTACCAGACATACAAACGTCCAATATTTTCCAATTAAGTTCGTTTTATTCTTATGAGCAGGGCTCGACAAATAGTGTAATCTACTCGCTCGTGGCGAGTAGATTACACCCCGGAAGAGCCGGCGCGGAACGATCTGCGCATGCGCAGAGCGCAGAACCGCACGGCTGGCGAGCAGGGCTCGCTGCCACTCGGCGAGCCCTGATTATGAGTATCAGTACGTAGTTGCGTACTGCCTGGCTGGTAGACATGCTCACGCTGTGTGAGCGTGTCTACCAGCCAGGCAGTATGCAACTACGCAGTAGAGGGGAAGGGGGAGGGGCCGGATGGAATCCCCGAGGCCAGACTCACCCGTGCGCCCTGCCAGGACCGTGCGCAGGACAAGCAGCACCCCGGGATCTGCGTGCGCCCGGGCAAGCCCCACTCCCCGCCAGCCAATTCTCTTTCCCCCTTCCCCCTCGCTCCGCCCCCAGCCAATCCCGCTCCCCCAACCCTCTCCCAGCCAGCCCTGCTGCCAACCGGCCGGTCCTACCACACCCTCCCCTGGCCAGCCCCGCTCCCCCCGACCTCCCTCCCAGCCAGTGCCCCCTTCCCCCATCTGATATCAAGTGTGTCCAGTATTTTTTTTGAAGCCATCTGGTAACCCTACTCTTGCAACCCCAGCAAAACAGAAGTAGCATAAAGGTCAGCAAGATAGACGTTCTCAACTTCTGTGCAGCCCACGCCTGGGAAAGCTGCCCTAAATTAAAGCATTTCACCAGGGGATTTGCAGCAGCCAGATAAGGCCACTTTCAACACTGTACTTCTTGGCCACACCTTCTGTGCTGCATCTCTTAAAATGCTCAGCCCAGAATTGGTCTCATAACCCATACAGTATATCTGTTCACAGTATATCTGTTCACCAGATATTTCACCCACTCTTCCTATGCAGGTCTGCAGATTGCCCTATTAGAGATTTAACCTTCTATCTTGTGAGCAATTATTTTAGCCACAGCCAGATCAGGTTCTTTTTTTGAGCTAAACAACTACACTTTCCAGTCTCAAAGGCTGCTTCTCTTTTCTCATTTAAGAGGGGCCCAATGAAGTGAATGTCAGCAAAATATCAGACTTGAGCCAAAGTTGAAAAAAGAGGTAGCTAAAGTTAGGTTCATAAGTCTACATTTAGGCTTCTAGAGGTGGGATTTTCAAAATGTGTCACTCATGTATGCATGGTATGGACAATTTAGTGTTCTAAATGTGTGAAGAGAACATATGAGGATGCAGCCCATACAAACACAGAAATAATCCCCTGGAAAGAAACAATGTTAAAACATTATCAGTCAGGAACACTGGCTGATTTTTTTGTTCACTGTCAAGATGTTTTATCTTTCTACAGTCTCTTTCACTTTCGCATGAAGTTCATTACTGAAACTGCAGTAATCTCTAAATCATTAGGAAGGGCAATAAGTGCATCAGGTGTACATTCATTGGTCTTCTATTGCCAGACAGGGTAACAGCTAAGCAACAGGGATGTAACCACCATCATTAACAAGAATGAAACTTAGATCTTATCTAGTGCTTTACATCTGTAAATCTCAAAGTACATTACGGAGAAAGGGAAGTACCATCATTCCTCTATTTGTAAAAGGGGGAACACGGAGGAAGCGACTTGCCCAAGGTCACGTAGAAGGTTAGTGGCAAAGCCAAGAACAGAACCCATCTCTCTGGAGCCCTAGTCACTGCACCCAGAAAGCACTCAAACATGAAGAGTGATTTATATAACAAACGCCATAGAGCTTAGCTAGCCAGACTGCAGAGAAGCACAGGCATCCTCATAACCAATGTGTCACAGGCCGGAATTTGGAGTGAGCAACAGCACTGTAGAGTTAATAGGTTCTTTATTATAGGAACTTCTAATCAACATCAGGGACTACTGATATTAGACACACATTCACATCAACATCAGCAGACTAAAGGCCATTATTGCAAGAGGATCTGTATCAGCAGGGTACTAGAGTCCTATACTACTTTGTCTCTTAGAAACCATCCCAGTCCCATGTTCCAGAAGAGCTACAATTGCCCATCAGGAGAAAATATGAGACTTCTTTTCCACCTCCACAAGAAAATTCAGATGTAGCTGAAGATCAAACGCTACTAAGTCACTTAAGCATTTTTAAAAATCCCACCTCTAAATGCCTAAGTGTGGACTTAGGAGCCTAAATTTAGGTACCTTTTTTTTCAGCTCTTGGCTCAAGTCTGATATTTTGCTAACGTTGGCTTCATAGGGCCCCTCTTAAGTAAGGAAAGAGGAGCAGGCTTTGAAGCCAGGGCATCTGCCTTCGCAAGGAGAAAGGATCAAAGTAGAATCCTGTGCAGACTAATGTAGAGCCCTGCAGCAGATCTGAGATCCCATGGGTCTCACAGGACCCATTAGAGCTCCAAGTTGCAGCATAGATTCCAGGCCAGATTCTCAGGTACATGGTAAGTTGCTGACTGGAGTAGGATAGTACCTCAGATCAGTTTGCAATGAATCCTCTGTCAAATTAAAGTGCTGCATTGCCAAGTTCATGAGAGAACTGTTGTCTGGTCCTCCTTGCAGAGGACACTGGAATCAGGATGGATACTTGGATCTTGGGAGCATGGCAACCATATTTGCCCAATAGGATAAAATATACTCTCTAGTTTAGTCTCAGACGGGTAGCCGTGTTAGTTTGTAACTTTAAAAACGAGTAGTCCTGTGGCACCTTAGAGACTAACAAATATGTATGTATGTAGTATCATGCGCTTTCATGGACAAAACTCACTCTGTTCATCTGAGGAAGTGGTTTTGCCCACGAAAGCTCATGATACCATCTATATATTTTAGTTAGTCTCTAAGTTGCTATGGGACTATTTTAGTCTTGACAGCCTATGGGTTCTCTTGCATATTTACTCAGTCCAGTTATCTACTGTTATCAACTGTCTCTTGGAAACGCTGGAAAAGTGTGAGGGATTCTGTTCAATATCATCACAGGTCCACACTTATTGACCACCAGACGCAGAGGTGGTGAGAAGGCCTGACTCTGGTGACCTACAGTCCCCAGGACACTTGTCAAGAATTTGCCAGATGAGCTGCCAACATTCCGCCATTCTTCATAGCCATGCCCTTGGGCTTAGGTTACGCTCAGATCGTAGTATATCTGGGAAAGAATATCTGGCCCAGATCCACGTAGAAACACTAGAAATATCTGAAATGCTTTCTAAAGGAACAGCTATAGAAAAAGCCTGGTATGCTTAACTCATAAGATGATGATCTGAATCATCCGAAAGCTCCCATATTAGGATAGTGTGTGTTTTTCAGGGGGATATCACCAGAGCAGCCTGCTGAAATTAAGTTCATGAGAGACCTGATCAGCTCCTGCACGGTTCCTATCAAAAGAACCAAACTCCAGAAAGCTGGTTAGCAGAATTATTCAAGCTGGACTTGCCCACCTTTCTAGAGTCCGAATCATTCACCACAGATTCAACAAGAATTTGAGGCATGGACACAGACACACGACTTCACAGGATTCACAAAGTTTGCATATTTCCAGACTAGTCATCTCTACATTTGTCATGCAACATGAGCTTTCATTTTAAATGTTTCCATTGGACTTTTTCCAAAATACTAACACAGTATAATTATAAACCGCCTACGGGCTAACACACCCAATTCCTTCAGGCGGGAAATATTAGTACGGCCAAATCAACAAGATGTTCCATACATGGGAAAACAAAGGTTGGTTCTATAGTTAACCTGAATACACTGTGCTGAAGTATAATCCAGCTCCGCTCTCTTGTGTTACCCGTCCTGGTTTGCAATACCCTCTCTCCCTCAAAAAAGTTTAACAAATAGATACCAAATACATTTTTCAAAGGCCAAAATTATCCATTGATTAATGATTTTGGGAGCATGACTTGACACATTTTAAAGAGCCCTTTAGCTTGATTTTGAGGAGCAGCTTCCTAAAACCTGCATCTATTATTGCTACAGCAACAGGCAGCTGCTGCTGCTTTTTTTTTTTTTTTTTTTTTTTTTTTTTTTTACAGTTATGCAACATGACGCACACTGCTCCTCCCTCTTCCTACACCGCACCCCGCCACTGCCTGTATTGCAGTTGGCTCAGGGGGGGAAACAGCTCGCTTTCCTCCACCAACCAGGAGACAGAGAATGACGTACAAATCCAAAGTTCAGGTTCTCTAGGGAGGAAATATGTCTGTATATAAAAGATGCAGATGGCATTTCACTTTCAGAATCGACATGTAAGTGTCAGGAAATACCAACAGCTTCTCGGCACTCAAGAGCCCAGAAAATAGATGTGAAAACCCAAAGCTCTGGGATCAGCTGTCCCACATGGACTTGAATCAGCAAGGGCCATGGAGCTGAGACTAATCAGATTAATGACTATAGGAATTTGACATCAGAGGGGTGCAATGAATCTCCCAAAGCCTCCATTCCAAGTCCTCAGGGGCAGATTTACTTAAAATACATTTCCCCCTGTAAAATCAGAGACCAAACAGATTAGGGATGTCAACATGTAGACAACTACAGGATTATATGATAAAGCTGGGTTTATTGTTTAATCCTGTTGACTATACACATTCCCCCCCTGCTGCCTCTATATCACAGGCAGCAAGAGGAGAGGGGAGGCGTGAGCCAGTGTCTGTGAGGAGCTGGCTTTTAAGGGTGAAGGGGGCAAGTGGGAGCTGAGATGAGGGGAGAGCTAGCTTTTAAGCAGCTCTCTGAACGTGCCAGAGTGGCAGATCTGCCTTCCCCTCCCCTTTCTGCCTCTTACATGTGTGGGAAGCGCGGACCTCAAAGGGCCGCTTGCCGCTTGCTCCCCTGCCGGGGCCCGGCGGGAGCGCCGCTCAGCTGAGCGGCACAGCGCACCACGGAGGGAGGGGAAGGGGGGGCAGGGTGCCATGGGAGGGGAAGGGGCGGGGCTGGCCGGAAGGGGGTGGGAAGCAGAGCTGGGGTGGGGATCGGGGCTGTAGGGGAGGATGGGGGCCCAGAGGAATGGGGAGGAAGCAGCGCTGGCGGGGTGTCCAGGGGGCTGGCCAGCAGGAAGAGCAGGTGGAAGCAGAGCAGGAAGAGGGGGTGGAAAGAAGAGGAGGTGAGTGCTGTGCCCCTCAGCCGGGCCACCAGGCGAGCCAGCAGCGCAAGGGGCTGTTTGGGCTCCCCCGGGGTGGGAGGGGAAGGGAGGGCGGTGTACATCACCGCCCGGCCCCCCTCCCTCGCGGCAGCCTGGCTGAGCACGCAGCACTCAGCCAAGCACCACGGCGGGAGGGAAGGGGAAGGGGGGCAGGGAGAGACGGAGGGGAGAGAGGCAGGAGGAGGAGGAGAAGAGAAAGGGAGAGTGAGAGGCAGGAGGGGAGAAGAGAAAGAAAGAAACAGAGAGAGAGGCAGGAGGCGGAGGAGAGCTGGGGAGAGCGAGAGAGCTCAGGAAAGAAGACCTGAAAATCCCGTCTGATGATGGGCTAATTGGCTAGTTATAGAATAGTTGTATAACCATTAAAATGTGATGTGGTTACATGACTATTCAATTACACACTAATATCCCTAAAACAGATGTGACACTAGACTGAGCAGTCTATTGGGTTGTACTCTATGGGCAGCTCAGGCTGAGTGATGGTGAATGCCCTGGGTAACTGGAACATAGGCAGCATGAGGAACTGTCTATAGGTCTGCTTGTTCTAGGAAATATAGCACAAGGTGAAACTTGCTGTCGTGTACACGTTTATAGAATCAGATGCCCCTTAGCATCTCACCCAGATGCTGGGTAAAGGCTTTGCTGGCAGGTTCTGGAATGATGGGAAACAGGATTACTACGGGGAAAATTATTTGAAGCCATTAGAGTGGCCTGTTTTAGTGACAGAGGAAACAACTTGACGGGTCACTGATACCTATAGCCTCTTCCTCCTGTTCACTCTAGTGATGTTAGAATGTGTTTATGTAAATGTGTAATCGCTGAAATTTTCAGCAGTTAAACAATTACCGGGGGGGGGGAGGGGGAGGAAAAGAGGCAGCTCCCGCAGAGTCACCTGCCTCCCCACTGCCTTTGATGCAGAGGCAGCAGCGCAGGCGGGCTGCGTGTAACTGCGCGTTAACCGATAAGCCCAGGCTCTTTGGTTAACTGTGTACACATTCACATCTCTAGCCCATACATGGGCTATACTCAAAGCAGGTTCTTCATTGATTTCAGTTTGCGTTGGATCAAGCCTAGGGAGAGGAACTGGAAATATCAGGTAGCTGAGTCTAGAACAGGGCTCATTGTCCAAGGCAGCTCTTACCACTGGGCTCAGGAACAGCTTCACACAAGTACCAAGTAGGGATTTAAGCGACTAGTCGCAAAAGCTTATCGGATAGTCAACTTGTCCCCTCGACTAGTTGCTCCCTACCCCCGCTGCCTCTATCAGAGGCAGCAAGGTGGAGGAGCAGGAGCCGGTGGGGGGGGTAGGGGGATAATGGGGACAGGGCGTGAGCTCATGCCCAGTCCCAAATGCTGCATCTCTGCTTTTTCATACATTTAAAAATCAGAAGCGCAGCAGGGCGGGGAGGGGGGGACCCAGCGCATGACGGGACAGCTGATTCCTGGCTCGTGCTGGGTCGCCCCCCGTGCATTTTAGACTTTTTAATGCATTAAGAGCTGGCAAGCTCTTAATACATTTAAAAGGCAGAGACGCAGGGGTAGCAGCTCTAGGCTGGGAGCTAACCCTGCTACAGCTCCCCTGCTTATCGACTAGTCGATGGAAAATCCATCAACTAGTTGATTAAACTAAATTTAACATCCCTAGTACTAATCTGAGAAGAGAGAGGAAGACTTCCAGAGGAAGACTCCCTTGAAAGCAGGGCAGAGAGGAGTTCACACACAGTATTGTAAATATTTTGCTGTGCTGTTCGGCAAGCACCTCAGGAACAGTGAGGAGGAATCAACTCAAGCAAGCTCAGAAAGGCCTGGGGTGGGATACAATGCTGAACCATGTTTATACATGATTCTTGCAGTGAGAACTCCAGCATCCCATATCAAGATTTGTTGAAAGCAGCAGAATTTCCCCAACTCCAGCCTAAAGGAACATCTTTTTCAAACACAAAGTCCAACTATGTTCACTGTATGGCTCACACTACGAGTGGCCTTTAACCTCTCTTTCCCCTATCCACTTTCTCTCATGTCACCATGATCTCTGGCCAACCCTGAACTGAAAAATCTTTGGGTCAGCGACAATATCTCTGAATCAAATACATAGAATTGCAGGGCTGGAATGGACCTTGAGAAGTCATCTAGTCCAAGCCCTCAGCAGTTTGGCAGGACCAAGTAAACCTAGACCATCCCTGACAGGTGTTTGTCCAACCCAGTGTTTCTCAAACTGTGCTCTGCGGAGCCCGACATCTCCAGGGGCTCCGCGAGGTTGACAAACTGGAAACGTCGATAGGTACAACACATACAATCAGTGGACCACTGAGGCACCGCATACATTTTTACGCATGTAAAGGGCTCCGGAGTCCAAAAAGTTTCAGAACCGCTGATCTATCTATGCTTAGAAACCTCTGGGGTTGGGGATTCCATAACTTCCTGTGCAAGTCTATTCCAGTACTTAACTATTCTTATAGTTAGAAAGATTTTCCTAATATCTAAATCTGAATCTCCCTTGCTTGCAGATTAAGCCCATTACTTCTTGTCCTGCCTTCAGTGGACAGAGAACTGACCACTATCCTCTTTATAACAGCCTTTAACATAGTTGAAGACTACACATGTCTTTTTTTAAACCTTTCCACATAAGTCAGGTTTACTAAACTTTTTATCATTCCTCTTGCTCTCAAGACCCTCTTCTATTTGTTCACATCTTTCTTAAAGAGCAGCACCCAGAACTGGAGATAATACTCCACCTCATGTCTCACCAGTATTCAGGGACAATTACTTCCAGTGTCTTACATATGGCACTCCTGTTATTAGACCCTAAAAACAGAATGGATCACAAATTGAAATATGAATAAATATGCAAATGCAAAACTAATTCTAACATACAGATCTTTCGCTGGACTACTACTGTTGAGTCATTTATTCTCCATTTTAATGCTGTGTATTTGATTTTCCTTCCTAAGCATAATACATTACACTTTTCTTCATTCTTATAGATTCATCTTATAGATTTCAGACCAATTGACCAATTTCTCAAGCTCGTACTGAATTCTAATCCTGCCCTTCAAAGTGCTTGCAACCCCTCCCAGTTTGGTATCTTATGCAAGTTTAATAAGCACACTCTCCACTCCATTATCCAAGTCATTAATAAAGATATAAACTAGTACTGGATCCAGGACAGAAACATGCTGGACCCCACTACATCCCCCCCCAGTTTGATAACACACCACACCATTTTTGCATCCCCCACTTTCAGTAGCTCTCAACCTTTCCAGAATACAGTACCTCATTCAGGAGTTTGATTTGTCTTGGGGACCCCCACGTTTCACCTCACTTTAAAACTACTTGGTTACAGAATCAGATAAAAATAAAAAAGTATCCACACTCTTACTTACTTGATTTCTCATTTTTAACTTATGTTTTTAAAATGAATTGATTGGAATATAAATATTATACTTATATTTCAGTATGTCGTATATACAGCAGTATAAAGTCAGTGTCTGTATGAAATTCTAGTTTGTACTAACTTTGCTAGTTCTTTTTATTTAGCCTATTGTAAAATTAGGCAAATATCTGGATGAATTCACATACCCCCTGGAAGATTTCTGCGAACCCTCAGGGGTATGTGTACTCCTGGCTGACAATCACTGATCTAAACAACATCGCCTTAGTTTGCTTAGGAGAATGTCATGGGGGACAGCAATAAGATTTATTAAAATCAAGATATACCCTGTCCATAAGAACCCTTCCACCCATTAGCATGATTTGTTCTTGATTATTGGCTATTACTTATAACCTTAGATGCTTACAAACTGATTGTTTAATAATTTATTCCAGCATCTTTACAGCTATAGATGTTAGGCTGACTGATCTACAATTCCCCAGATCCTCTTTATTTCCCCTTTTAAAGATACATACTGTTTATCCTTTTCCAGTCCTCTGGGACCTCACATAAGTTCTCAAAGGTAATTGCAAACAATTCCAAAACTGCTTCAACTTGTTTTTCAAGTGACTTAGGATGAATTTTATCAGGCCCTGAAAAATGACTTAAATATATTCAACTTATCTAAATATTCTTTTACTTATTCTTTCCCTATTCCTTTCCCATCATTGTTAACTGTTGTTATCTGGTCATAATTTACCTTTTTAGTGAAGACTGAAACAAAATAGGGATTAAATACATCAGCCTTCTTTATTAGCTCTCCTTCCCTACTAAAGAGAGGGCCTCCAGTTTCCTTAGTCTTCTCTTGCTCATGCCTATAAATAAAATAATAAGCTACAGCTGGAATCAAATCCAAATCAAAACTCCAGAACTGAACTTCCCCAAACTTAAGGGGATTCAAACTTCAGAAGTGAATTTTGCAGTTCAGGTCAATCTCTAAGGATAGATTCTGCTTTAGCAATATTAACACATGGTTAGCTCTATGCAAGATTCAAAGGTTAAGACTATTCCTGTCCCAAAGCACTTTCAGTGTATTAGTGCATTGGTAGGGATGTTAAAATTCGTGTATTTTTGGAAACATGTAACCACTGACATTTTCAGTAGTTACACGTTTACATGGGGGGGGGAGGGAAAGAGGCAGGAGTTGTGCTTGCAGGGAGCCAGCTGCCTTTAGGCTGGCTCCCACGAGCACCAGCACCTGCCTGCTCTCCTTTCCCCCATGCTACTGCATCTGTATCGGGGGCAGGCAGCTCCGCAGGAGACGACGTTCACAGGGAGCTGGCTTTTAAGCTGGCTCTCCATGCTCACCAGCTCCCCCGCATGCTGCTGCCTCTAATACAGAAGCAGCAGTGCAAGGGAGGGGCTGCATATAGCTGTGAGGGTTAACCATTGAGTCCAGGCTCATTGGTTAACCATGTACCCGAGTACATGTTCACATCCTTACCACTGAGATAATCAGCTGGAGGCACTACGCAAAGAAATAATCATTATCATCAAGTGCTGGATTGGCCAGGAATTCCAGATCTTTGTCTGGGGAAACACCGATTACATAGAAAAGAAAATATAGCTCTATTGCAATCAATTAATAATTCACTGAGAAAAGGGTGCTACCCACCAAGTTGGTCCTCCAATGTGGGTTAGCTCACTTTGACAGGTGAATGGGGAGAGTTAGAGTCTCTTAGTACATTCTTACAGTATCCATGATCTCACACCTGTGACCCGCTATTCATACAGACAATAGAGCCGTGGTGTCCAACCAGTTCTGGAGCAGTAGCCACTATAGCAGCTACTGCTACAGTGAATTAGCCACACTCAACCGGCCAAATATGTGGCTAGCGGCTAGCATGTTGGACACCACGGCACTGGAGTAATGCTCGGGCTGACTACAGATATAAAAGGCTAATGGTTATTGGTTACACTGTATCTGTTCCTCATAGGCTCATGCTATAGCATAGCACCAGACACACAAGAGCGTCACACGTGGTTCTGTGGCTTTAAAGTGCTGTTCTAAACTGGAAAGGACTCTAAAAATGACATTGTGTGGCTTCTGGCTCTGCGTCTTGCTGATTTCAGATCAAATGTGCTCATTCTCTTAAAAAATACCAAAACTTGAATTGAACTGCCAGACCTTCAAACCCATGCTGAGATGCAAGAGCCAAGCTGGGTTCTTTTTCTTAAGCACGGTCATCTGTTTACATAAAAACAAACAATGTGAGGAAACAACACGGGCACACTTGGATTTCAATTAACCATGCCTACTAAATCTCTGAGGGGTAGCTGTGTTAGTCTGTAACTTTAAAAACGAGTAGTCCTATGGTACCTTGGAGACTAACCGAAATATATAGAACCATGAGCTTTCATGGGTAAAACCCACTTCATCCAGGCCTGCCCTTAGGGCAAAGTGAGCAAGTTGGTTGCCCTGGGGCCCTGCACTTTCAGGGCCCCATGCTGCCCAACAACCGCCTGCCTGGTCGCTCACTCACTGCCCTGGCTGGAAGCTGCCCAGTGGTGTGGTGCAGCCAACCACAGAGACAAACGTTGCCAGCCCCAGACCCCACTCCCTCAGGTACCGGGGGGAGGCTCTGGCCTCCGCCCCTCTAAAGGGGAAGAGACAGAGACGACCACCAGCCCATCCTGTGAGTGCTCGCAACAGAGAGCATGCCCCGACCAGGCAGAAGACATTTCCAGTCTGGGATCATTCTTGCCTAGGGGGATTCCCTGGTCAGAGTGAGGGGAAGAAAAACCCTGCTCCATTGAGAGAATTCCCCCTCCTCCTCCCCATATTCTGTAACATGATTGGGGGAGGGGTCCTCTCATGTAAGGGACAGGAACAGGGACGAGAGACCGCTGGGTCTCACGCATGGAGTAAACGTACGCCAGCTTACTGAAACATGGAATTGACACAGTCATCTTCAACCGTACTGAAAATGGTCTCAAGTAGCAGAAAATTGTACAGTAACCTCCTAAACGGAAACATTTATCTTCAATAAGAGATGCCAGGAGTACTGACCGGATGACGCCAGGTCTCTAATTCAAGGTGGGAGTCTCGGAAGGTTTGTACTAATGGACACTGTGAGCTTCTATTGGAAGTTTTATGTTAGTGTATAATGATATCATAGTGAACAGTAAAAGCATGGCAGATGACATTGGGGCTGGGCCCCGCTGTCTGCCATGGGCTCTGCAAACACTTTGGCCGGGCATGACTTCATCAGATGAATTGGAGTGGAAATACCAGAAACCAAGATTATATATAGCAAAAATAGTATCTGACAATCGTAGGACCAGTGTTAATGAGGCTAATTAAGTGGGCTGGATGTGTCCTATTCATAGCTTTTGATATGGAAATGCATATGTTAAAGGCAGGAGGAATTGGCTTTGTAATGCACCAATCAGTTAACGTCTTTGTTCAAGCCTAGTGTAATGGTGTCAAATCTGTAGATGAATTCCAGTTCTGCAGATTCTCTCTGTAATTGGTAATGACTTACCGACTAATTGTAATTACCTACTATAAAAAACACCCACAAACATGCCAGGCCTAGCTACATAAACGCTGCTGCATTGCCAATGTCTGAACACTTCTAAACCAGAACATGGACAGCAATACTAGAGAGCTCACACACTATTCAAATGGATGCTATCCTATTCCTATGAATGACAGGTACCAGCAACAGTTTCTGAAGGCTTGATTACACCTGTGCAGCCCTAGTGGCCTTTAGCAGGTTTGCAAACTGATTGGAACATAATAAACGGTTCCCCTGATAATGCACAATAGAATCCAATTCACCCATTCCAATTGGACTAACTCAAGTAAAAAGTAGGGATGTTAAAATGCAGGGGAGGAGGGTGTTTGATAAACATGTAACTGCTGAAATTTTCAATGTTTACACGGTGGGGGGAGCTGCCTTCTCCCACTGTATTAGAGGCAGCAGTGTGGGGGGAGGCAGGTGGTAGCCAGCTTTTAAAACAGTTCCCCGTGAGTACCAGCTCCTTTCCACCTGCTTGTCCTCTCTCCCCTTCCCTCCCCTCCCCTCGCAATGCAGCCAGAGGCTTTTAAACTGGTACTCTGCACATACTGGCTCCTGCCTGCAGTATACAGTATAGAGAGGCAGGATGGATTATCACCTTGTAGTGGTGGAGAGGCTTGTGTGTTCCAATGACCCCTGAGAGCGATGCTGCCTGGAGTCATGTACTCCCTTATGGTCACCCGTGGCAGAATGGTCAAAGGTGAGGCTCCATCCAAAGTGTGATCCAAAAAGTCCTCAACGGCAGAGCAAATGGAGGATAACTGCACAATGGCGTTGAAATTGTTGTGTAATGTTCCAGCAGCTGTGAAGGTGGATAAAGGCTGCAGCAGATAGAGGATCTCCAATCATTGTGGTGTCCATACCATTGGTTTCAAGCCCTCTATCTGTCAAGGACAGTGTGGTGACTGTTGTGCACCAGTCTCCCCACTTTAGAAGTAGTCCTGCACAGGCATCTTCCGTATTTTGGAAAAACAACACCTGCATAAGTCAAAAGTCCAGTGGCGATCGGTGACAGGAACAGGACAGTGAGATCCAGAAGTTCCTAATCACAGACCAACACACAGGCAGTGTGTGTGTGATTCAGCCGTGTTGCTCAAAGACTGAAGCAGGTCAAGCATCTCGGCTGCTGCACCCATGACTGAGCAGTCCTCTTTAGGACCCAGTTTGCTCTCCCCACATAGGAAGGGGATTAGAAAAAGTGCCCTAAAAATAGTCGTCTCTCTTCTCCTCCTGGCTGGATAGCCACACCCAGCAGAATCACCACCCTAGCCATCAAAAATGTAAGAAGCTATTCAACTTTGGAACCTGGAGCATACATACCCTGATGGACAACTCAGACGGTGACCAACCAGAGTGACATACAGCTATCATTGCTTGTGAATTGAATCAGATTAACATCAATATTGCTGCCTTGTCCGAAACTAGAAGAGCTGATGAAGGACAGGTGAGGGAGGAGAAAGGAGGATACACCTACTTCTAGAAGGGAAAATCTTTAGATCAATCTCAATTGTATGGAGTAGGCTTTGCTATTAAGAACAACCTTGTAAGGTGCCTCTCTGAGCTGCCAGTAGGCATCAATGAGTGGCTTATGACACTCCAATTGAGGCTCACCAAAAACCAACAGGTAACTATTATGAGTACCTATGCGCCAACAATGGACACTGATGAGGATGTAAAGGAAGATTTCTATTCGCAGCTGGGAAACCATTTTATTGGAGACCCCCTAATGAAGATAAGATCATTCTTCTGGGGAATTTCAGTGCACGTGCTGGATGAGACTCAGACGTGTGGAAAGGAACAATCGGAAAAGAAGGATTTGGCAAAAGCAACTCAAATAGAATCCTGCTCCTGACAAAGCGAGCTGAACATGAACTTATCACAAACACGTTTTTTCAACAAAAGGACAAAGTTCAAAACTTCTTGGAGACACCCATGTTCTCGACTACGTCACAGTTTGTGTTCGAGATCGTAGTGATGTACTTCTCACAAGAGCAATGACAAGTGCTGATGATTGATGAACTGGTCATCACCTCATTCGATCCACAATGAAAATTAAGATCACCCCCAAATGGAGGCTGCAAAAGAAACAGATCAGGCACAAACTGAAGGTTCAAGATCTGAAGGACCCCATTAAATTTGACCACTTCCAAACAATCTTAGAAGAAAAGTTTCCATCCATGAAAGAAACTGAGGAACATTGGAACCAGCTGAAAGCAGTAATCACCCATATCTGTGAGGAAACCATTGGCTACCACATCAGACAGCATCAGGACTGGTTTGATGAGAAAGATGTTGAAATCGAGCAGCTCATCAATGAGAAAAAAATAGCATTTCGTGCTTGGCAGCATGATATAAATTGCAAGAAAAAGAGAGAAAACAATGTTAAGGTGAAGGCGGAAGTCCAACAAATTCAGAGAACTCAAGAACCAATGGTGGACTTAGAAAGCGCAAGAACGCCAACATTTTGTGGATACCCATAATACACGTGGTTTCTTTAGTGCTATTAAGGCTGTTTATGGGCCAGTAAGATTTCCAGCACATCTATTGTGGAATTCCAGTATGCTGATGACAATGTCGTTTTTGCCCACTTTGAGAAAGATCTTCAGGCTATCTTGAATGTGCTTATGCATATCTTGGTCTCACCCTCAACATCAAGAAAACCAAAGTGCTCCATCGGCCCTCTCCAAATGAGGTACCATATGCCACATTTATTAAAATCAACAGAGAGGCACTGGAGGATGTTGATCATTCTCTCTAGCTTGGAAGTTATCTTTCATCCAAGGCAGATATTGATGGAGAAATCCAACATCATCTGAGCTGTGCCAGCACGGCCTTTGCTTGTATATGGCACAGGGTTTTTGAAGATCATGATATTTGAACAGACACCAAACTTCTTGTCTATCAAGCCATCATGCTCCCAACACTATTGTATGGGTGTGAAACCTGGACAACCTAGACATCACTTGAAAGTCCTTGGGAGGTATCACCAATGCTGCCTCTGCAAGATCTTGAAGATCAAATGGGAAGACAGGTGCACTAACATCAGTGTTCTGGAAGAAGCAAAGACTACCAGTATTGAGACAATGATCATCCATCAGCAACTTTGCTGTACTGGTCACGTTGTTCGAATGCCAGACCATCGCCTCCCAAAACAAGTCCTTTTTTCTCAGCTGAAAGAAGGATACCATAACGCGAGAGGACAACAGAAGCATTATAAGGACTTGCTAAAGGATAACTTAAAGAAGTGCAACATTGACATTGACACTTGGGAGGCACTCGCCCAGGATCACTCAAAATGGAGAAAAGTCCTATGTAATGGCTCCCTGCATTTTGAATTTGCCTGCTGACATGTTGAAGAGAAGAGGCTCAGGAGGAAGGAGAGACTGGCTTCTAGTCATGGTCAACAGCCTCTTGCTGTACATAGAAACATCTGTCCTCACGGTAATAGAACTTGTCGTTCAAGGATCGGCCTTATCAGCTACCTGAGGGTCCATAACTCCCATGGAAGATGATCACTCTCAGCAACAAGTGATTGCCCATCATCACAGAGGCAGCAATGCAGGGGGTGAGGGAGGGCAGATAGCTCCCTGGGAGCCAGTGTTCACAGGGAGCCTGCTTAAAAGCTGGCTTCCTGCAAGCTAGGCTCCTGGTACAAAGGCAGCAGCATGGGGGAGAGGGAGGCCTTACGTATAACTGTGAAGGTTATCCGATGAGCCCAGGCTCATTGGTTAACCATTTAAACGTGCACCTTGTCACATACCTAGTATAAAGCAGGAAAACATTTCATTTTTATTCCTAAACTCAACAGATTTATATCCACAGGCAGGATCAGTGCAATGAGAAGGTGTCATTTTTTTATATCATCACTTTTCAGTACAAGCCATATGTAAGTAACAAAAATGTGTGAGCTTTTAATCTCAAAGAGCAGCCCAGTTTGTGAGAAACTGTGCAGACCACATAATGACATAAAACCTGCCCTGAAGAGTTTGCAATCTGATGGTGCAAACTATGTCTGTACAGCACCTAGCACAATGCAGCCCCATTCTAGGTTGGTACGTAAGCATAGTAAATATGATTAACAACAGTAACTGTGGACATAAGTTAATAAGTGATAGTTATAGGCAGTAGGTGGAGGAAATAGAAAGCCAGGCAAACAATGGGTTACCAAAGATCAAAGAGGTTCTTAATTATTATGGATGCATCCTCTTCTATACATTCCCCCTCTATTTGTGTACACCATGCTGGCACAGTCTAGGTCTTCCTGCTCCTCCTCACTACACAAGCAGCTCTTTCACTTAAGCACAGCAGAGCTGGACAGAATATTATTTCTTTTTCTCAACAAAAATATTTCAACAAAAACATTTTTGTCATTTCCATTGAAGGGGAATTTTTCATTTTTGATTTAAAATTGGCAGATGAATTTTTGAAATATCAACTGCAGAAAACCAAAACATTTTCAACAAAAATGGACATCTTTTGCAAACACTTGTCAAAAGAAGCCATTTTTTGTTTAAAAATACATTAGGGGCCTGTGCTTCCTGCTCGCTAAGTTCACCAATCCCCCCCTCTCTGGGAATAGGCAGCCCCCGATCTACCCTCTTCCCAGGCCACATCAACTTTGGCTCTCCCCCACACACTCCCAGCAGTTGGTCAGGGCCGAGGCTGCACCAGCCCTGGCTCTACCCCCTTCCCCTCCCATCCGTGCCAGTCCAGGCTCCTCACGAGGGCAGAGGACATGCCAGACCCCGCTCTCCCCCCCCCCTTTGCTGAGAGTGGGGGGCAGATGGACTGAGGCCTCGCTAGCCCTGGCTCTCTCCCCTGACCACTGGAGGAGGGGGCCAGAACAAGGCCTCACCAGACCCTGTGCTCCCCCCTCCTGCTGCCGGGTAGGGGGCCAAGGAGCATTCCCCCCAGAGCACCAGGGAGTGGGGAAGAAGGGGGCCGCAGTGCACCAGCCCTGGCTCCAGAGCACTGGATAAAGGGGGGGGAGGGAGGGGGGATGAGGCAGGCAGGCAGCAGAATTTTGTGATGTCACTGTCATCCTCCAGATTTTTTTTTTAATATATAGAGAGAGTTTGATCATCTCTATAGAGGTTACATAAGAGCCAGCTATGACTGTTGTAATCAGATGGCCATGGTCAGGTGTGCTAAGCCTAGGGAGGTGCATACCCATACTGACTGAAGTCCAATCACAGGATCAGGGCAAGACGACAACTTTTTTTTTTTTTTTTTTAACTAACTCACATTAACATTAGGTTAGAGGGGTAGCCGAATTAGTCTGTAACAGGAAAAACTTAACACACAGTCTGGTAGCACTTTAAAGACTAACAAAATACACAGATGAACCTTACGGTTTGTGAAACACGCCTTTGTGAAAACAAGGTGCCCTGCAATCAGCATGCATCCCACAAAAGAGATCTTGTGGCAGCTGCTCAGGACACAGACACCTCGTGGGAACGGAAGGGCCGGTTCTTTCCTGGGCATTACCACAGGCAGCACTCAGCACTGTTACTAGCGACGGATGCTCGCAATGCCAGGCAGGGCACTGGTGGGGTTACATTTTAAGGCCAGAAGAACTATTACGATCGCCTGGTCTGAGCCTAACCCGGGCCCGCCTCCTGCCATTTCTGCAGCACGCCAGTAACCTCGGGCTGAGCTAGACCACCACGCCGCTCCCGGAGAGCCCAGAGGCTTGCAGGGGCGGTAGCCCCCAGCACAGGCCCCAGCCATCGCTCCAAGCAGGGCTGCAGCTTCCCGCCGCGCTCTGTGCCGGGGGCGGCCGCGCACCGGGAAGGGCGCACAGGCGCGTTTCCATGGCCCGCCTGCCCAGCCTGCCCAGGAGGCAGGTGGCACCAGGCCGAGAGAGGGGAGCGGGCGGGGGACGCTGGGCGGGGAACCCCCCCCCCCGACCCTGGGCATCGCTCCGGCCGCCCTGCTGGGCTGCAGCAGCCCCGGGAAGGCGCCCGCTGCGGAGCCTCCCCCGCCACGCGCGCCCGGCCGGGCTGCGGGGACACTCACCGCGCGCCGCTCCGGGGCCCGGGCCCAGCCCCTCAGAAGGCGGCAGCCGCCCGGCGACGGGGAGGGGCCGCTTCCTCCGCGCGCGCCGCTTACCAGAGGCAGCGGCCGCTCTGTGCGGCGGGGCGGGGCGAGCGGGCGCCCGGAGGCAGGGACCTGCCAGCGCCTGGGCGGGGCGGGGGAGTCCCGGGCCGGTGAGTGCGGGGGAGGGGCTATTTTCTTACACCCCCCGCGCGGGGCCCTTGCACCGCGTGCCCCGAGCCGCGCTCGCCAGTTCCCCGGGCAGCCCCCCCCTTGGGTAAAGCCCCGGCCCTGCCCGCGGGGAGGAGCCGGGCTGCGGGCTGGGCCCACTCTGGCCAGACACCGCACGCCGCGGCGGCAGCAGGGTCCCGCCCAGACACGACTCACCGCGCCCAGGAATCCCCAGTGCACTGACGGGCGCCACGTCCCGCTCGCGGTCTCTGGGGGGGACACAAGCGCCTGCCCGGCTGCCGGCCCAGGAGGGGCAGGCCCCGCAGCAGGACATCGAGTCCAAGCCCCACCTGAAGCATCCCCTGGCGGCCGCTGAGCAAGAGGGACGAGATGCTGCCCAGCCCCAGCGGCTGAAAAGGTGGAATGAGACCTGCAGTTCCAGAGCGGACCCCGCTCTTGCGCAGCAGCCGCAGTCTGGGCCCGGGGAGGGTTTTTTCGTGACCCAGGCTACATTTCACCTTGAAAATTAACTATGGGCACCTGACCCATGCTGGGCCAAGCTGGAAAGGCTTCTGACAAAGGAGGGGCCCAGACCCAGCAGCTGCCAGCGCTGGGCCATACCCAAGACCGGGGCCGTGGCCCTGTGTGCCGGGGACCCAGTGCCTCCTCAGAAAGGATCTGGGGAGCCTGTTGGAGAGTCCTGGTGGTCTGAACCAGGAGGGCAGACCCTGGCACTTCTCCGAGCCTCCTGCAGCAACAGGTACCTGCAGCAGGGCTTTGCAGAGAGCAAGGTGCTTGGGGCTGCTGCACAGCAGGTACCTCCCTGCTGTGTTCTCCCGGGTGGGCCCTGCCCAGGTACTAGGCTTGGCACAGTGTTGCAGAGTGGGAGTTACTAGGCAGCTCCCAGCATTGCCATGGAAAGCCTCAGTGGCTGTATGATACATCCCCACTGCTGTCCCACCTGGGCCAAGGATCTCTGGGAAGTGCTAGAACCTCCCTCAGCCCCACAGCACAGGAACTCGCCTATTGGACAAGGATGTGGATATCTCCACTTGTTAGCTCCTGCGTGGGGTGGGTCCATAGTTGTGAGGCTGCCAGGCTTCTGCCTTGGGCATGGCGAGGGAGTTGGCAGCCGCCGGTATCTGCTCAGAACCAGACACCCAGAACCCTCTCCCCACCCCCTTGACATGGGTGGAAACCCCCAAGCGGTTTGGTTTTCCCCACTTACAGCAGCTGAGAGACAGCTTAATGCCCCCTCACTGAAAATCCTCCCTCACCATGGCCACACATGCCCCATGCCATAAAAGGGCCTTCTCCAATCATGGCCTCACACATGACTGACTGTATCATGTCACATCCCCACCCATCTCTGCCCAGAAAGGACCTTTCCCCTCCCCTCAGTCCTCTCCCCCTCCCTCCCCCATCCTGCTCCCTTCACAGTGATGTTACAAACTTCTCTCTATCCTTTTACCTGAGCCACTCCTGAACTCAAAGCACTTGGAAAGGTCCTCCTCTCTCGCTTGGTTCCTTTTCACTCTCTGAAAAAGGGGCCCGCTGAATGGGTCGGGTGATTAAATAAGGCTGCCTCTTAGGGATGAGACAGTAATATGTTGCAAAAGGCATACACCGCAAAATATTTCCTCTTCCTGGGGTGTTCTTTCAGATAAATGGAAAGTGAAAGCAAAAGCTACTGCCACCCTGAACTCCTGGTTGGGGGCTCCTGCCTTTTCAGGGAGGTCTCTTCCTCCTCCAGATGCACGTAGTCAGCCTGCCTGTGGATGCAAGGAGTGTAGCCTTCCTGTACTGGGTCCTTTTCAGGCTAGGACTAGCTGTTTCCTGAAGTGGAAAAACCAGAATCTTTGTCAGACTCATTATTTGCTTTATAGTAATGCTCAGAGTCTCATTATGCTAGCTGCTGTACAGACATGGGGAGACAACTCTTATCACTGTTATAATCTAAAACAGACAAGGCAACGGGGGGCAGAGGGGGAAGACAACTGTGTTGCACAGAGAGGTGAAGTAAATTGCCCATGGTCACACAGCAGGTCCTTTGCAAAGCTAGGAATATAACTCAGATCTTGACTCCCAATCCAGTGCCTTAATGAGAGACCACTTTCCTCTCTATCCATCCTCCTTTTGAACAACAAGAGTTAGGCCCTCTACAAGCCAGATATAATCTTCTGGGACACTAGAGAGCTCTCTTCCAGGGCAATTGTAGCTGTCTCCACAGTGGGGTAAATACCAGAAGAGCCAGTCAGAACAGAGAGGGTCAGAGCATTTGACAACAGCTTACAAGGATCTATCATCTCTCTATATTGAGTAGGACAGAGCTTTATTTCCTCCTCTGCCACCTGGAGAACAGAAGTGATGGCATCCGTCTGTGGAGAAAGAGCTGTGGAACAGTGATCTAGTCAGCAGAAAGCCAATGTGTCCCATCAGCCCTTCCCAGCCTGATCGCCATAGCAGAGCATTCTTGTATTCTCCAAAACATGGCTCATTTACTTACTATAAGGAAGAATAGACTTTTGCAAGTAGTTTTACTTTCAACATCAAGGATTTCCCCAGCTGGGATTCTGCTAACAAGCTGTAAATGTCCTGATTGGTAAACAAGGTAATGATGAGTTCTGGTGACTCACTTAGTGATATGCTCAGTCAGCGGTGTCATTGGGATTAGAAGTTAACTTTCTTTATGCTCCCAGCCCCTTTGCTCCAACCTTCTACCACTGTGGTCACCAACCAGCCGATCGCGATCAACTGGTCGATCGAGAGGGCTCGACCAGTCGATTTCGAGGTGTTCAGGGCCCCCCATTTCCCCCATCCCCAAGAAGCCCCACTACCTACCTCCAGCGAAAATGGAGGTAGTGCCGGCTTCCTGTGAGGTGGATGGAAGTCCTGCAGCTGCGTGCCACTTCTGAGGGTTCCGGAAGTGCGCTAGCTGCTCCCCTCCCACAAGTCTGTGGCATGCCAGAATTTGCTGGGGTTGGGGGGTCCCCAGAGGAGGTGCGCGCTGGGGCTTCCCTCCTCTGCAGGAAGGGGAGTTGGCCCTGGAGGAGGCATGTGCAGGGGCTTCCCTCCCCTGCGGGGTGGGGGTGGGAGTCCTGGGAGGAGACTGGTGCAGGGGACTCCCTGACCCCACTGGTACCCTGTCCCCTGCTGCAGAACCCTGTCCCCTCCCCCCAGCACCCTGTCCCCTGCCCCCACTGGTACCCTGTCCCCTGCTGCAGAACCCTGTCCCCTCTCCCCTGTGCCCTGCTGCAGAACCCTGCCCCCACCCCAGCACTCTGTCCCTTCCCCCAGCACCCACTAGCACCTTTCCCCAGTACCATGTCCCCTGCTCCCACCAGCACAGTTGGGGCCACATTAGTGAGGCTTGGGGGGTTTTTGGGAGGAGTTTTTTTTGCATCTCCCTTGTGTGGCCCCAGCTGATTTTTCTGTGGGTCAGTAATCCCTTGACTCAAAACAGGTTCCCTGCCCTTCTCATAAATAAAGACAATGCAGAAACTTTTTGTGTTCGACATAGTATTTTATTTAAAAATGAAGCCTGGCCAACAACCCCCCAACTGGGGCCAAGCCCCCATCTGGCTGCAGCATTATAACACTCCTGCACTATTCTAACACTCCCAGAGGGCAGCATTATAACACTCCCAGGCCCTAAATCTGAGCCTATCATACACTGGAACTCCCTGCCCTGAGCCCCTCACATACCCCAACCCAAATTCCTGCACCATCACAGCCACAAGCCTGTGGCTTGCTTAGAACCGCAACCCTCCATCTGACCCCAACACTCCCCAGCCTGGAGCCCCCTCCCTGAGCCAGCATCCCCTTCTCCACCTCCTCTTGCATCCAAATTTCCTCCCAGAGCTTGCACCTCTCACCCCTTCCCACACCCAAATCCCTCCTTCCCGCCCCAGAGCCCACACCCTGTCTCAACCCAGTGAGGGTACGGCTAGACTGCAGGAGTTTTTCCAGGATTCCACAGATATCCTGGAAAAACTCTTCCGCATCCAGGGATGCATTTGTTCTGCTGCTTTTTTTGTGGAAGAACAAATATGCTCTTTTGGTAACCCCTATATTCCTTGTTCTTTTGGGAATCCCCAAAAGAAGGGGTTTTTCTAACATTTGGTCCAGTCTAGACAGGCCACATGTTGAAAAAACCTCTTCCTACATAAGAATTAGAAAAAAAAATGGCAGTGTAGAGTGTATAAGGGCTAGGGATGGAGAGGAGGAGAATAGAGAGGGCGGGGCTTCAAGGAAGGGGTGGGGTCTTGGGGGAAGGATGAGGCGGTAGATATTTGTTTGTTCTGAGATTTAAAAAGCTATCTTGGGTGTAAAAAGGTTGGAGACCACTGCTCTACCACATGGGCTCATTCATTAAGGGAACATGACCTGCAAGTTGGGGCCAAAGGCTGTTCTTTTCAAACAGGTGAGACTCAGACTGTAAGGCTCTCCCTGCTGGAGGCAAAGCGACTACTCCAGGGGTGGGCAATAATTTTGGAAGGGGGGGCCACTTCACAAATTTCGGAAGTGGCTGCAGGCGGAAGGGGTGGGGCGAGAACTACCCTGCAAGGAGCTTTGCTTAGCGTGGGGTCCCTGCCCCCCCGACTTCTGGCCAATGGAAGGGACCTGGAGCAATTGGGAAGGTGCTGGGGGCGAGCCTCCTCCCAGGCAGCTCCCAGGCAATGGGCCAGTGGGACCAAGAACTGCAAGCCCTTTCAATTGCTTCTATTTGAAGGGCTTGTGCCTGCCAGGTGGCTGCCAGGCAATGCAGCCACCCAACAAGCTTGAGCCCTTTAAATAGAAGCAGTTGAAAGGGCTCGCGCATCTCCGGCTCCCAGGCAATGCGCTGGGGCAGGGGTCAGCAACCTTTCAGATGTGGAGTGCTGAGATTTGACTTATTCGTCTCTATGTACTGGTCCAAGTGCTGCTGATACTTTTTAAAGTCAATAATAATCCTACTCACAGCAGCTTCATTAATAAACAAATCAAGATGCATCTTTTATCTTTTAGTGCAGGGGTTGGCAACCTTTCAGAAGTGACATACTGAGATTTAACTTATTCACAGACTGATGTGCTGGGGGATGGAGGAGGGAAGGGAGGCAAGGGCAGGCTGGGTACGGTGGCCTTATTTTCTGAACCTGCTGCAGCTAATGAGAACAGTTTAATTTAAATTATGAAACAAATTAAGTGTTTTAACATTCTCATGTTAGTTTATCAAACTTAATTTTAAATCAAGTAAAACATTATGTCCAACACAAAAGGTTTCAATGTTTTCTTTATGGCAGGTGTGGAGAACTCTTTTTGGGTTGGGGGTCACCGACCCACAGAAAAATCAGTTGGGGACTACACAAGTGAAAAGCAAAAAAACTCTTCCAAACCCCCCCTACGTTCACTGCTGTGGCCTCAACTGAGACACCTCACTCCTCTGGTGCCCCAGCCTCATGGGGTGAGGGGAAAGGGGGGCAGGCAGGCAGGACTGAGGTTCAGGGTTTCCCATAGACCAGATTTACTTTTCTGGGGTTCTGGAGTTAGTAGATCTTATGGACCCCCTTAGGCTCTGGCGTAGGGACAAAAATGAGGGATTCCATGTGTGGGACAGAGCGGCCAGCAAGTGGGATATGGATGGGGTGCAGGATCTGGGAGGGAGGTGGGGTGCAGAAGCAGGTTGGGAGTAAGGTGTCTGGCCAGGTAGAGGGAGCAGGAACAAGGGAGGGTGCAGTGTGTGGCCAGGAGAGAGGGTGCAGGAGCAATGTGGATGAAGGAGCAGGGTGGGGTGTCTAGCTAGGAGGGAGGGTGCAGAAACAAGGGAGGCTGTAGGACCAAGCTGGGGGTGCTGGGTCTTGGGGAGCGGGGAGAGGAGGGAAGTAAGGGAATTGGGGTGGGGGAGGGGTCTGGGCACGATGGGGAGACCTTACCTGAATTTGTGCCCCTTTGCAGCAATGGCTGCAGCCATGCTGTCCTGGCCGCCCCAGAGGGAGGTCCTGCTGCTGCAGCGGCCATGCAGTCCAGGGCCGGCTCTGGAGGATGGAGGTGCTGCTGCCATGGACACGTGGTCCACTGCAGGCCTGGGAGGCCTCACTGCCATGGCCACACGGTCCAGGACACGCCCCGGAGGCTGGAGGTGCCACTGCCATGGCCACACCATCCAAGGCCGGCCCTGGAGGCCAGAGGTGCTGCTGCTGCAGCCATGCAGCCCTGGACCGCGTGACTGTGGCAGCGGCACCTCCAGGCTCTGGGGCCAGCCCCAGACCACATGGCCGAGGCACCACTGAGGAGCCTCAGCCCCAGCAGTGCCTCCTTTCACTGCAGCCTAACCTGCTGCAGGGAGTAGGGAGCACTCTCTAGCGGCTATACAGGGGAGGAGGAGTGGGGCTGAGCTCCCTCCCCCGTGCTGCTGTAAATTGACACCAGTGGCACACGTGCTGAAGGTATCAACCTGCGCTAGGAGGGTGGGGCCTGGAACTGCCTCACGGGCTGGGTCAAAGCCCTAGGCGTGCCGGATCCGGCCCACTGAGAGGGTTTTGCCCACCCCTGGACTAGTCTCTGAACCCTTCCAATCTGTTGCAGACATTGCAGCTATGGAGCTAATCTGACCTGAAGATGCACCCAGCAAGGAGCCTGGGAGCAGAGGGTGCATTGGTATAACTAACAGAATATGTATATTGCATTTGGTATAAGGGCCTAGAATGGAGCAGATGTCACTTGCAGGGTGGAGTGGATGTCCTACAGCAAGTGGAGCGAGGACAGCCCATGCTAGGAATGCAGACTCGGGTGTGGGGATAGGAATGCATTAGTATTCTCTAGTTGAACAGGGACATTTAATGTAGAGGTGGGGAACCTAAGGCCCGGGGGCTGGATCCAGCCCCCGAGGCTCAGGGCTTCCCCCCAGCATTGGGGAGCCACACTTCTCACTTGATTTTTCTGTGTGTCAGTAGCCCCAATCCAAAAAAGGTTCCCCACCCCTGTTTACTGGAAAGCAGTGAGTAGCTGCGCATCACTCTCACCATGACAATGTATGAGAGACTGGAGATTAGAGCATGCACCAGTGTTGTGCAATAAAGATCTTCAATGGAATAAGTGCAGAGTCAGATGAGTTTTTGGCTGGGCTCCAGAGCTTGATGTAGTTCAATGGCCCATTTAACTAAGTTAATGTAGAAGATGGAGCCAGCTCCTTCTGATTTTATTACTCCAAAGGAAAATCAGCTGCTCCATGGCTGTGAGAACCACACCTGCTGGCTCCATGACTCTCCATTAGACAGAAACACTCTCAGCAGCAACTTGAGGAACAATGGACATTTCTTTTAAAAGAGGCCCCTATACTATTTGCACATTAGCTCCCCTCTCCCAGATTTATAACCTGGTGCCAGTTCCTAGGATAAATTTGGCTCCTATGATCCCTCCCTACCAGCACCCTCTAGCCCCGGGGTGTCCAATATATTAGCCAATAGCCACATGTGGGTATTTGTCTGGTTGAGTGTAGCTATTTGGCTTGAATAATGTGGCTATTTGGCTGGATGAGTGTGACTAGTTCACTACAGCTGGTTGGACACCACGGCTCTAGACTATTTCATCATTGCCAGTTCCTCCCCTGGAGAAGAACTTAGACATCACTGAGACAGGGGAAGGATGGGCCATTGTGTGGGGCTTTATTAGAACAGCATACTTGTTTGTTGTATTTCAGGGCAAAAGGCCTCACATATTTCAACTGGGGTAAAAAGGTAAGTGACTTGCTCAAGGTCACAAGGTAACTCCATGGCAGAAGCAGAACTCAGGTCTCCCAGTACCCAGTCCTGTACCTTAATAATAGGATCAACCTCTCTTGCTCCTTTATTTGCTCTTTTATAGAGTCCATTATGGAAGCAAGTGAAGAAATGGTAATTGGAACAAATGGCAACTTCAGCAACAAAAAGAAAAAATAATGAATGACTTTATTTTTTAGTTCAGTTGGCCACTTGAGGTGCTAAAATCTCAACACCAACAAAAGCAAGTGTGCATAAAAACAAAAAAAGTAACACACAACCAAACCAAACCAAACCAAACCAAACCAGACAGGGTGGATGTTTTATACATATAGGGTACACACTTTCCTGTTAACACTCCACATTCAACAACTATAAAAGCCTTGAACAGTCTGAATATCAGAGTTCACTCACATCCCAATGGGAAGGTGCCAAAGCAAATCTCTTCAACTGGGCTGGACCTCACACATACATATACATATACATATATATATATATACACACACATAGAGAGAGAGACAGAGACAGAGAGATTATTTAAATTACTGCAGTGCCATCACAGCATGGCATTTTCCCCTTCACATCTACACCTTTCATGACATCCTTGTCTGTTCAACTACCCTGCCTATATAGCACCGTCCTAAGCACCTCCAAAAGCAGGAACATTCAGAAAGCATCTAATCTCTGTTACCTTGCCTCAGTCAAGGAGGAAATGATCTCTCCCATGAATTATATACAAGCTATTTCATGGTACTCTGAGAGACTTCTTTTTATTGCAGATGTTAACAATTCCAACTCCTGAGAGCCACCTTGTGGCTTTTCACATTGTTACATTTGAGATTAAAGTATGCAACACTTCTTATCCATCAGCATCTGATGTAAACAGTTAATCACAAATTCATTTAAAAAGTTTTAACCAAAAGAGGTGATAGTGAATATTTAAAGATCAACTGGTAAAAAAATGGAACCAACAGCTACTCTAGATCATGCAATCTAGATCTTTCAAATACTCCAAAATGTTATTGATTTAGATGTATAAAAATATCAAAACCTCTCTGGAGTGCAGACAAACATGCTAACTAGCTCTATGCAAGCTCTGTGTTTTGATGGAGGCCTGAACACTGCAAAACTATTTTTTTAACTGCCAGGGAACGATGGATCCATTGGTGTTTGCACAGCCAACATACAATATATTTACAGGAAATTTGGAAACAGAGGGAGAGAAAACAGATTCATGTGACTGTTTTAAAATCTGCTGTTGCTTTATAATCCTATCCATATATGTTTAGCAAAGGAGCTTGCAACAAGAAGGCCCACTCTCCAGTTCCAATTGGACAAATGGGATTTTGATTAAGCTAAAAAGACAAAATTGTATTTGGAAGTTAAAGGTAAAAGATATTCATGTTCTTCCCCTCGCAGTTTTCCTCTGGATGAATGATTTCCAGAGCAGGCATGGGATGGGGAGGGAACAAAGCACAACCCTTTAGTGGCCTCACCAAGTTGCAACTCTGAAAGAATGATCCCCCTCTTTTCAATCTGATCCCAGCCCAGAGCACAAGTTGCCCTCATCTAGTTTGCTCCTCAGATCAGGGGTGTGAATTCCTACTCTAGGTATAGGGGAGTCCAACTCTGCTCAGAATTTCAGGGGAACCTCATCCCAGGCACTGGAGAACTTAACTCCACCCAGAACACATTACCCCTCCATGAATCAGACCCCCGCTATTTTTCAGCTCAGCCCAAAAAGTACATTAAGAAATATGAAGCCACTGTTTCCTGTTCCCCTAAATCCTAAGAAGAAGCACCTCGACACTGCAGCAGTCAGAAATCAACCACTTCTTTCCATCCAAGAGCGCCTGACTCCTGTTTGTCCACAGATTGCTTTAAAAAGCTAAAGCAGCCCCCAAGGTAGACTTTCCCATCCCTCAAAAACGAAGACTTAATCATCTCATTTAGGACATAGTGTCACGGTCCAGCTTCTGCACATGAAAGCCACACTCCCACTATGGCTAGTTACCCTCTGCTTTGGGGGCTCACAATGCCTCCATTGGGGATAGGAGCCAGCACCCTTTCTTCAAGATGAGCTCTCTTGCTGTTTTACTGGAATTTCAGACCCAAGGGAAGAGGTGGGAAAGTGGTTATTGAATGGGCAGTTTGTGAATGTTTACCTTTCCAGTGATTGGGGGAACATCTCTGATGCAGAGAGACCTGTAGCAGAGGGAGCCATTTCTCAAGATGGGGATTATTTAATTTCATTTTATAGGACAAGTCAAAGGAATCAGGGCACAGTGCATCAGACAGGCATATAAAATTAAGATTATTTAACCACAGCAACTTTTCTCATACCAATACAGTCATGAACAAACAACAAAACTATTAAAGGAAAAGGATTTAGTGAGTTTTTCCTTAGAGTAACATTAGGGCCCTATTTATTCCTGCTTTGTTGTAGTTCAGACTGTCTGTGTGGGATTACTGGATGGGTGTTGGGAATGGAGAGGAAGGGAGCTTTTGTTACTGACCACATGAGCCAAGGACACTGCCCTTAAGGTCTGTTTTTAATGGCCTCTTTCAGACAAAGGAAATTAAAAACCATGGAGCTCTTTGCATCCTACAGTTCACACCTGGCAGGGCTGTACACCAGGTCCCAACAGAGATCACATTGCTGACGTACAACTCTGAAATCACATTGCTTCAGGTGGGAGGGAGCTATTTTTGGAAGACTATGCTATAATATGAAATATCCTAAGGTCAGTGAGAAGAAGAGTAAATGAGTAAAAAAAAAAAAGTTAAATATCTTAAATAGAATTGAAAAACAATTAAGTACCAAACAAGAAGCCAGGATGAATTAACATAGGGCTGAAGGGATCAGCATTGCCTTTGGAAAGTACAGCAAACCTTCAAAGTTGTAAGGTAAGTCTTATAAAATATGTATTTTTATTTACTGTAATGTTTGTTTATATTATAGAGCTTCACAATTCCGAAACTTTGCATCTTTGGCACTTTCTAACAGTGAAATACATGCAGCCCTACTCTGAATCAGCATGAGAACCCTGCTCAGACGCAGCCTCAAAAGGGGTAGGAGCTACTGAGAAAGATAATCCCCATGTGGTGGAGAAACTGAAGTGGCAGAGATTCTAGCAGCTGGTTTGAAAAATTATGAACTATCTATTTAGCTCAGTGCCCAAAGCCGCAAACACATAGCTCTTACTACTGTGTAGCGTACCCGCTGAAGGGGCTCTTCTCAGTGGTCAGTGATATGCTTAGTAGTACATAGTTTGCAGGATCAGGCACTAAGGGTATGTCCATACTGCAGCTTGGAACGCACCTTGCAATGAAAGTAGAGATACACTAGCTTTGCTTAAGCTCTCATGCTAAAAATAGCAGCATGGACACTGTGGCAATGCTGACAGCAGGAGCAAGTCACCAGGGTTGGACTAAGGATGTTAAAGACTAGATGACTATCCTATAAGCAAATGCTTACCAGATAGCCAGTCGACTAGTTGATTCTCTCCCCTTTGCTGACTCTTATCAGATAGAGGCAGCAAAGGGGGGGGAGGGAGGAAGGGGAGGACGAAGAGGGGGTACCTTCAAAGTGGCTCCGCGTGGCATTGCAAATTGGCAGTGCAGCATGGAGTCCCCCTGCTGACCCTGGGCTCCATGAGGGCACTTCCGCTTTGAAATGCACAAGAGCCCCCGCTGGGGACTCCTGTACATTTCAAAGCTGGCACCCGCGTGCAGCCCGGAGTCAGTGGGACTTCCCGCTGGCCCTGGGCTGCATGCAGAGTTCTGCATTCCTCCTTTGAAATCCCACTGGGGGCTCTTATACATTTCAAAGGAGGAATGCAGAAGTGCCCATCGACTAGTCGATGGAAATTCCATCAACTACTCAACTAGTCAAGTTAACCGCTAGTTAACATCCTTAGGTTGGACCGGCTGGTCCATGGGTGGCAAGCCAGTGCTGCAATGTCCACAGTGCTATTTTTAGCATGCTAGTTCATGCAGAGCTAAGTCTATGTCTGTCCACCTGGGCTGGAAGGCTCACTCTTCCCTGCAGCAGAGACATATCCTAAGGGTGTGTCTAGACTACAGGGGTTTTTGTTCGAAAAAAGTGGACTTTTTTCGAAAAAACTTCCCCTGCGTCTACACTGCAGCCGCGTTCTTTCAAAATTAAATCGAAAGAACATGGCCTTTTTTCAACCGTGGTAAACCTCATTTTATGAGGAAGAACGCCTTTTTTCGAAAGAGCACTTTCGAAAAAAGGCTTTCTTGAATGCAAACGGCTTTTGAAGAGAGCATCCAGACTGCCTGGGTGCTCTCTGCTTTTTCGAAAAAGCGACTCGCTTTTCGAAAGAAGTGGTTGCAGTCTAGACGCTCTCTTTCGAAAGAGGCTTGTAGTCTAGAAGTAGCCTAAGAGATTCTAACCAGTCAATGCAGTTTGCTTTTAAAATCTCAAATCAATCCCTACCCCATCCAATTCCTAAAATTAATTTTTCATCTGAAATACTAGTTTCTTTTCAAAGAGCCACTTCAGGCCACCTATCACAGGGGCAGCAGGGGCTGATGCTCAGGACACAAGCCAGCTTTTGCAGTCACTGAATTACTTAAATAAGAATCCATATTAAAAGATATTCTCGTTCCTGAGATTTTTGCTCGGAGATCAGTTTTAAAATTATTTGTACTGCTCCAAATTGGTTGGGGAATCTCACCCCATTTCTTCTTATTCTTTTCTCTCCCTAGCAAAGGGTAGGGCTTTAAATTAGGATGAACCTGTCCCTCTAGCCCAGGGCTGGATTATCCTCCCTCCACATCTGAGCAGTTTGAAGCCAGCAACTCCTTCCTCCCCAGGGACTGAGTATCTTACCTCCTGCATGTTCCCAGTCTCAGCCTGTTTAGGAACAGAAATAGCACTTAAGTTCCAAACTCAGCTTTCACCAAACTTTCACCAAACTGAGCCAGCCCATGGTATGGTTGTTACCAAAAATGGAGGCATGCACTTGTACTAACAGAGGCACATTTCTCTGAGGCTGCAGGCTTGCCATCCTCACATTCAAGGCAGCACATATCACTCAGTGCACATTGCCACAGTCATGTTGTTATTCACTCTACTAGTTCACAGAGTTAGAACTTCTTACTCGGATTCACTTGCAAAAGCAGGTAGTTTGAAAACATGCACCCTGATACAAGAGTCTATATATTTCATTCTAAAAAATAAATAATTTAATTAGTGCTTATGTGATGGATTTTCTTAAAATGTAAGTGAACTCAAATGCAAAGTATGCCCTTTACTGGTTTTTATTATGTAAAAAAGGCCCCAGTTTTGGTTTTTAATTGTTTTTCTTTCTTCTTCTTTTTAAAAAAAACACATGTGGATTAGGTCCTGCCCACTACTGCAAGTAGGAGTACAACGGGCATCCTTCTGGATCAAAGGCAGCAGCTCTGGGAGAGGACCGCACTGGCAGAGGGAGAAAGAATTGTGCTGAATTTGCTTAGCTGGAAGTCGCTCTAGATAGCTCTTACAGTGGCAGGGTTCACCAGTGAGAGATTGGTGTGGGGGGATAATTTTTAGGTCACAGTTTTGGCTTTCTTGTTACAAACTATTAATTACAGGTTGTTAGTCCAGAGATCTGAGAGAGGGAACACGGGATCTGTTATGTACACTACAGGATTCTCATCGCTCCATGGATGTGCAGGAGTTCACCATTAAAAGGACTAGGCCAGGACAGGATGCATACCTGGGTCCATGAATTCTTCCCTGTATGCAAAGCAGGAACCAATCTATAGTAGTGTCTTGCTCTCCTGGAGTTACAACATACACTCCTCCCTGATTCAAGAAGTGTAACAATACATTATTAATAACAATATTAATAAATAGCCACAGGTAACAAGAGTATTATAACATAGAAGCAGAGGTTGTGAGATGCAGTAGGCACACACCCATCGCTCACTTGTCCATTTGATTCTTAAAAGGTACAAAAATGAATCTTCTTTCAAGTATTAAAAAAATAAGTTAATCGACATAAAAGGGTCAAGGTGACAGAGGGCCCAAGCAGGTCTTAAGCTTCATTTCTGATGTGCAAAAATGAAATAGAGGGAGAAACACCCAAACACTTGAAGCGTCTCAACAATGTTCACCCAGAAGGGGCTCCCTCTCTTGGTTTAAAAGCCAGGGAATGCCGTTTAATGACCCCCCCCTCAAAACACTTACCATTGTCCCACAAAGCATTTTCCAGTGTCAAAATGGTCGCAACAAAAAACAAAACAGAGAAACTCATTAGCCTCTGAACAGTGGCCATGAAGACACAAGACCAGCAGTAGCTCTCTGTCCAGTGTATAGCAAAGTGGGGGAGAATTCCCCTCTCCTTCTCATAACCACAACTCTGGAGAGTACAAAAAAAGCCAGAATGGGCAAAAGAGGTTCCAAACAAACACGCCACCAATGTTTTCTCTTTCCAGTATTCCTTCACGTCCGTGCACAATAATCGCTTCAGGTTTGTTTCTTTGGTGGGGAGGAAGAACAAAACAAAGAAGGTGCTGCTCTGGCCTTTGAGAGCTCTCCTTTAAATGGTTAACTCCCCCAGGGACTGCTACAGGCTGCTGTAGTTTCAGGAGAGGGTAGCCATTTCTCTCCCTCTTATTAAAAAATGCTAGTAGTGAAAAAGGGAGAGAGATCAGATTGCAGCAAATCCAGTTTGGTTCAGGGTTTTTCCCCCATTGAAAGGTATTAAACCCTTCCTCTACAAAAAGTTTACCCTTTTGCCTCACATCACAAAACCCAAATGGCCCCTTGTATAGGACCTCAAGGACACTGCAATCTCAGGCCACCATCTTCAGCTTGGTTTGCAGACATAGTGTGGGATCCACGCCTCTAGAGCCAAGCCACTTATCAAAAGGCTTCTGGGTGCTTCAAACTGAATTCCTGCATGCTGCAGAACCCTTAGCAAGGTTTCCTCACTCAAGATCTCTCGATCCAGGTAGTTCTGGCAAACTCAGTGTAGGCCAACTGGGTAGCACAGACCAGCTGAGGTGAGTATGTTAGCTCAGGACCAGTTCAAACTAGAACCCTTGGACAGCATAACAGCTTCCAGGTCCTTGTCTTCTTCTTTTTCTCGAAGCCGCTGCTCCTCAAGGAGGGCCACCAGAGAGTCTCTCTGCTCCACCACTTCTAGCATCTCGTTCAAGATCCTCTTCTCTTCTGACAGCTCCTCATCTGTTTTCAGGTGATCTGGAGAAAAAGTCAAACATGTCAAAGCACCCAGGTCTGGAAACAGATACATGAGCACGCTCCTTGGATTACTGTGTCTCTTCATCCTTACCTTCCACAGCCATCCTTTCACGGAGTTCCTGCTGTAACCGGCTCTGTCTATCTTCCAGCTCCAGTTCTCGAGCACTGAAAAGAGAAAGAAAGCAAGAATGAACCTATGGTGTGCGCTGTGCTAGTTAGGAGCCATCACACAAATTACCATGTAAGTAAATTAAAATATTCTGGTGTTTACTTTCCTCCCACCCAATTTTATTTACTTTCCCAGACACCCCCTTCCAGCACTGTTGTGACTCCTTTTGGAACAACACCGGAGAGGTGCAGCCAATTCTTTCCTGATTAAAATGTAATCTTAATGCTTCCCCACCACCAGCCTTCGGTTGGAGTGGGGAGATGGAGAAAGAGCCCCTTTTTCACATGGCTGGGCAGCAACCAGCCATCCTGCTTTCTTAAACTGATCTTATTCACAGTGCCATCGGCTAGATTTAAAATCTAAGCCAGAGACAGTGTGAAGGAGCAGGAGCATCAGCAATCGGTGCTCAAGCCACATTTTACCTCTATTCAAGTCTCCCTCCTGCTATATCCCGCTCTGAAGAAAAAGTTACCTACCAAGTAATGGATATCCGAGGGCACTGGCTCCTCAGATTCTAATCTGGGCAGCATTTTAGCGCTTCTCTGGCAGTAGCATCCCAGAGTGCCCTGAAGCTTTTGAAACCAAAGTCAAGGCATGCCTGCTCGCAAACTTATTTCGGTAGCATGTAAAGCATTTGGTGGCATAAGCACTAAGGAAGCCCCTGGTGTTCCTAATCTGGAAAAGAGCTGGAGGATCTGGGCCCAGTTAGGGGTCCCACTGTAGACAGAGAAGTGAGGGCTACAGAATCTATTTATAGAAGGGATCAGAATGCAGACAGCACAGCTGCATGCAAAAAAGGACCTTGCACCAGCAAGAGAATGGGTTGCACAGTCATCTGCCAAAGACCACCTGTCACTAAAACTACAGATTGAGGATGAGCTGGCATGCAAGTGATGCTCTGTACAGAAACAGCCTGAGAGGACTGTGGGAGGGCTTATATCTTGGGCTAAGCAGTCACACGCAGGGCATATCCGTAGCTTTTGTGCTTCAACTCATCATTAGTTCTTTTTGTTCTAGAGATTCTTTCAAAATGTACTTTTATTAACTTACTGGCTGGGAACTGCATTCTGTCCAAGAGGCTTCTGATCACATAGAACTGGCCTTTTGCCATCACAGCCAAGACAGTGCTGGAGGCAGGCCCTGCCAGTACTATCTGAGAGTAATTTAAAGCTGCGCTACCCCATGCAGAAAGACATCTGCTCACTCACAATATCATCAGCTCAGACTCATAGCGAACCAAAGCATTCTTCTCCTGCACCAGCTTGAACCATTCCTGCATCAGCTTGGGATCATCCTTCTTCCCCATGCCTGCCAAGAGAGAAAACCTGTAAGTTTTCACGACGATGCCTTGCCATTCCCACAAGCCCAACAGCCAGGAACAAAAAAAGAGGGCAAAATGTGCAAAGAAAGCCGAGCAAGATGCTGCCAGAGCACTCCCAAGCCGGGTCCATATAGTTTGCCTACAGCACATAGAAAGAGGAGGGCACAGACCTGTAGATGTCAACTTCTAAAGAGTTCTCTCCTCCTTGGATCAACACGTTCAGAATCCTTTTTTGCTATTGCCCCTCCCCTGTCTTCTCATTCTGGTAAACCCATAATTTAGTGGCTCATTTCTATTTAGCCTTCCTGAAATGAAATTGAACTTTGTAACAACTTTTTTGCACCTCCTCCATGTTATGGTCTTTAAGGTATGCTAACTGGAACCTCTCCCCTGCCAAACCCTGTGTACCCATTATGTTATATCCTCCAGTCATATCAACTGAATCACTGTTCTTTTACTGGCTAAAAGTGGCTCCTTGCCACCTCTATTGAAAACCTTCTTTTTCACTGGCTCATCTGTTGATGAATTCTCTTCTCCTGTAATTTCTTCCTGCTACATCTCCATTCTCATTGGTGAGTCTTTTGCTTACTGCATCTATTAGCAGCAGCTCACTATATCCTATAAGTACGTTATTCCTGGAATTGCTCATCAGTGCTAGAATGACACACGCAGAAAGCCATGCTACACTTGCTAATAAAAGGGAGAAAGCGAGAACGGACTTTTTGCAAATTTGATTTTATTTTAAAAGAAACAACCTCATCCTCATCTCATAATCCACAGGCAAGGTTCTGATGATGTCACACGTAGTGCAGATGAAATTGCTACACTATGTTCTCTCAAACGCTCTGCACTGACTCAAGATATGTCTCAGACTGCACAATACCCCAAGAACAGTGGTGGGTAACCTGCAGTGCGCCAGCCACAGGCGCACACACAGGGTAATCCACTGGCAGTCTGCGAGACAATTTAGTTACATTGACGGTCGGCAAGTATCACCTTCTGCAGCTTCCAGCAGCCACAGTTTGCTGTGTCTGGCCAATGGGAGCTGTGGGAAGTGGCGGCCAGCACATCCCAGTGGCCCCCCTTTGTCTTCAGGCACGGCCCCCACAGCTCCTATTCGCCAGGAAAGGCAGACTGCAGCCACTGCGAGCTGCATGGTGCTTGCGGCCGCTCAACATAAACAAAACGTTTCACAGCTCGCCAGTGGGCTACCTTGATGGGCCCTGTGCGGCTCACAGGCCATAGATTGCCCACCACTGCCATAAAAGCTCTTCCAAGGTAATTCCTATTGTGATCCTGCAATGAGTTACATGCAGGGGGACCCCTCGGCAGTCAGAAAGTCCCACTGAAATCACTAAGAAGTTGCCTGTCTGCAGGGGGTTGTTGCAAGATGGGGCCTTCAAACTGAGCTCAAAGGTGCAGAGATTTGAGCACAGCATTGTTGGTGTTTATAACACAAGCCTCTATCAGCATCATGCCTGAAAATCATCTCCTCTTACTCTCCACAGACTAACAAGGTTTCCCAGATTAATTGACATCTCTGTTTACTTATACTTTATAGACACTTAGCATCTATATTAAAAGCAGTGTCTCTTACTTTTAAGCAGTCTTATTAGGGTTGCCAGGTGTCCGGTTTTGAACCAGACAGTCCAGTATTTGAGCTTTCTGTTTGGGAAATAAATTGAGAAAATATAAATGAGAAAATAGAAATGTCCGGTATTTTCTAAATGAGATGTAATGTGGATTGTGATGTAATGTCAAGTGTGTCCAGTATTTTTGTTGAAACCATCTGGCAACCCTAAGTCTTACAGAGGCCAAAAATAACCAAACAGATTTACTATTTAAATACCAGATACTGAGAAGTTGGAAATATGTGCCACCCCAATGACGAGTGAATTCATATCTGTGCCCTGCCTCTATCCCTAGCTCCTACCAGCCCGTACACTGAGGTCACATGGAAGACCCAGTATTTCTTGCTAAGCAGCAGTGAAGCTGCTGCCTAGCTGCTGAAAGCCAGAAATAGTAAATATTTAGGGGATACTCCCCCACGAGATTCTGGCTCTCTGGATTTTATACTAGTCTGTTGCTCAGTTCCAAGCAATCCTTTCCGAGCATCTATGCACAATATGCCCAGGTGGCCATGGGAGGGGGAGCTTAGACATGCAGATGTCCAGTGCAGTGGCGCCATGAAAGCACTGGGAATCTCCCCACCCTTTCCAGTGCCAGGATATAAAATAAATGCCTCTAAGAAACAGCCAAATACACCTTGCTACTGACCCATGAATAGCTTTTCTTTATGTATGTATTTGTTTTTAACAGCCAATGAGCAGAGGGATGTGGGAGGGGTGGGGAGGGCAGGGTGGACAGTCAATGTGAGAGCACCATGGAAAGCGGAGTAAGTGGTTAGCGAAATTACACTGTGATCACATTCCACCCCCTACCCCATGCCTTGGCAATGGAAACTCTACTATGGCAAACTCCATCCGGGACAAAGTCAAGAATGCATTCAGCAAGACATGGATCACGGAAGACCAGTCTGGTTTAGGTTGATTGGTTTTTGAAAGCTCAGGGATGTTTTGCAAACCAGTCTTTGTAAGGACACAGTATTCCTTTAATCCATCAAATTAAATAGTCAAATTAAATAGTCATTTAAGGAAGGAGATTCTCTTCCCTCATCCCTTGCCCCATCTCCCAGACACCTATGACAAAGAATAGAGAAATCAAATACACCAAATGAAAACAGGAGCTTTAGGGTAGGACACTGCTTCTGCTGCCATTGCAAATCAATGCCCAGTGACCTTGAGACTACCCCATCCCCAATTCAAAACAGAAAAAGGGATACTGTACCTTAAAAAATTGCACACTCATACAAGCCTGCTACAGAGATTGCTATTGAGACGGAGGGAAGGAGACAGGAGGGTTTTGGGGGTTGGATATAGAGATATTTTTGTCACCAGCTGACTAGTGCTGCTATGAAAATTCATCTGAGGAAGACAGAGGTTGCGTGAGGTTACATTACCTTCATGGGCACAGCAAGGGCAGAAGGAGAGAGGTCTACGACGTGGTGTCCCGGCATTGGGGTCAACTTCAATAAGACCAAATGAGGAAGAGGTAGGAGAGGAGGAGGCAAGGAAGAGGGGGACAGGAATGAAATAAAAGACAAGCAGAGGACAAAAAGCATAAAGAGTGAGAAAGAAAGGAAACAACAAGAAGAAAAGAAAAATACAAGAAATGGAGAAGCCGAAACAAGGGAAACAGTCTACAGATGAGTAAGATCCCTCATCAGCACAGATAACAGACAGGAGCAGACTGAGGCAGTGGGAGAAGCAGTTACTGAGCTGTACAATCACTGACAGGAAGACTGCTTTTGAGTTTTTCCTGTTCATTGTGGGTTTTCAGCTTCAGAATCTTCATTCTAACACTATGTTGAGTGTATAAGACACCAGGAGAGTAGGTGAGGAGAGGTGAATAATTATCTCCTGCTGGTAAATGTCAGCATTTAAAATAAGGTCTAAAAGGTCTCAATTGCCTACACAAGGCATCACCTCTAAATAGCCGACCTATCTTACAGGTTTAGCATAACCGTGCTCTCTTTTTCAAGTCAGGGAAAGCAATGCTGGAAGGGTCCCTTCTTTATGGAACTGAGTTCTCCCTGATGGGGAACATGGCAATGAGAATTTGATTCTCTTGGGACATGGGAACCTGCTCGTTAGGATCCTGAGAAGCAAACATGGAAAGTACACATGTTCTTAATAGGATTACAGATGTTTAGAATGGGGAACAATGTTTAATGGTCAAAAATCACCTGTGTCAGTACATATGGGGTAAAGATCAGTCAATTAGCTTTGTAACTTTAATTTATATTTAAGGACCCGCATCACCATTCCAGATTCTGGCTCATAAGGTGACAGGGAAGCAGAGGTCTCCTGAAGGCCTGTGTCAATAAACTCTGCTTTGGGAAGGGTGGTGAAAATGACCCCATAAATCTTTTCCGTCTCTTCTGCTATGACTCCATGAAGCACAACAATATATCATCCGTGCAAGGGCTCCACTGTTTTAAAATTGAGTTTGCCTTTCACCAGGATTCAATATTAGAGAGACTAGGAGTAGGCAGAGAATGAAAGCCTACTGCCTCAGCTCTGTCCTGCCAAGTCCCTGGATAAAAATTGCAAACATTCTCAATCAAAAGCCTTTCAACGTGCTCTCAGAGAACAAACACTGACCCTGTTAAAAGCTGGATGGTCATCCCAGATGTCAACATGAAATGGAATCCACTCTTAAACAGCATGTCCACCAATAATTATTAACATTTCTAACAGTATCTCAGGAGAACACATGCACCAAGAAGGTGAAATGCCTGAATATCAAAGCTGGAGGATTAAGACACCTGCTACTCTGCATATACAACTATTGTTAAAAAGGAAGGAATGCCTGCATCAGGGAAAGGCAGCAACAATATAACAAGGAGAATTCATAACCCAGAGAATTCAAAACAACACAGCAGGTACAATAGTGAGGCAGCTTTCACTATAGAAACCTAGTATATCAGAGAACAGGGAGAGGTGTTAGAGAAGGGACCATCACAGAAATAGCGCAGCACACACAGGACACACTGGAGTGAGGGGGAGAGTACAACAGCTTGCAAAATCCTGTGGCTGAGCAGCATTGTGCTCTCAGACAGGAAGAATATTTCGCACAGGGGGTAGAAAGGCTAACTTTAGGAGAGAGGTTCCAAAATCAGTCATGTGAGTTATAGATAGCGCCTCATGTCACTTACATTCAAAAATCCTCTTTTCAGCTCATTTGGAACTTTCTAAAAAGAACTGCATTTAGACTGAAATTTCTTGGTCTGAGCCTAGAAGAGCTCCTCCCTTCCCCCACCGGGTAAGAAAGTTTTCAAACTTCTGAGATATTTTTCAGATTTTTTTTTTTGTTGGTGGTGGCATAAAAACTCAACCCCAGCTTTCATTAAATGTTTCAGACTTGGTGGCTGATGAATACCTACTTTGCCTTGTTAGTAGAAAATTTTACTTGGAAACTGAAAATTTATATAAAAGGCAGTGTGCTGAGTACACACCATCTGAACATCTCACCTCTTCACTGAAACACTGCTTTTTCTGTGAGGAAAACAAACTATAACCCATGTCAATATATGTTAATCACTACTTCCATCTCCTGCTATGAAATATTCAAAGTCATCATACCAGTGTTTTCTTGGCTGATCTTTGTTTTTTAGACTGTGAGCTCTTTGGAGACGAAGCCTTTTTTATGATTTAAGAGCACTGGGCACTGTGTCAAAACAGAATCTTCAGAAATATGCACCAAACTGTGTTGCTACAAATGTTCAAGTTGCAGAGGCTGGAAAGATTATGCGTCACTTACATTTGAATATACAATCATTGTAAGAACCATTAGTAGTTCCAGAAATAGCAGCTGCGGACTGCATAGACTGTTATTTGTCACACAAGAACTGAGCAGCCTAGCATGTTATGTGGTTTGACTGGTAGTCCATGCAAACATGGCTATAGATTACTACATGTAGTTATCACTGGAGAATCACAGAGCAAGGTACCAGGAGTAGGTATAATCCCTGGTCTGCTGCATAATGCCACAGAACATATCCACCACACACAACTATATTGCTGGGCTATTTTGTAACTACAATGTGGAAGCTCTTCTTGCAGTTCTGGTTGATTTTTTTTCTTGCTCCTAACCTCTTCTTATTTGGTAATACCCTCAACCTCTCCCCAGCAAAGTGTGCTAACAATCAAGTTATGAAGGCTTCAGGTGCCCATAACAACTGTAACTCTAGCCCATTAAATGAATATTAATACTGCTCTGCCAGTAAGTCAGTGTACATAACCTGAATTATGCACTGTCAAATTATATTTCATCGTATCCCTTTCTATTGCCCCAGACGAAAGCATGGAGCATGTCATGTCAGTACATACAATTTATGTGATCATATATAGCAGGGCAGAAATCAGGTTGTTCTGGAAAACCAGCAAGTCTTTTTAAAAAACCACATAGCTTTATATGATGAACACACCAAACAACAAAGAACAGAATAAAATGCAATCCTTTCTCGATTGAAATCTTACCTTTTTATCAAGTCAGCTGTTACACTCTAGCACGTGCCATGATCTGAAGCCAAAGCTATCATAGAACCCATCTGGTTAGTCTCCAGACAGGTACTATTGTTTTAATAGAATCATAAAAATGGAGGGCTGGGAGGGATTTCAAGAAGTCATCGAATACAGCTCCATGTGCTCAGACAGGACCAAGTAATCCTAGCCCATTCCTGTCAGGTGTTTGTCCAACCTGTTCTTAAAAACCTCCAGTGAGGGGGATTCCACAACTTCCTTTGGAAGCCTAGTCTTTATTGTTATAAAGCTTTTCCTAATATCTAATCTAAGTCTCCTTTATGCAAATTAAGCCCATTGCTTGTCCTACTTTCAGTGGACACGGAGAGCAACTAATCACCTTCATCACAGCCCTTAACATTGCTGAAGACTTATCAGGTCCTCCTTCAGACTTTTTTTTTCTCTGCATGGCCAGTTCCCTTAGATCAGGTTTAACAAACCTTTTTTTTTTTTGTAACCCTGGAATCTCTCCAATTGGTCCACATCTTTCCTAAAGTGTGGTACCTAGAACTGGACACAGAGCTCCAGCTGAGGCCTCATCAATGAGTGCCAAGCAAAGCAGGACAATCACCTCCCATGTCTTTCTTACAACACTCTTGTTTTAAACCCCACAATGAGATTAGCTCTTTTGCACTGTTGATTCGTATTCAATCTATGATCTAGTGTAACATTCAGATCCTTTTCAGCAGTACTGTCACCTACTCTGTGATTCCTCATTTTGTAGCTGTGCATTTGATTTTCCCTTCCTATGTGTAGTACTTTGCATTTGTTGATACTGAATTGCAGCTTGATTTCCAACCAATTCTCCAATTTGTCAAATTATTTTGAATTACAATCCTGCCCCCCAAAAATGCTTGCAACTGCCCCCAGTTTGATGCCATCTGCAAGTCTGAAAAAAAACACTCTCCCCACTTCATTATCCAAATCACAATGAAAATATTGACCAGTACCAGACCCAGGACTGACAAATCCATGCTGGCTATTCCTTATAACCCTATTATCCTCTGGTGCTTGTTTAATAATTTATTCCAGTATCTTTACAGGTGCTGAAGTTAGGTTGACTGGTCTGCAATTCCCTGAGTCTCTTAGTTCCCCCTTTTAAAGTTAGCTAGTATGTCTGCCCTTGTCCAGTCCTTTGGGATTTCATCCATCATCCAGGAATTCTCAAAGAAAACTGCTAATGATTCCTAGATTACTTCAGCTAGTTCCTTAAGGACCTGAGGATGAATTCAATCAGATCCTTCTGACCTGAACAGATCTAACTTATCTAAATATCCTTTAACACAGGGGTTCACAAACTCCATTGCACCCCCTTCTGAGACAAAAATTACTACACAACCCCAGGAGGAGAGACTGACACCTGAGCCTGCCCGAACTTTGACACTGCAGCGAAGAGGCCTAAACCAAAGCCTGAACCCCATCACCCTGAGCTAGGGCCTGTAACCTGAACCCCAACACCTAGGTCTGAAGCCAAAGCTTGAGCCCTTGGCAGTGGTGTTCGCGCTTCAACTTTGGCCCCAGTCAGTTTAACACTAGCCCTGGCAAGCCCATTCAAACAATGTTGTGACCCATTTTGGGGTCCCAACCTCAGTTTGAGAACCTCTGCTTTAACCTGTTTTTCCTCTGTTTTAGCTTGTGTTCATTCCCCCTTGTTAATATTAATTGTACTGAGTATCTAGTTACCATTAACTTGTTTAATGAAGACTGAGGCAAAATAAACCTTAAACTTCTTGATGTCATCAGATATTAGCTTTCCTTGGGAGACGTATACTTTCCTTCATCTTTCTATTATTCCTAATATATTTAAAGACCTTTTTCTTATTGCCTTATGTCCCTTGCTACGTGTAACACATTTTGTACCTTAGCCTTTCTGATTTTGTTCCTATCTGCTTGTGCTATTCTTTTGTATTCCTCAGTAATTCTTCCACGTTTTCACTTTTTGTAGTATTTGTCCTTTTTGATTTTCAGGTCACTGAAGAACTTGGTCTTTTCTCTATTCTTCCTTAAGAAACTGCCTGCTCCACTGAACTATTTCCTTTAGATTTTATTTCCCATGGAACTTGACCTACCTTTTCTCTGCATTTGTCACAATCTTACTTTTTAAGTCCATTGTCTTTATTCTGCTGGTGTCAGTCCTTCCTTTCCTTAGAATAATGAAATCAGTCATTTCCTGATCACTTTCACTCAAATTGCTTTCCACCTTCAGATTCACTATCAATTGCTCCCTATTGGTCAGAATCAAGTCTAAAGTAGCTGCTCCCTGGTTACTACACCCACTTTCTGAAACAATACAAAACATTCACAAAATACTCCACAAACTTATTGGAAATGTGGTGTTTTGCCATATTGCTTTTCCAACTGATGTCTATGTCATTATGTCTTAAACTGTGGGTCAGAACCCCAAAGTGGATGGCAGCCCCCTTTGAATGGTGTCACCAGAGCTGGCTTAGACTTGCTGGGGCCCGGGTCTCAAGCCCAAGCCCCATTGACCAGGGCAAAACCAAAATTTGAGGGCTTCAGCCCTGAGCAGCTGGGCTCAGGTTGCAAGCTCCCTGGCTGGGGTTGAAGCCCATGAGCTTCATCTTTGGTCCCCCTGCCCAGAGCAGCTTTTCCCAGTTTCCCTCTCGTATCAGAACCACTGTCCCACCCTTGCAGCTTTTTGCAGTAACCATCTCATAACAAACTTCTTATTTTTCCCAGTGTCTTCCTCCTCACCACCACCACCAGAAATACCTCTACACCAAGCCACAAATGCTTCTCTAGTATCCAAAGTTACTGCCAAAAGCACTGGTGATCTAATTCTACTGCATCCTCATCATAATCCCCTCCTTTCTAGCCTCTTTACTTCTCTACTTGCTACTTTCTTCAACCAGAAGCACCTATTCTTCTTATTGCTTATACGAATGCTTCTTCCTCCAGGAGAATGTCCTCTGCTCCCAGTCATAATAAGCGACTTGGAAAGGGCTCCAGACTTTTTTATTTTTAATCTATAAGCACGATGTTGCCACTGTATTACAGAATTTTGGGAAAAGCTACAGAGTATTTGCAATGTGTTGACTATCCTGTACTGCATAGCATATTGTACTGCAGTGAATTACTATTGCAACATTTATAAGGCACCCATCATCATCGTATGGTATTGAACATAGCACAGTATGATACTGTGCTCTATTATTGTATTATGCAATTTGAAACAGCTTATTTTACTGGATCATGGACCACTCTACTACCCCCATCCTATGCTGTACAACGCAACATCTCTGCTCTCCTCCTGTCTGTTTGTATTTCATGGAGCAAGGGAAGTATTGACCCCAACTGCATTCCCATCATACCTAGGGAGGGAGGGCATCACATGGTCCCAGCCTCCCCGGCCCTGGATCACGGGGAAGGCAGGTACCCCCAGTCTACTGCCCTGGAGCACAGGAAGGATGCACTACCCCAGTGTCCCCAGCCTCAGCATGGCTGAAGCCCAGGGAAGCCCGGGAGCCGTGCTGAAGCAGGGGGCAGAGTGTGGGAAGGTAATGCCTTCCCCTGCCTCTTAGACCTGCCGCCCATTCTACTGAAAGATGGTGCATCATAAACACAAAGAAAGCACCAGGCATGACCAGGCTGAACGAAGAAAGTACAACAGAAAAGCTGAAGGTGGAAGCAGGATTCCTAAGCTAAACCCCACCATCAGCTCCAGTACGTCTCTTCTGCCTGAGCCCTATGAGATGAGAGCTGAGCTGCTTTCCCTGAGCACTGCTGAGCATGTACATCTCCCACTGATGTCAAACGATGCCCCTCAGGCCAAGGGGGTCAGGTTCTTTAGGAAGTGCTGCCTCGTAGCCAAGGCATTATATTTGCACACTGCTGGCTAACCATAGTGGTTTGGCAGCCAGCCCAAAGAAGTGCTGGCCAGAAGAACCAAGTCTGAGGTGGATTCTTGTACATTGCTGTGGTGACAGATGACTTCACAAGCTGAGGAAAGAGGAAGTGAGAGAGACTTTTATGCCACCCACAATAACTTCCCTTTAGTAGCCAGAGCAAGGGCATTAGTTTGAAGTCTGAGATAAAACCCAATCCATATCTGAGTTAGACCAATACAAAAAATCCTTTGTCTAATCATGGCGGATTGTCTCTTTTTTTCATTCCGCTGAAGTCCTCCCCTCCTCTTGGAAGCTTATGCTTGCCAAGTACATAATGTGTGGCCATCCTGATTTCAACTGTGAGACTAATTTTGCAAGTCTTTAAAGGGACACTGTCAACTTGAATTAAAAAAACCCCAAAGTTTCTGGTACAGCCTGCTTTAAACAAGATGCACAGAATTAAACTACTATTAGTAGTCATGGTTTTTCTGTGCTTCCCTGTTGGCTGATCTTTACAAGTACCTTTTCAATGAAGGAAGAGGGGAAGAGCTCAAGAGCAACAACATTAACCACAGTAAGGCCCAGCCCTCTTTCCTCTCCTCTCCCTTGAGCAGGACTTTCCCTGAAATTTCAGTTCTAGGATGTTGTGGGCCATGCCAGATCTGGAAGCCTGTGTCTTCAGTGACCTCCGTGCTCAGCCCAAGCAGCACCAAAAAGGAAGCAGAAAGCTCTTTATTCACCCCCCCTTGTGTGTTTGCTTTATTATACGGTCTTTCTTTACATGATCTCATCATATTTGTACACTGAATCAAGCTGTTACAGGAGCTGGAAGGCGTGTAGTAAATGAGGCAGAGGACTCCAAGAAGAAAAAGGATGATCTCATGGTTAAGGAAGCTGAATGTAGCCCTGGAGAACTGGCTTCTATACTTTCTTCTGCCAGAGTTCCATCTGAGGCTGGGCAAGTTAGAGAAAAAGAACGGTTACTTACCTGTAACTGTTGTTCTTCGAGATGTGTTGCTCATGTCCATTCGAAGTAGGTGTGCGCACCGCGTCTTCCGGAGCGTTTTCCCTAGCGGTACCCGTAGCGCTGGCAGGGCGCCCTCTGGAGTGGCGCCGCCATGGCGGGGCATAAGTACCCCTGCCGGCGCTGCCCCACCTCAGTTCCTTCTTGCCGGAAACTCCGACGAAGGGGAGGTAGGGTGGAGTCGATGGACATGAGCAACACATCTCGAAGAACAACAGTTACAGGTAAGTAACCGTTCTTTTCTTCTTCGAGTGGTTGCTCATGTCCATTCGAAGTAGGTGACTTCCAAGCCAACCCCAGTTGGAGGAGGGTTCGGAGCAGCCAGACCACAAGAGGCATGGAAAAGGTGAACAAACAGAACGAATTTATTCAAATAGGTAAACAGACAGAAGGCACAAGCTAACAACATTGATAACGTAATATATTTACAGCACAGAATTGAGGACTGCAGAGCCCACCCCTGCATCCTCCCTGGCCTGCTGGCTGAAGGCCTTTGCCAACCAAGCCTGCAGGGGTCTCATCCTCATCCTGGCGTGACGCACCGTGTATGTGCACGCGGCCATATGGCCCAGGAGCCTCGAGCAAACCCGAGGGGTCGTAATGGGGGACCGGGTTAGCCCTGAAATCAGCTCCACTATGGAGATGAACCTGTTCCTGGGGAGGAACGCTCTTGCTACCCTTGCGTTGAGGAGGGCCCCCACGAACTCGAGATGCTGAGAGGGGATTAAGGATGACTTCTCCTCGTTCAGCACGAGCCCGAGCTCTAAAAAGAGGGCCCTCACGAGTGACACGTGGGACCTCACCTGCTCGTACGAGCGACCTCGGATTAGCCAATCGTCGAAGTACGGGAACACATGTACCCCTTGTCTGCGGAGAAGCGCCGCAACCACCGCCATGCATTTGGTGAATACCCTCGGTGCCGTTGACAGGCCAAAAGGGAGCACCGTAAACTGAAAATGGCGTTGGCCAACCATAAATCTGAGGAACCTCCCGTGGCTGGTTCTGATCGCCACGTGGAAGTACGCATCCTGGAGATTGAGAGTTGTGTACCAGTCTCCTAACTGTAGCACTGGGATGACCGAGGCTAAGGTCACCATTCTGAATTTTTGTTTTATAACTGCCCTGTTCAGATTTCTCAGGTCCAAGATGGGACGGACTCCTCCCTTTGGTTTGGGGACCACAAAATATCGGGAGTAGAATCCCCTTCCCCGCAGGTGTGGGGGAACCTCCTCTATTGCTCCCTTTGCGAGGAGCACGGACACCTCCTGACACAGGATGTGCTCGTGAGGGGTGTCTCTGAAGGGAGACGGGGAGGGGGAAGAAGGCGGCGGGCCCAAGAAGGGGATGGTATAGCCTCGATTTACTATATTTAGTACCCAGGCGTCTGACGTAATTAGCGCCCACGCACGGGCAAAAAGGGATAGCCTGGCCCCAAACGGGGGGCCAGGGTGGGAGACTGGTGCGCAACCCCCGAAGAGGGCGTCAAAATTGCGGCTTGCCCTGATGGGAAGGACCGTGGGGGCCTCCTTTTTGTTGTCAGCCCTGGGGCGGCGACGGCGACCCCTACTGCCCTGGGGGTGCGCAGCCGCCCCGGAACCTCCACCGGAGGCCCGGGAGTGGCGCCTCCAGTAATCCCCCCGGGGAACCTAGGGCTGTGCTCTCCCCTGTTGCCTATAGGGCAGCTGGCGACGCTGCGGGACAGGCGTGTGGATGCCCAAGGACTTCAGGGTAGACCTTGTGTCCTTCAGTGCACGGAGCCTAGAGTCAGTGTGCTCTGAGAACAAAGTTTTGCCCTCGAAAGGCAAGTCCTGGATCGTATTTTGGACATCAGGGGGAATCCCTGAAACTTGCAGCCAGGCACCCCGACGCATAACAACGCCTGATGCCATAGTACAGGCTGCTGAATCGACTGAGTCCAGGGACGCCTGGAGAGCGGTTCGGGCAATAACCCTCCCCTCCGAGGCGATGGCCGCAAACTCCTGACGGTCCTCTGCCGGGAACCTGTCCCTGAATTTTTCCACGGCTTGCCAAGTATTGAAGGCATATCGGCTCAACATCGCTTGTTGGTTTGCGATGCGAAGCTGCACTGCCCCTGTGGTGTAAACCTTACGGCCCATCAAGTCCAGCCGTTTGGGCTCTCTCGCCTTTGGAGACGGGCCCGGCTGGGGAAGCCTTTCCTTTTGGGCCGCGGCCTGTACAACCAAGGACCCGGGGACGGGTTGCGAATACAGATGTTCGTGCCCCGAGTGCGGGACATAATAGCGCCTCTTGACCCCTTTTAAAGTAGGGGTCAAGGTAGCCGGCGTTTGCCACAAGGCATTAGTAATTTTGGCCACCGTTTTGTTTAGCGGTAAGGCCAAACGTGTGGGTGCGTCCTCGGTAAGGATGTCCACCATTGGATCCGTGTCCTCTACCACGGGTTCCACGGGGACGCTGAGATTTAAAGCCATGCGCCGGAGTAATTCTTGCTGCATACGGGCATCCATAGAAGTCAGGCTCGGTGCCGGGTCTGCCAGGGCCTCATCAGGGGAGGACGAGGAGGATGATTCCTGTATGGGTGCCGGATCGGTAGGTGTCGGCTGCGGCGCCGGCTGGACGTCTTGTGCCACCTGCGGGCCCAACTCCGGCACCGGGATCTCCGCCGCTGGGGCGGGCTGTGGTGCCCCGTGTGGGGAGGGAGGGGTCGAGCCAGCGACGCCGAGGCCTGCGATCGGCGGCCTGAAGCCTCTGACGGCAGAGAGGGGGGCACAGGCCCCTGCCATTGATGGTAGGCCCAAGGAGTCCAAAAGGGCCGACGGATGCGGCACCGGGGTGCCTAGGCCCAGTGCCGGAGGAGCGGTCGCCAGCAGTTGTGGCACCGGGGTGCCTAGGCCCGGTGCCGGAGGAGCGGCCGCCTGCACTTGCAGCACCGGGGTGCCTAGGCCCAGTGCTGGGAGAGAGGTCACCTGCAGTTGCGGCGCCGGGGTGCCTAGGCCCGGTGCCAGGAGAGTTGACTCTGCTGGTTGCGGCACCGGGGTGCCCAGGCCCGGCGCCGGCAGGAACGGTGTCGATAGCTGCGGCACCGGGGTGCTCAGGCCCGGTGCCGGAATAGTTTGTGATTGCGTATACGGTACCGGGGTACCCAGGCCTGGTACCGGACACGGCGTCGCGGGAGCAGCTGAACCGCTCAGGCTCGTTGCCGCGTGCCCTGAAAGGAATGGAGGCTGGGGCTCCAGCAAAGTCCACAAGGTCGGTGCCGGTGCCTGCGAAGGCACGGAGACGGGCGCCAGTTCCAGGAAGCCAGGTGCCATGGAGAAGAGCGGTGCCGCAGTAGACGCCACATGGCCGTGAGAATGCGGTACCGGTGCTGCCAAATGAGGACTTGGCAGGGGACTCAGCTGCGCTGAGGATCGGGCGCGACCCGAAGGTGGACGGGACAGGCAACTCGGCGTCGAAAGTTGCGGTGTCGTGGCAGCGATCGGTACTGATCCCACATGGGATGGTCCCGACGCATAAGTCGCCCTAGCATGCCGACCCGGGCCATGCGATGGCGAAGCCATAGCCAACTCAGCCTCTGGCGAGGGCGACCTCGACCCTACCGCCTCAACCGACAACGGAGGAGAGGTGGTGAGGCTGATAAGGTCCTGTGCCACCTCGAACGTGTCCGGTGTGGACAGGCATTGAGAAGGCATGCGCCCCGGACTATCCAGACCTTCTCGCCGACTGTGGCGCGCCGTAGCGGATGCGTGCACCGGTGAGTCGGCACCGTGGTACCCGGCCGAGGTAGCCTTTTTTGAAGGAGACCTTCCGCGGGATTTCTTGCTCCTCTTGGCTGGTGGAGAATGAGACTGGTGCCGGGATCTCGACGTGGACTCGCGGTGCCACGTAGATGCCGGTGCGCTACGCACCGCAGAATGTTCCGGCGGCACTGGCTGTAGCGCTGTCTCCATGAGGATAAGTTTTAAGTGGGAAACTCTTTCCTTTCTGGTGCGGGGCTTAAAGGACTTACAGATCTTGCAGGCAACTGCGAGATGGGCTTCACCCAGGCACTTAAGGCAACTGTCGTGTGGGTCGCCTTTGGGCATAAACTTCCCGCAGTCCACGCATGCCTTAAAGCCCTGCGGCCCTGGCATTCCTCACCCCCGAGAGGGGAGGAAAAAACACAAAGAACCTAACTAAGAGAACTATTTACAATTAAGATAGAAGAACGGGAACCATTAACTAACTGACTGACTAAGAGAGACAGAGATGCTCCAACGACTGTCACGGGAGGTAAGAAGGAACTGAGGTGGGGCAGCGCCGGCAGGGGTACTTATGCCCCGCCATGGCGGCGCCACTCCAGGGGGCGCCCTGCCGGCGCTACGGGTACCGCTAGGGAAAACACTCCGGAAGACGCGGTGCGCCCACCTACTTCAAATGGACATGAGCAACCACTCGAAGAAGAACCATAGTTTTCACAGATGGTCACTAATGTTAGCTTCCCCATTTTCTGGGTACCCAACCTGAGACTCTGTCGTCTGATCTGCAGAAGTAATGAGCATTCCCAGCTGATGTTAATGAGAGTTGTGGTTTGAACATAGGAAGGGCTAAATGATGCTAAGTATTCTGAAAAAAATCAATTCCTAGGTACTGGCCAATCTCTCATATACTGGGCACCCAAAATTAGTTGTAACTTCTGATTTTAATTTCTCTGTGCCTCAACTTCCCATCTGTAAAATAGAGAGAATTATACTTCCTCTCACAGCAGGGCTATGAAGATGAATTCACTAGTGTTTGTGAAGACTCTCAGACATTATAGTAATGAGTGGTATAGAGGAAGCCCACGAGGAACTGTCTTCAGAGTGGGTTTTGAATGGTGTGCAGTAAATAAAACCTGGGACCACACACGGAATGCTGAGGAACAAACAGAATATTGAATAGCTGCTCTTTAAGGGAACACCATTCATCATGCACTAAATGAGGCAGGGATCCTGCAGGAAAAAGCATATGAGATCATGTAATTAAAGACTGAATCATAATGCATATGCACAAGGAGAACAAATTAAGGTTGGCTGGGTGATTTTCATTCTGGCATTTCCTAACTTTTAAGTGCTTGATTCTGCAACCCTAATAATGTTCTTTGAACACTGTTTTTGAGATGTTTTATAATATACACATAAGATCAACTGCCCACACTGAAATGGAGCCAGCTCTAGCATGAAATGCAGCATTTGTTTATTGATGCCCATACATAACATTTTAGAATGGGGAGTGAGGCATTCTCCATCTACATAAAAGTGCAGGTGCAATTCAATCAGGATATCCAGATTAGCATTGCTACTCTTGTGAAAGCTGCTGTACAACCTGTAATGACTTACTGTAAAGCAACTCAAACAGTATCAAAGAATACAGAACAAATTCATAACGGCCCTTCATTATTGAAGAGGGTTCAGAGATTTAAAACTCATTTTGAGAAGTATTTTTTGTACTTCTGATTATCTTAGTTAGTCAGCATACTATAGATAGGGCAGCTTCTGCAGTCTGGTCTGATGATGCTCAGAAACTGATTTAATGGACTGATACTAACTGCCAAGAAACAGTCCTAGCCATTCACAATGTGCTTAGTAGAGCAATAAAACCATAATCTGGGAACAGTCAACGTGTAGACAGAGGCTGCACCCATATGGCGCTCCAACAACTTCAGTGGCACTCAACAAAGATACAGCAGTTGGCCCAGGCATACCTACTGTTACCTACCAGCCCTGTTCTTGGGGAGTCAGGGAGTGACACTCATGGAAAACCATCCCCCTCCCATAGGCCTCTGCTAGAATCAAAGAGAATTATACAATGAAAAGGCTGGGGAAGACACACCTAAACTGCTTCAGACAAGGGTGATAGAATTAAGGAAACACCCCAGCCTCATCTGCATGGGAGATAGCACAGAGAGACATCTCCATTAGCATACAGAATGGAAACCAGCTTTTCCAAAGCAGGAACCGCACTGAACTATGGGATACCGAAAGCAGAGAAGCACTGCCTGATGGGAAATCTCTGCTCCAGATGCTAATGAACCCAGGTCTGCTCACACCCAAATTAGTCATTATCAGACCAATTCTAGTAATGGATCCTATTGACATCCAAAATACTGAAACTGCCTAGTTGTACTGTGAGCTCAGTCAAGGAACATCACCCATAACCAGGTGTGATCAGTCTCTGTTGTCTCGCCTCTGTTTACCTATAAACAAATCCATTGTTCTCTTTGAACTATTGTCCTATCCCTATAAAAACTCCTACCCTTGCCCAAGAAAAACTGTTCTGATACCTGGATTCAAACTGCATCAGTTCCATTGAGACTTCATCATCTCCTGTCTGATCATGCTGGGGGCTCTGCTCTGCTTTTGTCTCCTGACCTCTGGACCCCCAGCTCCCATCACCATCTGGGAACCCCAATCAGTGCAAGCTCCACGGAGTGGTGAGGTCTCTCTCTCTCTCTTCCTTCTCCACCCCCAAGCATAGCCTCCTGACTCTGCCCTATGTAAAATGTTATATGGTTAGCTAGCCCTAACATTTCTAATCAGTTTCAATTTACATTTAATATTGTAACTGTTAGATTTAATATTGCAACTGTTTTGTGTGTTTGGCTCCCTATATATATAATAAATAACTTCCACTGTTAAGACAAAAAACAGGACTATGTAGCACTTTAAAGACTAACAAGATGGTTTATTAGGTGAAGAGCTTTCATGGGCCAGACCCACTTCCTCAGATCAAATAGTGGAAGAAAATTGTTAAGCTGGTTGCTTCTCTCTCTTTCTTTTTCTTTTGCTCACTCTTCCTCAAGGGGTGTTGTTTTGGCTTCCCCATTTGCTCTGCAACAACGCTTCTTGTACCCAAGCCAAAGATCCCTGTAGTGCCCAAAATCCTGTGGGGTTTGCTCATCGTGGGGTTTGCCTGCGAATGATTGTGGTGTGAAAGTGGGGATAGGGAAGTGCTGAACCTGGGGGCATATGAGGATGGCAGCTTAAAGTGCTGTTTAATCCAAGCCCACTGGGTCCAAAGGCTCATGAGGGTGCAGTGTAGCATTGCTGTTAAACCCAGCCTACTAAGTCCAGGGACATATGAGGGGTCAGCTTGTGAGTGCTGATTACGCAGTCTTCTTAGGCGTGCTCTGTTAGTGGGTGTGAGTGTCTGTGTGCGTTGCTAAGGTGGGAAGAACCCCATCCTAAGGAACCTAGTTCCTGCAGGAGAGCTCCACTGGGAGGGAGAATTGGCAGCAGGGAGAATTCAGCTCCATATGAGAGCACAAGTAAGCACAAGCAGCACACTGATAGAATTGTTAACCTCCCCCCAGTCCCATAAGAGTAATCCTAATAAATGAGCATAGCCCAGAGTATTGGGCAAATCTGGTAATACTACTGCAGGACAGGGACTTTGCTATTAAACTGAAACAATGAAGGAGATGAACTTCTTTCATTAACTTTGGTACTGTGCATCCATTTCTGGCCTAAGTGCTCTGGCAGCCCCAAAAGCAAATGTAAAACACATCACAGAGGAAATAAACTGAACTACAAAGCTGCATAATCTGGGAGGGCGAATAGAGTTTTTTTAAAGGGATACTGCCAGGTACTGTACTTTAGACCCGAATTTAAAGTATATTTTAAAAAAAAGACATTTTCACTAACTAATATGAATAGAAATATTACCAGATTTTTTAAAACATAAAGTCAATTACTTTTTAAAATGTAAACATTTCCCTGGAGTGCTGGAAACCCAAACACGACAGAACTGTGCTAATGAATGAGCACCACATACAGTAAAACTGACTATACACAGAAAATGACAATCCTCCATCTAGTGCAACTGTCCAAGCTGAGAGAAATGCACAAAGTCAATGACCATAAATTGTGAAAAGTAAATTAGATTTTTAGATTTATTAATTTGAGATTATTTGCAGCACAAGGATTTAATTTTTAAAATGACAGTGTCCCTTTAAATCAATTGTTACTTTTGCTTTTTATATTTTTTTTAGCCATCATTAGTGATTGTGATGGGACTGCTGTCTCCATGGAGGCATTGATTAGAATAAGGAGGGGAAGGTATCATGGAGATAGCATTAGGGAGGGATAAGGACCTATTAACTACAACTCAGCATCAACCCTTTTACAGCTCCTACTGTATATGCACATAAGGGTATGGAGCATAACTGATGGGCATGTCCAGGAAGCCCCTTCTGGCTGAACAATTCCTTGCAAAGTCTCAGTATAAGTTAAACTCCAGAGAGACTGATACAGTAAATGAAGCACAGGGCTCCAAGGAAGGGCTGTCGCATGAAAATTACCACAGACAATTTGGTGAGCAAGCTGGGGCCAATAAGAGAAAAAGCTGGTATTCTAGTCACTTGAATATAGGTGGGTGGGTTTTCTGGGGTGGGGGGTCCAAAAGGCTAGTGTATCAGACTGGAACTATTCCCAGCAGACAGACAGACAGATAGATTATTGTGTGGTGCAGTGATGGCCATGATGGAAGTCTTGCGGAAAGGCAGATGAAGGAAATGACAGTTAAAAAAAAAAAAAAAGTAAACTGCTCCTAGAGGGCCTGATGTAAAGCCGCCTGCAGTCAGTGGAAAAATTGCCACTAACTGCAATGGGCTTTGGATCAGGATCAGCGTGTATGCACATGGAAGTCACTCCTTTCCATACTGGGGAGTTGACCTTGACACTCCCTTACCCATAAGTATATACTTTGGGCTTAACAACTTTAGATTATGAAAGCGAAATGAGGGCTAAAAAAGACAATATGAGCCAGCAGTTAGCATCTGTTGGCTCTACTTAGGGAGTACTAGTTGCTTAGGCTAGCTCTTGTGACTAAACAAGAAAACTGCTACAATGGGGGCTAAAATAATTTAAAAGGGATCTTAATTGTCAAGGTTGGCAAACTACAGACAAATAGAATTTACAATCTTAAGCTAATGACACCTATTAAAGGAGGCAGACAGTGCCACCCATTCAAGAAAGAAATACTGCAGTGTCAGAGGGATGATTTTTAATCCCTACATCAAACAAGGATAGAGTAAATAAAAACTCTAATCTGGGTTTTTAAGGGTTTTAAATGACATAAAAGAGAATTAATAGGAAGCTTCCATTATGACAGTTTGATGATACAGAAAAAACTTAAAAAACAACAAATAGTCTGGTAGCACTTTAAAGACTAACAAAATATGTAATTGGTATCATGAGATTTCATGGGCACAGCCCATTTCTTCAGATGACTGGATACAGAGTATGCCACAGGGAAGTAAGATAACAGGGTTCTATTAGGAGATTCTCTCCTAACTTACAGGATAACAAAATAAGACAGAAGAAGTTTCCCTTATTCACCCATATTTCCAATGTCTCTACTGGGAACATTCTGTTCTCGTTAGGACATCACAAAACTCTAGTTTCTTTGGAATAAGAAAAAGAAACCGCAGGAGCAGACTTTTGAGAGCACTGGGCTGTTTTATTCCCCCAGACTTGGGGGAACTACTATAATTTGTTGTTTCCTGTTTTGATTCCCATTATTTTTCATTCAGTTTATGCTGACTTCTTTACTCTTGTGGAATGTGAAGGGAGAGAATGCTTCTGGGAAGCCAGACAACAAAATGGGCTTTGTTACCAACGGGGAAGGTTGCTGAAATTTAAGGGTTAAAAATTAAATTTAGAAACAGAATTCAGCTGTGTACAACCCAAAGGAGGAGAATTTAACTTTTGTGGGGAAAAAATCCTCATAAATGGTTTGTAAATTGCAACAGTCTCCTCTCTTTGAGCTGGAAAAGGGGTTCTGCTATAGCCAATCAATTATGTGCAAGGTTTGTTTCTTCTTGTTGTTTGTGAGACAAGGATGGGAGGAAGAGGTGAAGGGAAGGTTGGGAGGGGTGTCAGCAGGGTTAGTCTCAGTAAGAGGTTCTGCTATACATACCACCCAGGTGCAAGTCGATGAGGTCACTGTAATAAGACTCGCCCCAATAGTCTACAACAAGGAATTGGTGAAGAGAGAGTTATTGGATCATATATCCACCCCTAACCCCACTAAATCAAAGCAATATATATGAATCAGAAAGACAGACATACAGACATGACAGAGACAGAAGGTGAGAGAAAGAGACAAAGAAACAACAAGAAATCATGCAGCTATATAACTATATATATACATATACATAAACTGGAGGAGATGGGGAGACAGAATAATAATTCCCAGCAGGCAGGCATTGTCTTCCAGAGGGAGGGGATATGAGGTCTGTACAGAGACATTTCATCTCGTTCAGTTTGTACTAGTACCTGACATCGACCCGTTTCCAGTTCTTGCTAAGAAAGGAAGAGTTATGCTTGTTACTTCCATGCTGAAAAAAGTGTCATAAGGAAGCATTGTAGTTTCTCAGGGAAGCTGCAGGACAGACATAAGCACTGATTTCCTGGGGGGTGTGGGTGAGACAAGGCTGTATGTACAGCACATGAATGCAGGGCACTGTGTGCTGGCATAACCGAGTGCATGAGAGTGTGCACTTTACAACAACAAATGTATATTTCTGCCATGGTGAAGTGTGTACCGTGGAAGAAGAAAGTCTGTTGTTGTGGGTGGGGACTCGGTGCTAGGGAAGAAAAGAGCCTGTGCAGATGTGTGATAATGGACATCGTGTGTATTGTACACCATCCACAGAAGAGCTAGCCAGCCAGTCTGGTACTACACTGAGGTTTTTTGGGCAAGAGGCAGATGGGGGCAGTTCCTTCTGTTTGGCTGAGTGCACTATTTCCCAAAGTACATGGTTTAGCTTATGAATACCAGAGTAAACCCTCAGTGAGCTGAGAGCTGCAGACATATTTTCCTTAACTTTTAAAATTGGCTACCCCAGATCTTTTTAAAGTGTGAGAAGAAATATCCAAGATGACAGAGCCCTCATTACTCACTTAGTTTAATAATTAGCCAACAGAGTAGAAAACAAACACTAGAGACCAAAGCCAAACATGTGTCCTACCAGATCAATACTCTTTTTTATAAAGCATAATTTTGCTAAACTAATGTTAATCCCACACAGAACACCATTTCCCATGGGGCATTTGAAGGAAATGGAGAATTAAACTTTTGAGCCTATCCTGCTGCATCTGAGAGAAAGATGCACTGATGCAAATAAGATTTCAAAAGACCAAACTCCTGTACACACCAAACTTTTCACCTGAGATGGAGTTCACATTTCAGAACATTCAAAGATATTTTTCCTATGCCTTGACTTTAGTCTGTGCAACCACCAATGGGAGAGATTGTCAAAGAACGGCAGAGAGACTAATAAGGACACTAAGTAGTCATGGGGGGGACCAGTTTTGGACTGTAAACTAAGAATTAAAAAAAAATAAGTGCAGGAATAAATGTTCAACTTTTAACATGGCACGAAATTAACAATGGGGTGCTCCCATCTTCTGTCCTAGTACTGGTGGCATTTATGTATTTATCAGTGATCTGGAAAAAAAGGTGAACAGGAAGACGGAAACACTTGCAGCTAAAATGACTTAGATTTTAGTCAAAACTAAAGTAGACCAAGAAACTTCAAAGGCAACTAAATTAGATGATGAGATAACAGTATTGTAGATGAAGTTCAATGTTGACAAACATCAGATAAGGGATGATGTGGGGGAAAAAAATCACACACATTGCTGTGTTCTAAATGAACTGTAACCTCTCCGGAAGAGAGCTGGACATCACTGTAAGAGTTCATTGAAGACATCTGCTCAAGGGCAGTTAATAAAGCAAACAAGGTTCAGATGTATATAGGCCAGATGAAAATAGAAGTGAAACTATTCTAATGCCATGATATAAACAAATCATAAATCCTCACCTACAATGCTCTTTATAGTTCTTGTCACCTCACGTCGAAAAAGATATTGTGGAAATAGAATGGGCCAGAAGTGGGTGATGATGAGAATGACTGAAAGCAGGAAGAGACTCCCATAGGAGGAGAGATTTAAAATGTTTTAGTTTAGAGAAGAAATGAATAACGAAGGGACCTGACAGAGGCAATGTGTAGGGCAGGGAAGATCAGGTGTGCTTGTCTAGTCTTTTTTCATAATACAAGGGAAAAGGAAACAAAGGAAATTTGAAAGGCAGTAAATTTAAAACTGCTAAAGGAAATATTTTTACACAAAATGTAATTAGCTGGTGGAACTCATTGCCACAAACTATATTAATGCACCAAACCTAGCTGATTAACAAAGGAAAATTTGAGGAATAAATGGAAACTGTCCATATGTCTAATATAGCCATCAAGAAGTGGCTAATCTTTTTGTCCACTTTACTAGCATATTTCCCCCTATCATTTGTTAGGTAAACTCTGTTCCTTCCTTTATGTTTGTGCAGCAACTTACACACTGTAAGAGCTAGTTGAAACTTATTGTTATTATTCTTAATGACAGGAATATAAACCTTTAGGTTTTATGTAAAAAAATCAACCAGTGATGAAAGTTAGGAAGAAATTTCCTCTATGGTCAGGTGATCACAGTTATATATTACAGAATGTATAACACCTTTCACTGAAGCATCTGATACCAGCTACCCTTCAAGAAAGGATGCTAGAATAGATGGACTATTGATTTAATCCTGTATAGTAATTCCTATGTACCTCAGCCCTCTATGTCGGCCAAATATGTACAAAAGATGTATTTCTCCACCTTAAGCATGGCCAAGGAATTCCTTCCCTCTGTACAAACCTGTGAAACAGGGAAAGACCATCTTCAGATATCATACAAGCACTGTACACATTCCTATCTCCATTTGACCTCCTTTGCTGATAGGATTTCATTAAGGGGCAGCACTAAACATGGTTGATAAAGGAGCAGAATTGAAAGCCATAAAGTACAGCAGAGTTTGCAGTGATTTCATACACAGCAATCATTGCTGAGTCAGTAACTGAGGCAACATAGGGGGTCTGCTTCAGGGAAAAGTGTGGGAGGAGATGTGTGTAGCTATCCTGGATGATCCATGAATGGAGGAGACAAAATTGACAACACTGCTGAGGGAGAGATAAAATACGGATTTTAAAAGGAGAGGAAACACAGTACTTCCAATGTGAAGATATGTAAAATGCCCATAATCGGGTGGCGGGGGAAGGTCACATTCTAGTCTTGGTTTTAGCCAGCACAGGTTGAATTAAGGCAGTTTTTGGAATAAAGTTTTCCCTGTTTATCCTCTGCCAGGCTTGGAAGACTTCAGGCTGCAGAGTTCCTTATGACGAGTTGAAGTTTCTATAAACATAACTTGTATGTTCTCATAGTCCTGCTTTTTTTAAAAAATGGTCACAAACAGACCAACCCATGAACGGCTTGCTTTAGGTTTCTGTCAGGCTCAATAAAAAGTAAAATATGCAAGGTCTTAATACAACTCCTCCCTCCCCCACCTTCACTCCAAATCGTATACCCACAACCCCCCACACCATCATGGCTTGCCTGTCTATGACATTCCTTAGACTGAGGAGAAGCACATGCTTCCATTTGTAAGGCTCCACAGCCACTGGTAACACTCCCTGCACGGATGAATGAGGAAGAAGGAACTCAAGGTGACAAGGGGAACAAGTTAAAAAAAATAAAACCAAAGATGACAAAGAGGTGTTAATTGTGCAGTAGCTAGAAGGCCTGGGGTCTGCACGTGGGGCCATGTATGAATACATAGATAGCATAAAGAGAGATGCCACTGCAGATGTGTTATTGCATCAGATTACTCTTTGAACCCACATATCACAGAAATCAAGCTGAACAAAAACCCACTGAGGTGATCAAGTCTGTGTCCAATGCTGACTACATGATTGCCAAATAATGCTTTGTTTTGATAAGACACTGCTAATAGTCCTGCTTCTATAGGCACTTTCCTCTGCAGTGGCAGGGTGAGAGCCACTGGCCAAAATTATCTGGGTATTTCTCACTTAATTTCTCAGATATTGCAGTGGCCTTGAGTAATGGTCCCTCCTATTCCCTTTCTCTCTTTGGTCCCTCCTATTCCATTTCTCTTCACATAATAGTTTGGAATCCTGTAGATACTAGTTTGGTCTAATTTCCATTACTGAATTTAATGTGTGGGTGCTGGATGGTGGTGGTGGTATGTGATATCCAGGAGGTCAGACGAGATGATTTTGTGACCTAGGTCTCTGACCTTCAGAAAGCCAAACTGAGGGTTAAAGAGGACAAAGTGAGATGGCTGAATAGTAACCAATGGGAACCACACCAGACCTTCCTCCCAACAAACCTTTATTGTCCAGTCCAGTGCAATTCTTATAGAAACAATGGTTGCTCTTCCATCCAAGCACCACACTGCACCATCTTTCAAACAGTTGTCCTACTATTACCATTCATAATCTCTGGCCTCTGAAGTATGGTGCACACATCTGGGCCTGCTACGCACACATCCCTTGCATTTGTCTGTAGGGTGCAGGCTGCCGGCCCAATAATTTTATCATTTGGGATTGTTTTTCTCTGGATTATGACATCATGTGAGGAAAGTAGGAGGGATAAAAAAATTGCCACTTGAAATAAGTGCTTTTCTGTTCAGGTATTTTTCCAGCCTTGCTCAGCACTCATTTTATTTAGCCACAAAAGGGATGTAGCACATTAACAGTATGACATAGTGAAACCTTTTGGTACATGCATTTCTGCTCCACAGAGCCCAGGTGAGAGGTTATTGGTGTTTGGGCTGTGTAGTGAGAAGGTACTTGCTGGATCAGTTCTGTGATGGTCCCTTGTGTGAACACTAACTTTGACGATCCAATACAATGCAGGAAAGACATAGATCATTTCACAGTTAGTTTCTTATCTTGTCAGCTGAGCTCTCCTTGCTGGGTAAGCGAAGTGAATCCCAGCTGGGTAAACCCGGTGCAATTTCTCTACAATCACTTTTGTTCCACCACCAAATAATAACAGACACACATAGCTCTAGATTTTAATAAACAGTGGGTAGGCATTTCCTGAGCACCGAGCAAAGAGAACTGTTTTGGGGACTTCTGCCATGAGAGAAAACCCAGAGTTAGAAGAACCTCAGAGATAACAGGAGGGTTAAAATTCAAAATTCTGCTGTGAAAAGGGGAATGAATAAATTCATTATCCGAGTCCAGGTTAAGCTATTCCATTTTCAGTTCAGAGGGGACTCCCTCACCATGAACTCCAAATTGTTGTGAACTATTGCATGGGCATTTAGTCAGCAAACATTACAAACAAACTGAATATTGTAAGGTACCTGCTTCTCCTCTAAGGGCCTTTTCCACAGCAACCCCTCTCTCCTCCAGCTGCCTCTGCTTCTCTTCTACCTGCTCCAGCTGCCGTTGGATAATCTGTTTAGGAAGGGGAGAGAACAACACCATCAGGAACTATTCATGTACTCCACATTATCCAGCCCAGAGTGACTGCTCCCATCTCCCAGGAATTCCCAAAAAGGCTGCCCTTCATTCAGTATTTCAGAGGCAGATGTCTGATCAGAAGAGAGGTACGTTCTTTGCTCTAGTTTTGCATGCAATCCCACAATGCTCCATTTTCTGCCTATGATTCTCCCAAATTCCCAAAGCAAGAGAGGGTGATGTTTGGTTAGGCAGGCCCCTTTCTCAGGGAGAGAACACAACTGGCCAACAGTTTTCATGCAGCTCCTCCCACTACCTGAGGACACCCACAGCCCATTTCATTGGCCTTCTGACAATAACATGTCCATCAGGTAACACTTATTGCAGCAAAATCCCACTGTAACATCTGTGGCTTATACCATCACTGGCATAGCTGCATCACATGTTATTCACTATTAACAATGTTTTTTGTTCAGGTCTAGGAGCTCTAAGGGTGCATCTACACAGCAGGGCTTAACTTGAAATAAGCTATGCAAATTTAGCTACATCAGTTGCATAGCTTATTTTGAAATAGCTCATTTCGAAATTGGGAGCATCTACACAGCACTTATTTCGAAATAGAGCACTCTTCCTCTGACTTCTCTTATTCCTTGTACAATGAGGGTTGCAGGAGTCAGAGTAAGAAGTCCTCCAGCTTGAAAGTATTTCGACATTATTTCAAAGTAACTGTCTGCTATATAGACGCAGACTAAGTTATTTAGCAATAATGCTAGTTATTTTGAAATAATGTTGCGGTGTAGCTGTACCCTAACTAAGCAGGTGCTCCCTTGCGCTGCACTATCATGAAAACTTTGAGCAATTTCTGGCATGTTGTGATGAGGCACCCAATGTGATGAAGCCAGGAGGAACAGCAGTAATCTCACTGAAATACAGGAGAGTAATCAAGACAATTAGGATACACAGACTCTTCTTGCACATCCTACTGAGCGTCAGGATAATAAGGACACGTGGACAGCAGAGTGAATTTCCTGCCAGGACAAGAAGATACTACCAGAGGTACTACCTGGGCTCTGTGTAACCTCTTTAACTCCTCCTGCTTTGCTTGTCGCCGGGCAGCTTTCTGCACTCGTCTGGTCAGTTTGGCGTTCAGCTCCTCCTCAGTGTAGGCTCTCTGCAGAAAGGAAATCAAGAGCTGATTTCACATACCATGAACAGGAGTGCAGGGGAAGGAAGACACCCCTCTCTCCATTAGCCTCCCAAGTGATGTGATCCTTCACTCCCAGAACTTTGTCAAACTAACAGTCTAGCTGTTCCATCTTTATGGGTGTTTACAGCACAGCAAGTGACACCATCAGCATCAATACAGCTCGAAGGAGCGTGTGCCTCAACGACAAAGCTGTGATTTTATATAGCATCCCAGTCCCGCCACTCGCTGGTGTACAGTAATCTTAGATCCAATCTAAACACAAAAATGGCACCCTTTTAGCTGATTGACACAACCCTCTTTTGTGGACACTCTAAAATCAATTTAATAGTGTCTACATACGGAGGCTGCAATGACTTAAGTTAGGAAAAGGGATACAGGCTTGTCTACAGGGGACTCATACCAACATAATTAACTGTTTTAGTTCAAACCTTAGCTTATATCAGCATCCCCATATGTGGGCATTCCTATTCCAGTGTAGGGTGCCTTTTTCAGTTTATCTTATATTGCTTTGGATTTGGAAGGGTTTTAAGCTGAATGGAAAAAAGCCACTCTTTATTTAGAATAAGTGTCCACCATAGAGGAGTTACACTGAAAAAACTATATCAGTTTTAAAACAGTAAAGCATTTCCTGCGTTGACAAGTGCTTAGTTAAATTACTGCAATTTCTGGGTGCATAGATAAGACCTCAACATAGGAGAGAAGGGAACTTTCGCAATAACCACCAGTTAGCACAGTGAAAAAAGAAACCACAAGAAATCATGTCATGGAAAAAAAGGCCATAGCTATGGGGGCAATAAGGTGCTTTTTCAGCTAACTTAACATATCAGGAAAGTCCTCTTAATACCAGGACAGATATGGTTCAATACCTTGCAATCCTGGGGGAATTCTGCAATTTTACTATGGCTCCAAATGCAACAGTTCCAGAATTCTCCCAGGACTAACCTTTTCAGTCATTATTTCAGACCAGTATTACCTCTGGATTGTACCCTACATGGGCACCAGCTTACATGATGTTAATGATGTTAAAGTAGCTTCACAATTATATCAAGCTAATAAGACTGAACTCACTTGACTGAAAAAAGCACCTTTCCTCCTCCACATATATGGCTCCAATGTCTCAGGGACAAGTGGAAAGAGTCACCTGCCTCTTCATAATCAAACCCAGTTCTGGACAGAGATCCCATTCCACTGTGAAGCTTAGTTTCAGGGCAAAGGAGACTGGAATTTCTTTTTTTTTAAGTCTAGTTAAAATCACTATTCTTTTGTTAGTCCTCAACTAAGCAGCCAATCTCTGTAAGATAGTACTTGGCAACCAATATCTGGGATAGTTTAGTGTGATCTTCAGAGGAGTTTTAAAGCCCAAGAGCAACAGCTCTATCCCAAGCTTCTGACAAAGGGGATTACATGGAGGCACCATTATGTATTCCAAGGGAAGTCATCTCAACTGAAGAGGTTGGTTTTGCCCACAAAAGCTCAGAATACTATATATATAGTTAGTCTCTACGGTGCCACAGTTCTACTCGTTGTTTTTCAAGGGGAAAGGAGTTAATGCTTTGCTTCTTCATTTTCTACACAGAATGCTACCTCAGTCAGAAGGCTAAATAATTGAGGGTGGGGGTGGGTTCAGATCCCAGAAGAACTCCTGTGAGACAGGCTTGGTTTAGGGGCAGAGAGGGAGCTTAGGAAACAGAGATACGCCTATTTTGGAAAAGTTAATGCAAATTCTGTATTTTGCTTTCAATGGGGGATAGAGTTTCATTAAGATTTCCTGGTTGCCCTGGTGTATTTCAGAAGACTCTGGAAACTAACGTATAACCATTTACTCTTTTTCAAATCGTGAGGGGTAGTTTTTTTTTTTTTTTTTTTAAAACACAAATGTACAATACACTTTCTACCTAACAAACCAGCCTGCTATGAGGCTAAGGGTTCTAAATGCATCTTCAGTACCAGGCTGTCCTGCGGAGCGATTAACAGTCCCCCTTTTGCACCCCTGAGGTGCACTGATCATTTCATGCAATTTTGGGCTATGACACATTTCCTGTAGATGATCTCAAGGAAGATTCCACTGCCAGTGCCTGCTAACATCTCATTCATGCACAGTCACGGGTTGTGGTGTTAGTGCAGATGGGGTAGGAGGGCTGGGAGTGATGTATGGACACAATGGGTTAATAAATGGGCACGCATGCAACAATGGCCAGCTAATGGCAATGGAGACACTACCTTTGTCGAGTATGATCTCTTGAATGCCAGGGCGTGTGGTACATAAATCGACTTTAAATGGGGAATGGTAAAGGGGAAAAAAATAAAAACACACAAAATGGAGCAAAATCAGTTCAACATTGAAAACAAATGCACAGTAATAAAAACGAAGCTGTTTTTAAACACAACATAAAATTGCACAAATGGTGAACCTGGCATAGCCTGACTACGCACAATGGAAAATCTCTACTCAGTACCCTCCGGAAGGCAATTCCAACTGAGGAGCCTCTTTGGGAAAACAGTGATCCAGGAGAGACCCTTTTCTATTCCAGCAATAAGTACGTGTAAATATGTGGCCAAACATTTTGCTTCCAGCACTGGTGCAACGGTTTGGATTGGTTCTGTTTTGATCTGAACCAGCTCAGCCAATCATACAAGGCATCTTTAAAAAAATCCACACACTTATGATTGAGTGCCTTTATAAAGAAAGGTTTGGCTTGAGAGAACCATAGCTTCACCCAGTCCTCCCTACGTTTCTTGCCAGGAACACAAAACTTTCAACAGATTTGTCCAAAAACAAGACTGGCAGATATGCATGCTTCATAGATTCATAATCACTAACCCCAGAGGCCTCCCTTAAGCTGTTATTTGTGTTACAGCAGGGAACCCCAGTCAGGGATGAGGATCCACTGAGCTAGATGCTGCACAGATGTATAACTAAGACAAGGGTCCATTCTACGTATTAATTAATCTCTTGGTGAAGAAGCCTTTTCAAATATCTTACCATGGTGCTCTTTATACAATCTGGTATCTTGTCCATGGATTTTGCCTTTGTCACATATCATAAAGCCTGCATTCTAGTGGGGCTCACTCTTGCGTCTGCTTGTTCAACATTCAGCGTGGCCGCAAGATCGCATGCTGATTCAGTTGCACTCCCTTCCTCATCTACTTTCTGCTCCACAATCTTATTTCTCAGTCCTGGCGCTTTATGACTTAGATATGGCCCTTGCTTACTAGCTAAAAACAATCTTGAAGCTCCACTACCATGGCCTCACTCATGGCTTTGTAACCTGCAAGAACACTACCTGGGGCGCTGAGCGTGTTGCGTCACATAAGCTAATAGACACTCTGACTTGCTACCTGAGTGGGACTCCTCCAAGAGTACTGAATGCAGCTGAATGGTGTTGGAACTGTTCCTTGCAGCAGCAGCTCAGTAAGGAGCTGTGCTCGAAGTCTGAACACTCTGCTTTAACTGGGTTCAAAAAAGAGCTAGATAGATTCATGGAGGTTAGGTCCATCAATGGCTATTAGCCAGGATGGGTAGGAATGGTATCCCTAGCCTCTTTTTCTCTGGAAGTGGGAGACAGGGGAGGGATCACGTGAGGATTACCTGTTGTGATCCCTCCCTCTGGGGCACCTGGTATTGGCCACTGTCGGCAGACAGGCTACTGGGCTAGATGGACCTTTGGTCTGATCCAGTATGGCCGTTCTTATGCTCTGGCTCTTCAATCTTGTAATTTCAACTCAGTAAAAAAAAAAAGTTGCTTTCTTCCCAGCAGTAGGGAGAGTGCTTTGTAGGAGACAGATGCACTACATTTGCTTGAGGCAAACAAGCACACACTACCACTAAAAATAGCAGTGTGGTTGCAGCAGCTCAGGTGACAGCTCAGGCTAGATGGGGCAACACAGGGAGTTGAGTGGGATTATTCCTGAGCCACCACTGCCACACTGCTATTTTTGGTGCGCTAACTCCAGCAGAATTACTGTGCTCTTTCTACCCTTGGTATGAAGCATGATCCCAGCTCCTGTGCCTCCTTAAGGTGATTTTATTGCCCCGTATTTCTAAGGGAAGAGAATTTCCATTGTGTGATGAGGTACAAAGAGCACTACGACACCACTCTGGGGAAAGTGCCAGCATTCAGCATTTTTGCAGAACATTCATTTAACTAAACCAATCATGAATGAAAAGCTGAGGAACAATCTGAACATGTATGCAAACTTTTTAGTATTCAGCAAAATATCTGTAGCAGGAAACACGTATCTCTGAGCACTGCACCACATTGTGTACATTCTCTCTCTCACACACACACTTATTAGTGCACAACCCACAAGGAAGTACATCAACATTCTTTACATGAAGGTTTTGTTGAAAGGCAACACATTAAGCCACACAAAGTTAATTCGCTGCTGATTGCTAATGCTAGGATGGACGGGCTAAATAGGCCAAGCCTTCTGGGAAGCAAGTTCAGTACAACAACCACAAAAGCAACATCAGCTGGATTTTAACCTCAAAAGGGTTCAGATAAAAGTTATGCGGCATGAAGGAAGCCACTTTTCCCCCACAATGGGAGAAATAAGTGGTTGATTTGGGCTGTAGTTAAAAGGAGCACATTCAAAAATCAGTGCTGCCCTTTTGACAATCCTACCCTGGATGCATTTCCTTCTGCAGCAAGACTTGCCAAGGAGTGGTGTAAATGTTTTACAGCCCCAGACACATTTGTTGTGAAGCAAAGGGCTGATGTGTCTCTGGTCTGCTCCCTGTGGATGAGTGCATACGCTCCCATATTTTGCTCCTGGAAAGCAGAGGCAGGCACTGAGCAAAGAAGAGAACCTTACGTGCGACTCAGCCATAGCAAATGGAGAACATCAGACATGAAAACCACACCCTGGAAATTTTGCTGCTTATGGTAAAATAGCTGAGAAAATGAAAAGGAAGAATAATATTTTCGCTGGGCAACATGAAGAATTCCAGACCATCTCTAGCATTTCCAGGCCTTCGAATACTCAGTGACCACTGTCTCTTCTGCAAAAGCCAATTTATATCAAAGTCGCTCAGCATGGAGGCACCAGAGCACCCCCCAAATCTGAGGCTATACGTGGTGCTTATTGCAGTCTCCAGCCAGAAATTCACAAGCTGGACAGGAATGACAGCACCACAGCTTTTATCTGAACCCCCCCATACTGCATCTCTTTCTGCTTCCCCAGGTACCTCCTCCTTCTGCATCTCAGATGCAAGTCGGAACTTGTCATGAAACACCTTGAGGGAAAGCAAAGGAGGGAGAGAAGCAAAAACAAAAAGAAGAAAGGGGTCCAATATAAAGAACAATTCCCAGAGTAAAACCCTCCTCTCAGCAGAGGCAACTACTTATATAAGAACCAGGGAGGGAAGCCTAAAGAGGTTTAATGAAGCGAGGACGAGTCCCATTCACTTCAGTACATTAATCCTTCTGTTTGCCATGTTTATGAGAATTTTCATTAGTTACTCTTACTACATTTTATCTCATCATAATTAAAAATGCAAATGGAAATTGTCTTCTGCCGTATTTCCACTTGCACTTCTCCACAACCTCCCCAGTCAGCTGAGACCTTCCCCAAATGAATCAGACATCTGCCTTAACCTGGCATTTGCCATTGATTTCTCCAGGCTTGGTGAAAGGTGGGGAGAGCTGCTCCCCATCAGAGTGGACAGCTGTGATACTGCCCTCTGAGGCTCCTTTTCTTCCATGAGTTGGAAGTGTGTGGTCCTGTCCCTCATGCAGGGCCAATCAGAAGGGGGGTCTGGAGGGCCATTTGGCCTGGGCCTCAAGCTCAAAGGGGGCCCCAAATTTAGACACTTGTTAATTTTTTGACATTTGATAAGTTTCACAACTTATTTTTATGTGCATCCCTCTCAGACCAAAATATGACACAGTCTGTCAGTTTAGAGCTGGAAATTTAAACAAATTAGAGATGCGGTTTGGTAAAAGACTTTTTTTTTTTGTTAACTGATCAGATTTTGACCAATTTCAGCAACTGTACTACAAAGAAATCGCAAAAGATCTCACAGATGAGGGCATTTTCCTCAAATGAATATATTCCACGAACTTTAAACTGGATTGCAAGCCAAAGGAGTTGCTTCAAGAAATAATCGAACTTGGACTCTCTAGGGTATTTCCTAGTATCACAATTGAATAGCATAGTTTTGTCAGTTCGCCTGTATCCCAGGGGCTTCAAGTGAATGCTCCTTCAACATGCTGAAGCAGGTAAAGAACTACTGTGGGACAAGAGCACTGGAATGGGCTCGCCATGCTTAGTATCAGCTGTGACATTGCATGAAAGCTAAATTTTTCCTCAATAATTAGTGCATTTGTACAGAAAAAGGCTAGAAAAAGAATTTGATAAATAAAAAATATTCAAATTATGTCTCTCTCTTCTTTGGGGCCTTATTTTGTTTTCCTGTGTCATCATTTTTTTTTATTATTATTATTATGGCTAGGGGCCTTAAAAGCTGGAAGTGGCCCAGCCTCTCTGGACATCCGAGAGGGCCTGCTCACAAGCTAGCTATGTACTCGAGCAGCCAGCCTCTCCTGACACCATGGCAACAATCACATTTTTAGCAAAGCAGCATGACCAGAGCTAGCATGGGTATGTCTCCTCAGACAAAATTACACCTCCAGCTTGAAGTGCAGACTAGGGATGTAAGCGACTAGTCAACTATCCGATAAGCATAAGCTTATCGGATAGTCGTCTAGTCCCTCGACCAGTCGCTTTCCCCCCCCTTGCTGCCTCATTCAGAGGCAGCAAGATGGGGGAGAGCAGGAGCTAGTGCTGGGGGAAGCCAGAATAAAAGCTATTTTCCCTAAGCACTGTCTCTGCGGGGGACAGAGGAGGCAGGAGGGTAATGGGGACTGGGCGTGTGCTGGGAATCAGCTTATTCCTGGCTTGTGCCCCGTCCCAGACGATGTGCCTCTGCTTTTTAAATGTATTAAGAGCCTGCCAGCTCTTAATGCATTTAAAAGGCAGAGCCACAGCAGAGTTAACTCCTGGGGCTGGGAGCTAACCCCCGCTGCAGCTCCCCTGCTTATCGACTAATTGACTAGTTGATGGAAATTCCATCGACTAGTTGATTAAACTAAATGTAACATCTCTAGTGCAGACATAGCCTGGGATCCAGGCACAAGGGAGAGAAAGAAGTGACGGGAGGGAACTCACTTCTCTTTCCAGTGCATGCTTGAGTTGAGGATCATGCTACTGTGGGTAAAAAGCCTATACCCAATCCCCACACCCCAAACCTGCAGGGCACGTGCATGAACCCCTCCGACAGTGGCAGTTTCCCTCCACTCCAGCATCCACTGTGTGATTTAGCATTACATTTTTGTCTTTCACGTCTACTGTTTTTGCTTTATATTTTCCCTGCTCAAATGAAACAATGAAAACACAGTCACTCTCTTATTTACTTAATGAATACACTAGATAGATAGAAAGAAAAAACAGGTGCCCCTCAGTTCCTGGCAAGTCTCTTGCTCACAGGTACACCTTGGTCCCAGCAAAATGACATGTTTCTTTTTTGGGTGTTTGTGGAGGTCCAGCAGATGCTCCTTCCATTTCCTCTTTACTTTTCTACTCCCCACTGAGTCCCATTTCACACTGAAGTTTCCTTTGGCAGAGGAGGGGCAGTGAGGCTCACTCCAGAACTCTACAACATTAGCCAAAGGAAGCTGCTCATGCATAAGGAGACACTTCTTTCTCTCACAAATCTGTGAGCACACCCAGCCCTTACTTGTACAATGAGAACAAACCTGTGCTCAAATCCACATTTATCCAAAAACACCTTTTTCCTATTTCAGTTTCATAACCACTGGTTAAACCTACAGAGATACATCTGGAAATACTGCTTAATTGCCATGAATCACTCAAACGGAGCAGGGACAAAATGGGAGAGGAATAGGGGCAGGCTCACCCTTTCCAGACAGAATGTTAACATGTTGATCCCTATCTTCCTGGGGAAATACACACACATATGCCATGCTGCAGAACCATAAACCTGCAGCTTGCTCCTCTTTGCTGAATGCAGACTATTACCTGTATTCAGATTGCCTCAAACTTCAACAGATTAATCTACTGAATAGAATGGTACAACAACATCCTAAACTAGATCTTCATCAGAAAGTGAAGCCAAAGGAACATATCTGTAGTAACATTAGATATATAAGTAAGATATACTCATTAGATATGAATTTCCCATCGCTAGAGATTGTATGTTCTTTCGAGGGAAAAAAAATATCCTACTCTCAGAACGAGGCAATAAACACATAACGCCTGTGCGTAAGGCAGTGAAACAACAGATGGCAACAGAGAATCTGACTTATTGAAATTAACTGGCTGATTTCAGGTTTATTGTTCAACCAATCTTATACTAACACCATCTGCAGGAAAAAGAGTAAGAATGATAAAGTTAATTCTGGTAAATGCTGTTATGATTCTGAGTCTATATCCAAATGATGGCAGGCTCTATCTAAATGGTCTTCCTACCTCTCGCTTGGACTTCTGAGAAGATCGTTCAAGAACATCATCACTGGAGAGGTCCGAGTCCTCCGAGAAGCTCAAGTGTCGACGGAGCTGCAAATCTGAGAAAAGAGACAATAAAGACAGAAGAATGGGATGACAAGGTTAGAAGAGTAGTCACAGTTATTGTGTTTCTGTCTCTCTGCAGATATTTTTGAGCTTGGCCTTGCTCCTGTTTGACTTACACTTCTGAAACAGTTATCACAGTCACACCTCACTGCTGCACTAGCTGGAAATACCATGCTGGGAGCACCACTCCATGAAGTGATACCAGAACATTGACTGTGGCAACACTGACTGTGGAGTTTCTTTCTAAGGAAGCACCTACCTTCTGTAGGAGGTATATCTGAGAATGATGTTGAACATAGTTAGCACAGCTTCATTTCCCTCCACCCAGGTTAATGTCCCTGCAAAGAGGCATTTAGATGACAGCAGCAGGAATTAAGTTCATTTTGTCCAGCTCCACTTTGGCCTGAGTCAAAAGAAATGACAGGTACCTCTGCTTTGGCCCATATTTATAGATAACTGCGTTAGTATGGCACAAGAGTCTCAAGTTGTCACTCAAGTGCTCTGAGGCAACCTGATGGCTATGGGAGATTTGTATCTATGGGTGACCCCATAATCCCTGTTTTGTAAGGCTATGGAGAGCTGACAGGTCCCAAGCCACACAGGGAGCAAAGAGGAGAGAAAGTAACTAAAGCTCCATGGCTCCTTTGAGAATCCATGTACCTTTTAATGAATAAAGGAACATTTATATCAGTCTCAAAAAACCCTGCATAGTTTGCCATGCCAGATTCAAGGGAATTGAATGGATAGTCAAGGTGGGGAGCCAGGACAGGAGCTAAAACAAGTTTGAAAAGTGGCAAACTTCAGCCTTTTGAGTCAGGTAAAGGCAGAAAAATGACTAACCCTGTAGTCTGGGACATATGAAAAGAAGAGTAAAGGACCACATTTGCTATTTGACAATCTGTTTCCCCCACTGATATGCTATTTATTTTACAAACAAATATGTGCTTATCCCATTATCCTCAAGGGTAAATCATTTGCACGTTAGGCAAAGGAGAGTGACTCAGATGCATAGCAGTGTGGGGTAGCAACCTGGGACTTCTTCATTTCAGAAACTTTCCAGATGCGGTGAAAGTACAGTGTGCAGACTATACCTGCTGCTCTAACCATTGGGGAAACCTTGTGCTTCCCAGAGTCCACTGTGGCACCACTGGATGGAGTGCTAGGGCAAGATTTGTCATCAGTCTTTTTCTTCTTATCTTTCTTGTACCCAGAAAAAACAGACTTCCACAATGATCTGGGCTTGGTGGCTTCCTCAGCAACACCACTGGATTTGTCAGAAAGCCTGCTGTCATTCTTGGATTTCTTCTCCTTTTTGTTCTTACGAGGGGAGAAGAGAGAAGTCCTTTTCTTACTTTTCCCACTGGAGCCCTCTGAGGAGGTGACAGACCCTTCTGGCCCAGCAACATCAGCAGGGGGAGAGAGGAATCTTTCATTAGCAGCATCATGTTTCAGTGTGGGGCCCTCTACAACTTTCATGGCCAAACGTCCTGAGGACTCAAAGTCCATCTCTTTGGGCTTCAAGGGCATGGAGGAGGCTTTCCGTGCCTTGGTGGCCCCAGCAGCTGCAGCCATCTCCAGATCTTTCATCTTACACAACTGTTTAGCCATGGCATCTCGCAACGCCTGACTCTTTACAGACTTCTCTCGGGCTCTCATTCTTTCCTCAGCTAGCTCCTTGGCTTCTGGAGAGATTTGGGGTAGCACCCTCTTTCTTTGGTTTGCTCCTCCTTCCATTGATAGTGGTCCTCCATTCTCTTTGACCAATGGCAGGTGAAGAGGCTTCTCTGGCCTTGGCCTACTGGTAGGGGGCGTGAAGAACTTATCATGAAGACTTGTATCCTCAGTTCTCTCATCGTAAGTGTCTTCTACATCATCAGCAAATGGAATTTCATCCACACTCTCCACAAACGACTTCCGCACCTCTTCTTTTGAGGCCTTGGTTGACTCTTTGGCAGGAGGGTTGTGCTCATAAGGTAAGGGAGCAGGAGGTGTTGGTGCTGGTGCTGGCTTAGGCTCTGTCTCGCTCTGCCAAATTGTCTGATGCCTCTTTCTACGCAAAGTTGCTGGAGCTTCATTTTGAGGAGGTGGTGGAGGAGGGCTTGATGGTGGAGTGAGCATAGTAGAATCAGAAGTATTGAAGCTCTGGCTAGCCAATGTCTTCATGTTGGATGAGCTCCCATGCAGACCTAATCCAGAGCTGCTAGATAGATCTCTCTTTACTTCATTGGAACCCTTCAGCTCTTTGTCTGAGGGAGATTTTGGAGTCAGCAGAGACAATTGCTCATTCTCTAACTTGGACATGATCAGCCTTCTTGGGGCAGGCTGGGGTTTTACAAGATGGATCCCTTCCTCCTCTGAAACACTCAGTGGAGCTGACTCAAGGGCTGAGACAGTAAAGCTAGGCTCTGACACTTTGCTTCTGTTCACTGGCGTGAGTCCTAGACTCCTCCGGATTTCAGCACTCTTTATCCAGAACTCCTCTACGAGATTGTTCCGTTTCAAGGCTTCTTCTGCAGAAGTAGGGCTCCCCAATTTTTCCACCTCATTATCTTGGCTCTTCAGGGCAAGTTGCACTAGAGGAGTGGATGTTAAGGCTGGTGCAGGCTGAAAGCACACTGGAGGTTCCACTGGAGATGGAATGGGTGCTTCCGCAGATGGCAGAGGCTGTGAACAGATAGGCAACTGGGCAGAGGGGGGGGATGAAGCCAACAGAGGTGTTGCTGGCTGAGACTGTGCTGGTGATGTAGGTGTGATGGCTTCTGGCAACGCAACTGGTTGGGACCGTATTGGAGAAAGAGAAACAGAAACAGAAGGGCTTTTAACTTTCTGATCTTCAAGGATTTCATCTTTTGGATTTTCTTCAATGATGAACGGTTCAGGAAAAAAGCGTTTCTCTGGAGATCTGTCCATGCAGGGCAGTGCCGTGAGGGAATCCTTTACATTCTATGGAAATGCAAAAACAAACGATTTTTAGTGTTCTATAAACCACAAAAAGGGTCTAAAGAAAGTGTACTAGGAAAGTTTCTCCAAAACCAAGAGTTTTACTGTATTTACATTCTTTCCCATTAAAAGCAAATCAATCCATGCATTTGTCAATGTGTTCTTGTTGCCTGTCGCTATAGAGCAGTAGCATAGGAAACTTGATTGTTCTAAATTAAATGGCACTGAAATGAGTAAAAGATAAATTAGGGTGTCTCAATTATAACCTTTGTCTTCATTCAGCTAATATACAAATGAATCTGACAGGACACTGCTGTGGAGGGAACTCAGAGTGACTGAACTGACTCAAGCAGAGACTGGACAATGACCATTTTTGCTGCTGCATATATCCATGATACATAATTCCTGCTTGCTACATGGGTCCACTGAGGGGAGAATATCCAGTAACTTTTTCTTTGCCTTTAGAGTTAGACACTTGTTCTACTGATCAGTCACTGCACTGTGAACTTGTTCAGAAGAAAAAAAGTGACTATTTTTCTTTTAAAATCAACAGGGGCTGTGTCTCCTGCTCACTACGCTCGCCAACCTCTCCCCCGGTCTCTGGGGGTAGGCAGGCCCGGCTCTTCCCCCAGCCACCAGGGAGAGGAGGACTGTGGCTGCACCAGCCCGAGCCTCTCGCCCCCACCTCCAGCTGCTGGAGAGGTGAGGGAAGGGCCAGGGCCGCAGCCAACTCTGGCCTCTTGCTCCAACACCCCCAGCCGCAGCCAGCCCCAGCCTCTCGCCCCCCTTCCCCGGGCCACAGCCAGCACTGGCCTCTGGGCCTTGCCCCCAGCTACAGGCTGCGATCTCTCGGCCCCCCCCTTCGGCCCCTGGAGGAGGGCTGGAGCCAAGCCAGCCATGGCAGCTAGGGCTCTTTCCCAGCCACTGGGGAGGGCCAGCCAGGGCAGCACCATCCAGACTGGGAGTGTGTGGGGCTTGTTCCTGTAGACACAGAGTGACGTGATGACATCACTCTGTTGCCTCATAGGAAAGGTTTTTTTTTTTTTAATATATAGAGAAAAATATTAAATCAGGTCTCAAGTTGTCAGAGGACAATTTATGTCATCCAGATAAAGGAGCAAAAATTACCACAATCAGGTCATACAAGCTGTTCTACTAATATACAGGATATAGTCCCATAATTGATGTCAACATAGATTTGAAGAGCACCAAAAACTTTTACCTCTATTTTTTCTGTGCTGGGACTCCCAACTGGGGACAGAGGAATAGCACTCTCCTTGGGTGGGCAGATGAGGGTGGAAGGTTTGCATGGATCTAGGGAAAATGAAGAATGTATAAAAACCCCAAACAAATGAACTCTTAACATTCTAAATCCACGTGAAGCACTGTAAACCGTGAGCAAATCACTAGCCCTTTACATTCTAGATCAGCGTTTCCCAAACTATGGGCCGTGGCCCAGTACCGGGCCGCAGGAAAAAAATACCGGGCCTCAGCGTGGCTGCCAGGGTGTTCCGGGCTCCCAGACTGCCCATGCAGCGCCGGGTTCTCCAAGCCCTCAGCCGGGCTGGGCAGATGCAGCCGTATGTTTCAGGCTCCCGGCAGAGGCATAGTGAGGGTTACCAGGTGAGCTCTTATTGCTGGCTGGGGTGGTGGGGGTGTTGGATATGGGCCGCAGGGAAGCAGGGTCGGGGCAGTGGAGCTGCCCGGGGGAGATAGGGAGGGGAACTGGCCGGCGGAAGCAGGGCTGGCTGGCTTGGGGAGAAGAGAACCGGCTGGCCGAAGCAGGGCTGGCCGGGAGCAGTGGGGCTAGCCAGGGGGGACCGGCTGGCGGGGGCAGTGAGGCTGGCTGGGGAACCGGCCGGAGGAAGCAGGGCTGGCGGGGGCAGCAGGGCTTGCCAGGAGAGATCGGGAGAGAATCGGCCGGCAGAGACAGCGGGGCTGGCCCGGGGGGGGGAAGGAAGGGAGGAGAGAGAATTGGCCAGCAGGGAGCGGGACAGTTCAGGGAGCATGCAGATCCTGAATAAAAATTTAAAAGCAGTGCCTTTTAAATATCCCCACTGCTGACAGTGAGCTTTAAAGGCACTACAATGTGTCAGAATGGAGAGAACCTGGTGCATTCACCATCCGGAATGAGAATATGGATAAAAATTCCAAAGATGGTGTCAGCTTTCTGAAAATAAATGAGCCCCTTTTCAATACACGATGTGGTGGTGCAGGGTTTTATTGGATTACAGTCCATTTTTCCAATCCATATTCCCTTAACTTGCTGGTAAGAATGTTGTGGGTGGCCGTATCAAAAGCTTTGCTAAAGCTGGCCCTGGGGCCTTTGGGAGGACCCAAAACAACGTATTTGCATATTCGTCATTTGCTTAATGAATATGCAAATGAATGTTACCGGTCCTCCAAAAGCTCGTGAATGGATTTACTGGTCTCTGTGTCAAAAAGTTTGGGAACCCCTCTTCTAGATGATCCCTCCGGAGTATGAATATCTGTATGTGACCATAACAATACAGGCAAATAGCCCAAAAGTACTCAAAAGGATCTGAGGTTCTGGGGGCTCCCTGATGTTTTTGGAAGATGTAGCTCATATCACATCACACCACCTTTCTCAGAATACAAATGCAAGCATATGCAAGGCACTGAAGATAATGGCATGGTTCAAATTTAATTAAAGAGACTGCTTTCACCAATAGCTCAATTCAACAATTCAAAGAAATGATCAGTCTTTCTGGACTGCAGGATACAGAGATGAAGTGTTTACCTTCTGTCAGACTGCAGGGAGCAGCGGCTTTTAGCTCACCCTCATCTTCAAAGACTTTCAATTCTGGCTCTTTCATGTCCCCTTGAGGTAAGTGATACTCATCTTCTGCCTCAGATGGGATGTCATCTGACCATCTTTGATCTGGGTGGGAAAAGGAAGATGATATAGAAAGGAGGAGGTCTTGAATGCAAGGCCACAAGGATAGCCACTTACTTTTGAAATCTTTCTATTACTCTATCTACCTTCATATAGGGCACCATTCGCGGTGGTACCAGAGAACCTAACTCTCCTATTCCTTTATTATATGCTAACTGGGGTTACTTAACTAGTTACTAAGGTGATACTAATAAGGTCCCTACTTTGTTTCATACGTTCCACGGTTAACATTGGAAGTTTCCCTATACCTTCCAGTATGTGCAGTTTCCTTCATGCTGGCAAGGGAAGGTTTTGGAGTTAGCCCTACTGCCTTTTCCCACATGAACACTCACTTCCTTCATTCAGAAAGACTATTCATGACAGTAAGGACTGCAAGATTGGCTCCTCTAATACAGTAATTGTAAGCAATGTCTTTCAGAATCCATGGCACTACAGTTCCTCAGCTCCATTTCACACTTAATTTCTACTTTTCTCTCTTCTTCACTGAGCTCCCACATATACAGATTGGCTCTGACTGGATCACCCTTACACAAGGTACCGGCTTCCCAACAAGCCCCTGCTCCCATAATGAGGTTTAGTGATATACGGTGGCACCATACCATCGTCCAGCTCTGCACCTGTGTCTCCTTCTTCACCTGCTTCTCCTTCTGTATCTGCAGGCTCCGTGCACACCTCGTCCTCCGCGTCATTCTCCTCAAATGGGGCTGGAATGCATTAAAGTATTGGGAGAGAGAGAGAGAGAGAAAAAAAATCTATACAAGGGAAAGCCTTAGTTTCCAAGGCTCGAAGAAAGCCAAGTGCCTCGAGTGCCAATAATTACTCATTGTTACTGCAACTAGAAGCTCTGAGGCGCGTCAGCAGGAAAGACCCATACACATACAATCAACCGGCATTTCAAGCCTTCAGTCCTAGCAGTCAAAGGTTTTGTGACTTTGAGGAACCTTTATCATAGACACTGGCACTGCAAGGTTTTCAAGGCACTTCGGAGGGATCGGCCTTATGAACTACCAGCATCTTCTATTCTGAGCCAAGGCATACTGGAGTGAGACTTTAAATAAGGAGGTCAGGGAAAGCTCTAATGGAATATGCTTGGTTGTGGCTGCAATGTAGTATCAGCACCACAAAGGAACTGCAGTTACCACCAGTGTAGCATATGTATGCTAGCTGCAAACTGCAATCTCATATTCTAACATAATTACTCGCCTAGCAGCAGAAACAAAGATGTTTCAAGGACCTGAAGTCAGATGAAGTGACCAGTGAGAAGAGTTGACCGTCTGGAAAGTGTTTATTTCTGTGCTGCTGCAACACTGTAGAAGAGTTTGGTGGAGTCCAGGCTGCAGGGCAGACACACAAGGACTGGATGTTATTCTGATATTTTAATGTGAATAACAGATGCACAAAACGTCTGTTCTTCTGTGCCAGAGCCCAGAATCTGTTTTGCAAGATCAGTACAAGGGAAGATTCCTGAATTTATAAACCCAAAGAAGGCATTTGACAACACTGCGCAGAAGAGGATTTAATTCTAGAGGGGATCACGTGGCACCCTCTCACGTGACCTTTAATTTGCTAAATGATATTCCACAGAAACTCAGAAACTCCTGTAACTCTTTCCACTATTACACCTTATCCTATCTCAGATATTAGGGGTTGAGCTGCTAGAAAGATGTGGCTGTCTGTCACATAGCTTCAAGGTCTTTCCACAACTTCAGGTTGAATCATTTTTGTTTTAAAGCTGCTCCTAGCTTTAACCATAGCACAGGCAGACAGCACAAACCTGGGCCAGGATTTGTGCATATAAGTAGCACAACTGCAGGCTCAAATGATATGTTAGACATTTAACTAAGTTGTTGAATGCTCAATTATTGCAAATGAGCACGCATTCTCTGTAATTATGCTGCAAACTATATGCACACAATGCTAAAATTCTGGCCCTATGATGTAAATGATGCCAGTGTGAAGTAGGGATGTAAAATCTCATTTAATTGGTTAACTAGTTAAATGCAATGATTAACTCCTCCCCATTGCCAACAGTGGCTGCTTTGGCTGGGCTGGAGTACCTCCTACCCGTGGTAGGCCCTGCAGGTGGGGAGCTGCTCCAGCCCCCACCAGTTAACCATTCACATCCTTAGTGCTAACACTAATCATGACAGTCTAAGAAAGAGCGAGCAGGCATCTTGACATTTTCCACACACATTCTCCTCTTTTTCTAATAGAGGCTCTTTGCTTCGTTGGTCTTCAAAGCATGACACTGACTTTCTGTTCTACTGAAAGGAGCGTTGTCCGGCCCCTTCAACCTGAGAATTTCTTCTATGCCACTCTTGCCGCCTTTGTCGCATCATGGCAGTGGAGAGGCACATGGCTTGTTGGCTTTTTTTAAACAGCTGTTACAAGATGCCTTGCTGTCATCTAAAAGGGGCATGACATGGCCTCCCCCCTTAAACCAAAGGCTTTGTAATGTGCAGAATCTTACAGATCTAGAACATGAAGGCTAAGTCACAGCTTTAAGGACAGGGCTTCCCACTGAGACATCTAAAGATGTTCTAAACTAAATCAGCCTTCCCTCTCCCTCCTCACACCTGGCGCTTTACTGACCTGCTTGCTGCGTTTACGTACCAGCTACTGCCACAGTAACTTGTTTCAGGTAAAAACATCAAATGTGAATGACTGTCACAAAATGTGTAAAAATGTCACCTTCAAAAGGGTGAATATCTGACACTGGCCCTAGCTATGTGTATGCTGGTTTTTCCATTTGGAAATTGTGGTGCACTTTCCTATAATGAGGATCAAATAGATGAAAATAAATTCTTTATGATACCTTAAGAACACAAAATTCAGCAGCATATTTTATGGATGCATAGATAAATAGCACACTGGTGCAATGAGCAGCCCATTCTGAAGGACCTGGAGCTTGCGGAACAGGATAAGAGGGTGGGTGGTTATAGTTATATATACAGTGTGCATATATGTATGTGCAGTTAGGATGAGGAGCAAGAGGACAAAAGTTGCCACACAGTAACTGGTGAACTATACACTATGGCAGCCAGAAACTACAGAGTCAGCATTTTGTCCTTGTCGGCCAACAGCCGGGACTTGATGGGGTGATGTACAGCTATCTCATAAATGCTGCTGCCTTGCCTTAACAGTTACAGGATCTACATTTTAAAGGTGAGCTAATTGTTCCTACTGGGCTAGAGGTCACACAAGTTACCCCGATCTACTGTATGTCTTTCAACCCTTTTTGTAATTTACAGAGCTTAACAACCCTTTGTTCCCCATTGCCATACTCACTGATTTTGTAAGAGGTTCTAGGGGACGATCTAGGAAGATCAGATGACATTTAGCATATTTCCACTCCCTTGGTGCTTAGCTGGGGAACATGTTTCAGGTTTGTGGAGCATGGCTATTTCCATTGTCACTCTTGGCCCTGAAGAGTTCCTGGCTAGCTTAACTGACATCTTTCTTCGTCCCCTCACCAGAAAGCTGTAATTTGCTTCAAGCACTGCCTGAAGGACTCACTCTCCTCCAAGAGAGCTCCAAGATGTCTTTGTCAATGGGTGGGGAAGGATGACTTAATTTCTCCTCAATTTATCACGTAAATCAAAATGTTAAACCTACTTTCTTCTTCTCCATTACACTAAAGATTCTTTTCTGTATGGCCTGCCTTTGCAAAGGGTAAGATGAAAGTCCAGTTCATGCGAGAATGGACTGTGAGCGAGGCATGCATGCACATTCCCCCTCCTGGACATGCAGTAGCAACAGGTCCATAGATCCAGTGTTAAGGTACCAGCTCAGCTGCTGAAGGCATGGAAAGAGGGCGGGCAGGGTTATTTTGAATCAGTATAGAACGAACAACACCAAACTACCTCCAGGGAACGTCTCCAGCCATGCCTGCACCGCCTCAAGGCGTACCGAGGGAAGGTCGGATGCTGAATTTAAAAAAACAATAAATAATGATAGTAAATCAAAAGTTAGACACAAATAAGTGTATGAAACTGAAACCACTCAAGAGAAAGCCCTCAAAACCAAGAACAGAATTAAAACTTAGACGCTGTTAGATGACGGAGATTGGGTTTGAGGGTTAAATTAAGATAATGAGGTATAAATACCAAATCTGCTTTTAGGATCCATGGAAGATAAGGGTGTAATTGAGAACTGAACATGTCCTTGGTGTCCTGTTTGCAGATTCCAGCCATTTTGGTCAAGCTGACAAGAGAAGCTAAAAGATGGAGTACGACCATAAAAATAGTGCTTACAAAAGCTAACGTCTGTATTAGCTAACAGCATCCTGAGTTTGGATGCTTACAAATAAGGGAGAATTCCTACTGGAGCACAAGAGATCACAGACTAGCTTTCCTGGATATCAGCAGTGTTGCTCTGACCCTTTAGATCTAACTGTCTGCTCCAGGGGAATGGTTCTGAAGTGCTCTCTAAACAGCACGTGTGGGAGGAAACAATTCAATCATGACCACATACTGAAATCAGTCAAACTGACAAGTGAAATTTGTGGAGCATCCACACAGCCACACCTTGCATCAGTCCCTTTAAAAGCTACTACTACTGTTGAACACACCTTGATTAAAGCAATATACTAAAGCATCTAAATTATGGGTCCGTGAACATCAAGCTCCCAATCTGGCATATTCTTTGAGGAAGCAAACATTGCCTATTTCCTGAAGGATGCTGGAAATGCCATGGAAGGGACCATCTGCACCATGGGAAAGGGTCAGCACAGGTTTTCCTTCACTTTATGGACAACTGTGACAGTGTATCCTGGAAGCAGCTCAGAGTGTGTCACAGAGAGGAGTTGAGATTTAAAAATGGGACACTGTTAGCTTACAATGCAGGAGTGAGTGAAAGTCCTTCTGGTTGACTTGATTTAGCCTCTCTTTGTACAAAACACTTTACTAACTACTATCAGAATAACTTCCCCCACCACTGAAATGTAGCCACCTTTGGGGTGAAATGCAGCACTGAATAATAAATGCACACACCAGGCAGTAAAACCACACCCACCTAAAACTACCAAGCAACTATAGGCAGAATGAAATTACTGGGAAAGAATAGTGTTGAGAGAAAAAGAGTTAAGACCTCCCTTTCCCCCCAGTTCTTATAACAAATACCATGTGATTTTTAATACAAGCTGTCAGTACCTTGGTCTTAAATTTCCATGGAAAGATAGCACCTCTTGAAACACAGTTCTCCTAAAACCATTCTGATACACTGGTTTGGTATGGACTTAGAGGGAACACTGCCTCCTATTGAATCAAACACCACAAAGTACTTGTTTTGTTTTCCTCTGATAGCTTTCCTTACAGCTCTCCTAATACTAGGAAAGTAGGCCACACCCTGCTTAGCTCGATACGATGGACGCTAAAATTAATCAACTAATCGAATAGTCGATGGAATTTCCATCAACTATTCGATTAGTCGATAAGGGCGCTTCCACTTTGAAATGTAGCAAGAGCCCGCCCGGCTGCTGCTACTTTTCAAAGGTGGAAGTGTCGTGTGGCATTCCGCCTTTGAAATGCTGCACGGAGCTTGGAGCCAGCGGGGGACAGTCTCCCACTGTCCACAGGCTCCATGCAGTGCTTCTGTTCTGAAATGTACAAGAGCCCCAGTGGGGACTTGTACATTTCAAAGTTGGAACGCCACTGCTGCGTCCCTGCCCCCTCCCACGGAGCTGGAGGGGAACCGGCTTTTAAGCCGGCTCCCCGCAGCACCTCCTCCTCTTCCCCGCCCTTGCTGCCTCTTTCTGATAGAGACAGCAAGGGGGGGGGGAGCAAGGAGTCGACTAGTGTGTCGGCTATCCGATAAGCTTATCAGAGAGCCGACTAGCCACTTACATCCCTACTCAAGACATCTGACAAGATCTTAATCCTAGGTGTGGGAATAGTGTGGAAAGTGAATCACAATCAGATTTATGAGATATTGCAGAGGGTCTCACCATTCTCTATTTTCCCCCCCATCTCCAAAGTGGCCTTAAAATAAAATGGCACCTTAGCTGACAAAATGGAACCTTGGCTGATAAACAAAATACCATTAAATGCCAATACAAAGAGCCAAACAGCAACTGGTTAGCTCCTTGGGTCCTCTGTACTTTTCACCACTCCCTGAAGATACCAGGTCCCTGGTAGATGCAGTTACAAAGTTTGAAAAGCAGCAGCAGAACGTTTCAATGTAGAAGCTAAAATTGTTCAACCTTTCAGAATAAGTTACTTTTGTTTTGCCAAGGTCTGAACTCACTAAAGCCGTCCCAAAGGAACACAACTGGCTGAACTGTTCGCTGTCAAATCTGGAACCTTTACATTTTGTTATGAGGGGCTTGCAACGAGCAAATTCAAATAATTCCCATCCAGTAGCAGAATGTTACAAGGCTTCTAACTAGATACACAAACCAGGAAAGTTCACCATGCCATTGTGACTTAGAGAAGCGGTGACTCAAATGGAGACCCACCTCAAATATAAAATGGTTAAATAAGTGTTTAGCTTCAGGAAGCAGAGCCTCTGAATCACTGTTCACCCTTCTGATGAAGGCTGTGCTTGAAAGGACCAGAAGCAACAGGGTCAAACAGCTGCAACTGTGATCTGGGGATTGATGCACCAGGGAGATTACCTCTGGAGGTGGAGGACTTTGAAACTGGGACCATTTTTTCCTCCTCCTCTTTCTCGCGGATGTGTGTCCAGTGCACATCTGCCAGGATCTCCAGGGGATCAACTGGATTTACAATCTGCTGTAGCCTCAGGTTTCCAGCTAGCAGACCAAGGATGTGACCGATCAGGGTGTGAGTAGGAAGGGAGGAAGGACAAGGTGGAAAGAGGGAGAAAAAAGAAGAAGAGAAAGGAAACAGACCACCAGAAAGGAAATATAAGGAAAGAAAAAAGAAAATATTATTTGCCAAGATCAGTTTGACAGACAGACAGACAAAGCTCGGTATCAAATATACATGCATCTACAGACACACAACCATATATAATCCTCAGGTTCCCACTCCACTCTGAAGCTGAATCACACTAGCTTCACTGGAGACTACCTCTATTGCAAGCAGCAGCCTGGCAATGGGAGGCACTCTCTGAGCAACCAACTGAGATTTGGTAGGTGATCAATGAGCAGAACTTTCAGCCATATTCAGCCTATTCCACATGAGTATCACCCTATGTATTCTGCTGGCAACAGTCTGCACTGTGGGCTCAATTCCAAAGAACAAAGGATCCATTCACTCCCCAGTGGTCCTCAACACTGTGGAAGTGCACTTTTGGGGGTTTGAATCCCAACTCTTCACCCTTATGTGCAAAAGAGAAAGATTAAGATCTCCCATTACCGGCTGCCCTCAGAATGACCAGCTGCATGTAGCTTTATATTGCATTGGATTTTTCAGTTTAAGGTTGACAACACTTTATTCAGAGCATTTTAGTTGTGGTGTTGGAGTAGTGAAAGGATTGCTCGGGGGGCAGCATAATTTTATGAGTAACATCAGGATTCTCATTGAGACCCAGTGAAAATAATTTCTCTTCTTGGAAACAGGTTTCCTTTGACAAAGTGTCCATACATATGACTAAACCATTTTGGAATGTGTTTTGTGTATTTCAAGGTTTTCAACAAGACTGTGGTATAAAGGACCCTGAGAAATTTGATCGTGAGTTCTCCTCACCCTGTTCCTGCAGCAAGGTGTACAGGATTCTCCATGGTGAGTCTGACCACAGGTTGCAGGATTTTATATTATGGCAAGCGGTTTTCTCCATTAACCGCTCCCCACTCATTAGCATGCACCAGACACAGCTGTTCACATCACTGGGCAAGAAACCCTCTGTCTCTTCATAGCAATGAGCCAACCATCACTGACTACAGACTATCCATCTGAGGAGCCTGGCACTAGGCATTTGTCAAAACTGTAATGGGGAAGGCCTGTGTCACAGCAGAATAACCCATGGAAAGCCCGGTTTGTGGAATCATAAATGAGGATTTCAGCTTCAGGAATGACTGTGGTATCACCATTGGGGGCTATCGCTGTTGGAGAAAACTGATATTGAGGGAAGGACCATTTATTGAAGCACAAAATTATTTGGTAGTTAGTCAAAGGGGCAAAGTAAAGCAGAGAAATACACAAAAAGGGAATGGAATTAAAATTTGAATCTGTATTTCAATTTCTCAGTGTAATGATCCCTCCCAATCAGCACAAACACAACCTTACCAGAACTCCTGGATATCTGGAAGGGAACAAATGAATATTCAGGAGTGGCCGATAGGGACCAAGTCACTGGCCAACAAATGGAGCGATCTGATCTTTCTTTGTTGCACTTGTATTCCAGTGTTCCCACATGCAAGCTCTAAGATCAGTAGAGTTAGTGTTTACACCACACCACACAGCTGAGTTAAAAGGTTGAGGATTACCAGCAACAGCTGGAAGTGGGAAGAAATATAGCCACTCAGCAAAGCTCAGAAAGAGCAGGCCCCACCTGATTTGCAGGACTTATTTCACATTACAATATAGCTTTGTATCCTGACCGTTGGGGATTTAAACAGGTATGACATCTCCAAAGAGAGGCCCAAACAGAATGTAGAATTGGACCGGACAAAATAATCACTAACATTATTTTATTATTCCTTTTACATAGCAGATACTGAAATGTATTTGCTACCCTGTCTGCTACCACTACCTTTGACTGGATGGAATCAGAATTGTTCAAGTGTGTGTCACAGGCCCTGTACTACTACAGCAAATAGATTTTCCTTTATTTCAAGTGGCAGGAGTCGGTCATTTACAGCAGGCGGATCTGAGCTCTCAGGTTTTTAGTGGTCACATTTTACAGCACAAACTGAAGCAGGAAATAGATGGCATGTGTTTATTACAACATCCATAAACCCATTAAAGAAATGAAATTGGAGAATAGGGAAAGGCCCTTAATTTTAATTATTTTTTTTTTCTATAAGGAAATTACATGTCTTTGCATGTACCAATTGGTTCCATGTCACCTGCAGCACTTCACAAGCTGCTTTAGATTTTACTCTTATGATTTCTCTACATAGACATTGCATTAATTTAAAAAACAAATTAATGCAAGCTCCAGTGTAGATACACAGTTATAGCTGTTTAAAACAGACTATGCGAATCAATGTAGCTTGCACCTGTAAAATTTACCCATATAAACTAAACTGGTATAAACCATACTTTCAGTGCTTTAAACATATTGGTATCAATACCACACCTTTATTTAAACCTGTACTTCTCTGTGTATGTAGCCCAGGCCTTACTTAAGAGGCAAACTCCAATTCAGTTTTTGCAGTAATGTAAAACTGTAAAGAGCCCAGCCACTTCTGAAGTACTGGGGGCTGGCTGGTGTGCAACCTGGTGTTCTTCTGATATCTGACCACTTGAATGCAGGCTGAAGGTGTGACAGCCAGAATCCAGTCACCCTACGAGGAGGACAGGGAGTCTGAATCCCCCAAAATCAAACTTTGAATCAATTGACTGTATACAATGTTCCTGTGCTATAAAAATATGTTAAGGTCTTCCATGAAAACGGGTAATGTTTTGTACCTGATGGTCATTATGAGATATGTACACAGAGTGCGGTTGTGAACTTATGGGAAGACACAGGACTGGAAGGACTGTGGGGGTTAACCTGCAAGGAGTAACTAGGTTGGTGGAAGCCAGCATGAGACCTTTATGCTTGTAGGCTGGCTACTGGTATCAGGGTTCTGAGCCACAGCAGCACTGCATTAAGGTACCCCAGGTTCCATGGCAGGTAGTAACAGAATGCCCCAAAACGTCACAAAAGCATTTCAAATGTGGCCTCACCCAAGGCTGGCCATTAAGCTTCACTGGAAGCTGGACCTCTTAGCTCACCTTTACATGAAAAGGTAATTCGGTGAATTCCAGAAGAACAGCATGTTTCCCTCTCTAGCCCCTCTGCAGTACTGAACAGCACTTTAGGTGTGGCTGGGCTCTCTCACAATTAAACATCGTAATTCTAAAGTTTAACTGGAAGCTGTTCCAGTGTTCCTAAACCTGCTCTTTAAGAACAAAAATTCAAGTAGGACAGCTGCTAGGATAGAGAATAATGGAATTTAACGAAAATGGCAGCGGCTAAGGCTCTCTTGCTTCCATGTGCCTTTGCCCACTGGCCATCTGGCCACCTTCAGTTCTCACCATCAAAAACGTTAAATCAGGGAATATTTAACATCACAGATCGAACTTTTACAATAGAAAGTGTTGGAAGTGGCCAAGGGACCCCAGATTTCTACTGAATGCACAGCTACACTCCAGGGGAAGAGCAAATGATGGGTCAGGAAAGGCTAGGAACAAACAATATTTATATATACACTGTACACATATTTTCAAAGAAGCAAAAAAAGTTGATATTTTCCCATATGATTTTCTCTTATGCTCCTATGAAATCTTTCATATGAAGCATATGGTGCATTAAAATACTAAAAACAAACTAAGTTTCAGGCAAATCAGGAAATATAAAGTAAAAGAGCTATGTGATAATAGCAATAAGCCACAAAGGACATGCAATGCCAGCTATGAGGTGCACCCATTCAGTTGGGTGAAAGCACTCAGCTTTTAGTCTTACATATCCAGGCTCATATGAGCCAAGTCAATGCAGAAAGAATGAACATACTGTTGTGGCCCAATACTCCAAGAAAGTAATGATCAAAAATTGGAAATACAGTGCACTGTAGGAAATAATACATCTGATCTAGCCAAGCAGAAAGCGATCAGAGTCATTGACTATATTTTACAGTTGCGTCACAGTTCTCGGGAGGCTATCTAGCTTTCCCTGCCCTCCCACACAAGGAACAGTAAAAATGTAGTACAGCTAAGCAGTGCCCATGCTTGGATCATGAGAGGAAGTCAGTAACTCCTCACCCAACTTCAAGAGTTGGTACATGCATTTCAATAAAAACAAAACATCTTTTCATGTGGGACCTGCTCTTTAAAATGTCAGTCCCCCCAGATCCTTGAGGACAAGCAAAGGTGGTGATGGTACAAGGGTACCTTTAAAAGTACCCGTGTCCTCTTCATTTGACAGTCGTTGAAGCCAGAGGCCTTGTTGGAGCTCTCTCTCCCAAGGGTAATACTCTCCCTCTACAGCAGGGGGAGGCATACCCCCACATACAGCGTAAGATGCACGCACACAAATAATACAGAGAGGGAAAGGACAGAGAATCAGAAAGCAGAGTTATTGTTTGGAAATCCAACATGACTTACTGTACTCATCAAAGCTCCCTGTTTCATAGGCAAACTCCACAGAAAAGAGAGAAAGGTGGTCTGGGAACATCACAATTTAGTAGACTAATGAACAACATGCATACTTTAGCCATGGTCTTGGCTCTGACAGGAACTTCAGCTATGGAGTTACGATTTCCGTGTGGAAAAATATAGCCAAAGCACCTAGTTAAAAGGCCATTTCCTGCACCAAATGGCACCTGATTGCCACCACAGCTCAGCACAAGCACACCTCTGCTCATACTCTCAACATTAGGTGGCCAGTGGCTTTTATAGAGCAAGTCTGGTAGCTCTCACAGCAGGGGAAATGCAAGTATCCAAGTCATGTTTTGAAAGATAAGATTCAGTCACAGCTTGGAAGGGTGGAGAAGCACAGCAAAGATACCTGTTTCCAAAACAAGCTCAGTGTGGTTATGACTTACTAAAGAGGTGCAGGGGTGGAAATCCTTCCATCACTCCCCCCTGCACCCCCGTTTCATAACGAAATACTCAAAGCTGAAATAAAAACAGCCTTGAGAACACAGGGGTTCAACATAAGTTCATGTAGTGGAGTTTCTCCTGCTGATTTAGGAGAGTTGGATACTGCTCCTCCTGTGGTCCTGGGGGGCTGACAGAATTGCCAGACCCCTGAGCAAGGTCAGGAGGGGAGCCGTCTCCACACTCCCGCAAGGGGTGGGGCTGAACCCTCAGCACTGCCTGGATCGCGCAGAGCCCCCCACTCCTCCAGCCAGCACTGGCCAGAGCATGCCACCAGGGGCTCTGATGGGAATTTAAAGGACCCAAGGCTCTGGCTGCAGCTGCAGTAGCAGCAGTGGTATCCGGGAGTCACAGACCATTTTGAATCGCCGGCCCCAGAGCAGTTTCCCAATCCCCCCTTGCTGGGCCTGCTGGGATCTCATTCATATTGGGCCACAGGGGATTATTACAAAGTGGTGCGAGGAACTCCCTCATTCTCAACTCTGAATGCACAGTCTCCACAGCACCTCCATTCCTGGCTGGCTGGAGAACAGGGGGCCAAATCCAAATCTGATTCCCCTACAAACCAGTGAGAGAATAGCACAATTGTCACAACGTTGAGAGTTACACAGAAGGGAACCAGCAAGAGAATTAGCTACTTGGGTTAGACCATTATGGTACAAGCAGGCTTCACCCAAAGGAAAGTATTTTTTGCTCTTTGGCTGCACCCTGCATTCAGGCATAAAGTGCCTCCCTTCTGACACTTGTGGAAATATATTGATCCAATCTGAGTCCAGGGAAAGTGGAGACAAGAATTAACTTGCCTTTCTTACCAGGCTATACTGGACAGAGGGGTAAGGTACTGGTGGAGACACGCTGTTAGGACAGTAAACGGGACATGTAGTGCGCTCTTAGTTGTGCTGTAACTGCCCTATAGACTGATCTTCTGTCTCTGACATGATCAAATGAGCACCTTCTATCAGCACGAAATTCACTTACAAATACAAAGGAAAGTGCAAGGACAAAGAGAGAAACTGATCTGAAAAATAAGAGGGGTACATCTACACTGAAGCAGGAAGTGCACTTCCCAGCGCCGGTAGGCAGACTCACATTGCTCTGTTCACGCTAGTGCACTAAGAATAGCAGCGTAGCTGGGGGTGACGTGGGCTGCAGCACAAGCCGGCTACCTCACTTGCCCAGATTAAACTGTTCCCCTCCCCCTCCCCCTCCCCCCCCGCCACACACAGGGCAAGTGGGCCACGCCACTGCCTGGCGACATTGTCATTTTTCATTTGCTAGCTCAAGTGGAGCTAGCACATCTATCTACTCATGCCCAGAGGCACGCTTCCAGCTGCAGTGTCAATGACCCTTTGACTTAGTTCCTTCCCTCATTCCCTTCCATCAATATAACCTCATACTCTCTCTCATTGCACCCCAATCCACTGCTTCCCCATCAGTCCTCAAATGCTTTCCTGAGAATAAGGTACTGCCAAACTCATGTTATCATAGGGGTGCCTGTCCAACTTCACTCGGTGCTGAACACAGGTACTTGGCTCAGCTTGCCCTGTCTATACAGCAGAAGGAAAATACAAACCAATCTTTTTCTAACCTTCACTAGATTCTTCATCCTCCTCTTCTTCTTCCTCCTCTTCTCTGTTTTCAGCCTCATGGTTTTTCTGACTTTCAAGCTCTTCCTCACTCTTCCCCTTCAGAAGGGCATGGATTCGCACAGCTTCTTTCCAGGGCACACCTCCCAGGTCTGAGGTAGGTAGCTGGGGCTGCAGTGGTTCCCCTTCCTCCTCCTCCTCCTCTTCCTCCTCTTCCTCCATTTCAGATTCTGAACTACTGTAAAGGGGGGAAAAGAGAGACAGAAGTCAGTTAATGATGGATCCTAGCCAAGTTTATATGTGGCTGGCAAAACTTCAGTACAAACTATAGTACATTCAATGGAAACCGTTTTTTCCCCTTCTGCTTTCAGTGTTTCACTGAACTATTTTAGAAATAGTGCGGCAGAAGCAGACTGCATCAGGTTAAAGAAGCTTGATGTGGAGGCAATAGATTCAATAGCTAAAGGAATTGGATCCAATTACTTTTAACGAAGAGGAGCCAGAGGAAGGATTGTTGTGGAAATCTGTCTTTGGTTCCTATATGCTCTGTGGTTGTAGCTGTGTCCCAGGATACTAGACTGACAAGATGGGTGAGGTAATATCTATTTGAGACTCACCTCTGATTGTGGGAGAGATGAGCTTTGGAGTTGCACACAGCTCTTCTTCAGGTCTGACAAAGGTACTCAGGCCAGGCCTACTCTAGACCCAGCAGCTCAGCTTAAGGTATGCAACTCTAGCTATATAGAATATGTAAGCTGGAGTCAGCCTACTTTAAGCTGAGCTTGGCGGCGTCCCCGTAACAGGAGGCCAACGGGAACAAATACTCCCATCAGCTTCTATTACTCCTGGCAAGAGCAGGAGTACCAGCTGCCAGCGGGGGCGCCCTCTGAGTTTGATTTAGTGAGTCTGAACTAGACTTTGACTTCGTAAGTGAAAGCCACAACAAGTATGGCTCTTCGATTATAGCCTCTAGGTAGTGGCATGATAGTCAAAGGTGAAGAAGGTACTTTCACTATTTTCAACCCAATTTTTCCAAGAACTTTAAAAAAAAAAAAAAAAAAAAAAAGATCTTTTAGGCTGAAATCTTTCCATGCATTTTCACTAGCAGCAAAGGGAATTTATTGGCAAGTTTCATAGATACATTTTCCAATTTTTGGATTATCCAGACAAGAAAACGTACATTTTTAACTTGAGAATTTGTTGATATACTTATGCTCAAACAACTTAAAGCTTGCTTTAATTTACATTCACAGCTAACTCTCAAGAAATGCACTGAAAGAAATAAAATTGCTAAAATGAACTTCTGTAAATTTGAATTGATGAGTTCAGAAAAGGAGAGCTCATCTAAATGTATAGCAGGGAAAGGAATTTCTTTAAGTAACATAAAGCAAGTTTATATTTGCTAAATAGTTTGAATCTTACACTCAGGGTGAGTTTTCTATGGGAATAACCCTTAACTTTTCAGCTGGTCACACATATAGCTCTTGATACAATTTAAAAGTTAAAATGGTATTATAGAGAGTGATAATTTTTCCAGAGTTCAAGTTGTATCACTATTTCCACACTAAAGTTAATTTTCTCCCATGTCCAAATTCTTCAAGAGAGGTCCTATGCACTGCAGATTTTACAAACTTGGTCTGACTACAGATTAGTTAACAAATGTGAGGCAAACTGGAGAAGCTATTTCTGAAGCATCAGATTCAGTAGGAGTTATGCCAATAAAAAAAAAAAGTCTTAAGGAATCTTTCCATTTACTCCAACAGCAGTTGGATCAGGCTCTTAATGCATTATCCTACTACCAAATAAGGATTGGTCTAGAAATTTCAAACTTGTTTAACTAAAGAGCAAGTAATAAGCTCTCATACAGTAGATTCTATCTGAGAAGTTGGGATGTTTATCCTTAGGAATTTTTCACCTAATGTGAACATCTGAATGCTCTGTTAGCTTTTATCAAGCTTAAACTTTGTAAAACAGATTAATTTTATAATGTTGACTATAACACTGATTTTGTACGAGGTACAGATTTGGCTCACCCTACAGCAAGCTTGTGAAAAGTCAGTGTGGATTCCTGGGTGCCACAGAAAATCCTTAACACCATCTGCTTGTGTGGCATTGCTAGCAAGTTTCCTCTCATTTCTCCTAAATATACACCCGTTGTAGGAAAAAAAAAAAAAGGCTCTGGCAACCTTTACAAACTTCGCCCTAGAGCTAATGGACTTTGTAAAGTTTACAAAAGCTGCCCATTGAAGGACTGAGCTGTCAGTGGTCCTAACCTTGTGTGAAAATGTAGGGTAAACTTTCAAGCTCTGCCCATCTTGGAAGTCCCCCCATGAGACATACACACCCAGTACATTAGACTCAAAAGACCAAGGGCAAAGACTTTTGCAAACTGCACCAATTAATCCAACAGACCTTTTCTCTCACCTCACACATACAAACTCCACTGAACCCAGTTTGCCAGTTGCAATCATTCTGGTATATATGATCAGATCATATTAAAAAAAAGGACAACTCTCTGGACTTAAAACTCTAGGGCTACATCTACACTGGCATGATCTTGCGCAAAAACTCTTTTGCAGAAGAGTTCTTGTGCAAAAACTCTTCCAGAAGAGAGCATCTACACTGGCATGTGCCTTTGCGCAAGAGATGTGCTTTTGCGCAAGAGCATCCATGCCAGTGTAGACGCTCTCTTGCGCAAGAAAGCTCTGATGGCCATTTTAACCATAGGGCTTTCTTGCGCAAGAAATTCATGTTGCTGGTCTACACTGGTCTCTTGTGCAAGAACAGTTGCGCAAGAGGGCTTATTCTTGAGTGGGAGCATCAGAGTTCTTGCGCAAGAAGCACTGATTTCATACATTAGAACGTCAGTGTTCTTGCGCAAGAACTCGTGGCCAGTGTAGACAGTCAGCAAGTTTTGGTGCCAAAGCGGCCGCTTTTGCGCAAGATCGCGCCAATGTAGACAGCCTAGATGTGTGGTTCTCAACTGCTGGTCCATGGACCACTGCTGGTCCATGGCGACTTTTTCGGTGGTCCACAGGAACATTGTCCAAAGTCAAACGGCGTGAGCAGGCACCGCTGTTAGGCTGTTTTACACCGTGTTCACAAGCACGCGGTGCGTCATCCATAGCGTCACCTAGGATGCAACTGCATCGTGTTGCTAGTAACTTTCATCTGAGGCTCTGAGCATCAGTGTAGCTGCTGCCGTCGTGCTGAGCGGTTGCTGTGTCGTTCGTCCTGTGCTACATGTACTGTTTTACAGGTGTGGTGTAGTTCGTTTATAATGGCAACGACAGGAAGAAACGTCAAGTGCAAGTATTCAGAGGACTACATCAAATTCGGCTTCACTTGTCAAGAAAAAGAAGGTGTGGATTTGCCACAATGTGTTATTTGTTTCAAAGTCTTGGGGAATGACTCAATGAAGCCGGCTAAGCTGAAACTCCATCTCGAAAAGTGTCACCCCAACTTGTTGCAGAAGGATGAAGGTTATTTTGAGCGGCGGTTATCAGGTCTGAAACGGCAGCGCCTCAACTCAACAAGTGCATTCTACAATAAGACAAGCAATGAGGTGCGCGCTTCCTACATTGTTGTATACAAAGTTGCATAGGCCTAGAAGCCTGATACCATTGTAGAGCAACTTGTGCTCCCCTGTGCAAAAGAGATGGTGCGGCTTGTTCTTGGCAAGGAAGCAGCAAGGAAGCTGAATGATGTATCTGACTCTAACGACACAGCATCGAGACGGATAAATGAGATATCACAGAACATCAGTGAACAAGTTGTGGATGAAATAAAGAAGACTCCATTGTTTGCCATACAATTGGATGACTCGACCGACGTCGCATTGTGCTCTCAGCTATTGGTGTTCGCACGACACATGGTTCGCACGAGTTTCTTTTTTGCAAGACTCTTGATACTACCACAAAGGCTCAGGATGTGATGGAAATTGTTAATTTCTTTGAAGTACGTGGTCTGGATTGGGTAAATCTTGTGGGTGTCACCACTCATGGTGCATCTGCCATGCTGGGCTCAAGATCGGGCTTCCAAACGCTGGTGAAACAGCGCGCTCCAATGGTAGCCGGAGTTCATTGCTTCATTCATAGGGAAGCTTTGGCGTCAAAAACATTGCCTGATCAACTGAACGCTGTTTTCAAAGGTTTGGGAAAGTGGTGAATCACATCAAATCATCGGCTCTGAACACCAGGCTGTTCAAAAGATTTTGCCTGGACATGGGTTCCGACTTTGATGTGTTGCTGTTCTACACTGCTGTACGGTGGCTGTCAGCAGGGAACGTACTCAACAGAGTTTTTCAATTGAGAGAGGAGTTGGATTTATTTCTCCAGGCTCAAGGGAAAGGAATTCCGAAATGTGCTGACGCAGTCAAATTTAGAACTTGCGTATCTTGTTGATATTTTTGGAATCTTGAACATACTGAATCTTCAGCTGCAAGGGAAAGGTGTAAATATGTTCTTTCACCAAAGCATCATCAAGGCTTTTCTTGACAAATAGGAACTCTGGATCGTAAGAGTCAAAGACAATAATTTGGTTCAATTTCCATATATGGATGCCATGCTCGGGGAAAAGGAAGCCATTCGGATGCAAATTCTTGATCATTTATGGAAGCTACGACAGGACTGCCAACGATACTTTCCAGAGGTGGACAGGACAAGGGATGGATTATCTTTCATCAGGAATCCATTTACAACAGATGTTAATAGTGTTCCAGAGGATCTGCAGGAGGAATTCTTGGATCTGAAAAATGATTTTGTGGCTCAAGACGTGTACCAGCAGTCTACCATCAAGAAATTTTGGGCCAGCATGACTGGGAGTTACCCAAATCTGTTAGCGCACACAGTCAGATTTCTTTTGCCATTTGCATCAACTAATATGTGTGAGACTGGATTTTCGTGTTTGTTGCACGTTAAGTCCAAACAGAGGAATCGGCTTGCAGTGGAAAGCGATATTCGTTGTGCATTATCAAGTACCACTCCAAACACTGAAAAGCTTGTCAGTGAGAAGAATCCCAAAATCTGTTAGTAAGAAATAAATTTCAAACCAAAATGTTCGTTGTCTGCTCTTTTTTATCATGTCTCAAAAAGGAGGTGGTCCACGAAAATTTTTTAATTGGCCTGGTGGTCCATGGACTGAAATGAGTTGAGAACCACTGCTCTAAATGGAATTAAGGTTATACATTTGTAACTGTATTTTAAAAACTCTCATTAAATATTAGAAGGCCAGGAAATTCTGTTAATTTTAAATTCACATACTATGAAATATTTATAGTTGTTTAAACTGGAATTTTAGACTAGCATTTCATGGTCTTTTAATGTTTTGTCCGTTGAGTATTCTAAAAAGGTTGTTCTCCTAATGTTATAGATACAAGCATATGCCTTTACTGCTAGTTTAACAAGGATATTTTTGTCTGGGATAAAATCTGTACAATTGACATTTAAGTGCATTCCGGCATTAATACATTATGGGACGATAAACTGCAATTAAACATCAGTACTGACTCAACAAGAGACTTTAAAAGCGTCATTTTGAGGTTCCATTTTGTCTCGCTGTGATTTCTGTATCATACTCACTCAGTCTACAAGTCATTTTTTCCAGCTGCCAATCCCACATGAATCTTGGCCTGAGCTTTCAGAAGTGAGCTAAGTTACATGCTTACCAGTCTTGCACATTATCTGTAATCAAAGTTCTATGAGCTAAATCAGACCCTGTTACTCATGTGCAATCCCAGTGCTTTCAAATCATGTGGCATCTGTGAATCTCAGCACTTTTGATGAGTTTGCATGGGTTTAACTGTTTCCTATTTAGTACTCATTCCTGTTGATGCCACACAGAGGGTGTGTCTAGACTACATGGCTCCGTCGACAGAGCCATGTAAAGGAGTTTACCTGACATAGTCAATGAAGCGGGGATTTAAATAATCCCCGCTTCATTAAAATAAAAATGGCCGCCACGTTGTGCCGACAATCAGCTGATCCGGCACAGCGCGGGAGTCTAGACGCTGATTGGTCGACAAGGGAAGCCTTTGTCGACCGCTCGCTTATGCCTCGTGAAGCGAGGTTTACAGGAGCGATGCGACAAAGGCTTCCTGTCGCACAATCCACGCCTGAACTCGCGCTGTGCGGATCAGCTGATTGTCGGCACAGCGTGGCGCTATTTTTATTTTAATGAAGCGGGGATTATTTAAATCCCCGCTTCATTGACTACGTCAGGTAAACTAGTTTACATGGCTCTGTCGACAGAGCCATGTAGTCTAGACATACCCAGGATGGCACAGAATGTTGTTTATATGTTAGTGTTACCATAACAGGAAACAAAATAAAAGTTTTTTTTGCCACTGAAAAAAGGATCTAATTTAGAATAAACTCAGGAACAAATCTTGTGTTATATTTATGAGAAAAAAAAGTGCAATGCCTGGATGCTTGCCATATAGAAGTGAATCTCATCTTATTTCAAAAGCAAAATAGTTTGGGCTTAATTAAAACTATATTATTGTTGGTTTTGTGTGACTGCAACAGCACTGTTTAACAAACAGATACTTCGGGCAATAACTTTTACATAAAAGGGCTCATTTGAGATTATTGCTCACAGAAAAAGCCCGCCTTTGGCTTAATAGGTAATCTCAGTATTTTTTAATACAAACGTTCCTTGGTTGAACTTCTTCCTAGAATGGATTACTCACAACTTCTCTTTCCATTTGATATTTTCTCACTTAGCTATCTTCTTCTGTTCTGCGCCATCTACACAAGATTTTACAATCTTTGATGTACGCTTGCCACAATGGTTTTACGTATTTGCTGCTTATTTTTCATGTAATCTTTTCACATTAATAAAGTGTGTAAGTGGTAAGATGAGCAGACACAGAGTTGCTATTGCCAGACAACAAAAGTGAGGTCTGAAAACGGATCACATATGATCTGAAACATTAAAAAAAGCCTGAAATATAAAATCTACACAAATCTGAAATGTATATCTTCAACAACCACCTTAAATCTATTCCTGACATGCAGGCTTCCATTACATGATTACACAGTTTGGGACAGACAAGTGTTGCAAGTGCTATATTGCAACACAGCTTTTCGTATAAATTAAAGATGCACATAACTCCAGGGGCAGAGTTCAGATTACCTTGAAGGCTATAATTTTTTTTTGCATGATAAAAATCTATCCTTTTTCTTGCTCTATTGCATCTTTGCAAAATGTTATTCGTTGCCTGGGGAGAATATTCTTGACAGATGTAAATAAATAAAATGTATAAGGTACCATTGTTTTTTTTCCCCCCTCACCACAATATGGAGTTAACAAGGAAGATTTTCTGCATGATCCAGTTAGTTTTCAAGACAATTTTCAAAGCTACAAGAAGTGGGTTGTGTATGATATATAATGCAAATGTTATAACCCCTTGTTCCACAGCAGAAAGCAAACATTTATTTTCAAGTTCCGTCTCTCCTTTCTAAAGGTAAATGATGAATCAGATCATAACTATATGCTGAGCCTCTGGTGTACAACAAGCTCCCAAGAGGTCTTAGCATATCCCAGTGGCTTTATACAGATGCTCTCAGAGAGATTAAAAAATGGTCTTTATCTCCTCTCCTGATTAACAGCGCACTTTCCTCCTTTTCAGGACAGAAATAAATCTGACAGGTGTCGCTTGCTAGGTTTTTAGAGCACTGTCAATAAAATTTATTGTTGCTCATGCTGTTGCCATGACTACTCTGGAGATCAAGCCATGTTCTCCAGCTAGTCTGCTTATCTCATGTAATATTCACAGTGTAAATTCTTTACTCCACAGCTCACTTTACCTTCTCCAGCATTTATCTGCACTGCACTTGTGTGTTTGCATTTGAGTCCTGAGAAACAAGAGGCTATGTGGGTGAAAGGAGACAGAGATAGATTGGGGCACAGGGTCTTCCTTTCAAGCTAGTAGCCCCAGCTGGGACCATTTTTTCTGTTAACTGGTGATCAGAGAAAAGAACTGGATGACTTGACAGACAGACTCAAATATTCAGGCAGCTGCCTCTTAATATATATAAAACATATATGCATATGTCTGTCAATTTTGTGCCGGAGAAAGGAGCCAGGCTATAAGGCTTGGAGACTCGCATCTTCTGTAACCCTATCGCGCAGGCCTAGAATAGAGTGAAAGTGCCAGCTGCCTCCATTGGATCCCACAATATGGTTCAACATTAATCTGGAGTGGCCAGTTACAGAGATGAGAGAGTATTTCACCGTGGTGGTTTCAGCTCAAAAGGTGGGGCACTGAACGAACAGCACCCACTTGAACTGCATCATGTCCTCTTTAAGGATAATCTGCACCTCAAGCTTTGTGGGTGCTGGGCTGTCCAAACACAGACCTATTGTTGACACTTTGGTGCCTCATAATGGAATATGCACCACTCTTTAGAGCAACTGCTTAGCACAGAGCCTTCATCTGGAAATGATAATCTATGCAAGTGACAACTGTGAATGGCCCACAGAATCAGGATAAAGAAAATGTAAATTACCTTGAATGTATCTTACATTAAAATCTGCACATGTTCTCCAAACATTGTGTGGGTATTGCATTTAGTCCTGGGTGTGACTCTAGATGTTGCTATTATCCTACAGAAGTCTAACAACAGTTAGGTCCTGGCTGGCTACCTTTGAGACAGTTTCCCTTTCTATGCACACTTGTGTTAGTTAATGTGTGTGAGGGTACTTTTGCAAGGCATCCCTAGAGTGGCTTGAGACTGGTGGAACACCAACTTGAAATTTACTTATTCCCTTATTGATCAGATGCCAAAAATGTTGATCTTCTGTGGGGATTAATCTGATGATGTTTTAAAATGCTTTAAGTGTGAAACATATTACTGAAGTGCTACACACAATTATTCCTGTATTTGCAGACATGCATATTAACTCAAGTTTTTTTACCATGGTACTAATGATGAATCTGTTATACATGGAGTATATTTTGGTTTGACTTTTGCTCACAAGTTATGCTTATTGCTGTGAAATTTCTGTCCATGTGCCCAGTGATGTGAGAGAGACGCATTTTATAAGCCCAACAATAATATTTACTTTAAAAAAAAAGAGAATACTTTAAAAAATACAAATTTAAGCCAAAATACCAAAAGGGGAGAGTGACAGAACTCTAAATAAAAAATGGACGTGGGGGGAAGGGAAGGAGAGAGGAGTGCACAGAACTGTAGGAGGAGAAATAGTGGTTGCAGTCTGAGATGCCAAAGATAACACTTTTCCCTTGACTTCTTTTTTCCTTGGAGGTTTCCGATCCACGTATTGACCAAATCCAAGTATTCTTGATTTATGTGATCTGAGGAAGTCATGGCCAATAACAATATAGCTCCAGGCGAGTGAACTCTGGTTAGCACTTTCGGATTGAAAAAGTACTATAAAAGGTACAATGATATTATTTATGTTAATATTAACAACAGCAGCAACACCATTATTATTAATTATATCTGAGAAGTGGGCTGGGCAAGGGACAGAGAGTATAAGCAGATCTCAAGTCTTCCACATTAAACTTCAGAGAACATCTGAGAAGGCCACTAAACAACACATCTAATAAATAAATTATATCAAAATAAGATCCTCTCAAGAACTTAATTAAGAAACACCATCATTATTCTAGTAAAGGAAACAGCACAGGCCACCAGGTACTTACCCAGGATGGTTCAAACCTGTTCAGAATATTTATGATAAGGATGCATCAGTACTATTGAAGACTGGTAAGGCTAGATACTGTCAAATATCCAGTTGCTACCTCTTGTATTTGCATCTTATGGGACTCTGCTCATTTGCTTGTCCCAGAATACACTCAGGCCCTGATCCTGCAAAGACTTATGAATGTGCTTAATTTTATATTCTTGAGTCACCCAGCTGAAGTCAGTTTCACCTGTATAATTGAGGTAAGCAAACATGCAGTCTGCACATAGGTTTCAAGTTAACCCTGTGTAGCTGTACTGTAGGATTTGGGCTTTGGTCATCTGTTACATCATTATCTGAGTTTACAGTAGCAGCTTTAAGAATATAAGAACTCTTGCACAGGCAAAGGACTGACCAATTAAGGAGAGTTTTTGCTGCAAGGGAAGGGTGTTGAGCAGTGTGCACAGTGAATAGGAGAGCCACAATATTTGGAAGATGAGAGTCTGCAAAGGTTCCACTCATCCCTTAAACTTAATTGCTGCTGCAGAAAATACAAAGACATTTCCCCACTCTTGTGAGCACTGAGTCTCTAGCACTCTGGTGTATTGTTCTGCAGCTGAAGAAATTAATAGACACACATTTATACACTGTTTCACACTGTACATAGTTATAACTTCAAACCAAGTTCTCTCAGACAAAAGGCACTCAATCAAGGCTAAGTATTTGCCCAATTCGGAAGTTTTAAACCAAAGAACGTTTTCAGTTATCAGAGAGCAAAATAAGCAGAGCAAGCTCTTTGAAAAAACATTCCCCTCTGACCCCACATTCTGTTCACTCAAATGACACAGTTGTTTTTAAATGTAATTTTCACAAAAAGTAAATTCTCTTCTGAGCTAAGACTGAGCATGAGAAATTTCACTATGACGAGTAACTTTTTTAAGAACACTATTATGTGATTCAGAGGGGTTTAGAACAGAAACTCTAATATAAAATACCTGTCTAAAGTGTGGCTGAAGTTATCAGGTCTCCAGAAAGGGGAGCCTCAGTAAAGTATACGGGAAAGTGCACTATGGGAACAAGTAGACACAAGCCTGCTGGGGTGGATATAGGCTCATGTGTACAAGGTGTGCTAACCTGCTGGGCACATCCTCTTCTGTTCCTTTGTCTAGTACGCTGCTCAGGTTATGCTCTGCCAGGGTCTCCTCGGGAACCTCTTCCAGTTCCTCTTCCTGCTGCAGTGACAGCCGGTAATTCTCCAGCTCAATCCGCTCAGGTGTGCCACGCAGTCTCTTGGCAAGGCTGGGCTCCTCCAGTCCATTGACATTAGGCCCTAAAGAACAAACCAGCAGACAAATAATGAATTGGATGAACTGAGTTTGAATTCAGAGGCGAATTCAGAGCAAGGAGCAGTGGGGTGAGAAAGGTCCGGTGGAGAATAAAGTGAGAGAGGACCGATGCCATAACCATACTAGCCCCTACTAGTTGAATTGGAGAGGTAGGAATACCCCAAAGTGGGTCCTAGAGAGTGCTTTTGGCCAAAGGATGCTAACAAAAGGTTACATGGCCTGGCTGAGAAGGAATAAGAACATTCTAGCTGCAAAGGCCAGAGCTGTGTCAAGCCAGGTACAGGGACCCCTATTCAAAAAGGGCTAGGGAAGCCATTGTCATGGGGCCTGAAATGTGCCCAGCTCCATTATATAAGGAGTGTCTCAAATGCCAGAGACAGAGAGACAATCCTGCCATAGAAAGCTGCCTGGTGCAAGGCCGTCAGGTTCAAGCCTCAGCTGTGCTTTTCTCTGGATTTGACATGATTTCCTGTCAGTACATGATGAAACTGGGACTGCAGAGGAAACCTGGATGAACAATTTATGGGACTGTGGAAGTAGGGGTGGATTGCTGGATAAGAGCTTCACTGCTTCCTCCTACCCCTAGCAAACCATAAGGATTGTGCATCGGGCAAAACAGTTCATTTCAAAACCAGCAGAGGAGCTCCAAGGGCTATTTAAAAAACTGCGCTCAGTGAAAGAGCCAACACCTCTGAATCTCGACCAGGTGGATGGAAACAGGAAAGGGGTGTGTGGAAAGACAAGAGACTGGGACTCATAGTCCCAACGTCAGGCCTAATATTGCAATACTGATTCTGATGCCTATGACTACAGCCATTAGCAACCCCACTAACTAATGTCATCAAGAGCTTATATCATTAAGCACCAGTGGAAGGCATCAGAGGGACTGAGAAAATCCCACACCTAGTGCCACAGGTTAAACATGCCTGCAGCTCACCACTAAACAACTCCATCCATGTGCTATTGCTCTCCTAATTAAAAATGGACTCTGTTGATTGGGATCTAATGCTTGTGGGACCGAATACCAGAAGTGCCAAGTGTTCAGAGCTCCAGTTGAAGCCAATGGGATCTGCGGGTGCTTGGCACCTCCGGCCATCAGGCATATATGGACTTAGCACCTGTTAACACCAGAAACCGCATCATCAAGCAGAGTTGCAGACAAGCGATATACAAAAGCTTCACCAACTGATCTATCAATGCTCTGATCTGGACTCATCTATATCCCCTTTACAATTCCCACCGGTACAGTTCTGCCAATGACCCTCAGTTTGGACCAAAAACATCCTCGGTTGTAACATTCTTGGGGGTCTGATGCTGCTTTTGCAACATGGACAAATGTTCATAAGAAATAAGGTTGGGACCCTACCACAGGATCCAGGCCTCTACAGGCAAATTTAAACCTACATTTCCAAGGATATCTTGTTCTCTACAATTTGCTGCTGCAACAGTCTTATGCTGTGTCAGTATTTTTTTAAAGATTACTAAAACTAAATAGCCTACTCAGCTAGGATTCATGCTTCATTTCACTCTCTCTGGGATGCCTCGATGGTGATACCACCTTGGCCAGAACTATTTTTGTAATCAGTATTACATTCCCCAACTCTGAGTTCACAACATCAGGGGATCTGACCTGGAATGCTGACCTGCCAATCCTGGCCAACATGAAAGAAAATGGATTATGGGTAATGGAAGAGTACCAAGGCTTGAGAGAGCAAATAAAGGGCATATTAAATCCTCAGAAACAGATAGTTTATCTTCTGTATTAGACCTTTTCACAGATTTCAGTGTGTTCTAGTTAGGTACACCTTTCCCCAACACACACAGCTGTCACATGCTGTTTCTGACTTGTCCTCTTATTCTGGCCCACTCTGAATATTCAGCAATGTATCCATGAAGGTCATAGACTGAAACAAGGATCATAGGGGAAAGGACGAGAAGTCCTTCTCCGGGGGATTTATTTTGCAGGGTTTTTTGGAGCCCTTATGTTTTGTTAACTTCCTCGGAAGAAAGCAAAAAAGTAGCAGAGGATCATTTCTAGAGCAAGATTAACAGACTATGGAAAGGATGACTCTTCATTGCAAAGGAAGGGGGCAGAAATAAATGTAGTCAGAGAGATAATTGTAGAGGGGGGAACCAAACTGACATTTACACACACTAGTGAAATACACACGCAACCTCTCCAACACACGTGCAGGATAAGAATGAACCTGGTCTCTCCCATCTCATGACTGCAACAGGGATGCTATAGGAAGAATTAAACCAATCCTGCAGCAATGCATGGGGACAGGCTAGGTGATTCACTAGAACTGACCCCAGAACAATGAAAACTCTTCTAACCCGTAAGACAAAGGAGTGTGGTTACGGCAGGATAGTTTACATGCCTGGCAGATGATGTGTGCTATGAAGTTTCAGGAAAGAAGGGAGAACATTCCCAGACTAGGGACGTAATAGAGTAACCAATTAGTCAATTAACCGATAAACAAAAGCTTGTTGGTTAATGCTATCAACTACATGCATTTAAATGCAGAGCCACAGCAAGGGGACCCATCCCCGCTGCGACTCTGCATTTAAAATGTAGTAGGAGCTGGGCAGGCAGGCTTGCGCTGGGTCTGGGACCTACCCCCGTTGCAGTTTAAATATAGTAGGAGCTGGGCTGTCTTTCCACCCACCTCTTATTACATTTAAACTGCAGAATCACAGCGGGGATAGTTTTAACTTCCCTTATCGAATAATTGTATAGACAATAAAAATTCTATCGACTACACAATTAGCGAAGTACCCGCTTCTTAACATCGCTATCCCAGACACACTTCAAATGTAAGATTGGTTTTATTCTTTTTAGCTATGCAATTCAGCAACAGCATTGGTCAGATTCCTCCATTTTATTTTTCTTAAAAAAAACCCATGCAGTTTGATATTGGAGAACATGGCTCAAGAAGCTCAGCTTATTGCCAGCCTCAGCCAGGGACTTGTGCTCTGCATGGGCATACTTTGCACAGAGGGTTTGTTGACAGAGATTCTAAAATGCACCATCAGTCTTCATTGTTTGAGTGCAAGACACTGTCAAGCTCACCGCCAAGCACAAATGGAACAGATGCTAACTGATTCCCCATGCTGTTTGCCTCCTTATGTGGTTAATAACCAGAAGGGCAATGGTCACAGCTCTCAGTGTTGCCATTAACACAAACCGCTTGGCTAACATTGGCTTTCCTCCAAAAGCCTAGGTGGAGCCAGAATGGGGAACGGTGATTATCTTCTCACATCAATTGGATTCACAAAGGGCTGCATTACTGAGCAAATGGGAGAAAAACATTAAATCTGCCTTGGACACGCTTGCTTTTTCAGTGACACCCTCTCTATCAGAAAGAGCTGTCCCCATATGGCTCATGATGATGTCGAACTGCTGTTCAACACATCTGCTCACAAACTTAAATAACATTCTTCTGTAGTTCTGCCAACAAAAAGTACTTACAGAAAATACTGGTTAGCCCATCTGCCACTCTATCTTGTGTCTTTAATAAATACAGGCACAAGCACACCTGCATGATGTACAAGAGTACCACGCAGTCAAGACAGGAAGCTGCCCGCAAACTGAGAACAGAGTCTAATGTGACTGCATAGGACGAAGCATGAGAAAACTGTCCACTTCTTCAGATGACTGGAGTTTTGAGTTTAGGATGTGTAGACCCAAAACAAATAGGGGAGAACGGAAAGGGGGGAAGGAAAAAAAATGGAAGGGGAAGGGATACAAGGAACAGAGGGTATGAAAATATCAAAGGGAAAACCAAATAGGCAGAATTGGCAATCTATAAACAGCTAAAGATTAGATAGTTAAAAGAAGCAGATAAGGATCATAGGATAGCATCCACACATTCAATTCTCACTCTGATGGCCTCCTCAGTCGAGATAACGGATGGCTGGGACATTATCAACCTAACGTTCAATGAAGGTGCCAACACCTCTTTGACTGTGTAGATTCTTGCGTTAGTACCCTTCCTATCTGACTGCTATCCTATGATCCTTATCTGCTTCTTTTAACTATCCAATCTTTAGGTGTTTATAGATTACCAGTTCTGCCTATTTTTTTCCCCCTTTTATATTTTCATACCCTCTGTTCCTTGTTTCCTGCCCACTTCCATTTTTTTCCTTCCCCTCTCTCTCTTCTCCCCTATTTATTTTGGGTCTGCACCTCCTAAACTCAAAACTCCAGTCATCTGAAGAAGTGGGCTGTGCTCACGAAAGCTCATGATACCATCTACATGTTTTGTTAGTCTATAAAGTGCTACCAGGCCATTTGTTGTTTTTTAAGTTTATCCTGTACAGACTAACTCGGCTACCCCCTGAAGCGAGAAAACTGTCATTACTCAAACATCAAGAATCACCTGTGAGAAAAAAACAGCTCACCACACAAACAAAGAATCAGCTCAAACATCCACCAACATCCTAAAAAGGGAAATGTTTCAGGACTTGACACAATGGTACTGCACTTTGGAAGAGCCGCTGGCTCCGAACATAGATCAGATCATCCAGGGAACTGTTTTTCCTAACACAATAGCCTGCTTAGCTGTGGTGTGAAAGTTGCCAGAGGCCCCTATTTATCTCAGTCCTGATGCAACCTGCCTCTTGGAAAGGAACATTAGGCCAGAGATAACATTTCTGTGCTGAAATGCCCCTTGCTCTGCTTCCCTGCATGACAGATCTCCTCTCGAGCCCAGTTTTAGAAATAATGATGGTTGCTACTAGAGCTTGAGAAGCAACTATGAAAGCTTTCTCCTCTTGAGAGACAATTCAGTCTCCCCCATTCTCCTTTGCCTCCCTCCTCCACCTACTAAAAACCAAGCCACATCAACGATTTAGACCAGGGCTACTCAACTTTGGAAGCCCCGGGGGCCACGATACCCACAGCACATGCCAAGGGCTGCAACTTAAGCGCAGTTGCAAATATATGCAAATAGCTTCTTTGATACTGATGGGCATGAATACAAAGATTAAGGCAAGACTACACAACACGCAGGCCCCATTTAAGTCAGATCTGCTGATATTAATGAAATGCAATAGTTACCCGATTTCCACCCATATGACAGCACTTTTAATGAGCAACAACAGTTCAGCAATTTAACTACTAAAACGCATATCAACGGAAGACCAGTATATTGATTAAAACCCAAGTCCCAGGCCCAGCACAGACCTCTCTCACCCTGGCCTCGCTGTCCAGCTCTGCCACTGCCTTGCCACATGCCTCTTGCCACCCCCAGCAGCTCCCGCACACGCGCCGATGTGGCCTGGCTCGGGGAGGCACTGTCACTGTGGCAGATGCGGCAGACGTGCTTTGCTGCCGCCTTTTGCCACCCCCACCCCCACCCCCAGCCAGCCAGCAGCTCCCACGCACATGCAGACGCACACGCAGCAGGAGTGCTCTGCCGCGCCTTTTGCCACTCCTCCTACCCTGGTCGGCAGCTTCCATGCACGTGCAGCTTGTGTCAGTGCTCTGCTCGCGGGGAAGTGCTGCCGCTGTGGCAGATGCAGCAGGAGTGCTCTGCCGCTGCCTCTTGCCGCCCTCGCCCTCTCCCCACCAGCTGGCAGCTCCTGCGCACGCGGCCTGGCTCAAAGACGCGCAGCTCAGTGCTCGACTTGGTGCTGCCGCTGGAGCCCCAGCAACAAGGCAGGCAGGCGGCCCGGGAAGCAGCTCAAGGCACCGCAGGCCGCATGCAAAGGGGCCGTGTATTGAGTAGCCCTGATCTGAGGGGTTACCTGGGCCCATTTATTTGTGGCCCATGGTGCGGGAGGAGGTGCCAGGAGTGCCGGGGCATTTGTGGGACGTGCTTTGTGTTCATGCCCACCAGTGTGAACGTGGGAAAGTCTCTGTGGACGTGGGAAAGTCAGTGGATGTGATATACCTTGACTTTAGCAAGGCTTTTGATACGGTCTCCCACAATATTCTTGCCAGCAAGTTAAGGGAATGTGGATTGGATAAATGGATGATAAGATAGATAAAAAGCTGGCTAGAAGGCCGGGCCCAGCGGGTAGTGATCAACGGCTCGATGTCAGGATGGCGGTTGGTTTCTAGCGGAGTGCCCCAAGGTTCGGTTCTAGGACCGGTTTTGTTCAATATCTTTATTAATGATCTGGATGAGGGGATTGATTGCACCCTCAGCAAGTTTGCAGATGACACTAAGCTAGAGGGAGAGGTAGATACGCCTGAGGGCAGAGATAGGGTCCAGAGTGACTTAGACAAATTGGAGGATTGGGCCACAAGAAATCTGATGAGGTTTAACAAGGACAAGTGCAGAGTCCTGCACTTGGGACGGAAGAATCCCAAGCATTGTTATAGACTGGGGACCAACCAGTTAAGTAGTAGTTCTGCAGAAAAGGACCTGGGGGTTACAGTGGATGAGAAGCCAGATATGAGTCAACAGTGTGCCCTTGTAGCCAAGAAGGCTAATGGCATATTAGGCTGCATTAGGAGGAGCATTGCCAGCAGATCCAGAGATGTCATTATTCCCCCTTTATTCGGCTCTGGTGAGGCCACATCTGGAGTATTGTGTCCAGTTCTGGGCCCCCCACTACAAAAAGGATGTGGGCGCATTGGAGAGGGTCCAGCGGAGGGCAACCAAAATGATTAGGGGGCTGGAGCATATGACCTATGAGGAGAGGCTGAGGGAGTTGGGTCTGTTTAGTCTGGAGAAGCGAAGAGTGAGAGAGGGGATTTGACAGCAGCCTTCAAATTCCTGAAGGGAGGTTCCAAAGAGGATGGAGAAAGGCTGTTCTCAGTAGTGACAGATGGCAGAACAAGGAGCAATGGTCTCAAGTTGTGGTGGGAGAGGTCCAGGTTGGATATTAGGAAAAACTATTTCACTAGGAGGGTAGTGAAGCACTGGAATGGGTTACCTAGGGAAGTAGTGGAGTCTCCATCCCTAGAGGTGTTTAAGTCTCGGCTTGACAAGGCCCTGGCCGGGTTGATTTAGTTGGGATTGCTCCTGCCTAGAGCAGGGGGCTGGACTTGATGACCTTCTAAGGTCTCTTCCAGCTCTATGGTTCTATGATTCTATGAAATAAGCTATTTGCATATATATTTGCATGTATATGCAACCACACTTTAGTTGCAGCCCTCGGCATGTGCTATGAGTATCATTGTGGCCCCTGGGGCTTCAAAAGTTGAGTAGCCCAGTTTCAGATAGTATCCGATGGGGGGGGTGAAGACACAGGTGACAGTGTGAAACCAATATGAGAGTGAGGCCTTCTTTTTCATGAACCATGCAATGCCCAATTTCCCATCCCCCACTACGTCTGTCTTGATGTTTTAGACTGTATGCGATTTGAGGCAGAGCCTGTTTATGGCATCTCTGCAGTGCTTGGCACAACAGGGTGCCTAATCTCAGTTAGGGTCTCAAGTAGCTACTGTAATACAAATAAGGGAGCCGACTGTGATGCCTATGCACTCAGGGAAAAAAACAGTTCCCTTCCCTGCATACTTAAACTGCTGTTCTTTCAAGACATGTGTGGGGACATGTATCTCACTCAGGTGCAAGTGATCCCAATGCACCAAAGAATTTTGCTTAGCCGTACCAGAGAAATGGAAGTTGCACCCTTCTAGCCCACTCCCCATCCTACCCTTGGCCACCACCACCAGCCCCCTCAGCTCCTTCATATCCAAGGCTAATGACTGCAAGCCAGAGGGGACATAGGGCAGGTTGTGTAGTACATGTCTGAATCCTCACCATGTGGATAGTTACAGAACAAGTAAGCAATTATTTTTCTTTGAGTCTTTGCAGATGTATATTCCACTCCGGTGACTAACAAGCAGTAACAGAAGGAGGAGGGGCTCAGAGTGTACCTAAAGCAGGACTGCAGAACTGTCTTCCCAAAGTTTGTAGTCGTATTAGCATAATGGTTGGTAAAAGTATACATTGAAAATTAGGCAAGTTTAATACAAAATCATCCCTGAAGTAGACACTTGAATCCTCGTCGAATAAGCCACCAGTCTTTATGGAGGTACAGACTGATTACTCTATATGTGGCTCTCATGGGGTATGTCTACACTGCCACCCTAGTTCGAATTAGGGTGGCTAATGTAGGCATTCAAACTTGCAAATGAAGCCCAGGATTTAAATATCCCCGGGCTTCATTTGCATGTTCCCGGGCAGGCGCCATTTTTAAATGCCTGTAGTTCAAACTACCTGCCCGCGGCTACACGCGACACGGACTAGGTAGTTCAAATTAAAGCTCCTAATTCGAACTACCGTTATTCCTCCTTGCAGGAGGAACAGGTTGCCAAAGGGGGGAAGTGACCTTGCCTGGCTGGCAGGGGAGAGGGAAGGAGAAGAGACCCAGGCTAGCAGGAGGCATTGTGGGGAAGAAGAGGGGCCTGGGGTGGCGTGGCAGGGAGCAGGAGAAGGGGACCTTGTTGGCACAGCAGGGAGGGAGAAGGGTCCCGGGCTGGCAGGCAGTGGGGAGGAAGGAGAAGGGATATGGGCTGGCATGGCTTCAGCCCATCCTGTCTCAGTGGCCAGGGGAGAGCCAGGGTTGCCTACCCCCACAAGGGGGGGGGGTTGGTGAGTGTAGCAAGCAGGGGATGCTACCCCCTAGTGTAGTAAAATCTTATTCTAGGACCAAGTTGTTTATAATACAATGTTGTCAGAAATGGGTTGAGCTGGGTATCATTCAAAAGCTCTTTCTTCAATGAGCATAACGGTAACAACATGACAAGCCTAGAACTATTATGTAGACATATACTCAAAAAAAGGGTTTTTTTAAATTAAACTTTAACACAGGGCTACATTGTATGCATGAGAACCACACTGGATCATTGGTAATCCAGGAGTGAAAACGTTCATTTATCAAATTCATCTTCAATGTTATGTTTGTGTAACGCACCCCAGCCAGACAATGATCCTTGTCTACACTACAGTCAAACGTTTCTATAAAGGCGGGTGTCTGGCCAAATATTTGGTGGGTGGTGAGCATCTGCTTTTTGCAGAAGTATGTAATTAGTTGAAGGACTGATTTGGGAGTGCCCAGTATTGCACATAATTGCTGTGATCAATCCATCCTCCAAGACCCATCCACGTCTGTAGAGGAAGGTAGTTCTGGATGCATTCCATCATCCCACTGTTTCATAATCTGTCCTTTTGATAGCAGCTATAAAGATACTGCTTGTGTTGATGGCACTTCTCAGTTTGCTTATTGGAAAACATCTACCAATGTAGCTCAGTAAGTGTCGTAATACAGATCTTCAAGTAGTAAACTTGGCATGTGAATCCCTCCATTGCACTTACGATTTCATCAGTGATTGTATCAACCATTCGAAACATCTTCAGTGTGGAATCAGTCTTCCGAGGTTGAATCAAATTCCTTCCAGTAAGATAATTTGTTTTTTCCAGTCAATGTTCCAGCAGCGTCACATCCTGAAAGGGCATGGACACCAGGGCCATGTGATGGCTTTTAATAGCCTGAGTAACAGGAACACAACTCTGAGGGACAGACAGCAATTCTGTTCCTCTGAAACAGGCACAAAACCAGAATCCCGAGGAAGTATTGGGTAGCATCTCACAGAAAACACAAAAACATACACGTGTGCGCCAAAATACAGAGTAGCACTTCTTGCTGTGGCACTGATGGCAGGCAAGAAAATTTTAGTGTCACTCTCCCCCTGAGAGCGATGAAGAAATCCACTCAACAGTGTGAGACAGCAGTTTAACTGCACCATGAAACAATAAAATTCTTTTGAGAAATTCTTTGCATGTTGAAGCATCTTTCCTGAACGGTATTTGGTTAACTCATGCTTTGTGCAAGTATGAGATGGTTGTTACTTCATTGTGACATTGAAGATTCTGATGGAGTCAATGATTTTTGTACCAGGCAGGTTCAACAATAATGCCCCTTCTTTCTGATAACTGTAATTGATTTCTCTGTGTACATGTCAAACCCAAGGTTGACTTTGTCATAAGCCCAGTATTTTCTTTATAGCCTATAATGAAGTGTTCGGCCATCTCAGCAAGTGTTAACAGTTTCTGCTTCATTGAGATCTTGTTCTTCAGCCGCACCATCTATAATTGCTTTGCTGAAATGCCTCCGCCAGAATAAGTACTGGTTGCATTGTCTGTATGTGCTGGCTTTAGAAAACCAAGCAAGATGAGTTTTCTAAAGTTTAGTTTGCTTTTCATCTGGCGCACACACGTTGTTCTGTAATATTCTAACAATCATGGTACCACAGAGAACTCACACTTTCCCAAAGTGTCACACAGCTCAACAACATGCTGAGATAGGGACACAATCAGGGGACAAGCAAACCTTATCTTATCTGTGGTTAACTCTGTAATAGTCTCTCTCATCTTCACTGTAACTTTCCTCTTTGCATTTGTCTGTTCGTACACTGATAGAGCCTATTATTAGTATTTGGGTTTTGAAGGTTTTATGGCAGTTGTAAACAGAATCTTCATATTACCGTTGACACTTGCGCTTTCTTCCACTTTTGATAGTGCCATGTCTTCTGCTGCTTTCAAGGATATGCCCTGTGATTCATTTCTATGGATAGGACTGCTAAAACCTATGTCCATATTCCACAGTTCATCTTCAAGAAATGCTGTAAGAGCCTTTCTGCTAAGCATTTGAAGCATCTTCAATCGCATTCAAAGCACCTATTTCTCAGTTCTTAGCCTCTATCAGCCATCATCACCACTTTGCCATCCACTGGAGCCTCTCCGAGGCAATCGGTGAATTCTGGACCAGTCACAGCTTTCAGTAGAAAAATCTGGGTTTGTATTCCTTTTACTGTTTGATACAACACATCATGCGTTTTTGGTACAGCACCTGATCTAGTGGACACCATTGTATGTAAGTGCATCTTTTGGGCCAATGAGCCCACCTTCCTTTCTTGCTGAGAGTGTTTCTCATCTGTCTCATGTTGAAACTGTGCTTAAGCTGGAAGCCCTTGGGTTTCCAGCTCTCCTCAGAATAAGCAAGTGTTTTTCTCAAAACACATGTCCTGGGGCTTAGCATTAGATAAGCCTTGCTCACAGCTAGCAGTTGCCCTGCATCTTCAACTTCTTCCTGAGGCATCCTCTTTAACCTTGTCAAATTCAGTTTATCCATGTAAAGTCCCCCTGAGTCCTGGGTTTAACCAGATCCTTCATAGTGGCCTTCTCCAGAGATCCAGTTACTAGTCAGTATTTTGTGTCTCCCCACTGATACCTAGAAGTGATCAAGGCCAAAGTAAAAACAAAAAATTTGTAATACATTACTTTGGGATAGTAATGAATTATATTATGCAATTATGCACATGCCATTTGCAGATGGATTCCAGTGATTTCTTACTAGATGCTGAAGTCTGAACCACTGACTTTTTTGGCACAATAAACAAAGCTGATGCCACCACTGAACATTTTTTTAAAAGTTAAAAGTTAAACATTTTCTTGAATGCATACATTTACATTCCAAGTTATGTCATGTTTGGTACCACTGAGCTGGCTGGAGAAAAGGATTTCAAATGACTCAACTCAACCCATCACTGTGACATATTATCAAAATGTCCACCAACTGGAGGACCCAGAGCCAAAAGTTGCAGGGGGGACTCCTCCTTCCACATGGCAGGGGACGACACCAGTGAAATGATGATACTGGAGAGTTTTACAAATCAAATTGACACCTCTCTAACCCTTTCTATCATTAACTTGCTTATGGAATTACATAAGCTCTCAGACGAGAATGCATGCTAGCCCTGACTAGATTCCACCCATTGGTCAAATATGTATTTGGTCAATTCCCATGGTCAAATATGTAGTCCCTAGTAGAGGAGTAAGACTGCACTCGTTACAAGCAGTGTTATTCCTCCTCATCTAATCATGTGGCATCCAAACCAAAAGATGTAGACTAGTCTGTACTGGATAGCAAATCAGAATATAAAAGTTGTGTCAGAAAGTCTGGGAAAAGGGACAAGCGGTTTGGGAGATTGAATGGGTAGGTTGAGAAGATCCAAGAGTCAGCACTGTCTTAGGGCAAACTGGTGCAATAAGTATCAGTATGGCATGATCTAATTACTGTTTTAGGATAACTTGAGGAATTAGCAAGAACAGAGGGAAAAGCATACAAAGCTGATGCCTAATCCAAATGTGAAGCATAGGACTGAAAAAACGTAAACAACAACAAATAGCTCTGCAGCACTTTAGAGACTAACAAAAATGTAGATGGTAGTATGAGCTTTTATGTGCCCACAAAAGCTCATGATACCATCTACATTTTTGTTAGTCTCTAAAGTGCTGCAGAACTATTTGTTGTTTTTTACGGTTTTTTTCAGTTACAGACTAACACAGCAGCCCCTCTGAGACTTTTAAGCATAGGACTGCTCATGAAGAAAATTGCATTTCCTGTTTTGTTTTGTTGCTGGAATGCCCCAATCTCTGAAACTGGATTTCAAGATGCTGTTATTCACAGACCACTTGTTAGTCTGGAAGAAAACTCTGCGGAGGTGGCCAAATAACTGGTGCTGAACACTGGGTAAGTGTTGATACAGAAGTGTCAACATCTTATCGCCTCCAGGAAAAGCCCTTCCCTGCTTGTTCTCATAATACATTTTGGAGGTGTTGTCCATCACAATGTGAACTGCTCTGACCTTGATCTGAAATCAGAAGGCCTGGCATGCATTGTCAATGGTGTGAAGTTCCAGAATACTGAAATGAATGCAAACTTCCCAGTCTGTCCACAGACTTTGAACTTGTAATGTCTCTAGACAAGCTCTCCAGCGAGGCCTAAGTGGAGGTAGGTGGTGCTGCTTCATGTGCTAGTCTCTACTACGCTGCACCCTCTTCTTGAACGACTTGCAGATGGACCACAGTTCCTTAATGTGGTCTTCCCAAGGCAAAACAGACATCAAGCACGGGGGTGACCCTAATAGAGATAGTTATCCCAGATGACAGACCATGCTTAAAACCAGTGACAGCATCATCAAACTTAAACTCTACTAATTATAATAAACCAAACTAAGCCCTAAGGTATTACTGAAACTATTAATGGAATCACATTCACCCCAGGCCACAAAACACTGTGATAGAGAAATATAAGGTGAGACACCACACAGAACGCCCCAATTTAAGCTTCAGGTGCTAAGAAATAACTGAAGGGAGTGTCAGGGTGGCAACATGCTTTATAAAGCCATCGGCGGGTAGGGCAGGAGTGCTACCCTGATGAGTACTGTTTAGTAAAGCTCTCTTATTTTGGTGCGCTGGGTGTGCAGATACTTCAGTGAAATGAACTTCTGCAGACACTCAGAGAAGAATTAATATTGTTGCTATGGAAATCATTCTGAATTCCTTTATTTTGGTACAATTAAAAACGTATTGTACTTAATTGCTTCCATGTGGAAGTGTGAAGTTAAAGGTAAATAAACAAAATATCAAGCAATAATAAAACAAAAAAGCATTAAAAGGTGACACGCCACAGAGAAGGAATACATGGCTTGCTCTCTAGGAGATTAAATATAATAAGTGCACATATTAGGGTTGTTTTTTTTTAATTAAAGGTCTGGTTTAGAAAAACTATCTATGCTTGAAGAGGTGGTATCAGGCCTGCTGATGGGGGTGGGGTTGAGGGAAGGAAGGGGGCAAATGACCTGGATCCTTTAAATCCCTGCTGGAGCTCTGGGAAGCACATTCTGGATGCTGCTGTAGGGGGGAAGGCTAGCTCCCAGGCTCCCCCTTCCAAGAGTGCGGAGCTGCCCCCTCCCCGCCTTGCCTGGGGGCAATTGTTAGCCCGCCCCTGCTGGGTAGTACCATAAGAAACCCGCATTTTCAGCAGTTTGTAATATAAAAATGTTCCCCTTAGGGGTGAAGTTTCTCACACTTGTTCCCAGCCCAGCAGCTTTTGTATGTTTGTTGTTTTGGGCGTGTGGGGATAGATAGCCTGATTTTAAGCACTTGACAGAGAAGCACAGAGTACATGAGCATTTTGGGACCAGTTGTGCCAGGTGCTGAATACTCTCAACTCCCATAGACTTCAGTGTGAGCCAAGGGTGGGCAGCATCTTGACTTCTTGTGCGTATTTTACTTCTTATGTGGCACACATTAAAAATGGAATTCTCACTACCTAGGCACGTACCTGGAGGCTGCACAGACTGAAACAGTAAATGGATTAAGACAGACAAGCCAGCTGGCTAAGCCTGACTCATCTGTCATGACAGTCCCAACTAACGAGCACTCCCTTAATCCTCCCAACTGTACTTAAAATCTAGTGATCATAAAAATGTCATATGGCCTAGGGTTTACATCCCCCCTGTGCACCGCATTCTACAGCATAGGTACAATATTAAGGTGGCCATCCCTGACTGAATAAAATGGGGGCCTGCAAGATGGTGTTGCTCCCCCCCCTCCCCTCCCCCCGCCCCTGGTGCCATGTTAGAGGTGGAGGAGCAAGAACAAAGCTTTAAATGGAATGGGTGGAGAGCTGAGTCCTATCGCCCCATAAACACTTAAGAGACCACTGAAAGGAGCCTACCTGTATTAATTTCTTATCAGCCCTTCAGAGCTCGAGCCACTCATTAATAAGAACATAAGAACGGCCATACTGGGTCAGACCAAAGGTCCATCCAGCCCAGTACCCTGTCTGCTGACAGTGGCCAATGCCAGGTGCCCCAGAGAGAGTGAATCGAACAGGTAATGATCAAGCAATCTCTCTCCTGCCATCCATCTCTACCCTCTGACAAACAGAGGCTGGGGACACCATTCCTTACCCGTACTGGTTAATAGCCATTTATGGACTTAATCTCCATGAATTTATCTAAATTGTCTTTTAAACCCTGTTATAGTCCTAGCCTTCACAACCTCCTCAGGCAAGGAGTTCCACAGATTGACTATGCGCTGTGTGAAGAAGAACTTCCTTTTGTTTGTTTTAAACCTGCTGCCCATTAATTTCATTTGGTGGCCCCTAGTTCTTATATCATGGGAACAAGTAAATAACTTTTCCTTATTTCAAAATTGCACATGTTCTGCAGATTGCTCTGCACTTTGAGATGTACAGCTCCGAAGCATGCAACATTTGAATGTGACCAGGTGATTTCCCTATTGCTCAGATAAAGGTACTGATGCGTTTATCGGAATGTATAATAATCTCTTTGTCCTCATGACCTATCCCTCTGAATTCCTTTTTTCTTCGCTTTCTTGTCACTCCCTCAAATAGTTTACAGATTGGCCGAGTTAACCTACAGGTACCTGAGGGAGCCATAAAAACCTTGCATTCCCTGGCTTGTGGATATAAGCCCCATCTGTAATGCTGCATAAAACATAGGCTCTGTTAAAAACAAAAGCTTTGAATGCAAAGGAGCCAATGAGAAGGAGCACAAATTAATAGAAATGTTGAAGATTGACATATCGAGGGTATCGACCTAGAAGATTCAAAATGAGCTCAAGCCTGAGCACTGGGCAGAGCAACACCAGCATCTGAAGCAGGAGTTTTCAAACTCTTTGATTTGCAGCTTGAAAGGGCAAGCTGCTAACTGGTTATGAGACGCTTATAGGTATGGGCGATCACAGCTCCCGTTGGCTGCAGATCGCTGTTCCCGGCCAATAGGAGCTGTGGGAAGCGGTATCCCAGTCCGCACTAATTCCCGCATCTCCCATTGCCTAGGAATGGCAGTCTGTGGCCAACGAGCTCTGTGATCGCCCATACCTGTGGAGATGCAGGTAAACAAAGCAACTTGCAGCTGCCTAGTGGCTTGCCCTTACCAAGCCGCAACCCAGAGTTTGAAACCCCTGATCTAAAGCACTTCTGTTAAACTCGGAATTCTCAGCTCTTTCTGCACACCACTTCTGAACAAGATAGTGGACTGTCCTGCACATGACAGTATGTCACACTAAAATACATGATCTACTCAGTTAGAAGGTATAGTGTTTGATGGAGGAATTACTGTGTGAAATTCGACTGGCCTGTGTTATGCAGGATGTCAGAATACACGGTCACATGGCCTGAAAAGGATATGAAAAAAAAGGCAGCAGCACAAAGACACTGAGGAACCACACAGGAGCTTCTCATCCAGCATCCAAAATACCAACGACTCTGACCCCGCCCCTCCAGTTTACCACATCTCAGTGGTTGTCCACTGTTGTCTGAGCAGCTCTTCCTGGTGGCTCAGGGAACAATATACATGGGAACCAAGCAGCTCAGTGTAGGGAGGGGAGACTGCATGAAAGGCGCTCTTATTATGAAGCTCAAAGCATGGAGGTGCTGGAGAACAAGCACTAACAACTAATGTCTTACAAAAACAACCTTCCTTGTTTCAACAGTACATAATCCAGTATGAATCTCAGGAAATCAGGCATGGTGAAAGTACTGTCTAACTATATGGCCACACACACCGCCCTTCTCCTCCAGCTAAAGCAGAATCAGCTTTTGCTCACTTCACCAAAGAACTCTGTGTAATTTGTATGGAAATAAACCTGTAGAAAGTGCAAAACTTCAAAGGAATTGTAGGAAGAGATTCCCCAAATCTAATCACAGAATAAGCCCTGGTCTACGCACTTTATACACCTCTGACAGAATTACTTCCTTGGCCTGTCATTGCTATCAGCAAGAGATGTGGATCCTATTCTCTCCTGATTCACAGAAACGAATTAAGGTGATAGGTAAACTCAACTGTACTTTGTATATTTACTTTAGACATGTTATAATGCTCCTGGGAGTGCTCCAGCCGCCCAGACACTAATTAGGTAATGAGACACCAACAGAACAAGCAGAGGCTGCAGAACTGACTGAACGTTGCTGTTTAGGGCATCAGTAGAGAGAAACCTAAAAAACAGCTGCTGATATGATGAGCATCCTTCCTAGGTTGATTAGAGGAGGAGGTCTTAAGAACGTATTTCTGAAGTGAATCTAATTCATAAGTGTTATTTGAAAGTCAGTGACAAAAGGCAAGTTCTCTGTGACAAAAATATGTCAATTAAAAGGAAGAGTGTTAATTAAAAATATGTCAATTAAAACTAACCCAACTCAACTTAATGTGTAAAACAGAGACCTGGCCAGCCACAAAAAAGGAAATCAGTATTCATTTCATCACGGAAATGAAGAGATTGAGATAGTCAAAAGGTTGGCCATTTCATGAGAAAAAACAAAATGAGGTTCTCAGGGGCCTAATGTGGGTTGCTCCATGAGGACAAGTTGAGGGAGTACAGGCTATGTTGGTACAGGCATATTTAGTGGAAACATAAGAACTTTGCCAGTAGGATGGTTCTTGCAATGACTGTGGATGAAAGACAACCAAAGGGGGACCTAAGACTCGATACATGGATTGGATACCAGTAGACCAATCCGCATGACTGCTTGGCATATGATCATGAGTTTTGGAAGAAGGCTACCAATGCTGCCAAACCCAAAAAGGGAACAGACAAAAAAATAGTATTAGTTGTGTTTGAAGGTCACCTTTAGCAGTTTTCTGTAACTTGTGAACAAACGCAACCCCACACAGAAGTTTGCAGAATAAAGTGACGCTTGAGATCAACAGATGAAATGTGTTATGCAAAAGTGCAAAGTATTATTATGAAGTAGTGGAAAGTTGAGGCTCAGTGCATGCCAGTTGTTTAATCACAGAGAATAGCTGCTTACACTTCAGGAGAGATAGAAAATAATCCAGGAATATGGCTATTTTTGACAACTGGAAAGAGTCCAGTGCTAGAGATGGAAAAGACATTAGGTCATCTAATACATGTCCCAGAGCACAGTGCAGGATTGTTCCCCCCTGCTTGTTTTCTAGAAGAACACCCTAACATGCTTGCAGGTTTCAGCTGAATTTCTCATCAGCAGTATGTTAAACCAGTGCTTTTCGAATGACAGGTTGCAACCAGCCCTGATCCTCTGACTGGGTGGGGCTGATTAATCACCTGTGAAGCTGGGCTGCCCCACAGCTTAGAGGGAACACTGCAACCCAGTAGTGGAATGTCAGGCACTGGGTCTCTTTACTGCAGGGTGATCAGTGGGAGTGCTAAGGCTGGCTACCTGTCTGTCCTGGCACCTCAGACTGTGCTGCACCCCAGAAGTGGCTGGCACCAGGCCTACCTCCTAGGTGTGAGGTGGGGAGGGAGAGCACAGAGCTCTCCGTATTGCTCCCATCCTGAGCACTAGATCTGCTCTCCCATTGGCTGGGAACCTGCTGCTGGATGCTTCTGAGGAGCAGTATGGTCTGCGGTGCCAAGAGAGGCAGAAAGCCTGTCTTAGCATGCCTGCTGCACCGCTGACACTCAAGATAAGCCCCTCCTGCTCAAGCCCTGATCCCCCTCCACTGCAAAGCCAGATCCCCCTCCTACATCCCAAAGCTCCGAGTCTCTGCTGCTCCCCAAGACCCACATTCTATGTTGGGTTGTGGGCATCAATTATTTTTTTCAATTGGGTCATGAGAACAAAATTTTGAAACCCACTGTGTTAAAGTACTAAGGCCCCTGAAAGGTTAGATTTTTTTAAAAAGTGAGTCTATGTATTTCTAACGTGTCCATGATCCTTGGATAAAAGTAAGATGATGTAATTTGCCTCTTTCCATTTTGTTTGCATCAACTGAGATTTTTAAACAGTCTCCAAGTGTCTGAACATCAGCACTATACTCTGTTCCATAGCACTGTTTTCATTTCCCAGAAGAAGCTGAGCATGGGAAATCTAAAGAGGTCCCAGGTATAATCTTGGCTAAAGGCAACCATTGCTTTAGGACCCAAGGTCTGTGCTGCCAGCTGTTTGGATTTCAGGTATTCTACCGCAAAGAATCACCAGGGACCAGGCTCATTGTAGAAAGGAAAAAAAAACTAAAAAGCAAAGCAGTGAAAATATAGGCGTAGGGCTCTGTTTTCAACTTGTTCCTGCTCATGTGCCTCCTTTCTGTGATCCTTATGATTAATTTTGATTATTTCAAAATATTAAAAAGTGTGTAGTTATTACTTTACGATGTTACAATGGGAGCCTCTTGACTCTTCCGTACTGTATCACTAGCTATAGATTTTCTCATTGTGGTACCCATTTCTCATTAACCTTGTCACCCAATCCCTCCTCCTCCTCCTCCTCCTCCCCCCACCCCCATTATCTTTCATTTTACCACCAACACAGATGATTAATAAGTATCTGCTAAAATGTTATACAAGGTATCCAAGTGAGTAAATCCATCCAAAAGGGGTTCTTAATATGCAAGTAATGCATTCTAGCAAAGAGCTGGACAAGACACATTTGAATCCAAATATACTAGGTGTGTCTATTGATCAAAAGCAGAGCCTGCATTTACTCTCAATAGTAATTCTATCTGGGCATGTCTATACTAGGAAATTATTTTGAAATAACAACTCCCAAAATAACTTTCGAAATAGCATTTCCACACTACAGGAACGCCTTGAAATTAGTCCATGGCAGGCTCCCCTAATTTGTACATGCTATCTCGATTTAGAGCCCTAGGAAGCACTGGGGAGTAATTACTTTGAATGACTCTCGGGAGTAGTTATTTCGAAGCAGCAGCAGTGGAGCATCAATGCTAACGCTATTTTGAAATAACTAATTCAAAATAAGTGTTATTCCTCATGGAAAGCAGGAGTTGTTATTTCGAAATAACCAGCCCCTTATTTTGAAATAACAGGCTTGGTAGTGTGAGCACGCTGCTTGTTATTTTGAAATAACTCCTTAGTGTAGACCAGAGCTCTGAGATCTTGGCAAATATTTTGTCCCAAATAATCAAAAATATATATCCGCAAAGAGTTACATCACAGAGAAACAAAAGCCGGGAATATCAAGTATGCTCAGTCTCTAATCCAAGTAGTAACCATATGCAGAACTTCATAGTTTCAAGTTCTGATGAGACCAGTTAGTTACACTGCTATTGCCACCTTCTTGCAAGCACTGATCCAATTATCTATCTTTTTCATTGTATTTTACTATGTTTTCTATAATCCATCAATTCCAGGATGCACTTGGATGTCCATCATCTCCTTATTTAAGATACATCATTAGTTTTAAGATTGTATAAACGGCTACCCAGGTAATAGTGTGAAAGATGAGGGTGCCTGCTGCAGGAAACCATTGAGGTGTGCTTATCCTGACTAACTACTGCATTGAGGGTTAAGAAACTTGCTCTATAACAAGAAAATTATTTCTCACATCCTTCTCCTGGCTTTTTGAGTCATTAAATAGCTACATCTGCAAACATCCAGAGCATCACATTTTGGTGCATTTATCCTTCTGAAATTAAGGAAACTAATACACTAGAGTTTCAAAAGCTACCATAATTTCAAAACCAAATTTCCACAAAAACATATTTATTCATTCAAGATAATAAATTCAGCAAATTTAACATTTTTAAAAGCCAGCCAAGTTACCCAAGCCTTAAAGCATTTGAAAAGTTTCTTGGGTAACACTCCACTGTTTTTACCCTGTTTCTCTCCCCTTTCCTTTCCCAAATGTAGCCTAATCTCCCAAATTAGCCAAAAGGACTTATGATACTTAACAAAAAAAACCCCCACTGATTTTTGAGATGCCAACAAGCACAGGAAATTTCAGACTAAAATGCACAATGTTTAAAGAAGTAAACAATTAAGCAGTATCAAATGGAAGGGCCATCTCATCCTTAAACAGAGTAGCTGTGTAAGGCACATCCCCATACATACACTATTTATTGCACATCCAGAATTCCACAACCACACTGGTTGTTTTGAAAGTCTGAGTAAGGATTACACACTCAGGCTTTGAGGGATTATACCTTGTTTCCTCTTGGTCAATCTATAAGGACCAAGGTGAGGAAGGATCAGAGGGAATTTCCAATGGATGTTTGCAGAGGTGTCAGCCCAGCAACAATGGAACCTTTCCTAAGAAGTCACCATTCAGCACTGCCCTTGTTTAGTTGATTTGGGCCATTTCCAACATCCTTGGAGGAAAGTAAAAAAATGAAATAAACAATCTCTGGCAGACTTTTCTCAATCATACAGACTGTTGAGGATTAAGATTGTGTCATGGTTGTTTTTTAATATAACTCATGGACAGGTCACAGGCATTAAACAAAAATTCACAGCAGCTGTGACCTGCCAGTGTCTTTTATTAACAATAATTGGGGGTGAGGAGAGGGAGTGGCTACAGGGCAGAAAGTCGCACAGCTCTGGCCTCAGGGGCAGAGGGGGTGCACAGACCTGGCTCCAGGTGCAGTGACTGACAGCCAAAGTAGTCATGGAATCTATGACCTCCATGACTAATTCATATCTCTGTTGAGGTTCTATACAGTCAGTTTGTTTAGCTACAATCAGGTGGTGATACACTGCAATTGCAACAACTCAGGTGTCTGCTGGGAACTGGGAAAAGGGGCTGAGTAGTTTGTCTTCTTTATACACAATAGCCGGAACAAAGGTCATCTGTGATTATGTGATTTCCATTCCTTCCTTCCTCCCACCCTCCAAGTCACTTCTCTTAATTGTGCTATGTGGCATATTGTTCACTTCTTTGGCTTTGGAAATTGTTTTGAAACCTTCCACGTTACATGCAGCATCTTAATGTTTCTCTTTTTATGCTGCTGTTCCTGGAGCACTGTGATATGTCTGGTAGTAGAAAAAGGCATCTTGGCTGTTTCAATGAATTCACAGGGGAGGTACATTTATACTGGATGGATATATAACTATAATCAAAAGGTTCTACACCTCCCTTTTTTTTTTTTTAATCATGAAAAGATGTGTTGTTTCATCTTTTCTCATCACTGTCATTGAACATTGGAGACCAGGGTACAGAACTACAGCAATAAATCCACTTAATGGAACACAGTTATGTTGCTCTCTGCCATATCCGGTTGGACTGGTTACCTATTTTGTACTGCTTGTACACTTTTCACCATGTTCACAGCAAAGGAAATTATTAATGTGAGTGCTTGCTTTTCTTGAAAAAGGTATTACTAGCCAACATTTAGCTAGTGGAGCAAGTCAGAACTCTCAAAATAAGCTTTTTGGGATACATGATAGAAACTGTCTTCCTAAGGACATGCCAAAACTTTCAAATCCTGGTGCCTGAAGTTAAGCTTCTAAATCCCTATTTAAGCACATAAGTGAAAATAACCAAATTTTCCAAAGTTTGGAGCACCTCTACTCCAAATGATGTCAGTTAAGTTTGTGGATGGCTCAGTACAGTGAAAAAGCCAAACCACTGAAGCCTAGGTTTCTAAATAGGAATTTCAAAGACTAATTTTAGGCACCTAGTTTTGAAAATTTGTTCTTAGTATGGTCCCTGGTTTTAATGAAGCTTAACCTCTGCTAAGTTCGCTTCTGGAGTGAATCAGCCTCAGGTAGTCAGTGCCACAAAAACACTCTGTGGATCATTTCCTCTCGCGCAGCTAAACACTGTGGAGAATAGTTGCTTAACAAGGCTCGCCCCCGGTGTCAACACAAACACCTTGAATGACAGCTACTGTCACCTAATCTCATACATATTGCTAACTTCAGCAAGTGACTAATACAACAAGTTATCTTCTCTGGAGCATATCATATGGTGGCTACTCCACCGAGCAGAAGAAACATGGTGTAATTAGAGAATTGGAGGCTTCCCTGTTGTACTGTTGGCTTGTGCAGGGACCTTTGCTAAGTCAATTAATGGTGTGATGACTCACTTCCCTCATCTGTAAAATGAAGTTAATAATTTACCTGCTTAGTCTTAACTAACATTTATAATGTACTTTAAAGTACAAGATGCTACAGAGGGGCAAATTGGAAAGAGCCAAGCTTTGTAGCCAGTACATTCTGAAGGTCAATGTGTTCTCTTTATGGGACAGGCTGAACCATCAAAGATATTTTGACACCCTATAAGAGCATTTCTAGGCCCAACTATTTCAGTGTCTTTCCTCATTGTTATATTGCCTGGTTTATGAGGAGAACACTCTTAAAAAAAACCAAACCTATATTTGATACTGTTTGAACATGGAGCTTAAATTTGAAATTCATACAATTTCCAGGCACTCTTTCTAAATATGCTAATAAATATGTAATATTACATTCACCAGGTTATGGGGAGGCTGCTGCAGGAAAGGAAAGGTGAGTTGGCACAGAAGGAGACCTTTTGCTTCATATATAAACAATGAGGAGGCCCCAAAGAAGGAGTGCAATTTGTGGGAGGGCAAATGTGCCCTGGAAAGTACCACCCACTTCTCTGCCATGGCAGAATTTAGAGCACAACTCTCATTGTGCACTCAGGCAGCAGCAGCACAAAGAAAATTATAATGAAGAAAAAGCACAGCAGCAACCAGTAGCGAAAGTGCAAAAGATCTGTGTGCATTTCACAGAGAATGAGGTGACAGTCTGGGACTTATCCCATAACACAGCGGTTTTAGATGAAAATAATTTGTCCCTTTGCACCAGAGGGGGAGTTTGGCTGACTTTGTGGTAGGGATCAGATCAACCAAGTCTGGTTTTGAATCAAGTGTTTGATCCCTAAGAAAAGAGAATGTGAATGGGCTACCCAGTGGTTCATTTTCAGAACAGGCCCATTTGAATGTCTCCCTCCCTGAGGACCTATCTTTTAAAGAGAACTCTTGAGTGACATCCAGTACTACAAAAGGTTAGGGAGAAAGAGACTGAGCTTCAGAAAAGGTCAAAATTGGGGAGGGAGGAGCAGTCCAATGGGCAAGCACAGTTGATCAGCAGAGATCCAAAGGATAAAGCTACAACACAGACTGAAACAAACAGCTTTAGCAGATCCAGTCCCCTTTCTGGAGAAGGGAGAACTAGAGTAACGGGAAAAGTTCCTGGACAAGTCCCAGGAATCTGGTTGCTCTGTAGTAAGCTGGACTTGTATTCACCTCCGACCACATCAATGTATGTGTGTCAACACTGGGCTTTTATGCTCGTAAGAGGACAATAAGCATTTTTTTAAAAGCTGGAGTGCATATGTTCCCCTTGCAGAAGAGAGAAACCCCACAGATAACCTGAGGGATATTTTAAATATTCTGTTTACAGTCTGGTACTTAAGAGAAATCTCCTGGACAACATGAACACAAGAGACAAAATGTGCCCTACAAAATCATATCCTAAAGACCATCTGCTGGTATCTGTCTACAGTGGCCAAATATGCAATAAGATGCATGCAAGGAGGGAACAGATAGTTTCTTAACAAAGACTAATCCCCTCCATGCTTGAGCCCAGCAAAATAGAGTGGTCTACTGGTATCCAATTCATCTCAAGAATTGTAAACAGCTATTTTCTTCAATTAATACTTGTTAATTCAGGAGAGCACCACCCTGTTACTCAAATCCTATATCTGGTATAGTGTACCAACTGTTGGCTGTTATGTGGATTACAGTAACACTTAAAGGTGGCATTATTTCCCTGGGCTTGAACAAAGACATTCACTGGATGTCGCAATATAAAGCCAGCCTTCCCTGTATTTAACACCTCATTTTTACATCAAAAGCTAAGTATAGAATAGGGATGTGAAGGACTAGTTGACTAGTTGATAAGCATTTGCTTATCGGATAGTCGACAGGCTTGTCGACTAGTCGCTCCCTCCCCCCCTCCGCCTCTATCAGGCAAAGGGCGGGGAGAGAAGTCGGGGGTACTTCAAAGGGGGCAGCACCGCATGGAGCCTGGGGCCAGACCCTGGGCTCCATGCGGCGCTGCTGCTTTGAAATGCCTCGTGGAGCCTGATGCTGGGTTCCCTGCAGCGTTTCAAAGCAGCAGCGCTGCACAGAGCCCAGGATCAGCGGGGGAGTCCCCAGCTGATCCTGGGCTCCACGCAGTGCTGCCACTTTGAAATACTGTGAGGAGCCTGACACCGGACTCTTCACGGTGTTTCAAAGTGGCAGCGCCGCTAGAAACACCCTAGAGCTGTTGCTACACTTCAAAGGCAGAGGCGCCCTATCAACTAATCGAATACTTGATGCAAAATGCATCAACTATTCTATTAGTCAATTACTCACAATTTAACATCCCTAGTATGGGACAGTACCAGTCCACTCAGTTAGCCTCATTAGCACAGGTCCTACAACTTTTTTCTTCTTCTTTTTCTGTTTTAAATTTCTGGGTTCCTGTTATTCCTCTCCTGCTCATCTGATGACGTGTTTTCACCCACGAAACTCATGATATTATATATACTATTATTAGTCTCTCAGGTGCCACAGGACTATTCATTGTTTTTAAACTTACAGACTAACATGGCTACCCCTCTGAGACTTAAGGGTCCCAGCATTCTAGGTGACGTACAAATACTGCATGAGTCCCTACTGTGAAAAGCTTACTGTCATAACCAATTTGCATCTCACTTTCTGTGCTTGTGTTTACACTACGCCAAATATCTGTTTTGTTAACTTGCTCACACTGAGTGGCAAGCAATGCTGGGCATTACAAATGACCTATGCAAATTCCCCACTGCCACTGACCGTTGAATCAACAGCATTGGCAATGAGTTTATCCAAAGCAGGCATTGCCAAAACAGGTCAATCCTTAGTCCCAGCAACTTTGGGTATTTCTACACAGCAATCAGAAGTGTGACTGAAGAAGGCGTAGATGAATCTGAGCTAGTTTAGATGGAGCTAGTTCAAAAAACTACAGCAGGGAAGCCACAGCTAGCAGCATGGGCTAACTGCTCAGGTTCATACCCAGGTGGGCTTCTACAACCTGTGCTGTCACTCAAGCTGCCACAGCTTCATTGCTATTATTATTCAAGCTAGCTAAGGTACAGCTATACCTGCTGCTGTCACACCTCTGTTTGCTGTGTAGATGTACTATAAGACAATTTCCCCACAGAAACAGATTGACTCCTGCCCACCATCACACCATTCCCACTATTAGAAATGCGCACAGAACAGTCAAGAGTAGGAGGACTACAGAATCAGAAGTTAGAGTGAAAATCTGCTAACACAGGATTGTGCTTTAGATTTCTCTAGTACTTTCCATTTTTAGATGGCACACCACAGCTCCCTCCACTCCTCTGAGAAGAGTGTCTCCTAGTTCACTAGATCTGCTGGAAATACCATCATGCAATTCTAATCTCCTCCCCCAACCCTGGTCACCCATACCATCCTTCCCTTGAATCAATAGAAGTAAAAAGGGGATGGAAAAGAAAAACTCGGAAACCTGAAGATTGCTTGGAATTTATTCCTTTGAACAAGAGCGGTAATATTTGGACAAATAGCGTATTGATTTCACAGCAACAAGAAAACCAAACATTACATAATTTTAAAAAAATCACGCACCCCAACAAACAAAACATAACAGTTTAAAATACGAAAATGTTCAAAAGGCTGCAAGTGGAGATGTGAAGCCTTTCTGGACACTGATCATCTTATTGGCCTGTTTGACATCACAAAGTTTGTTTCATATACAATCCTATTTCTCCCTGAGCTAAACCTATCCCTTAGGAGATAGTCACTTATCAGATTCTGCTTTTCAAAGAGCAGAAACTTAAATCATCCCAGGTAATTAAAAAGCAGCAAATTCTCTTTGATACAAATTGAACAGGCCTTTTTCTAATGCCATGATAAATATTTCATGCAACTTCTGAAAGTGCCCAGAAAAATTCACATCATCCTTCAGAAAATACACGCACAAAAAACAAACAAGTAATTCAGTGTAACAAGTCTACAGGTCTGAAAGCTGAAGGAATACAGAGCTAGGAGCCCTGTTTCCCCCCAAAGTGTTCTCAGCAGGATCCTGTTGTGATTATAAGGTACCATGACCATCACTGCATATTTTGCCTTATCCCCAAAAGCCTGCTAGGCTCTTTCACATTGCAATTGTACTGTAACTGTTGGGTTAGCTGCCTCTCAACACATCTAAGACACAAAATTCCTCACTTCAGCCTTCCCCTTTCAGATTTTGTGCACTTCAACATACTGTTCCCTCTATCTTCTCCCCCCACAAAATCCTGTTAAGAACACTGAGAGGAAAAGGATGGACTGGGAACAGATTAGCACACATCCCAACTAAAGGGCTTCAAGATTCCACAGTGAAACAAGATGATTTGTTAGGCAGGGATTTGGTCATAACCCTACAATACAGACCCTCTTTTAGGCTTCCAGAAACTCAGGGCCCTACTCTCAAATTTATAATTTAAAACTCACAGTCTGAAGAGCTCTAACAGGCATCTAAGAGAGCACATCTAGTGCTACCTTTTAGTATGTACCATGTTATAATGTACCATGAATGCAGAATACTACTAATCCTTCCAACTCCAGTGAAGGTTTCCAAGGCCCAGCAGAAGACTAAGTTCCTTTTTTGCATCTCTGTTTGATCAGAGTCTAGCTCATCAATTTTCAAATCCAAATCCTAAAATATGGACTGTTTGGGTTTTACTGGTTTAGGAATGGCAGCTGATATAAAATGCAAACAACAGGTAAAGAACACTACACCATAAGTTTACTTCAGCAGAGTGTAGTCAAATCTTTTGAAGTTGAATGTTTAAGACAGAAAGTCACATTTTTTTAAAGATTGCCTCCCTTCATGATATAGAATCATACACACAAATCAAGGGTTCTGTGTGGGTAGGCTCAGCTACATGAGCAAATGGGATTCTGTATGTATGAACTGTATTCGCAAGTAATGCATGCACAGTTTAGGCACAGTCACATGTGGACAACATTTATATACATAAAGCCCACTTGAATGTGTATATACATACCATTTGTGCATTGTTTACTGATGCAAGCAAGTTCATGTGTAAGCTCTATAGGTTTTCAAAAGGAACCACACAGAATTGGACATATCAGCAATGGGGCATAGTTGAAATTGTGTCCCACATAATACATAATAATGGGCATGTGCTTTATAGGAAGCAGACACCCTTTATCCTCTGTACTTATCAAAAGACTTTTCTAAAGGTAAGCTAAACTTTGTTATATACAGCAGACTACACATATAAGAGATGGACTGTTAAGAGCATCACCCTTTGGATTCTACTGACTGTACACATCTGCAGGATATACACAAGTGGGCTTCCTGACTTCATTATTGCACCCCTATTGTATATACCCCATATATTCAGAGGCCTATGTCACAGGAGGCCCAACTGCTTCCACCTCTATTGCTTTTTGGATTCTTCTCAGTATCATTTATATTTGGTGACCAAATACCTCTGCACGGACCTTTCACTGGGTCACTAAGGATATGATTCACTAACCAGGCAAGTGCCTCAAATATCATGCTACCTGCCATTTGGTGTTGTATGTCTACAAGGGTAAAAGGAGCTTGCTTCCCTTCTGAACCCTCCATTGTGAGAAGGGACGGGAGCAGATAACCAATAGGAGAGCACTAGTTGTGGGTATAAAACATTTTACCCGCTCAAAGCTGATCATTATTATGAGTTGTGCATTGAAAGAGACTGTTCCAAGTCCACCTGCCAGGGCGGTGATAAAAATTCAGAAATAAGTTCTTACAGACCTTTAGAACAAACTCAAAAACAGCACTTATACATTAAAAGCATATTAAAAACCATATAAAATACTGTAAATCATATTTTAAAAACCCAAGAGAGACAACAGTTACAGATTATCAAAGGAAGACAGACAGTTGAAAAGCAAGTTTTTTTCTTTTGTTTTTGGTTGGCCACAGCAGCTACTTTGGCACAAAGGTAAATGTAGAAGAGAGAAACAAACAAGCAGACAGTATAGAGAAGACTTACAGAATCTACCACAAGCACACCAGAGCTCAGCACCAAAAGCACAGTTGTAGTTCTCCCCACCCTTGCTTCAAAAGGAAGTCCTGTTTACTGGGAACAAATGGAAGCAGCTGCGCAACAACTCATTACTATTTCCCCAGATGAAGCGACAGCAGTACCTCTACATCCAGTTTGCATAAACGTCTCTGAAAATCCCCACTTAAAGCCCTACTAGTGTGCACACAGGCTCCTTGGCAAACCAGACATGACCCTCGACAGAGCTGTGATTCAAACTGATTGCTGGAAAACTGGGCTTGGATGTCAGAGATTGACCCTAAAACTACAGCCATTATAACACAAGGTATAAGACTATCTGCATTTAATGTTGACTAGAAAGGGGCTGTGTTGTGACAAATTTAGCAACTAACACCTGCAGATCAGATTAGTAACTTCCTGTGAGAAAGTACTTAGTGTAATTTCACCACATCTCAGCTGACTGAACCTGCTGAATAGTGTTTAATATGTGGAGGTCCTTAAGTTTCCACCTCTTCCACCCAAGTTGGCTAAGAAACAAAGTGCCAGACCCACTGATGGAGTAAAGTAGATGCCAAGTGTACTTGGGTTAGTAACATGTGAGTCTAAATGGAAAAGTATTGTAATTTATACCCCTTTTGGTATTCTGTGGGAACTAAACTTCAGATCTAGCACAAACTATTACAATGCCCCCCTCACGGAAGCTTTGCTTGCTTACACCTGCATTGATTTTTGACCATAGAAGTGTTGGGATGGTGCCAGCGTAAGTTAAGAATGAGATGGGGCTGCTTTACTCTGCATCTATTACTTGTCTTTCCTAGAACACATCCTTTCCTCCACTCTCTAAATTACGCTCATTTTGCACCGCCACTGAATGCCAAGCCCATGGCATGTCGAACTTCTTTGTTACTTATGCTGATTTTCCAAACAGTTTACACTTCACATGCAGCTTATACCACCACTGAAACTGGCTCAATCTCTCACCGGATTTGCAACCGTTAATCCAGGTTGTATTTGGTAACGTTTAGCCCAAAAGAGATCAAATGTCCTCAGAAGATATAGAGCTCACAGTAGCAAGTCCATCAGCCAAGAGAAGCAGAGGCTTGGAAACCACTCCCCGCTCCAATTCAGGCAGGTTCATGTTTAAGGTACTAGTCTTTTCTACAGTATAGGCCACCTAGCAGTAGTCTCTAATTAGCACAGTTTAATAAAATACAGCTAAGCGTACAGATGGCATTTCTAGTCCAAAGTCAGGGCACCATCAAATGGGGATGTCCTATGATTTTCCAGGAATAGAGTCACATCCTTTAACTGCATTTTGAATCCCACTAGTTGAAAATTAGCTCTAATCCTCCCTCCCACCCCCACCTCTCTTTTTAAAAGCACAAAGAACTGTAAACACTAGCCACATACTTCCTGACCCAACCAGCAGAACAGGATCCAAAGGCAGGTGATTACAAGGCATAGAAACAGTTATATTGCTGCACTGGTTAAGTGAGAACTGACCTGCAGTTAATGAGGTTGCAGCAAGTTTCTTAAGCACACTGATATCTCTTCAGTTCTATTGTGCTTCTCATTAGTGCCAATAGTTTTAAGATGCACACAAGATTTCCTACAATGAGGCTAGGGAAAGATATCAAATCTCAGCTATAAAAGGGAGATTTCAGCATAGGAGGTAAACCAATGCCCACCTCCTCACCATTAAACCTATGTCTGCCACACACACAGTGGAGTAAGCAGTGCACTATACCACCCTGTGGCCGATTTTAGGGGGTATGTTAATAATACAATGAGCAGTTCTACTATACTTGGTGCTGTATGAGTGCATGCTACCCCATGCACCGCCCTTTAAAGGGACAGTGTTACAAAATTCTATTTCTGTTCAAAAGCTGAGAAAAAAAGAAGCCGGCTGTTAAAATAATGTCTCCTCTGTACTATTCCTCTCATGTAGATGGATCACAGATCTATCCACAGGGCCACGCACAGTCACACAACAATAGCAGCCAATATTCATTTATTTGGCCATACCTGTATATGGCTTATGATCTACTCTCATCACTTCTCTCCATCAGCATTTATTGAACAGTGAAGTTCTGAGAAATAGCCAGTATATGCCATTCATCTTAAAGGTTAAGTACCTTCCAAAAAATTCTCGTTTTTAAAGGAAGATCTGATTCTTAAAGAGCAGGCAACTTCAAATCACTGAACTGAAGCAGTTAAACCAATTTAAAGTACTACACTTGCCAAAGCCAAGAAGGCCAAGTTGAGATTTAATAATTCCATTTTCCTTAAAATTTCTCTCTCCTCCATTCTGCTGTATGGAAAAAACTATACAAATGGAGGAGGAAACTGAAACTAACTACATTCAAAGTACTGCCAAATGCACATAGTAAAATTGAAAAAAGAATTCTCTCATAACTTACTATTATAATCTTATTTGTAATAAATAATAAATAGTATGAATAAAATAATTTAAATATTCAGACACAAGTGTGATTTAAGCTGACTAGATCCCTGAAGATCTTTTAAAGCTAGTACTGTAATTTGGGGACATTTGTTACTCAAAGTGTGACTATTTTAATATTCTCTCTCTCCTAAAAGCAATTGACTTAGTTTATCTACAGAAACCACCTCTCCCTTCCCTCTTGCACCCCTCTCACCTTCTCCTGCTCCACTAAATTGCATTTTTCAATGAGGACAATTGAGGAGCTGGGCCAGATGAGAGTCTGTGGCACAAAGAGAACATTTCTCCCGAGTTAGAAGGAATTAGAGTTGCCAGATAGAGCAGACTATGCTGAGCAATATAACACATGCTGTAATAACCGAATTCTCAAAACAACTTGCCAAGAGCAGCACATGTTCTGATAACGAGGAGAGAGCACCATGTTCTGCCAGCACCAAGGAGTTCAAGCATTTAAAGAATTGGTTTCCATTAGCTGCAGAAGACACCAAGAATTCTTAAATAGCCATACTACAAAGACATCAACAGGGATTTTTTTTATCTAGATACCAGGTTAATGAGAAATTTGGGAGGATGGGCACTATAGCCAGAATTCAGGTGAACACAGAAATCCAGTGTATGAGTTACTGTAGTCCAACTGTTACTTCAGTTCTACTAAGACTAATATGCTGACTTCACCGATCAAGCCTTTTTATTTGGGCTCATTCCTGAACTGAGTATCTGTGTTCACCGAGAATGATTTTACACAATCCCCTTAAAAGAACAGAATCCAGGCCCCAAAGCCACAACACAAAAGAACATATTCAAGCTTTTATACAATACTCAAAATTCACACAAGTTATACAGCTTACAAAGTTGGGGCATGTTAAAATCTTACTGGTCAGCAGGCTGCCGATAAAACTCTCCCAGGATCTGCACAAGAACCTCTGACTGGACATAAAGAAAGGGGACCCCAAAAGCCATCAGCTGACACATGAAAAAAGAGTCCAAAGGATTTTGGGCTACCTGGCGCCCGACTGAAGAAACTGTGCTGTACAGGCGCTGGCTTGCCACCCTAACTCTGCCAAAGAGGCCGAGAGAGTACTGCACCACCCTGCCAAAGAATGAAGCGGAGCTACCTGGAGTCCTCTCTGCTGAAATGACTATGGAATTTGCCCGTCCACTTGCTTCAGCTGCCATTGTGTCCTGCAGGGATCCTTTGTTGTCCTGTGTAACGAGGGAAAAAAGAAAAAAAAAAAAATCAGAGAAGAAACTGGAAACCCCTTAGAAGTTTTTACTTTTAATTTGGGGTGGTACATTTTAATACTGAACACACCCAACCACATCTTGCACTGCAGCATGTGATTATTTACAGGTTAGGCAGAGTCTGGCAAAAACACTTAGGAGTCCGGACTAACTAGTGCATCATCATCTGATTATTTATGTTCTGCTGATCAGTTTATGTACCTAAGAAAACCAAAATAGGTGGCATTTCTACAGCTTGCTCACAGGAGTTACAAAACGACTCATTTTTTGCCCTTCAGCTTCAGAAACAAGCATGGCAGCATTGTTTCCATGCACAGGAATGAAGAAGGCACAGCATTAACTTGCTATGATAAAGGTATGGCACGGGGGAGGGCAGATAGCTCTTACTACAGAAACAAAAGCTCCACATCTCAGAGTCCAGCTCTAAGAAGGTAAGGGAGAACTGAAAGCAAGCTTAATAGGTAACACTGCTCATTGTTACAATGCAATTTCCCAAAGAAGTGTGGGAAGAAAGAATCCAAGTGAAACCAGGACAGAAAAATTAGCCCAACCAATGCTTCATGGGGTGCAGGGAGTAAAGAAGGGAGCACTTTCTGTACTACACACTACACAGTATGCCTTGGCCCTTTTTTCCTAGCATGATTCTACCTGTTAGTATTAAGTGAGAAAAAACTGTTTCTTTCTAGCAATAGATTCCTAGTAATGCAAGGCAAATCCTCTTAAGGAAGCCCTCCATTTTGACCCATGTAAGTGGAACTCCAAACCCAGCCCTCAGAGATGAGACTGCATTTCCTGATGAGAAACCAAAATCACTGGCTTCATTTTAATCAAATCTTTCCAATAAACAGAAAGGCTGTCAACTCTTATCATTCTAGTTCTTCTGGTGTTTACACAGGTTTCAGTAATTATTACAGTTCCAAATGAAACAGACATCAAAATCCTAGACTGTGTGTGTGGGGGAAATGCAAGGGGTTACTAATTACAACATAAAGTCTCTTGAACTTACCACTTTACAAAGAGGTAAGACCTCACAACATTTAAACAATGTGATTCATTATAATTCTTCTACCCTTTGCAAAAACATACATTTTTCTAGTAGCAAAGATCAAAATCCATTACACCCAACATGTCAGATTAGAATAAAAAGTTACCTTTCCTGACAGAGGACCCACTGCTGGTCTCTTCCTCTGAGCATAACCAGAGAGTCGGTAACAGTAGTGAGGTTTGCAGTAGAATTTACCTGCAGTCAGAACAAAAGGGAAAGGGGTAACAATGAGAACACAATATCTAAATCTATACAATATAACACTACCTCAAATGAGATTTATTTGGCTATGGCCACTTCCCAGCTCTATTCCCTCAGTATGCCTGGAGACAAACACTATGAAGTTTTAACTCAAGTCCTCTCCCCCGCCCTAAACAGTGCCTATTCCATTGGGAGCCTGACAGCCATTTAACAGACATCCAATCAGCCACCAAAGCAGAGCTGAGGCCTCTGTGGTATCACACACTAACAATGCGGCAGTGTGTGAAGAACAAAGCCATCATCACATGAAAAGCTGGCAGAAGCACTTCTGGGAAAAGCAAGAATGAATACCACTGGCAGAGGGATCAGGGAGGGGATTGGTGTTAACTCTGAAGGGACTATGTTGATAATATACTGAGACTTCTCCCTCCTTTCCCCCAAAAGATATTCTATTTACAATCTCATCTTCCTAATCAACAGGCTTCATGGGACCCATTTGAATTCTGTCCAGATTGCTCTCTGGAAGTTGCTTGGAGGGCTTATGGCTGCAACCTACAATTTGGACTCATGGTCTTCTTGGCTGGCAAAATCTACCCAGAGAACATTGGGGGTCCATTATTTGAAAACACTGTCTCCTTTCAGGAAAACAAAGTGACTAAATTTCACATTTGAGATGTCCCTGCTCAAAAAAACAGCTCTTTATGCTGCCAATCTCTCCAACTATTGCCCTATGTCTAACTGTCCTTTTCTGAGGAACATTTCTGAGAAGGTATGAGAAAGGCATCACCGACAATATTATGAGTCTGCAGCAGATGCATAGCCGCCACGGATAGGCCTGAGTGGGCCATGGTTCATGCACTTTGTATCCAGGCTTACCCAGCGCTCTAGCCAGGAAGCGGGGTTGGGGCTCCCCTGCTCCAGATAGGGAGCAGAGATGGAGATTACCCCCACATCCCACTTGTCCCATTTCCCCCTCCATTCTTGTCCACCTACCCGAAGTCAGGCTTCTGGCTACCCCACTGGTCCACAGACTTTCTTAATTCCTTGTAATCTGGTTTTAGACCTGAGTATGAAACCAAGACTACAATATTCTTATTAGTCTCCTTTTGACAATGTAATCAAATCATGTGGCATATAGTGATTCTTTTAGATCTCACAGCTTCCCTTAATACTGCTGACTACAGAACACTGATTCGTCTGTTAATCCAGATAGATGAATAATATTAAGAAATGAATGGCTCTAGTCTTCTCTCAGAGAAAACCCAGAGTGAAATATTGGATACATTTCTCATCTGCCCCTGGTACTTTTTTTACAGTGGGTTGCTGTTGTGAAAAACGCTAATATTCTGTGTACTGACATGTGTGTCATAAGACATGGGAAGTAACTGTTCTGCTTTATTTTGCATTGATGAGGCTTCTGCTGGGATATTGTGTAAAGATTTCAGCACCACGCTGGAAAAATCCAGACAAAGCAACAAAAATGATATAAGGTTTAAGAGCCTGATCTATGAGGGAAAGGTGGAGAAATCGTGCATGTTTAGTGTAAACAAGAGGAGGCTAAGGATGGGAGGAACTGAATAACAATCTTCAAATGTGTTAAGAGCTTTTATACAGAGGACAATGGTCAATAATTCTAATTATCCACCAAGAATAGGACAAGAAAAATCAGATGTATGTGCAGCAAAGAAGATTTAAGTTGTATATTAAGGAAAACATTCTAACTAATAGTAGTTAAGTATTGAAAGAGATTACCTAGGAAGATCACAAACTTGCCATCATTTGAGGTTTTAAAGAACAGTTAGACAAATAGGCATGTTTTTTGGTCTAGATATACCTAATCCTGCCTCAATGTTAAAACCGAGACTGGACTAGATGATCTTTTGAGGTCCCCTCCTGCCCTACCTTTCTAAGATTCTGTGAAGTACCACAGAGTTCTAGCTGGACACTGCTGCTCAGGAAGCAATGTTAGTTTGGGTTTCAGTGCTATCAGCATTGTGAAGAGACAGCTTTATTTGAACAGACTCAGGTAAGTCTTCACGTGGCACTGACTGGTACTTGGATGATTGCTGGCAGAAAACTGTGTAAATGCTTGCTGTCAGAGGGAACAACTGGAGCAGACAGCAGAAACTATTTCCACCCATGCAGCTGAGGAAGGATCCTAATTTATTGTAAGGATGCTAAAATGCAGTTAATTTACTAATCAAGTAATCGATAGAATTTTTATTAACTACTCAATTAGTCAATAAGGGAAGGCATCCTGGCTCAGTCTCGGCTCGCGCCGGGTCTGGGACCAAACCCCGCTGCAAGCTCTGCAATTTTAAAGACAGTAGGAGCCAGGCAGCCTGCCTGCCCAGCTCCTACTACATTTTAAATGCAGAGCTGCAGCAGTGGTAAGTCCCCACTGCAACTCTGCATTTAAATGTGTACAGTCGATAGAATTAACCAATAAGCTTTTGCTTATCGGTTAATCAGTTATTTGACTATACTATTACATCTCTAATATATTGTTACTCAGACTGACAAGCAGAGGATTCTATTGTATAGTCTGCTACTTCTGAATGCCCAGGCTACAGCAGTGACCAAGAATGTCTTCCTTCCCTAGTCTTTGATTAATAAGAAGGCTGCTATTGTTTCTTTTAGCTGTGGCCTTCAGAGCTACCACTGGGCCTTTTGGTCTGGCAATTCACATTTGATGTCCTTGAGGGGGCACATTGTAAAGGCCCATGTATGCTTCATTGAGAGGCTGGCTGATGATGGTTCCGAGATTTCCCCTTCCCCTCCACCTTCTCAGGGTTGAAGGACTTTATTCCTGTTGGTTGTGTGACAATGCACCACACAGTGATCTTTTGAGGTCCCTTCCACTTTTTTATCTATGTACAGATTCAACTAGGTAAATGGGGAAACAAAGAGTTGGAATAAGTGACCAATTAGCTGTATATAGAAATATTTGTTAGAAGTGGTGACTGAGGGAACAGTATTGGGTCTGGTGTTTTGTATGCGATGGACTTGTAAGAGAGGTGGCCAAAATGATACAGTCCCATATACAGTTAAACGAAAGGTGGTATTTTTGGAAGAGCTATTATTCTTGCTCCTCACCCGTCAATATTTGTAAACTGAAGCCAGCACTGAGATCTTAAGGCAATGCTCTAGTACAGTAAGAGAATGCTTTTGGTGTATTAGGAAGACAACAGGTAATTTCTCTTACCATCTTCGATGTCGTAGGCATAAGATGATAAGCGAAGGGTGGTGGCGCAGTATTCGCACTTGAAGCAGCTGCGGTGGAAAAATTTGCCTTCAGCACTTAGCCTCTCCATCACATAGACCCGCTTGCGACAGAAGTAACAGACATCACTGCCTCCCAAGTTCTGGGGGAATTCCTTTTTGAGCGAGCCCTGGACAGAAATAAGGCAGGACCAAGGTTATTTGTGCAATCTCACCTCCTTCCCAAGGTCACCTTTTTAATCTATGGATACTGAGCATCTGGAAGGGGCCATTCTGTGACTTCTACCCAGGGCATATGCACCAAACATACAGCTGCCACCTAGAGACAATAAATAACCTTCAAGTTCAAGAAGAAAGGCCATGTGGGTTTCAGTCCATACACCAATATAAATAAGGCTTCCCTTTAGATTACAGCTTCCAGCTCCTTGAATAGAGGAGCTAAAGATCTCACGAGAGGCTACTGACCTGGAGACATCAGATTGAAGGAAGCATAAGATGGACAGCCTTGCTAAGTCAGATGAGACCTTTACTTCTGGAATGCTCCTAACTTCTGTATTCACTTGCATGAGACTAAGGCGAGTTTTGGAACTAAGATTTTCAAATTACAACTCAACACATTAATTGCCAGAAGCATCTGGAATCCAGTGAGCAGCTGGTTAGCCCTACATTTCAGTCTCCTTGAGATTTGTGAACAAAGTTTTCTCCAGGACACTGCTATCCAGAAGTGTCCTGTTTGGATCAAACACTGCTCTGTGCATTTGCGAGTCAGGATTTCTCAGTCTCTCAACTTAGCATCCTTGGTCCAAGCATGTTGGCAGTAGATTACGACAGACTTTACAAGGAAAACAAGGGGAGGGCTAGGGAAGAAAATGAAGACCACTATAAAGTTGTTACAAAGTATCACCAGCCCCTTTCGAGACAACTAAAGACCCAAAATCACTGCAGAGCTACAGAACTTCTAATCACAAACACATACCATCTTCAGTATGTCATTCTCTTACCAGTTCCTTCTTGTCTAGAAGGGTTTTAGGCTGTTCTTTCCTTTGAAGCTGATTGGCTATCTGCTCAGCCAATGAGCTCACTCCTCCTGTGTACATCTTTATATACTTCTACCAGATGGAAGGGACAAAACAGCAGGGAAGCGAGGAAAGAAAAAATCAAATTAAAAAGATGACAAAAATGATAAAAGAATAAGTGATGAAAAGGTGCATAGAGGTCAAACCATGCCAGGACAGTGGACAACACAGAGTGATTGTGTAGTAACAGCAGAATCAGCATCATCAGTGAACACCAGCACAGCCCAGCACTAACTGTAACAGTAACTAAAAAGAGGGAAGTCTGAAATTGGTCACTTTTTGAGATTAGCAGTATGTTCTTTCTTCTTTGTTCAGAAGATATTTTGCATATAAAGGACCTGAAAATTTGTTTTCCTCTGAGAGGAACAAAGCTAGGTCTAGTTTTAGCTTCCAGATAGGCGGGACAATGGGGAAATGAGTAGAAAAGAGGTATTTTATAAAATTTAAATTCAAAGAATTGTTCATGTACGTTCACACAGGTGCTTAGCAATAGGGAACAAGTTGTTTCCAGGGAGAAGAAACCCTGAAGCTTAGACTGAGTCACAGCAATTCCTAAAAATCTTTACCTCTTCCACTGTTGCCAGAATGCCTATTCACAGTACACAAAGGGGTTCTAGAATTTTTCTGGAAATTCTGAGGGGAGCCTCTGATCCTACCCATTAGATTTGCACCTCTGTATACATGACACCAAGTATGCACGCCAATTTTACTTGTAGGCTATTTTGTCAAGGGTGTTTTGGCTAGCTCTATAACTTTGAGCATCTGGATCAAACTAAGTTGCAACAAATCTTTCAATTTAGATAGTTAGGAATCCAAGCAGTTTGGTTCTTGACTCAGGGAGTGAGGCCCAAAAGGAGTTTACGGTTTGTTTTCTAGCTAAGTTGGATAGTGCAGGAATAGCAGTACAATTATATAAAAAACACCCATGACATTTGGCAGTAATTAAGTGGTTAAGAAAATAAAAACTTCTAAAGAAAGGCAATCCTATCACAAGCACCGCATGTGTGTCTCAATACAGCAGCAGGCAGCAAGCCAGGCAGTGTCACTTATTCAGATTAAGGAGTATTTTGACTGTTTCTCTGACTTACAAAGAGAAGGCATTGCTGAAGTCTCATCAGTAAATGTAGAACTGATTCAGCCTTCCATATTCAGCCCTTTCAACGTTCCTGGGATACACTACTCTGAAGCAACAAACCTTTTACAACCAGAAATTCTCTTACTTACACTGCAGAGTTTCTTTACTACATGCTCAGAAATGTCCCTGTGTAAAAACATGGCTAAAACATTCACAGTACAAGAGGGATTCTGGCTGTCCCCATGGAACGCTCATCTCTATGACCCCCATCGTTTGTCATGGAAACCAAAGGATTCCCTTTCCTTCTGTATTTTGGTGCAAATTGTAGTACTCCCAAAATTAGAGAATATATGTTTATAGAATCATGACACAGATTATAGTCCCATGATCTGTAAAATAGTAATATTTTACAAAAAATTAGGAATTCAAACAGTCTATTCTTGGATTCCACGGCTGTAATTACCAGTCAATTACTGATGTTAAGATCTTCATGTTTGTGAGCACTGTAGCATCATGAAACACTAAAGAGTTTGAAATTCAATATTTCAGGAATGTTTCCTAAAGAATAAGCCTAGAGAAGCTAGGGGCAGAGTCAGACAATCATCACTGATATCTACAGGTTGAAATTCTAAAATCCAGTACTCTCTGGTCTGGCAACATCTGTGGACCATGGATATTGCTAGACCAGAGAACCTGGCTGGGAGTGGGGGCGGCCTAGGGTCAGAAGTGCAGCCCCAGCTCGTGGAAGCAGCTGGGAGCGCAGCCCAGGCCATAAGTAGGGAGCGCAGCCTAGGCTGGGGCTGGCAGCAATAGGGCTGGGCAATGGCTGCTGGTATGGCTAGGAGTGCAACTCTGGCCAGGGCTGGGGGCAAAGCCCAGTGGCCGGGGTTGGTGCCTGGAAACAGGACTGATGGCCGAGGGGGAAGCCCTGACCTTCCCTGGTCTGGCAAACACCCTGGTTCAGGACCACTAAGCTCCCCAGGGTGCCGAACCAGAAAGGTCCATCCTGTAGTAGATAAGCATCCATCCATAAAAGTAGTAACTCCATCATCTCTGTGTGTCTGCACTGTACAAGTGTAAGTGAAAGTAAGAGATGCACTGCTCAGCACTACCTGATATTCCACTCCTGCCTTGACTCCACCCGATATACACAGAGTTCAGCTAATGCACCTGCCTAAACTGAGCATGTGATATGAACATTGTTACTCATGTCCTTCGCCTCCTACTGTTTGTGGAGCGGATTGGAAAGTGTCCCTTCCACCCCAAAAATGGAAAATTGACTTTTCGGTAAAAAAACAACACATTTTCTTTTCTCTCAAAATCCTGTCAGTATGTTTCACGTTGTAATTTTTGCACCATGGAAAGTAGTGGTTTTTTTGTGAAAAATTCCATTCAGTTGAAGCCCCAATTTTCCATCAACAATTTTTTCAACCAGACCTGTAAACAGCCTGAGAGTAGAGTTTTCTTTCTTTCTATCTATACTGTGAGCGGCTTTGCAGACAGTGGGTGCTGTCAACCAACACAGGTATAATGAAAATCTTGACCTGCAACATCTATACTATTTCACTTACTGGATTCTTCTGGGCAGTGACTTTTTGTGCCATGGACATATATCCTCTATACATTAGAAGACCAACTGAATTCCTGCTGCTTGTACTGTGATTGCCAGCCATTTTAATTTCCACTAGCCTTTTCAGGAAGCCACAAGTGATTTTCCTCCATTATTCCTGCTTTGTCTCCTTAAATATATACATACAAAACCATGCCATAGTTTGGCTCAAGCCCTCAAAGGGAAGCAACAAACATTAAAAAAGCTTTCATGTCCCTGTAGATTATTCCACAGCCAAGAGAATTCCAGTATTGGAAAAAGCCGATTGGAGGCTATTAAGGACTCCAAATCAGACTCAGCAGATTTTTTTCCATTTAACTTTAAGTATGTTTTGTTCCAAATGACTGTACAGCTTGGAATAACCAAGATATGCCACAGGTTGCATCTGGCTTTTCCTATGTGCAAGTGTGTATGTCCATTGAACTCAGCCATATCAAGGTGATGAAGCATTACAAGCCTAGATCTCTTGTGGCACATCCTCTGCTGGTGGGAGGTGGGTAGGGCAGCGGGTACAGCTGAGTGCAGCTTGCAAGACCCAGGCCATTCTACCTGTCGAAGAGAGTCAGATGAGGGTGAAGAAGGGCGGTTGGAAGTGCGGAGGCTAAGGGAGCGCTCCCACTGGTCAACAAAGAATCGACGAGACGGTTCAGTCTCTGTCTAAAAAATAAAATACATTGGAAAAAAATCAAGAAGGGACACGGATTTTAAAAACCCAAAAGATCACAAAGGAACCTTTAAGTAGAGTCAGGGAGGCTACTGTCTGCCTTACCTCCTCCCTTTCCTTAACTGAAGAGAAGTTATGCACCAAACTTTGTTGCCATTTAAATTCACTCCCTCTTCTCTTACTTTGGAAGCTGTTATTCACCAGCACAGAAACCTCATATTCTGTGCACTACTGCTCCCTGCAATGCAGTTAGATAAATGTTCATGAAGATCCCAAGTCCATCTTAGGTGCTCCTCCTACTTTGTCCAAATGCAATCTGTTACACAGCTGAGGTAGGAGTGTGAGAGGCAGGTTTGAATGTACTTCATATTTTGGGGCAAGGGGAGACCCCCTCCCAGTTTTTAAACTACAAAGGCCAAACAAAGTTGCCTTCCTGGGAGTGGGGAGAAAAGGAAATGACCTCATATCCCCAGCCTTGAGCATCCTCACTGCTACAATGGAAGTGCCTCCATTAAAGACTTAAGAGTGAATTTCATCCTATAATCCACTCTAAGCTTTAATTTCTCTTAAGATCACTTCACTTATCTTCCATATGCACGTTATATTAAATGGTAACAAACAAAAAGATAAAACATTCTGGAACAGAAAGTAATGAGCTATGAACAACACTCTGTCCTCCATCCAGGAGACTGGGCACAGTGCAGGGCATGTGAGGTCTTCCCCTAACTTCTACACAGTGATCGTTTTCCCCCTTCAATATTCTTCCACTCTCCCAAAGGGGGCATCTGCCCACTTTGCTTCTCTTCCAACTGGCGGAAGTGAACATATTTCTATCTCTGAGAGCGAAGCATAGCCTAAATGAGAAAACCAATCTGAAGAGGAGGTTACTCACCTTTAGCAGTAACTGTACGTCCTAACGACACAGACTGGATTCTTTACAGTAGTGCCTGGGGGGGTCATGCATGCGTGGCCAGCAGGGTGCACAAGTGCCACATGGTGCAACAGTGCATGTGCGGCCACCCTCCCCTCAGTGCCTTCTCTACCCGGAAACCCAGATTGTAGAAAAAAGGTCTCCAAAGTAGAGGGGAGGAAGGGAGAGTACTGGAGCACCCACAGGGACACTCATCTCGAAGAACATCAGTGACTGCTAAAGATGAGTAACCTCGTCTTCCCTGAGAGAGACGTCCTTGTGGGTGCTCCACAGCAGGTGACTGCAAAGCAGTATGTCCTAAGGAGACAGGGACTTAGGATCTGGCAAGTAAGCTATAGATAACATTTTTTACCATGAGCAAAATGGAGAGAAACCTGGTGAGGGGATGGTAGTTTGGCCTGTACACCTAACTGAGCCAACACTGCAGGCAACTCATGAATAGGCATGCACTGGGGACCACTGGGTTGCACGCTGCCATGTGGCTGAGCAGCTGAAGGCAATTGTGCACCGTGACCCGGGGCATTATGTATAGCTTTTGAACCAGGTCCCTGATTTCTTGAGCCCTTCAATGGGCAAGGAAGTTATTGCCACGGTTGAATCGAGTTGTGCCCCTATAAACTGTATGGACTGTACCGGTGTGAGGACTGACTTTGTTTCATTTATTAGTAGGCCCAAGGAATGGAAGCAAGACATGACTGTATGAATATTGTGTTGGGACTGTGCCTCCGATTTGGACTTTATGAGGCAGTTGTGGAGATAAGGAAATTCAACAGCATTATTTTTCCCTAGGTAGGCGGTGACTACTGTGAGCATGTTGGAGAAGACCCTCGGTGCCATGGACAGTCCAAATGGCAGGCAGTGGCATATACCCAGGACAACGTGGAAAAAGTGCCTATGAGCGGGATGAATGTGCACATCAATATAGTCATCCTCAAAGTCAAGACATGAAAACCAGTCACCCAGCTCCAGAGCAGGAATAATGGTGGTCAGCATCACCATCTTGAACTTTTGCCTTTTTACGAATTTGTTGAGGGTTCTAAGATCTAAAAAGGGGCGCCATTCACCATTCTTCTTTTGAGTGAAAAAGTAGGGTGAGTAGGATTCTACTCACCCCCATCACTCAATCAGAGGAGATGGTCAACCTCCTGTTGTAAGATTTCATCGTGAGTGCTCCCTGAAGAGGGACAGGGTAGGTGGGTAAGCAGGGGGATGGAGATAAAGGGGATACTGTATCCTATACAGATTGATTGTGACACCCATTTGTCAGATGTTAGGGCCTGCCATGTGGTGTAAAAGGGCAGAAGTTGATGATTGAATGTTTTGTCAGAAGGTAGCAACTCTGGAGCAGGGGAAGATGTTTTTAGTCCCTTGACCGACGCTTCAAATGTGCTTATTTTGTTGAAGTGGCTGGTTCACAGCATTGGTTTGGTTACATCTGTACTGTTACCTGCCCCAACCACATTGTTGTTGAGATGATGAGTTGGTGTCAGGAGACATATCAGGTCCTGATTCATGGGTCTGCTATCTGGTGCATCCTTCTGAAGCCTCTGAGGAGATGGAGACTGGAGTGGAGGGTGCAGGTTGTTTGTCTGTCTTTTTTAGTGCGTTTTCTCCTATAACTATATGTGCATGGTTTCCATAACTGCCATTGTGCGCTGTACGGTATGGGCGGCGGTATCCACGGGTGTGGTCCCCTGAGGGGATTGTGGCCCCCCACTGAATGTCTAAAAGGAGGGTGGGGAGGCCGGTACCGAGACCTCGGTGCCAGCTGAGGCGAAAATAACAACTCCCCTCCATCATCTTTGTTGCTGGATAGAAGCATAGGAGAAGAGGGGCCTCAGCGCTGCTGTGGCCAGCAATGTATCGGTGCCAAGGAATGGGGAATAAAAGTGGAAGAGACAGTGAGGTCCTTGTGATGGAGGTATCTCGGTGCTGGTGAAGACGGTGCTGTTAATGATGGCACCATAAGTGCAGTCAACATTGGCACCATGTCCAACAGCACCCATGACTGTTGTGGCGCTAATAAGGTTGTAGCACCGGCAGCTGCATTGACGGTACCAGAGTCTGGTGCCAGTGGAGGTTGTGGTGCAGACTGAAGTAGCCTCAGTACTGATGGTTCTGCCTTTGGTTTCTCCGGTGTCGCAATGGGCACTGAACCTCTTAAGGCAGGCACATTTAGGTCTTATCTCGGTGCAGGGTTTTTGCGCACTCTGTTTAGCGGTGCCACATTGGGTGCCAGAGACACCGAGTGCATCATTGCGGTGCGGCCTCGACTTTTGGTGCCGATTTCTCAGTAACGCGCTGCTTGGGCAACTGTGATTTATGAGATAGAGAGGAGGCGCATTTCTTAGGGGATTTTTCCCCCTGTCAGCTTTCTGCTTTTCAGGCTGTTGAGTGCCTGGTTGGAGGCTGGGTGCTGTGCTTTTTCAAGCATAAGCATCTTAAGGCGGAGGCCTCTATCCCTATACATACGCACCTTAAGCTTGGCATAGTAGTGGCAATCCTGCTGCACATGACTCTCACCTAGACATTTCACACACCTTGCCCATCTCTGACGGACAGTCATCACGTCATTACAGGTGGAGCAGCGTTTAAATCCTGGTGATCCAGGCACTTCTGTCCAACAGGGCAAAGCTGGAACAACGGGGGGAAAACAACTTGGACAACAGATTTTTGTTTGGTTGGTTGGTTTGTTTTGTAGGGGTTTTCTTTGAGGGGAGAGAGGAGAGGAACTTGGATGAAACCAACAAAGGGAAGAACAACATGAAAAGATGGAAACAAACTATTTATCTAGAGAAAACAATGCTGAGTGAATAGCACTGCCGAGCTCTGGGAATGTTAGAAGGAATTGAGGGGAAGGTGCTTGTGCATGTGCAGTTGCACCACGCTGCACATGTGCATCCTGCTCACCACACATGCATGCCCCACCAGGCACTACTGTAAAGAATCTGGTCTGCAGCATGGGGACGCACCGACACCTGCTGTGGAACACCAACAGGGAAGTCTCTTGAAGAAAAAGTATGAGCACTAGTCCCTCTTCGGCCTTTGCTTACCCTATGGCCCAGACAGAGTTCCCAACTTGATAATCCATGTAACTCTGAAATAGCTTCTCCATAGCAGAACTCAGAAATCACTATCTCAGCATGCATCTCTCAACCCACACTACCTCCCCGGTTCATTAACACCAGCTGCTAAGAAGCACCTGAAGTAACTATGCAAAACACAATAATTAAAAGCAATGAAATCAAATAATTTTAGTCCAAATTGGGAGGCACTGGTGAGAAAATGTTCTGCAAAGTCCAAATAGCTGATCCTTTAAAAAAGAAATCAACCACTGTGAGAAAGGGAAAAAACCCATCAGAGCTATTTTTATGTGACCCACAAAAACAGCTGTATTTAGATCTTATATGTAGAGTTTGAAAATGTACCTGACATATACTAGCCTAAGGACCAAGTCCATTAGCAGGGTGAAGAATAACTGTGCTTTCCTAACTCTTGCAATGTAATGTGCCCTTTCACTTGGGTACTCAGTTCATTTTACTTAGCCATTAAACTGTAAATTTTAATGGTGTAATTTATTAAATCTCTTGTTTTTGTTACTTTCTCTCTTCTTGGCTTCACTCCATTTTCCTGCTTTTTCTCTTCTTAATAGACTACTTCATGGTGACACAGGTTCAATGTCTGTTTCCTCTTTTCCTCCTCTCCACCTTACCTTCTATCTTTTCCTACATCATGCTCTCTGCTTCTTCCACATCTTCACAAAAATCACACAGTATCAATGGGAAAGAGAAACATGGGACTAATCCCATTCATCTTTTCCACCCAATCCCATAGGCTTGAAAACATTATCTGACAATGAACAGTCAGAGGGCTACACCTGCTAGCCACAGACCAATAAAAAAAGATAGGTATGTTTTTGCTTATGCGCATTCAACTTCAGTTGCTGAAATGCATGTGAGGATGCAGGCATCATCCACCATATCAGTCTTCAACTAATTGGTATTAATAAATCTGAATGTGACCTCTCCCCCAGTTTTCCATGGATGAAAAGATTTCCAACTGTCCCAGCCACAGCATGAATCTTCCTCACCAGTGGTTGCTTCTGCTGCTGCTAACAGCTTCCCCAAGGAGCAGCAGACTCAAATTGACTGTATTCTTGCAAAATTTCACTTTGAGGAAGCTTGTGAAAGCTGTGACACCCAGCAGAAACCCTGGACCTGTTTGCAGGCTTAAGACAACACCACTGAATCTTTTTACACACAGCTCATGTTTGGGAAGTCAGTTCATATCCATGAGTGCTAGAAAACTGATTTAAAAAGATTCTTCAGAAGTAGATGGCATTTGCCTTTAAAAGCTTCCTACTACCTGCCAAAAAGTACTGGTGAAGACCTCCCAAGCATGACTGTGTGTAGTGATGTTGGGGTGGTGGTGCATATGGGGGAGAGGCTAGGGAGAAATTACAGCCCAAAGTGGCAGGATCCCACTGGTCAAGATGATAGGTGGGTGAGAGGACAAAAATAACTTCAGAAGTTTGTGATAGAACCAGAGAGAAACTGCACAAGCAGCCAGTTTTACTGCTGGAAATGGTGCTATTGGAAGCATGACACAAAACTGGCTCCCTTCATGGCCACAGATTAGTGCCTGAAAAAGGGGAAATGATTGTTCCCACTCCCAGAAACAAGTGGATGGTGCTTCACACCAATTATCTCTGTGTTAGCAGAGGGCCATTTCATGACTTGAGCCTAGCTTGTGACTAGCATATGACCTGAAACTTTGGCATTGATCATCCTTGTCAATTGTATTCTACTTTATGAAATGGCAAATGATATGCACCTTCAGCAAGTAAGAAAAGAGTTAAGAATTGACAGGGAAAGAAGTGGAGTAAAAAAGTGCTCAAAACAAGAGCTGTGTATGGTATCTGTAACGTGGTGTAGAGTAACAGTCAGTGCACTCATCTAAATCACTGATGCCAGCAGCCACCCATGACCCCATTCTCTTAAACAGATACAGACTGCCAGAGTGGGCAGTAGTCACCTGTTGCCTGATTGGCGGCCTCGGCTCCAGGAGGGCAGCCAGCTGGCAAGCCCTCTGCTCAACATTCAATGCTTGCTCAGGCACTTGGTCACCAGAAAAAAAACGAGGAGATCTCTGTAGGATAAGGAACAGGGGAAGAAATAAACAAAACGAGGAGAAAAACCAAACCCAAAAAGGAACAGAAGCAAAGCTCACAACAAGGCCAATGCCAGACAAAAGGCATGAAAGCCCACATGCAAGACAGAATAGCAAGAAAAGCTCCCAGATGAAGACTCCTTCATTTCTTCCAATTGAGATCCAAAATGGACTGCAATTCTGCACTAGCAAAGCTCTGGATTCAGCCTCTTACGGCTAGGGAGGAACAGCTGAATTAGAGAGTCATTCAGAACTCATCGTCTGCACCTAAAACTAAGCAAGTGCACAGCTTCTGTCTGACATTCACATCCAAAGTAAGCTCACCACTAACCAACAGGCATGGCTATAGTACCCATAGCAGCTCCGTCCTTGGTGCTTGCTTCACCCCAGCTCTTTTTAAAAAGGATTTTCCTTACTGAGATTGCCAGATCTATGCACAACGGTTTGCATTCCTCATGCTTTGTGCACAGAAACACTCATTTTGGGGTAACGCAGTCCAAGTTCTGGAACAAGATGAATTAAGCTCCCAGCAATGCCCTCATTGGCTCCTTTAAAATACTGGGATGTAGAAAGCTGGGTGAATGTAGGGCTTATGAAAACTAAGGGACTCAGCAGCGCTGGCTAGAGCCAGGTTTACTGCAAAATTTCATGCAAGCTTCCCACTCCTGCCCCAGCACCTCCACACCACTAACCATCCTACTACAGTTTGGCAACAGGCCTCAGCCCTCACATGCCACACCCCTTGCTCTCCTAGTCTTGGCAGTGCTTGAACTCATCTTGCTAATCTGTTATACACCGATTTTGTTGTGATACGGAACAATGCCTACTGGGGTTGGCTAACAAATCCATGTGTTTGTACTTCTAGGTAGACAGGGCAATAACCCTGAGTATCATGCAGTTCCCAATAAGCTATGTTGCAGGAGGGATGAAAAGTAAACAATGGCAAATATAAACACATCTGTATGCTACCTACAGTAGGCTCAGTCTGTTGAGATAATCCCAAATGGATGACTGTGTGGTCTGCCAGATAAAATACGCTATGACAACAAGCAGATAAGATGGGTGAGGTAATAGTCTTTTATTGGAGCAACTTCTTTTTGTGAGAGAGATAAGCTTTTGAGACCAATAAAAGACATTACCTCATCCACCTAGTCTCTCTAATACCCTGGGATCAACACGGCTACAACCTCACTGCCTCGGCTAAAAAACAGAGCCCATAACTGCTAAAAGCCAGCTCCTGGTCATGCTTTTTTTCCATTTAGACACATTAACCAGTTTCACTCTTTCTACTTTAAGCATTTTGTCAGCCCCATTCACTACCTCTTACTATTCAGAAGTAAAACTAAAGCCTGTTACAAAATGCAGGGTTCCTGTGTTGCTGCAGACAAGTTTATTAAGCTTCCGATGGCAGTCCAAAAACATGCTGCCCACTTGGCAGATGCATGAGACTGCTGAAGAGGACTTTCTTTGTAAGTTGGGGCAATTTTAAAGCTGGCTCCCAGTTATAATTTAACTTATGAACTTAACCTTCAGGTGGCAGTTAATTGGTTACTCTGAACCCAGTTCTTTCAACTGCATAGTCCCCCTTCCTTGCATACTTTAAACCTCCTTTCACTCTTCTCATTGACAGAATATTTCATGATGAAGGCTTCCTATCCTCTGTAGTAAAGCAACCTCCTCTTCCTCCCTTGTAACTTGGCCATTCAGAAGGCAAGTTGGAATATTGGAATACCAGCTGTTTAATGAATCAGAAAGCAGCCATGGAAACCATGCAACCATGTGCTAGAGAGCGGACACAAAACATAACCCTTCTTATTCTGCTATAGCCATAGCACACTATTAATAAGAGGTGAGAGAGAAGAATGGGGGGGACCTAGAGCTGATGTACAGCAAAAGAAAAGCAAAGAGCAAACAGTTAACATCGGTGAATGCTTGTTAAGGAAGTATGCAAGCACCACACAAAAATAATCATTCCTAACACTTTCAGTGGCCCCAGTGTATTAATAGCAGTCCAGGGATAACTGCTTCCCCCTCCCCACACAACATTTTCCTTGGATTATTGCACACACCCCACTGCTGCATGTGTGTCATCACCATCCATGCCATTTGCTCATGCTCTTTTTACCCTTTCCTGTCTGGGACTCTGCTCCCCAAGGGGGTCAGCACCAGGCTCCCTGTTTATCTGTGGGCAATAAAGGATGAGCTTTAAAACAACCACAAACCAAGTTCTCATTCTGGACATGTTCCATTTGATTCATCTACAATGCAGGCAGAAAAGAGACCATCATGCAGGGAAACTGTGGTGTTCATTAAGAACTAGAATTTTAAAACTCATCAACCACTTAGACCTTCAGAGGAGAAAGGGGTGGGGGAATCAGTCCACACAAGTCTATATTAGGATATTAGGTCAATTAACTAGTATACATTATTACTCAAACTGGCATTACCATGGGGGAAGGTAATAGAAATACTCAGTACAGTCACACAGTAATATAAGATCAGATGGAAAGTTTAAAAGAGGTGGCAGAATTAATGTGTCAGAAGTATAGAGAAATCATTTTCAAAAAATAGGTCAAGAAGGATGCAGGCTAGAGTGAATAATGGCATTGTAGGGGCCAAGACAATCTCACGAAGAGAGGTCATTTTGTGTGAAAGCTATTGCCCTCAAAACCAAATCTCTAAATTGGGTATTCATATATGCTTTTTTTTAAAAACAAAATAGAGTAAACAGTCCTCAGACCAAAGGGAAGAAGCAGAGTTTTCCAATTTTGTTTGCGCAGAGATATATTTTTTAAAAGGCTCTCCAAGAATGTAAGGGAGATGGTGGTAAATTCTTAGCTGGTTCCAGCAGTAATTAGCTGTCATGGCTTAAATGAGCAAGCTACACAGGAGGGACTAGATATTTGGAGGAGGTGATGAGTAGAGAAGACTTAAGACACTGTGTATTTAATTCAGAAAGGTACGGTCTATGCATAGCACTGGGAGACAATTTCTACTTAGAAAATCACGTCCATTAACAAAGTAAATTACCGCCTCTCTGTGAGGTAATGCTTGGCTATCTCACCAAGATTATCAGCTTATACCTTTAAAGTGTTTACAGAATCAGAGTGCTGTGTAAGTGCTACATGTCACTATTATGTTAAAGATCTGATTTACAGATCATAGTGCCCATTCTGCTATGTCTAATTGCTGCAGCACACAAAGCACAAGTCTTCTCTCAGTTTTCAGGTGTACAAGCTGACCTACAGAAACGGTGTTTTCAGAATTTAGCTATACAATTCCCATCAATGTTACGGACGAACAGAATTGAATACCTATGATTAAGGAAGGAGACTTTAAAAATACAGCTCAAAGATGTACTAACCATATATGAGCTGATAAAGGACAAATGTCTTCAAAACATTTTAGATATATTTAACCAGAAGGCCAACAATTCACGTGTCTGTACTTTTAGGTACGGCTTTTATAGCCCATATACCCAGTGTGTTACTGGTCTACCTGGAATGCAAATCTGTATTCAGACACACTAAACTCAAGCTGCTGGAAGAAGCAGGAAAGGAGTAAGCTGCACAAATGCCTGCCACTTTAACAAAAGTACCTCATGCAAGAGCCCCAGAAAAATGGCTACCAAGACCAGGAGGAAAAATGCCTACTCACACCTCTTTGAATCAGGATGGGAAGTAAGGATTTAAAGGGCAGGAAAGTGGCAGCCTTCAATACAGGGAGATGACTACCCAATTTCATTCCCCATCCTGCTCCAGCCAGACAAGCCTCCCTTTTGGAGAAATTGCCTTGGAATGGTGAACAAGCCAAGGGTAATAATGGGTCAAACACTTCCCTCAGACATGAATACATCTCATGACTGCAATGGGAGTTGTGCATATGCATTTACAAGCAGAATATGGCCCTAACATTTCAAAACTCTCCTCCGCAACACAAAATTGGAAATGACTGCTATAGACAAAAACATGCCTAAACTAAAATGTCCAGAATCTCTACTGTGCCAAAAATAGTATTGACGACAGTTTTTTGATATATTATATTCACTGTCTAGTTGTGCTACTGACTTAGGAGATCCAAGAAGAGCCACTCATGTGGGGAAAGGAAATTTAAAATTTATAAAGAGAGGAGACATTTTGTCACTGATTTAGTGACCTGTGCAAACAGGAAGGAAGAAGAGAGAGCATGCAGAGTCAATCACCTGCTGGCTGGGATACGACGGAGAGGAAGGTGGAGTAGAGGAAGAAGAGAGCATGATCACTTTTTTTAGGGCAGGTCCGTGAACGCTCTTTATTCCTCAGCTTTATTTAAAAACAGGAAGGAAAAAAAGAAAGAGCAATAATCATAAAAAAACTAAAAAGGGAACATTACAACTGTCTTTTGCAATACAGGGTGCAGTCTCAGAAGAGCATCTTCTGGGGGGACCTTGACCACAAATCTTATCTGTCTTAAATAATTTAGAGCCACAATTTGATCTGAAGCAGACAACTTTTATGCCTTCCACTAAGATTCAAGACTTGAAGTTATCAAAGGTCAGTCTGACAGATACTTCTAAGGACAGCCACTAAACATGCTCATCACCGTCAATAATCAGTATCTTTGCTTTACAGTCTTACCACCAACTAGTGATGAGACTGCAAAGAAGTGTATAACTTTGTGCTCTATAAGCACAGATAATCTCTTCTCCAAACATCAGGAGAAATTCCCCATTACTGCCATGCAATGTTCAACAATATCCATTCCATCTGTTTTCAGATGTTCAGCATTTATACTCAATGTTCAGCAGCAACATGATTCAAGTCCTATCTGTAACAACTAGGAATGTAAGGGAGTAGTTGACTATCCGATAAGCATATGCTTATCGGATAGTTGAGTAGTGACTCGACTAGTTGCTTCCCCCCTTCTTGCTGCCTCTATCAGAGAGAGGCAGCGGGGGAAGGGGAGCAGGAGTCGGTGCTGGGGGAGCCAGCTTAAGAGCCGGTTCCCCCCAGCACTCTCTCGGGCGGCAGGAGAGGCAGAGGCACAGGGGGTGAGAGCCAGGAATCAGCTGTCCCGGCTCGCGCCCAGTCCCAAACGCTGTGCTTCTGCTTTTAAATGTACTAAAAGCCTGGTCGTGCTTAATACATTTAAAAAGCAGAGGCGCAGCATCTGGGACTGGGCAGTAGCAGGGAATCAGCTAATTCCCAGCTTGCACCCGATCTCCCTGCTATGCCTCTGTCTTTTAAATGTACTAAGTGCCTGGTGGCTCTTAATACATTTAAAAGGCAGAGCCGCAGCATGGTTAGCTTCGGGGGCCGGGAGCTAACCCCACTGTGGCTCTGCAGTTTCCCCCCTTATCAACTAATTGAGTAGTTGATAGAAATTGCATCAACTACTCGATTAGCTGATTACACGCAATGTAACATCCCTAGTAACAACATTCCGTTCTCCTCTTCAACTCCCCCTGGCCCGACCTCACATAAATTAACAAAGCTCTAGGGTGCTTATCAAAAAACAATACTGTGAAGTGCAGGAATTAAGATGTAGAAATATTTTGGCTAATCTGAATATGACAAAAATGCACGTCTTCTACTTTCCCACATTCCTTGTGGTTGCCTTCCACAGTACATTTAAAATAGGGGACCCTAACCAAAAAAAGTATCTGCAACATCATTTACAATGTGCACAACATTGCTAAACTGTTTGTTTTTTACCTTTGTAATGTTTAAACAAAAACAACAAAACAAAGTGCTAAACAAAAAGTTGCATAGTAACAACACATGAATAAACAAATTCACTTTAGCATAAGTCATAATTTAAGGTTAAGTGACACTTACTTAACTAAGGCACATGTAATTCAAAACAATCTTGTTCAGTGTCTGGGCACCAATACTAAATCCTGACACAACAACGTTTATAAATTGGTTACTGTCCATTCAGTAGGTTATATGGAAGACAGCATCCAAAAGACACAACTGGCTCTGTCAGCTACTGGTGTACCACAGAGCAGTGTTACCAATGGAACAGAGAAGCTAGCGATTCCTGTTTCCTATCCAGCAAAGCTTATACCAAAAAGCAACAACCAGCAGTAAATGTAACCTATAACATGGATGAACAGTACTGTGAGGTAACCAATTAAAAAACAATTATATATAAAGGCCTCATTTATAATGTCACTACTCCAAATTTCTGTTTTACTTCTCATACATACAGTTTTGTGGTACATACTGTAACAATGCTTATCCCAGTATAGCAAAACAAAACACTACATATATGCGCTTGGGTATAAGATGGTATCAAAGGTACACATACCTATATGTCCACATACTCTAAAAATATACACACCATATCCACATTATCCATATATATTTCTTATCTGGCAGTGCTCCAAGTTTCAATCAGAAAACTACATTCTTCAACCAAAGTCCCAGGCCTAACATTCTCAGACCCACCTATGGAACTTAACACAATTAGCAAATAAAATCGGTCCATCAGTTGTACGAGGGAATGTGCAGACTTAAGGAACAGATGGGACATGAATGTGTGGATGTCTAAGTAAGGTGGCCACATAAAAGCGTTTAGCCCACTGGACCACCTTCAGTCCATGCATTATGTTTTTCCGGGATGATGGGTAAACATCCTCCCACCCAAAAAAAAATAAAAATTGGTGGAACGTAAGAGAAAGGAAGAGCCTGAAGCATGAGCCTGGTGCTTAAACCAAAGTAAGCAAGAGTTATACTACGAGTAACAGACAGGCCATGTCAAAAGCAGATGTTTGCCCGCAAGTCAATGTCTTTTAGCACTAGCACTGATAAAAGCACATGAAGTATGTAAATACATTCCATCAGGACAGTACAGGGACACCCAGCTAAGTACATGATAAAATAGCTGTACTTCGTTCAACAATAAACCTAACTTGAGTGCCTTCATCTCTTATCTGAGTCTGTGGTCTTTGGGGCTCTCGTGAAGTTTATTATACTAGCTACTAGGGATGTGAATGACTAGTGACTTCCCCTTTACCCTTGCTGCCTCTATCAGAAAGAGACAGCAAATGTGTGTATGGGGGCTGAGGCCGGGGGCGGAAGAGGGTGCTTCAAAGCGGCAGCGCCACATGAAGCCCAGGGCTAGACCCCTGGCACCACACGGTGCTGCCGCTTTGAAATGCCGCATGCAGCTCAGGACCACCTGGGCCGGGTTGCACGTGGCGTTTCAAAGTGGCAGCGATGTATAGAGCCTGGTGTCAGCTGGGGACTCCCCCACTGACCCCGGGCTCCATGCGGCACTCCCACTTTGAAACACTGTGGGGAGCACGGGACCAGCGGGAGTCAGCTTGAGTCCCCTACTGGCCCCATGCTCCCCGCAGCGTTTTTGCCTTTGAAGTGTAGCAACAGCCCTACAGTCCGAGCTCCCTGTGGACAGAAGATCCTCTGCTTCTGTATTGGGGCAGCAGCATGGGGTGTCAGGCATCTGGTCTGTTCAGGGAGCTGGTTTTTAAACTGGCTCCCCTTGCAGACCGGCTCCAGCCTTCCACCCCACACTGCTGCCTCTGATATAGGGAGCTCCCGGGGAGTGGGGCTGGAGCACACTGGCTGCTGGCTCCACCTCCGGGGACTATCAAATAGTTGCTTTATTGCTAAGAATTCATGCGGTTCCATGACTATTCAATTACATGATATCTAACATCCCTCTCATCCTCAATTACACAGCATGGAAAACTCAGCAAAATCCAGCATAAAAGATGAATCTTTTCATCAGGACACTATTAAGTCTATCCAAGAAAAGGATAACCATAACTGAGCATCTAATCCAGGAGGGACCTTAGAGGCAGTGTCTAAACTACGTAGTTTGCAGACTACACTCTGACTACTACTATGTTAGTTAAATCTGTTGAAAAACAATTGTAAATGGTCAATGGCAAAACCAGGTGCAGCCAAACACTTGCACTGCATTACTGCCTACCATGGGGCTACCATCAGCACCAACACCAGTTCAGTTGTACAAATAGTAACAATGGTTTTTATTTGATCTGTTTTTAATGCCCTAGTGCAGACAAAGCCTTAGTAAAAGTGACTCACTTGCCTTACTCAGAATCCCCTCCTGTCTAGTGAGAAAAATGATCATCAAACCAGGAAGCAAAGGCAATCCAGCCTCCCCTGCTCAGCCACAAGAGAAACAGGGTAAAGATAAGCCACTCTCACCTGAGGGTATGTCTACACTGCACACTTATTTTGAAACAAGCTAGTCTGGAATAGTAATTCCGAAATAGCTTATTTTGAATAGAGCATCCACACCAGAGGGAAGCCTCAAAATTAGTCTGAGGCAGGCTCCCCTAAAGTGCCCCAGGAAGCACTGGGGAGAAATTACTTAGAATAGCCCTGGTGAGGAGATATTTCAAAATAGCAGCAGTGGAGCATCCACACTGCAGCTATTTCGAAATAGCTATTTCGGAAGAGGAATTATTCCTCGTGGAATGAGGTTTAAAGAAGTCAGAATAAGCTGCCCATTATTTTGATATTTTGAAATAACAGAATTGCTGTGTAGACGCTCACATTGTTATTTCAGAATAATGCTAGTTATTCTGAAATAACGGTGCAGTATAGACGCACCCTGTATCTCAGTATGACCAGACCTCACTTATCCTTCCCTGAATAAGGATTAAAATCCAAAAGTCAAGGAAAGTGCCTTAGGGTTGTAGTGACTCGAAATCCCATCCAAATTCTAAACATAAATCTTTACCTTCTTGTCTTAAGAAAGGCAAATGGTAGAAGTTAGACCCAGGTTTGGTTGCGTAGCAGAAGGAAAGATAGTCAAATGGAGCGGAGCTGTAGCCAAATATATGCTCTTCTTCACTTTTTCCAGCAACTCTCTCTCTTGTATCAGGTTAGGTGAAAGATACTCAACAGCTGGAATCCATACTAATGATGACCCTGTCCTATTACCTGAGTGTCTGAAACGGCTCTTGGTTGACCACAGGGGAAAAAAAAAAAAAGAGAGAGAGAGGTTTTCCAAAGGGAGAGTTTTTTTTTTTTTTTCCCAGTGGAGAAGAACATGAGATGTTGATGGAAGGGACAGCAGGAATCAAGGAGGCAAGCACAGAGTCAGGAGATCTCTACATACCAGCACACTGACCAGGCTTACTAACACTGTGAAAGATAGTCTCTCACAGCACACTTATCATAGTGTATAATGTAATTTATTTGGCTCTTATTGTTTGGGGAGAAGCCTGGCACAGCATGGTTTTGACTACGGCACATGACTCCAAAGTGCTGAATTGTTTGAGTTAGGGCAAACTTTTATTTTTGTTCTTATTTTTTAACAGAGTTCATCACAGATCTGCAGACTTGGAGGAAGTGAGCCAAACTGGTGCTCTCTTGCTCCTCCTGTTTCAAAAGTGTGCTCTCGTTATATTCTGACTAGAAACAGACAGAGGTGAATCCCCTTCTCTGAGTGCTGCCACTAAAAGACGACACTTCTACAACTGCTCTCACAGAGAGGATGAGGCCAATTTTACTGAAAAATGGGGGAACTAAAGTCAGTGCAATGAATAACCCTGCCTGTTTGCAAGTAAAGAATCGTAAAAGTCTACCCTTCCAATTTCACTGCTATAGGACCCAAACCAGAATTCATAACAGAGGAGGTAAAATTTGGTATCTGGTAATTTTTCTTTTCCAAGTATCCAGGCTTGCTCTTCTGACCCATACTGTGACTGAAAGTCCAAAGTTTCTTTAAATGAACATTAAGACAGAAGTCTGCCATGCTCTAGAGATTGAGGGGAAGCCAGGATAAGTGGCTTATTACAGTTTCAATGCATTGTCTGAGAATTTTTAAGACTCTTTTCAGCTCTTGATGCATTATCACTGGGAAGACCAACAAAACCCACCACACTGACAAGAGCTCTCCTGAAACTGCAAAGCAGATAAAACTCACTGTAGGAATAGTGAGCCTCGATACTCAGAAGAGAAATCCTCAGGTAGCAAATTACACTTCCTACCACTAAGGAAGAGCTGCAGTTATCACATAGGTATGATTTATTCAACTCCAGTTGCTGACAGAATCATTTGGGTATATTCCGTTTTTTTTCAAGTGGCTACTCAGACATGTTCAAGGCACTATCCTATTTCATGTGAATAGTATTCTACTTTGGAAGTCCATACTAGGCTACATTTGAAGGGAAAATTCCTGCAAATAAGATGAAAGGGATGGTGGTGAAGAGGAGAGAGAAATTATGCCTAACTTCTCTTGAAACATTAAGCCACTCCTAGAGAGAGATCTCAACCTCACTCACTAGTATTCAGTATTTTAAAACAAAGGCCTTTGCACAGTGGTGCTGAAGAAGGACCAGTAAAGAAAGAAAGCAGCGGGTATGTGAGCTCTCATGAGAATGACATATCACATTAATTTGATTGGTTTACCTGTTTCCACTGAGGCATGGGAGCAAGGCGGCCCTGCTCTCGCTGTCTGCAGGATAGTTGGTTGTGAACACGCTCCTGATAAGGCAGGACAGGCTGTTACATGCAGGTCATAGGGAAAGCAGGACGGGTCCCAGAGGAACAAAATAAAACAGCAAAAGGCACTCAAAGAAACCAACAAAAGGAGAGGGAGGACATTAGACAGTGACAGACAGACATTTGGAAGAAAAAATGGGATAGGGAGGAATTAATTATTAAGTACAATTTAAAGAAAAATCAAGCAAAATAAAAATGGGACACATTCAGATTTTTGTATCACTTCCCTCCCATGTTCTCAGTTTACTCCAGTGCAGTACAGTGACTAAGGAAACATTATCTAACCGGGGAAGAATACAGTAAAGGCTACAGAAACATAGCTCTAACCTATGACCAAGCAGCAGGCATTACAGGGAATGACACAGGAAGTCCGACTGTAACAGCAACTCCCAGATGATCAGGTCTAGGTTTTGCCCAAGAACAAAGCACTGGGTGGCATGATTTAAGAGCAATGACCATGGGAAATCTCCATTCTGTGGCTAAGCAGGATACAGTGCAAGGAACAAACATAACAAAATTCCCTGGGAAAAAGCTCACAACTCCTCCCGTTTCATTCTCTTCTAGTAGAAAACAGCATGGAAAATGATGCAGGTGTGGAGATGGAGCTGGATTTATAACGCAAAGCAGTACGGTACTCTGGAACTGAGAATCCAACAAGCCAGTCTCTAGTGAAGACTCTTCTCAACTTCTGGGGACAGAATAGCAGCACAACAGCATGTGTTCTCCTTGTTTGAACTCACAAACACTATGGCCCCAATCTGGAGCTCACTTACAAGGATGAAGTTACCATGAGGGCCAGATTTTTATAGGTACTTTGGCATTTAAAGATGCAACAGGAACCTACTGTATTTTCCAAAGCAACTGTATCACGTTGAAATCAATAGGAGTTAGGCATTTAGGTGTTTTTGAAAATCCCATTAGGTGCCTGTCTTCATCTTTAGGTACTCAAATGCCCTTATAAATCTGGTTCTAAATCTCGTGGAGTTTTCCTCTTCCATCAAGCCTTTACTCTCAATTACAAGAGTTTGCTCTGGGTGTAAATGCAAAACCAGGGTCTAGTCTTAAAAGAGTGCATCGTTTTACCGTCCCAGTTCCTGTGGTATTCCTCATCTTCAAAACAAAAGGGTTCTACTATCCAAATTTGGCAACTTATTGGAGGAGGTCCAGGGATATAAAGATATAAACCACCACCTACCTGTCTCCGTAAACTTGTGGATTGCACTGGTGCATTCTCCTCGAATTTGGCCAGTAGCTGCGTTGCCATGGATTTCACCTTGTTTTGGTTCCCGATGGCAGCATCAATTCTCCTCTCTGTCAGGGCATTCACAAGTGTAGGCCTCTCTTCCCTAAAGCTTCGAGGGGCTTCCTCCTAATAACCAGTATAAACTAAAGATGAAATGGGAAACTTTCCAAATGGGTCCTTTCCTTTAAAGAAGACTTCTGCAATTCAACAGAGCAGAACCCAAATCCATTAACCTGCACTTCCAAGCTCATATTCTTTCTTCTAGTCCATCTTTCTGTTCACCAAATTCCCTCTCCATCTACCTGTGCCCTCTTGCTTCATATTTTATTGCTACACTATTGCACTGAAGAGACCCACGGCTGAAAAGCTCACGTGAGCCCGTGAGTATAAGACAATGAAAATTGCTTCAAGCACCCTGTGAGAACCCAAGATAGCAGCACTGAGCTAAGCAGTTCCTATCTAGAGACACACACTCTTAACCATAGGTGTGCCAGGTGTGACATACTGAATGTGCCCCATACACTGACTCTGCAGCTAGCTTCATGCCCATGCAAATCTAGGTTCTACCTTTTACCTGGGTTGAACTTCTGATAAGCCCATACCAGCTTAGCATCTGACACGGCTACTCCTCAGCACCCTACCAAAAATCAGTAGAGTGTGTTTCAAGAAAGCAGGATGAAAGGGTTTTCAGACATAATAAATCGCACATTGTGAATTTAAAGTATCTGATGTTGCTGGCTCTGGACATGGCACAAAACATAAGCAGGAACCTGACTGCAACCTAAAAAAATCTTGCATAAGGTACCATGTGACTGGAATATCTGGGGAAAAGGGAAACATTCAGGGAAAAGAGCAGGAAGAAAGAACCTCCTAAAATACAAAGGCTTGGGAGCGGAAATAGGGAATCTATCACATGCTCTTTCCCAAGGCATTTTTTCTATTATACTACTTACATCCTCTGACTGGCTGGTCTTTCTCCTCTTTCCTGCACCATCCAGTTCCTTCTCCTTTTTATCCTACAACAGGAAGAAAAGTGCTGAAGATATGGTGTGTTTTTTTAAAACTCTCTGGCTCATAGTGAATGCCATTAGCGCATTATACAAGTGTTTGAATTATTGTTGGCTGAGTCTCTATGCTCATTTCCCATCTGTAGGAAAGGTGGTTCCCTTAGTCTTTGGTCCTCATTTGGGGAACCAAGCCTTCTTATCTGAAATACAGCTTGTCATTCTTGGAGCTTTTCAATGAGTCAACAGGAGAAACAGTAGGTATTTCTCAGTGCAGAAAATACTCTGGACCTAAGCCCACAGCACAGAATAACCTCCCTCCTATCACTAGAAAGATTATACTTTCCACTTTTCATCCCTTTCCCCAACCCAAAGTAATGCTGAAATGTTAAGAATGCAGCATTTCCTATACGAGATGTACAATGCCAAGCCTGTAACCACTTTAAACCCCTTCCTCCCCACACACATGCACTTCTTAGCACATATTTGGCTGTCAGCCTGGCAAATTCTAGTGTTCTCAGGGTTAAAGTATACATTGCAGGGTATAACTACCTTTGGAGTTCGTTTCCGGGAGATACTCTGCCCCAGTTTGCTAAGAAAAGAGATGGGAGATTTGGTACTGGCAATTAGAGCAGCTCTCTCTTCTGCATTCAGATCCAAAGTCTCTGAGAATAGAAACAGGTGTGACCAGTGAATGCACAGCAAACTCTTTGTAGTTATTAACAATAGCCAAGAAACAATCAGGAAGGGACTCACTCATTCTTTAGCAGGAACTGGGTTGTGGGTTTTTTTTTTTACACTCTCCATATAAAATGCTTTTAAGAATTTCAAAATCAATCTCTCTCTGAATAGTTCTTCCCTTTTCCCTTTGGCAAATGCATCTTTTTTCCCTCTTAGGTTTTCTAAGCACTCTAGATAGTTTTAGAGTTTAAGTAGGTCAAATTCAAATTTAAGGTACATGACTGCATCTTTCCATTCTTGTTAACAAAAAACAATCTTTCAGGCCTTCATTCCACTAACCTGGAGTTATAGATACAATCCAAGTGTTATAACTATAAATATAAAGCTCTGTCGGAGCTTTTAAAGTTAACTACTAAATGGCTGCTGGCTAGAAACCTCATACTAGCAACGACTGACCAATTCTCAGCAGCAGCAGCAGCAGCAAGAGAGCAAGGAAGTTGTTTAATAATTCTGAAGTGAGTTTAGTTCTAGTGAAAGAAGCTAGACTGATAGTCCGAGACTGATGCCTGTTCATTCACCTAACAGGCACAGCAAAACAGCACCTATGCAGGCTTTTACACACAGCCCTGTTGTCTATTCAGGTAGACAGACTCCATACTAGCGCACTATAAAAAGCTCAGTGGATGTTGTGGTATGGGCAATGGCTCAGATTAGCCATTCAAGCTCATAGCCAGGAAGGTTTCAACTTGAGTGGTTAGCCTGAGCCACTACCTGTGACACAACATCCACATTGCTATTTTAAGCATGCTAATCAAGTGGAGATGGTATGAATTTGTCTATTCAGGCTGGCAGGCTCTCTCCCAGCTACGGTGCAGACACACTCAGAGTAACTAAGTGTGAGTTCTTGTAGGAGGAAAGTAGACAAGAAGTTACTCACCTTGTGCAGTAATTGAGTGGCTTTTTGAGATGCATATCTCTGACTGCTCCACTTGAAATAAGAATGTGCCCCATGCACTTTTGATTGGAAATTTTTGGCAGCAGTGCTTGTTTGGTTCAGGCATGTGCCTCAGTTATCCTCATGCTCCATACAAAGGATATATAGGGTTACGATGGATAAACCACTCTCAATTCCTTCTCTACCACTCAGTCCCAGGAAGACAAGACTCCAAAGCAAAGGGGAAAGAGGACAGGTAGTGCAACCCCTACAGCAGGGTTTCCCAACCTATGGGTCGGGACCCAAATATGGGTCGCCATTACATTTCAAAAGGGTCGTCAGGTGTCTCCCCAGGTGGCTCTTAAGGAGCCATTCACACATTTTTTGAATTGCCCTGGGTAACCAAGTCTTCCTGAATTGTCAAAATGGGTCCCCATCTGGAATAGGTTGGGAACCGCTGCCCTACAGGGACATATCCTGAAGAACCTCCTTCTTACTTGAGTACTGTCCATATGGGTGCTCTGCTTGTGACTACCCTCTGAAGAAGGGGGAGGGGGGGGGATCTTCAGAATCCAATCTAGAATTGTTTGCATAACGGCAGAAATGAAGTAGTATGTGCTCCAGAGATACACAGAAGGGACAGTGTCTTGAAAGAGTGTGAACTGAAGTACATGTAGCAACTTTGCAGATTACTGGAACCTCTTTCAGTAGGGCAAGAGATATGGACTGAAAGCTGGTCAAATGAGCTATGACTAAGGCTGTGAATTTGTCACAGAAGTCATGGAGTGCAATTTGCATACCTTTTTCCAATAAAGCCTCATAGTGTAGACATAGCCTCTGTGAGTCTGGGAAAGGCCAAACGGTAGTGACAAAAACCAGTAATACTGGTCCAAACCTTAAAAACCTTCTGTGGGAGGGGATAATAGATACACGCACCCTTCATGTCGAGGGAGATGTACCAGTCACCCAGATCTATGGACAGAATGATGGGAGCCGGGATACCATGCAGAAACACGCTTTCCTGATATACACATTGAGATTTTGCAGAGCCAAAATAGGCCTGAGGCCTCCCTTGACCTTTTGGATAAGGAAGTAATGGGAGTAGAACTCCCTGAATTCCCACAGAACCTCCTCTATCATCCCCAAGAATAGGAGTGATTGCACCTCCTATACAGGGAGCTGCTTGTGGAAAAGATCCCTGAACATGGACAGATGGGGGAGTGGGAAGGAGTGGAACTGAATAAAATATCCTACCCTCACCGTGGCTTAGGACCTAGCAGTCTAAAGTAATGAGGGACCAGGCATAGCAGTAGTGGGACAGATGATTCCCAAAAGGAAAAGGGAGAGGAAGAATTCTGTAGTGGGTGCTGGTACATGGTTCCCTGACATACCCTCAAAAAGCGGGCATAAGTCCCTGATGTTGCGTGGGGAGAGAGGGGAAGACAGGGGGACTGCTCCCACCCCAAAGGCAGCTTGTGTTGGTGCCTCCTACTGGACCTGCCCCACCTCTTGTTGACTTCCAGGCACTGAGGTGCAATGTACAAGTGCGAGGGAGGCTGCAGCTTGAAGGGCTTCTGCCGTGGAGCATGGATGTGGATACCCAGACTCTTGAACATAGCACTGGGGTCCTTCAGACTTTGCAAGTGCAAGTCCATAGCTTCCATGAACAACCCTGTGCAGTCAAAAGGCAAGTCCTGAATGGTGATCTGCATTCAGGTGGAATGCCCAACACCTGCAACCATGCCAAACACCTCACGGTGAAGACTGTGACCATAGTATAAGGCAGCCAAACTGGCGGAGTACAGGGCCGCTTGCAGAGGTCCTCAGCTGGGCCACCTTCCTTCCTCATCCTCATGGGCAGTCACATCGCATCCTTCTCCCCCTGGCCATGGACTTTAGGGGCCACCAGGACCTACTACACAGGGTAGCACAGACCCTGCAACTACAAGCAGAGAAGGTATTTGCAGCCATATGCAATTTTGATATGGGGCATGAGGATAGCTAGAATGCATGTCTATACCAAATCCACAATGCTGCAGAAAATCTTCAATTGCAGGCACATGCGCACTTGAAATGGACACCCTGGTAGGGGCATAATGCACAGAAGAATATGAATACTGCTACCACCCCACAATCTAACACATTTGTTCCGAGTCCCTTACCACTGGAAGGGATGGAATCCTTGAACATCTCATAGAACTGTGTGAGGTACATCACCATGGATAACTTGTCTGGCTCTCCAACAGATGCCATTTCCTTGCCGGTCATGATAGGAGAGATTCCAAGCTCCTTTTCAGCGATGTCAAATGCCAGTTGGTTATTCTTCTCCACATTGCGTTCATCCAGAGAATCAAAATCTCTAAGGGGGAGAAAAGCATTAAGTAGTAGTCTTCTAAAAATAATTTCAGAGTCAGTCTTTTCCTGCAGCAGCTCAAATTGCCGAGTGCCCCCATTTTTTCAATAATCCTGCCATCATACTTTTGGTGTTAAAGCGATGTTACTTGGCCCATTAACAAAGAAATGTGAAGGAAACACATTGGGAAAAAAAAAAAAAAAACAATCACTGCCCTGCTTTGTCGTCTCTGGAGACAACCTAAATTTCTTTTTATAGACGTTTTTTGGGGATTTTTTTGCTTTGAATATTGCATCTTCAGTTCCCTCTTTGCTGTACTTGAAAACAGATCAAATCCTTCCTCACACTATTGTTTCTCTTGACTTGATCCATAGATTGATCTCACATCTTTTCCTCTCCAATGCTATTTTCCATTACTGTACATCCACTTCTTTCCAATATGTATGGCTTTTTAAACATGGTGCCTCAAACTGAATGTAGAACTTCCAATGGAGTTCTAATCAGTGACACACAGAATGGAGTATTTACATAGTTGCTTTGATTGCTTTACAAGTGATACTGCTTTTATATACACTTTCAATATTTAGTATTGCAGCATTTATCTTTGAAAATGTTGTTTTGGGAACTTGAAATCATTTTAGACTTTCATTATAATACCACTACTTACTTCTTAAATAGCACTTATGAACAAAGAGGCCAGTGTCATTACTCCCTATTTACAGATAGAGAAACTGAGGTAGAGAGAGAGGAAATGACTTGCCTAAGGTCTCTGAGCAGCCCAGTATCAGAGCTGAGAGCAGAACCCAGGTCTCCAAACTCCAGCCCAGCACCTCATTCAGTATGTGCCAGAGTCTACACTAAGGAGCCCTACCTTGCCAATGTTTTCCCATTCCCATGTGCACTTTTTTTATATAGCGTCTTGCACTTACTCACAGAACAGGTTACTGCACAAGTAGTAATGTGAACTTCCCCTACTCTGTGCCTATTCAGACCAGGAAAAAGTATTTAACCAGGAGAAAGTATTTAAAAGCCATCTGAAGAAGTTACCAACAACAGGCGTATTTATAAAGCTGATGTGGATGTTTGTCACCTACAACTTAAATTGAAGCCACCAATTTCATAAAGGCCACTAAACAGCTGTTAGATGGTCATGAGTTTTGGTCACCAACTACTTAGTACAGATTTGATCAAGTGAACTAGAAGATAAAACAATGGTACATGTAACCTGGTACTCACCAAGCCATTACAAATCCCTTCCCCACAGGTGAACCGCTCTAGACTTTACTTAAGCTAATTTAATTTATTTCAGTCCTTTCCCACACACATTGTGCTGTTATTTTACTTCTATTCTCTAAACAATTTGAAAATCATATATTGGTTATAAATCTGAACAACATTCTCTCTCCCCTCTGCGTTCTAGTAAAGCAATCAGTCACTTACATCAAGTCAGGACGGTATCTGTGGATAATGGCACACAAGGCTAGGCCACTCTTCCATGACATTGTGAGATCTGTCACATTCACACCAGCATACCCATCAGTCTGCCTCTGGCACCAACCAAGCAGTTTACTGGAACGAGCTACAGACTCTGAAACAAACATCACATTTTTTAGTAAGCTGTAATACTGCATCTTTCATTCATGAGAGTTCCAAGAACAACTCAAAGTATATATTAAAGGTGTTACTCATCCAATGAAAAGCAGCCACCTCTCTGGTAGAAAAACATGTCCCTACATCAGGAACACTATACAACTGAAATGTTTAGGGCAGGACATGACTAATAATACAGAATACAGGTCAGAATAGAGGGAGAACTTTAGGTTGCTAGAAAGTAATTACTCAAGCTGTAATTTGGATAAATCACCCTGCCTCTTGTGAAATTCCCAGGAAATTTTAATTTAATATGGCTCCCTAATCCCTTGCCATATTGCTTCAGATAGAAGAAATGCCAACACCTTTCTGTAATAGTTGCATTAACTTTGGAGGTCTTCCATCAAATCCCTGGCCATCCTGACCTTGTTTATCTATGAGATGGGAGGAAGTTGCAGTGACAAAACAGATCAATTTGAATGAAACACTATTCCAAGAGACACCAAAACCCTACTAAGAGTCTAAAGACACTATATAGAAGAGAAAAATTCAACAAGTCCTTTAGGTTATAGTTTCACCAGACAACTATCCCAGCTCTTAGCATAAAGCACTTAATTTCTAGAACATATGCAGTACACTGGCACAAGAATTAGACTCCATAATAACAAGTAGAGCTGCTATATTACAGGGAAAATTCAAGTAAAGTAACTTATTAATTTAATCTGACAGAGATAAAATTTAAAAAGGAGAAAGTTTTAGTGTGGAGGAGAATCTACAAAAAGAATTCTCTTTTTCTATTAATTTTCTACTTTTCCATTGTTATTTTTATCTGTACTTAAGAAAAAATTTGCCTTCACTGCCAAATCAAGTAAAGCCTGGTTTTTCTTCCTTGAAATAAGGACTCCACTACAGGGTCAAGGTGGCGGCCAAAAACCTTTTCGGAAACAAATATTTTGAAATCTGAACATGCGTTGTAATAAGGGAAATTGAGGTAAATATAATATGTTCGATTTTTAATTATGTTTGGAAGTTTAATTGCCTATGAAAGGTCATGCTTCTGAGCCAAGAATTAATGAGACACTTGTCTAAACAGAAAGGGGGCTCTCTCTGTACGTCTGATGCACTGACCCAGCTCTGGAAGCGCACAATGAAATTAACTAAGCTGGGACCTACCATTCCGGGTGAGCTTTGGTGTCCTGGAGTTTACCATGTTCTCTATTTCCAGATGAATGTCTTTCAGGTCTCCTGTATCATACAAGTGGCGCACCTATAAAAACGCAAAGGGTTAAAAAAGGCCAACCTATCAAGGCCTAAACCAGAACAGAATGTATTACTACTGTTTTTGATGTAGGTGGAATGAATGGAGAGAAAGAACGGTCTCTCTCATCAAAAACCAATACTGCAGAAGTCTCTTCAGGCCAGAGCTACTGCCTTTCCTGGGGTGCTGAAACAATTTTGAAAGTGGGGGTGCTGACAGCCATTGAACCAAACTGTAAATTCTGTATATAAATGGAAACCACTTTAAGCCAGGGGAAGCTGCCACACCCCCTGCATCCATAGTTACAGCACCTATGGCCTTTGCACACTAAATTCCTATTCTAAAAAAATGGCCACACACATGGTACATGGCCCCCATACGCCAAGAAGAGGATAATAATGTAAAAAGTTATTTTATGATACGTTTGCACAGTACACAATTCCCCAAAGCCACTGAACCCCAAGGAACAGCTCTTATGATGATGTCTAACTAGCCTCCATTTCAATATAAGCACTAACTTGTAGACACTCAATGTATATTAAGTGAGGCTATTGATTAATCACAGTTAATTTTTTGAGTTAATAGTGTGAATTAACTGTGATTAAATTGCACTGTTAAACAATAGAATACCAATTGCAATATATTAAATATTAGTGGATGTTTTAGTACATTTTCAAAATATACTATTACAATACAGAGTATACAGTGCTCACTTTATATTTTATAGAAATGTTTACACTTTAAAAATGATAAAAGAAATAGTATTGTTCAGTTTACCTGAGACAAGTACTGTAGTACAATCACTATCATGAAAGTGTAACTTACAAACATAGATTTTTTTGTTACATAACTGCACTCAAAAAAACCAAAACAATGGAAAATTTTAGAGCCTACCAGGCTATTCAGTCCTACTACTTCTTCAGCCAATCCCTAAGACAAACAACTTTAGTAACAATTTTCAGAAGATAATGTTACCCACTTCCTTTTTATAATTGTCACCTAACAGGTATTCACAATGGACTTCTGTAGCTGGCATGGCAATGTGTTTTTACTTGCTAGATATGCTAAACATTTGCATGGCCCTTCATGCTCTATCTATCATTCCAGAGGACATGTTTCCATGATGATGATGCTCCTTACAAGAACAATGTATTAATTAAATTTGTGACTAAATTCCTCAGGGGAGAATTGTATGATTCCTGCTCTGTTTTACCTTCATTCTGCCATATATTTCATATTATAGCAGTCTTGGATGAAGACACAGCATATGTTGTTAGTTTTAAAAACACTTTCATAGCAGATCTGAGGCAACACAAAGAAGGGTACCAATATGAGATTTCTAAATAATAGCTTCACTCGATGTAAAGTTTAAGAATCTGAAGTGCCATCCAGAATCCCTGAGGGACGAGATATGGAGCATGCTTTCAGAAGTCTTAAAAGAGCAACACTTCAGTGCAGAAACTACAGAACTAAAACCACCAAATAAGAAAAGCAACCTTCTGCTGAAAGCATCTGACTTATATGGTGAAAATGAACATGTTTCGCTATACCTGCTTGGATCATTATCTAGCAAAACTCATCATCACCATGGACACATGTCCTCTGGAGTGGTAGCTGAAGCATGAAGGGGCATATGAATCTTTAGTACATCTGGCAAATAAATATCTTGTGACACCAGCTACTTCAGTGCCATGAGAATGCCTGTTCTCACTTTCAGGTGACATTGCAGATAAGAAGAGTGCAGTATTACCTCCTGCAAATTGAAACTAAACTTGTTTGTCTAAGTAATTGGCTGACCAAGAAGTAGGATGAAGTTTTACAGTTATTTTTGAATGAAGTTGTTTTTTGGACATAATTCTACATATCTGTAAGTTCAACTTTCGTGATAAAGACACTGCACTGCGTTCTTGTACTAGGTGAACTGAAAAATAATATTTCTTTTGTTTACAGTACAACTATTTGTAATCAAAATAAATAAAAAGTGAGCACTACACTTTGTATTCTGTACTGAAAACCAAATCACTATTTTTGAAAACACAGAAAATATCAAAAATATGTAAATATATAATATTCTATTATTGTTTAACAGCACAATAGACAACCCTAATATTGAGCTATTACAAAGGAGATACAAAAATCACATTGTCAGCATGTCAAACTGCCAAAATGCAGAGAAGTTCAGAGCTACCATTGACATAATTGTGAACAGTGGTTAGAGACTTTATAATATCTAGTCAAAAGGGAAGAAGGCATACTACAATGGTTTATGCCTGGTTGGTATTTCTGGTTTTTGTTGCTGTCAAATTTGCTAAATACTCATATAGGCATGGGATTCTCAATCTTTTTAATCAAATCCCCCCTTAACATATTACTTTTCTTAGAGAAGGGCTCTGCCACCTAGCCAGAAAGGTTTGAGTGTGCGCTCTCCGCCAACCTAGGCAGCAGTGGCTCTTGTGCACAACCCTCAGGCCCAGGCACTGGGAAATGTCCACCCAGTACTCACCAGGAATGCAGGGCAGGAAAGAATGCCCAGCACTGGAGGGAACAGGATAGGGTGCCCTCTGGCACTATGGATGCATATAGGGCACTGAGGTGCAGGGCAAGGTGCTGCCTGGCACTATGGCAATAGGTAGCATTGAGAGATGCAAACAATGACGACTTCTGTCCCACGGGGGCAGGGTCTGGCTCTATCCTGGCCCAGTGTGCAGGGGAGTGGAGAGAAGAGTGCTGGAGAGTGAGCCCACACTGCACTGAGAGGAGCCCTAGGTAACAGCTCCTGTCATGTGTACTAGGCCCAATTTTCTGCTCTGGTCTGCTGGCTCTCACTGTTTGGAAGAGCCTGTCGCAACATGACATGCGCATCTGCGCCTAGGTGAGTCCTCTCCCCACCACACTTTACCATCTTCTGGCCATGGCAATGCCATGTTTGTCAATGCCATGTCTCACTAAAGTTTGGTCCTGTCACTCCTCCACCACGACAGACTGGTATGGGACCAAATGTGAGTGAATAGCACTGCAACCTGGCATTTGTTTATGGCTCGCTGTGCTGCTCTCTCTTACCCCTAGATGAGAACTCTGATATAGACCAGTGGCTACATGAAGATCACACAGATCACATACTGTCAAAAGTATTGCCAGCCCAGTTACCTGGTTTGGCCGCAGGAAATTGATGTTGATATTGGGATACCGGGTGACAGGATCGATGCTGTACTGGCTGAAGTTTTTACTCACATTCTCAGGAGTGGTCTGAGGCAGCAGCCTGTAAATGCTTTCTCTGGGGGAAAAAATACTATCTTCAGATCAGCAAATAGGAGAAAGATACATTACTACCACCTCCATCTTCAAAGTCAAGACCCCCCTGAACTCAGAAGGTTAGAACACTCAAATTAGCAAACCCCTCTCTTCAGATATGAAACAGATAAGATCCAGTATTTAAGCACCTAAGCTGTTTATATTTTAATTCAATTCACCAGGAATCAGGGAGGTGGGGAGAACAGAATGACGAGATAAAATGGAAAATACACTGCCATTATATATATCAATAGAATGCCTTCACCTGGAATTCTGTTTTCAGCTCTAGTCACCCCATCTCAAAAGGAACAATAGACACAAGTATTCCAGGAACAGACAAAAAATATTAACTGCCAGGGGACAGTTCCATTTAAATGACTGGGATATGAGGGAGAGGCGATGTGACAAAGTCATACAAAATAATAAATAATATGGATAAGATAAATCATATACTTCTATTTATATTTTCCTCTCATAAAAAAGACAACAAAACAGAATGAAATAAAAGAAAGCAAAATTAAAACTGAAAATGAAATATGTTTTTCCTCAGTGAACAATTAACTTGTGGAACTCTCTGACACAAGGTGGTACTGACCTCAAGAAATTAACTGTAATCAAAAGTATTAGCTATTTAATATGTATCATGAGAGTTCCCACAATTATATCAGATAAGATAAAAATTAGGTAGTGTGAAAGATGGCATAAGCCAACCACCAGTTGGTTGAAAAAAACTTGTCCTGTGGATATATTCTATAATGATCCAGGATTTCTTGAACCTGGTTCTGGCCAATGTCAGACACAACACAAGATTAAATTGACCCAGAGTGGACAAAAATTATGAGCTAATTCACATGTTGCTGGTTTTGGACTTTCTTTCCACTCTGTACTGAATTGCTGAAGTGGGCATTTTGCACCTATTTCTTTAATTAGTTTCCTAATTAATTTCCTATTAATTATTAGTAGAAATTAAGATTTAACAGAGGTTTTTTTACTAAATTTCACCCTTAAAACATTTATCTGTGATGAAGACAAGTTCAGATCCTCATTAACATCCTTACTGTGAGAGCAGCACAAACTCAAGCACAACATTGACAGGATTTATGCACAACCAACACTGCCTTCTGAAATAACAAATGTCATACAGCAACAAAACTAAAATAGTTTGACCAAGCTGAACTCCTTTATTGGGAACCTAAAGTTAGGTGTTGAGCGTATATAAAAAAAGTTCAAAATAATTTTGGGTTGAAAAGTATAGCTAAGTTGTCATTGTCAAAACCAATGCAAATTTTAAAGAAACCACTTCAAACCACTTCAATGGGCAACCTCCAAGAACATTAAAGACACATGTCTACATTGCAGGCTTCTTGTGCAAGAACTGTTTTGTGCAAGAGTTCTTGCGCAAAAGGTCTTGTGCAAGAGCAAATCCACACTGCCATATGCTTTTGCGCAAGAGATGTGCTTTTGCACAAGAGTGTCCATGGCAGTGTGGATGCTCTCTTGCGCAAGAAAGCTCTGATGGCCATTTTAGCCATAGGGGTTTCTTGAGCAATAAACTCCTGTTGCCCGCCCACACTGCCTTCTTGCGCAAGAGCTCTTGTGCAAGAGGGCTTTATTCCTCATGGGGAGAGGAATAACTCTTGCGCAAGAAGCCCTCTGTTCCAACGCTTTACTGTAACTTTACTGGCGCAAGAACGTGCATGCAGTGTAGACGCTCTGCAAGTTTTTGTGCAAGAACAGCTGTTTTTGCACAAGAAGCCTACAGTGTAGACGTAGCCACAAGGTTTGCTCCATCTATCCCACGCTGGGTACACATCTGTAATAAGACAAGGAATTGGAGTAGATGCGCAGAAGAGTGAGCCTTCCGAGCACAATTACTTTCTCAGCTACCTCAGCCTCCAAATCATTTTGCATTCAGATCAGAATTTACAACCAGACTTATTTCTCCATAATAATCCTCCATTACCTCTCTGCGAGGACCTCCAAAGGGCTAGTTCCCTGAGACCAGCTTCGTACCATCCAAGCAGAATCCATGGCAGCCAGAAAGCCCCTAGCTATTCCAGTTCCCATCGGCCAGAATGGCTAGATGTAGTAGGGGAAAAAGAAATTATAAATGGTACCAATAACATATTTGGAGGCAGCCAACTAGGGTACTGTAATTTAGTGATTAGCTTGAGACACTGGTTCCCTCTGGGCTGGTGAAAGCCAAATGCATGGTGGACTGGCTATGAGATAATCCATAGCTAGTGTTTTATTATTCCCTATGACAACTCATAGCCTGGAGCATCTCTTAAAAGCCACATTTTTCAAACTAACTAAGGCATGCTAATTATTAACTGTCTTAGCATAGTTCCTCAGGGATCTGAGCTGCCACAATAAGGAGCAGGTAGAACAGATGCAATTTCAGCAGATCTCTGCAGACTGAGCTTCCTACGCAAGGTCACTGCTATGCTGAATACTCACTGTTTTCCCAACATTCCTTCCCCCTGCTCCTTCCACTCGATTACAGAAAACAGCAATTGCATTCCTCATGATAAAAAGATCATAACACAAACGGAAGGTTGCATTCATTTTAGTGGTAATAGGGGTGCAATCACTTCCATTCATGGTTCACACAGTGAGTGAGCTGTTTTAACGCATACCTCTAACAGACTGTCCCCAACTAAAGCCACAAGCAGCTGATGGCCATTCTGCTCTCGCACCATCGCTGCATTCTCTGATGCGTACATACACGTGAAGTCAAACATGGCTACATCTGGTTGCCCATAGTGATTAATGGCAAAGTTCAGTGATGGCAGCTGCTGATTGGTGGAAAAGTCAGCAGCTTCCCTGGCATAGTTAAGCAAAGCTTCCTGGTCCACATTCTCCCTTGAGAGTAACAGCTCTGTGTCAGCGAAGTCCTGCCAAAGAGAGAAAAGTTTGAGAAGAACAGACATGGGGAGAGGGAATTTTAAGTTTGGTAACCGCAGACAAACTACTGTAAGTTCTGAGATTCCTCTGAGTCCACTGATTTAGAATTCCAAGAGCAAACAATGTTTCTACCTTTTCTTTTTGCAAGAGCCTTGACAACCCTGCTGGTATTTCTAAACATTCCAACAGGCAACATGGTCACTCCAGAGTTGTGAAAAGCATAAAAATGGGCAGTGCCCCAGCAGTGGTTGTGGTATGCTTAACCTGCACTCTACAAAGGGGAAGTATATATGGTAAAGCTGGCAACAGTATCTGGGTCATGAATAATCTGTAGGGTCACTTCCAAAAGGAACAGACTCTATAGCTTCATGAAGTTTTATAACTACAGGCTCTATAGCTTCATGAAGTTGTATAACTACAGCCCTTTCGTGATTCTTTCTGAAGGAGCTTCATGATTACAATGTCACCCGCTAAATGGACTTAAATACCCTTGCTATTCCATCTTTATAGGGAGTGAACTTCAAAGCTTTGCTATAAAAACCTAAAAACCACACCAACATAAAAAGCTGAAGTGAAAATTAAGAGCTTGCCTACACAGAGCATCAATGCAGACTACAGAGGAGTGAGTTCTAAAGCACGCTGCATTGCACATCAAGCTGGTCCACACAGACTCAGTTGATGCATATTAAAAGTTCCCTGATGCACTTCAACACACTGCTGTATGAAACAGTAATATGTTAAAGTCCATTAGGGAACTTTTAGTGCACACCACTAGGCCTTCATGGATGAGTTACTGCCTTACACATTAGCTGCTTTAGAAATCACCTTTGCTTCCAATCTCCGGTCTATGGAGCACATTACTTCACAGGATAGACCTGCCATCAGTGAAAGCATTCAGGGGAAGTCCTGTGAACTTCAATATAAGGGAAGCATATTTGGGTTTTGGTCTTGATTAAAACAAGCTTAGTGCGTGCTACTTGAAGACACCTGAGCAAAGAAATTAGCGTACAATATTTTACATATTTATTTGGACTAAGGTTTGAAATCTGATCACCAGGATTCCCCTAGTGTATTATTTCAAATCATGTTCTTCCAACTCAGATTGATATATCTCATGTGAGATACTGCATAACAGTTCCAAACCACTAGCAGGCCAGTTAGTAAAACAACCGACTAGAGGATGTTAAATTTTTGGTGATTAATATGCAGCTGTCTTGCCATAACTATAGGAGGCAGTTCTAAGGTACAGAATGGTTCTGTATATTGCCAGAACTGACTAAGTGGTGCACAAGTATAAATGAAGTGTTAGCCCATTGGTGTTCATGGCAGTTAAGTTAAACTCCTATGCACTTGCCTCCATGCTCTATTTTCAGACAAAAGATGCAAGATTAGAGCTCTAATTATTTCTTTAGGACCAAAGACACTATTAAACTCATCTCTGTTAATATGAGTAACGGAAAAAGTTCCATCACAAGTTCTCTTCACATACTTCAAGTTCTTTCACCTCCACCAAATGAGAAGTCTCTGAAGGAGTCTATGGGCCTTGAAGGACATTTAAACTTCCTATGTCTAAAAGCTCCAGTTGTGAAGGAGGATGTAAACGAGTGCAAAGCAGAGCATGTAATCCTTTTTAAACAACACAATCTTCTTCCTCTAACAGGGTACTAGTCACATACCTGCCTTAGAAATCCTGCAGGCCAAGTCAATATGCCTAGGTATATGTTAAATGACAATTTATTTAATTCCCTTCAAAAACAGACTCTCTTCCCCCAAGGTGCCAACATCAGATTATCTCACACATCTAATATGGAGAGAACATAATACGCACATGCAGTATCACCCCTTTGTCCAGCAAACTCTGCTTTTTGGCAGTCATGACGAAGTAGTGAGTGTCATCTTTGTAGTAGACAATGTTCTCCAAGTCAATACCTACGAAAGAAAAAAGGGAAGCAGAAATACTAAGTCTGTTGTATGTTATATGTAGTACAAGAGTTCAGAGCATCATTTAGAAGAGCTTTGGCTGAGTCTTTCTAGCTTATGGGAACGTCAGGTCTGTGCACAGATAATTTCTGATCATGCACATGAGGTTCACCCATGCCCCTAAATGTAATGTAGGGCTCTGCCAAAATCCTCCAAAGCTTGGAAAGCTCCAACCTACAAGGAGTATACACCAGTCTGAAATTACATTGACTGGAATCTGTAACAATAGAAAGAACCATTATATGGCTGCACTGAACACTTTATTACCATGCTTTCAATGGGTTTTGAAAATTGAACTTTTAGCTATACACAGACATCTCCCTCCCTCCCTAATGGCCCTAATCTTGTTTTGATATTTCTAAACTTGACTTCAGAGGAGTCGAGGAAAGAGAGTAAACATGGCATATTAGTTTTTCCAAGGAGTGCTAGGACTGTTTTCCACATGTCCAAAAGTTAAAAAGTACAGCCCTCTAGTTATGCTCTACAATGACAAGCCATTGAAAAACAAGCAGTAACAAATCCATTGAGAAAATGGGAAGCAATGAGGCAGGAAGGATGGATGATAGTGATGTAGTTTTTGGATCAAGGGCCACATGCTCACTCATTCATTGATGAAAAAAAGGCAGATTAAGGAAACAACCAATAACTGGTAGTTAGATAAACTACACCTCCAGATTCTAGGTTATTGTTCACAAACCTGTGGCTTCTCGCAGATCCTGGAAGAACTTCTGGTTGAATATGAAGGCTACACCACTTATCTCCTCCACTTTGGCTTCTGCTGTGGTGTTGCGGTTGATGAAATTTGCAGTGATAGCAATTGCCAGCTTACCACGGAACTCCTTCCGGCGAAACCCTTGGGACACAATGAAGCAGAGATAATGAACTACAGCTCAAGTTCAGAAATGGCTCAGCCTGCTATAAAGCGGGTCCCTAAATATATGACACTCTTCTTTACAGGTGAAGCAACAAAATCCTCTCTTGCAGATTGCTTCACCAGGAAAATAAAATGTGGATCTTTGAAGAAAAAAAGAAAATGTCTGACCATTCCACATAGTTCAATAATTCTTGCAGCACTGTTTTAAATATCATTCCCAACCACCCCATTGACATGTCTAATAATTCCCCACCTAATCTCAGAAGGAAGAGGTGCTGCAAGTGCAAGCTTATGCCACACAATCTAGAAAATGTACAGAACCTAAAAGTAATCACGCCCAATACACCTGCTGCTTTGATTGTAGAGAAAGATAAGACTGGAGGAGAGATAGATGCTACAACTGGCCATCTGTATTCCTGAAGGGGAACTTGTGTCTCCTCCTCTGTCACTTTTTTACAGACATTTTTAAGGACTGAGTATTTGGAAAGATGTTGGAGAGCAGCTCATACAGGAAAATATTTCAACTCTTCTATGGCCATTTAAAATAGAGACAACTCCACTTTTAAGTGTGCGTTGTAGAAAGCTCTCCATTGTGGATGCATCAGAAGCCAATACCTTCTAAAGTGTTCCTCCTGCCATCTCCTCCAATGATCACTTCAAATTCATATTCTGATACCGGGTGTGTTTTTGGGTGGACCTGTGCACGCCAGCCTATCCCTGTGGATAAACCTTCAGTTAAAAATGTATTAGGTGCATTTACATTCACAGACATTTAAAAAAAGCAAGCATAGCCATTGTGACATTACACTCCATATTCTTTATGAAAACGTGCGTATGATATGGCTACGACGTAACTGAGATGTACATTATGCAAGATGGCTAGTGTAAGATATCATTGGAAAGGTTATGATTTATTAAATATGATTATTCAATTTGATACCTGTATCATTTCTATAAATGTGTCTATTTCAAATGTAGTACTTTGGATGTCACCCACAACTACACTTTGGATACATCAATGAAAAGCTAGTCAGGGCTGATGACCCATTAGCCAAGACCATGGACTGTGAAAGGGCTTAGTCTTCCTGTGCACCAGACAGCTTGCAAGTAATGGCTGCCCCAGCTCTGCAGAGACATGGGTCCCAGTCACCTCGTACTGGACCTACTCCACACTTTTGGAAGACCAGTGTTTTCCCACTGGTTGACAAAGGGTCTCTCCCTTACACAAGAGTTGTACTGGGCAGGGGAGTGACATCATCAGTGTTCTCCTCTATCTCCGCACCCAAAAAGACACTGAAAAACACCTGGAAGCAAGAACTTGAACTAGGGGTGAAAAGCTGAGCCCAGGCCGGAAGGGTGTCCAGCTTGCGAATACTAATACCTGAGGTCTCAACCTGTAGGCCAATGCAGCTTCCTTTCAAGTTTATGCAATCCATAATGGGGTGGGAGTAGGGTAAGAAGCTGTGCATACCTTCGTCCACATCTAGGGAGGGAGGCAGATTTCACAATATACCTTTGGCTCTGCATTAGGAATGTAATATTGTAGTCGATTAACCAATAAGCAAAAGTTTATCGGTTAATGCTATAGACTACATACATTCTCCACCCCCCTCTCCTCACCTCCAGTACATTTTTTAGCAGGCTGGCCAGCAGCCTGAATCAGTCCTGGCTTGCGCCAGGTCCAGGACCTACCCACACTGTGGCTCTGCATTTAAAGTGTATTAGGAGCCAGGCAGGCAGCCCAACTCAGTTCTGGCTCATGCCACGTCTGGGAGCTCAGACCCCGCCATGGACAGGGGCAGCTGCTACCCCATGCTGCTGCCTCTGATACAGAGGCAGCAGCACAGAGTGGCAGGGGGTTCCTCGAGAGTGGGGCCGGAGCACACTGGCTGCCAGCCTCACCCCCAGGGACTACAGAATAATCGAGTAACCAATAAGAATTCATGAGGTTAATCAATTATTCAATTAACTGATATTTAACATCCCTACTCTGCATTCTGAGGGAGATGGGCACCTGTGTGCTGGGGAAATCCCTTAAGCTTAGTCTCCTCAGAGCTGATTTCAGTGTCTGTGTTGTTCTGCCTGTGTGTGCGCTGGAGGAGGCATAAGAACCTGGCACAGCAAGACAGGGTTAAAGGGCGCCCGGGCTGGTAAAATAGGTGGGCTCAGTGGTATCCCAATATATAGGTGGCATCTTAAAGGATGAAGCAAGCCATCACAGGCATCACCTCTCATTTTCTAGACAAAATATTTCTCACATCCCTGGCTACACAACTGACAACGTCACAGATGGTGCTTGCATCTTTTCAGGACCTTTATTGTGCCCTAGACTGCATCTGGAAAACACTTGCAACACTTGATAAGAGCTAAGCCTAGGTGTACGTATCATGTCATTTAAAGTGATCCCAAATACCCACAATCTACCCAAAGCCTTTCGACAAATGGATTTTACTGGAATTAGGACAGAGTATAACAGTATACTAGAGAGATCATTATAAGGCTCTCTGCATTCATTACAAGACAGCGAAAGATTTTGTCCCAAACTCTAACTTCTCGTGATCTCTTAGGCCAGTAACAAGATTGCCAATGACATCCATGGCAGGTGCAGGGAAAATTATCTAAGTAGCCACACAATGCAAGCTGTTGCTGTTACAAAAAAGTTCTACAGTATTATAGGCTCAACGGGCAAAAATTCTGCAGGAACTATTGTAAACTAGCATTTTGGTCCACTTCAGCAGAATACCGAGAAACTTTTGGTTTTGTAAAGTGAAGAAATAAAAGGTTAAGTTACTTATAGTAACTAGAGTTCTTTGAGTGCTTGTCCATTTGGGTATTTGCTGGGGGCAGTCCATGTACACTGTTCCCCCATTTAAGCCATGGCTGTGGATGCTTCCTTTGATTCAGTGATCCTGCAGACATGAGCAGAGCACCTCTTGCACCTGCCTGCTCAATAATCACTGCTCAGGAATCACCTACAGTGAATACTCACTGGAGACCAGCATTCAAAGAAGAAAGAAGGTAGAGTTCTTCAAGCTGCATCATTCCCCTGTATATTCATGCCCCGCCCTCCTTCCCCTCTGCTTATATCCTCTTTGGATATGTGGTAGATTAGGCATTAGAGAGGTGGTTGATATGCACTGCCTCTCATGCCCTCAATTCAGCACACATGGAAAAAAAAGGTGCAAGTACAAACCAATAGTCACTTCTATTGAAGAATTTATGGTCCAGGGCAGAGTGTGCATCCAAACTAAACCCCCAGTGAATATTGACAGGAACCAACAAGAACTACCACATTTAGCTACTAGAAAATAAAACTGGATTAAACTAGTCTGCTTCTTCAGTCTGAAGAGCAGCACTATGTGCATGCACCTGTTCCAATTTTACTTCTGTACTCCCTGCATCTTTTTTTTCATCTCTACTTACTCTCATTCTCCTGGTCCTCAGGGGGATAAACAAGTCCCTGGAATTCCACATTGACATGGATCTCTATTCCCAAGATCAAGGCAACCTTCAAGAGGATAAGCTGGAGCTGCCGTATACCTACAGGACATGAGATAGGCAATACGTTCACATTGCATGAAAACAAAATATACATGTGTTATAAATGTTCATGAGTGCACATCTTATGAAAGCACCAGTTTCTACATCAGCCTCTTCAGATCATTTTTAGAATGAAAGTATTTTATAAGATGTTTGTAAAGAATGCAGAAATAAGTCTCCCCAATCAATGGCAAGTTCAGCCTACACCTGCCTTCCTATTTTAAGGGTTGTGATGCGGGATTCATGACAGGACATCAAACTTCACATCTTTTGCTCCTTCAAGAGCTAGCACAGCTTCTTAAGGTGAGGCAGGCAGTTTGTAGGCCTGGAGGAATACTATAGGAGATAAAGACACTGCTACTCTGCAGGAAAACCCTTCTGGCTAATTCAGGACTCCACTTAATTGCTGTAATTCAAATAGGGGGAAGGGAAAAAAGAGGATGGAATGCTGTGTACATGCATGTGTAATTATGTAAAGAATAAAAATAGTAAGAAATCAGTAAGGAAGAAACATCAGTAAGATCAGAGTTCCAAAGAGCTTTCTGTCAATCCTATCTATCACCTCAAAGCAAAAGCTAGACCTTTTTTCTACACTGGAGGCCAAGTCTTGTTTATTGGATGTTGCTATGTAGGATTTGCTTCCCTATGTTCTAGCTTCTATTGGCTCAGCACTTGGCAGAAAACATCTCCATCGTTAAAAGGAACTGGCTGAGGACATGCCCAATATATGATCAAAAACAATGGAATGCATTCCTCCATTGATTGTGAAGAACAGTCATTCAGCTTTAAAAGGGCATTAGATCCCTTATATAAATCAAACCTCTCTTATCTTCTCAATAGCTTGATTCCTAGCCCTCTATTCATTCAAAACTAGGGATGTCTATGTTTAATCAGTTAATATGTATGCTTACACAGCCCTCCTCCCTCCTGTGCTGTTGCCACTGTATTAGAGGCAGCATCGTGGCGTGGGGTGGGGGGGAGGAGGTGGGAGCTAGTGCATGAGAGAAGGCAGGTTTTAAGCCAGCTCCTGGCGCATACTGGCTCCTGCAGAGCCACCTGCTGTTTCTGTATCAGAGACAGCAGCAAAGACTGGGGCAAGCAGGAGCCAACTGCCCTTCCTCTCCCCTTCCCCCGGCATGTAACCATGTAACCACTAAAATTTTCAGCGCTTACACATTTACTTTAATAAATGCATTTTAGCATCCCTAATCAAACCTCTTCACAGTCTGGCACCTTTCCTTGTCCTCAGTCACTTTCCACAAACATGAATGAAGTAGCAAAATCCATCTTCACCAATCCTTACAACTTATTAGCCAATTTTCTTATGTTTGCCTGTACCAGGCAGTTTTCTTTCTACTTTTTTGGATTTTGCAGGGCCATATGCAAAGCGTGATATTCAAGAGTATTAGGCCATTTTCTGCAACTTGCCTAGAATTTCTAGGGAAAGGGATTAGTGTGACAGTTGCAGGCATCTGAATGAGGCACTTAAGAGAATTATCAGTTGGATGGGGGGTTGGTTTCCCCAAGTCTACTTTCCAAAGTAGAAAGGAAGAGTTCATGGCAAGATCATGGGTATATTCTGGGTTGCAATTACAGGCTCTGCAGCAGTCCCACATTTAGCTTACATATAGGTCTGTGCCAAACAATGCTATAAAACCATAAAACTGAAGTACACCAGAGTGACATATTACAGAGATCAGAGAAGTATTGCTGAAGATCATATTTTACTGAGTCACTACATGCTATCTGCCACCTTGTCCCTAAGGAAAAGAGAGGAGATGTGTGGATGACAGATGCTTTACTTACTGATGTGGTCGATGGCTCCTGCGCAGAACTTGCCATAGAACTTTTTGGCGCCAAGGCCCCGCAAATCGTGTATGGTGAATGGCCACAGGTGCAGCACATTGTTACGAGAGAAGGCATCCCGCTTTTCTATGACCACCACCTTGGCTCCTAGAAAGGACAGGTCGATGGCTGTACGAAGGCCACAGGGTCCAGCCCCAATTATGAGACACTGAAAGGCATTGGCATCAAGCAACATTATAGACTGAACAAAAAATAAATATTTCTATGACAATTTCAAAGCAACACAAGGCACTTTACTTAGTCCTAATGTCCTGCAGCTGCAATGCAAGCTAGGATTTCACCAGACAAATCCTTCTGAGGTTACCTGTGTGTTCTGTCACTAATCTGTTAATGCAGTTACTGGAGCCTGAATTAAAGCAAGATCATCATACTAGAAAAAGTGATGAGGAGTGAACAAATTGTGTATTTTCAAGTCTCATTTAAGAAGTGTGCCAAGCTGTACTCTTCCATCTTTGTAAAATTTGGGTGGGAACAAGAGTTACAAAAGACCGCGGCCCAATTTACATTAATTTCTCTCCTTGGAGCAGGTAATTTAGCTCTTTTCTCTTACTACTTTTATTTCCCAAAGCCTGAAAAGATGGTTACTCACCTTCTACAACTATTGTTTGAGATGTGCTGTTCATGTGCATTCCAATCAGGTGTATGTACACACACATACACTGTAGCCAGAAAATGTTTCCCCTAGCAGCTAGCTGTAGGATTGGTCTGGGCACCCCATAAGTGGTACCACTATGGTGCCTAATATAGAGCCCTGCCAGCCTTCCCCATCCTCAGCTCCTTCTCCTACAAAGGGGAAGGAGGGTGGGTACTGGAATGGACATGAACCAACACATCTTTAAGAACAACAGTGATGAAAGGTGAGTAACCATCTTTTCTTCTTCTAGTGCTTGTTCATATGCATTCCAAACAGGTGACTCACAAGCCCACATCTAGGAGGTGGGGTCAGAGTTCTGCACTGATTGGAGCACTGCCCTCCAAAGGTTGCATCACCTCTAGATTGTCGTATGATTGCACAGTGAGCAGCAAAGGTATGTATAGAGAAGATCAGGTCACCAACCTCCTGAACAGGGATCTGAGCGATGAACACCTGGGCTCTAATAGAATATGCCTTGAGCAGGAGTGGAGATATCCCCGCAAGTCCATAACATTCTTGGATACTGAACACTATCCATGAAGAGATGAACTGAAACGATACTGGCTGATCTTTCATTCTGTCTGCCATCGCTACAAACAGCTAAGGTGACTTCCTGAACAGTCTCAGTTTATCAGTGTAAAAGGCTAGCACCTTACGGACATCTAGGGAATGGAGATTCTGCTCTCTAGCACTAGAATATGGCTTAGGATAAAACACGGGCAAAAAGATGTCCTGACTCGTATGGAAACTGGACACCACCTTTGGTAAGAAGGCAGGATACAGGAGGAACTACACCTTGTCCTTGAAAAAAGGTTGTATACCAGGGGCTCCGACAGGAGGGCACTCAGCTCAGAAACTCTCCTTGCGGATGTCTAACAACTTAATAAAATATATTACTACTAAGGTAAGAGTCATTCAGGGATCCCACAGATATTTAAACACTTGTTTTTAAATTGATCATCTCTCTTCCTCACACTTCTAACCCTTTTTCAGGCTGAGACCTCATGCAGAAATTGAGTTCTGAACAGGGTTACAGGAGAGCTAAAGCACTATGCGTTCGATTTATAAGGAGGTGCCAAGAGTACTTTAATTGAAGTTGTACAACTGGAGATTCAGGAACAAGAGTAAAGACATTCTGAGAGTGGATCTCACAGTGAAATAAACCCAATGACATTACATTTCTAATGTTTATGGCCACAGTGTTTAAGTGTTAAAGTTTGACCAAAACATCACATGCAACTCTTCTGCTATAATACAGGTTGAACCTCTCTAGCTAGGTACCCTCGGAACCTGACTGGTGCTGAACCAAAGAATTTGGCAAACCACAGGAGGGTCAATATTGTCTAGCAGTATTACCAACACTTCCACTGCTCTTAGGGGTAAGTTACAGCTAAACACCACACAGAACACTGAAAGCCAGGACTAGTGGCTATAAACAAACTTTACTGAACTGCAGGAAACTTGGCCACACTTATGATAAGTGGACCCAGCTAACTAAAATCATGCTGAACTACGGATATTGCCAGATCAAAGAGTGATGGACTAGAGAGGTTCACTCTGTATTCTATAACCCTAATTTTCTGGGTAGCAGAATGCTGGCTATACAGTGCAATGACTGGACTCACATAGCTGCAGAGCTTTAGGCTTCAGTCCAGCACTAGCTCTTAAGCTTGCAGAAAGATGAGATTCTCAGGATTACAATCCCTCTGCAGTTTAACAGCACCAAAGCTTCTGATCACCGGAAGCCATCAATTTCTCCCCAGTCTGCTTATTCTGAAACTTTCTTAAAAATTTATCTACTGTATGTGGACATCATGACAGAACTGAAGTTACTGTAGAAATGATAGCCAAACATCCTGACTTAAAAATATGGAAAAATTTAACCCCTAATGGAAACTTCAGTATAGATTTTATCCCTATTTAGTATTTTTGGATTTTTTTAATCTAGTTGTCTACAGATTGTATTCAAAAGCAGGAATATAAATAATTATAAAAGTGAACAAGCAATATAAGCTTTCAGTCCAATAGATTCAACTCTCGGTTGCACACTATTTATCAAACAACTATGGTAATTTCTCAGATGTTATATATAAAATAATCTTAATGGGTGATTCAACCAGAATCTGAGACTAGTAATTAACAGCACTAGAGAACCTAGGTAAAAGTAAAAACTCGTACGTGCATTGCATTTATTTACCAACACAGGATATCTGTTTAAAGGTATGAAGCAAATCCTAAAGAGCTGTGCATGTGTCTTCAAGAACATAACACTATTAGCAGTAAATATTTCATACTATAGCCTTTAGTTACCAACCCTACGAGAACAGAATAGAACAAACAAGTGAGAAACTGAAATAAATCTTCTAATATCCAAGTTGGGAGTTAGCATTCAGTCATCTAGATCTCAGATCACTGATGGCACAGTAACAGAAATTATGTCAATTTCCGTTTCTGTAGCATGGGAATTAATCAAGACATTTCCTTCTCTGGGGAAAGTGAATATATTGCAATGAACATCATCTTGCTCTTGGTGGGCAAAGCAAGACATACTCCCAATCTAATTTATTGAATTTCTTAATTGTATCACACTCCTCTCTCTCATCTTCATTTTTAAAGGAAACTGGGTGATCACTTACAAAAAAAAAAAATAACTCATGAGTATATTTAAATGTATAATTATTAACCATTCTATGCAGATAACCAGATAGCTGCATTATGTGAGCTTAATTAAGAGAGGAAAAAGATAGCATAGCATGAGATTTTCTCTTCCATACAACTTTGCTCAATTAATTCTTTTCAGCCTTAGAGCACAAATTCCTCACTGTAAGTACAGTATATACCAACCTTAAAAAAATGCATTAATATAGAATTGTAAGCACATAAAAGGTAGATGCAGAAATGTAAAATTCTCTTGGCCCTTCACCAAACAACTACCTACTTTTCTATAACTGTTGTTCTTCAAGATATGTGCAACATATCTGTGCCTTGCTAGGGGCACTCACACCCCATACACTGATAGGAGATTTTTTTCTGTCAGTGGTACCTCTCAGGATGGCTAGAGTACCCTCAGCTGCCAGATACTATTGTGCGCTGGTATAAGAAGATAAAGTCAACCTCCAAGCTCACCTCAGTTCCTTTGTACCAGGCAGACTCGAACAAAGAGGAGAAAGAGGGTGGATTGTAGAATGGACTACAGGCAACACATCTTGAAGAAAAACAATTACAGAAAGATAGGTAACCAGTTTCTTCTTCGAGTGACTGCACAGGTCCATTCCACTGTATGTGACTCAAAAGAAAATGTGCATGAAGATAGGTTTGGTGTCTACTTGAACAAAAATAGTAAGGCAACCTGTCCAAACCTGCCATTGTCTCTGGACTGATAGGAAACAGCACAATGAGAAGCAAAAAGAGCAGAACGAAGACCAAGTGGCTGCTTTACAAATGAGCCAAGAGTTGCAGAAGCTACCTGTAATCTAGGCTCGGGGTGGGCAATAAGGCAGTGGGTTTGCCTCTATAAGCAAGCATTTAAGAGGTATCATCCTATTTTTGTAATTAAGCTTGAATTATTTGCAAACATGACATTTGTCAGTAACACAGAATTTCCCCAAATATTTCAGGCAGACTGGTTGTTGGTCGCTGACTCGCATGGGTTTTGCGCAGGTCCGGCAAGCCTTAAACTCCAGTAAACGGAGCATCATTCCAATACCGGAAATAAAAAGTGGTCAAAATAGGCCAAAAATGGGAACCTAGCACTGAAATTTGTCTAACACTAAGTATAAATCAAATAGTAAACAGGATCTATATACAGGAAAAAAAAGTGAGGGAAGCACTTGAATTAACAGGCCTGAATTTTTCCAGCAACCATCACTATTTGTAAGAAGGAATGGAGGAGAGTCAGGACTAAGGATGTTAAAATGCAGTTAATAGACTAGTCGATGGAATTTCCATCAGCTCATCGATAGGCACTTTCGCATTCCTGCAGGGGCTCTTGAACATTTCAAAGGAGGAATGTGGAACTCCACATACAGCCCGGGGCCAGCAGGGAGTCCCGCTGACTCCAGGCTGCATGCAGGTGCCTGCTTTGAAATGCACAATGGTGCGTCTACACTATGTTTTTCTTTCGAAAGAAGATATGCAAATTTGGTGCGAATTTGCATATCTTCTTCTGATCACTTTTTCGAAAGAGATTTTTCTCGAAAAACCAAGCAGTCTAGACACGGTTCTTTGGAAAAAAAAAAAAAACCAAACCCTTTTTTCGAAAGAACTTTCTTCCTCAAAAATTGAGGTTTACAGGGGGGTTCTTCTGAAAGAATAGTGTCTAGACTGCTTGTTTTATCCAAAAAACCTCTTTTGAAAAAGCGATCGGAAGAAGATATGCAAATTCGGCACAAATCTGCATATCTTCTTTCGAAAGAAAAACGTAGTCTAGATGTGTCCCAAGAGTCCCCGGGGGGAGGGGCGGGGGCTCATGTGCATTTCAAAGCAATGGAGGCTGGGGTCAGCGGGGACTCACAGTCCCACAGTGACCCCGGGCTCCATGCTATGGGATGCCCTGCCCTTTTGAATTGCGTGGAAGCGGCATTTTAAAGGGACAGCCAGCCACACATCTGATCCTGATCAGCTGTGCGCTGCCCCTTTGAAACTGCCGCTTCTGTGCGATTCAAAGGGGCAGGAGAGGAGTCCGGGTCAGCTGAGGACTGCCCAGCTGATCCCGGGCTCCTTGCGGCATTTCCCTGGAATCCAGGATCAGCTGGGGAGTCCCCAGCTGATCCCGAGTCCTGGGGAAATGCCGCAGGGAGCCCGGGATCAGCTGGAAAATCCCCAGGCTGACCCCAGGCTCCAGGGCTGCCCCTTTAAATCCTCCCAGAGGTGGTGTTTTAAAGGGGCAGCCGACCGTGCAGCTGCCACCAGTGGCGCTGCCACTTTGAAGTACCCCTTCCCTCCCCCTTGCTGCCTCTATTTTATTTTATAGAGGCCGCAAGGTGGGGGGGAATTGACTAGTCGACATTACTATCCGATAAGCAAATCTTACTGGATAGTCAACTAGTCTTTAACATCCTTAGTCAGGACTGGCTTTGTCCCCTTCTGCCAGCAACAGAGGGCACTCCAGTCATCCCCAATGGGTGTGGGTGAGGAGAAAAAAATCCAAACATCTGTGCACAGGGCACATGCACACCTACAGTGAAATGGAAAAGTACAATTACTCAAAGAAGAAACTCCTTTTCCTCAAACATTTCCCCACAGGCACTGTCCTTGTATATTCCGCAAACAAGTCATAGCATCAAGTTAGGCAGAAGACCATTATTGGCTTTCTGGGAAGAAAGCTCTGTGGAGTCGCATTTTCCTTACCTTTGTGTTGGTGCATGCTTTCCCCTTCTTATAGTCTTTGTGGCTGCCCCTCTTGTCTAACTTGGCCCAGAGGGCTTTAGCTTTCCAGTAGTTGAGTTTGGATTTGAGTTTATGATAGAAAGACCGATAGTCCTTGGGCTTCAGCTCTAGGTAGTCACAAAGCTCTTGGAAAGCTTTCAGAGTCCCCTTACAGGTTGTGGCCTGTACAAATCTGTCAAAGAGAACATGGGCTTGGTTCACCTTCTCATTCCCACTTTCTTCCATGCTTTCCACTCAACAGCTGCCCTAATTGGATGGGGGCAGCAGTGCTCTTCCAGTCTGGTGGCCTTCCTGATGTTGCTCTGCCCAGCCACACTCACTTCTAGCCCACAAGCATTATTAACCTAGAAAATAATGAGAGAAAGGTCACTGAACTTGCATTTACTCATGCATGTTTCCAGAGTTGACCACCTAAAGCAGTTTAACCTTTCCATATATAGTAAGACAATGGTCCTCAATGAGGCCAGTTTAATGTCACACGATTGGAGGGTTTCAGCCATGATGATAGAGATACAACATTCTAAAAAATTATTAGAACTATTTTCAAACAACTAAACATCTGATTTTTTTCAGACCATCAAATAATGAATGCTTTTTCTGATTCCTTCCCACACTCAAGGTTTTCCAAACATTTGATTATTTTGTGCTCCATAGTCAGAAGTTTGAAGTAAATTGGATAAAATTTGGTGAAAGCTGGCAGAGAGGAGGAGGCAGTGAAAAAATAAAAATAAAATAAAATCAGGCTTACAATTGTAATGAAAATCTAGAGATAACCATAACTGCGGAGAAATCAGTATCTCCATAACACAGCTGTGCTTACATCTAGCCCCTCTCACGAGCACCAGCACCATCAACATAAGGAAAAAATTGCAAGAGTTGGGATTCTTCAAGCAAAATAAATGCTGGTTCTTTCATTGAAAAAGAGACACACATCTGTACATACAGTACCCGGAAAAGAGGGAAGAGCATGTTGAAGGTGGTGCTATAGGGTGAAGAAGCCTCAAACACACTGAAGTTAAAAAGTGACTTAAGGAAAGTGATGGTGGCTACTGCACTCTAAAGCAACCAAATGATTGAGGAAGAAAAGATAATAATACCTAGCTCATTTCATCAGTAGAGCTCTCAGGCCCATACACAGAATATCAGTATCATTAGAATGAAAAAAGAAGCCTTTACTGTACCTGCTCCATCATATCAGGAATTTACTTTTCCCTGCCTGGCCTCTCTGTGGGTATTCTTCTTGTCTTAATTTCTTTTTGGGAACTGGGTATGATGGAGTGATTAGGATGCTGTATTAGCATCACTGTTAAATCTTTCCTTTAGTGGGTATAGCATTTTATATTAACTCATTAAAGGCACCTTTGCGGTTTTTGCTGAAAAAAAAAAAAAATACATTGTCTTTTATTTCTATCAAAAAATTCTTGTGAACACTGAGGGAAGAGTGCTGTTTGTAATGTGAGCACAAAATGGGTAAAGTCGCAGAGGAAACAGAAAGCACTGGCGCAGAATGTGGAAATTCAGCTCCTAGAATATGCCTGAAAATAGAGTTTTGCTTTAGTTTTTTTGGGTTGTTTGCATAGGGTGGGAAGAATGGCTGGGGGAAGGGAGGCAAGAGAAGTCTATGATAGAAAAGGAATCTGAGGATTCAGAATATGTTTTTTAAAGAAACCTTTCAGAATTCTCAGCAGAAAGAAAGAAGTTCAAATTTAAAGCTCATCTCTCTGCCCCGGATAGGTCATCGTTTTGGAGCAGTTTGTTTGGGCACGTTGCATCATATCCCAACATGACAGTGAATACTCAGTGCTGGGAATGGTGGAGTAGGCTGATACCCCATTACACAACACAGAATTATTTTTCGTTAGAGAGAAACAAGTTTTCACTTGCAGAATCCAGAGCATGAGGACAAGTTTACATGATACGGACTTCATTAGGGCAACTGTTTTAGTGCACTGGGCAAATATGAAGCTGTTTTTCTGATTGGTTGCCAGTAGTTATGGCTGTATCAGTAACATCCACTAAATGGCACGGAAAAAATTATCTTTATTTTTAATCTTAATTCCCATTTCACAATAGCTCTCCAAGCAGCAGCTATCAAGGCATACTTCTCAAGGGGTTGAAGTCTCTGTGCTTTAAGCAATGTTGCTTCCTTCTAGCACTAGGGATGTTAAAATTAGATTAATCAACTAATCGAAATTCCATCGACTATTTGCTTAGTCAATAAGGGCACTTCTGCTTTGAAATGTAGCAAAAGCCCTCTTGGCTGTTGCTACATTTCAACAGTGGAACTCACTGCTGCTCCCCATCCCCCTCCCACGGAGCTGGAGGGAATCAGCCTTTAAGCTTCTTCTTCCCCCACCCTTGCTGCCTGTTTCTGATAGAGGCAGCAAGGGGAGGGGGGGGGGGGAAGCTTTTTGCTTATCAGATAGCTGACTAGTTGCTTACATCCCTATCTAGCACTTCAACATAATGCTTGACAGGTTAGATTGTTTACTTCATTTATATCTATGTAATGCAAACAATTAGCTAACAGCTGCAAAGTACAACTTCTGTTTTGTGTTGTGTCTACTTGTCACTCACTATTACTCAAAGATCCTAACACTCAGTGTGATCCCTACATTAAATGCCATCCTGCCTTCCTATCACTTACAAAATGCTGCCCAGTAATGGAGTAATATAGAACAAGGGACATAACCCCCCCTGTAGGTAATGGCCATTTCACAGAGAAGTCCATTAGCCTACAGAGTGTTATTAATGCACCCAGATCCAAGCCACCACAGGATTCATTCCTTAATGCTGCCTATTTTTTTATTTTGCCAAACAAATGCAGCAGGACAATCTGTCAGTATAGTCTCCCTTGGGGTTAAACGCAACACTGCTTCAGTTCCAGGAATCTCTCTTTGCATTTAAGCTCTGCCAAGCCATGGCCTTCTTTTTTAGGTTTGTCTCATTATACAGCTTAACCAAAGTAGCATATTAACTATTGGGAAGCGGGGGTAAATACAGGACTCTTCACACTCCACTTTATGAAGGGCTATATTTAAGCCACTTATTCTTAAGGACAAATTCAGCTATTCTTCCTGCATGTAGGTCCACTAGATTTCCATTCACTTCCCATTTCCACAGTTTCTTGATGCAAAAAATGAAGCCCCTGAAATATGAGGGCAACAAGCCAGAGATCACAGGGACTACAGGTGCTAAAGCGAAGACAGGCAGAAGTATTTGCCAAGTTTCCAGGGTATAAGTATGTATCTCTGACTTTCTGCAAGTCGGCAGTATCCTGCATGTTTTGTCTCGAGGCAGCTGATTGCTGACTCAGAAGCTCTGCACATTCCTTGGCTAGTACACTAAAGTTTTGGGAAAGAAAGACAAAGCCCATGAAGTGCAAGCAGGGATTGGACTCATGTTTCTATTTACAACAATAGCCGAGGTTGTCCCTGACTTATGGCTGCCAACGAATTCAGGATCTCCTGCTCATGCCCAGGACAAAAGAAACCCACAAAAATAAAACATAATGAATGATTCCAGGTGGTGTTTCCTCCCTACAATTACCACAGAATGCTAATTTCAAAGATGCATAAACATTTGAACAGATGTGCAAATGGTAAGAGAATGAGTTGCCTGCAAAAGCCAGGATGGGAATGAGTTTAAGTCCAATTCAGCAAGTCAGAAGAGGTCTTGGAGGTGTGCTTTGAAGTTCAATCATGCAAGTGACTGGGAAAGCATTAGAGCAAATATTTTTCTTCAAAGGAATACTCATCTCTTCTGAGGTTCTTGCAATTTCATAACAAGCAAAAAAAGTTAAAGACAAGATTGGAATGCTGATTCTTTGGTCTTTATAGACATCAGCTTGAGACACCTCCCAGAACTTTCATTTCTCAACAAGCTAGGATCCTTTATATAATCCAGTACAAAAATGTTATTCCAAACAACCAAAAAGCTTTTTAATGCCAAGATTGTTTTATTTATTAAAGATTACATCAAAGAAATGCCCCCCTATGCAGAACATCCAACACAACCTAACCTACATGGGGATGTTTACTAGACCTTTTGGGTTGGAGGGCAAGACCAGCTATCAAGCTGTAAAATAAAATTCAAAATGGATTGCTTTATTGTTACAAAAAAACCATCTATTTTGCCCCTTATACAGACATGTTTAGGTATATGTGGTGCTACCTCATTGCATGGGGCTGGATTAAATGATCTTTTGAGGTTCCCTTCCAGTCCTACTTTTCAATTATTTGATAACTCTATATTCATTGTGTGAACTGCCCTGAAAAAAGAACTTCAAGTGTCCGAAAAATGGTTTGAGATGTTGCCTGGTTTCACTGCAGCAATTACCACTGCCCTGAACTTATGTAAAATGTTATAGTGCATTTTCCTACTGTATTATCCTGAGACTTGACAGAATCAGATTTTTATTTTTCATAATTCTCACAGATAATACAGATTTTATTTTTAATAATTTTTCATTTGTAATCAATTGCTGAAATTATGGGGCTTTCAGACACTTAATGAGAGTCTCTCAATTTTTCAATGAATGTTTTTCTTACTTTTCCTAGATGTAAATTTTGTTTATAATTGATGGAAATTTTTTTGTTTGTCTGTGACCATGCACTGTGAAACACACATTTACTGACACTAACTGATAAAAATCTAATGCTTCCAAGTCTTGTTATCCTGTAACCACAGAAGACGTTCCTACACCAAGAGTGCATCTAATGGGGACAAAGTCAAATGGACAGTCTATTACTTCTTCTACAGTGTCCCAAACAGCTGTGTGATGAATCAGGACTCCATTCAGCTGTCTGCAGCAAGGCAAAGTTGTTCAACTTAGTCACTGAAGTTTTTTTTTTTATTATTATTATTATTTCAGAGTTTACTTTAACCAATTTCAATGAGTCACAAAATGCTCACAATACAGGCTGCCCAGCAGCAGCATTTATCCATGGATGGATGGAAGACAGACAGAAAGACTGATATGATGCATCTGTTCACTTCCCCTCTCCTTATAAGATCACAAGGGAATAGTAGGCATGGAGAGCTGGACCCGTTTCAGGTGAAAAGGAATGAGCCCTACCTGAATGACCTGACATCTGTCATTTCATCCAATAAGTGCTGCACACGTTCACAAGGTCCAAAGATGCTGAGTTCCACTGATCCGTGCCTTCCCTGAGAGCAGAAATCCTCAACTAGGGTAAGAAAGGGCTCTGGTGGAACTGCCATTTTAAAATCAAGGCCAGTTTCTTGTTCTTAAAGGGCCTCACATCCTTGCACTGTCACCACACTTCAAAATAACCACAAGGTTTGCCAAATCAGTGGCACAACAGCAGAGAAATTTCATTTCCTAAGGAAGAAAATGCCTTTTGGAAGGAGGAGTGTGCTCCCTCAGTACAGAGAGGGGGAATGCCTAGCCAAACTGATCTTTGGAGTGTGGCAATCAACACACATTATATTCCAATAAGATGAAATGAGCAATACATCCTATATGAAACAGGATCTAAAAGTATAAGAACAACAGGCAAAATGAACATTCACAGTTTGACAGGCAGAATTCCTGCCTACTGCCCCATACCTTCCTGAGCTGAGTCCTGGGACCAGGGGAAAAAAACCCAACACCCTGATTGTTACAGTGAAAACATTAACACGAGATTTACATAGCACTCTTCAAATGTGGGTAAGCACTAATAAATCCATTTTATAGTTGTATAAATTACTGTAGAGAGTAAATAGCATGAAGCAACTCTATTACTGGTCCACTGTTCTGAGACAAACTTTATACCCAATTGATCTTAACATCTTAACTCCCTAGAGTAAACCACTGCATTCCTGATAGACTCCATACACTGCTGTGCATGAGACTTTGTGCATTCAGTTGCTCCCATACGGTGCCAGTTTCTGCCCAAACTTCCTGGGGCACCACTCCTCTTTCCTTTCAGACTTTTATTTCCCCAAAGATATGGGGCACTTCTGCCACTCCACTGCCCCTGCTAATTCACCACTAATACTACCCCTAATACTGCCATTTCTTCCCTTATTTCTGATCAACTGCCATGGGAACCTTTCTGCTCTGCTATTCCACTTCTCCAGCAGTCCCCATTTTTCAGTGTCATACCCTTCCCCCCAACCTCTGTCTGTTCCACTCTGGGGGCAGGCTGTGACTGCCAGAAGGGAGGGAAGTGCGGATGTTCCTCTGCACCCCACGGACCTCTGCACTAGTCTCATCATGCTGACAGAGGTTTCCCTAAAGACTACTTGTAACTTTTCTCAGTCTTATTCCTAATTGGCAGGGCTAGTACACCCCTTTTGAGATCAGTCTACAATCACGTCACACCACAGTAGGCAGAGAGATACAGAAATGTTTGACTTAAATATTGAATAATTTGACAGATTGGGACAGGTGAGTGTTTCTGAATGCAAATGCACTGAGGATGTCCCATCACTTAATTTCACAGGTAGATCCACTAAAATACAGTGCTATACTTAGATGGGAGATCCTACAAGGTGTACATTCCTAGAATTCCTCCACATTATCCTATAATTCAGTGATAGCTCTAGATTAGAGGAGGCTTCTAAAAAATGGCTGTAATAGACAATTTCATATGAAAAAAAAAATAATCTGTTCTCTTTGGGAGGACCCACCTGTCATTCCAGCAGAAGATCAGTATTTCCTGCACAGCAGGCATTTCAAACTTGGAACAACAAGAGACAGGATACAGATTAGCTATATCTCTGTGAAGCCAACATGATATACCACTGGGAGGGTATGCTTGTGGGGGAGAAGAGAGTTTAAAAAAAAACAACACCTAATTGAACACGGAGGAATGAAAAATTGTTCTGAACCTCAATAAAGAATGCAAAGGGCATACAGCCTGGAAACTATGGACAGCATATGGTATCTCAAGATATATGGTAATTGAGTCCCTGAGGACTGAATTTTCTACCAGCATCCTGATAAAAAAATATTCCAGGCTGCAGCTTGGCAACAGGTAATCAGAGGTTACATTATGTTATCATCTAGATCAGTGTTTCTCAATTTTATTTGGCCACGGAACCCTTTTAAACTCGAAAGAATTTTGTGTAACCCCTAATAAGTCTTATATATGGAGCTGAAAAAGTAGACCACAAATAAGTAAGGATAATATTAAACAAATGCTAAACAAGGTCATGAGATCAACATTTAGTTTAATTGCACATATTTAAAAAACAAAAATCACATTTAATGTGTACAAATTTTTTTTTTAATCATAAAATGTTACTGTAATGGAATTGTCTCACAGAACACTTATTTTCACTTCGTGGAACCCCATTTGGGAAACACTGATCTAGATAGCAAAAGTGCCTTAAAACAGCAAGTTAACTGGCTAACAAAAAAACCACATGGAATATAGTTTTAATACATGTAAAAGAAACTCAAAACCAGTGTGCACCTCTGTCAGAGATAAGAGGTGACCCAAGAAAGCCCAACAGCTATGGGCTTGTATCATGTGAATATGGCACATATACACTTTTTAAATTTTACTATGAAATTTAGAAACTTCTAACCTGGCATGGGGCCAGTTGGTGTGACGCACAAGCTTCTCTCTTGCCACACTCAGTTCTACCAGCATGCTTCAGTTCTACCCTGTAGCAACTCCACCTAACCCTGCCATATACATCTCCGCACAGACTGATAATTGCACAGAATTACACAGTCCGGACTGGGCTAATATCACCAAAACCACAGGTGCCAGCTTCCTCCAGGCCCCAGAGGTGCTCAATCCCACCGCTCTGCTGCAGGACTCACCTCCACCATGACCCAGCACTTCCCCTGCTCCACCCCACTTCTTTCTACCCAGCTCCGCCCCCTCCATCGAGCATGCCCCTCTTTCTCTTCCCCAAGCCAGCACCCCCAGCACTCTGTGAAACAGGTGATCACAGTTGGCAAGATGCACTGGGAGGAAGGGGAGAAGTTGATCAGCGGGGCCAAGAAGAGGCAGCTGGCTGCCGGTGATTGTTAAACACCCACTAATTTTTTTCTGTGGGTGCTCAGGGTTGGAGCTTCCACAGAGTTGGCGCCTATGACCAACCCATTTTCATCCTGGTCATCAAGAGATGTCTCAAGACAATAGGCAAGAAGCTCAAGCCAGTTCTACACTAGACATGGAAGGTTGAATTAAGGTACCCAACTCCAGCTACGTAAAATAGGTAGCTGGAGTTGGCTTGGTGAGGTCTTCACAGAGGGAGGCCAACAGGAGCAAATGCTCCTATTGGCTTCCCTTATTCCTCGCGACTGTGAGGAGCACCAGCGCTGACCAGAGCCGCCCTCAGCGTTGAATTTAGTGGGTCTTAACTAGAACCGCTACATCAAACGCCAGAAGATCAATCTCTAGTGCGGCAAGTGAAGATGTGGCCTCAGACACTGAGCCATCTGTCAGCCTTGGTAATCTTGTATTTCACTGTGACACTCCACAGATCTTTCTCAAACCTGAAGCACTCAATGACACAAGCTTTTGAGCTTCACAAAACAACAGTAGTCCAATAAAAGATACTACCTCATGCACTCATGTCTCTAATATCCTGGAACCAACACAGCAACAACACTGGATATCACAGAAAAGTGACAGTTTAGATTTTTTTTAAACTCTAAGGTGCACTCCCTAGCATGTTTTGGTGAATTCACTAGATTCTCAATAGCTAAATGTAATGTTCCAAACCACTTGCCCACAGAAGTACATAAATTGCTCATAGAAGAGTGAATTTTATAGCACTCAGTGCTGCTTCCAACTTTCCAACTATTCCTGGGACGGAGAAAATGCAGGCAACTCTCTGGAAGGAGTGGGTAGAAAAGGAACAAGCAGACAGAAGACACACACAGTTGTACTATGAGACTGATGATTTCCACACCACACCCACAAGTGATGAAAAGCAAGGGTGTCAGATATGGAGTCCATTGCTCTGAGCAGCTCAAATACATCACTTAAAAGAAACACCTCCTGTTTCTGTTATGGAAGACTAGATTTGGAAGGTAGGAGAATTTATAGGTTTGGAAATCTAAATTCCCTATTGCAGAACCAGCACAGCATTTGAGAGAGAAGCTGCCAAAGCAAACCGAACCAATCAGTGGGCATGACGGTTGTATAGATTTCTCTCTGCCCCACATAGCCACCTCATTTGAGCTTTGAATAAAAAGCAAAGAAACCCAACCATCTTCATAAAAAAAAAATTCTGGGAGTGCAGAGAACAATGGGTTAAAAAACGGACATGACTGTCAGTTAAACCATGTATAAAGATTAGGAGGTACATATCTCAGGAATCCCATTCACAATACATGGACCTCTATCACTTGAATCTCCTTTCAAAAATTAAGGACTAATATCTTTTCATGACAGCACCTCTAGAAAGGAAGACATATTGTTTAACCCTGTGGTGTCCAACACTCTAGCCACTAGTCACATGTGACTATTTGACCAGTTGAGTGTGTGTGGCTAGTTTGCTAGTTGAGAGTACGTGTGTAGTTGGCTTGAACAATGTGGCTATTTGACCGGTTGAGTGTGGGTAGTTCGCTACCATTGCGGCTACTGCTTTAGAACTGGGTGGACAACAGTCAACAGATTAAAGGGGAGTAAGCAGGGGGACTGATCCAGCCTGGCTGCAGCAGCCCTTCATACTTGCTGCTGGCTGGGGCTGCTCCAGCCCAGTGAAGCAACCCCTGTCCCCTACCAGTTAACCAGTTAAACATTCACATCTCTAGGACACTCTCCATCCTGCCTTTCTCTGCAATAACATACCACCTCCACCACCATAGCATCTCTGTTTAATATGCCATTAGCTTAGAACTATCTTAAGTTTGTATTATTAAACTACTTGCTTATTTATTTGAATTTTTACTCTTCATTAATAGGTGTGTGTGTCCTCATTTGAGTAAAGGGAAACATTTTTTAACACACACTAACAAACAAACACGTTAATTGACTGAAGAGCAATTCAAATAATCCAGCAACATAATATAACAGAAATTTGTCTCCTCACACAACCTCCAAAGTCTCATTTTATCACTACCCTGCTCTTCTCCTGAGTGAGCGAGATATAGTGAGCCTGGTAAGGGTGGGAATAGTGAGTGTATATAAAATATATATATATATATATATATATATATATATATATATATATGTTTTAAGTTTTTCCAGTTATAGACTAACTCGGCTATCCCTCTGAAGGGTGGGTGTAGTGAACCTGGCGTTTTATTCAGTGTGCCTTGGGTAAACAACAACATTTTGTCCATTATATTTCTAAGAAGTTTATGGAAAACTCGGCACTTGTTTCTCTGTAGTGTGACAAGATGGTGACAGTTCCCACACAGATAAGCATAAGTTAACACTTCACTGCTCTCTACAGGAGCAGTGACCTGGATTCTGTGGAGAGCTGACAGCTGAGTAGGACCAGGACTTCTGCCTGGACATGAAAGCCTCTATTTCATAGGTTAACAGCACTTGTGAATACCATTACTTTGCTTAAAAATAGCAACAGGGTTGTATGTTCCCCACTCAGCTGGACATTTGGCTCCCACTAGATACTGAAACCAGCTTCATTTGGCCAGATAACAACTCCTCTCAAGGCATTCAGTATGCCAAGATGCCTCTCTCAGCAAAGATGATGCCAAGTTCAATGTCTATAGCAAGTGAAAATCTCTTAGGAAATCAGTTTCAAAGGAAGGAGGCAGTGGTGAGGGTGTTATTTGCTCTCCTCCCCTGAGGCTTTGGCATGCACAGCTTCTGAAGTAAGGCAGCAACCATTTTTTCCAGAGGCAAGCATTGCTAATGTACTTGGATCCTGTGAGAGAAAAAAGGGTTGGTATTCATTAGTAAGAGGGGAGCAGAGGACACAGATTTATTCAACATAAATGTAAGGATGCCAATCAGCAAGGGTTACCACCTTTGAAATGCAAAAAAGTGCCCCCCCACATCTCAACCCCACTACCCCTCCCCTTTAGGGTTGCCAACATTCTAAATACACAACACACACTTTTCTTGCTCCCTTTTTAGGCTGACAATATGTCCTGATTTTTTCTGGGATAGTCCCGAATTTAAATACTCTGTCCCGGTGCCCCATCAAGTAGTGAAATGTCCAGCGGGACTTTCCATTTCACTACTTGATGGGGACACCAGCTTGCGGGAAGAAGCAAAAAAATGGTGCGGTGTCATTGCTCCTCGCATGGTGCAGCAGCCTCCTCCCCCTGTCCCCCAACAGGGCACGTAGGGCAGCGAAGCCAGCTTCCGGTGGCGTGCGGCCCCTCCCTCTCTCCCTGTGGGAACGCCTCTGCAGCACAGGGTCCTGGTCTGGTGGCACTGCCTCCTGCTTCTCCGGGCCACCTTGGAGCCCCAGCAGGAGCCGCGTGGAGCCCAGCTGAGGCACTGCGGGGCAGGGTGCGCTCGGGCTTGGCAGGTGCTGGGACTGGAGTTGGGACCACCCATGGTGCTATTTTTAGTACCATGGTCCAGGTCCCTGCAGGCAGCCCCAGCTCCAGCTGGAGTCAAGCAGCAGCCACACGAGGCGCGTTCCAGCCAGGGCAGCCTCACTGGAACAGGCCTCATATGCGGGCCTCGACTCCAGCTGGAGCCCTAGGAGCAGCTGGGGCCAGGGCTGAGGGGACTTCTGGGGCTGGACTGCGGTAATAAAAATAGCACTGCGGCCCCGGCTCCAGCCCCTGCAAACTGCTTTCCACGCAGAAGGCGGGGGAAAGAACAGGGGAAGAACTAAGGGGAAAGTGGGTGAGGAGAGAAAGGGGCTTGTGCTAAGGGGAGGGAGTGGCAGGGCAGAACCAAGGGGCTGGGGGGAGGAGAAAAAAATTCCAGGGGGCCAAGAAGAGACAATGAGGAAAAGGGCAAGAGGGGGGATAGGAGGGAAGGTGTCAGTGCGGGGTGGGAGAAGAAATAAGGGGTTCAGTGTGTGAGAAAGGGCTGGGAGTTGGGGTGTGGGTTCCATGAGGGAGTTTTGGTGCACGAGGGGACTCAAGCCTGGGACAGGGTTTGGGCTGCAGGAGGGGGTTCAGGATGGGGGCTCTGAGTGGCACTTACCCTGGCTTTGACGAAGCAGACGCCAGGACTCTAGACACAGGGCAGCTCCATGCGCTGCCCTTCCATCTGCAGGCACCAACTCCACAGCATCTATTGGTTGTGGTTCCCAGGCAATAGGAGTTGTATAACTGGCACTCAGTTTGGGGGCAGTGCACAGAGCCTCCCTGCACATGGGGGCTGCAGGGACGTGACAGCCACTTCCAGGAGCCATGCAGAACCAGGGCAGGTAGGGAGTCTGCATTAGCACTGGGCCCCCACTGTACCTCCAACCAGACTTAACGAACTAGTCAGCAGAGCTGACTGGAACCCCCAGAGTCCCTTTCTGACTGAGCATTCCTTCTGAAAACTGAACACATGGCAACCCTACTTCCATCATTCAAACATGACTCAAACCCTCTCTTACACATCTGCAGTGCACTTGCATGTTAGTGGGCAGATATCTGCTGTATTCTCAACTGCTTTGATCTCTTATTGCTTGTATTGTGGAAGTGGGAAAAATAGCAACATCTTTAGCAGGACACAAACTTAACATTAGTTACCCCAGTGTATAGGGATAATGCAAATGTTTAGATCCATGTAAAAAAACCTCATCAGATTGAATTATTTTTTCTGGCAACTTGCAAATTGATTAAAAAACTAGCCAGGTGGTAGCCATACAATCAGCAGTATCTGTGTCTACTGGCAGGAATACAAGAAGTTTCTGTCATTGCTTTTCACCCTCAGGATTTTTCTATCTTCCCTTTCTAAGTAAATCCTCATTTGGAAAAAGGCCAACAAGAAATGACTTTCCTTTAAGGATCTCTCAGGGGTTAGGTCAGGCCTGCACAACATGCAGCCCGCAGGGGCTCACTGTGTGGCCCGTGATGACTATGGGTGGCGCGGCCCCATCCGATCCACCGGGAGGAGGAGCAGAGCGCTGCTGGAGGGGCGGGGGGGAGGCTGGCGCCACGAGGCGGGGCACGAGCCTGAGGGCAGGACGCCAGCAGACGCCAAGACGCTGGTGTGACGTGGCATTGTGACATCACGGCCGGCGACTGCCGGATTCAAAAAGGCTCCGGCAGCCTCGCAAACTGGAAGGCAGAAGCCAGGTAGGGGAGGGGAAGGGCTTATGCTAAGCGGAGGGGGGCAGGTCAGGAGAAAGGGGAAGGCACAAGGGACAGGGTGCAGGAGAGAGAAATGCCAGGGGGCCAAGTGGAGACAGTGAGGAAAAGGGCAGGACGGGAGGTGTCAGTGGGAGGGGGGGACAGGGTGATGCTGGGAGAGGAGAGGTAAGGGCATTGGGAGCCATATGTTGTGCAGGCCTGATTTAATTGAAAACTTCTTAATAAAGTATCACCGCCCCTCCCCCCCCAACCTACCCTTGAGGCTAGGGTTGCCAGGTGTCCGGTTTTGTATCGGACAGTCCTGTATTTGCGCTCTCTGCCCGGCTGGGCACTGGATGGAAGCCTGGTGGCACCTCCTGTGGTTGCGTGCTGAAGCTGGGCGGTGCGGGTTTTTTTTTTGTATGCCCAACACACGTGTTCTTTTTTTTTTTTTTGCTCGACAAAAATGTTTAGCCCACGTGTTCGGTATTTTTTGGGAGAGCATCTGGCAACCCTACTTGTGGCCCGCAGCTGTTTTCTTTGGAGTAATATGGCCCTCGCCACTTTCCAAGTTGTGCAGGCCGGGGTTAGGTTACCACCACCTGGTCAGTATTTGACCGAGCTGGCCAGTTTACTTATGGATTTACCAGTTGCCAGAAAAATAATTTACTTTGTCACATTTTTAAACATAGGTCTAAAGATTTGTATTATCATCATAATAGACTGACATAAGCTAGTGTTAAAAGTTTTGGTGTCCAGCTAAAGATGCTGCAGTGCTCCTACTTCTGCAGTTAAGTGACAACAGATCAAAACTGTTGAAAATAGAGCAGCTGTCTACCCACAAACACACAAGCGCACCATGGATGTGTGAGCGAGAGGCTTTGAGTCACGTGAGTAAGGAAATGTACAAAGTTACCAATCTAAGCTACTGGTGGTTCTCTCTAAATCTGTGGTTCTCAACCTATTTACCATTATGGGGTGTTACACAGGCCACATACACAAAACATATGCACTATCTGGATAGTCCTCAAGACACCACTTGGTCCGCAGCTGAGTGCTGAGTTGCAAGCAGCTCATGGGCTGTGGTTTGAGAACAACTGCTCTAGATACTATACATGACTGTTGAAGGGGAGATGGCTGTGTTGCCTTATAGTTGTGGTTGCAGCAGGCTTGCTTTATGGGAGGGAGTGTTGGGTTTTTTGCATTTCAAAGGTAGTAAGCCTACTCAGGGGTGCAGGGAAATCCTTACAGAGCTTCTTGGAGTTCAGGTATAGACGGCTTCTACATGCACTGCTCTTTCATAACAGAGTAAATTTCAAGGAGAGACTGTAACATGAGCAGAAGGAAATCCAAGAGCACAATCATTTCCACTAGATAAGTAGGGATGTTAAAATGTATTTATTCAAGTTAACGTGTAACCGCTGAAAATTTCAGCAGGTTCATGGTGTACTGAGCAAGGGTGGCCGCTCACTGACCCCAAGAGGGGGAAGAACCCCTCTCCAAGCCCGGGTGGGCCAAGCTGGATCTCGCCCCTTTAACTCCCCGGAAGCCAAGGGGCAGGACAGGTAGGATAAAAGCCCAGCCCAGAAGCTCAATAAGGTCTGGGCGCCGGAGGAAGCAGAGGCCTGCCCTAAGCTCCCAAGCCAGGAGGGCCCTGAGGACCTTGCAGAGGCTGAGGATTGGCCCGGGACCGCTGGGCCCCTGCTCTGAAGAGGAGATCTTCCTTACCCTGCCAGAGGGTGCAGACTATGACAACCCCAAGAACTGGCAACCCATGTGGAGCCAGGACGATGCTGGGGGAAGGGGCGAAGAGTCAGAAAGGTGGCCCTGGGGAAGCCGACGACTATCAGGCTGATCTTATACAACTTTAGAGTATGTCAGCATGTTGTGGGCCAGACCCTGCTGACCCCAGTGGCAGCCAGGGCTGCCACTGCTACTGCTAGGGTCCTGGGCCAGGATGCAGTGGAGTAGGGAGGGCCCGTGTCCCCTCTGCCACCCCACATACGGGGTGGCAGTCTCCCCCTCCTCTTTCCTCCCTGGGGAACTGCATTTGTGTTGCTGCCCCGCCCTGAACCAGGGCCTGGGCTTACCAGTTGTCAAACTACTATTTGTTTGTCTTTGTTTGCCGGGCCCATCCTGTATTACCAGCCAGGGGTTTAAAGGGGACCGCTGGGCATTTATTAATAGGCCGGAGCGCTGGTCTAGGGCCCAGGACTAAGACAGCCAGCTTGCACATGGTTAAACGTGGGCGGGCAGGCAGCTTGTGAGACAGAGACAGCAGCATGAGGGGGGAGGCAGCTCTGCGGGAGCTAGTCCATGCGGGACGCTAACTCCAAAGCTGGCTCCTCATGCGCACTGGCTCTCTCCCGGCCCTCCACACTGCTGCCTCTGACACAGATAGCAGCACAGAGAATAGGGCTGCGTGTAACCATGCACATTAGCCAACGAGTCCAGGCTTATCAGTTAACCGTATACATGGTTACACTTTCACATCCCTATAGATAAGGGGGAAAAAAACTGATTTGAAGGCATTGAGGCATGATTGCTGAGTCTCTTAAATATCCCTTCCCATACAGGCAGAGTAACCCCGAAAATTTAGGATGGGAGACAACATATTTTAGCCTGTAATAGGTCTGCTTCTCTTTTGGCTCTTTCCTTCAAACACAAACATCAAATTCCAGCCATGGAAAAGAGCACACATTCATGAAAAGAAAAATCAGTCTGTTCCAATTGGGCCATACTGAGTCACATGAATCACTACGAAAGCTCATGATACCATCTACATGTTTTGTTAGTCTATAAAGTGCTACCAGACCATTTGGGGTTTGTTTGTTTTTTTCCTGTAACAGACTAACTCTCGGCTACCTCCTGAAGCTACTAGCAGCATGAAGTCTATGTTAAACTGGCAGTATGCCATGTTGTTAGCTCTTCCCTGATTAGCATGTTCTGGTGCATAAGAAATAAGTGTCCTATTTGGAGTCTCTCATCTCTTCTATCTTAGACTGTTTGAAGAAGTCAGCAAACCTGTCTGTGTGGGAACAGTAGATAAGAATGGGTCAAAATGCAGATCCAAGAGCCAAATAAATATGACCTTCTAACACAGCAGCACAATACCCACTGCAGCAGCAAGATTTGTATTTCTACCCCCCTGCACAGACTATGTTTAGTGTAACGGCTGAAAATGATAGGGAGGACGTGGGCTCAACTCAAAGCAATGAGAAGGTCACATCACCCAAAAAAGGAAAGTAGAAGAGTCAAAATGGGCAGGTCATTTTCTGTTGCTTATGTTCATGTAACCAAGCTCTTCCCTTCTCTCCTGGATACAAGGTGGACTGTTTATTCCCAAGCCTTGTACCTGAAGCCGCAATAAAACAAAGCTTAATCCATGAAGATAAAAACATTCAAGAATGTCTGACAGCAGACAGAATAAGGCGCATGCGCGCACACACAAACACACACACTTCTGCCAGCAAGAGCTATAAATACATTGTAAACACACTATCATTTTGAGGTCAACCCTCCAAACAAAAGCAAGGACTAGATCAAGGCAAGGACTGGTTTCAATGGAACCGAATTAAAACAACTACCTCTCTCCTGAAATGGCACCAGAATACCTTCCATGCATACTGACTTTGGGGTGAATTGTAATGCTTGTAAACCAAAGTTGCATTATTAAAATAACCTTCCAAATTGTTGCTGTGGGAGTTAGGAGTCATCTCATGCTACTAAGAGCACGTCTCGACTACGTTTTAATTTCAAATGAGGATATGCAAATTCTGCGGGAATTTGCATATCTTCTTCCGATCACATTTTCAAAAGAGGATCTTTTGAAAGTGAAAGTAGTCTGGACGCGGTTTTTCCCCCACAAAAAAACCCTTTTTCGAAAAAACTGCTCTTCCTTTTTAAAAAAAAAAAAAAAAAAAAGGTTTACGCAGTTTTTCGAAGAAGGGTTGTTGTTTTATTAAAAAAACCCACGTTCAGACTACTTTCACTTTTGAAAGATCCTCTTTTGAAAATGCAATCGGAAGAAGATATGCAAATTCCCACAGAATTTGTATATCCTCTTTCGAAATTAAAACATAGTATAGATGTGCCCTAAGTGACATGAAGGGACTGGCAGAGGTAATAGGGGGAAATGACTGGGACCCACAGCAAACAGCTATTCAGATGTCAAATTAACTGCAAGATTTTTAAATAGACAGTTCTAAACAGCCCAAACCAGAGATTATTCTGTTACTCTCCGTGCCATCAGTGTTGCAAGACAGTGAGGAAATGTCCCACTGCTGCAGAATATAAACAGAAGGGATGATTTATCTGAAAACCGAGTACTTAGAATATTATCTCTCTTCAAAACTCCGCTGTATAGGCCTTGCAAGGCACTGACCAAGACCCAAACAGAATGACCTGCAGAGGCAAATCATTAAGAACTTTTGGTTCAATTTTGGTGTAAGTTAATAGCAGCTTGGTAACATGACGTCTTAAAATACCTAAATAAATCCAGTCTTGCAACATAGAATGGTTCATGGAAGTTACGTTCATCACTGGGTTGGGAGGCTGATTCTGGTTAATAATTAAGGGCAGAAAGCTATTGTACCTTCCCCAGGTGTTTAATTTGCTGGAGGAAGGAAGGAAGGAAGATATTGCTTACAGGGAAATTGTGCGGAGGAAGCATTATTGCAAAAGCAAGCAGCAAGTTAAGTAGGAAAGCTGACTTTGCAGACAGTATAAAAGGAAAATACTACCACATCTAATGGAAATACACAATACACACTAGTGGGGAAAAGACCTGTTACTGTGATTGAAAAAACTGTACTAGGAAAGATTTCTTTGCTAGAAGGGGAGTCCCTACAATGAACTGCGACAGGCTTGGCTGCAATGCCCTCTTGGGAACGTAACCAATTATTTTGAAAAAAACGAGTAGTCCTGTATCACCTTAGAGACTAACAAATATAGGTAGAGAGATAGTATCATGAGCTTTTGTGAGCACAATCAACTTCTTCAGATGAGAAAAGCAAAAGGGAGGAAACCCCCCCCCCAAAAAATTAAAGCAGGAAAAGAAGGAAGGGAGAGGATACATTATACGTATTTTTGTTATCTCTAAGGTGCTACAGGATCATTCTTTAAGTTAACAGACTAACACCACTACCCATCTGAGACAATTATTCTGAAGCTTGCGGTATTGCATGCATTCAGTTCGCTAGCTGGAACAAAAAGTTACAGATTCTGTTTTAAGGGGGCTCAGAACCCAGTAAAGGAATTGGACAAGACTTGTCTATATTTAACTGGTAAATAGCCTTTCCACTCTGAAAACATGACTGTTACCCACATGGTAGTCAAGTCTGACCATAAAATGGCTATTGTCTTACAGAAGCTGTTGCAGTGAAATCATACTACTTTATGTTGTTCTGTACATGTTTGTATTTTGAGTACAGCCACTCCCCGACTTACGACCACACCGACTTACGACCATCTGTACTTACGACCACCCTCCCATTAACCCCATTATAATATTTTTAGAGTTGAGAACCATATAGGTCAAGTTTTTCAAACAGCGCCGGCAGTGCGTTTAAGGATATTGCCAACTTACGACCAAATCGAGTTACGACCAGGTGTTCCGAACGTAACCTGTTCGTAAATTGGGGACTGCCTGTAGTCAGGTCATGATTTTGGAAGAAGCCTCTTTATGAAAATGTAATATAAAATTTTAGACATACAAAAACAAAACATGACTATTATCCTATGGCTGTGTCTACATTGGCATGATTTTGCGCAAAAGCACCCGCTTCTGCGCAAAAACATGCTGCCTGTCTACACTGGCGGGGAGTTCTTGCGCAAGAACACTGACGTTCTAATGTGTGAAATCAGTGCTTCTTGCGCAAGAACTATGATGCTCCCGCTCAGGAACAAGCCCTCTTGCGCAACTCTTCTTGCGCAAGAGGCCAGTGTAGACAGGCAACATGAATTTCTTGCGCAAGAAAGCCCGATGGCTAAAATGGCCATCGAAGAGAGCGTCTACACTGGCACGGATGCTTTTGCGCAAAAGCACGTCTCTTGCGCAAAGGCACATGCCAGTGTAGACGCTTTCTTGCGCAAATACTTTAACGCAAAAACGCTTGCGTTAAAAGTATTTGCGCAAAATCTTGCCAATGTAGATGTAGCCTATGTGTTTAGAAGCCAGTTATATCCACCCCAACACTCATTCTCAGGATTATGAAAACTACCACTAACTCTTTATGAAGTATGTGGAACTTGACCTAGTCCAGCTGTGAATGACACACTGTCATCCAGAAGAATGTGAGGAAGGCCTGGGACTGTTTGTTTCTCTAAAACAAATTTGATTTTTCCCCATAGGTGTAGTTCTACTAACAGTACTGGTATATGGATAGTTGAGGTGCAGTGAACATTGTCAGGAACTGTATTCACACCAAAGCTTGGCACAAAACATCTGAAGTAAGGTTTTTTGTTGGGGGGGGGGGGGGGGAGGAAGCTGGACAAAGTCTGAGCCATGGTTTGGGTGTTCCTTTACATTTTCAAATGTAAGAATTTTGATTACGATGTTAGTTTTTGCTTGTGTAATTTAAATGTCTTGTATTGAACTCTGGCAAGTTTATAATTTAGTCTTACTGCTTTGGGTATAAAGAAGGAGCACTAGTTTGAATTTATAGTTGGCTTGTTTCAAAACCAGCATTTTTGTATCTGCCACCAGGACAATGTCCAGTGCCAACTTAGCACAGAACTCAAAAATTCAATCCCTTTCTCACCCTAAGAGATAGCTAGCCCCAAAAACCACCAAATATTTGTAAGAGACAATTAATGATTACAACCCATCACCATGAAGCCTTTGGAAAGAAGGGAAACATTTAATTTTTAAATTTTGATTGTTTGCTTACTACTACTAAATTCAGACAAATTATAAGACTTCCAAGAGGTGTTGAAGCTGAGCTCAATCACTTTTAATAAGAAAAACCCTAAAAAACACTGTTTATAAACATTTCATAGTTTACATTATAACACAAAACATGCTTCAGTGGGAGATCAAAATGAGCCAAGCAGCCTATCAACAGTCACAGGATACAGCTTATGGATCATTATGACCACGTAATACTAGTATGAATGCTCATTTAACAAAACTTAAGAAAATTTACTAATTAATGCTTTTTTTTGTAATTTTGAGGCTAGCAACTGAACATAGATTGAAATCAAGATGACAAACAACAGTATAATACAGGGAACAAAGAGAAGCTTGCAAGGTTTCATGAATTACATCTAGCAGCAGCAACTCTGCTTGTATAGAATATTTTACTCAATATCCAACCTTGTCTTTTCAGACTACCAAGACAATGCTGGTGCAGATAGCAGTTTCTATTATGGTGATACAAAGAACTTAACAGATATCAATTAGTTTTCTTTAATCTTAGAACTTAAATAGTAACAACTTTCAATCTGGACTTGATTTGAACTGTGACCTAGAGATGAAAAGCTCTATTTTTCATTATTAATGCTTGAGTCACCTTAGGGCTGGTGTACACGCTATAAGTAGAACTAAGCTACATGGCTTCAGTGACTTAGGTCAACTTACAGTGGTGTCTATACCATGCTATGTGAATGAGAGACACTCTCCCATGGACTTAGTGCGTCTTCACCAGACCCACTACATTGACAGCATAGTATCAATCACAGCACTGCCTATTTAGCTAGTAGTGTAGACATGGTCTTCAGGAGCTCCATATTAAACTCTTCCAAAATACTTCATTGTGACAAAAGATATTTTGGCCTTGGAAAGGGTTCAGAAAAGGGCAACTAAAATGATTAGGGGTTTGGAACGAGTCCCATATGAGGAGAGGTTAAAGCGACTGGGACTTTTCAGTTTAGAAAAGAGGAGACTGAGGGGGGATATGATAGAGGTGTATAAAATCATGAGTGGTGTGGAGAGGGCGATAAAGAAAAGTTATTTATTAGTTCCTAAATAGAAGAACTAGAGGACACCAAATGAAATTAATGGGTAGCAGGTTTAAAACTAATAAAAGAAAGTTCTTCTTCACACAGCATGTAGTCAGCCTGTGGGACTGCTTGCCAGAGGAGGCTGTGAAGGCTGGGACTATAACAGAGTTTAAAGAGAAGCTAGATAATTTCATGGAGGTTAGGTCCATAAAAGGCTATTAGCCAGGATAAAATGGTGTCCTTGGCCTCTGTTTGTCAGAGGCTGGAGAGGGATGGCAGGAGACAAATTGCTTGATCATTGTCTTCGGTCCACCCCCTCTGGGGCACCTGGTGCTGGCCACTGTCGGCAGACAGGATACTGGGCTAGATGGACCTTTGGTCTGACCCGGTACGGCCGTTCTTATGTGACAGTTACTCAATGTCACTCTATGGCAACATGAAGAGAACATAATGGATTTTGCTTCCTCTCCCTTAGAGTATATTAAATATTTTAACTTTACAAATGCCCAAGTTACTAAATCTACTGTTTTTAAAAAATGGGGAGCAAATCTAAGGTCAAACAACTAATTTTAAAGCAATGTGTAAAACAGAGGTGGGAATATTTAATATCTTTCTTTAATCTCAAAACTAGTAAATGGGACCTATTTTCTCCCCTCTCACAAAGCTAGAAGTGACTACATATATTTTAAATAAGCAGCTCCTGGATTTCACCACATTTTTCTGCAGTTCTGTGGCTCCAATTGATTTATTAGTGGATAATGATACTGCTTAGACTAGAGGAACTCTGCTGCCTCTGTGGTCAGAAACACTAAGCCACATAACTCTCCTTACATTTACATTAATGCACTTGATTGACAGCAAGAACACACACAGGGAAAGCCCTCAGGATTTTCCTTACAAGCTTTTAAAGAATGGGTGGGCCACAAGCAATTAAATGGTATGTGCCGCCAATTCCCAAAATGTGGTGAGATTTGAAAATATTTAAGTGACGTTGTCTTTTTTAATTTAGAATAAAGTATTTCAAATGGTGTTTTTCAGAAATTCCAATGAAGGAATTAAAAACAAAATCTTTTCCACAACTCAGTTGTTTCAATATCAGTGCACTGGGACTTAAAATTGAATAAAAACTGAAGTAAATAAAACTGGAGCTGCTCCCTGTTTTTCTCTTTTTGGACAATGAAAAGAATAAATAAGAAGTGTAATCAGTGGAAAAAGTTTTTTAAGCCTTTTAATTTTACTGATTTCAAGAGCAAGGGAAACATTACTAAGGAAATTTGCTTTCTAAAAATGATTTGTTACCTTGTATGTCCTTTTAAGGAACACACATGAATACTCTTTTTATTTTAAGTTTTACTCCTCAGGGTATTCTGCCCCAAAAAAAGAAGAGGTTACTTACCTCGTAACTGTAGTTCTTCGAGATGTGTTGCTCATGTCCATTCTGATTAGGTGTACGCGTGCCGCGTGCACAGATTCCGGAGCTTTTTTCCCTTAGCAATATCCATAGGGCCAGCAGGGAGCCCCCTGGAGTGGCGCCGGTATACCGGTGCATATATACCCCTGCTGGCCCCTTCACCCCCTCAGTTCCTTCTTGCCGGCTCCTTCCGACATGGGGAGGCGGGTGGGATGCAGAATGGACATGAGCAACACATCTCGAAGAACTACAGTTACGAGGTAAGTAACCTCTTCTTCTTCTTCGAGTGCTTGCTCATGTCCATTCTGATTAGGTGAATCCCTAGCCGTATCCCCCCTCTGGAGGCGGGGTCGGAAGGTGACTAACTATGCAATTATCCTTCCACAGATCTCAGAACTGCCCTCCCAATGGCAGCATCCTCCCTGGCCAGTTGCATAATCGCATAATGCTCCGCAAAGGTATGCACCGACGACCATGTCACTGCCCTGCAGATTTCCAAGATTGGCACATGAGCTAGGAACGCCGCCGATGTCGCCTGAGCTCTCTCGTGGAATGGGCCGTTATGCGCGGTGGTGACCTACCCGCACCCTCGTAGCATAGCCGAATGCAGGAAGTAATCCACGAGGATATACGCTGCGCTGAGACTGGCAACCCTTTCATTCTTTCTGCCACTGAAATAAACAATTGAGGTGATCTACGAAACCCTCGCGTCCTGTCTATGTAAAAAGCCAATGCCCTCCTAACATCCAGGCAGTGCAAAGCCTGTTCCCTGGGTGAAGCATGTGGCTTGGGGTAAAAGACCGGTAGGTAAATATCCTGGGAGAGGTGGAAGTGCGAGACAACCTTGGGTAGAAACCCTGGGTGTGGACGCAACCTCACCTTGTCTTTAAAGAACACCATGTAGGGCGGTTCTGAAGTCAGTGCTCTAAGCTCTGACACCCTCCTGGCCGAGGTAACGGCCACTAGGAAAGTTACCTTGTAAGACAAGTGCTTCAGAGAGCACGATGCCAGAGGCTCGAATAGCGGTTTCATAAGGGCAGTCAGGACCAGGTTAAGGTCCCAAGGCGGGACCGGCGGTCTCTCATATGGCATCATCCTGTCAATTCCCTTCAGAAACCTTTTAACCATAGTATTAGCAAAGATGGACCTCTGACCCTCCCTGTGGTGAAAAGCCGCTATAGCCGCCAGGTGTACCCTCAGGGAGGCTGTGGCCAGGCCTCGCTCCCGCAAGTGGAGGAGGTACTCCAGGACAGTCGGGACCGCTCCTTCACCAGGAGCGAGCGCTCTGGCCCCTAGCCATGAGGTGAATCTCTTCCATTTAGCCTCGTAAAGAGCTCTAGTGGACGGCTTTCTACTTTCTAACAGCACCTCCTGGACTCCTCTGGAGCAGGCTCGCTCCGTAACCGAGAGCCACTGAGGAACCACGCCGCTAGGTGCAGGGATGACAGGCTCGGGTGGAGTGCTACTCCGGCCTCACAGCTCTGCGTGATTAAGTCCAGCACGAGAGGTAGCCTGACTGGTCCCTCCACAGTTAGCTCTAACAGGGTGGTGAACCAGTGTTGGCGAGGCCACACTGGCGCTATCAGGATGGCCTGGGCCCCGAACCTCTGCACTCTGATTAGCGTCTCGTGGATCAGGGGAAACGGAGGGAAGGCATAGAGTAGACCCCCGGGCCACCTGATCTGTAGCGCATCGCCCCGAGAACCCAGACCGTGACCCATGTACGAGCAGTATTCCCGGCACTTGGCATTGCTCAGTGTCGCAAACAGGTCCAGACAGGGAAATCCCCACCTCTGGAAGACCTCGTGAAGTATGTCTCGCCTTAGCACCCACTCGTGTGCCTGAATCGAACGGCTGAGCCTGTCCGCTAGCCCATTCCTGGTCCCCGGGAGGTGAGATGCCTCTAGGCAAATGCCGCGGGCTACACACATTTCCCACAGTTCTAGGGCTTCCCGGCACAGGGGAGAGGAACGCGCCCCGCCCTGCTTGTTGATATAATACATGGCCATAGTGTTGTCTGTCAACACCGCCACCACCCTGTTCTGTAAGTGGGGAAGGAATGCCCTGCAGGCCAGCCTGACCGCCCTGAGCTCCTTGATATTTATATGGAGGGGAACTTCCCCTGGCAACCACATACCTTGCGTCCTGAGGCTGCCCAGGTGCGCTCCCCATCCCACGTCCGAAGCGTCTGTGACCAGTCGCACCGACGGGGACGCTCTGGTGAATCGGACTCCTGCACACACCGTGCCCTCGTCCTTCCACCAGTCTAGCGAGCGTAGGATCTCCTGAGGTATAGTCACCACCGCATCCAGTGGCGACCTTAGAGGGTTGCGTGCTACTTTGAGCCAACCCTGCAATGGGCGCATGCGCAGCCTGGCGTACTGGACCACATAAGTACATGCCGCCATGTGACCTAGGAGCCTCATACAGGTCCTTGCCGTCGTAGTAGGAAATTCCTGTAGCTCCACTACCAACGAGCGGATAGCAAGGAATCTGTCCCTCGGAAGAGACGCCTTTCCGCGGGCGAGTCTAGATGGGCCCCTACGAAGTCTATCACCTGCGTGGGGTCTAATGAGGATTTGGCGTCATTTATGAGTAGGCCGAGGCTCCCGAACAATGCCCTCGCTCGTGTGACATGATCTAGCACCTGTTCTCGAGAAGTGCCCCTTATCAGCCAATCGTCCAGGTATGGAAACACTTGGACCCTGTGCCGCCGCAGGAACGCAGCTACCACCGTCATACATTTGGTAAACACCCTCGGGGCTGTACACAGCCCAAATGGGAGGACTGTAAACTGGAAATGATCCCGTCCCACCACGAACCTTAGGAACTTTCTGTGACTCGGGAATATCGAAATGTGGAAGTACGCGTCTTTGAGATCGAGAGCAGCGTACCAGTCCCCTGTTGGAGCGATGGGATGATGCAAGCCAGCCACCATCCTGAACTTTGCTTTTCTTACGAAGGCGTTCAGGTTTCAGAGGTCTAATATGGGACGCATGCCCCCTTCGCTTGGGTACCAGGAAATAGAGGAGAAACCCTTTCCCCTCATCTCTGGGGGCACTCTTTCTATAGCCCCTAGCGCCAGCAGGTTGGACACCTCCTGCCGGAGAAGTGTCTCGTGAGAGGGGTCCCTGAAAAGGGACAGGGAGGGGGTGGGGGCAGGGTAGGAAAGGAAGGGGATAGTATACCCCTGCTTTACCAGGTCTAGAACCCAGCAGTCCGACGTGATCTTTACCCATTCCTGGTAAAAAAGGGAGAGACGGTCCCCAAAGGGTGGATGGATAGGTGCGACTGGTACTCTGCTCTCCGGCGTACCTTCAAAATGAAGGCTTAGTCTGGCAGCCAGGTGACGGCCCAGCGCCTCTCTCGGAGTCCGACCGAGGGCCTCTACGCCTACCTCTAAAGAAGTCGGGGCGGCTATTTTGGCGGCCCCTTCTACGGCCCCTATCAGTGTTTTGCCCCCGTTGAAAGGGCCTGGGATAGTTTCTAGCCTGGAGGGAACACCTCTGGGGGGCCGGGGTGTGTATCCCTAACGACTTCAGTGTCGCTCTCGAGTCCTTCAAACTATGAAGCTTGGAGTCAGTCTGCTCTGAAAACAGGCCCGACCCTTCGAAAGGTAGGTCCTGGATAGTGGTCTGCACCTCGGACGGGATACCTGACACTTGTAGCCATGCACTACGCCTCATGACCACTCCAGTGGCCATAGTGCGGGAAGCCGAATCGGCCGCGTCCAGAGCCGCCTGGAGGGATGTAAGCGCCACTGCCTTGCCCTCCTCCATCATGGCCCCGAACTCTTGTCAGGATTCAGGGGGAAGCTTGTTGCCAAATTTTTGCATTGACGCCCACGTGTTAAAGGCATAGCGCCCCAGCATCACTTGCTGGTTTGCTATACGCAGCTGAAGGCCCCCAGTGGCGTAGGCTTTCCGGCCAAGTAAGTCGTTTCTTGGGCTCTTTCGCCTTTGGGGTGGGGCCCGGGGGCCCTTGACGCTCCTTCTGTCCCGTGGCCTGCACTACTATCGACCCCGGGGCTGGATGGTTAAAAAGATGCTCGTGCCCCACTTGAGGCACGTAGTACCACCTCTCCACACCTTTCTGGGTTGGCGCGATGGAGGCCGGTGTCTGCCACAGGGTCTTTGACAGCTTGTCCACCGTCTTATTCAGCGGGAGTGCCACTCGCCCAGGGCCCGCTGCCGTCAGAATGTCCACCATAGGGTCTTGGTCCTCGTGGACCTCCTCGTGCTGGACCGCTAGGTTAACTGCCAACCTACGGAGCAGCTCCTGGTGCGCCCTTGCGTCCATTGAAGGGGGCTGAGGTGCAGAGTCCGCCAGAGCCTCGTCCGGCGATGACAATGAGGACTCTCTCGGAAGGACCACCTCTTCCCCACCGGGCTGCGCCTCCGATTCCTTTCCAGAGGAAATGTCCATCTGGGTCGGGCCCGGCTGGACCGTGGCCTCCTGTCCTTGGCCAACTACATGAGGCCTAGGCATTGTCGCCGTAGGCAGGCTCTCCTCAGGCAGAGGGGCTCTTAATGGGGTGGCTGATGGGGCGCTGCTCCTTCGGGACGACCCAGCCACCGACACCGCAGGAGGGGGCCCCTGGGCCAGGTGGTACGCCCAGGGCGTCCAGAATGGCCACTGGGGTTGTCCCTGCCACTGCTGCTGGTCCGCTGAGTCCCGGTGGCCTGATCTAATAGTTGAACGTGACCTATGACGGGATCGGGACCTGTACGATGACCGGGCTGATGTCACCGATTTGGCCTCGGACTCCGATGAATAGTCCGAAGCCGACCAGGGAGGGACCGATGACGCTTGCGCCCTTTGCTGCGCCGCCATGGCCGACGGCTTGCCCCTGTGTTCCACACGCGGTGCCGGAGGAGGCATAAGTGGAGGCACTTGCTGCAGCGGTACCGTGCCTAGCTGCATTTGGTAGGCTGGTAAATATCCAACCGGTGCTGCCATTTGCTGCTGCACCGCGGGTCTGTTGCAGCACCGGAGCTCCCAGGGTGTGAGCTGGGATCGGAGCGGGGAGAGGCAGCAGCGTTGGTGCCGCGTGGGGTGCCGGCTGCGGTGCCAGAGCCGGTACGTAATACGGTGCGGGGCCCTGCACCACCCACGGGCTCGGGTGCAGTGTTGGCCCCGGCGCCGTAGCCGTAGCCGTATAGGCCATTGGGTGCCCCGGTACCGGGGCCGTCGGTGCCGCAAACGCACTCACTCCCGGTACCGGTGCCGCTGGGCAGCTGGTGCTGGGGGCCGGGGTCGAGGCTGGAGTCTGTCCAGGCTCTGGTGCCGATGCCTTTGCCGGCACCGGGAAGTGCTGGTGATGCTGGGCCGAGGCCTGCACCTTGCCCAGGGGGTCCCACGGCCCAGCTATCGGAGCTTGCTGGGGGGGCGGTTGAGCCCTGCACCAGCGCGGTCCGCCCTTGCGGCACCGGGCTCTCTCTTTCCTCCGCAGCCATCTCAATGAGGTCCCGGGCCACCTCAAAAGTTTCTGGGGTGGAGGGACGACGACCTCCCCTATCCCCGCGGCCTGCCCCGGGCTCCTGCCCTTGTCCGGGCTGCGCCTCTTCTTGAGGCCTTAGAAGGCAGGTGCCCTCCCAGGGCGCACCTTCTGGGCACTCCTCTCTGTCGAGCGTCCCCTTGAGGTCTTGGAGCTTCTCGGTGCCGGGGACTGCGACCTATGCCTCGGTGCCTTACCGGCCTCCGATCGATGTTTGGCCGACGCGGGTGCCGCTGACGGCGCGCTGCGGACGGAGTGGGGGCGCTCCTCTGCCTGGGGCTGCAGTGCCGACTCCATTAGTAGGAGTTTCAACCGGGAGTCCCTCTCTTTCTTGGTCCGGGGCTTAAAACTCTTACAAATGGAGCAGTTTTCTGTTCGATGGGCTTCTCCCAGGCACTTCAGACAGTCGGAGTGAGGATCTCCACAGGGCATAGGTTTAGAGCAGGAAGAACAGGGTTTAAAGCCCTGGGGCCCTGGCATGCCCTCCCCTCATGGGGAGAGTCCCGCTGTGCTCCTTTGTTCAACTAATTACAATATTTACACGTACTTATCTACTACTCAACAGTGAATTAACAACAAACTCTAACTATGATACAAAACGGGTAAGAGAAACAGCTGCTAAGAGACAGGCTAATGGCCTTAAAGCATGCTCCAGCTACCGCCACGGTAAGAAGGAACTGAGGGGGTGGAGGGGCCAGCAGGGGTATATATGCACCGCATACCGGCGCCACTCCAGGGGCTCCTGCTGGCCCTATGGATACTGCTAAGGGAAAAAGCTCGAACTCCGACGCGCGCGCGTACACCTAATCAGAATGGACATGAGCAAGCACTCGAAGAAGAATTAAAAATTCTAAGCCAAAAAAAAAATTCTGTGCAGTTTAAAATTCTTGACAATTCTGCAAATTGTATTTGTCAAATGAATGCAGAGGCTCCAGTACGGCATTGAGGAGCACAGGCCACTGGCTGAACAGAGATAGGAGATCACTGTGCAGCTCCCTCTTGGGACACAGACTCAGCAGTGAGGCTGCACCCAACCTTGGCACAGTACAAGGACGAGGCCTGCCCTAAAAACACAGCAGGCCCCTGTCCCTTTATGTCAGGTGCAGCAGATGTGGGCAGGTAGGCTCAGCAAGGCAGGATCCACAGGACTTGTTGTGGTGGGATCCAGGTGTGAGTTGAGACGGTTCTCTCTGAGGCTCAATGGGGGGGTCCAGTTGTGCAGGGATTAGTTTGTGCAATGGTAATGGGAATCAGAAGGGGTCTCCAGATGAAGGTGATTGGGGTTCAGCAGAGGGAGTCTGGGAGTAGAAGGCGTACAGCTTGGCAGAGGGTCTGGGCGTGGGGATTCAGTGGGAGGGGTCCAGAAGCTGGGGTAGTGGGGCTTAGTAGGGTATGGCTCCAGGTACAAATGGCTCATTGGCTTGGTCCAAGGGCTCATCGAGGGCATTCTGGGTGCAAGGGTGATGAGGCTCAGTGGGGGGTTCTGGATGCACAGGTGTTGGGCAGATGGGGAAGCGGCATGTTTGCGGCCATGATCCAGCTTCTGTCTGTGGGGAGCTTGGACCCCCTGCAGAAAGGGGCTGTTTGCCACCCCGTGCTGCTGCCTCTGTGTCAGAGGCAGCAACCCAGGGCAGCACGCAGCTGGTCTGCATGGGGAACTGGTTTTTAAACTGGCTCCCCTAATGGACCAGTTCCCGCCTGCCACCATGCACTGCTGCCTCTGTATCAGAAGCAGTAGCGCAGGGTGGTAAGGGACTTCCAGTAGTGGGGCCGGGAGGCAATGACTGCCAGCCCTGTCCCTGGGAACTACTGAATAGTCGTGTAACCACTAAGAATTTATGCGGTTACATGACTATTCAATTATACAATATACAATATCGCTAGCCCCTGTAGCATGAAACCTGGGGCAACTGCCCTACATGCTACGCCCTAATGTCAGCCCTGGATTTTATATGCAGAAAAATACTTGTTGTGACACAGATGGGCCATGGTGTTTTTATAGCATGTTTGTGGGGGAGAGGAGGGACTCGGAAAGAAAAAGGTTGAGAACTCCTGGTGTAACTCTCAAACCTCCTGGGTGGCACTGAGACCATTGGAGATTAATGAGTCCGCTACAGCCTTAGCAAAGAGGTGGCTGTTAGCTCACGCAGTAAAGGTTCATGTACAAAGTTCCAGAGGACGTGGTTCAATCCCACCCACCAACAGTTACGATAGCTGAATGGAAACTATTATGCATCTTGCCACAGGGCGGTCTTCATTAGCATTCCACTATAATTAAAAGACATTTAGGAAGGGAGTAAACCTTCCTGTGTCCCAGATTGCAGCCCATTTGTGTGTGTAGACTTCTTGGATCCTCATGGGTACCCCAAGAGACCAAGTTGTGTTCTGTGTGTCTGGAGACAGACATTTTAATCACGTGGCTTACAATATAGATTGTGCCCATACACTCAGCACAGTGAGAAAGAAAGATGACTGCAGTGATGTGAGAAATAAAAATCTTATTTTTATAATGCTTCTTTTCCTGCTCTCGTTCAGTTCACAACCTGCCTAATCTACCATCCTACATGCAAACAAAAGGCTAAGAAAGAAAGCTGCTGAACAAAGAATTGAGAAATGCTTCAAAGAGCATGCAAAGAGTGGAATACCCATTCTCCTAGCAAGAGTATGTTTTGTACAGGAAAATGTAAACCATCTGTAATGTTCTGTCTCTCCTGGGGTGAAGTTACACCACAAAGCAGCTAAAGATAGCACCATGATTATCATAGAATCATAGATTGTGCGTTGGCAGGGAAGCAGCAAATTAAGCTCTGCTAAGCAGGTTAAGATCAGCCACAAATTGAACAACTGAAGTTTCTGGGACAGCTTTTAATAGCACTTTACAAAACCGAAATACAGGGTTCCTAGGGAGATTACAGAGTCCTTGCCCCAGCTAGACAACCCAGGTCAAGGGGGGAAGGAAACTCAAACTTCACTGTTCAACCAGCAGTGACTCCCACATTATCCAGGCAGGTCACATATCCTCACAGGGGTGACCAAGTTATACATGCAGCCAAGAATTAGAAGGATGAAATGTGAAGGGAATGGAAAGGGGAGTTCTCTGTTGGAAACAGACATGCCTGCAGCTAATAAAAACACAGAGTACTTACTATGAAATCTATTGTTCCTCCCTAAAGCATCATCAAAAAGGATTCTTTACAAAACTAGTCCTGAATAAGAAAATATTGACTAGTTGAAGTTTCATATCACTCCTCTTCTGCTCCCATCTCCCAATATCTTTACCCTTTCCTGGTGTCCTTTTGGTCTCCACCTCTCTCCCATGCACATCTCCTTTCTGGAGTGATTGTTTCTGCAATCTGCAGAAAACTCCACACTATAGTTCTACTGCACTATAAAAATACTACCTCTCTCCACAAAACTCCAGAGCTCCTTTTGACCTTAAATGGTGCAAAAAAGCAAGCTACTGCTGCATTTCTCCTCCCTTACTTCCCCATTCCTCTGGAAAGACAAGAGCACATAATCCGCTGTCTAAATTCCTGGTTTTTGGTCTTTCATGCCAGGAAAATTGATTAGATATAATCATGCACAATTACATCATCAACCACCAATCAAAATGCAAGACAGATGGAGCATGTTTCATTCATGAAGCTACCTGACAATGGCAGATTATCAAAGGCTGCAGGTGTAAGGCTGCATTAACAGAGGTGGGGAAGAGAATAATCAGCACACAAGCATAATGGAAGTAAGTTACCTTCATTAGACTCTTCGGCCCTGATCCTGTAGTAGTTCTTCAGATAAAAACTGTACAGTCACAAAGGAAATATTCAGAACTGTCTTGAAGTGTTTAAAAAAAAAAAAAAAAAGATTTGTGACTGTATGGCAATAGCCTTGGTGAGGAGGGAAAGAGGAATAAAAAAAAAAAAAAAAAAAAAAAGGAGGGAAGACAGTTTTTAACAGAGATATTTGTTTTGAATTTCTACCAAAGAAACAAAATGGATTTTATATTGTCACCCACAGTCAGACACTTCAGGGCTTCTCATTTCATTCTGTGTTCTCTAAGGAATGACTGGCTCTGTATGAACGGAGTTTTTAGCTAGGCTTAGGGCATTCAACAAAGAGAGAGATGAGATGAGTGGGGTAAGTGGGGCAAGCCGATGAAGAAAAGTTACAGAGCAAAAATTGTTTACAAATACTGAGCCAAGCTAACAAGATCTTCTTGACTGTTCAACCGTATCATTAAATTAAACCCTGAACAATAGGCAGGGGACAGGGAGGAGAATGGTACCACCTCATCCTCCGCTTTGCTAATGGCAGATGGGCAACATTCCATGTACAGTTTATACGAGTGGAGCAAACACGGGAGCCCTCAATCAGGGTTCCTTTGGAAATTAACCACTGCTAGACTGACAGTGAAAGCCAGTGATACCACAGGAAAGTAACATTGCATTACTGCAAAAAAAAAAAAAAAAACCACCCACACCTGACTGGTAGAGCCCTGCAAAGATACACAATCTGCATCCACATCTTCACCTGCTAATGTGATGCACAGATATCTGCTTCTACATCCATGGATGCAAATACCTGCAGATATCAAAAAATTTGCAGGGTTCTAGATACAAAATTTATATCTGCATCCATATTTGGAAAAGGGAACCATAGATATCCACATCCACACCTGCGGATGCTAATATAAAGCAGATATCCATGGATTTGCATGGCTCTGCTAATAAGACAATTGCCTACTCTAAAGCACTGCAGTGCATAGGTAAGAGAACAGAAAAAAAGTGTCCAGACAAGAGGTACCTAAGCCTCCCTCTAAAGTAGGGGTCAGCAACCTATGGCTTACGAGCCAAATATGGCTCACTAGGCTCTTCAGATATGGCTCTTCTGGAGCCCCAACTAAGCCCCTCCTTGCTCACCCCACAGCAGGAAGCCAGCTCTGCCACTGCAGCCTTAGGGCCCATGCAAGACTGAAAGGGCAGTGCCTCTTCCCCCACCTGGAGTTGAAGCAGCCTGTATTTTCAAGCAGATTGAGGCTGCAGCAGGCAGAGAGCCCAGCCCACCGCCCAGGAGACACTTGGGTAAACTCCTCCCTGCCAGCACCTGCCTCTACACCCCAACCCCTCCTGCATCCCAACTCCCTCCCTCAGATCACTATCCAAATCCTCTGCACCCTCTGCCCCTGGTGACAATTCCCTCCCAAACCATGTACCCCCTTACAACCCTCCCCCAGGCCAGAATTCTCTCCTGAACCCACACCCCAATCCCCTGCCCCCAGCCAGACATCCTCTGCCCCCAGGCCCATTTATCTCCTGTACCAGTACAGCATGAGAAAATGGAGCAAACATTTTCCCACTTCCTGCCATGCTAGTGTGCCTTAACCACTTTTGAAAGGACCTCCATTAGACTTACAGTCTACACCCAATGAATCCTTGGCCTCTAGGGGTACGTCTAAACTACATGGCTCCGTCGACGGAGCCATGTAGATTAGATTACTCGACAAAGGGAAATGAAGCGGCGATTTAAATAATCGACGCTTCGTTTAAATCAAAATGGCCGCCACGCTGTGCCAATCAGCTGTTTGTTGGCACAGTGCAGCAGTCTAGCCGGAGATCTGCCGACCCCAGAACCCTTCGTCAGCAGATCCTGTAAGCACAACAGGAACTAACAATGTAGAAAATCATGCCCTAGAAATCTGTCATAAAGCCAGCTCATCTCACATAGGTCCTCCACCAGTCAATTAGGGTAATGGACTTTGTTTACTACTGACGGGTTCGGTTTGATCTTGTGACCTAAAAGATGAAATGTTCCATAACCCCATATACTATCCTCAGTAATCTCCCTAGTCAACTGACTGAATCTGATGTACGGCAGTTCAGTGAAATCCTTTGGTCCCTGAGAGTTCATTTAACATCAGCAATACTAGAGTCAATGATTAATCTTCTATGTCTTGCTTCTCCTCTAGAACCAAAACGCACATTCATGCTCTCTGTCTCCTGCCCAAAAATCTACAGAGAGGTAACATTCAGAATTGTCTATTTCAAGTACATTCTGGTCCACTACATTCTAGGGATGTGAAAGTGTAAATGTGTAAACTTTAACCGATGAGCCTGGGTTGGTTAACCTTCACAGTTATATGCAACCCGTTCCCGTCCAACCTGTGCTGCTGCCTCTGCTTAAAAGCTGGCTCCTCCTGAGCACCAGCTCCCGCCTGCCTTTCCCCATCCTGCTTCTGGTACAGAAGCAGTAGCACAGGGACGGGTGAGGGGGCCTGAATATAATCATGAAGGTTAACTGACCCAGGCTCACTGGTTAACGGTTTATGCATTGACGCTTTCACATCCAAGCCGCCTTACCTTTTCTTCCCGACTATCCCTTTTCTACCACGCATGGTCCTATATTGCCTCAAAGAACAACAGAGAAGATATGGTCTCCACCTTTGCTGTACCAATGATCTCTGCCAGTGAGTTATCACAACTCCACCAGATGCTACAACTACGTGAACCAGTGAGAACTCTTTTTCACATATGTTTGTCAGCAGCATTAATCCAGATTAATGCAGCAACACCAGCATGTTACTGGAATACATTAAGAGCTCTGACTCTGCATTAGAAACTATGGATAAAGTTGCTGCTACATCCTACCCTACCAATCATCTCATACATTATTAGGATGTTTACTCCCATTTTCATTCAGCCAATGACCTTTACCACTCTTGTATTACATTTTTCAAACTAGCACCTTCATGCTTTTCTCCCATGCTTCCCTTCAAGTATGGCAGGAGTTCCCAGTGAACAACTACAAAGTTACTTCAATGTCATCCTTTAGATCCCACCTGAAAAATAAAGTCTCTCCTCTGCCATGATGCCCATTAAAGATACAATAATGGTTATGGAATTGATGAGTTGTGACTGCAGATTAATTTTGCTTTACTATTTCCTTGTGCTTCCCTTGTTTGTTGTCTCAGTCTTTTAGACTGTAAGCTCCCTGGGGCAAAGACTGTCTTTTTGTTCTGTGTTTGTACAGCACCTACCACAATGGGGCTCTGGTCTATGACGGGGGTCCTCCCAGCACCATTGTAATACAAATACACCATAATAAAGCTATTCCCTTGCCTGAACACCTCAAAAGCATGAAAAGAGTAGGTCTGGGGTGGGGGTTGAGAAGAGAGAAAGGAGCTATGTTTAGCTTTATTCTCCAGTATGAAAGAAGTACAAGCACCCTAGCAGCAACATAAGCTTTGTCAACTGCTCTGATGAAAGGTTCCTTCAAGAAACACACACATAGACATGCGCTGCATTTACTCTTCTCCAGAGTTGCTGCGTTACAAGCATTGACAGAACAAACACATACAAAAGAGGTAAATGAACAACCTTTCAAGTCTAGTTTTGAAATATTTTAGGTGCAGAAACAAACCAGTTTGATCAATGCACTAAAATAAGCAGGCAGACAAAAAGGAAGCAGGGTCCTAAAAATACACTCAAGGGAGAGGAATTGCAGTAGGGAAACACATGGCTAGCTTTAACTGTCCTAAAGAATCAGGGACTGCAAAAACATGTGGATTAGACACATTATTCACAACACCACGCCTCACAATTGAGATAACCCTTCAGTGCATTTGGCATGCGTTTTTGAACCATTTGACAGTTACAATGGGATATTACTTTAGGGGGAGGAAAATAAAGTTGTTCAACATTCCACCAGAAGAAAATTCTAGGGCCTGTCTGCCCTGAGCTATGAAACTCTATTAGCAACTTTTTGTCCACACTAATGTATACAAACACCTCTCTAGACAGGTGACTCAATTCAGTGCAGACAGATCTGACTATTTTAAAAAAGTGGTGCAGCTTGGGTAGCTCAAGTGCAGACTAGGATGTCAGATTCATCAGGATTTCAGAGTGCAGCAAGGGCTCCAAAAAAGAATTATTGAAGAGTTTCTCTATGGCAGTGATAGTGTGCAAGCTGCATGTGACTCTTTCAGGTGTAACCTGTGGCCCTTCAAAGCTCCCTCCAGGAGTGCTCACCTGGAACAGCTAACTCCTAGCACTCTGAGAGGGAGTTCCCACCTCTCCCCTTCCCTTCCTAGTGCAGTGAATCAGCTGATTGGAGGAACATGGCTAGTTGAGTTCAGGGACAAAGTAAGCTCCAGGAGGGAGACCTCTTCTTGTTGGCCCTGGCATGAGCGCTGAGGATACACAAGGACTGTTGAACAAGGACATTGCTGCATGGAATGGTAAAGGTATGGGTGGAGGGAACAAAATTGCTTGTGTTCACCCAAGCAATGGTTCAATTAAATTTAGTTTTTGTTGTATTGAACATTTTAGAGAATCTGGTTATATTTATAGTTATATATTTAATATTATTGTGTGTGTGTGTTTGGTGGGGTGGTGCGCAGGGCATACACATGACTCTTCTGGTTTAATGGTGGTTGCAAACGTGGCTCCTAAGTCACATACCAGTGAGTACCACTGCTCTAGGGACTGATACGGACTTTAGAAGAAGCACACAGTACTTGGAAGTAACCGTTGTAGCTACTTTATTCTTTTTTCCCCAGTTAGCCCCCTTAAATTTATATTTAAAAAGGGACAGTCAACTTTCAAAAAATTCCCACTTCTCTGAAAGTGTTCTACTTTAATTTTTACAAGCAACAGTAAGGAGGTTATAAACTAAAATATTTAATTAAAAAACTGTGTGTGTATTTTAGTGCTGTGCACTTGACAGCATTGTGTATTCAATCAGTTTCCTGCTTGTCCAGTATAATTAGTTTCCCCCTCAATGCCACCCTCATTTAAAAAAATGTAATTGTTAATCCAAAGAAATGGGCAGCAGCACTCAGAAACATATTAAGCATCTGAAACGACTTTCAACCATTACAAGGATAAGGTCTTTTTTTAAAATGTAGTTAATGTTTGTACTTTATTTCAAAACTCCATATAAGTGATAAGTATTTTTAGATAAAAGGGCACTACATGAAGGTTATTCTGAAAGCACTGTAATTTGTGACTAAGCTTTTTGGAGCAAGAAATGTCTGTATTTTGGTGTTTGTCCAGCACAGAACACATAGCATACTACTCATTTGTTATGTACGAAATAATCTGTTAAAACCACATGGATATTCCTTATACAGCCCAAATGTTTTAACCATGATGCTATAATCAGTCTCTGGTAAGTATCACACTCTGTTCTTAAGTGATCTTTTTAGACATTTCCTAAGAATGGTGACCACTAGCTCATAGAAAGCCACACCAGTCCTCAGTTAGCTAAGAGGAGTCTTACAGAAGGACCCACTCCCCACCCAATATGAAATTCAAGACAATCTGGGGGTGCCCACTGGGAAAGAGCAATCTTCACTTTAAAACAGAATCCAGTTTAATTTGTGTGTTTAAAACAAAGCAAAAAATGTTCACAAAGCTTAGACTTCAAATAATAATGTCCCAATAGCTTCAAACAAACTGATCATTTGCAAGTAGACCAAAGGAGACAGTCCAATACATCAAACATCTAATCCAGATGGAGAGACAGCCACCTCTACATAGAATACTTTTATCACGTAGAAATTAAAACAGTCATTCTATCTCTCCCCGGCCGTATACTTGGTGAGTGGTGGGGAGGGAAGGGAAAGGGTTCTTAATGAAAGGAGGAAGAGTTCCAGCCATGGCTTTAACACAGGAAGCGATGCTGTACAGATTGTGCCTGCTCAGGCGACATGCCCATTGTCACAGACTGGCACCAAAGAATGAACGTGATTCACACATAGGCTACACTGCACACCACTGGTGGGGAACCTCAGGCCCAGGGGCTGAATGTGGCCCCCAGCTTGCCTGGATCCAGTCCCCGAGGCTCAGCATTCCGGAGCCCATGCTGGTGCTTCAGCCCCCCAGCCACCCATCCACAGGGCTGGAGCATACAAAATCTTCTAGCTTGGGCTTCCCTAGGCTTTGATGTGCAAGGGGAATGTGGGGAGTGTCTTTCTCCTTCTCAGTCAGAGGCTTCTCACTTGTGTGTGGCCCCCAACTGATTTTTTTGTGGGTCAGTGGCCCCTGGCCAAAAAAAGGTTTCCTACCTCTGGTTTAGGGTATGGATAGCTACACATCACATTGAAAAGCAGGATTCAGCCACCTTTCAGTGTGTAGCTACAAGCAGCAGTAAAAGGCTCTGGCAGCTCCCCTCTAACACAGCCTGGCTGTGTCTAGACTACACAGTTCTTCTGGAAAAAGATACGCAAATTGTGGTTTGCAATTTGAGTAGCTTTTTCTGCTTCTTTTTCGGAAGAGGCTTTTCTGACATTTGGCCCAGCTACACTGGGCCATATGTTGGGAAAAAAGCCCTTTTTCGGAACATCCTTTTTTCCTCATAAAACGAGGTTTACGGGGATGCCGAAAAAATGCATCTGCTCTTCCGAAAATTTTTTTGGAAGAGCAGATGCGTTCCTTGGATGCGGCAGAGTTTTTCCAGGATACCGGAGGTCTAGACGTACCCCTTTTCCCCACAACAGGGAAATAAGTACACCAGCATTAGGGAAGCAATGTGACATTACACTGCTAAAGACAGCAACATGGACATGGGAGGGACTGCTTAAATGTGGCATGAGTACATCCCCTAAGGTTAGCCTTTTCTTTTCTCACCTAAACCTCACTGTCTACACTGCGGGTGGGAGAAGTGGTGGGAGAAGCAGTGTATGTAGTGTACATGCCACCCTGAGCAATGTGCAGCATAGACATACCCACAGATGGACCTCAATGGTTAAACTGCATCAGCACGTTACTCTCTCATTGCCCTAATCAATGACTGCAGTTAGAGCTTCACTCTGCCAAGCACTGAGTAGCCTTAACTTTCACTGAAATGAGCGGTTACCCAGGGTGATCAATATCCCACAGCATACCCTACTTCAAAGTACAGGAGATTCAAATAGTTACCAAAATAAAGGTAGCTAAACTAACTGGCCTCTTTCTCCCCAATTTACAGGATAACTTTGAGCTCAGAAAGGACAGACTGCTCTACCCTAAATGTCCCAAACATTTGCACCCACAAAGAATGATGACAGGTCAAAAAAGCCTGAAAATAAATTAAGAAAATAGCCTAGTGTCTTGGCAGTCTAAGACAGCCAGGCAAGGGTCATGTTTCTGTTCTACTTCACTGTTCTGTGCTCTAAGACTTCTATAACTTGGTTCCACTTAATTCAAACACCACCTTATGAAAAAAAATTAGCTTCTAAATGTTGGGCATAATGCTTTTAAGGTGCACTCTTCACTTTATTCATGACTGCCTATTTCAGACTTTGTGCAATATAGTCTGACCACTTCAGTTTTGATTCCTGCTTGCTTCCAGGATTAGATGTTTGTTTATGCAAAATTCCATCCTTCTGCTTTTTTGTTACACTGGCTGCCTGGAGAGCTGGACGCTGAAATGCAGCAATGTTTCCAACACAAAATAAGCCCTGCCAAACCCTTGTTCCTCACATTTTATCACGCGCCATGTTTCGAAGCTGTACAAATTAAAACCAGGTGGATTTTTCTTTTAAAATGCAAGATGACTTATTCATAATTTAAAATAAAGCACATGATTATAAATCATCCCTTCAAGAGAGCATGTCTGCAGTCAGCCTGCTGCCACTCTGTATCAGTGAACTTGACTGGCTTCTTTCACAATATGGCTGTGAACCCATTGTCATGACTACGGAATGAGAGATTTTTTTTCCAAACACTCAACATCCCTACACGAAACAAAAAAATCGGCACAGAAATAGCCTAGTTTTACACTTGAAGAGGCAATTCTGATTCCTTGAATGCAGTTGACACACATGCCATGCCATGCCAGTAGGCACATATTAAGCTATCCTCAGTAGAGGTGTTCAACTTGATAACAGGCATCAATATGTGCAGCCTCGTCCCTCTTTCAGGGACTTTCTGATAAAAAGGCAGTGGGTCTACCACCTGACTTAGTTCAACAGCTATCAACAGTATTTTCATATGGGGTCCTGCATTTTCTGCAATTTGGTATGCAGTCTCTACAACCTGCTACAGAATTTTGTTCTAAAATATAAGCTGACATTTTAAATAATGTTTATTCTTATTATTAAAGCTATGAAGACAGCCTTTCAAAAAATCTAAATGCAATGCTGTCATCCTCAGTCTAGGGACAATCTGAAACAATAGTTCTGAGTAGTGTGAACTTCTACAGCTTGAATATTAAAGCTGAAATCTAATGGCAACAGTTTGTGTCAGCACTTAACTATTTCACTGTTATTCACTTTAGCAGAAAATTCAGTTCCATCATCCATCAATCATGAGAGAGGTGGTGGACACTGACGGTTCAAGGAAGCAGCTGACTGCCCTCAGGTCCAAAAGCCCTACATATAGTCTCTTTCTAGTTCTGTAATGGTTGGAAGCTGACTATTATAATGATCATAAAGTGACTAACTGGCTATTTGTTTTCTCTCAAGCCTTGAAGATTAAATTTTTACCAAAATCAGAACAAAGGTTTCCATACCACAGGCAGATATATATAATTTATTGCCTACGGATTCTTCATTACTCAGGGCAAAGCTTTTATGTTCTCACTGCTTGAGGGCCCATGACACTACAAAGGTCCTAAAGCCTTTCTGACTGATTATGGTACAGAAGAGGAAAACATTGGTCAGAAACTCCCAGAAGTATGGCCCAGGAGTACTATTACCTTCTCCCACCACCCCATCCCATCCATTACATACACATTCCTCCCCTCAAAGCTTCTTTCACTTCTGTTTACTACAATGTCAAAGCTATTTTAATACAAAAGTTAATCTTCCTTTTTATTCAGGTTTTACCAAGTCTATGAGCTTACAAAGGCCATATGACTGACTGTAATCCACTGAGCCCAAGCAGTAACAATAACCAATGAGACATATTTTTTCCATGTGTGGCTATACCTATACCAATAACCATTTGAGTTCAATTTTTCTCATTAAGTGATGCTACTACAAGAAATCAACTTCAGTCACCATCAGTTATAGGAAAGATTAAAAAAAGTGCCAACTGTGTGTTACTGTACCTAAATAAATACTATAAGCCGAATTAAATCAATAACTGGATATACATAATTTGAAGGAAATAATACATCCCATTTGACATTGGACTCCAAATGCAAAGGTGACTGTCTGCTGTCCCATTCACCTTGGGCTAACCAGGACCTTAATCCTGTGAAGACTAGCATTTCCCAAATGGTTCAGAAGATGTATTTGCAAGCTTATAGATATCTAGATAGCGGTTTTACACTGAGATGCAACCCCAAAGGATTAAAACAAGCTCTGTGTCAAAAAAATGCCAAATGGCTTCTTCTCTTAATTAATGAGAAAGAATAACTTTTCGATAGCCACTCGCTGCGTTAGGCCAAGTCTACCCTGGCACTTTACAGTGCGCTAACTTTCTAGCTCAGGGGTGTAAAAAACACTTCTCTCCCCGCCCCAGTACAACAAGTTACAACGCTCTCCCTCATCAAGATGGTAACCTCTCTCCCAGCACTCCTGACGTGGCCACACTTTCAATTTAAAGCGCTGTTGTGCTTTAAACTGTTAAGTATAGACAAGGCCTCAGTCTCCGAGTCCAACTCCACCGGGAAAATAGGAAAAGCAGCAGACAGTACAGCTGGCCTACCCAAGCTTTTCAGTAGTGCGGTTGTGCAGTCTGGTAGATAATACACTTGCATCTTCCTCCCAGGTAGCTCTATGAATAGGTGCTAAGCAGCACTGCATGCCTAGCTGAAGATCACTGTAGCTGTAAACTGCAGCCTGACTTACAAAAATGCATGTATCATAAGCACCTGAGACATAGACCCTATTTGAATAGAGACCTCATTGTTTCACAAGACAGTTATATGCTGCCCAGCACCCGAACAGATCCCCTGCCCTACAAACATCTGAGATATTGTAAGGCTTTCCTTACAAACAGCATCAGCTAGATGAAACAGCTTGCAGGCACTTCTGGGAGACTGCTTTTACTAGTCAGTGACAGCAGAACTGCCAATAGGGTGGCAGCAGCACATGAGATAAGGCCCTAGCATCTAACCAGCATTGTTCATAAACATTACTATTTACCAAGCAATGTAAGAAGCATCTACAAGATTACACATTCACATTCTTAATGAATAGACATTTTATATTCTTCCCTTTTCCCCACTCCTACCAATGTGCTTCTCAAATTGCAAAGACAGGAGAATGCAAGGATTCTGTCCCTGATAATACATGACCACAGACAAGCCATGTAATAAACTGAAAGAGAATCTCCAGCTATCCATAGCTATTTGCAGCTGTAGGGGAGTCCAGCACTAAAAGGCAAGATCATTCTCTGATCAGACATCCTTGCACATAGAGATTTACTCAAATCACACGAGAATGAGTAGAGCAAAACGTACTCTGTGTAGTGGAAATGTACTTAAATAAATGATAACAAGGCATTTATTCTGGACTGTGATTAAAGTTCTGAATGCAAAGCCAGCTAATGACTCAAAGTGAAATCAATCTTGGGGAGAGGTAGGTACAGTTTTCCAGCCTTGTCTTTATCCAACTGCTTCAAGACCTCTAGCACAGCCAGTGGGCCTTGTTTGAGATTAGATTTGCAACAGAAAATGATCTAAATTAAATAACCACTTGCTGAAGTTTAACAGACTCTGGTGCAGAGCTATTTTCTGAGGGTTACAGTGCTCAGTCTATCTACTTGGTAAACACATCTGTAAAATCACATAAGACAGCAGAAACCACTCTCACCAGAAAGAAGAGTCAGCAGGTCTGTTGTGCGTGGAGATGACAGAAAAGGACGTGCAGTCAATCTTTAGCCTGTGGATAGAGAAAAAATGTAAGGTCATGTCTACACTCACTGTGCCGGAGCTCGACCTTCTGCGGTTTGATTTAGTGTGTCTAGTAAGGACTGCTAAAACAAACACTGAGAGTGCCCCCAGTTGGCGCCACTACTTCTTGATTTGCGTGATGTAAGGGAAGTTAATGGGAGTGTTTGCTCCCATCGACCACCTGCTATGGAGATGGCACCAAGCTCGGCTTAAGGTATGTCAATTCCAGCTACTTAATTAAGGTTATTTACGTAACTGGAGTTTTGTACCTTACGCTGATCTTCTGGGTCTAGAATAAACTTAGCCTAAGCATTTACCAAGTCTACCACAAGCGCAGTAAACTTCCAGTATGGAGCTCTGTTAGAGGTCTATGTATACGACTGTCCCAGATCAGTCACTGGGAGAGATCTAATGAGAGGTATACATGATACAGAGAGGAACCCGAGGTGTCACTGGGGGGAGGAGGGGGAGCTGTAGCCTCCTCCCTGAATTTTCTACCAGGTATCTACTCGCTCTAGTCCCAGACAGAGCTCTTAACTAAAACACAGATTGAGGGATGTCTACACTACACAGCTTTAGCAACACAGGCATGTCACTAAAAGTCAGATGTTATAAAAACACTGTCCACACTTTTGCAGACAAAAAACTTCCACCCCCTATAGAGCGCTGTTTGCTTTGTTGGCAGGAGTCACTGTTTACATTTGTGGGGTGTGTTAGCACCTGTGAATGACAAAAGCTTTGCTGCTCAATAGCCAGTGAAGATAAAGTGTGTGACATGTGATGAATTTGGAAGCTGGAAGCAGCACATCCTTTGTGGGGAGGGAGTTTGTTTATAAACAGAGGCAGGATAATTAAGATAACAAAAGGCTTATTAAAGTAAACTTAGGATCATTAGATGATCCCGAAAGCATGATCAGGTACTCCAGTCAAAATATGGGAAACAAAGAGTGAGAATAAATGGTGAGCATGGACAGAAGTAAACAGTGGTATCCCTCAGGGGTGTGTACTAGGACCAGCTCTGTTCAACACACTCAGAAATGATCTGGGTGGAAAAAGTGAAAAGAGTGAGCTGTCAAAATTTGCAGAGGATACAAAATTTATTTAAGATACTTAAGTCCAAAGTGGACTGCAAAGAATCACAAAGGGATTTCACAAAACTGGGTGATTTGGCAACACACAATGGCAGATAAAATTCAATGTTGATAAATGCAGAGTAATGCACATGGCAAAGTATATTCCCAAATATACATACAACTGGTGGGGTCTAAATTAGCTGAACCATCAATAAAAGAGATCTTGAAGTCATTGTGGATAGTTGTCTGATCTGCTCTATGTCTAGTGACGACAACAACAACATCAAAAATCGTAACAGACTATTGGGACTCATTAGGAAAGAGAGTGAGTATAAGACAGAAAATATCATAATGCCTCTATATAAATCGATGGTACACCCACATATTGAATACTGCATGCAGATTTTTATCACTCCATCTCAAAAAAGACATATGGGATTTGGAAAAGGTACAGAGAAGGGCAACAGAAATTATGAGGAAGTATTGAATACATTCCATGTGAGGAGATTAAAGAGTCTGGGACTTTTCAGTTCAGTTTGGAAAAAAGATGATTAAGAAAGAGATATGACAGGGGTCTATAAAATCATGAATGATTTGGAAAAATTGAATAAGTAAGTGATATTCATTTTTCAAATAAACAAAAGAACTAGGAGTCACTCAATGAAATCAAACAGGCAGTCAACTTACAAACAAAAGAAAGTATTTCTTCACAGTCAACCTGTGGAACTCTCTGCTAGAGGATGTTATGAAGACCAAGACTATAGCAGGATTCAAAAAAGGCTGCAATATGTTCATGCCGAATAGGTGTCTCAATGGCAACTAGTCAGTGTGGGCAGAGATCCAACACCATGTTCTGCACGTCCCTTACCTCTCTTTGCCAGAAGCTGCGAATGGGCAACAGGATGAATCACTCAATGATTGCCTGTTGTGTTCATTCCCTCTGAAGCACCTGGCATTGGCTACTGTTGGAAGACAGGATACTGGGCTAGATGGACCTTTGGTCTGACTCAGTATGGCCATTCTGATGTTCTTACACAGAACCCAGATTTATCTGCCCTTGCTGTAACCCACTCACCTCCCAGAGCTGAGCTAGAATACAGGAGTTCTGATAGGATCTCTCTCTCTCTCGACACAGTTAATAACTAACTATATAATTATAAATTTAAACTAACAGTATTCCTGAAGTGACTTGCCACAAGATGTCAGATGGGATTTTACATCCCTAATTCTAATTGGCTAACTGATTAAAGGAGACGAGCAGGAGGCTTGAACACACCTTCCCGGCCACAGGCAGGGGCTGCTCTGGCCTCCTGATCAGAGCAGTCCCTGCTTGCGTGGCACCTGGGCCCGCTGCAGGCAAGGACTGCACAGGAGCAGGCCTCTGCCCACGGCAGGTGGGGAAGCTGCTCCACCTTCATCAGTTAATTTTAACCAGTCAAACCAGGGATGGCCAACCCATTTAACAAAGAGAGCCAAAACAGTGGCAGAAAAAATGTGAAGAGCCGCACCAGAATTGTCAAGCAAACAAAAAAAAGGGACCCAGAACAGAATTGTGGAACAAAAACAAAAAAAAAAAAAAAAAATTTTTTTTTTTTTTTTAAAAGGAGGCTGCCCCTTTAAGATGGGCACCATTTTTAAAACCCCGCAGCTCCGATCCAGTAAGCATAGGGAAGCTGGGGGCCGGGACGGGAGCTGGTGGGGGCCGTTGGGGGGGAGAGGCGCAGGAGTGGCTTCGCAAGCTGCACTTTTGGGGGGCAAGAGCCGCATGCAGCTCGTGAGCCGCAGGTTGGCCACAGCTGAGTTAAACCTTCACATCCCTAGTCAGAATGTGTTATTAAAACTGAGTGGGTCTCATATTTGCTTTCTTTTATATTGGAACAAGAAGATTTACCTGGCATTGCTTGGATCCTTCAGGGCAGGGACTGGGTGTGGGGTGCAGGAGTTAGGGCAGGGGCAGTTGCCAGAAGCATTGCTCCCTGGGGCTGACTCGGGATGCCTGCTGCCCTCCTGTGAGCTTCTGAAGCATAAACTATCCCTGCTATCATAGCCCTCCCTTTCCATTTGAAGAAAAACAAAAATCATTTCATGCACTCCCATTGTCCTGGCAAAACCCTAGTTCTTACCATTTAAAAGTTCTTGAACAAACAGACTCACAGACAAACAGATGAATAGATACACAAACTCTCTCAAATAGATAGTAAAAGAAAGAGGAGACACAGAGCTCCTCCAGTCAGCTAACTGCTAAATTATTCTTCCTGAAAACTATAGTTTTCAAGTGTCTGAATAGCCCCTGGAATCATAAAGTTCCCCCTCCCAACCAAAATCTGATATGGAGCCCCTGGGGACTATCACCAAAGACATGCCTTTTTTGTTGTTTTTAAATTGCCAGTTAAGATTTTGAGAGGCAGAATGAGGAGAAGTAAGTGAGCTGCCAAATGGCATCTCCTCTAAGCCTCATAGTTCCTGATTTGGGAAAGATTATCCCTGGTGATTCACTCTACTGTGCACTCTACTGGAAGGGTCACACTGCTGGAATAAAACAGGGGGAGAGGAGAGGAAATGAGGAAGAAGAGATTCTGAGGCATCCTCATCAAACCCAGAACCCGTGCAGGGAGCATTAGCAGAGACCTTTGCCCTTCAATACAGATACCCCCATTTTGCAGACATCCATATAAAACTAACAAGGAACCCTTCCTCTCCCTTCCCCCACTCTCTCTGTGGGGCACCTTCCCTTTGTCTCCTGAATCATGGACAGGATATGACTGTCAGCACATTGGCAACCGCCCACAGGATATAGTCCCAACAACATGCAGAGGAAATACTTTACACACAGATGGAACAGAATGGGTGTCGGCAAATCCCCCCCCAATACAGAGCCAATTAAGGGCTAGAAAGGAGGTGAGAGAACATTGTAATCTGCAAGAAGTCCCTCAGATTTACCTCTTGGGGAGTTATTTTTACTTTATTAAAGCCATGCTGCTGGAGGCGCAGTTATTGAAGGAAAACACCATCACCACCACCACCTTTTCTAGACACCTAGATTTGCCACTCATTTTGCACAACTGGATTTTGGGGAGTAGAGACCTTATTACATAGTGGCCTACAACCAGCTATTCTTTTGCAGAGATGGGAGGAGAGTGTGCAGCAGCCTGAGTGAGCAATTGGACACTGATTGTCTGCAGCAGATTTATTCAGTGTCTGCTTTGTGCTGCTGTCATAAAGTGGAGGGCGGGGGGAGGAAGAAGAGGAGAAAAGACATGGGCATGTAAATAGAAAAACAAAGCAGTCAAATGGGGACTGGAGAGAAAAGCAAAAGCTTCCCTAAGCCATTGCATGGTATGTACCCCAAATTGCACAACTATCCCAAAAGGAATCTTCATGAGCAGAAATCTCCATTTCCTTTACCAGATTTTCATGGTCAGATGAAAATGTGTGTGTAAAATGAATAATAAAGAGCAAAGGACACAGCTACTTACACCACTCAAGCCCAAGATGCCCAAAAGGAGAAATGTGATATATAATAAAGGGAAGAAATGATTACACTTCAAGGCTGTGATGGCCCATTAGCAAGAGACAATAGAGTTTAGCTTTCCTGCGGATGTGTGGGCCAGCCCTTGCTGTATGGAGACAAGGGCCCTGAGAAAACATAAGATGTATCACCTGATGCTGGGATCCATCGTGGATGCTGAATTTTTCCACAAGGGCAGAAGGACTGAACACACAGAATCCCCACCTTTTACAAAACCTATTTAACGGTCAAGAGTAAGGTAAAACTTGGTCATCAATTCTCCCCTGCTATCCTATCCAAGATGATTGCTGAAAACAATTAGGACTGAAGTGGGCAAAGGAACTGGGTTGAGGCTAGAAGGATGTTTGAATAAGATTATTACAACTTTCAAGATGTGATATTACACGTAACTAGTTTCTTTAGTGTATTAAGCTTAGCTAGCATTTTCTGTTTTATATTGCTTAGTAACCTACTTTCTTCTATGTACTCTTAGGACTACTTAAATCCTACCTGTGACAGGATGCGGTCACAAAAGACCCCGTGGATTGTTTCTTCCCCTCCCCCCATGTGCTGATCATGCCACTGACACCCACGTTCTTGCTCTTTGGGGTTTCCCACCACCCTGTCCTGCTGGGCCAGATCCTCTGGTCTCCCCCAGACAAGGCACAAAGTTGGGGTTACTGTCCTGAAGAGCAATGCAGACACTGAACCACTTCAGCTCTGGGAGAATTCAGTTCTACAGCACAGCACCCAGGAAACCAACCTCCAAAAGGGATCAAAACCCCAAATAAAAACATTCTCTCTCAGTGTAAAAGTTTTACACAAGGAAAGCTCTTGAGGATGTTCACCCTCTTTATCAATGAAAGAGAGCTATGCACTGGTCAGTCCCCCAGATTAAGGATGTTAAATTGCAGTTATCTGGCTAATCGTGTAGTCAATACAATTTGTATCGACTACAGAAGTAATCAATAAGGGGCCGCTCTGTAGAGCCGCAACAGTGGTAGTTCCCGGAGTAAGCTGGAAGCAAGACTGAGGAGTCCCGGCTTGCGCTGGCTCCAGGAACCACCCTCGCTGCAGCTCTGTATTTTAAGTGTAGTAAGATCTAACAGGCTCTTACTACATTTAAAATGCAAAGGCACAGTAGACTAGAGCAGCACGAGCCAGAACTCCTCAGTCCCAGCTCACACTGAGTCCAGCAGCCCCTGCTTGCGGTGTGAGGAAACCCAGCATGTTCTGCTAGCTTCCTGGTCTGGGAGAGAGGGAGCAAACTGCATGGGGTAGTTGGGAGAAATGGGGGGCAGTACTGGTGTCTGTGCAGTGAGGTGTGGACAGAAGGGAGTTTGTTTGGGGTGTCTTAACTTGCTCCCATCTGGACCGCAGGCAGCAAGAGCCAAACTGTCTCAGCACAGCAGCCCTAGTTGGGCTGCAGATATAGGACTTTCTCTTTGGCTGAAACAGGCTGTATGGAGTGATGCCATAATTTCAGGTGGGTTAAAAGCTTTTAGGCTGCTTTTGAATCATGGATCAAAAGGCCTGGCTCATGACATTTGCAGGATTACATTTCAAACAAATGTACATATGTGTTAATGGCTTAAGGAAAGAAAGGAAAGGATTCTTTTAACAGAACTTTTTTTAGTATTGTAGTCTCTGATCTTAATGATTTTTTTAACTCCTGTGTCACTAGTTAATACATGGTAAATTGTTAAACCTGGAAGAACTTTATCGTGGATCCTGTTTAATTTGTTTGGCCTTTCAATTGGAGTTGGATTCTGGACAAGTGCTCTGGGGGCTTCTACTCTTTGAGTTAGTGACACACATGATGAAAGTTTCAAACCAGAACTTGATCTATCAGATCTCTGTTTCATTTGCATAGCATGGATACTAAACATTCCCAAGAGAAAGTGTATGGGCCTGAGTGAATGCCTTTCACTCTCCTTTCCAGTGTCAGTAAATATTGTGCTAATATTTTCAAGGAGAGCATGACTATTTCTATTCGACTCATAGATTTGTTTAGCGTCTTAAAGCTGTGCAATTTTTTTTAGACTTTTACTTAAAGGACTTGTCTTTGATTTATTTATATAGCTATTTGCAATATGCCCCATTTTGGTGTGTTTACCAGCTTGAGATGTTAGAAAGGACAATAATACATTTACTCCAAGGTAGGGATATAAGCGACTAGTTGACTATCCCTTCAAGGCTCCCTCCAGGAGTGCTCACTGGAATAGCTGACTCCTAGTACTCTGAGAGGGAGTTCCCATCTCTCCCCTTTCCTTCCCTAGTGCAGTGAATCAGCTGATTGGAGGAACAGGGCTAGCTGAGTTCAGGGACAGAATAAGCTCCAGGAGGGAGACCTCTTCTCCCTGTTGGCCCTGGCATGAGTGTTGAGGATACAAGGGCTGTTGTACAAGGGCATTGTTGTATGGAATGGTAAAGGTATGGGTGGCGGAAACAAAATAAGCAGCATGATGTGTTCATCCAAGCAATGATTCAATTAAATTTAGTTTTTGTTGCATTAAACATTTTAGAGAATTTGGTTATACTCAGTGCTTTTTTTGTGACGGTACTGCCTGGTACGCAGTACCGGCACCTCCAGTCAGAGCTTACCTGGAAAGAACAGAGCATACCAGTACCTCTGTATGCAAATGTCTAACAGTTGGCTGGGCCGCGTCTCTTAAAAGGGCAATGCCCACCCTAACCCAAACCCCCTTTTATTTTGTGCTCAATAACTTTTCCCCTGGAGTACTGTCACTTTTTTTTTTTTTAAACAAAAAAAAGCACTGGTTATATTTATAGTTATATATTTAATATTATTGTATGTGTGTGTTTGGTGGGGTGGGGTGCAGGGCATACAATAGTCATGTGGCTCTTTTGGTTAACGGTGGTTGCAAATGCGGCTCCTATGTCACATAACAGTGAGTACCACTACTGTAAGGACTGATACGGATTTTAGAAGAAGCAGACAGTACTTGGCATGAGGAATCAGCTGTCCTGGCTTGCGCCAGGTCCCCCCCCTGCTGTGCTTCAGCCTTTTATATGTATTAAAAGCCTGCCAGCTCTCAATACATTTAAAAGGCAGAGCTGCAGCGGGGTTAGCTCCCGAGGCCGGGAGCTAACCCTGCTGAGGCTCCCCCGCTTATCGACTAGTCGAAGGAAAATCCATCGACTAATCAATTAGTTGATTAAACTAAATTTAACATCCCTACTCCAAGGGTTGTGTTAGTTTTATTTGATTTCATATTAAACAAACATCTTAAGCATTACTCCTTTGTTAATTATGCCTTGTTTTAATATAGTATCTTCCCTACCTATGGACTGCTTAAAATATATATTTATACCTGGGGTTTTTGTTTGTACTGGGACACACTGCACATCCACATCTTAGTAAAAGAGATGACTAAGGGGGGATATGGTAGAGATCTACAACATCATGAAAGGTGTGGAGAAAGTGAATATGGAAGTATTATTTATCCCCTCACATAACACAAGAACCAGGGGTCACCCAAAGATTAGGAAATATTTCTTCACACAACACAGTCAGCCTCTGGAGCTCACTGCCAGTGGATGCTGTAAAAGGCAAAAGCATGAGCGGGCTCAAAAAGAGCTAGGTAAACACATGGTGTTTAGGACCATCAATGGTTATTAGTCACAATGATCACAGGTGCAACTCAGTGACCTGGTTGCCCCTAAATCTTTGACTGACAGAAGCTGGGACTGGAGGACAAAAAAAATGGATCACTTGATAATTGCTCTGTTCTCTTCATTCCCTCTGAAGCATTTGGCATTATGTAGGAAGACACAATACTGGGCTAGATGGACCATTGGGCTGTCCAAGTATGGCTGTCCTTACTTTGTTACATTTTGATATCAGTGAAATGGGTGGAGATACTTCACTTTGCAAAGCACTTTGAATTCCTTCAATGAGCAGTTCCTTCTTGCCAGCAAGTTAAGGAAGTATGGATTGATAAATGGACTGAAGATGGATAGAAAGCTGTCTAGATTTTCAGGCCCAACAGGTAGAGATCAACAGCTCGATGTCTGGTTGGCGGCTGGTTTCAAGTAGAGTGTCCCAAGGATCAGTTCCAGGGCTGGTTTTGGTTAACATCTTTATTAATGCTTCAGGGGGTAAGCCAAGTTATCTGTACAGGATAAACTTTAAAAAACAACAAATAGTCTGGTAGCACTTTAAAGACTAACAAAACATGTAAATAGTATCATGAGCTTTTGGGGGCACAGGAGTCACCTGAAGAAGTGGGCTGTGCCCACAAAAGCTCATGCTACCATCTACATGTTTTGTTAGTCTTTAAAGGGCTACCAGACCATTTGTTGTTTTTTTAAATTTATCTTTATTAATGACCTGGATGAGAGGGGATGGATGACCCTAAGCTAGGGGGAGAGGTAGATATGTTGGAGGGCAGGGATAGGATCCAGAGTGACTTAGACAAATTGGAGGATTGGGCCAAAAGAAATCTGATGAAGTTCAACAAGGACAAATGCAGAGTCCTGCACTTGGGATGGAAGAATCCCAAGCACTGTTACAAGCGGGGGAACAATGGGCTAAGCAGCAGTTCAGCAGAAAAGGACCTGGGGATTACAGTGGATGAGAGGCTGGAGATGAGTCAACAGTATGTCCTTGTAGTCAAGAAGGCTAATGGCATATTAGGGTGCATTAGAAGGAGCATTTCCAGCAGATCTAGAAAAGTGATTATTTCCCTTTATTGAGCACTGGTGAGGCCACATCTGGAGTATAGCCTCCAGTTCTGGATCCGCCCCCCCCCCCCACTATAGAAAGGATGTGAACACTCTGGAGAGGGTCCAGCAGAGGGCAACAAAATTAGGAGGCTGGAACACATGACCTACAAGGAGAGGCTGAGAGATTTGGGTTTAGTCAGTCTGTAGAAGAGAAGAGTGAGGGGGGGGATTTTATAGCAGCCTTCAACTTCCTCAAGGGAGGTTCCAAAGAGGATGGAGAGAGGCTGTTCTCAATAGTGACGGATGGCAGAACGAGGAGCAATGGTCTCAAGTTACAGTGGCAGAGGTTTAGGTTGGATATTAGGAAAAACTATTTCACTAGGAGGGTGGTGAAGTACTGGAATGGGTTACTTGGGGAGGTGGTGGAATCTCCATCCCTAGAGGTTTTTAAGTCCCTGCTTGACAGAGCCCTAGCTGGGATGATTTAGTTAGGGTTAGTCCTGCTTTGGGCAGGGGGCTGGACTTGATGACCTCCTGATGTCTCTTCCAGCCCTAGGATTCTATGAACGAAAAAAATGCTATGTAAATGCAAAGTTTTATGATCAATCGAACTCTATAAACTGATGTCTCTTTTCCTAAAAAATACAGTGGACTTCAGGAGATGTCATGTTGACATCTCAAAGTGCCTCTTAGAACTGGAATGCATGCCCTGATGAGATCTAAAATTCCTTTTCTTCAAAAACTCAAAGGCTATTTTTTGCTCCCTTGATGTTTGTAAGTGTCTTTGCAGCACCGGAGAAAATGACTATACAAGGGAACAGTTGAACCGACTATACAGAAAGTACTTTCAAATGCACAAAGTGAACAAACTAGAGGAGAAATTTCACAAGCTGTCTGGCTTCCCTTCTAATTTCAGTAGTTATTGCATTTCTAGACATGAGAAATTTTAAAACCAATGCACCAAATGCCAAAACCCAATATACTTTCACCCACAATATGCAAGTAGTGCAGATTAAACCTTCTGCATACATTCCATCCTAGGGAGGAATAAAACTCTTAAAACTATAACTTCAGCTTCTTCTATAATGGCAAGACACACCCAGCAAGAAGGGGATAAGGGCAAAAGGCAAGATTTGATACTCTGAATTCAAAACTCAATGCACTGAAAGTTCTATCCTAGAACAGAATGTAAAGGCTGTAGGAAACAGGGGTACCATGTCCTTCAGGAAACAACTAGGCACGTTTCTAAAGCATGCACATTCTTTAGGAAGCCATTAAAGGATACAACTGCTGTAAATACAAAATAGCAGGTTTATTTATCTACTTGAAACAAAAACTGCCCTTAAAGGCAAAAAGGTACAGGATGTAAAGATCTACTCCAGGATCAACTGAATTTAATGTTCAGTTTAAAGAATTGCATATAAATTTGCTCCTTGATCCTAAGGCATTTGAGTGGAGGTGAGAGAAGCACAGTCAAAGGCCTTGCCTCAAGAAGTTTTCATTATCATGAAACTGTATGGTAGAAGAGACTACCACACAATCCATTAGATGTGTGTCTGAAGAATTAATCGCAAAATGAAAGAGCTGGGTTCTGTGGATCCAAACGTTTTCACCTTTCCTGGAAAAAATACTTCAAGAATCACTTCTTAAATCAGTTTCCAAAACTTCAATTATTCTGTTACATATTCCCATATGTCACGATGCCACCAGCACTATGCCAAAACCTGCTTCTCCTGTGACACTCAGCTCAGAAGTTGTTGCTTGCCCACGTTATAGGCATGGCATTTGAGGGAAGGCATAAAGTGAGCTGTTCTATTTTCTCCTTGTGGGAAAGCTGCTGTTTCCTTGGAAGGAAACTATAAAGTTATTTTAAAGGACAGTTAGTGGGTTTTTCACTTAGCCATCACATTAACAATGTAAAGGTCCTTTGTAATTAGCTCTTCACTGGGATAGCATTTTGAGTTTTCTGGTCATATCCTGCCCTCTCTGACTGAAGGCAGAACTTATGGCTTGTTTCATGGTTGCCAACAGCAGAGAGGCAAAAGGCAGGTCTGCTCCTTTTTGCAGAGATCTCTCTTCAGTCTCCCTGTCAATACCTAAATAGACAGACACCCCCCCAGCAACTTCAAGACTCACTTTTTTCTATTCAAAACTAGGAATGTTAAACATTTATTTTTGCAAACGTGTAACCACTGAAATTTTCAGCGGTTACACGTTTACACACAGGGGGGGCAGGCGGGAGCCAGTGCTTGTAGAGAGCCAGCTCTCTACAGTTACTGGCTCCCACCTCCCTCACCCCGATGCCTCTGAAACAGAGACAGTGGGTGGCGGGGGGGGGGGCATGTAGCTGTGCAGATTAACCGATGAGCCAAGGCTTATCTGTTAACCGTATTCACATTAACATCCCTAATTCAGTCTCCTACAATTTCCCCCCTATTTACCCCAACCTCAAGCCTAGTGTTTCTTTGTACTCCTGCATTAGGCTATTTTTATTCATCAGCTGACCTGTGTCTTGTACTCTAACTGGATGCTCTTTGGGGCAGAAACTATCTTTATGTTCTGTGTTTGTCTAGCCTGTAGCAAAATGGGGTCCTGATCCATGACTGGAGCTTTTAGTTTGAAGTTTAGGCACTACAATAATGCAAATAATAAACAACAGGAAGAATGAATGAGGGAAATAATTCATAAGCAACTGGGACGCAATTAATTTTCCTTTATGCTACTGATTACCCACAAAGCAAACCACAGACCCTGCCGTCTACAAAGACGTAAAGCAGGTCTGAAAAGCCAAGATAGGATCTCAAGCTTGAGTAACACATATGGCATCTGTATTGCAAAAAAAAGCACCCAGATCATGGAAGCATGGGAGAGGAAAAGGAGAATATCAATCACTATGCTTATTTTTAAAAAATGAAGTTTTCATCTTAATGAAAAACATTTCCTTCACCGTGTGTGTGTGTGTGTGTGTGTGTGTGCGCGCATACGCGCGCCCACGCATGTATCTGTCTCTCTCCCCTCCCAATGGAATTAAAATTAACATGGCTCTTTTTGTTCTGACTTTCCTTTCCAGGGAACCAATGTCAGCATTGGCCTAGGAATAGATCATTAGTTATCTGTTGCTGCAGAGCCAACAGAGGGAGCATCTACTTTAAAAAAAATTATTTTTCTGGAAACTAGATTATTAAACTAGTTTCAAACTAGATTATTAAAAAGTGAAGGCAGTTCAAGTTTGAGAGGAAATAAGTTGGCATCAGAAAAGAGAGAAGCCACAAATGAAAACTTTTCTGAGGTTATTTATGCTGCCTCCATTTTTTCTTGTTACTCATATGAAAGACAGTGATTTGGACAGCTTTATATATTTTATTCCATCTGTCCTACTATGCCAGATAGGCTGGAATAGTTCTATTGTTTTATGTTAGTCCTGGCAGCCTCAATTCTGTCTGAAGTCAACCAATTTAGAAACAGGAACAGTTCTTTAAAACACAACATATAATTAACTTCTGGAACTCATTGCCGCAGGATACTCTTGAGGGAAACAGCTCACTATGACTAAAGAAACAGGAAGAGACACGCCTTAGAAAATCTATTTGCAGTTAAAGTAGTCCAGGTAAAAGCTATCATGCCTCATGACACATTAAGATCAGGAGGAAAACATCTTCCTTTTAGTATTAACAGAACAACTGGCTTGTGTGTAGGAAGCTTCCTCATATGGTATGTACCCACTGGAGACATGAATACTGGATGTTGAGCCTTATAAAAAAGGCAAGCATGCATGTGGTGACCCTATACTGTTGCACTAATAAAAGTAAACCAAGTGCCAGCTCTTGTCAAGTCTATAAGAGTCAGCTGAACACTGATGAATTCACAGCTGGAAACTAGACTAGCTCACTAGTACACTGGTGTTGTTCAAGACAGGTGTTAAACTGTTTAGATTCTATAAAATGCTTATAGGATACTGAGGATTTGCATGGTAAATCTCCATAATTGTATACCTCAAACAAGAAAAGAAGTACTGAGTACAATGAAGTGCTCATCCAGGGCCTATTGAAAATAAATGATGTATTATGTAGCAAGGATAGACTTCATTGACTGCATTCCTATGTATGAACACATCCTCTATGACAGGGATTTTCAAACTCCTAGTCACAGCTTCTAAGGGGGTAAGCTGCTAGCCGGCTGCAAGATGCTTTGTTTACCCAAGTGTCTGCTGGCATGGCCATTTGCAGCTTCAGGTGCCACGTACACTGTTCCCAGCCAATGGGAGCTGTGGGAAGTGGTGTGGGCTGAGCCACCACTTCCTGCAGCTCACATTGGCCAGGAAAGGTGAATCACTGACATTGGGAGCTACGAGCAGCCAAAGCATCTCGCAGTCCCGAGGGTGCCAGACTAGAGAGGTTCAACCTGTACAACTCTGTCACTTTTTGAATCATGGACTGAAACTCAGTTGTGTATACAGTATATGCTTTACTTTAACCTGTAAATGACTCATTTCTTTTACCCAGGCAATATATCCTTCGTTAGCCAAACTTACAATAAACTATGAGCACTGTCTTCCATGTGAGATCTAAGATACAAATTGATCTGGGATAAGGACTGGGGGCAACTGGAGTATTTTGTGATTTTTGGCATAAGTGATCATTTATCACCATCTGTGAATGCATGGCAAGACTAGTATAGTGATATAGGAGTTCACATTTATCATCAGGCTGGTGAACTGGCCCTACTTTTTGACAGTCTCCCGTGAAGTAAAGACTAGATTCTAACACTGTCTGTCATGTAACAGAACACATCAGTCCTGCAAAACAGATCTCAGAACAGTGCCAACACTGGCTCTACCAGGAGGAGGAAGGACTATATGGAATAGTACCTATGTAAACCTAGGTAATTATAGGAGCAGATATAGTGACAGTTAATACACACTTTTACAATGTAGTTATAATCCCAGTAATAATCCCATTTTAGTCAATTCACAATGCTCTTCAGGATTTGTGCATGTTACGTTGACAGAAGCCAGAATGCTAGGATAACTTAAGACAAGACAAGACATTTTTCTTGCAGTCATCTTGACAAAAATCACTTAAGAGGATACAAAAAATTGCAACAGGTGCATGAATAATCAGTAAGGAAAGATTGGCTTGAGGACTGGAAGACTTTAAAGGAGGCAGAGTTTGGGAACTTTGTGTAAAGACAAAAAACCCTTAACTGTTAAAGAGAGACCCAAAAATGGGATATCTTGCATCCATTTTTTAAAGACAACTTGTAATCACAAGATGTTCTTTCTTCAAATTAGTATTTTGACTCCCATAAAGCAGTCCTCAGACAAGAACCATTAATCACTGCTCTGCAAGTGCACAAGAGAGAGGGAGAGAAGGCAAAAGAAAAGAATTGTATTCTCACTCTTAAAATCAGGAGTCAGGGCTTAGCATACAGAGAATGTCCATTCATTTACTACTGATAACTTAATTGCTGCCATAAGTTTCCACATTCCCTTATGTGGGTTATTTCTAACATTTAAAGTGGTAACTGCTTTGCCATGTCCAACGCAAGACAACAGACAAGATTTCATGGCCAAACAGTGCCCGTTTCAGAAGCTGTACATTAAAATTGTAAACTGAAATGCTATAATTTACAATGGAATTATACAGGGTGGAAAACACCAACCCACTGGAGGTACAAATAACAGTGTGTCAGACAACCAGAACATTCAAGATTATGGTTCCTACATTGGACCTCGGCACTTTGAGAAATGTACTGGACACCCCCTAATAAGAGACAAGTATGAAAGAGGAGGGAGAGTCCCCACTAACACACTATAGGAACTAGGGATGTAAATATTGATTAAACCAGTTAATCGGTTAAATAATTAATGTTGTACTGTTTAACCGGTTAACCATTGGTTGGTTGATGCAGGGCAGCCAGGGCAGGGGGTCTCACTAGGGCTGCAATCCCGCTGGGTCTGTGGGGCAGGCATAGCAGGCTGTAACTGGGGCCCCGCCTGCCTGCCGGGGCCAAGTTCCCACCTCCCTGCTGGGGCAGCTACAGTTCAGCCAGGGTCCCCTCCAGCATGACCAGAGTCTGGGTCCCACTTCCCCATTGGGGCCGCTCCAATACAGCTGGGGTCCCACCTGCTCAACAGGGTGCTCTAGTGCAGCTAGGATCCCACTTGCCCACTGCTCTGACATTGCTGGGGTCCCACTGGACGTCCCAAGACAGCCAGGGCTGCTATGGCCTGAAATGGCTGGCAGTCCGATTAACAGGTTACCCTGTAAGCATTCCAATAAACCTAATGCTTACTGGGCAACCAGATAACCAGTTCATCTTTTAAACGTCTACTAGGAACTATGCTTTGATGAGAGCCCATCCCTACCAGTTATATTTCCGACCCTACTCTGGCCTTCAAATCAATGTGAGTCTTTTACTCTCTCAGTGACTATCACTGCTCCCAACACTGACATACTGTTAGGGGAGGTGGCTACTTTACCCAACCCCCTCCTCATTTCCTGCCTTCTGCTAGAGGATGTCTACCCTTTTACCAACCTCGTTTGTTATTTGTCCTTTTCCCCATGGAATAGCTCTAGTGCCTGAATCAGCTGCTGCTATCTTTCCCAAGTTGCAGCACTGTGCAATTGTCAATTTTACTGCTGCTCACCCAGTCCTAAATAACTTCAGTGGAAATAAAAAAGGTCTTGTCACTTTCATTCTATTTCTGTTTGGGAAAGGTAACAGCAGCTGGGAAAGGATTAGAATTGTTCATCTGCACTCCTGAAATCTGTACCATGTTGGGTCACATTCCATTTTAAAAACGTAAGGGCCTTTTTGTCGGTTTATTTAAAGCTTAAATTTTGCAGACATTGATAATTTAATGAATGCCACTGAGATTTTAATATTACTGTATAAAATAATATATACAAGGTATGTGCCAAGTGGCAGAGTTATGATAGTATATTTACCAACCTCTCCATTTGTTGACTGATCATTCCATTAATTCACAAGACGTATCATACATGTGTGTCTCATCTGAAGAAGTAGGTTTTGCCCACAAAAGCTCATGATACTTTTTTTTTTTTTTTTTTTATTAAGAGAGAGAGAGAGAGAGAGAGAGAGACTAAGGGTACGTCTACACAGCAGAGATATTTTGGGATACTGAGGTATCCCGAAATAGCTACTCCATGTCTCAGAAATGTGCCTGTTATTTCAAAATATTTTTCAAAATAACAGATGCGCTATTTCACCATCCCTGTAAACCTCGTTGCATGAGGGTTAAGGGATGGCTGGAAATAGCATGTTATTTTGAAATTTGGCACTGTGTAGACAACACCAAATTTCAAATTTCAAAATAGACTCGAAATAAGCTGTGTCTTATTTCGAGTTAGGGTGCTATGTAAATACACCCTAAGGTACTACAGGACTACTTGTGGGGTTTTTTTTAGTTACAAAATAACATGGCTACCCCTCTGAGACTTTCATACATATGCAGGTGTGCATGCCAATGTTTTCTCTATTTTTTTCCATCCATGTGTGGATTAAATTTTGTTATGTGCACTGAGACACGTGTGGATGTGCATCACCAGTAGAAACACGTTGTGAGTGTTTTGGGCACTCTGATAATCAGTGGGGAGGCATCTGAATTTCTCCTGGGTGGGTGCCCAAGTACTCAGCTTATAGGGAACACTATGCATTTATTTATATAAGGTAAGGACTGATATTACTAACCTAGATACCATCCTCACCTCTGTCATCAACTCACTATGTAACCTTAGTCAAATTGCATAACCTCTATTCCAATAAAAAACCCCAGAGTAGCTACTTTTTCTGTTTTTCTCTACAAATGCGGGAGGGTCAGCTCCTGACATCATCTGCTCTGACACCCATAACCATTGGTGACACACCTGTCACACAGTACAGCATGAGTTTATTGAAGTTCTACAAGTCATTATCAATCTACTGCTTTGTATTCAAGTTTATGAAGTGGAGAGCCCCTGATCATCCATGTGACAAGATACATCCTAGATCAGCATAAAGGGTTTAGGAAATCCATTGGGGGAAACTGCACAGTACTTGAATGTTAAGGTTCTCTTTTCTGGAGAAGTACAAAAACCACTTAGGGCAGCAAGCAGGAAAACTGCTTTCCAGATGATATAGCAATATGTCCTATATAGTTTACACCTTGAATATAACACTAGTTGTCTGTAGAACTGTTTGAACACATTAGCATTGTGCTGAATTTACTGGTCAATGTTTTACCATGCCACTTCTGACAATTAATAGGAAATCACAGAGATTTTCCTGAGTTGCAGAGAACTGTACTTTGTCAGGGAGTTTAAACAGAGTAAAACAAACAGCATTTGGAGTTGTACTCTGGCATTGAAATATTCCCTCAATTCAGAGTCTTAATAATGACAACTTCACCACTCCTGTCTGAGCATTTCACTTACATGAACTGAGAAGATCTCAACTTGTACAGCAAATAAAATTCATATTAGTGCTACCTTGCTGACTGTGCAGTAGTAACTTAGCTCTATCCCCAGAGCTGTGCTGGTTTCAATAATGCTGCCATACCACACAAAGGAAGATCACTTTTATCACATGAAAAAACACAGTGAGGCAGGAAAGGAATTTTATTTGCTTGTTTCTAGGAGGGTGGTTTTTTGTTGTTGTTGTTGTTTTTTAACCAAACAATGGGAAATATAAAAATCTTAAAGGGATTGATTACATAACAGTACCCTGAAACTAAAGAAACAGCGAGTTCCAGCAACAAGCAAGCACTGGTACACAGCGGATGGATAAATTTGCTCAGCAATGCAGCCCCATTGTTTTATGTTGTTGGTTTTCTCTAAAGGGGCCGCCTCCTAGTTGCCAGGCATCTATTGCTGCAGATGCTTGGCAAATCACTCACTTCATTCTATTTAGTGTTTCGATTTATGGTTTTTAAATAAAATTAACCAATTTATTTCCCATTGGATTCTAAATAAAGGTCTAGTTCAGGCATCTTTCAGAAGCCAAGGGGACTATTTACAAAGATGCACAGAAAGGGAAGGTGACGATAATTAGTTATATGAGAGTTGATCATTGAGTGAAAGAGCTCTCTAAGGGTATGTCTACACTACAGCGTTATTTCGAAATAAGCTATTTCGAAATAGTTAATTCGAAATAGCTTATTTCAAAATAACGCGTCTACACACAAAATGCATTTCGAAATAGCGTTTTGCTATTTCGAAATAGCACGTCCACACTGAGTGGACGCTGAATCGCATTTAAGGCCGGCCGGAACCAGGTCCGGCAGGGCATCAGGTCAGGATTTACTTTGTGTGGCTGCTGCCTGAGGCTGAGGCCTGTGATTAAAGGAACCCCCACGGACAGCCGGTTCTCAGGTTTCCCTGCTTGCTTGCCTACCTCGATGAGGGACAGCAAAGCATTTTGTCTTTGAGTGCTCTGGTTGTCCTCACTCGGGACACCACAGCACTCTGCAACATGGAGCCAGAGCTACCCCTGGGCACTCTGGTGCTTCTCTTGGATGCACTGCTGCGTGCCTGGCTGCACTTTCTGCAGGCTACCATCCGGGAGGTCCATTGGTGGGCTGTCAGTATCCAGAAGGCCCTGCGGGGGAGAGCTTCCACCCTGAGAAGCACTAACAGTCTCCCTGGTCTGCCCCACAGGGGGCTTGTGCCTCATTCCTCCCTCACGTCCTTCCACTAACCTCCCCCCCCCCCAGCTCCCCTTCCTGATGTAAAATAAAATACACGTTTTTTCATAAACACAAACTGTCTTTATTTAACAAAACTGGGGGAGGGGGAATGAAACTCTGGTGAGACTGGGGAAAGGAGGCAGGAGAGGGGAGGAGAGAGGGTGGGAGAGGGGAGGGGGAAACCTGGGAGGAGGGAGCTGGAAGGGGGAAACAAGGGGAAGAAGGGGGGAGGGGAAGCTCAGGGTCGGGGGTCTCACCAGACCAACTTGATTTTCATGCGAACCTGCTCCTGGGTTCGCATGTGGCCTTTGGTGGCCAGGCTGGCAGCTATCCTGCCATAGACATCCGCGTTCCTCCATCTAGTGCGGAGATCATGGATGTTGGGGGCATCACCCCCCAAACCTGAATAAGGTCCATGATCTCCACCCTAGACCAAGAAGGCACCCGCCTTCTCCGGGCCCTGGCAGGCTCCTAGGAGCTGGCAGACTGCTCCTGGGGAGTGGTGGAGGGCTGGCTGCCAGTGGCTTGCTGGCTCATGTTTTGGGGCCACTGGGTCAGGGGCAGTGACTGTTGGCTCTGGGCTGGCAGGCTTGGAGCTGGCACAGGCACTGTAGCCACAGCCTACCCTTTTAAGGGCTCCGGGGACGGAGGGGAGGAAAAGGAGTGTTCTTGGTTGAGGCTGGAGTGGCCACCCTGGGAAGGCTGGCAGACCCCTATTTCGAAATAAATGTCTACACAGCACTTATTTCAAAATAGCTATTTCGAATTTGGTGTTATTCCTCGTAGAATGAGGTTTACCAAATTCGAAATAAGCGCTCCACTATTTCGAAATAGCGGTTTGGCTGTGTAGATGCTAGTAAAGTTATTTCAAAATAAGGGCTGTTATTTCAAAATAACTTTGCTGTGTAGACATACCCTAATTGGAGAAGTGCATTATTTTAAATGTTCTACATCAAAACATCTGTACCACTTACATACCAGTGATTTAGCTAAGAAGGACATTCAAGGTCAGGCAGCCCCATATTTTTTTTACTTCCTCCTGTCCAGCTAATCCTTGTATTTCCAAAAATCCCTGTTATTCTGCATTTTTACCCTCTCTTGGTACAGTGCCAAGTTCCAATTCTAGCACCAATGCCAGTTTGCTCTGATATCCAGCTCCATATTCACCAATATCATTACATATTTACCAAAATTCTCAGTAATTGCATAGCTGTTTAATGAATTTCCCTCTCCCCTTACAATACATTGTAAGTTCATCACTCACTCTAGGGCTCAGTCTGCCAGAAGCAAAACAGGCAACATGTCTAATTCATCTGCATTTGGTTGAACAGGCTGCATTTTCCCTCTTGTGCTCTGCATTCCGTCTGTTCCATGCAGTGTTCAGAGCACACACAAACTCGTAAGAGCAGCTGGGAGCTATCATGCTCTTAAACTGATCACAGATTTGCACCCTCAGTTTGGAGGGACCACCTCCTATCTATTGATCCTTGATCAGAAGGAGGGGCATAGTGACATGTGGCATTTGGATTGTGGGGAAGGAGAAAATAATATAGTGGAAAATAAGTAGAGAAAACCAGACAGCTCTCACCTTCCCCCTCCACAAAAAGGAGAGTAAATAATGAGTCAAAGAATGAATGAGGATAAATGGAAGTTATATAGGGAAGAGCTCCCCTGCCCTCTCCTCACACACCACTTTACTCTCTAGCTTTAACCCCATGTGGTCAGCACCAGTTTTAGTCTGGGAGCAGAGCGAAGGGATGATCTTATCCCTAATCCTCACCACCAATGTAAACAATGTCACCTTTGAATCAAACCACAATAATTTATACAGGTTGATCAAGGAAGGAAAACACTTCAGTGTCAAAGCACTGGAACTGAACAACAATCTCATAAATTACTGTCACCCATGAATGTATATTTCCCAACAACCTATAAGTGGTTACATTGGTGCTTCATCCCCTAAAAATAAACATGCTTCCTGATCTCTGCATCAACTGAGCTACCTAAGTTTCTTTCCCTCATTGCTGTTAAGAGTTTCTTTGGAAGAGAAAAACAGCATTCAAGTGCTACAGAAAAGTATCGGCTAATAAAAAGCAAATGCCTGCCAAACACTCTTCTTCATGGAGGAGACTGTCACACAATGAGTTCTTCTCACAGACTCGACCTTGTTCTCACAATCTAAACATTTTGCTGGAGTAAAGCAAAAGCCAGGGACAGAATACTTGGCACTTGGGTAGCACTTCATTGGAGGATCTCAAACCAGATTACAAAGAGGGACAGAAATTATCCCCATTTTACCTTTGGGGAAACAGAGGCACAGAGAAATCAAATGGTATCTAAGGTCACACAGTAGGTCAGCGGCATAGACACAAATATGATCCAGGAGCCATCAATTCTCAATTCTCCACTCTGTTATTCATGCTGCATAGCTAAAAATAGTCTGTCTACCTACTCTATCAGCTGGCTCTCATGCATAATGAGATTATTCAGCATGCTGTGGAACAACTCATTTTGAATCTGCCACCTAACTGAGCTGTAGAAATGAAGATTTAATTAATGCCTCTATCCCATCTGATTGTAAAGGAACTTTCCAAACATGAACCAAATATAAACTGATACAGGTCACTCTAAGTTTGCAGACAGCCTATAACAAAAGCACTAGGAAATGTGAATCATGGCCATTCACATCAACGGGGCACTAAAAGGGACACTGAATTTACGTCCCACTTTGGTCTCAAAACTGGGCCTGCTATTATTACAAGTGATCGATCAGGTTACATCTATACTACAGTCTTCTGCCAGCATAACTATGTTAATCAAAGATGTAAAGAGGTATGAGCCCTGACTAACCCAGCTATGTCAACAGAGGTGCCTAGTTAGATGCAGCTATACAAATAAAGCTGCGCTTTTACAATTATAGCTAAGGCTCTACAATCACGGGATGATTGTTAAATAACTGTGGCTGAGTTGTAGACAAGAATTTTCACAGTTTATGAATTGTGATAATTTGGAAAAGTCAGAGAAGACCTATTTAAGAAAAATGTGCTGGAACAATATAAACACTCAATATAAAAAAAAAAAATCTACAGCATACTAAACATCTGAGAAAGGGTAAAATAGAAATAGTTTAACAGCCAAATAACTAACCAGAGTTTCTGAAATGATTGAACTGTACAGGACTAAGGCAATAAAAGGGAGAGGACATGGGGAGGCAGTCCCACATTCTTAAAGGAGGCAGCTGCAATAATCAGGTTCACTGTTCTTTACTGGAGCCAGGGTTTGCTCATAGGAAGATGAGCAACAACCAGACACAAGTTACCTTTGTACCATGACAAACCCAGAGATTCTGCATCCAGAGGCATATCTGGAAAGCAGTTAGTCTGGGACATTACACAGCACATCTACAATAATGTCTCCCTCCCATTTAACCATTCAACTTCCCAATTAGTTCTCCTGTTAGTCACTGCTGTTGCCTTGGGAATCCAGCAGAGAATAATTTAAAGCAGGCATTCTCAAACTTCACTGCACCATGACCCCCTTCTGACAACAAAAATTACTACACGACCCTGGGTGGTGAGATTTGAGCTTTGGCCCCCAAGCATGGGTACTGGAATTAAGGGTGCTGCCCTGGATTTAAGTGGTTTCCATTATATACAGGGCCTACAGTTTGGTGTATTGGCTCTCTGCATCGCCCAATATACAATCTGTCCCAGCACCTTTGGTCCTAGGTCTCAGCAAGTTTAATACCAGCTCTCGCAACCCATTAAAATGGGGTCATAATCCATTATTAGAGAACCACTGGTTTAAAAGAAGGCTCTCACACAGGCATGACTTCATCTTCAAAGTGTATTCTGCTTTACCTGCTGATTTAAGGTTTTCCATCTTTTAGCACTATAGGCCATAGGGGAAATTTCTGGGCTATTCTGATGAAATATATGCCTCATTTACTCCCCCACTTTGTATGATGACCTCCTAGGGATTGAAGGGTTAATTGCTCTCTTTGGGGAGGGACTGGGTGAGATGGTAGGCATGTCTGAGCTGTTATGAATGAATTACCAAAAACTACACATGGACAGAACTGCCTCTGAGGCTACGTCTACACTGCCTCTTTTGCCGGCAGAGTATGCAAATGAAGCGCTCATTAGCAACTTCTCGCACTCATTTGCATAATCTTTGCCAGAGGCTTTTTGTGCAAGAGGTTTTTGCACAAAAACAAACAGCGTAGACGGGTCCGTTGCACGCAAAAAAACCCTTTCGCACAAGATCCGTATGCCTCAAAAAAGGAGGTATAAGGCTTTTGGACAAAAGGGGTTTTTTGTGCAAAACAGACCTGTCTACACTGCTTGTTTTTGCACAAAAAGCGTCTTGCGGAAAAAGCCTAGGGCAGAGATTATGCAAACGAAGCGCACGAAGTTGCTAATGAGTGCTTCATTTGCATACTCTCTGCCAGCAAAAGAGGCAGTGTAGACATAGCCTAAGACAATGACAGACCAATGACTGGGCATTAACTTCTAACACCTGTCAAATCAAGGGAAGATGAAGCTTTGGAAGTAGCATGATGGCAACTGGTAACACATGGGGATAAGAACTGGGATGACCAGGGCAGAGTGAAAAAAGATAAAACCTGAGGGGCTCTGGACCAGAGGAGTACATTACAACCACCACCAAGGATCTTCATTCAAGTTTTGGTTTTCTGGTCTAAGCAAAGGTCCTTAAATACTGAATTCCAGTTGATTAGCAAATGCAGATTTTATTTTGAAAAGACTGTCCTATTTTGCAGCAAAATAATTGCTGTCTGCATATATTCCCAAGGGGATAAAGTCTTCAACAGTTCAATTTATTTTAGTTCAATTTATTTATTTCTCACTGTTGCTGTTCCAGTCAAATGCCAAAGACAGTGATCTTGTCTCAGAGTACTGGGGCTTAGGTTGCCACCCATCCAGGTTTCATCTGGCCAGTCTAGTTTTGGCATCTATGTCCAAGTCCCCTTTACAGGTTGCCATGTGCCCAGGTTTTGACCTTATCGAAAAAGAGGACTTGCAAATCCTAAATGGCACCCAATCCAAAAGTCTGGTTACCATGGGGCAGGAATGTGCAATGGGATGGAGCCTGGGGGAAGATGTAGAGCACAAGTGAGGACTCAGAAGTCCTATTACTAGCAATTAGAAAAGTGTCAACCCTCTAGGGGCTGAAGGGGCCTCTGTTGCAAATTGCAGAGGCTCTGAACTTAAAGAGACATCCTCCTAGGGAGACCATCTAAGGCTTTCTCTACACTGCTAATTAAATGACAAAATTTCTGTCATTTAAAGTGCTTAAAAACACGTCCCCGAAAGACAGAAGCAAGCTGGGGGTAGGTGTCTGGCCAGGAGGGAGGGAGCACGAACAAAGTGCTGGTGAGTGTCTGGCCAGGGGAGAGGGGTCAAGAGTAGGGTGCTGGTGGGTGTTTGTCCAGGGACAGCTTGGCCAGTAGCTGAGAGTCTCCAGGGATGAGTATCTCTTGAGAAGGATCTGCAGGCTGCGCTGGTAGAAGCACACGTGCAGCTCCTTTAAGAAATCCAGCTGCTCCGGGCCCTCTGCTGCCATCTTAACACCACCACCCTGCCTCTCTGGTGCACAGGGGAAGGCAGGCAAGACAGGAAAGCACATGTGTTGCTGTGGGGAGGTGAAGAGCAGTGCACGCGCACTTCCTGAGAAGCCAGATCTGGCACCAAGCCACGGGACTTCCCCCACCACCACCACTGCAGGAAGCGGGCTTTGGCTCCAAGTTTGCAAGGGGCAGGAGGCTGTAAGCGTGCCAGTGTGGGCTACTTGTTGGGGGGAGCAAGGGGAGGCTGGGAATACTGCAGAGATCAACTGGCAGTGCCTCCGCAATTGACCAGTCAATCACGATCAACTGGTTGGTGAATACTGCTGTAGATAGAAATCAGGTAGGCATTGTCATTTTTACCCTTCTGACAAATGGTCTAGAGCTGAATAGTTAGACATGGTGATAAAAATGCTGGTGCCCTGTTTGTTTTCATGCTTCAGTGGGAAATTTCTCTCACAGACAGAGACAGACAGACAGACTAGGAAGCACAAGAAAACTATGAGACAATACTGATCAACATGTCAGGAAGCAGGACCAGAATCATGGCAAAGAGACTTTTTGTTCTTCTCTAAATCCCTTCTCAAAAGTTAATGTTTTTGTGGATGTTTATGGAGGAACTCCTGCCAAGCATGAGGGGCAGCATAGATCTTGCTTGACAGTTTAACAAGTGGGCATGGATGGCATTATGGGCCAATTGTAGGAAGGTATCAGATCTTGGCAATATATGAGAAATAATAGACAAGGTTTGGAAAGGCAGTGAAAATTAAGAACATAATAGCCATAGTAGGTCAGACCAATGGTCCATCTAGCTCAGTATCCTAAGCAACACAGCTAGGAGCCAGGGGAGCGGAATGGGGCTGGGTCACTCCACTTCCCCACGTCATCTCTCATGAGTGCAGGGGAGGCCCCAAATACCTGCAGCCTGCAGTAGGCCCTCCGCTCATCCCCTGGGCCACGACACTGGGAGAAGAGGGTTTGGAGGAAGGAGTGGCACTGCCCCCTATATTCATTGGCAGAAGAAAACAAAGCAATGCAGTTGGAAGTCAGAGTAGCACATCAGGATGGGGCCTGGTTTCTCTGCTTCTCATCATTGCCGGTGAATGCAGAGGGAAGGGGGAGGCACCCCAACTGCTGGCACCTGATTCTCACTAGTCCCCTAGGCCATCCTCAGTCCCGTGAGGTGCCCAAAGGAGCCAGGATGGATGCTGAAGTGACCCTCCCCCCGCCATATCACCCCTCTAGCCATTCATGGACCCATCATCCATGAGCTTATCTAATTCTTATTTGAATGCAGTTTAGGGTGACTAGAAATTCCAATTTAGTAGGGACGGTCCTGATATTTGGGCTTTGCCTTATACAGGCATCCATTATGCTCCATCTCCTGCCCCAATTTTTCACAATTGCTATCTGGACAGTCTAACACAGTTAAACTTTTGGCTTTTACAACATCCCAAGGCAATAAGTTCCACAGGCTGACTATGCATGGTGTGAAAAATACTTCCTTTTATTTGTTTTAACCTATCTATTTCATTGGGTGACATCTGTTTCTTATACTACACAAAGAGGTAAACCACACTTCCTTTATCACTTTCTTCATACCACTCTATCATATCCCCTTCCACTATCATATCCACTTTCTGCTCTCGAACATCCCTCTTTAGTCATCTCTTTTCAAAGCTGAACACTCCTAGTCTTTTAAATCTCTCCTCATATGGAAACTGTTCTGCCTCCCTAAATCATTTTTGTCGTCCTTCTGTGTAGTTTAACAATTCTAATGTATCTTTTTTGAGATGGGGAGACCAAAACAGTACACAGTAGTCAAGGGATGGGAGTCCCATGGATTTAAACAGGGGCATTATGACATCTTCTGTCTTATCTATCCCTTTTCTGATTATTCCCACATTGGTAGCTTTTTTTTTAAATTGATGCTGCACATTGAGCAGATGTTTTCAAAGAACCATGCACAAGACTCCAAGATATCTTTCCTGAGTGGAAACAGCTAATTTAGGCCCCATCATTTTTCTGGGGCATAGATGTGATTGTGTTTTCCAATGTGCAGTATTTCACATTTATCAATATGAACGTTCATCTGCCATTTTCTTTACCGGTCACCCAGTTTAGTGAAATCTCTTTGTACCTCTTCATGATCAGTTTTGGTCTTAACTATCTGAAATGTAGATCATACAAAATGACTCAAGACAACTAGCTTATGTTTGATGTAATAGAGAAGAACTTAAAAAACAATGAATAGTCTAGCAGCACCTTAAAGACTAACAAAACATGTAGATGGTATAATGAGCTTTTGTGGGCACAACCCACTTCAGATGACTTGCATATTAAAAGTCCAGATCCAAGAATAAATAAGGGAAGGCGGGGGGGAGGGGGAGGGGAGAGGAAAATAGAAAAAAAAATAGTGAATTAGATTGTTCAAGCCTGTTCAAGTTACAAGAGGCTTGAACAATCTAATTCACTATTTTTTTCTTTTCCCCAGTCCTTCTCCCCGCATCCCTCTCCTCTGTCCTTCCTTTAATTATTTTTGGATCTGGACTTTTAATATGTCAGTCATCTAAAGAAGTGGGTTGTGCCCACGAAAGCTCATGATACCATCTACATGTTTTGTTAGTCTTTAAAGTGCTGCTAGACTATTCATTGTTTTTTACATTTTTCCAGTTACAGACTAACTCGGCTACCCCTCTGAAGTAACAGAGAAGGGGAGTCAGTGGAGGGATGCAAAGAAAGGAAATGATATTGACAGAGTCAAAGCCAGGAGCTAGGATAATTATTTCTGCAGCAGCATTTTAAATGGGACTGAGCAGGGCAAGATGGGATCAGTCAAGGTAAAGAGAATGATATTACAATAATTAAGACAAGAAATTATGGCAGCCTAGATTTGGGTTTTAGTTGTATTGATATGGCGTTTCCAATCTAAGAAATGTTATAATGAAAAAATTAGCAAGATTTAGGTACAGCCTGGATGTGAAGCTCTAGAGAGAAGGATCGAGTTGAAGATGATGACCTAGTAATGGGCCTAGGTGACAGGGGATATGATTTTTCCACCATTTTCACTGCCTTTTTTCATCCCCTCCCAGGGAAATCAAATTAAGTTTCTATTTTTTTTTCCTATCTGACAACTGATTTACTGACTGTAGCATACAGAATAATACAAGCAGCCAAAGTAGAGCAGCAAAGGCATGAAATTCACCATCCAACATCCTCTTCTTGTGTCAATGAGATATTCCACTTGAACCATCTGAATCCCAATACTATTAAGCAAGTGCTTTCTAAGGAAGGCTAGAGCTTTAATTTCATGTACCTATTAGGACTGATCCTCATAACCCTACCTAATATATTCAAATGGAGATAATGCCAAGATTTTAGAGAAGAAAGGGAAGATCACTTCTCAGTATCTTTTTGCAAATCAAATTATGATAATTTGATTATTCAAATTTTTGTCTATGAAATAAAGTTTCCACTTTACAGATTATTCTCTTTTTCCTTTTCAGTACTTGTCTCTCTCCCAACTCTGAGGGGGTTTGGGTCCGCCTCACAAAGTACCCCAATAGTAATGAAATATCACAAGATCTCTATTGTTCCAGCTAGACACTTGCTATAGACAGAAAAGGCAACATGAAAATAGCTGTTATCATAAGGTTTCTGCATGAAAGGAGAGCTATTTCTCTGTTCTCCACTCACCCAAAACCTGTCTGCTGAAAGTATGAATGGTGGCAATTAAATGTATATGCAAACCTACTTCTCACCTTGTCTCCATTGTTCTGAGTCCTCACTCCCAACCCCAGTAAATAACTCTAGATGCTGATCACAGCTTTTCCAACAATAGCATAATGAAACTGACCCATTTGTTTAAAGTTTTGCTGCTGACCAAAAGGTTCTGAACAGCAACACTAAAACAAGCTACATGTTCCTTAATTTCACTCTGCTGCTTCTTAACATGGTATTACATGCAGACTTATGAAGACAATACTGCATTGGTTTACATTCAACTTATGTAAGAGAAATAACCATCAAATATAAGAACTTGAAAACATTCTTCCTCCTTAAATGAAAGCTTAAATTCTTTCCACTTCAACAGAAGTGGATTGAAGTCACCCAAGAAAATCCTCTTCCTTGTAGATTTGGGTGAGTAGTTTGCTAAGCTATGTCCACCCTGGCAAAAGGTGGACTCATAATGGAGGCTGCAGAAGCTCCACTGTAAAAACATGTTTTGACCACTATGTTATGTGGATATGACAGCTCCAGCTTGTTCTATGTCATAGCTGCCATTGCTGGTACAATCAATGGGCATGCATTGCTGGTCAGTTACACACACCCAATAAACAACATCCTATAACTATCAAAATGTTATGCGAGGCTTTCCTAGCCACCTACCAAGCTAGGATCTAGTCCTCACCATTTATGTAGCTCTAGATACAACCATAGACCGAGCTCCAGCTACTGGACTGAAGGACAGCACAAGTATAGACAAGTGAGAAAGTAACACTAACTTGATTAGCTAAGTTAATGTGTGTGACTAACACAACATGCTAGAAAAATATTTTAAAATCCAGCAAGAAGTCAGGAACACCCAACACAAATATTCTCTGGCCAAATCTGTCATAAACAGATAGGAAACTCTAAACAGAAAATCCAACATCTGCTCTGTATTACTATTTGTTTTACAACAACTCAAACCTTCTTACAAGTAACAATATTCTAGTCTTCATCAAAAGGGACTTGCATAATAGCTAACATTTCTCCAGTGCTACATATTTATAAAACTCTTAAAGTTGGGGGGGGGGAGGGGGGGAGAATATTAAGACAAGCACACTTAAGAGGAATGTTTGAAACCCACACAAAGCAGGGAAGTTTAGGATGAAATGTCATCCTGACCTCATCCATTTGTGCCTAGGTTTGCACCAAATATATACAATCACATAGGGTTCACAAAGGCAACAAACACAGGCATTACTTATAAACAGAATCTGTATTCACATTTATTCTAAGTTAGAGTCAAATTTTATTACATTTGAAATCCAAATTATAAACTGAGTGATATTGCACATACATAATGTAACTGCTTATTAGTGTCTTACGGGGTAGCCGTGTTGGTCTGTATCTGCAAAAACAACCACAGGGCTCCTTATTGTATTTGCTTGTTAGAGGGCAATTCGAACTTTTTAATTCTAAAATCGTTGTTCTTTTAACTACAAGTCTATTTGTTTATTTCAACTATAATAATCTAGAGAACCAATGGACATAATTGTTTGTTTCTTGAAGATAAGCGCTTTAAAAAGCTGCAATTCTGAAAACGTTAGTTAAAATACATTTTAAGTGTCTAATTTGTGACTACTGTGTGAAATCTTCACTTGGAGTTGAAGATGAATGTGTAGTGGTTTTTGAAGGGCTAGATTAAAGGCACACTGTCAACTCCAATTTGACTCCAAGTGCAGCTTTTGTGCAAAAAAGTTTTTACAAAACATAAAGGCCAACAGAAATAGTCCCATATCTAAAAAAATGTGTTCCTGTGGAAAGTTATTTTTAAACACATACACATGTCCTTGCAGGATTTGCAATCCAAACACAACACTGGATGCTGTTAGCGAAAATAAACAGTGATATTGGCTTCATTGATTTTCATTCTTAAAAATGAGAGAAATCCTGGATTATAAATTAACAGCATCATTAGTGAAAAATAAATTGGATTTTTAAATTTCTTTCAATGTTAATTATGTGGTGTTCTTGTAATATGTAAAAAAGCTGTTTGCCCAACACGATTTTTAAACCTGAGTGTTCCTTTTTACAGTTTCCATTTTCAATTACTAAACAAACTAAGTGTTAATATTTATGGACAACCTTAACTGAGAACTTCCAAACTTCTGCATATCTAATGGTCTCTCCTCTATTTTTATAAATGTGGAATAATGTAAAAGCCTAAACATAGTGAAATGTAGATCTACCCAAGATGCACAAAACTGGAAATCTCGGATGACCCACCATCTCAAGCATTGGCACGCTTACAGCAGGATTATCGGGTTATATTGACTCTCTCCTCAGTGCCTAAAATACCAGCACTCCCAGCTATCTTTGACACAACCGACTTCCTGAGGAAACTACAGAACATCAGTAATCTTTCTGAAAACAGCATCCTGGCCACCATGGATGTAGGAGCTCTTTACACCAACATTTCACACAAAGATGGATTATTGGCTGTCAGGAACACTATCCCTGATGATGCCACTGCACACCTGGTTAGAGCTCTGTGACTCTGTCCTCACCAACAACTATTTCCAGTTTGGAGACAAGTTATATCTTCAAGTCAGCAGAACAGCTATGGGCACCCACATGGCACAACAATATGCCAATGTCTTTATGGCTGACCTCGAACAACATTTCCTCAGCTCTCACCGCCTAGCACCCTTACTCTACTTACGCTACATTGATGACATTTTCATCATATGGCCCCACGGAAGGAGACCCTTGAAGAATTCCACAGGGATTTCAACAACTTCCACCCGACCATCAACCTTAGCCTGGACCAGTCCACACAAGAGATCCACTTCCTTGACACTACAGTACAATTACATGACGGACACATTTCCACCATCCTATACCAGAAACCTACCAACCATTACACCTACCTACATGCCTCCAGCTTTATTCCAAGACACATTTCCCAATCAATTGTTTATAGCCAGGTCCTAAAATACAACCAGATTTGCTCCAATCCCATAGACAAAAACACCAACAGGATTTATATAAAGCATTCTTAAAACTAAAATACCCATCCAAAGAAGTGAAAAAAAAACAGATTGACAGAGCCAGACAAGTACCCAGACATCAGCTACTTCAAGATAAGCCCTACAAAGAAAACAACTGGACACCCCTTGTCATCATCTACAGCCCCCAACTTAAACCCCTCAAACTCATTATCAACAATTTACAACCTATCCTGGAAAATGACCTCCCACTCTCACAAGCCTTAGGGGACAGACCAATCTTTGCCCACAGACAACCACCTAACCTCAAACAAATTATTTCCAATAACGAGGCAGCACATCTCCATCATACTTATCCAAGAACCCACCCCTGCAGTCAACCCCAATGCCAACTCTGTCCACACATCTATACAGGCAATATCATCATAGGACCTAACCATGTAAACCACCACATTAGTGGATGTGCAGCTGTACAAGCCTCTAATGTGATCTATGCCATCCAGTGCCAGCAATGCCCCTCTGACATGTATATTGGCCAAACTGGACAGTCTCTATAAGAAAGAATTAATGGACACAAATCAGATATCTGAAAAGGCAACACAGAAATCTGGTGGGGATCATTTTAACTTGCCTGGGCATTCAATGGATCTCAAAGTCACCGTATTATTTCAAACCAATTTCAAAAGGCAGCTCGACAGGGAAACTACAGGACTTAATTTTCATTTACAAGTGATTCCTACAACAGAAGTCTAAACAAAGACATTGGCTGGGTGGCCCACTACATTCCACATCTTAATGATATAAAAAAACCAAACAAAGGGTACTTAAAGTGGGTACTAAAGTATTCTTATCAGCTTCATTTAGCATGGACACCCTAAATGACAATTTCTTTCCCTCTTCTTTTTCTTCTTTTTTCCTCCTCTTTCCTCCTCCTCCCCCCCATCATCCTGTCTCTGTGCTATTTATTTGAAAACTGGATCAACCCCTTAAACTCCATTCATCTAAAGAAGTAGGGGTTTTGCCCATGAAAGCTCATGATACCATCTACATTTTTGTTTGTCTGGTAAGGTGCTGCAAAGCTATTTGTTGTTTTTTAAGTTTTTCCAGTTATACACTAACACGACTACCCCTCTGGAACACAGTGAAATCTATAATTGAAGAATAGGGTTTTCAGCCAGATATTTAATTTATTTTCTGTGTTATCAAAGTAAATGATGCTTCTTAAAATGATAGTCTGAGCTAGCAGAAGAGATCATAAGAGCTGCCTTTGTTATCACCTGTGTTCCCTTTGGGCCGCTATAAGGGACTGTCAACCCATAATGCCAACATCAAACAGGTCTCTGGATGAAATAAGAGATACCTTTTTCAATGCCACAGAGTGAAACTGACACAACAAAAATACATTACTATACCTTATTGTTGCTAAAAAAGTTACATGTGCAGAAATAGATTTTCAAACACTTATTTGTTTAAAAAAATAATATTGCAACTAATTTCCTGCACCAACAGCCCCCCAAAAATTCCAACTTCTAACCGGAGAAAATGTAATATTGGAAACGGAGTTTTATACCCTGAAACAACTTTACAGCAGCATAACAGATGCTGTTGAAGTACTTATTTGCTGTAGATTAGAAAGCAATGCCTATAATAAACCTATATTTGTGATAAGGGTGGTGATGTGGTGGTGCATACCAGAGAAGGAGGTATCTACCCAAGAATCCATATATGCACCACAAACGGTAAACCAGTCTATTAATCTGGGAAGTGCCCTATAATATATGGTGTCTGTCCAGCAGGAGGACATCTGGATAGTCCTAAGGGAATACTGCATACAGCTGAAATGCCTTTGTCCACTAAGAAAATAATGCTCTTCAGATACTCCTCCAACAATGAATTGGCAGAGCTAAATAGCGTTTCTTTTCCAACTCCTTCTCCAGGGTTAACCTATAGCCACCAAATTTGTACCCATGTAAGGACAAATGTATTCATGATCTCTTTCAGCATTTCCCTCCCTCCCAAATGACACATGACAAGGTGGGGGAGCTGCCCCCATTTGCCTCAAGGGGTACAGTGTGAACAAATCCGCACCAGCTTGCAAGTCAAGAAGATTCCTCCCTCCACATCTATTGGAAGGGCTCCAAGCAAGCGCTGTCTGACCATTAAAACGTTAGGCCCTCCTCTGAGGTGAGTAACCAGGTGAAGGAGTCGCTGGTAGGTACAACCACTCCACGCCTCAGGAAGTAGCCTCAGGAGTTCCCTCAGTTCCAGGTTACTGAGAGACACAAGCAGCAAGCCAACAAGCTGCCCAGAACCCACAGCATCAACTGGGAGCGCATTTCCCCCCTCCCCGCACGCCAGTCTCCCAGTGGCCTGCCCCCGGGGCCATGCCCCATTATGGTTTCGTTCAGCCCCCCACCCTTACAGGCACATACTTGCCCCCAAGCCGGAGGGAGGATGGATGGGGGGTCGGACCCGCGTCAACCGGAGGGGCTGGGAGCAGGCGCTGCTGGAACCTCCCCAGGCACCTTCCAGCCCAGATCCTCCCCCCCCGCCAAGGCACCGGGGCAGGGCAGGTCCTTGTTTCCTGGCCGCTCCTCACACCGCGAACCGTTCCGAGCGGAGCCTTCTCCACCGGCGGGCGGGCGCTGCGGCTGCTGCATTGCCGCCCGCGCGCCAGCGGCCAACGCGCCCCTGCGGCCGGTGCCCGCTCCGCAGCCCGGCACGTGCCAACGCACTGCGGGAGCGCGGCGCCCGGCCGGGGAGGGCAGCGCTAGGGCCCGGGGTTGGGGGGCGGGGAACTCCCGCCGCCGCCGCCTTCTCCGACCCGCCGGGGCAGGGAGACCCCACCTGCCCGCCCGCAGCTTCCCAACCCGCTACCAGAGCGGGGCGCCCGCCCGGAGCGCGGCCCTTGGGGGGAGCAGGAGGCGGGAGCCCGCCCGGCTCGGGGGCAGCGGGAGGTGCCCGCTGGGACACTGCAGCCCGGGGCAGCCGATTCCGTGGCCGGGCGGGCGGATCCGCGGGAAGCGGCCGCACTTGCCTCATTGCCGCTGCTGCGCCCGGGCTCCCTGCGCTAAGCCATGTGCGGCGGCTGCATCGCCCGGCCCCGCTGCTTCTCCCTCAGGGCGGGCTCTGCGCTCCGGGCACGGGGAGCGGCGCCGGCCCCTTGGCAGCGCCTGGTCCCCGGGCGGGCGGGGGCAGCTCCTCCTCTCCGCCCTAGCCGGAGCCACCCGGGTTCTCCTGCCCAGGGCTGGGGGTCGGGCATCAGCTCCTCCGGCTACCGCGCCACTGAGAAGTGACGGGGAGGGGAACGCAAGATACCCTCTCCGGCCCCCCCGTGGGAAGGAGTAGTGGTACGCTCCGAAGTCGGTTACAAAACTCCTTGGCAGCGATTGGCTGCGATGCGAAGGGGAGCGGGCGGGTGAGGGCCCGGCTGTCCAATGGGTCAGAAGGAAGCAAGATCAAACCCTTGCAGCAGGCCAATGCGGTAGAGATTTAAAGGGCCAGTGCGCGCGGTTGGAATAAAACGAAGTTAGAGTAGACACAGGTGACAGGAGTCCCGGTGTCTGGAAACGTCACAGCGGGGGACTAGCAGCGGCACGGGGTAGCCTGCTCGCACAGGCTGCAACTTTTAAAGGCTTGGGGTGGCACCCCCCCCAACAAGCACCTTCACACACCGCTCAGGGCTGTTCTCTAGCCCTCCGTGACACCTCTGGGGCAGGTTCAGCCTCAAGAGACTTAAACACCCAGAGCCCACCCAGCTCTCCGCGGGGCCCTACCCAACCCTCGCAGCACACAAGCTAGGGGGGAAGGGTGACTAAGCAGGGTGTTAGTCATAGTAGGAGCAGCAGCCTGGACTGCCCCACACCTAATTGAGGACATTCAGCGTTTTTCTGTGCTTTGGGCAAGTCACACACTTGATCTCAGTTCTTCCCTCTGTCAAAAGGGGGGATAATCTTACCTACCTCCTAGGCCTGTTGGGAAGGTTCCAAAATTTTTGTGAAGCACAAACCCTTGGGATATGAAAAACAGTCTGAGAATTGTAAATATTATGCTGCAGGTTAGGTGGAAGCTAATTGAAATTGGTGGGCATAACCACCACCTTCCTCTAGTTAAGCTGATTTTTATATTTATCCTATCTCCTCCATGGAAAAGATTGTTTCAGCTACACGAGCCACAAGCCACTACCCAAAACACTGGCCACATATAAAAAGGTCAACTATATGGTCTGAGGGGTTTTCCTGGAGTTGCTGCCAAGACAGAAGGAGCAGAAACTCCGTAGAAGCCAATAGAAAAGACAACAAGGAAGACACATCTAGAGAAGCACTTCTACTGTGACCTTGAGAAAAAGTGAAGAAGCACTGGATGAAAAGAGGCTTGGGACTGTGAGCAAAGAATACCTTCTGCTATTTCATTCCTACAGTGTTCAGACCAAAAGGACTTTGAACATTCTTTGTAAATAAACAGGACTGGATCACAGAAATACCTCAATCCATCATGAATTTCTTCTAATATAAACAGCCTGCCCTAACCTGACTTTTGCCTAGCTGTTCAAGACAAAAGAGTTAATATACTGAAAGGAGAGGATAATTATAAAATCCTATTATTTACATAAGCATAATGAGAGCTTTAGCAACAATGAGGTATTTTAAATTTAATGATTTAGTCTTTGCACCATAAGTGACCCCTGCAATTCAAGCACTTCTTTTATTCCCAAACCCCTACAATGTCAAAAATCTAACCCATGCAGAGTTTTGACCCCAACAAGGGAAATTTGCCAGAGATCCACTTAAGTCCACTAGAGACTACTCAAGTGCTATTGAGTTTACATGAAAGATGCTCAGATACTAGTAGCCGTATAAAACAGAGATAGATGATCAATATATGCTATTCAGAATAGGTAGACAAAATAAACTACAAAGACTACACTGTATGTCAGAGATTAACAATCATATTTCAAACAGTATATGCACACGGGGGAAGGGAGAGGGGCAATTTCCAATTTTCTAGCTACATCCCTGTATGTCAGCAGTAGGAGGGAGCTCTTTAGCTGATCCGGACTTGGCTCAATCCACCCTATTTAGTGACAAAGCTCATGAGCATAGAAATTAGATTCACTGATTGGAATCTCTTAGGAGCAGCAGCATGCTGACTAAGCTTATATATTAGACAAATGTGTCAAAAATGACTGACCTGGTTTCTGCTGTAGCAAAGGGGGCAAGCTATGCCCCCCTCACTGACTTTTCATACATCTATGTGTCTTCCAGTTTTGTCCATCACCCATCCCTATACTTTTCAGGATATATCACGCAGCATTCTACATGCTAGCACAGCTTTGTCCCATTCCAGAGTATTTCTGAAATGACACACCTGCTGTTCTTACCTGATCTAAGATGGGAATAGATGCATAAGCAAAGCCACTTTGGTCCCCAACTATTTTTGAAGAGGTTCAAAAACCTCTAACATAATTTACACCACATGCAAATATACATAGCTATATCTTAACCATAAATATTGAGAGTTTATATTTGCCTCAGAGATCATTCTTGATTTATTCATAGTTTTTACTGTGCTGTTTTAGTTCACCCTTTATCATAGTAAACTTGCATCTACAATGGCTTATACTGCATAGATCGCAAAACTCACTCCCACATGGTTATGAACCTAAATCTTTTTAAAATGTGTTTTTACTATGACCATTTTTTGGCCCCATATTTACTATAAGTTGAACTTCTTGAGTCCGGCACCCTCGGATACTGAGCAGTACCAGATCAGAAAATTTACTGAACCACAGGAGATCAATATTTTCTAACAGCATTACCAACACTTGCACTGCTTACTGAGTTCTTAGAAGAAAATTAGGGGTAAATTAGAGCTAAATAACAGCACAGAACACTGAGAGCCAGGACTGGGGGCTGTAAACAAACTTTATAAAGAATGCAGGAAAATCAGTCACACCCACAATAAGTACGCATCATGACAGACCATGGAAATCATGCTGGAACATGGAAGTTGCTGGATCAGAGAGTGCCAGACTAGAATGTTCAACCTGTATCTTTCTCTTTGTAATGTCCTGAGGATATATCCCTTCCAAGTTCTTGATTAAGATTTTGGAAAACAGAAGAAAGGCTGTGACCCACAGAGAATCCCAGAAAATGCTAGGTCAGAACTGTTCGAATTTAGTCAGTGCCATGTGAATATTGATACAATGCAGACATTATCAATGAAGCTCAGCTATTTACTGCAATTAAGAGTCTCATGAGCCTACGTCTACACTGCAGGCTTCTTGCGCAAGAATTGTTTTGCGCAAGAGTTCTTGTGCAAAAGGTCTTCCACAAGAGCACGTCCACACTGCCATGTGCTTTTGCACAAGAGATGTGCTTTTGCGCAAGAGCGTCCATGACAGTGTGGATGCTCTCTTGCGCAAGAAAGCTCTGATGGCCATTTTAGCCATAGGGCTTTCTTGCGCAAGAAATTCATGTTGCCTGTCTACACTGCCTTCTTCTGGAAGAGCTCTTGCGCAAGAGGGCTTATTCCTTGTGGGGAGAGGAATAACTCTTCCGGAAGAAGCCCTGTTTTCTGATGCTGTACTGTAAATTTACTTGTGCAAGAACGCGCGTGCAGTGTAGACGCTCTGCAAGTTTTTGCTCAAGAACAGCCGTTCTTGCACAAAAAGCCTGCAGTGTAGAAGTAGCCTCAGTGTTTAGATAGTAGACAGTAACCCAGGACAAGCCACCTACCTCTTTTCTTCTTTATTCTTCTATTTGGATTCATTCAATTGGTTTTGTTTCTTGTCTTTTTAAGTGGTGAGGTTTTAAAATAGTGTTTTCTTCAATAAAATCTTCAATCAGACGAACCAGATCATGCCCATTCATATTCAAAAAGTGAAAATGATTAACATAATATTTATGGGCTGATTATCTCTCACACCAAGGTTACTCCATTGACTGCAGCGAACTGATTTCCGATTTACACCAAGGTAAGTGAGAAGAGACTCTAGGCACTATTTTAATAATGCAGAACCCATCATATTACTAAACAAGCACATGGAGCAGGACAATGATGTACAGTGTAGCAAGAACAGAATATGTTCCCTGTGCTAATGCTAGTAGAAGATATGAAATACCCATCACAGTGGCTTAACATATCTAGCTGCCATGCAAAGAACTAGGAACAGGTAGTGCTGGACAGTTACATGCATTTTTATGTACTTATAAACTACAGAGGAATTGAAAGCTGTTTTTAGGGCAAAGAAAGCAAGAGACAGACACACAACATCAAAGCATCATTATATCACCTGAATAGGTCCCCTTTTAAGCAAAACTGTCATCTACTTTAGGAAATCCTCTTTAAAAGTGCCACTGAATTTACATTAAGATCTTCTACAGGGTACCAATTTAATAGGATGTACTCAATGGTGTTTATTACCTTATTTTATTAATTTTATACAGAACCCTGACTGCTTTGATAGGGGGGACACATGATAAGCCATTATTTTGGTGTAATAAAAGTATTATGCACATAAATCAATAGTAACCTGTAACCACTACAAGTCCTGATGACTTCTAAGCAGTACATAGGTGAAGCTGAAGGATGACATGTGATCAAATCTAGCAATAAACTCCTGTAATAGTTATCTTCTATGCCAACTGCAGCCTATTAATTATAGTGCTCATTAAAGTTTTGTCCAGTTCAGGAGATAAACTGAATGATCTAACAATATGCTGAATGTACGCAGTGTTCATGTAGCCACATTGGTCTCAGGTTATTAGAGGGGTAGGTAATATCTTTTCCAGGACTAATTTCTGTTGATAAGAGATGCAAGTTTTCAAGCTATACAGAGCTGTTCTTCAGGCCTGGGAAAGATACTAACAGTGTCACAACTAACTACAAGGCGGAACAGACTTTAACATAACTAGTTAACATACATTCTAAGGGTCCATTCAAGAAAGAGATTTTGGAGTCATTGTGAATAGTTCTCTGAAAAAATCCACTAACTTTGCAGCAACAGTCAAAACAACAAACAAAATGTAGGGAATCATTTTAAAAGGATAGATAAGATAGACAATATTGCTTCTATATAAATTCATGGTGCACTCACATCTTGAATATTCCATGCTGATATTTGCCTCATCTCAAAAAAGATACATTGGAATTGGAAAAGGTTCAGAAAGGGGCAACAGAAATTATTAGGGGTATGGAACAGCTGCCATATGAGGAGAAATTAATAAGATTGGGATTTTTCATCTTAAAAAAGAGAAGACTAAAGGGGAATAAGATTAAGGTCTGGAATAGAGAAAATAGATAGGGAAGTGCTATTTACTCTCTCATAACACAACAACTACGGGGTCGATGAAATTAATAGTCAGCCAATTTAAAACAAACAAAAACAAGCATTTCTTCACATAACACACAGTCAACCCGTGGAACTCTTTGAGGATGCTGTGAAGGCCAAGGTAACAGGGTTCAAAAAAACAACTAGATACATTCACAGAGGATAGGTCTATCAAAGGCTATTAGCCAGAATGGTCAGGGATGGTGTCACTAGCCTTTGTTTGCCAAAATCTGGGAACAAGCAACAGGGAATGGATCACTTGATGATTCCCTGTTCTGTTCTTTCCGTCTGGAGCACCTTGCACTGGCCACTGTCAGACGACAGGATACTGAGCTAGATGGACCTTTGGTCTGACCTAGTATGGCCGTTCTTATGTTCTTAAGGTGAAGTGGCCCATTGACACTCCTGTAGTCATAGGACAAGAAGGGGGTTACATTATGATAATCCATACGTTCAGTATCTTTATAAAGTCCATGATCTTTGATGTTGAGCAGAATTATGAATTTAAGCTTTCAGGCTTAGCTTTTGAAAGCATTGTGCAGATTTCCTTTGAGTATGTGGACTGATAAGTCTAATATGGTATGATCACTTTGTGAAAATTGTTCACCCGTAGGTGTGAACCTACGGTGTTTTTGTCTTTTATCACTTTCCTTTAGTTAATTCCAAAGCATAGTGATTGTCTGGTTTCACACACATAGTAATTATTGGGACATCTAGTGCACTGGAGGAGGTACACCACATGTTATGATAGGCACATGTAGGACCCATGGATGTTAAAAGGTAGGAGGGTGCAGTCTGCTTATTGAACTTAACAAATGACAAAACTGGAGGAAGGCTTCACCTGTGTTGCAGCCAGTTCACCTCAGTTATAATTGTGCAAATAAACCAACAGTCCCAAAACAAAACATGGTTGATTTATATTGAGGGAATTATTTTGGGCTAGTCACATGATTATATTGAGGCAAAATTTAGGGCATGGCACATGAAAATATCATCTGTGTTGTTTTGTGGGGGGTTCAAGTGCTGTGGGTATGTTTGTTGTTTCTATTTGATTTGTGGCTTCATCAGTAAAGTGTTTTGCATTAAAGCACTGTGTTTTAACCACCTTCTACCTTCCTCCCCATAACATCTGTAAAGTATTTTAGATTATAAGCTCTTTGGGACAGAGACTACTTCTTAGAATCATAGAGCTGGAAGAGACCTCAGGAGGTCATCGAGTCAAGGCCCCAGCCCAAAGCAGGACCAGCCCCAACTAAATCACCCCAGCCAGGGCTTTGTCAAGCTGGGACTTAAAAACCTCTAGGGATGGAGATTTCATCACCTCTATAGGCAACCCATTCCAGTGCTTCACCACCCTTCTACAACAGTTTTTTCCAAATATCCTACAACAGTTTTTTCCAAATATCCAACCTAGACCTCCCCCATTGCAACTTGAGACCATTGCTCCTTGTTCTGCCATCTGTCACTATTGAGAACAGCCTCTCTACATCCTCTTTGGAACCTCCCTTTAGGAAGTTAAAGACTGCTATCAAATCCCCCCTCACTCTTCTCTTCTGCAAACTAAACAAGCCCAAATCCCTCAGCCTCTCCTCACAGGTCATGTGCTCCAGCCCCCTAGTCATTTTCATTGCCCTCTGCTGGACCCTCTCCAATGCATCCACATCCTTTCTGTAATGGGGGCCCCAGAATTAGATGCAATACTTCAGATGTGGCCTCACCAGAGCCGAATAAAGGGGAATAACCACTTCTCTAGATTTGCTGGAAATGCTCCTCCTAATGCACCCTAATATGCCATTAGCCTTCTTGGCTACAAGGGCACACTGTTGACTCACATTCAGCTTTTCATCCAATGTAAACCCCAAGTCCTTTTCTGCTGAACTGTTGCTTAGCCCGTTGGTTCCCTGCTTGTAACAGTGCTTGGGATTCTTCCGTCCCAAGTGCAAGACTCTGCACTTGTCCTTGTCGAACTTCATCAGATTTCTTTTGGCCCAATCCTCCAATTTGTCTAGGTCACTCTGGACCTGATCCCTGCCCTCCAACGTATCTACTTCTCCCCCTAGCTTAGTTTCATCCACAAACCTGCTGAGGGTGTATGCCACCCTCATCCAGGTCATTAATAAAGATGTTGAACAAAACCGGCCCTAGAACTGATCTTTGGGGCACTCCACTTGAAACTGACCACCAACTCTTTGATCCTGCAAAGAGGTGATTCCTGTGCTCATGCAGAGTCTCACCACTGACTTCAGTATTAGATTGTCTGTGGGTGCAGGAAGTCTGCCGATGCAGAGTCCATTGAAGGACTGGAACCACTATTAGCATTACAACACAGATATGAATAATCTCTCCTGCCACTGAGACATGACCATCTCCAAATACTTGAAAGATGTAGAACCCCAAGAAGGGAGAGGTGGTGTTTAGGATGTTCCAAGAGTTTTTAGTTAAGACTAAAGGGACATAAGAGAGTAAAAAGAACTTTTAGGTGACTCAGAAAAATTTCTTGAGGTTGAGAAGTTTGCTTCACTGGCATAATTGCCCAAAGGAAGTGGGACAAAACAAAATATAGTATAAGGAATCATCTTGCTCTGGTTGCTGTGGGATGGGCAAATGAATGAATAATTCATTTCTGATTTCTATTCTTCTACTGTAGCAGACCAATACCCACATGCCAACATTCACACAGGCACATCTTTATGCAATTTATACAGTGAGGGGGTGTATTCTGTCCCTCACTGTGTGAGGAATTTACACATGTGACTCCTATTAACATTAAACAGAAGCTATGTGCATAAATTTCTCTTCTGTGGCTGAATTGTGTCGATCTACTAATATCTGCCTTTCCTGGTGCATTGGAACCTGTGCATTTCCAAATAATCTGATCTGTACAGGCTGTGATACCTTTTTGCGTGAATGTAGTCAGTTGCCCTTCAGCAGTGATATCCAACCACGCTTTGAGAATCTTCTGTCACCCTAAATCCCTTCCAGCAGCACAGGGCAACCACAGTCTAACAATCCTAATGAGATTACAGCTATGGATGCCCCACTGCTGCCATCTGGTCAAGGAACAGAACAAATACCAAATTCAGCGGGGGGGAAAAACCCCTTTAGCTCTCCTCCAAGCAGACTGCAAAAGGATTTCAAGACCATAATAGTGTCCTAGCCTTTTTTGGTTTCTTTTCCTTTTTAAATAAAGCAGTGTGTCCTTCTTGCAGAATATCAGGTTCCATTGATTTTACAGGAAAACTAACTGCACCCCCTGCTCGCTACACTTGACAACCCCCCTCCTCCGGCTTCTACCCCGGCTAACAACCCCTCCGGCTACTATGCTCACCTATCCCCCCCATCACCCCGGCCACTATGCCCTACTCCCAGCCTGCTCCTGCACCTTCCCTCATGGCCAGACACTGCCCTCTCACCCCCTCCTGTAGCCCACCTCCCTCTCAGATTCTGCACCCCCATCATGATCCCACTCACTGGCAGAGACGGGAGGGGGATCATGTGCAGGAGGGAGGAGACCATGCAGCTCCTGCCTCCCTGGTCCCTGGAACAACAGGAAGCAGGGAGGGAGGAGGCCGTGAGGCTCCTGCCTCCCTGGAGCACCTGTGCACGGCTCTTGCCTGTGTCGGCTGCAGCAGCTGCTCCCCAGGGGATGCGGGGCAGCCGGGGGTTGGGCTTGGATGGTGGAGGGGACCCAGCCACTGCAGCAGGGCAGCCCCCTGGGGTGTGAAGTGGGAGCTGGAGCTGGAGGAGCCCATGCCCAGTGGGGACAGTGCTACGGCTAGCCACAGCAAACGGCTGAAGACATAGGCGGAGGTGGAGGCGGGCAGTGGCGGCACGAGGATGCAGATAACGACCCTCTGTCATCCGCAGGAAAAAAATGTTTAAGAGGGAGAAAATAAAACTTAAGATTCTCTCCTGTATAGATACCTACATTTTTATCCACACTGATTAGGTCTTGCCTGCCTCCATATACATAGTATGTGACAACCAGTGTGATCTGAGGGAGAAGCATGGTAGAACCTGTGCAGATACAAATGCAGACGCGGATATCCCTATCTGGACGTTGGTATCCACTGGTCCGTTGGCTCTACTCCCAAGAGACACTGTGGCCAATGGAGAGGTGCATAGTCACATGGCAGGGATATATGACCCCAGACAGAGAGGTGGCAGCTGGAATGGTACAGCCACACTGCTGGGAAGAGCTGCTGGCGCAGGCCGCTGCCTTCCAGGAGCAACGGGACCATGCTCCTCTCCATTGACTGCAGTGTCTCTTGGGAGTAGATCTCTGAAGAACAGCAGATACCACTGTCTATCCACTGATCTTGGCATCCATGGGTAGACATTTGTATCCATGCAGGGCTCTAAAGCAGGTGTGGCCAACCTGAGCCTGAGAAAGAGCCACTGTTTACCAATGTACATTGCCAAAGAGCTACAGTAATTTGTGAGCAGTCCCCATCAGGTGCCTCCTCTCCCATCTCCAGCATCTTTTGCCCACCAGCAGCCCCATGGATCAACGCCTCCTCTTCCTTCCCAGTGCCTCCTGCCCACTGCAATCAGCTGTTTCATGGCACTCAAGAGGCTCTGTGTGGGAGAGAAGGAGCGAGGGTGCAATACGCTTGGAGGAGGAGATGGTGCCAGGAGTTGAGCACTGGAAAGTCGGCACCTGTAGCTGCAGCCCCAGAGTCAGTGCCTGAGCAAGGAGCCGCATATTAACTTTAGAAGAGCCACAGGTGGCTCCAGAGCCACAGGTTGGCCACCCCTGAAAGCATGGATCCATTTCAGCATGAGAGTGTTTCCACGGAAAAAGGACACAACTCTGGAGTTGATTGTAACCTTACTTAAAAAAGTTACTGGTCTAATGGATGGAGAAAAGCAGCAGACCTGCTATTGCTTGCTTTTAATAATGCTTTTGACACAGTCCTACATAAGCAAATTAGGGAAATATGGCCTAGATAAAATTTCTATCAGATGGGTGCAAAACTGGTTGAAAAACTGTACACAAAGAGTAATTACCAATGATTTGCTGTCAAACTGGGAGAAGCTATCTATTGGGGTTTCACAAAGGTCGGTTCTGGGATATGCTACTATTCAATATTTTCATTAATGGCTTGGATAATGGAATGGAGAACACACTTATCAAATGTGCAGATGGCACCAAGCTGGGAGAGGCTGCAAGCACTTTGGAGGACAGGGTTAGCATTCAAAATAGCCTTCACAAATTGGAAAATTGGTCTGAAATAAACAAGATGAAATTCAATAAAGAGAAGGGCAAAGAACTTCACTTAGGCCAGATCTACCCTACAGATATGTATCAGTATAACTATATCACTAAAGGATATGGGTGGCGGGTGTAATAGGCTGGGGAAGGCTCCAGAAATTGCCCCTTATGAGCCTTTTGTCCCGAGGCTCCCTCCTGCCTCGGGGCTCCCTCCCTCTTCCCCTTGGCTTCAGTCCAGGCAGGCTGTTCCTCTTTTTTTGGGGAGCCTTCTGGGCTTTGGGCTAGGGTGGGTGGGACTTGGGATGACTTGTGGCTTGGGCCATCCAGTGCTTGAGGGGGGGCACCAGTGCTGGGGTTGTGCCATCCAGTGCTCCAAGTCTGGGGATGCTGCAGACATGGCTGAGATGCTCTGAGTGCTCCAGGACTTGAGAGGAGCTGCAGACTGCCCACCTGGTGCTCTGAGGCTGGGGTGGGAGGGGGAGCCATGTGCCACCTGCCCAGTGCTCTGTGGGAGTAGTAACAGTAGTTCGAATTAGGATCTTTAATTCAAACTACCTACTCCATGCCGCGTGTAGCCGCGGTCACGGAGTTCGGACTAAGGGGGATTTAAAAATGGCGGAGCCCGGGAACATGCAAATGAAGCCCGGGATATTTAATTCCCGGGCTTCATTTGCAACTCCGCTTGCCCTAATTACCCTACCTAGCTCGAACTAACGAGCTAGTGTAGACATACCCTGAGTGACACAGTTACACCAACCTGACCCTTCACGTAGACAGGTCTATGCCAATGGGAAAGTGTCTCCTGATGACATAGCTACCATCTCTCACGGAGGTGGATTAACTAAGCTGATTGGAGAAGTTCTGGTGCACCTGCGCTGTTGTAGTGTCCATGAAAACAAGCCCTTAGGAAAAATCAAATAGATTACTCAAAATGGAAAATAACTATCTAGAGGGTAGGGATATGAAAGGTTAACCGGTGAACCAGTAAACATCGCCCTTAATGGGTCGTGCTTACCGGTTCCGGTTAAACCAGTAACTGAGAGGGGCTGGAAAAGCTCTCTGCCTGCAGTGGGCTGGGGGCTGCTCCAGCCCCACAGGGGGTCCCCTGCAGACAAGAGTTGCTCTCGTCCAGAGAAGCCCTTGTCCACAGCAGACCCACGCACCCCATAGGCAGGGGCTGCTCAGGTGGAACAGCCTCTGTCCGCGGGAAGCCTAGCCTACCACACACAGGAGCTGCTCTAGTCGGGAGCTGTTTGCAGGGAGCCCAGCTCACCATGGACAGGGGCTGCTCCGGCAGGGGCTTTAAATAAACTGAGGGCTAGTATAAAGAGGACAGTGATCAGTTGTTTCCTATGTCCATGAAGGAAGGGCAAGAAGTAATGGGCTAAATCTATAGCAAGGGAGATTTAGGTGAGATATTACGAAAATCTTTTTTAATTGTAAGGATAGTAAAGCAATGGCACAGACTTCCATGGGAATTCCAGGTCACTGGAGACTTTTAAGGACAGATTGGGTGAACACCTGTCAGGGATGACCTAAGTTCACTTGGTCTTGGCTCAGTATAGGGGGCTGGATATGATGACCTCCTGAGGTCCTTCTAGCCCTACATTTCTATGATCATGCTACTGCAGACCAGTGGTAATCCTTTCTGCTTTATTCCAGTCAACAGCTGGTATATTTGTTGTGTAAGTTCTTTGATCTCAAAAGACTCAAACAAAACATTTATATAACAGAAGCTGGACATATGAATCCAAACACTCCAGGTTTTGGATTCTACTGCACTCATTGGCTGGCAGTATAAAGACTGGCACTATAATACTGCTGTTTGGATCTTGTAGCTCTCACAAAGTTAGGGAGTATGAACCCTGATACTAAAATATGACTCCTGTGGGACTCACGGGCTAGGAATGTAAACCTGTTAATAATGCCCTGTGGATTTTATGTGAAGCAAATTAAAAGAGCTAGGTAACAAAGGAAATCATTTATCCTGAAAAAGAAGAAACTCCAGATTCTCGCTATTAATAACAGACAATAAATTCCACTTTCCTTTGATAGTGTAAATGCAATCTGGATCAATACTCGCAGAGTAGGGCTGTAATAGATGCCTCCTTCTCATTAATTAAATTCCTCTGTGAGAGAGACAGAGCTTTCACAATGCAATAGTCTCTCATCTACAAATCTCCCTCTTTCCTCTCCTCTGCTCAAACACCAACTCTGCATGGGCTTATCTTTGGAAACTCTGTACAGCCTATTTCGATTTATCACAGGGGGCACAAGGCTGTTAAAATCAAGTAGGATCTGGGGTGCTCATCCCCTTGTGTAAGCCCTTCCCAGAGCATCTCAGCTGGGTCTTACAGAGACGGTGTGATGATGTCCTGGATGCTGTTCGTCATTGTTGTCCTGGCAACAGAGATGCAGTCTCTTGTGGCATGGTAACACAGAGGTAATGGCAGGACAGAAAACACTGCAGACCCCACTGCGGAAGAATCCTCAGAACATCCTCCAAGTACAATCTGTACATTATGAATACTTTTATGTCCCTATAAATGCTTTTTTTTTTTTTGCTTTAGTTATGCAATTTGCCAGGCTCTAGCATATCCCCATAAGTCCTGTTTCTATGGTCTGATAAACCTGACATATCCCTGAGAGAGTTGGTCATTTCCTTTGGAATGACAATGTTGTTATCTGACAGAGAAACCTTGCTTTGGAAAACATCTGAGCAGAAACATAACCTCACAAGCATCTTAAAAGGTGGGGATACAGCTTTGTGTCCTTAAGCAAGGGAAGAATAGATGAATTAACATTTGTGACCATGAAAAAACACAAGAGCCAGAGCATTTTCCTAGTGTCTCTGCCAGCAACACAGAGAGAGGAACAGGCTATGGCAGTCTTTACAGCTAAAGGGAATCTATAACCCACATTAATCATAGTCCCTTTGCCACTGCCCTCTGAATTGAACAGTTTTGAAAGTACCCTTTCAATATCTTAAATAAGAAATATTTTTTCCTACTTGTTCTAAATGTCTAGAAGTGTCACAAATACAGTATTACAACTCATCTTAATAAAGTCTCAGAGGGTACCCATGTTAGTCTGTAACTTTAAAAACAACAAGCAGTCCTGTGACATCTTAGAAACTAACAAATTTAGTTGGTCATTAGAATTTGTGGGTAAAACACACTTAATCAGATGAGTTGGAGTGGAAATTACAGAATAAGGCATATATAACAGCAAAAACTATCAACTAAGGCTTGAATAAAGATCTTAACTGGTTAACACACTACAAAGGCAACTTTCCTGCCTTTGATATTCACATTTCTAAATCACATGCTATGAATGAGATGCATCCAGCATGACTTAATTAGCTTCATTAACCCTGGTCCTACAGTGTTATATATACTGTGCTGTTATATATACCCTGGATTCTGTAATTTCCACTCCAACTCATCTGATGAAGTGGGATTTACCTATGAAAGTTCATGACCTAATATATTTGTTAGTCTCTAAGGTGCCCCAGGACTGCTCGTTGTTTTTAAACTCATGTTAATGTCCCTTCTCACAGTGCCGGCTGACAGAGCAGCCCCTGTGAACTAGAGTAACAGTTTCTAAAATCATATTCTATGGCTGTGGTATGGTGTTCAACACACTTGGCCGGTTGAGTGTAGCTATTTGGCTTGAAAAATGTGGCTATTCGGCCAGTTGAGTGTGGCTAGTTTGCTACAGCAATAGCTACTATAGTGGCTACTGCTTCAGAATTGCTTAGACACCACGGCTATGGCATCTCCTGTGGGGAAAAAATCAGGACTACATGAGCTGGCATTGTTTTCTGGACAATGAACAATCTTGAATACCAAGCACAATTCTGCAGTTTTGTCTGGATTCTGGAAAGCAAAACCATAAATGGTGAATCAATACCATTCATTTACAAGATTATTACTTTTATCTCATTGTCTTATTAAAGCTCTATTACTAACTGGTTTCTAAACTCCATAACAGTATTACTCACTTCTAACTAAAAATACTGCTTTCCTTTGACAAAGATCACTCCCCTCACTTTTGTGTCAGACTGTGTGAGCTCACTGTATATCTCTTATAACATCCAGTCAGCAATTCCTTGGATGGGGACAAGTTTCAGGATTCCAAAGTGTGACTGTTGGCAGGGGCTCTGGAAAAATGTTTATAGTGGGGGTGCTGTGAGTCACTGAACCAAACTGTAAACCCTAATAGAAACCACTTCAAGCCAGGGGGTGCTGGAGAGTGTCACTACAACGTTTGGATTTTTTTATTTGCCTGATTTTTGAGCCTTTAGGGTTCCTGTTTTCCAGTTTTTCTCCAAAATCACGGGGGCTAGAAATATAATGTTTTTATAAATGAGAAGTTGAAAGGCTCATGCAGTACCATGATTCTGGAACCTGGGACTTCAGGACAAAACACAAAATACTGTGAGTCTTGTGATAAAAGTTGCTAAGAATTGGCAAGGCTGAGTTACCACAGCAAAGCAAATTCTTTCACGGCTGGTTCTTGTAAACTTGGGGCCTCCAATGCCATTTGATGGCTTCCCTACCACCTCTCCAGACTGCCCACGTGAAATGAATTGTTAGTCTCTGGTCAGTTCCTAATAGATATGCGCATACCACAAAAATTCATACTGGGACTGGTATTATATTGCCTCATTGTTGGTGAAATAGCAATAGGGCCTGAACTACCCTCTCAGTTCTAGGAAGGGCAGATGCTAGGTATATTAAATTAAACTTGGTTTATCATGCTGATTTCCACTCTCCACCCTAGGAATGTTGTGGTTATGCTGATGGGGAAGCCCCGTTGTTGCCTCTGTGAATGTAAAAGCTTTCCAAATAAAGCTGTTCCCTAGCTAAGGAAGGAGAGATTCAGGGTTGGAGGGCAGATTGAGAGATGTGACTGGACACTGTGAGACTGTTTCCTTCTGCTGCTGTCTCCTAGCAGCCGCAGGACCCTCGGGTGGTGTTTAATGGGATCAGGAGGCCTCCTCTGCTCCATCATTCACCAAGGAGGGTATAAAAGTGACAGCAGCTAATGGGCAGCGGCTTTCTCATCAGCTGCCTCATCAGAATGATTTCATGAGCAAAAGGCTGTAATGGCTAAAGGACTGGAATTGACTCGGACTATTGGATCCATGCCAGCCCAGAAAGAATACATCCCTGTGCATACCCACTTCACTCCTCCAGCCACATATAAATCAAGTGCTACAGTATATGGGCATTCTTGGAACCACACAGGCTGCATACACACAGCAGGGGGGCTAGGGTATCAACATTTTTTTCTTCCCATCCTTTTATCCTTAACGTTAGGCAGCATCAGGCACTTGAACATGAATGTTCATTCACCCATCCAATGTCCAAACCACATTCCTAGGTATGAAGATCTGTCACAGAGAGGAATAGCTGTAGGGAATTAGTACATGACTAGAGAGAGCAATAAAGACTTTTTAAAAAATAGTTTGGACTTAATACTTGTAAGGATGTGTCTTGGTTGTGGGTCAAGATGACAGAAGGGGCTGGTGTATATGACAGAGCAGGCTAAGGGAAGGGGGGGATCAGTGAAAGGCTGTGGGCAGACTAAAGGAGGGTGTGTATTTATGTGTGAGTGAGAGTGTGTGTATTTGTAAGGGAAAATGTGCAAGTTTGTCTGAATCATAGAAAGTAACAGAGAGGTAGCCGTGTTAGTCTGATCTTGGTAAAACAAAAAAAGCATTCATGTAGCACTTTAAAGACTAACAAGATAGTTTATTAGGTGATGAGCTTCCGTGGGGCAGATCCACTTCTTCAGAATATAAGCTGCTTTTTTTGTGGAATCATAGAAGTTAGAGTTACAATGAAAAAAATATGCCTTTTCTCATTCTTCCACTCAGCTGGTGCAGAGTTTTTCCACACAGTATATCATTTAAATATACTAAATCAAAGTCTAAACTAAAATTTATGTTAGATATTTCTAAAGTGCGTATTGTCTTCCTAAAAGCAAGCATCAAAACAAGATTATCCAGCTATTATATTACATCGCCTCCCTCTTCATCCACCAATTTGGTAATTCTATCAAAAAAGAGATTGTGTGGCAAGACTTGTTTTTTTTTTACAAACACATACCTTTTTGCTCATGGTGCTGTTATTCTCTTAATACTTTTTTCTTTTAATACATGTTCTATTTACTAAGATCTGAAGTTAGGCTTATCAGATAGTTGTTACCAGATCTGAAGTTGGGGTTTTGTTTTGTTTTTACTTTTTTTGACAATTGGGATTATATTTATTCTTCTTTCTTTTGAAGGCCTCAGGCAAACATGTACTTCATTTTTCAAAACTGACTGTTGATCATCTTGAAATCCATTAGAATTCCACTGGCACTATAACATGCAATATCATCTGGATGAAGTGATTTGTATGTATTTAATTTTTCTAAATATTTCCTTATGTGCATTTCATAGTTAGATTACAAACATCTTTGTTACTTCCTAAATTGTTCACACAATTCTTACTGTTGTTAAAGACAGCTTTTAAAAAGAAGTTCAGTAGCTCAGCGAATTTATAACTATAAATAATTCAGCCCATCCTCCTTCCCTGCCCCCACTTTTGATTTACTAATGGATTTTCTTATTATGCAGTATTTCTCTCCCCTCCACTCCTTATATATAACATGTAATGTGCAGTATTTACCTGCTATATCTCCTATTTATTTTAATGGGAATTTTTGCCCACATAAGACCAGAATAAAGACTTCAGGATTTGGTCATCTATCTATAAATATGGACCAGAATGAAGAATTGTATGGGGAGGAGTCAGAGGGGTCCAGAACAATGGAGAGAGTAGGGGAAAATTTTGAGGGAGGCAAGAAAAGATTGTTTTGTATGTTTCAGAAGAGCGAGAAGGAGAGTGGGGGGCAGGCTGAGAGATGGTCTGTTACAATCGAGGAGCAGGGTGAGGGAGAGCTTTCATGTGCTTACACTCACGTTAACACTGATTTTTTTAAAATGTAAAATAATTGGAGAGTGGATTCTTTCTTTCTTTGTCTCAGTCATCCCGCAGCTGTGCAAATATTTTATCATGTGATTCTGGAAGCACAACACTGAAAGCCTCTGATTTGAATCATGCCAAGAGGAAAATGCACAGAACAAAAGGCCAAAGCCTGGGCTAGACCCAGCTGCCTTCCTGGCAGAGTTTGCAGGGGTGAGGGGAAATAAATAAGAGAGAAGCCATACAGCTTTCACTGCTTGCACTGTAACCATCACACACCCCAATGGGAGAGGAGAAGGAGACCTTATATTCTCTGCCTTCACAAAGAGATATGGCAAGAATAGCAAAGTGATTAACTCCCTTTATTAATTTATTTAATCACAACTTTATTCATGAAAGTTGACTCTCTCTGCAGCACCATCTGCATTTATTGGGCCTACTTAAAATAGCCAATTCATAGGCTACTGGTAAACTGAAGAACTGACTCTCTGGATACTAGGACACTGGCAATCCCATAAATCACAGATTTTCTTTGAATCTGGGAAACCACTCTTGGTAAATTGGTCTGAGGAGACTGCTCTTATCTGGTATGAAGCTCATTTTCCTCCAGGAGGCGCAGGGGAGCACCAAGAACTGATCTAGGTCTGCTTACTGAGAATGCTTTCCCGCTTATGCTCTCTGTGGCATTTACCCTTTGTGCAGCACACATAAAATGTGGGCAATGAGTGATGATGAAAACGTAAGTGTCTTGTGACTGGGAATCTGGTGGATGGTGCTTCTCTGCTGAAGAATCCCATGGTCTTATTACTGGAGGATGTGTAAGCCGATAACAAATCGATTCACAAGTGATATTCTGAGCCTTCCCTTGTTTTCCATGCTGGTTTAGAGGTTCTATTACACTGCCCATAGCTAATACTGGGCCAGACTCAGCTCTTTCTCTTCCATAAGAGCTGTCATCCTGGCTTACAGATAATGGTTCATCTTGTACACTATGCTAACAATGACTCAGGCTGGATTCTCCACAGAAAAGTTTAAAGCCCCAGTAATGCACGTGATTCTGAAATTGACCACTACTAGGAGAGGAAATTTCTTTCCAGCTGATCAGGGTTCTATGCCCTGAAACACCAGATTGATGATCCATACAGTTTTTACTCTAGGAAGTATACCTGCGGATATTCTAAAACTCTTTTAGAATATCTCGATGCTATAACCCTCAAAAATGTCCTGTAGCATGGAATTCCAGTAGGTATTCAAATAGCAGTGATTTGTATCATGTTCTAGGCCCATTCTTCCTCTCCAATAGAGCAGTGTTAGTAATTTTCACATCTGCTCATATGGAAGCTCTCCTACTTGAAAAGTCCTCTAATCCCTTTAATTCCACTTCTCTTTAATTGTCCGAATTAAAAGGAATCAGTTAATGTTAGTACAGTGTTTTGAATAGGCACCGCACTACATACATGCTAGATATTAATTATGTATTAGATTATCATTTATTTTGCTGTTGTTCGCTGGACTTTTTTCTGCTTTTATAGTCAGTAGCCAATGTGAAGCCAGTGATGGCCCAGCAACTCACTCAGCCCAAGCTAAGGAGTCTGGTACACCTGTACCCACCCCCATACTGTGGTTTCTAAACATTTCAGAGCAACAGTCAGGTGTCCTTCCAAAGAGACCTTGTGCCCAATACTAACGAATAGCATTTTCATCTTGCAGCCAGGCTCAAGTTCCAGCCTCAGCAGAGCTATCCACTTACAGCATCTGCACCCTCGTGATAACAGATGGGGAGCTCTGCTCACTCACTGTGACAGCAGCAGCCAGGACTGAGTGCCATCCTTTTTCTGAACGTAGTTCTGTCACTGAATGCAGTCCTGAAACCATTATAACTATTGGTAGCAGCCGGGAACTTCCTGTACTACTGGGATTCTGTCAAATAGCACTCTATGGTTACATCTAAGCAGCAATCCCACAGAGCACATAGAGCTAGATGCAACCAAGCTTTGATCTAGCTAGCTTGGATAAAAGCAAGCAGTGATTATTCATCAAAGAGCTGAGGCACCCGTTTATAACTCTTCATTTCAACAGGCAGGGCAGGAAATTGAACCTGAATCTCCCACACCCTGAGTAAGTGCTTTAACCATTAGACTAAAGGTTGTAAGGGAGAGCTGCTTCCTCCCCTGATGGGCTATTTTGTGGGGAGTTAGGCTGGCACAGAAGCTACCCAGCTCCAGGAGAGAGGTTCCTGGTTGTGACTCACAAGCAAAAATAGGTGCCTCCTGGCAACCTGGACATAGCCACCAATTTCCTTGAGATGGGCGAGGCTTAACATATCCCTCTTCTTGGCATCTCCCATTGGCAAGCATAAGTGGCTCCTTGTCTATGTGCTGGCTTTTGTGCATCCCATTCGTAGGTGCCTATGTCTTTCCATGCATTGCACAGGGAGCTTAGCCTCCTAACCCAGGCTATGGGAAGTCCTGTGATCTTCAAGGTACTAAACTTAGTGTTTCAATCCTGTGTGTTGCAATGCCCAAGTCCTTTGAGGGATCTGGGCCCCCTGGCCTAACTTTCAGAGGTTATGAGCAACCACAATTCCAACTGAAATCAACAGGCTTTGTGTTTACTGTCTCTCTAGATCAAATGGACTCAATTTTCAAGTAAAAAAAAAGATGGGTATGTTTCAACTGCCATCCCTACTAACTCTGGGTAGGATATCAGACTTAAACCGAGTTCCTTCTCTCTTATTCATAATCAAAAGTGATAGAATTATTCTGGTCAAATTAGACCCTCAGTGACATGGTCTCTGCATTTACACAGATGTAACTGAATGGAGCATAGTAGGCAATTCTGTTGAGGCTGCACAAGATGGAATGGAATCCAGCTATGTTTCTCATTCTCATAGGGCTGTTGGTTCTTCAGGGCTAACAGCAGCAAAGTTCTTTGTATCATTAAACACAGCAGATCTGCCTATATACAGAGGGGAGACATCTTTCAAATAAAAAAAGGTCACTCTCTAATGTTCCAGATTATTTTAATTCCTTTTAGGGATCTCTGGTGCAGGCTCTCTAGGGGCGCATCTATACAGCAGGGCTTAACTCGAAATAAGCTACACAAATTGAGCTACATCAATTGCATAGCTTATTTAGAATTTTGGTGCTGTCTACACAGCTGTCAAAACAGAGCACTCTTTCTCTGACTTCCATTACTCCTCATAAAATGAGGGTTACAGGAATCAGAGTAAGAAGTCCTCCAGCTTGACAGTATTTCGACATAATGTTGAAATAGTCTGCATCTACACAGATGGCAGTTATGTATTTCAAAATAACGTTGGCTGTGTAGACATAGCCTAGGAGTCGCTCAAATACACAAAAATAGCGAATGGCAGCTCCAAAAGGATAAAGCTTCAGAAATCTGCTTGAGCCAGACCAAGAGAAAAAGCCACTACCTCAAAATTGACTTCTCAGCTTGGAAATAAAGGAAAGTGACGTAGGCAGAGTTGAAGACTTCCAGAGGGGAGGTATCTCCACGGACAGGGTTCCTGGTGTGCACATGGAGGAGTAAGGCCAGCACATGTAAAAAAGACACATAGCATATGCTTATTCTAATCACTTTCCTCCCACACTGTTCCTCAGTTGGTGCTTCATATAGACAGCTACAGGCCTGATTTTATCAGAAGAATTTGATGGCCTAGTTTCATATATCCCTGATCTTGCTGTCTCCTATATAGCTGCCTAAAGCCAGAATGGTGAGGTAGTGTAGGGCTCTCTCTCTCCATGTAGAGACCCACCACAATCACCTCCATCACAAGGATGAAAAATATAGCAGACTACCAAATGCAATCTCCAGTGTTGAAAATGTGAGGGGCCCTGGTAAACCAGGAATTGGAGAGCAGAGAGTCAGGAAAAGAAAGGAGTGAGCAACAAATGCAAAATGCAGAATAGCAGTGTAAAAAGGAGTGATTTAAGAAAACAAAAATGAAATAAAGTGCTGAGGAGAGAAACAAATGAGGAGGGGAGAATAAGAAGAAAGACACCAAGAATAAAACATGACAGAAGTGTATGAAAACCAAACTCAAGGCAAAGTTCTCCTCTTGGAGCTACATGGTGGAACAACTGATTTTCCTGCCACCTGGAAATCTAGAGTGAGTGAGAGAGCGAGAGAGAGAGAAGGATGGGAATATCCATTTATATCTCAGCAGAGGTGTGGGTGGAAGCCAACGTATATGGCAGAGAGTATAAAGATCAGTTGCTGAAGTGTGTGTGTGTGTGTGTGTGTGCGCGCATGTGTGAGAAGTGGCTATATGTGTGCAGTACTGCCAACCTCCAAGAGTGTGCTTCCCAAAATAATCAGATTGAGATGTAAAAAAAAGAACCAAGGAATTAAAAAAAAATTCTGAGTTCTTTGCACTTGCCTTTTCACTGCAGATCATGTGGGGTGCACTCACTTTGCATTTTTTACCCTTTCTTCACAACTAGGAGGGCTAGAAACTTAATTTTAAAAAATGAAAGCTAAGATTCTCACACAGTCTCTTTATTCTAGAAGCTTTAAGAAAAACATCAAATATGAGGCTCCTGGGGGAGAGAGAGAGAGAATGAATAGAAATGAGCATTGAGACCTGAATGTGTTTGACAGGGGTATATATACAGGGAGTAGATTTGATGAGGAACGAATGCATGTATCCATGCTTATTGTCAAAGGCCTTCTCATTTAAGCCCTTCAGACTATCACTGAACTCACAGGCACTTTTCGGAGACAAGCGTTGTTAGGGTTGTCACCTGTCCACACTAGAGCCAACAGACTCGCCAGTGGGGGACCAAAGCCCATCACTGCACCCCAGGAAGGGGCAGGGCTTTGTGTGGAAAGGGTGAGAGTGGGGCTAGCCTCCCTCAGGCAGCTTTCAGCACCTCCCCGAGCGTACCACGAGGGGTTCTGGTGGCGATTTAAAGAGCTTGGGGTTCCAGCCACCACTATCACAGTAGCAGCTGGGAGTTCCTAGCCCTTTTGAATTGCTGGGTCCTGGGGCAATTGCCCTCTTTGCCCCAACCCCTCAGCAGGCCTGCCCATCCAAATTTTACCAAGGCAATCGCGTTTTTGGCTTCTGTGTCTGTGTGCCATTAAGTTTGTCAAGTGCCAGGTTTTCAACAGGTCAGATGTACTGAGTGGCCACCAAAAGTCCAGCTACTCCAAGGTGCAGGGAGGTGCTGGGGTTAACAACTCGTCAGCCCCAACTGAGCAGGGGTTATCTCCTACTGCCAGGCAGGTTCAGTGTCAGGCTGCTGCAGCTCCCAGCCCAGTTCCAGAGCACAGGGAGACAACTAGGAGTGGGGTGCGGTGGAGAAGGAGGAAAAGGGTGCAAGAGGAGCAAGTCCTGGGTGCTTGGCCTTTGAGGAAGAGGTGGAGGAGAAGGCAGCAAGGTGTTGGAGGTCCAGCTACCAGCAATCAGAAAGGTGGCAACCCTAAGCACTGTGAATGTGACTATAGGATAGCATCCTAAATCAGAGATGATTTCAGGTTTGGTAAGACTAAATGATGGACTCTTCTATTTTATCTATCATTTGACAGGTGCATGAAAGCAAGAAAGAAGAGTGCCTAGCCTGCCTTTACAAATGATCCTCCTGGCTTAGGCTTCATTTACAAGCTGAAAAATTGGGGGGGGGGGGGAAGAGAGAGAAAGCAGTAAAGTTTCTTGTGGCTGCCCTTCCCCAATTGCTGACAAGTAAACAACTGTGTGCAGAGATAGTAAACTAATTAGAAACCTAATCCCATCTTCATCTGCAGCCAGCATTGCTAGGACACTTCTGGGAGAGATGAGAGAAGCCAGGGAGTGAAAACAGTTTGCAAGGGCAAAGAAAACCAATTCAAATTAATTTTACACACACTGGTCATAGCTCTTATTCCAATGGGGTGCTGATGTAGGAAATGGATCTTTAAAATATAGGAGGAAGTTCCAAATAAGCAATATTGTTTCTAGAGTGATTACATTGAAAAGGGTCAAGAGGAAAAACAGAAAATTATCAACTTTTCATTAATAACTAAACACATGAGCAAGACAGCAGGAAAATTCTGATGTATTTCAGAATTCCATCCACCCAGTCCTCTAGTAGCATGTGGAGTGGCAATACACTGAACTAATGAAACACTAGACAGAATTATTGCATCATCAAAACAATCCCTTCTTAACTAATCCTATCCTAAGTGCCAGACACTGTTACCTAGCAACTTTAGAGAACCCGTAATTAACCCTTCAATGAGTATATCACAAGACCCAGCAAAGAGAGACAGAAACAAAAGCCTGAATGACCTGGGTTTGTTCCTTTAATCAATGTAAAGTTTATATATCTTCGTTCTCAAGAGTCAACATTTCTGATGTCAAGAATTCACAATGATAATTAGCAGAGAGATGGAAATAAATCTGAGTTTAAAATGAGAGTCAGCCCTGTTAATCAGCAATATTGATAACTCCAAGCATTATAAAAAAATTAAAAATCTGGAGCTAAGTCTCCCCAAATCATGAATTTCGCTTTAAAATGATGACATTTGAAGAAAAAAAAATACATTTTAGATTCCTTTTATTTGCCTTCTGGTGATGGAGTATTTATGATTCACATTGTCTACCTTTTCTCCGTGACTAAAACTTTACTTAAAAAAAAAAAAAGTTGAAATTCTCAGATAACTATAGGGTTAAATTCATGGACAATAGGTACATTAGCTGGGAATGGTGTCTCTAGCCTAGGTTGCCAGATGGTTGAACCAAAAATACCAAATACCCCTTTGCCTCCCCCCCTGCTTCCCCTTGGTCTATAGGCTTTTTGCCGGCAGCCATTTTGTGTTATTGTTCAAGCCAGAACTTAGCTTCCCTGCAGAACCAGGTAAGCATAGGGTCTGGGGGCGGGGAGCTGGGGGTGTCGGGGCCAGGGGCGGGGCTGGGGCCAAGGGCCGGGCCCAGGCCCAGGCACTAGGATTGCCAGGTGTCCAGTATTTTCGCCTCCTGGCTGGGAAAAAAAAAAAAAATCAGAAGATACTAGACATTTTAGGTGTCCTGTATTTTCGGAATTTTTTTTACCGAACAGGAGGTGAAAATACCGGACTGTCCGGGTCAATAACGGACACCTGGCAACCCTACTCTAGCCGCTGTTTGCCAGAAGCTGGGAATGGATTACTTGATGATGGCTTGTTCTGTTCATTCCCTTTGAAGTGGCATTGGCCACTGTCAGAGGACAGGATACTGGGCTACACGGACCTTTGGTTTGATCCAGTATGGCCGTCCTTATGTCCTGAAAACCTTATTTCAGCTTTAAAAAAAAAATCAAATATCACCAGAATTCATGAGATTGTTGAGAGCTTACAACCCTGATTCAAAGACACCAAAAAGATTCAGGCTATGTAAGGCAAAGAGGATTTCATTGAGCAGAATTGATCTCCCCCATTTAGTATTTTCTATCATTTAATGACTGCCTGGGGGAAGTGAGAAACCTTGGAACTCTTAACCAAGCTGATCAGAAAGGCCTAGTGCCACAAATATATTTAGGATTCAATCTTCCATTAATTGCATAGATGTTAGGTCTCTAAATACCTTTGAGGCTGAGGGCCAAAGTGCTTTGAAATACTCAGGCCAGTGACCATTATTGCTATTATAAAGGGGAAAAAGTGTTTCTCTGGAACAGTCATTTCTGCTGTTTGTGTGGGTCTTTCACACAGCAGCACAAGGAGAGACAAAGACTTTTACAAAATAGGACGCGACAGTCAACACTGATGGGTGATCTTGGGGGCACATGTAGTACCTGAGACTTTTCTTTTTAAAGAATATATTACATGCTGTGTTCTTTTAACAACGGAGACACAATGAAAATGGGAAACCTGGACTTTGTTTTTAGCCTTTTGCAGATTCCTTTTATGCCCCTAACAAAACTTCACCCAATTTTGGGCTGCAATGATAGCTTGCCAAGAATGTAAGGGTACACTGAAGAATTTGGATTAAATTAGCAGATTGCAGCCTCATATTTAATATGGTACTGTTTCTCACAGTAATTACATGTTCCAGCATGGGACTGTCCTGACCCAAAGAACAAGCACATTCTATGCTGGAACCTATCTGTGGACGACATCACCCTATTAAAGAAGAGGTTGGACACATGCTACATTATATTGCAGAACTTCGCCACTCATATCTGTCGGAGAGGCCGCACTTTGTCCTCTCTGGCTTACAATGCCCTTTATGTTGCAGACACTGCTACCTGATGTCATATGGGTCTATGAATAGATCCTTCAAGTTCAGGGCCTCACTGTTTTCAGCTCAAAGTCTTCCTAATGCTGCTAATCTCATATGAACAGCCTACTGACACAGCAGACACTGGGAGAAACAGAGATTGCCAGATCCCAGCTCTCTGGCCCTGTGACCGTGTGCTGGCCAGATCTGGATTAATACTTAAAGCGATTTACCCCAGGAAGCCTTGTTACAGGGGCATGTATCCCTAACGCGCTTTAAACTACTGCAGGAGTGGGGAAGCATAGAACCTATGAGTTTACAGATGGTACACATGTGAATACACGCCCTTGGACTACTCAAGCTCATTTAATCTGTTTTTCTGCATTAAAAAAAGAATCAAAACTATAGGAAAGAAGCCTTCTCAACTAAGGGGCACTCAAACAGTGGTTGACATCCCACATATGGTGCAAAATGCATTATGATATACGCCAAAATAGCACTCCCTTTTGCCCTACACGCCTAACAGCCGATATCCCTGAATTCAATCCTTTCCACTGCCACAGACCATTAGAAAGTTGGCCTTGTCTACATGGGAAAGTTTTATTGGTATAGCCTCAGTTTAAATTCATACATGATAGTTATATTGGTATAATAACCCTCCACAGAGGCATTCTTATTCCTTTGTAAGGGTGGCCTTTTTGGGAGAGTGGGGGTGGTTTAAAATAGCTAATCTGACACTGGAATAAGTGTCGTCATAGGGCATTATACCAGTATAACTATACTAGTATAACTGGTAAAACTTTCCTATGTAGACAAGGACTCAATTCTGAAAAAGAAAATCTTCCAGAAATGGCTATGCTGATGTTGGCTTTTCTCTGACTCAAGACTAGTCTCCCTAAAAGCCATCCTGTCTGAGCTCAACATATTTTAATTGTGCTTGTTAAGATGCCAATGAAATAAGTGAACCTGTTACTGAATGACAGTACTATTGTGTATGACATAAATGGTGATGTAGGAAGTTTGTCTTCAAAGCACTACACTGACCCCTGTAGGAATAAAGAGAGAAGTACAAAAACATTTCCCCATGCCTTACAGAGCAGAACTGAACTTTTATTCTCTCTCTTACGCTATCATGCCTACCAATGCAGCTGGGCTTCTTGAAAGGTCAACCTGCATTTCATGCAAAACATTGGTTTAACAACAATTCTGCCTCTCTCCTGTTTTCTGTACCTGTAATATAATTGTATTATTGTTGTTGCTTTTATTTCCTTCCCCTTGTTCTTTATTAGCATGGATGATTGCATGGAAATGGTCAGAGTCACTTAGGATCTGCTCCTACGGCTTATTTTCCACTTCCCTCCCTCCCACAATAACCCCTCATGTTAAAAATCACAGTCATCCCCACAGCAACCAAGTCTAATGTCATCAATACAACACTGCTTTCTCCTGCCAAGGACCAAAATATTTGGCTGTTCTCTTTAGACAACATGCTTGAACAGTATATTTGCATATTGCAAACTTACCTCATTTTCATGCTCTCTCTCTTGCTCTCTATCAGAGTCTGTGGGGACTATTCCACAACTGTTTACCTCTTTCAAAATTGATTCCTTATCCATATTTGGGAATTTGTGTTGGGCACTAACTGGTACAACCCATTTTCTTCCCACAGTGCACAGTGGGAGTTATAATTTCCAGCAAGGAATGTTGTTTTCCAACATGCAAACAGCCAGCAAAAGAAACAGAAGGAAAGAAAGATGTCTGAAGGTGACTCTTGATGTCCTTCTTAATTATACACCCTATATTGTAACTGTTTTAATCTGATTTGTTAGTACCTTCTCCCCCTCAATTATATCTATCTAGATTTTCATACTGCAGTCATCACCATATCATAGGAGTGCCTCACACAAATAACAAAGCATATATTAATGACCCTACTACATTCTAGTCTGGTGAGTGTCTTTACTGCAGCATATGTTTACCTCATTATGGAAGGGAGCAGAGGTTCTTCTGCTAAGTAATTATGTGCAAAACCAGGGTAGGGCAACAGCAAAGCTGATATTTCAATCATACTATCGCTCCAATCAGAAACATCGGTATTAAATCCCCCCTTATAGCCTTTTCTCTGCCATTTTAGGCATATGCATTAGTGACTTTCATTAAATGATTACACACAACAGAGGGCAATTAGCAAACATACAAAACAGTATAACTTACCCTGCCTCTCAGCTGGAAATATGTGGCTGGAGGAAGTTCTCATTGTGTAGTAGTAATTTATGTTCAAATGGTGCTATTCTCCACAATAGTCAAGCATATGTAGTATTTTATACTACTGCATGTATACTGGGAGGTCATGTAATAAAGGAGGCTATTGTAACATCCACACTACAGTTCACTGGACAAATCATTCCATCCTTTTTAACAAGGTACTGTAGTAGTGAATGCATGAATACTCATGCACAGAAAGGATTCCTGAGGAGATCTCATGGTGTGGATGGAGTATGATGTGGGGAACAGAAGCATTGGAAGGCTTGCCTATCTAGTCTATCAGAAAGTTACCGACCTTGAGAACATCCTTTTAACAATATTCCAAGAGGCAGCACTTAACAGGCTTCAGAGGGAGCCAGACACAGGCTGCCACAATACAGGGCCCTTGAGAATCATGGAGGAAGAAAACAGGAATTCCTTCAAAAAAGAAACCATGCAGTATGACCAGATCCAATCTATGTCACAGTGAAAGCTCTACCCTTTTCTCTCATGTCTGCTCCCTGCTAGTGTTTCTGTGTATTTGTTTAGAGAGCAAAAGCTTGGGACCTCAACTTTAGCTAATCAGTTTTGCCAGTTAATGGAGCAAACTTCAACCTGACCCCAAACTCTGGAGTGTGGCATCATGTTTAGGCCTTTGAAAACTGTTTAGTTGCCTAAATGTATGTTGCTAAGGTGCCATCTTGAGACTAAACAGAAGATATGCAGTCTCATAGTCCTATTGATTCCAGCTTCTTTAACTCCCTGCTTACCTGAACTGAAGGTGGAAGCTTTGGTTTGGACTCCGTTCTTTTACAGAAGTCTTGGTTGTTGGCCAGAGAAGTCAAAGATTTTGATAAGAACATAAGAACATAAGAACGGCCGTACCGGGTCAGACCAAAGGTCCATCTAGCCCAGTATCCTGTCTGCCGACAGTGGCCAGCACCAGGTGCCCCAGAGGGGTGGACCAAGACAATGATCAAGCGCTTTGTCTCCTGCCATCCCTCTCCAGCCTCTGTCAAACAGAGGCCAAGGACACCATTTTATCCCCAGCTAATAGCCTTTATGGACCTAACCTCCATGAAATTATCTAGCTTCTCTTTAAACTCTGTTATAGTCCTAGCCTTCACAGCCTCCTCTGGCAAGGAGTTCCACATGCTGACTACACGCTGTGTGAAGAAGAACTTTCTTTTATTAGTTTTAAACCTGCTACCCATTAATTTCATTTGGTGTCCTCTAGTTCTTCTATTTAGGGAACTAATAAATAACTTTCTTTATCGCCCTCTCCACACCACTCATGATTTTATATACCTCTATCATATCCCCTCAGTCTCCTCTTCTCTAAACTGAAAAGTCCCAGTCGCTTAACCTCTCCTCATATGGGATCCGCTCCAAACCCCTAATCATTTTAGTTGCCCTTTCTGAACCCTTTCCAAGGCCAAAATATCTTTTTGAGGTGAGGATAAGCTGATATTTACACAGTATTCAAGATGTGGCGTACCATAGTTTTATACAGGGGCAGTAAGATATTCCGGTCTTATTTTCTATCCCTTTCTTAATAATACCTAGCATCCTATTCGCCTTTTTAAATGACACACACTGTGTGGAAGTTTTCAGAGAACTGTCCACGATAACTCCAAGATCTCTTTCCTGATTTGTCGTAGCTAAATTAGCTCCCGTCATACTGTACGTATAGTTGGGGTTATTTTTCCCAATGTGCATTACTTTACACTTATCCACATTAAATTTCATTTGCCATTTTGTTGCCCAATCACTCAGTTTGGTGAGATCTTCTTGGAGTCCCTTACAGTCTGCTTCTGTCTTGACTATCCTAAACAGTTTGGTATCATCCGCAAACTTTACCACCTCACTGCTTACCCTTTCTCCAGATCATTTATGAATAAGTTGAACAGGATTGGTCCTAGGACTGACCCTTGGGGACACCACTAGTTACCCCTCTCCACTCTGAAAATTTACCATTTATTCCTACCCTTTGTTTCCTGTCTTTTAACCAGTTCTCAATCCAAGAAAGGACCTTCCTCTTATCCCATGGCCATGTAATTTACACAAGAGCCTTTGGTGAGAGGACCTTGTCAAAGGCTTTCTGGAAATCTACATACTATATCTACTGGATCCCCTTGTCCGCATGTTTGTTAACCCCTTCAAAGAACTCTAATAGATTAGTAAGACAGGATTTCCCTTTACAGAACCCATGTTGACTTTTGTCCAACAAATTATGTTCTTCTACATGCTTCACAATTTTATTCTTCACTATTGTTTCACTAATTTGCCCGGTACTGAAGTTAGACTTACCGTCTGTAATTGCCCGGATCGCCTCTAGAGCCCTTTTTAAATATTGGTGACGCCGTTGACTACCTTCCAGTCTGTCACGGAAGCGATTTAAGGGATAGGTTACAAACCTTTGTGTCCTTATTTGATCAAAAAGCAAACTCTGAGACTCAAATCCTTCGAGACTCATCACTACGACAGAAACACATACCCTATCCCAATGTTTCTCAACCTTTTTTTTAAAATAAAGTACCCCTTTAAAAAAAGTTATAACTACCTCCAGTACCTATAGTTTTCAGACTCGCAAATTTTTTTCTACCATTGCAACACATTTGTTTAAACAACTTAATCATAGGTGGGCGGGCAATAAAATTTTGGGGTGTAAAAAGTACAAAAATAATAAAGTAATCAACAATAATAAGTTGTAAAACCTAAAACAAAAATTCAGTTTTCTCCAAATTTCAGTTGTGTTGACATACCCCCCAGACTTCTCTCGAGTACCCCTAAGAGTACTCGTACCACTGGTTGAGAAACACTGCCCTATCCTACATAAAGAAAACTCTTCTCTCTTATGCATATACCGACTGTTACTTGCAACATCAGGTCTTCCTCTCTTTCAGGGCAGTTCACATCTTTTCAGCATGCCACCACTGCATGTGTACTGGGATTTATGGAAGGAAATGCAACAAATGTGCCACCTTGCAGTCAGTCCTTTCATTATTCAGGACATTCATTATTCAGGACATTGATAATTCCTACATTTTTGTATAGAATAATTCACTTTAGCAACCTGTCAGGATGGCACATGCATGACTCCCTAAGCACACTTTTGATTGGGAATGATCCTTCACTACATGTATTAGGATATAGTATTAACTACAAGGACTTAATATACAATATATTTGTCATGTGGCCAACCTACAGGGCTGTGAGCATGCTTCCTTTTACATATGGTGGGTTCTAGCTACGTCTGACCCTTTATTTACACAAAACATTAATTTCCCAGAAAACACCAAGGTAATATAGGCTTGCAAAGTTTAATTCCTCAGCAGCAGCACTTTTTTTTTTTGGAAGTTGAGTAATTTTTAACCATTCCCTTCCCCCAGTAGTCAGTTGGACAGAAGGTCTTGTAGGTGAGCTGGTAAATGTTTGTGACAATTTCGCATGGCTTAAATAATAATGATTTGCACAGACAGCCTTTTTCAGCTGTGGAGATAAAGAACTTTACAAATTGGGTAAGAGAGGTTAAGTGACCTGTACTGCACTGAGACTGATTTTTGAGGATGCTAAGCACCCACAACTCTCCTTGAGCTCCCACTGAGTTCCAGCTGCTCAGCATTTTTGACAGTTTGACTTGCTCAAGGTCACAAAGTAAGTCAATGACAGAGTGGAGTACAGAGTCTGGAACTCCTGATGACTCCCATTATCAGTTTCAATCACCTAGAGCAGTATTTCTCAACCTTTTTAAATAAAGTACCCCTTTAAAAAAATAAGTGCCCCCCAGAGCCAGGCACCCCAGCTCCTCCGCTCTAATCCAATGCCCTCCCCCTCAGCCAGGCACCCCAGGCCTCCTGCTCTAATCCAATGCACCACCCCTCCCCAGAGCCAGGCACCGGATGTATGGTAGGCCTACCTTTGAAGTGCCCACTCCTGACGCCCAGCCCTGCCTCGGCAGCTTGTCTGCAGGAAGCAAGTGGCCCACCAGCGCCGGGCTTGCCACATGGGGCTGTGAGCTCCCACCCCAGCCTGGCGCCCCCCCCCAGCATGGCACCCGGGGGCAACTGCCCCCCCTCGCTATGCCACTGATGCGGGGGGAGGGGTCCTTTGGAGCAATGCTTATTGTGCTGCTTCACCGCCTTATTCTCCTCTCCACAGCGCCTTGGGGATGGGGCGATGTGGATAAGTTGTACTAAGCTGCTGGTGGGGGTGAGGGTAATACGCGTCTCCAGGTTCAACCACCCTCTCCGCTGGAGCACCCTGGGGCGGCTGCCGGAGAGAAAACAAATAGGGTTGCCAGATGGTTTCAACAAAAATACCGGACACACTTGACATTACATCACAATCTACATTATATCTTATTTAGAAAATACCAGGCATTTATATTTTCTCAATTTGTTTCCCAAACAGAAAGCTCAAATACTGGACTGTCCGGTTAAAAACTGGACACCTGGCAACCCTAGAAACCAACTAGGAGAGGCAGCTATGGAAGTTATTTTTTTTTCTCCCTTCTCAAACCCATCCCACAACTTGGAACTGCCCTGGGTCTCACTGGAGCCGCCACAGCCATGTGCTTTTCCCGCCAGGTGCTGGGGCGCGTGCACAGAGCGTCTGTTAATGTCCGGGCGCGCGGCTCTGAACATTCAATTTGACAGGCACGTGCCACCGCCCCTTCCCCGATCCTTTTTAGAAGGCAAAATCCCAGACATTTTTTGCCAAATTTTACTTGTGTTGATGTACACCCCAGACTTCTCTCGCATATCCCTAAGGGGCATCTGGTATTGGGCCATTGTTGGCAGACAAGATACTGGGCTGGATGGACCATTGGTCTGACCCAGGATGGCTATTCTTATGTCCTTATGTACGCGCACCACTGGTTGAGAAACACAGATCTAGCATGACCATAGCTGCCCCATGTTCAAAGAGTAGTATCCTTCTGGCACAATAACTACTAGTAGCAATAGTTTTTAAAAACACTTCAAGGCCTTCTCTGTGGATTCCTGAGAGCATGGCTTTTTTTCTTTAAGAAAACTGTCTCGGCCGCTACTAACCACCTGCCCCCTCAACAGCCTCTATGTGTTCTAGTCCAGTACAGAGCATCCCCACTATATAAGTCAACCTGGTATACATCCATTCCGCACTAAAGATGTTGACGCTTGTAGGAACTGATGCATTATAAGTCCTCCCATTCCCCGCTCCTAAGTTGCAAAAAAATAAAAAATAAAAAAATTGTGCAAATGGAAGTCATCCGTGGGGAAAAAAATTCCCCGCTTTAAATTGTTTTGTTATAAGTTCAAGTTTTTGGAATGTATCTTGGACTTTTAGCAATGATGGCCTGTATAATAAAAGCTAGCTCTTTGCAGCAATATTGGAATTTCAGGCACCCCCTTCAGATTTTCAGAAATGCTTTTGAACTCCATGGATGCCCAGTGCCTCTTAAAATCAGGTTCCATGAAGGCTCAGTTTGTGTCAACCCTGGTGGGCCCAGCGGGTTCTGAAATCCACTCTCTCAGGGAAAGCTGTGGCTTGGCATTGGCTGTGTTCAGGACTTCAGAGTCCACCCCCATTGCGGCTCAATAAAAATTCACTGACATAAGGAATGGAAAAAAAAAAAAAAAAATCAACAAAGTAATTCCATTTCTAGTTCCATCTGTGGGGAAGTGGACCAGCCCTTCACACCCCTTCTTTGCACAACCCTTGGAACCTGAATCCTCCAAACTATTGTTTCTCAACCTTTTTTTTTTTTATATAAAGTACCCCTTTAAAAAAAATTATATAAGTATCCCCAGTACCTACAGTTTTCAGACACACAACATTTTTTTCTACCATTGCAACACATTTGTTTAAACAACTTAATCGTAGCTGGTCGGGCGATGACATTTTTGGGTGCAAAAAGTACAAAAATAATAAAGCGCTGTAAAACTTACAACAAAAATTCAATTGTCTCCAAAATTCAGTTGTGTTGACGTACCCCCCAAGACTTCTCTCAAGTATCCCTATGGGTACTCAGTACCACTGGTTGAGACACTGCTCCAAACCCTGCATGGAAACCCCTCACATCCTCTCGGCTCAGTTTTAAACCCTACAGCAGACTGCATTCTGCCTGATTTCCTCCTCCCGCCTCCCTTAGACAGCTGAACAGGGACACACAGAAACTACAATTCCCGCAGCCCTCTGCACAGGGTTGGAGCGCTGCTAGGCGTGTGGCTAGGCGGGGAAGATGCCTGCTTAAGAGGAATAGGTTTGTGCTCCACCCCCCAGCGGCAGCTCTTGGTCAGAGAGGCAGGCCCTGTTTATCTAGGGGGCTGGGCTTTGCACGCTGCGCCCGGAACCAGCGGCCGTACCCCGCCAACCGGACCACAGCACGGCTCGCAGGCGCAGAGCAACCGCTTGGTGCACGCAGACTCCCGCGCAGCGCCTCCCCCTGCAGCCGCGCTCCAGCCCGGGCGTGCACAGGGGGACAGACAAGTCCCCGGTGGGGTCACAGCAGCGAGCCATGGCTCCGAAGAGCGGGGACGGGATTCAAAGGCACGTAGCCCAGCCCGGAAGCTAACAGCCGCCGCTCCCCGGGCACCATGAAGAAAGACTTGCCTGTGTCCTTAGCTGGACTCAAAAGCAGCGAGCCTAGTCTGTCCTTGTCTCCAGTGCCAGCCCCGGCGACCGCTCTGCTGGAGGAGGCTGCGGATCTGCTGGTGGTGCACCTGGACTTCGCTGCTGCTCTGGACAGGTGTGAGCGGGGCTGCGAGAGCCTCGCCTCCGACCCTGGCTGTGAAAGGTACGGGAAGGGGCACGGAGCGAAGCAGGGTCCCGCTGCTTTGTGATTCAGGGCAAACGCAGGCAGGGCCTGTGCAGCCGGGTCCTGCGAAATCTACTCCCAGCCAAGCGCAATCGGGTGACTTTTCTTGAGAGAAAAGACATGACTTTTGTGCGTGAATACACCCAGCTACAGGGGGCATGAGATGTTTGATAGGACTCTGCTAAAATTTAACTAACCTCAGTTAGTTTAACATCTGGTATGTCCTGCCTTCGGGAACAGATGTGTTCTGCCTAAAAGCCATCAATTATTCCATTAGTGAAATTAGTCGATGCTTAACATCCTTAACTGGGAGAGTAATTAACCACTGGAACAATTTATCAAGGCCCATGCTGGATTCTTCATCACTGCCACATTTTTAAAAATTAAGATTGGATGTTTTGCTAAAAGATCTGCTCTGGGCATTATTTTGACGAAGTTCTGTGGCTTGTGTTGTCCTAGAGGTCAGATTAGATCATAATGGTCCCTTCTGCCCATGGAATATAGGAATTTCTCTTTCTACTTATCTCTGTAAGGTGCTTAGAATAACTATTATTTATTAACTCTTTATAAAGCATTATATTTAGGGATATTTTTGTCCCTTTGTCTATCCTAGAAACAGAATCGAAGTGTGTTAGGGTGGGGAAATGAGCAACAAGACTGGATAACCTATCTGAAGACAAAAATATGCCTCCTGCTCTTCTTCATTTACTTAGGTTTTTGATTTGGGGTGGAGGAAATGAACAGCTGGAACTATGAACTCTGGGGACTTAAGCCCCAATCCTCCATTGTATTTAGGTCTTTAACTCCCATTTCTTTGGAGGTTCTGCCAATCAACAGAGCTGGTCTAGCTCTACGTAGTTTTAGTTATGATTTCAAAAAACTGCATTATTTTGATGGCTTTTGAGCTCATTATGCTCCATGGGAATATAGTCCAAAGGTTCCTGTGGTACCAAATGGCCCACAGACATATTTCAAGTAGGGAGGGGCATGAAGATAAGAATTCCCTGGAAGAATGTATTAGATTGCATGGAAATTATGTTGTTAGTTACTATAAGGATTGAGCCCATACTTGTTATATGGCAGAAGAGCCAGGAAAGGACACTTAAAAAAATCCCCAGGTTGTGAAAGGAGCGGTTTAGGTTTATATTTTGCTTGCTATATTACGGTCACATCCAGAGACCCCAGTGTGCTAAGTGCTGCACAAATATATGGCCTGTGTCAAAGAGCTGACAGTCTAAGTAGACAAGACCAACAAATAGTGGGAGGGAAGTAGTAGAATCTTCATTTTATAGGTGGGGAACTAAGGGCTTCTCTACACTTAAAATGCCACAGCAGCATAGCTGCTGTGGTGTTTCAGTGAAGGCACTGCCTCCACCCACAGTAATCCATCCACCTCCTCAAGAGGCAGTAGGTAGGTCTGTGGGAAAATTCTCCCATCAACTGACTACTTTCTACACTGGGGGTTAAGTTGTTTTCACTGTGTTATGCAAGGTATGGAATTTTCACACCCCCTGACTGACATAGTTATACCAACCTAATTTCCTGGTGTAGACCAGGCCTGAGGCAGAGAGAATGGGTGAATTGCTTACTTTGAGTTCCACAAGCAAGGTGAGGATTTGAACCCTGTTCTCTTGAATTTTAGGCCAGGGCTTATCTCATTCACTTTCTTATTGCTTCTCTTTGGTCCTGAAGAGTATTTTATCAATCATGCCTTATTTAGGGTTGGAATCTCTTAACACATTCAATACATTGTCAGTCCTAAAATAATAATGATATCCACAGTCCTGGTCAAGATTTCTAGTAACCAAAACCATTTTTGGAGGCTAGATCATTGCTAAACTAATTTATAGATAACTTTAGCTTGTTTTGGCTGCTTTAATATCTGTGAATATAGAAAACTCCTGATTAGTATTTTAAAGGGTCTGTGCATGACTGAGAGATGTGGAACTTCTGCTGGAGACGTGTAACAAACACGTCCAGCCTAAAAGGCTGAACATTGTCTGTGCTTTTGGGGAAAAGTTGCTGAGGCGGAATTAGAAAGCCCTCAAGCTAAGGTATGTCAGGACAGGGAAGGCTTCTGAAGCAGCATTTCTCGTAAGTGCTCATTTCACCTGTCTTGTCCATTTGACAGCTCTGCAGAAGTAAAATGCTCCCTGTGCATTGTGGGGATCCAGGCCCTGGCAGAGATGAACCGGTGGAGAGAAGTTCTGTCCTGGGTCCTGCAGTATTACCAGGTCCCTGAACAGCTGCCTCCAAAAATTCTGGAACTGTGGTGAGTAATTATCTGTGCTTTCCCGATGTGTTCTGCCTAAAATACCCAGGTTCCATAACATACATGTGTAGTGTGTTCTATGGGGTTTGAGTTGGGCTTTTTCTTCCTGTGTCCCTCCTCCTTTCTTGTAATTTCCCCCTTCCAGTCTGGCACAAAAGAGGGGGCAGGCACAGTTGTTCAAAGGAAACCATTTCAGAATGAAAGAATAGAGCTGAACTTGGTTTTCTGTAGCATCTTTCAATTTCAAGGAATGCCACATGTAGGTTAGAAGCTTTTACATGCTAAGCTGTAGCTCTTCCATGGCCAGAGACTCTGGAACTAAATTATGTTAGTGGGAGGAGTGATGTTGCTCTGACACTAAGATCACACTCCCCAAGGTGTGTGTGTGTGTGTGGGGCGGGGGGGGGGGGTTCTTTCTAGCATCTGTAGTCAGGCAGCAGTTTCACTTCTCCACTGGAGTAGTCAAACAGTGCATCTCCCTAGTGCTTTGCTGCAGTGAAAGACATGTTCCCTCCTCTTCATTAGCAGGGCTGGGCTACTGTGACTGTCTCCTGACTGAAGCTAACAGAATATTGGGAACCACTAGAATAAGGATAGAAAATATCATAGTGTCTCTGTATAAAGCCATGGTACATACACATCTTGAATACTGCATGCAGAGCTGGTGTCCCCATCTCAAAACAGAAATATTTGAATTGGAAAAGGTAATGGTAATGATTAGGGGTGTACGAGGAGAGAATAATAAAATTCAGACTTCTCAATATGGAAAAGAGATGACTAAGGTGGGAGGTTATCATAGGAATGTACATTGCTAACTGGTAAAAGCTGGAGCAGCTCCCCACTTCCCCCGCCCTGAGAAGGGGGCTGCTTCAGCACCACAGGGCTCACCAGAGCAGCCCATCTGTGGCAAGCCTGTTCCATTCTGCGCTCCCCCATCACAGTTCACATGCTGGCTCCCTGGGAGCAGGGGCTGCCAGCCCCACTCCCAGGCAGCTGGCTAAAGAGCCCGCAGCAAAGCCTCCCCAGGAGCAGGACCGGCGGCAGTGTGCGCTGCAGTGTAAAGCTTATTTAAGCCTGCAGTGTATGTAACTGTGTAACCATTATGAGTTTTAGGGAGAAGGTCACACGTCATCACTAGTGCCAAGAGTGTGTGTTTAAGATGTCACGGGTGTTACTGAGGGATCTATGTCCAGTCCTGGTTATAGATGACTGAAGTTGGTAATCGTAAGTGATCTCAACTTTTTTTTCTTGGATTCTAGCATCCTTTTATATAGCAAAGTGAAGGAGCCCCATGTGATGCTGGAAGTTGACAGTTATTGGCTGAGAGATGTAACCAATCAGAGCCTGCCTTCGTATGGCACCTTAATGGAGTTACATCTATTGCATGTGTTGCTCCCCCTTGGACAATTTGTGGAGGCAGAGGAGCTGGTACAGAGCTGTGAAGCTTTCAGCAAGGAGCAACAACTTGAGGCCCTGAGGACCATTAGCGAGAGGAGGTGTCGGTGGGTACAGCAAGAAGAGACACAATCATCCCCTGAAGAACAACCGCCTACAGTGAGGCAGAAGCTGTTAGGTAGGCGCTCTCTCTCTAGCCCTTACGCTCCTGCTGTTGTCTTCCAAGCTGTGGAAGAGGGAGTGATTGAACTTGGGCCAAATCACTATTTGTATTTAGACTTATGTTAAGTGTTTTATCTACTTGCAGTTGGTGCTTTCACTATAGTTAAAACTCACAATGTTGAAATACATTTTAAAAAATACAGTCTGCAGATTCTCCCTCCTCAAGTAATCACTGTCCGCTAAAAAATAATTAATCTCAAACCCCTTTCCTGTAACCCAGATCCCTCAGCTTGGACCCTTCCCAAATGTTCAGGAGAAAAGATGGACTTTGCAGCATGTCCAGAAGGCCAGCAAATCAGGCAAGTCGAAAGGAGAAGCTAGTTTCAGATCTAAAAGCCCTTCATGGAGAACTGTCTTGAGAGTAGTCTTTTCCCATCTTCATTGAGGGAGTTGCAGTTCTGATGCCTCACAGTTGTGGCTGCATTGTATGAGGGAAAAGAGGTGGTACCTTAACAAACCCAAACTATTTTAATTTGAAAGCCCTTAATTAAAGACCTCAAACTGTGCTAGGAAATCCACAGTATTCCTACCTTCCCATGCCTCTTTAGCTTTTGACCTCTCTGCTGGATGCCAATTGCAGTGGCGTGTTTTTGTAGGATTTGGATATGATGTGCCCACTGGGAACTGAACTGAAGCTACTCACTTATTTCAAGCTGTAAGATGCCATTACATGGTTGACTTTTCAGTCCTCCTTTCCAACTGGGGCTAGATTCTAAAAACACCAGTTGGAAGGTAGAAGGTCTCTATCCTTTATTCATTCTTTCTTTTATTATGCCGGATTGGATGATTGTACATCTGATTCTCCTTTCTCAACCTAGCCAAGATTGATAGTGGCTGAAAGTCTTCCGGGGATGGCTTTTGGTTCCGTCAAGTTTCCTTCTCTCGAAACTCCATCGCAGCTGGCACTAGTTGATACTCATTGCTGCGGCAGCAACAAGAGCAGTTACCCACCATATTGTTAGACCTGGTCTACATGTAACATTTAGGTTCATCTAGCTACAATGATCAGGGATGTGAAAAAGCCACACCCTTGTGTGCCCTGACTATGCCTACTTTTACTTGTAGAGGTGGATTTCCTGCAGTGATAGACTCCCATCCATCACTGTAGGCAGCATCTACATTACAGGGTTATGCCAGCACAAGCTAGAAAGCACCATATCTGTGTCACTGGTTTCCATAGTGTAAGTATGGCCTTAGTCTGCTGGCTTAATATTATCAGTATTAGCAGTTAACTAACAATATTGCCTGGGGATATGCCTTCTGACCTCTTACATGGCTTGTGGCTGAACAAAGTAGTAAACCAAATGCTCTTGCTCTGTAAGAGTTATAAGGGCAATGTTCATCTTTCATACTGGTAAAGACTAAGACAATTATTTTCTAGTTTCTAAAATATACTATAGAATAAATACATAAAAACACACAATTAAAACTTAAGACAGATAGCATTTCCTTTATGGGCTTATGTATTTGCCAGTGTTTACTTTCTACTTTCTTATTTTTTTTTAGCCCATGTAATTGACTGAATGGGAGGTACTTAAGCACCTATTAGACTTAAGAATAGCTGGATTATTTGGGAATTTTTGTCTCCGGGGTGTTCTATCACACATCTGGGGTATCCTTATTTATGGGACATCAGTATTTATAGTTCTATAAAGTTTTTTTTTCGGGGGGGTACAAGTTCCCATAGAGTTTCCTCCTCAATAACAGCTACCACCAAGCTTTTGGAAAGAAAGCAGAACGAATGGAGCACACCTCTGTTAGCTGCCCAATTAGGAAGTCATGTAGGTTGCTGGAGCCAATGTGGCGTTACATCTTTGCTAAGCTTGGACAGGCCAGGAGCACTTGAGGAACCTGGTACAAACAGTGTTCCTCTTCTAGGAGCTGTCCTGTCCTGTCATCACTGACCAGTGAACTAGCATCCTGGTCAATCTGGAGATTAGTTTGGGGCCAGTGCCCCTTTCCGTGACTTGCATGTCATCACTCTGTTTCTGCATCTGCCTGTGGCCTCACTTGCAGCATCCTCTTTGTGACTCAGACCTCCAGCTGCATCACCATCTGTGTTTTTCCCTTCCCCCTCCTGGGGTTAGTGCCTCAGTACAATAATCCTTCCACTTCCTCAGTGATGAGAGGAGGACGGGGATCTGGGCCCACCCACTACTCCATGTCCCAAACTTCTTAATTTCTCCCAATGCTGTTATGTTTCCCTGGGCCTCTTCCCCATGGTCCCAGCATCTTTTTTTTCCCTAGCCTCTCAACATGCAACCACCGAGCCCCAGCAACCAATTGGTACTTCTGGGGCAATTCTGCGCCACTGTGTACGCACTGAATTTCTGTCCCCTGCAGATTACTTTGCTTTCCCCACAGAAAAATGACTTTCTGATGGGGAGGCAAAGGGAAGCCAAAAGAATGGTCATATGACTCTCTCCAGCAGTATGTTTTGGGTGCCCAAGACAACTAACGGAGGTAAATCACTGTGTGGTAATGGGCAGGACTTAGAAAATCCCAGCCAGCGGCTCCTACCATGCACTGGACTCGGCTGCTAGTCTCATTTAGGACGGGGAGGGTGGGACTTTGTGTTTCTTTGCATGGTATCTGTGGCTGGGTCACATCCACCTCCAGATTTCTCCCCCCAGCTTCAGGAATTGCTGCAAACTCCCCTCCCCACTGCCACCACTCGTTTCCTGCACCCATCGCTTCTCAGCTGCAGAGGGAGGGATCCTTGTACAGGGAGCTGCTCCCCCATCAGCCCAGCACCCATGCATCCAGACCCTCTCGTACCAATACCCTCTCGCCAAGCCTCACTCCCCCCTGATAAGCTCCACTCACCTGGCATGGAGGAGGAGCGTCCTGGGTGGTGGTGGTAGAGTTTCTGGGACAGGTCTGGTCCTTGCACTGTGTCAGTGTTGGGTGCAGCCTCATGCAGAGTCCATGAACGGAATAGGGTGGAGGGAGCTGCACAATGTTTTTCCACTTCTGTGCAGCCATTCCCTGTGCTGGAGCTTCCACATTTATTTAACAAATAAAAAAATGCAGAGTTTTGCAGACTTTTAAAATATTGTGCACAGCATTTTTAATTTTTTGGTGCAGAATGCTCTCTGGAGCAAACCAGGAACTCCTCATCCCAGTGAGTAGTTGCTCTGTCCAAGATACCACAGGTCTTTCAGCCTACTGGAGACACAATTTTCACTCCTTGGCTACGTCTAGACTACATCCTTCTGTCGGCAGAGGGATGTAAATGAAGCATTTTGAAAGTGCAAATGAAGCCGGGATTTAAATATCTCGCGCTTAATTTGCATAATCACATAATGGTGCTTTTTCGAAAAAGCGCTATTTTGAAATTGAAACTGCAGTCTAGACACGGTTCTTTCGAAAACGGAGCGCTTTTTTGAAATCCTGTAAACCAAAAAATGAGGTTTACAGGATCTTTCGAAAAAGCGCCCCGTTTCCGAAAGAACCGTGTCTAGATTGCAGTTTCAATTTTGAAATAGTGCTTTTTGGAAAGAGCACCATTACGTGATTATGCAAATGAAGCGTGGGATATTTAAATCCCGGCTTCATTTGCACTTTCAAAATGCTTCATTTACGTCCCTCTGCCGACAGAAGGATGTAGTCTAGACGTAGCCCCTGAGCTTCCAGCAGCAACTTATTCTACTCTGCTCTGTAGCTCCTTTTCTGTGAGGTTGCTGGGCCCTGATTGGTTGTTCCATGCATCTCCTCCCTGATGGGCTGCACTTCCTGCAGCCTCTCTTGACCACTCAGAGGACTCACCTCTACTGCTCTTTGCTGAAGTTAACCTTTCCTAGGCCAGTTTGATGGGTGTCTGCCCCACATGCTCCTTCAAGATAGCTTTTGGAACCCAGCAGCTCATCTGTGTAGTCTTCTTTTCCTTGCCCCTGTCTCTAACCACTTTTTGTCCTTGTATTTCAGGCTCCGTGTCCCGAAAGTTATTGACCATATTAACAATGCTGCGTAGAGCACTGGGATCCATGTTAAGCCACTTCTGTTCCAGCCCTTTCAAAAAGATGCTGTTGGCTGCTCTCATACTATGCCTTGTTGTGGTGAGACTAGACCCTGGTATGCAATTAAGGTTTCTGAATGTTATTTGTCTTACAGTTATGAACAAGCAATTGGGAATTGCTAGAGTAGGACTTGGAAGAGGAACATGTATTCAAGCCTCTCCCATTAGCAGTTACTGTGAGATACGGTGCAGCAAAGGTGGGTGGGAGGAAGCTCACAGCTTATCTATTTCCGACAGTTTCCACTAAAAGTCACTGCTGGGAGACATATAGGACATCTGGCTGTAAATAAACTTGTAGCTACTGCATCTGCCTTTCCTAACCAAAGGTACTGGTGGAAACTGCCGGCAGCACAGGCGATGGGCAGTTCACAGCTGTCCAGTCCGAGACTGTGCCTCTAGCGGAGAGAGATGCTGCAAGGGTGGTAAGAAGGGCTGTGACTGATGAACTTTAGAAATGTAATTTAGCTTTAACCTCAAACTTGATCCATTTAAGCTACAAGCCGAACCAAAGCAGACCAAAAAGGCACTCATTAGCATTCAGAAAGTCTGTGGCTATCCATTCCCCTTTGTGTTTTGTAATTAGAGTTTCCAGTGTCTCCACTAGCCTTGGTAATAAAGTTTCTTAATTCATGTGCTCAGTACCCCCCCCCAGAGGGGACTTCTGTGTCTTCCGTGCTGTTCTGCCAGCCTTGGCAGGGTGAAGCTTAGCTTACTGGGGATGGGAGCAGCACCTCTTCTTTGTGCCCTGAAGTTTCTGCTGGCTGAGGCTCTGAGCACTCACCTGGGAAGGAATAAGGAGAAATGAAAGCTGACTGCCTCCATTAACCAAAGTGGGGCTCATCCCTTTAGGAGTTTATATAGAGAAGGGTATGAAACTTTAACAAAATATTTCTGTTTTGTTCTGCAGCGGCTCCCACATCCCTTCCCTTCCTTTACAAGCTGGTCCAGCTCTGCCATCAGGCATGGGTGACTGTATTTTCTCCTCTCCATAGGCCTCCAGTTCAAGACTAAGCAGCTTTATGATGTGTTTTCAAGTCTTTTGTCTCTGTTGCTGCGCAAGTGGCACTTTGTCTTTTAAGGATTTTAATCAGGCTCTTTGAGGGCGCTTGAAACCAATGTACTAATTAAAATGACTACGAGTGGGCTCCTGTGAGTTGACACCTTCCTCTCTTGCCAGACTAGGAACCCGGCCAAATGCTGTCTGGGTTTTGAAACTGCCTCAGCAACTCACCTCCCTGTGCTGTGCAGCTCTGCAGCACAGTACTAACCCTGCTGGAATGTGCATGTGAATCCATGTCTTGTCTCGATGCCCCTTTGAAGTGGTGGCTTTTGGTGTGGGTCCCAAAGGAGAGGTTGTAGCCAATGGCAAAGAACAATGAAGGCATGCTGAGAGACTGCACCACCTTTGCAAATGTTTTTGAAGCCACCTGAGCAGTGGGAGTGGACTTTCAGCGGGTTTGGTTATGAAAAATCTTGAGTACCACATCTACACCAAACACTAGGAGCCAAAAAACTGTCCTGTCTTTGGACCCACTTTTAAATGTCCAGTTTCTGCAGCATGGGATTTAAACCAAATATGTGGAACGGTTAAAATATTGCAGACTGAAAATGGAGCCCGTCCTTTTGAGCGCCAGAGTTTCTATTGTGACCCTGATGTATCTTGGCTTAGGCTTTCATACTTTGGATTTAACAGTTGTGGCTAAGCAAAAAAATACCAAGGAGATGGGATGCATAGACCCATCAGTCCATTCTGTACTGTCTGGGTATACTACATCCAGTGCAAGCAATTATACACATTTCTCATTTCTGATGATTGTTAATACTAAATATTTGACACTGGATAAGTTAGAATAGGGGACAGCAGATAAATGACAATGGTGACAATGATTAATCTTAATATGCGCCATAAGTCTAACCTGCCCAGTTACTTGAATTATGTAGTTTCACTGCATATTTTGTGTCATTGTATCTTATGTTGACAAGCTTTCTACTTAGGTATTTAAATCTAAATACCAAAGACTCCTACTCAAATGTCTAGCTGTTCCAACAAGTACTTAGAATCATAACCCGCAAAGTGTAATCATCTAGCAGCAAAACTGCACTCTTTCACATCAAGAGTAAATAACAGGTCTCAAAATACATTTCTCCTGCTACCCAAGCCCCTATATCCCCAGCCCTCACCAAAAACCCTAGCCCATGCATCTGTAGTGTACATATTGTCATCCTATCTCTACAAGCTTAGTTACTGATTCATCATTTCAAAGACTTTCATCATAAAATCTACAAAGACTGTAAGGAGAGTCTCTGGGCTTGTTTACATGGTGTGGTAATGGGTCCTGGGGGGAGAGGGTATGATTTGTAAAATGCACTAGCTTGCATATTACTTGGTCTGTGTATTCCCTCCTGGGATATGCCCTAAAAGTTTCCTACCTTGTTTTAACGTAGGACTGTTTCAAACAGCATTATGTTAAAGTGCACTAAGGAATTTCTGGGGCACACCTGTAGGGTCTGCATGGTCTGATATATATGCAACTCATTAGTGAGCTTTAGAACTCACACTCCTGTAGAGTATGTTGCCACACTGTGTAGATAAGCCCTCATTGTAACTCATGTAAGGATGACTAGTTTATACTTCCCAGTTTCCTATACTGTAGGATCTAACTATGTACATAGCATTCTGCTTATTGATAGGTACTCTCTTTCATCTGCTAACTAGGTGACTGTTCATGTTTCTTCTGGTTCATTGTTGTAAATTTCTGTTTGTAGCTATGCTTGTGACATTGGGATTGTGCTCTGTGAGAAGCCTGCGTGATCTCAGTTTCTGCTTAGAGACTGCTTGGCAATGGTCTTAACTGTTCATTTCCATGGATCTTTAAATGTGAGAGTGATACACAGTGAGTAACTTCAACTTTCTCCTAGTACTTTGTTTTTTCATTGTTTTTAGCACATAATGAGGCAAAGTCTAGTAGAAAAACATCACTTATGCAATTCTAATAGTTTTATTCATTTAATTTTAAATGTTTAATTTTCAGAATAAAAATTACTACATCTGTAGTATGTTATATTGTGATGCTCAGCCTGGCTGGTTATAAAGCTGTCTTTCACAACACTGGTGTATATGATTAAAAATATTTACACTTAGTGCATTGACACTTTGCAGCTTCCAAAGAATTATTTGGAAATATGTTTCAATGTAAGCAGTGGCCCTGATTCTGCAAACACACGCGTTAATTAGGTGAGTAGTACCATTCAGTTCTATGGGCCTAATTACTCAATTAATTCTACTCGTATGAATTTGTGTTTGCAGGGCCACAGCCTGTATTTTCATATAATGGATTTTTTTGCATATCTTCCCAGATGCTTTCAATTTAAGATGCAATATATTCATGTATTAAACTTTTTAATATGAAGCAGTATTTGCCTATTTATGAATGTTTGTATATACTTAAATGGCCAAGCATATGCAGGAACATACAACAAGGAGTAAAATATTCAGTAATTCTTCATCTGTAGTTTCATTATTTCCTTCTTGTTACCAGGGAGAGAAGATGTGACCATACATGACTTCCATAGCTGTGATAATTCTGCCGGGAAGGGGAGGTGTTTGCACTTTTTGCTGAATATCTGTAGGCTTAGCAACAGAATTCTCTCAAACTCCTATCTGACTTCCTGTTGTAGGAGTCTGAAGATTATATTACCACATATTCTTTACACAGGGAATTGAAAACCATCAGGGGAGAAGTACAGCAGTAGCTGTACTCATCTGCTTCTAAGTGGAGCCTATGGAGCCTAAGTGTGGCTTCCACAACAGGAAGATGAAATTTGGTGACTTTTTATTGTGCACATGGGATCAAACAGCCTACCGCTCATACATTTCTCCTTCAATCAGTAGAATTTACAACAGGGTAAATAACTTAATCACCACCATTCCTCTCTAGTTACCTCTGATGTCAGTCAGTCCAAATCCTCAAAAGTGTTTAGGTACCTATTACTCACTGAATATCTGGGCTTAACACACAACATAAAAATGACCTCCGCTATTGACACTGCCCCAACTATAATGATTTATTAGAACAATGCCTAATAATTGTGTTTAATTATAAACAGCTTTCTTCATCTGCAGCATATTCACTGCTTAATCAGTTTTAATTATATGGAAAGTTTATAAAGTTAGTAACAAGCCATTTGTTAGCTATAGAAGTATGAAAAATTAGTTGTTTTTTTTAAATGAACCATTTATAAATAATTATTCAAACTAAGGGATTTAAAATTTTGAAGAATTTATTTAAAATGTGGAGAGAATATACTAAATTATTTATACATCTCGAAGAGATTTACTCTCTCTAAGTGTAAATCTCAAAGTAACTTAACGATGGAACCACAACGATGTCTCCATAATTAAAACAGTATTAAAATGGCATGTCTTCCATACAAAGATCCAACACTGCACCAAACTATTCAAATGCAATTAACTCTGAAGTGGGGAAAAAAAACCTAATTTAACAGTGCACAGTAACAATATGAGAGTTAAGCACAGGGAACTGAATTAAATTGAAAGGAAACCAAAGGGAAAGTTTATGGGAAGACTATAGTTTCCCATGTCATAATTTGACTAGAAGCCTGACTTTTTTTGACCACCCAGATTTCCAGTTGAAGTAAACAGGATCTGTGGGTGTTCAGCCTCTCTCAATCATATCCCAAGATATGAAGGCCAGTCTTCTGACAAGTGCTGTGAAGTCTTTGAGCCTTATTTCCTTGCTTCTTTTAATGCACTCACAATTCTAGTGCCAACCAAAGATAACATTTGTAGTTTGCTATGAATGTAGCAGTATCACAAGTATGACTCAAGCTAGCCTTTGCTCAGTGTTCATACTCATACATGTCAAAATTACACAAGTCAGTTTGTGGTTTGATGCCTTTGCTTTTCACTTGATTAACTAATAATCACAATTGAGGGCAGTGGAAATAAGCCAGAAAAAAAGTTCACACTGAATTTTGTAACAAAGTCTACAAAGTTTAGATTTTTAAGGCTGCTTAGTTTTCTCAGCCATTTTCCTAAATCCTGCAACACAAAGCCAGGAAACACCTTGGTATTAATGAATCCTTTAAAAATAGCACATGTCTATAGAACAGAAAGTTTTAAGACCCAGTATAGATGTCAATTAACCTATCTTTCACAGATTTAAAAAAAGTTCTGCTTCAATTCTTTTAGCTTCATGATTAAGGCTATGATTTAGTCACAGGTATTTTTAGTAAAAGTTTTGGACTGGTCACGGGAATAAACAAATTCATGGCCCATGAGTTGTACTGTAAATACCCAACTAAAGCCTGGGGGGGTGGAGCTCTGCTCGCTGTGGCAGTATGGCCAGTGAGGGGTAGGCCCAGGATGTCGCTGATGGCGAGGGAAGAGCCAGTGGCACAAGGTGCTGGGGGCCGCTGGAGCAAAAGTGACTGCTCTGGCCACCCCCGGGATCGCTGCTCAGGTGGTCCCTAAGGCCAGCTGCTGTTTGGGTGGTCCCCAGATCTAGCTGCCTTGGGGCTGCTCAAGTAGTGGCAGATATGGATGACTAAGGGACTGCCCAAACAGCTGGCTGTAGAGCCACTCCAGCAGTGAATTGGTGTGGCTGTCCCCAGAGCCACCTGCGCAGTTGGTTCCGGGCAGCCTTGGAGTCAACCACACTGGCCAGTGCAGAAGTCACAGAGGTTGTGGAAAGTCATGGAATCCATGACTTCTGCAACTTCCATGACAGACATGGAGCCCTGTTCATGACTGATTGGTATTCTAGAGTTTCAGCGGGGTAGCCGAGTTAGTCTGTAACAGGAAAAACTTTAAAAATAACCAATAGTCTGGTAGCACTTTAAAGACTCAAACATGTAGATAGTATCATGAGCTTTCGTGGGCACAACCCACTTCTTCAGATGACCGGTCAATCAACAAATCAGGTTGTGCCCACGAAAGCTCATGATACCATCTACGTGTTTTGTTAGTCTTTAAAGTGCTACTAGACTATTTGTTTTTTAAGTTTTTCCTGGTATTCTAGAGTTCATGATCCAGAGTGTAGAATAGAGATTCTAGGTTTTCCAGTGATATTTAGTCAAAACATCAGAACACCATTCGCCAGTTTTTGATTTTGGTTACGCTGCAGCAAATCTAGATGACCTCCATTGCTTTCAGTGGAATTACTCTAGATTTATAGTGGTGTGATTGAGATCAGAATCTGCTTCCACTTGTCTGATCATGATTTTTAAACAAATCAACTCCAATAAGATAAACAACATTTAGTTTTCAAGATAACTCAGAACGGTTCTTGCTTGATTACAAGTTCTGCAGTGAAAGAAAACATCCATGAAGGCAACTTCCTTTCCAAAGGTTCTAGCAAGGATGAAGGGGAGATGATGGAAAACTGAGTTTCTTTATAGACTTTACAAATAACTTATTAATTCATACAAAAGACAGAACTATGTAGCACTTTAAAGACTAACAAGATGGTTTATTAGGTGATGAGCTTTTGTGGGCCAGACCCACTTCCTCAGATCAATTTGTGGAAGAAAATTGGCACAACCATATATACCAAAGTGATACAATCAAAAAAATGAACACACATGAAATTGACAAATCAAATTTTAGAACAGAGTGGGGCTGAGGGGGGAGGGTTGGTGTCTGTGAGGTAATGATAATAGGGGAAGTTTCTGTGAGGTAATGACATTAGGGGTGCTAATTGGGGAAGCTATCTTTGTAAGCTATCTTTGTAAGATAGCTTCCCCAATTATCACCCCTAATGTCATTACCTCACAGACACCAACCTTCCCCTCTCAGCCCCACTCTATTCTAAAATTTGATTTGTCAATTTCATGTGTGTTCATTTTTTTGATTGTATCACTTTGGTATATATGGTTGTGCCAATTTTCTTCCACAAATTGATCTGAGGAAGTGGGTCTGGCCCACAAAAGCTCATCACCTAATAAACCATCTTGTTAGTCTTTAAAGTGCTATGTAAGTCTGGCCTAGCTGAAACAAAAAACAGGACAACACGGCTGCATCTCTATCACTATTATTAATTCATAGGCGCTAAGAAGGAATTTCATACCTCTTGCCTATATGTTCAGTGTCTTTTTTTTCAACCCTACTTCTTGATGTTTTAGTTAGACTTTTTGCAGCCAACACAACCATTTTAGAGAACAAATCAGCCAGGCACTAATTTGCAGAGGTGACCCACTAGTTTTGGGTGTCCACTTTAGATACTCAGTGCCTGATTTTCAGAGATACTGAGCACTCACAGTTGTCACTGATTTACTCCATATGGCCTTGTGGCTTCTTAGCCAAAACTACACTTGACCTTAGCCAAAAGGCCAAGATGCATAAACATTCGCCCCAAATGCAGCACTTGCTGAAAGGCTTGGGTTCAGGCCAGTAACCCCTTGGCGTCATGTTGACTCATATCATTGCCCTGATCTTCTAGCTCTGAAGGTGAACATCTGGCCCTGCCTGGATGCTCCGCGGTGTTCTTATCAAATAATATCTGTTCTTATGAGTTTAATATCTGAAAATCAAACCTCTGTTTCTCACCCAAGAGATCCAAATTAGTGGACACTTCCTTACACATTTCAGCTCTGAGACAGAAGAATTTCAATGAATGAAGATGAATTGAAAACATTTCTTTAATAGTGCTTGTGGACAGAATATTATTAAAGATACGGAATAAAATGAAAATAATTATTTTACCCAATAATTAATGTTCAATAGTAATAGTAGTATTTAATATTTATCTAGTTCCTTTAAAGCACTGCGGGATACATGGACTGTCAATTGGGCTGTTCATCAAAACAGTATAAAGTAGAGCTAGCTGGAGAATGGCAATTCTGTCTTGCAAAAATGTTTGGGGTTTCAAAAATGTGTTTTCATACTTTATGGTAACGAGTTCAAAAACCTTTCAGAAGTTCTCATGACACAGAATTGTGCTGAAATGTCCATTTTCAGATCAAAAAGGTCAGGTATCCAGATCAGCTGTTTCTCTAGCTCTCAACCATGGACTTCAGAATTCTTCCTGATGAAAAAAATTGTTGAAATTGATATATTTCCATGAAATGTTTCAGTTTTGATAAAATGACTTTTTCTGATTATGTATGTTTAATTGAAAATCTTCCAACCAGCTCTAGTATAAAGGATATGTTGAGAGGAAAATTTAGCCAAGAATGAATTTGGGGGCTGGGGAGATAAGCATGGGGGATTCCTAGAGAAAGAGAATGGAATTAGCAGTGTATCTGTTTACAGGTCTTGGGTGTCTGCAGGAGGGTGTTAGTGATGCAAATAAGCAAGGGATGGTGGATTGCAAGGTTGCCTTGGGGAGATTGTGACCTCCCCTCTGCACTGTGATGCTGTAAGGCACCTGGGCACTAGCTGGTGTGGGATGTATGGTCTGGGCTCCTTCCCACCAAGCTGCTTAGAGTGAGTCAGCAGTGGAAACATCACTATCCAAAGCTGCTGCTTCTTATCCAAAAGGGAACTTAGCACCACTAGAGGCACTATGGTAAGGACGAATGCAGTAATTTCCTGTTCAAGGAGGGAACCTGGTCTTCTGTGGATGTGAGGACATAAGATTGTATTCTCTCTGCTGTCTGCTTTGCTGTGAGGCTGGGTGAAAAGGAGAGGGTTGTGGCAGCTCTCTGGGAATGTGGGATGGGGGAGGGAGGAATGAATGGGACGAGATTGATATCTTTGCTTGATAGACTATGAGAACTGCAGAGGTCTAGTAATTCACCTAATAATTCCTACACCAATCCCAATAATTTGCAACTGAACTAGAGTAAACCTTGTAGAAAGACTTCCAGCATTGATTTAAAGACTTAGAATATATTACACCCCTAGTTAAGGTGTTCCAATGTTTAATGACCCTCATTTAACAACTTACACCTTATTTCCAGTATTACTTTTCCTAGCTTCAGGTTCCAGCAATTTTATCTTGTTACACTTTTGACAGCTTGATTAAAGAGTCTCTCCCTTCTTGTGTAGGTACTTAGAGGCCATGAGCAAGTTGTCATTGTAAGGTATACCCTTCAGTCCTGGAATCATTCTTGTAGAGTTTTTCTAAATCCTCAGCAACTCTTCAGTAGTTGGACCACATCTGGCATGCACTGGGTTTGGATGCTTCTGGCTCAGACCCTGATGGAGCCCCACTTTTGCCACTGGAGAATGTGGGAGGGGGCTTTTTGTTCTGCTCCATCTCACAAGAGGGGAACTGACGTGCTGGAGTTGAGAAGCTAACCCTTACACTGCAGAGGTGATGAAGAGGCAGATATAAACTGGGGAGAGCCTACTACTTCCTTTTCCATCTCCTTTCTGTATAACACGCGCACTTAAAACATGCTGGCAAGGCTTGCATTTTTAAATGAGCCGTGAACTTTTAAAAACATAATATTTAAAAAGCATGTTGCCTTCAATATAGCCAGATGACACATAATCAAATGCCTCTAATCTAGAAAATGACCATGTTAAGTACATTTAGATTCTTATAGCTTATGTGTACTTGTAACTTCTTATTCAGTCCATAACTTCAAGCAATACCAAGTTAATACATCCAGATTAAAACTGACAAAATTACATCTGATTAAAGGGAAAATATACTTCTAAATTGCATGGTTATTTTTGCCAGCACAGTGGGAAACCCAGGAGAGTGGTGAGATCGTTCAATGTGTAGGGAAATAGCTAATGGACATGTACAGTCTACATTTTCAGAAGGGGCTAGTTGTGTTGGGTCTCCAACATGAGAAACTGCCAAAGCCCAAGTCTTAGAAAGGGCTGAATACTTACCCACAGAAAAATGAAGCTCATGAAAGAGCTTCAGTTGGTAACCCCAATAGTAGAGGCCTCTAAAATCACTAGCTGCTTTTGAAAATTTAGAGCACACTTAGAAGATGTGAGCACCCAGTCAATGGTGCCCAGTCCCAGTTATGACATCAGAGAGCCCTGTTGATCATCAGTGGTTTGTGTCATAGACCCCTGACCTCACTGACAGGATACTAAGTAAAGGGAGAGACTCTTGCTATTTATCACAGAGAGCACATGAGCTTTATAGTTTGTCAAATATAGGTTGGGAAAAACAGGCAAATTCAGGTGGAATGTCATTAAATCTATGGATTTACAAAGAGGATGAATTAGATCTTAGATCTCTTAACTATTTGGTGCCTGCCTGCTGTTTACAAGTCTTGTCTTTAGTAACGTAGAATGGGTCTCCTAAGAGGAGATAAGATAGGAATTTAGAAATGAGAAACGTAAACTACAAGAAATGTAAAGAGATCATAATTTCAGGAACATAATTAGCAAAATGTTTTTTTCTGTTTATTAAACTTAATTCCTCATTAATGTCCTGGTCATTCTTCTGATCCTTATTTAAACTAAAATCCCTTTACATTGTGCGGTACAAAGCAGCCTTAAAGTGGGTGAAAAAGTAATTTATTCCCACTTTAAGGCAATTTTACTTTGCCATAGTGGGATAAGAGGAGTTTCGATTTAATGAGAACCAGACCTTGTCTGGGTGTGAGACTGTGTAGCAACCCCTCCAAACCATAATCTGAAAAAGAAATGATCAAAAGAGCTAATTCAGAGCCTGTTGAAATAAATGGAAGCACCCTGGTTTCAATAAGCACAATTGAATTAGCCATTATATCACGGATTTGTTTGTGTTTACAATTAGCAATGATTTATTCTGTCCATAGGCCTCAAGAAAAACTATGATGGGAAGAAAACATTCCCAGTTAATTCCCTTTCATTCTGGTCCCTACAACAATGATATTTAAATTCTCTCCTAGTACAAGGCTTTGCCCCACCACACACACAGACTCACAGCAGTGAGTATATATGAAAAACAAGGTAGCTGATACCTTGAAGCTAAGAATCTTCCTCAGTAAACATGAAGCCTAAATCAGATTGTGCTCTGACTATCTGCAAATTCTATAAGGTCTGGTTTTCTAGTACTGCCATGTGGATACGGTTAAGAGCAAATGTGAACTCCAGACGGTTAGACAGGGAATTCAATATATGAGTTTGGAGTAGGATTTAAATACTCTCCAGGGATCGGTTTACTGTGCCTGGGACTCTGAGGAACATCCACTCTCTTCATTGTTAAAGGTAGAGTAACTTATTTTAAAGCCCTTTACTTTGAAAACCCTTGGGCTATGTCTACACTGCAGGCTTTCTTGCACAAGAACGGCTGTTCTTGCACAAAAACTTGTAGAGCGTCCACACTGCAAGCCCATTTTTGTGCAAAAAAGTTTACAGTGGATCGTTAGAAGAGAGGGCTTCTTGCGCAAGAGTTGTTCCTCTCTCCACGAGAAATAAGCCTTTTTGCGCAAGAGCTCTTGTGCAAAAAGGCTAGTGTGGACGGGAACAGGGGTTTCTTGTGCAAGAAACCCCTATGGATAAAATGGCCATCAAAGCTTTCTTGCGCAAGAGAACGTCCACACTGCCATGGACGCTCTTGCGCAAAAGCACATGGCAGTGTGGACGTGCTCTTTCGCGCGCAAGAACTTTTGCACAAGAACTCTTGTGCAAAAAGTTCTTGTGCAAGAAGCCTGCCGTGTAGACATAGCCCTGTTGTAAATCTTTTGCTTCTCTTGGTATTTCTTCCTGTATCAGTCAGAGCATTCCCAAATTGTTGCTAGTGTGGAAAAGAAACATGCAGATCTGTTCTCCCATTGGGAGTCATCACAGGGGGCTGGTTCAAAAGGCAGAGCTGAGATATTCACTGGAATGGAACAAGATCTGATTGGGGAAAGAGGGGCAGGCCTGCAGCCTTTATGAGGCACAAGTCTTATTACAAAATGAATAACTCTCCAGAACAAGCTCCCCCCTGTGTGGGAAGATATAGAAAGAAGGCTGATGACCAGAAAACAGCACCTGTCTCCGTTTGAGCTGGGTAGAGGTTTTTTCTTTTTTGATGAATGAGCTATATTCAACATATTTACTGCATAGTACTCATTATAACAAGAGGAGAAGACATGGGTAAGAAACCAGAATGCTGTCCTACCCCATCAGACTCTTACACTCACTAAAAACAAAGAAAAATCTTATTTGAATTTAAATAAAAATGCAGCATAGCTTGACTCCTAGCTTTGGGTTTGGTTCTTGAAACTTGAGATATGATCAACAAGGTTTTATAGAATTAAATCCACCCTTGGTTTTGGCATCTTTAACTGTCAGGGAGGCCAAGACTGTACTTTAAAACCTTGAGAATACACAGCATGTTCTTGTTTTTGACTCCAGAAACACATTCCAAAGTATAATGGTCAGGATTTCTATGCCGTGGAGAGGGATGAGAAAAAGAAACTTTTCTTGATGACCATTCAGTATGTTTGTGACAAAGAATTCTTAGCAGAGCTTGTGTTGATCCAGTCACATCTGATTCCATTTGGTTTTATAACCTGAGCATGGCTGAGCCAGGTCAGCATTCAGATGGGAAGGTTCCAAGAAAAAAAAAGGAGTCTGATGCCCAGAAGACATGCATACATTCCACAAATTGTTGCTTATAGATGATAACCAGACTACTGTATCAGTGCTAGAAAAACAGGGTTTTTTTTTTAACTCAGTTGGTAGCCTTACTTCTTTTCAGTTCAGAGGTCTGGGCTCCAGGTCTTGCTGGAATGGATTTTTTTTTAAATAGAATCATCGCTGGTTTAAGGTTTCATTTTAAAAAAAAATTCTGAGCACAGTAAGGCCACACTAGTGGATATGCAATCCCCAGAAGCCTATAATCAGCTTATCCTGGAGGAAGGATGACATAATCCATAAACAGGGTGTGGGTGCAATATTTTTCTTGCATCTTGGTAGGAGCTACTCAAGTTATATATTAAAAATACCCAATATTGTCCTTTGTGGATTGTCCCTTCACGCTGGAGCCATGAGTATTAAGATTAGGAAGACTTTTTTGTGAGCAGGCTATTCCATAAGTGACTTCTGCAGGGTCTCTTTCACTTTCCTTTGAAGTAGCTAGTAAGGTGGCCACAGCTAGACAAGAAGCTAAATGATGGTCTACTGGTCTGATCCAGTATGGCAATTCCTATATTCCATTTCCTGCTACATTAAGAGGAAAGTAATTGCAAAAGATGTAACGAGACTATTCTAGATACCTCAGAATTCTTTGATCTCTATTAGTATGAGGTCAGATCAGTGTATAGAATTGGGACTGGATTGCTATTGATGGGGAGGCAATCTCCTTCTAGTAACAAATAAAAGTGAGATGTCCATCCAGATTCCATTAACTCTGTGAATATATTCTGATGGCACTGATGATCAGGTATTGTTGGTTTAGGTAGAACTGCAGGCTCTTAGCAAAAACTCTTAAGTGAGGCTCTGCTCTGAGAGTCACTCTAGAACTGGTAGCATGGGCTTCACATTGGTTGTTTCACATAAAATTTGCTTAATTTACAAATAAAAAGAGATTTCTTCTAATTGTCAGCCATGCAAACACAATATAGAATTCAAGAGACGATCTGGATTCTCCCTTCCTTATGCAGCATTATAAGTAACAAAGATACTTTAGACCAAATTATGCTTTCACTGATACCCCCTGTGAATTTAGTGCAGTTGCACAGCTTCTGGCAGTCAGCAGTTTAGAGACACTCGGAGCATGGGGTTGTGTCCCTGACCATCTCGGCTAATAGCCATTGATGGACCGATCCTCCATGCGCTCATAGAATTCTTTTTTGAGTCAAGTTATACGCTTGGCCTTCAAAACATCCCCAGGTAACAAGTTCAACAGGTTGACTACGTTGTCAGTCAGCCTACAAAGGCTTTGTCTGAAGGAATGTCACATAGCTGTCACAGCACAAGAAAGAACCCAGCTTGATAATCAGATCTTAGGCTGAATTTTCAGAGCTGGCAGTTAGGAAACCTACTCTCACCCAAATAATTTCATTTGAGAGATGAGCAATTTTACATAAAATACATGGAGCCAAGGATGACATTTTTCCAGACCAAATTTCAGAACACAGCTGCATCGAGACCAGTTCCAGTCTGCTCAGGGATTTTATCTTCAAAGGTAGCCTCTCAAATTATATAATGTAAGGGCAGTTAATGGCTTGTCTTCATGATAAAGTTAACTTGAGTTGTACTTTTAGCTCAAGTTGGCTGGTCTGGCAGGCACAACTTGTCCATGAGCATTCTGCTGTGTGGAGATTAGAGCCACTTGAATGCTGCTAGTCTAAGTCTTCCAGTGTTTTTCTATAATCTACACCCCCCATGTCCAAGTAAGACAGATAAGCTGCAACACAGTTCACTGTGAAAGAAATGGTATCACATCTCCATTTACGACATTGTAAAGACTCATACGATATACCCCCAGAAGTTTTAGTGCCATACAAGTGAGTGGAGCAACACCATGGACACAGTAGATTGAGTGTTGTTTGGCAATGTGGCTGCTCTCATCTGAGCTAGTTTTTAAGTCCAGAAAAGTAATTCAAGTGTAAATAATACAAATTCATGCTGCACTGAAGACACATCCTGAGACTGGCTGGGAAGTGCTTGCTAAACAATCTTATGTTTGAATATACCTCATCCAGCAGTAGTGGTCACCCAAAGGGCTTTTTGTATTTCATGCTCTTTGGTGGGTCTGTAATGCAGCCTTTGCACACGAGACATTGATTTTGTTTATCATTTAATCATTTTTGCTTTGTGTTTGAGTTTTAGGTAATTACAGTGCCTCTCTGGCATAGCCATAACCACTCTGAAAATTAGTTAAATATATGTGTGTACTCAAAATATGCTTCAGTGACACAGATGGCATAGTCATGTCTAAACGTGCAGGGTGCACGCTGGTAAATCGAGCTCTCTCTCAGGGGGATTAGTTTCACATGTGAAGGATGTTAAGTGCCAAGGGAGTGAGGCTGAGTCAACAACTGCTTGAACTAGACACTGACAAAAGCAGTTTTTCCTATCCTCCAGCACAGTTGAGGTTAAGGGCTCAGAAGAAGACACCTCATCCCTCTTGGGTTATATATAGCTAGGAAATGCTGCATGCTGTGGGCAGGTCCCAGCCAAGAATAAAATAAATGGGCCTTGCACATGCTGTTCATATGGCGTCTGTCATAGGGTATGCATGTTTGTGTGCCTATGTGTAGGCACATACATGAGGGGATGTATTTGGTGTACACTGGTATGTGTGATCATGCCTGAAAATTTCCATTTTTCTTTTGAGATATGCTATTTATGTCCTAATGTAGCTCTGTTGAAAAATACATTTACCATCCTATTTGTAAATAAGAGTTGGAACTTCTACAATAGGCAGAGAACTGAGGCTAGGCCCCAGATCTACGGGTCCATGAGCAGCCCAGTTCTAGTTGGGTATGTGAGGTTGGAGACTCCAAAACAGTCAAGGTCAGAGGTTGGCTTGGGATTTCTGAATGCATATGTGACTCTCAGGAGGGAGAAGGGCTGATGTGTATTAATTCTCTGACCTTTGCTCTGTTTTCCCTACAGCGTGAGTGCATCTCTGTTCATGTTGGCCAGGCTGGAGTTCAGATTGGCAATGCATGCTGGGAACTTTTCTGTCTGGAACATGGCATTCAGCCAGATGGCACCTTCAAGAAAGAGTCCAAAGAGCTCAACAATGATGATGACTCCTTTGCCACATTTTTCAGAGAGACAGGCACAGGAAAGCATGTGCCACGGGCTATTATGGTAGACTTGGAGCAAACTGTAGTGGGTCAGTATACAATGAACAATGGAAAATAGCCTATTCTTATGTGTGTCATTGCTGGGTTGGGTCCTATCTGTCTCCAACGTATCAGTGGAGCAGCCCCTTCTTTGTATTTCAGTATGACCCCATAGCTGCGATAAAACTAACCTATTTCAGACTTTTAAACCCAGTTATACTCACTTCTCTCTTATAGGGGATTAAGTCTACAGATGCAAGAAGGGGAGAATACTGACTAGATTTTCCCATAAGTGCTCTACCATGCTCTCAACTAAGTCAGGAAATTACCATTGCTAAGTATGGCTAAGTGTACTACTCCTCATAGGCTCTTGTTTCAGGTGATATTTTCCTTTGTCTTTTGGATGTTGCTTTCTTTCCACGCAGGTTGGAGATAGGAGAAGCTGCTTCTGTATAGGAGTTTCCTGAAAATTTCCCATCCCTGACCAGCCACAAGTCATTCCATAAATTGTCTAACTTTGTTAAGACAAGGAGACTGGCTTATAAAGCATCATTCACTTCTACCCTCAGAATTTAGCGAGCATCATCTCTGTGATATACCTTCATTTTTGCCCAAACTCACAGATATTTCTAACACCAAGGGCTCCCGTGTCATGTGCCTGCCAACAATCAGCATAGCCAATTAACTACTATTCAGGGTGTTTTACAAAAATGTATCAAAGTTGGAGTATGTCCATTCAAGGCTTCTTATGGTTTCTCTTTCTTCGACAGATGAAGTGCGTACTGGCACTTACCGGCAGCTTTTCCATCCAGAGCAGCTGATCACTGGAAAAGAGGATGCAGCTAATAACTACGCCCGTGGTCACTACACCATTGGCAAAGACAGAATTGAGTTAGCATTAGATCGTATCCGTAAACTTGTAAGTGATAGCACACCAGAAACAAAATTTGGGTTTGGTGGTGTAAGGAGGTGAACAGGTCGTCAATTGGCAGCCCTTTTTTTGCTCCCAATAATGTCATTGGTTCAGATTAGAAACTGAGAGGTCCACTGGATTGTAGGTCAGTTTCCAGATGGACAAAAAATTCAGACAGAAGCCTAAAATGTAGGTTTTTGAAGCTTCGATACTTCACCTTTATCACTGTGGTAGCAACCCAGTACTGATACGTATGGAGCTCACACCATTATGAGAGGGGGCAATAAAAGGTCTTTTCCCAGGAAGACCCGTGTTGAATGCTGTGTTGGGTTTTGGAGACAGATGTTCCAGCTCCAATCTGAGAATGCACTCATGGAAGTCTCAGAGATTTAGACTGATTCCTTTTGTTCTCTGTTTGGCTTTTCAGACCGATGCCTGTTCTGGGCTACAGGGATTCCTGATTTTCCACAGCTTTGGAGGGGGCACTGGCTCTGGCTTCACCTCCTTGTTGATGGAACGCCTCTCCCTGGATTATGGCAAGAAGTCCAAACTGGAGTTTGCCATCTACCCAGCCCCCCAAGTTTCCACTGCCGTGGTGGAGCCCTACAACTCCATCCTGACCACCCACACCACCCTAGAGCATTCAGACTGCGCCTTCATGGTGGACAACGAAGCCATCTATGACATCTGCCGTCGCAACTTGGACATCGAGCGCCCCACTTACACCAACCTGAACCGTCTCATCAGCCAGATAGTCTCGTCCATCACTGCCTCTCTGCGCTTCGATGGTGCCCTCAATGTGGATCTGACAGAGTTTCAGACCAACCTGGTGCCCTACCCTCGCATCCACTTCCCCCTGGTGACATACGCACCCATCATCTGCTCCGAGAGAGCCTACCACGAGCAGCTGTCAGTGGCAGAAATCACCAGTTCCTGCTTTGAACCCAACAATCAGATGGTGAAGTGTGATCCCCGTCATGGAAAATACATGGCCTGCTGCATGCTGTACCGTGGTGACGTGGTTCCCAAAGATGTCAACGTAGCTATCGCGGCCATCAAGACCAAAAGAGCTGTCCAATTTGTGGATTGGTGTCCAACAGGCTTCAAGGTGAGAGGGACAAAGACACACTGTCCCTGTATTTTAAATGGACATTGCCAAGTATGGCAGCCGAGGTTGTGATTTCAACTCTTGAACATTATCCATTTGTAAAAAAAGGGAATGATGAGAAGAGAGAGAGAGAGAGTGTATATAATCCTCTGTTACTCCTTTGGAGAACGAACATGTCCTCTTTACTCATGTCCTATTTACATATCCTACTTACATAGCCTCTTAAGCAGTCTCCTAGCTGGCAGTCTGGAAAATGTCAACTCTATAAGATTTAAAGTGTTTAGTTGATGGGGAGACTCTTCTCTACATTAGCAATATATAAAAAACCCCGGAAGAATAAGTTCTGGGAAATGAAACATTGGGAGCGTTTCTCTGTGAACATTCTTCTTTTTTTTCCAAGAGCCCCCAGTTTTACATAATTTTGCACACATTCTACACTCCCCTTACTGTCTATGCAGCAGCGCTGACAGGCCTGATCTCCAGAGCAACCCTGAAAAAGCAATAGATAGAAATATTAATCTATTTTTCTCATATGTATTATTGGGCTTTGAATGTGAAGACTTGTAAGTGGAAAATACTTACTGTATTAGTTTGTATGGACTAGCTATGGGCTCAATCATCATCAGCAAACAGTTTAAAAAAGTAAGTAAGAGTCAGGTGTTCTTTAAAAGGAAAAAAAAATGATTGTAGTGAGGATTATAATATCTCTGTGCTCCCTGATTTCATGTTCAGTTTTGGTGGTTCTTTCTTGTTGTCCTGGGTTATAGCTGAGAAAGGAATAGTCCAAAAAGACAACATGAATGACCTTTGCTGTGATAGTCATTTAATACTGTGATTTCTGCTCTCTAGCCCCTTTCTTCATGTATGAGGCTATTCCGAGTTTTTACCATGTTTATTTGACTTTTGTTGTTTCTCTGGATCCATCTTTTCTCCCTTGCTCTTTTTCTTCCATCTTTCTTGTTTTCATTACCAGGTTGGCATCAATTACCAGCCTCCCACAATAACACCCGGAGGAGACCTAGCCCAAGTGGAACGTGCTGTCTGCATGCTAAGCAACACCACTGCCATCGCTGAGGCTTGGGCCAGGCTGGACCACAAGTTTGATCTGATGTATGCCAAGAGGGCATTTGTGCATTGGTATGTTGGTGAAGGCATGGAGGAAGGGGAGTTTGCAGAGGCCCGAGAGGACTTGTCTGCACTGGAGAAGGACTACGAGGAAGTGGGAACTAACTCATTTGGAGAAGAAAATGACGGGGAGGAATTTTAAAATACACTTTGCCCCTTGATGCACGCAGGATGATCTTTGTGTCTCTTTATTTCATGTATCTCCATTCCAGTTTGTTTTATACCCACAGACTGAATATTGTAAGACCTATGTTCCAAGAATGCTTTTCCTCACCCCTTATATCACAGAACAGTGATCGTATGAGATATGTCCACCTACTCCTAATTCCTAGAAAGACAACACACGTTAGATACTGTGCCAATGCCTCGTTGGAGAAAGTTTCTTTTTGAGCCAAGAGTCCTTATTATAATTTACCTAAGGATTCAATCATGCATATCCAATATCAGTATTTGACAAGTTTTATTTGTAATATTTGCTTTAAAATTTTATATACAGTTGTGGTAGTGAAACTTTGAAAAGCCCGAGGATTGCTATTTCAGGAACAAATGTTACTGAGCAGCAATGCTTATCCATAAGCCAAATTAGTTGAAAAACAAGTAAATAAAGCCTTTCTAATTTACAGTGCTATTAGATCACTCATATGATTTCCTGGTCTTTCAAACATTGATGTAGGACTTCCTGTGGCAGCTTTCTGAAAACTATGTAAATGCCTTGGATATGCTTTTGCAAATGGCAAAAGATCTGATTTCTCCTTAAGTCCCCTTCTGTCTTTGTGCTATAAAAAGCCTTATAGTAAGATTTATTCTCCCTTTTGGATCTCTTACCACACTAGAATATATAAAGTAGCCTTAATGTAAACAAGAATCGTGCCCACAATTTTTAAATGTTCATGTGTTTGTTATGATCAAAGTTAAAGTATTTTGTGACACTGACACTAGTCTTCATTGATGATCATTTACATGCAAAATAGTAAAAGTTATTTAACATGATGGAGTCAAACTCAGATGGCTTTTACAAAGAGAAAGCCACACTTTTCTAATCTATGCCGATTATCTGAAAAAGTTAACATAATTAAATAAAAACCCCATTTTTAAATAAGACACTGCCACTTCCTTCATAATCAGTTTATAGGAAAGAGAGATGTAGAGAAAAATTAATAGTGAAAGGCTTCAGGATATATTTTTAGAAATTATGCCCAAGAACATTAAGGTTGCAAATACTCAAAAGTTAAGAAATGCCGTAAGTAAAATAGCCTGTGTTACTTTAATTTATCCTCCTTTATGCATATTCATTATGGTATAGTCTTTATTTACATAATCACATCCTATTTTTCTTTTGCTTCTTTCAGTGCACAGGATGGGCATTGCTCACTTAATTAGTAGATATTCAATATTTTGTTTTCTCCTAATTTTTCATGTGATCTTATTTGCTTTACAGTATGAAACCTTGTTCTGATGACAGAATTATTAATTTCTTCATGGGCTTTTCTTATACACTTATCACTGTAGTATCTGACTGTTTCACACATACTAACTAAATTATTTTCACAACTACCATGTGTATTGAAGGGATGCATCATCCCCATTTTACAGAAAGGAAATTAAGGCACTGAGTGATTAGGCCAAAAGTTTTAACTAATTTTGGGCACCCAATTTGAGATGACCTGGACCTGATTTTTCAGAAGATTTATCATTGTACAGACCTTCAAATGTCCAAAGCTCAGCTCCCCCTGACTTCAGTTGTAGCGCTGAATGCTCAGCACATCCACAAATTAGACATCAGGGTATCAAGCTGGGGAGCTCTCTGAAAATGAGGAGCACACAGTTAATGTCCATCTGTGAAAAGTTTGGTTTTAGTGACTTGCTCCGAGTTGCATAGGAACTCTTGTGGCAGAGACAAGGATAGGATTCAATTCTCCATGGAAACATTCAACTGCCTTAACCATGAGACTGTCCTTTCCCTGCAGTTCCTTGTCTCATTCACTATACACCTTCCAACTCCTACAACAAATGAGGAAAGGTCCCATAGATGGTGTCTCCTTTATTACACAACCCTGATTCATCCCCAGAGCAGGTCTGTCCTACAGTGCACTGAACAAGGGAGAAGCAGGGCTGCTGACAGGGCGGGAAGGGGTGGCAAAGGGAGAAGCTGCCTTGGGGCCCAGTTATTTAAAATTGGCCCAGGGCTGCCAGCCGCCACCACCATCACTACTACTACTTGAGCAACAATAGCTGTTGGAGCCCTTGGCCCTTTAAATTGCTGCCAGAGTCTCACCCCTTATACCTGAGGCCCCGCTCCTTCTGAAGGCCCGGAGATGAGCTCCTCCTCCTCTTCCCTCCTGCACCTGCCTTGCAAAGTCTGCCTTCTGCCCTGGGGAGAGGCTTTCATGCCCTGGTTGGCAGGCCAAATATAGTAAATTGGAAAGCTAAATGTGGTCCCTGGGCCACCAGTTAACAACATAAGAACATAAGAACGGCCATACTGAGTCAGACCAAAGGTCCATCTAGCCCAGTACCCTGTCTGCCAACAGTGGCCAATGCCAAGTGTCCCAGAGGGAGTGAATCGAACAGGTACTGATCAAGTGATCTCTCTCGTGCCATCCATCTCCACCCTCTGACAAATACCATTCCTTACCCACATTGGCTAATAGCCATTTATGGACTTAACCTCCATGAATTTATCTAGTTCTCTTTGGGTACGTCTACACTAGCTCCGTAGTTCAAACTACGGAGGCTAATGAGGGCGACCGAAATTGCTAATGAAGCGCGGGATGCTGCAGGCTGCCATCTGGGAGGTCCATCGGGGGGCTGTCAGGATCCAGGAGGCCCTGCGGGAGAGCGTCCACCCTGAGGAGCCCTGAGAGCCACCCCGGTCCTCCCCACCGGGGGCTCGTGCCCCATTCCTCCCTCACCTCCTTCCACTTACCCCTCCCTAGCCCCCCTTCCTGATGTCAAGTAAAAGACACGTTTTTTCATAAACACGAACTGTCTTTATTTAACAAAACTGGGGAGGGGGAATGAAACTCTGGGGAGACAGGGGAAAGGAGGCGGGGAAGGGGAGGAGAGAGGGTGGGAGGGGGAAAACTGGGAGGAGGGAGCTGGAAGGGAAGCCAGAGGAAGAAGGGGAGGGAAGCTCAGCGCTCAGGGGTGGGGTCTTGTCGGGCCACATGTCTCCCAGCACGGCGGAGTGCGGGGCCTTGGCGTCCCTGGGGATGGGGAGGAGGGTGTGGAGGTTGAGGTGGGGGGTGGAGATTGAGGAGGAGGGTGTGGAGGTTGAGCTGGGAGGGGGGCAGGAGTGGGATGAGGAACAGTAGCTGGGGGGGCAGCAGGCGCTGGGGCAGCAAGCTCTGCAGCAGGGCCTGCAGGTGTGAGCACGTGGCACGGTCCTGGGCAAACTGCTCCTGGCGGAGCTACAGGTCCTCCTGCATCCAGGCCTGGATGGTGCGGTGCAGGGCTCGCAGGGCCCCCAGGTGCTGGTCCTGGTACCCCTGCCGCGTGCTGGTGGTCTGGAGGAGCCCTCGGCTACGGGAGCATGTCCCAGGCGGGGTGGTGCGCCCTGCATATGCAGCTGGTGCGGCTGTGGAGAAAGAAGGGGAGTGGTCAGTTCTCTCTGGGGATGCAGTGGATGATGCCCTGCGAGGTGAGGATGACCGTGCCCTGCACCGTCAGAGCCGACGTGCGTGCACAGAGGCCATGGTCGGGATGTCTGGCTCTCCCCGGGAGTGGGAGCTGCCCCAAGACCGCACCCATGCCCCTGTGCCATGTATAGTGCGGCCGAAGCGGGGGGGAGAATCCCCTGCCTCTGTGTAGAGGGGGCGTGTGAAGGGAGGGCATCCTGCTGGGTCCCACCCCGGGGTCGGGAGTGTGTCAGGTCTCTTCACACATGCATGTGCCTATTGGGCCATGGCCCCTGGGTGTCACGCAGCTGGAGCCACCTGCCCAAGGGTGGCATGGCATGTGCTCGCACGTGCACAGGTGGCTGCGTGATCCATGGGAGGCATGGCCCACGCGCACAGTCCCAGGTCTTCTTTGTGTTTAGACATACCCTATGGGGCTAGTGTAGACATACCCTTCTAAACCCTGTTATAGTCCTACCCTTCACAACCTCTTCAGGCAAGGAGTTCCACAGATTGACTATGCACTGTGTGAAGAAGAACTTCCTTTTATTTGTTTTAAACCTGCTGCCCATTAGTTTCATTTGGTGGCCTCTAGTTCTTATATTATGGGAACAAATAAATAACTTTTCCTTATTCACTTTCTCCACACCACTAATGATTTTATATACCTCTATCATAGTTCCCCCCTGCATGCGCACAACAGCTCAGGCACCCGCCCTGCCCTCCGTGGCTACGGTTACCAGGTAGTCTAAAACAAAAAAAACCGGACACACTTGATCAGGGGCGAGGAACCGGCCAGGAAGGGTGCGGGGCTGGCCGGGAGGAAGGGGGGGCTGGGAAACAGAGCTGGCGGGGAGGGTCTGGGGCAGTGGGGCTGGCCAGGGAGATCGGGAGGCGGCCAGCAGGAAGCAGAGCTGGCGGGGTGTGTGTGTCAGGGCAGCGGGGCTGGCCGGGAGATCGGGGGCAGCAGGAAGCAGAGCTGGTTGGGGAGATTGGGGTGGGGGGGGGCAGCTGGCGGGAGCAGGGCTGGCCGGGGGAGATTGGGAGGAGGAGAACCGGCCAACAGGAAGCAGGGCTGGCGGGGGGAAGCGAATCGGCCGGCGGGGAGCGGGATCAAGCAACGCCAGGTAACACCAGCTAGTCAGTAATAAATGTGCACTCCTGAACTACTATATTAGTCCAATCATGGAGCAACAGACAATCCCCTAGAGCTCTCCAGCTTCCTTTTACCTTCCAGACAAACTGCACTTTATGTTGACAGTTATTAAAACTTTAATCACCCCACATTAGGTTCTTCCAAGCCCAAAAGATCGGTCATTTACCCCAGGTCAATGGATACTCTGAATCACACACCAAATGCAACCCTGATAACCAATTATCTTTAGTAAACTAAAGATTTATTAGCTAAAAAAAAGAAATGAAAGTTATTGAGGGGTTAAATTGGGCAGTATACATAACAGGTGAGTCAAAGTTTGTAAGTTCAAAATGATACCACAGATGGGTTTCTGCTTAGTTCTCCTTAAATCTCTAAGGGCTGCCCAAAATAGCTTTGGGGACATCCATCTTGCACTTCTGACAGCATCAAAATAGATCAGAGATAAAGGATCATTTCCAGGATCCATTACTTTATACATCTTGCTCACAGACGATAACCCTAAAATAGTCTAGTAGGTTTTTGTAACATAGCATGAACTCTTGCTTTGCTGACTCAATGTAGATAAAGTTTGTGGATCTCCCATTGCCCGTTCTTTGAAGCTAACAATCTTCTCATCCAAAGTTCTGAGGCTTCAATCCTGGTTGATGGGCCACAGAATTACAGACACCTCCATAACACATTTAGTTATAGACATCCAGACAATTTGTTTTCCTGAATAATGTGGACATCAAGCAAGCTTTTATCCCAAAACATCTTTGATTTGAGGTTAATTAAGTACAAAAAGATAGCAATCATGGGAAACAGGTAGACAAAGCAATAACATCTTTTCTCTAGCAGGGCCAGCCCAAGGAGTTTTGGCGCCTTGTTGAACTATAACTTTGTCCCCCACCCCACTTCATTCAATAGAGAGAAAAATGAGATGTCTAGAATGAAATTTTACCTTTATTTACTTGCGTATCTTTTCCCGACTTTTCCCTGCAGTGTAGACATAGCCCATGTAAAAGAAACTATTTGCCTCCAAACAACAACTGGCAGCATCATTGAAAATCAAATTCAGCTAATGTGTCTAGCAAGGATCAAAAAATGCCCAAGGATTCATTTCTATTATTCTCTTTTGTACACCAATGCCTTTACCTGTCATATTACTCCCACTATCATAGCCTTGGCCACATAAGTTCACAATAGATAATGACATTCCTTCAAGTGCTCGAAGAATACATTCAGTCAAAAGCGCCAGTTGTTTCCTTCAATGGTACAAACCCTCCAAAAATGTTCCTTTATGACAGTGGTGAGTAAGGCTGGTTCCGGTTTGCCAAGCTAGATCCACAGGCTGGATCCAGTTTGCCAGGGTTAGACCCTAGTGGGCAGTCACCACTGTATTTACCTGCACCTCCATAGGTACTGGTGATTGGAGTGCCTGTTCACCGAAAATCACTGTTCCTGGCCAATGGGAGCTGTGGGAAGTGATGTCCAGGTCTGCACCGCTTTCCACAGCTCTCATTGGCCAGGAACAGCTATCTGCAGACAACAGGAGATGCAAATAAATATAGTAGTGGAGGTTTCTATTACCCGTACTGTACAATTTTTCATTTGTCCCAAGGAATGCTTTAGGTTTTGCCCACTGAGAATTCTCACTAAAGCAACCAGACACTCCAATATTTGGCTCTAGTATTCTTCTTGCTTGATTACACATACATTTTCTTCATCAATAGCTTTCTGTTTTTTCAGTTATAGTTCAAGTTCTTTCCAATTTTGTAAAATTTTCAAATGTTCAGGACTTTTTTATGAGAAGACAGAACTGAAGAAATGGTTTTCCAATCCTTTGAACCGTTTTCAGTAAGTGAGATTCTAGGGTTTCCAGATGGTTTCAACAAAATTACCAGACACACTTGACATTACATCACAATCTACATTACATCTTATTTAGAAAATACCAAACATATATATTTTCTCATTTATATTTTCTCAATTTGTTTCTGAACAGAAAGCTCAAATACTGGACTGTTCGGTTCAAAATCAGACACCTGGCAACGCTAGGTGCCAATTGTATGACTGATAAACAGCTTGCAGGAGAAGCAAAACACTGAGTCTTTTGACACTGAATATTGTAATCACTATTGATGTATTTCTTCCCCATTGGCAAGTTTCTTCTGGTAGTGGTATGCAGAGAATTTTCTTTTATTTCCATCTTTCAGAAAGTGAAATTCCTGAACTTGTTTGGGTCCATGTTCCACTAGAATTTGTCATACACGATCATCACATCTAGGCCACATAGCAGCATCTCTGCACTGTAATTTGCTTAGAAGAACCTCCTACATATCTATCTTCTGTTCCCTTGTTATTTTTTTTTACCACAACCTTGTTGCATGGGCCTACAGATGAATACGTTTTCTCAACTTCAGTGTTGGTTTGATGCTGTGAGCTACCTCCATTTTGAAATGAGCTTCCTTCATCTTGATGCTGTGAACTGTTTCCATCTTGGTGTTTGTCAAATCAAAGACATTTGAGGGAGGAATCTTTTGGCTCTGCTTGTTCTTTTATCTGCTCAGCTTTCTTTTTAGGTTACTGAGCTCCAGACAGTTTCTTTTTATCTGCCATGATGTTAATTTTCTGAAAAATTGTAAGCAACTGTTTCAACTAAATTATCAAAATAGAGAACAATGATAGTAAACTAGAATACTATTTATGTTAAACTAAAAGATAAATGAATCAACATGATTAGTAAGAATGATTAAATGTGGAGTAAATAACGCACAAGGAAAAAAAATAAGAATTTGCAATGCCACCGGACAAGAGAGCACATGGTTCTCTAACTACTGAAACCTTTACTGGTGAGCTAATGCTCATGAGATGACATCATAGTAACATAAATCTGGTAAATTTTAATTTATTTTATCATTTCAACATTCACTTAAAACTATTTAAAAATTAAACAAAAGTCCAGAATTTCTATTATTATTGAACATTATTGCAATTAGAACGGAAAGGAATGTATATGTTAAGCGGTATTTGTTAACATTAGGGGTGTGTCTAGACTACAGGGTTTTTTTTTAAAAAGTGGCCTTTTTTCGAAAAAACTATACCTGCGTCTACACTACCACCGCGTTCTACACTACAGTAAGTCGACAGAATGCGGCGGTTTTGTTGACGGCGGTAGACCTTGTTTTACGAGGAATAATGCTATTTTCGACAGAGTTCTGTCGAAAAAAGGTATGTGTGGATGCAGGGAAGAATTTATTTCGAAAATAAAGGCCTCCAGGAAGAAGCCCTGGTGGACACTCCTGCCAAAGCTTTCAACTCTATTGTTCCTGCCTGTAGCCATCTTTAAAAGGCACAGGCACCCAGGAGTAGCATTGTGGCAGCAAGCCAGCTCCAACCAGGACCCTGACTGCTCAACTATTCCTGGCAGGGCCACTCAGAGCCATGTCCCAGGGACAAGCCCCCCAAGACTCCCTGACCCCTCCAGGGACACATCCCCGCAGCAAGCCGGGGCACCAAACACCGGGCACCCTCCTGGTCTGGGCCCGAGATCAAAGCCCTCTTGGAGCTCTGGTCTGAGGAGGAGTCTCTTCAGGCCCCACAGTCCAGGAGGAGGAATGCGGACATTTATGCCAGAAAGGCGATGGCTTTGCTAAGAAAGGCCACCACCCCCGCACACTAGACCAGGTCAGAGCCAAGGTGAAGGAGCTGCGGCAGGGGTGCATTAGGGCCCATGAGTGCAGCCCCCGCTCTGGGGAAGCAGCACACTATTGTGCCTATTATGAGGACCTGGACCGGATCCTGGGGACAGGGGAACCTCTGCCTCCCGAGAGGGTTGTGGAGTCTGGGTTGGAGACCCCTGTGCAGCAGAGGCTGCAACTCCAGAGTGAGACCCCAGAGGACCAGCAGCTCCAAGAGGAGGAGGAGGACACCACCAGGAGCACAGTGACCCTGACCCAGGAGCCAGACACCCAAACGCAGGAGGCCTCGCAGACAACTTCGGACACTGGGGAGGGATCATCAGGTGAGTGCTGTGAGGGTCCAACACACACACGGTAGGGGAGGCGGGAGCAAAGTGGATGGTGCAGTGCTGTGACAGGTCATGCTGATCACAGCCTGGGGGGGCACACACATGGCCGACCTCAGGGAGGGCAGTCCTACCCCTGCACCCGCATGGGCGCGAGGCACCATCTGCTCCTGCAGACACTGATGCCAGGTGCAGGCATGGGTTGGGGACACTGAGATTGCCACACAGCTTCAGGCCTCTCAGCAACCTGTGGGAACCCCAACTGTGGCCTGACACTTGTCTGTGCTGCTTGGCTATGGGGTGTGTGTGGGGGGGGCAGGATGGTGGCCTGCACACCTTCTGGGCTCCAGGGAGGCCGTGGCTGCTGGCCAGGCCACACCATGCCTTACTGAGACCCACATGAGTATCCCCTGACCCTAGGACAGGCACTGACTGCTGAGAAGAAGGAGGGCATGCCCTCTCAGGGAAAGTGTGAGCATGCATGACTGACAACTTTTCCCTCTTGTCCTCCACAGCCAGACCAGCTGACCAGGAGGGGAGCGCCACACCTGTCCCACCACCCAGACGGCTGCAGGGAACCCGTTGGCACTGGTACACATATTTGGACCTGGTGTGCCAGCACATCTCGGTCCTGCAAGAGATGCAGGACACATTTAACCAAAGGATGCAGGCAGAGGCAGAGTGGCGCAGGCGCTTGCTGGACGAGTTAGTCCAGCGGCCACACTGATATTTGCACTGATATCTGGGAGGCCATGGCCTTCCCTGGTCCTGTGCCTGGTCCTGCTCCTCCTGCTCAGCCTGCCCCCAGCCCCTGCTCCCCACTCACACATAACACACATAACAGGACATTAGCGGAGTTGTGTGAGCTGATGAGAGGTGATCCCTCACCCCTCCCTTCCCAGACCCCAAGAGCCTCCCCCTCAGGCACCCCTCTGTGCACCCAGCACCACCGCAGGGTGAGGCCAGGCAGGCTTCTACCACTCACCCCATCCCCCATTCCCTGTGCCCGGTCCTGACTGTCCCCCTTATCCGCCCAACCCCATGGACTGTCCCCCGAGAGTGACTTACCTCCATCGAGACAGCCCCGACAGTAGACCTCCCCATGCCAAACTGATGTCCCACGGAGCGGTAGCTGTCAGGGGTGGCCAGCTTCCACAGAGCAATAGCGACTTGCTTCTCCAGAGGGATGGCGGGCCGCAAGTGGGTGTCCTGGCATAGCAGGGCAGGGGCAAGCCAGGCACAGAGCTCCTGGAAGGTGGACTTCCGCATCTGGAAGTTTTGAAGCCACTGGTCGTTGTCCCACTGCTCCATAACAAGCCGGTCCCACCAGTCTGAACTGGTGTCCAGCCTCCAAACTCGCCTCTCCAGGAATAAGTTTGGTGGCAAGGGCAGTGGGGCTGCAGCCCGAGTGAGGGGCTCAAAGCTGGGCTCTGAATCCAGCTCTGCCACAAACGTCATGATGGTCTCATGAAGATGCAGCAGAACTTCCAGCATCACAGTGTGGGGCCATCGCCTGCCCAGGGGCAGCTCAGGCTCCATGGCCAAAAACACAGTGAAAAGCACAAAAACAAACCTGAAAACAAAATGCTGTGGTGTCTGAGGAAGCAGGGCAACCAGAGCAAGAACTGCAGCAACTTTGCTTTCCCTCTAGGAGGTAGGCAAGCCAGAAGCAGGAGCAGAGCAATGGCTGTCCAGGGGGATCCCTTTAAGCACATGTCTCTGCAAAGAGCATGCAGCAGCACCTGGAAATAAAGGCTGCCCCCATGCCCTGCCAGAAGCACTTCCGGGTGCCTTCTTTTTTCGACAGAGCATCCAGCAGTCTGGACGCTCTTTTTTGAAAAAGCGGATCGATTTTTCGATCCGCGTAATGCAATCTAGACATTCTTTTTAGATACTTTCAAAAAGCCTCTGTCGAAAAAGGTATGTAGTCTAGACGTACCCTAGTAGTCAGGCATTCAAATATCAGGGCTTTACTATTACTTTAATAGTAATTGTCTACAATAAATACACAATCTTAATCTTACAATTACTTGTGATTCTCCTTTTACAATCTTGTTAAAAACTCTTACCAAATTTTTCAAGTCCAACGCAAGTTCTTTGTGGGCAGAGTATCTTCAGGATCATGGCTCATAACAGGGCAGAACAGCCGTTGCGGGTTGCTGACTGGCTTTCACTTCACTGACTCAACTGTATGACTGGCCAACACTGGACTACTGAAAATGATTGAACTGCCAGACCCCTCCTTTATGAAGCAAACCCAGGCCATGTTCGTTTGAAGCTATGTCGTGACACATTTTAACAGTATTTACATACGCAGCCCTGCTCCACAATATGAAATAAATAATATAATTCAACTTCTGACGTGGCAACAATGCACTGTTTTACATGTACAATATTTGACACTTTTGTTTATAAGAGATAACATATTCATATATTTTTTAAATAGAAAAAAAATCACTTCCATCTAATTTGGCACTTTAAACCTCTTAAAGCCTAGCATCATACACAACTGCCTAGTTTGCCTAGATGGTCAGGGTGGCACTGTACCCTTGCTTTCATGAATTTAAACCAATTGTACTTACCTGCCAAGAACAGGTAATGTGATAACATCCCCTTTTGTTCTGTTCTAACAAGTGACTTGGAACTCTTAACATTTCCTTGAGGTGTGACCTGAACTGGCTAGCAGTCAGCAAGTTAGATCTAGAATCTTGAGACTAGCCAACTTGCATTGGAACATGATTATCAGAACTAACTATTCTCCAGCTCTGGAACTGGTTCAGCCTTATTGTTTGCTGGAAAAGCATGGTAATCAAGTAGCTTTAGAAAAGTTGACAGAAGGAAAAATCTCCTATGGAATTCTTCCTTTGTGAAAACATTTGTTGAACCAGAGATATAACTCTCCCTAGTCAAACCAGGGGAAGGAGGCTTGGACAATTATGTAGAGTTCCAAAATGTAGACAGTGTGGACCAGAGACAAAAGGGAACTGATCAAACAGATGAGAAATCCCCTCAAATATCTAAAAAAAAATATGAGTGGAATTAAAGGAAGATAAAGTTAGGTGCTGGGTGCCAACACAGGCAGAATAATTTACTAACTAGTACTGGGGTTGAAGGTGGTCTACTCTCAAGCTAAAGATTAAGAATTATGTATTTAAATAGTTATTGTTTAAAAGTCATGTTCAATGTAAATCATATGGTTTTACAGAAAGGTCTTCAGATCTAGAGTCTTCAGATGTAGAGTCTTCAGATCCTAAGGAGTTAACTGTGTTGTACTGCTTGTAACCTGAGCTCTGACTCTGAGACTGGTGTCCTCTTTCCTATGCTCAGCCTGGAGTGGAAACAGCAGACAGAAAAGCAGTAACTGGAAGCAAGTACCTCTCTCTGTATATCTGCGCATCCAGACACTTCTTTACTATAAACACTGCAATGAAAGTGATTGTGCTCTCTGTGGGCAGGTCAGTTGGACTGTGGCCCTCATGTTGAGTTGCATAGCATTGCTGATGTTCCAACTGCTTGCATATCCAAAGAGACACAGTAAAAGTAAATCAGAACATGAGAGGCACGACACATAGGGGCAAGGATAGACGGGAAGCCATAGAGAGGACTGGCCAGCAGCTAAGACCACTCTGTGAGGAAGCACAGTTAACAAATGGTAACTGTATGTATTCTATTTCTTGCTCTATTTTTCTGTTCCTCTCTTTCCCACTCATTTATTCTCTCACACTCTCTTGTTCTCAGACACTGGAGATTAGGAATGATTCTTGTGTGCATACCGGAGTTATTTGTGAGAGAATACAGAATGCAGAGAGAATAGTTGACTACTGTGGTGTAGGGTTTGAATTGTGAATGTGCATATGCATTAATGGCTAGTGGGTGTGGAATATGGGCTGATTCTGGGTGCACTCAGATGGAGTGTGTATGTAGGGATTCATAGTGAAAGAATATGGGATACTGTGTGTAGGGATGGATTTTGTGTGCGTGTGTTAGTAAGGAGTTGGTGATGTAATAGGGCAGAGGTGGGAGGATTGTGACCTACTCCCTACACTGCACTGTGACACTGAAGGATAGTAGCAGCTGTTTGGTGCATGGCCCAGGCCCCTTACTACCTAAAAGCTCAGAGTGATACAACCGCAGAGAGAGCACTATCAAAGACTGAGACGGGAAGCGAACACCACTGGCTACATCATGGTAAGGGGGGCCTGGGGGAACTCCACACTTGTCAAGGGAACAGGAGGATTCTGGGGGTGGGGTGAGTCAGGGAGGTATCTGCCCTATTGTGGAGGATTCAGATTGCTTTCTGCTTCAGTATCTCAATTTAGGGTGAAACAAAAGACAGGACTATGCAGCACTTTAAAGACTAACAAGATGGTTTATTAGGCGTGATGAGCTTTCGTGGGCCGGACCCACTTCCTCAGATCAATATGTGGAAGAAAATTAGCACAACCATTTTTAGGGTGGAGAGAGTGGGGATGAGACTAGAGATGGATGCCACTGGACTTGGTCAGCACTTCTTGTGCCACTACGGGTGGGCAGGGTGATCCTGGTCCCAACCTTGCACTATGGCACCCTTTTTGCTGATTGGTGAGGGCTGCATCTGTGGGCTTTTTTATTCTGTTCCATCCCTTAAGTGGCAGATCAAAACCCTTAAGCTCGGAACTTACCCTATCTTAGGAGGGCAGAAGAAAGAAGAGGGAATCTGAGGATGGATGAACCCTTCCTATCCAATCCTTCTTCCTTACAAAAAGCCATGCTGGCAGAGTTCACTTTGAACACACACACACAAACTAGGAAATCTAGATGACACGAAAGGGACCAGGAAAAATGACTTTTGGGTTCATTCATCTTCTTTATATATGGACATGTGCTACTTTTTCTACAATCCATCACTTCAACTATCACAAAGGCAAAACAACCTGACTAAAAATACAGAAATTAAAACCTGATTAGTCCAGACAGCTTGTGCCCGGACTTAAAATAAATTCCCTCTTCAGGGTGGGTCTAAGGCAACTTCAAGGGTCAGTTGTGGCATTAGTTATGGCATCAGAGCCCCCCGGCCATCATCAGTGGTTTGTGTCACAGTACGCTGACCTCACTATGTAAATGGGAAGCATGTGAGATTCAGAATGTGTCAGATATACTGAGGTAAATACATTTTTAGTGGAGCTCCAGTTAAATCAGTGGAATTACAAACATTTTAATTTGGTTCTGTACCTGTTAATTATTCAGTGGCTTCTGCTTGTGATGCCATGTCTGCATTTTAGTAGCATAGAGTGGTTCTCATCTAGGAGATTTGATAGTTATGCATCATTTGTAGAGTCCTCTAAACTCAGAAGGAATCATTTTAGAAATATAATTAATGGAATGCTTATTTTTGTGAGTGTTTTTAATTAACTTAACCTTTGCACACACTGTGATGTTCATGCCTCTACACTTTAGGGGTGCATCTAGACTGGCAAGATTTTGCGCAAAAGTGGCTGCTTTTGCGCAAAAACTTGCCAGCTGTCTACACTGGCCGCTTGAATTTGCGCAAGAGCACTGACTTTGTAATGTACAAAATCAGTGCTTCTTGCGCAAATACTTTGATGCTCCCACTTGGGAAAAAGCCCTCTTGCGCAAGTGTTCTTGTGCAAGAGGGCCAGTGTAGACAGGGAAGGAATTTTTTGCGTAAGAAAGCCCCGATGGCGAAAATGGCTGCCGGAGCTTTCTTGCACAAAATCGCGTCTATACTGGCCGCAAAAGCACTTTTTGCGCAAAAGCATCCGTGCCATCTAGACGCTCTTTTGCGGAAATACTTTTCCGTTAAAAGTATTTCCACAAAATCATGCCAGTCTAGACACAGCCTAGGTGTTTGTTCCTTTTTAAAAAGGGAAATAATCAAGGCATTTAATCATTGGGAATTTCTTGTAAATTTGTTAAAATTTCTCAGGGCCTTTTATAAATTCACCTGCAAGGCCCCTCCTCCCCATATCTTGCATACCAATCTATATCTAGAAGAGGCTTTTATTTTAGTCCGGAGAATTGTATTATTCTTCACTGATACAGAGCTATGATGTCTGGAGACCACTTCCACCACACAAAGATGCACACTTGTGCAGACACCTCATCTACCTAGGTGGATCTACCCATACATCTGGGCTTGCTGCAGCAAGTATGTCTCAGAAGTAACACTGCAGGTACAGCTGGAGGATTTTAAATCTACTTCAGTACAGTCAAGACCTAAATCAGACTGTGTTCCACATGCCTGCAAACACTAAAAGATCTGATTTTATCAAAGCACAGGGTGGCTAGAAGGCCTGATCCAAAGCCTACTGAAATCAAAAGGAGTCTTTCCACTGACTTGGGCTTTGTATCACACCTATTAAGAGCAAATGTGAGCCCCAGACTATTAAAGAAGGAATTTGAAACATGAGTTGAGAATAGGGTCAGATTTAAATACCCTATCAGGATCAGTTTACAATGTTAGGGGCTCTGAGAAAGGACTATGCTCTCCATTGTTAAAGCTAAAAGTGATCTATTTAAAAGACATCTACTTTGAAAATCCTGGTTCCCAATCTCCTGTTTCTATTGACATTTTTGTCCTTACATCAAGTTAAAGCATTTCCAAATTGTAGCTGGCATGAGGCAGAGCTGGGGTTGCTACAGATCACCTCTGTCACCAGAGCAAGCTGACTCCAAAGGCAGAGCTGAGATATTCAAAGGAAATGGGCAGGGTTTCAAATCACAGAGATGCAAAACTCTGAAAAGCGGGGAGGGGAGCAGATCTGTAGTCTCTATTAGTCATAAATTAAGCCATAAAACTAAATGTCTTGGAGCATGAGAGTCTGTGAAGAAATGGAAAGGCTTAGAAGGTTGACTCACCTGCAGCTTCTTGAAGGAGAGAGCAGAGTGGCTTTGTGGAGGGTTTGCTGCTTTGCACCAAAGGTTCCAGAGAGTAATGCTGGGCTTTTAAATGTGGTTCTGGTACGTCACTCTGTAATAACCTTATAAAGGGCTCAGCATGCTTCTCTCTTTAGAGTCAACAGCATATTTGTTCAGTTTATATGGAAAGAGATGTTTTTCTCTCAGCCCTGTAAACCTCACACTGGGATCTAACAGACAAGCTAGAGTCTCTTTTTGGTGTGCATCACCAGTAATTAAGATTCTCCAGGTCCAAACATGCCTTCTGTGATGCTTAAATATCTCCAGATTACACTGTCAGCTACCCCATTGTCAGTGCAACCCCATCATCTTCAAATAAAAACCTCAGAAACACTTGTGCAACTCCATGGAAGATCACATGGTTGTACAGGTGTCCTGACAGCAGAATTTAGCCTAGAGAATCTATTACTTACTTTGGCTTGTGAAAGATTGTCAGACATGTGGCTGGATTTACAGCATGGCATTGGCATTGGCTATTTTTACTGAACAAATCTGGCATGGAGACTGCTCAGGGACATTAATAATATATTCCTGCCATGTGATTTTTACGGTTGCTTTTCAGTCTTCCTTTGTACTTCTGGATTCAACTGAAGGTAATATTGATGACTTCTGAAATGCAGTTCTCTTCAGAAAAAAAATCTTCATTGGAGTTTCACAGATGTAACAGATCTCAGCTTATGAAGACAATAGTGTCTCAGATCTCACTGAAGGAATATTTAGTTTAGGGAATCCATTATTTGAGAAGATATGTTTGAAGTAAAGACTACAGCTTCACAGGTAGATAGATCACAGGATATATTTGCAGGACTGGCTGATAGAAAACTATCTTTTCATGTGTTAAACTGAACAAATTTGACATGGAATCATTGACAAAGATGGATTCATAATGTTATGTTTACAGAATGGAATGGAACTGCACTTAAATGGAACTGCACTCAGAATGGAACTGCACTTAAAAGCCCTGAGTGATCTAGAATTGCTTCCTTTTATAAGAAAGTCCACCTCCCACCTTACCTCATGTCATGGCAATCAAGATTGTCCTAAAGGGCTTTCTACATGCACTTTTGTTTGAACTTGTACCCAATAGCAGTTCTTTCCCAGATGGACCTTTGAAATTCATACTCCTGTGCAGTCCATGGGAATAAGAAACATTTGTTTTGGTTAGCACGGGATGGCTATTTTTATTTTTTGTTTTCCTGTTCTCTAATTAAAGTGCCTGTCTGCTATTGTAATAACTATGTTTATAATTAAATATTTAAGCATGTGTTCACAATAAGATGTGATGAACACAACTGACTAGTCATGTCTGGACATGCAGGGTATAAATCCATAAATATGTAGGAATCTATCTGGAATATTAGTTTCGCATTTGGAAAGTTACATATCTTTTCCTGAAGTCATTTCTTCCCAGCCTCTAGCTAAGCCTGCCATAAGAGGGTTAAGAGATCAGAAGACACTGCACCCCTCTTGAATTACATATGGTTGGAAAATGTCACAATGCTGTGTCAGGTCCCAGCTAGAAATAAAAATAAATTAATTGGCACATGTTCCTCAATGGGAATGTATCACAGTCTGGATGACAGCAAGGTAGCATATGATGTGCATGCATATTTTTTTGTTTGTATGTGTACATATGTACATAAGGACATGTATCTCGTGTGTACAGGCATGAATACATGCCTGCAAATTTCCAGTTTTCTTTGTGTTTAGCTATTTATTTCCTTGCATTTGTAATAACATTTAGAACTTTTACTGCAGGCATAGAACAGTGGCTAAGTCCCACTTCCATGGGTCCTTGCACATCACACTTCTTGCTGTGCATATGGCATTAGGGAATGCAAACCTATCAGGTGAGGGATTCATTTCAGAGGTCTGAATAATAATGTACCAGGCACTGATAACTGTTAAGAAGGTGGAGGAGGAGCTATGTGCTTTGATTTTTCTGATCTTTCCTCCTTTTCTCTCTACAGCGTGAGTGCATCTCCATTCACGTTGGCCAGGCTGGAGTTCAGATTGGCAATGCATGCTGGGAACTCTTCTGTCTGGAACATGGCATTCAGCCAGATGGCACCTTCAAGAATCAGTCCAACAAAAACAATGATGACTCCTTTAACACATTTTTCAGTGAAACAGTCACAGAAAAGCATGTGCCAAGGGCTGTCATGGTGGATTTGGAACCAACCGTAGTAGGTCAGTATGGAATTAGCACTGGAAAATGGAAAAGACCCTACTCTTATGTGTGTCAGTGTTGTTTCTCTCTAGTCTCTAATGTATCATGAGAACTATTCCATCTTTGTATCTTGGTCTAACCACTAGGTTGGGTTAAAATTAATCAACCTACGACATTTAATGCCAGAATTGCATTCATGAGTATATGAGAAATCACCTATAGGACAGTTGGGGAGAAACTTCAGCTAGACTGAACCTTTATAATGGTGCTACCTTAAAATATGCTGGATCAATGGGGTTCCCTTCTTAAATAGCTGTTCACTTGGTTTGGGCATCTGCTCTTCATAAGAATGCCTAACTCTGATTTTATTTGTGATGTTTTCCATTGTTGTTCTAAGTGTTGTGTTCCTCCAACTCAGGTCAGAGACAGGAGAATGAAGGCATGGGTTTCCTAAGAATCTCTGACTCCTTTTTGGGGGATGGGGAGGAGACCATAATTTTATTCCTGCAAATCTCCCTCTTTTCTGATGGCTTGTCCTCTAGTCAGAAAAGACAATTGATGTTTTTCTCTGACTGGGCACAAGTTTCCTAAATTGACTAACAGCCTTCACTTTTCCCACCAGAACCTTCAGCACCTCATCATTGAGAGACACTTTAGCTTTTTGTTGGGATTCCTGCCAACACCTTTTCCACTCCAGAACACCTTGTCCAATTTTGGGAGAACATTTCATCCAGTTTTACTCAGGATTTCATTTCTCAGTGGCTCCTTTATTTGGCATACAGCAAAGCTATGCTGAGTTGATCAGACACAAGCATTGGGGGTGGGTATAAGGCCTATCACACATCCAAAGTTACACAGGCCAGAGGTTCTCAACCAATGGTACACATACCCCTGGGGATACACAGAGGACTTTTAGTGAGTACATTAACTCACCTAAATATTTGCCTAGTTTTACAAACAGGCTACATAAAAACCACTAGCAAAGTCATACAAAACTAAAATTTCATTCTGACAATAACTTTTTTTTATATTGCTCTATATATTATACACTGAAATGTAAGTACAATATTTATTTTTCAATTTATTTATTTTATAATTATGGTAAACATGAGAAATTAAGCAACTTTTTAGTAATAGGGTGCTGTGACATTTTGTCTTTTTTACATCTGATTTTGTAAGTAAATATTTTTCAGTGAGGTGAAACTAGGGGGTTTCATCTCAATTAAAAATATTTACTTACAAAATCAGACAAATCAGACTCCTGAAAGGGGTACACTAGTCTGAAAAGGTTAAAAGCCTCTGACACAGACAACCTCTTCCTTTATATATATTTACACATTACATTGCATTTGCTATACATTAAATCACACATTTTCGATTGGATTGGTTAATTTGCAGGAAACAATCCCACGTGAACAGAACATACTGTACAGGACCTTGATCTTTACATTCCAGGTTTATCTTGTCCATATTCGCTAGCATCACGGTGTTGTTGTTTATCTTAGCTAGCACAGACATCCTGATTCCGGAAAAGTACTTGTCAATCCCCTATTTACAATTTAACCTTCAATTTACCTTAACAATTCTGCTCATTAAGAAATGAGGCAAGTTGTTTATATCAAGCCAGACCCACACTTTCTACCAGTGTCCTGAAAGAGAATATGACTCAAGGTTGTTTTCAAAACTTAGGTCTTCCCTGCCTCACATCATGCAGCACTGCCAGTTAGTAACCATATAGAGGTGTTCAACAGAATGCAGCTACACTGGAGTGTGTGCATTCCAGGCCTCTCACAGATTCTCTTTCTTGGACAGATGAAGTGCGTGCTGGTGCTTACCGGCAGCTTTTCCATCCAGAACAGCTGATCACTGGAAAGGAAGATGCAGCTAATAACTATGCCCGTGGTCACTATACTATTGGTAAAGAAAACATTGATCTGGTGCTTGATCGGATCCGTAAGCTGGTAAGTGCCAGAACTCTTGAAGTGGGATCTGGGGTTGTTGTGGAGGAAAGGGAACAATAGCTCCTTTTGCTCCCGATAGTGTACTTTCTTCAGAGCTGGGATTGTCAGATACATGAGGATTCCATTATTGGTCCAAGTGAGAAAAAGTACTGTGGGTGTATCGGTCAGATATATACTCTTGAAAGGAGGTTGTTTGGATCAAAACCTTTAACTTTATCATGGGAACAGGATGGATATATCTTGGTGAAAGAGGAGTTTGCTAAATATTTATTCACTTTCTGTTTTAATAAACCAAGACTCTGGAACTATGAATTTGACCAAGATAAACTACATAGACAAATGTATATATTTCATAGGTTGGACTGTTGAAGGATAGCATAGGAGAGAGCGTTAACAAATCTTTTCCCAGGAAGACATGTGTGTGTTGAATGCTGTGTTGGGTTTTGGAGACAGATGTTCTAGCTCCAATCTGAGGATGCACTCATGGAAGTCTCAGAGATTTAGACTGATTCCTTTTGTTCTCTGTTTGGCTTTTCAGACCGATGCCTGTTCTGGGCTACAGGGATTCCTGATTTTCCACAGCTTTGGAGGGGGTACTGGCTCTGGCTTCACCTCCTTGTTGATGGAACGCCTCTCCCTGGATTATGGCAAGAAGTCCAAACTGGAGTTTGCCATCTACCCAGCCCCCCAAGTTTCCACTGCCGTGGTAGAGCCTTACAACTCCATTCTGACCACCCACACCACTCTAGAGCATTCAGACTGCGCTTTCATGGTGGACAATGAGGCCATCTATGACATCTGCCGTCGCAACTTGGACATCGAGCGCCCCACTTACACCAACCTGAACCGTCTCATCAGCCAGATAGTCTCGTCCATCACTGCCTCTCTGCGCTTCGATGGTGCCCTCAATGTGGATCTGACAGAGTTTCAGACCAACCTGGTGCCCTACCCTCGCATCCACTTCCCCCTGGTGACATACGCACCCATCATCTCCTCAGAGCGAGCCTACCACGAGCAGCTGTCAGTGGCAGAAATCACCAGTTCCTGCTTTGAACCCAACAACCAGATGGTGAAGTGTGATCCCCGTCATGGAAAATACATGGCTTGCTGCATGCTGTACCGTGGTGACGTGGTTCCCAAAGATGTCAACGTAGCTATCGCAGCCATCAAGACCAAGAGAACTATCCAGTTTGTGGATTGGTGTCCAACAGGCTTCAAGGTGAGAGGGACAAAGACACATTGGCCCTATATTTTAAAAAGGACATAGCCAAGTATGGCAGCCCAGGTTGTGATTTTAACTCTTGAACATTTTCCATTGGTGAGACTGGAATGGTTAGAAGTCTGAGTGTGTTTGTGTAATCCTCAATTACTCTTTTGTCCTCTTTACCCATGTCCTGTTTACATATCTTACTTACAGGGCTTTTTAAATATTCAACCTGGGAGCCAACTCTGTAAGAGTGAAAGTGTTTAGCACCTGGCGAGACTGCTCCTTTAGACAATTGATGTTTATTTTAAAGCAAAAAAAAAAAAAAAAAAAAAAAAAAACACTCATCTTTCATTTACCAGATTTTTTTGAGAGCCTCCAGTTTCATCAGTCATCAAATGTGTGCTTATTCTCCCCCTGCTGGCGACATAGCAGCACTGTCAGGCATGGTTTCCAGTGCATGGGGACAACAGCAATAATGATTTTTTTTTTTTTTTTCACATACCTATTCATAGGTTCTGAATGTGAAGATTTCTAGGTGGCAAATACTCTCTGTATTAGTTCATACAAAATCGCTGTGGGCTCAGTAAGTGGACAAGGTGAAAAAGAGCTAGTAAGATGCCAGTGTGCAATAAAAAGAGAGAAAAAATAATAATGGCATTCGGTTGAATGTCTTCATTTGGGGTCCTGTCTCCATTTTTGGCTGCTCTCCCTTGTTCTCATGAGTTATAGCTGAGAATGAGGAAGTCTAGAAAAAAGGCAACATGAATGATATTTGCCATTAAAGTAATTTCAGTAATGTGGTTTGAGATTCCCACCATCCATTTTCCCAATTACTCTGAGGTTACTCAGTTCTTCTCATCCTGTTTATTTTTGTTGGCTCTCTTAATCCCTCTTCTATCTCTCACCTTCCAGGTTGGCATCAATTACCAGCCTCCTACTGTAGTTCCTGGGGGAGACCTGGCCCAGGTTCAACGTGCTGTCTGCATGCTAAGCAACACCACTGCCATCGCTGAGGCTTGGGCCAGGCTGGACCACAAGTTTGATCTGATGTATGCCAAGAGGGCATTTGTGCATTGGTATGTTGGTGAAGGCATGGAGGAAGGGGAGTTTGCAGAGGCCCGAGAGGACTTGGCTGCACTGGAGAAGGACTACGAGGAAGTGGGAACTGACTCATTTGAAGAAGAAAATGATGGGGAGGAATTTTAAAATACACTTTGTTATTCAATAGCACTAGATTGTCTCTCACCTCTCTTTACTGCATGTCTGCACTCCTGTCTGATGCCTTCTCCATGTGTGCAATGTATAGAGAATGAAGAACAGAAAGACCATCAACACACAGGAAAGCTATCATGTTTGGTATGGCTGTCACCTTACCTAATAATGCATGATCCTCACTCAATAAAAGGGAGTGTAACAAGTAATAGATTCTCTGCCAGACTACCGTGAGAGAAATTTCTTTTTCAATCCCAAATATAATTGCTAATTTAACACTCCACATACAAGCTAAAGTCCCCATATCTGAGCATCTAATTCCAGTTTTACAAGTGTTCATAGGATCACAGGAAAAATGGTGCAGATCTCACATTTGACCTTTCTCGACCTTCTTGCTCCTGGGGGTATTGGGGAATAATGTAAATGCATAATTGAGCGCTCCTTTGCTCTGTGGGACACACTCTCTCATTGATCCAAATGGGATGTGTCTGTTCTTCTGGTCTGTGAAACATCCATTTCTGCTAATGGGTGAAATTGCCTTAGAAGTGTAACAGCAAAAGGAAACTTCACCTTCCTTTGTTAAAAAACAAAAACAGTTGTTGCTTGGTTCAAAAATCACTAATAAAAGTGCAGCAGACAAAAGGATTTTTCTTCCTGTTTATGTGAAATTTCTTAACAGAGAAAATTGCCTAGCCGGAGTAAAACTTTTCCCACTATCTCTGCTCTGTTCACGGCCCCTTGCTCCACTTGAAGAGCTCCTTCTCTGCAACTCAGTGATATCTGTGCTTTATCCATCACTCTGTTCTATCTGTGGAATCCTTGATCTAGCAGAGGATGGTAATACTTGAAAGTAGGTTTTCCACACAGCTATTAAATGTATACTCAAAGATACCTTACAGTGGTACATAAAAATCACAACATATCTGATTCACACTATGCCAAGAGGTGCCAGTAACTCCTCTCGTGGAATTACTCCTTGTCCAAAGGACTCCTGCAATTTCAGTGTTCTCTATTGCTATATTGTGAAAATATTGCACACTATTTTTATTGTATTAGGTTTCCTTTTTGTAGGAATGTGTGAAAAAGGAGAGTTGAGCTCAATTATTATTTCTTAATATATTTTGCACCTTCTGCAAGTTTCAAAGTGTTTTACAGAATTTCCAGGTAAGGTATGGACAATATTACATGTAATATACCTACATTAAATCAGTGTTAAGGGTCCACAGTTAAAATCCCAAGAAATGCAAAAGTTAGAGTTCTCACTACAACATTTACTTATAATGTGCAACAAGTATATATTTTAGAATATGTACATAATTGCATATATAGTAATATACTAAAAACGTTTTGGGGTTAGCATTTCAGTTAAACAAAACATCCCTATCCAGGAAACATTTGATCACATACTTAGCTTTAAGCATATGAATGAGAAAAGTCAAAGGGGCATAGGGTATGTCTACACATCAAAGTTATTTCGAAATAACAGCTGTTATTTCAACATAACTTTCCTAGCATCTACACAAGCCAACCGCTATTTTGAAATTAAATTGAAATAGCGGAGGGCTTATTTTGAAATTGGTAAACCTCATTCCATGAGGAATAACGCCAATTTCGATATTGCTATTTTGAAATAAGTGCTGTGTAGACACTTATTTCGCAATAGGGGGTCTCCAGCCCTTCCCAGGACATCTTAGAAACGAACAAATTTATTTGGTCATTAGAACTTGTGGGTAAAACCCACTTAATCAGATGAGTTGGAGTGGAAATTACAGAATAAGGCATATATAACAGCAAAAACTATCAGCTATGAACTTAGGCTTGAATAAAGATTTTAACTGGTTAACACACTACAAAGGCAACTTTCCTGACTTTGATATTCACATTTCCAAATCACATGTTATGAATGAGATGCATCCAGCATGACTTAATTAGCTTCATTAACCCTGGTGCTACAGTGTTATATATACTGTGCTGTTATACATATCTTGGGTGCTGTAATTTCCACTCCAACTCATCTGATGAAATGGGATTTACCCATGAAAGTTCATGACCTAATATATTTGTTAGTCTCTAAGGTTGTGTCTAGACTGGCCACTTTTTCCGCAAAAGCAACCGCTTTTGCGCAAAAACTTGCCAGCTGTCTACACTGGCCGCTTGATTTTCCGCAAAAGCATTGACGTTCTCATGTACGAAATCAGTGCTTCTTGCGGAAAAGCTGACGCTCCCGTTCGGGCAAAAGTCCTTTTTGCGAAAAACTGTTGCGCAAAAGGGCCAGTGTAGACAGCTAGCTAAGACTTTTGCGCAAAAGCAGGCTATGCGGAAAAAGCGTTTGGACGCCGAGACCCCGTAGGAGCCCCGGACTTCCTGGTAACCCGAGCTGTTAAAGTAGCCGCAGGCTGCTGAGCGCACGTGGCAGGAGTGTGCCTCAGACCTCTGGCCTGAGGTCTGCCACGGTGCCCCTGCCGTGCCCAGCAGCCACATCAAAGCCAGCATGGCAGCTCTGGGCGCTCAGCCACCTGAACCCCAAGCGCAGGAGGCCCCCAGGGGCAGCAAACGACGGGCCCCATCCTGGTCGTCGGGGGAGCTGGACAGCCTGCTCAACCTCTGGCAGGAGGAGGAGGCCCTCCACGAGACCCACTCGCGGCGCCGCAACGCGGACATCTTCGGCCGCATGGCCCAGGCGCTCGCCCAGCAAGGCCATCCCGCCCGGACCCTTGAACAAGTCCGGGCGAAAGTCAAGGAGCTGCGCCTGGGCTACGTGCAGGCCAGCGAGGGCCAGGGGGCAGGAGCAGACACCTGCCCCCATTACAACTGGCTCCACGCCATCCTCGGCCAGCCAGCCCCGCAAGCCCCAGACGTGCCCGTGGACAGCAGCGTGCGCCCCCCCGTCACCAGGACCACCGAGGCGGGGGAAGGAGACAGCAGTGCATCTGAGGATGAGGCCAGCATTGCCACCCAGCAGGCCCCCTCCAGCAGCCCTGACGTCTCCCGCGCATCCTCCGAGGCCGGGGAAGGATCCATCGGTGAGTCTTACACTTTGCACTCACAAGGGCAGGGGCCGGGGGGGGAAGCCAGGCGCCCGGAGGGGGAAGGGGGAGAGCATGTCACTCAGGCCACGTATGCTGCACGCTGTGTAGCATTAGGCAGCAAGCAGCCCGTGCAACCACGTGCAGCCTGGTGACCGAGCGGCACGTGGCCACGGCAGGCAGCTGCAGGGCACGCCTGGGACTGTGCTGCTCACACACATCCGGCGGGACCAGGGGGAAGGGTGGATGCTGGCTGGAACCAGCCAGGGCCCCAGGGACTCAGCCCAGAGCCCGCACCTCCGCAAGGGTGCAGCACGGAGAATGGCACACTGTCCCATGCCTGGCTGTGAGGCACAGCCAGCTTCTCCTGGGTAAACCGCAGCGTCACAGCCCTGTGAACGTGGCCCCCACTGAGCCCTCGCCTGCTCCTGGTGCCTTGGCTGGCTCCCGGGAAGTCCTCACTGTGGCCACACATGTCCCTGGGCTACGTGTGTGAGGGATAGTGGGAGGAGAAGGGGAAGCGCTCGGGCCGCCTCTTAGGGCCGCCTGAGTTTTGCTGCAAGGATGGGACACCCCCGTCACTCTCCTGGTTCCGTCCAGGAGCTATCCCACGCGATGGGGATCTGAGAGCCCAGACCACCTCTGCCAGATGTGCTCCCAGGCACTGTGGGGATGCATCTCGCTCCTGTCAAACACCAGTGATTAGCCCAAAGCCTCACAGCCTCCACCGGCAGGGAGTTCCACAGGTTAACGCAACACAAGCGCCTCCCGCCCTCCACGGGCCAGGACACAGACCGGTGGTTACAATACATGGAGGAGGACCCTACCCAGGGGCGGTCCTCCTTGCAAACATACAACACGGGGGGCAGGGGGGGAACCGAGTGGGCCCAAGCCACACTACTGTGGTGTCACCTGGGCTCAGGGGTGCGGTAGAGGGCATGAGGTGTGGGGACAGTGGCCAGCCTGCCTGCCTGACCCATCCTTTCTTCTCTTCCCTGCAGCGGGACCAAGCAGAAGCCAGGGACCCTCCAGTCCGGCAGCAGCAGCATCCCCAGCTGCCCAACCACGCAGGCACAGGCTCCGCCACCGGGACCAGCTCCTTCGCCAGCATGTGCAGGCCGTTGAGTGTATCGAGGCAGCACGTCGAGGGGGACCTGCAGTGGCGCCAGGAGGCCTGGGCCACCTTCCAGGCCCAGTGTACAAGGATGGCTGACTCCATCGCCACCCTCACTGCCCACATAGTCCATGCCATTCACTATGGCATGGCCTTACCCCATGCCCCCGCCATCCCTCCTGCCCCTGCAATGCCCCTCCTGCAATGCCTCCTCCTGCTGCCCCTGCAACGCTCCTCCTGCAATGCCCCCTCCTCCGCCCCCCCCCCACCTGCCCCCGATGCGGCCTGCCCCGCATGTCCAGGTCCGCCCGCAGGACCGCCGCAGGGGCCACCCCTCCCAAGAGTAGCTCCTCCCCTCCCTCCCAGTTGAAGGTCTCCTCCCCTCCCCTCCCAGTTGAAGGTCTCCTCCTCCTCCTCCTCCCCTCCTCAGTTGAAGGTCTCCTCCTCCTCCCCTCCCAGTTGAAGGTCTCCTCCTCCCCTCCCAGTTGAAGGTCTCCTCCTCCTCCTCCCCTTGTAAATAAAAACATACATTTTTCAGTTGAGAAAAAAACTGTGTGGTTATTGTGTTACTCGAGGTAACTGTAATAAATGATTTGAAATGCCAATTAGCCAACTAAATTTAAGAGGATTACAAAATGCGGACACCAAATTCTGTATCTATTACCGATCGTCCCTTTAAGTGGTCATTGGTTTGTGGCGCATAAATAAATACTTACACTTTTAAGTAAAATTTAAACCACAACTATATTAACATAGATTACAAACAAGCAAGAAAGGTTAAAAGACGCACACAAAAGAATAGGTACATAGCCTAGACGCAGGGGACGATTGTAGTGTTGCTGGCAACATCAATCCTTTGGTCCTTCCGGGCCTTGGGAGAGGAACAGCCAGGAGATCCCTCGATGGAAGACGCCACCGAAGCTGGCAACCTCAATGCTTTGGTCCTTCCGGGCCTCGGGAGAGGAACAGCCAGGAGATCCCTCGATGGAAGACGCCGCCGAAGCTGGCAACCTCAATCCTTTGGTCCTTCCGGGCCTCGGGAGAGGAACAGCCAGGAGATTCCTCAAAGACGACTGGAATCGGGTACGCTGACTCGAGCCTTCCGCACAAACCACGAAACCTCTTCCTGTTCTTCGGGACAGCTCGGACAGGCGATGATGGCCTAAACCCTAGCCTAAACTAAAAAGAAAAACCCTAGCTACATCCGACGCACCCGACGAACATTCACGATGACGGCCGATGTGCTTGGAACCGACGCTTTACAATTGGGGGGAGGTAAGGGAGGGGAGGGGAAGGGTAGGGGATGGGAGGGAGTCGTATGGGGAGACCGAGGTGACTCTACTATGGGGCTTGTGCGAACATGTCCGTCAGGGCCTCTCAGATGTGCACCCCATCCTGGTGTGCCTGGCGGATGGCAGCTGTGTGGGGCTGTGCAAACGTCTGTGCCTCGGCTGCCATCCATGCAGGGAGGAAGGCCTTCCCACTGCGCTCCACAATGTTGTGGAGCACGCAGCATGCGGCCAGTACCTCCGTTGCATTCCGCTCACCCATCTCGAGACGGGTGAGCAAACAACGGAAGTGGGCTTTTAAGCGGCCGAAGGCGAGCTCCACCTGATTTCGGGCCCGGTTGAGGCGGTCGTTGAACCGGGCCCGGTTCTGGTCCGGCCGCCCCATGTAGGGCCGCATTAGCCAGGGCTGCAGGGGGTTGGCCGCGTCTCCGACAACGCAGATGGGCATAGGCACATCCCCGACAGTCAACTCCCGCCGGGGGGGAAGTAGGTGCCCGCCTCCAGCCTGCAAAACAGTCCGGAGTTGCGGAGGATGCGGGCGTCGTGTGCCCTGCCGGACCAGCCCGTGTAGACGTCCAGGAAGCGGCCCCGGTGGTCCACAAGGGCCTGGAGAACAATCGAGCAGTACCCCTTCCTGTTCATAAAATGGGCTGCTCGATGCTCCGGGGCCCGGACGGGGATGTGGGTTGCATCCAGGGCTCCCCCGCAGTTGGGGAACCTGAGGGCAGCGAAGCCGGCCAGCGTAGCGTCCACGTTGCATAGGCAGATGACTCTCGGTAGCAGGACATCGTTGATGGCGTGGACGACCTGCAGAAGGGTGCAGAGAAACACAAGGGAACACATCACATAAGGCAGGGGTGAGTGAGCGCTCCCTTGGGCCCCCCCCGTGATTCCCTCTGTCCTCACGCATGCACACACACACACGCACACGCACACACACACCAGGGCCCCCTCGCCCCACGGCCCCCCCCCACCAGCAGGCCTGTGCAAGGGAGGGATGGCCCAAACCACTGGGTGACCCAGCGTGGAGTCTTGGCTGCCCCTGGGCATGGAGTGCAGCACCCTCCCCCCACCCCACTCCCCACTCCCCCTGGGACTTACTCCATGACGATCACACCGACGGTGGATCTTCCCACCCCGAATTGCTGTGCCACCGATCGGTAGCTGTCCGGGGTGGCCAGCTTCCACAGTGCGATGACAACCCTCTTGTTCACGGGGATGGGTGCACGCAGCCGAGTGGTGGCTCTCTGGAGCGCGGGGGTAAGCCAGGCACACAGCTCCAGGAACGTCCGCTTTCGCATATGGAAATTCCGGAGCCATTGCTGGTCGTCCCATTGCCCAAGGACCAGCCGCTCCCACCAGTCTGTACTGGTGTCCAGTCTCCAGAGTGGCCTCTCCACGGTGGGGTGGGGATGCCACAGAGAATCCAGGGCCTCCCCTGGTGAGGGAGTCCAAGGTGATCTGCGCCTCCTGGTTCTGGAACACGAGAGCACCAGCCTGGAGCACCAGCTGCAGGCACTCGAAAATGGCCAACAGGGGCCAGAGCAGGCACATGGCCACCCGTGGCTCCATGGCAGACAGAGCAAGGCACAAGAAACCAAAACCAGGAAAAAGCAGTAGGGGGGCAAAAGGGTGGTGTCCCTAAAAGTCAGAGGGCAACCACCAAACCTGCTATGGCTGTCAGTCCCTGCAAGAGGTCCTAACGCACGGAGCAGGAGACAAACGGCTGTCCGGCGAGACCCCTTTAAGCACGTGTCTGAACGGAGCTCCAGCCCTGCCCCCGGAAAGGGCTGGTGCCCTTTTGCCCTCTTCAAAATGGTTCCGGGCTTCTGCTTTTGCGCAAAAGCGCGCCGCCAATCTAGACGCGCTTTTGCGCAAAAGCGCATCGTTCTAACGATAACTCCGGGACCAATCTAGACGCTCTTTTGCGGAAACACTTTTAACGGAAAACCTTTTCCGTTAAAAGTATTTCCGGAAAATCATGCCAGTCTAGACGCAGCCAATGGGTATATCTACACAGCAAAGTTATTTCGAAATAACAGCCGTTATTTCAAAATAACTTTACTAGCGTCCACACAGCCAAACTGCTATTTCAAAATTAATTCGAAATAACGGAGTGCTTATTTCGAATTTGGTAAACCTCATTCCACGAGGAATAACGCCAAATTCAAAATAGCTATTTCGAAATAAGTGTTGTGTAGACACTTATTTCGAAATAGGGGGCCTCCAGCCTTCCCAGGGTGCCCTGGTGGCAACTCCAGCCTCAACTAAGAACACTCCTCTCCCTCTCGCCCTCCCCAGAGCCCTTAAAGGGGTAGACTCTGGCCACAGTGCCTGTGCCAGCTCCAAGCCTGCCAGCCCAGAGCCAGCAGTCACTGCCCCTGACCCAGTGGTCCCAAAACATGAGCCAGCAAGCCACTGGCAGCCAGCCCTCCACTGATCCCCAGGAGCAGTCTGCCAGCTCCCAGGAGCCTGCCAGGGCCTGGAGAAGGCAGGCGCCTTCCTGGTCCAGGGCGGAGATCATAGACCTTATTCAGGTTTGGGGGGATGCCCCCAACATCCATGATCTCCTGGCCACCAAAGGTCACATGCGAACCCAGGAGCAGGTTCACATGAAAATCAAGTTGGTCCAGCGAGACCCCCAACCCTGAGTCCTGAGCTTCCCTTCCCCCTTGCTTCCCCCTCCCAGATTTCCCTCTCCCCTCTCCCACCCGTTCTCTTCCCCTCTCCCGCCTCCTTTCCCCAGTCTCACCAGAGTTTCATTCCCCCCCCCCAGTTTTGTTAAATAAAGAGAGTTTGTGTTCATGAAAATACATGTATTTTATTTGACATCAGGAAGGGGGGGTTAGGGAGGGGTAAGTGGAAGGATGCAAGGGAGGAATGAGGCACAAGCCCCCAGTGGGGCAGACCAGGGAGGCTCCTAGTGCTCCTCAGGGTGGAAGCTCTCCCGCAGGGCCTCCTGGATCTAGGGGTTATAGTGGACCACAAGCTAAATATGAGTCAACAGTGTGATGCTGTTGCAAAAAAAGCAAACATGATTCTGGGATGCATTAATCCCAGGTGTGTTGTGAGCAAGACACGAGAAGTCATTCTTACGCTCTACTCTGCGCTGGTTAGGCCTCAGTTGGAGTACTGTGTCCAGTTCTGGGCACTGCATTTCAAGAAAGATGTGGAGAAATTGGAGAGGGGCCACAGAAGAGCAACAAGAATGATTAAAGGTCTAGAGAACATGACCTATGAAGGAAGGCTGAAAGAACTGGGCTTGTTTAGTTTAGAAAAGAGAAGATTGAGGGGGGACATCATAGCAGTTTTCAGGTATCTAAAAGGGTGTAATGAGGAAGAGGGAGAAAACTTGTTCATCCTGGCCTCTGAAGATAGAACAAAAAGCAATGGGCTTAAACTGCAGCAAGGGAGGTTTAGGTTGGACATTAGGAAAAAGTTCCTAACTGTCAGGGTGGTCAAACACTGGAATAAATTGCCCAGGGAGGTTGTGGAATCTCCATCTCTGGAGATATTTAAGAGTAGGTTAGATAAATGTCTATCAGGGATGGTCTAGACAGTACTTGGTCCTGCCATGAAGGCAGGGGACTGGACTCGATGACCTCTCGAGGTCCCTTCCAGTCCTAGTAGTCTATGATTCTATAAAGATTTATTAATAAAAGAAAGAAAAGGTTGAGAGTAAGATTGTTAAGGAGAATACATTACTACATCAATCACCAAGTTCTTGATGCAGGCTTAGCAGAGATGTTACAAACTGCTAGCTTAAAAGTCTCTGGTGTACATCTGTATTAGGACGGATCAGCAATCCTTCCCGGCTCTGTCCCTAGCAAGGATGCATCTGGAATCAGGAGCAAGACTGAAGACAAGATGGAGATGCCTTCATGGGATTTTTATATTCCTGGTGTCTCCCAAATTGGAGTCAGTCACATGAACTAGTGACCTGTTTGTGTTTCACATGCAAGTAGCCATGAGGCACTGGCTGGTTTGCAGACTTTCAGATGCATTCCTCAGGTGTGTATTGGCCACCCTGAGAGCCACTGTCCATGAAACAGTGCTAGTTAGCACAGCCATTCACTGAACAATCATTCCTCACAATAAGCAGTCCAGGCCCATTGCTCCCTCCCAGACAGAGAACATTTACAGTACAAGAACAGGGCCCATATTCATAACTTCATATACAAAAATCATACAAGTACATGAGTAGCATACATAGAATCAGTAGAGCATAAGCTTTCATTTGACACCTCACATGGCCCACTTTGTACAGAATTTGGGACAAACACCACCCGTGGGAGCAACAGTGATCTGTCTGCTCACTTTAAAATCCAATAACTGACATTCACTATGTTAGGCAGCCCATCACCATCCATCTTCTTGACAAAAACTGAAAGAAGTCATTAAGCACCCCTACCATTTCCAAGTTTCCTGTTATCGTTTCTACCTCTTCACTGAGCAATAGGCCTACCCTGTCCTTGGTCTTCCTCTTGCTTCTAATATATTTGTAGAATGTCTTCTTGTTACCCTTTATGTCTCTAGCTACTTTGAACTCATTTTGTGCCTTTACCTTTCTAATGTTGCCCCTGCGAACTTGCATTATTTGCTTATATTTATCCTTTGTAATTTGGCCTAGTTTCCATTTTTTATAATTTAGGTCATGTAAGATTTCCTGGTTAAGTCAAGGTGGTCTCTTGCCATACTTTCTATCTTTCCTACTCAGTGGAATAGTTTGTTTTTTGGCCCTTAGGGAACGTCTACACTGCATGGCTATTTCAGGATACCAGAGGTATTGCAAAATAGCTACCCCGCATCTACACAATCCGCCCGTTAGTTCAAAATTTTTTTGAAATAACAGGTACACTATTTTGGCATCCCGGTAACCCTTAATCCACAAGGGTTAAGGGACATTTTGAAATAGCACGTTATTTCAAAATTTGGCACTGTGTAGATGCGCCAAATTTCAAAATAGCCTATTTCAAAATTCAATCAAAATAAGATACACATTTTGCATAGCACAAATTGCGTATCTTATTTCGAGGTTAGGGTGTAGGGGTAATCTGAGGCAGTCCATGGTATCTTGCTGAGAAATGAGTACTCAAATCCGAAATTATTAGGCCAGGCCTGGGAAGCATATAGACAGGCAGGTACCATAACCCTGGTTCCCCTGGCAACTACATTCCAAAGGGGCCTCACTCTGATAAGGCCTGGCTGGTACCAGCCAGGCTGCGCGGTTTTTCTCACTGTCTCCTGTAATTTCGGATTAATCAGCTTGGATCCCAAGGACTGTGCAAGGAAGTAGTCATCTCATAGTAAACACATCAAAATTTCAGCAAAACAAGCTAACATCAACATGTCCATTTTGTTTATGTTGGCTCATTTAGCTTATTAGGAATAACTACCTGTATTAGTAATAACATGTTTAATTGGCAATGGGCGACGATACTGTGTAACCTTCATAGTTCATTGGCTTATGCGCTCATCTAATTTCCGCTGCTAGATCTATCAAATCACTTCCCCTCCGTCCACCTGCTGCCTATATAATCTAATGTATGTTTTGGTTAAGTTAGTGCTCTCCAGGTTAACACCTGGATGGTATTCCACCAGCGCTGGTGTTCAATAAATCCTCAGCTTGTTTTCACCTGCACCCAGTGTGTCCAGAATTATCACCTACAAGGGTGCTGTATAGACGCACCCTTACTGACGTCTTTTTGAAAAACCAACTCTCTTCAATTGTTTTTCCTTTCAGTCTTGCTTCCTATGGAACCTTACCTACCCGCTCTCTGAGTTTACTGAAATCTGCTTTGTCTCTGAAATCCATTGTCTCTGATTTGCTGTTCTCCCTTCTACCACTCCTTAGAATCATGAACCCTATGATTTCATGATCACTTTCACCAAAGCTGCCTTCTACTTTCAAATTTTCAACCAGTTCCTCCCTATTTGTTAAAAGCAAATCTAGAACACCTTCCCCCCAATAGCTTCCTCAACCTTCTGAAATAAAAAATTGTCTCCAATGTGGTCCAAGAACTTATTGGATAATCAGTGCCCTGCTGTGTTAGTTACCCAACATATGTCTGGATAGTTGAAGTCCCCCAAGACCACCAATGCTGTGCTTTGGATGATTTTATTTGTTTAAAAAAAGCCTCATCCACCTCTTCTGCCTGCGTAGGCATTCTGTAGTAGACCTCTAGCATGACATCACCCTTATTTTTACCCCTTTCAAACCAATCCAGAGACTCTCAACAAGTCCGTCTCCTATGTCCATCTCCATCTCAGTCCAAGTGTATACATTTTTAATATCTAAGGCAACACCTCTTCCCTTTTTCTCCCTGCCTGAGCTGTACCCTTCTATACCAATATCCCAATCATGTGTATTAGCCCACCAAGTCTCTATGATACCAGCTATGTCACAGTTATGTTTATTTATTAGCCCTTCAAATTCTTCCTGCTTATTTCCCATACTTCTTGCACTGGTATACAGGCATCTAAGATACTGATTTGATTTTGCCTCCTAGTTCTGCCTTGTCCCTCCTTTATCTCTGATATTTGTGACAAGGTCAGAACAGAAGGCTATAAAAAAATAGTGGAGGGGAGATATATAAGCCTCAGACTGAGGTGATCTCTGTTCCCAGATTAACAGGGAAGGGCTGGTTTAGAACCAGCAGAGACAATCAGGGCAGTGGAACACCTGGGGCTAGTTGACCAGGCCTGCAGAGTCAGGCCAGCCTAGGCTAATTAGGACACCTGGGGGTAATTAAGAAAACCAATTCAGAATGGCTATAAAAGAAGCTTTGCCCGCAGTTGGGGCAGATGTGTAGCTGAGAGGATGGAGGAGGGTGCCACTGGAAGAAGGAGGAAAGGAGACAACAACTGACTACTAGGAGGATGAAGCAGAGAGAAAGAAGGTGCTGGGGAAGTAGCCCAGGGATCTTTGAGCTGTCTTATAGCAGGTGTTGGGGATTCACACAGGCAGCTGCTATTACAGGGCCCTAGGCTGGAACCTGGAGTAGAGGGTGGGCCCAGCTTTCCCCCCAACACCCACATTCCCATTTCCACTTGGGAAAAAGGAATGTGGAGTTGATTCTCCATTTTACTATATGCTTGCCAATGATGAAAAGAGCTCAGCAAACAGCAAACTAATGCCCTAGGGCATGGTGCCTAAAACTGTGGGCTGCTGTGAGCCTCTGAGGCAAGCAAAATCCACCAGAAAGTGCAGGACCCACTGAGTTTTCATAGGAGCTTTGTCACATATTATAACCCATGCTCCCTCCCATCTCCCAGATCTCCATGTTTTTCAGTTACCTGTGGGCTTTGGTCACCTGCCCCCATCAAACCTAGTTTGAAGCCAATTTAAACTGGAAGCTTCAGGAGGTTCTCCATTATCACTGCTACTGCGTCCACTGAAGGGAGTTGGCTGCTAGGCAACTACAACCCTGCTAACAGAATTTTCCAACAGGAGAAGGATTCTATACAGCTCTGTCAGAGGGGGTAGAGCTGACACACTTCGATAGAGGCAGCAAAAGTGATGGCAGCAGTGGAGAACTGCAGTCATGCCTTTGAAAATCCCATAGATACCTCCTTCCTTCCTATGCCTTCACTGAAGTACCTGGAGGATTTGCACATATACTAGCATTGGAAATTGTTCATAACTTACTTGGCCAATGCCACCAAGGAAATTTTTCCCAGGAAAGAAATCTGTGTCTCTTCTTACATATGTGCTCTGCCTAATCTACTACTAGACCGTTCATTTTCCCACCTCTAGTATATAACAAGAGGTTCCCTAATTAAAGGAAAACCTCATTGCCCATTATTTGTGATTAATATATACATCAAGTGTATTTTCTGTACATGTTTAACGAAAGCAATTTAAGATTATTTTCCCCAAAGTACAAAACAAGCAAAAAAATCCAATTCTCCCATATGACGTTATAAGATGGCCTCATTATGGTGTTATTAACACACTTCCAAACCCCACCAGCCTGTCCAAATAAAATAGAAGATGGCAAAAAGGCCTGTCCTAAACAAAGGAATGTGTGCTCTGCTTAATTTGCATTTAAGAAGTACACAAAGTTATTAGGCAGGAAAGGAAACAAAGAAACCTCAAATAGGTTAGATAAAGCCAGCAGGAAAATACTTCCACATAGACTCGTTGTCTTTTAGAGTCCAGTAAGAAATGATTTTTCAAGAGAGGGACAAGCTATAAAAAGGAGAGACAAACACCACAAGACAACCCTCTCTGTCCCTCTCTCTGCCCATCACGTTCTTTGCACCTGAAGCACAAGGAAATCTTGCACTGGACTTTGGGGAAGGGATTCCTGAGTTACAGGGTTTGGTCAATAAGACTGCTGAAAGCATTTGATGAGAAACTTTGCCTGAATCTCAAATAGTTTAAGTTAAAATGATGAGAAATCCTGTGGTACCGTATAGACTAACAGATTTATTGGAGCATAAGCTTTCGTGGGCAAAGACCCACTTCATCAGATGCATGTCTGTTTAAAAGTTAGGTATTAGTAAACATCTTTATTTTTCTTGTAACCATTTTTTACTTTTATGGCTCATTTCTTTTACTCACATAAAATTCTCTTTATAGTTAAAGTAGTTTTATTTAATCTGTGTTCAAATTGAAGTGTCTTCTGAATAACTATTTGAGATAATAGAATGGCATATTATTCCCTTCAAGGAATAACAAACATAAAATATTTTGCACTGCCAGGAGAGGATGGGAAGTACAGGACATGCATTTCTAGGGGGGAAATCAGGGACTGGGATTGTGTTGGGGTTACACTGCTGTATAACCAAGGCTGATGAAAGCCAGGGCGTAACCGCATTGTGGTTGGCAGGCTGCAGTTACACAATCAAGGTTTCGCTTGAGTGCTGGAAGGCTGTTTCTGAGCAACCCAGAGAGGAACTCCTTCAGCAAAGCATTGTAAGGCATCCAAGACTGTAGGGGAGGGGTAACAAAGTTGATGATTAGTTTGGATTGTACCATAGTAAATCACAGGCACCTCCTGCCAAAGTCTCCAAGCTGAACTAGGGTTTCTATAGCTGAACTTGAACTAGACAGTGTGAATTAACCTTTGAGTTCTCACAATAGCCAGTGTGATGCAGGGACAGTGCATAGGGGGGCACGAGGGGACACATGCCTCAAACACAGTAGGTGAGAAGGGCAAAGGGCTGGGTGGGGCCAGAGTCCCCGGCATCCAGGGGGACTAGTGAGGGGCCTGGAACCTGCAGTGGAGGTCCAGCCTCCCGACACTCACCAGTAGTGGCAGGGAAAGCAAAGCAATGTGGCCCCAGCTTGCTTCAGTCTTCCAGCTGCGTTGCCCATGCCCTCACCATCAGGAAGTGGAGCAATGCAGCCAGTGGGGCACAACGAGCTGCGGCCACTTTGCTCTGCTTTTCCCACTGCTGCTGGTGAGTACAGGGGGCTGGATCCCCGGCCCTGCTAGTCCTCCAGGCCACATCACTCAGGGGAAGGGAAGAGGCAGTATGGGGGCAGAGCAAAGACAGGGAAGAGGAGGTAAGAGGGCAGAGTAAGGGTGGAGTCAGGAGGAGCAGGGGCAGGGAGAGACAGGGCCTGGGATGGAGGGAGGTTGGCCTGGTCTTTCCTTGGGCTGTGGGTGAGGGAGTGTCACGTGGTCCACGGCCTCTCAGGTCTGACCTCATCCCTGGCTTGGTGGCTTGTCTGCTTCAAATACTTTTTAATTTCTCAGGCAATTTTATTTGCTTTGGTTCTGCACATTTGGTCCTCGCTGAAAAAATTCAGAGACTGAGGTAGGAGATGGAGGCTAAAGAAAAAGAAGCATGCATATCCTTGTCTGGTTGTCTTCCCACCTCCACTAGAGGTGTGTGATTGATAATGCTCCCCTCCCAGCTGGGCAGTGGGTTACAATCACAGCGCTTCCTTCCCAGTCCCCTCCCGCGTCAAAATGTCCCACGCGGGATTTAGAATCGATCGCTTCTCACAACCAAATAATAAATTATAATGATAATGATTTGTAATTTATAAAACCTTTATAACTATAAATTTTTAGTAGGTAATAAGATCATTTTTACCAGTGTTTCCACTCAAATTTTTCATTAACCTCTCTTATGCACCCTCATTTCATGACTATTTTGAACTGCTTTATATTTAAAAAAACCTGCAGTCTACATTTACAATAAAAGCACACCACTCCCCGCCCCAGAAATTCATGCGTACAGGCCTGAGTGGCTACTGCTAAAACGATCTAGGCACACTCACCTGGCCAAATAGCCACATTGTTCAAGCCAACTAGCCACCCTCAACTGGGAAAATAGCCACATGTGGCTCATGGCTAGTGTGTTGGACACCATGGCTCCAGACGGTCTGAGAGTATTATTGGGGTTACAACCATAGCTATCTCACAGTCTAAGACACATTTATATGGACACTATATTGCAAAGTGTATTGCTAAACTCAGAGGTGTAACGAGGGTGTTATGCGCCCGGGGGCAAAGGCAAAATCTGCACACTCCCCCCGTCGCCATTGTGCAGCGGGGCCCTGAACCTGGCGCACGTCTGAGCCTGACCCTTGGGGGGTGGGGAGGAGCTTGTACCAGGTCTTCCCCTGTCCCCTCCAGTTTGGGGCCAGGCCCCCACATGCCAACGGAGATGAAGGAGGGTCGGGCTGGGGGCGGAGAGGTGGGGAGGAAGCTTCAGCTGGTGGTGGCAGGTGGAGGAGGAGCAGGCGAGCCGAGGGATGACAGGAGGAGCGGAGGGGGACTACATTGGTGCCCTTCCCCCAGCATGGCGCCCAGGGGCAACTGCTCCCTCATGCCCCCCCTCACGCCACTGGCTAAACTGTAGTAATTAATGAGGAATACTTCCACTTTGTAAAAGGGTTGTGATAGTCCTTGCAAAAGTTTCTTTCAATGGCAGTAACACAGTACCTAATGAATTCCTACTTCAGGAGAGCATAGGACTGTTAATTCAGTACATCCCAGCTCTGAAACTATAGCTAGTACTAGGGATGTAAAATCCTGTTTAATTGGCTCACTGATTAAACATTTTATTTTACTAGTTAAACGATTAAAGGGAGGTGAGCAGGGGGGGGCACTCCCTGCCCATTGCCAGGCTGGAACACCCCCCCCCCCCCAACTGCAGGCAGGGGCTGCACCAACCAGGACACTGGAGCAGCCCCTGTGGCGGGACAGGGTGCCCCGCAATCAGGGGCTATTCCAGCATCTAGGTCAGACCAGCCCCTGCCTGTGGGGCACCCAAGCTTGCCACAGTCAGGACACTGGAGCAGCTGCTGCCTGCAATGGGCCAGGGTGCCCTGCAAGTAGGGGCTGTGTTGGAAGAAGCCTCTGTCTGCGGCGGGTCCCCCCATGGGGTTGAAGCAGCCTCCTGCAGGCAGCAGGTGGGGAACTGCTCCAGTCCTATCAGTTAACCTTAACCCATAAGCTTCACTTATTAAGGCTGAGGCTTACTGGTTGACTCAGAGGTTCTCAAACTTTGTGATACCACGATCCCCTAAAATGCTAAATGAATTTGTGTGACCCCCCCCCACCCTCACTGCCCTGGGTGGCTTTCTCCCCCCTTCTCACCAGACTCCTTGCTCTCCTGAGGTTCCTTCAAGGTGTTTGTGGTCCTCAACGCCCTTCCTCCCTGCAGGCTCCTTCCCCTGTCTCTTTCTCCTCTGTGCCTCTTTTCTCCTCTGTGCCTCTTTTCCGCGCCGTGTCCCTTTGGTTCCTTTTTTCTTTCTCTGTCTCTGTCCTCCCGTGTCTCCTCTGCCTTCTCTTCTGCCCCCCATGTACCCTTATTTACCTCCGGGTCCTCTGCCCCGACCCAATCCCCCAGCCCGCTGCCTGAGGAACCCCGCCCTCTCCTAGCTGGGGAAGCGTTCAGTCGCCTGGCAACCGTGCCCCGGCCGGCCCCTCGCGCATCCGCTCCTGCGCCGGTGCCGGCCTCACTCTTCCGCCACTTTGCCTCCTCCTACAGTTGAGCCGCGCTCCTGGAGTCCCGCGGCCCCGGCCCCGGTCACGTCTGCCTTCTGCCGCCCCACTGCTCTTCGTGGCCCGAGGGAGAGAGGTTGCAAGCAGGGCCAGCCCGAGGTATTCTGGCGCCCTGGGCACGGGCGTGCGGCACCGCCCCTGGGCGCACGGCGCATGCGTGGGCCCGCCCATGGGGAGCGGGCCCGCCCCCGGGGCGCACGGCGCATGTGTGGCTTGGCTGCAGCTGCTGGCGCACAGCCCAGGGCCCGCCCCGAGGGCTCACGGCACAAGTGCGGCCTAGTCCGGCCTGGATGTTGCTGCTGGCGCACGCGCCGGGCCGTGTAGAGCCCCGCGGCCGTGGGGGGAAGGGCGTTGCTGGCTGGCGCCGCGGGGATGCGGACGGGCCGGCGCTGCGGGAGCCGGGCGCACGGCGCCTGATGGCAGCTGTAAGGCGCGCGTGCCGCCAGCTGCCATCAGGCGCCCCCCATTGGTTGGCGCCCTGGGCAGTTGCCCGGCTCGCCCATGCCTCCGTCCGGCCCTGGTCACAAGTGAAAAACCGAATCCAGCTGTGATCCCCTGTAGCGGGGTGCCGCAACCCCACACGCAGGGGCAGTCGGGGGAGACCCGGGAGAGGGGATTCGCGGGCAAGGGGACCCGCGGGGAAGCGGCCGAGGTCGCCGCACAGGGTCTGCAGGTTAGGGACGCCCGTGATCAGTCGGCCCTGGGCGCTGAGAGCACTGACTGCATCGCCCAGCCAGTGCAGGCTGGTGATGTCACTGCCGCACAACACGCCCCGGAGGTGCCGGGGAATGACGTTCGAGCAGGCGCGACGGAGGAGGACGCCGGGTGATGACGTCCCACACCGGCCTATCAGAACTTCAAAAGGATAGGCCCCAAACGGGAAGGGGGGGGGGGGAAGAAGGACTGCGTCAGGAAAAGGACGTGGACCGGAGACGGGGAAGGCCGGCACCGAGTGAGGTAACTCGGGTTCCGGGACTGGCGGAGTAGGAATCGGCCTAGGGCGGGGCCGTGTAACCCGAGAGCGGGTGAGTTTAGGGGTAACTACCCCACCCACTGAACAGGGAGCGCTCTCCCTGTCTTAGGGCCCTGGGTCAGGACTCAGGAGAGAGGATGGGCCCGGGTCCCCCTACTCCGCCGTCTTAGTGCCTCGGGCACGACCTGCCAGTGTGAGTAAGGCCAAGGGTACTCTGGGACAAGGTACTCCGTGGGAACCTATGTAACTGGGGAAGAGTGGGGAATTGTAATAAAGTCACGTCCCGGGAAACGGGCACGGCGTTTGTGACTATTTACACCTCCCTCTTAAGGGTCACGACCGACAGTTTGAGAAATGCTGGGTTAACTGGTTAAACCTTCGCATCCGTAGCTAGTACTTGCCTACTGAGATACCTAATAAAAAATTGAACATGTGCGGGGGGCGGGGGGGAGGAAAGAGATTTTTTTAAATTGAATTTAACTCCCACTACATTTATAGGTCTTTAAACCTTGGTAGAAAGCTTTTCCCTAACATGGAGGATAGGTCCACCTACGGCTATTAGCCAAGATGGTCAAGGATGCAATCTCATGCTCCGTATGTCTTTAAATGCCAATCACAGAAGCTGGGAATGGATGGCAGGGGATAGATCATTCAAAATTCCCCTGTTCTGTTCATTCCCTCTGAAGCACCTGGCCATTGTCAGAAGACAGGATACTGGGTTAGACGGGCCATTGGTTTGATCCAGTATGGCCGTTCTTAGGTTCCTTTTGATTGGAATGTTTACAGCAACTGCTTCTTTGACATAATTTCTTGTTAGAAAACTTGCAGTCTTGTGAAGAGTCCATACTGCGAGGGGATGGATTAGCAGGCAGAGGGCAGATGGGGTATTCCTAGGTAATCACAATTCTTTCACTTGCCAGTGCAGTTCACCACATGGCTGTCACTTCTCTCAGATAAAAAAATTCAACCAACTGCCAAACAAAGCTGATTAAGAAAGCATGTCTTAAAATCAGAAGTCAGTTTGAAGAATGCAGACATAAACATCAGCGGATGGAGACCCCCTCACTCCTCAAAATAGTGGGCAGAGGAGACTGAAATGATATCCTCTGAGCAGTACAGTGATCATCCCTTTGCTAAGTAAGGGTATGTCTACACTACAGCACTAATTCGAACTAACTTAATTCGAATTAGTTAATTCGAACTAAGCTAATTCGAATTAGTGCATCTAGACCTAAAAACTAATTCGAATTAGCGTTTTGCTAATTCGAACTAGCATGTCCACATTGAGTGGACCCTGAACTAAAGTTAAGGCTGGCCGAAACCAGTGCCGGCAGGGCATGAGGTTAGGACTTAGAGTGTGGAGCTGCTGCCTCAGGCTAGCCGAGGGCTGTGCTTAAAGGGACCCGACCCCAACCCCGGACAGACAGTTCTCAGGGTTCCCCGCTTGCTTGTCTACCTCGATGAGGGACAGTAAAGCAGTCCTGTCTTGGAGTGCCCTGAGTGCCCACACTCTGCACATCACAGTGCTTTGCCATCAGCCCGGCTGCACTTGCCGCAGGCTGCCATCCGGGGGTGTCAATTGGGGGGCTGTCAGGATCCAGGAGGCCCTGCAGGAGAGCTTCCACCCCGAGGAGCCCACAGAGCCACCCGTCCTCCCCATCGGGGGCTCGTGCCCCATTCCTCCCTCACCTCCTTCCACTTACCCCTCCCTAGCTCCCCTTCCTGATGTAAAAAATAAAGGACACGTATTCAAAAATAGAAACTCTCTTTATTTAACAAAACTGGGAGGATTAACCTCTGGGGAGACTGGGAAAAGGAGGTGGAGAGGGAAAGAGAGGGTGGGAGAGAGGAGGTGGAAACCTGGGAGGAGGGAGCTGGAAGGGGGAAGCCAGGGGAAGAAAGAGGAAGGGAAGTATAAAACTATGGTACGCCATATCTTCAGTACTGTGTACAGATGTGGTCTCCTCACCTCAAAAAAGGTATTTTGGCCTTGGAAAGGGTTCAGAAAAGGGCAACTACATGATTAGGGGTTTGGAACAGGTCCCATATGAAGAGAGGCTAAAGAGACTGGGACTTTTCAGCTTAGAAAAGAGGAGACTGAGGGGGGATATGATAGAGGTCTATAAAAGCATGAGTGGTGTGGAGACGGTGAATAAAGAAAAGTTCTTCATTAGTTCCCATAATAGAAGGACTAGAGGACACCAAATGAAATGAATGGACAGCAGGTTTAAAACTAATAAGCGAAAGTTCTTCTTCACACAGCACATAGTCAACCTGTGGAACTCCTTGCCACAGGAGGCTGTGAAGGCTAGAACTATAACAGAGTTTAAAGAGAAGTTAGATAAATTCATGGAGGTTGGGTCCACGGAGTGCTATTAGCCAGGGGGTAGGAACAGTGTCCCTGGCCTCTGTTTGTGGAAGGCTGGAGATAGATGGCACGAGACAAATCGCTTGGTCATTGTCTTCGGTCCATCCCCTCTGGGGTACCTGGTGTTGGCCGCTGTCGGCAGACAGGCTACTGGGCTATATGGACCTTTGGTCTGACCCAGTACGGCCATTCTTATGTTCTAAGCTCAGGGCTCAGGGTCAGGGGTCTCACTGGACCAACTTGATTTTCATGCAAACCTGCTCCTGGGTCCGCATGTGGCCTCTGGTGGCCAGGCTGGTAGCCATGTGGCTGTAAATGGCCGCGTTCCTGTGCGTAGTGCGGAGGTCGTGGACGTTGGAGGACTCCCCCCAAACCTCGATGAGGTCCACAATCTCCGCACTAGACCAGGTGGGCGCCCGCCTCTTGCAGCCCCGGGCAGGCAGCGGGTGGCTGGCTCATGCCATGCCAGGTGCAGGGTCTGCTGGCTGGGTGCTGGCAGGCTTGCAACTGGCACAAGCACTGTAGCTAGACCGTGGCCCTTTAAGGGCTCCGGGGCCGGGAGGGGGGCAGAAGAGTTTCTCTGGTTTGGCCCAGAGTGGCCACCAGGGCAAGCTGGGAAGGGCTAGCCTCCAACTAGTTCGAATTAAGTGGCTACACAGCCCTTTATTCGAACTACTTAATTCGAACTGGGCGTTACTCCTCGTAGAATGAGGTTTACCTAGTTCGAATTAAGCGCTCCGCTAGTTCGAATTAAGTTCGAACTAGCGGTTTGCATGTATAGACGCTATGAAAGTTAATTCGAACTAACGGCTGTTAGTTCGAATTAACTTTGTAGTGTAGACATACCCTAAGCACCTTTTCTAACAGAAAAGGTCAGGGAAACTTATCATATACTTTGACAACATCCTCCACCCAGTAATCCATCTTCCTGGAACATATAACTTTCAGCCCTACCTTTCTTGAAACTGCCACCTTTAAAACGGATACCTTGCCATCCAAAACGATTCCTCTCCCGGCCACCTCAAATGGTATCCCGTCCCCTTCACATAGCATTGCCTGAGAGGATGCAATGTCATAACCGTGTCGCTCCGGCTTATGGGTGGGTCACTCCGATAGCGTGGTGGGTTTGGTTGTTGTTTTTTTTTTTAACTCTAACTGCATTTCAAAGCAGAGGGATTTTCGGCGATCAATGACTCCTATGCAAGTGCCCCCCAAGCGTAGTTGAAAAGTCTCCTTTTCTGTGCCCCTCTCCCCCCGCTTGTAACTCCTGGCCCCTTTCCTTCTTCGCGCCACGCCTGTGGTGGGATTCTTAAGCAAGGGAGTGCTGCGGTGAGAGCGGGGCCCCCTAAAGAAGCGGGGCCATTGCTCCTCTAGAGTCCACGCCTGGCTCCCGGCACCTTGTTTGAGCGGCCGGGTGGCGAAGGGAGGAGCAGCCGCTCTAAGTTTCACTTTCTATACTCCCAGCGTGTACAGCGGGAAATCAAAACCGAACGAGAAGCTGCGTGGAATGCTGCCCTCTGAGGCCGCGGGGGGAGAGCGCAGCGCAGGCAGAGCAGGGGAAAGCCGCGGTGAGAGCGGAGCTGTTGCCGGCTGCAGGCACCGAGGAGAACCCGAAATTAGTGCCCTGGGCTCGCTTGTCTCACCGACGCTGCAGTGAGTATCACCCTTTCCCCTCAGAGCTCGTGTGTGAATTGCTTGTGCACAGTTGGATTTTTGAGCTTATGGCAATTTCTGGAGAAGTGCGCGGCTTCCACGGCAGGAAACCCTCCCCTCTCTCTTGTCTGCTCGCTCTAGTCCAGCTCAGGTTGGTGTTACTGGGTTGCAGACTCAGAAGAAAGACCAAGCTCTTAGAGGAAATGGAAACCTATTTACCTTTCAGCGCTTTAAGTGTTCTCTCCCAGTCAAGAGTGGAGGCAGGCTGGCCGGGGAGCCTGCAAAGTTTGCACTCCTTCACCAGAAAACGTCTGCTGCTACAGGGACCGGCAGTCCAGCAGGTTCCACCCGCTCCCCACTAATGTAACTAAATTAAAAAACAAAACCAAACCACGGTGTAAATACAAAGTTTCAAGTGGATTTGTTAAAGCTTTTCAGGGGGCACAGAATTATAAAGATCTCTCTCCCTCTCTCTATATAAAAAACATTACTTTGTAATTAGTAAAAAAAAAAAAAAAAAAAAAAATTCAGATTCCCATATAACTGTGACCATTATAAAAGTAAAATTTTCAGTAGGTTCTTAGGGTGCATCTACAGCTTGAAATAAGATACACAATTTATGCCACACAAATTGAGCATCTTATTTCGAAATAGCTTTTTTCATAATTTGGCGCTGTCTACACAGCATCAAATTTTGGAATAACCCTCTATTCCAAAACATCCCTTACTCCTTGTGGAATGAGGTTTACAGGGACGTTGGAATAGTGAGCGTGAAATAACAGGCTTGCTGTTAAGATGCGGGATAGCTAGTTCGGGATACATCGGTATCCCAAAATAATGTTGCAGTGTAGACTTAATGAAGTTTTACTTGAGCTACAAACATTTTTTTCTCTAGCAAACCTGAGATCCCACTGATCGCAGAGAAGAATCTTTTTGTGGGGAATAGACATAAGCCAAGGGTACTAGGAAAAAAAAACCCTTTTGCTGAATTATTTCTCCAGCTCTTATGAAGCAGAAGTAGGATTTCCTGTATATAAGAAGGTAAAAGCTACTATAGAAATTATGAGATTTCCTTGTATGAATAATGAAGACAAAATGTGAATATCAGATCACTGGTATTTTTGATTAATATGATTCTCTGGGTCAATGTAAATTTAGTTAACATTTAGTGCAATGTTTGTGAAATATTGAGGAGACATATGGGAAGACTAAATTTCCCTTTAAAATGTAGGCAGATTTATTTAGATGGATATTGCTAACCAGTTTTGTATATAAATAAGCATACTATATAGAAATTGTCAAATTGCTAACAAAAAGACTGGTCAAAATTATCCCTTTGAATCTCAAACTGAAAGCTATTGAGGCCAGTAAATCATTGTGATTTGGAAATGAAACTCTATACTGATTCATAGAGTCCATGGCTCAAAGGGACTATTGTAATTATTCAGTCCTATACCTTGTACAACCCAGGCCATAGACCTTCCCCACAATAATTCCTAAAGGATGTCTTTTAGAGAAAACATCCAATCTTCATTTAAAAAATTGTCACTGATGGAGAATCCACTACAATGGTAAATTGTTACAGTGGTTAATTACTCTCACTGTTAAAAATGTATATTTTATTTCTAGTAGGGATGTGAAAGCCTAACCGTGTACACGGTTAATCAATGAGCCTGGACTCATTGGTTAACATGCATGGTTACATGCAGCCCTCTCCCCCACCCACGCTGCTGTCTCGGTATCAGAAGCAGCGGTGCAGTGGGGGCAGGCAGGAGCTGTTCACAGCTCCACCAGCTCCTGGGGAGCCACCTGTCCCTCCCCACCCCCACGCTGCTGCCTCTGATACAGTGTGGGTTGGGAGGCATGCGGGAGCTAGTACTGGCGGGGAGCCATCTTAAAAACTGGCTCCCCATGTGCACTGACTTCTGGGGAGCTGTCTCTCCCCTGTGTGCAACCATGTAACCACTGAAATGTTCAGCAGTTACGTGTTTCCTTGAATACACACATTTTAATATCTCTAATTTCCAGTATGGATTTGTCTAGCTTTAATTTCCAGCTAAACTCTGATTGTATTATGCTAAACTCCATGCAGCATGGGGGAGGGCTGGCAGCACCATGGAGCTGATGCTGGGGGGAACCGGCTTTTAAGATGGCTTCTCCTAGCACTGGCTCCTGCCTCCCCCTCTTCACTGCCTCTGTAGGAGGCAGCTGAAGGGGTAGGCAGGTCTGCAGAGCCGGCATGCGCGGGGAACCTGCTTGAAAGCTGGCTTCCCATGTGTATCAATTCCAGCCTGCCTCTCTTACCCTCCACACTACGGCCTCTCTATCGGAGGCAGTAGCACGGGTGTGGAGGGGCAGGCAGACCTGGTGCTTGGGGGTGCCTGCTTAAAGCCAGCTTCTCATGGGCACCGGCTCCCGCTCCCCTCCTTGCTGCCTCTAATAAAGAGGCAGCAAGAGGGTGTGAGGTGCATGTAGTCAACAAGATTAACTGATAAGCTCAGGCTTATCGGTTAATTGTGTAGTCAACTACACAATGTTTATCCCTATGTCTGAATGTTCTGAGCTTGATGAGTCATTTGAAGTAGCTATCTATCTGAGTCCTAAGGGTCCAGCCCAGGGGTGGGCAAAGGAGCCTCCACGGGCTGGATCTGGCCCACCAAGCTGGTGGATCTGGCCCATGGCCATCCTGCCGCTCCTGTCCCCAGGCCAATCAAGACCTGAGGACGAGGGAACACATGAAGTCTTCTCCCCCTGCCAAGGGCACACAGTGGCTAAAGAGATATGCCGGTTCTTAAACAGCTGGCTTTTCTATCTAGCTACTGTATGCCCCTAGCAGGGTGGAGGCAGGGGTCAAGAGACTTTGCACGCTCTCCCCGCTGGATCTTACTGGATTAAATGTGTCCAAGGTCATACCTCAATGCGCCCCATATGTACAAACATTCCATAAGGGATGGGCAGCATGGCTAAAATTATGGTATATTGACAAACCCATAAGAAAAAGAAACCCAAAGGGTGTATTGTAAACTGCTTTGGGTGGAACTGGATTAGGAGTTGGAGTACTGGATGCCACAAACATAGAGGTATTGACAAACAAACGTACTAAATTGTTACAGCTGAAATACAAGAGTTGGGAAAGCCTGTCAGTGCATCCTTATCAAAATCAGGAATGGGAATATTGCCAGTATGGCAACAGCAGAGGGAAAAGGATGTTTTACTGTTAGCAGGAGCTATGGGATCAGTACAAGTAAATATGTCCCTAGCATTAGCCTGTACACAGACTTAGAAAATAAGTCAGCAATTGGTCATTCAAATAATCCAGGAAGGTATACAAGGAAATTTGTTTTTGGAAATAAGAAAACTGTTGAGGGAAAATGTTACAGAAGGGGGGAGAAACAATGGCATGGTGGAAATTGGTAAATTTTACCTTAAACAAAAATCAAATGCTTCTACAAGCATCTATAGTAACTGTACACCCTAACACAGGGGTGGGGAACCTTTTTTGGGTGGGGGGTGGGCGCTGACCCATAAAAAAAATCAGTTGTGGGGGCCACATACAAGTAAAAAAACCAAACAACCCCACACTGACTGAGAAGGAGAAGGACAATCCCCCGCCAGTGTTCCCTCTAAGCTGGTGGCTCTCAATCTTTTTGGCCCGTGGACCACCTGGCTCAATGTAAACCTTTCCGTGGACCATCAGTTGCTAATGGAAACTCACTGTTAATTACAGAAGTATGCACAAGCCATTTTGCTAGTGCTGCAGTTAGGGAGACTGGTTTAATTTAAATTATTAAATAGATTAAGCACTTTACCTTTCTCATGTTAGTTTACCAAACTTCATTTTAAATAAAGTAAAATATTAATTTATGGCTCACATAAAAGATTTCAATTTTTTCTTTATTAATGGTGGGGTAGGGAACCTTTTGTGTCAGGGGCCACTGACCCACAGAAAAATCAGTTGAGGACCGCCCAAGTGAGAATCAAAAACTCCTCCAAACCCCCCAATTCTCACTGATGTGGCCCCCAACTCAGACACCACACTCCTTTGGCATTCCATAGGCCAGATTTACTTTACTGGGGTTCTGGAATTAGTAGATTTTTATAGACCCCCTCAGGCTATAGGGTGGGGATAAAAATCAGGGGTTCAGTGTGTGGGACAGAGCGGCCAGCAAATGGGATATGGATGGGGTGCAGGATCTGGGAGGGAGGTGGGGTGCAGAAGCAGGCTGGGAATAGGGTGTCTGGCCAGGAGAGTGTGTGCAGAGTCTGGCTGGGAGGGAGGGTGCAGAAGTGGACTGGGCGGTAGGATGTCTGGTTGGACAGAGAGATGGGGGCAGGGAGTGCCTGGGGCTGAACCTGAGGAGCAGAGTGGCTGAGGGGGTTCAGGGAGATGGGGGCGGCCCAGGTGCCCCTGGGGATAGGGCTGGGGTAAAGGTGGCTCAGGGGATGTTCGGGGGTCAAGGTGGCTCGGGGGGGTCAAGGGAAATGGAGGGGCAAGGAGGCTGGGCACAGCAAAGCAGGGGTGGGCAGGTAGGTGACCCTGAGGTGTCCAGGCCTGCAGGGGGTGGGGTCCCGCCGGGTCCAGTTCATGGCACCCCAGAGCAAGTCCCCATGGGTGCAAAGCCCCAAAGGGCCCCAAGCCCTCACCTGCCTCCTGTGTGTGCAGGGTCCTCAGCCCCAGCTGCTTCGCCTCCCACCACCACCGAGCCCTGCATAGCCCAACCTGCTGCCTGGGAAGGGGAGCGGGGGTGCCCGTGAGAGTCTGCCTGGCCAAACCCCGCGCAGCCCAAACTGCTACCTGTCCCACAGGACCAACTGAGGAATGTGCTGCTCTTACCATGGCAGCGGCGCTCCTCCACATGTAGCTGTGTGCCCTGTGCAGGCTGGGGAGGAGTTTACTTTCTTCACCTCCCCTCCTGGCTGGAGCTGATGCTGCAGCCTCATGGTGGCATGCCTACCATGAGACTGCAGCGGCAGCATGGGCTCCCTGCTGCATGGGGGGGCGGGAGGGGACGGGGAGAGGAGCTCCTGCTGGACCACACTTTGAGAACCACTGCTATAAGCGGTGTGGCAGCACAACTTCACAGGTGATTACTCAGCCCCACCTGGTCATCTCAGCTCCAGGCATGGAGCCCTGAGCCTCTGACTGGGCGGGGCTGATTAATCACCTGTGAAGCTGTGCTGCTAGGCAGATTAGAGGGGAACACTGCTCCCCACATTCCCCTTGCACACCAGAGACTACGGGGGCCCAACCTAATAAGATTTGGTGTGCTCCAGCTCCACAGTGTGGCAGCAGGGCGGCTGGAACACCAGCGCACACTCCGCAATGCTGAGGGAGAGGCCCTGAGCTTCGGGGGCCAGATCCAGGCAAGCTGGGGGGCTGCATCTGGTCTCTGGGCCTGAGGTTCCCCATCCCTGTCCTAGCCTAACTGTTGATATGTATCCAGTGGTACCTATGGGAATCCAGCTAACAACAAAATTAATTATGTATTCCAGTTATCATCATTCCTGGGCATATAAAGAAAACCAACAATGAAAAACCACTGACGTGTTTCAGTGTGTGGCCCATGAAAATTTGGGATACATGTGTGAGGATCAAAATTTACAAGAAAGCGGTGAATGTTTCTATGTAAAAGACAAAGGAACTCCAAGATGTATGTTTGATATATCAGGCCTGTACATGCGGGGTGTGTGTGAAGGGTGCAAATGCACCCTCCACCCCCCATGATCTCCTAAGTAAGCATGCTCTGGCCAGATGGGGAAGGCAGAAGTGGGGCGCTGCCCTAGCCCCTCTCCCCCATGCTCCAGCAGGCTGGGGGAAGGATGGGGTGGATTCCCCCCACCTCCTCCAGGAATGAGGCCGGGGCTGGGCCTTGTTCTTGGTGGTGTTGGGGAAATCAGTCCCAACCTTCCCCGGGTCAGCCGGAGCATGTTTACTTGGGGGACCATGGAGGGGAGGGGAGTGTGTTCACACCCTCGTGGTTCACATTTACAAAAAAAAGCACATACACCCCCACAGAAATTCCTGCGTATGGGCCTGCGTTGCCACTTATTTTAAATATGCTGTTGTGTGGGCATTTCCCTATGTATCTATTGTTTCTGAAAGATATGCAGTCCTGTCTTATGTTGCCGCACAGGCACACATTACTGGGTCATTGTGTACATTACTCCACCCATCGGACAAATTTCCCCTGAGAGTTTCTTGTACACTGTTCAAGTTCCTTCTCATACACTGCATCTGGCAATCTTCCACCAATATCTGCTCTACCAGATGGAGTGTGGCCTGGTCATAAGGGCTCAAACATGTCTATGAAGGTGTTTATAGTTAATGCGAAAAGGAGGATTTGTGGCATAAATGAACTGAGCAACCTATGGTGTCTTGTTGAAATCTTTTGTTTGCTACTGATAGTTTGTTATCTGAAATATGTTTAGTTGCAGCACTGCTGTTAAAAATACCAATGGATGACTCTGGAGTTGTTGCAGGTAGACAGAAGTCTCTTAAGTCTATGACGTTTAAATGGGATCCTGAAACAAAATTAAAAAATAATTTTGAATAGTCATTCTTCTCAGTTCCTCTGACTCTATTATTGAATTAATCATTTACATTTTTTTTCAGCAAGGACACAGACCCAATTCCAAATTACCAAAAAAGCTGAGACTGACTGTGCTTAGAGTGCACTTATTTTGGGGGTAAACCCCATTACATTCACTAGCACTTCTGGTTTTTTTTTGAGAGAACAAGTATAGGATGGGATTCCCTTGGAAAAGCTGAGTTATGCTGAAGTAAAAACAGGGAATAGATTTGTCATCACCATTATGATCTGTGGCTATGATGTTCCAAAATAAGGGGCACGTTTTCTGTAATATAAAATAAAAAAAGGACACTCAGACTACATCTACACTGCACGATTATTTCGGCATAAGCTATTCCAGAAGAAATACTCCAAAATAGCTTATTTCGAAATAGTGTGACTACACTGTAGGAAAGCCTGGAAATTAGTCCGAGGCAGGCTCCCCTAATGTGGACGTATTACCTCGATTTAGAGCCCCAGGAAGCACTGGGGAGTAATTACTTTGAATGGCCTGGGGGAGGAGCTATTTTGAAATAGCAGCAGTAGCACATCCACACTACTGCTATTCCGAAATAACCGTTTCAGAAGAGGCATTATTCCTTGTGGAATGAGGTTTACAAATGCCAAAATAAGCTGCCCGTTATTTCAAAATTATTTAGAAATAATGGGCTAGCTGTGTAGATGCGCGCATAGTTTTTTCAAAATAACGGCCGTTACTCTGAAATAATGCTGCTGTGTAGATGTACCCTCAGTAGCAAATGGCAACTCTAGATTTCTCTTCCTGCAATTTTCTCTACTGTATATTTGGGTGATAGATGCTAACCCTAGTTAACTAATTGAACAAACCATAAGGATTCGCTAAGATAAACTTTTTTTCCCTAGCAACATCCAACACAGCAAACAGCTTGGGAATTTACTTGTTAAATCACACTTATACTAAAAGGCATAGAGAGAGTCTTGGAGAAAGATATATTGCAATGTGAATTATTTAAGTTACTAACCAGTTGATACACATTGTTATTCAGGCATATCAATATTTTCTCCCAATAAGCAAAAACAACAAGAAGTCCCAAATTTAAATTTCTTAGTCTTTAAAGTGCCACAGACTCCTCGTTTTTGCTGAAAAAACAGATTAACACGGCAACCCTCTGACCCTAATAAGCAGTTTTCCTTATGATGTTTCATATTTGCAACTAGGCCTTGAATCATCTTCTTGCATTGGTTACACTTAACACATTTTCCTTTTTTATCCAGGGAACAAATTTCTTCAAAAATCTTCTCAGATATGGTCTCTCATTCCCAGAAGCCATGACAGTTTTTCGGTGGCAAAAGTGTGGAGAAATATAGGAAACTGTGTATTGCTGAATAATGTCTTCCCTTTTTCTTGCTAGTCCACTCCACTGTTTCTTTTTATGCCGTCTCCATCTTTTCCTGTCTTTAAGACAATGCCTTAACTAACTCCTCTGCCGTCCTTGGCCAAGGTCCACCACCACATAGACAGAGAATAAGAACAATCCTGTCCAGCTTGTGTCTTTCTTTGCACATGTTACTTTAGTGTGCTGGGAAACAGAAATTGAAAGCCCAGAACTTTCAGGAAACAAGATCTAGGAGTTAAGCTGGACAAATTAGAGCCATTAACTCATTTTTAATGAGACTGTAAGTGTAGGTGTAGCATGTTTGTGCTGAGATTTAATTGTAACTTATTTTTCAATGATAAATTTAGTATTTTATTGATTTACAAATATGAATGAAGTAAAAAAATCCAATAAAAAATAATTGATTTTTATCCACCCTGCAACCTAGCATTTAGACTCCCAGAGACACAGTGAATCATTTTACCCCACCATTTGATACCATCTGGCTTCTGTGAATACTGTGGCCTTAGTACTCTGGCTCTGGACACTCTGGTTATCCTCAGAATACTGTAGTCAGTATTTCTGATATTGGTGGTTTTAAATTGCTTCTCCCTGTTATGCTGCAACATTTTTTTACAGTGTGATTGTTCAGAGGGGGATGTTTGACGTTGGCAGTACTGCTGCTGGATGGACATGATAGGGCACCATATCGCTTTGCAGCTTTATTGTGGTGATTTTTTAAAAAGCCCACTGTTGTATCCTAAGGACCCAGTTCTTCAAGGTGATGACATTCTGAGAGTTATGCCTGCAATAGGCAGGCAACTCTTCTGCACTGTGTTATTTTTCCACAAACATACCAGCGTCCTCTGTGAAAAGAATTTGCTTTGTTGTAATATATATATCTTTTTGTTCCACAGATTTCTGTGCCTTTATTTACCCTGCCTTCCGGAATGTTCACAGATCTCTCAGTAAGTAGTGCTGCAATTGCAGGGTTGAGTATATACAATATTGTAGAGATAATGCTGAAGTTGTAATAAAATCTAAGTATACTAGGTGCCAGTACAATGCTTGAGGCTTCATCACTCTTGGGATCAAAAGTACGTTTTTCAGCTAGGCCTTTTCCTTGTTTGCGAATGGACAGACTGATCATATAAAAATATTTGGTTTCCTGATCATATAAAAATATTTGAGGAAATAGAAAGGTGTTCACAGATTGTTTGGCAACTAAATTACTGCAACTCCGTCTGTGTGGCACACCAACAAAAGGCCAGCCAGTCAGACTACATGTGTCCTGAACGTTTCTTTTGGCTTTCCTTTGTCTCTGAAGAGACTTATGTGCTAATGAAAGATGCCTAACTGACTTCCCTTTAGACCAGGGTTCTTTACTTAAGCCACAAAACAGATGCAGGATATGGAGTGGCAGTGTGTTCTCCATCCATACTGCTCTGCCAATACAGTTCACCTAGGGTGCCACCCTAACCTATGCGTATGTAGTGACAATAATCACATTTATTTAACATTCTTCATTGTGGAAACTGTTCTGTATTTGTAAATAGCAAGATAATCTCATTTTGCTATATTGTGCCCATCTTCCCAGCCTTTCTAGGTCCTTTGGTATTACTGCAGTCCTTGTGTTGCATTGTGCTGTTGATGGGCCAGAGGTTTGGCTGTCTAGAGAATATCAGAAAATTAGAGCTGTCACCAAATCAGAGCATGAGGAAGGAGGAAGATGGAGAAGAGAATAGAGAGCAAGCTGTGAAAAGAGGTGACAAGCAGCTAAGAGCTCTCCGTGGTGTGGCAGATTTAAACAATGGTAATTGCTTTTACCTCCCCCCCCATTTTTGTCTTTTTACTCCATCTTGTTCTCTGTCCATCAATTCATTTCCTCTTACCGTTGCAGTTCTTCACACATGGAAGATTTGAACAAGTCAGATATTAGAACAAACTCATTGAAGTCTTCCAAGTGAAAGTTTTGTGCTTTAGAGAAAGGGCTACTTGAGGAGTCCAGCTGTTTTCGTCCCTTCAAAACCCTAAACTGGGCAGATTTTCTTTCAATTTGACAAGGATTGGTTGTGTCTTCCTGAACACCAGGTCCAAATTGCTCTTGGATTTTCTGGGCAAATGGATTAAAATATTGGCTATAGATAGACCTGGATAGGAACCTTGAACTGGACACTTTCCTTGAATTTGTGAGACCCTAAGACAGATCTGAATTTTATGATAAGGGTCTAGCACCATAGAAGTCTGAAAAAAATATCCCTCATCCAGACAATCCCTACATGTGGGGAGAAAGGGTTTAAAAAATTAGACTAGCCTCGATCCAAATTTTGCCTTTTGCTGCAGCTTCAGATCACCTTTAGAGACACCCTCCACCCCAACTCTTTTCAGCTATCAAGAGGCAAACCAGTGTTAAGGGGTGCAAGAGTGGCTTTTACCCTCCCTTCAGTCTAGTGAAGAGTTTGGGCTGTGCCCAAAGGGAAATTTGCCATCTTCTCACTACCCCTTACTCTCCTTACCTCCATGTGAGCTCTAAGCCTCACTTCTTCTTGTCCCTACAGGAGCTATTGGGCTGTACAATATGGGACTGAGCTGCTGCCTGAATTCCCTGCTTCAGGTGTTCTTCATGAACACGCACTTCACAGTAATACTACGAAGGTAAGAGATGCATGGGAGTAGTGCCCGCTCCCTGAACTCAAACTGCCAGTCACCTTGCTGCCCCACTGTCTCGGTGGTTTTATTTTCAAGGGGAACAGCCATCCAAAGGCCCGGATTATCGGGAGGTGTCAGGTGCATCCCAAACAAAAGTGGGCCCTGAATGTGCCTGGGGCAGAAGACTATGGCTCTGTAGAACACAGCAGTTTTGAGACTGAAAATAGGCTGCATTTGGGCAATATAATTTATCCCCAGCCTGGGATATTGAATATAAAATGTGTACTGCTCTAAGTATTGCATTTTCCCATAAGAATACATGGCTTTATTCTAGTTACAGCCATGGAAAATAATTTCTGTGTGATCTAAACTATTCACTTCAGCACTATAGACATTCCACAGCTACAGACCCAAATTGCACAGGCTTACCCCCGCCTGGGAGAGAGATTCTTTGGGTGGATGGACAGCATGTAGCGTCCCATTGCTTTGCTTGAATGTGCTTGCCCCTTGATTGTGCTGCATTGACATCAGGGGTTGCATAGAGTGGGTGAGACAGGGCAAGTTTGGGCCCTGTACCTTTCTGCTAACCAGAGTGACAGCTCTTTCAATTCATTTTCAGTTTGTTCAGTTAATTTAACAGGCTAGTCCCCGCTATCTCCCAGTTTCCCAGAAGACCTGCTCCTCACCGACATGCCCTAGAGAAGGTACACAGCCACCAGCAATGCCACCCTGTGGCAGGTCATCTCCCCAGTGAAGAATGACTCAGGAGGAGGAGATTTTACTGCACCATGCAGAGAGCAGGGCACTGCTTACCCTGGCCAGCTGGAGCTGAAGGAGGGTGGGTGTGGAGCGAGTTGCTTATCAGCCCAAGGAAAAGAGGAGGAGTTCCCCTCCGCTTTCAGAAGATAAGAGGGATCTGTGCTGACTTTTAACCCCTGCTCATTCCCCATCTGCTTCCCAGGGCTGGCTTTCCAATTAGGCACTGTAGGCACATGCCTAGGGGTCCCAGCAGTCTAGGAGCACCTAAACGTTAAAAGTGGGTTAAAAGTTAACATATACAGCTCTCTTGCAGGTGGCTGGGCTCCTGGTGTGGGTCTGTGGGGCTGAAGCTGGGTGAGCATTTAAGACATCCCAGGAGGGGGCGCTGTGAGCCCTTTCCCAATCTCAGCTACCTTGCTGTCTCTGCCCTGTGCCAGAGAGGGAGGGGGGCATGGCTGGCGCTCCATGTACTTGCACAGGCACAGTCAGAGTGCAGCTGCTGTGCTAGGCTGCAGGAGAAACCGAAGAGACCTGGGGATTGCTTGCCGTGGGGAGAAGTACGCTCTGCCACATGCACCTCGCCTGGGGCAGGTGGGAATGCCATGCAGGGAAGAGGGTCTTCTTGTGCCTTTTTGGGGAGGCTGTGCACATATTTTCTTTTCTTTAATTTTTTTTTTCAGAAAACACCGAGGGGTGTGTGCGTGTGTGTGTGTGTGTGTGTGTGTGTGATGCCCAGGGGCACATAGGTGTAAATCCAGCCCTGTTGCTGCCACTGAACCGAATGCCACACAGGGCACACTCCCTCCATGGGTCCCCTCAAACCCTTGTGCCGTTGTGCACAGCACACGTAATTAGAGTGTCGATAACTTGAGCTAACACTGCCATGAAGAAAAGCCCACAGTGGGAGGCCTTCATACAAGAGGGGGTTATTGTGTGTCAGGCCCAGCCTGCAAGATGCCGAGTGCCCTCAACTCCCCTAGAAGCAAGAGAAGCTAAGGGTGCTCAGCACATCACAGGATTGAGCCCAAACATATCCCTGGACGTATCTCTGGGTCTCCAGGGCTGAAATATCACCATAAAACTCCATTGCACTGCTTAGGTTCTGAAATGTGCCCCGGTCACCCCCCTCCTTTCATGGTATCACCCAGTCTGTAAGGAAGGGGCGTTTGTTGACTTTTCCTTCACCCCATTTCTCCCTCACTCCCAGCTTCCCATTTCTAACCAAGAGCAGGAATGGCACATGTTGAAATTTGCTATTTCTATCACTCACTAAGAGGTTGATTTTCAATCACATTAAGGCCCCTTTCCACAGCTGTGGCAAAATAACCTCCTAGGCAAGGCGTATTTCCAGTTGAGGGAGAGTTGAAATACGGGCTTTATGCCAACACTGTTCATAGCACACAGCATGGGCGTGGGGTTGGGTGTGTTGGGGCAGAAGCAGAGGTGAAAGAAAGGGGGCGCTCTCTGGTGCACTGCTCTGGTAAGAGCTGGCTGTGCTCCAGCAAGAGACAGTTTGGGGGCGCAGAGCAGGCAATTCAGAGGGCTGGCCAAGGGCATGCTGTAGGGGAGGCGCACGCACTCCCAGCTGGCTTATTGTGTGGCCACAGTGGCCCGCCCTCACTCCTGTACATCCATGGCAGCCTGGCCCCTCTCCTGGAGGGGGTTAAAAGCAGCTTCCGTCCTACCCGCGGTGGCCCAGCCCCAATTCCATGGCAGGCCCCGTGGTCTGTTCGTGAGAGGAATTCAGTGGCCCCACTTTGGCCTCGCTTCTGCCAGGGGTGGTAGAAGCCCCTGTTTGGCCGCAGCAGCAGTCTAGCCCCCATCTGCTGTGGGAGGGGCTCGTGGCAGCCCCACTCCTGCCACAGCGGGGGAAGAGGCAGAATCAGTCCCTGTCCAGTTGCAGCCGTGGCCCCGATGCTGGTGTAGGCCCTGCAGTCTGACCCCCATCTGCTACGGGAGGGGCTGGCAGTGGCCTTATTTGGCCACAGCAGCCCAGGCCTGCTCCTGCCACAGAAGGAGTAGGAGGGGAGCCGGAATGGGCCGCAGTGATCCTGGCTTGGCCCTTGACCAGCTGCAGCTGCCCAGCTGCAGCAACCCAGTTCTGGCCAGGTAAGTTAACCTTTCCCCAGACCCCCCAACTCTCTCTCCCATCCCCAACCCTCTACCCTGCCTCCTGCAAACCCACCCCAGACACCCAAATCCCCTAAGCCCCATATACCACAACCATGTCTCCTGCACCTTGCCACCAAATACCCAGCTGCCCTGCCCTGAGCCCTTCATATATCCCAACCCTAACTTCTGCACCCTCTGGCACCACAACCCTCTGCCCTGAGCTCCCGGCACTTCACCACACACTTAAATTTCTTACAGGTACAGTTGTATTACACCCCATTGAGCTGAGGCCCCCGCCAAGGGGAGCAGGTTGTTTTAGGGCAGTACCTGTAAGAAATGTAAGTTACTTTTCTCCCTGGGCAGAAGGGAGTAAGCAAAGGGCAGGAAGAGGTAGGTATGTTTGGAGCCCACTGCTACAGCTATTCTTTGTGTGACTTAAAGGCACTTCTGGCCCATCTATTTAGCCACAATGCAGGGATGAAGTTACTTAGAATCAAGGCCTCTCTCTTTAAAAACATGCTACCTGCCCCACTGGTTGAGGTAGTGGAGCTGCCTCCTGCTGGCAAGTCTTTCTTTACTCTTATAATGTAGGCATATGTGTAATGTTGCCTCTTTAACTGCTGTCCGTGACATTTACCTCTGCACTTTCGGGTGTGGTGCCTGGCGCTTTTTACCCGGAATCCTTGCTCTCCGCTCCTGTTACCTTTTCCATTCACAGGATCCGAGTGCCAATAGGACATGCAGAACAAAAGAAGAGTGTCCCATACCAAATGCTCTTGCTGTTGGAGCAGATGCAGCGTAGCAAACAGAGAGCCGTGTATCCCCAGGAACTTGCCCATTGTCTCACTGTGCACAATTTGAAATGTAAGCAGCAACCAACCATCCTCCCGTCCACTGAACAGGGAAGTTACCAAGCACACACAAGCTCGTTGTGCCTTCTGACTCACTTCCTCATGTACGCTAGGAGAAGTGGTGGCAGAGCCATGCTGGCTTCCTTCTGGGGAAGAGTTGCTGGGCCTTATTTCCAGATCAGGGAGACCAACAGCCCTGGAAAGTTACCTCACTTTTGGCCAGAGGATGCAGTGGCTGCACATACTCTGTAGGAGCAGAATGTTTTGCTGTTGGGGAAGGAAGGCACTTTGGTTCTAGACCTGTAGCCACTAGCCACATGTGGCTGTTTGACCGGGTGAGTGTGGCTAGTTTGCTATAGCAGTGACTACTGCTTCAGAACTGGTTGGACAGCATAGTCTACTCTAGACAGAGCTGTGCATGCTTTGGGAGTCAGGTTACTGCTTGATATTTCTGGTTATATTGACATGATCATAGGGGGGAACTGTCCCCTCTCTCTCTCATTAGAAAATGATGCCATGTCTACACTAAAACTTTTGTCTCTCGGGGTGTGAAACACCCTTCCCCCTGAGTGACATAAGCTTTGCTGGCATACATCATGTGTGCACAGACACGCTCCCATTGACATTGCTTCAGATGCTTCTTTAGCTGGTTTTATTATGTTGACAGGCAAGTTCTCTCCCGTTGGCATAATGCAGCCACATGAGCGATCTCACAGCAGCACATCTGTGCTGCTGTAAGCTTGTAAGTATAGATATGGCCTACGTGTCAGCTGGGAGGAAAAGAGGGAATATAATAGATAATTATCATCCAAATCCATGAGCAAATAAGACATATCCAACTTTTTAGCTGTGTCATCAATGCTGAGAGAAGACCTGATCAGATCAGCTTTCTAGCTGAGCGTGTAACATCTGTTACTGTATATATGTGATCAGTATTGATTACTGATGGGTATGTCTGCATGCACACGCATTCATATGCAAAATCTTGCACGTATATTGGACTAATCTTTATGATGTAAAATGCTGGAGCTACAGAAGATATACCAGCAAATTCAAACGTGGTATAGGCAGGAGGGTAAGCAGTTGAGTGTGTTTACATCAGAGCTAAATTTGTCCCTCTTTGAATTGTCTACATTTAGCCGCCTCAGCTCCAATTCAAGAGAGTTGTCCAAATAAGTCTCACGGAGTTCTACAATGTGGCCCCCACTCTCTCTTGTCTCTAATATAGAGGAGTGGTGCATAAGCCCAATAGACCCCAGCCTACTATGCGCTGTCTGGATTATGAAAGGACTATTACATTTTGGGACCTGTAAATTCTATGTGCTGTACCTCCATATTAGAGGCACGGATAGCTGTAATCTGCTTAATGGTATGCAAATTAAGGAGCAGATCCTAACGCAAGAACACAGCCCAATTATCAGCCATGGACAATGGGTAGATTTGCAGGGAAACTGAAGGCAAAAACACTGTGCCCCAGGCTGCAGAGGTAATTTCAGCTGCCCCTAGTGTACAGGTAGCCTCTATGGAACAGGGCTCAGTGCTGCACAGGGTGTGTGCACTCTCTGCCTGGCTCCTAAATCCTCCCCTTTCGCCTCCCCTCCCACACTAGATTCACCCCCCTGCCCCCAGCTTGAGCAATGGAGCTACACTAGTGCTGCCCCATGGAGGAGAGCACAGGATTTTTCCTTAAGTGGTATGTTCTCAATGGGACTCTCGTAAGAAAGCCCTGCAGAAAACTACCTTCCATGCCTCTAGGTTTACAGATGTGCCATAAGTAGGCATAAGAGATCTTGCGGAAAAGGGTTTATTTTCCGCAAGATCCCCGTCTAGACTGGCGCTTTTTGCCGGCAAAGCCCCGAGCCGGAAAAAAGCGGCAGCCATGTAAATGCAAATACCGCGGGGGATATTTAAATCCCCCACGGATTTGCAATTGTGCTGTGTCTCATTAGCATCCCTTTTCCGAAAAAGGGTGCCAATGTAGACACAGCCCAAGTGTAATGTTATTGCATAGTACTTGGCTCCTTGAGCAGGCAGGGAGTGCTGCAGTAGCAAGGCGTTCAGCCCCTAGATTGGAAGGAGCCGCCTCACATTGTTCTGTAATGACACAGAGATTGCTTATGAGCGACTTTGGACTCCAGGGGAAACTCCACCCTTTCCTCATAGGTCAGAAGGATGTTTGTGTTGGTATAGAGGGGAGGGTTGAGACAGGGTAAAAAATGCAAATGAGAAAGCGGATGAAAACCTCAGTCTGCGAGAGAGGCTCCAAGGAGTGAAATGTACTGCTCTCAGTGCTAACTTTGGCTGTAATGTCTCTCTTTGTCCAGTGTTTGTACAGTATGATGCTGCTCAACTCTTCCTGAGCCTCTGGAACCTAATAAAGAGTCAGATCACAGACTGGGAGCTGGTAAGCGCTCTGGCTGAAAAATGGAATGTCCCCGCCCCCCCCCCCCCCCCCGCACCCTAGAGATTTCACAGCTTTGTCTCATCACTAACCTTTGTTGTCTGTGAGATGCCACGAGTCACCTCCACCTCATTTAGCATCCTGCTACTAAGCAATCCTGCCTCTCACCTCCTCCTCCCCCCCAGCCACAAGGAGCCTTGCAGCCATGGACTTTGGCAATTCAAGTCTCAGTTAAAATGTATCTGTTCATCTTTCAGATCACACCATGGTGGGAGAGATTGCTTCTTACTAAGAAAAAACACACCCCTTTTGCAAATCTGGGTTTGGTTAATTCACGTATCTTCCTAATTCAAATGGACATAAATATTGTTCAGTATGATCTTTAATACTGCCACCATCCCCTTGCATTAATGTTTGTTAGCTGCCTCTAATACTCAGTCATTATTTACATGTTAATTGGATAGTAGCTCCTTCCATGGGAGGTTCCTAGGCAAACACTAAGGCTAGGTCTGTACTGCACCCTTCTTCCGCAAAAGCTTATACAAATGAAGTGCGGAGTAGAATATTGCCATGCTTCATTTGCATAATTAATTAGGGCCCATAAAGAGGCTTTTTATAAAAAGGAGCTGTGTAGACGGCTCCTTTGTGCAAAACTCCTCTTGCGCAAGAGCCGTTCTTCCTGAAAAAATGAGGAATGGCTCTTGTGCAAGAGCGAGTTTTTTCACAAAAAGGAGTCGTCTACGCAGCTCCTTTTTGCGCAAAAGCCTCTTATGCAAAAATGCCCCCTAATTAATTGTGCAAATGAAGCACGGCAATATTCTACTCCACGCTTCATTTGCATAAGCTTTTGCAGAAGAAGGGTGCAGTATAGACGTAGCCTAACACTGATTTTTCTCCATACCAGTAGCATAGTTTGTTTATGCAGGTTAAATGCAAAACTGTACATGCGAGTGCCTCATAGTTATGTCTACATTGCTAGTGTAGCCCGACTATATAATCTCCCATGGCATTTATATCAGTGGTTCTCAACCTCTCCAGACAACTGAACCTGATTTCAGAATCTGATTTGTTTTGTGTACCCCCAAGTTTCACTTCACTTAAACTACTTACTTACAAAATCAGACATAAAATACAGAAGTGTCACAGCACAGTATTGCCAAAATTGCTTACTTTCTCACTTTTAGTATATAATGATACAATAAATCACTTGGAATAGAAATACCATACTTGCATTTCAATGTATAGTATATACAGCGGTATAAACAAGTCATAGTAAGAAATTTTAGTTTGTACTGACTTTTCTAGTGCTTTTTATGTAATTGGCTGTAAAACTGGGCAACAATCTAGAGGCGTTTATATATCCCATGGAAGACCTCTAAGTACCCCCAGGGGTTCCGAATCTCATATGATTTATATTCTCCTTTAGATGCAGTAAAGAACCCTCTGTCTAGGTAGATGACAAATCTGGTTTCAAGTCCTAAAGAAGTGACACTGCATTAAGTGTCCAGTGGGGCCACCGTCACACTTACAGAGGGAAAAGCATCAGCTGTGTTGTTCATATTCATTTCTTGTACTTTTCTACTCTTCAGGCTGACCGGTTGACCAGGCTGTACACTATCCGAGTGCAGGAATATCTGATTTGTGAGAAGTGCTCATTTGAAACTACGAGAGAGAGCAACATGTTAACCCTCCCTCTCCCAATGTTTAATTCCAGTTCTCAGAGACTGAAGACACTGGTAGGTTCAGCACTCCAACAGTATGCACTTAGGCTATGTCTACACTGCAAGGCTTTTGTGCAAAACAGTTGTTTTGCGCAAAAACCCATGGAGCGTCCACACCTCAAATGCGCTTTTGCGCTAGTAAATCAGCAGTAAAACGGCAGAAGGGATGTTTTTTTCCAGCATAGGTAAACCTACTTTTACGAGGCATAACTCCTTTTTGCACTACAGCTATTGCACAAAAAGGCAAGTGTGGATGCTCCAGAGGGGTTTCTTGCACAAGAAACCCCTATGGGAAAAAGCTCTGATGGCCATTCTGAGGTTTCCCCACCCCTGTTCTACAGGCAGCATGGATTGAGGCAGGAGGGAGGAAACATCATAGGTTATGTCTACACTAGCCCCCTAGTTCGAACTAGGGAGGCTAATGTAGGCAGTCGAAGTTGCAAATCAAGCCCGGGATTTAAATATCCCGCGCTGATTTGCATCTTCGACGATCGCCATTTTTTGAAATTTACAAGTCGGACTAACTGCCGCGTCACGCGCAGGGACCCGGTAGTTCGAATTAAAGCCTAGTTCGAACTACCTGTTAAACCTCATTCCAGGAGGAATAACAGGTAGTTCGAACTAGGGCTTTATTTCCAGCTACGGTCCCTGCCGCGTAGACGCCGGGCAGTTAGTCCGACTTGTAAATTTCAAAAATGGCGATTGAAGATGCAAATCAAGCGCAGGATATTTAAATCCCGGGCTTGATTTGCAACTTCGAATGCCTACATTAGCCTCCTTAGTTAGAACTAGAGGGCTAGTGTAGACATACCCATAGACCCATGGAAGTGAAACACTTCCCTGCAGAAATGGGGTATTCAGTGGGGGCTCGGTAGGGAGAAGGAGGGGGGGCATTCTGACATCAGCATCCCTCTCTTCCTACCTCTCCCCCCACATAACAAGCAGGAGGCTCCCGGGAGCAGCTCCAGGGCAGAGGGTAGGAGTAGCAGGGCAGTGGGGTAAGGGGTAAATGAACTGCAGCTGTCCTGTTGCACACCTTACACAGAACTTAATAGGAACCGATGGGGGCGCTCTCTGCCAGTCCACCCTGATTCCAAACCCCCACAAGGACAGGCTGCTTTTCCAGAAAATCCTGTAAGTAGTGAACAAAGCAGGCAGCCAAACAACATTATAAGTGAGGATTGCACAACTTCAAATGAGCATGTGCGCTAATAGATAAGCAACATAACAATGCTAAACAAGACAAATGTTAAGTGAGGAGTTGCTGCAGAGTTGGAAGTATTAGAGGCAAAAATTAAATTTTTAAATGTGTAAAAGAAGCGGGAGGAGGGGCGGGGAGGTGGACAGGGAGAAGCCTTTCAAACCAACCAACATGTCTTTTGGGCTTCTTTTATTCACAAGAAAGCAGCAACAAAACCAACTTACTTTCCTTTGCTGGGCACCTTGGAATACAAGACCGTTTGAAGGTTTGCCTTGAAACCACAGCCTTTGAAATAAGGCAGAGGTAGAAATGTAACTTCTCAGAGGAGTTCTATTTGGCTGATAGACTCCTTCTTTGTGTTTCTAGGAGGATTCCCTGCATTGCTTTTTCCAGCCTGAGCAGCTGACTGATAACAACATGTGTCTCTGTGAACAGTGTGAAAGGGAAACACCATGCCTGCAGGTGAGTGAGTCTTTCCCCTAATCCTGCCTACACATGCCACTGCTCTCGGAGCGGGCCTGTTGATCACTTCAGGTGTATAGCAGTGCAGTGAGGCTTAATTGGCAAGACAAGTTTTATTAATGTTGCCAAAGTAAAAGAGAGCGACCCCCTCCGGTATCTGTCAGGGTGAGTACAACCCATTACTATCCTACTGCTCAGGCAACGTATCCATAGCAGGGCATTGCCCTATAGGGACATTCCCTATTAGCATCTCTCTCACCCACCCTGCATTTTCTTCCTGCCAGCATCAGCAGCTGTCATGCCTGCCTGTGTTTGCTGTGATCCTTCTAACAGGTGCTCTCCTCCATCCCCTCCTGTGCCCTTGTGCAATAGGCAGAGGGAGCAGGTACATGAGTAATATATGCTTTAGAGTAAGGACCGTAGACAGACAGTGAAGTAATGCACAGAATGGACACCTTAAGGCTGAATTTCTTAATCACAGTACACTTGGGAAATTTGGTGATCAGGGCTCCAGTGTGTGTGTGTGTGTGTGTGTGTGTAAAACTGTATAGCACCTGCATTTCAGGTCCCACAAACAACTATGCTTGTATTTCTGACCGATAGCTCCTCAGGGCTCCATTTTGTGTGTGTGTGTGCGCGCGCGCACGCGCGCAAAACTGTGTAGCACCTACATTCCAGGGCCCACAAACAACTATGCTTGTATTTCTGACCGATAGCCTGTCACTGTAGGAGACCACAGTTCAGCTTCAAGCATATGGTAAAGACACTTGTTCACATTTTATTCCTAGCACAGGAATAGCATGGGGGGAGCTAAGGGAATTAATTCATTGTACCCGTGACCATTTCCCACCCTTGTTACACTCACACTGATCTCAGCATCTTCATCCATTCTTGATTCGTTCGTTCTCAGTTCATGTGTTTATTGCTTTGCAGGGCATGAGGCTAACATGTCTGCCACAGACCCTCACTCTCCACCTAAAGCGCTTCTACTTCAAGAAATCTACCTGGACTCAAAAGATCAGCTACTCTCTGCCTTTTTTCACAAAGCCTCGATTTCAATCAGATACTAACACAAGAGCAATGTCACCCAGATGCCAAAGAGAAGGTGAGACACTCATCCTTTGCACTTGTGGGAAGCAGATTTTCTTCTTCCTTATTCACTCAGTTCTCACAAGGAGAGACTCTCAGGTCAAACCAGACCTGCCGATGGGTGGGACAGTTGCACAGGGGCTCATGAGATTTAAAAGGGCGGGGGTATCCCAACCATTGCTGCCAACAGCACAGCAGGGCTAAGGCAGGCTTCCTGCCAACCTTTGCTCCGTCCCACTCTCGGAAGCAGCTGGCATCATCCCTGTTGCTCCTGGGAGTGGGGGGAGGCGTCTCCATGTGCTGTTCCCACCCTGAGTACCAACTCTGCAGCTCCCATTGGCCAGAAACTGCAGCCAATAAGAGCTATGGGAGTGGTGCCTGGGGGCAGCAGTGCATGGAGTCCCTCTGCTCCCTGCTGCCTAGGAGCCGCTGCCAGAGGGGTGTACGGATTGCTTTTGGGAGCAGCCTAAGCTAAGCACCAACCCCCTGATCTGCTCCTGCACTCCACCCCCCGCTGCCCAGAGCCCACACCCCAACTCTCTCCCAGATCCTGTATCCCTTCCGATATCCAAATTCCCACCCAGAGCCTGAACCCCCTTTTGCACCCCAAACCCTGACCACGCCTGGAGATAGTGAGTGAAGGTGGGGAGAGTGAGTGAGTGGCGGGATGGGGTGGGTGTGGACTGGTGCCTTGGAGAGGGGCAGGAGGCAGGGCAAGAATCTTCATGTCTACACAATTAGACACTTGGCAACCCTACCAGGCAGGCATGTGGAATCCCTGGCTGTGCCAGCAGCTCGCTGGGCACCACCCAGCTCAGGCCCAGAACCGCCCTTGCAGGTGTGGCTTATGCATGCATGCATGGGGGGTTGGGAATTGACTGTTCTTCCCTAGGGCCCAGAATTGCTGTCGGCTGGCCTGGGTCAGACAGACATTACCCTTAATGTTCTGCATGTTTCTAATAGCCATGTCCTGGGCTTTAACTGTGCTGAATAGTGTTCTTCATCCTGTAATTTTAACCCTTTCAGGCACGATGCGACTTTTGTGCTTTAGTGGCTTTGCTGAACCACCAAACTAAGACTGTTGCTACCAGGGTCATCTACAACCCTGACTTAGAAACTTATACCTACCTTCCTCTGAGACCAGGGAGCATGGCTGTCCCAGTACTGCCTTGTTTCCAGCTTGCTGGAGGAAAGATCAAAGCACACTCCCCTTATGTTTTATGTAATCACAATGGTGTCCAAGAGACGAATCCTGCCTTGCCTAGCATTGCCCCTCTACCTTTATCAGTATAGAAGCCTCAATGAGCAGCAGACCTGATGTTTCACTGTGTGGGAGGCCAGTGTTTGAAGCATCCACTCACAGCAATCTACACACTGGTGCATGCCAAGGAACTGTTTTTAGCAGGGATCCATCTGTAATAAGGGGTGCTCTCGGGGGACATTACTAAGAGTATCAATTCAGGGAGAATTGCTTAGAAATAGTGCTGCCACAGCCCAAGACTGGGGCTCTTCCACTATAAGGCCAGTCAAAACGAGAACTTCTGTTTCACTACGCTGGCTGACAAGAAGTCATTCAAGCAATTCCCTCAGACACTCCAGTTCCCCTTTATCACCACCAGTAGCACTCGGGGTACAGACGAGTGGTTATGGAAACCAGTCTCATCAAATAAAAGGTTCTTCTGATCCCAAAGGATCAGTTACATGGCTAGGTCAATTTATAACTTAGAATCTTACCCAAAAATCATGCTGTGCCAGTCCATTAGTACTAATGGTTTTTAGAAAGTGAAACAGAGAAAGAGAGAGAGTTAAAATTGTTAAAGAAATCAAATACATACAACATTGCAAAATTCTTGGTTCAGACTTGTAGCAGTGATGGACTAAACTGTTGATTTAAGTCAAGTCTCTGGTGTACACCCACCTTGGATGGGTCATTTTAGAACAGGGGTCAGCAACGTGAGCCGTTTTCCCATGGCACGCGGGGCAGGAGCTCAGCCCTGCCCCTCTCCTCTTCTCGCCCCCCTCTTGCAGCTGGGAGCTTGTGCTGCAGCTCCAGCCTCAGTCGTGCAGCTGCAGGCTGGAGCAACAGCTCCAGCTTCCAGCTAGGCTTGCCAGATGCTTTCACCAAAAATCCTGAACATAGCCAAAAAAACAACAACCCAGGAGACCAAACTTGTTGAGCAAAAAAAAAGATGTTGTGCCTGTAAGAATCCCCGCGCTCCTCGCTTCCCCACGCCAGACGCAGCAGGGGAAGATTGTCCCCGTCGGCCTTCCATCCAAGAGAAACAGAAAATACTGGAGATTTTACATGTCTGGTATTTTCTGGGTTTTTTTTTTACTGGACAGGGGCCAGAAAAAACAGACTGTCCGGGTGAAAACCAAACACCTGGCAACCCTACTTCCAGCTGGGGCGGGAAGGCAAGAGAGGTGTCTGCTTGCACATCCTGGGGCCGTCCCTGCCCAGCCTGGGCATGCAGCTCCCAGGAGCTAAGGGGTTTAAACCCTACCCCTTCCCGCTACAGGTTCTGCTTTGGGAGGGAGTGGGGCTGGGCCTGCTCTGCAGAGCCAGGACTGGGCAGCTGGCACACATGGCACACCAGGGCCCAGGCTGCTCCCTGCGGGCTGTGTGTGGGGTCGGGGAGCCCCTTCCCCAGTACCCTGCTGTGCCTGGCTGGGCTGGAGCCAGCCTTGGGCAGCCCTAGGCTCTGCCTGCCCCAGCCCTGGAGCTGTACTCTGCAGGCAAAGGGCTGGTCCGGGCAAGGAAGAGACTCTGCTCCCCCCACACTTCTCCTCGCCCTGGGGGCACAGGAATGTGGGGGCAGGAGGGGGGTGAAGGAGGATGCAGGGACAGGTTGGGAGGGGGCAGGGTTGCACTGAGGGGGAATGGGTGATGCAGGGGATCAGGCTTGGGGGGGATCAGAGGGCTGAGGGGAGTGAGGCTGGAGCAGAGGGAAGATGTGAGGGGGGGATACAATTTTATTTTGCAGAAGCTGCACTTTCCTTTACTCCTTACTACTTTGCTTCCCTCCCCAACTAGCTATTTGGCTACATTCTAACCCTCCCATGTTTCCTGTGTTACTCCCCCACCCACCCCCAAACTCCCTCTTGTATCCCACCCCACACTTTCTCCTGCCACCAAACTCCCTTCCAGACCCTACCCTCCTCACCCCGTCCTGCATCCCACCTCCCACCCAGATTCTGCATCCCTATCCCACTTGATGGCAGTCCTGTCCTGCACATTCAACGCCTCATTTTTGTTCCCACCCCAGAGTCAAAGGAGGTCCACAAAATCCACTAATTCTAGAACCCCAGAAAAGTAAATCTGGCCTATGGGAAGCCCTGAACCTTAGTCCTCCATGTCCCTTCTCCTTTCCCCGTGGGGGCTTGAGTGCCAGAAGAGTGAGGAGTCTTAGTTGGGGGCCACATCAGTGAGGACTGTTGGTTTTGGGAGGAGTTTTTTTGCTTTTCACTTGTGTGGTCCCTAACTGATTTTTCTGTGGGTCAGTGACCCCCAGCCCAAAAAAGGTTCCCCACACCTGCCATAATTAAAGAAAACATTGAAACCTTTTGTGTTGGACATATTTTACTTGAAGATTGATAAACTAACACGAGAAAGTTAAAACACTTAATCTGTTTAATAATTTAAATTAAACTGTTCTCCTCAGCTGCAGCACTAGCAAAATGGCTCAGGCGTAATTATGTAATTAACCGTGAGTAGTTTGTGGAAAGGTTTGCATTGGCCCAGGTGGTCCACAGGGTGCATGGATGGTGGAGAGAGCCCGTCCCTCCCCTCCCAGAAGAGCGGCATGGCCTAGGGCAGGAGGGTTAAATCTTGGCTTCGCTACTTCAGAAAGGTTGCTAACCCCTGGTTTAGAATTTCCGCTGGTAGTAAAGATCCTCTAGAGGTGAGAAGCAGTATTGGAGATAAAATGGAGGGGTTTCCAGGGCCTTTTATATCTTCTGCCATATGGAAGGAATCCTATTGGTCTTGCTATGGAAAAGTACAGCAACTGGATGGTGTATGGAGTCACATGGGCAAGTCGCCTGTCTATGCATGACTCAGTTTCTTGCAAGTGGAAGACATTGCCCCCTGTGCTAGTCAGAAGGTTTGCAGGAAGGCTCATCAGATGTAGATTGGTACCTCCCAAGGCCCACTGTCAGTCAAGTACTTCTCTTCAACTTGAATAGTCCTTTCACAATAGGCTAGCCAAATCCTTCACTGGTGCTACTCAGAATCAAACACTTTGAAGTACAAGTACATAGCCAAAGCTCGTAACTTCAAATGCAAAAATGGTACATGCATACACAGAGCATAATCCTAACCAGTGAATCATAAGCTTTTCATAGACACCTCACGTGGCCTACTTTGTACAGGATTTATTGCAAATATAGAACAAGTGGTTGCAAAAGTGATCTACATAATCATATTTTAATCAGAAAACATCTCATCATCTATGCCACTGCAGGAGGGTTTCATCTCAACAGGACAGGGACATAGCTGTTGGATATGCACCTGTTCAAACTGGTGGATATGCTGCTGCTGAAACTTCCTGCACCCCTAAAGTTATGAGGGAGCAGCAAGGCCTCGAGCTTGCAGTTCTGGCTGCAGATTGGTTTTGTTGCTGTGCCCTACCTTGATTTGGAAAGGAACTTTTTCTTTCTCCCCACCACCTATTCTCCATGAAACTTCCCTACTCAGATTGTTCAAAATGTGAGGCAGAACCAGGATTTGGTTATAAGAATAATAGGAAAATCTAATCTAATTGGTGGTATTTATGAAGCATTTAGTGCCTTGGTATCCAGCTGCCTGTGTGGCAGAACTGAATACTTAGGAAGAATTCCTGTTACACACAACTGAAGAAAATGATCTTCCATCTTCCAGACAGGGCCATTGTCATCCTGTCACCTTGCTCGACTTGGGAGGATGTTTCACCTTTTCCTGATGAAATAGATTTCTATTATGGGTGTTTGTCTCTGTTCACCATCCAGGATTTGGTCTTTATTTCATTGATAGTATCTCTTTGTGGGTCTTTTTAGGCTGATTGGCAGTATGATCTCTTTGCTGTTGTTGCTCATTCCGGATTAGCCAGCTGTGGTCACTATTGTGCCTACATTCGGAGTCTCACAGACTGCAGATGGTACTGCTTCAATGATTCCAGTGTCTGTCAGGTGAGAAAACCAGACTCACGAGACTTCTATTTCTCTGCTGTGCATTCTTTTGATCTCTAACTATAAACACACACACACACACACACACACACACACACACACACACACACACACACACACACACACACACAGAGTCTCTAACTCACATTGATGTGTCGGGCTGAGCTCATTTCTCCATCCCATTCTCTTACACTACAAAGGTCTGTGTATGATTTAGTGCCAGACGAGAAGAGGGAACCATGCTTTCCTTACAAAAGAATAAACGGTACTGCCAGTATGAGTGACTTTTATCTTAGATTAGGAAAACAGAGGAAATAACTAACATAGTCTCCCTGAGACCGCATGCTGCATTTCTTTTCTTTAACAATGTGCACTGAACTGGACACAGAGTGGTTGCTAGGTTCTGCAGACAATATGGTCCTTAAGCTTTAAGGTATAGTTCACAGACACAGTGATCCAACATTCAATATACCCATTAGGAAAGGGGGGGAATAGAGAGAGTGGAACTGCATTTCACAGAAGATTAGGGGTACAGCTCCCTTACTCGTGGGCCTATAATTATTGGAAAGGGATGAGTAGAACCTCTCTCGAGAACGGCTGTGCAGTTATCATTATTAGGAATTAAATTTGCTGCTGACACAAAGTGGTGGGGAGGGGTATTGCCAATACAGAGGAGGACTGCAGTATCATTGAAGAAGATACAGATGGCCTTCAAAACTGGAGTAGTAGAAATGGGATGAAGTAGTGCAAAGTGCAAGGTCATGCACTTAAGGACTAACTACAAGAATTTTTTGCTATAAGTGGGGGACATAGGAGTAGCAAGTGACAAAGGAGGAGAAAGATCTGGGTGTACCACTCAATTGCAGGGTGATTATGAGCCACCAGTGTGATGCTGCTGTGCAAAAGGCTAATGCAGTCCTAGAATGCATCAGGCAAGGTATTTCCAGTAGAGACAGGGGAGTGTTAGTAACCATTATACAAGAACCTGATGGGATTTCTCTGCACCCATTCCAGTCTGAATTCATCTTTCTTAAACATGGGAGACCAGTACTGCACACAGTACTACAGATGAAGGGCTACTAGGGTGATCAGAGGAGTAGAAGACTTACCTTACAAGAGAGACTTAATGAGCTTGTCTTATTTGGCCTAACCAAACAAAGGCTGAGAGGAGATATAATTGCTCTCTATAAAATACATCATAAGATAAACACCAGGGAGGGAGAGGAGTTATTTAAGTTAATGGCTAATGTTGACACAAGAAAAAATGGATATCAATTGTTCATCAATAAGCTTAGGCTTGAAAGTTTCCGGGGGGTAGCCGAGTTAGTCTGTACAAGATAAACTTAAAAAACAACAAATGGTCTGGTAGCACTTCATATATTAACAAAACATGTAGCTGGTATCATGAGCTTTCATAGGCACAGCCCACTTCTTCAGATGACTGGAGTTTTGAGTTTAGGATGTGCAGACCCAAAATAAAGTAGGCCAAGATCTCTGATCTTCAGAGGAGTGAAGTTCTGCAACAACCTTCCTAAGACAACAGTGGGGTCAAAAAAACTAACTGGCTTAAAGACTGAGCTTGGTAAGTTTATGGAAGGGATGAATATGACTGGAGTCCCAGGGGGGACATGCTGAGATTACTCAATCAAGGCAAACTGTAAAGAATGGGGCAGAAAACCCCCAATTGGTGATTATTCTAATATTTAGATTCTCCAAGCCAGCAACAAAACAGCTTCCACAATATCTTACTAGTTACCCAGAAGCCAAAAATGCAGTTCCCATCCAGCCTTGGGCTCCTATCCAGACATCCCAGTCAAATATGATAAGGATAACTGAAAATCTTATTCATCATATAAAAAATTCTACCAATCCCAAACGATCAGTCATACTGAAGTAGAATCACCTATTTCCTATGTTTACACAGGCTACTAGTTGCACTCATCAGTACAAGGTAATTATCCATTAAGCAGCTCATAGACAGTCTACTACAAACTTCAAACAGAAATATAGACAATGATATTCTTACACCAAGTTCCATCTAAATGCCAATATTCCTTTTTGGTCTCTGAATCAATAGATCTAGTAACAGATAGGAACCATCTGAACCATGGCTAACATATAACAGCATATAAACAAACACAAACAGTTAGCATTACCTTTAATTCTGTAATATACAGCTTTGTATTTGCTCTAGTCATGCTAACATGCCTATGTTAGCAATTTATAAGGAATAGTCCTAATTACCATTTATGTACTGTTCTAATATGTCTTTAACGGTTGAATTTGGGTCATTTAGCTTGCTATTGCTTAACCCTTTGGCTGTGTCTACATTGGCACCCCTTCCCGAAAAAGGGATGCTAATGAGACACTTCGGAATTGCAAATCTGCGGGGGATTTAAATATCCCCCGCGGCATTTGCATTTACATGGTTGCTGCTTTTTTCAGCTCGGGTTTTGCCGAGAATAGCGCCAGTCTAGACGCGATCTTGCGGAAAATAAACCCTTTCCGGAAGATCTCTTATTCCTACTTTCAAGAGATCTTCCGAAAAGGGTTTATTTTCCGCAAGATCACGTCAGACTGGCGCTTTCTCCGGCAAAACCCCGAGCCGGAAAAAAGCGGCAGCCATGTAAATGCGAATGCCGCGGGGGATATTTAAATCCCCCGTGGATTTGCAATTCCGAAGTGTCTCATTAGCATCCCTTTTTTGGGAAGGGGTGCCAATGTAGACACAGCCTCTTTGTCTTAATGTCACAGAGGGTACGATGAGATTGCCTGCGATGGAATGTGGCCCATCTGTGACTGCTAGTAATAGATATCATCAAAGGCCAGAGAAGGGACACTAGATGAGGAGGGCTCTGAGTTAGTGTGGAGAATTCTTTCCCAGGTGTCTGGCGGGTGGCTCTTGCCCACATGCTAGGGGGTCTAACTGATGGCCATATTTGGAGTTGAGAAGGAATTTTCGCCCAGGTCAGCTTGGCAGAGATTCTGGGGGTTATTTGACTTCCTCTGCTGTCTAGGGCATAGATTATTGGCTGGTTTGAATTAGAATAAATGGTGAAGTCTCTGTATCTTGAAGTCTTTAAATAATGATGTGAGGACTTCAGTAACCTAGTCAGTGGTTATGGATCTATTACAGGAGTGGGTGGGTGCGGTTCTGAGGCCTGCAATGTGCAGGAGATAGGCTAGCTGATCACAATGTTCCCTTCTAGCCTTAAGTGTAGGAGTCCATAATGTATCTAACCATCACTCAAGAGTTCTTACCAGCGCACTCTGTTTGGTTCATTGCAGGTGTCATGGGACGATGTCAAAAGTACCTATGGGAATTCACGTTTTCACTGGTAAGGAGGTGCATCTTCTTTTTCTCTGATGCTGCCTCCCCAGCGCCATTAGGCGAGGGGTTAGTGGCTATATGGAAACCACTCTGAATTGTGTTGGCCTGGAGTATACTTGGAGAAAGGAGATGACTTCTCACAGGATGGCCATGTTAATGCACTATTACCTGGCTGAAGTAAAACTGTACAGTCACAAGTGTGTGAGCAACAGCAACCTTTCATTGTTCACCCTCTTTGTCAGCCAGCCCATAAGGAGAGTGAGGTGCTAAGTACCTCACAGGCAGGGGGTCTCTCTCCCACCCTTCTACACAGATAAATCATAAGAGTAAAAGGTAGAGAGAGCCCATCCTGCCAATTGAGCACCTTTATTCAGTCACTGTTACAAAGCTATCTCGACAGTGAAAGGAAGGACAAGGTCACCTCATCTGTGGTAGGACAGCTGAAAAGAAGCTAAGCTGGGGTGGGAGGTGGGTCTAACTACAAGCCTCCTCATGCTCACAATTGTTTTGTTCTTTTCTTCCGCTAGGGGTGAAACTGCCTATCTCCTGGTTTACATGAGAAAGAATCCCCAGTAGCCTCATCCGGGCCTGCTCCAAGGACTCAGGGCTCTGTGGAGGCCCTGCCCAATTTATGGACTCTGACAATCCTGCTTCAGGAAGAATATGCTACAAATCCATCAGTACAGCAGAGTGGGAGGCCTGATCTAAGCTCAGTGGCAACACGTGTGTGTGTGTGTGTGAGAGAGAGAGAGAGAGAGAGAGAAGGAAATGAAAGGTCCTGTGGGGGCACGTGGTTACCCCATGGGCTGCCTTGGCTTCTACCTCCTGAAACTTAGTAGGTAGACCAGACAAGAGCAACCACCTCCTCCTCTTGCCCAGCCCCGTGCAGAGCTTGCAGTCATCCTGGCTTGGCTGAACGATCCTTTAGCACGTGTTCAAAACAAGGCCAAGAAAAGGGGCAACACAGTTGGGTAGCACAGTTGTCCCCTCTCCTCCGGCGCCATCAGGGTGGGTGGCACCAGGGTGGGATGATGCTGGGGGCCTGGATCGTCTCAGTTAACAAGAAGTTGGAGAACTATCAGCCACTTTTTGTAGGATGGGGGCAATCTGGCACCTCCCAGTCACCTCTTCCTTGATAGGCACAGTGGAGACAGCTGCCGTTTCAATGCGCCCCCAGCAGCAGCAAGCTGTTACGTCTTAGACCAGAGAAGAGCAACTACCTCCTCCTCCTGCTCTCTGTCTGGTGGCTGCCCAGCTGACACTGCGGGTGCATTGAAGCAGCAGCAGTAGCAGGGTCTGCCCCCTCCATTCCCAGCCTCATCTCTAGCCTGCTCTCCTCACTCGCTTCTGGGGCGCTAGGGCCAGATGGGGCTTCACCTGAGTTGCCTGGTGCTGAGCACCCCATCATCACATTGCAGCTCCACTTCCTGGTCTCATAGATGCCCCCAACCCCCAGCTCACCTCACTGCGGGAGTCTACAAAGCAGGTAGTGGGAAGCGAGGAAGGGGAAGTAGCTCCATGTGGTGGGCTGGGGAGCTCAGCCTGCTTCCCTGATGCACCCTCCCTTTCTGCTCCGCATGGACACACAGCGGGGGGGACCTGCTGCTTTTCACTGCTGGATGTCCCAGCAAGAGGATGCCCAAGAAATCAGGGGGGCATAACCCTATGTACTACATCCCCAAGTGCTGCCTCTGCCCCTCCCCACAATTGCCATTGTCTCTAGTGGCTGCTGCATAGAAATTGTCTCACTCATGCCAATGACTCTGCTCTGCAGACTGGCTCTTCCTTGCTCTTCCTATGGCCGCCTAGGCTGTGCAAGAGTGTGGGGCTCTGTGAAGAAAATGAAAATCATCTTAATTAGCAGGAAAACAATCTTCATATTGCGTCACATGTCCATGACCTTCTTGTGCCACTGGTTCAGCTTGCACATGGGCTCTCACTTCGCTGTGGTGCTGCTGGGAGGAGGACTTGGGAATGAGGAAAGAAGAGGGTTGGATATCAGTGACAAGTAAACTTCTGAAGTGCACATATTTATAAAATCTCATTATCGGGTATACAAGCTTTCAAGTGTTATCTGTAGGGAAAGTTACAATTTTTGGCTATAGTGCTCATGTGCGGCTACTCCCAATGCACTGCATCTTGGGAAAAACTCAGTGACGTTGGGTGGTGCTGAAGAGAACACTTTCTGCACCAGAGTGGATCATCCTGCAGTATCTTCACTGGCAACACTCACATCTAATAAGTTTAGTAGCAGCTTCATAATGACAGAAGCGATATGGGTTCTGTTTTTATTGATTCTTGTATAGATTTTAAATGGGCTTTTGGGAGGGAGAAAGGAGGTGAAAGAGTGTAACCAAGGGACTTATAATTAATTAGCAGGCATTTACAGCATTGAATGGGCAATCTGTTTTATTCTGTCCTACCTGCACTTTTTTTAAACTTATAATAACATTAATAACTGTAACTTATTTCAGAAGAGGCATTGGGTGGTTCAGAATAAACTATAATGTATAAATACTTGTATAAATGCTGCTTGCATTTTATGATAAATTCCTCTTTCGGTGCTTAATATCGCTAAAATGGTATCCAATAACAGACTACTGTGAAGCATTTGAGAATATATATTAAACGTCTCTGTTCAGGCAATAATCATGCAAAAGTTACACAAGCATGATTTTTATATTATGAATGAAACATGGTGTGGCAGTGCCCTTGAAACTAAGCTTTGTCCACAAAGTCATCTTTTATGTCTTTGAAAAGTAGTTGACAACTTACTGTGGAGGACAGCTGAACATTGTAATCCTGTCTGAGAGCAATTTCCTTTGTTTTCATGCTGAACATGTTGCCTGACCTCTAGTGGTAGCAGAGTTGAAGTACAAAACGATTCTGTTAATGCAGGGGTGGGCAGTAATTTTCGCCGGGGGATGGGGGGGAGGGGCGCTTAATGAATTTTGGTGCATGGCCATGTTCTGGGTCCACCCCGGAAGGGGCAGGGCTGGGGACTAGCCTGCCACCAGAGCTGTCTCAGGCTGGAGGCTTTGAATTAAAAAGCAGAGCATGGGGTTGCTGCGGCTATTTAAAGGGCTCACAGCTCCAGCTCCTGCTGCGACCGTGAGCCATGGGCCATTGAAACAGGATCCTACTACTTGGAAATTTGGTGGCGTGGGCAGCAGGATATAAATAGCAAGCAGCCAGATGTAGTCAGTGGGTGGGATCAAAGTGTTAAGCGGGCTGGATCTGGTCCCCCAGCCGCATCTTGCCCTGCCCTGTGTTAATGGGCATTCTCTGCTGTGATGGGACTATGAACCAGAGATAGATCAAGCCTAACTAGGGCCTGGTTTAACCAAAAGTTTGCCCTTCCCAACTTTCTTTACGCCTCCTCCCCCCATCTCTCATTAGCAGTCATTTCTTCCTTGCTAGCTACCCTTCCTCAAACAGTTCCACCTGAATCAAGCAGTCTCTTCTTCATGCCTGGAGCAACTGAACTGCCCTGTCCTCCCAAGGCCTGATATCTGGGGATATATCTAGATCACTTAACAAAACTCTGCTCCAATGTACCACGACCAGTTTCAAATGTGTATGGAACACACAAAACTGTGGTCACTTCACCATGGAATTAGAATGTTAAGATGTGGCTAAATCTCTGTATTAAACTTCTTCATATGATAAATCTCTTGCTTTATTCATATGGATCTGGAAAGATGTAATATAAGGTTATATGAAAAGGTTCATATAACCTTGTATTAAGTATTACTTTAGCCATATGAATATGCTAAGACAATTGGTGGCCTTGGGAAAAGCACGTGCCTGCTTTTGGAAGCACCCCTCTTTGAAGATGAATGTGGCAGCGTTAAGACAACACCCAGAAGAAGGTACCACAGAAGACTAACTGCATATGCATATGATGACTGTCACAGATTTTGCATATGCATATGATAACTAACTGGTATAGACTTGCATGAGAGGGGAACTACTATAAATCTAAGGTATCTTGCAGGAGGACTCTGAGTTTTCATCTGGTCAACATTGGTGCACCAATCTGAATTGGCAGAAGCCCGGCTCCATCCCTCCCCATCTAACTCATCTGGCTAGTGAAGTGAGGGGGAGCAGCTAGTTGGTAACAACAAGACCGAGTATGTTTGTGTGTGTGTGAGTGCATGAGTGTAATATATCATGTGCATATGATAAAATAGTGATTGAAATATGTATTCCCACTAAATGTGGTATTTTGCCTTATCCCCCTGAAAAAGATCCCATGAGGTACTTCAAGTACAACAAAGAGATGGGCCTAATGTCTTTCACTTACAGGTTTTTCAGCTCAGCCCAGCTCTTGGTTTTAGTGGAGTTATTCCTCCTATTCAAGTGGTGAGGGGAGTGAGTGGAGACTGAGGCCCAGTATATCTTTGTGAGGCAGGCAATTGCATCACTAAACCCACAAAGCTATGTTCACGGTGTGATTGACACAGGGCAGAAGTTTAGAAATTCACTATTTTCCCCACCACAGTAAGTTTTTCTCTACATTCTCATTCTGAGCACTTTGCTGTACTATGGGGGTACATAATGCAAGGCAAAGGAAGTGCTGCTGCACATAGCTGTAGATGCGCAGATGCAGTGTTTTGTATTACTGTGCTGCAACTATATTGTGTTGTTATGACACGTAGGCTAAGAAGCCCAAAGCTGTTGTGGCATCTTTGCCTAGAAAATATTTGCCTTGTGATTTAAAAGCCAGGGATGAAAGTAACAAATTTCTTACAGATACTGCTACATTGCAACCCCTCTTTGGGGGGCTCAGGGGAGGGGTTTGGGTGTGTGTGTGTGAAGGGGCTCAAGGCAGGGGATTGGGGAAGTGTTTGGGGAGTTCAGGGCTGGGAGCATGGCCACCATGCTGCCCAGCCACTGGATCTCCCAGGGTGGCAGGGACCACACTGCCCAGCTGCCTGAGCACTGGGGCTGGAGCCTGGGTGTGTTATGGCTGCGTTGTGCAGGATGCTGGCACATCCAGAATTCCTCCCCCAGCCAGCCAATCTCTTATCAGTGCACTGCACTGGGGTGCACCAACTTACTTTCACCTTTGTTAAAAGCCTGTCCTGAATGCTGTGATGACACAGGAGCCCATCAGTCTCACAAAATGTAGTTCTAAAATTAGGGACAAAACCAAAGGCGCGCCTCTTGTTAAAGACAGGAGATGTGTAAGACCTCAGAGATTTCATCTTTCCACATCAAAGCTAAATTCCATCTTAACAGGTCAGAGCTTGGTATGCAGAGAATAGACCAGTGAGTGCCTCTTCCTCACTGTAATTTTATCTCTGAGGTCCGCTGTCCTATATCAGACTTTCCTGGCAGCCACCAGAGGGCAGCAGAACCAGACACCTGCTTCCCTAAGAACAGCAGATTGCTATAAACCAGAGGTGGGCAACAATTTTTGAAGAGGGTGCCACTCCAAGAATGTTGGTTAGTGGTCACAGGCTGCACTTTTCTATTATATTAATGGAGGGGGTGTGGGGTTGGGATGGAGTTTGGATGCAGGAGGGGGTTCTGACCTGGACAAGGGAGTTGGAGGATGGATGGATTTGGGATAAGGCTTGGGTACAAGAGGTGGAAGGGTTATCTTTTATCAGACCAATGTCTGTCGGTGAAAGAGACAAGCTTTCGAGCTTACACAGGTCATGCAGGCTATGTGTAACTCAGAAGCTTCTCAAAAATCCTGGAGTGAACAAGGCTACCACACCACCTGGTGTTTGGTCACTATATTTTTCCACACTCGCGTGGCTGAGTGTTTTCAGGAATCACAGTTCATTCTGGGGGTTAAGTTCTAGCAGCTCAGGATGAAGATGGAAATATCTATGTAAGATTGGGGACAGGAACTGATAACTCTATTCAATATACCCTTCTCCCCCCTTTAGTATTATCAAAAGCAAGAAGACAAGTCACTGGAAGGATGAGATTTAATTTATTATTGTGTAGGTTAAATTAAATCACACAGTAGAGAGGTTGATGGCAATAGTGTATATAAATGGCATTTTCCCTCTAGAACTGGTCCTAGGAATGGAGGAGCATTATTATTATTTGCTAACAACACAGGAATTGCAAATGGAGCCTCTTTAATAGTCATCAGTAAATGGATACTCAGGATGGTCCAAAAAGCTAAAAAACAAAATGCAGACAGCAGCTGTTTAATTTCCATGAACTATCCTCATGCAAACTCCATGCAGTTAAGATATGGCTGCCACATTTGTATTGTGCAAATTGAGCAGCAATATTTGTGATAATCATCAAAGATTGTTTAATGTGGTATAAGAGGATATAGCCAGAATTAATAGGATGAAATTGAAATGGGCCTGAGCATTAGGAAAAGCTTCCTGCCAGGGAGATCTTTTAGGCTTCCAAAGCAATTACTGAAAGTCACTTCAAGAACTTTCTAGTCTGTGCTGTCTAGGGAGCAAAGAACTGATGGTGAGTCTTAAGTCCCAAATTGCCACTGCCTGCAGGAGCTGCAGGAAAGTATCAAACCTGATTGTGCTGTGAGACTAGCACCATCTGTCTTTTACCAGGCTCTGTTGCCCACAGTTGGCTTCTACACTCTTAAAACCAAAGTACTACAACTCACTGTGCACATAGGTCATAGCGAAGGTTCTGGTTCAGGCTATCAATGGCTTTCATGTCCTCCTCTGTCAAATGGAAGTCAAACACCTGGAAGAGAAAATAAAAAGCTTCATAGAGCAAGAAGGGATTTTGTTCATTCTAACATGCTAGTCATTCAGGGTATGTCTACACTAGCCCCCTTGTTCGAACTAGGGAGGCTAATGTAGGCATTCGAAGTTGCAAATCAAGCCCGGGATTTAAATATCCCGTGCTTGATTTGCATCTTCCCGGCCGGTCGCCAATTTTTGAAATGTACAAGTCCGGACTAACTGCCCGTGTCTACGGCGGGGACCCAGTAGTTGAATTAAAGCCCTAGTTGAACTGCCTGTTAAACCTCATTCCAGGAGGAATAACGGGTAGTTCGAACTGGGGCTTCATTCCAACTACCGGGTCCTGCCGCGTGTGGACGTGGGCAGTTAGTCCGACTTGTAAATTTCAAAAGTGGCGACGGCGAAGATGCAAATCAAGCGCGGGATATTTAAATCCTCGGCTTGATTTGCAACTTCGAATGCATACATTAGCCTCCCTAGTTCGAACTAGGAGGCTAGTGTAGACATACCCTCAGGGTGTCAGTCCCTGAATTAATAACACCTACGTCTTACATAGCACTTTTCATCAGTAGATTATAAAGCATGGCCCCATCTTTATCGTGCTGATACTCACAACCCCTCTGGGAGGTAGGGAAGCATCTGTATCATCATCCCCATTTGTAAGAGAAAACAACACTCCAACAGAGAGAAGGAAAAAACTGACTTGCTCAAGGTCACACAAGAAGTCCATGGCACAGTAGGGAATGGTACCTGGGACTCCTACAGTTTAGGCCAATGCCCCAGCCTACTGGACCAGCCTTCCTCTCCCAAATACAGCCTAGGAGAGGATAATTTCAATCCACTACCCTCTGGATTATGGGATCAGCATACTATTGCTATGAAGAACCTTTGCCTGTGCATTCAGGGCCAGATACTGAACTCCGCCCCCAATCATTGCTTGCTGAGGGCTATGTGAATTTTGCCCATGCAAGGGTTAACAACTGAACAGAAACTGAGAGAAGACCTCAGAATTCGGCTCTAGATTAGCAGACAAATGCTGAACCAAGCCTCCATGCATGAATTAATTTGTATCCACTGGTGCCTGAGTTGTTTATTGCTTCACTGGGTAATGAGAAACATTACAGGGTATTACTTATTTATTGCTTCACAGGGTAATACTTTGGACTCTGTCCATTTCAGCTCTCTCTAAAATGTCCCTTTATAACTACATAGCCTTTATATGCAGTAGCACCTGCTGACTTTAACCAACCCAGGCTCGCATTGTGAGAGGGACTATACAAACACAGGGCAAATGGCAGTCTCTGTCCTAAGGAGCGTGGCTACTTGCAAGTGGACGGTGCAAGGCAGGCCTCACGATAGCCCTTGAGGGGACAATGGTATTTTCACAAGCGTGTGAGGGTTTTTAATATCATTTCTCCTCTCCGTGGCTTTACCTTGATGTTGTCTTCAATATGCTTTCTGGTGAAGCTCTTGGCAAGGACCACCACACCACGCTGCAGCTGGTAGCGCAAGGCTACTAGCGCTGGGCTTCGGTTGTATTTTTTGGCCAGCCTGTTCAGGACTGGATCCTCCAACAGAACTGGAGTGCTTTGAACTACCCTGCAAGGGTACACAGACGTGGAGTGAGCATTTCTGATCTCAGGATCAGTGCGAGCTGAGTCTGTGGGAGGCAATATTTATTTATTTACTTATTATAAAATATTTGTACCCCACCTCTGTATTTAAAATATTCGAGGCGGCTTACAACATTTTTTTAAACACAATATAAATATATATATACAAATTAAAATAGGGGACAATACTCATTTATCCCCAGGGATTCAGCAAATATATTGGGCCTGATTCTCCACTGACTGTCTCCTTGTGTGGGCATTTGTATCTGTGCCAAATGAGTGCCAAACACTGCCATGCTGATTTCACAGCATGCAATGCCAACTTTCCACCCACTCTTTTCCTTTGTGCTACAGTCAGCTTCTTTCCTCACCATTTCTCCTCCCTGTGCGATCCCAAGGCACTAAATGCCACAAGAACAATATTTTTGGATTTGCAGAACTCCAGCAATTTCCCTTGGTTTAGGTAAGGGTGACATTCAACCTGAAACATTAGAAAAAAACGGAGATTTCAGATTGTACCGAGACAGTCACATGACTCCCCCCCAATTGTACCTATTATCATCTGCTGCATTTATCTAAGTATTTATAATATGCCTGTCATCAGAGCATGTAGGTGTTTTTCTACTGTAAGAAGCGAAATTATGTTAAAATAACAGACAACTTCCTTTGAAATAAAATAAAATCCTGTAGGTAACCTTGCAAACTTTAAATATGAATGTTACAAGGACATACAGTGCTCCTTACCTAAAGGCCAAGCTATAAAAAAATCTATATGGGCCAGAAGCAGCATTCCCTCTGATTTTTCCTGCCCTTGGGCTGAATGAATTTTGTTATGTGCACCAGTATGGAGATGATGTGTGACACGGAGGTGATGTGTGACACATCACCTTCATATTGGTGCACATAACAAAATTCATGTGCTGGGAGTGGGGTCAAAGGGATCCTAGTGTGGGAGATGGCCCAGGCCTGTGGAAGAGGGTTGGGTTGCAAGGCTGTGAGGGCTCTGGATGGGGGTATGGGCTCTGAGGTAGGTCAGGGGATAGAGGGGCTTAGGGCTGGGACAGGGTTGGGGTTCAAGTGCTCTGGTTGGGGGTGCAGGCTCTGGGTTGGAACAGGGATGAGGGGCCCAGGGCCGGACAGAAAGTGTCATGCAGGGATGTGAGAGCTGTGGCTGGGGGTATAGGCTATGGGGTGGGGCCAGGTTCAGGAAAGGTTTGGGGCAAAGGAGGGTGCTCCAGGGCTACTGCAAGGAGAGGGGACTCCCCTCGGCTCTCTCTTCTTGCAGCAGCACTTGGGTTGTGTGGTGGGGAATGGCACCTCTTCCTGCACTGGCAGCTTCGGGGCTGGGTCGCTATGGCTGTGGCAGAATTGAGGCCAGGCTGCTGTGGCCATGGAAGGCGTGGGGTCAGGCTGCAATGGCTGCTGTACTATGGGGGCCGGGAAGGGCCAGGCCACCACAGCTTTGGCAGGATCTGGCCAGACTGGGTCTGGGCTGTCACGGCAGGATCAAGGCCAGGCCACCATGGCAGGGGCTGGATTGGGTATGGACCACCCCCAGTCACACAAGTTAGGGTCAGGTCACCTGTGGCAGGGCCAGGGCCAGAGCCAGGCTGCCCTACCCATGGCTGGGTCTGGGCTGGGGCCTGGTGGCCCAGGCTGCAGCAAGTTTAAGGGCAGACTAGGTTGGGGCCAGGGGTGAGGTAGCCCTTCCCACAGCTGCTTACACGTCCCTGCCCTACATGGTTTCCTGGAGCACCTGCATGGCACTAAATAGGAACTGTGCAGACACTCGGCCGCACAGGTTACAGGGAGCTTAGGCTAAAAGGGTAAAAACTCAAATACTTCTGCCCACATAACATCATCATCATCTCGACTCTACATATTCAAAATGGCCTCCAGTGCTGTGTCTGTAGTTAATGGCAGACACATATACTGGTGCCTGTAACTGCATGGATTGAGAAATCTAAATACTTGAGTTTACCTGCAAATCAGATTGGTATTTTAAAGGGCACCGTTGCAGGAGAAAAGAAATGTGCCTGCAGTTAATGCTGCTGAAATGAAATTGTGCACTTAATATTGGAAGTCTAATCAAGGGTTGGCTAAAAACAAGACCATAAATATTTCCCAGGAGAAAGCCCCTGAGGCAGCAATACATTTTCTTATGCTTTGCCTTAAAATACATTCTTCTTTTTATGGAATTCCATTACTATCTGAACCCATGTTTCCAAGAGAAAGGAGAAGCAAAGCAAAGTGCAGCAGGACCCAGCTTTGCCCCCCCTTTGTTTGGGCTGCCTTCTAACCCTTCTCTCTCCCAGGCTCTGCCACATGATCCTTCTTTTCCAGGTCTCTTTATGGTATCGCAGTGAGCCCTTCTGGGTCTTCATTTTAACCTAAGGTCAGAATGTTACCTGGTTGCAAACAGGTTTGTACTTGAGCCCGGGTTTGTTCAGGATCATTTCCAGCTGTCTGCGGTTGAAGTTGGACACCCCAATTGACTGCACCAAGCCTGCGTCTTTACATGCCTCCATGGCCTAAGGAAATAAAATATGACCAGGTCCATTACCATTGCTGGCGCCTGTAGCAGGGGTGACTGCACAATGCAGCTTGCAGAACTGGCACTTACTAGCCCAGACTAGAGACTGCTTTGGTTTTTGTTGTCATTGTGTTACTTCCCTACAGAGATCTGTTAATCGATATTGCCAACCCCACGTGTTCAAAAAGCACAAAACAGGCACTAAAATGTTATGAAGACTTTTTATAAAGAGGGGTCTCTTTTTATTTGTTTTTGAAACGTTAGGATTTACTTCAGTCATGTTGAGAAGCTTCTCTCCAAAACCATGGGGAAGTCTGGAACGTTACTTGTTTTGTTTATATGAAAACTGAGATTCACACATAAAAACAGCATTTCAGGAGTCATGCTTTAAGAAAAGTAGCAAATAGCACAAGACTCGCAATAAAACTGTGAGAGCTGGCAAAACTGAGCACTTCAGTTCTGACCTAGAACGTTTCTGTGTCACCAGTCCTGGATAGAGCTGGAAGACATTTTTCAGCCAAATAGGTTACTTGACAAAAAATATGGTTTCAATCAACGCTATTTGAGAATTGGACACAAATAGTTTTGGCAAGTCACAAAACAGCCAGACGAGGAGAAGGATTTGGTGATGATGGTGGTGCAGCCATGGGGGTTACCACCTTTAAATTGCAAAAAACACCCAGCACTCCCACAAGTCAGGTCCACAACTCCCTCCAACAGTCATTTATTGTAACTAGAGAGAGAACACATATAGATAAGATTGACAACATCACACATCTCCTCACTCTTGCATGACTGAAACCCTCTCTCACACACATGCACAGTGTGTTTTCATACTGGTGTGCAGATAGCCACTGTATTTTCAACAGTTTTGATCTGCTATTGCTTAAACTGTGCAAGTGGGATCATGATGTCATCTTTAGCTGGACACAGACACTTTTAACTTTAGCTATCCCAGTCTATTGTGATAATAATGCAAATCCGTAGATCCACGTAAAAACCCCCAGCGGATTAAATTATTTTTCTAGGAAGTGGCAAATCCATAAAATAACTGGCCAGGTCAATCAAGTATCAACCAGGTGTTAACTCTTGCTGCCACCCCTTTATGACACTTAGCTCCATGGTTAGGAAACTCACCGGGGACGGGAGACACAGGGAGAATCCCTGGACTGAAACAGACCAAAATGGACTTTTTCAACTCTCAGAAAATTCTGGAAAGCTTCAGATTCAGTTCAACCTGACCAATTTTTTTCCTTTTTTCAGCTTTTTCCAAACGGAAAGCTCAATCATTCACCAGGTCATGACAAAATGAGTTCTTATTTACTATGGCTTGCCTAGCCTGAGCAGTGCAAAGTAGCTGAGCTGGGAACGGGCCCGAGGATCGAACTCCATAATGTATAGGTGGTGTACATTGTCACGGGGCACTCCATATGTTATATGAAAATATGAATATGAACATGATATAACTGGAGTATGCTTCATGCAAAATGCCTCCTGTAAAATACAATTGGAAACTTTAAGATGATTATCCTATTGTACCCTGGTATCATTCCTGTATTTGAAGTTAGAAATATGGAGTAAAAACCTGTGCTGTTAAAGTAGCCATGTTAAGTGAGGGCCACTATTGGTACTTCAGGATCTTGATGGCCCATTGGCAGGAAACATACTTATAAATGAACTTGATTTTCCTGTAAGCCTGGGAGAAAGGACTATGGTTGGTTCTACCAAGAAATGTGGTCATAGCACCTAAGTCTGGGACCCATCTCGGAGGCTGCACTTTTCCACTGAAAGTGAGAAAAAGTTTAAACTGAACACAAAGGATTCCTGACATTGGTTAAATCTACATAAAGGTGGGAAGCCAAACAATAGAGGCACCTACCAGATGTCAGAACATCCTTGTTTAGCACCCAAGACACCTGCTGGAAACATCTCAGACTGACCGGGGTGGGTGCGGGGGGGAGGGGGGGAGAGAAATAGAGCCCAAACTGGGAGGCTTTTTAGTCTGTGAAAGAAACTTATCCGAATAATTGAGGGTGAGCTATGTAACCAGTTTCTTAGTGCATTAAGCTTCGCTTGTGTGTCCCATTTTATTTTGTTTAGTAACCTGCGTTGTTCTGTCTGCAGTCTCTTATGACCACTTAAATGCTACCTTTTATACTTAACAAAATCAACTTTGTTTATTTATAAACTCAGTGTAAGTAATTGATTCCTGGGGTTGATTTCATTTGGGTTCCAAAGCAAGTCCCTGTGGCTGAGTCCTTCCAGTGCTGAGCTGAACGCAGTGTCTGTATTATACCGCAAAAGGCTGTGACACCATCTCTGTGTCAGTGCTGGGGGAGGCCTGGCTCAGCAGGACAGAGTTGAGGGGTTCCGAAGAGGGCAGGTAGGCAGGATAAGTGGTATTTCAGCACATCAAATGACAGTCCCAAGGGGATTTCTGTGACCATATCCATCACATACAGACAAACAGCTATACAGAAATAGTTGGGGAAAAAGCGAATGAAATCTAGGTTAATTCTTCCTCCATTTTATTTCTTGCCCCACCTCCTCTTTCCTCCAGGAGGTTTCCATGGTAACCTGGGACCATGCAACTTTTAGGCCTGGTCTACACATGGTTTCTGTAGCAGTTTGTTATAGCTAGTTTGTTTTTAACCAAAACAGTTGTACTAGTACAATCCCTGATGCGGATGCTGTTATATTGATATAACAGAGCTCAACACTGTATAGCTAATTTCCCCCAGAAAGGAAATAAGCAGTACAACATTAGTGTTTAAAGAAGCTCTTTATTTCTTTTAGAAACACACCATCAGGAAGGGCTTTCAGAACACATCTTAGTCATTGTTATTGGACAAATATAACTTAGTCTTGTATCTTAATACATCCTCACTTACAATATTCCATGATCCTATTCTCCCAGACAAATAATGTTTTTCTGCAGGTGAGTAAGATAATAGGAACTGCCACACTAAAGCAAACCAGTGGCCCAGTTAGTCCTATTTCCAAGAGTGGCCTCTACCAGCTGCTTCCGAGGAAAATACAAGAAACCTACAGTGGACAATTACTAAATAACCAATCTCCAGGAAGTTTCTTTCTAAAGACCCTATTAGAGTTTGGATTATGCTCTGAAATATAACGGTAGATCTAATTTTTGCTTTCTCACACACTCTCAGGTAAGTTAGTTTTGTGCCTGGCCTGATAAGTTTTCATGACAATTTTGCAAAGATGTTTTCATATTTTATGTGTACATAATACCCACCTCCCAAGTGGCACACAGGTCTACGTTGTCAAAAATCAATTTTCCATTTCCATCCACTGGGAGTAAATCATCTCCAGGCTTTAAAACAAAAGAAACAATATAAACCTCCTGTTCAGTATGATACTTGACATAAATTGTTTTCTGGATAAACCCTGGAAACAGATAGATGTTCAGTCCATCAGTTCTCTTGATTACCTCCACATCCCTAACATAGAGGAAAGCCCATTTTACGTCTGATCTGGAAGAAATATACATAGGGAAATTGTTCAGTACTGTAAAGCTCCTTGTTCCTTACTGCGATGTCTCTGAATCAAGCAGCTAACATATGGTCAGTCTTAAAGCAAAAAGGGACCTGTGGGGACAAGATTCTCCTGTGTTCAGACAGAACTTTTTTTTTTTTTTTTTTTTTTTACCTTTAAAGAGAGGGGTGTGTGAATAATATACAGGTCAATGTAGTCAAATTGCAGTCTCTTCAGTGACTTTTCCAGAGCTGATTGGACCATCTCCGGAGCATTAAAAGTGCTCCAAAGCTGTAGAGAGTGAAAAGAAAACAATTACCATCAGTACTGTATGTTCACAAGGCTGATTCCCTAAATAAGTTTGTTCTACTATATCCAAGTCATGAAATGCCACTGGCTTATGCATTATTTTATCTAAAATTTATTTTAAGAAGTGTATGGGTGCCCGGCATTTAAAAAATGTTTCATCATCATACCCTGCAGCATTAAAAAATGAAAATTTAGACAGGAATTCTACCCCTTAATGACACCATGAGGGTAGAAAATGAAAACATCTATGGTATCTTTAATATTCAATTTAATGCAGCCTGGGACCACAAACAATATGCTAATCCAAATGATATGGCTATTGCATGCATAGTTATGGTTGGAGGAGTTAAGATTGGTTAGGTGCCTGATCTGTGCATGTCCATAGCCTAATATATTTGGATTTCTTTGAAGTGTAACCTTAAATCTCCTGATCAGTAATGCTTGGTTTTGGGATAATTAGCATCCCTATAATGTTTCTGTCTTTAAGTTACTAACACATAGTCACCCTGACCTTCAGTTCAATGTAGTTTTCCCTCTGGTAACTGTATCTAGGAGCCATGCCTGCTAAAGCACCAACTGGAACTAATGCATATAATCCTTTTGCCACAGAATTAGTGCCTGGCACTGGATGGGTGTTTCAGGCAAATCCTGCCAGCTTGCTGCAACTTGTACTTACTTCCTCACTGCAGTTGCCATTCTCTTGCAACACAGAAAGAAGCAGAGAACAAATGGTGGGATTTAGAACACAACCAACTTACTTTCCCTGTGTAAAATATGTCCTCTCTTTTGACCGTTCCATCTGCAATCTTCTCTCGAATGGCTCGACCAACCTCCTCCTCATTCTCATAGAAATAGGCACCGTCTATATGGCGGTAGCCAACTTCAATAGCCACTTTTACAGCCTCTTCACACTTACTTTTTGGAACCTATACGTTAAAATCGGAAAGAAACAAAGTCTCAACATACCTGGCTCTGGGATGATATTTTAAAGTGTGGTTCCAGTATGAAAAAAGTGACTGTGTGAAAATGCATTTGTGTGTATTCACACTCATCTCTGCTTACTTTAGTGAAAAAAAAATTCTGTTATAAAAAATTCTATAAAATTTAATAGTGAATGGCCATATTTCTACAGAATTTTTAAACCAATCTATAGCTTCTGTAGAACAGATGTAGCTCTCCATTAAAATCTCAGGTTGTTTAAAAATGCTTCAGAAAAGCGATCAATTTCTATTACATTCAGTAAGCTTTTAGATACTATTTAAAAGCCTCTGTTTAATTTCTATAGAATCTTATTACTTACATCCATATTAAATTCCATAGGGCTATAGGCCAATGTATTAAAGACAATGGGCTGACACAGATATGACTGTGAGCATGACTTGGCCTTCACAACAACTTTTCTACTGATGATGATGCGCAAGAAGAAAAGAACACAGCTTGCCAGTCAATTTTGCAAGGCCAGCAGTCAGAAAACACATCTTTACAGTTGTAAACTAAAAACACTTAGTCCTGAAATCACTTGGAAGACAACAATATGGAATGATAGTGTAAACTTTTACAGAGTCAGTTTTCAGACTAGAACCACACTTGAAATCAACAATCATTCAAAAGCAAGGGGCCAAGTTCTGTCTTCATTTACACCAGTGCATCCTCTATTGATTTCACTAGCCCTTGATCTACATCATAGAGTATCACAAACTGAACCACAGGAGTGTTGATAATCTACACAATGAGTCGAGTTCTCAGGTACTTATCTGGGCCAATGAGAGTTCTGCCTGAAGATCTGAATAACTATGGAGTAAGGAGCTCTAGGTTTGACTCTCACTGACTGACTGTGCGTTGCATTTGAAAATGAAGGGCCTTTACTTGCAATCCTATGTCACTCAGGCAATTGCACTGATGTCCGTGAGGGTCGATCAGCGCGTGAGAGCTGCTTCAAAAAGTAAAGGGAGCAGTTGCTGATCCTGCAGCCAAACGTACGTGAGTGAGTGTGAGGTCAAAGGGATTCTGCCTGGGCTCAAGAGCCAGCCCACGCTGATCTGATTTCAAGAGCTGGCTCTTGATGAGTGACCTGGGCAAGTCCTTCACTGCAGTTTCCCCATGTATAACATGTATAGGCTAGTGATACTTACCTTCCATTGCAAAGTGCTTTGCAAAGTGCTTAGGACATATGAGAGTGAGAGCTGTATACACTGTAAGTACAATACAGGGATTTTTAGTCTGCTAATTTGGATGAACTCTGAACTAGTGACTGAGATAAAAGGCTTTGTAACCAATTACCTAAATCACCTGTTCTTTTCAAGGGCAGTCTTTGTTTGCTTACCCCATGAAGCAAATACAGTTTTGAATAATGTCAGCACATTTATTGTTTATCTGGCACAGAACATGTATTGCCATGTAGTTGTGCAATGAGAGAGAGAGGAAGAGAGAGAGAGATGTTACTGGAAGACTTTAAGTAATAACTTATAAATAAGACCACCAACTTCTTCCCCATATTTATTCAAAAGTGACACCCACCTATCATCAGCTTAGTATTATTATCGGAGGGATGTTCCTGAAAAGCACTATACTCCTGAAGGCACATCTCCTGATTTAGGAGAATAGAATTTTAAATGGTCCGGAGAAAGAGAATGACATAAAATTACAAGAGTGCAACAGGGTGAAAAACAATGGGGCATAAATTACAGCTCTGAAAGCCATGGAGATGTGACTGTGATGGGGTTTAAGCACAGCAGGGGGAATTCAGGTGTGGCATGGGCTTCCAAAACATCACATAGGAGCAACAGGACTATGTACATATTTGTATAGTCAGAAAGGCACTCAGAAGATAAAACACAACAAAGAACAATCTGTGAACAAACTACATGGCCTCCATTTCCTTCTAGAGAAATCTGAAACAAGTGTACAAAAATACCCAGCATGGAACAATTGACAGGTAAGTGGGGAGAGAACTGGAACAGCAAACCAAGCAGCGGGTCAGGACTGAGGTGTGTTGCAGACAGGCCTGTGGGCCCATGAATGGAACAGCTAACCAGACCGCAAGTCAGAGCTGAAGTGCACTGCAGCGCTGCATGGGGCCCATTGTAGGCATTGTAGAAAGTGCTCCCTGTTAGGATGGGGAGAGCTCAGTGGAGGAAACTGTACAGTGCTACTCTCACTACTTAGATCTTTGCGTGTCAGTCACTCTTCTTCTAGCACAGCACCAAACTTCATATAACAAACACAAACTCCCTAGTGTGGAATAAGCTGTAAAAGGTTTACTCACCGTGTCAGGTGCATAGGTCCCAAATCCAACCACAGGAATTCTGTGTCCATCATTCATCACCATGGACATATCGGTGTGGAAATCCATTGTCCTCCACTGAATGGTTTTTCACCAATTCTTTGAATCTTTCTTGAAAGTTGAAATGTTGCTGCACTCCTGTGTGAGCCAGTGAGCAAATGCACCTGTTACTTTTATTTACTGAGACATAGAAACTGAGGGAGTAGCCAAACATACAGTTGCAGTCTCCTAAGGGTTAAAAAAAAAAATACAAGCGAAAAAACCAAAACCCCAAACCGTTGCTTAATATGAGGGTCATAGATTAGTCCTTGTTTTGTAATGCATATGCTCAGAGGGTTTGTGTGTATGGAGCTGATATTTAATCAGCTGGGAAAAGAGCTGAAAAGAGGCATTAACACCCTCTTTCCAATCGCTGCAAAGGGAGCAAACAACTCGCTTTGACATTCGCTCTCTTTTTGGCACTCAAGTGGTTCATTACATCACTGGCAAAATATGATCGGAGCTGGGACATTAACAAACACATTCCCCATGCCATTCTCCTTATAGCTTTCACTGGCAAACAAAGGAATTTCAGCTTCATATGCCATGCACAAAAGAGAGCCTCACTCTCACACCAACCCCTTTCTGCTGGATTAAAGATCCAGAGTGGGGTAAAGAGGCCCTAAAAAACTGGATTCTTCCTGTGTGAAGACATGCACCTGGTGCAGGCTCTGTGAAAGGCAGCCCGAGGCTGTCCCCTCAACCAGGGCCGACCTTAGGCCGATTCAACCGATTCCCCTGAATCGGGCCCTGCGCCTAAAGGGGCCCCGTGCCCTGAACCCGGAAGTGTGCCGGGCGCCATGGGCGGCGAGTTACTATTCAGAGCCGGGGCCCTGCTCCAGCAATATGTGGAGCTGGGTCTTTCCCCCAGCTCTGCCTGGAGCAGGCCCTGGCCCCCACCTGCTGGCCTCCCCGTGCGTCCTCCCACCCCGCCCCCAGAGCGTCCCCCTCGGCCCCGTCCTGTCCCTGCCGTGTACAGCTTTCGGTGCGGCTCCCCCTCGCCGGCTGCTGCTGCTGCTGCTGCTGCCATGCGTGGCATTCTCAGGTGGGCGGGAGAATGCCCGGGCGTGACGTGACGTCATGGCCCGGGAATTTAAAAGTGCTTGGCGCAGCGTGGCCTAGCAGCTCCGGGTTTGGAGTCTGGGGCCCGAGCTCAGACTCCGGCCCCGCAAAGTGGAAGGCAGAAGGTAGGGGAGGGGGAAAACTAGAGGAGGGGTGGGAGAGGAAGGGGCTTGTGCAGAGTGGGAGGGGGCTTGCGGAGGGGAGGGGGAGAGGAAGGGGCTTGTGCGGAGGGGAGGGGCGGCGGGAGAGGAAGGGGCTTGTGTGGAGGGGAGGAGGAGGGAGGAGGGGGCTTGTGCGGAGGGGAGGAGAGGGGAAGAAGGGAGAGGAAGGGGCTTGTGCGGAGGGGAGGGGACAGGGGAGAGGAAGACATCAAGGGACAGGGTGGAGGAGAGACAAATGCCAGGGGGCCAAGTGCAGACAATGAGGAAAAGGACAGGAGGGGAGGTGTCAGTGGGAGGAGGGACAGGCTGATGCTGGGAGAGGAGAGGAGAGGGGAAGGGCATTGGGGGCTAGAGGGGGGAGGTGGAGGTGCTGGGAGAAGGCTTGAAAGAAGGGGTGGGCATGAGATAGGTGGGGATGGAGCAAGTCATGTGTGAGGGCACAGAGGGGCAGGAGGGGAATGGGGCAGAGAGTGGTGAGGGGGTGGGCATCAGGGAAAAAGGGGGCAGGGCAGTAAAGGAAGGGGGAGGCACTAGGAAGGTGCAGGGCTAAGGGAAGGTTCAGGTGCCAGGGGATTCTGGGGTGAAGCAGAAGGGCAGACACCTGCAGGGGAGGCACCAGCACCAGAGGAGAGAGGCAGGGCAGGTGTGTAGAGGGAGGTGTTAGAAGAGGAGATGAGGAGGGGTAGCTCACATGATCAGAGTGGGGCTACTGGAGGGTTGGGAACAGGGGGGAGAGAAGGGCTGGTGGAGGGGGGCAGGTCACAGGAGGGCTGAGGGCAGTGAGAAGGGCAGGAGTCAGGACAGCAGAGAAGGGTGAGGAGTTTGGGGGCAGCAGGCACCAGGGGAGCTGATGGAGCAAGGGGAGGAGACATAGCAGCAGAGAGAAGGCAAAAGTTTATAAAATATTTATTAATAACTTGGGTGCCACAGTGGCACATCCAAACAAGCCACATGAACTCAGTACAGGTGCACAACACAAAATCCATTCTGCTCATGGGAGGAAACTCTTAGGCTATGTCTACACTGGCGGCTTCTTGTGCAACAACAACTTGCGCAAGGGTTCTCGTGCAAGAAGTCTTGCGCAAGAACACGTCCACACTGCCATGTGAGAGCTGTGCTTTTGCGCAAGAGCATCTATGGCAGTGTGGACGCTCTCTTGAGCAAGAAATCTCCAATGGCCATTTTAGCCATAGGGGTTTCTTGCGCAAGAAATCCTTGCTGAGCATCCACACTGCCCTCTTGCTCAAGACGGCTTACACCTGTTAGAAAAGGGTGTAGGTCTTGTGCAAGATGCCCTCTCTTACCACGCCGTACTGTAAATTTCCTTGTGCAAGAGCAGGCGGGCAGTGTGGCTGCTCTGTGGGTTCTTGCGCAAGAACGGCTGTACTTGCTCAAGAAGCTGCGAGTGTAGACATAGCCTTAGAGGGAACACTTCCCCCAGCCTCTCTGCCCCTGAGTTAATGTCACACACGTTGGGTTAATGCAATTGCAGGATAGTTGCATGAGGGGGGTTTGGTGGGGGCCAGACTAATCCCTGTTGGTAGAAGGATGGTGGAAAAAGTCCTTCGAGAGGGGTGACATGACACCTTTTACTTCTGGTCATGTGTCCATCTTGCCCCGAGCGTGTTACTTCCAGAGGCCTGGTTAATGGGGGTCGGGGTGTGTGGCTAATGGGGGTCAGGGCGTGGTTAATGGGGGTCAGGGGATGTGGCTAATTGGGGTTGGGGGCGTAGTTAACGGGGGTCAGGGGGTGTGGCTAATGGGGCACCACCAAAAATTACACAAATCTGCCGCCCCTGCCGGCCCCGGAGGAGGAGTGCGTCGGCTGCCTGCGCCACAGGAGGTGTGAGTTTAGCGCAGGGTTTTCCTGTGCCGCGGGGGTGTGTGTGTGTGTGTGTGTGTGTGTTGGCGGGGAATTTTTTGTGCTTTTTTTTTTTCCTCAATTAAAAAAATTCCTGGGCCCCCCCGTTGAAACTTTTGTGCGCTTTTTTTTTTGCTCAACCAAAATTGCTGCAGGGCCCCGTCGAAATTGTTTGACTCGGGCCCCGCACTTCCTAAAGGTAGCAACAAGCACAAGGTTACACACTGTTACACATTGCCTGTTGCTGCTATGTCAGAAAAGTAATTGTGGATGAAGAAAAACAAGCCCTTTAACTTTGTCTCATGCCCATCCCTCTCTTGCTCACCTGCTGTCTTCTATGAATCACAGACATTACGGGTAGAAAAGACCTGCTAGTTATTCCCAGAGTGAGACCTGGTACAGGGCTGAGTACATTATTGGTGCTTAATAATAATCCAGTCCATTTTGCATCAAGCAAAGCGTGTGCCTGGAAGAATTTAAATAACTCCCAATTTATCTTCCTAATGCAGACTAAGCAGCACTGGGTGCTGCATTATAAGAGAAAGTTCCACTCTGTTGTGTTAGCGGCTTCCTCCCCCCCTGCCACTCCCACCCAGGTTATGCCGACCACATAAGGCCAAAGTCTGAAGGTCAGGCAATGAGATGTTTATTGGGGTTAGTTTCAAGCAAGCATATCCATAGCTCTCATGCTGCAGAGCTTTACCCATGTGCCCATTCCCACCTCCTCCAAATATACCTCCAGTGTATGTCTCTGGTCCTGTCTCTTACATTCATGGTCATATTCCATTTTGGAGGGTGTGAATTCAGTGGTTTGGTAACACCTCTTTTGTATCCTATTCCCATGGGAGGGATAAGGAGTGAGGTTCTGTCCTGGCCACGGTTAGGCTTTTCTTTGTCTTTTAGTTTGTCCTATACCCTTCTTCCCCCCTGCCCTTGCCCGTGCTAAGGGTGTGTCTACATTGCGCCTCTAGCCTTATTGCATGCCTCATTTCGAGCTTATTTTGAAATAGAGTGCTATTCCAACAAATCCCTTAATCCTTGTGGAATGAGGTTTACAGGGATGTTGGAATACCATGTCCATTATTTTGAAATGTAGAAACTCAGAAAATGCTATTTTGGGATACCCGAAGTATCCCAAAATAGCACCGCAGTGTAGACTTACCCTAACTGGCTGCCGCTTGACCTTGGTTTGAGAGAGGAGCCAAGCAGCCTTCCAATGTATGCTTATGTTATTTCACTTTCACAGTATCCAATAACACTTTAGCTCTGCTCTTTTTCTTTCTCACTGTACTAACAAACCCATCTGGCAGAAGCAGCACACTGTGTCTTTGTTCATTGTTTACAGATATTAATAACAACATCAGAGTATCAAAAATCAAATTCCCAAATTTTATCTCCGGCTAACAAACTGGCTTATATACACCAATAGCAGACCAGGTGTGATGCATCAAAGGTAGGTGGGTTTCTTAGAGGTTATGGGCCAGAGCCACAGCTGGTGTACTTTGACATAGCTCCATTTTAGGAGAGAAGTGACAGCGTGCCTGAGGCAATAGTGGAGCAGTAAAACATACCCTATCATGGCTCATTGCTGTATTCCATGTGTCTCTATTGGCCACATTATTTGCAGTATCTCATAATATTCGGGACCAATTCATGAGCTGTTATAAATTAGCATCATGTCAGTGAGTCAAATTCTCTTCTCAGATACACGGGTGTGACTCAGTGGTGTAGTAAGAGGGTGGAAATAAGGGGATTATCACCAATGTTCCCTGTAAAATGTGCACTTGTGCAGCCTGTCAGGAGAGATTCAAATGCTGCACAGCTTATTAGCAGAGTGCCCACACCTGGGTTTTTTGTTTCTACATTCGCACATGCCTCACTGTACATAAAAATTTATTCTGCACACGGATGGAAAAAATCCACACTTGGATGGAAGAAATTAGAGGGGACATTGATTATCACAATCCCTTGCCTTGAATGTAGCTGTGCTAATTTACTAACGGAAGAGCTGAAATTCTGCATTTAAAGCTAAAATCTTGATCATTCTTTGCAGTGGAAGAGAAATCTAGTGGAAAACAACTTGCCAATTTATTGTACTAGGGAAGCAGGATTCCCAAATGTAACAGGTTCCCTGGGTGCAACCTGGAACTGGGATACTGCTGAGCTGTCTGTCTTACCAGCCTGGGCTCCTGCTTACACTGTGATGCTATAGGAAGTTGCAAACCAGGTACTGCACTTGTACACACACCCAAGTGGGTTACATGAATGCTTTCATCAGCCACTCATGAACCAACAATAGAGCGGCTCCAGCCAATTCCCCACAGCTCCCCAGCATAGGACCTCAGAAGTGTAGTGTCTTCCTGGGTCAGAAGCCTGACCAATGTAAGTTTATTTCCCTAATTGGCCCCTCCCTGCCTCAGTGTGGAGAGGACATGCATCAACTCTTCTTCCTGAGCACATTTCCCAAGCACTTCAACCGAAACATGTTTTAGGTAAAATATAAAACAGATTTATTAACTATCGAGAGAGATTTTAATTGATTGTAAATAGTAAAGATACAGATCAAAGTTGGTCACCTAAGAAATGAAAGTAGCATCACAATCGGAGTTCTATAAACTAGACAGATTTGGATCAAGTGTGTGTCACCCTGATGGTGTAGTTCCTTCATACACAGGCTGGGCCTCCTGTTTTCTACCTATGACCACCTGCCCAGTTCAGTCTTTGTTCTCCAGGTGTGTTTCCCAATGGTTTGTTGAGAGGAGCGAGGACAAATGATGTTGTTATTTCCATTCTTTTGTTAAGTTCTTCCAGCATGCTGGAAAGATCTTTTGCTATGACACGAGTCAAGCGCTGTCTATTGTCTACGAGGTCCCTCTGAGAAGTCTTCATTGTATACAGATTCTGCGACAGCCCTTGGTTGTGTGGATTCCATTTAATGGGACATAAACACTGTCTAGCTCAGTGGTCCCCAACACGGTGCCCGTGGGTGCCATGGCGCCCGCCGGGGCATTTATGTGCACCCGCCGAGTGACCAGGGCCAGCCCAAGCCATTCTTGCACCCCGGGCACATGGCGCATACGTGGCCCCGCCCCCGGGCGTGTGGTGCATGCACGGCCCCTGCCCCTGGGCGCCCAGCAGCTCCAAAAGGTTGGGGACCACTGGTCTAGCTTGTCCATTTTTGTACTAAAAGACTGGTTGTGGGTGTTCCCAACCTTACAACATATTTCAGTAAGATACATGTGTAATTTTTAGGAAACACTACGGGTGCATCTAGACTGGCAAGATTTTGCGCAAAAGCAGTTGCTTTTTCGCGCAAAAACTTGCCGCCTGTCTACACTGGCCGCGAGAATTTGCGCAAGAACACTGACTTTGTAATGTACAAAATCAGTGCTTCTTGCGCAAATACTTTGATGCTCCCGCTCAGGCATAAGCCCTCTTGCGCAAGAATACTTGCGCAAGAGGGCCAGTGTAGACAGGAACGTTAATTTCTTGCGCAAGAAAGCCCGATGGCTAAAATGGCCATCGGAGCTTTCTTGCGCAAGAGAGCGTCTACACTGGCACGGATGCTTTTGTGGAAAGGCACATGCCAGTCTAGACGCTCTCTTGCGCAAATACTTTTAATGGAAAAAACTTTTCCGTTAAAAGTATTTGCGTGAAATCATGCCAGTCTAGACGCAGCCTACATGTTTTTAGATCTGTCAGAGTTAAGGAATTCACTTTGTGGGATTTTTAAGTCTCTAGTCTCTGTTAAGTTCTGGGTCCAATCCTGCAAGCTGCTGGGTGACCTGAATGACTGCCAAAGTGGACAAACCCCCCTCATTTATCACACCAGAGAGCCAGCCACATTGTGGGTATAACCCTCACACAGAGCATGTCTTCTGGCTCTGAGAATGAAGTAAAGAAACACAATTACCAAAGAATATACATTAGATTCAATAAGTGCATTATACAAACACCTCCTCCCCCCCATTAGCAACCAGGATCCATTCCATTCAGAGACAGAGTTGTTTAGAATTTCTGTTTAAGTATACGGTGTAGATCTCTTGATAGCACCAACACAAGCTGGGCTTCTAGAACCAGATTCTTCTGTAAGACTAATCACTGGAGTGGGGCAAGGAGACAAAATGTACGTTGGATATTCCTTAAGCGTGAAATAAAATCAGGAAAGGATCCTTTCTATTATTCATCCCGAAATGGAAATTGAGGGTGCCCCAAAAATCTAGAAAATAAAGGTAACATTTATGAAGCAAGATTACCAGGGTAGCCGAGTGGAAAATGCAGGCATCTCAAAGAGCAGACATGTGACACTTTCTACCAGTCCCAAGGTTTTCTATAGGCCCCTTACTGCACCGTTTGAGCACATGCTCTAGTCAGCGTATTGTGTCTATTGAAATGACATTACATTTCTGCAGAGTTTTTAACTAATACCTGTGTTCATTTGGCTGTTGAGGCTCAGAGAACACATGACTGAATGCGACATACCTGCAGTGGTGCTGGAATTATTTTTAGGGTGAGGATGCTCCATTGTGTCCTCTCCAACCTTTTCATACCTTGTCATGTCAGGCTGGGATCACACCTACAGTTGCCAACTCTCCTGAACTGGATGACACTGCCGCTAATAGCGTCTGGTCCATTTGGTCCGGGAGAGTTGACAACCCAGCCACAGCTGGTGGCAGCTGTGGAGCCCCGGCCTGGTGGCAGGACTCAGAGTGGCAGCGCAGCCTCCAGAGCTGCTGGCCTGGACCCCATGGACGTTGGGCTGCAGAATCTGTGGGGAGGGTGGGTGGCAGGACCCTAAGGGGTGCTGAAGCTTTCAGGGCCAGCAGGACCCTGGATGGGCCACCCAGAGGCCAGGACATGGGGTTAGTGGAGTAAGTGGTGGGGCCCTGGGTGCGAGGAAGCCGGGTAGAAACCTGGCAGTGCTGCAATATACCCTACACCTTAGTTATGCATAGGTGCAGGAAGCAATCTGTAATTGCCGAGAACAGAAGCTTGTCATGAGAGCTGATTATTCCTAGTAAACACTGAAGTTAGAACAAATAATACTGGACTGTGATGAAGATGGAAAATTATCTTTAAAATGCACATAGGCCCAGCCTATAAAGTTGAGATCCAGGTCTGGATCCAAAATCTGGCTGTGTTTTAGTTTACCCCATTCCAGTCATAAAGGACATCCAGATAAAAGAATATTTAAGACTCAAATATCTGCAGAGATCAGGACTGTTAGGCACAGTGGCACAGTACAGAGCTGAGGAGTGGGGGGAGGATGTATCCTCAAGGAGAAGTTTGTAACTCTGATCCTTGGGCTAATCCCCAAGATGCTCTCTGCTGGCTGGGGATTGCTGGAGCACCGCAGCACTCTGGCCACACCCTCTCCCCAGAAACACCTTCGGCGTATCCCTGTATGCCATGGCTCTGGAGAGTACTGCAAAGGACCTGGCTCCATTGGGCTTTGCACTGCCAGGGATATCCCTATGCAGATGCCACTGGAACAGAACACAGGGCCGAGAGGGGGACTCTGGACTGATTCCAGATTTCCAGCTCAGGCCCATCTCTACTTTAAAACACCGGAAATCCTTATAACCATTAGGAGGGTTAGACAATGACCTAGGGATACAAGGGAAGTTGTGGTTTTCCCTTCAAACTGGGAAAATTCAAGGCTAGGCTAGATAACCAACTACTAGGAACATTTTGGGATACTGGGCCAAATAAGAGCAGCATTTGAGCTACTGCAATCACTCCTACCACACTCTCCAGGGTTGAATAAATGACCTCCGAGGTCCATTTCGCTGCCACTGTGGAGGTCTCAGACATTGGTGCATCTCAGTTCCTCCTATTCTCTGTGTCTGGCCCATAATTTTTTAGTCTCCTGTAGGCTTGAATGCTTGGGTCTGGCTTTGGTGTTGGATTCAGTGTGGGGGTTTTAGGTGGTGTTGGCAGCCTGGCATATACAGGACATCAGACTTAGGGTACATCTACACAGCAGGGCTAACGCTGAAATAAGCTACGCAACTTGAGCTACATCAATTGCATAGCTTAGGTTGAAATAGCTTATTTCAGCTTTTGGCGCTGTCTACACAGCAGGAAGTCCAAGAAAGAGCACTCTTCTTCCGACTGCCCTTACTCCTCGTAAAATGTGGGTTATAGGAGTTGGAGTGAGATCTCCTCCAGTTCGACATTATTTTGACATTATGTCGAAATAACTGTTGTAGTGTGGACGTGGACTGTGTTATTTTGGAATAACACTTTTGTGCCGCGGGCACTTCATTTCCCTTTGTCGTCCTGCCTCATCTACATGGCTCCGTCGACGGAGCCATGTAGTCTAGACACGCCCCCTTTGTCAGCACAGGGTCAGTACATCACAAAACCTTATTTCTTTGTGGGTAACCACTGCTGGATTTCTCCTGCCACTCCACAGAGTTTGAAAATAAATACAAAGTATTATAACTTACTGTTCTAACAGCACATAAGGACGATTTTTGTTCATCCCATCAATGGTTTTCATGTCCTCCTCAGAGAGCTGGAAATCAAAAACCTGACAAAAGACAGGATTAAACACTGGGTTACTCTTGCAGGATACACGTGCATTCATGGATGCACAAGCCTCACGTCAAGCCTAAAGGAAATGAAAGATGTGCATTAGTCTGGGCCTGCTCTTTCCACTGTAGATTAGGTATTTCAGAAGTGAAAGGAATGTATATGTGTAACTGCTGTGATTTTCTTTTCTGTGCATTTCACCCAGGCCCACCAATGGGAGGAAGCACAGAGGACAGTTGCCCCAGGGCCCAGTGGTTCAAGTGAATGCAGGGCACTGGCTGCTACCACAGTATCAGAGCTAGAGCTCTGGGCCCCTTTGAATCACCTCCATAGTGCCACAGCGCTACTCTGTGTGGCTCTGAGAGCTGGGGGGTGATGCACCATGGTCCAGGCAGCGCTAAGGGCTGGCTGCCTCTAGTTCTGCCCCTTCCATGGCATGGAGCTGTCCCCCCCGCTTTGCTCCAGAGCCAGGGGTGACCATCGGCCCCACTGATCACCTTTAAACTTCAAGCAATCTGCAGTCTGCAATGATAGCTGCCATTTTGGGAAGTAAAGGGCATGTCACAGAGGAGCTACACACCGTGCTCTCTCCTTTTGTTCTTTCCCTTAATCTAGTATTAGTCAGTCAGTCTGTTCTTGTATGGAATGATGTTTAAGATACTGGGCTAAAATGGGTGGGGTAGAACAGAGCAGAATTTAGGGATGGTCTGTGGCAGGAAAGGTGCCCACTTATATTGAAAGTTCATTTGTCTTTCCAAAGCTCAGAGATGGCTTTTATTCCAATCTGATAGCAAGAGCAGATTTAGCTATTTTGGGAAAGGGCTCCATAAATCAGTTGCTCCCTCAAAATTTTGCCTGTGGAAGTGACAAGAAAGTCATCGTGTTTTTTTCTCCCCATTATTTGTTCTCTAGGGGATACTAAGTTACACCGTTCAAATATTAAAGTGGCAAAAGCTTTCTCTAAGAATAGAGAACCTGCTTGAGAACTGCACTACACAATAGTTGCTAGTTCTCGGGCAGGATCCTGCAATACCACACTGTACAAGGGCACAACATCAATGGCATCTCATTTAAATCCACACATAGGGAGGTGTCCCCCCTCATTCACTTCTCTCACTAATTTACCTGGAAGTTTTCTTCAATACGCTCTCTGGTGAAGCTCTTAAAGAGGACCACGATACCGCGCTGCAACTGGTAGCGGAGGGCTACTAGAGCAGGACTTCGGTTGTTTTTTTTGGCAACTGCACCCAATACTGGGTCCTCTAGCAGAACTGGGGCACTTTGATCTATCCTACAAGGGAAACAAACAAACAGGGAACATTTCTAGGATCAGGAATACAGTCACCTCTGCCTACTGAGGACAATGCCGGTACAATCTGAAGACAACATTCTAGGTCTTTTCCAGCTCTTCTTTTTACTGAGGTATTTCCCCTCCCTCCAACCCATTATTGAGGTTTGAAAACCTGGGAGCTCAACCAAGTTTCTTTCCTTACCAATTCTTGTCTCTCTGAGTTCCCAGAACACTATAAGCTTCAAGGAGGATACTGTTGGATTTGCAGAAGGCCAGCAGCTTGCTTTGGTTGAGGTAAGGGTGACATTCAACCTGAAGAAATCATTCACCAACCCAAAATTGAGATTTCAGATCATATGAGAAGCAGCAGTCAGACAAAAGAAACAGCAGATGTTATGTCAACAGGAAAGAGAAAATATTATACTACCACATTACAATTCAGCTAAATATAGTATCTTTAAAATACAGCCTGGCAGTGCAAATGAGCATGGAATGTAATTTTGCTGTTAACAAATCTCAAGAACAGTTTTGCTAGTAGAGGACAGTGAAGCCCATAGATGTTGTGTGAGGGCTGACTTCATAAGGATTTATAAACTGAGGGCCAAATCCTCCTTTCCTTACTCACGCGTGTAGTCCCACTGATACTTTATTAAATATTCTACACTTCACATTTGGCCTATAGTGTATTTTCACACAGCTGGGATATGGATCAAAATCTTGGCCTGGACTAACACTGCCTTTACAGCAATGGCCATTTGTTCCAGAGAGAATTACTAATCAATGTTCTAGAGGTGTGTCCAGGACCAATTGAAACAATAGTTTTGTACGAGATGACTCTCTACGTTCTTATTTTTAATGACTGATGACTTCCTCTACAGTGGTCTCTTGGTCTAAAATTTCTCATACTTCATCTCATCTCACAAGTGATTTTTTTGGGGGAGAGAATGGATAAGAAATTGAAACAAAAATATTTCAGTAATTTTTGAGTTATCCAGATATGAAAGCACTAACATTTAGAGTAACAATTTCAGAATTTAGTTTCCACCTATATATTATCCTCTATGCAGAATTTGTGCTAGCCTAATTTTGAAAAAAAATAGTTGAAACGCAAAATTACTTTCAACAACGGACTATTCTATGTACATCCTGTGTTATTTTGCTTATCATATACAAGTCAATTCTTTCCCTTTTTTCAGCAGGTACAGAATGCATCTGGGTATCTACATGAAGGGTAGGCAAGTGGATTGGAAAACAACGTGGTCCATCTGAATCACCTCTCTCTGGGCCTAGTGACAGAAAGCCACATTTCTGAGAATGCGTTTGGATAACCTGGGAACAAAACATCCTCTCATTCCAAGCTGAAAAAGGCTGGTGCTCTGAAAGTCCATTCTCATAGCAGGGGAATGAAGCAGCAGGAAAGGCTCTTGAGACCTACAAATACGTTACTGGTCTCTCTTCCTCCTGCTCATCTAAGTCCTGGTCTCCACTACTGGGTGAATCGATGCACTGGTGGGGATCAATTTAGGGGGTGTAGTGAAGGGATCTAAATCGAATGCTGAACGTGCTCCCCGAGACTCTGGTACTTCACCAGAACAAGACACGTAAGGTAAATGGATGGAAGAGTTTCTCCCATAGACCTAACATGATGTAGATACTCACAGTATCTTGATTCCAGCTATGTTAGTTATGTACAGTAGACTTCCGATAATCCGGAACCTATGGGACCTAGGTGGTGCCGGATTATCAGATATGCCGGACTATCAGGAGGTACTATAAAATGGTTATATATATACTGTATACATTATATACTGTATATAAAGTGTTCTTAACCCTTTTTATTGTACATACTGTATACAGTATACTGTAATGTTTTAGTTTTTTTAAGCCTTTTTTACCCTTTTTGCTCAGTTCAGCTGCTGCTGCTGTTACCTTGTGACTCATTTTTTGCCGAAGCTCACTCACTAGGCTCTTGCCATTTTGATGCCCGACTATCAGGAGTGCCGGACTATTGGATGCCGGACTATTGGAGTTTTACTGTAGCTAGAGTTGCATAACTTAGATTGACTTTAGCCCATAGCGTAGACTTCCCTTCGGACACTGTTTCCTTTATGGTATTTTCTACTTCATCCTTTTCTGATTTGCTTAAGTTTTTCATTAATTCAATGATGGACACAAAAAAAGCCTTTGTTCCAAGCTACATGGAACTATGGGCTTTTTTGGAATTTGAACCTGAATGTATGTTTGATAATGGCCTCTGTCTTTAACATCAGCTGGTCCCAACATTCACAGATTCTGAGGAGTTCAATATGAGGGTCTGTCTGTTGTGGGTTGTTTCTATCTGAAGGGAAGCAATAAGCAAGCTTTTCTTTTAATTTAAAAAAGAAAGGCTGGACATGAACTCCTGCTAAGAAAGAAATGCTTTTGCTTCCTTTGAGCATTGAGTTTTCCCCTTCATTAAGGAAACTCTTCACTGACTACAAGTTACAAATTTTGTCTAATTGAACACTTTTAGGTCTCCATCCTATGGATAGAGTTTTACCTGGTTGAGAACAGGTTTGTACTTGAGCCCGGGTTTGTTCAGGATCATTTCCAGCTGTCTGATGTTGAAGTTGGACACCCCGATCGACTTCACCAAGCCTGCGTCTTTACATGCCTCCATGGCCTTGGAAAAACAACAATGGCCAGTTCCATTATCACAAGACTTGAAAAAATTATGCTCAAAATGATTCCACCAAAATGTTATTACATATGGGAGGGGAAGTTTGATTTGTTCTAGAACAAAACTCTGAATTAGAGACAGTCATTTTTCAGCTGCTCAGTTAGGCATCAGTTCTCTGTTCAGTCCCCTGTGCAATCAATTCATCTTTTCACACAAAAGGAAGTAGATAATTTGGCCAGTGTCCCAGTCACTTTCTCTCTTATTTGGCCCTTGCATATACAGAACCCCAAAAACATAGTGATACCCAGTCTCTGCTAGTAAGCAATATAGAAATAAGGATACCACAAAAGTTTGGGAACCAGTTTAAGAGCTTAAGAGTTTTATAGCAGAAAAACTGAGAATCAAAAGAGGAATCCATACGAAATACTGAAAGAAATGGATGGAGCAGTGGTCACCATTAAAATGTCTGTTTTTACTGAGTAGCAATGCTGTGGTATCTGAGATACATGTATTTCCCTGTCCTGATAATAGACAATGACTGCAGAGACTCAGATCAGAAGCAGTGCTATGATAACAATGATACTAAAGCCAAATATTTACAATTAATATAAACAACTTACTAGAGTCCACTGAAGGGAGGGCACATTACAGGCAAAGTTTTAGCTTTTTTCCTTTTGAATGAGGGAGTTAAGAAAATGGGGTGTAACTGATTTAGATGTTGTTAAGAAAATCTGTTGCTGAATCACAAGAAGGAGCATTGCTGATTGTTGCTGCAGGGCTAACTGGCACAAAAAGCATCTAGAACTTATTTGTGTCACTGAAGCTGGAAACGATAATGCTCAATACACACAAGTAGCAGGTCTGTTAAGTGTGAAGGTGTCATTTGTATATAGTTACTTGTTGGTGTGAATCTGCGCATTATCGATAGGCTGTTCAACAACATATTCTACTAAATGTCTCAGCATTCCATCTACTTAACAATTACAGTCTCCTTAGCCATCTAAAAAGATCACATCTAAAAAGCAGACAGAATTGTGAACACTTGCCAGGTAACAATCACCTGGCTGACTAAGGAAACTGGATGTGATATTGATTAATAGCATGTTGTTCATATCACTCACCTCCCAAGTTTGACACAGATCTACAACATCAAAAATACATTTTCTGTTTTCATCCTTTGGTAATGGCTCTGTCCCAGGCTTAAAAACAAAACAAAAAAAAATCCCTTTTGGTTGCGATGTTTTTTTACAAGTGGATTGTAATTATTTTGTGGAAGCAAAGAAGGACTTGTAACCAGGAGGAGCTAGGAAGGGAAGGTGTTGAATTCTATAGCTGGATAAATGTAATAGAATGGTTTTAGCTAAACCACTTGGCTTCCCACACACTAAACAATCATGGATGAGAGAGTGAAAGCTGGATCATTGTCTAGTCACCAAGAATTTTCCTACCAGTAACACCAAAAAGGTATGGTATTTAAACATCCTATTAACTTTCTCTTATTTAAATCCCTAAGGGTACGTCTACACTAGTCCCCTAGTTGGAACTAGGGAGGCTAATGAAGCGCGGGATTTAAATATCCCACGCTTCATTAGCATGTTCCCGGGCAGTCGCCATTTTGGAAATTGACTAGCCCAGAGTAACTGCCCGCGTCTACACGCGGCAGTGAAACGGGAGTTCGAAGTAAACCCCTTAACTCGAATTAGCTGTTACTCATCGTGGAATTAGGTTTAACAGCTAATTTGAGTTAAGGGGTTTACTTCGGACTCCTGTTTCACTGCCGTGTGTAGACATGGGCAGTTACTCCGGGCTAGTCAATTTCCAAAATGGCGACCGCCCGGGAACATGCTAATGAAGCGTGGGATATTTAAATCCCGCGTTTCATTTGCAATTTTGGTCACCCTCATTAGCCTCCCTAGTTCGAACTAGGGGACTAGTGTAGACGTACCCCTAGGGAATACTCCAGTAGCTCCAGAACAAGACTTAAGTCACCCACATTAAAACAGTAACAGAAAATATGGAAATGGCAGAAGAGCTAAATACTTTTTTTTCAGTTTTCACTGAACAGGCTAGTATGACTGGATATCTACCCTAATGAATACCAGTGAAAAGGAGGTGGGGTATGAGGCTAAAATAGGGAAAGAACAAATCTATATTTACTTAAACAAGTCAGATGTCTTCAGTTACCAAGGCCTAGAATCCTAGAATACTCAAGGGGTTGACTAAGCAATATCTTTGCCAGTGGCGATTATCTTCTAGAAGTCATGGAAGATGGAGAGAAACTTCCAGGGAACTTCCTAAATATCATGGCAAATAAGCACTGGACTAGGAAGTTGTGGACTCTCCCTTGCTGGAGATTTAAGTTGCAGAGGGGGAGCCGTGTTACATAAGAACATAAGAATGGCCGTACTGGGTCAGACCAAAGGTCCATCTAGCCCAGTAGCCTGTCCTCTGACAGTGGCCAGCACCAGGTGCCCCAGAGGGGGTAGACCGAAGACAATGATCAAGCCCAGAGATATTACAGATAAAACATAAGTGGCATTTTCTTTGACCAAGATAAAGAAGCTTGAAGAAATGACCTTTTTGTTTCAGTTTGCATAAAGTGAAGAAGTTATAGTCTGTTATTAAAACAGACACAAGATCACAGTAACCCAAAATTAGATGTATAAGTTACTAGTGAATTTTCAGAGTAACTAAAGACAGTCTTTGATCATTAAATGTATATTTGAATTTAGAGAGTTTCTGAGATATGTTGTAAATTTGTCAGTACACACAGACACACTCTCTATTTTTGTAGCATATTGTGGACCCAGGTAGCATTTGATATTTTAATAGTAAGGATTAAAAGTAGAAACTACACATTTAATATATTTTGATTATCAATGAGGTATAACATGGGTTTTTCCAAAGAAATTTTGAATGAAAGAGTGTGCCTCATGCGCTAGTTTCTTTTTTGTCTGATGCCTTCCACTTAAACACACATCATAAGCTGTTTCAGTAGGTTAGTTATGCAACTAGATTGGGGTGGGCAATAAGAGGGCGGAGGTTTTTCAGGGTTAACCCCTGGTGGTCCGTTGCCAATATATTTATCTGCACAGCCACAGGTACTGGTGATCTCAACTCCCGTTGGCTGTGGATTGCTGTTCTCGAACAATGGGAACATTGGGAAGCAGTGCGGACTAGGACACTACCATAAATTAGCATATATAACCCACGCACATGTATTACCCGCACCCATGCATAACCCGTGGTTTTTCCTGATTGTGTAAAAACCACAAGATGGTTTATTAAGTGATGAGCTTTCGTGGGCCAGACCCAATTCCTCAGATCAAATTGTGGAAGAAAATTGGCATGACCATACATATTGGCATGACCATATATATGGCATGAAAATTGGCATGACCATAAGCCACACTCAGGATTTTGTCAAAACTGAGTTGGGACTTTGAATGCTTGGTTTGGCAGGATTACATACCTTTCAGTAGTTGTAACAAAGGTAGCTATTAGAACATTTTGGTGAGAACTGAGATTTGATGAACCCCTGTTGATTCTTGATGACCATATATATGGTCACGCCAATTTTCTTCCACAATTTGATCTGAGGCAGTGGGTCTGGCCCATGAAAGCTCATCACCTAATAAACCATCTTGTTAGTCTTTAAAGTGCTGCATAGTCCTGTCTTTTGTTATGGGCTGTGGACATACTACCAAAAACATTTCCCTCTATATCTGTGTTAAAGAAATATTTACCTTGAGAGACATGGGGTTGTGGATAATGAAGAGATCAAGGTATTCAAACTGAAGTTTCTTCAGTGATTGTTCCAGGCAGCTTCGGACAAGTTCAGGCCGGTGAAAGGTACTCCAAAGCTGTAATGATTCAAAAACAACTGTTCTTTCTATAAAAGTCCTCTCTCTTTCTCTGTTTTCTGTAAAAGCCACTTTTCTAATATAGCTTAGCCATGGCATACCACTGGTTTTGCCTTTTTCATAGAAGGGTCATGCTATAAGGTGGTTGTGTGCAAGGATGCTCATCAGAGTGAGCCGTGAACGTTTCCTGAAGCAGTAGGATGAAGGGTGGAAATGTAGCTAAGATGTCAAAAGCACTTTGTCTGTACAGGAATCCTACAGGAGGCTTCTCTTAGGGTTAATATCTTTCTGGTTACATTTGTTATTAAGAGTCACCGTGTTTACGTGACTTTTCTAGGAGCTAGCGTAGACTGAAGAGCGGTTTTAGCTTTGCTTTTACACATGTAAACATGAGCCTTGTGCTCAAACCTGTAATTTATAGAACAGTTTCCCAAGTCTGTGAATACTACTCCCTTAAAGGTATTTTTTAATATTGGCCCCAAGTAGGTCACAACATTCTTCATAGACAATTAGCTCAGGAAGCAATATGATAAAAAAAATGGTAAGAAGCCCCTCTTACCTTTCCTGTGTAAAAGATGTCCTCTCTTTTGACTGTTCCATCAGCAATCTTTTCGTGAACGGCTTGCCCAACCTCCTCCTCAGTCCCATAGATAAAAGCTCCATCAATGTGGCGGAAGCCAACTTCAATAGCCACCTTTGTTGCCTCCTTACATTTACTTTTTTGAACCTATCAGTTAAGAAGATGTAGTGCCAAGTGGGTTAGGGATATTTTATGACAGTCGGCTAGAGCATTGATGTCCACGAGAAAGACTCCAAAATGGAATTTTTAGATCTCTTCACATTTAGAACCTGCAGATGTCACCCAAGCTCACCTGAAGAAGTGTTAGTCTCTAAAGGTGTGTCTAGTCTACAGGGTTTTGTTGACAAAAGTGGACTTTTGTCGACAAAACTATACCTGCGTCTACACTGCCGCTGAGTTCTGTCGACATAACATTGACAGAACCAGCAGTTTTGTCGACGGCGGTAAACCTCATTCTATGAGGAATAACATCTTTTGTTGACAGAGTTCACTGTCATGACGACACAGCGGCTTGCTTTGTCGACAGAACTGGATGTGGTCTAGACGCTCTTTGTCAACAGAAGCTTTGTTGGCAGTATCTGTCGACAAAACTTCTGTCGACAAAAGCCTGTAGTCTAGACGTACCCTAAGGTGCCACAGGACTACTCATGGTTTTTAAAGTTACAGACACAAACAGCTTCCCCTTGGAGACCTTAGTCAGTCTAAACTCTCCCTGAGTCTTGGACAGGAATAAAGAGTGAAAACTTAGCAAGGACTTTAGAATTTAATCACTTGCCCTTTTTAGCACCTTTCATGTGAGAACCCCACTATGACTTTACAAACTCTTTGAGTAAATTTTTCCAAAGCAGCTCCATTTCCAAAAGACTTTCAACAAGATGCAGGCTTCTAAGTCCCTTGGGTGCTTTTGAAAATTTTACCCTTATGAACTAGACACAGCAAGGTAGTTCAGGGATTATCATTTTATAAAACTGGAGAAACTAAAACACAAAGAGTCAGGTAAGATGCCCAACGTCGCACAGTGACTCAAGAACAGAACCAGATTTTCTGACTCCAAGTCCCCTGCTATAACCACTAGACTAGTATCCTCCACAGTGGGGTCAGCAGGTAGCAGGACTGTTGAAATGGGAGAAAAGGGAAATCACTGATTTCCCTTTCCTTAGTGTAATTCAATGAGAAGTGTCGCAGAGCAGGTCCTTTTGACCACGGCCTCACACGCGCATTGCCCATTCTGCCACACAAAGGCCCCTCACAGAAAATGTAGGCTGCTGACACACTCTGAGAGCATAACTTGTAAGTGCACAATGCAGCTTTCTGTGAACGGAATTTAACCTTGTAGGCACCTAAGAACAGGGAGGTGAGCATGAAAAGATAGAGCACAGCTGGAAGAGATAGTTAAGACTCTCTTGACCGGTCCTTGAAGGTAGGGAGGTAGGCATAGGGAGATAAGACGCAACTGCCATGCACACTGACCATGCCCACACCCGGCACTGTCCACGGGGCCATCAGGCGGGCATCATGAAAAATCCTATAGGGCAATATTGCACATTACCTCATTACCAGCCTATCAGGCCCGGCCAGGGAACAGACCCTAATAAGGTACCGGACATCAGGTTATGTTATAAAACTCCCTCAACCCCTTCGTTCAGGGAGGTTCCGTGTATTGAGGGCACGTGTCTTTTTGCCCGGCTGAAGGACTGATCACTCTGAGGCTGCCTCCCCACCCTTCAAGTCAAAGATAGGGGTGCGCGAGTTTGAGCATGCTCCAAGTTCTAGTGTGTCTTTACGCTGTTATCGTTGCTGGATTTATAAGTATTGCTTAAATATATTAGTTATTGGTTTAGTTAATAGTTGAATCGTGATAATTTCACTGTGTAATTCTGCAGAGTGTAACTGAGTTCTATTAACCTCACTGTGTAAATTGTATAATCTTGCGTTGTGTAGTGGTGTTGTATTTAGGCCAAGTATAAATGTTAGAAATAGAAACCCAGGAGTTGTTAAGTTGTAGAGGTAGATTAATGACTAACTCCACCAGCTGCCTAAAATAACCATAGAGGGGCTGGCTGTGGACGGAGTTTTTATTATCATTATATTGGCTTTGTTTTTGTATTTTTTGCTTGCATGCTGTACTGCCTTAAGCGAATTAGAGATAGTGATTTAATATAATCGAATTATAATCACAAAGTTTGTAATCAGTTAAGTGCAGTTTGGTTCAGTTTTTCCCTCCTGTAAAAGCACTAGGCAATTACTTGTGAAAAACTCATTTTAAGTCATTTGGTTTTAATAAAAGAATCATTTTGCTTAATAAAAAATCATTTGTTTCACCATCATCCAGTAGTTTTCACTGGGTAGTTGGCTTTAACCCCTGGAGGCTCCCATCACATCACTGAACCAAGTTACGACAAGAAGCACTACACGGGCTGACAGTAACTTACTTCTCTTTAAAGGAAATTGGTTTTCATTTAGCTCAGGTTGGGACTAAAATGAATTGGCAGAGGGACATGGGCAGAAAACTGAAAACAGGAGTGCTGTGGGTCAGGGCTAAGGTGCATAAGTAGTTACATGGTGGCTCTGGACAAGAAGAACTGGGTTTTGGAGGTCAGCATAGAGGTGGATTGACAGAAGCTAGTGGGGGTTCAAGGTGGCCAGGTGTGCTGTGGATGAGGCATTTTGGCAGCTCTGGGTCACAGAATCATGCATCAATACCATATTCACTTTTAAATAATAAAAAATGATGATATTCTTACATTTTCATATAGAATGATGATCATCTTATGTTTTTATACTAATATCAACTTCATTCTAGATCCCAAAGCACTTTTCAGACATTGTCAATTTTATAAATTAGATATACTGGGATCTCATTTTGCAGCCCTTTTGGGAGTGATAGAGTCAATGGTTATACCAGTGCCCAGCAGCGTTAAACAGGTTAAGGACAAAGAAATCTAAGAAAACTTTACTTACTGCATCAGGGGAATAGGTTCCAAATCCCACTGCAGGAATTTTGTTCCCATCGTTCATCTTAATACAAAGGTCTTTGTCAAGTTCCATCTCTTGCAGGTTTCCTTGACTCTTTGCTGAAGGCTGAAACTTTGCAGCACTGCTGTATGAGCCTGTGAGACCATCAGAAAGAAAACAGCTGCATGAAGTTTCAATTTATATGCATGTTCAGGGGTGTGTACAAGGAATAGCAGCCAAGTTAGAGGCAGCAGGCATAAGGGAGGGAGGGGAAAAGAATGCAAATTCAGCATGATAATGCAAAATAAAAAAACACAATATTATCATTAAATGAGTTCAAAGATCATTCTTGCTACTCAAACTTTATTGACTTAATATATCTTTCATGTCACACAGCATGTAATGCTCTCCTTTGAAATTCACAGTGACTCTATAATTAAGAGCTAAGCATTTCCAGCAAAATATAACTAATAAAGCTATTATAACCTTTAACAAAATATTTTAGAACTAATGCTTATCACACATGTGACTAGATTTTCCAACTCATCAGACGAAAATAAAAAATATTCCATGTAAAAATAGTGCAAGAGAATTGCCTACTGTTTATTTGTTTCTATGAATTATAAATTTGAGAAACTCTGATCTGATCTGCTTGCTCTAAGACGAGTGATAAGAAACTTTGGTGTCAAAATAAAAAAAAACAGCTGCATTACAGAGACCTTTGCTTACCCCTTGAAATAATCTAGCACAGGAATGGGCAAACTTTTTGGCCTGAGGGCCACATCTCTGTATGGAAATTATAGGGCAAGCCATGTATGCTCATGAGCTTGGAAGGGGGGTGAGGACTTTGGCTGTGGGCACAGACTCTTGTATGGGGTCAAAAATAAGGAGTTCAGGGTGCGGGAGGGGGCACCAGGCTGGGGCAGGAGGTTGGGATGTGGGAGGAGGCCAGGGCTCCAGTTGCAGATGTGGGCTGTAGGGCGGGGCTAGAGATGAGGAGTTAGGGGTGCAGGATGGTGTGCCAGGCTGGGACCAAGAGATTCAGAGGGTGGGATTCAGAGGGTGGGATGGGGATTCAGGGCAGGGAGTTGTGATATGTGGGGTGTGAGGGCTCCGGCTGAGGGCGTGGGCTCTGTGGTGGGGCTGGGGATGAGGAGTGTGGGGTACACCACTGTTACAGTCTACCAGACTTCCTTGGGCCTCACCATGATGAGATTCAAGGGTCAGAGTCAAAACAGCACCCCTTGACTGCAGGGTAGTATGCTTCAGTGGCCAGAGTCAATACAGTGGCCCTCGTATACAAGGCACTATGGCCTAGTAGGCAGACTTGGGATCCGCCACTGTGTGTGTGTGTGTTGATGGTTGGAATAAAGGGACCCAGGCTCACCCAGCTCCACTGGATTCCGACCAGTGCTCTCTGTAAGCTGTGAGGTTGTGTAGCCACTCAGGAAGGATTTAAATGCTGCCCACTTGATTAGCACAGTGCTCACAGGTACGTTGTTTGTTGCTACTGGTGGTGTGCATTTGAACATGCCCCAGCACACGTAAAAATTTATTCTGCACCTGAGTGGAAAAATCCGCACATGGATGGAAAAAATTAGCGGAAACATTGGTTCCAACCAGGGCTGGATTAAGGGGTGGGGGGGGGGGGGGCTAGCCGGGCAGCTGTCCGGGACGCCAACCTATGAGGGGCGCCTGATGGCAGCTGTAAGGGGCGCCATGCGCCCGGCCACACGCAATCCAGCGCCACACGCCCGATTACAGCTGTAAGGTGCGCAGTGCACCAGGGGGCGGGGCCGCGTATGCGCTGTGCGCCCGGGGCCGGAGCCGCGCATGCGTCACGCGCCTGCTGCCTGGGGCGCAAGAATGGCTCGAGCCGGCCCTGGTTCCAACACAGGGACCTAACAGTAGCATAGTGGTCTGCCACTGGAATCCAACTGAAACATGCTGACCTTACACGGGTGGGAGATACCACTCACACACCCTCCCTGGGTCACTTCCTAAGGAGTTTGCTGAAGCTGCAGTCATAAGAACATAAGAACATACGAACATAAGGGCAATGTCCACAGGGCATTGGGATTTCTGGGCTCTTTGGTATGGGTAACATCCTGGGTCTCCAATGGCAACTGGTCTTGGCATCTCCAGCTCTCACAGGCAAAGGCTATAATGGAGGCTCCAGTTCAGGAGCTGTTAAGTGTCCTTCCTCCTTGGTAGTCAGCTCAGACTAAGCGGGGCTGTTCTCCCTTGTACTAGTGCAGCATTTAGAGCATGCCCAGCATTGTCTGAGGGGCAGGATGAACCCTTTCCCGCCTAGTGCAGGGTACGCACACTCCATCCTGGAGCCTCAGTCAAAGGTATTTTTACATTTACAGTGAATGTAACAGTTCACATAGGTTCCTAGATACCTACCTCCCAGTTTCCAAAGAGACTTTTAGTATGTCCACTGACCATCCTTCAAATATATTTTCTAATCACCATCCCTGCAAACTCCATCAGGACTCAGAGTCAAAGTGGATTTTTCTCAACTCATACATGCATCAACAATAATATATCAAAAGTTATATAGAATCATAGAATCATAGAATACCAGGACTGGAAGGGACCTCGAGAGGTCATCGAGTCCAGTCCCCTGCCCTCATGGCAGGACCAAATACTGTCTAGACCATCTCTGATAGACATTTATCTAACCTACTCTTAAATATCTCCACAGATGGAGATTCCACAACTTCCCATGGCAATTTATTCCAGTGTTTGACTACCCTGACAGTTAGGAACTTTTTCCTAATGTCCAACCTGAACCTCCCTTGCTGCAGTTTAAGCCCATTGCTTCTTGTTCTATCCTCAGAGACCAAGATGAACAAGTTTTCTCCCTCCTCCTTATGACACCCTTTTAGATATCTGAAAACTGCTATGTCCCCCCTCAATCTTCTCTTTTCTAAACTAAACAAACCAATTCCTTCAGCCTTCCCTCATAGGTCATGTTCTCTAGACCTTTAATCATTCTCGTTGCTCTTCTCTGGACCCTCTCCAATTTCTCCACATCTTTCTTGAAATGCGGTGCCCAGAAGTGAACACAATACTCCAACTGAGGCCTAACCAGCGCAGAGTAGAGCGGAAGAATGACTTCTCGTGTCTTGCTCACAACACACCTGTTAATGCATCCCAGAATCATGTTTGCTTTCTTTGCAACAGCATCACACTGCTGACTCATATTCAACTTGTGGTCCACTATAACCCCTAGATCCCTTTCTGCCGTACTCCTTCCCAGACCGTCGCTTCCCATTCTGTATATATAAATATTATAAAAATATAATATTGGTTTTACTTAAACCTCAGCTGTCCCATTGTCTGGAAATTATGTTGTCACTGAAACATGAGCTACCTCATTGCTATCAATGGAATAGCAAGGGTGTAGCTGACAGGAACTCATTAGAAAAAACCTATTGAACTTTCACTGACACAGCTGTGCTGGCTTCACATCATGAAATTAGCATGGTTCAGAGGCAGATCTGTTATGGGTGAAGAAGCCATATGAACACAGTCACATATCAACTGTAAATTGATACTTCTACAATAGCCCAATTACCAGTGTGTTTTGCAAGAATTCTATCCCCTTCTAAATATTTAACAATTAAAATCTCCCTAGAACTATCACATGACTGAAACATCGGCACTCTGAGCACTTCCTCTGTGATAGCAACTTGGCAGACAAATTACAGTAATAGTTGTCGCGAGAACCACAGGTCCGATGATGCATACCCATGGGGGGAAGGACAGAACCAGGTGAACCGTTTTAGCAAATAAAAGATATTTATTTATGACAGTGATGAATTTATAGTATTGATTCTAAGATTTTTAATAGACCGTGTTAATAATGAATTTACAGTATTTATTATATTTATTCTATGATTTCTAGTTAAACGTGTCAGAAAATTAAGGATGGGAATGGCAAGGGGAAGAGTCTCTATTCTAAAAATATCCAGCTACACTAATTAAATAACAGTGATAACTACAAATTCTATGTACTACCCAAAACAACTACAACACTAAGCTTATACAACAAAGAAAATCAAATCATACATACCAACTTACACAGCACACGGAACATTTCAAAGATATCGGTTCGGTTGCGAAGGCCTTGGTTACGCCCGAGAGTTGGTGGAGGTGGCTGGTCGGTTGATCAGGCCGGCAGCGCTTTGGAGTATATGGGAAGGCACACGCACGGTGGTACGTGTGTTGCGAAGACCTCCTCGAGCGAACTGTGCGATGGGTATTTATCCCCAAATCTGCACATTGCTTTCCCGCGCTTGCATATTACCATATATGGCCCAATGGTCACCAAGTGGGGGTCTGTGTCCCAGGGGTTGGGCTGAAACTGTGCAGGTTTCATGAGACCAGGTAAGCCCTGCAGTTCTCACACCAAGGTGACGGGTGGGAGAGGCTGAGGCTATTTTCCCCTTTTCACAACTTCCCTTTTTCTAAAGGCAATGGTATGCAGGAAGGGTGCGGCCGGTTTCTCCCAAGGAGTACTGCAGCCCACTATAGCAAAAGCGGCCTGGCCAAACTTTTTACTGGGGGAGCAGTTTTTTTTCTAACAATAGTAAGTAACACTGTGTTCTTCATATTACTTACCTAAGCAGGACACATGTCTACAACATCAAAAACAAGCTGTATGTATTCATCCATTGGTAATAAATCTGCTCTATGATAAAAGAAAAGGAAAATTCCCTTCAGTCCTGCTATTTTACACAAGTGATTATCAAACATTTTGTGCCCAAGGAAGGAGCTGTAAGAGAGGGGTTTGAATTCAAATAATGCTGATACTAGGCTGAAGGGACTTCAGTCTGCATGAGAGCTATCAATGTGGACAATACTGAATATCAGAATAGCAAACATTTACTTACACTGTGAGCATGATATGAGATGTGACTCAAAGCTGCAATTTACAGCCTTGGTAGCAATGTTTCTTGGTTTCTGCCACTTCCTGCAAACTTAGTTCCTTATTCCTCCCAGGACAGTTTGGCTGTGTCTACACAACAGGGCTAACCTTGAAATAAGTTACGCAAATTGAGTTACGTCAATTGCGTAGTATAAATCGAAATAACTTAATTTGGCTTTTGGCGCTGTCTACGCAGCAGGAAGTCGAAGGAAGAACACGCTTCCTTCGACTTCCCTTACTCCTAACGAAATGAGGGTGACAGGAGTCGGAGTAAGAAGTCCTTCAGTTTGGCGTTATTTTGAAATAATGATTTGATGTTATTCCAAAATAACACTGCTGGGAAGACATACCCTAGATGTCCAGATACCCACAGTAATGGGCCACTGCCACTGGTGGGGTGGGAAGAGCAGCAGCTGCTGCTGGAACCTGGAGGGACAGTGGAGCACTCTGGGGAAGAGAGGTACTGGCAGCTCCCCTGTCCTGCCCTGAGCACAGCTCTGTCCCCCCCACCATGTTCTAGTCACCCCTCCCCACCCCCAGTGTGTGGCTCTCCCTCCCCAGTCCTGTCCCACTCCCATGCTCCTATTCTTCCAGGATAGTTACATTTTTCTGTGGGTGAATGGGCTCCTAGGAACAGTCATACTGAAAGAAACCAGTGGGCCATGTAGTTATGCTTCCAGAAGCAGCCTCTAGCAGCTGCTTCAGAGCAAGCTACAGGAAACCTCCAGATTGGGGGAGGGACACCACTGCAGGGCCGGCCTTAAGCCGATTCGGCCGAATCGGGCCCCACACCTAAGGGGGCCCCGCGCCCTGCACCCAGAAGTCGGCTCCCTCGGCTCGGCCGGCTGGGCTCCCGGCCCTTACCTGTGCACGTTGCCGGCTGCTGCTGCTGCCATGCAGGTGAGCAGGGAGATTTTGAAACTGCAAAGGCCGCGGCGGCGCACGCGGTTTGGCGTCTGGCCCTGCAGAAGGCAGAAGGTAGGGGAGGGGGAAACTAGGGGGAGGTGTGGGAGAGGAAGAGGCTTGTGTGGAGGGGGAAGAAAGGGGAAGGTATCAAGAGACAGGGGTGCAGGAGAGACAAATGCCAGGGGGCCAAGTGCAGACAATGAGGGAAAGGGCAGGAGGGGAGGTGTCAGTGGGAGGGGGCACAGGGTGATGCTGGGAGAGGAGAGGAGAGGGGAAGGGCATTGGGGCCTGTGGGGGGTGCTGGGAGAAGGCTTGAAAGAAGGGGTGGGTATGTGAAAGGTGGGGATGGAGCAAGGCACGTGTGAGGGCACAGGGGCATGAGGGGAATGGGGGCAGAGAGTGGTGAGGGATGGGCACCAGGAAAAGGGGCAGGGGCAGTGAGGGAAGGGGAGGCACCAGGAGGGTGCAGGGGTAAGGGAAGATGCAGGTGCCAGGGGATTCTGGGGTGAAGCAGAAGGGCAGACACCTGCAGGGGAGGGACCAGCACCAGAGGAGAGAGGCAGGGCAGGTGTGTAGAGGGAGGTGTTAGGAGAGGGGATGAGGAGGGGTAGCTCACATGATCAGAGTGGGGCTACTGCAGGAGTGGGCATAGGGGGGAGAGAAGGGCTGGTGGATGGGGGCAGGTCACAGGAGAGCTTAGGGCAGTGAGAAGGGCAGGAGTCAGGACAGCAGAGGAGGGTGAGGAGTTTGGGGGCAGCAGGTACCAGGAGAGATGATGGAGCAAGGAGAGGAGACAGGGCAGCAGAGAGAAAAGGGAAAGGTTTATAAAATATTTATTAATAACTTAGTATGCTGCCCACGGCCAGTTTGTCTGCCCCCGCGGTGCAGTTTGGGTTTATGTGGGGATCAACACGTGGCTGGCGAGTGGGAGCCAAAACAAAAAAGTAGTCAGTCTAATGATCTTCTGTTGATATGTTTTAGTAGTTAAATTCGTGGACTGTCATTGCTCATGAAAAATGCTGTCACATGGGTAAAAATCGGGTAAATATTGCATTTTATTAATATCAGCAGAACTGACTTAAATGGGGCCTGTGTGTTGTGTAGTCTTGCCTTAATCTTTGTATTCATGCCTGTCAGTGTAAGAGAAGCTATTTGTATATATTTGCTTGCATATGCAACCACACTTATGTTGAGGCCCTCAGCACGTTCTGTTAGTATCAGTGTGGCCCCTGGGGCTTCCAAAGTTGAGTTGCCCTAGCTCATCCCTGACAGGTGTCTGTCTAACCTGGTCTTAAATATCTGCAATTTAAGCCCATTGCTTCTCATCCTAACCTCAGAGGCCAAGCAGAACAATTTTTCTTCCTCCTCCTTATGATACTCTTTTAGATACTTGAAAGCTGCTCTCGTCCCTTTTCGGTCTTCTCTTTTCCAAGGTAAACAAGGCCAATTTCTTCAGCCTTGCCTCATATCTCATGTTCTCTAGACCTTTCATCATTTGTGTCGATCTTCTCTGGACTTTCTCCAGTTTCTTCACGTTTCCTGAAATGTGGCGCCCAGAACTGGACATGATGCTCCAGCTGGGGCCTAATGTAGATGGCTCATTCCCTGCTTAGGGGATGTGAGACTGGGTGGGTTAATTTCCAATCCTCCTGTTTATTCTTTTCCTAAGCCAGGAGGGCACAGTAGTTCTGATGGAGGTTGGAGAGGGGATGGAAGCCAGATCCAAAATCAATGAGCCCTGGGAAGTGGGCCCATTGAAAGGAGACTGGACCTGTGGATTCCTTGGGGGTCAGCAGCAAGGGCCTGCTTTGGGAAGCCCCCTCTTTGGAGGTGAATGTGGCAGCATTGAGACACCACCCAGAAGCAGGCGCCACAGACACTAACTGCAGATTCACGGGACGGGTCTCACAGATCTTGCACATGCATAAGAGGATAGATCTGCAGGAGGGGGGCAGTGGCGTAGTGAAGGGGCCGGAGGGGTCAGTTGCCCCTGGGAGAAAAATAATATAACATTTAGTTAAAAATAGATGTCACACGTTTTTAAAAGGAATACCATATCTCCTGCCTTTGGTCTATTTTTATCTCTTTAGGGCCCCAGTTCAAATTTTCAAAAGCACTTGAGTGACTAAAGTCATTTTTGAAAATTGGACTTGGAAATCTAAGCTCAGATTTTCAAAGGTAATTAAGCTCCTAAAGAGACAGTTGCTAACTCGGATCTTCAAAGATATCTATCTGATCTTTACACACCTTTGAAAATCTGGTCATAAGTAGTCAGTTCTGAACGTGAGATGTAGGAGCCCAGTCCTAATTCCTTCAGGCTTTTTTTTTTTTTTTTTAATTTGAACATTTATCTACAGTAATTCCCCTCCTTTCTCTTTCACTAGCCAATAAATGCATGGATCAAAATTATAGGTGCTTTGTGAATATGCTGACTTGAGAGTGGAAAGATTTCATATTGTCATGTATGATTCCTGGTAACCCATCTCAAATATGAAAAACTAGGTTGATACCTGTTCATATCAGGAGCTGGTGAATTCAGTTCACCATTTGCAGTATCTCATTAGGATGTTTAGTGGCGAAGATATTGTGTTTTTTTTTTAAATTTATTTATACTGTGGGCAAAGCATGGGCTCACAAGAATTCCTCCATTGTTTTACCATGAGTCTTAAAACATTTGGTGTTTTTCTAAAGGCCTGGAGTCAATTGATTATGTAGGAATCTCAGCTTTCATTTAAAAAAAGTTCTCTATACTTCTGGGCCTTACAGCTAAGGAGGAAAGCTTTAAAACATGAACCCTAAATACTCAAGAAACAAAAGGCCAATACAAATCCAACATGTTTTATTTTTAAAAAAATCTTATGATTTGTAGACCATTCTCATAACTTTGTGTAGGCGTTCCTTGTGATTTTTGGGTTGGCAATACTGCTCTTTGATTGGTGAATTAAGAGAGGTCTCTCCTTCAGTTTCCCTTTCCACCCTCCTTTTTGTCACAGGTCATCAGAGAATCATAGAGACAATGGAGAGTAGGGTGAGTCCATGACTATGGTTAATGACTGGTCAGGGTGACTAACTATTATCAGCCAGTGGTCTGAATGAGCTATCTACTGCCATCTGTTAATCAACTGTAGGAAAAGGCTTCACGAGCAGACCTTATTTATATAGACAACCTACTTTGCCACAGAGATCAGTAGACACAATTGCTGTGTCAAGGTGATCAATTTTGGCTCTTTTGGGTTGAAATTCACTTAAGACTTGGAGCTGGGAGAATGAAATGTTGTTATCCATATTGTACGATTAAAAGGTTAAAGACCTGAACTTAATATGACCTGGCTCAGGGTCTACCATAACTTGAACACTAAGCAGAGGATAGTGAGTCACATCTAACTGAAAGTCACAGAAGATGGAAACAGGTTTTATTGCTGGTGGTGTAGAGTCTATTTGGGAGTCCTCAATTATATCTGACACTTTACATCCAGTGTTTAAAGGCAGAGCTGACTAGAATCAATTGAGAGTCCTTGTCTTGTCTCAGTGATTGCTTGAGCAAAAATCATTGATAAAATCTTGTGTAGACTGACCTTGGACTCAACATGCAGGCAGTGTGTTGAAGGGCAGTGCAATGGTGGTGAGGTACCATATTACCTAGTGAAATCATTGGTACTGAAATCACTAAGGACTGGAATTTGACCACAGAACTGACACTTTCTTAACAAAGACTCCATTTTTGCTATTTAAAAAGTAAATCAATGTAACAAAAAACTGCAGTGTTCTCTGGTAACTTTTTAAAAATCAAACTTTAAACTTTATTGAAAAAATTGGATAGTTTGCAATTGAAAATATTTGGCCTACACTTAAGGCAACTGATTTAATTTTGTGTAAAATTTTGCATAATAAAGGATGGCATTTTTTTTTGAAAATGTTCAACTATATTGATATATATTTTGATCAGATCTACTTCTGATGTGATATTTGTGTGTGGTTGTGGTTTGTTGTGTGTGTGTGGTGTTTTTTTTTTTTTTTGCTTAACAAAAAATCCTGGGGGGAGAGTGGGGACTGCCAAAACGGTTCGAATCGGGTCCCGCACTTCCTAAAGCCGGCCCTGGACACAAGTGTTTTGCTTTTGAGGCTGCTGTCAGCCTCCATCACCATCCTATGCTCCAAAAAAGTAGGAAGAGGAAAGCTGGGATAAGTGAGGTCACCTAACCCTAATCTGCCCAGCAACAGGAGAGTTTATAAGGGGCGTTCACCCACTCCTCAGAGCTTTCTGCGACACCAGAGCGATAGATCGTATGTAACCCCCTTCAGGTAGCTGGGGCAGGCAGTTGGCTCGATAGGCTGCCAGAGACAGGTGCCTGGTTGCTTGCCTACCACTGAGGATCTCGAGCCAGAGAGAGTCTGGTACACTCCTCAATGGTGGAGCAACCCTGTTTCCTCACACCCAGTAGCGGTTGCTGGCACAGAGCATATTTGATTTCGGTCAGGGTAACAGCAGTAGGGTTAAGGCAGTTGGATTCCTCAAGGACACTCACATGCACACAACTGTCACTTGCCTCCTCGTTCACATACTGCACACACAGCAATGGGTGGGAAGTAAGGTGCAGAAGCAGAGGGAGGGGCAGGAGAGGATTAGGGGTTGGGAAGACTGGGTGGGAGGTAGGGTGGAAGAGTGAGGTGGGGTATGGGGTCTGGGCAGGAGGGGAGTGCAAGAGCAGGCAGGATATTGGGAGTGGGGGTCTGAGTGGGAGGTAGGGTGCAGGAACAGACAGGGGGGCAGGAGTATGCTGAGGGTGGGGGTTGGTCCTGGGCAAGAGGAAGGGTGCAGGAGCCAAACTGGGGGTTCAGGGTTTAAGTGGGAAGTAGGGTGCAAGAGAGGATGGAGGTGGAAGGGCTGGGTGGGAGGTGGGTGCAGGCTTGGGGTGAGGGGTGTGGGCAGGAGAGGTGCACAGGGGCAGGGTGAGGATGTGGGATCTGGGTGATGGGGGGTGCTTACTTGCACCACTTCCCGGGGACATACATGGCTTCATGTCCCCTGCCACTCTCAGACACCCGACTGCTCTTATTGGCCGCGATTACAGCCAATCGGCGCAGCAGGGGAAAAGCTTTGCTGAACTGCTGTTTCCCCAGCTAGGGGGAGCCCATGTGTCAGATCCAGCCCTGGCTTGCCTGACTTTGGCCCATGAGGCTTGGGACCCACCCCCTTCACAGGGGGGAACTGACACTTGCACTCTAGACCCATGGGGTGGATTTTGGAGCTGGAACACCTGCGCAGACTCCCTGATGTGGGGCCGGGGGGATCCACCCCACTGCCTCAGGGGCCAGATCCAGCCCTGGCTGTAGGTTACCTATCACTGATCTATATTGTTACCTACCAGCCCTGTGCTTTTGGGAGCCAGGGAGTGACATTCATGGAAAGCCATCCCCACCCTTCCCCTAAGCCTTGTTGGAATCAGACAAAGCAATGAAAAGGCCGGGGAAGACACACCTAAACTGCTTCAGACAAGGGTGATACAATTAAGGAAACATCCCAGCCTCATTTGCATTAAAGATGGAACAGAGGGACATCTCATTAGCATACAGAATGGAGAGCAGCTCTTCCAAGGCAGGAACCGCAGTGAACTATGGGATACCGAAAGCAGAGAAGCACTGCCTGATGGGAAATCTCTACTCCAGATGCTAATGAACCCAGGCCTGCTCACACCCAAATTAGTCATTAGCAGACCAATTCTAGTAACGATCCTATTGACATCTAAAATACTGAAACTGCCTAGTTGCATTGTGAGCTCGTTCAAGGACCATCACCCATAACCAGGGGTGATCAGTCTCGATTGTCTCGCCTCTTTCTCTTTGAACTATCCCTAGAAAAACGTCTATCCTTGCCCCAAGAAAAACTGTTCTGATACCTGGATTTAAACTGCATTAGTTCCATTGAGACCTCTTCATCTCCTGTCTGATCGTGCTGGGGGCTCTGTTCTGCTTGTCTCCTGCCCTCTGGACCCCCGGCTACCATCATCATCTGGCAACCCCGATCAGTGCCAGCTCCATGGAGTGGTGAGCTCTCTCTCTCTCTCTCTCTCCCTCCCATCAACTACCTCTCTAAGCATAGCCTCCTGACCCTGCCCTATGTTAACTGTTATATGGTTACCTAACATTTGTAATCAGTTTCAATTTAGATTTAATATTGTAACTTTTTTATATCTATTCACTACTCAGAAATAAATAACTTTCATTGTTAAGCTGGTTGCTTTCTCTCTTTCTTTCTCTTTCGCTCACTCTTCCTTAAGGGGTGTTATTTTGGCTTCCCCATTCGCTCTGCAACAATGCTTCTTGTACCCAAGCTAAAGATCCCTGTAGTGCCCAAAATCCTGTGGGGTTTGCTCATCGTGGGGTTTACCAGTGAATGACTGTGGTGTGAAAGTGGGGATAGGGAAGTGCTGAACCTGGGGGCGTATGAGGATGGCAGCTTAAAGTGCTGTTTAATCCAGCCCACTGAGTCCAAAGGTACACGAGGGTGCAGTGTGGCATTGCTGTTAAACCCAGCCAGCTGAGTCCAGGGACATATGAGGGGGTCAGCTTGTGAGTGCTGATTACACAGTCCTCTCAGACGTGCTCTGTTAGTGGGTGTGAGTGTCTGTGTGTGTTGCTAAGGTGGTAAGAACCCCATCCTGAGGAACCTAGTTCCTGCAGGAGAGCCAGTGGGAGGGGGAATTGGCAGCAGGGAGAATTCAGCTCCATATGAGAGCACAAGTAAGCACAAACAGCACACTGATAGAATTGTTAACCTCCGCCCAGTCCCATAAGAGTAACCCTGATAAATGAGCATACCCCAGAGTATTGGGCAAATCTGGTAACAAATTGGTGGAGAATGTGGGCAGCACGTGATCCTGATGACGGGGTACTTGTTGAGTAGTTGCTGCAGAGTGGGGAAACTGAGGCACAAGCCTGAGCCAGGGTTTTTTTTTCCCACTTTTCTCTTTCCTTTTTTTTGTTGTCTTTTAGTGAGCTGCTTCTATCATTTCTATAGACTACTTGGTAAAGTTCTGAGTAGTTGCTCCAGAGTGGGGAAACTGAGGCATCAGCCTGAGTCAGTTTTTTTCTTCTATCTTTTTTTTTTTTAGCCTTTTATTGAGCTCCTTCTATGATTCACATAGAATACTTGATAAAGTTCTGAACTATGCTTGGAAATATTGTAGAATTATTGTAGAGCTGTGCAAATAGGAATTAATGTGGTAAAAGTTCTGAATTGTGCTTGGAATTATTGTAGCTGAACTATGCTTGGAATTATTGTAGAGTTGTGCATTTAGGAATTAATGTGGAAAAAGTTCTGAATTGTGCTTGGAATTATTGTGGGACTGTGCAATTGAAAGTTAAAGATTGGGCTTGAAAGTAAATGTTTTAGAGTTATATTGACTGCAGGTAAAGATAACTAGTGAAATAAGGAAAGTAGAGATGTCTGAGAGAACCCCTTCGGCTGCTCGCTTGAGACAGGAGAAAACCAATAGGTTAGAGAGATGGGTAATGAGGAAGGGGAAATGTCCCTGGGAAAGCGGGTGCTTTAAGGGTGAGGATCCCCTGCTTGAAGCAAGTTTGAGCTTTGAACAATGCTGCACAACCATTAAACCACGAGGTAGTGCAAAAGATGCTGCTGCTGCATGGGCATTGTTTTATGCATGTCTGGACATGGCCGAAATGGTAAAGGGAAGGCAGGAACTGGAGCTGGAGAAAAAGCAGTTACAACAGTGTTTGGACAAATATGAGACTGAAGGATGTGAATTTATAGTAGAAAAGCTTAAAATGGTGACTTTACTTAGAAATATGCAAGAGGAAAGGGACAAGGCCAATATGGCTGCAGAACAGTACAGAAAAGAGTTGTCTCACACTAAAATGTTGTTAGAGGAAGCATGAGCAGCAACTCGCTTTCTAGCAGATGAAAACAAGGCAGCTAAGGCAGCAGCCAGCCATCAGAAGTGTGAGGCAGAGATCAGTAAACTACATGCCCAACTTAGTGCCCATAAGGGGGGTGGTAGCAGCTGTAAGGTTAAGAGAGGACTGTGATTGGGAACCCCCTACAAAAATAGAAATACTCCCTGATACTGAACCCCAAGCCCCATTTAACCCCCCAGTGGTCTCACAGGCACAATGTTGCCCCTGTTTCCACAAGGGAAGTTAAACACATAGTTGCAGGAGCTGACCTTCCCACAACAGAGCTAGTCACCAATGTAACAAGGTGGTCTCCTAGCCAGGCCAAGGCTATTGCTGAGAGGCTGGGACCACTGAACCGTGACACAGCTGTGGCATGGCTGGCTCACATTTGGCAAATGTACCCCTCTGCTGATGGCATGGACCTTACCCAATTGGCTCAGTTATGTGCTTCTTCTGGTGATGCAGATGCTCTGGACATAGGCATAGGTTCGTGGGAGCGGACGGCCCCTGGGCCCCGGGAATGGATGATAAGTGCTCTCAAAATATTACTGCCTGCTTCTTCCCTTAAAAAACTCTATATTCTGGAAGAGCAGAAACCTGGAGAGGCCCCTGAAGCTTACCTACTTCGCAAAAAGATGCTGGAAGCTCTCTCTGATTCATTGCCCCAGACAGAAGAGAATGGAATTATCACGTACCAGTATCAGGGACATGAATTGGTACAGAGCACATATGCAGGGCTAAATTCCCAGACAAAAATGACCATGGGGGCTGTGGATTTGGAACACCTCACATGGAATGAGCTAGTGGCAAAAATCAAACAGGTAGGAGATTTGTTAAGAGAGACTGGTGTCTTAAAAAAACAGATCAGCAAAAAGTCTAATTGTGAGCCTATTCAGGCTATTACTTTTGCAAATAATGGTCCTCATTCTGCCAATCGCACTCCCAGTGGTAGTCCCCCTACTTCCCACCGTATTGGGCAGGGCCGACCCAAGGAGACCCTTAGGAATGTGATCTGGATGGAGCTAGTAAAGTTAGGGGAAGACATGAGGAAATATGATCGCCAGCCCCTCAGCATTCTAATTAATGCTTTGTCTCAGGTTACGCGGAGAATAGAGTTGATGGAGGGAGCCCCACCTCGGCCCACTGCTCCAGTGAGGAGTGAGTCCCCAACACTCACTCCCTGTCAAAACCAGAATCCTGCCTCCTCTTCTGAGTGCAGGCTTTCGAGGGAGTCAGCTGATCAATAGGGGTGCCCTGTTCCCCATGGGCCTCCCCAGCTGATCGCAAGACTTCATTGTGACAGGTGGGGGAGACCAACTGTAAGGGCTACAGTGGGGAACCCAGGGACATTAGCCCAGCTGCTAGTGGACACAGGAGCCTCAGTAAACATTCTGAGTCCTCGGTGGATCTTGAGAGGGAGACCCACCACTAAACAGGCTCAGCTCAGTGGGTGTGGGGGAGAAATCCAGGAAGCACTCGTTTGGCAGGCTGGTCCCTTGCTAGTAGACAGACTACAGGGACAAATAGAATGCTGTGCTCAGGAGGGAAATGACATGGAAAGAACTGGAGACACTTGGGTGATTCACACAAAGGGGCATCAGAAAAATCCCTCAGAGGAAGCACACTGGAACAACAGAGCTGATGCCTTAGCCAAAGCTGCTGCTATCAGTGACCATACCAAAGACACAGACCAGGTGGAACAAACAGAGGCAGTAACTACTCAGGGAAAACCTTTAGGCCACGGAATAGATGCCTTAGAGTTAGGTACTTTTCAAGATGGGGATATAGAAATTCAGTCCTTAGCCGGGAAAAGGAAAGATCACACAGGAAAATCCAGGATGGAGCAGGTTGAAGATGTCTGGTGGGCAGAGGATGCAGGCAGTGAAAGGCACTGGATAGTCCCCAGCCAGATACAGGGGGACCTGATTCAATTTGTGCATGATCAAGGACATAAAGGGAAACAAGACAAAAAACTACACTGGGGAAAACCTCTGGATGTATGGGAATTAGGCCAACCAGTAATGTACAGAAAGTTTTCAGCAAAACAGCATTCTCTGACACACCCCCTTTGCATTATTGTGAATTGGGCTAGCCCCAGTGTTGACCAGGTAGAAATCCTGAATAGGAAAAATGGGAAACCCTGGCAGAAATGGTTTCATTCTTCACAAATCAGAGTGGAAAGATAAACCACCTGACCTGCAAGGAATAGCATAACTGTCTTCTCCATCCTGCCAGCCACCCTTCTTGACTAGCAAGAAGGAACAGCTTGGGGCTGTTAAAAAAATACATGTCGGCTAGGCTTGTCAGCGCCTACCCCGATGCTGAGGCAGGAACAGGCCAAAGAAGTACTGGACTTATTATGGCCATTCTTATATAGGTCACTATTTCATGTTCACTCTGTAATACTAATTCCCAATTCTCCCTGTATATACGGGGGGAGTGTGGAGTTTGTTCTCTCTTTTCTGCCCTTTCACAGATCCTGAACAAGAGCCATGACAGCCCACTGTTGCCCCAGCACTCTGCTGGCCCTAAGTATCTGGAGTCTGATGCTACCCAAGCTCTATGCTGGACCTGTGATCCCCCTGAACCTATGGAGGTGCCTGCCTGCTGAAATGGGAGCAACCCCCTGGCCCTGCAGTGTCACTATCAATTCCATGCTATTGGCAACTCCTCAGGGTGCTCCTGGGAAAGTATGGCCAATTGTACATAGGTTGCCACCGGATAGTCACTCAAGCTTTGCTATGAAACTAAGACCACACTAGACTCCATCCCCTTCTTCTGTAAGCCGTTGCGGTCTCAAAAGGGACGCTTTCCATCTGATGCCACTAATGACAGCCTTCCAGGTGGTGAAAGGTACTGAATAGTCCTGGTTTCTTCAGAAGTTTGGGTACCAGCCATGCCCTTGCATATCATCGTCACTGGCATCCAGACACCTCCATTACCCGCAGCGGAGCTGCAGCTGTCTCTAATCACACCCACCAGCAAGAATATCACACGGTCCCTTGTAAACTGGGAACCACTGAACTGGACTGTAGCGGGGCATGACCTGATTCAGCAAGGTCCCCCAAACTGGGTTGTGGAGACCAAGCATTGGAGGAACATGATTGTTTCTTCCCACAACTGGGAAATAAATCTCACTGTTCCTTTGATGTTATCTAGAAAGATGGGTTTGTTATTGTCTATATTGTTAAAGCATGTGTGCGTGTAAAAACAAGATTGTACTAATTACTTTTGTAATTATTGTACTATTGTATTAATTAATGGACATTGGATCCAACTCATGGTGCCTTACATTAATCGCCATTTCTGTGATATAACTACAATTGTTAGATGTAAGCACAATTATTAGCTGTGATAGCAAGTTTACCGTGCCTCTAGGGACTGCATTTCTAAGCCTACCCTGAGTTATACAAGAAGATCTCTCCCATTGCACTGGGAATGGGTCTCAATGCTATTAAGGTACTATTAAATCATCCCTCCTTACAACATAAGCTTCAGAAGCTCCAAACTCTGGAGATCTCTAGGCTAGCAGCTACAGTTGCAGACACAGGCCATCACTCCTGGGGGGAGGCATTGCTTGGGTGGAGCTGGTCTTTTAAATATTATGCTTCACCCCATTGTGGTGATCATTGGTTTCCAAATTATACTAGTAATTGGTCTGATTCTACTGGTTTGCTGGATCCAACGACTGATGCGACAGCTACAATGGATTGAAGACCAGACTCACTACCAAGGACTAAGGATGTGATGGGGATACTTGCTCAGTGCAAGCGCCCCATCAATGGGGGGACTTGTTACCTACCAGCCCTGTGCTTTTGGGAGCCAGGGAGTGACATTCATGGAAAGCCATCCCCACCCTTCCCCTAAGCCGTTGCTGGAATCAGACAAAGCAATGAAAAGGCCGGGGAAGACACACCTAAACTGCTTCAGACAAGGGTGATACAATTAAGGAAACATCCCAGCCTCATTTGCATTAAAGATGGAACAGAGGGACATCTCATTAGCATACAGAATGGAGAGCAGCTCTTCCAAGGCAGGAACCGCAGTGAACTATGGGATACCGAAAGCAGAGAAGCACTGCCTGATGGGAAATCTCTACTCCAGATGCTAATGAACCCAGGCCTGCTCACACCCAAATTAGTCATTATCAGACCAATTCTAGTAACGATCCTATTGACATCTAAAATACTGAAACTGCCTAGTTGCATTGTGAGCTCGTTCAAGGACCATCACCCATAACCAGGGGTGATCAGTCTCGATTGTCTCGCCTCTTTCTCTTGAACTATCCCTAGAAAAACGTCTATCCTTGCCCCAAGAAAAACTGTTCTGATACCTGGATTTAAACTGCATTAGTTCCATTGAGACCTCTTCATCTCCTGTCTGATCGTGCTGGGGGCTCTGTTCTGCTTGTCTCCTGCCCTCTGGACCCCCGGCTACCATCATCATCTGGCAACCCCGATCAGTGCCAGCTCCATGGAGTGGTGAGCTCTCTCTCTCTCTCTCTCTCCCTCCCATCAACTACCTCTCTAAGCATAGCCTCCTGACCCTGCCCTATGTTAACTGTTATATGGTTACCTAACATTTGTAATCAGTTTCAATTTAGATTTAATATTGTAACTGTTAGATTTAATATTGTAACTTTTTGATATCTATTCACTACTCAGAAATAAATAACTTTCATTGTTAAGCTGGTTGCTTCTCTCTCTTTCTTTCTCTTCGCTCACTCTTCCTTAAGGGGTGTTGTTTTGGCTTCCCATTCGCTCTGCAACAACGCTTCTTGTACCCAAGCTAAAGATCCCTGTAGTGCCCAAAATCCTGTGGGGTTTGCTCATCGTGGGGTTTACCAGTGAATGACTGTGGTGTGAAAGTGGGGATAGGGAAGTGCTGAACCTGGGGGCGTATGAGGATGGCAGCTTAAAGTGCTGTTTAATCCAGCCCACTGATTAGTTGATAAGGGGGGAAACTGCAGTACTGTGCTGCAGCTCTGCCTTTTAAATGTATTAAGAGGTTGGCAGCTCCCCCCACTATGCCTCTGCCTGGCCCCCTGCGGAGACAATGCTGGGAGGAACCGTCCTTTACTCTGGCTCCCTCCAGCACCAGTTCCTGCTCTCCCCCACTTGCTGCCTCTCTGTGATAGAGGCATCAAGGGCTGGGGGAAGTGACTAGTGGACTAGTCAACTAGTCACTTACATCCCTAAATCCTACTATGTGGTACCATAGTTGCCTTCCAAGTGATTACTAGAATAAATGTGTTCAGTTTACAACTGAAAAGATGTTTTCTGACTGATAGCCTCGAAAACTGACCTCCAAACTGAGAAGTAAGCTGTGTTCATTTCTTCTTGTGCGTCATCATCAGTAAAAGGGTTGCACAAGCCAAGTTCTGTTCTCTGTGAGGTCTGTACAGTCCCATTATCTTTAGCCTATAGCCCTATAGAATTTAGTAAGGATTAAAGTAATAAGTTTCTATAGAAATTAAATAGAGTTCCTTAAATAATCCCTCAAAACTTTTTGAATATAATAGAAATTGGTCACTTTTCAGAAACATTTTTAAACCACCTGAGACTTTATTAGAGAATTACATCTGTTTTATAGATTCTTTAAATTGATTTAAAAATTTTGCACAGCGATGGCCATTTTCTATTAAATAGGATATCATTTTCTATGGGATATCTCCATAAGGGAAAACGTACTTATTTTCACTACAGTAAGCAGAGCTGAGTTTCAATACACACAGAGAATATAGCTGAATAAGAAGGCGACCTTTTTATACAATCACTTTTTCATACTGGAATTTGCATTTTAAAATGTCATCCCTGAGTCAGACATGTTGAGGCATTTTCTCCTTCTGTTTTTAATACATGGGTTGCAAAAAGTAAGGCTACATCTAAACTGCAGAGCTATTTCAGGATACCTCCAGTATCCCGAAATAGCTAGACCACATCTTAAGAGCAAGCCCATTATATCGAAATATAATGGGCTCACTATTCCCGATGTCCCTGTAAACCTCATTCCACGAGAAGTAAGGGACGTTTCAGAATAATGGGTTATTTTGAAATTTGGTGCTATGTAGACAGCACCAAATTATGAAATAAGCTATTTCAAAATAAGATTCGCAATTTGCATTGCTCAAATTGCGTATCTTATTTCGAGCTATGGTGCAGTGTAGACACACCCTAAGTGTGAGGAGGCTGTAATGGTGGCTATTGAAGTTAACTACTGCCATATTGTTACCAGACTTGCCCAATACTCTGGGGTATGCTCATTTATCAGGGTTACTCTTATGGGACTGGGGGGAGGTTAACAATTCTATCAGTGTGCTGTTTGTGCTTACTTGTGCTCTCATATGGAGCTGAATTCTCCTGCTGCCAATTCCCCTCCCACTGGAGCTCTCCTGCAGGAACTAGATTCCTCAGGATGGGGTTCTACCACCTTAGCAACACACACAGACACTCACACCCACTAACAGAGCACATCCGAGAGGACTGCGTAATCAGCACTCACAAGCTGACCCCTCATATGTCCCTGGACTCAGCTGGCTGGGTTTAACAGCAATGTCACACTGCACCCTCATGTGCCTTTGGACACATACATTAGAGGCAGTTACAAGATGAACCATGGGAGCACTGATAGTCTGCACAGTGAGTCAAGGTCTCACATTCTTATTTTTCTGAGCCAATGAGAGTTCTGCCTGAACGTCTCAATAACTATGGAGTAAGGAGCTCAAGATTTGACTCATGCCGATTAACTGTGTGATGCATTTGAAAAAGAAGGGCCTTTACTTGCAATCCTACGTCACTCAGGAAACTGCACTGATGTCTGTGAGGGTTGATCAGCATGTGAGGGCTGCTTCAAAAAGTAAAGGGAGCAGTTGCTGATCCTGCAGCCAAATGTACATGAGTGAGTGTGAAGTCAAAGGGATTCTGCCTGGGCTCAAGAGCCAGCCTACACTGATCTGATTTCAAGAGCTGGCTCTTGCTGGGTTCTTTCGATTTACTTTCGAAAGAACGTGGCTGCAGTCTAGACGCAGGTGAAGTTTTTTTGAAAAAAGGCTATTTTTTTGAAAAAACCCTGTAGTCTAGACACACCCTGTATTCCACCCTTTGGTGTTTTTCCTCTCTCTGCTGCCACCCTTTACATGTTATAGGAAATAGTTCCATTCCTGGCATGCCACATTTTCCAGGCACAACCAAACCTTGATCTTGGTTTGAGTTATAGTAAGAAGAAGCCGAATACCAAATTTGGTGGTCCTAGCTCTAATGGTTTAGGAGGAGTTCTTAAACAAACAGACACACACACACACACACACTGTAAAATATATATATAGATCTCACACAACATGTGAGAGCGCGTCTGCTCTTCTGCAAAAAAAAAGTGGAAGAGCAGATCTGTTCCCTGGATGCAGTGGAGTTTTTCCGGGATACCTCTGGGTACGTCTAAACTACGTTTTTTTTCCAAAAGAGGATATGCAACTTCCGCAGGAATTTGCATCTCTTCTTCCAATCGCTTTTTTGAAAGCGGGTCTTTCGAAAGTGAAAGTAGTATGGATGTGGTTTTTTTCAGAAAAAAACCCTTTTCAAAAAACCATGTAAACCTCCTTTTTTTAGGAAGTGTTTTTTCCGAAAACGGTTTTTTTCCCGAAACGGGGGTTTTGCGCAAAAGGGAAGTGGCTACACTGCTTCTTTTTTGCGCAAAAACCCTTTACGCAAAAAGAAATGGCAGAAAATATGCCAATGAGATCACAACTTATGCTAATGAGTCCCTCATTAGCATATTTTCTGCTGAAAAAACTCGCAGTGTAGACGTAGCCTATGAGAATTTGTTCACTGCAGCTCCTGTTCACAACTGCAGCTGCTGCTTTTGGAGTCCATTCCACACCTGAATACCACTCACAGTGCTTGAAGGCATGTGTCCATGGCGCTCAGACCATTTTTAAAGCTTTAGTTCCTGCCCCACTGATTTTCACCCCCTTGGGGGGAGGGGGGGGATTTGAGCAATTTTGTGACATCTGCTTTCTCTGGGACATTCAAAAGGTTATACACCCCAGCCCCGGTCCAGTCACCTCCGTACTACACACCTCTACTTTATCCAGAGGCTGCTCCTGTCATTGAGGGTGAGGCTTACAAGTTAATCTGTTAAACATTCACATCCCTATTGTGAACATTTTCTTCTAATCAGACAGGCACTTCAAAATATAACACAACAGAGAACAAGCTGTGAACAAATACCTGGATGAATGAAGACAAACTATGTGGCCTCCTTTTCTTTCCAAATACCTCAGTAGAACAAACCCAGTATGGAACAATTGACAGGTAAGTGGGGAGAGAACTGGAGAAGCAGAGCAAGCAGCAGGTCAGGACTGAGGTGTGTTGCAGAATCAGTGACAGTGGGTAAAGTCCCACCGTCACTACCTAGACCAGTGCTTCCCAATTTTATTTGGCCACGGAACCCTTTTCAGCTTGAGAGAATTTCAAGGAACCCCTAGGGTTGCCAGGGTAAAATTTGTCGAGAAAAACAAAAAACCCGTCGCAGTTTGTCGAGCAAAAAAAAAAGGCCGAATCCGGCCGCGATTTGTCTTTGTCTCTCTCTCTTTAAGAGGGGGGAGAGGTGTTCCAGGTTCTCGCGGAACCCTTACTTTCGCTTCCCAGAACCCCAGGGTTCCGCAGAGCACCAATTGGGAAACACCGACCTACACCTTAGTGCTGTCAATTGCTCCTTTTCCTCCATAGCACCAAACTTCATGCAAGCAATAAAAATGTCCAGTTCTGGAAAAAATCTGCAAAAGGTGTTTAGGTATGAGATCTGATCACAGGAGTTCTGTGCCCAGCATTCATCTCCATGGCTGTATCTTTGTGGAAATCCAATGTCCTCCACTGAAGAATTGTTGCCAATCCTTTCTTGAAGCTTGAAATGTTGTTGCATTCCTGCATGAGCCAGCGAGCAAATGCACCTCCTGAGTGAATATTACTATTATTTACTGACACATGGGCTACGTCTAGACTACAGGCTTCTTTTCGGAATAAGCTTTCCTGGAAGAGATCTTCCAGAAAAGTTTATTTCAAAAGAGAGCATCCATATGCAAAAAGCGCAATGAAAAAGGGATGTGCTATTTCGAAAGTTAGCATCCACACTGATTGGACACTCTCTCACATTTAAGGCCACCCAGAACCAGTTCAGGTAGGGTATTAGGTCAGCAGTTGCTTCCGGGTACTGTTCCCTAAGGCTAACTGAGACTCATGCTTAAAGGGACCCCCCTGGACAGCCGTTTCTCAGACTCTTCTGCTTGTTTGCCTACCTCTCCGAAGGACAGCAAAGCATTTGCAGTGTGTGCGCTGGTTGCCCTGGTTCAGGACACCACAGCACTTCTTGCCATGGAGCTGGAGCTGCCTCTGGGCATGCGATGGCCCCACACTGCCATGCTGCAGTTTGTGCAGGCAGCCTTTATGGCCCTGTATGAGCTTGACTCAGGCAGAGGTTTTCAAGGATGAGCTCTGAGTGTGGGAGCAATGCTCTTGCAATCACATCCCACGGTAGAGAGACTCTTCTGGACGCTGGACACCAGTTCCGACTGGTGGGACTGGCTGGTGATAGAGTGGTGGGACGACCAGCAGTGGCTCCATAACTTCCACATGAGGAAGGAGACCTTCATGGAGCTGTGTGCCTGGCTTACCCCTGCCCTCCGTTGACACGACACCCAGATGCGACCTGCCATCCACCTGGAGAAGCGGGTCGCCATCGCTGTCTGGAACTGTCACCACTCCAGACAGTTACTGGTCTGTGGGCAACCAGTTCGGCGTGGGAAAGTCCACCGTCAGGGCTCCTCGTGGAGGTAAGGCACTCTTGAGCTGCAGTCCCTGGGGGGGGAGTACTTGAAAGGGGATGCTAGGGAAAGGGGGTTGGGAGTGCAGGGGTGGGTTGGAGGTGGGGAAAGCCCACTCCCGGGGGGGTTCTTCAGTCCCACCCTCACACAGCCCTGCTGGGGGGGTGGGAGGGGCGGGTTTCATAGGGGTGGCTCCTGGGGTGTTGGGGGGGGGGGAGGGCACCTTCCAAGGCCACAGGCACCCCCTTTGATTCTCTGTTTTGTGTGTTTGTTTGTCTCATTCTGCAAGTGGTGAGGGACATAAACACCATCCTGCTGTGCAGGGTCATCCGCCTGGGAGACCTGGATCCCATCGTGGCTGGATTTGCTGCCCTGGGCTTCCCCAACAGCGGGGGGTGGGAGGGGAATAGATGGAACCCACATCCCCATCCATGCCCCAGAACACTGTGCCACCCAGTATATCAACAGCAAGGGATATTTTCCCATGGTCCTGCAGGCCCTGGTCGACCACCACGGACAGTTCAGTGACAATTTCGTCAGCTGGTCAGGGAGGGCACACAATGCCCGTGTCTTCCGCAACTCCAGCCTGTACCAGAAGCTGGAGGCTGGCACTTTCTTCCCCGAGCGCAACATCAGGGTCGGAGACTTTGAGTTGCTACTGTGTATCGTGGGCTACGTGGTCTACCCCTTCATGCCATGGCTTATGAAACCATACACCAGCCACCTGGACCCAAGCAGGGATCATTTCAATGCCTGCCTGGGCAGGGCCCGCATCCAGGTGGAATGCGCCTTTGGGTGCTTGATGCCCTGTTCAGGTGCCTCCTGACCCGCCTCATTGTGAGGGAGCACAACATCATCCAGGTAGTGTCAGCCTTTTGTGTTCTCCACAACATTGTGGAGAGGAAGGGGGAGGCCTTCCTCCTGGGGTGGGGGGCAGAGGCTGGCTGGGAGGGTCGGGCCTTTGAGCAGCCGCACACAACTGCCATCCACCGGGCCCATCAATTGAGGGTGTGCATCCGCGAGGCCCGGAGGGAGAGTTTCTCTGAAGGACCCTAGTAACTCTTCCCAGGGCCTCCCCACTAGAGGCCTGTGCCTTGCCCCTCTCTGCCTTTCCCACAACAACCCCGCCCTTCCTTCCAACAACTCCCCTTCCCCGCAGACAAAATAAAAGCCACTGTTTGTTAAAAAATAACTGTTTGCTTTTTTATTTGGGATAAAAGTAACTGGGAAGGAGGGGCTGAGAACCTGGATATGGGGAGGTAGGAGGGTGGGGGAGAGAACCTGGATATGGGGAGGAGGGGTGAGAACAGGCTGGGCCTGAGGCTGGCGCGTCGTTTCGGTGGTAGTTCCACCTCTTGTCCAGGGACCTCGGCGACTTCGAGGGGGGGTGGTGAGTCCTGGGAGAACAGGGGGATAGGCAGGACAGGGGCTAGAGCAGGGTGAGGCATGGCAGGGGGGCAGGGTCAGGAGCAGGGAAGGCCATCATCTCCCAGATGGTGGCATAGACGTTGTGGCCCTGCTGCAGCAGCTCGGTTCATATCTGGGCCTGCCATTGTGCATCGTACCCGGACCTTCTGGCCAGGGTCTGCTGCATGTCCTGGAGGATGGACACGTGCTCCCTCATGAAGTCCTTATGGACCCTCTGGCACCTGTGGGTGTTCCAGGGCTGCCTCCCAGGGCTGCATGGCGCAGACTGGCACTGCATGTGAATCCACGTGCACGGACTGCAGTATGACGGCCAGGCTGTGAAGGCCAGCGACGATCGCACCACAGCCCCTCAGCGCCTGCAATCCCCACCCTGTGTATGTCAGAAAACTAAGAACACTCACTTGATGATCCCTCTCCGGCCTCAGAGCATGCCTGGGAGACATTCAGGCCCTGGGGTATTGGCTCCAGGGTAATGGTGCTGGCCGTTTCTTCATCCTCCTCCAGCTCTTTGTCCTCCTCCTCCTGGGCTGGGACTTCCGAATGACCACAGGCGTCTCCAGCCCCAAGTCCACCACCAGTGGTGTGGAAGGGGCTGTGCTGCCTCACAGGACGCAGTGCAGTTCTTTGAAGCAGGGACAGGAGTGGGGTCCTGTGCTGGAGCGAGAGCTGCGCTCCTTGGCCCTGGCGTAGCCCCGCTGGAACTCTTTCACCTTGCTTTGGACCTGCTCCAGAGTGCGATGGTGGCCCCTCGTGGCCAGGCTCTTGGCCATCTGGCTGTAGATGTCCGTATTGTGCTGTCTGGAGCGAGTTCCTGGAGGGTCTTCTCTTTGCCCTAAACCTCCAGGAAGGCCAGGATCTCTGCCCCAGACCAGGACAGCGCATGCCTTTTCCTGCCCCTGGCAGGCTCCTGGTAGCCCTGTGCATGCTCCCTGTGAGGGCCAGTGGGCTCTTGGGGGGCTTGTGGCTGGGACATAGTGCCCAGATGTGTGCAGCTCCCAGGGCCAGCTTCCTGCCTGGAGCCCTCTCCTGGGTGCCGGCAGCTTAAAGAGCTGCTGGAAGACAGGAACTATAGAGTTGTGATGAGTGTGGATGGGGTGGCCAGCAGGGCACCTGTGTTATTTCCTGGAGGCCTCTTTTTTTGAGAGAACTCCCTCTTCTGCATCCACACATGCCTTTTTCCAAAAAAGTTTTTTCGGAAAAAGCCTTATTCCTCGTAGAATGAGGTTTACTGCCATCGAAAAAAGCCCTTTATTATTTCGACTTTTTGTCAAAATAACGCTATTGCAGTGTTGATGCAACTATTGTTTTTCCGGAATAACAGCTGTTATTCTGGAAAAACGCTGCAGTGTAGATGTACCCATAGATAGAGACTGAAGGAGTAGCCAAGCCTTCAGCTGCAATCTCCTCAGGGATAACAAAACCCCCCCCACAACCCTCACACACCAGACTAGCTGGCGAATGTTCAGCATTGCTTAATATAAGGGTCAAAGATTAGTTGGTTTTTGTGATGCACATGCTCAGAGGGGCTGCGTGTGAGGGGCTAATATTTAATCCCACTACTGCTGGAAGAAGAGCTGAAAAGAGGCATTCAGGTCTCCTCTTTCCTAATGCTGCAAAGGGGGCAAACAACTCGCTTTGACATTCGCTCTCTCTTTGGCACTCAAGTGGTTCATCACATCACTGGGGAAATACAGCCCTAAGCTGGGACATTAACAAGCACATTCCCCAAGCCATCCTCTGGATAGCTTTCACTGGCAAAGGCAGGAATTCCAGGTTCGTATTCCAGGAATGGAGGAGAATAGTGTAGAGCCTGCCTCTCACACCAACCCCTTTCTGTTGGATTAAAGACCCAGAGTGGGGTAAAGTGGCCCTCAGAGACTTGGTTCTTCCTGGGTGAGGATTCCCCTGGCTCAGGCTCTGTGAGAGGCAGTGCTAGGCTGTCCTCTGAGCACCCCTCACTAGCGTGCTGTCAGGGCATGCAGGGAAGGGGAGCAGTGTGTAAGAGGCAGGGCTGTAGTCCATGGTGCTGTGATCCACCGAACAGCCCAAGGAGGCTGCTGTTTCTGGTTGAGGCCTCTAGAGTTGCCTAAAATACAGCAGCTTCAGGAGGTAGCTGAGTTAGTCTGTACAGGATAAACTTGAAAAACAACAAATGGTCTGGTAGCACTTTAAAGACTAACAAAACATGTAGATGCCACAGTCCACTTCTTGAAATGACTAGAGCAGGGGCGGCCCGTGCATATAGGCAGACTCGGCAGTCGGCTAGGATGCCGCGTTAAACGGGGTGCCCAATGATGACGCACCGCCGTTGAGGGCTTTGGATGCGGGGGCGCCGATCGCGCATTCTGCCTAGGGCTCCAGTTGCCGGCAGCTCGTCTCGGAGGTGGGGGCGCTGATCGCGCATTCTGCCTGGGGCGCCAGTTGCCGGCAGCTCGTTTCAGGCCGCCCCGGACCAGAGTGTTGGATGTCCAGGACCAAAATAAATAAGGGGAGAAGAAGGAAAAATGGGAGGGGGGGGAACAAGAAGAGGCAGCGGGTAAAAAATATCAAGGGGAAAGCAGAGCTGGAATGTAATAGGAAAAGCAAATAGTCTCTAAGTACCTAAAGACTGGATAGTCAAAAGAGACAGATAAGAACCATTAATTAGCAAACAACAAATAGGCAGGTAGCACTTAAAGACTAACAGAACATGTAGATGGTATCATGAGATTCTACATAGACAAAGAACCATGGTCGCCTTCATTGTTTGGTAGTTTGATAATGACCCAGCCATCCAGTATCTTTATTTAATCCATAGGTGTGAGAATCGAACGTGTGAATGTATTGGAGTTCCAGACCTTTTCTGTGTATTTGGTTTGTGCAATTGGTCTGTAACAAAATAGCTACTTGAGGATATATTAATGAATGCCCAGGAAGATTAAAGTGTTCCCCAACAGGTTAAAGTGCTCCCAAACAGATGGGCATTCATTAACAGATCTTCAAGTATCTGTTTTATAACAGACCAATTCCACAAGCCAAATACACAGGGAAGCTCTCTCCTGCACCCAAATTCTGTCCCAGACTCCACACACCCTCCATAGAAAAGTGCAGCTCTTAACCATCTATCAAAATCTTGGAGTGGCCCACATTAAAAATTATTGCCCATCCCTGCACTACACAGAGCCCATCAGCTGGTTCCTCCCAATGTGTCAGAGAGCAGCAGCAGCAGTCACTAGAGCAGATGGAAGAGGCCATTACCAGCATGAATGGCTCTGGTCTTGTTCCCCACTGGCAACAGAATTCCGGGAAAGCTGAGTGTGGTGCTGTGAGATCCAGTATTGCATGCTGGGAAATATAGTCTTGGAGTTTAGAAAACCCAAGAGGAAATCGGAAGCGTGAGTGTGTTTGTGTTAAAAGGGGTTAGGGGCTGTTGCTGCAGCAAATATTTCTGCAGCTTTGGGATTGAGGTTTTAACATGGACAGACTCCACCATTTTTCAAACCCGTTTAGTCAACCACACTTTGGAGGCCTATCGCACCTCTCACAGAGCATGGCTAACAGACTGTTCGTCTGCTGGCTCTGAGAATGAAGTAAAGAAACAACAATTATCAAAAAATAGAGACTAGACTCACTAAGTACCTTACACAGACACCTTTATTTTTTCCCAATTAGCCATCAAAAACCATTCCATTCAGAGACTGAGTTGTTTAGAATTTCTGTTTAAAATACAGGGTAGATCTCCTTATATCACCAGCAGAAGGAGGGTTTCCAGAACCGAGTGCTTCTCTAGGACTAATCACTGGAGTGGGGGTAAGGAGAAGAAATGCACGTCTGATTCCTTACATGTGAAATAAACTCAGGCACATTGAGAAGATTCTTTCTATTATTCATCTCTAAATGGAAACTGAGGGTGGTCCTCAAGCCTAAAAAAGAAAACATTTAACTATCCCCATGTAAGTGCATTACCAAGACATGTGAGTGCAAAACACGAATCTCAAGGAGCAGACATGCAATGCTATCCATCGACTCTAGAGGTTTCTTTAGGCCCCTCACAGTACTACCCAAGCACATCAGCGCTCTGATGTATAGGGTCTATTGAGATGACATTACAACAGTGTTTATAACTTATGCCTGTGTTCCCTTGGAAGCTAATAAAGCTCAAAGAATACATGACTGAATGGAGCACAACTGTCTGTAACTGCCTAGGGCAGAAGGCTGTTATGAGAGATTGTTATTCTCAGTAAACAGTGAATCTAGAACAAGTAATACTGGGCTGTGATGAAGCTGGGAAAATAGTTTTAAAAATGCACATAGGCCCAAACAGTAAAGCTGAGATCCTGCTCTGGATACAAATTTGGCTGTTTTCGTTTACCCCATTGCAGACATAAAGGCTGCCCAGATCAAAGTCTGTTTACTCTAGACCCAGATTTTTGCAAAGATCAGGGTTGCAAGGGTGCTGGGAGTTCAGCTGTCGGGTGCACCCAGTGGCTCTGCGCAGAGCTAGGGATCTATCCACAAAGGAGAAATGTGCAACTCTCTGATCCTTCAGCTAATTCCCAAGGTGCTCTCTGTTAGCTGGAGATTTCAGGAGTAATGCAGTGCTCTAGCCACCTGCATCCCCCGCCCCACCCCAGAGCTTGATTCACCAGCTGAACCTCCCCTACCATCACCCCAAAGCAGACAACCCTCCCAGCCTCCAGACCCTTCAGTTCCAGCCTGGAGCCCCCTCCTATGCCCCAAATACCTCATCCCTGGCCTTACCTCAGAGCCTGCATCCCAACTTGAGCCCTCACTCCCTCAAGGATCCCAGCCCACTGCCTCAGCCCAGAGCCCTCTCCAGTATGCATCACCAGTAGAAAGAAAACCTAGCTATGGGAGTCTGGTAATCAGCTGGGCAGCATTTTAATCTCTCCTGAGTGCCTGCTCCAGTGCTCAGCTGACAGGGAACACTGGTCCTCAAAGAAAATCTGCACAATAGTTTGAAAAGATGAATCTGGGATCTTAACTTTGCTAGTCAGTAAAAATCATGGACTGAAAAGAGACTCTGTTGTAATAATCCATAAAGCTACTCTATAAACTTCTAACAATCCCTCCTCCCTCCTCAGAGCTGCCTTCTCCTCCTTTCTCCTCCTCCTGCCCCCATACAACTGCAGGGGTGTTAACACGCCAGTGGGGATGTTAAATTCTGTTTAACTGGTAAAACATTTTGTTTAGCTGGTTAACCGATTAAAGGTAGGGAGGTGGGGGCCACTCTAGCTCGGCTGGTCTGAAGCGGTCCCCCTATCTGACGCTGGACTGGAGTGGGGCCCAAGCAGCCCCTGCTTGTGGGGCACAGGGGAGGTATTTCCTGCCATGGACAGAGGCTGCTGCAGAAGCTAGAGCACCCCTGTCCATGGTGGGCTATCTGTTGCAAGCAGGGAGCTGCTCCAGCCCCCACTGGTTAATTTTAATTAGAAAGCCTCATCTTAAGAGGAGACTTACCGGTTAACCAATTAAACATTCACATCTCTACAGGCCACTTCACCTGAATGGTCCTTTGAAATATGTGTTAACTGCTTATGCTAAAAAAAAATAAATCTGTTCCTTGTATTTAGCTGTGACTGTTTCCCAGCCACGAAGAGGAGAAATTATTGCCCACCCCCGACTTAGGATCATAGGTATTAGAACTGGAATGGAGTCCTAGAGCTTAAGGCTGGAAGGGACCACCAGAACTGTTAGTCTGATCTTCTGGATATTGCATGCTACCTTCACCACCCACCACCCTCTTGCTGAACCCAACAACCAAAACTAGACCAAAGCATCACAGCTCACAGGAGACTAGGGCACACAGTGGGTGAGGCAGTGTATTTTATTGGACCTGCCCCTGTTTTCAGCAAAATTTCCTCAGCTCCTATGCGCTGGAAACTGGCCAATGGGAGTTGGGGGATTTTGCTAGGGGTTGGGGACAGCAGGTGAAGCTGTCTCCTCCCCGCCCGGACTGTAGAGAAATTAGCAGGCTGCTGTGTAAAGCTGCAGCAGCTGCTGTGTAGTAAGAGTGCCAGGGAGCAGTGATGTAGCGCGGGAGAGGTGGGAGGGAGGGGCAGTTGCTGCCAGGTGCCATGCTAGGGAAGCACCAATTTAGTCCCTCTTTTCTCCCCCTGTCATCCCTTGGCATGCCTGCTCTGCCTCTGTCTGCTGGATCCTCCTCCCCGCCTCTCCGCCCCCAGCCCGACCCTCTTCCATCTCCACCAGCGGGTGAGTGGGTGCAGGGGCCCGACACCAAACTGGAGGAGGCAGAGGAAGATGCAGTACAAGCTCCCGCCTCTCCTCTCAGGGTCGGGCTAAGCTGATCACCAGGTTCAGGGCCCTGCTGCACAGTGGCGACGGGGGAGGGGAGCATGTAAATTTTGCTCCTGGGTGCTTAAAACCCTTGCAACACCTCAGCTGGCAAGATGCCTGCAGGCCAGATACGGCAGTTTGGCAGGCCAGATCTGGCCTGTTAGCCGCTACTTGCCCGCCCCTGTCCTAAGTACATCCGTTGTTATCACGAGGGTCAGTATACCAAAAAATCTGGTCGCTTTGTGACCACTGGAGCCTTTCCCCTGCCTCTCCAGAGAGCTCTAAAATACAAAGCATTGAGACTCACGGTGTTAACTTCAGGTAGGTAATGTTTCTGTTCATCCCATCAATGTTTTTCATGTCCTCTGCAGAGAGCTGGAAGTCAAAAACCTGAATAGAAGACAGCATTAAACGTTGGGTTATTCCTGAAGGGAATGGCTCTTTGAAGCATGAGTATGTGCATTTACAGATGCACAAGCCTCATATTAAGTGAAATGGAAATGAAAGATGTATATTAATCTGAGCCTGCTCTTTTCACTATATTTTAGATATTTCCAAGGTGAAGGGCATGCAGCTATGTAACTGCTGTGATTTCCTTTCTGTCAATTTCATCCTGAAACTTCTAGCAATAGTCTGCACATAATATAAAAGGTAGTCTGCAGAGGCAGCTATCACTTTGGGAAGTAAAGGGCATGTTACAGAGAAGACACGCTCTGTGCTCTCTTCTGGAGATGTTCTCTGTTTTCTTCTTTCCTTTAATCTAGAATCAGTCAGTTTGATATTGTACAGTTTGCTCCTTCGGTATGGGAAATAGAGCAAGAGATCCCATAGGAAGCTGATCTACCTAGGAAAACTGATCCTGGGCAAAAATGGGCACGGGAGGACAGAGCAAGGTTTGGGGAGAATCAGTTGTCTAGGCAAGAGGGATGAAAGCAGGAAAGGGGCACTCTCCCTCAGGAAGATCATCTGTCTTTTCAAAGCCCAGATGGGGCCCTTATCCAATTGGATGTCAAGAAGAGTGTCATAGTCATTCTGGGGAAGGGCTCCACAAATCAGTTGCTCCCTCATAATATTGCCTTTGGGAGACACCAATACGCCAGGTTTTTTTTTTAATTTGCTATTAGTATTTGTTCTCTAAGGGGTGCCAAATTAAACAGCTCAAATATTAAAGTGGCAAAAGGATTCTCCAAGAGTAGAGAACCTGCCTTAGAACTGCACCAAACAATGGCTGATAGTTCTTGGGCAGGATGCTGCAATAGTGCAATGGACAAGGCACAATATTTCTCACTTCTCAATGGTGTCTCCTTTAAGGGTATGTCTACGCAGCAAGAGTATGTTAATTCGAAATAACAGCCGTTATTTCGAATTAACTTTAATAGCGTCTCACATGCAAACCGCTATTTTGAAATTAATTCGAAATAGCGGAGCGCTTATTTTGAATTTGGTAAACCTCATTCTACGAGGAATAATGCCAAATTCAAAATAGTTATTTAGAATTAAGTGCTATGTAGACACTTAATTCGAAATAGGGGGCCTCCAGCCCTTCCCAGGGAGCCCTAGTGGCCACTCTGGGCACAACCAGGAAAACGCCACTCCTCTCCCCCAACCCTGGGATCCTTAAAGGGGTAGAGTCTGGCTAGTGGGCACGTGTGAGCCAGAGCCCTGCCTTCAGAGAGCCAGCACTGCCAGCCCTGCACCCAGTGGCCCCGTCATGAGCCGGGCAGCCAGTGCCAGCCCGGTGTCCCCCGCCCAGTCCCCCAGCTCCCAGGGGCCAGCAAGGGGCCGTAGACGGCGCACGCCCGCCTGGACTGGTGCGGAGATCATGGACCTCATTGAGGTTTGGGGGGAGGCCCCTGAAGTCCACAATCTCCGCACCAGGCAGAGGAATGCGGCCGTCTATGCTGTGCCACCCTTGGGCAGGTGGCTCCAGCTGCGTGCCACAGGGGCCGTGGCCCGATAGCCACATGCATGTGTGAAGAGACCTGACACACTCCCGACCCCGGGGCGGGACCCAGCAGGATGCCCTCCCTTCACACACCCCCTCTACACACAGGCAGAGGACATCTCCCCCCCACCAGCCCCCCCCGCCTCAGCTGCACTATACACGGCACAGGGGCATGGGTGCCGCCTTGGGGCAGCTCCCACTCCCGGGGAGAGCCAGACATCCCGACCATGGCCTCTGTGCAAGCACGTTGGCTCGGATGGTGCAGGGCATGATGGTCCTCACCTCGCAGGGGGCGCTGGGCATCATCCACTGCGTCCCCAGGGAGAACTGACCACTCCCCTTCTTTCTCCACAGCCGCACCAGCTGCACGTGCAGAGTGCACCACCCTGCCCAGGACAGCCTCCCGCACCCAAGGGCTCCTCCAGACCACCAGCACGTGGCAGGGGTACTGGGACCAGCACCCGGGGGCCCTGCGAGCCCTGCACCGCACTGTCCAGGGCTGGGCGCAGGGGGACCTGCAGCTCCGCTGGGAGCAGCTTGCCCAGGGCTGTGCCATGTGCTCACACCTGCAGGCCCTGGTGCAGAGCATGCTGCCCCGTGCTGCCCCAGCGCCTGCTGCCCCCCCAGGTACTGTTCCTCCTCCCACTACTGCTCCCCCTCCCACCAGGGCCGGCCCGAGCCATTTTGGCGCATGTGCAGGCCCGCCTCTGGGGCACACGGCGCGTGCGCTGCCTGGCCATGGACGCTGGCGCGCAGCCCGGGGCCCGCCCTCGGGGCGCACGGCGCATGAGCTGCCCAGTCTGGCCCGGCCACCGCTGCTGGCGTGCAGCCCAGGGCGGGCCGCGCCTGGCCGTGCAGGGTCCAGCGGCCGTGGGGGGAAGGGCACTGCTGGCCGGCGCCGCGGGGATGGGAGGGGGCCGGCGCTGTGGCGCCTGATGGCAGCTGTAAGGGATGCTGCACGCGCCTTACAGCTGCCATCAGGCGCCCCATCGGTTGGCGCCCCGGGCAGCTGCCCGGCGCACCCACCCCTTAGTCCGGTCCTGCCTCCCACCTCTCCCTCCTCAACCTCCACACCCTCCTCCTCAATCTCCACACCCCCCCACCTCAACCTCCGCACCTTCCTCCCCATCCCACAGGGGACACCAAGGCCCCCTCCCCGGCGGTGCTGGGAAGCAGTTGGCCTGGCAAGGCCCCCACCCCTGAACGCTGAGCTTCCCCTCCCCCTTCTTCCCCCTTCCAGTTTTCCCCTCCCCTCTCCCGCCCTTCCCAGAGGTTCATCCACCCCCAGTTTTGTACAATAAACCCAGTTCATATTTTTTAACATACGTGTCTTTTATTTGATATCAGGAAGGGGGGGGCTAGGAAGGGGTCAGTGGGAGGACGTGAGGGAGGAATGGGGCACGAGCCCCTGGTGGGGAGGACCGGGGATGCTCTTAGTGCTCCTCGGGGTGGACGCTCTCCCGCAGGGCCTCCTGGATCCTGACAGCCCCCGCTGAACCCCCCGGATGACAGCCTGCAGCGAGTGCAGCCAGGCTGATGGTACCGACCCCATGGGATGCACCAGAGTGCCCAGGGGCAGCTCTGGCTCCATGTGGCCGAGTGCTTTGCTGTCCCTCATCAAGGAAGACAAGGTAGCAGGAAACCCTGAGAACTGTCTGTCCGGGTTGGGGGTAGGGTCCTTTTAAGCAGGGAGCCCAGTTAGCCTCAGGCAGCAACCCCACACTCTAAGTCCTAACCTGATGCCCTGCTGGAACTGGTTCCGGCCAGCCTTAACTTCGGTTCAGGGTCCACTCAGTGTGGACGCGCTATTTTGAAATAGCAAAACGCTATTTCGAAATAGATTTTGTGTATAGATGCGTTATTTCGAATTATCTTATTTCGAATTAACTATTTCGAAATAAGACCATTCGAAATAGCACTGTAGTATAGATGTACCCTAAGAGTTAAGGAAAGTGTGCCCCTCATTCTCTTCTCTCTACACTCTTGTTTTACCTGGAAGTTTTCTTCAATACGCTCTCTGGTGAAGCTCTTAAAGAGGACCACGATACCGCGCTGCAGCTGGTAGCGCAGAGCTATTAGAGCAGGACTTCGGTTGTATTTTTTTGCAATTGCGCCCAATACGGGGTCCTCCAGCAGAACTGGGGTGTCTAGATCGTTCCTACAGGGGAAACCGACAAAACAGGGAACATTTCTGGGATCAGGAATGCAGTCACCACAGCCAAGTGAAGACAATACCAGTACAACCTAGGATAACATTCTAGGTCTTTTCCAGCTCTTGTTTTTATTGTATAACTCTTTAAATATCATTTGGAAGACAGAGGGCACTTCCCCTCCTCCGACCCATTATTGAGGTTCTAAACCTGGGAGCAAAGCTCAGTTTCTTTCCTTACCACATCTTCCCTCGCTGTGAGCCCAGAGTATGATAGGCTTCAAGGAGGATACCATTGCATTTGCAGAAGGCCAGCAGTTTGCTTTGGTTGAGGTAAGGGTGACATTCAACCTGCAGAATCACCCCCCAAACCAAAATTGAGATTTCAGATCATTTGAGCAGCAGCAGCAGCAGTTGGAAAACAGAGACAGAAGATGTTATGTCAACAGGATTCAGACTGCGAAAATTTCAAATATACTGGTATTAAAATACAGCCCTGAGACCCAAATGACCATGGGGTGCAATTTAATTGATAAGAAATCCCAAACAACATTTTATCTAGTAGAGAACAGAAGCCAAGACATATTGAGGGGAGGGCAGGCTTAATAAAGATTTATAGTGAGGGCCACAGCATGCTTGCATTCCTCATGTGTTTAGCTCCACTGTGTTCTCAGTAAGTAGTTTAGATCAATGGTCTCCAACCTTTTTACACCCAAGATCACTTTTTAAATGACAGAACAAGCCAAGATCTACCGCCCCGCCCCTTCCTTGAAGCCCCGCCCTCTCTATTCTCCTCCTCTCCATCACTTGCTATCCCCAACCCTTATACTGCTGCTTTTTTCCCCCCAATTCTTCTGTAGGAAGAAGTTTTTCCAACATTTGGCCTGTCTAGACTGGACCAAATGTCAGAAAACCCCTTCTTTTGAAGCCCCCTTATTCCTCGTGGAAAGAGGAATATAGGGGGTGACTGAAGATTACGCTTTGCTCTTCCACTAAAAGAAGTGGAAGAACAAACGCATCCCTGGATGCAGAAGAGTTTTCTGGGAGACCTCCGAATCCTGAAAAACTCCTGCAGTCTAGCCGTACCCTCGCTGGTTTGAGACAGGATGTGTAGGCTCCGGGGTGGGAATGAGGGATTTGGGTATGGGAAGGGGCGAGAAGTGCAAGCTCTGGGAGGAAATCTGGATGGAGGAGGAGGTGGATAAGGGAACGCTGACTTGCGGAGGGGGCTCCAGGCCGGGCAGTGTAGGGGTCAGATGTAGGGTTAGGGTACTAAGTAAGCCACAGACTTCTGGATGTGAGGGTTCAGGAATTTGGGTTGGGGTATGTGAGGGGCTCAGGGCAGGGGGTTCCAGTGTATGACAGCCTCAGATGTAGGGTCTGGGGGAAGGGGGAGTGCAGGAATTTTATGATGCTGTGGCCAGATGGGGGCTTGGCCCCAATTGGGGGGTTGTTGGCCAGGCTTCATTTTCAAATAAGATACTATGTCGAACACAAAAAGTTTCTGCATTTTCTTTATTTCTGAGAAGGGCAGGGAACCTGTTTTGAGTCAGGGGTCACTGACCCACAGAAAAGTCAGATGGGGCCACACAAGTGAGATGCAAAAAAACCCTCTTCCAACCCCTTCCCCCCAAGCTTCACTAATGTGGCCCCAACTGTGTTGGTGGGAGCAGGGGACATAGTACTGGGGAAGGGTGCTAGTGGGTGCTTCGGCAGGGGACAGGGTGCCAGTGGGGACAGGTTTCAGAGGCTGGGGAGTGGGCGGGGCCGTCCTTAGGATTTATGGTGCCCTAGGCAGGATTATTAAACTGGTGTCCCTATGCCTGACTTGCTCTTAGCAACACAATCATAAGCTTACAGTATTGGTGCCCCAGAAATACTGGTGCCCTAGGCAACTGCCTATTCTGCCTATGGCTAAGGACGGCCCTGGGGCTGAGGATTGGGGAGGGGGAACAGGGTGCCAGTGGGGACAGGTTTCTGAGGCTGGGGAGTGGGAACAGTGGGCTGGGGAGTGGGGAGAGGGAACAGGGGGGCTGTGGGGGCAGAGAGACCCCTGCACCCACCTCTTCCCAGGATTCTCCTTCCCCCTCGAGGGAAGCCGGTGCGTGCCTGCCCCGAGGCCAAACTCCCCTCCCGTGGCGCAGCCAAACCCCCATAAGCGCCTGCCCCGGGGCCGACCCCTGCTCCCGCGGTGCATGGAAACCCCTGCACCCGACTCACCCCCCTCCTGCAGCGCAGGGAAGCCGCTGCACTCTTCCTCCAGGGCGAACGCCCCCTCCCGCAGTGCACCAAGCACTCCACAGAGTTGTGGGAGGGGTGCAGCCAGCGCACTTCTGGAACCCCCGGAAGTGGCGCGAAGCTGCAGGCAGGACTTCCGTCCACCCCGCGGGAAGCCGGCACTACGCTGGAGGAAGGTAGTGGGGCTTCTTGGGGATGGGGGAAATGGGGTTGGGGGGACCCCCAATGCTTCGCAATCGACTGGTCAAGGCCTCGTGATCGACCAGTTGGTGACCATGGGTTTAGATGCAGAATTTGGACCATTGTGTATTGTTACCAAACTAGGCTATGGATCAAGATTTTGAACTGGATTAGCTACAGTGACCATTAAAGCAATTTAAAACCTCATAAGTACCTTCTACCTATATATTATTCTCAATGCAGAACTTGGGCGGAGTTTCCGCTATGCTAATTTTGAAAAAAACCCACAGATTTTTCAAGAAGCAAAATTACTTCCAACAACTCATTTTGGGATTCTATGCATATCCTGAGCTATTTTGCTTGTCATATACAAGTCATTTTTTTCTCTTTATCCAGTGGGTTCAGAATACATTTGGGCATTTACATGAAGGGTAGGCAAGTGGATTGGAAAATAAAACAATCCATCTGAATCAGCTGTCTCTGAGCTTACTAACTGAAAGCCACGTTCCTGAGTATGTGTTTGGCTAACCTAGTAACAAAACATTCTCCGATTCCAAACAGAGAGATGCTGGTGCTCTAAATGTTCATTACCTTATCCAGGGAATATGAGGTAGCAAGAGAAGACCTCTGGATGTACAGGAAAGTGGCACTGCCTTTCTTTCTCCGACCCTTCTCAAACACTGCTCTATGGTATTTTCTACTTTATTCTTTCCTGATTTGTCTAAGTTTGTCATGAATTCAGTGATGGGAGCAAACACAGCCCTTATTCCAAATAACATAGAACTATGTATTTTTTTCCAGAACTTAAACCTCAAGCTATAGTTGCTAATGGCCTATGTCTTCAACATCAGCTAGCCCCAAAACGTACACAGTTCAATAACAGAGTCTAACTTGTGTCTACTGGAACTGGAAGAATAAGGAAGTTTCCTGTTTGAGTTAAAAGAAAGGCTGGGCATTAGCTCCTACTGAGAAAGACATGCTGGAGTTTCTCATTCCTTTGAGCACTGAGTTCCTTCCCCTAAAAACAAAACTCTACACAGACTACAAGTTCTGAATTGCTTCTACCTAAGCACTTTTAGGTCTCCATCCTATGGATAGAGTTCTACCTGGTTGAGAACAGGTTTGTACTTGAGCCCGGGTTTGTTCAGGATCATTTCCAGCTGTCTGATGTTGAAGTTGGAAACCCCGATCGACTTCACCAAGCCTGCGTCTTTACATGCCTCCATGGCCTGGCCAAAACAAGAACGGCCAGTTCCATTATCACAACTGGCAGTATAATTTCCACACACATTAAAAATTATGCTCAACTGGGCTCGCTCAATATAAAATTATTCCACCAGAATGTTTGTATACAGACATGGAAGAGAAGTTTTATCTATTACAAAATTCCAGCCATTCACTTCGGCATCACATGTGGTTGTGGAAGCCACAGTTGAATAAAGGCATTTTCTTCCCCAGTTGAAAGCAGACCAGTGAGTCTCAAACTGTGGTTGGGGACCCCAAATTGTGTCATAACCCAATTTAATGGCGTCACCAGGACTGTGCAAAGACCAACCCCCACCAACCAGGTCCAGGTTACAAGGCTCAGGTTACAGGACCTTGCCTGGGGTTGAAGCCTTTAGGCTTTGGGTCTCCCGACTCCGGAGCAGTGGAGCCTGGGAAGGATTAGGTGTAGGTCATGTGGTAATTTTTGTTGTCAGAAGGGGGTTGCAATGCAAGGAAGTTTGAGAATCCCTAAAGCAGTGGTTCCTAAACTTTTCGGCATCACGCCCCCTCTTTTGATTTTTGAGAAACCCTCACGCCCCCCCCACCTCTTCTTTACCATCATGCTAGCCCCCTTAACTAAAAATTCAATTTGTAATTTAAAATTAAAAATACAAAAACTTGTAGAAAAATTAATTAAAAATATGCACAAATAGTTTTTCTTGGCACAAAAATTTAATAAAAATGTAATTTAACGTAATAGCAGAAAAATTGAGTTTAATGTGAAGGATGATGCTGAATTTTCTTCATGAGTTGGGAAATCCTAGGTTTGAAAGATGAGAGTGTGCAACGTAAATCGTTTTCAACATCCAGTCGATTTCTTTGTTTTGTTTTGAATGAGACAAAAAACTTGAAAAGCTTTTTTCTCAGAGGTACGTTGACAAAAATGGAAGAATACTACATAGCGCTTCTCCTCCTACTTTTGAATACATTGGGAAATATTTTATCCAAAATTCCTCCAAGCTTGTGTTTTCAAAATTATCTTTCGCACTTGAATCATATTTTATTTTGAGTGCTTATTCTTGCAATACTTCTGGCAATGAATTGACATCAACATTGAATGGATTTTATACTAATTTATGAATGGGGTTGCCAGAAATGTTGGCAGTCCAGATGAAACACAATTTTGTTCTTCACATCCTACAAACTTCTTGGAAACCTTCATTTTCAGTGAATGATGAAAATGTCGGAAAAGACAAAAAGTTAGGCATCTGAGCTTGTGTTTGACATTTCCAAAGCTGGATTTTTTCATAAATGTTTTGATGGCATTGTGGTGCGCTATAATGCTTGCAGTGTTGTTTCCTTGCAGCTTCAAATTGAGGTTGTTCAAAGGTTCAAAAAATGTCCACGTGGTATGCCAGTAAAAGTTAAAATGTTTGGTCTGTAAATTCATGATATAACTCTTCTTTCTTCTGTTGCTGGAGAAAAATTTCCACTTGGTCTTTCCGTTTGAATAATCTCGAAAGCATGTTACCTTTGGAAAGCCATTGTACCTCCGTGTGAAACAAAGGAGTTTTATGATCCGCTCCCAAATCCGTGCAAAGAGCATAGAAAAGTCTTGTATTTAAAGCACTGTTCTTCACAAAATTGACAATTTTGATGGCCAAATTCAATGAGTCACATAGGTCATCTGGAAGGGTTTTAGCAGCCAACGTTTGTCTGTGTACGACACAATGAGTTGTGGTTACGGCTGGATTTTTTTCTTTCACCAATGTCACAAATCCAGAGCAAAAGCCAAGCATTGCTAGAGCACCGTCTGTGCATAGACCAACCAGTTTTCCCCATGAATGTCTATTTTCTTCAAAAAAATCGGAAATCGTTTTCATAATATCAGAAGCCTTTGATGTGGTCGCCAATTCCTTGGAAAAAAGCAGTTCTTCTTTCACAGTTCTACTGTTAATGAATGGAAAGTAGACAAGCAACTGACAACACTGTGCTACATCAGTGGTATCGTCGCACTGAATTGCGAAAAAAGGAGAAGCCAAAACTGCCTCCACAACTTGAAGTTTGAGATGTTTCGCCAACTCATTGATGGGACATTTCACAGAATTGTCAGAAAGTTTTTTCTTGCTTTCCACACCAAGCACAAGCAAGGCTGCACAAGAGTTTCTCCGATTATGCGTGCTTTCTTGGCTTTAGCGATGAGCAACGACAGTTCATAAGATGCTTCTTCCACTTTGGCCGATGCTTGATGAAAAACTCCAGTAGTGTCCTGCTTCATGTGTTACAAATTTTGAAGTTTAGCAGCAAAAAGCTCTCTTTTGGTTTCTCTGTCAAAGCATTGTAGTTCTTTGTCAAATGTCGCTCAAGACGAGTAGGTCTCAAGGTATCATTTCTAAGAACTGTGTGGTATACTATGCATTGAGGATGATCGATCCCATTTTTTTCTATGACAGTGAAGCCATACCTAATGTAGTCTTCCTTTTCTTAATCGCAACCACAATATATTAATTTAAAAAAAAATCTATAAAACTAATTTTCCCGATTAGAATAAATTTAATGGATGCAAGTTACTTTGATAAGTTATTGCAAACGTTTATTTACTACTACCATTACGTATGGACGCGTGCTGCCTTATCTATACCCCAGCATCAGTAACTGCGTGAGACTGGTTACCTACTCCCATGATAGAACAGTCCCAAACAGTCCCACAAGCGTGCTAGGAAGTTCGAAAAAAGTTTCATTGCCTTCTACATCGTTCTTTGGCCTCTCCACCAACCGAACTGGTACCCCTACACGTTAAAAGGCATATATATATATATATATATATATTCGCATTTCATGGTATAAAATTTGAAAATTAAAAATTGTTTACCTTAGTGTCTCCAATCTTATTACACCCAAGATCACTTTTTAAATGTCAGGGCAAGCCTCAAGATCTCACTCCTTTCTAGAGGCCCTGCCCTCTCCATTTCCCTCCTCTCCATCATTTGATGCCCTCCACCCTTACTCACTCTCACTGGGTTGAGACAGGAGGTGTGGGCTCTGGAGTGGGAATGAGCCGATTTGGGTGTGGGATGGGGTGAAAGGTGCAAGCTCTGGGAGGGAATTTGGGTGCAGGAAGAGGTGGAGAAGAGGCTTCTGGCTCAGGGAGGGGGCTCCAGGCTGGAGAGTGTTGGGGTCAGGTGGAGGGTTGGGATGCTGAGCAAACCACAGGCTTGTGGCTATGAGGGTGCAGGAGTTCAGGTTGGGGTGTATGAGGGGCTCAGGGCAGGGGGCTTGGGAGTATGATGGGCTCAGGACACAGATTTGCAATGGGTGGATTGTGCAGTAGTGTTGTGGCAGAAGACTGGGGATGTGAGAGGCTCAGGACAGGGGGTTCCAGTGTATGATAGGCTCAGGATTGAGGTGTGTGGGGATGCAGGGATGTTATGATGCTGTGGCCAGATGGGGGCTTGGCCCCAATTGGGGCCAGCACAAACGTTTCAGCATTGTCTTTATTTATGGGAGGAGCAGGGAACCTGTTATGGGTCAGGGGTCACTGACCCACAGAAAAATCAGTCAGGGAACACACAAGTGAGATTAAAAAAACAAAAACAAAAACTCACCACCCCACACACCAAACCCAAATACTCCACTGATGTGGTCCCAACTGAGTCACCTCTCTCCCCTGGCACCCCAGTCCCATGGGGGGTAGGTAGGACTGAGGCTCAAGGCATCAGGCCAGATTAATTCTTCTGGGGTTTGAGGGTTAGTGGAATTTGTGGACCCCTCTACACTCTGAGGTGGGGCCAAAATGAGGAATCCAGTAGGCAGGACATGGCTGCCAGTGAGTGGGATGGGGTACAGAATCTGGGAGGAAAATAGGCTACAGGAGCAAGCTGGGGGTAGGTGTCTGGCCAGGAGGTAGGGGGCAGGAGTAGGATCCTGGTGGGGCCCTAAGCAGGGGGCACTCTGAGCAGGGGGCAGGTGGGGCCCTGGGTAGGGCACTCGTGGAGGTCTGGGCAGCGGGGAGGCAGGGCATTCGTGAGGTCTGGAAAGGGGGGCAGGGTACCAGTGGGGGTTCTGGGCAGGGAGAGCATGGTACTTGTGGACGTCTGGGTGGGGGCATGGTACCATGGAGGGTCAGGGCAGGGGGCATGGTACTCTTGAGAGTCTGGATGGGGGCAGGGCACTCATGGGGGTGTGGGTGGGAGGGCAGGGTACTATGGGGGTTCTTGGCAGGGGCATGGTACTTGGGTTCTGGCCGGGGAGGCGGCAGGGTACCATGAAGAGTCTGGGCAGGGGGCATGGTACTCTTAGGAGTATGGATGGGGGCCAGGTACTCGTGGGGGTGTGGGGGTAGGGGCAGGCACTCGTGGGGGTCTGAACGGGGAGCAGGGTACTTGTGGGGGTCTGAACGGGGGACATGGCATTCCTGCCGGGTCTGGGCAGGGCAGGGCAGGGCACGGCACTCCGGGGATCTGGGCAGGGGGGCAGGATACTCTTGATGGTCTGGATGGGGGGAGAGGACAGCTAAGCTGGTACCTGGGAGTCCTGCTGCAACCAAGTCTGGGGCTCAGAAAGCATGTGTGCCGCTTGTTCCCTGGTCTGCTTCCTGAGTCTGAGCTAGCAGCTGTTTGCAACTCGGCCCACATTGGAGCTTTTTTAATCAATGATTATTCAAGGAGCCGACCTCCAGGGCCCCTATTGTCAGTGGAAATTAGCACCTTTTCAAAGTGGCTCTGGGGCTTGTCTGTAGGGAGGGAGACAGAGGGAGGAGGGAGGGAGACAGACCTGGGGAAGCCACAGTGGAAAAGAAACAGTTAAAGATGAACTTTGGGTGAGCTAACGCCAGTGCAGGCTCTTTCTTGGGGGAGGAGGCTAAGTCACCTCGCGCCCCCCCTTGGAATTTCTTCATGCCCCCGAGTTTGGGAACCTATGCCCTAAAGCAGTGGTTCTCAAACTTTTCGGCATCACGCCCCCTTTTTGATTTTTGAAAAACCCTCATGCCCCCCCAACAGCAAAACTTGTTGAGAAATAAAAAAAAAAAAAAAAAAGAGAACTATTAGGGGCTGACAGGTTAATTGCGCCCCGGGTTGGGGGAGGGCGCATGTGCGGCTCCGCCCCCATGCCAGCGCATGGGGGAGGGAGCATGCGCCCGCCCCCGGCCTGGCGCGTGGGAGGCGCGCGCGCGGGCAGGGCACACATGCCCAGCTCCCGCTGCTGGCGCAGCACGGGAAAGGGTGCTGCGGGGGTTAACGAGGCCCCCGCCCCGGGCGGCCGCTGGGAGCTGCTGCAGCCTGCAATCCGGGAGCCAGTCACGCAGCGCCTGATGGCAGCTACAAGGGGCGCTGCATGCCCCTTACAGCTGCCATCAGGCGCCCCCCATAGGTTGGCGCCCTGGGCAGCCGCCCGGCAAGCCCATGCCTTAATCCGGCCCTGGGAGTAGGGGCTGGGTTGCCTCGCGCCCCCCTGGTATTTCTGCACGCCCCACCAGGGGGGCACGCCCCCCACTTTGGGAACCCATGCCCTAAAGTATATAATCTGTCCACTGCCTCTCCCAGTCCCTTTGTCTCTCATTTCTGCCTTACACACAAAGAAGCTCAAAGACATAGTGATACCCAATCACTGCTAGTGAGCACTGAAATCAGGATACTGCACAAATAAGGGACTATTAATGCCGTTTTAAGAGCTTTATAGTACAACAATATCTGAGAATTAATAACACATTGCAAAGGCAATTTACCCACATTTTATCAACAGGAAGTTCAACACCACATCTTGCTAACAATCCCAGCCTCTCACATACTGAACAATCACATTCTCCTTAGCTATCTAAAAGATGTCATATGACTAAAACTCCCCCAGAATGCTTAACACCATCTAAGTAAGAATCTGTGGTTAAGTAAAAACACTATCTGTGTTATTGTTTAATATTTTTGTTACTCACCTCCCAAGTTTGACGCAGGTCTACAACATCGAAAATGACCTTACCATTATCATCCATGGGTAATAGATCTGGCCCAGGCTTAAAAACAAAAAAGAAAATCCCCTGAAGTGTTGGTGTTTTATACAAGTGGATTTTAATTATTTTGGGGCTAAGGAAGGAGTTATAATCAGGAGGAGTGGTGGAGGATAAGTGTTGAACTCTAAATCTAGCAAAAACAATAGAATGGTTTCAGCTAAACCACTTGACTTCCCACAAGCTCAAAACATTTGGATGAGAAAGCATGAGGTGGATGATTGCCTAGTCACCAAGAATTTGCTCTACCAGCAACTCCTATGAGTTATCTCATATAAACACCTTATTAGTTCCCTTTCTTTTAAGTCCTTAATGGAAGGACATCAGCAGCATCAGAACAAAAGTGAAATAATTTGATTTAGAACCACATTGAACTGAACTGAAGTTTCTACTTCTCTAAGGACAGAGCAGCAATTGTAAATTGTCAAACTGAGCTAGTGAATTTATCTGCACACCACCTTTGAGTAAAGTTCCTACGCATGGCTCAAATATATAGTGTCTCTTATCTTCCACGATCAAATTTCACCTTAGATGCTTAGAAAGAACTGAGTAAATAAGAGGATAAATGTTAATTCTGGAAAATTAATTAGCTCAGGGAACACTACTTTCATAAGAATTTGTGTTTATATGCAGCAAAAACAAAGTATGCATATGGAAAGCAATCAATGCCTAGTGACAGTACATATAGAACATGATAAGGTGTCATACAAAACTGACATCTTCACTGACAAAGAGAAAGAAGCTTGACCTAATGAACTAAAAGACTATGGTTGATTAAATAAAAACACCCTACAAAAATTACAGTAACCCGGATAAGTTTTATAGATTACTGGTGAATTTTCAGAGTAACAGAAGTTAGTTGCTGATCATTAAGTGTATATTTCAATTTAGAGAGTTTGAGACAGTTTGTAAATTTGCCAATTCAATAAAATACATATTTTTAGTGGCATAGCGTGAAGCCAGGAAGAATATGATGTATTAATAGCAAAGATTAATAGTATAAGGCTATTAAACTACATGCTATCAATGAGAGACAATACAAGTCCCTCCCTCAAATACTGAATTAAGGAACACCCCATGCATTAGCATTTTTTTTTTGTCTCTTGCCTTCCACTCGAATATGCATCATAGGCTATATCCGTAGGCTGGCTATATGATTACATGGACTACTTTTTTTTTTAATCAATAGTTCTGCTCTGGCCCATGGATATACTATCAAACATTTTGTTTTTCCTATGTATATTTGTTAAAGAAATATTTACCTTGAGAGACATGGGGTTGTGGATAATGAAGAGATCAAGGTACTCAAACTGAAGTTTCTTCAGTGATTGTTCCAGGCAGCTTCGGACAAGCTCAGGACGGTGAAAGTTACTTGCAAGCTGTAATGATTCAAAACAGTTTTTTTTCTGAAGAAGTCCTCTTTTGTCTGCTTTCTCAAAGGCTGTCTCTGCAAAAACTACTTTTCTAAAATGTTTTAATCAAGGCACACCACTGGATTTGCCTTTTTCACAGAAGGTTGGTTTGTGAGCTGTTTGTATGCAAACCCTGCCAGCTCTTTAAATAGCTCCCTGCTGGCTTTTGCTGAAGCTCAGCCAGCTCTTGCTGGAGCTGCACACCTGGGCACACTTACTTTTCCTTCTGTTCTGCACACTGTTCTGGGAACCAGGAGATGGGAGTACAAACAAATCCCATTTCTAATAGACATCAGTTCTAATGTGGAAAAAATCCCGCCCCAAGAACCCCTTTACTGTGTGGTTCTACTCTGAAGTGTAACTCTGCAAATATGAGAAGTTGGTGTGAATATTGACACCTTATGAGTCAATACAAATGTATCCCATTTACAAAAGGGGGCATTTCTAATTGCCAGTGCCACAAACTCAGTATGGATCAAGGTGGGTTCTTTGCTTCTTCTCCATCATCTCCAGAAATAAAGATGCAAAGATGCTTCGGAACAAATTATGCTCTCAATGACACCTTTTAAGCCCACTGTTTTAGAATCTAGCTCTCAGGGTGCATCTACACAGCAGGGCTGAACTAGAAATAAGCTACTCAAATTGAGCTACGTCAATTGTGTAGCTTCTTTCAAAATACGGAGCGTGTACACAGCACTTATTTCGATATAGGGCACTCTTCCTCCAACTTCCCTTACTCCTTGTACAATGAGGGTTTCAGGAGTCGGAGTAAGAAGTCCTCCAGCTTGACAGTATTTTGACCCTATTTCGAAATAACTTCCAGCTGTGTAGACGCAGACTAAGTTATTTCGGAATAGTGTTGCAGTGTAGACGTACCCTCAGTGATAATTCCTTGCTTTAAATTAGTTTGTAGTACTGGTGCAAGTGATTGGAAATTAGTAAACAATTTTGTCGATGAAAGCCAAGGAGAAATGAAACCCATTCCACTCTCCCTTAGCCATGTTGTCTGTGTAGAGCTGGTACTAGTGATTCTTTTCATCAGGGCCGGCCTGAGCCATTTTGGCACCCTGGGCCCTGGCGCACAGCACCACCCCCGGGTGCACAGTGCATGAGTGTGCCCGCCCGTGGGCCATGGGCCCACCCCCGGAGTGCACGGCGCATGCACGGGCCTGCCGCCCCAGGGCGCATGGCGCATGTGCTGCCCAGCCCGGCCCGGCCACCGCTGCTGGCGCGTGCTCCGGGTCGTGCAGGGCCCCGTGGCTGTCGGGAGAAGGGCGCTGGCCGGCACCGTGGGGCTGGCGCTGTGGGAGCCGGGCACGTGGTGCCTGATGGCAGCTATAAGGGACGTCGCGCCCTTACAGCTGCCATCAGGTGCCCCCCAACAGTTGGCACCCAGGACAGCTGCCCGGCTTGCCTACCCCTCAGTCCGGCCCTGCTGTTCATAGACTTCATAGTAGATAGGATGCTGAATGTAAAGAGGGAACAGAAGGGCTGAATAAGAAGGTGCCATTATTACATGATCAATTTTAAAATTAAATCCACACTTTAAAGAGAATGGAAATGGTCTCTCAAACAGAGTCACCAGTGTGCACAGAAGCTTAAAAAGGGTCATTGTGGCTAAATAAAATAAAACATTCTGTCAGGTGACCTGTATTTTCAGGGGCATGAAGAAGCTGTTGTAGCTTTCCTTTCACACATGTAGAGATGAGCCTTGTGCTTACAACTGTAACTTGTTCCAGTTCTCTGACTATTACTCCCCTAAAGGCAGCCCTTTTAATACTGGCCTTGAGTACATCACAACATTCTCCATCAGTTAGACAAAGTAATGAGCAAAGGAAGCAGGACAATAAAAAGCCCATTGTTAAAACAAAACCCACTTACCTTTCCTGTGTAAAATATGTCCTCTCTTTTGACTGTTCCATCTGCAATCTTCTCGTGAACCGCTCGCCCAACCTCCTCCTCAGTCCCATAGACAAAGGCTCCATCAATGTGGCGGAAGCCAACTTCAATAGCCACCTTTGTTGCTGCCTCACATTTACTTTGTTGAACCTACCGGTTAAAAATGTTTAGTGTCAATCTCTCAGGATTAGGAGTCATTTATGCTAGTCCCCTTGGGTATGTCTACACTAGCCCCCTATTTTGAAGTAGGGAGGCTAATGTAGGCATTCGAAGTTGCAAATCAAGCCTGGGATTTAAATATCCCATGCTTGATTTGCACTTTCCCGGCCGGTCACCATTTTTGAAATTTACAAGTCCGGACTAACTGCCCGCTTCTACACGCGGCAGGGACCCGGTAGTTCGAATTAAAGCCCTAAATCGAACTACCAGTTAAACGTCCTTGCAGGAGGAATAACAAGTAGTTCGATTTAGGGCTTTAATTCGAAATACCAGGTCCCTGCAGCGTGAGTTTTAGCCCATTATAGCTTATGCTCTAATTCCCTAATAAATGTGTTGGTTTTGAAAGTGGCACCGGACTCCTTGTTTTTTCTGAAGAATGATATTCTCATAATATATATTAATTAATCTTTCACTCCAGAGCCCAGAGCAATTTTCGGGCACAGTCAATAGTTACTGAAACTAGATGTACTGGGATCTCATCTTGCAGTCTTTCTGGAGTGATAGACGCAATAGTTATAGCAGTGCCCAGCAGTGTTAACCAATAGGTTAAGGACAAAGAAATTCCTGAAAGCTTTACTTACTGCATCAGGGGAATAGGTACCAAATCCCACTGCAGGAATTTTGTTCCCATCGTTCATCTTGATACAACAGTCTTCATCAAGCTCCATCTCTTTACAGAATTTCTTCAGTTTTTTGCTGAGCACACTGCTTTGCACACTGCTGTGTGAGCCAGCGAGATCTTCAGATAGGAAAAACAGTATGAATTTCTATTGTAGTTGTATTTTTCTAGGATTTGGACTAGAAGAAGTAGCAAAGATTGGTGCAGCAGGAATAAAGGGAAAAAATGGACAAATGCAAAATGATAAAACTGAGTTGTCTAGAGTCCTTATAATAACTCTCTCCAGCTGAGGGTGTGTGGCCTAATGGCCAGAGTCACTGGAACAATTCTGCGCAGTTGGGATAATGTGGCCAAACAACCAGAGTCACTATACCGCAGGCCAGGCCACCACCTCAAGATAGGTGGTGGCCAAGTCAGGGCAACCCAGGCCCTCCCTCTCCACTGGGTTCTGTCTCTAGGCCCTATCAGTGGCAGATTTATCTGCCACTAACTCAGCAGAGGTCCACCCATAGCACGCCAATTCTAACACCATTTCCTCTCTAAAGTTTCCTTGGTCTCTTGCTACCTGAGTCTACGAAGTCTACGGCGTCCGTGGTCTGGTAGTCTCTGCACCCACTGTGAAGTCCCCTGTCTGGATATGTAGATCTGGTCTTGTTTAGATGGCCTCCAAACTCTGGTGCACAAGCAGCCCCCTTGCTGGAGCTCGAAGTGGTATCATGAGCTTCTACATAGACAAATGTAGCCTTCACTGTTTGGTAGGTTGATAATTACCCAGCCATCCAGTATTTTTATTTAATCCATAAGTGTGAGAATCGAACGTGTGAATGACTTTTAGTTCCAGACCTTCCCTGTGTATTTGGTTTGTGCAATTGGTCTGTAACAAAATAACTGCTTGAGGATATATTAATGAATACCCAGGAAGATTAAAGTGTTCCCCAACAGGTTAAAGTGTTCCCAAACAGATGGCTATTCATTAACAGATCTTCAAGTATCTGTTGTGTATAACAGACCAATTACACAAGCCAAATACAAAGGGAAGCTCTCTCCTGCACCCAAATTCTTTCCCAGACTCCACACACCCTCGTAGAAAAGTGCAGCTCTTGACCACCTATCAAAATCTTGGAGTGGCCCACATTAAAAATTATTGCCCATCCCTGCACTACACAGAGCCCGTCAGCTGGTTCCTCCCAATGTGCCAGAGAGCAGCAGCAGTAGTTACTACTAGAGATGGAAGAGGCCATTACCAGCATGAAATGGCTTTGCTCTCATTCCCCACTGGCGACAGAATACTGGGCAAAGCTGAGTGTGGTGCTGTGAGATCCAGTACTGCATGCTGGGAAATGTAGTCTTGGAGTTTAGAAAACCCAAGAGGAAATCGGAAGCGTGAGTGTGTTTGTGTTAAAAGGGGTTAGAGGCTGTTTCTGCAGCAAATATTTCTGCAGCTTCGGAATTGAGGTTTTAACATGGACAGACTCTATCATTTTTCAAACCCATTTAGTCAACCACACTTTGGAGGCCTATCGTACCTCTCACAGAGCAGATCTAAGAGGCTATTGTCTGTTGGCTCTGAGAATGAAGTAAAGAAACAACAATTATCAAAAATAGAGACTAGACTCACTAAGTACCTTACACAGACACCTTTATTTTTTCCCAGTTAGCCATCAAAAACCATTCCATTCAGAGACTGAGCTGTTTAGAATTTCTGTTTAAAATACAGGGTAGATCTCCTGATATCACCAGCAGAAGGAGGGTTTCCAGAACCGAGTGCTTCTCTAGGACTAATCACTGGAGTGGGGGTAAGGAGAAGAAATGCACGTCTGATTCCTTACATGTGAAATAAACTCAGGCACACTGACAAGATTCTTTCTATTATTCATCTCTAAATGGAAACTGAGGGTGGTCCTCAAGCCTAAAAAAGAAAACATTTATTAACTATCCCCATGTAAGTGCATTACCAAGACATCTGAATGCAAAACACGAATCTCAAGGAGCAGACATGCAATGCTATCCATCGACTCTAGAGGTTTCTTTAGGCCCCTCACAGTACTACCCAGGCACATGAGCGCTCTGATTTATAGTGTCTATTGAGATAACGTTACAACAGAGTTTATAACTAATGCCTGTGTTCCCTTGGAAGTTTATAAAGCTCAAAGAAAACATGACTGAATGGGGCACAACTGTCTGTAACTGCCTAGGGCAGAAGGCTGTTATGAGAGATTGTTATTCTCAGTAAACAGTGAATCTAGAACAAGTAATACTGGGCTGTGATGAAGCTGGGAAAATAGTTTTAAAAATGCACATAGGCCCAAACAGTAAAGCTGAGATCCTGCTCTGGATACAAATTTGGCTGTTTTTGTTCATCCCGTTGCAGAGATAAAGGCTGCCCAGATTCTGTTTACTATAGACCCAGATTTTTGCAAAAATCACGGTTGGGAGGGTGCTGGGAGTTCAGGTGCACCCAGTGGCTCTGCGCAGAGCTAGGGATCTCTCCACAAAGGAGAAATGTGCAACTCTCTGATCCTTCAGCTAATTCCCAAGGTGCTCTCTGTTAGCTGGAGATTTCAGGAGTAGGGAGCTTGCTCTGAGGAAGTGAACTCTGTCTTTTGCCTTCACTCTCCTCCCCTTCCTTCCACAGACTAGGACATACAAACCCCAGGCAGCACCAGACCCTGCCAGAACAACAGATGCAAAATCTGCAGACATATCTCCACTACTACAGCGATCAATACTTCCTACACCATCCCTTCCAAGATCCATGGATCCTACAAACACACATCACAACATATAGTCGACTTTATCGAGTATACTAAATACCCTAACAACCATAAGTGTATAGTTCGAATCACCTAACACAGGAAAATAATATCCAAACACCCTATCACTTGTGGGAGAACACTTAAAGTAATCCCTGAGTCTCTATCCTACCAGTTCTCATCAATGTTCCCTCTAATCTTTTCCATTGATCCATTGCATAAACTTATCTAGGTGACCGAGGCATGTGCTAATATGCATCACCAGTAGAAAGAAAAACTAGCTATGGGTGCCCTGGTAAACAGCTGGGCAGCATTTTAATCTCTCCTGAGTGCCTGCTCCAGTGCTCAGCTGACAGGGAACACTGGTTCTCATCCTCAGAGAAAATCTGCACAATACTTTGAAAAGATGAATCTGGGAGCTTAACTTTGCTAGTCAGTAAAATTCATGGACTGAAAACAGACTCTGTTGTAATAATCCATAAAGCTACTCTATAAACTTCTAACAATCCCTCCTCCCTCCCCAGAGCTGCCTTTTCCTCCTTTCTCCTCCTCCTGCCCCCATACAACTGCAGGGGTGTTAACATGCCAGCAGGGATGTTAAATTCAGTTTAACTGGTAAAACATATTGTTTAGCCGGTTAACCGATTAAAGGTAGGGAGGTGGGGGCCACTCTAGCTCAGCTGGTCTGAAGCGGTCCCCCCATCTGATGCTGGACTGGAGTGGGGCCCAAGCAGCCCCTGCTTGTGGGGCGTGGGAGAGGTATTTCCTGCCATGGACAGAGGCTGCTGCAGAGGCTACAGCACCCCTGTCCATGGTGGGCTATCTGTTGCAAGCAGGGAGCTGCTCCAGCCCCCTCTGGTTAATTTTAACTAGAAAGCCTCATGTTAATAGGACACTTACTGGTTAACCAATTAAACATTCACATCTCTACAGGCCACTTCACCTGAATGGTCCTTTGAAATATGTGTTAACTGCTTATGCTAAAAAAAAATAAATCTGTTCCTTGTATTTAGCTGTGACTGTTTCCCAGCCATGAAGAAGAGTTTTCTGTGAAAGCTTGCTCTTTAGCAAAAGAAATTGATCCAATGAAATACACTGCCTCACCCACTGCGTGTCCTATCTTCCTGTGGGCTGTGATGCTTTGGTCTAGTTTTGGTTGTTGGGTTCAGCAAGAGGGTGGTGGGTGGTGAGGGTAGCATGCGATATCCAGAAGATCAGACTAACAGTTCTGGTGGTCCCTTCCAGCCGTAAACTCTAGGACCCCATTCCAGTTCTAATACCTATGATCCTAAGTCGAGGTGGGAAATAATTTCTAATGGGGGGCCCACCCCAAGATTTTAGTAAGCGGTCAAGGGCTATACTCCTGTGGAGGGGGCACAGGGTCTGGATTGGCAGGTGGGGTGTAGAAGGGAGCTTGGGACAGAGGACTGAGGTGCAGGAGGGAGTGTGGGGTCTGAGAGGGAGTTTAGGTGAAGGAGGGGATTGTGATATGGGTCAGGGGCTGGGGTGAAGGATCCAGGAGGGGTTATGGGTGCAGAAGAGGATTCTGGCCTGTTGGAGGGGGTGCAGGGTCTGGGAGGGAGTTGTGACCTGGGGGAAGGGGTGCAGAGGTATTGCGTGGTCATGTAGGGCAGGGGAATAGGATGCAGGGTCAGGGAGGGGTGTGGGTTCAGGAGAGGAATCTGGCCTAGGGGAAGGATGTAGGAGGGAGTGCAGGGTCTGGGAGGGAGTTGTGACATGGAGGAGGTGGGGAGAGGAGATACAGAGGGTTTGGGTGGTGGCCTGGGGCAGGCAGTTGAGGGGAGAGAGGGGCTGGGGTGCCAGAGACAGTCTTTAGCTGGGAGGCTCTTACCTAGGCGGCTCCCAGCCAGCAGCACTGCAGAAAACTGAGCCTGCCTGCCTGTGTGCTGGGCAGCTGCTCCACATGGTTCTGCTCCAGCACAGAGAGGTGGGGGCGGGAGAGAGGTGAGAGTGAGGAGACTTCATTTGCTGCCCCTGTTTTCAGCAAAATTTCCTCAGCTCCTATGCGCTGGGAACTGGCCAATGGGAGCTGGGGGATTTTGCTAAGGGTTGGGGTCAGCGGGTGAAGCTTTCTCCTCCCTGCCCGGACTGTATAGCAATTAGCAGGCTGCTGTGTAAAGCTGCAGCAGCTGCTGCGTAGTAAGAGTGCCAGCGAGTAGTGACGTAGCGAGGGAGACATGTGGGGGAGGCGCAGTTGTCCCCAGGTGCCATGCTAGGGAAGCACCAATTTAGTCCCCCTCTGCTGCCCCTGTCATCCCTTGGCTTGTCTGCGCCGCCTCTGTCTGCTGGAGCCTCCTCCCTGCCTCTCCGCCCCCTGGCCGACCCTCCTCCATCTCCGCCGGTGGGTTAGTGCATTCAGGGGGCCAGCCCCAAACTGGAGGGGGCAGAGGAAGAAGAAGTACAAGCTCCCCCCTCTCCTTCCAGGGTCAGGCTCAGCTCTGCGCCAGGTTCAGGGCCCTGCCGCGGTGATGGCGGGGAAGGGAGCATGAACATTTTGCCTTTGCCCCTGGGTGCATAACACCCTTGCTATGCCTCTGCTGGCGAGGTGTCTGCAGGCCAGATGTGGTGGCCAAGCCAGATCTGGCCTGTTAGCCGCTTCTTGCCCACCCCTGTCCTAAGTACATCCGTTGTTATCACGAGGGTCAGTATTACACAAAATCTGGTCTCTTTGTGACCACTGGAGCCTTTCTCCTGCTTCCCCAGAGAGCTCTAAAATACAAAGCATTGAGACTCACAGTGTTAACTTCAGGTAGGTAATGTTTTTGTTCATCCCATCGATGTTTTTCATGTCCTCTGCAGAGAGCTGGAAGTCAAAAACCTGAATAGAAGACAGTATTAAACGCTGGGTTATTCCTGAAGGGGAGGGCTCTCTGAAGCATGATTATGTGCATTTACAGATGCACAAGCCTCATATTAAGTGAAATGGAAATGAAAGATGTATATTAATCTGAGCCTGCTCTTTTCACTATATTTTAGATATTTCCAAGGTGAAGGGCATGCAGCTATGTAACTGCTGTGATTTCCTTTCTGTCAATTTCATCCTGAAACTTCTAGCAATACTCTGCACATAGTACAATAGGTAGTCTGCAAAGGCAGCTATCACTTTGGGAAGTAAAGGGCATGTTGCAGAGAAGACACGCTCTGTGCTCTCTTCTGGAGATGTTCTGTGTTTTCTTCTTTCCTTTAATCTAGAATCAGTCAGTTTGATATTGTACAGTTTGCTCCTTGGGTATGGGAAATAGAGCAAGAGATCCATAGGAAGCTGATTTACCTAGGAAAACTGATCCTGGGCAAAAATGGGCACGGAGGACAGAGCAAGGTTTGGGGAGAATCAGTTGTCTAAGCAAGAGGGGTGAAAGCAGGAAAGGGGCACTGTCCTTTGGGAAGATCATTTGTTTTTCCAAAGCTCAGATGGGGCCCTTATCCAATTGGATGTCAAGAAGAGTGTTGTAGTCGTTCTGGGTACGTCTAAACTATGCTAGCCTTTCAAAAGAGGATATGCAAATTCAGCGGGAATTTGCATATATTCTTTGACGTTCACTTTTGAAAGCGGCACTTTCGAAAGCAGCGCTTTTGTAAGTGAAAATAATCGAGATGCAGTTTTGTTGGCGAACCCTCCCGTCTGTTGACAAGCTGCTTTTCCTTAAAAAATGAGGTTTACACGGTTTGTCGTTCCGCGGGAATTTGCATATCCTCTTTCAAAAGTCTCGCGTAGTCTAGACATAGCCTCTAGGAAAGGGCTCTACAAATCAGTTGCTCCCTCAAAATATTGCCTTTGGGAGACACAAACACTCCAGGGCTTTTTTCATCTGCTATTATTATTTGTTCTCTAAGGCTGCCAAATTAAACAGCTCAAATATTAAAGTGGCAAAAGGATTCTCCAAGAATAGAGAACCTGCCTTAGAACTGCACTGAAAAATGGCTGATAGTTCTTGGGCAGGATGCTGCAATAGTGCAATGTACAAGGCACAATATTTCTCAGCTCTCAATGGTGTCTCCTTTAAGAGTTAAGGAAGGGTGCCCCTCATTCTCTTCTCTCTACACTCTTGTTTTACCTGGAAGTTTTCTTCAGTACACTCTCTGGTGAAGCTCTTAAAGAGGACCACGATACCGCGCTGCAGCTGGTAGCGCAGAGCTATTAGAGCAGGACTTCGGTTGTATTTTTTGGCTATTTCGCCCAATACCGGGTCCTCCAGCAGAACTGAGGTGTTTAGATGGATCCTACAGGGGAAACCGACAAAACAGGGAACATTTCTGGGATCAGAAATGCAGTCACCACAGCCAAGTGAGAACAATACCGGTACAATCTAAGATAACATTCTAGGTCTTTTCCAGCTCTTGTTCTTATTGTATAACTCTTTAAATATCATTTGGAAGACAGAGGGCACTTCCCCTCCTCCGACCCATTATTTAGATTCTAAACCTGGGAGCAAAGCAATTTAAAACATCCAAAGTACCTTTTACCTATATATTATTCTCAATGCAGAACTTGGGCGGAATTTCTGCTATACTAATTTTGAAAAACCCCCACAGAGTTTTAAAGAAGCAAAATTACTTCCAACAACTGATTTTGGGATTCTATGCATATCCTGAGCTATTTTGCTTATCATATACAAGTCCTTTTTTTTCTCTTTATCCAGCGGGGTACAGAATACATCTGGGTATTTACATGAAGGGTAGGCAAGTGGATTGGAAAATAACACAATCCATCTGAATCAGCTGTCTTTGTGCTTACTAACTGAAAGCCACGTTCCTGAGTATGTGTTTGGCTAACCTAGTAACAAAACATTCTCCGATTCCAAACAGAGAGATGTTGGTGCTCTAAACATTCATTCCCATATCTGGGGAATATGAGGTAGCAAGAGAAGACCTCTGGATGTACAGGGAAGTGGCAGTGCCTTTCTTTCTCCGACCCTTCTCAAACACTGCTCTATGGTATTTTCTACTTTATTCTTTCCTGATTTGTCTAAGGTTGTCATGAATTCAGCGATGGGAGCAAACACAGCCCTTATTCCAAATTACATAGAACTATATATTTTTTCCCAGAACTTAAACCTCAAGCTATAGTTGCTAATGGCCTCTGTCTTCAACATCAGCTAGTCCCAAAACGTACACATTCTGAACAGTTCAATAACAGAGTCTAACTTGTGTCTACTGGAACTGGAAGAATAAGGAAGTTTCCTGTTTGAGTTAAAAGAAAGGCTGGGCATTAGCTCCTACTGAGAAAGACATGCTGGAGTTTCTCATTCCTTTGAGCACTGAGTTCCTTCCCCTAAAAACAAAACTCTACACAGACTACAAGTTCTGAATTGCTTCTACCTAAGCACTTTTAGGTCTCCATCCTATGGATAGAGTTCTACCTGGTTGAGAACAGGTTTGTACTTGAGCCCGGGTTTGTTCAGGATCATTTCCAGCTGTCTGATGTTGAAGTTGGAAACGATCGACTTCACCAAGCCTGCGTCTTTACATGCTTCCATGGCCTGGCCAAAACAACAACGGCCAGTTCCATTATCACAACTGGCAGTATAATTTCCACACACATTAAAAATTATGCTCAATTGGGCTCGCTCAATATAAAATTATTCCACCAAAATGTCGGTATACAGACATGGAAGAGAAGTTTTATCTATTACAAAATTCCAGCCATTCACTTCGGCATCACGTGTTTGTGGAAGCCACAGTTGAATAAAGGCATTTTCTTCCCCAGTTGAAAGCAGACCAGTGAGTCTCAAACTGTGGTTGGGGACCCCAAATTGTGTCATAACCCAATTTAATGGGGTCACCAGGACTGTGCAAAGACCAACCCCCACCAACCAGGTCCAGGTTACAGGTTACAAGGCTCAGGTTACAGGACCTTGCCTGGGGTTGAAGCCTTTGGGCTTTGGCTTTGGGTCTCCCGACTCCGGAGCAGTGGAGCCTGCGAAGGATTAGGTGTAGGTCATGTGGTAATTTTTGTTGTCAGGAGGGGGTTGCAATACAAGGAAGTTTGAGACCCCAGAAGTATGTAATCTCTCTCGTTTCTGCCTTACACACAAAGAAGCTCAAAGACAGTGATACCCAATCACTGCTAGTGAGCACTGAAATCAGGATACTGCATAAGTAAGGGACTATTAATGCTACTTTAAGAGTTCTATAGTACAAAAATATCTGAGCATTAATAACACATTGCAAAGGCAATTTCCTTTCTCTGAATAGTCACATCTCCACACCAAATGCTGTGAATGACCCACTTGCATCCTGCCTTGATTAGCTTAATTAACACAAGCAGCTTCTCCCTTCTATGTATTCCTGCTTCCGTAACTTCCACTTTAATTCCTCTGATGAAGCACTGAAAGCTCATGCCCGAATACATCTGTTAGTCTCTAGGGTGCCACAGGACTCATCGTTGTATTTACTGATAGTAGCCATGAAGTGTTGTGTGAGATACACGTTTCCCTATCCTGATCATAGCAAATGACTACAGAGTCTCCAATCAGGAGCAGTGCTGTGGTAACAACACTACTGAAGCTAAATCCTGTTTAGCAAGTATTTTCTATTATCTGTAACAAGTAGAGTCCATTGAAGGGGAAGGCATATATATTAGAGGGGAAGTTTTAGCTTTTTTCCATTTGAATGAAGGTGTTACGTTAGTGCTTGTGTAAGCGAGGGACAATTATTTCCAAGAATAATATGAACAGACACTATATCAATTTCCCCCCAAATCTCTGCATGACCTGCTGTTGCTTTGTATTTAATTTCTGGCCTTTCTTTAGAGAGAAGCAGCAATGCGATTAAACTAAGTGATGGACTTTACGGTGGGGGGAAGTGTGGACAGAGTTTGATCCTAGCTCTTCAGCAATGACAGGTTGCCCCACTAATAGGCTGCAATCTGGAGCCGCTCAAGAGCATTAGCTAAAGAATTTGGGATCAGTGGAGTTCTCATTTTGGCTGACTCAGGGAAGAATATTTCATTCCTCCTCTGTGGAAAATAGATCACGTAAAGCCCAGATCATAATTCTGTCCCTGAAAATGACATTGGCAATATCACTGCCCTAAGAAGAAGACCCATACATCTCAAAGTGCAGTTCTGCTCTGCAAAGTGATTTTGTTAAAAAATAAAATAAAAGACATTACATAGCTTCCTGCTGGTTGTCTTGCAGTGATTGCCCCATAAAATCTGCTCCATTTACAAGTGCAAACATATTTCACTTGCCCTGAACACTCAAGAAAGGCTGGACTGTGCACAGTTATTTTACCACTTTAATTATCTCATTCAGACATGGATGTAGTTAACCTCCTCTAGTGTGGTGAGGCTGCTCCCACACCAGTCATAAAGGGTTAAAGAGCTTCTCAGGGCACAATTAGCCCCAAGCCACTGCACCTATGAGGCTTGTCAAACCTGGAGAAAGGAAGGAACTTAAAAGGGAAGAAACTGGCTCGCTCTGGGTGGGACTCTGATTGTCTCCTGGGGAGTCTGTTTGAGCACACAGGCCTTCTGAGGCAGTGGTGGAACTGGCTTATGCTTCTATTTTTGTAGCCCTGAGACTTTGCTTTCATTGCCTGGGCACAAATGGGATCAGGAGTCCAGATCTCCTCCCAATGAGTATTGACCTTTCTCTCTGAGTGAGACTGCAAGGACCCGGCCTTTGTTGTGGGCTGCAGAATTACTGAGACTTTCTTCATTTGGATTATTTTATATCCCGTGAAGGGGCCAGACAGGTTGTCTATCAGGTGCAGGCAGAGAGCTCTACCCGACACTCTGAAGCAGGTCTATTGTAACAGAAATATCCGGAAAAGCATGTCTGAAGGGAGAGCGACGCCCCATCACACTCCACGATATGACTTATCCAGCCGAGACAGTCATGCTGGTATAAACATGCCTACAATGGGAAAGCGTATTCCCTCAAATTTAGAGGAATAAAATACTCCAGTGTAAGCAGCAAGGAAAAGCATATCTGTCTTCAGGGCTGGCCTTACCATGAGGCGAACTGAGGCGGCCACCTCAGGTGCCAGACTGTGGGGGGGACGGGGAAACACTAGGACACAGAGTGTAGAAAATTGTGTCTGCTGCTGGTGCATATGTAGGTAGCAGAGCAGTACCATGAGAGGAGTAGAACAGGAAGAAGGCAGAATTGAGACGTTTCAAAGTTTTGGCCCAAGCAAGGGGATATGGGGACACCATTTGAGCTTGCTGCCTCAGGTGCCAAAATGTTGTGGGCCAGCCCTGTCTGCCTTTACTTTAGGGGTTGTACCAATTTAACTATTTTTCCAAAACACACCCCTAAATGCAGCAATACAGTGGGACTAAGACTGTGTGCGCACCCGCTGTTCTCTGCCATTTGAACTGGACTCTTTCCAACTTTTGCACCATCACTAATAAGAACAGTTCAATTATACCTTTGCAACCCCATTGTCTTCAGATTATGCCCTCGGTGACCCCTGAGCAACATCATCCTCTTAACACAGGTGTAACTGATCTGAATCCCAAGCACTGTTACAGGCTGGGGACCAACTGGGTAAGTAGCAGTTCTGCAGAAAAGGACCTGGGGATTACAGTGGACGAGAAGCTGGATATGAGTCAATAGTATGCCCTTGTAGCCAAGAAGGCTAATGGCATATTAGGGTGCCATAGGAGGAGCATTTCCAGAAGATCCAGAGAAGTGATTATTCCCCTTTATTTGGTGCTGGTGAGGCCAGATCTGGAGTATTGCGTCCGGCTCTGGGCCTCCCGTTATAGAAAGGATGTTGATGCATTGGAAAGGGACCAGCAGAGGGCAACCAAAATGATTAGGGGGCTGGAGCACATGACCTACAAGGAGAGGCTGAGGGATTTGGGCATATTTAGTCTGCAGAAGAGAAGAGTGAGGAGGAATTTGATAGCAACCTTCAGCTTTCTGAAGGAAGGTTCCAAAGAAGATGGAGAGAGGCTGTCCTCAGTAGTGACGGATAGCAAAACAAGGAGCAATGGTCTTAAGTTACAGTGGGGGAGGTCTAGGTTGGATATTAGAAAAAACGATTTCACGAGGAGGGTGGTGAAGCACTGGAATGTGTTACCTAGGAAGGTGGTGGAATCTCCATCCATAGAGGTTTTTAAGCCCTGGCTTGACAAAGTCCTGATTGGGATGATTCAGTTGGGGTTGGTCCTGCTTTGGGCAGGAGGTTGGACTCTATGACTTCCTGAGGTCTCCTCCAGCCCTAGGAATCTATGTTTCTATGAATTTAGTAAGAAAAATTTGTTGATGATTCCAAGAGGCAGCTTCTAGCCCAACATAATCAACCAACTATGGAGAAATGGGAGCAAAACCAGCCATAACTTAGGCCATGTCTTCTTAGACAGAAGAGCAACGCTGTTGTGATCAATCTTCCAGAGTTCAATTTAGCGAGTCTAGTTAAGAGGGTTCAGAGGGTGCCACCGCCTGCTGCAGGTACTCCTGTATCTGTTAGGAGTAAGGGAAGCTGACTGGAGAGTTTGTTACCATAAGCCTTTCACTACGGGGACGGCGAGGAAAGGCAAAACAAGGTAGGTGTGTTCCAGCTACGTAATTAACGTAGCTGGAGTTGTGTATCTTGATTCGACTTTCCCTATGAATGTAGGCCTGGTCTCATTTTTGTCACTAAAGCTGGCAGCTATGATGTTCTATACATACAGGAAGCAGATGTGTTAAGTGTCAATCCACATTTTATCAACAGGAAGTTCAACAACACATTTGCTAACAATCCCAGCCTCACACATACCGAACAATCACATTCTCCTTAGCTATCTAAAAAATGTCATTGACTAAAACTCCCCAGAATGCTTAATACCATCTAAGTAAGAATCTGTGGTTAAGTAAAAACACTATCTGTGTTATTGTTTAATATTTTTGTTACTCACCTCCCAAGTTTGACGAAGGTCTACAACATCGAAAATGACCTTACCATTTTCATCCATGGGTAATAGATCTGGCCCAGGCTTAAAAACAAAAGAAAATCCCTGAAGTGTTGGTGTTTTATACAAGTGGATTTTAATTATTTTGGGGCTAAGGAAGGAGTTATAATCAGGAGGAGTGGTGGAGGATAAGCGTTGAACTCTAAATCTAGCAAAACAATAGAATGGTTTCAGCTAAACCACTTGACTTCCCACAAGCTCAAAACATTTGGATGAGAAAGCATGAGGTGGATGATTGCCTAGTCACCAAGAATTTGCTCTACCAGCAACTCCTATGAGTTATCTCATATAAACATCTTATTAGTTCCCTTTCTTTTAAGTCCTTAATGGAAGGACATCAGCAGCATCAGAACAAAAGTGAAATAATTTGATTTAGAACTACATTGAACTGAACTGAAGTTTCTACTTCTCTAAGGACAGAGCAGCAATTGTAAATTGTCAAACTGAGCTAGTGAATTTATCTGCACACCATCTTTGAGTAAAGTTCCTACACATGGCTCAAATATATAGTGTCTCTTATCTTCCACGATCAAATTTCACCCTAGATGCTTAGAAAGAACTGAGTAAATAAGAAGATAAATATTAATTCTGGAAAATTAATTAGCTCAGGGAACAATTCAATAAAATACATATTTGCCAATTCAATAAAATACATATTTTTAGTGGCATAGAGTCAAGCCAGGTAGCATATGATGTATTAATAGCATAGATTAATAGTATAAGGCTGTTAAACTACATGCTATCAATGAGAGACAATATAAGTCCCTCCCTCAAATACTGAATTAAGGAATACCCCATGCATTAGCATTTTTTTGTCTCGTCTTCCACTCGAATATGCATCATAGGCTACATCTGTAGGCTGGCTGTATGATTACATAGACTACTTTTTTTTTTTAACAATAGTTCTGCTCTGGCCCATGGCTATATTATCAAACATTTTGTTTTTCCTATGTATATTTGTTGAAGAGACATTTACCTTTAGAGACATGGGCATATGGATATTGAAGAGATTAAGGTATTCAAACTGAAGTTTCTTCAGTGATTGTTCCAGGCAGCTTCGGACAAGTTCAGGATGGTGAAAGTTACTTGCAAGCTGTAATGATTCAAAACAGTTTTTTTCTGAAGAAGTCCTCTTTTGTCTGCTTTCTCAAAGGCTGTCTCTGCAAAAACTACTTTTCTAAAATGTTTTAATCAAGGCACACCACTGGATTTGCCTTTTTCACAGAAGGTTGGTTTGCGAGCTGTTTGTGTGCAAAGTTGCACATCAGAGTGAGAAATGAATATTTCCTAAAGAAGCAGAGTGAGGGAACAAAATGGTTAGGATGTCAGAAGTGCACTTGGTCAGTATAGGAACCCTATGTGAGGCTAATGTTAAATTGTGGCCAAATTTATTCTCCTTGATTATTAAGCGTCACTGTGTAGTCTGACTTCAGGAGCAGGCCTTTGGAAGAAGGGAATGGAAGGTATCCCTTGTATATGACTAGGTTCTGCATGAGAGGTGAAAATAACTTAAAATTTCTTACAGGTACTGTCCTATTAAAACCTGGATCCCTGCCAGCTCTTTAAATAGCTCCCAACTGGCTTTTGCTGAAGCTCAGCCAGCTCTTGCTGGAGCTGCACACCTGGGCACACTCACTCACTTTTCCTTCTGTTCTGCACACTGTTCTGGGAACCAGGAGATGGGAGTACAAACAAATCCCATTTCTAATAGACATCAGTTCTAATGTGGAAAAATCCCGCCCCAAGAACCCCCTTTACTGTGTGGTTCTACTCTGAAGTGTAACTCTGCAAATATGAGAAGTTGGTGTGAATATTGACACCTTATGAGTCAATACAAATGTATCCCATTTACAAAAGGGGGCATTTCTAATTGCCAGTGCCACAAACTCAGTATGGATCAAGGTGGGTTCTTTGCTTCTTCTCCGTCATCTCCAGAAATAAAGATGCTTCGGAACAAATTATGCTCTCAGTGACACCTTTTAAGCCCACTGTTTTAGAATCTAGCTCTCAGGGTGCGTCTACACAGCAGGGCTGAACTAGAAATAAGCTACTCAAATTGAGCTACGTCAATTGTGTAGCTTCTTTCAAAATACGGAGCATGTACACAGCACTTATTTCGATATAGGGCACTCTTCCTCCAACTTCCCTTACTCCTTGTACAATGAGGGTTTCAGGAGTCGGAGTAAGAAGTCCTCCAGCTTGACAGTATTTTGACCCTATTTCGAAATAACTTCCAGCTGTGTAGACGCAGACTAAGTTATTTCGGAATAGTGTTGCAGTGTAGACGTACCCTCAGTGATAATTCCTTGCTTTAAATTAGTTTGTAGTACAGGTGCAATTGATTGGAAATTAGTAAACAATTTTGTCGATGAAAGCCAAGGAGAAATGAAACCCATTCCACCCTCCTTTAGCCATTATGTCTCTGTAGAGCTGGTAACAGTGATTCTTTTCATAGACTTCATAGTAGATAGGACGCTGAATGTACACAGGAACAGAAGGGCTGAATAAGAAGGTGCCATTATTACATGATCAATTTTAAAACTAAATCCACACTTTAAAGGGAACCGTAATGGTCTCTCAAGCAGAGTCACCAGTGTGCACAGGAAGCTTAAAAAGGGTCATTGTGGCTAAATAAAATAAAACGTTCTGTCCGGTGACCTGTATTTTCAGGGGCATGAAGAAGCTGTTGTAGCTTTCCTTTCACACATGTAGAGATGAGCCTTGTGCTTACAACTATAACTTGTTCCTGATTACGGTTTCCCAATTCTGTGAATATCACTCCCCTAAAGGCAGCCCTTTTAATACTGGCCTTGAGTATATCGCAACATTCTCCATCAGTTAGACAAAGTAATGAGCAAAGGAAGCAGGACAATAAAAAGCCCATTGTTAAAACAAAACCCACTTACCTTTCTTGTGTAAAATATGTCCTCTCTTTTGACTGTTCCATCTGCAATCTTCTCGTGAACCGCTCGCCCAACCTCCTCCTCAGTCCCATAGACAAAGGCTCCATCAATATGGCAGAAGCCAACTTCAATAGCCACCTTTGTTGCTGCCTCACATTTACTTTTTTGAACCTACCGGTTAAGAATGCTTAGTGTCAATTCTCTCTGTATTAGGAGTAGTTTATGCTAGTCCTCTAGAGTTTTAAAGCCCATCAGAAAGACTCCAATGTGGAGTGGCACATTTAGAATTTTGAATTTAATTTGAGGGAAATTCAAGGATTCTGAACCTTATCTTTTGGAGCCCAGAATCTTTGACACGTTATCATTGACACCACAGCAAAGCAAATAGAATATAGGTGTAAAAAAGCTACCATTCAGGTGTAGCATTCTTTGTTAGTCCCACTGTGCAAAGGAGTAAATGACTCCTTAAACTGCAGGGCAACAGAGAATCTGGAGCGTTGTTCAGAATTCTTTTTTATAAGAATCAAAGGGAATTTAGGACAGGATCTGGAGACCAGGAACTGTCAGAATCAGCTATCAACATACACTGTGGATTAGAACCCACAGTCTGGCTGAGCTGAGCTACTCATTTTACAAACATTTTATGATTTTTAAGCCAAACTCATCATCTTGTTGAAACTGAACTATGGTTTTGAATACTTGGGTTTGGCAGGATTGCCCTATGTTGGAACAAAGCCTCTGAGGACATGAGTTTTAGCCCATTATAGCTTATGCTCTAATTCCTAATAAATGTGTTGGTTTTGAAAGTGGCACCGGACTCCTTGTTTTTTCTGAAGAATGATATTCTTATAATATATATTAATTAATCTTTCACTCCAGAGCCCAGAGCAATTTTCGGGCACTGTCAATAGTTACTGAAACTAGGTGTACTGGGATCTCATCTTGCAGCTTTTCTGGAGCGATAGAGGCAATAGTTATAGCAGTGCTCAGCAGTGTTAGCCACCAATAGGTTAAGGACAAAGAAATCCATGAAAGCTTTACTTACTGCATCAGGGGAATAGGTACCAAATCCCACTGCAGGAATTTTGTTCCCATCGTTCATCTTGATACAACGGTCTTCATCAAGCTCCATCTCTTTACAGAATTTCTTCAGTTCTTTGCTGAGCACACTGCTTTGCACGCTGCTGTGTGAGCCAGCGAGATCTTCAGATAGGAAAAACAATATGAATTGCTATTGTAGTTGTATTTTTGTAGGATGTGGACTAGAAAAAGTAGATAAGATTGGTGCAGCAGGCATGGAGGAAGAAAAGGACAAATGCAAAGTGATGAAACTGTCAGAAAACAAATTGTCAACATTAAACAGCAATTCAAAGATCGGTCTCTTTTCTCAAAGTTTTTTGACTTAACATTGCTTCCTTGTGACACAACAGAAGTGGACAAAAGAGCTCCCTTCAAATTTACAGCTACTGTTCAATAGATGCAAAGTGTTTCCAGCAAAATATAATTAGAAAAACACTGTAATCTTTAACATAGTATTTTAGAACCAACTATTGCAGGGCAGATATACCCCATCACCTTTCGTAGTGTGGAAGAGACTTATCACTGCCACATGGTCAAGTCTAAAAGGGTGTTCCCTGTCCTGGGATTGTCAGTCTTGTACTTGTGGGTTTTTTTTTTCCGCATCCTTCTGACAACCCGCTGTGGTCAGAGGGGATTGTCCCAATGTCTAGAGTCCTTATAACAACCCGCTCCAGATGAGGTTGTGTGGTCTAATGGCCAGAGTCACTGGAGCAATTCTGCACAGTTGGGAAAATGTGGCCAAACAACCAGAGTCACTATACCACAGGCCAGGCCACCGCCTCAAGATAGGTGGTGGCCAAGTGAGGGGAACCCAGGCCCTCCCTCTCCACTGGGATCTGTCTCTAGGCCCTATCAGTGGCAGATTCATCTGCCAACAACTCAGAAGAGGTCCACCCACAGCACCCCAACCCATGAGCCGATTCTAACACCATTTCCTCTCTAAAGTTCCCTTGGTCTCTTGCTACCTGAGTCTATGAAGTCTACGGCGTCCGTGGTCTGGTAGTCTAAGCACCCGCTGCAAAGTCCCCTGCCTGGATACGTAGATCTGGTCTCATTTGGCTGGCCTCCAAGCTTTGGCGCACTTGTTAGAGCTCGCAGTGTACCTCCTTCTCCTCCAGCAGCCAGCACAGACTGAGCTCCTCTCCAGCTTTTTTATACACTGGTTCCAACTGGAGCACACCCAGCAGAGAGGAAAGGGCACGACCTGTTCAGCGAACAAAGATACACCCTGTCACACAACACTTATCACATATTTACTAAATTTTCAAACACAACAGAACAGAACAAAACAAATTAAATGACATATGAAAATAGCAGAAGAGAACTGCCTATTGTTTAATTGTTCCTATCAATTACAGATTTGAGTGGCTTTGATCGACTAGCTCAAGGAATAAAGATAAGAAACTTAGTTATCAAAATTGAAAACGAGATTAATAACTCCATTACAAAGAGAGCTTCATTCCCCCTCCCTCCAATAATCTAGGATGATGCTAGAGACTGGATTTGTTTTAAATGTAGAGTGGTGATCTCTTGACATCATCAGTGCTCTCTGTACTCCCAGGGCAGTGTATTCCTCTGAGACTAACCCCAGTAATGCAACAAAGAGAAGAAATGTGGGTCTTATTCTGTATAACATGGAAGAAAAATCAGGAATAGTGAAGGGATCCGTTTTTCAATATTCATTTTTAAATGAATACTGGGAGTGGGAATGCACCACAGAGCTAAAAAGAAAGTTTTAATAAACGACCCACAGGCTGCTCTATGGTTAGAAGTTGAACTATGGAATACACATTGCAGGCGTCTCAGAGAGCAGACATGCAATGCTTTCTACTTAATATTTTTAGAAGAGAGCCCATGACCATGGTGAGGACCACAAATGAGCGTGTGTGGGGGGGGTGGTAAATGGGGCAATTGCCCGAGAACCTGGTGATCTAAAAGGAGCATCTACACAGCACGTATTTTGAAACAGAGCACTCTTCCTCCCACTTCCCTTACTCCTCATACAATGAGGGTTACAGGAGACGGAGCAAGAAGTCCTCTAGCTTGACAATATTTTGACACTATTTTGAAATAACTGCCTGCTGTGTAGACGTGGACTACGTTATTTTGGAATAGCGCTAGTTTTTTAGAAATCGTGTTGCAGTGTAGACGTACCCTTCCGGTCCTGAGGTATCTTTTCTGTTCTCCATGAGTCATATATTCCATCAGGTCCTGCAACTTCAAGACATCCAACTTGTCAAAGTGATTCTTAACTTGTACTTTTCGTACTTTAGTCTCAGAGCCCACCCCATTTACATTGCTGTCCTCTGTGTTAGGTTCGCAATGACCAGGTGACTTTTGGAGAAAACAGTAACCAAAAAAAAAAAAAAGGCATTAAACACTTCTGCCATTACTGCCTTTTTTGTATTGTCTTTCCTTATTCATTCAGAAATGGGTCTAACCTGTCCCTAATCTTTCTCTTGCTTCCCAGGTATCTGTAAAATGTTTTCTTGTTCTAGCTAGTTTAATCTCCTTTTGTGCCTTTACCTTTCTAATTTTGTCCCTACATGCTTTTGTTGTTTTTGTATATATTCATCCTTTGTAATTTGACCTAGTTTCCTCCTCTTGTATAATTCTTTTTTGAGTTTTAGGTAATTGAGTATCTCTTACTTAATCCAGGGTGGCCTCTTACCCTACTGCCTATATTTCCTATGCACTAGTACAGTTTACTCTGATGCCTTTAATAATGTCTTCTTTAAAAATCTACCAACTCTCCTGAGCTCTTTCACTCCTCAGACTTGCTTCCCATGGGCTCTTACCAAACAATTCTCTGATTACTAAATTCTGTCTTCTTGAATAGAATTTAATAGGGATGAAAGAAATAAGTTTCTCTAGAAATTAAATAGAGCTCTTTCAAAAAGCTTTGAGAGATTATTTAATGTAATAGAAATTGGTCACTTTTCGGAAGCATTTTTAACCACCAGAGACTTTATTAGAGAATTACATCTGTTCTCTAGAGTCTTTAGATGGGTTTACAAATTTTGCAGATCAATGGTAATTTTCTATTAAATTCTATGGGATGCTTCTATAAGGGAAAATTTACTTACTTTCACTGCAGTAAGGAGAGTTGAGTGTGACTACACACGGAGAATATATCTGAGTAAGAAGAAGGTGACATTTTTATACAGTCACTTTTTTCAAATTGAACCACATTTTAAAACAGGGTGGGGAACCTTTTTTGGTTCAGGGGCTGCAACAAACAACAACAAAATACCCACTGATGTGGCCCCCCAAGTGAGAAGCAGAAAGACAACACCCCACATTCCCCTCACACGCCTGAGCCTAGGGGGTCCCGGCCTACTAGACTGTGTGTGCCCCAGGGTGGCGAGGTGGGGGGGACTGGAGTGCCAGTGAGAGCTCCCCAATGCTGGAAGGGCCTTGAGCATCGGGAGCCAGATCCAGGCAAGCTGGGGGCCATATCTGGCCACAGACTACATCTTTTCAGTTGTAAACTGAACACATTTATTCTTGAAATCACTTGAAAGGCAACTAGGAAACCACATAATATAATTCTTATCTGAAAAGGGACTCCTTAAAAGTTACTATGTCAAGAATCACCTAAAAGCAAGGGGCCAATTCTGTCCTTACTCACACCACTTCAGCCTCCATTGGTTTCACTAGCCCTTGATATACATCAGAGGCTGTTACAAGATGAACCACGGGGAGCGCTGATAATCTGCACAGTGAGTCAAGGTCTCACATTATTATTTATCTGAGCCAATGAGAGTTCTGCCTGAAGGTCTTCATAACTATGGAATAAGGAGCTCAAGATTTGACTCATGCCGATTAACTGTGTGATGCATTTGAAAAAGAAGGGCCTTTACTTGCAATCCTTCGTCACACAGGCAACTGCACTGACGTCCGTGAGGGTTGATAAGCACGTGAGTGCTCATTCAAAAACTAAAGGGAGCAGTCGCTGATCCTGCAGCCAAATGTACATGAGTGAGTGTGAGGGTGTAGCCTGGTGGGGCTCAGGGAGGTGCTCCTCCCCCTCGGGGTCAGTGGGTGGCCACTCCGACCCACTCCCCCCGACACACCGTCTATAATAAGAAGTCCTTACGTGCCAGCCCTTGTTCCGGGCAGGGCGACAAAATACCTTAAGGACCGTTCTCAGGCCCGGCCCTACTTCAGGGAGGGGCAACCGGCAACTAGACAGTTAGTACAAAGCCCAGACCTTGGTTCCAGGTGGGTGGCAGGAAAAACAGTTTGTATGCCTAAGCGCTGGTTCAGGGCGGGGCTGCAGAGAGGCAGTTTGTAAACCCAAATCTGGGTTCAGGACGGGGCTGCAGGCAAACACACACCAAGTAGTTCAAGGCCCATTTACAACAACCCCAGCCAGGTCGCCTTGCTCAAGCGGGGATCCGGCCGCTGCTCGGGAACAGCCGGGAGGGGAGAAAGGAAGATTGCCACCCAAGAGTGCGGTGGCAGGGGGGAGGCAGGCCTGCCCACTCTGCTGTGTCCCAGCCCAGGGCCCTAGTAGCAGCAGAGCAGTTGGCTGCTGGGTCAGCGGGGATCCGTACCACAATCCACTGACCTTCTAGTAAACAGGGGGCGACTATCCCAGGGCTGTTTCCATTTCCCCCCTCGGGCTGTACCTGGGTCCAGAGCAGATCATCTGGGCACCGTGGTTTGGAGTCCTCTGGCCAGGTAAACAAACTCTCCAGGCAGTCCCCCAGTAATGGGCCTGGCGGCCCTGGCCAGTCCTCAGCTTCCCAGGGTCCAGCTTCTCTCTTGGGAGTGCAGCAGAGGCTACCGGCTTCCATGATTGCTGGGGCTTGGCTGGGCTCTCTGGTCGGCTTTTTATATCCTTGGCTCCGCCTCCTGGCTTCCTTTCAGGTGGATTGCTAAGGCCAGGTGCTGCCCACCAAGACTCAGGGAGGGGCTCCTCCCCCTTGGGGTCAGTGAGCGGCCACTCCGACCCACTACAGAGGTCAACGGGATTCTGCCTGGGCTCAAGAGCCAACCCATGCTGATCTGATTTCAAGAGCTGGCTCTTGATGGGTGTAGGGTTGCCAGATGGTTTCAACAAAAATACCGGACACACCTGACATTACATCACAATCTACATTACATCTCATTTAGAAAATACCGGACATTTATATTTTCTAATTTATATTTTTTCAATTTGTTTCCTGAATGAATAGAAAGCTCAAATACTGGACAGTCTGGTTTAAAACCGGACACGTGGCAACCCTAGATAGGTGACCTGGGCAAGTCCTTCACTGCAGTTTCTCCATGTATAACATGTATAGGTTAGTGATACTTACGTTCCATTGCAAAGTGCTTGGGATCTAGGGTGCGAGAGCTGTATACACTTTAAGTACAACACAGGGATTTTTAGTCACTACTAATATGGTTGGATTCTCAGGTAGTGACAGAGATAAAAAAACTTTGTAACCAATTACCTAAGTCCCCTGTTCTTTTCAAGGGCAGTCTTTGTTTGCTCATCCTATAAAGTCAATATAGTTTTGAATGATGTTAGCATATTTATTGTTTATCTCCCACAAAACAGGAATTGACATGAAGCTATATAATAAGAGAGTGAGCTAGAGAAAAAGGGGTGCTCCTGCCAGACTTTAAGAAATGACTAAGTAGCAAATAAGATAACCATTTTCTTCTCCATATTTACAAAAAGTAACACTCACCTATCATCAGCTTAATATTATAGTTGGAGTGTCACAGGATCTACCAGAGGGCCTTGCAGTTGTCGGAGTCAAATGCTTTTCTCAAATCGAAGAATACCATATACATAGGCTGACGTTGCTCCCGACACTTCTCTTGTATTAGACGGGCAGAAAAGATCATATTGGTTGTTCCTCGCCCTGGTCGGAAACCATATTGTGATTCTGGAAGGACTTCTTCAGCCAGTGGAAGATGGTTCAGAAGGACTCGGGCGAGAATTTTACCTGCAGTTGAGAGCAAGGAGATCCTTCAGTAGTTTCTGCAGTCTGTCCTGTCACCCTTCTTAAAGGCGGTCACTATGATGGTGTCTTGGAGCTCTCTGGATATGGTTTCCTCTCTCCAGATCATCAGAATGAGGGAGCATAGGCAGGACAGCAGGGATGGACCTCCCTGTATGACTATCTCGGCGGGGATTCCATCGGTGCCTGTGGCCTTGTCTTTCATTTTTTTGTGGCTGTTTGGATCTCGCAGATGGAGGGGTCACGATCCATATCGATACAGACTGGTGGACTGGTGATCCCACTGAAAATGCTGTCGTCAACAGTTGTGTCACAGTTGAACAGGTGGATGAAGTGTTCCCGCCACCAGCTATCGATGCCATCTTTGGCCTTAATAAGTGAAGTTGCATCTACTGTATCGCAAGGGAGCGACACCCTGTTTTGACGGTCTATAAATTGCCCTAACAGCACTGAAGAACTCACGACTATTGTTGGAATTAGCAAAGGCCTGTATTTCCTTTGCTTTGTCTCTCCACCACTTGTTTTTAAGGACTCTTAATTGTTCGTTGTACTTTGGCCTTGGCAAGGTTATAATCATGTTTCTTCTGCTGAGACGAGAAGTTGCTATACCAGGCTTTGAATGCTCTGCGTTTAACATCAATTAGGTCCTGCATCTCCTTATTGTTAATACCAAACCAATCCTGATTCCTTCGCTTGGTGTATCCAAGGGTTTCACCACAGGTTTCCAGGACAGCTGTTTTCAGAAAGGACCATGCCTAGAGACAATCCTCTGGTGGGTCTTGGCTACATAACTTGTTGCTAAGGCTTTGTTGTTAGATCATCAGCATCAATCATAACGCAAGTAATGCAGACATCAGTATGGTCCTGAGACTGGACGATGACATAATCGAGCAGGTGCCAGTGTCCCGATTGTGGGTGTCTCCAGGAGGACTTGAAATGGTTCTTCTACTGGAACAGGGTGTTCGTTATAACAAGACCATGGTCAGCACAGAGTGTAAGAAGAAAGTGACCACTCGAGTTCATTTTTCCTACACCTTCCCTCCCAATTAAACCATTCCACAGGGGGTAGTCAGTACCTACTCTAGCATTGAAATCCACGAGAAGTAAAAGCTTGTCCTCTCTAGGGACACCTCTGAGGATGCTATTGAGGTGTGTGTAGAAGCATTCTTTGGTATCTTCGTCAGCTTGTAGGGTGAGAGCGTAAGCGCTGACTACTGTCGCGAACTGGTTGTTAGCCAGCCTAAGATGCAGTGTCAGTAGATGTTGGCTGACACCAACAGGGTATTCACTGAGGCTACACATTAGGCTATTCTTAATAGCACAGCCAACACCATGCATGCGGTGCTCATCTTTGCGTTTACCTCTTCAAATGAAGGTATAGCCACCACCGATTTCTTTAATCTGACCCTCACCAGCTAGTCGGGTCTTACTCAATGCAATGACATTGATGTTGACTCTCCTCAGTTCTCGGGCAACGAGAGCTGTTCAGCACTCAGGCCAGTTAGACTTGTCACATCCATCAGTGTCCCGAAATTCCAGGTTCCAAATCTAAGTGTAAATGTTTTTCTCTTCTTATTGTTGCTCCTGCAAATTGAAAGGTATTCCCCCTGGCCGCAGTTACCAGGTAGGTTGGGTTGAGACAGACTATTTTAAGGGCATCTTTTCTAGCACCCTCCTCATTCAGGTGAGCAGAGTGGATCCTAAATAGGGCTGCTCAGTCACAGCTACAGCAGCCAGGGCACACTTCTGTCTCATCCAAGTGCGCAACAACCATCTGCAGCTGCCGCCTCCATGCCAGATTGTGACTAGAGGCTTTCAGCTGCACAAGCCTGCCCCCATTGTCACTCGCTGATCGCCAAAGGACTTGAGTCATGGACAGGAGTCATGAAAAGAGAAGGAAGTAGAGGCAGTTATCCAAGGAAGAGCCTATGCATGATAGTGTTTTATGTGGCGACACTGTTGCACGACAGCAACTACACAATGCTTGACCAAGGCACAGCCTGGAACCAATGGCAAGGCAGTCCAATACCACGAAAATTTGTCAGTATTATATGTCTCTTACACGACAATATGCAGGCTGTGATACTGAACCACGGCAATGCAGCTGAACCAATTAACATAAGGACTGGAGTCAAACAAGAGTATGTGATAGCACCTATGCTATTTAATATCTTTTTGGCAGCTATGCTCCAGATTATTGGGGATTATTCCAGGTGGAGTTGAAATAACCTACAGGATGGATGGTAGCCCCTTCAAGCTGGGCTGCTTCAGAGCCAAGACCAAGACCATAATAACATCAGTGGTAGAACTTCAGTTTGCTGATGATGCCCAAGTCAGTGCCACCTCAGAAGATGGGCTCCAAGCAGTCATTAATGTTTTTGCCATGGCCTACTGCAGGTTGGGACTGACTCTCAATGCACGAAAAACCAAGGTTCTTTTTCAGTCAACACCCACCATACTATTACCCAAGTCAACCATCATGGTGGACAACCAAGTGCTAGAGACTGTCAACAGCTTTCCTTATTTTGGAAGCTATCAGTTTACGGAGGCGAGTCTTTGATGACCGTGACATCAAGATGCCCCAGGTGGCAGTGGGTGGAGAGCCTTGGCTGGGCCAGCATTAGCTGGGCAGTGGCAGGGTGGGGAACCTCAGCTTTGAGAGCCCCAGAGAGAGGAGCTGGCAGCAGGGCAGCCAGCAGTAGAGCATTGACCTCCCCCCTGGTCTGGCAAACTCCCCTGGTCCGGGATGGCTCAGGTCCCGAGGGTGACAGACCCAGGAGGTCCAACCTATAGTCAGACAGGCACTTAAAAGATAAAACACAATAGAGAACAAGCTGTGCACAAATAGTTGGATGAATAAAGACAAGCTGTGTGGCCTCCTTTTCTTTTCAAATACCACAGTAGATCAAACCCAGTACGGAACAATTGACAGGTAAGTGGGGAGAGAACTGGTTTAGCAAAGCGAGCAGCAGGTCAGGACTGAGGTATGTTGCAGACAGGCCTGTGGGCCCACGAATGGAACAGCTAACCAGAACGCAAGTCAGAACTAAAGTGAATTGCAGACCCGCATGAGGCCCATTGTTAGAAATGAAGAAAGTGTTCCCTGTTTGGATGGAGATCTCTGAGGAGAACAGCATAAAATCCCACCGTCACTACCTAGACCTTAGTGCTGTCAGTCACTCTTTTTTCCTATACAGCACCAAACTTCATGCAAACAACATAAATGTTCAGCATTGCTTAATATAAGGGTCAAAGATTAGTTGGCTTTTGTGATGCACATGCTCAGAGGGGCTGCGTGTGAGGGGCTAATATTTAATCCCACTACTGCTGGAAGAAGAGCTGAAAAGAGGCATTCAGGTCTCCTCTTTCCTAATGCTGCAAAGGGGGCAAACAACTCGCTTTGACATTCGCTCTCTCTTTGGCACTCAAGCGGCTCATCACATCACTGGGGAAATACAGCCCTAAGCTGGGACGTTAACAAGCACATTCCCCCAAGCCATCCTCTGGATAGCTTTCACTGGCAAAGGCAGGAATTCCAGGTTCGGATTCCAGGAATGGAGGAGAAGAGCGAGAGCCTAACTCTCACACCAACCCCTTTCTGCTGGATTAAAGACCCAGAGTGGGGTAAAGTGGCCCTCAAAGGCTTGGTTCTTCCTGGGTGAGGATTCCTGGGCGCAGGCTCTGTGAGAGGCAACGCTAGGCTGTCCTCTGAGCACCCCGCACCAGCGTGCTGTCAGGGCATGCAGGCAAAGGGAGCAGCAAGAGGCAGGGCTGTAGTCTGTGGTGCTGTAAGCCACAGAACAGCCTAAGGAGACTGCTGTTTCTGGGTGAAGCCTCTAGAGCTGCCTAAAATACAGCAGTGACCCATCCAGCTCTGAGAACGGCTTGGATTAAGAGGAGCAAAAGCTGTTTCAAACCTCCTTCGTCTCCTTTGGCCTGAGCTTCTGCAGCACGAACCCTACTTAACATGCGTAAAGTAGTCCTAGGGCAACGGATAAACAAGAGAGCTGTCTTCTTAGTAACATGTTCCAGGCTATCTTTCTGAACAGTTCTCCTTGTCCAGGATATTTCAGTTCAAGGTCTTTTTGCTTTATAGAGTCATAGAAATGTCATGCTGGAAGGGACCTCAAGAAGGCCTTTAGTCTGTCCTTGTGACAGATCCACAGCTGGTGTCCTTTGGCACAGCTCCATTTTGACAGAGAATTGGCTCTCAACATGCCTGAGGCAATAGCGGAGGAGTGAAACATACCCTATCATAGCTCATGGCTGTATTTTAGGTATCTCTATTGTACACATTGTTTGCAGCATTTAAAAATATTCTGGGCCTATTCATGAGCTGGTTTAAATTAGCATAATGCCAGTGGAATCGAATGCCCTTCTCAGTTACATGTGTGTGACGCAGGGGAGCGGGAGGAGGGTGGAAGTAAGGGGAGCAACACGCCCATTGACCTCAATGGAGCTGCGGTGATTTGCACTTACTGAGAAGCTGCATTTCTTCATTTAAAGCTAAAGACTTGACCCTTCTTTGGAGTGAAAGAAAAACCCTAGTGCAAAATGACTGGTAGGATTCCTAGCTTTCCTGTGTAGGTTGCTCTGTGCCCCCTGCATGAAGGCTGATGGCTTGGACAAGAACAGACAAGGAATGTAGCTGATGGATCAGCCACTATTCCAGGAGCGAGCAAGATCCGGCCTGTGGGCCAGATCCAGCCTGGCAACCCTTCGGATCTGACCCATGGTCCGCCAGGACCCTCAGGCAAGCTCCCTGCCTGCCCCTGCCGCAGGCCGCTCAAAGTGGCTGGAGCCATGTGCCTCTAGGCCTCCCCACATCTGGGGGTGGGAGGGCTTTGTGTACTGTCCTTGTTGACAGCACAATCATTGTAATTCTCATTTCCCTTCCACGCTGCCCTACGTCACAGCTCCCCCCAGACCCTGCACCCCCTTCTTTACCGCTACCCCAGATTAGAAACCTCTCATGCACCTTTACCCCTCCCTGGCCCTGCACCCCAATCTCCTACCCTAAAAGCTGGGTTTGTAGAACTGAGTGCTTCTCTAGGACTTATCAATTATCAAAAACCAGAGACTAGATTCACTAAGTACGTTACACAGACACCTTTATTTTTTCCCAATTGGCCATCAAAAACCATTCCATTCAAAGACTGAGTTGTTTAGAATTTCTGTTTAAAATACAGCGTAGTTCTCCTGATATCACCAGCAGAAGGAGGGTTTCCAGAACCGAGAGCTTCTCTAGGACTAATCACTGGAGTGGGGGTAAGGAGAAGAAATGTACGTCTGATTCCTTACATGTGAAATAAACTCAGGCACACTGAGAAGATTCTTTCTATTATTCATCTCTAAATGGAAACTGAGGGTGGTCCGCAAGCCTAAAAAAGAAAACATTTATTAACTATCCCTATGTAAGTGCATTACCAAGATATCTGAGTGCAAAACAGGAATCTTGGGGTATGTCTACACTAGCCCCCTAGTTCGAACTAGGGAGGCTAATGTAGGCATTCGAAATTGCAAATCAAGCCCGGGATTTAAATATCCCGTGCTTGATTTGCATCTTCCCGACTGGTCGCCATTTTTAAAGTTTTCAAGTCCGGAATAACTGCCCGCGTCTACACGCGGGAGGGACCCAGTAGTTCGAAATAAAGCCCTTGTTCGAACTACCTGTTAAACCTCATTCCAGGAGGAATAACAGGTAGTTCGAACTGGGGCTTTATTCGAACTACCGAATCCTGCTGTGTGTGAACACGGGCAGTTAGTCTGGAACTTGTAAATTAAAAATGGCGACTGGCGAAGATGCAAATCAGCGCGGGATATTTAAATCCGGCTTGATTACATTAACCTCCCTAGTTCGAACTAGAAACTATGTGTATACCCTCAAGGAAACAGACATGCAATGCTATCCATTGACTGTAGGGGTGTCTTAGGCCCCTCACAATACTATCCAAGCACATGAGTGCTCTAATGCAGGGTCTCCAACCTTTTTAAGGACAAGATTCCTTTTTTAATTTAAGTGCAATCCAAGATCTACCTCAAACCCAAATACTCTGGCCCCACCTCCTTTGTGCCCCTTCTCCGAAGCCCTGCCTCATCTCACTCCACCCTCCTTCCTTCCCTCACCCTTCCTCACTTTCACCAGGACGGGGCAGCGGGTTGGAGTGCAGGTTCTGGTCTTGGATTAAGGGATCTGGAGTGTGAGAGAGGCTCAGAGCGGAGCTTGGGACAGGCAGTTGGGGTGCTGGAGGAGGTTCTAGGTGCAGGCTCTGGGAGGGCATTTGGATGTAGGGGTGCTCGGTGCTAGGGCAGAGGCTTGGGGTGCAGGAGGGAGTTCATGACTGGTGTAGGGTTTGGGATGCGGGCTCCAGCTGGGCCCTGCTTTCCTCAGGTGGCTCCTAGGTGGTGGTGCAGTGGGGCTAAGACAGGCTCACCTCTACCCTGGCCCAACACCACTCCCAAAAGCAGCCAGCAAACTCCCTCCATCCCAAGTTCTGCGGTGTCCCCTCTCTGCTCTGTGGAGATAGGATACAGAGTGGGAGAGGAGGCACCTTGACATCAGCCCTTCTCTTCCTCCCCTGCCTTGCACAGAAAGCAGGAGGCTCCTGAGGGGGCAGCTCCAAGAGAAAGGGCAGGAGAAGCACAGCGGGGAGGGCAGCTGAAGCGCTGGTACTTGATAGCCTCCTGGCCAAAGCAGTCAGGATCACCTGTCAGAGGCTCCAAGATCTACCAGTAGATCCCCATCTACTGGTTGGTGACCACTGCTCTAATGTATAGTGTCTACTGAGATGACATTACAACAGCGTGTATAACTAATGCCTGTGTTCCCTTGGAAGTTAATAAAGCTCAAAGAAAACATGACTGAATGGGGCACAACTGTCTGTAACTGCCTAGGGCAGAAGGCTGTTATGAGACATTGTTATTCTCAGTAAACAGTGAATCTAGAACAAGTAATACTGGGCTGTGATGAAGCTGGGAAAATAGTTTTTTAAAATGCACATAGGCCCAAACAGTAAAGCTGAGATCCTGCTCTGGATACAAACTTTGGCTGTTTTTGTTTACCCCCGTTGCAGAGATAAAGGCTGCCCAGATCAAAGTCTGTTTACTCTAGATCCAAATTTTTGCAAAGTTCAGGGTTGCGAGGGTGCTGGGAGTTAGGCTGTCAGGTGCACCTAGTGGCTCTGCGCAGAGCTAGGGATGTATCCACAAAGGAGAAATGTGCAACTCTCTGATCCTTTAGGTAATCCCAAGGTGCTCTCTGTTAGCTGGAGATTTCAGGAGTAAACCCTCTCCCATAGGGGTTGTCAGGTGTCTGGTTTTCGACCAGAACTCCTGGCAAAAAAGAGACCTTGATGGCTCCAGTCAGCAACACTCACTGGGCCATTAAAGTCCAGCTGGGGTGGTCGCAGCAGGACTAAGGCAGGCTCCCTGCCAATGTTCCCTCTAATCCTTTCCATCTATGTGCAGATTTTTCCATGTGTGCGTGGAATACATTTTTACACGCACCGAGGTCTGTGTGAAATAAACAGCCTCGCTGAGGGCATTCTGTTAATCAGCTGGGTGGTGCTTGGATCTCTCCTGAGCAACTGCACAGCGCGCACAGCTTATAGGGCACACTGCTCCCTGCCTGCTGTGGCTCGTGGAAGCAAAGTCATGTCCCTGTCTGGTTTCTTAGCAAAGGGAAACCAGGGGGCCCTGCCCCCAAGTGCTGACTCTGCAGCTCCCATTGGCTGGGAATCATGGCCAATGAAAGCTGGGGGTGGTGCCTGCAGATGGGGTAGTGTACAGAGCCACCTGGCTGCACAGAGGCCTGGAAGATGGAGGAAGGACGTGCTGCTGCTTCTGGGAGCTACTTGAAGTAAGTGCTCCTCAGAGCCTGCACCTCAGAGCCCTCCCATGCCTCAACCCCCTGTCCCAGCCCTGATCTCCCTTTCACTCTGTGGACCCTTTTGCAGGCTGAAGCTCCTACCTCTACCCAACACCTTTATCCCCCGCCCCACCCCAGATCTCGCACCGCCAGATGAGTCTCCCCTCCCGCCGCCCCAGAGCTGACAACCCTCCCAGCCTCCAGACTCTTCAATTACAGTCTGGAGCCCCCTCCTGTGCCCCAAATACCTCATCCCTGGCCCTACCTCAGAGCCTGCATCCCCAGCTGGAGCGCTCACTCCCTCATGGATCCCAGCCCACTGCTTCAGCCCAGAGCCCTCCCCCTCAACTCCTAATTTCTGACCCCACCATGGAGTCTACACCCCCATTCAGAGATGTCACCGCTTCCCACTCTCCAACCCCCGAGCCTGCCCAGTGAATGACAGTGGGGGGAGTTGGGGACCGACATGGATTGAGTGGGGATGGGGGCCTTGGAGAAACGGACGGGGCAAAGGTATTTGGTTTTCTGTGAGTAAGAAGTTGGCAACCCTACCCAGAAATGCCATCAGCCCCTCCCCCATGGCAGCATCTTGGAGCATGTGGCACAGGACCTTGCTCTGTGGGTTTCATACCATTAGGAAGATCCTTATGCTTTATGTCACAGGATCCCAACAAATTCCCTGGAGACGGGCCCTGGACTGATCCCAGAGTTTCCAAAACACTGGAATGTTTGTAACAGCAGGATGATTAGACAACATCCAAGGGAAGTGGTGATTTTACCTTTTAGCTTCAGCAAGGCCAAACAAGCAACCTAACTATTAGCAAGGTGTAGGGATAATGGGCAAAATTCTGCTTCCAGTACATCCAGAGGGACTTAGCAGTGGTAATGTCCCGTGGATTTTTAGCAGAATAACCAGGAGCAGCATTTGATCCATTGAATCACTCTGCCACACTCTTGGGGATTGAATAAGTGACCCCACCAGGTCTATTTTCCTGTCATTGTGGCCTCGGGCACTGTGCATCTTGAGCTCCCTATTCGCTGTCCAGGAACATAATTTTCTAGTCTCCTAAAAATTATGTTTCATGGACAGTGAATAGAGAAGATGGAGATGTGTGCAGTCTCCTGTGTGCAATATTGTCATCACAGGGTATGGGAGAGACAAGGTGGATGATGTGACATCTTCTATTGGACCAGCTTGTGTTGGTGAGCGGCACAGGCTCTGGACTGTAGGGAGCTTGCTCTGAGGAAGTGAACTCAATCTTTTTGCCTTCACTCTCCTCCCCTTCCTTCCACAGACTAGGACATACAAACCCCAAGCAGCACCAGGCCCTGCCAAAACAACAGATGCAAAATCTGCAGACATATCTCCACTACTATAGCGATCAATACTTCCTACACCATCCCTTTCAAGATCCATGGATCCTACAAACACCCATCACAACATATAGTAAACTTCATCCAGTGCAATAAATGCCCTCTGTAACAACCACCATTATACACTAACATTTTGAATGAGCTCACACAAGAAAATAACACCCAAACACCCTATCGCCTGTGGGTGAACACTTAACAAAGTAATCCCTGAGTCTCTGACCTTTCAGTCATCATCAATGTTCCCTTTAATTTTTTCCGTTTGTGATTTTTTTCCATTCATGTGCAGAATGATTTTTTTCTGTGTGGCTGAGGCATGTGCAAATGTGCACCACCACTAGAAACAAAACCTACCTATAGGCGCTCTGCCAATCAGCTGGGCAGCACTTTAATGTCTCCTGAGTGGCTGTCCAAATCATCCTCAAAAAATTAAAAAATAAATCTGCACAATACTTTCAAAAGTTGAGTCCTGGAGCTTAAGTTCATATCTTTGCTCGTCACTAAAAATCACGGACTAAAAAGACATGGTTATAATAACACATAAAGCCACTCTATAATCTTCTAATAACCCCTCCTCTCAGAGCAGCCTTCCCCTCCTTTCTCTTCCTCCTGCCCCTATATGACTGGAGGCGTGTTAACTACTTCAACTTAAATTGCTAACTGCTTATGCTAAAAATATCTGTTCCTTGTATTTAGCTGTGACTGTTTCCCAGCCACGAAGCAGAGTTTTCTGTGAAAGCTTGCTCTTTAGCAACAGAAGTTGGTCCAAGGAAATACACTGCCTCTCCCAATGTGTGTCTTAGGGTACATCTACACTTCGGTGCTATTTCAGGATACTTCTCGTATCCCGAAATATCTGTGTCTTTTAAACAAACCTGCTATTTCGAAATAGCTATTTTCGAAATAATGGGCTCGTTATACTGAGGTCCCTGTAAACCTTGTTGCACGAGGATTAAGGGATGTTTTGGAGTAGCACTCTATTTCGAAATTTGGCACTGTGTAAACAGTGCCAAATTTTCAAATAAGCTATTTTGAAATACACTAGAAGTAAAGTAATTTGCACAGCTCAAATTGCATAGCTTATTTCGAGCTATGGGTGCAGTGTAGACGCATCTTTAATCTCTTGTGGGCTGTGATGCTTTGTTCTAGTTTTGGTTGTTGGGTTCACCAGGAGGGTGCTGTGTGGTGATGGTAACGTGATATCCAGAAGATCAGACTAACAGTTCTGGTGGTCCCTTCCGGCCTTAAACTCTAGGACTCCATTCCAGTCTTAATACCTATGATCTTAAGTACATCCTTTGTTATTACGAGGGTCAGTATAACACAAAATTTTGTTGCTTTCTGGACCACTGGAGCCTTTCTCCTGCCTCTCCACAGAGCTCTAAAATACAAAGCATTGTGACTCACTGTGTTAAGTTCAGGTAGCGAAGGTTTTTGTCCAGCCCATCGATGTTTTTCATGTCCTCCTCAGAAAGCTGGAAGTCAAAAACCTGACACAGAAGATAGAATTAAATGTTGGGTGACTCCTGAAGAGAATGGTTCTTCTAAGCATGAGTATGTGCATTTATAGAAGCGCAAACCTTATAGTGGTGAAAGGAAAATAAGATGTATATTCATCCGGGCCTGCTCTTTCAACTATATATTAGATATTTCAGAATAAAGGGTATGTAGCTATGTAACTGCTGCAATTTCCTTTTCTGTGAATTTTTTCCTTTAAACTTCTAGCAATTTGCTGTCTGCAGAGGCAGCTACCACTTTGGAAGTAAAGAGCATGTTACAGAGAAGACATACTCTATGTTCTCTTCCCGAGATGTTCTTTGTTTTCTTCTTTCCTTTAATCTAGAATCAGGCAGTTTGATATTGTAAGGTTTGCTCCTTGGGTATGGGAATTAGAGCAAGAGATCCCATAGGAAGCTAATTTACCTAGAAAAGTTGTTTATGATCCTGGGCAAAAATCTGCAGGGGGAGGACAGAGCAAGGTTTGGGGAGGATCAGTTGTCTAGGCAAGAGGGGGTGAAAGCAGGAAAAGGGCACTCTCCTTCTGGAAAAGCGACAAGGAGTCCTGTGGCACCTTACAGACTAACAGATGGATTGCAGCATAAGCTGTTGAGAGCAAAGATCCACTTGGTCAGATGCATGTAATAGAAATTTGCAGAGGCAGGTATAAATATGCAGGCCAGAATAAGGCTAGAGATAACGAGGTTAATTCAGTCAAGGAGGATGAGGCCCACTTCTAGCAGCTAATGTGGAGGTGTGAACACCAAGAGAGGAGAAACTGCTTTTGTACTTGGCTAGCCATTCGCAGTCTTTGTTTAATCCTAAACTGATGGTGTCAAATTTGCAGATGAACTGTAGCTCAGCAGTTTCTCTTTGAAGTCTGGTCTTGAAGATTTTTTGCTGCAGGATGGCTACCTTTAAATCTGCTACTGTGTGTCCAGGGAGACTGAAGTGTTCTCCTACAGGTTTTTGTATATTGCCGTTCCTAATATCTGATTTGTGTCCATTTATTCTTTTACGGAGGGACTGTCCAGTTTGGCCGATGCATGTAGCAGAGGGACATTGCTGGCACATGATGGCGTATATTATATTGGTAGATATGCTGGTGAATGAACCAGTGATGGTGTGGCTGATCTGGTTAGGTCTTGTGATGGTGTCGCTGGTGTAGATACGAGGGCAGAGCTGGCACCTAGGTTTCTTGCATGGATTGGTTCCTGAGTTAGAGTTATTGTGGTGCGGTGAATAGTTGCTGGTGAAAATTTGCTTCAGGTTGGCGGGTTGTCTGTGGACGAGGACTGGCCTGCCTCCCAAGGCCTGTGAAAGCGAGAGATCATTGTCCAGGATGGGTTGTAGATCACTGATGATGCGTTGGAGAGGTTTTAGCTGAAGACTGTAGGTGATAGCCAGTGGTGTTCTGTTGGTTTCTTTCTTGGGCTTGTCTTGTAGTAGGAGGCTTCCTGGTACATGTCTGGCTCTGTTAATCTGTTTCCCACTTCCTCGGGCGGGTATCGTAGTTTCAAGAATGGTTGGTGGAGATCTTGTAAGTGTTGGTCTCTGTCTGAGGGTTGTCTCCTTCTGGAAGATCATTTGTTTTTCCAAAGCTCAGACGGGGCCCTTATCTAATTGGATGTCAAGAAGAGTGTTGTAGCCATTCTGGGGAAGGGCTCCACAAATCAGTTGCTCCCTCAAAATATTGCCTTAGGGAGACACAAACACTCCAGGGCTTTTTTCATCTGCTATTATTATTTGTTCTCTAAGGGGTGCCAAATTAAACAGCTCAAATATTAAAGTGGCAAAAGGATTCTCCAAGAATAGAGAACCTGCCTTAGAACTGCACTGAAAAATGGCTGATAGTTCTTGGGCAGGATGCTACAATAGTGCAATGTACAAGGCACAATATTTCTCAGCTCTCAATGGTGTCTCCTTTAACAGATAGGGAAGGGTGCCCCTCATTCTCTTCTCCCTACACTTGTTTTACCTGGAAGTTTTCTTCAATATGCTCTCTGGTGAAGCTCTTAAAAAGGACCACGTTACCGCGTTGCAGCTGGTAACGCAGAGCAACTAAAGTGGTACTTCGGTTGTATTTTTTGGCTATTTCGCCCAATACCGGGTCCTCCAGCAGAACTGGGGTGTTTAGATCGATCCTACAGGGGAAACAGACAGAACAGGGAACATTTCTGGGATCAGGAATGCAGTCACCACAGCCAAGTGAAGACAATACCGGTACAACCTGAAGATAATGTTCTAGGTCTTTTCCAGCTCTTGTATTTATTGTATAACTCTTTAACTATCAGGTATTTGGAAGACAGAGGGCACTTCCCCTCCTCCGACCCATTATTGAGGTTCTAAACCTGGGAGCAAAGCCCAGTTTCTTTCCTTACCACATCTTGTCTCGCTGTGAGCCCAGAGCACAATAGGCTTCAAGGAGGATACCATTGGATTTGCAGAAGGCCAGCAGTTTGCTTTGGTTGAGGTAAGGGTGACATTCAACCTGCAGAATCACCCCCCAAACCAAAATTGAGATTTCAGATCATTTGAACAGCAGCAGTTGGAAAAAAGAGGCAGAAGATGTTATGTCAACAGGATTCAGAATGCGAAAATTTGAAGTATACCGATATTAAAATACAGCCTGGAGATTCAAGTGACCATGGGGTACAATTTAATTGATAAGAAATCCCAAACAACAGTTTATCTAGTAGAGGACAGAAGCTAAGATATATTAAGGGAGGACAGGCTCAATAAAGATTTATAGCGAGGGCCACAGCATGCTTGCATTTCTCATGTGTTTAGTTCCACTGTGTTCTCAGTAAGAAGTTTAGATCAGTGGTCTCCAAACTTTTTACACCCATGATCACTTTTTAAATGACAGAACAAGCCAAGATCTACTGCCCCGCCCCTTCCTTGAAGACCCGCCCTCTCTATTCTCCTCCTCTCCATCACTTGCTATCCCCAACTCTTATACTGCTGCTTTTTTCCCCCCAATTCTTCTGTAGGAAGAAGTTTTTCCAACATTTGGCCTGTCTAGACTGGACCAAATGTCAGAAAACCCCCTTTTTTTGGAAGCCCCCTTGTTCCTCGTGGAAAGAGGAATATAGGGGTGACCGAAAGATTACGTTTGCTCTTCCACTAAAAGAAGTGGAACAACAAACGCATCCCTGGATGCAGAAGAGTTTTTCTGGGAGACCTCCGGAATCCTGATAAACTCCTGCAGTCTAGCCATACCCTCGCTGGTTTGAGACAGGATGTGTAGGCTCCGGGGTGGGAATGAGAGATTTGGGTGTGGGAAGGGGTGAGAGGTACAAGCTCTGGGAGGAAATCTGGATGCAGAAGGAGGTGGATAAGGGAACGCTGGCTCAGGGAGGGGGCTCCAGGCTGGGCAGTGTTAGGATCAGATGTAGGGTTAGGGTACTAAGTAAGCCACAGACTTCTGGATGTGAGGGTTCAGGAATTTGGGTTGGGGTATGTGAGGGGCTCAGGGCAGGGGGTTCCAGTGTATGACAGCCTCAGATGTAGGGTCTGGGGGAAGGGGGAGTGCAGGAATTTTATGATGCTGTGGCCAGATGGGGGCTTGGCCCCAGTTGGGTGTTTGTTGGCCAGGCTTCATTTTCAAATAAGATACTATGTCGAACACAAAAAGTTTCTGCATTTTCTTTATTTCTGAGAAGGGCAGGGAACCTGTTTTGAGTCAGGGGTCACTGACCCACAGAAAAGTCAGTTGGGGCCACACAAGTGAGCTGCAAAAAAAAACAAACCCTCCTCCAACCCTCCCCCCCCAAGCTTCACTAATGTGGCCCCAACTGTGTTGGTGGGAGCAGGGGACATAGTACTGGGGAAGGGTGTTAGTGGGTGCTTTGGCAGGGGACAGGGTGCCAATGGGGACAGATTTCTGAGGCTGGGAACAGGGTGCAAGTGGGGACAGGTTTCAGAGGCTGGGGAGTGGGGAGAGGGAACAGGGGGCTGGGCGGGGCCGTCCTTAGGATTTATGGTGCCCTAGGCGGGATTATTAAACTGGTGTCCCTATGCCTGACTTGCTCTTAGCAACACAATCATAAGCTTACAGTATTGGTGCCCCAGAAATACTGGTGCCCTAAGCAACTGCCTATAGCTAAGGACGGCCCTGGGGCTGAGGATTGGGAAGGGGAGCACGGGAGTGGGGGGAGGGAACAGGGGGGCAGAGTCCCCTGCACCCACCTCCTACCAGGATTCTCCCCCCACCCTCCGAGGTAAGCCGGTGCGTGCCTGCCCCGGGGCCAAACCCCCCTCCCGTGGCGCAGCCAACCCCCCGCGGGCTTCTGCTCCGGGGCCGACCCCTGCTCCCGCGGCGCGTGGAAACCCCTGCGCCCGACTCACCCCTCCTGCGGCGCAGGGAAGCCGCTGCACTCTTCCTCCAGGGCCGACGCCCCCTCCCGCAGTGTGCCAAGCACACCACAGAGCTGTGGGAGGGGAGCAGCCAGTGCACTTCCGGAACCCCCGGAAGTGGCGCGAAGCTGCAGGCAGAACTTCCGTCCACCCCGTGGGAAGCCGGCACTATGCTGGAGGAAGGTAGTGGGGCTTCTCGGGGATGGGGGGGACCCCCAACGCTTCGCAAGGCAATCGACTGGTCAAGGCCTCGTGATTGACCGGTTGGTGACCACGAGTTTAGATGCAGAATTTGGACCATTGTGTATTATTACCAAGCTAGTCTATGGATCAAGATATTGAACTGGATTAGCTACAGTGACCATTAAAGCAATTTAAAACCTCATAAGTACCTTCTACCTATATATTATTCTCAATGCAAAACTTGGGCGGAGTTTCCGCTATACTAATTTTGAAAAAAACCCACGGACTTTTCAAGAAGCAAAATTACTTCCAACAACTCATTTTGGGATTCTATGCATATCCTGAGCTATTTTGCTTATCACATACAAGTCATTTTTTTTTCTCTTTATCCAGTGGGTTCAGAATACATTTGGGCATTTACATGAAGGGTAGGCAAGTGGACTGGAAAATAACACAATCCATCTGAATTAGCTGTCTCTGAGCTTACTAACTGAAATCCACGTTCCTGAGTATGTGTTAGGCTAACCTGGTAACAAAACATTCTCCGATTCCAAACAGAGAGGTGCTGGTGCTCTAAATTTTCATTCCCTTATCCAGGGAATACGAGGTAGCAAGAGAAGACCTTTCTTTCTCCGACCCTTCTCAAACACTGCTCTGTGGTATTTTCTACTTTATTCTTTCCTGATTTGTCTAAGTTTGTCATGAATTCAGCGATGGGAGCAAACACAGCCCTTATTCCAAATAACATAGAACTATATATTTTTTTCCAGAACTTGAACCTCAAGCTATAGTTGCTATTGGCCTCTGTCTTAAACATCAGCTAGCCCCAAAACCTACACATTCTGAACAGTTCAATAACAGAGTCTAACTTGTGTCTACTGGAACTGGAAGAATAAGGAAGTTTCCTGTTTGAGTTAAAAGAAAGGCTGGGCATTAACTCCTACTGAGAAAGACATGCTGGAGTTTCTCATTCCTTTGAGCACTGAATTCCTTCCCCTAAAAACAAAACTCTACACAGACTACAAGTTCTGAATTGCTTCTACCTAAGCACTTTTAGGTCTCCATCCTATGGATAGAGTTTTACCTGGTTGAGAACAGGTTTGTACTTGAGCCCGGGTTTGTTCAGGATCATTTTCAGCTGTCTGATGTTGAAGTTGGAAACCCCGATCGACTTCACCAAGCCTGCGTCTTTACATGCCTCCATGGCCTGGCCAAAACAACAACGGCCAGTTCCATTATCACAACTGGCAGTATAATTTCCACACACATTAAAAATTATGCTCAACTGGGCTCGCTCAATATAAAATTATTCCACCAGAATGTTTGTATACAGACATGGAAGAGAAATTTTATCTATTACAAAATTCCAGCCATTCACTTCGGCATCACATGTGGTTGTGGAAGCCACAGTTGAATAAAGGCATTTTCTTCCCCCGTTGAAAGCAGACCAGTGAGTCTCAAACTGTGGTTGGGGACCCCAAATTGTGTCATAACCCAATTTAATGGGGTCACCAGGACTGTCCAAAGACCAACCCCACCAATCCAGGTCCAGGTTACAAGGCTCAGGTTACAGGACCTTGCCTGGGGTTGAAGCCTTTGGGCTTTGGGTCTCCCGACTCCAGAGCAGTGGAGTCTGGGAAGGATTAGGTGTAGGTCATGTGGTAATTTTTGTTGTCAGAAGGGGGTTGCAATGCAAGGAAGTTTGAGAATCCCTAAAGCAGTGGTTCCTAAACTTTTGATCACGCCCCCTTTGATTTTTGAGAAACCCTCACGCCCCCCCCACCTCTTCTTTACCATCATCCTAGCCCCCTTAACTAAAAATTCAATTTGTAATTTAAAATTAAAAATACAAAATCTTGTAGAAAAATTAATTAAAAATATGCACAAATAGTTTTTCTTGGCACAAAAATTTAATAAAAATGTAATTTAACGTAATAGCAGAAAAATTGAATTTAATGTGAAGGATGATGCTGAATTTTCTTCATGAGTTGGGAAATCCTAGATTTGAAAGGTGAGAGTGTGCAACGTAAATCGTTTTCGACATCCAGTCGATTTCTTTGTTTTGTTTTTAATGAGACAAAAAACTTGAAAAGCTTTTTTCTCAGAGGTACGTTGACAAAAATGGAAGAATACTACATAGCGCTTCTCCTCCTACTTTTGAATACATTGGGAAATATTTCATCCAAAATTCCTCCAAGCTTGTGTTTTCAAAATTATCTTTTGCACTTGAATCATATTTTATTTTGAGTGCTTATTCTTGCAATACTTCTGGCAATGAATTGACATCAACATTGAATGGATTTTATACTAATTTATGAATGGGGTTGCCAGAAATGTTGGCAGTCCAGTTGAAACATAATTTTGTTCTTCGCATCCTCTTTACAAACTTCTTGGAAACCTTCATTTTCAGTGAATGATGAAAATGTCGGAAAAGACAAAAAGTTAGGCATCTGAGCTTGTGTTTGACATTTCCAAAGCTGGATTTTTTCATAAATGTTTTGATGGCATCGTGGTGTGCTATAATGCTTGCAGTGTTGCTTCCTTGCAGCTTCAAATTGAGGTTGTTCAAAGGTTCAAAGAATGTCCACGTGGTATGCCAGTGGAAGTTAAAATGTTTGGTCTGTAAATTCATGATATAACTCTTCTTTCTTCTGTTGCTGGAGAAAAATTTCTACTTGGTCTTTCGGTTTGAATAATCTCGAAAGTATGTTACCTTTGGAAAGCCATCGTACCGCCGTGCGAAACAAAGGAGTTTTATGATCCGCTCCCAAATCCGTGCAAAGAGCATAGAAAAGTCTTGTATTTAAAGCACTGTTCTTCACAAAATTGACAGTTTTGATGGCCAAATTCAATGAGTCACATAGGTCATCTGGAAGGGTTTTAGCAGCCAACGTTTGTCTGTGTACGACACAATGAGTTGTGGTTACGGCTGGATTTTTTTCTTTCACCAATGTCACAAATCCAGAGCAAAAGCCAAGCATTGCTAGAGCACCGCCTATGCATACACCAACCAGTTTTCCCCATGAAAGTCTATTTTCTTCAAAAAAAATCGGAAATCGTTTTCATAATATCAGAAGCCTTTGATGTGGTCGCCAATTCCTTGGAAAAAACAGTTCTTCTTTCACAGATCTATTGTTAATGAATCGAAAGTAGACAAGCAACTGACAGCACTGTGCTTCATCAGTGGTATCGTCACACTGAATTGCGAAAAAAGGAGAAGCCAAAACTGCCTCCACAACTTGAAGTTTGAGATGTTTCGCCAACTCATTGATGGGACATTTCACGGAATTGTCAGAAAGTTTTTTCTTGCTTTCCACACCAAGCACAAGCAAGGCTGCACAAGAGTTTCTCCGATTATGCGTGCTTTCTTGGCTTTAGCGATGAGCAACGACAGTTCATAAGATGCTTCTTCCACTTTGGCCGATACTTGATGAAAAGCTCCAGTAGTGTCCTGCTTCATGTGTTACAAATTTTGAAGTTTAGCAGCAAAAAGCTCTCTTTTGGTTTCTCTGTCAAAGCACTGTAGTTCTTTGTCAAGTGTGGCTCAAGACGAGTAGGTCTCAAGGTGTCATTTCTAAGAACTGTGTGGTATACTATGCATTGAGGATGATCGATCCCATTTTTTTCTATGACAGTGAAGCCATACCTAATGTAGTCTTCCTTTTCTTAATCGCAACCACAATATATTAATTTAAAAAAAAATCTATAAAACTTATTTTCCCGATTAGAATAAATTTAATGGATGCAAGTTACTTTGATAAGTTATTGCAAACGTTTATTTACTACTACCATTACGTATGGGACGCGTGCTGCCTTATCTATACCCCAGCATCAGTAACTGCATGAGACTGGTTACCTACTCCCATGATAGAACTGTCCCAAACACTCCCACAAGTGTGCTAGAAAGCTCGAAAAAAGTTCCATTGCCTCAAAAGGCTATATATATATATATACACACACACACACACACATATATATATTCGCATTTCATGGTATAAAATTTAAAAATTGTTTACCTTAGTGCCTCCAATCTTTTTACACCCAAGATCACTTTTTAAATGTCAGGGCAAGCCTCAAGATCTCACCCCTTTCTAGAGGCCCTGCCCTCTCCATTTCCCTCCTCTCCATCATTTGATGCCCCCTACCCTTACTCACTCTCACTGGGTTGAGACAGGAGGTGCGGGCTCTGGAGTGGGAATGAGGGATTTGGGTGTGGGATGGGGTGAAAGGTGCAAGCTCTGGGAGGGAATTTGGGTGCAGGAAGAGGTGGAGAAGAGGCTTCTGGCTCAGGAAGGGGGCTCCAGGCTGGAGAGTGTTGGGGTCAGGTGGAGGGTTGGGGTGCTGAGCAAACCACAGGCTTGTGGCTATGAGGGTGCAGGAGTTCAGGTTGGGGTGTATGAGGGGCTCAGGGCAGGGGGGTTGGGAGCATGATGGGCTCAGGACACAGATTTGCAATGGGTGGATTGTGCAGTAGTGTTGTGGCAGAAGACTGGGGATGTGAGAGGCTCAGGACAGGGGGTTCCAGTGTATGATAGGCTCAGGACTGAGGTGTGTGTGGGGATGCAGGGATGTTATGATGCTGTGGCCAGATGGGGGCTTGGCCCCAATTGGGGCCAGCACAAACGTTTCAGCATTGTCTTTATTTATGGGAGGAGCAGGGAACCTGTTATGGGTCAGGGGTCACTGACCCACAGAAAAATCAGTCAGGGAACACACAAGTGAGATTAAAAAAACAAAAACAAAAAAAACTCACCACCCCACACACCAAACCCAAATACTCCTAGTCCCCCCACTCCACACTCCACTGATGTGGTCCCAACTGAGTCACCTTCCTCTCCTGGCACCCCAGTCCCATGGGGGGTAGGTAGGACTGAGGCTCAAGGCATCAGGACAGATTAATTCTTCTGGGGTTTGAGGGTTAGTGGAATTTGTGGACCCCTCTACACTCTGAGGTGGGGCCAAAATGAGGAATCCAGTAGGCAGGACATGGCTGCCAGTGAGTGGGATAGGGGTGCAGAATCTGGGAGGAAAATAGGCTACAGGAGCAAGCTGGGGGTAGGTCTCTGGCCAGGAGGTAGGGGGCAGGAGAAGGATCCTGGTGGGGCCCTAAGCAGGGGGCACTCTGAGCAGGGAGCAGGTGGGACCCTGGGGAAGGCACTCGTGGAGGTCTGGGCAGAGGGGGCAGGGCATTCGTGGGGTCTGGGTAGGGGGCAGGGTACCAGTGGGGGGTTCTGGGCAGGGTACTTGGGTTCTGGGCAGGGGAGGGCATGGTACTTGTGGAAGTCTGGGTGGGGGGGCATGGTACCATGGAGGGTCAGGGCAGGGGGCATGGTACTCTTGGGAGTCTGGATGGGGGCAGGGCACTCATGGGGTGTGTGGGTGGGGGACAGGGTACTAGTGGGGTTCTTGGCAGGGGGCATGGTACTTGGGTTCTGGACCGGGGACAGGGTGCCATGGAGGGTCTGGGTAGGGGCATGGTACTCTTGGGAGTCTGGATGGGGGCAGGGTACTTGTGGGGGTTGTAGATGGGGCAGGCACTCGTGGGGGTCTGAACGGGGGCAGGGTACTTGTGGGGGTCTGAATGGGAGGCATGGCATTCCTGCCGGTCTGGGCAGGGGAGGGCAGGGCAGGGCACGGCACTCCGGGGATCTGGGCAGGGCGGCAGGATACTCTTGATGGTCTGGATGGGGGGGAGGGGCAGGGTACTCGTGGGGGTCTGGATGCGGGGAGAGGACAGCTAAGCTGGTACCTGGGGGCATGGGCGGTGCTCCATTAGCCATGCTCCCTGCCCCATTAGCCACGCCCCCTGCCAACCTCCGTTAGGTACTCCTCTGGAGGTAACACGCTCGCGGCAAGAGGGACACTTGATCAGAAGTAAAAGGTGTCATGTCACCCATCTCAAAGGGCTTTTCCCACCATCCTCCTACCAACAGGGATTAGTCTGGCTCCCACCAAACCCCCCCGCATGCTGCTATCCTGCAATTGCATTAACCCAGTGTGTGTGACATTAACTCGGGGGCAGAGAGCTGGGGGAAGTGTTCCCTCTAAGGCTATGTCTACACTCGCGGCTTCTTACACAAGTACAGCCATTCTTGTGCAAGAACCCACAGAGCAGGCACACTGCCCGCCTGCTCTTGCGCAAGGAAATTTACAGTACAGCGTGGTAAGAGAGGACGTCTTGCACAAGAGCTACGCTCTTTTCTAACAGGTGTAAGCTCTCTTGCACAAGAGGGCAGTGTGGATGCTCAGCAGGGATTTCTTGCACAAGAAACCCCTATGGCTAAAATGGCCATCAGAGCTTTTTTGGGCAAGAGAGCATCCACACTGCCATGGATGCTCTTGTGCAAAAGCACAGCTCGCACATGGCAGTGTGGATGTGTTCTTGCGCAAGACTTCTTGCACAAGAGCCCTTGCACAAGAAACCGCCAGTGTGGACATAGCCTAAGAGTTTCCTCCCACGAGCAGAATGAATTTTGTGTTGTATACCAGTACTGAGTTTATGTGGCTTGTTTGGATGTGCCACTGTGGCACCCAAGTTATTAATAAATATTTTTAAACCTCTACCTTTTCTCTCTGCTGCCATGTCTTCTCGCCTTGTTCCATCAGCTCCCCTGGTGCCTGCTGCCCCCAACCCCTCACCCTCCTCTGCTGTCCTGACTCCTGCCCTTCTCACTGCCCTCAGCCCTCCTGCGACCTGCCCCCCTCCACCAGCCCTTCTCTCCGCCCTGTGCCCACTCTTCCAGTAGCCCCACTCTGATCATGTGAGCTACCCCTCCTCATCTCCTCTTCTAACACCTCCCTCTACACACCTACCCTGCCTCTCTCCTCTGGTGCTGGTCCCTCCCCTGAAGGTGTCTGCCCTTCTGCTTCACCCCCAGAATCCCCTGGCACCTGCACCCTCCTGGTGCCTCCCCTTTGTCCTCTTTTTCCCTGATGCCCACCCTCTGCCCCTATTCCCCTCATGCCCCTGTGCCCTCACATACGACTTGCTCCATCCCCGCCTTCCTCATGCCCACCCCTTCTTTCAAACCTTCTCCCAGCACCTCCCTCTCCCCCCCCAGCTCCCAATGCCCTTACCCTCTCCTCTCCCAGCATCACTCTGTCCCCCATCCCACTGACACCTCCCCTCCTGCCCTTTTCCTCATTGTCTGCACTTGGCCCCCTGGCATTTGTCTCTCCTGCACCCTGCCCCTTGGTGCCTTCCCCTTTCTTCTCCTGACCTGTCCCCTTCCCCTCAGCACAAGCCCCTTCCTCTCCCACCCTTTCCCCCTATTTTTCCCCCTCCCCTACCTTTTGCCTTCCAGCTTGCAGGGAAGCGGGGCTGGAGTCTGCGATCAGGCCCTGCCACCCCGCTGTCTGTCGAGGGGGCATAGGCCGCTCCAGCGTCCACTGCCCGTTTCTTCTGGGGCTGCGGAGTCTGAGCGTCCGCCCCGCAGGGTTGCCTGCCGGGCTCCGGCTGCTGCAGGAGGGTGGGCGCTTAGCTGAGCTGAGCTCAAGGCCCGGGCCCAGGCACTGCCCTGAGCTGAGCTCACGCCACGCGCCAGGTATTTTAAATGCCGGCGGCGTGGCAGACAAGGGGGAGGGAGTTGATAAGGGGGAGGGAGTCCCGGGTGGACTCCTTCCCTCTTGTCTGCCACGCCGCCGGCATTTAAAATACCTGGCGCGTGGCGTGAGCATCCGCCGCAACGGTGTGGGGGCGGGGCGGGGCTGGCCTCCGAATCCCGTCACCCCTGTCTGGCGCGCAGTGTGCGCATGTGACGCAAAGGCACGGGGGCAGGGCCAGCCTGCCGCGATAGGGGCTGCGGCGCCCCGTTACAATTCCTCTTCTCCTCCGGGGACGCTCTGGGGTGGGGGGGGAGAGGAGAAATATTCAGAGCTGGGGGAGAGACCCAGCTCCAAATATTGGTGGAACAGGGCCCCTGGCTCTAAATATTGCTGGAGCCTGGGCACCACGAGCCCATATAACTTGCCGCCCATGCCTGGGGGTCCTGTGCAACCAAGTCCAGGGGCTCAGAAAGCACGTGTGCCACTTGTTCCCTGGGCTGCTTCCTGAGTCTGAGCTAGCAGCTGTTTGCAACTCTGCCCGCATTGGAGCCTTTTTAATCAATGATTATTCAAGGAACCAACCTCCAGCGCCCCTATTGTCAGGGGAAATTAGCACCTTTTCAAAGCCAGCTCCAAATTAGCCCCTTTTCAAAGTGGCTCTGGGGCTTGTCTGTAGGGAGGGAGACAGAGGGAGGAGGAAGGAAGACAGACCTGGGGAAGCCACAGTGGAAAAGAAACAGTTAAAGATGAACTTTGGGTGAGCTAACGCCAGTGCGGGCTCTTTCTTGGGGGAGGAGGCTAAGTCACCTCTCGCCCCCCCCTGGAATTTCTTCATGCCACTGAGTTTGGGAACCTATGCCCTAAAGAAGTGGTTCCCAAACTTTTCGGCATCACGCCCCCTTTTTGATTTTTGAAAAACCCTTATGCCCCGCCCAACAGCAAAACTTGTTGAGCAATAAAAAAAAAAAAAAAAAAAGGAACTGACTGGGGGCAGCAAAACTTGATTGGGGGAGTAGGGGCTGGGTTGCCTCGCGCCCCCCTGGAATTTCTGCACGCCCCCCAGTTTGGGAACCCATGCCCTAAAGTATTTAATCTGTCCACTGCCTCTCCCAGTCCCTTTGTCTCTCATTTCTGCCTTACACACAAGAAAGCTCAAAGACATAGTGATACCCAATCACTGCTAGTCAACACTGAAATCAGGATACTGCACAAATAAGGCACTATTAATGCCAGTTTAAGAGCTTTATAGTATAACAATATCTGAGAATTAATAACACATTGCAAAGACAATTTACCCACATTTTATCAACAGGAAGTTCAACACCACATCTTGCTAACAATCCCAGCCTCTCACATACCGAACAATCACATTCTCCTTAGCTATCTAAAAGATGTCATATGACTAAAACTCCCCAGAATGCTTAACACCATCTAAGTAAGAATCTGTGGTTAAGTAAAAACACTATCTGTGTTATTGTTTAATATTTTTTGTTACTCACTTCCCAAGTTTGACGCAGGTCTACAACGTCGAAAATGACCTTACCATTATCATCCATGGGTAATAGATCTGGCCCAGGCTTAAAAACAAAAAGAAAATCCCCTTAAGTGTTGGTGTTCTACACAAGTGGATTTTAATTATTTTGGGGCTGGGGCTAAGGAAGGAGTTATAATCAGGAGGAGTGGTGGAGGAAAAGTGTTGAACTCTAAATCTAGCAAAAACAATAGAATGGTTTCAGCTAAACCACTTGACTTCCCACAAGCTCAAAACATTTGGATGAGAAAGCATGAGGTGGATGATTGCCTAGTCACCAAGAATTTGCCCTACCAGCAACTCCTATGAGTTATCTCATATAAACATCTTATTAGTTCCCTTTCTTTTAAGTCCTTAATGGAAGGACACCAGCAGCATCAGAACAAAAAAGGGAAATAATTTTGATTTAGAACTACATTGAACTGAACTGAGGTTTCTACTTCTATAAGGACAGAGCAGCAATTGAAATTGTCAAACTGAGCCAGTGAATTTATCTGCACACCACCTTTGAGTAAAGTTCCTACACATGGCTCAAATATATAGTGTCTCTTATCTTCCACGATCAAATTTCACCCTAGATGCTTAGAAAGAACTGAGTAAATAAGAGGATAAATGTTAATTCTGGAAAATTAATTAGCTCAGGGAACACTACTTTCATAAGACAGCGGCTGCGTCTAGACTGGCATGATTTTCCAGAAATGCTTTTAACAGAAAAGTTTTCCGTTAAAAGCATTTTCGGAACAGAGCGTCTAGATTAGCGGGCGCTTTTCCGCAAAGCACTTTTTTGCGGAAAGCGTCGTGCCGATCTAGACGCTTTCTAAAGCCCGATCGCCATTTTTGCGATCGGGGCTTTTGTGCGGAAAACAAATCTGAGCTGTCTACACTGGCCCTTTTGCGCAAAAGCTTTGCGCAAAAGGGACTTTTGCCTGAACGGGAGCAGAATAGTATTTCCACAAGAAGCACTGATTTCTTACAGTAGGAAGTCAGTGCTTTTGCGGAAATTCAAGCGGCCAGTGTAGACAGCTGGCAAGTTTTTCCGGAAAAGCGGCTGATTTTCCGGAAAAACTGGCCAATCTAGACACAGCCAGCGTGTTTATATGCAGCAAAAACAAAGCATGCATATGGAAAGCAATCAATGCCTAGTGATAGTAGATATAGAACATGATAAGGTGTCACACAAAACTGACATCTTCACTGACAAAGAGAAAGAAGCTTGACCTAATGAACTAAAAGACTATGGTTGATTAAATAAAAACACCCTACAAAAATTACAGTAACCCTGGATTAGTTTTATAGATTACTGGAGAATTTTCAGAGTAACAGAAGTTAGTTGCTGATCATTAAGTGTATATTTCAATTTAGAGAGTTTGAGACAGTTTGTTAATTTGCTAATTCAATAAAATACATATTTTTAGTGGCATAGAGTGAAGCCAGGAAGCATATGATGTATTAATAGCAAAGATTAATAGTATAAGGCTGTTAAACTACATGCTATCAATGAGAGACAATACAAGTCCCTCCCTCAAATACTGAATTAAGGAATACCCCATGCATTAGCATTTTTTTTTGTCTCTTGCCTTCCACTCGAATATGCATCATAGGCTATATCTGTAGGCTGGCTGTATGATTACATGGAGTACTTTTTTTTTTTAATCAATAGTTCTGCTCTGGCCCATGGATATACTATCAAATATTTTGTTTTTCCTATGTATATTTGTTAAAGAAATATTTACCTTGAGAGACATGGGGTTGTGGATAATGAAGAGATCAAGGTACTCAAACTGAAGTTTCTTCAGTGATTGTTCCAGGCAGCTTCGGACAAGCTCAGGACGGTGAAAGTTACTTGCAAGCTGTAATGATTCAAAACAGTTTTTTCCTGAAGAAGTCATCTCTGTCTGCTTTCTCAAAGGCTGATTCTGCAAAAACTACTTTTCTAAAATGTTTTAATCAAGGCACACCACTCGATTTGCCTTTTTCACAGAAGGGTTGGTTTGCGAGCTGTTTGTATGCAAACCCTGCCAGCTCTTTAAATAGCTCCCTGCTGGCTTTTGTTGAAGCTCATCCAGCTCTTGCCGGAGCTGCACACCTGGACACACTCACTTACTTACTTTCCCTTCCGTTCTGCACATTGTTCTGGGAACCAGGAGATGGGAGTACAAACAAATCCCATTTCTAATAGACATCAGTTCTAGTGTGGAAAAAAATCCCACCCCAAGAACCCCTTTTACTGTGTGGTTCTACTCTGAAGTGTAACTCTGCAAATATGAGAAGTTGGTGTGAATATTGACACCTTATGAGTCAATACAAATGTATCCCATTAACAAAAGGGGGCATTTCTAATTGCCAGTGCCACAAACTCAGTATGGATCAAGGTGGGTTCTTTTCTTCTTCTCCGTCATCTCCAGAAATAAAGATGCAAAGATGCTTCGGAACAAATTATGCTCTCAGTGACACCTTTCAAGCCCACTGTTTTAGAATCTAGCTCTCAGGGTGCGTATACACATCAGGGCTGAACTAGAAATAAGCGACTCAAATTGAACTACGTCAATTGTGTAGCTTCTTTCAAAATATGGAGCGTTTACACAGCACTTATTTCGATATAGGGCACTCTTCCTCCAACTTCCCTTACTCCTTGTACAATGAGGGTTTCAGGAGTCGGAGTAAGAAGTCCTCCAGCTTGACAGTATTTTGATACTATTTCGAAATAACTTCCAGCTGTGTAGACACAACTAAGTTATTTCGGAATAGTGTTGCAGTGTAGACGTACCTTCAGTGATAATTCCTTGCTTTAAATTAGTTTGTAGTACAGGTGCAATTGATTGGAAATTAGTAAACAATTTTGTCGATGAAAGCCAAGGAGAAATGCAACCCATTCCACTCTCCCTTAGCCATGTTGTCTCTGTAGAGCTGGTACTAGTGACAGTGATTCTTTTCATAGACTTCATAGCAGATAGGACTCTGAATGTACACAGGGAACAGAAGGGCTGAATAAGAAGGTGCCATTATTACATGATCAATTTTAAAATTAAATCCACACTTTAAAGGGAACCGTAATGGTCTCTCAAGCAGAGTCACCAGTGTGCACAGAAGCTTAAAAAGGGTCATTGTGGCTAAATAAAATAAAACGTTCTGTCTGGTGACCTGTATTTTCAGGGGCATGAAGAAGCTGTTGTAGCTTTCCTTTCACACATGTAGAGATGAGCCTTGTGCTTACAACTGTAACTTGTTCCAGTTCTCTATTACTCCCCTAAAGGCAGCCCTTTTAATACTGGCCTTGAGTAGATCACAACATTCTCTATCAGTTAGACAAAGTAATGAGAAAAGGAAGCGGTACAATAAAAAGCCCATTGTTAAAACAAAACCCACTTACCTTTCCTGTGTAAAATATGTCCTCTCTTTTGACTGTTCCTTCTGCAATCTTCTTGTGAATCGCTCGCCCAACCTCCTCCTCAGTCCCATAGACAAAGGCTCCATCAATGTGGCGGAAGCCAACTTCAATAGCCACCTTTGTTGCTGCCTCACATTTACTTTGTTGAACCTACCGGTTAAGAATGTTTAGTGTCAGTCTCTCAGGATTTAAAACTCCTAGAGTTTTAAAGCCCATCAGAAAGACTCCAATGTGGAGTGGCACATTTAGAAATTTGAATTTAATTTGAGGGAAAATCAAGCATTCTGAGCCTCATCTTCTGGTGCACAGAATCTTACTTTATAATTGACACCACAGAAAATCAAAGAGAACGTAGTTGTAAAGAAGTTGCCATTCAGGTGTAGCACTTTTTGTTAGTCCCACTATGCAAAGGAGTAAATGACTCCTTAAACTGCAGGGCAACAGAGAATCTGGAGCATTGTTCAGAATTTGTTTTTACAAGAATCAAAGGGAATTTAGGACAGGATCTGGAGACCAGGAACTGTCAGAATCAGATATCAACATGCGCCGTGGATTAGAACCACAGTCTGGCTGAGCTACTCATTTTACAAACATTTTATGATTTTTAAGCCAAACTCATCATCTTGTTGAAACTGAACTATGGTTTTGAATACTTGGGTTTGGCAGGATTGCCCTAAGTTGGAACAAAGCATCTGAGGACGTGAGTTTTAGCCCATTATAGCTTATGCTCTAATTCCCTAATAAATGTGTTGGTTTTGAAAGTGGCACCGGACTCCTTGTTTTTTCTGAAGAATGATATTCTTATAATATATATTAATTAATCTTTCACTCCAGAGCCCAGAGCAATTTTCGGGCACTGTCAATAGTTACTGAAACTAGATGTACTGGGATCTCATCTTGCAGTCTTTCTGGAGTGATAGACGCATCGCAATAGTTATAGCAGTGCCCAGCAGTGTTAACCAATAGGTTAAGGACAAAGAAATCCATGAAAGCTTTACTTACTGCATCAGGGGAATAGGTACCAAATCCCACTGCAGGAATTTTGTTCCCATCGTTCATCTTGATACAACGGTCTTCATCAAGCTCCATCTCTTTACAGAATCTCTTCACTTCTTTGCTGAGCACACTGCTTTGCACACTGCTGTGTGAGCCAGCGAGATCTTCAGATAGGAAAAACAGTATGAATTTCTATTGTAGTTGTATTTTTCTAGGATGTGGACTAGAAGAAGTAGCAAAGATTGGTGCAGCAGGCATAAAGGGAAAAACATGGACAAATGCAAAATGATAAAACTGAGTTGTCTAGAGTCCTTATAATAACCCTCTCCAGCTGAGGTTGTATGGCCTAATGGCCAGAGTCACTGGAGCAATTCTGCGCAGTTGGCATAATGTGGCCAAACAACCAGAGTCACTATACAGCAGGGCAGGCCACCGCCTCAAGATAGGTGGTGGCCAAGTGAGGGGAACCCAGGCTTTCCCTTTCGACTAGATTCTGAATCTAGGCCCTATCAGTGGCAGATTTACCTGCCACTAACTCAGCAGAGGTCCACCCACAGCACGCCAACCCATGAGCCAATTCTAACACCATTTCCTCTCTAAAGTTCCCTTGGTCTCTTGCTCCCTGAGTCTATGAAGTCTATAGCGTCCGTGGTCTGGTAGTCTCTGCAGCCACTGCCAAGTCCCCTGTCTGGATATGTAGATCTGGTCTTGTTTAGATGGCCTCCAAACTTTGGCGCACAAGCAGCTAGGGCCGGTGTAATGTCAAAAGTTCCTACCTTATAGGAATGTGCTACAGGTAGCACTTTCTTATTAGCACAATCGTAAGGAAGTGCTAGGCTACGTCTAGACTGGCATGATTTTCCGGAAATGCTTTTAACGGAAAAGTTTTCCGTTAAATGCATTTTCGGAAAAGAGCGTCTAGATTGGCACGGATGCTTTTCCGCAAAAGCACTTTTTGCGGAAAAGTGTCCGTGGCCAATCTAGGCGTTTTGTAAAAACAAATCTGAGCTGTCTACACTGGCCCTTTTGCGCAAAGTTTTGCGCAAAGGGACTTTTGCCTGAGCAGGGAGCAGCATAGTATTTCGCAAAAAGCACTGATTTCTTACAGCAGGAAGTCAGTGCTTTGCGGAAATTCAAGCGGCCAGTGTAGACAGCTGGCCAGTTTTTCCGCAAAAGCGGCTGATTTTGCAGAAAAACTGGCCAGTCTAGACACAGCCCTACTGTAGGAAACAGCTGCTAGCAGCAGCACAATTCTACAGGGAGCTGTTTTCGACACATAAATGTTGGGAACTGCTGCATGTAGGATTGTGCTCCTCGGGGCAGTTTCTGGTTTTCAGAAATTAGAAATTGCTACTATAAGAAACTCCTCCTGGTGTATCAATTTCCTCTTTGCTGAAACTGTGCAGCAAACACCATTTCTGAACACCAACAGTTGTTTACAAATGGTTACTCTAAACCTTGTTTCTACAGTTTTCAGACACACATTTTTTTCTACCATTCCAAAACATTTGTTAAACAACTTAATTGTAGCTGGTCAGGAGATGACATTATTTCATGTAAAAATGACAAAAATAATAAAATGCTGTAAAATTGAAAACACAAATTCAGTTTTCTCAAAATTTAAGTTGTGCTGAAATCCTCCACCTGTCCTCCCCCGATGTGTCTCAAGTACCCCAAGGGAACTCATACCACTGTTTGAGAGACACTGCTCTAAACAAATAACACAAGTGCACTTATGAATGTTTTCAGTGACAGGTAAAGGCTGTGTAAAAGTCCTCCCAAAGAGCAAATGTCATTGTTGGTATGAACTCCAAGAATTTGCTACAACTGAATCGGTCTGAGGCTGTGAAGAGGTAGCAGTTTCTTGTACTGCAGACTAAATAACTGTTCCCCATAGGAATGTCCTGCCTCCACTAGGACCTTCTCAATGATCCCTATAGGACAGTGATACTTCCACTATTTTCTTAGAGCAGCATTTTCTTCTCCCTTCTGTAAATATATTTTTTAAATTTGGGTGTTCTCCCTCATCACACTACTTATAAGATTGCTTTCCAACTTTGCAACCACAAGATCACTTTTCCAATATATATGCAATATAAGCTATTTCTCAAACTGAAATAACCATGACCCACTTCATTCCAGCCCTTCTTTGAGGCCTTGCCCCTCCTCTGCCCTTTCTCTGAGGCCTCACCATGCTCACTGCAGCCCTCTGTCATGGCTTCTGGTGCTTCACCAGTGGTGTTAAGGCAGTCTTGCTTCTGCCCAGGCGCTGCACCACTCTTCAAATCCGATGTCATATAGAGCCATGGCACCAGGTGCTGCCCCTATTTTACAAGCAGTGAGCCACAGCCTCCACTGGCCACGTTTCCCCATTAGTGATCATCAATGACAGTTGCAGGAGTGGTGTTTTCAGGCAATCACAGCTTTTGGAGACCTCCCCCTCAGTAGTTTTCACAGTGGCTGAGAGGACATGCAATAGCCTATCAAGTTACTTTTCTATGATGTCAATAATATGTGTTAATGTAGATTAATTTGGAAATATTTAAAAGCTGTAATTCAAGAAATCTTGTAAAAGCCGTTCTCAGCATTCCCATCTCCCCTTTGTGTTAGATTGACTGATGTCTGGATTCAGGTGTAATACACGAGGCCTTATGTCTGCCCAAGTTTGTGAATGCCCGCTAATGCTAACACGATAGCAATCAATTCCTTGTGGGAGGGCTTAGGCATTAACCCACCTTGATACAAGTCCATGCCCTTTCCAAGATGTGGACATGTTGATATATAGGAGTCTGTGTGTATATGTTGCTTGCCTCCCCCCCAAGCCAATCACAACCCTGTTGTTGCCATGCACTGACTGGGCTGCGTTGCATTCCAGCTGCCATCAGGTGTAGGAACAGCATGGGTGCAGTTCAGCCCAGCCCTAGGCTGGGCGGTATGGTCGGGTTCCCCTGCAGTGCAGTGGACCCTGCTATACAGTATAACAAAATGGTACAGCCTCTGTCCCACAGGACATATGCAACATCTGCAGAAGCAGAGGTTAGCAGACATCCGTGGTTGAGACATGGTCTTACCTACATGGTTTCCCATGACTGAAACAGGGGAACTTAGATCTGGACTTTTCACCCTAATAGGATAGTAGGGAAAAAGCCCTCAGATGCAGCAGATGTATTTGTAAATATAAGTCAAAACTAACTGGTTCAAGATGAGTTGAATAATCAGGACACATGTTGCGATAGAAACACACAAAGACCCTTGTTAAACAATTGACATATATGATAATAAGTTAAGAGCAATTACACAATGATCAGGAACGACATGATAAGAGGACTTCTCGGAGAGAGGGGAAATGTATATTAAACCTTTGGACAATCATACAAAAAACCATAGTTTGGCATAGAATGATGCTTCAGCACCTCTCAGGTGACTGATACCTCTTTGGAAAAATACCTGTTAGAAGGATTTGTTAATGACCGCCTTTGTCAAATAATTGTTTCTGAGTAGCTGGTTGTTGACATGGATGGGACAGGGGCCACACAATGGATACATATTAGAGATGTAAGCAGTGGTTAAACTGTAAGAATGCAAACTGATTATACACCTAGACGCTTCAAAACCTGTGCAACTTTATAATGAAGAGCCTGCTGCACATCTAACTGGCCTATAGCAGGGTTCATGAAATGGAAGATGCTGAATGCTAGGAGTGCTCTAGAAGTGCAGACTGGCTCATCGATATGGTGACTGCAATGGATGCAGGCTATGCAGTATGAACTTTATGACACAGGGCATGTGCGATGGAATGGAGGTGGCGCTCAGGGGCAGGACCACATGCCTGCCCGTAATACAAAGAGCTCCACAACATCCTTGGTGGAGAACCCTCTTACCCCTCCATTGTGGTGCACTGCAGCCTGGAGCAAAACATCCTCCAGCGCCCAGGGCCTGTCCCCGAAACAGAAGAGACGGAAGGGCAGGTCCAGCCCCTGATGGAGGAGGAAGAGAACAAACAGGACAGCGGGACCATCATCCTGTCCCTGAAGCCAGTTCCTGACAGCCTGGACTTCTCCCAGGCCTCCATGGAGGCTTGGGAGGGATCCTCAGGTATGTTGGCACACACACGGGCACATGCGCGCAGACACACACACACACAAAGGGCGGGGAAGGGAGCTGGCCACAGAGGGGGCAGGGGGCTCATTGTTGCGCAGGCTGCTAGGCCAGCACATGCTGCTGCAGTGTGAGCATGTGCAACCATGTGCAATGGGAGGGTGGGGCACATGGACACACCAGCCAGCACCTCTACATGCCTGGGAGACTGCTGCCAGACTGGCCACACAAGCCCTATCCCCAAGTGGTATGGGGCACAGCCAGCTGCCAGTGGTATGGGGCATAGCCTCAGGGTGCAGGCACCACCCCACACACAGGCTGGAGTGCAGCACATAGCACAGAGCCATGCAGCTGCTCTCACTTGATAGCCCAGTGAGCCACAGCTGTGTGTGCAGACCCCAGGGAGGGGAAAGGCTACTCACAGCTCCTGTGCCACCCATGAGGGGATCCACTGTGGCTGTTCACTTCTGGCTGTGGTGTGTGTTTGCAGGGAAACGGGTAGGCAGCATAGTCCTCTGGCCACCTCGAGGGCCCTGTGACACAGGGCGTGCTGGGCTGGCCACACATGGCCTTGCACCAGGGACATCCCCCTCCTACAGGCCGTGAACTGCTGTGGTCGCTATTCAAAGAGGAGGGTACAGACACAGGGAATATGTGTGAAGTGTGGGGTGCATTGTCTTGTGTATTGTCCACAGCCAAACCAGCCGGGATGGAAGGCGAAGCCAAACCGCTACAACCACCAGCCCAAGTCCGGGAGAGCCGCAGATGAGCGAGGCATAGGGTTGCCAGGTGTCTGGTATTCAACTGGACAGTCCTGTTTTTGGGCCCTCTGTCGGGTAAAAAAAAAAATTCAGAAACTACCGGACATGTGCAATGTCTGGTATTTTCTGGTTTTCCGGTGATCGGCGCTGGGAGCCTCTGGTTGCATCTGACATAGGAGTGACGCCTTGGGGAGGAGGAGAAGCCCAGTCCGTGCTCCTAAGTGCTGTTCAAGCGTGTTGTGGAGCCGTAGCCGGACTCGCTCGTGCTTTCCTGGGACCGTGCCTGGGATGGGCCGTGCCCTGGGATCTGCATGTGCCCAGGTCAGTCCTGCTTCCCACCGGCTGTTCCTCCCCACCGACCCACTCCCGGCCAGCCCCGCTCCTCCCAACCCCTCCCGCCCAGCCGCCCCTGATATCCTCCCCACCATCTCCCCTGGCCAGCCCTGCTGCCCCTCCCCACCCCAGCCCTGCTTCCCGCCTTCCCTCCTCCCAGCCAGCCCCGCTCCCCTCCGGGCTGGTCCCTTCACACACCCCCACCCATAGGCGTGCGCAGCACATTTCATTAGGGTGTGCACCCAAAGAATTTTTTTAAAATGTACTCTTTGACCCCCATTAGCCACACCCCTGACCCCCATTAACCACACCCCCTGACTCCCATTAACCACACCTCTGGAGGTAACATTTTCAGGGCAATATGGACACATGACCAGAAATAAAAGGTGTCATGTGACACCCCCCCAAGGACTTTTCCCACCATCCTCTTACCAATAGGGATTAGTTTCCCTCACCAAACCCCCCTCATGCAACTATCCTGCAATTGCATTAACCCAATGTGTGTGACATTAACTCGGGGGGCGGAGAGGCTGGGGGGGAAGTGTTCCCTCTAAGAGTTTCCTCCCACGAGCACAATCAATTTTGTGTTGTGCACCACTACCGAGTTTGTGGCTTGTTTGGATGTGCCACAGTGGCACCCAAGTTATTAACAAATATCTGATGAACTACTACCTTTCCCCTCTACTGCCCTGTCTCCTCCCCTTGCTCCATCAGCTCCCCTGGTGCCTGCTGCCCCCCCAACCCCTCACCCACCTCTGCTGTCCTGACTCCTGCCTGTCTCACTGACCTCAGCCTTCCTGAGACCTGCCCCGCTCCACCAGCCTCTCTCTCCCTGTGCCCACTCCTCCAGTAGCCCCACTCTGATCATGTGAGCTACCCCTCCTCATCCCCTCTCTTAACACCTCCCTCTACCCACCTGCCCTGCCTCTCTCCTCTGGTGCTGGTCCCTCCCCTGCAGGTGTCTGCCCTTCTGCTTCACCCCCCGGAATCCCCTGGCACCTGCACCTTCCCTTACCCCTGCACCCTCTTGGTGCCTCCCCCTTCCCTCACTACCCCTGCCCCCTTTGCCTTCTTTTTCCCTGATGCCCACCCCCTCACCACCCTCTGCCCCGTTCCCCTCATGCCCCTGTGCCCTCACACGTGCCTTGCTTCATCCCCGCCTTCCTCATGCCCACCCCTTCTTTCAAGCCTTCTCCCAGCACCTCCCCTTCTCCCCTCTAGCCCCCAAAGCCCTTCCTCTCTCCTCTCCTAGCATCATTCTGTCCCCACCTCTCACTGACACCTCCCCTCCTGCCCTTTTCCTCATTGTCTCCACTTGGCCCCCTGGCATTTGTCTCTCTCCTCCACCCTGTCCCTTGGTGCCTTCCCTTTCATCTCCTGACCTGCCCCCCTCCCCTGAGCACAAGCCCCTTCCTCTCTGACCCTTACCCCCTATTTTTCCCTCCTCTTCCAGCAGCTGCCAGCTGGTCTGTAACAGAGTTCTAGGGTCGCCCTGACTGTCACCCTTCTGGTGCTCCCCCTACTCTGTCTTTCTTAGGTTTCTCAGCCCCCTTTTGGGCCACAAACCCCCACCCCGCAGTCTCTTTCCCAAAGTTCCAGCAGTCCCCATCACTTGGTGCCTGCACCGGGTCCGACTCGTAGGGTTGCCAGGTAGACCCTCCCCAAAAAAACTGGACACAGTTGATCTTGGGCAGGGGGGAGGGAGGAAGAGGGACTGGCTGGGGCAGGGACTGGCCTGGGGAAAGAGGGGATGGGAAGCAGCTTGAGGGGAAGGGGGGGCAGCTGTGCTGCCCCGATCCCGACCCCCCCTCCCCGAGGCCAGTCGCGCTGCCCCGCCCCCGGCCCCCTTTTCCCTCCCCAGGCCAGTCGGGCTGCCTGCCCCCGCCCCCGGCCACCCCAGGCCAGTCGCGCTGCCCCGCCCCCGCCCCCTCCAGGCCAGTCGCGCTGCCCCGCCCCGGCCCCAGGCCAGTCGCGCTGCCCCGCCCCCAGCCCCCTCCAGGCCAGTCGCGCTGCCCCGCCCCGGCCCCCAGACCAGTCGCGCTGCCCCGCCCCCAGCCCCCTCCAGGCCAGTCGCGCTGCCCCTGCCCCCGGCCCTCCAGGCCAGTCGCGCTGCCCCCGCCCCCTCCCTCCCCAGGCCAGTCGCGCTGCCCCGCCCCCTCCTCAGGCCAGTCGCGCTGCCCCCGCCCCCTCCAGACCAGTCGCGCTGCCCCCGCCTCCCCGAGGCCAGTCGCGCTGCCCCCGATGCCCTGCCCGGGGCACCCCCGCCTTCCCGCCCGGGGTTGAAACTCACCTCGCTTGATGGGGCGGCCGGGTGACGTTGCTGCGTCCCTGCCGCCTCTTTCCATGGGGTCCTAAGACCCGCTGGTTTTGGCCGCGCATGCGCAGCAAGCCCGGCATGGCGTCCGTTGTTGCCCAGAGCGCTGCTCCTTCGCTCACGCCCCCTTTGGAACATTAGGATGTGCCTGGGCACCCCCGGCACACCCCGTGCGCACGCCAATGCCCCCGCCCCGATCAAGTGTGTATTTTCTCTGAAGCTACCCGGTAACCTTAGCCAGGCCTGGAGAGGAGCTGATGCACCAGCACTCAGGGATGACATGACATCCACGCCACCCTGTTGCGCCACCTGAATGCCAAACTGGAGTGGTGGCAGCAGGCCTGGGGTGACCACACAGCTGGCTGCCACCACATCAGGGATATTCTGCTCCTCGATGTCCATGTGTGTGAGGAGAGAGCAGAACCACCCTTTCAGACACCCAAAGGCACACTCCACCTGCAGGCGAGCTCTATTCAGGCGACCACTGAAAATGGTCTTGGTGTGATCCAGCTGGTCAGCGTAGGGCACAATAGCCAGGGCATTAGTGGGTGTGCACACTGGCGTACTCTGGTTGACCACCAGAAATTCCCATCAGGGGAAAAAGGCGCCGGCTTCCAACTGGGCACACAGGCTGTAGTTCTGAAACACTCGGGAGACATGATGCCTGCAAGACCTCTCCACAGAAATGTAGATGAAATGGCCCCAGTGGTCCACCAGGGACTGCAGGATTATCGAGAAGTAGCCCTTTCAGTTGACAAACAATGAAAATGGGATGTAGAGAGAGGAGTGCAATTCAGTGAGTCCCAGGAATAAGACAACAGAAATGTGAGAAATGCGATGAAACATCAGGTCTTGTCTCTAGCACCTTTTTTACATTGTGAAACTAATTTGAAATGCAGTAAGCAAAACCCTATAGATAGAATGGGCAGGGAAAACTGCAGGGGTGTCTGCAGCAATACTGAGCATGCTCAGTGCCTGAGGTGAACAAATGGTTAAAAAAATGTTTAAGAAAATTTTAAAAAGACACCGTGCCATGACTACACTTTGAGTTGTGCCTTGTTTCCACTGGGAAAGCTGTTTTTAGCCTTTCAGCTGTGCCTGTGCTGGGGCTTTGCACTTATGATGTTCCTCCCCTCACCAGAGCTGAGTTTGCACCAGAACCCATCCTAAAACTGTCTGCATCTGCTTCACCCCCTTGCCAAGTCAATATTAAGACACCTCCTCTGTTGAGCCATTTTTCTCCCTTTTTAAACTGTTTTAAAAACAGTGAGCAAAAACTTACAGCGAGTGTGGGCAGACAGAAGTGAAGGAGTCTGCAGCCCTACTGAGCATGCTCAGTGACTCCAGAGTGAATACATGGAAAAAAACAACCATATTTAAACACATCAAAAACCCACTGTGCCATGGCCACACTTGGACTTGTCCCTCATTCCCACTTTGAAAGCTGTTTTTAACCCTCCAGCTATGACCATGCCCTGGCTTTGGACTCTGTATTGAGGGGTTTAGCTGGCGCTCCTCCCCTCACCAGACATGAGCTTGCCCCAGAAACGATCCTAAGCCAGCCTGCATCTGCTGCACCCCCTTGCCAAGTCACTGTGGAGGCCCCTCCTCTGTTGAGCCGCTTTTCTCCCTTTTAAAATGCTTTAAAATGAACTAAGCAAAAACTCACAGTTTGTCCGGGCAGAGAGAAGGGCAGTGGCTGCAAAAGAACTACTGAGCATGCTTAGTACATCTGGGCATGCTCAGTGCTCAGGAAGTAGCACAATCTCCCAAGTAGGAGCTTTCTACATTACACCCGGCTCTAGGCACCAGCAGGTGCTTGGGGCACCACATTGCCAGGGATGGCATTCCAGCCTGCAGGAGGAGCAGGGCAGCGGGGAACCCCCGGAGGCTGCCCCGAGCTGGGAGCCCCATGCCCGGCTGCTCGGAGCCTGCTCCTGGCCCTGGGGAGCTGGGAGGGCGGGCGCCTGGCCCCGGCGCAGGGCGGCCGCAGCTGGTGACGCTGAGCCCAGCGGGGCAGGCCGCAGCCATGGTGGCTGCTCCCGGCACCCGTCTCACTGGAGTGGAGTTCAGAGGCTCGGCAGGCACTGGGGCTCTGCTGCGGCGGGGCCCCATCCCCCGAGCAGGGAGCCCCGTGGAGGCTGCCCTGAGCTAGGAGCCCTGTGCCCGGCTGCTCGGAGCCTGCGCCCAGCCCTGGGGTGCTGGGAGCTCTGCGTGGGCAGCCCCGAGGCACGGCCCCTGCTGGGAGGGCAGTGTGGGGCGGCCGTGGCTGGTGAGGCTCAGCCCGGCAGCCTCTTCTTTGCCTTCGTGAGTGCGGCCCCACACTAAAAATTAAGAATCTGATTACATGTAAGTTACACAATTATTTGGGCATTTATTTAGTTGGTAGCTGTACTGAGTGTATTCTCCTGGTTAGTAAATAGAAGCACCAACTTTGGAATAAAGGTTATATTTAGTTGTAAATCAACATGTTTTAAAGGTTGCTAATCAATAAGCCTCAACCATCCTTTAGGAAAATATTTTAAAAGTATAATTTAAATGATTAATTGCTCATTTAAACCTAAGTTTTCTGCTTGCCGGTTTAAATCATGATTAAAATTAGAGATTTAAATCAAAGCTATTTAAATCAATCCACCCTGCTTCAGAGGCTGTTTGGTCTGTCTCTGAAGGAGATAGCACAGGGCTGCGCTCATGGAATAGGTCCTAGGCTATTGGGGTTTTGTTGTCTGGTGCCTGTCTTGTTCTGGACAGTTGAGCTGGGGAGCTGAAAGAAAAGCTCTCTTAATCCCTTCGAACTGTCTCATTGTATAGTGAGGCTGATTCTTCTCCATGGACACCAAGAGTTGGACAGCTTATGTGTTGGGGTTGGACTCTGAGTGATTATAAGACTTCTAATAATAAAATCCCTTTGCAGAGTGAGGAGTGGGACCGGGACTCCAGCACTAGGTGATGTGAACAGCTGCATGCCTTGGAAGTCTTTAACTGGCTTGCTGTGGATGAACCTGCCTTCCCATTGTCCTCATGTGGGGAGTCCCTGGCGCTCTCCTAGGAGATGAAAATGCCCCGGGGTTTGGACTCCCCCTGAAGCACGTGCCCCATACCCCAGGAAGCCGCACAAGCTGCATTTGTGTGCGCACCCCCAGCAAGCTGTGCAACCTGCATTTGCGCGTGGACCCTCCCTGGAAAAAAAAAGGAGGGGGGGGGGACAGCCAAAATTTTTTGCTTGGGGCAGCAAAAAACCTAGAGCCGGCCCTGCAAGCAGCCCCCTTGCTGGAGCTCGAAGTGGTATCATGAGCTTCTACATAGACAAAGAACCATGGTCGCCTTCATTGTTTGGTAGGTTGATAATGACCCAGCAATCCAGTATCTTTATTTAATCCATAGGGCTGCGTCTAGACTGGCATGATTTTGCGCAAATACTTTTAACGGAAAAGTTTTTCTGTTAAAAGTATTTGCGCAAGAGAGCATCTATACTGGCGTGTGCCTTTGCGCAAAAGCATCCGTGCCAGTGGAGACGCTCTTTTGCGCAAGAAAGCTCCGATGGGCATTTTAGCCATCGGGCTTTCTTGCGCAAGAAATTAACGTGGTTGTCTACACTGGCCCTCTTGTGCAAGAATACTTGCACAAGAGGGCTTATCCCTGAGTGGGAGTGTCAGAGTATTTGCGCAAGAACCACTGATTTTGTACATTACAAAGTCAGTGTTCTTGCGCAAATATTCGCAGCCAGTGCAGACAGGCGGCAAGATTTTCTGCAAAAGCAGCTGCTTTTGCGCAAAATCATGCCAGTCTAGACGCAGCCTGGGTGTGAGAATCGAACGTGTGAATGTATTGGAGTTCCAGACCTTTCCTGTGTATTTGGTTTGTGCAATTGGTCTGTAACAAAACAGCTACTTGAGGATCTGTAAATGAATGCCCAGGAAGATTAAAGTGTTCCCCAACAGGTTAAAGTGTTCCCGAACAGATGGGCATTCATTAACAGATCTTCAAGTATCTGTTTTATAACAGACCAATTCCACAAGCTAAATACAAAGGGAAGCTCTCTCCTGCACCCAAATTCTGTCCCAGACTCCACACACCCTCTGTAGAAAAGTGCAGCTCTTGACCACCTATCAAAATCTTGGCGTGGTCCACATTAAAAATTATTGCCCATACCTGCCCATCAGCTGGTTCCTCTCAATGTGCCAGAGAGCAGCAGCAGTAGTTACTACTAGAGAAGGAAGAGGCCATTACCAGCATGAAATGGCTTTGCTCTCATTCCCCACTGGCGACAGAATACTGGGCAAAGCTGAGTGTGGTGCTGTGAGATCCAGTATTGCATGCTGGGAAATGTAGTCTTGGAGTTTAGAAAACCCAAGAGGAAATCGGAAGCGTGTGCGTGTTTGTCTTAAGAGGGGTTAGAGGCTGCTACTGTAGCAAATATTTCTGCAGCTTTGGGACTGAGGTTTTAACATGGACAGACTCTATCATTTTTCAAACCTGTTTAGTCAACCACACTTTGGAGGCCTATCGCACCTCTTACAGAGCATGGATAAGAGGCTATTGTCTACTGGCACTGAGAATTAAGTAAAGAAACAACAATTATCAAAAAATAGAGACTAGACTCACTAAGTACATTACACAGACACCTTTATTTTTTCCCAATTAGCCATCAAAAACCATTCCATTCAGAGACTGAGTTGTTTAGAATTTCTGTTTAAAATACAGGGTAAATCTCCTGATATCACCAGCAGAAGGAGGGTTTCCAGAACCGAGTACTTCTCTAGGACTAATCACTGGAGTGGGGGTAAGGAGAAGAAATGCACGTTTGATTCCTTACATGTGAAATAAACTCAGGCACACTGAGAAGATTCTTTCTATTATTCATCTCTAAATGGAAACTGAGGGTGGTCCTCAAGCCTAAAAAAGAAAACATTTATTAACTATCCCCATGTAAGTGCATTACCAAGACATCTGAGTGCAAAACACAAATCTCAAGGAGCAGACATGCAATGCTATCCATCGACTCTAGAGGTTTCTTTAGGCCCCTCACAGTACTACCCAAGCACATGAGCGCTCTGATGTATAGTGTCTATTGAGATAACGTTACAACAGAGTTTATAACTAATGCCTGTGTTCCCTTGGAAGTTAATAAAGCTCAAAGAATACATGACTGAATGGGGCACAACTGTCTGTAACTGCCTAGGGCAGAAGGCTGTTATGAGAGATTGTTATTCTCAGTAAACAGTGAATCTAGAACAAGTAATACTGCGCTGTGATGAAACTGGGAAAATAGTTTTAAAAATGCACTTAGGCCGAAACAGTAAAGCTGAGATCCTGCTCTGGATACAAATTTGGCTGTTTTTGTTTATCCCGTTGCAGAGATAAAGGCTGCCCAGATCAAAGTCTGTTTACTCTAGACCCAGATTTTTGCAAAGATCAGGGTTGCGAGGGTGCTGGGAGTTCAACTGTCAGGTGCACCCAGTGACTCTGCGCAGAGCTAGGAATGTATCCACAAAGGAGAAATGTGCAACTCTCTGATCCTTCAGCTAATTCCCAAGGTGCTCTCTGTTAGCTAGAGATTTCAGGAGTAGGGAGCTTGCTCTGAGGAAGTGAACTCTGTCTTTTTGCCTTCACTCTCCTCCCCTTCCTTCCATAGACTAGGACATACAAACCCTAGGCAGCACCAGACCCTGCCAAAACAACAGATGCAAAATCTGCAGACATATCTCCACTACTACAGCGATCAATACTTCCTACACCATCCCTTCCAAGATCCATGGATCCTACAAACACCCATCACAACATATAGTCAACTTCATCCAGTATACTAAATGCCCTAACAACCACAAGTATATAGTTTGAATCACCTAACACAGGAAAATTATACCCAAACACCCTATCACTTGTGGGTGAATACTTAAAGTAATCCCTGAGTCTCTGTCCTATCAGTTCTCATCTATGTTCCCTCTAATCTTTTCCATTGATCCATTGCATAAACTTTTCTAGGTGACCGAGTCATGTGCTAATATGCATCACCAGTAGAAAGAAAATGGGTGCCCTGGTAAACAGCTGGACAGCATTTTAATCTCTCCTGAGTGCCTGCTCCAGTGCTCAGCTGACAGGGAACACTGGTCCTCATCCTCAAAGAAAATCTGCACAATAGTTTGAAAAGATGAATCTGGGAGCTTAACTTTGCTAGTCAGTAAATTCATGGACTGAAAAGAGACTCTGTTGTAATAATCCATAAAGCTACTCTATAAACTTCTAACAATCCCTCCTCCCTCCCCAGAGCTGCCTTCTCCTCCTTTCTCCTCCTCCTGCCCCCATACAACTGCAGGGGTGTTAACACGCCAGTGGGGATGTTAAATTCTGTTTAACTAGTAAAACATATTGTTTAGCCGCTTAACCGATTAAAGGTAGGAAGGTGGGGGCCACTCTAGCTCAGCTGGTCTGAAGCGGTCCCCCCATCTGATGCTGGACTGGAGTGGGGCCCAAGCAGCCCCTGCTTGTGGGGCGTGGGGGAGGTATTTCCTGCCATGGACAGAGGCTGCTGCAGAGGCTAGAGCACCCCTGTCCATGGTGGGCTATCTGTTGCAAGCAGGGAGCTGCTCCAGCCCCCACTGGTTAATCTTAATTAGAAAGCCTCATCTTAAGAGGAGACTTACTGGTTAACCAATTAAACATTCACATCTCTACAGGCCACTTCACCCGAATGGTCCTTTGAAATATGTGTTAACTGCTTATGCTAAAAAAAAATAAATCTGTTCCTTGTATTTAGCTGTGACTGTTTCCCAGCCATGAAGAAGAGTTTTCTGTGAAAGCTTGTTCTTTAGCAAAAGAAATTGATCCAATGAAATACACTGCCTCACCCACTGCGTGTCCTATCTTCCTGTGGGCTGTGATGCTTTTGACTAGTTTTGGTTGTTGGGTTCAGCAAGAGGGTGGTGGGTGGTGAGGGTAGCATGCGATATCCAGAAGATCAGACTAACAGTTCTGGTGGTCTCTTCCAGCCTTAAACTCTAGGACCCCATTCCAGTTCTAATACCTATGATCCTAAGTCAGGGTGGGCAATAATTTCTAATGGGGGGCCACCCCAAGATTTTGGTAAGCGGTCAAGGGCTATACTCCTGTGGAGGGGGCATGGGGTCTGGATCGGCAGGTGGGGTGTAGAAGGGAGCTTGGGACAGAGGACTGAGGTGCAGGAGGGAGTGTGGGGTCTGAGAGGGAGTTTAGGTGAAGGAGGGGATTGTGATATGGGTCAGGGGCTGGGGTGAAGGATCCAGGAGGGGTTATGGGTGCAGAAGAGGATTCTGGCCTGTTGGAGGGGGTGCAGGATCTGGGAGGGAGTTGTGACCTGGGGGAAGGGGTGCAGAGGTATTGCGTGGTCATGTAGGGCAGGGGAATAGGATGCAGGGTCAGGGAGGGGTGTGGGTTCAGGAGAGGAATCTGGCCTAGGGGAGGAATGTAGGAGGGGGTGCAGGGTCTGGGAGGGAGTTGTGACATGGAGGAGGTGGGGAGAGGAGATACAGAGGGTTTGGGTGGTGGCCTGGGGCAGGCAGTTGAGGGGAGAGAGGGCTGGGGTGCCAGAGACAGTCTTTAGCTGGGAGGCTCTTACCTAGGCGGCTCCCAGCCAGCAGCACTGCAGAAAACTGAGCCTGCCTGCCTGTGTGCTGGGCAGCTGCTCCACATGGTTCTGCTCCAGCACAGAGAGGTGGGGGCGGGGGAGAGAGGTGAGAGAGTGAGGAGACTTCATTTGCTGCCCCTGTTTTCAGCAAAATTTCCTCAGCTCCTATGCGCTGGGAACTGGCCAATGGGAGCTGGGGGATTTTGCTAAGGGTTGGGGTCAGCGGGTGAAGCTTTCTCCTCCCTGCCCGGACTGTATAGCAATTAGCAGGCTGCTGTGTAAAGCTGCAGCAGCTGCTGCGTAGTAAGAGTGCCAGCGAGTAGTGACGTAGCGAGGGAGACATGTGGGGGAGGGGCAGTTGTCCCCAGGTGCCATGCTAGGGAAGCACCAATTTAGTCCCCCTCTGCTGCCCCTGTCATCCCTTGGCTTGTCTGCGCCGCCTCTGTCTGCTGGAGCCTCCTCCCCGCCTCTCCGCCCCCTGGCTGACCCTCCTCCATCTCCGCCGGTGGGTTAGTGCATTCAGGGGGCCAGCCCCAAACTAGAGGGGGCAGAGGAAGATGCAGTACAAGCTCCCCCCTCTCCTTCCAGGGTCAGGCTCAGCTCTGCGCGAGGTTCAGGGCCCTGCCGCGCGGTGATGGCGGGGGAAGGGAGCATGAACATTTTGCCTTTGCCCCTGGGTGCATAACACCCTTGCTATGCCTCTGCTGGCGAGGTGTCTGCAGGCCAGATGCGGTGGCTTGGCAAGCCAGATCTGGCCTGTTAGCCGCTTCTTGCCCACCCCTGTCCTAAGTACATCCGTTGTTATCACGAGGGTCAGTATTACACAAAATCTGGTCTCTTTGTGACCACTGGAGCCTTTCCCCCTGCCTCCCCAGAGAGCTCTAAAATACAAAGCATTGAGACTCACAGTGTTAACTTCAGGTAGGTAATGTTTTTGTTCATCCCATCGATGTTTTTCATGTCCTCTGCAGAGAGCTGGAAGTCAAAAACCTGAATAGAAGACAGTATTAAACGCTGGGTTATTCCTGAAGGGGGGAGGGCTCTCTGAAGCATGATTATGTGCATTTACAGATGCACAAGCCTCATATTAAGTGAAATGGAAATGAAAGATGTATATTAATCTGAGCCTGCTCTTTTCACTATATTTTAGATATTTCCAAGGTGAAGGGCATGCAGCTATGTAACTGCTGTGATTTCCTTTCTGTCAATTTCATCCTGAAACTTCTAGCAATACTCTGCACATAGTACAATAGGTAGTCTGCAAAGGCAGCTATCACTTCTCGAAAGTAAAGGGCATGTTGCAGAGAAGACACGCTCACGCTCTGTGCTCTCTTCTGGAGATGTTCTGTGTTTTCTTCTTTCCTTTAATCTAGAATCAGTCAGTTTGATATTGTACAGTTTGCTCCTTGGGTATGGGAAATAGAGCAAGAGATCGCACAGGAAGCTGATTTACCTAGGAAAACTGATCCTGGGCAAAAATGGGCACGGGAGGACAGAGCAAGGTTTGGGGAGAATCAGTTGTCTAGGCAAGAGGGGTGAAAGCAGGAAAGGGGCACTGTCCTTTGGGAAGATCATTTGTTTTTCCAAAGCTCAGATGGGGCCCTTATCCAATTGGATGTTAAGAAGAGTGTTGTAGTCGTTCTGGGTACGTCTAAACTATGCTAGCCTTTCAAAAGAGGATATGCAAATTCAGCGGGAATTTGCATATATTCTTTCACGCTCACTTTTGAAAGCGGCACTTTCGAAAGCAGCGCTTTTGAAAGTGAAAATAATCGAGATGCGGTTTTGTTGGCGAACCCTCCCGTCTGTTGACAAGCTGCTTTTCCTTAAAAAATGAGGTTTACACGGTTTGTCGTTCCGCGGGAATTTGCATATCCTCTTCCGAAAGTCTCGCGTAGTCTAGACATAGCCCTCTAGGAAAGGGCTCTACAAATCAGTTGCTCCCTCAAAATATTGCCTTTGGGAGATACAAACACTCCAGGGTTTTTTTCATCTGCTATTATTATTTGTTCTCTAAGGGCTGCCAAATTAAACAGCTCAAATATTAAAGTGGCAAAAGGATTCTCCAAGAATAGAGAACCTGCCTTAGAACTGCACTGAAAAATGGCTGATAGTTCTTGGGCAGGATGCTGCAATAGTGCAATGTACAAGGCACAATATTTCTCAGCTCTCAATGGTGTCTCCTTTAAGAGTTAAGGAAGGGTGCCCCTCATTCTCTTCTCTCTACACTCTTGTTTTACCTGGAAGTTTTCTTCAATACTCTCTGGTGAAGCTCTTAAAGAGGACCACGATACCGCGCTGCAGCTGGTAGCGCAGAGCTATTACAGCAGGACTTCGGTTGTATTTTTTGGCTATTTCGCCCAATACCGGGTCCTCCAGCAGAACTGGGGTGTTTAGATCGATCCTACAGGGGAAACCGACAAAACAGGGAACATTTCTGGGAGCAGGAATGCAGTCACCACAGCCAAGTGAGAACAATACCGGTACAATCTAAGATAACATTCTAGGTCTTTTCCAGCTTTTGTTTTCATTGTATAACTGTTTAAATATCATTTGGAAGACAGAGGGCACTTCCCCTCCTCCGACCCATTATTGAGGTTCTAAACCTGGGAGCAAAGCCCAGTTTCTTTCCTTACCACATCTTCCCTCGCTGTGAGCCCAGAGTATGATAGGCTTCAAGGAGGACACCACTGGATTTGCAGAAGGCCAGCATTTTGCTTTGATTGAGGTAAGGGTGACATTCAACCTGCAGAATCACCCCCCAAACCAAAATTGAGATTTCACACCATTTGAGCAGCAGCAGCAACAGTTGGAAAACAGAGACAGAAGATGTTATGTCAACAGGATTCAGAATGCGAAAATTTCAAATATACTGGTATTAAAATACAGCCCTGAGACCCAAATGACCATGGGGTGCAATTTAATTGATAAGAAATCCCAAACAACATTTTATCTAGTAGAGAACAGAAGCCAAGACATATTGAGGGAGGACAGGCTTAATAAAGATTTATAGTGTGAGCCACAGCATGCTTGCCTTACTCATGTATTTAGTTCCACTGTGTTCTCAGTAAGTGGTTTAGATGCAGAATTTGGACCATTGTGTATTGTTACCAAGCTAGGCTATGGATCAAGATATTGAACTGGATTAACTACAATGACCATTAAAGCAATTTAAAACATCCAAAGTACCTTTTACCTATATATTATTCTCAATGCAGAACTTGGGAGGAGTTTCCGCTATACTACTTTTGAAAAAACCCCACGGGGTTTTCAAGAAGCAAAATTACTTCCAACAACTGATTTTGGGATTCTATGCATATCCTGAGCTATTTTGCATATCATACACAAGTCATTTTTTTTCTCTTTATCCAGCGGGTACAGAATACGTTAGGGTATTTACATGAAGGGTAGGCAAGTGGACTGGAAAATAACACAATCCATCTGAATCAGCTGTCTCTGAGCTTACTAACTGAAAGCCATGTTCCTGAGTATGTGTTTGGCTAACCTGGTAACAAAACATTCTCCGATTCCAAACAGAGAGATGTTGGTGCTCTAAACGTTCATTCCCATATCCGGGGAATATGAGGTAGCAAGAGAAGACCTCTGGATGTACAGGAAAGTGGCACTGCCTTTCTTTCTCCGACCCTTCTCAAACACTGCTCTATGGTATTTTCTACTTTATTCTTTCCTGATTTGTCTAAGTTTGTCATGAATTCAGTGATGGGAGCAAACACAGCCCTTATTCCAAATAACATAGAACTATGTATTTTTTTCCAGAACTTGAACCTCAAGCTATAGTTGCTAATGGCCTCTCTCTTAAACATCAGCTAGCCCCAAAATGTACACATTCTGAACAGTTCAATAACAGAGTCTAACTTGTGTCTACTGGAACTGGAAGAATAAGGAAGTTTCCTGTTTGAGTTAAAAGAAAGGCTGGGCATTAGCTCCTACTGAGAAAGACATGCTGGAGTTTCTCATTCCTTTGAGCACTGAGTTCCTTCCCCTAAAAACAAAACTCTACACAGACTACAAGTTCTGAATTGCTTCTACCTAAGCACTTTTAGGTCTCCATCCTATGGATAGAGTTTTACCTGGTTGAGAACAGGTTTGTACTTGAGCCCGGGTTTGTTCAGGATCATTTCCAGCTGTCTGATGTTGAAGTTGGAAACCCCGATCGACTTCACCAAGCCTGCGTCTTTACATGCTTCCATGGCCTGGCCAAAACAACAACGGCCAGTTCCATTATCACAACTGGCAGTATAATTTCCACATACATTAAAAATTATGCTCAACTGGGCTCGCTCAATATAAAATTATTCCACCAAAATGTCGGTATACAGACATGGAAGAGAAGTTTTATCTATTACAAAATTCCAGCCATTCACTTCGGCATCACATGTGGTTGTGGAAGCCACAGTTGAATAAAGGCATTTTCTTCCCAGTTGAAAGCAGACCAGTGAGTCTCAAACTGTGGTTGGGGACCCCAAATTGTGTCATAACCCAATTTAATGGGGTCACCAGGACTGTCCAAAGACCATCCCCTACCAACCAGGTCCAGGTTACAGGTTACAAGGCTCAGGTTACAGGACCTTGCCTGGGGTTGAAGCCTTTGGGCTTTGGCTTTGGGTCTCCCGACTCCCCGGAGCAGTGGAGCCTGGGAAGGATTAGGTGTAGGTCATGTGGTAATTTTTGTTGTCAGAAGGGGGTTGCAATACAAGGAAGTTTGAGAATCCCTAACGCAGTGGTTCCTAAACTTTTCGGCATCACGCCCCCGCCCTTTTGATTTTTGAGAAACCCTCACGCCCCCCCACCTCTTCTTTACCATCATCCTAGCCCCCGAGCATTAATAACACATTGCAAAGGCAATTTCCTTTCTCTGAATAGTCACATCTCCACACCAAATGCTGTGAATGACCCACTTGCACCCTGCCTTGATTAGCTTAATTAACACAAGCAGCTTCTCCCTTCTATGTATTCCTGCTTCCGTAACTTCCACTTTAATTCCTCTGATGAAGCACTGAAAGCTCATGCCCGAATACATCTGTTAGTCTCTAGGGTGCCACAGGACTCATCGTTGTATTTACTGATAGTAGCCATGAAGTGTTGTGTGAGATACACGTTTCCCTATCCTGATCATAGCAAATGACTACAGAGTCTCAATCAGGAGCAGTGCTGTGGTAACAACACTACTGAAGCTAAATCCTGTTTAGCAAGTATTTTCTATTATCTGTAACAAGTAGAGTCCATTGAAGGGAAGGCATATATATTAGAGGGGAAGTTTTAGCTTTTTTCCATTTGAATGAAGGTGTTACGTTAGTGCTTGTGTGAGGACAATTATTTCCAAGAATAATATGAACAGACACTATATCAATTTCCCCCAAATCTCTGCATGACCTGCTGTTGCTTTGTATTTAATTTCTGGCCTTTCTTTAGAGAGAAGCAGCAATGCGATTAAACTAAGTGATGGACTTTACGGTGGGGGGAAGTGTGGACAGAGTTTGATCCTAGCTCTTCAGCAATGACAGGTTGCCCCACTAATAGGCTGCAATCTGGAGCCGCTCAAAGAGCATTAGCTAAAGAATTTGGGATCAGTGGAGTTCTCATTTTGGCTGACTCCAGGGAAGAATATTTCATTCCTCCTCTGTGGAAAATAGATCACGTAAAGCCCAGATCATAATTCTGTCCCTGAAAATGACATTGGCAATATCACTGCCCTAAGAAGAGAAGACCCGTACATCTCAAAGTGCAGTTCTGCTCTGCAAAGTGATTTTGTTAAAAAAATAAAATAAAAGACATTACATAGCTTCCTGCTGGTTGTCTTGCAGTGATTGCCCCATAAAATCTGCTCCATTTACAAGTGCAAACATATTTCACTTGCCCTGAACACTCAAGAAAGGCTGGACTGTGCACAGTTATTTTACCACTTTAATTATCTCATTCAGACATGGATGTAGTTAACCTCCTCTAGTGTGGTGAGGCTGCTCCCACACCAGTCATAAAGGGTTAAAGAGCTTCTCAGGGCACAATTAGCCCCAAGCCACTGCACCTATGAGGCTTGTCAAACCTGGAGAAAGGAAGGAACTTAAAAGGGAAGAAACTGGCTCACTCTGGGTGGGACTCTGATTGTCTCCTGGGGAGTCTGTTTGAGCACACAGGCCTTCTGAGGCAGTGGTGGAACTGTCTTATGCTTCTATTTTTGTAGCCCTGAGACTTTGCTTTCATTGCCTGGGCACAAATGGGATCAGGAGTCCAGATCTCCTCCCAATGAGTATTGACCTTTCTCTCTGAGTGAGACTGCAAGGACCCGGCCTTTGTTGTGGGCTGCAGAATTACTGAGACTTTCTTCATTTGGATTATTTTATATCCCGTGAAGGGGCCAGACAGGTTGTCTATCAGGTGCAGGCAGAGAGCTCTACCCGACACTCTGAAGCAGGTCTATTGTAACAGAAATATCCGGAAAAGCATGTCTGAAGGGAGAGCGACGCCCCATCACACTCCACGATATGACTTATCCCAGCCGAGACAGTCATGCTGGTATAAACATGCCTACAATGGGAAAGCGTATTCCCTCAAATTTAGAGGAATAAAATACTCCAGTGTAAGCAGCAAGGAAAAGCATATCTGTCTTCAGGGCTGGCCTTACCATGAGGCGAACTGAGGCGGCCACCTCAGGTGCCAGACTGTGGGGACGGGGAAACACTAGGACACAGAGTGTAGAAAATTGTGTCTGCTGCTGGTGCATATGTAGGTAGCAGAGCAGTACCATGAGAGGAGTAGAACAGGAAGAAGGCAGAATTGAGACGTTTCAAAGTTTTGGCCCAAGCAAGGGGATATGGGGACACCATTTGAGCTTGCCGCCTCAGGTGCCAAAATGTTGTGGGCCAGCCCTGTCTGCCTTTACTTTAGGGGTTGTACCAATTTAACTATTTTTCCAAAACACACCCCTAAATGCAGCAATACAGTGGGACTAAGACTGTGTGCGCACCCGCTGTTCTCTGCCATTTGAACTGGACTCTTTCCAACTTTTGCACCATCACTAATAAGAACAGTTCAATTATACCTTTGCAACCCCATTGTCTTCAGATTATGCCCTCGGTGACCCCTGAGCAACATCATCCTCTTAACACAGGTGTAACTGATCTGAATCCCAAGCACTGTTACAGGCTGGGGACCAACTGGGTAAGTAGCAGTTCTGCAGAAAAGGACCTGGGGATTACAGTGGACGAGAAGCTGGATATGAGTCAATAGTATGCCCTTGTAGCCAAGAAGGCTAATGGCATATTAGGGTGCCATAGGAGGAGCATTTCCAGAAGATCCAGAGAAGTGATTATTCCCCTTTATTTGGTGCTGGTGAGGCCAGATCTGGAGTATTGCGTCCGGTCTGGGCCTCCCGTTATAGAAAGGATGTTGATGCATTGGAAAGGGACCAGCAGAGGGCAACCAAAATGATTAGGGGGCTGGAGCACATGACCTACAAGGAGAGGCTGAGGGATTTGGGCATATTTAGTCTGCAGAAGAGAAGAGTGAGGAGGAATTTGATAGCAACCTTCAGCTTTCTGAAGGAAGGTTCCAAAGAAGATGGAGAGAGGCTGTCCTCAGTAGTGACGGATAGCAAAACAAGGAGCAATGGTTTTAAGTTACAGTGGGGGAGGTCTAGGTTGGATATTAGAAAAAAACGATTTCACGAGGAGGGTGGTGAAGCACTGGAATGTGTTACCTAGGAAGGTGGTGGAATCTCCATCCCTAGAGGTTTTTAAGCCCTGGCTTGACAAAGTCCTGATTGGGATGATTCAGTTGGGGTTGGTCCTGCTTTGGGCAGGAGGTTGGACTCTATGACTTCCTGAGGTCTCCTCCAGCCCTAGGAATCTATGTTTCTATGAATTTAGTAAGAAAAATTTGTTGATGATTCCAAGAGGCAGCTTCTTAGCCCAACATAATCAACCAACTATGGAGAAATGGGAGCAAAAACCAGCCATAACTTAGGCCATGTCTTCTTAGACAGAAGAACAACGCTGTTGTGATCAATCTTCCAGAGTTCAATTTAGCGAGTCTAGTTAAGAGGGTTCAGAGGGTGCCACCGCCTGCTGCAGGTACTCCTGTATCTGTTAGGAGTAAGGGAAGCTGACTGGAGAGTTTGTTACCATAAGCCTTTCACTACGGGAACGGCGAGGAAAGGCAAAACAAGGTAGGTGTGTTCCAGCTACGTAATTAACGTAGCTGGAGTTGTGTATCTTGATTCGACTTTCCCTATGAGTGTAGGCCTGGTCTTATTTTTGTCACTAAAGCTGGCAGCTATGATGTTCTATAAATACAGGAAGCAGATGTGTTAAGTGTCAATCCACATTTTATCAACAGGAAGTTCAACAACACATTTGCTAACAATCCCAGCCTCACACATACCGAACAATCACATTCTCCTTAGCTATCTAAAAAAATGTCATTGACTAAAACTCCCCAGAATGCTTAACACCATCTAAGGAAGAATCTGTGGTTGAGTAAAAACACTATCTGTGTTATTGTTTAATATTTTTGTTACTCACCTCCCAAGTTTGACGCAGGTCTACAACATCGAAAATGACCTTACCATTTTCATCCATGGGTAATAGATCTGGCCCAGGCTTAAAAACAAAAAGAAAATCCCCCTGAAGTGTTGGTGTTTTATACAAGTGGATTTTAATTATTTTGGGGCTAAGGAAGGAGTTATAATCAGGAGGAGTGGTGGAGGATAAGCGTTGAACTCTAAATCTAGCAAAAACAATAGAATGGTTTCAGCTAAACCACTTGACTTCCCACAAGCTCAAAACATTTGGATGAGAAAGCATGAGGTGGATGATTGCCTAGTCACCAAGAATTTGCTCTACCAGCAACTCCTATGAGTTATCTCATATAAACATCTTATTAGTTCCCTTTCTTTTAAGTCCTTAATGGAAGGACACCAGCAGCATCAGAACAAAAGTGAAATAATTTGATTTAGAACTACATTGAACTGAACTGAAGTTTCTACTTCTCTAAGGACAGAGCAGCAATTGTAAATTGTCAAACTGAGCTAGTGAATTTATCTGCACACCATACCTTTGAGTAAAGTTCCTACACATGGCTCAAATATATAGTGTCTCTTATCTTCCACAATCAAATTTCACCCTAGATGCTTAGAAAGAACTGAGTAAATAAGAGGATAAATGTTAATTCTGGAAAATTAATTAGCTCAGGGAACAATTCAATAAAATACATATTTGCCAATTCAATAAAATACATATTTTTAGTGGAATAGAGTCAAGCCAGGTAGCATATGATGTATTAATAGCATAGATTAATTGTATAAGGCTGTTAAACTACATGCTATCAATGAGAGACAATATAAGTCCCTCCCTCAAATACTGAATTAAGGAATACCCCATGCATTAGCATTTTTTTTGTCTCTCGTCTTCCACTCGAATATGCATCATAGGCTACATCTGTAGGCTGGCTGTATGATTACATAGACTACTTTTTTTTTAACAATAGTTCTGCTCTGGCCCATGGCTATATTATCAAACATTTTGTTTTTCCTATGTATATTTGTTAAAGAGACGTTTACCTTTAGAGACATGGGCATATGGATAATGAAGAGATCAAGGTATTCAAACTGAAGTTTCTTCAGTGATTGTTCCAGGCAGCTTTGGACAAATTCAGGACGGTGAAAGTTACTTGCAAGCTGTAATGATTCAAAACAGTTTTTTTCTGAAGAAGTCCTCTCTTGTCTGCTTTCTCAAAGGCTGTCTCTGCAAAAACTACTTTCTAAAATGTTTTAATCAAGGCACACCACTGGATTTGCCTTTTTCACAGAAGGTTGGTTTGCGAGCTGTTTGTGTGCAAAGTTGCACATCAGAGTGAGAAATGAATATTTCCTAAAGAAGCAGAGTGAGGGAACAAAATGGTTAGGATGTCAGAAGTGCACTTGGTCAGTATAGGAACCCTATGTGAGGCTAATGTTAAATTGTGGCCAAATTTATTCTCCTTGATTATTAAGCGTCACTGTGTAGTCTGACTTCAGGAGCAGGCCTTTGGAAGAAGGGAATGGAAGGTATCCCTTGTATATGACTAGGTTCTGCACGAGAGGTGAAAGTAACTTAAAATTTCTTACAGGTACTGTCCTATTAAAACCTGGATCCCTGCCAGCTCTTTAAATAGCTCCCAACTGGCTTTTGCTTAAGCTCAGCCAGCTCTTGCCGGAGCTGCACACCTGGGCACAGTCACTCACTTTCCCTTCTGTTCTGCACACTGTTCTGGGAACCAGGAGATGGGAGTACAAACAAATCCCATTTCTAATAGACATCAGTTCTAATGTGGAAAAAAATCCCGCCCCAAGAACCCCCTTTACTGTGTGGTTCTACTCTGAAGTGTAACTCTGCAAATATGAGAAGTTGGTGTGAATATTGACACCTTATGAGTCAATACAAATGTATCCCATTTACAAAAGGGGGCATTTCTAATTGCCAGTGCCACAAACTCAGTATGGATCAAGGTGGGTTCTTTGCTTCTTCTCCGTCATCTCCAGAAATAAAGATGCTTCGGAACAAATTATGCTCTCAGTGACACCTTTTAAGCCCACTGTTTTAGAATCTAGCTCTCAGGGTGCGTCTACACAGCAGGGCTGAACTAGAAATAAGCTACTCAAATTGAGCTACGTCAATTGTGTAGCTTCTTTCAAAATACGGAGCATGTACACAGCACTTATTTCGATATAGGGCACTCTTCCTCCAACTTCCCTTACTCCTTGTACAATGAGGGTTTCAGGAGTCGGAGTAAGAAGTCCTCTAGCTTGACTGTATTTTGACCCTATTTCAAAATAACTGCCAGCTGTGTAGACGCAGACTAAGTTATTTCGGAATAGTGTTGCAGTGTAGACGTACCCTCAGTGATAATTCCTTGCTTTAAATTAGTTTGTAGTACAGGTGCAATTGATTGGAAATTAGTAAACAATTTTGTCGATGAAAGCCAAGGAGAAATGAAACCCATTCCACCCTCCTTTAGCCATTATGTCTCTGTAGAGCTGGTAACAGTGATTCTTTTCATAGACTTCATAGTAGATAGGACGCTGAATGTACACAGGGAACAGAAGGGCTGAATAAGAAGGTGCCATTATTACATGATCAATTTTAAAACTAAATCCACACTTTAAAGGGAACCGTAATGATCTCTCAAGCAGAGTCACCAGTGTGCACAGGAAGCTTAAAAAGGGTCATTGTGGCTAAATAAAATAAAACGTTCTGTCCGGTGACCTGTATTTTCAGGGGCATGAAGAAGCTGTTGTAGCTTTCCTTTCACACATGTAGAGATGAGCCTTGTGCTTACAACTATAACTTGTTCCTGATTACGGTTTCCCAATTCTGTGAATATCACTCCCCTAAAGGCAGCCCTTTTAATACTGGCCTTGAGTATATCGCAACATTCTCCATCAGTTAGACAAAGTAATGAGCAAAGGAAGCAGGACAATAAAAAGCCCATTGTTAAAACAAAACCCACTTACCTTTCTTGTGTAAAATATGTCCTCTTGACTGTTCCATCTGCAATCTTCTCGTGAACCGCTCGCCCAACCTCCTCCTCAGTCCCATAGACAAAGGCTCCATCAATATGGCAGAAGCCAACTTCAATAGCCTTTGTTGCTGCCTCACATTTACTTTTGAACCTACCGGTTAAGAATGCTTAGTGTCAATTCTCTCTGTATTAGGAGTAGTTTATGCTAGTCCTCTAGAGTTTTAAAGCCCATCAGAAAGACTCCAATGTGGAGTGGCACATTTAGAATTTTGAATTTAATTTGAGGGAAATTCAAGGATTCTGAGCCTCATCTTTTGGAGCCCAGAATCTTTGACACGTTATCATTGACACCACAGCAAAGCAAATAGAATATAGGTGTAAAAAAGCTACCATTCAGGTGTAGCATTCTTTGTTAGTCCCACTGTGCAAAGGAGTAAATGACTCCTTAAACTGCAGGGCAACAGAGAATCTGGCGCGTTGTTCAGAATTCTTTTTTATAAGAATCAAAGGGAATTTAGGACAGGATCTGGAGACCAGGAACTGTCAGAATCAGCTATCAACATACACTGTGGATTAGAACCCACAGTCTGGCTGAGCTGAGCTACTCATTTTACAAACATTTTATGATTTTTAAGCCAAACTCATCATCTTGTTGAAACTGAACTATGGTTTTGAATACTTGGGTTTGGCAGGATTGCCCTATGTTGGAACAAAGCCTCTGAGGACATGAGTTTTAGCCCATTATAGCTTATGCTCTAATTCCCTAATAAATGTGTTGGTTTTGAAAGTGGCACCGGACTCCTTGTTTTTTCTGAAGAATGATATTCTTATAATATATATTAATTAATCTTTCACTCCAGAGCCCAGAGCAATTTTCGGGCACTGTCAATAGTTACTGAAACTAGATGTACTGGGATCTCATCTTGCAGCTTTTCTGGAGCGATAGAGGCAATAGTTATAGCAGTGCTCAGCAGTGTTAGCCACCAATAGGTTAAGGACAAAGAAATCCATGAAAGCTTTACTTACTGCATCAGGGGAATAGGTACCAAATCCCACTGCAGGAATTTTGTTCCCATCGTTCATCTTGATACAACGGTCTTCATCAAGCTCCATCTCTTTACAGAATTTCTTCAGTTCTTTGCTGAGCACACTGCTTTGCACGCTGCTGTGTGAGCCAGCGAGATCTTCAGATAGGAAAAACAATATGAATTGCTATTGTAGTTGTATTTTTGTAGGATGTGGACTAGAAAAAGTAGATAAGATTGGTGCAGCAGGCATGGAGGAAGAAAAGGACAAATGCAAAGTGATGAAACTGTCAGAAAACAAATTGTCAACATTAAACAGCAATTCAAAGATCGGTCTCTTTTCTCAAAGTTTTTTGACTTAACATTGCTTCCTTGTGACACAACAGAAGTGGACAAAAGAGCTCCCTTCAAATTTACAGCTACTGTTCAATAGATGCAAAGTGTTTCCAGCAAAAATATAATTAGAAAAAACACTGTAATCTTTAACATAGTATTTTAGAACCAACTATTGCAGGGCAGATATACCCCATCACCTTTCGTAGTGTGGAAGAGACTTATCACTGCCACATGGTCAAGTCTAAAAGGGTGTTCCCTGTCCTGGGATTGTCAGTCTTGTACTTGTGGGTTTTTTTCCGCATCCTTCTGACAACCCGCTGTGGTCAGAGGGGATTGTCCCAATGTCTAGAGTCCTTATAACAACCCGCTCCAGATGAGGTTGTGTGGTCTAATGGCCAGAGTCACTGGAGCAATTCTGCACAGTTGGGAAAATGTGGCCAAACAACCAGAGTCACTATACCACAGGCCAGGCCACCGCCTCAAGATAGGTGGTGGCCAAGTGAGGGGAACCCAGGCCTCCTCTCCACTGGGATCTGTCTCTAGGCCCTATCAGTGGCAGATTCATCTGCCAACAACTCAGAAGAGGTCCACCCACAGCACACCAACCCATGAGCCGATTCTAACACCATTTCCTCTCTAAAGTTCCCTTGGTCTCTTGCTACCTGAGTCTATGAAGTCTCACGGCGTCCGTGGTCTGGTAGTCTAAGCACCCGCTGCAAAGTCCCCTGCCTGGATACGTAGATCTGGTCTCATTTGGCTGGCCTCCAAGCTTTGGTGCACTTCTTGGAGCTCACAGTGTACCTCCTTCTCCTCCAGCAGCCAGCACAGACTGAGCTCCTCTCCAGCTTTTTATACACTGGTTCCAACTGGAGCACACCCAGCAGAGAGGAAAGGGCACGACCTGTTCAGCGAACAAAGATACACCCTGTCACACAACACTTATCACATATTTACTAAATTTTCAAACACAACAGAACAGAACAAAACAAATTAAATGACATATGAAAATAGCAGAAGAGAACTGCCTATTGTTTAATTGTTCCTATCAATTACAGATTTGAGTGGCTTTGATCTACTAGCTCAAGGAATAAAGATAAGAAACTTAGTTATCAAAATCGGAAACGAGATTAATAACTCCATTACAAAGAGAGCTTCATTCCCCCTCCCTCCAATAATCTAGGATGATGCTAGAGACTGGATTTGTTTTAAATGTAGAGTGGTGATCTCTTGACATCATCAGTGCTCTCTGTACTCCCAGGGCAGTGTATTCCTCTGAGCTCCCAGGGCAGTGTATTCCTCTGAGACTAACCCCAGTAATGCAACAAAGAGAAGAAATGTGGGTCTTATTCTGTATAACATGGAAGAAAAATCAGGAATAGTGAAGGGATCCGTTTTTCAATATTCATTTTTAAATGAATACTGGGAGGGGGGAATGCACCACAGAGCTAAAAAGAAAAGTTTTAATAAACGACCCACAGGCTGCTCTATGGTTAGAAGTTGAACTATGGAATACACATTGCAGGCAGAGAGCAGAGACATGCAATGCTTTCTACTTAATATTTTTAGAAGAGAGCCATGGTGAGGACCACAAATGAGCGTGTGTGGGGTGGTAAATGGGGCAATTGCCCGAGAACCTGGTGATCTAAAAGGAGCATCTACACAGCACGTATTTTGAAACAGAGCACTCTTCCTCCCACTTCCCTTACTCCTCATACAATGAGGGTTACAGGAGACGGAGTAAGAAGTCCTCTAGCTTGACAATATTTTGACACTATTTTGAAATAACTGCCTGCTGTGTAGACGTGGACTACGTTATTTTGGAATAGCGCTAGTTTTTTAGAAATCATGTTGCAGTGTAGACGTACCCTTCCGGTCCTGAGGTATCTTTTCTGTCGTCCATGAGTCATATATTCCATCAGGTCCTGCAACTTCAAGACATCCAACTTGTCAAAGTGATTCTTAACTTGTACTTTTCGTACTTTAGCCTCAGAGCCCACCCCATTTAAATTGCTGTCCTCTGTGTTAGGTTCGCAATGACCAGGTGACTTTTAGAGAAAACAGTAAAAAAAAAAAAAAAAAAAGGCATTGAACACTTCTGCCATTACTGCCTTTTTTGTATTGTCTTTCCTTATTCATTCAGAAATGGGTCTAACCTGTCCCTAATCTTTCTCTTGCTTCCCAGGTATCTGTAAAATGTTTTCTTGTTCTAGCTAGTTTAATCTCCTTTTGTGCCTTTACCTTTCTAATTTTGTCCCTACATGCTTTTGTTGTTTTTGTATATATTCATCCTTTGTAATTTGACCTAGTTTCCTCCTCTTGTATAATTCTTTTTTGAGTTTTAGGTAATTGAGTATCTCTTACTTAATCCAGGGTGGCCTCTTACCCTACTGCCTATATTTCCTATGCACTAGTACAGTTTACTCTGATGCCTTTAATAATGTCTTCTTTAAAAATCTACCAACTCTCCTGAGCTCTTTCCTCCTCAGACTTGCTTCCCATGGGCTCTTACAAACAATTCTCTGATTACTAAATTCTGTCTTCTTGAATAGAATTTAATAGGGATGAAAGAAATAAGTTTCTCTAGAAATTAAATAGAGCTCTTTCAAAAAGCTTTGAGAGATTATTTAATGTAATAGAAATTGGTCACTTTTCGGAAGCATTTTTAACCACCAGAGACTTTATTAGAGAATTACATCTGTTCTCTAGAGTCTTTAGATGGGTTTACAAATTTTGCAGATCAATGGTAATTTTCTATTAAATTCTATGGGATGCTTCTATAAGGGAAAATTTACTTACTTTCACTGCAGTAAGGAGAGTTGAGTGTGACTACACACGGAGAATATATCTGAGTAAGAAGAAGGTGACATTTTTATACAGTCACTTTTTTCAAATTGAACCACATTTTAAAACAGGGGTGGAGAACCTTTTTTGGTTCAGGGGCTGCAACAAACAACAACAAAATACCCACTGATGTGGCCCCCCAAGTGAGAAGCAGAAAGACAACACCCCACATTCCCCTCACACGCCTGAGCCTAGGGGGTCCCGGCCTACTAGACTGTGTGTGCCCCAGGGTGGCGAGGTGGGGGGGACTGGAGTGCCAGTGAGAGCTCCCCAATGCTGGAGGGCCTTGAGCATCGGGAGCCAGATCCAGGCAAGCTGGGGGCCATATCTGGCCACAGACTACATCTTTTCAGTTGTAAACTGAACACATTTATTCTTGAAATCACTTGAAAGGCAACTAGGAAACCACATAATATAATTCTTATCTGAAAAGGGACTCCTTAAAAGTTACTATGTCAAGAATCACCTAAAAGCAAGGGGCCAATTCTGTCCTTACTCACACCACTTCAGCCTCCATTGGTTTCACTAGCCCTTGATATACATCAGAGGCTGTTACAAGATGAACCACGGGAGCGCTGATAATCTGCACAGTGAGTCAAGGTCTCACATTATTATTTATCTGAGCCAATGAGAGTTCTGCCTGAAGGTCTTCATAACTATGGAATAAGGAGCTCAAGATTTGACTCATGCTGATTAACTGTGTGATGCATTTGAAAAAGAAGGGCCTTTACTTGCAATCCTTCGTCACACAGGCAACTGCACTGACGTCCGTGAGGGTTGATAAGCACGTGAGTGCTCATTCAAAAACTAAAGGGAGCAGTCGCTGATCCTGCAGCCAAATGTACATGAGTGAGTGTGAGGGTGTAGCCTGGTGGGGCTCAGGGAGGTGCTCCTCCCCCTCGGGGTCAGTGGGTGGCCACTCCGACCCACTCCCCCGACATACCGTCTATAATAAGAAGTCCTTACGTGCCAGCCCTTGTTCCGGGCAGGGTGACAAAATACCTCAAGGACCGTTCTCAGGCCCGGCCCTACTTCAGGGAGGGGCAACCGGCAACTAGACAGTTAGTACAAAGCCCAGACCTTGGTTCCAGGTGGGTGGCAGGAAAAACAGTTTGTATGCCTAAGCGCTGGTTCAGGGCGGGGCTGCAGAGAGGCAGTTTGTAAACCCAAATCTGGGTTCAGGACGGGGCTGCAGGCAAACACACACCAGTAGTTCAAGGCCCGTTTACAACAACCCCAGCCAGGTCCCTTTGCTCAAGCGGGGATCCGGCCGCTGCACGGGAACAGCCGGTGGGGAGAAAGGAAGATTGCCACCCAAGAGTGCGGTGGCAGGGGGGAGGCAGGCCTGCCCACTCTGCTGTGTCCCAGCCCAGGGCCCTTGTAGCAGCAGAGCAGTTGGCTGCTGGGTCAGCGGGGATCCGTACCACAATGCACTGACCTTCTAGTAAACAGGGGGCGACTATCCCTGGGCTGTTTCCATTTCCCCCCTCGGGCTGTACCTGGGTCCAGAGCAGGTCATCTGGGCACCGTGGTTTGGAGTCCTCCAGCCAGGTAAACAAACTCTCCAGGAAGTACCCCAGTAATGGGCCCAGCGGCCCTGGCTAGTCCTCAGCTTCCCAGGGTCCAGCTTCTCTCTTGAGAGTGCAGCAGAGGCTACCGGCTTCCATGATCGCTGGGGCTTGGCTGGGCTCTCTGGTCGGCCTTTTATATCCTTGGCCCCGCCTCCTGGCTTCCTTTCAGGTGGATTGCTAAGGCCAGGTGCTGCCCACCAAGACTCAGGGAGGGGCTCCTCCCCCTTGGGGTCAGTGGGTGGCCACTCTGACCCACTACAGAAGTCAAAGGGATTCTGCCTGGGCTCAAGAGCCAGCCCATGCTGATCTGATTTCAAGAGCTGGCTCTTGATGGGTGTAGGGTTGCCAGATGGTTTCAACAAAAATACCGGACACACTTGACATTACATCACAATCTACATTACATCTTATTTAGAAAATACCGGACATTTCTATTTTTTCATTTATATTTTTTCAATTTGTTTCCCGAACAGAAAGCTCAAATACTGGACAGTTCGGTTTAAAACCGGACACCTGGGAACCCTAGATGGGTGACCTGAGCAAGTCCTTCACTGCAGTTTCCCCATGTATAACATGTATAGGTTAGTGATACTTACGTTCCATTGCAAAGTGCTTGGATCTAGGGTGCGAGAGTTGTATACACTTTAAGTACAACACAGGGATTTTTAGTCACTACTAATATGGTTGGATTCTCAGGTAGTGACAGAGATAAAAGGCTTTGTAACCAATTACCTAAGTCCCCTGTTCTTTTCAAGGACAGTCTTTGTTTGCTCATTCTATAAAGTCAATATAGTTTTGAATGATGTTAGCACATTTATTGTTTATCTCCCACAAAACATGAATTGATATGAAGCTATATAATAAGAGAGTGAGCTAGAGAAAAAGGGGTGCTCCTGCCAGACTTTAAGAAATGACTAAGTAGCAAATAAGATCACCATTTTCTTCTCCATACTTACAAAAAGTAACACTCACCTATCATCTGCTTAATATTATAGTTGGAGTATCACAGGATCTACCAGAGGGCCTTGCAGTTGACGGAGTCAAATGCTTTTGTCAAATCGAAGAATACCATATACATAGGCTGACATTGCTCCCGACATGTCTCTTGTATTAGATGGGCAGAAAAGATCATATTGGTTGTTCCTCGCCCTGGTCGGAAACCATATTGTGATTCTGGAAGGACTTCTTCAGCCAGTGGAAGATGGTTCAGAAGGACTCGGGTGAGAATTTTACCTGCAGTTGAGAGCAAGGAGATCCTTCAGTAGTTTCTGCAGTCCTTCCTGTCACCCTTCTTAAAGGCGGTCACTATGGTGGTGTCTCAGAGCTCTCTGGATATGGTTTCCTCTCTCCAGATCATCAGAATGAGGGAGCATAGGCAGGACAGCAGGGATGGACCTCCCTGTATGAATATCTCGGCAAGGATTCCATCAGTGCCTGTGGCCTTGTCTTTCATTTTTTTGTGGCTGTTTGGATCTCGCAGATGGAGGGTTCATGATCCATATCGAAACAGACTGGTGGACTGGTGATCCCACTGAAAATGCTGTCGTCAACAGTTGTGTCACAGTTGAACAGGTGGCTGAGGTGTTCCCGCCACCAGCTATCGATGCCATCTTTGGTCTTAATAAGTGAAGTTGCATCTACTGTATCGCAAGGGAGTGACACCCTGTTTTGACGGTCTATAAATTGCCCTAACAGCACTGAAGAACTCACGACTATTGTTGGAATTAGCAGAGGCCTGTATTTCCTTTGCTTTGTCTCTCCACCACTTGTTTTTAAGGACTCTTAATTGTTCGTTGTACTTTGGCCTTGGCAAAGTTATAATCATGTTTCTTCTGCTGAGACGAGAAGTTGCTATGCCAGGCTTTGAATGACATTGATGTTGACTCTCCTCAGTTCTCGGGCAACGAGAGCTGTTCAGCACTCAGGCCAGTTAGACTTGTCACATCCATCAGTGTCCCGAAATTCCAGGTTCCAAATCTAAGTGTAAATGTTTTTCTCTTCTTATTGTTGCTCCTGCAAATTGAAAGGTATTCCCCCTGGCCGCAGTTACCAGGTAGGTTGGGTTGAGACAGACTATTTTAAGGGCATCTTTTCTAGCACCCTCCTAATTCAGGTGAGAAAGAGTGGATCCTAAATAGGGCTGCTCAGTCACAGCTACAGCAGCCAGGGCACACTTCTGTCTCATCCAAGTGCGCAACAACCATCTTGCAGCTGCCGCCTCCATGCCAGATTGTGACTAGAGGCTTTCAGCTGCACAAGCCTGCCCCCATTGTCACTCGCTGATCGCCAAAGGACTTGAGTCATGGACAGGAGTCATGAAAAGAGAAGGAAGTAGAGGCAGTTATCCAAGGAAGAGCCTATGCATGATAAGTGTTTTATGTGGCGACACTGTTGCATGTCAGCAACTACACAATGCTTGACCTAGGCACAGCCTGGAACCAATGGCAAGGCAGTCCAATACCACGAAAATTTGTCAGTATTATATGTCTCTTACATGACAATATGCAGGCTGTGATACTGAACCACGGCAATGCAGCTGAACCAATTAACATAAGGACTGGAGTCAAACAAGAGTATGTGATAGCACCTATGCTATTTAATATCTTTTTGGCAGCTATGCTCCAGATTATTGGGGATTATTCCAGGTGGAGTTGAAATAACCTACAGGATGGATGGTAGCCCCTTCAAGCTGGGCTGCTTCAGAGCCAAGACCAAGACCATAATAACATCAGTGGTAGAACTTCAGTTTGCTGATGATGCCCAAGTCAGTGCCACCTCAGAAGATGGGCTCCAAGCAGTCATTAATGTTTTTGCCATGGCCTACTGCAGGTTGGGACTGACTCTCAATGCATGAAAAACCAAGGTTCTTTTTCAGTCAACACCCACCATACTATTACCCAAGTCAACCATCATGGTGGACAACCAAGTGCTAGAGACGGTCAACAGCTTTCCTTATTTTGGAAGCTATCAGTTTACGGAGGCGAAGTCTTTGATGACCGTGACATCAAGATGCCCCAGGTGGCAGTGGGTGGAGAGCCTTGGCTGGGCCAGCATTAGCTGGGCAGTGGCAGGGTGGGGAACCTCAGCTTTGAGAGCCCCAGAGAGAGGAGCTGGCAGCAGGGCAGCCAGCAGTAGAGCATTGACCTCCGCTGGTCTGGCAAACTCCCTGGTCCGGGATGGCTCAGGTCCCGAGGGTGACAGACCCAGGAGGTCCAACCTATAGTCAGACAGGCACTTAAAAGATAAAACACAATAGAGAACAAGCTGTGCACAAATAGTTGGATGAATAAAGACAAGCTGTGTGGCCTCCTTTTCTTTTCAAATACCACAGTAGATCAAACCCAGTACGGAACAATTGACAGGTAAGTGGGGAGAGAACTGGTTTAGCAAAGCAAGCAGCAGGTCAGGACTGAGGTATGTTGCAGACAGGCCTGTGGGCCCACGAATGGAACAGCTAACCAGAACGCAAGTCAGAACTAAAGTGAATTGCAGACCCGCATGAGGCCCATTGTTAGAAATGAAGAAAGTGTTCCCTGTTTGGATGGAGATCTCTGAGGAGAACAGCATAAAATCCCACCGTCACTACCTAGACCTTAGTGCTGTCAGTCACTCTTTTTCCTATACAGCACCAAACTTCATGCAAACAACATAAATGTTCAGCATTGCTTAATATAAGGGTCAAAGATTAGTTGGCTTTTGTGATGCACATGCTCAGAGGGGCTGCGTGTGAGGGGCTAATATTTAATCCCACTACTGCTGGAAGAAGAGCTGAAAAGAGGCATTCAGGTCTCCTCTTTCCTAATGCTGCAAAGGGGGCAAACAACTCGCTTTGACATTCGCTCTCTCTTTTGGCACTCAAGCGGCTCATCACATCACTGGGGAAATACAGCCCTAAGCTGGGACGTTAACAAGCACATTCCCCCAAGCCATCCTCTGGATAGCTTTCACTGGCAAAGGCAGGAATTCCAGGTTCGGATTCCAGGAATGGAGGAGAAGAGCGAGACCCTAACTCTCACACCAACCCCTTTCTGCTGGATTAAAGACCCAGAGTGGGGTAAAGTGGCCCTCAAAGGCTTGGTTCTTCCTGGGTGAGGATTCCCTGGGCGCAGGCTCTGTGAGAGGCAACGCTAGGCTGTCCTCTGAGCACCCCGCACCAGCGTGCTGTCAGGGCATGCAGGCAAAGGGAGCAGCGTGCAAGAGGCAGGGCTGTAGTCTGTGGTGCTGTAAGCCACAGAACAGCCTAAGGAGACTGCTGTTTCTGGGTGAAGCCTCTAGAGCTGCCTAAAATACAGCAGTGACCCATCCAGCTCTGAGAACGGCTTGGATTAAGAGGAGCAAAAGCTGTTTCAAACCTCCTTCGTCTCCTTTGGCCTGAGCTTCTGCAGCACCGAACCCTACTTAACATGCGTAAAGTAGTCCTAGGGCAACGGATAAACAAGAGAGCTGTCTTCTTAGTAACATGTTCCAGGCTATCTTTCTGAACAGTTCTCCTTGTCCAGGATATTTCAGTTCAAGGTCTTTTTGCTTTATAGAGTCATAGAAATGTCATGCTGGAAGGGACCTCAAGAAGGCCTTTAGTCTGTCCTTGTGACAGATCCACAGCTGGTGTCCTTTGGCACAGCTCCATTTTGACAGAGAATTGGCTCTCAACATGCCTGAGGCAATAGCGGAGGAGTGAAACATACCCTATCATAGCTCATGGCTGTATTTTAGGTATCTCTATTGTACACATTGTTTGCAGCATTTAAAAATATTCTGGGCCTATTCATGAGCTGGTTTAAATTAGCATAATGCCAGTGGAATCGAATGCCCTTCTCAGTTACATGTGTGTGACGCAGGGGAGCGGGAGGAGGGTGGAAGTAAGGGGAGCAACACGCCCATTGACCTCAATGGAGCTGCGGTGATTTGCACTTACTGAGAAGCTGCATTTCTTCATTTAAAGCTAAAGACTTGACCCTTCTTTGGAGTGAAAGAAAACCCTAGTGCAAAATGACTGGTAGGATTCCTAGCTTTCCTGTGTAGGTTGCTCTGTGCCCCCTGCATGAAGGCTGATGGCTTGGACAAGAACAGACAAGGAATGTAGCTGATGGATCAGCCACTATTCCAGGAGCGAGCAAGATCCGGCCTGTGGGCCAGATCCAGCCTGGCAACCCTTTGGATCTGACCCATGGTCCGCCAGGACCCTCAGGCAAGCTCCCTGCCTGCCCCTGCCGCAGGCCGCTCAAAGTGGCTGGAGCCATGTGCCTCTAGGCCTCCCCACATCTGGGAGGAGGGGAAGGGCTTTGTGTACTGTCCTTGTTGCCAGCACAATCATTGTAATTCTCATTTCCCTTCCACGCTGCCCTACGTCACAGCTCCCCCCAGACCCTGCACCCCCTTCTTTACCGCTACCCCAGATTAGAAACCTCTCATGCACCTTTACCCCTCCCTGGCCCTGCACCCCAATCTCCCACCCTAAAAGCTGGGTTTCTAGAACTGAGTGCTTCTCTAGGTCTTATCAGTAGAATGGTGTAAGAAGATGAAATGGCGATGTACATCTGATTCCTTACATGTGAAATAGACTCAGGAGCACAAAAAAGATTCTTTCCATTATTCATCTTTAAATGGAAACTGAGGGTGGTCTGGAAGCCTACACAACCACACAACCCTTTCCTTAATTCTCTCAGACCCCATAACTCTCCTGCACCTCAATCCCCTACTCTGAGCTCTCTCCTGCCTCAATATTCTGTCCCAGACTCCACACACCCTCTGTAGAAAAATGCATCTCTTGACCACCTACCAAAATCTTGGAGTGGCCCTCATAAAAAAATTATTGTCCTTAGGATTGTCAGGTGTCCGGTATTGACCCGGACAGTCCGGTATTTTCGCCACCTGTCTGGTAAAAATAATTCAGAAAATACCGGACACCTGTAATGTCCGGTATTTTCTGTTTTTTTCCCAGCCAGAAGGCGAAAATACCGAACACCTGGCAACCCTACAACACATTCAGCAACTGGCCCCGCCTCTAGACACCCGCCAGACTTCCGCCCCCGAACCTCCTGCTTACCTGGTTCTGCAGGGAAGCTCCCTTCTCACTCAACAACAAAAAAAAAAAGATGGCCACAAGTAAAAAAACCTCAAGACCTGAGGAAGGGGAAGCAATGCCTTCCCTGGGTTTGAGTGCTCAACCTCTGCTCTTCCTAGCCCTATTCTGACCTTGCACGCAATTAAAGCGGCCATACTGTTTTAATGCTGTTTTTATTTATTTTTTTGCTTAATAACTCTTGGGGTGCTTTTTTTTTTTTGCTCAACAACCTTGGTCTCCCCGCTTTTTCCCCCCCTCAACATAATTTTTCCCCAATGTTTTTTTTTGGGGGCGGGGTGTTCGGTATTTTTGTTGAAACCACCTGGCAACCCTATTGCCCAATCCCTTCACTACACAGATCCATCAGCTGGTTCCTGCTTCACTTCAATGTGCCAGAGAGCAGCAGCAGTAGTTACTACTAGAGATGGAAGAGGCCATTACCAGCATGAAATGGCTTTGCTCTCATTCCCCACTGGCGACAGAATACTGGGCAAAGCTGAGTGTGGTGCTGTGAAGTCCAGTATTGCATGCTGGGAAATGTAGTCTTGGAGTTTAGAAAACCCAAGAGGAAATCGGAAGCGTGTGCGTGTTTGTCTTAAGAGGGTTTAGAGGCTACTACTATAGCAAATATTTCTGCAGCTTTGGGACTGAGGTTTTAACATGGACAGACTCTATCATTTTTCAAACCCGTTTAGTCAACCACACTTTGGAGGCCTATCGCACCTCTCACAGAGCAGGTCTAGGGGCTATTGTCTGCTGGCTCTGAGAATGAAGTAAAGAAACAACAATTATCAAAAACCAGAGACTAGATTCACGAAGTACGTTACACAGACACCTTTATTTTTTCCCAATTGGCCATCAAAAACCATTCCATTCAGAGATTGAGTTGTTTAGAATTTCTGTTTAAAATACAGGGTAGATCTCCTGATATCACCAGCAGAAGGAGGGTTTCCAGAACCGAGTGTTTCTCTAGGACTAATCACTGGAGTGGGGGTAAGGAGAAGAAATGTACGTCTGATTCCTTACATGTGAAATAAACTCAGGCACACTGACAAGATTCTTTCTATTATTCATCTCTAAATGGAAACTGAGGGTGGTCCGCAAGCCTAAAAAAGAAAACATTTATTAACTATCCCCATGTAAGTGCATTACCAAGATATCTGAGTGCAAAACAGGAATCTTGGGGTAATATCTACAGCCGCTAGTTCGAAGCAGCAGTTCATTCATTTCGTTAGGCCTGAACTAGGGAGGCTAACACCAGAATAGTTCGACTTCAAATATCCCACGCTGATTTTGCATCTTCCGGCCGCCATTTTTGAAGCTTCATAAGTCCAGACTCTTCGTGCCGCTACACGCCGTAGGACCCGTAGTTCAAAATAAAGCCCTAGAGTTCAACTACCTGTTATTCCTCCCGGAATAACAATTTAAAATGGCGACCGGCCGGAAGATGCAAATCAAGCCGCCGCCGGATATTTAAACCCGGCTTGATTTGTACTCGAATGCCTACATTAGCCTCCCTAGTTCGAACTAGGGGGCTAGTGTAGACATACCCTCAAGGAGCAGACATGCAATGCTATCCATTGACTGTAGGGGTGTCTTCAGGCCCCTCACAATACTATCCAAGCACATGAGTGCTCTAATGCAGGGGGTCTCCAACCTTTTTAAGGACAAGATTCCTTTTTTAATTTAAGTGCAATCCAAGATCTACCTCAAACCCAAATACTCTGGCCCCACCTCCTTTGTGCCCCTTCTCCGAAGCCCTGCCCCATCTCACTCCACCCTCCTTCCCTCCCTCACCCTCCCTCACTTTCACCAGGATGGAGCAGCGGTTTGGGGTGCAGGTTCTGGTCTTGGATTAAGGGATCTGGAGTGTGAGAGGGGCTCTGAGCTGAGCTTGGGACAGGCAGTTGGGGTGCTGAAGGAGGTTCTAGGTGCAGGCTCTGGGAGGGCATTTGGATGTAGGGGTGCTCGGTGCTAGGGCAGAGGCTTGGGGTGCAGGAGGGAGTTCATGACTGGTGTAGGGTTTGGGATGCGGGCTCCAGCTGGGCCCTGCTCTCCTCAGGTGGCTCCTGGGTGGTGGTGCAGTGGGGCTAAGGCAGGCTCACCTCTACCCTGGCCCAACACCACTCCCAAAAGCAGCCAGCAAACTCCCTCCATCCCAAGTTCTGCAGTGCCCCCTCTCTGCTCTGTGGAGATAGGATACAGAGTGGGAGAGGAGGCACCTTGACATCAGCCCTTCTCTTCCTCCCCTGCCTTGCACAGAAAGCAGGAGGCTCCTGAGGGGGCAGCTCCAAGACAAAGGGCAGGAGAAGCACAGCGGGGAGGGCAGCTGAAGCGCTGGTACTTGATAGCCTCCTGGCCAAAGCAGTCAGGATCACCTGTCAGAGGCTCCAAGATCTACCAGTAGATCCCCATCTACTGGTTGGTGACCACTGCTCTAATGTATAGTGTCTACTGAGATGACATTACAACAGCGTGTATAACTAATGCCTGTGTTCCCTTGGAAGTTAATAAAGCTCAAAGAAAACATGACTGAATGGGGCACAACTGTCTGTAACTGCCTAGGGCAGAAGGCTGTTATGAGACATTGTTATTCTCAGTAAACAGTGAATCTAGAACAAGTAATACTGGGCTGTGATGAAGCTGGGAAAATAGTTTTTAAAATGCACATAGGCCCAAACAGTAAAGCTGAGATCCTGCTCTGGATACAAACTTTGGCTGTTTTTGTTTACCCCGTTGCAGAGATAAAGGCTGCCCAGATCAAAGTCTGTTTACTCTAGATCCAAATTTTTGCAAAGTTCAGGGTTGCGAGGGTGCTGGGAGTTAGGCTGTCAGGTGCACCTAGTGGCTCTGCGCAGAGCTAGGGATGTATCCACAAAGGAGAAATGTGCAACTCTCTGATCCTTTAGGTAATCCCCAAGGTGCTCTCTGTTAGCTGGAGATTTCAGGAGTAAACCCTCTCCCATAGGGGTTGTCAGGTGTCTGGTTTTCGACCAGAACTCCTGGCAAAAAAAGAGACTTTGATGGCTCCAGTCAGCAACACTCACTGGGCCATTAAAGTCCAGCTGGGGGGGTCGCAGCAGGACTAAGGCAGGCTCCCTGCCAATGTTCCCTCTAATCCTTTCCATCTATGTGCAGATTTTTTCCATGTGTGCGTGGAATACATTTTTTTACACGCACCGAGGTCTGTGTGAAATAAACAGCCTCGCTGAGGGCATTCTGTTAATCAGCTGGGTGGTGCTTGGATCTCTCCTGAGCAACTGCACAAGCGCACAGCTTATAGGGCACACTGCTCCCTGCCTGCTGTGGCTCGTGGAAGCAAAGTCATGTCCCCTGTCTGGTTTCTTAGCAAAGGGGAAACCAGGGGGCTCTGCCCCCAAGTGCTGACTCTGCAGCTCCCATTGGCTGGGAATCATGGCCAATGAAAGCTGGGGGTGGTGCCTGCAGATGGGGTAGTGTACAGAGCCACCTGGCTGCACAGAGGCCTGGAAGATGGAGGAAGGACGTGCTGCTGCTTCTGGGAGCTACTTGAAATAAGTGCTCCTCAGAGCCTGCACCTCAGAGCCCTCCCATGCCTCAACCCCCTGTCCCAGCCCTGATCTCCCTTTCACTCTGTGGACCCTTTTGTAGCCTGAAGCTCCCACCTCTACCCAACACCTTTATCCCCCGCCCCACCCCAGATCTCGCACCGCCAGATGAGTCTCCCCTCCCGCTGCCCCAGAGCTGACAACCCTCCCAGCCTCCAGACTCTTCAATTCCAGTCCGGAGCCCCTTCCTGTGCCCCAAATACCTCATCCCTGGCCCTACCTCAGAGCCTGCATCCCCAGCTGGAGCGCTCACTCCCTCATGGATCCCAGCCCACTGCTTCAGCCCAGAGCCCTCCCCCTCAACTCCTAATTTCTGACCCCACCATGGAGCCTACACCCCCATTCAGAGATGTCACCACTTCCCACTCTCCAACCCCCGAGCCTGCCCAGTGAATGACAGTGGGGGGAGTTGGGGACCGACATGGATTGAGTGGGGATGGGGGTCTTGGAGAACGGACGGGGCAAAGGTATTTGGTTTTCTGTGAGTAAGAAGTTGGCAACCCTACCCAGAAATGCCATCAGCCCCTCCCCCATGGCAGCATCTTGGAGCATGTGGCACAGGACCTTGCTCTGTGGGTTTCATACCATTAGGAAGATCCTTATGCTTTATGTCACAGGATCCCAACAAATTCCCTGGAGACGGGCCCTGGACTGATCCCAGAGTTTCCAAAACACTGGAATGTTTGTAACAGCAGGATGATTAGACAACATCCAAGGGAAGTGGTGATTTTACCTTTTAGCTTCAGCAAGGCCAAACAAGCAACCTAACTATTAGCAAGGTGTAGGGATAATGGGCAAAATTCTGCTTCCAGTACATCCAGAGGGACTTAGCAGTGGTAATGTCCCGTGGATTTTTATCAGAATAACCAGGAGCAGCATTTGATCCATTGAATCACTCTGCCACACTCTTGGGGATTGAATAAGTGACCCCACCAGGTCTATTTTCCTGTCATTGTGGCCTCGGGCACTGTGCATCTTGAGCTCCCCTATTCGCTGTCCAGGGAACATAATTTTCTAGTCTCCTAAAAATTATGTTTCATGGACAGTGAATAGAGAAGATGGAGATGTGTGTGCAGTCTCCTGTGTGCAATATTGTCATCACAGGGTATGGGAGAGACAAGGTGGATGATGTGACATCTTCTATTGGACCAGCTTGTGTTGGTGAGCGGCACAGGCTCTGGACTGTAGGGAGCTTGCTCTGAGGAAGTGAACTCAATCTTTTTGCCTTCACTCTCCTCCCCTTCCTTCCACAGACTAGGACATACAAACCCCAAGCAGCACCAGGCCCTGCCAAAACAACAGATGCAAAATCTGCAGACATATCTCCACTACTATAGCGATCAATACTTCCTACACCATCCCTTTCAAGATCCATGGATCCTACAAACACCCATCACAACATATAGTAAACTTCATCCAGTGCAATAAATGCCCTCTGTAACAACCACCATTATACACTAACATTTTGAATGAGCTCACACAGAAAATAACACCCAAACACCCTATCGCCTGTGGGTGAACACTTAACAAAGTAATCCCTGAGTCTCTGACCTTTCAGTCATCATCAATGTTCCCTTTAATTTTTCCGTTTGTGATTTTTTTCCATTCATGTGCAGAATGATTTTTTTCTGTGTGGCTGAGGCATGTGCAAATGTGCACCACCACTAGAAACAAAACCTACCTATAGGCGCTCTGCCAATCAGCTGGGCAGCACTTTAATGTCTCCTGAGTGGCTGTCCAAATCATCCTCAAAAAATTAAAAAATAAATCTGCACAATACTTTCAAAAGTTGAGTCCTGGAGCTTAAGTTCATATCTTTTTTGTCACTAAAAATCACGGACTAAAAAGACATGGTTATAATAACACATAAAGCCACTCTATAATCTTCTAATAACCCCTCCTCTCAGAGCAGCCTTCCTCCTTTCTCTTCCTCCTGCCCCTATATGACTGGAGGCGTGTTAACTACTTCAACTTAAATTGCTAACTGCTTATGCTAAAAATATCTGTTCCTTGTATTTAGCTGTGACTGTTTCCCAGCCACGAAGCAGAGTTTTCTGTGAAAGCTTGCTCTTTAGCAACAGAAGTTGGTCCAAGGAAATACACTGCCTCTCCCAATGTGTGTCTTAGGGTACATCTACACTTCGGTGCTATTTCAGGATACTTCTCGTATCCCGAAATATCTGTGTCTTTTAAACAAACCTGCTATTTCGAAATAGCTATTTTCCGAAATAATGGGCTCGTTATACTGAGGTCCCTGTAAACCTTGTTGCACGAGGATTAAGGGATGTTTTGGAGTAGCACTCTATTTCGAAATTTGGCACTGTGTAAACAGTGCCAAATTTTCAAATAAGCTATTTTGAAATACACTAGAAGTAAAGTAATTTGCACAGCTCAAATTGCATAGCTTATTTCGAGCTATGGGTGCAGTGTAGACGCATCTTTAATCTCTTGTGGGCTGTGATGCTTTGTTCTAGTTTTGGTTGTTGGGTTCACCAGGAGGGTGCTGTGTGGTGATGGTAACGTGATATCCAGAAGATCAGACTAACAGTTCTGGTGGTCCCTTCCGGCCTTAAACTCTAGGACTCCATTCCAGTCTTAATACCTATGATCCTAAGTACATCCTTTGTTATTACGAGGGTCAGTATAACACAAAATTTTGTTGCTTTCTGGACCACTGGAGCCTTTCTCCTGCCTCTCCACAGAGCTCTAAAATACAAAGCATTGTGACTCACTGTGTTAAGTTCAGGTAGCGAAGGTTTTTGTCCAGCCCATCGATGTTTTTCATGTCCTCCTCAGAAAGCTGGAAGTCAAAAACCTGACACAGAAGATAGAATTAAATGTTGGGTGACTCCTGAAGAGAGTGGTTCTTCTAAGCATGAGTATGTGCATTTATAGAAGCGCAAACCTTATATTGGTGAAAGGAAAATAAGATGTATATTCATCCGGGCCTGCTCTTTCAACTATATATTAGATATTTCAGAATAAAGGGTATGTAGCTATGTAACTGCTGCAATTTCCTTTTCTGTGAATTTTTCCTTTAAACTTCTAGCAATTTGCTGTCTGCAGAGGCAGCTACCACTTTGGAAGTAAAGAGCATGTTACAGAGAAGACATACTCTATGTTCTCTTCCCGAGATGTTCTTTGTTTTCTTCTTTCCTTTAATCTAGAATCAGGCAGTTTGATATTGTAAGGTTTGCTCCTTGGGTATGGGAATTAGAGCAAGAGATCCCATAGGAAGCTAATTTACCTAGAAAAGTTGTTTATGATCCTGGGCAAAAATCTGCAGGGGAGGACAGAGCAAGGTTTGGGGAGGATCAGTTGTCTAGGCAAGAGGGGTGAAAGCAGGAAAAGGGCACTCTCCTTCTGGAAAAGTGACAAGGAGTCCTGTGGCACCTTACAGACTAACAGATGGATTGCAGCATAAGCTGTTGTGAGCAAAGATCCACTTGGTCAGATGCATGTAATAGAAATTTGCAGAGGCAGGTATAAATATGCAGGCCAGAATAAGGCTAGAGATAACGAGGTTAATTCAGTCAAGGAGGATGAGGCCCACTTCTAGCAGCTAATGTGGAGGTGTGAACACCAAGAGAGGAGAAACTGCTTTTGTACTTGGCTAGCCATTCGCAGTCTTTGTTTAATCCTAAACTGATGGTGTCAAATTTGCAGATGAACTGTAGCTCAGCAGTTTCTCTTTGAAGTCTGGTCTTGAAGATTTTTTGCTGCAGGATGGCTACCTTTAAATCTGCTACTGTGTGTCCAGGGAGACTGAAGTGTTCTCCTACAGGTTTTTGTATATTGCCGTTCCTAATATCTGATTTGTGTCCATTTATTCTTTTACGGAGGGACTGTCCAGTTTGGCCGATGCATGTAGCAGAGGGACATTGCTGGCACATGATGGCGTATATTATATTGGTAGATGTGCTGGTGAATGAACCAGTGATGGTGTGGCTGATCTGGTTAGGTCTTGTGATGGTGTCGCTGGTGTAGATACGAGGCAGAGCTGGCACCCAGGTTTCTTGCATGGATTGGTTCCTGAGTTAGAGTTATTGTGGTGCGGTGTATAGTTGCTGGTGAAAATTTGCTTCAGGTTGGCGGGTTGTCTGTGGACGAGCACTGGCCTGCCTCCCAAGGCCTGTGAAAGCGAGAGATCATTGTCCAGGATGGGTTGTAGATCACTGATGATGCGTTGGAGAGGTTTTAGCTGAAGACTGTAGGTGATAGCCAGTGGTGTTCTGTTGGTTTCTTTCTTGGGCTTGTCTTGTAGTAGGAGGCTTCCGGGTACATGTCTGGCTCTGTTAATCTGTTTCCTCACTTCCTCGGGCAGGTATCGTAGTTTCAAGAATGCTTGGTGGAGATCTTGTAAGTGTTGGTCTCTGTCTGAGGGTTGTCTCCTTCTGGAAGATCATTTGTTTTTCCAAAGCTCAGACGGGGCCCTTATCTAATTGGATGTCAAGAAGAGTGTTGTAGCGATTCTGGGGAAGGGCTCCACAAATCAGTTGCTCCCTCAAAATATTGCCTTAGGGAGACACAAACACTCCAGGGCTTTTTTCATCTGCTATTATTATTTGTTCTCTAAGGGGTGCCAAATTAAACAGCTCAAATATTAAAGTGGCAAAAGGATTCTCCAAGAATAGAGAACCTGCCTTAGAACTGCACCAAAAAATGGCTGATAGTTCTTGGGCAGGATGCTACAATAGTGCAATGTACAAGGCACAATATTTCTCAGCTCTCAATGGTGTCTCCTTTAACAGATAGGGGAAGGGTGCCCCTCATTCTCTTCTCTCTACACTTGTTTTACCTGGAAGTTTTCTTCAATACGCTCTCTGGTGAAGCTCTTAAAGAGGACCACGATACCGCGTTGCAGCTGGTAACGCAGAGCAACTAAAGCGGGACTTCGGTTGTATTTTTTTGGCTATTTCGCCCAATACCTGGTCCTCCAGCAGAACTGGGGTGTTTAGATCGATCCTACAGAGGAAACAGACAAAACAGGGAACATTTCTGGGATCAGGAATGCAGTCACCACAGCCAAGTGAAGACAATACCGGTACAACCTGAAGATAATGTTCTAGGTCTTTTCCAGCTCTTGTATTTATTGTATAACTCTTTAACTATCAGGTATTTGGAATACAGAGGGCACTTCCCCTCCTCCGACCCATTATTGAGGTTCTAAACCTGGGAGCAAAGCCCAGTTTCTTTCCTTACCACATCTTGTCTCGCTGTGAGCCCAGAGCACAATAGGCTTCAAGGAGGATACCATTGGATTTGCAGAAGGCCAGCAGTTTGCTTTGGTTGAGGTAAGGGTGACATTCAACCTGCAGAATCACCCCCCAAACCAAAATTGAGATTTCAGATCATTTGAGCAGCAGCAGTTGGGAAAAAGAGACAGAAGATGTTATGTCAACAGGATTCAGAATGCGAAAATATCACAAATATTTTAATTCAGATCCAGGCTTGCATTAAAATAGATTCAAGTTACCATGTGGTGCAATTTAATTTACACGAAATCCCAAACAATAGTTTATCTGGTAGAGGACAGGATCCAAGACATATTGAGGGAGGACAGGCTTAAAAAAGATTTATAGTGAGGGCCACAGCATGCTTGCCTTACTCATGTATTTAGTCCAACTGTGTTCTCAGTAAGTGGTTTAGATGCAGAATTTGGACCATTGTGTATTGTTACCTAGCTGGGATATGGATCAAGATAATGAATTGGACCAACTACAGTGGCCATTAAAGCTATGGTAATTAGTTAGGGATTGGGTGTAGAAAGAGGGAGAATTACTAATGCATGTACTAGAGATCTGTACCAGGATGAGATGTAACTGTATTTGTGGATTAATGACTCTCTCCTTCCAGGTACTTATTTTCAGTGGCTGAAAACTTCTTCAAAAGGGGTCTCTGTATTTTCTCCAAAAATATCTCATTCTTGGTCTCAAAAAATGATTTTGAGGTTGGATAAGGGAATTCAAACGTCAGTTCAATCATTTTTGAGGTGTCCTTATGTGATTCTTACCAGAGAACACATTTTTTTCAATTGCATATTTTTATAATGCACTTTAAAACCATCTAGCTTGAACACTTCAAAATTACCTTCTACCTATATATTATCCTCAATGCAGAACTTGTGCTATACTACTTTTTTGGGGAGCAAACCTAGTTGAGGAGCAAAATTACTCTCAAGAACTGACTATGGATTTCTATGCATATCCTGTGCTATTTTCCTCATCACATACAAGTCATTTCCACCCCCCATCACTTGAGTCAGCAGGAACAGAATACATCTGGATATCTACATGAAGTGGATTGGAAAATAACATGATCCATCTGAATCACCTCTCTCTGAACCTACTGATTGAAAGCCACATTTCTGAGTATGAATTTGGCTAACCTGGTTAAAAAAAAAACATTCTCACATCCCAAACAGAGAAATGCTGACACTCTAAAAGTTTATTCTCACAGCAGGGGAATAACTCTGGATGTACAGGAAGTTTCAGAGTCTTTCTTTCTTTTGCCCTTCTCAAACACTGTTTGCTTTCTGGAATTTTCTACTCTGTTCTTTCCTGATTTGCATAAGTTTGTCATGATTTCAGTGATGGGAGCAAACATAGAACTATGTTTTTCTCCCCCAGAACTTACATCTGAATCTATAGCTCTTAATGGCCTTTGTCTGTAACATCAGGTGGTCCCCAAACCCACAAATTCTGAAGATTTTAATATCAGGGTCTAACTGTTTTCTACTGGAACTGGAAGAATAAGGAAGTTTCCCGTTTGAGTTAAAAGAAAGGCTGAGCATTAGCTCCTACTGAGAAAGACGTGCTGGAGTTTCTCATTCCTTTGAGCACTGAGTTCCTTCCCCTAAAAACAAAACTCTACACAGACTACAAGTTCTGAATTGCTTCTACCTAAGCACTTTTAGGTCTCCATCCTAAGGTCAGAGTTTTACCTGGTTGAGAACAGGTTTGTACTTGAGCCCGGGTTTGTTCAGGATCATTTCCAGCTGTCTGCAGTTGAAGTTGGACACCCCGATCGACTTCACCAAGCCTGCGTCTTTACATGCCTCCATGGCCTGGCCAAAACAACAACGGCCAGTTCCATTATCACAACTGGCAGTATAATTTCCACAAGACATGAACAATTACGCTCAACTGAGCTCACTCAATATAAAATTATTCCACCAAAATATTCTTATACAGATAGGGAAGAGAAGTTTGATCGGTTCTATTACAACATTCTGATTTAGAGAGAGTCATTTTCTAGCCATTCACTTAGGCAACATGTGTATTTGTGGAAGCCACAGTTGAATAAAGGCATTTTCTTCCCCAGTTGAAAGCAGACCAATGAGTCTCAAACAGAAAAAAGTTTTAGCTTTTTTCCATTTGAATGAGGGTTTTACGTTAGTACTCGTGTAAATGCGGGACAATTATTTCCAAGGACAGTGGCTCCCAACCTTTTCCAGCATACAGACCCCATTTTCAATCTATTATAATTTTACAGATCCCCCAAACAATATAGCTTTGCCTGCAGGCTGCTCGTCCCTATTCCTGCGCTGCTTCCCGAGCCACGTCCCTCAGCCTGCTCCGGAAGCAGCCTGGCTGTGGGACTTGCTGGCTGCTGGCACTCAGCCTCTCAGCTTCCAGATTTCCATGGTCCCCCCTATAGTACCATCGCGGACCACCAGGGGTCCATGGACCACAGGTTGGGAACCACTGTCCAAGGACAATTTGAAGAGACACTATGTTAACTTCCTGCAAAGCTCTGCCTGACTTGGTGCAGCTTCATATTTAATTTCTGGCCTCTCTTTAGAGAAAATCAGCAATGGGATTAAACTAAGTGATGGACTTTATGGCGTGGGGAAGTATGGACAGAGTTTGAACCTAGCTCTTCAGCAATGACAAGTTGCCCCACTAATAGGCTGCAATCCTGAGCTGCTCAAAGAGCATTAGCGAAAGAATTAGGGATCAATGAAGTTTTCATTTTGTCTGACTCCAGGGAAGAATATTTCATTCCTCCTCTGTGGAAAACATCACACCTAAAGCCCACATCATAATTCTGTCCCTGAAAATGACATTGGCAATATCACCGCCCTAAGAAGAGAAGACCAAAGCATCTGAAAATGTGGCTCAGCTCTGCAAAGTGATTCTGTGAAAAAAATGGTATTTTGTGGCTTATTGTTGGTTGCCTTTCAGTGGTTGCCCCATAAAATCTGCTCCATTTACAAGTGAAAATATATTTCACTTAACTAGCAGCCCTGAACACTCATGAAAGGCTGTTCTATGCACAGTTGTTGTACCACTCTAAGGGTACGTCTACATAGCCATATTATTTCAAAATAATTAGCCTTATTTTGAAATAACTTAGTCTGCATCTGCACAACAGGCAGTTATTTTGAAAGAATGACAAAATACTGTCAAGCTGGAGGACTTCTTACTCCGACTCCTGTTACCCTCATTGTACGAGAAGTAAGAGAAGTCAGAGAAAGAGTGCTCCATTTTGAAATAAGTGCTGTGTAGATGCTCCCAATTTCTAAATAAACTCTTTTGAAATAAGCTACACAATTGATGTAGCTCAATTTGCGCAGCTTATTTCGAGTTAAGCCCTACTGTGTAAATGCACCACAATTGTCTCATTCTGACATGTCTATTGTAACAGAATTGTCCAGAAAAGCATGTCTGACACAAGAAAGATTCCCCTTCGCACCTGAGGGGAGAGATATAACTGTCTGAGAGATATAACTTATCCCAGTGGAGACCCTCATGCTGGTTTAAAGGTGCCTGTACTGGGAAAGTTCATTCCCCCAAATTTAAGGGAATAAAATACCCCAGCATAAAGCACCACAGTACAAGTAGATCTGCCTCTACATTAGGGGTTGTACCAATTTAACTATTTTTGCTAAATCATGCCCCTAAATGAAACAGTTAGGCTATGTTTAAACAGCAGTGTTATTTCAGAATAACTGATGTTATTCCAAAATAACATAGTCTGCGTAGCATGTCGAGCTGGAAGACTCCTTATTCCGACCCCTGTAACCCTCATTTCACGAGGAGTAAGGGAAGTCAGAGGAAGAGTGCTCCAAGTCGAACTTCCTGCACGTAGACAGTGCCAAAAGATGAAATAAGCTATTTCAATTTAAGCTATGCAATTCATGCAGCTCAAGTTGCGAAGCTTATTTTGGCTTTAGCCCTGCTGTGTAGATGTGCCCTTATAGTGGGACTAAGACTGTGTGTGGACCAGCTGTTCTCTGCCATTTGAACTGGACTCTTTCCAACTTTTGCATCAACGCTAATAAGAACAGTTTAATGACACCTTTGCAGCCCCATCATCTCCAGTTTATGCCCTCAGTGATCCCTGAGGAACATCATCCTCTTAACACAGGTGTAACCGATCTGAATTTAGTTAGAAGAATCTGTTGATGGTTCACAAGAAGACACTTCTTAGTTCAGCAGCACCAGTCATCTATGGAAGAACAGCAGCAAAAAGCAGCCAAAACTTATTGTTGTTACTAAAGCAATTAGGGTCCCTGTCCGGTAAAAAAAAAACAGAAAATACTGGAAATGTAAAATGGACCACGTCTGGTGGGGGCGGGATTTTTAAGGTGCAGTGTCCTTTTTTTTTCTCAACAACTTTGTCTTCCTGTTTTTTTGCTCAATCAATTTTTTTCCTGCCACGTTTGGGATTTTTTTTGAAAGTATCTGGCAACACTACTAACAATCCCAGCCTCCTACATACATAACCATCAGATTCCCTTTAGCCATCTAAAAAATGTCATATGATTAAAACTCCCCAGAATTCTGAACATCTTTTGGATAAGACTCAGCAGGCTGAATAAGGAAACTGGATGTGGTATCGTTTAATATTCAAGTCACTCACCTCCCAAGTTTGACGTAAGTCTACAACATCGAAAATTAATTTTCCATTTTCATCCATTGGTGATAAATCTGGCCCAGGCTTAAAAACAAAAGTAAATTCTCCTTCAGTCCTGATGTTTTTTACAAGTGTATTTTAATTATTTTGGGGCTAAGAGAGGCATTCTAAGCAGGAGGAGCAGGGTAGGGAAGCTGGTAAAAATAGAATGGTTTTATCTAAACATTTTGGCTTTCCACAAGCTGAAACATTTGGATGAGTAAAGGAGAGATGGATGAGTTAGGGAGAGTCACCAAAAATTTGCTTTACATGCAACAGCTATGAGTTACCCCATATAAGCATCTTATTAATTCCCTTTCTTTTAAGTCCCTAATGGAAGAACACCAGCAGCATCAGAACAAAACTGATATAGCCTGAATTAAAACGAGCTGGAACTGAAGTTCCTACTTCGCTAGGGACAGAGCAACCATTGTAGATTGTCAAACTGAGCTAGAGATTTTATTTACACATCACTTTTACTCAAAAGTCTTAAACATGGTTCAAATATGTTGTGTATCTTGTCTTCCTTGATCAAATTTCACCCTAGATGCCTAGAAATAACTTTGTAAATAAGAGGATAAAATGTTAATATGGATTAATTCATCAGCTCAGTGAAACACTACTTTCATAAGAAATTGCAAAATCAAAGCACGCATGCGGAAAACAATCAGTGCTTAGAGATAGTAGGGCTAGAACATTGATAAGGTGTGACACAAAACTGATATCTTCACTGACAGAGAAAGAACCTTGACTTAACAAACTAAAAGGGCTATGGTTGATTACATAACCCCCTCCCCCCACAAAATATCACAGTAACCCCAGATTAGTTTTTATCAATTAGTGGTGAATTATCAGAGTAACTAGAGTTAGCTGTTTATCATTAAATGCATATTTGAATTTAGAGACTTTCTGAGATAGTTTGTATATTTCTCAGTTTTAGTGGCATACAGTGAACTCAGGGAGCATGTGATGTACTAATAGCAAGGATTAAAAATATAAAGCGGATAACTCATATGCTTACTATAGATCAATTGCCAATGAGATACAAGTTTCCTCCCCATCTTGCCAAATATTGCATTATTGAGTGTGCCTCATGCATTAGCTTTTCTTTGTTTCTTACCTTTGTGATGGGTTGAGTCATAGAGATCCCCCTTGAGACTGTCACCTGATGGGTTAGCCATACCACTGAGCCTTCCTACCTGTCCTCTTGGCGACCCCACCACCCTGTCTTAGGCTATCTTTAGGTTGCAGGCTTCTTTCGGAAGAAGCTTTCCCAGAAGAGATCTTCGGAAAAAACTTCTTCCGAAAGAGCACGTCCACACTGCCAAAGTGCATCGAAAAAGCCATCTGCTTTTCTGAAAGATAGCATCCATTCAGTGTGGAAGTTATCTCGCATTTAAACTGTGATTACTATGGACAGAATGGCCACCAGGGCACCTGTGCTTTTTTCTCTTAACTCTTCTTTCGAAAGAACTCCCTCTTCCCCATCCACACATGCCTTTTTCCAAAAGAGCTCTTTTGGAAAAAGGCTTCTTCCTCATAGAAAGAGGTTTACCAATGTTGAAAAAACCCTTCTGTTCTTTCAATTTTTTCCGAAAGAACGCAATTGCAGTGTGGACGTATGTGAAGGTTTTTTTTCGGAAAAACGGCCATTTTCCCGAAACTCTGCAGTATAGACATAGCCTCGCTGAGCCAGAATATCCGGTTTTTTGCCAGCAAAGGAACAGAGTTTGGGTCACAGCCCACAGTAGAGCAACTCCAACACAGAGCAGCTCAGCTCTGAGAAAGTTCAGTTAAAGGGACTTGACACTGCACTCAAGTGGCAACAATTATTTACAGGGGGTTTAATAATAAAAAATTGATTTTATTAAATATAAAAAGAGAATTTAAGTGGTTGGAAGTGATAACAAACAGACAAAGAAAGATACTAAGCTAAATATAACAAAGCACACCAGATAAGCTTTATAGTCTAAGAAAATTGTTACATGCAATTTCTTCCCCTAATAGTAGTTATAATCATGTTTTCTCACAAGTTAAGCAGTCTCCTACTTAGGGCATAATCCTTCCCTCATTCAGTCTTAGAGTATGTGTACAAAGCAACATTATTTCGAAATAACTTAGTGCGCATCTACACAGCAGGCAGTTATTTCAAAATAATATTGAAATACTGTCAAGCTGGAGGAGTTCTTACTTTGACTCCTGTAACCCTCATTGTACGAGGAGTAAGGGAAGTCGGAGGAAGGGTGCTCTATTTCGAAATAAGTGCTGTGTAGATGCTCCCAATTTCGAAATAAGCTATTCTGAAATAAGCTATGCAATTGACGTAAATCAATTTCGCGTAGCTTATTTTGAGGTAAGCCCTGCAGTGTAGGTGCACCCTTAGATGATTCCCACAGTTATCTTGGTGGTAAGCAGGAGGTGTCTTGCTGTCTGGCAAATGCCCTATTGTTTGGTTTCCTGCCTATGAATTGATCTGGCCCAAGGTGGGAATCCTTTGTGTTCAGTTTCAACTCTTTCATACTCCCATGGAAAAGTACCATATCCAAAATGAGTTCCAGCATCAGCTGACCTGGCCACTTGTTTTGGCTGGACCAACCATAGACAAGATTTACAGGAAAGGCAAGACTATTCATAGATCATTGTCATGAGTACAGGAATGATACATGCACACACATAGAATATACATATTCAGGGGATTACAAGCTCTCCAATGATAAGTTACATACCACATGTTGCATAAAGCATATTTGATTTAGGCATATTCAAATTCAAAAACATATTTCCATGAAGGATAAGGGAGTGCTATGTCACAACCTTCCTCTCTAACATGCATTGTATGGGTATGTCTACACTTGCCCCCTAGTTCAAACTAGAGAGGCAGATGAAGCATACCGAAGTTGCTAATGAAGCGCGGGATTTAAATATCCCACGCTTGATTAGCATATTCGCGGTCGGTCGCCATTTTAAAATGCCAGTAGCCCGAATTAACTCGCCGTGTAGACGCGTCCGATCCAAAATCAAAACTGTTACTCCTCGTGCAATTATGGGTCTTTTTTTTAGAACAACTTCTCTGTCCTACTTTTTACCAAACAATTGTTTCCTTACGTATATTTTTAAATAAATGTTTACCTTTAGAGATGTGGGGGTATGGATAATGTAGAGATCAAGGTAGCTGAATTTAAGTTTCTTCAGTGATTGTTCCAGGCAGCTTCGGACAAGTTCAGGACGGTGAAAGGTACTCCCAAGCTGTAATGATTCAAAAACAGCTGTTCTTTCTGAAGAAGTCCTCTCTTTCCTCTGCTTTTCCAGAGGCACACTCTGTAAAAAACACTTTTCTAATATGTCTTAGCCATGGCACACCATTGCCTATGCCTTTTTCTCAGAAGGGTCATGTTTTGAGGTGTTTGTGTGCAAAGTTGCACATCTGAGGCTATGTCTATACTACAGGCTTCTTGCGTAAGAAGCTTTTTGCAGAAGAGATCTTCCGCAAAAATTTCTTGCGCAAGAGAGCGTCCACACTGCAAAAGCGCATTGAAAAAGTGATGTGCTTTTGCATAGGAGAGCATCCACACTGCATGGACGCTCTCTGGAAAGAAATCACTGATAGCTATCCAGAGAATGGCCACCAGGGCACCTGTGCTTTTTCCTCTTTCCTGTTTTTGCACAAAAACTCCCTGTTGCTCGTCCACACACACCTTTTTGCGCAAGAACTCTTGCACAAAAAGGAGTTATTCCTCATAGAAGCAGGAATACCTACACCGGAAAAAAAACCTCTTTTCTTTCGTTTTACGTTCACAAAAACACACTTGAGGTGTGGACTCTCTGTGAGTTTTTGTGCAAAAACTCTGTAGTGTAGATGTAGACCAAGTGAGAAGTGAATATTTCCTGAAGAAGCAGGGTCAGAGGCTAAAATACTGCTAGAACGTCAGAAGTGCACATGGTCAGTACAAGGACTCTATGTGAGGCCACTCTCAAGGATTAAGATATTTCTGGCTAAATTTGTTCTCTCTGTAATATGACTTTGGGAGCAGGCCCTTGGAAGAATGGAACAGAAGATATCTCTTGGTATATGACTAGGATCTGCACACAGTTCTGGACTGTCTTTGGGAACCAGAAGATGGGAGTTCAGACAAATGCCACTTCTAATGGACATTAGTCCTAATGTGGAAAGAATCTTGTCCCAAGAATCTCCTTCTCCTTTCTTGTCAACAGTTCCCTCGTTACTGTATGGTTCTACTCTGAAAAGTCACTCTCCAAAATGAGAGCTTGGTGTTCCATATTGGCTCAGTGATTCAATACAAACGTGCCCCATTTACAATTAAAAGGGGGCATTTCTAATTGACAGTGCCACAAACTCAGTATGGATCAAGGTGGGTTCTTTTCTTCTTGTCCATCATTTCCAGCAATAAAGGTGTAAAGATGCTGTAGAACAAATTATGCTCTCAGTGACACTTTTCAATCCCACTGTTTAAAAAATCTAGCTCTCAGTGATAATCCCTTGCTTTAAACAAATTTGTAGTACACGTGTAATTGATTGGAATTTAGCTGACAATTTTGTTGATGAAACCCAAGGAAGAATACAATCCACTTCACCCTCCCTTAGCCATGTTGTCTCTGTAGAGCTGAAAGGAGTTATAATTCTCTCCCGCCCCCGTAGATAGAATTCTGAATGTACATAGAGAATAGGGTATCTGAATAAGAAGGTGCCATTTTTACACAATTTTCAAAATAAATCCACACTTTTAAAGAAATGGAAATAGTCTGTCATTGTGCACAGGAACCTTAGAAGGGGGCATGAAGTAGGTGTTTTAGCTTTGCTTTCACATATTAAGAGATAAGTCTTGTGCTCAAACCCATAACTTGTTATAGATTGTAGTTTTCTCATTCTGTGAATATTACTCCCATAGAGGCAACCCTTTTAATACTGGCTTAGAGTAGATCACAACATTCTTCATAAATTAGACAAAGTAATGAGCAAAGGAAGCAGTACAATAAAAATCCTGGTACTGAAACAAAACCCGCTTACCTTTCCTGTGTAAAATATGTCCTCTCTTTTGACTGTTCCATCTGCAATCTTCTCGTGAACCGCTCGCCCAACCTCCTCCTCGGTCCCATAGACAAAGGCTCCATCAATGTGGCGGAAGCCAACTTCAATAGCCACTTTTGTTGCTGCCTCACATTTACTTTTTTGAACCTACCGGTTAAGAATGTTTAGTGTTAATCTCTCTGGAGTAGGAGTAGTTTATGCTAGTCCTCTAGAGTTTTAAAGCCCATCAGAAAGACTCCAATGTGGAGTGGCACATTTAGAATTTAGAATTTAATTTGAGGGAAATTCAAGGATTCTGGGCCTGGTCCTCTGTTGCCCAGAATCTTGTGTTATCATGGACACCACAGCACAGAAAATGGAATGTAGGTGTAAAAAAGCTACCATTCAGGTGTGCACTTTTTGTTAGTCCCACTATTCAAAGGAGTAAATGATTCCTTAAAATTGCAGGGCAACAGAGAATCTGATGCGCTGTGGAGGATTCTTTTTTATAAGAATTAAAGGGAATTTAGGACAGGATCTGGAAACCAGGAACTGTCAGAACCAGATATCAACATACACTGTGGATTAGAACCCCCAGTCTGGCTGAGCTGAGCTACTCATTAAAAAAAAATCTTATGCTTTTTAAGCCAAATTCATGATCTTGTCAAAACTGAACTATGGTTTTGAATGTTTGGGTTTGTCAGGATTGCCTTCCTGTTATCAATAGTTGGAACAAAGGCAGCTATTAGAACTTTTTGATAAGAATTATGATTTTGTGAACCTCTGCTGGCTCTTGATAATGACTCAGCTTTACTTCCAGCTGGTTCCATATTGACACACTGAGATTAATGACTGAAAGTCATATTTCCTAAAAGATAAATTTCTCTTATAGCAGGTGTCATAAAGAAAATAAAACAATGATAAGCAACACCTATGGGAAGGACAAGTTAACTTCTTGGAGAGTACTAGAAAAAAACAGAGATAGTCAATTCCTAAACTGATAGAGGCAGAAGTTTCTATAAACCCGTTTGTTCTTAATAATGACTCAGCTTTCTTCCAGCTAGTTACACTTTGTTTCCTTTATTAAATACTCTATTGAGATTAATTATTGAAAAAAGAATCCGGTAACAGCCATGCTTCAAAGAAGAGATATATCTGATGGGACAGGTCTGATTAAAAAAAAAAAGAAAGAAAATAAGTGCTAAGAAGGTAGGAAAATTAACTTCCTGGGGAGTACTAGAAAAGGGCAAAGACAACCAGCTCCTAAATTGGCAGAGACAGAAGAGTTCTGATTTCCCATCTGCCTTTTTAAAAAATAGGAGAATTAGGATGTGTCTACACTGCAGGACTTAACTTGAAATAAGCTACACAAATTGAGCTACATCAATTGCATATCTTATTTCGAAATAGTTTATTTCAAAATAGGGAGTGTCTACACAACACTTATTTCAAAATACAGCACTTTTCCTCTGACTTCCCTTATTCCTCATACAATGAGGGTTACAAGAGTCAGAGTAAGAAGTCCTCCAGCTTGACAGTATTTTGACACTGTTTCAAAATAACTGCCTGCTGTGTAGATATGAACTAAGTTATTTCGGAATAGCGCTAGTTATTTCAAAATAGTGTTGCAGTGTAGACGTACCCTTAGTCTTTACAACTATAGATGGGCCTAATGCTCATTACACTATGGCCCCTTTTCATCACTCTGGTAGTCAGAGACGATGTGTAACTCTTGATGGGGAGCGGGGCACAATTTAAAGGTTGGGGGGGTGGGGGAATGTGACCAGCCATGTGTTGCCTCTGAGCTGAGGAGCAGTAGCAGAGCCAGGAGTGCTAAGGCACCAGTGAGTGACTGCCCTGGGAAGCATCTCATGGTATCCAGGCTCTGTGGGGCATTGCTGGTCTCCTTTGGGAGAGAGGCAAGAAGAGATAGGTGTGCAGCTCAGACATTAGCCACCCTCCTGCCTGGGGAGCACCTGACCATGCAGAGACAGGCTGACTTAGGGAACAGGGGAGAGAGGGCTGCCAGGCAACCAGCCAGTGACCTGGAGAACCAGGGGCCTGAGCTGGCTGGGCAGCTCCCAATAGCTCTCAGTCCACCAGCACCTGGCAGGAAGCAGGTGACAGTCTTCAAATTGGGGGGTAAATGTCTCCCCCCTTGCATCACTCCTGCTGGCAGTGTGATGGAGCCTTAAATTATACTCATTTAAGAGTGGTGGTCCTAAGGTGCCTTAGTATAGCTGAGACACATGCCTGAGTGAACGGACACAGTCGATACAGACTGAGTTTGTAGGAAAGTCATATTTAAAGAGGTGGTCTTTTCAGGGAGGAGGTGGTGAGAGACCATTTCAGTCCTGCTAGTACTGTGCAAAGGTTAGAAAGACTCACAGGAAGGAGCCGGGTGACTGAGCAATAAAGCTAGTGTCAATGCATCACCTTTATACCTTGGACACTACACATGTCAACATGTCATGGTGACAGAGGCTCAGACATACCAGGTGAGATGAAAAATATCCACACACAAAAAGTCTCTCACAGACGAGGGCCCCCTTTTTTTAAACCACAGTAAGAATTAAGACTGACTAAATAATGAATCATGGAGAGGAATAAGGAACAAAAAATGAGTGAGGACTTAAAAAAATTAATATAGTGCACTTTCCTGTGAGAATCTCAGTGCCATTTTCCAAACTCTTAGGATAAAATCTTCAAAAGTAACACCATTTCTCAGTGCCTGTCAAGGTCATGCATCTCAAACTGCCACCCCGTGGGCCAGAGTGATTGTGCAATCTGGCCCAGGACTCCCAGCGTGTTGGGGGGGGAGCCTGTCTGTTGCTGGTCCCCCAAGCCCCACCTCTTCCCACCATTGCCTGCCTTCTCCACTCCAATAGCACCCTAGCCCCTAAGCACATGGCTTTGGAGATCACTAGGTGGGGGGCCTGGTGTGGCATGGCTTCCAAGTCACTTCGATGCTCTAGAAATTTTTATCTCTATTAACTAAACCTAGGGAGGAAATTCAGGGATTATCAGCATTTTACAAAATTGGGGAAGGAAACACATAGTGACTGAGAGACACAATTGGGTCTTTTGACTCCAAGTCCCCTGCTCTGACCATTAGACCAGCTTCTCTACAGTGGGATCAGTAGGTAGCAGGACTGTTGAGATGGGAGGAAAAGGAAATACACTCATTTTCCTTTCCTGAGCATCAGGACTTTGGACAGACTAGCAGGGCCTCCGGGCAAGGTGGTGGAGGGGACAGGCTCCAGGCCCCTAGAAGAGGCAGGGCCTTGATTGGAAGGGGTGGGGCTGAGAGCTAGCCTTCCCCAGCCAGCCCTTCAACACTGCCTGGCCCGTGCTGCCCGCGGCTCTGATAGTGATTTAAAGGACCCAGGGCTTTGGCTGCTGTTGCGGACCCCAGTGCAGTTGTCCCTTTGCCTTCCTGTCGTGGCCCTGCTCAGAGTAATCCATTGAGCAGCACTACAAAGGCTACAAATAATGGATTCATTTCTATTTAAAGTAAACTGGTTTCCATTTAGCTCAGCACTGGCAGCGACGTATAAGCTGCAAGCTGGAAAAGGTAGTGCGGTAGATCAGTGCTAAGGTGCACAGAATGTTACACGGAGACGCTGGATTAGATTAGTTGCATACTGGAGGTCAGCACAGAGGTGGATTGACAGATGCATGGTGGGGTTCAAGGTGTGAGTGGCACAGGGTGCTGTGGATCAGGTGCTTTGGTAGAGCTGAGCTAGGGAGTCATGCATAAACATCAGATTCACTCAAATAATAAAAAACAACTTTTATCTACAGAATGATATTCTTACATTTAGGCTACGTCTAGACTACAAGCCTCTTTCGAAAGAGAGCGTCTAGACTACAAGCAGATTTTTCGAAAACGTGAGCTGTGTTTTCGAAGGAGACTCTAGACGCACTCTTTCGAAAAAGCACCGTTTGCATTCAATAGTGCCTTTTTTCAAAAGAGTACTTTCGAAAAAAGGCGTTATTCCTCATAAAATGAGGTTTACCATAATCGAAAAAACTGCTGCGTTCTTTCAATTTACTTTCGAAAGAATGCGGCTGTAGTCTAGATGCAGGTGAAGTTTTTTCGAAAAAACCCTGTAGTCCAGATACACCCTTACATGCTACTTAATCTTTCACTCCAGACCCCAAAGCAATTTTCGGACACTGTCAATCATTACTGAAACTAGATGTACCGGGATCACATCTTGTAGCCCTTTCTGGAGTGATAGAGGCAATAGTTACACGAGTGCCCAACAGTGTTAACCAATAGGTTAAGGAAAGAAATCCATGAAAGCTTTACTTACTGCATCAGGGGAATAGGTTCCAAATCCCACTGCAGGAATTTTGTTCCCATCGTTCATCTTAATACAATGGTCTTTGTCAAGCTCCATCTCTTTACAGAATTTCTTCAATTTTTGCTGAGGCTGAACCTTTGAACACTGCTGTGTGAGCCAGCAAGACCTCCAGAAAGGAAAAACAGTATGAATTTCTATTGTAGTTGTATTTTTCTAGGATGTGGACTAGAAGGAGTAGCCAAATTTTGTGCAGCAGGCAAAGAGAAAAAAGGACAAATGCAAAATGACAAAGCTATGAGAACACAAACTGTCATTATTAAACAACAGTTCAAAGATCAGTCTGTTTCCTCAAACTTTATTGACTTAACATTGCTTCCATGTGACACAAGAAATGGAGAAAAGAGCTCCATTCAAATTCACAGCCACTCTACAATGGGATGAAGGCATTTCCAACAAATATAGTTAGGAAAACTATTATAACTTTTAACAAGTGTTTGCTCTAAAATGTTTTATCACATATTTCTGAATTTTCAAACTCATCAGAACAAAAAAAATTAAATTGCATATGAAAATAGTACAACAGAATTGCCTACTACAGTAGACTTCCGATAATCTGGAACCTATGGGACCTAGGTGGTGCCGGATTATCAGATATGCCGGACTATCAGGAGGTACTATAAGATGGTTATATATATACTGTATACATTATATACTGTATATAAAGTGTTCTTAACCCTTTTTATTGTACATACTGTATACAGTATACTGTAATGTTTTAGTTTTTTAAGCCTTTTTACCCTTTTGCTCAGTTCAGCTGCTGCCGCTGTTACCTTGTGACTCATTTTTTGCCAAAGCTCACTCACTAGGCTCTTGCCATTTTGATGCCGGACTATCAGGAGTGCCGGACTATTGGATGCGGACTATTGGAGTTTTACTGTATTTATTTGTTCCTGTGAATTACAGATTTGAGTGGCCCATATTTATTGGCTCAGGGGATAAAGATAAGAAACTTAGTTATCAAAATTGAAAACAAGACTCAATGGTAGCTTTCAGTGGTACACCCAAGCTACTCAGCCTATGTCTGCACTGAATTTTAAAACCCACAGCAGAGAGTTTGTCAGCCGACGGTCAGGGCAGTGTGTGTGTGTGTGTGTTTCCGAGAAAAGGTTTAACGTCCGTGTCTTTACTGCTAGGACCGGAGTCCCGTCGCAGAGGGTGGCCAGCAGGCCAACAGACGCCCCTGTTTATAGGAAGAGCTTATTACACCTCAGATTTTAGCTGCTAGGATACAAAAATCCCTTCGCAGCGGGCAGCCTAGGACAGACTGAGAGGTGCCCCAACGGACCTGTCACCTGGGAGTGACACAGATCCAAACGCTCAGCTCTTCCTATACCTGTCCCTTATGACCAGCTGAAGTTCTTTTAAATTGTGCTTGGTTCTGTTACAGCAACTGAAGGAGTCAGGTTAAAGCTTAAACAGTTACAGGTTTATTAAAGAAGCTTATAAATCATATGGTTACAATGGCTATTGCTCTATTTCTTAACTGCTAGCAAATATAGATCTTAAAAATGGTTACAAAGAAAATAAAGATAGAAAATAGAAATAATGGTACCAAGTGACAGCTTAATCTTTAAAGAGCTCTAAATCTATGTGTACACTTAAGACAAAGGACCACATCCAGGTACAATTTTACCCCCTTCTGTGCCTCTCGACTCCAGCGGTCAAGCCAGGGCAGTCCCTCAATTCCTAGGAAAGACGAATATGAGGTGGGCGTCGCCGTGGAACCTCGGGAGGTCAAACACCTAACCCGACCAGCAGATAGATGGTAGATTGACACTCAGAGTAAATGTGCTGCTGGACCCATCTTTATACCCATAGGGGCCCGTATCCTCTTTCTTATCTAAGATGCCAGATTGTGTTGGTTCGTCTTTGTGACGCCAGTTCTTACAAGCAAGTTTCAACTTAATTTACACTTGCAAGAGAGATAACTAAATTGTGAGTACTAGACATTTTTTTACTGGGCGAGAGATTCCTCCCCCCCCGCGGACGGCTGTGTGTTCGTATCAATATGGGTTCAGTCAAGGACACTCCTCTGCAGCCTCTTGGTCAGCAACTGGCGTATCTCTGTTTACAGCCATTCAGGGTTACAGCAGCCTGCCATATCCAGGCAAGCAAAGATGGATGTTACAGGGGGGTTCCTGTCTGGCTACAGAGTTTCAGAGGCTGGGTCTACAGACACAGGCTGGGCACTAAAAACATTGCTGTCCTCTGTGATAGTCACTTGATCATTGCTAACCTTTTGGAGAAAACAAACAAAAAGGCCTTTAAATACTCCCACCACTAGTGCATTTTCTGTTATTATCTTTCCCCTAGTCATTAGAAATGGGACTAACTTGTCGCTAGTCATCCTCTTGCTTTCCAGGTATTTGTAAAATGCTTTCTTCTTCTAGCTAGTTTTATTTCCTTTTGTGCCTTTACTTTTCTAATTTTATCTCTACATGCTTATGGTTTTTTTTTAAATATTCATCCTTTATAATTTGACCTAGTTTCCTCAATTTTTAGGTCACTGAATATCTCTTGCTTAAGCCAGAGTAGCCTATTACCCTACTTCCTATCTTTCCTATGCACTAGTACAGTTTACTCTGGTGCCTTTAATAATGTCTTTTAAAAAAATCTACCAACTCTCCTGAATTCTTTTTTCACCCCTCAGAGACTTGCTTACCATAGGCTCTTCCTAAACAATTTTCTGAGTACTAAACTCTGCCTGCTGAAGTCCATTGTCTTATTGTGCTGTTTTCCCTTCTACTATTTATTGGAATGTACTATTCCTTGGAATCACGGGCTCTCCCATTTCATACTCACTTTTACCCAAGCTGCCTTTCACCTTCAGATTCTCAACTATTTCCTCCTACTTTGTCAGCATCAAATCCAGAAGAGTCTCTCCCAGAGTCATTTTCTCCACTGTCTGTAATAATGTGTTGTCTCCAAGAACTTGCTGAATAATTTATGCCCTGTAATATTATATTCCTAACAGAGGTCTGGCTCATTGAAGTCCCCCATCATCACCAAGTCCTGTGTTTTGGACAATTTTGTTAGTTGTTTAAAAAATTTCTCATCTATCCCTTCTTCCTGGTTATGTGGTCTATAGGAGACCCTACCATGACATCACCCTTGTTTTTTACCCCTTTTATTCTTATCTTAATACTAGCAACAGGTCTGACCTGCATTTTTACCTCAATAGAAGTATATACATCTTTGATATAAAAAAATAACAATTTCTCTCTTTTTTTCCAGGCCTGTCCTTCCTGAACTAGCTGTACATTTTCACACACCTGGAATATTGGTATAAATTTTCTCACTAAGTCTCTGTGATGCCAGTTATGCAGGATTTGTGATTATTCACTAGTATTTCATTTCTTCGGGTATGTCTACACTACAGAGCATCTAGACTTAAAAACTAATTCGAATTAGCGTTTTGCTAATTCGAACTAGCGCGTCCACACTGATTGGGCGCTGGGTCGCATTTAAGGGCAGCTGAAACCGGTTCCGGCAGGGCATCAGGTCAGTAGTTGCTTTGTGTGGCTGCTGTCTGAGGCTATCTGAGGCTCGTGCTTAAAGGGACCCCCTGGACAGCGGTTCTCAGCTTCTCCGCTTGCTTGCCTACCTCGCCGAGGACAGCAAAGCGTTTTCCTCTGCACCTGCCTGTGTCGGTGGTTCCCATTGGGGGCCGCCCGCAGTTGGCAACATGGAGCCAGAGCTCGCCCTGGGCATTCTGGTGCAGTTCTTGGACTTGTTGCTGCAAGCCTGCCAGCAATGGCTGGAGGCTGCCTGGCACCATCTGGTGCATCAGCCCCTGCCTCTCCCCTGGCCTCCTGGGGGCCGTGGAGAGCCGCAGCACCACCCGGACGCCAGCGTGCCACGCCGCATCTGGCGTCTGGACACCAGCAGCGACTGGTGGGACCGCATCGTCCTGGAGCGCTGGGAGACAGACAGTGGACCCAGAACTTCAGGATGAAGAAGGACACCTTCCTGGAGCTCTGCGAGTGGCTCGCCCCTGCTCTGCAGCGACGGGACACTCGCATGAGGCCCGCCGTCCCCCTCCAGAAGTGTGTGGCCATCGCCCTGTGGAAGCTTTCCATGCCGAACAGCTACCGATCCGTTGGGAACCAGTTCGGCGTGGGGAGATCCACCGTTGGAGCAGTGCTCATGCAGGTAGGGCACTCACCGGCCACTGGGCCGGGGGAAGGGGGGCTGCAAGGAGGGAATGGGCCGCCCCAGGGAAAACGAGGCCGGGGGAGGAGGCGACAGTGCCCCGCACGGGAGGGTTCAGTCTGTCCCGGCTGTACTACACGCCGCCCATGGCGGCCAGGATCACAGCAGGGGTTGCTTCTGGGAGTGGGGCGCGGGGCAGTGCCAGAGAACGAACACTCCCAGCCACCCAGGCGCCCCAGTGGTTCGTGGTTTGCTGTGTCTCTCTGCAGGTGGTCAAGGCCATCAACCGGGTGCTGCTCCGCAGGGTGGTCCGCCTCGCTGACCCAGACGCCGTCATCTGGGGGTTCGGCGCCCTCGGCTTCCCCAACTGCGGGGGGGCCATCGACGGGACGCACATCCCCATCCGTGCCCCGGAACACCAGGCCTCCCAGTACATTAACCGCAAGGGGTACTTCTCCATGCTCCTGCAGGCCATGTGACCACCGGGGCTGGTTCACGGACATCAATGTGGGCTGGTCCAGCAAGGCGCACGACGCCAGGGTGTTCCGCAACTCCTCCGTGTGCCAGAGGCTGCATGCTGGGACCTTCTTCCCCGACCGCCACATCAGGGTCGGGGACGTGGACATGCCTGTCTGCCTGGTGGGGGATGCGGCCTACCCCCTACAGCCCTGGCTGATGAAGCTGTACACGGGGCACCTCAACCCCTCCCTCCAGGCCTTCAATGCCAGGCTCATCAGGGCCCGCATTGTGGTGGAGGGGGCCTTCGGATGATTGAAAGCACGCTTTAGGTGCCTCCTCACCCGCCTTGACCTCACCGAGCATAATATCCCTCCCGTGGTGGCAGCATGTTGCGTGCTGCACAATTTGTGCGAGCGGAAGGGGGAGGCTTTCCTGCCAGCCTGGATGGCTGAGGCTGAGCGCATGGCTGGCCACTACGCTCAGCCCCGCACCGCCGCCGTCTGGGAGGCCCAGCGGGGTGCCGTCCAGATCCGGGAAGCCCTGCGGGAGAGCTTCCAGGTGGAGGAGGAGGACTGAACTCTCCCTGCATATCCCATTGGGGCCTTCTTCCACCCTCCCCTCCTTCTCCTTTCCCCTCCTTAACCCCCCTTCCTAATGTTAAATAAAGACACCTGTTTTGAAAACAACAATCTCTTTTTATTTTACATAACTGGGGTGGGAGGAGGGAGGAATGAGGGTGGGAGAGGGGAGAAACCTGGGAGGAGGGAACTAGAAGGGGAAGGGGAGGAAGGAAGGGAAAGCTCAGGGTTAGGGGTCCTGCTGGCTCTCCGTCTCACAGCACTGCAGGTGCGGGGCGTTGGGGAGTGGGTGTGGAGGGTGGGGCAGGAGGCACAGGGGGTGCCAAGGAAGTGGGAGGGGGAGCAGAGGTGGGAGGAGGAGCGAGAGCTGGGGCGGCCGCAGGGGCCGGAGCAGGAGGAGGCAGGAACCTGTCCACCAGAGTCTGGAGGTGGCCTCTGAGGGCACGGCCCTGCTCCTCCAGTGCCTCCAAGCTCCGCTGCCGCAGCCGCAGGTCCTCCCGGACCCAGTGGTCCTGGGTGCGGAGCTGGTGCTCCAGTAGCCGCAGGTGCCGCTGGTGGTAGTCCTCCAGGTTCCTGGTGCGCCTGCTGGCCCGGGTGCGGGTGGCTGTTGCAGGCGGGGTGGTGCGCCCTGCAGTCCCAGGTGCTGCAGCTGTGGTGAAACAAGAGCAGTGGTCAGTTCTCCCTGGGGACACGGTGGGTGAAACCCAGCCCCCTTCTGCAAGGCGAGGTCGGCGAGTGGGGAACGAGCCAGGGCCCCTGCATGACACCCAGCTGCTGCTCCATGGTGGGCAAGGCCCAGGCGCACGGTCCCTGGGCTCCCTCTCCCCCAACCCCCCAGTACACATAAGGGGAGCATGATGGCACTCACATGTGGAGCCCTCCTCGGCCTTGGACGACACAGCCGATGTGCTCTGTGGGATGCCTCGGGGGTCCTGGGTCCTGGGCAGGCTCCCTGCAGGCGCCTGGCTCTCGGCGTCCTCCTCCTCCTCCTCGGTGTCAGGATGGGTCCCTCTGCCCGGGGTCGATCACCACCGGGGCATGGGCGGCGTGAGCCCCAGGATGCGGTCCAGGGCCTCAAAGTGGGGCAGGCCTCCGGGTCAGCCCCTGGCTGGGAGGCCCTGAGTAGGACTGCACAGGTCCTTGACCTTGCAGCGGACCTGCTCCCAGGTCCGCATGTGGCCTCTGGTGGCCAGGCTTGCAGCCATGCGGCTGTAGACGGCCGCGTTCCTGTGGCTAGTGCGGAGATCATGGACGTTGGAGGCTTCCCCCCAAACCTCGATGAGGTCCACGATCTCCGCACTAGACCAGGTGGGCGCCCGCCTCTTGCGGCCTGGGAGCCGCCAGCCTGGTCCTGGGAAGAGGGGGAGGGCTGGATGGCAGCGGGTGGCTGGCTCATCCCGTGCTAGCCTCCAACTAGTTCAAATTAAGTGGCTACACAGCCCTTAATTCGAACTACTTAATTCGAACTAGGCGTTAGTCCTTGTAGAATGAGGTTTACCTAGTTCGAATTAAGCGCTCCGCTAGTTCGAATTAACTTTGTAGTGTAGACATACCCTTCCTGTTTATTCCCCATACTTGGATTATAATACAGACATCTAAGATATTTATTAGATTTCTCCACTATATTTTCTTGACTCTCCTTTGTTTATTGTGCAATTTCCCATGTTTCCCTCAGATTCTGACCTTTCATACAGGTCTCTGTGTTTTTGACTACCCTGTGGGCTTTTGCATCTTGCCCTGATGAACCTAGTTTAAAGCCACCTTGTTAGGCTAGCACAGTGTTTCTCAACCAGTGGTACAAGTACCCTTAGGGGTACTCGAGAGAAGTCTGGGGGGTATGTCAACACAACTGAAATTTAGAGAAAACTGAATTTTTGTGGTAAGTTTTACAGCGCTTTATTATTTTTGTACTTTTTACACCCAAAAATGTCATTGCCCGCCTGGCTATGATGAAGTTGTTTAAACAAATGTGTTGCAATGATAGAAAAAATTTGTGTGTGTCTGAAAACTGTAGGTACGGGGGGACTTATAATTTTGTTTTTTAAAAAGGGGGTACTTATGATTTTTTTTGAAAAGGGGTACTTTATAAAAAAGGGTTGAGAAACATTGGGCTAGCATACCTCCCAGATGCCAGACCAAGCCTGCTGGTGGATGCCTCCCACCCCTGTAGAAGGAATTCATTCACTCTCACCACCATCCTTCAATTTTTCTTTGCAGTGGTGACCATGATCCTCCAAACTTTGGGAGTACATTATTTCCTTGTACTTCTCTGTCTTCTGTATTCACCTGTTACTTCATGAGGCAGGGGCCAGCTTTTTGTTTTGTGTGTGAATGGCACCTAGCACAATGGGGTTCTACTCCATGACAAAGATTAACACAAATAATAAATAAAATAATCCCTACTGTATAGTTCTTCATTAATATTAAATTACATTGCAGCAGAGTTGGTAATCAATACTTGTATTTACTTGGAAGTTTCTCTCTCTCTCTCTTTGTGTGTATATATATATATATATATATATATGAGAGTGCATCTGTCGGCAAGTGTGTTTGTTCAGGAACACCTCTAAACGATAAAAGCTAGGATCACCAAATTTGGCATGCAGCTTTCTCTTCTGACTTCAAGCAAGGTCAGGCTTTAGTTGTACTAAGGAGAACCAGAAGCCCCAGGAAAAAGACTGTTTTCCATAACAGGGAAAGGGAGAGGCTGCAGTTCAGAGGGATGCAATATGAGACTTGTCACTAGGGGCAGCGAGCCCGTGGGAGAGAGCTATCCTACAGAGTATCCACTGGGGGCAGCTGTACCACCAAGGGAGTGGTCAGCAGGGCTGGGGCTCTGCCGTCTTGCCTGCAAGCACACCGTTAACTAGTCCCTCTACCCCAAGCCCTTCCCCCCCTCCTGGCCCTTTGCTGCAGTCCCCCCCGGACAGGCTGCAGGCCATGGGGAAGAGGGGAAGAGGGCCACTGGAGGCTGGGGCCAGCCCCAGAACCCTCGCACTCTCTTGCTGGCATCCTGCTTGCTGCGGGGGGGCCCCTAGAGGTCAAGGTTGCCCCCCCCCCCGACTGCTCCCTGAACACACAGGGAGGCACGTCAGGCTAGGAATGGCCCCTGAAGCCTCACCTCTCCCCTCCCCCCCTTACAGGCTTCAGGCCATGGGGAAAACACTGGAAGCCGGGGCCATCCCTCTGAGCCTCACCTCCCCCAGTCAAGCTACAGGCTGGGGCCAGCCCATGCAGCCTCAGCCTCCTGGGAGGAGCTGCCAACCAGGGATTGCAGTCCTGGCCCTGCCAGAGGAGCCGCTGGCTGGAAACCGCAGCCCTGGCCCCCCCAGATGAGTTGCCAACACAACAGCGCCACCCTGGCCGTCCCAGTAAGCTCTCTGCCCTCTGGCCTCCCAGCCCCTGCCCTGAGTCCTTCGCCTCCCACTCCCAGCCTTCACTCCTGCACCCCCACTGCATGCCTGAGGCCCACCCCCCACATCCGAGCCCCCTCTTCCATTCCCCTGCTCTATGCAATCATACACATAAAGCATGTACATTTTCCTTTTAATTTACAAAAGCAACCCCCAAACATCACTATACTTAAGAACCCGAAACACCAGGTACATCTGCTAGTAAATGAATAAAAAAAAATGCAAAATATAATAATCATACAAACATTATATAAAGCTTGGAGAAAACATAGCTGAACTGGGTCATACCTATAGCTGTCTGGAGACAAATAAAGTAGAGGGATGATGCAGGGGAGCCTTATTCTTAGTAGATACTGAACCTAGAACAGTGGTCTCCAACCTTTTAAATCTTTAATCTTACTTTTTCAATGTAAGTGCAATGTAAGATCTACCTCAAACCCAAACACCCTTATCCCATTTCCTTCCTGCTCCTTCTCTGAGGCCCTGCCCTTGCTCCACCCCTTCTCCAAGGCCTCACTCTGCTCACTCCAGCCCCCTTCCTCCCCATCCTCACTCATTTTCACCAGGCTGGGGTAAGGGGTTGGGGTGCAGGCTCTGGTCTTGGGCCAAGGGGTTTGGAGTGTGGGAGGGGCTCCAGGCTTAGCCCAGGGTGGGGGGTCTGGGGCCCAGGAGGGGTTTCAGGGTGCAAGCTCTGGGAAGGAGGTTGAGTGCAGGGGGACTCATGTCTGGGGCAGGAGGTTGGGGGCAGGAGGAGGTCCAGGGCTGGGACAGGGGTTCAGGAAGCAGGCTCTGGCTGGGCACCGTTTAACTGAGATGGCTTCCGGGTAGTGGAGCAGTGTGGTTAAGGCACGCTTCCTCCTGCCCTGGCCCTGCACCACTCCTGAAAGCAGTTGGCATGTACAGCACTGTCTCCATGGCACCTTGTGCTGCCCCTCATCTACAGGCACTGAGCCCACAGCTGTCTACTGGTCACGGATCCCTTGTTATTTATCATTGGATACTGCAGGAGCGGTGTGTGCAGGCAAGGGACAGCATGTGGAGACCCCCTGCTCTGCCTTTCTCAGGGGCTACAGAGACATGCCAACCACTTCTAGGAGCAGCAGTTACCACAGGGATAATGACTCCAGCCAGGGCAGGTTAGGCATTTTAGAACTCACTACTCAAAGAATTAAATTTAAGTGTAAGAGAGAAATGAAAATTACGAACTGCACAGACCAGTCAAGCACCAAAACTGACCCACTTTGCAAGCACTAAAAGAAGTAACAACAACAACCCACATATGTGTTGTCAGGAGATAAGAGTGAAGGACAGTGTGTGTTTGTGAGAATGACAGACGCACACGCACTGTGTGAGAGTGACAGAGATTTGCATTGCCGAGCTCCCTCCATCCCTTTCTCTCTGTGTGGAGATCGGGTATGGAAGTTGGAGGAGGAGGGACACCCTGACATCAGCACCCTCCTCTTCTCCCTCCCACACCGTGCACAGCAAGCAGGAGGCTCCCAGGGGGCAACTCCAAGGTAGAGGGCAAGAACATCATGACAGTGGGAGGAGGGGCAACTCGAGTGCCAGCACTTGATAGCGGCCTGGCCAAACCAGTCAGGATCACCTGTCACAGGCTCCAAGATCTACTGGTAGATCCCGATCTATTGTTTGGTGACCACTGACCTAGAATAATGGGTTTTGGATGCAGCTGGAATTAGATTTAAAACACATATGGTCCAAACTCTAAATTCAGCTCCGGATTTAGACCCAAGTTTCTCCAGAAACTGGTAATTTGTTTCCACCATGTATAGACAAAAAGGTAGGCTAACAATTTTGAATTCAGATTCAAACTTCTTCGCAAGAATGTTAGGATGCAGAAGACTGACTCCTTTATTGTGCCCAGTAGCTGCTGAGCGGTGCCAAGGGAAGGAATTATATAGAAGTTTACTGGGGGCTGTGCCCCCTGCTCACTGTGCTCACCAACCCCCCTCTCTCTGTGGGTAGGCAGCCCTGGCTTTCCCCCTGACCGCCGGGCCACGGCATGGCAGCTATGGCCTGCTCCCAATCCCCCCGGCTACCCTAGCTCTCCCCACCCCTGGCCAGCCCGACTCGTCAGGCCCAGCTCTCCCCTCCTACCTCCTGGCCGTGCCAGCCCTGGCTTTCCCCTGCACCCAGGCTGCTGGGGAGGGCTGAGGCTGCACCAGCCCCAGCGCTCGCCCCCTGGCAGTGGGGCAGGGCTGAGGCTGCACCAGCCTTGGTTCTCCCCCACCATCTCCCTGGCCCCAGAGGAGGGCCAAGGCCGCGCCAGTGCTGACTCTCTTGCCCCGACCGCTAGAGAAGAGAGGGACTGGGCTGAGGCCTCACCAGCCCTGGCTCTCTCCCTCTGGTGCCAGGGGGGAGGCTGGGGCTGAACCCCGGCTCCCCCCCAGTACTGGCAGGAGGGAGGCCAGAGTGCAGCAGCCCAGCTCCTGAGCACTGGGGAAAGGGGAGGGAGGGAGGGCTGAGGCAGGTGGGACACAGAGTGACATGATGATGTCCCTTTGTCGTCCCACAGGAAACGTTTTTTTTTATATATAGAGAGAAATGTGTTTCATGTGCTACACAAGAGTTACATGTCTTTAAATCCAGAGTAACTCAGTTGCAGCCATTTATTGTGGATTTGTGCTATATTAACATAGAGCAGAATTTGATTTATTTAAATCAATCCTGCCTCACAGTGGCAGCTGAATAGATGACATGTAAAGCCCAATTCCAACCCTAATTGTTATACTCCTAGGTACGTGTGTGTGCACTAGGGCATTCACTATGAGTTCTCCCTACACATAACACCTAGGCTATGTCTAGACTGGCATGATTTTGCGGAAATACTTTTAACGGAAAAGTGTTTCCGTTAAAAGTATTTGCGCAAGAGAGAGTCTAGATTGCTCCGGGAGTCATCGTAAGAACGATACGCTTTTGCGCAAAAGCGTGTCTAGATTGGCGGCGCACTTTTGCGCAAAAGCAGAAGCCCGGAACCATTTTGAAGAGGGCAAAAGGGCACCAGCCCTTTCCGGGGGCGGGGCTGGAGCTCCGTTCAGACATGTGCTTAAAGGGGTCTCACCGGACAGCCGTTTGTCTCCTGCTCCGTGTGTTAGGACCTCTTGCAGGGACTGTCAGCCATAGCAGGTTTGGTGGTTGCCCTCTGCCTTTTGGACACCACTGCCTTTTGCCCCCTAGTGCTTTTCCCTGGTTTTGGTTTCTTGTGCCTTGCTCTGTCTGCCATGGAGCCACGGGTGGCCATGTGCCTGCTCTGGCCCCTGTTGGCCATTTTGGAGTGCCTGCAGCTGGTGCTCCAGGCTGGTGCCCGTGTTCCAGGACAAGGAGGCGCAGATCGCCTTGACTCCTCACCAGGAGGCCCTGGATTCCTGTGGCATCCCCACCCCACCGTGGAGAGGCCACTCTGGAGACTGGACACCAGTACAGACTGGTGGGAGCGGCTGGTCCTTGGGCAATGGGACGACCTGCAATGGCTCGAATTTCCGCATGCAAAGCGGACGTTCCTGGAGCTGTGTGCCTGGCTCACCCCGCGCCCAGAGAGCCACCACCCGGCCGCGTGCACCCATCCCGTGAACAAGAGGGTCGCCATCGCGCTATGGAAGCTGGCCACCCCGGACAGCTACCGATCGGTGGCACAGCAATTCGGGGTGGGAAGATCCACCGTCGGTGTGATCGTCATGGAGGTAAGTCCCAGGGGGAGTGGGGAGTGGGGTGGGGGGAGGGTGCTGCACTCCATGCCCAGGGGCAGCCAAGACTCCAGGCTGGGTCACCCAGGGGTTTGGGCCGTCCCTCCCTTGCACAGGCCTGCTGGTGGGAGGGGGGGGCCGTGGGGCGAGGGGGCCCTGGTGTGTGTGTGTGTGTGCGTATGCGTGTGTGTGTGTGTGTGTGTGTGAGTGTGTGCGTGCGTGAGGACAGAGGGACTCACGGGGGCCCAAGGGAGCACACGCTCACCCCTGCCTTATGTGATGTGTTCCCTTGTGTTTCTCTGCACCCTTCTGCAGGTCGTCCACGCCATCAATGATGTCCTGCTACCGAGAGTGATCCGCCTGCGCGACGTGGACGCTACGCTGGCCGGCTTCGCTGCCCTCGGGTTCCCCAACTGCGGGGGAGCCCTGGATGCAACCCACATCCCCATCCGGGCCCCGGAGCATCGAGCAGCCCATTTCACGAACAGGAAGGGGTACTGCTCAATTGTTCTCCAGGCCCTCGTGGACCACCGGGGCCGCTTCCTGGACGTCTACACGGGCTGGTCCGGCAGGGCACACGACGCCCGCATCCTCCGCAACTCCGGACTGTTTTGCAGGCTGGAGGCGGGCACCTACTTCCCCCGGCGGGAGTTGACTGTCAGGGATGTGCCTATGCCCATCTGCGTCGTCGCGGACGTGGCCTACCCCCTGCAGTCCTGGCTAATGCAGCCCTACACAGGGCGGCCAGACCAGAACCGGGCCCGGTTCAACAACCGCCTCAACCGGGCCCGAAATCAGGTGGAGCTCGCCGCCGCTTAAAGCCCGCTTCGTTGTTTGCTCACCCGTCCTCGAGATGGGTGAGCGGAATGCAACGGAGGTACTGGTCACAGTGCGCGTGCTCCACAACATTGTGGAGCGGAGTGGGGAGGCCTTCCTCCCTGCATGGATGGCAGCCGAGGCACAGACGTTTGCACAGCCCCACACAGCTGCCATCCGCCAGGCACACCAGGATGGGGTGCACATTCGAGAGGCCCTGACGGACATGTTCGCACAAGCCCCATAGTAGGGTCGCCTCGGTCTCCCCATACGACTCCCTCCCATCCCCTACCCTTCCTCCCATCCCCTACCCCCTCCCCTTACCTCCCCCCAATTGTAAAGCGTCGGTTCCAAGCACATCGGCCGTCATCGTGAATGTTCGTCAGGTGCGTCGGACGTAGCTAGGGTTTTTCTTTTAGTTTAGGCTAGGGTTTAGGACACCATCGCCTGTTCGAGCTGTCCCGAAGAACAGGAAGCGGAAGGCTCGAGTCAGCGTACCCGATTCCAGTCGTCTTTGAGGGATCTCCTGGCAGTTCCTCGTCTGAGGCCCGGAAGGACCAAAGACTTGAGGTTGCCAGCAACACTACAATCATCCCCTGCATCTAGGCTATGTACCTATTGTTTTTTGTGCGTCTTTTAACCTTTCTTGCTTGTTTGTAATCTATGCTAATATAGTTGTGGTTTAAATTTTACTTAAAAGTGTAAGTATTTATTTATGCGCCACAAACCAATGACCACTTAAAGGGACGACCGGTGATAGATACAGAATTTGGTGTCCGCATTTTGTAATCCTCTTAAATTTAGTTGGCTAATTGGCATCTCAAATAATTTATTACAGTTACCTCGAGTAACACAATAACCACACAGTTTTGTTCTCAACTGAAAAATGTATGTTTTTATTTACAAGGGGGAGGGGGAGGAGGAGGAGACCTTCAGCTGGGAGGGGGAGGAGGAGACCTTCAACTGGGAGGGGGAGGAGGAGGAGGAGACCTTCAACTGGGAGGGGGAGGGGGAGGAGGAGAAGGAGACCTTCAACTGGGAGGGGGAGGTGGAGGGGAGGAGCTACTCTTGGGAGGGGTGGCCCCTGAGAGCCGTCCTGCGGGGGCAGACCTGGACATGCAGGGTAGGCTGCATCGGGGCAGGCTGCACGGGGAGGTGGGCAGGACGAGGGGGCATTGCAGGGGCGGCAGGAGGAGGCATTGCAGGAGGGGGCGTTGCAGGGGCGGCAGGAGGAGGCATTGCAGGAGGAGGCATTGCAGGAGGGGGCATTGCAGGGGCAGAAGGGATGGCGGGGGCATGGAGTAAGGCCATGCCATAGTGAATGACATGGACTATGTGGGCAGTGAGGGTGGCGATGGAGTCAGCCATCCGTGTACACTGGACCAGGAAGGCGGCCCAGGCCTCCTGGCGCCACTGCAGGTCCGCCTCGACGCGCTGGCGAATCGATGCCTCGATGCGCTCCATGGCCTGCACATGCCGGCGAAGGAGCTGGTCCCGGTGGCGGAGCCTGTTCCTGCGTGGTTGGGCAGCTGGGGATGCTGCTGCTGCTGGACTGGAGGGTCCCTGGCTTCTGCTTGGTCCTGCTGCAGGGAAGAGACGAAAGGATGGGTCAGTCAGGCAGGCCGGCCACACACCTCATGCCCTCTACCGCACCCCTGAGCCCAGGTGACACCACAGTAGTGTGGCTTGGGCCCACTTGGTTCCCCCCCTACCCGCGATGTTGTATGTTTGCGAGGAGGACCACCCCTGGAGTAGGGTCCTCCTCCATGTATTGTAACCACCGGTCTGTATCCTGGCCCCGTGGAGGGTGGGAGGGCGCGTGTGTTGCGTTAACCTGTGGAACTCCCTGCTGGTGGAGGCTGTGAGGCTTTGGGCTAATCACTGGTGTTTGACAGGGAGCGAGATGCATCCCCACACAGTGCCTGGGAGCACATCTGGCAGAGGTGGTCTGGGCTCTCAGATCCCCATCGCGTGGGATATCTCCTGGACGGAACCAGGAGAGTGACTGGGGGGGGGTGTCCCATCCTTGCAGCAAAACTCAGGCGGCCCTAAGGGCGGCCCGAGCGCTTCCCCCCCTTCTCCCTTCCACTATCCCTCACACACGGTAGCCCAGGGACATGTGTGGCCGCAGTGGGGACTTCCCTCGGGGAGCCAGCCAAGGGACCAGGAGCAGGCGAGGGGCTCAGTGGGGGCCACGCTCACAGGGCTGTGACGCTGTGGTTTACCCAGGAGCAGCTGGCTGGGACAGTGTGCCGTTCTCCGTGCTGCACCCTTGCGGAGGTGCGGGCTCTGGGCTGAGTCCCTGGGGCCCTGGCTGGTTCCAGCCGGCATCCACCCTTCCCCCTGGTCCCGCCGAATGTGTGTGAGCAGCACGGTCCCAGGCGTGCTCTGGAGCTGCCTGCCACGGCCACGTGCCGCTCGGTCACCAGGCTGCACGTGGTTGCACGGGCTGCTTGCTGCCTAATGCTACACAGCGTGCAGCACACGTGGCCTGAGTGACATGCTCTCCTCCTCCGGGCGCCTGGCTCCTCGCCCCGCCCTTGTGAGTGCAAAGTGCAAGACTCACCGGTGGATCCTTCCCCGGCCTCGGAGGATGCGCGGGAGACGTCAGGGCTGCTGGAGGGGGCCTGCTGGGTGGCAATGCTGGCCTCATCCTCCGACGCACTGCTGTCTCCTTCCCCCGCCTTGGTGGGCCTGGTGACGGGGGGGCGCACGCTGCTGTCCACAGGCACGTCTGGGGCTTGCGGGGCTGGCTGGCCGAGAATGGCGTGGAGCCGGTCGTAATGGGGGCAGGTGTCTGCTCCTGCCCCCTGGCCCTCGCTGGCCCGCACGTAGCCCAGGCGCAGCTCCTTGACTTTCGCCCGGACTTGTTCGAGGGTCCGGGTGGGATGGCCTTGCTGAGCGAGCGCCTGGGCCATGCGGCCGAAAATGTCCGCGTTGCGGCACCGCGAGTGGGTCTCGTGGAGGGTCTCCTCCTCCTGCCACAGGTCGAGCAGGCTGTCCAGCTCCCCCGACGACCAGGATGGGGCCCGTCGTTTGCGGCCTCTGGGGGCCTCCTGCGCTGGGGGTGCAGGTGGCTGAGCACCCGGAGCTGCCATGCTGGCTGAGATGTGGCTGCTGGGCACGGCAGGGGCAACGTGGCAGACCTCTTCCTAGAGGTCTGAGGCACGCTCCTGCCACATGCGCTCAGCAGCCTGCGTGTGCTTTAAGAGCTCTAAGAGCTCAGGTTACCAGGAAGTCCGGGGCTTCTACGGGGTCTCCTGGCGTCCAAACCGCTTTTTTCCGTGTAGCCTGCTTTTGCGCAAAAGTCTTAGCTAGCTGTCTACACTGGCCCTTTTGCGCAACAGTTTTTCGCAAAAGGACTTTTGCCCGAACGGGAGCGCCAAAGCTTTTCCGCAAGAAGCACTGATTTCGTACACATGAGAATGTCAGTGCTTTTGCGGAAAATCAAGCGGCCAGTGTAGACAGCTGGCAAGTTTTTGCGCAAAAGCAACCGCTTTTGCGCAAAAAGTGGCCAGTCTAGACACAGCCCTAAGAGTTATTTAATATAAATAATTCATTAACTTTCTTCTCAGCTGCAGCAGGACAGCTCAACTGAATTAAAAATACCTTGAACTTGAACTGAAGTTTCTGGTTCTCCAGATTCTAGTTATTGCAAATTTTCAAACTGTATCAGATAATTTATTTGTACAAGGAATTGTATACATGTATATCCTTCCACTCAAGTGAAGTCTTGGCTAATCTAAGTTAAATACTTTTCAGAAACTATATATTTGAGTTTAAAAAGCCTACACCTTGTTTCAATATAGTAAATCAAGATTGCTTATAGATTAACTTGTCATATCTACTGTTGAATTTCCTGAGGTACTTGAGTTAGCTTTGAATCATTAATTGCACACTTGGGTTTAATAGATAATGTTTGTGTACATGCGCAAAAAAAAAAAGTCTTAGATAAGACATTATGTGGAGAGGCAATGTAAAATGCAAACCATAAAACAATGACCATTAGGTTTTTTCCTCTATCAACTTTTAATTTAGGAATAAAAACATCAGTGACAATAATTTCCAGTTCTTTTTTACAGAATTCATTATGCTTTTTTATGTGAGACAGTCTAAAATATTTGGAAATTTAGAGTCTGAATTAAAGCCTATAGAAGTCAATGAAAATAATTCCATTGGATCAGGCTCAAGCTTAAAGCAGTGTAAAGAGCATCTATTCTTTTGTCAGCAATGATTAAATCTACAAGGCTATCAATCCAGATGAATCAGAATATAAACAGATTACCAACTGGGAACAGGACGAATTTCTTCTCAAAACTTTGTACTATAAACATGTTATTTTTTTGCCTTCCCTGAAACCATCATCATAAGCTATTTTTTCAAAAAGGACTTTATGTTTTAGGATATAAAGACTTCACTTCTAGAGAACAGAGAGTGTGGATAATGAAGAGATCGATATAGACAAACTTAAGTTTCTTGCAATAATTGCAAGACTAGCTCAGGGTGGTGAAAAGTACACAGGTTTCTGGTACATGTGGGGAGCCAGTTCAAAGGCTGGCTTCAGGCACGCACCAGCTCCCAGGGAGCTGCCTGCCACCTCCTGTTGCTGCCTCTGATGCAGAAGTACCAAACCATGCTAATTCCATTGCTTAATTTCTGGCTGACTCACTCACGGGTTCCAGATGTTCTTCAATTACAAGAAACAGTAAACAAAACAAAAAACAGTTATTTTGGCATTAGTGTATGTCTGTGGAAGAGGGAAGGGTCAGTATTGGGTAACTCATGACATATAATACCAGCTGAAAAATTAAGCTGCTATAACTTGGACATAATTGTTTATTTCAGGCTGAAGTTTAACTTGTGCAGTGTGAACCCAGTGTGATTTTGGGGAATTTTTTAAAAATAAATCTATCAACTATAATTTATGCATGAGAAAAAACACAATTTTGTAGACTCTCTTCTCTTTTTATGATTGTAGAGTATCAAAAGCAGTTTAATTTATTAGAGTCAAATTTGTCAAGTGATTTGCCTTGTGGACATGCACCCAAGGATGGTGCCTAGAAGGGAGACACTAAATAGGACCTATATGCTCATTTAAAAGACATAGGTTAATGAAACTGGTAAGTCTTTCATTTAAAGGTGTTACTTGATCATTGAGACTACATCCAGACTGCATCCTTCTGTCGACAGAGGGATGCAAATCAAGCACATCGAAATTGCTAATGAAGCAGGGATTTAAATATCCCGTGCTACGTTAGCATAAACATGGCCGCCAGTTTTTTTCTAAACTGAGTTTAAAAAAAAAAAAAAAAAGGCAGTCTAGATGCGGCTCTGTCGAAAATAAACCCTTTTTTGACAGATCCTGTATTCCTCAAAAAATGAGGTTTACAGGATCTGTCGAAAAAGGGGTTATTTTCGACAGATCCGCATGTAGACGGCTGTTTTTTTCCCCAAAAACCTCTGTTTTGAAAAAAAGCAGCGGCCATGTTTATGCTAATGAACAGGGCTCGCCGAACCGCGGTGAGCCCCACTCGCCAGCCGCGCTGTCCGGCGATCTGCGCATGTGCAGATCGTTCTGCGCATGCGCAGATCGCCCAAACCTGGCTCTTCTGGGTTACAATCTACTCGCCCCGGGCGAGTAGATTGTATTATTTGTCGAGCCCTGCTAATGAAGCACAGGATATTTCAATCCCTGCTTCATTAGCAATTTTGACGTGCCTAATCTTCATCTCTCTGTCAACAGAGAGGTGTGGTCTAGACACATCCTGAGCTAGGTAAATAACATTAGACATAACACGGTTAACAGTTTGAACAACAGCTACTGATCCCAGTAACTCTTTTGGTCTGGATGGCCTGTGCTCCCCCCCCACACCAAATATTCCTATAGAAGAGCTACATCTGTCAAGCATACTATCCTAATTAAACAGGGATTCTAAAGTCTTTAAGGCTGATATGTGCTGGGTTGGTGGCTCTCTACTATAGCTACGGCCCTTCTCATCCTGTGAAGTGGGAATCACAATCTTTCAGCTGTTTCCCACCATGCTGGAATTGAAACTGGTGCCTGCTACAGTTCCTCAGATGACACTTCATTCCTTGGCGTCCCTGTTCTTTACCACTGGCTTGAAGGCTCCCTCTCAGGCCCATACCAATTGGTAGTGCTCCCTTTTTGGGCTGCACTTCATAGGTGCTGCTTACTGATCTCCATTCTCCAAGAGGATTCCTAAGCCAACCCATTCCTTCCTCAGCTGAATTTCAGATTGTCCTTCTGTCCTTTCAAGGTCAGAGAATAAGCACATTGCAGGACAAATACAGTACATTGGCACTTAGGGTCAGTCATAATAATAAAGATGCGTGTGTGAAAGTGCTGATTTAATAGCTCTTTTTATTCTTTGTGACTGGGAAAGGGCTGTTTTAGTATTCTTTCTTCCATAACATTATATAGTGTATGTATATATATGGAGAATCTTAGCGGGAATACTGGTCCACTTGTGTCACAAGAGGCTTGCTCCTCCCAGCATTTGTTATCAACATGTGAAGATGAGGGTAGATCATGATGAAATCTGTAGCAATTGTATTGACTCAAGACTGCTCGTTTCAATGAATTTGAAAAAGGTGCTGCAGAAGCTCCCAGCCCTGCTATCAGATCTGCCCAATACACCTCTGCATTCCTATTGGTAGAGCAAAGAATAGCCAGCCCATGGAGGAAGGGGAGAGAAGAGTGAACTGTCAAACTGTATGGCTAAGACCTTATCCACACTGGAATGTTTTGTCACCAAAAACTGCCTTTTGGTGACAAAACAGTGAAAGCGTTTACACTGGAATGCGACTTTTGTTGGTGTAACCCTTCTGCCGGGTAGGCCTGGCAGCAACCAGGGCCGGGTTCAATATCTAGGGGTCCATCTCACACAGAACTGGCTCGAGCCCCCACCCTGTAACCTGGGAAATTCACACACCCCTGGGTGCCCCTGAGAGGCAATGCTTCCCCACTTGCAAGCACAGAGTTTGAGTGTAGGAAAGAAACATTTAATGAAACAGAGAGAGAAGTCATACGGCATTAACTTGGGAAAATACCACAGAGTTCATAGCTCAAACATGAGCTAAGCCCCCACCCTCCCAGCCAAGAATCACCCGAAGTCCCAAAGTCCGACACCCCAAAAGTCTCTGTCCCTGGTCAGTGCTGCTCAGAGTCCAAAAGTTCACCCGCAGGGTTTTACCTCCCAACCTGGGTAGAAATGGGGGTGGGGGGATAGATAGGGGGCACCTTACGTGGTCCGAGGCCGACGGCCCCACCCCTCCATAGGGTTCTGCTGCAGTCTTTAATGTGAGCCACTCGGCCACGCTCCACCAGCTGTCTCGTTCCACTCCACCGGACGCTCCGCTGGTCACCTGCTGCCGCTCTTACCATAAGAACATAAGAACATAAGAACGGCCGTACTGGGTCAGACCAAAGGTCCATCTAGCCCAGTATCCTGTCTGCTGACAGTGGCCAGCACCAGGTGCCCCAGAGAGGGTGGACCGAAGACAATGATCAAGTGATTTGTCTCCTGCCATCCCTCTCCAGCCTCTGACAAACAGAGGCCAAGGACACCATTTTATCCCCTGACTAATAGCCTTTTATGGACCTAACCTCCATGAAATTATCTAGCTTCTCTTTAAACTCTATTATAGTCCTAGCCTTCACAGCCTCCTCTGGCAAGGAGTTCCACAGGTTGACTACACGCTGTGTGAAGAAGAACTTTCTTTATTAGTTTTAAACCTGCTACCCATTAATTTCATTTGGTGTCCTCTAGTTCTTCTATTTAGGAACTAATAAATAACTTTTCTTTATCCGCCCTCTCCACACCACTCATGATTTTATATACCTCTATCATATCCCCTCAGTCTCCTCTTTTCTAAACTGAAAAGTCCCAGTCGCTTTAACCTCTCCTCATATGGGACCCGTTCCAAACCCCTAATCATTTTAGTTGCCCTTTCTGAACCCTTTCCAAGGCCAAAATATCTTTTTGAGGTGAGGAGACCACATCTGTACACAGTATTCAAGATGTGGGCGTACCATAGTTTTATACAGGGGCAGTAAGATATTCTGTGTCTTATTTTCTATCCCTTTCTTAATAAATCCTAGCATCCTATTTGCCTTTTTGACCGCTGCTGCACACTGTGTGGAAGTTTTCAGAGAACTGTCCACGATAACGCCAAGATCTCTTTCCTGACTTGTTGTAGCCAAATTAGCCCCCATCATACTGTACGTATAGTTGGGGTTATTTTTCCCGATGTGCATTACTTTACACTTATCCACATTAAATTTCATTTGCCATTTTGTTGCCCAATCACTCAGTTTGGTGAGATCTTCTAGTAGTCCCTCACAGTCTGCTTCTGTCTTGACTATCCTAAACAGTTTGGTATCATCTGCAAACTTTACCACCTCACTGCTTACCTTTCTCCAGATCATTTATGAATAAGTTGAACAGGATTGGTCCTAGGACTGACCCTTGGGGACACCACTAGTTACCCCTCTCCATTCTGAAAATTTACCATTTATTCCTACCCTTTGTTTCCTGTCTTTAACCAGTTCTCAATCCAAGAAAGGACCTTCCTCTTATCCCATGGCCATGTAATTTACACAAGAGCCTTTGGTGAGGGACCTTGTCAAAGGCTCTCTGAAAATCTAAGTATACTATATCTACTGGATCCCCCTTGTCCGCATGTTTGTTAACCCTTTCAAAGAACTCTAATAGATTAGTAAGACAGGATTTCCTTTACAGAAACCATGTTGACTTTTGTCTAACAAATTATGTTCTTCTACATGCTTCGCAATTTTATTCTTTACTATTGTTTCGACTAATTTGCCCGGTACTGAAGTTAGACTTACCGGTCTGTAATTGCCCGGATTGCCTCTAGAGCCCTTTTTAAATATTGGTGTCACATTGGCTACCTTCCAGTCATTAGGTACGGAAGCCGATTTAAGGGATAGGTTACAAACCACAGATAATAGTTCAGCAATTTCCCATTTGAGTTCTTTTAGAACCCTTGGATGAATATCATCCGGTCCCGGAGATTTGTTAACATTAAGTTTTTCTATTTGTTCCAAAACCTCCTCTAATGACACTTCAATCCGGGACAGTTCCTCAGATTCATCACCCACAAAGGACAGTGCAGGTTTGGGAATCTCCCCAGCGTCCTCAGCCATGAAGACTGAAGAAAAGAAATCATTTAGTTTCTCCGCAATGGCTTTATCGTCCTTGATTGCGCCTTTTATAGTTCGATCGTCTAGGGGACCCACAGGTTTTTAGCAGGCTTCCTGCTTCTAATGTACTTAAAAACATTTTGTTATTTCTTTTGAGTTTTTGGCTAGCTGTTCCTCAAAATCTTTTTGCTTTTCTTATTACATTTTTACACTTGATTTGACAGTGTTTATGTTCCTTTCTATTTATCTCACTAGGATTGGACTTCCACTGCTTAAAAGATGCTTTTTGACCCTCACTGCTTCTTTTACATGGTGGTTAAGCCACGGTGACTCTTTTAGGTCTCTTGCTATGTTTTTTAATTTGGGGTATACATTTAAGTTGGGCCTCTATTATGGTGTCTTTAAAAAGTTTCCATGCAGCTTGCAGGGATTTGGCTCTAGTCACTGTGCCTTTTAATTTCTGTTTAACTAACCTCCTCATTTTTGTGTAATTCCCCTTTTTGAAATTAAATGCCAGGGTGCTGGACTGCTGAGGTGTTCTTCCCACCACAGGAATGTTGAATGTTATTATATTATGGTCACTATTCCCAAGCGGTCCTGTAACGGTTATTTCCTGGACCTGATCCTGTGCCGTGCCGCTGGTCACCTGGCGCCACTCCTCACCTGTCACCGCTCCTCGCCTGCTGCCGTGCCACACTGCTTCTCGCCTGCCGCCGCTCCTACCAGCCGCGCTACGTCGCTGGTCACCTGCCGCTGCTCCTACCAGCTGCCTGCCAGTGGTTCCCACCTGCCATTCTGCTGGCCGCTGCCGCTTCGCTGGCTCCCAGCCAAACCAGTGATTTCAGCTCTCAGTGATTTCAACTCTTTAGCCACCACCTAGACTGGCAAAGGATTCCAGCTTCCACTGGACTAGCAAAAAGACTCCTCATGGAGTCTGCTTTAGGTCTGTCCTTAAAACAAAGGGGGAAAGGGGCAGGTTGGGCCAGTCTTACAGCTCACACCTGGCAGGTGAGAAGCAGGTTGACTCAAACCCTTTAACCCTTCCGCCCAGCTCAGTTCACTCAACTCTGGAAGGGGGGAGGTTTGTTCCTCGGAGACCTCTTACAATGATGGTGTCTCTCCTGCAAGCACTGGTGTCATGTTTTACAGTTGCCACATTTAGGGGTAGCATGATTTGTGACCCGCACAACAGCCCCAAATTATTTACAATACACCACATTCCATTCCAACACGGATCCTCCATCAGCCCTAGCTGAATTGGATTTACATAGCCACACCTCGGATTCCCTCCCTCTCCTGGCATGAGCTGTATTTACATATCAACAGTTAACAGTTAATTATCTTGCAGAGCTAAACAATTGTAGTGGGCACACCCCACCCAGGACAGCTCTCTTCTTTTAGCTAGCTGATAGCAAGCAGCAGTTCAGCCCCTGCTTACATCGGGAAAAAAACCCAGTTTTGGTGAGAAAAAACTTCCAGCCCTGTGATAGACTTTTATCTTTTCCACTCCCTTTATTGTCGACAAAGAGCCAGTGTGGACTCTGCTGTCTGTGTTGTTGAGAGATCTGCCAGTATCCCACAATGCCTGCCCTGATGGCTGTGCTCAGTGTTTTGTGATCTCTGCTGCCCTGCAGCCATGTGTCCCTCCCATTTCAAAGCTCCAGGAAATATCTGACAGCTGAGTGCGCTGCTCCATTTGTGGAACAAACAAAGAGGAAATCATTGAATGCTCCTGTTCTGCCCTGCACCAGGAACACAGTGGCAGGCAGACTGCTGCTGCAGAGGGAGGGCTGGAGAGACAGCTATGCTGCTTTGACATTCCTCAGTATGGAGAGCTCACATCAGCTCTGCCTTTTCACAACACTGCACTGTGGGATGCTTACCCACATTGCTTTCGCTTATTGTCATCAGGGTGCCAGCAATGTGGCCATGAAATCTCAACAATGGGAGGCAGAAAAAATGGTTTCACTGGTTTTCACTTTTGGCAACTTTTGCATGTCGATAGCACTTTTGTTGCCAAAGCTTCCCAGTATAGAGGTAGCCTAAGAGGGTTGGGGGAGAGGAAGAGCAGTATAGGTAGCTTTTGGTTGGCTGGTGAGGGGAGAAGAGTAAGCCAAGGGAGGCAACCAAGCAGCAGGACTGTTATTGTTCACTGTCACATTTGCCCACTTCCTCATTGACACGTTCAAAGAATTCAAATACTACAAAAGCACAAACAAAAGCCTATTGCACACTTGCAGAATAGAATTCTATAGGACTTTGTACTTCTCCAAAGAGGAAAACCTGGGTTGGAGTTGAAAGGAAGAGGGACTAAGTGAAACCTCCACTTTCTGAGGTTTCTCCCCTTCACTATCCCTTCCCACTCCCATCTGCAGCCAATCACCAGAAAGTGGGTGGGAGCAAGAACTTAACTAAGGCTTTTGCCAGGAGAGTGCTCATTCTTTTACCTTGTTGGATTCCAAAGAGAATTAGAGCAGACAAGCCATGACCAGCTACGTGGAACTAAGCACAAAAGCAAAGATGCCCATCCTGGGCCTAGGAACCTGGCAGGTAATTATTGAGACCCAACTCTTATGGCATTGTATATGTGCTTATAGCAAAACGAGTTTGTAACCTGTTTGCCGCTCTGAAACTGCTCAGGTTCATCAAGCCTATTGTGGCTGTATCGCCAAGACAATGCAAATCCTACGTAGAGTTTACTGTCTCTTGAAATTTTGCAGGCGTGACTGTTCATTTCCAGCTTCCTTTAGGCACTTGTCAAATCTTTTGAGTGTTGAATGTATGGTGTTTGTGGAGATTTGATGTAAAAGCGGATACCCCTGACAACTGCTTAATATGATATTTTCTTATATTCAATGCTCATCTGTTTGAATGAATTTGAGGATCGTTTACTGCAGGGATCTCAAATTTACAGCCCCGGCCCTCCCACCAGAACAGCTGTGCAATCCAGCCTGGGAGTACCAACAGGCCGGGGGGAAGGGGGAGAGGGAGGAGACTATTCCCATCCCAAAGCCCCACCCTTTTCCTTCCCATCACTGCCCCGACATCTCCCCCCATGGCACCCCAAGGAATAGGGCCTCAGGAATTACCAGAGGGCCTTGTGCAGGGTGGCAGCAGCAGTTGGCCCCTCCCGCACTCCCTATGGTGCCAGGAGCCAGAGGGAAGCAGAGCGAAATGGAGTGAGTACACTTCACTTCCTCATGGCTCCTGCCAGCACGGGGAGTGCTGGGGGACACGCCCACACACACAGCTGCCGCCCCTGCACTAGGCCTCCCCAGTAATCACTGAGACTGCGTTCCTCAGAGGATGGAGTACAAGGGGCAGGGCTTGGGGAGCAGGAACAGACAGGACTCTCTCCCCTAGTATTCCTGGGCTGGATTGCCCAACTGCTCTGGCCAGGCATAGCCTGTGGGTCATGAGTTTGAAACCCCTGATCCACTGTGATTAATAGAAAGTGGATTTACAAATGGAAATTTGTACTAACTACTTGGATATTGCTTTATTTATAAATCACTGTAGTTATGCTTAAAGACTAACTGATTATTTGGGCATAAGCGTTCATGGAAAAACCCACTTTGTCAAATGCATCATGAAAGACCATGAAAGCTTTTGCCCAAGTAAATGTTAGTCTTTAAGGTGCCTCAGGACCTCTTCTTGTTTTTGTGGCTACAAACTAACATGGATGCTCTTCTGATATATAGTTATGTTGGTACTTTTCAAACAAATACATACTTCAAGTTCCTGGCCTGACGGTCTCACGCTGCCGATCTGGGATTAGGAAGAAGGTATTTGTGTGTCAATAGGGTTGTACGTACAATTTTCAGTTCTCCTTCTCTATATGGGTCTAACCATGAAAGGCACTAAGTGCCTGCAGCTCCCATTGACTTCAATGTTAATTGTGAATGCCCATGTACCTTTCAGAATGAGGCCTCTTAAATATGTTACAATCCCATGCGTGTACTGAGTTGTCAGTAATGAATTGTGAAAACTTTGAAAGAACCTGGTAGGTGAGTCAGGATGACTAGAAAAAGATTTTTGGCTTAGTATTTAAGAACTCCTTGGCACCTTAAAAAAAACCCTCTGTAAAAGCACTGAAAAAGTCAATGTTTATTTCCACAAAAAATCAGTAGGGTTATTTTGTCAACATTATTCAGCATTAGTGTTCCTATACTAACTTTAATTGTGTCTCTTTTTGCATCTGTGTTAAAATAGGATCTTTCTTTCACAGTCACACTGTACTCAAACTGAACTGCCGTTCAGCGAATACAACCAGGGCCGGATTAAGGCATGGGCTAGCCGGGCAGCTGCCCGGGGCGCCAACCTATGGGGGGTGCCTGATGGCATACAGCGCCTTATAGCTGCCATCAGGCGCCGCGTGCCCGGCTCCCAGATCGTGGGCTGCAGCAGCTCCCAGCGGCCATCCTGCAGCGGCCGCCTGGGGCGGGGGCCGCGTTAACCCCCGCAGCGCCGGCCAGCAGTGCCCCTCCCCCCGCGGCCGCGGGGCCCTGCACGGCCAGGCTCGGCCCGCGCCAGGCGGCCCTGGGCTGCGTACCAGCGGCAGTAGCTGGGCTGGGCCGAGCTGGGCACATGCGTCCTGCCACTGCCAGCTCCGCACGCCCTCCCCCACGCACCAGGAGGGGCGGGGCCGTGCATGCGCCCTCTCCCACGCGCTGGCGTGGGGGCAGGGCCACGCATGCGCCCTCTCCCAACCCGGGGCGCAATTAACCTGTCTGCCCGGGGTGCTGGAATGGCTTGGTCTGGCCCTGAATACAACGTAATATAATACAAGAAATTATTCTGAGTGTCTCATATTGCAGAAAAACTTGAAAAACAACGAATAGTGTAGCAGCAGCCTAAAGACTAACAAAACATGTAGATGGTATCATGAGCTTCTGTGGGTACAACCCGTTTCTTCAGCTATGTAACCATGCAACACAAATTGCCAATCCGGTCTCTCTGCCAAGCAACACAATTGGCTCTATCACGTGTGTTTTTCTTCACAAAAAACAAAACAAATGAACCAACAAAACTTTCTTTCACACAGAGCTCTCACACTACATTTTGGGGCAGCAGCTCTGACCTAGATACTGTACAGTATATTTTACAGTGACTCCCTGGGACAGGGGCACTGACCTCCTGTCTGCTGCCCGTGAGCTGGGTCTGGCACTTGAATCTCTTTCCCCCACTGCTCCTGGTATCCTCTGTAAATTGCTGACCTTGCTAGGCAAGGCCACCAGTGGCTCAGCTCTCTGGCAGAGCCACTCAGCCAAATGAATGAGCCCCCTCCAGAATAGCAAAGAGTTCAACACTGTCAGCCCTCACAGTCTTCAGCCCTTTTACATCCAGTCCTTTACTTAGGCCACTTTACCAGTGGCAGGACCTGGTCCCACCTACTACTCCAGGTCCCAACCTAATGACTCTATAAACAGCAGCCACATACCCTGCTTTCTTTAATTCATTCAGTTAGTTGCTGCTGTTTTCCCTGGGCCTCTTCCCACCTTGTCTTTTTATTCATTCCCTGAGGGCTAGAACACACGGGCTGTGTCTAGACTGGCAAGTTTTTCCGGAAAATCAGCCGCTTTTCCGGAAAAACTGGCCAGCTCTACACTGGTCGCTGAATTTCACAAGAACACTGACGATCTCATGTAAGATTGTCAGTGTTCTTATGAAATACTATGCTGCTCCCGTTCGGGCAAAGTCCTTTTGCGCAAAGCTTTGCGCAAAAGGGCCAGTGTAGACAGCTCAGATTTGTTTTGCAAAAGAGCCCGATCGCTAAAAATGGCGATCGGGCTTTTTAGGTAAAAGCGCCTAGATTGGCACGGATGCTTTTCCGCAAAAGTGCTTTTGCAGAAAAGCGTCCGTGCTAATCTAGACGCGCTTTTCCGCAAATGCTTTTAACGGAAAACTTTTCCGTTAAAAGCATTTGCGGAAAATCATGCCAGTGTAGACGTAGCCACGGGTTTTCTCATCTCCAGATTAGCAAATAGAGCCCATTAAGCTCCTTTGGCCTAGTGCTCCCTCGAGCCCCATACATGAACTGATCTCCTCAGCCCAGCCCAGACCCTTAAGATCCTTTTATCTCAGGCTGTTGGGCTCTCTGGCTGCTTCTAGATAGCCTTTTTAGGCAGCCCTGGAGGATTCATCTTTGCTGCTCCTTCCTTGGGCAGGGTGTGGTAGGACCCACAAGCCTTCTAGTAGGGTACCATGAAGAGACTAGTACATCCTGTGCTTTCCCAGGGTGCTGAATGAACCACAGTTATTGAATCTTATGTAAGAAATGAGACTGAGTCTGAAATAACAAGTCCCTGTTTATTTTTTTACCACACACAAGTAGTTAGGTTGATTGTATTTTGTTTTAGAGCAAAATAATTTAAGGCTAGAAGGCCTCTTGTATGTCACAGGCCACCAACTACCAGCACCCCAACCAAACAGCCTTTGATCAACAGGACTCAAAACTACATGCTTAAAAAAAGTGATGAGTGATGATTTGTTAACTCTATAATGCTTCAAATGTAGAAATGCACAGTTCTGCTTTTGCTGCAAGTTCTTACTTGAAATGCCTTTCCTCTTTCCACTTGACTTGGTGCAAATTATCAAGTTTTCAGTGTCCTTTTCCAACCAGGAATGTTAAGTGGTTTAATAGTGATATTGAAGCCTAAATTATTATGCCTTATCCAGAAATGGGGGCACTTTCTATAATGTTTTGCATTGTGTCTACATATGCCTCCTGTCCCACCTCCTCAATAGCAGGTTTGTTTATGTACAGGAGTCAAAAGGGTTTCCAGTGATTATGCCTTTCCTCATGTTTTCCAATAGCCATGTAAACTCTTAATTAACTATTCTTTTTCCATTTTTTTCTCCTTTCCTTTCCCTTCTTATCTCCTTTCTTTCTCTGCTATTTATTTAGAATCTGGACCCCTTAAACGCCATTTATCTGAAGAAGTGGATTGTGCCCAAGAAAGCTTGTGATACCACCTACATGTTTTATTAGTCTCTAAGATGCTGCAGGACTATTCGTTATTTTTTAAGTTTTCATCTCTTTTTCTCACTTTGCAAATAATAACTTAAAGCAATTCCAGGTATTGATTCCAAGTAACTCAACATTGGTACTTATGGTCACTTTAGCAGAGCTCTTCAAAGGTTATCCCGTTGGTTTCCCACTCTTGGAAGGACTGTGGTGGCAAAGGAAACGTTAAGCAGGCGAATGAAAGTTTCAACCAGAGATGTGGAGAACCCCCTGGAGAGCACTAGTCTAAAGAGACAGTGTCATGGCCAGTAACTTTCAGCCAGGCAACACTGGAAAACTTGTGTATCATGTTTTCCTTCCACCATGCTCTCAATCTGATGTCTCCATGCATGAGCATGTACTTGTGGAGAATGGGCAGAAGAATTCATTTATAGATCTTGGAATCTGTTATTGTGTTTTCAAAGCAAATGTTGAGCAATATGATTCACATATCTTATTCTGACTCCCATTCCTTGAGATTTGCCCCTTACTTGCCCATCCTCTTGATTTACCCGATTGGCCATCTGGTTAGATTTCACCCTAAATAGGTGTGTGGTCTGGTATCTATCTTGCCTTATTGTCTATGGTATTTCTTGGATGCCTGTTATGATAGTCCGTGAGTGCCAAGCATAGTGTCTTAAGACGCAAGGGTGTCATTGGTTGTCTTATTCCATAAACCATAGTGAAAATAGGAACCAATCCAGGGTCACTCAAATGTTACTGGAATAATACTTCCCAATTATGGGGGAAGATGAACCATTATCACACTGGAAAACTGGAAATATTTTTCAGATATTTAAATTTCTGCCTTTGTATTTTCATTTCAGTCCTCCATTGGGAACGTGAGAGATGCGGTGAAGTTTGCCATTGATGTTGGATACCGCCATTTTGACTGTGCCTATGCTTACCAAAATGAAAATGAAATAGGGGATGCCATCCAAGAGAAAATTGAGGAGGGGGCTGTGACACGGGAGGACCTCTTTGTTGTCAGTAAGGTACAGCCTTGGCTACCTGAGTCTAAGTACAAGGTCAGATTGATGGCTGGCAGGAGGAGAGATAAAGATCACATAATGCAAAAGGCAGGCTCCAAGGAATAAATCTAGTCAGGAAATTAATCCCTTAGTACTGTATCCAGTATGAATTTTGTCTTCTTTATCCCTCTCCAGTTATAGAACAAAACAGGAGGAGTTAGTGGTTCACAGATTGTTGTAATATGCTCTGAATCCAGTGTTTTTATTAAAACCATGATGTTTCATGTCTAGCAAATTTAAGCCCTCATGCTAATCTTTTGATGGCATTGTACAAGTTTATTTTGGCGATGGAGACTGAGAGGTCAGACATGGAATAACGGTTTTGTGTCAAGTAGTCAAGTAAAGTGGGTGGAGGGAAGGAAAAGGGAGCTTTAAAAATTCATGATTGCTTAGAATGCACTTTTCTGTGTACTCTTCTTTTGCCAGCAATGGTGCAGAAACTCAGCTTCTGCTTTCAGTGACCCTGAGGAAGAAAACATGGCTACAATACTGTGGTTAAATGTACCACCACTAACAAAAATTAGCTGCAAGAAAATACCCATATCAACTTCATTTCCCAAGTAAATGAATGGCATAATATTCCCAGACCCACCCCAGTAGGTGCCTCTGTCCTTCTGTGATATTTCATGCTGTCATTTGCTTCTGCGGTTAACTGTCATGCTTCATTTTTTCTCTATAGCTGTGGTGCACATGTCATGAGAAATCTCTGGTGAAGGGAGCATGCCAGAATACCCTTGCTGCACTGAAACTGGATTATGTGGATCTCTACCTGATGCACTGGCCCATGGGATTCAAGGTATTGTGACTTTAACTCCTCTAAACCTTTCTATTTGAGTTCTAGGGAGGCAATCACCTCTTCTTGGCAGTCATGCCATAGTTATCTTCCTACTGGGCAAGGAAGACTACACTTCCTTCAGAACATATCGACACCACTCCCAGTATCCTCTGGAAGTAGTGCTAAGGAAGTAGCTGTCTTGCAAGGTCATTCTTAAGGTACATCAATGCTGCAGCTGTGCTGCTGTAGCACTACAATGAAGTTTTTTTTGTCCCCCTTATTTTCTTTTTTGCTTCTCAAACATTTCCAGCCCTACTTGATTAGACAGTAAATGGATCCAAATCAAATCCAGGTCTCTAGGCTCACAATATCTAGGTATTTGGCTGTCTGCAATATTCTACAATACTCCTGATGATGTCTATGTACTGAATTCTTATCTATCTCTATCTTTACTGGAAAGATAGCTAAGTCCACAGCTCCCTACTGAAGGATTGGTCTGTGAGTCTCCATAGGGCTTTGACAAATGTCTGTCTTTTCTCAGCTTGGCGTAACAAGTCATACTAATTAACACGGTATCAGTCCCCTCGTGAACTAATTACTTTGATAAGGGTTCTTCTTTTTTCCTTCTTTTGGCCCCCAAAAGCTCAAGACAGGATACCCTGTTTAAATTCACCCTCACTTGCTTGTAGACTTTTTTTTTTAATAGATAATTCAGCATGGAGGAAATCTTTAAGCTATTTGTCTTACAATGACAGGCCGGAGAAGACCTGTTTCCTACAGATGAGAATGGCATGATCATTCCAAGTGACACAGATTTTCTGGACACATGGGAGGTGGGTTCACTGATAAACTGAGATTCCTTTTGTTCACCAGTTTGTGATTATAAGTAGGTAACTATATGCATTTAACGGTGGCAACTGCTCTCAGTGGCTCTTTAAAATCACCAAATCAGAACTGTAGATTATTTTAAATACTCAAACCCTCGCTCTACTGTTTTGTTGAGTTGAAATGTTTTCAAGGCTGCTGCAGACAAAAATGCTATTGAATGAGAGTAGCAACAGGTACCATGTGTGCTTGACATTTCTAGACCAAGACTCCAAGAGAGGGGAAAATGATATTGCAGACACCAGATTTACAAGGAACATTTAAGAATCTTGTCTTCTTCTCCATTATGTCAGATAAAGAATGAGTCAAGCCTTATTGCTGACTTATAGGAATAAATGAAAACTGCTGGCTTATACTAATGATAACGAACACATAATGAAAGCTGTTCTTAAAAAAGAATCAAATGTATCTCTCTCCTAAGAGAAGGATTTAGTGGGCTATATTTTGTGCATCCCCTTTCTCAGCTAGACTCTGGGACCTGCAAAACACATTTGGCAGGTTCAATTCCTCATTTATAGGGTTACCAGGTAGTCTCAAAAAAAAATACTGGACACACTTGATCGCGGGTGGGGAGGAGGAGGGACTGGCCAGGAGGGGATCGGGGGTGGCCAGGAGGAAGGGGGAGGAGCCAGGAGGAAGGGGGACGGCAAGCAGAGCTGGCGGGGGTCGGGATAATGGGGCTGGCCGGGGAGATCGGAAGAGGGGTGGCCAGCGGGAAACAGAGGTAGTCAGGGGTGAGGTCGGGGCAGCGGGGCTGGCTGGGAGATCGGGAGAGGCGGCCGGCGGGAAGCAGAGCTGGCCGGGGGTGGGTCGGGTGGAGCAGGGCTGGCCGGGCGGGGGAGCGAATCAGCCAGTGGGGAGTGGGACTGACCTGGGCACATGCAGATTCCAGAGCGCTGCCTGTCCCGCGCACGGTCCCGGCGAAGTGAGTCTGGCTGCGGCTCCACCACGTGCTTGACCAGTGCTCAGGAGCAGGGACAGGGCTTCCCCTCCTCCTCACACGCAACCAGAGGCTCCCAGCGCTGATTGCGCCCTGCCTCCCAGCCACTCCCCCCACCCTTGCCAGGCTTCCGTCCGGCACCCCGCCAGAAAACACCGGACATTTCACATGTCCGGTATTTTCTAAATTTTTTTACCGGACAAAGGGCCCAAAAATCGGACTGTCCAGTAGAATACCAGACACCTGGCAACCCTACCATGACATTTATCATGTGGTTTTGTGAAAGAAAATGGGCAAATTCACATCAATGAAATACTTCTTATCATGTATGTCCACATGTCGAAATTGACTTGCATAACTTTTCTGGAATAACTCTGAAAGAAAAATAACATTATTCCAGAATTATTACTCTGCTTTGTGAGTTGACTAATTGTTCTGGAATAAAATTATTTTTATTTTGGAATAGTGTGTCCACAGGGGGAGTTATTCCACAATAGTTATGCCAGTCAATGTCTCTGTGTAGATACGCATTAGTTATATAGAATGTCTAATTCTCTTGTATCCTTAGGCTATGGAAGAACTGGTGGATGCAGGACTGGCAAAATCCATTGGAATCTCTAACTTTAACTGTGAACAGATAGAGAGGCTCTTGAATAAACCTGATTTAAAATACAAACCAGTGAATAACCAGGTAAACTCAATAGTGTTGACAGAATCCCTGTTTGATGGATGCTGCAACTAGAAGATGTGATATATACAGGACATCCCTGCTATATGTCCAAGGTACGTTCCAAAAAACGTGGACATATAGCGAAACGACGTAAAGTGGGGAATTTTTTTTCCCATGGCTGACTTTCATTTACGTGAATTGGTCTTTTTTTTTTTTGCACAATGTAAGAGCAGGGAATGGGAGGCTTATTATAACGCAACACTTCCTACAAGTGTCAACGATGTTAGTGTGGAATCGACATATAACAGGGCAATGTATAGAGGAGACACCCTGTATGTATATTTGGAAAGGGTATATTCCATTAATAGACAAAATGGACCATTTAATGAATGTTTCTATATTGCACATAACTAGTGTAGGTCAAAACTTGAAATTTCTATCCAGTAGGAAATTCAGACATTTAACATTTATTTTTGTTCTAAGCTGAAATTTCAAAATTGCTCACATAATGAAATTTCTGAAAAAAAAGTTTCAGGTGACTTGAGATATTGTTTCTATTTTGATTTTAAACTATTTTAACTTTGCTTTTATTTTATGCTATAAATTGGTACTTTAAAAAAAATTGATATTCTAATTGCTAAGTAGCATTCTAATTGGTAATTCACTTGATAATTGATTTTATAACTGGTTCTCTATTTGCTGTCATTTTGTTATTCTAACTAAGTGGCGGGCAACCTGTGGTCCCAGAGTTCTATGTGTGGTCCACAAAACGTTTTACTTACTGTTACGCATGCACAGGGTTGCCACATTCCGCTGGTTTCCATCTGTGTAGTTTTTTTCCTATTAGTATTACTAAAGTAACATACACATACAGTAAGGACACGTGAAATGAGGTGCCTGCTGATTGCACACAGGACTGACTGTGAGAGTTGTGCACGCCCTCTACAGCCAATTTAAGCACTGCTATGGTTCAATCAGTATTCTTAGCACTAAAGATGTTAATTAAACAAAATTTTACAATGAAAACATTAAGTTTAACCAATTAACCAATTAAATGGGGGGATGGGTTGGAGTGGCCTTCCACCTGTGAGCAGGGGCTGTTCCAGCTGGGCTAGAGCAACTCCCTGCCCGCTGTAGTTGGGGGCTGTTTCAGATTCCGCCGGTTAACCATAACTGGTAAGCATCACCCGTTAAGGTTAATTGTTCACATCCCAACTTAACACGAGGGTGTGGTGAAATAAAAAATGAGATGGCAGTTATGTACAATGAGGAATTTTAGCTCACAGGAAACTAAAAGTACAAAATCAGTTCAGTTCTTTCAAGTCAGTTTTCTAACGAGTCCTTGCAGGAGTGCCTTGATAATCTTAAGTACGTTAACTAGCCAAAAAAGAAGCAGTCTTCTGGAGTCTAGTGGGATATAGCATATGGAGAAGCTTGCACTGCCATAGATCTTTCAATAAGTCACCACAGTATGTGTACTCTGAAGAAAAGTCTGTCTCTGGGTACATTTAGTATTCATGCTTGTAGATTGAGAGCCACCCATACCTTCCTCAGGAAGATCTGGTTAACTATTGCCTGTCCCAAGGGATCTCTGTCACTGCTTACTGTCCCCTTGGAGCGCCCAACTGGCCTTGGTAAGAGTGTTTTCTATATCTTGTTTTTTTCTAAGGAGTGATTTCCGTAAATCAATATTCATATAAGACAGTGTTTCTCAACTAGTGGTACAAGTACCCTTAGGGGTACTCAAGAGAACTCTGGGGGGTACATCAACAAAACTGAAATTTGGAGAAAATGGAATTTTTGTTTTAAGTTTTACAGTGCTTTATTATTTTTGTACTTTTTACACCCAAAAATGTAATCGCCTGCCCAGCTATGATTAAGTTGTTTGAACAAATGTGTTGCAATGGTAGAAAAAAATTGTGGGTGGCTGAAAACTGTAGGTACTGGGGGTACTTATAATTTTTTTTAAAAGAGGGTACTTTATGAAAAAAGGTTGAGAAACACTGATATAAGACAGTACATGGATGAAATAAAAAAAATGAAGAAAATTATTATAGATCACAAACTATAAAATTCCTTATAAATCTTCATAAATACATAGAAACCATCAATCACTTATTAGATCAGTGTTTCTCAAACTGTGCTCCTCGGAGACCCTGGGGCTTCACAAGACTTCTCCAGGGGCTCCGCGAGATTGACAAACTGGAAACACCAATAGGTAAAACACATACAATCAGTGGACCACTGGGGCTCCGCATATATTTTTATGCATGTAAAGGGCTCCGGAGCCCAATAAGTTTGAGAACTGCTGTATTAGTTTAATGTGTATGGATCAGTCTTACTGGCTTTATGTATATTAATAGAAAAATGAGCAATCAATCTGTGCATTCTTAGCTGAATTTTGATCAATTTATTTAATATTCTTTAGTAACTTGATGAAAGATTATAAAACCATAATAAAACCCAACATAATGTCATGAAAACATTACTTTTGTGCACCTATGTGACAAACATTGTGAGCTTGATCTGGATTGTCGCTGGATCTAATCTTCAAAACCCTGTTTGGTCTGGAACAAGACAACCTCAGAGACAACCATTCTCTACCCATTCCCCACCAGGGAAACAGTGCTCATGAAGGATGAAACTCTTGTGAGTGCACAACTCAGCTGTTCACAAATGCCCATTCATGATAAAATAATGTGAAGAATGGTGTTTAGGAGGAAAGAGCAGCATGACGGGGTGAATTAAAGTATGCCATACATGCCTCTGTTCCTAAATTACCAATTCTCTTATGAACCGTAGGATGTTTAGTGGTGGAAAAACATTATAATCTTTTCCATCCAAGTGTCTGCTTTTTATTCTTGTAGGCCCAAGTCTGAGGATGTTTTCCTCTTAGATGACCTCAAGATTAAGGAAATTGCAGCCAAGTATAGTAAAACCTCAGCTCAGGTACGGAGTCATTATACAACGTTTGTTTCCTTTCTAAAATATCCTCCTCTTATGGGTCTCTAATTGAACTATCTACTCCGTGCCGCGTGTAGCCGCGGGCACGGAGTTCGGACTAAGGGGGATTTAAAAATGGCGGCGCCCGGGAAGATGCAAATGAAGCCCGGGATATTTAAATCCCGGGCTTCATTTGCAACTCCGGTTGCCCTCATTTGCCTACCTAGCTCGAACTAACGAGCTAGTGTAGACATACCCCTAAATACTAGTGATTAAATGAGCATGTTCTAAAATTAGGGTGTCTCTGCTACATTGCTTCCTCTTGTTGTAACTCTTTGATCTAGAGGATTTATTCACTATGGCTTGTGAAGGTAGGTGTGGCATTGTCTTCTAAATTTGAAAACTTTCCTGATTTATTGCTGTAGGTTCTGATCCGGCTCCACATCCAAAGAAATGTGAGTGTAATTCCCAAATCTGCCACTCCACATCGTATTGAGGAGAATTTTAAGGTAATGTTGCAAATAAGATACTTATTGATTCTGGTGCATGTTTCTACAGGAACCTGAAACACCTTACCAATATTATCATTTCCCCTTATCCTTAAAACAGGAAATAAGTGGGCTCTCTCAGGTATGACTTTATGATAACTCATGGTAAATGTTGAAGGGTTTTGTTTTTTTGTTTTTATTTTTTTGGGGAGTTGAAATGGTGATCACTGAGCTTACATCATTGGAACAAAATCATCTCTGCAGTGTCCTTGACCAAAAGCCACTTAAAATTACCTCTTGTATAGCTAACTGAAGCATCTTTGTGTGTTTGCCTCTCTCTCACTCTCTCAACTTTTAAGGTGTTTGACTTCGAATTAACTAAGGAGGAGATGGAAACCATCCTCAGGTTTAAGAAGAGATATAGAATCTGTTCCCTAAGCATGTGAGTATCTTCTTACATTTAGCAGAATAAATGACAAGTCTGAATTTATTTGTATAACATTTATATATAGTGAGTGGAAAATTGAACCGTGGATCCCTAATAAAATGTCATATTCAGAGCCACTGCAATTCCATGCTAGCATTCACTAGAAAACTAGTCAGGTTGCATCCTTTTGTGGAATTGTGATTTTTTTTTTTTTAGGGTACATCATCTTAAAATAGATTTTAATATGTAGGTTCCAAGCTACCATGAGCTAAACATGTTAGCAAATTAAAATATGTACAGCTCCAAAATAACAAGTAGTCCTGTGGCACCTTAGAGACTAACAAATATATAGAATCATATTTTTGTTAGTCCTGTGGCACCTTAGAGACTACTTGTTTTTAAAGTTACAGACTAACTCACTGCTATCCCTTTGGGAGCTCCAAAATAGATAGGCAGCTGATTTCTCAATTTTTTGCTACTCATCTGTGTGTAAAATTACAATTTAGAAATTAATGTTCTATTAAATTAGCCTGTCCTTGCTAACTTACAAGGCCCATGTATTACCTATCCAGCAATTATTGAAGTAATGTCTATATTGTCGAGTGGTTGGACCCTGAAATTTTAAGAGAATTCTCAGCTCTACTATTTATTCTTTTCCTAAGTTAACAATCTGTAAATTGATTACACCATCCTTCTTGTACCTCACAAATGTGTGGCTTACTATTGCAAAGAAATTTGGTAGCCTAAAATGAGGTGTGCTAAATAAGGCTATGTCTAGACTACAGGGGTTTTTCGAAAAAAGTGGTCGTTTTTGGAAAAAAACTTCACCTGCATCTAGACTGATGCCACATTCTTTCAAAATTAAATCAAAAGAACGCGGCAGTTTTTTCAACAGCAGTAAACCTCATTTTACGAGGAAGAATGCCTTTTTTTTGAAAGAGCTCTTTCGAAAAGCGTTCTTGACCGCAAACAGGGCTTTTTCAAAAGAGAGCATCCAGATTGGGTGCTCTCTTTCGAAAAAGTGGATCACTTTTTTGAAAAAGTTGTGGCTGTCTAGATGATCTCTTTCGAAAGAAGCTTTTTTGAAAGTCTTTCGAAAAAGCTTCTTTCGAAAGAAGCATGTAGTCTAGACATGCCCTAAGTGACAAATACATATGTTCCTTCTGATATCAAGAGAACATAAAAATCTGAAATTAATCTACAGGGGAAAACTATATTTTGAATGACAATAGTTCAATCCTGACTATTTATATTGCAGAATATCCTAAACTTTTGTTGATCACAAAATGCAGGGGGGACAGGTAACAGTTATCCTGTAACAATTAGGACACTGAGGAAGGCTGGATATACTTTAAATGTCCATTACAACTAGAGGTTATGCACAATTCAGACTCCTTTCTTTAATCTTGAGATTGCATCATGGATGATCCTTGTAGTGCTGACTGTAAGAACTTTAGAATAACACTCTTTCTCTCTCTAGATGCACAAATCACAAGGACTATCCTTTCACAGAAGATTAAACCTGGATTTTTTTCCAGGACTTAGAAGGATTGTATACTGCTGATCCTTTAGTTCAGTTAGATGGACATGTTCACATGAAGTTCTACAGGATGCTTAAAGAACATATCCTGAAGACTGTCCAGTTTGATGCCCTTACATCTACTATTGTAGCCCTTTAGCTGTTTGATATTTTATTTTTCACCTTTAATAAAATGTATTCCACACCCTGTCAGTAATGACTGGTAAACAAGTTTTAATAATCATTGGCTAATAGGCCTTGTGAAAGTCTCTAGCAATTAGACTGACCAATAACTTTTGTAGAAATATTAACCAAATGCTCAGGACATTTGTACTCATTTCTTACTGTAGTGCTAGAATCTAGAATGCAGCATTAAAACTTAATTTCATCCAAGAAGATACACCAAACACCTAAATTCATAGGCATGAAACAGTTTATTCAGTTTCAAGAAGCCTTCATGACATAAATGGGGTTATAGCAGCAACGAGTTTACATCCACTTAAGGGAGCAGAACATTTGGACTTAAAGCTGTTTGGGTCGGACTGCACATTTTACAGTATCTAATCATATGGAATGAATTCCCCCATATTAATTACAACCTGTAGGTGGCGCTACACTATTGCTAGTGAGCCCACAAAAGCTCACCGAAGATTGAAATAGGTACTGTTGAGTTAGTTTATTGCATGTCCTGATGAACCAGCTGTGTGTGTTCTAATCTCCCATTGCAGCCCTCTCTCCATCAGTCTGCTGGTGGTAAATAGGTGTTCTGGACAGAGAGCTGAATCCACAAGACACCAGTGAAGAATAGATAAAGGTATGGGTGTGGGGAAAGCAGCATGTTGTAGATGCTAGAGTAAGATTCACCTCAAGTATATTCAGTCTCCTATTGTGAATCCCATTAGTACAGCTTTTACTTTCCTACAAGTAGCCTCCACAACTAGTGAGGTGCTATCATTAACTTAGGTCAGTCAAGATTCCTTGCTACTGAACTCTTAACTGGTGATTGAAGTTTGAATGTCACCCTGTGAACCCTCACAGTAGAGTAAGGGGACAATGTTGAGTGTGTGATTAGAATATAGCAGTGGTCACCAACCAGTAGATCGGGATCTACCAGTAGATCTCAGAGCCTCTGACAGGTGATCTTGAGGAGTTTGGCCAGGAAGCTATCAAGCACTGGCACTTCAGTTGCCTCTCCCCCACACTGTCATGCTGCTCCTGCGCTCTGCCTTGGAGCTGCCCCCCTGGGAGCCTCCTGCTTGCTATGCAGGGTGTGGGAGGGAGAAGAGAGGGGGCACTAATGGCAGGGTGTTCCTCCTCCCCACAACTCCTGTACCCTATCTCCACACAGAGAGAAGGAGATGGAGAGAGCTTGGCAATGCAAATCTCTGTGTGTCTCTCACACTGTGTCACTCACAAACACACTGTCTTGCATTCTCATCTCCCGACCTAACACATACTTGGAAGTTGTTACTTCTGTTACTGCTTGCAAAGTGTGGTATTTTTGCTTTTTGACTGGTCTGTGCATTTCATAATTTTGATTTCTCTCTTACGCTTAAATTTAATTATTTGAGTAGTGAGTTCTAAAATGCCTAACCTGTCCTGGCTGGAGTCATTATCCCTGTGGTAACTGCTGCTCCTGGAAGTGGTTGGCATGTCCCAGAAGACCCTGAGAAAGGCAGAGCAGGTTAGGGTCCCCACATGCTGTCCTTGCCTGCAGACACCACTCCTGCAGCTCCCATTGATCAGTAACAGGAAACCATGGCCAGTAGAAGCTGTAGGCTCAGTGGATGAGAAGCGGCACATGGCACGAGGGAGCCATTGCTGTACATGCCAGCTGCTTTCAGGATTGGTGCAGGGCCCGGGCCGGAGTAAGGCTGCCTTAGCTCCACTGCTCCAACAGCCAGAAGCTGTCTGAATTAAACAGTGCCCAGCCAAATGCTGCTTCCTGAACCTGTCCCAGCCCTGAGCCTCCTCCTACACCCAACTTCCTGCCCCAGACATGTGTCCCTCTGCAGCCAAACTCCTTCCCAGACTTTGCACCCTGAAACCTCTCCTGAACCCTAATCCCCCAACCTAGGCTAAGCCCAGAGCCCCTCCCACACTCCAAACCCCTTGGCCCAAGACCAGAGCCTGCACCCCAAACCCTGCCTGGTGAAAGTGAATGAGGATGGAGGAGAAGGGGGAAGGGAGTGAGCAGGGTGATGTCTCAGAGAAGGGGTGGAGCCTCAAAGAAGGGGCAGGAAGGAAGCCAGGCAAAGGTATTTGGGTTGGAGTGCTTACATTGCACTTCAATTGAAAAAGTGATTTTGTGGTTAAAAAGGTTGGAGACCACTTGAGTATAGGATGAGAAGCAGACTACTTTACTAGCACACTTTGACTTTCACTAAGTGACTTTTGCACTGCAATTTCTGTATCTATTAAACTGAAAATCTGGCTGGGAAGAAAGTTTTGTACAATACTTGTACAGATGGTATTCTAGAAATCTGAGAGCTTTTTCCAATTCCATCTTCCTCCTGAGCATGAAGGATTGGGCTGGGAGACCAAACAAGCCCTTTCAAGCAGAAAGGTTATGTTACAAGTAGCACAACTTCAACATGACTCTTGAAGATGCTAGATTCTGTTCCCTTTGTGGGAGAGATTATGACAATAGAAAGCTTTGAAGCATGACAGCATAGCAGTAATGCAAAGGATTCTTCAGTTAGACTATGGTATGAACAGCAGGTAGTGCTCTGTCTTCTGAGAGGCACTTGAGCAGTAGGCAAAGTGCCCTGAAGCAACAGGAGTATTTGGAAACCTGCTTTGTAGGCCAGTAGCAGGCAATACTGATTCAACTATTGTTCCCTTACTCCCATCTAAAGATTAGTAAAATGATGGAGGATTCATTACACATAACTAGGTGTTTGTGCACAAGGTTATTTGCCAGCCTATATACTGCTGGAGTTTCATATTTTATGCAAGGCAGTAGAGCCAGACATGCTGCAAAACATTTTAATCCCTATTTTCTGAGAGCCTAAGCTCTTCAGACAGGGCTATGTCTGGGTGGCAGTTTTCAAGCTGTTTTTGCTCATGAGGCTGAAGGTATTATTTTCATCTCACCCTTTCTACTGGTTTGTCACACACACACACACACACACACACTTTATGTATGTATATATCTAATCCTTATGAGGGCAAGAACCCTGAAGACCCAGGTATGAGGATCTGTATTAGTCCAACTAGACTACAGAGAACACTGGGATGTTATATGGAGACACTGTCTTCTTTAAGATCTGGATTAAAGATGTGAGCAAAGGAAAGCTAGCTTAAAAAAAAACCCACCCCACAAGCCTATGCTATCAATGGTATCAGCTTGTCAAGGGTTGGTGCTGGTTCTCCAGCACTGAAGATTTTGAGCGATGTTCATTCACCTACAGCTACTAGACTTAACAGGCCATAGGACTTCATGGAATGGATTCCCCGTCATGCAGGAGGATGTGCAAGAAGCCCATAGTGTAGACATAGCCTAAGAAGCTTTATGTAGAAGAGATCTTCTGTGAAATCTTCTTGTGCAAGAGTGTGCACACTGCAAAAGCACATCCAAAAGTGATGTGCTTTTGTGCAAGAGCATCCAGACTGCATGGATGCTCTCTCAAAAGAATAGTGATAGAGATGCAGCTGTGTTAGTCTGGTCTAGCTGAAACAAAAGACAGAACTATGTAGCACTTTAAAGACTAACAAGATGGTTTATTAGGTGATGAGCTTTCGTGGGCCAGACCCACTTCCTCAGATCAATTTGTGGGAGAAAATTGGCATGACAATATACACCAAAGTGATACAATCAAAAAAGTGAACACAAGATTGTTCTAAAATTGGATTTGTCGGAGTGGGAGTGGGGGGAAGGTTAGTGTCTGTGAGGTAATGACATTAGGGGGTGATAATTAGAAAGCACTGATAGCTATTCACAGAATGGCCACCTGTGCATTTTTTGCTTGGGGAACTGTCCGCACAAAAAAAAAAAAAAAAAAAAAAACCCTTCCACAGCCACCTTTTGCACAAAGGAGTTATTCCTCTTTCTAGAAAGAGGAATAACTCTTGCCCAAAACCCCTGTTCTGTTGATTTACTTGCACAAAAACACACTTGAGGTGTGGATGCTCCGTGAGTTTTTGCACAAAAATGGCTGTTTTGGTGCAAAAACTCTGCAGTCTAGATGTAGCCTTGGGGGTGGGGGAAGAAGGGGGAAAATGGAGTCACGTAGTCCCCTACAGTGCTAATATTGAGACATTAAGGCAATTTAAGACAAGTCTACAAGACATTGTTTGAATGCAATATTGTTTATTTCACACGAGACAAACTTCTCTACAACAGCATATTGAGGAGAAGTGACAAGGGAATATGGACTTACTAAAACAATGTTCAGCTGACTACATTTACATTAGACTTTGTGGCATGACAGCCATCTGATTAACAGTATTGTATACCTCCATGCATTGGAATCATCATGGTTGATGGCAATGTGTTGTTCAGGAATCCAGAGCTGTGGCTGTGTTTAGTAGGATCTCACTGATTTAAGGAGAAAAATCTTATATAGAAAGTTCTAGCAAGAGCTTCTTAGTGTTGGAGAGGACTATATGACTGGCAAGAACAGTCATCATCAGAAGTAACTTAGTCCTTAACCATTATTTTAATATTTTGGTAAAACTGCAGACAGAGGTTGAGTTTCTGGGGTATATTCATGCAGTTTGAAGGATCTTACATTCATATTTTAAAGAGATACTTCTGGAGACAGTATTGCTATTCAGAAAGCTATTAATCATTGTTTTAACATCTTAGCTCAGCCACAGGTAGCATGCAGCCTATGCAAGGTGAGATGGAGTTATACTTCATGCTATCCAGGGGAGGAAATGCCTCTCCAGGATGATAGTGAAGCACGTTTGAGCCAGAAGCTGCAAGCAGCTTCATTTCCTACAATGAAAGCAATTCAATCTAGTGTCAGGAGATGGATGTACAAGAAGGTATAGGATCTGGAAGCTTATTTGTTACTCACTATAAACGTCAAGGAAAAAGGTCTTTGACTAGTGAGCTGCAATAAGTATCACAGAGCCAATTACAGAAGCTATTTATTGTCCCCAACCTCATTCTGTGGTTCCCTGGCTTCTTCTGGTATTGTGCCAGACAGCAGGAAGGGTCCTACAAGCCAGGACAGAGGAGTATTGTGCACAATGTACTCTAGTAGTTCATCCATGTACTCCTGGGCTTTGGTCACCTTTTTGCGGCTCTGGGTCAGGATACTGCTGGAGAGATCTTGGAAGGAGTGGACAGTGGAGAAGGAAGCCTGGAGCTCTTTTGTGCTGCAACGAACCTCCTGCACCTTATCCTGGATACTGGACGGGAAGCCTTGGATGCTGGACAGTAGGGTCAGGCAGGTTGCCTGGAGCTGCTGGACAATGCTCTGAAACATTGTCAGAGCACGAGACTCCAGTTGCTGAAAAGAAACAAACAAGATAGTGAGGTAGCGTAACACAGGTAGAAATGCCACAACCCAAAGCTGGATCCTGGCTAATTAGATACCTCAGATGGTGCCAAGTCTTTATCCTCATTCCCTCCTGTCTGCCTCTTGCTCCAGTCCAGCCACATTTGGTGGAGTTTCTCTTGGCCATCTTGAAGCGTCTGATCCATGCCTTGCTTCACATATTCAATCTGAAAGGACACATTAGTCTGACCACAAGTGTTTGAGAGCATAAGAGATCCTGAGGCGCCTCTGTGGAGAAGAGGGCTGGGCTATATTTCAGTATGTTTAGCATATATGCCAGATAGTATTGGATAGCAAATATGCCCATAACACCCTCCCCCACCCCACTGAGTGACTCCTTTGCAACACCTGCTCTCTTCAGAGATCTTCTTGAGACTGAGTTAGCCAGGTGCTGCTTTGCTTGTGAAGTTTGAGGGAACCATGGCATTATGGCAGAAGGAGTTTGCTGCTTGCCTAGACCCAAGTAAGATTCTTAGGAAGCAGCCAGGTCCAGTGAAACATGGGTAGTTGGGGAGAACAGGAGAGCCTAGACACCTTGCAGAGAAGACACTTTGGTCTCACTCTGTTCAGCTCAAAGTCAGTTTCAGAATAAAATGCTGCAGAGAAAGTGCCTACCAGATCAATGGTACGATGAAGCTGGGAGAGCGCTTCTTGGATGCTCTGCCTGGTATTTTTCATCTTGGTTAGAGAATGCTGGTAGGTACGGTGACGGAGTTTGCTTGACAGGGAGCCCAAGCGCACAAAGTAACTCTGATGCTGGAGAGGAGCCACTTGTTCCGCCTTTATAGATGTTGCAAGTTCAGCTGAAGGAAATAAGTGGGTTTGACCAAAAGCGCCCCAATCTAAGGCTGTGTCTACACTGGCGCGATCTTGCGCAAAAGCGGCCACTCTCACGCAAAACTTGCTGCCTGTCTACACTGGCCATGTGTTCTTGCGCAAGTAAACTGACATGCTAATGTACGAAATCAGGGCTTCTTGCACCAGAACTGATGCTCCTGCTCAGGAATAAGCCCCTTTTGCGACAGGCCAGTTTAGATAGGCAACATGAATTTCTTGCGCAAGAAAGCCCCATGGTTAAAATGGCCATCAGAGCTTTCTTGCACAAGAGAGCATCTACACTGGCATGGATGCTCTTGCTCAAAAGCACATGCCAGTGTAGATGCTCTCTTCTGGAAGAGTTTTTGCACAAGAACTCTTCTGCAAAAAGAGTTCTTGTGCAAGAAGCTGCCAGTGTAGACTTAGTCAGTGTAACAAAAGGAGGTAGGTATAGTTTGTGCCTGCCTCCCAATATCTTGTGGATTCATAACCAGTAAGCTGCTGGAGGTGTTGCAGTAGCAACCATGGCTACGCCTATTTGGAAATTGGCTTTTCAGACATTTGAAAGCTGCACTAGGCAGAGAGAAGTATCCAGATCCCTTCAACTCAGTCCCCTTTATCACCTCCCACCCCCAGGAGCCCAATACAATCTTATTGTCTGGATAGCTAAGCCTCAGGCTACAAGTGACATTCTAACCATTTCCACCTAGACGAGCCACTTGCAAAGAGTGCTGCATAGTTCAACTAACTTCTCTTCCTGTGCCATCAACATTACCTATATGAAAGACCAGGTGCGTGAAACCAAGACAGGCTAAGCGTAACATTTGGCTCCAGCTTTGTATGCCATAAGGTGAAGAGGGCCTCTTGAAAATAAAAGAACCAGAACATCTAATAAAAGGAAAAAGGCATCTCATGCTTCGGACCTTGTTCCTCATCCATTATGGGGAGATATTGATCTAACAGCTCCTCTGATTTCTCCAGCACTGCTTCCATCCCACTTATTGCCATCTGGCCCATTCTTGATCCCATGGCTGTGCTCACGCTGTGGATCATAACTGACTTGGTGGACTCCATACTCCCCTGCACAGCTTCTCTGGTCAGGTCTACCAAGCTGGAAAGTTTGCTGGCAGCTTCCACTTTGGAGGACACCAGCTCCTTGGTGTTGGAAGCAACCTACAGAAATGACAGTAGAAGACATTTGAAGATGGTTCTTCACTGGGGAAGGCTATGCAGCATTTGAGGAAAGGGCAGACCTCAAGATTTCATGTAGAAACAATGTGAAGAACAGTTATGCCACAATCTAATTGATCACGAGTTACTGGGCTTTAGTTGCCCTCCTATTTTTGCCTCTCTAGCAGGCAGGTAACAGATCTGTGCTCCTAGGCAGCCACTTCCCTGGACTAATCTGTTCATGAGGCTGCCTGCAAGGCTTTGACTAGTCCAGTTTCTTAAGCCACGCAGAATCTGAATGCAACCTTCTCTAGAGAAGAGAATAAGTTTACCTTGTCTGCTGTAATTTGAAGGGTTGGCAGCTTCTCTTCCAGTGTTTCCAGTCTCTTAATAGCATATTCATTTGCTGTTGCAAGTATATAAAAATGCAGTTTAGTACCTTAAAAGTCAAACTAAAAGCAAGGTTACTGCTATAGGACAAATGCAGTCAGAAGCCAGTCTAGCCATACTGGATGGATGGAGAACATTAGTTTAGCATTTCCCCTTTCCTTTTCTGTAGTAATGCGCTTACCCCATGGCCTGCACTTTTGCCATATGGTATATCCATCCAGCAGTTAAAGTTTCAGGCCTCCATTTTTAAAAATGGAGCATCTCAGATTGTGTCCAGATTTTTTAAATAAGAGTGGAAGAAAGTTATGGTGCTAAAATTTAAGGTAATTATAGACTTAGTGGCCTATTGACTAGGTCAACTCTGGACAAAGTTAGACCCCACATACATTCCCCTTTCATTCATTCTTAGAGTCCCATATCTAGTGTCAATTGACTTGGCTTTGTTGAAGCTAGATCTTTAAGAAGTTAGGCAATAGAGAGTACTAGGCTGGTGGATTTAAGGATATCACATCAACTGCAGGATTTGGCTTCTGTAAGGCATTTGACTTGGTACCAATATGACCTATTAGGTTGACTTTGAATTCTACCCTAAATGGATTAAAAAGTTGCTAGCTGATAGGTCTCAAAACGTAGTAGTGAGCAGGGAAGGATCTTTTAGGGGTGTTTCATAGTACCTGCATCCCCTGATAAGCTAGGATGAGTAAAACCTCAGCGTGAAAGTTAGATATTGAATAGCAGAATCTACTGAAGAACCTCTTTGCCATATCAGACAAGGATTTTATGTAGGAGTGGCTCTCCTTGGTGGAGTTGTAGGCAGAGTCTTGGTGGGTCAGAACAGTCATTTGACTTGGAGTTCACTGTGCAGTGCTATGATAGAGCTAGTAGCATCCTCAGATGCATTAGCAAAGAGAGTAGGAAGGTTATTTCCCCTGTATTTAGCTCTCATGCAAGTATGACGGGTCTGGTGTCCACACTTCAAGAAAGATGTGAAAAATATCAGGGAGGGTTCTGGAAAAAGCCTGGAGAATGATTAAAGGATTAGAAACATGCCTTGTAGCAAGGGACTCAAGGAGCCCAGTTTAGCTGATAAAGAAGATTAAGGCACTAGTTACAATTTATAGCTACCTACATGGAGACCAGAAGTGTAAAGGACTTTTCATCTATTAGATTGATCTCACCAGCTGCAGGTACCTGAAGTTGAAGGTAGGCAACTTCAGATTAGAAGTAAAGGTTAGTATTTGCCTAGGGTCTAAGCCACTGGAGCAGTTTACCTAGGATAATGGAGACTATCCTTGGAAACTTAAGACAAGGATGGATTTTCCTCGAGATGCTTTAATGCAGCCTTATTAGCCTTAATGCAGGACTTCCCAGAAATAGTTCTTGTGGCCTGTGTCATGCAGGTGGTCAGACTAGATGATCATAGCACCCTTTCTAGCAACTCTCTCCCTTTTAATGTCAATGTTTAGAGTGTTCTGACTTTCAGCTGTTCAAAACTTCAGAAGTGAGATCCTGTTTCTCCCCCCCCCAAAATGCTGGAATCACTTCTAAGTCCTTATTTCTAAAGAGGCCATTCAAATTTAAGGTTGGCACTCAGAGGACTCATATCAAATAGTGTTAGTCAAGTTGTGCACCAGAGACTGAAAACTCTTGCAACCATGGAAGTTATTTGGTAATGAATTCTCAGTGGATGGGACACTGATCAAATGTCACAATACCTTCTCTTCTCCCCCGGCCCCCCCCCATTTAAAGCAAACATGTAGGTGGTCAGCAAGGCAGGGACTCTGGACTCTCTCAGTATGTGGTTACATAAAGGAGTAAGGACATTGAGAATAAGCACAAGATACAAGCCTTCAAGAAGAAGCTGGAGACACAGGACTGAGCCATTGCACTCCAGGTCTGCACATGAGATAGAGACAGTTATGGCATGTTCATTCATGAAAGAAACCTACAAGCCCAGTTTACTCACTCTGTGGTTCAAGTGAAGTCAGAATTGGTTGTGCCCCACTGGTTGCAGCCTCGCTAATGGTCTTCACTCCTCTCTCTGCTGCATCACACAAGGATTTTATGTAGGGGTGGCTTTCCTTAGTGGAGGCATAGGCAGCAGCCGCCATTTCATAGGCAGAGCTGACCAAGGGCAGACTGGCCACCTTCCTCAAGAGATCCTGTGGGCAAGAAAGGGAGAGATTTGTGAAGAGCCACAGAAGAGTGGATTGGTCAGAGGTGTACTGGCAAGTCTACAGTGGTAGGAGAGTCATTTAGCAGCAGATATTTCAGTACAGTGTTGTCGAGAAACTGAGCTCTTGGGTGGCCACCCAGGACAGATTCAGATGCTGCCCAGCTGATTAGCAGAGGGCTCACGGCACCCACAGTGAGCAGAATGTGCTTCTATTAGTGGTACACATCTGAACACAAGATGCATTCTGTACATTGATGGAAAAAATTAGAGGGAACATTGAAACACAGGCTCTCATTCTCAGCAGTCTGAAGGGTTAGAGTCAAATGGTCTTCTAATTACTGTGGGATGGGTTCCCCCCCTGCCGCCCCCGGAAGAGTGTCTCTTGTGCCCAGCCTTTGAGAGGAGGCCCAATAGGACCATTCTAGTCCCATGTATTGGTTTCCTGCCATAATCAATGCTAGGTGCTTCACAAGGGAATCAAGTGATCCATCCCTTGTTGTCCAGTCTCAGTTTCTGAGGATAGGAGGTCAGGCTCGAGATGGCCAGAACATGAGGTTACATCTCTGGCCATGTTGGCCAATAATGGGCCATGAACTATTAGCTTTTTAAGAAATCCTAGTTATACTTATGGCCTTCACAACATCCTATGACAATGAGTTCCATGGATATATACACACATGCTGTGTGAAGTAATCCCTTTTGTTTTAAGCTGCTACTTAGTTTCATGGGTGACCCCTAGTTTGTGCCATGTTTACTCCTTCACAAGACTTCCCTATCTCTACAAAATTCATGGTTTTAGAGACTGGTCCTTAGGCACCTCTCTTCTAAAGTTAGCACTGCAGTCTTTTTAAGCCTCTCCTCATTTGGAAGCTGTTCTATAGCCCTAGTCATTTGCTACCCTTTGCTGTACCTTTTCCAGTTCCAATATCTTTTGATATGGGGCACAAATCTATCATAATGCCACTGCATCAATCCATGGCATACCCACACTTTTTTCTGTCTCATCTAGTCATCCATTTCTAACAATTTCTGGAATAGTTAGCTTAAAAAAACAAAAACAACAACAACACAACCACCCCAAAACCATGGCACTACTTCTCTGAAGACATCTGCTCAATGACTTCAAGATGTTTCTTTACTAAAGACCAGTTTAGATACCACCATTTTGAGTTTGGGATTGTTTTCCAAAGTGCATTAACTTGTATTTAACATGAAAGTCATCAGCCATTGTTACCTACTCACCTGCTTTTGAGATCCCTTAACACTCTCCAGTTAGGTTTGGATTTAACTATTTGTGACTCTTCCTTTTACCAGCCCCACCCTCCCAATGACTTCTGATTAGTGCTGTTCAACATTCAGAACAGATTCTTGGGGGATATTCATTTACCTCTTGTGAAAATGAACCACTATTTCTGCCCTTTGTTTCCTAGTTCATAGCCAGTTAGTGATTCAGACAAAGGTGTGAATAAAGGAGGCAAGCAGTCATGGAATAGTTCCATCAGGATTTGTCACTTTAAAAGGCTTGCTCAGCTGTGGGAAATCTCCCTCATAACATGTTCAATAAAGATTTTCTTTAGCCTCTCTGCAACAACATTATTGTCAGTGCTCTTCTAGCACCTCAGCCATTTAATAGCCCTGCTGATTGGAAGCCTGCTTAATTTCTGGTGTACAGATTTTTTTTTATGTTACTTTGAATCTTTGGCTAATATTTGATTGTTTTGTTGGCATACCTAATTACACTTTTCTGCTCAACTTTCCAGAGTTTGTTCCTTTATTTTCCTCACTAAGATTTAAACTTCCAATTTTTGAAACATGCTTTGCTACTAACCACTTTTTAGTTTAGCTCCCCCCCATGGCACTTTTTGATCCCCTTATGAGTTATAATTGGTGTATACATTTAGTTTTAGCCTCATTTTTAAAGTTTCCCTACAGCTGACGTATACATTGCTTGTGAGTTTGTTAAATGAAAATTTAACTAGTTTCCTCATTTGTGTGTAGCTCCCCTTTAAGTGTCCTTCCTCCCCCTCCCCCAGTCACCTGGGGTGATATAAAGTTATATTATGGCTACTATTGTTAATGGTTCATCTATAGTCACCTCTTAATATTATGATCAAGGATTGCCTCTCCCCTTGTGGGTTCCAGACCTGCTTCATGAAGCAGCTGTCCTTTATGGCATCTAGAAATGCGCTCTCAGCATCCCATCCTGAGGTGGCATATACCCAATCAATATGGAGATAGCTGAAATTCCCCATTATTTTTTATTTCTATTTTTGTAGCCTTTCTAGTCTCCCTGAGCATTTCACAATCACCAGCTTGGTGATACGAATGCAGCAGTAGGAACATATTCTATTATTTGAATAATGAGTCTTTAGGGATAAAAATTCCAGGGTATCGTTTGAGTCATTTAAGATTTTTACTGTAATTTGATTGTGCCTTTCACATAGAATGCCACCCCCCTCTCCCCCGCTTAGTCGGTCATTTCTATATTTCCCACCACAGTATTATCATGCCCCACTGATGACCATCATTTTACTAAGTCTCCATGATTCAAATTATATTTTTTAATATCCAGTAATCATGTATAAATACTAAGAAGGCTGAACTGTTTAGCATTTGTATACAAGCACCTATAACACTTGTCCTATCACAATGGCTGATAGCTTAGAAGAGTAACTGAATGGGACTCTTTCACTTCAGTGTTTCTCTTCAGTTCCTGCCTGTACTTTATCCACTTTCCTCCTCATCCCCTTGCTACCATGTAGAGAATCCTAATTCATTACTAGAGCCTCTGTCTGCCCCAGCCATGTATTCCTCTGCCCCTGCTGGGTTTGCCCACCATTTAAAACACCTCTACAGTGTTTTTGATTTTGGGAGAGAGAGAATCAATATTATCACCCTCAAGTCAGATTGCTACCTGTTGCTCCTGTTCCTGGGTCCCTAGGGAAGAGTCATTTATTTGAGTCTCAGAAGCCATAGCTGAATCAGATGCACCTGAAAGGCAGGAGAGGGGGAACAGTTTACAGATCAAGAGCACAAGCTGAAGCATTTGACTAATGTTAAACAGCATTCCTATCATAGCTTAAGAACTACAAATAACCAATGTTACTCATTTTTACCTCTTAATTATAGTGTACAAGCCATTTCTCCCATATGATGCAGGATTAAGACTATGACAGGGTTCAAGAGTGCTAAATAAATTGAGCATAGGTCCATCAATGGCTATTAGTCAAGATGGGCAGGATTGATGTCCCTAGCCTCTGTTTGCCAGAACCTGGGAATGGACAACAGGGAAAGCAATCACTTGATGATTACCTGTGCTGTTCATTCCCACCAGGCACTGGCCACTGTCAGAAGGCAGAATAATAGACTAGGTGGACTTTTGGTCTGACCCAGTATGGCCATTCTTAAGTCATTGTGAGGAGTGCACACCTGTAAGTTAGGCATGTCTAGATCTCAGTTAGGAAAGGAAAAAAAAAAGCCAAAGTTGCTAATTGCTGATCACAGTAAAGAAGCCCTAACTTGATGCCATTCTCTCTTCTACCAAGGAGAGAGAGAAGGAGGGGCAACCCCCAACATCATTCATAAATTTAAAAAAAAGTAGAATTTTACACAAATTGCCACCTGCTTGAAACTAATAAATGCATGAAGAAAACAAAGTGTTTTATTTATCACAGTTCTATCTACAACAGTTACTTACCTGCCATTACTTGCTGTAGTTGATAGCCCACTGAATGCTTAGGCACCCTTCCCCCCTCACCTTTTATGTACCCCGGGTGAAGTGTCTACAGCTGTGGTCAGGAGCTGAAGACTGACAGTTCAGCAAACCTATGAAAACTAAACACTCTCTGCTGTGACCAATGATAGAATCTATGTGGGACTACAAGCAGGGGGCTCTTGAGGAAATAATTGTACACATATGATTGCAATTGACTCCATGGTTAATTTCTTAGTAGCACTTTCCCATAAAGATGAATTCTCCTGCGAGCACCTTATGCACTTAATGTCCATTGCTTTCAGTCAAAGTTAGGCGTCTGAATAACTTTGAGGAGGGGGGTCTTACTGCTCTGTGCAAGTGTTTTTTATTAATGTAGAGCAGGCAGTGAGATGGAAAATCTGCATGGACTTGATTTGAGTAGTTTAAAGAAGGTACTGGCTTTTACACAGTTCAGATACCAAAGCTACAAGTGTATTATTGTGGATTTTGTAACCTTATTTGTTATAGGGTAATATTACAAGTAGTGTAGCTGAGACTCAGACCTGGGTCCTGAGTAACTTTCCTGTTGCATCATCTTACTGCCTAATGAGCAACAACAAGGTTGAGAGGATCTTTGCCCATAACTCATCCTAATATACACCTTGCTACCAGAAACCACCTCATGGTATAACTTGTAAGTTTTTATTACTGTTATTACATATTTGGGTAGTAGGGCAAGGATAGGGAGATCTTATGCAGTGACAAAGTTTGGCAAAATTGTGCTCAACTTGTTTCTATGTTATCATGTGGCAAAATGCCCCTTTTTGAATTGAAAGGCCTAATTTGAGCTCCAACCCTAAAACTTTTACCCTCCACCTCATCTGGTGAAAATACAGGTATAACTGTGGGTCACCATTACCCAGGACCACAGAGGGTTTACGCTATTCCAGCACAACCCTTCACTTCCCATTTACCCTTGTATCATAGCCCTAGAGTGGTGGTGTCCAACACACTAGCTACATGTGGCTATTTGGCTGGTTGAGGGTGGCTAGTTCACCATAGCTATATCTAGAACTGGTTGGCTACCATGGGGCTAGAGCATAGCTCCCCTGGAGACCTTTTTTACTACTTTGTCACAGCTGTTGATGGAGTCCACCCATTTGCTCTTCTATTTCTGAGACTACAGCCTACCTCACTGCTCAGCCAGCAGTAATACCCTGCAGTCATTGCAGTCAACATAAACTGCACTCATGTTTCAACAACAAACCATCTATTTGATTTGAACAAGCCAAACCAGATATACTAAAAGCCTGAACAGTTATTCCAATGAAGACCCAGGCTAAGGAATGATTAATCTGGGAACTTGAGTTACAAAAGGTTAAAAACCATGAGTAGTCCTGTGGCACCTTACAGACTAACAAATATATATATAGAGAGAGAGAGAGAGAGAGGGAGTATAATGAACTTTTGTGTGTAAAACTCACTTCATCAGATGAGTTGGAGTGGAAATAACAGAATCCAAGATATATATATATAGCAGCAGAAAATGTACTTGTCAATTGTAGAACTGGTGCTAATGAGGTTAATTAAGTGGGCTGGATGTGTCCCATTCATAGCTTTTGATGTAAAAATGCAGTTGTTAAAGGCAGGGGAGACTGGCTTTATAATGTGACATCCAGTTAATGTCTTTGTTCAGGCCCAGGGTAACTGTCAAATTTGAAGATGAATTCCAGTTCTACCAACTCTCTCTGTAATTAGCTGGTGAAATTCCTTTGTAGAAGGATGGCTACTTTTAAATCCATGATTGAGAGACCAGGCAGGTTAAAGTTCCCCTATAAGTTTGTGTGTTACCATTCCTGATGTCTGATTTGTGTCCTTTTATCCTTTTGTCACAGACTGTTCGGTTTGGTCAATACACTTGGCAGAGGTGCATTACTGGCACTTGTTGGCATAGATCACATTAGAGGATGTGCAGTTGTATGAGCCCCTGAGGTGGTGGTTTATGTGGTTAGGTACTATGATGGTGTTGCTTGTATAGATGTGCTCTCATGATTATAAGGGTTAGCCAGCAGCCTGAGAACTAAGGGGTTAACCTTACCTAAGTCAGGTAGATTCAGCCAATAGGAATGTATGTAGGAATTTCAAACTAGGACAAAGGAATGTTTGGCTTTTCCCTCCTTTGTCTCTGAGAGTTCCCCCGGCTACTGAAGGGAACAGACATGTCTCCCTCTCCAAGAAACCATTCTTCACTTTCTGTAAGTAGGGTAAAGTTTAGATAAATCCGTTAAGTTTTATTATTTTATGGTTTGGGTATGGGATCTGATGTCTGTGTACTTTTTAAGAAATGGTTGGCTTTTCTTTGTAACTAAGTTCTAGGCCCATGGAGTTTCTCCATGGCTGTGTCTACATTGGCACCCTTTTTCGGAAAAGGGATGCTAATGAGACACAGCGCAATTGCAAATCCGCGGGGGATTTAAATATCCCCCGCGGTATTTGCATTTACATAACTGCCGCTTTTTCCGGCTCGGGCTTTGCCGGCAAAAAGCGCCAGTCTAGACGGGGATCTTGCGGAAAATAAACCCTTTTCCGCAAGATCTCTTATGCCTACTTGAGAAGGGCATGAGACTGAGTTAAAATGCATGGAGCACACAATTCTTCCAGTCAGCCAGGTGTAGGGCTTTTGTCTTCTGATGTTTGAACGTTGAGGGAGAAGTGTTCCTTTGCAAGAGCATGATTTGTTTGAACATTTCAGAACACTGAACATTTCAGATTCAGTGTTTAATCCAATGCACAGTGTGGGCATAAGGCTTTCTCCAGTCCACCTCCCAAATGATGGGAGGACCACTTTCTCCAGCATTTTCTTCCTTTCTCATCAGCTGATCCCCAGGGTCATCTCCCCAACCCACCTTCTTCATACCACCTCCAGCTTGCTTCCCCATTTCTTCCTGCTAAACCCTTCTTCTACCTCTTCCCTGCTCTTCCAGCATCTTTCCTGCTATGACAACAAGTAAAGAATCTGAGTTAGGGTACATCTACACTGCACTCCAAAATTGAAATAAGATATGCAATTTGCACATCTTATTTTGATTTTTTTTTTTTCAAAATAGGCTATTTCAAAATTTGGCACATCTACCTGGTGCCAAATTTCAAAATAAAGTGCTATTTCGAGCTATCCCTTATCCCTCATGCAACGAGGTTGACAGGGATGGTGCAATAGCGCATCTGTTATTTCAAAAAATTATTTTGAAATAGAAGACGTGTTCCTTGGACATGAGGTATCCTCTGGTATCCCAAAATAGCATTGCAGTGTAGATGTAGCCTTAGTGTCTTTCTATTTTGAACCACCAATTTAGTCAAAGTAAGGAAAACACTGATGAAACTGACCCTATTGTGTCACTTGCAGTACTGTGATATGTCAGAGAGATTTGGTAACACGCACCTTACATTCTCTAAACTTAGGCCAATAAACACTCAAGCAAACCACTAAAACCTGAAAGTGCTGGCAAAGAGGAGGCTATCCAGTTTATTGCACTGCCATACAGCAGGTCTGATTACTGATCCCCTGGACAGGTGGTGTACATGTACTAGCAGCTCATAGCCCTTGGATACTGAGCATAGGCTTTTGAGACCAGAGTGACTGAGCAGGATTTGTTAAGGGGGAGAAAAGAAGTCCATAAAGATACAATAGAGCAGTCCAGTTCTCACAGACTCGTAGACTTCAAGGTAAGAAGGGACTATCGCCATCATCTGGTCTGAGCACCTGTACATTGCAGGCCAAAGAACTCACTCATTCCTAAAATAGACTCTTAAGCTGTGGCTGAATTACTGAAATCCTCAGCTGGATGAGGTAATAGAAATGGGGTATTCACAAATATACATATCTGGATATGTGATAGCTGCCTGGTGAGTTGCCTGCCTGGTTCAAAGGTTGCCAATCTCTTCAGATATCTAGAGATAACCATATGAACTTTTAATGAGGAGCCTGTGGTCATGGAAATCACACTGACATAGGAAAAGGTAGGAGAGAGGGAGGGCCTGGTGGCTAATTTCTTACCTAGCAGCCTAAATTTGAAGTCCAAGACCTCTATAGTAGCATTCTCTGAAATGACATGCAGAGCCAGACAGGGAGAACTGCAGGAGGAGGGATTTAGGTTTGAGGAGCTGAGCATAGATCTGGGAAGGAGAGGTTTGGGGAGTGCTGTTGCATCCCCAGGTTTTGGGCATCCTGGCCACTTACCCCTGCTGCCCAGGTTCCCACCCACTGGACCTGTGCCCATTACCCAGGGTCCTGACCATCAGCTGCTGGCTCCACTGTTCCCTGGGAGCTCCGCTTCTACCCCTAGGTTGTGTTGGACTGCTGGCCTTGCTGTTCTCTGGGGGCTCTAATTCTGGCTCTGCCCCAGCTGCTGGCTTTGCCACCAGATCCTGCCTGCAGGACTCTGCTCAGCTGCCAGGCCTGGGGTCCTGGCAACCACCCCCACATTTGGAGTCCCAACTGCTAGGCCCAGCTCTAAGGGGTGGTGAGGGGCATGAAGAGAGGTAAGGGGAGGGAACAGCATCCCCACTCTAAAAACTGTTCTCACACCACAGGAGCAGAGGAAACTTTTCGGAAAGGAAAAGCCTAGCCAGGAAGAGCCAGAATTGTTAGCATATAACATTAAAAAGATTATAAAGGTGTTAAAGTAGGGGTAGAGTAGCACACAGGCTGAGACATCCCTTAGGCGAGGCTCTATTAATGGGAATTCTTGGTAACTTAGGCTATGTCTAGACTATGTTATTTTCGAAAAGAAAATTCCTATGGAATTTGCATATTTTCTTCTGATCTCACTTTCGAAAGTGAAAGTAGTCTGGACGTGGGGTTTTTTTGGGAAAAAACCCCTTTCGAAAAACTGCTCTTCCTTAAAAAATGAGGTTTACATGTTTTCGAAAAAGGATTTTTTCCTGAAAAAACTGCATCCAGACTACTTTCACTTTCGAAAGTGGGTCTTTTGAAAGTGAGATTGGAAGAAGATATGCAAATTTCTGCAGAATTTGCAGATCCTCTTTTGAAAATAACGTGTAGTTTAGACGTACTCTTAGTAAATAGGAGAGTAAAAGGTGGTTAGAGGCAAAACAGTATCCTTTACCAATTAGAAGTCAAATCCTATTGAGAAAATAGAAAGAAACATACACTTTGGCAAGTATAATTAGATAAGCCAAAAGAGGATCTGAAAAGCAGCTAAGAAGCCTCAGAAGCTAAACTGCAAAAAGAATTTTAAATACATCAGTAGCAGGGTGCCTGCCAATCAAAGGCATCACTAAAGAACTGAGGTCCATCAGACTTCACTACACAGGAATGTCATGAAACTTCCCACATCTGAGCAATTCTTTTTAGATGACAAATCTGAGGAACTGTCACAGATTGTAATGTCACTAAAGGAGGCTTTGGAACAAATTGATAAAACTGAACTGATAAGTTACCAAGATCACATAGTATTCACTTAAAGTTCAGAATGTTACTCAAATGCAAAAGGTCCTCTTTTGTGGCCCAGTAACTCATTGAGAATTGGGAAACAGAGTACAAATAAATGGAGAGATGTAAATAGCAAGATCAAGGATCTTGGCAGGGACAGGTACTGTTGAACATATTCACAATAAACTGGAAAAAAAAGGATAAAACAGATGTTTCAAGTTATTCAAATAGTGAAAAAGCTGACTATGAAGAATTACAAAGTGATCTTAAAAAGTGAATGAGTAGGCAAAAAAATGGCAGACAAATTCAACGTTGATAAAAATTGGAAAACAATCTCAACTATACATATAAAATGATGGGGGTCTAAATTAGCTGTTACTGCTCAAGAAAGATCTTGGAGACATCATGGATGTCTGAAAACATCTAGTACGGTGGCAGTCAAAAGAAAGCTAACATGAGGAATCATTAGGAAAAGGTTTATATATAAGACGATATATATCATGACACTATATAAATCCATGTTATGGTCACACCTTGAATACCGCATGCAGTGCTGGTCAGACCATCTCCAAGACACATTAGAATTGAAAAAGGGACAAAGGGCAACAAAAATGATCAGGAGTATGGAACAACTTCCATATGAGGAGAGATTAGACGATTGGGACTGTTCATCTTAGAAACTATTCAGAGTGGATATGGTAGAGGTATATAAATTCATGAATGGTGTGGCAAAAGTGTTATTTATCCTTTCACATAACACAGGAACCAGGGGTCCTCCAATGACATTAAGAGGCAGCCGGCTTAAAACCAGCAAAACGAAATTCTTCCCCACACAGTTCAGTCAGCCCTAGGACTGTTGTGAAGGCCATATGTATAACTGGGTTAAAAAAATAATTAGATCAGTTCACGAAGCACAGGTCCATCAACAGCGATTAGCCAAGATCAGGGATGCACCTCCATGCTCTGGGTCTCCCTAGCTCTTTCACTGCCAGAAGCTAGGGCTGGACAATGGGGAATGAATCACTTTAAGTTGCCCTACTCTATTTATTCCCTCTGAAGCATTCAGAACTGCTCCGTTGTGAAGCAGAATAGTGGCTATTGGACCATTAGTCTGATCCCATTTGGGCCATTCTCCTTTTCTAAAACCCGATTTTATGTCAGAAAATAAATAGCTAGATCGTTTTTGACCTGCCTCAGTGGCAAGTGTAGTAATATGTCCCATATTAATCTCTGTATTGACACTAGCCCCATCCATCATTGCCAGGATGTACTAAAACTACCTTCATTGTGAGGCTAACATGTGGCCTTTAGTATAAATGCAGCTGATGAATTTTCTTCAAAGTTTAGGCAAGTGCATATCCTCAAAGTGCTGGCTTTACGGCTATTGTGCATTTTAACTAGATTTCCTGATACTTAATGTAGGTTTTCAAACAGGCCATTGTTTAGTTTGATAAAAGCCATTAGTTAACACTTTGAAAGGAAGATGACCTGTTTAGTACTGAGGTCTGTTTAGAATCTGGTGTTGGTCATCTTCCTTTCCAAGTGCTAACTAATGGTTCTTATCAGCATCTTATAACTATTCAGTCTTTAAGATGCTACTAGACTGTTTGTTGTTTTTTAATTTTTTCCTGTTACAGACTCACTCTGTTATCCCTCAAAAGTTTATATACTCACTGTCTTTTTTTTCTTCCTCCCCTTCATTTCTTTTCCTTCTCCCTGCCCCCTCCTTCCCTTATTTATTCTTGGATCTGGACGTCCCACTTCTTCAGATGACCAGAATGTTGGTTGTGCCCACGAAAGCTCATGATACCATCTATATGTTTTGTTAGTCTTTAAAATGCTACCAGACTATTTGTTGGTTTTTTTAAGTTTTTCTAGCAACAGTAAGTAGCTAAAAGTCCCTCACATGCACAAAAGGCAATTGCATTTGAGTGCCCAAGGGGCATAAGTATATTAACCTTTTGGTTAGCCAGGATTTTATACTATACTCCTGTGCTCTGGCATCAGTACCACAAAAGCTGCAGATCCTTTAAGGTTAGCAGCAGCTCCATAAGCAGTTAGTGTGAAAGTGAAATGAGCTTTGTGTTTAGGAGTGAAGAGAAGAGGGCCTGGCATTACGGGAGTTAACCAAAGCCTTTTGGCTCAGCTAGTCCCACCTCACTTTACTGGTAGCCAACGCCAGGCCTGGAGGCAGGATAAAAGGACGGGGCCTGGCCCAGTTAGCTGCTGACCAGTAAGAAGACCATAGTGTGGTTCTGCTGTCTGCAGGACAGGAACTAAAACTGTTTACTTGGCTGTGAAGTAAGCTTCCAACACCATCTCCTGGAACAAAAGGGGAAACCTGTGAGAACCCTAGCTAAGGGGAAAATCTAAACTCTTGGGCCATCCCCAAAGTCAAAGGACTACACTCATATAATGGGCTGGAGTTTCTAGGCCAGGGTACCAGTGGCAGGGGTCTGTACCCCTTTTCTGTTGGCTAATTCTGGGACCTAACCACTAGGCCACTCTGCTGCCAGGGAGACCTAGCCATAGAAGGACTTTCTATTTTCTTGTTTGAAGGCTGGAGATAGCTGCACACAAAAGGGGCAACTACAGAATTACTGTCATGGCACCATGAAATCATCATCTCATTACACATAGGAACCAGATGATGTTTTATTCCAAGCAAAAACAGTTTTTTGTTGGCAAAAAGGTCCACAGAGTAGTAAATATCCATACAACTGGCACTTCACCATGGAGTGAAAGGCAAAGGAGTGTTTCAAAACCAGAAATTTAACAGAAAAGAACTAAATTGGCTCTTCCAAAGGGGAGCAGAGACTAACCTCAGTCATACTCCAACCTGTTCTGAAAGTGTGAACAGAGAATTTGAACTACTGCATTTTCTGTTCAACCGAAGTCAATCCCAGCCAGCCACCTAGGTAAAGACACTCCCACTTAATGAGGTCAAAATGATATTCAGCGTTTGGTTCTTCAGACTCCTTATGTAATTTCCTTTGAGCATTTACACTGCATGTCTATTTTTGGCTACAGAAGGATAGCTGCATTGTGAAAGACAGTTACAGGGACAAATGAACAAGTTAGAAGTAACGGTAGAAGTGATCCATTCCCACAGGTCAGAAGAATGGCAAGACACCACCAGCTTTAATACTCAGCTTTGAAAGGATAGTCCTTGTGATTTCTGCACCTAAGGAAAAGAAAAAGAAGAAATGTTATTCTGAGATCACATGTTGGCATGGGGGCCTTTTTTTGGACAGAAAAGAAGGGTCTGAATGGTACACCAGTAGTCTGCACAGGCTTTAAACTCTATGGCTGTGTCTACACTGGGCCACTTATTCCCGGAAAAGCAGCCGCTTTTCCGGAATAAGCTGCGAGCTGTCTACACTGGCCCCTTGAATTTTCGGAAAAGCACTGACGATCTACTGTAAGAAATCAGCTGCTTTTCCGGAAAAACTATGCTGCTCCCGCTCGGGCAAAAGTCCTTTTTCTGGAAAACTGTTCCAGAAAAGGGCCAGTGTAGACAGCACAGTAGTCTTTTTCCGGAAAAGCGTCCATGGCCAATGTAGACGCGCTTTTCCGCAAAAAAGCCCCGATCGTCATTTTCGCGATCGGGGCTTTTTTGCGGAAAAGGGCTTTTCCGGAAAAGCATCCTGCCAATGTAGACGCTCTTTTTTCCGGAAATACTTATAACGGAAAACTGTTCCATTTTAAGCATTTCTGGAAATTCATGCCAGTGTAGATGTAGCAGTGTAGATGTAGCCCATTGGCCTCAGACCCTACCAGTTTATACACAAACTTCCCCAAGTTTGTATTTAATCATTAAGTCACAGGTAAGGCGATCTAATTGCTTTTTAGATTAAGTGTTTATGTTACGCTGTGTCATTGAAATGGGAATTTAGATTTTTCAATGATCAGTTTTGATATCTGGGCCATGACTCCTATAGAACTGCTAATACTTTATACTAAATACATCAACCTTTAAAATGGAATACCCCTAATGAGACTGTCTATATTTTAAAGATGGTGGAAAAAAAAAAATCTGGTGAAGAGATTAAATGAGTTTTCTATGACAAATAAGCTTGCCAGCCAGGCTCAGGTTTTGGGAATTTAATTCCTAAATCAAGTGTTCATTTCTTTAGATTTCTGTACTTTTCATTTAATACAGGCAAATGAAACATTGCTTTCTAAATTTGTTATTGTATTAGAATTCTATTCCAAAAAACTAGCACTCAGTTTTGAAAAATTAAGTTTATTTACATGATATAACTGTTCTTTAGAGGAGACATTAGTAATTAGGATGATCATATGGAAAGTGTGGAAAAAGTCAGGGACAGGGCCTTTGGGGTAATTGGCACGTATACAAGACAGCTCAAAAGTATCATGGCGGTCCCTATAATAAGTGGAACATCTGGTCTCCATATTAGTAACAATCTGAGCCATTTTAAATTTACCCAAGAAAAAACCAAAAATCTATTGTTTAGGCTTAAACAACCTTGTTCAGAGCTCCAACACTTTACTTGAAATGGGTTTATTATACATTTAGGACAACATCCTTTAACACACAGCTCCAGAAATCATTTCAGAGTGTGACAGAGAGAGGGGGGGGGGGGGGGGGGGGGGGAAAAAGTACTCTAGGCAATCCCAGAATTGCATAAAGTCTGAGACTTCCCACTCCAGAAATAGGCTGTTTCCTTTCCCCCCCAACTAAACAGAATCCCACACAAAAACCCAGCAACAGATAATCACAACTGCCTGCTTTCCTCATGTCTATCAGGCCAAAAGGAAAAAAGATCATTTGAAACATCATGATTAGTAAGGACAAGTTCATGCACAGCGAATTAGGAATGCCAATCTATTTGGGTGGAACAATACATGTCACTGGTTTCATATGACAGCTGTTAAAAATCTATTTTAAATTATTTCATTTTATAAGGTGAAGTTGATCAAGGTACCTCAAGTTATAGGACTTTCAATGGCCATTTAAACAACAAGAATTCCTGTGGCATCTTAGACACTAACAGATTTATTGGCGCATAAGCCTTCGTGGGCAGATGACGAAGTGGGTCTTTGCCCATGAAAGCTCATGCTCCAATAAATGTTAGTCTAAGGTGCCACAGGACTTCTCGTTGTTTATGCAGATTCAGACTAACACGGCTACACCTGTGATACTAATGGCCATTTAATTCCTTAATTCTCCATTGGCATTAAGTGGTTAGCAAGCTAAACTCCAGAGAGGTGGATATCTCTACTGACAAAGCGTGAGGCAGATAGTTAAAAGGTTCTACCAGTATCACAGAAAATCCCATATTAGAGCTAGGATTTGAAATAGATAGTAAGAACTTCTGTGTTCAGGCTCTTTCTTCTTGAAAAATATGAGAGTTTAAATCAAGCATAGGCATTAAAATTAAAACCACATATTTATATCTATGAAGATGTTAAAAACCTTCCCAAAAATTATTTCTGGAGAGAACTGTATGCCAGATAGATCTTAGACAAATTTCAGTTTGCAGGGTTAAAAACAAACAAACATGCATTCACAATTTCACCCAAACCAGTACCGGTAAATTGAAATAATTCCTGGATATTTTTGAAAGCCATCTGTATAGAATACTTAGCATTCAGTGACTTCAAACATTGTCACTTACATGGTGAATGCACAGGCTCTCCAGTTCCTATTAAAGGTGAGGATGGTTTCCATCTCCTCTTTAGTCAATTCAAAATCAAACACCTGACAAGAGAAAGCTTTCAATTAGCTTTTCAAGCAGTGTAGTCAAGACATAGGTGATCAGAGATTCACAAGACTGAACGAAAAGCTTCATAAACACTTTCAACTGAACCTGAAAAATCAGTGCTGGTTTAAAGCAAGGAATGGTTTGTATTACTAAAGTATTTCCCTTTGGTCAGCTGCAGCCTATTGGCAGAGAAAGGTATAAGCTGAAATGACAGACATGTGAGCTATAATGAAAGCTTTTGTAAACTGTTATACAAACAGACAATTAGCTATACTTTGACCCTGTACATTTTGTTTGTCAGCAAACTACTCTGATTGTGTGTAATATGTTTTACGGGCCTGTTTCGAACACAACATTTGAAAACTTCAGCATTCCAATTAAATACAATGTGTGTTCTCACAACTTGTTTAACATGAATAGTTAAATTTAACATACAATCAAAGTATTTTAATTCACAGGTAATTCAACAGTGTGCCACTGAATTAAGAACAATCATATGGTAAAATGTACAATCAGTTTGTGTATATAGGGGATATTAGGGACTGGATCTGAGCAGAGGAAAGTGATTTTCTTGACACTGCTTTGTATACAGTTTTTGTGCACATAATTCCACTCAAGTATTAGGCAAGCTTTGCTTGCCAGCTCAGCACACAAGAGAAGGGAAACACTACCTAGGTAGGGCCCTGAACAGTCATTTTCTGTATTTATTTTTCCCCTTAATTCAGAGTGTAAGTTTAACCTTCAGTATACTGTATGTGAAGAGTACTAAAAAACCTTCTACCTCTTTATTTGAGGGTAACCTGGGAAGAGTGAAAAAGCATAGCTACTTTCCACATAGGGAGTTTGGACTCCACCTAGTTACTCCGATTCAAAGCCAGCACGAATGATGTTTGGAATCTTACCTTAAAGTTCTCTTTGATACAAAGTGGTGTAATGGACTTAGGAATCACAATCACATTTCTCTGGATATGAAACTGATCAAAACCTGCATAAGCAGATCAGCAGTGTTACTTATAAGTCATTCATCACCAGTAAGAGACAGAACCTTTCTGCCCTAAACAAATAGTACTATTAGAGCTAAGATTCAATATACACTTATATACGTCTACACAGCAACTTTATTTCGAAATAACTAGCGTTATTTCAAAATAACTTAGTTCGCTTCTACATAGCAGGCAGTTATTTCAAAATAATACTGAAATACTGTCAAGCTGGAGGACTTCTTACTCCGACTCCTGTAATCCTCACTGTACGAGGAGTAACGGAAGTCGGAGGAAGAGTGCTCTATTTCGAAATAAGTGCTATGTGGATGCTCCCAATTTTGAAATAAGCTATTTGAAATAAGATACACAATTGACATAGCTCATTTGCATAGCTTATTTCGAGTTAAGCCCTGCTGTGTAGACACACCCTAAGACACTGTTCATCAGAACCACTCTATTCCAAAAGAACCTCTTTTCATCACTGCAATACTTTAGATCAAGCTGACTTTTAGGCTACGTCTAGACTACAAAGAAAAGTTGGGAAAAGATACGCAAGTTGCAAACCATAATTTGCATATCTTTTCCCACTTTTCTTTCGAAAGTGGCTTTTCCGAAATTTGATATGTCTACACGGCACCAAATTTCAGAAAAACCTGCTCTTTTGAGCCATCCCTTCTTCATGAAGTTTATAGGGATGGTGAAAGAACACATCTGCTTTTCTGAATTTTTTTCAGAAAAGCGGACATGTTCCTTGGATGCGGCATTGCTTTTCTGGGATACCTCCAGTATCCCAGTAAAGTGCTGCAGTCTAGACGTAGCCTTACTGAACAGCAATGAGTTGTACAGTGATGGCCAGGTGAAAGCTGGATGTCTTCCTTTCCTCTATTATCCACCTAACCTTGTGATCATTAATACCTTACCTTTACAAAGAGTTTTTAAAAACCAAGTCAGATTGCAGAGTTTACACAAGATTAGAATACTGGAACACGGGGACACATTATAAAAGAAGCAGCATATACCATGCAGAAACCTGACTTTGCTAGGCACAGGTACCTGAGCTGGGGTTTTGTTGTGCTTGGCTGCAATCTCCTTAATCTTGGCGTCATCCAAGAGAGAGGGGTCCTCTGGTTTAGCCCTGTGAAAACAAGAGAGAAAGTTAATGGCGGGAAGTTCTACATACTAACAGAAACATGATCCATTACAACGGCGTTATTTGGTCCAACTTGCCTCAAAGTTTCAAGTTTAACATTCACATTGTCTATCAGGCAAGTTAGATTGCCAAGCTCTCTTACCACGGCCTGTCAGGAGAGCCTAGAGGACTGTATGCAGTCACAGAGATTCCTTTGGATTGGCAATACTTAATCAGCTTCTCCTGGGTAAGGTATGGATGGCACTCAATCTGCAAGCACAAGGACATAGATCTACTCAGACTGCACTAATGCTGCTGTGTTTCAGGGATCACTTCTTATTCCACTTACAGAAAATATTGTTGGTAAGTTGGCAAGTTGCGACAAATTGTGAACCCAGTGCCTATTGTTAAGCAACTTTTAGTTGTTCAATATCTTTATGAAATTTTGTTTTGCTTTTGTGTTTTATCTGTTGCATTTCAGTTACTATAGGATCTTGCAAGGCAGGAGCATGGGAAAACTATACCCCTACGTTTTAATTATCAACTTTGTTCTGGAAAGATTTACAAAATAATCAGCTGCAGAATTTGATAGAGGTCTATAAAATCATGACTGGTGTGGAAAAAGTGAATAAGGAAAAATTTACTTATTTCCCACAATATAAGAATTAGGGGTCACCAAATGATATTAATAGGCAGCAGATTTAAAACAAACAAAAGGAAGTTTTTCTTCACTCAGCATACAATCAACCTGTGGAACTCCTTGCCAGAGGACGTGATGAAGACTAGGACTTTAACAAAGGTCAAAAAAGAGATAGATTCATGGAGGTTTTGTCATCAATAGGTATTAGCCAGGATGGGTAGGAATGATGTTCCTAGCCTCTATTTGTCTGTAAATGGGTGACAGGAGAGGGATCATGTGAGGATTACCTGTTGTGTTCCCTCCCTCTGGGGCATCTGGTATTGGCCACTGTTGGCCGACAGGATACTGGGCTGGATGGACCTTCGGTTTGACCCAGCATGGCCATTCTTATGTAGAATTATGCAACTGAAGCAGTACAATAAAGTTGATATCCAAAAGAATAGCATAATGTCAGAGTAATCTAGTTGAAGTGAAATTTAAATGAGAAGAAAGAGACCTACTCATTTGAAGGTTTATTGATTAGCCTCCCTAATTAGAGAGACAGGTGTTTTGGAAACTACTGTAGCATGCATACTATGAATTGTAGTGTTCCAGATCAATACGTTATCAAAATTATCTTACATTATTCTAAGGGGTAAGATACCTTTCAGTCAATTTATAAAGGAATTTTTGGTCCTGCTACTGCTGTACATAAGTGCTCTTGTTGAAAGTAACCCTGCCCATCCAACATTTAAATACTGAACCAAATTTTACACGTTGCTTTGTCCACCATGGAATCTCTTTTCTAGACAATGCATGTATGTGTATCTGCCATTCATTTTAAATGGGATCATCATCTGCACATCAGGCAGACTGGAGAAAGGACTGCAGGCTCCTTAATGTTGGATCCACATTCTGCTAATTACTGCAGTAGAACTATAGTTATCCCAATATCATGAGTAGGGCCCTGCTACATTTTCAGTCCATTTTGGTCAATTTTGCAATCATAGTGTTTAAAAAGTTTAAGTTTTATCATGATTTCAGATATTTAAATTGGAAATTTCACAGTGTTACTACTGTAAGGGTCCTGACCCTGGGGGTGTCAGAAGGCTATTGTAGGAGGGCTTTGTGGTGCTGCTACCCTTACTTCTGTGCTGCCGGTGGTAGTAGTGTTGCCTTCAGAGCTGGGCAGTTGAAGAACAGTGGGATCCCAGCTCTGAAGGCGGAGCGGTTGTCAGCAGCAGCACAGAAATAAGGGTGCCATGATATGGTATTGCCACCTTTACTTTTGGGCTGCTGCTGGTGGGATGTTGCTTTCAGAGCTGGATGGCCAGCCAAAAGCCACTATCCTCTGGCTGCCCTGCTCTGAAGGTAGCACCGAAGAGTAGCGATACCACAGCCCCCCTAAAATAACTTTGTGACTCACCTGTAACTCCCTATTAGTTCAGGACACTCAACTGGAGATACAATGGTCTCCTCTGGTAAGTCTGGATAGTACAAGATAAAGGCACAGGGGGAAACCAGATTTCATGGTTGTGAATTTCTTAGGGCCCTGTGTCATGGGGCATTGGCTCAGTTTGGACATTTGAGGCTTTGGACAACTGAAGGAATTTTCAGGGTACCTACACAGTGGTGACTTTGAGTTAAAGAAAAAAAACCTTCCATCAAAGACCAACATTAGTGCTTGCCCATTACTTTTTTACAATGAAAAATTTGAATTAAAAAAAAAAAATCCATATTCTCTTTGATTAATTCTTAAATAATTTTACTTAATTGGTAAGACATACTTTCAACACCCATAGGAAAGAGGCAAATCTTGATGATGAATAATTACTGTTGGTAACAAGATGCAAGAATGGGGTGCAAATTTTATTCTATATTTCACTTAGGTATTAAAGTAATACTCCCTTTTGTTCCTTTGATCATTAAACCATGCTACCAAAGAGAGGTGATAACCTCAATCTACTTATTTTGCATTTGAAATTTTAGAAACAGACTAGCCAGGAAATTTGGTTATTTTCCCCTACCCCCTGCGCCATTACTTACCCCCTCCTGCATTTACTGTAACTGTTGCTAGTAACAAAAGTGTAGGTGAGATGTTTCAGTTATAAAATGTGTATTCTCTCACTTAGGGCTTAAGCCTAGCAACCTCCTCTGAAGTCAATGGGAATGGAAGGTGCTCAGTTGCTTGGAGAATGGTGCTCTTAGTTTTCTCCAGGGTAGTCTACATGGCAGTAGTGTGGACTAAAGAGGTGTGAACTGTACCATTCAGTGCTTTTCATCTGTACACCACTAAGAGCTATGCATTTATTAACATCTACTGCTTCAAGTGGCCCTTCAGAATTCTACAAGAACTGTTAATACATCCTCTGCCTGCTCTATTTGCCCACTCCCTACCTCCCCGCTGTACAAGAGTTGACATGATCAGATCCTCTTGATCCCCGACACATTAACCTGAAGCTATTAAAGCAGCTTACCTGATTGTTGGCAGGCTTGTATTTTAACCCAGGCTTGTTCAAAAGTCTCTCAATCTGTTCATGGTTAAAGTTGGAGATTCCAATGGCTTTCACCAGACCTGCATCCACCAGCTCTTCCATAGCCTAAGGGGACAAGAGAATCTGAGTCGATGTAACCAAATACACAAAGCAGGATCTGAAAAAGGCATTCTTGCTGCTAGCATAGTTCATTTCTTTGACAATAATCAGTGATAGGACTCTAGTGGACTTGTCACATATATTCTGGAGTCCACCAGGGAAAAGGGATGCATAGAGGAATGCTTTTCAGACTTGTCTGAGATGTCTTTGCTGGATTTGAGAGCTTTTATGCATTTTTATTAATCATAAGCATGAGAGTTAATAATTACCTGTGTCAAACAGTCCATTATTTGGCCAGCATTGAATTATCCTCAAGACTGTGGGTAGTACATGAAACCTACAATTCTCCTTTTAGTTCTGCAAATAGGCAGAGCTGTCAATTTTCACAAATGTTAGAATTTCAGTGAATTTACTGTGACAGTCCTCATACCGTGTGTGATTGTGAGTATTCTAGAAAAGAAGCTTTGACCTGAATTTTCAGTTTGAATCTATATGAACTGAAATTTTACAAAGATTGAGGGGTAGCCGTGTTAGTCTGTAATTTTAAAAATGAGTAGTCCTGTTGCACCTTAAAGACTAACAAATACGTATACATATATAGTATCATGAACTATCATGCACAAAACCCATTTCTTCAGATGAAATTTCCTGTGATCTACGTTATCCACGGAACAAAAATATCAGACTTATATAGAAGTACAAATTTTGGCATATTTACATAGAACTGTAAGTGATCTGCAAAGCAAAAATTAAAGTATTTACAAATACTTTCGAATAAATATAAAGTGTATGTGTGTGTGTGAGAGAGAGAGATTTATATCACCAAAAGACCAACCTCCCAAGTGTCCAGACAATCTGTGTCACTGGGTATGACCATGCCTTTTTCATCTGCAGGAAACAGCTGCTCTCCAGCCTGTCAATACAAAGCAGAAAGGCTGAAACATTCTCTGTTGAATTTTTTGCTGAAAGACTAGAATACCTGGGTAAACAAACTGAACTCAGATTCTGTATAGCAGCTTGAACTTTTAGGGCTTTTACTCAGGGGCAGCCCGTGGTTATAGGCGGACTCGGCCACCACCTAGGGTGCTGCCGCCCGGGGCACCCGATGATGACATCACGGGGGCGCCCGCCAATGACGTCAGTCCATTGACTGCCCTGCAGGCGGGGGCGCCGATCGCGCGTTCCACCTGGGGCGCCAGCTGCTGCAGCTGGCCTCAAGCCGCTCCTGTTTCTACTTCTATTTAAGTACTTCCCTTATTCATTCTGGCATGGCCTCCCTCCCTCATGCTATATATTCCTGCCAGAAAATCCCACCCAGGAACTATGGTTAATTCTGTGGCTAGTCTGCAGTCCACTTATAGATCCAGCAAAATAAAACAATGACCCACCATAGGACAACAGATCTATAACTCAGACTTACTTATCTATGGGAGCAGCATGTAGAATTTTTACACATGTACATAATGGACATTCCTTTATTAACCTGGTTTTATATTTGACTACATCTGTTGCATGAGTGATGGTGTGCAGTTGCGGGCCTTTGGTAGGAGACTAGGTATAGGTTTCAGGAAATGGGAACAAGACAATGCAAAAGACTGAGTTTAAGTTACAGTCTATGCTCTCGCTATTATTAAAAGCTCCTAGACTCCTTTACAGCCTGTCTGCAGAACAGTGACACCTGACCAGCCTTGTTTCATCTGCTTTGTCCTCACCAAAAAACAGTTAAAAGATATTGGAGAGTGCATTTGGGAGTTGCACAGCATACCGAGGGCAGGTATTTTTTAATCAGGAAGAGCCAAGACAGGAGAGTCAAAGTGAGACATCAGCACAGTTTCAACTACATCTTTAACCAGCATGTGGGCTTTATAATCACAGTTGCCACTTGCAAATTCCAAGGGTTATGGAACAACAGGGGCTGTTATGGGCAGATGGTAACTAGAAGTTTGTACTGTGCTTCTGGACTCCAAGGGCAGGGGTTGGGCATGAGAGAGAAGCTCATTTCACTGCCAGCAACAAAGAAAAACTGGCATAGGGTTAAGAAGCATATATAAAAACATTCCAGAAAGAGGAAGACAAGCCATATGTCAGCGTGCAGTCAAGTATATATATTTGTACAGAAGGAGTTGGGAGTCAAAGAGTTAAAGGTATAAAGTGCCCTGCCATGTGGGAGACCTGGATTGGATCCCAGATTCATCTCTCTTTGGATCCACAGGGGGCAGGGAATGTGGTAGAAGCAGCATGCCCTGCTTCAGGGACAAAAGCCTTGATCATGCACCCATATTGCAAAGCTGAATACACAGTAGGGTTGTGAAAGGTTACCCAGTAGCATCACCCATTAAGGGTGATGCTTACTGGTTCAGGTTAACCCACGGTGGGACACCGGAGCAACCTCTGTTCGTGAAGAGACTGGGTCCTCCCCCCATAGGCAGGAGCTGCTCTGTCTGGGCTGGAGAAGCCCCTGCCTGTGGTGGTGGGTTGGGCAACTCCAGCCTGGCCTTGGCAGGTGAGGAGGGGGGCTCCATCCACCCAGTGGGGCTGGACCGGGCCCTGGCCTACCTGCACACCCTTTAAGTGGTTAACCGGTTAAAACACTGTTTAACTAGTTAACTTATTAAATGGGATTTTACATCCCTAATACATAGAAATAAAGAGTGATGCTGAGATACCCTTAAGGAGGACTGAGCTGTCTACAGGGTAAGAGGTTTGGGGCTGTAATGGGATAGTTTACCACGAGGATGGTGCATCTCCAGAATCTACCAGGAAGAAACAGAAGTGTTAGATATTACAGTACCTTAAATCCTAAAGGCCAGTGAATGAGATACAGATCCAGGTAATTCAGTTTCAGTGCATCAAGGGTAGTCTGGCATGCACCTTTCACCAGCGCTTTCTCATGGAATGTGGACCAAAGCTACAAAAGGGAAACCAAGCAAGGCAAATTCTCTTACAAAAGTCTCCCAAGCAGGACAAAGTCATATCACAGCTACAGGAGGCAGGTTTGGGAATCTTATTAACCCCATTCACAAGGCTCACTCCGTGAGCACAGACAGAGAGAAGATTTTTGGATGCTGGTATTTTTCGTAGCAGTTTACTGACAAAACTGGGTTCTGACTCATTCACATTTCACTGGTTATGGCTCCAATAAGGAGCCACTTATTGCAAGATACAGTATTTGGAAAGGGAAAACTAAGGTCTACAGGGTAAGGAAGCTTTTTAGCCATTTGTGTCCAGAAGCAGGGAGATAGGAGGAACCTCCTGCATGAGTGTGGCTAGCTAAAGTCGTTACTAGGGATATAAACAGTTAGTTACCTAGTAAGCTTAAGCTTACCGAATAGGTAACTGGGCTAGGTGGCAGGAACCCAGACAGGGCCGCAGAGAGACCAGTGGCAGCTCTGGCCCCAGCCACACCGGCAGCTCTGCCCCAGCCCTGCGTTGGGCAGGGTCAGGTGGCACCTTGGCCATGCCAGCTGTGTCCGCAGCCCTGGCTTTGAGAGGGAAAGTGGGACCCCGGCTCCATCATCCCTGGCCCTGCCACACCCTGGGCAGGGGGCTGCTCCAGCCTGGCTGGGCCCACCCTGCTGCAGGATCATGGTTAAAAACTGGTTAAATGAAGTGAACTGTTTAACCCTGGTTTTACATCCCTAACCGTTACAAGATAGCCAGCTCCTAACCCCTGTGGGGCTAGAGCAGGCCTCTGTCTGTGGCAGACTGTGGGCAGGGGCTGTTCCTGGGTACTAGTTAGCCAGTTACCTGTTCACATCACATTTGAACAGGGTGAGAGTTCCCTAGGTGTCTATGGGCACGTCTACACTATACTGTTATTTCGAAACAACAAGGTGAGCATCCACATAGCAAGCCCGTTATTTTGAAATAACAGGTTTCTTATTCTGGAATAATAAACCCTCACTTCACAAGGAATAATGCCTATTTTGAAATTGCGTTAGCGTTGATGCTCCACTGCTGCTATTTCAAAATAGCTCCTCCCCCAGGCCATTCAATGTAATTACTCCCCAGTGCTTCCTGGGGCTCTAAATCGATGTAGTGCAGCCACATTAGAGGCTTTCCTGTAGTGTGGACACGCTATTTCAAAATAGTTATTTTAGGAGTTACTATTTTGAAATACCCTTGTAGTGTAGACATAGTCTATGTTTCTGCCTCTGGGCATGCACACTGCTGGCATCTTCCCCTCACAGGCATCTGGATGCCTTTCTCTCACCAAGCTCCAAAGCTACGCACAAGTTGGGGGAAGACAGCTATCTGCTTCCCTAAGGGTATGTCTATACTTGCACCCTAGTTTGAACTAGGGATGCAAATGCAGGCATTCGAAATAGTCAATGAAGCGGGGATTTAAATATCCCATGCTTCATTAGCATGATCTCGCCGGCATGTTACTCCGAATGCCGGCTGTCTCAAAAGTGATAGTGCGCGCCAGACGTTAGTTTGAACCAAACCCCTTGGTTCGAACTAATGTTACTCCTCATTTTTTGAGGAGTGTTGAAAGAGCACTTTTTCTGAAATTTGGCACTGTGTAGACGCGCCAAATTTCAGAAAAGCCTCTTTCGACATTAAAGCGGAAAAAGATATGCAAATTGTGTACTGCAAATTGCGTTTCTTTTTCCAACTTACCATTGTAGTGTAGACCTAGCCTTAGGAAGCTATTCCACTCTGGATAAATAATGGAAAAGGGATTGGAGTAGAAGGACTGGACCCTGGATCTCCCAAATGGGAATCCCAATGAAAAGGCTACTGCATTATTCTTTTGTGCACACACAAAAATTCCATAATTCAGTGGTTAGCCCACCTGCCTGAGCAGTGGAAAACTCCAGTCCAAATCCTCTCTTCTCCTCTGTCTGTGGGGAGAACTGATCCTGGGTCTTCTATAGCTTCAGTGAGTGCTGTAGCCACTGGACTGGAGATCACACAACAGACAGCACCACCACTGTGTGCAGTGTCAGGCACTAGGGCTGCAAAAGGTTAGCCTAATACCAACTGGTTAACCAGTTAACTGGACCTTAACCATAATCCAGCAGCCCGCCAGCCATGCCAAGTTGGAACAGCCCTGGCAGCCTCTGACCAATGGGACCCCAACCCCACAGCCCTATCAGAACAGCAGCCAAGTACTAGGGATGTAAACGTGTGAGCGTTTAAAAAGTTAACCGATAAGCATGAGCAGGGCACGGGAGCAGGGCAGCAGGCGGGAGCCGGTGCACGCTGGGAGCCAACTTGAAAGCCGGCTTCCAGCACACACCAGCTCCCAAGGAGCTCGCTACGCTGTGGGCTCAGCAGTATAAGCTTAATATTGCAGAGCCTGCACCGTGTAACTGCTAAGATTTTTTTCTAACAGCTATGTGGTCACCTAATTAACCACTTTTTAACATCCCTATCCTGCACCGGCTATTCGGTCAACCAGTTAAATGATAACAGTAATCGCGTAACCAGTTTTAACAGGTATTTACTTCCCTATAAGGCCCCCACCTAACTCATTCTCACAAAAAGCCATTCAACTGGCTAAGCTGCTTGGCTGTGAGGCTACGTCTACACTGCAACACTATTGTGGGATACCCGAGTATCCTGAAATAGCTATCCTGTGTCTTCACAGCAAGCCTGTTATTTCAAAATATAATGGCTCGCTATTCTGATGTCCCTGTAAACCTCATTTCAGGAGGAGCAAGGGATGTTTTGGAACAGCAGGTTATTTTGAAATTTGGTGCTGTGTAGACAGCACCAAAGTCTAAAATAAGCTATTTCAAAATAAGATTGAAATAAGATATGCAATTTGCGTAGCATAAATTGTGTATCTTATTTTGAGCTATGGCGCAGTGTAGACACACCCCAGGAGAGCAGTTCCCATTTGTCAATCACTAGCAAAGACAGGAGCCTATTTCAGAGAGCAAGGCAGGGCTTAGCATACACATCTCTCCAACCCCATCTCCCATGGGCTAGATTAGGCAGCTCCCCACCTAGTGTGCTGGCTTTTGTGAATCGCATGCTTGGGTGTCGGTCTCATTGTACAGGAGCCTCAGCACTTCACTCAGGCTTTGTGAATTGCAGTGTGTTCCTCCTGATTTTCTACTTGCCTGAAAGTTAAGTGTTGCAACACTGGAATACCTTTCGAACACTGGCCACAGCCTCAGCAGGCCACAACCTGGTCCTCCTTCCAGCAGCAGAAATGGGAGACCCAAGTGGTAGCTCGCAGCATTTCCCTCTCGCTCTGGAAGTTACACTGTAAATGGGGGGCATCTTGTAGCCCCTAATGCCCATCCATGATTTGAGGACTTTAGTAACTTAGCTGAGGGGTTGATAGCTTCCTCAGGCCAGCAGGCAAGCTGTGTGGGGGTGCCCAGCTTCGCACCCCAGAAAGGAACAGGGATTTGGGCTGAAGGGGCAGGGCCAGGCAAGCCAGCCCTTAGTACCCCCTGGACCACAGCATTCCCCCCTCCCACCCCCCAAGAGCTGTGCAGAGCATGGTGCGGTGCTCTGGTGATGATTTAAAAGGCCCCCAGGGCTCCAGTCACTGACCCCGGTCTTTGGGCCACTACCTCATTCGTCCCCCATCAGCAGGCCTGAACTCAGCTAAGTAGTAGGGGTCTATTACAAGAGTGGGTGAGTGAGGTTCTGTGAGCAGGCTGTCAGACTAGATGACCATTATGGTCCCTTCTGGCCATAAAGTCTAGGAATGCTTAAGTCCAGCTCTAGGTTCTACATTGTAAGACCAGCATGCTGGGCTCAATCACTAAAAGGGCACAGTATTTCCAACTCCACTGCTGTCATGTTCACTAGAGAAGAGCCACTCCAACCAGGAGAGAATCCAAGATGCCTTTTATCCTTCCCTGTGCCTGCCCTTTTGTACCCATGCCATGTGAACACGTGAAGCAGGAAATGCAAATTAAGGGTGAAATGTACAAGGTCTTGAATTGCTTTATCCCAGAGTCAACTGGGAGTGAAGTGTTTGTTCTTCCTCCGACACACTCGGGGGACACGGAATCTGCCTCATGATTTTGGTTCTTCTTGCCAGATCCATACCTTACTGACGATAAAGAGGTCCTCTCGTTTCACAACCCCTTCTTTGATTTTCTGCTGGATCCCCTCCCCTACTTCATTCTCATTTTCATACACATAGGCACAGTCGATGTGGCGGTATCCAATATCAATGGCAGCCATCACTGCATCCTTTACTTTCCCTGGTGGAGACTAAGAATAATAAATAAATAAATAAAAAACCCAATGCATGGGCACTGCAAAATATCCCATTTCCTAGGTGGCTAGAGGCTCAGAAAACCCCCAATACTTTATTGTTGTGGTTGCAAGTGCCCAGATCCCTGGGAGGTGTAGAGCATGGAAGAAATAAAGTGCCTCTCTGAGGTTGCCTGGTAAATGTTATCATCATTGACTATACACAACAATGCCTATAAGAATCCATCCTTCACCTCACATGCATCACTTAGCAAAATAAAGCTGTTTCTCACCATGACCCTGCTCTGAAGAGCTGTCAAGGAGTGATCTCTGTGTGAGTGGGCTCTTTAGCCACACCCTTCAACTAGTCCTAGGAAAAGAGCTATCTTGGGAACAAACGTCCCAGCTGAGCATATGGGAAGCAATACAGTGCATTGGGAAAGGCAAGGGACAGAGAATCAGGTAACTTAAGTTCTGTGTGATGCTTGGCGGACTTGACTTCTGTCCCTCAGTGTCCCCATCTGTAAAGTGAGGATACCAGTAATAATCTTTTTGGTAAAAGTTTCTCAGCTTGACAGACAAGTGCTATTGAAGAGCTACGTATTAAAGATCAGAAAGGGAAGCGTCATACAAAAGGGGAGGCTGGGGAAATTCAGAAGCTTCCTGACCATTGAAAGACTGGAAGCACTACTTTGAAAAGAGAATAGGTGGCCTGAAGTAATGTGGCAGATGTACAGATTGCAGAGGGAAGATTTCAAATGTTCTTTAAAATGCTAACAACAACAAAAAAAGAGCTTTTCTAGAGAGGGTTCTCAGAACTAGCCTCTATTCTTCGGAATGCACTCAGCTCAAGGTACAGCCAGGGAGTCACTTAAGTACCAATGACCAGCCCTCTTGTCTTGAATCCCTGCACTTGGGCATGGCAGTTGAGATTAGTCTTCTCCAGGGAAGTGTTAAGCATTTCCCCCACCAGCCATGGTGATCTATTTGCAAATCAGGAACTTGTGCCTCAGGGCACATGGCTAGACAACAAGATGTCAGTGGACATCTTGCTATGAACCAATATTAGATTTCAGAGTCTGCAGTGTGCATTAGACAAAAGAATTAGGAGAACACTTTGCTCAAGGAAAAAAAAACCTGGACAAGTATTACATAAACCCAACTGATGCTCAAAAGTTGCTTGAAATACTGAGTTTGCTTAAAACACTAGCTTGCTGCTCTCAAAAGGTAAAAATATGCAGATCCTGGATTTCAAGCGATGCTATGGTATATCCTGCCCCCCTGGCGCTTGAATAAGGAGCAGGAGCAGTATGTGATCCTCAGCCAGTAAGAGAGGAGAAAGACATAAGGAAATTTACTTGAACACACAGCGGACAATATGACATACTGTTCTGCAAGTCAACTATTGTATTCTACTGTAGCATGCTGTTTGAAATAGCATTTTGCAGCATCATATGACACATTATTCAGCTTTGCAGAACCACATAATAATGTGATTGTAGAGCTCTGTTGTAAAAATAGTACTATATAAAATACCTACAAGTCTGTGTGGAATACAGAAGGGCATCACAGACAGAAAGCACTGGTAAAGTCAATGACATTTTAGCAAAATCCTTAGTGACAAATTTGCCACATCTCTAATATCTCCAGTCCTGCTTTGTGCTTTAGTAGGCCTTTCCAAGAGAGACATTCATCCTTTCAACACCCTGTAAAGTAGGTCAGATGAAAAAGGAAGGCATAAACGCTTTCCTCAAAGTCACACTCAAATCTGAAGTCTGAATTAGGAACAGAACCCAGAAATCTAAACTCCTGGCTGTATTAACTAAAATCACAGTTCTTGCTGTTTCTTCCCCTTCCCCCTCTGGAAACAGTATGGGTTGCTATTTATGAAGCACCAGCCATACACAGTACAATGTACAATATACACAGTCCCTGCCCTGAATTTTCTAGAAACTACCCTTCTACTTTCACCTTTAAAGAGATACTGACAAATATCATGATGCTCAAAAATGATACATTTTAAAAATAAGTCATAAAAAAATCTAAGGCCAATAGAAAACTTTTTAAAGTTGTTTTAAACAAAAAAAGTTCTCCTGCAGCCTCTGAAACCCACACATTGCAGAAGAGCCTAAAAGTGAAACTGACTTCATTAGCTTGCAACCGATTTTCATCCAACCAGCCAGAAGTGCTAAAAAGGAAACTTAAGCAATGAGAAGGAAATTGAGTGTTTAAAAGGCTCTCTTTTTTAAACAGGGTGAGCTAAGAGGCAAAGAAACCGGGCCAGGATACGCTATTTTTAAGTGTGCCTCTTTAAATAGGTCAGCCAATTTCCTAGACCAATTTTGGGAGTGCAAGAAGCCTTTACACTCCTTCTCCCAGCAGCCGCGGTAAAACGCATGGATTTAACACGGTGGCCATGCGCCCAACAACTTTGAATAGCCAGTCTCAGAGACAGCCAGGGCTGTGGCGCGGAGGTTATATAATGCCCGAGAGCCATTCAGGGGGGTGGCACAGACTGCAGACAGACCCCCGCCCCCATTGCATCTCAAGCCCTGCAGACGCATCACGGGGCCGGAGGCTTTTCATGGGGGGAAGGGGGGTTGCCACAAGCAACCCAGTTCTTATGCTTAGTCCCTGAGAAGCTCCCCATTGCTCAGGAGGAGCTTGGGGGGCGGGGTGGGGGGCGCTGCCTGCCCTGGGGACGCCACACACAGAGGCGGGCCGCTGGAGGCGCGCACTTTGCAAAGGGAGGGGACCACCTGCAAACAGAGCAGCAGTTCCACACACAGCGATGCAAGATCCAAAGGCGCGGGCGCTGCTGGCCGCTTGGTCCCATGCACGAGAGCCCGCCGCCTGCAATTGCTCTACCTTCCAGGTGCCCAGCCCCAGGATGGGCATCTTGGCCTTCGTGTTCAGCTCCACGTAGCTCGCCATGACTCTGCAGCTCCTCCACCTCCCCCTGAATCGCGGCCCGGGGAGAAAAAGGAGCCGCCACCCCCACTTTAATAGAGCCAGGCTCCGCCCCGGCAGCTGGTCTCCGGGTAGCAGCGGCGGGCGGGGAAAGCGCAACTGGGAACAGAGCAGCAGCAGCAGCTGCCTCTCTCCTCTGCCTCCAGCAAGAGCAGCCCACTCTGTGCGCGGCGCAGTGCTCGCTGGCCGGGCAGGTTGTGGGCATGTGTCTTCGTGCAGCATTCACTGCAAGTGCTGCCCAGACCTTGCCTAAATTGCCTGCAGCCTCCTTACTGTTGCATGCTCCAGCTCCCCGGTTGGGATTTTCCGCGGAGTGATCCAGAGTAGCTTGCAGATTCCTCCCGCCCCCAGTTCACTCAGGCCTCCCTGCCAGACGGAGGAGGCTACTTTCTGCTGAGGACTGCAAAAGCCCACGTAGTGTGTGACTCCCCTTTCCATTCTGGACGGCAAAGATCCACGCGGAGCCATCTACAAAACGTTGGGTGGGATCAGAAGTGAGCACACGCTAGTCCTTCAGCACCACTGAGGAAATTTGGCTGTGTCTACATTGGCAAGATTTGGCTGTGTCTACATTGGCAAAATCTTGCCACCTGTCTACACTGGCCGCGAGTACTTGCGCAAGAACACTGACGTTCTAATGTATAAAATCAGTGCTTCTTAAGAATACTCTGACGCCCCTCAGGGATAAGCCCTCTTGCACAACTGTTCTTGTGCAAGAGGCCAGTGTAGACAGGCAACGTTAATTTCTTGCGCAAGAAAGCCCGATGGCTAAAATGGCCATCGGAGCTTTCGTGCGCAAGAGAGCATCTACACTGGCATGGATGCTTTTGCGCAAAAGCACATCTCTTGCGCAAAAGCACATGCTAGTGTAGACGCTCTCTTGCGCAAATACTTGAACGCAAAAACTCTTGCGTTAAAAGTATTTGCACAAAATCTTGCCAATGTAGACGTAACCACATGTATGTGTAAGGTCTAATCTCTTGAATGTCCCTCTCGCTACATCCATACGGATTGACAGTGGAAACTAGAATGTGGTGCAGTAGCACCATTAATGTTCTTCACTAGGGGGATGAATGGAGGAAGGTCTATTAATGGCTAACCTTTCCCCATCTCCCACTCATTATTCCTTTCAGACCTACTGTTTCCAAAGTGCCCTCTCACTTCAGGTAACTCCATTTTGGGGAACCCAATTGTAGAAACCACAGAATCTCAAAATTAGGACCCGAAATTAGGGGCCACTTTTGAAAATTTGTGTCTGGTAGAGGCACTGGCTAACTTGCTGCTCCTTCGCTCATTATTTTGGTGCTATCCTGATGCAATGGCAGTGGAATAAAGCTGATGCTTCTGAAATCACATTGCTCTTTATTGAATTTTATCTTTTTAAACATTTGTAACAAAGCCACAGCCACCTAGAATTCTTTAGTAGCCATTATGAGGCACAGCTTGGTCAGTCAGAACTTCCAGGCAATAGGGGCTGAAAGAGAAGGTGATCAGGCCACTAATATTTTCTGGGCTGTGTGAAAGCTATTGCCCAGATTGATTGAACCCACCAGCCCAATTTAGATGTCCACTGTCCAATGCTGTAAACAAATGCAGCTCACAAACCTGTTCTGCACAGAAGGGATCCCACTCCTAACATAATCTGTGCCTGTGTTTTCATTTTATCTCATTACCATATTACTCTTTCATATTAGTGTGCAGTATACTTGACTAAGGGTAGTGTGGCTCTGGAATGAGAGGTTGAAAGGGGAGATGTCCATGAAAATACTCTATCATTTAAAGAGAGGCCAACAATGTGATTTTTTAAAAATATGTGCGCACAGTTCTACAAGAGTCACTTTAAGAAAAAAGGTGAGATTTTTAAATAGCGCTAAGCATTGGCTTCAATCTGCTCCCACTGAAGTGAGAGTTGACTTAGGCCAGGTCTACAATACAGAGGAAGGTTTAATTAAGATACATAACTCCAGCTATGTTAATTATGTAGCTGGATTCAAAGTACCTTAATTTGAATTTCTGTGCCATCCCCACAGCAGGAGGTCGACAGGAGCAAATGCTCTCATCAACTTCCCTTACTCCCAGAGCCGGCCCAAGCTACGGGCTCCCGGGCTGCTGCCCGGGGCTCCCCATTGTAGGGGGTGCCGCGTGGAGCTGCCCAACCAGGTGGTGGCGGGGCTGCGCATGTGCTGGTGCCCCGGGGTGGGGCTGCGCATGTGCCGGTGCCCCGGGGGCACCGCGCGCCTGAGGGCGGGGCCGTGCATGTGCCGCACTCCCGGGGGCAGCGCCGTGCTCCTGGGGCCCGGGGCGCACGAATGGCTCGGGCCAGCCCCGCTTACTTCTCATGAGGAGCAGAGTACTGGCACCAAAGAGGGCACCCTCTGAGTTTGATTTAACAGATCTTAACTAAACCCACTAAATCGAACTCTGGAAGACTGACCACAACAGCCCCAATTTTCCACATAGTGAAGACAGGACCTTAGGAGCAGAGTTTGGTCTACTCTGAATACCTTTCAAAATCCTAGTCAATACTCTGTTTCACCACTGCATTACTCTCTTTTTTTGCTCTTGTGATGCCATTAATTTTAATGGAGTTGTATTGGCATGAAACTGGAATGATGTGATGGTGAATCCCACCCTAAAACTGCTCTAGCTTCCCACTTCCACACTTGCATTGTGTAAGTACCTTTATTTTCTCATTCACCGAATGCCAAGTTAGTGCCAGTTAAACACTCTACCACTTAGATTCTATTTCTCATCATTTTGTACCTGGCACATCTAGTATATATTTGAGAGAGTTTGTCTGTCTGTGAGTCTGTCTGTCTGCAGGTTCAAGAATTCCTCCTAAATGGTAAGAGCTAGGACCACCAAATTTGGTATACAGCTTTCCCTTATTATAACTAAAAGCAAGGTAAGGGGTTGGTTGTGCCAGGAAAATGGGATGTGCCCAGAATAGAACTGCTTCTCATAAAATCAAACAGAAAAGAGACAGACTCAACAAGTAGGTGAAAAGAGCTGGCTGAGGGTGCACCCACCCCTTATCTAGGATTGCCCCAACCCTGAGCATCCCACTTCCCAGGCAGTCTTTACCAAGGGAGGGGCTGAAGTTGCCCCCCCCCCATTCATACAGGAACATTGCTGGTTGTTCCCCTTCTTCAGGGAGCAAGGGTAAGTACACAGTTTGCTGCATGTCTCACTCTGACTGGGGAATGCAGGTAGCAGACAAACCTGGACATTCACCCCTTCCCCAGCTGTGCCTGCTAGAACTGCAGCGGCCATGAAGAGGCGCTTCTCACCTGCCCCCAAGCTACTGTGGTGAGAGAGGGCTGGGTAGTCCTCTCCCTGCCCAGGAAGCCTCCATACTGAACCCCTCATCCCAAGCCCCACCCCAGAGCAATGATTTAAATGAAGAAAAATAAAAGTTAATTAAGTTAAGGACCTGAGCACCACCAGGTAAATCTTTTAGTAATCTATATGACCATTGACATGACAAATTGACTTTGGCCCCTCCTTTTTAATTTAGGCAGAAACTAAAAGGCACAGCCCAATTGTGTAAACAAAGATAAAAACCTTTCTTCCACTCTCAGACTCTGTTTATGCTTGAAATGAACCATTTAAAAATCAAGGAGTCAAAACTAATGTCAAGTTTCCTTTGCAATGTTTTAATAAACCTTCAGAACCTTCCTGAGTATTTTAATCCTTATCAAAATGCTGACTCAGGGTGTGTAATATTTTTCATGTTTGCATAATGCTTTGACCTGTAAAGCAAAGTGCTACATATTATTTATATTTGGCTCAAGGTTGAAAGGTTTTGAGCACCTGTAATTCACAATCAGCATATCTTGAAATTCAGCTCTTATCTCATTACCCTTTCATCTCAGGGCCCCATAACTACTTCACAAGTTAAGAACCCATCCTTGCACCTTTGAATTCATTGGGTGCTATGACACTGACTTCAAATTCTTGAAATATTGCTATGGCAGGAGTCAGATTGTCTGCCAAGTTCTTTTTCTTAGTACATGTCCTTTTTCTTTTGAGATGGTCCGTACAGTATTCTCATAGTATTTCTCGATGGGGGAACCGCTGTAGGCCACAGGAGAGCTTTTCTCTCCCTGAGGGCTCATCTAGACTATGCGGAAGAGGATATGCACATATCCACAGGAATTTGCATATCTTCTTCTGACCTCACTTTCGAAAGTGGAGCTTTCCAAAGTGAAAGTAGTCAAGATGCGTTTTTTTTTCCGGCAAACCTCCCCCTTTTTCAAAAAGTTGCTTTTCCTCAACAAATGAGGTTTACGTGGCTTTTCGAAAAGGGGCGGGGGTTGCCGAAACCCCCCCCCGTGTCTTGACTACTTTCGCTTTCAAAAGCTCCACTTTGAATAATTGCATATCCTCTTTCGAATCTTCCACGTAGTCTAGATGAGCCCTGAATCCCTCTATGCAGAGTTTGTTCCTGAGGAAGAATTGTTCCTTGGGAACTAGGCTTTGGCATTTGGGCTTCGATGCCTGAAAGAGGAGTTTTCCTGTGTGTCATTTGTGATCACTTTTTAAAACGGACCAATAGAGAGAGTAAAATAAAAAAAGTTGCACTTGAGACCACACCCAGACTCTGTGTCCTCCAGTGGGAAACTGGTCTGCAAAGCCCAGGCATCTGCTACTGCTTTGTAGAGGGGTGACAACCTATGCAAAGAAACACCCCAGTTAGGACAGGAAGGAGGCAGACTATGATTGCCCAAAGTGGAATTTGCCGAGGTTGCCTGGATTAATCTCTCTTACTTAGGCAAAATGTGCCATGGAAAGCCCAATGACTGCACACACAGCCTGGTCCAGCTCCCGGAAAAATCAATAGAAGCAGGAAGTGTCCCATGGGGCTTAATCCTGTACCACTGAATTCAACAGGAGCTTTCTGATTGACTTCAGTGAATGCCAGCATCAGACCCAAGGTGCGCACGTTGATTTTTCCATTTAAATTGAGAGACTGGCTTATGGTTAAATACCTCTTAATGCCATCACCAGTATTGGGAGCAAACTCATATTTTGGCCTGACAGAAGGCTGCAGTGAATTTGAAGAGTCTGTTCTGATAATATTTAACAGTGCAAGCATAAGTAGAAGTGTATCTGTGGAAGAAATTGCAGAATAACTATGTGAAATCAAGCAAAGAGAAAACAACTAAAAAAGCTAGAAAAGACCCATCTGAACTACAGGGCATCCCCGCTATACGTCGTCCTGCTATACATCCATTCCACACTAAAGTTGTTGATGGTGGTAGGAACAGATGTGTTATAAGTTCTCCCATTCCCCGCTCTTAAGTCATGCAAAAAGAGCACCCCAATTTGTGCAAATGGAAGTCAGCCACAGGAAAAAAAAATTCCCCACTTTACGTTGTTTCACTATAAGTCCAAGTTTTTTGAAACATATCTTGTAACACTTGACCTGTGCTGACAGGGGAAGACAGTTAACATGGAAATGAGGGATTACATACATATGTTTAAGAAAAGGTAACAAAACATTCTTAATACATTTGTGTAACAAAGAGAAGTTGAAGTTGTATTGTCGGGTGCTGGAAGTGATTGTGATCAGATTGTCCTATTGAGCTTCCCCCTTGTAAGTAACTCAGCCCTCCTTGCTGAGTGTTTTTCCTTAATAAATATTTGTTAGCTAGATCTGTTGGGTAAGTGAATCTTAATCCCATACCTGAGTATCTTTGAAAAGTAAAGAGTGAGGAATAGCACGTACTGCAGCACTTCCTGCATCGTAGGGCACATCTACGTTACTGGGAAGATTGACACTGCAGCAGTCTATCTTCTTGCATTCAATTTAGCGTGTGTAGTGGGGAAATGCTAAATTGAACACTGAGAGCACCCCGTCGATGCCAGTACTCCTTGCAACAGTGAGGAGTAAGGGAAGTTGCTGGGAGCATTTCTCCCATCGACCTCTTGCAGTGAGGACGGCGCCCTAGCTCAGCTTAAGATACATTTATCTCCAGCTATGTTATGTTGTTTTAAATCCCAAACTGAACTCGCTTTTAGCCATCGTTTAGGGCTGGAAACTTGGACCATCTTAAAACATTTGTCTCTTAAACTGACAGTGAGGTCATTCATTCAAAATAATGAATGAAACATGCATATTTTATTGCTAGAAAACTTACCTGGTATTGCTCAGGTGGTTCAGGGCAGGGGCTTTGGGGGGTGGGGATGCAGGAACCAGGGCAGGAGCTTGGGGATATGAGAGGCTCAGGCAGGAGGCTGGAGGTATGTGGGGTGCAGGAGTCATGGTTGGGGGATGAAATGGGGCTCAGGACAGACGGCTGGGGGTGTAGGAGTCAGGACAGAGGGCTGGAAGGTGTGGGAAGCTCAGGATAGGGGATGAGTTGTTCCAAGCAGGAGTTGGGAGCACCTGCTGGCTTCTCCTTGGGGCCAGCCTAGGATGGAGGGGGCACCACACAGCCCGCCCACTGGCTTCTTCCCAACACAAAAAGCTGCCAAGCTGGACTGAAAATAAACCACTGCAAAACAAAATGTATCTGGTCTGATACCTTGCCTAAAGCCCAAATAACAATCAAGAGAGAACAAATAGAAGAAGTTGAACAATACACATATTTGGACTAAGAAATTAACATGGGCCATGATCAGGAAGGTGAACTCTTGTAAGAAAGAAAGCAGGTTGGTGCACATTCAGTTCTATCAAGGATGTCCTCCAAGGAAAAAATCAGCAAGGCAACACATGCCAGCCTCTTCAACTCAAGAGTACTGCTAGCAATGTTGTACAGCAGCAAAACATGGGTGCTGACAAAGACAGAGGAGCAGCAAAGACAGAGGAGGCTATGTCTATACAGCAGCGTTATTTTGGAATAACTGATGTAATTCCAAAATAACATAGTCCGTGTCTACACACAAGCAGTTATTTCGACATAATGTCAAAATAATGTTGAGCTGGAGGACTGTGTACTCTGACTCCTGTAACCCTCATTGTACAAGGGGTAAGGGAAGTTGGGGGGAAGAGTGCCCTATTTCAAAATAACTGCTATGTAGGCAGCGCCAAAAGTTGAAATAAGCTATTTCAACTTAAGCTACGCATTTATTGTAGCTCAAGTTGTGTAGCTTATTTCAAGTTAAGCGTTGCTGTGTAGCCATGCCCAGAGAGGGCTATGGAAAGAAGAATTCTGGAAATTTCAATCCGGGAACTGAGTCCCCAGTGAAGTGATCAGACAGCAGAGTGAAGTTCAGGATGTTGTCGTTGAGAGCAGGTATTGTAAAATGCAAAGGGCCAAGCATGTAGCGAGGCTCACTGACAATCGATGGACTGCAATTGTTGCTGAGTGAAAAGACATGGCTGCACATGGAGGAGGAAGGCCAGTACATGAGAAGTGTTGTGACTGGCACAATCTATATGAGGGCTAAAGGACCAATCGATCAAGGTCATAGGCTTTTGATTAGTTATTCTCCATGTCCACAGAAGGCAGGACAAGAAGCAATGGGCGTAATCTGCAGCAAGGGAGATTTAGGGTTGATATTAGGAGAAAACTTTCAAACTGCAAATGGGGGTAATAGTTTTCCAAGAGGCGTTGTGGAATCCCCCATCACTGGAGGTTTTAAAAAACAGGTAGGACAAACACCTATGAGAGATGCTCCAGGTTTACTTGGTCATGCCTCAGCACAGGAGGCGGGATTTGATGAGCTCTTGAAAGAACCTTCCAGCCTTACATTTCTGATTCTTGGAACAGCAGCTGCTAAAGTCGAGTCAGATCTGCAGCAGAGTCAAAAGGGCAGGGTTTGGAAATCAGCATGATAGGATGTTAAGGTTCAATATCTTGCTAATCACTTGGTCTGGAGAGGTGAGATTCCTATGGTAGAGAAAAGTCATTCTTCCTCTTTCCCTGTGTGGTGCCTCACATTGCTGTTGGTGATAGCCTCAGGCAGTCTTTCTGCTTCCTGAGCACAAGAACAGAGATTACATCTGCCTACAGAATAAAGGTGTGGAGTTGCTGCAAGCCATACTGTTTCCTTACACCTTCACACCAGGATAAATGCAGTCCAGCCGGCTTGTTTTCCTTCCAATTATTCAACTTCTTCCTCTGCAGCCCACTCCTTTTATCATGCCACCATTCACAGAACCAAGTGATGGTTCCATTATGCGTTTTCCCTTAGGAAAGGTCTCCATCGTTTTCAAAGGGTGTACTTTTCATGCCGAAAATGTGGGAATTTGATTTCAAACTTTCTAGAGTGAAAAATCCCCCTGATCCCTGAGGACAAACTATTTGTCAGCCACATGTCTGTCAGCAAGGACTAGTTGTGCTTGTTATTCAACAACCGGTCCTTGGAACAAGAAAAATTACTGCGTACATCACTGGCTCAAATCCAGACAACCTTTGAGGAAAAGTTGGTAACATCACCAAGTACTAATATGCATAAATTGTGTCCTTCAGCAAAGCTCCAAGGTTCTTTCATAATGTAGTACAAGAATAGATGAGAAGCAATCTTCACGTAGGCAGTGAAATGCTGAAGTCACTCACTCTGAAAGGTGACTGTAAAAGTGGTGTCATGTCACGGGGTTCCATTTTCATCTCAGTGACTTCAAATTAATTACTTGCAGTATTTTTTTTGTGATGGTACCTCCAGACGCAGTACCGACATCTCCAGTTAGAGATTACCTGGAAAGAACGGAGAGTACTGGCACCTCTGTAACCAAAAGTCCAAGTAGTCGGCTGGTTTTTTTCCCCCTGGAGTACCGGCACCTTTTTTTTTTTAACAGAAAAAGCATTGATTACTTGTAATACACACTGAAGAACGGCCAGTGTTTGGTCTCTGAGTATATCTAGATTTTAAAATGTTCAAACTGGTAATAAAGTAGGAAATTTCTCAGCTACTAAAACCAGATGAAGTAATGGAGGGAAAAATACAAAGGTTAAAAGGCAACTAGATCACAGTCTAATTGCCTACGATGGTGGGAAGACAACATCTGATAGTAGGAGACTCTTTAATCTAGCAGGTAAAGGCATAACAAGAACCAGTGACTAGAAGGAAATTAGAGTCTGTAAAGTTCACACTAGAAATAAGTACACTTTTAATGGAAGTGTAACTAATGAAAACCTACCAAGGGATGGGATGGATTCTCCATCCCCTGGAATCTTTATATCAGAACTGGGTGACTGTCAAAAAGAGATCTTGGGATTGAACTAGAGTATGATGGAGTAAATTCAGCATGATCAGGCATGAAATCTCTGGCCTGCAGTAGGCAGGAGGACAGACTTAGAGTGTACAATATTAGTAGAGTCTACACTAGAAGCATATTTGGTAGTGGGATACTGGTATCATAGCAGCAAAAAACTCCTAGCTGTACTTTATTTCAGGAGAATAAAAATACCCTTCTTGAACAAAACAAGCTACAAAGTAAAAACCCAGCCATGCTGGTATAAATGGCATTTCCACTGAAGACTTCTGCTGGGATAGCTGTGTCAGGCAGGGATCTCATTTCTTCGCATCCCTGATTGATGCAGCCATGCTGACAAAAGTCTGTCGTGTATACGTAGCCTAGATGATCGCAATGGTTAAGTCTAAATGTCAAGTCTATGGTAACAGTAACCTGAATTTTAATTCATGATGCATGCCTCCACTTCCCTCTTTTTTAGAATCTGATGAGCAAATGACTGGCTAGATACCCTATGGCAGATACACAGTCTAAATTTTTGCTCCTAACTCCACCAGAAAATGTTGGTATTTCTTCATAATGGAGGAAGGGTCATGTGGAAAAAAGCCAGTGTTAGCAAACAGCTTGCAGCTGACAGAGTTCATTTGTTTACTGCACAGATTTCACAAGCTGTAAGGAACGTCTTGAGAAGGCTGGAGACCAGCACACATTTTCCCCAGAATGTCACTTGGCAGAGATTAATGTAAATTGGGAGCTTCTGATATGGTTCCCATTGGTCGTTAGGTGAACACTTCTCAAAGATACAGATCTCCACTTTCAGTTATTTCACTCTCGGCCTCTTGCCATCATGAGGAAGAAGGTTCCACTTTACAATGAATGGCGGTGGCAAAATTATACAGAAAGAGCTACGTTTTTGAGGACTAAGGGCCAGATTTACAATGGTATTCAAGGACCTAAAGATACAGATAGGTGCCTAACCTGGTCAGATGCTTTTAAAAATCCCACTAGGTGCTTAACTCCAATTGAAAGTCATGGGAGCTAAGCACTTAATTCATTTGGGCATATTTGTAAATCGCTCAGACGTTCATCCGCAGCTTTACATGCTTAAATACTTTTTGTAAATCTGTCCATAAAACCCTGATTCAGCAAAGCACTTGATCAGATGCTTAACTTCTTTGCAGAGGCGTAGTAAAGGTGTTATGTGCCCAGGGACAAAGACAAAATTTGTGTCCTTCCCCCACCGCTGCCGCGTGGTGGGGCCCTGAACCTGGCGCATGGCTAAGCCCGACCCTGGGAAGAGGGGGAGGAAGCTTGTACTGCATCTTCCCCCATCCCCTCCAGTTTGGGTCTGTGCCCCGGCACACACTAACCTGCCGGCGGAGATGGAGGAGGGTCATGCTGGGGGTGGAAAGGCGGGGAGGAGGCTCCAACTGGTGGCGGCGGGTAGAGGAGGAGCAGGCGAACCGAGGGATGACGGGGGAGCGGAGGGGGACTAAACTGGCACCCCCCTAGTGTGGTGCCGGGGGCAACTCCCCCCCACCCCCCTTCGCTATGCCACTGCTTCTTTGTACCATTGACTTCACCTTAAGCACACACTTAAATGCTTTGCTGACTCAAGGCCTATAGGCCAAATATGGGTCTTATCAAAGTTAAGGAGAGTTTTGCCATTGACTTTAATGGGACTAGGCTTTGATCCTAAATCTGATACAAAAGCAAAACTGTATATTTTAGAAACAAAGTGATATTGGTGTAGTTAACTTTTACTGGATGTGCAGACATAAACCATGTAAATGCAAAGAAATGAATTGTTCAGGATATCGGAAATCTTGCACTGCTCACACAACAAATTGTCCTCTTATGTATAAAGAAATGCATATGTGATCAAAGCACACCAACCTCACTCTGACCATGGATAGTTGAGAGGTTTATGTATTGTTTTTGCTATCTTTGATTTCAGTAGCTAAATATTTTCTTTTAAGTGATGCTGTTAAAAGAAATCTGATGGCAGAACTTTTTGAAAAGTGCTTATACTTGTTCTTTGAGGAGAATGCTGCATATTTAAGTTAATAGGAAAATTTTACATTATAGATTTTTAGTAAAACTTACTCTTAGGGTGGCTATGCTTCTGGCCAGCCCCCAGACTGGAGGAAACAAAAGTAGCAAGGTATAGGTGTGAGCCCAAAATACTGGATGTGTAATGAGAGTGTGAGTTTATAATAATCTTATGAGATTGTTGACTTTTGAGCATCACCATTTTAAAAGGTATGAATATCATTGTGAGGGAGCGAAGAGAGGAAAGCCTGTCAGTACAGGAGTTAAACAACATCTTTTGGCCCGGCTAGCCCCGCCCCACTTCACCTGTAGCCAATGCCAGGCCTGGAGGGAGTATAAAAGGAAGGAGCCTGACTCAGGGGCTGACCAGTGAGAAGACAGGAGTTAGTTCTGCTGTCTGCAGGACCTGAGCTAGAACCTGTCTACTTGGCCAGCCACAGGAGCAGGTAAACCTCTAACCCCACCCCCTGAGGCAAAGGGGGAGAACCTATGAGGAACCTTCACTAAGGAGGGGGAAACTTGGACTCTTGGGGCCATGCCCCAAGCTTAAGAACTATACTCAGATAATAGGCTGGAGTTCCTAGGCCTGGGACACCAGTGACAAGGGACTGTACTCTTTTGCCACCAGCTAATCCTGAGACCTAACCACTAGGCCATCCTGCTCCTTGGGGGACACAGCCACAATCACATACTCAGGTTTGGGGGCAGAGTCTCCATTGCCCTGCTCCCCTTTCATTTTTCTCCAGTTCAGTGTTAGTTCATAATGGGTGTAAAGTGCTATCGGATATGAATGCATTTCACCCCAGCATGTTGCTCACTGCGTGCAATCCTCAGACCTGGTCAAGTTTCCCAAGGAAGAGGGACTAAGGTGGCTGAAGCGGGAGGTTATTGTTTCTGAAGTATTTGTGCAACCTAGCTACATGGGAGTCAGGATCTAGCCCTCTTGTCAAAGGTGTAAGTGTGGACAGAATCAGTTCTGTAGTTCTGAGGATCTTACAGACCATTTCCACTTCAGGCAGATAGCGCTGTCTTCATGCTGATGGTATAGCTTGACCTCTAGTGGCAGTAGAGGCAAGTTGCCAAATGATTTTGCAACCTGAAATATACAGAGTCTCAGAGGGGTTAGTCTGTAACTGAAAAAAAACTTAAACAATAGTTCTGCAGCACCTCATTTAGCCCAGACACTCTAACTTACAATATCTTGTCCTATTTTTTTCCTTCTTTCACTTTCCATCCCCTCTCTTTCTCTGCTATTTATTTGTATCCCGAACCCCTTAACTCCATTCATCTGAAGAAGTGGGTTGTGCCCATGAAAGCTCATGATACCATCTACATTTTTTTGTTAGTCTCTAAGGTGCTGCAGAACTATTCATTATTTTTTTATGAAATACATAGTACTAGAAGATCTACCCAGTGTTGCTCAGCTCCTTAACTCAGTTAATTTTTGTTTTTCCTAATTTAAATCATTGCTCTGGTGTGGGGCTGGGGATGAGGGGTTCAATATGCAGGCTGCCCTGGGGGGAGAGGACTACCCCAGCCCTCTGTCACTGCAGCAGCTTGGGGCCAGGTGAGAAGTGCCTCTCTATGACTGTTGTAGCTCCAGAGGACACAGCTGGGGCAGGTGTGCATGTCCCCCTGGCTGGGGCAGGTCCAGTTCATCTGCCCCCTGTGAGCCTCAGGCAGAGTGAGGAATGCAGCAAACTGTGCACTTTGCCCTCACTCCCTGACAAAGGGGAACAGCCAGCAATGTTCCCATATGAATGGGGGGGAGTGAGCTGCAGCCCCCCCACTCTCCCAAAGGGCTGCCTGAGGGGTGGGAGGCTCAGGGCTGAGAGCAATCTCACATGGGAAGGGGTGCACCCTCACCCATCCTCTTTCACGTGTTTGGTGATTCTGTCTCTTTTCTGTATGTGTTTATTTTTTTGTATCCCTATACACATTGGTGGGGGTGGTGAGTGCTTCAGCAAGGTAAGGCTTTGGTTGTACCCCATTTTCCTGGCACAACCAAACACTTACCTTGCTTTATGTTCTAAGAGGAAGCTACCTGCCTAATTTGTTGGTCCTAGTTATTACTGTTTAGGAGGAGTTCTTGAATGAGCAAAGAAATAGATGGACAGACAGACTTGCTCCATCGCTCAGACAAATTCTCAAATATATAGTACTTGTTTTGTAAACAATTAGTAGGTGTGACCTAGAAATAAGTTTAAAAAGAGGCTCGTGTATTTTGAGAAATGGAAATTAATACATATTTGAAAGGTCCAAAACACAATGCAAAATAAAATGTAAGAAACCTCTGTTAAATTCTGGTTATTTTTGTTAAATTATTTTGGTTCTGGATAACCAACACTCTGGTCATCTGAAGAAGTGGGCTGTGCCCACGAAAGCTCATGATACCATCTACATGTTTTGTTAGTCTCTAAAGTGCTACCAGAACATCTGTTGTTTTTTAAGTTTTTGCTGTTACAGACTAACTCTTCTACCCCTCTGAATATTTTTGTTTAGTTCGGGTAAGTCTGAGTTTACTAAAAATGTAAATAAAGTCTGTTTTCTCACACAACTACAAAATTGTTCTCAGGGTATGGTGTGATGTGTAATGTATTTTTTCATCAGATTTGGTTGCAAATATTGTATGAGATTCTGATGGGACAGGCCCCCATCCCTCTGGTGGAAAGACTAATGAGCATTCCTGCACTTGGGCTGCCTCAGCTAGGAGCACTTGCAGAACACTCTCCACCTGGAGAAGTAGAACTTAAAAGGTGAGGCTGGCCACACAGGGGAAGGGGACAAGAGAATTTTTCTGGAAAAAGGGGAGGTGCTAGTGAACTCCAGTTACAAGGCAAGGGGTGCTCAGCCTGAGACAGTTGTTAGCCTTTTCCACCAACTCCCTCCCCCCTACGCCATTGGAGGCAGGCAGATGTTACTTGGCTTGTGATGAGCAGAGGCCCTGGAGGGCAGCTTCCAGGCAGTGCCCTATGATGTTTCATGCAAAGAATCATTAGGGACTAGCGGCAACAGACCTGTAAACTGGGCTCAGCCTAAAAAGACCCCAGGACTGAGCATAAGTCCAACAAGGAACAGTACAATTGCCCAGGAGTGGGGGCTCCTGTTGGAAACCTGGAAGGAGATGCTCAAAGACATGTCCATAGTCCAGCAACAGCTGCGGCCCAGCATCCCCGAGAGTGCTCCACGGCTAGAGCACTGACAGGAAAAAGCCAGGTCCCACGCTCAGCAATTCCTCCCACTGCTCTCCCAGAGCTTCCAGAGCACTGCAAATAGCTTTTGATTAGACAGAAAAATTTGAAAAAGTTTTATTGAAAATATGTGGGCTTTTGATGCAAATTTGGAAACATTAATATGAATTTTGATTTTAGTGAAATGTTAGTTTACATTGGTTTTTTTTTTTTTTTTTTCATGGAGGGGAAAAAAAACTTCCCAGCCAGATCTAATCTAGACCCATCAAGTATTTAAAACGATATAACTGTATGTCCCAGCCTGTAGTGTGTCTGTGTGGGTTCGAAGCACTTATGCAGGTGGCTGAGTTGAAGAAATGGGGTTTATAATTAGTTCTGAACGTGGTCAGGCTCATGGTTATTCTCTCTTGCAGGAACGAGCTCTACAGGTGAGATCCAGCTGCAGTGAAAGTTCTGTGTCCAGCAGTCCTACAATCATTGTGCTAATGGAATATAGCTATTTTGGAAGCTCATGATAACAGATGCTTATCTCATGGGCCAATCCCATAAAAGGCTGTAAATAGTAAGACAGTTCTTGTACTGTACTCTGCACTCAATGAGGTGTCTGTGAAGAGAGAAGAGCATTAGAAAGATGTGTTCATGCTGACAGTGTTGCTAAGCAGACGGGCTGATGTGTTTGGGATCAGAAGCTTTCTGGGGGAGTAGTTTCATTCCTAACTATAAATTGCAACAATTAAGATTACCGGTTGCTAATTCATGTAGCACTGTGGCTAGGACTGTCTCTGACAGGATGAGATAAAGTCTAGCTCTAGCCCATTGCTGACGGCAGTGGGGGTTTTGTTTTTGGTCTTTTTGCTGCTGTTGCACCACCATGGCTGTCTGGGTTTTCTTTAGCTTTGAAGTACTGTCAGCTCCCATTGCAGAAAGCAATGGTTTAGTTCAGGGAAGGCAGTGGTGTTCATTTCTAGCACTCCTTGTGCAGGGCATTGTAACAGTATTAGGGGTGCTGAGACACTGAACCAAACTGTAAATCCTGTGCATAATGTAAACCACTTGAAGCCTCAGAGGGTGCAGTAGCACCCCCAGAAACCCTAGTTTCCAGCACTTATGCCCCACCAACCACATGAGCATCAGATTCATCATGATTCCTTTGTGATATACTAAAGCTGTGGTGTAGTGCTGCTGTAATGTCAGACTGGTTTTTAAGCACTCTTACATTGTTATCCTCATTGCTATTTAGAAACAGATTTAGGTAATAAATTGATGCAATTCTTTTGGGTTGACCATTGTTTCAGTCTGAGTGTTTCACCTTGATTTAGATTGTGTCTGTTCCTTGCGTTTTTATGCAAAGGATATAAGGCACCCTTAAAGCAACCCTGAGCACCACACAAAGGGTTGCACCAATTTAATGACAGGATGTCATTAAGTTGGTGCAACCCCTTAGTATAAATATAGAAGGAACAGACTTAAGATCATGCCTGTTGTGTTAAACAAACAGTTTTAACAGGTACAACAATATTTGCATACACCGTAATTAGCCCTTTGCTATCTACTTGTGTTTCTGAAATCAGACTGTCTACTATCAGTGTTATGTTGGAGCACTATCATGGGCCTGGTTTACACTGGGAGTTTAACATTAAATCAATCTTCCAAACAATGAGTCCATACCACCAAGCCTGTTCAGTCAACTTCAAGGGCTGTTAAGGTCTGTTTTGGTGTCCCTGCTTTTCGCTCCTGCTTGTCACCTTGCACGGTCGACTTTAGGGAAGTGCAGATGCAGCACTGTGAAAGTCAACATTCTTGGCCTCCTGGAGGTGTTCCACAATGCCCCACGGTGACTGCTCTGGCCAGGGCTTTCAACTCCGCTGCTCTCACGGTGCATAGGAAAAGCCCCAGGAAAATTTGAATTTCATTTCCTGTGTGGCCAGCATGGCAAGCAGACCTCCGAGCAGGCCACACACCGCAGCAGCACACCTCACCATGAATGCCCAGGGTCTCAAATGAGCACCAGCCTGGAGTGTGCAGGAGATCCTGACCTCATTGCTGTGTGGGGAGAAGCCTGGTGGGGAAAGGGTATTCCAGGGACACTCAGCAGTGCTGTGTGACAAAAAGGAGCTGAGGCAGTTGTACCAGAAGACAAAGGAGTCAAACCAATGGTCTGGGTCATCACTGCAAACATGCCACTTTTAAGAGCAGCTGCCTGGGATTCCAGGAGGGGTCCCAACCAATTTCTCAAACCAGTCTGTGGATTCCTTCCAAGACACTCCTCAGGCAGCTTCGGGCAGCAGTGTGGAGGACATTGTGGATGAGAGAAGAGGAAAATAATCAGCAGGTGAACATAGCATCCAATTTCACCAATAGCCAGGACCTTTTTTTAACTTTGGAGATAATCCCCTCCTCCCAGGACGTCTTGCTGCTGGGCCCTGATGTCAGGAAGGGCACTTCTGGTGAGTTCATATATTTTATTATGCTACACGTGGACTAAGGCAATTGTGTGTGATTTGTGGTGGAACAGCTTGTTAAAGTGTCTGGAGATGGACCAGGAATCCTCCCTCACATCTCCATAAAGCTCTCACAGAGGTACTCTTTCATCCTGCTCACAAGGTTTCTGGGGAGGCCTGCTTTATTCTGTCCACCACAGTAGGCTACCTTCCCCCACCAAGCCAGCAGTAAGGGGTCTGGCATCACTGCAGCACAAAGCATTGCAGCATAAGATCTAGGTTTCTGCCTGCATTCAGTCAGCACCCACTCCCTATCACCTAGAGGTTTTTAAGTCTCGGCTTGACAAAGCCCTGGCTGGGTCGATTTAGTTGGGATTGGTCCTGCCTTGGGCAGGGGGCTGGACTTGAAGACCTCTTGAGGTCTCTTCTAGCTCTATGATTCTATGACTCTGTGGGTGTGTCTAAACTACACCCCTCTGTAGGCAGAGGGATGAAAATTAGACACATCAAAAGCGCAAATGAAGCGGGGATTTAAATATCAGCGCTTCATTTGCGTAATGGCAGCCGCCGCTTTTTTTTGAAATGGGGTTTTTCAAGAAAAAGGCAGTTTAGATGGGGCATTTTTGACAGAAATGCCCTGTTTCGAAAGATCCTGTACTCCTCAAAATGCCCCGTCTAAACTGTCAGTTCTTTTTTTCGAAAAGCCCTGTTTTGAAAAAAGCGGCGGCTGCCATGATGCAAATGAAGCACATATTTAAATCCCCGCTTCATTTGCACTTTTGATACATTTAATTTATATCCCTCTGCCGACAGGGATGTAGTTTAGACGTACCCTGTGTGATTCAGAGAAGACTGATATCACACATAGCTTCCTCTGCTTCATTCAGATGGCCATGTAACTCACGTCCTGCAGTAAACCTGATTGCTCATCCCCAATGAAACATGACTTGAGCCTCTGCCAAGCTGCTGCTGCTCCTGGCCCCCTGCCACTACTGGGGATGCACTACATAGAACTACTCAAGGAGCTGATAGAGGAGATATCTGAGCCTTTAGCTATCATCTTTGGAAAGTTATGGAACATGGGAGAGATTCCAGAAGACTGGAAAAGGGCTAATATAGTGCCCATCAATAAAAATGGAAATAAGAACAACCCTGGAAACTACAGACCAGTCAATTTAACTTCTGTGCCAGGAAAGATAATGGAGCAAGTAATTAAGGAATTCATCTGCAAACACTTGGAAGATAATAAGGTGATAGGTAATAGCCAGCATGGATTTGTAAAGAACAAATCATGTCAAACTAATCTGATAGGGTAACAAGTCTTGTGGATAAGGGAGAAGCGGTGGACATGGTATACCTAGACTTTAGTAAGGCATTTGATACGGTCTCACATGATATTCTTATCAATAAACTAGGCAAATACAACTTAGATGGGGCTACTAAAGGTGGGTGCATAACTGGCTGGATAACCGTTCTCAGAGTAGTTATTAACGGTTCACAATCCTGCTGGAAGGGCATAACAAGTGGGATTTCGCAGGGGTCTGTTTTGGGACCAGTTCTGTTCAATATCTTCATCGTTTTAGATATTGGCATAGAGAGTACGCTTATTCAGTTTGCAGATGATATCAAGCTGGGAGGGGTTGCAACTGCTTTGGAGGATAGGGTCCTAATTCAAAATGATCTGGACAAACTGGAGAAATGGTCTGAGGTAAACAGGATGAAGTTTTATAAGGACAAATGCAAAGTACTCCACTTAGGAAGGAACAATTAGTCTCACACATACAGAATGGGAAGTGACTGTTTAGGAAGGAGTATGGCAGAAAGGGATCTAGGGGTCATAGTGGACCACAAGCTAAATGAGTCAACAGTGTGACGCTGTTGCAAAAAAAGCAAACATGATTCTAGGTTGCATTAATAGGAGTGTTGTGAGCAAGACGTGAGAAGTCATCCTTCCGCTCTACTTTGTGCTGATTAGGCCTTAGTTGTAGTATTATGTCCAGTTCTGGGCACTGCATTTCAAGAAAGATGTGGAGAAATTGGAGAAGGTCCTGAGAAGAGCAACAAGAGTGATTAAAGGTCTGGAGAACATGACCTGTGAAGGAAGACTGAAAGAACTGGACTTGTTTAGTTTGGAAAGGAGAAGACTGAGAGGGGACATGATAGTGGTTTTCAGGTATCTAAAAGGGTGCCACAAGGAGGAGGGAGAAAAATTGTTCTCCTTGGCCTCTGAGGATAGGACAAGAAGCAATGGGCTTAAATTGCAGCAAGGGAGATTTAGGCGGGACATTAGGAAAAACTTCCTAACTCTCAGGCTGATTAAACACTGGAATAAGTTGCCGAGGAAGGTTGTGGAATCTCCATCTCTGGAGATATATAAGAGCAGGTTAGATAGATGTCTATTAGGGATTCTCTAGATGGTACTGGGTCCTGCCATGAGGGCAGGGGACTGAACTCGATCTCTTGAGTTCCCTTCCAGTTCTAGTGTTCTATGAAGTCTTGCGCACATTCGGTAAATGACCTTTGACTTTAGAAAATCGGGTGCTAGAAAATCGATCCCAATTAATAAATCCAACCTTCTCTCAAACACTCATTGGTTAACTTCTGTGACCACACTTAAAAGGAAATATTGTAACACATCCACGGACAAAACAACATGTACATGCCAGTCAGCTCATGTTTAACTCAGTTTTCACTTTTTGTTGTAATATTAAAGTAATCCATCTTTTAAATGACCCTCTCTATAATGATCGCTATTTTGTGGTGGGAATAGATGAGTGTAGGCAAACCCAATTTTGTGCTTTTTGGGCTCCTGTCTGCTACCTACTACCATCAAATCTCATTGGAGTTCTCTTTTCAGCCTTAGTGTTTTATTTGCCCGGATTCTAGCATTAGAGCACAGCAACAGTTTATCAGTATTAGACAGAATGTTTTTCACCGACTTATCATGTCTAGACTAAGCACCATCCCTCCCTTTCTCTCCTCCAAGAAACCACTTTTAAGCTTATCAGCTCTGTCAGTCTTACCGACGTCTGACATCTGCATGTTCTTCAACTTCACTGCTTTGTTTTTCTCAGAAAAAAGTTGAGCATAGACCTTGCCTTACCTCTGAAACAGTTGACATAGATTCACTTTCAACACCGTGACACTGGAAATCTAGAGCTAGAAAACATGAATATATATAAAAGTAGTTAACCCAACATCTCTGACACTCCAAAATGGTTCCATTTCTGGTTCAAAAAAATGGGCAACAGTTTGGTCTTGGGTGTGAATATTGGCTTTCCAGGAGTTCACTTTTCCATAGAGTTGCATTATAGTATCTCTTCTTTTGTGTTGACTGGCTTGCAGTTGCTTTGGAATGTAATATCTAACCATATAGGCCATGATTCAGGAAAAGAGTCTCCATTGAGGAAATCATTTAAGAACATGCTTGAATCCCATTGAGGTCAATGCTTAAAGTTAAGCTTATGTCTAAACGGTGCAGCACTCCAGCAGAAATTTAAAGGAGACTGTGACTTTGGCCACTGCTGCAGTAGCAGCAGCAGTAGCCGGGAACCCTGGGCCCTTTTGAAGTGCCAGGCCCCAGGGCAACTGTCCACTTTGTCCTCTCGCATCAGCAGCCTGCCAGGGATCAACATGGCTGCAGCAAGACTGCATGCAGCTAGAATTCCAATTTATTTGAAATGTTCTTTTCATAGAATCATAGAACTGAAAGGAACCTCAAGAGCACATCAAGTCCAGTCTCCTGTATTCATGGTAGTACCAAGCACCATCCTGACCATCCCTAATCTGCTCTTAAAATTAGCCAAGGATGGAGATTCCATACCCTCCCTAGGCAATGTTTTCCAGTGTTTAACCACTCTGATAGTTAAGTTTTTCTTACCATCCAACCCAAATCTCCCTTGCTACAGTTTTGGAAGCACTCAGACTTGAAATATGTTCAAGTGCATTAGCTAATATTTTTTTAAATAATCAGGTTTTAAAACCAAAGTTTAGCTTTAGTTATATTTTGTCAAAAGGCATCAGTTTATTTACACTGACAAATATCTGTGGCAGACATAAATAGGCTGAAGGATGACATCTTCCATGAATGCATGATGCATTGAATTTATATTATATTTATAGGAATAATTGTGAAAATAGAACTAGATTTTAACATTTGGAGTCATAAAAATACCTGATTTAAGATGAGTGTTTCTGGGGCATAAGGTGTTCTAATTAAGACGGCCATTAGTTTATTATTGCACAAATTCTGCTCTGTTACATTGATGTAATTCCAGATTTACATCACTGAAATCAGTAGAGTTCCTACTTGTTTACACCAGATTAACTGAAAGCAGAATTTAGCAAGATGTGGGTAGAATCCCCACTTTATTGAAATCAGCAGTAACTTTGCCAATGAGTTCAACTGGGACAGGGCTTTACCCAGTGTGTTGTGTTTAGAGAGTAGCTCAAAATGGCAGAATCAGCAAGTGGATCAAGATAGTTGAACTGCAGAATGGCAAAGACCTGGGGTTTGAGGTGAAATTCAATTCCAGATTAGAGTTCAGATTTTAACATGGACATGCAAATATCAATGGTAATTGGATGTGGGGGTCTCTAATGCATGTATTTATTATTACTTAGTCTACTGCTTGGTAGAGGAGATGACGCAATGAAATTTATATTTTTGTCTACAAATATTATAGCACTGCAATTCTGTTAACCTATGTAGAGCTAGTTTGATAGCCTACTCACTCAGCATTTATTTTATTTCAACTCAGACTAGTCTGATTTTTTCACTCCACAGTTCAACAAATTTTTAAAAAGTAACTGACAAGGTGCTGCACTTGCTGCTGAAGGACCTCCTGCTGGCTGCAACTAGGAATTAGCTCTGCTAGGCCACGGCCTCTTCTTGATTGCACTCCATCACTCTGACATGGAGTTTCAAGACTCAATTGTTCCTGCAGTGCGGGTTGGCTATATGGCCAGCTCACTTTACGTGTGTGTGTGTGAGAGCAGGGGGGACCGTGCATATAGGCAGACTTGGCAGTTGCCTAGGGCGCCGCATTAAACAGGGCGCCCAATGATGACACACCGCTTTTGAAGGCTTTGGATGCGGGGGCGCTGATCGCGCATTCCGCCTAGGGCTCCAGTTGCCAGCAGCTCATCTCGGATGCGGGGGCGCTGATCGTGCATTCCGCCTGGGGCGCCAGTTGCCGGCAGCTCGTCTCAGGCCGCCCCTGTGTGAGACATACACAAAGAACCCACTGTCCCAGCAGGCAGTCTATCCTTTCCCTGTGCCTTAATGATGTAACTTTTCCAGATGCTGCTAGGGGAACCTAGGTTTGCTCTCTTCAGTGGGTTCCAGCCCAGAGAACCTACCATTAACAGGTCTTCACAGTCCTATCCCTGATCTGCTTCCTATCTTGCCATTTCACGCTGCCAGTGACTGAGCCTGCCTTTCTCTCTACAGTTCCCTTCCACTCTCAGCTAGTGGGCTTTATACTGCCCCATTCCCCTCCAACTCTGCTTCCTCTTTAATTAATCTTCTTTTCTCCCCAGCTACTTCTCCAAGTCCAAAGTGACTAATTGGCCCACCTAGCCATCTTAACCCCTTCAGGGCTTGTGGGGCGGGCACCCCTATCACAATGTGGCATATTTTATTAGCCTTCTAAATGTATTGTTTTGCTTTGGGCATAAAGCAGGTCTGTTAAAGCTATTGACACATCATTTTATTACACTCAGACACCCCCACATGATCAGAGTCTCATTGTGGTTAGGGACATGGTCCTGAAGAACATACACACTAAAGCAAGAAGACACAATGGTAAAGCCTCTGGTATATGGAGGCCATTGCCTTTCTTGCTGGCCAGGGTTGTCTGAGTAGTAGCTGTGAGCCCAGGCAGTCCCACGTGTGTAACTTGTAAAGTGTTGAGAAGGTGCTTTCAAAGGACCATGGCACTTGCGCCAGGCAATCCTCCAGCTGTGCTGTCTCCCTCACGCAGCCAATGACATTAGCATGCAAATGAGCTGTGGAGTGAGGGTGCAATTGTTTGCATTACCGCTGACATCACAATGGTGAACGCTTGGCCTGGCATAGGGACATGCCTTGCTGTTGCATGGGTGTAATTTGTGAAACAAAATGGCTGAACTTAAAAATTGGACAGTAATAGACTGCATGTCCCAGTGATAACTGAACTCCAGTGATATTCTGAAAAAAGGGAGCCCTCAGCCATGCTTGCAGTTGTTCCTATTGCTTCATGCTGACTCAACCAACGTTCTAGGCTTCAGAGTGACAAGCCTGGAATCTTATTATATAGATTGTTTCCTTATACTCCTCTCTGTCTGTTGGTATTCGTCCATCTGTTATCTCTTGTCTTCTATTTAGACCCTAAGCCCCTTGAGGCAGGGACTGTCTATTTGTTCTATATGTACAGTGCCTAGCACAATGGGGTCTCGGCCCATGACCTGGGCTCATAGGGGTTATAGTAATACAACAGTTATTACATCCATTTAAGGATGTAACAGATAGTGAGAAGAAGGATGAAGGCAGATTCTTGACCCTTCTCCAGGAGAGGCATAAGGATCTTGTGCCAAACTGGGTTTTTGCACAAAAAACCCCGTCCACACTATTTGTTTTTGCGCGAAAGCCTCTTGTGCAAAAACCCCTTGCACAAAAACAGCTTGAATAAATTATGCAAATGAAGTGTGGCAATATGCTAATCTGTGCTTCATTTGCATAGGCTCTTGTGGCAAAAGCTGCAGTGTAGACAAAGCCCAACTAAGGAGCTGCACCCAGACAAAGGAGGATGAGGGCAACAGCAATAAGGACATGCATTTGCAAGGGCAGCGGTGTACTCTGCTGGCTGCATGGGTTTGGAAGAAGACAGTGACGTCTTGGTCTAGTTTGGGAACAGCATTCTGGAAGAAAAGCATGAGGATGCCTGTGAGAAAATGAACAAATGGGTGATATAGGCTGCTGTCACTAGTGGAGCAGAGAGGTGATGTAATAAGATATAAGAGTACATAAATAGGAAAGTGCAAAGGGAAGCAGGGACTTAAGGGTAGGAGCAAGAAACTTGTATTTAATATGGGAGAGAAGGAGGAATCCCTGGAGAGGGGCAATAAAGTCACAATGATGGGGCAGGAAGATAATCTTAGTACTGGTATTTTCAATGGATCTGAGGGAAATGAAGGGGTGGTAGTGATTCTACCAAGTAGTGAAAGTCCCAGAGTGCAGCCAATTTTATTACTGCTTGAAAGCTTTGTATGCCAAGCTATAGTCCAGGATTTTCAATGCGCTGCAGTAAGTTTCCACACGAGATGTTACAGCATGGGAAGCTGGCACACTGTAGCTTCACACCCTGGTATGCAATGCAGTAAGGTCTTCTGTAGACAAGCCTGAAGAGAATGCCTCCCGTCATGGGCCTGGATGACAGGGAGGATGGGAATGTTTAACTGTGCCAGGGGGAAATAAGGAGGGTTTGGGAGGGAAGACAGAGTTGGTGGCAAAAAATCCAGGAGGCAGTGTTAGAACAAGAAGGGCCCAGAGGCAGGATTTGGGGAGAGGAAGCCCTTTTTAAACTGGAAACTATGTAGTGATGACTGTTCATGTATCAGAAATAGTCTAGTATCTAGGTACAGTGTGTTCCAAAAATAACTAAAAGAAAACATCAAAGGAATAAAGCTTCGTCAGTGGAGAATGATGAATATTTTCCAAAATATTCAACACTACATTGCTTACTCTACTGTTCTTCCTCCTAATTTTATTTCCTCCTTTTTTTTACTCTGCTTCCACTCTTGCAATCATCTTGTAAGTAAGAGTAGTATCAGTACCTGCATGAAACATGGTCTGAGAAAAGGATTTCCCTTAAATGCTAAGCCTCAGAGGGGTAGTTTGTGTTAGTCTGCATCTGCAAAAACAATGAGTCCTGTGGTACCATAAAGACTAACAGATTTATATGGGTATAAGCTTTTACCCATGAAAGCTGATGCCCAAATAAATCTGTTAGTCTTTAAGGTGACACAGGACTGATTGTGGTTTTTAAAAGAATTCAGAGGGTACAGCTACACTGTGGGGTGTTTTTTCTTCGAAGCTGTTCTGTGAGATAATGGCCACCAACTGGGCAAAGTTGGGTGGAGCGAGAATAATGAATAGCAATATGGGCCAGAAACTTGGGCACTAAACTTCTGAGCTAAAACGCAGATTGAAGTCAATTGGCTATTTTTGTTATGTTAATGACACGTGGTAAAAAAGGCTGGTAATCTTGAGTGATAATGGCTTTATATTTAATGACTGAGTAGGTCCTGGCTAATGACATAAGTGGATGTCTAACTAATTGAGGTTATGATTCCATAGTGCCACATAATCATTCTTTACAATTGTTTATGTAGTCAGTGGCAGCAGTAGCCTCTAAATTCCGTTAAGTTGTGCATCCAGATGGCCATGCCACTGCCTAACAAGTCCTGTTCAGGGGCTCAAGGCAGCCACACAACACCACTTCTACCTGTCTGCCCCAGCCTGGAGCTTCTGCTGCCAGGACAGAAATGTCTCTCCCTCAGCCATGGCAGTTCCACGCTGGGGCTAGAGTATGGGCCCCTCTCCCCCAGCCACAGCAGCTCACTGGAGGGGTTGGGGGAGGATGCCCCTGGCCGTAGCTGCTCTGTGGTGAGGAAGGGGGTGCTTCCCCTCCTTCAGGTGCATCTGCTCTGTGATGGACTGGGGGGGGGTGGGAAACCTCTTCCTGAGCCACGGTAGCTTAGCGTGGAGGCTAGAGGAGCATGCCTCTTCCCCCCAGCCGTGGTGCTCAACCCAGAACTTCCCCAGAACTACCAGTGAACAGATGCCATTTCCCTGGCCCCCATCTAGCCTCAACCTGCTCCAGTGGGGACAGTCTTCCCTCTCCCAGCCATAGAAGTGCCTGTCACCTGCCCCAAGCAGCTGCAGTGCGAAGGCTGGGAATAATCCTCTCTTCCCAGGACAGCCAGTACCCTGAGAGCCCCCCCATCTCTGGTCCCACCCCAGGGTCTGCACACTCAGCAAGAGCCCTCACTTCACACCCAACTCTCTGCCTCAGCCCCCAATTCCCCTCTCCCACCCTAATCCTTCAGTGCCACCCCCACCACACATTGTCCATGTACAGAATGGCTTTTGTTGGTGCACATAACAAAAGTCATTCTGCACATAGGCATAAAAATTAGAGGGAACACTGCATGTCAGACAGTGTATAAAAGCAACCTCTTGTACATGTCCCACCTGTAGTGCATTTAGTTCCCCTCCTTGCAAAGTTGATTCACTAACCTAAAAGGGACACTGCCATATTAAAAATTAAAGTGCTAATATGCATGTGTATCACTGTCACCTGGATTCAGAACTGCTTGACTTTTGTCATAGGCCCTATCCTGGCCCTGGTAAATGGAGATTCAAGTGGGGTATCTGAACGGGTGTGTGGAGAATGCATATCTTACTACTGCCGGTCATGTGGAAATTAGTCAGAAAAGATACTACAGCAGCAAGCTTTACTATCCTTTCAAGGCAGCTCCCACTCCTGGAACAAACTAAAGCAAGGGAGATCTCCTGGTCCAATGGCTTCACTGGAGCCATGTTGCCATGGAGCCAAGGGGATGAGGAATTGCTGAAAGACAGTTAATACAGAGACACAGGGAATCCAGGCAGATGGCCCTTGTCTCCTCATGCATCTGTACAGATGCCCTGGCATGTGCCAGGTCTAGGGATGGGACCCCAGCATCTTTTGCAAGGAAAGGGTGGCAGAAAACCCTATTTGATGTGAAAATATGGAGGTGAGCTCAGTGAAGGATTCTAGTGGAGGTTTCCTCCTCCTGATATGTGTAGGCTTTTGCAAGGATGGGATGATTGCGACCATGAAGTTGAATCTGTCCTCTGTCACTTTTTCACACAGACTTGCAGATGTTCCCATGGTGCTTATTGCTCACTGTCCTTAACTGGCAGTAGGATTTGCATTAAGGCCTTGATAAGGCCATGGGATCTATGTGAGACAACCTGGGTTCCCCATAGAGCACCACTGCCAGGTCCAAGGTTTAGCCTGTGTGGAAATGACAGAGTTCAGGGCCTAGATATCAAGGATGTTAAGGAACTGGTATCTGGCTAATAGTGTAGTTGATACAATTTGTGTCGACTACAAGATTAGTCGATAAGGGGAGGCTGTGACGGACCCGGCGGGGTCCGCACTGAGAGTGGGGCAGGCTCGCCCCCTCCGGCGCGGAAAGCGGCGGCCACGGCCGGCAGCAGCAGGGCCGGCTGGGCGCCGCCGGAGCCAGGACGCCGGGCAGCGCGCGCCGGGGGAAACGCAGCCGGGGGCGAGCCCCGGGGCGGCATCCTGCCGCAAAGCCGCGGCTTGCACTAGGGCGGGAAGCCCTGGGCGCACGCCGGGAGGAACCCGGCGGGGGAGGCACCGGGGAGGCGGGGCTTCCCCCCCGACATCATCCCCCGGGGACGTTAAAGCCGGGAGCCAGACGCCGACAAGGGGGGGAGCGAGGAAGCAGCCACCCTGGCTTCTCGAGGCAACAGACCTCCGGCCCCCGAGCGACGAGGAGCGACAGCAGCGGCACTTGGCAGACCGCGTGGAGACGGACCAGACGCCTCCGACGGGGTGAGTGACCCGCCGCACGCTGCACTGAGGGCGCCGGCGGGCGGGGAGTGGAAGGCGCCCGGGGCAGAGCCTTTCTGGCGCCCGTAGGCAGACGAGTTGCGGGCCGTAGCCCTGTCTGCCGTGGAGAGCGGCCGGTAGGTGCCGAACTCCACTTAGGGCCCCGGGCCGGGACCCGGAGGAGAGGGCGGGCCCGGGTCCCCCACTCCCCACACCCACACGCCGCATACCCCCGGCACTCCCAGGGACTAAGGCTCCCTCTGTGGCGAGGGCAGCGCGAGGACTAGGGTCACGACCGTGCCCTACGGACGCGCAACTGCGTGATAAAAGGCAAAAGCGGGGACGGGACCCCAAGGCCTACAGTGAGGCCGAACCCCTAGCCCCCGTTGGGGGCGACGCACGGATGGGTCCGCTGAACCCCCGCTGTCCTTCGGGGCAGAGGGGTGATCGCACCCAACCCGCATAGCGGGCAAAGACAGGCGGAGGGTTCGCGGAGCCCCTCCCCCGCCTGCGGGAGACGGGGGAGCGGTGCTCGCACCCATAAATCCGCCACAGAGGCACTCTGCAGAGCCGCAGCGGGTGTAGCTGCCAGCATGAGCCGGGACTGAGCAGTCCCAGCTTGCGCCGGCTCCAGGACCGCTCCAGCTCTACCTTTTAAATGTAGTAAGAGCCACTGGGCTCTTGCACATTTAAAAGGCAGAGCTGCAGCGGTCCCGGGCCGGCGCAAACCAGGACTGCTTGATCCCAGCTCACACCAGGTCCAGTAACCCCTGTTCGCAGCAGCTCAGGCTGGCTGCAGGCAAAGGCTGCTCCAGTAGCAATCCCTGTCCATGGCCTACCTTGGCCACCATGAACAGGGGCTGCTGCTTTCTTCAGATAGTTAGTTCCAATGTCACTTACGGTTTGATTTTGCCTTTTAGACCTGATTCTGCATTATGAAGCAGTGTAAAGTAGCCCTGCCTCATCAGCAACACTGGAGACATTCTCCCCAAGAGAGACAGAATGCCTCTCACTGCTGTGCAGGATAGGGGGGAGAGAGGGAAGGGGAGGGGCTGATGAACACGCTTGCAGTATCCCTTTAGGAGGTTTAGCATGCTCCCCATCTCAAGGAGGCTGCCAGCTTCACTGTCTGGCATGTAAGAGTAGGGTGTAGCTATGGCACTACCTATTTGGAATGCTCTGCACCCCTAGGGAGTAGTTAGGGGATGATTCATGTACTTTCCTGAGACTGCATTTCTGCCCTGTCCTTGTTCAGACGTCATAAAGTGGGGAGAGGCTCTTTACTCTATTCCTCTTCTACTCCCGCATCAGCTGCACAGACACGAGGACCAGGGGTGTTGAGACTTAAAAATGTCAAAAACCCCATCTTTTCGTCTGAGTCCATGTTAGTTCTCATATCCCCTTTATTTGGCTGGCCCCAGACCCTTTTTTTTCGACTTCTTTGACCATTAGGAATTGAACTTTCTTTTCCAGTTTCTCACACTTTTATTTAGTATTAGAAGATTTATCAGCATTCCTCAGGTCCTTCATGGGGCTAGGGATGGGAGGTGGTGCAGGAGTCAGGGCAAAGGCTTAGGGATGTGGGGGGCTCAGGGCAGGGGGCTAGGTTTGCGGGGGTCCTCAGAGCAGAGGGCTGGGGGTGTGGGGTGTGCTTGCTGCTCTCCTGTGGTCATTCTGGAGTAGGGATGTGAATGACTAGTCGACTAGTTGCTTCCTCCCCCCCTCCCCCATTAGAAAGAGGCAGCAAGGGAGGAGGAAAGAAAGAGGAAGGGGTGCTTCAAAGTGGCAGCACCACATGGAGCCCTGGGTCTGCCACTGCGAAACGCTGCATGCAGTCCAGGGCCAGCTGGGGACTCCCACTTTAAAATGATGCAGGGAGCACGCGGCCAGCAGGGGACTGCTTGCTGGCTCTGTGCTCCCTGCAGCGCTTTCACCTTTGAAGTGTAGCAACAGCCCTGGGGCTGTTGCTACACTTCAAAGGCGGAGGTGCCCTTATCAATTAATTGAATAGTCCATGCAAATTGCAGACTATTCGATTAGCCAATTAATCTAAATTTAACCTCCCTATTCTGGAGTATAACTGCCCTATGCTTGCTCCCCCACGTGGTCATTATACACTACTACTGTCCCTCCTATCACAGCCCTCCCTTTCTGTGTGATGAGGAACAATCGCATCCCACACACATCCCATTGTCCTGGCCCAACCAAACTCTGACCTTGCTTTATCTTATAAGAAAAAGCAGCATACCAAATTTGGTGGTCCTAGGGATGGGCAATAACACAGCAGCAGTTTGCCAGGGTTAGCCCTGGTGGGCTGCTGCCCTACATTTACCTGCATGGCCACAAGTACTGGCGATCACAGCTCCCATTAGCCCTGGATTGCTGTTCCTGGCCAATGGGAGCAGTGGGAAACAGTGTGGACCAGGACACTGCTTTCTCAGCTCCCATTGGCCACGAACAGTGATCCATGGCCAACAGGAGCTGTGATGGCCAGTACCTCCTACCATGCAGGTAAATAGAGTGGTGGGGCCCCACCAGAAGCTAACCCTGGTGGACTGGATCTGACCCGTGTCCTTAGTGTACATTGGGCACATCCAACCTGCAGCTCTTGAGGCTTTAAAAATGTGGCCATTCAAAGGCTTCTGTCTTAACAAGAAAATGTGCATTTGATTCCAAATGGAAAATGTGTCCTGCGGGTTTTAATGAGTAGTGTTTGAATCAGACCTATTGCTATGGAGACAAGGAAAAAGACACCTTCTTCATGACAGCCTCCCAGCGTTACTACTCTCCCCTCCTTGTTTGTGATGATTCTGGATCAACAGTGCCTTGTAGCTAAGCTGGTGTCACTGGTAACATCCAGACTCAAGGCTACGTCTGCTCTGCGGACAAATACCTGCAGTGAGTATGCTAATGAAGTGCTCATTAGCATTTGTCATGCCCATTTGCATATCTCTGCCGATGCTTTTTGCGCAAGAGGTTTTTGCGCAAAAACAAGCAGTGTAGATGGGTCCGTTTGCCAAAAAAAAAAAAACCCTTTTATGCAAGATCCCTTATGCCAGAGGTATATGGGATCTGGCGCAAAAGATTTATTTGTGCAAAACAGACCTGTTTACACTGCTTGTTTTTGCGCAAAAACCTCTTGCACAAAAAGCATTGGCAGAGATACGCCAATGACAGCGCAACAAATGCTAATGAGCGCTTCATTAGCATACTCTCTGCTGACAAACACCTGTAGTGTAGGCGTACCCTCACTGTTACCAATTTTGGAGATTTTGGTCCCTGGAGGAACCTGACTCCCCATGAGAAGCTCCAGCCCTAACTGCTCAGGGTAGGCAACTCCATTTTCACCTTCTCGTGGTCCTTTTGAAATATTTTGGTCCTCTGGGCCAACGAAGTTACATCCCACAGGTCTATGTAGCATCAATAAGTTATAAACCAGTGACTATGCCATTCATTGCCCCATTCTTTTCTGTCAGGTACTTAGTTCTACTCTAGGAGGTGGTTTGTTTGTTTGCTACTGATGCCTCCTTTTTCTTAGTAGGTTTAAAAACAAAACCCTGTGACTTGTCAATATTTTACCCAGGGTCCCCCACAAAAAAAAATTCCCTTGGCCTGTGATAAACCCCATATGTGTATGTTTACAGAGAAAGGGGTAAGAGAGTGGGAAATTTTACTTGGGCTTCCCCTGTCTACAAACTTTCTCCAAAGCAAGGAAGGAAGCAATACAAATAGATATGAAGTGACCGCCTATGGTTCTCGGAGAGAGTGCATCGTGCTGAATTTGTGCACTTGGAAAGGCTGCAGGAGGGGGAACAGAAGCCTTGGCCGGGGCCCTGAGACTAGCCTCAGCTTGGAAGGAGTTTTCAAGATTCCTGCTCCCGGGTGCGATTCGGTAAGTTGCGAAAAGCAAGCCGAGGCGTTCTACAAGCATCTCCCGTGGGCCAGGCGGGGCTCCCAGCGCCCAGGGGGAGGGGGCGATTCCAGTGCAGGCGGGTCAACCGGATCCCCACGAGGGCAGAACTTTCGCAGCCGGGAGCGGGGGACCCTGGCGCTCCCGCCAGCAGCTCTGCCCAGGAAAAACAACCCCCTGCTGGATCCCCTAGCAGCCAGCAACCACCACCCCATTGGCTTCGGCGGCTGTTGATCGGCCCCGGCGGCCAATCGCACGCTCTTCCTACCGCAGCATTAGAGCCGGAAAAGACGGATTAGGTCACCCGGTCCAGCCCTTAGCCCCGCTCTGATAGGGAGCGGCCCGGCTATTTAGTGAGTGACGGCTCGGCACCCCGCTCACACGGCGGCTGGGCGGGCTTGCGCCTTCCGCTGCCTCCCGAGCAGCCAGTTTGAACCTGTTGTTACAAACTGTTCGCCTGCGGGGAGGCAGGAGCTGCTGCTGCTGCATTGCTGGTCCCGGCGGCGCCTGGAGGCTCGGCTGTGCCAGGTAACGCTGGTTTGATGTGGGCGAAGAGTTCGTGGACGCAGCCGGCTAGGGAGTGCGCGCATGGGTGCACCCAGGGGAGTGAATCGCTCATGCACACGCGGGGCTTTGCCGGAGGCTGATGCTGCTAGCACGTTCCCCCCCCATTGAGCTGTGCCCGGTGCACCTCGGGCTCTCTGTGCTGCGTCTTGCACCGAGCCGGCTGCCCGGCGAAGCCTGCGTACTAGCGGTTCTTGTGACGCCGGCCTCCGGGAGGGAGGCGGATTTGTGGGCTTCTCTGCAGTGGTGATGGGAGTCGGGGTTTGAGGTCCGCTAGCTCCCTGGATCGATGTTAAACCGTGGAGGAATCCTGTGGCACCTTAGAGACAAACAGATGTATTCGGAGAAACTTAAAAAACAACAAATGGTCTGGTAGCACTTTATAGACTGACAAAACATGTAGCTGGTATCATGAGCTTTCGTGGGCACAGCCCACTTCTTCAGATGACCGGAGTGTTGGGTGTGCAGAACCAAGGGTATAAGCTTTCTTGGGTAGAACCCGCTTCATCAGATGAAGTAGAGTGTACAGAGGCAATGGGTGTATATAAGGACAGCGAAAGAGAGGGAGGGTTCTTGTAAGGACAGCAGATGTTGTGCTTGGAGTGCTGGTGATTTCTCTAGTCTCCTAGAAACCTAGTTGTGAGAGCTTGATTTCCTCTCCGGCTGTTACTCCTTTTGTTGCTGTTACAAATCAGAAACCTGAGCTATGCAGTGTAAATTATGGGGCAGGAATAGTGGGGAAAGTAGAATTTTATTTTTTTTTAAAGTGACTTTGCTAAATGAGCAATCTCTGATGTGCTGCTCAGTAACTTCTTCATGAACTGGGAATGTTTTCAAAAGGAACACAGCTATGCTATTCAGAACTTGATTTTTCTGAGGTGCTCAAGAGTCATCACTTCATTTGATCAGTGGGAGCTGCAGGTGCTTAGCACCTCTGAATATCTGGCCCCAAGAGACTGCATTGTATTAGAGGCTTGCCAGTCAGAAAAGTTGCATTGTACAACAGTTACCTTTCGCTTCTTTGCCTGGCACAGCCAAGTATGTAGCCTTCTAGTTGGCCTGATCCTGCTGTCCTTGTGAAAGCCAATGTTTCCTTGACTTCATTGGGGCTGGTGCCTGCGTCATGTCTGCAGGATTGGGATCCAAATGTGCACAGTCTGGGGAATAAAAAAAAGTATCCTTTAAAAACGTACACTAGGGGGAATAGACTACCTGAGAATGAAACCTGGTCATTTTGCAGTGGCAACATTCTTAATTAATCAAAAGCAATGTAGAGGCTGAAATGGTGGAATGGAATGGGATGGGAAGCCATCTATGAATACTTGAAAGATGCAATATCCCAAGAAGAAGGAATCTACTTGGTGTGGCATTCAAAGGTATCAATAGTGGGATGTTATGAAGAGAGAATTTTGAGCAGACTTCAGGAGCAATTTTATCATATCAGTTACTGATATTATTGGGGAATATTTTCCCCAGAGAAAGTGGGGGAAGCCCCATGACTTGAGTCACTTAAAATTCAACAAAGCACTGGCCATGCAGACAGGCAAGGAATAACATTCTTGAAAGATTCCGAGGGATAGCCAAGTTAGTCTGTACAGGATAAACTTAAGCAACAACAAATAGTCTGATAGCACTTTAAAGACTAACAAAACATGTAGCTGGAATCATGAGCTTTCGTGGGCACAGCCCACTTCTTCAGATGACCCACGAAAGCTCATTATTCCAGCTACATGTTTTGTTAGTCTTTAAAGTGCTATCAGACTATTTGTTGTTGCTTAAGTTTATTCTTGAAAGAGACTTAGTACTTACATTGAGATTTATAAGATGCCCAAGTGGCTTGGACACCTACTTTATTTAGGCTGAGATTTTTTTCAAAGATGCCTGAGTGAGTTAAATGCCCAAATCCGCCTAACTCCTTAGATTGGGGTTTATAAGGTGTCAGTATAAAATCACTTTTGAAAATAGGATTTAGGCTTCTCTATCAAGCTAAGGTACATTTATTAAATCATCAAAGGTAACGTTTTTCAAGTTGGTTTTAGGGATGTTAAATATCAATTAATTGAATAGTCAAGTAACCTCACAAATTCTTATTGGCTAGTCAACTACTCTATAGTCCCCATGGGCGGGGCCAGCAGCATCGGAGGCAGCAGTGGGGGGTGCCAGGCAGGAGCTGGTCTGCAAGCAGAGCCAGTTTAAAAACCAGCTCCCCTTTCAGACCAGCTGCCTATCTCCCCATGCTTCTGCTTCTGATACAGAGGTAGTAGCGCAGGGTGGTAGCAGCCCCTGTCCAGGGTTGGGCGTGGGTCTGTGCTCCCAGACCCAGCATGAGCCTGAATTGAGCCAGGCTGCCTGCCAGCCTAGCTCCTAATACACTAAATGCAGAGCCACAGTAGAGATAGGACCCATCCTATCACAGCAGAGATAGGACCCATCGCAAGCTAGGACTGAGCCAGGCTGCTGTCCAGCCTGCTAAAAAAATGTAATGGGCGGGCGGGCGAGGGGGGAGAAGCATGTAGCCTATAGCATTCATCTATAGGCTTTTGCTTATTGGTTAATCAACTACCCTATTACATCCCTAGTTGGTTTTCCATTTCTGACTTTTATGATTGTCAGTCATAGAGCTTTCAAATTTGGCTGCTTTTTTAAAGATATTTTAATTCTGATAGATCATCCATGTAACTCAATTTGAAAAGTGCATAACTTCACTTGACGTAAATGGTACTGCTGTGTGCACTTAGATACTAAATATATCTATGTGATTACAGAACTGTTTTGAAACCTATTGGAAAAGATCACTGCAGATTTATTAATCGAGCCTATGTATTTTGTGGTGGCACTTCTTCATAGGCGGTAATGCAGTGGCCCTTAAAATAAGGGAATAAGGAGAGAACACACTTTTGGAAAGTTTAAAAATGCAGTTTAATTTTATTTGTTTTCAAACAGAGGGCCTGATTCACCTTTGCCCTCCACGTTGTGTGTGTAAAATGCTACCAAATCAGAATGGCAACATTGAGTTTGTTGACATTTCTGCAGTGAGAGAACAGTGTAAAACACCTGTTTTGCCATTTATATGGGCAAAATCCTGCATTTGTTCATGCAATTCAGGTAACTGCAGGTGCAGAGTACTTGCAGAGCAAGCACGTTTACCTGACTCTCTCCGCACCGCAGAGTTTTGTGTGAGTATGCACTCTGCAATGCATAAGCTATTGACTTTTAGTCTCTTCATAATGCTTGATGATCAGATTGTGAGTGGTTTCTAAATGAACAGCATGTAGCAGAGCACAAAGGTAGCTGATCTCTTTTCTTTGCTTTCCCAGCCTCCTTCCCTAAAGATGATGATGTCTCTTTCACTCAGGAAGCATAGGTCAGTGGTTTGTGCCCTGAGACACAATTAACAGCTTCCATCTTTCTCTGAACCCATATATAAGGGCCTTAGGGACCTCTCGTTCTAAAGAGAGCTGGAATAATCAACTTCTTGCTTAGCCCTTGTGGGTACTGTTAAAGAGTAGGAATGTTAAAATGCATTTGTTTGTTTAAATGTGTAACCACTGAACATTTCAGCAGTTGCATGGGAGCCTGCATGTAACTGTGGAGGTTAACCAATGAGCCCAGGCTACACATTTATGCTTTCATATCCCTAGTTAGTCTTAGTTTTTGGTTCCTTTCTCCTTCACTTCGCATATAGAGGCCTCTAATTATGAATTGTTTGTTCTTCTGCTTATTGTCTCTAAACTCAATCTTTCTATTCCTGCTGCTGTATCTTTGCAGTGCAAATCTTTCCCACATCCTTTCCAGGTTACAATTACACAACTACCAAGATCATATTTTCTTTCCTGCTGCAGTCACCACATCACTTATCCTCTTAGATCCTCCCATTAGCTTCTACTGTCCTTCAGCACAAAGTTCACGCTTCTCAGATCCCATTCCCCACTGTCACAGCTGTTTTAGTCCCATGTAACTTCATTGGCTTTACTGTGTGTAGCAGAGTGGAACAGCAAACTCCTCTATAAGACACAGCTCTATCCTTATATCTATACTATCATTTAATTCTCCTCCACATCTCCTACTAACTGTCCCTCTTCTCTCTTTGCTCTGGATTTTTGTGCTTTCTACCATGCTGCCCCCTTCACTTGGGACAGGCTCCACATGTATCCAAGCCACTTCAACAAAAGTCTTTCTACATTGGCAATGTGCCCTGTATTGTTCCTGTTTTCTAGCTGTATCCTGTTAATCTGTAAGCTCTTTTAAGACAGATTCTCTTATGTATCTTGGATGTGTGACTGTGTATATTTGCTGTGCTGTCTAAGCGAGTCCCTGGAGAGATAGTGTTAGTGGCTTCTTGGAGTATCTGGGAGGCAAGCAGACTTCTCTTTTCTGAAGTGCCTAATCTGTATCTCACACTGACAGAAGTTTCACTTATTATGATCAACATACTGTACTGATAGTGAAAGACTGACGGAAGGTGTGATTCCCATATGCATTGGCTCCGCTCCAGCAAGGATCCTAAAAATAGTGTGGCTGTCATGGCACTGATGGAGGCTCAGGCTGCTTACCAAAGCTCAGATCCAGGAGATTGCATGGAGATTCACTGTAACAACCACAAGGCTATTTTTTGTGTACTTACTCTGCTTGGGTAAGGCTATGTCTATATTGTGCTGTTTTGTGCAAGAAATATGCAAATGAGGCAAAGCGTGGAATATTGCTATGCCTCATTTGCATAATTAATAAGCAGCTGCTTTTTGAGCAAGAGGCTTTTGTGCAAAAACCCCTTTTGCGCAAGAGCTGTTCTTCCTGGGGGGGGGGAAGAGCAAAAAGGAGCAGTGTAGCTGGCTCCTTTTTGCGCAAAAGTCCTCTCTTGCTCAAAGTGGCCGCTTATTCATTATGCAAACGAGGCACAGCAATATTCCTTGCTTTGCCTCATTTGCATGTTTGCACAAAACAGCGCAGTATAGATGTAGCCTGAGGGTTTGTCTCCGCTACACGGTAGATTGATGCCACAGTGATCAATCCATCGGTGGTCAATTTATTGAGTCCGCTTAGATGTGATAAAGCGCTCTCCCATCAACTTGGATACTCCACCAGGACAGAAGTAGGTGGAGTCGATGGGAGAGCATCAGCTGCCAACCTTACTGCACGAGATACCAGGGTAAGTAGGTCTAGTATGTTGACTTCAGCTTCACTATTTGCATATCTTAGCATAACGGGGACACATAGTGTAGACCAGGCGTTGGTGTGCTAAGTCTGTCTGCTGGGGTTGAGAGCTGCGGACAGCTGTCATGAAGATCTAGCCAAAGAGGCAGGTATAGTAGCTTGCTTTGCTAGAGCCCTAAAAGAGAGGCAGGGCTGGCATGACTAGTCATTGGTGTGGTTCCTTTCTGTGTTCCGAATCTCACTGCCTTTTGTTTCCCTACAGATAGCATCATACTGAGGTCTCAACACTCTTGCTAGCAGCTCTAGTCTCTGTGCCTGGGGGTTTGTGTAAGTTGAATCTGTCTGCATTAGTTCAGGTGAGGACAATTATTTCCATATGTCACTGGGTGTGTGTGTGGTGTGTTTTTTTTTTTTTTTTTTTTAAGGTAAATATTTCAGTATTGGACTAATAGTTAACTATTTCTGTACCTCCCCTCTAAACATAATCAAGACTAGTGGTCCAAGTCTTGTATATAATTGCACTGTAGTCCATAGTTACACCTAAAACTGGGTGGGTTTGTTGTCTTTTTTTCCAATTCCTACATGACTTGTGTTAGGCTCCCGTGATGCCCAATTCAGAACACACATCAGTGGGTGTAACTCACTAGCCTTTCTGGTCACATCAGTCTTAAATTTGGACTTGTAAATCAGATGGTCAGTTCTCATGAATGATACACTCCATTCATCTCGACACTAAATATTCAGTATCCAGACAATAAATTTGTATAAAATATGGGCCCTTTGAGGTTATAGTGCTAAAGAAACATTCATGGTCTCTTGCTTTGGGCAGCATATTTTTAATAGCTTCTGTGGGAAGGACCACTGAAAGAAAAGCACCTCGTCCCTGCAAGCTTGAGTTTGAAATGCTTTGTGGCATTTCTTATAACATTGGACACCTAAAGAGAGAGCTTTAGTACTGTAAGCATCTTGCTTGCAATTAGAGTCACAAGCTTGAGTCTCATCAGGGTGACTTGAGTCTTCTGTTGTGCAGACCTGATTTCTATTCATCTAGTGTGTGGAGTAGGACAAGATGAGGTTCAGAACATGATTCTGCACGGAAACTAAAGAGATGTGGCCCTTTCTGTAAGAGCACCTGTTCACTCTTTGTCCTTTGTTCTTGCTTTCCCTCTCACTCCACTTGGGTTTGCCGGTGGTCCCCTGGAATCAATTCTGTGTTGAAGAGCTCTGTGGATTTGCTATAAAATGCTTAGGAACCCTGAGACGGCCTGCCTGGAGCTGAATGGCCTGTGTCATGAGCTTGGCACCAGTCTATAAGGCAGGGGTGGGGAAATTAAGATCCAGGGGCCACATCTGGCTTCCTGGGATCTGACCCCTGAGACTCCAGGCCCTAGCTCCCCCTCCCACTGCAGGGCCGGAGCACACAAAATCTTCTAGCCTGGGGCCCCCTAGGCTCTGGTGTGTGAGGGGAATGTGGGGAGTGCCTTTCTGCCTCTGTCGGGGGCCATGTCAATGAGTGTGTGTTTTGTGTTCAGCCCCTGACTGACTTTTTTTTTCTTCTTCTTCTTCTTCTTCTCTGAGGGGTCAGAGTCCCCTGGCCCAAAAGGTTCCTCACCCTTTATAGGGTTAATGATAAACACCCTGGAATTTGGCTGTGCCCATCTTTAAACTAGCAAAGAAATATAAAAGGAACTTTGTGGTCGTGGTGCTTCAAGCAGAGGCCCTGGCTAGGCCTTGAGCTTGTGAGTTAGCACTGAGGAACACCTCTTCTATGCTAGCCTCACCCAGCCCTCTCCCTGAGAGTGAACAGGCAAGCTGTCTTTGGCTTGCTGGCTCTAAATTGGTCAGGGTCTCCTCCTGGCTCTTCTAAGCACTAAGTTTAGTTGGTAGCTTGGCCTGCATGGGTTTTCCTTTAGTTGAGGGGTGTTTGGGTACTGATGCCTCCAGTTGGGTGCAGAGAGAGAACTTGACAGACCACATCACAGATGCTTTGTTAATGTAAGGTAAAAATGTTCTGTTTGTACAGCACTTAGCACAGTGAGGACCTGGTCCATGACAGGAGCTTGGCAATACAGCTAACAAATAGTAACCCAAATGAACTGTGTAGCTGGAAGAAATGCTGCATGGTACCACTGTGTTATGCCTGTAAACCTTGTTCAATGATGGCAGTTGAGAATTCTAGCACACTGTTCACTGTGACACTGTTGCAGTCAGCAGCGTCAAAACACTGATTCCATTTGATAATTTAACCCCTCTGAACAGCTGATGGAGACTTATGCGGACGTATTTTGTGCTGTTTGGAATGCCTGGTCTCTGACCTGCACCATTTGTCATGTAAGATCGCAAATGGCTGGAGAATTTTGGGGTTCTCAACTTGAGACACTTAATGGCTGAGTACTCAGAATTCCATTCAGTGTTCAGGGGAGTTGCAGATCCACAGCACTGCCGAAAACCAGGAGTCTCAAGCTGGGCATGCAAAAATGGCCACTCTGGAACATTTTAGCCTAACAGCTTTCCTCTGGATCTTAAAAATCAGTCATGCAAAACTTGCTTGATGCTGTACCACAGCGTTTCTCCAAGTGGTCCACAGACCCACTCTGAGAGAGTTGCTACCAGGCCACTCCAGTTTGTTTACTTACCAGCTCCGCAGCCACAGAGCCTCGTGGCTCCCATTGGCTGCTGTTCGCCATTTGCAACCTAGGGGAGCAGTGGCCCGGGTCACACTGCTTCCTGTGGCTCTCCTGGGCTGCAAATGGCAAACAGCTGCCAACGGGAGCTGTGAGGCTTTGTGGCTGCAGAGCCGGTAAGTAAACAAACTGGAGCAGCCTGGTAGCAGCCTTCTCAGGGTGGGTCTGCAGATCACTTTGAGAAATACTACTTCTGTACAAGAAGTCAAAAGACTATCTATGGTCCCTGCCATGGACATCTTGCTGTTTAATCCATGACCATAAAGAAATGAGTCACTTGAAAATCAAGAGAAAAGCATAATCAGAGGGTCTTCTGAAGGCTTTTCTAAAAACTGGCTCACCTGTTATGTGCATATTAGAATGGTCTTAGGAGGAGCTCAACTGCAAACAATGTGTCTGGCTGGGGGGGATGGGGAATTTTGTTTTAATGTGTAAGGAGACAAAGATATAGGAATGGGAGGCAACTGAACATAGAAGGGCAAAATGGAAGTTATCTGCGGGGAACTGTGGCTAAACAAGATCAGTTATGTAGGCAAGGTTGCACTATATAAGGACTTGAGGGAAGTCTGCATGTCAGATCCAATTGCATCTCTGTGGCTTAAATTAGTGGAACAACATGACCCTGGTGGGCTAACAATTATAAGTTGAGTGGAAGAAATTGGCTCTAGGGATAGGTGGTGGACACTTGTTATATATTGGGGAGGAAGGGAATGCAGAGGCTAGCAATCGGCACAGAGGACAGCAGGAGAATTTACAGTATTTGGAACTTAAATGTTACTTTCTAGTGACACTCACTTCATGTCTCTTTGTCTAGATGGATCATCATTAAATACGACACTATAAGCTGAGTGAAACCAGAATAAAAATGACTAAATACAAACTTGTTCTGTTAAGACATGGAGAAGGAGCCTGGAACAAAGAGAACCGCTTTTGCAGCTGGGTGGATCAAAAGCTGAGCAACGATGGGATAAAGGAAGCTCAGAGATGTGGGAAACACCTCAAAACACTAGGTTTTCAGTTTGACCTTGTGTTCACATCAATTCTAAGTCGTTCTATTCAGACTGCTTGGCTGGTGTTAGAAGAGATGGGGCAAGAATGGGTTCCCATCCAAAGTTCGTGGCGACTAAACGAACGGCACTATGGTGCACTGATAGGTCTCAACAGAGCAGAAATGGCTCTGAACCATGGTGAAGAACAAGTGAAAATATGGAGAAGAAGCTATGATGTTGCTCCACCTCCCATAACTGAATCTCATCCTTACTACAAAGAAATCTATAATGATCGCAGATACAAATGCTGTGATGTGTCGCAGGACAAACTCCCGAAGGCTGAAAGCTTAAAAGAAGTGCTGGAGAGACTTCTTCCCTATTGGAATGAAAAGATAGCACCAGAACTGAAAAGTGGCAAAATGATTCTCATATCTGCTCATGGAAACAGCACTAGGGCGCTGCTCAAGCATCTGGAAGGTAAAGCTCATAGTCCTCTTGATTATAAGAGTAATCCATTCAGCTGCAGTGGTGCTAATAGACACCATTGTGCCCAAAGTCAGAAATTTGGCCCCCTTCACTGGTCCCTATTTCACTGTAATGATTCATTCAATTTCATTCCATGCTATGCCAAGTAGATGCTTGTTGAAATATTCATCATTCTAGACATATACTTTCATTTCCCAGTGAGCAGATAGGCCAGTTTGTGTGCATAGGTTTGCTGATTCCTCTGTGGTTTGAGAGTATGAGTTTGGAACAGGCCATTGCCAGTTTTTAGGTCAGGCCTTTTTATGCAGCTATGGGTCCAAATTTATGCAGCTATGGGTCCAAATTTAGTGCAATTCACCTTCCGGGTTCTTCAGTTACAAATGTAGGTCCTGTCCACAGTGTGACTTTTAACCACGGTTTTGTAATGTGGTGGCTGTGCAGTTGCTTCAGCAGGATGAAAGTAGATACAAGACAGCTGATTCTTCTATCAAAACTATTCGTGCATCTGTACCTATTGCGCTGTCCAACATAGTTTTCTTTCTGGCACAGTCTAGATGGGTATTGTTCTCTACACATTTTTCAGAGAGGTATGCCTAGAGTGGTATCAAGAGAGCAGGCAGTAGAGATGTAAAATCCCATTTTAATTAGTTAACCAGTTAAACATAAAATGGGGGCATGGAAGCTGCTTTTTCCTAGCTGGGCTGAGGCACCCCTCCCTCCCCTCTCCACAGGAGGTGAGGGGTTGCTCCAGCCCCTGCCAGTTAACCATAACTGGTAAGTGTTACCCTTAATGGGTGATGCTAACTGGTTAACCATTCAGATATCTAGCAGGCAGTATATTCTGGAATGTCCTATTTCAGAGCTGTGAAGATTGCTAAACCCTTTATACTCAGATGGTATGGATGTCTTGTGCACTGACTGTTACAGGAAACCAAGCATGTACCAGCCTTGCCCATCTACCATTGCCTGAGCACAGTTGCTGCATAATATTTAACCACAATGTGTGCAGACACAAACCATATTTAGAGTCAGCATGTCAGTAACTGGCTACAAACTGTAGGGCAAGTGTCTCTTCTGTACAGAGATCCACTTTATGCAAGTGTGGGAGGTGAGATGGAGCTGGTTACAGGTGCCTGATTCTGAAACTGTAGCTGGCCAATCCTACTAAGCAAGAGTAGCCTAGGGACCACTTGAAGCCTACATCAGCTGTGTATGGTTCTCTAGGCCACCATACATACAACAATAGAGAAATAAGACAGCTGAGTAGAGTTGCATCCCAGTGGACCCTCCCGCCTCCCATTCGCTGACCCCACCCTGACATGCCACATCCTTTTTAGATCTAATACTACTTCATCTATACTCAGGGAAAACTCTTCTGGTTGAAGTTAGTTATGGCCATGGAGGTATTATCCTTCAATGTGCTTATCCTTTCCTGAAAGACATGAAGCCCTGTGCTCCCACTGGCTGGAGTCTCTTCTCAATAGATCTTGATTCTGCTGTTCCTTAAGTCACAGATGATTGATTTGTGAGACCCAACACTTTTTTGAATGGTCAGGTCACTGACGTTTTGAGTGAGCAACTTGGGATCTCTTGGGCTTATCTCTTTCATCTCTCCTCTTCCCTGCTCTCTCCCCCACCAAGATTCTGAACTTCTGCAGTTCCCATTAACTCAGCTGGAATTTTGGGCTCTTGGCATGTCAGAAGATCAGGCGCTCAATGTCTGAACCTGGGTATTAAAAAAAATGCATGGCTGCCTTTTCAATGCTCTGGTTCTATTAATTGCTTTAGCTTTTGAGACTGCAGCTGAGGTAGACCTTGATTTAAGCCAAGAGGCTTTGAGCAGAAATACTACCAGATTTTTCCTTTCCTGTTTTAAGACAGGTAAAATAACTACATAGTAATCATTTCAGAGAAATTTCTTAAAAAGGTTTCAACTGACTCCTTTTAAAAAATCTTAAACACAGCTGCTTCTACAACAAGGCTAAATAGTTCCTTTGACATGAACGTTGCCCTCATTATTGTTAATTAAAACAAAGCTTGAAGGCTCATGCTTGCTAACAGCATTTTAAAAAAAAAAGTTCTGGAGTGGCAGACTATTCTGACTGACAAGGCTTTGTTTGTGTATTTATTCAGTGTGACGAATGGGTCTAAGCAGGGTGTGTTGAAATGCCTGAAAGATCTGTCATGATTTCCATGGAAGATTGTGGGCTTATTTTTCCTCTTAAAAGCCAAGCAATTCTGCTGAAAATAATAATTTAACACAGTTTGGGACAGGCACACAGATGCATACACACATTAGAGCGGAAACTAACACCCATGAAGAGAAACGATCCATGTTAAGTGGCACATAATCCCTTGGAAAGGGAATGACTCTTCTCCCAAACCAAAGTTGAAAAGCCCTCCTTTGAAGAGTTGATGCTTTGGAAAAACATTTCAGGACCAGTTTTTCATCCTGAGTGTTGTTTTCCTGAAGTTGGTGAATTTCACAAAGGATGAATCTAGCTCTGTGGTTTGTGTGATCCTGTCCCTTAAGCAAAGTGCGGTATGAAATGAGCCTCCTTAAGAGCATGTCCCCTGTTCCGTTGATATGTGGCGGTTTACGATGAGCATTGGGAAATCTCCCCTAAGTAGTTCTAAAGGCAAAGTGCAGCTAGGTATCTAGATCTCCATTGATTATCAGTAAGTCATCAGTATCCAACTTCTATTTATGCCTCTGAAAATCTTTCCCTTAAGTGGCCTTGTCCCCGGCCCCCCGCAACTTCTTGTCTTTGTTGGTTGAAGCCTCTTGGCAATGCCCTGGCTGCCTATAGCTGTCTACATAGAAACGAATGAAAAGGACATGACGTGTTCACATGTGTCTAGTGACAGTCCATAGATGGTGAGGCTAAGCACCACAGCAGTCTGATGTTAAGGGCAGGATTCTCTTTACCACTTAAGGGTGAAGCTAGGGTGCACGTAGGACAGCCTCTTAAATATTTCTGCAAGAAGCCTGCTGCATTTTGCCTGATAACTAATGCTTCAGACTTTGAGACTCTTCCATAAGAGCCCCACCATGGAAACACTGCCAGGTGTTAACACTACTACTGTGAGGAGCCTTACAGTATAATTGCAAGGGGACTGCAGCTCCCAGGCTGTTAGCTTTGCTGTGAAAACCTTGTATGGGAACCTTCTACGGGAACCTTCTATGTCCTTTCCTAGCCCACAGTCTTTCCTTCCTCTGGGCCCACCCAGTACTCTCTCTGGATACAGGTACTGCAGGAACAGCTTCTGGAAGGCATTGTTCCCTGCTCCCCACTGAAATGCTGCCTGCAGGGGAGCTGACAACCATGGCGAGCCTGTGGAGGGGGAGGAGCAGCTCTGTGCTCCTAGTGGCAGCCAGCTCTGTGTTGCCTAGTGTGCACCATGCTCCTCCCCGCCCCCCCTCCCCCAGAAGTCCCCAGCTCTTAGAGCCATCTGGGGTATGTCTAGACTAGTTTACCCGGCATAGTCAATGAAGCGGGGTTTACGGGATCGGTCGGCAAAGGCTTCCCCAGCCGACAGATCCGCATCTAGACTGCCGCGCTGTGCCGAATCAGCTGATCGTCGGCACAGCGCGGCGGCCGTGTTTATTTTAATGAAATGGGGATTATTTAAATCCCCACTTCTTTGACTATGCCGAGTAAACTGTTTTACATGGCTCCGTCGACGGAGCCCTGTAGTCTAGACACGCCCCTGGAGTGCACTGCATAGCAGTGGCAGCATCTGGAGCCCTAGATCCTTTAGAATCCCCAAGTCCCGGGGCAACTGTCCCCTTTCTTCCAGCCCCCCCTTCCTGTCGGGTGGCCGCCTTTGGGGTAAAGTCCAGTGGGTGTTGAATAGTACTGTACAGTGCTTCAGGAGAGGCAGCGGAGGACACATTAGGGATGTTAAATATCGGTTAATTGAATAGTCAACCAATAAGAATTCCATGAGGCTAGTCAACTAGTCTGTAGGCCCCAGAGGTGGGGCTGGCAGCTAGTACTCTCTGGCCCTGCTCCTGAGGAGCACCCTGCCACCCCACACTGCTGCGCGTCTATCAGAGGCAACAGCGCAAGGTGCTAGGCGGGAGCTGGTCCGTGGGGGGAGCCAGTTTAAAAACCGGCTCCTCTCACGGACTGGCTGCCTGCCACTCTGCATGGCTGCCTCTGATACAGAGGCAGCAGTGTGGGGTGGCAGCAGCCCCTGTCCAGGGGGGTGGTCTGAACTCCTGCACCTGGCACGAGCCAGAACTGAGCTGGACTGCCTGCCCTGCCTGGCTCCTAATACACTTTAAATACAGAGCTGCAGCGGGGGTAGGTCCCGGACCCAGTGCAAGCCAGGACTGAGCTGGGCTCCTGGCCAGCCTGCTAAAAAACTTACTGGCAAGGGTCGGGGGGTGGGGGAAATGTTAATGCTATAGACTAAACACCTATAAGTTATCTGTTAATCGACTATATTATTACAATCCTAGGACACATGCTGTATCCTGTTGGGAGGCGTGATCCATTTCAAAGAGAGCTGGGTTGCCCACTGTCCCACGTTGGGTCTGGAAAACCAAGCTCTTGAGGTGGTCTGTCACCATCAGAGGACAGCGATTTACCAGCGTCTGAAGCCATGCTCCTCAATTGGCAGGCTGTGAGCAGAACACCTCCCTTCACATGTTCTTCTGTGCTCAGGACATGTTGCTGATGGGGCAGAAATGTACATGCAGGAAGGGCATCTGTGCAGGGAATGATCTGGGTGCAAGCCATGGCCTACGCTGGCAGCCATGGCTGGCCTGTACCAGCCAACTCAGGCTTGCATGGCTCTGGAACTGTTTCACTGCTTTGCAGACTTCCAAGTTCAGGTGGGAGCCTTGGGCTCTAGTACTGCGCAGGGTGAGAGGGTCCCAGAACTTGGACGTTAGCCTGAGCCCAGAAGTCTACACAGCAGTGAAACGGCCTTGCAGTCTGAGCCTCATGAGTCTGAATCTGCTGGCATGGACTAGAGGTTACTTACGGGGTGTGGTGTGTTTTAAATTAACCCTTTGCTGTGTAGATGAACCTATAGGCACCAATTACTACTTCTGGAGAAGGCTTACTGGGGAATGTGACCAGTATGGGGACAGATGAACCAATTACCCATCAGTGGAGTGTTATAAAAGACACGGGAAGGAGGTGGAAGGAAGGGACTGAGTTTGAGTTTGGTGAGCTCAGTATGTGCTGAGATCCCAAGGGAGCAGATCAGTATTTCCAGGTATGTGGAAAAGGGCAAGTAACTACTGACAATAGTCTCCTGCACAAGACTGTATTAGGGTTGATGGTGAGGAAAATGAAGTGGAGGGGCTATGCTTTGGAAAGTCTGGAGGGTTTCTGGGCACCAGAGGCTAAGGATCCAACGTGCCAACACAGATGTAATAAGTCTCATGGAGTTATCTTGCTGGCATCTCTTCTTTTTTGTTCCTAAGCTCCTGGGCTTGGCAATATTGCCAAATGCTAGCTGTGAATTGCTGTCACTGCTCTGGACCGCTTTCTCGCTAGCTTGTAACTAATGGAATTTGAGACTGTAAAGTTTTCTCCTGCAGGCCAAACTTTAAGCAGAGGTAGAATATAGCTTCCTCAAACAGGATTTGACCGAGAGGTTGTCTTAACATACCACCCTGTGCTAGTATTATGATGAGTTCTCCATGTTTATGGTCCATTCCAGCACAGTGACAGGTTACTACTTTTTTTTGTAAAGATTTGGGGGGAAGAATTTTTTGGGGAAGAGGCGTGAGACCTATTGCTTGCTACATTAATGTAAATACAGTAAACTTCCGATAATCTGGCACCTTTAGGACCCAGGGGTGCCGGATTATCAGATATGCCAGACTATCGGAAGGGGGGGGCTATGAGGGGTCTAGGGTGGGGATGCCACCCCAGGCCCCTCATAGCCCCCCCTTCTGATTGTCCGGCTTTGCCCCAGGCGTCCCCGATTCAGCCGCTGCTGGTGAGTTTCAGCAGCAGCGGAATCGGGACGCCTGGGGCAGAGCAGCTGGGGTGCTGCCGGGTTGGTCCGTAGCGCTGCTCCTCGGCGCTACCGGACCAACCCGGCAGCACCCCTGCTGCTCTGCCCCAGGCGTCCCCAAGTCAGCCGCCCGCTGAAACTGACCAGGGGCTGACTCCGGGAAGCCAGGGCAGAGCAGCTCTGCCTTGGGCTTCCCGGAGTCAGCCGCTGGTCAGTTTCAACTGCGGCTGACTTGGGGACAGCTGGGGTGCTGCCGGGTTGGTTCCGCAGCGCTGAGGGGCAGCGCTGTGGGACCTACCGGCAGCACTCCAGCTGCTCTGCCCCCAGCTTCCCCGATTCAGCCCCTGGTCAGTTTCAGCAGCAGCTGAATCGGGGAAGCCGGAGGCAGAGCAGCTCCAATGGTCCGGCTGCCCAGACCACTTCCGGGTTCGTGATGGTGCCGGACCATTAGGAGTGCCGGACCATCAGATGCCGGACGAATGGAGTTTTACTGTACAGACTGCATTTTACCTCCTCTGTTTCACTAAACCAGTCTGTGCACCATAAAGATTAGTAGCCAGACTCTGCTGTTATGCCTATGCACATGCAGACTTTTTAACGGAGTTATTTCTGTGTAATTGAGGGGAATAATAATCTGAAGCCTTAGTTAACAATCTAAACATCCTTGGCTAAATTCTGCTCTTGCTCTTAATGAGGTTGCAACTGTGTGCAAGCTCTTGGGGAAATTTCACTAGTAGTGTGCAAAGGGCTGTACGTTCTGTCTTGAAGTAGGGATGTAAAATTTAAACCAGTCTAAACGTGTAATCGGGTGAAATTCAATTGGTTAAATGCTCAGTGGGCATTCAGGCCCTCTGAACTCCTAGCAATGGCTGGGAATTTTACTGATAAACTGTATAGATGAATCCTAATGAACTGATAGGCTAATGCTACTCTGTTAACCTTACCAGTTAAACTCCCAGCCAGCACCAGGAACCTGCGGAGCGTTTAACCAATTTGAATTGGCTATACCCCTCATCTGAAGAATCTTATCCCTAAGGTACTATTTGGGTAAAAGGACTACTTAATTGGGGCAGATATTTGGTGTTGCTTCCGTGTGTGGGTGTTGTGGTTTTTGTGTTTTGTTTGTGGGTTGTTTTTGTTTGTTTGTGTTTTGCTGTGACTATGGAGCTGGAAGGAAGGGACATGCTTAAGAGCAATAAGACAATGACCTCATAGGGGTTTTGAAATGCATAGGTTTCTTGTTAAAAGTAGATGCGACAAGTTGGACTGTATCTTGACTGAGTCACTTTTAATGGCCAGAGCAATGGGATGCCCATGTACAGTGTTTTCTGAAGCATAAATATTTCAGACCCATAATTTGTATGGGCTATCCACTAACAATTTAGTGAAACTCCTACTCTAGTCACGACTTCAGCTTATCCAGCCAGTTCTGTGTCCTTGTTCCCTTGCAGAAGGAACCCTCCGATGTCCCAACCAGGCAACCTTGTGCTGTCAGTGATGTAAACATTTTGGAACAGAGACTAGAATATGGCTCAAAGTGTGGCCTGAAGGGTGACATTGATTGTAAGAGGGTAAATCTTATAGGCATAAACCTCAGACAAAGGCGTATTCCCATAACACTGTAGAAGAAAAATGGCAAAGAAACCTCAGACACTAGTGCACTCCTGTGTTTTCAGTGGATCAGATTTGGTAGCAAAATAAATGTCTGGAAACTAGCTTGGATACAACATACTAATTGCTCCAAAGTGCCTTACCCGCTCCTGACACAGGTGCTGAAATGCTGCCCTTGCTGAGGTGGATTGTGTTTAACAGCACCTAGAAATATCTCTCAACACTGTGGGACAGGACGTGGAGAATAAAATGTGCCCTTGAAACTGCACACTGCCTACCTAAAATCCCTCCTGCAGTTATCCCGGTTGGACTCTCTCTCCAAGACACAGGTGCTGTGTAAGTGATCATGAGTAGGCAAAACTTTAGTCTTAAGTCTTCTGAAAGACCACATCCCCAGTAACGCTGTACCCATTGATGCTTGGTATTGACTTGGAGGAATGAATCCCGCCTACTGAATCATAAGTACTACTCCCTGCAGCACCTAGGTGGCTTTCAACTACTGACCTTATCTCACCCTGCTCAGATTGTGAGAGGATGGGATCTCGGGTTGGACTGGTATGAATGCAGAAGTGCAGTAAAAGGTCACTTAGCTTGTGTTACTGTGTGAAGTAACTGGATAGCAGCTTTAGCTGACACTTTGGCATGTTTCCAGTATCTTGACTTACGTTCAATGTCTTACCAGTCTGGCTGACTAAAAGCAAATGCTTTTCTTGGTATTCTCAGTGCAGTTTTCAGCATGCACATGAAATGGGGACACAACAACTACATTCGTTGTGCTAAAAGTAGGCAAGCAGCTGTGAAGGCCTCTGGAATTTCTTTTCTTCACATCTCACCTTTTGGCTGTGGTCTTGTCAGTTGGCAGCATAATCTAAACAGTCTACAGCATAGCATAAGAAATGCCCAGACATAGTTTGTCGGCAAATCTTTGTCATTCAGGCCTTGAATGTTCCACCCTCCCCCCCCCCCCCCCCGACTTATCTTACACTGACAGAAGCACTTGTGAGTGAGCTTCTCCTACTGACTTCTACTGCTCATGCCACGAAAATCCCACCTCCAACGGGCACTCCTGACAGCACAGGGTACGTTCACCAAACATGCTGTAGCAATACTGCTATGTACAGTCATGGTTTTAGGTGGGAGATTTATGGGGGAAGAAATTCAGATGTTACATTGTGTGTGTGCTGTGGTGACGCTTTTTTCTTTTTGATCAGTACATAATTCATGCTCCAGCATGGTATTGGTAGGCACTCTAGTTACAGTGACGAGGCTTCTTTTACCCAAAAAAATAGAAGTCCTGAGCACTTGCATGCAGCGGTGCTGGCGTTTACCTAACCCACCTTGTCTCTGAGTCCTTAGAGGCGTTTTAGATTCCACGTTCTTTTTGGAGAGTGTTAAAAATAAATGTCGTTCCTAAATTCCAGTTTGGGGAAATACGTGCTGCCTATCTAAATTCCCCTTGATAATTTCATCTGGTGCGGTGTGATTTCTAAATAGGTTCAGTGTTTGCATTTTAGAGGAGGGACACAGCTGTTCTTTACTTGTACAAGGCCAAATTCTCTGTGGCTATAAAGAAGTCAATTGAGCTGTGCATGTTTTATAATCAGGAAATCAAATTGACCCCTCCTGTAAAGTGCTTAAGGAGTCTTTAGGATGAATGCCACGTAAATATTTTTCTAGGTAAGTCGCCTCTCAAATGCAGAACCTTGAATAAAATGCACGTGTCCCACAGCATTTGATTTAAATGAAGATTACAGCAGCTCAGTTTCTGCATGGGAATTCTAAAAGCTTATTGACTTAAGGGTATGCTCTTTGAACATAATAGTCTCTTTAGTGTTCGTGGAGCTGTTGCTTAGAACTCTTTTGTTCTCAGGCTGCATCATACTGGCTCATATTGACTTTTATCAGTTATAGCTGGGGCAGGCAAAAAAAACCCACCCCAGCCTTTGGGTCAGATCTGGCCTGCCACGATCCTCTGGGCTCTGCCAATGTCTCATAGCCCAATGAGATTTTCAAGAAGGCTCCCTGCTGCGGTGCGCCCACATGCTGCTGAAAGTGACTGGCTGCTGGGGCCAGAACATGTGTCTGCGTGGCACACCCATGGCGGGGGGAGGAGAAGGGGTAGTGCCTCCGCAAGCTGCCTGCATCCGCAAGCACAGCCCAGGCAGCCCCAGTTGGCAGCCAATGAGCGCTGCGAAGTTTGTACTGAGGCGAGAGCTGCATGCCGAGACTCACTTCCCTCCTTCTCTCAAGGGGCAGGCACACTGTGAATAGAGACATGCTAGCCCTAGCAGCCAGCCACTTTCAGTGGCATGTGGAGGCACCGCTGGCTGGCAGCTGGCTAGGGTAAGCACCTCTCGGCCAGAGCCTGCACCTGGCATCCCTTCCTGCACCAAAGTGCCCTACCCCAGGTCACAACCCAAATCTTCTGCACTCTTCCTGCACCCTTACCCGTGCTGTCAACTCTCTGACCTTGCACCCCCTCTTATCCCTCCCCCAGGTCAGAATCCACTCCTGCACTCAAACACCCTCCCAGACCCCTCACTTCCTCCTGTACCCCCATCCCCCTAACCATAGCTCCTTTCTGCACCAACTTCCATCCCAGACCCCTCATCCCCTCCATTAATATAGAAAAGTGTGGCCCTTGACCACTTTCCAAGTTCTTGGTGTGCCCCACCCAATCAAGTTGTTGCTCATCCCTGAGTTTTATAGGATAGTGAGAGAAGCTGTGAGAGACTTGAGTAGATCAAGGCAAAATTTTATAAAATGAATTTGATTTATTCATGAGACTTGGGAACTTTGTTTAGCTATCTTTTGTTTAGCTATTTTTTGTATTAAAAGAGCATGCAGTTATGGAGTTCTGTAAGTATCCTGTTAGGAATAAACTGCCATCCTGTTCCCATGGGCAAAGGAATTTTTTTTTTTCTCTTCTGAAAGAAGGTCTCAAAGAATGGAGACCTTTACATGAAGTTATACTCTTGGTTGCTTTTAAAAAAAAAAAAAAAAAAAAATTTAAGTTGATGGTAACAATTAGGGATGTGACTGGTTAACTGGTAAGTATCACCCATTAAGAGAGATGCTTACCTGTTCTGGTTAACCAGTGGGGCTGGAGCAGCTCCCCATGGGTAGGGGGCTGTTCCACTCCAGCCAGAACAGCTCCTGTCCACAGTGAGCCCTGGCTTGCTGCAGGCAGGGGCTGTTCTGGCCAGGCTGCAGCAGCCTCCCTGCCCGCCCCCTTCACTCCCCATAAGCCTATCCAGTTACATGCCTAGTAACACTGCTGCTATGAATGTCTTGATTGGTTTTTATATGGTCATCATTCCCTTCCATCTAACTGTGTGTGTGCGCCCTTTTTGTTCTGTGAGAGCTGTCTGTTTTCTTAGCTGCTCGCCTGTACTTTGCCTCTTTCTAGCCTTTGTCCATTTGGCATGTTGATCTGTTTAGAAAGTTGGTTGTTCCGGCTACCTAGCTTTCCAATTACAATCTGCTTCTGTAACCCCTTTCCTAAAGAGGATCTAAGACGTTATCAGCAACTTGCACAAACTTGTGGGGTGGAAATAAGTGCAGCCATGGGGGCAAAATTTTCACAAGCACATGTACTATTACCCTTTGGCTCTTGTATGCCTACAGCTGGAGCTAGAGATACAGGTGCCAGCTTTAAAACTAGTATAAAACAACTAACCCTTCCCAATTGCTTGCTGCACTATGGCTACGCTCTGGGGTTTTTAAATGCAATCGGAGCTAGTGTGGGTATGTCTCCTTGAGATGGAATTTATTATGGATGTTAAATTTAGATTAATTAAATAGTCAATGGGATTTCCATCGACTTTGATTAGCCTATAAGGGTAACTCTGCTTTGAACTGTAGCTTGTACATTTCAAAAGGAAGCCCCACAGGGAGCGTAGGACCAGCGAGGGAATCCTCCACTGGTCCCATGCTCCCTGGCTGGTCCCTTGCTCCCTGTAGCACCTTGGCCTTTGAAATGTACAAGAGCTCTGGAAGGAGAGAAAGGGGGAGGGAACCGGCTTTTAAGCCAGCTCCCCCCAGCACAGGCTCCTGCTCCCATGCCTCTTTGATTAGAGGCTGCAAGGGGGGTGGGGAGAGAAGCAACTAGTCACATCACTAGTTGAGTAGTCTCTTACATCCCTAGAATTTACACTTTCCCACTCTAAAAGTATAGACTTAAGTCTCATTAAAAGTCAAGGGGACTTGTGCTCCAAAAATCATTCAGATGCTTTTTGAAAACTTTACCTGATACAGAGACAAAACCAGTAATGACTTTCTGGCTACATATAAGTCCTGGGTTTTCAGCTGTTTTCTCTATGGGGGTTGGTGTGTGTTTTCTGGGAAGCAGGACTGTTTGGTGTGGGGTTTTTTTTCTTCTTCCTGCACCTAGTACAAAGCAGCTGTATTGTTTCAATCCCCAAAATGCTTTAGAATTACATACAAATGGACTTGAGTAAAAGTAGAAGAAAGATTAAAAACAGAAGCAAGATGTAGACTTACTGATTTGGAAAGAGAAAGGAAAACTGTCAGGTGGTGGCAGCTGCGGAGAAGTGTCACCAGTTGTCTGTGTGGCAGTCAGAGTAAACACATGGAGACAGAAACAAGGCTTTCTTTACTCTAGCAATTTTTCTCATTGTTGACCTGGCAGTGGTGGGAGCAGTAACAGAGTGGGCACAAGAGTCTGTACTACCCTGTTGTCTAGGTCTGGCGCACAAATCTGCACCTGAGCCACACTGAACAATTTGGATGACCCATCTTCAGTGCTCAGGGTGTGAAAAATCTCTCCTCCTGAGGGATGCAATTAAGCTGGACTGGCCCCTGATGTAGACAGCGCTGGGTTGACAGAAGAATTCTTCCATTGCCTCTCTGGGGTGGGTTACCTGTGTTGATGGGAGAACCTCTCCCCCTGGCATAGGTAGTGTCTACACTGATTCACTACAGCACCACTTTAGTGTTGTCAAGTGCAGACAAGCCCTGGTCCTGGTAGCACTGTTTCAATGCTAGGCCAAGGAGCTGTGCCCCTATAGCTCTTCAATGTAGACACCACCTATGCTGATGTGAGGGGTTCTTTTATCAGTGTAGTAATCCACCTCCCAGAGAGGCAATAGCTAGTTTGATGGAGGAATTCTGTCAGCATAGGGCTGTCAGAGGGGATGGAGTATGTGTGGCTAGGTCAGCTTAACCTTGTTGCTTTGGGATGTGGATTTTTCACAGCTGTGGGAGAGGCGTCTGATGCCCAAAGGTGCTTACACTGGCAGTTAGGGATCAGGGACTTGCTGTGCTATGCACTGTGCAGACATGGCAGTGGGGAAGCAACCCCTGTCCCAAAAAGCTGCCTAGCAGAACACATCTGTCTTCAGGCAGATTCTCTTCCATTTGAGCCACCTAAGTGGGCAGGGGAAGAGAAACTATTTACTTCCTCTTGTGACATGTCCACACTAGGAAACTAAATTCGAAATAACTCTCAAAATAACTATTTCAGAATAAGCTTCTTCCCCAAGGAAAGCAGGAATACAGATTTCAAAATAACCAGCCCATTATTTTGAAATAACAGGCTTGGTAGTGTGAACACTCCACTTGCTTAGCTGAACAGCTTTCGGCAGCAGTGTAGAATGTGGGCCTATGTCTTTGGAGATATTTTGGGGGCGCTCTTGAAGGCAGGAAGTTGCCTTGTGCTGGATTTAACTGTGTGAGGTTTTTGGTTTTTTCTCTTTGCAGGCATCTCCGATGAGGAAATAGTTAATGTTACCCTCCCTACTGGCGTGCCTGTGCTCCTTGAGCTTGATGAGAATCTGCACCCGCTGGGCTGTCACCAGTTTCTAGGCGATCAAGAGGCGATCCAAGCTGCCATCAAAAAAGTGGAAGATCAAGGGAAAGCCTTACCTGTTGAGGAGAAATAATGCTTCTGGGTGCTACCTGCCATTCCCCTGTGTGTATGGTAATAAGTAGTGCATTGAGAGTGTTCAGTTGCACTTTGAGCTAGTTAATTTTAAACATTAAGTAGATGTGCTACTTCTGTGTTAGGTTAGTATGCTGGCCGTTCACCTGTGCAGACTAGAGTTCAATCCCAGTGTGGTTTATAGGTGAAAAGGAGGTGGCTGATTTCATTCTAAGCAGCAGTAAGGACAACATAAAACTGCTATGGTCTGCCCCAAATCTTTGTTCCAGAAAGGCCCGCACCAGCAATACGGTAGGGTGTATTACAGGTCAGGATAAGAAGTATTGGCAGAGCTCGGTGGGGAAAACTTGCACTGCACAACACTCTGCTCTCAGTAACGTTTGAAGTCCCTCACTTTCTCAAGCACTAAATGCTCCCAGTTTGCAAAATGTAAGTATTATGTAGTAAAGTTCCAGTTAGACTGTTCTTCATGGGAAGACTTTTTAAAAAAGCCTTCCAGTGGCACAGGCATATACCTTACAGGCAATTCTCTATTTGTCTTCCTGCAGTTTTACTAGCAGTTCATTTTGAAGCATAAAGTATTTTATGGCATGACTCTTCCAAGGCTAATTCTTGATCCAGGAAAAAGTGCAATCCAGTGAAAGTATAGCTGACAGTATTAGCCACAGAGTGGAGTGGGGTGTCCTTGGAAGAAGTCCTCTCTCTCCCCCTTCCTTCCCCACCTCTTGCTTTCAAAACCAGTTTTTAGGGCTAAGTCCTGCTAGGTTGCACCAGCATTAGGTGAAGTATAATGCTGTGGCCTGGGATGAGTGGACACCCAGGCTCAACTCCCCTGCTCTGCCACAGACTTTCCGTGTGGCCTTGAACAAGTCACTTTGCTTCTCCGGGTATGTTGACACAGCCCACAGCAGCGAGCCTTCTGGGTTAACAGACTTCTGGGGCTCTAAAAATATCTCTGTAGGCAGCACTTTGAAGTGGTGGCTCTGAAGCCTTGGGAGAGGGAATAGAGCACTAGTGCAAGCCCTGCCAGACTAGGAAGCTTGCTTCTGCAGGCTGTGTAAACATGCCCTTAAGTGCTTCATTTCCCATCTGTGAAACGGGGGTCCCAGAGGAAATACAACTGCAACCAAGTTGTTCATGAGCTGTGCATGCACAGCCATGAAACCCCAGAGACTTCGCTGGTGTAATCTAGCAGACTTGAGCCCTTAAAACAGCATAAAGACTAGTGCATGAACAGAACTTCAGACTGGTGGTGGACTTAGCCCTTAATTAAAATAAGTAACCCCTGGATGGATTTCAAACACTTAACAGGATCTATAGGCTTGATGCAACTCCCATTAAAGTCTCTGATAACACTCCCATTGACTTTAATAGGGCCTGATATGAACCTGTGAAATTCCCCACTTCTGCCACTCTGTGGCACTCCAGATAAAGACTAGATAGGGGTTAGTTTCCACTGAACTTTTTACAGACCTTTTTTGCAAGAGCAATACTGAAGAGATCTTAATAGCGAGTTCTGCATGGTGTAGGCAGTGCCTCTCCAGGAAATAAATACAGCTGTTTCATTGTGTGATCCTGTAAACAGTAGAGAACACTTGAAAACTTACTTCACAGTTCATTTCTGTGAACCTGTCATCGCAACTACTTACATTATTGCTGTGTGCACTGTCCTTTGTAATATATAAAGAAATTAACTTTGTTGAGCATTGCATGTAAAAACCCAAATGACCCGTTCCAGGAAATCCCACAGTATGGGGGCCTTACACTCATTTCTCTTGCACTAGTGTTGGTGTAAAACTGCTGTAGCATAACTGCTGCAGCTTAAATCTGAATCCATCCCAGTACCTGAGATCTTTGTAGTGTAAATTCTGCCCTCTGATGCCTACTACACTACTCCCCCACCCTTTTTGCTGCCTCTGTTTCAGAGGCAACGGGCAGGGGGAGGTGGAAGCTGGTGCCGCTGGGGAGCTGGCTTTTAAGCTGGCTCCCTATGAGCACTGGATCCCGTGGAGCTGCTTGCTCCCCTCATACAGATGCATTTGATACAGCGGCAGCAGCAGGGGGGAGGCAGGAGCTGATGCTCTGTGGAGCCACCTGCCCTCCCCCTTGCTGCCTCTGACAGAGGCAGTGCGGGTGAAGGCAGGATGCCTGCACAGCCCCTGTCTGCAGGGAGCTCGGGCTCCCGCAGACAGAGGCTCCTGCCGCACCGTGCTGCCCCCGTGTGGACCAACTCCTGCTTACTACCCCATGCTGCTGGCTCTGATACAGAGGCAGCAGCGCAGGCTGGCAGGGGGCTCTCTGGGAGTGGGGCCAGGAGACACTGGCTGCTGGCCCTGCCCTTGGACTATTAAATAGTTGTGTAATCAATAATATTTGTTATGGTTACACAATTACTCATTTAGATAGTAACTAACATCTTTAGCCTGTTTGAAGGTAGAGTTTGGCCCTTTCTGTGTTCAGTGCAGCCAAGCTTTGGCTGCTGAAGGTACAACCAGAGTGCAGTTGTGTATGACTGAGGTTTTTTTTGTTTTTCTGTTTTTAAATCTCACCTGTAGCTCTTACAGTGAGTTGCTTGTTAACTGAATTTTTATAGGCTCAAGAAGATGACCACCTTCTGACAAAGCAGCTTTGCATTTGTTTAGTGCTGTGACTTTCAGAGAATAGTAGCATCTTTTTGTCTGAGGTATTGCTGGATATCGTTCCTGGTTTTTCTGGACTCCTACATTTTTGTGTTTCACTTGCAAAAGGGGGCTAGTGGCAGTCTCTTCTTTTTTTTTTTTTTTTTAATTTTTTTTTTTTAAGAGTTTTTCTAAAATACAAATAAGTTTCCTCTTGTAGAAATAAGTCAGTTTACTATAATCCTCAAATGTATCATGCACTAGATGAGAACCTCTATGCAAGGCTTATCAAGGTCACGAGTATTGTGCAACCTACAGCCTGCTATGTGTATTTCTGTACTATACTATTCCTGTGTATACAGGGGTTGAGTCTCAAATGATCTCCACCTGATGCTACTGTGGAGTACATTGGATGCCAGTCAGTGAATGGTTACTTTCCAGAGCCCTACCAAAGAGCCCCATGGCTAACATGGCTTTCTCTTTGGACTGATAGCTGACATAAGCACTGGTAAAGACCTTCCTGAAGCAACACTATCAAAAACTTCACAGGAGTGGAGTCTCTTGTCTGTATGGATTGAGAGATGCTTAGATGTCTGAACATGGTATGAGGGGAGTGAAAAGAAATATGGGCCGTCTAGTGGGTTTTTTTGTAGTGAATAATTAGAATGGTAGCCTGGTTTGTAGGCTACTGAATGCCACATGCTGCCTTCAGCTGTATACAGAGTAGGATTTGTGGACACCTGGCTGAGGTCAGAGCACGGCCCTCTGCTGTTCACCACACTGCAGTGCCAAAGGAGAGTGTAATGTAGGAATTTTTGAGAACTTGAGATGTTGCCGCTGAAGTGTAACACACAGAATGTTGATGAATAAGCCAAGCTCCCTAGCTGCCCAGGCATTTAATAGAACACGCAAGCAGGGCTAGCTATCCCCTGCCCTCCTTCAGAAGGGGAAGGAGCACTGATCTTAGAAACACATGACCTTTAAGTAGAAGGGTCAGAGGGAAAGTGCTGAGTACATGTTCCAACTGATCCTTCCCAGCAGCCGGTGGAGTAGGGCAAATCAAAGATGGCTTCAAATGGAACAGTGTTAGCAATGCTCTTGACACAAGAGGCAGTGGTAGTGCCGGGGGGAGGGTGTAATTGGGCTGAGACACCCATTTGACAAAGCCGCTTGCCAGGGTTCAGTACCCATGCTCCTTAGCATTGCCCATGCAGGGAGCCACAGACTTAGACTTGATTTTCTGCTTTGGTGCTCTGAAATGCCCCTCAATAGGAAGCCGAATGGGAGGCCCAATCTACAAGTTTCTAAGCATTTACCAGCCCTAGTCTTGGCATCCCTTTTAACTGTATTACTGACATAAGAGGAGCATGTACTTGAGGACAGAAGTCCTCATTCACAAGGAAGAGGACCTGATCTACAGACCCTATCTAGCAGCAAAGGGATGGACGAGAGGCACTTCTAAATCCATGATTAGAAAATGCATTTTCCCCTTGACCTTGAGTGACCTTCAGAGCTCTGGAAAGAATACAGTATTTCCACAGCCAATGACAGAGGCATGGTTGGTTTGCTTGTAGGTTTGAATTGTGTGGTTTGTTGTGTGATCCTGCAGAGAACACTTGTAAATATTTTCTTGTAGAGTTGGCAAGTTCTTTAAAATGCAATAAACCATCTGAAATAAAACTTTTAAATGGTTTTTTTTTTAAACCCTTTACTCATGCATTGTTCCTATAGATCAGAAATGGATGGCTTTTTTGCAAGTTGACTGTCTATACTAGCGCTTTTGTCAGTATAACTTTGTCACTTTGGGGATGTGGGGGAGGAGGGAAGGAAACACACTCCTAGGATACGTCTAGAATACAAGCCTCTTTAGAAAGAGGCTTTTTCGAAAATCTTTCGAAAAAGTGTCTAGACAACAAGAAGACTTTTCGAAAAAGCGGCTCGCTTTTTTGAAAGTCTAGACGCTCTTTCGAAAGACCTGTTTTCATGCAATAGCGCCTTTTTTCAAAAGATGACTTTCGAAAAAAGGTGTTATTCCTCCTAGAATGAGGTTTACAGCCGTCGACAAAACCACCATGTTCTTTCGATTTACTGTCGACAGGATGCCGGTAAGGTGTGGTTTTTTGTTTGTTTGTTTGTTTTTTTGTTCCCAAAAAAGGCCACTCTTGTTTTATTAAAAAAAAAAAAAACCAACAAAAAAAACCCCCTGTTGTCTGGACACACCCTTGGATCGAAGATATACCAACAGAAGCATTAGTATGGACTGAGCCATGTTGGTGGGAGATGCTCTCCTCCTGATAGACCTGTTGCCACTTGGTGGGGGACTGTGATGGGGCATACCAGACTGTTACAGTAGGGGGTCTCAAACTCCTGTCCCCCAGGACCTTCCTAGCTGGAGTAGCTGTGCAATCCCATCGGGGTGGGCCTGATGTGGGGTGGAGCCCCCCCCCTCTCTCTGTTGCAGGCGCCAGGGGAAGTAGAGCACACTCAGCAGGCGCTCTTGCTGCCACAGGGAGAGCGGGGGTGGGATGAGGGGCTTGACTACTGCTGTTGCCCAGCTCCCAGTCCCTCAGGGCACAGGGTGCTGTGGGGGTAGAGGGCAGGGTGGTGGCAGGAAAGGGCAGTTCTCCTTCTCTCCCCCAAGTCTGCTCCAACAGGCATGGCCTGTAGGCTGGGAGTTCAAGACCCCTGCCTTAGAGGCTCCCTGTTGGAGGTGGGGTGGTGTGTGCAGCAGCTCTGCTTCCCCACCCCACCCCCAGCATCCCAGGGAGGGAGGACAACAGGTGCTGGGGGCAGCAGGACTCCATCCCCAGTAGGTCTACAGTAGACATTCCAGGGGCAGTGGGGGCCGGGCCATGACTTGTGGTTTGGGAAGGCAATACCTTACCCTAACCATGATATCCAGCCCCCCAGAAGTGGGTTTTTTTGTTTGTTTGTTTTTGCTTCTCACTGCTGCAGTCTCCAGCTGATTCTGCCCTGCCCCCCCACCGAGAGTCAGCAGCCCGTGACACAAGACAAGTTCTGTGTTCAGGCCCCAGCTGCTGCTCCTTTACCCTAAGCAGAGTGATCCCTATTCTCCCATTTTGGGGGGCAGGGGAGAAGTATCTGACTTCATGAGGTCTACTGGACACATTGCTGTTTGGTTTTGTGTGGATGGTGCTCAGATACCATAGTGATGGGTGGCAGCATAAAAACAAGGTAGAAACCTAGGAGGCAAAGAAAAGCCCCAAAATGTATGATCTTAAACAACACAGCCACTCATGATTTTGGAGATTGACTGCAATGTTGTGGGAATTGCCCAGAGTGGGATGTTCTGAAACTGCCTAACTTTTAACCTCAGGGGACTTCATGCTGTGCAGCTTTGGTTCCATTCCCTGACACCTGTAGCTTGTCCACAAGCACAGTGTCTCATTGTGCCACCAGTATGGTTCCTCTATGCAGGGTGACACCAACCACCCTTCCAGGCTTAGCCTCCCTAAATCTAGGCTCTTTGCATTTTTAAGTGCCAGCTGCTTAGACTGTCGTCTTGTTCATCATCAGCCCCCAGAGCATGAAACCTGCCTCCTCCCACTTATCAGTTCACTTTGGTACACACACTCACACAACATGGTTTGCACAATGGTGGCCTGCTTGGGATGAAAATAAAGGCAATAGAAAAATCACAGATTCAAACATGAAATAATAAAGGAGAGCAAACATATGCAAGTTACAGAGCAATAAACAAAGGTGCAACCTCAGCCTTTATACTTCCATCTTAGATAAAAATCTCTTTTCTAATACAAGTCGAGTGCCTCTGAAGAGGGTCCCAGCATAGCCTCGAGTCTACAGGTAGTCCCTCAGTTTCTGGATGAAAACCTCAGTTTCAAACCTCCTTCCTAAGACTCCTCTCCCCACCTTCTGCATTCCTATGGCTTGGTGATTACTCCTGTTGAGAGGGTGTGGAAGAAATTCATCTTGACTTGATCACCAGGATGTTTCTGTGTCTTCCAATAAATTAATGGTCCATCATTGTCTTTTCCTGGGCTGCACAATCAATAGGTACTTGAAGTTGGCCTTGTGTAAAGCAGCTTGGGAGGTATCCTTCCCTGCTGTGCTATGTAGTTAAAATTGTACAGATTATGAGCACAGTTTTCTCTATACAAAGAATCATGGAAGCGTAGGACTGAAAGGGACCAGCGAGGTTATTTAATTCAGTCCCCCACGCTCATGACAGGACTAAGTATTCTCTAGATGAGTTGGGACCCCTGGGGCGATGTGAGGTTATTACATGGGGTATGTGTGTGTGGTAGCTGTCAGCCTCCACGCTACACCCTGCTTTGTAGCCAGCATTTATAATGGTGTTAAATATGTAAAAAAGTGTTTTTATTTTATGAGGGGTCTCACACAGAGGCTTTTTATGTGAAAGGGTTTACCAGTAGAAAAGCAGGTCTAGACCATATTATCTAGACATAGATTCATAACCACTGTCTGTACAAATCTTACAATGACCTTTAAATTCAGAACATTACAAGCTTTCATAAAATAATGTATTTGATACAGTACAGTAAGTCAGTACACCATCAGCTGGTTTCACTGCTCATTGTTTATTCTCCCTTTGGAGTATCTGGACCCTGATTGTCATGCTGACTCATAATTTATTTTTTTTTGTCCAGGTAGGGCTGGCAATGCCCCATCCTAAGTGAAAGGTGCCTGGGATTTAAGGAGTGCAGGTGCTCAAAAGCTCTTTAGGACTCTGCTGAAAGACAGCACCAGCAACCCTTAATACCATGCTGTGCGCTGGCTAGATTCTGCCTCAGAGGGAAAAACACCATTTGTAGCATCAACAACCTCATTTCTTGTATTACATAGAATAAAAGAACATTTGAGGGCTGCCTTGGCCTGAACCTGCTCAGTTTTAGATCTAAAAAGCTAGAGCAAGGGCAACTGACTACAGCCAACCTGAACAAGAGCTTGAAAAGATCCTTTCAGAAGAGTAACTAGGGGCATGGCTACACTAGGGAGTTATTTCAAAATAACAAGAAGGTGAGTGTCCACACAGCAAGCCCATTATTTCGAAATTGCTATTTCAAAATAGGGTTAGGGTGGATGCTCCATTGCTGCTATTTTGAAATAACTACTTCCCAGAGTCATTCAAAGTAATTACTCCCCAGTGCTTCCTGGGGCTCTAAATCGAGGTAGCGCATCCACATTAAGGGAGCCTACCTCAGATTAATTTCAAAGCTTCCCTGTAGTGTGGACGTGCTATTTTGAAATAGTTATTTTGGGAGTTACTATTTTGAAATAACTTAGTTTGAAATAACCTGGTAGTGTAGACGTAGCCTTGGGGAAACTCCTTGGCTAGGGCTATCACGTTCTATAGAACCTCTTTTTCTCTTTTTTTAAATGAAAGCTTCTAGCCTTTCTGGCTGTAAAGGTCACTTCCAAATGCAAACAGAGTAAAATTCAATCTAGTGCTGCCTTCGTCAATCTGCAGTCTGAAATGCTGCAGTGGTGCTGCCGCTCAAAGCTACTGCAACCGATGTAGCAAAATGAAAACCGAGAGGTGACAGTCTTCATTGCTGGTTTCTTCCCCATATCCATCCACATGCCGTTTCCTCTGGCAGCAATGTAACTGAAGAACATCAGGACATCCAGTGTGGCTGAGGAATTGGTGACCAGGTGGCTGAGGTAATACCTCTTATTGGACCAAATTCTGTTGGGGAGAGAGACAATCTTCCCAGCTTCCACAGAGCTTTTTGGGTCTGGGAAACATACTCAGTATGTCTCAGTTAAATACAAGGTAGAACAGATTGTTTAGCATAAGCAGTTAACATATTTCAAGGGACCATTCAAAGTGAAGTGGCCAGTAAACACCTCTCCAGTCACAGGGGAGAAAGAAGAAGGGAAAAAATTCTGGGGGAGATGATCTGGTGGGGTATAGATTGTTTTAATACATCATAAATCCAGCGCCTCTCTTCAGGCCATAGTTTTCAGCATCAAGCAAAGTTATGAATGTAAGGTCCCAGGCACGTGTAGGATCCATGGATCTTAAAAGCCGGCTGTATTGGGGAAGGGAGGGTATTGATCGTTGTAGCAGTGGACGTACGTCTGCAGTTTGTGCTTCAGTTGGTCTGGCAGGGCCTGGTGCTGCTTTCAGTTGATGTGTCCTGGCCTGTGGGGCACTGTCTTCTGTTGAGGAGGGGCTGTTTGATTGGAGAGGCCTTAACTGGCCACTTTACCCTGTCTCTTCAGGACAGTTTAGCTGCTGCTTGTGATGTTCTGAGCAACAGCAGGGAGAGGCACCTGTGAGGAGGCATTCACATGGAGGCTCTGGAAAGGTGAGGGTAATGGAAACTACCCCCTTGAAGCAGGCAGAAAGCTGAGGCAATAGAACACAGGCTGCTCCCCAAATCGTGACAGTCAGGAAGCTCTGGGGTGGGAGAGACAGGACAGCAAGAGTGGCCTTGTTGCTTCTCGCTGCCACACAGGGCTGGGTAGCGGGGCTACAAATTGATCTCACACGTAGCTGGAGTCTGATGTGAAAGATGGAGCCTTAAGCAGGGTCCATTGATCCCTGCATGCTCCCCTGTTCCTCACTGGTGGCCAAAGCCCCAAGGGGCTATTCCAGAAGCCAAGAATAGCAGCAGTGGCCTTTCCCTGGCCATGGCCCATGCTGGGGCTGTGAGATACAGCCATTATGCCTCTCATACACTAGCTAGAAACATTCCCTGCTGCTGGAGAACTGTAGAGAGGATGCAGCGTAATGGCATACAAGATTCTCTGGCTGTTGCCTTGGGGTGGGGTACCTGTAACAGGGTGGCTACTGCCATAAACTAAAAAGCCTGGGGCTAGACCTGCTGTGATTACAGGATGAGCCGCAGCTGGGTGCTTCCAGGGTTACAAAAAACAACAACTCCCCTCCCCCCCCCCCACACACTTACTTTCAGGCAGGTGCTATGACAAGGGAAAAAATAGCAAACTAGCTGGGTCTGTAGCTTCTGCAAGGCCCTGAGTCAGCAGGGGGAACAAGCTTCCCTGGGAGGGGAAGCCTGGAGAGAGGCCCTGGGAAAGCCAGCCGGGATGAAGACTGTGTAAGTTGGTGGTTTTGTGTTAAATCAGGAGAGAAACACTGTTTGTGGCATAGAGGGTCCCTGTGTGTCAGAGGACTAAGTAACTGGGATCCTGTCTCCTGCCTGCTGTCTGAATCCCCTTTGAATGGTGAGGCTTTTAGAGGGCTGAAGAAAGGGGAACAGAGTCACTGTGGAGAGGCTGCTGGCCCAAGGGGGGTGCTTAGAAAGTAGCCACTATCTTGTAGTATTTCACACTATAGTGCACTGTGTTAACACTACCTGCAGGTGGCTGAGGTTATGCCTCAACTGCAATCGCAATGCTGAGACCGAGCCCTGGTCAGTTGGCTTGTGGGGCTATGAACAGTAGCCTAGACTTTGCCACTCAGGCTGGAGCTCCGGCTTTGTAATGGGGTGAGGATGGACTCCAGCCCGAGTGGGGTGTCTAGGGTGCTATTTGTAGCCCCTTCGCCCTGCAAGCCTGAGTCAGTTGTCCCGGGCTCCAAGACTCAGTGCTGGAATGTATGTTTGTTTGTTTGTTTGTTCGTTCATTTTTGCAGCATAGGTCATGCTGGCAACCTCTATGCCTTCTAGCATATCTGCATGGGAGAGGGATGGTAGTAGCCTCTGGCCAGTCCCAGATGGAAACAAACCCTGGGTGATGCACTTGCTGTCAGAATAAAAAGTGCAGCAATAGATCCAAGCCCCTATGCATGGTGCTAACAAAGATGCTACCCACTCACTATGCTCACTCACTTTCCCCAGTGCTACCCTGCCCATTGCTTCAGCTGAGCTTGAGCCATGTACTTCTCTCCCTTTCTGGCCCTGGGAGCAATCAAACTGCTGCTTGGAGGGCCAGATACCCCACAAAACAATTTAAACCTAAAGGCTTGCACTCACTGGGGCTCATGCTACTTCCCTAGCAGTGCAATTTCACTCACCTGGTGTGTAACACAGTAATCACTCAGCCAGGCAGCGCTTTAGTGCCAACTAGGATATCCCCAGCCAGTCACAGGAGCAAGAAGAATAGCAGGCGTGTGACTTATTCAGGTTTATTATGGTAGTGCCTAAGGACCAGCCCCACTGTGCTAGGTGTTGTGCAGATACACGGTAGCATCCAAACCCTGCCTGGAGAAGTTTACAAACTAAATAGACAATGCTGAGATTCCCACTCCTAATAGTGCTAAAACGGATGTGCTTGTGTTTTAATAAAATAAAAGGATATTAACCTCCATCCTCTGCCACAGCTGGGTAACTGTATTGAACGGTCTTGGTGTTACACACCCAAAGTATCAATCTGCAAAATGGAAAGCAGGTAAACAAAAAAAGCAGGTTTGCCTAACAGATGTTTGTCAGCTCCAACAGCTTTTACGGTGCCCCTTACGCAGCACAGCAGTTAAGGTTCAGAATCCACTGCTGCTCTAATCTGTGGTTTTCTCTGCCCCACTGCGTGCTCTTGGCAGGTTCCAGCATCTGTGCTGGGGTAGGAGTGGGGAAGGTAGGTGGCAGAGGCAGCACATAATCTCTAAAAATACTGTGACCGCTGTTACCGGAGTTGATATTGTGGTTCGGTATTTGGGTCTGGCGCTTGTAACCACATATCACCTTGCAAAAATGCAACTGAACAACAGGTGGAGTGAAAGCATTATGGTTAGTTCATTCCACAAACTAAAGGCATAATTTTAAGCTTTTCCGTGCATGTTGGAGGTTATGTTCCAGCCTTCCCCCTCCCACTCCAATCCCATCCAAGCTGTTAGTTCCGGTAGGTAACAATGCTCTGTAATGTCACAAATCTCACAAAGGTGACTTAGATTCTGAGGTGGAATAAATGGATTTGTAAGAAAGACCTACATAATTACCGCACAGCATGTAGCCTCTTTCCAAATATACCACTAGCTACACAAGACCAGATTAATATGACAGGAGCAATGTAATTGTTAATCACTGAGCCTTCCAGGAAATGGTATAACTGTTAACCTCAGACCAACTTAATTGTAAAGGCTGGGTCCCATACCTGCTTTTATCTGAGTGTGCAGGGGCAGAATTAAATAAAACAGGGCTATCCCACCTGCAGGAGTGTGAGCCCGGCAGTAGATGAGTCACAGGAGCAGGCTTTGGTCTGCTACCATAGGTGTTGCAGGCAATGCTAGGCGGAAGGGTTTGAGGTATAGTGGATTGGGAGAAGACTGGGAGTCAGGCGAGCTGGCTTATCACTGCTGGTGCCCTATGCAGCCCAGTGCAGGCATGTGGAGGAACCGGGGGAGGGAGGGACAATGGGGCCAACTGCCCCAGACCAGATACCATTTGTGGCAAAGGAAACTTCTCCCTCCTGTCCAGGGGGAGAAGCAGCACTTTGAAAGGGAAGCCGCCACTTCTCTCCAGCTGCTGGCTACACTGCCATCCCCCAGTTCCTTTGGAGTCTTCCAGCTCATGCTTGTGCCTCTTGATGCCATGTGGTGAGAGGGGCCTGGCGGCAGAGCCCAGGTGGGGGTGGCTGGAGGGTGAGGCTGAAGGCTACTGGAACCTCAGTGCTGAGCCCGCAGGGAGGAAGTGGAGGGGGAGGGAGAGGGGGATGAGCCACTGCTGCCTGCAGCTGCTTGACATCCTGTCCCTAGGCATATGCAGCATAGGGCACCACTCAATTTGGGGTCCCCAAATTGAGTGGTGCCCTGCACAGTTGTGTGTGCCTAAGGCCAGTCCTGGCTGGCTGTATAAAATTAACAGGGTTTGGGGGGGGGGGGGTTGTCATGTACTTCTGTACCAGATACAGCTATTGAGTTTGCTTGTAAACATCAGATATGTTTAGCATAAGAGCCTTTAATGCAGTCTAGCAAGTATGGTTGAGGTTTGTTTAAATAGGATATTTTTACACATATTGCCACCTAGTGGCTGGACAGTATACTACGGTTTAGCATCCTATTACGGGGAGAACTGTTCAGCTAGGAGCTGAGGAACAGATGCTGAAAAGCATTCAGGTTAGGAGAAGACATTTGTCAGTGATACTAAGCTAACACTGCTTGTTGTAGGAAAGGGCAGGGTGAAATAAATATTTCAGTAGAGGATGGACTGCACAGATAGCAGAGGTGTGTGTGTGTGTGTGTGTGTGTGTGTGTGTGTATGTATGTATATATATATAATTAGTGTTTGGGTAGCTATCCTAAGACACTTTGGGCCTAACTTTCAGAGACACTAAGCACCCCACACATCCAACTGAAGTCAAAGAGAGTTGTATCATTTCCTGGAAGGTGCAATGGTTTACAATTAAGGTTGTCTGAGGTCAACTGTCAAGGCAGGGTCCCATACCTGCTTTTATCTGAGTGTGCATGGGCAGAATTAATCAGCACCTTTTGCAAAATTTTGGTACAATGCATCTCAGGTTGGGCACTCTAAAAATGAGACATCATCTGTGGCCACTTTACATTTTGGCTGCCAGGGACTTGTCCAAGGTGAGTGTGAGCCTCTGCCAGAGGTTGATGGAAACAGAACTAAGGAAACCTGATTCCAAGTCCAGTACTCCAATAATAAGAAATTAGCAGTAGGGATATATTACCGACCACCTGACCAGGACAGCGATACTGACATTGAAATGCTGAAGGAGATTAGAGAGGCTACCAAAATAAAGAACTCTATAATAATGGGGGATTTTAATTATCCCCATATTGACTGGATACATGTCACCTCAGGAAGAGAAGCAGAGATAAAATTTCTCAATGGCTTAAATGACTGCTTCTTGGAGCAGCTGGTGCAGGAACCCACAAGGGGAGGCAATTCTCGATTTAGTCCTGAGTGGGCGCAGGATCAGGTCAGGAGATAACCGTTACAGGACCGCTTGGGAATAGTGACCATAATATAATAACATTCAACATTCCTGTGGTGGGAAGAACACCTCAGCAGTCCAGCACCCTGGCATTTAATTTCAAAAAGGGAAATTACGCTAAAATGAGGAGGTTAGTTAAACAGAAATTAAAAGGCACAGTGACTAGAGCCAAATCCTGCAAGCTGCATGGAAACTTTTAAAGACACCATAATAGAGGCCCAACTTAAATGTATACCCCAAATTAAAAAACATAGCAAGAGACCTAAAAAGAGTCACGTGGCTTAACCACCATGTAAAAGAAGCAGTGAGGACAAAAGGCATCTTTTAAGAAGTGGAAGTCCAATCCTAGTGAGATAAATAGAAGGAACATAAACACTGTCAAATCAAGTGTAAAAATGTAATAAGAAAAGCAAAAAAGATTTTGAGGAACAGCTAGCCAAAAACTCAAAAGAAATAACAAAATGTTTTTAAGTACATTAGAAGCAGGAAGCCTGCTAAAAACCTGTGGGTCCCCTAGGACGATCGAGCTATAAAAGGAGCAATCAAGGCGATAAAGCCATTGCAGAGAAACTAAATGATTTCTTTGCTTCAGTCTTCACGGCTGAGGACGTTGGGAGATTCCCAAATCTGCACCGTCCTTTGTGGGTGATGAATCTGAGGAATTGTCCCGGATTGAAGTGTCATTGGAGGAGGTTTTGGAACAAATAGAAAAACTTAATGTTAACAAATCTCCGGGACCAGATGGCATTCATCCAAGGGTTCTAAAAGAACTCAAATGGGAAATTGCTGAACTATTATCTGTGGTTTGTAACCTATCCTTTAAATCGGCTTCCGTACCTAATGACTGGAAGGTAGCCAACATGACACCAATATTTAAAAAGGGCTCTAGAGCGATCCGGGCAATTACAGACCGGTAAGTCTAACTTCAGTACCGGGCAAATTAGTCAAACAATAGTAAAGAATAAAATTGTGAAGCATGTAGAAGAACATAATTTGTTGGACAAAAGTCAACATGGTTTCTGTAAAGGGAAATCCTGTCTTACTACTATATTAGAGTTCTTTGAAGGGGTTAACAAACATGCGGACAAGGGGGATCCAGTAGATATAGTATACTTAGATTTTCAGAAAGCCTTTGACAAGGTCCCTCACCAAAGGCTCTTGTGTAAATTACATGGCCATGGGATAAGAGGAAGGTCCTTTCTTGGATTGAGAACTGGTTAAAAGACAGGAAACAAAGGGTAGGAATAAATGGTAAATTTTCAGAATGGAGAGGGTAACTAGTGGTGTCCCCAAGGGTCAGTCCTGGGACCAATCCTTTTCAACTTATTCATAAATGATCTGGAGAAAGGGGTAAGCAGTGAGGTGGTAAAGTTTGCAGATGATACCAAACTGTTTAGGATAGTCAAGACAGAAGCAGACTGTGAGGACTCCAAAAGATCTCACCAAACTGAGTGATTGGGCAACAAAATGGCAAATGAAATTTAATGTGGATAAGTGTAAAGTAATGCACATCGGGAAAAATAACCCCAACTATACGTACAGTATGATGGGGGCTAATTTGGCTACAACTAATCAGGAAAGAGGTCTTGGAGTTATCGTGGACAGTTCTCCGAAAACTTCCACACAGTGTGCAGCGGCGGTCAAAAAGGCAAATAGGATGCTAGGAATTATTAAGAAAGGGATAGAAAATAAGACACAGAATATCTTACTGCCCCTGTATAATACTATGGTACGCCCACATCTTGAATACTGTGTACAGATGTGGTCTCCTCACCTCAAAAAAGATATTTTGGCCTTGGAAAGGGTTCAGAAAAGGGCAACTAAAATGATTAGGGGTTTGGAACGGGTCCCATATGAGGAGAGGTTAAAGCGACTGGGACTTTTCAGTTTAGAAAAGAGGAGACTGAGGGGATATGATAGAGGTATATAAAATCATGAGTGGTGTGGAGAGGGCGGATAAAGAAAAGTTATTTATTAGTTCCCTAAATAGAAGAACTAGAGGACACCAAATGAAATTAATGGGTAGCATGTTTAAAACTAATAAAAGAAAGTTCTTCTTTACACAGCGTATAGTCAACGTGTGGAACTCCTTGCCAGAGGAGGCTGTGAAGGCTAGGACTATAACAGAGTTTAAAGAGAAGCTAGATAATTTCATGGAGGTTAGGTCCATAAAAGGCTATTAGCCAGGGGATAAAATGGTGTCCTTGGCCTCTGTTTGTCAGAGGCTGGAGGGATGGCAGGAGACAAATCGCTTGATCACTGTCTTCGGTCCACCCTCTCTGGGGCACCTGGTGCTGGCCACTGTCGGCAGACAGGATACTGGGCTAGATGGACCTTTGGTCTGACCCAGTACGGCCGTTCTTATGTTCTGATGTACTATAAATGCAAAACAATGCTATCTCTGGTTAAATATACCCATCTGAAACCCATGAGTTTCAGTTCTAGGGTTTTCAGAAACTTCATGGTGACTTTCAGTGCATGAGAGGTATATGCAAGAACAGAAATTCCAGCTGTATTGAAATATGCTACTGTGCTGTTGGTTGGAATAATAGTTAACACTGAACTTAGGTCAGAATAGACAGTGTGTGCCTCTTTTATGGAGTCTTTCACATACTTTATTTCACTAGACCAAAGCCTTTGGAAAAATCTCTTTTCATGTGGAGACTAGGCACTTTCTTCTGATGCTGGAAATTTCATATCCGGTGATTCCTGTGTCACATGATAGCTCTAGCTCAAATGATTTCACCCACTAGAAGCCCGTAATATTCTCTGTCCTCCATGAAGCTATAAATCCATCCCATGGGCAATTGGTTTAAGATCTAAAAGAGAGACAGACCACTATAGCCCTGCCCGGAAACAAAATTTGTATCCACATCTGTATCTGCAAAAATGAGCCGTAGATATCCACATTGAAATCCATGAAAGTGAATACCCGTGGATATAAAGTAGATATTTGCAGGGCTCTCAACCTTAGCTTGGATCAGTCCACACAAGAGATCCACTTCCCTGACACTACAATACAATTAAACAATGGCCACATTTCCGCCACCTTATATGGGAAACCTGACCATTACACTTACCTATATGCCCCTAGCTTCCATCCAAGACACATTTCCCAATCAATTGTTTATAGCCAGGCCCTAAGATACAAGGGGATTTGCTCCAATCCCACAGACAGGGACAAACACCTACAGGATCTCTATCAGGCATTCTTAAAACTTAAATACCTACCCGGGGAAGTGAAAAACAGATTGACAGAGCCAGATGAGTACCCAAGCATCAGCTTCTTCAAGAAAGGCCCAACAAACAAAATAACAGAACACCACTGGTCATCACTCACAGCCCCAAACTTAAATCCCTCCAGCGCATCCTTTACAATCTATCCTGGAAAATTATCCCTCTCTCTCTTTCACACACAGGCCAATCTTCACCTACAGACAACCCCTGACGCAGGGGTGGGCAATAATTTTTGGTTGTGGGCCACTCCAAGATTTTGGGAACTGGTCAAGGGCTGCACTTTTCTGTGGAGGAAGTGCGGGATCTATGGTCACAGCAGGCTCCAGATTTCAGCTTTCGCTCTGTATTTTCTTGTTTATGCCATTGAGTTTGACTGTACAGGTTTTACATTGATTTTTAAATTGAATTTCATATACCAAAGCTCTCTGCTTACTATGAAAACTTAGGTTACAAGTACAGCACTCTTGTTTTCTAGGTTGTTTTTTTTTCTTAGCTTGTCAGAGTTCTGTGCTGATCAACAAAAATAATAAGGAACAGGTGTTAGTGGCGAAGTTTGCATTTTTGGCTGAAAAGAACATGCAAATTATATATACTTGCATTCTAAGTGGGCGTTGTTTCTGTTTGATATACCGTACTATGTTCTGGGAAACGACAATTTCATGCAGATCAGTCAGGCAAGTCTCTCGCCATAAACAGATGTCAGAATAAATAATTCTGAAGGTTTTGACCCTCATATTACTAAGAAAGGAAATCTTTTTTTTTTTAAATAAGGGTTTCCCTTAATGATTAGCTGGAAGAATGTATGCTATATTGAAATGCTCTTCTAGGACACGGTTTTCTGTGAATTCTTTTAAGACCAGATCTTTAAAAGTGCTCTGTATACAGCAGCTCTTCTTGCAAGGAGTGCTTTTGAAAATCTGAAAAAACAACAAATAGTCTGGTAGCACTTTATAGACTAACAAAACATGTAGTTGGTATCATGAGCTTTCTACAAAAGCTTTCTATGAAAGCAGCCCACGAAAGCTCATGATACCATCTACATGTTTTGTTAGTATATAAAGTGCTACCACACTATTTTTTGTTTTTTCAGTTTACCTGTACAGACTAACTCGGCTACCCCCTGAAGCTTTTGAAAATCTGGCCATTTTGGCCAGATTTTCAAAAGCACTCATCATAAATGAGAGGAAGGATGCTTTAGTGGTTAGGATGCTTGCTTGCCTGGGTCTTGCAAGATGTGAGTTTAATTTCCTACTCCATCGCTCATGTCCTATGTGACCTTAGGCAAGTCATATAGGGTGGAATTCCCCAAGGGGCACTGAGCAAACTGCCACCTACTGGAATTCACAATCTTGTGTTAGGTGCCCTTTGTACAATGGATGGGGAGAGTTAAATCCTTTTGTAGGTACTTACAGAAGCCAGTACGCTGATGCAGGGGAGCTATCTTATCAAGCCCATAGGAAATGCTGAAAAGAGGGGTGTTGCCTAAGCCCTGCCCCTCAAAGAGAATGAGGCACTTAAGTCCTGGCTGAAGGATAATATCTCTCCCCACTCAGCAGTGACCCTCTTCTGGAGTTAGGTGCTTAAGTGTGTCCATCCCTTACAACCCTTAACCCAGAAGTGAGAGCACTAGGGTGGAAAGTGGGAGATCTGCATTCAAATCATCACTTTGCCTGCCACAGAGCAGGGACTAGAACTTGGTTCTTTCAGCTCTGAGGAGAGCATTCTAAGGGCTGCATTGGGGGAGTGCTCACTCAGTCACTTCTGTTGGAAGTGTTCCATTGTGTGTATAAATACTCAAATATTCACTGGGCCAGAGAGAGTGAGAATGACACTGTGCTTGGTACAATTGATCCTTTGCCCTTCTTTACAATTCTAGTACAGCATTAAATAATCAATAATTAACATAGTTATAATACAGGACAGACACATGAATGATTATTTCTAAAAATGCATAATGACATGTTGGCATTGCACACACATTTAATTAGAAACATTTTATCTGTTTTTTTTTTAAATGAGAGAATTTACTTGCAGACAAAGAAAAGTGAGAATATGATAATGATATCACAGACCAAGAAGTGGGAAGATAAAGCAGCTGTAGAAAATCTCCAGGTATACACAAAACAAGGCAGTACAAGATTTGTGCAGAAAAACTATAGAAGCTGTAGAATACAGTACAGGTGAACAAAGTTTAGGTGAGGAACATAGTTCTCACGGCAGAATTTCAGAGGGAGAAAAAAATACAAATGTACATCATAGGACTCCATTATAAACATTATGTTTTCTTGCTGAAATGTTCATATCATTTCAAAAGGGGATTAAGGCAAACTTTGGTCACTACAGCAATAATCTAGAGGTCCTTATCAACTGCTCTGAAATATTCCAAGAGATCATAGCAACTTTGCTGAAGTTTAAATAGGTGAGAGATGTGAAAAATACAGGCTACACATGATCATTACAACATACAGTAATTCCTCACTTAACACGTGCCCACTTAACATGTTTTCGCGATAGCACGGGTTTTTTTTAAGGGAACATTTTTCAAACAACACGACCCCATCCCCGCAATAACACGATTTCCCCTTGTGCGAGTTGTGCGAGGCTTCCCCTGCCTCCCTGCAAAGCGGCAGAGGTTTGCCGTTCACAGCGCCATTCCCCGGTGACTCCTTCTGGCTGGACGCAAGGCATCTGGCCAGAGGGGGTCACCGGGGAACGGCGCAGCGAGCGGCAAACCTCCGCCGCTTTGTAAGGAGGCAGAGGAAGCCCCGGGCAGCTGCCGGTGACTGGCCAGCTGGGGAAACCCAGCGGCCGGCTGCAAGCCCCCTCCCCTGTCCTTCCCTTCCCTTCTCCAGAGCCAAACACCTCCCCTCCCTGCTATAACCCAGTCCCTTTTCTCCCCCAACCTTATGTCCCGGTCCCAGCTGCTAACAAGTGCAGGCTGGAGCTGCAAGTGCACGTGCGCTTGAAACACAACCCCCACCTTTTCCATTATTTTCAATGGGAAAATTGACCCCGCATAACACGTTTTCACTTAGCACAATCATTTTCTGAAACGTATCTACCGTGTTAAATGAAGAATTACTGTAATCAGCTTATTAAAAAGAATAGTAAATGAAGAGTACAGGGGACTAAGTACAAAACAAGAAAAGTAGTAGTTTCATCATTAATCTTTTAAATCAAACCCTTAATTACATGATATCTAGGACAACCTGGAACATATCTTTGGGGACAAATAAATGGTCCTCCTTTTGATAATGATGCAATACTAAAGAGATTCAAAATGGTGTCAGTAAGACAAAAGGTTGTTTAAATGCAATGTCTTCACCCACAATTTGCACTATCTTTGATTGGACCAACCTCTGTTGGGAGGAGAGAAGTTTTTGAGCTATACAGAGTTTTTCTTCAGGTCTCTGTATAGCTCAAACCTCTCTCTCATCAACAGAAGATGGTCCAGTTGAAGTCATTACCTCACCAATTACCTGTGTCGATAATATCCTTGGACCACCATGTCTACAATACCATTGCCTATGTGAGAGTAAATTGCAGTGTCCTCTCATAGCTCTAGGTTCCCTTGCTAGCCAATGTGCTGCTGTAGCTTCCCTCACCTTAGGTGTGCCTAAAGCTGCCATTCTGTCATGGAGGTCGCAGATTCTGTGACTCTCTGTGCTTTCTGCAGCAACCCAAGCAGCTGGCCATCAGACCAGTTGCTTGGGTGCCCCACGGCCGGCCATTGCAGCTGCTGCTGGAGCGACCTGGGTCTAGCTGCTTGCGCAGTCCCAAGGGCCAGCTGCCCCAGTCATTGCTTAGGAGGCCCCAGGGTAGCTGGCTCTGGGGCCAGACACACTGGCTGCTGCACAGGTGGCCCTAGGGAGTGCCCAAGCAGCAGCAGTACCAGGTGGCTAAAGCAGGGGTCCCCTATCACAGCAGGCCCCGGAAGTAGAGATTTAGTCAGGGTGTGGGGTTGTGTGTTTGGGGTTTTTTTTGGGGTACAACAAAGATCCCAGGCCATGAATTTGTTTTTATTCATTGATCATGCTCTCTTACTGAAATGCTTTCGTAACATACTAAAATGGTGTCTGAAGCTACATCTATGCGACGGGGTTTTTGTGCAAAAACGAGTGTTTTTGCGCAAAAACCCGCGGAGCATCCACACCTCAAGCACGTTTTTGCGCAAGAAAATGTACAGTGAATCGACAGAATAGAGGGGTTTTTGCAGTATAGGTATTCCTCTTTCCACGAGGAATAACTCCTTTTTGCGCAAGAGCTCTTGCACAAAAAGGTGTGGATGGGAAATGGGGTTTTTTGCGCAAAAACAGCCTATGGAAGAAACACGGGTGCCCTGGTGGCCATTCTGTTAATGGCAATCAGAGCTTTCTTGTGAGAGAGCATCAGTGCAGTCTGGACACACTCTTGCGCAAAAGCACATCACTTTTTTGATGCGCTTTTGCAGTGTGGACGTGCTCTTGTGCAAGAAGTTTTTGTGGAAGATCTCTTCTGCAAAAAGCTTCTTGCGCAAGAAGCCTGCAGTCTACATGGCGCCTGAGAAGCTGTCCTAGTGAAGTTTTATTGGCTGCACAAAGGGAAAGTTTCATTCTTGTTCAGTTAGCAAAATTGCAGGTGCTTGAGTGGCAGCTAAAGTGATGAAATAACAGCGATTGTATGTCAGATGTGATGCAGGCCAAGGTTACTCCCCTTAGCTGAATATGCACTTATAACTTAAACCATATTGTTAGTTCCATGACTGGATTATTATAAGAAGGTTCGTAAAAGAAATAATGATGGTATGCACAGAAGAAGAAAAAGCATGGTGTTGGACATAACAGTATGCTGTTGCCCTCAATATTAGTTCAATTTATTCAGAAACAAAATACATTCTGAATAAAATCAATGGTCTTGTTGTTTTAGACATTATATCAATTTAACAGCAGCATCTCTCTACCAATCTTGGCAGAACGACACTGTGAAGTTGATATCTGCCTCTGAAATTTCCCACTGCCCTGCTCGATTTCAGAATAAAACAAACAATATTCCTTAAGTCCCCAAACAGTTTATAAAAGATGCCTGACATGTTTGATGCATACAATTTTAAGGGAGATAATAGATGCCATTTGAATAGGTGATCCAAGGACTTCTGTTAGATTATTGTTTGATTTCTCTCCTAAACCACAAATAAGTTATCTCCCTAAATGCATAAAAACATACAAACACCAAATGCACACTGGAGCTCATTCTTGTACGCATACTAATTAGGAAGTCAAATTTGGTTACAGAGCTCAGCTCCTCCAAGGTATATGGGAACTCATCCTAGATGCCTGTTCAATAAAAGGGCCCATACTACTGTAAATCTGTACGGGGTGTCTTTTTTAAATCTGGTATTTCTGCCTCTTCCTACTCCTTTCTCTTTTGCAGGTAACTCTACTCATCCTGAAAGGTGAAGCAACCAAAGTTCATTTGCTGTCTCTTTTTTTTCAGCTCCTTGGTCTTAGTGGTCACCCTATATCTTAGGTGGCAGGGCTATAGGGGATGCAGCCCATCAGGAGATCCCTTCCTACAGCTGATTGAGCCTGGGCTGCGCCAGGCTGCACCCCGAGCTGGGACGAAGGGCTGGAGTTGCTGTCCAGTGGGAAGGAGCAGGTGTCTGAGACGTGGTGTCAAACAGAGGCTAAGAGCACCCCACATGCTGAAACTGTCCCATCTCCCAGTGAGACAGGCTCCCCTCTCACCAGCAGTATCTGAGCTCTGGTTTTGAAATGCAATGATGGCAGCCCGAGTGGACTGCCATGCATTTCAATGAGAAGTGGCTATCTAAGTACTTTTGAGAATCTGGGCCCAACTTCCTATTGCATGTTTACAACCGAAGTGTCGTGCCACCCTGGTAAAGCTCCCACTGTTGGACCTGGACACTCATCAGGCTGCTGTGTCTGGGTTATAAGCTGAAGGACTCATGTGTCTCAAGCTTCTCGATCTGGGTAGGTTGCAGCCTGCTACTGGGGACTCTCTGGCTCCCTCCTTTAACCTATCTCAGGATGTGTATTTACCCCTTCCCAGAAATGGCCCAGTAACTGTAGGTCCACAGTACAATGCTGACCTGTCAGACTTTCCCAGGAGCTTAACCACACCCTTTCCCAGTGCTGCAACCTCATCTGCCCTCTGGGTTTGCTATGATCTCTTCTTGGACATAAGAGAGAAAAGCAAACACTCGCTGGCTTTCCTAATATCCAATCTCTCTGTACTTTAGGTAGCACAAGAAATAGGCAGTTCTAGACAAAATAAGCATCCCTGTACACATGTCCCTGCCTCAGTTTCCTCACCAGCCTTGAGCACTCATCAGTAGAGGTGTGAATCCAGTCCCTCTCTCCCCTGGACAGCTAGCTTCCATCTTCCTTGGCTGGTCCCACAGTTAAGATCTCCTACAGAAGGGATTGGGGAACTTTTTTTTCCCTATTAGGGGCCATTGACCCACAGAAAATAATCAGTCCAGAGCCACACAGCCATGCGGGGGTAGCACAGAGGGCTCAGGCTTCCCCCTGCAGCTGGGCAAGCTGGTACTTGCAGCTTCAGACCCATGTGGATGAGCATGGAGGGTTGGTATTTCCCTTGGGCTGTAGGGCAGGGCCAAAATGAGGTGTTCAGGATGTGGGAGGGGGCTCTGGGTCAGGGGGTAGGAGTGTGAGATAGGAAGTGGGGGAGCAAGAGGAGGTTTGTGGTGCAGGTTGCAGCAGGGAGATTGGGTGTAGGAGGGGTTTTGGGGTGTGGGCTCTGGACAGGTGGCACTTACCCAGTCAGCAGTGCAGCAGAGCTAAGGCAGGGTCCATGTCTGACCTGGTTCCTTGTTGCTCCTTGAAGAGGCCAGAGTACCTGGCCCCTAGGCGGAGAGTCTGGGCAGCTCTGAATGATGTGTGCTGCCCACACCTGCAGGTGCCACCCCTTTAGCTGCCATTGCCCATGGTTCCCAGCTAATGGGAGCTGTGGGGCCAGTGCTGGGGACAGGGACAGCACACACTGCTTTCCTGATTACCCCTGCACGTAAGGGCCACAAGGTCAGGCTCAGGGCTTCCAGCCTGTGATGCAGGGACTCACTGTGGGCTGCAAAAAATGAAGCAGCGGGTTGGATCTGACCCATGGACCTTAGGGTATGTCTACACTACAGCGTTAATTCGAGTTAACTTAATTCAAAATAGTTAATTCGAATTAAGCTAATTCGAAATAATGCATCTACACACAAAAACTATTTCAAAATAGCGCGTCCACACTGAGTGGACCCTGAACCGAAGTTAAGGCTGGCCGGAACCAGTGCCGGCAGGGTATCAGGTTAGGACGTAGTGTGTGGGGCTACTGCCTGAGGCTAACTGAGCTCTGTGCTTAAAGGGACCCTACCCCCACCCCGGACAGACAATTCTCAGGGTTCCCCGCTTGCTTGTCTACCTCGATGAGGGACAGCAAAGCAGGCCTGTCTTGGAGTGCCCTGAGTGCCCGCACTTGGGACACCACAGCACTCGGCCACATGGAGCCAGAACTGCCCCTGGGCACGCCAGTGTGTCTCATGGGGTTGTTGCCATCAGCCCAGCTGCACTTGCTGCAGGCTGCCATCCGGGGGGTCCATCGGGGGGCTGTCAGGATCCAGGAGGCCCTGCGGGAGAGCGTTCACCCCAAGGAGCCCTCAGAGCCACCCTGGTCCTCCCCACCGGGGGCTCGTGCCCCATTCCTCCCTCATGTCCTTCCACTTACCCTTCCCTAGCCTGCCCCTTCCTGATGTTAAACAAAAGACACGTATGTTCAAAAATAGAAACTGGGTTTATTGAACAAAACTGGGGAATAAGCCTCTGGGGAGACTGGGAAAAGGAGGTGGGAGAGGGGAAGAGAGAGGGAAGGGGGAAACCTGGGAGGAAGGAGCTGGAAGGGGGAAGCAAGGCGAAGAAGGTGGAGGGGAAGCTCAGGGCCCAGGGGTTGGTGGTCTTGCCGGACCAACTTGATTTTCATGCAAACCTGCTTCTGGGTTCACATGTGGCTTTTGGTGGCCAGGCTGGCAGCTATCCTGCCATAGACGGCCGCATTCCTCCGTCTAATGCGGAGATCATGGACGTTGGGGACATCCACCCCAAACCTGAATAAGGTCCATGATCTCCACCCTGGACCAGGAAGGTGCCCGCCTTCTCCAGCCCCTGTCAGGCTCCTGGGAGCTGGCAGACTGCTCCTGGGAAGCAGTGGAGGGCTGGCTGTCAGTGGCTTGCTGGATCATGTTTTGGGGCCACTGGGTCGGGGCCCCAGTGGCCACTGCTGGCTCTGGGCTGGCAGCCTTGGAGCTGGCACAGGCACTGTGGCCAGGGTCTACCCCATTAATGGCTCTGGGGCTCGGGGAGAGGAGAGTAAGTTTTCCTGGTTGTGCCCAGAGTGGCCACCAGGGCTCCCTGGGAAGAGCTGGAGGCCCTCTATTTCGAATTAAGTGTCTACACAGCACTTAATTTGAAATAGCTATTTCAAATTTGGTGTTACTCCTTGTAGAATGAGGTTTACCAAATTCGAATTAAGCACTCCGCTATTTCGAATTAATTTCGAAATAGCGGTTTGCATGTATAGACGCTATTCAAGTTAATTTGAAATAACAGCCGTTATTTCGAATTAACTTTGCAGTGTAGACATACCCTTAGATTCCCCACCTCTGTCCTACACTATGAAAGCAAGTTGCACTCTCCTGCACCAGCTTTCTGAGTGTATCTGTGAGTCTGCTCTGAGTTCTACCCTCTTTTCAGGATCTGTGGCTTTTAAGACCCAGGCTTAATATCTGATATTTTCATTCTCCTGTGTAAGGATTTTCCACTCTCTAAGGGCTTGTCTAAACTGCCTTTTGGCAACAAAACTGAGAATGTTTACACTGCAATGTAATTTTTGTTAGGAAAAACACCCAGTTTTTGTGACAAAACTTCCAGCCCTGAGAGAGACTTTTGTCACCACCTCCTTATAGTCAAGAAAGAGCAAGTGTGGACTCTGCTGTTTGTTTTGTCAAGAAACTGGCTTCCACCAGTATCCCACAATGCCTGTCCTGGTGGCTGTGTTCAGTGTTTTGTGATCTCTGCTCCCCTGCAAGCATGCACCCCTCCCCTTTCAAAGCTCCAGGAAGTATCTGACAGCTGATTGAGCTGCTCTGTTTGGGGAACAAACAAAGAACAAATCATTGGAATGCTCCTGTTCTGCCCTGCACTAGAAACAAGCGGCAGGCAGGCTGCTGCTGCAGGGCAAGGGCTGGAGAGACTGTTGTGAGGCTTTGACATTCCTCAGCATGGAGAACTCACAGAGCTACAAGTGAATCCCAAGAAGCATAGAGATCAGCTCTGCCTTCCCACCACACTGTACTGTGAGATGTTTACCCACATAGTTTTGTGCTTTCTGCTAGTACCCTATTGACAATATGGCCATGAAATGTTGATAATGGGGGGCAGAAAAAATGGTTTGATCATATCACTTTTGGCGACTTTTGCATGTTGACAGTGGAGACAAACTTGGTTGAACTGGTTTCCCTAGGCTTAACAGTCCCACTGTCTCAAGGTGCTTCTATTTGTAAAGGTCACCATTAAAGATCTAATGATTCTCCCCCACCCCCTTGCACCAAGTCTGGAAAAGACAAGGTACTGCTGTTACAGCTCATGGTGAATTTCACATCCAATGATACAACAATTTCATAAGACCCACCAGAGTTCTATAAGCTGTACATAAATTTCCCAAATTGTCACAAAGTGATTCCAAAAAAGGATCCCATAGAGCCAAATCCATATTTTGACCTATTTTTAAGCATAAATATTTCACAAAACAGAAGTCAATGCTGTAAAACAAATGTATAAACATTTAGAGCTTCTTCAAAACTCTCAACTCTATAGTGCAGGTTTCCTTGTTCTCCAAAGAATTAGAGCATGTGAAATTGAAAACCCTGACTCATCCTTAACTACAGTCTGGCTACTGCTCCAACGATCATTGCCAGCCTTTAATTGAAAACTATGTGTGCCAAGTTCAGAACTGGTGTTAACAGGTGCTCCTCCCGTTTAGGTCGCTAGGCCAAATTCAGCAGCCATCTAAATGACTGTGTAACTTGCAAGTGGACCAGTGAGCTGGTTTACATGGCAAAATAGTGCAACTTGCACCATTGTGGTAAACATGTCATGCTAACAAGAGTAACTTAGAGCATGCACGAAGGGAGTCGAAGACAGCAAACAACTAACGGGAGCTTTTACAGATAAAGCAGACTCCCTCTACACATTTTATCTTCCATCCTCCTGTTTGCTTTTCCAGCTACTCCTACATTCCCATCTTCACTCCTAAAGCTCATACTGCAAGAGCCTGATTTTGACTTCAGGGCAACTTTATTTAGTCAGAAGTTACTTGGACTTGCTTTGTCATAAATGAGATCAAGTCTATCCTGAAGTGTTTTAGATTTTTATGAAGCATTTCTATTAAGAAATGAGTAAGTATGTAAAAGCAGAAACTGAATCTAATAGGTAAGAAATTAAAAACATACCTGGTCCTTCCTGTTTTCCATCGAGAAGTATTCCATCAGAGAAGTATTATCTTCAACACTTTTACTGTATATTATGATGTGAGTCTCAGATTTATTTATTTATTTATTTTAAAGCCTAGGTTCCCATCTATGGCCCTTATTAAATTAGTTTATTCTTTCCACAGACACTTCCTGGAAAAAATCCTATCAGGAAAACTTTGATACTGAGTAACCTCTCCTCCTTTCCCTTCTCAATGATTGTAATGTCTTCATTTTGTTTTCCTGCTCCTCCTGTAAAATACTTTATCACAAATAGCACTAAATGGGTGCTTGGCATCCACCATAGTTCCCATAGTTTAGGGTAGAAATGCTTCAGCAGCAGAACCAATTGAATTGTAATGGGGAATTGCTATACTACGTGTGTGTTGTTGCAACATGTTGCTGTCACACACAGATTTAATCCATGCTGTTTAATGAACGATTTTCATAGGCCTGTCCTGCCAAGGTGCTCAGTTCTCTAGTCATGATGAGAATTGAAAGTGCTCCGCACCTCAGGATCAGGCCTTAGTTAGTTATATCACAAAAGCTCTGCCATACTTTGAGATAATGTCACTTGATAATATTTTCAGGATCCAGGGATAAAGTCTCAAGAGCAAAGGTGAGCCAGTTTTAATTAATCCAGAGGAAATGTCAACTACAGAAATATTTTTGGAGGTGTACTAACTATGTCTGTGCCTACTTATGGGTTTTATGTGGGCATGCTGGGCTTCAGTCTTGCAGAGCTTTACAATTTGGATTTTATGTGGCATCCCAATGCCAAGACTTAAAAAATGGGTGCTCAAATGGACTCCGACTCCAATGGTCTGGCTTTCGAGGGCACGCTAACTTCTGTAAGTGCTGTCAGAAGCTCACTTCTTATAAAAGTCAGGCCACTTAATTAGGTGCCCAAATGTGGATGTTGTGCTCCACAGAGAAGCTCAGAGGTGGCAGGAGTGGGGCCTGGCAAGAGGTTCCACCCTTATGCAGCTTCAGTGGCCAACATCCTAATGGATATCACACTTCCACTGCACTCGAAAGAGGTTCTGGCCGAGTAAGAAATCCAGGATTCAGCACTTGAATGCTGTGATGGGGTGTCCAGCCCAAACAAGCTCAGAGTGAGTTAATATACTAATTAACCGTATATTCCTGAAGAGGAATCAGGAATTGTGCCTAATGGCCGATAAAGCTCCAGAGGGGAGAAGCTGAGATGGACCACTGAGCTAGGAAGTAAGAGTAGGAGAGGGCTGTAGGGAGGAGGACTGCAGTCACTCCCTAGAGGAAAAGAGAGTAGGGACAAGCAGGAGACCTTGAGGGAATCTGACAATAGGCTGGGAAGGAGAGTGGAGGAAGCTCTGTGGGTAAGCCCAGATGTAGGCAGGGAAATAAGTGGGGTAGGAAAGATCGCAGGGAAACAGCAACAGGGCCTGAAACTGAGTAGATCTAGATTGCTAATTCAAGGTCTTTGGGCTGGAACCTTGAATGGCCAACTCGGGTTCCCCTACCAGCCATGGAAAAGTGGCAGTGGCCTTAGATTTGGAACCAAAGACCGCTTGAGGTGGTATATGGTTACCTTGTTCCACATGACTTTGTTACCTTGAAATGTATAGTGACACTGCCCTCCAACCACATCACTAAGAGGGAGCATCCTGAGTCGTTTAGTGGGGTAAGTGGGACCTCAGCCTGAGCAACTGATGGAAGGAGGTGCCAGATGGGATGAGATCTAATTCTTAGACCCCGCCACAAGGAGGCACACCTGTGGCAAGGTGAGACCCTTCATGTAGACCCTCTTGTATTTTATCATGTTTGCATCAGGTTATCCGGGGCTCCAATTCTGCTCTGACTGAAGTAAATGGCCCTTGTACATTTCACAAATTGCACTAGTGAATTAGCACCTTTTTAATATTGTAACTGTCACCCATTAACTAATTATCTTACAAAGAGATGAGCAACTAACCTGAGTTGCCGTGGATGAACAAATGGATGAGAACTGGACACCATTGGGCATAAATGAAATAACTTAAAATTCTGTCATCAGAGTCCAATAATGGTGTTATGAGTAGTAAGCGGAAGCTTCCATTGTACAGGATCTGTCTGTACCCTAATCGTTTCACTGTTTCAACTAGTTTTGTACACTTATTTAATAGTGGCATTTTGTCAAAAATTAAGTCAGTCACTGCACATAAATGTCAGAGTTAAGATACCCACAGCAGCTTTGTACACCTGTATTATAGTGTCATCGAGTGATGACCATCTCTACCAATGCGCATAGCCTTTTGCATATGCAGTATCATACAAATTATCTGCTGTGCTTTACTATAAATGGACATATATATGTTTGTATGGCTGCACAGCTGTTGTGTGATTGGCTACTGGGATGCTACTGTGGTGTATACAACAGATCAGGGTGAGGGATCTTAACTCTGCGTTCCTGCTTTTTAGGTTATTCAACTATCTATCTTAATGCAGTAGTAATTTAGGCCCTGCTCTTGCAGAGAGCTCCATTGAGACCGCCCTCCTGAAACGTCTCATTATGCTCTAGCTAGCAGCAAGGGCTATTCTGTTGATTGCATGATTATCTGTAGCCAACAGACCTTTCCCTGTTTGCTTGATTTGAACAGAACCTCATGTGCTTACTACATGCCTGTCCCGTCTTATCACATTACATTACACCTAGGACACAAGCCATTCAGAGAGATTAAGGTTCAGTAGCAGACTTTACTGGTGATTTACGCAGCATGTAGTAGAAATGCATCACAGATGACCACAGACACTTCAGAACTAGAAAGCCCACTTGGATTAGCCCCATCTGATGACTTCCAGCACTGCTGCATGCCTCAAGATTATTTTAGCAAAAGTTTTTGTGACTTTATCATGAGTCACCAGTTGACGCTGTTGCAGACAGTTGTGTGCGTTTTGCTGAACTAGACATAGAGGTAGTCTAGCGCTAGAGAAATGTTTGTTAGTTGTGATGTAATCCTTGTTAGCTTATTCCCAATCATTTTTTTCCCCCTCTGAATGAGACTGACTAAAAACTGTTAATTAGTTGCAGAGCTGCTGCCTACATGTAATATACATGCAAACAAAAAAACAAACAGATGGTGTCATCCACTAAGACTTACCTCTAACTTTCACCAATGTAAATTAAGAGTAATTCCATTAAATCAATGGAATTGCACCATTATAAAACCAATGCAAGTGAGAGGAGAATTAGGTTCTTAGTTTTTCTCATCAAAGTCATATGCTTTACTAAACATTTTCCCAGCTAGAGCAACCTCAAGCAGATCCTATTAGAGTTGGGGCCTGTGGAGAGGTAACTGATTTTTTTCTCATTGCCTTTTCTTTGCCATCAATGTTCTAAAGCAATATATTGTATAGAATGATTGGTATGAAACTGCAATTCAAGTGGCTGAAAAAACTCAGATCCACATAATTATCTTCCAGAAAATGAACACATGATTTCCCCTGATTAAAGTGCAACAACCCCAGAGGAAATTCTTAGGTCAGACACATTTTTAGTTTGAATTTGAAAATGTAACAGGAAATTAAAATAAGATGGAAAGATCTATGACGAATATCCATGACCAATACCCATGAAGAATCATTTGACCAGTGTCTAGATCGCAGCTGTGCAACAAAACTAAGCAAACCACCAAGAAATATCTATTTGTTATGCTTTTATGTGGGGGTGTCATATTTCCCAAGCTCAAACCACTTTCAGTAAATAAAACTGGCTATCGGAAATGAGTGCTTTATAATTTTCATTGATGTACTTATAACTGTAAAAAATATGCACTTTGTCAGCATTAAAACATTGATTACAAAGAAAAGGCAATTTAACTAGATACATCTGACAATAAAGGGTCCAATCCTGCTCTCAATGAAGCCAGCTGCAAAATGCCTATTGATTATAAGATCTGCAGTTACTTGTGATTGAATAGTTCCAGATATATTTGAGTTGATGAAAAAGATTTTAATCACAAAAGTCAGCCTTGACAGCATCTTAACTTTGTTCCCCTGTGTGATCACTTTTGAGCAGTTACTCACAAAAATAGTGTAATTGGCACCACTCTGGTGAGTTACAATTTACCAGCCTGAATACAAGATTCACAATAAGAACATAAGAACGGCCGTACTGGGTCAGACCAAAGGTCCATCTAGCCCAGTATCCTGTCTGCCGACAGTGGCCAGCACCAGGTGCCCCAGAGAGGGTGGACCGAAGACAGTGATCAAGCGATTTGTCTCCTGCCATCCCTCTCCAGCCTCTGACAAACAGAGGCCAAGGACACCATTTTATCCCTGGCTAATAGCCTTTTATGGACCTAACCTCCATGAAATTATCTAGCTTCTCTTTAAACTCTGTTATAGTCCTAGCCTTCACAGCCTCCTCTGGCAAGGAGTTCCACAGGTTGACTACACGCTGTGTGAAGAAGAACTTTCTTTTATTAGTTTTAAACATGCTACCCATTAATTTCATTTGGTGTCCTCCAGTTCTTCTATTTAGGAACTAATAAATAACTTTTCTTATATCCCTCTCCACACCACTCATGATTTTATATACCTCTATCATATCCCCTCAGTCTCCTCTTTTCTAAACTGAAAAGTCCCAGTCGCTTTAACCTCTCCTCATATGGGACCCGTTCCAAACCCCTAATCATTTTAGTTGCCCTTTTCTGAACCCTTTCCAAGGCCAAAATATCTTTTTGAGGTGAGGAGACCACATCTGTACACAGTATTCAAGATGTGGGCATACCATAGTTTTATACAGGGGCAGTAAGATATTCTGTGTCTTATTTTCTATCCCTTTCTTAATAATTCCTAGCATCCTATTTGCCTTTTTGACCGCCGCTGCACACTGTGTGGAAGTTTTCAGAGAACTGTCCACAATAACTCCAAGATCTCTTTCCTGATTAGTTGTAGCCAAATTAGCCCCCATCATACTGTACGTATAGTTGGGGTTATTTTTCCCGATGTGCATTACTTTACACTTATCCACATTAAATTTCATTTGCCATTTTGTTGCCCAATCACTCAGTTTGGTGAGATCTTTTTGGAGTCCCTCACAGTCTGCTTCTGTCTTGACTATCCTAAACATTTTGGTATCATCTGCAAACTTTACCACCTCACTGCTTACCCCTTTCTCCAGATCATTTATGAATAAGTTGAAAAAGATTGGTCCCAGGACTGACCCTTGGGGGACACCACTAGTTACCCCTCTCCATTCTGAAAATTTACCATTTATTCCTTCCCTTTGTTTCCTGTCTTTTAACCAGTTCTCAATCCAAGAAAGGACCTTCCCTCTTATCCTATGGCCATGTAATTTACACAAGAGCCTTTGGTGAGGACCTTGTCAAAACTTTCTGAAAATCTAAGTATACTATATCTACTGGATCCCCCTTGTCCGCATGTTTGTTAACCCCTTCAAAGAACTCTAATAGATTAGTAAAACAGGATTTCCCTTTACAGAAACCATGTTGACTTTTGTCCAACAAATTATGTTCTTCTACACGCTTCACAATTTTATTCTTTACTATTGTTTCGACTAATTTGCCAAGTACTGAAGTTAGACTTACCGGTCTGTAATTGCCCGGATCGCCTCTAGAGCCCTTTTTAAATATTGGTGTCATGTTGGCTACCTTCCAGTCATTAGGTACGGAAGCCGATTTAAAGGATAGGTTACAAACCACAGATAATAGTTCAGCAATTTCCCATTTGAGTTCTTTTAGAACCCTTGGATGAATGCCATCTGGTCCCGGAGATATGTTAACATTAAGTTTTTCTATTTGTTCCAAAACCTCCTCCAATGACACTTCAATCCGGGACAATTCCTCAGATTCATCACCCACAAAGGACGGTGCAGATTTGGGAATCTCCCCAACATCCTCAGCTGTGAAGACTGAAGCAAAGAAATCATTTAGTTTCTCTGCAATGGCTTTATCGTCCTTGATTGCTCCTTTTATAGCTCGATCGTCTAGGGGACCCACAGGTTTTTAGCAGGCTTCCTGTTTCTAATGTACTTAAAAACATTTTGTTATTTCTTTTTGAGTTTTTGGCTAGCTGTTCCTCAAAATCTTTTTGCTTTTCTTATTACATTTTTACACTTGATTTGACAGTGTTTATGTTCCTTTCTATTCTCTCACTAGGATCGGACTTCCACTTCTTAAAAGATGCCTTTTTGTCCCTCACTGCTTCTTTTACATGGTGGTTAAGCCACGGTGACTCTTTTTTAGGTCTCTTGCTATGTTTTTTAATTTGGGGTATACATTTAAGTTGGGCCTCTATTATGGTGTCTTTAAAAAGTTTCCATGCAGCTTGCAGGGATTTGGCTCTAGTCACTGTGCCTTTTAATTTCTGTTTAACTAACCTCCTCATTTTAGCGTAATTCCCCTTTTTGAAATTAAATGCCAGGGTGCTGGACTGCTGAGGTGTTCTTCCCACCACAGGAATGTTGAATGTTATTATATTATGGTCACTATTCCCAAGCGGTCCTGTAACGGTTATCTCCTGGACCTGATCCTGCGCTCCACTCAGGACTAAATCGAATTGCCTCTCCTTGTGGGTTCCTGCACCAGCTGCTCCAAGAAGCAGTCATTTAAGCCATTGAGAAATTTTATCTCTGCTTCTCTTCCTGAGGTGACATGTATCCAGTCAATATGGGGATAATTAAAATCCCCATTATTATAGAGTTCTTTATTTTGGTAGCCTCTCTAATCTCCCTCAGCATTTCAATGTCAGTATCGCTGTCCTGGTCAGGTGGTCGGTAATATATCCCTACTGCTAATTTCTTATTATTGGAGCATGGAATTACTATCCACAGCGATTTTATTGAACATGTTGATTCATTTAATATTTTTATTTCATTTGATTCTACATTATCTTTCACATACAGTGCCACTCCACCCACCCGCCTGCTCTATCCTTTCGATATATTTTATATCCCAGTATGATTGTGTCCCACAGATTTTCCTGATTCCACCAGGTTTCAGTGATGCCTATTATGTCAACCTCCTCCTTTAATATGAGGTACTCTAGTTCACCCATCTTATTAGTCAGACTCCTAGCATTTGTGTAGAAGCACTTTAAAAATTTGCCATTGCTTATTTGTCTGCCCTTCCCTGATGCATTGGATTCCTTTGTATGTGGTTGTTTGTCTGCTCTGGCCCATGGTTTGCCCTCTCCCCTCCTCTCTTTCTGACTACAGCTTAGAGAATCTCTATCAATGGATTCTCCTCTAAGAGAAGTCTCCCTCCGATTTACGTGCATCTCCGCACCAATTGGCTTTCCCCCATCTCTTAGTTTAAAAACTGCTCTACGGCCTTTTTAATGTTTAGTGCCAGCAGTCTGGTTCCACCCTGGTTTAGGTGGAGCACATCCTTCCTGTATAGGCTCCCCGTCTCCCAAAAGCGTCCCCAGTTGCTAATAAATCCAAACCCCTCTTCCCTACACCATCGTCTCATCCACGCATTGAGACTCTGAAGCTCTGCCTGCCTACCTGGCCCTGCGCGTGGAACTGGAAGCATTTCCGAGAATGCCACCATAGAGGTCCTGGATTTCAGTCTCTTTCCTAGCAGCCTAAATTTGGCCTCCAGGACATCTCTCCTACCCTTCCCTATGTCATTGGTACCTACATGTACCATGACCACCGGCTCCTCCCCAGCATTACACATAAGTCTATCTAGATGCCTCGAGAGATCCGCAACCTTCGCCCCAGGCAGACAAGTGACCATACGGTTCTCCCGGTCATCACAAACCCAACTATCTATGTTTCTAATGATCGAATCACCCACTACTAACACCTGCCTCTTCCTAACAACTGGCATTCCCTCCCCCTCAGAGGTATCCTCAGTGCGAGAGGATACCGCAACATCCTCTGGAAGGAGGGTCCCAACTACGGGATGGTTTCCCTCTGCTCCTGTTGAATGCTCTGTTCCCTTGAGACTTTCATCCTCCTTAAGAGCACTGGGGCTCTCAGACTGGAGGTGGGCCAGTACTACAGTGTCCCGGAAAGTCTCATCAACATATCTCTCTACCTCCCTTAGCTCCTTCAGTTCAGCCACCCTGGCCTCCAAAGCCCGAACTCGGTCTCTGAGGGTCAGGAGCTCCTTGCAACGGGTGCACACATACGCCACCCGCCCACAGGGCAGGTAATCATACATGTTACACTCGGCAATAAACAGGATAGCCCCACTCTGCTGCTGGGCTTCTGTCTCCATTTTCTAATGAATAAGTTTAAATATAAACTGGGATTCTTTTTAAACCTCTGGAATATAGATTATTATAAGAGTTATGTTTTAAAGAAGGTCAGAAGTCACTAGTGCCCTCTAACCTCCCCCTCTAAACTCCCTCTCCAAACTCCCTGTTAGCTGCTCCTGTTCGCAAGCTCCCTGGTTCTGAGTCATAAGCTTATATAGCTCTGGTAGCCCCTCCCCCTGACTGAGGCTCAGCCAATTAACAGAGGCTTCTTGATTTCAAACCTTTTAGAAGCTCCTTCAAACAAACAAACAAACCAAACAGACAAACACAAGCTCAGCACACAGCAAATAACTCCCCCACACACAAACACACACTACAGATAGCCACTTACCACAAGGGTCCCGTTTTTACTCCTCTTTTACCTGGAGAACTCCCTCTCCAAACTCCCTGTTAGCTGCTCCTGTTCACAATCCAGTCCTATAATAATTTACTAGAGTGTTGACTGTACTAATCTTCTGTGTGCTGCATTCTTGTTGAGACCATACTATATTATCATCTGCACAATAGTACAAAATGGCACACACATGAATCTAAAACTATTGAAACAAGTGCAATGCAACCAAAACCCACTGCTTGCTTCTGTGTATTTACATATGCTTGTTGGAAGAGCTGTAATGCAAATAATGCAATTCCAGCCTTGCAATATATAATGCTTTATTATCAGAATAATATTTACAGGTATCTAGCTGCTGTGGAAACCCCTCTTTCTGAATATACAATTCTCAGGGCATTTAATATTAGTCTTGCTATTGTACTAGCACACTTTTTTTGCATAAAATTTCTTTCTTAAAAGAGCTCGTTTTACATCAAAAGGTACTTTGTTTTTTTAAACAAAGTGTAGGCAACATTGCAGTGTAGGCAACATTTCCCCCTCAAAACCATCCTGTCCATCATTAGTTGGAACTCCAAGGGTTATATTTTTCCTTGTAGGTTGAGAACAAGCATGAGAAATCTCAACACAATTGTGATGTTTATATTCTTATTTTGGAAAGGCACCAATTATAGGACTTCAGCCTGGGCATGCCATCTCAGCCATTACTGTAACAACCATTTTTCCTCTCCTTGTGCCTTCCTGCTAAGTCAGTCAGCAGAGAAGCTGTGCTCGAGCCCTGCTTAGTAAAAGAGGGAAGTAGCTAGCAAGGTCTCCAGTTTGGAACTTGTTCCCCTCAAGCCTCACCCCTTGATCCTCAATAATTCTATTTTATTCAGGGCAGACTGAAAGGCCCGTTTGTTTTCCCTTGCTGAGCGGGAATGGCAGTGGGGCTCTTGCAGATTTCACATTTGCTTTTTACTGCTGGGCCCATCGACTGTGCTGTCTTGGGGCTCAAAATATTGGCAGGTCTGCACACACTAGCCTTTGAAAACTGAGCTGAGATTTCCTAAGCACTTGAAGCAAAACCCACCATTTTAGGTAAAATATAAAACAGATTGATTAACTACAGAGAAAGAAGTGTTAAATGATTGTAAGAGGTGGGCAAGGGCACAAAAGGTCAGAGATGGTTACCAAAGAAAATAAAAGGTAAGCATGCAGTGACAATCTTAAACCTTATTAGGCTAGGCAGTATTTACATTAAGCAATTGTTCTCACCCCAGTGGATTTTGCAGGTAGGTTATAGTTCTGAATATGTAGGCTTCCCCTTTAAGCCTAGTACCAGTTTCCTCAGTTCAAGCATTTTTGTTGCTTCCAGCATAGGTGGGGAAGGAGAGACACAAACATAATGCCATTGTCTCCTATTTTATAACTTCAGGCCACATGTCTGGAGAACAGTACCCCAGACATATCCTGGCGGGCTTCTTTGCTGAGTCACAGGATTGAGCAATTCCCATTGTATGGTACTTCTCTTACAGAACTGTAAATCCCTTGTTTACAACTGTCCTGGCTGCTTAATCATCACGTACCACCCTCCTGGGAGTCTGATCACCTACTTTATTGTCCTGGAGAACTAGCAAGGGAGACTCGCAAACCGGCAACATATTTCAATAATAACCATACGGCAAAATCTCATAACTTTGTACGCATTAATAATATACATTCTTTGACAGAACAATTGGCTCCAGCAGATAATGACCTTGCATAACATTTAAGATATTATATGATTTGTATGAAATATCAGAACTATATAAATGATGAATAGGGGGTTACAGGATGTTAATTTTTGTATAGCATGTCGTAACTCTATTGCTGGGTCATACAGTCTCAAGTTGAGTTCCTTTACCTGTTGAGAAACTTCCTATCTTCATGTAAAATTACAATGTACCAAACAGAGATTAAAGCTCAAAATGCTGCTGGGCTGTGGGAGGGAGTAAATCCCCACTTGAATGACCTGGGTAGAGATGAGTCTTTCTTTGGATTGTTCACATTCATTTCTCCCGAGTATTTCATAGTGAAATCAGTCTCAACGTACAATTTATTTTGAATGCACGAGAGTCTTTTCTTATGTTTTTAACCCTTTAAGTGTTCAGTACTATCCTGTACTTGCTTTTTTTTTTCTTCCTTTGTGTCTCAGCTGCCGCCTGATTGCGTATTTCTGGTTCCAAATGAGGTGTGTGTGATTGACTGGTTAGTTCCAAAGTCTGATGTGTTTAACTCTGAGGTTCTAGTGTAAATTGCTGAAAAAGGTTAAGAAATGTCGTAAGTACGATTGCCTTGGCAACTTTAATTGGGTCCCCTTGTGCATGTGTCTGTGTGTATCATAATGTCTTTAATTACATACTGTACTCTACTCAATAAACACACAGACAACCCCCATCTACTAGTAGGAAAAGGAGAATGACAATGAAACTAGCAAATAATGCAGATGAACAAATGGCTCCAACTTATTCCTCCTCTGATGCTGACAATGTGGGGACCGTAAAAATATGTCAGACAGTACCAAAAGCATGCTTTCAAGCTAGCTGGATATACCTAATGCATAGTCTCACTAATGTTGCTATGAAGGAAGGGGAACACAATCTGAACAGCTGTTCTTGCTGCATTTAAACATTTATAACATGCCCCATGCCAAAAGATTAATATAGTGACAGGACTGACTTCTTTTTTGCTCTAGCAACACACACATATGAGAGATGTGGGCAAACAGCAAGCTAGGTACCCGTATTGAAAACTGCAGCTGGCAGACAACCTGCAAGAATGTTCACCCCCCGCCATCAGTAATCGGTATATCGAAGAATCCTTTGGCTTCTCCGATTCTTCCATATATCTTATATGCATCGGGTGTCTCAAAAATCCATGTCCAAATGCTATCCCATTTTTCTCAGTACTTCTTTGCCATCTCCAAAAGCAGAAATATAGCAGTCCAGACTCTTATATGTTTACCTTGTGACAGATACTGCGTCTTATAGAGCAACACATCTGCAGAGTATATCTTGACTATTTGAAGGACTTGATTACAGTTCAGAGGAAGAGAGGTCTAAAACACCACAATGGCTGGGGAATATTCCATAACTTTTATTCTAATTTTCAGGTGTTGCTCAGGATACTACATTGTTGCTTTGAAACTACAGGAATAAGTCTCACACACACACAACAGGGCACTGCTCATATTTTTCATAGGCCTGCAAATGAAGTTTATTCCCAGTCTTGAGAATCATTTTACAGTAATTTGGCACATCAACTGCAGTGAAGTGAGGGTATCCAGATTATAGATATTAAAATATGGCTCATCCTGTTTTAGTCTTGGCTTTGGAGCATTTCTGGGGAGAGGTCACACAATTTATTTGACCTATGCAAACATGAGAATTAACAGGAAGTTTCTAAATTGGATTTGCTTGGAAGAGGAAGAATGATGGAAATTTCTGTTTACAGCTGTTCATTGACTTTTCTTTTCCTTTCAATTCCTCTTTTAAAGACTAGAGGGTTTTTCTAGTTAATGTTCCCACAAAAAACTATATTTGTTTCTGGTCAGTGGGCGCATTTACTCTTTATGTGAAGAAAAGGAGGGGAAGGGAAAATTTAAAAAATAATTTGGTTTGAGTGTTTTGACTGTATCTTTTACAGCCAATCTCACTTCTATTAGTTAAGCAGCCAAAAAATGTGTTTCTCCTTTATACAAAGAGGAAAGAGACGGGCACCAGCTCACAGCTCTTTAATGCAGTAAAGTTTCCACAGAGGCCAACTGGGAGCCCTGGGCCCTTTAGTATCGCCACTGGAGTGATGGGTGGCATGCTCCAGAGCCCAGCACCATCCCTCAGGCCAGCTCTGAGAGCTGATGGAGGGGAGTGGCTGTCTGGGCAGCGTTGGCTGTCCCAGACCCGCCCCTTCAGGGAGCGTGGGGCCAGGACACCCCAACCCCCCCCATTGCACAGGAGCCTGGCAATCCTGTCAGCTCCTGAGTGCAGGGACTGTTTCTCCACACGGTGCTGGAAGTGGGATGTACCCCACTGGGGAGAATGTGGAGGCGGGAACAGGCACAGCAGGGAGAGGATAGTGAGAGGGGAAGCATGTACAGGGCCACTGGGTGGGCAGCAGAGGAGACATGTACCCAGCTACCTCCTGCTTTCACTCACCAGCCACTGCAGTCACCAGCTAGTTCTGACTGGAAAGGGGAGTGAGTGGGGAGCCTGCTGGCCGAGAGCTGGCATGGAGTAGAGACTGCACTGATGGACCGGCAGGGGGAGTGGCCAGCCCCTGCACACTGCAGTTTTGCCCGACCACCAGCCTTGTACACCCACCCCCCTCATCAGCCACTGCAACACCCCACTCGCCACTGGTGGAGGGGCAGCTGGTGAGCAATGTTCTGGCCAGGAGTAGGACCCACCAGTATTGATGGGAGGGGATGAGACCAAATATGTGACAATTTATCCATTTTTTTAGGAAAATGTAGGGGCACCTGCAGGAAGGCTTAAAGACAGGACTGTCCCTTTAAAAATGGGACATCTGGCCACCCTGTGTAGAAGAGACATTTGTCTCCTATATTGAAGCAGAAACAATTCCAGCATCTCTGATCTCCCCTCCCTCCCAGACAGTAATAGTCTTGCATGAACAATCTGGCTGCAGTGAAATAGAGCACTGTTCGCTCTGTCTGAGTATGAATGTGGTTATGGAGTGGTGGCAAGTTAGTGTGCATATTTAAGCCAGATGTGTTAGCTATGTAACATAACAGGAACACTTGACTGTACCGTACGTGCCATTTTCTTTGGGCAAAAGTTTCCTAATTTTATTTGAAAAACTCCTGTTTCTACTGAGGGAGTATGTGTGCGTACAAGTGTGCTAAAAATATATGCAGATAAGACCCATCTTTTTTAACCAGTGGGACTTGATGTTTGTAAAAAAAATATTTTTCTAGTTAAGAATCAGTTCAATAAGAAAGTGGGGCGGGGGAGGAAGCACCCTTCCCCATTCAGTGTCTAAAGTTTTGCATCCCAAAGGGATATGGAATTGATGCATAGTAGCTGTGCATGTATGCAAAGATAGTGGTCAGAATCAAAGCTACTACTGTGTTGTTTATTGTGTTCAGCAGCAATAATGCAAAAATAAGTAATAACTTGCAGCAATACAACACCTCCGTTACAGATGGGTTATAAGGCACCCTCAGTGTAACACTGCTGTCCATGCAATTGCTTCCAGTTTTTCTTGATCAATCAGTGTTCATCTTGCAAAATTGTTAATTTGACTTGAATTATATGGGTTAGAAGCATGGGTGATGCAAAGCTGTTTCCATGGATGATCATACTCCTGTCCATGTATCTTGTGGTCCTGTCTGCAGGAAAAAAAGCAGTTTTAGCGGGGAGATCCCAGAAATTTTTCACATAGTATGCTCCAGACTTCCTGGTCGCCCTTCTCTTAGCCAGCTGCCCCATGCAGGCACTCACTGCAGCTCTTGGGATGGTCACTGAGGCTACGTTTACACCATGACAGTTTTTCGGAAGAGGAAATGCAAAAGAAACGCTCATTTGCATATCTCATGCTCTCATTTGCATATTCTCTTCCGATCCTTATTGCGGAAGAGAGTTTTGCGATAAAAAGCCCTGTGTAGATGGGGCCATTAGTTGGAAAAACCCCGTTTTGCGCAAGATCCCTTATTCCTCAAAAAATGTGCATTTCCTCTTCCGAAAAACTGCCATAGTGTAGACGTAGCCTGAGTGACTCCTAGGCAAAGCAGAGGGAACATGGGCTGCTGGAAACAGGGTGAGGGTAGGCAGGCCCCAAGAGTGAGCCCTGGTACATGAGTTGGTCCCGTGAGTAGCAGTGTTGGCTGCCTCAGTGGCACTGCCCACTTACATTTGATCCTGGCAGGGTATGATGGGGTCAAAATTGAGTTAGTGATGGCGTGACATGGTGCACAGGTGTTGCAGAGCTGCTTAGGTTTGGATAAGGGGGCCCCAGGGCCCAACCAGAGTAAGCAGTGGCATGGCCAGCACTGTTGCTTGGCAACGCTGCCACTGAGAGGCCCCAATTCTGATTACATGGGTGCCCCTGCCAATGGTACGCATTGTGCACCAATGGGGGCTGGGCTGGGTCAGTTCAGTGGGGGAGCCTAGGGGAAGTGCTCCAGGAAATGACATCAGTCCAATTTATGGGAGTCAGTAATGACCATTGTACCAGGGCGGTGAGTTGTAAAACAGAGATTTTGACTGCACGTGCTCATTAAAGACATGTAGCAGCAGTGAAGTTCACCTCAGTGTCCTGGCCTGGTCCAGTTCAGGTAGTCAGATTCTGCCTACACGTATTCCCCCCGCAGTTTGAGACTGGATACAGTGTTTTTCTTGTTCCGTTCTAAATGATGTATGCATGCTGGGATACTCCATCTTTGAAGTCGCTGTATTGCATTGGTGGGGGATGTGATTCCTGTCTACCTCACGAGAACTGTGAAGATTATTACTTAATTAATATTTATAAAGAGCTTTGAGATCTTTGGTGGAAAGTGTGATAGAAGTGAAAATTAGTATTATTTTTAGAAAGAACCATCATTACTGCCTAATTCTGCCTATTGCCTCTTTGTCTCAGCTGTGTATACCTGGCCACTGGATTACATCACATGGCCTGCTGCCCAGGCCCCTGACTTGCTCTAGAACTCAAGTTGTTATTTCCCCTGGGCTCAGTGTTTCTGATTCCAGTTCTATAAACTGACATGGTGGACATGGTTTACAGTATCATCTTTTAAAAAAATCCCAAACCCTCCAATGACCTCTAAGTTTGCACCGATCACCCACTGTGGGCAAAATCAGGTACAAATGCAGCCATGCAGCCACTTGGTACATGCTAGAGAAGGCAAAAATCAGGTCTGCCACTGAAGTCAATGAGTGTTCTGTGGGCACAATTTTAGACCCAAGGTAGAAAACCTGAGGAGTCAATGCAGTTTACAGAAGAAAGACAGAATGTAGAAAACACAGGCGGAATGAGTAAACGGTGAATTAGAAACTGTAGAAAAGTGATAAATTGCTAACTGTTGTATTGAGAAATAGCAATAAGCATTGGAAGGCAAAAGAGGGTAGTTTACCACTCACTTTTTAAAAATGGAAATCTGGTAGTTGAATCATTGGCAGATGAGGGAAAGGGAATGGAATGAATAAATAGTTACAGTCTGGTGAAAAAATATGGAAGAAAATAATCCGACAAAACATCCTGCTACATGAATCATTGTTTAATCCAAAGAGTTGGTGGGAACCCATGTGAATAATAAGCTTATTATTTATGGCCTTCTTTTTTTTTGTGGCTAGTGCTTTACTCCTTGTCTTGTGGCACAGACTGATGTCACGGATGCCATGATTGTGTTAAATAAAACGGGGAAACAATAGGTCTGGAGTGATAACTACTTTTGAAAGACTGAAGATTGTCCTGAAATCTCTTGGCATTGAGTCCATCTGTTTGCCCTCTAGAGATAACCAGGCATTTCCTGCACAGAATGCAACCAAACCCTTTTAGCAATGCACAGGAAAGTCTGAATGAACTGAAGTCAATTAAGAAGTTTATGGACGCAAGTAATAAAAAAGACAAATCGCATGGAAGGGGTAATGTTTTCTGCAAAATTCTCACTGTGGGGGGAAAGCAGTATGTTGAAGTGTAGTGATAGCTTCTTTATGGAAGTTAGGGGCCTTGTAAATAGTATATGAGGCTATATAGCAGTGTTGTTTCAGAATAACTGACATTATTCCAAAATAACACAGTCCACATCTACACAGCAAGCAGTTATTTTGTTCGACATAATGTCAAAATAATGTTGAGCTGGAAGACTTCTTACTCTGACTCCTGTAACCCTCATTTTACGAGGAGTAAAGGAAGTTGGAGGAAGAGTGTTCTTCCTTCGACTTCCTGCTGTGTAGACAGTGCCAAAAGCCGAAATAAGCTATTTCAACTTAAGCTACGCAATTGACATAGCTCAAGTTGAGTAGCTTATTTTGGCTTTAGCCCTGCTATGTAGACATGCTTTGAGAGAGCATGCAACTTTGCAAAAGAGACAGTTTATTTGAAAATGTGTGATCATTTTTGTGAGCTGCAATTGACTTGTGTCCCACTCTGCCAATTACTTTAAAAATCTGATTCTTTTGAAGGTTTCGTTATGGGAGTTCGCCACTTCCCTTGAAATACTTAATTTCTAAACCTAGCTAGACAGGGCTGGGTTCTAAAATAGACATAAAACCAGAATGTGCTCCCCTCACACCTGCTCCGTTCTGTTGACTTATGTCTTGAGCATTTTGGACTGGAAGTGGGAGTACAGAAATAACACACGAGGTTAACACATGAGGTTAACACACGAGGAAGCTGAAAATTCGGGAGAACTTAGGTAGTGAGATGGGGCCAAATACTGGCAAGAGTTGCTGAGCATCTTCCAGGCCTACTCTGAACAAAGGGAGTCTCAGGTGGTCAGCATCCTTCAGGATTTGGGGTGATTGGATTTAACAAGTTAAAAATATGGGTTAACATCCCTACTCTATTTAAAAAAAAAAAAAAAAAAAAAAAAAAGTTCAGTGGGATCTTTAAAGACCACAAGGTCTGTCTTACAGCTTGTGCAAAAGAGAACGAGATGGTGCCCTGCAGCACACTGTAATCCTGACTCACACAGCAGGATGCCATTTGTTGAATCATGAGCACTGTATCTTCCAGCACCTGGGGTTTCCCATCCCAGTAATGATCAGCCCTCTCCATATGTGCCTTGTGAGCTTTGATGGGATCAGAGGCAGCCAGCTGGGGAGTTTCTGAGAGTAGCTGGAGCAGACTTTGTGGTCAGTGATGGTGGGTACATTTGGTTCAACTGCGGGTTGTTTGCCTGTTTGCTGTCTGTGTTCAGGCTCCGTAGCAGGGCCGTGGGCTCCTGAGTAAGCTGTGAACAGTGCTTTCTAAAGGCTGCAAAGCTATAGGTCTTGAAGCACTGATCAACCCAGAGCTGAGCTATGCAGGGAAGACTTAATATAAAAAGTCACACGTAGGAATCATTGTGAATGGAACAGCAAGTGGGTGTTTTTGGAAGGACTGAGAGAGGCCTGTCTTCTAGGCTCACCACCAGTGTTTCCTGTAACTATATGCTTGGGCAGACCCGCAGGAGAGATTCAGGTGCTGCCCAGATTGGCAGAGCGCCCACAGCCATCAGCATGTATTTCTACTGGTGGTGCACATCCACACATTCCTCAGTGCACATAACATTTATTCCACATATGAATGGAAAAAAATTAGAGGGAACATTATTCACTGCTACATGTGAGATCAAGATGCGCTTGTACAGTGATGGTGACCTGCAATGGATGTGCCCTATTTTCTGTCCTTCCTGAAGACCATAAGGGATTTCCTGTGCATGAAGTGCGAGTTGGTGGCCGGAGGAGAAGATTTTTGGATTGGAGGGGCAAGTTGCAATGCAATCAATAATCAAAGAAGCTGAGCCATTCCTAGACACCCAGATTTGGGAAACACAGGTTCAAGGAAAAATGGAACTGGTCACAAAGCAATTGATGGGAGGAAGGTTTAGAGGAGGCCTGGCACTTTGTAACCACCAGAAGAAGGAGGTCACAGTGGCATGTGTGGTTGGAGATAGATGAAGATAGACAGGGCTGGCCTTACCATGAGGCGAACTGAGGCGGCCACCTCAGGTGCCAGACTGGGCGGGAGAGGGGGCACCAGTAGGACCCAGAGTGTAGAAAATTGTGTCTGCTGCTGGTGCATATGTAGGTAGCAGAGCAGTACCACGAGAGAAGTAGAACAGGAAGAAGGCAGAATTGAGACCTTTCAAAGTTTTGGCCCAAGCGAGGGGTCATGGGAGCATCATTTGAGCTCCCCGCCTCAGGTGCCAAAATGTTGTGGGCCAGCCCTGAAGATAGACAGAGCATCTGTGGGCACTAGACGGAAGAGAAACAGAAGGAATTCCAGAGCTAAAAGTTTCATGTCTCCATTATGGAAGATCCCTTGGATCTACTGACTCTTGAAAGGTAACCGAAAGATGTACAAGGCACTTGTGTGGATGGCAGGTTGGCCCAACCTGTAAGAAAGTTCACTTTACTCGCAAAGAGTTCTCCAACTGTCCAAGGAAGAAAGACTATCCTTGTTGGAAAGTCAAGCTCGGAAGAATTAAAAGAGCATACTGCAAGGGATAGGCAGATAAAAGGACATTGTTCTGCTTTCCTGGAGTCAAAACATGGGGGGGTGTCATGCTGAGATTTGATAGGTTTCTGAAGTCTACAGCCAGGGATCCATTGGTGATGGCTCATATTGGCACTAGGGCAGGGGTGGGCAAAAGGGCCTCCGTGGGCTGGATCCCGCCCACCAAACGGGTGGAGCCAGCCTGCAGAGGCCCTGCTGCTCCCCTGCCCTCAGACCAATTAGGGCCTAGGGGTTGGGGGAGCGCCGGAAGCTTTCTCCCGCCCTGCCAGGAGCACATGGCGCTTTGAAGCGCCGTGCGCTGCTCGCAGGGTGGGGGGGAGAGCGGAGGAAGCTTCATGTGCTCCCCCGCTCCCAGGCCCTATTTGGCATAGGGGCAGGGGAGCACGGGAAGTCTCTTCTCATGCCAAGGGCATGGGCACCTAGGAGAAACATGGGGGGGAGGGCCAAGGGAACTCCCTCATTCCCAGACCAATCATTGTCTGGGGGTGGGCAACCTGGAAGTATCTTGGCTCTGCCCCTTCCACTTGATGTCCCGCCCCTTCCTGTGTGGCCCGGGGCCACTTAAAGCATTTCTGAAGTGGCCCCCGGCAAAACATTATTGCCCACCCCTGCACTAGGGACACTGTAGTGTGAGAGAGCTCACAGATAGTAAATGACTTCAGGGAATTTGGAAGTGTGCTGAAGAAGAATGTCAAAGCAATCTTCTCTGAGATCCTTCTTGTCAAATGGAAAAAGGGTTAGGGTTATGGCAGAAGGTTCTGGAAATGCATTGCTGGCTTGTAAGGGTGGAAGGCTTTGGTTCTGTGGAACATTGATCCACTGTCATTGGAGGAGAGGGGTTTGGTAGTATGGATGGCCTCCACCTCTACAATTAGGCAGGAGCCCAATCTCCTTGGAGACAGGTTGGCTTTCCCCAGGTTGGCTTTCATGAGGGGGTTAAACTAATAGCAAAAGTGAGGGGTGGGGGGAGAAAGGAAGATATGGGCATTCAGCACAAAAACAAGATGTTGAGAAGAAAATTAAGCAAGTTACTGAAAGACATGAAGAGAAGAAATAAACAAGAGGAATTGGAATTGCTCATCTAATGAGCATAAATTAAATTGAATTTGTATTACTGAAACCCGGGAGGCTCATTCACATAATTAGAATGTCGAAGTCCAATAGTTACAAACTGTTCAGGAAAGACCAAATAGGCAAAAGGGGTGGAGGGAGAGGCACTCTCTGTCAAAAATGGCATGACCTGTTTGAGTCATTGACAACTCCTATGACAATAATCTTGAATGTTTGTAGATCAATGTCCTAACAGGTAAAGTGGTCCAGACCACCAAATCACAGTAGGGGACAGGATGACTGCTTCCTTATACAGCTATCTACATGTGTTTGTGGGGGGAAGCAGTGATCAGTGGGGATTTCCATTTCAATGCCATATGCTGGCAATCTCATATTGCTAGTACTAAAACATCCTTGGACTTTCTAAACATTATAGAAGTCAATTTTCTAATTCAAAGTGTTGCAGGCAGTATGGGAGAAGTCTATATTAGACCTTGCCCAACAGATAAAGAGGAACTGATAGCTGAAGTGAAAGTTGGTGCAGGCTTAGTTACATGTGATTATGACTTGATGACATTTATAACATGTAAACAGAATAAAATCTTGACCAGTTTTTTGGTGTATAAAAAGATCACGTGTCTCACTTGATGCTTTAAATAGGGCTAATTTCATAAAGCTGAAAATGATAATGACCCAAGTTAACTGGGACAAAGATCTTAATCAGATAAATGTGAACAATTGGAAATCATTTTAACAACACCTTAGTAAGTGCCCAAAAAGCCACATTTGAAGAAGAAGGCTGTGCTACTTAAAAAAAACAACAACAAAACAAACACACACCAACCTGACTGAAAGAGGAAGTGAAAGCAGATGTGTGGGTTAAAAATGGAAGAAAGAGGAAGTTGATAGTACTGACTAATAATCAGAAATTAGGAATTGTAGAAAGTTGATAAAGGAAGCCAAGAGATACAAAGAGAACTCTATTACCAGCACAGTTAAGGACCATAAGAAGAATCACAGCCCAAGCTGATAGATACAGCTGTAGGTAAATGATCTTCCACTGAAAACTAGGTTACATGCTGCACAACATAGTAAAAAAGTAACATGGATATTATCCTAAACAAGGAGTTCCCAACCTTTGTCTTTCCAACCCCCTCCCCCGCCCAATATGCTGTAAAAATTCCACAGACTGCCTTTGCCACAACTGGTTTTCTGCATATCCCATAGATTAAAAGCCAGGGCTGGCATTAAGGGGGGTAGGAAGCAGGGCAATTGCCTGGGGTGCCACATCACAGGGGGCTCCACAATGCGAAGTTGCTTGAGCTTTGTCTTCAGCTCTGGGCCCTGGAATATCTAATGCCAGCTCTGCTTTCTGATTTATTTTGGCAGACCTCCTGAAACTTGCTTGTGGCCCCCTTGTAGCTTCCAGACCCCTTGTTGAGAGCCTTTATTGCAAAACACCCGCTATTTTATTGTAGTGCCATGGGAGCAAATTAAAAATGACCTTGCCCAATAGGGACAACAACCAGTTTACGTACTTGAACTACAGACGCCATAGAATTTTCAAAAATACCCATGGTTTTTTTCCATATCATTTCTTAGTAGCATGGAACTTCCATCCATTTTGTTGGTTCTGTGTGTAGCTGGTAAGAGACTGAACTTCATTTCTTGGCCTCAGCCATACGGCAAAGATTTTTACCAGTATTCTGTAGCAGAGGTCAGCAAAGCTGTAAGACCAAGAAGAAACAAAACTTAAAGGTGATAGACAGTTATAGATAGATACACCCCCCCACATACACACTTTATTTAAAATGGCATGTCCTTTTGCTCATTGAGGAAATCATGAGCTGAACTGGGAGGCACTTGGCTATTTAGTCTCAGAACATATTAGAGACAATACTTTTTGCTTTTTGTGTGTTGATTCCAAAAGTAGCAAGCCCTACTATACACTTTTAAATTGGATTCTCTTCCATTTCAGTGCCATTCTGGTATTTGAGAACCATATGAAAGTACAAATAGCAATGGTAAATAAGTCGTTGTTTTTTCAGTTTTTCAGACTTGGATTAAGTTTTGAATTATTTGTTGTTCTTAACCACTAATGTTTTCCAGAACCGCTCTACTGGTGCGTGTGGTGGTAACTAAGTCTTAATTTTTATTGGAAGGAAGCTACAGTACTCTCTTTTTGGGTTTCTTTATTTGCTTGTTTTTACTCTTCTATTTGTAACCATATTTTATATTGCATTTTTTAAAAAAAATTTATAGACTGCTCATATTTTGGTGGTATTAATTCTTGGAATTGGACTTAAAGCTGGAGCAAATGGTGAGATTTCTGCAGCAGCACATTTTCTTGAAAGTTGCTGCTATGCTCAGAGTCCCGTGTTTGTCATTTGCTTGCAGTCCTGTGATTGCTTTCATTTAGCCACTGTGAAGAATCCACCCAAATATTGTATTTATTAGCTGGCTGTGTGAGAGGGGAAGATATTGTCAGTTTCCATTGGAAGCTTACAACTCCGTTGTCTCTGCAGAGCTCTGGTCCAAAATTTGTCCACTGAGATGACTCAATATGCAAGTCATTCAAAGCATTGGCTCAGAGGAAAGAACCTTCAATTATAATGGAGTCATGATGAACAAACTGCATGGGGATGGCGTGGGGGGATCAATTTAATACATGCTTCAGTATTAAGCAGTCAGTATTAGCATGATTTCACTTTCAAATCAAACCCAGAAGAAATGGTTCCTCCTTCCCTCCTCAAAAGTGGCATTTCAATCCTGCAGCCCAAGATGGGCAAAATTCTACTATAGATTAGTGATAACTTTTCTATGCATAAAAAGTCATGACGTGAAGTCCAATATCTTGCATCTCCTCAGGATGCTAGAGACAGACACTTTATGCTACTTGGGGAGAGATGACGTCCAGCTTCCGAGAGAGTCTTGGCACTCTCTTCTTGAAGGTACCAAGATAAGGGGTTTTAATGACATAACATTATGTTATAGGTCATTTTAAAAGGCGGGATTTACAGGAATTAGCTTTTCTGTTCCTCTGAGCTCTATACAATTGGGACTCATCACTAATATCTAGCTTTCCAGCAGGACACCAACTTGCAGTGTTTTTCTTTCAAGGTCCTGTAAAGCAGAAATTCCAAAGCGTTAATTAGGAATAGGGTTGCCAAGTGTCTGATTTTTTTTTTTAAAGGTCACAAAGGGACCCTGGTGGCTCTGGTCAGCACTGCTGAGTGGGCCGTTAAAATTCTGATTGGTGGGCAGCAGGGCTCAGGCAGGCTCCCTGCTTGCCTTGGCTCCTTGTGGCTCCTGGAAGTAGCAGCACATCTTCCCTCTGGCTCCTATGCATAGGAGGAGCCATAGGGCTCCAGACAATGCCCCTGTCTCAAGCACCAGCTCTGCAGCTCTCATTGGCTGGGAGCCTGTGGATGGGGCAGGGCACAGAGCTGCCTGGCTGCGACTCCACCAAGGAGACTGATGGGGGGGACATGCTTCTGCTTCTGGGAGCTGCTTGAGGTAAGTGGCTCCCAGAGCCTGAACCCCTGAATCCTCCTGCATTTCACCCCTCTGCCCTAGCCCTGATTCCCCTCCTGCCCCTCTAACTCCTTGAGCCCTGCTCAGAGAACCCTCCTGCACCTGAAACCTGTCATCCCCAGCCCCACCCCAGAGCCCTCACCCCCAGCCAGAGCCCCCACACCTCCCTTCACTCCAACCCCCGCTGCCACAGCCCTGATTCTCCTCACAACACCCCAGTCCAGAGTAGGGATGTTAAATGTAGATTAATTGGCTAATCGAATAGTCAATCTGCATTGACTATTCCATTAGTCCATAAGGGCGCCAACACCTTTGAAGTGTAGCAACAGCCTGCTTCAAAGGCAGAGGCGCTGCGGGGAGCAGGAGGGCAGTGGGGGACTCAAGCAGTCCCCCACTGGCCCCGTGCTCCCCATGGCATTTCAAAGTGGTAGCGCCACATGGAGCCCAAGGTCAGCGGGGGAGTCCCCAGGTGGCCCAGGGCACCACGTGGCGCTGCCGCTTTGAAACACTCCCTCCTCTCCCCCGCCCTTTGCTGCCTCTTTCTAATAGAGGCAGCAAGGGAGGAAAGCGAGTAGTCGACTAGTGTGTTGACTATCTGATAAGTATTTGCTTATCGGATCCTCGACTAGTCCATCACATCCCTAATCCAGAGCACACTTTTTTTCTACAAAACCATTGTCTCCAGCCAGAGACTCTCCTCCCACCCCCTGCCCCCCAGACCCTTGCCTCCAACAGGTGAAAATGAGTGAATGAGAGTGGGGAGAATGGGCAACAGAGGGAGGGCAGCTGGAGTGAGTGGAGGCAGGGCCCTCAGAAGGGGCAGGGGTGGGGCCTCAGGGGAGAGGAAGGGTGTTGGTAGCCCTCATTAGGAGGAAGTTCCACCCTCCATAATGGCTTTTTGGTTTCCCATTTCAAGTGCTCCAACTTGTATTCTACTCCTACTACATTTGTCTGGGTGTGTTTGCACCAGGGAAGTAAACAATAGTTACTGGGGCCCGTAGAGTTAGGAGCTTTTTAACTAACTAACAACCTGCAGAAGTCTCCTGTTTATTCACATGGGCTGGGTGTGTGTGACACACAAGTAGCTGCATACAAAAGACAAAGGGAGCTCTTCCCCTGCCCTGTTATTCCTCCCTCCCTCCATAACTAGCCTTTTCAGTTAAGCACTGTAGAAATCTGCACAAGAGCCCTTTTAGTATTCCTAGCCTTGTGATTTCATAGTCCAATACTGTCTTTAGACCTCTCAGGGTTAGAAAAAAGAGCCACATTCTATTATAAAGAGGAAAGTTACAGCTTTCCATTGGGGATAAAGATCTCATTCCTAACTCTGACTAAAAATATTAGGGCTGGTTTAAAAACAATCATACTGAGACTATTTTCCATTTTTTGTCAGTTTTTGAAACTTTCTTTTTGTGTGTGTGCATGGGTTCTTCCTCCCCTCCTGTCACAACAGTCATGCAATAAATACTGGAACTATGCAATATATTTTATTTCTCTTGCATCTTTGACTACCTTACATAGGATGAATCCGTCTGAGCTGGGACTATCCCTAAAATTCCAACCTTCAAGCAGTTTAAAACAGCAGCCACTTCCTCTGCCACACCCAGGCTGCCACAAATGTTTCTGATCTCATCCCTGCTGCAAAAGTTATGTGAAGTGTGTGTGGGCCCTCGGCAGGGGGAGTTAGTCTATCCCTTTTAAAAAAGAAATTATTGCAATTGGTGGAGCAAGTCGTTCTCCTAAACTTCTGTCAAACTTGTCATTTTCAAGTGAATTACACTTTGACTATTTTCATCAACCTCTTGATTACAAGGGGGCAATGCCAATCCCTTTTTGCCAGTGCCATGGATAAAAAACCACAGGGTGCAGAGAAGAATTGTTTCCCATTGCTTTCAAAATGTGAAGTGAGAACTTTTTCCAATGTGTGAGGCCCTACAAAGTATGGGCCGGGGGGAGTGCAATTGCCCGGAGAACAATGACACAGCAGTTGCCTGGCATAAAGTAGGTGTCATATTCAGGATATTTTTAAAAAATCTTAAATGAATATACAGAGGTGTACAGCAGTGATTCTTCTACTTAACCACACTTAGTGGGGTTTAAGTTATTAATGCCAAATATAATAAAAATGTATTCTAATCTTTGTCATGTTCTGGTTCTCATTTGCTGTCATCTCATATTTCTCTGCCTCTTTCTCTTTCCTATTCCTCTGTTTGTATTATGATTCTTTCTTGTCTCTGTCTCCAGACTTTCTTAGGGCCCATCATTCCCTAAGTTTTCCTTTACTCTGTCTGTCCTCCAGTTAGTTTCACTTTATGTATTTTTCCTCTTTATTTCACTCCTTTATCACTTTGATTTTTGGGGGGGAGGGAGAGGATCTGTGCAGTTTTTTTCTTTTTAATCTGTTTTAAATGCCTCTCTTTTCATCTCAAATCTCTGAGATGTTTTGTTGATTTGGCTTCAGTGTATTTGGTCACATGTAGTCCCCATCTTCTTGCTTCTGGAGCTCTGCAGAGCAGCAGAATAACTTATAGGGTACACTTTATTTTTGTGGTAAAGAGGAGGATACACCACACTATGTTGCCCCCAGTTGAGTAAAGCACAGGCCCATAACTGTAGCATTTGTGCATTTCCTGAAAAACAGGCACTCAAATGATCCATGCCAGTGCTGCATGCTCCTGCTTTGGCCATGTACGCTGCAGACCCATTACAGTAAAATACAAACTAAAGCTGTCCCTGGTAGTCTAAAGTAGGCTGCAGAGCACAAGTGGTCTCCAGAGCATTTGGAAGGGAAGATATGGCTATTGGCATGTTTCAGACCCTACATAGGGATTGTTTACCCATCTGTTGGGTGGAAAGCAGAGCTGGCATGCCAAGTGCCAACAGTACTGCACAATAGACTTTAAAGGGGGACATAAAAATAACTTCCCATGATGAAACTACACTCGATATCTACTATACATTTGAGAGAGTTTGTGAGCCTGTCTGTTTGTGAGTCTGTTTGTTCAAGAACTCCTCCTAAGCGGTAAGATCTAGGGCCACTAAATTTGGTATGCATCTTCCTCTTTCCTAACTTAAAGAAAGGTCAGAGTATGGTTGTGCCAGGACAATGCGGTGTGTGCGGAATGTGGTTGTTTCACACAAACAGAAAGGGAGGGGTATGATCGGAGGGACAGTTATATTCACAAATTACCACAGGGAGGCAGCAAGTACAGGGGGCAGTTTTATACTGATGAATGACCAGAACCCCAGCCCTGGGGAGCAGCCACTGGCTAGCAGCACAAACTCAGCCCTGGGGAGCAGCTGCCCACTGTGAATCCCTGCCCGCTGCCCCAGGACTGGACCCAGACCCAGGCAATACCAGGTAAGTCATCTAGTTTTTTATAATCAGAAATGTAATTGGGCAGTCAGAATTGGACCTTGGGCAGTCAGTCTTGGGCCAGGACTCCAGGCTAACTCTTGCAAAAACTGCTAAGGGATTTTTAATGATCATCTCTTTTAAAAGACACTATTACTATTACAGAACTGATTTCCCCTCTGCAGTTCTGCATGTTGGACTGAAAAGAGTTTCATACATCATCCTTGTCAACATGCTGACATTTAGACTAACTGGTGCTTTAATTGTAAACATCCATTTTCAGTCTGATAAGCTTCCCAACAATTTACCTTTTGGGCTGAAACTCTCATACTTGAGCTCCGTCCAGAAATGATGATTTGAAAGTTAAAGCCAAGTTACATGAACATAAAAATAATAGTGTGTTGCACCTATAAGAACAAAGTTGGATGCTTTTTTTTTTTTTGTACTTGGATTACTGCAAAACTGTTTTCTGTTTAAATCTTGTCATATGTGTAACCCTGGGTGAGTAGTGTTTCCATTTTGTTTGAACAGCTACAGTCACCTGAAAAGAAGTAAGTGATCAGAGGTAACCCAGTGTGTCTGTCACATTCACTGGTATTTTCTGGCTGCTTGGCCTCCCTCCTGCAAAGGGAGCAGGGCCCTAAAGCATGGGCCTGCAGGCCAGGTCTGGTCTGCCAGGGTTAGCCACGGCAGGGCCCCACACCGCCGTATTTATCTGTGCCTCCGCAGGTACGGGGGATCATAGCTCCCATTGGTCATGGATCCCAATTCCTGGCCAATGGGAGCTTTGTATCTACAGAGGCACAGCTAAGGATAGTGGCAGTGACTCACCAGGGGCTAATCCTGGTGACCTGCCACTGTTTTATTTCCCACTCCTGCCCCTCAGCATAGAAGTGAATCTGTCTTAAGATATTTGTGTTTGTAGTGTCAAGAAAGCAAATACAAGGGTGTGTATTTGCACTGTTTTCATTGATAACAAATGGACTTTGAGAGCTCAGCCAGTCTATCCCCTTGTGTTGAGGCTGCACCCCATATACCTAAACCTTCCCTAACAGGCGCTTGTCTAATCTGTTCTCTGACAGCTCCAAGAATAGAGATTCCACAACCTCCCTTGGACACCTATTCCAGTGTTTAACTATCCTTATAGTTTTTTCTTCATCTCCAACCTAAGTCTCCCTTGTTGCAGATTAATCTAATTACTACTTATCCTAATTTCAGTGGGTCTGAAGCCCAATTATTTACCATCCTCTTTATAACAGCCCTTAAGATATTGCATCAGGTCATCCTACAGTCTTCCTTTCTCAGGAAGAAACTAGGGATGTAAAATCCCGTCTAATTAGTTAACTGGTTAACTGATGAAATGAGGCGGGTGGTGGGGCCATTCCAGCTGGGCCCGCTATGGCTGGAGGCTGCTCGGCCCAGGCTGGAACACATTCTGTCTGCTGTGGGCCCCCGGGAGGTTGGAGCAGCCTCCTATCCACGGTGGGTGGGGAGCTGCTCCAGCCCCACAGTTAATCGTAACTGATTAACCATTAACACCCCTAGAAGAAACATGCCCAGCTTTTAAAATCTCTCCTCATAGGTCAGTTTCCCTCTTTTTATCGTGTCTGTTGCTCTCCTCTGGAGTCTCTGCAGTTTGGCCACATCTTTCTTAAAGGGATGCCCAGAACAGAGTATAGTACACCAGCTGAGTTCTTACCAGTGTCAAGAAAAGCAGGATAATTACATACAGCAATCCTGTTAATACACCTGTCATCGTGTTCAGGGTGCAGTCCAGACCAGTGAGGAGTTATTAACACTTGTATTATAAACGTGAGTGTCCCAAAGTATTTTTGCTACTTGTGGCTCCCTGCCTGCAGTGTCCATACATCTTGCAGCCATCAAGCACTTTGTGTTATGAATGCTCCGCAGCTTTTCTTAGCCCCCTGGTTTTTTTTTAAGAAAAAAGAGCCACAAGCTTTGAGCAAAACAAGCTTGCTTTCCTCTTTTGTCTGTAACCTGGAGACCATGCCCTCTTTTGGAGCTTCCAGAACAGGATAGGGACAAGCTAGTGACTGAACATACAACTGCATGGGAACATGACTATAAGTGGAAACCCTTTTTAACATCTAAAGATAATGGGCTTCCTCAGATTTGCTGACCTTCACATTGCAAGGAGAACAGAAACCTCTGGGAATATAGCTCAGGCTAAATTTACACACAGTAGGAGACAGTTGCTAAACCAAGGAGTTTACCATTTTAAACAGAAAAATCAGGTTTAATAATCTCTCAAATAGCATTCATCTGAGAGGAGTGCTATTGAACTCCATAGCCACTGCAAGCTGAGGTGTGGTCAGAGAATATGTGCGTGGACATATGCCACAGCCTGGGTCAGGTTCTGATTTCAGTTATTTCTGGATTTACACCAGAGAGACCAGAATTTGATCCCCTTCTGTAGTGGGAATTACAAAGTGGTTATTTTAATCACATGACTAGCATTTTAGATAAACATTCAGTAAATTACCAAGGCACATCCCCCAAGTAAAGAGAGTCAGACGTGCCATTTAAGGTAAATAAAAGGGGAACAGCTTTATTCCAGCTAGAGGCTCATCCAAAAAGTGTTCCAGCATTTGGCTGCAGGCTCAAGGAGTGGGGAATTTAGGCTTGCAGGGCTCTTCCATGTACACTAATTCCCTTGCAAAAAATGATGCTGCTTCAGTCCTTTACCTACCAAAATCTGCCTGGCAACATGCTATCTCCTAGTGGATAGTATCTGATTTTTAAGGTAGATTTTTTTTCCTCTTCCCCCAACTCCCTTACATTCTAGCTCAGTAAAGCACAGAGGCATATGCTTAGACTTAAGTACATCCTTAACGTTTCCCTGTTCAGCATAGTGCTTATGCACGTGTTCAAGTGTCCTTCTAAATGAAGGTTTTAATGAACATACCAAACTTTTCTTTATTATAAGTACTATTGAATTTAAAATATTTTTTTTAAAGTATGCCAGATGATTTACACTGGTACCTCAGCCACGGTGCTGACCCTGTCAACCCATAGTTAAATCATCTACTTGTTTGCATCATCAGGCCTTGAATCCTTAGGCTGGCACCAGAGCTTGTTTTTCCGAGTGTATTAATAGACAGAACCAAGCATGGTCGGCTAAAAGAAGCGGCAGAACTATCAGAACCCTGATGGGAGCTGCCGGCCCTCATTCCTCCCTGCAACCATAGGTTTGATGTTCACATGGCTCCGAAGCAGCAATGAAGTGTGTGTGTGTGTGTGTGTGTGTATATATATATATATATTTTAAGTTCTGTTTCTTAGGGGCACGGCTCTGCTCTAGCTGAGGCTGGTTTCTGCTCCGTGTAAAACCGGAGTAACTTTGCTGAATTGAACTGGTGTTAAAACTAGTGCAAAAGGAGAGCAGACTCATTCCCAGGAGGTCTGGCATAGGGTTGCCAGGTGTCCAGTATTCACCCAGACAGTCCAGTATTTTCGGCTCCTCTCTGGTAAAAAAATTCAGAGGATACCGGTCACCTGAGATGTCCGGAAATTTCTGAATTTTTCCCCAGCCAGGAGGCGAAAATGCCGGGCACCTGGCAACCCTACAAACACTCAGCACCCGGCCTCCCCCCCCGGTCCCCAACACCAGCCCCCATGCTTACCTGGTTCCACAAGGCTGCTGGCACAAAATGGCTGCAGACCAAGGGGAAGCAATACTTTCCCTGGGTCTTAGTGCTCAACCGCTCCCTGTTCCTATCCCTGCACTTAAAGAGGACATGCTGTTTTAATGCTGTTCTATTAAAAAAAAATTTTTTTTGGCTTAATAAGTCCTTGGAGTTTTTGCTCAACAACTTTGGTCTCCCCTCCACATTTTTTTTCCCCCCTTCAAGAGAATTTTTTCCTGGTGTTTTTTTTTTTTGGGTGGGGGGGAGCAGGGTGTTCGGTATTTTTGTTTCAACCATCTGGCAACCCTAAGTCTGGGGGAGGCTTGGTGGTGACACTCTGGGAGTTTTGGGATGAATGTTTTCTTCTGTGCTGATTCCCATGACTTGCACTTCAAATCTCCAGATTCCTAGGGAAAGTATATTAAAAGTGCCAGGTCATGTGTTCGAGCCAGGAGAAGCCATGGGTTTTTCAGGTGTTTAGGACTAAGTCATAAAGTGACCCTGGTTTATGAGAGCCAGAAAATGCTTGAAGAAACTTGATCGGAGTTTTGGTGGGCTTGTAAGGCTCAGTCTTATAGTCTTAACTACTCAGAGAGCTTCTGCCTGATCAAGCCCTAAATCAGGGTTCTCAAACTGGGGGTCATGACTCTCAGGGTCACAAGTGTATTACATGGGCGGTGTCACAAGCTGTCAGCCCTGTACATGGCAGGGCTCTGACTGTCAGTCCTGGAAAGCCAGGGCTCTAGCTCTCAGTCCCACCAGAGCTCCTCCAACCCATCTTCACCCTCAACTCTGCTTCGCCTCCAGCATTTAAAATAGTGTTGAATATACAAAAATGTATTTTTTACAATTAATATGGGGGGGGGAGGGGAGAGGGGAGTTGCACTCAGAGGCTTGTGAGAGAGATCACCAGTACAAAAACCGCTGCCTTAAATCATTAGTGAGACAATCCTTACCTAGTAATAAACTATGCACCTACATTCACACACTGGAATTTATTTTTGTCTCTGACCTAAGGGATGCTGCAGTCCCCATGCTGACCTAGGAGCTCAAGGAGTGGTTGTGTTGTGTTGAGCACAGCCCTCCTCAACTCTGCATCACTGTGGTGCAGGGTAGTGGCTTAGAATCGCAACTCAGCCCATGGCATGTAAAGTTAATGACAATCTAAGAAGGGGATTAGTGGTGTGACAAAGGGAAGTGTTTTGGGTATGGTCATAGGAGTTGTCCCATCCCCTAGCTTGCTTTTACTTTTCTGTGCTGTGTCCTTTTACAGGATTGCTTATTCACTTTTTATTTCATTTTCCGTTCATGTTGCATTTTATGTATTTTATATTTTGCAGCATAACCCCATTATGAATAATAATGTTTCCTCATCTGCATTATATTCCCTGCTATCTAGTGGGGGAACTCATGGCCTTTAGAGTTAGACAGAGAAAATGTTTATCATCTCTCTATATACTGCCTGTTCAGGATCCTTCACTGGAGTACAAGCATCTAGGCTGCGTCTAGACTTTTTGCACTTTTTGCACTTTTGCGCAAAAACTTGCCAGCTTTCTACACTAGCCGCTTGAATTTGCGCAAGAGCACTGACTTTGTAATGTACAAAATCAGTGCTTCTTGCGCAAATACAATGACGCTCCCGCTCGGGCAAAAGCCCTCTTGCGCAAATGCTTTTGCGCAAGAGGGCCAGTGTAGACAACCCAGAATTGTTTATGCAAAAAGCCCCGATGGCTAAAATGGCGATCGGGCTTTTTTGTTAAAAGCATCGCCTAGATTGGCCACGGATGCTTTTGGCGCAAAAGCATCCGTGCCAATCTAGACGCTTTTTCCGCAAATGCTTTTAACGGAAAAACTTTTCCGTTAAAAGCATTTGCGGAAAATCATGCCAGTCTAGACGTAGCCCACAGGTTTAGATATCATCAGTGATCAGAAGCAGATAAATTCAGAGCTGTTCTGCTTTATCCAAGTTGCTGAAGCATGACTGAGTACGAGCTTGAAAATCAAAATGGATAGTGATTTTGCCCAAGATCACAGAAAAGAGCCAGTGTCAATACTGGATAAAATATTCATGGATCTGGCCTCCTGTATAATACTGACCGTATTCTTTGCTTCCTATCCTAAATGTCCATTGCTGGAGCGTTAGCTACCACATGATCAGCAGGAGGTGGTGGCATTTCAGTGGTGGGTGAAGTGCCTGCTCAGAGCTAGACTGGAGCCTTGCACTGGGCGAGGAGAAAGGGGAAGTTCGGGGACTGGATTGCAACAGGCACAGTCATGTTTGGGCCTAGGGATGTGAATATTGATCAAAACAGTTAACTGGTTAAATGATTAATATTATATCGTTTAACTGGTTGACGCTTGGTTGGGGGCAGGGCAGCTAGGGTGGGGTTTTTTACTGGGGCTGCAGGCAGGTATGTCGGGGTCTGGGTCCGCTACATATCAGCCAGGGTCTGGAGCAACTCGGGTTGCCATGGTGTGGCCAGGATCCGGGGCCACGGTTTGGCCAGGGCTGGGATCTAGGGCTGCTGCGTCCAAGAAGCAGCGGGGCAGGGATCCAGGGATGCTGCATCCAGGGTGGTTGTGGCATGGCTGGAGCCAGGGCTGGGATCCAGTGCTGCTGTGTCTTGGGCTGGGATCCATGGCTGCAGCACTTGGCTGTGGTGTGACCGGGTCCAGGGCCGCTGCAGCGTGGCTGGGGCAGGGCTGCTGGGGCCACGGTGTGGCCGGGGCTAGGATCTGAAGCTGCTGCCATACGCCCAGGGTCGGGATTGCTGTGGTGCAGCTGGGGCTGGGTTCTGCGTGCCCCTGGCTGGGACTGCTGCAGCGTAATCAGGGCTGGGTTCCTGCCTGCCCGCCATCTGGCCCCATCTGCAGCCCTGAGCTGGTTAACCGGTTACCAAGAAAGCATTCCGGTAAGCCTAATGCTTATGGGTAACCAGTTAAACTTTTGCATCCCTAATTGGCTCCCTGTTTCCCACTCAAGACTCTTTCTGCTATGCTGCCCAGGGCGCAGGAGTGGGGCAGAGGCAAGTTGTCACCCCATCCTTACTCCTGCCTGCCTGCTCGGGAAGAGGAGTGGCCCCCTGCCATCTGTTTTCCCCCATGTTGTGGTTCTCAGTGAGGGTAACCCACATAAGAGATGAAGGAGTTTCCTTGTGGCCCTGTACTCTCCTGTGTGGTTGCATAGGTTGGCTCATGACTGAACTCTGAACAGTGTGGATGTTTGGTATTTTTTTGAGATGAAAGGTGCTGCATAAATGTAACACGTCCCTGTTGCTGCTGTTACTGCACTTGAATTTGTTTCTAAGCAGCAGTGTTTATATTGGAGTTATTAAGGGGCTGTCTAAGAAGGGATTTTGCCTCTGAAAATACATACTGTACTGCTATTGCTACCACATGTACAGCTACACTGCAGCTAGCATAGTCTGGTTTTCACTAAGTGCATGGGTGAGCAGCATTTAAACAAAAGGGGGGGAAAGTATTGGCAACAAAGACATGACTTATCATTTGCAACTCTAAAAAGAAGCCTGCAGCTACTTGGATCTGGAAATGATATAAACGTAACCCACAGGACTGTTGCATTGGTTTTAGAGGAGCTTACTTTAAAGCTGGTATGTGGACTCACTAAGGGACTGAGTGGTTGGCAAGGATGCTAACGATTTATGGAATGTGTCTTTGGAAAGGATTAAAGAGAAAAAAACATGTTGCTTCTTACCAGCACTGAGCTAGGAATATAGCTTTAAGGGTTGAGCGTTAAATGTTAAACATCCAGTATGTAAAGTTTTTAAGGGAATAAACTTTCAATTTTTTTCAGCCCTCATGCTCAGGATCAATTTCACTCCAGACCGGATGGACTAGTAATCATTCCCATCTGACGCCCAGGAATAGGTCAGAAGTTAGAGAACTGGTAATTGTGAGGCAGTTCTCAGCTTGCGTGAGTATTATTTGTGAGCCACCCACGACAACACAGTCAGCATTTTAGTTCTAAAATGTCCTGGGCCTTGTATCAATGGTGGGGGAGGGGAAGACTACACAGAAGCAGTTATATTGCTTTTAAAAACTGTGTGTCTTCTCCCATTCAGACACAAATAAAAACTGAATATTGAGAATCCGGTTAAAAGGAAAACATTGATTTTTCTAGTGAAGACCCTGATTTCCTATTATTGAACCTGTAACAAAAATGTCTGTCAAGGTAGCCATGACCCAACACACTGAGATCTCAGAAACAAACTGTCTGTTTAGATATCTCCTTTCCCAGCTTGTACTAAAAATGACTTAGTAGTTTAATAGCTGGGTATTTTTAAGTGTGTGTGTGTGTCTTGCACGAGAGAAAGTGAGCAGGTTTGTTGTCTATATTTGTGTGCCTGAAGGACACACTGTGGGAAAGTGAGGCTGAAGAAATGAGCTCCTCATTTAATTTCTGAAAGTCCCAAGGTCTGTGGTCATACTTTATCATGTGCAGGAGTGAATTTCCAGTCTAATTTTGTTTCCTGGGGAAGTTCTGCCTCTTGTACATGCCCCCTGTTGGTTGATGGTTTCACTCTTCTCATGGAATGCGTCTGCTTTGGGTGAGGGGATCTCTGGCAACCAAGGCCAATCCCATGGAAGACTTTCAGTATCAGAACAGATGTTGAACTTGATTCTGTATTTCGTGGGCAGCCCGTGCAAAGAGCAGATCAGCAGGGTGAAGTGTTCACAGCGGTTTATGTTGCTAAGTAAACAGGATCCTGCATTTTGTACCAAGTTTAAAAACAAACTTTTTAGGCTCTTACAATGAATTGAGCCTGAAAAACACAACTGAAGGAAGTCACAGCTGCGTGAAGCCCAGTAGTCTGGTCTGTGTCTGATAGCATGGGAAATAATCTGCTAGCCAGTCACCAGTGGAAATGGATATTTGTTGCTGACAAGGCTACTTGAGCATCCAGTGGCCTTGTGGGGTCCAAAAGGTACATAATGCTGCAAGCTCGTTTAACGAACAGAAAGCAAAAGCCCTTGGAAATGAGAGTATTGCAAAGGACACACATTATGGGAAATGCTTCCTTTTTTTCCTGGTGGCTTCCGTCTTGCCTGGATTCAGTGATAGCCAGCTGCTCTCCATCTAATGCTGATTTTGGCTGGGTGCTGAGCTAGATGGGTAATGCTGCTACACTTGAACCTCTCTCTAATCCAGCAACCTTGGGAAATAGGCTGTGCTGGATTATGGGATTTTGCGGACCATGGCTGTTTGCCACAATGAAGGGTAAACAAAGTCTATTACTGAAACTTTTGTATTTACAAACCATTCTAGAGTCTTGTATGTGTATAACATGTCATGAGATGAAATCCTTAATGCACTGTATTTACACTATTATTGGGGGTGGGAGCACTAGGTCTGGGAGGGAGAAGAGAGTAGATGAGGGGAATGGGGTTGGGGCATGAGGGTGATGGGGTATGTGTGCACTTTTATGATGCCCCACTTCCAGGTGCGTACGTAGCTCTGTATCCTGCACTGCTCCCAAGCACCACCCCCACTGCTCCCATTGGCTCTGAGTTGCGGACAATAGGAACGGCCAGGGAAAAGCTTCCAGACAAGTGCTTTGCTGCGCTGACATTCCCCCAGTTGAGGGGTGGTGGTGGGGGAAGGTGGAGCAGCAGTGCACAGAGCTGCTCCCTCCTCCCACTGCCAGGCAGAGCCCATGGGCCAAATCTGGCTTGCGGCTTGCCTGGATCCAGTCCACAGAGCTCTCTCTCGCATCTGTGCACTACTGAAGCTCCAGCCTGACCTGTATTATCAGTCTCCTAATGGCTTGATAGAGAGGTGGTCAGATAATATGGAAGAGAGGACTGGGCCTTCTGAGATTCTGTAGCTGAAGGCTGGTGTTTCTGGTCACCCAGGAAATATCTTGGAGGGGACAACAAGGAGTATGTGGTGGGGCTTAGCTGTAATATCAGGCCGGGGCCCAGCAGGATGAGCATACGAGTACATCCCTTAAATACAGACAGGAAGGTGTCATCCACCTGTCTAGCAAAGTCTGTGTCTGGTTGGTGCCCTACCCTGAAACCTGCCAGAGCAGAAATGGGATGGTAGCTTCTGACAAATGGCACCATCCCATGGCACCAAACTCTTTTTTTGAGTAGCTCCTTGATTAGCTTGTCTAGAGAAGACAGCCCCTTTAGCTTTCATAACTGCCTGCCTTGTGGATCTTTGGAATTTCCTGATCACAGCCTTGAAACTTGGATCCTCCTGCATTTTTTTTAAAGGCACAGGTCCCTACAACCTGGTAAGAATCTCCAGTATAACACTTTAGCAGTACAGCACCTAGGAGACACAGCTTTGTAGTTCTCATTCTGCCCATTAGAGGGCAGTGGAATACATACCCATTAGCTAGTTTATTACACCAGATGATTATTACTAGCAGTTAACATTCCCTCCCCCCCCAAATTATTTAGAAAAATGTCCCTGACATTTTTATGGTGACTTTTATGGATTCAGCTTCTGCAGCAGGGAAGAATAGAGGTGGCCTAAAGTACTTCTACTTCTACTTCTACTTCTACTATTAGATAGGTCAGTAAAATAATTTCCCAGAGATCAATCCTATGCAAAGTGTGAATACACTGGACAGAGTGAGTTCAGTGTAGGGGTGCCAGAATTAAGGGTTTTTTTTCAGACAGTTCCTTCCAAAGAATTGTGCTGGCTTTGTCTAGGTCTAATTCTAAAAGTCGTGGTGCCCTATTATAAATGCTGGCTGAACAGCTGTGTAACACATTATAACTTCTAATACACTTTGCAGTTTTAAAAAAAAGTAAATGTTAATATTCATTAACAATGCCTAATTGCTATTTTTGAGAATTTGTTTTCATTCTTCAGAAAACAGTCAGCTTTGGGCTTAACTAATTTGAGTAATTTTTATCTCCACACTTTGCCACCTCACGGTTCTTGCATTTTTCCAAATTATTTATGAGTATGTTGAATAGTAGTGGTCTCACTGCATATTTTTGTGGGACCCTGCTATACATCTCTCTTCCCTGTGAGAACTGACTGACCATTTATTCCTACCCTTTGTTTCCCATCTTTTAACCAGTTACTGATTGATGAGAAGACCTTCCCTCTTATTCCATGACAGCTTACTTTGCTTAAGAGTCTTTGGTGAGGGACTTTGTCCAGGACTTTCTGAAAGTCCAAGTGCACTATATCCACTGGATCATCCTTGTGTACATGAATGCTAATGTTCTCAGAGAAGTCTCATAGTTTGGTCACTCGTGATTTTCTTTACAAAAGCCATGTTGGGTCTTCCTTAACATATTATGTTCATCTATGTGCTTGATAATTTTGTTTTTTGCTACAACCAATCTGCCTGGTACTGAAATTAGGATGACTGACCTCTATGTGCCAGGACTGCTTTTGGAGTCTTTTTTTAAAATCAGTATTTCATTAGCTATCTTCCAGTCATCTGGTACAGAGGCAGATTTAAAATATTAGTGAGCTCAAATAAAACTGGGGGGTGGGGAGGGGAGGAGGGTGACATGATCAAACTCCTTCAGCTATTTTTTCTCTGGACTGATTGGCCCTATACCTACTGCCACATTACAATTGCCAATGAAGCCTGGTCTACAGAAAGACCTGAAGTTGTCGAAAAGGGTCATTTCTGTGGCATTGGCTAAATAGATTGACAAGATTCACTCTGCATTTTCATAAACAGAGATCTGGTGGCATCCACACACTCTGTACAAGAATAGCTGACTACATTTTGATTAGAAGACCGGAACAAAACATCTGCATTGGCCTCACAAGAACTGTGTTGAAACAAAAAACAGGACTATGTAGCACTTTAAAGACTAACAAGATGGTTTATTAGGTGATGAGCTTTCGTGGGCCAGACCCACTTCCTGTTGTTTGAAACAGAGAAGAATATCCCGGCCTTAGTGTTATTCTATTATTGCTATCTAATCCTGACTGAGGTCTGGCAGTCTCAATACCAGCCCCCAATTGCTAAACAGAGTAAAGATAGTCCACGGATAGTCATCCTCTTCTTCTCCCATATCTGTATTAATTAAAGGTTTGAAACTGGACTGGCTGGGTAATATCACTACAGCAGGAAAGTGATACTTAGATTGTCTTGTGTACTGTGATGCGATCTGATTGCAAGCACTGTGGTTTATCCTAGCAATCATCATTTGGGTTTGGAGCAGTTGTGTTTTGCTTTAGGTGGAAATGATTGGGCCTGTAAACTATTTACAGCTGGTATTCTATTAGCCTGACCATTTGTAAAGGAGTCTCAGAGGGGTAGCGGTTAGTCAGTAACTTTAAAAACAACAAGTAGTCCTGTGGCACCTTAGAGATTAACAAAAATATGTATGGTATCAAACTTATTTGAAGAAGTGGGTTTTGCCCATGAAAGCTCATTTGTAAAGGAGTTTTGAACTATTTGTGTGCACTTGGCTCACATTTTTGCTTTTGTTTACAACAGTGAGGGCTAGAAACAACCCCCACAATGAAAGCTGAGGGTTTCACATAATCACTTGTCTCCAGGAGCTGGGGCTTTAAGAAAAACACCAAATATTAAGAGACTCATGACACAATCCTCAAGAGCAGGTAATGACACAAACTTTATTGCAAAATACTTTCACTGAAAAGAATAAAGTACAAATAAGACAAACCTCTGTCATCAATTTTAAATATAAACTGATAAAGTTCTAGTTACTTGCTAATATGTTGCCAACATACATAGTATTCATATTTGCCTTTAATTTTTTTTTTGCCTTTTTTGCAACTATTTTGGTTCTAATTTAAAAAAGATCCTCAGAAATTCAATACCCCATTTTTCTAACTATTTAAATTAAGGCTGGCACTGTAATTGAATTTTAATCAAAATATTTCTTTATACACATGGTGTCCAGGTGGACAGTGAATAATAACCTATACAATCATTACTACATGTGCTAATTTCCAAAACTAAAACACTTTTTAAAACTGTGTATGTATCAGGAATACTAGGCCAGGTCTATACTAGATCTGGAAGGTCAGCTTAAGGTACACAACTCCAGCTATGTAAATAATGTAGCTGGAGCCAACATACCTTATGCCAACGTTGGTGTTGTCTTCACAGTGGGAGGCTGATGGGAGCAAATGCTCCCTTTGGATTCCTTTACTCCTTATGTACCAGGGATGCCATCAGCGTTTGATTTAGCGGGTCTTTAGACCTGCTAAATCAAATGCCAAAAGATCGATCTTCAGTATGGTATGTAGAGATGGAGCCCTAGTATTTTCTGCAGAGAGATGCATGCAACTGTGAATTGATTTTTATATATTTGAGTAGTAAAGGAGGGAATGAACTCCTTAGATTAACAAAGAAACTAAACAAGTAAAGAAGATGCAATAATTTTTTTTTGAAAGTACAAATTAGATACAGGTTGGACCTCGCTGTTCCAGCACCCTTGAGACCTGAGCTGTCCTGGTCAGGTAGTTTGCTGGACCAGGGGAGGTCAGTGCTTCCCTCTGGCTGTCATTGCTCCCGGGCTCCTCTCCTTGGGGCTCCCTGCCCTGCTGCTGGACCCACTAAAGCTGGCCTGCATGGCTCCCCACCTTTCTGCCTGCTTGTTGCCTCAGGGTGTTCTCCAGGGTTCCTGCCGCTGACCCTGCTAAGCCTGCCCTGCTGCTGGGGATTCTAGCCACCCCATTTCTGCCAGCTCTACTTCAGCTGGGGGTTCCCCAGCAGAGGCTGCCCAGTCATCCCAGCCCCACTGCCACTTGGGGTTTCCTGGGGTTCCTGGCTGGGGTTGCCTGGCCACAGGCAGCCCAGCTGCAGCCGGGAGATCCTTGGCTGGGGCCGGGACTCCCCGGCCACATGGTCCTGCTAATGACGGGGGTTCCTCATCCCGGTCGGGAGTTCCCCGGCTGCCGCCTGGCCCCGCTGATGCTGGAGATTCCAAGCCAAGGCGGGGGCTCCCCAGATGCCACCTTGCCCAGCTGGGGCTACCCAGCCCCTGCATTGCTCCATGGCTCTTTTTGGTCCAGCAACATACCTAGCCCTGCTGGACCACGGATGTTGCCAGACCAGAGAGTCACGGATTTGGTATGTTCAACCTGTAGTTAGAGATATTACTAAATCTGTAGTAGTGATTGCCGAAAGTTTCCTATTTACTTTCATCCCCTTTCTAATGGGGGTGAAGGGCAGATCGTGGCCAGGAAATAAAGGATGATTTTGTGGCTTAAATCACAGGTTTGAGAGTCAGGTGTTTTGGGTTTTCTGTTTGGATCTGCCACAAATTTTGAGCAAGTCTCAAGCTCCCCTTCACTCACCACTGCAAGAAAGTGCTGGCAAAGTAACTCGCTGTCTTTGGCTATTCATCCTGAACCAGTGAGGTTTCTTAAGAGTAGGCTTAATTTGTATTCAGCAAGGGAACAAGGTATAAATCATCTCTGACATTATCTCCCAGTTCTGCTATGAGAGCTCTCCCTCTTGATGCCTGGGTGAGGCCTTTAATTTCATTGCATTGTATGGAAGCTACTTTGAATATATCAGAAATATATGGTGCTGTTTTAGGCTGTATTACAGGGATGGGGAACCTTTTTTGGGTTGGGGGCCACAGAAAAATCAGTCAGGGGCTGCATGCAAGTGAGAAGCAAAAAACCTTCTCCTTCCACTAGCATGGGCTCCCCAATGCTGGATGGGAGCCCCGAGCCTCAGAGTCCAGATCCAGGCAAGCCGGGGCTGTATCCAGACCCTGGGCCTTGGGGTCCCCACCCCTGTAATACAGCCTAAAACAACTGTATTGTATTGAGTGATTATAGATCATTATGTAGAAACACCATAGCTCAGATTGAGGCTAATGACTGTTTATTTGCCTCGCTTTGCTCAATGGAAAAGGTAGTGTTTGGACGTTGTCTGTCTTCATATTTCTATCTCTGGAGTTCTTAGAAAGCTCTGTTAAGGGAATAAAAGCATGAAAGGCCACCTTAACTTATTATAGCCTGAATATGTGGAGATGGTAAAGACACACACACCTCTTGGAGTTATAACCGTAGGGAAACTGGCTGTGTTGATAGAAGGTACATATGATGTATGTCTTGGTGGAAACTCAATTGACATATAAGAGCCAGTCTTCCCTCTTATTCCCCATCCCACCTTTACAGATATAGAAAATCTTAGACATGGGAGGCAATCTAGCTTCTGTTGCACTATGTTTGGTGATAGCCCCAACACTTCAGAGTCTCTAGCCTGTTTACATGGTGTGCACTCTGCATCAGGGTTTGGTACATACTTTGCATGCATGCAGCAGATTTTCTGTTACTCACAAAGCTTTTCACAGCCATTACCAGTAATTCTCATGGTTCCCTTCTGAAGAAGGAAAAGTGATTCATTTATACCTGTTGTGTAGATAAACTGAGACATGGAGGCAGTCGCAGAGCTGGGACTAGACTCCCGCATGTTGTGTACGTTTAACCTTTTTGGGTAACTCTCCCCTCAGTCACTCTTTCACATGATCGCAAGCAACTTAATTAGAAATTATACTCAGAACAGTATGTGTGTACAAAGGACACCTTCCCACTTGACAGAGCTGGCTCCCTGTGTGCATCCAAAGCATGCTGACTCTCCTGACACAGATAAGCGTGTACTACTTGTTACTCTTATTAGTTTGCAGGAGCCACCACAACTGAGGAGATGGGCCTCTTTCACCCTCATCATGCACAGTTTTGTTTATCCAGATCCAATCAGGCAGGTCTGTGCTTATGGCGGTATGTGAAGTACATCCAGTTAGCTTGGGCAGGGCTGCCCACAGAACGGCTGGGCCCCGTGTGAGCACAGCTGGGGCCCTGGCGGTAATTTAAATGGCCTAGGGCTCTTGATGCTGCTGCAGAAGCGGTGACTGCCAGAAGCCCCGGCCCTTTGAAATTGCTTGGTCCCAGGGCAGCTGCCCCTTTTGTCATCCCCACCTGTCGGTGGCCCTGAGCTCGGTGCAGATAACTGTGTACATGCTGTCTCAGTGAGAAGAGCACAATAAAGAGTCCTTATTCACCTGCACCTAGCAAGGCTCTCTACATGCCCAAGCAGCACTTCATCGTGTTCCTCAGCTCCCTGATGCCTGAACCTTTCCTCACTGCCGTCTCCCTCCCCTGTTTCAGACCCTTTCACTGCCCCGTGTAGCTCCGTGCTACACACATCGTCCAGGCTTCCATTGGCAAGTGTGGACAAGGTCATAGTTACACCTGTGCAAGTCAGTGAAGGCTGCCGGGTTGAGGGTCTAAGCTGGTCTGCAGAACCTGTGTTGCTGGAGATGAAGCGTGAGATGGAAAGAACCCCGCTCGACTGTAGATCTCGAGCCAAGTTTTGCAGAACTGGCTGGTGGGGGTGGGAGGCAGGGAAAATCTTGCTTGGCTAAACTGATTACATTTGCTCAGGTGTCACAGTTCTGTGATGCAGAATAGAGCAGCACTTTTTGTGTGGCCAAAACTATGGCTCTGTGTGGCTCTGGAGCAGGGCGGAGGGAATCTCTAGGGGTATGTCTACACTACATGGCTCTGTTGACAGAGCCATGTAGATGAGCTTTGTAGACATAGCACAATGAAGCGGCGATTTAAATAATCGCCGCTTCATTTACATCAAAATGGCTGCCACTCTGTGCCGATCAGCTATTTGTTGGCACAGCGCGGTCGTCTGGATGCTCGGCGGTCGACCTCAAAAGCCTTTGTCGACTGCCCCGTTACACCTTGAGGGATGAGGTTTACCGGGGCGGTCGACAAAGGCTTTGATGTCGACCGCCGAGCGTCAAACTACCGCTGTGCCGACAAACAGCTGATTGGCACAGCGCGGCAGCCATTTTGATGTAAATGAAGCGGCGATTATTTAAATCGCCGCTTCATTGTGCTATGTCTACAAAGCTCATCTACATGGCTCCGTCGACGGAGCCATGTAGTGTTGACATACCCTAGGTTGCTGGAGTAGGAAAGCGTGTCTGCTGCTTCAGCAGTGGTGGAGGGAGGCCTTCAGGGGAGCCATAATATCCAGCACTGCTTCTCCAATGTTACTCTGCAGGTGGGATCAGTGACATATTCATCCAGCCCCACCCTCTTGCCTAAACACTCCCCCTTTGGGCTAGTAGCATTGCTGGTGATACTAGCAATCCCCCACCCTTAACACAGCCAAGCACAGGCTTCCTGGCATGCATGCAAGAGGGAGGAACTCCTTCTGGGCTCTTCCACATCCCTTGTATATCATCACAGGGATAAGCCATGATCTGGCCATTGGTGTATTGTTAATTAACCCTGCCTAGTAACACAGGGCACAACACTCTATTAATGTCACCTCTCTCTGCTTGCCCCACCCATGCTTAGATTATCGTCCTGATATTTAAGTAACTTGCCAGGTCACTGGGGCATCGAATAAACTGTATGTAAAAATCAGTCTCTTCCAAAGCTGACTCATTCTGGGGGAACCCAGCTCCTGGGAGTCACAAAATCTCCTTTATATGGAAGAAAGCCTTGAGCTTGGCATACATGAGTTAGGAATCTTATGACACTAAACAAGGAAAGAAATAAATCATTTAATTTATAGTATTGGTAGACAATTTTGGCATTCTGCATACTACTTTAAAAAATATTTACAGTTGGTAAATAGCATTACAAAAGCATGCTCAGAGGTCTAGCCAAACAGTGTAACATTTCTGATTTTAATAGTTTGGCAAATTATTTATTCTGTTTATCAGCTCACTCAGCACTTTTGCTCCCTGAAAGTTTTCAAGACCATCAGGGATGGAATGCATACACTGCAAGGTTAAAAAAGATGCCGGAAACAGACATTAATACAGATATAAATCATTGAGAATGAAACCAAATAGGGTTTACGTCACAGCATGCTTTAAAGTCAGTCCAATAAATCACATTTTTTATTTTAATCGCATCGAAAAGCTCTTTGGATATTCAGTTAAACTATATAGTGCATGGATTACCTCATGCTGCTTTCACGGCTAGTTTATCAGGCTGCAACAAAGCCCACTGGCCACTTCTGCCCAAATTGACTAGAACACTGAGCCATGGTCTAAGGTGTTTATGGATGTGCCCCTCCCCCACCATTTGCTCATGCTTTAGTGGGGGATGTGGAAGGCAAAAGACTCTGCTTAGACCATGTGTACACTACAAGATGAGGTTGAATCTCTTATGGTCGATTTCTGGTCACCCGATTTTGCAAAGTGAAAGGTCTGTGTCCTCACTGTGGGGAAGAATTAATTATAGTCCAAAGTAGTGTGTCCCCATTAGGGAGCCTATTGTTGACAGAGTGATGCATTGTGGGTAGTTTTGTGTTCTGGGCTATGCTCCTGGTGCCCACTGGGACCAAAATGGCAGCAGGTGGTTATGGGGTCATGTCGTCAACCTCCCATAATGCACTTGTCTAGTCCCCCCTTGCTTGAGATCAATGGGAAGCAGTCTTTCTGTGCCCTTTTTTCTCTGGTTTCCCATGCAGACGCTATATTTGCGCAGGCATGGATCCCATTTTGCATCAAACCATTGTGATGCTGGTGTCTGCCTTGGTGCGCCTAATGGTGCAGTACTTTAAGAGCATATGCATATTGCTCTACCAGGAGGAGGATGAGGACAAATCTTGGGTTGGCAATGAGTTGCAGTTCACGCAAGCCCTAGAGCCAACGCTAGCACAGCTGCCAGTCAATCCTGTGGACATAGTGGAACGCCGGTTCTGGTGGTGTGAGACAAGCACAGACTGGTGGGACCACATTGTAATGCAGATTGGGATGATCAGCAGTGGCTGCAGAACTTCTGAATGCACAAGGCCCTGTTCTTGGAACTTTGCTAATGGCTTTCCCCTGCCCTGAAGCTCTAGAACACCAGAACAAGACCTGTTCTGACTGTGGAGATGTGTGTGGCAATAGTATTCTATGAGGGAAGTCTTCTATGAAGGAAGAGAACCGGAGCTGGATTGACCAATGACATCTTGTTGTGCTGTTATAAATGACTGCATGAGGTGAAGGGGAATGGTGATTTGGGATGTCTTAAGTCATTAAGTGAATTACTTGTCTTTGAGTGAATTATTTGTAATTCCACACATTTTTCAGTTCCTAGAACCCTCCCCAACTCTATGTGCTCTGGCCCTTGGCTCATGGTGAACTGTGGAAAACTTGAGTGTCCTGTTAGAATTTGGGTGCTTAATAGGGGTGGCTTGCTAATAAAAATGGAGCATAATTGTGCTCAGCGTGTTTGGGTATCTTTGAGGGGAGGTTTCTGAATAAGACTTTCCGAGTATCTGGGCTGATCTCTGAAGAAAGGAGGCTACCCAATTGTGAAGGTGCCTTATATGGGTTCCACTGCAATATGTAAATGCACTTTGGATTCTTTACTGTAAAACAGTAACATTTTTATGAGTTCATTATTGTTATCACTACAGTACTGTACTATGTCATATGAAACTAATTCTTGGAATCTCAGCAATATGTCTCTTGATAACTGTACCTTTTGGGGAGAAAAAGTGCCTTTGAAACCCACCAATACTTCACACATGATGAGACAAATTATTCTCTCGTTACACTGCAGCCAGTCCGTTGCACTTTGTGGTACCTTTCTTCCAGCTGCTTACACACTGAACTGTATTTCTCCAAGATGGTACAGAGAGGCTGAAATTTCACTTCTCTGCACCAACTCTGGCCTCCTGCACCCTAGGAGGCTCACACTGAGGGGGGCCAGGTGCTGTTGCCATGGCTTGCATTCTGCTTAGGGCTCTACCAATGACTCAATGAGTATCCCTCCTTCAGGAAGTTTCTTCATTCTCCTTATCTGTAAAATGGGGATAAGACCACCACTAGTGTAAAGGGGTTTGACATTTGCAGATGAAGAGTATTTATTATTGGCTAAAAAAACAACAAATGGTCTGGTAGCACTTTATAGACTAACAAAACATGTAGATTTTTTGTGTGCCCATGAAAGCTCATGATACCATCTACATGTTTTGTTTTCTGTAACAGACTAACTCGGCTACCCCCTGAAGCTCTATTATTAGCTAGACTTTTCAAATAAGGGTGCCTAAAGTTATGTACTGAAATCCATGCTTAGGTGCCTAAGTAAACTCAGTCCAGTTGTCCCAAACCCAACCAAAAGTATAATAAATAGCCAATAGCTTAAAAAGCGAGTACCTAAAGTTGGGCAGCCACATAGCCTGATTTTCAGAGGTATTGAATGCCTGTGAGTCGCCTCAGTGTGAAATCTGTGGGAGCTGTGGTGCTCAGTTGCTCTCAGAACCATGCCACTGAGGTGCCTAACTTCATTTTTGAAGATCCTATTCTCATAGTTTTTGTTGAAGTGAGGCTAACTGATGGGCTTCTTTCCTCCCCTGGGCACTGTTTATAAAACAAACAAGTGGATTCCTGCACCTGCCCTTTCGTGTTTTATAGATAATTTTAGAATTATCAAAATATCATTGATACGTATTTGAGATACATACAGCACATTCTGCAAGGGAGCAAAATGCCAGATATTAGTCATTTGGGCCAGATTCTGATGTCCTTGGTCATGTGAAGTATTAACTTACTCCATACTCTGTGCCACAGAAGTGAATGAGATTATTGGTGGACTGACATGAGCAACAGTATAAGACATCTGTCCCTTTCTCTTGTTAACGTAAACTGGAAAAAGTAAACCTTGTTTTCTCATTAATACAATCATCATGCAGCAGTAAACAGGTTCCAATAAAGATTCATCAAAGTTTTATATTATTCATTAGGCATGTGCATTCATTAGTGTTTTTTTCTTCATAAAATAAACATGGGAGTGCCCAGCACGAGGAGAAATTCTGAAAACAAGAACTCACATTATACAAAGGTATGATGATAAATGTCTCCTGTGGCATAATTCTAACTCTTACCATCTGTGATTCCCCGTTGCCAAAGCAACTTAAAGTAAATATTAAAAATAGTCCAAAACCAGGAAAAGCACAGCAGGGAGCGTCTGTCCTGAAGAAAACAAGCCCTCAACATGACCAACCATTGATAGGAAAGAAGACAGATCAGTTCAGGAGCTTTAGTCTAAAGATAGATCAATATGAAGGGTAGGTTGGAGGGAATCCCCAATGCAGTGTTTATAACTGGTTATAGATGTGCTACCAAAACATTATCAGATGCTCTGTGCTGTACTTGTCATCTGTTTTCAACTTTTTGCTTGACAAGTAAATTTACTTATACAGATTAGCTTGTAGGATATATATTTTACATTTTCTACAAATCTGTTTTTGATTTTGGTAAGGCTGTGGAAGAAAGGGGCTATATTTTCAGTATCCATGTTTCAGCAGAGTTATAGTGATATTCGTATCCTAGAAGCCTGTGTAAAACACTGTTAAAGGGAGTGTTTAGTTCAAAGGAAAATTTAGAGAAAGGTGTAGTTTCAAAAGTAGACCAGCGGGGGAGTTTATAGTGGCTCCTGTGTTGGAAATATGAGAGTTAGGAAAGAGGCAGCAGGTAGAACTGGCCTGGGAAGAAAAAGTAAGAGAGATAGGGTGTACAGTAGAAAGGTGATACTGTAGAAAGGTGGGTTAAGAGTAATGCATGTGTTGGGGAGGTAGGAGGACTTCTCCCTTTTAATCAGTAAATTTAGTCAGAGAATCTCAATCCAGAGGAGTTTGAGTAAATAAAGGCTTGGAAGAGCTCTGCATGCAGTGTTCTGCCCAGGGAAGTTAAGGACAAACTAGGAACTTTTGCTATAAGTGAGTGCTTTAGTCCAGTTGCAGTAAAGTTCTGATCAGCTTCCTAAGTGAGCATTTGTTTCTATATATTTGCCACAACTTTCCCATCCATTCCTTATGGCAACAGTTGCAAGGTTAATTTATGATACCAGATTTAAAAAGAAACATAGGTTTAGTCAGTTCTTAGGCAAGGACTTGGGATCCTAGATTGAATCACCACCACATAAAATTCCTCAAAATATTACAAAAAGCACATGTTGTTGTCTAAAGCATACACCTTGAGGTTAGTTCCACAGTTGTGACATACCCAATGCAAATCTTAGAAGACAGCAAAATACAGATACTTGACTTGTGGGAAGTTCTGGGCAGCCAAAAATTTAGATCTTTGGGTGTAGAGTCATAGGAGCACGGCTGTTTCTTGAGGCTCAGCAGTAATCCCAAAGTCTCATCCTGATCTAAGAAACAAAACTGCCTCTTCCTTATTTGTACATTTTGACCTTCTGTGAGTGCACTCCTATATTCACACCATACATGCTATTGTAGTTATTTTTGTACCAAAATATGCCATGGGAGAGATCGTTTGAAAACTAATAACTCCCTGGTCAATAAAGGCATGATGAAATGGGTCTAGTGACATTATATGTAAAATTATAAACCTAAGCTGAAACTAGGACTGAAATGTATTTACCAGACCATAAACCAGTTTTTCAAAGACAAGTTGAGGCCTGTAGCCAGGTGTCACCAAAGCTGATGGTCCATCACCTACCAAGAACTGCCAAGAAAATGGGGGGGGAGGGGTGCTGGGCTATGAAAGTGAGGAACAAAAACACCCCAAGGCACCTTTCCCTATCAATCATTCTCTTTTACATAAGAAGACACTAAGGCTAGGTCTACACTACAAAGATAAATCTGAAAAAGAAACACAATTTGCGGTACGCAAACTGCGTATATTTTTCTGCTTTACTGTCAAAAGAGGCTTTTCCAAAATTTGGCGCATTTACACAGGGCCAAAAGGAGGTTTACAGGGATGGCGAAAGAGCTTTTTTGAAAATTTTGCTTTTTCGAAAATTTTTCCGAAAAAGCGGATGCATTCCTTCGACACAGCATTGCTTTTCTGAGATACCTCCGGTATCCCGGAAAAGCGCTGCAGTCTAGACATAGAGAGACACACCCACACCCACACCCCCTCCAGCCATTGGACTTTGAAGCAGATCCTGACCTGGTCAGGAGTGTTACTGGGCGCACACGATAAAAGACTTCACCTTGAACCATATCTGGTTAAGTTTTAGTACTGGGAAGCACTTTATCTTTATCTCTTGTAACTTTTCCTGGAGAGGCATAAGGATCTTGCACAAAATGGGGGGTTTGCACAAAAAAACCCTGTCTACACTGCTTGTTTTTGTCCAAATCAGCTTGATAAATTATGCAAATGAAGCACAGTGATATGCTAATCTGCACTTCATTTGCATAGGCACTGCTGGCAAAAGCTGCAGTGTAGACAAAGCCCATCTGTACACAGAAAGTAAAAGAAACCCCTGTAATGGTGTGGTTGCAAGTACGTATTAGGGAATGTTAAAATTCATTTTGGTAAATGTGTACCTGCTGAGTTTTTCAGCAGGTACACATTTACACGCGGGTGGGATGGGGGTGGCGTACTGCATGTAATGGCTCCCGTGGAGCCTCCCGCTGCCTACTCTTCTGCAGCTGCCTCTGTATCAGCCTGGGCTCATCAATTAACATTCACAGTTACATGTGCCCCTCCCCCCACCGCTGCTGCCTCTGTATCAGCATGGGGCTGGGCAGGTGGGAGCTGGTGCTCACGGGGAGCCAGGTTTAAGCTCCCCCTGCGTATACTCCCCCTTCTCCTGGCTCCCACCTCCCTGCTCCATGCTGCTCCTCTGTCTCAGAGGAAGCAGCAGGGCGTATGTGAGCATGTAACTCTGAACCTTAATTGATGAGCCTGGACTCATCAGTTAACCGTTCGGTCGTTTACACTGAGACATCCCTAGTAAGTACCTTTATGTGCCAGATACTGAAGTTTTGGGTGTAAGAAGAGAGCTAAGTGACAACACATTAGATTGAAATTTTGTTATAAGGCTCTGCAAAGGTTTGCAAAGGTTTACAGATTTTTCAGGTACAAGATCCTGATTAAAAACTCTGCCTTTGAACATTGTTGGGTACAGTATGGGTTCTAAAACTTGTATATAGTCCCAGCTCCATCTATATAATGGACTTAGCCAAAACCACAGATGTGAACTTCCACTGCTCCCCAAGTTGCAAGCCTTTAAAGATCTGAATCAAAATTTAGAGAGGCTTGAACCAATTTCTGCTTTCAATCAAATCTGAGCCCAGTTTTGTTCAAGCAGACATGCAATTTTGAACAATCTTAAACCGATGTATAGTTTTGTATTCAGATCATAGGAAATGTATTGTTTAATGCGCCATTGACATAAAAACAGTATTGAATTTAGCTGCGTTGGCTGAATTTTGCTTTGGTTTGAGCACCCTTTTTTAGTCCTTGTCAATCTAAACCAGTGAGCCTCCACCTATTTACCATTATGGGCTGCACCCAGTACTGTCTGTATGGCCCTACAGATGTCACATGGGCTGTATCGCTGTGCCAATTGGGCCACAAGCGACCCATGGGCTGCAGGTTGAGAACCACTGATCTAGAGTACAGACAACCTTTTAAATTCAGAGACGATGGGCATTATCAAATTCCTAAGACATTTTGCCCCAGATGAGATGACATTCCTTCCCTCCCCCCAACTATCTTGAATAGCCTACATATACCAGTACTATTCAATGTCCCATGAATCTGGAGAGCTTACGATTGGATATCCTTTAATCCAGCTGATTATTTAAAAGCTTTAGTGACATTGTGTGGAAAAGTTAATAGTCTTCTGCTAACTCTCACTCTAGTAATAAAAATTATTGTGTTTGTCATGATTGCATATCCATAGGCTCTTAGAAAATTAGGTATACTTTACACTTGTTCTCTCGTAATTTTTAATTTATCGGTGCTTACTAAAATGCAGCATGTCTATCAGCTTTATCTATTTGAAACACAAGGTTCTTTAAAACAACATTTTTAAAATACTGTGCTGAATCTTTCTGTGTTCAGAAGAAGAAAAAAACAAAAGGACAAAGCAATGCACACATAGGGAAATATTTTTGCAAGAACATTTGAAGCTATTTTCATTTCAAAGTGTACAAACGTTTCAATTTATTTAAAAATATTTTGTGATGTGTTTATACTTTAACAGTACCTTGGCTGAAAACATGATTGAAATGTCTTATAGTAACTCCCCTCCCCAATTTTAGTATTTTTTGGTGTGGCACAATATTTTTCATGAAAGGATGTCTGCATATTTTGCAAAAACCCCCAAAATACCTCACAAACCATAGGCCATTTCTGGCAAATCTTTCTGTTCTGAAACTTTAGATCCACTCTGATAGGTAGAGTCTTGCCTTTTATCTTGATCAGTAATTGCATTTATTTGTTTCCTGCTCAATACGAGAACTGCCTGCTTTAAGGCTAGTCTTAAAGCTCCATGTTGAGGTCTCATAAATATCACCATGTTAGCTATATACTACAATTTGTGATGGAGAAGCTTGGAAAGTTTCTGGTTTGGGTAAGCAATAACTCCCAGATATTTATCACTTAGTATGTCTAGACTACAGGCTTTTGTCGACAGAGGCTTTGTCGACAGATACTGTTGACAAAGCTTCTGTCGACAAAGAGCATCTAGACTACATCCAGTTCTGTCGACAAAGTGAGCCGCTTTGTCGACATGAGAGTGTAGATGCAAAGGACAGTGTAGATGCAATAACGCCTTCTGTCGACAGAACTCTGTTGACAAAAGGCGTTATTCCTCGTAGAATGAGGTTTACTGCTGTCGACAAAACTGCCGAGTTCTGTTGACGTCATGTCAACAGAACTCGGCGGTAGTGTAGATGCAGGTATAGTTTTGTCAACAAAAGTCCACTTTTGTCGACAAAACCCTGTAGTCTAGACACACCCTTAATAATTAGAGGCATCGGGTTTGATTCTACATTGCCTTGTGCCTTTCTCTGGGTTCTGTCTCAGTGGTGTGTCTTGCTGCTGTAGAATTGTTAGGCTGATGGCTGACTGTATTGGTCTTGAACTTCAGATACTCAGGACAAGTTTTATATAGTTGTGGGCATTGTCCTTGGCCTACAGATAAGGGTTCACTATTACCAGCTAGAGTAGGTTTCCTTTGCTCATGTGGCAGGCCTTGTGTTTCTGGATTTCCATTCCTGATGCTACAGACATGCAGTTTTGCTGATGGCCTGTCTAGCTATAAGTATGCAGCATATGGCAAGTGTCCCTACCGACTGGTGGATGGTACGATTGCTGTCTCATGGCTGTCCTACAGGCTTGGGTCTTACCATAATGGACAAGCAGTGGTTTTGGAACCATAAGTCTTGAGTTGTATCACTGATGAATACCACCAGGGATCCACTGGTCTATGCCTGTGCACATATTCCTGCATAGTAACATAAGAGTGTAGTATCCTGTTAGACCAGGCCAAAGTTCTATGTAGTCCAGTGTCTTTTGTCTGACCGTGGCAACTACCAGATGTGTCAGAGGAGGGTGGCTAGTGGTCACGGTATGTAACAGTTGCAGAGGTACTCTGTCTCCTTCCAAAGTTCTGTGTCACTCCTCTCAGAAGAGTTTGTATGTTTAGGCTACCCACAGGAGGCACAAGTCCTCTTTGAGTGAGGGAGAAACTATTCATTGTAAAGGAATTTGACTTAATATTCCCACAGCATTGGATAGTAGGTCACACAATGCATAAGGCAACAGTGGATATGCTTTGACATCAGTGTAAGCTCTTGGACATTTACTTTTGCGAAAAGTCACAGCAGTTTTTCAGTATAAACTTTTGTATTAGTATGGTTGATGTTAATGGTTCCAGAGAATCACACTCCAAAATTAAATGTCCTAAATAAGCTAAACAAGTCTTAAGTGACACCATATTAAAAAAGCAACTGTAAATGTAAATGTCTAACATTTATAGTGTCTGGACCTGATAAATAACTTTTTTTTTTGTTGCTAGTAGGCCCATATGTGAAGTAGAGTTCTGTGTAGCTCAAAAGCCTGTTTTCTTTCACCAGCAGAAGTTGGTCCAATAAAATATATTACCTCACCTACCTTGTTTATCTCATATACTGGGACCAACACAGTTTTAATTATCCTAAAATGACACTAATAGTAGAAACTGGAAAATATATACTGGTCAATAGCCTACTTTTCAGTATGCAGCAATGTACTGTGTGCAAACTTTTTTTTATTTAGATCTAAAATACAAAATTGAAATAAATGAATCTGGAATGATATTAAGATTATCAGTTTTTGGTCCTGATCCTGCAGTTGGGTGTGGGTTTGTAGGTGCAGAAATCCAGCATCACATAACTTCACTGAGATTCATGCTGACAGTTAGGATGTTTTCCCAAATATCTAACCTAAACCTCCTTTGCTGCAATTTAAACCCACTGTTTCTTGTTCTATCCTCAGAGGTTAAGAACAACAATTTTTCTCCCTCTTCCGTGTAGCAATCTTTTAGATACTTGAAAACTGTTATCATGTCTCTCAGTCTTCTCTATTCCAGACTAAACAAACCCTATGCCTCATAGATCATGTTTTCTAGACCTTTAATAGTTTTGTTGCTCTTCTCTGGACTTTTTCCAATGAGTCCATGTCTTTCTTAAAATGTGGCACTCAGAACTGGACACAATACCAGTTCTAAGTGCCACATTCAGAGTGAAAAAATTACTCATTATGTCTTGCTTACAACACACTTGCTATTACATCCCAGAATGATGTTTGCTTTTTTTGCAACAGTTCTACACTGACTCATATTTAGCTTGTGGTCCACTATGACTCCTCGATCCCTTTCTGCATTACTCTGTCTTAGGCAGTAAATCTCATTTTGTATGTGCGTGACTGATTGTTCCTTCCTAAATAGAGTACTTTGCATATGTCCTTATTAAATTTCATCCTGTAGTTCTCCCTTTGGGCTTGCTACTGAGAGGTAACAAGCAGTTGAAACTCTGAGTGACAGTATTATTGAGGTCATGCTGGGAATAGTTCCTGGACAAAACATCAAAAATTATGGTTGTTTAGTAAAGGAAAATCCCTGTTAATTTGCAAGTCATTTGAGGAAATAAATATCAAATGCAGTTTGCATCAATTCATTGTGGCAGCCTATTGCAACACAATATAGTTACAAAGAACAACTTTTTATCCATTCCCTCATTGTTATACCCCTCACAAATGTATTTTATTTCTACAGTTTTCCATAGCAAATATTGACTTGTCATCCAAACAAAAGCAAAATAACCAAACATCTCTCCCCCGACTACAATTTTTGAAGGAAAACCAAAAAATTCGGAATGAAAATAATTAGAACATGCCACGACAGCACACTAAGCCTCCATTCTTTTCTAAAGACTGGATGTGTGAGCCAGGCTACATCCTACCATAATGCAGCACAGATTACACAGTCCCTCTTCTTGCTGAGCCTATACCACACATCACCAGAGTCCCTGGGTATAGTGAAACATGGAAGTATATTTCAGTCAAAATGTTCAATGGAAATCACGTTTTTCATGGGAAAAAAACCTTGTTTAATTGAAGAAATAATTTCCACAAATTATGATGGAAATATTTCAACTCCTGGGGACTCAGGAATGTCCAGAGTTCTATCCTGCTTCTTCCATTGGTTATTGTTTTTGTTTGTGACTCATTCAAGCCACTGCTTTTTCTGCCACAGATTACTATGCTAAACTGGAGATAATACCACCGATCCACTTTCCTCACAGAGATGCTGTGAGAATTAATGTCTGCACAGAGTTTTGCATGTCTAAAGAGGTATGTAAATGCTAAATGTTATCTTGGTCTGCAAAGTCAATGAGATACATTCATAAATCAACTAAGACCCATTAAGAGACGAGGATAAACTTGGACACATATGGAGACATTCTGCTTCTAGTCACAGGTTCAACAGTTTATTTTAGTGACTGTCACTTAGTGTAAGCCCTGGAGCCTGAAACATTTTATTGAAATACGGAACAGTTACAACATAGAGAGATGGGATCAAAGCTCAGAGGTCCCTCCCATCTGTTTGTGGTACTATCCTGACCTTTTGCAGCAGTGGTTCTCAACCAGGGGTACGTGGAGGTCTTCCCAGGAGTACATCAGCTCATCTAGATATTTGCCTAGTTGTACAGCAGGCTACATGAAAAGCAATAGTGAAGTCAGGGCAAAAATGAAATTTTATACAGACAGTGGTTTGTTATATATTTCTATACATTGAAATGTAAGTAAAATTTTTATATTTCAATTGATTTATTGTATAAATAGAGGATTTACCAAGCATTGCTTGGGTCCTTGTGGGGTTCAGAGCAGAGAGTGGTGGATGCAGTAGTCAAGGAAGGAGGTTGGGTGTGTAGAGAGCTCAGGTCAGGGGGTAGGGGTGTAACAGTCAGGGCAGGGTGTTGGGAGGTGTGTGGGGTTTGGGGGCAGGGAGTAGGGGATGCTGGAGTCAGAACAGCAGGGAGGTGGGTGGGTGGGGGGCTCAGGGCAGGGGTCTGAGAGGTGGGAGTGGGCTGCCTGGGGTGGTGGCTCCCTGGGCCTGCCCATGGTGATGGGGGCCACACTGGCCAGCCAGCAGAAGCTCCCCAGGACTGTGTGTGGTGGTGGGGGCCATGCTGAACAGCTAGTGGCAGCTACCCAGAGCCATCCAGGGATGTGATGCCTGGCCGGTAGCAGCTCCCTGGGGCCTCCTGGGACTATGGTGCCCAGCCAGCAGTGTCTTGCCAGGGCTGCCCAGAGTCACACTATTTGACCAGTGGTGGCTCCCTGGGGTTGTGGTGTCCAGCTGGTAGTGGCTCCCCAAGGCCTTCCTGGGCTGCGCTGACCAGCCAGTGGCTGCTCTCTGGGGCTGGCGTGGTGGTGGGGGCAGTGCTGCCATCACAGGCTCCCTCCCCCCCCGAGGTGGTGGCCAGCAACATCCAGAGCCTAGTCAGCCACTGTCTTACAGGTGCGCCTGGCCCCCTGCAGTTATTCTGCAGTATAACTGTGCCTGCTAGGAGCCCCCCTCAGCTTTTTATGAGAAACAATCGCATTCTAGGAACATCCTATTTTCCTGGCACAACCAAATCATGACCTTGCTTTAAATTATGCTAAGAGGAAACTGCATAGCAAATTTGGTGGTCCTAGCTCTTATCATTTAGGAGGAGTTCTTGAACAAATGGACTCACAGATGGATGGATGGACACCCAGACAGATAGAGGGACATACTTGCTCAAAAGTAGATTATGGTTAAAATGAGAGAGTCAGCAGTTTTTCAATAACAGTGTGCTGTGAAATTTTTGTATTTGTATGTCTCTGATTTTGTGAACAAGTAGTTTTTAGGTGAAGTGAAACTTGGGGACAAGATAGATCAGACTCCTGAAGGGGGCACTATAGTCTGGAAAAGTTGAGAGCCGCTGTTTGTGTCTGTGTGCGGAGGGGGATCTGTTTGTTTGCCATCAAATTGTTCTATTCATGAATTACATTTCACACACACACACACACACACACTCATGTCTTTGACAATGTCACACAAAGCACTGACCATAAAAACAATTAATGCATGAACAGAGCCTCCTTTAAAAACCTAATAATATTGGTCAAATTTGGTTCCTAAAGTTGGGCATCTAAATCAGTATTTTGGTTTCTAAATAAGTGGACTTGATTTTTCAAAGGCACTGAGTGCCAATTATTTCTTTTGAGTTCCACAGGTGCTGTGTGCTGCAGATACTCAGTGTCTCTGAAAACCAGGTCACTTATTTAGACACTTAACTTCAGGTATCCAGCTGAGTTTGACAATTTGGGCCACTGATTTTTATCTTCAGTGGGAGAAGGTTTCTTATGAAGACTGCTAGTGTCCTAACAGTGATCTAATTTCTGGTATGTTGAACTGTGTGCTCTCCACCAAGAGTAGATGGGCTGCTGCATGTTTATAGGTGTAATGCTGCTTCTTGGTCCTTAAGAACTTTCCTATCTTCCAGCTGATACTATGATTCTGACTAGGTAAGACAAACTAAGCAGAATGGGCTATAAGAACACTTTGATGGGAGACCTCCAAATTACAGGATGCACTCACTAGGGAATTTTTTTTTTTCCAAATTGGAACTGATGTGCTATTTAGGGAGTACAATGCTGCTGGAGTTGCTGAATTCAGGACGGGATGTTAAACTGGACTCTTGACTGAAGAGTCTATGGCAGTCTTTAGCACAGCAGCCAGAAATGGTGTTCTAGATAAAACTAAAACAGGTCAATGGCTACTTCTTCCTAACTAAAATTACCATTGCAGCTTCAGTTTCATATAGTTTGATTCAATGTTCAACAGGGCTAGATGTTGTTAAACAGTTGGCGTGGCTCTTTTTCTGAGGTGGCACCATTTTCAGTGGCAGTGAATTTTTTTCTTCTGTATATGGTTTAATAAAGCTCTTTGAGATCCTTTAGCATGAAAGGTTCTGTGCAAATGTAAGCTGTGTGTGTGCATATGCACTTTCAACTGGTAATTTAGCCTAAATATTATCTAGACACATTCCATCCTAACTACAAACCTAATTTCTGTCTGGTCTTTTTTGAGAAACAGATTTTTTTATCTTATCCTTTAAGTATGCTCTCTGTGAACAGATGATGACACATCCTATTATGCATGTTGTCATTAAGTTTCGTGATTATTTAATTTTGGATTCCTTACAGAGGCTTCAGGCAAGTCAATTGTAAAATGGACATATGTCTGTAGGAATTTCACCAATTTATTCCTTCTAAGTCAGCAGGGGGCAAATAACAACTCATGGGCTGGATCCAGTTTCCGAGAGTTAGCCTGTGGCAGGCTGCTGCTGCTGCTGTATTTACCAGCGCCTCCGCAGGTATGGATGCTTGCAGCTCCAGTTGTCCGGGGTTCACCATTCCTGGACAGTAGGAGCTACGGGAAGTGGTGTCTTGGTCTGCGTCGCTTCCCACAGCTCCCATTGGCTGGGAACAGTGATCTGCCATCAACGGGTGTTGCAATTGCCTGTACCTGTGGAGGCGCAGGTAAATACAGTGGCAGCAGCCCACTGGGGCTAACCCTGTTAAACTGCCACTGTTTTATTGCCCACCCCTGACCTAAGTAGTCAAATAGTCTTCAAAGCACTATGGCCTTAGGCGGTTTTTGAACCATTGACCATGGGAATATTTCATAGCCCATTACTAATTTTCTGAACCCACTGGCCTCTTTCCTGCCCTCCCACACCCATGCTCGTTAATTTAAGGAAAATCAATTAAGTACAGAAAATCAACTCTTTTTTCACTTAGTACCTTAAAATTCTATGGCATATCAGGAAATCCTTCTGCAATGTGAGGAAAATATAAAATAATACAAATACAGAAAAAGGGGAAAAATTGTTGCAGCTTATGAAAGGAAAGAGAATCTATATGCACTAAAGTAGCAAATAATCTTGCACTAATTCCATTGCTCTTTAGCAGAAGCACTGGATTATTGGCTTCAAAGCATTTATATGTTCAAAAGAAGCATAGAATTAACATAAGAACATAAGAATGGCCATCCTGGGTCAGACCAAAGGTCCATCCAGCCCAGTATCCTGTCTACTGATAGTGGCCAATGCTCAGTACCCCACAAGGAACAGGAAATGATGAAGTGATCTCTCTCCTGCCATCCTGACAAACAGAGGCTAGGGACATCATTCCTTACCCATCCTGGTTAATAGCCATTAATGGACTTAACCTCCATGAATTTATCTAGTTCTCTTTTAAACCTTGTTATAGTCCTAGCTTTCCCAACCTCCTCAGGCAAGGAGTTCCACAGGTTGACTGTGCACTGTGTGAAGAACTTCCTTTTAATTGGGCTCTGCAATTGACTACTGTATAAAGCAACATGTTAATTCCCTTTTGAATGCCCTAGGGAACATTTCCATCTGCTGAGTCGGAGTAGAACTAAAAGTCTGTCAAAGTGTGTGGATGTTTAATCTTTCAAGTGTAGGCATCAACAGGAGATTGACAACTAGGTTGTTTTTTGATGAAGATTTAATTGCAGATGAATGATTTAATGGTTAGAATAAGTCTGGTAGGGCTGACAAGCTTCTACTGTATTTAGCAGCACTCGGTGTTGCCATAATTCTTCTTCAGTCCTGAATGTCACCACGTTCTTGCAGAAATTCCAGTGAGTGTGACTTCACTTTTAAGGATTAAGCATTTGCATCAATCCCTGTCTCTGTCAAATAATTCTGACAAACACATTTGTGTGTAGCTTGATTGGGTCTGATTGTTGCTCCGGTTCTTTCCTCCCACAAAGAACACAGGTCTGACACGAGGAGTTACTGCACTGCTTCAGAAAGTTCATATCCTTAAAAAGAGCATGGAGGGACAAGTGGTACGGTAGTCTTACCATAGATTTTAGAAATGTGTATCTGTCTGCCTGTCCATCCATCTGAGTCTGTTAGTTCAAGAACTCCTCCTAAACAGTAAGAGCTAGAACCACCAAATTTGATATGCAGCTTCCTCATATCCTAACTTAAAGCAAGGTAAGGGATTGGTTGTGCCAGGATAAGGGAATGTGTGGGGAATGTGATTGTTTTGTATGTGACATCAGGGACAGTTATACTCATGAATGACCACAGCGGGCAGCAAGCACCCCAGTGAGCAGTTGGTGGCTGGCAGCACAGCCCCCACCAGCTAGCCTGCCCCTGGAAGGGTGGGTGGGTGGCCTGCGCAGTCTCCTCCCTCTCCCCTGGCCAGGCCCAAGGAAAAGCTGGAGGGTGAGGTTAGTGCCCCCCCTCCAGCCGACCCCGAACCTGGGCAATGCCGGGTAAGTCTTCTAGTAATTTATAAAAAAAATATGACTGGGAACTTGACATGCTGTTTGGAAAGCTGTGGGTTTCCCTTTCACTCTGCAGTCATAGCATTTGAATTGATGTGCTTTATTACAATGCCACAAAATAATGTCTGCTGTTCACTTTAGAAACTTGTGATCTCTAGCTTTTCTTATAACTAGTTGTCAGAGGCAGGTTAGTTTTGATCTGACAACGTGATCATGGATATGACTAGCCTATAGTATGTCAGCTTTCATTGGATGAACATCTCTTACATGTGGGCCCTCCAGGATTAAAACCTGTGCTGGAGAAGGAAGGGTGGTCTCAGTTATGACACAGGATTTGGAATATGAAATCAGTGGTTTTGTTCCCAGTTCTTCTACAGATTTCCTTTGTATCCTGGCAAAAAACAGTTAAGCTCTAGGTGCCTCAGCCTCCCCATCAGAAAAATGGGATAATATATTTATGTAGCCACGGAGATGCTGTGAGGTTTAATTCAATAAAGATTGGCCTGGAGAGCTTTTGATGGAAGTGTTCTATCCTTGCAAAGTGTGAATTACTCTTACAGGTACTTAATACTCTGTCTGCGCTTTATATTGTATGCTTCTATTCTTGTGTAGCTAGTGGTCTCTCTACAAGATAATGATGAAGGTAACTGCCTCTCAAGCACCACTTGGAAAAAAAACAGTTAAAAAGTAATGTTTCTCTGCTGTCGCCCATTTACAGCAAAGCACAAATGACTGAGTTACCATTTATTCTCCAGTTGATCAAAAGCATAAGATACTAGTTTCAGCCAGAAGCAGAATCCCAGACTACGGTCTGATTCTATATTGTCATCCAAGCCATCGATTCATCTTTCTCTCTGTTCCCCCTCCTCCAACGTAGCTCAGTCATGACAATAAAAGCGTGCCAAAAATCTATGTAGTGGTCTTTTACCTGTAAATGTAGTTTTAAACAGTAATGTTATTTGGGGCTAGTTAATTAGGGGTACAATGGGAAGCACTTAAGGACTTGCCACTTTTATCCGGAGACAAAGTTACCAAAGTGTTTGTAGTATTCTCTAGTAATCTTTTATGTTCCATATAGGCAATATCTTCAATACTGCAAATGTGGAACTATTTAAGTCCAAATAGGGAAGCCCTGATCCTGCAGAGAGTTCTAGGGAGGTGGATCTCTCCCAGCCCCCATATAAACCCACCCTGCTATCATTGTGGGATCAGGGGCTAGTTTAAGGCAACGGACAAAAGGCCACCACAGTGCTCTCTGGGATTGACAGCTCATAAATTATGATTTGCTTGGTCTTTTTAATTCTTAAAGCATCTCACTGATCTTCTTTGCATGCTGTAGCTTGATTGAGCTGTACATATCCCTCTTTGTAGAAGATGGTTCATCATGTTTATCACGTTGATTTTTTTCAGTCAGATAAGGTTGGAGAACTTCTGTTTTCTTTCTACCTGACCTAACCAGTGATCTAAAGTAGGATCAGTTCTGCAACTTGGCCAGCAATATTTGAGTGAGTACTATAATGCTGCTACGTTTTTGTCTTTCATGTGTTAGCATGATCACATGGGGCCTCATCCAAACCACAGAGACATTAATAGGAGGCAGTTCCTTATAGCCTACTTCTTGTGTTGCGTTAGCCATGGCAAAGCTCCTATTTACACCCATGAGAGCAGGTTTCCACTAAGAAGGCTGAATGTGTCTAACTGTTTTTAAACTAATATTATGGTACGCATGGAAAGAATCAAAGGCCAAACCTCACAAGGGTATCACTTCTCTGTTCAGTGTCATATGTTCATGTAGCAGCATAAATCCATAGAATAAATTAGGTCTAAGGTCAAGATTTATGTTTCCAGATGGAGCTTCCTTGGCCACTAGGCTTCATTTGTCTGGTTTGGGCAAAGCAAAATGAGGTTATTGCCCACCCTCTGTTCCCATGGATTTTCAGATTTGTGCTTGACTTGGTTTGGAGTTGTAATGCTACAGCTTCATCTAGTACTGTTTCCAGGAATCAATGGGAGTCAATCCAGGTTGTAGATGTGGCTGCTACCAATAACTTCCATTCTCCCTTTCAGTCCAGAGAGTGCTTTCCTGAATATGCAATAGGGCCTACTCCCTCTCAAGTAAATAAGAAATAAGTGATACACCTCAAAAGGAGTTGCTTTCTCTCCTCCATCCTATTGAAGTTGAAGGATGAGATGAGAAATCCTCAGCTAGTGTAAACTGTTGTACTTCCACTAATGTCAATAAAACTCTGCTACTTTACACCAGCTGAGGGGCCAGCGTGGGATCTTTCAGCAGTATATTGACATATCTTTCAGCATTATTGCCAACTTGTCATCTGGCAGTCTAAGCATAAATCTCAGTGATGAATACTTGTCTCGTACTTCCTGCTGATATGCGTTGACTTGACTATATTCTATGTGCTAATCTTCCTGGAGTGAGGATAAGCCATTGCAGTAATTTCCCTCTTCTCTTAGTTCGTGTCAAAGTTCCAACAACCACATTGTATAGAATGTAGCATTTTTGCAAGGCCTACAAAACACTTTGACATCAATCTCCTTCAACCCCCCCAACCTCTCACCTCTCCTGTCTAATCGTCTCCAAACTGATACCTGTCAAGCACCACTTAGCATTAATTTGACTAGGCGACATAGTACCGTTCTTAAAATAGCTAGCCAAGTGGCCTTGAAAAGCGGCAGTGTATACTTTTTCTGGGCCTGTCCCTATCAGTTTTACATAAAACATTAAAGCCAGTCAAAATACAAAAACACATTTTGTGAAAATATTTTCCTATTTTCAGTTGAAATTTTGTTTGATAGTTAACTGTACATAAGTCAATTAGAAGCCTGAGTCATTTCTGAAAATTTCACTCTTAACCCTTCCATATATGGGTTACCCCATATATAAAATGGGAGTAATGATAGTCACCCACTTTTGTGAAATACTTTGATATTCAAATTATTAATACATTATTTTAATCAATGTTCTTCATTTGATATTTTTTTCATACAGTGTACTTCTTGCATGACAACTAAATGTTCTTAGATTGCTCCAATAAGCAATGAATTGATTATGGTGGCTGATTTGGAATGTGCTGAGCAATACTACAACAAATTCAGAAGCACGGAATTCTGTAGTTCTGGTGAAGTTCTTTTCAGCCTCTTTCTAGAGAGATCTGAATACTCAAATTAAGAGTCTGCTCATAAGAGAATGGGAGGAGCTAGACCTTGCTGTGAGTTATATTATATTGCTGGCACACACTGAGGGTCAAGGTCAAAGCCCTTGGCTCTTGCTGGACTGCTTTGTGAGACCGAAGCATTGCAGACTCTCATGACCAATGGGTGTTACTTTGCTTGAATGGGGCATGGAGAGTGAATAATTGTAGGAAATTAGAAACAAAGAACATCTGAACTCCTGATAAGCAGCCTAGCTATGTACCAAAACATAAACACTTGGCAAAACTGTCCGGCAAATATGCTTCATGTTTCAAAACTAGAGCTATAATTTTTAAAAACTTACAGGCTTTGATGTTCTCCAGTTCATTGGAGATACTCAGTGACGCTGCGAAAAATGGATTCTTTCTTCTGAGAACTAGCAAAATGTTTTCTCATTTTTACTTTGATCTTTGTTTAAAGCAGTTTATGTGCAAGGGGGTTAGTTATGTGGAGCTGATTACGTCATTCGCATCCAGGTCAAAGCTTGTCCAAAGTTCCAGCATTTTTTTATTTGAGCCTCTTTCTTTTGTGAACTGAAGACATTGAAGTGTAAAATGTCAGAATGAGCTGTACAGTCCATTCTTCCTTATTAAAAAAACTCTGCTTACAACTAATGTCTGCTGAACAGGCTATGCAGGGCTTTGGTATAGATTAACAATATAACGGGAAGAGCTGGACAACTGAGGTTTCTCTTTGCTGTTACCCGCACAAATTTCTCTATCCCTTCCACACTTTAGGGTCACACGCCTTTACCCAGTTCCTAGGGCTCAAGGTGTAACCCTGTGAATTTACACACCCACCCTTACCTAATTCCTAGGGCTCAGGGTGTAACTTCCTGCAGGTTGGCAGGATCTTTAACCACTGAAAGAGCCTCACACAGTAATATCCTTATCCTCTATTTATTGACAATTCCCAAACAAGCAGAATACACATGCTAAGCACACAGTGTCATGCTCACCAATCCTGATAAAGGCAGGCAGACTTCCCCTGTTGGCCAGGCAATATCAGTCTCTCTGGTCTTAGGCTGTGTCTTGGAGGTGAGTTCTTCTTTCCAGGTCTTCCTCCTCCTCCTGGTCTTCTTCCAGCCTTTTCTTCCTTATGTTACTTCTGATCTTCTTCTTCTCCTTCTTGAACCCCAGTTTACATAATGAAACTTAAGTCTTGCTTAGCTATACCTTAACCAATTATTTTAGTATAATTTTACTAACCAATCATAACAAAATTACCTAACCAGTCATACCCCACCTTAATTGACTTACACCTAGCAAAATTAATTATACAGCAGACAGAAACAGTTACAAACCAGACAGAGATCACACAGTCAAACAATAGGAAAGTGTCATAGAATGAGGATTCCACAACATTCTCTATTGATAAGCAGTTTCTTGCCAGACAGAATGGTGTTACTTAAGTTTTCTTTACCCATCTTGGGATCTGTTTCTTTATCTGGTGACAGTGGGGGAGCTATCAGGGCAAAGTCCCATCATCACAGCCTGGTGTGACACTTTTTAATACAAAATAGATGGAATGTGAGTATGTGACTCCAGGCCTTACAGTAATGGCTGCTACTCTTCAGTCTGGCTGCCATGAAACAATTTGCCTTCTCCCCCAAATGGAAGATGACTATATCCAGTGCTTTTTTTGTGTTTAAAAAAAAAAAAAAAAAAGTAGTGCCACTATTAGGGTTTTGTCGAGCAAAAAAACCCCCAAACAAAACCACCTGGGAGGTTGGGGTCGAAATGTGGTTGCGGCCCCTTTAATTGCTGCATATCCCGAGCGGGCTTCCGTCCGGCGCAGCAGAAGTGTTCCCAGGGCTGGCTGGGGGCTGTGCCGGAGGAAAGCGGCATGTGCTCCCAAAAAAAGGTGACGGTACGCCGTACCGGTGTATACCACAAAAAAAAAAGCACTGGCTATATCAAAACAACACTTCAATTAGTACATCTCTTCCTCAGGGTCAGACCCTTTCTGAAATTCTCTCTTGGCTCCTGTTTCTCCTGATCGAGATGATCTCATCTCTGCCTTTCATCGCTCGCTCCATCTATTTAACAATCTCATTTGAAAATGACTCTTCCATAACCCCCTTAACTATTGTTTCACCCCTGGAAGGTTTGGGGACATGGTTTGCATGGTATGCACTGTACAGAAATGTAGCTGTATTCTGTTTCTGTAGAGTAAGGCTATCCCATACCATACTTTCCCCAGCTCTGCCACTGACTTACTGTGTGACGCCTGTGTGATTCACTTAATTTCTAGATGTCTATATCCCCATCTGTAAAATTAAAATAATGCCAGCACTTTATAAAAGTGGGCTTACTATTTATTGAGTAGGTGTTCTCAAGAACTGGGCATGGCCTATCTAGACTGGCTATGATCTAAGTGTTTGGTTCAAAATCACTCAGGATTGAAGGGAGAAGCAGGAAGCATGCGGGAAGAGAGAGGGATTTTGCTGTGACTGCTAATAGAAGCAAAGCAGGAGGCCAAGGAATAAAGGGAGCAAATAGTTAGACAAGCCCAGTTAAGTACATGGAAAATGTATCTCTAATCTGGCCCAGCGACCAATAGGGCTTTGTCAGTGCAGATGGTGCTAGCTGGCTGGTATAGTTAAAGCAAACTGCTAACTGGCCATGCATGGACACATTAATCAGCAGAAGCAGGGAGCAAGAACCACAAGGGTTGGAGCTGCTCAGACAGGATGCTAGTTCCCTTTCTTCAGAGTATGGATTAGACCAGACTCAGCAGGAGTGGAGGAACCAGACTATACTTTTCTCCCTATACTTTCTAGCCTGCCTGGACAACAAGATTTTACAGGGCAAAGCATTTGTTATATAGCGTCTGTATAACCTAACTGGAATACTCTGCAGTTTCCTTCGCATTAGAGGGAGCTGTAAATTTGGTGGACTAATTATGAATTTTGTATGTATTATGGTGGCACCTAAAGGCCAGGGCCAATTAGCTCAATATTAGTCAATATATCAAGTAGAATTTAAAATATCTAAATATGGGACAAAAGAAAGTTTGGGAATTTGGACATTGAATTTAAAAGTTTCTGACTGTGTCACAGACTTCCTGTGTGACTGTGGGCTGTTCTCTTACTCTCTCAAAGCCTTAGTTTGCCTCAGTAAAAAATACTTTCTGACCTCTATAAAATAGAATACTTACCTACATCATGACTGTGAAATGCTCAGATGCTACAGTGAGGTAATATATGATGGGGATGGCCAGAAGAGATGAATCACCTGTAATTGAAAACTGGCTGGGAACCTTTACAGACTGTCTAGAACCATGAGCAGGCAGAACCTGTCTCTTCATATCACTACAGAGACATGAATCAGTAGGTGTTCTAGGGCTAGCTGATTCCTGTGAAAGACTGGGTAGGGGGCATGTTTCCTGTGCATTTGTAGGAATAAAGTCAAAAGTTTGACACAACTTATGGTTTTATCAGCAAAATTGGTTTGACTGTCACAGAAGTGTTAATTACATTCCTGGAGCTAAGAATCACTGCCATTATGTAGAGGAGAAGTTTGGGACAGCAGCACAGTATTGCCCTGTATCTATTGTGATTTAAAGGATTTCCTTTCCTTTTCCTTTTTTTCAGTGTGCCCTTCCATTTGGAATTAGCAAATCTCATTGTATCAGCTGGTACAGTGGAAATCCCACTCCAAAATCTGGTGACAAAAGGATCTCGCTGAGTGAATCTAGCTGTGGAAGGAAATAATGGACTAATTCGAGAAAAATTAGGTTTTAACATGTTGGTTTCCTTTGGCATTTCAGATGTTGCATGTGAACTGAAGGAGTGCACATTTCTCTATTTAAGTCCTTTTCAGACCACATGGGTTTCATTATGCCCTCTCATATGCACACACTGAGTTTAGTGGCAGTCACACAAGTGCATCTGAGATGAGCTCGTATCTGTTTGTTTACAGCAGCAGCAGTTCTGGATCTGAAAACCTCTCCGGCAGCCAAACCTGCACTGCTCACACACACACGCTTTGTGTTCAACCAGTAGCTAACCTCGTACCTGGGGCTAGATTACAGCATGTGCTGTTAACTTAAACTGCCTTTTTACTGCTGCCAAACACAGACCAGGCTCCTCACTTATTCTCTACAGGGGCTGCCCATGAGACTAGGCAAATTAGGCAGTTACCTAGGGCGCCGCCGACCCGGGCGCCTGATGATGACGTCACGGCCATTGACGGCTGTGCAGGTGGGGGCCCCGATCACGCCTTCTGCCTGGGGCGCCAGCTGCCACAGCCGGCCTCGGACCACTCCTGATTCTCTAGCCTGAGTATAAAGAGTATACTGTATTGCAAAACTCAGCAGTGTTAAGATTGCACAGTTTAAACTCTTAAAAAGTCAGTGAATACCAATGCTAGGATTCCTGCAGCAGTGTTGGCCAGGCTACATTCAACCCCTATGTCTATTCCTGCTTTCCCTAAATGTGCAGTTTGGAGCCTGCTCCTACTCCCATTGAAATCCATGGCAAAATTCTCATTCAGTTCAATTAGAGCAGAGTGGAGCCATGAATGTGGTGCTAATAGGCAGAGCCTGGCATGGATACAAAATTTGTATCTGCATCCACAAAAATGAGCCGCAGATGCGGATAGCCGTGAATAGAAAGTGGATATCCACGGCTGTGCAGGATTCTACTACTAGGACTGTCTTGGGGATCTAGGGCAAATGAGGCTGCATGGGTGTTTAGCTGAGTGCACAGTTGATTGTGAGCAGGTATAACTGAGGGCACCGTTTGAGCTGCAGGATACTATTATTGACTCTCAGAGCCCAGGATGAGCCACTATAAACACAGAGACTCCCAATAGTGTCTCTTTCCTCCTCCCCACCTGCAGTTGTGCTACAATTTAAGACCATCCCAAGCCTTTCCCAGCCCAGTTATGGGCCAGCTCTGGCACTGAAGTTGAATTTGGGACTGTTGCAGGGCATGTACGCCCAATTTCCTCTCTCAGGCAGGGTGCGGAGCCTATCAGGCCCCTCAATATGTACTCCACCCCGTGAGTGTTACAACCCCAAGTACCCCCATACAAGAGTCTGGCCTAGTGGCCAAAGTCAGTAGCCACCTTCTGTCCGCAGGGCAGTAAGGCCCAGCAGCCTGAGTCAATAGAAAGTTCCTGTTTGCAGAGCAATAGGGCCCAGTGGCCCAAGTCAATACCAGCCTCTGGCCATGGGGCAATAGAGCCCAGGGGCCTGAGACAATAGCAACCCCTATTTGTGGGGCAACAGGGTTCAGTGGCCTGAGTCTATATCAGCCACCGGTTCACAGGACAGTAAGGCCTGGTGGCCACAGTCAGTCATCACAGTGGTAGCATCCCATTGGGGTATAATGAGGGTGTGGTACGGGGACCCAGGCCCTGCCTCTGCACCAGATCCCAGCCCAGGGCCCTATCAGTGGTGAGTGTGTCCCACTATTAGCTCAGTGGGGAATCCACCCACAAAACACTGAGCTCTTGGGGATCCAATTCCTCACCCTGGGCTACTTCCTGCCCACCTCACAGCAGTCAGCATCTTCTCCACTTCCCTCCTCTGGACTGGAAGTTTCCTCGGCTGGTCTCCGCTAGCTGGCCTCCGCTGGGGCATCCTTCAGCTGCTCCTCTGCCTGAGCTCTGGCTGCAGCTCCTTCCTCTGCGGTGGTCAGCCCTGACTGAGCTGCTCCACTGGCCTTTATACTAAGGATGTTAAAATGTGGTTATCAGGCTAATCGTATAGTCGATACCATTTGTATCGACGACACGATTAGTCGATAAGGCACCGCTCTGCAGAGCTGCAGCGGGGGGAGGGGAGGAGGTAGCTCCAAGCGCTGGCTTGAGCTGGGACTAAGCAGTCCTGGCCCATGCTGGCTCCGGAGCCACCCGCACTGCGGCTCTGCATTTTAACTGTAGTAAGAGCCACTGAGCTCTTACTACAGTTAAAATGCAGAGGTGCAGTGATCAGTGCGAGTTGGGACTGCTCGCTCCAGCAGCCTCTGTTCGTGGTGGACAGCCCTGTTCATGACAGCTCTGGCAACAGCCCTAGTTTGCGGTTGCCAGGGCTGGCCACGGGCAGAGGTTACTGCTGGAGCAGCCCCTGCCTGCAGCTAGCCCTGGCTGCCGTGAACAGGGGCTGCTTGGTGGCAGCAGCCCCTGTCCACAGAGGGGCCCAGCTCCCCTGTGGACAGGGGCTCCCTTGGAGCAGCCTTGCCTATCCCCCCCACTGCCTCTGATAGAGGCAGTAGTGGGGGAGCAGGTGGCACCCTGGACATGGTGCTGGGGGTAACTGGCTTTTAAGCTGGCTCCCCCCAGCACCGGCTCCTGGTTCCCCCCTTGCTGCCTCTCTCTGATAGAGGCAGCGAGAGTGGGGGAAGCCACTAGTCGAGTCACTACTTGACAAGTCACTTAGAATTCCTACTTTATACTGGTCCTCCAGTTGGAGCATGGTCACAAAGGAGCTTTAGTCAGGGCCGCCCTTAGGATTTATGGGGTCCTACGCAGTTCTCTAAAAATGTGTGTCCCCACCGCTGGCTTTGGGTAGGCGCACCAATTTATTAGAAGTGATTTTATAATCTTCGGCAATACACTAACGAAATATTTTAAAGCAAAATGTAAACTAAGGTCCTGTAGACTAACACAGTAAACTCAGAAACTCATAGTATATACTTGGATTTGGCAAATGTCTGATGTCATTACCATTTGAGTGGCTCTTTCCACAGGTTCAATGTTCTGATATAGGTCTGGCAGGCATTTTAACTTTTAAGTGAAGTAGACCTTCTGAGGAGAGACAGAGTCACAGGACAGAGATAGGAAGAGGTGAGAAGTGGACATTAAAACCCAGTAGTGCACCACATTTTTGGATGCCCTATACAGCTGTGTATTCTGTGTATGGATAAGAATAACCCTGGCTTTAGTTAAACATGGGGTTCAGTTAACTGAGCTTCACTGCATGCACTAGAATGGTTTGGGATGTTGACAGGCCTTTTAAATACTTTAGCTTTTATCTGTTCTTATTTGGTCTTTGCTGCCTGTCTGAGACAAACTGCCTGTAAATCTGATTAGGAGTCTTGAGCCATTAAGTTGCAGATTTATTCATCTGAATTGCTACAAATATAATATTTTAACTAGCACTGGCTTCGCAACCCTGTAGTTACAGCTGAAATGCTCTTGAAAGCTGGTTAAGATGCGTAAGAGCAAATAACGACATCCTGAAAACTGAGCCAACGACTCCACTTCAATTCTCTCATCTGCAGATCTTGTTCCAAGCTCTATGGGTTTGGTTGAAACTCATAATTTAAGATTCCAGATTAACAGTCCAAGAAGTAAAGGGTTTTTTTCTTCTTATTTGGAACAGATCTCTGTCTCCTGGGGAGTAAAAAAAAAAAAAAAAAAAAAGTTAAACTTGCATACTAGCTACTGAATAGTGACTGATACTGCAAGTCAGCTGCATAGCCAGTGGTGATGTAAATACATGCTACAGGCCAGCAAACCTGCATACTAGCTACCGGCATGTGGCTGATGCTGGCAAGGCTACTGCATGGTGGATGGTGATATAAATCCCCTACTAAAGGTCAGCAGGCATGTATGGAAACAGGATCTTGTCCTATACAGCATAAAACAGAGAGAACAGTAAGGTAATTGGGGTGAAGATGAGGAAAGTGGCATGGCATGATTAACATCTATAAAAAGTCTCTGCTGATCAATAAGGTTGTTGTGAAATAAATGCTAAGTGGGTGCTTGGTGGGGGAGTTGACTGCTTACCTTAGGAGCTAAATAGTGCCTTGACTTGAGCAGGTGGGTTGTGGTGGGGAACATTAAATATTTAAATAACCCTCCCCACACACACACGCAGAACAGGGACAGTTGGAGAACTAGAATGCTTATGTGGTTGTTCAGATGAGTCACCGTATGTTTGCTCTCATTCTTTGATTGGCTGAGGCCATCCCATGTGATCAGGCGGCTTGGCAGAAGTCATTCCTGGCTCACTTTCTTAGCAGGAGTGGCTATGGGTGATGTGCACTTCCTTCCCTTCTCTGAGCCAGTCAGGAAAAAATGCGTGGTGTAGTTAGATTGTGTGTGGACTCAGACTTTTTTTCAGAAGGTATTACTGGGTCAAAATTGGCTGGATTTTCCTTGGGTTAGCCAACAGCAGGTTTCTTACAGAAGCATGGCCTCCCTACCAAATTTCAAGCCCCTGCTCCAAAGCATTCTCAATAAATCAACCGTAAGAATGTTTTTCCCATGTTCAAAATGTATTTTTTTCCTATCCTTGTCAGTGGAAAATATGGAACTATTTTTGCTGAAACCTAAAAAAATAATGCAGTTGGAGGCAGACACCCAGCATGGAACATGTCAGCCTAAATAGTTAGTTTGACAAAATTACAAGCAGGGTGTTGTGATGGAAAGTATGAGGCGACCTTTAGTAAAGATGTTGCTGTCAATGCTATCTATAATTGCCTATGTGACTCTTTACTTCAGGGGTGGGGCATCTAAGGCACAGTGGCTGGATGTGGCCCCTGGTTTGCCTGGATCCGGTCCCTCGAGACTCAGAGTTCCCTCCAGCAATGGGGAGCCCGCACTGGTGCTCCAGGCCCTCCCCCCCCACCATGGGGCTGGAGCACACAAAATCTACTAGCCTGGGCCTCCGTAGGTTCTGGTGGTGTGCAAAGGGAATGTGGGGAGTATCTTTCTCCTCCTCAGTCGGAGGCAACGTCAGTGAGGGTTTGGTTTTTCTTTTTTGCTTCTCACTTGTGTGCGGCCCAGTCAGTGGCCTCAACCCAAAAAAGGTTCCCCACCCCTGCTTTACTTGTTGTGCTATGCCAACCTGATATATTTACCGGCATGGTATTTTTGTAAGAAATGTTAATCTAGTAGATTCCCAAGATGGTCTGAAAAAATAAATGCAATTTTTTAATTTTAAAAGGTATGTTTTTGGACCTTCCTAATCTAGTGCAAAAGAAAATACTCTCTTACTATTGAAACCCCCCCAGTGAGAATATTTGAAAACCTGAAGGAAGACTGCAGGGTAAACTGTGCCTGAGAATCTGATCTCTTTAATCCCTCTTTGGAGCACCCCTGAGGTGACAGGCCTGGGTTCCTGCACCTCACTGTGGGTGGAAGCATGTCATCTAACTGCACTTGGATGGCAAGAGCACAGCCATGTTAATGACACAAACTCAATTTGGTTTTGATCCCTGTAATAGTTTTGCTTCAGAAGCCTGTGGCCATGCGTTTTCAGAGACAGAGGAACAGCATTTTCAAACCAAAGCATTGCTTATTCATTCCCCAAAGATACACAGCAGGTCGTGCAAAGAATACAAACAATAAGGCCCACATGCATGGATTTTATACCTTTTTAACTTTCCTTGCTAGCTACTGGTAAGAGTTCCCCTCAGCCCAGCTAATTCCATCTCTGACAAGGAGAAGCAGCCTGTCCTACCAATGCTGCAAAAACCCCTCTGTTCTTTCAATTTGTTTTTTGAAAGAACGCTATTGCAGTGTGGACCTAAGTGAAGTTTTTTGGGAAAATGGCCATTTTCCCGAAAAAAAACTCTGTAGCGTAGACATAGCCTGGGTTTCAGTCAGCTTTCACTGACACTCAGCTTCTGGACACTCACTTCACTGGTTCTTTCTTTTTCTAGCATCTTTGAGTTTTATGCTCTTCTTTGATCCTAGGCTCAGTCTTGGGAAGAGTAAACCACTCTAGCTTGGAGGAAGTCAGTGTCAGGGTATTCCTAATCGATGCCCTCTCTCTGTTGTTTCTTTAAGGAGCCTTATCTTTGCCATTACATTGTTTCCTGTGGGTTTCCTCACTTAAAGCCTCCTTTTTTATTTTTAACTCCTGGCAAGTTGAAATCATCAGATAACCTGAGAGTCATGTGATCTTTGCAGTAAATATTACATTTAACTCCCTCATTCTCTACAGCGGACAATACACATGAAGTAAATTTTGCCAATCTTATTTAAGTCACTTCAAAAATCAGAGTAGCTATTGAATTAGCCCTTTCTACTTCCAGACAAAGGCAACCACCCTAGGTTGCATGCTGTCTGGCTCCACAATCTGCAGCCACATCTCACTCAGCTTCTATTAGGATCTTTCTTTTTGGCAACAGAGAATGACATTTCTCTGCAAAGTACCACAGTGGCCATTTCTTTGGTTCCATCTGGGAATCTGTAGACTTCACTGGTAGTCTCATAAAGGTCCTGTTACTTCTCTAATTAGGAATTAAAGAGAGGTCATTTTAATATAACAAGCATAGGACCTAATACTTTCGAAACAATTGTTTCCATAAGGCATAAGTGTCCAATGAAATTATTAAATGAAAATTGAAAGTGATGAGAATGAGTCCCAACAATTGTTTTGACATGCATAGGAAAAAAATTCAAAAAAGATTTACGAGTTCCCCTTTTGTATTAGTTCTTCTTGGCAGAACGCAAAACTTCCCAAACATCTGGAAGAATGAGGTTAGCACAGACTGAATGGAAGAATTTAGAGATGTGTGAAGGGTTATTTTAACTAGTGGGAGATTATTCACAGAACTGGACATGCAAAATCCCCTGTGCATATGAACTAGAAAAGAGAGTAGTGAGAAAACAAAGACACGACTTTTATCGAAGGAACAAGGAACACAAACATTGCTTAATACAAGAGTTTTCCCCAAAATTTCAACTAATAGAAATCAACTTGGCACATCTATGAGATTAAGAAATTGAAATGTTTGCCTGATGAAATGGTGAGCCTCTCTTGCTTACTGCCTGGTGAATGCTGAAAAGTTATATCTGCATAGCTATATTGGTCAGGGTGTTCTGAGGGAAAAATCACACCCCTGAGGGCCATAGCTATCTAACATCCAGTGTGTTCCTGTGCTTACAGAAAAATAAAACCTTTGTCCGTTTAGACTGCTTCTGTAGTCTGTCTCTGTACTGTAGGGCTATGGTGGCATTGTCTCTTTCATGTAGACATATCCTTAGTAGCACAGAACATTGTGTGAAGGGGTAAACAGTCTGCACATCCTTAGTTTCTTCAAGTACAGGTAGTGTATTTACCAAGTGAAGGCTGCCTCTCTCATCCCATCCCCGTCATAGCTAAGACTACAGTGTTAATCTAATACATTTAAAATATCTAATATTTACCCCCTTTTGACATTCAAAACATGTAATCAGTAATAAACAACAAGCTTTGTATAATTTAATTCTCTGGAGTGCCTTATGTACTTCAGGGATTAGGTAAGGATTGCATGTAGTGAAGGGGAAAGTAATTGTGTGTTATCTTAGTTCACAAAGCACATCCTATCTATTTGAGACATCAGAATGAGAGACCACTCAGAGAAGCAGGTGCAGCTGTTCAGATTGCATTCCTGCAGGTTCTGATAGCTTCCTCAGGGTTGGCTCATTCTTGGTAAGCTGTCACAGTCACTTGGTGAGTCTCGATGCTTTATTGGAGCCACTCTTTCCTCCTTTAGACTAGAGAGAAAAATATATGCTGGTGCTTTTCTAAGCATTAGCTCTTCACGACGCCAAAAAGAGACCTCACCCTTGGTGAATTTTGCATTGTCCCTCTGTTTTCTTTCACGGTTTGATCAGCTGTGAAATAGCTAACTTAAACGGTAACATTGTTACCATTGGGTATTTGAATCCACATCCTGTTGATATAAAACAGGATTAGTTTGTAACACTTACAAAGCTATTGTTTTAGGCTCTCTGCAAACTCAGGCAGAAATTGCATTAGTTTGGATTTGGTTCAAACTTTGGAGCTTTCCTTTACAATCATACAGATAGAGGTTTTGTTCTTCTTTGAAAGCTGATGTTCTCGAGCACATGATTGCTGAGCCTCCAGCTAGCCAATTTTGCTCCTTAACCACTCCTCTGAACAGGTTAAAAGCTCACAGTTCAAATCTTTGAACACCATAGTGTGCACCCCCCATTCACCTCAGTGGGACTATACACTGCATTAAGTGCAATGCTTCACGGTCTGTGTTTGAAGGACTAGGGCCTACATTGAAAATAAGCAGGTGAGGCAGACGATAAAGCAGGAGCACGTGCAATGATAAAGAATGGTGAATGGGATATGAGAGAAGTGAGTGTATTTAGAATCTCCATGTATGTATGTGGAGAACTAGAATGCAAAACTGTTTGGCACTAATGTATAGCATGGGCTTACTGAAACAAAACCCATCCTTGAAAAGGGGTGTAGGTTGAAAATGTTTGTCTGACTAACCTTAAAAAAAACTTCATGCTTTATTTATGCAAATTCTACACCTTTCAAATATTGAATAAGAATGTCTTGCAATGAACAGGGCAGGGTTTCAGCCAGTTCCTTAGTGACATAAAATCCTTTGTCACTCATTGTCACCTACACCTGATTTATGCTACCTAATGAGAGCCAGCCACAATCTGGCCCTGTGATAGCAAATTATATAACAATAAAAATCTCTTCCAAATATCATAAGACTTTTTTTAGAGAATGTGATCAGCATAAACCAATCACGTGGGACCAGATCATAAATAAGTGCTTGAGGCTAAGTAATAGGCATCTGTGAAGGAAAAAAGTAAAATCCATCAAGCACAATATTGCACAATTCAAATGCATAACACTTCTGAACTGAACCCGTGTACAAAAACCCTGCAACGGCTACTCATGGCTCTAGCCAATACAACACTTTCATTTTGGTGACCTAGGATGCTTGAGACAGACTAGCCATCTAGGTGGCTAGAGTACTGTCTGGGATGTGAGAAAACCATGTTAGCGTCCCTCCTCTGTTTGAATCACAGCAAAGCTCTTCATCTCAGATCCCTCGCAAATCAGAGCAGGAATGTGAAAACTGTCTTCCACTTCTCAGGCCAGCGCCCTACCAAGTTTGCAAAAACAAATGTTGAAACCTTGAAGGTTGCTGTGAAATGGAATGGTCCTCCAAGTCCACTCTGCCCAACTCCCATGTGTGCCTTTTGCACAACAATGCAGCATCTAGCACTGGTGGTCTCTGAGCAGTCTGAGGGGTTTGGAATTTGCTCTTTCCCTTGGCCTGCCAGACTCAGACGTGACAGTGTTCAGGTGAACATCCTCCTCACACTTCTCTCCCCTCCCCCTACTCTACTGCTGAGGAGTGACTGGGATGAAGTGGATGCATTTATGGGCAGTCCTTTGCTTGCTGTCTGTGGCTTTTCATTTATAGGATTAGGTGCTCAGAGCACTGACTGGGTGTTTAACCCAGAAATGTAAATAAATACAGTATTACCTGTGTGGGGAAATACTGCCTGCAGGGAGCTGGGCACCGGTGGTCCTACTATTTATAGTGTATCAGCACTTTTCCTTACCCTTGAATACCTAGCTGTGTGTTGCACATGCTTACTTACCTGTAAAAATGTGTTTGAAACCCAAAGGCTTCATCTTACTCTGTCAAGTGGGGGAGTAGGCTCTCCCTCCCTCAGTCCACTTAATTGGCTGGGTAAAAAGTACCTGGTCTTGGGGCTGGTTCTGTGGAAGAGCAGAGCAACCTCCCACCCCTACAGAGAGCCCATGTTCTCTGGATAAAATCAACCAATGAGAAAATGGGTAGAGCTTTGACTCTGACCCTACCCACCTACCCCAAGACTCACTGGCCAGGCACAAGGAGGGGAGTATTCTGTGGGGCTTGCCCTCCCCCTTCCCCTGGAGGAAGGGAGGAATTGTGCCTCCAAGGATGACTGAAGTACAGTATTTCCTGGGATATACTGGAGTAGTGCAGTGCATGGGCCATGCTGCTCAGGGCTGGCCTTAAACTAAGGCCTGATCTAGCCTGAGGGAAATGTTTTCAAAATGTTCAGCTTTTTGCATTCTCCAGAAGAGGCCTGACGAAATGACTGAGCAGTAAAATGCCACACCAAAATTTATTATGCTTTAGCTCTGTCCTTGAAAATAACCAGGCAGAAGGGGTGTGTGTGTGTGTGTGTTGGGGGCGGGGGGAGTAAGGGGAAGAGGGAGGAGGGAGGGTTGAGCAATGAGTTAAGATTTTAATTGCTTTATTTACATTTATTACATTTTGAGTTTGTAAATATTTTCTCCATGTTAATTTCACCAACACGTGGTATTATATCACTTATTCCTGGTGTCACTTGAGTGGCCCTGTGTGTGACGGTATGTTTGTGGTGTTTGCTGTTAGGGTGGAACTTGAAAAAGTCTGACCTGGGGACATTGTACAATTATAAGTTGTGTTAGTAGTTCGTTCATAGTGGGTGCGATGAAGCCCTAGCTGGTCTTCCCCTTGTGGATGGTCACTGCATAGATGACTATGCGGGACCAAACCCTGTAGATCTCAGGGACTTTTAAGCTTACTGTGTTAGAGCAGTGTTCATATAATTTCTCTTCAGCTGACATTTCAGGCACATTCCTGGGGTAGGGGTACAGGCAATGGGAACTGAAGTCTGCACTATTGTTTCACCCTTTGGGGTCTTCCTGTCAATTGAAGCAACTAATACACAGATTTTGCAAAGGCACTTCTAAACCACACACACATTTTACTTGTAGTCATAAGAAATGTACAGATCTATGGAAAAAATAACACCTGGATGTAAGACCCTGCCTCAATTTCCTCATACTACTTAAGCCCTTTGGGTCTTAGTGTTTTTTCCAGGGAGTCCAAGGCTTCTTCTGCACCCTCTCTTTTACTGCCCAGTCTTATTTTCTAGTTCTGTTCTGCACTGTCTTGCTGGTGAGAAACTCTTTTAACAGAGAGTCTAACATCTTTTGTTTCTCTTCTCATTCTTCCCTTGGGGTTTTCCCATTCTGTCATAATCAGTTTGCAAAGGCCTTCTGCCTTCTCTAAGTTGTTATGATAGATCAGAATCATTAGCGCATCAAGAGATTTTTGGCTAGCAGTTTCCCCTCAGACTGGGAAAAATGGCAATTGGATGTGCTAACATATTTTTTTAGGGAGGCAATAACTATCAATGATTAATTTCCCCCAAATTATAGAGATCTCCCATGTTGTTTTCAGGATGTTATGGCTTTGTAGATCTCAACATCATACGTGCACATGTTGTTCATATTAAATTTTAAGCTTAACATTTATGATTACTGCAAAAAAGTAAAGAATGGCTCTGTACATTAAAGGGAACATTGATATTCCTGTCTCCATAGATAACAATTGTTTGGGGAGAGAGCTCAGAGACTATTACAACTGTGTTTGGAGGATAGATGTGTGAATATGTATCTTGATACAACATACAGCTTGTGTTATTCCCAAACAAGATGTAGACAGTCTCCATTTTTTATCACTGGAAAGCAACACTATGCAGTTTACAGACATGATTAGAAGGAGAAATTGGTGCTCCTTGACAGTAAATGTTCCTGAGGAATATGGGAAAAGTCAGCACTTATCTTTAGGCCAAATCCTGGGGCTCATTACTGAGACAAATTCTGACTCCCTCTCTTACCTTAGCCCATATAGTGGGTTGCCCTTAGACATGAGCTGCCAAAAGCATAGTCAAGGAGTGATGTGACTTTAAACAAGAATTATGGGACATCCGATGCCAGGAAGCGAGTTGGAAGCTGAAGTCATAATGGGTATTGCTGTTGGCTATGATGAGTCAGCGGAAAAGTCAGCATCTTAGCAAACCCCTGCGGTGTACCCAAAACAGTCTTGATTCTTATGACCTTTTTTCTATGAACATTGAAGGGGAATAAAATAAAATACATGAACAGCTGAGCACTAACATAGGTGAGCTATACCAAAAGTGCATGACTATACTGTGATTACAGGCTGCAACTGCTGCTCATGTAGATATAAATGACATCTTGTTAGCTTGGGTATCAGAGCAATGAAACGGTGGCAGTATTAGCCAGCCTCACAAGCCATTACACAAGCTTCTGGGTGGCCTTGTACAGCTCGCTGCTGCAGCTTTGCTGCTCCAGTAACTGAGTTAGGAAGATTAAAATTACCTCAGATATGTCTACATGAGCTGTAGCTGCATTCTGAGATTGCAGCGTATGCAGAGTATGAACGAGTGATAGCAGAACCTCAAAGTTCAGAGTTTTTGCTTGTCTGGACTATATCCAGACAGGTAACATGGCCTTCTGCCCCAATCCTCTCCTCTAAACACACAGCCAGCAGTTTAGAACTCCAGGCAGGAAAAAGATTGAAACCCCCACAAGACTTTGAGGTGGCTTCCATTTTTGTAGGGTTGAAAATGCACCCAATCTTAGTGAAATGTTACCAGAAATCATATTCTTTAAATGAAATTGATTTTTTTAATAAAAAAAGTGACTGATGGTAAAGACATTATCAAAACTCTCCATTTTTCATTGACAGCTTTTTGTGAAATGTCATGCTTTATAAACATTGTCTATTTCCAATGTAAATTGTTTACTACAGAAAGGTTTTCAACCCCCTTACTGCTGTTGTCTATTTCCACTGGAAGGCCCACCCATCTGTGTTCATGTTCTAACCATATCTCTTCTGCGGGCTGCCAAGCCCTCTGAAATCCCGATGGCTTGCTCATGGAACACTAGACAGCCCATCTGCCATGCTGCAGTAGGAAGCAGTAACCCACAGCTTTTTTTTCCTGATTTAAACAGAGAAACTTTATAAACTGCCACTGTGCCTTGGAGGAAACCATACAAAATGGCTCATCCTTTTGAACCAGAATTGTTAGCATGTGACTTTAGTGATCAATCACAGCTAATCAAGAATACAATTTGAGAAAGTAACATGGAAAATTGTTACAGAGCATGTGTCTGCCCAACCCTGTAGTCCAGACTACAGCAGTGTTAACTGCAATATGCTGTAGACAGCTGCATTGTAATTACCCTGTGTAGTCCTTGCTAGTGTAAACCACCCTGTGTAGTCATTGCTAGTGTAAACTAAAAGGTATCCCATTTGTGTTAATGTAGTCCTATGTTAACATGAACTACACATCTTTTCATGTGTATTAGCATGATCTAAATGGGGCAGCTACAGTGTAATACTTTAAAACCTGCTGCGGTACACACTGCTTTCGTTTGCACTGCAAAGCGGTGTAGAAAAGCCCTGAGTCTTAAATATTCTTCATAGTCAAACTGTAGTTCAGTTTTTTGTTGAAGAAATTTTGTACATTAGTAAAAATGTTTTTCCTTCTCAGGTCCTTTGAATCTCAAAGTGGATAGTCTCAATGAACAAGTTATGAATACGTACTGTTAGAGCTTGTTGAAAACGTTTCAACAGGTTTTCAATTGGAAAAATGCTGATTTCATGAAATGTAAATATTTTGTGGAACTATCAATTTTCAATGCAAAACACTTGGTTTCAATTGTAATATTTCAGTGCTGGGTTTATAAAACATAATATACATTGAAAAGCTTTGTCTTTGTCAAAATGAAATTGTGCAGAAATTTTGTTTCATGGGAAATTTCAATGTTTTGTTCTGATTTCGGGCAAAAATAAATTCCCAAGGTGTCAAAACTTCCCATGGAATTAAAATTCTGAGTTTTGGCTAGCTCTATTTAGTATTTATTTCGCATGTAACAAATTCAAAGGACTGTACAGGCATTATTAAATTCTCAGATGGGCCTTTAGAGACCTAGGATATTTATATGTGACATGAAGAAATGTAGAGCAAGGTGTCATTTGTAGAGTGGCTGCATTTGTCAATGCTATTTCAATTTTCATTTTGCCCTAGTGGCCTTAGGCAGATGTTGACTAGAATGGAGGTTTAGGAGGGATATCTGTAAGATTAAGCACTCCAGGGATCTGGAAGCATTAAGACTCTATGGATATAGTCTGAGGGGAATGAATCAGACCATTTCAGCATGATCTTGGTAAAGTAGTGTGCTGTTTCTTCTAACAAATTAAAATTAGTTAGCAGTGTACACACATACTCACAAACCACTCAATGTAGTGTAAAAGTAAAGACTTCACTCAGTTTACGCGGCTAAACAGACAGTTTTATTGGCCAATAAAAGCAAAGTGAGCCAAACGTGGTCCAAGCAGAGCCGGGCCCAGTGAGGCTGCTTAATAAAAGAAATCCTAGTATTTTATACCCTTAACCAAACAAGTCTGATGTCAGGGCAAGAAATCAAAGCGAACTTCAAAGAGGAATTATTATTAGTAAAGAAAGAAACAGGTTGTTTTAGGGAGTTTGAGCTACAGCTCAAAATAGTTCATTAACACATTCCAACAGCGCATCCTTCTGGCCTCTCCCACCTCGGTGAAGGCCAGTTCACTCTCTAGTATATGTGCAGACACAAGAAACTGAAATGGCTTTTGTTATACAGAATGGCTTCTAGTTAAATATGAAATGGCTTCTACAACTCCCCCTTTTTAGCCTTTTAAAGGCTAACTTTGAAACCATTTTACACCTCCATTTCCATCAAAGCATTTATGTACATCTCTTGTTCCTTTCTTGCTCATCATATTTTAACATCATTACTTCCACATTCTCTTTAGTAAGGGTCTGTCTTGTGTTTTTCAGAATACAAGAAATGCAGCATTTGATTAACAAGAAACAAAAATAAACACAAAAGAATATAGCCAATACTAAAACTACACCTTGCAGAATTCAAGTTCCCACATGTCGAAACCAGCCTCCCAACCAACCCCAGAGGGTCCAGTCTTCCTCCCGCCTTAGGCTTTCCACAGTTCTTTCAATCTCTGAGGCATCTTCCTCCACTTCCTTGCTGGTGTCAGTGATATACACACAGCATTCTTTTCCCACTAAGGCACAAACCCCGCCCTTACTAGCTAGGACGTAGTCTAGGGCCATCCGGTTTTGGCTTTTTCCCACCCTGGCTCCTGAACCATTACATGTCCAGCAATACTCTCCAATTGGGGTCAGGGCTAGGTGGATATACCCTGGGCTAGTAAACCCTTTATCCTGCCAAGTATCATTTGGCTTCAACTCACTAAACAATGGGCCATTCATTTGAGTTTTGTTCAGTGGGACTGGAATCATTGGGATGCCTCCTTCTGAATGTACAGGACTGTGAGCACATATCCAGCAACCTGTGGAATTAAATTCTTGGGAAACTTGGTTCATTAAAAGCATAAATACATTTGAACCATATAGGTTATAACTATTAGGTATTAAAAACAAGATTAAGCATAGGCTCAACATGAATTGTTAGTCCAGCCTCATGCTGGCTGTTCTTCAGGACTTCGTAGATTGCTTCACCTATCGCTGGCAGGTCCTTCTGGGTCGCAGCTGGTACCTTGGCCTCGGTCTCTCAGGATCGTCTGCTTCTGGGCCTGGATTGCCGGTACCAAGCCTGCACTGATCCTCATCTACTTCTGGACCTGGGTTTTTGGTACCAGGTCTGCGGTGATTCCCGTCTGCTTCTGGACCTGGGTCTCTGGTACCAGGTCTGCGGTGCTCCTTGTTGGGGCCAACCTCTGTAGGGGCTGGAACCGGTTTGCAGTGGGACGCGTGAATCCAGGTGGGCAATCCCTCGCACTTTACAGCAGTATGGGTGGTCAGAAGGACTTGGTAGGGACCCTTCCACCTGGGTTCCAGGGCAGTCTTCCGCTGGTGAACTTTCACGCAAACCCAGTCTCCTGGCTGTAGTTTATGGCACGGCTCAGTCGGGGCTTCCTGGAAGGAGTCCTTAACCTGTGAATGATAAGACTGTACACACCTCATAAGTTCCTGACAATACTTGACTATGCTTCCTTTAACAAGTGTGGCATCAGCCAAGTCAATGTCTGGGCTGCTTAATAGTCTCATAGGTCGGCCACATGCAATCTCATGTGGACTGAGTCCAGTTTTCCGATTTGGAGTGGCTCTCATGCTCATTAGGGCAATCGGGAGTGCTTCTACCCATGTTAAGCCAGAGTTCTCACATATCTTAGCAAGTTTGTTCTTTAAAATCCCGTTACGTCTCTCTACTGCTCCTGCGCTCTCCGGGTGTCGCGGGCAGTGCAGTGCTTGTCTGATAGAGTAGTACTTTGCCAGTTTTTGAACAATTTGTCCAGTAAAGTGGGTACCTCTATCACTGGAGATAACCAAGGGTATTCCCCATGATGGGATGTAATGATTTAGAAGTTTCTTAGCTACTGTGATGGCATCCGCTTTCCTGCAGGGTAGCTTCTACCCATCCGAAAACAAGCAAACAATAACCAGTACATATTCAAAGGATTGACATTTAGGCAATTGAATAAAGTCTATTTGTAAATTTAGAAATGGTCTCAAAGGCGGAGGTCTGGTTGCCGGAACTGTCTTCACAGGTTTACCCACATAGTGGGCTTGGCAGACAGGGCAAGCCAGACAGTAATCTTTGGCTGCTTGGGAGAATTTAGGAGCAAACCAATTTTGCCTTAGGATAGCCACCATCCCCCCTTTGCCAACGTGCGACAATCCATGGAGCAGGAGGCAAGGTGAGGTAACAAGACCACTGGGGCAACAATGCGGCCGTCAGAGCTGCACCACAAGTGGTCTGGGTGCAGGTGCACCCTGCCAGTCTCCACTCCTGCTTTTCCGATTCTGGGGCTTGGTCCTGCAGGAGGGCCAGTTCTGACAGAGATGGCATAGGAGCTGGCGGCGGTAGGAGAGAAGGGTACAATGCTTCAGCCCGAGGAGGACATAGGGCGGCTGCCTTAGCAGCCCGATCGGCCATGTCATTTCCTAATGCAACTTCATTGGAGGAAGAGGAATGGGCTTCACATTTAACAATAGCAAGAGCCGAAGGTAAAAGAACTGCATCAAGTAAAGCAGCTACATACGGTCCATTCTTTATAGAGTGGCCAGAGGAAGTAAGGAAACCTTGCTGCTTCCAGAGTGTACCAAAATCATGAACTACGCCAAAAGCATACCGGGAGTCAGTGTAGATAGTAGCAGATGCTCCTGCAGCAATATGACAAGCCCTTGTGAGAGCCATTAATTCCGCTACCTGTGCAGAAGAAACAGCAGGTAGAGGGGCAGATTCTACTACATCCCGGTCGGTACAAACTGCATACCCTGCTACTAAAACTTCACTAGAATTATAAAAGCAAAAAACCATCTGTGTAAAGCACAAAGTTAAGATTATTCAAGGTACTTAAATTAGTCTTTCATTAAAACAACAATATTGTACACACAACAATGTTTGAAATACATATATCACAATTAAGACACACAAGACAAATCTGGACAGAACACAGAACACAAACTTATTATGTCATGACACAGAACCATGGTTTTTTTTTTTCTTCAGTTAATTGTCAGCTGATATTAGCGCTTTTTGATGATCTGAAAGACAAAGAAAACATTTCTACCCGCATTGGGGTGCCCCATTATAACTTAAAATACTGCCTAAGATCTGCTAGGGGAACCGGTTACAGCTAGTTCCGTGGGCGAGTGAGCTGCAACTTTCCGAGAACAAGGGTGCTTCATCGGTACTCGTGACCTTCCACTCCCTTGAATTACCTCAGAGTTGCTAGCCCTCCCCAACAGTGGCATGCCTCAGTTTCCCTCTTGTACTGCAGACCAAGTGTTTAATGTGTGAAGCTTCAAACTATTCACGGCTTTACTGAGAGGCTTTACTGTTATAGACATTCTCCTTACTACTAGGTGTTGCCAATTACCATTCCAGCAATTAAAAAGGTTTTCAGTTCCTGAAAAAGAATCACATGCAATGTTACAAGCTTACTTATGGGGGACAGTGCCCCCCCTTCCAGAACAGACAGGCAGTTTGCAGACACACACAACCTTGGATCTGAAAGCAAGCCAAAAGTGCTATCAGCTCAGCCTTGAACAGAAACACCATGAAGTTTCTGGACTTGGGTTTTTAAAACAATAATTAGTTTCCTTGGAAGACACATTTAACCCTTAGGGTGCAGGTTTTACAAATTTACAGTGTATAGATTCTATTCTTTTATGCAGTTAACCAATTAAGTTTCAGTAGAATTCCTTATTTTCCTTTTAATAGATTCAACAAAGTATCTGTAGCCAAATGTTTAAACTTGATTGTTTCTTTGCTTAGATGATTAAAAGAGGCTGCAAGAAACAAGGAGTAATTTTTAAAGCAGTTTCTTTTTTCCTTACACATTACAATATTGCTTAATTTTTTTCTTCCTTAGGATTTGGAGGAACACTTCCCTTAAACTGTTAAACTTATTTTAAACTTGGTGTTTTGCTTTGGATCGGGCAAGTTTGTTACAGGAGCCCGTGTTTTCAAAGGGAAGAGCTAATTCCTTTCAGTTATTTTTCGTGTTTCCTCTCTATCTGTGTATGTGTTATAAAGAGGGGGTAGAGGGGTGATGTTGTGCCGAATTTCCCCCCCAAGCTTGGTTGATATGGGTGTGCCAACTGAGAAATCTCCCCCCCCCCACACTTCTTGTGCCTTATTTTGGCACAGAGACGCTGCAGCAAGTTTGTAAGTTACCTATCTTACTGCAGGGCGGATTTTTTGCTTTTCTGAGCTTCACTTTCATCCCTCAGGGCTTTAATTTTTCCTCTTTTCCAATTTGTTAAATGCTTACAGGTCTTTGGACCATTATGCACGTACATGTAGTACACAGGAGTGCCTTTCGGCAGTGTGGGGGGATGTTTAGACTAACCCCCCACCTAAACTAACTTTACACACTCCAAAGAAAGAGTCTGCTGGGTCTAGAGTGTCAGACCTTAGCAGCTCATGAAATAAGGGGAGTCATCACTCCCTCACATATCCACTGAGTCTCGAGGTTCAGCTGACCCCCCCCTCCTTTGCGTTCAGAGCTCCCTCGTGGGAGAGCCCTGGTGCAGCTGGGATCAGCTCAAGTTTCAGACCTATACAGCGGCATTCATACTTCACTCATTTCATTCATACTCATCATTTTCCACACACAATTTTTTTTCTCCTTTTCACATTTTTCCTACAGTTTCCACATTTAGATGCATCTTTCTTTACTGTCCAGTTCCATGGGTTTCTATTAAGTGGCGCTGCCCTAAGACACCCGGCACTTAATATCAGACTTCATTAGGATCCTATACCAGAAGGCACTTATCATAAAGGCAGTGGAATTCCTGTAGACTGACCTACCCCATTTTCTGCGCGCGCTTAAAAGATTCTGTAAGACACCGAACCAAAGTCCGCCTGCTTACACTATTTTCTTCTGCGAGTCACCGAATCAGAATCCGCCTGCTCGCTCTGCAAGTCACCGAATCAAGAATTCACCTGCTCACACTGATTCCCCCCCCCCTTTTTCTTGTGAGACGCTGGACCAAAATCCACCTGCTCACAGGGGTTTCCGGCACCCACCCCAGCCCGACAGAACACCACGTCCTGGCGCCTGGAGACAGCCTGACAGAATGGGGAAATACTATGGCCTGGGGTTAGCCTCAGAGGTCAGTACTACGTTCACAAATAACAGAAAGAGAGTCAACAAAGCTTTCCCACAGTTTCGTGTGCCGAGAGAGTGTAATGGCACCACACCAGCTTTTAGCGTCCAAACACAGAGGGTCCAGCGCATGGCTGTCTCACTAGAGACACCGGTGTGCCCTTTTGGAACTGTGACACATAAGACAGGCCTAATAGACAAAGACAGACACAGACAGACAAAATGTTAGCCGCTCCACAAAATTGGATTCCGTAGCTCCCCTTACCCCAATGGCCCGGCCGTCACTCCAAATCCTAACCCCTCATTAGGAGATTTCGTAACAGGTATCCCCTTACCTTTTATTATTGAGCGCTCTGAGAGGTTTGGAAGTGGAGTGCCGGTCCGTCCATATGGGCAAGTGGCGCGTTAGGAATCTCGGTGGAACCTCCAAATTGTAGAAGTAAAGACTTCACTCAGTTTACACGGCTAAACAGACAGTTTTATTGGCCAATAAAAGCAAAGTGAGCCAAACGTGGTCCAAGCAGAGCCGGGCCCAGTGAGGCTGCTTAATAAAAGAAATCCTAGTATTTTATACCCTTAACCAAACAAGTCTGACGTCAGGGCAAGAAATCAAAGCGAACTTCAAAGAGGAATTATTATCAGTAAAGAAAGAAACAGGTTGTTTTAGGGAGTTTGAGCTACAGCTCAAAATAGTTCATTAACACATTCCAACAGCGCATCCTTCTGGCCTCTCCCCACCTCGGTGAAGGCCAGTTCACTCCCTCTAGTATATGTGCAGACACAAGAAACTGAAATGGCTTTTGTTATACAGAATGGCTTCTAGTTAAATATGAAATGGCTTCTACAGTAGTTTGTAGCATTGAAATATACTTGGGCGCTGTGAACTGTACATGGTAGAAGATGGCAAGGAGAGATCAGTTGCTTTTGCCTCTAGAACGTTAGCCAGCAATGAAAAGAATTGTTTGCATTTAAAGAGGATCTGTTCACAGTTCCTGGGTTATGAACATGTCAAAAGTATCGCTGTGGTTAAATTGATTTTATGGACCAGCCATAAAATGGTGACTATTTTACTCTATTTATATCCATATTTGATGTACTGAGTAATGACTAATATTGTAATCTCTTTACCAACGGTATGGAATGCCTGCAGAACATGCTCATGCTCATGGTTTAATCAAAGTTACCATATAAAGATTAGAAGAGTTCCACAGAAGTATGGGATATTTTCTTTTGCTTACATATTGGTGAGCCATCTTTCCCCTCCAAAGATTGCTGAGGGGAATCAGAAAAGTCTTCTGCTATCCAGAATGTGGGAATACAGGAGGAGGGCCTAACAAATATGGTCAGAGGTGGCTTTCAGTCTTCTCTAATAAAAGATCTGCTGCCAACTTAACCAGGCTACTTAGTTTGAGCACTGTAGTGCTAACACATTTATTAGAGGATCTATACAGGGAAGAACACTCGGCAGTGTGTTACATGGAGGTCTTAGTGCAAAACCAGGCCTGCTGATGGAGTGGGAGGGCAAAGAGGCCAATTGCCCCAGGCACTGGACATGCAAAGGGGCATAGAGCTCCCAGCTGTCATCACAGCTACTGTGGCGACAACAGCAGCAGCCGGAGTACTGCTTTGTGTGGTTCTGAGGGCTGGAGGGCTGAGAGCTGGGTGGCACTAAGGGATGATTGGGCCATGCCCCTTCTGCCCTTGGCCGTAACCCTTCCAGGGGTGTGGAGCTGCCCCCCCCTTAATGCCTTTCCCCCACATATGTTGGCCCTGTCATGCAAAAGTATTTCTTGTGACCAAGAGTTGATAAAGATCATTGATCAGAAAGTACAGTGCTAAAGAGCTGATAGCCTGTTAAAGAACATGTCCTTCCCCATCCATGGGAAAGTATGATTCAAGGACATTAATATGTTTCCATTGACATTTCTGAAATAGGGCCATACTCTCTTATGGCACTAATGGTCTTCCAAAGTGGCTAGAAGTGATTTTTGTATCCATGTGATGGGGTGTTTACCCTACATTGGCATAAAAGAGGTTAATAGAGCCCCAAGGAGGATGAATGGGAAGCAGCCAGAGAGGCTGAGAGGAGCAGCCAATCATAGCTCAGCAGGCTCGCATAAAAAAGGGCTGCAGAACCAGAGGTAGTTGGTTGCTGCCTGGAGCAAAAGGAGGCAGAACTGGGTTCCTAGCTGGTGAATGGTAGCAAGCACCTTGAACAGAGCAGCTGTTGGCAGGATTGGGGGAGTGAGAGGAAGCACCTGGCTTTCTTCTGGGCCTGGCATTCTGAGTGCCTTGAAGTAAGGGTGAAGAAGGTGCTGGGGCCATGGGAAAGTAGCCAAGGGAAACAACAGTAGTGTTGAGAGAAGTTGGAGACACAGCAGGAGGCTGCTATTTACAGGCTCCTCAGGTTGGGACCCAGGGTGGTGGTGGTGGTGGTGGGGTTCTCCCCACTTTCCCCTGGGGAAATGGCGTAATTATTGGACTGAGACACTGACTCCCAGAAAGGAGAAACACAGAGCACAGCCAAGCCGGCAGGGCTGAGTCAGAAACAAGGACACTACCTTTCCTGAAGCAGAGAGTCTGCAGGAGGAATTAAAGACAGAGTGACAGTGTACAGACCACAGAGGAGAGAGTGGGCCTCATGCTAATCCTCAGAGTGACTAGCAGGAGGCACCAATCTGGTGGTGAGAGCAGACTTGATGGTCCATGACAACCATCACAAAAATTGAAGAAGCATTATCGAGTTTATTGTCTTTCTATGGATTGCCTGAGGAAATGGATTCCTTATTGCAGAAAAATACCAAATATCTCACAGGATTAAACATATGCTATTGTCACCACACCTTCCTCCATGGAAATAGAGATGGGGAGAAATCGTTATGGACGTTGAAAGTGTTGAGCAGCGTAGTGGTGTTGTAGTCCGCTCCAGCAGGGAGAGGGTTACAGACAAGCCAAAGGAGGCTTGTTTGACCCTGGCCAATCAGGGACGGAAAGCAGACAGCCAATTAGGGCCAGGCTAGTCCCTATAAAAGACTATAAGGGCTGAGAGGAGCTCAGACTCTTGCTCCAGGTGTGGAGCAGGAAGGACCTGGCTGCCTGGGAAGCTACAGGAGGTACCTGAGGCAGGAGCTAGGTGGCAACTGGCAGTGGGTCACTGAAGTAAGGTCGGTATAGAGGATTGGGGTTCCCTGGGAGGGAAGGACCCCAAAATGTAGCAGCACTGCTGTGGGGAAGTACTGCGAGGAAAGGGCACCGTGGGCCTGGAGGGACACGGGCCTGAACCAGCGCAGAAGAAGATGGGTAGCTGAGGGTGAGACACCAGCTAGCAGAAGATGCTCCAAGGCTGAAGATGAGCTAATTCCTGAGGAGACCAGCAGGAGGCACGGCATCTGTGAATCAACCCAACTACAAGCAGGGTCAGATGAAATTATCCTTGCAGCTTGGCAATCCTATTTATTTAGGCAACAATGTAGCTTATGTACTGCCACTGGATGCTCATCCTTTCTGATCTATTCTTGAAACAAGGATTAAAAGATAATTTTACTCTTTTTGAACCTGGCTTGCCACAAACCAGAGTAAACAAAAGAGTAAAACACAAAGGTCTGCATGTCAAAACTCATGCTAAACTCCTGGAAGTAAAAACCAGTGACAAAAGGCATATTCGAGTCATAGAAGAAGGGAAAATGGCAATTTGGAATCATTGTAAAGGATGGATCTTTCAGTGTACTTAATTCAGATTGGTTTTGGAATATTTAGCATACATATTGACCACAGTTGCAGAGATAGGGCATAGGGTTGGAGACACGCTTAGATAGGTATGATCTTGGCTAATTAGAACGGTGGCCTTAGGTCAAAGCTAATACCTTGAATTCCCCTTGGAAACCAATGAGCAAATGCAAGAGGACCAGTGTTTTATATGGATGCAGTTAGCACAGCATGCTGAATTCTACACCAACCTCAGTTTCTAGACAGATTGAAGATGTACCCCATGTATAGTACATGGCAATCATTTAATTTCTTGGTGGCGACGGCACAGAGGACAACAGGAAGATCTGCACCTGAAAGAGACAGCCGCAATCTCTCAGGCATACATAAATGAAAAACAAACTAGCTGTCTTAATTGCTGCTCCTCGATCTTCTAGTCACAGCTGGAAAACTAACCAGATACCTAGACTGTACATGCCAACAACTAAGGTAGATGGACACTCCCAATCAAAGGAGCAGATATTATCTTCACTGTATCTTCTCAGTCAACCCACCAACCTCAACCTAGTCCTGCTGAAAGCTGGCTGAAGCTCTGTCGTATTTCTGCCCTGTCTCAGCCACGGACCAGTGATGATGCAATTGGCTGGTTTTGCTCATTGGACCTGATAATTTATGGAGCTGGCTGTCGCCATTACAATAATGAGTACATTGCAAAGTATGTTTCTGCACTAATGCTCCCAATAGCACCCCTTAATCACTAGAAAACCTTATCTGACCATGCCCTCAGAAAGGAGGAACAATTGCTCAACATTCCACTGAATGCTGAACAAGAAGAGAATGGATCCAACCAAGAGAAGCTCTGTTCATCTCCACTGTGGTCTGCAGAGAAGAGAGACATACCTTCATATGAACCACTGGAGGCCGATAGGCTTAATAATACATGCATGGTTTTCATACATTGCTAGAAGATTATTAACTAATGTAACCAGTGTGCACTCTGTGCTCCAGTTGGGTTGGTACCAGACTGGTACAGGTCAATGAGATACTTAGAGTTGTCTTGACTAAAATATACATCTCAAAAAAATGACATCATTAACAATTTCACTGCTGATCATTTGGGCAGAAACAACAAGCTACAGTAATATGCTATCTCAAAGTCTCAAACTGTCTATCATTCCTCTGCATGTTTTCAGAGACCCAACAGACCCTGTCTATTTGCCAAAAGTGCCCCTCCCTCCACGAAAAATTTCACAGTACAGCTAAGAAATCAGTCACATGTTGAAAATGTGTGTGGAAACATACAATGAACTTAATTTCAAAATAAGAAACTCAGGGGCTGCTGTATTGATTTGAATTTTTCAAATCCTTTTTAATTCATTTAAAATCTACACAACTTTTTTTTTAATGAAGTTGCTATAGGAAATTGTCTGTTGGATGACGCTACCCACAACTCTTAGCAGGAAATTGAGTTTGTCTCAGTTGGGTGGGGAGCCCATGATGGAGTATTAGCAGCAAACCGCCAAGATCTCTTTTTCCATAATAGGGTTGGGAAAGAAAAAGCACATTCCAACATGTGTATAACATACCATACCCTCCTGTGGCAGCTGGTATTGAGGTTAATGCTCTCCTAAAGCTGCAGTAACTCTTGCACTCTCTGAGAAGAGAGTGAGGAGAGAGTCAGAGATCTGCAGAGTGCTGCTTGCATAGATGGGACCTCATTTACTTGTGGTTCCCCCTCTCCCCGGTAGTTCCACACCCTGCTGCTGCCACCATGTGAGAGCAGTGGGTAATGCAATGGAGTTATCTCTGTTCTCTGACTTAGGTGCTGGTGCTACCACAACAGAAAAAATAATCCCCTCCAGGACCCATTTCACAGAGTCAGGCTGGGTTTGCTTGACCCAGTATGTAGTAGATTTATTACTATTTGTACTTAAGGAGTTTATGTACTTTTAAGTCTATGAATAGTGATCCCCAAATTTGGTTCCTATTCGTATGTACTTCTCTAATGTTTTTGCGTCTGCTTCTTCCCCACTCCAGTTTATAATTAATTCTTTTCTTTTTAAATAGATATTGCAGTCCCTTCTCACTATTTGGATACAAATGAGGACAGCCAACATTTTTTGGCTTAGCAGTGTCTGGGATAGTTAAACAGTCTTGGAATGCTATTTCAGTCTCTGTCCAATATGCTTAGTCCTCTTTCCTTTGCACTCCAAGAGCTTCCTTGGCATGCATTATGCCACAGGCTGGATTTTATGGACAAGTGGCATAGAAGCTGGCTGTCCAGTGTAACTGGATGTCTGGGAGAGAGAGGGAGGAAATATATGCATAGATGGGACCTCATAATTCAAAATCATAATTCAAAGTCGAGAAGTCATAATTCAAAATGATCTGGACAAATTGGAGAAATGGTCTGAGGTAAACAGGATGAAGTTTAATAAAGACAAATGTAAAGTGCTCCACTTAGGAAGGAACAATCAGTTTCACACACACAGAATGGGAAGCGACTGTCTAGGAAGGAGTATGGCAGAAAGGGATCTAGGGGTTATAGTGGACCACAAGCTGAATATGAGTCAGCAGTGTGATGCTGTTGCAAAAAAAGCAAACATGATTCTGGGATGCATTAACAGGTGTGTTGTGAGCAAGACACGAGAAGTCATTCTTCCGCTCTACTCTGCACTGGTTAGGCCTCAGTTGGAGTATTGTGTCCAGTTCTGGGCACCACATTTCAACAAAGATGTGGAGAAATTGGAGAAGGTCCAGAGAAGAGCAACAAGAATGATTAAAGGTCTAGAGAACATGACCTATGAAGGAAGGCTGAAAGAATTGGGTTTGTTTTGTTTAGAAAAGAGAAGACTGAGGGGGGACATGATAGTCGTTTTGAGGTATCTAAAAGGGTGTCATAAGGAGGACGGAGAAAATTTGTTCATCTTGGCCTCTGAGGATAGAACAAGAAGCAATGAGCTTAAACTGCAGCAAGGGAGGTTTAGGTTGGACATTAGGAAAAAGTTCCTAACTGTCAGGGTAGTCAAACACTGGAATAAATTGCCCAGGGAGGTTGTGGAATCCCCATCTCTGGAGATATTTAAGAGTAGGTTAGATAAATGTCTATCAGGGATGGTCTAGACAGTATTTGGTCCTGCCATGGGGGCAGGGGACTGGACTCAATGACCTCTCGAGGTCCCTTCCAGTCCTAGTATTCTATGATTCTATGATATGTTGCTTGATAAGGTAGCCATCTTTCATAGGGTCTGTGTTACAGTCAACCTGACACAGAATGGTCAGCTCTAGTTGGTTTCCAGCTTTTGTTCTGTGACCATGTTATGTATATTCATACAGTGTGATACAGCATCTTAGAGGGTTTTTATTTTGCTTTAAACTAGTGGTGGTTCATTACAACAATAGTATTCTTGCTGAGCATTTTTACAGCATCTTAACTATTTAGTGCTTTCGATACTCAGGCTGAATATGGCTCACACTGGGGGTAGGTAATGGCTATGGGCAAAAAATGTATGAAAATAGGGTCTCTCCTGCCTTTGCAGTCTGTACCATTCACTCTTTCCAGTCCTGTGTTCAAAGCATATGGTACACAACATATGGTACTTCTGCGCTGTATCCCACATGCACACTGGCCACTATACTTTCTTTTCCTGACTGCTCTGCACACTTTCTCCTCCTAGCCCTACCTCCAGCTCTCTAACTTCTCCCCACATTTCCTCTTTGCTCTACTGCTCTTGTCATGAAGCCAATTATATGTACACAGCCTTGTCTGAGCTGCCCACAGCCTGCAATTCAGATGGACGGGTGGGGCAGAAATGCCCTTTGTTGATATAGGTAGTGGACTGAGACTCAGGAAATCTGATCTCAATTCCTGTCTGTCATAATTCCAATGTGACTTCAGGCAAGTTACTTATTCTCTATGGCTATGTCTACACTGCACGCTTATTTTGAAATCCCTCACATTATTTCAAAATAACAGAGTGCGAGTCTACACAGCAAGCCTGTTATTTTGAAATAATTTCAAAATAATGGGCTGCTTACTCCGTCCGATTCCTGTAACCCGCATTTCATGAGGAGTAAGGGTAATCGAAGGAAGAGCGTTCTTCCTTCAACTTCCTGCTGTGTAGACCGTGCCAAAAGTCAAGTTAAGTTATTTCGACTTCAGCTACACAATTATCGTAGCATATCTTAATTCAACTTTCACCCTGCTGTGTAGATGTGCCCTATGTGCCTTAGATTCCTGTCAGTATAGTGGGAATAATGCTATTTGCTTTCTATCACCTTTTGTCTATTTTATTTTTAGCTCTTCACAGCAAGGGCTGTCTCTTACTGTGTGCACATTGTGCCTACCACAGTGAGGCCCTGATCTGTTGGAGCCTCTCAGAGCAAGTGTAGTAATATGTATTCCTGATGTCACTGGTAGCAGAAAGGCGGGAAATGACTGAAGGTGAAACTACTCCATTTGAGTGGGTGGGAAGTGCGGGGAGAGACAGTAATAGACAAGTAATTTAGATTCCCTCCTGCTCTTTACAGCATTGTCTCAGTTTACTGCTCCTGAGCTCTGTGGCATGAGGGCTGCCTCCATCTGTGTAGCACTCATAAGAACATAAGAATATTGGGAAAGACCAAAGTTCCATCTAGCTCAGTATCTGGTCTTCCAATAGTGGCCAATGCCAGATGTACCAGATGGAGTGAACAGAACAGATAATCATCAAGTTATCCCTCTCCTGTCATCCATTCCCAGCCTCTAACAAACAGAGGCTAGGGAGACCGTTCCTACTCATCTTGGCTAATAGTCATTGATGGAGCTAATCTCCATGAATTTATCAAGTTGTTTTTTGAACCCTGTTCAAGTCCTGCTCTCCACAACATCCTCTGGCAAGAAGTTCCACATGTTGATTATGCGTTGCATGAAGAAAAGCTTCCTTTTGTTTCTTTTAAACCTGCTACCTACTAATTTCATTTGGTTCTTATGTTATGGGAACAAGTAAATAACTTTTCCTTATTCACTTTTTCTATACCAGTTATGATTTTATAGACCTCTATCATATCCCCCTCTTAGTCTCTTCTTTTTTAATACGAAAAGTTCCAGTCTTTTTAATCTCCCTTCATACGGGACCTGTTCCAAATCCCTAATAATTTTTGTTGCCCTTTTCTGTACCTTTTCCAATGCCAATATATTTTTTGAGATGAGGTGACCCCATCTGTACACAGTATTCAAGATATGGGCGTACCATGGATTTATATAGAGACAATAAGTTGTTCTCTCTCTTATTCTCTATTCCTTTTTTTAATGATTCCTAACATTCTGTTTGCTTTTTTGACTACTGCTGCACACTGAGTGGATGTTTTCAGAGAACTATCCACAATGATTCCAAGATCTCTCTCTTGAGTAGTTATAGATAAATTAGTCCCCATCATATTGTATGTATAGTCGGGATTATTTTTTCCAAAGTGCATTACTTTACATTTATCAACATTAAATTTTATTTGCCATTTTATTGCCCAATCACTTAGTTTGGTGAGATCTTTTTGAAGCTCTTCACAGTCTGCATGGGTCTTAACTATCTTGAGCAGTTTAATATCATCTGCAAATTTTGCCACCTCACTGTTTACCCTTTTCTCCAGATCATTTATAAATAGGTTGAATAGGATGAGTCCGAGGATGGACTTTTGGGGGACACCACTCGTGACCTCTCTCCATTCTGAAAACTTACCTTTTATTCCTACCCTTTGTTTCCTGTCTTTTAACCAGTTATCAATCCATAAGAGAACCTTCTCTCTTATCCCATGACAACTTTCTTTACATAAGAGCCTTTGGCGAGGGACCTTGTCAAAGGCTTTCTGGAAATCTAAGTATACTATATCCACTGGATACCCCTTGTCCACATGTTTGTTGACCCCCTCAAAGAACTCTAGTAAGGCATGATTTCCCTTTACAGAAACCATGTTGACTTTTCCCCCAACAAATTATGTTCATTTATGTGTCTGACAATTTTATTCTTTACTATAGTTTCAACTAATTTGCCTGGTATTGACGTTAGACTTACTGGTCTGTAATTGCCAGGATCACCCCTTTTAAATATTGGCATCACATTAGCTATCTTCCAGTCATTAGGTACAGAAGATGATTTAAAGGATAGGTTACAAACCACAGTTAATAGTTCTGCAATTTCACATTTGAGTTCTTTCAGAATTCTTGGGTGAATGCCATCTGGTTTCAGTGACTTGTTATTGTTAAGTTTATCAATTTGTTCCAAAACCTCCTCTAATGCCACCTCAATCTGGGACAATTCCTCAGATTTGTCACCTAAAAATAATGGCTTAGTTTTCGGAATCTCCCTAAGATCCTCAGCTGTGAAGACCAAAGCCAAAGAATTAATTTAGTTTCTCCACAATGACCCTATCATCTTTGAGTGCTCTTTTAGCATCTTGATCATCCAGGGGGCCCACTGGTTGTTTAGCAGGCTTCCTGCTTCTGATGTACGTAAAAAACATTTTGCTATTACTTTTTGAGTTTTTGGCTAGCTCTTCTTCAAACTCCTTTTTTACTTTTCTTATTATATTTTTACACTTAATTTGATAGAGTTTATGCGCCTTTCTATTTTCCTCACTAGGATTTAACTTCCACCTTTTAAAAGATGCTTTTTATCTCTTTTCTTTTTTAAATTGGTTGTTAAGCCACAATGGCACTTTTTTGGTTCTCTTACTGTGTTTTTTAATTTGGGGTATAAATTTAAGTTGGGCCTCTATTATGGTGTCTCTGAAAAGCTTCCATGCAGCTTGCAGGGATTTTACTTTTGTCACTGTATCTTTTAATTTCTGCTTAACTGCCTCATTTTTGTGGGATTCCCCTTTCTGAAATTAAATGCCACAGTGTTGGGCTGCTGATGTATTTTTCCCACCACAGGGATGTTAATTTTTATTACATTATGGTCGCTATTTCCAAGAGGTCCAGTTGTATTTACCTTTTGGACCAGATCCTGTGCTCCACTTAGGACTAAATCAAGAATTGACACCCCCCTCGTGGGTTCCAGCTGCTCCAAGAAGCAGTCATTTAAGTCATTCAGTAGCAAGAAATTTTATCTCTGCATCCAATCCTGAGGGGATGTGTAACCAGTCAATATGGGGATAGTTGCAATCCCCCACTATTACTGAGTTTTTTTGATAGTCTCTCTAATCTCCCTTAGCATTTCATAGTCACCATCACTATGCTGGTCAAGTGGTCGTTAATATATCCCTACTGCTATATTTGTATTATTAGAGCATGGAATTACTAGCCATAGAGATTCTATGGAACATATTGGTTCATTTAAGATTTTTACTTCATTTGATTCTACATTTTCTTTAACATATAGTGTCACTCCCTCACCAGCATGATCTGTTTTGTCCTTCCGATATATTTTGTACCCTGGTATGACTGTGTCCAACCAAGTTTCTGTGATGCCTATTATATCAATATCCTCCTTTAATATGAAGCACCGTAGTTCGCCCATCTTATTATTTAGACTTCTAGTGTTTGTGTTTAAGCACTTTAAAATTTTGTGACAATTTATCTGTCTGCCATTTCCTGATGTGTGGGACTCTTTTTTTTTTTCTTCATTTCATTAAAAGTCTCAGAGGGGTAGCTGTGTCTCACGCTGTAACTGGAAAAAATGATTCTGAATATCTGATTTGTGTCCATTAATCCTTTGTCATAGAGACTGTTCAGTATACATGGTAGAGGGGCATTGCTGTCATTTGATGGCATACATCACATCAGAGGATGTGCAGTTGTATGAGCCTTTGATATGGTGGTTTATGTGGTTAGGTGCTGTGATGATATCGCTTGTATAGTTGTGTGGACCGGAGTTAATTGCAGGGGTGTTTTCGTGGCTGAGTATAATGGAGGTGTGATGCGTGGTTGCTGGAAAGAATTTGTTTGAGGTTAGGGGATTGTCTGTAGGCGAGGATTGGCCTGTCCCCCAAAGTCTGTGAGAGTGAGAGGTCATTTTCCAGGATAGGTTGTAGATTGTTGATAATGCATTAGAGGGGTTTAAGTTGGAGGCTGTAGGAGATGACCAGTGGTGTTCTGTTATTTTCTTTATTGAGCCTATCTTGAAGTAGCTGATGCTTGCACATCCACTAATGTGATCTATGCCTTCAAGTGCTAGCAATGCCCCTCTGCCATGTATATTGGCCAAACTGGACCATCTCTACAACAAAGGATTAATGGACACAAATCAGATATTTGAAATGGTAACACACGGAAACTCGTTGGGGAACATTTTAACTTGCCCAGGCACTCATTAATGGATCTAAAAGTGACTATACTCTTACAAAGCAATTTCAAAAACCAGCTTTAAAGAGAAGCTGCAGAACTTGGTTTCATTTATGAGTTTGACACCTATAATCAAGGTTTGAACAAAGACCTGAGCTGGATGGGCTGCTATATTCCACACCCTAATGACATAAAAAGCTAAGCGCCTAGTACTTATAGCCCACTCTGTTAGCCCCATTTAGCACAGACACTCTGACAAGATTTTTTTCCCTATTTTTTTTCCTTCTCTTTCCCTCCCCATCCCCTCTCTTTTTCTGCTATTAATTTGTATTCTGGACCCTTGCTCCATTCAACTGAAGAAGTGGATTGTGCCCACGAAAGATCATGCTACCATCTACATGTTTTGTTAGTCTCTAAGGTGCTGCAGAACCATTTGTTGTTTAAATTTTTTCATTTGATTGTTTCTCACCTGATTTTACCCATACTTTGTCATCTTCCAGCCTCTTCCCCCTTCTAGAACATAGACAATCTCTATTAATAGACTCTTCTCTAAGAGATGTCTCTGTCTGATCCATGTGCTCCTTTGTACCCATCGGATTTCCTCCCACCCTTAGTTTCAAAACTGCTCTATGACCTTGCTAATGTTAAGTGCCAGCAATCTGTTTCCATTTTGGTTTAGATGGAGCCCACCCTTCCTGTATAGGCTCCCTGTTTCCCAAAAGTTTCCCCAGTTCCTAATAAATCTAAATTCCTTGCTTTTTGGCATTTTCCAGTAGAAAACTGGTTTCAAGAAGCTGAAATGTAGATTTTTGTCAAAAGTTTCTCTGATCTAGTTTGGGAGGTGGCAGGGTGTGTTTGTGTGTGTGGCATGGTGATGGGAGAGAGAAACTAACCAAAATAGCTGAGAGCCCACCATTTGAGACCCTTACATAGGATATCAGTGATTCAGATTCACATCCTTGTTCTGAATTAGACAGATAAGGGCCTTCGGCCTAGCTGTGTCACACCCTATGTGAGTGCCCTGATGTGAGGCTACTGACTGTTATGCGGGGCGCACGTGTCTCCCTGTTTTTCTTGGTAAACTTTAAAAGAGATGGGTTTTGTTCCAATGCAAAATGAAAGTAAATCTCAATCTCTGGTTTTCTCCCAAAACAGAATTTTTGCTTTCTGACCAGTCCTACTCCTTGCTTTCATGTAATGCCTCACCCTCCAAAGAGCTTCTCTCCCTATTGCCATTGCTGCAGAGGAGCAGAGCTGAGTTCTGCTTGTGGCCGTCACTTAAATCTCCACAGAAGGCCCAAGCCCAGACCTAAGGTGATGTTTGCAAAAGCCTGTTATCTGTGGAACCTAAATACACAGGCCTGTTATCTATAAAGCTGGGTTTTGTATCCGAGTCTGTTACAAATTAGTGACCCAGACCTAACCTTTGCTTATTGCTTAAGCCAACTTGCCAAAGCTGAATGGTTTATTTAGTTACAAGGAATAAGGAGACTGCTTCTCTTTTCACCTACACCAATGTTATAGTGAGGTAATTTGCATTCATTAGTTACTCCCAACTTACACTGGTCTAAGCAAAGCAAGAAGGGACTCGAGCCAAAGCACGCTACACTCTGCCCCCGAAATGCCTGCACCGGCAGCTGTAAAACTTGTAATTACCCTGCAAAAGTATGACAGCAACACATTTTCCACAGTGAAAACAATGCTTTAAATGGGACCATTTTAACTGAAAATGATCCAGTTTAACATAAAAATGGGACTCCTTTCCATGTCTCAATGAACTGGAAACACGTGCAAGCGCTGAATGCTTCCAATGTCATTGCAAACATTTTGCCTGTCCCCATCCCTTATGCTGCTGTCAGAAAAACGCGGAAAGCAATGCACATCTGTTGGTCATATTTTGCTGGTCTCTGAGAGAAAAGTGGGCACGGCCTTCAGGAAGGGAGTCATCCTTGAGGCCAGAGTTCTCCAGCCATATGTTAGTTTGCAGCAGCAGTATAAAATGATATGTTAGGAATGATGTCACCATTGCTTTTGGGGGCATTGTGGTCTCGTAGGATGACTTGGTTTCATACTGAAAATATGCAAGTGTTTTGTTTTAATTAGGATGTGGGCCACTGTGGTGTTCAGCTTGTTTTTAGTAAGTGTGAGGGCACTGTGCAGACAAAAAATCATTCTTCCTAGAATAATTATAACTATAGGCAGAATGTCTTGTATGAGTGTGCTTTCTGCTCCTTTTCTATTTTTTATTAAATGCCTTACATTGATGTGGCCAGCCATACCAAGAACAGAATAACATTCTGCAGCTAACTGCAAGGAACAAGCTGTTTGCATAAAAATTAATATTGTTAAGTGTGAATTTATATATAATTCCACATGAACACATTTTAAATCCTAGTGAAGGAATGATCTCATTGAAAATGTCTGACTGGTCTCTGCTGTAGGTTGTTCCTTCTCATCTGACACAAGACTCCATTCCCAATACCCAATTTGCTTATGCACTCAAGATGCGTATATACGGTGCCAGAGCTGATGCTATCAGTTGCCCTGGAGGCCTTGCTAGGCATGGCTGGGACCTCTCATTCCATAGCTGATTGCTATGGTTTATATGTGATATGCTAATATCTATCTATCTAATCTATCTATCTAATACATCTAATCTATCCATCCCACCCCCTTTTATTGAAATCCTATTTTCTTCTCGCATTGTAAACGCTCCTAAATTTGCAAAGATACTCATATGCTTCTCTTCTCATTCTGTTTTGTATTAATTTTAGGACCATTTCTGAATGCACTGGCAGGGGTTTGTTAGGGAGACCTACTGGTTGTGGGTTTAAAAACTGAAGCACCTTGCTCAATACAGAGTGTAAAAACACCTTTGTTTTATAAAGATAAATACGGAAAAATTCCCAGAATGTTACTTCTGTTTCTCTAGCACAGGCAAAGCTGACTAGAGACAGGAGGCAATAGTAAGTATAACCAGATTTGCTCATGGTGGGTAGGCTTCTCATTCTTATTACTGAATGTTTCCCCCTCCTCCTCCCGACAGATCTGCCAGCTGGGCAGCTAGCTAACAAATATAGGCTCACTCACCTTTATGTCAAATATGCACAACTGTGCGTGCACCACCACTGTTGCTCCATCTGCACTATATTCTCTGTATATTCCATTAACTTGACTTATGGTTATGCCATTTTCCATGGCTCATCTTAGCATAATTCAGAACCTGCCTGGTATGTGGGGCGGGGCGGAGGAGGAGGAAATGTGCTGTGCTCTTTACACAGTGGGGACTCAAGGTAATTTCAGAGAGTTAGATTGTCTTTAGCCACAGCTCTGAGCAAGGGATGGCCCTACAAGCAATATCCCTCTGAGGCACACTGTCTCCCTGCTGCTCTCATGCAGCATTGGGAGAGAGAATTGCATTGCTGCAGTCCTTGAAAGGGTACCTCTTATTGCTTTGCATCGGATCAGTGAGCAAGGTGGAGAAGGCAGAGCCAAAGCACCACACAGTTTCTTGTCCTTTGTGCCACCAGTGTCTACATACTTACAATAAGGAGTAAGTAAGTGATGGGGTGTCGGGGCTGTTCCCCACTCTGGCACTCGGAGTGCAGAAGGTGGGGGCCCGCAAGAGACCTTTAAAAATACCTTGCCTCTATAGGCTTCTGCTTAAAAGCTCCCCAAGGTCACAGGTTTCCTGGCCTTCAGAATAGCTGCCACCACCAAATGATTTAATTGCTGAAAAACTCAGAAGAAATACTTTAATTTCTTCCCGAGGGGTACCCCAAGCTCTTTTGCCACAAGTGAGCTTGAACCCTCCACCCAAAACACAGGAAACAAACTACAGTTTGGCTAGTTGGCCCCTCAGTCTAGGCAGGCACCCACACAGACCTCTTGTTACCTTCTAGGACACAAGAATCAAATCGTTGCCTTAAAAAAAGATGTTTTTATTAACAAAACAAAAAGCTATCCTGGATAAAGCATACTTGGTTGGTATGTGTTACAGAGCAACTAAAATAAGAGCAGAATAAAACACAGAATAAAAAATGGTATCTTTGGGCACAGCATGGGGTATAGTGAATGTGGGAGAGCGAGACACATGGATTTCACACAGAGAAGTTTTACCAAACAGCAAAATAAAAATAACCAGATCACAACTAAATATACATTTTCCCTCTCCATTCCCATGCCAATATTTCTTGTAGGCATGGTAATTCTGGTTGATTATTTCATCTTGTTCCTCCAGCTGCTAACTTAGAACTCACACAAAGAGAAAGGGCAGCAGGATTTAAATTTCAGCACTGTATCCCATTGGTTCTACTGGCCCCCTGCCATCACCCTTAGCTACTTGAGTCTAGCCTGTTAGTCACCTAGTGCTGGCCATCACTTTTCCTATCCATCACGCAGGAGTATGCTCCTCCTCAGACTAAGACCTTGCAGATGGGTAAGCTGTACTCAGGAAAGCAAGGGTGTGGAGGTCTTCTTCCCCCATGTCTCAAAATAAGACAAAAGCATAATCTAGCCCACAATTCCTAGTGAGAATTCTCACAAAACCCTGTCCTATCTCTCAGTATCTCACCGTGATTCCACTGTGGCAAACCATTATTTGTGACTGTCCACTATTTGTATCCTGATTTAATGCCTTTTGTTCCAGAGGAGACACAAGCTATGAGTTATGAAGAAGTTTCAGCTGCATGAGGGATGGGTGGACAATTCCAGTAGACTGTGAAGAGATGAGATATATGGAACATTTTTTTTTCTGGTGCTGATGAGAGTGACCCCTCTTTCTGTTTTGGAGCTGTGGTGTGCATTGCTCTCCAGAGGCCACTAACTTATGAACATTAGTCAGGCCATGACCCCACCTCATTCAATGAAGATGTGCCATTATGGGGACCACTGCATCTGTAAACTGCCCTCCCCATCTTCTGGCACTCCACAACAAATTACTGTGCTGTACTGTTCCTGCATGAGTGGCACAGAGGGAACCCACACATGAATGGCTAAAAAATATTTTCCTGGTAGGATGAGCAATAGGCAGGTTTAGCTGAGAATGTTGTGGGAACAAGAAGATAGGAATGCTTGATTGTAGCAATAGATACTGGAACCAATGGATAATGACCCTTCCTATGACAAGGCTGCAAACTTTTTGTAGCCAGGACCCATGTCAGCGCTCCTGTGTGTCACACCTTTATTATTAGTTTTAGGAGTGGGGAAATTACCGCTACTTTCTTGCCAATGTCACATCTTGATTATGGATATAGGGGAAAAAAGTCTGCTTTGGAATCCTAGAATCAGAATCATAGCGTTAGAAAGAACCTCAAGGGTCATCTAATCTAACCTCCTGCTAAGATGCAGGATGTGTTGCGTCTAAAGCCACATGCCACACAGTCATCATGTGAATTATTACCCTCCGCCCCCATGTACTCCCGCAAAGCAGTAAGATATGGATTTTACATCAAGCCCCCAGTTGTTGAATTACACTTGCACAGACCTGTTGAACAGCAAACACGTCACCTAAAAACAGGTCAGGTTTCCTGCAATGTGTGCTCCTTATCGGGAGCAGTCTCTCTCTGTCTCAGGCACACAGTGCTCATGTGTCGGATCAGCAGCATACGTGTTTCAGGGCACAACAGGGGTGGGTGCCGCAGAGCTGACAGCCTTTGAGGGCCCCTGGATAAGGTGGGTGGGGGGGATTGGCTCCATGCTCCCAGAAGGGGTGGGTCCAAGGGCAGCTGGCCTTCAGCTCTGCCCAGAGAGTGGCATGCGCCAGGCCTCAGTGCTGCCCATAGCACATAGCCTGGTGCTCCAGCAGCAATTTAAAGGGCTTGAGGCTCTGGACAGTGGCGGTTGCCCAGCCCCTTTGAATTGCTGGGCAATTGCCCCCTTTGCCCCCTCCTTCCATCTGTTGGCCTGGGAGGGCATCATCCATTAAAAAGAATCATCTGCTGTTGAACTAAATGCATCCCACTGCATGCATGAGATTCCAAAGAGGTGGAAAGACTCATCACAAAGCCTTTGTGCCACAAGGGCCTTGGTGTATCCTTGCTTCTGCAACCATCAGACCTTTTTGTTTGTTTGTTTAAAGAAAATCTGCTACATTGGTGCTGTCCACAAACACTGTAGTTCTGCTTGCTAGCATGTATCGCAATTAGTCACCTTACTCACAAACATCACCCATCCTCTCCACTGTCCTTTTATGCCTGTGAAATGCTGTGGAGATGGCTGCATAACAGATCAGCTCCTTGGGTGCAAAGTTGATGCCCACTGCTGCTTTCTGTACTGTTTTCCCACAAATTGCGCCAGCCAACCCTGTTAGCAGCTGTACCATTGGGTCCCATGGAGAGACAGGCAGAGGTGGCCCTCATGCAACCACCACAGCGTGGTGGAAGGGGGCTCTTACATGTCAGACATGCCAGTGTCCGTCTGCCTGGCCCAGTGAAGAGTCAGCAAATGCCTTCCTGTCCTGCTCATGCTACTACTATCCCATTTCCTCAGCAACTTGCTTGCTTGCCTGGCCCCGTGTCCCTCCCATCTCAGGAATATTTGGTCACACTTCACTACCTCATTAGTAGCTGACTTTTTTGGGTTTGTTTAGAGTAGGCACTGATTAAAATTCAGCACTGGCTATTCCGCTGCTGGCCTGGTAATGATGACTTAAGGGTAGGTTTTTCTGCCTAAGTATTATTTGCATCTTTCTTGAATGGAAAATATACAGCCAGTCCTGGAGCTGTATGGTGATTTTCATAGCCCAAAGAAGGGTCACAGACCCAGATGCAGGGAGACTAAAGAAGTGGCGTAGCACACTAAATATTGAACAGAGGAATGGCCTTCCTTAACATGTATCAAAGAGTGTGTATTGGCCTGTGGGAACATTAACAGTATAGAAACAAACATTCCCTTCGCCCATTCTTCCCCCTGGTAAGTCTGTGGAGACCAGACCAGCAGCTGTGGTGTCACTGGCTCCCAAGGACTGAGCTGCGCTAGGATTCTCAGTATTGGTCAATAGTGCAGAATCTAATTACAATGTAAACAATAAACTACTGAACTCCAGTAACAGGAAAGACTGTTGGTTTAACTTACTACACCCCAAACACAGAATGCAGGTTTCTCTCTGACTGGAGCTAACCATGGAAAGGAAGGCACAGAGGGAACTGCATGCCTTAATAAAATGGCTGCTCTGAATGCCCAGTGCTGTGAAAATATACTCTGATGGGCACTTTTCTCTGGAGGATTACTGTAGTGCTGTGACACGAGTATCCCATGACTGGAAATATACAGAAACATTGCCTACCACTCAGGAGATTATCAGTAGTGCACTTCCTAAACCCCAGCCATCTCTTCTCTTTAGATTGTAAACGTTGCAGGGTGTGTGTGGGGGGGGGGAGGGGGGGGAGAGTGAAGGGACAAACCTTTGAGATCCACGATCTTCACAGACACTTCTCAGTAATTCTAATTAAAATATTGAGAGAGAATGTTCCGACTGCCTGCAATCACAGGAATTCCATGCTCACAGCCCTCAAATGTAGTTCCTGTAGCTGCTCTCACAAATAGCCAGGATATGTCTGCTTCTACCCCATCCTATCCCTAGTATGTAGTGGCGTAAGCAGCTAACATGGCTGCTGCTTAATGGATTGGTGTTGTAGGGTCCCTTTACATTTTAGCTTCAGTTCCTATCCCATATCATAAATGAAGAGATGGGGTGCGGGGGTCAGTTGATATTTTTTCTCTCCTGTGCCATGACAGAAAAGGGAAGCTGAAGCAGGCCTGACCTCCATGGCGTGACAGAAGAGGAGAAGGGGGCAACTGAGTCAGAGCAGAAATGGCAGGAAGACATGGCTGGGAGATGTGGCCCAACCTCTGCTAGCAGCTGCAGGGGCTACTGTCATGGTAGTTCTGTACTAGCTAATTTCTAGTATAGCACTACTATTGATATAGCCACGTAATATTTACGTTATCAAAGGGTTTTGCATGGTGCTTCTGACCACAGTGTGCAAAGGCATTTCTGATGGAAATGAAAGTTAAAAATCTCATTAATCTAAAAAAAGTGTTCATCTAAATTCACTAAAAACGTATGCTGTTTCTCTCCCAGCCCCCGCGTGAGTGTCCAATTTTTGAGCAAACCTCACAGTATATTTTTGCAGTTTTGAATCTTGGATTTCAAAGTTTCTTGTGGTTGAACATCCTGTCACGTTGTTGAATTTTCCATCTTGTCAGCTCACATAGTTTTTCTAATGTGAAAAACCCACTTTGCAGAAATTTGCTGGAAAAATGACCCTGAGGTGCAAATGGCCTGGAACGCAAAAACAGCACAGCACCATGGTTTCTGAAGAATCTTATTCAAAAAGCATAATTGCTTTCATCCAGCCCTAGTTATATTACATACATTGGCCTCCTGTTTCAGTGAACACTAGGCTCTCACAGCTAGTCAATGACTGTGTGCAGGAAATAGAACTCAGGAGGAGTTCTGACTCCCAGTCCCCAGCTGTAACCATTAGCTCTTGTTAATCATGCTGGCACACTGGAGTGGACACTTCATGTGTTTAAAATCCTGGAATTAAAAATCTCTCTGGCCATTTAAGGCCACTCCCCATTTGCCATAAGCTTCTGACTAGTCTAATTGACTTCAGTTGGTTTTGGCTCTCTCTGTGTACAGCCTGAGGTTTTTAAATCTTTTAGTACAATAGAGCTTAGACATTCTGTTCTCCCTTGTGTTAGTCAATTATAAATGTGACATCTGCTGTATCAACATAATGTGTTAGATTTTATGTTTCAAATCCTTGCCTAGACCAAGCCTCCTGCATTAGAAAAGGCATCAGAGTGCTGAGATAAAAATTTGTATTTCTAGGAGCAAATACCAATTTTTTTTTACTTCAAAACTGGAATTGTTATATTAAAAAAGGGAACTAAACAATCGATATAAGCATACTCGATGAGATTCTGAGTGGGTGTAAATCAGCATACTTTTGGAGCTATGCCAATTTACATCAATTAAGCATCCAGCTCTTCAGCTTGAGGCGTACGGTATTACACAGGATAATTTACTGATTACGGGCCAAATCCTATTTGTTGAACTCATGTTGGAAGATTCAAAGAAGCCCTGTGATTGAAGGAAAAGACCCAGACTGTCATTAAAACAATAACCTCATGAACACATAAAATGGCCCACCCAGATACAGTGTCTTGTTATATATATTTCCCCCTCTCACTGTGCTTGTGTATAAATGATTGTCAAATAATAAACCTGCAGAATATTTTGTGGCTTGATTAGTCTCTTCAACTTCTCTCCAGTTTAGTCAGCACTTTTGTTTCAATCTAGATTGCTGGTGTGTGCGCAAGTGTGTGTATATATATTTATGTCCATGCTGTATATTTACATATGTAGGAACAATTACATTTCATCTCATTCTTTGTAAATACTTTATGTATCTCTCTCTTTCCCCCCATGCATGTGTTTTGTATTTGTTCTTTCACTTCTTTAAATTCCTCATGGTAAATAAACCTCCAGGGAAATTCTGTGAACAGCATGCAATTTTCAGATGCTCTATAAAAGACATTTCAAGGTAAAGATTAATCCAAATATACTTGATAAATGGAAAAGAAAGTTTAGTGTGAAGTGCTGTTCACACATATATATAGAAATCTATTAACTCAATGTTTACCTGAATCAGTCAACATTTTTTATGATCAGTGATTAGTGTCAAAGATTTTAATGTAATTTTAAACTATTTTTAAGGAAATGTACATTCTGTATGTAACTTCTGCCACACTATTTGACAGGTAAACTGCCTGTCTGCCAACTCCTCTTTCATGCTTTCATATTATTGCTTTAAAATTTTTGTTTCTGCAGGAAAAGAAAAACAATTTTTACATTCTCTTTCTACATATGGTATTCGTTAAAACAGTACAGTGAAAGCCGGTTGTGGTGAATATGCTTTTTAAATTTTTTCTTATATACTGATGCAAAAATTAAACATATTTACTGTGTCCCTTTTGCTTGCAGTATATTTCCTTTTTTTAAAAGCTCCATTTGCGTTCAACAAGACAGCCTCTTTTCTCCAAGATTAACATTTCTTATGATTGTTCCTGACAGAGGATTTACTTTCAGAGGCCCTGCTAAGGATAACCAAAAAAGGGCATGTAGCAAGACACTTTTGGCAGCTTGCATGAATTTTCGGAGCTTTTTAGGTCTTGGCTTTCTGATGAGTGGCTTCCTGAGCATGCCTAGGGAATGACAGGCATCTCTGCAGGCAGGCTGGACCCACCTTGGCTCAAGCATAGTCATTGGCTGCTTATTAGAATAAATTGAGAACAATGCATACCACTGGCTGCCAATTGTAAACATAAGGGATATGTAGTCACTTAGCATTGACTTTTGGGAGGGGCCAAGAAAAGTCTGTAGTTTTATTGAATAGGGCTGTGTGTTAGGCTGCTGGTGTACCTTTCTTGCTGTGCTCCTGCCTAAACAGCCAGTTATTCGTTTCCTTCCTACTAGTTGAAAACTTTTCAGCTGCAGAGGTAAGGGATTAAGATTCCTCTTTTTTCCCCCCCTCCCAGTGATCTGATTTGACTGCATTTGCTGCTTAACGTCTGTCCGCAAGGCATGCTAAATGTAACAGAGCTGTGGGAATATGGTAAAAGTGCCTGCCTGCAGCCTTTTCCCCTTTCAGATGTCCATTGCGAACCACTGTTAGTGAGAGCAGATTTTCAAATTTTTGTTCTTCATGGAGATGCATGCTTTGTGTAGTGAGTGCAATTCCCAGGCAGTACAGAAAGGCTTCTCGTGGACAGGATAACCCATTGTTTATTTGGAGGGAGGCAGAAACACAGTTGGGCCAGAATTAAAGAGGTGGTACCACACAGTGGTAACAAGAGCCTATTCATGTTTCCTTTTAATGTGCATTTAAAGGAGTGATTGGAATATGGTTCCCCAGGTTAACAGAGAGAGTTGCTTTTTATTTTTCAGCCTAAGAACTAGATTATGAAAGCAGCAAAAATCTGCAGCAGGGAGGGAAAATATTGTCACTGATCTGATGTTTGCTGAAACAGATGTCTACGATGGCTAGCTTTCAGAAAAGTATTGACAAGAGACTGCATCCGTTTTTGTTTTCGGACTTACCATGCATATTGCCAGAATGTTTCTTATGAAGCAGGCTTTCCTGTGTAAAGAAAGGATGGGGGTTGGAGGGACGGGTCTGTTCATGGGTGGGACTGGAGCTTTGTGTGTGTGACTTCCAGAAAGAGAGGAAGCAGACTTTCATTTCAAGCTACTTTTGACATGCTGATACAGTCATATTGTGCAAGCCTTGTAGCTGATGCTAGTGATATTTTGTGTAGCATGGAATTCCTCATAGGAAGGAATGATGGGGGCATAAAGATAGATGGGAAAGATTAGCTGTGGAATGATAAAAGACTGAGGGGGAGGGAGAGAGGGAGGAAAACTTGATAACTCCTGACCAAACCCACAGATCTGTCAAAGATGATTATTCTCCCATGCCCTATTTCATTTATTTGTTGCAGGGATGCACGACATACATTTTTAAAATGGCTTTTCTACAGCATGTGGCTTCTTCTGAGGGCTTCATGTTTGTGGGTGGATTTCCCCCCCCCCCCCAAAGGCTTTTTGGAGAATATTCTAAGAAAATGGCACTTTTTCCCCCTTGGAAACATCTGGAAGAAACAAGCTACGGCAAGAGTATTCTAGATGAATTTGTTAGTACAACTAGGCATTAAATAAGTCTGAGACCAGCAGCTTCTCTTTTTCTAATTTTATTTACAGGTCGGGGAGTGTAAGCAAGTGTGCCTATACACACATTTATTGCAATGCTTTGCATTTGGTTTGGGAAGTATCATAGGATTCTGTAACCGCTTTCTCCAAAGCCATCAAAATGGGCTTTTCTTGACCTGCATTACAAATACAGTGAAAGCTGTTTTATGTGGTCATTCAAGGGACTGGCAAAAAAAATCACTTGATTAATGGAAGTGTCTTTCTGAAAAAGGGGCAGAAGAGCTATTCTCAAATTATATGGGGAAGCTTATGGGTCTGTCTTCAGATGTCTGTTTAAGGAGAATAATTATGTTCAATAAAACCTCTATATGTGAGGCTAGTGTCTGGCATTTGGTTGTCATTGGGAGAAATAGGTTGGATAGGTTGTTTGAGAACAGAAGGCAAATTGAAGTAATTTGTATTTCCTGAAAACTTCTCATGGTTGCACCATGAAATGACAAGGGACCCAACCCAATCCTGCAGCCCTTATTCACCTGATTGGTCTTAGGTGAATTCAGTATATTCAGTAACAAATATAGGTTCAGACTCAAAGACAGCTGATGTAATGATTTGCCGCATCGAAATATACTTTGGCAATGAACAATGTGAAAGTATATTGAAAAAGGAAAAACTTTTCCTGCAGCTGCTACTTTATACTACTGCCATGCTACCTTTCCATACTGAACATCTTAAAAGAATGGAAAACACAATATTTTACACTCAATATCGTTATGAAACGTGTTGAATTTTACGGGGCAGGTGGTCAGTTCTTTTTCATGCAAAGTGATGCAGAGGGGAAAAGATGCACTAAAATGGGGGCCTCTGTGTTCCTCAGTGCCTCATTCACAGGCAACGTGTGGGGGGTTGCCATAGGTGTATTTACTAGCAGTGTTTCATATCAGAACAAAGTGTGGAGGGCAGTATTTTGAATTCCCAAATGCGTGCTGCTTTGGGGTAGGGATGTGAAGGTTTAACTAGTTAACTGGTGCGCCTCACCCTTAAGAAGCAAGGCTTACCGGTTAAAGGTAACCAGTAGGATTTGAGCAGCTCCGTGCCTACTGCGGGTAAGGGGCTACACCAGCCCCATGGGGATGGGGAAGGGGGAGGGGCACTGTGGACAGCGGCTGCTCTGGTATCCCTGCTGGTGCAGCCCCTACCAACGGCGGGGCGGAGGGAGGCATTCCACAGGCAGGCTGCAGCGGTCCTGCCACTCACCACCCTTAGTCAGTCAGCTGATTATAAAATATGTTTAACTGGTTAGCTAATTTAATGGGATTTTACATCCCTACTTTGAGACTGGTTAAAGGGCTCCTCTGTACAGTACTGATGGGAGAGGACATAGTGGCAGTGAAGGAATAACTCACCTTATTGAATAGCAGTGGGGCCGGTGACTCTAAGAACTAGAAGCAGGACATGAGCAGGGGTGGGCAATAATTTTTGATGGGGTGCACTCCAAGAATTTGGAAAGTGATTGAGGGCTGTACTCTTCCATATTAACGGAGGAGGTGCGGGGTCTGGGTGCAGAAGGGACCTTGGGATAAGGGATTGGGGTGCAGGAGAGGGTGTGGTGTCTGAGAGGGTGTTTGGATGAAGGAGGCAGTTGTGACCTGGGTTAGGGGACTAGTTGCAGGGGTTTGGTGGTTACCTTAGGCAAGAGGGGGTTGTGACCTGGGGAAAGGGACTAGGGTACAAGAGGGGGTGGAGGGATTTGGGATGTGATCTAGGGCAAGAGGGGGTTGTGACTAGGAGCATGGGACTGGGGTGAGGATCTGGGAGGGATATGGGTGCAGGAGGGGTGCAGGGGTTTGGGCTGTGACCTGGGGCAGAGGTTTGGGGTGCAGAATCTGGGAGGGGATATGGGGGAAGGAGGGGACAGAGGGTTTGGGTTATGTGAACTGGAGGGGCAGACGGTTGGGCTGCCAGAATCAGGCTCTGGCTGGGAGACTTACCTGCTTGGCTCCCTGCCAGCAACCTTCTCAATCAGACTCCCTGCGTACCCTGCCGCCACACTGGCTGCAGGAGCCATGTGATCTTTGAATAGCTATGAGTCTGAGGAGAGGAGAGGGGAGAAGGGCGGGGGCAGCGCATGAAGCGCCTCCTCCCTCCCCCGGACTCATAGCTGTTCAAACAGAGCCCCACAATGGCTGCTTTTCTCAGCAGCTTGTGGGGGGCAGGCAGGGAGTCTACCTGAGGCTCCCCCCTGTGATCATGGACTGGAGCTGGTAGCTTGGTACAGGTATTTTGCCCAGGCCTGTAATAGGGTAATAAAAGTATTGGGCTTTTTTTTTTTTTTTTTTTGCAAGTTACTAGAACAGACAGTGAGTGGCCTTTGTGACATTGGTGCCAGTTACATTATTTGAACTGCACGTCTGTGGCCCCCTATGGGGCCAAAAGCAGGTTTCAGGGGGCGTGCCAAAACTGAGCTTCTGCTCTGGGTGGCACGGTATGGGGGTGGGAGCTCCAACTCTGCCTTCAACTCAACTCAGCAGGCCGTTCAGCTTGTCTGGGTGGGCCAGGGCAGAGGTGGTGGCAGTAAACCAATAATTGCAACATCACTGCAAAAGAAAGATCTCCCACGGCTATCATTAAGTGTTGCCTCACAGCCATTGACTTCATGGGCAGGCAGCAGCTAACCAAGGATTCACACCACTGCTCTGCCCTGGTACATCAGCACTTCAGGGAGCAGGACTAAATGGAAGGCAGAAATCTGGGTACACGTGACCTCCCCATGCATCACCTGTAGTTGGGAGTCCACAGGTTTGTCTATGTAAGTTTAGGGGTCCCTAGGTAAAAAAAAAAGTTCAGAAACACTGCTATAGCAGGAGCTATTCTAGTACTGCTCCCGCGTCTTCCCATACACAAGTGGAGATGCTGCAGCCACTCGACTGTAATGAAACTCTGATGCATGAGTAGATATGGAGAGCATCAGTGCACAGCATTGCTTAACAGCCATGGCTAGCCTTATAGGCTACTGTCCTTCCACACTTCCTCCTGTCTACTGGTGCTATGAGCAGAGGTTTATATGGACCAGAGGTGCCAGAGTACACTGCAAAAAATCTAACAAACTGGGTATGCTCTAAAACATGCTCTTGATATTTCTGGTGGGTTTGTTTTTTAAAGTGGATCATACAGCTGGGAAAGAAGCAGAATGCAGTTAGTTCTTTTTTTTTTTTTTTTCCAACACTACCCCATCTTCTCATTTTCCTTTCTAACAATCTACAGACCCTGTGCACGTGAGCATTGCCAGAACAGGGGGAAATGCACTCGACACAAGAGGTGGCATAGTTTGTACTGTTTTGTATAGCGTGTGGCATATTTTCTGCTCTTTTATACGATAGCACACTGCATAACAAATGGGACCCTAGCGTTGTAGGGCCTTAAAATTCCTCTTCCCTTGCAGGAGATGTATTGCACAACAGGGTAAATTCCATTGTATAACACTGAGTTCCTGCAGGATTCCTTTTCTGCAGTACGAATGGAATGTTAATGCTCCAGGACTGTGTAAGTGCTGCTTTGTCTGTAGCTTGCATTTGACATTTTTGTGGTTACATGGGCCATCATTCATATTGAGACAGGGATTCACTTGGTGTAAGTTACTACACAAGAACAAAGAGGCAAAAGAAAAGTGTGTGTGTAAGGGTATACCTACACTAGAGATGGAGGTGTGACTTCTACCTCATGTAGACACATTTGTACTAGCTGTCTAACCAACAGAAATGTAGCTGTGGGAGTGGCTGGTCTGGGTAGTTGCCCTGAATGCATACCTGAGGTTTAAGATGGGATTGGACTAGCCCCTCTCACTGCTCCACTTGCTGTCGCTACACCGATATTTTTAGCACACTGTCTTGATTAGAGCTAGCCAGGATATGTCTACCTAACATGAAAATTATACCTCCAGCTTCAGTGTAGACATACTTTAAGAAAGAGAACAAGAGGCAGAGAATACAGTGTTAGCTGTCAGTCTTCAGTACCTGCATCAAACCTCTTGGGAACCAGAGAAAGTGGGGGGTGAGAGGAAATACTCTCAAAGTTAATATTATTTTCTGGATTCAATCCTACAAATCTTCTATTTAAAAATTGGGCCCTAGATGAGCAAAAACCGAGGCTGGCAGGATGGTGACTTTAAAGAATGTTAGTAGAATATTACCTAATTCTATGCTACTAATCAAAGATGATTTCATCCTTTAATAATGCTCATTCTTTATAAAAAAAATAACAAGGAGTCCCGTGGCACCTTAGAGACTAACAGATTTATTAGGATATAAGTTTTCTTGGGTAAAAACCACTTCATCAGATGAATTGAAGCAGGAGTACATAGAAGGAAGAAGTTGCTTGTGTTAATGAAGCTAATCAAGTCAGGGTGGACGTGGGTCATTTGTGGCATTTGGTCTGGAGATGTGAATATTCAGAGAGGGGAAATTGCCTTTGTAACGTGTTAATCAGTTGAGATTCTTATTCAATCCTAAGTTGATAGTGTTGAATTTGCAAATGAATTCCAGTTCAGATTTCTCCCTTTGTAACTGGTTTTTGAAATTTTTTTTTGCAGAAGAATGGCTACTTTCAAATCCATTACTGAATGTGCAGGGAGGTTAAAATGTTGTCCTACGGGTTTGTGTGGTACCATTCCTGATGTCTGAATTGTGCCCATTTATCCTTTGGCACAGAGACTGCATTTTGGCCAATATACACGGCAGAGGGGCATTGCTGGCACTTGATGGCGTAGATCACATTAGTGGATGTGCGGGTATATAAACCCCTGATGTCGCAGCTTATGTGGTTAGGTTCTGTGATGGTGCCTCTTGTATAGATATGTGGATAGAGTTGGAAATGGGATTTGTTGTAGGGGTAGGTTCCTGGGTAAGTATTTCTGTGGTAAATTTTGTAGCTGCTGGTAGAGTATTTGCTTCTTTATAATAACTTCATGGAAACTTTCAAAAAAAATAGGTGTTTCCTTTAATCAGACATACATCTGCATTTGTGTGCACGCACACAGATAAGTGTGCTCATTGGTACTGAGCTTTTGGCTATTTTAGTACAAAATTTTCATTCACACTGACTAATGGGTGGCTATTGGCTATTGCCACATTTTAGCATACGTGGCTTCTACCTATAATGTTGTCTACCCTGTGGGTGAGGGCATGTGTGTAATTATAGCCATTGCTGGTCTCAGAGAAAATAGTCTGAGAAGGGTTTAACTGAAGCTGAAATTCGACTCAAAGGCATCTGAAGATCAGATAAGATCTGACCTTTCCGGATGTAACATTGAGGTCACTGAGGTCACATGGCTGTTGAACTCTGTAACTCTTTCTTTATTTTCAGTTTTTTTTTCCTGAAGCTTCCGTATAAATTAGCTAATCAATATCAAGAGGAAGAGAACAATTGAGATCTTTTGTTTGGGAACATTTAGACATATTGGCAATCTGCAGTCAAGCCAATTACCTCAGTGGCCTGCTGCAGTCACCGGTGCAAAGGGGCCCACCCTCTACTCTGGGTCCCAACCCAAGGACCCTAAAATCAGCAGCCCCTCACTGTCCTTCCTCCTCCTTCTCTGCTGCCTCTTATCCCTGGGCCACTTCCCCTGTAGCCCTAGCACTTGATCTACCCTTCCTTTGCCTTATTCTGCCAACAGTCAGAATCTCCTTCTGCTCTGTTATCCTGCCCAGTACTTCTCTAGCCATGGTGCTCTCCGGCAGCCAGTTCCTCTGCTCTGCTGAGCCGCCCTTTATATAGAGCCCCTGCTAGCCCTGATTGGCTCCTGCAACAAGCCACCACCCGGTTGGCTTGCTTAGTGAGCCCTTCCCTAATTGGAGGGTTCTGTGCAGGCTCCCTCTGGCCTGCTTTAACTGCTCCTCCTCCCAGGCTACGTCTAGACTGCATCCCTCTGTTGACAGAAAGATGCAAAATAAGCACGTCGAAATTGCTAATGAAGCCGGGATTTAAATATCCCACGCCTCATTAGCATAAACATGGCCGCCACTTTTTTCGAAATGGAGGTTTTTGGAAAAAAAATGGCAGTCTAGATGCGGATCTGTCGAAAATAAAGCCTTTTTCGACAGAACCTGTATTCCTCAAAAAATGAGGAAAAAACTCAGTTTCGGAAAAAAGCGGCGGCCGTGTTTATGCTAATGAGGTGCGGGATATTTAAATCCCGGCTTCATTAGCAATTTCGACGTGTTTGATTTGCATCCCTCTGTCAACAGAGGGATGCAGTCTAGACGTAACCAGAGTGGGGCAACAGAGTGAGTTTGGTACTGGTGAATGGGGGTGAATTCACAGCCCTTGCAACTAAAGTTTATCTATAGACCTGGCGAAGCAGTAGCAATGTAAACCCAGCAACACTGCTCATCCAAAGTATCTCCAAGAGAATGTGTGACAAGCTCTGTCTCCAGGCCCATTCAGTCTTTCATCTCTCAGCACATGCTACCAATATGAATGGTACTTAAACAGTAGCAGTCATGGTAGAACTAGGTAGAAATCTAATCTTTTCTCTACAATCTTTCCCAATATTTTTGACTGGGCAGAGTTGGGGAAGCCAATTTTAAATTACTGAGTGTACTGGTTGTCATGTTCTTAAAATGCCAGAGTAATAGTCAGGAGATTTGGGTTCTGTTCCAGGATCTGCTACAACCTTCTTGAGACTCATTTGATCTCCCTGCCCCAGTTTCCATATTGGTAAAATAAATCCCTCCCTATGAACTAGGTACACTGAGGTTATCAAGGCATATTTCATTTTGGTTTTGTTGTGTGTTTGAGGTTCTGGGATGGAAGTCCAAAACACTGGTAATAGCTATTTTTGAGACAGTCTTTTAGACACTACATGCTACATACACTCTCCTTAGTAGAATTAGATTAGGACTTCAGTTAGTCATCTAAGAGCAGGAACTCATGGGCTAACAGAGGAATTTTGGTTCAAAACAAAGCAGAACCAATAGTAACCAGTTGAAATGTCAATTACAGTCAGTGGCGTAGGCTTGCAGAATTACATGGTTATAGAATGGTTTGCACCGTTACTGCAAAGGCATGTGCAAGTGCAGGGGAGCCGACAGAGGCACCAGAACTCTGGGCAAGGCTGGGGGAGGAGCAACTCTGTGTTTTGGAAGGGGCAGGGCCTCAGGCAGAAGGAGCGAGGTTAGGGCTAGCTTCCCCCAGGGAGCCCTCAGAGCTGCCCGGAGCATGCTTTGCCTCCCCCAGGCAGCCCTTAGTGCTGCCTGGAGCACGCTGCACTGGGCTTCCGCAATGACTTACAGGGCCCAGGGCTCCAGCTGCTGCCACAATAGTGGCACCTGGGAGTCCCAGACTCTTTTGTATCGCTGGGTTCTGGGGCAGTTGCCCCCTTGTTCCCCTGTCGACAGGCCTTTGCAGGTACAAATGCTCATTTACATTTGTCATGTTAAACGCACGTTCTGAGAATGTGAGAGAAGATGCCTTTTTAATGTCATTGCAGAGATGGGCTTGGAAGGTGAATAACTGTTGTAAACAAACTTGTGAACATTTATCTGCTTGTCTTTTCACCTAGGATGGGAGCATTTGAGATCAGAACAGTAGTAGCTAGGACAGGCATCGGTGGGTAAATATCCTACTTGGAAAAGATTTCACTGAGTGGAGACTTCATTACATATTTCCACACCCTACGTCTACAGAATATGAATAAGAGTTTTTCTCATGACATATTGCAGAGTGTGAAGCAAAAAAAAGGAACCCTCCCATTCAGACACCTTCTGGTTTATATCCTTAAATAGAAAATAAATCATATGTGAATTGAGCTCAATTTTTTAAATGTATCTGTGGGGCAATAATGTTTTACCCTAAATGCTCTACTTGGATCTATACCAGAGGGTATCTTTACAGCCTAACAAATACAAAATGTTGGGACTCATGTGAAATGCAGCAAGATAACTTGGTTACACACACACATGCACCTCCTCCAATCCCCCTTCAATAAACTGGATATTCAAAAGGACAAGAAAACAGATTTAAATGTAAGATGATGAAGCAAACTTTTAATGTTACATAATTGGGGGGCAATGCTGCAGGTTGGGGAAATTATTGGGTTCATTATTTATATAATTACCATAATTTTCATGGAATTAATGAGGGGCACTGGAAATGTGTCCGTTCTTCAAATAATGTGTGTAGGGGGAAACTTTCCCTGTGGGCCATCCCATAACTACCTACTGTGGGGTTACTTTGCACCTTCCTCTGAAGCAGCTGGTTGTAGCCCCTCTGAGACAGGGTGCTGGACTAGATGGACCACTGGTCTGATCCAGAATGGCAGTTTCTGTGTTCCTTTTAAATTTCAAGGTGCAGTTCTGCAGCCCTTACACAAGCCAGGCTCCCATTACCTTCAAAGGGAATTATTACCCAAGTAAGTACATTGTGATCTGTTTGTTTCGTATTTTCAGTGTTTTGAGGTTGGCACTGTTCTTATATGAATGTGAATGCAGTGGGGCACATTACTCCTCTTCTTATTTCTTTGCCTCAGATAAGGAATGGCACACTAGGGTGGAATGCTGCTACAGTGAAACGGTTCCCTCCCAAAAAGTCAGGATGGTCAAAATATTCCTTTCTTCTCATCCCATAAGCAATAGTAGGACATAGCTTCCCCTGTAATTGCTTAGAGTAAAGCAAACAGCTAGTGGGTGTTCCTTAGAAAGTCCATATGTTCACTTTCTATTAAGAACAGCGGCAGCAGGAACAGCTTTCCTTCATTCCCTTGGGATTAGCAAGAGCTAAAAATTCCTCTTGACTTCCCTTCTTTCCCCACGCCCCCATCCCTACATAGGGTTGCCAGGTGTCCGGTATTCACCCGGACAGTCCGGTATTTTCGGCTCCTGTCCAGTAAAAAAAATTCAGAGAATACGGGACACCTAAAATGTCTGGTATTTTCTGAAATTTTCCCCGGCCAGGAGGCGAAAATGCCGGGCACCTGGCAACCCTACAAACACTCAGCACCCGGCCTCGCCTCTCCCCCCCCCCAACTTCCCCGGCCCCCAACACCCCCAGCCCCCATGCTTACCTGGTTCCCCAAGGCTGCTGGCACAAAGTGGGTGCCGGCCAAAAGACCTAGGTCTTAGTGCTCAACCGCTCCCCTGTTCCTATCCCCGCACTTAAAGGGGACATGCTGTTTTATTTTAATTTTTTGTTTGTTTGTTTGTTTGGCTTAATAAGTCCTTGGAGTCTTTTTTTTTTTTTTTTTTTCCCCTCTGTATTTTTGTTTCAACCATATGGCAATCCCTATCCCTACAACGAGCTAGCGACACCCTCTGCCTCTGCTCTGTTAGGAAATAGCATTTATTTTAAAAAGCTGTGCTCATTCAAACTGGGACTGAATCTGGAATCTTGTTCTAATCCAATTACAAAGATAGCAGTTTAGGAAAATGGTTTGTGGAACTTTTTGAGAACTTTGAGAAAGGATCTGGTTGAGACAATTTTGAGATACGGGGAGAAGATTTTGGTCAGCTCTTATTCTATCTGAATAGCTTCTCCCATCCATTGCTGATATCACAAGATGCCTAATGGGACATAGCAAAATTCTTCTTTTGAATGCGTGCGCAATTTCTGATGTTCTGCCTTCTTATTCCCCAAATAGAGAGAGGAGTTGCAGGCATATAGGGTAGTAGAATTTCAGAGTTTAGGTTCTTTATGCAGCTCTGTGAGCAAATTTTAACTTCAGATACATAGCCATACCCCTGCTATGAAAATTATTAGGTTTCATTTAGAAGTCTGATAAACTACAGCTGTTGCTTTGCAACTTCAGTCCTTAAAACCCAGTTTTGTTTGAAGTAGGTCACTTTAATTGCTATAAATATAAATATGTGTTTAGTGATCCAGTTGAAATGTTGCCATGCATTTTTGTGGCTGATACATACTACATGGATAAAAGAAGCCTAATTTAAATCCTTCTTTAAATTTAAAACATCAGTTATCCAAATTCTGATATCAATTACAGTGGTGTAAAATTGCTAAATGGTGTAAATGAGAACAACATTTGGTCCCTGTTTTAACTTGGACATCTTTTGGTCAGATTCGGATCTTAATTTTTATCAGTTTTACACTGGTGAAACTCCATTGCCAGTGAATGATCTTTATATTGGTCCGATTCTGGTCAAAATGATCCTGGTATAACTCTGGATTATCTCTAATTTCAGTGAGATACTCAGGATTTATGCTGCAATAATTGAGTTCAGGATCTTTCCAACTTTCTCTGTTTCATGTACACTATGGGTCTGCAAAAGCTCAGGTCAGAATTTTTCCTACATTCAGTGGCGACCATTCATCAGAAAACAATATTTCATACAAGATAGGGCATTGCAAAATCAAAAGCCAAGTAAAATTCCATTGCTCATTCGTTCCCCGGTGATTAAAAGTCACTGCCATATATGGAAAGGTCTGAGCTTCATTCAGTGTATCCGTAATAGTAAATGGCTTGTTCACCAGACACCAGATACAAACAAGGGATAAGCCATTGGGAGTTATGGTTTATCAGAGTAAAACAGAGAAAAGCAGCAGAATAGTAGTTCTTGCAACGTTCTCTGCATTAAAAGCTCTGTTAATGGTTTTTGTTACAGTATTTAGATTCTGGGACTATATATAGAGCAGGTTTAAAAAACCATGGGCCACATCTTCAGCTGGCATGAATCAGCATAGATCCATTGAAGTCAGTAGAACTGTGCTGATTTGCAGTAGTTTTTTTTCTTTTTTCTTTTTTTCGTAGGTGGGAAGGAAGGAAAAACAAACAAACAAACAAAAAACATACAATTAGGGGAGGACCAAAAACCACCGGGGGAGGGAACAAGGAGGGAGAGGGAGGGGAGGAAGGAGGTTCACCGCTCCCCCACTAGGCTGGAAGTGGGATGGAGGCGACCAGACAGGGAAGGAAGGAGTAAGGAATACAGCTCCCAGCACAGGGCGATAAGAGCGGCTCCTCCGGCTGCACTGGGAATGTGAGGGGTCAATTATTTGAAAGACACGTGGGAAGTGAAAGCGGTGTTTGGGGGGAGGGTAACTAAAGAAGAATGGAAAGGCTCAGGCACCAAACGAGATGACAGAGGGGAGCATGGGCACATGGGTGATTTGCAGTAGTTGAGGTTCTGGCACAATGGATGAAATCCTGCTCTCATCCATGGATAGAGGTGCAGTAAATGGGAATTCCAGCTTAGAGGGGGAAAGGCAATGGAGAGTGCTATGGGGTGGGGAAGGGAGGCAGGTCTCACTCCCTGCGTGTGCTGTTTCTGTAGAAAGAGAGAGAGGTTTTTGGTGGGATCAATGCACACCGATCCTCCGACAAAACTCTCTGGCTAATGGTTTAATAAAGGCTGTGGAATATGGTTCATTTTGGAAAAGGCACCAATCCACCCCCAAATACCCAAAGTGAAATAATGCACAGACAGCTTAACACATGAAGTCATCCGAACACGTGTGCATTTACTTTTTGCTACTGTGATTTATTTTCTTCACGGCTAGGTGGGAGAGGTTTGGCCATTCAACTCCTGTGACACAAAATAACAAAACCAGTATACAATTGTGTGTGTGTGTGTGTGTGTTTCACAGGGAGAAAGATAGAAGGGTGGCTGCAGCAATGACATTTTTTATAGGATCTGCTTCCTACCAGAATTTTCGGGTTGTTTAAAATAAATGAGAAATAGAATTATCTGCGCCACGTTGATAGATTTGGAGACCATGGACCAGTTTCTGATCTTGGTGAGGATGATAGGAATCAGGAAAGAAACAAACAAGACCATTTAAATAATCTAATCTGATCTCCTGCATAATGGATGCCATTGAATTTCATCTGGTTACTCTGGGGAGTAACACTCTAAGAGTTCTCACTGGTGGTGGCAGAGGAAATCAGAATCCACCCCCCTTATATTTGTTTTAATGACAGAATAGCAGAAATCCCAGAATCAGTTCATACCTGGGAGTGGAATATGGTATTTTTTTATCAACTAAGCTGGATAGAAATCAGTTCATCCATGATTATTAGCCATGGATGGTAAACCTTTCATGATACTCTGGGCTAGAGGGGAAAAAGGCAAACATGGGGTGAGTTTGACTCAGGTCTCAGAAATGCTCTGTGAGAAAGTGTTGCTGGTCAGAACACCACAATCCTGGCTGTATCCTGGTTTACAAAGGCATCAAGTGCCACAGATGAGCAAACACAGTAAATCAGTTGATCCACCCCAAATATTCCTAGCTCAGAAAGGAGGCCAGAGACACCAGCTTAACACATGAAGTCATGGAACAGAACATTGCTGTCTGATTTATTTTCGCTTACCATGAAGTTTCAAAGAACAACCCAGTGGAAGATTTTTGGTGTGTTTCCCAGCATGGAGAAATGGACATGCTGAGATTTTTATAGGATCTGCTTCCTACCAGAATGAGTTGTTTAAAATAAATGAGAAATAGAATTATCTTTTGATCATTTGGAGACCATGACCAGTTTCTGATCTTGTGAGGATGATAGGAATCCACAGTGAGTTAAAAGAATACTGAACAAAATCTAATCTGATTAGTGCCATTGAATTTCATCTGGTTTTTCTAAAATGAGTTCTCAGAAGTTTACAGTGGCAAAAGAATCCACCTTATATTAATGACAGAATACAGAAATCTGCCCTGTCACTAGTTTTCAAATATGGTTATGAGTTCTCAAGAAACTCAGTTCACATAACTGTCTTCCATCGGATGATAAATTACAGTGGGACATGTCAATTGGTTTCATTCTCATACACTGTCCTCTGAGATAAAGTGTCATGCTGGAAAGGTCAATCTAGCTGAGACATGTTTATTCTCCATGCCAGTCCTTCTCACAGTGAGGCTCAGAAGAAACTTGATCAGTCAATTCCCAGCTTCTGGCAGAGAGTCTAGAGACAGGGTACAGGTTAAACAGAAAGCCATGAGTAACCTGTCGAAGCCACCATTCAATAGCTTGCAGTGCCCCAGTTTATTGGATGAATCTTTCCCAGCTGTTTTTTGATAGCTACTCATTGCAAGCTAGCAGTTTTTGATGGTGAGTGTTTTTTAGAGAGCTACTGGGGCATCATTTGATCATAGTGACTGAACCCATTCATAATGTATTTTTTCCATAAGAACTCATTAACCACTAGTCAAAAGAAGCCCATTAATGTTATTAAATAATAATATTATTAAAATATTGTGCATCAAATAGCTGCATTGTTGTTCAAAGCATCAGAAAGCTTATTAAAGGCTGCAGAACTGCACCGAAACTTAAAAGGAACACAGAAACTGCCGTTCTGGATCAGACTAGTGGTTCATCTAGTCCAGCAGGGGCGTATGAGTCCAAAAACAACAGAATATCTGGTCTTCTCCAACCGGAGACTGAATTACTGTGGGGAATGTCAGACCTTATCATTTCAGATAAGACACTGGAAAAGTCCTTTGATAACAAATGTATCGGGGTGCCGCAGTTGTTGATGCTTGACTGAAAATGTTTACTTCATCCATGTGCTTTTCAGTCTTTCAATGCTCAGGTGAGGCTATTAAAGGAAATTTATATGGTGCGTGTTTTAGATAGAGTTCTATAAATGCCAGTTGTTTTTTTTAATGATTAATGTAGTGCTCATGAAAGCTTGAACCTGGTGCTCTGATGCGTCCATCATGTAGCTTGTCTACTGTGCCTCCGTTCTTAACCTGGTGAGTTCCCTCCTGTTGATGTATGGTTCTTTTTAGCAGTGGCAGTCAAGTAGGCACATTTTATGGTGAGGTGGTTTTTTTATTTGCACAAATGGGGGATTTAGGATCACACATCTAATATATATATATATATATAGTAAAACTCCAATAGTCCAGCATCCAATAGTCCGGCACTCCTGATAGTCCGGCATCAAAATGGCAAGAGCCTAGTGAGTGAGCTTCGGCAAAAATGAGTCACAAGGTAACAGCGGCAGCTGAACTGAGCAAAAGGGTAAAAAGGCTTAAAAACTAAAACATTACAGTATACTGTATACAGTATGTACAATAAAAGGGTTAAGAACACTTTATATACAGTATATAATGTATACAGTATATATATAAAACCAGTTTATAGTACCTCCTGATAGTCCGGCATATCTGATAATCCGGCACCACCTAGGTCCCATAGGTTCCGGATTATCGGAAGTCTACTGTGTGTGTGTGTGTGTGTGTGTGTGTGTATATATATATATATTTTTTTTTTTACCTGTGATCTAATTCAAGATTTGTAGTCAGGCCTTCTCCAAAAGAGCCTACATTTTTAGTGCACTGCCTACCAAACCAGAAATGTTAAGTGTGCCATTTTAAAATGTCTCTCCCAACAAATTAACAAAGCATCCATGATGAACGGTGGGTTTTTTTCATTCACTGAATCCTGGAGTTGGGAAACCAGTTTTTAGAAGCAACGTGTAGCCATCAAAGAGTTAAAGTGGAGGTGGGGGACTCCATGTTTGTTTGTCTTCTGTGTCAGCACATAAGATAAAGCCTCTGTCCATGTTTAGTTAAAAAAGAGGAATGTACTAAATGTGTGGGAATGAGTGTCTCCCTTGCAAGGAAGAGACTGAGCTTTTTGACTCTGTCTGACTGACTTACACCACAAAATACTGTTGGACAATATAGATAAAAGTTTGGGGATCAGCGTGATTAACTTGACCTAAAATAAGCCATTATACTATGAGTAAGTTATTTCTTTGCAATGCCCACTGAAGATTCCCACCAACATAAATGGGCATTGGATTAGATCCTAATTAGGAACTTCATTGATTTTTCAGAGGGATGCTCCTGTAACTGAGAGCAGAACTCAACTCTCTGTATTCAGTGCTCTTGCATGATTTAGACTTGAACACCAAAGTTGAGGCCATAAAAAACAGACAAGGGAAGGACATTAGATCATCTTGTTCATTCTCCCCTGCCAGTGCCAGATGGTTTCTATAATATATTCACACGCGTTTTATCCATAAACACTTCTGTTAACAAAATACAACAGCTGTAGGGTTTTTTTGTGGGGGGGAGGGGAGAGGGAAGGAGGGGTTGAGAATTAGGATACTTGCTCCATTCTTCACTTTTTAGCAGGAGAAAATATCCATCAATTTCAAATGTATTTCTTGGTCTGTGGATATTGCTAATGCAAATTCCGTGCAGAAATCTTAATGAATGGAAATGTAGAGATAATCTAATAGTGGTGATTTAATTAAGGACTCAGGATCTGATACTGGTTTAAGACTAGTGTTACCTCACCGATATCAGTGATGTTACTTTTTATTTAGATGGATGAAAGGGAGATCAGAATTAGGCCTAGAGTCCTTGTGAGATTTTCTGAGAGAGTTTATTCAAGGATTTTTTTTTAAAAAAACCTCAGGCATGTCAACGCATAGCAATAAATAAGTGAAGGAACCTGAATATAAGGGTGAAATTTTGTTTTCAGTTACATTGTGTAAATCTGGAGTAATTTCTTTGAAGCCAACAGAGATTTTCTCCTGCAAGGTCCCACGGAGAGTGCTCTCTCTAATGCCAACATGGATTGCCTCCCTGTTAGAACTTCAAAAATTTCCTCAAAGATATTAGTGATAGAAATGTAGCCGTGTTAGTCTGGTGTAGCTGAAACAAAATACAGGACTATGTAGCACTTTAAAGACTAACAAGATGGTTTATTAGATGATGAGCTTTCGTGGGCCAGACCCACTTCCTCAGATCAAATAGTGGAAGAAAATTTTCGTGGGTCTGGCCCACGAAAGCTCATCATCTAATAAACCATCTTGTTAGTCTTTAAAGTGCTACATAGTCCTGTATTTTGTCTCAAAGATATTATGCATTGTGGTAGAAGGAGAGACTACTGTCCATGTGAGTTAACTGCAATCCTGTCACATTCAAACATCCAGAGAAGCCTGTCTTGTGTTTTTCAAGTTGTCAATTAATATTTATCCAAGTCAGCCAAATATACTTCACGTGCACTTGTATTACTTGGCAAAAATCAAATCAAACATTTGACTACACGCTACAGGTTGAACTTCCCTGGTTCAGCACCCTAGGGACCTGAGCGGTCCTGAACCAGGGAGTTGCCAGACCAGGGGAGGGCAATGCTGCCAGCCCCCGGGCTCTGCTCCAGTGTCAGCATAGAGGCCGGGAAGAGACAGGGTGGCTGAGGAGTCTTGCAGGTGAAGCTAGTTAGCTAAACATTTAAGCAGTTAGCCGGGTAAGCCTAATATTTAACTGGTTAACTGATTAAACAGGATTTTACATCCCTAGTTCAGGCCAAAGTTCTTTTCTAACATATGCTGAATAGAAGTTTTATGTGCTCTGAGGCATGTGCGAGTGTGCATCTGCACTAGAAACACAGAACTTTGCTGAGGGTGCTCTGCTAAAAACTGGACAGCATTTGAATCTCTCCAGAGCAGCCACACAAGTACACAGCTTGCAGGAAACACTTCCCTGGACCCACTTTTGGGTCTGGACCAGTGTTCCCTCTCAGATGTACAGCAGCACAGCTTCACAGGTGATTAATCAACCCCACCCAGTCAGAGGCTCAGGGCTCCATGCATTGAGCTGACTGACTCGGCCTGGGCTGATTAATCACCTGTGAAACTGTGCTGCCCTGCAGCTTAGAGGGAACAATGGTCCTGGCCATAGTTTGAGAACCACTGTGTGTTAATTGACACACACGTTACCTGTATAAAGTAGTTAAATATCATACACAATTTGGAGAGGTACACTGAGAGAGTTTGTGTCTCTGTTAAGGTTAAACATGGTCAATAAAAGACCCAAGAACAGAATTCTTGAATCCTGATTTCTAATCCTAAGCATGTAGCTCTAAATCATATTTCATCCCACCCCTCACATTCTCAGACCTAGGTATTTGTTTACTTCTTAAATCACTAGAATGCCTCCCTTTATTTTTAGTTTGGTACAACTACTGCATTGACCACAACACAGGTAGTAGGTAAATGCTTCCATCAGTGAGTGGTGGCAAGAATTTAAGAGCATTTAAAACATTTACAAACCATGAGAACCCATAATTATCAGGTACAGGATAATCTGAATATGCCGGGCATTTCTCTTATGAGACTTTTCATATACAAAAGACCCAAGAAGACCTTGCTAGCTGTCTGAACATTTTTGGACTCAGAGCCATGAACTTCTGAGTTACCCAAAATTGAGAGCTGGGCTTGTAAGTCACCTATCTCCATGTGATCAAACATGAATTTCTAGGTAGATGCGGATTGCTACAATACTTTATCTGAACCAATTTGTCCATCCTTAATTGTCTTTTGACTAATGGAAATTTACATTTAAAAAAATAACTAAATTGGACGAGATCCACAGGTGGTATAAATAGACATAGCTTTCTGGACATCAGCTTTCTGGACATCAACTATATTGATCTGCTGCAGCTGAGGAGTAGACCCATTATGGAAAACACCTTTGGGGAATCTTTTGCTTATTTTTGCATGGCTTTATAAAGAAGCTGTTCATTTGCTGGGAGTAGGGTGGATCTGCAAGGTCAACATCTGATAGAAGAGGTGGGAGTTTGCAAAGATAATTTGCAGTGGAAGAAAGAATGAAGAGACTGGTTTAAATGAAGATCTGATGGATGGATTTGTGATTCTCTGGGACTGGAGTGGTATCCCCCCTAGTACCATGTTTGAATTAGGGATGTTAAGGATGACATGACTATCTGATAAGCATTTGCTTATCGGATAGTCAGTCGACTAGTCGATTCCCCCAGCTGACCCTGGCTCCGCATGGCATTTCAAATCGGCAGCGCAGCATGGAGCCCGGAGTCAGCGGGGGACTCTAAGTCCCCCACTGACCCCTGAGCTCCATGCTGCCTGTCACTGGGGGCTCTTGTACATTTCAAAGCTGGCACCCGTGTGCAGGCCGGAGTCAGCGGGACTTCCTGCTGGCCCCGGGCTGCATGCAGAGTTCCACATTCCTCCTTTGAAATGTACAAAAAGTGCCTATCGACTAGTCAAGTAGTCCATGGAAATTCCATCGACTACTCAACTAGATAGTTAACCGTTACTTAACATCTTTAATTTGAATCTAGCCCCTTGCTGGAAGCTAATGTATGAGAAGTGATGGAACAGCAACATGGCAAAGTCAGAGAGGAGGAGACTATGTGGAAATAGTTAATGTTCTTTATACAACTCTGGATCAGCCTGTTCTACGTGCGGTATAAAGGTATCTCTGGAGTACCAGAAAGAACAGATTTATGAACCAGATGTGACTTTGCATTTATACAGGTGTGACTGGCTTTGACTGAAGGGCCATTTTGAAAAGAGATGGAGTGTCTCATTATGTAATCAGTATAAAATACTACTAGACTTTTACATATGTGTTATAAAACAAACACACACCACTTGTGTTGGACTTCTAGTGTGCATAAAAAGAACCTATCCCCCTCAGGCTTGCAGAAAAAGCATATGTGTATAATGCACCTATTCAGTATTCAGAAAAAAAATATGCTACCCAGCTGATGATGAAGAGATGGTTATTTCAGAATTCCACCTAGCTGAAGTCATTGATTATTGCACGTAGAAATCACATTGATGCATTTTTCTTCAATTAAGAATGTAATTAGCGCTTCATAAATATCTGTATAGATAGCCTTAGGGAATCTTGTTCCCATTCATTCCATACCTTGCATTTTGCATGTCCTTTGCTCCCCCCTCCACAAGGTACGTCATACAAAAATGTGACTATGTAAGTCCAGTGTAAAACAGAAGCTCCTGTTGCAACTGTGAAGTTTTTCCAAACTGTCCTAAGCTCCTTAGATGGTAATGGAATAATAATAATAAAAAAGAACTCAACAGACATAAGGCTCAATTCTGCAGCCCTGCCTCAGGCCCTAATCCTGCAACTTGCATTAATGTGAGTGCAGGTGATATTACTCAGGCAAAATTCTCTCAGTAGTGTCTGAGGTAGGGCAGCAGGTTTCCCCCTTAGTTGTTACAGGAGGAATTTGCATACCTAGTCACCTAAGATGCTTCAGATCCAGTGTTTTTGTAGAATATTACAATTCTGTCACTGACTCGCTGTGTGATTCAGAGCAAGTCACTTCTGTCTAGGTTTCCCTATCTGCAAAACAGGATAATATTGACTTGTAAAAAGATTTGAGAAAGGTACAGTAAGGCAAGGTTATTGTTATTCGATAACAAACTCCTTATTTTGAAAACGATGATTCATCTGACCTTATGTGTTGAGGAGTTCAGGGGAATCCTTTAGTTTGCGCATTAAGGACATTTTTTGTTGTTTCTGGAACTGAATTTTTCTACTGAAGTGATATCTAAAGACCATTTACCTGCCTTGTATTCTCAGTCAGTGATTGAATTGCCCAGTGAGCTGACAGCTACTAATAATTTCTTGTATTTCTGAAACCTCTTGAGTACTGGTATTGTGAGACTGATCGGCAGATTATTAGGAAAAAAAGTCTTTGGAACTAATTAAGAAGTTCTCAAAGTAGCTAAGATCTACATAATCTGTATTTCACATGTGTGTGACAGAGAGCTCTGAGCCTTTTCTTTTATGTTTTCTTCATCCCCCTTTTAGGGCAAAGTTCTCCTTTCTGAATAATTTTTTAACCTACTCATTGCCCTCAAATCTCTTCTCAAAATTGGTTTCTCTCAATTTTTTTCCAACAATGACATACTCTCTCACACTTAACCTGCTACCATCTACTTAAATCAGTCAATCAACCAAGTACAAATCAACACAATATGACCAGGAACAAATATGAACACCCCACCCCAATTTAGTTTCTGTAAACACTATGCCTCAAATAGTCCTTTCCTGGGCTATGTCATATCTTATTTTGGTTGCAGGCTTATAGGGTCAGGGACTGTGATGGGGAGGATTAGGCCCAGAAGCCCCTCTGCTGGAGGCCTCGGTGTCCTGCCACACTCTATTCTAGAGAGGAGCTGAAAAGTAGTCTTCCAAGGAGCGTAGAGTAGTTGTAGGGAAGTAACCAATCAGAGGGGCTGCTGGAGCAGCCAATCAGGGCCCAGCAGGGCTATATAAAAATTGCTGCAGAACAGAACAGCAGTCAGTTGCTACCTGGAGTTGGAAGAGAGAGGACTGGATTAGCGGTTGGCAGAAAGAGCAGTAGGACCACGGATAGCTCAGTGTGGGCAGGAACCAGGAGAACTAAGAAGTTGCTCCTGACTTCTGGGACTAAATAGGGACTGAATTCAGGGAAGACCGTAATCAAGAAGACTGTATCTTCAGGAAGGAAGCCCTGGAGGTACAGCACTGTACCATGACTGTATACATCAGAAGTAGTCTATTTTGATTCACAGTGTATGTGACTCAGCCAGAAGGATGACTCGCTGAAAAACCGCCTGAGAAACCATTGACATAAACTGAGAGATGGCAGACACATGTGCATGTGAGAGGTGGGTGTCACCTTATAACAAGGATTATGGGTCAAATTTGAAAAGTCAGACTTTGCTAATTTAAATAGATACATCAGATCACTTCCACAAGGGGCACTGATTTAAGGTGAACAATACAGTAGCCCCTAGAAATTCTCCCATGGAAGCAATTGCTCCCATGGGCAAACCAAAATGGAGGAGCATGAAGTCCATACCCTGGATTTGTCAGCACTGCTTAGAATCTGTTTAGTTTTTTTAAATTTCAGAAGACGTCTAAAGTTCTGATTTGTACTAAGCTGAGCCACAAAATTGTCCCAAATAATTTATTTCTTAACCAATAAGACCAGATTGTTTTACATTCTGCTTCCCCCTCCCCCCCTTTGCTCAGCTTCATTGATAAGACATCCACATTTGGTTTATAGAGTTGGAATCTGAAACTAAAAAACAGTTAATTCAAGTGCCAGTTTGAAAAAATGCATTGCAATGTATTACCCCATGTTGTGCTTGAAACCATAACAATTAAAGGCCAAATTCAGCCCTACTGAAATCACTGTAGTTGTATTCACATGTGGCATGGGGGGAATTTGACCTTAATTGTCTGGAAGCAAAACAGAAAGTGAAATAACTGATTTTTCATAAGAACTTAAACTGAGCTTCATGAAGTAGAACTTCAGATCTAAAATTCCTCAGCTGGTTATCCAGGAACAACATATGCAACCAATGAAACAGCTAATGTGAAGCATCACATCAGCAGAACACATTCTCATTGGCTGATCATTCATATGTAGCATCTTCAGAACTTTCATTGACTTAATCGGGCTTTGGATCTGAGGCTTACCTCTTATTTTTTTTCCTAAAAGAATTGTTGGGAACAGACAGCTCTATACAATGGTATTTATTCAGTTATTTGTTCTTATGTTTCTTCTCCAGGGTACGAGCCCTATAGAAATGTACCTTTCCACTTCACCGAAGAAGTATCTCTGCTTGCTTTTGACTCCTTGGTCCGGTCTATGTTGGGAAATTGACATCTTAACTACATTGCCCAGAGGTGCAAAAAATTCACCTCCCCTAAATGAAGTAGTTAAGCTGACCTACACTCCAGTTTAGACAGTTCTAGGTCTTCAGAAGTCTTTCATCAGCCTAGCTACCACCTCAGGGAGATAATACCTATGCTGATGGGACCCCTCCTGTTGGTGTAGGTATTGTCTACATTGTAGCATTTCAAGTGTAGACAAGCTCTAACCCCTGCCTGCATTGACATTTGTCTTCAGTGCCCAATTTATAGTTTAGACCAGGGTTGGGCAAACTTCTTGGCCTGAGGGTCACATCTTGTTATGGAAAGTATCTGATGGACCACAAGTGCTCACAGAATTAGGGGTTGATGCACAAGGGTGGAGGTGAGGGATCTGTGTTGGGGCCAGAAACGAGGAGTTCAGGGTGTGGGAATGGGATCTGGACTTGGGCAGGAGATTGAGATGTGGGAGGGGGTGAGGGCTCAAGCTTGAGATTTGGGGTGCAGGAGATGCTCTAGGACCTAGGAGTTCAGAGGGCAGGAGGAGGATCAAGGATGGGGAGGGGGCATGAGGGTTTTGGGGAGGGGGGATGAGGGGATTGGGTGCACAGGGTGTTTTATATTGGGATCGAAGGGTTTGGAAGGTGGGAGAGGGATCAGGGCTGGGATAAGGGCTTGGAGTGGGAGGAGGCCAGGGGTGCAGACTCTGGACAGTGTTTACCTAGAGCAGCTCCCAGAAGCAGCCGCCTGTCGTTGACTCATTTCTACATGGAGGTATGGCCAGACAGCTGTGTGTGCCCTGTCCAGAGGCACTGCCCTGCAGGTCTTTTTGGCTGTGGTTCCCAGCCAGTGAGAGCTACAGAGCCAGCACTTGGGCTGTTGGCAGCATGCATAGTCCCCTGGATGCCCCTATGTGTAGCAGCCAGAGCAGGCCTGCTGATGGGGGGCGGCAGTGGGGGATTATTGCCCCAGGGCCTGGCAATTCAGTAGCAGCAGTGATCGGAGCTCTGTTCCCTTTAAATTGCTGCTGGAGCATTGGGCCATGTGTTCTGGGCAGTGCTGGCGGGAGAGGGTGCCATGCTCCGGGCAGCACTGAGGGCTGGCTGACCATACCCCCCGCACGTTGCTCAGGGGCACATGGAGGCTGTCGGTTCCGCTAAGCCAGAGGTGGGGGACATGCTGCTGCTTCTGAGAGCTGCGGCGCGCGTGAATTAGGGCCTGTTCCTGGGTGAGAATTCGAGAGCCGGATTAAAAGGTCTGATGGACTGGATACAGCCTGAGGGCTGTAGTTTGCCCACCACTGGTTTAGATGATCACTGGAGAAAAAAGGTAAACAAAGCTCAAATTTACTCAGAACAATATTTTACTACAGGGCCACTGCTACCAGTCCCACCTGCTGTGAGGAACCTTAGACACCTTCCTTGTGGATAAAGCTATGTACAGCTAAAAAGGCCCACTTAAAGGAGCATAAGACTTTAAATATGAAGCCAGTTGCTATCTAATTATCTAAACTTTGCTAATGTAATGAGAAATGCAAAAAAAGAAAATTAGGGTATTTGAGCTGTAGGGTAAAAACCTTGTACTGTATGATAAATGGGCGTTGTTGGATTAAATACAAAATTACATTCTTAAAATGTGTGTATGGTTAGCAGCTTTAAGCACTGGATTCTGTCTTTGGTTATAACAGTGCAGAACATTATCTGCAAAACTGAAACCTCTGACTCTAGTACAGCAGTAAGTGAAACCTAAGTACATGTAATCTGTAAAAATAAATATAATTACTTTAGCAAATGCATGGCAGCTGGCCACGTTTAATGCTAATATACCTGGTTTCTTATAGCTGATTAGTGGCAGAGGACTGAGGTGGTAGTTTGTGTTGTGCCATTCCGGCACGGGGGAAAAAAATCATTGCCCCCTAAATTGTTCCTCTTTGATAGTTGAAAGTGAATTGAAATTGTTTGGAAACGCTGGCATTTGTGGTTTCTTCACCCTCTGTAGTTCAGTCAAAATATTTTGGGGGTAAAATCTTTCAAAAGCTTCTGAGGTGCTTCATCTGCCTTTACAAAAATGTGTAGGAAACCTGAAAACCATTTTTTTTATGCATTCCAAGATGGTAGTGCTGTCTAGGGAATGAATCAACAGACTGGGAATCAACGTTACTAAAGGCCATTTCCAGCTCTGGGGTTGATTCACTGCGTGACTTAGACAAGTCATTTAAACTCTCTGGCCTTATTTTATCCAGCTGTAAAGTAGGTGTACTTTTCCAATACTTTCAAAGCATGCAGGGGTTTAGAGCCTGTCTATAGCAGAAACACATCAGTGTAGTGACACCAATACAAATCTCTTATGTTTCATTGGTAAAATATTCAAAAGCTTCAGAGGGGTAGCTGAATTAGTCTGTAACAGGAAAAACTTAAAAAACAACAAATAGTCCAGTAGCACCTTAAAGACTAACAAAACATGTAGATGGTATCATGAGCTTTCGTGGGCACAACCCACTTCTTCAGTGGGTCGGGCCGGTCATCTGAAGAAGTGGGTTGTGCCCATAAAAGCTCATGATACCATCCACATGGTAAAATACTGGGATCTACATATAGCTAAATGGACACAAACCAGAGCTTCCATTAGTATAGCTTACTCCACTGGTGCAAATATTTGAAAAAAATCTTCCTACTGTAGATAGGCCCTTGCGCACACACACAATGTAATTAAGAAGTAGTATGTGCCTTGACTTCCCCATACTACTACGGAAATCTTAAACAGTCTACTCATCTACTTCACTGAAGTGTTGAGACATAATTAACATCTACAAAGTGCTTTTAGATCCCTAGATGAAAGGCACTCAAAGTGTGAAGTACATTGTGATATTGTTGAAGTGAAGTGATGCCTGTGAGTACTGCATTGTAGATAAGGCTATCATCTACTGCAAAGCTTTTGAGTGCCTGCTTTTAGCTACTTCAGGGGGTAGCTGAATTAGTCTGTACAGGATAAACTTAAACAACAACAAATGGTCTGGTAGCACTTTATAGACTAACAAAACATGTATGTGGTATCATGAGCTTTTGTTGGCACAGCCCACTTCTTCAGATGACCTGAGTTTTGAGTTTAGGATGTGCAGACCCAAAATAAATAGGGGAGAAGGGTGGGGGTGGGAGGGATGGGGGACAAGGAGCAGAGGGTATGAAAATATCAAAGGGAAAAACAAGTAGGCAGATCTGGTAATCTATAAGCACCCAAAGACCGAGTTTCTAATTACTTCTCTTTAGTATTGTTTTGTTTCCCCTTTACAAGGATTGTGTCTATGAAGCAACAGGGTCCAACTCACTTAGGAAGTCTACATCCAAACACTTTGTGTAAATTACTAGGTTTACGACTTAATTCTCGCTTAGTGCCAGGCATTTATAAATTTACCCTGTGAGACATAATAGCATCTAGAAATTATTACATTGAGGAGCCACTGCAGGCTAAATAAGGAAACAGGAGAGATTCCAGAAGACTGGAAAAGGGCAAATATTGTGCCCATCTAAAAAAGGGAAATAAGAACAACCCAGGAAACTACAGACCAATCAGTTTAATTTCTGTGCCAAGAAAGATAATGGAGCAAGTAATTAAAGAATTCATCTGCAAACACCTGGAAGATTATAAAGTGATAGGTAACAGCCAGCATGGATTTGTAAAGAACAAATCATGTCAAACCAATCAGATATCCTCCTTTGATAGGATAACGAGCCTTGTGGATAAGGGAGAAGCGGTGGACGTGGTATACTTAGACTTTAGTAAGGCATTTGTTACGGTCTCGCTTGATCTTCTTATCAATAAACTTGGCAAATACAACTTAGATGGGGCTACTATAAAGTAGGTGCATACCTGGCTGGATAACCATTCTTAGAGTAGTCATTAACGGTTCACAATCCTGCTGGAAGGGCATAACAAGTGGGATTTCACAGGGGTCTGTTTTGGGACCAGTTCTGTTCAATGTCGTCTTCAACAATTTAGATACTGGCATAGAGAGTACGCTTATTCAGTTTGCAGATGATACCAAGCAAGGAGGGGTTGCAACTGCTTTGGAGGATAGGGTCATAATTCAAAATGATCTGTACAAACTAGAGAAATGATCTGAGGTTACTAGGATGAAGTTTAATGAGTACAAATGCAAAGTACTCCACTTAGGAAGGAACAATCAGTTTCACACATACAGAATGGGAAGCGATTGTCTAGGAAGGAGTACTTCAGAAAGAGACCTAGGGGTCATAATGGACCACAAGCTAAATATTAGTCAGTGTGATGCTGTGGCAAAAAAAGCAAACATGATTCTGGGATGCATTAATAGGAGTGTTGTGAGCAAGACACGAGAAGTCATTCTTCCGCTCTACTCTGTGCTGGTTAGGCCTCAATTGGAGTATTGTGTCCAGTTCTGGGTACCACATTTCAAGAAAGATGTGGAAAAATTGGAGAAGGTCCAGAGAAGAGCAACAAGAATGATTAAAGGTCTAGAGAACATGACCTATGAAGGAAGACTGGAAGAATTGGGCTTGTTTAGTATGGAAAGGAGAAGACTGAGAGGGGACATGATAGCAGTTTTCAGTTATCTAAAAGGGTGTCACAAGGAGGAGAGCGAAAATTTGTTCTCCTTGGCCTCTGAGGATAGGACAAGAAGCAATGGGCTCAAACTGCAGCAAGGGAGGTTTAGACTGCACATTAGGAAAAACTTTCTAACTGCCAGGGCGGTTAAACACTGGATTAAGTTGCCTAGGGAGGCTGTGGAATCTCCATCTCTGGAGGTATTTAAGAGCAGGTTAGATAGACATCTATCTGGGATGGTCTAGATGGCAGGTGACTGGTTTCGATGACCTCTCGAGGTCCCTTCCAGTTCTAGTGTTCTATGATTCAATTGAAATCAGCCACCAATCAGCTACATTGTTTCCCTCCCCTTAAAACAAACAAAAAAACAACAAAAAATACAAACCTCAATCAGTTAACTAGTGTATCAGGGTTACAGCCAGTCTGGGAGAGGTATGGCAGTTCTACAAAGAGAGGACTCAAGAAGTCTTTCCTGTCCTTAGCCACCCATGCAAGGAGCAGTCAGAATCTCAGTCTCTGTATTCCTAATTCATGCTTGCACTGTGCCCCTTGGCATTCAATAGGCAGAAGTTCCTGGTGCATGATCTGTGCTGGGGGCTTCTAAGGGTATGGATAGAAGGAGTTGTGTGACTACCTATTTTATACCCAAGCAGTTCTGCATCGGCTCCAATGGCCCATGCGGATAAATGGCATGAGTAACATAAGCCACAGCGGTACCTGGGGATGGGGTGACATTTGTCCCTGTCAGTCCCTGATTAAGGGAGGTGCAAGCTGTCCTGGCTATTGCCTCATCGCAAGCATAGGCATGAATCTGGCTCCTGGCCCATTCCTTTTATATACCAGGCAGCAGAAAAGAAGCAGCAGAGGGAGATAGCTTGCTTGACCCTTTCAAAGGATGTCTTTGGTCTCACTCTGGTATGTAGTTGCCTTTCTAAGAGATATTTTGTGTGAGTCAGAATGTCTTCTGGGGTGCTAGTGGGGGAGGTAGAACCACTGCAGCCTGCTCCTGCCCCTCACTCTAGCCCATGGTCTGGCAGTAAAAAACACAGCGGAGCCCTCAAAACTTTGTATTTACCTGCTGGACAAAGTTGCTTTGGGGTAACCAGAGACTCAGTCCCACAGACTTTATTCAGACAAAATCCCACTGATTTAAAAGGGGAGATTTTTGCCTTGTATGAACTCTCAGCCAAACTGTCTTGTAGACTAGATTTATTTGTTTGCTTGCAGAAGAGAACTAGTACATTCTGATGGACAAACTATGTCATACAAGTACAACTGCACAAATAACCTTGGATTTCTGTATTCTAGCCGTCCATGGATAATATTTAGAAAACAAAGTCCTTCAAAAACATAAAGGAATTTTGGCTGCCTTTCAGAAATAGTAGAATTAAACTATACAATCTCTACTGAGCATTTTATTGTCCACAAACATATTTTATTTTGACAGGTTATGTGCTGTTGAGAGCCACAGGAGTGACCTGAAGCCAAGTTAGAAAAAAGAGCACTTCTAGTACAGACTTTTTTTGGATGGGGAATCTGAGGGAATCATCCTCTTTTTGGCCAGGTCCTTAGGTGACAAACTGGTATAACTTCACGGAAGGCAACATTGATTGATATCAGCTGAGAATGTGGCCCTTTTGTGGTCTTTCGCAGACCTAATAACTCTAACCTCACAAAGAAAAAATGAGGCTAATAAATGCTGTATTTATGGAAAAAATGTAGCCAAAATGTAGTGGAGGTTCAGTTGTTCTCACAGTCCTAATTTTTGTTGATTTCTTCCCCCCCTGAATCTCCCCACCATTTTTATGAAGTTTTGAGTTCCCTAAGATATTGGTGTGACCATTTTCTGAATTTTCTAGCCTTTTTATTCCATTATTGTTAATTTATTAATGTATTCCTTTACATTCTCAAGAGGTTAGATTCTGTGTTGCAGCCAAGCCAAGCTTGCCACAGGAACAAAAGAGTGTGTGGAGAGGGCATTATAGATAGCTTTGGGGTTGGTTATGTTCTTGGCCCCAATATCAGTTTGGGGTTGCAAATAAGCCTTGGTGGGTCACAAATGTCCTCAGGTGATTTCTCTTCCCTCCCCCCTTGGATAAGACTAGCAGTGGCCATGTTCCTTCCCAGTGTGCCATGAGCCAGGGATGGTGTGGTACAGCAGCAAAGAGGTGGTATGCAAGGTCTACAATGTCTGAGGAACCTCCTTATACCAGGAATATTTAGGCCACTTTTGCTGAATTCAAGCCTCTTTGTGTTGCAAAGTGTCCACAGGGTAATCAAGAATCTGCCCTAATAAATCTTTTCCATAACTATGTAGGCTTTGCCTCATCTCCTTTAAGGGCATAATCCACTCATATTAATGTAAGCAGACTGTGATGTCAGTGTGATTCCTTAGATGTATGAAGTTTGTAGGATGAAGCTGAATTCATACAGAAAAACAGACACTACTTGGGTTTGGCTTGGTCTGATGACCAGGTTTACAAGCTATTGCTTACCCAGTTTGTACACTGTTAATTGTAATGTGCCTGCCCAGTTCGTTTTTTTTTTTTTAAATTTAGCTTCTCTTCCCCCCGCCCCAACCCCCATGCACAATGTTATTGGTGGAGCTCTATGTGGTATTCACCATGCTCATGAGGACATAACTCTGAGGAGGATGAAAGCACTATCTCACTGATGCCTGTATTCTCTGTATATATCTATCCATTCTATTACATGTGATCATACTTGGAAATCTACCCTCTGCACATTGATGTGAATCAAACCATTGACTAGTACCAGGTAATGCTAACAGGTAACTGGTTAACTGGAAATCCCAAGGCCCGTGGAGCCAGCTGCAAGTGGCTGGCAGCCCCGTGGAGCCAGCTTCAAGTAGCCCTGGCTACTGGCCCTACCCATGGGATCCCACTCAATTGGTTAACTGGTTAAATGTTAACTGATTTAAACAGGATTTTACCAATCCGTGGTTAAAAGTAAATTTCCTTTGTTTTACTTTTCCAGCGAGAGAGACCCCATTAATGTGTAGTTTGAAGTAGGCCTTAAGTTTATTGTGAGAAGTTAGGGTTTTTTAATCCAAAAGCTATCCTTGTATGAAGATATTAAAATGTATGTGTGTATGAGCCCTGATGTTGCCTGGGGGAAAAATGAATGTTTGCAGTTTATAATGCTCTTGGGCTCCATCCACTTTCTTTAAGGTGCTAGGATGTGTAAATTAGGAATGACCATGTTGGTTATGTCTTACCCCTCCATTCTCTGCATATAATAAACAAGATTAAGGCTCTGGACTTCCTATATGACCTTGGGGAAATCACTTAGTGTGGGATTTTAAAAAGTGCTGACCTTTGATGGGATTTGTGCTGCTCAGTGTCTTAGATGCTTTGGGAAATATGCCCTTAATATATGTCTTAATTCCCCATCTATAAAATGGGAATGATTCTAATACTACCTTTCTCCCATCCTTTGTCTTACCTATTTAGATTGTAAATTCTGTAGGGCAATGACTGTCAAAAGTGTTTGTACACTAACAATGAGTTGTATGAATGAAAAAACTTTCAGCGTGCTGTACATCAAACGACACTGAAAGGTACCATGGTTGATGGCATGTGAGTGGTTGCTGTAAAATGAGTTTCTACTGGATTGTGTTCACCTCACATAAATCATTCTGAATTCTGGCACCAGATTTTAAAAGCCCTATAAGAGAGGCCCAGGGCGGAGTGGTGACTGATGTATCTTCTTACTCCAGAAGGTGATCCTTTGTGATTCATTCATTCACTCAAAGTTTGGAGCATATTAGCAAAATGCTGAATATTCTGTACCTGTTTGGATGAATGAACAGCATTCGTTTCCAGGGCTGTCCGCAAGGCTCCTTTCACAAATACTCCACTCCATTTCTTTTATTTTCAGGTGAAGAGGGAATTGGGTTTGGTTTGGTTTGGTTTGTAACCTCTATCTGTGTGCAAGCAGTGAAGTAGCTTATTGCATACCTGTATGCAATGGTTGCAAAGGCCTACATTTTGAAAAGCAAATGGTGATTTTTGGGGCTCTTCTGCTTTTGGCTGCCCAGCATGGTACACTTTAAAGGAGTCTGATATTTAAAGAGTGATGAGCAACGAGTTCCTGAAACTCAGGCTCCTTTAAGATGCCTCAAGCTGGCCACCAGGAAGTTGAGGCACACAAAACCACTAGTCATTTCTCAGCATTTAAGCCAACAAGTATAATTTTCCACAGCTGTATCACTTTGTGCTGCTACTGTGGAATTAGTAAAGGTTTTTTTCTGTTATGACTGCTCTCCTTTTGTGATTAAAAGTGGAGGAATATTTATTATTCTCCTTAGAGATGATCCGTCCTTGAGGCAGTGAACAATATTTTAAAATTGATAAGAAATAGAGTTGGGAATGCAGCTGTTCTATAGCAATATGGATACAGCTGTTAAGAATTAAAAACAGTAGAAGACCAAATCCTCAGCTAGTATACACTGGCATTGGTTGCTCTGTAATGTAATTATAGAATTACAAATTAGAAATGGAGTTGGCAGAGGTCCATGTCTTAAGGTTGCCTAATATTTTCCATTATTAAGTCTTATGACTCTTTTCAAGGGGCTCTAACTTAGCTATTTTGCAGTAGGCCATCCTTTGGAATTTGACAGAAAATCCTTGGGCTAGAAAAGTGCTGCTGCTTTTGCCCCATGAAATTCCACTCAGGTTTAGCTAAGATATAAGCTGTTTAAAAATCAATATTTCTCTTATCTTGTTTGCGCTCTTCAGGGAAATTTTGACAGCCTACCAAAATAACTGAACATGGACATTCTAAAGAGCTAAGCTCATGCAGCCACTGCATCATAGGACTGCAAATGTCTGAGCTGCCGGAGCCACTGTAGCTAGCTGGAGTATGAAGAGGGAGAAAAGCTCAGATGGGCCATGCTCCTTACTTGATCACACCCCAGGGCCAAGTACACGGGGGGCCCCCAACCCATGCCTTGGGCCAGTCTTAGGCCACCACCTGGGATATAGTACAAGGAATGTTTCAGGCCACCTGCTCAAATCCAGCTGAGGTCAATATTTTACGTTATTGCTGTGTGATTACTGTTACTATAGTATCTTAAACAATGTGATGGTCTCAAACTAGTTCTTAGAGGATATTGGCCTCTGTCACTGCAACCGCTGCAATAATTTGCATGGCATTGGTGGTGGTGGTGGTGGTGGTGGGGGTGTGTAAAATACATCTCTGGAACAGTGCAACAAAGCCTTAATCGTTATGCCCATGCTACATCTTTTTTAGTTTGAGATCTGAAGGGTGGATTCCTGTTTTAATCTAGTATCATTCATCAGCATTTCATTTCTATTATTGAAACATCTGAAGCATACACATTCTGTTACCTGTGGTGAACGCTGCTAGAATGGTCATCCCTCTGTTATGAAAAACTGATTCAAAGTGAATGAGACAGCTGTCCCAGTTTTAAAAAAATATGATGATGTAATTAACAATTATATTGTCAGAGGATAAGGTTTCACAGTATATAGTTCATTTCTCAGTTCAAAAGAAAACTTTGTTTGTCATAATATTAGAGCCCATACGTTGAGACATCTTCCATCTCAGGCCTGAATTTTTATCTCCTATTCACAACTGCTGATATTTCAGGTGTTGCTGATTATGAGTGTGATGGTTATGGCTGAATCCTGCCACCTTTATGCTGCTCCTTACTCCCTGAGTAGACTCACTGGTCCACAGAAAGTAGGACAGGATGGCAAAGTTTGCCTATCTGTAAGTTGCTCCTATGTCTCAACATCACACATACTGTGGTCATGTCAGTGCTACTTCTGGAACTGACTAATCAGCATCAGTGGACTGGAATTTCATGTGTGGAATTGACATTTTTAACAACAGTCCTGCCTCTGAAGGGGGCACACGTTTCTTTCGTTACTTTCTGGTATAAATCCCCAGTAACCTTATTGAATTCAGTTTAGTTATTCTGAATTTATACGACTGTAACAGATGTCTACTGGCCCGATAAAGATACTTTCAAATCACCAACACCAGAATGCCACTTCCACCCTCACCCCTGCTCCCTCCAGGTTGTTCTTTCTTTCAAACCTTGGTCAGATGGAAAGGTTCTAAGTGCTGGAATCGGAGATGCTTTATGAATACAACCCCTATAATACCCTTTGGGTGTGTCTACACAGCAAAGTTATTTTGGAATAATAGCCGTTATTCCGAAATAACTATGCGAGTGTCTACACAGCAAATCCATTATTTTTAAATAATTTTGGCTTATTCCGACTTCTGTAAACCTCATTCTACGAAGAATAATGCTTATTCCGAAATAGTTATTTCGAAATAAGGTGTGTGTAGATGCTCCACTTCTGCTATTTCGAAATAGCCCTTCACCAGGGCCATTCTAAGTTATTCCTCCTGGGGCTCTAAATCGAGATGACTGCCTCGGACTAATTTTGAGATTTTCCTGCAGAGTTAGATGTGCTATTTCAAAATAAACTATTTTGGAATAACTATTCCAGAATAGCTTATTTGAAATAGCTGTGCAGTGTAGACATAGCCTTTTAGACTAATAGTTTCTCCTCATGCTTTAATTTAATTAATTCATCAGCCACTGTCCTTCGGAGATTTTTCATAGTTTGCACTGAGACTTTTTCCATCACTACACAGCAGGAAGCTAGTATCACCCAGTACCTGACTATCTTTCTATACTGTCTCATCCTTCACATGGTAGAGCTTATCAGTAGGAAGGCACCAGAGTATCTTATAATGCCTCTTATAGCAGGTTCCTTTTGAAAATGTTATTTAATTTGAATTTGCTTGTGAAAGGTGCCGCAGTGACTGCCCTGAAACTTGAAATCCCAGTTATTTATAGAACAGAAACAGGATGGACAACAGAAGTGTGCAGGCTTCCCTCACATGGTCCCAGCCCTGCCATGGAAGTGGTGACCAGCTTCTGAGAAAAGAGAATTATCTACTGCATTTCTCATGCCCATATAAAATTTGGCTTTTTGTGGAACTTTTGTGAAAGTTTGTGCTAGCTGTGGTTTTTCTGATGTGAAAAAAATTGTCCATAAGGGTTAGAACTGGGACCACTGAAATAATTTCACAGAGGTTCTGAACAGTCAACAGAGATGGCACCAACTTTCACTCACCATTGCTATGGGATAGATTTGAAGAAGGCTCCTAATTCATTTACAAGTCTCTGCATCTATCTATTTTTTGCTTCTTGTTGTAAAAAGGATAAAACATTCAAAATATACATTCTATAAGGTTCTCTTTTCCAAATCTGTGCAAAAAACTAACTTGTCTTAAATTTTCATTAACAGAGAATGTTTCCAAAAGGGAGTAGAATGTTTTTGATTCTTTTCCAGCAGCTAAAAGATAGCACTGAAACAGGAAGTACATATAAATATCCTCTCAGCAAATATGCAACATGCTTACATATTTAAGAGTCTAGAGGTTAAAAAGGTCCATTCGGCATTGAGAATGTTCCAGCATCCCTTGGTTTACAATTTCAGCACTGAGTTTGAATCCTTACAGGGAAATATAAGGACTTGTCAAATGTTTACATTTATCCACCCAGTTGGATGGACTGAAATACTGTGCAAGAATGATGTGTTAAGATTTTCCTGGGTTTTACTCAGTGATTGCAGAAATTATGCAAGCACCCATGTACCATAACTTACAAGTTTTAATTGTTTAGTTCACTTTCTTAAGTTCCAAGAGAACATGTTAGATAACTAAAATAAATATGCAAACATACTGAAATGAAGGAAAAGACCATCCTTTCCTACCCACACCACCTCCTTTTCACAAGAAGACTGGATATTTGTTTCTGAAGTTAATAAAATGGGGCCAGGGAAATTTAACATACGAATAAATAGCAGGATCTGGTCAAATGTCAGTAAAATACAGTCTGTTTGCTTCTATAACTCCTTACCCATTACAAGAAGTTTTTTCCCTTAACATAGTACCTATAATTCCAGTGGGATTATTCCCAGTTTCAAACATTTTTAACAGTGATCTTATCTTGACAAGTTCTTTGTATTTTTTCAACTTGCTTGAATTGTTTCCACTTCTGCTTTTGAAATTTCTAGGCGTGAGACTTTAATTCTTTGCCAACTTCTTCACATCCATCAATTGGAATTGGTGGTTCTGACTGGTTGAGTACATCAGTAAAACATTCTCGCCATCATTCCTTTTGTTCTGCTTCCATGGCTTTTAATGTTCCATCTTTCGCTCTTCTGATGCCACTGTGAATCTAGAACCATGAAAGTCCCTTACTTGGAACCGTTTCTTAATGGTTGTTTTTCATAAATGCTTCTTTGGTATGTCTCTCTGTCTCTGTCTCCATCTCTCTCTCATGCTAGTCTCATATTCTGGACAAAACTTATTTACTTTTTTCCCCCTTCATATTTCCATTGCAGTATATTATCATGTTCTTATTGGGTCACCTGTGTTTGTCTTATTTTTTAAGCTTTTTTTTTTCTCCAGTTAATTACCATGTGTGTGGCTGTATCCATTTGTCTGTCCTTGATCCTCTTGGCCCAAGTGGATATGTGGCAGCTTCCTGACAGACATCCGTACTGAGCTCATTCTTCCTATCTCATCATTCATTTGCCACTGCTCTTGGAATCAGTGAGAGCTGGATTGTAAATTCTGTCCTGATTCCTGGATCAGACCATTTTATTGCATCCAATTCAATTACTTTTTTAAAATAACTTGTCTTTTTAATTTTACTCTCACCATTATGGTGACAAGGCTAGTGGTCGCTTCCTATGTTCGCGGTTGTAAGAGAGTGTTTATCTAACATTGATCTTTTCTGCAGTCTGCTAATAGCAGTGTGATCCCACTGTACCTCAGTAATTCCATCATTTGATTTCCATGTTAGTTTGTGTTTCCTGTGATGAGGGAAAAGTATCTCCTCCCTCACTCCCCCTGCATAGATTACACACAATACAGAAATTTTTCACTGTTGTCTGTCTGGCCGCCTCTCAGTTACACGTTTTACTCATGCAATGTCCATATCCAAGACTGTCACTGCCAACGTGGACATTCATGCCACCCATAACTGGGGTGACATCATAAGCATATATGTGGATTAACACATCTTGCAACTTGTAGAAAGCATCTTGTACTTGTTTGTTAGCTGTGGTTAATGGTGACCTTTTTAAAGACAACTGTTGTGAATGCACAAAATAATAATGCACCTATGTTACTAATATAATGTGCACTCCTTGTAGGTCATTTTGTAACTCCCCCACCTTTGAGAAATGCTTTCATACTGTTTGCCCAGCAAGTTTAATGTCTTCTCTGCTGGGTGCCACATTGCAACAGATTTTCCTTTTTTGCATAATCCGCAAAATATGCTGTGCCTAAGAGAATATGCAATGCAAAATTTGCAAATAGGGACACTCATTGTTTAGAGGAAAGCCATTATATACATTGGAACCCTTCTATTGCCATCTCAAGGGTGTGTGTGTGTGGGAGGTGCAATAAAACCCCAATGGAAATGTATTTAATTAAAATTCCTATAGTAATCCTAATGATTCTTAATTGCTTTGCTAAAGCTTCTGCCTGGAGTTGCTATTGGAAAGTTGTTTTGAAACATCTGGAAAGCTAAGCTACAAATAACTCAATATGTGGAAGATAATACCAAGCTTGTATGGGAGAAACGCAAAGGCTGACATTATTGCAACATGACTTAGAGGATCTGTGCCTTAAAAAATGGGACAGGAGTTAACCAGTAAGCTGTGCAGTTAAAAGCCATTCTGAATGAACTGTTCTTTTCTTGAAAGCTTTTCGGTCCAAGTTAATGTTGGCTGGACTATTTACAGCAATATTTCACTGACAAATGGAAGAAAAATTAATCTATGTAATAGGAAAGTTCAGATATAGTAGACCCATCAGAACAAGTTGCTCCCCAAAAATGTTAGTTCCAAACTTTTTTCGACTATCATTTACTTGTTGCACAACACCACTTAATATTTTGCAATGGAGTGGGCATGTCTGTAATGTAATAGAACATCTAGAATACTCTTAGTTATTCATTAAAATATTTAGCATACAGGAGGGAAGAAGTAAATCTCACTCCACAGAGATTTGTGCAACCCATAAAATGGCATTGTTTTTGCTACAGGCATAAAGTACTAAAATGTTATATTAATTATTTATCTTTAGGCCCAATTACTTGCTGTCCTGTTTTCAGCTGAATTCTAGCACAATGTGTGTACAATCAAAATATTCAGAACTCTTCAAAAACTTTGGCAGGTTTGTTGCTGTAGCTGCAGCCTGGAGCAAGAAGGGTACTATCAGGAGAGGAAGGTGACTTCAGCAGTGGAAGTTTCTGTACTATCTACAGGTTGAACGCTCTAGTCCCGCACCCTGGGAACTTGACAAGAGCTGAACCAGAGAATTTGCTGAACCACAAGAGATCAATATTGTCTAGCAGCATTACCAACACTTCCATTGCTTACTGGGCTCTTAAAAGACATTTAAGGGTAAATTAGAGCTAAATAACTCAGAGCCAGAACACAGAGAGCTGGACAGGTGGCTGTAAATAAACTTTGAGACTGTGGAAAACTTGGCCACATCCATGGTAAGTGGGCATCCTGCTAACTAAAATCATGCTGAACAGATGTTGCCAGACTGGAGAGTGCCGAACTACAGAGGTTCAGTCAGTATTTTGGATAAAAGGGTTGGGAAAGCTGAGAAGGCTCATTAAAAAACAGCTGACATCACTTTTCTGAAGGTACACACTAGCATTATAAATGAAGTAGCCTCACGCTCAAGTAATAATCTGAAGACAGGGTGGAGAATGCAAGAAAAGCAGGGGCACTTTCTGCAGTGAATTGGGGAGGAGAGACAAGAAATGGAGAGGACACTGAAGTTGAAAGCCTAGGAGAAGAGAAGGGTATCAGATCTGTCCAGTGGAATAGAAAAGGGAGGCATAAGAGAGGAAAGATAGTTTGGCTTTTGGAAAGACTGAGTGTGCAATGGTTGGTAGGTCATCCAAGATGAAACATGAGAACAGCTGAACATGCAGAGCAGGACAGAGGAGGACGACAGAGGAGGTAGAGTGGTAGAAATGGGAATCCATCACATAGAGGCAATAGCTGAAACCGCACAAGGTGGGGCACCAAGGAATCTTATGACACATGACAGGATGAGAGCACAATGGTGTATGACAAACAAGGGAGACAGTGCCAGGAGGAAAAAGGATGACAATCTCTCTTGTTACTTCTAACTCCTTGTTAAGAATTAGATATGTTTTAAACACATCTGTGTGATTTTTTTTTTTCTTCAAGAGACTCACACGCAGGAACTGATTTGTTCCTCACACATATTGGGAAGTCTTTTTGTGGCCTTGAAAATGGGGGTCTTGGCATATGGAAAAATCCATTAATATGTCTGCTTCCATGCAGATGAAAAGGTTTCTGTTGGCCAGATCATGAGCATCAGTAAACAATAAATATCAACTGCAACAGAATAGCCTCCCCCCTTAAGGACAGTGAATAAAAAGTTATATTCTGCAGTTTCCTGTGATGTAAGGCTGTTCGGTTTCAAAATCTATTTTAGATGGAGTAGTTGCTATGCTAAGGATTCATTCTGTTCAAAAGTTAAGAAATACAGCATTTGAATACCTATTTAAATATAATGAACAGAACTTATGACTGACTTTGCCCAAGCAATCAACTGGCTAATTTGCTTTGGGAATAAAATACTACTTTAAAAAAATGTCTGATATTGGAACAGCGAGTACTTTACTTTTTATTTTATTTTTTTATAAAAGCACTTTTTGTCCAAATCAGTGGTTTTCAAACTGTGGGTCGGGACCTCAAAGTAGGTCATGACCCTCATTTGATGGGGCTATCAGGGTTGGTGTTAGACTTGCTAGGGCCTGGAGCCAAAGATGAAGTCTGAGCCCCACTGCCCAGAGTTAAAGCCAAAGCCCTAATCCCTCTGCCTGGGGTCCAAATGGAAGCCTGAGGACTTCAGGCCTGGGTGGTGGGACTCAGAGGTCTTCTGCTTGGGGTCATGTAGTAATTTTTACCGTCTTAGGTGGGGTTGCAGTTCAATGAAGTTTGAGAACCCCTGAATTAGATCTCTCAGAACACTTTAGAGGTGAATTAATTATGTAATGCCATTTAATACAGGGTATCTACATCTGTTAAAGATGGGGGAAACTGAGATGCAGAGGTTTACTGATTTGCCCTTGATACATAACTCTCAATCACTTACACTAACTGTAATACACTTTCTTCTGCTTGCTTTGGATTGTTCGCATAAAGAAAATGAATGGATCCATCTATTGCATATATGTAAGGTAGTTAGAAGCTAAAGTATGTCAAAAAAAGCTGGTTTAGCTTAATCTGAGAGATTTTCCGTTTTTACAAGTAAAATCTACCAAAAACACACCTCAGTAGAGCATAACACTTTATTGGCTAAAGTCTTATAAGTTTTTCATTTTTATTGTTCACGCTACTCATTTTTAATCTTGTATTTTAAAGTGGAACAAAATGTATTTTTTTTATGATGTGAAAGTACATATTTTACTTTTCATAACGTCCACTGAAAAGAATCCTTCTAAGGGGCTGCAGTTGGTTTAATAAAGCTGAAATCTTAGACTGTATAGAGAGGGGAAGGTCATGAACTCTGTTCTATAGAATGGGCAGTGCTGCCTGCATTACAAAAACAAAGATATGAGGGCATAATTGATAACATTTGTTCTTAGGTGTCTGCAGGACTAAGGGCTCGATCCAAGTTTCACTGAAGTCAATGGAAGTCTTTCCGCTGACTTCAATAGGCTTTGGTTCAAACTCTAAAATAGTTTAGCTTAAAGAGCATAAAAGAATGTATTTTGTTAGGGGGGAAAAAGGAGTTTCACAAACTTTCATACGAATTAAAATGTTTGCTTATTCTTTAAAGAAAATTAGTGAAAATAACTTTTTTTAAAAGTAAACTTCCCCTGTAGTGTTTTCAAAACCCAAGTAAGACAGATCTTTAGCTACAGTGGTAATTAGTGCATGAAAATTACAGGGTGAAATCTAGGCCCCCACTGAAGTCAATGCCAACACTTCCATTGTATTTAATGGGGTGTGTGTGTTAGGATTTCACGCAAAGTGTGTCTGATCAGTCGAAAGTCACTGTCCAAGATGAGTGAAATGGAAAAATTAAATAACATAAATAGTGAAAAGTACATTTAAGGTCAAGCACAGTCCCAGTGAATTTATATTTTACACTCTTCTAGATAATAGTTTATAAAAATATTCCATGTACTCTTTCACATCTGTCCTTCTAAAGGAAGAGAGGGACACATTTCTTTTCTTGTAAAAGGGGCTAAACCAGGGGTGGGCCACCTGTGGCCACTTCGCCAGGACCTTGAAGCATGAACAGCTCCTGCCACTTTAAACAGCTGCTCTGTGCTCTGGATGCTAGGGAGGGAGGTAAGCACCTCATAGCCACAGCTTGCCTCTGCCACCCCACTCCCTCTCTCTCCCCAACTACCTGCCCCAGGCCACCACCCAAACTCTTTGTACCCCCTCTTCCCACCTCCTCTAGGTCACAACTCCCTCCCAGACCCTGCACCCCCTCCTGCACCCCTCTCCTAGGCCAGAATCCTCTCCTGCACCCACACTCCATTCCCCTGCCCCAGGTCACAATCCTCTCCTTCACCCAAACTCCTTCTGATCCCTCCCACACCCTCTCCTGCACCCCAGCCCCCTACCCCAAGCTCCCTTCTTCACCCAACCTCCATCCCAGATCTCACACCCCCTACATAGAAGTGTAGCCCTTGACCACATACCAAAATCTTGGAGTGGCCCCCCCATTCAAAATTATTGCCCTGGGCTAAAGCCCAGGCCTAGATTTTCAGTCATGACTAATAGTTGTGGGACGCCAGCTTGATGGATCTTCAAGGCAGGTGCTTCACACTCTCTGGAAAGCAGTGCCTTTAAGATTTCACAAATTAGGTGCCCAGAAAATCACTAATAGTCACTTTTGAAAATCTTGATAAAAATGTACTATGTTTGAGCTTGAGCATATAATAGGGCCATATACTGATTAAAAGCTTAATAGAATGATTGAAATGTACTTACTCTTTCACAGTTTAATTTCAATGTTAACATTAAGAATAAGACAATCAGTAGTGGAAAATGGGATTTCTGATGCATGATAGGAGAAAGGAGGAGAGAAAAACCAACCTCCCACCGTTTCTTAGAAACCTCAGTGTACGATAAAAAGAGAAAATAATTTATGAAACTATATTGTGCACACAATGAACCTAATCCATTAGTCCTTACAAGGAGCTAAAGTTGAAATCGGACAGTAAAGTCAATGCAATTTTTTTTTTTTAAAGAACTGCAGGTTTTGGCCCAGTACATTTACAAGCACTGTAAATCTAGTCATGTTTTTCCCTAATGAGAAAGAGAAATACTCATTTTATGAGTGTGTGTACCATTTATATAGTAAAAATCTAAATAGCATTGTCAGGACTCCAATTGTAATTATAAACTGCCGTGAGACCTTGTGTATCTGCTTAATGCTAAGTATTAGTACTATCTTGAACAGCACTGTTATATTCAAAGCATGAGACTTTTTGAAAGCCTTTTAATGTCATCTTATGCTAGACCTCAGAAACCAACATGGAATTAATTGTGATTTGCTATGTTTTTAAAAGCATTGCCCCTTCAGTGTAAAGCCAAGAATAGTCAGTGATTCCTGAACACATTGGTCCTACAACTGACAGGTAATAGCTTTTGCAAGTGGATTCTGTACTTTCCACTTCAACTCATCTGATGAAGTGGGTTTTACCCACAAAAGCTCATGATGTAATATATTTGTTAGTCTCTAAGGTGCCACAGGACTGCTCATTCATATTATACCAAAGACATTTTGGGGAGCACTTTTGCAATATTATGCTTTCATTTGAAAACCTCTCAAAATCAGCGAGGAATGACTATCTCTATTCAATCTTATTCACAATTTGGTAGCAAGTGTCCTTTCCGTCGGAAAGCTAAATAGCAGCCCTTTTGTTACAAAGGATACAATGTGGTCTAGTGGCGAGGAAAAGTTATACAGGATTTGGGGTTCCTGTATTCTAATCCCAGCTTTGCTGCAAATTCACTGTATGACTCAGTTTGTCCCCCTGTAAAAAGGAGGTAAATATTCTCATCACACTCTCTGGTATTGAGGCTTAACTAACATTTGTAAAATCATTTTATAATCTTTGGTTGAAAAGATGTTAAATCATTGCGAATACTACTAATTCCTAGCTTTTATATAGCATTTTTACCTGTAGGTCTCAATGTGCTTTACAAAAGAAATTAGCGTGATTATCCCTATTTTACAGATGGGGAAATGGAGGCACAGAGTGGTGGAATGGCTTGTCCAAGGTCACCTGCAGGACAGTGGCAGAGCCAAGAACAACATCCACCTCTTTTCAGTCACAGCTCAGTTCCGTGTCCGTTAGTGAGGCTGCAAATGCATAATCTGCATTTCAGGCATTTTTAAAAAATGTACTAAACTTATCAAAATATTGTTAAGAGGGAAGTGGGTGAGGATCACAGAGAAACAATTGCAATGATTATGCATTGTATCATAAATGTAGTTGTGGAAAGATAAAGCCTTTTAAAAATCCCCAAAAGCTGCATTTAAAATCAGAGGTTTAAATTAACTTTTAAAAAGACTCTAGTACAGGTTGAACCTCCCAGATCTGGGACTCTGGTCTGGCAGGGCCATGGATGTTGCTGGACCAAAAAGCCCCAGAGGTGGGAGCAACGCAGGGGCTGGGGAGCCCTGGCTGGGAGAGGTGGCATCTGGGGAGCTCTCCCCAACCTGGCTGGGGAACTCCGGCGTTAGTGGAGCAAGGTGGTGGCCATCTGACCGGGGAGTGCCGGCTCCAGCCAGGGAATCCCTTATTGCAGCGGGTCTGTCAGCAGCTGGGTTTCCCTGGCCAGGAACCCCCGTGGCAGTGGGGCCAGGGTGACCAGGCAGCCTCTGCTGGAGAGCCCCCCAGCTGCAGCGGGGCTGGTGGAGGTGGGCAGCTGGAATCTCCAGCAGCAACGGGACGGCTCTAGCAGTGGGCCGGGGTGGCCTGGTGGCCCTGGCTGGGGAATCCCTGGTGCAGCCGGGTGGCAGACAGGTGGTCACAGCCGGAAACCCGGGGAACACTCTGTGGCAGCGGCGCCGGCAGCAGCCAAAGGTCCCGCTGGGAACCCTGGAAGACCTCGGGGCAGCAGGGTGGGGAGCCTGTGCTGGAGCCCAGGAGCGGTGCAGCCAGCCGGCAAGCACTAACCTCCCATGATCCAGCAAATTCCCTGCTTCGGGACAGCTCAGGTCCCGAGGGTGCCAGACCAGGGAGGTCCAACCTGTAATAGCATAACTTGTGTTCAGTCACATAACATTGTAGCACATACATGAGTCTGAGCCAGACAACTCTGTTGTTTCAACCCACTTTCAACATTCCTATCAGCAAATCTGCTCAAAAGGGCCTCTGTATCTATATCTTATGCAATTTTAGCATTATATCTTTTTCTTTTTCTTTTTTTGCTACTGCTTGAATTTCATTATGAATCATTAGTGATGTAACACTAAACGTATGGAATCTTAAACATGTCTTAAACTCCATGGAATAAAGAGCTCTCTTACCAAACCAAACACTCAAAAGGCAAGAACAATGTTGCATCTTTTAAAAATGATTCATTTAATATTTTCCTAAATGTTTTAACTGAAGCATCTCAAAATAAACTAGATTCAGTGTTCCAGCTGTGATGTCTGTTTTCTAATGCATATTCATTTTTCAAAAAACCCCAAACTATATTGCCTAGTTAGTAGTATAAAAATATAAAAAAAATTGAGTTATATCAATTTATGATAGTTGAAGATCTGATTTTTTCCATTTAAATCTCTAATTTCTTCATTGGGGCTATCTATCTGATCAACCTGTCTCATCACCAGCTTTATCCAGGAACCCAGATGATATTTATTCCTTGTCTAAAGCAAACATACTATACACCACATGATTATTCCTTGTTGACCTATAGAGGAAAATAATTTAATTAACAGCTGAATAGTGATTTCAACACTGAAGATGGAAAAAGTTCCCCAAACTGCTAACTTAGATCCTGATCCTACAAACACTTACACGTGTGCTTAATTGTAAACATGTGAGCATTCCCATTTACTTCCATGTGGCTATGGATGTGAGCATACTTACTAGCAATCCCAAACTTTCTTCATGCTGTGCAAAGGAAGAGAAGTGTGGTTATCCCCCTTTTGCATCTAGCAGAATGAAAGCATAGAGAAGTGAAATGTCATGTCTAAGGTTACTTTGGAAGCTAGTAGCAGAGCTGGTAGTTGAAACTAAGCCTCCTAACTTCCAGTGCAGTGCTCTATTCACAGACTTACTCTGCCTCAGGTCATGTCTTCACTAAATGGAAGATTGGCGTAGCTGAGATTGATCTTCCAGAGTTTGATTTAGCAAGTCTAGTTAAGACTCAATAAATTGAGCTCAGAGGGCACCTCCATCGGTGGCTAGTACTCCTGCTTCTGTGAGGAGTGAGGAAAGCCGATGGGAGCATTTGATTCCTATCAGCCTCATGCTGTGGGGACGGTGGGGAAACGTTAAACAAGGTACATCGACTCTAGCTACGTAATTAACGTAGCTGGAGTTGTGTATCCTGATTCAACCTTCACTTTTACTGTAGACCTGACCTCAGAAGTGGGGTCTGAGACAGAGACTCACTCTCTGAAGTTAAGCAGAATCTATCCAGTAACTTCTGTGGGAGTTGGTACTGCAAGATGTTGGGCATCTTGTTTGGCTACATTGGGGGTGAGAGCTCAGCACCTCGTAGGATAGGATCCTTAATTTTACTGCTCTTTCTTGACCACTCCATGGTTTGTTTGTTTTTTTTATTACAAAGGGCTTTGATTTTTAGCCAGTAGTGCCCTGTTCAGCAAAGTACTTAAATGTAAACATTTGAGAGATCCTACTGAAGTCAATAAGATGACTTCTGTGCTTTACTGAATCAGTCTAATGCAATCTCCACCCACCCCTGTTCACACTTGCTGTTTGGTTTGCTGGAGAAATGGCTCTTGGCTCTCACCCTTCCTTCTTAAGCTTGTTGGGCATCTAGTTTTCAACTGGAATGCTCTTTCAAATAGGAGCCTGGTGTCAACTGGGCCATTAAAATCTGTGCAGCAGTGCTGTGTGTATGGGATCACACCAGCTCCCTGCCTGCCCTGGCTCTGCATGGGTCCCAGAAGCTGCCACCATGTTCAGCTTGCAGGTGCAGCAGTGGCCAGGGAGGCCCTGCGTGTTGCCCTCACCATGAGCACCAACTACACAGCTCCCACTGGCCAGGAACTGCAGCCAATAGGAGCTGCAGGGACAGTGCCAGTGGACATGGACGTGGTGGCCACTTTTGGGAGGTGCACAAAACCAGGGAAGACTGCCACTGCCTGGGAATGGCCAGAGAGAAGCACCACCTGGATGAAGCCTACATCCCTAACTTCCTCCCATATGCCAACCCACTGCCCCAAATCAAACCCCTCTCCCACGCCTTAACTCCCTCCCAGAGCCTGCACCCCAGCTCTCTACCCCAGTCCTGAGTCCCCTCCCACACAATCTCCCTCCTGGAGTGCACAGCCCTTTCCAAAGCCCAACCTCCTGCCCCAGCCCAGTGACAGTGAGTGAAGGTAGGGGAGAGTTAGCGATGGAGGGAGGGGATGGAGTGAGTGGGGAGGAGCAGGCCCCTGAGAAAGTTGGGATGGCACAAGACCTTGGGGCAGTGGTGGAGCCAACTCCCTATAGTTGTTGGCTTCTCCAGTGATCACTTGTTAGTCTCCTCCTTCTCTGTCTTGGTATGTAGAAGAAACTTCCTCTCCTTTCATCAAAACTGTACAAACAGATGGTGGTATTTTAGCAAAGGAGAGCACAGCTTATTACACTTTTTTCCTCTCCAGTGCCTGGAACTGTGGGCGTGCCATATAAACCCCAGGCATAACTTTTCCAGTGGAGTGTTCTGTTTTCAGTGATCCTCTGATGCTTGCATCTAGTGCCCATTAAATAATGTGTTACTGAAGCAAGCATAAGGGACCGTGTATCGCCCTCAGAGATAGTCCAGATTTATATCTGTGTGATCCCATTGACTTTGAGTGACTCAAGCATTCATCTTGTCAGTCTGAAAAGAATGTGGCCTAAGATCTTTATAGTTCAGTTAAAATCCATTTATAGGGTTAGACCTTAAGTTCATAGTTCCAGAAAACTCCCTTTGTCTTCATTGGGAGTACCTCTAAGAACTAAGTAAAAGCCACACAGCACTCCCAAGGTTTGGCCCATTTACAGTCATGGTGGCATCAGAATTTAGGAAACATTCTTATATATGTTTTTTGAGGTTTAATTACCCTGAACTTTGTCTTCCTGGTATCCTGCATATTTCTATTAACTTTAGCTGCTGAGGAATTATCTGGCCTCCTGTGAGGAAGCAACTAGCTGCCACGTGATATTATTCAAGTCCCAAGAGGCACTGGGTGAAACTCAGAAGTAATGTTGAAAAAGAATAAATCTTCCTAGGCCAAACAAAGAAAAAAAAATGCCCCCTCCCCCCGGCCCGGTTTTATTCTATGTTAAGGTAGGTGTGCTGTTTTCTGGAAGCATTACAGTGTGGCTCTTTTGGGAATCCAGAGGTGTTTAGTATTGAACAAATACTGGCTACATGTGCATGCCAAGAAAGGAGGAAAAAAAGCAGAAATGCAGAATGGCTGTTAGCTTCCAGGATTCTTCCTCATATAAACAGTCACAGAGAAATTGCTCAATGAGCCCTCTTTTACTTACTTATGTAGGAGCCCAAATCACTGCAGGCATGTTCTACATGTATGTGTATATATGGTTTCTGTGGCCAACCAATGGGTTATATGTTTGGTGCCGAGTGCAAGCAATTTCTACTTTTAGCAAGAACTTACTATGTGAAAGGGAGCTAAGGACCAGATTGGTCTCAGTCATCATGTGCTGCCTTTGTAGTCTATTGGGCTACATGTACACTGTACAGTTATTTTGGAATAAGCTATTCCAGAATAGTTATTCTGAATTAGCTTTTTTCAAAATAGCACATCTACACTGCAGGGAAGTCTCAAAATTTGTCCAAGGCAGGCTTCTCTAATATAGACGTGCTATCTCGATGTAGAGCCGCAGGAGGAATAACTTAGAATGGCCCTGGTGAGGGGCTATTTCAAAATAGCAGAAGTGGAGCATCTACACACGCCTTATTTCAAAATAGCTATTTTGGAATAGGCGTTATTCTTCGTAGAATGAGGTTTACAGAAGTCGGAATAAGCCTTCAGTTATGTCAAAATTATTTTGAAATAATGGAATTGCTGTGTAGACGCTCACATAGTTATTTTGGAATAACGGGCATTATTCCGAAATAACTTTGTGTAGACACACCCTTGGGGACCACACCTGTTTATCCAGCTAGTGCTCTGTCTCCCTTCCCATCCAAACCAACTGAACATCTTGTCCGGAAATGCAGCTTTGATTGGGTTTCCTCCAACTCCATTCTTGAGACCTACCTCCAGTCCATCTTTTGTTCTTGACACTCCACAGAAACTGTTCTAATGACCTCCTCCTGTTTGAGTCCCAGAGCCTTTATTCCATTTCCATGCTTCTTGACCTGTCAGCAGCATCTGACACTGTCCACCACTCCAAGTTGTATTGTCCTCATCTCCACATGGTTCTCTTCCTCCCACGCTGATCACTCCTTCAGTATCTGATTTGAAAAGGTTCTTCTCTTCCCTTTTCCCCATTGCAGGGGCAATCACTAACTGTCCGTCATTGCTCCCCTCCTTGCTCTTTTCCTCTTTTACACTCTATTTCTAGGTGCTTCTTGCGATGGATTTTGTCACAGAGATCCCCTTGAGACTGTCACCTGATGGGCCAATCATACTACTGAGCCCGCCTACGTGCTCTCTGGAGTGCCCTACCATTCTGTCCTGATGAGCTGGAATCTCTGGTCTCCCCGAGCAGTGGCACAGAATTAGGGTCACAACACAGACACTGAGAGCACAGAGATTTCCCACAGCACCCAGGTGTACAGCCCCAATGGGATCTGAACCCCAGATAAATCCATCTTACTCTGCGTTTAAGTTTTACACAAAGCAAGCTCATGAGTTGTTTGCTCCTTTCTCAATGAGATATGCACAGTTGATTTTTCCCCTCCCCTGGTAACAATTATATATTCTGGGTTTAATAATAAACAAAAGCAATTTTATTAAATATAAAAAGAAGGATTTTAGTGGTTGTAAATGATAAGACAGATCAAAGTAAGTTACTCAGTTAAATAAAACAAAGCATGCCAGCTAAGCTTAATACTTATTATTTGCAGACGTGGCGTTGATCACATCTTTATGCCAATGACTTGCAAATCTCCATTTTTGCTGATGACCTAGTTCTTTCAATCTAATCCCATATTCGACAAGTCTTTCTAAATCCATGCACGGATGTTTATCTGTTTTTTTAAACTTAAGATGTCCCAAACTGAGCTTTTGATGTTCCTCTCCCCCCACCCAGCACTTGTACTTGTTAAACTATAAATCACTCTTGCTAACTGTTAAATAAGTTCAAGTTACTTTTTTAACTCGGACTGGTTTTGAAGATTGTAATGAGACCTAAGGCTAGGAGAATTTCCCCATGGTTTGCATTTTATTCTCAATATCTGAAGAGATCTATCCCTATAGTCTTCCCTGAAGGGTTAAATGAAGAAACACAGAATTAAGAAAGAGCTACATGTTCAGCTCTAATATAAAATGCTTAATGGTAGTCTTAAATGTGGAGCCAGGACTCTTTAGACTTTATAATTATGCATGAAAGCTGGGGTACTTATATAACCAGCAGACCCTGCATGGTGGGGTCTACAGCTTGGTGTGGAATGAGTGCTATACATGCTCCAGAGAAGTTGTTCAAAGTAAAGTACCACGTTTGTGACCATCATGACAGATTTGTCAAGAAAAGTCTTGCCGATTTGTTTTAAATAATTTTTTTCACCAGAGTCCTCATTTCTCTGAGGTATAAATTTACTGCTGATATATTGGCTCACACACTGGCTGGCTGCCCAATGCTGTTATCCCACAAAAATGTCCAGAATCTCTGCCTTTCAATCCTCTGTGAAGAAAGGCATGGAACTCTGATGTTAGGGAAAAAATGTGTAAAGTAACATATGGCCTTCTTTGGGTGCGTGCGTGTGTGAGGCTCAGTGGTGCCTCAAAGGAGCAGCTATTTCCTAAATTACACATGTTCCCATGCCATGGTCCTGTCTGAAATGGCGGTAGAGGAAATGTGACACATTAGCCTGAGAAGTAGTTGCACTTAAATGGTAGATGAAATGATTTGACTCCATCATAATACTTATGGAGTATTCCAGTCTACTGTATGTTTGTAAGGTGCTTTGATAGTCTTTAGGAGGGAACTGTGAGCTATTTTAATCTCTTCACAGCTCAAGTGATCTGATCTAGTTCTTACATCAAGGATTGCTTGGGAGTGGGGTTAGGGCAAAGACCACAATGATAGTCCCCAGAGACGTTCTGGCTGGTTCTGATACAATGCCTCCAGGAGACTGGGGAATTAAGCGGGACCAAAAGCATTGAATGCTTTCTTTTGACCTTCTCTTCTGGCTGTTATGGAAAGAGACAGTGAAACTTTCTGTTCTGGGACATAATGAACTGCTGTCAGCATTAGATACCCACAATTATGTGCAGGGAACAAATGGACGGAGTATAGCTCCCCTTACACAGATGTGCAACAGGCGGAAGGAGCTGGATAAGCTCCCCTTTTCATTCGCACGGAGGGCTTACCATAATGTAGGCTTAAATTTTACATGCATTTACCATGTAATTTAGGCAAAAGGATTTTTCTTTTCTTCTTCTCATACCTAATGCTGTGGGCTGGGCCATGTGTGGCCCACAGAGACAGGCTGCCATCATGGTCTGCATTGTCCAGTAGACCCAACCCCCCCAAAATGAGAATAGCTGTGGAGGCAAGAGGAACCCAGTTCTTATGGCCTTACCCTGCTGAAACAGATGCTAATGAACCCTATGGCTCCTCTTCTGAAGAGCATAGGCCTGATTCACCATAGCATGACCAGTTTTATAACTGGGTGGGAACTCTTCTGAAATCATTTGAGTTACTCTTACATAAAACTGGAATAAGGCAGCAGTGACTTAGATGCTGTATTCATGCAGATGACTGTTGTCAGTATCTAGTTCATTAGCAAGAGTGGTGTGCAGCCTGAGTAGGGTAGGAGAGACCACCTCTACTGTACCTATTTTTTTTTTTTTAGCATGCCATGTATTTCTTTCTGAAGTAGTAGGGGAGAGACGCAATGCTTGCGTGCCAAGCAACACAGCAGAAGAACTATGGTGCTGTACAATGTTTACAGCAAGCAGGCTACTGCTTGCCAAAATAACCCGCAGAACCCAGCTTGCATATCATAGTGGTCAAGTTAAATTAAAGGAAAGGAATTTCTCAAAAATGTTTGACTAATGCATTGTGATCTAAGCCTTAATGACTTGATTATTTTCTGAAAATGATCATTTTCCTCTTCCTATGGGGAACAGACTTTCGGCTTGGAATGGAGCAATGGAAAAACCAGATTCAGATTAGTTTGCACATGAAAACGGAAAATGATTTAGTTCTGAATTCAGAAGAGGTAATAGCTTAGCTGTAAAATTATATAAAAATGCAAAAGGCAAATTTTAGAGACTGGGAAGGGATATAGTTCAACAAATGACTCCATTTATTTACTATTGTTTGAATGCATGCATACATACTCCCTAGTCTGATGTCTACTTGTCCAGAACAGTTTACTAGGTACTTTAATGCACTGGTGAGAGATGTTATAGGAATACTTTTGCTAGAGTAAATGAACTCTGGCTATTTAAAGACCACCTGAAATAGTCAAGTAAGCCAGATGAGTTCAGCTATTTCACTCTTGAATCTCTAATTATTTTGTAGGCTGTTATACCAAATAACATAAAAGTTAAAGTTTTGTATTCTGGTAAGTGGTTTGAATCATCCTTTAGTCCAGATCTTGTCTAATCAATCTCATGCTCTCATCTCAAAAGCTTTAGAGAAGGCTGTCTCAATATAGTCTACTTTCAGAGAGAAATTCTCATTGGATAATAATGGCATAGTCTGCATCTTTTACATGTCTAGGTAAAAAATACATCATTCCCTTCTAGAATGGAGAATATGTATGTAGCATAAATACAACCATTGATTTTTATGGCAATGGAGTCATGGGGTGCATCTACATGACTCCATTGCCATAAATTTCGACCTGTAGGTCGAAATAAGATATGCAATTTACATAGCTCAATTGTGTATCTTATTTCAATATTTGGCACTGTCTACACTGTGCCAACTTTCAAAATAAACTGCTATCCCTTGTGGAACGTGGGTTACAGGGATGTCAGGTAGCGAGCCCGTTATTTTGAAATAATGGGCTGGTTCAAAAGATGTGGAATAGCTATTTCGGGACACGGGTGGTATCCTGAAATAGTGTTGCAGTCTGGACGTACCCTTATTGGGAAATCCTTACAGTAACTGACATGCATATCTTTTCCTGCTTACTCTTGTAGCCTACAGAATAAAACAAGCATATAGGATAAAACCAAGCACTTAACAATAGTTTGTATATTCACGTGAGCCTTGAATCAGCAAAGTACGTGAACATGCATCTAACTTAGTGTGTGAGTTGTCCTGATGAGCTGGTAAAGGACATACATAAATACTTTGCTGAATTTAGACCTCTCACAATAGCATTCAACACTATAACAGGGAAACAAACAAAAGAAGGGTGACACAGAACTACCTTGCATTAGCCACCGTAAATTAGTTTATTCAAGCAAAAAGAATAAGTGAAAAATTATAAACGTCTGGATATGGTAAGAAAGTATGTCTTGCCTAATTTACTGGAAAATAATTCAGCCTGTTGATCATATTAGCTGTATAATACTGTCCAGATAATTGAGAAGCTAGGCTAAGTGCCAGACATGTAAGTTAACATTTTTTGGGTTCAAGCCCAACAAGAAGCTAGCTTTGAAGCTTCTTTGTAACTGAAACAGCAAGATCTCAGAAGATCAGAAATTCGAAATGTTAAGGCTTATAACTCAGTCATACTGTGCCCTTGACTTGCTTTGCATTCAGATTTTCTTTGTTGTATGTAAACTTTAATGTGTTATTTCTTATTCACGTAGACCATTAAAATATATAGGCTATGCATTGTGGCTGAGTTACTCTTGCGGGACAGAGTGAACTATTAGAATTGTCTGATTTTTGGAATGCTTGCTATTTGAACCGTAACACTGCATTAATGTATGTGCTTTTTGCATTGTATTGATACATGAGGGGTTCAGATCTACTGTCAGATTGGAACACTAATGTCCATCAGTTTTAAAGGGAGACATACGATGCAGAGAATGGATTAAATTCTATCTCAGAATCAAACTTCAGTAATGTGCAGTGTGAATCTGCACTCCTGTTGCTGAAGTTCCTGAAGACCTTGTGTTTCAGAGAGGAAAGCTGCCTCCTGGAGTGCCCCTGCACCCTTACGAGGGTGCAGCAGGGCCGGCTTTAGGAAGTGCGGGGCCCTATTCGAACAGTTTTGTCGGGGACCCCGCACCCAGGATTTTTGTTGAGCAAAACACACACACACACACACACACACACACACACACACACACACACACACGTTTCAGTACATTGCATCATATATTATAAATATCAAGTTGGTTAAGAAGGACTTTATTGTACACCTCACCTATATGTTTTTAAAACTTTATCTTCCTTGCTTTTTGTTCAGCAAAATCTTTCAGTGAAACGAGGCTTACAGGATCTGACAATGAAGGGTTCTGGGATCGGCTGATCCCCGTCTAGACTACCGCGCTGTGCCGACAATCAGCTGATCGGCTCAGCGCGACCATTTTGATGTAAATGAAGCGGCGATTATTTAAATAGCAAAACGAAGTGGCGATGTCTAGTAAACTCATCTACATGGCTCCGTCGACAGAGCCATATAGTCTAGACACACCCATTGATAGAAGTCACCATGTTCTAAAAGAATATTAATTATAGATTTTCACTTTCATATTAGGAAAATAATTTGTTTTGATAGTTGTACAACTGATTTTCAGATGTAGGGTCTGGGGGAAAGGGGAGTGCAATGATGCTGTGGCCAGATTGGGGCTTGGCCCCAGTTGGGGGTTTGTTGGCCAGGCTTCATTTTTAAATAAAATACTATGTCAAACACAAAAAGTTTCTGCATTGTCTTTATTTCTGAGAAGGGCAGGGAACCTGTTTTGAGTCAGTGTGGGGCCACACAAGTGAGATGCAAAAAAACCCTCCTCCAACCCACCCCACCAAGCTTCACTAGTGTGGCCCCAACTGTGTTGGTGGGAGCAGGGGACATAGTACTGGGGACAGGTTTCTGCGGCTGGGGAGAGGGAACAGGGGAGAGGGAACAGGGGGCCGGGAGGGGAGAGGTTTCTGTGGCTGGGGAGAGGGGAGAGGGAACAGGGGGCCAGTGGGGACAGATTTCTGCGGCTGGGGAGAGGGAACAGGAGGGGAGTGGGGGCAGAGAGTCCCCTGCACAGCCTTCTCCCAGGATTCTCCCCCTCCCCCCCATAGGGAAGCCGGCCAAACCCCCCTCCCGCGGCGCATCCAAAACCCCTCTCGCAGTCCCGCGCCTGCCCTGGGAGCCAGGGCAAAACCCCCCTCCCACAGGGCAGACAAAATCCCTGCGCTTGACTCACCCCTCCTGAGTCCTGCAGTCATGGTGCTGCAGGGAAGCCGCCGGTGCCGCGCTTCTCCGCTGGGGCCTACACCCCCTGCCGTGTGCCCGGCACGCTACAGAGCTGTGGGAGGGGAGCAGCCAGCACACTTCCGGAATCCCCGGAAGTGGCGCAAAACTGCAGGAAGGACTTCCGTGCACGCTGGGGAAGCCGGCACTACGCTGGAGGTAGGTAGTGGGGCTTCTCGGAGGTGGAGGGAGAACGGGGGGTGGGGGGCCCCGAACGCCTCACAATCCACTGGTCGAGGCCTTGCGATCGACCAGTCAATCGCGATCGACCGGTTGGGGACCGCGGCTTTAGGGCACGGGGCCCTTTTAGGCGCGGGGCCCGATTCGGGGGAATAGATTGAATCGGCCTAAGGCCAGCCCTGGGATGCAGCATGCAGGCTCTTACATGAACAGTCTCCTCAGTCGGCTATGGCCCTACCACTTCCTTTGGGCTGGCTTATGAAATTATGAAGAGGTAGTTGCTCTGTGGAGTGCTGGATTTGAGTTGTGCCTAGCCAAAGTATGGGGAGATCTAGAAATGGTACAGGGAAACTTCTCTTTGTGTGTTCTCTTTGTGGCTGGGCATACCCTGGCCTTCTGTGAACTAGACACCATTCAAACACACACTCCATCCTCCTAAGCATTCCTTTGCCTGGCAATGCTGTCTGGAAAATACCAATGCATTGCGAGTTTAAAAAGAAATGTAGGGAAAATATAAAACATAATTTGTGGTAGCATGGTTTTTTCTCTGAAGTCTGGAGAGTTTTGTTAAGTCTCCTACTCAAACCAGATAATTGCATGGATGTTTTTAAATACAGCCACTGCTTGTATGTAGGAGACAAGAGGAAAAGTATGTTGCATGTTTATCTAATTAAATAGCACTTTATAAGAACACTCCCTTGCCCCCACCAAAATCTATGCAAATGAACTCTAGCAATTATGAAGAATAAGTCTAACATTTTTGCACCCATTTCTGCTTCTTACCAGCAACCGGGCAAACAGCCATCAGACAAGAGATCATGCTGGGCCTCAGCCAAAACAAATAAAGAATACCCTCAGATAATTTTGTGAAGTGAATCATGGAGGCATACAAGGACTTGCAGTTTCATATTGATCCTTCCAATTTGATTATCAGATTTTTGGCTCTGATCTTTTTTAACTTCTCTATTCCTATAGCTAATGGGTTCTGGAGTCTTCCTCAATTACTGTTTAGAACACCCTTAGGACTGTTCTAAGTTGTGCCATTGAATAATGATCATTACTAGATTTAGACAAAATATTTTGTCAAAAATGTAGATTTTGGTCAACTGAAACATTTTGAGAGCGTGTTGAATTTGCTGAAATGTTTTGATTGAAAAACCCTTTTTTGATTTGAAGTGATGACATCTTTTGAAATTTACTGAAATTTTATTTTTACAACAATTTATATCTCAGACAAAACGGTGATAGGTCTGAAACTCACACATGCATCCTTTCCCCAGGCTGTACCTCCTTCCACTTAGCCATGGTGCAAGAGCTGGGAGCCAGTATGGGTGGCATACAATCTGCTGTTTCTGCCTTTTGCTATTTAGGAATTTTCAGTAAAGAATCATTAAATAGCTGGTTAAGCTGTTTTTTGCAGTTGCCTTATGCTGCCAGGACAATGCAGAGTAGCAATAGCAGGACTTGTGATCTGGTTTTCTGTGTTTTGAAGCTATCCCCACCATAAAACTATTGCAATAATTATGCTGTGTTAAGCCCCACCAATGAACATTTCTATCTGCTTAATATTTAGCCATGCTTAAAATATTTAGTTACCAGTTTAGTTCCTGGGAATTGAAGATTCTCTGCAACTCTTGGTTTAGGTCTATAGTGAATATAGAGTAAATTGTTAAAATTTGTATTTGTTTTCTACTAGAGAATATATTCCATCAGTTCTAATGGTTACTACCATCTGGTTCAGGGTTGAGCTTAGTTTTGATCAAAGTTCAGGGTCAGAAATGTGACTAGACAAGAGAAGGAAGAGACAGCCAAAAGGAAGCTTTCTGATCTCCAGCAATCACTTTATATCACTCATAAAAAAGCACTCCGTATTATCTCTCTGATGTCAGGTCACCTCACCAGATTCACTTCAATGCTTCTTTTCTTCTAGAGGTACCATAGGGTACAGAAGAGGACCTCTTAAAATCAACACTGTTTTAAGAAACCCCACAAGGTTAATGCAATTAGATTATTTACCTGTGTGATTACTATATCATTAAAGAGGTCAGGCCCCAACATGCACCTCATTTTCCATTCATGATGAGAAATACATTCATTTGATTTCCCTCATTAGAATATCCAAATCATGTTTTTCACAAAAAAATACACCCAGAATCTCTCACCTCTGACATGACTCTTCTCTTACCTCCAGCATGGTCCCTGTCCCAGGAATTGTAAGGTGACCGATGCAAGCAGCCTAAGGCTGTCTCAGGCAGTGTCTGTGCTATGGGATTTCTCTCCACATCTGGCAACAGGCCATTTCTGGCCTCTGTATATTACCATAATGGGAGGGGAGGGTCTCTCAGTCTCTCCCTACGTGTATGAGGATTTAATTGTCCCTAAATGTGTATGTCCTCTTGCAGGAACATACATTTGCACATGTTCACACACACACTGAGGTAATTATTTCCAGTTCAACTGTCACAGTTGTCTCCTCCATGAAAGGCTATGATTATGGAGACTGTTATACGATATTACAGTAGTGATATTGTGGGGCATGAAGCAAAGCCAGTGATTCAGTTTTCTAGGCCAGTGGTTCCCAACCTGTGGTACTATAGGGGGGCTGCGTGGAGCTGAGCTGAGAAGCTCCACGCTGGCAGCCACCATGTCCCTCAGCCTGCGCTGCTTCCCCAGTGGGCTGAGGGAAGTCACTCGGGAAGCAGAGTGGTCTAAGGGATGTACAGGCTGCAGGCATGGCTATCTTGTTTTTTTGGGGGAGGAGGTTCATACAATTTTAATAGATTGAAAAGGGGTCCATAGCCTCGAAAAGGTCGGGAGCCACTGTTCTAGGCCTTCAAGCAAGTTCTAATTTAACAAGGGGCGTGGGGAGATGGAATAAATCATTCCAAAGCAACTCTGGCCTCCAGATGGGAAAGAGTTTGCTTCAGCAGTACTGACTTCCAGGGAATTGATATGTCAATACTTGATATAGCTCTCTGAACCTCCCTCCTCCCCCAAAAAAGTATGTGAGGGGGATTTGCACAAGCTACTTGAAGTGAAGGGGAACCCCTTTATTACTCCCTTGAGAGATCATGGCATCATGCATAACATTTGTATTGCCACATGGATTAAAAAGCCATGGGGCATTATATCAGTAATAAGAATATCCAGAGTTACATTAGTAAAGGTTCAGGCATAAGCCAGTCTATGACTTGATGGTTAGGAAGATGTTTTCTCTGGGGATTTATCATCTGCCTACTTGCAGGTTTTTGTTGTTGTTTTTTGTTGTTGTTTTTTGGGTGGTTTGGGTTTTTTTGCATCATCTTCTGTAGCAGCTGGTATTTACTACTGTCAGTGATAAGATTTTGGACTAGATGAACCACTGATCTGATCCTGCCTGGCGATATGACCGGAGTTGATGCTTGTTGTCACGGAAGAAAGGCCGTGCCAAGGGTGTTGCGGGCCTGGTTCGAAGACTCAAATCCAGGTCCCACTTCTCCCCTCACCACAAATAAAGCAATGCTGATGATGTCAATCAAGGTCACATAAAGAGACCAGTTACAGTGAAGGCTAGGGGCTGCAAAAGAAGGAAAAAGTAAGAAGAGTTAAATAAATGACATGGCCTTAGGCGCTGGATCTAGGGGTGTTGCTTCACCCCCTGGCTCAAAGTGGTTTCCATCATATACAGGATTTACAGTGTGGTTCATCAGCTTTCAGGACACTCACTTCTTCCTTGCCACCCCATACAAACTGTTTCCACAGCTCCTGAATTTATGGCACTTTACAAGCCCCAACAGGCCTGGCTCCAGTTCCAGTGGAACCATGTGAAATGTCTCTGTGGACAGCCCTGCATCAATCTCATACAAGTGTCCATGGCAGAGCTGAGGACTGAAAGCCCATTCAGGCTCCCACAGTATGGAGAGCAGGCAGAAGTTCATATCCAGTTCTGAAATATCTGGATTTGTTATAACCCAATCTTATTTTTTTCATGGTGGTTTTCTAGTCGGTAAAACCAATGTTTCTTTCTCTTGCTGTGACCAGAGCACCCTAAAACTTGAAGAGTTATTAACACTGGCCCTCATAAGTGCCTTTTGTGCTGTTGCTTAAGGCAGCAGATGGCAATTCTCTGAGTATTTAGGGTTCCTATAGCCAGCCCTATGCACCTGTCCCCACAGTATATGGGGTTTTCCAGGACATACTCAACATGGACCAGTGCATGTTTCAAGAGAAGATGGGATCAGAGTTTGGCAAAGAAGGGAACTGAGGGCTATGGCGAAAAGACAGAAGTAATATAAAGCTAAAAGGACTAGTTTGTTGCAACAGGTCAGCTTTTTTAACACACCTTACATTCAACTGCACATTAAGTATGAGAGACAGATTTCTATCTCTGTAGTGTATCTCTAGGATAATACAGCACAAAGTGCCACTCTTGTGCACAAGATCACCCCCATCACAAGTAAGAGAAGATCTATTTTTGAGGGTGGCTGAATATTCTGAAGTTGCACTGCTGGAGAGCTAGTTATTTCAGTAAGGGTAATACTTTAGGAAAAATCCAAGCCTTCAGATGCCTTCAGACAAACTTGTCTGTATTTGTGGTGTATGAGGTCTAAGTGTTCCTCCTTTGGGCTGTATATTTTGAGAATGTTAACAGAAGGAAGCACTGTCAGAGCATAATGGTCTTATGCTGCCAGAGAAGTGCCAAAGCATTTCCAAAGTATGTAACAAACAAATGTTAAGGCCAGAGGTTTTACTGTCCGAGCAGGAGATACATAGTTAGCGATGAGCAATCCTCATCTGTAAATTCCTATCAGAGACCTTGTCAGAATTCTTTCAAACTAGGATGAAGAAGAGGCCATCTTTGATTCTGGATCTTGTATGGCAAACACAATGTTGTTAAAAAGTTAATAGTAACAATGATAAATTAATAATAATAAATCTTTGGGAGAATACCTATCCTGTGAGGTATCCAGGTCTTCTAGTTCCGATCACCTCCCAGTGTAAAAATGTGTTTTTTCTAAAAACAGACGATGGTTTGAAGCTAGAGGAATCTTACATTAAATAAATTGCATCCCCATCTCTAATTGCAGTGATCCAGAATATACCTTCATTACACCTATGCAACCTCATTAAGTTCACCTGCATTGCAGGGAGGCAGCCTAATGTGGTAACTGAGCACTAGACTGGGACCTAGATTCTACTCCTGGCTCTGTCACTTGTCGTCCGGCTGACCTTGGGCAAATCACATCACCTCTGTGCCTCAGTTTCCCCAGTGGGGAGAAAGATGCTTTCTTTACTCTGAAGATTAGTGTTGAAAGTTACTTTATTAGAGCTATGTATTATTAACTAAGGGAAGAATTTGGTCCTGTTAATAATGAATAGATGCGTGCTGGATAGCTTTGCTTCACTCATTTAGAATGAGGGGCCAGCACAGAGCTTAAGGGATATATAAGTCCTCAAAATGGGCCTATGTGGAAAATAAGTGTTGCATAAGGTCTTGTGCTGACTGTTTTGTACGGGCTGAATTTTCACTCTCCAAGAATGGTTCTTCCCTAAGGTCCTGATCATGCAACTGTACCTCCGCAAAATCTCATCTTCAGTGGTCCACAGCAGACTAATCTCTGTGTCTGTGCAATCAATGGGATTCTGCACAGGGGTTCTTCCATGCTTTGGTGCAGGTGTCAGTCCGTGCACATGAATTTGCAGGACAGAGCCAGAATGTGCAATAAATAAATAAAAATGCGACTCTAAGTCTTATATGACTAATGCAGCCGCTAATTTGCTCTAGTAAATCGTTTACACACTAGAGAAACCCTCCTGAAATCACTGGGATTTCTGAAAATGGGGACTTGACTGCAAAGGCGAAGTTGATATTGGCAGGGAAGCGAGTCATCCTATAGTATATTAAAAGAAAAATGCCACCTTGGCTGTGTCGAAGGGTTAGCCTGCCTCTCCCAGATCATTTCCTATGAGATTGTAATGGGAAAGAAAGTTCAGGAATCCAGCGCTTGGATTGACTTGGAAAAACGTACATTTGATGTATTCAGAAAAGGTCAAAAATTTGCAGCATACTATGTTCCTCTGCTAGCTTATATATTTTTCTTTTTTGCAAGATGATTGGCACATTATATAAAACACTTTACATTTTTAAAAAGAAACTAAAGGGAGTTCCCTTGTCTTCATAGCTTAAATTTCAAACTTTCACTTATTTGAGGAACTAGACCCATCACTAGAGCTGGTTGACTAATATTCCTCAAATAATTTGACAAATGTCACTTTTTCCCCCAAAATAACTTATTCAATGAATAGCTTAAAAATATTTGCTGAGAAATACCCACCCCCTTGATCAATAAATAAAATAAATGCCCTATCCATACTGAACAATTTAAAAATAAAGAAAAATATGTTAGGAGAAAAAATACAAAAGGGATTTTGTAATATTATGCAGGCTAAGATCATCTGAAATAAGGGCACGGGACAATAATGGAACTGACGTACGATAACTTCTAAAGAACAGCATGCACCTTGTTAACGTAATCCTTGAAAGGCTTCCAAACTTCCTGAAATCTGGCCCTTCTGTTCCCAAGTGTGAATATGATCTCATAGGAAATGATCTGGGAGAGGCAGACTAACCCTTCAGCACAGCCAAGGTGGCATTGTTCTTTTAATACCTTAGGATGACTCGCTTCCCTGCCAATATCAACTTCGTCTTTGCAGCCAAGTCCCCATTATCAGAAATCCCAGTGATTTCAGTTGGGTTTCACTAGTGTACAGCTGAGATTAGAAATGGACCTAATAAACTGGTGCATCTTAAATAATGGCCTAGATATAGTTTATTATCCATCACCCATGCTTTCTACCAAAACTCTTTTATAATGTCAGATCCTAAAGCCTATGCCACCAATCATTCTTTAAAATGGAGAGAAAAATTAAGAATGCACATGAGGGGACAAAGATGTTCCTTGCAATCGTTCCAGATACATTGAAGAAGATAAAGAGGATTAAAGCATAGGTTGAAGTATACTGAGCTAGTGTGACAAAGTAAGGCTGTACGCAGAGACCCTATCTCACTATCCTGGGCCTGCAAGCCCTGCCCTGTGGAAATTGGTAAAAAGTTTTAAATGTATATACCTGCATTGGGCCCTTTCTAAAATACCTTTCTCATAAATATAGAGTACCTCACCGAGAGCGCTTTTAAAGATTCTGTAATAATTTTGGGTATACTTCCTTACTTTATAGAGCCCAAGAAGGGAAGCACACTAAGTAGCCTCTATCGCTGAAAGCCTTGTACGGCAGCTAGTGTTTATTAATCTTCGCTGGCAGTGGAGAAAGAACAAAGGTATCTGTTTTTTGTTTAGTTAATGTGAACGGATAGTAACTGTGCTGAACTGCAATTCCTCTGAGTCTAAGCAGAGAGCTGTGTGGCACACTGCAAAGTTGTTAAGTTTGGCACACAGCACTGGTTTCCAGTCAAACATTTTCTTAACCATATTAGGTTAAATGGAAATCAGCCAACAAGCAATAGGCTTTTTGATGTACTTATTGTTTGTGCACACATTTTATGTATGAGACAGACACTGTTTTACATAATAACATTTAGCAAGTTTAATACAATAGGACAAATGTAACTCTATATTTACTATTACAATTTTATCATTGAAAAGAGAGCCTAGGGAAAAGGAATAAGAGGTTTCTATAATTAAACACATAGTATTATATGTAGCACTTTTTATCCAAAGATCTCAAAGTGTTTACAAATATTAATTGAACATTGCAACAAAGGGTAGTAGACAAATATTGTGCCATTTGCTAGGTGAGAAACGGAGGCATAGGGAGATGAGGTGACTTGAATAAGGTCACCCAGCAAGTTAGTGCCACAGCTGCTCTAAACCAGTCCCCTGTTCTAATCACTAAACCAATCAACTCCCACTAACAAGCACTGATGAAGTTCAGATAAAATAACACTCCTGATAAACCTTTCAGCAAGGTTAGGTCCTTCAGCAAGACATACATACCTCCAAATGTTTCTTCCTGGTTTCAGCCAGGAAAGGAAGAGAAGGATGAAAATCTCACGAGCAATGCTGTTTCTCTATTCTTGTAATATTGTCAGGCCATCTCAAACTAAAAAATATTGGCAATCCAAGAAAACAGGCTAATGTCACAAGAGTGCCTCCAAATCATAGCTATCAGAGAGGGAAAGGACTTCCTTAGCACATTTATTCCAGCTCCTTGACAGTGAATTGTTGAACATCTGCTAGATTTTGTTGTCTAAATTTAAAACTCATGCTTCTGTGTTTCTTGGTCAAGTATTCTACCGTAGAACTGGTCACGTTTTTTTGGTCAAAACTGGTTTTTGATGGAAAACTGAATGTTCCACTCAATTAATTTTTTTCTGAAAATTGCCTGCTTTCTGCTAAAAGTCGGCTTTTTGAACAAAAAACAAACAAAAAATCAAAACACACCAAAAATTTCAAATCTGAAATTCACTATATTTCAAGGGCTGTGATTTGGGCCCTTTATGTCCCCATTCTCCTCTATGGGCTGGAATTCCCTGGCCAGATTACATGTGCCATATTGCATGACCTAGGAATCCCACAATGCACCAGGGTGGTTCAGCAAGAAAGGAAACTGTTGTACAACATGGGAGAGTTAATCCAACCCAGGAGACTAGCTCACAGAAAAGAACGGGGGTATGAAGCATTGGGGGCAGCCCAGGGAGTCAGTTTTATGTAGGACTGAGCTGAAGCAAAACTTTGTTTGGTTTCACAGATTGAAATGAAAACTTTCATTCTGGGAATTTTATTTTTAAAACACTTCATTTCAATAAAAAAAATGTCACCTTGAAAGTTTTTAGTTTTTGGCTGACAGCTCCTGGTATTTTCCATGGAAAATCTTATTTTTTTGTGTCAAACACATTTTCCAAGCAAATCTCTTTCAGAGCCTCTAATAGATGTCACTGTTAGAAATATTTTCCTGATATTTTCCATTCTTAATTCAGCATATTATTCATAGCTATAAAACCTCATTTCATTCAAAATAATTACTTGCCGCCTTTGCTAATCCTTTCAAATACTTGTAGATAGTTGTCACATGTGCTCAGTAATATTTAGTCAATATATGCATATTTAGCTCTTTTAATCTTTTCTTTGTAAGTCAATCTTTCCTGTTTCCTAATGGCTTTTATTGCTCTTCTAGAGGAATATCACAGGTTCTTATATCACTCAGGAAATGAGTTGTCTGGAATTGAATGCAGTATTCCAGGTGTGATCACACCAGGGTTGTATAGAAGGGTTACTACCTCTGTGCTCCATGAAAATGATGCCTTTTGAATACAGCCCAAAAGCACTTGGGCTTTTGTTACTGCCATGTCCTACTCCAATTGCCAAAGAACTTAGGATAACGATCCTAATCTTTAAAATTAGCTACAGCAAAGCTCAAAGGTTTAATCTTGTTCAAAGATTACAATAGTGACTGAAACACACATCCTTAATGTGTAGGTAAAGAGAGGCATCTGTCCAAGCTGGAACTCAAGCCTGGGAACCAGAACTTGTATGTTTCTAACCCTGGTTCAGCTGCTGACTTGCTATCTGATCTTAAGCAACTTACTTAAGTTCTTTGCTTCAGTTTCCCTTTCTGTAGAAGGAGGGTGATACCTCAGTAACCATTTGCCTGTATTACAAACCTAACCCCAATGAAGAAATCCACTATTACAGTTTTATCAGCCTGTAGCTGATAAAGTTAATGGGCTTGTGAGATTCAGCTAAAGTTTGTATAGTGCTTTGATAATGATGACAAAGCATGTTACATATTACCTGTGAATTTACATTAGACAGCCCCATGGATAATGAGAAATATTTTCTCTGGAGATTCCATTTCAGCATAGTAGTTCATCAGCTGTTTGCTAAAAGAGAACTAAATAAAATAAAACGAATGAACTGCATCTTAGTTGTAGCTCTAGCAAGTTCTCCAGGAGTACATGTGAGTCAATGCTCCTCAGGAATAAGCAAATTTGGACACTTGGGCCTGTCTACGTTATGCCGCAGTCGATCTTCTGAGGTACGATTTGGCGGGTCTAGTGATGACATGCTAAATCGAACTCAAAGGGCACCTCCATCGGTGCCAGTACTCCTGCTCCTCGTCAGGAGTAAGGGAAGCTGACAAGAGCATTTGCTCCCGTTGACCTCCCACTATGTGGACGGTGATTTAAGATGCATCAACTCCAGCTACTCAATTAACGTAGCTGAAGTTGTGTATCTTAGATTAACCTTCCACTTCAGTGTAGACCAGGCCTTGTTGATTTTGAAAAAAAGACCCCTACAACTAAATGCGCAGTTATCTAAAGACCTTGAATTGTTTGTTGCATATTGTATGAGGAAGAAAGAGGAAACAACAAGGTCCCGATCCTCTGTTGCCCTGCAACTGTAAAAACATTTACACGAGAGTGAAATGAATACAAAGTGGGTACAAAATGCTGCAAAATCAGAAGGATAAAAGCCACTGTGAGTGTGAAATACTATTATACATCCACGGTGCATTTGTGAAAATGATAGTACAAGCAGAGCAATGGACAATCAAGGCCCTACAGCTTAATCCTGCAAACCCTGACTCTCATAATTAATCTTTATTTGGGCCTATCCCTGCGTCTATGAGACACGGTTTGCATGGTTTGATCCAGACAATATATTAATTTATAAACATGTTTGATTTATATAATTATTAAACTAGATCCACTGTTTCAGAGTGAACAATTTAAGGTTGTTGAAAAGAAACCTGATCGAAGAAAGAAATTCTCTCAGATAGTGGACATGTTTACTCAGTTGCTGATATAATCTTAGCTGTAAGAGATTACAAAACCACTGGAGCAAGTAGCTTCCCTGTCTGAGTGCAATACCCAAGATAAAGTTTTTTGCTGTGTGTTTCCAAGAGACCAGGACTGAATGAGGCATGATGGGAAGGTAGATGAGTGATCTGAAAAACATGCAGTGAAGAAGCTCAGGGTTGTACCATTCTTGAGGAGTTAGAAATTATTTATGTTTACCTACATGTGCCATTGCTCTATAAATAAAATCAAGTCAATTTAACATGCAAGTATTAAAGATGGTAACCTCCATATGGAACTCAGGTAGGATAGGAAGTGGGTGGAGACTCAAATATCCCTACTAGAAGAACCCTAACTTGTGATTCTAGTTTAATTCTCCCAATTCCAAGGACTGTTTGTGTAAAAGTTTGGCCCAAGATAACAGCTATTCTTGTGAGAATATGCACTCACCAGATTCCAGCCATTTCAGGCTAAAATCACATGGGAACAGTGTCAAAGATTTTGGCATCATATGATCTGAACTTTGAACCAGACTTAAATTCCACAGTGTAACCTGATCTGGACCCAAAGAGAATCTTCTCCAGTGCTCACATGCCTGCACCATGGTAGAATCTAGTTCTAGTGGTTTATTTCTTTTAAAAAAATTCCCAATTATATATAGGATTTTGAAAGTGTAAAAAACCATCCACAGTTTCCCTTCAATCAGTGTAAGATTTCATTTTCCCACTCTGTTACAGATGACTAGAAGACTTATCTGGCATTGCTCAGGTCCTTTGGACAAGAAGTTGAGGGTGTGGGGGAGGGGGTGCAGAGTTGGGTGTTGAGGAGGGGCTCTGGGCAGTGGTGGGGGGAGAAGGAGTCAGAGCCAGAGGGCAGGGCTAAGGAAGGGGGTAAAGGGCTCAAGGGAGAGGGGTGGAGGTGGCTACTGGCTTATGCCCAGCCCATGGTGGGGTGGGGTGCTTCAGGCTTCTCCTCAAGGCTGGCCCAGGGTGGCAGCGGCTATGCTGCTGGCCAGTGGCTGCTCACTGGTGCATTTGTTGGTCATTCATGAGTCTAACTATCGCCCGTGTTTGCTGCCCTCCTGTGGTCATGTGTGTGTCTAACTGTCCCTGCAATTACACCCCTCCCTTTCTGTTTGATATGAAACAATCCTATTCCAGGCACATCCCATTGTCCTGGCACAACCACACCCTGACCTTGCTTTAAGTTGTGACAAGAAGCAGCTGCATACCCAATTTGGTGGTCCTAACTCTTACTGTTCAGGAGGAGTTCTTGAACAAAGGGACTCTCAGGCAGATGGGTAGGCAGATAGATGCACATTTCTAAAATATGTAGTAAGATTATCAGCAGAGACCAATGAAACCTAAAATAGGTAGGCATACTGGACTCGATGACCTCTTGAGGTCTCTTTCAGTTCTATGATAAATGTAGTTCCAACTCTACAACTATATACTCTTATTATTTAACTAGTGTTAAATAATATCTGTGTTATGTTAATATCTGGAGGGCTCAGCTGAGATTGGAGCTGCATTGTGCTAGGAATTGCACAGACATCTAGGGAGTGTCAGTCCCTGGCTGCAAGAGTTTACAATCTAAACAAGACAAAATGTAAGAGGGGAATCTGTTTGCATATAGTCATAAGCAGAGCTGGCATTAGAACCCCTATCTTATGATTCCTCTTCTAGTGCCCTATCCACTAGAACACTGTCCTTTTTATATAGAAGGGGGTTTTCCCAGCAGCTCTGCTGACAGGTATAGAGTGCATTGTAGCCTTGAACCTGCCTCCTTCCTCCAACTCTGCTACGGCACTAGCCCCATTGAATCCTTGTTTTCAAGGCAGCAGAAGCATCTCACAATATATGAATGCCCTTCATGGCTGCCTCTCCATGGCAGTTTTCAATGGACTCCTTAAACAAAATGGTGTGTTTTTTCCAGAGGTGGGTCCAAGCTTGAAGCTGAATGTGATCTGGTTCCAAATGTACTTTGTGTGTGAGTTCTGATTCAGTGTTTCACTTTCCCTCATCTCTAGTTTTTCATGGGCATCCCTGACTGCAGAGTACCTCATTGTGTCATGTGAACTAGGGAGGGATCCAGAAATTCTATTACATTTACCCATAATTCAGAGAGAAAACATTTCTTATTGTATTTTTTTACTGTTCCAGAAAAATTATACATTAGCTTGTTCATAATGTCTAATTACTATAAATAAAATCTGAACATGAATAACTAGACATAAGGGTAATAAAATCTCATGCTTGAGGGTATAAGCTGGTTATTGCATGTGTTGTCTCCCAGTGTACAACATTATACAATTAGCTAGGTGCATGATGGGTATTTTTCATCTTCCTCTGAAGTCAGAGGAATTGCTGCTGCTGGACATGGGACACTAGACTTACTACAGAAAATCCTTAGATATTTATGATCCAAGCAGATGACACAGAAATATATGTATAAAAAGAAGAAAATATAGAATCATAGATATGCAAGGCTGGAAGGGATCTTGAGAGGTCATTGAGTCCAGCCAGCCCCTTGCACTGAGCAGGACCAAGGAAACCTAAACCAAACCTGGCCAGCCTGTTCTTAAAAATTTTCAGTGACAGACATCACAAACAAATAAGTGGAGAGTTAAAATGCAGCCAATAATGTGTTTTGAGAGGAGAGTTTTTAATGTACTCCCTTTTAAAACTCAAGGGAAGTTGGTCATTTTAACAGCCCTTTGTGTCTTCGAGACATTCCTCTTAGTATTTTGATTACAATTTTAAACTGTAACTTTATTCAGATAAAAGGGCTTGAATTGACATGAAGATCAAAATGTTATGTTTTGCAAAATTCCTGCCACATCTCAATCTCATTGCTGTTTAAAGCTATCCCAGAATGCTTTTTGTATATTATATTGTTGGCTTGCTGAGCACGGCCAACATTCATAGTTGTAGTTATAGTGTGCAGGTGTTCTTGGTAGATTTGTTGTACATCTTTGATACTCTTGGTTAGGTGGTTTTATGGATCTCCAGTTGACTCCTGTGGTGGTTTTCTCTGCAAGAGTTCTTAAAGAGCTGATAAAAATGAGGCATATTTCTTCTTCTCTCTGGTCTTCTGCGGGATTGCATTCTGGCACCCCTCTTGTTTAAGATATCCATATGGTTTGTAGAGAAGATAGTGAAGTTTTGCTGCAGTGTCACCAAATAGATAATTAGGTACAAGGAACTGGTGCATATTAAAATACTAGAGGAGTATTTCTAGAAGACAGAGTAGAATGGACTGAAGTAATACACTGCAGGAATCTTTAAAAGATTGGTGAAATTAAAGCTTAGCTACTTGCCATGATGGAGCTCCCTTATTAAATATATTATAATGTTAATCCCTTTCAATCCTGCAAGATGCTGAGTATTGTATTGCTGGGAACTGGAGAACTCTCCCAAATCTCACTGAAATCAGTAGAAGTTGAGTACTCAGTAGCGCATGAAAGTCTCTCAACACCAACTTCTTGGTTTCTACATAAAATTTTCCAGACAGGGTGGACTCTACAGAGAAGGCCTGATTCATTCTGTAGCTATGTCCTAGTGTCCTGGTGGTTAGTTTTTTTGGACTCTGTATATTCCGTGACTGATGGAGCCACGTTCAGAGAGCTTTCCATAAACCACATAGGTCTTAAAAGAAATTTATGGATTCAAATTCGTAACTAGTTACATAGGACAAATAGCAACATATCTTATTACCACATACAAAGGAAAAATGGGGTTTACCACTAATTGCAGATAAAAATTAATACTTGCAAAAGAGACACGTATGATCTATTTGTACATGTCTTATGTTCCCATAATGAAATATTGAAACTTCCTTGAGTTTTAAATAGTCTTCTTAAAAAAAGTAGTGGTGTGGGGGCATTAGTCTCTTGTGGTTGTCACAAATGATTAATAGTTTGCTCTTCTGACAAAAGAAGAGTCTAGTTCAACAAAGCACTTAAGCATGTACATAACTTTAAGCATGTGCTTAAATGCTTTGCTGAAATTTGGTCCTAGCTCACCAAATTTCTTTCCAAGTGAGACTTGACTAAAATAATAATAAATAAATCTGTTATGGTGCTATTTACGTTCTTTCTGCGTACGCCTAATTATTGGGCAAATGCAAGCTAATGTCTTGGCAAAAAGACATGTCCTGTCTCAGCTGCAAGTTTCTTTTCTAATTGTAGAACTAGTGAAATGGTGACAACCCAAAAGCTAAGAAAAGGAAAGCTGAAGTGTTGAGATGGAAAGAAGTTTTAGTCACTGTTTGATTTCTGTATGTCTTTATTAATACCTATTTCACTTCGGTGAGTAGCATTTTAAATAAAGGAAGTATTTATTAAAGATTCAACAACCTCTTTCCTTCCTTTAAGGGTTTAAAATACAGTTACAAAGCATCCAGGTTTCGACCAGAACACCTGGTCAAAAAGGGACCTTATCAGCTTTGGTCAGACTGTTCACCAGGCCGTTAAAAAGTCCGGTTGGCAGTGCAACAAGGCTAAGACAGGCTCCCTGCAGTTCCTGAAAGTGGGGTGGTGAGGGCGTGCTAACCCCACCCCTGAACACTGCCTCTGCAGTTCCAGTTGGTCAGGAACCATGGCCATTGGAAGCTGAGAGAGTGGTTCCTGTAAGTGTTGACGGTGCCAACCTCATAGAGCTACCTAGCTACACCTCTGACTAGGGGCTTGACATACCGACTGCTTTCGGGAAGCAGTGTGGAGCTAGGACAGGCAGGGAGGTTGCCTTAGTCCTGCTGCACTGCCAACCAGAAGCCATATGAGGTAAATGCTACCTGGCAGGAGCCCGAAAGCTGAATCCCCTGCCTCTATTTGGAATCTTCCCCCCCCCCCCCGCTGGAGGATAAGCGCCCCTCCACTGGCTGTGCTCATTGGAGCTGCAGCAGCCATGGAGAGGCACTTCTCATCTGACTCCAAGTGGCTCCAGTGAGAGAGCACTGGGCTTGTTCTCTTTTTCTGCATACTGAGCCCTTCATCCCCAGCCCCACCCCAGAGCAATGATTTCAATAAAGCATACACATTTTCACTTTATTAAAAAAATTAATTAATTAAGGACCAAAGCAATGCTGGGTAACTCCTCTAGTATTTTAATATGCACCAGAAAGACACTTTTCTACCGTGTCTTTTACTTGTCCCACACCAAAATCCTGCCTTGTTTGGGAGCACATCAGATTTATATGATGCACATCAATATTAGACAGCCATGCAGGGCAGGAAGTGAAGAAGAGAAAGTGAAGAAATACAGTGAGTTTGGGGATAGGTAGAACTAGCCATGTTCAGATTTGCCCAGGCGCTGCTACTCCTTGTGAGAAGCTCTGAGATTTTTAATGACCACAAGACATGAAGACCTAGAGTTAAGTTCTCAGCCCCAGTTTGGTCTTCTCTGTGCCATCTGAGTGGTGCACAAGGAATTAATCTGGCTCCAGCAAGCCTGGGCAAAGGGTTGCCAACCTGATTCCCGTATAAACCTGTTCTATACCACCCGGCATAGGCTGTGTAATAGGGCTGGGAGCTTTAGTTTGCTTCCGTATAACAATTCTCCACTTGTGCACAGTCCGCTGGGGACCACAGACAGCAGTCGTAAGTTAGAGCAGCCTCAAGGCTTATTTGAATTATACCAGTCAAGGTCTGAGACAGCTTGAGAATCAAGGAGCCATAAGAAGCTTCTCAACCTCCTCCTCTCCCTGCCCCCCATCAAGATATGCATCACGTAGGAAAGAACGCGTCTCTTATATTTTCTCTCATATGAAAGATGGAACCTCCAACACTGTGGGCCACCCACCATGCAAAGGCATTGATTCCGCTGACTCTGAAGAAAGAGTGCACTTACCCTCAGCACTTGCTACTAGAAAGGGATTTTCTGTGGAGGTGGACTAGCAAAACACTTAACCAGGCTCAGATTGAGGTTATATGAAGGGAGCAAAACAACTTTGTTTATTCATATCTCCATTTTCTTTCCTTTTTTATATTTTGACAGCAACAAATATATATAATTGAGAGTTGTATAAACCCTTGCAAGGCAAATAATTGATAAAATGACATGCATGAAGACAAAAACATTGGGAGGCTCAGCTCTGCATATTGGAGGGAACGATAACATTGCCCTTAACAGGAGCTTTTCTTGAATTAGAGGTGCACAATCAATATTAGAGTGAGGGAAACTGGGCATACAAGGGCAAAATCTACAGGAATGACTTGGGCGTTTTATCAGAGTTTGCCTATATATCTAATCTGAAAAGTAAATTCAAACATTTTCTATTTTTATTTTATAGTAACATTTATAGGCCCTGACTGAAGTGAGGGCCTCACTATGATAGGTACGGCACAAACACATAGTGAGAGACCGTCTCTGACCTCAAATCTTTGAATCTAGGTCAGGGCCGGCCCGAGCCATTTTGGCGCCCCGGGCGCATGGCGCATGCGCGGGCCTGCCCCCAGGGTGTGTGGGCCCACCCCCAGGCGCGCGACGCATGCGCGAACCTGCCCCTCCCGTGCAGGGCCCACGGCCGCGGGAGGAAAGGCACTGCGGGGGTTAACGCGGCCCCCGCTCTGGGCGGCCACTGCAGCCCGCCAGGAGCCGGGTGCGCAGCGCCTGATGGCAGCTGTAAGGGGCGCCGGGCGCCCCTTACAGCTGCCATCAGGCGCCCCCCATTGGTTAGCACCCCGGGCAGCTGCCTGGTTTGCCCACCCCTTAGTCTGGCCCTGATCTAGGTCGACAAGAGAGACAGAAGTTGGGAGGGGAAACAGAGGCACACAAACGAGAAGTGACTTCCACAAAATCACACAGCAGGTTGGTTTCAGCACAGGGAATACTACCCATGAGGCTTGAATCCCTGGTCAATGCCCTATTTGCTAAAACACATTGCCCCTTTTCTAGCCAGTTAACCCATTTTATTTGGAATTTTCAGCTTCTGCTTAAGTCGTTAGACTGTTAAATGCGGGAATGGCCATCATGTTGGCAAACTTCCCCACTGAGATGCTTGTGACTGGAACACCTCCTTGTGTGGTACACTTTAAGAAGGATGAGGACCCAGGACTTTCTCCTTTCTGATTGTGGAGTGTTAGTTACATCTAGCTGCGCAAGGCTACAGACATTTGTTTGAATACATTTGTTGTTTTGGCATATCGGTGGATGAATTATTGGGGAATTCTCTACATGGTTTGAGTTCTATTTAGTTATCTGGCCATGCTGCTTATTTAAAAATAGTTTAGGAATTTCAATGTGTTAGTGATTCACAGAGCTTTAGATTTGATCACGCTAGAGAAAACGAAGTTTATGAGGGTGACTATTTTTAATAAATCTGCCTACTTAGTTATTGTCAGGAGAGTTATGAGCCTGAAATATGCTGAGCACCTGTGACTGCCACTGACTCGAATAAGAATTGAGGGTTCTCAGCACCTCAGAGGAGGTGCTCCTTAACTTCCAGAATCAGGCTCCAAATGATGAAATAAAATGCCTCCAGCTGATTTCTGATCACAGCTATTGTTTGATAGTCACACAGAAAAAGGGGGTGGGTGAGGGAATAGAAAAAAAGAATTGGTGGGCTATTGTGATAAATGCATACTGACTCTCTTGCCTGCAATGAATTGTACAACAATGGAGAGGATTCATGTTGTGATTTATTTGCTTCTAGTTTGAAGTTATGGGAGCCCTATAAATGACTAATGAATCTTCTTTTAATCTTCATATCCATGAACTAATTCAGATGTACAGGAATCTAGTTTTCCCTAACTGCAGCAGAAAGTTTAGGTTTGCTCATCCAAGGAGAGAGCTACAGCAAAGACAGAGACACTGGACAAGATCCAGCACAAATAACTCAGTTTCAGTGAAAACATGAATCAGATGAACCATGCATATGATAGACTAATAGGCCAATGCTATTTACAATATATTAATTGCAGTTACATTATACCAGATTTTTCTCTTGTGAAATTGCTATAATTATTTCCATATAATCAACATCATAAGAGGTCAGGCAGGAATACTGTGTCGTTAACAATGATTGCTGTGGTAGTAGCCTTTTTTGTCTGTGTATCTTTTAAATTAATTCTTTAAAGCTGAGCCATATATGTATGCGTATATTGGATCAGATCTGCTAACACAAGTCAGCATAGCTCCACTTAAGTCAATGGAGCTATGCCAGGTGAGGATTTCCCCCATTGTGCTTTACCCTCTGGTCCTCAGAAAGTGTTTTATTGTGTTGTTCTGTATATTTCAAATATTTATAATTAGACTTGGTCATGACTTTTCTGACTTCTTTTTTTAATGCAGAAAATGCTGATTTGACAAAATCAGCACTGTGTTCACAGGAAACTGGGTAATTCATAGGTTTCTATGAATTACCCAGTTCAACAACTTTTTGGAAAAGAAGTTTTAAAATTTTGTTTTTAAATGATACACTTTTGCACTGAAACAACTTTTCATTTTGAAATTTAACTTACTAAAAGACCAAACTTAAAACAATGTTTTGAAATTATAAAAATGTTTTTATTGGATTTGGGGTTTGAGAGAACTTCTGAGATTTTGATTTTTCTGTTCTGTGTCAAAGTGAAAGAAAATTTTTGTTTTTGAAAATTCAAATATTCATGGGCCGAGAGAACCTTTCGCTACCAGCTCTACCTGGAGTTTATTTGTATGTAATATACATTGTTAGAATACAATAATTAGCCAAATTTTGCTCTCAGGAATACGGGAGTAAATCTAGATTGATCTGGTCTGGATCAGCAGAACAACTTCCAACACTAACGGGTGTGCTAATAATGTCACAATTCATAGTCAGAGAGACTTGACTCAGGGAAAGAAAGCAGGTAATAGTTTACAACCTGGTAGATAGGGCATTTGCAGAGCATGTGGCAGATTGAAGTTCAAGTCCATATGCCAATGATTATTTATTTAAATTTGGAACTGCTTCAGCAGGAGAGATTGAGAGACTCCCTCTCTATTCCCCCCACTATCAGAATATCCTATAGCCTAGTGAGTAGAAGCATTCTCCTGCAGTTTAGAAAACCCATGTTCGAATTCCTTTTCTTCAGGCCAGTCCTGTGAATGTGAGTCTTGGGAGTTTGTTTATTAAGTTGCTCTAATGTATGTGTTGGAATGGGGGACTGCAGGTGGGAGAGGGGGAGAGAAGATGGTGTAAATTAGGCACTTTAGACTCCCTGAGGAATCATTTCTCAATCTGATCTTTCACATTTTGCAAAATTAAAGAATAGTGTTCTGTCTTTATCCTACAGTTATATTATTCTGGAAAATGTACTTAAATACTCAGGCCTGGTGCATGCTTGTGGGCATACAGTACTTGTAGTGTGCTACCACATTCCAGCTACACCAAAATGTTGTGGTTTCTCTTTGCATTTAGTTTGGAAAGAAGCTAACTTTATCCCTGAGTTCTGCAGAAAAATAATCATCCAGTACTGTGTCATTATTACATAGTCCCAAGCTGTACCAGCAGAAACAATATAAAAAAAAAAATTGGGGAGGGGAGTGATAGACTGTTATTTTGCAGAAACCACAGAAGAATTTAGCGGGGGGGGCAAGGGGGAAAGCATTTAGAGCTGATGGATAAGATTATATAAATTAAACTCCCTTCCACTAACTAAGCGTATGTCTATACTGCAGTCAGATGTGTGATTGTAGCTCTGGTATTTCTCCTCTAGCTATCATGGCTTAAAAATAGCAGCGAAAACAGGGTGGTGTGGACTTCAGTCGTATTAGCTTGCCTGGACCGAGGGGGTAATACTCACATTCCTAGTCCATGCTAGGGTCTGTGTCACTGGTGTATTTTAGTCATGTGAGCTAGATTAAAGATGAAGAGGGTATACCTACCTGAACTGCAGTCACACCTTACATTGGGGTAGGCAATAATTTTTGCAGGGAGGGCCACTTCATAAAGTTTGATACAGAGTTATCAGTAGGGTTACCAGATGCAGGGGGCGGAACCAGCCAGAAGAGGAGCTGGGCTGGCCAGGAGGGGGTTGGGGGAAGTGGGGCTGGCCGGAGGAGATGGGGAGGGGACTGGCCGGCAGGAAGCAAGGCTGGCTGGGAGGGGGGTTGGGGCGGGGCTGGCCGGGGAACTGACCACCGGGAAGCAGGGCTGGCTGGGAGGGAGTTGGAGGGGAGCAGGGCTGGCTGGGGGGGAACTGGCTGGCAGGGAGTGGAGCTGGCCAGGGAAGAGGTGGTGGTGGTGTGGGGAACCGGCCGGCGGGGAGCAGGGCTGGCCCAGGTGCACGCAGATCCCGGGGTGCTGCCCGTCCCGCGCACGGTCCCAGCGGGGCACACGGGTGAGTCTGGCCCCAGAGATTCCGTCCTGCCCCACCTCTGGCTCCCTCCTCTCTACTGTGTACGCAGCGTGAGTGTGTCTACCAGCCAGGCAGTACGCAACTATGTACTGATACTCACAATAATAATAAAAATGTAATTAGAAAATACCGGACATTTATATGTCCGGTATTTTCTCAATTTGTTTCCTGGACAGAAAGCTCAAATACCGGACTGTCTGGTTCAAAACCGGACACCTAGCAACCCTAGTTATGAGCCGGCTCCAGGCCCTCCAGAAGGGGAGGGGCCTCAGGTAGAAGTAGTGGGACTTGGGCTCCAGAGTGAAGGAGAATGTGTGAGTGTGAAAGAGAGACACTGTGTGCGAGAGACAGACATTGTGACACAGATTGAGTACGGGTGGCACAGAGACTGGGCCAGTGTATGTGGTATAGAGACAGGAGAAGGTATGTGGCAGTGTGTGTGTTTGACAGTGATTGTGTGTGTGGCACAGAGACAGTGTGGCACAGACAGGGTATGTGTGACAGTGACACAGAGAGTGTATGTGCTGACTCCTGCTGGATAAGTTTCTGAGCAAAGCCATGCACTGTCTCTTTAAGACAGGGAAAGCTGTCTTGCTCTGTTGTTTCCTCCTTCCCCTCTCTACAGAGGCGAGAGAGAGAGTGCACTAAAATCTTAGAAACAGTGTCTTAAGATAGGCACTGCTTGGAGTCGCTTACCATCTATGCTTCAGACTGGAGCAGCTCTGTTGTGTCTCCCTCTCCCCAAACCCTGCTCTGCTGCAGTACAAGGTTGGGGAGGGGCAGCTGAGCGCACACTGCTGGCTGTAAGTATGCATGTTCTGCTGATCAGCTGGGTGGGCCGGATCCAGCCCTTGGGCCTGATTTTGCCCACCCCTACCTTACATTATAGTGTATAACACAGACTCTCTTCTATTTAATTAAACTGGCTTAGATCCAGTCTGTGAAAATATAAGGGCCTCCAAGTTGATGTAATTACCATTCTGAGGAATTGTGAAGAGTTGTACCTTACAGAGTGATAGAGGCTACTGTAACTTCCACTTTCCAACTCCTATGAATTCAAGCTACTCCTTTAGACTCCCTTGCCTATTAGCAGAGTAGGTATAATTGGGTTTAAGAACATCTGAGTCTACATCAAGGGGAATTTGTGTACAGACCTCTAACTTGCATCACATTTCACATTATCCCTGGATTTCCTCTTAGTTTTCAATTTTAGTTCCATGCTTGTGTCTTGATTAGACAAGAATCTTGATTATGCGACAGATTTAATAAAAGATGATTAAACACCATTTTTCTAGCTTCCATACAGATGCCTTACAGAGCCTTTATTAAATCAGTCTCAAACTAGACTATAGGCCAGTTTAGGAGGCTAATAAATAGTGTTTTCTATGGTTAACTAAAGAGAAGTTTTGACTGTGTCTCATTACCCATTTTGGGTCAAATTCTGCTCTGTTCTAAACACATAAAAACCCATTTGAATAAGATTATTCAAATCCCGTTAAGATTCTTATTGTTACTGTATATTATTCCAGAGGAAGTTCTGATCCAAAAAATTAAAATTCTGTGCCAAAAAATTAAAAAATCTGTGTAGAATATTTTAAAGGTCTGCATATTTTGTTGACAAAATAACATAATATAATCATGCCAGTTTCAATTATGTTGGTAATTTATTCCAAAATGCCTGTCACCAAGGATATCTGTAAGAATGCAGAAAACAAAAGATTCAGGAAATGTGTTTTGACAAAGAGATACCTTACCAGGCATATCGGTACAGAACTTTGAGTAATAATTCATTTAAACTACAGTAAAGAAACACATTTCCCTCAGAAGCAGTATAAAGGCATGGACAGTTGGGGGTGATAGAGAAGCTGAGGGTAATGTAAGCAAATGCTTGGAAAGAGCCTGGAAATGAATCTGGAATGTTTTAGGGTGTGAGTGAGAGAAGTATGGCACAAGTTTGTTGTGAGGGGCAGACGGACTGTTGGAGAACCTCCCCCTTTCAGAGCTTGGCTGATCCCAAATCTCTCTCATTTTAGCAAGCATATCTGCACATGTCCCCATGTGTCCCCGAACTCCTACTCGTCGTCACCCATGCTCTTCCCATATCCATATGGGCCCAACACTTCCACTCCCATTCACTCTCTGGCTCATTGTTGTTAACCCGCTACTGTTATGCCCCTGCCTCAATCTGTCCCCCCACTAGCTCTTCTGAACCCCAGTCTGTGCGACCCCCAAGCAGCCCCATGTACTCTGTTCTGTCTGTCTCCCCAGATCCCATGCCTCTTCACCTGGCCCTGCAGCTCTCCTCCTGTCCATAGCTGGCTTCTTTGCCATGAGTAGAGCTCCACGAAATTCATGATCCGTTTTGGACAATTTCATGGCCCTAGGATTTTAAAAAATCATAAATTTCATGATTTCAGCTATTTAAATCTGAAATTTCACAGTGTTGTTACTGTAGGAGTCCTGACCCAAAAAGGAGTTGTGGCAGATCACAAGGTTATCGTACACAGGGTTGTAGTACTGCTGCTCTTACTTCTGAGCACCTGCAGGTGATCTGAAAGCAGCAGTGCAGAAGTAAGGATGGCATGGTACTATATTGCCACTAGTACTTCTGTGCTGCTGCTGGCCAAGAGCTGCTGCTCAGTTCTGAAGGCAACACAGAAATAAGGATGGCAATATGACCCCCTGAAAGAGGGGTGGGGAACCTTTTTTGGGTCGGAGGCCACTGACCCACAGAAAAATCAGTCAGGGGCTGCACACAAGTGAGGAAAGAAACAAACCAAAAAACCCCACAGCCACCCCTCACCAGCTTGGGCTCCACAATGCTGGGGGGCCCAGGCCTTAGGTTCCTACCCTTACCCTAAAATAACCTCTTGATCCTCCTGGAACTCCCTTTTGGGTCAGACCCCAATTTGAGAAACTCTGATTTCCCCCCTGAAATCAGTTTAATACAGAGTGAAAGCTATCAAAAGACCAGATTTCACGGGGAGAGACCAGATTTCGCTGTTCATGATGTATTTTTCATGGCTGTGAATTTGGTAGGGCCCTACCCATGAGCCAGCTGCTCTATTCTGGCTCCACATCAATCCCTTTTGGGTTAAAGATGTAATTGCAGATACCTGTTTCCTCCCTGTCAGAATCAATTGTTTTGTAGGTGGTGTGGAAGAGAATTTATGGCAGATATTAATTCTGTGCTTGCACAGAGATGTAGAATTCCCCCAGGAAAAGGATGTATAAGAGATAGGTCAACATTGGGACCTTTATTTTTTATTACTTTATTTTCCCCAGTTTTCATTGTTTGGATACAAACTTTGGTTAAACAAACAGGTGCCTAGACTTTCCTGTGCTGGCAGGGGAAAAAAAACCCTCTATAGTGATTATACTTGGATTTTGGTTGAAATGAAGAACTTGGTAGCCTACAAATCATTTTTGAGAGGGGGGGCGGATTGTTGGAGAACCTCCCCCTTTCAGAGCTGTTTATGGTGATTACAAAACAAAAATCCCTTCATTCTATTCCCTGACTTGCCCCCTGTCTCTGTATATTGTCCAGCACCTTCTCCCCATTGCCCCAAAAAGAATTTAGAAAATTGGATCTTGAAAGTAAGATATTTGCATCCTTCAGTGAAAAACGTCTTTTTCCTGCACACAGATAGAAAATGAGAGAGGGAATTGTCTAAGCGGTAGAGCTGTCACTTGCGGTCCAGGAAAGCTGAATGTATATGCCTCCTCCTCAGTGGACTTTGTGTCTGACCTTGGGCAAATCATTTATCCTCCCTTTGCCTGAGTTTCCTCTCTGTAAAATGGGGGTAAAAGTACTTCTCTGCATTTCAGGTGTTTTGTGAGGATAAATACATTAAATAGAGTATGAGATGTTGAGAATGGTAGTGGAAGCCATATATACATATTACATAGAAATTAAAACTTTTATGATTTTTACTTAATGATAATCATTACATACAGGGCTGCCCTTACAGATGACAAGAGATTATGAAGCTTGAACTTATAAAAGAACAGTTATTATTAGAAGGCCTATAGCTTATGGCAGGGCTACTCAACTTTAGAAGCTCCGGGAGCCACAACGATACTCACAGCACATGCCGAGGGCCGCAACTTAAGTGTGGTTGCATATACTGTACATGCAAATATACATGCAAATAGATGCAAATAGCTTCTTTCACACTGATGGGCATGAATACAAAGATTAAGGCAAGACTATACAATACGCAGGCCCCATTTAAGTCAGTTCTGCTGATATTAATAAAATGCAATAGTTACCTGATTTCCACTCATATGACAGCACTTTTAATGAGCAATGACAGTCCAGGAATTTAACTACTAAAACGCATATCAACAGAAGACCATTAAATTGACTACTTTTTTGTTTTGGCTCCTACCTGCGGGCCACATGTTGAGCCAAACTGCACCATAGGCTGCAAACAAACTGGCCCACGGGCCACATGTTGAGTAGCCCTGGCTTTTATGGTATTCTTCCATCCTTCTGTGTATTGAGTAATACTCTACTTTAATTGGTTTCAATGATTTCAGTATGAGTATGGGTGGCAGAACTGGGTGCTAAATCAGTGGTCTCAGTCCAGTCACTTGTAGGCGAAATCATAGTTTGCTAAAGGCACCACCCTAATATTTGGCACTCTTGTTGAAAAGCTCAGAGAGGTCACCCATTAAATGAGAATCAAGACTGACTTTGTGCTATCCCTTCAGGTTAGAGCTGAAACAGGTTGGTTGGGAAGCTTTCCTAGCTGACAATAGTGCTGTACCTGTTTTGCAGATCAAAGGAAAATGTAATTCTCTAAGGTTGCCAATCAAATGCCAGCACCAACTTCACATAGAAAACATTGGTAATTACTTGATTTCCCACTTAAAAAACTTTAAAATGAAAGCTCATGATACCATCTACATGTTTTGTTGGTGTTTAAGGTACTACTAGACAATTCATGGTTTTTTAAGTTTTTCTAGTTACAGACTAACTCGGCTACCCCTCTGAAGCTTTAAAATGGAAACCAGTTATTACTCAAAAGCAAATAAATTAAAGGAACGCTGTTATTATTTTTCACAGTCTTGCTGCTAAGTGAGTCGATCTGATCCGTGGTCATGTCAAGGCATTGTTTCTGCAGTTCAGAGTAAGCATTCCAGGCATTTCAAGGCAGTTTTAAAGTCTATGGGAAAAAGTCAAAGGGGGAGTATCTGGAAGAATTGTTGGCCTTTCCAAATTCCAGCTAAGCAATCCCATGATGATCGTTATTCAGGAGGTTTTGGCTCTCTCGCACTTAAAAGTTAAAAATAGAAAAATATCTGGGAGATGATGAATGGATTTGAGAAGAACAATGTAATTGCCTGTGTAAATGTAGTTTTGTGGATTAAACTCAGAAATATGCTGCCACAGATATCTAATCTCTCTCAACTGTTTTTCCCTTTCTGTTCTCTCTAATTATCTCTTGCTCCTAAATTATCTAAAATGAGCCCTAGATAAATGGCCTTTGTTTTACCCAGAAAGCACTAAAATTTAATTTAGCTACTTCTGACTGTTCTTGTACAGATCAGTACATTGGTGATGATTCCTTCCCTCTCTTTCTGTGTAGTATCCATACGGATTGTAAACTTATCAGGGCAGTGGCCTGTTTATTTTATGCCTGTTAAGAATCCAGCACCCTTTAGAAACAATTAATCTCAATAATATATATCTATCAATACACATTAGAGTGCATATGTCTGTCTGTGTGTCTGTCTGCAAGTCCATTTGTTCAAGAACTCCTCCTAAGCGGTCAGAGCTCGGGACCAAATTTGGGATACAGCTTCCTGTTCTCCTGCCTTAAAACAAGGTCAGAGTTTGGTTGGGCCAGAACAACCGGAAGCCCCAGGAAAAGGCTGTTTTCTATAACATGCAAAGGGAGGAGCTGCTGTTCAGAGGGATGTGATATGAGGGTGGCCACTGGGGACAGTGAGCCCGCAAAAGAGAGGTATCCTGCAGAGTATCCACTGGGGGCAGTCGTACCACCAAAGGAGTGGCCAGCAGGGCTGGGGCTCCACCATTTTGCCTGCCAACACACCGGGTATGTAGCCCCCTTACCCCAAGGTCTTTTCCCTCCCCTCCTAGCCCTTGGCTGCAGTGCTGGAGGGAGGGGAAGAGGTCCTGGGGGCCAGGAGGCACTGGGGGAGAAAAAAGGCCTTTGGTTGCTGTGGAGGCTTGGGGGAGAGAAAATGCCCCTGGCAACTGGGGGAGGTTTGGGGGTGAGAAAACACCTGGCTGCTGGGGGGGAGGGTTGGGGTGACAAAACACCCCTGGCAGCCCTGGGGCGGGGGGAGGGGGTGTGATTTGGAGGAGAGAAAAGGCCTGTGCTGGATGGAACCCCCCACCTTCAGCCCCTCCTCAGCTCCCAACCCTCACTCATGCACCTTCTGCCCTCAGCCTCCTTCACTCTTCTCCCACGTCCCCAAGGCCTTGCCCTGACTCCTGCACCCCCCCCCCCAAAACCTCACTGCCAGCCCTCTGCCATGAAGGGCCTGAGTAATGCCAGGAAAGGCTTCTAGTTTTATTATAATACAGAATATGGCACATACAAACCTCAGCTGCAGCAGCAACTAGTCTTGAACAATAAGTGCTAACTAGCTTTTGGGTGCAGCAGTCTCATGATTGCACCCGGAGTTAATTACTGACTTTTTCACCAAGTTTCTGCTACCCTGCTGCACACTCACCTATACTTAGTCCACATTCTGGTTCCTCTTACATCTGCCCTCCATACATCTCATCTTCTTCATTTTTTTTACTGCCTTCACCCTTGTGCCTCTTTCACCCTATTTTTATACCCTTTCCCTCTCCATTACATGGCTCAGCCAAGGAAGACAGGATCAAGTTAGCCATCATGTTACATAAGCAGGTCTCACTCTTTTTTGCAGGCAGGTTGCCAGTTGGAACCTAAAGTCTGGGTGTATTAAACTGGCATGTTGTTTACATTGTGTAGCCTCATGTACTGTGTACTGGGAGAAATTAGGTATTTATGTTTGTATACTGTACTTGTGTATTTTAACTAAGTATCAAGGACAGCCCAGTAATAGAAGTAAATAACAAAATACCAATAGCAAAATCAGTTTTCATGGTATAAAGTTGCTGAAGTGGAACGGATGGCCATATGCTACTTTCAGGGGCACGTTAGAAAGGCATAGATCAATAAATAACTGGCACTAGGGCACAAGGTTAAAAAACTACTCTAGAGTGTTGTCAACTATTAGAGCTGTCAGCAGTCAACATTAACTAGTTTCCCATGAGAAAAAGAGACATATCAAAAGGCTGTAAATAGCTTTTCCTTTTTTATGTACAGCAGACAAATATGGAACATGTGGATAGTTTGAAAACGTTGAATGTCAGACTTGGGTAGGTGCCCAATTGTGTTTCCTCTAGCTGGACAGCATTTCATTATATCCTGTAATATAAAAGACAAAAGTACCACTGTTGTTTATTGTACAGCAAGTGGAGACTCCTGGCAAGTCAAAACACAGGGAAGCCACCAGAATATTCCTCACCGTTGTGACTGCTCTGCTGAATGAAAGACTTCTGGCACTTCTTGATGGCAACCTTGTCATAGCTGCTTTCACCCAACCAGGTTTCTCCTAATCCCCCATTTCCATGTTGAACCTCAGTTGAATTTCCTTCTTCCTTATCACTTTAATTAATCCCCGCTATAATACACAGAAAGCATACCTCCTTTGTGACAGGCAGACAATGAAAATATGCCTCCAGAGTCTGTTTCCACCTTTATATCAAGCTACACTCCTCCCCAAATCCTAAATGGAAGCTAAAAGTGCTATTTAAACGGTAGTGGAATCTTGTTTGTGAGATTAAATTTGTCAATACCCATTTTGATTTGCATAGCCAGATGATCACTGCATGAGGAGTAAGTACTTGGTGCTTATTGTCTTCATTCCATTTCGTTTAGTCTAAAATAGTTCTCTACCAATTTTCCCTTCAGTGATTCATAGAATCATAGAACCATAGAGCTGGAAGAGACCTCAGAAGGCCATCAAATCCAGCCCCCTGCCCAAGGCAGGACCAATCCCAATTAAATCAACTCAGCCAGGCCTTTGTCAAGCCGAGATTTAAACACCTCTAGGAGATTCCACTACTTCCCTAGGTAACCCATTCCAGTGCTTCACCACCCTCCTAGTGAAATAGTTTTTCCTAATATCCAACCTGGACCTCTGCCATCGCAACTTGAGACCATTGTTCCTTGTTCTGCCATCCATCACTACTGAGAACAGCCTTTCTCCAGCCTCTTTGGAACCTCCCTTAAGGAAGTTGAAGGCTGCTATCAAATCCCCCCTCACTCTTCTCTTCTGCAGACTAAATAGATTGGGAGGAGGGAAGAGCAGCTTTGCTGGATCAAACAGGCGTCAATGTAAAAACCAAGAAAGCTGCAGCACAGAATATTTCAAACCCTCTGAAGGAAAAAAAATGTTTTCTGTTTTTTAATGCTGAATCTAATTTTGTCTTGTTATATAAAAGGGTAGTTTGATGACCACTCAAGGTCACTACCAGCCCTACATTTCTATGTTCATGGAATCAGACTCATCTTTACTTTAATTACTCAGGTCATTTTCACTCAGATGCTGTTCAGTCATTAACCATTGAATTCATTAGATCTGATTGAGATGACAAATACAATTTTAAAATCCAAAGCTTTTTTTCTAACTATGGTTTTGGTCACAGTGATTTGAACTCTCTCTTTCACTCACCGAGGTAACACTTTTTATAAATCAGTGTCCTTGAGTCAAAACCAATCTATTGCTTTGTCTGCTGTGTGTGGGTTTTTTAGTCAAACATGCAAAGTATGAGGAAAATTTCTCTTACAATCCCATCAGTTCTCTCTTTCCTTCATTGTTACATTGCCAACAACAACACAATGCAATACAAGGGACCTGATCTTGTTTTCCCGCTCGACTCAATGGGAAGTATAAGTGTGGAGGACTCCAAGAGTATCTGTATTGACTTTTATATGAATTGCATCCCCAAACATTTTATGGAGTTAAACAATATAGTTACCAAGTTAAATAATAAAGTAAATGAAGAGAGAAACTAACAGTTCTACACAAAGGTGAGAGGTGTTGATTTTAAATCTTCTTTAATATCAAAGATGAAGAGAGCAAGTAAGGTGAAGAGTTAAAATAAGATTGTTCCAATAGGAACTTTATAGGAGAAGGCTCTCACCCCAGATTTCTATGGCCACAGAAGCCATGGGCTAAAAGCATAGAGGATAGAAAAGAGAGAACAGAATAATGAGGTTGATTGGAATATCTCCACTGGAGGGTATAAAAAACTTTTACTAAATCTTGAGGTTTTAACGTTTTTGTATGCTTTTTACTCGAGCAAATGCCCATTGACTTCAGTTAATGTTTACTTAATAAGGATTAAATAGAAGCTGTACAAGGACCTTTACTTCCTAATTTTGTCTGTCGTGGTATTATTCATATCCCATGATGAGAGAATCTTGCCCCAAGATTTACCCCAAAGGAGAAATGTTGACCTGAGAGGATTGACATCCTGCCACATGAAACCTAAGAGCTTTTCTATAGGGCACGTTGCTGCTCTGTGTAGCAGATTTTTTGAGTGCACTAATGTGTGATTTTTTTTGAGTGCACTAATGTGTTGCGCACTAATTGGTCTCAGGAGAGCCTGTTCCCTAACCCACTTTTATGTGGTTCTGTTTCAAACTGTACCATGTTAACGTGCACACAGAAACTTTCAATAAACCCCAGCCTGGTTTATACTGGCCCATTAATGTGCAGCACATCGGTGCACTTTTAAAAAGTCACACCTCCATCATGCCCATTGCTGCTCCGTGAAGACAAGGCTTAGCAAACACAGTGAGAGGGCCCTAATCAAACCATCAAGTTACTACGAGTCCCACCTGTGTCACGGACAAGATGGTTGGATCCCAGCCGATGCAAAAATAATGAACAAAATAATCCAAACAATAGCTGGACTATTAGAATGCTGTGTTGAATCAAAATATTATTCTCATCCATGGGAGGGAATTAAAACAAATATGATTTTTGTCTTAGAAATGTCATACATAAAATTAGATGGCTGTCAAGCACTGCTGTGCTAACCTAATTTTATGACCATGGGCTGTCTGCAAAATCTGTACATACTTGATAAGAATAAAGTAAAACAAAAACAAACAAAAAATATCAATGGAATGCGAACCAATCCCTTGGCAACAAAGTCAGTGTTTATTTTTAATTAAATATAACATAGCTGGGTTGACTTTAGTTTTCCCAGCTGCTATTCTTCCATCATAACAGCTCTCTGGCCTGTTTTCCCTTGATGATTTCTTTCATCATTTGCACTTAGCTTGTATGTGCTACATAGATTTTATGTAATATTTCCTACCATTTGGTAATGGGGCTAACCATCCAAATGAGTAGCATGGGCTCAGTCCTTTCCAAATGGACCACTGCTTTTTCTCATCAGATACTCATCGACAGTATATCAGCCTGTCCCTTCCATTTGAAGAGCAGCAGAGATGACAGATGCATCATTTTTCCAATGAAAAACGTGCCCATTGAGTATCATTTACTTTTATTCACATGGCACATGAGTCACAAAGTATTGAAACTATACATTGAGTTTTCAAATGTGGTGTGCCTCAAAAGGTTGCACTATTCTGATTTGGAAACGTTCCGATACTCTGAACACATGGTACATTTTTTGAGACTGGTGGAAGTCTGCGTATTTAATTTTACACAATCTACCATCCTTTCAAATGATAAGCTAGATTCTTTTCTTTCTCCTCCTCCCGTCCTCCCCCGAGCACCTGTTAGATCACAAGCCATCTGAAAAGGACTGGGATAGACAGGGAGGAAGGTAGGACCTTGCCCCTTCTTTTCAGTACTGGCTAACAGAGCTGCTTGTAGTTGTAGTGGAGAACATTCTGCCCCTTCTTAAGTTCAGGCTTGTTTCTGGCATGGACTGAGTTAAAGATTTAAGTGTTGATATTTAAGGACCTTAAGTATCTTAGGGAGATTCTGGTGCTCTGCATACACTCTCTGAAGCTAAAGAAAATTGTGGTTTTAGTGCTGGACGCATGTAAGCTCAGGACTGGCAATGTCCATGTAACAAGCCATTCCCACATTCATATAGACTGAACAATTGACAGTGGAGATGAAACCCAGGAACTAGCACCAGACAAGTCTCTGCTATTTGAACTACAAGAGAGCTCCATTAGTTGGAAAGAAGCAATAAGTTCTTTTAGTCACTGGGACCCGTTGCTAAAGGGAAATGTTTTTGTTGTCTACGCAACCTTCAAACATTAGATATGCTAGAGACTTAGCCACTTTAAAACAGGCCATTATGGTGCCGCTTTTGAATGAGTGATGGCATCTGGATCCATAGGACCGCTTTTAATTATTTTGTGTAATTATAGCAGCAGTGTGACAACAGGGGAAATCACAAGCTGAGGGCTATCACCAGTGGAGCACCTCCGAGGGGGGGTAGACAGGCTCAGGGCTATTGTCAGCACATCAAGTGACAGTCTCAAGGGGATCTCTGTGACCAAACCCATCACAAGTATATCAAACGAAAACTGCTGGAAAAAATTGCCTGAAAGCCAAAATATGTAAGTAAAATTCTTTCTGATGAAAGAATGAATTATTTGAAGAAAGCAGATGTGTATACATTTTCATTTTCTCAAAAGCCCTATTTTTTCCACCAAAAAAAAAAAAGGTTTAGATGGAAAATTTTCAGCCAGACTATTAGAGGTTTTTTTTAACCCAGATGATTTTTTTTTTTTTTTTAAACCTCATGTTTTTTTTTTTTTTTTAAACCAATCTCAGATTTCTTTTTGGGGGTGGGGGAGGGATTGACTCATGATTTTTGAACACTTTGATTTGCAAGTGTGTGTTCGTGTGCACTTACTGATGCATAAATAAGGAATGCACAATCTTGTCTATTAACAGTACTCTTCAAAAAAGTTTATAATGAAATTTAAAACCACATAAAACTTTGTTGTGTCAGGTATCATTAGAAAATTGAAACAGATCTTATTTTTTACTCACCCTGAGTTCCTCCTTAGTCCTAATTCACTATGGCTGCGTCTAGACTGGCATGATTTTGCGGAAATACTTTTAACGGAAAAGTTTTTCCGTTAAAAGTATTTCTGCAAAAGAGCGTCTAGATTGGCACGGATGCTTTGCGCAAAAGTGCTTTGCGCAAAGCGTCTGTGGCCAGTATAGACGCGATTTTGCAAGAAAGCTCCAGCGCCATTTTCGCCATCGGGCTTTCTTACACAAAAATTCCGTCCTGTCTACACTGGCCCTCTTGGCAAGAACACTTGCGCAGAGGGCTTTTTCCGAGGCGTCAGAGTTCTTGCACAAGAACACTGACAATCTTACATTAGATCGTCAGTGTTCTTGCGCAAATTCAAGCAGCCAGTGTAGACAGCTGGCAAGTTTTTTCGCAAAAGCGGTCGCTTTTGTGCAAAATCTTGCCAGTCTAGACGCATCCTATGTGTTCAAAGGGGAGTTAGCCTGAGATGGAATTTTAGGATTTAGGATTTTAGGACCTTTTCAAGTAAATCTGGATCAGTTTAAAGTTTTGCATCAAAATCATGGAAAAGATTGTGAACGGTTGAAATTGGGTGATTCTGGCCACATCTGACTAAGAAAGTGTGATTTAGTTTGAACTAGAAGCTAAAATAAGACTTCATTGGGTGCAAACCTGAGCCTCAAAAGGTAGAAGTGGAACCAGATCTATAACTTTGCAGAGTATGGGAGCATTCAGATCTGAGGTTTCACTTTCAGTCATAGTGATGACACAGGGACTAGCCATGAAAATCTGGTTCCAAACTTCCCTAAAGTTTGAGGCTCTTCTTGTCTGGGGTTGTGCTACAGGCCCATGTCTAGTGAAAAACCCATGTGAAATGAAACCATAGGAAACAAACCAACCATCAAAAAACAACCAACCAACCAAAAAATCCTTCCCTGGTAGGTGACATCCTTCATTTTCACATGGCTCTCTCTTCTAGCCCCTTTTTTATTTTAATTGAAGTTGTGAGCAGCAGGATCTACAAAAAGTTACTATTGGTGGCAATACAATTGTCTGTCACTCAGTTCTTCTTGGAAGTATGTTCATCAAATTATTCCTTAAAAGGATATAGCTTGCCAAACAATAATTCATGTTTGGTGCAGCTTCCACCCCCACCCATTCCAATGTTGGCTTGTTTCCATGTCTAATAACCAAGTAAAAAACAGAAGAAAAATCACAGCCTGCCCTCACAAGAGACATTGCTAAAGTTTTTACTGCTACTGACTCATCTTCTTTCAGTTGTGCCTCTTTGCCCATTTTGAGTAAATTTTATTATCTGCTAATGCAGATTACTTTAGCTGTTGCCAAAAAATGCTTTGAATCAGTTTGCATTTGCCTGCTGTTCAAATGACCATATCCTGCCTCATTATGCACTAATTCTTTACGGGTATTAATACTTGGATCAGAGCTCCAAGCATTCCTTAATCTTTTCCAAATGGGACAATGAACTCCACATCCTGCTATCGTAAATGCAGTCGGCAGCAGATAATTTGGAAGTTTTGCATTTAGCCAGTGGATTGAATATCTGGGAGAAGCAGCTTTGCGAGTAATTTGGGATTTTTTTATTAGCCGTAAAAAGGTTTGCTCCAATAGGGTATTTAATTGGAGACAAGTCTTTATCTACTGCCAAAGTTGTACAAGAGTTTATGTTCAATTTACAGCTCTGCAGAAAGAAACATGGCATGTTTTGACTTTTAATTTAAAAATGTTTATCCTTTCAGGTCCCAATCGGAGAGGGAAATTCCTTCTCTTGTTGGCTCCTCCTTGTAGCACATGTTGCTGCTTTGGACAGAAGATATCATTTCATAAGGACACATGACTTCTTTGGAACATGCTTGGCTTAACCTTGCTCCCACTGAAGTCAATGGGAGCTTGAATGTTGACTTCCGTCAGAGCATCAGCCCTACTGTGACTCTGCAAGGGAGCAGATGTGGAGCAATGCACGTAGATGTTAAATGGGGAACAAAGTGATGGGAGGAGCAGGCCAGCAATGATGAACTTGTATTAATTTGAGTGCTGTTGTGTGATTACAAAATGGCTCCTACCAAGTAGCAGGAATAAGGTCAAAGAAGGAAACAAGTGGCTAATTTGCATGCCAAGGATTCCAGCCCATGCCCGCTCGGGCAGGCCCATGTGACACCCTTTTGTGTGCCTGCTCTCAGGAGTGCAGAGTAACAAAGGAGTTTGTAACTTAATTCCACTCAGTGTGGTGGACCTATGCCTAGGGCTTGATCTTACAAGAGTGGCTGTTCTTCTTAGTCTCTGGACAAATTTGACTTGTCTTCCCTGCATCATGCAAGGATTGTAGGCTCCAGGTCTGTATACAGTGCAATAATCACACCATTGATGCTCTTTACTGCTGGGGAAATCCTGCCTCCCCAGACCTATCAGTGTGGAGGCCCCTGTCTGCAAAGGATTGGTGTCAGTTTGCTGCAGAGATCAGGAAGCTATTGGAGAACCTGTGCAAGGAGAGCAGATTCTTACATACTGTGGGGTCATGCCCTGGTTCCAGAGGATCATTGTGCATGCTGCCACGCCCAGGGAATTGTGGGTAGGGCAGAAGTGGTTACATCACTGGATGGGCGAGTGAGCAGGCCACTAAGCAGCTACTCCAGTCTCAAGTCTCCAAGGAGAGCTTGTTGGGGAAGGATTTGTTTCCTTTCGACATTTGAGGCAATCACAGTGCATACAGCAAATGCTCAGGCAGAGTCTGTGGGCACTGAAATACTGTACTTTCCCCCTCCTCTCTCTCTCCACTTTCAGCACATGAATACAACTAGAGCATTATGAGGATGATCAATGATTTCCATTTGGCAGTCTGTGTGGCCTCGCAAAGTGTAGTTCACACACTAAATACCACTGGGTGGAATGGTTCCTTCCTACACCCCAAATTCCCACAAGGCATGAATTAAGTGTTGATATTTTTCTGCACCATTAAATTCCTCTTCAGACCAACTCTCCCAGAAAGATGAAGCTCTGTTGAATGGGCTGAGCACTCCAGAACTCTGGTAAACTAACAGCGATAAATAAATCTGTACATTTTTGAAGGGGGAGAGTATTTCATTGAAGTCGGGTAGGCTGTGTCCTAATAATGACAGGACCACAATAAAAGCACTGTACTTCAGCTGTGGCTGAGATGGCACTTTGACTCTACCCCCTTCCTTCCCTCACTTGTGGAGTTCTCAGAAAATGAAGTTGTCATGTTTTGTCTAATGCGTTTTCTACTGAGCCTGTAAATTTTTCCGGGGCAGGGACTGCCTTCGGTTTTGTATAGCACCTTGTCCATGATTCGGGCTGCTACAGCACTACAGAAATGTAGATAATTAAAAATGTCTGAAGCAATTTTATCTGAATGTAGGCAAAGAACTTAAAGAAATAAGGGCCTGCTTCAGCAAAGCACTTGAGCATGTTCTTAAGCTTTTCCCTATTCAGCAAAGCACTTAAGCACATGCCTAAGTTGAAGTCAATGAGACCCAAGCAGGTGCTCAAAATTAAGCATGTGCTTAGTTCGAAAGGGGTCTAGCAATGTTGTTTATTCAATTTTAATATTTACATCTTAATAAACTGTTTGTAAGTGGCCAGATGAACAGTTATAGAGAGTTGCTTTAAATAAAACCTCGATTACATGAAAAGCAAACCACACAGACACCTGCTTGGGTAATGCTGGATGAGGACTGTGCTGCTCATATCCCTCTTTTCTATCAGCAACTCATAGTCGCCAGACATTATAATTAAAGGCTTCCTTTGTTGAAAATGATTGAACGTGTGAGGAAATCTTGGAATGCTTTATTTAAAGCCTCCCTCAGTAATGTCTTCCTATATAAATAAACTCCATGGCAATCCAGACATAAAAACTGAAGGGGAAAAAAAAGAAATCTGGAAGAACTGAATAAACAAAGAAATACTTTACCTAGACTAGTTATTTAAAGATGGTTTCCTGCACCCATTCTCACAGTTTAAAAAAAAAATTGCAAGAAAGCCAACACTAGCAGTACTGCTATAGAAGATGAGAAATTTACAGGCAAAGATGTGCAGCCTAGCAGGAATTGAGAGCCCAGCTCAATGACCATTTTTCCTTTTTTGTTTGTTTTTTGTGATCCTAAGTAAGTCTCCCATTCTGATCTCACTAGCATAAAACTGTGGAAGTCAATGGAGTTTCACCATCCTAAAAACAGAGTAGTTGGGATCAGCCTCAAACACTCAGGGCTAAATTCTCAGCTGCTTTAAACTGGCATAGATCTGCTGGGCTAGCAATTAGAATTCTGGAATAGGACTCAGGAGACCTTCCCAGCTCTGCCACTACCTGGTGGGTGACTCTGGGCAAGGCACATCACCACCTTTTGTCTCAGTTTCCCCATCTGTAAAATGGGGATAATGATACTAGCCTCCTTGGTAAGACACTTTGAGATCTGCTAATGAAAATCACTGTACGACAGCTATTATCAATGAAGTCAAGAAAGACACTCTGTGTTGCGTCAGCTGAGAATGTGACCTACTGTGAGCCTGACTGTGATCTCAGTAACTCTGGTTTAGCAATGTTGTAACTCCCTTGCATGAATGTGATCAGAATATGAGCCTGATACTTTAGATCAGCAAGTCAAAAGAACTGGAGGATCACACCAATTTAGCTGAGGTTTGATTTATATCATGGCTAGAGTTGCCAACCCTCCAGGATTGTCCTGGAGTCTCCAGGAATTGAAGATTCATTTTTAATTAAAAATTAGGCCATGTGATGAAGCCTCCAGGAAAATGTCCAACCAAAATTGGCAACCCTAAATATGGCCAAAACATAACACTATGCATGAGTTTGGATTCCAACCCAGTTCTGAACTTTCCTCAAGTTCAGGATGTATGGATGGGAAAACATGTTTGTAATGTCAGTAAAATGCCTGTTGACGTTCAGTTGACGTTTTCAGTAAAAATCATGAAGGATGGAGTAGACCCCAAGCAACATTGCAAGACCTAGGTTCTATAACTTCAATATTGCTCACCTGGGGAAAAAGGCAAATCTGTCATGACATTGTCCCTTATATTTAAAAATCTTGAGAAGAGAGGCAAAAAATTTCTCTCTAGACCCAGAAACTTTTATACTCTGTGCTCTGAATGTTGTCAGGGGTCTGAGGAATCGTCATAAACAGTTCCTGCTGAGCATTTCTGCAGTAGCCAAGCTGTGCATACTGTGAAACTGGAAATAGGCAAATAAATTTGACATTTCATAGTGGCATTAAAGGGGGAGTGAAATCACTAGCTTGGAAAGGATTACCTTGTGTACAGGAGGCCGGGTTCTGCCAAAAGAGATGGGCCTGATACTCCTCTCACTTCAGTGTAAGTCTGCAGTAATTTCATTGAAGCCAACCAGTGTGTCCAAAATTAGTCAGGTTGTTGGTCCCTCTCCTTAGATCTTGGTTGAGCTGAAGAAGGATGTCTTTATTCAGGCACTGCTTGATGCGGTGTATATTTAGTAATCTTGATTATGCAGCAGGTAGAGATGAACCTGAACTTAAAAGCCTGAAACGGGATGCCCCTTACTTTGTGGAAATTCAGTTTTCAGTTTTGCACCTGACCTCACTCTCTATAATGGATTAAATCAAATCTGTGTATCTGAACATCTCCAGGCTTCAGGCAGTATGAATCATAAACATGAGTCTGTAAAGTCTGAGGACCTGATTCTGAATCTTTTACTCAACTTGGTGAGCTGTAATGCACATGAAGAGCCCCATGAAGTTACTTTCTTTGAGTAACTGCTTACCTAGCGTAGGTCAGATTTCCACAGTCTAGCCCTAACAGATTAACAAAGCTTAGTAAATGGCGATCATTCTAAATAATTTATTTAGTGAAGTGGTGGGCAACTTGCATGGGGTTCCACCTGCGGCCCATGCACCCCTTGTCTGTCTTCCTCCCTCATGCGCCTCTCGCTTCCTGGGGCACTGGAGTCCCACACTTCCTCCTCCTCTTCCTCCTTCCCAGCACTTTCCGAGTGTCATGCATCTACTGACTTGTGCTTCGTCCCCGCTCCTCTCTCTTCTTCCCAGAGCTTGAAGAGTGGATTCATGGTGCTCCAAAAGGGCTGGGAGGGAGGAGGAGGAGGCATAGGAAGTGCAGGACTCCAGGGCAACCGTGCATGAGAGGCATGTTGGGAAGGAGGAAGAGAGGACGTGCATGGGCTGCAGGTTGAACCCTACTAGGCTGCGGGCTGCAGATTTCCCACCACTGGATTTCATTCATGCAGCCCACTGTCACAGAGAGCCACTCATGTGGCCCACTCACAAGTCTTGGTTGCTCATCAATGATTTAGTTCATTGCATGAGCCTGGGATGTTGTGCTGCATATGGAGGTGCATGATTCTTAGGAGAATAGCCCAGGCACTCTGAAGATGCACAGGATCATTTAACACAGCAATTTTCTATGATGCCACGGGAGTGGCAGGATGCACAGTAGTCTTATTAGTACTGCTTTGCTAGATGCATGCTTATGTCCACACAGTGCTTTTTTTGTTAAAAAAAAAAAAAAAAAAAAAGGTGATGGTACTCCAGGGAAAAAGTTGTTGAGCTCTGACTGGAGGTGCCAGTACTGCATCTGGAGGTGCCGGTACTGCATACCGGGCAGTACCATCACAAAAAAAGTACTGTGTCCACAGCACTCAAGTAGGAAGTATAGATGGAAGTTGATGTATAACAAGCTTACATTCATTATGAATTTCTTATTCTTACATGCTGATTGAAAAGCAAGATGGAAAATGAATTATTCATGTGGGAAGAGCTTTTCAAAGGCACAGAGAGGAGTTAGGTGCCCCAATGCCATTGCCTTTCAGTAGGCATTGGGGGCTCAACTCTTTGTGCTTTGAACACCTTCCCTAGGTCATTTTCTCTATCTCCCTTTATCAGTATAGGATTGCTCTCCGCTGTAAGTTTTCTGGCTTTGTTCCTTTCAGTTTTAAATGCTTCAAATCAAGGGCTTCTGCCACCATTCTGGAACACTAATCTACTGTTTTAATAGAAATCATTGTTGCTGCATGTTTCCTGACATCCATTGTACGTTTCCCCTAACTCCTTTACTTGTAGGGAGGACCCTAAATAGTTGTTTGCTTTATATTAAAAGCTCATCTCAATTGTTCTGCTGTCAGTGGCATTTATGTTGTCAGAGTCTAGCTGAATGTTGACAATAGGTGCTTTTGTCTGTCATTTTTGGAATGCTTTGCTGTATTTTTTTTTATATTTTTAAAATCTTTATAGAGCTTGCTACCAAGAAACCAAGAATAGTTCTCTGAACAGAAAAAATGTTCCTTGAAAAAAGCATTTTGTGTGCATGATCATAAAATCATCATCCCTAAACATTTCTCTGCAATTCATTTCTTTACAGTGATCACCCACAGTGCTCCAGAGACATCATTCCTAATTCAGTCCTGAGCGCTCAGCAGCTGGCGTGTGATTGACAGGCCCAGAAGCGTGCATCTGATTGCTCTCATGTGAGTGTGATTAAAATGACTACCTTGGAATTCCTTGCCAATGGCAGTTGCATGTTTTTGACGTGCTGCCTTAGCGACTGATCCAGAGCCCATTGAAGTCCGTAGATAAACTCCCTTTTGTCTTCAACGGGCATTGGAACAGGTCTTGAATTTGTATACTTTTGAAGACACGATAGCAAGCTGGTTTCTGCACCGTGGTTCATTTGTGGTGTATGAACTACTTGAATTTTACAATAATTACTTCTTGGAAAATGTTCTCACAGCTGTATCTATTTCTTCTTTGATCTTAGTAGCATTTTCCTGTGTCTTTCTGGAATTCTAAATTCTCTGCTTCCTGAGTCTGCTATTAATACTAAATCATATTAAGTCATGTGAATGAGATTTTGTGTCTGTGATGTTAGACTCCTGTTTCTTTTGCTCTTTACATCACAAATGAGTTCTGAAGGAACCACACAGGCAGTGGGGTTCAAATAATCATGTCTACTAAATAAACACAATATGCAAAGCTGAGTTACATGGGCATACCTCTCTCCTGGCTGGCTTCTGGAACCAGAACCCAGTGAACACTGCTGGAGGGCTCACAACATAGCTGAGGAAATAGTTTCCAGTTTCTGTATAGTAATTATTATTCATATAGTAATTCAGACTGGATATATACTGCAGAGTCCTGTACTTGACATTAATGCAGCGAGGACTTCTGTCAAACAAGTTCCTTTATTCTTATATATTTGCATTCATGTATCAATTCTAGATCCGAGCCAGCTTTAATGGCTGCAGGTAGCTTTCTGTCTGGATCAGTTTTCAGAGCCTTCACTGTTCTGTGCCGAAATCCCTTTAACAATCTGACCCAAGGAGATAAGGCCCAGGTTTTCAAATGCTCAGTACCCAGAGGTAAGGCAAGATTGTCACAGTGTCCTGAGCTCTTTTGAAAAACAAAACCCGAACACACAAACAAACAAAAGGCAGTTATTGTGTTACATTTTGGTTGTAGAAAACCTGAACATTTTGACATAAATAGACCAATATCTTGAGAATTTCTATTTTGTTCAAAAAGCCATCACTGTGGAGGTGAGGGGGAGGGAGGGAGGGAAGGATGTTTCTATGTAAAATTGGTGAGTAGTTCTATTGGTGACTGAACTTGAAGACTATGCCATACCTATATATTTTTGCGAGGATATGGACAATTTTTCTTGAGATTTGCATAAAGTATTGCACTTAAAATATGACTCCAGTGTCAGGAGGTATTAATAGACTCCATATGGATAGATCCTGTATGTGCAATTTCATTAACAATTGACATTTACCATCTTCGCTACCCAGTATTATCCATAAGTATGTCCTTTACTTAGAACAGCCATCGAGTGCTCCTGTGGCACTTTAGGGACTAACCAAAATATATAGCATCATCCATGTTTTTTCATGGATAAAACAGTAATTGCATCATCTGTGATACCAGTCAGTGGTAATTTTTGGTAAACATAAATGTGTAAACGGAGACCACCATTGCAGAAGCAAACCAGTGTATTTTTTAGATCTGCTAGCGTATGTTTGTCCTTCCAAGAAAACAACAGTTTAGAGCTGCCACTGGGTCTGTTTCATGATAGGGAATTTTCACTAAGGATGATGCTTTCTTGTTAAAGGCCCAATCCAAACTCTATTGAAGTCAATGGGAGCAAAGTGGAAGGAGAACCAGTGGCAGGGGCATGCTTTCTCTGTGTTATGGGAATTCTGGGCTGCATAGCAGCCATAAGCAGCCCAGGTAAGGCTGCTGTGAGTTGGAACATTCTTGGTGTCTATCTGCCTTACAGAATAGGTCAGTGATTCCCCCAAAGCACTCTGCAAAATGGGTAGTGCACAATCAGGCCAGAGCCACCTTTTCCCTCCTCTCCCCTGGGGCTGACCTGATGTGCTGCATTTCACAGGAGACGCAGCACCAAATCTAGCTGTGGAACTCCTTGCCAGAGGATGCAGTGAAGGCAAGAACTTTAACAGAGTTCAAAAACAAGCTAGATAGATTCATGGAGGTTAGGTCCATCAATGGCTATCAGCCAGGATGGGTAGGAATGGTATCCTTAGCCACTGTTTCTCTGGAGGTGGGTGACGGGGGAGGAATCATGTGAGGATCCCTCTGGGGCATCTGGCATTGGCCACTGTCGGAAGACAGGATACTGGGCTAGATGGACCTTTGGTCTGATCCAGTATGGCTGTTCTTATGTTCTTAGCTCCATTTCTTCAAAACAGGATGAGCTGAAAACTGTGGCCCACCCCCATCAACCAGTTCTTCAGCAGAATGAGCTTCCCAGTAGAGCCTGGGTCTTTGTGTGAGCGCTGGCCTGCCTCAGTGCTGTGTGATTTCTATATAGAAGTTCTTTGTTACAGCCGAGCCCCTGGTGGTATTTTGTGTGGCCTGACATTTTTGGAGAGGTGTGAGTGTAAGCGCGGCTGGAGTTTTTGTTTAGTTTAATACCAGGCAAGCGAGTTCAGGAAGTGATATCATTCACCCTGATGCAGTTCGGAGACCCTTGAAAATGTGATGACTGCCTTTCACTGGCCACTCAGCCTGATTAGTGCTGTAACTCTGCTGCTCTGCAGCATTACTCGCTGCTTTAATGAAACTCAGAGCTATCTGGCCGCGGAAGCCAAGAAAACCAGTGCATTATTTGCAGAAAGTAATGCATCACTTCAGAAGGACCCAAAACAAACAAACCTGCTGTGACTTGCCCAAAATTTGGGGTGAGAAACATATTTTTAAATTCAAGAATTACACTTAGGAATTACATGCTAGGAATGGTGAAATTGACACCAACTGACAAGTAACCTGCTGCTGTAAAAACTGTTTGGCAAGGTAAAGTTTAAAAACAGTGGTGCTGGAACTATTTTTAGGGTGGGGATGTGGAGCTGCATCCCCTCCCCTCCACCCTTTTCACACTCCTCACCACCCCAGACTGGGGTCACACCTACACCTCCCAACTCGGATGGACTGGACACTCTGCTGCTAATGGCGTCTGATCTGGGAGAGTTGGCAGCCCAGCCACAGCTGGAGGTGGCTGCAAAGTCCTGGGCGGACAGCAGGACCCAGAGTGGCAGCGCAGCCTCCAGGGCTGGTGGGCTGGATCCCATGGATGTTGGGCTGCAGAACCCATGGTAACAGTGGGCAGCAGAACCCCAAGGTGTGCTGAAGACGGTGGGGATAGCAAGACCCGAGAGGGGCTACCTGGTGGCTGGGATATTGGGCTGGTGAGACCCTGGAGGGGCTGCCTGGAGGCCAGGGCATGGGACTAATGGAGCTGGTGGCAGGGCTGACCCCTGGGCATAGGGTGGAAAATGTGTGGGTGCTGCAGCACCCGCCACACCCCTTCTTTCTGCACTTACATTTAAAAAAAATTCTTTCTGCATAAGCATAGTGATCAGGTTCACTGCCACCTCTGTCATGTGATGCAAAAAAACCTGGAACCTACTCACTACTACTACCCCATCTTCCTAGTAGGTGCAGAACATATGTAACAGGTAGGAGAGGAAACAGTCCCTTAGCTATGCCAAAGAGATCTCAGCCCCAGCAAAAATGCATTCACTGGTCCTTTAGGGGATATTAACCTTCTAAAGCAGGATGGCCCAGAGAGCCTCAAAGATACCTTGGGGATCTGGGCAAAGTGTCATGTAGAAGTTAGATCCATGGATTGGGAGTTGGGATTCTTGGATTTTATCCACCTGCTCTGCTACTAACTTCTGATTTCTGTTCCCTAGCTCTGTCATTGTAACCTCTCGGTCACTAAAATTGAAATGACAATGCTTACCATTTGAACCTCATGGGGAGGTTATGATGCATAAGCTCTTAATGTTTCTGAAGCATTTTGAGACCCTCGGACAAAGCTATATAAGTACATAACCATCATCACCATCTGCAGAATTGCATTGGTAATATTCACCTCGTGCACCTTATAGGTGTTTTTTCAAAATATTTTAAGATTCCTGGATGAAAGATGCTCTTGAATGTTCTATGATTCTAGATCAGCTGGAAGCAGGCAGCACCAGATACCTCAAAAGAGAGACTCTTCTCAGGTCACTTCCAACCCAATTTTGTATGCCGATCAGCTTTAGACGATAGTACCCTTCAGTGTGAATCAGAACCTGTGGGTGTCTATCCAAACTTAGCATGATCTCTGTATCGTTTGACGATCTCTATTTAACTGGTTTCCATTCATGGCCTGATTCTGCCTCTCTTTCTCACATGAGTGAGAGCTGCCAGATCCAGCATATTAAAGTATTTGGGTCTGATTCCCTCATACACTAAAGTCCCTTTATACATTTCAGGCAGTGAAAAGGGCCACAGAATGAAAGTAAATTAAAATTTAGGTGTATAAATAAAACAGTGAAATTGGGCTTCCCTGATTTACTTAAGCTTTAACTGAAAAACGTTTGAGTCACTGCAGGCGGTTCTCTGGTTTAGAAGAGCAGATCGCCCAGATTGCCTGAGGCAAATTATATCTGAGAGTAGATGCTTCTCCAGCACACTTGAGATCCCTATATCTTTATTACATGCTCCATTTACTTGTCAGACACCTTCAGCATTGTGCTTTCATGAAAAGGATGAGAAACTTTAATCGTGACTTCTATGTTGAAAATATATAATGCCAAAAACTTATTACAAGAAGATTTATCCATCATTGGTCAGGTCCTTCAGGGGAGGATGCTGGGAGTGTGGGGGGCACAGGAGTCAAGGCAGGATCTTGGGGATGTGGGGGGCTCAGGGCTGGGAGTGTGGGGGGTGCTGCAATCAGGGCAGGAGGTTGGGAGGCTCAGAGCAGGGGGTGGGGTGCCAGATTCAGAGCAGGGGGTTGGGAGGTGTGGTGGGCACAGGGGAAGGGGTGGAGGATTCAGGAGTTAGGGCGGGGGTGAGGGTGGCCGGCGGCTGCTCTCTAGGGCTGGCCCAGGTTGGAGGGATCCATGCTGGCCAGCCTGCCAGTGGCATTGCTCCCCAAGACCAGCCCAGGGTGGTGGTGGGGCCACCCTGCTCAGCCCGCTGGTAGCATTGCTCCCTGGGGCTGGCCCAGAGTGGCAGGAGTGTGCTTGTTTGCTGTGCCCTGTGATCATTCTGCAGTATAACCGTCCATGCTGTCACAGACCTCCCTTTCTATTTTATGAAAAGCAATCAAATTCCAGACACATCCTATTGTCCTGACAACCAAACCCTGACCTTGCTTTAAGTTATGATAAGATACCAAATGTGGTCGTCCTAGCTCTTACCGTATAAGAGGAGTTCTTGAACAGACAGGCTAACAGACAGACAGATGGACACACTGACAGATAGACATGCACAAACTCTCTCAAATACATAGTATATGTGAAACACATAAAAATATCACACTTCTTGGCTTTGGAAAGTATTTGGGGGTAAGAAAAACTGCTATCCATCAACCAGTCTAATTTTGAAAGTTTGATATAAATTGAGATTGACTCTTATTGCAGAGCTGACACAAATTTGCTGTGAGTTGGATACCAGCTGTTTTGCCAACAGGGTACAAGGGGCGCATAACTAGAATAGCATCTTTTTGCAGAAAGTAGTAATTACCATTGTTAAATGTGGGAGCCTGAGGCAGAAAATTGCAGTCCTTAGTTATGTGGCATGTGCAGTCTAAAACACGTCTGTGGGGCTTTGGCGGTGTTTTTACTGGTTTTTTTCCCCCTGGCAAAGTTTAGCCCACCTGTTCTATAGCCTACTTGCCTTTTTGGTAGTTTCATCAGTGAAAGACAAATCTAAATATCTTTTCTTTTTGCCTTTCACTAAAGCTGACGATAACCTCATGATTTTTTGGCTTTGGAAAGGTTTGTGTAAATATTTGCTTTGGTTTCAATCCATTTATGTTCAATCTCCAACTCTCAAAATAAAACTCAGTTTCCCCATTTATTTTTATTTGCTGAATTCTGCTGCCCATTTTTGACTTCTTACCATGTTGTTTCCATTTTAAATCTTTGGGCAAATATGTGTAATTAATAACCATGCTAAGTATATATGTAACCATGAGCATTTGCAATGACTTCACCTCTGCAGCTTGCCTAAGAGATAATAAAGGATCATAAACTATGATAGTGATAACTGTCTATGAAATTTGCACGGTGTAAAAGTTAAGGATGGAGATAAATTATGTAAGGTGCTACACTGGGGTCTAATTAGGAGTATTGAGGAAGGGAAAACTTAGGCTGAATATCAGGAACATTCTTTCAGTAGAACCTTTTAGGACCAGGTATTTAAACTGGGATCCCCTGATCACAGAGAGCTATTTAGTCACACGTTGCTCATACTTGTCAAGAGGAAAGCCTAGGCTGACCCCCCTGAAATGGAGGTGGAGTATCTTTGGTATTGGATGTGTAATTTATTTCAGCCAGATTTGCGATGAAATATGATATATTGAGATAACTGTCAGGGGTATCACAAATATACTGCAAGTCCCTCTACGTGGAACATGAAAGTCTCTGGAGAAGCATCTGTTTGGAATTGTATATTGGGGAAATGAAGTTCTTATTGAAGTGCTGAATATGCAGAAGAGAGATGACATAGGGATGTAAGAGGTTGGCATTGATGGTGGTGAGAGAGGGGCAGAGTTAAGGCTGTGTGTTGAATTATAACGTCTTTCTTTGAACTTCTGGGAGTATCACATTTAAAAAAAATCATACATCAATAAGCTTTCATAGTGTAACAACTGTCTTTTTTTTATTCACCGCCAACTTTAAAATAAAGCACAGAAATGAAGATTCCAATCGCTCCTCGTGAGTAGGCCTCAACCATTTCTTTTGTAAACATACACTTTTACTATCTAACATCTGTTTTTGAAATTATGAGAAGTATTTATATAAATCTGTTTTGCCAGGAAAGTGGCTGAAGAACATTTTGTTTTCATGAATGTGCAGAGAGGGTATATCAACAAACAAAGGTTCGTACACAAAATTCAAAGAACAAAAGGTGACCAGAAGACATTCCTCATTCTTTGGCTAGAAGTTACTCACTGTTTGGCTAGCTTTCTGCTCTCATGTCAATACAAACCTAGACCAAGTTCCAGAACAGGAGAATTTGGCCCTTTTCTCTGTGCAGTTGAGGCTGGGTATGCAAACTTGTTGATAGCAAGTGTTGGTTGTAGGCACAATTGAAATAAAGATGTGTATATGGTGCCGCAGTACATATTGGTTGAGCTAATATAGCTGCTGTCTGTAGCAAAAAAATAACATTTCCAGATAGGGGTGTGACACAACTTCTAAAGAATTAAAAAAAAATACGTTTATTGTACACAACTGACCTAATGACAACGGTGCAGTCATAGGCTGTGTTAGCCATGCTTACAAAAAGTGGTATGATTTCACAATCAGGAATTATATTTGAGTGTTCTCAGACATATCTAGGAGATCTCATAGCACCTTTTTTTTTCATATCTAGCCCTCATATCTCAACCAGATTTTTTTATTATTATTCTGTCTATATAAAGTCCCTCTAAATTTCCAAATGTAAAAGGTATTTTTCTTCATTTACTGTTTTTATTCTGTTGCATATTCTTGCTGTAAGACTGCTGTGACGTCTACCCCAGAGGTATCTGTATTTCAGTGGCGAAGTGATTGTCTCATTTTCCCTCCTTTATATAGGAAACAGTAGGAGCTATAGATGCGGTATTCACCTCCATTGTTTCACTTGTTACCGGGATTCCTTGTAACATTTATGAGAGGTATTTATGAGAGGCTGAAGTGGAATGAACCGGGAAGGGGCCCTCTTACTCCACTAGCCAAGGAGGCGGGGAACTGTTGTATGGCACTGTTCGCCCAGGCAAGAAAGAAGACGGGGAACTCTCTGCTTTCAGCAAAGAGGGGGAAGTTTTCCACTTAGGTTTCTGTACTTTAACTTTTAGGATTACGCCCAGGAGAGGGCAGGTTTTGTCACTACTTAGATGGAGAGCCAATGAATAATGAGGAAAGTGAGCGAGATGAGGAGGAGACCACTATGGCAGAATTTTGGTATTTAAGTGCAATCCTAATGAATCATAGGACTTAAAGGACCTTGAGAGGTCTTATCATCTGGCTCCCAGCACTCAAGGTAGGGCTAACTATTATCTAGACCATGTCTGGGCAAAATACGGCCAGGGGGCCAGATCCGGCCTCCGAAACCAGCAAATCTGGCCTGCAGACCACCCTGCCAGGACCCTCAGGCACGCAGCTGAGGGTGAGGGCAGTGCAAATAGAGAGCTGAGAGCCACATGAAGGGAACAAGCCTGCAGTTTAAAGTGAACTGGGGCTGCAGCAGCCAGGGAGCCCAGCCTGCTTGAGGGTGCTGCAGGTAAGTGCCTGCCAGTCAGAGCCTGCCTCTGGCACCCCTGCCCCTCCCACATCCCAACTTCCTCCCCTAGGTCACCATCCAAACCCTCTGCACCCCGCTGCCCCAGGTCAGAACTCCCTCCCAGACTCTGTACCCCTTCCTATACTTCTCCCCAGGCCAGAATCCTCTCCTGCACCCTAACACCCTCCCAGACCCTGCACCCCAACCCCCTGCACCAGGTCTCCACCAAAACCCTCTGCAGTCTGCACCCCCTTTTTCCTTCTCCCAGGTCACAATTACTTCCCAGACTTTGCACCTCCTCCTAGATCCCCTCCCCCAGGTCAGAATCCTCTCCTGCATCCACACTCCCTCCCTGACCTGTGGCATTTAATTTCAAAAAGGGGAACTATGCAAAAATGAGGAGGTTAGTTAAACAGAAATTAAAAGGTACAGTGACTAAAGTAAAATCCCTGCAAGCTGCATGGACACTTTTCAAAGACACCATAATAGAGGCCCAACTTAAATGTATACCCCAAATTAAAAAACATAGTAGAAGAACTAAAAAAGATCCACCGTGGCTTAGCGACATTGTAAAAGAAGCAGTGAGAGATAAAAAGGCATCTTTTAAAAAGTGGAAGTCAAATCCTAGTGAGGTAAATAGAAAGGAGCATAAACAGTGCTAAATTAAGTGTAAAAATGTAATAAGAAAAGCCAAAAAGGAGTTTGAAGAACAGCTAGCCAAAAACTCGAAAGGTAATAATAAAATGTTTTTTAAGTACATCAGAAGCAGGAAGCCTGCTAAACAACCAGTGGGGCCCCTGGATGATCGAGATACAAAAGGAGCACTTAAACACGATAAAGTCATTGTGGAGAGACTAAGGCTACGTCTAGACTGCAAGCCTCTTTTGAAAAAGAGTGTCTAGACTACAACTTACGAAAAAGCAAGCCGCTTTTTTTGAAAGAGAGCACCCAGGCAGTCTGGATGCTCTCTTTTGAAAAAGCACAGTTTGCATTACATAGTGCCTTTTTTGAAAAGAGCACTTTCGAAAAAAGGCATTATTCCTCGTAACATGAGGTTTTCCGCGGTTGAAAAAACTGCCACATTCTTTCGATTTACTTTCGAAAGAATGTGGCAGCAGTCTAGACTCGGGAAGTTTTTTCGAAATAAGGACACTTTTTTTCGAAAAAACCCTGTAGTCTAGACACACCCCAAAAGAATTCTTTGCTTCAGTCTTCACGGCTGAAGATGTTAGGGAGAATCCCAAACCTGATTCGTCCTTTGTAGGTGACAAATCTGAGGACTTGTCACAGATTGAAGTGTCATTAGAGGAGGTTTTGGAATTAATTGATAAACTTAACAGTAACAAGTCATCGGGACCAGATGGCATTCACCCAAGTGTTCTGAAGGAACTCAAATGTGAAATTGAGGAACTATTAGCTATGGTTTGTAACCTATCCTTTAAATCAGCTTCTGTACCCAATGACTGGAAGATAGCTAATGTAACACCAATATTTAAAATGGGCTCTAGAGGTGATCCCGGCAATTACAGACCGGTAAGTCAACGTCAGTACCGGGCAAATTAGTCGAAACAATAGTAAAGAATAAAATTGTCAGACACATAGAAGAACATAATTTGTTGGGCAAAAGTCAACATGGTTTCTGTAAAGGGAAATCATGTCTTACTAATCTATTAGAGTTCTTTGAAGGGGTCAAAAAACATGAGGACAAGGGGGATCTAGTAGATATAGTGTACTTAGATTTCCAGAAAGCCTTTGACAAGGTCCGTCACCAAAGGCGCGTATGTAAATTCAGATGTCATGGGATAAGAGGGAAGATCCTTTCATGGACTGAGAACTGGTTAATAGACAGGAAACAAAGCGGGGGGGGGAGGGGAATAAATGGTAACTTTTCAGAATGAAGAGGAGTAACTAGTGATGTTCCCCATGGGTCAGGCCTAGGACCAATCCTGTTCAACTTATTCATAAATGAGCTGGAGAAAGGGGTAAACAGTGAGGTGGCAAAATTTGCAGACGATATTAAGCTGCTCAACGTAGTTAAGACCAAAGCAGATTGTGAAGAACTTCAAAAAGATCTCACCAAGCTAAGTGACTGGGCAACAAAATGACAAATGAAATTTAATGTGGATAAATGTAAAGTAATACATACTGGAAAAAATAACCCCAACGACACATATAATATTAGTTAGCTACAACTAATCAGGAAAGAGATCTTGGAGACTTCGTGGATAGTTCTCTGAAGACATCCACGCAGTGTGCAGCAGCAGTCAAAAAAGCAAACAGGATGTTAGGACTCATTAAAAAAGGGATAGAGAATAAGACGGTGAATATCATATTGCCCTTATATAAATCCATGGTATGCCCACATCTTGAATACTGCGTACAGATGTGGTCCCCTCATCTCAAGAAAGATCTACTGGCATTAGAAGAGGTTCAGAGAAGGGCAACTAAAATGATTGGGGGTTTGGAACGGGTCCCATATGAGGAGAGATTAAAGAGACTAGGACTTTTCAGTTTGGAAAAGAGGAGACTAAGGGGGGATATGATAGAGGTATATAAACTCATGAGTGGTGTGGAGAAAGTGAATAAGGAAAAGTTATTTACTTGTTCCCATAACAAGAACTAGAGGCCACGAAATGAAACTAATGGGCAGCAGGTTTAAAACAAATAAAAGGAAGTTCTTCTTCACACAGCACGTAAGTCAGTCTGTGGAGCTCCTTGCCTGAGGAGGTTGTGAAGGCTAGGACTAAAGCAGGGTTTAAAAGAGAACTAGATAAATTCATGGAGGTTAAGTCCATTAATGGCTATTAGCCAGTATGGGAAAGGAATGGTGTCCCTAGCTTCTGTTTGTCAGAGGGTGGAGATGGATGGCAGGAGAGAGATCGCTTGATCAGTACCTGTTCAGTTCACTCCCTCTGGGACACCTGGTTTTGGCCACTGTCGGCAGACAGGATACTGGGCTCAATGGACCTTTGGTCTGACCCAGTATGGCCGTTCTTATGACCTTATACCCCAATCCTCTGACCCAGGTCACAACTCCCTCCTTCATCCAAACTCCCTCTCAGACCTCACACTGCCTCCTGCACCCCAGTCTCCTATCCCGTGCACCCTTCTGCACCCAACCTCTACCTTAGACCCCACATCTCCTCCACAAAAAAGTGCGGCCCTTGACCCTTTTCCAAAATCTTGGAGTGTCCCCACCCACCAAAGATTATTGCCCACCCCGATCTAGACCATCCCTGACAAGTGTTTTTCTAACCTGCATTTAAAAATCTCCAGTGACTGGGACTCCACAAATGTCCCTAGGCAATTTATTCCAGCGCTTAACTATCTTGATAGGATTTTTTTCTTTAGTGTAACCTAAACCATCTGCAATTTAAGCCTATTGCTTTTTGTCCTATGTTCAGAAGTAAACAAGAACAATCTTTCTCCTTGCTTCTTGCAGCAACCTTTTATATACTCAGGGCCGCCTACAACATTTTGGCACCTGAGGCAGGGAGCTCAAATGATGCCGCCATGCCACCTTGCTTGGGCCAAAACTTTGAAAGGTCTCAATTCTCTGGGTCCTAGTGGTGCCCCCCCCACAGTCTGGTACCTGAGGCAGCCGCCTCAGTTCGCCTCATGGTAAGGCCAGCCCTGTATGTATGTACTTGAAAACTGTTATCATGTCTCCTCTCAGTCTTCTCCTCTTCAGACTAAACAAACCCAGTTTTTTCAACCTTCCCTCATAGGTCATGTTTTCTAGACCTTTAATAATTTTTATTGCTCCTTTCTGAATTTTCTCCAGTTTGTCCAGATCCTTCCTGAAATGTAACACTGAGAACTGGACACAATTTTCCAACCAAGCCCTAGTCAGCATTGAGCGGTGGAAGAATTACTTGCTTATAACACCCTTGCTTAATACATCCCAGAATGATGTTTGTGGGGTTTTTTTTTTTTTGCAATAGTGTTACATTATTGATTCATCTTCAGCTTGTGAACCACTATGATCCCCATATTTGTTTCTTCAGTTCACCTTCTTAGTTAGTCATTTCCCATTTTGATGTGTGCAACTGATTGTTCCTTCCTAAATGGAGTACTTTGCATTTATCCTTATTGAATGTCATTCTGTTTACTTCAGATCATTTCTTCAGTTTGTCCAAATTATTTTGAATTTTAATCCTATCCTCCAAAGCACTTGCAATTCCTTCCAACTTGGTATCATTTGCCATCCTTATAAGTGTTCTCTTATAAATGTACTGTTATCTAAATCATTAATGAAGATATTGAACTGAACCAGATCTAGAACTGATCTCTGCAGGTCCACACTCGATATGCCCTCCTAGCTTGACTGTGAATCACTGATAACTACTCTTTGGGAAAGGTTTTACAACTAGTTATGCATCCACTTTGTAGTAGCACCATCTAGGTTGTACTTCCTAATGTATTTATGAGACGGTCATGCAAAACCATATCAAAAGCCTTACTAAACTCAAGATATATCATGTCTACCACTTCTTCTCCTCTAGCCACATGACTTGTTACCCTGTCAAAGAAAGCTTTTAGTTTGATTTGACATGATTTGTTTTTAACGAATTAATGCTGACTGTTACTTATCACTTTATTATCTTCTAGATTTTTTTAATTGATTGGTTATTTGTTTGCTCCATTATCTTTGAGAACTAAAGTTTAGCTGATTGGTCTGTAATGTCCCAGCTTGTCCTTATTCCCCTATTTATAGATTGGTACTGTATTTGTCCTTTTCCAGTCCGCTGGAATCTCTCCCTTCTTCTATGACTTTTTAAACTTGATCACTAATCACTCTGATAGCTCATCTGTGCGCTCCAGCAGTATTCTAGGATGTATTTCATCCCGCCTAGGTGACTTGAAGACATCTAACTTGTCCAAGTAATTTTTAACATGTTCTTTCCCTCCTTTAGCCTCTGATCCTACCTTATTTTCACAGGTATTTACTATGTTAAATGTCCAATCAATGCTAAACATTTTGGTGAAAATTGAAACGAAGAAGTCAGTTAACACTTCTGCCATTTCCACGTTTTCTGTTTTCATTTTTTGCTCTCGGGAGTATCTTCTGGGAATAGTGGCTCATTCAAGTATGACTGAGAATTGCTCTTAGAGCACATTCAGAGCATGGAATGTCCATGAATGCCAATCAGAGACAGAGTGATGTATCCAAGGGTTATAACAAAACAGTGTCCGTCATGTCCAGCCACTCAGTGACTTATGACATATACTAGTGCTGTGCTCTTGCACCATCCTGCAACGCCTGCTGCTTAAGATGATATCAGTTTAGTGGATGCTAACTATCCAAAAACGTTCATTATGCCCTGCAGCCCTCCTGGTGGCTCTCAGCTGTTCTTTGACAATTTCCTCATGCCCCCTGCCCCACCCCTCAAGCCCCTGCAAACCTGAGTCCTAAGGATCAGATTCTGTATCTCTTCCTTAGCCTGGTAGAACCTTCATGTGTGAGGCAACCCATTTGTTTCAGAGAGACAACTCAGGAAGTAAGGTATTCTTCAGCATGAGTAAAGAGGGCAGAATCTGTCCCAAAGTGACTGAATACCAAGGGCTAGGATCAAGCAAATGTCATTGCAACCTACCCTTCAAGCAGTCCCACTGATAGCGGGTGTGAGGTATTCTTCAGTGTGAGGAAAGCTGCTGGAATCTGGCCCCAAGAGAGCACTCATTTCCCCTCTCTCCTTTCCTACCCACCCAGAACACATTCCAGCAAGAGAGTGAAGCTGTGAGCGGTGCATCAAAGTAGGGCTACCTAGTAAGATAAAGCAGACTCTGCTTTTCTATCAGTGTTAGTCCTATCACAGTCCTGCAAACAACAGTTTGGCTTATAAGAGATAAGCAAGCTCAAGTACCAACCAGACCTAACATTGCTTAACTTTGCCTTGCTTGAGGGAGTCAAAATCCATCTCCTTAAAAAGACTTAATTCCCAAGCAATATGACTTATATACAGCAACCACATAAGCTGCGGCTGTAATACAATGTACATATGTTTGCTCTTTAGGCGGTAAGAAGAGTACAGAACAGGAGGTCATTTGACATACAACCAGTAATTTTGTTTTTTGTAATGTCCCTTGTAACAAATACAGTTTAAGTGGGTTTGTTTATATGGCTTGGTATTGGCAAGGCCCAAACTAACCTTATTTTACACAATGTGGCTTTTTTCCAAATTAATCTAAAATATTTTAATCCCTCTGGAGTTTCTTTATCCTTTGCATCTGTGTTATAGTAGAGACACATTTTTAACATTTCTTTGAGAAAATTACCTTTCTTTCCTTCCAACTGTACTTGGTGAGGTCAATGGAGCACGGTTACACTCTATTTAAACATCTGAGATTCATCACGTATCTGCAGACCAGAGAGAATCATCATAAAAAGTCTAATGAATTGCAACTGTTAGCCAAGCAACCAAGTCCCCTAACAGACATTGGGCATTACAAATTAAAACAAAGAACTCATGCAAAATGCAGTCTTGACACTTCAACTTTGTACAGTGAAGAATTAGACTCTTGAAAAAGATGGTTAAAGGAGGGGGTAAGGAAGTCTTGTGAGTGTGAAAACAATCTGATACGTTATCCTCTTTTTGCCATGCAGGCTTTTCTCAGAGCAACATTGTGACTTGCCCTTTGTGACTGCTGTAAAGGGGAGTTAGAAGCCTACTTGCCTCTGTGGACCAGGCTGAGCCGAAGGAGAAAGCTAAGAAAGGCGGCTCTTGCTTCCCTGTGAGGGCACGCTGTCTGACCCTCAAGCTAGCTCTAAACCTGAATAGCTCAGTATTTGGCTTTGTGTTTGTTTTTAGGACATTTTATTTTTTTACTTTAGTGAGAATTTTATGGGACAAGAATTATCCTACCCTCCAGAAATTAAATACCATGGAAAGGCCAGACCTTGTGCTATTTTAGTCCCATAAAAGCCTTCCTAGGGCGTTATAAAAGCCCGTGATCTCCTACAGGTGCCAAATATGTCACTTTAATGTTCACGAAGACTAGACAAGACTTTGGGTTTTTAAGGTCTCTTCTAAAAGACTCATTCCCACTGTAAACTACAGTAAAACCTGTGTTATCCGGCACATTCGGGGATTAGGGTGTTCCGGTTATCTAAAAATTCCGGTTATCTGAGGGGTCCCATCAACCTAGGAAAAACCAATGGACAATAATAGTAAAACTCAAGTTTTTTATATTGGTAGTTTTGTAGTGTGAGGCAGTTGGTCTCACATTTCTATTTTGAGTTAAAGATTATTAGTACTTCTGAAATAAAAAATTGTTAAGACAATCATGATAAACCAAGCCAGGCCTGTGTGCCTGAAGATGTGATTGTATTGTGGCTGGGGGCAAAGCCGGTTAACAAAGTTTTCTGGTTAACAGAGTACCGAATAACAAAGATTTCACTGTATATGGAACATAGTTACTTTACCTGCGTCACAAAAAGATGTGGCATCCTCTAGGATGGAGGAGAGATGGAACTTTGTTTCAATAGACATAAAGGGGTCCATTTATAAATTGTTTGTAAGAGGTTTAAAAATACTTAATTTATGTTCAAGAAATATATGTTTATTAATTGTCATAAAGGTGAAAAGGTGGTTAAAACCGTAGTTTATCTCTAGCGCTTTCTACTGATACCCTTACAGCCACATGTAACCCGCATCACTTGAGTCATAAAACAAGTTTATAACCGCTAGGAATAATTTATTAAACCTTTATAACAACTTATGAATTGAACCTTAATTCCTGTAACCAGGAATGGGTTACTGGAAGTGTTGGGCACTAGTGGAGGCTTGCAGACTGAAGAATGCAGTCTGTGCAGAGCAGTCATGGCCTGAGAACGTTACAAATTCCTGATTTAGTATTGATAAAATTCAGACCTCTGGATGTAGTTCAAGGCTGTTATTTAGATAGATCCCTCAGGCCTCCCACTTCATTTAGTGGTCACGTGGTGGACCTGGCTAGTCACTGTTGGAGAATTAACTGTTGGAGAAAAAACTTTTATAACATTAGGAAGCCCTAGACTGCCCATTCCTTCATCAGTTGGGCATTTCCCTAGAAGGGGGTCTCGTGCAGCTACGTTGTGCAAAGGGATGCAAGAGTTAAGAGCCGTGGAGGGGAGTATGCATCATAGAAGTCTCGACATAGAAATCTGCTCTGGGGAGTTTGGGTGCAGATGGAACATAAGCAGGCCAGGGGAAGGGCAGGGATGGAAAGTTTCCCTCTGTGCAGATCCTCCTATCCTCATTCCATTGTGTTTGTGTGGGTACGGAGGTGAGGGTGTGGGAGTGAGAAGACCACGAAGAAGGCTTAAGAGGCTGCTTCAGTAACCTCTGTGGAAGTTCTGTGGTTTTCAGTGAAGGAATGCCTCCTTCCACGAACCTGCTTTGTGAATGGCTTAAGTATTCAGGCTGAGCATTGGAACAATGGCTTTGGGATTTGCCCATAGTCCTAAAACAAAGAAATGCAGCACAGTTGCCACTCAAGATCATCTAAAGTTACTGTCAGTTTTGAAGGTGTTTTTTCAGGAGATGACACACATTATTATATGACATGATCTGTGAGTTGCACATTCTTTTTGACTATATATTTATTGCATAGGACCCACCCTTTAAAAAAAAATCATGGACACTTCTGCTGTAGCTTTTAGCTTAATCTTGTGCAAATTCTCATCAGTAGCACACCTATCAACTGGCAAGGCCCAAATTTGGGACTCCATAGGGGACAGATACCAAATGGGAAATACTTAACCATTATTCATGCAAGAAATCTAAGCTCAATAACAGCACAGAACAGGACTGGTGGTTGTAAACAAACTTAAGGGACCACGGGAAACTTGGCCACACCCAGGATAAGTGGACATCTGGCTAACTAAAATCATGCTGGATCACGGATGTTGCCGGCCTATAGAGGTTCAACCTGTACTACTTTGTGTTACTGAAACCTCCACCTGAAAGCATCTAGCAGCCTCTGCTTGTATTGAAACTGGTGCTACCCTTGAGCATCTTGCTGTGCAGTATAGGCCACTGGTGCTTGCAGGGATATGGGGGTAGATAGGGTGACCCAGAAGGGCCGGGAGAGGCATGTGGGGGCACCCTGTTTAGCCATTATAATATTGGTGGGGATATAGCCCAGCAGTGCACCTCCTGAGTGCTACCACGAGTCACCTGTGCTATGTGTTGTCACCTAGAATCACAGAAAAATAGAGCTGGAAGAGACCTCAGGAGGTCATCAAGTCCAGCCCCCTGCCCAAGGCAGGACCAATCCCAACTAACTACTGCGTGCTTTAGGGTATGTGTTTTTATTTTATTGTGGACATGTTTCCAAAGTGTTCACATATTGCTGTTTATTTGGCTTTGTGCAGAGGTATATGTGTGAGATTTAATATGAACATTAAAGTGCTACTTTAACTGTGTAATTAGCACCAGTAAAAACATGTTGTGTGTTCTTGGAAATACAAGGAAACCTCAAGAAATGTGTCTTATATTTCCAGTTATTGGAACATGGCTGGGAAGCAAAGGACAAAGATTTTACTGGAGACAACCCTCTTCTTGTGCTTATGGAATCATTTAAATTCATACTCTCTGACTTGACAACTATCAGCATTTACTAATAGCAAAGAGCCAACCTCAGAGATTTGATTTAGTTCAGTTAAGCCTATGGATGTTTCACTGACATTTATCCAAATGTTTTGACTAGACAGGGGATGAAGCCATGAAAATTGAGTGTGGATTTTGACCACCCCAGGGGTTTATTTTGGGCCCTCATAAAGATAAATGCCATTTGCAAACTTCAAGTCTGTGACAGGATTTCAAATAATTTCAAAGTTCACAGATTTTAGAATCTGGGGTTCTATTTTGACCCCTTCTCTAACCCTTACACCTTCCTTCTCCACTTCCCATCTTCCATCCTGAAGCCTTTCCAAGTCAGATTTTCCCCCAGTTCCAGCCTTCTATTCCTGTGACCCACTGACACCATCTTCCCAACAAGCGGAGTCCTGCAAATACACATATATACACTTTTATGTCCATGAGTATCTACATCCGTGGATGTGGATATCCATGGTATTTTTTTTCCAGATATAGATGTGGATACAAAAATTTGTATCTAGAATCTTACAAATTTGTGGATATCCACTTTATATCTACAAATCATTTTTGAAGATGCAGATGTGGATACAAATTTTGTCAGAGGATTTTAAGGATATCAGCTGAATGGGTATATCTCAGACTGGACACTAACTTTGTTGCACCAGCTGCCTTATTAAAAACTTGAGTGCTCTGGAGTTCCCCTGGGTCAGAAGACCCCAGAGCATACATCCACTACCATTCCAACGTACCACTCTTACTCTGGGGACCCTAAAATGCACAAAATTTGAAGACAGCATTTAGCAGCAATTGACAGAAATACTGTGATTAAACACGAGTGACTAATTTTCAAGAAATAAAGAATCCAACAAATTTAAACTTTCTTTTTGTGAATTCATGGCTGCAAAGAGATTGAAATGTGCTCGAATTTGCTTTATATTTGGCATTGACATACACAAACTCTACAGGCTGATTGCAAATAGTTTGCTGCATGTGTTCAATACTCAGTATTCTGAATCTGAGCTGTGTTGGTCAGTTTGGTCACATAAGTTACATGGTGCTTTTTCTTATTCTTAATTGGGTAAAACTAACACTTGTAATCATGAAGAAGGCTTGAGGACTCTCAGGGAGAATTACAGTTCAGTGAAAGGTAGCAGATGCTGAGATATGGAATTTTTTAGGAAATGTTAAACTTTTCCTTTCTAGACCACACAGGTCTTGTCCAAGACAAAATTCCTAGAAAACTTAAGCAGCTGTGAGATTTATTAGCTTGATGCCTAGTTTAAATTTTATCTTCTCATGTAACAGTCACCCAGAGTAACTGCCTACATCTTTGTGCTCTTAATGGTAGCTGTACAGGGGATGATCAAATCCTCATCTGTCTTATTTAACTGAAGCTTGGCCAAAACTGTGGTAAGGGGTTTTGGGAACACTGCTCCTCCTTCTGTGTTAAGCAGTGTGGAATCCTATATGAAATATACTAAGAGCATTCTATTTACTGAACTGCTAAGCTCTGGCCTTTGCTACTAAGTATTTGCCTGTGCATATGTAGTGTTTGTTTGGAAAAGGTACAGTCAGATCCCTGTCATGCTTGGTTAATTACATCCCTGCAGGAGCTCTCCTAAGGAGTTTTGGAAACACTTGTTGTCCTGCTGCTTCAAGCAGTGTGCCATTCTGCATATAATATGACAAGCACACTACACTTACTGAGCTGTTATCTTCTGCCATAAGTATAGCCTATTTCACAAGCCTTCTCTCCAGTCCTTGGTTCTCTGGTGGCTCTGTCGCTGCAGTAGCCTTCGCATGAACATGAGGTACTGGGATGTATATAGATCATGACTTGCATTTAAAAAAGTGACCAAAGATTTTGGGAGCTTCCATTTCTGGGAAGGAGGCCTGCTTTTCATAGGGAGAGTGGGCGTTGCTTTCTGAAAACCAGGTGTCTTTAAGGTTTCTTAAGCAGGCCACCCAAAAACAGACACCAGAATCACATTTGAAAATTTTGGTTCATGTACCACAGTTCGAAGTGGGTTTGCATGTGCCTGCAATATGCTCTACTTTTCTGCCTAATTATACCACCGTATTTTGAGTGAGCGATTGGCCTTCAGGGCCTACCTGCAAATGAAGATGGTGTGAGAGGTCTCGCTGAAGACTAATATCATTGCTTGGCAAGAACCAAATGGGTTTAATTTATTAAAGTTAGGAGTTTTTGAAAATTGCGAACTGAGCATCCACAGTAGAAAAATATCATGAAGTCTGCATGGGAAGATTCATAGTTTGTGGGCTTCCATGAAGTTCCTATATACATTAATTTGACTCCAGGTGCACACTTTATGCAATATGCTCTACATGTGTGTTCATCTAGGTAGGTGTGCAACTGTCTTAAATACACACTGGTTTGTGCAAGGAATGCACAAGTGTAGTATGCAAAGCCATCAGCAATTGGTAGTTCTGTCAGCTGAATTGTTGGTGTTCAAATTGGTTAAACATTCTTTGGGCAAAGCTGGGAGTGAAATTAACAAATTAGTCTAGGAAGAAAGTGTATTGATTCATCTCTGTGGGTTAAATTGTTTAAGATAAGAAGAACCCTCAAATCTTAAGAAAGTTTTGGGGGATTCAGCATAATGGAAAATTAGCCTTTACTGCTGTTGTATATCTTAACAGAAAAAAAGGCTGAAATGCAAAAATTTAGCCATATACAGTATGCATGGAACCTAAGTAATATATTCTATTTTTTTACAACTACATGTGTAGCTTAATATATCAGTGTTTGTGCTGTTAAATGGATTCCAGAAATCATGCAGAGTCTGCACTATGGCTGAGTTAATGTTGTTATTGGAATGTCACCTTCTTTGCATTTCCTGACTCTTTGTTGTTTTTAATTGTCACCTTAATGTTGTATTAATGCAGGATCTGAGAGATGAAGAGAAGGAGCATGAACGGAGTGGAAAAAATGTTCATAAAACCTTCTCACTCAAAAATAAAGTAGTGGTTTAGATATATGGTTAAAACATGGGAAGCAGATTTAACATGCGTGTCAGTGAAAGACCAACAACACCGCTGTAAATTGGGTTCTGTGTGGTCAGTTGCGCTGCATATTTCCATCCTGAGCTGCAGCACCCCTCTATTAACTGCAGTTCTAAGCCCTCGCTGCACTCTGCTAATGCACATCTGCCTATCAAGATAATCTTAAAAAACAACGAATGGTCTGGTAGCACTTTATAGACTAACAAAATATGTAGCTGGTATCATGAGCTTTCATGGGCACAGCCCACTTGTTCAGATGCCTGGAATTGTAATTCCAAGGATAAGAAACTGTCTTGTCACAAACCAATTCTACAAAACAAATACACAGAGAGGCGTTGGAATTACAGTTCATCCACAAATTCAGTTCTCACACTGATGACCTCCTCAATCGAGATAATGGATGGCTGGGATATTATCAACCTAACATTCAATTAAGGTGCCAACAGTTCTTTGTCTGTGTAGATTCTTGCATTAGTACCCTTCCTATCTAATTGCTATCCTATGATCTTTATCTGCTTCTTTTGACTATCCAATCTTTAGGAGGTCTGAGAGGTTACCAGTTCTGCCTACTTGTTTTTCCCTTTGATATTTTCATACCCTCTGCTCCTTGTTTCCCACCCCTTTCCTTTTTTCCCTTCCCCTCTCTCCCTTCTCCCCTATTTTTTGGGGTCTGCACATCCTAAATTCAAAACTCCTGTCAGCTGAAGAAGTGGGCTGTGCCCATGAAAGCTCATGTTACGATCTACATGATTTGTTAGTTTATAAAGTGCTACCAGACCATTTGTTATTTTCTAAATTTGTTCTGTACAGACTAACTCGGCTACCCCCTGAATCTGCCTATCAGTTCCTCCTGCTGGTCAGTCATAAGATCATAGAAATGTAGAGCTGGATGGGACTTTGAGAGGTCATCTAGTTCATTCCTCTCCATTGAAGCAGGACCAAGTAAACCTAGACCATCCCTGGCAGATGCTTGTCTAACTTATTCTTAAAAGTCCTCCAATGGTGGGGATTCCACAGCCTTCCTGGGGTTCCACTGATTAACTATCTTCATAATTAGAAAGTTTTCCTAATATCTAACCTAATTCTCCCTTGCTACAAATTAAGCCTGTTAGTCCTTGTCCTATCTTCAGTGGACATAAGTGTCCTCTTTATAACTGCTTTTAGCATATCTGAAGATTGTTCTCAGGTCCCCCTGCAGTTAAAACTAAACATGCCTAGTTTTTTTTAACCTTTTCTTATAGGTCAAGATTGGGGCTTGAGAGAAGAAGTGGAATGGGGGCAGGGCCTAGGGTGGAGCATGGGTTGAATGCTCCCTGGCAGCTTAGAAATATGTGAAGTCAAATTAGTTAATATTTCATATTTTGACATTCAAGCTGCAAGTAAACTTAGCTTGTTTCCCCCCTCTCCATTGACTTCAAAAACTCATCTTTGGTATTGAATAGGAGTAAATGTGGGCAGAATTTTTGTGTTTACACCTCAGACTCTAGAGCAGGGGTGGGCAATAATTTTTGGTGGGGGGCCACTTCAAGATTTTGGAAAGTGGTCAAGGGCCACATTTTTCTGTGGAAGAGGTGCGGGGTCTAGGATGGAGGTTGGGTGCAGAAGGGCGCATGGGGTAAGGTGCAGGAAGTGGTGTGAGGTTGAGAGGGAGTCTGGGTGAAGGAGAGGGCTGTGACCTGGGTCAGGTGATTGGGGTGTAGGGTCATGGAGGGAGTGTGGGTGCAGGAGAGGATTCTGACCTGCAGGAGAGGTGTAGGAAGAGGTACAGGGTTTGGGAAGGAGTTGTGACCTGGGGCAGGGGAGTGCAGAGGATTTGGATGGTGACCTGGGGGAGGGAGTTGGGGGGCAGGAAGGGCAGGAATGCCAGAGGCAGTCTCGGGCTTGGACGTGCTTACTTAAGCATCTCCGGGCCAGCAGCCCTGCAGTACCCCCATGACAGGCTGGGATCCCTGCCTGCTGCAGCCCCAGATCGCTTAGAACCGCAGGCTGCTCCCTCCATGTGGCTCTCAGCTCCGGGAGGGGGAAGAGGCTTGCGCTGCCCCAGTGCCCCCAGGCCAATCACTCAGCTCCTATTGGCTGGTTGTTTCTGGCCAATAGGAACTTAGGATTGGGCTGGGGGTGGGGAACTCACACAAAGCCTCCCCCTCTCTCCAGAGCAGAGAGCCACACGGAGCAGACCTGTGCTTAAAACAGCAGCTGCTGTGTACCCGAGGGTCCCGGCAGGGTGTCTGTAGGCCAGATCCGGTGGCTTGGTCAACCAGATCTGGCCCGCAAAACATATCTTGCCCACCTCTGCTCTACAGGATGGCATAGTAAGCTTGTGCTGCACACATGCAGCTTTCCCTAACCTTGACTAGCCATGCTGTTTGTTTATAAATCCATCCTTCAGTGCTCTCTCTTATGCCTTGATTCTGCTCCAATTAAAACCAACGTAGTAGATGCCAAAGTAGAATTTAGTGCTCTTGAGTGAAATCCAGACTATATTGAAGTCCATGGGAAATTTGCCAGGGACTTCGATGGGCTCTGGATTTAACCCATCATCTTTGTTTAAGACTATTTCAGTTTTGTCTCATCTTTGGGGGCAACATATTTGGAATATTTCTGAGGACACTCAAAGGGAGGGTCATAGGTCACTCTTTCTAACATGAGAACTGGTGTCTCTGCCAGTAGCCTCCAGCTATGTGATATTTGTTTCTTCCTCAGTTCCTCAGTCTGCTAATGGGAAACCCCACAAGCACCGGCTCCCGCCTGTCTCATCCTCCCTCCCACGGCTGCTGCCTCTGATAGAGAAGCATCAGCACTGGTGGCAAGCAGCTCCATGGAAGCTTAAAAGGCGGTTCCCCCAGAGCACCGGCTCCCACCTGTCCCCTTCCCATGCTGCTGCTGCCTCCCCATGCGCACCAGTTTCCACCTCGTTCCCCCTGCTGCCTCTGATACAAAGGTGGGGAGGGCATGTAACTGTGCTGGTTAACTGATGAACCCAGGCTTTTTGGTTAACAGTGTATACTAGAGGTGGCCAACCCGCGGCTCATGAGCCACGTGTGGCTCTTCACCCTTGAAAGTGTGGCTCTTGAAGCCTCTCCTGCAGCTGCCCCATGTGCCCCTACAAACGGCCCTCAGCCCCCAGCTCCCTGTGCTTACCGGGTGCAGGGGAACCGTCTAGTGCGGGGAAAATGGTGTTGGCAAGATGGCGTTGGCTGACGGGAGCCTGATGTGGCCAAATAGACTAACCTGTGGTTATTAAAGGGGCAGTGTCCTTTTTTTTTGCTCAACTACTCTGGCTGGTTGGGAGCTCTTTCTTTTTTTTTTTCCCTCTGGTGAAGCTCTTTGCTGTTTCGGCTCTCTTCGTTAAATAGGTTGGCCACCCCTGGTGTATATGGTAACATTCCTCATGCAGAAGGGGGTGATATGGCCAGCATCATGTCTGACTACCTTTGACTGCGCTAATCTAATAGAGCAGGTATCTGTTTTGCAGCTGAATAAATGTGAAGTGGTCTTTCAACTTGTGATCAATCAAGACGCAACCTCATGACTTTTAGTTGAGTGCCTTAACCAGTTAGCTCAGGGGTCCCATTTCAGATTTGGGAGGGCGGCCTGTGCATGATGTGATGGGGGCAGGCTGAGGACAGTGGCATCAGAAGTATTACTGAGAATGCTCAGTGCAAGCCAAGCATCAAATTGGAAGGGGATAGACCCAATCTGTTCAAGGGGCTACTAAGGCACTGGAAAATGCTAGGGTTTTTGGCAGATAACTTACCAGTTAACTGTCAGGAGCACTGTACCTGATCCCCAGTAAATAAATATGAGACCCACTCGGCTTTAACACTAACATATTCTGACATCTTGTGGCAAGCCATTTAAGGGACACTAGTTAGATTTAAAATTTTAATATACATTCTTACTTTGGTTCTAACTCTGTGGAGAGAGACAGACCTCGTCAGGACTCCTGGGTTCTATCTCCGCTTTGGAACGAGAGAGTGGGGTCTAGTGGGTTACAGCAAGGGGCAGATACATTTGGGTTCTATATAAGAACATCAGAATGGCCATACTGAGTCAGACCAAAGATACATCTAGCCCAGTATCCTGTCTTTGAACAGTGGCCAATTCCAGGTGCTTCAGAAGGCATGAACAAAACAGGTAATTACAACCAATCCTTCCCGTTTAACCCATTTCCAGCTTCTGGCAAATATAAGTTAGGTACTCCATTCCTGCCCATTTTGGGTAGTAGCCTTTGATGGACTATCCTCCTTGAACTTATTTTGTTCTTCTTGGAACCCTGTTATAGTTTGGTCCTTTCCATCATCTCCTGGCAAAGAATTCCACAGGTTGACCATGAAGAAATAATTTGTTTTAAATCTTCTGCTTATAAATTTCATGGGTGACCTTGTGTTGTGTTAGTGAAGGAATAAATAACATGTCCTTATTCTAGTTTTCCACACCATTCATGATTTTCTAGACATCTAATAGATCCTGCTACCCTTTAGTCATTTCTTTTCCAAGCTGAAAAGTCCCAGTCTTGTTAATCTCTCCTCATATGGAAGCTGTTCCTTACCCCTAATCATTTCTGTTTCCTTTTCTGTACCTTTTCCAAATCCAATATATCTCTTTTTGGATGGGGTGACCAGGTCTGCATACTTATTCAAGATGTGGGCATACCATACCCATCTACATGTTTTGTTAGTCTTTAAGGTGCTACTAGACTATTTGTTGTTTTTTAAGTTTTTGCCAGTTACAGACTAACTTGGCTACCCCTCTGAAGATTTTGAACATGACTTTATATAGAGCCAATATGACATTTTTTCTGTTTTATTATCTGTTCCTTTCCTAATGATTCCCAATATTCTGTTAGCTTTTTGGAATGCCACTGCACATTGAGCATATGTTTTCAGGGAACTATCCACAATGATTCCAAGATTTTTTTCTTGAGTGGTAACAGCTATTTTAGACCCCATAATTTTTGACTGTATATTTGAGATTATATTTTTCCATGTGCATTACTTTGTATTAACACTGAATTCCATTTGCCCTCATGTTGCCCAATCACCCAGTTTTGTGCGATCCCTTTGTAACTCTTTGCAGTCAGCTTTGGACTTAACTATTTTGAGTAATTTTTGTATCATCTGCTAATTTTGACACCTCACCGTTGACCCCTTTTTTCAAGAACATTTATGAGAAGTTTAATAGCACAAATCCTAATGCAGATCCCTGGAGCACAACTCTATTCCTACTCTTTTGCCTCCCTATCTCTTAAGTGGAGTACCCTGCAATGTTTTCATGATGATCTAAGGATCCTTCAATTATTTGAATGACAAGCCTTTTGTTATCTTAATCACCCTGCTTCCCTCTGTTTATAAACAAACTCTCTGCCCCAAAGGCAAAAGTGGAAAAAGCACAAAATCTGTTGCAGTTAAGAACTTCCCCTGGAGCTAGGGCATGCACTTTAAGCAAACCTGAAGTATGAAATCTGGGGGTTCAAACTTTAGGGGTGGCTACTGATCCCTCTATCCCCATATATGATGCCCTTGAATCAGCCACCACAGCTTTAACATCTAGTTATGCACCATTGCCTAGGACAAATAGAAGGATAAATATCTAAGAGGCTGTCTGCTTGGCCCTGATGTACTTGTGCAGTGAAGAAGTGAGGAAGGAAGCTTCCTCTCCTTGCATTGATCAAAAAAGGGCAAGGCAAAATTATTATTCTTAGAGAATGGAGAGGGATGGAGAGTATGTGCATCAGTGGTTTCTAAGGGGTTTGTCCTCAGCAGGGGTAAGTTGTGCCTCCTTTGCCACTATGCATTCAACCATGGTTGCACTACTGTTTATCCTTATAACAATTCGGTGAGAACAAGTGCAAAGAAGTGTACACAAGCAGGGGAATCACACCCATCATTCACAGTGTCGATATAACTGTAGAGTGCAGATGGATGTAACACCTATGTAGAGCAGAATGCAATCTCCTTAATTTGATTTTTATGAAGCTAAATCTTGACTGTTGTTATTTAGGTAGTTTGCTTCTGATGAATGTGTCTTGAAAGTTTTAAGAAGCGCCATCAGATGACACAAGGGATGGATGACATTAAAACAAAACTGTATGTTCACATGACCTAATGTGTTTATTTTGCCTTGAGTCCCAAATGAGCTATTCTGTTTGGGAAGGAGAAAAGCTGCTTGATTTTTTTTAAGGTACAAAAGTTCAGTATCTGCAGTCAACATGAAAAGTTGGCCAAGTTTATGCTTGCAGATGTGGTTACATGAAAGTAACTTTGGAGTTGAATCCTTAGACTCTGTTTCTCTATTTAAATATCAGTGTTCATCTTGAAGATGTAATTTTGCTAGCTGTTTTGAGTGTCTCAAAGTGTAATAGACAGCTAAATGGTATGTGACATTTGACAAATTCAGCTCTGGAGTACCACCTTTTGACTTCAGTGGGAGCTGTGCCCACTTAAAACCTCTGAATTTTGTCTAATGACTAGAATATAGTTAAAAGGAAAAATTATTTCCAATTATTTTCTGACAAATTTTCATAGGAAACAGATTTTATTTGTTTTTATTGAAGATAGACAAGCAACTCTGATTTGCTCAGATATTACTCCAGAATACTTGTCATAACTGTTTCTCATGAATGCCAGTTTCAACAAGTTGCAGTTGAACAAGGAGACTTGCTAGTTCTTCCAGTTTTCAGGTATAGAGGGGAGGCTTGAAAGGGCTTTGCTGTCCTACCCTGGGTGGTGTTTGTGATCCAGTAGATGCCAGACCATGTATACAAGTAAACTAAGGCACTCTATGCTCTCAGAGGGCAGCATGTACTGTACAGGTGGGACATAATGTTTTATTTAGTGCTGTGTAGACGTTTGGTCTTGTAGGATGGAATCTACAAAACTGATAATAATATTGATGAATTTTAAGTCTCATGGATAAATTTTGGTGTCCTCTGCCAAGGACTCCTAGGGCACAGGCAGCCTTGTGCACTGTCACCATGGGCAGCATTACCACCTCAGTATGAGAGGAAAGTCAGAGTGCAAGCTAGTGCAGTAGTGATACACGGCAGGCTCAAGTTGTAACCATGCTGGTGAAGGGCATACTTCCCCTCAAAGACCTCCAGGAGAGAATGTGTGAGGCCATGGTTGCTCAGCCATTTGAACTCTGGTCCATACATCACCAGTGACAAAATGTCTTCCTTTTATTGTTTATTTTACAGTAGCACCTAGAGGCCACAACTGGGATCAGGGTCCCATTGTTCCAGGCTCAGTACAAACACGGTGAGAGACAGCCCTTATCCTGAAGAGTTTCAATTTAAACAGACAAGAGGTGTGAAGGGAAACAAGTAGAGAGGGAAGAGACTTATCCACGGTTACACAGTAGATCAGTAGCAGAGCCAGGAACAGAATTCAGGTTTTCTCTGTTAAAGTACACTGGACCATAGTAACACTCAAATCAGTTCCCTTAACATGAGAATAGCCAATATTGGGTCAGTCCAGTGGTCCATCTAGCCCAGTATTCTGTCTTTTAACTGTGGCCAATGCCAATTGCTGCAGAGGGAATGAACAGAACAGGTAACATCAAGTGATCCATCCCCTTTTGCCTATTCCCAGCTTCTGGCAAACAGAGATAAAGTAAACTTCCCTTTATTTATGTTATTTCACTTCTTCTGGAAACATCAGCCTCAGCAGTGAGAACTTGCTCTTTATAGCATTCTTGCCACTTAATTTCAGAGGGGGTAGTCATGTTGGTCTGTAATAGGAAAAAAAAACCCTTAAAAAACAATGAATAGTCTTGCAGCACCTTAGAGACTGACAAAAAATGTAGATGATATCATGAGCTTTCGTGGGCACAGCCCACTTTTTCAGATGGTTGGAGTTTAAGGCGTCCAGGTTCCAAATAAATAGCAGAGAAAAAGAGGGGATGGGGAGGGAAAGGAAAAGAAAAAATATGGGAAAAGAATAGTCAATTAGAGTTTCCATGCTTAATGAAGCTGATAGACAGGATTCTAAGTACTCTTAAGTACCTGGTGTTTGGCTTTTTATGTCATTAGGATATGGGATGTAGGAGGTAATCCAGTTAAGGTCTTTGTTTAAACCTCTATTGTAGGTATCAAACTTGTAAATGTAATAATATGGCAACTTTCAGACCCATTAATGAGTGCCCGGGCAAGTTAAAATGTTGCCCATCACATTTCCATGTGTTACCTTTTCAAATATCTTATTTGTGTCCATTAATCTTTTGTCATAGAGACTGTCCAGATTGGCCAATATACATGGCAGAGGGGCATTGCTAGCACTTGATGGCTTAGATTACACTGGTGGATGTGCAGTTATATGAGCCTATGATGTGGTGGTTTACGTGTTACGTTGTGTGATGATGTTGCTTGTAGAGATGTGTGGACAGAGTTGGCACTGGAGTTGATTGCGGGGGTGGGTTCCAGGATGAGTATGATGGAGGTGTGCTGCATGGTTGCTGGAAATAATTTGTTTGAGGTTAGGGGGTTGTCTCTAGGCAAGGACTGGCCTGTCTCCCAAGGTCTGTGAGAGTGAGGGGTCATTTTCCAGGATAGGTTGTGGATGGTTGATATGTGTTTGTGGGGTTTAAGTTGGGGGCTATAGGTGAAGACAAGTGGAATTCTGTTGTTTTCTTTGTAAGGCATATCTTGAAAAAGCTGATGCCTGGGTACTCGTCTGGCTCTGTCAATCTGGTTTTTCACTTCTCTGGGTGGGTATTTTAGTTTTAAGAATGCTTTAAATAAACTCTCAATAGGTGTTTGTCTCTGTCTGTGGGATTGGAGCAAATCCGGTTGTATCTTAGGGCTTGGTTGTAAACACTTGATTTTCTCGTAAACACAAGAAATGTCTTGGATGGAAGCGAGAGGCATGTAGGTAAGTGTAACGGTTGGTAGGTTTCTGGTATAAGGTGGTGGAAATGTGGCCGTAATATAATTGTACTGTAGTGTCAAAGAGTTGATCTCTTGTGTGGACTGGTCTAAGCTGAGGTTGATTGTGGGGTGGAAGTTGTTGAAATCTCTTTCAGTGTCTCCTTTCTGCTGGTCCATATTAATGTAAGTAGAGTAAGGGTGCTAGGGGCAAGAGCTTAGGAAACGTTGTTCAAGGTCAGCCATAAAGATGTTGGCATTTTGTGGGGCCATGTGGCTTCCTATAGCTAGGGGCGGATTTACAATTAAACATATTGTGCCCTGGCACGGGACCCCCTTCCCCCCCAATGACACTGGGCCCCCAGGGCTGGGCAGTCCAGCACTGGGTCTGGCAGATGCTCTCTGAGGGAGAGGGGAAGGCAGTCCCTTAGCAGAGAGGGCTGTGTGGGGGGCTGGAGAGCAAGAAGGCTCACCTGCAGGCTGCAGCCTCAGGAGAGCCGGCAGGACTTGGTGAGCAGTGTGAACATGGGCTGGAAGGCTTCAGAGGAGCATGGGGAAGCTGCACAGTCAGCTGGAGAGAAGCAGCACATTGAAGTGGGAAAGTGCCGCTTCTCTCCAGCTGCCAGCTGTGTGGCTACCCCGTGCTCCTCTGAAACCGTCCAGCCCATGTTTGTGCCGCTGGCTGCCACCTGCTGAGTGGAGGCTGCCCATGGGGTGGGGAGGGCGGTTGGCCGTGGCTACTCACGGTGGGGGATGGAGAGCCCACAAGCTACACAGCTGGCAGGAAAAAGCTGCACTTTGCAGCAGGAAAGCTGGTTGCGTAGCTGTGCTGCCCCCTCCGTCTGAGTCCTCCAGCCCCTGTAATGTTGCATTGCTGTTGGCTGCCTGCAGGCAAGGAGGAGACCAGCTGGGTGATGGAGAGCTCGGGACGGGGGGAGGGGGCGCTCAGGTGGCCAATGGAACTGTGCCCCCCCGCCTTCAGGTGGAGCTCATGTGGGTCTCTGCCCGCTTCTTTGCACCAATCAGCTCAGGGCCACTGTGGCACCTGAAGCTGCTGTTTGTGGCCATGGAGATCTTCTTGTCTCCTCTGTCAGTCTACTCCAGCTCCACCATGGTGGCTCTGCTCCTGTGCTGGGCCCCCCTGCTCCATCCCTTTCACTGAAGGCCCTCCCCCCCCCCCCCACACACACACACCTTGCCCAGGGACCTGGCTATTCTGTCAGCAGACCTGCCTGAACACTTAGTTCCTGTGCCTGTGGCCCGCACCCAGGTCAGGACCTGCACCTAGGAGAGACGGGCTGGCTTTCAGCACCCCACTATTAAAAATGTTCCAGTACCACTGGTATTAAGCCTAACTGGGGGAACGGGTGGACCATACCACAGTCCATCCAGGCCCACCCATAGCTACACCCTCTGCTTTTTCAGACATTTTTAATCTGCCTAAAAATCAAAGTCAGTTCTTTTTTTTTTAGCAATAACGAAGGGATAGTATGAGTCTGGCAATCAAAAACGGGGGGGAGAGGAGGAAGACGAGGCAAGAAAACAAAGCTAAGCAAATAGACACTTTGTCATTTTATTTTAAAAATCTTGAAGTATTGAGTAGAGGGCATTCATCAAAAAGTGTGGGCAAGGAAACATTTCAATTATCTGATCACTTGCCAAGTTGTGGGGATATCACAATGACTGCAAAAGTTGAACAAGTGGACTCTGAAGCGGCAATGGAACTACAAAATATTGGTAATTTTGTCGAAGTAAGGGAAGAAACCTACCCTGAAGACATTGTATTATGGCCAAAATCTATCACATTGGATATGATAGAATATTTCTTAGTAAATAAGACAAAAAACCTAGCTAATAGGAAAAATTGAGAAGAGTATGAGGTTGTAGGACAAAAGCAATTTAGGAGTCTTCATAAGTCCCATTTTCTGAGGATGAAGAAAAATAGGACCACAGAAATGAGAAAGTGGTTGATTTTTTGGGAAACCACCAAGGCAGTCTACTGTTAATATTTGCAAATTATTCCCTGACCATAGTAAAGGAAAACAAACATTTGTCGATGGGCACTCTAATTGAAGAAATGTTGCAAGAGATATTGCTAATTATGAAACTTCCAAAGCTCATGTTAATGTTGTGTGTAAGTGTATTCAAAGATGTAAATCAGGGGTGGGGAACCTAATGCCCGGGGGCTGGATGTGGCCCCTGGCTTTCCTGGATCTTGCCCCCTAAGATTCAGGGCTCCCCCCAGCATTGGGGACCCCATGATAGTTCTCTAGCCCCCTGCTGCCCCACTTGTCTGCAGTCCCTGACTGATTCTTCTGTGGGTTAGCGATCCCTGGCCCAAAAAAAGTTCCCCACCCCTGATGTAAATTATCCAGAAGAATTGATTCTGTGTTATCGGCTCCATTTGAGGAGGAGTGTTCTTATTGGAGGAAAGTGTGGTGTTGCCATGGTGAAACTGCTGTCTTCTTTGGAACTACCTCTAAGAGGACATGATGAGTCATCAGTGTCGAACTGAAAAGGTAATTTTTTAACCTGCTTCGAATATCTTACTGAGTTTGACAATTTTTGCAATGAACATTTGAAAAATTAGCAGTATTGTGGCTTAGGGAAGGCCAACTCTTTAACGCACCAGACCTACAATGAATTCATTACTATAATGGCAGAGCAACCCAGAAACCAATTCACTGATGAAGTAAAGGATGCCAAGTACTATTCCATAATAGTCAATTCAACACCAGATGTGAGTCATGTGGACCAATTAACATTAATTTTAAGATATGTGACCAGCAATGGTGAAATTGTAGAGTGATTTATTTGTTTTATCCCACTAAAATCCAACACCTCTGAATGTCTAGAGACAACAGTTTTGGAAATTATTGAAAATTTAGGTTTGGACATCAAAAATTGTCATGGGCTTTGATAACTCCACAGGTATGGCAGGAAAATATTCAGGTCTACAGGCAAGACTGAACAATGCACATCCCTCTGCTTTATTCATACCATGTTCCAGCCATTCCTTAAATTTAATCTGCAACACTGCAGCCATATCTTCTGAGGGAGCTATACATTTTTTTCACTTTGTTCAAAACATGTAGCTTTTTTTTTTTTTCAGTTGCCACACATTGGTGGAGTATATGCTACAGTCATGCTTGGAGAAGGCAAATGGAAAACATTTGACAGTCAAAAAAAATTGTGACACCAGGCGGTCTGCTCGTGCATATGCTGTTTTGGCTTTGAAAATGATCTATGATGTTATAAAGAGAACCTTATTAGACATAGTCACATCAAATTCTGAAAAACCATGTGCAAAAACTGAAGCAAAACCTTTGGCAGAAGTTTAAAAAGTGTGATATTGCTGTTTTTACTTTTTTGTGGGACCATTTACTTCAAAGAATTAATGCCATCAGCAAATCACTGCAAAAAGTTGATACAAATTTATTGAATGCTGCATAATTGTTAGCCTCAGTTACAAGTTTTGTCATGAAAGTTCGAAATGACTATAGGTCCGTGGAAGCAGAGATACTAACATTAACAGAAAATATAGGTCCATCTGATATAACTGATGAGAAGCATAAAAACCCCAGGAAGTTATTTTTCGATGAAACTACAGAAAAGCAAGTCAATTTAAAAGGGAAAGAGAAGCTCATCAATGAGACCATCAATATTATCTGTGACACAATAATAGTGCAATTGTAGAGTAGAGGTGACTCTCTAAAGAAATCTGTCGATTTCTTTTGCATATTTTTGAGAGAAGTATGGATGAAGATGCTAAAAGCCACTACAGGAAGAAATTAAGTCAATTTTACTGAGAGGACATAGACACAAATCTTTTTGAAAATGAAGTGAAACATTTCATTCATTTTATCGAAAACGATGAGGTCTCTGCTTAGAGATCACCAGTTGATTTGTACATGACGGTTTCAGGCAACCTTTCTAAGAAATCATTCTGAAAATATTTTTAACAATACCTGTCACAAATGTTTCTGGTGAACGTTATTTTTCTGTATTGAAACGAGTTAATAATTATTTCTGAAATATGATGAGTCAGGAACATTTGACAAGTTCAGCAATATTGATGGTTGAAAGTGCCTTCGTTACAAAATATTACTTAATTGACAATTTTGTAAAGAAAAAGTGTAGAAAGAAAGCTATCTGAATAAATATTTTTTAAGGAAATCTTTCTATTAAGCCATCACTGTTCTTGTCTGTCTGTCATGGGATTTTCAACTTGCCCCTCTTGTGCACGCGCCAGCCACCCTTCCCAGCTCCTGCAGGCATGCTCTGCTGCCTGGCTCCCGGTGTGGCAGGCCGCCCCCGCCAGCTCCAGCTCCAGCTCCTAGCTCCTCTGGCAGGCCGCCGCTGAGGTATGCCACCCCCACCAGCTCTTGGCCTCCTTGGCAGGCCGCTGCCGAGGCAGGCCGCTCCCACCCCCCTCCCTCTGGCAGGCCGACAATGAAGCAGGCTGCCTTGCCAGCTCCGGCTCCTGTCCCTCCCGGCAGGCTGCCTCCACCAGCTCTGGTTCCCCCAGCAGGCTGCCGATATGACAGGCCGCCTCCCCCAGCTCCAGCTAACGCCCCCCCAGCAGCAGCCCAAGACTGAGGGGGTTGCAGCCCCATAACCAGGAGGGTAACAGCCCCAGAGGTGGGGGGAGTGCAGCATCCCCAGAGTGTTTGTGTGTGGGGAGAAGCCAGTAATCCCTATATCTGTGGAGGGGAAAGACCATAAAGACAAAAAATATATATATAAAAAAACCTTTTTAAAAAGACAATCTTTGTAAAAGCGCAGCAAAAGAGTAAAAATAAAGTTTTCAGCTACCAATTTAGGAGAAAGATTGGATGGCTAACAGTTAGCAACTACCTTAAATTGTACTTAGCAATTTTCAAGTGATCTGTGGGGGAGAAAAAGTTAGCCTACAAAAACAATCAAGGTACCTCACTTTATTTTCATTTACTACTTATTACTTATAATAGAGGAAGAGGAAGGAGAAAAAGAATGAAAATGGGAGGGGCAGGAAGAGCGAATGTTCTTTTTCTTGTCTGGGTCCACAGAGGGCCGTAAAAATGAAGCTGAGCACAGGGCTCCACTAACTCTAAATCCACCACTGCCCATAGCTGTGCTTCTGACTGGAAGATATAAATTGTCCCCAAATTGGAAATAGTTGTGGGTGAGGACAAAGTCGCAGAGCTCTGTAACCAGGTGTGCAGTGGCATCATCAGGGATAATGTTCCTGAGAGCCAGTAATCCATCTTTGTGTGGAATGTTGGTGTAAAGAGCTTCTACGTCCATGGTGGCTGGGATGGTGTTTTCAGGAAGATTACTGATGTTCTGTTAGTTTCTTCAGGAAGTCTGTGATATCTCAAAGATAGCTAGGAGTGCTGGTAGCAAAGGGTCTGAGGAGAGAGTCAATATAACCAGATAGTGTAAGTGTGCCAATGCATGAGATGATGGGTCATACGGGATTTCCAGGTTTGTGGATTTTGGGTAGTACATAGAAAACTCCTGGTTGGGATTTGGGGGTGTGTTAGTGTAGATTTGGTCCGGAGTTGTAGCAGAAAGTTTTCTGAGCAGATAGTTTAGTTTTTTGGTATTCTTTAGTGGGTTCAGAGGGAGAGAAGCCAGTAGAATCTGGTGTTGGTGAAAGGGGGTGCTATAGTCATGATGAACAGAACAGACTATGAGCAGGAAGCTGCCAGACAACTCACCAATACCATTTTTTTCTCTTTTCCTTTCCGTCCCCATCCCCTCTCTTTCTCTGCTATTTATTTGGAACTTGGACCCCTTGAATCCCATTCATATGAAGAAGTGGGTTGTGCCCATGAAAGCTCATGATACCATCTACATTTTTTAGTTTCTAATGTGTTGCAGGACTATTTGTTATTTTTAAAGATTTTTTCCCCCTTAATAATCAGCCTGCAGGAGAATGAGACTAGAAATTGGGTTTCTCATTTTCTTGATAATCTCCTTTCTGCTCTGGTCCCTTTATGCCATTCCATCTGTGTAAAGTGGCCATAAAAAGTGGACCGTAGGGAATAACCTGCATAAATGGGGTTTCCAGGCAGTGCAGAATAAGGAGACGGACACTATGCTACATTCCTGTTGCTGCCTCTGTTGTTGGAGGAATGCCAGGAGGAAGGAGGACGCGTATGTGGCTGGTGTGTATTGCATTCTGACTCCCTGGACTAACTGAGCAAGTGGGTTGACTTTGCTTAAAAAAAAAAGGGGGCATAGTGTATCTTAAATCTGGGGACCTTTCCTCACCTTCAAATCCAGGAAGCCTCCTACACTGTCCACCTCTCAAACAATGGGTCAAATTCACAGCTGGGGTAAATCAGCAAAAGATCGCTGGTTTCAGTGGAGTTGCGGTCACTGGCACCAATAGTAATCTCACCTTGCCATCCACTCTGCCATTATCAGACTGAAGGTTTCTGTATGCATTCCAGAGTCTAAGGACAGAGGGGGATCATCAGCTCATCTAGTACACAGGAGTGAGGGAACTAGCACTAAGTAAATTGCTGGAAATTCACCCAGTGGGTACAAGCTTTTGGGCTGTCTAGGTTGAGCATTGCTGAAAGGAAGTTTGCAATTGTTTCATTGTACTGAGAGGAAAGTGGAATGGCATGCCTTGGCACTGTGCCGTCACCAGTGGTGGCAGCCGTAGAGTACTTTGCAATAAGTAGTAATTCTATATTAGGGAACGTGCTCTGGCTCTGTGTTTCTTGGCTCCAGTAGGTTTAAAATGATGCATAAGCATACCATCACTGTCACTTTCTGAGAGCTCCATCTGTACAATGGAAAGGTGATTGACAGCCAGACAGACTGAATGAGTTTATTAATCCACAGCAATGTAAGTTGCTGCCTCCACACTACCCAGATATTACGGCCCTTATGCAGCAGAATACTTAATTACATGCTTAACTTTAAGCACATGAGTAGTCCTAGTGAAGTCAATGGACTGAAGGACGTGCTTAAAGCTAAGTGCTTAAAACTAAGCATGTACTTAAGTGTTTTGCTGAATTGGGTCCACGTTGAAAGATTAGTTCAGTCTCCATGCTAGAGGTGAGGGAAAGTAAGAAATATTTTTCCATTATCCTTCCCAGGCATTTGCCAGAGAGAAATTTTATTTTTGGTTTTTTTTTCATGAAGTTCAAAAGTGGTCAACTACCTTCCCTGGATCACTCTCCAGGCTGTTTGGGGTTCTCTGCTGGAAGTCTCATCAGAACTTGCTAAATATGCTTTAAGAAAAGCTGCATTTCTGTTGTAGAGGTCAAAGTTGTGCCAAAAATCCTGTTCTGTGATGAATACCTTTTCCAAAAAACAACAGAAAAAAACCAACCCTACCTCAATCAGAGATTTTAACCCCCAAAAAGGAGCTGTGCTAGGGATTCCCTGAAGTCCACTAAAGACTTCACTGTTGTTGTTGATTTGATGGGGCAGATGCTCAGATGATGCAGCGATAAATCTTTAAGACAGGTACACAGATTTTTAAAAAATGACTTCAAATAACGAATGCAGTTTCTCTTTGTTTCTGTTAAATTGGAAGCAGTTAATAGTTACTCTTCAATTTGAGACCGTCTCTGAGCTCCTTCTTTATGCAGTGTAAGCGGCTGTTCTTGTACTAAAGAGCTGGAAAATGTTTTTAAGAGGAAAAAAAAAAAAAAACCCTCTCTGAGTGCAGAGTCTAGGCTAGGATTCCAGAGGAAGTTGAGGCCTCCAGCTCTACACAGGAAGCAATCTTAGAGCAGGCCTTAAATGCCAGATTCCAGGCAGAGTTTAACTAACCACTGACAGCTCTGTAAACAAAGCAGGGACAAAAAGAGAACAGCTTTCCCTTTTCTGGTAGTCATTTTTGGTTTGGGGGCTGCAGGGGAATTCTGTAATACTCAGCTTGATGGGATATAAACGAAGGCTGAAAAGGCTTTGTATATGAAGAACTATAAAGAAGAAATATTTCATGGACTAAATTAACAAGGAGAAGGTATGGCACGATTAAAATGCATGGATTAAATAACAAAAAATGTTGCTTTTGCTTCTTTAAGTAGGATTTATGTACAACTTGTCTCCTTCTGGGTGGTATTTAAAAGCTCTGGCTTCTTTTCTTTCTGTCTCTTTCTTTTTGGGTTAACCTTTCCGGAACGTCTTGTTATCTATGCAGCTAGAAAAAAGAGAAATGTTGTGCAGTACTTCAAGTAGTAAAAACTGAAGTTAAAAAAATTACAGTCCTGGTGAATTCTTGCTATTGTTTGTAGGAAAGAACCTGTGGCATTACAAATAGCTAGTCTGTGGCTAGAAGATATATACAGTACTTAGGTTAATGCATGTTGATTTAATTATAACTAGGAAACTAAACTCCGGAATGGACTGTGTTTATCCTACTAGGCATTTCATTAATCCTGTTTATCTCAGCAATATTGAGGCAGTTTATTGATAGAAAAATAAAATATTACCAGTGGAGTTTATAAAGCAAAATAAAAGTGAATTAGCTCAGTTGGTTAAATGAATCCATTGCATTCTATTTCTCTTCTAACTCATCTACCTTTCTTGGTTTAGATTCAGATCTGTTTGGAGTTCCAAAAGTTTGAATACGCACCATGGATGACTTTGAACGCCGCAGAGAACTCAGGAGGCAAAAGCGCGAGGAAATGCGCCTTGAAGCGGAAAGGTGAGGCGTTACATTGCAAAACGGAGTCAGTGGTTTGATTTGTGTTAGTAGTGGCTTTGAGGCTTCCCATGTCTAAACAGCCAAAGTGTGATATAGAGCTCCTGAAAAACTTTGCTACTGTTATGTTTAAAATGGCAGTGGGTACTGTTTCTGGGGAGAGGCCAAAAGTTAATGGGAGTTGGGTGCCTAACTCCCTTAGGATTTTTGGAAATCCCAGTCTTTGACTACGGTGTGTAAGCAGGGAAGATGGAATAGGGCAATGTAAAATTATTTACAGGTCCTATAGAAGGGAACTTGTTAAGCAGACAACGGTCAGATGTCATGGATCTGACAGTTAGTCATAGAAATCGCAGATTATTGGGGGAGTGTGTGTATTTCCAGAGATAGAGCTCAAATTATAACATGTTGAAGGAAAAGAGAGTGGAAATAAAACCCTTAGAGTACAATATATGAGTACTTAACCCTTAGAGTATTAAATAGTCAATATGTGAACCGTATGCTAAATTTTACTAAAATATCGACACTACTAGTACATTATATTTATGATGTGTTTGTTTAATATAGATTATAAAGGCAAAATTCTGCTCCAAGTTACTCCAGATTGACATTGGTGTAAATAAGAGCAGAACTGGACCCTAAATGTAAATTTTGTTCGCTCAAATGCAGTGACAAGACTTTATTAAATTAAGAGCATGAAAATATTGGGACTGATTCTCCTCTAATTCACACCCATCTTACAATTGCAATTCCATTGACGTTATTGGAGTTATTCTTCTTGTACAGCACCATAAAAGGGGAAGGTATCAGGTCACTTATATTAAATTTCTTTCTTTATATTACAATAATTACATCATTAGTTTATAAAAACTGCAAGAATTTAAAAAAAATAGAATTTACCCACTGCTATTTATGCTTTTTCTTTTTTTACTCTCTTTTCCTTTTTTTTTTTCTCTTTCTTTTTTCTTTGGTATTTGTTTCTATTTGGATACAAAATTGGTATAGTCAATTTCACTTTTGTTTCTAGTCTTTTTCATGTTCAAGTTCTCATGCGCTAGCACAATGCTGCAGCATTTGAGTTTTAGACACTGCAGAAATATATTTCTTTCTTCTCAGAGAACATTTTTGAATGGAAATATAAATAAAAAAATCAGTGGAGTATAATATAAAATACATATTTTCTGTACCTGCTCTGAGAAACTTTAAATATGCTCTTGTCCATTCAGGCAATATTTTCAAATGGATAATGGAAAGAATATTAAGTGGATGGACATTGAAGCCTTTTAATTACATTTATTTTAGAAGCAAAACACTACCCTACAAAACTGTGTATGTGATGGCTCAGAACAAGGTGGAAAACTGATTCTTCAGCTTTCGGAAGCCACAAATGAACCATGGAACCCAAATGAAGCATGGTGGTTAATGGGAAATGAGATGGTAGCTTCCAGATTTTAAAAGCTATCATCATAATTGGCCAAGCTGGTTAGCAGTCTTAACAAAGAGACTGCAGATAGACTGGACCATGGAGAATGAGCTACCTTACAGAGTTCCCACCAGATCAGTGTTGATGCATTTGATTGGACAGTTTGAGAGAAAATTGCATGGTCAGTACCAGTGGTGGACCATTCCTGTGAGTAAACAGGGACTGCTGTCTGCAGAGCTGTTGGGCTGGCACTTCTCACCATGAAGTAAATTTGGAAAGAAAGACATGCATTGAAGAAAATGTGTGTTGTGGTTGCTGACAAGGATCTGGGCGTCAGTCACATTCACTGGTTGGCAGAGGGCTGCTGATTTTGTGAGGACACAAAAATGTTCAGATTTACCCCGTGCTGGAGCTCTGAACCAATGCTCATCTTCACTGCATGTGCATTTACTTCATGTAGATCCAGTTTATCAGATTATAACAGCTTGGTTGTTGCTTCTTTTCTATATGAAAGGGAAGAGAGAGACCGTGAATGTTGTTATATTAGCAATCCGCTCTCCCAACCCATACCCTCAACTAAAGGATAGCATAAGCTAGATGGGCATAGCCTCTCTGGCTGATATGTGTGATTCGCATTTCCCCAAGAAGACATGCAAAACCCTGTGGATCCCTACTGAGTTTCCCAGTGTAGCTGACTGGGCTGCAGTGACCCAGCTTGACTTTGTGGATGCAGACTGTAGTTGGAATCCAGCGGGGGGGGGCGGCTTCCTCTGTCAGAGGCTGCCTGGTAGCTGCTGTCTGGAACCCTTACAGCCAACCCTTTAAAAACATTGGGGAAGGGGGCTGTCACTGCAGTGTGTGGGCCTTTGCAGATGAGGTCAGGGAGCCCCTGTTCATGCACAGAGACTCCTGCAGTCCATGGAGACAAAGGCAGGTCTCTGCAATGACTTACCAATGTGCTTCAAAGCTTTATAAATCCCATAAAGCCTCACTGAGTGGCTGTTCGGGGTGAATATGCAGCATAGTGGGCAATCGGGGGTTTAGGGAAATGAGGTGGGATACCCTTAAGTCACAAGACAGCTTTACAAATTATAGGATCTTTGATTCACGTTTTATCTTTGGAGCCTTTAGGGCTCACGTCTTCAATTATTTTCTATGCAACCACAAGGGCTACAAAATGTACTTTTTGAAAATGAAAGCTGAGAATCTCAGGCTGACTCTAAGAGCCAGGGCTCCATGCAAATGCCAAATATTTCAAGATTCAGGAGGATAAAATTGTGAGAGTTGTTAATGATGTTACTCACCCCCATTGAAATCCTGATGTGAGGACTGCATGACTAAGGCAAACACAAGTGACTAGTCACATTTCATATTAAACCTTTCTGTGAACGATATCAGTGGTTCCCAACCTTTTTTTTATACTAGGGACTGGCAAACCCATTCACAAACTTTTGGTGGACCAGTAACATTTTATTTGCACATTTACCGATCCACCAAAAGCCCCAGCCCCAGAGCCTCCCAGTGCTACCTCCTTAACTCCTAAAGCCCCCCAACGCCAACCATTGATCCCAGAGTCCCCCCAGTGCCAGCCGCCTGCCCTCAGAGCCCCCAAGTGCCAATCCCCATCCCAACCACCTCAGTGCCAGACCCCACCCCTTAGAGCCCCCCCACCAGACCCCTAGTGCCAGCCTCCTGTTTCCAGAACCCTACTGAACCCAACCCCACCACAGTCCCCCCATGCCAGCCTCCCATATTAGCCCTATCCCCAGAGCCTGCTCCCCAGCCTGGATGCCTTAGTGCCCCCCAGTGTCAGCCCTCTGCCTCTTAGAACCTCCCACCCCCAGAGTCCAGCAGCACTAGCCCCACCCCCGGAACCCCCAGTGCCTGCTTCACTCCCCCCCCCTTACCTAGCCCTGCGCTGCCTCCCAGCTGTGAGCTGAATGCTGCTGTCTGGGTCATGGCTGCTCTAAGGCTCCATGCCAGGCTCTGCGTGGACCTCCTGCCACGCAGCAAAGCGAGAAGAGACCCCGGCACTGGATGACTTAGAGGCGGGGCTGGATACGCCTCTCCCAACAGCTGCGGCGAGAGGGGAGGTGCTGGGCGGTGTACCCCAGCCCCAACCCTCAGAGTTGCCGTGGCCAGGTGGTTGGGAACTGCTGAACTATATTATATTTTTTGTGATTTTTGTTTTATTTATTTTTAAAAGTATTACTGCAACATTTCTATCTCTCTGTCTCTCCTCTGTTAGGTAAAAATAGGCTTTTGAGGGCCCACGTAAATATTAAGACACAGCAATATTTCTGTGTTATTCCCTTATTTTAATACTAATGAAAAGTGCCAGTCTGGTGGCACTGGGGACTAAAATATTATATTTATTCTGAGAACTGGCACCTGATGGGCAGTGCCTTCACATTTCCCCACACTAAGCTGAGGAAACTGTCTCTAGGTCAATGGCTCTCAACCTTTCCAGACTACTGTACCCCTTTCAGGAGTCAGAGTTGTCTTGTATATCCCCAAGTTTCACCTCACTTAAAAATTACTTGCTTACAAAATCAGACCTAATAATACAAATGTGTGACGACACACTATTACTGAAAAATTGCTCACTTCCCATTTTTACTTATAGTTCTACAATAAATCAATTGGAATATAAATATTGCACCTACATTTCAGTGGATAGTCTATACAGTGGTATAACCAAATCATTATCTGTAAGAAATTTTCATTTGTACTGACTTTGCTTTTGTTTTATATGTAGCCTGTTGATACAGTTGATGTATCCCCTGAAAGACTTCTGTGTAGCCCCAAGGATATCAGTATACCTGGTTGAGAACCGGTGTTCTAGGTGCAATGCCCATTGAATAGGCAGGTTCATACACACTTACCTCCTACAGGGTTTCTTGCACCTTCCTCCAGGGGTGCTGGATCCCTTTTGATAGTGGGAGTGCTGAAAGCCAGCTAACCAAACTGTAAAGCAGCGGTCCCCAAACTTTTTTCTTCCTTCTCCCCCTTATTTTTGTCTGCGCTCCCACCCCCCAAGAGCTAAGGCTGGGAGCAGGGCCATGGCTCTGGGAGGGGGACACACAGACAGGAGTAAGGAGGCTGAGCCTGGGGCCTAGGGTTTCCAGCTGTCCGGTTTTGCACCATAATACCCAGTTGAAAAGGGACCCTGGGGGATCTGATGGGCCTCTTGGGGAGCCTCTTTCTCTCAGCATGGTCTTACTGCTCAAAAGACTGCAAGGGGCATGGCCTGCTTGCAATCTCTGCTAAGGCACAACAAGTCCAACAGGGGCCGTGCCCCGGATCTCTGTGTCTGTTGTGACATGCTGCTTGGGCTAGTGAGGCAGTTTGCACAGCTCCATTTCTAAGGTACAACCAGTCACATACTGTGTACCCCAGCCTTCTGTCAGCCAGAGCTGTTTTGGCCTGTGTGTTAACATTCAGAGTACGTGCCCCAGATATGTCCAGCAGTTTTATCTAATTCTGATAGAGAGGAGCTGCTGGTCGGTGACTTCTCCAATCACTTTGTTGGTGATAAATCTCCATCCAGTACCCGGAATCTTTCATAGATTTTTTTTCAATCACTCCCAAATTGGATTGCTGGGATTTTACACCCACTCTACACTCTGTCATTGGGGCATTTTTCAACCACTTTGCGCTTGGGAAAATGACTGCACAGGTGCTGGGCCACGGAGAAACAGACTCCATGTGTGTGGGTGACACGGTGTACTATATCTCTCTATCTTGCCCCTAACCATTCATGAGAGTTCAATGCATGGATTGATGGTAAGTTAAGGCTCTGGGAGGCTTGATCCAAAGCCTGTCCAAGTCACTGGAAATCTTTCCACTGACTTCATTGGTGCTTGGGTTAAGCCCTGAATGAGTTACCTGAACTAGATGATTTAAGTGACAGTATTAATAGCAGTTTTGGAGGAGCAGGAAGAACAGCCTTCCTTCCCTGCCACATCCTGTCCTGCAATAGCAGAGATAGACACAAAAATAAATTACAGGAATACATGATAAAGAAATCACATACATTTAATATTTGAAACAAAGTAGGCTGAAGTCCTCCTGAGTCTGGAGCCTGGGGCTATCCCATCAATTAACTACTACTAATATAAAATGGGACAGATCCTCAGCTTGTGTAAATCAACATAATTTCATTGATTTTCATGGATTTATGCATCTTTACACCACCTGAGGATTTGATTAAATAAGCGGCCCCAAAATATTAATCAACAGAGGCCATCTTAAAATGAAGACTACTTAAGAGTATTATGTACTTACTGTTGGAATGTAATGGCACATCTAAACTATATTCCTCTTTTGAAAGAGGAATGTAAATGAAGCGATCGAAAATGTAAATGAAGTGCGGATTTACAAATCTTGCGTTTCTTTTGCATGATCGCGTGAGAGCGCTTTTTTATTATTATATCATTATAATCATTATCTCATAGACACCAACCCTCCCCTCCTCCCCATCTGCCCTCTGTTCTAAAATCTGATTCGTCTATTTTATATGTGTTCGCTTTTTTTGATTGTACCCCTTTGGTATATATGGTCATGCCAATTTTCTTCCACAGTTTGGTCTGAGGAGGTGGGTCTGGCCCACGAAAGCTCATCACCTAATAAACCATCTTGTTAGTCTTTAAAGTGCTGCATAGTCCTGTCTTTTGTTTCAGCAAGACCAGACTAACACGGCTACATCTCTATTACTATTTTTGAAAAAGGGTTTTTTTGAAAAAGAAACCGCAGTCTAGAGGGGGTTCTTTTGAAAAAAAACCCTTTTTCAAAAGAACCCATACACCTCATTTTTTCAGGAGTACAGGTTCTTTTGAAAAAGGTTTTTTTTGTTGTTTTTTTTCCCGAAAGAACCCCCTCTAGACCGCAGTTTCTTTTTCAAAAAAGCGCTCTCACGCGCGATTATGCAAATGAAGAGCAAGATTTGTAAATCCACACATCATTTGCATTTTCGATCGGCTTCATTTACATTCCTCTTTCGAAAGAGGAATGTGGTTTAGACATAGCCTAAGAGACAGTCTCTCTCTCTCTCTCTTTGAGCAGTTTTTTGTGATTTTGGTGCAGGCAAAAATAACAGTCTAATAACTAAGGCTAGAGCCAAATAGGCCTTGTGAAGGGGGTGCTGCGTAAGCTTTCTGCCAGTGCACCAGGTCCTGGATTTGAAGCTGTAAAATCTTTTTTGAATAAAGTATACTAAACCCAGATTCTTCTCTGTGGCAGCAAGACAACTCTATTGATTTTAGCATAAATGAGAAGAAAATCTGGCCCCAGGAACTCTCTTAGGCAGTCTAGTAGTGACCACAGTCGGCATACAAATTTCTCATTAACTAGCAAATAAATACAGGATGAACTTCTCTAGTCTGGCACCCTCAGACTGGTGCTGAACCAAGGAATTTGCTGAACCACAGGGGGTCAAGATTGTCTAGCAGCTTTACCAACGCTTCCACTGCTTACTGGACTATTAGAAGACATTTAGGAGTAAATTAGAGCTAAATAACAGGACAGAACACTGGGAACCAGACTGGTGGCTGTAAGCAAACTTTGTGGGATTGTGGGAAACTTGGCCACACCCATGATAAGTGGGCTTCTGACTAACTCAAATCATGCTGTACCACGGATGCTGCCGGACTAGAGAGTGCCACACTGGAGAGACTCAAACTTAGAGAAAAATATATCCCAGTAGAATGTTTCTGTGTTCAAACGGTTGTCACGGAGTGAAGAATTTGGTCCAGTGTATCTTTCCTAAAGTACATACATTTAAGCCTAACAGTATTTTCAGTTGCATGTGCCAGATTGCATGCTATTTTCCAACACTCATAATTTCATTAACTCAGGAAAGCACTGTTCATTGAGGAAATATGCCCATGCCAAATATCAAAATCCACTCATTTTTTGTTGTAGTGCCATTTTTAAATGTGTGACAAGAATCCTTTGTCATAAAAATGTTTTTGTTTTCCCTTTTCCCCTAATATTACAAAAATTCTAAATGCCCATAAGAATTTCATTAATCTCTCCATAAAAATATTCACCTTCTGTAAAATACTATTTCGTTTTTTTTTCTTTAATTCACATGAAATTGTAGGCAAGATTCACTGGAATGTTCTGGCTGCTAAGTTGGCTTTACAGCTACTTTGTGTCCTGGCACTAAATATTTGGAACTCACAGATGAACGCAGCCTTCAGAATTATAACAAACAGTGTTTTGCAGAGTCTACTTTAAAGTTCCCAGAAGTCATGGTAAAGCTGGCTGATAGTCATGATTCATAGTCTCATTATGACATGTCCTTTTATCACCATATTTTGGAGCATAAACAAAAAAAACCCAAACCCTTGTAATCACAAAATCTCAAAAACACCAAAGTTTCCTTTGGAGCAAAATGAACATTGGTAATAGTGCTTATGAAGTTTATTTTTAAAAATATCAGTCAACTTTGCTGATATTTTTAAGATTGTCCTCACTTAGAAGTTTGTATAAATGGGACTTTGTTCCCCTAAGTAACTAGCCATGCAGAACTACAAATCTCACCAAACCGCAGTGCCTATGCCAAGTACCCAGAGCAGACAACAAAACAGACTCTTCATTATTTCAGATATTAATTCCATCTGGATGTTAGGATCATTCTATCATCTCGCTGCTGCATTACCATACCAATCAAGATTTCAGCAGCATCCAGGCACTTGGAAAAATGCCAGATTTTCACCTTTTTTGACATAGGGGTAGGTTCGCCTCACAGGTACTAAGGGCTGCTAGAAAGCCTTGGAAAAACAACAACAGCAACGAGCAATTTGCAATTGGTTGTATAAGGTATTAGTTGTCAGTTTTCATCAGAGAAACAGAATGCGGGTAAGTGTCATGTAGACATTGGGTCGGATACTGATCTTACTTAGAACATTGTAAGAACAGAGGCTTTTCAGCATAGCGGTGGCTGGAATGTGGCCTGCTAGACTTAGTTTCACATTCATTACCCCCTCCTTTTACCTTTAACCTGCATTGAAAGTAGGCAGACATGCATTGAAAGTAACTTCCGAAGTAGAGAGCTGTAGACATAAAATAAACTGAAACTTGCCATCTTTCAAAAAAAATCTTCTGGTTCTCTAGAATGTCGTGATGATTAGTACTTTAACAAATTTAGAAATGATCAATTCAGAGGAAAAACAATCTTTGAAGAGAACACCTTCTGGGCATATAAACCACAGAGCTGTACAAGTAAAATGTCTCATTTCCATTGGATAGCAAAGTATTAGTTATGCTTTGGTCAGAGTTGGAAAGGCACTTGAATGATAAGATGTTGTTTTCAGATGTTTCACTTTCTTGAAAAGTTGACCTGTTAGGCTGAACATTTTGGGTTGCTGTCTGGAGGACAGGTGGAGAGGGAGGAGGAGACAGCTGCAGCAAAGTGGGGAATGGGCGGGGGGAGGGGGAGAGTGGGGCTGAGTATATATTTCCTATGCACCTGCTGACCTGCTCAAGTAACTCAAGTGCCATAGAGTTTACACTTAATGAGGGGAAAGTGCCTTTGGCATGTTTGAAGGAGGTTGATTAAGCAGTAACAGCTTTATACCCCCCAGTTGTGCCTGCGGATGGCTCTGAGCTCCGTGAAATCCCTTTGATTTCAGTGGGCAAGTTGCTTAACTTCTTTGTGCCTGAGTTTCCTCAGCTGTACAAAGGGGAGAATGAGACTCACATCATCTGTAAAGCACTTTGTGATTTAATCATAAAACGTGCTGTATAGAACTAGGTGGTGGTGTTGTCGTTGTCATTATTATTATTATTATTATTATTATTTTATTATTATTATTACTATTTTATTTATTAATCATTAAGAACATAAGAACGGCCATACTGGGTCAGACCAAAGGTCCATCTAGCTCAGTATCCTGTCTGCCAACAGAGGCCAATGCCAGATACCCCAGAGGGAGTGAACAGAACAGGTATCATCAAGAGATCCCTCTCCTGTCACCCACTCCCAGCTTCTGACAAACTAAGGCTAGGGACACCATTTCTACCCATCCTGGCTAATAAGTATTATTATTCATTGTCACTCCACAGAGGCCCCAGAAATTATGATGGCAGATCCCAATGCACCTTGTACAGGATGGCCAAAATGTTTTTAAAAAGTATGCTTTATGATAGTTTTTGAAGGTGCCTAAAAGAGTTAGATACCGGATATATTTACCTTGCATGCAAATCTATAGTAACTGAGACAAGTTAGAGTGCATGTATTGGAATCTCATATAGCACATTCAAAACTAAACACTGTGTGCAATCAGATTACTGTTACATTAAATCGGGGCGGGCAATAATTTTTGATGGGGGGGCACTCAATGATTTTGATAAGTGGTCAAAGACCACATTCTTCTATGGAGGTGGTGCAGGGTCTAGGGTGGAGGTTGGGTGTATGAGGGAGCTCAAGGTAGGGGATTGGGAGGAAGTATGGGTGCAGGAAAGGATTCTGACCTGGGGGAGCAATGTAGAAGGTGGTGCAGGGTCTGGAAGGGAGTTGATGTGCAGTGGGGGCGGGGTGCCAGAGGCAGGCTCTGTCTGGGAGATGCTTACCTAAGGAACTCCCAGCCAGCAGCCCAGCAGGACTGTTAGGCATGCTTTCCTGCCTGCCATTAGTCCCAGATCGCTCAAGGCAGCTGGCTGTTCCATGTGGCTCTCTGCCCCATGCACTGGGGGATGCTTTGCACACTGCCCCTGCTCCCAGCACAATATCTCAGCTCCCATTGGCTGGTTTCTGGCCAATAGGAGCTGATTGATTGTGCTGGAGGAGGGGGCAGCAGTGTGGAGCGGTGTAGACCTGCTCCGTGTTACAGGGGGAGGCCATAGGCCAGATTAAAACATTGGGTGGGCTGGATCCAGCCCATGGGCCATATCTTGGCAGCCTCTGTGTTAAACCCTCTGTTGCCCAGGAAATTAAATGCAAATAACTTCGTTAATTCATCATTAAGATGAAGTTTTGAAGGCAGAGATGTTGGGAAATTCACTGTTAAGGTTCCCATACCAACTATAACTGTGTGTGTGTATGTATGTGTGTGTGTATATATATATATATATGTGTGTATATAGGGCTTGCCAAGCGATGGCGAGCCCGGTTCGCCAGCCGTGCAGTTCTGCGAGCTGCGCATGTGCAGATCGCACGGCGCCGGCTATGCCGGCCTGTTTGTCATGAGCGAGTAGATTACATGATTTGTCGAGCCCTGTGTGTGTGTGTGTATATATATATATATATATATATATATAAAAATAATATGTATAGATTGATATAATTAGTAGAGCTGGTTGAAAACTTTCCATCAAAACCCGGCGGCCAGGGGCATTGAGTTACTGTCAGCCGGGGTCAGGGAGCCCTGCTGGCTGGAGCAGTGTTGCATCCTGCAGTGGAACCCTGCCAGCGGGCCAGAGGCAGCGTACTGGCTGGGCCAGCGGCCAGGAGGGCCTGAGGCCTGACCTCCCCTGGTTCAGCAAACTCCCTTGTTCAGGTTTGCTCAGGTCCCAAGGATGCCGGACCAGGGAAATCCAACCTGTAATATCTTAGCTATGACATTGTGATGTCTTAATTTTCACGTTAGATATTTAGCATTTTTGTAGGCCAGATTGTGATTCCCTCAGTCACTCTTACTAATACAGGAAGCCCCCGACTTGCGACGCGATTGGTTCCGGGGGAAGCGTCGCAAGTCGGGGGAATCATAACTCGAACCCTCATTTACTATAGGCGCCATCGTAAATGCAGGCTGAGGACGTAAGTCGGGGGGGGGGGTTGGCTCCTTCCACACTTACAAAAATGGTTGTAAGTGCAGAGGGTCAGAACTTGGGCAGTCGCAAGTTGGGAGCCTCCTGTACTGTACTTCAAAAGTAATCACACTGAGAGTTTAACAGGACGGATCATGTTGTAATGTACATTTGGTGAAAATATTGCTAATTATTGAGGTGCCTTAATCAGGCCTCATCACAATCTGCCCCTATAATATAGTTTTGAATAATCTGGATCAGCTCCCCAGCTGGACCTGTGCTAATTACACCAGTCAAGGACCTGTCCCTCTGTATTTTGAGCCGCCAGTAGTGTGGCCACATGGGGTCAATGAGGAGAATGTGTAAGCTATAGATTTTCAGTAAGGTGTGATTTGGAAACACTAGCCAACTGTAAATAGAAAGATTTAGCTGAACTTGGTATTAAATTATTTCTCCAACTTTCATGGAGACACACAAGAAGATAAAAGTTACTGTGTTCTGTAGAAATTCTGATTATTTTCAAACATGAAAAACTTGAAGGATAAATAAGAAAATCAGTCAGAGCGCTGGGCATTTAAGTACATCTGCTTCTCAATGCAAGTTTTAATTTTATTCACACTTCCATGCAATGCTTATGATCAAATATCAGAAATTAACTTGGCTATTCGGATAAGATTTTCCTATTAAAAGCTACAGAAGGATAATGGATTAAAATGAAGTCAGATGCTCACAAATTTTACACGTGAATTAGCATAGTGTGCAAATATTATCAAATCGCTGGTGGCATGGGCAAAGTTACCCTTTTAAAACTCAATTCTAAGAACCACAGAGGAAGAATGTTGTGATTTACAAATGAAACTCCAACATGATTCCTACTTGAGGCGTGTCTACATTGGCACGTTTTGTCACCGAAAACTGCCTTTTGGCAACAAAACTGTGAGAGTATTTACACTGTAATGTGACTTCTGTTGGGAAAAACACCCAGTTTTGGCAAAAAAACCCTTCCAATCCTGCAAGAGACTTTTGTCCCCCCCAGCCTTTATTGTTGACAAAGAGCCAGTGTGGACTCTGCTGTTTGTTTTGTCCAGAGAACTGGCTTCCTCCAGTATCTCACAAAGCCTTCCCTGGTAGCTGTGCTCAGTGTTCTGATGCCCTGCAGGCATATACCCTTCCCCTTTCAAAACTCTAGGAAGTATCTGACAGCTGCTTTGTTGGGGAACAAACAAGGAGCAAATCATCTGAATGCTCCTGTTCTGCCCTGCTAGGAGCACAGTGGCAGGCCGCTGCTGCAGGAGGAGGGCTGGAGAGACTGTGTTGCTTTGATGTTCCTCAGCACCGAGATCTCACAGAGCTACAAGGGAATCCCAAGAACTACAGGGATCAGCTCTTCCCACAGCACTGTGGGATGCTTACCCGCAGTGCTTTGCTCTGTCTCTCATCAGAGTGCTAGCAATGTGGCCATGAAATGTCAACAATGGGAAGCAGAAAAAAAACAGTTTGACTGGTTTTCAATTTTGGCGATTTTTGCACGGCAGCAGCATTTTTGTCTCCAAACCTTCCCAGAGTGGATATAATCTTGCTGAAGCATCTCATTTAGTCAGTTAGTTTCCATGCATTTTTGGATGTGTTCTTTTTAAACAAGACATAATTACTGGGAATAAATGTTTATAGGAGCTTTTATTATCTCATCACAACCATTTAGTCTTATCAACTCATACTGATGAAAACAAAATCCCTCTGTTCAGTGGATTGTCCTTTTGATAGCATGGTCTTTTGTAGAACAGATTGAGATGTCACAAATACATCCTTCCTTGGGACTCTGATTCACAAGTATGTGGCTCAAGCAACCTCCCCGCACAAAAATAATGTCAACAGACAAGTGCTCCTTAGCATGGTGGCCACCTAACAGAGCGATCAGTTGCAGGCAATGACCAATGGCTGGAGTCTAACAAAATAGATGCAGCTACTGATTAGAAAGAACAATAGCTTCCCTTAGCTTGGCAGCCGGGTGCTGCTTTTCCAGAAGCAGGAGAGTTCTCATGAAGGGAAATCAGCATCCTGCATAGCTACTTTCCCAACACAACATTGCTTTTGGTTTGTTAGAAAATGCACACCAGTGTATGGTGCACTGGATAAATAAATGTTTGTTTCATTTTGTTGACATTTAAAAAAACTAATAAATTGTTGCTCTGTTCTACTTGGTTTAATTAGACAGATTTGTGTATTAAATAACTAGACAGAAATGATGGGGATCATGCCCAACAAGTTTTTGTTGATGGTGGCAAATCAAAGCAGGCAATTATATCCTTCTGCCTCTTTTTGTTAAGACTTGTTCTATACAAAGCTGACTTCTTACTCCGTAGTCTGCTTCCTTCTGTTGAATAGTTTTGCTACTATTCACTAAAAGCATGTCCTGGTTTGATGATAGGGTTGCTAGTAAGCTGCCAGTTGAAAATTAAATCAATGCCTTAGCCTCCCCTACCAAGCCTTGCTCCTTTAATCAAACACCATCCTTCTTATGATGGAATTAAACAGAGTGCTGTGTTGACCTTGGAATGAGGAGTGGTAGTGGCTCTGATGGCTAGCACTTCCCTAGAAGTGGCTCCTCTCTCCGCCCCTCCTTTGGAAGAGAATTTTAGGACTGATCTATGCATATAGTTGCACCAGTTTAACTAAAAATGTTGAAATGGATTTATTTAAACCAGTGCAGACCTCAGTGTAGACACTCTTTACTTGTTTGCAAAATGTACAGGTGCAAGTGAAATAAACCAGATATAAACCCATTTAATTTAAACCTACGCAACTTCCATGCGGCCAAAAGGTTTTGAGACAATGGCAATGAATGAGGGTGTTGAAAACTAGGATGGCAAGCTTTAAAACCAAGCACATGGTAAACTCAGGGTGCATCTACTCTGTACTATTTCGAGATAACGAGCGTTATTTCGAAATAACAATGCGAGCATCTACACAAAATAATTTCAAAATAATGGACGGCTTATTCCAAAATCGGTAAACCTCATTCTATGAGGAATAACCCCTATTCCAAAACAGCTATTTCAAAATAAGGCATGTGCAGAGAGGCTCCATTGCTGCTATTTTGAAATAGCCCTTCACCAGGGCCATTCTAAGTTATTCCTCCCCAGTGCCCCCTGGGGCTCTAAATCCAGATAGCGCGTCTACATTAGGGAAGCCTGCCTCGGGCTAATTTTGTGGCTTCCCTGCAGTGTAGACATTCTATTTTGAAATAAGCTATTTCAGAATAGCTTATTTTGAAATAAGCGTGCAGTGTAGACGTACCCTATTGACTTTTGAGTGCTAGTTCATGCAGATCCTTTTCCCTCTTGTATCCTGGTGCAAAGCTTATGACAGTGGTACCAGTCAGGTTCTCCTGCATGGAGTTTAGGAGTGACAGAAACATTGCCCATTACTAATCAAGAGGCTGCAAGTTCCAAGACTATTACAGATTTAGGATTCCATTGGAGTCTCAGAGCAGCTCCACAGATGTTTCGTGGACTGGAAGAAGGATCCCTTATACCCTGAGCACTCTCGGGCTCTGGAATTTTCAGGCTGGCTGCCATGCACTACAAGAGTACCCTGCACAAGTAAAGGGTTAGACTGGAAACAAAAAGCTGAGCAACATCCTTTTCCCTATGTAAAGTGGAGCATTGCAGGGGAGGGAAGAGAAGGCAGAGAGTGGAAAACAGAAACCTGATCTGCATCTACTCAGGCTGGTGAAAGGCTCGCAGTCAGAATTCAATGCTATGAATCATGGAAACTCCATTTGTTTCTCTTGCTATCTCCATTGACTTAAATAGGTTTGCACAAGATGTTAGAGCAGATCTTATTCCTTTGAACTCAAACTTGAACAGAAATTGCAAATGCTAAAAAAGGCTACTTAATTCTGCTTATTCAAACCAACTGTCTAAGAGAGAATCTGTTTATACACAGTCATTTTAATATTGGTCACAGCACTCCCTGTAGGGAAAGAAGAACACACTGGACCAAATTCTGCTGTCGATTACATGCATGCAATCCCAGTGAAGTCAATGAGGTGACATGTATGAAACTAAGAATGAAATTTAGTGTGCTTTTCTGGAAGGTCGAATACTGTGCAATTTTATGACATTTTAATCTTAAAGGGATATGTTTTCAGACAAAGGTGAAATGGCTGCACCAACACAAATCCATGCCTAAGCTGCCTGTGTCTGCAAAAATCAACATCTTTATAAGCAAATGAGCACTTACATGAGCAGACTAATTTCTTTTACACAAGTTACAGCTATGTGAGGGTGGAGGAAAGTAACTCATCTGACAGTATAACAGACTTTGTGAAATGCACATGATGATTTGTGCAAGATGCTCGTATAACATGAAGAAGAATGTGGTAAAGAGTGAAATTCACTCCTGAGGTAGAGGACAGCATGAGTTTTATTCAATAGAGCTGGTAAAAAAAATTATATCAAAATGTTTTTTATGACAAGTGATGTTTTAATGAAATTGAAATGTTTATGAAAAATGAAATGAAATTTTGTTTCAGCAAAACTCTACCAAATTTTCAGCGAATATTTTTAACCAAAACTAGCAGAATTTTATCTGTATTGAAATTTTTCATGGGGAAAAATAATTTCCCTGCCAACTCTACTTCTCAAACCTTATGCTGAACATGAGAGAGAATACAGTGGGTGCATAGTCCTTGTGCTGGTCCTTTGCACATACCTGATTTTCTTCCTTCTGCCACATTTATTTCCATGTTTATTCTTCTTTTCTACCCAATCAAAATGTTTTGCATGATTGGAAGGATGGAAAGAAAGATGGATATAATATACTTGGTTACTGACTTGTACATTTTATTGGTGCAACAGGTACACAGTCATTGTCCCTTGCTTTGAAAATACTGTGATCACGTAAGAAATGGTGTCATTGTAATTCTCAAAGCTAGCTTCTCATTAATAATACATCCCAAGCAAACTTAATGGCACAGTTGTATTTTAAAGTTCATCTGCAGCCTATGTGATATGACAGCTTCTTCTGGGCCCTGTTATTTAGAACTTTCCAAATATTTTTCCAACAGACTATTATTTCAATGTCTTAATAAGGCAGCACTAGAGCTTTCAAAGACAAGAAGGCTGCCTTTTCCAAACACTTGGTACTCATGGATTCCTTTTATGGTTAGGCTTGCAAAGGTAGTATTCCATTGAAGGTCAGCAACACAGATAACAGAGTGTTTCTCACTGCAACATGCAGTTAGTTTTGAGTGCAGGCATCATGCATTTGATGGGACACACAGAAGTTGCTACAGGAAGGCGGGGGGGGGAGGGGGGGGAGGGGAATAAAATCTTTGGATAGCCAAAAAAAGGAAAAATTAGAGCACTGATTGAATAGTGAACTACTGAACTGACTAACGTGGTTACTCTGAGACTTTTTTACTGAACATTTTGTATGCTCTGTTGTTGCAAAGCTTACTGTAGATAGTGAATATAACTTAATGAGCCATGTACAGAACACATGTGTGTTTGGCTAGTATTCTGTAGAAGGATGCCCCCAGAAAGCTGTGTCATTGGGGTTTCACAATTCAAGCCACCCCTTAACAATGCCAAGGTTGAACTGTAAAGTCACATCCATGAATGGCTTTTCATTTTTGAGACACGACAGGGGTTGACTGCTGGTGCCTTTTTCAAACCAGTGAGTTATGATGCTTGAAAGAGTGTGTCTACTGGAATGCTGTGAGACAAATTTGTTTAAGCACAGATCTAATAGTTCTTTTCCATCATGAACTGCCATACTTATCTTTGTCCTAGAAGACTGAAGGGGTTCCTTCAGTACTGTTGTCTGTTTCTCGATGAAATAGTAGGGAATCAACCAGTCATTTTCAGCATTCCAGGGAGATGGAATATGTTGGTGGATGAATTAAGATGGGAAAGATCCCTACTAAGTACTGAAAATCTGTTTGTGTTTTGTCAGGCTTGTGGATTGTAGAATATACTAAAATTAAATAAACAAAAAAAGAAATCTTCAAGGCAAAACACAGTGAGATCTTGATGGCCGGACCTTGCTCAGACTACTTCTCTTAAATGTCTGTGGCTCTGTTGGCTCTTTAGGCCCCAGAGGAGAAATGTGAATCTTTCCATTAGTTGCCTGGGTAGTTTTGCCTGGCTTTTCATTAAGAGCAGGATAAGAGGTGCTTTCAAGCTTGTTCTGAGAAGAAGGCAGAAAATTTGAGGCATGGACAACAGTAAAGTTTGCAAAGCATCCAGATTGGTTGTTAAACATTTTAAATTTTGTGAATACCTGTCTGTGTCAACAAAGAAATTCTATGATAAAATAAATTAATTGCACATATGGTTTACATTGAAAAAGGCCCTACGGGCCAGATACGCAGCTGGTGTGGACTTACATAGCTCTGAGGATAGAGCATTATATGTTTGAGAGACTCTGTCAAGAAGTGTAGAAGCTTTGCTGAGGTTGTTTACTGCACAATAAATTCTGTTCCTGTTTTTGTCATTGTAGATTCTAACTTCAGCAAAGTTACTCTGGATTTAACCGGTTGGTATAACTGAGAGCAGAGACTGTCCTCCTTGCTCTCATTATTGTGCAGGAAGAAAATATAGGTAGGATCTCTTGGAAACTAGGGTGCCTTTTTCCAGAGCCAATCTATCTTCCTCTGTTTATTGCTCATTCTTTCCTACCCCTCACTCTCCCGGCTGTACCCTTCCATCAATTTTTAAGTCAAATTCTTTATGGAAGTCAATTGAGATTCCAGCTGAAAAGCTGATTGGCCCCTCAGTCCTACCTGCTGGAAAGCGAAGTTTAGAGAGAGAGACACACACATTTAACTAATTAGCAAAACACTGAATTTAGAGAATGTGTTTGTGTTGTGTTATCACCCAGAAGTTTCCCGTGTTTCATCAGTGTGCCATTAGCCTCCAGAACTACCATTTTAATTCAAAATATTCTGAAAATTATATTTAGTTTAATTGTGTATTGAGAAAATCAGGGTCCTAACTGTCCTGCTGTCAAGATCCTGTGGCATTTATAGTATGAGAAATCTGGTATTGTCTAAAATGTCATCGCTTTCCACAGTTGTGCAGTGTTCACTGAAGTAACTGGCTGCTGCCCATGATCCAGAAAGGAGGTGCATTTTTGTTCGGACATGTGTATAGTTAGAAAAGCATCTTAAGATGCTGCAGGATGAAAGGTGCTAACTTCAATGTAAACTATTACATAAGACCTGTGAAGTATAAGTTACAGTCTATTGCTACAGGAGAACAGTTGCAGCAGTAGCGACGAGGAGTCCTGTGGCATCTTATAGACTAACAGATTTATTGGAGCATAAGCTTTCTTGGGCAAAGACCCACTTTGTCAGATGCATGTTGCAGCAGTGTCTACACTTAAAGGAGTGTAAATTAAGTTGCTGCTTTTCAGTGCATCATGGCCTGGGTTTGGAAATTAATTTAAAACGGTAATTGTGTAAGAGGACAAACTCCTCCAACATGGTATGCTAATTAGAGTTAGAGCTGGAACTCTTCTGCACATTGAACATTTGTTGCCTCAGAGACAAGCTGTTGGCCTAGTTCTAGAAGAGCTAGAAGTGACCTCTTTTGGATGCTTAATGACCATATTCTTTTTGTGCTTGTGTATTTCATTTCTTTGTATTTCATTGTATTGTTTAGCTACCTTACAATCTTTTCAAAGGTATTTATCCTCCAAACACCCCTGTTTAGTAGGGAGACGCTATTATTCCCATTGTAGAGATGTGGTGTGCAGAGAGATGAAATAACGTGCATGAAGTATACAGGAAGTCTATGGCAGAACAGGGAATTGAACCTAAGTTTCAAGCTAGATATCTTCGCATAGTCCAGGGGTGGGCAAGAATTTGGTCAAGGGCTACACTTTTTTATGATAGTAATGGAGGGGCCGTGCGGTCTAGGATGCAGGTTGGGTGCAGAAGGGAGCTTGGAGTAAGGGACTTGGGGTAGAGGAGAGGGTGTGGGGTCTGGGAGGGAGTTTGGGTGAAGGAGGGGGTTGCAACCTGGGGCAAGAGATTGGAGGCGCAGGAGGTAGTTTGGGTCGGGGAGAGGATATGGGTGCAAGAGAGGATTCTGACCTGGAGGAGGGGTGTAGGAAGGGTGCAGGATGCAGGAGGAGGTTTTGATCTAGGGCAGAGGTGAAGGGGGCTGCAAGGGTTTGGGTTGTGACACGGGGCAGGAGGGGGTTGTTGTGACCTGGGGCAGGGGATTGGAATGCAGGGTCTGGGAGGGAGTTGTGACTGGGGCAGGCGTGCAGGAGCAGGTGCGGAGAGTTTGGGTTGCAACCTGGATATGGGAGGGGGTGGGGTGCCAGGTACGGGCTCTGGCCAGGTGGCACTTACCCTAGGTGGCCCCTGGCCTGCTGAAGCTCCACACAGCTTCAAAGTGACAGGCTGCTGGATTCAACATGTGCATCTCTGCATGCCACATGCCATGGTGGGAGAGGTGCTCTGGGAGATGCCAGTGCTCACAAGCCCAGCCCAGGCATCTCCCGTGTGCTGGTCTCAGCAGCTGGCCACTTTGAGTGGCATGTAGGGGCAGAGCAGGCAGGGAGCCTGCCCAAGGATCCTGCTGGTCATAGGGACATTGACAGCCCAGAGGATCACGGCAGGTTGGATCTGAACAGGTGGTTGGCCAGATCCCACCTGCGAGCCATATTTTGCCTGCTCCTGGCTTAGTTGCTTGCTCAGATTATTCTTCAGGAACAAACCAGTGCTGCAGAATTTTGACGATGATTTTGAACATAACAGATTTCAGTTGTGTTTAGATCCAAGGTTTTGCTTCAAGGACATTGTAAAATTTTGATTTTCTAGCAGTCCAGGTCCAAAAGTTTGGAGATGTTTAGATTGTGGTTTTGGCACATTTTTATTGCATGTATTTAATAATAACCCCACTATTTTGCACCGGTGGAAATTCAGCATAGAACCTTTCTGTAGCACCACTACTCATTGAGTCTTGTCAAACCAGTTACTAATCTGGCACCGAGACGGCTCTGGCTGTATTGACTGGTGATCTCCTTCTGTCAATGGATGAAGGTCAGGTATCCATGCTAGTTTTATTAAACCTGTCAGTTGCCTTTTGTACTGCTCAGTATAAGGAGATGACCTTGACTTATCTGCAAACCCTAACAGCTGCAGATTGGGTTGCTCTTGAGTAGCTCTATTGCCTTGCTGAGCACTTCCAGCAGCTTGTATCAGGTAATTAATTCTCTCTGAGGAGGCTCTCCGACTGGGTTCTGCAGCATTTGATCATCAAGCTTGACATGCCCATGAAGCCATTGGGAGCAGGCATGGCTAGTGAGAAGTTTCTTCAGTATGCAAATGTCATGAAGCTTTAACGCTCCATTTTCACTGTATTGAGACATAGTCAAGTGCATTGCTTATATGTGGGTGAACCGGGGCATGAATGAGAGCAAGGTGGAGACTCCGTATAGACAAGACTAACGAACATGATGCCAGTTGTCAGACGATACGGCAGGTATAATACTGACCCCTTTGACTGAAAATCTGTTTGCTATTTGTGAATTGGGATCAGAGTCAGGGGCCTGATTAAACTCTCAGCTGCTATTAAAAGAGCAGGTAAAAGCTACGGCAAATGAGTTTTTTTTCCCTTCTCCACACATCGCCAGAAAATTGCTTCTGTGTCTTTTGGATTTGGAGCTTTTAACTGTCATGCACATTTTTGCCATCTTGGGAGTGTATTGTTGTGAAATGCACTACCTTGGGCTACATTACAAATCACAGAATGCTAGGGCTGGAAGAGACCTTAGGAGATCATCAAGTCCAGCCCCATGCTAATAGCAGGATCAACCCCAACTAAATCATCCCAGCCAGGGCTTAAAAACCTCTAGGGATGGAGATTCTATCACCTCCCTAGGTAACCCATTCCAGTACTTCACCACCCTCCTAGTGAAATAGTTTTTTTTCCCTACTATCCAATCTGGACCTCCCCCACTGCAACTTGAGACTATTGCTCCTTATTTCGACATCTGTCATCACTGAGAACAGCCTCTCTCCATCCTCTTTGGAACCCCCCTTCAGGCAATTGAAAACTATTATCAAATCCCCCCATCACTCTTCTGTAGACTAAATAAACTCAAATTCCTCAGCTTCTCTTCAGAAGTCATGTGCTCCAGCCCCCTAATCATTTTTGTTACCCTTCGCTAGACTCTCTCCAGTGCATCCACATCCTTTCTGTACTGGGGGGCCCAGAATTGCATGCAGTACTACACATGTAGCCTCATCAGTGCTGAATAAAGGGGAATAATCACTTCTCTAGATCTGCTGGCATTGCTCCTACTAGTGCACCCCAATATGCTGTTAGCCTTATTGATTATAGGGTGCACTGTTGACTCATATCCAGCTTCTTATCCACTGTAATCCCCAGGTCCTTTTAGCCAGTCAGTCCCCAGCCTGTAACAATGCTTGGGATTGTTCCGTCCCAAGTGCAGGACTCTGCATTTGACCTTGTTAAACCTCATCAGATTTCTTTTGGTCCAATCCTCCAATTTGTCTAGGTCACTCTACCCTCCAATGTATGTACCTCTCCTCCTAACTTAGTGAATCTGCAAACTTTGAGGTGGCATCCTACCTTCATTGAGGTCATCGGTAAAGATGTTGAACAAAACTGGTCCCAGAATCAAACCATACAGAACTCCACTTCATACTGACTGCCAACCAGACATCGAGACGTCAGTCAGTGGCAGAGCTAGGAGTAAAACCCAGGTCCCATCCATTAGCCCACACTGTCTCTACTAACATCTGTGGAGTGAGTTCTATTATAACCTGTGATCCAAAGCAATATCTGTCCCATCAGACTAACAAACATTGCTTGTAAAGGTAGCATTGACCCTAGGAGGTGCATGTGGCACTCCCGCCTGTGTGTGCTAGTGATCTGTATGAACAGACAATAAATTCAAACTCTTATAGGGAATGGGGGAAAAAAAACCTTGGCTCATGTAACATAAGTCCATTTTTAGATTTACCCCCTGGCTGTTTATCAATTTAGCATGCTGAGAGCAGTGAGCAGATGACCACAGAATTGGGGAGGGGGTTGAACTAATAGTTGTTACACTGTTCCAAAAGCCATACTACTAGATACCAGAGGGAATAAGAGTCAGATGTAAGTGATGTTGTTGAACTCCCATTGGTAGAACAGAAGGGACTGTGTTATCCAGCTACAGCCTTCTCTTTGTCTAAAACCAAATACTATGACTGAAATGTGGATGTCACTCTGTAGTACTTGAGTGGTTTGTAGTATCCTCATCACTGCTTTGTGCTGCGTGGTATATATATTAAACTGCACAATGTCTTGAATCAGTTTATTCTGCTACATTAACTTTCTTTCGCTTCCCAGAGCAAGTTACATACAAGTGAAGAGAGTCTTCTAAGCACTACCAATCTAAGGCTTCTATTTATTAATCCTTACTAAGGCATAAATCTCATTGGCTTCAATGGGAGTTTTGACGAAACAAAGAGCCCCAAGTAGAGGTGGTCAAAGAATTTTGTCGAAACCATTTTTTACAATGAAAAATGGACTTGAAAATTTCCCTCATTAAATGAGACACTGGGGAAAAAAATAGAAGATATTGTAATTGAAAACCAAAATTGTTTACCAAAAATAGTTTTTTGAAAACTGTAAATTTGACAATTTCAGAAAATCATGAGAAAAATGGCATTTTAACCACTTTTATTGCTGAGCTGAATAAGGGCCAGGTAGATACAGAACTGTCATGAGCAAAGCTGACTATAAAAGAAAATCATCATAAAGTCCTAAGGAAGTAAATAAATCATGTAAGATTTATCTATCACTTGTGCTGATGTTGCATTCTAAGCAGATATTTAGAAGTTGGTTGAAGTAAAAGACATGAGTCCTAGCTTATTTCAGTGAAAAAAATAGGTTCCACTAGGAAAAGTGCTTCCTTATAGTTTGCCACTTGGTTGTCCATTATCCTCTAATTGGATCATTCTCCAATGCATCACTTTATGTATACATATTTTTTTCAGGATCTTAATAATTTTATCATGTATTATTTTCATAGTGGTAGCACCTTAAGGCTCAGATCAGGGGTTAGGTCTCAATGTTAGATCCTCCTGTGCATGCTTAGAATGAAAAGATAGACCCTGGCCCAAGAAACTTGCAATTTAAGAATAAGACAAGAGACAGCAGGTGAATACAACAGCCAGGAAATTAGGGAGTGAGAAAGCATAAGATTAGCATACTTCCTCACTTAAGATTAGCATAATAAGCAGTGGTTACAGCCTGGCTCACCAGCTGCCAAGCCATTTAAGTATTGTCCAGGCATAACAGCGGAAAAGAATGCTGACGAGGGATTTGAAGGAGGGGAATGTAGTCTCTCCTCACCCTCAGCCCCCGCATGTTATGAAAAAAAAAGTCATTCTACATCCTCCACTCTCTTCTTCTCCTCTTGTTAGTCTTTAAAGTGCTACATAGTTTTTCCTTTTGTTTTCCCATTAACTTCAGTGAGAGTTTAGATGGACTAAAGCAGTTGTTTTCAAACTTTGGGTTGGGCCTTCAAAGTGGGTCACGATGCTATTTTATTGGGATCACCAGGGCTGGAGTTTAGACATGCTGGAGCCAGCGGCCCATGCCTAAGCCCTGCCTTGTAGGGCCAAAGCCAAAGCCCGAACTTGGTCTTCAGCCAGCTGCTTGGGGACACACCACAGCTGGCACCCTTGCTGCACACTTAGGTAAAGTGGGCGTGTCGATGCAAACAGTCTTTTCCTGAAGTCTTTTCCCTCAGTGCATCACTAGATGTCAGAGGAGAGCTCATTCGAGACACAAAATAAAGAAAAACATCTTTTTTCCCCCCATATGTCTGTTGGCCCACAACATAGGGACATCATTATGTTCTGGATTCGCCCCGCACTGATGTCCATGACAAACCCTCTATTGATGTTAATGGTGCAGGATCAGGCCCAAAGTTTCATGGCTTTCAGAGTTCTTTGGCAAAACTGTGAAGCATATTCTACAGCTTGTCCCCACTTCAATACATGCTAGAGCACTCTGCTGAATTGGGATGGGAGAGCCTCTGTACACTACGAACTCCCACTGATTTTTAGCTCAGTATCTCTCACAGGAAAGACCTTATCCCATATGCTGACATTGCTTTCAGCTTGCAGTAAACATAAACATCTTTCCCCTTTCCCAGTCATTGCCAGAGACTGTCAGCAGCCCGGAAAGCGGCATTTAGACTACTTTCCAAACAGGTACCAATATGGCTAGCTCACACAGGGATAGTTTATTTTCCATTTTAATAGCTCTTTAAACAGGTCCTGCATTTATATACAGCTCCTTTGTTGGAATAAAAATCTTTGTCATAGGCTACCAGACAGCTATAAATAGCCATAGTACGCATTTATGCTCAGGATAATCTCAGGAGAAGGTATTTTTAACTATGCACATTGTTTAGAATAGGAAATTCTTCTAATGCCCACATTTTCCAATCTCTGTGCCATTAACTTTCCCTTACCTCCTGTCTCTTTCTCTCTCTCTCTTTTTCCTTTAAGGTTCAAGGTTACAGCCAATCTGCTCCAGAGACAGACTCAAGTTTATTTGTTTAATAAAATGCTAACTTTGGCCTTTCGCGACTCTATGGGAATTCAGTATATTTCATGGGGCTATCAGAATGTAAACGAGATATCTCGCTATGCTGTCACCACAAATTGGGTAATGAATGAGCACTTTATTCTGTAGCACATGGAACTAATGTGCCTGTTAGAATAACAGTGGTCAATCTATTTTATACTCCCACAGAAAGTATTCGACTTTTTTTGGCAAGCTTATGTGAGTTGCTACTTGTACTAATATTTGAAGTAATACTGGGCAAAAGAAACATCACAATGCAATGTATTTGTAACTTAAAGCAAGGCCCAGTATTCAAGTAGAAATAAATTAATAATCGTAGTTATAAAACGCCATTCACCTCACGGCAGGCCACAGTGCTTTATGAACTGGGGGCCAAATTCACAGCTGGTGCAGTATAATGCACTGGCTCTGCGGGTGCGTGTGGGTTTCCACCCTCTAGGAGATATCCCACAGAAAGGATATGACTTACATTTTTTTTAAAGCACCTAAGTGACTTATAAGCTTAAGCCCCATATTTGGCAATGACTTAAGCACTTAGGAGCCTAAATCAGTAAACCATTTGAAGGCAGGCTCTTTCTTTAGGCTGTTGTTTAACCTTTCCTGGGTTCCTTAACATCCCACCTTTACAGCTTCCTTCAATTTAACTCTGTGCATCCAGGCAGGATACCAAACTGAATAGGAAACAGTCTTACATTTTGTTCATTAAAAGATATACCGGATTTTTCCCAGGGGGTCGCAGGTGGATAGAGAAAGCTGGCGGCCTGTTTGACCTTGTAGGGAGGTAGAATTTGCAGGCAGAGGTCCCTGTCCGCACATGACATGCACCTCATTGTCAACTTTCTAATTGCACACTATTGCCTTGCCTCTACCCTGAGGCTCAACTCTGTCCTGCCCCTTCTCTTAGGCCTCAGCCCCACTCACTCCAAGCCCCCTCCCTAGCCCCCTCCCTCTGTCACTCACTCTCCCCGACCCTCATTCACCTTCACTGGGCTGGGACTGGGAATTGGAATATGAGAGGGGATGAGGCCACCAGCTGGGGATGCAGACTCTGGGGTGGAGCCAGAAATGAGGGGTTCAGAGTGCAGGAGGGGGCTCTGAGGTGGAGCAGGGGGCTGGGATGTGGGACGGTGTGAGGACTCTGGGATCAGAGGTTTGGGATGCAGGAAGAGGCTGTGGTCTGGGGCCAAGAGGATTGGAGTGTGGAGGTTGACTCAGGGCCTCATGGGACAGGTCCCTATAGGATGAGTGAAGGGTTGGTATGCTCTGCAGCTGCCTCTTCTTTGCACTGGGACGCAATAGAGACAGTGACCCCCCTACACACACACACCTGAGATCAGGGTGTGTCATCCCCTCTTCCCTCATCAAGAGTTGTTAAGTTTTGCTTAGCCTCCTCCCCCTTCCAGAATATTTTCACTAGCCACCTCTGGCTAGAGGACAGCGCTGTAGTCTCCTCTAACCACAAATTGACAGAGTTGAAATATCATGAGTGCATGCTTCACCAACCCTCTCCTATTATGCCTCAATCTTGACCTGGAGGCCTCTGTCCTCTGAGATTGCCAGCAAGGGTGCCAGCTGTGGTGTATTGTCCACAAGCTGCTGGCTGGAGACTACCAAGTTATCTCACATTCCTGGTTTGTGGGACTGAGTAAAATGATTTCTTCTGCAGTTTCCCTTGCCTCTCTTATCTGATGAAGCCATAGTTTTATTCATTTTAACATTCTGCTCCTTTTGCTGTTGCCTAGAATGTGACTAGATCAAATTTCCCCCTCTGTCATGAGCATTAGTAACTTTTTATTTTTTATATAAAATTCTTTTCAAAAATAAAATATCTCCCAGATTCCAGTTATATAATATTCAAGGTCACAGCGATCATAATGGAATGCATTTTGCTCTAGGATTGTGTTCATGGAAGTAAAAATGGCACACTGGGAGTTTTCATAGATTTTTTTTTTTCTGTTGGACACACATTTTCGGGAGATTTTAATTCCACATAAAATGCATTTAACTTTGAGACCCACAGTAATACACTGCTTTTTATTTGTAGCCTTCATTTCATTTGTGGGGTACAAGCAAAAGACATGATGGGCCATATGAACCCTTGCACCGGAGACTCTCACACAAAGGATGGGATAGGCTGACTTTACAGTTGTGGAATTTCTCTGATAGTCTTTGTTTGCATGTACAAACCAAGAAAATGACCAAAACCAGCAGATCCTCCAAGATCCACAGAGACCTAGAACCTTTCATGTAGGTGTCCTGTAATTTCCTTCCATTTCACCCTCTGCTGCCATGGCAGTACATAATCCCTCACCACCTGCTTCACTAGGCATCACCCTCCTGGGACTTTCACATCATGAAGGGGATGTTCCTATAGCATGGAAGTAGTCATATACCTGCTAGAAGCTTGTGACATGGATGGGAGGCAGGATGGTCTGAGGAGGTAGAAGGAACAGGTATTTCCTTTCCCAGAACGCAACTGCACAAGGGACAGCCATAATACGAATGTTGCTGGAGGGGAATGCAGAGGGGGGGCCTGGTCTAGAGAGTGCTAATGGCTTTTGGAGGGCACTGATCATATTTGCAGGATTCTGTAGTTAGTTCTAAATTTAATGATCAGGATATCCATCCTCACAGGGAGAAGAGTATTTCAATTAATATTATTATCAATAACATGTTAATTTAGAAGCTTCAGGGGGTAGCCGAGTTAGTCTGTACAGGATAAACTTAAAAAAACAACAAATGGTCTGGTAGCACTTTAAAGACTAATAAAACATGTACAGTAGATGGTATCATGAGCTTTCGTGGGCAGAGCCCAAAACATGTAGATGTCATCATGAGCTTTCTTGGGCACAGCCCACTTCTTCAGAAGAAGTGGACTGCGCCCACGAAAGCTCATGATGCCATCTACATGTTTTGTTAGTCTTTAAAGTGCTACCCAACTGTTTGTTGGTTTTTAATTTTAATTTAGGTCCATTTTAATTATTGTTAAGGCACTCAAGATCCTGGATGGATTTTTTTAGTTGTTATAAATTGAAAAAAATAAATATAATTACAAAGATCTTGTTTTCTGAAGTTGGCAAAGGGTTCTGAAAATTGGTGGCAAAACCTATGCAATCTAAAGTGCACCTAGTTAACTCCCCAGTGCAGTTCTGCTAGCAGCAAAGTGGGAACAAAAGCCTGTCCTGAAAAGATACATGCACAGTGAAGCCCCATAATAGGAGCCATAAGTTTGTGCCAACAGTGGTTAATTTCTAAGGAAATATTAATTTCCTCTTCCTGTTTTTCAAGAATTTTATGTGTAGGAGAAATGTTTCTGTTGCATAAACATTTTAAAATAATGGCTTTAAAGAGTACAATTGAGAGCCTAAATCCAAATGTTTTGTTAGTACTTAAAGAATCTTTGTTCAACTTTTGCTTCCTCTTTGTTTTTTTAATTCTTGATATAGGAGTCTGCAGTTTGGCTGAGGCCACAATCAGTATAGTGCAGATATGGTCAGAAAAACAACTTTGGAATAATATCACCTTCTTATTCAACGCAATCAGCTCCGTGTGTATCTGCTCACTTTGCTAATAACAAGTAGGATTTTTTTATGCTTTTAGTCTTGCAGCGCTAAAATGACCATGGGAGAGTGAGCTGGATTTTATTTTGTCTCTCACATAAACAGCCAAATAGCTAACTTTAGGCTGCGGAAGCTTTCTTACAGATGTGAATGCAAGTGGCAGAAAGAGCACAGCTGAAGTTTTCAGATCCCAGTCTGAGTTTGTAGGGCTGACAACACATTTCTCTGAACTCATAAAAGTGAGTACATATGGCATTGAGCCTCTGGAGGAAGATTAAATATGGAACCATGTGATGTGCTGTTTAGAGTATAAGCACACTTTAAGACGTACTGGGATGCATACATCCTGCTTAAATGCAATGGTGATGGAGGGGCATCAATTACCTGTGTAAACAGACTGACAGATATTGTTAGGTTACAAAAGAACCAAAATGAGTCTAGCATAGCAGGTGCCTCTCCTTGAAATCCCTGCAAGCTCTCTCTCCTCACATTAGGGCTGATTTTAGTCCAAGTGGTAAGAAACTATTGAAGTCAATGACAACTGTGTAAAAGACACCCATTTAAAACTGTGTTAGTAGGAGACTCAGGCTCACTGCTTCTAGTGTTTGAGCTCAAGTGTTTATGTGTGTAGGTGGGAGTGTCATACTCCACTCCTTGCTGTGGCCGCCTCAAAATGGAGCTAAAAGGTGGTGGGGGGAATAGGAACAGCTATTGGATTTCATTCATTTACTTGGATGATGAGGTGGGGATGTTACCCAAAGGAATGCTATGCTGCCAAAAATCATGAAAATGGACGCATACTATTTTGGGGGGTGGGGCATAGCAGTATGTTTGGAGGCTGTCATCACTTTTGGAGATGAATACTAACTTTCAAGCACCCTTTTTGTGGGGGATACGTGCCACTTGGGAGGGCTTAACTGATATGTTTGCCAAAATTGCCTTTCGTTGGCAAACCCTGTTTTCAAAGTGAAGGCAGACCACGAGAGTGTAGAAGTGCTGATGAGAGGCTTTTAAGTGCACACTGTGTTACATCATTGAAAGCTTGCTTGGCACATTAGGTTTTATTGTGAGACAGGAGCCATCCCAATTTAAATAATGGAGTATGTGTGAGATGCAGGGCACATCTGAATTTCCTCTTAAATGACAGGCAGCTCTCTCTACAATCCTGCATCGGGGCACAATCAGGGGGCTTAAAAGATGTTTAGAGTCACTGGATTATAGATGCATTAAAGGGTTAGGGCCAAATACTTTGAAAAGACCCCCTTGCAGAGGCAAAAAAAAAAAGTGGAGAACTAAATAAATGAAAATGGGTAAGTCCGTTAGTTTTCAGGCAAGAAGTTTCTGACCGATCATTCTCCTGAGGGATGTGGTAGTGTTTCCATGTCTGTTTCCAGGACTTCCGTGGAGGCTGTAAGAGGCCAGGGTTCATGGACTTCTAATCCCTGATATCTCTGGAGAAAAGCTGTGGCTCTTGGCCCATCTATGTGAACAGGTTGCCCTATATGTCATTGCCACAGTACTGCAGCAGCTGCAATAAATAAGTCTACAGCTGTGACTCACTCATTGTATGGGGTTCCTAGCCATCCCTTCCTGCTGCTTGCATATGTATGGTGTGACCATGTAACAGAGTACTTTGATGTAATGCACAGGTACAAGGGGCTGAGTTAAGGACGGTATGGAAACCTGACTTCTGTGTAATACAAATTTCACCTTGACATAACATTTCAGTAAGGTAGCTTTTCCCACTTGCTGAACAGTATATATCATGATCCAGACTTTCATAGATGGACGGATGTGTAGTTACATCTGTTAGATTTCCACACAGTAAGGGTACGTCTACACTAGCTCGTTAGTTCGAGCTAGGTAGGGTAATGAGGGCAAGCGGAGTTGCAAATGGTCATGGAATGAGGAGTAACGGTAGTTCAAATTAGGATCTTTAATTCGAACTACCTACTCCGTACCGCGTGTAGCCGCGGGCACGGAGTTCGGACTAAGGGGGATTTAAAAATGGCGGCGCCCGGGAACATGCAAATGAAGCCCGGGATATTTAAATCCCAGGCTTCATTTGCAACTCCGCTTGCCCTCATTACCCTACCTAGCTCGAAATAACGAGCTAGTGTAGACATACCCTAAGATACCATAGTGGTATGTGCGAATACTAAAATTGCAGGCAATGCCTGATTTGTATATAACCCTTCTGATATTTGCACATACATGTTATACACATAATTGGAAGTGAACATCTTTGAAAAAACTGTTCCTGTATCTTCCCCTAATCATTCATTTTGTTAGCCAGTCTAGCAAATACCACTGTCCTGGTTTTTATGGCAGACACAGAAGATTTTTCATTGCTTAAAATAATTCTTTCTGATTTAAGTTTATGAAAGTTTTCAAAAGTGACTAACTCCCATTAACAACAACAAAAAAAACCCCAAACAAAACAAAACAAAAAGGCATCAAGGGTACGGCACTGGACTGGGACATCTAGGTTCAATTCCTGGCTGTGCCACTGTATTGTTGCAGGGCTTTGGGCAACTCATTCCCCACTCTATATGTCAGTTTGTCCATGTGTAAAATGGGGATAGAAATTCTGACCTCATTTTAAAGCACTTTGAGATCTACGGAAGGCAAGTATTGTAAACGAGTATTATCATTACTATCCACGACTTAGGCACATTCGAAAAGTTTACTCTGTCACAATTTTCAAAAGCCTAATTTGGAAGTGGGTGAAGGACACAAGGAAGAAGTGCATGCAGATGTATGTTGTGAGTTGGACATGCAACATAATGCTGTAGACACACAGAGCTGTCTTGTGATTACTTTATTCTATTCAATAATTTATACTATTCCTGTCACCATGGCATCTGGGCACATCACAGATAGAAACAACAATTAGCATTCAGGCCTTGAATATGCCATTTAGGTTTAGTCCATATTAAAGGGAAGTGTGGAGCCTCACAACTTTAGGAAGAGTTCAAGGAGGCCTCCCACAGTTCCACAGAAGCTAAAAACTCACTGCTGCATCCTGGAGTCTATTTTACTGTACTGCTCCTGCCAGAAAACTCCTCTGGCTTGTGTCTGCAGGGTGAGATGGAAAGGATGTACCCATGTGGCCCTGACTTCCTTCCCCATCCTCTTTGGGACACCATGCCTCCCTGAGGGAGGAGGCATAGATCAGCCCCAGTGCTATGCAGTGTATGGAGCTGAGATTCTGCCTGATCGTGATATGGAGAATGGAAGGTTCCTCACACCCTCCCCTGCAACTGCCTGTTCACAGAAAACTAACAAAAGTTCGAACTCAGGAAATGCCTTTGTGTGTAATGTTTGCCAGCTGTGGTTTCTGGTATTTTGATGGGTGAGTTCCTTCCTTATGTGGCCATCTTGATAAGAAAATGCCCCCAAGCCAGACCCAATTCATCCAAGGATCATTGTCGTAGTCTCTCTTTTTGATTAAATGGAAACTTATATTTATAGATCACTGTACTTGTTACAGCTTCTCCAATCTGAGTTTCATTTAACCTCTTAGACCTTGTAGTGTGGAGCGGAGGCACCACTTGACAATTAAGGAGGCAGCTATCTTCCTGTGGCTCCTTAGAGACTAACAACAATATATAGAATCATGAGCTTTCATGGGTAAAACCCACTTCATCAGATGAATTCACTGCTGAAGTGGGTTTTACCCTTGAAAGCTCATGAGTCTATGTATTGTTGATGGTATCACGAGCTTTCGTGGGCACAGCCCACTTCTTCAGATGACTCCAGTCATCTGAAGAAGTGGGCTGTGCCCACGAAAGCTCGTGATACCATCTACAGGTTTTGTTAGTCTATAAAGTGCTACCAGACCATTTGTTGTTTTTTTTCTCTAACAGACTAACTCAGCTACCCCCTGAAGCTACTATGTATTGTTGTTAGTCTCTAAGGTGCCATAGGACTACTCATTTTTAAAGTTACAGACTAACAAAGCTACCCCTCAGACCTTTTTTCCCAATTTAAAAATGTCTGAATTTCAACATCCCCTGGCCTTCCCCCCAGAAATTACACCCATCATACCTCATCATTGGTTAAACTTGGGAAGCTTTTGGAGAATAAAAATTATAATAGCAGTGTTAAGCTTATGCTGTGCCAAAAATGTTGTCCATTTTGATTTTTTTCAATGATAAAAAATGTAATTAAAAAAAATCCCTATGTTCTGGGACTGACACTATGCATATTTTTCCTTGCAAGCAAGAATGGAGGAAAAAATACACAGAATAGATTACTGGATTACTTGGGAGCTACAGTTTCTAAGGGCTTCATTCAGAGGTATTGGAACAAGTTTTTAGTGGGAATGCTGAAACAAATCCATGAACGCTGTATATGATGGAAACTTTGTCTTTGGCTGTTATTACTGTTTCACCCCGGCACTCCTAGTTCCAGCACCCTGGATTCTGTTTTTTGAAAATGTATGACTTAGGACCCAGGATCAGGAGCCTGTCCATCCTTCATCACCTCTTATTTCTCGGGAGGCCTACTGAGGGTAAGGTGTAAGGGAGCATGTTATGCCTTGACGATGCCAGGTGTAGCCTCTGGTCACACCAACTAGGCTCCATGTAGCCTCTCCGCACCTGTCTGTGCTGTGCAAGGCAAGGCAGGGTTGAAAAGAGAGCCCAATATAATTGTGTGAATCATTTCCCTTCAGAATGCTAGAAACAGGATTGCTAAGCTACTCGCCAAATCTATTTATGTTTGATTATGTAGCCTTAACCTTGTGCACATTCCATGAGTATTGGCATCTTGGATGTTTTAATTAACATATCAGAACTATGTAACTTGGCTTCCTTTTTCCCTTTTTAATACATTCAGGAATCCCAAAGAATCTTGGTCCATTTCATAGTTCTTGAAAGGCTTTCATTTAGAAACGAGTAGTCCTGTGGCACCTTAGAGACTAACAAAAACATATAGAATCATGAGCTTTCATTGGTAAAACACACTTCATCAGATGAGGTGGACTGGAAATGCTTTTCAAATTGTTTTTAAAGTTACAGCGTAACTCGGAGACATCCCTGAGACTGTTTAGATAGCACTTCTTCACCCTTCAGGGTCTGTAATGGTCTTTTCAAGTGCTTCAACATCAAAAAGAAAACTAGCTTTTATCACAGGATATCCCTCCAAAATGTTGGTTGGGTAACATATGGCAAGCCATAAGAGATTCATTGTAATAAATCTCCATCTTTCCATTTTGTTTTTAGACATTTTAGCTTACCATAAGAAGAGTATTGAGTTTTCCACTATTAACCACATAGGGTTATAAGGTCAAGTCCTAAGGTCCTTGCTCAGAATTAAACTTGGGTTGTGGGCATTGTTGTAATAAAAATTAGTGAATATTAAAGGTGGCAAACATATTTGCAAAAATGCAAACATATTTTTGTAAAAAAGTTTGAAATGTCAAAGTTGTGTTTGTTTAGATGTGTTTGAAACAGCCATTTTTTTTAAAGAAAATGTTTGTAATTTTGTTTCCAAAAATTTAATTAAGATGGTTGTGGAAATTTCCAAAATCTGGGTTATCAAAATGGTTATTGAAATTTGATTTTCACTAAATGAAAATTTTCAATAACCATTTAAATAATGTTTTTGACAATATTTGTTCCAAAGGTTTTCAAAACTATCAATAAAACAGGACATATTTTCAGAAACACAAAAATTTAAATGACAATTTTTGTGAACATTTTCACATTAAAACCCCACCTTTCTGATGGAAAAACTATTTGGAAAATTTCCACCAGCTGTAATTTAATTTAAACTCCAGGTTTCAAAGTGTATCCAGGCATCTACACAATACTAAAACTGACTCCTTAACACAGACAACTGCTGATTGGCTGGATCAAATTAAGTGGCTTTCAGTTGCTCTAAAATTACTAGTAGAAGGGGAAGGGAGGGCTTATGTGGAGATAAAACATTCCCAAAAGGGAGCTCCATTTACTGATGAACTTCTTTGTTTGTGCCTTAACATTTCAGACACTTAACATGAAAGCAAAATAGGCCTAATATAATAACACAATCATGTACAGTAATGCAGATTGCTGCATGTTCTTCCAACAATCTCCTCTCTTCTTGCTGAGGATCCTGCCCACTGACACTCATGAATTTGAAGTACCTAGTGGTGGGAGAGCAAAAACTAATTCCTATACCCAGCAACAGCATGCCTCAAATAATAAACTGTAAGGACTACTTCCCACCCAATTGTTACTGAATCAGAGTGGAATTCAGGTACTACAGCAATGAAATCCATATAAGTAACTGGATAGAGAAACCTAAACAAACAGCAAAAGAGAGAGAGAAATACTTACAATTATAAATTGTCTCTTTATAAATAGGGTAACCTCCCAGATCAATGCATCTGTATACTACATTCATTATCATTTTAATTTTCCTCTTTGATGACCCTGTCCTTAGGAAAAATGTGCCTGTCCTTAGGAAAAATGACTGCTTTTGAAGAGGTTTCAATGCAGATCACACTGTTTAAATGCTACAGGGTATCAGCTGATTGCCTGTAGGGGTCAGGAAGGAATTTTTCCTGTTTTATAGAGCTGTGCACAATTAGCCAGTTGCATTATGGTTTTGTCATTTTGTTCCCCCTTCCCCTTCTTTCTGTGAAACATCAGGCATAAACCACTGCTGGAGGCAGGAACCCAGACTTGGTGGAGTGCTGATCTGGTCTGGTATGACAAATCCTGTGGAAGTGTTCAGTTACAGGTGAACTACTCTCTAGTCCAGCAACATCCTACATGATTTTAGTTAGTTGGATGTCCACTTATCCTGCGTGTGGCCAAGTTTCCTGCGGGGCCATTAAGTTTGTTTACAGCCAGCAGTCCTGGCTCTCATTGTTCTGTGCTGTTATTTAGCTCTAATTTACACTTAACTATTTTCCAAGAGCCCAGTAAGCAATGGAAGTGTTGGTAATGCTGCTAGACAATATTGACCTCCCATGGTTCAGCAAATTCTCTGGTCTGGCACCAGTCAGATCCTGAGGATGCTGGACCCGTATTACTTTAACCCTTAGTGGCCTGTAATTAGGAATTCCCAGTGGTTAACAACACTGTTGACAAGACTGGGAGCTTTTGTGCTGAGGCCCATTGAGAGAACTCCAGAGAAAGCAAAAACCAGAGAGACTTTAAAAATAAGAACTTTATCTTCTCTTTCAAATATCCTTGAAAGTTTAATTCCTTTAGTGCTGTTTAATTTTCCATGGATTTTACCTAGCACCTGGAAACATTTGCTGGGCTGGGAGACTGGGAAATTTAAACAGTCTGGGTTGGGAGGGCTGACAAGCTTGCTGGACAGATTCAAGGGCTGGTAAGGGAGCAGATGTGTGACAAAGATCAGGATGCTGGGGGAATTGCTGGGAGAAATGAGACAATGGAGACTGGTAAGATGCTCTCTTATACAATGTTCTAAAATGGATTTGAGTGGAACTGAAGGTAAAACTAACCCCTAATTTCCAAAGTATTTTACCTGGGTTTAGTTGTATGACTTTTGTCAAACTCAGTGAATATCAGATTGATTCAACAGCAGGCCCTAGTTAGAAAACCTGCAGTGGGAGGATATAAATGTTGAGCAGAACAGCTCCTCTTCATTATTGTACATTTCTACAGGAAACAAACGTACAGCAGAAAACCTAAACGAACCAAAACTACAACAACCAAACAAGCAAAAGCCCCACATGTATCAACTATTCTAACCAAAATCACCTCACTCTGTTCTCTTTTGGAATGTTTTCCATTGACTGCTGGTTTCTGAAGGAAAGAAACGAGAAGAATCCTCTCCTGTCTTCAATTAAAGTTGTTAACAGTTAACAGAGTGCTTCAGTATGTGTAGTGTGCCTTAATTAAATCAAAGGAGACATGATTTGGACAAGATTTTTTTTTCACTTTGAAAGTTATTAAATAATCTGACAGTATTTGCTCATTGCAAGTTCCTGGGAGCATCCAATTAGATTGTAATCATGTGCAGCTAGTGAAATAATGCTCATTCTAAAAGATGATCATGGAATGGAATATTAAAAACGCTCCAGGCATTCTGGGACTGAGTTGATCATTAACCTAAGTGACACTGGATTGTGCCCCTTAGACTCCAAATTTGACACATATTTAAGCTGAGTGCAATCTACTATATATTTGAAAGAGTGAGTCTGTCTGTCTGTCTGTTCAAGATCGCCTCCTAAAGGGGGGGCGGCAAGTATTTCCAGGCTAGATCTAACCCACCAAGCCGTTCTATCTAGCCTGTGGCCCAGTAGGAGCCTTGGGCAGGCTCCCTGCCTGTCTTGCCCCTACACATTGCTCAGAGAAGCTGGTTGCAGGCAAGGGCGCCTTTTTGGGAGAGTGTGTGGTGGCGGCTGCAGCAGCCATGTGTATCGGGACATAGCTTGCCTTTCTCCCCATTCCCCTGATGATAAGGGAGCAAGGGGAAAGTACTTGGATTCTGTGAATTGCTCCTCTGCCCCCTCCCTTCATTAGCCAGGAGTGAGAGGCACGCATGGAATCCAAGTACTTTCCCCTCTCTCCCTTATCACCAGGGCGTCATGTGTCTTTCTGAATGTTGCCATGAATGCAGGAGGGGGAAAGAAGAAGCTTTACATGCTGCCCTGTCCCCCCAACCCCCATCTTGCAGCTCCCATTGTCCAGGAACCAGCCAATGGGAGCTGCCTGCCAGCCAAAGGGCATGCTGCGTACAAAGTACATTCCCCTATCCCCGGGGCTTGCAGCACATGGCCCCTGCAACTGGCTGCTCTGAGAGGCATGTGGCAGCAGGGCAGGTAGGGAGCCTGCCTGAGGGACTTGCTGGACTGCTGGCCAGGAGCTGCCTAGGTAAGCACCGTCCAGCCACATTGTGCCTGTGGCACTGCAGCCCCTCCCCTCCCCACAACCCTTTGCCCCCCTCCTGAATCCCTACCCCAAATAACCCAAACCCTCTGAACTTTTGCTCCTTTACCCATACCCCCCCTCCCAGACCCTGCACCCCAATCCCTTGCCTCAGATCACAACCTCTCCTGCCCTGGATCACAACCCAAACCCCTGTATTCCCTCCTGCACCCCTATACCAAAGTCACAACTTCCTTTCAGACCCTGAGCCCCCTTCTACATCTCTCCTCCAGATCAGAATACTCTCCTGTACCCATTCCCCCTCCCAGATCCTGCACCTCAATCCTCTGCCCCAATCTCCTCCTTCACCCAAACTCCCTCCCATATCCCACAACCTCTTCTGCACCCTAGTGCCCTACCCAGAGTTCCCTTCTGCACCCAACCTCCATCCCAGATCTTGCACCTCCTCCATTAATATCATGGAAGAGTGCGGCCCTTGATCACTTACCAAATTCTTGGAGTAGCCTCCCATTAAAAATTATTACTCCTGTCCTAAACAGAAAAAGCTAGGACACCTAATTTAGTATACAGCTTCCTCTTAACATAACTTACAGCAAGATAAGAGTTTGGTTATGTCAGGAAAATGGGATGTGCCTGGAATAGGATTGGTTCTCATAAAACCATACAGAAATGAGACCGAAGCACCAAGCAGCTGAAAGCAACTGGCTGTGGACATGTTCCCCATCCCATCCGGGACTGCCCCAGCTCTGAGCCTCTCACCCCCTAGATGCCCTTTAGTGAGGATGGAGGGGGAACTGGTGCCCTCCCCCCCAGTTCATACGGAGAACATTGCTTGTTGTTCCCCTTTATCAGGAAGTGAGGGAAAAGTGCACAGTTTGCAGCATTTCTCACTCTGGCTGGGGAGTGCAGGGGACAGATGAAGCTGGACCTGCCCCAGCCAGGGGGTCATGCAAACCTCCCCCAGCTGTGCCCACTGGAGCTGCAGCAGCCATTGAAAGGCGCTTCTCACCTGATCTCAAGCTGTTGAGATGAGAGTGGGGGATAGTCCTCTATCCCTAGGATAGCCTGCATACTGAACCTTCATCTCCAGTGCCACCCCAGAGCAATGATTTCAATGAAGCGTGCACATTTTCATTTTTTCCCCCAAGAAACCCCTTGACAATGAATTGAGTTAAGGACCCGAGCAGTGCCCAGTAGTAGTATAAATAAAAGTTCCAGCTGTGTGTGTCTTCCCTGCATCAGGATTATGAGTATCCCAGAGTTGTTCAGATTGGATCTTTTTTTTGGGGAGGGGGTTATTTGCTATAAAGATGGGGGGGGGGCAAATCCTTAGATGGTTTAAGTTGTCAGAAATTCCATTGATTTCACCAGAGCCATTGACCTTTTCTGACGTATGATAGATTATGCCAGCTGAGGTTCTGTTCCCAGGTTCTTTGCAAAATATGGATCTGTGTCTAGGTTCAGATTTGATCCATCCCAAAAATTCATATTTATTAGGATTGGAGATTTTGGTTCAAAATCATCTCCATAATTTATCATAGTAGAAATTGTGCTTCTTATTCCAAATGTGGGTCTCTCTCTCTGTCTCTGTCACTGTTTAAATCTGGTATTCCAGCTGTGAATCCTTGTTTAATCAAAAAGGAAACAGAGCATTCAGAGTAAAACTTCAAACATAATGTTATCAATGGCATTTCTTCCCCGCCTCCCTCCAATGGAGTTTTTATCTCCTTTGGACATCAAGAGGTGAAAAGCACGTCCCAAAAACAAGAACCAAACTTTTTTTTTTCTTTTGGTTCATAACATTAAAAAAAAATGGAAAATTCTGAGAAAAATTTCAAATGAAGATTTTTTTTCTTTGGAAATTTTTCATGGCAAATGAGTAACATTTTTAGCCTCTCTAATTTTGGCTAGTTGCTCAGCACAGAAAACACTTGAGAGTTCACACACTCAGTTGGCTGCTGCAACCAGGAAAACTGTCACCTACATGATATATGTGCAAAACTAATATATTTTGCTTTGTGGGAACTTCACTGGAAAATAGACAGGTTTTCTATAAAAACAAACTCTTCTATTTAGTCTGGAGCTGTCCCCATATGCCTGTTTAATGTGTACTTAGACTGGAACAATGATGAACACCCCAGTTATTGATGCCCACTATCTTATACCAAGGGTGAAATTTCTCTTGTCTACTGTAAAATTTCTTCCATGCTCTTTGTAAGGGGGATGAAGGGGGATTCTTTCAGTTGGAGGAAAGGAAGGGGGGGGGCCCACTCAAAAATTCAACTTGCTGTATGCTTACTAACACACACTGGCAAAACACCTGGGCTGTGTCTAGACTGGTGCGATCTTGCGCCAGAGCTATGCAAATGAGGCTCAGCGTTGGAATATCGCCAAGCCTCATTTGCATAGCTAATGAGCCGCCATTTTCGCGGAAGCGGCTCTTGCGCAAGGCGGGGCTGTCTACACTGCCCCTTCTTGCACAAGAAAATGTTTGCGCAGCCGTTATGCCTGAAAATAATCAGCATAACGGCTTTGCGCAGAGGAGTGCTTTGCGCAAGAAGGGCAGTGTAGACAGCCCCGCCTTGCGCAAGAGCCGCTTCCGCGAAAATGGCGGCTCATTAGCTATGCAAATGAGGCTCGGCGATATTCCAACGCTGAGCCTCATTTGCATAGCTCTGGCGCAAGATCGCGCCAGTCTAGACACAGCCCTGGGATATTCATGCCAATGTTAATTTTGAACTCTTTGAAATGCATAATACTTGGTCTTCCTTCTGATTACATATAATTATTTGCCCCTTCCCAGTAAGCCTCATCCATATATGTCTGGGGTAGGAACAATCTGGCCTTCGTATATTTTGTCTGAGTTCAAATTTTGTAAGCACTTTAGGATTTGGGTCACTGACTCCAATGAAGATTTTACCTGAAAACACTGCATAAAACTGATGATGGGCTTCCAGGTATTTATTTTGACAGTGTCACTTTATTAGTGTGAAATCACAATCTTAGAGTTGACTAAGCTACAGTGGTACTTCTCTGGAGTGGAGGGGGAAGCATACTGTATTATCCATTTCAAATTACCAGAAAATAGCGGCAGCATTGCTGTAATGCTAGTGAGGTTTTTTGTTTGTTTTGTTTTAACCAATAAAAATGTGAGAGAGAAAGACAATAAAAGATTTAAGTCAGGAATGGGAAACCTTTTTTGAGTTGAGGGCCTCTGACCCACAGAAAAATCATTTGGGGGCTGGGGACTACAGGGAGGCAGCAGCGGGGCTGGAGTGCCAGTGTGGGCTTCCTAATCCTGGGAAGGCCATAAGCCTTGGGGGCCAGATCCAGGCAACCCAGGGTCTGCATCCGGCTCCCGGGCCTTAGGAGCTCCACCCCTGATTTAGGTGGAAATAATCTTCATTGCTGTCACACTTACAAAATACTACGTTCTTTTATTTCTGGATTATGCATTACTTCATAAGTAATGACTAGAGAACTCACACACTGATAAATATGTTTTTCTAATCAAGCTTAGATGTACAGTGGAAGTTCCTGTCTATGCAAAAGGCAGACTAACATTAACTTCTCAGAAACTGAGGACAGATACCTATGGTGAAATTCATGTTTGTGCAGAAGACCCGTCTGTAGCCTGTGCATGACTTCAGTCCCACTTGAGCCCTGAAAATAGATCTTAAATGATGTATTGGCCTCATATGGGGCCTCTTCACCTGAGTGAAGTTTATCCCAAGAAGCTCCATTTTTAAGGGGTTCATCCTAGATTCTGAATTTTCAGGTGTGGCTTTGGGCAGTTGGTTCCATTTGTCCATTGAGTAATTAAATATCTAGCTACATAATGTGTGCATGTAAATAATGTTTGCTTGCACAGATTCTATTATTTGCATATGTAAATGTCTGCGTATGCAAATTGTATGTGCAAAACTGAGCCATAGTCTAATATTTGACCAGAGTCCATGGAATTCAATAAAAGGCTATTTTTTTAATTGATCGGTGTCACTGCAGACATTAAGAATGTATATGTGGAACACTGATGTTGTTTCCAGTGCTCCAAGGAGATAAGGCTAGAAGTAATGTTAAAAAAAAGAACATATGGGCTTGCTGCCTGGAGTCATTTTCCATCACTAAATTCTATTAGACTGCAGAATAGTTATCTTGAGGAAGTTGTGCACACCGATATATTACATATGGGTCAAACAGGGGTGGCCTAATATTCCCAGAATCGCTCATCAGTGAAACATTGGCACCCCAGGTTCCATAAGATCTTACAAGAGGGTTGACTGAGACCTTTTTCCTTCTGAGGTGGATAAATTGAGTTCTATGCAATTAATTATGTTAGGGTCTTTCAGCTGAGACCTTTAAAACTGAGCTCTTATCTGCTCTGTGAATTCATGAAAAATGTTATGCCATCTTTCATTTTTTCTGGGGAATGAACAGTTTAAAAGTATTCTTCAAACAAGAAGTGGCTGTTAATGTCATTTCCGTAGATTTTAACAACAAACTCATTTTTTTTCTTACAAAATGCCACTTGCTTTTAAAGGGGCTTTACAAATACTTGCAATTTTTTCTGAGCAGTGGCACACAAGAAGGAAGAAGGCGTAATTAGGTATTCAGTATCTCTGAAGCATTTCAGCTGCGTTTCTAAAAGCTGTTCCCATTCCCTTTTCAAAGTTGCCTAATACTGGAAAAGGAATATCAAGCTACTTGAAACAGTAAACAAAAATCTAAAATCATAGAATCAGAATATTAGGACTGGAAGAAACCTAGGAAGGTCATCAAGTCCAGTCCCCTGTCCTTATGACAGGACCAAGCTCCATCTAGATAATCCCTGACAGATGTTTATCTAAACTGCTCTTAAATATCTCCAGTGATGGAGATTCCACAACTTCCCTAGGCAATTTATTCCAGTGCTTAACCACCCTGACAGTACGGAAGTTTTTTCTAATGTCCAACCTAAACCTTTCTTGCTGCAATTTAAACCCATTGCTTCTTATCCTATCATCAGAGGTTAAGGAGAATAATTTTTCTCCTTCTTCTTGTAATACTCTTTTAGGTACTTGAAAGCTGCTGTCATGTGCCCTCTCAGTCTTCTCTTTTCTAAACTAAACAAACCCAGTCCTTTCGGTCTTTCCTAATAGGATGTATTTTCTAGACCTTTAGTCATGTTCGTTGCTCTTCTCTGGACCTTCTCCAATTTCTCCACATCTTTCTGATGTCCAAGTAACAGAGCAGAGCTAACTGGCAGCATGATGGCTGGTGAAATTCAGTATGGAGGAATGCAAGGTCATGCACATTGAAAGGTTTGATTTGAACTTCTGATACTCATTGTTTGGGTTCTGAATTAACTGTAACCTCTCTGGAAAAAAGATCTGGGTGACAGTCTGATCACCTCATGGTAAACTTCCGCTTACCATGCAGGAAAGACAAGAAACCAACCACACCAAAATGTTAGGTGGTTCTTCAAGTGGCCTATGCCCTTTCCCACTCTTGGGAAGCACCAACAGTGAAGCTTAGTCTGGTAGAGCCTTTTCCTGCCCGTGTCTTTTGGAGCGCACTCATGCCACCTCCTACCTCACTCCTCACAGCTTCAAGTGTTCCAAGGGAGCAAGGGATTGTTCTAAACTGTGTAAGGGAGGGATGGTTTCTCAGTTTCTTTCAACTAGCCAGGAATCTCCCTGAGTCATTTAGGGTATGTCTAGACTACATGGCTCCGTCGACGGAGCCATGTAGATGAGTTTACTAGACATAGGGAAATGAAGCGGTGATTTAAATTTGGCGATTTAAAGACTCACCCCACCACCTTTCAAGCAGAATGCAATGGCTGTTCTGCATAAAAAACACCACACGCTTAAAACAGCAGAGGGAATCTTAGGGAAGTTAGAATATACTTACCTGATTTGAAATTTGATCAGCATGCCCATTACTACCTCTACCCTTGTGAAAAATGTGGGGCATATTTTAATAAATACAGGTAGTTAAAATGTCAACCTTTTGTCCCATTTGAAGGACAGCACCTACACTAGCATTATTCTGGGAGCACTGGTTCAGTTCTTTACTGAAAGGTAAGAGTGCCACCTACTGAATCAACCTCACTGCTTCTTGAAGCACTATAAATTCTCCCTGGAGGCAACTCATCCAAGTATTAACCACCCCAGCTCTGTCATTTATGAGATTTGACAAGCTCACAGCCTGGGGTAGGACAGCTGCAAGATCACACAGTAAGTTGTTGCAACATGTTCACGCACTGTGTGCTGTGCTAGCTTGCAGGGTTACAAGAAGCAAGCATATGAAATTATAGTAAATGATGGTATCTACATTTATGTGACTTGATTTGCATTTATATTCTGTAAGTCATTCACTGGTTAAAGGGCCAGGATGATGAGTAGAGTCTGGTAGGTTAGATCCCAATGCAGTCCCATGTTTACTTTGCTCATCACTAATTGAGAATGTGGTGATGAAATCTTGACTTCAGCTGGGGAGCTGTGGCTGCTCCACACTTCTCAGGTTTGTCCCAGATAATACAGAACTGCGTGGGAACCAGCCTCTGGCCTCTTCAGCTATCTGATCCCCAATGATCCTTTAGTATTTAGACTGGATATAGGTGCTAACTCTTATGTACAGTGATTTGTGATCACCAGGGAAGCTAATTAACATGAGTGTCATTTCATAGTCAGTTACATGTATTCTTCCCATACATAAGCTGGGTCAGCTGGAAGCACGGATTTGTTCATAAACACCTTTGCAGTATATATCTAATTGCAAACCCTTAGTTATCAGACAAAGCTGCTAAAACACAAGCACTCCTTGTGACAATCCTAGGGAAGGCTAGCATTTGTTTATCAGTTACCTCACTCTACAGCAGCTGAGAAACCTGTAGGAAATTATTACTGTATGTATTAGCCCCAGGCGTCACAAAGGGACTCTATTAGAGAGAATACAGTAAAAAAAAAATCTGAGATCATATGATCATAGTGCAGAGGGACCTAGAGGGTGGTGGATACTGGACAGATAATGAGGCTCGTAATGGGCAAATTCAGGCAGTTGTCATAATGCTAAGGGGCTGACCAAATGGTTAGCCTGTTGGCTGGAAAAAGCATCCAACAAGCCTCACGTGCCTGAAGGGATAATGACTTTTTTACTATCTCATTCCACGCCCTGATCATCCGTCCATTTGCTCACTGAAGCTGGCAGCTGCTTGCACTGACTCATCCATTACAGACATGATCAGCAGATCATACTGCAGGCAGAACTTGTCAAGTCTCTCCAAGTGAGTTCCCAAATTTACTGTGATAATTGTATAACTTTTAGCGCCTCGGTTTAATGTAGGAAATGTGGGATTGCAATGTAGGAGAGAGAGCCAGAGACAGAATAGGTTGTAGCATGATCCAGAGTCGGTTGAGATGACAGTAAATATTGGATGTGTAAAAAGTTTTTGTTCTTTTTACTGGATAGCACTTTGCTGTAAAAATATCCTGTTGGGCCTGTTTCCCGTGTTAATTGCATCTCTACCTAGCATTGATCTCATATGTAGAGCTTAAATCACTTTGCTTGGAGGCAGTGGGATACAGCAGAATATTTCTCTGGACAGTTTATTGATTAAAGTTCTGTGGCAAATGAGACGTTTGCAGAAGTCACATTTTATGTGAAAGCTGATCGTTGCCTAATCCTCTGAGTAAATAGCAGAGCCCTCATGGCACAGTCTGTCCCAAGGACGGGAAGGGGAGTGAAGAAAATCAATTAGATGATAGGATATTGCCAAAGAAATTGTCCGAATAACATTTCCCAGAATTTTGTTTGTCCTGTATTGTGTCTTGTCTTAGCTGAATTGTAAGGGGCCAGAAATGTGTCTCTACTGATGTCTGGAAAGTCCTGTGAATTAGTGCTCTGTAAATGTTTTGTTTGTCACAATATGAGACTAAGGTTTTCAAAAGTGAGCAGTGGCTTTGGGTGCCTCATTTTTTGAAGTGCCCAACTGCATAATTTTCAGAGGGTTAGGTGCTTGGTTCATTTTGGAAACCAAGCCCTTTTAGCTGTATCAAGTCAGGCATGCAAAATCCCTAGTCATTTTTGAAACTCTTGGTCAAACCTAATTATAAGCCAGATCCTGTGGGTGGAAGGTGGCCACTTTGTGCTGCCGCCTCGATATAATCTAGCCATAGAACCAAACTAGCCAGCCTTGTGAGGATTTGCCTCCCCACCCCCCATCAATGGCACAGAGCCGATATACGAGCCTTCCTCTTGGTCAGGTAAGGGAAGTGGGTAGACTGCGCCTATGCTGCATTTTTTTGCATCCTTAGGAGCCTGTGTAAATATGAGAAAACCCCAGGTCTTGTTTCGCACAGTGGGGAATTAATTGTCCCTGCATACAGAGACCCTGCACTGGAGAATGCAGAGATAAGCTTTGCGGCATTTTCCTGACCTGCACAGTGTGCGGTTCAGCTGGACATTAAGATATAGCCCACACTGTCTGAAAACCAGAGAAAATGCCTGAGAGATGAGTTTTTCCTGCCCCTCGGGGAAAAAATCAGCAGCTTTATGCCCTTATGCATCCCTGAAACCTTAATACTAGCCCCTTTGGTTTTAATTTCCTTTTTGTTATTGATGACCATTGTATAAGGATAGGGCCTGGTTCTTTCCACAGCAGAGTTCCTTAAACAGTGTATGGTAGGTTATTGTGTTTTGAGATTTCAGAATTCTTTTCCAAGTTTCTTGGTAGAGATACAGACTGACAACCAGAAGCAGTTTTCCTGACAAGCAGCAGCATTTTGATTTTCATGAGAAATTTTTTATGAACTAAAAGTTGTGGCCGATGGCCACCGTGTTAAGGTGATTTGTTCTGTCCACAAAACATCGTCATGACCTCAAGTTCACAGTGAGGAAGACACCTTTACCCTTAGCTACAAAATACCAAGTCTATTCCAAAGCACTCTTTTGTGTCCTCAGGCTAAAATTCCACCCTTTCAAAGGCTGAGACTCAATGAGGTCCCTCCAGGTCCTCGTACTTTGCCAATACATCCCAGAATGCTGGGGAATAAAAGGAATATGAAAAAATGTATAACTTTGACCAGTGGAAGCCAAGTAGGGGAGGCAAGGGAAGCTTTGCCTTCTCTGTTTTGAATTCGATACAATATGATCTTTTGCTTGCACGTTCACTGAGATGGTGCCTTTACATGTTGGTTTCACTACCTACACAGCACACCTGTAATATGCAGAAAAATAGACATATTTTTAGTGTGTTATTGACATCATATCAGTTAAAAAGTTTCAATCAAAATTTGTAGGTTTTGTATCTGAAAATGTCCAGCTTTCAACTTTTTGCCAGTCTCAAAATATTCAGTGGACACCTGGTACCTCCTGCCCACATTACAACCAGCCCTACACTGATCCAATGGATTGGGCTTGTGGCCATATAGATAATAGCATCAGCTAAGCCACCTTTTTCCTTTTTCTTCCATATGGACAGGAAAGGATCAAGGATTTGGTTCCTGTGTAGGATGGTGGGGCCTTGCTGCAGTGAGGATTTATGTTCCCTCATTTCTGTATTGTCCTGAAGCAGCCTATAGTGCTGACTTCACTTCTGGTATCATTAATAATCTTTATATCATAGAATCATAGAACATTAGAACTGGAAGGGACCTCGAGAGGTCATCGAGTCCAATCCCCTGCCTTCACGGCAAGACCCTGTACCATCTAGACCATCTCTGATAGATGTTTATCTAACCTGCTCTTAAATATCTCCGGAGATGGAGAGTCCATAACCTCCCTAGGCAACTTATTCCAGTGTTTAACCACCCTGACAGTTAGGAAGCTTTTCCTAATGTCCAACCTAAACCTCCCTTGCTGCAGTTTAAGCCCATTGCTTCTTGTCCTATCCTCAGCGGCTAAGGAGAACAATTTTTCTCCCTCCTCCTTGTGACACCCCTTTAGATACCTGTGTCTATATGTATGTTTGCAAATACAAATGACCATAGAAATGCAATCAGGAAGAAGGCCAAACATTGCTGTGTCAGTAAATGAGCATCTCCCTCTCCTTACTAGCAGTGGCGTTGTGCTTCGGGGTGCCCCTAGAGTAGCAAGACGTTTCAACTAAAATGATCAACAGAGTTCAGTGGGATTCAGAATTCAGACCCCACGGAGATGAAAGGGGCAGTTTTCTTTCCCCACAAACATGCAAAAATTGTTTGGCTTTACTCCATGGGCTTCATTCTTCACCCTGCAGTGAGGAGAGGGGTTACGAAGAGCTAGCTGAGGCTCCATAATCCTGGCCAGCTACAGAATGTGTCAGAATTGCCAAGCAGCCCCTCTGGTTTATACTGGTGGCACAAGGTCCTGCACGTAACCTTGTAGAAGTGGAGGATTGGGCATAGCAGAGCTCCGTTTTGACATGACCCTCCCCATCGCTTGCTTACCCCTGCCTACCTTGACAAGCTTGCAACACCCCCTCCCACAATGCACAAGAGGCAACTATGCTAGGTCTACCAGTAGAAGCTCTCTTATTCAGAGAGACTCCTCTGATGACCATTCCTAGCCCGGTTTCCCTCTCCCTTTGTTCTATTCGAATGGCATTTAGTGGACTGGAGAATCCAAACCTATATGCTTAAAAAGCAAACACCTCCTCCCTTTCCCAGGGGCAACTAACAACAGCTTTTGAATATTAAAACTTGAATTTAAATACCTGTTACTTTTCACTCTTTTTTTGCATTTTAATTTCCTTTGCACCATGAATTTGTTTCCCTTGCTTTTCTGCTTTGTTTTACTCTCTGCTTGTCCTTTGCACTAACAGTGTAACTGTTTTCTCTGGGATTCTAACACAGGAGACTCTTGAAAGAAAGAGAACGCAGATTTTTTTTTTATTGATATGATTGTATTTTTAATGCCCTCTGACTGTGCTATCTCTAATGCTCATCAGTAATCCCATTGACTTCAGTAAGGTTACTTGTGGTTATAAGTGTTTGTAGGATCAGAACCATAATAATAATAAATTTATTACTAGTAGTAGAATTGTTATTATTATCATCATCATTATCATTATTATTAATATGATTTAATAAATCCTTTATTCACCCAACCCATTCTTTTCATTTTACAAAATCTGTGATAAAATGTGAAGCCCAAACTAAGTTGATGCTGTCCCTTTAATTTAAGACTCAGCCTTTTTTCCTCCTCTCTTAGTTTATTTTTTTACTTGCTTTCATTTTGTGCTGATGTGCAGTACATATTGTTAAAGCAACTGTTAGGGCCAGAACTTTACTGCATTGAGATTGTCCTAATAAGGGAAGAAAAACAGCCCTTATTGGTGAGGTAAGAGAAATCAGGCAGGGGATAATTTTTTTGCTGATTGAGAAGGATAAGGTGTGGTTTGGCAGGTATTACATTGGTTTGGCTAGTTGCTGACACAGTTTGTCTCTTTTACAGTTGAAATCCCTTGCAAAGCAGACAGTCAGGAAGATATATATTTTTTCTTCTTCTTCTCCTCACAAACCCTTAGCACTGCCATAAAATCTTACTGTAACACAGCCTGGATGTGGTAAGGAAAGTTTTGCACAAATCTAACAGTGGTGTATTGTAGTTGCTTTTGAAGAAAATCTGGGTCTTGCTCAATGGGGATGTTTAAGCACAATTTTCCATGTGTCTCATTACATATCTAATGATTTAAATTAATTTTCCACTCTGTCAAAAATCAGAATATTCAAGTTGTAGTAGTCAGAAAAATTAGAGTCCAATTTTCTCCATTCCCAAATCTCTTATCCAGGCCTGCTGCCAAGGGCCACTGCCTTGGGGCCTGGTGATTCATTAGGGACCTGGGCTCCTGACTGCCGCTGTTACTACTGCAGCAAGGGCAGCAGGTAGAGCCCTGGGTCCTTTAAATTGCCACTGAAGCCTTGGGTGGTATGCTTCGGACAGTGCTGAAGGGCTGGCGAGGGGGTATGGAATGATCCGGGCAGCGCTGAAGGCTGGCTGCCCCCAGCCCTGCCTCTTCTGCCTGAGGCCATGCCCCTATAGGGAGCTTGGAGGGGCCCCCCAACCCTATCTTGCCCAGGAACCCAGCAATTCTGTCTTCAGACTGCAGTTGCTCTAGTCAGTCCTCCAGATTCTTCAGCTGTTGATTTTGGATTTTTTCCCTAAAGCTTTGAAATTTCACATGAATTAAGTTCAGCATTTTCAATAACAAGTTACATGTCTTGATCCAGAATCTGTATTTCCTCCAGTATAAATATGAAGTAAGTGGAGTTACTCTTATTTAAACCAAAACTGAAGGCAGAATCTGGTATCTACTGTCTTTTCTTTTTCTAGCTGCGTCTGTTGCTTGCTGACTGAAATAGTGAGCCAAGTGTTTGGCTCGCCTTAATTCTATTTTGTGTTGCTTCAGACGCACAAAGGGGACTTAAAGCTGTTTTAAGGCTGCTGTGGAAAATGTGAAGGAAATTCTGATTTGACCTAGTGGCAGAGAGGTCATTCTGAGGTGGACTGAGAGTGAGGAAGGGTTATGATAGTGCAGGTGTGATATAGTTGGGCAATCCTCACCAATGTAGTCCCCTCCCTGATTCAACTCTTAATCTGTCAAATTAGCACAGCTCCTGCTTGTGGAAGGGACCTGTTTGTCTGCTGGATACGGGATGGGGCATAGAAATGGCGTGACACTACCTATTTGCTCCTTCCTCCTCTAGTACACCAAGCTTAGTTCTGGCACACTTAGAGATCTAGCCTTTTGTATTTAGAAAGAATAATGATTAAAGTAGTGAATGTTTAGCTTTTACTAGCATTTAACTATTTTTTTTTTCATTTTGAGAAAAAGCTTGATTGAGTCTTTCAATCCCTCACAATGTGGTTTTCCTTTTTGATGTAATAAATCTACAGGACATACACTGCTATGGTGAGATTAGTTTATTAGAGGCATGGGATGTGAAAGATAAACTGGGATGATAAAAGGGCAGAAAGGGAAAAATACACAGTAGCTCTACTAGGGAGTGGTGAACCAATTCAGATAAAACAAAACACACCTGCACATGCAGAGTTAGGACCAAGTTACTCTCCTAACTTGGCTGGGAGCTCTATTAATTCCTAAAAGAATTTAACATTGAATTGTAGTCCCCCGCAGTTGCAAAGCAGACCTTTTGAATGTGAACTGAAGCACTGTTGTCATCCTGAATATGCAGAGAGATTGAAACAAGAGCTTTGAGAGCTCTCAGTATTTATTCTACAGCTTAATGAATGAAGTATCATCATTAACTATTTTGTTAGTGTTCACTTGAGCAGCTTTTCTTGACTTTCTTTGCCTTTACAGTCTGACAAAAGCAACATGTCTTTATGAAAACCCAAAACTTTCTTGAGTTCAAGAGTTTGGCTATCATCTGTCTTCTCTTAATTTTTTGATTTGGGTCGACCTCCTTTTTTCATATTTCTTACGTAACCAAAACAAGACATATTTTGAGCTCTCATGAGAAAGCCAAATCCCACAGAATTTGGAGCACCAGTTGGTACAACTAAACTTTGACCCTGAACTGTGAATCATTTTGAAGATAATTAATATTTATTTGTATTTTGATACCACTTTGGAAGCCCCTACTTGTGAACCAAGATCCCATTGTGCTACAAGTTGTACAAAGAAGGAACAAAAAAACCCAGTTCCTTCCACAAATAGTTTACAGTCTAAATAAATCTTTATGATGCTCAAGAGAATACCACGGGCCATCACCTACAGCCCCCAACTAATACCTCTCCAGCACAAACTACAGCCTATCTTAGAAAATGATCCCTCACTCTGACCTTGGGAGACCAGCCTGTCCTGGCTTACAGACTGCCCCACCTCCCAACATGAAGCAAATACTCACCGGCAACTACACACCACACCCCAGAAACATTAATTCAGAAACCAGTTTCTGCAACAAACCTCGTTGCCAACTCTGCTCACATATCTACTCAAGCAACACCATCATAGGACTTAACCGTATCAGCCTAACTATCAGGAGCTTCTTCACCTGCACATCAACTAATGTGATACCATTAAGTGCCAGCAGTACCCCTGCCATGTACATTGACAGAACCAGACAGTCTCTATACCAAAGAATAAATGGATACAAATCAGACATCCAGAATGGTAACACGAAAACAATTAGTATCAGGTTCATGTAGCATGGACACTCTAATTGACTATTTCTTTCCCCCTTTTTTTCCTTTTTTCCCCTTCTTTTTCCTTCTCTCTCCCCATCATCTATTTATTTAGAAACTGGACCTTTAATAACTCCATTCATCTGAAGAGGTGGGTTGTGCCCACAAAAGCTTATACCACCATCTACATGTTTTGTTAGTCTCCAAGGTGCTGCAAGACTATTTGTTGTTGTTTTAGGTTTTTCCAGTTACAGACTAACTCTGCTACCCCTCTGAAGCATATGAAAATCAGTAGGCGAACCATTTGATCTCCCTGGACTGGACACTCAGTAACGGATTTAAAAGTGGCCATCCTTCAACAACAACAACAAAAATTTAAAAAAACAGACTTTAAAGAGAAACTGCAGAGCTGTGATTCATTTGCAGGCTTGACACTATTAATTTAGATTTGAACAGGGACTGGGGATGGCTGGCACACTACAAAAGCAATTTTCCCTCTATTGGTAATCACATCTCCTCATCAACTGTTGGGAGGTGGCCACATCCACCCTGACTGAATTGATTTGTTAGCATTGGTCCTCCATTTGATAAATTAATTCCCTTCTTTTCATGTGGTAGTATATTATGCCTGCCTCTGAAATTTCTACTCCAAACATCAGCTGAAGTGGGTTTTTGCCCATGAAAGCTGATGCCCAAATAAATCATTTGTTACTCTTTAAGGTACCACAGGACTCATTGTTTTTGTGGATACAGACTAACATGGCTACCCCTCTGATATTTGTATAACAGTTCTGTCTCTTGACTGCTGTTATCTCTCTCTCTCTCTCTGACAGTTCCCCATCTTTATGATGCTCACTGGGACAGTTTCTCACCTGAATAATCTCTTAGGGTCAGTTTTTTCTCTCCAGTACAATTCTGTGTAATTCAGCTGAGTACAGATATATCTGAGAGCAGGACTTGGCCCTGTGTCTTGGATAGCCCTCACTTAACCCCCTTCTGTTTGATGATCCAACTTCAGAATTGCTGAGATTCTTTCATGAAAGGAGCATAGTAACTAAGTGCTAAATATTTATTTAGTAATGATTGGGAAATAGACATCATGCTGATAGAGTTGCCAGATGGTTTCAACAAAAATACCGGACACACTTGACATTACATCACAATCTACATTACATCTTATTTAGAAAATACCGGACATTTATATTTTCTCATTTATATTTTCTCAATTTGTTTCCCAAACAGAAAGCTCAAATACTGGACTGTCTGGTTCAAAACCAGACACCTGGCAACCCTACCCGCTGAATGTTGCAGTTGGGAGTTTAATGGATTAAACCAGGAGTCTTAGCACTTCAATATATATTTATACTTAACAATGAATTTTCAGTTACTGTTTCTTTAAAAAGTTAATTTTGGGTGAAATCAAGTTGCAGGCATGGAAACTCAATGTCTCTGTTTTTCTATGGGCTATGTACCTGCAGCATGGCCAGCTTCTGCTACACAAGCCCAACCAGCTCCTGCACTCCATTCATTATTCTGCAGTGATAATGTGTAGGGTATAGAGCAGAGATGGGCAATGCAAGCTAGCAAGTGGGCCACAGGAATGGCCCTCCTTCAGCGCAGTGGGTCACAAGATTGTCATAATCAGGACAGAGTCCCGGGATAGAGTAGTTTTGCTAATTGTGCTGATGTACCTAGAATCTGTGGGGTTTGCTGATGGAACTATTGCAGCGCTTTGATTGGATGATGCAGAGGGAGTGCATGGCTGTCATAGTCAATGTTGTGTGTAATCCGCATGCACCTCACTTCCTGTGCCCTTGCTTTATGTGCATGTCACTTTAGTAATATGGGTAGGAAAAAAACCCACAGATGGAAACTTGCAATATCTGGCATGGGCAGCGGTGAACAAAATGTCTTGTGGGCCACACATAGAACACCAATGAGCCACATGTGTCCACCACTGGCTTAGAGAGTAGCTCATTCTCCAGCCATATTCAGTCCTTGGTCTCTCTCTGCTGAGATTGCCAACTGTGGCAAAAATGAAAAAAGCAGTAGCTGTTTTTAGGTAATTTGACTGTCTGTTGGGCTGGACCCAGAAAAGTCCTAGGTAAGTGTTAGGTTTCAGGACAGGAACACCAGAGAAATCTGGGAGCAGGTTGAGCACAGCAGCTCCGAGCTGCCAGTCAGGTGAGTCGATGGCTGTAGAGGCTGAGGGTATATCTAGACTGCAGGCTTCTTTCAAAAGAAGCTTTTTCAGAAGAGATCTTCCAAAAAAATTTCTTCCAAAAGAGAGCGTCCACCCTGCCAAAGTGCAACAAAAAAGCGATCTGCTTTTTCGAAAGATAGCGTCCACAGTGAATGGACGCTATCTCGCATTTAAGCTGTGATTATTATGGATGGAGTGGCCACCAGGGCACCAGTGCTTTTTCCTGGAGGCCTCTTCTTTCGAGAAAACTCCTTCTTCCGCGTCCACACATGCCTTTTTCCGAAAGAGCTCTTTTGGAAAAGGCATTTTTCCTTGTAGAATGAGGTTTACCAATATCTGAAAAACCCCTGCGTTCTTTTGATTTTCTTTCAAAAGAACACAATAGCAGTGTGGACGTAAATGATTTTTTTCGGAAAAACGGCCATTTTTCAAAAAAAACCCTGCAGTCTAGACACACCTTGAATGAGCATGGAGAAAAGAATAGTATGCTGCTGAGTTATGAACAGGGCCTGGTGAATAATTTCTAACAAGCTTATAGCCACTGAATATCACATCCTTTTCTGCTCAGAAAGAGTATATTTTCCAAAAGTGGTTAAGTGACTCAGGGCTTATCTACATGGCAAAATCAACCAGAATAGCTACTGTAGAATAAACTATTCTGCAATAGCTATTCTAGAATAACTCGCCATGTGGACACTATTCCAGAATAAAAGTGATTTTGTTCCAGGATAATTACTCTCCTTTAGAAATGCATTAATTTTTGGAGAACGAAGGGTCCACACTGGTAGCTATTCCAGTCAGTTTTTCTAGATAGATAAACCCTTAGGAAACGACACCTCATTGAAAGACAATGGAATAGGGTTCTCAGTCACACAGGCATTGTTAAAAATGCATCCATTTTTTCTTGCAAGCAGATTGTCATTTCCTCTGATTTATTAGTTTTTCAGAATTAATGTTTGGATATTTTCTGTGAATAATTCCTGGTTCCGAGGTAATTTGGTAGCAGATAATGAAAACTGGAGTATCTTGAGTGGATATTGAAGTTTGGTGGCATGCTGACTGGATAAAAGTAACTCTTAGCTTCAGGTATTCAATATGAATATTCACTTACTGTGAATTCCAAATTCACTTTCCATAAATATTTTACAGTGTTCCCTTAAAACACACTGTTTTGGCAGACTTTCCTACCACTAACCTAATTTGCTAGAATATTAATGGAAAGTAACCAATGAAGGGACACAAACAAACTCGAAGCAGATGTGTTTAAAAATTCAAGTGAATATTTGCAAAGTATGTTTTGCACTGTTTGTCCAACTCTAGTTATAAATCATTGCATTGCAAGTTTTCAGCTTTTTAAATGGCTCTTGCTGTAAATTGTTGCAGAAACCCCATAAATCATAGTAACAATAATGTGTTGTAATAAAAGCTCTACGTGATCTTGCATATCTTTTTGGGGCACTTCATATGTGGGAAGGATTTTTTACCTTTCATGAAGGTGGAAGACGTAGCAGGATTAACTTTCAGAGCCATGCATGGAATGTATCCATCTATAATCCTGTTAGCAAACAGCAGGATCAGTGCTCATAATTCCTGTACTGTCTCACTGAAACTGTCTCCTAATCACCTTGCACTGTTGCCAACTAGTTTCTTAAGTACATGAAAGAGAGTCAGAGGCTTGTTTTTGAAGTCCTTTTTAAAAACAGACATAAGTTTCACTTAAATTCTCCACGCACAGTATCCATCTAGTAGTGTTTGTACAGAGAATCAGCTTAGGCAAAACTCTGTTTCATCTGATTCTTGTTAGTTCTTTTCCACGCACCACATGTTGTAGCTCTGAACATATTTGTAATACCATTTTTTCCCTAATGTAGCTTATTTTAATTAACATAAGACTTCATAGCGCACTGTCTAGCGGTGCGTGTCGTTTTCTTAGAGCGGTTGCTTTCCCTTTGTCTCCAGCTTTTATTTCAGTATTTAGTCTACTGCAATATGAGAGGGGTTGTCACCTTTCTGTGACTTTTTAAAAGAGATTATTTTCATTTGATGTCCTGGATGGTGAACTGATGTCAGACTCCTTTTTTTTTTTTTTTTTTTTTTAAACAAAAGCCCCAAACAAATTTTAAAAACCCAACAACAACAACAAACTGTCCCTTTCCCAAGGGAATACTTTGTTCATGCAGCACAGACTTTCTGGTACTTCTGGAAACTGTTGGGTGTCTTCAGAGACACTTCTGGCACCGAACAAAAATAAATTACTTCAGGAGACAGTATTACCCCTATATTCTCTGGGGGAACATTGAGAACCATAGGCCCTTCTACTCATGGGTCCCAGAATAGCATTAACTCCCCTTTTTGAGATTAGGGTTGCCAGGTGTCCAGTTTTAAACTGGACAGTCCAGTATTTGAGCTTTCTGTTCGGGAAACAAACTGAGAAAATATAAATGAGAAAATATAAATGTCCGGTATTTTCTAAATAAAATGTAATGTAGATTGTGATGTAATGTCAAGTGTGTCCGGTATTTTTGTTGAAACCATCTGGAAATCCTATTTGAGATTACACTAAAAATAAGCCCCCATCACTTATAGTCATAGTTATAGTTAGTGGCACATTAGGTAAGAGTAGGGGAGAGAGCCCTGCTATCCTGAACAGAATGAAGTCTGCGTACGTACATTCTACACAATTCCTTTGCTTTTTTAATCCGTTCTGGTAGTATGCTTTACATCAAGTGTTAGGTGCTCAGAGCTGATCAAAAACGGAGATTTTTTTTAAAATAAAAATGCAGAACTTTTGCAACCTCAAAGCTTTCTAAGGTGATGGTTGGCTGAAATATTATATCCACCCTGGCTGCCTGCGTGCTTTGTGGATGGCAGTAAGTTGTAAGTTTGTTGTGCTGCTAAGGCGTCTATAAAGGCATTTGGGTGTTATGAGGTGTGGGTGGTAAACACGAATTCACAGAAAAGCCTTCAAAATAGGAAACCAGGGTGAAAAGTGGAGGAACAGATAAGTTGGGAGGCCAGGACTGGATTTCCAGGTCAGAGAGAGACTTTTAAATTCATAAGCACTCAGCTTTTGTATTTCCAGGATCTTACCTTCTTTCCTGTGTGCTAATTTGGGTGGATGCATCCTATTTTGTTGTTGTTATTATTATTAACACTAGAAATGAACATATGTTTAGATGACATCTGTAAAAAAATTACACCTGTGACCGGGCCAAATCCAGGCGTGAAGCAGAAAGTGGTTTCAGCTCACTCTTGCTGCACTCCATGCAACCTCCAAGGCCTGGCCTACATAGCTGCAGCTTTGCTTAAATTTCTCATTGCTGCTGCCACCAAGGTCGCTCCCATATGTGCTGGAGGAGACTTGTGCTTTAAGCACTATGTCTGCTGCTGCTGCTGCTCTGAGCAGAGTCATAGGATTTGGTGCTTAAAAGGGTCACCTGGAGCCCTGTTTGCACTACATGTGCTACTCTTGCTACTGACAGCAGAGTTCAGCTGCAGGTAGCTAAAATTACATGGTTGTTTTGTAAAAAGCCTAGTAAAGACACCCCTTCAGGCCTGTTTACATCCCACTAGGCATGGGAATGGTTAACCGCCCCACTTCCCCCAGCTGTCCTCCTTTTAACCTGTTATCCATAATGGACCTGTTAAAACAAATTAAATGGGATTTTACATCCCTATATCCTACTACTATGTATAAGAAAGTCTAAGGTACAATTGTAGTAGGATAGACGCTGTTTATATCTTATACTAGATGATTTACCTGGCATTGCTCGGGTCCTTACCTCAAATAAGTTTTGGCTTTTGGAAAATGAAATGAAAAATGTACATGTACTGGGGCGGGGGTGGCACTGGGGATGAGGGGTTCACTAGGCAGGCTGCCCCAGGGAGAGGGGACTAACCCAGTTCTCTCTCACCACTGCAGCTTGGGACCAGGTGAGAAGCACCTCTCCATGGCCACTGAAACTCCAACAGGCATAGCTGGGGAGAGGTGCATGTCCCCCACCTGGGGCAGGACCGGATTTGTCTGCCCCTTGTGCTCCCCACCCAGAGTGCAGAATGTAGCAATAGTGCACTTTCCCCTTGCTCCCTGACAAAGGGGAACAGCCAGCAATATTCCCTGTACAAATTGCGGGGGGCAGCGGTGAGAGGCTAGTGCAATCCTGGATGAGAAGGGGGACATGCCCCCAGTCAGCCCCTTTCACCTGCCTGGTGATTCTTCTTCAGTTTGGTTTTCTGAGCAGCAATCCTGTTCCAGGCACATCCCATTTTCCTGGCACAACCAAACCCTTACCTGTCTTTAAGTTATGAGAAGTTATACTGAATTTGGTAGTCCTAGCTCTTACCATTTAGCAGTGAGTGAGTTATAGGACACCAACACCATCTACTGAATTACCAGCAAAGCTTTCTGCGCTACGCTTAGCTCCTTAAGTATTCTTCAGAGATTTTTTTTACCCAAATACAACACTGAATCAGTCCAGTCCTGCTTAGTATGTGAGCTCTGATGTAGAGTCACAGCTTAATGTGTCTAGACTGCAGATGGGATGGCTAATTTGAATGAAATTCGCCTTCTCTCTTTAAATATAAGAGAGGGTTGGATATCAGGAAAGACTGGATGCAAATAGAATGTTTGTGTAGAAGTCAGTTCAGCTGATCTGTAATGGTAACCGATCCCCTCTGCAATGATTTCAGACCCTGTGTTTCAGTAGGAGCTCGATCCACAAAGGGACTGAGGTGTTGCATCTCTGCGCTTCATGGTGCCCAGCTTTTAGGCTCCTAGACAATTAGAGGAACACACGGTGATCCACTAAGCCTGAGCTGGGTGCCTAGTCCCTTATACAAAGAAGGAGGAGGGATGCTTTAGAATTTGAGTCACAAAAGCCAGTACTCTAGGTGGGGAGCCACTTAAGCTAGCTAAGGGGCGATGCTAACAAGAGGGGTATACGCTAAGTCCTGCCCTTCTCAGGGAGATAGGTACCTAAGTCATCTGGAGAGAGAACCTGTCACCTGGAGTCAGGCAGTTTAGGCACCTAAGGCATTATTTGTGGCAATGAGTCAGGTACTTGCTTCACTCCACAAAAAATGGCAGGAGCAGCTGGTGGTGCCCAACTATTAATTTTAGTTCACTAGTTAGTGCTGAGCAGTGAAAGACCTTTCTCCCCACCCACCTCCAGGCAGAGGGAAGAATTAAACCTGGGTCTCCCCAAATCAACTGAGTTCTCTAATGGCTGGACTAAAGTTATATTGTGGGAGCCACTCCACCTCCTGACAGATTCTGAATTGGGTACATCCAGCTAGGTGGCCTTTGAACATGCTTACTGGATTGGGCCCTGAACATGAGTTAGGCAGCTGAACACCAGGCTTCTTATGGCTTATTGCTCTGGACTTAGATATCCACATGCTTAGAGGGAGGCACCAATGTGCATTCCTAAAGCATAAACTTAGGCACAGAGGGAACTTTTATCCTGAAAATTTAGGCACTGAGTGAGTTTAGTTGACAACAACATTCGGTGGGAGTTTTGTTGATCACAGTGGAGCCAAAACTGGGATCTATGTACAGTAAAACTCCATTGGTCCGGCATCCAATGCTCCGGCATTCCTGATGGTCCGGCACCATCAGGAACCCAGAAGTGCTCCGGCTGCCGGACAATTGGAGCTGCTCTGCACCCAGCTTCCCCGATTCAGCCGCTGCTGAAACTGACCAGCAGCTGAATCGGAGAAGCCGGGGGCAGAGCAGCTGGGGTGCTGCCGGGTTGGTCCCGTAGCGCTGCCCCTTGGGGCTGCGGGACCAATCTGGCAGTACCCCAGCTGCTCTTGGGGACGCCTGGGGCAGAGCATCTGGGGTGCTGCCGGGGTGGTCCTGCAGCGCCGAGGAGTGGCGCTACGGGACCATCCCGGCAGCACCCCAGCTGCTCTGCCCCAGGCGTCGCCAATTCAGCCGCTGCTGAAACTGACCGGCAGCGGCTGAATCAGGGACGCCTGGGGCAGAGCCGGACTATCGGAAGGGGGCTATGAGGGGTCTGGGGTGGCATCCCCCCCCACCCCACCCTAGACCCCTCATAGCCCCCCCTTCTGATAGTCCGGCATATCTGATAATCCGGCACCCCCTGGGTCCTAAAGGTGCCGGATTATCGGAAGTTTACTGTACCTGAAACCCAGACTTAGCCTCCTAAATCTGGGGCTTGGGTGTTAAATATTTTTCTGGATTTGAGCTCAGTTTCCTAGTAAAAGGTCCTGTTTTGCTTTCTGCTCCAGTTTGTAGCAAAGGAACAACTCTGTGTGTGATATTGCAGTCTGTTTTAATGGAAATTTGTACCAGTTCATAGGTGTAAATGCTGAATAAGGGTGCAAAATGGGCATTCATCCTCGAATTTGTTAGTATCACATTGATTTTTCCCTTCAGTGAGGCTCCTAACTCATCATGTGCTTTCACTACAGTTCTCCCAGCAGCTTTTCTTATGTGATTGCACTTCTGCCGAAATCTGCATTGTGGTTTACTGGAGGGTTCTGAAAATAGACTTGTAGTAGGAATGTAAGAATTTAACTGGTTAACCAGTTATCCGATAAGCATTAGCCCATGGGGCCCACAGCCACCGGGAGCGCACAGGACTGGCAGCCTGCGGAGCTTTTAACCATGTAACCAATTGAATTTCAATTGGTTACATAGTTAATGGTTTTCCCCCCTAATTTTTACATCCCTAGCTTGTAGCCACAAATCCCTTTTTTCAGTCTTAAATAGTGGTGATAATTAGCAAAGGTGGCCAGGTAAATTAGTAAAAATAAAACCACATTTAATCAAAGAAACTGGGTTTATGGTTTAAATGTGTTACATATGGCATTTGTACCAGTGTAAAATTCTCTCTAAGTAATAGAGAGTTTCACTCTTCCAGTCTACTAATTCATTTAAAAAACAACCACCACCAAGGAATCTTTTCTTAAATTACAAAAAAACAAGCCAAACCCTGAAATCTTTGCTTGCTTTTTTATTCAGTCTTCCTTACTCAAGCAAACCTAGTGACTTCACTTGGTGTTTGGGCCAAGCAGGAGACCAATAAAAAGTAAAAGCTCACTTTTAGAGCTTCATTGATTATTATTTATTTGTGTTGCAACTCAAGCCTAGAGATTCCAGCCTGATTCAGAGCCCCATTTCATATATCCCCAGTGAGAGAAAGTTCATCATTTGGCTTGTAGCACTTGTGGGTAATATTCTGAGGCAAATCTGGCTGTCCTTACTCATTTCTTACTCAGGTTAAAAGCCAATCATTTTCAATGGTTATGTTGCCTGAAAAGGAGTGAATAAGGATTTGACCTATGCTGGTTTGGCATATGATAATTTGTAGTAAACCATCAAGAAGCCTAGGTGGTCGCCTAGAATAGAAAGCAATTTGCTACAGTGGCAACAAAACAGCAATGATCAAAATGTCATTTGTAGAGATTATCTTTTACTGTCTTACTTTGATTTTCAAGCTGTAAATCTTATGTGCACTTCCTTGAATGACCCAGATGTGGGACAAACTGATTTCTGAGTTAATTCCAGTAAGCTTTAGGGCAAGCAGTCAGACTAACATTCAGTGGTTCAAAGTCTGTAAGAGTCTTGGCTAATTGTTGTTTTCTTCTCGGTTACTGTTTTGTTCTTTCAGCTGAAGCCTCTGAATTGAAACAGGTTTAATACAATACATTGCTCATCTATTGTGGATGAAGTAAAACTGCAAACCATTACAGATTCCACATATTGAGAGAATTACAAGCTTTCCTGGGACATTTCCAGCAAACCCTTTTATCTGCATATAGTATATGTTAGAGGTAAATTTGACATTATTTCAGTAGCTGAAGGTTTTTACCCTTCATGTTAACAGCCCCTCATGCGATTTATGCTGAGGTATTCAGAGGCAATTTCCAGAGTTATTTGGATGTGGTCAGAGAATCTGCTTGCATTTCACATTATGAAACAGATCATCACTTTTCTGCTGTGAAAAAATAATGGGCACGCATGAGTCATTTTGCCTTTGTACACAATAATGCAGTGATATGATATGCTGGCTTCAGCTGGAAGGCTTAGGTTTTAGGACCTGGATCTAAAAACAAAACAATAGTGTCAGCATGAGCCAGAGGACTTTGTGTATGTGTGTCTGTGTGGGTGGGGTTGGAGCACTGGATATGCCAAATTATGTTTCAAAGGAGACCTCTAATTTTGGAAGTTAGGCTCTATCTCTGGAGCTTAAGTATAGTTCTGAGCATACAATGCTTACCTATAAACAGGGTGGCCAAAAGACTCACCAAGCCCCTAAGCAAGGTAGGGGTGTGTGTGTGTGCAGCTTTATGCTTCCGGAAGCGGCAGGGCCTTGCACAAAAGGGGCGGGGCTGGGACTAGCCAGCCCTCAACACCATCCACGCCAGTGGTTCTCAAACTTTTCGGCATCACGCCCCCTTTTTGATTTTTGAGAAACCCTCATGCCCCCCCCGCCAAAAAAAGGAACTGACCAGGGCCGAAAAACAAAAATAGCAGCAAAACTTGGGAGGGGAATTTCTTCACCCCCCCCCCCCCCCAGTTTGGGAACCCATGATCTAAGCAGTGGCCAGGAGCCCTGGAACCTTTTGAATCACTAGGCCCCAGGACAGTTGCCCCTTTCCCCCCTGCCGGCAGACCTGCTTATAAGCATGCCCCTCCTTTGACCTTTCTCTGGCTACTAGTCACATTCTCTAATACGGAATCTCTTTCCATTGTGATTGTTGGTCTGCTCATTGCTTTTTAATACCTTGTGTCTAAAAGCGACACATTTTGCACCCACTCTTTGCAGATTCCCTTAAGTGCATGAATAAATCTGTTCTTTCCTTAGTTAAGAGCAAGGGTTTAATGCTCCACCACATCAAAGGGGAACAAATATTAAAAAATGATCGATACAAACTGATCTGTGAGAAGGAAATGTTCTTTCTCATACTCATCTTTTATCTCACAGAAAACGTAAAGGGTCAGATCCTCAGCTGATACAAAGAATGGAAGATCAGAGCTTTTCCTTTATTGCTGCACTATACACCATTTAATGTAGCCAGTGTTTCCTATTGATGTCTTAAATCAGGCATTATAGGAATCATAATGAAAAGCAGGGCATTCAGGATGCAAAGACTGAGAGAAAAATACTTATGGTATTTAGATTCTGATTACTTTACATGTATTGAAAAAGAATCTTACTTAGTGTAAACAATGCCTTTGAAATCAATGAGGCTACACTATATTTGGCAGCTCAGCTTAAGGTATGCATCTCCAGTTATGGTTGAGTGTTGTGGCATCCCCTCAGCGGAAGGCCAACGGGAGCAAACTATCCCTTTGGCTTCCCTTACTCCTTGCAAAAGAAGGCATACTGGATGCCAAGGGGGGGGAGGGAGCGCTAGGTTTGATTTAGCGAGTCTTAACTAGACTCGGTAAATTGAACTCTGCAAGATTGATCACAGCAGCAGCGATCTTCCTTTTAGTGTAGATAAGGCCTCTGCGAATAAGGACATGAGAAATATGAAAAGCTGTGGTATGTAGAAGACACAGCTAAGATCACTATTTGTAAAGATTTACCATGCTTCTCATTGCCCCTGGAGAGGTGAATTAATGGAATGCGTATGCAGTTAGCTCACTCAGAAAATGTAGGAAGATCTTGGAAATACTTAAGAAACTATTCACAAAAAGACTAAAAACACATGAGGATCAGAGTGGGTATGAGAGAAACAAAAAAGACAATCTTGTCAATGGCAGGAAAGTCATGATTTTCAAGGCCAGAAGGTATGATTTTTATCATCTAGTTTGGCCTGTTGTATGTTACAAAGCATAGTGCAATAATTTTCATTTTACTAAAAATTATCTTTAGGAAAGACATCCAGTCTTAATATGAAGACAACAAGAGATTGAAAATCTGCCACTTTTCTTGGCAGTTTGCTCCATGGTTAATCACTCTAATTGTTAATGAATTTTTGCCTTATTTCTCATTTTAATTTTTCTGTCCTGCCATTTATTCTTTTTCATTGTTTTCTCTGTTTTCTCAGTTACAAGAAACAAAATCATGTGAGTCAAATTCAGAATCACAAGACTGAAAGATCTTATTGTTAAGTATTAAAATTCATACACATAGCACTATACAGATATTTGTGATTGCTATGCCATGATCCCTGTAACCATGATTCTGAGTTTCCACTATAACCTCTTGCTTTACCTCATGCATGTCTTAACATTTCTATGCTTGGTCCATGCACAAAGGTGCATTAACATTTCTATGCTTGGTCCATGCACAAAGGTGAAACTTTTTTTCCAATATGTTTGAGCAGAATCCCTGCTACTGTTTTTGAGTAAGAGGGGGAAAAACAGAATGTTTCCAGTCATAAAAAAATGTAACCACATTTTTTAGGTAGGGCATGAGCAAAACCAGCTGAAGTATGAAACATGAAACTTGGCATAAATTTAACCCTCACTGGCAACTTGTGCTTTTGCTAGATATGGAGAAAAAATGGGTTTCATTTATTTATATTCACAGTTTTGAAGTGTGTCTGTCACCATACAAAGTATATGAACAACACAATATTAGAAGCATATGCAGTAGCAACTAAATTACTAAACAATAATTAGGGTTTCCAACATTGTATGTCAAAAATAAGAGACTTTTTTCTTAGCACCCCTCCTCACCTTTCTCTAGACATAATAATAATAGCAGTACTCACCTATATCTGTCAGGAATATTTCTTGCTACCTTTTGCAGTACTCAGCAACTCCCAATTTTGTTGTGCAGAGATGAAAAAGGAAGTGGTGTCCCTCGTATTAAGGGATTGTTGGCAACCATAGTAATAACACAAAGGGAACTCCCCAACTTATGTAATAACAAAGTCCATCCTCATTCCACCCATCCCCCCAGGAAGAGCCTGAGTAAACAGACAGTCCTTTCAATGAGCATTAAAGACTAACTAACTCAGCCCTGATGGACCAGATTTGTGAACAAAGACTGTTGTCAAGAGTCTTCCATTGAAGTCCCTCCTCTGGCACCAGCCACCGGTTGTGCTTGTCTAGGGAAAGTCACCTCTACTGTTTTGGTGTTCAGATACTAAAGGTCTAAATGCATTATAAATAAGCTATGCAGATAGCAAAGTTACCAGTAGAGTTGTTGGATATATATACAGCTGATCTCATTTCCTCAGCTGCAGCACGCAAAAAGAAAGCAGTCTCCTGGAAGTGCAGGACCCAAACTATAAAACATTCAAATAGCCATTTGAAAATAGCTTGCTGGACATATGCAGTAGAAAATTTTATTAAGCCTACACTCACGCATGTTTGTGCAGCTGGTTCAATGTGCATTGTTTGGTAGAATGAACATGCTCTTTCCACCGGTGGCAGTATTTTAAAGAAGAGAAAAAGGCTTATTAGTATATGTTATGCATGTTGGGGGAAACTGAACTATTTACCAAAAAGATCAGAAGCCTTGGGGCTGTGAGTTTTGTTTTGAAATTGTTTGCACCCCTCTCACAGAATCTCTGCTCACATCCACAGGTGTCTCTTTCATTCTCAGATTCTCCTCTCTTGTGGAGTGGAGAGACTGGCTTAAATTAGTCACTTCCCTATCACATCTGTATTCCTTAGCAATCTCCACAGTTAACATGCCTATTTTCCTGCTTTTGCCCACCACTGAATGAGGTTCACGACAAGTTAGATTAAGTGATTGCTGATATTTATTAACATTGCTTAAATAATAACCCTGTCAGGATTTAGAACCATCAAGTTACGATCGTAACTAATCAATGAAGCTACATGTTGTTATTGCAACCTTCCTCTGCCTCCCAATTCATTCCCTCATGTGTATCTCACATTCCCTCCTATTCATTAATTGCAGTTTGTATGAAAATTCTGTAAATTGTTTTTAGGACAGTGACCATGTCTTCCTATAAGTTTGTACAATGTCTGTTACAATGGGCCTCCCATTTTGTTTGGGACATATTGGTGTTACCATAATGTAGATGAATACAAATAATAATAGTAAAATAACATAGGCAAGCTGGACAACATTTTTTAAAGAAACTCCAAACCAGAAAGCCTGGGATGAGTTTGAGGTTTGAGCTGATTTATGGTTCCAAGTAGAAACCAAATGAAGCTTGATGGTTTTTGAATGGTTATGGCACAAAATCATCCTAAGTTTGGCTGAGATTCCCATTCAGCTTTACTCAAATCTAAAACTCAAAGCAAAATGCAGAAGATGCAGAATTTTTCTGAACCAAAACCTGAGAAAGTTTGTGTGAGCCTGTATAAACCACAATCATAAGTGTCACACGCCACTCTAGTCTTCAGCTGTGTCACATAAAGTCCTGTTGGGACATCATGGCTCTATTGAAGTCAATGGGAGTTTTGCCATTGACCTCAATAGGGCCAGGATTTCATTCCTGGAGGTTTAAAAACAATGATTCCCCCTGTTGTGCAGGAACAAATGTCTGTTTTTTTAGGAACTCAGTGTTAATCAATAGAGTCCACATTGCAGAGCAGGAAATGTCCTGTGGGGCAAATGGAATTTTTGGTTTCCAGTATTTCATACATACCATAACAAGGTATTATAATTGTAATAGGGACTTATTACTAATGATTAACAAGAGAGCTACATTAAAAACTTCAGGGCTTTGATACAGTGGAATGATCGCAGATTAGAATTTATTTCTCATGTCATAAGCGTAGAGAGCATAACCAAAGCAGCAGCCAACTCCCTGCTCTTTTCCTATCGGCAGTTGGATAGAGAGCACGTCATCTTTGGTAAGAGGCAGGAGGCAGTTTCCAAACCATCTTCCTTTCCTTTGAATGTTTAATGAGATGTATCAGGTGTCAGGAAGTGTGGAGTATCTTTTGAGCGCCAGCTGTCTTCTCACTGCTTAATATAGCAGAATAGCACACGGAAAACAGAGACTTACCTGGAATGAAATACGCAAAATGTGACAAATGGATGTAAGGTTGGTAATGTGTGCTTTGTGTGGATTCAGCATATCAAAACAGCTCTCCACGGATGGATGATAGAGAAGTAACAAAGGTTGTTATGGTTCTCAAATAGCCCTCTCCCAGATATGTAGAATTGAGGTCTGGGCATCTTTATTTTGTTATTTACTATTTGCACCAAAAGTGTGCTAGGTGATTGACAGTATAAATGCAAAGATGTGGATTTTGCCATAAAGAGGTTCCAGTATAATTTTAGATGTGATGCAACCAGTGAGAGGAACAAACAGTGGGCGAGAGAGAGAGAGAGTGAAAAAGGACATGGGTTACTGCAATCACAGCAGATCAGTGAGCACATAGTTACTCATGTACAGTGGGTGCATGTATTGATGGTGCCTCTGGAAATGTTTATGTACTTTTAATGGTAAATTCAGGGTATTTTCTACCCTGCGTCATTACCTCAGGCTTGCGGATGAGATCAGGTCTAACTTCCCTTGCATCTACACAACAGTTGCACTAACCCAGGGCTCACATCCAGGGTTCCATGACCCTATAAAGCTGGAGAGTTCAATCTTGAGTTAAGTTGGGACCCAGGGTCCAAGCCCTATTATTTGACTCAACGTTGGACAGAAGTATCCTGTAATTCCATGGGAAAATGTCTTTAGTCCTCTTTATCCAAACTATCTGCATTCCATTCTATTAAAACAGGAGCCACTCGTATGCCTCTCCACCAACTGCAGCTGCTCAGTTCAGCATTAATTCTTCTCTTATGATCACCGATCTGCAAGCATGCTGTCATAGAGCCTCCTGAGTTTGCAACGGAGAGCACACACATCAAGCTTTTTGCAAAGCGAGCTGCTTTCTGGTAACAAGCAGAGAGGGCAGTAAAGTTTTCCCACAGTGCACCACAATCTTAGGGCTAAAACAGCCACGTTTTGGGGAGAGGGGGCACTAGGCACTCGGGTTTGTGCACTGTGTTTGGATGTCAGAGCCCTAGGTTCAAGCATAGGTTAGAAAAGTCTTAACATAAAGTTAAAATACAAAATAGACACACAAGCCCAGGGTTCCCTAACATGAGACAGCTTACATTGTAGTGTAGACATACACTTAATTGTTTCTTCAGGCATCAGGGAGGAAGAGAGATTTTAGGGGGGATTTGACTAAAGCAAGGCTGGGGTACTTTCAAACAGAATACTGGGTTACTGCGACAATTTGTATAGTGGGGTGTTGAGAGCCATCAACTGTAAATCCTTTAGATAGGGGTGGCCAACCCATTTAACAAATAGAGCCAAAACAGCGGCGGAAAAAAGGAGGCTGCCCCTTTAAGGAGCAAGCAAGCTTAGGCTTTTTGGCCATATCAGGCTCCCGTCGATGGCCACCATCTTGGGCGCCATTTTGAATCGACAGGGAGCCGTGGGCGGGTGGAGGTGCCAAGGGCCGTGGGGGGGGAGGGGGGGACGAAGGAGCGGCTTCACGCGCTGCACTTTTGTGGGGGAAGAGCCGCGTGTGGCTCGTGAGCCACGGGTTGGCCACGGCTGCCTTAGATGATGGAAATTGCTTCAAGCTGGGTGGTGCAGTAACACCTCTAGTTCTAGTACCTATGGTTGAATATGGATGCCATTTCATGAATACAGGACATTGTGGAAAAAGACATGAGAAGTAGGAGTGGGAGAAGAAGCTTTGTAGTCAGAGGAATGGATTGTCAAGTGCACAAATGGCACTTAGGTGGCTTACTCCTATGGATTTTCCTGTTGCCTAACTCTTTTTGAGCAATTTGCTTAACAATAAGGATGCTAATTATATTGTGCCTACCTACTCCCTCCCACATTTTCAACTGGAGGAGTTTTCCCTCCTATCTTAACTGGTACATAGTGTGACTGGTTTATAAAGGCTGCAGTGTTTTATTCCAGAAATAGTTGCATTTCTGAAATGAGTGAAGCAGTCCACAGAGAGACAGCCTAGAAAGTAATTTGGGACATTTCTGCATAAAATATGATATAGAAATTTAGATACCCTTATTGCTATTGCATCTACTACACAAATAATTGAGAAAAAGGAATGAATTCACACATATGCTAACATAAAAGTCAACCCTTATGTACAATATCTGACATTTGCTAGTTTTATTGTTTTTGTGCATATACCTATATGTTTTATGCAAGGTATTTGGTATGACATATATAGTAGGTGTATTTAAAAATGTTACTACCACTTTGAGGGATACTACAAGTTTTTTTTTTATTTCTTATTTGTATTCAAGGGGCCCAAAACTAGGAAACAAGTTTTGTCCTCGTCTGACACATGCTGGAGATTGACGATATTTTGGTTTGCTTTTTGACTTTCTGGCATTTCCAAAAAGGACATATGGGATTTTTTTTTTACTTTGCAGTCTATGAGCCTTCTGTTTGTGCATAGAGGGAATAGTATACAACTTCATTATCTTTTAGGGTCATGGTTTAGACATCCCACTAACCATGTTTGGTGTTCCTTGCTCAGATGCCGCAGGCCAAACACAGAGCTCCTCTGGTCAAAATATTGTCAGAGCCACAATAGATGGCTTTTACAGCTGGATTTCAGACAGGATTAAAAAGATATCCGAGTCTTTTATCATTAAGTGGTCCTTCTGCAATCAGTTTATTCCTATCTCAGGGAGAATCTACTTCCCCTACAGAAGCATAGTTAAGAAAGACCCCATTAGTTTATTGTTACTTTCACTTGCTTTCCATTTTAGAACTACATGACTCATCGGTACCCCTATACATTAATGGCAAATGACAATGGCTTTTTTTCTCTGTCTTCCGAGCTCCTTCTCTTCTCCTTTGAACTCTCCTCCCAACCATGCAATGATTTGTGGCCACTTTGCTGACACCTTTCGCTTCCTGTGATGAGGACTATTCTTGAAAAGGAAAAGTTAAAAGCTCTTGTGGGGAGGGAGACTTGAATCATAGAATCTTAGAAATGTAGGGCTGGAAGGTACCTGAAGAGGTCATCTTGTCAAGTTCCTGTAGTGAGGAAGGACCAAGTATACCTAGGCCATTCCTGACAGGTGTTTGACTAATCTGTTCTTAAAATCCCCTCCAATGACAAGGATCTCCCTTGGGAGCCTATTCCAGAGCTTAATCACCTTGACAGTTAGAAAGAATTTCATAATAGCTAACCTAAATCTCCCTTGCCATCAACTAGGCAGTTTATTTCTTTTCCTAACATTGGTGGTGAACAATTGATCATTGTCTTCTTTATAACAGCCTTTCACGTATTTGAAGACTTCCCTTAGTCTTCTGTTCTCTAAGCTAAACAAGCAAAGTATTTTGCATAGGAAAAAAAAATCAAATGCACAGCTGTGACATGGGGAACAACTGGGTAGGTGGCAGTATTGCTGAAAAAGGAGCTGTGTTACAGTAGATCACAAACTGAGCGTGAGTCAAGCATGTGCTGCAGTTATGAAAAAGACTAATATCCTCCTGGTGTGTAGTAGCTGGAGTGTCAGATGAGAGACCCAGGAAGTAATTTCTCACTTTGCTTGAAAATGGTGAGGTCTCAGCTGCAGTACTGTGTGCAATCCTTGGCACCACGCTTTAGGAAAGATGTGGACAAATTAGAGAGTCCAAAGTAGACCAATAAAAAACTAACAAATGCCAAAGTAGATTAGGCCACTGGTTTAATCAGACAAGGTACTCTGCTTCCTTCCACGGCTAATACATAATGTTTCCGAAGAGTTCATCCCTTCCTCTACCCACTCATTTTCACAGCCTGTTGTGTAACAATGGACATAGCAGAAAAAATCCTTCCAGATCCTTGTGGTCAAATTACTTCACTTACTTTAGCATTCTACATGGGAGGCTTCTGCTTTGCTTCCCTTTGTCAGGGTAAAATTCCATTGCAGTAATATTCTAGGGGAGATGAACACACTGGGCGTTAGGCCTCGTGTCTACACAGTAGTGGAGCACTCCTGTAGTCTGGTCCGGAGGAGCGATGTGAAAGAAAGCACTAATTGAAAAAGCAAAGTAAATTTTCAGCGTAAAGTTCTGTATTTGACAGCATCCCTTTTAATTGCATCCACAGCACCATTGAAAACAGTATTTAGTATTGCACAAATCATTCGTGAAACACATGAATATATATAATATTCTCTGTATTAACCCCTCTCAAATGATGCATTGCAGACTAGCCTATCAAAGAAATGATGATGACGAGGAAGAAGCTGCCAGAGAACGCCCGTCGACGGGCTCGACAGGAGAGACTTCGGCAAAAGGAAGATGATGAGCTACCAGGACAAATGACCGAGAAACCAGAAGTTAATGCCCAGAACAAGTAAGCTTCTACTCATTTGGTTGCGTATAGACTAATTGGTGGAGCTCTCAATCCATGGAGTGTGTATATCTGTATTTCAGCTGTCCCAAAGCTCCAGGGACCAATCCAATGCCTACTGAAGTCAATGGAAAGTCTCCTGTTGACTTCAATGGATGTGGGATTGAGTCCCTACTCAGGAGCATGGAGGAGAAACATTCTCAGCCATCAGTATTACAAAACACCAAATTTGTAAAAGGTGACAATTCCATAATTTTCCCTGGCCTTGTTTTCTTAAAACTTTAAAACAGTGTTTCTCAAAATGTTCCGTGGGCTTGCTTCTCGCTGCTCCCCTTGGCTAGAAATGGCAAACTGGAGGCAATAGGAGCCATGAGGCTCCGTGACTATGGATCTTTTAGGTAAACAAAGTGGTGTGGACCCACAATCAGCTTCCCAAAGCAGGCCCGAGTCCACTTTGAGAAACACTGCTTTTAAAATAGCTAATCTATCCCGTTCCAGAGCCATGTAATAATTTCAATGTGTCCTATTTCTGGGAACTAACTATAAGGAAATGTTTTTGTTATGGTGCTTGATTAATGCAAAGTTGTCACTCCCATACAGTGTGGCAGAAGAGGAGACCAAACATACTACAACGACAGTAACAGACACTCAGGGAGAAGGGGATGACAATGCTGCATTCTTGGAGAGATTGGCAAGAAGGGAGGAAAGACGCCAAAAGCGTCTCCAGGAAGCCCTGGACCGTCAAAAGGAGTTTGACCCAACAGTCACAGAGGAGGGTGTGTCACTACCAAGTGGGAGAGAGATAAACAATGTGGCGGAAAATGAGACCATAGAGAAAGAGGAAAAGATCGAAACTCGCCGAGGCCGTTACGAGATTGATGAAACTGAAACTGTCACTAAATCGTACCAGAGGAACAACTGGAGGCAAGATGAAGATGGAGAAGAAAAGAAAGAAGAAAAAGATAAGGAGGAGGCGCAGGAGGAAAATCCAGAACAGAGAACCATAGAGGAAAATCAGGTAGAAGTAACAACAGAAAAGAAAACAATAGACAAAGAAGAGGGACTGGTGGTATTAGAAGTAAAAACCCTACATGTCAATGTAGAGGAACACAAGGCAGAGAATGATATGAGTGTCCTACTTGTAGGGGAGCCAATGGCAGAGGTGGAGGCCATAAATCTAACTGTAACTCTAGATCATGAGAAGCTTAGGGATGAAGAAGAGGAAACGGCTGAGGAAGAAAAGAAGAGAACAGAGGAAAGGGAAAAGCTTGAGGCAGAAGAGAGGGAGAGGGTTAAGGCAGAGGAACAAAAAAAGGCTGAAGAAGAAAGAGAGAGAATTTCAGCAGAAGAGAAAAGAGCAGCCCAGGAAAAAGAAAGGATTGAGGCAGAAGAGAGGGAGAAGATTCAGGCAGAGGAGCAAAGGGCAGCTGAAGAAAGGGAGAGGACAAAGGCAGAGGAAGAGAAGAGAGCAGCTGAAGAAAGGGAGAGGGCTAAGGCAGAGGAGGAGAAGAGAGCAGCTGCAGAAAGGGAGAGGGCTAAGGCAGAGGAAGAGAAGAAAAAAGCAGAAGAAAGGGAGAGGGCTAAGGCAGAGGAGGAGAAGAAAAAAGCAGAAGAAAGGCAGAGGGCTAAGGCAGAGGAGGAGAAGAAAAAAGCAGAAGAAAGGCAGAGGGCTAAGGCAGAGGAGGAGAAGAAGAAAGCAGAAGAAAGGGAAAGGGCTAAGGCAGAGGAGAAGAAGAGAGCAGCTGAAGAAAAGGCTAAGCTAGAAGAGGAGAAATTAAAAGCAAAACGAAAGGTAGAAGAGAAAAGAATTGAAGACAAAAAAGTAGAAGAAAAACAGGTAAAAGAGAAGAAAATAGAAGAAAAACAGGTAAAAGAGAAGAAGGTGCAACAGGAAAAACCTCAAGCAATCTCCCTAAGAAAACAGGTACAGTAAACATTTTGCACCAAAATAATGAAGCCTGTGATTTGTGAGAAATGTAATGCAAGACAAAAATTGGATTGGAATTTACTCACAATTCTGTCCCTGTGTTTAAACTACTAACTCTCTGTTCCATCAATATTTGATTTCCTTTTTACTAAAGCTTCTTGCTTCTACTTATCAATAATGCAGTGCATGGCACACTTAAGCTCTCCCACCCTGGCTCTGAGATCCCTCAAAGGAAAACCTTGCATGCCAAGATCTCTACACAATTTACCACTGCCTTTTTCTGTTGCTTTAAGCCAGCCTAGTGCAGTAATGCCCGAGGGATGACAAAGCACAGTTCGTCACAGGAGATATGTGGGCACCTGGGAAACGGTGTGTGAAGAATGCTGACTAAAAATGTATGTTGTTTGAAGCAAGCTACGCTGGGGGCGCTCTCTGCTGGGATATGTGAACACATTGGCGCACAAGGGAGAAGTAAGCGCAAAAGTCCAGAGGGGGTATGGGATCACTGTCCCTTGTGAGGGGAAGAGCAAGCACAGCTGCACACGGAGCAGATGTGGGCACGGCAGCACCAGATGGGTATGTGAGCACAGCTTTGACAAATGTGAGTGGACAGGGCTTGTTGCAGAATGACATTTTCATCTTAAAAATAAAAAGGGGGAAGAGAAAGAGGTTAAAGTGGAAGCTAAAAAGGAAAAGTTACCAGATGAGAAACTTCGACCTACCTTCACAAAACCGCAGGTAATTATGAGCTACAAACATGGATGCTATAAGGAAATGTTCAGGGATTGAAACAAATTCAGCAGGGGCCCTTAGCGTAAAGGCCTGGACCAGCAAAACACTCTAACACAATCTTCACATTAAGCAGGTGGGTAGTCTCATTGACATCAATAGGGATGGGACTATTCATGTGCTCAGTGTTAAGTATATGGTTAATTATTTTGTAAGCGGGGGCCTTGAGACCAAATGCTGTTTGTCTTACTTAAAATGAGTGCTCCTATGACTTCAATGGGGACTCAGTCACATAAGTGATACAAGCAAGATTTGGGCCCTGAAGATGAATTTATCAGGATTATACAAACTAATCATCCTTCCCTGGTTTTCTTCACTTTACTATGAACTTTCCTCTTGTGACTGAGATCTACTTTCGTAATAATCATGGATATCTCCAGGTCCCTTTGGCCACTTACCTGATCTAACTAATGATATTTCTTCCCCCAAATAATCCAGTGCTTAATTATATAAACCTTGCAGACCCAAGATTCTTTTTTTGTTTTAAAGAGAAATTCTGCAAAATTTACTGCATTGCATTTCTACTGTAAACACAGGAGCTGGTGCCATGGTGTTTTACTGTATGGTAAGTAAATAAGGTTGGGACCATTTACAGCCTCAGACTGGTAATTGGCAGTCAGGGAGCGGTGCTGAGCATTTGTGCAGTGAACCCCCTCTGGTACAATCCTGCAAGGTGCTAAGTTCCTCAACTTCCACTGACTTTAAAAAAAAAAAAGCCGAGGGTGCTCAGGGCCTCGTAGGATTGTGCCCCTTTGGGCTCAAGTACATCCAGGTAGAATAAAGTAAGCCATGGCTCTGCTGGCTGAATATTTAGTAAAGGAGGGATGACCTGCCTGGAGAACCTGGAGGCTAGATCTTCTCCTACTGTAAATCAATGCAGCTCCATTGATGTTGCAGATTTGAACCTGCTGAAGATATGGCCCAACATCTTGGGGTGTAGGAAAGCAGCTACTGGAGCTCAGTGTATTACAGTTGATTAGTCCATCCTCAGGATGAGGCCTAATAGCAAAAGATGCTACAGACTTTTCTGGAGCGCAGTGTCCAGTTTTGGGTCCCTCAATTGAAGATGGACATGGGTGAGATTCAAAAGATCCACACAGGGCAATGAAGAAGTTAGAAGAATGTTTGTAATTCATAGGAGGCAGGATTGGCAAAACTAGGCTAAGTTAGCCAGCAAAGGAGAACAGTATCTCTTGCTGGAGATACTTACAATTGTGACGGTTAAATTAAAAACGGAACAGCCTGCCTCCCAATACAAAAACTGAGCAAAGAGTTACTCAGCTAAATAAGGGCAAGACCGGGAGTGATCAAAAGACATGACAAACTGATGACACATCATTAGACTAAATGAACAGAAATAATTGTTTCAGACTAGTTCCTAGAAGTTAGGAGTCCACATCTTCAAAGCCACTACTCTTGCCATTAGCAATAATAGGCTTGGCTGCTGGTGGCCACAGTCTCAAGGCCAAAGAATGAATGGAAAGCAAATAAAAGCAAAACATTCCTTCACAAGAAGGAATCAGCCTGTGGAATTTACCAGCACACAAAGTCAGATCACATTAGAGATACTTTGAAAAGAATCTGGATAAGTATATGACCTGTAATTTCAGCTTCACTCGGCCTGGCTAGATTTTGGTCCTGAACAGCGCTGAGTGCCCTCAGTTCTCATGGAAGTCAATGGGAACAGAGGATGCTCAGCATCTAAGAGGGCCTCCATGAGCTTAGGCTGCAAGAAGAAACACAGATGATGGCCAAGAATCTCAGAAGGGATTAGAGATTTTGCTTTCCTCAGTTTTTGGGTGTTCTACCTGAGACACACTTTAAAGGGCCTCATTTTTGGAAAGTACTTAGCACCCTCTTCCCAAAAGTTGTCTTGAATTGAACACCCAAAATCATAAGAAGGAAGAACAGTCCTATTGGGTCAAACCAAAGGTCCATCTAGCCCAGTATCCTGTCTTCCGACAGTGGCCAGTCCCAGGTGCCCCAGAGGGAGAGAACAGAACAGGGAATCACCAAGTGATCCCTCCCCTGTCACCCATTCCCAGCGTCTTGCAAAGAAAAGCTAGGAACACCATTCCTGCCCATCCTAACAAATAGCAATTGGTGAACCTAAAATATTGGCTGTTGATTTTTGGCTTAGGATCAATTGTCACTATTGCAAAAAAATAAAGATGAGCAGCCTTTCACTACTTTCCTGCCATGACAGTGATGCTGAAAATTCAACAAAACCTGTGTTGTAATACATTATGCAATTATTAATATAGATAAGAGACTGTAAGACTGACTAGTTCGGGGGGCATACTTTTCCTCACAGTTTTATGATTTATGCCTAAGTACCTGTGCTATATTGTGTACATCCACTGTCAGTAAGATCAGAATCTGCTCGTCACAGTATAGGTTTCACTCAAATTAGCAGCCAAAAGTCTGGCTGCTTCTTTGAATTGTCCCAAAGTTTGGGTCTGCAAAACTGGCCTGGAAAGTTCATCAGAACAAGTTTTTCTCATGACACAAGACTCCTGGTATTTCCTGCTTCCAGTTTGGCTAGACATGTGCAAAAGCAGCTTTTTCTCATGGTATGTAGGTATCTTTGTTTTGATAGAGTTGGGCCCCAAACCTAAATCTTTGGAGTGCACTTTCCAGTTTGGGTAGACAGACACACACAAGTTCTTCTTGAGCTAGTGCACTAGAAATAGGAGCATAGCCAGTGGTAGCACAGGCAGGAGCTTGGGAACATACTGAGGGGGCCTACTCAGGTGGCTAGCCTGAGCTGCAACCTGTGCTACCCTGCTATTTTTAGTACAGTAGCTTGAACAGAGTCTGTGTGCCTGTCTATCCAAGCTGGGACTCATGCACCCAGCTGCCACACAGACATAGCTGTAGATGGCCACAGCTTGTGGGGTGTTCAAAAATTGAAACCAAATCTAGAACTGAAGTTTGCAAAAGGCTCCAATCTTTATAACTGACAGAACCAAAACTTTGGGGTGGCAATGTTGCCTCTCAAGCTCTAATGTGCATTCCTAACAGGAACCTGGAGATGGAGAGATGTGCAAAAATAAAATATTTTAAAAAGAAGTTACCCAAAGAATTTACAGTCCTCAGAAAAAGTTTCAGCCATGTTCAATTTGATTTTGGGTTCAAGCTCTGTGGGATGAGATGGGCTGTATTTTTTGAAGGCACTACCACAGGTTGTATCCAACTCCCCTGGTGTCAGTAGGCGCCTTTCCATTCATTTCAGTATCAGATGGATTATTCCCCAAATCATTGAAATGTGGCAGCAGGCACAAAGGTTTGCTTCTGTCACTTTTAGGGTGCATGGCTAGGAAAGGGGCTCTTCCTGCTTCTCTTGAAGTCAGTGGTTGTTTTGCCATTAAAATTAAAAGGAGCAGGATTAGACATTGAAGTATTTCTCTAATAACCTATTTCATCTTCCTTTTTGTGAGTCATAGTGCCCAGTAGTGGTGTTGTTTGTGCGCCGTGCCCCCTTTAAATCATTTAAATCAAACCCTGGTAGCCTATGGAAAATTATCCCCTAACCTTAGTTAATTCTAAAAGTGTGTTTTTAATATTGGTTTTCTTCACCATACTAATTAAGGTATAAGATGCAGTACATGTCCCATCAAGTTGCCTGCACTTGAGGCAGCTGACATGTTGGCTTTTTAAGGAGACCTGGAAGGGACTTGATCAAAATCTCATAAAAGGAAATTCAGCCCTTTCAAAATGGCAACACAGAAGTCCTGGCGTTGGAAATCCTGACACGATCAACACCCTCGCTCTCAAAATCACTCGGAAAAGGATTGAGTAATGCAATGGATTGCTAATGAGCCAGAGCTTTTTGCTGTTATTACATCACTGGTTCAAATCTTGCCCAGCTTGGGAGGAACCAAACGCTGTTACAAACTGGGGATGGCTCATTAGGCTGAAGAAATGATTGTCTCAGATTAGTTTCTAGACTATAGAGTTCACATCTTCAAAGCCATGACTGGCCACTAGCAATAATAGCCTTGGCTGTTGGTAGTCATAACATCGAAGCCAAAGCATGTGTTGTTATGGAAACTGAATTCCCTTCTTATCTGTTAAAGTGATTCCATTTGGTTGTAACTGAGGGTATGTCCATACTGCACAAAAAGGTGTGTTTTTAACTTGCGTTATCGAACTTAGGTTAAAATAGCACAGAAGACACATTAGCTCAGCCTCTAATTCAGGTCACGTTTAACCCCAGTCTGCCCTATAGGCTCAAACTCAAGATGTTAACCCAAGTTAACAGCAAAGACATGGCAGCTCCACTTTTAACTCAGGTCAGCATCTGAAGTTAAAGTCTATAGGGAAGCCTGGAGTTGAAGTCGAGCTGCTTTCACAGGTGAAAAGATGAGTGGCTGCATCTTCATTGCTATTTTAACCTGGGTTAGCTAACTCAAATTAAGAAATTCCTTTTTTTTTCAGCATAGACATACCTTTAGGCTCATTGGCAGGGTGGGGGAAGCTTGCATTGCTGCTGCTTATTCTAAAGACAGAGGAGTTTTATCTTAGCCCTGGTCTACACTAGAGAGTTATTTCAAAATACCCCCCCTTATTTCAAAATAATATGCAGCGCATCCACACTATCCCGGGCTGGTTATTTTGAAATCTGTACTCCTGCTTTCCTTGGGGAATAATGCTTATTTCAAAATAGTTACATCGTGAAGTTGTTACTTTGATTTTACTTATTTCAAAATAATCTCCTAGTGTAGCCATGCCCTTGGAGTTGCATATCTGTCATCTTTCATCTGTAGCATATTAATTCAACATATATATGAATACCCTTCCCCCCCCCAACTTGTAGTTCACACCACATGACAGCTGTCACCTGTGGTACTGGCATTGAATGAACAGCACTTAATGCCAGCTACAAGCAGAACAGGTCTAGTTCGGGCTGGGTAGTCCTTTCCCAAAAGTAGCAAAGCTCAACATGAAAAAAAGGAGATCTTCCTTGGGTTAACATTTGGTGTTTTCCTCCACTGCTATTCAAAGCTTGTTTTGGCTGCTGGTCTAGCTAATTTACTTAGTGGGAATAATTCTGTCCACAGAACAGAAGAACTAAAATCAATTGCCATATCCTGAACTTTCCATCAGCATCCAACCATGACTCAGCATGCTGGAATCAGGCCATCAGTGGTGGTGATAAATAATTTTCAGCCCAGAATTTTCTGGGTGGGGATTAGAGAGTGGAACTAGTGCATAATGATTCTCAATGTTAGTCAGACTTATGTAGGGCAAAGGCTTGTGGGGGGAACGGGACGGGACTCTTGCCTTAATGTTTTCAGAGGAAACATCTGCTTCTTTATAGGATTAAGTACTTCACCTTATGGTATCCTCCTCCACTGGTCACTGTTTAGACTGGGATACTGCCGATGATAACCCCGCTTACACATTTATCAACACAAATTCTGCCTCTGTATAAGTCTGCAACACACGGTGGCAGCTGGCTCCCCAGGAGTGGGGTGGCAGCCGGGAGTCAGTATGCGCCAGGAGCCAGCTTAAAAGCCAACTCCTGACATGCACTGGCCCCAAGGGAGCTGGCTGCAGGTGCGTGTAACTGCTGAAATTTTCAGCGGTTACACGGTTACCCAATTACCTACTTTTTAACATTCCTAATACTAATAATAGCTGTGACACTGAAAGTCCTGGGTACATCCTGATAGCATATACCTGGTGTGCTGTTGAATGTACTGGCTACATCCACACAGCACACGCTTACTTTGTGCAAATCAATTTACAATTATTATTATTTTTTTTACTGCAGTACTGTTTATGGCCTTAACCAGGGATTAGGGTCCCATTGATTTAGTCCTTATACAAACAAAGATAATCTCTGCCCCAGAATGCTCACATTTTAATATTGAGACAGTACAGCCGCTCCCCCGAGTTGCGAACGGTCGAGTTACGATCGTTCGCACTTACGACCAAAGCTCCCATGGAGCGGTCGTAAAGGCGGCCCCCGAGTTAAGAATGCGACCCGCGCTTACGAACAGCACGGTCGCGTGTAACTCAATGGGGTCCGAGTTTCGAACAGTTCGAGTTACGGACCAAGTGTTGGTCCGTAACTTGTTCGTAACTCGGGAGAGCGGCTGTATACCATAGGTAAATAAACAGATGCATGAGCAGGAAGGGGATAGAGGGGCAAAGTAAGGGTGGAGATTGGCTTGATTGCATAAGAAGGTAAGGATCCATGAGATTTCCAAGGACACAGAATATTTCCACACAATGTAGATGAATTCAGCTGCCTCATATTTAACATAGATCAGAAGGCAAAGTTGGTTGTAGGCCACATTTTAGACTTGGCAGGCTGTTTCTGCCTTAGGACATTTTAAAGACAGTTGCTCAGTTCCCCATTGACGGTAGGAAACTTATTTTCCTTCTCAGTCATCCACAATGTCTAATTATGATTTTTGTTTTGTTTTTGGTTGTATGTTTTCTAATGTCTCCTGAGCAGATCAAAGATGACAAGGCTAATAAGGACAAAGCACCTAAGGAGGAGGTGAAGTCTGTCTGGGATCGCAAGAAGGGATTTCCTGAACCAAAGCCACAGAATGGAGAGCGTTTCCAGGAACTTACTACTCACAAACTTAAACATACTGAGAATACTTTTAGGTAAGATTCACATTAACACTGCATTTGTTTATAGTAGAGGACAGCTGTGGGGCTTGTTGCCTTTTATGGGTCTCTGTTACAGTACTTTTCACTGTGTAGTATAGAACTTCTATATGAGAGCTTCTATTACAGTTGGAAATATAAAGATAACTTCACTTGCTTTATTTCTTCCTAAAGCAAGGACTTATTTGAAAGTCCACATTTTTTCTTTTCTTCCCCCTCCCTAACCTGAGAGAGGGAGAAGTTGGGTGTCTAGTCATTGGGCTTTAGTTTGGAACTTACCTGTATTTTCATTGTCCACAAAAAATGGCAACAAGTGATTGAGATTCCTAAGATGAATCTAAATGATAGTGCTGAGAAATAAAACTCCTTAGGACCAACTGAGAAATCTGAGGCTTAGATAAATATTGTCTGTCCCATTCCCACCTGTCCCACCTACCCTTTCCCCCCACTTTCATAGAAGAGTGGAACAATCCTAAGCATCATATAATGCATTTTTCACATTGTTCTGTCGTTTTTGGCTCTCACAAACCATCTTCTTTCTCCTTCTATGTAAAGGCTGGTAGTTGGCTTCTTTTTCTTAGCATCCAGCAGGCACTTCTGAAAGCTCTTCTATAGTCTAGGATCTCAATACTGATTTCTTGATGTTGTCAGCAAGGGGTTGAGATTTCCAGAATGTGCTGAAAGCAAAGCAACTCAGGAAAAAATCTGAAGAGGATGACTACCAGTTAGTGTTTCCCAGTACAGAATATGCAGAAACAGCAGAGAAAATCCTCCCTACTGTATATTAAGAAAAGAAGATAGAAGTAGACCCTGAATGTACATGATTAGGAGATAACCATTTCTTGTCAGTAAAAAAGTCAAACATCATAGTGTGGACAAAATATTCACCCGCATCTTCCAAATGCTGAAGTAAAAAAATTGCTTAAGGCTAGATTTGACTCTCGACTATATTATTACAAACCTGGAAAATAAGTTTCTTGTCTTCAGTGAAGTTACTGTGTATTTGCTTAAAGGTAACTGAAGGCAGAAACTGATCCATATAGCTGAGGGAAATCTTAACTTTTACACTGTTGTCTCTTGTGGCATGTAATTGTGCAATATTGTGGTTGCATTGCTGCAGTGTTTGGAATCTCTCTTTTCTTGGGTGCAGAACAGGGAAGAAAATAAAAGCCATACAAATGCTTGTTTGCCCTTTTTCTTGTAAGTAACATGCTGGTATATGATGTGTTGATCCCTTTGACTGGTGTATTCATAAATACACTGCAAGGAGCAAGCACTGATGTAATAATTACTTATAGTAGTGGTGCCATTGGACACATATTTCTTATGGCAATGTGAATATACTGTTTTTTAATGTCCTTGATTATAAGACCTGATTGAAAAATATCTGGTTTGGTTTTTCCCTCTGTGGAAAAATTCAATGAAAAATCTAGTTCTGAGTTTATGAAAAATCAAAACTCACACAGAAAACTTCAACCGAGGTTTGAAACTATGGATTAAATAAGAATACTTCCCCTTTCTCCTGATAAACTGAAGACTAATGCCCTAGCAATGTGCCTTAAAGAGATTTGTCAAACACTACATAATCCCGTAGAAAAGACATTTATCTCAGAAATCAAAGGATTATTTGTCTCTTTTATAACACAGAATATAGTGTTTGCTTTGGATACGCATTTGCTGGTTTACTTTTTTTCGGCCTTTAATATTTATTTTTGGATACCTGAACTATTGTGCACAGATTAGTCAAGTATGCTTTTAGGAGCTAGAACATATCTCTGTTGGTAATATTCTCAATTACATGGTACAAATATGTATGCATAAGTGTGTATATATCATGGAGCTGGGACTAAAATAAAAGGGTTCTTGAATAAAAAAAAAAAAGTAGACATGAAAAATTGAAGTTAATGAGTTAGACTGTCTCCAGAAAGAGGGTGCAGTGGTGGCCTGTCAATACAGGTGACCTAGGCAGTTGCCTAGGGCGCCAAGAAAAACGGCCGTTGAGGGCTTTGGAGGCGGGGGCACCAATTGCGCGCCAATCGCGCGTTTCGCCTAGGGCGCCAGTTGCCGGCAGCTCGTCTAGGGCCGCTCCTGAGAGGGTAACACATATTTGTCTGAGGTGCTGAGGCAATATGATGCAAAAACTATCCTTCCAAGCATGTGGGACCCTCTGCTCCCACTGGAAGCAGAGATATGCTTCTGAGTTACTTAATAGTAACAAGTGACCGGGACCAGATGGCATTCACCCAAGAGTTCTAAAAGAACTCGAATATGAAATTATGGAACTATTAACTGTGGTTGTAAATCCAGCTTACGTACCTAATGCCTGGAAGATAGCTAATATGATGCCAGTATTTAAAAGGGGGTATAGAGGAGATCTTGGCAATTACAGACCGGTAAGTCTTATGTCAGTACTGGGCAAATTAGTTATTATAGTAAAGAATAAAATTGTCAGACACATAGATGAACATAATTTGCTGGGGAAAAGTCAACATGGTTTCTGTAAAGGGCAATCATGCCCTACTAATCTACTAGAGTTCTTTGAGGGGGTCAACAAACATGTGGACAAGGGGGATCCAGTGGATATAGTAGGTAGAGAATAAGAGAAAATATCTTATTGCCTCTATATAAATCCATGGTACGCCCACATCTTGAATTCTGCATACAGATGTGGGTGCCTCATCTCAAAAGACATATTGGCATTGGAGAAGGTTCAGAAAAGGGCAACAAAATGATTAGGGGTTTGGAACATGTCCCATATGAAGAGAGATTAAAAAGACTGGGACTTTTCATCTTAGAAAAGAGGAGACTAAGGGGTGATATGATAGAGATCTATAAAATCATGATTGGTGTGGAAAAGGTGAATAAGGATAAATTAAGGATAAATTATGTACTTGTTCCCATAATATAAGAACTAAGGGTCACCAAATTAAATTAATAGGTAGCAGGTTTAAAACAAACAAAAGGAAGTTTTTCTTCATGCAGCGCACAGTCAACCTGTGCAACTCCTTGCCAGAGGATTTGTGAAAACCAGAACATGAGCAGGTTTCAAAAAAGAACTAGATACATTCAGGGAGGTTAGGTCCATCAGTGGGTATTAGCCAGGGTGGGTAGAAATGGTTTTCCTGGCCTCTGTTTGTTAGAAGGCTGGAAATGGATGACAGGAGAGGGATCACTTGATGATTATCTGTTCTGTTCACTCCCTCTGGGGCATCTGGCATTCGCCACTGTTGGAAGACAAGATACTGGGCTAGATGGATCTTTGGTTTGAGCCAGTATGGCCATTCTTATGAGTTCCCCAGGCTACTTCAGCTCCCTGACAAAACCTGCTGAAGGTAGCACGTGCTCTGTGAGGAACAAAAGATCTTGTCAGGAGGTGCTTCTGTGTGCAAGTTCTTATGCTGCTGCTTCATTGAATGATGCAAACTGGCAAAGGAAAACTTGTGGCATGTTAACCTGCTTCTCAATTCTTTTTCAGCCGCTCCAGCATGAAAGCAGCTGCAAATGCTGAGGATGGTAAACCAGTGTCCCAAGCTGAAGCCGGCAAACGACTAGAGGAGCTGCGCCGTCGCCGGGGTGAAAATGAGAACGAGGAGTTTGAAAAGCTAAAGGAGAAACAACAGGAAGCAGCTGTGGAGCTGGAAGAACTGAAGAAGCGGCGTGAGGAGCGTCGGAAGATCCTTGAGGAAGAGGAACAGAGGAGGAAGCAGGAGGAGGCTGAGAGAAAAGCTAGGGAAGAGGTAATGGCATAATACTAACACCACAAAATCCGAAAGTTAGATCCTGTTCTGCTTCACTTGCTCCTGTTGGTCTTTCATTACATGATCACACAACGCTGTGCGGTGAACAAATACGTCAGTGGGACTGCACAAAGAGAAAGGCTCTGCTTAACATGGCCATGGGTGGCATTTTAAGCTCAGGGAGAGTAGCTTGGGCCTAGACCCTCAAAGGTATTTAGTCTCCTGTCTTACATTGGAAGCAATGGGATTTAGAAGCCACAATGCCTTTGAGGCTCTGGGTTTCACTATCTAAGGCAATGTTGTGTAGAAGGAAAAATAAAACCAAAAACAAAGCCAACTTGGAAGACCCAGAGCTACACTACTTTATTCCTGGATCTGCTACTCAAACAGACTCTTGGGCAAGTGGATTTACCTCTCTTTGCCCTGGCTTCCTTTCCAATGCTTTGTCTGTCTCATCTATTTAGACTGTGACATCAGGGCAGGGATTGTCTGTTGCTACACAGCTGTACCTAGTGCAGCGCAGCCCCAGTTTTAGTTGGGAACTCTGGGTGCTATGTTACAAGTACTTAGCAGATAAAGATTTTTCAGTTTTCTCAGTCAGATTCCTCCCTTTGCAGGCTGTACCACCATTGCACTAAACTTTTCATCTCTACTACTCATTAAGGCTGACACAGGCTACAAAGCTGGGTCTTTCATCACCCACTTGTACAGTGACACATACTAATGGACAAAAAAAAAGGGCACCATTTTTGTAACTTTCAACCTCAGCTGCAACTAAGTACAGAATATTTGGTATTACAGGGATCATATGCACAGATGTGCTACTGAGACCCTGATCTAAGCCTGATGCACAAGGAGATCACCCCCAAGGGGTGACATTCTAGTCCCATGCAAGCCAGTGGAAAAGCTCCCATGAAACCAGTGGGGCCAGGATTTCATCCACGATTGTCTCGAGAATCTTAACTCTGCTTTTCTCATCTTCTGTGTATACACGTTATTAGGTGCAATGATGCAGCAATGTGGGCGTTTGTTTATTTTGGGTGTGTTTTTATTATTATTTTTGCACATCATAGCTTACTTTACAGAAATCTTGTTTCTGGGTGGGGAGGGACAAATGGGATTGAAGATATGTTTGCTGAGAGTGGGATTAACTGCTGGTGTGATGAAGGACTGAATCTCATTAGAAAGAAATGTTTCTCTAGTTTAAAATTTTAGTACCAAAAAATACATATGTTTGTGTATGTTTGCTCTACTAAATGGATCTCTTTAATGTGGATGTTCCGGTCTCCAGCACAGAAATTGGGGATCTAAATTGTAAACAAAATGAACTTGGATATTGGGGATTAAAGAGAATAGTACTTCACAGTTATAAGAATATAAGCACGGCCATACTGGGTCCATCCACCCAGGTATCCTGTCTGCCGACTGTGACCAATACTAGATGCCCCAGAAGGAGGGAACACAACAGGTAATCATCACATAGGGAACCATCATGTAGGGAAGGGCCCAATCCTTTAGCGTGCTGAGATCCCTGCTTTCCCATAGAAGAACTCTGTGGCTGGAAAGGTCAGTCAACAAGGAGACAAATGACCAGCTATGTATTCATACTGTCTTAGGAGGAGAAGAGGAGGCTGAAAGAAGAGATTGAAAGGAGAAGAGCTGAAGCTGCTGAAAAACGTCAGAAGATGCCAGAAGATGGCTTGTCAGATGACAAGAAGCCATTTAAGTGTTTCACTCCCAAAGGTTCATCTCTTAAGGTAAGTCTATAAATGGGAAGTAGAATAGGGACTCGAGCTAAAATCCCACATACAAACACCCCAAACTACTGAAAACACTTGAAATCTGAACCAGGATCTCAATCTGAATTTTGCAAATGGACCCCCATCCCTCTTAGCTAAAACCTTCAATCCAAATACTTTCAAACCTTGCAGTGCTTGAAATCCAGGTCAAGATTTTGCACTATGAGCCGCTCTGTAGAATGTTCATGAGTTTGTGTATATATTGCCTAGACCAGTGGTCCCCAACGCAGTGCCCGCGGGCGCCATGGCGCCTGCCGGGGCATTTATGTGCACCCGCCTACTGACCAGGGCCGGCACGAGCCATTCTTGTGCCCTGGGCACCCGGCGCATATGCAGCCCCCACCCTGGGCACACGGCGCATGGAAGGTGCCCCCCTCCGGGCACCCGGCAGCCCCAAAAGGTTGGGGACCACTGGCCTAGACTATAGGCTACCCATTGTTCCTGATAATTAGGAATGTCCAAAGAGGGGCCTTTCTAATAACTACAGGAGGAAATTATTTTGGAAAATGTTAGGGTTCTAAGTGTCAAACTAATACTAGTATTTTAGCACTTGCTTCGGTGATGATATGTGGTTAGAGAAACAGGAGATGAATCAGAAATGATCTCTTCCTTTCTCCATCTTCAGTTCTCTTTCTCTCTAGTATTTATGAAGAACACTTGGCCACAGCAGACTCATATCATCTACATGCATATACTGTATATATTAAATTTATTTACCAATGAATGAATCTCTCCCTAGAACAGAGAGCTACCATAAATTTAATCCACCACATAAGCTCCAAATACAAGTTGTTGAGCTCAATAGTGTAGGGTTTGTAGCAGGGAAGAATAATTACCTCTGCAACAAGAATTACAGGTTGGCTTTCTCAGTGGCTTGTGTTGTGCAGAAGGTCAAACTAGGTGACCTCAGTGATTCCTCGAGGCCTTGAAATATATGGGTGAATCCTGACCTTCTGCTGACATCTAGGGGAACATTGCCATTGATTTCCTTGGAGGCAGGTATTCATCTTATGAACTTGTACTGCCCTTTGTACAAGGAATGGGGTGAACTCCAAGGGTTATGACTATAGTTCCCCCTAAGGTGCATGCCTTAGGGGGAACTATGGTTCCCCAAAAATTCTCCACCTGCCCCCCTCCTTTGCAGAGCTGTGCAGCAGTGCACTGATGGAAGGTGAGCTGCTGCTGCTGCTGCTACTGGTGGGGGGCAGGGGAGGCTTAGCTGGGCAGCTCTTTGCTGTCCCTGACTCCCCAGGGCTGCGGCCAGGGCCACATAACAACTGCCCAGCTGCTCCGGGGGCCAAGGCCAGGGCTGTGTGGCAGCAGCTGCTCCTCCAGCTGCCAGGGCTGGGACCATGTGGCGACGGCAGCGGCTCCTCTGGTGGCTGGGGCTGGCCTGGGACCGTGTAGCCACGGCAGCAGCTCCTCTAGCAGCCAGGGTCGCATGGCGGCAGTGGTGGTGGCTGCTCCTCAGGTGGCCGGGCTGCCACCCAGGAGTAGCTGGGAAGTCACCATGCAGCCGTGGCCCCAGCTTCAGCCCTGGGGAAAGGCTGGAGCTGGGCTAGGGCCATGTGGTAGCTGCTCCTGGGGCAGGTCGCGGGGCAGCTGCCGGGGCTGGACTTGGGGCTGCAGTGTGGCTGTTCCGGGGGCTGGGCTGTGGAGCGGCATGGGGGGGTGCCAGGGAGCTGCTGTGATGGTGGGGGATCAGGCTGCCATTCTTCTGCCATCATCACCGGCGGAGCGGCGCTGGAGACACTTCATCGCAGCCCTCGAGTGAGTTGCCTTTCCCTTCTGCCTTGGGGGTGGGGAGAACCCTCCTGAGGGGAAGGCGCATGTCAGCCCTGCTCAGCCCCTGAGCCCATTGCAGCCCACACAGCGCTACCTGCCACTTGTCCTGTTGCTGCTCTGCTCTGCTGCCCTGTGTAGACAGCAACAGCATGGCTCAGACACTGGGTGGAGGGTAACCTGGGCAGGGACCCAGCCGGGGGCAGGCAGGGATGTTGACTCCCACAGCAGTGTGCCACAGGCTCCCTTCACCGCTGCAGAGGGGGGAAAGGAGCACCCTGCCCCGGATTCTGCCTGGCTGTGCCAGTGTGGGTCCATGCTATTTGTGCAGCATTATTCAGTGTGACCATATTGCACTCCAGTGGTACCCTAAAGGCAGTGATCTCGCTTCTGTACTTGGGTCTTACCCCCAGTGTAGGTAGGGGGCTGCTTATCTTGTTTACAGCCAATGAAATGGCTCTGTCCTCCGTCTTCTCCCCCCCCCGAATAAAGCTCCCAAGATAGGGGCATTCTGGAGGAAAACTAGAGCAATGCTGCACTGTGCTTATTCTTGGCTTCCTATGACTTCTATTGAACTGTGGGCAGTACAGACTTAGAGCAGCCTCGAGGCTAATCTAACATCCAACAGCAGCTGGACTTGCTTCTGGCAAGATGGAAAATACAGGAGGCACAAAGGGGGCTTAGATTCATCTTTCACTCTTTCAGCATTCCTGCACTGATGCACTGTGGCCAAGCCTTGGTATCTTAATAAAAGTTGAGAGACGCTGTAGTTTTAACTTTTCTGCTGGATCTCATCCTTCTGACGTTGCTCGCAAACCCTCCAACATCTTTGTGGTGTTTTGAATTCTGACAGTAATCCTAGAATCATTGGACTGGAAGGGAGATCATCTGCTCTACATCTAGCTCGGGGAGGGTCTGGGAGACGGCTATAAACAGAGGAAGTTGGCCAATGAAAATTTTGTAGCATTAATTTTCTTTTTATTTGACTTCCTATTAAATAAACATTTAAAGTCATGCAGCTGTCAAACAACCAAAATCCCTTGTTTTGGTGTTTTACTTCCATAACGTTTTACTATATATATATATATATGATATTTGTTAATAACTTGGGTGCCACAGTGGCACCCATCCGAACAAGCACACGTGACCTCAATATTGGTGCACAAGACAAAACTCACTCCACTCATGGATGGAAAATCTTAGAGGGAACACTGGTTATGACCTGCCCAGACAAGCTGACAGATTTGCTGGGTTCCTGGGGAGGGGGCCCCGGCTCCACACTCCCAGAAAGGGCGGGGCCAGGGCAGCCAGCCCTCAGTGCTACCCGGACCACGCCACTCCTCCCCTCCATGCCACCCAGAGCATGCTGCCCAGGGCTCTGCCACACGCTGCACAGGGCTCCAGCAATGGGAGTCCTAGACCCTTTGAATCACCAGGGCTCAGAGCAGTGGTCTACTTTGCTCCCACCCTCCCTGCCCCCTACCCATCCTCAGGCCCTCAGCATTTTCTTTGAGAGTTATATCCCTCACAGTGCTCAGCTGCTGTTGGTGCTGGGTACTGCCCCTCCCACCTGACCTACAGCAGAGCTCAAGGGTCTGATGCCCCCTGCCCTCAGGCTTCCATCAGCCCCTCCACCCATTATTTTAGGTAAAAGTCCAACAGGTCCCGGGCTACCAGGAGTTTTTGTTTATTGCCTGCTACTAAAGAGTTTGAGTAGTTACGGCATTAGCAGCTTCTTTCTAAGCCTCCAGCTGCTAGAGATCAAGACCACTGTGCATGTTTCTCCTATCTGAACTTTTTCTCCTTGTGAGTATCAAGATGTCGGGCTGACTTATATTAAATGTATTTCAGGTTTAGTAGTATGCCACTCAGGCTTCTAGCAGGCAAATGTCATGACTGATTTCTTTCTCTCAGTCTGAGACAGTTGAAAGGGTTTAGTAGAGAATTATTGAATAGAGTTGGATGCAGCTTCTTGTCCTCACGAAGCTTCCCTGTACAGCTATATATTAAAAACAAAATCTTTGGTAGGTTGCTGAAACTCCCAAACTTTGTTCAATTTTAAAGACTATATTCAAGGGGAGATGATAGCTGTGGTCTCGGTGGTAGGAGAGAATTGAGGGATGTGAAAGCTCACAAGAGCAACTGGGCTAACTTTGCAGGCATTTTTAAATTGAAAATATATATCAGTGAATCATATCATACTCCCTGAATATGCCAGTCCTGTCTTTGGTGGGCAGCCGCGCTATCTGCTGAATCCAGCTGAAATTAGCCTCCTCACTGTTGGCCTACATCTCCTCATTGGCTTGCTACCATAATTGAGGTTTGGGCTGGTCTGTGTGCATGGTCTGTGGGGTTCACTAGATCACTCTTTGACCAGGATTTTCCTTCACCCTCATTGCTCTTGCTCTGAGCTAAAGAATTTCATTTCTTCAACAAAGGAGCGATTTCACTGAGTAGTGGGGGAAGCCTTGTTGAACTGGGTCCTGGTGCACATCAATAGGTAAGAAAGAGGCAGAAAGTAGTGTGGGATGGTGACATTTTGTGGATGCTACATTTATCTATCAGGTAAAGGGCTGACTACAGAGGCACAAAGATCAATAGAATTTAGAGAATCTGAGTGAGACATGCAGCTGAACGTCATCCCTTACTTATTTTGTGCATGCATGTACATATAAAGACCACAATGAGTTAGCATTTAACAGACCACAGAAAGTCACCTAGTAATATCTGTTGATGATAGAACAGTTAAACAAAAGAATTTCAGTGCAACCTGAGGCTCCCTGCTTCAAGAACACAACAGGGACACCAAGTTTACTATCCCTAGGAAAAGAAGGGAACTGGGGGACCCACGAGGAACTGGAACCTGAGGTATAGGCTGGAGCAGAGTTTTGCCTGGCCTTGTAGGTAAGGAAACGTAGTTTGAAGTTAATATGGAAGGTAAAGAGGAGACAAGAAAGGGAATTAAAAAGCAATGTGTTCAGGCTTCCTTGCAGCTGTGCCGTAGCAAAATGATTGTGGCCCTGGGGGAACTGAGGTGAATGTAGAATGGAGTCCCTCAGATGAGAACACATGGGCTGAGTTCTTTTCTGTATGACGGTGAGGAGGAAAAATGCCAAGAGAATGCAGGCCAGATTCATCCTGGGCTCAGGGAAAGTAGAGAGGCTGCTTGCTCTTTCTTCTGTCAGGGGTTGCTATGACTACTTTACGCCCTGGTGGACCATTACAGCAGTGCGTGACAGTCACTCCTGCACTGTCCCCTCCCTTCTTCTCCCCTTGTAGTCTCTCCTGGCACAGGAATATACAAAGCAAATTCTGCTGTTCCTGTAAAGTCCCTCCCTCCTTCCCTGTTTAGCTGGCGCCAATGGGCTGAAGCATGTGGGTGAACTTCAAGCCTATTCCTGAAGGCTAGTGAGAAGAGTCATAAAACTGGCCTACTAAAGCAAATGAATTAGAGGCCAGAAGACTTGGAAAACAAGGTCTTCTTTGGGCAGCGAACCCCACCCCCACCGTCTGACTCCTCAGTTGGACAGGAAAACCAAACCAGTTTGGAGCTGACACGGGAGGAACTCCAGCTTGCAGCCCAGGCGTGGGTGGGAGCAATGACAGAACTGTGGAGTCTTGGAGGGTCTCCAGCTTTCAGCTGAAGATCTCATGTGGGGGATAAGAGCCTTCTGTGGTAGCCAGCTTTCTCTGAAAAGCCACTCTGACTGCCGAGCCAGGATCTGTGACCTTGCAAAACCGGAGGCTATTTTTATTTTCAAGGCAGATATCTTCGCCTAGCACAGTATTGCTTATTTAGGCAATTACCAAGCATCAGAGCACTGATCGGGTGGAGCTAGACCCCACACAGTTCCTGACTTCTCTGAGATGGCCTGCTCACAGACAGATTAGCATTGTAAGATTCAAATTTAAAAATATTTTTCTTTAAAGAACTCCTCTTAAGTTTCATTCCTCCCCCCCCCCCCCCCCCCCCTATTATTTCCCTCTTGACTTAAACTCATCACTCAAGTAAGTCATCCAAGTTAGGCCAGGGGTGCACAGATGTTGCTGCCTGCAGTGGAAAGGAAGTCGGGTGCCTAATGGGACCATGGAGTATGCTCATGCTGAAAGAGTCTAAGAGCAAGCTCTTTCCTCCATGGAGCCAGAACCCAAAGTGGAACTGAATGGCCCGGGTTCCTGCAGCTAAGTGTTGTGCATTAGTTAATGCAGTATGGGCTGCTATTTCTCCCTGCCCCCCACACACACCTGTTCCACTTATTTGAAGTGGCATTTCTATTGACTTGTCATCTGAGGTTGGTTGGTAACATTTATTACCCACAGTTTAAAAGTCTACTATGTGGCTATTAAGATAATTAAATGCACCTTAACCAAACAGCACATGATTGTGAATATTTATGTGGTGAGCTGTTCCTAATTGTTATGTAAATGGATGGGTCAAATCCAGCATTAATGTATACCTTATACCATCCTAGTCACATCCTTGGGCTGGGCTGCATGGTTGGTAGTGAAGGCAGAATTGGTCCCATAGGCCTTATACTGTATCTCTAGCCTCATTAGTACGTTCAGCTATTTCTTTGTACATTTATGGTAGAAAAATGCTCTGTGCTTCCAAGCCTGCTCATACAGCTTCAAGGAGAGGAAATGCATAAGCAATGGTCACCGTCTATACAAATCCACTTCCAACTTAGTTGAACTCTGTATTGTCCCTTCATCTGCCTGCACAGCACTCATTAACTAGGTCCTGCTTCTGCAAAATGCTGCTTTATTTATGTGAGTAAATAAATCCCATCAGTCAAGTGGGTGCATAAGGGTTGTCAGATAGACACAGTCACAAACATCAGGGACCCTATGTTGTTGGTCAGTTATTCTGACATTTGACTGGCAGGCAGCATTCTCTGTAAACTGAGCGCTTGGGCGGTCACCCAGGAGAGATTCAGGTGCCGCCCAGCTGATTTGCATAGTGCCCACAGTTTCTATCAGTGGTGCACATCTGCACATGCAGTGGTGTATATGGCAAAATTTATTCTGCACACAGGGAACAAGTTAGAAGGAACACTGCTGGCAAGGGCTGGCTTCCTTTAGACAGAAGGCTGGGTTCTTCCCCATCTGGACAGTTTAGCTGGAGATTGATGTCTTTGATTTTTTGAAGCCCCTGCTTGCTTCTGTGATACGTTCCGGGTGGTGTTCCTCTTAACAAAACAAGGGTCAAAGCCATTTAAAAAAGCCCATAAAGACTTTCTTTGGGGTTTGGTCTCAGATACAGGAAACATTAGGAGAGTTTCTGCTGGTAAGTTAACAATCTTGTTTTTTTTCCCCTATTCATTTTACAGATCTATTTTGTAATTTTGTTTAGTGTATGTGCCTATTATTCCTCCTCCTGTGCATGTAGCTTGCTTAGTGTGCAGTGGGCTGTGTGGCTTAGTCCTCTGTATGTTGCCACGTTGTTTGGTGTAAGTGCATTAAAAGGTCCTTTCCTCTTCCCCCCGCCCACCCGCATGCAACGATAATAAAAGGGTGGGCTGTTGCTGAGCAGTGCTCCAAGAGAGATCCTCAAGCAGGCCTGGAGAAACCTCATTAACAACTGCTTATCTCTTCAGGCTGGAGAGGCCCGTCTTGGTCCAAAGGATGCCGGCTAGCTCTGCTCCGGTCTCGTTTCCCCCTTGCCTTCTGCAGGAGCCTCTCTTGGGTGCCTCTCTTGAGCAACGCCCCTTGGTATCCTAGCAAGTGCAGAGAGAACCCCCAGGTGTAGTGAGTGTACAGTCGCTTCCCACCCTTTTGCTGCTCCTCCCCCACTCAATGATTCTCCCACCCCTCTTTGCACAATCCCTCGCTCAGACTGAGAAAGACGGAGCACGGTTTCAGCTAGGAAGCTGGACACCTCAAGACTGGAGAACTAGGTAACTGCTTGCAGAGGTGTTCAGGGCTGTGGTGGATACAATCCCCCTTCTCCCCTGAGTGAGCACAGGGAAACTCCAGAAAATGGCCAGTCTAGCTTGGAAAACACCTTTAAAGTTGATCCTTGTCCAGAAGGGTTAAAGGGTATACGAGCTAGAATGTCACCACGCTTTGAAACGAGCAGGTTCTATAAACCACACATTAGCTAGCGACTTTGGACCCTGCTCTTGCAAGCTGTTCTGCATGGATCATCCCCTTGCCTGAATACAGGGGACCCACTGATATTGGTGAGGGAGGGGTCTGTGGTGCAGAGCTTATGAGAAAAGAGAGGCTTCAGTTTGCATAGTGTATGCATGTGTAGCAAGGTCCTTTGGACATGCCATTCAAAGCACACTAATCTAGAGCTGAATGCAATGAGAAAATAACAGAATAGAACCATGTCCAGTATCTGTTCAGACTGTATTTGCTTTATAGAAACTAAAAAATAATCCCATGTGACTTATCAACATTTATCCTTTCAGCAGTCTCCCATAACCAGAAACCTAATAGCCAATGACTCTGAACTGGGATTCATTGCTGATTGGCAATGCCTACCTTTTTCATTATGTGTTGTATAATGGTTGGAAGGAACCGATCTGTGTCAGTTAGTATCACAGCTCTAGCCCTTCCATTTTAACCACATTCTTTCCATGGCCATGTCAATTGTATTACTTATGGGTCAAGATGCCTTCCCAACAGAGATGAAATCAGAGGAACATGGACAGCCTTCTCCTGGCTTGTGTGCTGCTGCCACTGTGTGGCTAGATAAAGAATCGGCCATACTACATGTCTACGGGCAAAATAAAGCAGACTTCTCTCTTCAGGAATTTATTTGGCTCTGAGACGTGGGCAAGTAATAGTCCATCTTTTGAGATCAACTGCTGGGAAAAGTGTGCGTCTTAGATCAGCGTGGAGCATTTGAGATGCCCTGGAAATATGCATCAAAGTCACTGGGATTGGTTCACTTAGTTTCTCATTCAGAACTAAAGGGAACTTCCTGACTCTCTGCTTCTGTGGCCCTGAGTTGTGGAATTTCCAACCCTTTGAACTTAAGGTGTGCTATGGAGTTAGCTAATTTTATATAGCTATGAGGAGGGAGTGTGCAGGGGAGAATCCAGCACCATGTAAGTGAATGGTCTTAAGTTAGTTGTCATTGCTTCAACTTTGAAGATTCAAGGGCGATAGTAGTTGGAAACAGTACATGGAGATGCTGGTAAATCCACATTAAACCAAATTCTGGGATAACTGACGATCAGCTATCTCCTGTACTCATGCTATTCGTGCAGTCGCTCCTGCAAGGAGCTGCCAAGCCAACTGCAGAGCAGGGAGGGGGTCCATCCAGATGAATACTGACAGTGAAGTAAAAGGAGACGAAATTGTTGGCACTGACTCCATCATCTCCACCAAAGCTCCTCCAGCCCAGACAGTGAGCAAACCTTCTCTCACGTAACTTTTGTCAGGGATGCAATCCCTCTGTCCTGAAATTATCTGGAGACTTAGGATGTCTCCCCTGAGACCTCCATGGTTCACCAGTATCAGAGATACTACACTATTTCCCTATACAGAGACTAGAAAATAATTGTGGTAGGAAAGACAACATGGCATTTGGTAAATATTAACTGAGAGGTGACTGTGCTGTGTAGAAGGAAAGGATGCTTTGACTGGCAATTTGGGTCCAAAAATCAATTTACTTGTCCTCATTAAAACGTATAGGATAGAGGTACATGGCTCAGCTCCAGATCTGGCCTGCTCTGATGTGTCTACTGTGGAAAAGTTGTTTAATTTGCCTGTCTTTCCATGCTGAATTGGACACATAATCTGACTCTCATCAACCCATTAGTGACCTGAACATCCTCCCTTCCCTTCACCCCTCCTTCACTAGGGGCTTACTCTTGTAAATATAGCATCTTGGGAAGACTGAAGAACATGAAGGAGGTAAATGTATTAACTTGCATAATTTCCCCAACTCCTGCAAATGTGTTTCTTAAAAAATAGGGTCCTCAGTGGTAAATGTCTCTGTGTGTTGCTGCAGTGATTTGAATTTGAAGCAGTCTTCTGTTGTTTGGAGCTGTGTGTCACTACAGGTCTTTGTACTTATTTTGGGCTGCAGGCTTTGCAGTTAAATAGTTACATCACTTCTATCCTTCTGTTTCTAGATAGAAGAACGGGCAGAGTTTTTGAACAAATCCGCTCAGAAGAGGTAAAGCAATGAACTGTGTAATAGACTAAATCATAGCAGCAAAGTGTTGGATTGTAATAATCACTTCTGTTTTCTCCTTTCCAAAAACAGTGGTGCTAAACCCACTCACTCTGCAGCAGTTGTCTCCAAGATTGACAGCAGACTTGAGCAATACACCAGTGCAATTGAGGTAAGTTATTACCAAATGATATAGAGGGGTAGCCGTGTTAGTCTGTAACTGAAAAAATTTAAAAAACAACGAATAGTCCTGCAGCACCTTAGAGACTAGCAAAACATGTAGATGGTATCATGAGCTTTCGTGGGCACAACCCACTTCTTCAGATGAATGGAGTTAAGGGGTCCAGATTGCAAAAATTATCAGAGTAGAGTGGATTCTAAGTTCTCTTAAGTACCTGGTGCTTGGTTTATTATGTCCTTAGGATGTGGAATGTAGCAGGTAATCCAATTAAGGTCTTTGTTTAAACTTCTATTGCAGGTATCAAACTTGTAAATGAAATTAAGTTCTGCAGCATCCCTTTCAAGCTGTTTTTTTTTAAATTGGCTTGTAATAATATGGTCACTTTTAGATCCATTAGTGAGTGCCGAGGCAAGTTAAAATGTTCCCCAACAAGTTTCTGTGTGTCACCTTTTTGAATATCTGATTTGTGTCCATTAATCCTTTGTCATAGAGACTGTCCAGTTTGGCCAATATACATGGCAGAGGGGCATTGCTGATACTTGATGGCATAGATCTCATTAGTGGATACGCAGTTATATGAGCCTCTGATGTGGTGGCTTATGTCGGTAGGTCATGTGATGATGTCGCTTGTATAGATGTGTGGACAGAGTTGGCACCGGAGTTGATTGCAGGGGTGGGTTCTTGGATAAGTATAATGGAGGTGTGCTGCATAATTGCTGGGAAGAATTTGTTTGTGGTTAGGGGGTTGTCTGTAGGTGAGGGTTGGTCTGTACCCCAAGGCCTGTGAGATTGAGGGGTCATTTTCCAGGATAGGTTGTTGATTGTTGTTAATGCGCTGGAGGGGTTTAAGTTGTGGGCTGTAGGTGATGACACGTGGTGTCCTGTTGTTTTCTTTGTTGGGCCTGTCATCAGCTTCTTCACTTAAAGTAGCTGGAGTTGACGTACCTTAATTCGATCTTTTGTGCCGGCTTCACAGTGGGAAGTCAACAGGAGCAAATATGAATCGAGGTGTATCCGTGTCAATAGGGCACCCTCCACGTTTGATTTAGCAGGTCTTTACTAGACCCGCTAAATCGAACGCCGGAAGATTGGACCATTGCAGTGTCAATCTTCTTGTTAGTATAGACGTGGCCTTATTCTCCCTTCTGAGTTTTCACTAGAACTATATACCTAGTTCTTATTTCTCTGATCTCTGCTGTTAGTTTTAAAGAAACAGTACATATCTGTATCTTCCAGCTCCACTCTGGCCCTTTTTGTCCGTGTGTAAAATGTAATCTCTGAGCACGCCGACTTAGATTGAGTGCCAGAGCTAGATGTTAGACTCCTCAAAGTGTGAATGGGTCAGGGTGGAGTTGTAGCTCTGTCCATCTAGAGCAGCTAGTCGAGCTGGTCCTATGCGGTGGGGAGATCGGGCTGTGCCATTTCAAAGCATGCAGCCATGGCTGCGATCCCAGGTATTCTGGTCCTGCTTGTCAACAAATGTAAATGGTGTTGCTCCATTGACTTCAGTGCTGATCTGGAGCATCTAAGGATCTGGCCCTTTGTACTACATTGGACATAAAGCTATTGCTCTATGAGGTAAGGGAAGTGTTGCACCATTCAGAACCAATGTAACCTGTGATTTCCTACCACGGTCTGGCCCTTAACTTCTGGCACCAGACTCCTGATTTTCTGGTTTCTAGGGGTGAGTGGTCTAATTTCCCTTATAATTAGACACAAGGCAACTACTTTGACATCCACTTACGCACATCCCTGACCTATTTTACAGTACTTGTGAATGTTGCCAATGAGGAGGGGATTTTGGCTTGCGTTTTGGTCACCCTGCAGAAGTCGCTCCCGGCAGCAATGCTCAACTATTGGGTTTAGGGATAAATCTCACAGACAGGGTTAACCTGTCAGTACCAGACAGAGCAGGTTGGACACACTGGACAGTATATCAGCCGTTTACAGCTGCCTTCCTTGCTTATTTGTGCTGCAGCCAAAGGCAAATTGGTGGAAGGAGGCGGGGGTACCATTTTAAAGAGTTACCAGCCAAATAAAACTCTGGGTCAGCTGTAAGCACTACTTTATAAACCTCTATACCATCAGCTACAGTTTACCATAAGCCTAGTAAATCCATGTGTGTAAAATCTGCATGAATGATAGGCCAGATCATAATGAATGCACTGACTTGAACAACTGCACTTCAAACATGTGAGGTTCTTTGCTAAGAGTCTTAATTTTGCATTATAACATGCATAGTCATCAATGAAACTTCATTCAGCTTTAAAAGTACTTCACTTATGCCCCAGCACTGTAAAATGCACTCGGCACCAAGGCCTTCGTTCTAAACACTAACTAGCATCTGTCTATTGCAGGGCACAAAAGCTCCAAAACCTGCTAAACCAGCACCCTCTGACCTTCCAGTGCCAGCGGAGGGTGTCCGTAATATCAAAAGCATGTGGGAGAAAGGGAATGTTTTCTCATCACCCTCTGGGCCAGGGACACCAAATAAGGTATGTCTTCCTATTCTGCATGTTTAAATAGAAGTACACCAAGGATAGTTCCTTCATTGCTTACTTATATGAATAACCCTTGTGTCTGTGAGCGGTCTTGCTGGAGTCAAAGATAGAAGATGGTGCTCAGAATCTTGAAGAACTGGATCCTCAAAGATCCAGCTACCCTGATGGCCTACAGAAGAACAGTAAGATCAGAACAGTAGGTAGCAAGAGGGAAATTTATTGCAAAATAGGTTTAGTTAAGAGCTATCCTCTGACATCACACCTCTGATATCTTACATGGCTGTAAAATGTACAAAAAAGTTCAGAATTGAGATGTTTTTATTAGGTCATATTCTACTAGAAAATTTACTCGATTTTTTAAGAGCATCACTGGAATATTTGAATTCCATATCTGGCTCTGAATTCATAGGTGAACTTTCCTTTTTTTACAAATCAATGTACTCATGCTGTGTGTGGTACTAAATATGAATTTTAACACTTAACTCAACGCGCCCATGTTTGAAAATTCTGGCCAAATATTTTTAGAAATATTGGTTGATTTAGGCTGATTTTGATTATATTTTATTTCAGAATTCCAGTTTAAAAAAACCTGGATGGAGTAATTTCCTAGTTATTCTTCTGTTTAGGCTAAAGATCTTATTTGTACAATTTGGAGTGAGGATAGAAGCAGCACTGGATGCTTAGTGATTGATGGGAGCTTCATTGAATGCTCTCCAGGGGTTTAGTCACACGATTACTGTATTTTCCAGATGTGGTGGGCTAGCCCTGCAAATTGAAGGCTGTATCACCATCAGACATATTCTCTGAGGGAAATTCTTATTAACCATGGAGTTTTGCTTTTTTAACTTCCAAATCATAGAGCCCTTAGGCGCAAGTACTCTTAAAAAAACCTGATTTGAAATAACTACTTTGCAGGAAACCGCTGGACTGAAGGTTGGAGTGTCCAGTCGTATCAATGAATGGTTAACTAAGACCCCAGACACCAACAAATCACCTGCTTCGAAACCTTCTGTAAGTAGAACTGTAGTAACTGGCTTCTGAATGATGAGTCTGAACTTAGGTCAGTGGGAGAAGGATAGGAAACTGATGTGCTATGTCAGCAAGTAGATGGCTCCTTGGAGGCTTGACCTGATTGAAGCACTAAAGCTAAGAACCTGTGTATAATGATGGTACCAGAACAGCGCTCACCATGGAGTTGGTGTGTCCTTGGTAATTGCATGGATGGATACTCTAGAAAAGTAGTGTGGGGTCATGTTACAGAGGAGAATGTTATAACTTGAAGCCTCAGATATTGCACCATGAATCTGTAAATAAACAGCCATGACCTGTTGGTGAAATACTGGATGATTTGCCTCCGAGAGGAACTTGCAAACTATTGAAATGCCCGAATTGTCTATATCCTTGGTGTAAATGAGACTCAGATCATAAAATGGTAAATATACAAGTAGTATGTCAGTTTGTTATACTTAAGCTTTCTGAACCAGTGTTTGACTTTATGCTTCCAGACATCATAACTTTCAGCTAATTTAGAGGAGTGGAGCAGCAGAGCTTGGAAAACTTGCATGTCCCTGGATCAGCTCCCTTGCCCCCCAAAATGAATTAAAGCTGCAAACTTTTCCTCCTTCTTGCCACAGTAATCCCTAATGTAGCAACTACAAGTGTCACTACTGCAGCCCATTGTCCCAAATGTCTTTATCGTTCACCTCTTCTGTAAGGAGCACCTGGCCCAGACCACTGATAGTTGCCTTCACTCTAAACTTCACATAACTTTCTACTCAGTTAGGTACAAGGATAGCAAGCTACAAATGAAGGAAAAAGGGGAAAAAAAGTCTTTTAGCCACTGCCAAGGGGGGCAGGGGAAAAGAAGATAAAAGGAGTTTAGGGAGGAAAGAACAGAAATAGCCAATTCTAGACTCCTTTCCTTACCTGAATTGGGAAATAATGACGTGTATTCTAATGAATAGCAGGGTGAAGGCCTCCATTGGATCATATTTAGTGATTCATCTTATTTTGGTATTGTATAAAGAGAGTCCATTATGCACATTGTGTAGTATGTTCAGGACATGTCCAATTACTTGCCAGATCACTGCTAGCCTACATTGTGCTTGTGATTTACACCCATGTTGCCTTCACTAGGTTTACTTGGAGTTGACTGGTTGCCCTTAAAAATCAGTATTTGCTAAAGGTTGCATGGTAACCGAATTTAGCAGTGTCAGAATAGAACATGATCACTGTAGCTGCTTAATGGCGACCATGGTGATGTGATATAGAAATCTGGTTCTTGTCTCTTTGGGTTTTGCTTCTTTTTTCTAAGCTATGTATTAATAAACAATGCAGAACGAACGACTCCTTTCCTCAACCGCACCATTTTTCTCTCTCTCCCTCACAGCGGATTGCTCTCTTTCCTTTCAATATCTCTGCTTGCATGGACTTCTCTAGATGCTTTCCTTCCTTCTGTTCTTTCTGGATTGGGGTCTCTTTGCTAGTCAGGTAAATTGATTCAGAATTCACTATGAACAAAAACCTACATCTCCTGTAATGCTTTTGGGATAAGCCAAGGAGAAACCAAGACAATCAGTTCCCAAACCATCTTCTTCTCTTCCCTCCTAGCATCAGGATATGGATGTCTTTATTCACGTTGCTGTCCTACATGCCAGCGGGCGTAATAGGCATTAACTAACTTAAACCCACCCAAAATGAACTTAAGAAGACGAGTCCTGTAGTCAGTCCTCTAGGGCATGGTCCGCTGACCACTAGTGGTCCACGACCATCTTGCAGATGAGCCTTTGGCTTAGGGCTTGCCCCTCTCTGCATTGGGGAGCCAGCACTGGTGCTCCAGCCCACCCCCACACTCCCTCTGCAAATTTGGAGTGCCAGCACTGGCTTCCCGCTGCAGTGAGGGGAGCCTTGTGGGCCAGATCCGGCTTGTAGGGGGAGGAAACATCTCTGTGTATTGCCATTCCCCAGCCCCCTGGCTGGGGTAATGGCAGCTCAGGAAATCACTCATGGAGGCTTTCACTGCTGCTCCCATGGCCAGAATCACAGCCAATGGGAGCAGTGGGGGGCACTGTCTGGTAGCAGTAGGAGTCACAAAGTCAGGTAAGTGCCCCCATCCCGCTCATGCCCAGACCCCACACCCCATCCTCCTCACACACCACTGTACCTCCCAGATCCCCACCCCATTCCTACACTCTCCCTCCCACCCAGACCCCTCCACCCCACTTCTGCACCCTACCTCCCAGTCAGACCCGGCACTCCCACCAATTTTGTCATTGTGGGTGGTTGGCTAGTGGTCCATAGAAAGGTCTGCTTTGAGTGAGCCAACAAGTTTGAGAACCACTGGTTTATGGTTAAATGTTAGATGACAAAATCTTGACTGGAGAATGCACAGGAGAAGCTCCTCTTGTTTATGTACAGAGGGTCCTCGCTATTACCTTTTATAATGTATCATTTCTGATCCTGCTCTGGGTGAGACTACATAGTTGGTTTACATTTAAAAACACCTCACTTGTCTATACATAGTCTAGCCAGAGAACATGGATAGCTCTATGTCCCATGATGCACCACTGTATGGGATTCCCATAAGGCACAATGCTCAAAGACCGTATTGTATCTTGAGGAGACATGGCCCAGTCAAGGAGCCCAAACCATGGGAGAGAATGGGGGCATGAAACATCCAGTTGCAACTCCCATGAAGTTCTGAGGCATCTCTGTCAGATTTATTGTAATGTTGAGCTGTTTCTAAATGAGAAAATGTTTTGGTTCTGTTCAGTCAACGGCATCAGCTCAAACCTACCTGAGACTTAATATTTTCCCCCTCAATAGAGCATTGAAACTTTTCATCAAAATTGAAATTCTCCAAGGGAAAAATGTTCATACATCAGCCTTTACTCTGCCTTCTTATGCGAATATACTACAACAACATTAATCTTAGCAGAACTTTAGATGGACTTAGGAAGGGTTTTGTACTACAGGGCTATGTATACTGGATGATCTTGTAAAGAGTCATATCTTGTTACCTGATGGAAAATGCTGTGTACTCAAATTATTTCCCCTGTACTTAACTCTGTAAAAAGGAAAAAAAAATATACTGGGACTGGGCAGTGATCTCAGTATTTAAGGTCTCAAAGAAGATCAAATACTATTTGTAACTGCTGAATAACCCATCCTCTGGTTTGGAAATGAGGAATATATTGTTTGCTTTTTACCACTTTTCCATTCTCTTCTTCCTTGTATAGTACTTAACACAGAAATAAAAAGCATATAAATTAGTTATGTGTGAAGGTACTACAGGCCAAGTTCTGCTTTCAGTTATTGTACATCTATGAAAACCCATTATGAATGAGGTTTGCACAGACATAATGTGTGGGTATTTCTGTGGGAGGTTATAGTGCAGCCTTTATTACTCTTAATAAAACAAATCTGAGCTATGTTTTTTTTCCTGTGCTTTGACTCCTCCAAAAAATAGGATTTAAGACCAGGAGATGTATCCAACAAACGTAATCTCTGGGAGAAGCAGTCAAATGAAAAAGCAACCTCTCCTTCTAAGGTAATACTTCTGTATCCATCAGAGAGAGAACAAAGACACTGTGTGAGACTTTCAGAAGGCACAAGATATCTAACTCTGACTAGCATTTGGGAGAAGTTGGGCCTCTAATTGCTCTTTTGTGCCTTTTGAAAATCTTCCCCTTTTTGTCTGTAGTATTAGAGAAAATTCATCCATTAATGTTCAGAGCAAAAGGTACTTAGCTCCTGTTTTGAAGAACACAGAGACCTGGTTTTGGCCCTTTTCACAAAATTTCTTTCCACTCTGCCTAACCTATTTTTTCCTACACTCACCTTTCTTAAATGATAAGTTTATTATGATTTTTTTTGAACTGCAGGTAACAGCTCTGGGGAAAAAGTCAGAGACTAATGGTAAGTGTTGTGAGAAATTGTACTGTACATTAAATGGAAGCTTTTGCAGATTTTATACCAATGCAGCCAGCTTTTCAAATTATGACACACAAGCAGTGGCACCCAAGAAACAGTTCTTCCTTTGCCTTCCAAAAATGAATTGCCACAGATTGTAATTTGACAGTTAGTTTGGAGGATTAAGCACACGTCTTCCTTTTGGGATGACCGCTCTCTAGCCCTATTTGCATATTTGTGAATAACCCATCTAGTGTGTCTTCAGTGAGTCACTGAACTGTTTGAGACCTGAAGAATTGGACTGTCATTTAACAGCACTCTCAGATGTTAGGCACCTGAGAATAGTCCCTGCCAATTATTTTAATCAAAACTATTTTTTTAAAGCACTGAGTGGGTCTAGAGTTGTAGTGTTGTTCACCGACTAGGAATGAAACCCAGAGGGCTGATGAAAACAAAACAGTAAGATGACTCTGAACTGTATCATCAGCCATGGGTAAAGTCTCATGATAAATGATCATGCCGTCACTTGTTGACTCTTAAATCTTGATCTCATGAGTTGCTGGGTGCCCTCCATGCCCCAGACTTGAATTGGAGTTGAGTTCAAATGCTCTCAGCCTCAGACTTTCTCTTGCTGCAAAAGTGCCTGGGCACCTTCTCACAGCATAAACTGTGTTTAGTGTTTCTATGTTGGCCCTATTCGAATCACACGTTTGAAATAAATCGTCTGACAGCTGTGCTGTAGCTGGGGAAGTAACAGACCTTCTGCTAGCTTTTTTGTACAGACTGTACTTGTATTCCAAACCTCTCCAAAGGAAAACCAGGTGGAGGAAATGAGCCTCCGTGGAAGAGGAGTAGGGAAAACAGGATAATAAACAATTTGAAACTGATCAGAAGCCCATTCAGTAGGAATCCCTTAAAACTGTGATCTGTGTTGGGAACAAACCGAACCACCTGTGAAAACACTGACTTAAATGGGAGAGAACAGCATCCATTTTGTGGGCTTTTCCAGTATTAGACATCTGTCTTACACCACCACCTGCAACGCCTATACAAACTAACTCTCCTATCACTCGTGTTAGGTGGATCTTATTCTTATTTTACAGTGAAATTAAAACAGGACTTTTCATAATTGCTTAGTGTTGGCCTATCTCTACTCTCTTGGAAATCAAGGGCAATTCTACCATTGACTTCCCTGGTTGCAGAGCTAGACTAGTGCTCGGCCATTGTGGCAATACCCACTTAACTGGCTTACCCAAAGCCAAGAGAAGGTCAATATAGAGAACAGGGATTGGTATCCCCCGTTCTCTGGTTTAGTAGGCCACGCTTTACATCACTTGTAGAATCATTTCCTTGTTCCTGGGGATGGGAACTATAGTGACTAAGCAGATGTGCTGGGGCAATCTGCCTCCATTCAGCAGTGGCAGACAAATGATTGAGGAAATGCTGGGTGGGGAATGTGTTCTGTGATGCTCCTTGAAAGATACTGGCTGCTGCCAGCTGCAAGCAAGGGTCTGTGTGAGATCCTACCCATCCGCCCTGAGGGTCATGCAGCACCTCTCTGTGTGCTAGCAGGCCATGTAGCTCACTAGTAGGTCTGTGTTGTCTTGCTCCTTAGCAGGTGCCCTGAGGTGAAGGGGGTTGTGGCAAGTTAATCCAGAACTGCCTCCTCTGTATTGCTAGAGATACATCACTGTTTTCAAGCAATCTTTAATCATTCTCTCTTTCAGCAGGTGTGAGACAATTTGAGAAAGAACCATAGGAGGCTACTAAAGATGCTGGACCAATTCATTTTGAAAAAGTGCTAAATTGTCCTTTTTATATTTATGTTTATTTACCAAAATGTCTTTTTTTGCATTATCCCATTTAAAACCATGTATATTAGCACTGTATTTAATAATCCATCTAGACATTCATCATAATAGTACTGCCTTTTCACAAGAGCCTTTATTCCTAAAGAAACCCATGCTGTGAACTACTCTCCTACTGATAGTCATGACTATGTGTCTGAAACATGATTTCAACTAGCGTAAGAGGTCAACCCCCAAATGTATGCAAAGTTGAATTACTTAAGAAAAGTGTGCAGTAAACCTATTAAAAACAGTGGTTACTTTTGGAATACAGAAGTCTTTTTCTGCACTTTAGACTAAGGCATGGAAGAAAATCTTTAGTTGACAATGTAATATTTTCTGTAAGTTGCCCATGTCATAAATACTACATCCATAACGTGTTTAAATTTTTGTTTTATACTTTATCAATTTTTTTCATTCTAGTTTAAGTTAATACCTAAATTTGGATGATTGTTAGCTGACAGCGGTACTGATATTTTATTTTTGTTAGTGATTAGTAAGTGACTGCAATATATACACATAGCTTGACAAAGTTTAGCTTTAAGGCACTACTAATGGTAGAATGCTTTAATACATGCTAGAGTATTATATTTAGTAATGAATGCACATAATTAGCCGATATCACAGCTTTTACAAAAGTCACAATCCTTTCTAGAGTAAGATTTCATAATTTTGCCATTAGAGGTATGGCAAGATGAGTATTAATTTTTTTAAGATGCCCAGTAATGGGTAATTGAGAAGAAAACTATAGTTTAAAGAGGAAAATAAGAGTATAGAGGATCAAAAAGTAGGTCACTTGTATAAAACATCGTAGTTTAATTTATGTAAAACTACCATAATTAAAAAAAATGAACACAGTTGGCGCTTAAATTACTGTACACTAAATCTTGCCATTCATCAGTGCCGTATATTAAGTCCACCTACCTATTCAAAGTGAAGTAAGCCTCTACTTATGGTGTTTTTAGCTGTCTCCCAAAGTTCTTATTCCCAGATGTTTTGTTTGATTTGTATATAGTAATCACAGCTATAAGTCAGCTTGGTTTGAATTTACATGCCATACGGTTTAGCATTTACAGCCTCCAGTATATGGGTGGAATAAACTAGTTAACTGAAGTAGCCCTAAAATGCTTAACAGCTTTATGCATTGGAACTACAGAGAACTTCTTCGTCACTACTTTTTTTGTAGCATGTTTGTTGTAGCAGCTGACTTTTTTTATTAAAGGAGGGGGAGAACATAGTATTTCAGTCCAAAGATGAGCTCCCCTGCTTAGCTGAAACATCTTGTTTACATATTTAGATGCACTTGGCTATCTGTAGGGGGTGAAACTGTGCAAACAATGCCTGGCATTGTTTCTGAATTGTCGTGTTTTTTGTCTTGGGTTTTTGTAAACACTTTTCTCTGAATCTTTCAAATACATTTGATAGCTGCAATAAACATGACTTGTTCAAACAATATACTCTGAAACTGCACCAATAATAAATGGAATATTTCCATCAACAATCCCTGTCTGTGTAATGATTTAAAACACCTCATTGGAAAGCAGGACAGTGGGTTTAGGCATAACACAGATGCAGCAAGATGAAGCTTAAATATATTGGGTGTATAATATATACTGTAGCGGGTTCACTCACTTTCCACACAGCTTCTTCCCTCAGGGTGGCTTGTGGGGAAGTAACTGGCTGCTCTGATGCCAACGCGCCCCCTTTGGGTGAGGTGTTCTCTTCCGGGCACTGCCCTCCAGCAGTGACCACTCCAGTCTTGGTCTGCACCCCCTTCTGGGGGGGGTCATTGTTCTTCCTCTGCTCCTTCTCCAGTGTCCTCCCTACTCCCCAGGACCCCCAGTTCTTCTCCCACGTTGCCTCCTACAACCTTGCCTTGCAGACTTATGGCCTGGAGCTTACCTGGCTTAAACTCCCCAAGCCTACCACAGCTGCCTCCTTGCAGCCCAGCCTTTTAGGGCTGCCTCCATGCAAGCCCTGCCCTCCAGGACTGCCTCCTTGCAGCCCCTAGGGCCTCAGGCCGGGTAGCCTGGGTTTGCTAGGTTGAAGCCTCTCACTAGAGGCAGCTCTCTCTCCTTCCAGGAGTTGCTTTATATGGCTTCCAGCTGGGCCCCCATTAGCTGCCTCAGCTGGGCTTCACTCCAGCTCCCAGCCCCTTAAAGGGCCAGTGCAGGACAACACCCTGCCACAATACATTAGACCTATAGGCTACGTCTACACTGGCAGCTTCTTGCGCAAGAACTCTTTTGTGGAAGAATTCTTGTGCAAAAACTCTTCCAGAAGAGAGCGTCTACACTGGCATGTGCTTTTGCGCAAGAGCATCCATGGCAGTGTAGATGCTCTCTTCCGCAAGAAAGCACGGATGGCCATTTTAACCATATGGGCTTCTTGCTCGTGAAATTCATGTTTCCTGTCTACACTGGCCTCTTCTGGAAGAGCTCTTGTGCAAGAGGGCTTCTTCCTGAGAGGGAGCGTCAGAGTTCTCATGCAAGAAGCCCTGATTTTCTACAGTACCATGTCAGTTTACTTGCGCAAGAATGCGCGGCCAGTGTAGACAGGCGGCATGTTTTTGCGCAAGAGCTGCCGTTTTTGCGCAAGAATGTGCCAGTGTAGACACAGCCACAGTCTCTTACACCAGCAAAGAAATAATTAAGATGTTTCAGCATTTATATTGTTGAATAGATTTAGGAAACAGGCCTGAAATAGAAAACTCATGATACAAAGTAGCTGTGTTCTGTTCCACTTCAGTATATTTTATTTTGTAAGGATGGATACAGTTGTACAATCCCTTGTGATCTTACTTTGAAAAGCATTTTGTATATGAAACTTGAGTTGTTCCAGCTTCAAAAATTGGGATTGTGTCTGCAGGCATGAAGGAGTCTTCTTAAGCCTAATAGGCCCCTTGATGCAGTAGATGAAGGCTCAGTGAGCTACAGATTTATTTCCTTTGTGTGTGCCCCCTGAGATCACAACACTAACTCCAAGCTGCAGCAAAAGAATGTGAGGTCTCCCACTCCAGTGGAACTTAGAGCCACCAGAAGCAGTGTAGAGTGAACTGTTGACACTCAGACTTGAGAGTCACTGAAAAAGAGGCCCTAGCACTGTCACCATTTTTCTCATCATCATGCAAAAAGTGTATGCTTTTTTATGGAAGAAGAGTGGCAGTGACATTAAATTACCCAATTAACCAGTGGATGGAGTTAATTAGTCTTATGTGGGGAAGTCATTCACCTCCATTCCTCCAAGAAGAATCTAAAAGGTAAGGTTTGTATACACTGGATGTGTGTTGGAGAGGAGGCAAGTGAGCCCCGACATACGGAAAAAGCACTCTCCACTCATTCTGGGAGAAAATGATGCAGTATTTTAAGTAATGGTGCTGCTTACGCCCTGTGAGAGTTGATGTATTGCAAAGATTGTTAATGTGGACCACAGTAAGCTCTGGGGAGATTGTGATCATAGCTATACTAGGAAAGGAGAGCTTTGCAAACACAGGTTGTGCTCCTAAACTAGGGGCTCTAGGTAACAAATGTCCCATAGCTGGAAGATGAGAATATTAAAAGCAGTGCTGAAATACTGACCCTGCTGGCACAGATATACACATCAATAGTTATCTGGCTTTACATCAGACAGGGGGTGGGGAGGGATGTATGTTTGCCCTAACCCATAGCTATCTTGAGTATGGAGAATGCTTTGTCCTTATTCATGCTTCAGGTGCAGAGTAGGGATGTTAACTAATGATTAATTCACTAGTCGATGGACATTTCAAAGGAAGAATGTGGAAGTGCCTAAGAGACCCCGCTGGGGCTCTTGTACATTTCAAAGGAGGAATACGGAACCCTGAGTGCAGCCCAGGGCCAGTGGGAGGTCCTGCTGACTCCGGGTTGCACAGGGACATGCCAGGTTTGAAATGCACAAGAGTCCCCAACAGAGTACCCTCATGGAGCCTGGGGTCAGCAGGGGACTTAGAGTCCCCCCCTGACCCTGGGCTCCATACTGCACTGCCGCTTTGAAATGCCACATGGAGCCCAAGGTCAGCTGGGAACTCACCAGCTGATTCCAGGCTCCTTGCAGCATTTCCGCGGAACCCAGGATCAGCTGGGGACTCGGTGCAGAGCCCAGGATCATCTGGGGACTCCCTAGGTGATCCCAGGCTCCACACGGTGCTGCTGTTTTGAAACGCTGCTGCAGCATTTCAAAGGGGCAGCGCTGCACAGAGCCTGAGCTCAGCTGTGTGGTGCTGCCCCTTTGAGTACCCCCTCAGCATTTCAAAGTGGCAGCGCCACATGCAGCTAACAGGGGCAGCGCCGCACAGCTAAGCCGAGGATCAGCTGTGCAGCGCTGCCCCTTTGAAGTACTCCCTCTCCCCCCTTTGCTGCCTCTATCTGATAGAGGCATGGGGGTGGGGATCAACTAGTCAACTCAATTATCTGATAAGCATTTGCTTATCGTATAGTCAACTAGTCCTTAACATCCTTAGTGCAGAGTTCAAAACCTGATTAGGGGGAAAAAGGATTTTTTCCTCTGTGCAACTACCAAAAATATATATATATATCTAGGTAATCTCTCATTATATATTTTAGAAATGCATGTGTAAGTCCATTTGTTCAAGAACTTCTCCTAAATGGTAAGAACTAGGACCACAAAGTTTGGTATGGAGCTTCCTCTTATCTTCAAACAAGGTCAGGGTTTGGTTGTGCCAGGATAATGGGATGTGCCTGGAATTCAATGGTTTCTCATAAAATGGAAAGGGAGGGATTTGGTAGAAGGGACAATTATACTGTAGAATGACCACAGGAGGACAGCGGGGGGCCAGAGATGGGGATCAGGACAGCTATAACCCCACTGGGCTAGCAGGGGGCAGGGTAGAGAAAGGGACAGCTATCTCCTATATATTTCTGAGTTTCTATGTCTGTCTGTCTGTCCCCCAGCTGGGAGACATGCACCCTTCTCCTGGCTGTGCTTGTTGCAGCAGCCATGGACAGGTGCTTCTCACCTGGCCCCAAGCTGCTGCAGTGAGAGAGGACTGGGGTAGTCCTCTCTCCAGGGCAGCTGCATATTGAACCACTCAGTGCCAGCCTCACCCAAGAGCAAGGATTTAAATGAAGATTAACTGAGTTTTTGTTTAGGACCTGAGCAATGCAGGGAAAAGTCTTCTAGGTTTAATGAAGAGAGTTAAGTTAGCACTAATTGTCTATAACACCTTATTTTGGGTATATACATGTTAATATGATCCATTGCCTCAGTCAAGGCACATGGGGAAGAATTAAGCTTGTACAGGCAACCTTTAATATTTTCACTTAACTTTTATAAAAGTGCTTAGAAGTGATGTCTCTTGAGAAGATTCATTTACAGATGCTAACACCATCTCATGGACTAGCTAGCTAAAGACAATAGACTAAGTAAACTTAAAATTACTATTGCTTCAACAGTACTCAAAATGTCTCCATAGATTTTTTTTTTTTCCCCCTAAAACCCTAATAATTTGCAGAAGTGTCTGAAAACAGGCACCATCTAGCTGCACTGCTTGGTGTCATTAGGTATTCTGAGTTCTCAAATTGTTTGCTACTTTAGGGACTCCACAGGCTTTAGCTCACCTGTGATGCATTAAGTATTTTGAAAAAAAATAATTTTGGGGGTTATATGTAACTCCAATCCTTTAAAACATGCTTTATCCATGTTCACCTAACATTTTAGAGATCCACAGCTTGTCTAAATTTTCACTGATCACCCCAGAAGTACTCATGATAATCTGGCTTTATGTCCAAGACTTCCAGCATTGAGAGACACTTTCTCCCATCCATTCTCCCACTGAGCCCCAAGCTCCTACAATTCCAGTCACAGCCGACAGAGAGATTCTCCTCACCCTGTACTCTGTTACATACAGGGATGGGCTTTGTCATTTAATCACAGAACCATTTACCCTAGCCCATTGGTGCACCATTTAGTAAAGTGAACTCTACACTCATTCAAGTAATTCAGTTGTTTAATGTCTTGCATTAAGCACAGCATAATTATTATCTATCCAGCTGGGACAAACAGACAAGTGACATAGAAGTAACTGTATAGAAAGTGTTATGTAGTTAATACAGCATCCCTTATTGCACTGACGTATTGTACTAACCTACCTTGAACTCTTTCTAAAGTGATTAAACAGGAAGTGGCATTTAATATACAAAGAAAACAAGAGGAATGAAAGTTAACTTTTTTGGGTAGTGTTGCAAAAAGCAGTACCTCCAACTCTTTGATAAAAAGATAACCCAACAAAATGGTTTGGTTTGTTCTTCAGCTTTTTGCTACATTCCTTCTTCTTTCAGACCATGGGTTTGGTGGTAAAAGAAGGGCAGACAATAGTTGAAGGCCACTCAGCATAGAAGAACAAATCAGAGCAGAAGAGGCTCCAATTCTGTAGTAGCCAGATGCGCCCAGGAAACACCAGCTTCAATAATCTTCTTTGTATGGATATTCCTTGTGATTCACAGCTCTGAAAAAGAATGGGTGTTACTGAGTATTCAGAGTAACTACACATACATCCTTCTCTCAGGAAGACAGGCAGGGTATGAATAGTGCACAGGTAGAGATTAGTCAAGCAACTCCATAGTGGAGGCATTAAAAGCATTCCTAGCCCATCACTCCTTCCATGTCACTTCCAGCTTAGTCAGAGGAACAGTGCTTACTGGTATTCAGAACATACAAACAGAGGGGGTAGTACCTGCTAAAGAAATGACAGTGTAGGGATTATTTTCCTCTTGTTAGTCATTGTAAGGTCTGGTCTGCACTACCAGGTTAGATCAGGGCATACTGCTGGTTTGTATTAATCTACTTGTGGAAGTACAGCCAGATTTCAGTGCTTCCGCCTGCCAATTTAGTAATTCCCCCTCCCCTGGTGTACATGCACAGTTGCATTAACTAGCTCAATGCAAGATCAGTATAGGCACTGCTTTTGTTGACTGTTACTGGCTTTCAAGAGCCGTGCCCCACACTGACTATACCTGCCCTAATAGTGAGGATGTGTAGCACCCCCACACGCAATTGAACAACTACAGTGGCTGTGTGCTGATCTAAGTTAGTGTCACATAATTTTGGAGTGTGGACAGAGTCTAAAGTTCATCTTTATTACTCAAAGCCTGTGATTTAAAATCTGGGGTCTTGCCTGCTTTCCTTCCTTCAGGGAAGCTGGACCATGCCCTTGCCTTTTAAAAGCAATAGTAAGCGATTGGCATTCTGTAGGATTGAGATGAAAAGCCACCTACTTGAGCATTTCAACCACCCTCCAATTCCTGTTAAAGCTGAGGATGGTTTCCATCTCCTCATTAGTCAATTCAAAGTCAAACACCTGAAAGAAAAAAGTGCTTTCAGTTAGGTCTGTAAGCAGCTGGAAATTAAGGCACATAGGCTTTTGATTGAGCAGGGGTGACTGGTACCAGATTGGGTGACCAAGAATTCATCTGAAGCATTATTACACCAGCTACTCTCACTTCAAGAATAATGGGATACTTAGCACTAGGTTACAGGATTGTCTGATGTACAGCAGGTCTTCTGTAACTGCTCATGTGGCATCTGGCTTTCAGTTCTACCCAGACCACAACTAAAAGGAAGTCCCCTGACTTCTGCAACAGACAATGGAAAGAGACACCTTAGATTCTAAGGCCAGATTACCTCTTTACTCCCATGTGTATTTCCACTGAAGTCAGTGGACTGCAGAGTGAACAGTTCTAGTCCAAGAAGGAGGACTTGTGTGGTACCTGTTCACCTGTTGTCCCACTGACTTCAGTGGCAGTCTGCAGGTGAGTAAACTTCTCCCCTGAGAGAAAGAGGCTTGCAGCCAGATTGTGGCCCCTAGCAAACTTTTGCAGTTTTAATCTGTGAAAGTCTGTTTGATCAGACCCATCATCTTCTAAGACTTGCTGGAATTTCTTCTTCCTTTGTATAAATGTAAAGCATTGAGGTGACCATACCTGTTTCAGGCCAGCAATCCTTGCTACATGCATCAGAAGAACGAACAAGGAAGCTGATGGGGAACGTTATTCCCCAATTTTCTACCTATCAGGTATTGATAGGGTTATACCCTGGAGCATCAGGGTGTATCTACACAGCAGGGTTTAACTCAAAATAAGCTATGCAAATTGAGCTACATCAATTGCGTAGCTTATTTCAAAATTGGGAGCATCTACACAGCACTTATTTTGAAAGAGAGCACTCTTCCTCCGACTTCTCTTACTCCTCGTACAATGAGGGTTACAGGAGTCAGAGTAAGAAGTCCTCCAGCTTGATGGTATTTCCACATTATTTCAAAATAACTGCGTGCTGGGTAGATGCAGACTGAGTTTTCAGAATAGCGCTAGTTATTCGGAAATAGTATTGCAGTTTAGACGCACCCTCAGTGATTATAGTGCTAATACATTTTTAGCCTGTCCTGAGCAACTGCTGAGGTTTTAGTCAGCCAGAAGTGCTTGAGGGTGTTAAGGTTTTGGTGTCAGATGTATTGTGGCACTCCACTCCACATTAATTTATGCATTTTTTAAGTTACGCCTGTCACATTATTCTTGTATTAGAGGCTCGCTCCAACTGACTTTTATTGTATCAACCATTGCGGTGCCATTGTAGTCCTTTTCAAGTCCTCTTCTTTCCAAACTAAATAGGCCTACTCTTTTCTGCACATTTATCCTAATGGTTTTTAAATCTACTCATATGAAATTACAGAGGGGTACTGCAACCCCATGGGTTGAACACAGGGTTGATTCTGAGCTCTGCTACTGACCTGCTTGGTGGTCTGAGGCAAGTCACTCACATCATCATCCTGTACCTGAAATCCCCTATCTAATGAGCCTTACCACTGTGGCAAAGCATTCTGACATCTGCTGACAAGCACAATATAAGTAGGGATTAAATGAAGTTTAACTCTAGTTGCACAGGAGTAGAGTTAAAGCTTAAAAAGTAAGAGACTTGGAAATGTAGTATGACAAATAAGATGCAAGTAACTCATTTCACTCGTTTTAAATTTAACCAAAATTCAACTCCAAATTTTCACACAAAGTATGAACACAACTAAAAATGCAGTGCTAAAATATTTCCAACTCTGTCCCTTCTCTTGCTCCCATCAAAATTAATTTAGGATAAATGAGAAAATATGAAGGTGGCACTCCATCTTGCTACTATAATGGATTGGTGTAGAAATAGTCTTCTTTAGAAGCTTTACCTTAAAATTCTCTTCAATATGATGTGGTTTGTCAGACTTGGGAATGACTGCCACATTCCTCTGGATGTGAAATCGGATCAGAACCTGAGAATAAGAACAGGAATTCTGAGAACACAGAAGCTACCACTCACTAATAGAGCGACTCAAGGACGTTTTTGCAGGTGGTTTTTTTTTTTTTGGTTCATTGTTCTAAATAAGTTTTCTAGAAATTTAACACTTGTTTGTGTTACAGAACCAATTCCAGTTTCTGACAATGTATTCATTGTTTGGAAGTATTCCTCAGGCTGTTTGTGCAAACAAACTGCATCCTCTGGTGTATTTAAAAGCTAGTCACATCAGCTAGAAATTGTTTGCAATGTCATTGTTTCTGCTCCCCAGTGAGACAAGAAGTTTTTGGAAAACAGCACTGTGTCATATAAGGGGGTCAATGATCATAGTTGCCCCTTCTGGCCTTAAGAACTAAATAAGGAACAGTTCAGATTCCCAGTTTTAAAGTCTTCACACTGGGAAGGGAGGGAGAAAAGGATTTTTTTCATGAAGCATTTCTGGAGAAAACTGACCCGGTTTTTCAATCCACTTTACAATTGGTGCCTGACAACTGCTGACTGTGTCAGTGTGGGGATCTGTATGCAGAGTCATTCTCTCAAACATTCTTACGAGCAAAAAAAATTTGAATAGCAAATAGTAGTACAAATATCATCAAATTGAGCAGCCCCGGGATGTTTTCCTCCATTGTTTACAACAGTGAATGCTAGAAAACAAACACATCTGCCAGCTTTGGTTAACAGTAAAACACTAAGGCTGTGTCTACATTGGTGCGATCTTGCGCAAAAGCAGCCACTTTTGTGCAAAAACTTGCTGCCCGCCTACACTGGCCGCGAGTTCCTTGCGCAAGTAAACTGACGTTCTAATGTATGAAATCAGTGCTTCTTGCACAAGAACTCTCATGCTCCCGCTCAGGAATAAGCCCTCTTGCACAACTGTTCTTGCGTAAGAGGCCAGTGTAGACAGGCAACATGAATTTCTTGCGCAAGAAAGCCCTATGATTAAAATGGCCATCAGAGCTTTCTTGCGCAAGAGAGAGTCTACACTGGCACGGATGCTCTTGCGCAAAAGCACATCTCTTGCGCAAAGGCACATGCCAGTGTAGACGCTCTCTTCTGGAAGAGTTTTTGCACAAGAACTCTTCCGCAGAAGAGTGCTTGCGCAAGATCATGCCAGTGTAGACATAGCCTAAGGTTTCCATGAAAAATAGTTCATTTGGCTCAAGGATTCATAAGGGTGGTTTGGCTGAACCTCATTTGATCTTTTTACAGCCCCTTTTGTTATTAAGAGAATATGATCAACATGGCACTTTCTGCAGGACACCCAAAAGCTCATCTGGAAGGCTGGTCAGCATAATCTGTGTTAATGACAGATGCTCCCTATTCCCTGCCAGGTCCTGCCCATTCCCCAGACTGAGCTGTTTGTTCCAACAAACCCCTCCTCCGAGACTGCATTGTGTTTAAAATAGGACTGTTTGTACAGTCACTGCATGAAGGCACGTGTCTGTGAAAGACTACAATGTTGGTGCAAGGCAAATTATTACAGAGGATGTAACATGCACTTGTGCAATGATCTCAGTGTACCTGAGCAGGGGTTTTGCTGTGTTTAGTGGCAATCTCTTTAATTTTAGGGTCTTCCAGGAGAGTAGGGTCCCCTGGCTTGGCCCTATAAAAAGAAAAGAAAAAAAAAAAAAAAGGTTAAGAAGAAGCAGTAGGTTAATGGGAGAATGCTACCACCCCTGGCAGAAAACATGATGCATTTCACAGGAGGGTTTGCAATATAGCAATAGAAATATGTTTCAATTGTTACTGCATTGGTCATTTAGCTTTCTTCAATGATTCAAGACATGCATGCGTCCAAAGAGGGAGACTGCCAAGCTCTCTTACCACGGCCTGTCAGGAGAGCCAAGAGGACTGTATGCGGTCACAGAGATCCCTTTGGATTGGCAATACTTAATCAGCTTCTCCTGGGTAAGGTATGGGTGGCACTCAATCTGCAAGCACAAGGACACACAGGTTCATCCAGTGGCAAACTGCACTGCTAGAACGCCTATGCTCCAGACAATCAGACCCTATGACTGTCTTTAGAGCCACTCATATTCCTATCATATAGAGAAGTCTGGCAGAATGTCAGAAAATTCTACATGCTTTGCTGTTTATTATTTGCATCACAGTAGCATTTACAGCAGTTGTAGGCAACCTGCGGCCCAAGGGCCATATGTGGCCCAGTGTGGGCCTCCGTAGAACCTCAAGACATTTTGTTTACTGTTGCCAGATTCTACTGATTTCCATCTGTGCAGTTTTTTCCCCACTGATATTAAAGTGACATGCATGTAAAGCACGGGCACATGAAGGGCACGTCTACACAGCAGGGCTTAACTCGAAATAAGCGACGCAAATTGAGCCACGTCAATTGCATAGCTTACTTTGAAATAGGGAGCGTCTACACAGCACTTTTCAAAACAGAGCACTCTTCCTCCAACTTCCCTTACTCCTTGTATGCAAACTAAGTTATTTTGAAATAATGTTGCTGTGTAGAGGTGTACCCGAAGTAAGGTGCGTGCTGATTGTACACAACACTGACAGAGTCATGTGCCCCTTCTGCATCCAATCAACGCACTATGATTCAATCGGCATAGCCATAAAATTCTAGGTACACAAGCAGAGTTAGCAAAACTACCCTATTCCAGGAGACAGTCCTGGTTATGACAACCTAGTGGCCCACTGGGATCAAGGAGGGCCACTCACTAGCTAAGGCTGCCCATCGCCGATTTAGACACTCGAACCTATATCAGAGCCATATGGTGCTTGGTCCAACACACCCCAGTGACAGTCTCTGAAGAGCTTCCAGTCCAAATAGACAAGATCTACAAAGTTCTGCTATCTCTATCTGTAAAGTGATGGAATGGGGTAAGTGACTTACCTAAGATCATGAAGAAAGTCTGTGGCAGATCAGGGCATTCCCAGTCAGGGAAATCCCCATCCCGTGAATTAATCACAAAATTGATCTTCCTTCTTTTATCATGATGGTTACGGAAGGCCTGATAATATTTTGCTTGTCACACAAGAGTTAGTACTTGTGTGGGAGAGAATTTGCTACGGGCAGGTATAAAATGCCATGCTTTACTACATTGCACATGGGCAACGTGGCAGAGTAATTCTCGTCACACAAACTAGAACTCTATCATTTCTTAATTTGTTGCATTAGTACCTTAAAAATTACATGAATATAGTTTTGTATCTCCTTTCATATACTGATTGCACTAAGGCTGTTAAGAGGCGGGTAATAGCATAGTCGATACAATTTGTATCAACTACACAATTAATCAATAAGGATAGGCATGCAAAAGGAGCTACCCCTGCTGCAGCTCTGCAGTTTAAATGTAGTAAAAGCCAGGCATGCAGGCAGCCCAGCTCCTACTACATTTAAACTGCAGAGCTGCAGCAGGGGTAGCTCCTGGACCTAGGGATCTGGGACCCCCCCCCGTGGTCAGGGATTGCTGCCGGAGCTGGCTGTGGACAGGGACTGCTCCAGCAGCCACCTCCCCACACTGCTGCCTCATAGCCACAGCAACGCAGGGGAAGGGGGGCAAGCGGCACCACAGAAATGGTGCAGGGGGAACCGGCTTTTAAGACAGCTCCTTCTAGCACCAGCTCCTGCCTCCTCCACCCTGCTGCCTGTGATATGAGGGAGGGGGGCAGGAGAGACTGAATAGTTGACTAATTGATTACTCTTCTACATCCCTAGATCGCACATTCAAATAACATGGCTGCTAAAGCATGCAGGCACTTCCAGAGCAGTGCATCCTGGCATGTTAAAATGTTGTTCTATAGTGCTGGTTTGATTATGTTTAAATTCAGTTTACAAGTGTTTCTTAAGCTGTAAACTCTTCAGGGCAGGGACTGTGCTTTTTAGTGTATATGTAACGCACCCAGCGCCATGTGGGCTTAGACACAAAAGTCCCAATTAGAATTGACAGCTAAATAATATCAGACAGTTGCATTTTAAAAGTAACTGTGTTAGAGCAACTTGTGTTAAGTTAATGTTTAATAAGAAGTAGAGCTGTCAACTGATGTGCGTTAACGCCTGTGATTCACACAGGACAGGATTAACGCGTAATCCTCCTAATGAGCTGCCCCTTTGGAGGCGCCAGGGAAGCATTTCCAAGGGGCAGCACGACGTGGAGCCCGGGATCAGCTGGAGTGTCCAGCTGATCCCCAGCTCCGTGTTGCGCTGCCCCTTTGAAGTGCTGCTCCAGCGCTCCATGAAGCCCAGGATCAGCTGAGAACTCCAGCTGATCCCAGGCTCCTAATGCGTTGCCCCTTTGAAGTGCCGGGGCAGCACTTCAGAGGGGCAATGCTGCACCGAGCCAGGGTCAGCTGGGAACTCCAGCTCACCCCGGGCTCCTGCGGTGCTGCCACTTGGAAATGCCACCATTGTGTTTCAAAGGGGCAGCTACACTGAGCCTGGGGTCAGCTAAGGACTCCAGCTGATCCCCGGGCTTCCACAGCACTGCCCCTTTGAAATGCCACCGCCGGATTCAAAGGGGCAGTGTGCTCAATTAAAGTTTTTAATATCGCAATTAATTTGTTTAATTGCTTGACAGCCTTAATAAAAAGAAGGTGTTGGACAAAGTCAAACTGATTATTATGCTCCATAGAGAGACAATGTAGTAGCTATCAAATCCTTTTTCCTGCCTTCTGAAGTTGAGAGAAACTGGCTGAGTAAGACCTGCCACACGTTCAAAGGTTAAAAAGGAAGAGCCTTTGGGTCGATGCTGCCAGAGCTTATCTTGTGCAGATAGTCCCTCTGACATCAATGGCACCATTCCCTTTTGTATGGATTCCCAGGTTTATTGGTGCCTGTATATTATGCTGCAAATGTTGATGCTAACTTGGCACACAACTGGCAGGTTCAATGGTCACATGGTTTCATGGTTACAATGCGGTGTACAAATACTCAGATCATGCTGAAGATAAACATTCAGCCAAATGTATCATGTAATAAAGCTGTAAAAAATGAGAAAAATTATGAAAGCACTTCCAGATCACACTGCAGATCCACATGACACAAGGACAAAAAACAAACTAGAGGCAGTGTCTGAGGATTCAAATGCCTGGGCGTGATATTGCCCAGCATCAGAGGCACAAGGAACATTCAGCAGCCATAGTTTACAGCCAGAGACCTCTGGTTATTTTAAAACAATTTTTTGGCACCTTGGGTGAAAAATACCTGCACATATCAGGGTGAAAAATATCTAGTGGGTTGAAATCTGTGGGCACATTTTTTAGAACTCAAGTATCTTAGGACACGTCTACACAGCAGGGCTAAAGCCAAAATAAGCTACACAACTTGAGTTACATCAACTGCGTAGCTTAAATAGAAATCGCTTATTTTGGCACGATCTGTCCAGCAGGAAGTCTGAGAGCGCGCACTCTTCCTCTGACTTCCCTTTCTCCTCATACAATGAGGGTAACAGGAGTTGAGTGAGAAGTCTTCCAGCTTGACATTATATTGAAATAACTGCTTGTTGCGTAGACGTCGACTATGTTATTTCAGAATAACGTCAGTTATTCCGAAATAACACTGCTGTGTAGACGTACCCTTAGTATTCTAAAAATGCTTGGTGCTTTAGACCTCTGTCATGAGCTGGCTGGAGAGCCCATTAAAGGGGAACGGAGTTCTGCCTTGTCTGTGAGGTAGCAATTAACTCCCTGATGATCTTTGGAGCCCTGCACAGACACAAAATCTGTATCCGCATCTGTGTCCACAAAAATAAGCTTTGGATACCTATGGATCTGTGGATTTGCAAGGCTCCAATGATCTTGATTTGGAGACTTAATGACAGCTACTGATCCCCGCTGTGAATGAAAATGTCCAAGACAACTACACAGGACAGAGAAGAACTCAGTGAAGGGAGCTTCCTGGTGGTGAGAGGGAATGGATCAGGGCAGGGTTCCAGTAAGGAGAGTCAGTGAGGAAGCCTGCTGGCATGAGGAGCCTTCAGGGGAAGAGCCGTGGTGGCAGTGCTAGGCTTAAGAAACAGAAGAACGCTGCAGTGCCTGAAAGTAGGGGCAAAGAATCATTTGCTTAGATACTTCTTTCAGTTTGTCCTTTCATTACCCAGAAGGTGATGGAACTTAGAGGTAACTGGGCTGGGCCACAGAAGATGCAGACAAAACAGGCCAGGCAATTGCAGGGCCAAAGTGATGACCTGACGATGCTAAAGATGAAGATTCCTGCAATATCCTGCTCCAATACAAAATTAGTACATGCATCCGCAAAAGTAAGCTGTGGATATTCCCTTCTCTATCCGTGGCTGCAGGTACCCTGTGTATTCACAGGGCTCTACTGATAGCCTGGAGTGCTATGATGAGTGAAACAACTTATAGCATCCTACTGGATTGCAAAAGGTTCTGTATTCTGCACACATTGGTCTAAAGTAACATGTCAGTACAGATCCCACGAGTGGTGGGATGCGAGTTAGGGAGTTAGGGCTGTCATTCAACAATATCCACTCACTGAACTGTATCATCATCAGATGTTCCTGAGTTGTCAGTAATCTGCTGAATACCAAACTCCTTTTTTTAAGTGCAAGTAGCTTGGCCCTTACACACGTTTTGCAGTGGGAATAAATTCCTTACCTGGTTGTTGGCAGGCTTGTATTTTAACCCAGGCTTGTTCAAGATTCTCTCAATCTGTTTGTGGTTAAAGTTGGAGATTCCAATGGCTTTCACCAGACCTGCATCCACCAGTTCTTCCATAGCCTATGGGGACAAAGTAATCTAGTCACATACAGGAGCTGGTACTACTGCCAGCTTTGCCTTTTTCCTTTTACAAAAGTAACCAATAAACTCACCGGGTGGTCAGACTAGATGAACTAGTGATCCCTTTTGGCCTCAAAAATCTTCACATCTATGAATTAACTGTTCATACTAAGCATGCCTGTTTCCCAGAGTCCATCCCACCCATGCTTCCCCATGAGAGACAAATCTCATCCTTTTAGTACACTGTCTTTTTTTGTCATCTTACAGGAACAAAGAGGAAGTGCATAGACTTGAGCCTCAGCCTACACTGGTAGGTGATCACATCTTTTTTCCCCCCCCACAATGCTCAGCCTACTGTGATGGCACTCAGAGCCACTAAGTCACGTAGGCTGTGGGTAGCAGCAACAGACACAGAATCATGCCACTCAAATGGAATAAAGGGTAGATAGCACTCAACAAAGAACACTGGGGAACCCTGAATTCCTACTAATGCAAAGATCTTGTGAGCAGCCAAACACATGTCTCCAGACTAATATGCACAATACTGCAGGCTCCACCATGACTGGCATGCAGCCTTCTACTCAACTCCTGGTGTACAAGCACAAAGAGTGTAAGGTATTTTTACCTCCCAGGTGTCCAAAAGATCAGTGTCACTAGAGACAGTCATACCACTGTCATCTACAGGATGTGTCTCCTCACCAGCCTGTCAGAAGACAAAGTTTAAAGAGATTTGTTTTCAGGGCTGAAATTCCCAAATTCTACCAGAAAGTCAAACAGGACACATAGGCCCAAGTTCAACAAGCTATTTAAGCACATGAAAAGCTTTAAGTAAATGGTACTACTCTTGCACTTATAATTATGCACACATTTAAGTTCCTTGCTAAATCAGGGCCATGCAGCATATGGTGACTTGAAATTGGGGCTAATGGAGGGAAAACAGTAAACTTTGTTCAAGTAATTAGCTTAATAAGGCCAAAGAGAGGACAGGGAAGGGCCTCATTCCTTATGTAACAAGTTTCGTTACAGCCCTAGTATTCACTCCAAAAAACTATAGTTAACACTGACTTGCTTCATCTTCCACTGATAGGCACCCTAAAATAGACCATTAACTCCCAAAACAAGAATCCATACAACACTGTCCCAACTTACCGAAGGCCATGACTTGACTGATTGGCGTTCCCCCAAGGAGCAATGGTTTTGTTCCTATTTGGTCTTTCATTAGCAGTACTTTGTGTTGATCTCCCATTCTCTGCAGTTGAAGCCTGAATGCAAAGTGCCCTACTACCCCAAACCCATGCACTCTACAGGGAGCACTGTTCACAACATAAGCTGAGCGCTTGGGCTGCTGCCCAGCAGAGATTCAGGTGCTGCTCTGCTGAATAGCAGAGTACCCACAGCTGCTCACAGTGGACAGCATGTGTTTTGTTGGTCCTCAGAGCACATAAAAAATGTATTCTGCCCAAGGATGGAAAACCTTAGAAGGAACCTTGGTTGTGAACTCACAGTTCTGCTATTGGTTAGAGAGCAAAAAAGGTACAGTATAGAAAATATACTATCTCTGTAGTATCTCAGAATTACTACAGAGATAATCAGCAGCTAAATACCCATCCGTACAAGGGGTACAACTTTGCTTTTGGCATGTATGCAGACTAGGGATGTAAGTGACTAATTGACTAGTCACTTCCTGCCCCTTGCTGCCTCTATCAGGAAGCAGCAGCAAAGGGAGGGGAGAGAAGAGGGCGCTGGGGAGCCTGCTTAAAAGCTCTGTGGGAGGGGGCAGGGGCACAGCAGCGGTGTTCCACCTTTGAAATGTACAAGAGTCCACCGCTGACCCCAGGCTCCATGCCACATTTCAATCTGAAATGCACAAGAGCCCCTGCTGAGGTCCTTGTGCATTTCAAAGGCGAAATGCTGCAGGGTACTTCTGCCTTTCAAATGTAGCAACAGCCCAGCAGGTTCTAGCTACATTTCAAAGTGGAAGTGCCCTTATCAACTAATCGAATAGTCGATGGAAGTTTCGTCGACTATTCGATGACTGATTAATCTCATTTTAACATCCCTAATGCACACTTGCACAGAAACACTTGCTGGTTGCTACCAAAGTCACAGGGAGCTTGGAATGCAGTGGAAGCAACATTTATAGATGGCGCCTCCTCAACTTCACCCCTCTTCTGCCAGAAAAGAGGCCTCACATTTCTCTATCCAGTGCAACATAGAGATGAATAAAGCATGGCAAAGGTGCATTCCAGGAGGAGGCTAGTCTTCCTTCTCTGACTACATGGTGGCCATGGCCTAGCATCCGAACACTCAAGGGTTTTCTCAGGATGATGGAGAAAAGAACTAGAGAAGCCACGCTACCTTGAATCCCATAGGAAAGTGAATAAGGTACAGGTCCAAGAAATCCAGTTTCAGTGCAGCAAGGCTTGTCTGGCACGCCCCTTTCACAAGGGATCGCTCATGAAACGTGCACCACAGCTGCAAGGAGAAAACCAAGCATGGTGATAGTTACTCTGCAATCCCCTTGAGGCAGTGTTCTTTCTACTAGAAACAGGTCTGAGCGCATCACCCCTTCAGCTTAGGTAGCTACGCCAAACACAGATCAGTGTGTCTGGTCCCCCCACATTCACAGCTCATGGCCATTTTCACAGCCAGAGGATTTAAAAGCTGGTAAGTTTCACGTTTTCAACTCTTTAAACCTGAAATTTCAAAGTGTTGTAACCGTGGGATCCTGACCCAAAAGGTCATGGGGGGGGCCCCCCCATGTCATGAGATTGTCACCCTCACTTCTGTGCTGCCTTCATATCTGGACTCTGAAGGTACCAACTGTAGAGTTTCCTGCAGTTGCAGGAGGTAGAGGTGGGTCTGGTTTGGTCTCCCACTTCCACTGGGAGAGCAGTTTGCAGAGGAGGGACAGGGCCTGTCCTTCCTCTGCCCAGTCAGAGGTAGGAAGCCCCTTTTGAGGTGCAAGGAGTCACCAGATTTCACAGGGAAGGGCTTATTTCATGTTCTGTGATGGCCGTGAAATTTTTAGACCCGTATCAATGTGCCTTGCTGCTAAAATTTTAATGATAGATTAAAATAGAGCCTAAACTCAAAATACAGCATTAGCACAAAGCAATTTATATTTATAGAAAGGAATTGGCCAAATGAAACTTCCTGCCATGTGCATCTAGATGGGAAAAACTGTGAGTACAGCCGCTCCCCAAGTTACGAACAAGTTACGGACCAACACTTGGTCCGTAACTCGAAGTGCTCGTAATTCAGATCCCATAGAGTTACATGGCGACCGTGCTGTTAGTAAGCGTGGATCGCGGTTCGTAACTCGGATCCGCATTTACAACCGCTTTGGTCGTAAGTGCAGATGGCCGTAAGTGGAGGTGGTTGTAACTTGGGGAGCGGTTGTATTTTGGCAATTCCACATTTCCTAGGTCACGATGGCCTATTCATTTTCATAACCTAACTCCAAAGCTCACATATGAAGAGAGAACTGGTATAGGGTATTTGGAAACCTCAGTAAATCCCAACAAACCAGGCATCGCGGTCCTGAACCAAATTAGAGCTGGTTGTAACTTGTCTTTTATTTAAATATTTTGATGAAAAACTAGGTTTTGACCATAATTAAAAATTTCCATTTTTTTAAATTGAAAAACTTAAAATGAAAAGAATTCCAAGTAATAAGGTCCATCTTCTAGTAAGATGCTCTTGGGTTTTTTTAAATCACCCCGTATCTTTCCTCATCCTTACAAAATCCAAATCAACCTTTTATTTGTTTTGTTGAAAAACTAAATTTTCTCTAGAAAGTTACAATAAAAATGCCAATACATTTCCTGCTGTACTACCCCCCCCCAATTTTAGGTAGAGGAAAAAAAAATCAGAGGGGCGCTGCCGCAGGTTGGTTTAGCTCACATTAGTTAATTGTCTTAATTGTTCTACTTTTCTCTTCTGGCCCACTAGAGAAGCATAACAACACCCCTCTATTTAACTGTACACCTTATTCCAGGGTTTCATTTAAAAGTTCCATCAATTTAGGCTCCCTTACACATCAGTAAGTTTTTTTTTTTTTTTTAAAGACAGTTGAAGCATTGCCTCTCAATTTGATCTAGATATTACAAATTTCTTCTTTTCCAACCATGCTTTTGGGGGGAAAAAAGAGCCTTCAAATAACAAAGGCTCGAAATTTGCAGCTCAAAAAAAGTTAACAATCATGGTGGCCACACTACCCTTCTGAGCTGTTAATACGCTCCCAGCAGGGTTCCGCTTCCATTGCAAATAATGGATTAACTTTATGGCGAATCCTGTTCCAGGCACAACAGAAGTACGGGAATCCCATTTCCCTTGCTATTACCTTTCTCCCTGCCTCAATAGAAAGAGAGACGCATGAAACGGACAGCAGGGATGAAAACGATTATTTCTTCAGTCATTTTACCCCTGGAGCACAGGCTGTCTGTTAAACGCCATCTCTCTCCATGCAACTACTTGATTTACACCACGATCCAGTTCCCACAGCCAGAGTTGTACCTTAGTGACAATGAAAAGATCTTCCCGTTTCACAGCCCCTTCCTTGATTTTCTGCTGGATCCCATCCCCTATTTCACTCTCATTCTTGTACAAATAGGCACAGTCAAAGTGGCGATATCCAACATCGATGGCAAACTTCACTGCCTCTGCCACCTTCCCTGGAGGAGCCTGAAAACAAAATGAACACCTGTAAAACACCAACATTTCCAGATGTGATAGCGATGTAAACAGACCAGGGATGGGGCGTGCTAATCCAATGGCATGCAAACTAGATAGGACTAGGAATGTGAAATGTTAAACTGATTAAGGATAATGGATGAGGGCTGGAACAGACCCTCCTCCTCCAGTGCCCCAACACAAACAGGGGCTGCTCCAGCCCAGCAATGGCCTTCCCCTTTAATCAGTTAACCAGTCAAACATATTGTTTAACTGGTTAACCATTTAATTGGTTAACTGGTGACAACCCATTTTTTTTCCTATGGAAAGGAACCCAGAGGAGTGTATGTGAAACACAACTGGGGTTCCCTTGGTTTGTAGGGTCAATTTCCTGCCTGAAGACAGCATTGGATCGCAGGTTCTGTAACTATAGTTGGCATTATGAGTAGACTCTATAGCAGGGGAGTGGGGAAAGATGGGGAAGGGCCTCTGCGGGCCAGATCCGGCTGCTTGCAGGGCAGTGGGGGGGCGCACGGGGAAGAGTGGAGGAGGCTTTGTGCATTCCCCGGCCCCCAGGCCCTAATTGGCCTAGGAGCAGGGGAGCGAGGGAAGTCTCCTCCCATGCCAGGGTTGGGGAGGGGGCAAAGGCACTCCCGCACCCCCAGACCAATCAGTCTGAGGGGGGGAGGGGAAACCCAGAAATATCTTGGCCCCGCCCCTTCCTGGGGCCACTTCAAAAATGTCTCCAGTGGCACCCAGCAAAAAATTATTGCCCACCCCTGCTATATAACCATCAGAGGATCCATTTTTGGGGTAGCTCTTGCCTTTCTCCCACTTTTCCCTCGCGCACATACCAACCAAGATGGATTTGTGGGGACACCCCTTTACTATTTTAAGTCTAGCCCTGATCAGCCATCCCTCCCTATCAGTTGGGGCAGCTTTCTGGGGGGAGATTGCTCCTTTAAATACCACCACAATCCTCTGCCTACACACACTACCAAGTAGCAGAAGCCTCAGATGGTACCGTGTCTAGCCCCACTCCTGCCTGCAAGATGGAATCTTGCAACAATACTGTTTCCCATTCCTCACAGTCTATGCACATGTTCCTGGTGTCATGGGTGTGAAAGATGGGTGGGGGAGGACTTCCCTGACAGCCCTCTCTTCTGGGCACAAAATATTGTGATTTTTATTCATTGCATTGGAGTGAATGGGAGCCATGTGGCTGAATTCCCAATCCCTAGGTGGCTTGGAAAACCTCAAAGAGGTCCAGCAGCACTTGGATGTACAGTATTTGTTCTCCAATTGTGTAACTTTGTATAGTAAGTGTTCAGGGCCAGATAAGTGATATATGTGATAACTGATAAAATTATTTGATGCAGCTACCAGATGGTATAGGTTATCTATTCTGTGGTGTTCACAGCAAGAATGGGAGTCATTTATTCTTTCCATAATACCCCTATGCCATAGCTCTTTGTATAATCTCTAAAACATATGTTCAAGGTTCTTCATTGCACGGACCATATTTTAGTACAGAGATTTTCTGGGGGACACGCCTCTCTTTCCCCCTCACAGTCTTCCTTCCTACTGGCAACTTCAGCAGTTGCTCAAGTAGAAAGTGAGCATTAAAAAAAGTCTGTAAATATTTTAAAACATGATTCAGCAGGTGGAACAAGGACGCTGTGTGACCAGCCAGTTATAACTACAGAGCACAGCTTGAGAACCTTTGCGCTCCGTGTTGATAATTTATGTAATTAAAAGTAACAGATGGTGGGCAGAAATGACGGAATTCACAAACTCTGTTCGTATAGCAATGCTAACTTTGTGCATTAGTGCGCATTTGAAAATGGTCTTTCATCCCATGAACACACAACAGTGAGAAGAGCAGAATACTGGCCATCAATATAATAGGTAGAAACTGCAACTACTTCCCATATCTAGCAGCTCTGTTTCACGCTACAAAAAATGGTCCTAAAACAATGCATATACTGTGTGATCCTGTAATCTTTCCTTATTCTCTGGGTGATTACATTGCCAACATTATTTTAATAGATTTCTGTACATAAACACACTCCTCTGATAAGATTCATTCTTGTAACTGCCGTCCCAATTTGTCACCATGGAAGCAAGTGATAGCATAAGCCCTAGACTGAAGAAAAGCAAGGGAATTAAAAAGGAGGAACCATTCCATTTACACAGAAAGAAGGGGATTCTTTTCTCAATTACACCAATGTGTAAATCCAGAGTCTGCCCAATAGAGCCAATGTCCTCTCCCCACCCCTTCCCTCATTTATTCTTGGTTCTGGGCTTCCAACACTCCGGTCATCTGAAGAAGTGGGCTGCGTCCATGAAAACTCATGATACCATCTACAACATGTTTTGTTAGCAGGGCCGCATTATGACTTTCGTGGGCCCTAGGCACTTTTGCCTTCATGGGCCCCTTCCTCCATAAAAAAAAATATATATATTAAAAATTATTTTTGATATAACTTTAAATACTTCAACATTTAATTTTTTTTCCTTTTAGGCAAAATTTAATAGATTTTCGTGGACCCTAAAAGTTTCATTTTTTTCTGATGGGAGAAAAAAATTAAAACATTTTCTTCGACCCTAAAAGTTCATTTTTTTCCTTCTGATTTTAAAAGAAATTAGAACATTTTCGTGGGCCCCTAAAAGTATCGGGGGCCCTAGGCACTGAGCCTAATGGATAAGTCGGCCCTGTTTGTTAGTCTTTAAAGTGCAACCTGACTATTTGTTGCTTTTTAAGTTTTTCCTGTTACAGACTAACTTGGCTACCCCTCTGAATCTATCCATGTCAACAGAGCTACTGTGGATTTAAATTGGTGACACTGAAATAAGAAGCTAGACTACGTTTTGCACTAGAGTATGCAAAGTGCAAGAAAGAAATATATATAAAAGAGCCAATTTTCACATCTTCATAGAAACCAAAGCCAGAAGGGACTATTATGATCAACTCTGTCTGCATTTAATTAAAATAGATCACTCAAAAAGTGCTTGTTACATAGTGATAGAAATGTAGCCCTGTTAGTCTGGTGTAGCTGAAACAAAATACAGGACTATGTAGCACTTTAAAGACTAACAAGATGGTTTATTAGATGATGAGCTTTCGTGGGCCAGACCCACTTCCTCAGATCAAATAGTGGAAGAAAATAGTCACAACTCTTAAACCAACATGTTATGCGCACAAGCCGCTACAGAGTGCACGCACCTCTGGCACAAAGCTCAGTTCTGACAACTGCCGCGCATTAGCCGTTTGCGGACGTGGTTAGGAAAGCAGCTAGACCGCAGCTAGGCTCCTCAGGAGAAGGGCCAGCCACTCAGCGCGATGACAGCTGGACACCGGGACTTCAGGGACCGTCGGAGCGTGCTACCAACATCGCTTCCCAGGAGCTAAGCGACCGGCGCGTGCAGCCTCGAGCATTTGCTGGAAAAGAAACTCCGGCCCTTCTGCACAAACACGCACAGCTGGACACTGGGGCTGCACTGGGAACGGGAGAAACAAAGGCCAGACGGCCTAGGGCTTCCCGAGCAGCTCCCATGCACCGCGCGTGCCGTGTCAGCGCCTGGAGCCCGTCCCACCCTGTGCAATTACCTGCCAGGTGCCTAGCCCCAGCATGGGCATCTTGGCCTTAGTGCTCAGCTGCACGTCGGTCGCCATAATCCCGGCCCTCAGCGTACGAGTCTCCGCAGAGAGCTCGACCCCAGCTGAGCTTCCTTAATAGGCCTGGCCACGCCCCCGCCGCTGGGCTTGCTCCGCTATTGGGGAGCCAGCGGAGGAGCAGACGCGGCGGTGAGGGGAGCGCGCTGGCTGTGCTGTGGGCAGAGCCGCCGCGCGCCGGGGTCCCCCCTGCGCGGGAAAGCGCATCGCCCGGGGACGTGCCTCCTACAAGCCCCTGGTTGCTGCACGGAACTGGCCTGCAGCACGGGCCAGCGCTTCGCTGCTCTCGCTGTCTCCGCAGGCGCGTCCGTGCAGATCCCGGCACATAGTGGTCTCCTAAGTCCTTAGGCAAATGAACAAACAGCCTAATTAGGCTAAAGCACTGAGCATGCAGCAGCTCCCAATGCTGGAGTTGTGAGCCCTCAACAGCTCTGAAAATCAGGCCTCTGGTGTCTCAGACTAGACCCTTCCCCCCCCAAAATATGAAATCAAGGCACCAAGCCCCAAAATTTGTGTCCGAGTTGCTCCATCTGTGAAATAAGGATGAACCTTGCTTGCCTCGGTGGGCTATTAATATTATAATTAATATTTCTAAAGTGCTTTGAGATCCTAGCATGGAAGCAGCAACAGAAATTAGGGCTGGAGCAGATCCCCGTCCGTGGGAGGAGTGAGGGGCAGGCTGGAGCAGCTGTGATGTGGGGAGATGGGGGGGGGCTCATCACAGGTGGGGGCTGCTCCAGTATGACTAGGCCCTCCATACCATGGGCGGGGGTTGCTCCACGGTTAACCAGTTAAACATAAGGGTTAACAGTTAACCTTTTGAAGGGCAGTTTGCATCCCTAATAGAAATGTTACTGAACCACACATTCAGATCACAGTGTGGGTTCTAGGGCACTGTGTTCCAAGATGACATTCCTGTTCATGAAAGACCCTTGGGTAGAAAGTCATATATATCATTAGTGATATATATTATTTTGATATACTGCCTTTGAAAGAAGGCATCAGTCCTGCTGAATGCTAAATAAATACATAATTATTGTATAGAAATTGTGTTCATGATAATCCTCAAAATCACTTTCCTACTAAGAACTTTGTTATTGTCTGCTGAACAGACTTTAAGTAAGCACAATGTAAGCAATCAATCTTTTGCACAGACTAGATCTGAGGAGCCAGGCACTCAGAGGCTATGTCTACACTCGCGGCTTCTTGCGCAAGTACGGCCGTTATTGCGCAAGAATCTGCAGAGCATCCACACTGCCCGCCCGCTCTTGCGCAAGTAAATTTACAGTACGGCGTGGTAAGAGAGGGCTCCTTGTGCAAGAGCTATGCTCTTTTTTAACAGGTGTAAGCTGTCTTGCGCAGGGGCTCTTGCGCAAGAGGGCAGTGTGGACGCTCAGCAGGGATTTCTTGCGCAAGAAAGCCCTATGTCTAAAATTGCCATCAGAGCTTTCTTGCACAAGAGAGCGTCCACACTGCCATGCGCGCTCTTGCGCAGAAGCACAGCTCTCACATGGCAGTGTGGACGTCTTCTTGCGCAAGAGTTCTTGCACAAGAACACTTGCGCAAGATGTTTTTGGCGCAAGAAGCCACGAGTGTAGACATAGCCAGACAGTATCAGCAAAAGACTTTCAGGCAGTCAAAATGTTTGTTTGCAGGCTTTTGAGACATTTGTTTAATTAGAATCAACTGGGTGGTGGTGGGGGAGGATGAAGGGCTCACATATTTATCTTTTATCCTATTAAAGGTCAGTTCTGCATATTGTTCATAAAGGAATTCATTAAAAAGAATTGTGATCTCGTTTGTACATATTGATATGTACTCATACTGAGACTCATACTGAGTCTTTCCTTTCTATAAAACCTACCCTGTGTGCTGCTTGCTTGCAAAAGATTTTTTGCCAAACGGCACGAAGATCCTGGTTTGGCACATGGAGCTAAAATATCAATTACTTTCCATAAGATATGCCAAAAGATCTAGAAGGGTTTTAAATAACATTGTGCCCTTGCTAAAAGAACAAGCTCTGCTTTGCGCCTGGGGTCATATTATCCTTCAGAGTTTTGACATTTGGGGTATGTCTACATTGCAGCTAGCCAAACCTCCTAGCCTGTGTAGACAAACTTTTGAGCTAGCTGGCTTGATGTAGGATGCTAAAAATAGCCAAATGGACATCGCAGCTCGGGCTCCTGAACCCATCTGACCCTCTGGGTTTCAGCACCGGTGGCTAGCCTGCATCTCTGCCAGAGCCATAGCATCCACAATGCTGCTTTTTAGCACGTGAACTTGGGCCCTGCTGTCTTCCTGGGCTGGCAGGCTCGCTCCTATCTGCAGTGTAGACATTACTAAAGGGCCAGGAAAGCTGGATATGTGTTGAATGTCCCAAAATGCCTCTTAGTGACTTTCAGGTATATTACTAGCTGTAAGCTTAGGTCAAACTTTTCAAACGTGGGTACCTAAAGAAAGGTACTTAATGTCAAATCCTGCTCCATTGAAGTCAGTGGGAATCTTGCTACTGACTTCAGCAGGAATTCTGAATTTCCAACCCATCCTTAGGTATCTAGTTATCTGTTTTTTATTATGCCCATCAGTGTTCCCTGTAAGCTGGGCATTTGTGTGGCTACTCAGGAGATATTTAAATGCTGCCCAACTGATTAGCAGAGCTCCCACTGGTGGTGCACATTCGCACATGCTTTGGTGCACATAACATTATTCTGCACATGGATGGAAAAGTTTAGAGGAACATTGCCCGTCACCACAGTGTGTGAACACTGTATGAGGCTAGTTATGGGTGCTCAGCTCCTCTGAAAATGAAATAAGTTATTTTGGTGTCTAAATATGGATTTAGAGGTTTAATTTTAGGCACTGAAGTTAGAGAAGATTAGCTCAAGTTATTTATGTGAATGCCTATGAGAGATCGCTCTACCTTTTTCGGGCTTTCAGCGCACAGCTTAGCTGTGACTTTATCTCAATTTTTAACACCAATTTTCAAGTCTCCTTTAAAATGGTTTGCATTTTTGCCATGCCTTGCATATACTAAACTGTCCGAGTTGTAATCCTACATTACTGATTGTATTTTTCCAACCTTCCCACATACTTCTATTCAGTGCGGATCAGCACAGCTTCTTTTAAGTTATTTCAGCTGTTAATTCTCCCAGCTCAAGAGAGGGCAAGAGCGGAGATGGACATAGATACTGGGAAACTTTAATCCGTGACAGGGACAAAATAACTTTAGGAACCAATATGGCCAGAAAAGCTACTGGCCCCTTCTTATTCAACTGGTCTGTGCCAAACCTAGCTCTGTGACACACAGGTGTAGGGAGGGGCATTAGATCATTACATGCATGTATGGAGACTCCACACTGATCCTGGGATGGTCAAGCTACCTGGAAGGAGACGCCTATTAGCTGCACAACTACTATCCCGTTAGGACACACAGAGCTGCCAAAGGGGGCAGGGACCTCATGGAAAGGGACCACAGGCTTCCTATTCCTGTTCCCATGTGACCTGGCACATGCCCTCCAGAGGCAACCAAATGCACTAATTACTCATAGATGGGTGCTGTGGAGGGATCCAGGAGAGATAATGGACATTAAAGGGGTGGAGTAATCTGCTGTGCTGAACCTAGACAGGGAGAGAGTTCACGGGTTGAGTTTCAGAGTGAAAAGGGATGTGGACATGGACACATGCAGAGCTGAGGAGAGGCAGATAGCCTTGAGGGAGAAAGCCCTGGGAGGTGCTGCTTGGTTCATGGTCTGGAAAGAGCTCTCTGGAGTCTAGGAAAGGGCTGGGGAAAAGGGCCTAGATATATACTGAGGTAGTAGGAGGCATCCAGGAGTCTGAGGAATAGACCTTTGCTGCTAGTTGAAGGGTCCCTGGACAGGATCCCAAAATAGAGTACTGAGTTCTCCTACTATCCACAAAGGAAGGTGGCATAAAAGACGCCTGATATACGGGATGTAAGGACTATTGGGTCTGTAGTTGGGCTATAGTCCCGATGCAGTGTTATTGTACTACTGAAACTCTTAAAGGGTAGAACTAAACATGGCCTGACCAGAGGGCCAAGTCACAAGAAGAAGTCTACTTGACGCCTACCCTGCTTCTAAAAATTCCACCAGCAAGGGGGCCTTTTAGGGGGTTCAGGCATGTGGCATTGAGTGAAACAATGGCTAAGTACCTTAAACATGTGGTCCTAAGATCAGGGAACTGGACCTGTGTTTCCTGATCTTGCTGACTAACTCCCTAATGACTGGACCTTCCTTGGCCTTCTGCTTTGCGGTCTTGGGTGTGGCGTGCAGCAGAGCCAGAGCTCCTCTTTGGTAGCAGCGTTAATGCTTTCCTGAGCACTGGGATGGCTATTCTGGTGGACTCTTATGCAGGCTGTGAAATGGGCACAATATACAGAGAGAAATGTTTCCCAAAGGGTGCTGCAGAGGGGCTAACCCTATGACGCTGTCATGTGGGTGGCATAAATTACATTCCTCATTTAGTGATACTTGAGTGAGCCAGTCCTGGGCTTGGAAAGCTGAGGAAACTGCATCATGATTGGCTCCCCCATGGGGGGAAAGGAAACAGAAGTATGTTCACCTGATAGACCATGTTGGTAAATAAAACATGGCAAAGATACGTTCCAAAGGAAGGCTAGTTTTTCTTGATATATCAAGATCAAGGTGGGGGAAGAGTCTGCCAGAATTTTCCTAGAGTGTAAGGTCACCTGGGAGAAGTAAAAACAGAACTAGAGTCACAGTACCTTAAATCCCATAGGAAAGTGAATAGAGAGATTCGGTTTAATCCATATTCAGCACAGAAAAGGTTTTCTAGTATGCTCCCTTCACCAGAGATTTCTTGTGGAATTATGAACCACAGCTACAAGAGTCAAAACAGCCAATGTAGTTATCCCCAGAGGCTAAAACATAATAGAATAACCTCCCTTGGTAGGAAGAGGTCTATCTTGTTTACCCAAGGAGGGGTGGAGAGTAGCCATTTATAGTGCTTTCTCTAGACATCAGGAAGATCAGACTTTTATGATGGGTGTTTAGTGGCAGCTCCCTGGACCAAAATTAGATTAAGCAAAGTTGGGATGGTTTAGCACAAATTTGAGATGTGGTTTAGGTGAAAAGCACTGTGATCTAGAATTATATAGGAAATCTCCAGAATGAAGTATGAAAGCTTGTTTCCTGGCCCCCTGTACCTGATGACTGAGAAATGGGGTGGAAACCCGCATGTATTTTGGTGACAGTAGAGGTTGATTTTTATAGCGTTATCTCCAGACCTTATTATCCTCTGGAAACTCTTACCAAATAAAAGGAACATCAGATAGAATCCAGTTGACCTAGAGCTTGGTAACTGATTTAGGAGAAAGGACAGTTTCAGGCCAGGGAGGGGATGAGAAGTCATTGGTGTTGATGTAAGGCATGTGACTGCAGGCATTAAGAGAGGTATGCAAGAAAAAAAAAACCTAACAAGAGACCATGTGAATGTTTGTTATACTAGGTCAACCCTTACTTCAACATGCATCTTCTTCCAGCTTCTCATTTGGTATCTTTCAGCAGTAGCAGCAGCAGCAGCAGCAAATATGTAGCTCTGAAGGAGCTCTGAAATTGGCCCAGCATTTTTAATTTCTTTTTGTACTAATGTTTTTGAAAAAAAAGACGTGAATAATCTTGTTGATGTCAATGAGACTGCTCACATGCTTGAAGTTAGTATGTTGTTAAGTGTGTTGCTGGTCTGCGCATAAATGACTATCCAGTGGAAAAATAAGTTTTATAACCTTATTTATGTCTATTGTACTAATCCAAGATGAAGGTAAGAAGTTCTTCATGAAAATGGGAACCCATTCACATGAAATATCCTTCTTTTAGTTAAATGAAATTACACTGGATAATGTACAATAGTGAACATTCCTCCTGAAGAAGACATGCTAATCTAATAGGTCTTTTCCATGACTACTTTTATCATTGTTTAGTCCATTTACTAAAATATAATATGATGTGCCAGAAATATTTTGTCTATCTCAGATGGGGCATGTTGTAATATACAACCTTTTTTTAATCAAAACACCTGAATCTCACTTTCAGTGTGAATACAATGCCTTTTCTTTTGCTGATCTGGAGGTTTTCTTTGATCCTTTACAATGTTCTTTTGCTGGGAACAAATATGCAGTCTATCTTTTTTAAAGATAACCTTCAATGGCTATTACATTGATTTAATGTATCTCACAGCTCCTATGGCCCCAGGCCCATGTTACCTGAGAGTGCTTCCCAAAAAATGGGTGAGATTCTAGATCACATGGTCCCATAGTAGCTCATGATGAAGGGATGTCAGTGTTGCATCTTTCTCAGCCTGGACACCTTTTGAGGACTGGAGAGGTGCCTGAGGTAATTTAGGGATTGTCCATATGACACCATAGCATGGATTACAAGGAGTGTGAGTTGCAGTTCATGCTCAACAGTTGCACAGTAGCTGCTCTGTTTAAGACCCTGGTAATGTGAACTATATGATGCCTAGTTCATGATATCATAATCCTGTTTGAAACAGGCCTATGTTAACATGAACTAGATACATTTTAATTCTCCCTTGCAGGGTCAACCCATGGAAGTTACAGGGCCACACTTCAGTTTACACTGCATTTCACATCTCTATAGATGACAGGGTCATGTAGATGAGTCCTTAGATAGCCCTGAGGCATGCCCCTGGCACACTTGTCCTGTCCCTACCCCTACTCCTGGCATGCACTGTACATTTCTGCATATGGGGCTGTCCTTGGAGGTCAGTGTGTGGCTGTCGTTCTCAATTTGGAGGAATTCTCCCTGATCTGGAATCAGGGATTTTATAGTCCATTTGCCTCATGTAAAGTGGCAGGAGCAGGTGTGAGAACCCCACTGAATGAATTTACTGTTAAGTAAAGCCTGTGTAAAGTATGATCCATATTTTTACAAGTGAGGAATTGCAGCACAGAGCAAAGTGGTTTTTCCCTAAGGTCACACAGTAAGTCTGTATGAGAACTCTCCTCCTGAGTTTCAGTGCAGTGCCTTACCCACAGGACTACCTTTTTTCTAGCAACAATATACATGTGCCACATACAGGCTTTCCTGAATTGGGTCTAAAGTCCTTCCCTAGCTAGGTCAACTCTTAAGTATATTCTTAACCTCAACCAAAAATTGACTCCAGAAAAATTTGGGAAAGTTTCCCAATTTGGACCATAGGTGCAAGCACAAGATCCTATTTCACATGATCCATATTACTGGAGTGTACATGTGTGACCAATATAATCTGAGGCAATAAAGCAAACACCCCTGCAAGGATAAAGAATAAAGAATAAAATTATCAGACACATAGAAGAACATAATTTGTTGGGCAAAAGTCAACATGGTTTTGTAAAGGGCAATCATATCTTACTAATCTATTAGCATTCTTTGAAGGGGTCAGCAAACATGTGGACAAGGGGCATCCAGTAGATATAGTGTACTTAGATTTCCAGAAAGCCTTTGACAAGGTCCCTCACCAAAGGCTCTTATGTAAATTAAGTTGTCATGGGATAAGAGGGAAGATCCTTTCATGGACTGAGAACTGGTTAAAAGGTAGGAAACAAAGGGTAGGAATAAATGGTAACTTTTCAGAATGGAGAGGTGTAACTAGTGGTGTTCCCCAAGGGTCAGTCCTAGAACCAATCCTATTCAACTTATTCATAAATGATCTGGAGAAAGGGGTAAACAGTGAGGTGGCAAAGTTTGCAGACGATACTAAACTGTTCAAGGTAGTTAAGACCAAAGCAGACTGTGAAGAGCTTCAAAAAGATCTCACAAAACTAAGTGATTGGGCAACAAAATGGCAAATGAAATGTAATGTGGATAAATGTAAAGTAATGCACATTGGAAAAAATAACCCTAACGATACATATAATATGATGGGGGCTAATTTAGCTACAACTAATCAGGAAAGAGATCTTGCAGTCATCCTGGATAGTTCTCTGAAGACATCCACACAGTGTGCAGCGGCAGTCAAAAAAGCAAACAGGATGTTAGGAATCATTAAAAAAGGGATAGAGAATAAGACGGTGAATATCTTATTGACCTTATATAAATCCATATAAGGTACGCCCACATCTTGAATACTGCGTACAGATGTGATCTCCTCATCTCAAAAAAGATATACTGGCACTAGAAAAGGTTCAGAAAAGGGCAACTAAAATGATTAGGGGTTTGGAACAGGTCCCATATGAGGAGAGATTAAAGAGACTGGGACTTTTCAGCTTGAAAAAGAGGAGACTAAGGGGGGATATGATAGAGGTATATAAAATCATGACTGGTGTGGAGAAAGTGAATAAGGAAAAGTTATTTACTTGTTCCCATAATATAAGAATTAAGGGCCACCAAATGAAACTAATGGGCAGTAGGTTTAAAACAAATAAAAGGAAGTTCTTCTTCACACAGCGCATAGTCAATCTGTGGAACTCCTTGCCTGAGGAAGTTGTGAAGGCTAGGACTATAACAGGGTTTAAAAGAGAACTAGATAAATTCATGGAGGTTAAGTTCATTAATGGCTATTAGCCAGTATGGCTAAGGAATGGTGTCCTTAGCCTCTGTTTGTCCGAGGGTGGAGATGGATGGCAGGAGATCGCTTTATCATTACCTGTTCAATTCACTCCCTCTGGGACACCTGGCATTGGCCACTGTCAGCAGACAGGGTACTGGGCTGGATGGACCTTTGGTCTGACCCAGTATGTCCATTCTTCTGTTTTTATGATCCTACATGTACAAGGGCTGCTGAGTTAAATGAACAGTTGTTGGAACAATGTGTATAGTGGGGTGCTGCAAATTCCCTGTATATGATGGGTATCACTTCAAGCCAGGGGTATGGCAGAACCTCTAGTTCCAGCATTTATCCTTGTTTTTCTGAGTGGGGTATTGTCATAGCTGTATAACAGACCACATCTTCATCACCCACTGTTTCATAGGATTATTTTCCTCCCTTGGGTGCTAATTTAGAAAAGTACTTGTTCATGTGCTTCAGCCTCATTGAAATCAATGATATTTAGCCAGGTGTTTAGTCCTGAATCAGCAAGGTACTTAAACATGTGCCTAATTTTAGTAGCTAGACGTTTTCACATTTTTAAAGTTAGGCACCTACCTAAATATCTTGCTGAATTAGGTGCTTTTCTAAATAGGGATGCTCTTATGCACATGCTTAAGAGTTTTGCTGAATCAGGACGCAAGTCTCTTATTCTGACACTTCCTTCTTTGTTTTCTTGTCTTGTTCCCAGTTAGATCTTCCCATTTTTCTTGCTCTTAAGCACTCTTTTGCTTGTTAACTGACAACTTGAATGTTTTGTGCCAGCTCCAGACTACAGCATTCAGAGCATGAACAGAATCAAGGGGAAAGCACCTCGTTGCTTGACCTTGACACAGCAGCACACAGAATAGCTGAGTAAAATCCTGAAGAATTTACTGTGCTCTGACACCATCAATTTGCAGAAGGCATCAAATGGCTGTACAAGGATGATGTTGCACGAGGCATACCGGAGCGGTCGACAAAGGCTTCCCTTGTCGACCGCACCGCGTCTAGACTGCCACGCTGTGCTGGATCAGCTGATTGTCAGCACAGCGCGGTGGCCATTTTTATTTTAATGAAGCGGGGATTATTTAAATCCCTGCTTCATTGACTATGCCGGGTAAACTAGTTCATTGACTATGCTGGGTAAAGTAGTCTGGACGTACCCTTTGTGTTGTGAAAGGGTAATAGCTTCAGCCTGCACCGTAAGGGCAGAATCACACAGTACCCACTGTTGACACTTAGACTTTGGGAGGAGAGGATATATTTTGGGGTTTTTTTTAACTAAACCCTTTTTAAAAATTACAAACCACGTATAGTTCTCTGACTCCCCAAGGATTTAAGCATGTGTGTGGAAGTCTCATTGAAGTTAGTTAAGCATGTGCTTAAGTGCTTTGCTAAAATGGGGTGAATGTAAGAGATGCTTACACCGAAGTATGTGGTTTAGCATTTTGTTGAAACAAAGCATGAAAGATGAATGGTGTGATGGGGTATGACTGCTCTTTGATGGGCTGGACCCAGCCAGCCCTGTTTTGCTAATCAAATGCAGCTGAGAAGGTGACAGGTGTTCTCTCTAAAGAGCTGCAGGAAAGATGGAGTCTGAAGGAAGGAACAGTCTTCTTCAGTAGTCTCTGGAGAGGAAAACTCTTGTCTAGCTGGACCTTTCTATCCAGCCACCATTTTCTTTTCAATTTGAGAGTTTATTGGTTGTTTGGACAATCAAAGGAGGCAATGACTATAGACTGATTTGGAGGGTTAATAATTCTCAAGAAGTGGGGCAAAGGTGGTGAGTGAATGTAGGGCTGGGGGAGGCAAGCCCTCAGCCCCGCCCCTTCTGCTCAAGGCTCCACCCACTGCAGGGGCAAGTCTCCAGCCCCTTATGGAAGCCTCCCTGGCCCCAGAGCAGGGAGAGGGTAGGTGGTGCACAGCCTCAGCCTCCCTAGTCCTGGAGCCTGGGAAGAGCAGGCGGCAGGTGGCCCCAGTCTTCCTGGTCCCGGGATACAGGAAGGCTGGGTGGTGTGCAGCCCCTGCCTCCCCAGCTCCGGAGCACAGGGAGGGCATACTGCCCCAGCTTCAGCGCATCTGAAGCCAGGAAGCTGTGCTGAAGCAGGAGGTGTTCTGGGGTCAGAGTATGGGCGGGGTCGTGCCTAGCCATCTGGGAAAGCACTGCCTTACCCCGCCTCATACGCACTGCACATGGAGTGGGGTGTGATACATGCACTGCTATGAAGATACAGGTGTGGCCTAAAGAGCTTACTTGTCTCAGAAGGCAAGTAACATGAGAAGACTGCAGGTTGGCCATGCAATCAAATGTTTGCCATTTTTAGAAACAGATGTACACTTGCTCTTTTAGAGGGTTGAGAAAGTGCCAAGTCTTTCTGTATGCTGCTCAAACCAGCCATCTTCCATTGGCTAATGTTTGATAGGCATTGTGTAGATCTTTGAATGGGATGGATGGAGGAGAGCAATGTGGTTTTATGGGGAGTATTGTATCACAATGTGTAGTGTAGAATCCTAATGGCTGGAATAATAGAAATATGGTGTGGATAAAATTCTAGAAAATTATTTTGTGGGTAACAACCGCCCTGGTGAAAGGAATAATTTTAAATATAATTATTCCCTACACTATATTTTCTAACACTTTATCCAGTGCAGACTGAAATGAGTCCAGCCTGGGAATTCCACCCTTTCCCTTGGGTGACTTTTCCCACAGTCTAATAGATCTCACTGTTTCCGAGTATTACCCTACATTTCCCTTACTGGGCATAAAATTGCCTAGCTTTTAAAGAATCCAGCTACAGTTTCACTCTGTTCTACCATATGTTTTGAGGCATGAACATTCATGGAGATTATTACCAGGAAAAAAAGCACAGTAGTTTCTGTGATCTTGAATCCTTTCTACTGATGTTTGTTTCTCTCATTATTTATTATAAAAACATAACTTTGTATGAAGCAAATTGATGGAGCGTCATTTTGCAGCCGCAACATCCAACAGAAGTGGAACTAGTAACAGTAAGTGAGAACATTAAAACAAAAATGTACAGTGGTACAAAGGACTGCATAGAAAAGAAGGGCCTTTTTAATTTGCAATCCAATCCAAGCATGCTGCCTCCAAGTGACTTAATTATGTTAGCCACAAAGCTCTTCTTACAAGCAGTGATTTATGAAAGCTGTAAGGTATCTGGCAATTCAAAATGTGTTCCTGCATTGAATTTATAGTTAAAAAAACATACCTGATTTGAAATTAGTTGTACTTCTGCAGAAGAACGAAAATATAAAAATGCACTGCAAAGATGATTTTTATGATGTGCCAGTGAAAGGTTTTAGTATATTTGCAACATCTGCTTTGTAAAGGGGGAAAAACACCACCCCATCATCAAGGTGATTTCAATGACACTCCAGATATAACTAAAGTAGAGATGACAGGTTTCAGGGGGGTAGCTGTGTTAGTGTGTTTCAGCAAAAACAACAAGGAGTCTGGTGGCACTTTAAAGACTAAAAATGTATTAGAGCATAAGCTTTCACAAGATACAACTCAGGCTATGTCTAGACTGCAGTCTTCTTTCAGAAGAACCTTTTTCAGAAGAGATCTTCCAAAAAAACTTCTTCTGAAAGAGAGCGTCCACACACACAAGCGCATCAAAAAAGCAATCTGCTTTTTCGAAAGATAGCGTCCATACTGAATGGATAGGGGGTAGGGGAGGCAGCAGTGCATGGAGCTGTTTCCTGCCCCCGTGAGCCAGATCCCACCTGCAAGGCTCAGGGCTCCCCCCAATGGGAAGCCAGTGCCCCAACAATGCAGAGGGGAGGTGCACAGCTTGAGCACCAGTGCAGGCTCCCCAATGTGTGTGGGGGGGTGAGCTTCAAGCCCGCTGCCCAGTTGCAAGATGGTCGCAGACCACTAGTGCTCCACAAACCACACTTTGAGAACCACTGCATTAGATACTCTGTGTAATGGTTGCCTAAGTCACATGATATAGTTTCTGCTTGCTGAAATTTGGACTGAAAAAAAATTCTCTCTTAGTTGGCAACAGCTCTACCTGTTTTAAAATTATTAAACTGCAGAAGTTAAGTTACTTACCTACAGGCACATGATAAGCCGTTGAGCTGGAAAAGAATAGAATTCAGAAGCCTTGAATTCAATCCTCTTACCACTATTATGAATCTTTAGCAAGTATTTTATGCAGTTTTACTGATGCTGCCTACATTACATTTTAACAAGAGTTTATATTTATGTATTTGTGCTCAGCAGTACAATTTATGCCAATTTTTTCATTTCAGAATTTGGAATTGTATTTGAATGGTTTACTCTTTACTGAAAATACTGAGACATCCAACTCACTAAGATGTGTTTTCTGTCTTTCTTTAATTTAACAACTTTGGTAGTATGTCTTTTTTTAGCACATTTTCAGAAGCTAGGGAGTCAATTTGAAGCAGAATCTATAGCTCCATAAACTCAGCGTCTTACGATGTCGCCTCCTATTGAATAATGTCATTATATGCATTATTGGTTTACCAAGACCATTGTTTCTTAATCTCAACTTGATGGCTATTGTGTTATTTTTCCTCCATAATACTATTACTAGTCCTATTCTTCTGTGGGTTTCTATTCTGAAAATTTTCCAATTCATGCTTTTGTACACAAAATAGATTTCATGTCTTTTTTTGTTACAGTCCTCATGCATCCTTTCCTTTTCTCTGCTATTTTCATCATTTTCTGTGTTGGTCCAATTTACATTGTAAGATCTTTAGAGTAGGGACAGTGACTTTTGCTATTGGTTACCATGACAGCACAGGATGCTAATAATGTTCAATGATGTTAGCTAGCTGCCTCAGCCCTGGTCTACACTAGGGAGTTATTTTGAAATAATCCCCCTTATTTTGAAATAATATGCAGAGCATCCACACTACCAAATCCGTTATTTCAAAATAACAGGCTGGTTATTTTGAAATCTGTATTCTGCTTTCCTCAGGGAATAAGCTTATTTCGAAATAGTTATTTCAGGAGTTATTGTTTCTAATTTAGTTACTTCGAAATAATTTCCTAGTGTAGACATGCCTGCAGAGGGGTAGCCATGTTAGTCTGTATCTGCAAAAACAATTAGGAGTCCTGTGGCACCTTAAAAGACTTAAGGGTACATTTACACTACAGCATTATTTTGAAATATCTAATTTCGAAATAGTTATTTCAAAATAAGATATTTCGAAATAACGTGTCTACACACAAAATGCATTTTGAAATAGCATTTGGCTATTTCGAAATAGCGTGTCCACACCGAGTGGATGCTGAATCGCATTTAAGGCTGGCTGGAACCAGGTCCTGCAGGGCATCAGGTCAGGAGTTACTTTGTGTGGCTGCTGCCTGAGGCTATCTGAGGCCTGTGCTTAAAGGGACCCCCTCCGGACAGCCAGGTCTCAGCTTTCCCTGCTTGCTTGCCTACCTCGATGAGGGACAGCAAAGCATTTTGTCTCTGCTCTGGTTGCCCTCACTTGGGACACCACAGCACTCTGCTACGTGGAGCCAGAGCTGCCCCTGGGCACTCTGGTGCTTCTCGTGGACGCGTTGCTGTGAGCCTGGCTGGGCCAGGCTGGCAGCTATCCTGCCATAGATGGCTGCGTTCCCCCATCTAGTCCAGTGCAGAGATCATGGACATTGGGGGCATCCCCCCAAACCTGAATAAGGTCCATGATCTCCGCCCTGGACCAGGACGGCGCCCGCCTTCTCCGGCCCCTGGCAGGCTCCTGGGAGCTGGCAGACTGCTCCTGGGGAGCGGTGGAGGGCTGGCTGCCAATGGCTTGCTGGCTCATGTTTTGGGGCCACTGGGTCAGGGGCAGTGACTGCTGGCTCTGGGCTGGCAGGCTTGGAGCTGGCACAGGCACTGTGGCCAGAGTCTACCCCTTTAAGGGCTCCAGTGGAGGGGGGGAGGGAGAGAAGTGTTCTTGGTTGAGACCAGAGTGGCCACCAGGGCACCCTGGGAAGGGCTGGAGGCCCCCTATTTCAAAATAAGTGCCTACACAGCACTTATTTCAAAATAGCAATTTCGAAATTGGCATTATTCCTCGTGGAATGAGGTTTACCAATTTGGAAATAAGCGCTCCGCTATTTCAATTTTATTTCAAAATAGCAGTTGGCTTGTGTAGACCTAGGAAAGTTATATATATATATAGTAGCCCAGTGTCTGTGAGTCTGTAACGCCAAAATGCTGGCTGTTCCTTCTGGGGGGCGCTGTTGCCTGAAATGCTGGCTGTTCATATATATAGTAGCCCAGTGTCTGAGAGTCTGTAACGCCGAAATGCTGGCTGTTCCCTCTGGGGGGCGCTGTTGTCTGAAATGCTGGCTGTTCCCTTTGGGGGGCACTGTTGCCTGAAATGCTGGCTGTTCCCTCTGGGCGGCCCGTGCTGCATGAGTCACGGGGCCCAAATGGCCGCTGCGCGCTTGCTCCCCCACGGTGGCCCGGCTGAGTGGCGCAGAAGTCAGCCGAGCGCCACGGTGGGAGGGGAAGGGGCGGGGCGGTGACATGCGGCATGACAGCGGCTCCAGGCCCTGCCCCCTGGCCGTGAACATCATCGCCCCTCCCCCCTTCGCCTCCCACTGTGGCGCTTGGCTGACTTCTGCTCTGCTCAGCCAGGCCGCCGCGTGGGAGCAAGTGGCGCAAGCGACCATTTGGGCTCTGCGCCCCCCATGCAGCACGGGGAGTGTGGAGCCCAAACGGCCATTTGGGCTCCACGGTCCCCCGAATGAGAGGCAGGAGTGGGAGGAGAAGTGAAAGAGAGAGACAGAGAGAGAGACAGGAGGCGGAGGAGAGCTGAGAGAGAGTCGTGGGGGGGGGCGGGAGGAAGTAGGAGGAGGAGAGAGAGAGAGAGAGAGAGAGACAGAGAGACCGGAGGCTCAGGAGAGAAGACTGACGTGGAGGAGAGACCTGAAAATCCTGTCTTATGACGGGCTAATTGGCTAGTTTCGAAATAACAGCTGTTATTCTGAAATAACTTTGATGTGTAGACATACCCTAACATATTTATTTGGGCATAAGCTTTTCTGTGTAAAAAACACTTTGTCCGATGCATGAAGACGAGCTATCTGCGTGACTATCTGTCTGTCTAATATTCATGTGAGAGCTAACACCCCCAAATATTTTTAACAAAATTGGTAATCACTGAAAACTGAATATTTAAGAAAAAATTATCAGAACTTTTGAAAAATGTTTTGACCAGCATACTTGTATGTGCATTTCTATGATGTGACTCTATTCAGAAATGTGGCTGTATGAAAATGATATCTCTCAGTGAGCAGATCTGTCCTCCCCCCATATGTGTCTTCAGTCATAACTTTTGCATTTTGTAATTTTAAATACATTGGATTTCTCCCCGTTTTCTTGCTTGTGTTAGTCTTGCAAGAACAAACACTGGTAGGAGAAAGATTTCAGATCTATTTGATTCCTATGTACCCTCAAGATAATTGCTTGATGTATTTCAGTCATTTACACCAATACAATCTTCTTTAGAGCAGTTGGGTTTCTCTGGTCCCATTTAGAGTTCAATTTTCATTAAAGTTTCATGGCTAAATTAATAAAAACTGGAAACTACTGGAATTGTGGTCAGAGTATATTGTAATGCAAAATATGGGAAAGCAATTACATGGATAAACCTCAGATGAATATCTTTATTAGTGATAGATATATCCCAGAAGAAATTGGATTGATGATGTTGCAAGTTGTAGGGCTTTCATGTGATCAGAAACATTTTTTTCTATCAGTAGCGGGTCTAATGAAATTGGTCTTCAAGTATCCAAGCGTGAAGGGGTGCATAAGCCCCTGAGTGGAAAGGGGGGGTAATGGGAGAACTCTGCCACTATTTGCTTGCTGAGTGTGCAATTTAAAAGTCACCTAGGCAACTCAGTCTGGGGCTGGCAAGCAAGGAAGGAGGAAGAGCCCTGGGAGCACCAGAAGTTTACCACAGCTTAGACTGCATCAAGCCAGTGAGAAGAAGAGCTACAATACCTAGCCACCGGTCCGAGCGCTGGAAGCTGAATAGGTGATTCTCCCAGAGACAGGTGGCAGCCAGATGGGGTATGGACCAGTATTCCCTCTAATTTTTTCCATACATGTGTGTAACGTTATGTGCACCAAGACACGAGTGAATGTGCACCACCAGTAGAAACACATACGGCCGGCTATGGGTACTGTGGGTGCTCTGCTAATCAGATGGGCAGCATTACAATCTCTCCTGGTGCCCAGATGCTCAGCTTACAGGAAACACTGGTATGGACAGAGGTAGGAAGAGACACAGGGAATCTGACTGAGGGCTGACACCATACAAAGAAAGGTGAGCAGCCGAACAGGTCTCACAGGACCCTAGTTTGGGACCTGGTGGAGTGGGGGGGCCTGGGTTTCTGTACTCTGCCTGAATGCTAGCCACCTACGTTAGACTGCCAATGCTTAAACTGACGATACTATGTTGGAGCCCTCTATATCACCACCCCAGTCGTTACGTAGGCAATTGCAGATGACTGTGACTCCCGCCATTTGTTAATCACAAGATGCATTTATAATGGATGTGGGTCGCCATTTGAATGTGCATATGCCATGCCAGTACACCACAGCATGGCATCAGCTGTATAAGAAGGGTTTCCTATACACAAACAGCTTTGGAACAGTGACCACGGTGAGTAAAATGCCCAAGATCTCTTGAAGCTGTATAACTTTGATGTATAATTCTTACGCTCAGTATTTTCTCTTCCCCCCACTCTCCTATGATGTGCATTTCCTAATAACTGAAAATCGTTGCTCAGATCTGAAGTGACTTGAAGGTCTTAGTCTAGCTCACCAGGGCATAGTTGTTCACATCCCAAGAGACAGCATCACAAATTGAAAACTACTATAGTTGGTGCTTTCTGTGAAGAGGATTAGAATTGACTGGACAGGAGGACTGAACTACTGTTTCACCTCTTGAGGCAGTCTTGTGTGAACAGTTGTGCATCTCCATGCTAGGGGGCATTGAAAAGAAGGGTAACACGTCCATTTCCAGGCCTATCATACTGCTTCAGGAGATTTTTATTTTTTAAGGTCCCCTATCCCCACAGTTTCTCTGTAGGTCTCTATCACCCACAACAATCCAGTGAACTTTAATGACAGTGGTAAGACTCACAAAGCTTCACCAAATGAAAAAGGACTTAAGTGGAGTTTCTCATCAGATCTATACTAATATTTTTCTAACACTTTTTGCGGAACTTCAGAATTCCAGATGTTCACTGAGACACTTGTAAACAACATGTGCACAAGTGTTTGAGGTTAACAAACAATAGTTCCCAAACACCTGTGTAGTATTTATTATAAAAGTCTTATCTGTAGCAGAGTTCCAGTTTTCTTAAACCCTGATTCAAGGCCTATTGAATTCAGTAGAAAGATTTGAATTATTTCAGTGGGCTTTGCATCAGGCTCAGAAAATGAACACACTGGTAGAATGCAGAGAAAAAGATACAAAGCTTATGGCTTAAAGCAGACCAATATTGTTCTGGTCAAATCTCTAAATATTATTTGTCCAGCTGTATTAAGTTTAACATTCTGTAATATTGCAAAAATGTGTAACTGCCAAGTTCCATGTACTGCAGGGCTTAATGGGGCATTGTTCATGGGCTGTGACTGAGTTTTTTCTAGCTGAGCTATCTATAAATGATTATGGATTTAGTTCCAGCAGCTTTTCTGCTTGTATTTGATACCATTTTTCTCTTTATTCCACCAAATACTTGGAAAATGATTGCACACTTTCGTTTTGATGTACCAAGTTGACAGGTTAGTCTTTTCCAAAAGGAACATAGCGGCCAAAGAGAGGAGGTACATGGATTTAGTCCTTTCCCCCTCACCTGTGTTCCAAGAGAATAGGGTTCTAGAAGGGGATGTGACCTCTTTCTCCAGTCAAATATTGGGAAAAGTGCAAAAATTTGGGCGACCGGGGAGCTGGAAACAACCAAATAACCATTGAAACTTCCTATAAAATTATTCTAAAAGGACAGTAATTCTTGTATTTATTGTTTCCTTTCTTTTTTTCTGTTCACTGCCCTTTGTTCTCTGTAAGTAATTTATTTACCACACTTTGATTTCTAATCAGGCACCTGTTCAATGTTTTTGGCTCTTGTAAAGGTTTAAAATATAGAAAAATAAAAGTGACATCCCAGTTCAATATAATGAATCTTAAGGCATCTTTTCTTCACTCTTGAAACATTGGAGTTCCCCTAAAACTAGTTTTCTATCATTTTCAACCTTTTAAAAATGTACTCCCTCCCCCTTGCTTTATTTTCAGAGCTTTTTTTCCTTTCTAGTGCAGTTGGTCTTCTTGCATTAGAACTCAATTCTGCAAGGTGCTGTTGGTTCATATCCAGCATACCATGTTGGCAGATAGTTAGTTAGTTTTAACCATGTGAGTCATTCCATTGAAAGCAACATGTTTGGGAATCGTTTCTACAACCAGGTCCAAGAAAACTTACATTTCTGGATCCACTGGGTATTGTGTTCCATCTAAACTCACACTTTAAGACAGGGGTTTATAAATTAGACTCCTTTTGCTGAGAGTGCAAATGGGAAATAGTAGCAAATAAGGTTACCGAACTATTCTGTGTGGGGGAACTACAATTAAAGTGAATTCGGCAATTTGTGAAGGCCAGACTGGAAAACTCACAGGGGATTGGCATAGACCAGAGAACTCTTCACCTCTGGGTTAGTTGTTCAAAGTCCAGTCCGAAGAAGTACTCACAAGTTATTACCAAGGTGAGATGAGCTTGGCTAGGTCTACACTACGGGGTTTTTCCAGGATACCAGAGGTATCCTGGAAAAACTCTGCTGCGTCCAAGGAACGCGTCTGCTCGTCCGCTTTTTTTTTTGTGGAAGAGCAGATGCGCTCTTTTGGAAGCCCTGTCTTCCTCATTCCATGAGGAAGAAGGGCTCTTCTGAAAGAGGAGGCTTTTCCGAAATTTGGCCCAGTGTAGACGGGCCAAATTTCAGAAAAATCTCTTCCGAAAATCTATCGGAAAAAGGTATGCAAATTGCAGAGCGCAATTTGCGTCCCTTTTTCCGATAAATCATTGTAGTCTAGACATAGCCTTAGTGAGGTTCAGTCCAGTTCCTACTGACCATGACACAGAAACACTATCATGGTTTGGTAAACTCAGCAAAGAGGACAAGGACTGAATGAGGAGGCTACAAGGTGAGTTAGTGCATGGCAAGACAGTATATTTGCAAGATATGCTTTAATTTGCAAAATATGCTGGCCAACTCATGTGAAAACTACAAGTGGCCATTTCTTCATTAGGATTTTATCTTTAGTTTCTAAAGTCAAGAACTCTTTTTTTTCTTCTAGTGGAGACACACCCTTATTAGATACGGTGCTTTCAAACGGGGGCACATTTGTAGATTTGATACCGAATGCTGTATTGATATCAAAGAGTTCTGCTTAAAAATCAGTAGGATAATCTTGACATTCCTGTGCGGGAAGGTTGCCTATACCTGACCTTGGCCAATACCTATGCTGCACTTATTTTGTGAGGACCAGAGAATTTTAGACTACAGAGCTGTTTGTGATTCTTGTAAAAGGTGTAAGACTTTCTCTTCATTTTCATGTTTATTTTTTAAAGGAGAGGAGTTCCTTCTTTCTTGTCACTTTAGGAATCCCAGAAGAAAAGGTTTTATATGAGACAAGACAGAACAAAAAGCAAATTTGCACCCACTCTCCTGCTAGATAATCATAATGCTCTGACAGATGGTTAAATTTAGTCTTGTTTTCAGTTTTTAAGAAGTCTTTAGCTTTATGTAATAGTCTAAGTTGGAACTAAAGTTACAACTGGTAAAAGGAAAGGCATGCTTTATAGAAGATTATTTGAATTGGAAAAGCAAACAAATTTCTTGTTATTGTACTGCTTGACACTGTTTGAATGGTGCCTGATGCTTCCATTCTGAGATGGTGTTTCTTGACCATACAATCTGTCCCATAATGCACCACAGTCTCCCTTCTGACTGAGCCACAGTGGAGCATCATAAAAGTCTGATGAATGTGGCACTTCATAGGAAATATAGTCTGTCTAGAGAGCCTGACCCATGTGGTAGGTTGGCTGCCTCATGTCCTAATTCTACAACTCCTATGAGGTACTGTGGCAGCTCGGACTGATATATATTAATGTTGAACTGCCCTGAAACAATACATTTCACCATTCGTGAATGGAAACTTTGCATAATTTTTTCATTCATAACAAATGTGGGCATGTTGCCTTTTTATCCTGATGCAAGATGAAAACAAATATATAAATACTGGGATTCTCCAAGGGATGCACATTTTGATTGTTTAGCTTTATGATTTTTCATATAAGTTTTTGTACAATTTTTTGCCTTTTTTCCCTATTAAATGTCCCAGTGGTCCAGCATATTTGTATTGACGTATTTTATATGATGCTTTCTTCTCTCTAATACACTCAATAATTTTGCCAGAAACTATCTTCTACCATGCAGCACATTTTAACAGGATTTTCTCTCCATTAGAGACAGATACACCTCCGCAGAGTGATTTATTATATAGACTCTCACTTGTTGTTTCTCAGAGAAATACACATTTGGGGTTTGATTCTCCTCTCACTAAAACAAATGTAACTCTATTTACCCCAATGGGGTTACTCTCTGTTTACATTAAAGTTAATAAGAGTTAATAATTAGTCTAGTAGAACTAATTATACATGCCTTCAAATAATTGCTTGTTTGCCTAAGTCTGATACACAAAGTTGCAAGTAAGCTGGTGTGCCCCAGTGTGGCACACTGGTAAGAGACTAACCAGCTGGGAGCAGGGCTTTGGATGCTGCCAGCATTCTGGGCAGCACAGCCACAGTGCTCTCAGGTCCCAGCCCCAGTACTCTGGCTGCCAGCAACACGGTGGCCACTCTTCCTCTCCTAAGTTCCTCCCCACCCCTTGACCTGAAACCCCCCCACCCCACCCGAATCCCCTGCCCTGACTCCTGCACCCCCCACACTCCCCAACCCCTGCTCTGAGTCCCTCCCCCAAGTGGGAGTTACAAAAGGAGAGTTCCTGTAAGAAATTTACATTACTTTGACCCTCGCTTATACATCTATCTATCCTTAAATTGCCTACATAAATTATTACTTTCCCCAATTGCTGGATGTAATTTTGTTAAAAGTTTGCTGAATTGTCTCTTTCATTCCACACAGTGAGCAGGATTTATTACTTGTTTGCAAATCAGCGGCATACGAAATAGATTTCGAGGTTGACAAGTATTAGGACTTTGAAAGCTGAGCTTTTGCATAAGCTGACATTAAAAAGTATGAGTGTTTCCAGGTACCTTATTGTACACGATAGGATTAGTGTATTTATAATAAAAATGTGTTAATCGACACAACTTATAGTGCATGGTCACAGATTCCCTGCAAAAGTCACCAGTACAAGTCTGAGAGATTGCAGGGGAAGATGACTGAAGGTTTGATATGGCGTTCATATTTAATGCATGTGCAAACCTCTAAATATATCATATAATGCTTGTCATTATTACTCTCTTTGATGGGGTGCATTTGCCTCACACTGGAGCAAAGAGCTGTTAACTCTGCACTTGGGACAGAGGAAGCCAGGACCCCCCTCGGAAGGCATGCTCCCAGTGGGGCACCAGTATAAAAGGGAGTAACTCAGCTCTGTTAGGGCAGACTGCTGAGGAGAGAGGATGCATGTTGCAGGCTTCTACCTGGGAGCTGCCAGAGCGCACAGCTTGGGGAAGCCAAGCCCATCGAGACCCTGGTGGACACCCAGCAACCTGCCTACAGAACTGTTGGAAGCTTCACGGGCCAGAGACCCAGTGGACCACACCACTGCAAAACTGGTAGGAAGTAGCCCAGGTAGACTAGCCATTGATTTTTGTAGAAACTAAGCTTATTCCAGTTGGTTCATTCTGTTTCAGTGGTGAGTATTTTCACCTCTGACAGGGCCCAGGGCTAGGACCCGGTGGAGTAGGCAGGGCCTAGGTCTCCCTATTCCAGCCACTTCCCACCCCCCTCACAGGTTGTTACCCTTCTCCCACAGGCTATTAGGCCAACCCTGTGAGAGAGAGCAGCCATATTGACCCTGGCCATTAGGCCATCCAGCCCTGTGAAGGAGGGCAGCTGTAGACATTCTGGCCATTAGTCTGTATAGACCTGAGGGTCAGGTAGACTCAGCCATGGAACTATAACACCCCTTCCCCCACCCCAAAGGGAGGACACGGTGCATTTGCCTCACAACAGTCTGCTACAGCATTGCACCTGTAATACTATGGATTTTTCATTTATGTGATTTTCATAGACTGATTAGTTGGCATATGTAGATTGCTACACAGTCGCACACAAAACTACCTGCTGGATGAATTTGGCCCTGAATTTTGAGGCACTCTGAAATCTCCACACCTTCTGATGGTGTCATCTTGTCTAAACATATAATGGGTGGGGGTACCAGGGCATAATAGAACCCCTGTTTTGACTAGTCACGGTCCACTTTGGCCTTTGCTCTGGCATATAGCATAGCTTTGCAACATTTGGTCTGACAGTCTGGTATGAAAGTCAGTCTTACAGCAACGCCTTTAATGCTACATAGATCTCCCTTGAAAATAGATACACGTTTCTGCAGGTCTTCCATAAGAGCTGTTGTAATTTTTGCCATCATGTGATTTTTCTGGTCCATACTACTGGCTCTTTCTAAGACACAGCCAGGCCTTATAGAGATAGATAATTTCCCTTATTCTCTGACAGTCTCACTCAAGTTCCTAGTCCCCATCATGATCACAGATTCCCTGCAAAAGTCACCAGTAAAAGTCTGAGAGATTGCAGGGGAAGATGACTGAAGGTTTGATTTGAAGCCCCCTAAAGTCAATGGGGAGTCTATCTCGGTCCCCAACTTTGTTATTGACACTAACATTCAAATTGCAACCACTTCTATTCATACCGGTTCCCCTTCAAATAGTGGAGTCACCCAAAGTCCATGGAAAGGACATGGAATGGTGAGGTCAGCTCTAAATGATTCTTACTGTTTTTCTCCAGTCAACTGCGAGGAATGCAAGCCCTTCCTTTTGCCACTCGTGACTGCCTGCTTTACAGCAGTACCAGTTTTTCCTGCAGCTTCTTACAGAACCGAAGGCTGTGGAAATTGTGGCCTATGGAAATCACTACAAACTACTAGTGAGCCCATGATACCAAGTATGATTCTAACTTGTTAACTGAATGATGCAATGTTTCTCTAACATTGTCTGCTTTACTTATGTAAAATACCGACACCATCGAGACTGACAGAACTAAACATCATGACATCCAGCTGTAACAGCTCCTGTCCCATTTTACAGCATTGATGAACTAGCCTCACATACATTTGCAACTCCTCTTAGTCCTTATATCACCCAGGCCGACCATGCTGGGGAGGATTTTTCCCCAGAGTTGCCGACACCAGCTGCAGGTGAGGATCTTTCAAATAGAAGGATCTTTCTGGAGCCCTGCAGCTAGCAGACCATCTCATCTACATGAGAAGTAATCATACCAGCCAGGGGAACTTTCACAGTAAGGAAGCCATTCTTCTGGTTTAATGCCGGACAGTCCTAGTTTTGTGGAGCATTGTCCCTATCCAGTAGGGACCTACTACCAGAAGTGGTTTTGTCTGGTGAAAATGAGAAGACTGTGGTTGTAGGAGGATGCCAGCAGGCATGAGGGTAGTGCCTCTGAACGGAGTGATGCAGGCGTGAGTTGGCCCATGGGGCAGGCCCTGTGAGAATGTTCCCACAGCCTCTTTATTTCACAGCATCCTGAACTAATCCATCTCTTTCTTCTGAGACTTGGACTCTGATTTTGTTTGCTCCTTTAGTTGCTGTGTTGTCATTAATTTTTGGTCCTCTTCCTATCTCTGCTCCTCTTACTGTAGCTTTTCAGGAAGCACTCTCTACCTGCCCATTTATGCATCCCTTTCTCTCTCTCTCCACCTGAACCCTCCTCAGCTTCCCTATTCTGTTATACGCTGACCTTTCTTACTCCCAGAATTCCTTCTCTCACCAACTTCGACCTCCAGTGCCATCCCTCTCCCAATTCCCATCCTCTTATAAATGAAACACGTATTTTTTTAAAAAAGGCCATAGAGCTAATGAGATGAGTACTTATCCTCTGATCACCCCGAGTCAGTCTGCCACCTTTGTTCCTGGTGAGTAGTAGCTTACTCCACGAGTTATCCCATTGATTTAGCTTTTTCACAGGGTAAGCACTGCTTAAAGTGTGCAAGCGGACTCAAAGCTGGGTCTGCTTGTTTTATGTTGTCTCCCTTTGTGTCCTTTTTTATTGTAAGCTCTGTGGAATAGGCCTAAGTTTTTGCTATATGTATGCTTAGCATGATGGGTGCTAACATAAAACAGATAGTAGATGAGGCGTAAAGACTGAAGCCCTGTCTTGAAGGAGGAGGAGATGTTTACATCAGGAGAGTCAAGCCAAGTGGAGATTTGCGTTTATCCAGACTTCTTCTTCCCTGGAATAATTCCTTCCCCATCTCAGGCTCTGTTACTCCGTGCTACGAGCATCTTGGAAATCAGCCACATCCCAGGTGCAATATAGCAAATAGTTTTCTAAAACTGCACTGCTGATCTAAGTCTCTAGTCGGCAGCATTTTCCTTTTATTGGACTTCTGGTGCTGCTAAGCTCCTAATTGTCTGAACAGATGCGTCATATACAGCCCCCAGCTTATGTGAGTCATCAGAGCTGGAAGTGATTTAGCATCTATCGTGTGATTTTTTTTTTAATTTGGAAAAAAATTGTAACACATTTTAAAAATTGGGCTGCTTGAAAAATGTATTTGAAGAATGATGCACACTTGAGTAAAATCCTTCATTTGTTGAGCACGTACCACTGTCTGCTGTGCAACAGAATGGATTTTAAAACATGAACATGCCAGAAGAGAGAGACTATTTTTCTCTTCACATTTCTCTTGGTACAGGAGGAAAAACAAGAGCAGCTCTAAGTCTTTAGTTATGTAACTTCTGATTTGTTGTCACACAGTTTCCAAAATAGCTGCACATTTTCAAGGTAGTGAACTGAATTATTGCAAAGAAGTGCTCCCTCCCCCAGTTCCTTCTATCCCACCAGCAAAGATGTTTAATTAACTTGGTCTTGCTAGGTACTGAGCTCTCACAGGTCTGATTGACTTTAATTGGTAAATAAACAATGCTTACATCAGAAGCTAGGACGAGCCTGAACTAAAATCTCAGATCTGAACACTGAAGGATTTGAAATCCACCTCCAGATTGGATAGCTTACACTCATTACTGTTTGGAAGATGGTGATACCACATAGCTCTTCTATAGTTCCTTTAGAAATGAGGTCAATATCATTACCACCATTTTACAGATGAGGAAACTGGGTAGTGAAGTGACTTGCCCAACGTCATCTACAAGGCTAGTGGCATCCCTGTGCATACAATCCAGATCTCCTGAAAACTCTATCCCTTACACATTAATCCACTACTATGGTTCCTCTTAAGAGGTGCTCAGCATCTATATTTTCCATTGAAGTGTGCAATATACAACTGAAATCCATGGGAGTTTTCATTGTGCAAAAGATGCAGGGTCAGACCCTTTGCAGGGACCCTGTGCACAGAGCACTGTGAATGAACACCTAAACCAGAACTCTGTTATTTAAACACCAATTAATTCCCCCCATACACTGGACCTGATGGGGCTTATTAGTGGGTTAGAATTGGCCCATTTACACAGGAGGTATAAGAAGGTACAGGAAAGAAGTGCAGAGGTTAGCAAAATCAGAATTATATCAAAGTGGAAAGATTTCTTCTCTCTACCTGGCAGAGAACTGAGGAGAAACTGGAACTGTAGATAACATGGTGTATGGGTCATTAAGGTAGTGGGAAGAGCAAATGTAAACCCATGGTGCATGGGTCATTAAGATAGAGGGAAGAACAAATGTAAACAAACTGCATGTAATAGTGTGTGTATATATATATATATATATATATATAAAATGTACATGGTACATGAAAAAGGTTCTTTTTTCCTATTGAGGAGAATGTAGGTTGTTTGTATCACTGTCCCCCACTCTACTTGTGACTCCTAAACGAAAGCCTTCTTAATTCAAATTTGCTGGCAAAAGCCCTAGTATAGTAGAGACATCAACACTGTGTTTAACACTCTGGTGTTGAGATCCACCTTAGCCTTGTTGACATTTGCCATTAAACCATTTTCAGTGTGGTCCAGCATTATAGATCATTGACTGTGATTGTCAGCAACAGGTAAATGTCTTGTGAAGACCCAACCCAAGAGAACAGTGTACCAGTAAAAGCATCTAGCTAGAGATTGTAAGAAGAGAATAAGATACAGGACGTTTCCCCCCTTCCCTAATTTATCTTCTTGCATCCTCCTATCAGTAGCTTTTCTTTTATACAATCCCATCTCATCCTTTGGCATTTAAATTGCATGTCTTTAAACCCATTTACTATGTAACTTAGACCCAATATTTACGTCACTTCTGAAGTTGTTCCTACATTTTAATTCAACCCTTTCTTGCTAATGGTCTCCATCTGATTGCCACTGGTGCAGTAGCTGGTTCTGATTTAGTCAGCAGCAGATTGCATCCCTCTGCATCTTGACTAAAATAGAAAAATACTTCCCAAGTCATATGCAATTAAGTCTGAAGCACTGAACGCCACACACTTGGAACCACCTACAGGTTCCCTTACAACTATTCAGGTGGGGAAAGCTACTTTTGCGGTTGGGGGAGGAGGTAAGGAGAGCAGAACAGCAGATGCCATGGTTTAAAATGGAGAGTGATTGTTTTACTGCAGTGGTCACCAACCAATAGTTTGGGATCTACCAGTAGATCTTGGCGCCTCTGACAGGTGATCCTGACTGGTTTGGATAGGAAGTTATCAAGCGCTGGCACTTCAGTTGCCCATCTGCCCGCTGTCATGCTGCTCCTGCCCTCTTCCATGGAGCTGCCCCCCTGGAAGTCTCCTGCTTGCTGTGCAGGGTGTGTGAGAGAGAAAGGGGGGGCGCTGATTTCAGGGTGTCCCTCCTCCTCCCACACAGAGAGAATGGGATGGAGGGAGCTTGGCAATGCAAATCTCTCTCACTCTCACACACTGTGTGTGTCTGTCTTTCTCACAAACACACTCATCTCCTGACCCAACACATAGGTGGGTGGTTGTTACTTCTTTTACTGCTTGCAAAGTGGGTTAGTTTTGGTGTCTGACTGGTCTGTCGATTTTGTAATTTTCATTTCTCTCTTATGCACTTAAAGTTAATTCTTTGAGTAGTGAGTTCTCAAATGCATAACCTGGCGTGGCTGGAGTCATTAACCCTGTGGTAATTGCTGCTCCTGGAAGTGGCTGGCATGTCCCTGCAGCCCCTGAGAGAGGCAGAGCAGGGGGTCCCCACATGCTGTCCCTTGCCTGCAGACACCACTCCTGCAGCTCCTATTAATCAATAATGGGGAACCGTGGCCAGTAGAAACTGTGGGCTCAGTGCCTGTAGATGAGGGTCAGCACATGGTGCCATGGAGACATCGCTGTATTTGTCAGCTGCTTTCAGGAGAGGTGCAGGGCCAGGGCAGGAGTAAGACTGCCTTAGCTCCACTGCTCCACCACCTGGAAGCCGGCTCAGTTATGTGGTGCCCAGCCAGAGCCTGCTTCCTGAATCCCTGTCCCAGCCCTGAACCCCCTCCTACATCCAATCTTCTGTCCTAGACACGAGTCCCCCTGCTCTCAACCTCCTTCCCAGAGCTTGCACCCTGAAACCCCTCCTGGACCCCAATCCCCCACCCTGGGCTAAGCCCGGATTCCCTCCCACACTCTGAACTCCTTGGCCCAAGACCAGAGCCTGCACCCCAACCCCCTACCCCAGCCTGGTGAAAGTGAGTGAGGATGGGGAGGAAGGGGATGGAGTGAGCAAGGTGAGGCCTCGGAAAAGGGGCAGGAAGGAAGTGGGGCCAGGGTATTTGGGTTTGAGGTAGATCTTACATTGCACTTAAATTCAAAAAGTGATCTTGTGGTTAAAAAGGTTGGAGACCCTGTTTTACTGTATTTTATTGCTGTTCTTGAAATGTTACATTACAGCAAATTGCCACCACTGGAAGAACAGGGTGTTTGCAATGCTAACCAACACGGCATTTCCTTAGCACGTTATGAATCTAGTCTGTCTAGGCACATCATTGTGTGATGAGAGTGCAAATTAGATATTTAAAAAATAGAATGGTGTGGTGTTCTAGTCAGAGCACTTTGAGCAGATAGGCATGGGCAGGAGAAACGGGAGAGCAGGGTCTATTCCCAGCTTTGCCCCTGGCTCATTGTGCACCCCTAGGCAAGTCACAAGGGGCGGGGATTTTTAAAAACGGCATTTCTGTTCAGATGGGTAATACCAATAAAAAACAAATGTTAACATGAGTGAAATCCTGGCCCCACTGAAATTAATGACAGTTTTGCCATTTGCTCCAATGGGGACAGGCTTTCCTCCCAGGCCTTTTTCTTCTTTCACTCGTTTCAGTAAGGCCCTGGACACAGTAGGCAATTCATGAGAACAGCTGTAAAAGAAACATCTTTTATCTGTCTGAAGATCAGGCCCCCTGACAGGGGGAGCCAGAGGGGTCAGTTGCTCCAGGGCCTGGCCATTCAAAAGGGCCCAGGGCTCCTGGCTACCATCACCGCTTCTGCAGTAGCAGCAGTGGCTGCTGGGACCCCTGGGCGCTTTAAATCTCTGCCAGAACTCCTCAAAGCATATTCCAGGCAGCGCTGAGGGCTGCCTGGGGGAAGCTAATCCCAGCCACACCCCTTTGGGGTGCACGGAGCTTCCCCCCCGCACTTTGCTCAGGGATGAGTTTGTCAGTCCCATTGCTGAGGACATATATAATTTTAATTGTAAAACTCCAGCCATTTCTCTGGCACCCTCCCTGGTCCCTGAGCCTAGCTCTATTCTGTATGGGTATGTCTACACGTGCCCCCTAGCTCGAACTAGGGAGGCAAATGAAGCATACCGAAGTTGCTAATGAAGCACAGGATTTAAATATCCCGAGCTTGATTAGCATATTCGCGGCCAGTCGCCATTTTAAAAAGCTGGTAGCCCAAATTAACTCGCCGCGTGTAGACGCAGTAGTCCGATCCAAAACGCTTCCCTCAAATTAACTGTTACTCCTCGTGCAATGGGTATTTTGCCCTGAAATATAAAAAACAACATTTCTGTAAATGATTGGCAAGGAGAAGCATAATATTACACATCTAAGCCAGATTCTCACCTGCCGTAAATCGTTTGCAGCAGCCTAGGGGTCTGGCCCATACATTTCTTGCTAACTTACATCAGATATCATTACAGGTAATGATTACTGAAGAATCAAAGCCTCCAGGTATCCTTGAAAGTACCAGTAGAACTGGTGGGTTACAGATACTCTTCTGCATCTTAGCAACACAGATCACTATAGAACTAATGCTTGTTTTAAAAAAAAAGCTGTAAAAGGCCTTACTACTAGGTTTATACTTCCTCTTGTTTTTATTGGTGTACAGAAAAATAAATTAGCATTCACTTCCTCATACTTTGAAAATTTATGGCCTAAGATTGGATTTAGAACAAATATTGGTTGATCTGACAGGAGAACAAGCACAAGAGGCAGATTTTGTTGTTGTTGTTTAAATTCTGACTGGATCTTTAAAGAATAAATATAAAAACAAAAAAGAATGGAACAAGAAAAAGTTTCAAAGTGCAAGATGCAGATTTTAGAAGGTTGCAGGGCCTAAAAGAGACGTCTCTGAACTGGAATTCAAGATGTCTCAGGTGATACCCTCAGCTCATTCCTGTTGCTTGATGCCAGTTAGAGGCCTAATGCAGTGTGAAAGGGCCCTAACAGCATCTTACTGTATGCTACCAGGGAAAGATTACAGGGTGTCCCTGCTGTAAGTTGCCCCAGTTATACATCCGTTCTGCACTAAAGTAATTGATGCTTGTAGGAATTGATGCATTATAAGTCCTCCCATTCCCTGCTCTTAAGTCATGCAAAAAAAACAAAAAACAAAAAAAAGCCAATTTGCGCAAATGGAAGTCAGACGCAGGGGAAAAAATCCCCCGCTTTAAGTTGTTTCGCTATAAGTCTAAGTTTTTTGGAACATATCTTGGACTTATAGTGAGCCTGTATTCTGACTCAGCTGTGGTGAATAACAGCCATAAGGCTGCTCTCTGAGGAGTCCCTCACAAGTCCAGCTATGGAAAGCAGGTCAAGGCAGAGTTAGGGGTGAGAGGGGCACTTTGAGGTGGAGCCCAAATATGCATCATTGGTGACTTTACAGGAAGTGTCAAGGCCAATATCACTCATAGGACAGCCTTGGGTGACTCCCCCCTCCCCTCCTCGAGGCATGTGTAAGTTATGCCTAGGTTCTGAAGACCCCAGAGTAGCCTGGGTTTCAGTGAGCACAATAGCACTTTAAAACCTGCCATAGCCATCTTCCACTGGACTGAGAGGTAGGATGAGACCAATATCATTCTATCAGGAACACTTTAATGACATGAAAATCAAAAGGGATTGCATCAAGTGGAAACAGGTGGTTTGCTAAGGAAGTATGCTAAAAAATAGCACTGGTATATAGGGACAAAATCTGAAAAGCTGAGGCACAAAATGAGTTAAACTTATCAAGCAACATAAAATGTATAAGAACAGATATTTTAAATACATCAAGAGCAAGATGAAAGAAAATGTAGGTTCTCTACTTAGCAGTGAAGGAGAGCTAATAACTGATGACATTAAGAAGGTTGAGGTGTTTAAAGCCTATTTTGCTTCAGTCTTCCCTAAGGGTACATCTACACAACAGGTCAAAAGTCAAATTAAGCTATGCAACTTCAGCTACGTCAATTGTGTAGGTGAAGTCAAAATAGCTTAATTCGGCTTTTGGCACTATCTACACAGCAGGAAGTTGAAGGAAGAACACTCTTCCTTCAACTTTCCTTACTCCTTGTGAAATGAGTCGGAGTAAGAAGTCCTCCATCTTGACATTATTTTGAAATAATGGCTTGCTATGTAGACACGTGCTATGTTATTTCGAAATAACGCCAATTATCCCAAAATAATGCTGCTGTGTAGATGTGCCCTAAAAGATTAATGAGGATAAGATATTCAATGCACTATTCACAGCAAAGGGAAAGGAATGCAAGCCAAAAATGGGGAAAGAACAGGTTAAAAATATGGAACATGTAAGATGCACTCAAGTCAACAGAGCTGGATAAAATTAATCCTAAAGTACTTAAGAAATGGTCTGAAACTATCTTAGAACCATTAGTGATTTTTGAATGGGTGAGGTCCTAGAGGAGTGAAAAAGAGCAAACAGAGCACTGTCTGTAAAAAGGGGAACAAATTGGACATGGGGAACGATAGCTCTGCCCACTTAACTTTGATAGCTGGAAAGACACTGGAACAGATTATTAAACAATAAGTTTCTAAGCATCTAGATTATAAGGCATGGCCAGCATGGATTTGCAAAGACCAAATCATGTCAAAGCAACCTGATTTTTTTTTCTTTGACAGGGTTACTAGCCTAGAGGATAGAAGGAAAATAGACATGATCTATTATGATTTTAGCAAGGCTTTGACACAGTTGCATATGACATTTTCCTAAGCAAATTAGAGCAGTAGGGTCAAGATGAAATTACTATAACGTGGATTGAACTCAAAGAGTACAGTATTTACAAATACTTCGCTGTCAGACTGGAGTCCTGCAGGGGTCTGTCCTGGAGCCAGCCTACAGATGACACAAAACTGGGAGGGATTGCTAGCACTTTGGAGGTCAGGATTAGAATTCAAAATGACTTTGCCAAATGGGAACATTGGTCTGAAATCCAAGATGAAATTCAATAAAAATAAGTACAAATATTTCACTTAAGAAGGAAAAATTAAATGCAAAATGAGGAATAACTGGCTAAGTGATGGTACTGCTAAAAAGGATCTGGGGGGTTATAGTGGACCACAAACTGAATATGAGTTGTCATTGTGATGTAGTTGTGAAAAACTCTAATATGCTGCTGGGATGCATGACCAGGAATGTTGTATGTAATTCTTCTGCTCTGCTTGGCACGGATGAGGCCTCAGCTGCAGTACTGGGTCCGGTTCTGGGAACCACACTTCAGGAAAGAGGTTGACAAATTGGGGGAAAAGTGCAAAGAAGAACAACAAAAATGATAAACAGAGTTAGAAAACCTGATGTGTGGGAAAAAGTTGAAAAAACAACACATTTCATCTTGAGAAAAAATGGAGGAACCTGAGGAGTCTTTGAATATGTTAAGGATTATCATAAAGAAAAAAGTGATGAATTGTTTTCTATGTCCACTGAAGGCAGGACAAGAAGAATTGGCTTTAATCTGCAGCAAGGGAGCTTTAAGTTAGATATTAGGAAACACTTTCTAACAATAAAAACAGCCGTAAATGATGTAGGTAGGTCAACTCAAGTATCAGCTGAAGACCAGGCTTCAGGAAGGAACATCTATTATTTTACAGAACCTGAAAGTTCATTCTGGTAATTCTGTAGTATTACACTGTAACTGTGCCCCTAGCACTGTTAAATTGCATTTATGGAGGTATTTGCATTGTCATTAGGAAAACCCATATTTGGATATTTTACATTTGTTCTGGACTGAAACTGGGCATTGAATCCTTTCAGAATCATATAATCATATAATCAAAAGTCTTTGAAAGATGCTTAAAACACAGTGATTATGTGTCATGACTATTAATCACAGAAGGGGACAACAAAATAATGTATAATGCATGAAAACTCAACTAGCATCATTCAGCTGTGCTGAGGATACCATGATGTTCTTCCTCCAACTATTAGAGTTCTTCTTTTTCTTCCCCTTAGGTCAGTTACATAAAATCTCTGCTAGTTGGCTCTTTTCCAGTTATGCTGTATGGGAATTCAAAACCCCAGCCCTAGCCTGAAACATGCATACAATTCCTTATTCACAGTCTATCGGTTAGATGAGTTTGTCTTCCAGCTGTAGTTGTGAGAGAGGAACCAATAGGGAAATTTTCTATGCACATAATTGCCACTAGAGGCAATAATAAGTCTCACTAAATAGTGAGGCTGGTGATATGTGTAGTAAAGCAATATATTCATGCCCACAGAGAAACCAGAAGTAAGTCTGCAACCTGTGTCTGGTATGAGCATACCATTGATGCTTGCTGTAATGAAAGAAAATGTTCTTGAGTCAATATAAAATTCAGGTCTCCGATAGCCTTTTAACTTTTTTAAAAGAAATATGCCATGGCATTTTTAAAGTCTATTCATATATGAAAGCAAATATAACACATGAATGAGGATAAAGAAGTGATATGAAATTTCCCTGCTTTTGGCTATTTAGATTAGAGTAAGAATATTTTAAGAATGTATTTTATATTTAATTACAAAATTGTGCTAACTGGCAAAGTTTTGATCCAGAATCACATGGCACGTTCCCTAAATTGTACAGCAGAGGTTCAAAAGTGGGGGAACGTGCTGGTTCTCATCCTTCTGTAATAACCACTGAGGGTATGTCTACACAGCAAAGTTATTTCAAAATAACAGTTGTTATTTCGAAATAACTTTCCTAGCACCTACACAGCCAAACTGCTATTTCGAAATAAATTCGAAATAGCGGAGCGCTTATTTCGAATTTGGTAAACCTCATTCTATGAGGAATAACGCCAAATTCAAAATAGCTATTTTGAAATAAGTGCTGTGGAGGCACTTATTTCGAAATAGGGGGCCTCCAGCCTTCCCAGGGTGCCCTGGTGGCCACTCCAGCCTCAACCAAGAACACTTCTCTCCTTCCTCCCTCTCCAGAGCCCTTAAAGGGGTTGACTCTGGCCACAGTGCCTGTGCCAGCTCCAAGCCTGCCAGCCCAGAGCCAGTAGTCACTGACCCTGACCCAGTGGTCCCAAAACATGAGCCAGGAAGCCACTGGCAGCCAGCCCTCTACCGCTCCCCAGGAGCAGTCTGCCAGCTCCCAGGAGCCTGCCATGGCCCGGAGAAGGCGGGCGCCATCCTGGTCCAGGGTGGAGATCATGAACCTTATTCAGGTTTGGGGGGGATGCCCCCAACGTCCATGATCTCCACACTAGATGGAGGGACGCGGCCGTCTATGGCAGGATAGCTGCCAGCCTGGCCACCAAAGGCCACATGCGAACCCAGGAGCAGGTTTGCATGACAATCAAGTTGGTCCGGCGAGACCCCCAACCCTGAATTTCCCCTCCCCCTTCTTCCTCTTGCTTCCCCCTTACAGCTCCCTCCTCCCAGGTTTCCCCCTCTCCTCTTCCACCCTCTCTTCTCCCCTCTCCTGCCCCTTTCCCCAGTCTCACCAGAGTTTCATTCCCTCCCCCCCAGTTTTGTTAAATAAAGAGAGTTTGTGGTCATGAAAATACGTGTATTTTATTTGACATCAGGAAGAGGGGTTAGGGAGGGGTAAGTGGAAGGACGTGACGGAGAAATGAGGCACAAGCCCCGAGTGGGGCAGATCAGGGAGGCTCTTAATGCTCCTCAGGGTGGAAGCTCTCCTGCAGGGCCTCCTGGATACTGACAGCCCCCCAATGGACCTCCCGGATGGCAGCCTGCAGAAAGTGCAGCCAGGCTCATAGCAATGCATCCAAGAGAAGCACCAGAGTGCCCAGGGGCAGCTCTGGCTCCATATTGCAGAGTGCTGTGGTGTCCTGAGTGAGGGCAATCAGAGCACACAGAGACAAAATGCTTTGCTGTCCCTCATCGAGGTAGACAAGCAAGCAGGGAAGCCTGAGAACTGGCTGTCTGGGGGTGTCCCTTTAAGCACAGACCTCCTATAGCCTCAGGCAGCAGCCCCACAGAGTAAGTCCTGACCTGGTGCCCTGCTGGAACTTGTTCCGGCCAGCCTTAAATGCGATTCAGAGTCCACTCAATGTGGACGTGCTATTTCAAAATAGGAAAATGCTATTTCGAAATGCATTTTGTGTGTAGACACGTTATTTCAAAATAAGCTATTTCGAATTAACTATTTTGAAATAAGATATTTCGAAATAACACTGTAGTGTAGACATACCCATAGTGAAGAAAATGATGTATGGTTTACAGTGAAGTTAGTGTTGGTGAAAGGAGCCAAACTGATATCCTAGAGACTGAACACTATTATATACTCTTAGATAAGAATAGCAGAAGGGAATACGTCCCCCGCACCACAGTATCTCCAACCTAATCTGGAGCTAGGATTTTTTTAAAGACATTCGTTATTCTAGGGTCACAAAACTCTCTGTGAGGGGAGTACACATTATATCTATTTTCTAGGGAGAGAAACTGAGGCGCTGAGTGGTTATGACTTGGCCAGGCTATAAGTGTTATAATGTTTCCCCAGCCTTCATACTCTGAAAGTACACAAAATAAACCAGCTCCGCACCACAGCTGCATGGTAGTTTTCCTCATCCCCTATATATTGATATCAGGTATATCCTAATAAATGAGGCTAGAGACTATAGGCTTAAAATTGAATTGTTCTTTAATACAGATTGAGCTCTTACATTGTAGTGCTGGTCTCCCCCAGAGTTAGCTTTTAGCAGTACCCCCAAAACACTTTTTACCTCCCTCCTGAATCTCTCCCAACCCACACCCACCCACAGCCCAGTTAGTGCAGGAGTGGAAATCATTATTACAGCATAATTATTTGTCTCCACACACTATTTGTCCACACACACACACACACAAACACACACACACACACACAAGAGATAGGCCCAGTGAGTATCAGGAGCCTGAAGACGCACTATGTGAACTGGAATGGTAGCATGTGAAGACACACAGCCCACTCCATCTCGTATAATGTGCCCAAGTGCACAGCTGCAGTTGCACTGAAATTTCCTCTGATAATCCAGATACTGGAAAAGCTTATCATCTGCCACTGATGTGAAAAATGTCTCAGAGAACACATAGCCTACACACTACACTACAATCCAGGGAAGGATTGCAAGCCGAATGAGGGGAGAGGGCATGTTTTTAACCTTTGTGACAAATTATTTCACTGAACTAACATTTGCTGCAAGAAGCCAATCAGAAAAACCAACCAAGCAAGCCACCATTTTTCAGTCACTTTCTGCTGAGCCTGGACCAGAGTTGATTTCTGAATCTTACACCGCTCCGTTGATTCCTGAATGGTGCTTTACAATGCATTGTGGGACACACTATCCAGTGGAGTTCTGGAATTAAGCCACATATGAGAAGAGGACAAAAGGTAAGATTCACATTAGGGACCAGAAATTTGCTGAATGACCCACAATTCTTTCCTCAAAAGCAGGCTGACTATATTTCCCAAAGGGAAAATGTATGGTGTGTGGAGCTGGCTTGAGTCACTTTCCCAAGCTCTGCTTCCCTTATGTGCAAAGTTTTTGCCCAAGACTGCTTGCCCCCATGTTGCTGGTGTCGCTGCTCACCTGAGCCCTGCCTCTCCTCCCTCTATCCCATGCATTCTTGCGCACACCACTAGGGGTGTGCGCCCCACTTTCTTGGCAAAAGTGGGCAGTTGGCCTGTCTGCTCTTGTTGACAATTGGCAAGAGCAAATGGGACCCCAAAAAAGTGTCAGGATGGCCAGGACAAGTCCTAAAACAGGGATGGTCCCAGTCAAAGCAGGATGTATAATCACCCTAAATAGTTTTTATCTGATTAAGTAGGGTCATAAATAGTGCTGGGATTTGCAGCCTGAGTTTATGGCTGCTGTTTGGTAGCTCCATGTATGACATTTCTCTTGGACGAGAACAAATCTCTGATGATGTACCTCCTCTCCAGAGCACAGGGAGCAGCTGTAGTCAACCTAGGAAGATGCACATCGTTCAGAGCAGTAAGAGCAAGTGTGAATGGGGTGGGTTGGATGCCTGGAGCAGTTGTAAGTATGTATGAGGGACAGCTAGTGGTGGCGGAGGGAATGCATAAGGCATCAGGAGGTGGGAGTAACTAGGTCAGTGCACATGTCTGGGGCAGGGATCAGTGGCGGAGCAGATGGAGAGGTCCTAGAGTTAGGGAGCTGATGGTGAAGGGGATGTTAAGGCAGATGGTCGAGTGTTGTGTCCCATTTCTGTTACTGTTACTGCTTTCTCCTCCCTTTCCCTGCTTACTGCTGCTGCAGGACACCTGGACAGGAGGGAACACTGAAAATGGAAATGGGGAGTCTGTCTGTTTAGAAAGCCCCACAGTCTCCTGTCAAACTTCAGGGAAACTCTGTTGCAAGTGTGGAACCAAACTAAACGCATGAAAATCCTGCATGAATGCAGGAAACTTGGATTGGGGGTTTGGAGCCCATATTATTGTGGGACTATTGCTTTGTATGAGATTATAAATATCTAGCAGCATATCTAGCATGTATAATTTTCTAGCTTTCATCCAGGTTATTTAATATTTATAGGGCTCACAGTGGGGTAATATTTTAGGTCTGTTAAAAACTAAAGACAGGCCAGAATCAGCACTCCTGACCCATCCACATTTTTTCTTTTTTGGCTGTGGAGGTAGTTAGAAACTGTAGCTATCTAGACAGATGCCCATCTACCTCTCTTCTTTAGGTTTTTATATAGTGTCTATCTTCTTTTTGGTTTCTGAGTGTTGATACCATCTCTAATAACATTTATATGTGCACATGCTAAGAAAAAGGAAAATCAAATATGTCCGGATAGCTGAAGTCACCCATATTCCTAAATATATCTGTCAGAAGTGGACTTATCTAAGTGTCTTTTATCAATGAGCTATGCTGTACAATTAACTCTGGATTTCCCCTCATCCTTTGTTCCAAAATAAAAGTGATGTTGACACCTGCTATAGCACTTCATTCATAGAATCATAAAACACTAGAACTGGAAGGGACCTCAAGAGATCATCGAGTCCAGTCCCCTGCCCTCATGGCAGGACCCAGTACTGTCTAGACCATCCCTGATAGATGTCTATCTAACCTGTTCTTAAATATCTCCAGAGATGGAGATTCTACAACCTCCCTAGGCAACTTATTCCAGTGTTTAACCACCCTGACAGTTAGGAAGTTTTTCCTTATGTCCAACCTAAACCTCCCTTGCTGCAGTTTAAGCCCCTTGCTTCTTGTCCTATCCTCAGAGGCTAAGGAGAACAATTTGTCTCCCTCCTCCTTATGACACCCTTTAGATACCTGAAAACCACTATCATGTCCCCTCTCAGACTTCTCCTTTCCAAACTACAATTCATAAACCACGCTAATCATAAAAACCAGCTGAGCTCTGAGGGGGTCTCAGAAATTTGGAATTCCCAAAGAGATGACAAGAAATTCTTTCTATCATTAGTTTTCCTCACTCCACATGGTGTCTCCTTTTCAACAAGTAACTAATTAGCTGTTGCAATTAGATATTAGGTTGCTTTATTTGCTGTGCAACCACAAAAATGGGGAAAAAGAGGTTTGTAACATTTGCAAACGTGCTCAAGGGCCAGATTTATAATGGTATAATGAACCTGACTCCCCTTGGGAATCAATGGGACTCAGGCTCCTAACCAAGTCACTTTTGAAAAATGGTATCTAGGCTCCTAAATCTCTTAGGGCTAGATATTTAATGGTATTTAGGTGCCTAACTAATGAAACTCTGGCCCTAAATGACATAGGAGCCTAAATCCCATTTTCAAAAGTGACTTGGGCACTTGGGAGCCTTCGTCACATTGACTTTCAGTTAAGTTTAGACTCTTAAATGCCTGGATCAATTTGAAAATGGGACTTTTACCTGTTATCTGCAAATGTAGTTATTTTTTACAAGAATTCTACTGGAGTATGTTAAAGTGGACTAGCGTCTCCCTATATTAGAAACTCAGGCAGGGTGGGATTAAGTCTTCTGGGGGCTTGGGGCTACTAGATTTTGTGGTGCCCCCTATGCTCTGGAGTGGGGCCAAAATTAGGGGATCAGTGTGGGTTGAGGCAGGAGGCTGGGTGTGGTGTGGAAGAGGGTGAGGGCTCTGACTGGTGGTGTGGGCTCTGGGTGGGACTGGGAATGAGGCATTTGAGGTGCAGAGGGCTCCAGGCTGTAATCAAGGAGTTTGGATATGGGAGGAGGCTCAGGGACGGAGGGTAAAACTGCAGGGTCAGGGCAGGAGTTCGGGTGCAGGAGGGGGATCAGGGTCGGGGTGTGGAGTCTTGGAGGGACTTACAGTGCAAGAGGGGGATGAGGCTACAGGGTCTGGGAAGGAGTTAGGATGTGGAAGGGGGCTGTGGCAGTAGGTTGGGTGGGGGTGCTCTCTGTTTGGTGGTGGTATGAAAGAGGTTGCTCCACGGGGCCTGCACTCGCTTGCAGGTACAACCCCAACAATTCCCAATGACCAGAAATTGTGGCCAATGGGAGCTGCAAGGGGGAAAGAGAGGATGGAGTCTGTAGGCGAGGGCAGTGCTGGGACAGACCTACCTAATACAGTGCTTGTCACAGCGACATGGTGGGAGGAAGAGGAATGGCGACTCCCGGAGTTGCCTTCCCCTCCTTGCCGGACACAGCCGGCCCAGAACGTAGCCCCTAAAGCCACTTTTTAAATCTGGCCCTGGACTCAGGGACCCCAGAATATGGCACTTTCATTGTCCGACTAATAAAATAAAAAGAACATGCGTGCCTTACTGTAAGTGTCTAATAAGCAAGTAAATCGGAGGTCTTAGGACTGGGCAGGACCCCAAACTGGATGTTTTCCATTTGTTTATATTATCTTATTTTGCTTTCTTGTTGAAAACATCCCTGCTGGAAGGGCCTTGCAGACTACAACTGTATTTTGTGATGAGTCATTCAATCAGATTGCAGAGTCCACACTACAGAAGACAAACCTGCCAATCAGAGTCAAGGAAATGTCTGATTCATGTCACAAAACAGGGCTCCCCAGCTGATAGCTAAATGTACTTATTATATACTACAAAGAGAAAGAGAGAGTTACTAAGTAGTTATTATTATAACCGTGGCAAAATACCCCACAGAATCAAAAGGGAGTGTAGGAAGCACTTTTCTTTATAGCACACCCCTAGAAGTTCTCTGCTTTATCAGATCCCCTTGTAGATACAAACACAAAGGCTCAATAGGAGACACTACTAAACATAAGGATTTTCTTCAGTGAGTAGGTTGGTAGATAGTAAGAACTGCTGGTAGCTGGTAGAACTACGAACAGGCAAATATGAATACTTCAAATTACTGCCAGATTCATTTTTACTAGCTGCAAGCTGCTGCACTCCCAGGCCATGAATATGACACACATCAATTTACTTAATAATTTGGGATGGCCTGTTTCTGTTATAGACAAATGTTTGCTTTAGCTGGTGGGACCCATTAAAAGCAGATTATAAACATCCACTACTATTACAGCTCTTAAACAGTGTGTCTGGTTTGATGTAAACTTCTTTTCAACTCAGTAGAATGGACATTTAGGATGTGTCTACACTGCACCCGTAGCTGGAAATTAGTTACGCAATTTGAGCTACGCAAATTGTGTAGCTTATTTCAAGTCAATTTCGAAATAGCAGGTTATTTTGTAATTTGGCGCTATCTACACAGCGCCACATTTCAAATAACTTGCTATTCCAAAATGTCCCTTACTCCTCGTGGAATGACGTTTACAGGGACATCAGACTAGTGAGCCCTTTATATTTCGAAATAACCGGCTTGCTGTGAAGACACAGGATAGCTATTTCAGGACACCTCCGGTATCCTGAAATAGTGCTGCAGTATATACGTAGCCTTGGAGACATTTCAAAAGCAGAGCTATAAAAATAACTCTTGTTTTCAATTGATAAGAACACTTGAACAGAAGAACATAAGGCACAGTATCAATTTGTGGCACTATATGACTATGATGAATAAGGGTGGTTAACAGATGCAACATAACCCTCTATTTTGGGAGGTAAGGCATCAAGTTTGGGTCGCTCCCTCTTTAGTGACAAGAGCCTTTTTTCATAGCATCCCACAGGAGCTAGTTCAGAACTTATTTGTATAGCTAATTTCGGCAATCTGGCAGGGGGATTTTAATGTCATAGAACCAAATTCAACCCTGGAATGACTTTGCTGAGTTTAGTTAACTTCTTTTTTTTATACTTGCTTACCATAGGACACATTCACCTCTGGTGGAAGTCATTAAAACACCTTCCACGGGCCTGCAAAATTACTAAACTATCCAAAGCTTCCTGCAGTGATTCAAAATTCAAAGAGATCATCTCCCAGGCCTGCAACTGAATCTACATCAGCAGACTTTTCCATATGATTGGAACCGCATTAAGGTGAAAGAAGTACTATATTGCTGCAAAGGTCTGCCTGCGAGGATTTGTTGCAAGATTGGGATCTTGGATTTTTATTAAAGGATGAGTAATTTTATCTTAAACTGAGATATACCTGGTCAGATTCATCCTCATATAACTCCACTTATGTCACTGAAATTACCTAAGGGGTGAACACACAAAAACTCATAGTACCCACTCATTAAGACTTATTTTGTTAGTTGTGTCCCCCCCCCCAAAAAAAACAACAACCCCACATAGTTGTTCAAAACAGTGATGCATGCTTCTATACACAGAAGGATTATAATTGTGTGTGTGCTAGCCTGTTCCCAATTAGTGAGAGAAGTGATAAACTCATAAAATCCCACATTGAGAAGACCTGAATTGGTATTTTCTCAATCTATTAAAATAAATGGGAATGTTGCCAGATTAAAGACAGAAGTAAATTGAGGCAGGGCCTTGGGATTTTGATCACTGGCAGGATTTTAAGTACTGGAGGGGGTGTGTGTGGGGGGGGGCACTAATGAATGAATAGAAGCCAGCTGGTTGGTACCACTGAAAAAAAAAAAAGTTGTGTGCTTTTAGTATCATAGCAAGAATAGAAAAATCATCATCACTTATCTGATTGGGGCTTTATATGGCACAGCTCCAGTCAACTCCGTTTTACTTGCATGTCACTTGCAGGTCACTAGTTCAAATACTGAAAGTTATTACCGCTTCCCAGCTGTTTGGTGTCCTTTGTAAAATGAGCTGGTGGGCTCAGTCCAGCTTCTCACAGGCATTGTCAACAGAGCTGGTATTAACTGGGTTGGACAGGCTAGATGAGGTAAGAACAAGCTCAAAACCTGAACTGAAGTAAACAATCATGACTTGATCCAGCATAGAACTCCAATTATATGAATGAGGCTCTACGGAAAATAACTAGAGTATGTTTCTATGGAGCTTGTTTCTATGGAGTTTGTCAGAACCCTAATGGTTTGAAAATGTTCTCATGACACCTGAAATGTTTCCTCTCTGGCTGGCAACAGAGTAAGAACCATCTTCTCACATTGTTTTGGTATGGCTGTTGTTCTGCCATGTCTAATTCTGGTCTTAGCACAACTTAGAGGGAAGGGACAAACAAAATAAATATGGAAAAATTAACTGTCCTTTTTCTTTTTAAACCCCAAAATAGGTTCCGGCTCATGTCAAGTTGTAGGTGAAGAATCACGGTGGTAGTTGTTCTATTAACTCCAAACCAGAGATGTCCCAAAATGATGTTCTGGTTCAGAAATCCCCTTAAAATGTCCAAATTTTGTCACAAGTCCTCTAGTTTTGCAGTTGTCTGAACCAGAAATCTCACTTTTGAATGGCCCTGATCTTTGGAGATTCTGAGCCATGTGACCTATTCTTTATTACTGTACAGAAGACAAGACAGTGAGAGAAAAACAGAAGAGAGACTTTGAAAGATTTGGCTGTGCATAAAAAATAGACACACTGAATGGAATCTCCAAATTATACTGATTTGATTTTCTAGTTTGCTATAATGAAACATTTTTTTCTGAAAAATTCTGCTTTGATTTGCACTTGTGTATGCCAGAGTTAGTCTTGGTTTACTCTGGATTTATACTGTTGTAAAAGACTAGAATTTGTCCCTGTGTTACACAAAATATAGGTTAAATGTATTTAAAGCTGTTTTATCTCGTGTTACATTTACATTACAAAGAATATGCATTTTCAACAGTGGCTAATGAGCAACTTAAGATACCTTTAACAGGGACTGACTTTCCAGAAAGTGAAGTTGGTGAATAAGAGTTTAACCATGTAAAGATTAGTTTCCCAACAGTATTTCTTGCCCCTGTGTACAGTAGGGCTATAAGTGTATTCAAAACTCTATTCTTATTTCTCTGAAGAGGGGCTGGTAATCAGTGAATGATGTAAACCGTGTTTTGAAAGATCACCAAATAATATCTTCTCATTTCACATATCTGGTAAACCACTTTTAAACTGTGAATAATTCAGTAAGTACTCCTTAAAGAGTTTGCTCTTAAAATGTCCACTTTTCAAAAGAATAATACAACATTCCCTTTGATAGTTTGATAACAGATACATCTTCTTTTTGTGTTTTAATGTGGTTTGCACTGTAACTTACAAATTCATAAGTTGTCTTATAATAATTTGTGCCACCAAAGCAGCATTGTGACGTGTCAATTAAATGCTGACAGCAGCAGTGATTAAATGGAGCAGGATCTGAAACTGATTTAATCTGGAGATGAATTTGACTCAAACTGTCTTTTTCAGTTAAGGAAGGGGAAATGCTGCAAAGAGTTCAATCCACGGTTGCATTAGAAAGAAAGAAAGTAAGAAGGAAGGTCTGATTTGCAATACTCAGTCCACTTGTATTGCCTCATTATACTCTCTCTGGCTTGCACCTACCCTGTAGCTTTACAGCAGCCTTTGATTCCCCAATTCCACTATGCTCTGTTCCCAGTGGAGACCTCTGTAACACTCCAGTAGCAGAGTCTTTCTTTTTTCTTCATAATCTCCATATCAAATGCACATTGGGATAGAGGAATTGTCTCTGCTTCCCATCCAGGTGATCTCTCCATTAGACTTGTATCAGTGCATCCTAAAAGCACTCTACAGAGCTCCCCAGGCACCAATTCTGTCCTGCACTTTATCCCGTAGTTTAGATCTGGTACAGCCTTCCGGATGCTTTGCTTTCTTGTCTTCCCAAATGCTCTGGTCCCAGTCTCCAGACCTTCCTCCAAATTTAGTAGAGAGAGGTATAAACCTGAACCAAAATGTGAACATCCCTCAGCCTTTGGGGGACCATTTGGAATCAACTGTGGAACCAAATTTTGTATCTCAGGCCAAGCGTGCGCAGTAGGACTACTCATATACTTAACATTCAGCCCCAAGTAATACTTACCTGAATCTGGGTCTATAGAAGAACCTCTTTTGCTTCCCTGCCCCCATGCTTTGGTCTCTGACCTGGTCTATATGGGCAGGTTACAGTGCAGTAAATCAGCTCACAGTGCTTGCAATTCCCGAGAGGTCCACACTGGCAAGACATTTAGTCCACAGCTGCTGCAGTCTAGGTAAATAACCTTGACAAGAAGCGTAGAGCTTGCTGTGCTCTGGATGCAGCACTGGGTGCCAGTGTGGATGCCGTGGTGTACTACAGCCCTGTGACAGGCCTCCGGTACCTGTCCCACAATGCCTGTTCTTGTCTCCCTTGTCATTGGTCTGAACTCTAGTCCCCTGCCCTCAGTGTGACCAACCCTCAGACCTGCCCTTCATATTCCTGTTTGCTCGGGGATGTGTGGATTGCTCTCAGTGCGTCTTTTCATGTGATCCCCTACTTGGAGTCATGCTGAGATGCTGGACCTTATCAGCATTTGGAGAGAGGAGGCAGTCCAGTCCCAGCTGCGCACAAGCCATAGGGTTTGTGAGATATACGGGCAGATCTCAAGATGCATGACCAAAAGGGGCCAGGACAGGACAGGACACCATGCAGTGCAGGGTCAGAAGAATGAAGGAGCTGCGAAATGCCTACCACAAGCACTGGGAGGCAAACCGCTGCACCAATGCTGTGTTCACAACCTACTGGTTCTACAAAGAGCCTGATGAAATACTTGGGGCAACCCCGTCTCCGTTCTGAAGACCCTCATGGAAACTTAGAGGCCTCAGAGGCCATGCCAGAGTGGACCAAGACAGATGGAGAAAATCCTGGAGAAGGGTGCCGGGGGGCAAGGGGACCCAGAGCCAGAGGACAGATCAGCATCCACATGTAGTCGGAGGCTATTTTCCACCCCAAAAGAGGCTGGCTAGTGACAACTGACAGAGGTTGGGGAAGTACACACAACAGAGAATACACTTGGTAAGTGGGTTTGATTTCTGGAAGTGCTGAAGTGAGTTGTTGGGAGTGGGCAGGGGAGCCAACAGCCTCAGGAGTGTGTGGGAGGCCCAGCTCCAAGCTCCTGGAAAGGGCAGAGGCAGGGGCAGCCAGCCCTCAGCGCTGCTCACACTGCAGCGGGGGCCCTTCCCCAACCCTCAGTGCTGCCCGGCGTATGGCACAGCACTCCAGCAGCGATTTAAAGGGCCAGGACTCGGGCCACTGCTGCTGCTGCAGTAGCAACAGCAATGGCCAGGAGTGCCAGGCCCCTGGAAAATTGGCCCCTTTGCCCCCCTTGTTGGTGAATCTGGGAATGGGAGGGTTGCAAAAAGCAGGCTTGGTCTGTGCGCTGCTAGTACCGACACAGGGCTAGTCAGATGTGGAATAGGCTATTGATGGACTCTTGTTTCATGATAATCAAGCATCTCACAAATGTGTGGTGCAGATGCTGGGCCATTTGCCTCCACAGGTTCCATGGCAGAGCTGCTGTGTCCATTGTCTCAGTAAGGGTAATATTCCCATGTGGGGGGGCCATTGCTGCACACAGGTAAGCTGCATAAGAGCCAGGATGGAAACTGCAGTCTTGTAGAAGACCTTTCCTTGCATTGCTTCTCACCCTCAGCAGTGAAATATCTTCCAGAATAACCGCAGCCTCTGGAAAATGTATGATTACTGATTATGGGGGCCTCGTGCAGTGTGGACACTACTCAATACACATGTGCACAGACAAGAGTAAGGCCCTGCTTCAGTGAAATCCCTGTCTCAGTGGTTAACTCACTGTTTTGGGGGCCTTGTGTTTTGCGTGTGCTCACCCTGCCTCCCCATAAACTGCAGGCAAATCATGCTGCGTGTGTGTTCTATGTTTGTTGTTTTCAATAAATGAAATTCTTGGCTTTGAAAGCCATCTTTACTCCAATACATGAAAACAAGCAAGCACAACCCAGCAAAGCAACAGACATTGTACTAAGTGCATTGTAGGGACCAATCACAGTCTCCCACTAGCATTGCAGCCACTGCACTCCTGTGCCTTGCACTTTTATTACTGGCTTTCACCATCAAATTGCTTCCTCAAAGCATCCCTGATCCTTATGATCCCACGCTGTGCTCCTCCAATAGCCCTGGTCTCAGGCTGTTTAAATTCAGTCTCCAGCAGTCCAACCCCAGCCTCAGCAGTCCAGCCCCAAGTGAAGTTTTCATCCTTCCCTTCACAAATATTATGGAGGGTCCAGCACACATCTGTAGGCATAGGGATGTTGTCATCGGCCTTGCTTGCAGCTTCCAGAAGAGTGTTCTGAAAGATGTGTGCGCCATGCATCTTTCCGGACTAGTCTGGATTAATATCCGTGAAACAACCACAGTGATACACAAGTGCCTGGAGTATCCTGGAGAAATACCCCTTGTGGTTAATGGGCTCAGAGACTAAGTGGTGTGGTGCCAGAAATGGAATATGCATGTCATATGTTGCCCCACCACAGTAGGGGTATGTCTACACTGCCACCCTAGTTCGAACTAGGGTGGCTAATGTAGGCATTTGAACTTGCAAATGAAGCCCGGGATTTAAATATCCCGGGCTTCATTTGCATGTTCCCGGGCGCCGCCATTTTTAAATGCCCCGTAGTTCGAACTACCTGCCCGTGGCTACACGCGGCACGGACTAGGTAGTTCGAATTAAAGCTCCTAATTCGAACTACCGTTAAACCTCCTTTGAACTAGGGTGGCAGTGTAGACATACCCTATGAGAAACCCATCTTTGCAAAGCCATCCACAATTCCATGTGCATTGCCCAGAGTCACGGTATTTCAGAGCACGATGTGATTGATGACCCTGCACACTTCCAGGAACACGAGTCCAACCGTCGACTTTCCCACTCCAGACCGGTTGATGACCAATCGGTTGCTGTCTGGAGTAGCCGGCTTCCACAGTGCAATCACCACATACTTCTCCATAAGAACATAAGAAAGGCCATAGCGGGTCAGACCAATGGTCCATCTAGCCCAATATCCTGTCTGCCGACAGATGCCCCAGAGGGAGGGATCACAACAGGTAATCCTCACATGACCCCTCCCCTGTCACCCACCTCCAGAGAAACAGAGGCGAGGGACACCATCCCTACCCATCCTGGCTAATAGCCATTGATGGACCTAACTCCATGAATCTGTCTAGCTCTTTTTTGAACCCTGTTAAAGTTCTAGCCTTCACCGCTTCTCCACTAGCAGGGCAGCTCTCATTCTCCTGTCCTTGTGCCATGCGGTGGGGTGAGCTCATCACACAGTCCCATGAAAGTGGCTTTCCTCATCCAAAAGTGCTGCAGCCACTGCTCACCATCCCAGGCCTGCATGGCAATGTCATCCCACCATTCAGTGCTTGTTTCCTGAGCCCAAAAAGCAACATTCCACTGTGGTCAGCACCTCTGTTCATGCCGTAAGAAATCTTGTGCTCTGTGTATGATGCATGGTAAGCTCAGTGTCTGCCTCTTCATCACCACTTTGAAGCTTCCGAAATAACTCGACTGCCATTTGTGATGTGTCACTGAGACCCATCAGCAGTTCCTTCAACAGTTCAGGATCCATTCCTGCAGAACGAGGAGACAGCATGCTCACAAAAACCACTGAAAATTGGTGCCAAATACAGACAGAAGCACAGGGGTTTCTGGGATTCGAAGTGGTGCACCACAGGGCATTGGGACAGGACCCAGGATGCCCATGACCCTACTCTCTCCCTTCCCACAAGCCTCAGTGAAAGAAGAGGAGGAGGTTGTCTGTGGGAGAGCTGCCCAGAGTGCACTGCTCCAAATGGTACTGCAAATGCCACAAGCGTGTGGTCACGCTACTGCGCTGACAGCTGACACTGGACTCAACAGTGGTTTCACTGCTGCTCTCTGTGAGCAGCACTGTGACAGCGCTTCACATCTGTCAGTGTAGACAAAGCCTGTGTCTCAAACCCTTACTGCAGAATTGCAAAGGTCACCAGACTCCATATGTTCTTCCTTGGGTCTGGACAAGCATATATCATTAGAGAAAGAGATGAGTAAGTAATTAGAGATGATGGCTTAGGGGGCGGTAAAATTAATCTTTGGGCTTAAAATGAGGTCCACAATATGCCTTTGGTTTACATGAATCAGCAGAGGCATAAAAATGAGCATATTAGCATGAATAAATGACCTTAATATGCAGTCAATTTGTTAGAGGGTTTTTTTTTCCATTCAGTTCAAAACCATTAATGCTGGAAAGATACAGATATTCAGTGAAAAAAAGAAGTTGTTTAGAACTACTTATGTAACCCTTATTTTCCATTTTTAAGGCACTTCTGAAAAATGCATTATCTATCCCATTTTCAGTATTTAGTCTGAATGCTTGATGGGATTTAGCTTCTTCTTCTGACATTTATATTAATTACAAATGTTTTGTGCAGCCCTGGAAAGACAGTGTGTCCCTGTAATTTCTACCCTAGGGGTATGTTAATTTTATTATGCAAGTTATTTAATAACAACCAGAGCCACAGACCTGAAATTTCCCTTCCCTCTGGAATGTATGGAACAATCAGTTCCTGCTTCTACTCTGAAGATTTCCACTGTGGCCCATCTTGGTTTAAAACGGACTTTTTGTTTGTAGTTCAGAGTCAGCGGTGTGCTCCCCATGTTTCAGCCTGGGAGTGGTGAAAAGTATAGATAAAACAATACTGACCTATACATCAGAGAGAGGTGGGGGGATGAAGGGATTTCATGCACTGCAAAAGGAAGCAGATTTGGTGAATGTGTGACAAGTGAGACCCTCTAACAAATACACCTTGGTTTCTACGGAAGCTCTAAACTAAGGTCAGGTCTATACTACATCCGGAAGGTCAGCATAAGATATGCAACTCTAGCTTTGTAAATAATGTAGCTGGACTTGACCTACTTTAAACTGAGCTTGGCGCTGTCTCTACAGCAGGAGGTTAACAGGAACAAACATTCTTTTTGACTTCCCTTACTCCTCATGAATTGTGGAGTACCAGCATCGGCCGGGGGTGCCCTCAGCATTCGATTTAGTGGGTCCTTACTAGACCCACTAAATTTAATGTCAAAAGATCGATCTCTGGGTTGATAAGTATAGATGTGGCCTAAGGTTGAAGCAGAAGCTATGGATCAATTATACTGTTACACCATAGCATGAACAAAAGGATTCCTTTCTTTCAGGCCTCTACAGAATGCCCCTGTTTACTCACTTGCATGTAGGTCCAACATTACAGTAGGTCCTATAGTCTATCTTTTGGAATATCACAATATTGGAAATTAAGTCTTGAGTACTGCTGATTGTTCACCCACATTTATCAGCCTTTTGTGTTTAAGAAGATGATGATAAACTTTAGTTGTTCTAGAGCTCACAATTTCTCAGCAATCATACTCTTGAACAAGGATGTTTAATGAGCACAAGATAGAATGGGAAAGACCCAGGAAGACCTTTAGAATAGCAAATACACAGTGAGTATGAACCTTCATGCATTTCCTCACAAAACAGCAAAAGAAAAATTTTAAAAGGGATGTAATAGCTAAATATTTCATCCAAAAGCTACCTGCCTCTGATTTTTGAAGATTAACAAAGTAAAGGAATTAGAAATGAATGCAAATTATTTAGTGAATCCCTCCACCAAAGTATATTCTTCATGTAAAATATCTTTTCTAGGTCTTTGTTAAGTTCATTAACAAGAATTAGGACTTCCCATATTTCTCTTAGGAGACTATTCCACAATTTAATGAATATCATTAGGAAGTTTGTCTTGATATTCAGGTGTGACTTGCTTTTCACAGACTCACAGGACTGGAAGGGACCTTGAGAGGTATCAGAGGCAGCTGGTCTGTGCGGGGAGCTGGTTTTTAAACTGGCTCCCCTCATGAACAAGGTCCCACCAGGCACCCTGTGCTGCTGCCTCTGATACCAGGAGCTCCTCGGGAGTGAGGCCAGAGCACACTGGCTGCCAGCCCTACCCCTGGGGACTATGGAATAGTTGACTAACCAATAAGAATTCATGAGGTTACTCAACTATTCAATTAATTGATATTTAACATCTTGAGTTGGAATGTCCACAACAGAGTAGTGCCCCCTCCCATTCATCATAGACATACACAATCATAGAATCCCTGGTCTGGAAACATTCATCGGCCAGAATGATTTTACTTAGCTGGATGTCCACTTTTCATGGAGTGGCCAAGTTTCCTGTGGTCCCATAAAGTGTGTTTATAGCCACCAGTCCTGTCTCCCAGTGTTCTGTGCTGTTATTTAGCTCTAATTTACCCCTAAATGTCCTCTAACAGCCCAGTATGCTGTGGAAGTGTTGGTAATGCTGCTAGACAATATTGACCTCCTGTGGTCCAGAAAGTCCTCTGGTTTGGAACTGGTCAGGTCCCGAGGGTACCAGACTAGAGAGGTTCAACCTGTATTATCCCCATTTTATATTTGGGGAAAAAACTTGCAGAGATGTTCAAAATCTTGCTGAAAGTCACACAAACTCAGCTGTAGAACAGAGACTAGAAGTCAGGAGTTCCTGTCTCCAACACTGTTCTATATTAAAGACCACATGGCCTTATACATATCATGGAAAGTGTCTGTTGTGCTCTGTAATTTGTTTGCTTCTCAGAAACATTCGTAAACAGAAGGAAATGCCGCTGGTCTCTTGGGCTCTCCGAGAGGATGAGCTGGATATGCAGCCAGCATAAAAACTGTGAATTCACTTTTGTAAACCAGTGGCAAAATTCTCCTCTCAGTTCTGCATGGTGAAGGTTTCTAGCTCTAATGTTTTGTCCTTCCAATTTGCGTGAATCAATGGCAATCAGTGAACTCGGTGGGAAATCCACATGTGTAGAGAAAAGTAGCATAGTATTAGTCAAGACCAATTGGGTTGACTTAGGGAAAGAATTTTGCCTGGACTACTGTGCTTGGTGTAAATTCAAATCTTAAGCAGTGGTGCCAGTTGGCGGTGTTGGCAGGGGGAATGCCCCCTCCTTCCAGGTTTTTGCACTTGCTCTGAATTCTATAGGCAGAAGAAATGGGGGAAATGGTCTCATATTAAACCTGTGTGGAGTCAGTGCTGTATGATGGACCACAGGGGAGTCATCCAAGAACTTGATTCCTTGTGGGACCAGCTCACGTGTTGTACGGGTGGAGACTTCTCAGCCAATGAAGACAACAAGATGGAGGCAGATGAGCAGTGCTGGAGAGGCACTGGCGTTTGCCCAAGAAATATCTGAATTGGTCCCACTGTTCCAAAGAAGATCTGAATGGATATGCTATCAGATGATAAAAGGTAGGATGACTGTTAACCCTGCCTCACAAGATAATCAGGCTTTCATCTCTTCTGGACCTACAGCCAAGTTTGTACTGGGATTTCAGATTCTTTAGCCCAAGCCTAGAAAAAGTGACAAAACCAAAACACCTATATAATGGTGCTGATTTAGGGGAAATGAATTCTTTTGAAGGGTGCTTGCATTGGCTTTAATTATTGTACTGCTATGGGATTGCCAGGTAACACTAAGAGAGTCACAGTTTTATTTTTTTTCCTTGGAAAAGCAGAGATGAATTAATTGCTGCAAAGGACTTTACCTGAAGTGACACTTATACATCTTTATTTACTGTGAGCAGAACTGTCCAGGGAATACAGCATATGCCTGCAAGGGTGTATAGCTGAGCATATAAGTAAATCTTCAGTCTCATAACATATTGCAGTAGCTTCTGATCACACCATCAGATATTTCTTAGGCAATCGCCCTCTTGAAATTCTGAAGTTAACACCAAAGAACGTTTCCAACAGTTAAGAGTTTTCTTGGAACCAACCCATTCCAGTTGGACATTTCTTACAATCGAGATTGCCAACTGTCAGCAGCCATGTTTAAATGAGTTGTTTCAAGCAGTGACACAGTTCACTTCATTATTTTCCATGCGCTCAAGCAGAGGATAAATCAATTATTTAAATGGCTAATATTTACAAATTTTATTCTGGCTCATGTAACTCACAACGGAACATCCTCAAACTGGGGAAGATCAGACTTGTATATAAACTGAGCAGTTCAGCCCATCTCTGATTAAATTTCACATCACTTTAGGTTTTGTCCTGCGCACCTTTTATTGTGCCATTTCACAGAAAGGCATTTGCGGGAATTTTTCCTCTTTGATCATTTTATAATCTGGAATACATGTTATTAGCACCGTATTACCTTGTTTAATTAGAATACAGATTTGCTGTTGCATTTTGCTACTATGTCAGCACATCACTCTGAAGTTTTCAAGACTCAGTTTTCCTCTGGCATTCTCTCATTTGTACCCAAGGATTCGATTCTGAAATATTACTATTGTCTCTCAGAAGAACCAACATAACACAGTTCCTCCCTATTATACTTAAATTTATAAAAATCTCTTGTCTTTTTTTACCTGGCAGAAATTGCCTTAGTTTTATTTTCCTGGAGCTTATTGATCCAGAGTCCTTTGCTTTAACTTCATTTTAGCTACTTTTGTTCTTTCACTCTTGCTCTAAAGAGAGTAAGCATTGCCCAGGAGTTAGAGTAGGCAAAAGAGTCTTGTTCTGGTGAGGTCACTGTTTTGCTGAGAATGTGCGCAAGTCCTGTTCTGTGACTTAGTTTCTTGAGATTTAGCATAGGAACAATATTACACCCTTGTCTCACAGGAGTTGTTCGAGGCTCAATTCATTAATTATTAAAAAAAATCAGCAACAGAAAACCATGGTCATCTAGCACATTTCTCTGCCCCTACGAGATTTTTTGGCTGATCGAGCTTTAAGTGTCCCAGGTAATATTCATCGCCAACAATGCTACATCCCAATAATTCACAGGGTCAGATTGTTTGTTTTTCATTATATTCACCTTCAGAATGAGGAGCCTGTGATTAATTACCTTTGTAAAGCACTTTGAAATCTTCAAATAAAAAGCACCATTTCACAGCTAAGTTTATATTGCTATTTTATTATTATCACAGACCAAGGTTCCGGTGCTATGTATATAGTGACATCCTTAACTCCATATTAGGCCGCTGGTTTAGAACTGTCTAGGGCCCCAGACTTACAATGTGCTCTGCATAGATGGACCTCGGTGGGTGCAAGGATTCCTACTGAATTTAACGGGGCCACACCCATGCAGAAATTACTCAAAAGTGCTCACTAGTGAATCACCAATATCACCAGGTCTCCTAAAATTTGACAGCACTATTTCATGAAAGATATGTTTCTTTGCTGCCACAGGAAAGTTTTTCTCCTAATTGATCAGTTGTTATAGGTGCTCTCCAAAGAACAAATTCAGATATTTTGCTGTATATAGTTCCGTACTGTTGCTTTTACAATTTGTTCTATACTTAGTTCCCAGTTCTGCTCCCACTGACTTCCCATGGGAGCTGGCCCTTGGAAAGCGCATTACTTCTACATGTTTACTTTAAACTTAGAGATACTAGGGGGCTGCGCTCCCTGCTCGCTACGCTCGCCAATCCCCCTCTCTCTAGGGGTAGGCAGCCCCAGCTCTCCCCCCAGCTGCTGGGGTGGGCCAGGCTGTGGTGTGGCAACCCTGGCCTGCCCCCCGCTGGCTGCTGAGCCCAGGCCATGCCAGCCCCGGCTCTCTCTGTCCTTTTTACCTCTGTCCTTTTAAACAGTTGGTCTTGTTTTTCCAATGCCCTTTAAACAGAATAGTTTTATTTATTCAATAATAAACATTTTGGCAGTCAGGGTAACTGGAATACATTTTGCCTAGCCTTTTCTTAGCTTATTCTTCTCAGTATCAAGCCATACTTGATATGAGAGTGCAGTCCTGTGGCCAATGGTGGAGCCCTGTGGCCAGCAGTGAGGACCAAGAGTGCAGCCCGGTGACCCTGGGGCTCGGTGCACTCCCAGAGAGCTGTTCCCAGAACCCTCCTCTTCCCACAGGTGTCCCCCCCATTCCATGCTCTGTCAATGCTGGTCCCTCTGCTATCACTGGAGTGGATCCCTGCAGCTGGCAGCAGCAGATAGGTGGGCATTGACCTCCCCTAGTCTGGCAAATTCCCTAGCTCAAGACTGGTCCGATCCCCAGGGTGCTGAATCAAAGAGGTACAACTTGTACCACATAGCAATCTCTGCCCGTACTGTGGGTAACCAGTGGATGTCAGCCCTTACAACTGTCAGGATAACATCTTTAATAAGTATTAAATATACATTTTACAATGTGCACTTTATTCTTCATATAATGCACAATTAGCCCAAGAACCTTGTCCTTAGAACTGGTCAGAAATTTGCTATGAAACTCTGTCAGTGAGTTGGGAGCCTAGAAAACACCTAGGCCAGCTATCCTCCATAAATGTATGCAGTTCTTTTTTTGAACCCTGTCATAGTCTTGGCCTTCAAAACATCCTGGCTACGTCTTCACTGCGAGTTTTTCTGGCAGAAAATACGCTAATGAGAGACTCGTTAGCATAAGTCACGACATCATTCTGCCATTTCTTTTTGCGCAAAAAGAAGCAGTGTAGCCGCTTCCGTTTTGCACAAAACCCCTGTTTTGCACAAGATCCTTACGCCTGTCCCTCTTAGTAGTCTCTTTTCCAAGCTGAAAAGTCACAGTCCTATTAACCTCTCCTCATATGTAAGCTGGTCCATACCACTAATCATTTTTGTTTCCGTTTTCTGAATCTTTTCAAATTCCAATATATATATTCTTTGAGCTGGAGTGACCACAGCTGCACATAGTATTCAAGACGTGGACGTACCATGGATTTATATACAGGCAATATGATTTTTTGTCTTGCCTTCTATCCTTTTTTAATGATTCCCAACATTCTGTTTGGTTTTTTGACTGCTGTTGCACATTGAGTGAATGTTTTCAGAGCATTATCCACAATGACTCCAAGTTCTCTTTCTTGAGTGGTAAAAGCTAATTTAGATGCTATCACTATATATATAGATAGTTGGAATGATTTCTTCCAATGTGCATAACTTTGCTTTCATCAATATTAAATCCATCTGCCATTTTGTTGCTCAATCAACCAGTTTTGAGAAATACTTTGGTAAATCTTTGCAATCTACTTGAGACTTAACTATCTTGAGTAGTTTTGTATCATCTGCAAATTTTGTTATCTTGCTGTTTACCCCCTTTCCACATCATTTATGAATATGTTGAATAGAACTGGTCCCAGAACAGATCTCTGGGGGTATGTCTACACTACAGAGTTTTGTTGGAAAAACGTCCATTTTTCTGAAAAAAACTTGAGGAATGTCCATACTGCAATTGCATCCTTTTGAAAGAAAATTGAAAGAACAGGGGTTTTTCCAACATTGGTAATCCTCATTCTACAAGGAAGAAGCCTTTTTCTGAAAGAGCTCTTTCGGAAAAAGGCGTGTGTGGACGGGGAAGAGGAAGTTATTTTGGAAGAAGAAGAAAGAGGAAAAAGCACAGGTGCCTTCCGTCCATAGTAATCACAGCTTAAATGCAAGATAGCATTCATTCAGTGTGGATGCTGTCTTTCGAAAAAGCAGATGGCTTTTTTGATGTGCTTTGGCAGTGTGGACGCTCTCTTTCAGAAGAAGTTTTTCCGGAAGATCTCTTCTGGAAAAGCTTCTTCCGAAAGAAGCTTGAAGTCTATACATAGCCTGGGAGATACCACTATTTATTGCTCTGCAGTCTGAAAACTGACCATTCATTCCTATCCTTTGTTTCCTAGCTTTTAACCAGTTACTGATCCATGAGAGGACCTTCCCTCTTTTCTCATGACAGTTTACTTTGCGTAAGAGCCTTTGGTAAGGAAACTTCTCAAATGCCTTCTGAAAATCCATATATACAATATTCACTGGATCCTCCTTGTCCACATGCTTGCTGACTCCCTCAAAGAATTCTAGTGGATTGGAGAGGCATTATTTCTCTTTACAAAAGCCATGTTGACTCTTCCCCTACAGATTATGTTAATCTATGTGTCTGACAACTTTGTTTTTACAATTGTTTCAATCAATTTGCTAGATAATGAAGCTCACTTTCCTGTAATTGCTGGAATCACCTCTGGAGCCCTTTTTAAAAATTGGCATCATATTTGCTATCTTTCAGTCATTTGGTACAGAAGCTGATTTAAATTATAGGTTATTCCCATTTTACATTTGGGGAAAAACTTGCAGATATGTTCACTATCTTCCTGGAAGTCATACAATCTCGGCTGTAGAACAGTTTCTTACACCTTTCACTGAAGCACTTGGTATTGACACATTGGACATTATATACCACCAGTCTGGTTATCTACGGCAACTTCTAGGCTCATATGTATATTTCTTTCTAAACTGTTACTCTGCCACTTTCCCAAACACTGCATATGGCTTAAAATAAACTATAGTGTAGACCAACTAGTGGCTCTACAGCACACACCCAGACATGCACACACAAAAGAAATGTTAGATTACTGTCCCTTTGAGAGCCATAGAGGAGGAATGTTCCTGTTTTTCAGCCCCTACACCAGTGGTCACCAATGAGTAGATCGGGATCTACTGGTAGATCTTGGAGCCTCTGAGAGGTGATCCTGACTGGTTTGGCCAAGAGGCTATCAAGTGCCGGCACTTCAGCTGCCCCTCTCCTGACTGCTATGCATCTCCTGCCCTTTGCCTTGGAGCTGTTCCCCTCAGGAGCTACCTGCTTGCTGGGCAGGGCAGGGGATGGATGGGAGGTGCTGATGTCAGAGTGCCCCCTCTACCTCTGTATCCTATCTCCACAGAGCAGAGAAGTGGGTAGAACAGGGCTTGGGATGGAGGGAGTTTGCTGGCTGCTTTTGGGAGTGGTGCAGGGTCAAGGCAGGGGTGAGCCTGCCTTAGCCCCACTGCACCACGCCCCAGGAGTCACCTGAGGTTAGCAGTGCCCAGCTGAAGCCCACATCCTAAAACCCTACCCCAGTCATAAACTCCCTCCTGCACCACAAGCGCCTGCCCTATTCCTGAGTACCCCTGCATCCAAATGCCCTGCCAGAGCCTGCACCTAGAACCCCCTTCAACACCTTAACTGCCTGCCCCATGGTCAGCTCAGAGCCCCTCTCACACTGCAAATCCGTTAATGCAAGACCAGAGCCTGCACCCCAACCCGCTGCCCCTGCCTGGTGAAAGTGAGGCAGGATGGGGGAGGGAGGGAGGATGGAGTGAGCCTGGGCGGGGCCTCAGAAAAGAGGCACAAAGGAGGCGGAGGCAAGGGTATTTGGGTTTCAGGTAGATCTTGGATTGCACTTAAATTAAAAAGTGATCTCATGCTTAAAAAGGTTGGCGACCACTGCCCTACACATATTGACTGGAAGGAGTAAAAGACTAACAAGCCACCTCCTGAAAAACTTCCCACAAGTGTGAGATTGACTGTGATACAGGGATAGGCAGAAAGGGAATGGTTGGACATTTAGTAGGGGGCGATAGAGTGAGGGTATCCATATATTAGTTTTCCCTTAACAATAGAAGGTTAAGATTTGAATTTTGCATGAAGGGTCAGGTAGGATCGGGTAATCTTTTATTTGAACCAGTCTGACCAGTCTTAATCCCTGTGCATTTATTGTCACACTTGTTTGGATAATCAGATGTGCCCCAGAGAGTCATGCAGTCTGCTTCATGTACCTAAACCTTCACTGAGTGGTGAACCACTCTATCAGCTGGAGCTTGGCATTACCAGTAATTTAATGCCATTCAAAAGCACACAATAACATTTGGTTGTTTTTTTAAAGGAAGAGAAATTATATTCCACTTAGCCTTTTCACTGAGCTCTAATTGCTTTGTATTATTTTTCCTTGGATGGCGAACTTGTTGCTGTCAAGTGCATCTGGATGTAGTTTAGTACAAAATTGTTGTGTTCCTCCACCCCCTTTAAAAAAAAAAGACAAAGTGAATGACTCAGAGCTACCAGTGGGCTGCAGATTGGCCATGAAACATTGTGAGGCTCTGAATCATCTTGATGTGGACATGGATACTGTTTGATCCATTCAGGTAATGGGATGTGCATATTGGGCTGATAGCAAAACTTGGGAAGCTGACCTTGATTAGGGCTGTACTTCCACTGGGTTCTACAGTACTTGTTAAGTAGCTCTATGAATAAAACAGTAGCTCTTATGACAGCTGAAGGCTTAAAGGCATACTGTATACTTGACACAGGGTATGTATATGAGTCATTCACTGACCCTGCTGTTCACTTTCAAGTGCAATAAACTTTTACAAAGAAAAAAAGCAGTATTGTAATCAGTAATCATTAGACCCAATAGTTGTTTCACGCTGGTTTACCTGCCCATGGCCCCACACCTCCTCAGCACAGTCCCATTTCATTTGCACAGAGAGGTGATATTCAATTATTTCTACACTATAAACATGTTTAAATGAACTCTAGATGAGATTTAAAACTGTCCCTCTGCCTCAGAATAAAGGTGATAACCCCCGGTTGCCTCTAAAGCCCCATCATGCAGGGATACAGCAGCTGTTTGATAACTTTTTAGGTGGAAGATTTTGTGACTATCTACCACCTTCCCTCACTCTTTGTTCAGCAATAACTAGTGCTTTGTTACATGAAGAAAAAGATAACACTATTAAGAAGATAAGATCAACTCCCATTAACGCAATAAGTACAGCATGTTGCTTGATTATATCCCACTTTGGTTTGGGATCCGAGCTGCATGTTTTCTTTCGCTGCTAGTGGGACTTCACGTCCATTTTCCTCAGAACCTACCACTCGGCTCCCACTATTCTACGACTAGATCACTTCCCATTTTGCATCCCATCTTGTGCTAACCTTCTGGTTTTAGTCTCAGTGAGAGCATTGATCCTATTTGAATTTATGCCAAAGCAGCACATGCTGGAGCTTAACACAGATTGAGGTTTTGGGTGAGGTGGACTAACATCTATGGAAACAATGAAAGAGCTCACAGGAAGTGCCACTGAGTGCCACTGCTCAAAGACTGAGCCTGGCAGACTTGGGAAGTTCTCTGTGAGGCACAGTGAGAGGACCAATAGACTATGATATTCTTCACTGGGTTTAGTGTCCACATCCCAAAAACCTTAGCACTAATGGTCATCATTGACAGTCTCCATTAGGAAACCAAAAGTTAAACTTTAAAATACCCTATGAGGGGAAGAGGAGATGAAGGGGATTATAGACCATTGAGTCCCATTCAGGGGACATCCAGGATAAAGGGATTCCCAGGATCTGTTGGTGTTTGGAAACACAAAGGAAAGGTGTGGAATCTCCTAAACTTACCCTCATGAACCTTTGGATGAATCTGGTCAGAGTTTCAGAGTCAGCAAGGAAACCAAGCTAATTTAATCAGGTGTGAGTATATTATAAAAATTCTGTACAGTTTTGGGCTGGTACTCACATGATGTGTTAGTAAAAAATACTCAGTAAATCCAGATGTGTGACTGTAATCAGGAACTAGAAGCCCACAGAACAGAGTATATCCTGTTTTCATTCCATATATTGCAGAAAGAAAACAAAAACTTACAGTTAAATGCTCTTTTTCTCTCTATGACCTGTCACCATGTCTACAGTAGTTTAACTGAGAATTCCTGATGACTCTTCTAATTGGGAATAATAGAAAGTTGTTGCTTGAGGGACCATTGAAAGACAGTTGTGGCAATATGCTGGGGACAAAGAAGCAAAGAAGAAAACAGTTATGTCGTTTGTTAGTATTCTCCCATTTCTATAATAGGAGCATGACTCCAGATGGAAGAAGAGCAAGAGAGAGAGAGCAGCTAGTTGTAAAACACATTCAAAGATAAGGGATACAGAATTTTAAAAACATTATTGGGTAAAAATGTTTTTGTCCCCGCGAGTAGCTAATTATTTTTCGTATAAGTTACCACTGTTATCAAGCACTTATCTTGCAACTGGATTGTCTCACAGGTTTGCTTGCAATAGCAGAACCGGACTCACGGATCCAAGAGGTCCCTCCCCATCCTATTTTCCTATGTTCAGTTCCTCATGATCTGTAAATAGTCCAAACAGAACTCATGTGATTGTAAGCTCTTTGGGTATGTCTAGACTACATGGCTCCGTCTACGGAGCCATGTAAACTAGTTTACCCAGCATAGGCAAAGAAGCAGGGATTTAAATAATCGCTTCATTAAAATAAACATGGCACGGCGCTGTGCGGCGATCAGCTGATCTGGCACAGCGCATGCAGGTCGGCTGGTCGGAAGCCTTTGCTGACCCGATCCTTATGCCTCGTGAAACGAGGTTTACAGGATCGGCAAAGGCTTCCCAGCCGACCGATCCGCCGGATCAGCTGATCGTCGGCACAGCTGCCGCGCCATGTTTATTTTAATGAAGCGGGAAATCCCGCTGGTGCCAATGTTTGTTTTAATGAAGCGGGGATTATTTAAATCCCCACTTCTTTGCCTATGCCAGGTAAACTAGTTTACATGGCTCCATCGACAGAGCCATGTAGTCTAGACATACCCTTTGGGACAAGAGACTATAGTTTTTGTCCTGTTTGTATATCACCTAACACAATGGGACCCTGGTTCATGCCTCAGCCTCGGAGTACAAATAATAAATAAATGTAGCACAGTAAGGCTACGTCTACACTGCGCATTCTTGTGCAAGAAGATATGCAAATGAGGTGTGGCAATGAATATCGCCTTGCCTCATTTGTATACCTAATGAGCCGCCATTTTGGGGGAAGGGGCTTTTGCACAAGAAGGAGCTGTCTGCACTGCTCTTTCTTGCGCAAAACCCGCCTCTTGCACAGGAGCCATTCGGCCACTTATTTTCAGGAAGAACGGCTCCTGCAGAAGAGGGCTTTTTTGCGCAAGAAGGAGCAGCATAGACAGCTCCTTCTTGCACAAAAGCCCCTTCCAAAAATGGCGGTTCATTAGGTATGCAAATGTTCATCACCACGCCTCATTTGCATATCTTCTTGCGCAAGAATGTGCAGTGTAGACGTAGCCTAAATGTATTCTAAGAGTGGATAGTATTTGTGGCTAGTGACAGCTGTCAGATAATAGAAAGGCATTTGGAAGAGTGAAAGTTATTTTATTTCAGTGTAAAATATTGGACTATCTCCGCCTGTGTTAAAATTCCCTGTCACTCCCACATGCCTTTATCCAGTTCCTAGAACTCAAGGTGTAACCCTGTTAATTTAAATATCCACCTTTACCCAATTCCTGGGGCTTTGCAGGACCTTTTAGCAGAGAAATAGCCTTACACAGTAATATCCTTACTCTCTGTTATGGACAGTTAACAAGCAAGCAGAATACACATGCTAAGCATACAGTGCCATGCTCACCAATCCTGATTAAGGGAGGTGAACTTCCCCTGCTAGCAAGGCAAGGTCAGTCTTGTTTGGATTCTGGCTGCTGCACATCATGGTTGTGCAGAGGATTCTTGGCAGCTCTGATCTTAGGCTGTTTTGGAGGTGAGTTCTTCCAGGTATTTCATTCTACTTATTCTTTCTGTTCCTTCTTTCTGCAAGCCAAAAGGAAAGAAAAAGATCCCCAATTATTTTATTATGATGTTTAAGCTAATTTTATCATTTGGGGGCCTGACTCGTGATTTTTGAGCACTTACTGTTTGCAATATAATATAACCAGAGAAGAAGCCACACAAAATATAGCAGTCTGACTGTTTAGTAACACTCAGCACAGGTTTTCAAGAACATCTTTCAACAGCATAAGAGTGTTGAAAGTGTCTGTCCCAATATTCAAAGCCTTCCTGGTTGGCCCTGGCTCTTTGAGAAACTTGTGTGTCCTTAAGAACATTAGCATGGCCATACTGGGTCAGACCAAAGGTCCATCTAGCCCAGTATCCTGCCTTCAAACAGTGGCCAATGCCAGGTGCTTCAGAGGGAATGAAAAGAACAGGTAACCATCAAGTGATTATCTGTGAGCATGGTAGCTATGTTCCACAGACACAGTGAAATCACCAACCACTGGTGGGAGACTTGTGATTGTGGGACACCAGGAACTAGATCCGGTCTACAGAACTCACTTTCTCCAGAGATAAGAATGATCCTCAGACTTCCTATATTCATCAGGAAATGTAAAACTCATTCTTTTGACTTCTCTCTCCCTCTCACATAAACGCTAACAAAACCATAAGCTAATCAAGCAAATTCTTCTAAAGGCTGTCATGATCATGAGGGTTAGCCAGCAGCCTGGGAACTAAAGGGTTAACCTTACCTCTAAGCCAGGTAGAATCGGCCAATAGGAATGTAGGTAGGAATTTCAAACTGGGACAAAGGAATTTTTGGTTTTTCCCTCCTTTGTCCTGGGCAGTTTCTCTCCATCTACTGAGGGGGACAGACAGAATGTCTCCCTCCAAGAATAGACTCTTCACTCTTCTGTAAGTAGGGTAAAGTTTAGATAAATCCGTTAGGTTTTATTGTTTTATGGTTTGGGAAATGGGATCTGATGTCTGTGCATTTAAAAATGCTTTTTGCTCTAGTTTGTAACTAAGCTCCTGGCCTATGGTGGGTTTCTCCTCCATGAGTATATTACTTTGTTACTTTTCCATCTAGTCATTATGCTTGCAACAGGAATATTGTGGTGATAATAAAAGTTCTTTCTCTTTTCTTTTCTTAACCTGGCATTGGTTAATTTTTGTGTCCTGGTTTGTACTTTAGGGGTGAGATTTCCCAAGAGATCTCTCCCCATATTTTCTTATCAGTACTTGGGTGGTGGCAGCAGAGTTTTATCCCCAAAAATCTAGGTTGTTAAGATTTTGGGGGGGAAGTTTTTTACCAAAGTCTGGAAAGATAAGGTTTTGGGGTACTTTTGTGGGCCCCCACTTCTGCATTTATCGTGCCAGAGTGGGGAAGGAGGCTTGACACAGGCTTAGGGTGAAAAAAAAGAGAAAAGAGATATCCTTACTGTTATTTACATGTGCAAAATATTTGGGAGATGCTCAGACTAGTTCTAGGGGAATTTTGTGCCATTGCAGACACATAGGATTCATGTGTCCTGCAGAATTTTTTTCCCTGAAGGAAATACATTCTGCCAAAGGAGTGATGCAGTTCTGCCACCAAAGGCTGCTGTGGCACCAAAGCAGCCAGCAGTGAACACAGCAAGCTGTTCTGGTACCATAGTGGCCTTTGGTAGGCAAAAGTGGAACTACAGCACTTCTGGGACAGAATGTATTTTCCATGGGGGTGGGCAGGTGGAAATTCTGTGTGTGCATGTGGAGCCAGGTAAGGACAGAGTAAGGCATGTGGGCCTGTAAAGGGGTCACAAACTGGGGTTCAGCAGGGCTAGTGGGGGGACACACTGAGGTTCAGAAGGGCTAGTGGGGGGACAGACTGGGGCAAAGATTCTGGAGCTAATGGCAATGACAGTATTAAGTCAGGGACTCAATGGGAATGGGGGTTCAAGGCCACATGGGGATGGCAATGGGGATTGCAGAGATGCATAGGTATGTGGGGTGCAGGGAGAGGGCCTTAGTGAATAGGAGAGGCTTGGGTTCAGCCAGGGTCTGCATGGGGGATGCTTCCCAACTCCCTAATAATCCTACCTCTCCTTCCTCAAAAACCTGTTCCATATTTCTCCCACCCAGACCTAACAAACCTCCAGGTTCCTTCTCTCTCACATAGCTTCCCCAAGGCTTTGCACTGCCACTGACTTGCAGGAAATACAGTTCTGTACTGTAATTTAAATGAATTACTCAAAGTTCTGTATTAATATGCTGGGTAAGGAAACTATTTGCCAAAACAATTACCAGAATATGTTTTTTATCTGTATTGCTACAGACATACTAACAGTATTTTGAAATAAATTATCAAAATAATTGAAACTGGCTTGACTATATTGTGTTATTTTGACAAATAAAATATGCAACACTTTAAAATAATGTGCACAGAATTTTTAATTCTTTGGTGCAGAATTCCCCCGGAGTATCAGACACTACAGCAGCAATAGGCAAACTTTGTGGCCTGAGAGACACATCTGGATATGGAAATTGTATGGCGACTCAAGATGGGGCAGGAGGACTCATAGGGTGTGGCACTTGGCAGGGGAGGAGAGCTCAATATGGGATGTTACCAAGGTAGGGGAAGAGGGGACTCACGGGGTGTGATGCAGGGAGTAGTGGCTCTAGAGGGGCACTACCGGGGACTCCTAGGGAACCTGCTGGCAGTGGCATGACTGTACCAGGCACTGCCAAAGGCAGGTCACTTTAGCTGTGGCAGATGTGGCCCCTGGGAGGTTTTGAGGCTCTCTGAGGTGGAGCCATTGGAGACTGGGAGGAGACTGGGTGCCCTGCCATGTAGGGGGGACTGCCATGTAGGGGCAGGGTTCCAGTCCTGGAAACAGCATGGTGAAGTCACACCTGCACAGTGTGGCTCTGCATCCTGGAAGATGGCGCTCATCAAAGAATTGTGAGGAGTTCCAGGCAGGCACAGTGGGACAAGCTCCTTACCCCTAGTACCTGGTGGGAGCTAAAGAGCCAAATAAAAAGTTCTGATGAGCTGGACATGGCCTGCAAGCCAGAGTTTGCCCATTCCTGCACTACAGCAATGGGGGACGAACAAAATTCACTGCAGTGAATTTGGCCATCAACTTTTTTGTTTTTGTTGCTTCTTTTTCAGAGAGTCTACTTTTTTTAACTCAGAAGATAGAGGAACACAGTGGAAGAAGCAGTCTTGCATAAATCACAAATTGTTGCATAAATAGGGCACTCCATAGACAGCATCGCTGAGGCTCTGCTTTGTTATAAAGTCAGTAAGTGGAAATAAATACAAGCATATCTCCAAAGGCTAATGCACTCATATATGATTTCCACAGTGTAGTTACAAATAAATCGATCAGAGCTGAAATGAATGCCAAACTTTGTCCCTTTTCTGCATTTCTAATTGAATGTTTTGATTTTGTAATTGGTGATTCATCTTACTCTTATTTAAATAATGATGTGTTTGTGCACAATGCACTTCTTGATGCCACTGATTAGAATCCTGGCTTTAAAAAAGCCAGATTTAAAACTATCTGTCACAAGGATTAGGGCTGAATTAGTTATCGGCATCATCTAGGTATTGCCGGACAATAAAATCACTTTCAAGTACAGGATATCTCCACTGTATAATAGATGTAACACATATGCAATATCATATGGAAAATAATTTAACCTTCCCCACACATTGTTTTTTGGGGAAAAAAACAATTGCATACAATTACAATTACAATTAAAACATTACAATTAAAAGTAATGAAGGATGTAGATGCCTTGTGGCTGAAAAAGCTTCCTCTCTGCGTTTGTCCTTCACTAGAGAGTTCTTTTGTTTAAGCATAAGGAATGAGGAGCTCATTTATTTGCCACCTGGTGTAGAATTGTAGAAAAAAAACCATTTACTTGTTCAGTGCTCTATTGGTTTTGGCTGGATATGAGCAGACCTCAGAAAGGTTCTAGGGTCTGGGCTAAGTTTGGGTAGGAATAGGTGTCAACTCACAGGGCCATGGACGAACAGGATTATGGATTTGTTTCAACACAGAGTCCATTAGGGATAGTTTGTTTTATTAGTCTTATTACATCACTGCCACTACAGAGTTAATGTTGCTGAATTGTTGTTATACAGCTATTACAGAGTGCACATCAGCAAGCGCTACAGAGCAATGCATATAAGGCACCGGGAATGCTTACGTCCCTTCTACCGTGGGGAGTCCCATCCCTGGTCCTCGCTTCAAGGGCCGCGGTTGACATGGCTCCAGCTGGGGAAAATCCAGGGCACCCTCAGAGGTCTAGGTCCCTGGTGAAACTCACCAGGCACAGAACTTTCCACACTAGTGATATCACAGTTGTTTACCTGGTGTGCGCATACTGGCCCCACTCCACTCTTTGCATTTTCATGAGCTGAGACCAAGGTCAAACTTGTTTACTGCTTAGTAGTTTCCCAGCTCAATTGCATGGATTAAAGCTGAAAAGGGCCAGCTGGTGTTGGCGTTTGAAGGGTTCGAGGCTGTGTACTCCAAGGATGGAAACTTCCATCACGGTCCTCTGGGCTGCAGGCCCCACATATGGCTTTTTATATGACATTGGGCATGAGCCAAAAGTGTCCAAATCCGAAAGATCCCAGAGTTCCAGGGGGTTCAGATCCAGGTACAGGAGGAACCAAGTCGGGTGCTTTGGTTGGGGCTATCTCCAGATTTGGATACCTTTTTGATATCTGTCTGAACCACAGCATAGTAGTATGGGAACCTCTAATCTGGAAGTCTCAGGGGAAGAAGATTTCCAAGGCCTGAAGATTTTCAACCCAAACCATTTCCTGCTCTGAGGAAGAGGTTTCCCTTCAACTCCTCCCAGCAAGCTAGGCAGGCTCAGTGGAAATGGTGTGATAACCATTTCTATCTAGGAAGACTTTGAGCCACTGACTTCATCCTAGAGATGTTGCAGGGGGTGACAGTAGCAAATGCCTGGAGCCTTGATTGTTACAGTTTTCTTCTGCTTCCTCCAGAATCTCTCCATAGACTTTTCCCCAGTTTCCCAGAGGCTACTGCTATTGGTGCCTGGCCTTATCTAAAAATGGTCACCCCAACGGCAGCCCTCAATTAGGGGTACTAAGTCTCCTCAGTAGTGTCACTGCTGTGTAGTGTGGCTGATGTACTGTGGCATGCATCACAACCTGTTGCCAAAACCAATATCTAAAGGAGCAGTGCAGAGGGCCCCTGAGGCTGATGGCAGAAGGTGCTAGGTAGGGAGAGGAAGAATTCTGATCCTGCAGGGATGGTGTGGCGGTTATTCTGCATCTGGGAGTGTCGAGTGGGAGAGATTTAAGATTGGGAAGGGTATTTTAAAGCAGTTAAGAAAGGGTGGGGACAGTTCTTAGCTTGGGGACAGACAGGGAGGGGTGTACTGAGGAGTGTTCTCAAATAGTTGGGAATTGGGTTATGGGCAGCTGTGACGTCTGGGGATGTTCTGAGTTGGGAGAAGGATTGCTTGGGCAAGGGTTGAGAGCAGGAGGGAATGGAGTCAATTGGCAAGTGAGGCATGAGTCTTTAACAAAGTCTGAATGAGGCTGGTCCAGTGAGTTTTCTTGTGTATCCCTGAACAGGGCTGCTTTTCCTTGAGATGTAAGGAGGAGCTGGTAAACAGGATTTTACTTAGCTTTCCTATGCGTATGAAATTACACCCTAGCTTCCAGCCTGCACTTTGTTTTCAGAGCCATTAGAATAAAGTATTGGGACTTATTTACAATGTGCATTGGAGGATGTGTAAGGGACTGGTTTAGATTATGAACATTGGGCTAAGTTTTGACACCTCTCCTGGCCTCTTTCCTTAGAGTCTGGAGCTGTGAGTTTTTGTTCTAAGATCCTGTCATTAACAGCAAATGTTTGAGAAGTGCTAAATGTCATTGCTAAGGTGCTTCTTCAGGCTGAGCTGTGTGGGGAATGGCAGGATGCTAATTTAGGCCCATATTAAAAATGTTTGCTTAAACTACAAATATGGATTGTTTGTATGCAGTGCAGTACCCTCTGAGTTTTTGAATTGACAAGAGGGATAAATAAATTCCATACAAATGACTCAACATGAGCAGAAGTTGTGCTCCTACCCTTTGAAAGTGTTTTCTGGTCAATAAAACAAAAGATTGGCGATAGGATTCCAGGATTCTGGGCTAGCTCTTTCAATGGCATGGTAAGTGACTTACCCACAGTCTCAGATGCCTTAGGTTTACTTCTCATTAAAATGGGAATAGCACATATATATTATGCCTTTTGACTTGAAAATCAAAAGGTTCCTGATATGATAGATAACTACGGACTAAAGCTCATACAGTGCAAAGCAAATACCTGTATCACTTTATACAGGAATGGTTTTATAGGACATACAAAGCTATAACAAAGAGATTTTCAGATATTTCTGAAACTATACAATAATGAATCCCCTCCCCCCAAAATCCCTGCAATTAAATTAAAGGTTGATAAAAAAACTATTTACTTTTGAGCCAATGGGGAAACGGGCATTTGCATATAATACCTGATTGGCTCAGAGGTGAGACTTACCACTGAACTGCAGACAGTCATAATGTAACATTTGCATATATGATTTGATTGGGTAACATTGATTCTTGTCCAAGTACTGTATTTACTTCTGTGAAGGTAAACAATAGACACGTCATGATTTGTCACATGACGATGTGTAGCCAATAATGAGGAATTTTTTTCTTATCTATTACAATGTGTAATTATCTTGTAGGTGTAGAGGGTCAGACTTGGAAATATTCAACTTGACTGGTGTTAAAGTATCCCTTGAATGAGAATGGTGTAAAAGGCACAGAATGTTATCTTACAGGAATTCTGGGGGTGTAGAAGAAGCCTAACAGAACAATTTATACACCAGAAGACCATCCAGCCAATGATGAAAACAAACACGTTATCACCCACTGGAAGGTAATCAGGACTGCTGCTGCTTCAGTGAAGCCAAGAAGAGATTTTTATAGGAGGAAGGATTGAATTATGGTTGGGGCATGAGACTCAGGGGACGTGCATTCATTTTCCAGCTCTACTGCAGATATCTAAGGTCACTCTGGGCAAGTCACTTTATCTCTTTGTGCCTCATTTGCCAGTTTTCTGCTTGAATGTTCTGTCCTTTTTTCCATCTCTCTATCTTATTGAATTAGAATGTAAACTTTTCAGGGCAGGGAATATCTCTCACTAGGTGTTTGTAGACTATCTAGAGCAATGGGCCTAATGCTGGTTGAGGGGTACTGGGGTCCAAAGGATTGTGTAGTGCATAGGGCACTACACTGGGAGACAGGAGATCTGGGCTTAATTATGCAGACTTTCTGTGGAACTTTGGGCAAACTGTTTAGTCTACCTTGTGCCCCAGTTTCCCATCTGTAAAATGGGGATAAGGATTTCCCTACCTCATGGGAGTGTTGTGAAGTTAAAATCCATTAAAGATTGTGAGGTGGGCAGACACTGTCTGCATATGTTGACAGGCAACAGCTACTGCAATACAAATAATCAGAATAGGAGAACAGCATTTGAAAAGGGAGAGCTGTATTTGAACTGTTTTATATCCCACTTGGACTGATTATTGAATTAATCTTGCTGAATAGGAAGATTAGAGATCAGAGGCCAGTCCAAGCGGGAGGCAGTCTGTATCCAGTGAGAACCCAATTTGCCAATCATCTGGCTCTGGCAGGAACAGTTGCATCAACTGGCTTCAAGTGGAAAAATTGCCTTGCATAATGATGATTCACTTAATTAGAAGTTAGCTAGATGAATAATTAGCTTGGATAGTGACAGTCATAATTTTTCAGCCACTTTGTCCTTAGAGGATGAGGTGTAACAGTACATGCCAGACCGATATGCTCCGTTTTGAATAGGAACAGAGAGTACATGAGGGTGTGAGGCTTAAACTCCCTGTACATCTGCTACCTTACTCTTGATTGCAGGGAGGAAAAAAGTGAGAAATAGTTGTGTGAGAGAAGAAACAGGCTTAAGAGTGGGTCCCAGCATGTGAATGAAACATTTAGTTATATACTCCCCTCATTCTGTTACTCCTCCTCCATAGGAGGAGGAAAATCAGTGGCTATGCATCATCTTTTAGCTTGTGCTCACATACACAACATTCCCCCCCGTGCACGGGTCAGAATCAAGCACTTAATAGGTTTGCAGAGCAGATAAGTGGGTTGGAACAGGAAATAGCATAAAACAGAGTTTTCTGTGCATTCAGGCTACGTCTACACTCCGGAGCTATTTCAGGCTACCGGAAGTAGCCCAAAATAGTTATTCCATGTCTTTTGAGCAAGCCTGTTATTTTGAAATATAATGGGTTTGCCATTCCAACATCCCTGTAAACCTCGTTCCACAAGGAGTAAGGGACATTTCAGAATAGCGCTCTATTTTGAAATTTGGCCCTGTTTAGACAGTGCCACATTTTGAAATAAGCTATTTCTAAATTAACTTGAAATAAGCGACACAATTTGCGTAGCTCAACTTGCGTAGCTTATTTCAAGTTCCTCATGCAGGGTAGGCTCACCCTCAGTTAAACTTCATCCTTCAAAAACCAGTAAAAGTGTGCGTGCCACATAATTTCATGAGGCAAGAGAGAGGGAGATTGGGTGCCAGGCTGGAGGCTGTTCCATGCTTTCAGAGCAGGGATTCTATTTCGAATCATTCCACAACAACCTGAATTGTTGAACCTAACTGTAGAAAACTGCAGTTGCACAGATCCCTCAGGCTGATTCCTGATACCAAAGCCCTCCCCTTCTCCTCCTCAGTGGAATTACATCTGACTTAAATTAGGATGTGAAATGGGAGGGTGTCACACATTCCATCAGAGCAACATACAGAGCAAAACTCTCTTTTTATCTGTGTGTGTGTATGAGAGAAAGAGAGAGAAACACACAGGGCAATGACTTTAACGCAGTTACTTCAGATTGTCAGTGTTGAACATGAATCAGGATCTGGCCCCAAATGTAGTTTTTAGGCTTTGATCGGTCTGTGAGATTCTCCATCCTTGCATATTCTCTGAGATTCCCATTAAACTCCTAATTTAACACTCTTATGTCTCTCTGTTGAATTTCAGTTATAATTGACAGCACCATGTCCTCTAAAATGACCAAACTAGACACTGCTTCCTCAGAGAAATGGGAACAGAAGAAGCAGGTGGGTACATCCTGCAGGAATATGGGGTTCAGCGGGCAGATACTGGTTTGCACTAGTGAGCACCAGCCAGCCGGTAATTTGGGCTACCCCTAAACAGCAGTGTCAAGAAATGTGCTTAGTGACTGTTGAAAAGAGGCCAGAACTGAATGAATGTGAATTCTAAAATCTCCATTCTGTGCCAAGGAAGCTAGCAGGCAAGGCCCTAAGCTACTGTAAATTGACTTGTCTCTCATTGGAGGCATGTTGATTCCAGCTGAGGGGCCCATGGTTTACAAGCAGCACCAGGACTGGTGCTTTTCAGCCCTTCTTGCTGCGTGTCATATGTCAAACCCAAGGCTGACACAGCAAAACTTGTGTCTGACAATTGCTCTGCAAATTCAAAGGTGATGTCTGAAAGTCCAGAGGGCTTAAATCTATTCTAAATAGCCATTCCACTGCTCAGTGCTTTCTTTTGTTATGTTTTTCCACACAGAAAGAGCGAAGAAATGCTCAGTCTGACTTTGATTTTTGATTAAGGAAAACAACAAAGAACATGCATAAAGGCCCTGTTTCTCCACAGTCCTACACCAGTTTTATGTTACTGATGTGGAATAATATTGGCATAAAGCTGCATCTGAACTGAAAAACAAAATAGTAGTCATTTAACAAAAGCCCCCAAAGTAGCAGAGAGAGGCAGATTTTGAAGGTGCAATACGCAGTAAACAGAATGACGTCTCCTTTCAGTTTCTGAATTACCGTGTTTTAGCGCATATAACGCATGGGTTATACAAAGTTTTACAAACCCCGCAACCCCCCTGCGGTGTATACATGTACGCGGGGTATACAAGTTTATTTTTACTTGCCTGGGCGCGAGTGCGGCTCCCCTCCCGAAGGCTGGCCAGCTCGCCTGCTCTGCTCTCTCCGTTCTCCCCTCCCAGAGGAGGGTGGGTTGCGCCTGGCTGTGTGGAGCCTGGGCATGAGTGCGGCTCCCCTCCTGCAGGCCAGCCAGCTCGCCTGCGCTACACTCTCCGTTCCCCCCTCCCGGAGGCTGCGGCTGGTATGTGTAATTACCAGGTACCTTAAAGTACAGCCTGTCTCCAACTTACGAACCGGTTACGGACCAAGCAATTGGTCATAACTCAGTTTGTTTGTAAGTCAGACCCCATTGAGTTACACGCGACTGCGCTGTTCGTAAGCGCAGATCGCGTTCGTAACTTGGGGTCCGCCATTTACGACAGCTTTGGTCGTAACTGTGAACAGTCATAAGTCGATCGTTCGCATCTCGGGGACCGGCTGTAGAGTATATAACCCATGGGCTATACACGTGCGCAGGTTATCTAAGACTTTTTTTACACATTTAGGAAAAATCGCGGGTTATGCACGGGTGCAGGTTATACACAAGTGCGGGTTATATATGCTAATTTTTGGTAGTCACGCTAGACACAATCTAGACTATAAGACTTGAAACAGTCAGAACTAAGCATTCCATTCTTAAAGGGCAAGCAGTAAAAGAATCTTTAGATTTTGAGTCATCCTAATTTTATGTGTAAGCAGTTCAAAGACAGATTAGTAGAAGTTGTATCAGGACTCAAATTGCACGTAACTCTCCCTCATCCCCCAAAACACCAAGGTCTTCTCAGTGTATTCACCTACAGGACTTATTACATGGAAATGTGTAGGTGGACTAGATATTTGATTGTATTCAACTTTTCAATTTACCTAATTTAAAAAGACATGTACTAAAGCAGTCCAGGGATTCTGATTTTCTTCACTGAAGTGCTGCCATTTAAACTAGCTCAGTGCTGGACCTAAACCTTTGAAAAGCGAGCTAGATCAATCGCAGTTTTGGCTTTGCTTTTCAGACTGTCAGTGACTCTTTGCTGATGTGACTTTTCCTGTTTTGCCTCAGTGTAATGTCTTGAAGAAACCGAGTGACCTACCCTTCATCAGCACTGTCTGTCACTTGGTTTCCGCTAAATATACTTCCATCAAAAAGAGACACTCATGCTTCAAATTTATGCTTACTGGGACAGCGAAAAGAGGGAAGACCATCAATGAAGTTGTAATGGTCAGTGCACAACCAGTGCTGACGACCCTTGAGCCCCAGGGTGAGTAAACTGGGATAGAGAGTCAATGGGAAGGGAAAGTGGAACTCAAAATAAAACTTCCATGGGAAATTCTTCATGCAACCCAGATTGCCAGGCTCAGATCGTGTGCAGTTTCTCAGCAACTTCTCTGCCTAAAGCCAGCGGGAAAATTGGCCTCGGTCTCCACTGGTGATATGGCTGCTCTGAGAACAATGACATGTAAACATAAGCCAATGGATTCTTACTCACACTGAAAGAGAGTCAAGAAACTAACTCAGTGTGTCTCTTTGTAGCTGCAACAGGAAACTGTAAGGGTCTAGATTCAGCGCAGGAGAAGCCGCCTGTCCACTGTGAAACCATTGAGCAGGTAATAATTATCTATTGTTCTACTAGAAACTCCTTTTAGGGGTAGGCTATGATGTGTTCTAGGGGATCATAAACGTCATTGCACCCCTACTTCTGACAACAAAAATGACTACATGACTCCAGGAGGCAGGACTGAAGCCTGAGCATTGCTGCCCAGTGGTGTGGTTTAGGCATTGGCTTTTGTCCCAGACAGGGGGGCTCCAGCTTCACCTTCAAGCCCCAGCAAGTCTAATGCCAGCTCTGGTGACCCCATTAAAATGGGGTTGTGAGAAGTGTTTCTTGTAAGCTGTGCACTTGTGTGGCCTTTCAGGAGAGAGTCACATGTCGCTTCACTGACTAGCAGAGTGCCCGTGGCTGGGTTTGTGTTTCTACTGGTGGTGCACATTCACACATACCTTGGTGCACATAAAATTTATCCTGCACATGGATGGAAAAAATCCGCACATAGATGGAAAAGATTAGAGGGTACATTGGTTGTGACCCACTCTGGGGTCTTGACCTACTGTTTGAGAACTGCTGAGCTCTGTTAGCAAGAGTGAGTAGAGCTGTGGTGTCAGCTGAATGTTTTTCTGGAGTGTTGTGAATAGGGGTGGCCTCTTTTACATTCATGTATCTGATCAAACGATGGGCAGTTGTGGGTTTCACTAGAGAACCACAGGCAGCTCATACAGTTTCCATTCAAACACTGGAGGGAATGCTGGGGTAGTGGACAAATTTTCTGTTGGCTGCAAATTAGGAAAAGGCAGATAAAATAGGATGACTCCCACTGCATTTCACAGATGTTCTAAAACAACATTATGATGAAGTAACTACTGTATGGAAGATTAAGCCTCACAATAAGCAGAAGGGGATGTGCCTTCATCACTTGCAATCTACTCTATTTTGAGATGCGCTCTTAGGACAACACTTTGAAAAACAGGCTGAAGTTGTTCAGCACTTATGAAAATCACCCCACTTTCTTGGCTACCTCATTATGAGTTTAGGAGCCTGACTTTGGGCACCCAAGTCTGAAAGTTTTGCTCATAGATATACAGATATATTTAGAATAAAACAAACTTTCTTCTGACTATTTCATTTTCAGGTTGTTTCAGATGCAAAGAACCTCATGATGTCTTCCAAAGTGAAGGATGCAAATGACGCTATGGCCGGCACAATAATAGGGGTTGTAGGCCTGACCAAAGACACCATCCCAGCCAGTCTAGGGACCACCCAGTCAGCAGCAATTAATGGTACGGATACAGTCATCGGATGAAAAGTGTGTAGGGATTGCTAGAAAACAAGAATTCTGATTGACAACAAAATTCCAGGCTTTGACATTCGTTTTCATTCTACGGTGAAATGAAAATAAGGCCTTTCAAAAAATTGTATTAAAAAACTTGAGCAAGCCTCAGACCAGAATAGCCTGGAATCAGGGCACTCATCTAAGTTGGGGGTGACCAGGTTCAATTCCCTGATTTGGAGCAGGGAGCTGGACCTGGGGCTCTCCACATCCCAGTTAGTGCCCTAAGCCCTAAGCTAATGGCTGTGCCAGGATGGATTCTGTCCATTCCATCCTGGAGCTGAGAAACCTTGATGCAGAAAGTTTCATGCAAATCACCACAGTTCTGTGAATAGTCTTGGTTTCACTGTGCTGAAAAATTCCTGACCAGCTACAGTTCATATGGGCAGAAATGAATTTCAAGCAGTGCTGGAGATAGCTGATGAGCTCTCACATCCCTACCTCTACACAGCTGGTGAAATGGGCAAGGGCTTTTCTGGATCACACACAGGTTGAGAATTTCAATGAAGCCTAAGGGAGTTCACTATTCAGCTTCCACTGGTTTCCAGTAAGAGTTGAGTGGCTAATTCTCATAGGTCTCTTTGAAAATTCCAGTCCCAGTTTCAATATTTTGGCTTTAACTTTAAAAATAAAATGGGGGCCTCCCAGTGTTTCACTCTTTTAATTACCTGGGTCTTTCCTTCTATTGGGAAGTGGCCTCTTGCATTCATCAGAGCAAATCATGATCCACAGGATTCCCACTTGGACTCACTTTAAGCCATGAGCTACTCCTTCAGTTCTAGTCCTTGCTGTCATCCATTCACCTCCCTGTGGTGGAAAAGGAAGACAAATATCAGACTGACAGAAGAGAATGATTTTGAAATATGTCCCCAGCATCCTGTGAAGTGAGACTTGGCCACAGCTGTGACAACATACGTTAAGCTATGATGTGACATTTATTTTACTGAAGCTTGCTCGGTAAAGTGCACATATCTTGGAGCGCAAGATTCTAAGCCACTAAACTATGACTGGAGTGGAATGTGTTTGCACCCTTGATTGTCAACTTTGGCTGGCACTTGGGGAGGGGTGTTAATGCTTTCTGGATAGAGGAAATTTAAGTGTGTTTGTAGACAGGATGCTCTCAAATGTGTGGTCAATGAGTATGTTCCTTGACAAAGGTAAATGGTAGTAAATGGGGAGGAGACACTTCAAGAACCACTGACTTTTCTAGAAAAGCACTGGCTAGTTTCAGAGAGGAAAAGTGGTTAAACATCCTGGATCTGGATTGAATTTACACATCAGCCACACATTCCTGTGTGATCTCAGAATAGTCATTTCAGCTCTTTGTGCTTCAGTTCCCCATTTGTAAAAATGTGTCATAAACGTCTCTTGCACCCATTGTCTGTTTAGATTATAAATTCTAGACCGTCTGCTGCTACGTGTATGTGCTGTGCCTAGCACAAGGCCTGAGTCAGTTGGGGACGCCACACGTTGCCATGCCACAAATATCAGCAATAGTTGTTTATCCAGTTTCTCATTACAACAGTTCCATTACTAGATTGATGGCAAACAGTGGTAACAGCAGTGCAGTTGCCTAGGGGCCAGACTTTTAAAGGTATATAGGTACCTAAAGATGCAGATAAGGACCTAGTGAGATTTGTGAAATGCCCAGGTGACCTATGTTATATAGGAGGTCAGACTAGATGACCACAGTGGTCTTTTCCAACTTTATATTCTCTGGCTGTGTCCACATTGGCGCGATCTTGCTGCCTGTCTACACTGGCGGGGAGTTCTTACGCAAGAACACTGACGTTCTAATGTGTGAAATCAGTGCTTCTTGCGCAAGAACTATGATGCTCCCGCTCAGGAATAAGCCCTCTTGCGCAACTGTTCTTGTGCAAGAGGCCAGTGTAGACAGGCAACATGAATTTCTTGCGCAAGAAAGCCCGATGGCTAAAATGGCCATCAGAGCTTTCTTGCGCAAGAAAGCATCTACACTGGCACGGATGCTCTTGCGCAAAAGCACATCTCTTGCGCAAAGGCACATGCCAGTGTAGACGCTCTCTTGCACAAATACTCTAACGCAAAAACTCTTGTGTTAAAGAGTATTTGCGCAAAATCTTGCCAATGTAGACGTAGCCTATGAGTCAGGCTTTCAAATGACACTGTGAGGAAGCTGTGGTCCATTCTGACCCTAACACCTTTCATCTGCCACAATAACCTTATTCTCTTGTGTCTTTTGGTTAAATGTACAGCATTTGCAGAAGAACATGGAGTGGCTTCTGCTCAGCAGCAGCAAGTGTATGGCAATTACCTAGCGCATTTGGGCGCCGGGATGACCCAGTTCCAGCAATGTGCTTACCAGCATTTTCACAGCATGGCGAGGGGTGCCGGCCAAAGCATCTGGGAGGCTCTTCAAACCAGTTACCTGGTAGGAACAACGTTCTTCTTTTCCCTTCATCCTTATCCCAGGGATGGTCTGGGCTGGACCACAATGTAATTAATCTTCTTCTTTGAGTGGCATCTGCTTATTCCCACTCTTGGGGTGTCCCCAGTGCTTAATTTGTAATGAAAGCAGTGCTGCAATTATTTTAAATTTCATAACTGACACGGCAAGCTCAGAGGTGTTGGGGTGATGACCCGCCAAGCCAAAAGGTGGCATAGCTATGATCAGTGAAACCTTCCAATGCCATTGGAGCACCACATTACACCCTTCTCGCATGATTCCAAATGCTTGCGGGGTAAAGCCAGAAAAGTGATGCCGAGCATCAACTACAATAGTTCCTTCCAGCCATGGTGGCACATGGAACAGGAACCTCACCTGGTCCATGAACTCAGATTTGTCATAATGTATTGTTTCTAGGGCCTTCTTCACTAGAGTAGCCGTGTTAGTCTGAAACGTTAAAAACAATGAGTAGTCCAGTGGCACTAACTATATATGTATATATATATCTATCTTCATGGGCAAAATCCAGAATCACAGGACCAAACCATATAAGCCACAACATCAGAGGCTCATACAGCTGCACGTCCACTAATGAGATCTATGCCATCAAGTGCCAGCAATGCCCCTCTGCCATGTATTTTGGCCAAACTGGACACTCTCTGTGACAAAGAATAAATGGACACAAATCAGATATTATAAATCATAACACATATTGAACCTCCCTAGTCCGGTACCCTCAGGACCTGAGCAGTCCCGAACAAGGGAATTTGCTGGACCGGGGAGGTCAGGCATCCGGGCTCTCTCAGGGCTCCCCTCCTGGCCACTGCCCTGTCTGGCTCACCTGCTTGGTTCTTCTGCCCCCAGCCTGCTCACAGGGCTCTGCTCCCTGTGTCCAGCCCCGCGCAGTGCAGCAGCTGCTCCCAGCATTCCCCAGCCCCGCAAAGAGCAACAGCTGCTCCTGGGGTTCCCTGGCCCTGCGCGGGCAACACCTGCTCCCAGGTTTCCTTGGCCCCGGCACTGCACAGGCTGCAGAGGTTCCCTGCCCCCAGTCACCTGGCCCCACGCAAGGCAGAAGCCACTCCTGGGGCTCCCTGCCCCCATCTTCCAAGGGGCAGCAGTCTCTCCCGGGGCTCTCTACGCCCAGGTCATTGGCCCTGAGGACTGCTGCCTGCCAGACCAGGTCCATTCCCAGCTTCTCTCAACCTCTGCGGCCAGGGCTTTCTGGTCTAGCACCGTCTGTGGTCCTGCCGAACCACAGAGTCCCAGACAAGAGAGGTTCAACCTGTACTCAGAAACCTCTACGGAACAGTTTAACCTGCCTGCGCACTCATTAATGGATTTTAAAGTAGCCGTTCTTCTACAAAGGAATTTCATATGCCAATTATAGAGAGGGAGCGCAGAACTGACCTTAAAATGCAAATTGGACACTGTTTCCCATGGCTTGAATAAAGACTTGAACTGGATGGCCCATTATAAAACCTGCTTTCCTTACATTGAACGCCCAACTGACATCAAAAGCGAAGTATGGGACACTTCCAGCCCACTCAGTTAGCCTCATTAGCACAGGCACTACAATTGACAGGTACTTCCCCCTTTCTTTTTCTGTTATAAATTGTGAGGGTCCCACCTTTTTTTCTCCACTAAAGCTCATCTGAAGAAGTGGGTTGTGCCCATGAAAGCTCATGATACTATATATATATATATATTTGTTAGACTCTAAGGGTGTGTCTAAACTACACCCCTCTGCCGACAGAGGGATGTAGATTAGGTACATCGCTATTGCAAATGAAGCGGGGATTTAAATATCCCGCGCTTCATTTGAATAGAAACGGCCGCCGCTTTTTGCCGATGCTGCACTTTGCCGGCAAAAAGCAGCTGTCTAGACGGGGATCAGTCGACAAGGAAAGCCTTTTCCGACCGATCCCTTATGCCTCATGCAACGAGGTTTACAGAATCGGTCGGAAAAGCTTTCCTTGTCGACCGATCCCTGTCTAGACTGCCGCTTTTTTCCGGCAAAGTGCCGCGTCGGCAAAAAGCGGTGGCCATTTCTATTCAAATGAAGCGCGGGATATTTAAATCCCCGCTTCATTTGCAATAGCAATGTGCCTAATCTACATCCCTCTGTTGGCAGAGGGGTGTAGTTTAGACACACCCTAAGATGCCACAGGACTATTTGTTCTTCGTTAGAAGTAGGATTAGTTAGCTTCTTCAGTTAGATAGTTGTTTTAATTATCTTTAACACATATGGCAGTTTCACTATTTTTTGTCCAAGTCGGCTTTTTCCTTCAGCAGCCCAGTCCTTAAGAGCGTCAAAGATTGCAAGCCTTCTTATTTATGTTGGCCCCTTCCAGAGAGTATACAGCAGTGATATTCAGACTGAGGCTCACAAGCTGCAAGTAGCTCCTTAATGTGTCTTCTCTGGCTCTTGGCAGCACATGATATTGACACACTGTGATTTAATTAATAACTAATCTAAGTTATTTATCAAAAAGGAGGTTGTTATTATGTTGTTAACCAATTAAGTTATCAACTTGCAATACATTATTCATTTATTTACTAGGTGAATAATAAATAATGTATAAAAATAGGGCTGTTGATTAATCATGCTTAATCACAGCTTGAATGGCACGATTAAACAATAACAGAATACCAGTTGAAATATATTAAATATTTGTGATGTTCTACATTTTCAAATATATTTATTTCAATTATAACATAGAATACAAAGTGTACAGTGCTCTTTTTGTATTATTCTTTATGTTGGCAATGTTTGCACTGTAAAAACAATAAAAGAAATAGTCTATTTTAGTTCACCTCATACAAATACTGTAGTGCAATCTCTTTATCATGAAAATGCTGTTTTACCTGCATTCTGCCAGTGATGAGGTATGGTGCATGCTTTCAGAAATCTTAAAAGAGCAGATGCAGAAGCTAGAGAACCCAACTCACCAAAAAAGAAAATCAGCTGTCTGCCGGTGTCATCTAACTCAGATGATGAAAATAAACATGTGTTGACCCTTTCTGCTTTGGATAGTTATTGAGCAGAATGCATCATCAGCATGGACACACATGTCCTCTGAAATGGTGGTTGAAGCATGAAAGGTCATATGAATCTTTAGCACATGTGGAATGAAAATATCTGATGACGCTGGCTACAGTCGTTCCATGCAAACACCGGTTCTTGCTTTCAGGTGATATTGTAAAAAAGAAGTGGGCAACATTATTTCCAGTAAGTTCAACTTTCATGATTAAGAGATTTCAATATGGCTCCTGGAATGGGAGAAATGAAAACATACTATTTAATTTGTTTTTACAATGCAAATGTTAGCAATAAAAATAAATATAGTGAGCACTGTACCTTTTGTATTCTGTGTTGTAACTGAAATATCTGAAAATCTTTTTAATTGCAATTAATTTTAATTGGTTGACAGCCCCCAAAACACAAATATAGTAATACTAGAAGAGTTACCTCGTGGTGCTTGGGTCCTTAACTCAAATATTTTTTTTTCTTCATTTATATCATTGCTCTGAGGTGGGGCTGGGGCTGAGGGGTTCACTATGCAGGCTGCCTTGGGGAGAGAGGACTACCCCAACCCCCTCTCCCACAGCAGGTTGGGACCAGGTGAGAAGCGCCCATGGCCACCACAGCAGGAGTGGGCACAAATAGAAGAGGGGTTCATGTCCCCCTGCTGGGGGACCACACACAGACAAACAGACACTTAAACAGACAAACTCTGAAATATAGAGTAGTTAGCTGCCCCTTTCTCGACCTCTGCCCCCTGCTGCCTCAAATGGGATTATAACTGTCCCAGTTCATATTTGTGGCTCGTTGTTGCTCCTTGTGGTCACTCCACAGTATCACTGTGCCTCCTCCCAGACCCTTCCCTTTTTATTTTATGAAAAACAATCAAATTCCAGGCATATCCCATTGTCCTGACCTTGCTTTAAGTTATGAGAAGAGGAAGCTACATGCCAAATTTGGTGGTCCTAGCTCTTACAGTTTAGGAGGAGTTCTTGAACAAACAAACTCATGGATGGATGAACATACAGACAGACAGATGCACACGCTCTCTAAAATATATAGTAGACAGTAACTGAAACAATAAATTTACACTATTGTGGCTTTTTTGGGTTGTGTTGATCACTAGTTTGGCTCCGGGACTACCGAGTATTACTGGTGTGTAATTTCAACAGATCAGGGGAACCAAATGATCAGGGTTCCCCAATGATCAGGGGAACCAAACCAAACAAGGCTGGACTGGCATCAGAAATCTCACAGAGAGCGGGAACAACGGTTCAGTACTGGGGAACAGTTTTAGGATCAAGTGTAGTTGTGGCTGTCTCCCATTTCAAGAGACACTTTTAAAAATTGCACCTTCACAATATTAATTTCCTCCTTGCAGGTGCTGAAATATTGCATCGTTGCCCTGATTCATACATTTACCCAGCCCCTGAAGACCATCTACCTCATCCTACTGATTAGCATAGAACACTTTCCAGTCAGCTTTCAGGACAAGATGCAACAAGTTTACCACACCACAGGAACGCTCCATTCTTCATGTTCCACTCTTGATTCCTTCCAAGACCTTTGTAGACAAATCCTCTCCCAAATATGGAAGAAAGTGACCAAGGAAGAGCGTGTGAAAGGTCTGCTGGAGTACGTGGTGTACAGTACACCTCTCTGTTGCTATGTGGCACCCTTCAGTGCTTTCAAAGGTAGAATATAAACAGACCCAACAGAAACAGCAAAATATGGATAAGAAGGTGCAAGAAAAACTGTGTGGACTGCAGAAGTTTAGAAGCTGCAGGTCAGGGCATGGAGGTAATTCATTTATAGAACCATCAAGCATTGTCACCTTTGTCAAATGAAAGCTTTGATCTTTGTGAACTTAACTCTGAGATTAGAGCTGAGTCTCCACATAGTTGAGGTAAATAAATCAATCTGGTTCTTTGGAAGTCCTGTTGTTCCTGAAATCTGCCTCCTGAAATTTATGGACTCATTTAAATATGGGCTGTGAGAGAAGAAACTAATCACAGGGTTGTGAGTTTAATCCTTGAGGGGGCCATTTAGGGATCTGGGGCAAATCTGTCAAGGTCCCTTCCAGTTCTATGAGATGGAAAGGGACCTGCAAAAACTCTGACCTTGAGTATGATTTTTGTTGGGTTACATGCATGGTAAACAGAATCAGTTTTAAACAGGGAAATTAATAGCAGATAGTGAACAGAACCTGCCATTGCAAATCCAGTAAATTCTTTTCGTTTCAGTCCTCCCCATTCCACCCCAGGAGCTGACAGGTCATAAAGGGCAACACTGTTATTTGCTCTAAAGATTCGTGCAGGACAGTAAGGAGGAATGGCTGAACAGGGAATTATGTTCTGTGGCTGGTGGGATAACAGGCTCAGTGGTGTACATATTCCCTCCCCACTGTAAATAAGCAGTAAGTGGGCTGACCAGAGTGAAGAATACATACATCTTCACTGTGGCCATGTCTACACTAGGAAGTTATTTTGAAATTACTAAATTCGACTTAATTCCCAATTTAACAAATTCGAACTAGCATGTCCACACTACAGGGAAGCCTCGAAATTAGTCCGAGGCAGGCTCCATCAATGTGGATGCGCTACCTCAGAATTACAGCCCCAGGAAGCACTGGGGAGTTATTAGTTTGAATTATTCTGGGGAGTAATTATTTTGAAATAGCGGCACCGGAGTGTCCACACTGCTGTTATTTCGAAATAACTATTTTGGAATTAACGTTACTCCTGATGAAAAGCCGGAGTACAGATTTTGAATTCCACAGCCCGTTATTTCAAAATAACGGGGTTGTTAGTGTGGATGCTCGGCTTATAAATTCGAACTGTGGGACTGCGGGGGGAGGGGCGGAGGGATTATTTTTAAATAAAGTCCTAGCACAGACGAGGGCTGTATATCCTGGGACATGTGCATAATACAGTTGTGATTCTCCACTGCCTTTCACCTTGTGTAGTCATTTACACCAATGCATAATGGTGTGAAATACTACCACATCAGACTGGTAGTGTGACCTATTCTACAATGTTGATGGCCAGGAGACATTCCTCCTAAAGAGGTGTGTGAGTTTGCTACAGCCTTTGAGCTACTGAACATGGCTTATTTAGCAAAGGTAACACAAGATCACATGGACAGAGGATAAAGAATCATCACTAGAGCTGGGTGATTTTTTTAAAGTTAACCATAAATGTATCAAAAATGCATTACCAGGACATACAAAGTATTTGCAAATTCCAGTAAAAAACAGGAGCAAGAAATTGTGAGAGTCAAAGCAGTTTGTTCCAATCATTTAAAAGTAAAAGATTTCAAGTTTTCATTGCAGATCATTTCTTTTTTGCCCACTTGGATATGAAACAATTTTTTGTTCATTTTCAAATGGTGTGTCTTTTCAAAATTTAGCTAAATTAAAAAAAAAGGGAGGAAAGGATAAAAAATACTCAAAATGTATGGGAAATGAAAAACTATAAAAATATCTTAGCATTAGATGAATTTTTTTCTATGATTTGAAACATTTTTTTTCAGTAGTTCGATTTTCATGAGGAAAAACTGAAGAAAAAAATCCATTTTGATTTGAACTGTTTTTAATTTTATTTTTGGATCTGTCCTTGAAATGAAAAATATATTATTTGCTCAGTCTTTGTCCACATGCAAATATTTCAGTGTTGCATGAGAGTGTCAAGTGGGAAAGGTGGCAGCTGAGGGGCAGTATCTCAGAATCTCAATCTAGTTGCCTATTTGGGGTACAGGTACATAAGGGAAGGTGAAAGCACTAATATAAGAAGACCACAAGGTGGGACATAATGTGGATTCAGCACTGGTTAAGGTACCAAAATTAAATCTAAAGAACAATTCACACTCCCCTGGCCATACTCTGACCCTTGGGGCTAAGGGGCCAGATGCCACCAATCCTACAGAGCCCAGCTAGCCATTGCCCTATTGAAGTCAAGAGAGGATGGGTGTGTGGGGAAACACCAGGCACAACAAGGGCCAGGTAAACATTTACTTTTATTGGTCTGAATGCTGCTTCGCCCTCTGCAGGAGTCTGGGTCATGACACACACAAATATCACGGTGCTAGTCAATGGATATTCTCAAGCTTGTCTTTGTAGCCACATGGGATACAAACATTTATTTTTAAATGGCAGCTAAGATTGACCTAATCACATGACTGGGCTCCAGGCATGCGGCTCTTGTGCCTCCATCTCACTCTGCTCATGCTCAGGGTGTGTCTGAAGCTTCCTGAGAGGGGTCCAAGGCCAAAGACCCCAGCAGAGCAAGCGCGCTCCCGTCCTCAGCACCTGCACAGTCTGCTCTGAGTAGCACCTCACACGGGCAGGGCTTGGATCGTGGGCAGGGCTGGGACAGAGCCACCAGTTTTTGTCCCAATTTAAGCCTGAGGGAGAACAATAAAGGGGAAAACAATAACCCCTAGATCCCTTTCTGCAGTACTTCTTCCTGACCTAGACAGTCACTTCCCATCCTGAAGGAACAATCCGTTTCACACATACAGAATGGGAAGCGACTGTTTAGGAAGGAGTACTACAGAAAGGGATCTAGGGATCATAGCGGACCACAAGCTAAACATGAATCAACAGTGTGACACTGCAGGGGGGAAAAAAAAAAAGAAAAAAAAAGCAAACGTGATCCTGGGATGCATTAACAGGTGTGTTGTGAGCAAGACACGAGAAGTCATTCTTCCGCTCGACTCTGTGCTGGTTAGGCCTCAGTTGGAGTATTGTGTCCAGTTCTGGGTGCCACATTTCAAGACAGATGTGGAGAAATTGGAGACGGTCCAGAGAAGTGCAACAAAATTGATTAAGGGTCTAGAAAACATGACTTATGAGGGAAGACTGAAAGAATCGGGCTTGTTTTGTTTAGAAAAGAAAAGACTGAGGGGGGACATGATAGCTGTTTTCAAGTATCTAAAAGGGAAGGAAGTGAGAAAAATTGTTCTCCTTGGCCTCTGATGATAGGGCAAGAAGCAATGGGCTTAAATTGCAACAAGGGAGGTTTAGGTTGGACATTAGGAAAAACTTCCTAACTGTCAGGGTGGTTAAACCCTGGAATAAATTGCCCAGGAAGGTTGTGGAATTTCCATCACTGGACATATTTAAGAGCAGGTAGGATAGAAATATATCAGGGATCATCTGGACGGTGCTTGGTCCTGCTGTGAGGGCAGGAGACTGGACTTGATGATCTCTCGAGGTCCCTTCCAGTTCTTGCATTCTATGATTCTGTGATTCTATAGGGGTGATAGAGGGATAAACTCTCTTTTCTCCCACTCACCCCTTTAAGGGAATATGTCCCATTTAAAAAAATGGGGGCTCAAAGAAGAGAGGGGAAAGCTATTCCAGTTGCACTAACCATGACAGTGCCCCAGTTCCCTGATGAAATAGTTCAGTATCTAAGGTATTTACATGGCTCTGATTGCCAAAGTATCCGAGCACGTCACAAAACTTCTATCAAGCTCGGAAGCCCTATTATCGCCTATGCACACTGGGGAACCGAGGCACTAAGATATTAAGTGACTTGCCCAAGGTCACACAGGAGGTCTCTGGTAGAGCACAGACATGAACCCAGGTCAAATCCTAGGCTAGTACTCTAAGCACTGGAGAAAACTACCAATCTTTGAGTGCCACTCTGTGGTATAGTGTGCCAGTTTTTATTTTGAAACTATGGCCAATGATGAAACAGGCACATTGCTCTCTGCAACCTTACCTCCAGACATGGCTTATATTTGGTTGGGTTTAATTTTTTCAATTTTTTAGTTTTTTCAGAACAAAAGTAGAAATTCTGTTTCAATTTCCTTCCTTTGTTTCCCTTTTCCCATTGAAAATGGCAATGAAAGTCAATGGCTTTTTAAGTCACATAGGTGCATCTGAAGATTTTATTTATCCTAACTAACAACTGTTGCAAGGCAGACAGTGGAATCAAAGTGAGTTCAGCTTGATGACAATAAACAACCAAAGTGGTTTAATTGGAATCACCTATGATGAAGAACTCACTCCTAAACTTTGCAGTCCCCAAAGGATTTCCATTCTCTTATTGGTCAGGGAAATGGAAGCCTTCTTTTCACTGGCTCCCTGAACTGTCAGTCCTGAGTATTTCACCATCCATCCCCCAAACAATGAAATCACCAGGTGTGTATAAAATCTTGCCAGATGCTAGGAGAAGTAAGGCAGTGTCTGGAGTTCTGAGAAAAGTCAGTGAGAATAAGGTTTTTAAGGCTGTTTTTGCTTCTACCTTTCTTTATTCTGGGCTTTGCAGTTATGAAATGGTTGGAATGTGACTGTGTTGTATTTATGGTGTTTAGAAGCTGAGAGTAGGACATGGGTTGTCAGGTGGAATCTGGGGACTTCATTGTTTGCTGACCTTAAGCCCCTTGAATGGTGAGAGACAGGATCACATTCTTTAGTCTGTTTTTACTACTAAATGGCTTTTTAGCTGCCTAACTACCTAGATGCTGTCTCCAATGGGCTTACAAAGTAGAACTCTTCCTATTCTAGTGTTCTATGATTCAAGCTGTAGTAGAACTGCAATGTTTGCTTTTAAAAAAAAAAAAAGGCAGTGGAAATGGACTCTAGCCACTAAAGAGCAAATACTCCTTGTAGTCCCACAAACAGGCTACTCGTTTCTTTCTAGTCTTAGGACGAGAACTCCCCTCTCAGTTGAGGGGCTGTAATTTTCTTAGGGACAGTTACCACTTGCAACTCAAGCCTCTCCTTTTGCCTTCCTTCAGATATATCTGACTAGGCCATGGCTGCTAATGGAAAAGACACAAATATCCCATCCCCAGAGCATGGGGAGGAGGAGCAACAGGTAGGTACTTGCTTGTTGATCACTACTGGTATAACATGCAAATACATGGTGGTTTTCTGATGGCACCCACTCTGTGCTTCAGTGACTAGTCTAAGACTTGCATCACTCTAGTGTCAGAAGCAGCTGCTAGGCTGAAGAGCTAGGAGGCCTTGCATGCCATCTTGCAAGCCTTTAAAGGTGGCTAACACATTCAAGGGTATAACCACTTCATCAAGCAATGGGTCTGCTCCAGACAGGCCCTTGCTTTCCTGACTTGATTGTTCTCTCCCTTGTCTCACTAGAATGTCCTGAAGAGGGTGGCCAATCTCCCTGTGGTCAGCACTGCCTGTGACCTGGCTGCCACTACCTATACCTCCACCAAGGAGAGCCATTCCTATGTGAAGTCTCTCTGTGACATGGCAGAGAAGGGAGTGACCTCCCTAACCAGTGTTGCAGCCAGCAGTGAACAGCCAGTTCCACTTCCACTTGAACCTCAGGGTGAGTAAAGTGTATATGCAGAGCTTTCTATGTGTGACAATCGCTTAACAGTGGAGTCTTAATCTCTAGCTCTAAAATGCTAGAGAGGCTACAGTATGTGTGACTGTAGCAATGATACAGCAGCCAATGGATACAAACACTGGCTAGCAGATGATGGGGTTTGCTTACATGAATTGCTGCTGCTGAACCTTAACTTACCTTCACAGCAGCCAGGAGGCAAAGATTAGTGCTCAGCTATTTCCATTTCAGGAGCAACACCCTTGCAAAGGGTGTCTAATTGCAGAGTGAGCTCTCTCAACAATGAGCTGCTCCAGCTAGCTTCATCAGCAGAAGTTGGTTCAATACCTCACTGATCTTGTATCTCTGGACCAACACAGCTGCTACAATAACACTGCAAATTGAGTTAAAATAGCTAGTTAGCTTCTTGTTGGGCTGTTGCCTGATGTGATGAGCAGTAGCCATTCTTGTTTTCATTGAGACCAGTTATTGAACTTCTTGCCACCAAGATTTTGTGAAAACCTCTTGATGCCCATCAGAGAGCTGAAATGGTGATCTGATCAAAAAGCTTCCAAGTTGTGAGACTCTAGGACTACTATATCCAGAACATACAAACCTCCCTCTTGATGAGGAAGCTTGACAAGTAATGCCTAGAATCTTTTGGTAAGAATGAATTCTGCAGTAAGCATAGAGAGGGGAAAAGGCTTTCGCATGCTAGCCATAACCATCATGCTTAAGTAACTGACTGGGAGGGAACTACTGGGGCTAGCTGTCAGGGATCCCTGTCTAGAAAGGCAACTCATAGCATGGAAGAGCTTATATGGGGAAGGCAGGGGAAATAAGATTCTTACCCCTTCCCCCCCCCAAAAAAAACCCTAGATTGAATGCAAGTATCAGTGTGCAGTGCCTGCTCCCCAAACCATTGCTGCCTGAACACACTGGTGTCTGCTTTGTTACAGATCTGAGTCAGGGTCTCTGGATATTGCAAAAGCAAGACTTAAGAATTAAAGGACATTATGTTGTCTCTCTTGACAGAGGCAACAGGAACAGAGTCTGCTTCTGAAGAGCCAGAGAAAGTGGAGGAGAATCTACCAACCCTTCAACAGACAGCTGAGAAGGTACCGTGCCACACAGTGACATGGCCAGGGCTTAGAAAAACAATAGGCTTATTCCTCCATCTGAGGAGTACTCCATGCTTAAACTGTGAACAGCTAGTGTTTGAGCAGTAGTCTGGTCTAGGGCTTGAGAGGAGATGCAGTTCTTCTGTGAAGGATGACTACCTGCTTAGTCAATCTTTGACTTCAATCCTGGGTTACTCTGATCTATTTCCATTAATTCCTAGCCAGTAATGTCTTGCTGGGTCCTTCTCTCCAGGCCATGTCTGATGCACAGGAGATGGTATCATCCAGACTGACAGATGTCAAGGAAAGCATGATCAGAGTGGTAGACCTGACCAAGGAAGCCATGCAGGATGGCATGAAGACCACCAGATCTGTGGTAGCAGAGGGCATGAGCACCATTGCAGACTCGAGAATGGGCCAGCTTGCCATAAGTGGGATGGAAGCCATGCTGGAGAAATCTGAAGAGCTCTTGGATCACTATCTTCCCATGACTGAGGATGAACTAGGTCAGAGCACAGATGATGGGGCAAATTTCTTTGAAAAACCAGGGTAACCCTCTCTCTCAGCCAAACTGAACTCTACGTTTCTCCTCAGTCTTGTAGCTCTCGCCTAATGCAGGCTGATCCTACAGCACTGTCATCTTAACCCTCATGCCTCAGCTTTGATTTGGTGGGCATGTGCCCAATTAAAATGACTTGAGTAGCAAATGGGGACAGGGTGGTACTGGAAGGACCTATGGGCATGAAAATGACTTCAATGAATAGTCTTTATCCAAGGATGCAAAAAAACAGGTTTGGTCCTATCTAGTAGGGTCCGCTGCAGCTTTTTGAAAAGCTGATGTTACTTCCATGGTTCTTAATAGGTGCTAGGAAGCTCCCTTGTGCCAGAGTTTGGAGTAGATCGGGCCAAAATTCCAGTATCCCTCGTGTTCCTTCCTTCTCCTCCTCCCCAAACCTCTAATCAGGGTGATCAACCTTTCCTTTCTTCCCTCTAGCGGAACTTGCGGAATCCGTGGAAGGGGCTGAAGTGTCTGCGGCACAACCACAAGCGCATCGCAGCTACTTTGTGCGTTTAGGTTCCCTGTCCACCAAACTCCGCCAGCGCGCCTACCGCTATTCCCTAGACAAGATGAGACACACCAGTCACAGCATCAGTGAGGCGCTTTCCCAGCTTCAACAAACCATGGGACTGGTAAGAACCTCTTGTAACTGAACTCCTAGTGTCTGTCTGCCTCAGGTGCCTGGGAAAATACAGAAAGTAGCTGGAATCAAAGCTACCATCTTCCCCCCTTCAGGACCAAACCATTCGCCAATATAGACCAGTGTGGAATGAGGCTTAGATGTCTGTCAGGCTATGTGAACTATGTAACTAGATGTACTCCTGCTGCATTGAGCATACCCATTTGAGGACTGAATAAACTTGCTGTTTAGAGCATGCAGAGTAACTGATGTGATCATGGCAAATGCTGACGTGTGGCATTTGACTCTACTTAACCCCTGTCTAGATTGAACATACCAAGCAAGGTGTGACACTACAGGACGTCCAGGAGAAGTTCCAGCACATGTGGCTCAACTGGAAGCAGCCAAAAGGCAGTGAGATCAGAGACTTGGCCAACCCAGAGGTATATACATGACTTGTTCCTGACCAGATGGGACAGGAACTAGCCAATAATCTGGGCCTTGGAGGGTTGTTGATCAGTTATCCAAAGAAACTTTGATCTTAAAGCTCCTCAATACTTGTTTATTCTCAGGTAAACAGGAATGAAAGTATTTCTTCACTTGAACTGCTTGGGCATAGCATTTCAGTCAATTTGCTTCCTCTTAGGGTCATGCTCACACTTTATTTAACCTCAGCACCATCTACAAACACATACTGGAGGCCATGAGTCTGCAATCAAGGAAACTAGCATTCATACAAAGCTCTATTCTGACCTAACTATTGCCCACCCCTGTGTTAGAGGCACTGTAATTTAACAGGGGTCCACTCCAGACTTTAGAAAGGGGTCAAGGGCTGCACTCCTCCATGATATTAATGGAGGAGATGCAGGGTCTGGAATGGAGGTTGGGTGCAGAAGGGGGCTTGGGGTAAGGGACTAGGGTGCAGGAGGGAGACTGGAGTCTGGGAGGGAGTTGGGATGAAGCAGGTGGTTGTGACCTAGTGCAGGGGTTTGGGATATGACCTTGGATAGGTGGGGATTGTGATCTGGGGTGCCAGATCTGGGAGGCGTATATAGGTGCAAGGTGGGGACAGAGGGTATGGGGGGGGGGAGAATGCAGAGTGGGGGCAGGAAAGGCTGTGGCCAAGAGACTTACTGGTCAGCTGCCAAACTAGCCTGCCTGCAGAGCTTAGTGATTGCCTGCCTGGCCATGTGCTTCATGAATAACTGAGGGGGTATGGTTCTTGGCTGCCTGTTACTCCAACAGGCAGCTCCCATTGGCTGGCTTCTGCCAAACTGGCCAATGGGAATGTGCTGGGGGCAGGGCATCTCCAGTTTTAAAATGGAGCCCTGCAGTAGCATTTCTGCAGGGCAAGCAGCAGTCTGACAACATTAGCTCCTTTAGATAAAGGTTCCTTTAAGTGCCTGTCCCTTAATCCCTGAAAGGCTGCTCAATTACAGCCTGTGGTCTTTCTATCAAAGACCTCCCTTGACTGGCTGCAACTTCTAGCATTCCAAAACCTCTGCAGGAGGTAGCAGCAAGTCTGATGCCTTTTGTGTGAGGAACATTAACATGAATGTCTTCTGTCTCCCCCACCAGATGGAGTCTGAGACTCTGGCCATGTCCCGCAGCATTCTCCAGCAACTGCAGGATGCCTGCCAGGTGCTAGTATTGAGCATTCAAGGGCTCCCTGCCAACCTTCAGGACAAGGTCCAACAGGTGTCTCGCAATGTGGGAGAGCTCCATGCTTCCTTCTCCACTGCCCGTTCCTTCCAGGATCTCTCCAGCAGCCTCCTGACCCAGAGCCAGGAGATGGTGACCAAGGCCCAGGAATATGTGGATGAGCTGATGGCATACGTGATGCAGGATACGCCTCTGTCTTGGATTGTGGGACCCTTTGCCCCATTGGGGAAGGGCTCTGCAGATTCCCTGGAACCACAAAATCAGGAAACTGAAGCTAAGGAGACAGAAGTTGTAGTGGCATCCGAGCCTAAGGAGGATCCTTGAGCTGGAAACCATTTCAACTTGGAAGCCTGAGGGCAGAGTTCCTCCCTATCCACCAATTCAGTCAGTCTCCTTTGCCTTCATGTGCACTAGCCATGTATGGCCTGCCGAGGCCATCTGCTAACTTCTGGCAGGGTGATCAGTCCTCCTGCTAGATAGCAATGAAGAATGTACTTCAGCTGGCTACCTGTTCTTGTGTCTCTTGGCTCACATGTCTAAATCTGAAGGAAGGCTTCTGACCAGGAATAGGAATAACTTAGACAAAAGAACCATACGAAGCCCGAGCAGCATAACCTAGCATGTTGTGGATGCTAGAATGTACATTTCTTATCTTTATACTGGTTTGTACTTACTCCCAGCCTGTCTTCAAAATAAAATGTCACTGCATTTGAATAGTGTTGTCTTCTCGTGTCCAAGTGACTTCCAGGTCTTTAGTGGGTGATATCTGGGCGCAGAACTAGTCCTGCTGTAGACATGCTCATTTTTCAGGAGCAGCAACTGCTGTTCGACTAAATGTCCGCCACACTAACGTCCCAGGCTTGTTTCATACCGATAACCAAATTGAGAACTTCAGAAATTAAGGCTCTAGATCAACTATGCCCCTTTAAACATGCAGTAGCTTTTTGCTAAAATTGGAACAAATTGTTAATATTACTTTCATTTCACGCATCTTAGAATGGCACTTGGCTTTTCAGGAAGCAGCCTGTTAAAATAGTATTTAGCTTACCTGTAGCTAGTCTGGATTGCTCCAGCATGCAGGTGGGTTTTATGTGGTTTTTTGGGGCAGGGGAGGGAGAAAGGAGAGGCAGTCTCAGACCAGGGTTGTCATGAGAGAGGCTTTTGGGCATAGGTGTCCCAGAATAGGGGCTAGAGCATGTGCCATCATATCAGAATCAGCTGGCTCATGAACACCACCTACACCTATCACTACCCCTTAACTATTCGAGCAGCATAGGTGGCTATATGAAAGTAAAGGTTGTACTGGGAATTTTACACCTCGTGCCCAGTGGCTACTCCTCTGAATACTCCATGTACTATGCAGCTTTTTCCACAACTGTGGCTTTTCACTCAGGAAAAATACAGTAACCATCTGGTGATGCAATCCACTAAAAAAAAGCTTTCCTCCCCAAAGGAAGGGGGCAGTTTAATTACAGAGGACGTGGCCTTCGTGTGGGGTTTTTTAAGGCTACTGAGACAGTGATCCACTCAGCAATCTAGGACTTCCCTGACCCACAACCACTCCCACAAAGGTGTGCCATCCTTTCAAATGCAAGAAACAAAAAATGGCGGGATTTTCCTCAACCCAAGTGATAGGGATCATGCAGTGCTGAGTAGAACTATAAACGCTCCTTCACAAGTGGGTGCCTGTAAGGGAACTTAAGGTTTATACTAACCCCCTCCCGCCCAGCCAAACTTGAGTGACAGATCCTAGGCTAGTCCCTTGTGAATCTCCTAAACCGCTCCTCTAGAGAGAATTGTTCCAGAATCCTAAAGTGCAAAGGCTGGCATGAGTGCATTCCTACACTAGAAAATCAGCTATATTGGCTCAGGGTGTCCCCCTCATACATGTGCTTTCTCTGGAACCCCCATGGCAGAGGCACATCCTGTTACAATATGATCTATTGGTAATAGACAGTTGGGTCCTGCTGGAAGGGCATAACAAGTGGGGCTCCACAGGGGTCTGTTTTGGGACCAGTTCTGTTCACGCTTAAGGATTTAGATATGGGCATAGAGGGTACGCTTATTAAGTTTGCAGATGATACCAAGCTTGGGGGGAGGGTTGCAACTGCTTTGGAGGATAGGGTCAATAAGAAATGGTCTGAGGTAAATAGGACGAAGTTTAGTAAGGACAAATGCAAAGTACTCCACTTAGGAAGGAACAATCCATTTCACAAATACAGAACAGTGTTAGCAAGGAGTACTGCAAAATGGGATCTAGGGGTCATAGTGGACAACAAGATAAACATGAGTCAACAGTGTGACTCTTGCCCCCCCCCCAAAAAAAAAAAAAGAGGCAAACCTGATTCTGGATTGCATTAACAGGAGTGTTGTGAGCAAGATAGGAGAAGACGTTTTCTGTTCTACTCCTGGCTGAGTAGGCCCCAGTGGTAGAATTGTCCAGTTCTGGGCACCGCATTTCAAGAAAGATGTGGAGAAATTGGCAAAGGTCAGAGAAGAGCAACAAAAATGATTAAATGTCTAGAAAACATGACCTATGAAGAAAGATTGAAAGAACTGGGTTTGTGTAGTTTAGGAAAGAGAAGACAGAAGGAACATGATAGCCGTTTTCAAGTATCTAAAAGGGTGTCACAAGGAGGAGGAAAATTGTTCTCCTTGGCCTCTGAGGATAGGACAAGAAGCAATGGGCTTAAATTGCAACAAGGAGGTTTAGTTTAGACATTAGAAAAACTTTCCTAACCGTCAGGGTGGTTAAACACTGGAATAAATTGCCTAGGGAGCTTGTGGAATCTGCATCACTGGAGATATTTAAGAACAGGTTGGTTAGACATCCAACAGGGATGATCTAGGCAGTGTTTGGTCCTGCCATGAGGGCAGAGGACTGGACTTGATGACCTGTTGAGGTCCCTTCCGATTCTGTGATGACTATCAGCATCTCCTGCCGCTGGTGGCCTCCCGGTCACTCTTCTCCATTCCTCCCAGTTAGGGTAGCCAGGTGTATGGTGGTTTCAACCAGAGTATCTGATCAAAAGGAACCCTGGGAGCTCCAGTCTGCACCACTGAGCAGGCAGTTAAAAATCCAGTTGGTGGCACAGGAGGTTTCTGGGCTCAAGCCAGACTCCTTTACTAGCCTGGCTCTGCATGATTCCTGGCAGCAGCCACCAGGTCCCTGTGGGCTCCATGTGGTGTCAGCTGCCATTGGACAGGACCTGGGACCAATGGGAGCTGCAGGGGCGGTGCCTGCAGGCACCAGGGCAGCACACAACCAACTTGCACCTAGGGATCACAGGAACTAGAGCAGCACCACCTCTGGTGAAGCCGCCCCCCAGACCTTGCAGGCCCCAGCCCTGATTCCTTCACCCTCTGCCCCCACAAGTACTCAAGCAATACCAGGTAAATCTGCCATTCATGTGACACTAGATTATGGAAAATCCTTTGAAATATAAAAGCAGCAAAAATAGCTGGGTAGGCAGCAGCCTGCTCCTGCAGAGAGCCTGACGTGGTAGCTTGGAAATGTGTGAACTGCCCTATTCAGCTTAACTCCATGCCAAGTGATGGTGAGAGACATGTCTAGGTTTTTAACTGTTTCACTGCTGATCAAAGTGAGGGAGGATTGTGGATCTGCATCATCTGCTGGGAGAGGCATCTCAGTTTCATTTTCACAGTGAGAGTGGATGGCACCAGGGAACTAGTCACACTCCCATGGCCACGCTCTGACCCTTGGAACTAAAGGGCCAGAAGCCACCAATCCCACAGACCCCCAGCTAGCCATTGCCGTATTGAAGTCAAGGAAGGATGGGTGAGAGGGCAAACAGCAAGGGCCAGGCAGGGGTTAAATAGTTACCTCCCTTGCTCTGGGTGCCAGCCCAGGCAGACATCACGGTTCTAGTCAATGGATAGTCTCGAGCTTTTCTTTGTAGCCACGTGGGATGCAAACATTTGTTTTTAAATGGCAGCTGAGATTGACCTAATCACGTGACTGGGCTCCAGGCATGCGGCTCTTGTGCCTCCATCTCACTCTGCTCATGCCCAGGCTGTGTCTGAAGCTTCCTGAGAGAGACCCAAGGCCAGAGACCCCCGCAGAGCAAGCGCGCTCCCGTCCTGAAGACCTGCACTATCTATCCAAGGCAGACGTGGGCAAAATGTGGCCTGTGGGTCGAATCTTGCCTGCCAAAGTGCCAGATCTGGTTCAGCGTGTTGGCAGGAACCTAAGGTAGTACCCTGCTTTTGCTGCATGCCACTCACAGCTGGGGTCAGGGCCGGCCTCAGCCATTCTGGCGCCCGGGCACCGGGCGCGTGGCCCTGCCCCCGGGCACAAGGCGCACGCACGGCCCCGCTCCGTGGGCCCACGGAGCACGCGTGGCCCTGCCCATTGCTTGGGCCGGCTCTGGCTGGGGTACAAGAGGGGGAGGAGAGGGTTTCTGGCCAATGTGAACTGCAAGATTGCGCTGAGGGTGGGAGCAGTATGCGAGCTCCCCTCCTCCCCTCTGCAGTGCTCATAGACGCACATGACTCCCGTAGCAAGGACGATAAAGCCGTTGCGGAGAGACTAAACGATTTCTTTGCTTCAGTCTTCACGGCTGAGGATGTTAGGGAGATTCCCAAACCTGCGCCGTCCTTTGTGGGTGACAAATCTGAGGAACTGTCCTGGATTGAAGAGTCATGAGAGGAGATTTTGGAACAAATAGAAAAACTTAATAGTAACAAATCACCGGGACCAGATGGCATTCACCCAAGGGTTCTGAAAGAACTCCAATGTGAAATTGCGGAACTATTAACTGTGGTTTGTAACCTATCCTTTAAATCAGCTTCTGTACCCAAGGACTGGAAGACAGCTAACATAACGCCAATATTTAAAAAGGGCTCTAGAGGCGACCCTGGCAATTACAGACCAGTAAGTCTAACGTCAGTACCGGGCAAATTAGTTGAAACAATCTCAAGAATAAAATTGTCAGCCACGTAGAAGGACATAATTTGTTGGGGGAAAGTCAACGTGGTTTCTGTAAAGGGAAATCATGTCTTACTGATCTAATAGAGTTCTTCGAAGGGGTTCACAAACATGCGGCCAAGGGGGATGCCTTGTAGATCTAGTATACTTAGATTTCCAGAAAGCCTTTGACAAGGTCCCTCACCAAAGGCTCTTGTGTAAATTAGGTTGTCATGGGATAAGAGGGAAGATCCTTTCATGGATTGAGAACTGGTTAAAAGACAGGAAACGAAGGGTAGGAATAAATGGTAACTTTTCAGAATGGAGAGGTGTAACTAGTGTTGTTCCCCAAGGGTCAGTCCTAGGACCAATCCTATTCAACTTATTCATAAACCATCTAGAGAAAGGGGTGAGCGGCGAGGTGGCAAAGTTTGCAGACGATACTAAACTGTTCAAGATAGTCAAGACCGAAGCAGACTGTGAAGAACTTCAAAAAGATCTCACCAAACTGAGTGAACGGGCAACAAAATGGCAAATGAAATGTAATGTGGATAAGTGTAAAGTAATGCACATTGGAAAAAATCACCTCAACTATACATACACTATGATGGGGGCTAATTTAGCTACAACTAATCAGGAAAGAGATCTTGGAGTTATCGTGGACAGTTCTCTGAAGACATCCACGCAGTGTGCAGCGGCAGCCAAAAAAAGCAAATAGGATGCTAGGTATTATTAAGAAAGGGATAGAAAATAAGACGAAGAATATCTTACGGCTCCTATATCAACTGCGTACAGACGTGGTCTCCTCACCTCAAAAAAAGATATTTTGGCATTAGAAAAGGTTCAGAGAAGGGCAACTAAAATGATTAGGGGTTTGGAACGGGTCCCATATGAGGAGAGGCTAAAGAGCCTGGGACTTTTCCGTTTAGAAAAGAGAAGACTGAGGGGGGATAGAATAGAGGTATATAAAATCAGGAGTGGTGTGGAGAGGGTGAATAAAGAAAAGTTATTTACTTGTTCCCATAATATAAGAACTAGAGGACACCAAATGAAATTAATGGGTAGCAGGTTTAAAACTAATAAAAGAAAGTTCTTTTCACACAGCACACAGTCAACCTGTGGAACTCCTTGCCAGAGGAGGCTATGAAGGCTAGGACTATAACAGAGTTAAAAAGAGCTAGATAAATTCATGGAGGTTAGGTCCATAAAAGGCTATTAGCTAGGAGTAAGGAATGGTGCCCTGGCCTCTGTTTGTCAAAGTCTGGAGAAGAATAGCAGGAGACAAATCGCTTGATCATTGTCTTCGGTCCACCCCCTCTGGGGCACCTGGCACTGGCCACTGTTGGCAGACAGGATACTGGGCTAGCTGGACCTTGGGTCTGAGCCGGTATGGCCATTCTTATGTAGGCAGCTGCTTTGACTGGCATGCAGGAACGTGCAAGGCAGGGAGCCTGCCAGAGGGTCCTGCAGGGCTGATGGTGAAAGCCAACCCTAGACAAGTGCAGCCCACCCAGAGCCTGTACCTGGCACCACAGCACCTCCCTCTCCACAAACCTTTGTTCCTACTCCTGTATCCCTGCCCCAGGTCTCAACCCACCTCTCTTAGCCCCGCTCCTGCACCCATACTCCCTCCTAGGTTCTGCACCCAAGTCCCCTGACCAAGATCATAACCCAAACCCCTACATCCCTGCCCCAGATCACAAGCCCTTCTTGATCTCTGCTTCCCCTCCTGTACCCCACTCTCTGCCCAATGAAAGGCAATGGCTTTTTAAGCCACACAGGCGCTTTTGAACATTTTATCCATCCTTACGAGCAACTGTTTCAAGACAGGCAGCGGAATCAAAGTGAGTTCAGCTGGGTGGCAGGAAAGGACCCCAGGGGGTTAATTGGAATCACCTATGGTGAAGAACTCAGTGCCAAACTTTGCCGTCCCCAAGGGATTAGCATTCTCTTAGTGGTCAGCGAGCTGGAAGCCTTCTTCTCACTGGCTCCCTGAACTGTCAATCCTGAGTGTTTCATCCCCTACACTCAAACCACGACATCACCAAGTGTGTATAAAGTTCTGGCAGATGGTAAGAAGAGTTAGGCAGTGTCTGGAGTAGTGAGAGAGGTTAGTTGGCTGGTGTAAGTCTTGGTTTTCATGTAGTTGGACTTGTGGGTAATAAGGGGTTTTTTTAATCAGCTTTCTTTTGTTTCTGTGATTCTTTGGCAAGGACTGGGCTGTTTTTTTTTACACTGCTAAGAAATGTTTGGAAGTGTGGTGTGTCCTGTGTTGAGTGTCTAAAAAGCTGCAAGTAGAATGAGTTGGGAAGCAGAGTCTGGGAAACGAATACTTGCTAACTGTGAGTGGCTTCTCTGCAGTGGGGACAGGATTGCATTAGACTTCTCTTTCATGCAGATAAAGGCCAACTGCTAACTTCAATTGTAACTACATAGCTGGTGCCTTCTATGGGCTTATAACAGTAGTTTCAATGACTGTGATGTGAGACACAACTCTCTTGCTTCCTTTCTCCTTCTCTTTAGCAGAACTGGTGTGTGTGTGTGTGTGTGTGTGGCTTTAAAAAAACAAGGGCTATGTCTCTGCCCACTAAAGAGCAAGTATTCCTCTAAAGCTGAGTGCCTTCTTAGTCTGCTGATGGGCCTGCCATTTCTCTTCAGTCTTGGGAGCAGAACACCTTTCCTGTCTTTAAGGTGCTGTAACTCTTGGAACAGTTATTGCTTGTGACTTAAGCCTCTCTCTGCCTTCTTTCAAGCATAGCTGACTAGACCATGGCTTCTAATGGAAAAGAGACAAATGTGGAATCCCCAGAGCATGGGGTGGAAGAGAAGCAGGTAGGTATCTTCTCTTAAGCATCACTGGCTCAACTTGCAAATACAACAGCAGGCTCCACCTGTGCATAGCTTGGCTTATTGGTTTTGTTTACTTGGGTGAAAATAGTGAGGAAACTGGATTGCCCTAATATCATAAGCAGTTCTTTGGTCTTTCACCTCACTGCTCAATCCTTTCATTTGGGGCTAACACGTCCAAGGGCATAACCACTTGACAAGCAATGGTTCAGCTCCAGGACAGGCCCTTGCCTGACTTCATTGTTCTCTCCCTTGCCTCACTAGAATGTCCTGAAGAGGGTGGCCAGTCTCCCTGTGGTCAGCACTGCCTGTGACCTGGCTGCCACGGCCTACACCTCCACCAAGGAGAGCCATCCCTATGTGAAGTCTCTCTGTGACATGGCAGAGAAGGGCGTGACCTCCCTAACCAGTGTTGCAGCCAGCAGTGAACAGCCAGCTCCACCTGCACTTGAGCCTCAGGGTGAGTAAAGTCTAGAACTGTCTGAAGTGGAGCTTTCTACTTGTGTATATGACCCAGTCTCTTGACGGTATGATCTCAAGATCAGAAGACCTGCAGCACTAGAGGCAGGTAGCAGTGGGGCTAATGTGACTGCAGGTGTCTCTAATGACTGGTACTGAACACGTCGTCCTATTCAGTACCTCCAGGTGGTGAAGATTCATGTTCAGCAATTGTTCGATGGGAACACAAATGTCCATCCTGACTCATTCCCTTCATGAGAACAGTTCATTGAACCTTTTGGAGCCAAAGTGTTGTAAAGCTCTGGGTGCCTGCCAGAGGGCTGGGTTGGAGATCAGATAGTGCTTGACTATGGAGTGAGACCGTTACACTCAGTCTTACAGCTTTGAAGACTATGTACAGGACGAGCATCCTTACCAAGGAAAACTCTAGCCTGGGGTAGAGGGAGGCAATCGCTGTGCATTGGGAAGACCCCGGGTAAATGGAGATTTGTTGCAAGTGTCAACGTGCGGCTTCCTCAACCCTAACGGTTGCTGCCTGAGCACGTGGCAGATGTGAGCCAGATTCTGCATTGCCGTAGCAAACTGACCATTAAGGAAACTACATCCCGGTGTCTCCTTCTACAGAAGCAACAGGAGCGGAGTCGGCGTCTGAAGTACCAGGCAAAGTGGAGGAGAATCTACCAACCCTTCAACAGACGGCTGAGAAGGTGACTCACCCCACACGGTGACATAGCCAGGTCTTTAGAAAAGCAATAATGCTCTGCTTCCTCCAGCAGAAGGCCATGCCACCACTCTTAGCATGAGGCGGCATCTAGTCTGGTGTAGGGCTTGACAGCAAGATGGAGGGTGAACCGATGCCCTCTCTGAAAATGGGACTGTCCTGGGTCTTCTGTTTTCCTCTCTCTCTCCATCAATAGTGGTGGATTTTCTTCCTGGCAGGATCCCTATTGACCAGCTGCCTGCGCACCAGGTCTGGGCGGGGGGGAGGGCATGAATCCAGTAGCTTTTATCGGCTGTGCGGTATGCAAGGTTGTTGGCAGGGCAAAGCTGTAGCAGGTGTAGCCAGGCTGCTTGTCCATCAGCTGAGCCCCTGCTGTGTGCCATCTCTTAGAGGCAGGGCCCTGCCATGCCATTTGACTTCTGGCTGAGCACTGCAAGGTGCAGCCTCTGGTGGAAGGGGGCAGGCAGCAGTCAGTTGTGTGACTCTGCTGCTCAACAGTTGGCCCTTCACATGCTTCCCCTTGTTGCTACCCTCCATCCCCACTGCTCCCCTCACATCCCTCTTTGGGATGTGCCCCACTGCTAGGGCTGGTTCTCTGCCCAGCCCTCTGGTCTGAGTGCTCAGCTTGCAAGTATGGTTGGCAGGTTCTTCCCTTGCCCCAGGGCCTCCCTGGAAAACCCTCTAGTTCAGAGTCCTGGCCAGGAGGAGCCAAGCCCTGTGGGCATCACTCTCACTACACTCCCGTAGGGAAGCTTTTGTCCGTCAGCCAGCTGTAGTGGGGTGGGAGGAAGTGATTTCCAGTCTGCTCGTGACCCAACCCCAGAGGTGCCACCCAGCCCTAGATGGGGCACAGCATCCTCTTCACCCACCTCCCCTCACCCTGGGTCCTGTCCCAAGGGAGTGTGGGGCTGTTCTGTCCTCTAGGTACTTGCCGCTGCCGAGCCTCCTCTCTGGCCAGGTTTGCTGAAGTCCCTGCAGTCTGGTTTTCTGGGCTCTGGTGCTCAACACCACCACCTCAGGGCTTAACGCCCTCCTGCCTGTGCTACAGCCTTTTTATCTGTGGGTCAGTGGCAGCTGGGTGAGGTCAGTGGCAGCTACACCTCCAGGTTGCTGCTGGCTCTTCAGTACGGTGCAGGCAAGAAGACGAGCTGCTTCGAGCTACAGCGTGGGCGGGGAGAGAGGATGAGTTCTGCCAGGATGCCGGCCAGGTCATCCCTTCCCTCCTCCTCAGGAACTGAATCTCTAGTCGCTTCCCTTCCCCCCTCCTAGAAGGTGGCGGCTGGTCACACTGGAGTGAATACTGAAGGATATCCTGAGGGCATAACCCTGTGCCCACCATGTATTGGCTTGGGAGGAATGGGTTGGTCCCTGGAGGCCAAGCCAGGAATGGAGGGTGGAGATGGCTGGGCAGGGAGGGTCTCATCATTTGGTCACCACCCACCACACCATGTGACAGATGCAGGGGAGTTTCACCTCTCCCTGTGTGAATCCCAAAGAGAAGGTTTTAAAAAATCCAAACTACATTTTTAACATGGACTCTGTAAACTGCATGTTTGAACCTCTGCACCTCCTAGGTCTCATGACTCGTTCCAGTGAGTTATCACAACTTTACCAGGTATCCATATGTCTGACTTATGGAGCGGAGCAGATGGTAATCCACTGCTTTGACTTCAATCCCTAGATCCATATGGGTTTTTACTGCTCTGAATTGCTGATCGTGCCTTCCTGGCTCTTTCCCTCTAGGCCATGTCTGACACACTGACAGATGTGAAGGAGAGCGTGATCAGCGTGGTGGACGTGACCAAGGAGGCCGTGCAGGATGGTATGAAGACCACCAGATCGGTGGTAGCAGAGGGCATGAGCACCGTTGGGGAATCGAGAATGGGCCAACTGGCCATAAGCGGGATGGAAGCCATGCTGGAGAAATCTGAAGCGCTCTTGGATCACTATCTTCCCATGACTGAGGATGAACTAGGTCAGAGCACAGGAATGATGGGGGGGCGGGCAAATTTCTTTGGCAAACCAGGGTAACCCTCCCTCTGGTCCAACCTCCTCTAGGCGTCTCAGTCTTGTGTCTGTCACCCACTGCAGACTTGTCCTACAGCAACTTCATATTGTAACCCTCAGCTTTGAGTTGGTGGGCATGTACCCAGTTAAAATGACTTGAGCAACAAGTGGGGACAAGGTGGTCCTGGAAGGGAACCATGTGCATGAGACAGATGGGGGAAGAATAGCCCTTATCCAAATGCTCAAAACCAGGCTTGGTGGTCTCTAGTGGGGTTAGTTATCGCTCCTTTTAAAGGCTGAGGTTACTTCCATGGTATTTGAAAGGTGCTAGGAAGCTCTGGTTCCAAGAGTTCGGGGTAGGCTTGAGCAGAAGTTGCACTAAACACTTGTGCTCCTTCCCCCAACATCTAATCTGAACAACCTTCCCTCTAGCGGAACTTTCGGAATCCGTGGAAGGGCTGAAGTGTTCATGCACAACCACAAGCGCATCGCAGCTACTTTGTGCGTTTAGGTTCCCTGTCCACCAAACTCCGCCAGCGCGCCTACCGCTATTCCCTAGACAAGATGAGACGCACCAGTCACCGCATCAGTGAAGCGCTTTCCCAGCTTGATCAAACCATGGGACTGGTAAGAACTCGCCAACCCCTTGAGGCCGAACCCTTCTGGCAAATACAGAAAGCGGCCGGTCTCTGATTCCCTTCCCTCTTCGTATGCTCCCTTAAGGCAGGGAACACTTGAACTCCTCCTTCTGGAGCAGGGCTCAATGAGGCTGTGTGCTATGACCAGATCGATTCTTGCTGCATTTGAGCATACCCATCTGAGGGCTGAAAAACGAATGTGCAAGTGACAAATGCTGATATGTGCTGTTGTAACTTAACTCCTCATCCAGATTGAACACCTCAAGCAAGGGGTGACATTACAAGATGTCCAGGAGAAGTTCCAGCACGTGTGGCTGAACTGGAACAGAAAGCAGGCAAAAGGCAGTGAGATCACAGACTTGCCAAACACAGAGGTAGGTGCTTGGCTTGCCCATCTGCCTAGAAGTTAGTTAGTTAGTATTCTGGTCCTGATGGCTATTGAGCAGCTATTCCTCCAAGGCAACTTGAGTGATCTCTAAGGCCTCTCTTTCAAGACTGACAATCCTGAGCAGAACAGGAAGACTTACTTGCTTAGCTCTCCTTAAGTTTGTCACATGAGCAAACTGTGCAAAAAGGTGTTTGGTCGCTTAGTTGCTCTCCTAGCTATGTGCATGCTTAGCTTCACCTCATTACAACCTGTAATCTAATATTGTGGCTCGTGTGAAAAGGGGCTTCCCAGACAGACCTCAACTTAGTTACATGGCTTATGGACTGTAGTGGTGGTCCACGAGCTCCTTCCTTTATCTAATGGAGCCAGAGTGCGCCTTCCCTTTCTTCTCCTGAAAGAAGGCATGCTGTAGCTAGGGGGGCTTTCCATCAAAGACCTTGCTGGTTACTGGCATGGCCAGCCCGACTGCAGGGGGTGGCAGTGAGTCTGATGCCTTTTGTGTGAGGAACATAACACACAGCTGCTTGTCTCCCCACCAGGTGGAGTCTGAGACTCTGGCCATGTCTCGCAGCATTTTCCAGCAGCTGCAGGATGCCTACTGGGTGCTAGTATCCAGCATTCAAGGTCTCCCCGCCAACCTTCAGGACAAGGTGCGACAGATGTCCCACAACATGGGAGAGCTCCATGCTTCCTTCTCCACTGCCAGCTCCTTCCAGGATCTCTCCAGCAGCCTCCTGACCCAGAGCCAGGAGATGGTGACCAAGGCCCAGGAATATGTGGATGAGCTGATGGCATACGTGATGCAGGATACGCCTCTGTCTTGGATTGTGGGACCCTTTGCCCCATTGGGGAAGGGCTCTGCAGATTCCCTGGAACCACAAAATCAGGAAACTGAAGCTAAGGAGACAGAAGTTGTAGTGGCATCCGAGCCTAAGGAGGATCCTTGAGCTGGAAACCATTTCAACTTGGAAGCCTGAGGGCAGAGTTCCTCCCTATCCACCAATTCAGTCAGTCTCCTTTGCCTTCATGTGCACTAGCCATGTATGGCCTGCCGAAGTAGGCCATCTGTAACTTCTGGCAGGGTGATCAGTCCTCCTGCTAGATAGCAATGAAGAATGTACTTCAGCTGGCTACCTGTTCTTGTGTCTCTTGGCTCACATGTCTAAATCTGAAGGAAGGCTTCTGACCAGGAATAGGAATAACTTAGACAAAAGAACCATACGAAGCCCGAGCAGCATAACCTAGCATGTTGTGGATGCTAGAATGTACATTTCTTATCTTTATACTGGTTTGTACTTACTCCCAGCCTGTCTTCAAAATAAAATGTCACTGCATTTGAATAGTGTTGTCTTCTCGTGTCCAAGTGACTTCCAGGTCTTTAGTGGGTGATATCTGGGCGCAGAACTAGTCCTGCTGTAGACATGCTCATTTTTCAGGAGCAGCAACTGCTGTTCGACTAAATGTCCGCCACACTAACGTCCCAGGCTTGTTTCATACCGATAACCAAATTGAGAACTTCAGAAATTAAGGCTCTAGATCAACTATGCCCCTTTAAACATGCAGTAGCTTTTGCTAAAATTGGAACAAATTGTTAATATTACTTTCATTTCACGCATCTTAGAATGGCACTTGGCTTTTCAGGAAGCAGCCTGTTAAAATAGTATTTAGCTTACCTGTAGCTAGTCTGGATTGCTCCAGCATGCAGGTGGGTTTTATGTGGTTTTTGGGGCAGGAGGGAGAAAGGAGAGGCAGTCTCAGACCAGGGTTGTCATGAGAGAGGCTTTGGGCATAGGTGTCCCAGAATAGGGCTAGAGCATGTGCCATCATATCAGAATCAGCTGGCTCATGAACACCACCTACACCTATCACTACCCCTTAACTATTCGAGCAGCATAGGTGGCTATATGAAAGTAAAGGTTGTACTGGGAATTTTACACCTCGTGCCCAGTGGCTACTCCTCTGAATACTCCATGTACTATGCAGCTTTTTCCACAACTGTGGCTTTTCACTCAGGAAAAATACAGTAACCATCTGGTGATGCAATCCACTAAAAAAAAGCTTTCCTCCCCAAAGGAAGGGGGCAGTTTAATTACAGAGGACGTGGCCTTCGTGTGGGGTTTTTTAAGGCTAGCAAGACAGTGATCCACTCAGCAATCTAGGACTTCCCTGACCCACAACCACTCCCACAAAGGTGTGCCATCCTTTCAAATGCAAGAAATAAAAAATGGCGGGATTTTCCTCAACCCAAGTGATAGGGATCATGCAGTGCTGAGTAGAACTATAAACGCTCCTTCACAAGTGGGTGCCTGTAAGGGAACTTAAGGTTTATACTAACCCCCCCTCCCGCCCAGCCAAACTTGAGTGACAGATCCTAGGCTAGTCCCTTGTGAATCTCCTAAACCGCTCCTCTAGAGAGAATTGTTCCAGAATCCTAAAGTGCAAAGGCTGGCATGAGTGCATTCCTACACTAGAAAATCAGCTATATTGGCTCAGGTGTCCCCTCATACATGTGCTTTCTCTGGAACCCCCATGGCAGAGGCACATCCTGTTACAATATGATCTATTGGTAATAGACAGTTGGGTCCTGCTGGAAGGGCATAACAAGTGGGGCTCCACAGGGGTCTGTTTTGGGACCAGTTCTGTTCACGCTTAAGGATTTAGATATGGGCATAGAGGGTACGCTTATTAAGTTTGCAGATGATACCAAGCTTGGGGGGAGGGTTGCAACTGCTTTGGAGGAGAGGGTCAATAAGAAATGGTCTGAGGTAAATAGGACGAAGTTCATTAAGGACAAATGCAAAGTACTCCACTTAGGAAGGAACAATCCATTTCACAAATAGTTTCTTCTGTTCTGTGTCTAGCAAGGAGTACTGCAAAATGGGATCTAGGGGTCATAGTGGACAACAAGATAAACATGAGTCAACAGTGTGACTCTTGCCCTCCTTTCCCCCAAAAAAAAAAAAAAAAAGAGGCAAACCTGATTCTGGATTGCATTAACAGGAGTGTTGTGAGCAAGATAGGAGAAGACGTTTTTCTGTTCTACTCCTGGCTGAGTAGGCCCCAGTGGTAGAATTGTCCAGTTCTGGGCACCGCATTTCAAGAAAGATGTGGAGAAATTGGCAAAGGTCCAGAGAAGAGCAACAAAAATGATTAAATGTCTAGAAAACATGACCTATGAAGAAAGATTGAAAGAACTGGGTTTGTGTAGTTTAGGAAAGAGAAGACAGAAGGAACATGATAGCCGTTTTCAAGTATCTAAAAGGGTGTCACAAGGAGGAGGGGAAAAATTGTTCTCCTTGGCCTCTGAGGATAGGACAAGAAGCAATGGGCTTAAATTGCAACAAGGGAGGTTTAGTTTAGACATTAGAAAAACTTTCCTAACCGTCAGGGTGGTTAAACACTGGAATAAATTGCCTAGGGAGCTTGTGGAATCTGCATCACTGGAGATATTTAAGAACAGGTTGGTTAGACATCCAACAGGGATGATCTAGGCAGTGTTTGGTCCTGCCATGAGGGCAGAGGACTGGACTTGATGACCTGTTGAGGTCCCTTCCGATTCTGTGATGACTATCAGCATCTCCTGCCCGCTGGTGGCCTCCCGGTCACTCTTCTCCATTCCTCCCAGTTAGGGTAGCCAGGTGTATGGTGGTTTCAACCAGAGTATCTGATCAAAAAAGGAACCCTGGGAGCTCCAGTCTGCACCACTGAGCAGGCAGTTAAAAATCCAGTTGGTGGCACAGGAGGTTTCTGGGCTCAAGCCAGACTCCTTTACTAGCCTGGCTCTGCATGATTCCTGGCAGCAGCCACCAGGTCCCTGTGGGCTCCATGTGGTGTCAGCTGCCATTGGACAGGACCTGGGACCAATGGGAGCTGCAGGGGCGGTGCCTGCAGGCACCAGGGCAGCACACAACCAACTTGCACCTAGGGATCACAGGAACTAGAGCAGCACCACCTCTGGTGAAGCCACCCCCCAGACCTTGCAGGCCCTAGCCCTGATTCCTTCACCCTCTGCCCCCACAAGTACTCAAGCAATACCAGGTAAATCTGCCATTCATGTGACACTAGATTATGGAAAATCCTTTGAAATATAAAAGCAGCAAAAATAGCTGGGTAGGCAGCAGCCTGCTCCTGCAGAGAGCCTGACGTGGTAGCTTGGAAATGTGTGAACTGCCCTATTCAGCTAAGGGGGGTAACTCCCATGCCAAGTGATGGTGAGAGACATGTCTAGGTTTTTAACTGTTTCACTGCTGATCAAAGTGAGGGAGGATTGTGGATCTGCATCATCTGCTGGGAGAGGCATCTCAGTTTCATTTTCACAGTGAGAGTGGATGGCACCAGGGAACTAGTCACACTCCCATGGCCACGCTCTGACCCTTGGAACTAAAGGGCCAGAAGCCACCAATCCCACAGACCCCCAGCTAGCCATTGCCGTATTGAAGTCAAGGAAGGATGGGTGAGAGGGCAAACAGCAAGGGCCAGGCAGGGGTTAAATAGTTACCTCCCTTGCTCTGGGTGCCAGCCCAGGCAGACATCACAGTTCTAGTCAATGGATAGTCTCGAGCTTTTCTTTGTAGCCACGTGGGATGCAAACATTTGTTTTTAAATGGCAGCTGAGATTGACCTAATCACGTGACTGGGCTCCAGGCATGCGGCTCTTGTGCCTCCATCTCACTCTGCTCATGCCCAGGCTGTGTCTGAAGCTTCCTGAGAGACCCAAGGCCAGAGACCCCCGCAGAGCAAGCGCGCTCCCGTCCTGAAGACCTGCACTATCTATCCAAGGCAGACGTGGGCAAAATGTGGCCTGTGGGTCGAATCTTGCCTGCCAAAGTGCCAGATCTGGTTCAGCGTGTTGGCAGGAACCTAAGGTAGTACCCTGCTTTTGCTGCATGCCACTCACAGCTGGGGTCAGGGCCGGCCTCAGCCATTCTGGCGCCCGGGCACCGGCGTGGCCCTGCCCCCGGGCACAAGGCGCACGCACGGCCCGCTCCGTGGGCCCACGGAGCATGCGTGGCCCTGCCCATTGCTTGGGCCGGCTCTGGCTGGGGTACAAGAGGGGGAGGAGAGGGTTTCTGGCCAATGTGAACTGCAAGATTGCGCTGAGGGTGGGAGCAGTATGCGAGCTCCCCTCTGCAGTGCTCATAGACGCACATGACTCCCGTAGCAAGGACGATAAAGCCGTTGCGGAGAGACTAAACGATTTCTTTGCTTCAGTCTTCACGGCTGAGGATGTTAGGGAGATTCCCAAACCTGCGCCGTCCTTTGTGGGTGACAAATCTGAGGAACTGTCCTGGATTGAAGAGTCATGAGAGGAGATTTTGGAACAAATAGAAAAACTTAATAGTAACAAATCACCGGGACCAGATGGCATTCACCCAAGGGTTCTGAAAGAACTCCAATGTGAAATTGCGGAACTATTAACTGTGGTTTGTAACCTATCCTTTAAATCAGCTTCTGTACCCAAGGACTGGAAGACAGCTAACATAACGCCAATATTTAAAAAGGGCTCTAGAGGCGACCCTGGCAATTACAGACCAGTAAGTCTAACGTCAGTACCGGGCAAATTAGTTGAAACAATCTCAAGAATAAAATTGTCAGCCACGTAGAAGGACATAATTTGTTGGGGGAAAGTCAACGTGGTTTCTGTAAAGGGAAATCATGTCTTACTGATCTAATAGAGTTCTTCGAAGGGGTTCACAAACATGCGGCCAAGGGGGATGCCTTGTAGATCTAGTATACTTAGATTTCCAGAAAGCCTTTGACAAGGTCCCTCACCAAAGGCTCTTGTGTAAATTAGGTTGTCATGGGATAAGAGGGAAGATCCTTTCATGGATTGAGAACTGGTTAAAAGACAGGAAACGAAGGGTAGGAATAAATGGTAACTTTTCAGAATGGAGAGGTGTAACTAGTGTTGTTCCCCAAGGGTCAGTCCTAGGACCAATCCTATTCAACTTATTCATAAACCATCTAGAGAAAGGGGTGAGCGGCGAGGTGGCAAAGTTTGCAGACGATACTAAACTGTTCAAGATAGTCAAGACCGAAGCAGACTGTGAAGAACTTCAAAAAGATCTCACCAAACTGAGTGAACGGGCAACAAAATGGCAAATGAAATGTAATGTGGATAAGTGTAAAGTAATGCACATTGGAAAAAATCACCTCAACTATACATACACTATGATGGGGGCTAATTTAGCTACAACTAATCAGGAAAGAGATCTTGGAGTTATCGTGGACAGTTCTCTGAAGACATCCACGCAGTGTGCAGCGGCAGCCAAAAAAAGCAAATAGGATGCTAGGTATTATTAAGAAAGGGATAGAAAATAAGACGAAGAATATCTTACGGCTCCTATATCAACTGGCAAGACAGACGTGGTCTCCTCACCTCAAAAAAGATATTTTGGCATTAGAAAAGGTTCAGAGAAGGGCAACTAAAATGATTAGGGTTTGGAACGGGTCCCATATGAGGAGAGGCTAAAGAGCCTGGGACTTTTCCGTTTAGAAAAGAGAAGACTGAGGGGGGATAGAATAGAGGTATATAAAATCAGGAGTGGTGTGGAGAGGGTGAATAAAGAAAAGTTATTTACTTGTTCCCATAATATAAGAACTAGAGGACACCAAATGAAATTAATGGGTAGCAGGTTTAAAACTAATAAAAGAAAGTTCTTTTCACACAGCACACAGTCAACCTGTGGAACTCCTTGCCAGAGGAGGCTATGAAGGCTAGGACTATAACAGAGTTAAAAAGAGCTAGATAAATTCATGGAGGTTAGGTCCATAAAAGGCTATTAGCTAGGGAGTAAGGAATGGTGCCCTGGCCTCTGTTTGTCAAAGTCTGGAGAAGAATAGCAGGAGACAAATCGCTTGATCATTGTCTTCGGTCCACCCCCTCTGGGGCACCTGGCACTGGCCACTGTTGGCAGACAGGATACTGGGCTAGCTGGACCTTGGGTCTGAGCCGGTATGGCCATTCTTATGTAGGCAGCTGCTTTGACTGGCATGCAGGAACGTGCAAGGCAGGGAGCCTGCCAGAGGGTCCTGCAGGGCTGATGGTGAAAGCCAACCCTAGACAAGTGCAGCCCACCCAGAGCCTGTACCTGGCACCACAGCACCTCCCTCTCCACAAACCTTTGTTCCTACTCCTGTATCCCTGCCCCAGGTCTCAACCCACCTCTCTTAGCCCCGCTCCTGCACCCATACTCCCTCCTAGGTTCTGCACCCAAGTCCCCTGACCAAGATCATAACCCAAACCCCTACATCCCTGCCCCAGATCACAAGCCCTTCTTGATCTCTGCTTCCTCCTGTACCCCACTCTCTGCCCAATGAAAGGCAATGGCTTTTTAAGCCACACAGGCGCTTTTGAACATTTTATCCATCCTTACGAGCAACTGTTTCAAGACAGGCAGCGGAATCAAAGTGAGTTCAGCTGGGTGGCAGGAAAGGACCCCAGGGGGTTAATTGGAATCACCTATGGTGAAGAACTCAGTGCCAAACTTTGCCGTCCCCAAGGGATTAGCATTCTCTTAGTGGTCAGCGAGCTGGAAGCCTTCTTCTCACTGGCTCCCTGAACTGTCAATCCTGAGTGTTTCATCCCCTACACTCAAACCACGACATCACCAAGTGTGTATAAAGTTCTGGCAGATGGTAAGAAGAGTTAGGCAGTGTCTGGAGTAGTGAGAGAGGTTAGTTGGCTGGTGTAAGTCTTGGTTTTCATGTAGTTGGACTTGTGGGTAATAAGGGGTTTTTTTAATCAGCTTTCTTTTGTTTCTGTGATTCTTTGGCAAGGACTGGGCTGTTTTTTTTTACACTGCTAAGAAATGTTTGGAGGTGTGGTGTGTTGAGTGTTTAAAAAGCTGCAAGTAGAATGAGTTGGGAAGCAGAGTCTGGGAAACGAATACTTGCTAACTGTGAGTGGCTTCTCTGCAGTGGGGACAGGATTGCATTAGACTTCTCTTTCATGCAGATAAAGGCCAACTGCTAACTTCAATTGTAACTACATAGCTGGTGCCTTCTATGGGCTTATAACAGTAGTTTCAATGACTGTGATGTGAGACACAACTCTCTTGCTTCCTTTCTCCTTCTCTTTAGCAGAACTGAAATGTGGTGTGTGTGTGTGTGTGTGCTTTAAAAAAACAAGGGCTATGTCTCTGCCCACTAAAGAGCAAGTATTCCTCTAAAGCTGAGTGCCTTCTTAGTCTGCTGATGGGCCTGCCATTTCTCTTCAGTCTTGGGAGCAGAACACCTTTCCTGTCTTTAAGGTGCTGTAACTCTTGGAACAGTTATTGCTTGTGACTTAAGCCTCTCTCTGCCTTCTTTCAAGCATAGCTGACTAGACCATGGCTTCTAATGGAAAAGAGACAAATGTGGAATCCCCAGAGCATGGGGTGGAAGAGAAGCAGGTAGGTATCTTCTCTTAAGCATCACTGGCTCAACTTGCAAATACAACAGCAGGCTCCACCTGTGCATAGCTTGGCTTATTGGTTTTGTTTACTTGGGTGAAAATAGTGAGGAAACTGGATTGCCCTAATATCATAAGCAGTTCTTTGGTCTTTCACCTCACTGCTCAATCCTTTCATTTGGGGGCTAACACGTCCAAGGGCATAACCACTTGACAAGCAATGGTTCAGCTCCAGGACAGGCCCTTGCTTCCCTGACTTCATTGTTCTCTCCCTTGCCTCACTAGAATGTCCTGAAGAGGGTGGCCAGTCTCCCCTGTGGTCAGCACTGCCTGTGACCTGGCTGCCACGGCCTACACCTCCACCAAGGAGAGCCATCCCTATGTGAAGTCTCTCTGTGACATGGCAGAGAAGGGCGTGACCTCCCTAACCACTGCTGGCTGCAACACTGAACAGCCAGCTCCACCTGCACTTGAGCCTCAGGGTGAGTAAAGTCTAGAACTGTCTGAAGTGGAGCTTTCTACTTGTGTATATGACCCAGTCTCTTGACGGTATGATCTCAAGATCAGAAGACCTGCAGCACTAGAGGCAGGTAGCAGTGGGGCTAATGTGACTGCAGGTGTCTCTAATGACTGGTACTGAACACGTCGTCCTATTCAGTACCGCCAGGTGGTGAAGATTCATGTTCAGCAATTGTTCGATGGGAACACAAATGTCCATCCTGACTCATTCCCTTCATGAGAACAGTTCATTGAACCTTTTGGAGCCAAAGTGTTGTAAAGCTCTGGGTGCCTGCCAGAGGGCTGGGTTGGAGATCAGATAGTGCTTGACTATGGAGTGAGACCGTTACACTCAGTCTTACAGCTTTGAAGACTATGTACAGGACGAGCATCCTTACCAAAGGAAAACTCTAGCCTGGGGTAGAGGGAGGCAATCGCTGTGCATTGGGAAGACCCCGGGTAAATGGAGATTTGTTGCAAGTGTCAACGTGCGGCTTCCTCAACCCTAACGGTTGCTGCCTGAGCACGTGGCAGATGTGAGCCAGATTCTGCATTGCCGTAGCAAAACTGACCATTAAGGAAACTACATCCCGGTGTCTCCTTCTACAGAAGCAACAGGAGCGGAGTCGGCGTCTGAAGTACCAGGCAAAGTGGAGGAGAATCTACCAACCCTTCAACAGACGGCTGAGAAGGTGACTCACCCCACACGGTGACATAGCCAGGTCTTTAGAAAAGCAATAATGCTCTGCTTCCTCCAGCAGAAGGCCATGCCACCACTCTTAGCATGAGGCGGCATCTAGTCTGGTGTAGGGCTTGACAGCAAGATGGAGGGTGAACCGATGCCCTCTCTGAAAATGGGACTGTCCTGGGTCTTCTGTTTTCCTCTCTCTCTCTCCATCAATAGTGGTGGATTTTCTTCCTGGCAGGATCCCTATTGACCAGCTGCCTGCGCACCAGGTCTGGGCGGGGGGGAGGGCATGAATCCAGTAGCTTTTATCGGCTGTGCGGTATGCAAGGTTGTTGGCAGGGCAAAGCTGTAGCAGGTGTAGCCAGGCTGCTTGTCCATCAGCTGAGCCCTGCTGTGTGCCATCTTAGAGGCAGGGCCCTGCCATGCCATTTGACTTCTGGCTGAGCACTGCAAGGTGCAGCCTCTGGTGGAAGGGGGCAGGCAGCAGTCAGTTGTGTGACTCTGCTGCTCAACAGTTGGCCCTTCACATGCTTCCCCTTGTTGCTACCCTCCATCCCCACTGCTCCCTCACATCCCTCTTTGGGATGTGCCCCACTGCTAGGGCTGGTTCTCTGCCCAGCCCTCTGGTCTGAGTGCTCAGCTTGCAAGTATGGTTGGCAGGTTCTTCCCTTGCCCCAGGGCCTCCCTGGAAAACCCTCTAGTTCAGAGTCCTGGCCAGGAGGAGCCAAGCCCTGTGGGCATCACTCTCACTACACTCCCGTAGGGAAGCTTTTGTCCGTCAGCCAGCTGTAGTGGGGTGGGAGGAAGTGATTTCCAGTCTGCTCGTGACCCAACCCCAGAGGTGCCACCCAGCCCTAGATGGGGCACAGCATCCTCTTCACCCACCTCCCCTCACCCTGGGTCCTGTCCCAAGGGAGTGTGGGGCTGTTCTGTCCTCTAGGTACTTGCCGCTGCCGAGCCTCCTCTCTGGCCAGGTTTGCTGAAGTCCCTGCAGTCTGGTTTTCTGGGCTCTGGTGCTCAACACCACCACCTCAGGGCTTAACGCCCTCCTGCCTGTGCTACAGCCTTTTATCTGTGGGTCAGTGGCAGCTACACCTCCAGGTTGCTGCTGGCTCTTCAGTACGGTGCAAGCAAGAAGACGAGCTGCTTCGAGCTACAGCGTGGGCGGGGAGAGAGGATGAGTTCTGCCAGGATGCCGGCCAGGTCATCCCTTCCCTCCTCCTCAGGAACTGAATCTCTAGTCGCTTCCCTTCCCCTCCTAGAAGGTGGCGGCTGGTCACACTGGAGTGAATACTGAAGGATATCCTGAGGGCATAACCTGTGCCCACCATGTATTGGCTTGGGAGGAATGGGTTGGTCCCTGGAGGCCAAGCCAGGAATGGAGGGTGGAGATGGCTGGGCAGGGAGGGTCTCATCATTTGGTCACCACCCACCACACCATGTGACAGATGCAGGGGAGTTTCACCTCTCCCTGTGTGAATCCCAAAGAGAAGGTTTTAAAAAAAATCCAAACTACATTTTTAACATGGACTCTGGGAAACTGCATGTTTGAACCTCTGCACCTCCTAGGTCTCATGACTCGTTCCAGTGAGTTATCACAACTTTACCAGGTATCCATATGTCTGACTTATGGAGCGGAGCAGATGGTAATCCACTGCTTTGACTTCAATCCCTAGATCCATATGGGTTTTTACTGCTCTGAATTGCTGATCGTGCCTTCCTGGCTCTTTCCCTCTAGGCCATGTCTGACACACTGACAGATGTGAAGGAGAGCGTGATCAGCGTGGTGGACGTGACCAAGGAGGCCGTGCAGGATGGTATGAAGACCACCAGATCGGTGGTAGCAGAGGGCATGAGCACCGTTGGGGAATCGAGAATGGGCCAACTGGCCATAAGCGGGATGGAAGCCATGCTGGAGAAATCTGAAGCGCTCTTGGATCACTATCTTCCCATGACTGAGGATGAACTAGGTCAGAGCACAGGAATGATGGGGCGGCAAATTTCTTTGGCAAACCAGGGTAACCCTCCTCTGGTCCAACCTCCTCTAGGCGTCTCAGTCTTGTGTCTGTCACCCACTGCAGACTTGTCCTACAGCAACTTCATATTGTAACCTCAGCTTTGAGTTGGTGGGCATGTACCCAGTTAAAATGACTTGAGCAACAAGTGGGGACAAGGTGGTCCTGGAAGGGAACCATGTGCATGAGACAGATGGGGGAAGAATAGCCCTTATCCAAATGCTCAAAACCAGGCTTGGTGGTCTCTAGTGGGGTTAGTTATCGCTCCTTTTAAAGGCTGAGGTTACTTCCATGGTATTTGAAAGGTGCTAGGAAGCTCTGGTTCCAAGAGTTCGGGGTAGGCTTGAGCAGAAGTTGCACTAAACACTTGTGCTCCTTCCCCCAACATCTAATCTGAACAACCTTCCCTCTAGCGGAACTTGCGGAATCCGTGGAAGGGGCTGAAGTGTCTGCGGCACAACCACAAGCGCATCGCAGCTACTTTGTGCGTTTAGGTTCCCTGTCCACCAAACTCCGCCAGCGCGCCTACCGCTATTCCCTAGACAAGATGAGACGCACCAGTCACCGCATCAGTGAAGCGCTCCCAGCTTGATCAAACCATGGGACTGGTAAGAACTCGCCAACCCCTTGAGGCCGAACCCTTCTGGCAAATACAGAAAGCGGCCGGTCTCTGATTCCCTTCCCTCTTCGTATGCTCCCCTTAAGGCAGGGAACACTTGAACTCCCTCCTTCTGGAGCAGGGCTCAATGAGGCTGTGTGCTATGACCAGATCGATTCTTGCTGCATTTGAGCATACCCATCTGAGGGCTGAAAAACGAATGTGCAAGTGACAAATGCTGATATGTGCTGTTGTAACTTAACTCCTCATCCAGATTGAACACCTCAAGCAAGGGGTGACCTTACAAGATGTCCAGGAGAAGTTCCAGCACGTGTGGCTGAACTGGAACAGAAAGCAGGCAAAAGGCAGTGAGATCACAGACTTGCCAAACACAGAGGTAGGTGCTTGGCTTGCCCATCTGCCTAGAAGTTAGTTAGTTAGTATTCTGGTCCTGATGGCTATTGAGCAGCTATTCCTCCAAGGCAACTTGAGTGATCTCTAAGGCCTCTCTTTCAAGACTGACAATCCTGAGCAGAACAGGAAGACTTACTTGCTTAGCTCTCCTTAAGTTTGTCACATGAGCAAACTGTGCAAAAAGGTGTTTGGTCACTTAGTTGCTCTCCTAGCTATGTGCATGCTTAGCTTCACCTCATTACAACCTGTAATCTAATATTGTGGCTCGTGTGAAAAGGGGCTTCCCAGACAGACCTCTAACTTAGTTACATGGCTTATGGACTGTAGTGGTGGTCCACGAGCTCCTTCCTTTATCTAATGGAGCCAGAGTGCGCCTTCCCTTTCTTCTCCTGAAAGAAGGCATGCTGTAGCTAGGGGGCTTTCCATCAAAGACCTTGCTGGTTACTGGCATGGCCAGCCCGTGACTGCAGGGGTGGCAGTGAGTCTGATGCCTTTTGTGTGAGGAACATAACACACAGCTGCTTGTCTCCCCACCAGGTGGAGTCTGAGACTCTGGCCATGTCTCGCAGCATTTTCCAGCAGCTGCAGGATGCCTACTGGGTGCTAGTATCCAGCATTCAAGGTCTCCCCGCCAACCTTCAGGACAAGGTGACAGATGTCCCACAACATGGGAGAGCTCCATGCTTCCTTCTCCACTGCCAGCTCCTTCCAGGATCTCTCCAGCAGCCTCCTGACCCAGAGCCAGGAGATGGTGACCAAGGCCCAGGAATATGTGGATGAGCTGATGGCATACGTGATGCAGGATACGCCTCTGTCTTGGATTGTGGGACCCTTTGCCCCATTGGGGAAGGGCTCTGCAGATTCCTGAACCACAAAATCAGGAAACTGAAGCTAAGGAGACAGAAGTTGTAGTGGCATCCGAGCCTAAGGAGGATCCTTGAGCTGGAAACCATTTCAACTTGGAAGCCTGAGGGCAGAGTTCCTCCCTATCCACCAATTCAGTCAGTCTCCTTTGCCTTCATGTGCACTAGCCATGTATGGCCTGCCGAAGTAGGCCATCTGCTAACTTCTGGCAGGGTGATCAGTCCTCCTGCTAGATAGCAATGAAGAATGTACTTCAGCTGGCTACCTGTTCTTGTGTCTCTTGGCTCACATGTCTAAATCTGAAGGAAGGCTTCTGACCAGGAATAGGAATAACTTAGACAAAAGAACCATACGGCCCGAGCAGCATAACCTAGCATGTTGTGGATGCTAGAATGTACATTTCTTATCTTTATACTGGTTTGTACTTACTCCCAGCCTGTCTTCAAAATAAAATGTCACTGCATTTGAATAGTGTTGTCTTCTCGTGTCCAAGTGACTTCCAGGTCTTTAGTGGGTGATATCTGGGCGCAGAACTAGTCCTGCTGTAGACCTGCTCATTTTTCAGGAGCAGCAACTGCTGTTCGACTAAATGTCCGCCACACTAACGTCCCAGGCTTGTTTCATACCGATAACCAAATTGAGAACTTCAGAAATTAAGGCTCTAGATCAACTATGCCCCTTTAAACATGCAGTAGCTTTTTGCTAAAATTGGAACAAATTGTTAATATTACTTTCATTTCACGATCTTAGAATGGCACTTGGCTTTTCAGGAAGCAGCCTGTTAAAATAGTATTTAGCTTACCTGTAGCTAGTCTGGATTGCTCCAGCATGCAGGTGGGTTTTATGTGGTTTTTGGGGCAGGAGGGAGAAAGGAGAGGCAGTCTCAGACCAGGGTTGTCATGAGAGAGGCTTTGGGCATAGGTGTCCCAGAATAGGGCTAGAGCATGTGCCATCATATCAGAATCAGCTGGCTCATGAACACCACCTACACCTATCACTACCCCTTAACTATTCGAGCAGCATAGGTGGCTATATGAAAGTAAAGGTTGTACTGGGAATTTTACACCTCGTGCCCAGTGGCTACTCCTCTGAATACTCCATGTACTAGGCAGCTTTTTCCACAACTGTGGCTTTTCACCAGGAAAATACAGTAACCAGCTGGTGATGCAATCCACTAAAAAAAAGCTTTCCTCCCCAAAGGAAGGGGGCAGTTTAATTACAGAGGACGTGGCCTTCGTGTGGGGTTTTTTAAGGCTAGCAAGACAGTGATCCACTCAGCAATCTAGGACTTCCCTGACCCACAACCACTCCCACAAAGGTGTGCCATCCTTTCAAATGCAAGAAATAAAAAATGGCGGGATTTTCCTCAACCCAAGTGATAGGGATCATGCAGTGCTGAGTAGAACTATAAACGCTCCTTCACAAGTGGGTGCCTGTAAGGGAACTTAAGGTTTATACTAACCCCCCCTCCCGCCCAGCCAAACTTGGAGTGACAGATCCTAGGCTAGTCCTTGTGAATCTCCTAAACCGCTCCTCTAGAGAGAATTGTTCCAGAATCCTAAAGTGCAAAGGCTGGCATGAGTGCATTCCTACACTAGAAAATCAGCTATATTGGCTCAGGTGTCCCCTCATACATGTGCTTTCTCTGGAACCCCATGGCAGAGGCACATCCTGTTACAATATGATCTATTGGTAATAGACAGTTGGGTCCTGCTGGAAGGGCATAACAAGTGGGGCTCCACAGGGGTCTGTTTTGGGACCAGTTCTGTTCACGCTTAAGGATTTAGATATGGGCATAGAGGGTACGCTTATTAAGTTTGCAGATGATACCAAGCTTGGGGGGAGGGTTGCAACTGCTTTGGAGGAGAGGGTCAATAAGAAATGGTCTGAGGTAAATAGGACGAAGTTTAGTAAGGACAAATGCAAAGTACTCCACTTAGGAAGGAACAATCCATTTCACAAATACAGAACGGAAGCGACTGTCTAGCAAGGAGTACTGCAAAATGGGATCTAGGGGTCATAGTGGACAACAAGATAAACATGAGTCAACAGTGTGACACTTGCCCTGACACCCCCCCCGCCAAAAAAAAAAAAAAAAAAAGAGGCAAACCTGATTCTGGATTGCATTAACAGGAGTGTTGTGAGCAAGATAGGAGAAGACGTTCTTCTGTTCTACTCCTGGCTGATTAGGCCCCAGTGGTAGAATTGTCCACTTCTGGGCACCGCATTTCAAGAAAGATGTGGAGAAATTAGCAAAGGTCCAGAGAAGAGACATGTCCAGGTTTTTAATTGTTTCTCTGCTGATCAAAGTAAGGAAGAAAAGAGAGGGAGGAGTGTGGATCTGCATCATCTGCTGGGAGAGGCATCTCAGTTTCATTTTCACAGTGAGAGTGGATGGCATCAGGGAACTACTCACATTCCCATGGTCACACTCTGACCCTAGGGGCTAAAGGGCCAGATGCCACCAATCCCACAGAGCCCAGCTCGCTATTGCCCTGCTGAAGTCAAGGGAGGATGGGTGGGTGGGCAAACAACAGGAATAGCAAGAGCCAGGTAAACAGTCACCTCTTTTGTCTGGATGCTGCTTCATCCTCTGCAGGAGGCTGGGTGCCAGCCCAGGTAGACATCACAGTTGTAGTCAGTGGATAGTCTCAAGGTTTGCTTTTTTTTTTTTTCCAGTATCGTGAGGTAGGGATAGCTGAGATTGACCTAATCACGTGACTGGGCTCCAGGCATGTGACTCTTGTGTCTCCATCTCATTTTGCTCATGCCCAGGGTGTGTCTGAAGCTTCCTGAGAGGGACCCAAGGCCAAAGACCCCAGCAGAGCAAGCGCGCTCCCGTCCTGAGCATCTGCACAGTCTGTTGAGTAGCACCTCACACGGGCAGGGCTTGGGTCGTGGGAAGGGACAGAGCCACCAGTTTTTGTCCCAATTCAAACCTGAGGGCGAACAACGAAGGGGTGACAGAGGGATACACGCTCTTTTCTCCCACCCATCCCTTTAAGGGAACATGTCCCGCTTTTCTGAATGGGGGCTGAAAGAGGAGAGGGGAGACAGCTATTCCAGTTGCCCTACCCACCTCTTGTTCTCAAACAAAATGTTTCACTGTCTATCTAAGGCAGGGGCAGGTAAAATACAGCCGGTGGGTTGAATCCGTTTCATTGAACTACCAGATTCTGTCTGTGGCCCAGCGAGAGCCAAACGGGGGCTCCCTGCTTTCCCTAACCACACATGCTCCTCAAAGTGGCTGGTTGCAAGGACCATGTTCATTTCTCAGCGCTGGGAGGGGGAGAGACCTTGCATGCTGCCCTTGCCTCAGCACAATCTCTCAGCTCCCATTGGCCAGCTTGCAACCTGGGGCAGGAGTACAGGAGGGGGAGCAGAGGATTTTTGGTCAATGGGAGCTGTGAGATTGTGCTGGGGTTCAGGACAGTGCATGAAGCCTGCCCCCCACCCCACCTCAGGGCCCTTAGAGCAGCACAAGGGCCCTGCAGCTGGATGTTTTAAGTGGTGTGTGGAGACACCGAGGGCAGGGAGCCTGCCTGAGGAACCTGCTGGGTTGCTGGCTGGACCACTAAGTGCCTTCTGGCCAGAGATTACACTTGGCACCCCATGCCTCACTCCCCCCAACATTATGCTCCCCCTGCTACACCACTGCCTCATGTCTCAACCCAAACCTCTGTACCTCCACTCCTGCACTCTTAGCCTCTCCAAGACCCGGCACCCAAATCCCCTGCCCCAGATCACAAACTCCTCCTGGATCCTGCACCCAATACCTGTCGAAGATCACAACCCTCTCCTTCGCCCATACTCCCTTCCAGACCCCACACGCTCTCCAGCACCCCAGTTCTATACCCTGAGCTCCCTTCTGCACCCAACCTCCATCCCAGACCCTGTACTCCTCCATGCACATCATGGGAGAATGCTACCCTTGACCACTTACCACATTCTTGGAATACCCCCCCTCCTCAAAAATTATAGCCCACTCCTCATTTAATGTACTTTTATGGTCCTGATTGCCAGAGTACCTGAGCACCTCAGACAACAACTATGAAGCCCAGAAGTCCTGTTATCCCCACTGTGCATAGGGGAACTGAGAGGCTAAGTGACTTGCCCAAGGTCACACAGGAGGTAGAAAAGCAGATAAGATTGAACCTAGCTCAAATCCTAGGCTAGTGCCCTAAACCCTGGAGAAAACTACCAATCTTTGGAGTGCCACTCTGTGGTACAGTGTCTGGTTTTTATTTTGAAACTGGCTAACGTGCAGAGGAAGCAGGCACATGGCTCTCTGCAACCTCACCCCCAGACATGGTTTATATTTAGCAGGGATTTATTTTTTCTAGATTTGTCAAAATAAAAGTTTTGTTTCAATATGTTCCCCTTTCTTCTCCCTTTTCCCATCAGAAAAGGCAATGGAAGTCAATTGCTTTTTAAGTCATACCGGTGCTTTTATCCATTCTTACTAGCAACTGTTTCAAGGCAGGCTCTGGAATCAAAGTTAGATCAGCTGGGTGGCAGCAAATGACCCAGGCAGGTTAATTGGAATCACCTATGGTGAAGATCTCACGCCCAAACTTTGCAGTCCCCAAGGGATTTCCATTCTCTTATTGGTCAGAGAAGTGGAAGCCTTCTTTTCATTGGCTCCCTCTGAACTGTCAGTCCTGAGTGTTTCACCCCCTACACTCAAAGCACGACATCACCAAATGTGTATAAAATCCTGCCAGATGGTCAGAGGAGTAAGGTAGTGTTTGGAGTACTGAGAAAGGTTGGGGTTGGTTGGGGGGGGTGTTGTAGGACTTGTTGGTAACAGGGCTTTTTGTTTATATAATTCCCTGACTAGGGCTGTGCAGTTATGCTGCTAAGATGTTTGGATGTGGGGCTGTGTTTATATTAAGATGCTGCAAGCAGAATGTGGTTTGGAAAGCAGAGTGTGGAACACTTAATAATGTTTGCTGACTATAAGCCCCTGCTTTAGTGAAGGACAGTATCAGATCAAGTTTCTCTTTTGTGCCAGTTACTAGTTGTAGTAATTATGTACTTGCTGCCTTCCATGGGCTTACTAAAATAGAACATTTTCTATGGATCAGTGATGTGAGACAGAATTCTCCTGCTTCCTCCTTATCTTTAGCAGAACTGAAATGCTTTTAAGAAGCAGTGACAATGTACCTATTAAAGAGCAAGTATTTCTCTAAAGAGGAGCTCCTTGTTAATCAGTAGGTGGGATGGCCATTTTGTTGTCACTTCATGGAGCAGAAGAACATTCTTGTCTCTGGGTGCTGTAACTCCAGGGATAGTTATTGCTTGTAATGTAAGCCTCTCTTTGCCTTCTTTCAGGCCTACCTGACTAGACCATGACTTCTAATGGAAAAGACCTCAATATGTCTCCTCCAGAGCACACAGAGGAGGAGCAACAGGTAGGTATTTCCTCTTAAGCCTCACTGTTATATTTGCATGTTGAGCCATACAGTTGGCTGTTGATTAATAGCAGGCTCCACACATGGATACCTTGGTGGATTTTTTTTGTTTTTACTTTTGACCTAGTGTCATCACTCCAATGTCAGAAGCAGTTCTTTAGCCTTCCAGCTCTACAGCCTTTCACACCATTATATAATCTTTTGATGGCGGGGCAAACATAGTTAAGGGTATAACCACTTGACAAGCAATGGGTCAGCTCCAGGACAGGCCCTTGCTTCCCTGACTTCATTGTTCTCTCCCTTGCCTTACTAGAATGCCCTGAAGAGGGTGGCCAGTCTCCCTCTAGTCAGCACTGCCTGTGACCTGGCTGCCACAGCCTACACCTCCACCAAGGAGAGCCATCCCTATGTGAAGTCTCTCAGTGACATGGCAGAGAAGGGCGTGACCTCCCTAACCAGTGTTGCAGCCAGCAGTGAACCATCAGCTCCACCTACTTTTGAACCTCAGGGTGAGTAAAGTGTGTGCGCAGAGCTTTCTGCCTCTGTGTGTGTCACCACTTCTTGACCAAAAATTGGTGGGTATGCAACATTAGAGAATGGTGGCAGTGGGGGTGATGTGCCTGTAGGAATGATACAGCAGCCCATGGATATGAATATCCATTTGCTAGAGGATACTGACGGGGTTGCTAACACTAATGATGGTGGCTGAACCTGTATCACCTTTGCTGTAGCTAGGAGTTAGATTACAGCTCAGTTTTTTCCACTTCAGGAACCATATCCTTTGAAAGCTATCTAATTGCAAAATGGGAGCTCATTGCTCTGCAACAGAAATGAGCCTTCAACAGAAGGTGGTTCAATAAGGCATCGCCTCTGCTCCAACATGGGGTGACAACACTGCAAACTGAGTAGTGAAAATGGCTGGCTAGCTGCTTGTTGGGCATTTCCTGATGTGAACACCTGTGGCCATTCTCTGATTACTTCCTTCATGACACAGGTTTACTGACACCTTTTTGGGAACCAAGGTGTGAGAACCTCTTGGTGCCTGCTAGAGGGCTGAGTTTGAAGCTTTTTGATCAGATCTCTAAGCTGTAAAACTCTGGAGTGAGACCTTCATGCTTAGTATAGTGTAGCCAGAGGGCACAGACCTTGCATTTGAAGAGGGACTCTAGAGTGTAGTGCCTGGAATGTTTTGGTGGAAACGAATTCTGCAGTAAGCATAGAGGAGATGGGGAAATGCATTCTCATACTAGTCATAACAATCTTGATTGGGTAACTGGACATCTAGAAGAGCATTATGACTTCCTGGAAATGTCCCCTTTGAGCTTTCCTTTGGCTATAGCTTGGGGGAGAAGAGGGAGTGAATTGGCTTGGATTGAGAAGGCAGGGGGATTTCCCCTTGCATCAGTATGCAGCACTTGTAACACAAACTGTTGCTGCCTGAGCACATGATAGATGTGAGCCAGGTTTTGTATTGCAATAGCAAAATGTACAGTTAAGAAAACTACATCCTGGTGTCTTGCTCTACAGAGGCAACAGGGACTGAATCTGCTTCTGAAGTACCAGAGACTGTGGAAGAGAATCTACCAACCCTTCAGCAGACAGGTGAGAGGGTAACTTTCACCACACAGTGACATGGCCATATTTGGGGTTGGGAAGGAATTTTCCTCCAGGGTAGATTGGCAGAGGCCCTGGAGGTTTTTTGCCTTCCTCTGTAGCATGGGGTATAGATCACAGCTGGAGGATTCTCTGCATCTTGGGGTCTTCAAAATATTTGAGGGCTTCAATATCTGAGAGAGAGTGAGAGGATTATTCTAGCAGGGGGTGGGTGAGATTCTGTGGCCTGCATTGTGCAGGGGGTCAGACTAGATTGTCATAATGGTCCCTTCTGACCTTAAAGTCTGAGTCTATGGCCAGGGTTTAGGAAAACAGGCCTCTTTCTCACAGAGGAATACTACATTGTAAAGTTGGTGAAGAGGTGGGAGCAAGTGTCTACCTTTGGTCTAGGGCTTGACAGCAAGGCATAGAGTGACCAGATGCCCTCATTAAAAATTAGATGGTTCCAGTGTACACAGAAAATGCAGGACCATTTTCCTGTCTCCTCCCATCAGTACTAGTGGGTCCTCCTGCTGGCAGCATTGCTACTGACCAGCTGTCTTCCCACAAGCAGTGTGTGAGGAAGAATCAAGTGGCTTGTGGAGCACCCAGGATGATATGGGGGGGTGGAAGGCAGGGGAATCCTGGTGGCAGGGATAACTTGCAGCAGCATCCTGGGCCAGGCTGCTCCCCTGCTGGTCCAGCAGCACAGCCCCTGATGCATACCCATTTTTGTACAGCAGGGCCTTACCCCATCCCATTTCAATAAAACACTGGGGCTGCACCAGAAGTTCAGCTACCTGGTGATTGTGGGCAGGTAGTGGTCAGTTGTGTCACCTCTACTGGCCACCTCTTGGCCCTACACATGCTTTTCTTGTCTCCTCCCTGCTCCCCTGTGGGATGCTGTGGAGGATCCACCTGTGGTCAGAACATTCTAGCCAACAGACTTGGCAGGATCTTTCCTTACTCCACTACTTCTGGCAGGGCCAGTACCCTGAGAAACCCCAGGCCAGAGCACTGGCTAAGCCAAGCCATGAGTGCCAAAGCAGTGGGAGGCTTAGAAGCATAGGAAGCCTTCTCCTGCAGCTAAACTTTAGAGTGGTGGGTGGCAGTGACTTCAATCCATGTCCCAACCCTAGAGGCTCCTCCATAGAACTAGTCTTGACCCAGCATCCTCTTCACCCTTCCCTTGCTCTGGGGCTTGCTCCCCACAGAGCATGGGACTGTGCTGTCCTGTAGGCACCCATCTCTGCTGAGCTACCTCTCTGGCTGGGTTTGAAGCTCCTGCACTCAGATGCCGTGGTGTACAATAAATCATTATGGCTTAACCACCTCCTGCTTGTGCTATAGCTGGTGGACAAGAGGTGGCTGGATTGTGTTGGTGACAAGCAGTAGCCTGGGGATTTAGCTGCTTTGACACTGCTCAGGCAGGAAGAGACCAGCTGTTCTGAGCCACAGAAGGGGAAGGGCTGAGCTCTGCAAGGACACAGGCCATGTCATTCTTTCCACTTCCTGCCTCTGCAGCTGGAAGAAGCTCCAGTCCCTTCCCCCCTGCAGAGAGCTGAAAGACTGCTACTGGTCACATTCTAGTAGAAACCAGAGGAGGGAACATTGGTCACATGTCCCCTCTCAGGACATGGATGGAAAAAAGGTTAATGTTGCATGTGCAAATGTGCCCCACCAGTAGAAACACCATCTAGCTTTGGGCACTGCTAATCAGTTGTGTGTCTGCTCAGGAGCTATCCAAATGCCACCCATGTACAAAGCTTACAGGGAACTCAGCATGTCACCCTGTGCCCTCTGCCCCATGTATCATTTTGGAAAGACCTAACAGCAGGTACCAGAGATGTTTGTCCTGGGAGACCAAGCCAGCCACAGAGCACAAAGGGATGGGCAGAGGGTCTATTCAGGTTGTTCCATGCACCTGTACATGGAGTTGTGGGTGTGAGTCTCTCTTCTCCCCCATGTGACTCTTAAAGATAAGGTTGGTAAACCTGATGAGTGAGTCTATTTTAAAGAGATACTGTGTAGCTGGAGGTTTTTAAAACCTGACTGAATAGGCTGGCTTGCCACTGAACTCACTTAACCTGCTAAAAATTACTCATTTTTCTGTATTCCGCATTAGGGAAATATGGTCACCCCGGAAGGAAGTAGTTGTCTTCCTTCTCTCCCTCCTCCCCTGCCCCCTGGAAGACCTATGGCCTGAGAGTTTGAGCCTACTCTGACTTCAGCCCTTGGGGTCAATGTAGTTTTATTGCTCAATTTCTAGCCAGTAATGTCTTGCTGGGTCCTTCTCTCTAGGCCATGTCTGACACACAGGAGCTGGTATCATCCAGACTGACATGTGAAGGAGAGCATGATCAGAGTGGTGGACATGACCAAGGATGCTGTGCAGGATGGTATGAAGACCACCAGATCAGTGGTAGCAGAGGGCATGAGCACTGTTGTGGAATCGCAAATGGGCCAACTGGCCATAAGTGGGATGGAAGCCATGTTGGAGAAATCTGAAGAGCTCTTGGATCACTATCTTCCCATGACTGAGGATGAACTAGGTCAGAACACTGCAATAACAGGGCAACTTTCTTTGAAAGACTCGGGTAACCCTCCCTCTAGGCCAAACTTCACTCTGGACTTCCCCCTCTATCTTGTATCTGTCAGTGCTGTAGGATGAGCCTGCATTGGCTGTCAATCTTAACCCTCATGCCTCAGCTGAGTTGGTGAGCATGTACCAAGTTAAAATGCCTTGAGTAACAAGTGGGAACAGGGTGGTGCTGGAAGGAATCATGAATGAAATTGAACACCAGGAATAGGCCTCATCCAAACAGGCTTGGTCTTATCTAGGGTCAGCTTTTTTTAAAGGATGAAGTTATTTCCATAGTACTTGATAGGTGCTAAGAAGCTCCCTTATACCAAGAAAGGTTGCATTTAGCAGAAGTTCCAGTATCTCTTGTGCTCCTTCTCCAATCTCTAGAGTGAGCAACTGAAGGAACAGAAGCTTGACACTGTAGATTCAAGCACAGGCCTCTTATTGCACACAGCTGGTGGAGTGTCACTTCACTTATTAGGCTCAGTGAGACAGCTAAACAATTGATTACAATAGACTATAGGGTGCCAATGGGCAGAGAAGCAATGGAGTGGGAGTGCCCAAGCCCCTGGATAGGGTCTAGCAGCAAGACCAAATGAGCACAATAAGCCAATAGTCTAAAATTACACACATGCTTTGCCCATGGCTCAGGTTCATGATGGGTGGCACTTACCAAACAGGTCTGCTCGTAGGCACATCGCTGTTCTGTTTCCTGGATGGTCTTAAAATGAAGTACACAATTGCCATTGCGGTGTATAGTTATCAGTGTGCTCCTTTGAGCTCAGATTGGCATCTGTGAGGGGAGGATACTGTCACTCATGCAGTCATGTTAGCCCTCACCCTGAACTCTGGTTGGTATTTGGGGAGGGCACACTTATCTCTTGAGCTGGGAAGCAGACTTCAAGGCCCCTCTCAGTGAATCATGTGCCTCTAACTCATAAGCCCCAATCACTGCTCCCCACTTGAGTTTATGCTGTCTCAGCTTGTTTTATGCCTAGTGAAACGAACAAGATGGCTTCCTGCTTATCAAGTTTTCCTTAGCCATGTATTATCTGTTAGGTCCCAGGCCTGTCCAGTTTGGGTATATGAGCTTCTTAACCAAGACTGTGGTCTGAATCTTACTTACATGTTATAAGGATCTTGGCCTTGAACAACCTTCCCTTTCTTCCCTCTAGCGGAACTTGCGGAATCCGTGGAAGGGGCTGAAGTGTCTGGCACAACCACAAGCGCATCGCAGCTACTTTGTGCATTTAGGTTCCCTGTCCACCAAACTCCGCCAGCGCGCCTACCGCTATTCCCTAGACAAGATGAGACGCACCAGTCACCGCATCAGTGAGGCGCTTTCCCAGCTACACCAAACCATGGGACTGGTAAAAACTTCTTGAAGCTGAACTCGTAGGCTGTCGCTTGTGCAAGAAGCCTTGAGTGTAAATAAGCAAATGAGGCTAAGCATGGAATATCACTGAGCCTCACTTGCAGCTTCCTGCACAAGAAATATGCGAGTGTAGACATAGCCCTAGGCAAGTCTACACTGCAGGCTTCTTGCACACAGATGGCTGTCCTTGTGTAAAAACTTGCAGAGTGTCTACACTGCACATGCATTCTTGTGCAAGTAAATTTACAGGACAGTGTCAAGAGGGCTTCTTATTGAAGAGTTATTCCTTTTCCCCATGAGGAATAAGCCTTTTCCGCAAGAAGGCAGTGTGGATGGGCAACAGGGGTTTCTTGTGCAAGAAACCCCTATGGCTAAAATGGCCATCAGAGCTTTCTTGCATGAGTGTCCACACTGCCATGGATGCTCTTGTGCAAAAGCACATGACAGTATGGACACACTCTTGCATGAGAACTTTTGCACAAAACAGTTCTAGCACAAGAAGCCTGCAGTGTAGACATAGCCCTAGTGTCTTTTTCTGGACCAGGGTATGAGTTTTAAATGTCAGTAAGGCCATGTCTGTAACAGATCTATTTTTGCTGCATTGAGCATACCACTGAGGGTTGGACACGTGCCCTAATTATAAAACTAGAATAATGGATGTGCAGATGGCAAATGCTTGTGTGGCTCTTGACTCACATCTAGATTGAACATATCAAGCAAGGTGTGACACTTCAAGATGTCCAGGAGAAACTCCAGCATATGTGGCTGAACTGGAACAGAAATCAGCTGAAAGGTGATGAGATGAGAGACTTGGCAAACCCAGAGGTAGGTACATAGCTTACCCATCTGGTCAGAAGTTAGCTAGTATTCTGGTCTCTGCAGGGAGGTTGATCAGCTATTGAACCAAAGACTAACTTGGGTAATCTCCAGGATTGTATTTTTAAAGACCATAACAGGAAGACCTACTTAATTAAACATATTTAAGTAATTGAACTCCTTTATGTGCACAGTTTGTGTGCCAAACTTACCAATGTGCATGCTATGGAAGGAATCTTGCTTAACCTGTGACCTTCGTGTGATCCACAGTATCCCAAACATACCTCTGACCTAGTACATTCCATATGGCCTGTGGTGTTAGCCCCTATTGTTACATGCTGTTTGTTTTAAAGGAGCCAAATTGCTCCTTCCCTTTAGCATGCATTCTTTCAGGAGAGAGCCAGTGCTTTCATTCAAAGGCTCTCTGCAGGAGGTAGCAAGTCTGATCCCTTTTGTGTGGGGGAACATTAACACACAGCTGCTTCTGTCCCCCCCCCCCACCAGATGGAGTCTGAGACTCTGGCCATGTCCTGCAGCATTCTCCAGCAGCTGCAAGATGCCTGCCAGGTACTAATATTCAGCATTCAAGGTCTTCCCACCAACCTTCAGGACAAGGTGCAACAGGTGTCTCGCAACATGGGAGAGCTCCATGCTTTTTTTCTCCACTGCCCGTTCCTTCCAGGATCTCTCCAGCAGCCTCCTGACCCAGAGCCAGGAGATGGTGACCAAGGCCCAGGAATATGTGGATGAGCTGATGGCATATGTGGTGCAGAATACACCTCTGTCTTGGATTGTGGGGCCCTTTGCCCCATCAGAAAAGGGCTCCACAGATTCCCTGGAACCACAAAACCAAGAAACTGAAGCTAAGGAAGAAGCAGAAGTCATAGCAGTGTCAAAGTCTGCAGGGGATCCATAAGCTGGAAACATGGAATGTCAACTTTGAAGCATCAGGGCAGAATTCCTTGTGCCCACCAACTTGCTGTCAGGTCTCCTATACCTTCATGTGCACTAGTCTACTTCTGCAGGACAGACACATGGCTGGTATTAGGAATCTCTGCCTGGATCTCTAATGTCTAGAGGTACTAAATCATCACCCATCTAGGAAGGCATATCCCCAACGTACTTCATCTGGTTACATGTCCTTATGTGTCTCAGACTTGTTTAAATCTGAGGGAAGGATGGTTCTGACCAATAGTGGTTGGAAAAATTCAGAGACACAAGAACCATATGCAGCCTGAACACTACCAAGCATGTAGTGAGTGCTGCAATTTAGGTATCTTGATACTGGTTTGTAAGACCCATGCTGTCTACAAAATAAAATGTCTCTGCATTCAAATAGTGTGGTCTTGTCATGCCTAATAGGAAACTTCAGCTCCATGTAAGCAGGAGAACAATTCCACTCTTGTGGGGAACTTTCCTGCCTCTGTCACTAGCCCCGTGAGATGGGCTACCTAAAAGCATCCAAGTCCCTGCTCCCACTTTACCCTAAAGCCTCCAAGGGCTCCCTTGACACCCTCCTGTGTGGTATAGTCCCTTGTAATGCTAACAAGGCTGGGCTCAGGTTTCCTGAGGTTTACCCCCTAAGCTTTTTGTGGTCACCTAGGGTGGTGGCTGGGTATTCTCACTCTAGGGTACTGGCTTATCACTGTTTCCCTACCCCACTGACTTGCATTTGCTTGAAATGAAGTTTGTTAAATAGCAAGCCATTAAACAAAAGGAAAATTACTGGAAAACACATCACTCCCCATGGCATGGAGACTTCTCAATAGTCTCTGGCACGTAAGGACAATTGAGTTTGTTCCTTGTATTTCAGGACCTGGCTGTGCCCCAGGTCAGACACTTGCTAGGGAGAAGCTTCTTGCTACCCAGTGCATCAGTGCCCCTTCCTTTCCCTCCCTTCTTCTCCTCTTCTCTTCTTCTCCCCCCCCACACACACACATGGGCTGCTCATCCCCCTCAAAGTCTGGCTTACAGGGCCTCTTAGCTTGTGGAGTCTTCCTCTGTTGGTTTTTCTACCTCCCCACAACTTTACTGCTCACCCGACTCAGCTGCCTCTGGCTCTGACTGCAGCCCTGCTCCCACTGTGACTCTGCTGCTGGGCTGTACCGCTAGCTGGCATGGCTCCTATCCTAGCTCAGGCACATAGTGGGGCTACATTAAGGTGGCAACAACTGACCCATGCAACAAATCAGCTCAGAGGATAGGCCTCTTCTTCACTGGCCTGTCCACCTTAATAATCAGGTTGACCTGGAGTGCTGGCCTCTTCCTATAGATCCTGGGGGCTGTCAGTCTCAGCTCCTGATTTCTCAGACCCATCCCCTCACTTCTTACTCTGGGAGTGAACCAACTAACCACCCCTCACTTTGACTTTTAGTAAAGGGCCAACAGTCCCCTTACATAAAGTAGGGGACATCTGTACCACCAACTAGTCCTGCAGCATATAGCAGTGGTTGCTACTGAGAAACCATGATGTTACATACCCTATCTCTAGACTACAGGCTTTGTCGACAGATACTGTTGACAAAGCCTGTTAAAGAGCATCTAGACTACAGCCAGTTCTGTTGACACAGCAAGCCACTCTTTCGACAGTGCCTAGACGCTGTCTTTTTGAAAAAGCACTGTGTGGATGCAATAGTGCCTTTTTTGACATAACTGTCAAAGGCATTATTCCTTGTAGAATGAGGCTTGCCGCCCTCAACAAAACCGCTGCATACTATGGACAGAACTCGGCGGTAGTGTAGACATGGGTATAGTTTTGTTGACACAACCCTGTAGTCTAGACACACCCAAAGTGTCTACCATACTAACTTCCCAGGCTTGTTTCATACCAATAACCAAATCTAGAGTCTTAATTGATCAATAGCTCTAGATCAGCTATGAAAATACACTAGCTTCTTGCTAAACTTGGAACAAATAATTGTTGCTGGATACTACTTTCATTACACACTGTCTCATGCCTTTATAGAAGGGCATTTGGCTGTTCAGGAAGCAATTTGTAGGAGAAACAGCTGGTTAAAATTCCTACCACTATTCTAGCACAGGTTGGCAAGATACTAGCTGTGGCGGGGGCAGAAGCAGGCAGTGCTGGAACAGGATTGGCACTAGAGGAGTTTTTGGGTATAGGTATCCTGAAAATATATAATACAGGTTATTTTGGGATGGCATGTAGGGTGGGGTATAATCATGAACACCACCTATAAAATCAGATGGCACTTCACAGCTGGATGTGTGAAAGTAAAAGGTGTGGGAATTTTACACCTTGTCAAAGGGGTGTTAGCTTGGGTACTGCTATCATCCCTTTATTTCTTGCATTGGAAAATTGGTTGGTTTTTTTCCAACAACCCAACTTAGTAGGTGTCTGTAGAATCTTTGCAGTTCACGCTAACCCCCTATGCCAAACTTCAGCATGTCCTAGTAACAGAGCTTACCTAAGATATTCTCAGTCCTGCTATTTCCTTGTAATTCTCCTAAACAGCTCCTGCATAGGGAAAATTGTTCCTGAATCCTGAAGCTTTACAGCCAGCATTAGTGCATTCCCAACACTGGAAAGGGAGATGCAGCTTATTCCAATATAAGTGTTTGCTGATATTTTATACCATTTTCCCCAACTGAAATCAACTAGATTGGCTCAGGGTTTCCCCCCATGTGTATCTGCCAGGGTGCTCCAGGGCTAAAGCACATCCAGTTACAATCTGACATATCAGTATTTCCTGCCCACTGGTGGCCTCCCACTCACTGCCCTCCATTCCTCCCAGTTAGGGTAGCTAGGTGTCTGGTGTTTTCAAGCAAAGCATCTGATCAAAAAAGGAACCCTGGGAGCTCCACTCAGCACCATGTAGCAGGTTGTTAAAAATCCAGTTGGTGGCACAGGAGGGGTCTGGACCTAAAACAGGCTTTTTACCTGCCTGGCTCTTCATGATTCCTGGAAGCAGCCATGAGATCCCTCCAAGCTCCATGTGGTGACCCTTCCCTGACTATTAGCTCCTAGTCGTCCGGACCTGGGACCAATGGGAGCTGCAGGAGCAGTGCCTGCTGCCACAAGGGCGGTATATAACCTGGTTGCACCTAGGGATCACAGCTGCAGCTTTATGGGTGTAGCCATGCAGCAAAAATATAGGGGTCCAGTGTTTGTGTACAAATATAATAAGCCTTCTGCAATATAATGTGCCGTAGTGAACCCTGGCAGCCATCCTTCCTGAGTAGCAGGAAGGAACAGTCTAGTACCATAGAGTGAGTGGGGAATGTGCATATTTATAGAGAAATAAGCCTTACGGCCACTTTAATACCAACATGGCAAGCGGAGGGGCTGGAGACTCAGAAGCGCCAAGCAACTATCAAATGTGCCCATTGCATTGGCTGACCGAGGCAGGGAAGATTGATCATCTGGAAGTTAGAAGCAAGCACTCCCACCCTGTGAAAATAAATCCCATGGACCCCAGGGTGAGGTAACACCCAGAAAAGTCATCAGCAGGCTGATGTTCATCAACAATACAAACAATTTCCAGATGAATCTGTTACAAAGTGACTGCACCATGATGCAGCAAAATCCATAGCACATGTGTAGAAAAGGGATTTATGAACCTTGCAGACAGGCCTGCCAACGGGGACAAAGAGGGTAGATGGCTTGGGGCCTGGAAATTTAGTTTCTGCCACCAAGACAATGGCAGAAGCTAGAGCCCCAAGCTCTTTGCCACCAGAGCCCTGATGGCACATACTGCTGAAGGGCTGGCTGAGGAAGGCTGGTTCCCAGCCCTGTTCCTTCTGCCCTGGGTCCTGCTCCTTCTAGTGGCCCAGAGATGCCCTGCCCAAGGTCCGGTGAAACCTGCCATGCCATGAAGTGGTTTGTGCTGCAAGGCTGTACTATCCAGAGTGAGTGAGAGGGACTCCAGTGGGAAATTGTATCTTCATGCTACCATATCCTTTAACCAGTATTTACCATTTCCTTTATATGTGTCTGTATTGAAGGTATATAAGCTATAAATAGAGAGGAGAGGCATTTTCATGAAGGGAAACTAAATACAGCCAGAAAGAGCATTTAAGAAATGCTGCTTCATTCAATATATTCAGAATGAACAGTGAAATATTTTCAAATTCAGTTACTTAGAAAACCATGGGTCTTGCAAGTTACATGACAAAATACGCCTGGTAGGACTCATTCTGGGAAAACCCCAAAAACAGCCAGGTGATTTGGACATCTCATCCAGACTTACATTTCTACGATTACTTACTTTCTATGATTTTTGCATTGTCAGAAGTGGTTGGTCTTGAGGTGCTAATGTAGCTAAACTCCATCTCTCTCTCTTTCTCTCTCTCTCTCTCTCTGTGTGTGGGTGTGTATGTGTGTGTGTGTGTGTATATATATATATAAAGAATGTGTGCTTCTGTCTGTCCCTGAGTCCATCTGTGAATCTGTTTGTTCAAGAACGCCTCCTAAGCAACAAGAGCTAAGAACACCATATTTGGCATGAATCTTCCTCTTATATCTAACTTACAGCAAGGTAAGGGTTTGGTTGTGTCAGGAAAACAGGAAGTGCCTGGAATGGAATTGTTTTCCATAACACAGAAAGGGAGGGGTGAGCGAGGCAGGATACTTATGCTCTACAATGACCATGTGGGGCAGAGAAAGCAATAGGTCAGCCATCTGGGACCAGTACGCTCCATAATGTTGGCCAGTGCCCACTGGTAAGTGGCTCCCCTTCATGGAACTCCTTCCCCAAGCCCTCACCCACACTGATTGAGGGGGGAAGCCCTGCCGGCAAGTGGCTCTGCTGCCACACCCCTGTCAAACACCACTGGGGACAGCACATGACCCGGGCCCTGCTCCACCTGCCAAGCAGTGTGGCCCCAGGGAGCTTCTGTCATGGAAGCAGCATTACCCTCACTGCTGCACACAGCCCCACAGAGCCTCCCCAGACCTTGCAGTTCCTAGCCCTGACTCCAGCACCCTCCACCACCTGCCCAGTGCCCCCACAAGTATCCAGGCAACACTGGGTAAATCCTCTGGTAATTTGATAATAGATTATGGAAAAAACCTTTGAAACATAAAAGCAGCAAAACAAACACATTGGCAGCAGCCTATCTCTGCAGAGAGCATGACGGTAGCTCGGAATGGTGTGAATTTCCTATTCATCTAAGTGGAATGACTTCCATGTCAAGTGATGGTGAGAGACATGTCTAGGTATTAAGTATTTCACCGTTGATCAAAGTAAGCTTGGCGCTCAAAGCAGCACATGGCCCCCACAGCCAAACGCTTTGAGTGGCATGTGGAGGTGCAGAAGGCAGGGAGCCTGCCTCGGGGACCTGCTGGGCAGCTGGCCAGACCCTTAGGTAAGCACTTCCTGGCCAGAGCCTACACCCGGCACCCCAGTGTGTTCCTCTCCTCAACCTTCTGCTCTCCCTCCTCCATCTTGTCCCATGTCTCAACACAAACCCTCTGCACCCCACTCCTATAGCCATAACCCCTCTTGCACCCTGAACCCAAATCTCCTGGTCCAGGTCAAATCCCAAATCCCTGCACCCACTTGTGCACCACTACCCAGAGCAAAACCCCCTCCTGGACGTTGGACCCCAATCGCTTCTCCAGGTCACAGCCTCCCCCTTCCTGCAAACTCCCTCCCAGACTCCACTTGCTCTCCAGCACTCCATTCCCCAAACCCACGCTCCCTTCTGCACCCATCCTCCATCCCATTCCCTGCACCTTCTCCATTCATATCATGGAAGAGTGTGGCCCTTGACCACTTACCAAATTCTTGGAGTGGCCCCCAATTAAAAATGATTTCCCACCCCTAATATGAGGTATTTGTATTGCCAGAGTATCTGAGCACCTCACAAAACTTCTGTGAAGCCTGCTTACCCACACTGGGCAGAGGGGAACTAAGGTACTGAGAGGCTAAATGACTTGTCCAAGGTCACACAGGGGGTAGAATAAAACATAGAATTGGACCAAGCTCAAATTCTAGGCTAGTACCTCTCTTTAGAGTGCCACTCTGTGGTACAGTGTGCCAGTTTTTACTCTGAAACTATGGGCAACATGCAGAGGAAGCAGACAGATGGCTCTCTGAAAACTTGTCCTAAGAGATGGTTTATATTTGGTTGGGATTTTTTTTCCCCTAAGTTTTTTAGATTTTTTTAAAACAAAAGTAGAAGTTCTGTTTCAATATTTCCCCCCTTTCTCTCCCTTTTCCCACTGGAAATGGCAATGAAAGTCAATTGCTTTTTAAGTCACACAGGTGCTCTTGAACACATTATCCATCCTAATTAGCAACTGCAGGAAGGCAGGCAGAATCAAAGTGGATTCAGCTGGGTGGCAGCAAATGAGGAAGAGGGTTAATTGGAATCACCTGTGGTGAAGAACTCACTCTCAAATTTGCAGTCCCCACAGGATTTGCATTCTCTTATTGGTCAGGAAAGTGGAAGCCTTCTTTTCACTGGCTCCCTGAACTGTCAATCCTCAGTATTTCACCTCCTACACTCAAACCACAACTTCACCAGGAGTGTATAAAATCTTGTCAGATAGTAAGTGGAGTAAGGCAGTGTCTGGAGTACTGAGAAAGGTTGGTATGGGACTTGCTGTAGTGGGGTGTGTTGGCAATAAGGGATTTTAATCAGTTTTCTTTTGTTTCTACAATTCCTTGGGTAGTGCTTGGCAGTTATGGTGCTAAAAATGTTTGGCTGTGGGGCTGTGTTTATGGTGGTAAGAAGCTGGAAGTAGCATGCAGGTTGGGAATCAGAATGTGGGACACTTAATGTTTGCTGCACTTAAGCCCCTTTCCTTTAAGGGGTAGGATCACGTTAACTTTTTTCAATGCAGATAAGACAATTACTAGCTTTAGTAGTAACTTCACACCTGCTGCCTTCCATGGACTTTCAATGACCCAGGGGCAGCAGACAGTATCGCTTTGCTTTCTTTCACCTTTATTTTTAGCAAAACTAAAATGCTTGCTTTAAACAAGCAGTGGCAATATGTCTGCTGACTAAAGAGCAAGCCTTCACCTAAAGGTGGGCTCCCTCTTAATCTGTTGGTGGGACTGCCATTTCTTGCCACTCTATCAAGTGGGGGGCACCACTCTTGTCTCTGGGTGTTGTAACTCTAGGGATAGCTACTGCTTGTAACTTAAGCCTCTCTTTTGCCTGCTTTCAGGCATATCTGACTAGACCATGACTTCTAATGGGCAAGACACAAATGTGGCATCCCCAGAGCATGGGGAGGAGCAGGTAGGTAATTCCTTTTAAGCATTGCTGGTTCAACCTACAGCAGATAGTTAGCAGTCTAATTACAGGCTCCACACATGCATATCTTGGCTTATAATTGTTTACTTAAGTGGATCTTGTGACTTGAGTTTCACCACTCTAATGTTAGAAGCATTTCTTCAGCCTTTCATACCATCACCCAATCCTCTGATTTGGGAGCAACACATTCAAGTGTATAACCACATGACAAGTAATGAGTCAGCTCCAGGATAGGCTGTTGCTTTCCTGATTCCATTGTTTTCCCCCTTGTCTCACTAGAATGTCCTGAAGAGAGTGGCCAGTCTCCCTCTAGTCAGCACTGCCTGTGACCTGGCTGCTACAGCCTACACTTCCACCAAGGAGAGCCATCCCTATGTGAAGTCTCTCTGTGACATGGCCGAGCAGGGAGTGACCTCCCTAACCAGTGTTGCAGCTAGCAGTGAACAGCCAGTTCCACCTGAACTTGAGCCTGAGGGTGAGTCAAGAGTATACACAGAGCTTTCTGCATGTGAGACACCACATCCTGAAAGGACGGTCTGAAGATTAGTGAGCCTGCAACCCTAAAGGGGCTAGCAGCAGTGGGGGTGATGTGATGGTAGGAATGACGCACCAGCCCATGGAGACAAACATGCACCTGCTAGAGGATCATGAAGGGAGTTGCTTGCACCAGTTACTCCTGCTGAACCTGTGCTTATCTATGGTGTAGCTAGGCTGTAAAAATTAGTGCTCAGCCATTTCCATTTCAGGAACAAAACCCTTTGAAAGGGGTCTAATTGCAAAAGGCGAGCTCGCTGCTCTGCAACAGACCTCAAACAAGTCCTCAACAGAAGTTAGTGCAATATGGCACTGCCTCTGTACCAACACAGGTGCTAAACACTGCAAACTGAGTACTGAAAAATGGTGCACTAGCTTTTTGTTGGGCTATTGCCTGATGTGAATGCCAGTGGCAACTCTGACATGTTTCTGTCATGAGAGCAGGTCACTAAATTTATTGCAGCCAATTATTTATTGGGTGCATGGCCGAGTAGGAGATTTGGTTTAAAAGCTTCAAATCTGTAAGACTATAGAGGGAGACCCTTGTACTTAGTCCAGCTCTGCTAAATCCAGAGTGCACAAGCTACTCCCTTGAATAGGCATTACTTTCCAGAATTCCTCAAATAATTCTGTGAGACTGAATTATGCAGTAAGCATAGAGGTGATGGGAAAGTGCATTCTCATGCTAGTCATAATTGTCTCAATTGGGTAACTGCCCATCTAGAGGAGGCATGATATTTGCTGGAAAGGAAGGCTCATAGCTTGGGGGAGAGGACAAAAATAACCTTGCATGAAGAGGAGGAGGCAAAATAACCCTGAAAATCCAGGTTCAATGCAAGTGTTGGTGTGCAGCACCTATAATCCAAACTGTTGCTGCCAAAACACATGACAGATGTGAGCCAGGTTGTATATTGTAGTAGAAAAATTTTCCATTAAGGAAATAACATCCTGATGTGTCTCTGCAGAGGCAACAGGAACGGAGTCAGCTTCTGAAGTACCAGAGCAAGTGGAGGAGAATCTACCAACCCTTCAGCAAACAGCTGAGAAGGTAACTCTCAGCACACAGTGACATGGCCAGGGTTCAGAGTATTCCTCTGCTTCCTCCAGCAGAGGCATACTCCATGCTAGAAGTGGTGGGAGGAAGTGTCTGTCTTACTCTAGTGTAGGGCTTGACAGCACAGTGTAGAGTGACTAGATGACTCCTTTTTTTAAAAAAAGGACAGTTCTGTAACTAAGCCCTCCAGCCCAGAGCACTTGGCACCAAAGCCTCACTGCTCTGGCATAGGACACCTTCACCATCAGCAAATTGCAGAGTGTGGTGGCAGGAAGCAATTTCCAATCTTTCTGGCCCAATCCTAGAGGCTCCACCACAACCCTAGGTTGGGCACAGCACTCTCTTCATCTCCTCACCCTAGGGCCTGCCCCCATGGAGCACAGGACTGCTCCATCCTCTAAGCATGTTCCTCTGCTTAACGATCTCTTTTGGTGGGTTTGCTGAAGCCTCTGCAGTTGGTTCCCTGGACCCTGGTGCACAGTGCATCCTTAGAGCTTAACCCCTTCCTGCCTGCACTATAGCAGGTGGACACAAGGCGGCTATGTCAGTGGGCAGCAGCAGTCTGCAAATGTAGCTGCTTTTGACACTGTGCTGGCAGAGAACAGACAAGCTGCTTTGAGAGAGGAGGGCAGGGGGGAAGGGATGAGCTCTGCAAGGACACAGGTCAGCTCATCCCATCCCTTCCCTCCTGTAGAGCAGAGAGGCTGCTGCTGGCAACATTCTGGTGTTAACCCTGGCACAAGTCTGGGAAGACAGCATGTGACCATTTTCTCTAGTCTTTCTGACCATCTATAGAATTTTTATGTTCAGAGGTACACCACCAGTAGAAGCAAAAGCTAGCTTAGGGTGCTCTCCTGATTGGGTGGCATTTGGCTCTCATGAGCAGCTGCACAAGCACAGAGCTTACAGGGAACACTGCATGTCACCCAATGTGCCTCCTGCCCCATGCACTGTCTTGGGGAGAAACACAGCAGCAGGTACCAGAGACAGTTTCTGGGAATAAACACAAGCTAGGCATGAAAAAGCAGAAAGAGGGCTGGACAGTGAGGCTCTAGTCAGGTGGTCATCACTCACCTTCCCATGCTCCTGTCACATGGGAGTGTCAGCTCTCCCCATGTGCTCCTTATTCTTAAAGAAATGCTCTGTAGCTGGCTTTTAACCTTAAGTAGGGACTTGCTCAGCTTGATTTTTAAGCATTTGCACTGAACAGGTGTGATTACTCATGCAAGTTTGTTCAATGGCAACCAGGTTTTCTGTATTGAGCACAGGGGGAATATGGTCATCCTAGCAAGATGCAGTCCTCTTGCTGAAGGATCTGTGAGCCTGAGCCTATCCTGATTTGAATCCCTGGGTTGATGTGACTTTATTGCCCAGAATTCTTAGTCAGTAATGTCTTGCTGGGTCCTTCTCTCTAGGCCATGCCTGACACGCAGGAGCTGGTATCATCCAGACTGACAGATGTCAAGGAGACCATGATCAGAGTGGTGGACATGACCAAGGAGGCTGTGCAGGATGGTATGAAGACCACCAGATCAGTGGTAGCAGAGGGCATGAGCACTGTTGTGGAATCGCGAATGGGCCAACTGGCCATAAGTGGGATGGAAGCCGTGCTGGAGAAATCTGAAGAGCTCTTGGATCACTATCTTCCCATGACTGAGGATGAACTAGGTCAGAACACTGCAATAACAGGGCAATTGTCTTTGAAATCCCAGGGTAATGCTCCTTTTGGGCCAAACTTCTTTCTAGGCTTCTGTCTGTATGTCACCCACTACAGGCTTATCCTACAGCATTATCTTAACTCATGCCTCACCTTTGAGATAGATGGCATGTAGTCAATACAGCTTGCCCAACAAATGGGAATGGGTGGTACTGGAAAGAATAGAATTAGCATCACAGAAATGGTGGGGGTAATACACATGACTTGTATCAGTATAGAAGGGTACAGCTTGCTCAGGAAGGATAGAAAGGGAAAAGAGGAGGTATTGCCTTTAGTAATGTGTACACTTGGCCTGAGGCCCTGAGACATGTTAACCTCAGGGTTAGGCTAAAAGGGGTAAACAACAGTGATGTCATGTTAGGGGTCTACTACATGTTAGGGGTCTGAATCAGGAGGAGGCTAGCTTAAAAAAAGCAACATTCATCAAAGCACAGGCTTTAGTGGTGATGGACTTAAACTATCCAGACAGCTGTTGGGGAAACCAACACAGCAGGGCACAGATTGTCTACCAAGCTCTTGGAACGCATTGGAGACAACTTATTTCAGAAGGCGGAGAAAGCTACTGCTGCGGAATCGCTTCTGGATTTGATTTTTAACTAATGGGAGGAACTGGTGGAGAATTTGGAGGTGGAAGGCCGCTTGGGTGAAAGTGGTCATGAAACCATAGAGTACCTGATTCTAAAATGGTAGAAGGGAGAACAGCTAAAGGCAATACCTACCAGCTCTGAGTTTAGGAAGGTAAGGTACCATGGGAAGCAAGACTGAGAGGAAAACCACTTAATTGCCTCTTGAAAAACTGCCAACTGCTTTAAGGGTGCAAGAGAACTATTCCACTGTAGGAAGTATGGCAAGAGACCACCTTGGCTGAAACAGGACTTAAAATCTCTTAAAAAATAAATAAAAGGAGTCAGAAGTGGAAACTAGCTCTTAGTACAAAGGCTGAAAATAAGCAAAACAGCATGTAGGGGCAAGACTAGAAAGGCAAAAGCACACAACAAGAGCAATCTAGATTACAATTTATGGCTCTAGCTAACCTACAAATATAAGAAGCAGGAGAGACAAAGACAGTAGGCCCTTTGCTCAGAGGGAGGAACTGGAAATGAGGTGCTAAACATCTTTGTTTTGGCTTTCCTCAAGGAGGCTGGTGGTGACAGGATGCCTAATGTAATGACCAGTAGTAGTAGTGGGTAGGTTCAGAAGTTAAAATAGGAAAGCACAAGCTAAAAATTACTTGAAGATATCTGATGGAATGAATCCTAAAATACTAAAGGAGCTGATATCTCCCACCTCTATCATCCCTGGAAGTCTGATTCTAGAAGCCTGGGACAGGGCAAATACGTTCCTTTATAGATGGGCACTGTAAGGACAACTCAAACTACAGACTAGTCAGATTAACTTCTGTGCCATGGAAGATAATGGAGCAAACAGTTAAGGAGTTCACTTGCAAACATCAGGAAGACCAAGTGATAGGCAACAGTGAGCATGGACTTGTCAGAACAAATCCTGTTAAACCAATCTGCTGGCTTTATTTGCTAAGATAAAAAGCCTTGTGGACAAGGAGGGTTGTGGTATACCTAGAGTACAAGGTCATGTGAGACTATCAAATGCTTTATCAGTAAACTAGGGAAATCCAACCTAGATGGAGTGACTAAGGTAGCTACATAACTGGCCGGAGAACCATTCTCAAATTAACCCTTCAGTCATGCTTGGAAGGGGCATAAGTGGGATTCTGCAGGGGTCAGTTTGGGGACTGGTTCTCTTATCTTCATCCATTTAGATATTGGCATACAGAATACACATATAAAGTTCCCAGATGCAACCAGCTGGGACAGGGTCAAAATGATCTGGAGAAATGGTCTGAGGTAAATAAGATGAAGATGACTAAGGAGAAATGCATGCTCCACTTAGGAAGGAATAATCAGTTTCAAACATACAGAATGGGAAAGGATTGTCTGGGGAGGGAGTACTGCAGAAAGGGATCCTGGGGTCATAGTGGAACACAAACTGAGTGAGTGTGACATGCCTGCAAAAAAGCAAACCTGATTCTGGGATGTATTAATAGTGTGAGCAAGACATGAGAAGTAGTCTTTTCCAGTCTACTCTATTAGGCTTCAGCTGGAGTATTGTGTTCAGTTCTGGGCACCCCACTTCAGGAAAGATGTGGTGAAATTGAAGCGGGTCCAGAGAAGAGCAACTAATGATTAAAGGTCCAGAAAACATGACCTATAAGGGAAGACTGAAAAGTGAGTCTCTTTTGGAAAAGAGACTAAGGGGACATGATGGCAGTCTTCAAGTACCTACAAGGGGGAGGGTGGAAAACTCTTCTCAACCTCTGATGGGTCCTGGGAGGCTCCATTGATTATTTCTTGTCCTACCAGAATTTGAGGTAGGATTAGGAAGTCTTGCTTGCACTCCTTTCCCCAACTCTAATCAGAGTGAGGCAACCTTCTTTCTTCCCTCTAGCGGAACTTGCGGAATCCGTGGAAGGGGCTGAAGTGTCTGCGGCACAACCACAAGAGCATCGCAGCTACTTTGTGCGTTTAGGTTCCCTGTCCACCAAACTCCGCCAGCGCGCCTACCGCTATTCCCTAGACAAGATGAGACGCACCAGTCACAGCATCAGTGAGGCGCTTTCCCAGCTTCAGCAAACCGTGGGACTGGTAAGAACTCACCAACCTCTTCAGGCTGAACTCCTCTGACAAATACAGAAAGTAGCTGGTGGCACTGATTCCCTTTCCCTTGCTCCACTTAGAGGGAAACCTTCCAGTCCACCCTTACAGACTAGGGTACAATGAGGTTTAATGTCAGTTAAGTCAATAATACATTTTTGCTGCATTGAACTTACCACTGTGAGGGTTAGACATGCCCTAGGCAGTAGAACCAGAATAATGGATGTGCAAAGAGACATACTGATGTGTGGCGTTTGACTATACTTAACCCACATGTAGATTGAATACATCAAGCAAGGTGTGAAACTTCAAGATGTCCAGGAGAAGTTCCAGCACATGTGGCTGAACTGGAACAGAAATCCTCCACAAGGCACAGAGATGACAGACTTGGCCAATCCTGAGGTATGCACATGGCTTGTCCATCTGGTCAGATTAGCTAGTATTCTAGTCCATGTGTGGGGGAGGAGGGGTTATTGGCATTTAATCAAAGACTAACTTGGTTGATGACTAGGATTTTTAAAGTTTGACAATGCTATCATCTCAAACATAACTGGAAGACCTACTTCTTGCTTGGGTACCCTTAAGTGTCAAACTCCTTTGTGTGCACAGTTAAATCACTTAGAGGTATGGATACACAAGTGAGGAACTTTGCTTTACCTCAGCACATCCTGCAAACTATCACTGGAGGTCAGTTGCTTCGAGTCAGATAGCCACGTGGCTTATGGCCTGTGGCATTAGTTCACATTGGCTCCTTTAGATCAGCTTGACACAAACTACTCATCTAAAAAGGCATATTGGAGCCAATGGTCTTCCATTGAAAGACCTCTTTGATTACTGGCATTGCAAAATGGCTGCAGGAGGTAGCAGCAAGTCTGATGCCTTGTGTGGGGGAACATTAACATGAGTGTCATCTTCTGTCTTCCCCCACCAGATGGAGTCTGAGACTTTGGCCATGTCCCGCAGCATTCTCCAGCAGCTGCAGGATGCCTGCCGGGTGCTAGTATCCAGCATTCAAGGGCTCCCTGCCAACCTTTCAGGACAAGGTGCAACAGGTGTCTCGCAACGTGGGAGAGCTCCATGCTTCCTTTTCCACTGCCCGTTCCTTCCAGGATCTCTCCAGCAGCCTCCTCACCCAGAGCCAGGAGATGGTGACCAAGGCCCAGGAATATGTGGATGAGCTGATGGCATATGTGATGCAGAATACACCTCTGTCTTGGATTGTGGGACCCTTTGCCCCATCGGGTAAGGGCTCTGCCGATTCCCTGGAACCACAAAATCAGGAGACTGAAGCTAAGAAGGCAGAAGTTGTAATAGCATCAAAGTCTGAGGATCCATGAGCTGAAAACACAATTTCAACCTGGAAGCCTGAGGGCAGACTTCCTCATATCCACAAACTCGTTGTCCATCTCCTCTGCTTTAATTTGTACTAGTCTATTTACACTTTGCTAGTACTAGTAGATCTAGGCACAGCAGCTAACTCCTGGCAGCAACAAATCACCCTATCTAGGATGGGATATGACTAATGTACTTCAACTGGCTACTTGAGAAATCTGAGGGAAGCATTGTAACAAGTGGTTGAAGGATCTCATAGGTGAAAGGTTATGCTATTCAGGCTGCATACTAGTCTATGTTGTGACTACTAGAATGTAGAGTTACCTTGATACTAGTTTGTACTTAATACCACCCTGTCTTCAAAATAAAATGTCACTGCATTTGAACATTGTGCTCATGTCATGTCTAGTAGATGCCACCTACTATAGGCCTGTACACCTCTGCCAGCAACTAGTCCTGTTTCTCACTAACCACCACCACAGTAGTGGCAGTAACTTCTAAATAGCTATAGATCTACTACTGCCCTCTAAGGATAGATAGATAGATGTTGCATTACACTTATTGCTCGCTTGCATTCTCTCATGCTCTCCTATTCTCTCCCCGGGTCTTCATAGAAGTGCACTTGTCTCTTCAGGTAGCCATGTGTGGGGAGGGGGAGAATGGTGCAGCTAGTCCAAATTCCTACCACCATTCTAGCACCAGTTGGCAAGGTACTATCTGGGTGGCTCTAATGCAGGGGCACAAGGGAAGGAGGGGCAGTCTTTCAGAACATGGTTGGCAGTAGAGGCTTTTGGGTATAAGGGTCCCAACATATGAAATACAGGTGACTGATAGGGCACATACCTGTCATATTATGAACACCTACAAAAATCAGTTGGTGTCAGTATCAAAGCTGTGTAGGTTTTCACATCAAGCATGTGTCTTTTTCCTCTTACAAAGATTATACAGGGAACTGTACCCCTTGTGCATAGTGGCTCTTCTAAACTGAATACTCCACATAGCTGCATAGGTCTACACTTTTTTCCCACCAGCTCAGATTGCCCCCTTACAAGGAAGGGAGTAGGATTCCCCCATAGCCTAGCTAGTAACAATAGTCTTAAGGAAATCAAAGCTTAGGCTATCAAAGGAAGATGGCAGTCTTAGAGGACAGTCTCAGCTGCTTGTACCACAGCTGGAGAACACTGTGGCCTCTCGTTCTGGGATCTTGCAGTGCTGAGTAGAGCAATGCTTGAAAACTGAGTGACTCTAAAGGAACTCATGCTTCAAGCTAACCCGCTATGCCAGACTTGAGCATGCTGTAGTGACAGCTTACCTAGCTGTTGTAGATCCTAGCTTATTCCCTTATGAGTCTCCTAAACCACTCCTGAAGTGCTAAGGCCATTGTGAGTGCATTCCCTACACTGGAAAGGAAGATGTAGCTTATTCCAATGAGTGTTGTCCAGTATCACTTGTACCACTTCCCAACTGAAATCAGCTATATTGACTCAGGATGCCCCCCAATACATGTGAGTCTGCTAGGGGTGCTCCAGGGCTAAAGCACATCCAGTTACAATGACCTTCTAGTGCCTCCTGCCTATTGCTGTCCTCCATGCCTTCCAGCTAGGGTAGTCTGGTGTCTTCAAGCAGAGCATCTGATCAAAAAGGACCCTGGAAGCTCCACTCAGCACCACTGAGCAGGTTGTTTAAAAATCTAGCAGATGGCAGAGGAGATGTCTGGGCCTAAGGCAAGCTCCTTACCTGCCTCTGCATGATTCCTGGAAGCAGCGGCCAGGTCCCTCTGTGGTGCATGTTCCCCAAGTGTCAGCTGAACAGTGGTGAAGAACTGGGACCAATGAGAGCGTCAGGTGCAAGTAGGCTGTGGATTGTCCCTAGGGCTCACAGGGAGCTAGCCACAGCTTCCTGGGTGTAGCCATGCAGCAAAAATGTAGGAAGCCGGTGTTTGTGTAAAAAGTCTTATGCAATGTAATGTGCCTTAGTGTATTCTGCCAGCCACCTTTTCTGACTAGTAGGAAGGAACAGTCTAGTGTTGGTAAAGATGCATCATGCAGGCTGTGTCCATTACTGGTGTGAAGCCATGAACAGACCAGAAGAGTCATTGTGACTCATTATAGTCATCCTTTTATCATTTAGGACTGTTCTCTTCAAGTATAAGAATGTCTTTTGCGTTATGGAAAAATTTTAATAGTTACTTTAATCTTGGAATGTTTTGTACTAGGCCTGTACTTGCAAAAGCAACAATGTAACTTTTTTGTGAGTGGGAAATGTGCATTTTTAAAGAGAAATAAGCCTGAAGGCTACATTGGCAGCCAGCTGGCACGAGGGGAGGCTGTAGACTTAGACGCACCAAACAACTTTCAGTTGTGCCTCTTGTATTTGATGGCTGAGGAGGGGAAGATTGAGGACTTTGAAGTTAGAAGCAAGGACTTGTAATGTGTGAAGATGACAAATCCCATCAAAATCAGCACAGGGCAGCACTTAGAAAAATCATCAGCAGACGGATGTGAAACAATAAAACCCATTTCCAGATAAACATACGTTGCAAAATGACTACACCGTGATGCAGCAAAATCCATAACATGTATAAAAGGAATTTCTATAATGGGTGGGGTGTCTTGCCATAAAGCCCGGGGTTCATCATGCCAAGCAACAGCCTCAGAATCACAACTGGCAGAACCTGACTCTCCCACTTAGGCCTGATCTATCTGGCTATTAGTTTGGTCCAGCCCACAGATTGGTAACAGTAACAATGTCAGCAGGACACTTGCGTGTGAATGTGTATTCTTTGTATTTTGTATTCTCAATAAATGTGGTGTAGTGCCTTTCCCCCCCTAAAAAGATTCCATGAGCTTTCTGTAAGCCTAACATGGGTGCTGTGGTAAGTACTGCCAGGACCCCAAACTCTCTGCCCCAGCCTGGAGTCCCTTCCTATACTCTGAACCCCTCGTTTCTGGCTCCACCTGAAGCCTGCAGCCCTAGCCAGGGTCCTCATGCCCCAGCCCAGAGCACTTTCCACACCCTGCAACCTTCATTTCTGGACCATGCTTGAGACACACCACAGAGTGCCCCCTCCCCCCCGCCAGAACCCTCATGCAGCCCAACTCCCTGCCCCAGCCAAGTGAAAGTGAGTGAGGGTGGGGGAGAGTGAGCAATGGAGGGAGGTGGGATGGATCTATCATGAGGCAAGGCCTTGGAGAATGGGCAGGGCACGGGCAGACCTTCAGGGGGAGAAGTGGCAGCAAGCAGGGCAGGGATGTTGGGTTTTGTGCAGATGGAAAGTTAGCAACGGTATCTTCCCCCCTGCTGCAGGTCAGTTGTGTGGGAAGGGGAAGAGCAAGGGTGAAGTGTACTATGGGGAGGGGATGGAATGGGGTAGAGCCAGGAATAGGCAAAGAAGGGGTCAAGCCCCTCCTGTGACTTAATAAAATGGCACCTCTGGCACTGTGGTTTTTGGTAGCACAGCATTCTGTGCCAACAACACTAGACTAAGCCAGGGATTTATGAACCTTGCAGAAAAATTCAGTTACTTGGAAAATCACATGTCTTGCAAGTTGTAGGACAAAGTACGCCTGGTAGGACTCATTCTGGGAAACCCCCCAAACAGCCAGGGGATTTGGACATCCCATCCAGACTTATGTTTCTGTGATTTTTGCATGATCCGAGGTGGCTGGTCTTGAGGTGATAATGTAGCTAATCTCCATCAACATCTCTATATCTATATTAGAAATGTTGTGCATCTTTCTGACTGTCCATGAGTCTGTCCATCTGTGAGTCTTTGTAGCCATGTGGAATACAAACATTTGTTTTTAAATGGCAGCTGAGATTGACCTAATCACGTGACTGGGCTCCAGGCATGCGGCTCTTGTGCCTCCATCTCACCCTGCTCATGCCCAGGGTGTGTCTGAAGCTTCCTGAGAGGGACCCAAGGCCAAAGACCCCAGCAGAGCAAGCGTGCTCCCGTCCTGAGCACCTGCACAATCTGCTCTGAGTAGCACCTCACACGGGCAGGGCTTGGATCGTGGGCAATCCCAACAGGAGAGCAATGAAGGGGTGACGGAGGTAAACAGTCTTCTCCCTCCCATCCCTTTAAGGGAATGTGTCAACTTTTTTTCTGAGTGGGGGCTGAAAGAGGAGCGGGGGAAGCTATTCCAGTCGCAATGCCCAACTCTTGTTCTCAAATAAAATGCTTCATTATCTATCTAAGGCAAGGGAGGGCATATGGCCCAGCACCTCCCTCCCCCAAATCTGCTGCATCGCTCTCCTGCACCCTTACCCCAGGTCTCTACCCAAAGCCTCTACGGCCCTGCTCCTGCACCCATACCTCCTCCCAGACTCTACACCCAAATCCCTCGTGCCAGGTCACAACCCAAACCCCTGCACTCACTTATGCTTCCCTACCCCAGGTCACAAGACCCCCTGGATCCTACATCTCCTCCTTGCATCCAATCCTTGCCCTAGATCACAACCTTGTTCTTCACCCACAGTTCCTCAGGCACATGACTCTCTGCAACCTTACCCCCAGAGATGGTTTATATTTGGTTGGTTTTTAAAAGATTTTTAGGTTTTTCAAAACAGAAGTAGAAGTTCTGTTTCAATATTCTCCTCTTTTCTCTTCCTTTTCCCATTGGATGTGACAATGAAAGTCAATGGCTGTTTAAGTCACAAAGGTGCTTTTGAAAATTTTGTACATGCGAACTAATAACTGTATCAAGGCAGGCTGTGGAATCAAAGTGAGTTTAGCTGGGTGACAGCAAAAGACTCAGTGGGATTAATTGGAATCACCTATGGTGAAGAACTCACTCCCAAACTTTGCAGTCCCCAAGGGATTTGCATTCTCTTACTGGTCAGGGAAGCAGAAGCCTTCTTTTCACTGGCTCCCTGAACTGTCAATCCTGAGTGTTACATCCCCTACACTCAAACCAGGGAGTGTATAAAATCTTGCCAGATGGTAAGGGGAGTAAGGCAGTGTCTGGAGATCTGAGAAAGGTCAGTGGGGGAGGGAACTTGCTGATAATAAGGCTTTTTAATTTGCTCTTGTTTGTTTCTACAGTTCATTGGCTCTAGCTGTGCAATTATGGTGCTAAGTAATGTTTGGCTGTAGGACTGTGTTTATAGTGTTAAGAAGCTGCAATTAGAATGTGAGTTGGGAAGCAGTGTCTGGGGCCCTTGATGTTAGATGACTTTTTTCATGCAGTTAAAAGCCAATTACTAGCTTTAGTAGTACCTACCATGTATCTGCTGCCTTTCTTGGCTTTATGTAAGTAGATATCTTTCAATAACTCAGTGGTATCAGACTGATCTGTACCAGAATGGAAACTTTTTTTTTTTTTTTTTTTGAAAGGAGTAAATGTACTCAGCTCACTAAAGAGCAAGTATTTCTCTAACTCTGAGCTCCTTCTTAATCTGTGGGTGGAACTACCATTTGGTTTCATTTCTTTGTGCAGAAGACCATTGCAGTCTCTGGGGTGCTATAATTCTAGGGATAGTTACTGCTGCTAATTTAGGACTCTCTGCCTTCTTTCAGGCATATCTTACAAGACTATGACTTCTAATGGGAAAAAGACAGATGTGGCATCCCCAAAACATGGGGAGGAGGAGCAACAGGTAGGTATTTCATAAACTTTGCTAGTTAACATACAAATGCAGCTGATAGCTGGCTGTTATGTAATAGCAGGCTACTCACATGAATAGCTTGATTTGAAGTAAACCAATTAGAGACACTTGTGATTGGGTTTTATCAATATAATGTTGGAAGTAGCTGTTAAGCCTCCTAGCAGTCAGCCTCTCACCCAATCCCCTTTGCTTGGGGGCTAACACATTCACAGGTATAGCCATCAGGGTTACCATGTTTGAACTTTAAAAAAAGAGGACCCACTCAAGAGTGTCCTCTATCTGTATCTACCAACTCACATTAATATGGTAACCTTAACCACTTGACAAACAATGGTTCAGCTCCAGGACTGGTAACTGTTCTCTCCCTTGCTTCACTAGAATGTCCTGAAGAGGGTGGCCAGTCTCCCTCTAGTCAGCACTGCCTGTGACCTGGCTGCTACGGCCTATACCTCCACAAAGGAGAGCCATCCCTATGTGAAGTCTCTCTGTGACATGGCAGAGAAGGGAGTGACCTCCCTAACCAGTGTTGCAGACAGCAGTGAACAGCCAGCTCCACCTGCACTTGAACCTCGGGGTGAGTAAATTGTGGCTGCACACCTTTCCACATGTGTATGTCGAGAGGTGGCATCAGTAGGGTCTTAGGATCAGCAGGCCTGCAATACTAGAAATGTGGGCAGCAGTATGTGTGACTGTAGCAGTGATACAGTAGCCCATGGATACAAACAACACTGACTAGAGGATAATGAAGGGGGTGGTTGTTTACATGAATTGCCGCTGCTGAATCTTTACAAAATTTCCCTGTAACCAGGCGGTAAAGATCATTGCTCGGGTATTTCCATATCAGGAGCAACTCCCTTTAAGAAGGGGATCTAACTGCCGTGAGCTCACTTAGACTAGTTTGAGCATTTTCCATTGCTCTCATCAACAGAAGTTGGTTCAATACCTTACCTACCCTGTGTATCTAAGACCTCTGGACCAACACCGCTAATACAACAATACTGTAAACTGAGGTTAAAATTGCCCAACAAGAAGTTCTCTAGTAACTGACATCTAGAACACACATCTTCCTCTTGAAGAGGAAGCTTGAAAAGTAATGCCTAGAATGTTTTGATAAGAATGAATTGTGCAGTACACATAGATGGGAGGGGAAACCTTTTCTCATGCCAGTCATAACCATCTTGCTTGGGTAACAATGAAAGGAAACTACTGGATACAGTGACTATTCGGGGGTAGGGAGGGGTGCATTTACAAACAGCTCAAACCTTGAAAAAGGGAGGAAATTGTCTTACATGGGAAAAGAATGGGGAAATAAGATTCTCTCTGCCTCACCAGTCCCCAGAAACCTAGTCCGATTGCAAGTATCAATGTGCAGCACCTGCCACCCAGACTACTGCTGCCTGAAGCCAATGAAGTCTGTCTCATAACAGATCTGAGCCAGGTTCCCTACATATTGCAAAAGCAAAACTTTAAACATTAAAGTAGCTACATTATGGTGTCTTCCTCTACAGTGGCAACAGGGACTGAATCTGCTCCTGAAGTACCAGACAAAGGGGAGGAGAATCTACCAACCCTTCAACAGACAGCTGAGAAGGTAACTCTCAGCACACAGTGACATGGCCGGGACTTAGAAAAGCAATAATGGGCTGCTGCTTCCAACAGTGGACCACTCTATGCCAAGAGGAGATGAGGTGGCAGCAAATGTCTATATAACTCTGGTCTAGGGCTTCCCAGCAAGATGTAGGGTGACCACATGAGATTTTTAAAAATGGGACTGTCCTGCATTTAAGCCCTCTGGCAGGACTCCTGAATTTTTTTTCTTAAAATACAGGATGACTTTCCTATCTCTCCCCTACCAGTATTGGTGAGGCCTATTGCCAGCTGCATCTCTAACAGCTGCCTGCCCTGTGGCAGTGACTGAGTGGTGAATCTAATGGGTGTGCAGGGAAAATCTGCAGTAGGTTGGGCAGTGCTAGTCCATCAATGCAGCTCCTGCTTAGTGCTTGATCTCAGACAGCAGGGACCCACCTTCCATCCTAATTCCAGCCCGCACTGCCTGTGCATTGCAAGGTGCACTGGGTCACGTTGCCTCTATTTCACACCCTTCTCACTATGCTCTCCCTGACTTGACCCATTACTCCCCATCATCTCCTGTTGGATGCACCCTACTCTTAGCACTATGTGGAGAACCAGTCCATGATTGGGGCACTTGGCAGGCCAATATCCTGAGAAATCCCATGTCTCCCTGTTTTGGAATTCTGGCCAGAGAAGCCAAGTCCTGTGGGCACCAAAATCACGCACACTGCACTAGCATGGAGAAGTTGGCTTGCCAGCTAAGGTACAAAGTCTGGTGGGAGGAAGACCTTTGCAGCTTGTTTATGGCCCAACCTTGGACTCCTCTGCAGTAAGGTTCTCTGCACAATAACTCTACATGGCTTAACCCCCCTCCTTGCATTATAGCTGGTGGACAAGAACCAGCTAGATCATGTAAGTGTCCAGCAGCAGCCTGGAGGTGTAACTGACTTTTGACACTGTGCAGGCAGGAAGAGATGAGCTGAGGTGGGGAATGTGACCTCTGCAAGGACACTAGTTAGACCAATTCTTTTCCACCTCCTCTACAGCTTGACTTTCCAGTCCCCTCCCAGCACTAAAGGCTGTTGGTCAGACACTCAGATTTCTCCCAAGATTAATGCTAGAATGTGACCAATACTTGCTCTAGTCTGTTACATCCATCTAGTGTGTGCAGAGTAACTTACATGCACCACCAGTAGCAACAAAACCTAGCTTTGGGTGCTCTGCTAATCAGCTGAGTGGCATTTGTATTTTAGTGGTCAGCAAGCATACAGCTTACAGGGAACAGCATATGCGAGCCAGCATATCCCTGCTATGTACCTGAGGAACACACATCAGCAGGAGAGATGGGTTTGTTCTGGAGCCCAAGCCAGGCATGGAGAGTGGAAAGGGCTGGGCAGGGAGGCTCTGGTCGGGTGGTCACAACTGTCCCTCCTCCATGTGTTGCCTTCCCCATGTGAACCTTATATTTAAGATTAAAAAAGAATCCAACTACACAGTGTAATAAAAGTCAACCTGTTTAAACATTTATGCAGCATAGCTCTGAACTCAAGTGAGTGATCAATGGCAACTTTACCAGTTTCTTATATTCAGCACGGGGAAATATGGTCACTCTAGCAAGATGCAGTTCTTCACCTGAAGCATTTGACCTGTGGGGCTAAGCAGGTGGTAATCCTCCCTACCCTAACTTCAACACCTGGGTCAATGTGGTTTTAGTGCCCTGAATTTCTGGACAGTTACATCTTGCTGGCTCCTTCTCTCTAGGCCATGTCTGACACACAGGAGCTGGTATCATCCAGACTGACAGATGTCAAGGAGAGCATGATCAGAGTGGTGGACATGACCAAGGAGGCCGTGCAGGATGGTATGAAGACCACCAGATCAGTGGTAGCAGAGGGCATGAGCACTGTTGTGGAATCGAGAATGGGCCAACTGGCCATAAGCGGGATGGAAGCCATGCTGGAGAAATCTGAAGAGCTCTTGGATCACTATCTTCCCATGACTGAGGATGAGCTAGGTTAGAATTCAGGGATGACGGGGCAATTGGTTTTTGAAAGGCCAGAGCAACCTTCCCTCTGGTCCAATTTTCTCTCTCCGGTCTTCTCCTCAGTCCTGTCACTCGATGCAAGCTGGTACTATAGCAATTTCATTTCTTAACCCACATGCCTCTTATTTGAATTGGTGGGCATGTGCCCAGTTAAAATGACTTGAGTAACAAGTGGGGACCAGGTGGTACTGAGAGGCTCCATCTGCACGAAACTGACTTTAAGGCATAGTCCTTATTCAAGCATGCAAAAATAGGCTTGGTCTTTCAAGTCTGAAGTTACACCCAGTGCTAGGGAAGTATCTGAACTTCCTAAGACCTTACAAATGTTTGAGTTAGGATTGGGAAGTGCAGACAATACTGCACTTCCCAATCCTAACTTCTTAATTTGAGTGAGCAGCCTTCCCTTTCTTCCCTCTAGCGGAACTTGCAGAATCCGTGGAAGGGGCTGAAGTGTCTGCGGCACAACCACAAGCGCATCGCAGCTACTTTGTGCGTTTGGGTTCCCTGTCCACCAAACTCCGCCAGCGCGCCTACCGCTATTCCCTAGACAAGATGAGACGCACCAGTCACCGCATCAGTGAGGCGCTTTCCCAGTTTCAACAAACCATGGGACTGGTAAGAACCTCTTGTAGCTGAAGCCCTCTGGCAAATACAGAAAGTAGCTGGTGGCTCTTTCCCTCTCCATATGCTGCCCTTCAAAGCAGAGAACCCTTCTCCATCCTTATGGACCAGGGTATGAGGTTTAGATGTCAGATGTGTGCTGTGTGACCAGATCTTTTGCTGCATTGAGCATACCAGTCTTGACAGTTGGAGATATGCCCTAAGCAATAGATCTAGAATAATGGAATTGCATTTACTGATGGTTGAATACACTTCTAGATTGACTACATCAAGCAAGGTGTGACACTTCCAGATGTCCAGGAGAAGCTCCAGCACATGTGGGTGGACTGGAACAGAAATCAGCCAGAAGGCAGTGAGATCACAGACTTGGCACAACCAGAGGTATGTACATGGTCAGAAGCTGGCTACTAGTCTGGTTCTAGCAAGGTTGATCAGCTATTAATCCAGAGATCCACTTGGGTTGTCTTAGGGTTTTTAAGGCTGATGACAAAGCTGTCTTGACTGCTTACTTGGACATCACTAAGTTGGTCATATAAGCAAACTATGTGCACAAAGGAATTCAGTCATTCACTACATGCATGCCTAAGTAAGGAACTCTGCTCTACATCTGCACAGCCTGTAGACACATACTGTAGATCATGTGAACAGGGGTTTCCCTGGTTGCAAACACTTACCTAGCATAGCTCTGACCCAGCCACATGGCTTATGGCCATTGTTAGTCCACATTGTCCCAAGCTGCCTCCTTTATCTAAAGGAATTCGGAGCCAGTAGCTTTTTCCATCAGACTTTTTAATCACTGGCATGGCAAAATGATGCCTCTTGTGGGGGGGGAACATTAACACGAAGCTTCTTCTGTCTCCCCACCAGGTCGAGTCTGAGACTCTGGCCATGTCCCGCAGCATTCTCCAGCAGCTGCAAGATGCCTGTCAGGTGTTAGTAACCAGCATTCAAGGTCTCCCCGCCAACCTTCAGGACAAGGTGCGACAGGTGTATCTCAACATGGGAGAGCTCCATGCTTCCTTCTCTACTGCCCATTCCTTCCAGGATCTCTCCAGCAGCCTCCTGACCCAGAGCCAGGAGATGGTGACCAAGGCCCAGGAATATGTGGATGAGCTGATGGCATATGTGGTGCAGAATACACCTCTGTCTTGGATTGTGGGACCCTTTGTCCCATTGGGTAAGGGCTCTGCAGATTCCCTGGAACCACAAAACCAAGAAATGGAGGCTAAGGAGGCAGAAGTCATAGCAACATCCAAGTCTGATTAAGGATGACCTGCGATCTGGAAACACAATTCAAAGAATGAAGGAAGAGTTCCTTGTATCTGACAACTCACTGCCAGTCTCCTTTGCCTTCATGTGCACTAGCTACTTCTGTAGCACTAACTCATGGCTAGTACTTGTAACACCTGTGTCCTAGATCTCTCCTAACTTATGGAGGAACTGAATCCTCACCATATCTAGGAAACAATATGACTAATGTACTTCAGCTGTCCTTGTGTCTCTTGGCTGACATGTTTAAATCTGAGGGAAGGATTGTTATGACAAATAGTGATTTGATTAACTTAGGCAAAAGAACCATATGCAGCCTGAATAGCACAACCTAGATTGTTGTGACTGCTAGGATGTATCAAGAAAAATCTACTAGTTTGTACTTAATACCACCCCATCTTCAAAATAAAGTGTCATTGCATTTGAACAGTGGGCTCTCTTGTCTAGCTAGAAGGTGTTATCTTTGCCAGCACCTAGTCCTGCTCTTAGTTTCTCATTACTGCCACTGTCATTGAATAGCCCTAGATCTACTATCCTGTTAACAAACTTTGGCTTCTTGCTAAATGTGGAGCAGAAGAAATTGTTACTAAATGCTATTTATTGCACCCTTTGTCATAGAAGTACACTTGTGCTTTCCATGCAGCCAATTGTGTAAATAGTGCAGCTGGTTAAAATATCTAATGCTACTCTAGCATGGGTTTGCTAGCTACAACATGGATTGTTTGGGGGTGGGGCAGAGAAGTCTAGAAGGGATTGGCACGAGGAGCTTTTAGGTATAGGTGTCCCACTATAAGAAATGCACTCTGGTACAATCATGAACCTCTCCAAAATCAGTTGGAGACCTAGATAGCTTTGATGCACAGTTCAGCTTTGAATTGCTGTCTGAATGTAAAGGTTATACAAGAAATGCTACCCCCTCATGCATAGTGGCTTCTGTAAATTGAATACTCCACATATGGAAAAAGATCCCTCTTTTTTTTTTTTTTTTTTTTTTTCATAGCCTTAGATTCTTTGTCACTGGGGGTGGGGGGGACATACAGTAACCCACCGTCTATAGTATAGACTTTTTAAAAAAATGCTTTGACTTTCAAAGGAAGATGGCAGCCCAATTACAGCAGGTATGGGCTCTGCTCAGTATGCCACATACCTTTAAGAACCCATACTTACCAACCACAAGTCACTCATCACAGAACTACTTCAAAACATGTCCTACATAAGCAACCTCTTACTTACAGAAGTGGTGTCTATTTTGAATAAATAAGAATGGCCATATTGTTTCAGACCAATGGTCCATCTAGCCCAGTATCATGTCTGCTGACAGTGGCCAGTACCAGATGCCCCGGGAAGGGAACATCACAGGTAATCCTCATGTGATCCCTTCCCCCTCACCTATTTCCAGACAAAATACATTCAACTAGGACTAAAACAAAGCCAGGAAAATAGGGGAACCACATTCTACAGGGGAGAACAGCTTGGGCCTGCAGGTTAGTAGACAGAATGTGGAGACCTGAAAAACATAAGATTTCTTTGACAGGTGCTACTTTCGCTGTGTTGGATGAAGATGCCATACCTTGCCTAGCAAATGTTGCTAATAAGGATATGCCACTTTCTCCTTGCTAACAAAGACTATGATTTATTTAAAGAAGTCTCTTAAGTTACAAGAATAATAGCATTATTACAAGGTAACTATTTGTAATAGCACTAATGCCATTTATTGGCAAGAGCTATTAGCACTCTGTAATCAACCTGGATCTGGACTATATTGCCTAAGGCCTATGTTCTGTACTTTCCTTTTCCTTTTTCTCTCCTCCCACCTGATCATTGGTTGCTTCCTTTAGAGACAGTATTTTATATAAAATATTTTGATCTATGTATGGTGCTCACCATTTATTTTAGGAAACAGTTTCAGATCTATCACATTTCTGTATTCTATAATTAAAGGAGTTATGATATGTGGGTTTCCAGAACAAGATATTGTTGAAACTATTTTTAGTTGAATCCCTTCCTTTTTAGTCTCCTGGGTTGCACCTTACATCATTGCTCCTGGAGCGGTTGTTTGTAAGTTAATGGTTTCCATGATTTTCTCTCTCCTCCCCGAAATCTGTCTTGCTATAGGTCTCCTTCTCCCTACCCCCTGAACCGAACCCTTATCTTTAAGTTATGAAGAGAGGAAGCTGCATGCCAAATTTGTTTGTTCTAGCTCTTACTGTTTAGAAGTTCTTGAACAAACAGACAAACTCAAATCATTTTTTTTTATATATATATATATATATATATATAAAAATAAGAAATCTAGTAGCCCAATGTCTGTGAGTCTGTACATGGACCCACCCCCTGGCTGTGTATGTCACCACCCCACCCTGCCCCCTTCCTCCCCGTGGAGCTCGGCTGCGTGCTGCGCCGCTCAGCTGGGCCGCGGCGGGGAAGCCAGTGACGGCAAGTGTCCGTTTGGGGTCCGCACTCCCCATGCAGTGGCGCAGCACTCAGCTGAGCGCCACGATGGGAGGGCAAGGGGGGTGGGGTGGTGACGTACACAGCCCTGGCCACGTACGTCACAAAGGTAGGGTAAAAAAAAAACCCCCAGACACCCTTGATCGGGGGCCGGAGGGGGGAGGGAGCGGGGCTGGCTGGGAGGAGGGGGTGGGGGCAGTGTAGCTGGCCAGAGGAGAATGGGAGAGGGGCAGCTGGTGGGAAGCAAAGCTGGCCAGGGGTGGGGGTCGGAGGCCGTGGGGCTGGCTGGCAGGAAGCAAAGCTGGTCGGGGGTGGGAGTCAGGGGCAGCGAGGGTGGCTATGGGAAATCGGGAGGAGGAACTGGCTGGTGGGGGGCGGGGAGCTGGACTCAGCTGGGCATGTGCATCCTTGATGGAGAGAGAGAGGCAGGAGGGGGAGAAGAGAAAGAAAGAGAGGAGAGAGAGGCAGAAGGTAGAGGAGAACTGAGAGAGAGAGGGGGAGGCAGGAGGAGGAGGAGAGAGAGAGAGAGAGATGGAGCGAGAGACCGGAGGCTCAGGAGAGAAGACAGATGTGGAGAAGAGATCTGAAAATCCCGTTTTATGACGGGCTAATTGGCTAGTATATAGTAGATTAACCAATTAACTTAGTTCAAACTGATAACTAATTTGCTGTGTGAACAATATTATTAAACTAAACACAGAACTATAGTAAATGGAAACAATGACTTTATACTACTATGACTCTTAGGGGTTGTGTTGATTGCTAACTTGGCTCCTGGACCACTGACTATCGCTGGTGTATAATTTCTAGAGAGGCTCCTTGAAAGTCAGGTAGAACCAAAAACAAACATGGCTGACTGGCATTGGAAACTTCACAGAGCATGGGAACAATAGTTTGGTACTTGGAAGCAGTTTTAGGATCAAACAATAGTGTAGTAGTGGCTGTCTCCCATTTCAAGAAACATTATAAAAAAATTGCACCTTCACAATATTTATTTCCTTCTTGCATTTGCTGAAATATTGCAACATTGCCCCGATTCAGACATTTACCCAGCTCCAGAAGCTCATCTTACTAGATTATTATAGACTGCTTTCCTGTCAACTTTCAGGACAAGATGCAATAAGTTTATCATGCTGCAGCAATGCTTCATTCTCTGCTCTTGTTTCCTTCTAAGACCCATCTAGATGAACCCTCTCCCCAAGATGGGAAAGGATGAACAAGAAGGAAGAATATAGGAATGAGCTGCTGGAGTATATAGTGTACAGGACACCTCTCTGTTGGTTTGTCACCCTTTGGTGCTTTGTGATACAGAACATAAACAGCCACATTCTGTTGTTTTGGTGGAGTCTAAGAAGGTGCAAGAGAAACTGGACTGTAGGGCTGTGTCTACACTGGTGTGATCTTGCGCCAAAGTGGCCGCTCTTGTGCAAAAACTTGCTGCCTGTCTACACTGGCCATGTGTTCTTGCGCAAGTAAACTGACGTTCTACTGTATGTATGAAATCAGGGCTTCTTGCGCAAGAACTATGATGCTCCCGCTCAGGAATAAGCCCTTTTGTGCAACTGTTCTTGCGCAAGAGGCCAGTATAGACAGGCAACATGAATTTCTTGCACAAGAAAGCCCTATGGTTAAAATAGCCATCAGAGCTTTCTTGCGCAAGAGAGCGTCTACGCTGGCATGGATGCTCTTGCGCAAAAGCACATGCCAGTGTAGACGCTCTCTTCTGGAAGAGTTTTTGCACAAGATCATGCCAGTGTAGACACAGCCTAGATGTTTGGAAGCTGCTATAGGACAGAACTTCTCTGTGGCGCTAATTCATTTGTAGAGCTGTCAAGCATTGTCACCTTTGTCAAACAAAAGCTTTGATCTTGTGAACTCCTGAAATTCATGGAATCATTTAAATATGGGCTGTGGAGGGGAAAGGAACTAGACACAATCTGGCCTTGAGTATGATTTTTGTTGGGTTACATGCATGATAAATGGAACCAATTTAAAACGGAAGTTAATAGATAGCAAACAGAACCTGCCATTGCAAATCCAGTAAATTGTTAGTTTCAGTTTCCCTCTCTTATAAGCAGACAGGTCATGAAGGACAACATTGTGATTTGCCTTACAGAGCCATGCAGGACAGTAAGGAGCAATGGCTGAACAGGAAATCATGTTCTGTGTCTAGTGAGATCAGTGTTGCAGGGTAGGACTGGTATTCCCCTTCCTACAGCAGATGGGCTGAGAGTGGGCAGACCAGAAAGAAGAATACATATGTCTTTACTGTATGTCTTGGGACACTTGCATAATACAGGTGTGATTTACCACTGTCTTGCACCTTCTGTAGTTGTAACCCACACACCTGCTGGGTGTGGTGTCCTGTCCTATCTAGTGGCATTGAGACCTCCTACAGAGAGACTAGTGAATCTGCTCTAGAGCCTTAGCTGAGAGGAAGTGAGCTTTTAGTTCATGTGGTAGAGGCTCATGTACTAAGCTCCAGAGGTCTCAGGTTCATTTCCAACTGTTGGCATTATATAGTTATTTAAACTAATGCACAAGGGGTGCAAAATAATGGCATATCAGAATGGTCCTGTAACCCATTACTTCTTCAGATGAGCAGAGAACATTCTGTAAGGTTGATCTTCAAAAGACATTCCACCTGAAGAGGTCTGTGAGTTTGCTAAAGCCTTTGAGCTAAAAAACTTGGATTCTTTAGCAAAGTTAACACAGGATGAAGACTATGCAGTAGAGCTGGGTTATTTTTTTCATTATCATAAATTTGCCTAAAAATCCATTTTCAGGACATAGAAACTTTTTTCAAATTTTAGTAATAAATGGGGGCAAGAAATTGAAAGGGTCAAAGCTGTTTGTTCTGATCAGTTCAAAATGAAACATTTTGAGTTTTCATTTCTACTAGTTTCTTTTTGACCACTTGGAAATGAAACACTTAGGCTGTGTCTACTCTGGCGGGTTCTTGTGCAAGAATATCTTGCGCAAGGGTTCTTGTGCAAGAACACGTCCACACTGCCATGTGCGTTTGCACAAGAGCATCCATCGCAGTGTGGACACTCTCTTGCGCAAGAAAGCTCTGATGGCCATTTTAGGCATAGGGCTTTCTTGCACAAGAATCCCCTGCCACGTGTCCACACTGCCCTCTTGCACAAGAGGGCTTACACCTGTTAGAAAAGAGTGTAGCTCTGGCGCAAGAAGCCCTCTCTTCTGATGCCGTACTTTAAATCATCTTGCACAATAGCGGGTGGGCAGTGTGGATGCTCTGCGGAAGAACGGCCGTTCTTCCACAAGAACCCTCCAGTGTAGACATAGCCTTAATGTTTTTAATTTTGAAATGTTGTGTCTTTTCAAAATTTAGCTAGATTTAAAAAAAACTGAGGGAAGAGTAAAAAAGCACCTAAAGACTACATGAAATGAAAAACTGAAATCTCTTAGGGGCAAATGAAATGTTTTCATTGATTTGAAATATATTTTTCCATTTTTTCCACTTTGATGAGAAACTGAAGGAAAAAAATCAGTTTTGATTTGAACTGATTTTTTTAAACTTATTTTTAACTTTTTTAACATCAGCTCCTGAAAAAAATACGATTTGCTTAGTTGTAGTCCACACACAAATATTTTAGTGTTGCAAGACAGGGTCAAGTGGGAAAGGTGACAGCTAAGGGGCAGTATCTCAGAATCTCAGTCTAGTTGCCCATTTGGGGTACAGGTACATTAGGGAAGGTGAAAGCAAATGACCATGAGGTGGGACATACCCTAACCGGTGCTGAATCCATGTTATCAAAATTAAACTAAAGAATCTCAGCTGCTTCTGATTCATCTATGACTCTTTTGCTGTCTCAGCTACCTGCAGCAGAACCTCACACCTCAAAAGTATTATAAGAAATGCCATGAAGTGGTTTGTGTCACAAGGCAGTATTATACACAACGAGTGAGAGGGAATCCAAGGGACCATTGTATCTTCATATGGTCATTTTCTTTTAATAAATATTCACCATTTCCTTGATATTTAATTGTATTGAAAGTAAACACAGTGAATGGAGAAGAGATGCCCTTTCCTTAAGCAATACAAAATGCAGCCAGAAAGAGCATTTGAGAAATGCAGCTTCATATGAGTAGAATGAACAGTAAAATACTTCCAAACTCAGTTACCTAGAAAACTGTGTTCCTTGCAATTATATGACAAAACACACCTGGGAGGTAGGACTGATTATGGGAGATATCAAAAACAGTCAAGCTGCATTGGAGGTCCAGGCCAGACCTACGTTTCTATGCTTCTTGCAATATTAAGAGTGGCTGGTCTTCAAGTGCTAATAGAGCTAAGCCCCATCAACATAATTTGACTGTAGATTATGGGAAAACCTGGAAAGAGCAAAAACAGAAACATAGGCAGGTGCCTTCCTCTGCACAGAGCCTAACACAGGTGCTTGGAGAGGTATAAAATGCCATATGTATCTAAGTGGGGTAACTCACCAGGCCAAATGATGGTGAGAGACATGTCCAGGTTTTCAACTCTTTCACTGCTGATCAAAGAAAGAGAGAGAAGAGGGAGGATTGCAGATTCTGGGGGTGGCATCTCATTTTCATGGTGAGAATGGATGACATCAGGGAACAATTCACAATCCCCTGGCCACACTCTCACCCTTGGGGCTAAAAGGCTACATGCCACCAATCCCACAGAGCCCAGCTAGCTATTCCCCTATTGAAGTCAAGGGAGGATGGGTGGGCGGTCAAACACCAGTCAGGGCCAGGTGAGGGTTAAACAATTACTGCTTCTTCCTCAACAGGAGGCTGGATGCCAGCACAGACAAACACCACAATTCTATTCAATGCTTGGTTTTGTAGCCACGCTGGGTAGAATTATAGAACACTAGAACTGGAAGGGACCTTGAGAAGTCATCGAGTCCAATCCCCTGCCCTCACATGGAGCCATGGAGCCACTGCTGTTCATAGTGCAGGAGTAAGCTCTGCAACTCCATCCCTGGGGCAGCTGTCCGGCTGCTCCCAGGGTGAGCGTTCTAGACCATCCCTGACAGATGTCAATCTAACCTGCTCTTAAATATCTCCAGAGACAAAGATTCCACAACCTCCCTAGGCAACTTATTCCAGTGTTTAACCACCCTGATAGGAAGTTTTTCCTAATATCTAAACTAAACCTCCCTTGCTGCAATTTAAGCCCATTGCTTCTCATCCTATCCTCAGAGGCCAAGGAGAACAATTTTTCTCCCTCCTCCTTGTGACACCCTTTTAGATACTTTAAAACAGCTATCATGTCTCCTCTCAATCTTCTCCTTTCTAAACTAAACAAGCCCAATTCTTTCAGTCTTCCCTTATAGCTCATGTTCTCTAGACTGTTGCTCCTCTCTGGACCTTCTCCAATTTCTCCACATCTTTCTTGAAATGTGGTGCCCAGAACTGGACACAATACTCCAATTGAGGCCTAATCAGCACAGAGTAGAGTGGAAGAATGACTCCTCGTGTCTTGCTCACAACACAACAGTAGAAGCGTTTATTTTTAAATGGCAGCTGAAATTGACTTAATCACATGACTGGGCTCCAGGCATGCGGCTCTTGTGTCTCCATCTCACTCTGCTCATGCCCAGGGTGTGTCTGAATCTTCCTGAGAGGGGCCCAAGGCCAAAGACCCCAGCAGAGCAAGCACAGTCCTGTCCTGAGCACCTGCACAGTCTGCTCTGAGTAGCACCTCACACGGGCAGGGCTTGGGTCATGGGAAGGGACAGAGCCACCAGTTTTTGTCCCAATTCAAGCCCTGGGGGAGAACAATGAAGGGGTGACAGAGGGATAAATACTCTTTTCTCCCACCCATCCCTTTTCATGAAAAGTGTTACGCTGTTATTCTCAATGGGGTTTGAAAGAGAGAAGGGAAAGGTATCTCCAAACTAAATTCTGCACTGTCTATCTAAGGAGTTTATATGGTCCTGATTGGCAAGGTATCTGAGCATCTCACAAAACTTCTACAAAGCCCAGGGGCCCTATCATTCCCCTTGTACAGAGGGTAATTCAAGCCCTGCGAGGCTAAATGACTTGCCCAAGGTCACACAGGAGGTCTCTGGTAGAGGATAGAATTGAACCAAGCTCAAATCCTAGTCTAGTGCCCTAAGCACTGGAAAAAACTACCGATCTTTAGAGTGCCACTCTGTGCTACAGTGTGCTGGTTTTTACTCTGAAACTATGGCCAATGACGAAGCAGGCAGATTGTTCTCTGCAACCTTACCCCCACAGATGATTTATATTTGGTTCATTTTTTTAAAATTAGGTTTTTTAAAACAAAATTAAAAGTTCTGTTTCAATATACCTCCCCACCTTTGCTTCTCTTTTCCCATTGGACATGGCAATGAAAGTCCATGTCTTTTTAAGTCACCGAGGTGCTTTTGAAGTTTGTATCCATCCTGACTAGTAACTGTTTCAAGGCAGGCTGTGGAATCAAAGTGAATTCGGCTGGGTGACAGCAAAAGATGCAGTGGGATTAATTGGAATCACCTATGGTGAAAAACTCACTCCTAAACTTTGCAGTCCCCAAGGGATTTGCATTCTCTTACTGGTCAGGGAAGCAGAAGCCTTCTTTTCACTGGCTCCCTGAACTGTCAGTCCTGAGTGTTTTACCCCGCCCCTCACAATGACATAACCAGGAGTATATAAAACCTGACCAGGTGATGACCTATATAAGGCAGTATTTGGAGTAGTGAGACTGATCAGGGGGTTTGGGTCTAGTGGCAATTGTTGGTAATAAGGTCTTTTAATCACCCTTTCTTTGAATGTTAGCACACTTCTTTGATTGGGGCTTTGGGTTATGTTGCTAAGAAATGTTTGGCTGTGTTGTATTTATATTGTTGAACAGATGTGTGTAGTGTATGTATTGGAGTGCTTCATGCTGGTTAACCTTAAGATCCTTGTCTGAGAGACAGGATCATGTTATTAAGTTAATTTTTCATACTGGAGGGCTGCTAAATGACCTTCAGCAATAACTGCATATTTACTGACTCTAATGGACTTTGTCAATGACTCTGTGGCATGAGAGGAATCAGGAAGATTCTCTATTTCCTTATCTGAAATTTCTGCTTTCTTTTTTAAAGTGTTGCTCTAGTGATTAGAGTATATATTGTTCTAAATGTGAGCTCCTTGTCAGTCTGTGAGGACTACCATTGCTTTTTATCCTTTAGAATAGGACACTGCTCTGGGGTTTGTCTGTCTTTTGTTTCCCCTTTGGGGTAGCTGTAACTTTCCCTCTAAAAGTTATGACTTGTAACTCCAGGCCTCTTCTTGCCTCTCTGCAGGCATATCTGACCATACCATGGCAACAAATGGAAAAGACACAAATGTGGCATCCCCAGAGCATCAGGAGGAAGAGCAACAGGTAAGCACTTCCTCATAAGTGTCACTGGCTCAATTTGTGACTACAAAACAGAGCTGGGTATCTTCTGCAAGCTGGCTCCACACTGTCACTTCTTGGTTCTATAAAATCTTAACACTACTACTTTGTGTTAGTGATAAAGCCAGATCAGAAGTTTAACTGATGTCAGAAGCAGATATTAGGCTTCCTAGCTCTTCAGTCTTTCACTCCATCACGCAGTACTTTGACTGGAGCTAGCACATTCAAGGGTATAACCATTTGACAAGTAATGGGTCAGCTCCAGGATAGGGCATTGCTTTCTCAACCTCCTTGTTCTCGCCTCTGCCTCACTAGAGCGTCCTGAAGAGAGTGGCCAGTTTCCCACTTGTCAGCACTGCCTGTGACCTGGCTGCTACAGCCTATACCTCCACAAAGGAGAGCCATCCCTATGTGAAGTCTCTCTGTGACATGGCAGAGAAGGGAGTGACCTCTCTAACCAGTGTTGCAGCCAGCAGTGAACAGCCAGCTCCACCTGCACTTGAGCCTGAGGGTGAGTCAAGTATATGAGCAGAGCTTTCTACACGTGTGTGTGTGTGTGTGTGTGTGTGTGACACCATATGCTGCCAGTAGGGTCTTTAAATCAGTACCTCTGAAATGCTAGAGGCTGGTCACAGTGGGGGGGGGGGTCCTTATCAGTGGTCTTGGGGTTGGGGGGAACTTGAACTGGGTCATTAGGAAAAAATGATGCCTGTGATCCAACATAATTTGAGTGTGGACTCTGGGGTAGGGCTGAGGATTAGAGGTGTCGAAGGGGGCTCCAGCTTTGGGGATGTCAGGAGGGGCTTACCTTGAGTAGCTCCTGGTCAATGGTTCAGTGGGGATGCTGAGATGGGCTACCTGGCGATCCTGGTACCACAGATCATGCTGTGCCCCAGAGGCAGCCAGCAGTAGGTTCCCAGACAGTGGAGTACGGAGCTAGTGCTCAGGGCAGGGGCAGTGCATGCTCTTCCTGCCCTTCAGAGAGTAGTCATTAATGGTTCACAATCCTGCTGGAAAGGCATAACAAGTGGGGTTCCGCAGGGGTCTGTTTTGGGACCGGCTCTCATAAATATCTTCAACAATTTAGATATTGGTATAGAAAGTACACTTATTAAGCTTGCAGATGATACCAAGCTGGGAGGGGTTGTGACTAATCTGGAGGATAGGGTAATAATTCAAAATGACCTGGACAAATTGGAGAAATGGTCTGAGGTAAATAGGATGAAGTTTAATAAAGACAAATGCAGAGTGCTCCACTTAGGAAGGAACAATCAGTTTCATACCTACAGAATGGGAAGCGACCGTCTGGGAAGGAGTGTGGCAGAAAGGGATCTAGGGGTTATAGTGGACCACAAGTGGAATATGAGTCAGCAGTGTGATGCTGTTGCAAAGAAAGCAAACATGATTCTGGGATGTATTTAACAGGTGTGTTGTGAGCAAGACCCGAGAAGTCATTCTTCCGCTCTACTCTGCGCTGGTTAGGCCTCAGTTGGAGTATTGTGTCCAGTTCTGGGCACCGCATTTCAAGAAAGATGTGGAGAAATTGGAGAGGGTCCAGAGAAAAGCAATGAGAATGATTAAAGGTCTAGAGAACATGACCTATGAGGGAAGACTGAAGGAATTGGGTTTGCTTAGTTTAGAAAAGAGAAGATTGAGGGGGGGACATGATAGCAGTTTTCAGGTATCTAAAAGGGTGTCATGAGGAGGAGGGAGAGAACTTGCTCATCTTGGCCTCTGAGGATAGAACAAGAAGCAATGGGCTTAAACTGCAGTAAGGGAGGTTTAGGTTGGACATTAGGAAAAAGTTCCTAACTGTCAGGGTAGTCAAACAGTGGAATAAATTGCCCGGGGAGGTTGTGGAATCTCCATCTGTGGAGATATTTAAGAGTAGGTTAGATAAATGTCTATCAGGGATGGTCTAGACAGTATTTGGTCCTGCCATGAGGGCAGGGGACTGGACTCAATGACCTCTCGAGGTCCCTTCCAGTCCTAGTATTCTATGATTCCCCTTCCCCTCACCGCCTAGGAGCTGGGCCTGTTGCCAGCCGCTTCTGGGCTGCAGTACAGTGTGTGGTGCCAGGACAGGCAGCCTGCCTTAGCATCCCCACTGGTCACCTGATTCCCCCCCCCCTCCAAACAATGAGACCCTATACCTGACCTACCATACCCCAGTATTGACTCATAGTTTGAAAACCACTGGTTTATATCCTGGGCTGCTGTATCACTTCTACAAACACCCTGCCACAGGGTAATGAAGGGGCTTGTTTACAATAATTACAGCTGCTGAACCTGTGCTCACTATCCAGGCAGCCAGGAGGTAAAGCTCTGTTCTTGGCTAGTTTCATTTCAAGAGCAACAGCCTTTGAAAGGGATTGAATTGCAAAATGGGCAGATGCTCAAACTAGTCTTTTGTCAAATGGGTTCAATACCTCCCCTATCTTGTACCTCTGTCTCTGGACCAATACAGCTGCTACAACAGCACTGCAAACTGAGTGTTAAAAATAATGAGCCTCTTTGTCGACCTGCTGCCTGCATGAGAACAGTTCATTGAATGTACTGCAGTCAAGGCACTGTAAAAGCCCTCTGCTTAGTGCTCAGACTTTTGGTGCCTTCTAAAGAGAGGAGGGGGAAATGCATTCTCATGCTAATATTAATCATCTTGATTAGGTAACTGAACCACTAGAGTGGCATGATATCTCACTTTTCTAAGAAATCCATCTGTGAAGCTGACAGCTTGAAGAGGGAGGGAATTGCTATGTATAAGTAAATCCCCTTGAACAAATAGACTCATGCAAGTATCACTATGCAGCACCTGCAACCAAACCATTGCTGTATGAACACATTGGAGAGCTGAAGAGGGTCTCGTATATCTGAACCAGATGCTGTACATTTTGCACTAGCAAAATTAAGGAAACTAACTTGGGCTTCTCTACAGAGACCACAGGAACAGAGCCGGCTTCTGAAGTACCAGACAAAGTGGAGGAGAATCTACCAATCTTTCAACAGACAGCTGAGACGGTAACACCCCACAGTGATGTGGCCAGGGTTTTAGGAAACAGCCCAGTATTGCTTTTCTCCAGCAGAGAAAGTCTAGGTGAAAAGTGGCCTTAAGGTGGGAGCTGGTGTGTAAGCAGCCCTCTGGGTTATGGCTTGACAGCAAGATAGAGGGTGGACACAATGTTTCTCTTGACAGCAACAGTTCTGTATTTAAGCCTCCTCCCACCCCCACCCCCTGCAGGTATTTTAACAATTAGAAGGGCAAATGGTCCTTGTGTTCTGTCCCTACCCCACACCCTAGTACTATCAGGTTCCACTGCTGTAGAATCCCTACTCACTAGTCACCCACCTTCTGGCTGTGAGTGGGTTGTAGTGGGGAATCTAGTGGTGGCTGGTGGCAAGGTGAGCCTGTAGCAGACCAGCAAGGGAAGCAACCTGACCTCATCAGCATGGCCCCATTGCATGCCAGCTCTCAAGCCAGCAGGGCCCAGCCTCCATTCAATTTCCGGTGAGCACAGGCTGTGCACTGTAAGCTGTAGTGGGTGGGCAGCAGAGGTGACGGATCACTTACTGGCCTTTCTTGCTGTCCTCTCCTTGGCTTTCCCTTCAGCCCCGCTGCTCCTCCATACCCCATCCATGGGGTGCCTGTGACTCCTAGTTCTGTGCAGAGAACCAGCCCTTGGTCAGAGCACTCAGCTCATCAACAGCTTGGCAGGCAGGTTCCTTCCCCTTCCCCTCCACTGTTTGGGCCAGCACCCTGGGAAACTCCAAGACCCTCCAGCCCAGAGCACTGCCCAGGAGGAGCCAAGCCCCATGGGCTCCAAAGCCTCTTGGTGGTGGTTTGGGAAAGCCACTCTGGCTGCTAAGCTGTAGAGTGGCAGGGAGGAAGCAATTTACAGTTCATTCCCCGGTCCTATAGTCTCCAATGCAGCCCTCTGGGCCTGAAAACCATATCCTCTTCACCTGCCTCCCCTCTCTGGACATCCTCCTCAGCCATCTCTGAAGACAGTTGTCAACTATAGGCAGGCTTGCTGAAGCCCTGTGGTTAGGTTCCCTGCACAATACACCCTTAGCTCTAAATCCTTCCTGGCTAAGGTATAGCTGGGGGACAAGAGGCAGGTGGATGATGTCAGTGGCCAGCAGCCTGGAGGTGTTAGCTGCTCTTCTCTCACCCTTCAGGCTGGAAGGGACAAGATGTTTCCTGCCACAAAGGGCAGGGACAAGCTCTGCGAGGACATAGGCCAGGTCATCACTTCTTCCTACCACCTCTCTGCCTGCAGCTGCAAGAAGATCCCATCCCTGTCCTCCCTCATAGTGACAAAAGTTTGTTTGTGGTGTGAACCTTGATGAATCTTGAGGGCAGCATGTGACCCTGGGGGTGGGGGGAGAGGAGACCATACCTGTATTGCCTTGAAGGCAGGGCAGGAGGTGCCAAGATGGGTTCATCTGGAGAAGGGACAGCCAGGCATGGAGGATGGAGAAGCCTGGACAAGGAAGGGCAGGTCAGTTGGTTACCACCCATCTTTGCCCCAGGGGGAGAGGTCACACTTGCAGTGTTCATGTGAACCTTAAGACACTTTAGCCCCAAGAATTTAAACTGTAGCTAGTCACTGTTAAGTGTCCAGTCCAAATTTCTACACTGCATAGTTCTGATTGGCATTGAACCCAAATGAATGACTTCATGATGTGTCCCATACTCAGCATAGGGAAATAGGATTACCCTAGCAAGACCAAGCATTTCCACTGAAGAGCTGAGCTGTGGAGTTCAGCCATGATAATCCCCTACTGTAACTTCAATCCCTGGGATCAATGTGGTTTTATTGCCTCAAATTCCTAGCCAGTAATGTCTTGCTGGGACCTTCTCTCTAGGCCGAGTCTGACACACAGGAGCTGGTATCATCCAGACTGACAGATGTGAAGGAGAGCATGATCAGAGTGGTAGACATGACCAAGGAGGCTGTGCAGGATGGTATGAAGACCACCAGATCAGTGGTAGCAGAGGGCATGAGCACCATTGTGGAATCGCGAATGGGCCAACTGGCCATAAGTGGGATGGAAGCCGTGCTGGAGAAATCTGAAGAGCTCTTGGATCACTATCTTCCCATGACTGAGGATGAACTAGGTCAGAACACAGGAATGATGGGGCAATTGTCTTTGAAAGGCCAGAGTAACTCTCCCTCTGGTCCAAACTTCTCTCTAGACTTCTCAGTCTTGTATCTGTCAACCAATGCAGGCTGATCCTACATCATTTTCCTATCTTAACTCTCGTGCCTCAACTTTGAGTTGGTGGGTATGTGCCCAGTTAAAATGAGTGGAGCAACAGGGTGGTGCAGGAAGGACCAATGGATATGAAACAACCTTTCCTTTCTTCCCTCCAGCCAAACTTGCGGAATCTGTGGAAGGGGATGAAGTGTCTGCAGCACAAGCACAAGAGCCTCGCAGCTACTTTGTGCGTTTAGGTTCCCTGTCCACCAAACTCCGCCAGCGCGCCTACCGCTATTCCCTAGACAAGATGAGACGCACCAGTCACCGCATCAGTGAAGCGCTTTCCCAGCTTCAACAAACCATGGGACTGGTAAGACTAGACTACTTATTGAAGCTGAAGCCTTCTGGTAAATAGAGTAGTTGTTGGCTAGGACTCACTTTCCCTTTGCATATGCTCCCCTTCAGAGCAAGGAACCCTTCTACCTCCTGTATGGACCAGGTTATAATGAGACTTAGCACACAGCCTTGACTGACATCTCTGTAACTAGAGGTCCTTCTGATGCATTGAGCATATCCATTTAGGGGCTGAATGCATGCCCTAAGCTGTAGAACTAGAATAACTGATGTGCAAATGGCAAATACTTTTTTTTTGAATACCCATCCAGATTGATTACATCAAGCAAGGTGTGACACTTCCAGATGTCCAGGAGAAATTCCAGCATGTGTGGCTGAACTGGAACAGAAAACAGCGAAAAGGCAGTGAGATCACAGACTTGGCCAACCCAGAGGTAGGTACATGCTTCATCTCCTCAGGAGAGGCTGCCAATATCCTGGTCGTTGCAGTCTTTATCCCAAGATAAAGAATCTTTTTGTAAAGATGCACAATTCCATTTCCCTTGAGCATATGGAAGTATATCTTCCTTGCTTGATACATTTGTCACATGCTGACTGTGCCCAGGGTTCAGTCACTCTGCTTCCTTTTGGGGTCATGCATACTATTACTAGATTTAACCTCCAAACAGTCTGCAAGCTAACACTGTAGATCATGCATCTGCAACCACATGAAGCCCCTGCTTCCTTCTCTGGGAGCTCTGTTCTGTCCCAGCTACACGGCTTATTGCCTCTGTAGCAGGCTCCTTTGTCACAAGCTAACTGCTCCTTGCCTGCCTTCTGAAACTCCTTCTGAGTCTATGGTCTTTCTCTCAAAGACCCCCTTCGTGGCTGCCATTAGTAGCTTTCTTTTAGCACAACTTCCAGCATAGCAAAATTGCTGGTGGAAGTAGCAGCAAGTCTGAAATCTTACTGTGGAGAACATTAACAAAGCTTCTGTCACTCCTCCAGATGGAGTCTGAAACTCTGGCCATGTCCCGCAGCATTCTCCAGCAACTGCAGGATGCCTGTCGGGTGTTAGTATCCAGCATTCAAGGTCTCCCCGCCAACCTTCAGGACAAGGTGCGACAGGTGTATCACAACATGGGAGAGCTCCACACTTCCTTCTCCACTGCCCATTCCTTCCAGGATCTCTCCAGCAGCCTCCTGACCCAGAGCCAGGAGATGGTGACCAAGGCCCAGGAATATGTGGATGAGCTGATGGCATACGTGATGCAGAATACACCTCTGTCTTGGATTGTGGGACCCTTTGCCCCATCGGGGAAGGGCTCTGCAGATTCCCTGGAACCACAAAACCAAGAAATGGAGGCTAAGGAGGCAGAAGTCGTAGCAGCATCCAAGTCTAAGGAGGCTCTGATCTGAACACGAAATTTCAACTTGGAAGAATGAAGGCAGATTTCCTTGTGCATGTGGAGTCAAAGTGAGTCTGACTGCAAGTTTGTGGACACTAACATGTTTCTGCAGGACAAAGGGCTAGTATTCAGATCCGTGCTGAGCTGTCTGAACTTGTGGATGTAATGAATTATCACACTGCTTGCTTGTCTCTGACATGTTTAAATCTGAGGAAAGGATTGTTGTGACAGCTTGGTAGGTTGTAGGTGGTTCATTCACCTGAACAGGTGCTGCAGTGGTGACTGCTAGGATGTAGACAGTTGGTCATACTATCTTGTACTAATACCACCCTGCCTTCAAAATAAAATGTTACTGCATTTGAGTACAGTGTCCTTTCTACCAAGAGTATTCCAGTTCTACAGTAGGTGACAAGTATGCTGCAACCAGTCCTGCTATAGAGATCACTGTTTATCAATTGATCACTGCCGTTAAGGGCTTAACATACAAAGTGTCCAGGCTTCCCTCTTGCATCCAAATCTAGAGCCTGAACTTCTAAATGGTTTTAGATCAACTAATCACCTGTGAACATTGGATGCTCCAAACTTAGAGCAGAAATGTTACACTCTTGCCCTGTAGCAAGTATCCCCTACCTGAAGCTGGAGTCTCCTCCTTCACCAAACTCCTCCCCTGAGTCTGCACCTCATATCACTTGTCCTAAGCGGGGGGGGGGGCCCCCCCTCACTACTTAGAGCCTCTGATACAGTGGACCAGGCTCCCAAACCTTCTGCTGGAGACTTGTGGCATTGCCACAACCCATCCCAACACACCATAGAGAAGTCCTCCAAAGAGTCTAGCATATCTGCAGGAGAAGGTGGCTGATCCTGCAGTTCCTTTTATAGGGCCTTCCGGGCCCCTGGTTGGAGTGCAGTCTGTTGCTGGAGCCTTCCAGCAGAAGACCATGGGTGACTGGCTGGCTAAGGCAGCAGCAGCACTGAGCTCCATGGGGGGAGCTATTGGGGACTGAGATACAAGCTCTAAGGTAAAGTTGAGGAACCAGCCCTCAGGAGGGGAAGCCCTAGAGGCACCATTCTAATAGTGTCCTTCTTGGTCTGTTCTCCACTCTAACAGAGGGTGCATAGATGGACCTCTGTTAAATGTGTACACGGGCAAGGGTTGTAGTGACTTGGTTGGAGGGCTGAGTAGCCAAAAAAGGCTGTAAAGCAATCAGAATACAGGCACACACACACTTGGTTAGATGGGTGACTCAGCTCCTACGAGTGCCCCTTGTTATAGGGTCATCATGCCCTTGTCAACACAGCCCTAACATTCCCCCCCACAACCCTGGTTCAGTTCCCTTTCCTGCAGCCTCAGTCCCAGCCCGGTGGGGGAGAGTAAGCAATGCAGGGAAGGGGGACTGGAGCTAGCACAAGGTAAGGTTTTTTGGAGAAGAGGCAGGGCCTCAGGGAAGGAGAGGGGCAAGGGTGTTGGTTTGTGTAAATAGAAATTTAGCAATGGTACCTCCCTTGCTGCAGATCAGCTACTCAGTGGCATGCAGGAGGCTGGGGGAGGAGCAAGGGTGCTCATGCCCCATTCCAGCTCCTCCCTTGAAGAAGCAGGGTTGGGGGGAGGGCCTGGGGCAGAGTAGAGATTAAGCCCCCTGGTAACTTAAACAGCACCTCTGGCATTGTAGCACAGTATTCCTGACAACTGTGCCAGCAAAACTAGGCTAGGTCCAGGAGCCAAAGTAGCCATCAAATACAACCCAAAAGAGTCACAGTAGTGTGAATTCATTCTTTCATATACTGTAGTATATAAAACTACCAGCCCCAAAGACAAAGCTGCGAGCAGCTCAAACTGTTGCATTTAAGAACTGCCTGTGGAGTCAGGGCATGCAGCTTTAAGCAGATCTCAAGTATGAAACCAAGGGATTCAAACTCAGGGGGGCTCCTGCCCCCCCCCCGACTGCCAATAAATGGTGTGAGGGAACTATTCACACTCCTCTGGCCCCATACTGCCCCTTGGGGCTAAAGGGCCAGATGCCACCAATCCCACAGAGAGCCTAGCTAGCCATGCCCTATTGAAGTCAAGGGAGGATGGGTAGGTGGGCACACACCAGTCACAGGAAGGGGCTAAACAGTTACCTCCCTTGGTCTGGATGCTGCTTTGCCTCGGCTGGGTGCAAGCACGGGCAGACATCACAGTTCTAGTCAATGGATAGTCTCAAGCTTTTCTTTGTGGCCCCATGGTATAGAAACCTTTCTTTTTAAATGACAGCTGAGATGGTCCTAATCACATGACTGGTTATGCCCTGGGTGTGGCTGAACCTTCCTGAGAGGGACCCAAGGCCAAAGAACCCAGCAGAGCAAGCGTGCTCCCGTCCTGAACGGTCTGCATAAGTAGCAGCTCACACAGGCAGGGCTTAGATTGTGAACAGCGGCATCAGTTTGTGTCCCAATTCAAGCCCTGAGGGAGAACAACGAAGGGGTGACAGAGGGATCAACACTCTTTTCTTCCACCCATTCCTTTAAAGGAAAAGTGTCCCACTGTTATTCTGACTGGATGCTATTCTAGTTACCCTACCCAACTCTTGTTTCCCAACAAAATGCTTCACTATCTATCTAAGGTATTTATATGGCCCTGTTCCCAGATTATCTGAGCACCTCGCACAACTGCTATCAAGTAAAGAGGCCATATTATCCCCATTGTACAGACAGGAGTTGAGAGACTAAGTAACTTGCTCAGGTTCACACAGGGGATCTATGGTAGAGGACAGAATTGAACCCAGCTCAAATCCCAGGCTAGTATTCACTGGAGAAAACCATCAATCTTTAGAATGTGCCATTTGGAAACCATAGCCAACCTGCCAAGGAACCAGGTACGTGGTACTTTGCAACCTTACCTCCAGTGATGGTTTATATCTGGTTGATTTTAAGTTTTTTTTAAAAGTCTTTTAGATTTTCAAAACAAAATTAGAAGTTCTTTGTCAATATTTTCCACTTTCACCATTTATCATGGCAATGAAAGTCAATGGCTTTCTAAGTCTCACAGGTCCCATTTGAAGGTTTTATCCGTCCTAGCTAGCAACTGTTAAAGGTGTGGAATCAATGTGAGTTCAGCTGAGTGACAGCAAAAGCCCCACTGTGGTTAATTGGAATCACCGATGGTGAAGATCTCACTTCCAAACTTTGCAGTCCCCAAAGGATTTGCATTTTCTTATTGGTCAGGGAAGTAGAAACCTTCTTTTCAACGGCTCCCCGAACTGTCAGTCCTGAATATTTCACCCTTCCCACACAATGACATCATCAGAAGCGTATAAAATCTTGTCAGATGGTAAGCAGAGTAAGGGAGTACTGAGAAAGGTCAGTGGGTTGGTGTGTGCCCTTAAGCTGCTGAGACTTGCTGCTATTTCTACAATTGCTTAGTTAGGGCTTTGTAGTTATGCTGCTAAGAAGAGATTGGCTGTGTGACTATGTGTGGTATTACAGTGTTTAGAAGCTGCGAGTGGGATGTAGGTTGGAAAGCTGAGTTTGGGAAAGCTTAGTGTTGGTTGACCTTATGCCCCTTCTCTGAGAGAGATCATATTAAGTTTACTTTTGACATAGTTAAAAGCTATTTAATGGTAAAACCATATGCCCTTTCAATGGGCTTCTGAAAGTAGAATACTTTCAATGACTCTGTGGCACGAGACTGAATCCTCTTGCTTCTTTGCTCCTTGTCTGTAGCAGAACTGAAATGCTATTTAAAAAGCAGTGACAATGTGCTGCTCTCACTAAAGAGCAAATATTCTTCTAAATAGGTGCTGCTTGTTAACCTGTTGGTAGGACTAGCATTTCTTTTCACTCCTTGGAGTAGAACCCCACTCCTGTTTCTGGGGTGGAACTTCTAGCTTCAGACCTGTTTGTTTTCTTTCTGGTATCTCTGACTAGACCATGGCTTCTAATGGAAAAGACACAAAGGTGGCATCCCCAGAGCATGGGGAGGAGGAGCTACAGGTAGGCACTTATTAAGTGATGATGTTAGAACATGCCAATAGGAGAAAATGATTGGCTGGTCACAGGATCGATCCACATGTAGCTTGGTTTAAAATATCAAACTACTTCTCTTTCCCCCCCCCTTCAGTTAAACTTCTCCTAGCTCTTCAGCCTTTCACACTTCTACACAATCCTTTTATTGGAGGGCTAACACATTCAAGGGTATAACCACTTAACAAGCAATGGTTCAGCTCCAGGACAGGCCTTTGATTCCCTGACTTCATTGTTCTCTCCCTTGCCTGGCCCAGAAGCAACCAACAGCAGGTTCCCAGCCAATGGGAGGGCTGAACTAGCGCTCAGGACAGGAGCAATGTGCGGAGCCCTGTGTGCTCTTTCTCCCCGCCCCTTCCCTCCAGGAGCTGGGTCTGCAGTACCAGGACAGGAAGGTAGCTGCCTTAGCACTCCCACTGGTCACCTGATTCCCCTGCAGCAACAAGACCCAGTGCCAGACACTCCACAGCCCAGTGCTAACTCACAACCCATAACTTGAAAATCACTGCCCTGAGCAAATGAACTAGCATAACTGATGTCAGGTGTTTGAATACATTTAATCCACTTCTAGATCGAACGTCTCAAGCAAGGTGTGACCCTACAAGATGTCCAGGAGACGTTCCAGCACATGTGGCTGAACTGGAACAGAAAGCAACCAAAAGGCAGCGAGATGAGAGACATGGCAAACCCAGAGGTAGGTACATGCTTCCTTCTGACCAGATGGGCTAGCCAATAGTCTCAACCTTGCAGGGTTGTTCATCAGCTATTTATTTTTTTATAAAAGATCCACAACCCCTTTTTCCCTCTGCATCACGTAATCTTGCTTATGCATTACGTTTGTTGCACAGTGAACTCTACCCAAGGAGTTCAGTCTCTTGGCTTCCTCTTAGTCATACTTGCAAAGGCTTGCCATTCGGGGGAGAGGGGCTGCAAAGGGGCAACCACCCCAGGGACCAGCAAGTGAAAGGCCCAGGGTTCCTGGCTGCCACTGCAGTGGCTGGTGCCCTGTGTCCTTTAAATCGTCACCAAAGCTCCATGCAGCATGCTCCGGGTGGCTGAAGCTGGTGGGGATGATGGGTATAGCCAGGGGCGGCCCGTGGACCTAGGCAAACTAGGCAGTTGCCTAGGGCGCCACCGGCCCGGGCACCCGATGATGACGTCACGGCCATTGACGGCTGTGCAGGCGGCGCCAATCGCGCCTTCCACCTAGGGCGCCAGCTGCCGCAGCCGTCCTCGGGCTGCTCCTGGGTATAGCACACACTAAGCAGCAGTGGGGTGGCTGGCTTCCAGCAGCTCCATCCCTTGCATCCAAGGCCCCACTACTTCCAGGAGTGCAGAGCCAGGCATCCTGCGTTGCCCAGGGGCCTGGCAAATCTGTTGGTACACCAGTTAAGACTACTTCATTTAGCTTACAGGCTGTGCTGAGGCTAATATTGCAGGTCAGGTATTTGGAGCCCTTATCTGACATTGCTCTCTTCTAACCCAGCAACATGGCTTATTGCCTCTTAGCAGCCTGTGACTACAAGAAGCCAAACGGCTCCCTGCCTTTCTTCTAAAAGACTGCTTGTTTAGAGCCAGTGGTCTTTAATGGAAAGACCTTGACTGTCAATAGTACCTTTCAGCACAACGCCTGGCATTGCAAAACCTCTGGGCTATGTCTACACTCTCGGCTTCTTGCGCGAGTAATATGCAAATGAGGCTAAGCGTGGAATATCGCCGAGCCTCATTTGCATACTTAATGAGCCACCATTTTTTTCAGAAGAGGCTCTTGCGCAAGAAGGGCGTCTACACTGCCCCTTCTTGCGCAAGAAAAACCTCTTGCGCAATGCCTTTCTTCCTGAAAAGTAATAGGTGTAATGGCATTGCGCAAGAGGGTTTTTCTTGCGCAAGAAGGGGCAGTGTAGACACTCCTCCTTGCGCAAGAGCCTCTTCTGAAAAAAAATGGTGGCTCATTAGGTATGCAAATGAGGCTTGGCGATATTCCACGCTTAGCCTCGTTTGCATATTACTTGCGCAAGAAGCCGCAAGTGTAGACATAGCCCTGGAGGAGGAAGGAACCAGCAAGTCTGATGCCTTTTGTGTGGGGAACATTAACACGAAACTTCTTCTGTCTCTCCACCAGATGGAGTCTGAATCTCTGGCCATGTCCCGCAGCATTTTCCAGCAGCAGCTCTCACCCATTCTCCCCCGCCGAGTGCTGTTTTCTCACTGCTTTCCTGGCTTTTTGTTTTACTTCTAGAGTAATAGTTGTATGTTTGTATAGAATTAAATAGTTGCCTTATGTAGGGCCACTTTTGAAGTAATTTTGTGGTGAGAGTGACTTCTGTGGTTGGTAAGTATCTTTGGTTTTTCCCTTTCTCTCTGCCCACCTGATCATTGTTGGCTTCCTTTAGAGACAGTATTTCATATAAAATATTTAGATCTTCTTGTAACCTGAAGTATTGCACTCACCATTTATTTTAGGCACCACAGTTTCAAATCTCTTATGTTGTTTGAGGCTTTCATAACAGAAAATAGTTGAATTTCTTCTTTTTTAGTATATATCTGTCTTCTGGGAGCACCTCCCAACTCCCAACTCTGGGAGCCAACTCCTCCAGAGCAGTGATATACGTTAACTGTTTCTGTCAATGTTGTCTGAAAACTGTGTCTTGCTACAGGTCTGAAGTGAAATGGGAAGATCTACAACTAGCTCAGATACCAACAGGTATTGCTAATATGAAAAGCTATAGGAGAAAAATGGTTATTGCTATGTGCTGCTTTGCTCTTTTTCAGGGGCAGAGCTATATAAGAGGTGCACAGCACCAGTTGCCCTAGTTCCTTCCAGGCATGGAGGCAGGTGGAACGGGAACCTTACCTGGTCCACGGATTCTCTTTTGTCAGACCGTGTTAGTCCCAGTGCCTGCATTGGGATTAATGTTCGGTAGCTTCTCCAGTTAGACAGTTGGTTGTTACATCTTTTTGAGGTTTGGCACCTTCATTGCTGTTTTTTGTCCTAACAGGATTTTTCCTTGATCAACCCAGTCACTATGTAAGTCTTTCAGCCCCGGGTCCCAGCCACTGGGTGGCTGCAATGGAATCATGCCTGCCCCATATGCTTTTCCAGTCCCCCCAGGGTCCTTCCACTGCTGGCTTTGCTAACCCCTGGGGTTTTGCCGGTTCTGCTGCCCATTGGCCCTGCCACAGGCTTCATAGCTCTTTGGTCCCACCACCAGCCCTATTTTCCGCAGCTGTCCCCAGCTGTGGTCTCAGCCTGGGCTGGTGTGGGTTGCCAACTCTCCCGGACTCAATGGACCGGATGCTATTTGCAGCAATGGAGTCTGGTGTGCCTGGTTCAAGAGAGTTGGCAACCTGATATCAATAGAATTAAAGGGGGTTGCAGTTCAGTGCCTCCATCCCAAAAATAGTTCCACTGCCGCTGCAAACAGGGCTGGATTGGCATCGGAAACATCAGAGGGTGGGAACAACAGCTCTGTACTGGGAAGCAGTCTTAGGATCAAACAATAGTGTAGTTGTGGCTGTCTCCCATTATAAGAGACATTTTTAAAAATTGTACCTTCACAGTATTAATTTCCTCCTTGCAGGTGCTGAAATATTGTATCATTGCCCCTGATTCATACAATTACCCAGCCCCTGAAGAACATCTCCCTCATCCTACTGATTAGCATAGAACACTTTCCAGTCAGCTCTCAGGACAAGATGCGTCAAGCTTACCACACCACAGGAATGCTCCATTCTTCATTCTCCACTCTTGATTCCTTTTCAAGACCTGCCTATACAAATCTTCTCCCAAACATGGGAGAAAGTGATGGAGAGGGAATGCATGAAAGGTCTGCTGGAGTATGTAGTGCACAGTACATCTCTCAATTGGTATGTGGGACCCTGTAATGCTTTAAGAAGAACATAAACCCCACAGAAACAGCAAAATATGGGTGAGAGAGAAGTTTGGAAGCTGCTACAGGACTGGATTTACTGGTGGAGCTAATTCATTTGTAGAACTGTCAAGCATTGTCACCTTTGTCAAACAAAAGCTTTGGTCTTTGTGAACTCGGCTGTGAGATTAGAGCAGTCTCTGAATAATCTGGAAGCAAACAAATCTTTTTTTTTTAAGGTCCTGTTGTTCCTGAAACCTGCCTCCTGAAATTCATGGAATCATTTAAATATGGGCTGTGGGAGCAGAAAGCGAACTACAAAAAGTCTGACCTTGAGTACGATTTTTCTTGGGTTACATGCATGGTAAAACAGAATCAGTTTTAAATATGGAGGTTAATAGCAGATCGCAAACAGAACCTGTCATTGCAAATCCAGTAAATTATTTTAGTTTCAGTTTCTCTCTGCTTGTGGGCAGACAGGTCATGAAGACCAAAATTATGACTTGCCTGCCCTACAGAACCATGTAGGACAGTAAGGAAGAATGGTTGAGCAGGGAATATCAGGTTCTGTGGGGTGGTATTCTCTCCCCACGGTAGGTGGACAGACCAGAGAGAAGAATACATAGACCTTCCCTGTAGATTGAGACACTTGTATAATACAGGCCAGCTCCTCCACTGCCTTGCACCTTGTGTAGTCATCTTCCTCTATGCACAGTGGGAGTGAAATACTGCCACATCAGAATGGTCCTGTAACCCATTCTGTAATGTTGATCGCCAGGAACCGTTCCACCTAAAGAGGTGTGTGAGTTTGCCACAGCTAAGGAACCTGGATTCTTTAGCATAGGTAACAGAGGCTCAGTTTGACACAGGATAAAAAATCCTCACTAGAACTGGGTGATGTTTTTTTTAATTGATCATAAATGTACCCTAAAGTGCACTGTTCAGGACATAGAAACTATTTGTAAATTCCAGTAAAAATGGGAGCAAGAAATGGAAAATGTCAAAGCAGTTTGTTCCAATCATTTCAAAAGAAAATGTTTCAAGTTTTCATTTCAAATAGTTTCTTTCACCATTTGGAAATGAAACAGTAGGATTTTTTTGCATTTTGAAATGGTGTGTCTTTGTAAAATTTAGCTAGGTTTTAAAAAGGGAAGTGTAAAAAACACCCAAAACTTACATGAAATGAAAAACTGGAAAAAAAATCACTTAACCTTGGCCTACACTAGGGGATAAGTTCAAATTAAGATATGCAACTTCAGCTATGTTAAATTCAACTTCCTTTATTCCTCATAGAAGCAGGACTACCGGCATCGATGGGAGCACCACACCTATCAAATTAGCATGTCTTCACTAGACCTGCTACTTTGAACCCTGGAAGATTGACTGTGGTTTCTTCGATCTTCTCTGTAGTGTAGACATGGCCTTAGTGGCCTTAGGGCTAAATGAAATGTTTTGTTTGGCTTGGAGCACCTTTTTTCCTCATTTTTGATGAGGAAATACTGAAGAAAATGTTTTTATTTGAACTGATTGTTTTAAATTTTATTTTTTGGTTCATGAAAAATGTATTATTTGCTCAGCCTTAGTCCACACATGGATATGTTAGTGTTTCCGGACTGTGACAAGTGGGAAAGGTGGCAGGGAAGGGGCAGTATCTCAGAATCTCAGTCTAGTTGCTCATTTGGGGTATAGGTACATAAGGGAAGGTGAAAGCATTAACATAAAAAGACCACAAGGTGGGACACCAGATGGATTCTGCATCCCTTAGGGTATCAAAATTAAACTAAAGAATCTAAATTGCTCCTGGTTCATCCATGCCTCTTTTGCTGTCCCAGCTACCTTCACCAGAAACTTACACCTCCTCAAAAAAAAGTCACCAGACATGCTATGAAGTGGTTTGTGCTGCTAGACTGTACTAAATATCCAGTGAGCGAGAGAGAGTTCAATGGGCAATTGTATCTTCATGCAATACTACCCTTTTAACAAATATTTAACATTTCCTTGCTGTTTAATTGTATTGAAAGTACGTAAGCTATACATGGAGGCTACGTCTAGACTGGCATGATTTTCCGCAAATGCTTTTAACGGAAAAGTTTTTCTGTTAAAAGCATTTGCGGAAAAGAGTATCTAGATTGGCACGGCGCTTTTGCGCAAAAGCACTTTGCGGAAAAGCGTCGTGCCAATCTAGACGCGTTTTTAGAAAGCCCCGATCGCCATTTTTGCCATCGGGGCTTTTTTAAAACTGTCCTGAGCTGTCTACACTGGCCCTCTTGCGCAAATACATTTGCGCAAAGGGCTTTTTCGAACGGAGCAGCATACTATTTGCGCAAGAACACTGACAATCTTACATCAGATCGTCAGTGTTCTTGCGCTAAATCAACGGACCAGTGTAGACAGCTGGCAAGTTTTCCACAAAAGCAGCTGTTTTGCGGAAAAACTTGCCAGTCTAGGCTGCAACCACGGAAATGCAGCCAGAAAGAGCATTTGGAAAATGCAGCTCCTTAAAATGAACAGTCAAATACTTCCAGATGGGAGGAGGGGGCAAGATTACAGAAATTTTGGTGGTGCCCCCTCCTCCCATCTGGAAGTATTTGACTGTTCATTTTAAGGAGCTGCATTTTCCAAATGCTCTTTCTGGCTGCATTTCCGGTGGCTGCGTCTAGACTGGCAAGTTTTTCCGCAAAAACAGCTGCTTTTGTGGAAAAACTTGCCAGCTGTCTACACTGGCCGCTTGAATTTGCGCAAGAACACTGACGATCTGATGTGTCTGTACCCTTCCCTCACCCAAACACCCTTGCCTCACCCAAACACCCTCTCTGATGTGTCTGTACCCTTCCCTCACCCAAACACCCTTGCCTCACCCAAACACCCTCTCTGATGTGTCTGTACCCTTCCCTCACCCAAACACCCTCTCTCCCCACTTGCCAGATGCTCTGGGATGGACTTTGGGTTAGGGATATTAACAAATGTGTATTTGTATAAATGTGTAACTGCTGGATTTTTTTAAAGTAATTAAACATTTACATGCTCATGAGGAGGACTCCCGGTTCCCACCTCCCCTGCCCCATTGCTGCTGCTGATACTGAGGCAGCAGCATGGAGGAAGAGCAGGTGGCTCTGTGGGAAAGCTGGCTCCCTCCTAAAGCACCAGCTCCGGCCTGCCCCTTCCCACACTGCTGCCTCTGTGGGAGGCAGTGGGAGCAAGTGTAGACAACTCCATACAGGCACCAGCTTCTACTTCCCCACACCTTTCTGCCTCTGAAACCACCAGGATTAACCAATGAGTCCAGGATTACTGGCTACATACTAACATCCCTAGTTTGGGTGCTGGATGTAGGCTCTGGGCTGGGGACTGGGGTGAAGAAGGCATGACGAGTTGAGGTCTGGGAGGGAGTTTGCTGCATGAGGGGTCAGGCTATTGGAGGGACTTTGGTTGTGAGATAAGGCTCTGAGCTGGGGCAGATAATGGGCGAGCAGGAGGATGTGTAGGGTGCAGGCTCTGGGAAGGAATTTGGGGGCTGGAGAGAATGTGGAGGAAGGGGTGGTGGGGAGAGAGTTTTGGGGCAGGAGGACGCATGGGGAAAAGGGTGCAGGCTCTGGTAGGGAGGGTGGGGTTCAGCACTTATATATGGAATAACTCCAATGACAAGTGATGGTGAGAGACATGTCCAGGTTTTTAACTGTTTCACTGCTGATCAAAGTAAGGGAGAAAGGAGAGGGAGGAATGTGGATCTGCATCATCTGCTGGGAGAGGCATCTCAGTTTCATTTTCATGGTGAGAGTGGATGGTATCAGGGAACTATTCACACTCCCCTGGTCACACTCTGACCCTTGGGGCGAAAGGGCCAGATGCCACCAATCCCACAGAGCCCAGCTAGCCATTGCCCTATTGAAGTCAAGGGAGGTGAACAAACACCAGGAATTGCAAGGGCCAGGTAAACAGTTATCTCTTTTGGTCTGGATGCTGCTTCTCCCTCTGCAGGAGGCTGGGTGGCAGGGTTTTTTTCCCAATTCAAGCCGGAGGGAGAACAATGAAGGCGTGGCAGGAATAAACACTCTTTTCTTCCCTTTAATGCAACATGTCCCACTATTTTTCTGAAAGGGGGGAGGCTGAAAGAGCAGAAGGGAAAGCTGTTCCAGTTACCTACCCAACTCATGCTCCTCAACAAAATGCTTCACTAAGGCCGTGAGGGGAAACCTAGGCTAGTGAGTGGGCCTCATGCATGGTCCTCCATCTCAGCAGGCCACAAGATTGTCATAACCAAGAGGATCTCCTGGGATAAAGTAGTTTTGCTAACTGCGCTTGCATACATAGAATTTTGTGGAGTGTGCCGATTGAACCATGGCAGCACTTTGATTGGATGCAGCGGGAACACACGGCTCTCAGAATGTTGTGTTCAGTAAGCATGCACCTCAATTCACATGCCCTTGCCTTGAGTGTCATTTTTATAATACCAATGGGGAAAAAATACTTACAAAGACAGATACCAGCAGAATCTGAAAACTGTGCGTATGGGCAAGGTAAACAAAATGTCTTGTCGGTCACACATAGGACCCCAATGGGCTGCCCATCCCTGATCTAAGGTATTTATATGAGCACCTCATACAGCTTCTATGAAGCATGAAAGTCCTCTTAGTCTCACTGTACAGAGGGGAACTGAGAGGCTAAGTGACTTGCCCAAGTTCACCCAGGAAGTCTCTGATAGAGCATAGACTTGAACCCACCTCAAATCCTAGCCTAATGCCCTAAACACTGGAGAAAACTCCCAGGCTACGTCTACATTGGCATGATCTTGCGCAAATACTCTTTAACGCAAGAGTTCTTGTGTTAAAGTATTTGCGCAAGAGAGCATCTACACTGGCATGTGCCTTTGCGCAAGAGATGTGCTTTTGTGCAAGAGCATCCGTGCCAGTGTAGATGCTCTCTTGCACAAGAAAGCTCTGATGGCCATTTTTACCATAGGGCTTTCTTGTGCAAGAAATTCATGTTGCCTGTCTACACTGGCCTCTTGCGCAAGAACAGTTGCGCAAGAGGGCTTATTCCTGAGCAGGAGCATCATAGTTCTTGCGCAAGAAGCACTGATTTCATACATTAGAACGTCAGTGTTCTTGCGCAAGAACTCGTGGCCAGTGTAGACACAGCTCCAATCTTTAGAGTGCCACTCTGTGCTAAAGTGTGCCAGTTTTTACTTTGAAATTATAGTCAACATGCAGAGGAAGCAGACACAATGCTCTCTGCAACCTCAATCCCAGAGATGATTTATATTTGGTTGGCTTTTGAGTTCAGATTTTTTTTAAAAATAGATTTTTCTAAACAAAATTAGAAGTTCTGCTTCAATATTTTCCCATTTTCTCTCTCTTTTCCCACTGGAAATGGCCATGAAAGTCAATGGCTTTTAAGTCACGCAGGTGCTCTTGAACATATTATCCATCCTAACTAGCAACTGGTTCAAGGCAGGCTGTGGAATCAAAGTGAGTTCAGCTGGGTGTCAGCTAACAACCCAAAGGGGTTAATTGGAATCACCTATGGTGAAGCACTCACTCCCAAACTTTGCAGTCCCCAAGGGATTTGCATTCTCTTATTGGTCAGGGAAGTGGAAACCTTTTTGTCACTGGCTCCCTGAACTGTCAGTCCCGAATACTTCACCCCTCCCATACAATGACATCATCAGGTGTGTATAAAATCTTGCCAGATGGTACGAGAAGTAAGGCAGTGTCTGGAGTAGTGAGAAAGGTCAGGGGGATTTATTGGTAATAAGTTTTATTTATTTTTTTTAAATGTCAGCTTTTGTTTGTTTTCACACCTCCTTGGTTAGGTCTTCTATGCTGCTAAGGAGTGGTTGGTTGTGGGACTGTGTGCTGTACTTCTAGTGTTTAGAAGTTGTCTGTAGGATATGGGCTGGAAAGCTGAGTCTGGAGAGCTTAATGCTTGCTGACCTTAAGCCCCTTCTCTAGTGAGAAATAGACTTCTAAGAGTTTGATTCTCTGCCATGCAGCTAAGAGTGATCTACTAGCTTTAGCTGTAATAACACTTTTCCTGCCTTTAAAGGGCTTAGAAAAATAAATGTTTTTTTAAAGTGGTCCTGTGGCATGAGACTGAGTTCTCCTGCTTCCTTTCTCCTTATTGAGGGTAGAACTGAGACACTTCTGTGAAGTGGTGAACATGTACTTAGCTTACTTAAGAGCAAGTATTCCTCTCAATGTAGGGATCTTGTTAATATGTTGGTGGTGCTTCCCCTTCTTATCACTCCTTGGAGCAGCACACCATTCCTGCTATCACTTTCTTATGAACAGTTACCACTTGTAACATAACTTCTCTTTTTGCCTATTTCCCCCCAGGAATATCTGGCTCTACCATGGCTACTAATGAAAAAGATCCCAGTATGGCATCCCCAGACCATGGAGAGGAAGAACAACTGGTAGCTACTTTATAAGCCTTGCTGGTTCAATATGCAAATACAAATGATGGCTGGTTATTGTCTGATAGCAGGTTCTGCCCATGCATAGCTAAGGTTATAATAATTAAAACATGGCTTGTTTGTGGTGGTCTTTTTTTTTTTTTCTTCAGTTAAGCTTCTGATCCAGTTTCATCACTCTAATGTATGTTGCAGCTGTTAGGTTTCCTGCTTGTCAGTTTTTCACACAATCCTTTGATTGGGGGCTAACACATTCAAGGGTATAACCACTTGACAAGCAATGGGTCAGCTCCAGGACAGGCCCTTGCTTCCCTGACTTCATTGTTCTCTCTTGCTTCACTAGAGTGTTCTGAAGAGAGTGGCCAGTCTCCCTGTAGTCAGCACTGCCTGTGACCTGGCTGCCACAGCCTACACCTCCACCAAGGAGAGCCATCCCTATGTGAAGTCTCTCTGTGACATGGCGGAAAAGGGAGTGACCTCCCTAACCAGTGTTGCAGCCAGCAGTGAACAGCCAGCTCCACCTGCACTTGAGCCTCAGGGTGAGTAAAGTGTATACACAGAGCTTTCTGTGTGTGTGGGACTCTACTTAGAGTAGGGTCTGAAGACTAGTGGGCCTGCAACCCTAGAGAGGCTGGCAGCAGTAGGGATGATGTGTAGGAATGACACAGCAGCCCATGGATCTAAACATCCATCTGCTAGAGGATAATAAAAAAAGGGTTGGTTTATAATAACTGCTGCTGAACCTGGCTAGAGAGAAGGTGAGCACAGGAGGTAGAGATCAGGGCTTGGCTGTTCTCATTTCAAGAGCAACACTGTGAAAGATCTAATTGTAAAGTAACACCTCACTGCTCTGCAATGAGATGGTATAACTAGACTTATGAACAGAAATTGGTTTAATAATTGTATCCTGAATGCCTCTGGACCAAGACAGCTGCTACTATTCTAACTGAGTTTTTAAAAAAACCGCTAACATGTTTCTTGTTGGGCTATTGCTTGATGTGAACAGCAATGGCCACTCTGACTTCTCCTTCATGAGAACAGTTTATTGAACTTGTTACCAAAGTGTGGTGGTAACCTCCTGGTGCCTGCCAGAAGGCTAGTTAAAGATCTGATCAAAAGGCTACAAAGCTGTGAGACACTTGCACGAGGGCCAGCCGCTACTGTATCCAGAACACAAACTTGAAGAGGGAGCCTGGAAAATAATGCCTAGAATATATGGGCAAGAATGAATTCTGCAGCAAGTACAGGGGGGAGAGGGATGCATTTTGATTTAACAACCATCTTGATTGGGTAACTAAATGACAGATGTATGGGAGTGAATGCTGAAGTACTGTGGAAAAGGGGTGATTTCATGAAAGTCCCCTTTACCTATGTAAACATATCATGGGAGAGAATCACCTTGCATGGGGACAAAACTGGGGGCGCGAGATCCCTGAAGATCTAGATTCAGTGTGAACACCTGGAACCAAACTCTTGCCTGAACACATTACATACATGAGCCAGCTGCTGTAAACACTAAAATAGCAAATTTGACAGACTAAGGAAACTAATTTAGTGTCTCTCTACAGTAGCAACAGGAACTCAGGTGACTTCTGAAGTACCAGACAAAGTGGAGGAGAATGTACCAACCCTTCAGACAGCTGAGAAGGTAACTCACCCCACACAGACATGGCCAGGGTTTAGAGAAAGCAATTCATGGGCCGCTTCCTCCAGCGGAGGACTACTCCATGCTAAAAGTGGTCAAGAGAGGAGAGCTAGTGCTTAACCATAACTCCAGTGCACAGCTTGACAGCAAGATGTAGGGAAAATGCCTCAATCTTAAAGGAACCATTCCAGATTGAAGACCTCCTGAAGGTTACCTTTTTATTAAAATCAGACAAATTGTCCAGTATTTTGTCTCCATCAGTTTTGGCAGGTCCTGATCATGGCAGGATGCCAGCCCACCAGTGGCCCATGGGAAGAGGAGCTCAACTGGCCAATGACAGGGGTGGCTGTGTGAGTGGTAGCAGGGCCAAGCTCTCCTGCTGGTCCATCAGTGCAGCCCCTGCTGCATGCTTGCTCTCAGCCGGCAGGGTCCCACTACTTGTTCCATTTCTAGCCAGTACTGAGTGTGGGCAGCAAAAGCAACACAACTGAATGGCCCTTCATATGCTCCCCTTTTTATTGTCCTCACTGCTCCTCCAAATCCCCATGGACCACTTCCCATTGCTAGTGCTCTTATGCTTGAGACACTGTCTTTTCAGGGGGAAAAAGCAATATGCTGTCTGAATACAATGGCAAAGTAGTTAGCATAGGGTCACATGGAGACACTGTCCCACCAATCAATGTTCTATTTACCAGTGCATGATGGTGGAGCAGGGGGCTATATTGGTCCAGATTGATGCTCCAAGCTTGGCAAGACATGCCATAGCTTTTTGGGGTAAAGCAGTTTTATAGCACTCTGCCTTCATTAGTATCAGTCTTACATCATGCTGTTTATCTGGATGTGTTTGATCTCAAATTGTTTCTTTTGCTCCTTATCTTTGTTTTGCCATGTTAAGCTGGTTTCCATCATGAATATTTTGTCCCAGTAGGTAAATGCTTGCCTCTTCCCTCAGTGTCCTGGGTTGCCAATCTGCTCTCCTGGTATGCAGTAATCTCTGGAGCCTTTCGTTGGTTGGATCCTTCCCTAGCATCTGGTCCACTGGTGACCTTCCCACTTATCTCCCATATGTTCCTCACTCTTACTCTTAATTTTGTTTGCTATTTTATTGTAATAGTCTCTACTATGCCACTTTGAATTGGAACTAAAACCAACATAACCATAAAAATCTGTGGTAGCTATTGTAATATAGTAGTAAGCAACATAAGGCTCAATACATGAAGACTTAAATGCTTGGAATGGTGTATAATCACTAAAATTGGATGTTCCTACTAGGCTCTGCAGAGAACCAGCCCCAGTAAGAGCACTCAGCTCACCAACAGCCAGGCAAGCCGGCTCCTTGCTCCCTAATGCCTCTGGCTGGGCAAGATTCTCGGAAACACCAACACCCGCTTGGCCAAAGCACTGGCCAGGAGGAGCCAAGCCCTGTGGTCTCAAATCTCATTGACAGTCACTTTCATATGCCAGTGCAATCAGCTAAGTTTTAAGTGACAGGGAGGGAAGCATTTCCAGTCTGTGCCCTAATCCTGCAGGCTCCAATGCAGCCCTCTGGGCATGGACACAGCATGCTCCACCTTCCTTCTTCCTCTCTGAGTCTTGCCCTGAGACCTCTCTGTCATCCAGAGATGGCTCAGCTGAGGATACATCTGGGTGAGCTTGCTGAAGCCCCTGCAATCAAGTTCCCTGGGATCTGGAGCATAGTACAATCTTTAGGGCTTAACCCCTGTCAGCCTGCACTGTAGCTGGGGGATAAGAGGCACTGAGGTGATGCCTACAGCATCCTGGAGGCTTGTGCAGGGAGGGACAAATTACTATGTTGAAAAGCAGCTTCAAGCCACAGAGGAAAAGAATGAGCCTGGCCAGGACATGCCTCCCATCTCCTGTGGCTGAAGGAAGCTCCTATCCCTTGCCTCCTGCACAGTGCTGAGGCAGATGCTGGTCACATTCTGGAGTAAATCCTGACATGCCTGCCTGCACAGGTTTGTGGCCCTGTGGGTGGCTGTGTGCCACACACCTATTGCCTCTGTGGCAGCAGGTACCATAGATGGGTTTTGTGTGTGTGGGGCAGTGACCATTCAGCAGAGGGTCTGGTCAGTTGGTCCCCACCTACCCTTACCCCTTTAAAGCCTTAGATATGATGGTTAGCAACAATACAACAGCACAGAACTTACTTAACAGTGACTCAGTCAACCTGATCTTCATTTGAACAATTGCACTGTAGAGTTTTGTCACTGAACTCAAATGAGTAATTTTAACAGGTGTCCCGTATTCAATGTAGGGAAATACAATCACCTAGCAATATGCAGTTCTTCCCTTCAAGACTTATGATCTGTGGGGTTGAATAGGTGGTAATCCCTTACCCTGACTTCAATATCTAGGGGTCACTGACTTAGAGCCCTGAATTCCTAGAAAGTAATTGTCTTCCTGGATCCTTTTCTAGGCCATGTCAGACACACAGGAGCTGGTATCATCCAGACTGACAGATGTGAAGGAGAGCATGACCAGAGTGGTGGACATGACCAAGGAGGCCATGCAGGATGGTATGAAGACCACCAGATCGGTGGTAGCAGAGGGCATGAGCACCATTGTGGAATCGAGAATGGGCCAACTGGCCATAAGCGGGATGGAAGCCATGCTGGAGAAATCTGAAGAGCTCTTGGATCACTATCTTCCCATGACTGAGGATGAACTAGGTCAGAGCACAGGAATGATGGGGCAATTGTCTTTATGGCCAGAGTATAACCCTCCCTTTGGTTCAAGCTTCTTTGTATGCTTCTCCTGAGTCTTGTATCTATCACTCGATGCAGGCTTATTCCACAGCATTGTTATCTTAACCTTTGTGCCTCAGCTTTGAGTTAGTGGGCATGTACCCAGCAAATATAAATTGAGCAAGTGGGGACAGGACAATGCTGGATGGACCTATGGGCATGAAACATCCTTCAGGAATAGTGCTTATCCAAGCATGCGCAATTGATGTGCCTGCTAGGGTCAATTACACCTTTTTAAATGCTGAAGTTACTTCCCTGGCACTGGATAGGACCTAGGAAACTCCCTTGTGCTAAGAGGTGAGGTAGGATTGAGCATAAATTCTAGTATTACTTGTGCATCTTCACTCCCCTCGCTAGAGGTTGGAGAACAACCATCCCTTTCTTCCCTCTAGCGGAACTTGCGGAATCTGTGGAAGGGGCTGAAGTATCTGCAGCACAACCACAAGCGCATCGCAGCTACTTTGTGCGTTTAGGTTCCCTGTCCACCAAACTCCGCCAGCGCGCCTACCGCTATTCCCTAGACAAGATGAGACGCACCAGTCACCGCATCAGTGAAGCGCTTTCCCAGCTTCAGCAAACCATGGGACTGGTAAGACTCTGCTAGTTCCAAGCTGAACTCCTAGTCTCTGGCCCAGGTGCCTGGGGAAAATACAGAAAGCAGCTGGTGGCTTTGACTTTCCCTCTGCATTTGCTGCCCTGAAGGGCAGCAAATCCTTCCACTTTCTCCTGTAGTGAGCAGGGTACAATGAGGCATGTCAGTCAAGTCTCTATGTACTCTTGCTGCATTGAGCAGCCCATCTATGGGGTGAAGGCATGCCCCAAGCAGTAGAGCTAGCCCAACTGATGTGCAAATGGAAAATATTGATGTGGGCAATAACCATCCTTTCTACCCACGTTTAGATTGACTACATCAAGCAAGGTGTGAAACTTCCAGATCTTCAGGAGAGGTTCCAGCACATGTGGCTGAACTGGAACCAGAATCAGCCAGAAGGCAGTGAGATCACAGACTTGGCAAACCCAGAGGTAGATACATAGCCTGCTCATCTGGCTGGCCAATATTCTGTCTTGCAGGGCTGTTGAACAGCTATTGATCCAAAGAACTTGGGTGATCTTAGAGGGTCAATTTTTAAATCCTGTCTTTCTCCTGAGCAGAATGGAAGTATTCTTCCTTGCTTGGACATCTTTAATGTGCTCATGTGAGCACCTCTGCCCATCAAGGAGTTCAGTCACTCTGCTCCTTAACCATGCTTACAACTAACCTCAGCACAGCCTGAAAACAAAGTTCATGTGTCTTGCAACAAAACCACACTGGTCACTCACTTGACAGAGCTGAGTCAGAAGAGCTAGATGGCTTATTGCCTGTTAGCAGCTTGACAATATAGCCTTCCTTTATCTAAGGGACCCATATTGCTCCTTGCCTTTCTCCTGAAAGAATGCATGTTTAAAGACCACTGGCTCTCCATTAGAGCTCCTTAATGACATGCTGCAAGGTACTAATGGTAAACTTCTAGCACTGCCTCCAGAGTTGCAAGTCTGAAGTCTTATGTTGAACACTAACATGAGGTCTTTTATCCATCCCCATCAGATGGAATCTGAAACTCTGGCCATGTCCCGCAGCATTCTCCAGCAGTTGCAGGATGCCTGCCAGGTGTTAGTATCCAGCATTCAAGGTCTCCCCGCCAACCTTCAGGACAAGGTGCAACAGGTGTCTCACAACATGGGAGAGCTCCATGCTTCCTTCTCCACTGCCCGTTCCTTCCAGGATCTCTCCAGCAGCCTCCTGACCCAGAGCCAGGAGATGGTGACCAAGGCCCAGGAATATGTGGATGAGCTGATGGCATACATGATGCAGAATACACCTCTGTCTTGGATTGTGGGACCCTTTGCCCCATCAGGTAAGGGCTCTGCAGATTCCCTGGAACAGCAAACCCAAGAAGCTGAGGCTAAGGAAGTGGAAGGGGCAACCTCATCCAAGTCTGATTAAGGAAGACTTGTGACCTGGAAACATTCACTTAAAGGAAGAGAATTCTTCATGTGCCAAGACTGTCTCCTTTTGGCTTCCTGTGCACTAGCCTACTTCTACAGGACAGACATGCATGGCACAGCTTCCTAGTACTAGCCTAAATCTCAGCTGACTCTTAAACATGTAAGCTAAGACAAGTGTTTTGATCTGAAGGAAGAATTGTAATGCCAAACATTGATCAGAATAACTGGTAGGCTGCAGAGTTCTTCACCTGAAACAGGACCTAGGGTGACATATAAATGGTAGGGGTAACTACTGAACTCCTGATGCTATGTCTAATACCACTGGTCTTCAAAATAAAATGTCACTGCATTTGAGCAAAATACTCTTGTGTTCTTTCTATTAGGTGCATTCCATTTCTATCGGGTGACATGAGCATCTGCGTCTTGTCCTGCAAAATATATAGCCTTTTTCTCAGTAGCAGCCACTGAGCTTAGCCTATTGCACTAATGGCAGACTTCCAGTTAACTATATAATGAACTAGTCAGGAATTTGAAACTAGATTTAGATTAGCTACTCAGTTCCTTAAACTTAGAACTAAAACTATTGGTTATGGCACGCTACTTCTAGTGCACACTCTTCCCTATGGCTAGAGGCACACTTCTGCAGTGCACTCAGAAGCTGCTACCTGGCTACAATTCCTACCATTGCTCTAGCAGAGGCTTATTAGATATTCCTTCCCTGACAGAACAGTCAGGGAGTAAGGCAGGCATCATAGCTGCCAATTTCACAACAGGGTTACCACTAGCAGGGCTTTTTGAGTTGGGGGCCCAGCATAAATGCAGGATATTCTTGCTGGGCATGTGCCATAGTATGTTCACAATCATTTGGAATTGGTATCAAAGCTACATTATACATTTGGCTCTAAAACATTAGACACTCCATTTTAGTCCTCCTACACAGTGAGTACTCTCAATTTAATACTCCACATCAAAGCACAAGTAATACAGCTTTTCCATAGCCTCCATACTGATATGGACAAAAGACACAGTAAACATGATACAGTAGGGTGTGATTCCAAATAAGTGGTACTGGGTTTCCTATTAGCAGATGACACTAGACTAAGCCTAATCACACACCCTAAAGTAAGCACTAGGCCCAGGCATTCTTTGAAAGCAGCTAAGCAGTATTTCCCCTCAGCATTGCAGGGGCTACAGTCATGTATTTCATTGACTGAATGACACATGGGCCTTGCAGTGGTGAGTAGAGCAATGCACCTTGAAAAGGGTGTGCCTGTAAACTTACAGTTCAAGCTAAGTCCCAGGGAAACATGAGTGTGCTGTAGTGACAGGACCTATGACTCATGAGCTAGGTAAGATCTAACTTCTTTCCAGTTCTGTTGCCTTCTCTCTTCTCCTCCCTTTCTCTCCCCCTGCCCTTGTGAATCTCCTAAACCACTCCTGCAGAGGGAAAACAGAGCTGGTTCTACAACACCCATGTCACATCCCTGAGCCCCCTCCTGCACCCCAAACTCCTTATCTCTGCCCCTATTCCACAATCTGCACTTCTAGTTGGAGCCCACATGCTTCCCCAATCTACTATCCCATTCTGGTAAGGGTGGGGGAGAGTAGGCAGCAGAGGGAGAGGGGATGGAGCTAGGAGAGTACAGGGCCTTGGAGAAGTGGCAGGGGTGTTCGGATTTGTGCAATTAGATAGCAACAGTACATCCCTTTGCTGCAGATAAGCTGTTCAGTGGCATAGATGAGGTGCTGAGGGGGTAAAAGCAAGGTTACAGAGTGCTCAGGGATGGCTGCAATGGGGCAGCGTGAAGGCCAGGAAGAGGTAAGGTAGGGGCTGGGTCTTGGCCACAGCTGGGGTCAAGCATCCCCCACGAACTTAGAAAAATGGTAGCTCTGGTGCTGTAGATGTTGGTAGCACAGCATTCCTCGCTGTTGGTTATGCCATTAAAGCTAGATTAGGCCAGAGCTTTCTGAACCTTGCAGATTTCCTGAAGTATGTATTTAATAGCTTCATAACTATTAATCTGAGACAATTACCTCTATTTTCCCTGACCCTAAGAACAAATAAGCATTACCAGTTCTTCCCCCATGTCCTCTGAAAAAAGAAAGGAGGGGAAAATGATTTGACTAGAAAAGGTTAGACTTGTGTAACCTAATATACTAGCTAATACTGACCTAAACTCAGGGTAACTTCTTTACTATATTAGCTGAACAACTTGTAGCCTAGCTTCCTGTAGCTATACTAAGAGGAAAAAGTTTGGCTTTAGCTAGCATGGTGTAGCTAAGTGTGAAATACACCCCGTTTCCCTGGTTAAGGCAAATGCTAGAGTATTTCAGCCAAGATATTATGAACCAAATCAGAGAGTCTCAAATGAAAACCTCTTGTTTGAGACCTCTCTGTAGAACATCTTCAGTTTGCCCCCAACCAGTAAAGGAAAATTCAGGCCTGGCATAAGAGAAATGTCATAGAGCTTTGTTTATTTCTGGTGAAAGTAGAGCTGAAGCTTTGTGCAGCAGAGAAAAAGTACAGAGTAGGGCCCCAGGCAATATGGTCCAAAACCAGGCTGATTATGGCAGGCCAGCATCTCTTGCTCATAAATTGCATTGACATTCTACAAATAATTAGTATAACAACAGTGTGTCATTCTTAGAATTGTGATTCTTGTTTAAATAACCTGTACCAAGTGAGCTGGGAAACCACACAGCACTGCACCTTTTCTGTCTAGTCTTTGCCAGCAAGGAAAAACAAGCTTCTCCTAATTAGCAGTAGTTGCTAGGTTCCTTGACCAGCTCACTGAGAGAATAGTGCTAGTCAAGAAATAGACTACCTCATCACATTTTAATTAACTATCTTTGTGTTTGAGCTCTCCAAATTCTGTCTAACTCTCATTTCCCACCCATGCTCCCCTGTCTAGTGATGTTTTCTCACTGCTTTCCTGGCTTTTTGTTTTACTTCTAGAGTAGTAGTAGTATGGTTGTATAGACTAAGTAGGAGGTTGCTTATGTAGGGAAGATTTTGGGGTAACCACGTGGTGAGTGGCTTTTGTGGCTGGTAAGTGTTTCACTTTTTCCTTCCCTCCCCCCTTTTTCCACCTACCTTGTCCCTGTTAGCTTCCTTAAGAGAATATTTATATAAAATATTTTAGATCTTCTAACGAAGTATTGTACTCACCTTTTATGTTAGACAACACAGTTTCATCACCCTCACATTCCCCTATTCTGTAATTAAAGGGGTTATGATGTTTGAGGTTTTCATTTGAAATTGTCAAGCGTCTTCCTTTTTAATATATATCTGTTTTCTGGGGTGTTCCTTATGTTTTTGGAAGGGTTGGTTCTAAATTAACTGTCTCTAGGAATGTTGCCTGAAATCTTTGTCTGCAGTGAAATGGGAAGGTTTAAAACTAACTCGGGTTATGTCTATTGCTAATGTGCTGCTTTTGTATTTTTCAGTCTACTGCAGCTGTATTCAAACTTCGCTTGGGGTTGCCTTTGTCCCATAGCTGCACCAAACTGTGTGGTGTGAACATGGAATTCCCAGAGCAGAGTAAAGAGACAGGATCTCATATTGCATCTGTTAGTGGCCAATGCTCAAACCACTGAGCCAGTTCCATGCTCCCTTGGGGTAGGACCCAGGGTGGGGGAGAGGTGAAGAGGATGCTGTGCCCTTGCCCGGAGGGCTGTGGTGGAGCCTGTAGGGTCAGGGCATAAACAGACTGGAAATCACTTCCTTCCCACATGCTTTACAGCTTAGCTGTCAGACAGAGGCTTCTCCAGGCCAGTGCAGTGTGTGGCTGTGGTGCACACAGGGCTTGGCTCCTCCTAGCCTATGCTCTGGGCCAGAGAGTTTTGGGGTTTCCCAGGGTGCCAGCTCAGCCAGAGGGAAGGAAGGAACCTGGTGGGCTGAGGGCTCAGACCTTTGGGGGCAGGGGTATGGAGGAGCAGTGAGGTTGAAGGGGAAGAGCAGGGAGAGGACAGCAAGAAGGGGAGCATGTAAAGGGCCAAACGGTAGGCAGCAGAGGCAACACATAACCAATGGCTGTCTGGTAGCTGCCCATGTTCACCAGCCAGTGCTGTCTGGAAATGGGATGGGATGCAGGGCCCAGCTGGCCAAGAGCTGGCAGGCAGCCGGGGCTGTGCTGATGGACCAATAGGGCAAGCAGCCGGGTCAGCAGGGATCCTGCCAATAGTAGAACCAACCAGTCCTGATGTTTGTGGGGGGGGAGGGACAGAAAACATGGGACAATTTGTTTTTGATAAAAAGTCAGGATAGCCCCGGGAGGGCTTAAATATGTGACTGTCCCTTTAAAAATAAAATGTCTGGTCACCCTATCTCTATTGAAAAACATTAATAGACTTCATAGAGGTGTGTATCATAAACAAATGCTTCCAAGGCCAGCACTAGAGGAGCTGTCGCCTGTGATTTCAATATTGTCTGCATTACCAGAAAACATGCTAACGACCAAACAATCTGTTCCACTGTCTCTTTCACCGTGACTCTGAGTATATTTCCCAGAGCTGAAGCAGAGCTCTGTGTAGCTCTAAACTAAAGCTTGTTTCTCTCAACACCAGAAGCTGGTGCAATAAACTATAGTATCTCGGTAGCATTTAACCCCTCAGTTCCACACTGTAATACCCTTGAATACTTTGTAAATCACAAAGATGCTCTATGAGGGTTGCATGCTTCAGCACTCAGCCACAGGAAATGCCCAAGTAAAGGCTGCCCATTCAATTTGAACCTGTGAGTGTAGCAGGCATCCTGAAACTATCATTTTGTATTGCATACTAAGTAATATAGCTCCTCTACAACCTCTGGTCTACCTGTCAAATGCTTTTCCTGTCACTCACTTGTATGAAATATACACAGTAACCATTATTGGATAACATTGCACCAGACAAATTAACAGAACTCTCTGACTTGCAAATGCAGTTGGTGTAGAACTCTTTTCATAGTGAGCTTCCTTATGTTCCTGAAAGCAGCAGTCAGATTTTAAAGACAAAGAAAGAAATTGTATGACATGAGTAATGATTAAATTCACAGGTAAGAAATCTAAAAATTTCTATGCCCATTTTTATGAAAATAGCCTGGAAAAAGGTATAATTTTCAGGTTTAGAGAGGGGAGGAATAAATGCCATCTTATCATGTAGGTAAGACTGGACCATAGTGCATCCATGCAAAGAAGATGCAGTTAAATCTGTAAATGTGAGCCTAATGTTACGACAATCTCCATTTTAGCTGGATGAGTTATAGCTTAATCAACTGCATCTACAGGAAGAATAAATATTGGCTTGTGCTAGATAAAACTAAACTAAATACAAACCCTTTCCCTGGTCAAGGCAAACCCCAGAGAGTGTTCCAATTTTAAGAAGTAAAAAAATCTCCTCTTGTTATATGCAGAGCTCCCAAATACCTTCCCTAATTTTGTCTCAAACATCCTAGAAAAATTCTACCCTGACATAAGGGAAAAGTCAGACAGCTTGGTTTATTTCTAATAAATTTACTTCAAAGCCTTGTACACTGGCTTAACTATTCACAAGGGAGGAGCCTAATGAAGGACAAGTATTTGCAAAGCCTGGAGTCTAAAGCAGACTGATTATGGAAGGCTGGCTTTAACCTTAACTAGGGTAAGACTAAGGTCTCTTGCTAATAAACTGTATGTAATAATTAGTATGGTTAAAATGTATTATCTTTAGAACTTGTGAGAGAGGAATGCCCCTTTTAAATAACCCAAAGCAAATCAGCTGGGGAAACCACACAGCACTGCTCCCTCAATGACTATTCTTTGTTGCTGAGAAAAACAGCTTCTCCTAATTAGCAGTAGTCGCTAGGCAAAGTCTGGCATTCAGCAGAGTCCAAATGAATGGAAGGCTGGCTGCTAATCCCAGAAAAAGATAGTTAATTAAAATAACATGTGATGAGTTCACCTCTTCTTTCTCAGTTTGCTAAACTAGCCCTCCACTGTTCATCCTGGCACATTGCTGCTTTTGTATTGTTTCTTCCCAGCATGCTGATGCTGGGTGTTTGAATAGAATAGGTGGGCAGAGACACTTTCCTAGTACAGATTTTGGTGGGAAATAGACAGGCAGCTTTGTAGTAATAAGTGTTGGTGATAAACAGGTTTCCCTTTAGTATTTTTCCACTCTTATCTTCCTTCAGAGGTAAAGAATTTTATTCTTCCATTGGTTCCTAACCATCTCTTTTAGGTAACTGATTTTCATTCTTACACTCTATAATTAAAGGGGTTGTGACATAGTTGTTATAAGAAATATGTGTTGAATAGTTTCTGTGTGTATCACGTATATGAGCATGTGTTAGGGTACTTAATTTATGTTTTCTTTTTGGAGGAGTGAAATTGCCCTGAACTGGTGTTACCCTACATGTCTGAAATGAAATAGAAAGATCTAAGATTAACTCAGATAATGCCAAAAGCTAGAGGGGATACATGTTTATTGAGGTTACTTTGTTGTTTTTATGTCACCATTTTGAATGCAATTAGAGTGATCTGAAGTGACATCTATTTATCTTGTTTTCTAGCTTCATCTGACTGGAGCATGTCTTCCCAGCCAAATTAAAAAACAAAGCCGGTAGGTGCCCTCAGTAGAAATTTGGGCTTCTATAAGATGGATACTGAACTGAAATCCTAGATGTCAGTTAAGAAGTGTATTGTTGTACTTAATATCTAGAAATCATTCTATTTAGACAATCATTGCTACTGCTATCATCTGACTAAATATTGAGAAGCTGGTACTTGTAAATGTGAATGAAGCACAATGATTGCTAATAAAATCTAGGACTGGTAGTCATGCTTGTGAATAGCTATATTCAGTTCTTTGGGGGGTTTGTTTCTGGAAGACCTAATATTGCCCTTTGATCTGAATGACTCGCTACTGATTGAATGAACTAACTCTTGGAAAAACCTGCAAATATGGGAAGGAGAGGGAATGGATTGTATATCACAAAATAGATATATAAAAGAGGCCTGAAAAATCTTGGTGTGGATTTTTTTTTGGGGGGGGGCAGTGTCTCCAAATGACTATGCATGGTCGAGCTTCTTAAATGCAACTTTTCTCTACATAAGTTCTGGCATTCTAATATTTCTAAGGTTAAAAACAATTAGAAGAACTAGTTTTGATAGGATAGGGGAGAAGAGCCCAACTATTCAGACCTTCTCTAGGAATGTGATACAAAAGTAAAAGGCACAAACCAACTTTTCAAGAAATGTGACTTGACTGCAGAGTTGCACTATGAATATGCACACCATTGTGAACATTTAAAAACAAGCAGAATAGCATAACCCACTTCTAGCTCTTTTGATGAGGGTGAGGAAAGCAGGAGAGAAGAACAAAATAAAACTGTTCAGGCCACTTTTGTAAACATAATAGAGAAGTAAAGAGGGGTACACCAAATCTTTAACAAATACAAGCCCTCACCAAAGCAGCAATATGAATTATTTTTCCTTGGCCAGTAAGTTGTAAAAGACCCTGACAGTGGAGACCTAGACTCCTGAAGTACCTTGATTTAATCTAACAGGCTGAGTTTTTCAGCCCAGAGCTTCCTATTGTCAATATCACTCATAGCTCTAAAGGACTGAACTTGTGGAAATGTAGGTGGTGCAGTCACCTTAGTGAAAGTCCTTCCTCCAAGTCAATGACAAAATGCTTCTCTTTGTAGGATGTATACAGTGGGGTCTTCAGACAGGTCTCAATCCATGCTGCTTACAAAGAGCCATCATCCACTCAGCCCAGGAATCTGCAATCAGTGATACACCACTAGTTATAATGACATATGGACCTCAAGGTGAGTGACCCTAAGGATGACTGGATTTCTGTGCCTAACTTAGCAGTGAAGCATGAGTACTGCTTTCCATGTGGGAGAAATTCTTGAGGCCCAATGTATAGTCTCATAGGTCTGAGATGCTCTCTCCTCTCCACTAGGGAAGGTAATAGCACATTGTGGTTTGTCTTGCTGAGGAATGAGGTTATTGCTTAATTGGTTCCTATGAGTGGAAGTCAGGCATCTAGACAACCAGTAGACTAGTACCCAGGAGCAAGTAGGACATGGAGCATTGTGATATACTTCCCATTAATGTTTTGTTAACTGAAAGATCTCTGAACTCAAAATAAACTGACTTTTGTCACAATGGTAATCAGATGAGATTTTTTTCATAGATTTTTGCTTCAGGTTTATCCTTGGTGCCACTTGTAGGTACAGGAACTTGGCTACTATTGATGCATCGGTGTCTATCTGGTGCCTTTATGGACCAAATAATTTTGGAACAACTAGTGAGTCTGGTGAAACATACTGGGATTTTTCCAGACATGGAGAAGCTGAGCTATTGTCGGGTGCATCCACCAGAAGGCCCACAAAAAAGCCTTGTCAAGATGCAAAGCTCTAGAGCAGGGCTACTCAACTCTGGAAGCCTCGGGGGCCACAATGATAGTCACAGCACGTGCCCAGGGCCGCAACTTAAGTGTGGTTGCATATACACACTAACGGGCATGAATACAAAGATGAAGGCAAGACTACACAACACGCAGGCCCCCTTTAAGTCAATTCTGCTGATAGTAATAAAAAGCAATATTTACCCAACTTCCACCCATATGACAGCACTTTTAATGAGCAATGACAGTCCAGGAATTGAACTACTAAAACGCATATCAACAGAAGTCCATTAAATTGACTCATCATTATGGAGCGTGTTCCCAGTGGAGGCCATATTCAAAGGATCCCACCGGCAGGCTGAGTGTTGAGCCCCGCATAAATCCAAACAGCATCACGGCCCTCAGACAAACAGGCTGCGGTCCACATGCGGGCCGCGTTGAGTAGCCCCGCTCTAGAGTAAACAAAATAATCACAGCCCACTGATGGGGCTTTGGAAAGGGGTTCTAGTCCCAGTTCTGAGTCCTGAAGTGACTTCCTGAGGTTACCCTGTCTCTTCCCTCCTCCTCCTTTTGTATAATAAGATATTTGCCTGCCTTTGGAAACTGTTTTGAAATCTACAGATGAAAAGTACTCAGAGCTCAGTGTTACCTTCCTTTATATCTAGTCAGAACAGAGCTTTAAAGTCAGTTATAGCCATGAAATAACAGCAGGATTGTGGATAAAAAGTTTGTAAATGTGGAGATGGAAGAGGAGGTGGGATAAATATTTTTTCCTCCATTAAATGGATATGACAATATTCAGCTTAAATTGGAAGGGGGCTAGAAGTGTTTTTACAGAAGAAAAGCTTAAACGTTGTGCCTTCAACACTATTTCATGGAAGTGTCTTCAGAGCAGAAATGTCAACAAGTTGTAGCTCTTGGTTTTGTCAGCTGGATTCTTAATATGCTGGTGGAAAGGATCTTAACAGAAATTTTTGATAAGACTGATTTTTATTGGATAGTGTGACCTGTATCATCTACATAGTTTCTGTTTATGCTGTGTGCGTGTTCTCTACACAACAGTTTAGAATGAGGAAAGAACACAGGCACAGTTGTTGGTTTCCACATAATTCTTTACTAACTATATACAAACATGAAAGGCATAGCTAAATATATACACTTGCTGTTTGGATTAAGTGGCTTTAGCAATAAAAGTAAGCTTGGAAGATTCAATTTAAAAAAAAAATTAGATGGTTACATCTCTGCATTTTAAAAATGTATCTCTTTAAATTCCAAGCTATATAAACTCGTGTTTATTTTTTAAACTTTATTTAAATTTTCACATAGATGTTGAGTTTCGAAGTTAAACCTTTTATCTTGTGGAAATAAATTGTCAGCAAAGTAAATACCTCTAAAACCAGCTTCAAGTTTTCAGGCAGAGTTGTTTTTCTTTGCTTATCTGTTAAACTTGATTATCAATGTAAATATTTTGTTGGTTTCTGTCTGTGTGTGGTAAAATAGATGTTTACTACCATTTATCAATAAAACTCTAATCTTTCAAAGCATGAATATGAGCTAGGGAGGCCCCCTGCAGGCTCTCAAACTATTTAAAAAGATATTGTCCAATTCCTGTATTCTGCTGTGGTTTTATATCTATTTTTCTGATTTGAAATATAGGGACTAGATTTCTTTCAAAAAAAGAGGATTTAAAAAAAAAAACTCCTGGGAATTCTGACCTGTATAATGAGAAGATCACTTGCAAAAGGAGATTCCCAAGATCCCCTTCTTGCAGACCTGGAAAGCCTTGAAGACTCCTTTGAAAGCCTCTACAAGTTTTGTTTTATTTTATAGCAAAACTCTTCTATGTTACATCACAAGAAGCAAAGGAACCTACCTATATAGGCCTCAAAAATGGTTTTCCCAAGCCACCTGCCTGGTCTGCTATCCCATCTCATACAGACAGCCTTTGAAAACTGACCATGGAGGATGCAAAGGTGACAACTGTATCTTTATATGTAGTGGACTTTTTAATTGTATCTGAAATTTGCCAAAACAGTTTAGCTGACCTCTTACTTCCAGTATATTCCAGTGTCACATTCCGTGATGCAGCCCAACTGTCCTGCAAGTCACTCATGCAGGCAAAATTCTGACTCTTTGTTTAAATGCAGGTCTGTCCCCAGCAGCCTGTCAGTAACACTTCAATCACACTCTAGCTTCTACCAGCCTTGGGTGCTACTTGCTCCCCCACACTCCCATTCCAAAATTTCCCCCACAAATATGTCTTGAGCTATCCATCTCTCCTGGACAGTTTAGCTGTTAGAGGTCCATTGTCCCTGTCATGGGTGGCTATTCAACAGTTTCCTACTTTAATTGGGCTATGTCTACACTACAAGGCTTTTGCACAAAAATGGCCATTTTTGCACAAAAACTGGCGGAACGTCCACACCTCAAGCCTGTTTTTGCACCAAAAACCGCCCCCAAAACGGTAAATCAACAGGACAGAGGGCTTTTGCTGGTAGAGTTATTCCTCTCCCCATGAGGAATAACTCCTTTTTTGCGCTACAGCTCTTGCGTAAAAAGGCATGTGTGGCCTCTCTGCAGGAGTTTCTTGTGCAAAAAGAGCTTAGAGCTTATCACAAAAAGCACAGGTGCTCTGATTGCCAGTCCGTGAATGGCAATCAGAACTTTCTTGCGCAAGAGCGTCCATGCAGTGTGGACACTCTCTTGCGCAAAAGCACATCGCAAAAGCGATGTGCTTTTGAGGTGCGGATGTGCTTTTGCACAAGAAGTTTTTGCAGAAGATCTCTTCCGTGAAAAGCTTCTTGCGCAAAAACCCTGCGGTGTAGACAAAGCCTCAGTGTTACCAAACAGTTCAACTTAAACATAGCACTGACTTTGTTTTAACTTAAAATAAACTTTTTATTTGTTAACTACAAAGGTATTTTAACTGAGTACAAGTATAAAGCATTAAATGAGAAATGGTTACAAGAGAAATAAAGATGAAAACACTTTCTAGTATCTAGAAGTCAACAAACTAGATGTGGTTCAAGGTAAAATCCTTACCACAGGTTGTCAGTAATGTTGTTGACTAAATTCCCAGGTCAGGATCTCTTTTCCCCAAAGTTCAAAGGCTGGTTCCTTTGTTAGAGAGAGTGAGAGAGAGAGAGAGGGATGGATGGATGTCTTGTAGGGATTTTGCCCCTCAGTTTTAGAGTCCAGTCACTCTTTATAGTGGATTCTTCTGAGGATATCCCCTCAACACAAAGATTACTCAGACAGTAAAGGTGGCATGGAAGTCTGGCTCATGCCCCCTTTCTCCTCCCCTGTGTATGCTGAAATGCAGATTTGCTTGGCCTCTTGTCATTTTCCCCTTTTCTGTCTCAAGAACCTTGTTTACTACTAGTAAATTGAGGGAAAGGGAAACATACATTCCTTTTTAGGCCTGTTTAACAACTCTTACCTAGTCAGGGCTCTATGAATTTGGACACCTGCTTATTTTATCATCATGGGGAAATTCGTAACTATACATATATTTCTCCATAAGAGTATTGCCCAGCAAGTTGGAGTTTCAGATGGTAACTAGCAAAGCATATTTTGAACAAAGATGATTAAAACAGTGTGTAGGATGTGGACATGGGTGCTTTCTGTCACATCGGGTGAATAGGCCTCTGAACAGTGGCAAAGTCTTGGCCCAAAGCTGCAGGATGAACAGCATCGTTGGATCTTAGGCCATTGCCCAACATCTCTGTAATCAAGCTTGTGAGTTAGGTCAGAGCCATGACAGCGAGGGGAGGAAAAGCTGGACCATGATAGACTAGCTGTGATGCACATTCTCAAACCTGGGCTTTTATTGGCAGCTAATGCTTCATCCAGTCAACTGAAGAGTGAGGGCACCAGTGCGAATGCTCAACCTGACAGCCAGGACGGTGACATCTCTGACCTTAAGGGGGAGCATGAAGAGAGTATAGCACCTATATGCAGCATGGAGAACTGAGAGCAATTGGAAGCTGTTTCTTGGGGGAAAAGCTAGCTTCAGGGCAGAGCCATTGTGGTGTACCACTGTGGGAAGTAACCTCAAAGAAGGGGTGAGCCTGCAGCACCAGAGGCCCAAGCTCCTTCAAAGCATCCTTCTCAGAAGGAGAAAACAGCAAACCAGAAGTTTATGGAGAATCAGAGGCTCTTGTTAACAAACAAGTTTTTGGATGTCTGCCTCCATCTCTTTACTGGTTTCCAACAGCTCATCCAAAAACATCTTGGTGCAGCCTCAAATTGCATGAAAACCTGATTACAATGAAGAATCTGCTCAGCCAGCCTCCTGCGGCTGTCCCTGAGCCTTCAAATAGCTCCCTCCCTGCCATGCCCTATGGTGTACATATGATAGATGCCTCTACATACAGTGGTGGTGATTCCGTGTTATCCAGATGGTTAATTGCTTTCCAGAGTAGTAAGAGATGCTCCTGTCTTGGTGTAGTTCTGTCTCTTATATGTGGGAACAAGGGGAAAAGGGGTACTGCAGCTCCCCCAGGCTTTATGGGACACTCTGCTCCTGTCCCCACACTTGGGGTCCCAGCTGCTAGCCCAATGCCTGAGACTCTGTGCCTGCCCCTGTCTGGGGTCCCAGCCTTGGCCCTCTTAATTCTGTTTGTGTACACGCCCCACATCAAAGCTGCAGCCCTGCTCCCAGCCCCAGCTCAAAGGACAGCAGGGGGCATGAGTAGGGGCAAGGAGGGGTGCAGCACACACCCCTATAGAGTGTTCCAGTGCCACTGTTCTTACTTGCAAAGAACTGCAACAGAAGAGGCCAAGTTTTTAATCTGCATCGCTAGAGGGAAGAAGAGAGACTGGCACTTACTCTATATACAGTATCTTGCATGTCTTACATTTTCATGTTCTGCTGGTCAAGACTTTAAAGAATAACCATCCTATGGGGAAGTACTAAATAATACACAATGAAACGCAACCATATGGCATGTTACTAGACTAGAATTTCCTTTTGTTTTCTTCCTAACCCAGTATGAATGTGGGTTTCATCTACATGTGTTTAAAACCCCACATATCATCACCATTAAATCTTACTGTTCCCAGATTTATACTTGTGTGCAGTTCACTTCATCCTTAGATTCTCTTTGATTAGTCTGTTCCTGATTGATTTTCTTCAGGCGTCTGGCTATAAAATCTATTCTTCTTGGACTGATTCTATACTCTCTGATTTGTCAGCAAGACATGAACAGTCACTACCAGTAACTCTACACAACTTGCCAGTATAACTTTGCACATTTTTCTGAGATAATATATTTCTCCTGACTGCATCGTAGGTGCCTGAATCTCCATTTTCCTAATGGGGGAATTCTTTCTGACTCTTGCTTCGCCACAAGAGGTAGACTCGGTCATAGTTACCAGAAATCATTCATCCTTACTTTCTTGTCAGTGGCTACATTTCATGTGCTGTGAGGCAATCAAGCGGCAGCTGCAGAGTGTGGCTCCTTCTTATCTGCTGAGTGGGCAAGGGTGGGGTAGGGACAGAGGCCCACATGGCCTGGTGGAATACTCTATTTGTTCAGATGGCTTTTCAGTGTTGAACATCTAAACCTTTTTCCCCTGTCTCTAAATTTGAGGCTTACAGAATGCTTTTCTAGGCAGCTTGCGGCAATGGCTTGCATTCTAAAGAATTCTTCTACCAGCATCCTGACAAGCATCATTAAGGTTTGGCATTCACTATACTAAGTGGTATTGTGCATGCTCTGGTATGTAGGGACATCTGAAATACCTCATCTGTTAGACACGGGATTGCATATGTTATGCAATATACTACTGTAAAACAAACATTCTAAAATGTTTAGAAACCAGGAATCAGTTGGTACAAGTGAATGAGGAGCAAATCTGCTCTCCTTGTTCACACTAGCAATTCTAGTTGAAGCCAACACAACTGCTTTGTTAGTGAGACAAGCAGCAACTGACCCAAAGGAATTGAAAACCAATAGCTTTCTGTAAAGACTTTTTTTCCACTAATCTATTGGGTTTATATGGTCTAATTGAAAATATCTTAACTGAGCAGATTTGACCTTTCCTTCTAACTAATCCATAAAACTTCAGGTCCCAATTAAGCACCTATTGAAGTCAGTGTGTTGCTGCTGATTTCCATAGGCATTAGATTAATCCCTGAAATTGATGAAAATTGTAGTGTGAGAGACTGCATCTCATTCTGGTTTAGCTCAGGAATTATACAACCTCCTACACCTTTAAGTTCTTCAAGAGCTTAGCCATGGGTGTTTCCGTTTTTAAAACTGTATTAAAAAAAGTTGGACTAATACAGCCATGTTTCTGCTGGGATAAATTCGTTCAGGTTTGAAACTTCAGCACTGTCCATATGACTTTGCAGTCAAATATCAATGTCAGCTTGATAAGAATATTGTTGTAAAAGAAGCCGATATAGCTTGAAGCTAAATATTATTTCACTGTAGAAATGACTTGCTTCCATCTGAGTTGTGGGGTAAAATTTCTAAAAGCGACTTAGCAGTCTGCAGTTTAAATCTCATTGAAATTCCATGGCATTTAAGTATTGTTGAAAATTGTATGCTGGATTCTTTTTGGTTTTATTATCACCTAGTTATTTGGTTGTCTGATACATGCCATTTGGTATGAGGAAAGCGCAGTACACTCTGTCATATTTAGGAGACATGAAACACAGTGTTGAAAGAGAAATCACTAGAGTAAATGTAATCAGGTAAAATATACACCTTGCTTAGAGGGAAGGTAGGTTCCAAAGAGGATGGAGAGAGGCTGTTCTCAGTAGTGACAGATGGCAGAACAAGGAGCAATGGTCTCAAGTTGTGGTGGGAGAGGTCCAGGTTGGATATTAGGAAAAACTATTTCCCTAGGAGGGTGGTGAAGCACTGGAATGGGTTACCTAGGGAAGTAGTGGAGTCTCCATCCCTAGAGGTGTTTAAGTCTCAGCTTGACAAAGCCCTGGCTGGGTTGATTTAGTTGGGATTGGTCCTGCCTAGAGCAGGGGGCTGGACTTGATGACCTTCTGAGGTCTCTTCCAGCTCTATGGTCCTATGATTCTAAGGTAGGACTGTTGAGTGCTTTTTGGAGACTAAATACATTAGTGCTGCTAGTTCAATGCTGAAAGCTAAATATTTTGTAAGAGGGAACATGTTAATTGATGTAGGTCACCATGGTGTATTGTCTAGAGAAACCAATTTGTATCAAGTCACCTGGGCTGTGATCTCTCCTGCTACAACTAAACCTGTTCTGCTAAACAAACTTCTTTATAGGTAAGACAATGCAAAGGGAAAGAGAACTTGCAAAAGCACGTTATTTTTGCTGGCTGCCTACTAATCCTAAAATTGTTCTCTTTCCAAGATTGTCTTTAGCAGTATATGCTAATAAGAGAATTTGTGGGAATATAATACACTGTTATGCTGCAGGGGTCAGAGATGCTGGGATAGGGCACTAAATGGTAGGCTAGAATTCAAGTGGTATTAGGTGTAGTATGTTCTTTGCCAACTAGCGTGATCACTTTTCCAGACTCTCTCTTCACAGGACTTGCTACTGTATTGTTAAACTTCCCGCTTCCTCTGGCCAGGGCTGGACCGAGCCATTCTGGTGCCCCGGGAAGACAGTTTAATTGCGCCCCGGGTTGCGGGAGGGCGCATGCGCTGCCCAACCCCCGCCCAGCGCGTGGGGGAGGGTGCGCAGAGCTGGCGGTGGCAGGACGCACGTGCTGTGCCCGGCCCAGCCCGGCTACCGCCACTGGCGTGCTGCCCGGGGCGGGCCGAGCCTGGCCGTGCAGGGAGAGATATGTGGATGAGACTTTCTGGGACACTGTAGTACTGTCCCACCTCCAGTCTGAGAGCCCCAGTGCTCTTAAGGAGGATGAAAGTCTCAAGGGAACAGAGCATTCAATGGGAGCAGAGAAACCATCCGTGGTTGGGACCCTCCTCCCAGAGGATGTTGCGGTATCCTCTCGCACTGAGGATACCTCTGAGGAGGAATGCCAGTTCGGAAGAGGCAGGTGTTAGTAATGGGTGATTCGATTGTTAGAAACATAGATAGTTGGGTTTGTGATGACCGGGAGAACCGTATGGTCACTTGCCTGCCTGGTGCGAAGGTTGCGGATCTCTCGAGGCATCTAGATAGACTTATGTGTAGTGCTGGGGAGGAGCCGGTGGTCGTGGTACATGTAGGTACCAATGACGTAGGGAAGGGTAGGAGAGATGTCCTGGAGGCCAAATTTAGGCTGCTAGGAAAGAGACTGAAATCCAGGACCTCTATGGTGGCGTTCTCGGAAATGCTTCCAGTTCCACGCGCAGGGCCAGGTAGGCAGGCAGAGATTCAGAATCTCAATGCGTGGATGAGACGATGGTGTAGGGAAGAGGGGTTTGGATTTATTAGGAACTGGGGACACTTTTGGGAGAGGGAGCCTATACAGGAAGGATGGGCTCCACCTAAACCAGGAGTGGAACCAGACTGCTGGCACTAAACATTAAAAGGCCGTAGAGCAGTTTTTAAACTGAGAGATGGGGAAAGCCGATTGGTGTGGAGATGCACGTAAATCGGAGGAGACTTCTCTTAGAGGAGAATCCATTGATAGAGATTCTCTAAGCTGTAGTCAGAAGAGAGGAGGAGAGAGGGCAAACCATGGGCCAGAGCAGACAAACAACCGCGTACAAAGGAATCCAATGCATCAGGAAGGGCAGACAAATAAGCAGTGGCAAATTTTTAAAGTGCTTCTACACAAATGCTAGGAGTCTGACTAATAAGATGGGTGAACTAGAGTACCTAGTATTAAATGAGGAGATTGACATAATAGGCATCACTGAAACCTGGTGGAATGAGGAAAATCTGTGGGACACAATCATACCGGGATATAAAATATATCGAAAGGATAGAGCAGGCCGGGTGGGTGGCGGAGTGGCACTGTATGTGAAAGATAATGTAGAATCAAATGAAATGAATCAACATGTTCAATAGAATCGCTATGGATAGTAATTCCATGCTCCAAAAATAAGAAATTAGCAGTAGGGATATATTACTGACCACCTGACCAGGACAGGGATACTGACATTGAAATGCTGAGGGAGATTAGAGAGGCTACCAAAACAAAGAACTCTATAATAATGGGGATTTTAATTACCCCATATTGACTGGATACATGTCACCTCAGGAAGAGAAGCGGAGATAAAATTTCTCAATGGCTTAAATGACTGCTTCTTGGAGCAGCTGGTGCAGGAACCCACAAGGAGAGGCAATTCTCGATCTAGTCCTGAGTGGAGCACAGGATCAGGTCAGGAAATAACCGTTACAGGAACCGCAGGAATAGTGACCATAATATAATAACATTCAACATTCCTGTGGTGGGAAGAACACCTCAGCAGACCAGCACCCTGGCATTTAATTTCAAAGAATTACACAAAAATGAGGAGGTTAGTTAAACAGAAATTAAAAGGCACAGTGACTAGAGCCAAATCCCTGCAAGCTGCATGGAAACTTTTAAAGACACCATAATAGAGGCCCAACTTAAATGTATACCCCAAATTAAAAAACATAGCAAGAGACCTAAAAAGAGTCACCGTGGCTTAACCACCATGTAAAAGAAGCAGTGAGGACAAAAAGGTATCTTTTAAGAAGTGGAAGTCAATCCTAGTGAGAGATAAATGAAAGGAACATAAACACTGTCAAATCAAGTGTAAAATGTAATAAGAAAAGCAAGAAGATTTTGAGGAACAGCTAGCCAAAAACTCAAAAGAAATAACAAAATGTTTTTAAGTACATTAGAAGCAGGAAGCCTGCTAAAAAACCTGTGGTCCCTAGGACGATCGAACTATAAAAGGCGCAATCAAGGACGATAAAGCCATTGCGGAGAAACTAAATGATTTCTTTGCTTCAGTCTTCACGGCTGAGGACGTTGGGAGATTCCCAAATCTGCACCGTCCTTTGTGGGTAATGAATCTGAGGAACTGTCCCGGATTGAAGTGTCATTAGAGGAGGTTTTGGAACAAATAGAAAAACTTAATGTTAACAAATCTCCGGGACCGGATGGCATTCATCCAAGGGTTCTAAAAGAACTCAAATGGGAAATTGCTGAACTATTATCTGTGGTTTGTAACCTATCCCTTAAATCGGCTTCCGTACCTAATGACTGGAAGGTAGCCAACGTGACACCAATATTTTAAAAGGGCTCTAGAGGCGATCCGGGCAATTACAGACCGGTAAGTCTAACTTCAGTACCGGGCAAATTAGTCGAAACAATAGTAAAGAATAAAATTGTGAAGCATGTAGAAGAACATAATTTGTTGGACAAAAGTCAACATGGGTTCTGTAAAGGAAATCCTGTCTTACTAATCTATTAGAGTTCTTTGAAGGGTTAACAAACATGCGGACAAGGGGAAGATATAGTATACTTAGATTTCCAGAAAGCCTTTGACAAGGTCCCTCACCAAAGGCTCTTGTGTAAATTACATGGCCATGGGATAAGAGGAAGGTCCTTTCTTGGATTGAGAACTGGTTAAAGACAGGAAACAAAGGGTAGGAATAAATGGTAAATTTTCAGAATGGAGAGGGTAACTAGTGGTGTCCCCAAGGGTCAGTCCTAGGACCAATCCTGTTCAACTTATTCATAAATGATCTGGAGAAAGGGGTAAGCAGTGAGGTGGTAAAGTTTGCGGATGATACCAAACTGTTTAGGATAGTCAAGACAGAAGCAGACTGTAAGGGACTCCAGAAGATCTCACCAAACTGAGTGATTGGGCAACAAAATGGCAAATGAAATTTAATGTGGATAAGTGTAAAGTAATGCACATCGGGAAAAATAACCCCAACTATCGTACAGTATGATGGGGGCTAATTTAACTACGACAAATCAGGAAGAGATCTTGGAGTTATCGTGGACAGTTCTCTGAAAACTTCCACACAGTGTGCAGCGGCGGTCAAAAAGGCAAATAGGATGCTAGGTATTATTAAGAAAGAAAATAAGACCTGGAATATCTTACTGCCCCTGTATAAAACTATGGTACGCCCACATCTTGAATACTGTGTACAGATGTGGTCTCCTCACCTCAAAAAGATATTTTGGCCTTGGAAAGGGTTCAGAAAGGGCAACTAAAATGATTAGGGGTTTGGAACGGTCCCATATGAGGAGAGGTTAAGCGACTGGGACTTTTCAGTTTAGAAAAGAGGAGACTGAGGGGATATGATAGAGGTGTATAAAACCATGAGTGGTGTGGAGAGGGCCGATAAAGAAAAGTTATTTATTAGTTCCTAAATAGAAGAACTAGAGGACACCAAATGAAATTAATGGGTAGCAGGTTTAAAACTAATAAGAAAGTTCTTCTTCACACAGCGTGTAGTCAGCATGTGGAACTCCTTGCCAGAGGAGGCTGTGAAGGCTAGGACTATAACAGAGTTTAAAGAGAAGCTAGATAATTTCATGGAGAGTTAGGTCCATAAAAGGCTATTAGCCAGGGGATAAAATGGTGTCCTTGGCCTCTGTTTGACAGAGGCTGGAGAGGATGGCAGGAGACAAAGCGGCTTGATCATTGTCTTGGTCCACCCCCTCTGGGGCACCTGGTGCTGGCCACTGTCGGCAGACAGGATACTGGGCTAGATGGACCTTTGGTCTGACCCGGTACGGCCGTTCTTATGTTCTTATGCGGGAGGAAGGCTGCTGCTGGCTGGCATTGCAGGGGTTAATGCGGCCCCCGCCCTGGAAGGCCACTGCAGGGTGGCTGCTGGGAGCTGCTGCAGCCCGCGATCCGGGAGCCGGGCGCACGGCGCCTGATGGTAACTATAAGGGGTGCTGTGCGCCCCTTACACCTGCCATCAGGTGCCCCCCCCCAATAAGTTGGCACCATTTTAGATACCTGTATCTCCTCTCCCCATCTCCTCCAGGTCACAACTTCTCCCAGACTCTGCACCCCCTGTTAGGCCAGAATCCTCTCCTGGACCCTGCACCCAAGTCACTGCTCTAGATCATAACCCCCTCCTTCACCAAATTCCCTCTCAGACCCCACACCACCTCCTGCAGTCCAGTCCTCTATCCCAATCTCCCTTTGGCACCCCATGCCCCCTCCATAGAAGTGCAGCCCTTCATAGAATCATAGAATACTAGGACTGGAAGGGACCTCGAGAGGTCATCGAGTCCAGTCCCCTGCCCCCATGGCAGGACCAAATATTGTCTAGACCATCCCTGATAGACATTTATCTAACCTACTCTTAAATATCTCCAGAGATGGGGATTCCACAACCTCCCTGGGCAATTTATTCCAGTGTTTGACTACCCTGACAGTTAGGAACTTTTTCCTAATGTCCAACCTAAACCTCCCTTGCTGCAGTTTAAGCCCATTGCTTCTTGCTCTAGCCTCAGAGGCCAAGATGAACAAGTTTTCTCCCTCCTCCTTATGACACCCTTTTAGATACCTGAAAACGGCTGTCATGTCCCCCCTCAGTCTTCTTTTTTCTAAACTAAACAAACCCAATTCTTTCAGCCTTCCTTCATAGGTCATGTTCTCTAGACCTTTAATCATTCTCGTTGCTCTTCTCTGGAGCCTCTCTAATTTCTCCACATCTTTCTTGAAATGCGGTGCCCAGAACTGGACACAGTACTCCAACTGAGGCCTAACCAGCGCAGAGTAGAGCGGAAGAATGACTTCTTGTGTCTTGCTCACAACACACCTGTTAATGCATCCCAGAATCATGTTTGCTTTTTTTGCAACAGCATCACACTGTTGAGTCATATTTAGCTTGTGTTCTGGCGCTCCCGATAGTTCGGCACCAACTGGAACCCGGAAGTGCTCTGGCCAGCCGGGTGAGGGGCGGTGCTGCGGGACCAACCCGGTAGCACCCCAGCTGCTCTGCCCCCCGCTTTCCCAAGTCCGCCGCTGCTGAAACTGACCAGTGGCGAACTTGGAGAAGCCGGGGGCAGAGCTTCCCCAAGTCCGCCGCTGGTCAGTTCCAGCAGCGGCGGACGTGGGGAAGCTGGGGGCAGAGCAGCTGGAGTGCTGCCCACACTGTGCAGTTCCCTGCCGACACCCCGACCCCTCATAGCCCCCTTTCTGGTACTCCGGCATATCCAATAATCCAGCACCCCCGGGTCCCAAAGGTGCCAGATTATCGGAAGTTTACTGTACTTATATTCCAGCCCATTGTAACATGTCCTAAGGTGCAATCTGGCCTGTGGAACCCACGTACCTTCTTCTGCCAAGACTGTCTCCTGCTTTCTAGCAGAGCTGTGTAGCAAACCCCACTGGGCTCTGTTCACTCAACCATGAGTGTGTAGAGGCACGCCCAGCTAAAGTGCACTAATACTCTTCCCAAACCACACGTGAATTGCACATAGGAAAACTCCAGCCATAGCCTCGCACCCCCCAAAAATGTGCATTTTACATTGCTTAAGGCCTCCTTGATCCATCCACAATCATTAATTAGTTCACCACTCCTTCAAAGGGTATATGTCTTCATTATAGGGTGGATCAATGCTGCAGATATCGATCCATCAGGGATCAGTTCGGTGAGTCTAGTGAAGACCTGTTAAATCAATCACTGATCATTCTCTCTTCAACTCCACCAGAAAGAAATGAGTAAAGGAAAATTAGAGCAGAGTGTCTTCTGTTAACCCAACATGGTGTGGGCTGTTCAATAAATAGATCAAAGCTATATCAATTTGAGTTATGATACTAATTTAACTTATGTAATGTAACTAATGTAATGCAGATCTGCCTCTCACCGACATGCCCCAAACTCTATAATCTGAGCAGATGTCCCGAAGCACTTTCAACAAACTCACTGGTTTAGATTAAACCACAAAATAAGTTTATTACTGGAGAAAGATAGTCACTTAAAATCTAAGTGATATTGGCATGTAGAAGATTTGAATTGGTTACAAAAGGAAATGCATTGCAAACCCACAGGCTAATTTTCAGGTTAATAATTCTAAAAGCAGGAGGATTTCTTTCACCCAACACTTCCAGTTACCATGAACTTCTGCAGACACCTTCCAGGTAGATCCAGCCAGTGTTCCCTCTATGGTGTGGGGGAGCACAGTTTCACAGGTGATTAATCAGCCCTCCCCCCGCCCCACCTCAGTCAGTCAGCTCCATGCACGGAGCCCTGAGGCTCTGACTGTGCGGGACTGATTAATCCCGTGTGAAGCTGGGCTGCCATGCACCATAAAGGAAACACTGGTTTCAGCCCTTCCCCAAGTCTCAAGGAAGATCTTTGCTTTGCTGGCAATCTTGCTTGCTTGTGTAGAGATGGGGGTGGTGACTGAGGTAGGTGCTGTAGTGCTGTCACTATCCTTCATGTAAAGGTTATTCCAGGGGCTGGAAAAATCCATTCTGTGTTCTGGGGTTAAGCAGCCTCCATGGCATATGTGAGCTGTTGACTGGCCCTTTATTATGAACTAGCCAATTAGCCCGTCATAAGACGGGATTTTCAGGTCTTCTCTCCAGAGCTCGCTCGCTCGCGCTCTCTCTCTCTCTCTCTCTTCCTACTGCCTCCCCCAGCTCTCCTCCTCCTGCCTGCCTCTCTCTCCCTTCTGTCTCTCCCTGCCCCCCTTCCCCTTCCCCCCTGCCGTGGCGCTTGGCTGAGGTGCTGCCTGCTCAGCCAGGCTGCCGCGAGGGAGGGGTGCGGGGCAGTGATGTACACGGCTGGGGCCAGGGCCGTGTACATCACCGCCCTCCCTTCCCGTCACACCCTAGGGGAGCCCAAACAGCCCCTTGCGCTGCTGGCTCCCCCGGTGGCCCGGCTGAGGGGCGCAGCACTCGGCTGAGGGGCGCAGCACTCGGCTGAGTGCCACAGTGGGAGGAAGGGGCGGTGGCGTCCACGGCCCCGCCCCCTGGCTGTGTACGTCACCGCCCCGCCCCCTTCCCCTCCCTCCGTGGCGGCTCGGCTGAGTGTTGCACGCTCAGCCGGGCCGCGGGGAGGAGAGGAGGGCAGGGCAGTGACATACACGGCTGGGGCGAGGCTGTCTACATCACCGCCCCGCGGAGGCCCGGCTGAGGGGCGCATCATTCAGCGCCACGGCAGGAGGAGGAAGGGGGGGCTGTGACATACACCGCCCGGCCCCCTGGCCGTGTACATCACCGCCCGGCCCCCCTTCCTGTCCCACTGGGCCCACCTGAGCAGCGCTCAGCTGGGCCCCAGTGGGGGAGCAAGCGGCAGCAAGCGGCCTGTGGCTGCACACACACACCCCCCCGGCCAGGTGTGTTTCCCGCCCCCTTCTCCCATCCAGCCCCACAGCCCCTGATCTCCCCTCCCCCAGCTCTGCTTCCCACCCCTCTTCCTGCCGGCCAGCCCCATGGCCCCCGGACACTCTCCCCACCAGTGCTGCTTCCCTCCTCCCTTCCTCCGGGCCCCCCCATCCTCCCCTAAAGCCCCCGATCCTCCCCAGGCTCTGCTTCCCTCCCCCTTCCGGCCAGCCCCACCCACTTCCCCTCCCTGCGTGGTGCCCCGCCCCCCTTCCCCTTCCTCCATGGCACGCTGCACTGCTCCCAGCTGAGCGGTGCCTCGGCCGGGCCCGGCGTGGGAGCAAGCGGCGGCAAGCGCCCGCTCAGGTGGGCCCAGCGGGAGCAGTGGTCAGCAGGGCCCGGGGCAGCAAGCAGCCATTTGGGGTCCACTTGCCGCCGCTTGCTTCCCCGCCGGGGCCCAGCGGGAGCGCCGCTCAGCTGAGCAGCGCAGCACCCCACGGAGGGAGGGGAAGAGGCCGGGGCTGGCCGGAAGTGGGGTGGTAAGCAGAGCTGGGGTTTGGGGCTGTGGGGCTGGAAGGGAGGATGGGGGGCCCGGAGGAAGGGGAGGAGAGGGAAGTAGCGCTGGCGGGTGGGGGTGTCTGGGGGGCTGTGGGGCCCGAACCGCCAGGGATCGAGGGAAAAGGGGGTGGGGCGCTGACGTACACGGCCAGGGGGCGTGGCCGTGTACGTCAGCGTTACAGGCGCACAGACACTGGGCTACTATATATATGATGACTAGCCAATTAGCCTGTCATAAGACGGGATTTTCAGGTCTCTCCTCCACCTTGGTCTTCTCTCCTGAGCCTCTGGTCTCTCGCGCCGTCTCTCTCTTTCTCTCTCCTCCTACTGCCTCCCCCTCTCTCTCTCAGCTCTCCTCCGCCTCCTGCCTCTCTCACCTTTCTTTCTCTTCTCCCCCTCCTTCCTCTCACTCTCCCTTTCTCTTCTCCTCCTCCTCCTCCTGCCTCTCCCTCCCCTCTGTCTCTCCCTGCCCCCCTTCCCCTCCCTCTTCCCCTCCCACCGTGGCGCTCAGCTGAGTGCTGCCTGCTCAGCCGGGCCGCCGCGAGGAAGGGGGGCGGGTGGTGATGTACACGGCCGGGGGCGGGGCTGTGTACATCACCGCCCTGCCCCGCCCCCCCTTCACCTCCCGCTGTGGGGGGAGCCCAAATGGCCCCTTGCACTGCTGGTTCCCCCACGGCGGCCCAGCTGAGGGGCGAAGCACTCACCTGAGGTGCGAAGCACTCAGCTGAGCGCCACAGTGGGAGGAAGGAGGGGCGGTGACGTACACGGCCCCGCCCCCTGGCTGTGTACATCGTTGCCCTGCCTCCTTCCCCTCTCTCCGTGGCGGCTCAGCTGAGTGGTGCGCGCTCTTCCGGGCCGCCACGGGGGAGGAGGGGTGGGTAGGGCTGCCAGGTGTCCGGCATTGTACCAGACAGTCCGGTATTTGTGCACTCTGTCCGGTTAAAAAAATCAGAAAATACCGGACATGGGCAATGTCCGTGTATTCTGATTTTTCCGGCTGCACACCGGACGGAAGCCTGGCATGGGTGGGGGGAGCAGCTGGGAGTCCCAGCTAGGAGGTGGGGCTGCGATTGCTGCTGGGAGCCCTCAGTCGGTTGAGTGTGAGGAGGAGGGGAAGCCGCCTCCTCGCTCGTGCGTCGCCGGGACCCTGCGCGGGACAGGCAGCAAGTGCCCAGGTCAGTCCCGCTCCCCACCGGCCAATTTGCTCCCCCTCCCCCTTCCTGGCCGGCGGTTCTCCCCACTTCCCCTGCACCCCCAGTCTGCTTCCCACTGGCCCATTTCTCTTCCTGATCTCTTCTGCCAGCGCCGCTGCACCTCTTCCAACCCGCCAGCTCTGCTTCCCACCCCCTTCCTCCTGGCCAGCGCCACTGCACCTCCCGGCAGCTGTGCTTCCTCCCCTTCCTCCTGGCCACTCTCGCGGCCCCGATCCCCTCAGCTCTGCTTCCCGCTGGCCCGTTCCTCTTCCTGACCTCCTGGCCAGCGCCGCTGCACGCCCCGCCAGCTCTGCTTCCCACCCTCCCCTTCCTCCCGGCTACCCTCGTGGCCCCCCGATCCCAGCTGTGCTTCCGCCCTCCCTTACCCCCAGCCAGTCCTGCCCCTCCCGGCCGGTCCCCGATCACCCACGGCCAGCCCGTTCCACCGGCCCCACAACCAGCCCTGCTTCCCGTTGGCCCCCATCTCCCGGCCAGCCCCGTTGCCCCCCCTTCCTGGCCAGCACGCTCCTTCCTGGCCAGTCCGTGCCACTCCCCACCATGAAGCGGGCCACTGCTGGGGAGGAAAAGGGGGCGGGGCACTGACGTACATGGCCAGGGGGCGGGGCTGTGTATGTCACCGCCCTGTCCGCCCTTCCCCTTCCCCTCCTGCCGTGGCGCTCAGCTGAGTGCTGCACTCTCAGACAGGCCGCTGTGGGGGAGCCCAAATGCTCCCCGCGGCGGCCCGACTGAGTGCCACGGCGGGAGGGAAAGGGGGCTTGGGGCAGTGATGTACACGGCCATGCTCCCTGGCCGTGTACGTCAGCGCCACGCCCCCCCTTCCCCTCCCACCAGGGCCCAGCTGAGCGGCGCAGCGCGAGCACCGCTCAGCTGGGCCCCGGCGGAGGAGCAAGCAGTGGCAAGTGGCAGTTTGGGGTCCGTGCTCCCACACATGGGAGCGTGGACTAACGGCCACTGCTGCCGAGCCCAGCTGAGCGGGGCAGCGCTCAGCAGAGCGCCCTGGCAGGAGGGGAAGGGGGCCGGGGCGCTGATGCACACGGCCAGGGAGCATGGCCGTGTACGTCAGCATTACAGACTCTCAGACACTGGGCTACTATATATATTACGCATTTTTGTTTGCAGCTTTTGTCTGTATGAGTTTTGGCACGTCAGGCCTCTGGGAATACAGTTCTTTTGCCGTCTCTGAGGGGCTCATCTGTGGGCATTTCCTAGTGACAAAGGGATGAAGTTATGAGACGTTGCTGTATACATTCATACACACATTTCAACAAGCTAATGAGGTTCATCAAACCAAGACTCTTCAAATGATGCCTCACAAGACACATTGTGCAAAACATGATAATATTGCTGTCATGAATATGAAGAGTGGAGGGTAACGTGATACAGTCAAATCCACCATGCCCATTGACTCTCAATGGGACCTCATGCAGGTTAAATGCTATGTAAATCTGCAGTATTCTTTTAATTAATTAAATGTATAAGGATAAAGGAGCCAGTGTAGCTGCTTTATTAACTACAGAAAAATGTTAGACTTGTAATGAGCTGGCTATTAATGCAGCTGATAAATCATGGTCAAAGTTCCCAAATAAACCTCTTGATAACTAGTCAATAAATTATTTGAATTGCTAATTATTATATAATGGAGGGGAAACTTAATCAAAGTCTGAGCGGATTAATGTGCAAACTAATTCACTTGTTTTCTTAGCAAAACTGGGGGAAAGAGTGATTTTTTTTTTTCCTTAACATAGGCTGAATAGTATGCATTGCCTATCTTGGAATCCTCCTGAATAGGAATATATGGTGGAATACAAACGTAGTGTCAGACCCAACACCTTTTGGTATATGTATCATTGTCTTAACTGATTTCGTAGTATAACTGTCATTTTAAATATCCATCAGCTTAAAATCAATGTCATCCTAGTAAGAGTGCTTTTGTTAAAAAGGACACCCTGCACAGCTAAATGAAAACACACAGATGTTTATGTTTAATAGAATGGGAACATTGATTTGTTATCTGTGTTAATCTAACTGGTCTTCCTCTCTGTCATAATGAATCCTCTATTCCTCCACATATTTCTTGGGCCTTGTCACAGTTCGGGGATTAGCTATGCTTCTGCCAGGCCATAGTCTGCTCAAAGGTGACCCTCTTAACTCTCAGGCCTCTAGCTGTCACTGCTCTGTGAGTGAGGACCTATGCCCCTCTCCCTAGAGACCATGGATTCTGGCTTGCAGTCCCCCTGCAACTCACTGTGCTTATCTGAGCAGGTCCGACCTTAGAGAAAACACATAATAAATCAATGAATAGCCTACACCACTGCTAAGCTTACCAGCTGTCACTCATCTCTCACATGGAGAACCTGGCAGGATGCATTTCTCTAACTGGGTTTTTGCCTGCTAAGTTACAATTTTGTCATTTTAGGGGGCTCAAAATGGGGGGATGTCTCAATAAATGCTTGCCTTTTCATACCAATCAGGTACTTTCTTTGTCTCCTGAACCCCATCTGAACCAGTATATACAATTCCTCTCAAGGAATGGTCATTTACTGGAATTACTTACCTTTCTGGACTCCTGTGATCTGCAGTAATGTCCTCTTCATGGTTTTAATTCCTGGAGGAGGTTTGGTAATCCTTCTCCATGGAGCTAGGCTACATTCCCAAGCTCACCAAGATATCTTACATTAATAGATTCACAAGTTAATGAATGATCCCAGTGCCTATAGTGTCTGGAACATTTCAATATAGTAGTCTTTTGATGTTTTCATGCTTCCACAATCTTGTATCCATCATTGTGGTTTTAATCTGAAATAACACAAAAGGAACCTATAAGCACACTATTTTTTAAAAAAAATAACGCTTTGCGGCTAATTCAGTGTCATGTTCAGGACCTGAGCTAATCATCATGGGGTCAGAAAGAAATTCCCACTCCATACCAAATCCCTCACCACCACATAGAGCCCATTGTTGCACATAGCTAGCTAATTGTGCAGAGTGTACACTAGCTGGTACCCATTAAACAAGGGGATAACTTCACTGCTGCTTACCCCTTCCATTTTTTCCTGACAAGCAAATGGAAAGTGGCAGCTTTGGGGTCGTGTGTGTGTGTGGGTGGGGGGAGGTACAGTGTGTGTGTGTGTGGGTGGGGGGTTGCAGTGTGTGTGGGGGGGGGTAGAATGCAAACCGCTGTGCTTTGTGGGAGGTCAGGCCCCCACTCCACAGTTACAGAACTCGTCTGAATCTCAGGCTGGGGAGTTATTCTGTTTAGCATTACAAGATTTTTAAAAACAGGAGCCTAAAGCTAAGTTTGTAAATCCATATTTGGGCACCAAATTAAATGATGCCATATTGAAAAGTCCTAACAATCCAGCAAGCCCTACTGGGTTCAACCAAAGATTATCAAGTTGTCCTTAGAGGTGGCTTGGTTAGTTTATTAATCACTTACCTGATAACAAGGAGTACGCACTGTAACTCACTCATTATTAAGAGCCTAAGCAAAAAGGATACGTTTTGCACCATTGACTGAGGCATTGTAGCATGTGCTCAATACAATAGCAAAGGAATTATTCAAATTCTGTTCCAAATACAAACATGAAGGCAATAATCTTGCAATGAGCTCCAAGAAGCTGGTCTTCTAACCATCTGATTCCACTGAAGTAACAGACACTTGTTCAGGGTTAAATAACACAGCTTGTATCCCTTTAATGTAGACTTGTTCGCCTGGGTATCTTTCTACTTTCCCAGGGAGTTTACCTAGGAACTGGACCTGAGAATCTCAACTCCCACTGAAATGGATGCACATAGCAATAACTGAACTGAGCATGTCCTTAAATATGTGGTGCAGTCCTGTCGTTGAAGTCAATGGTGCAGTATTTGGGTAGTTCACAACAGAACTGGGCCCACGAACTTTATTTGTCTCAGGCCACCAGAAAGCGAGCTGAGTGACTATTTTTTCCCATATGTGGTTGAGATTCCATGTTTTGAGCTATGATGCTTTAATAAAACAGTGATTCTATTTCCTGACAAAAGTTTAGGAACAATAGGAATGGACATAACAATCCTCACACATTTCATCAGATCTTGAATTGCTTTAGTCCTTCTCCAAGAGCTTTTCACAGTACAAACCCCATAACATTCAAACATAGGAAATAATAATTTGCATTTAGACCCTACTCTCCGAAAGGATCCATTAGCGCTTTTAAAGCTTTTGGCCTGACACAAAGCTCATTGAAGTAGTGGAAAGACTCCCATTGACTTTAAGTGGGCTTTGGATAAGCCTCTTAAACTGCAACAAAAAGAAAATGCTCTAATCCATGTGTATCTTGTATAAACTCAGTAAAGGAGTTACACCAATGCTCATTTCTTTAAAATTGACCTTGACTTACTAGCCTCCTGACTACTTATATTTTTAATCTGTCATGTTGTACGTGCATTCTCAAACTATTTTGTTTTTTCAATTCTACCAGAACATAGAAGCAATAATAGACAAGCAAGCTCTGAGTTACAGCATAGAATATGAAAAAAGACTTAATAATAAACATGATTAGCAATACAGTTGAATAGCATATGTGGTATAGTATATCTGTTGCCATGGGAAAAGAAAAGCAGGGAAGAAAGAGAGAAGCAATTTTGATGTTTACTTTTCTGCTTGTTGCTTGGTGGTTTGTCTTCTGCCTTTTTTTTTTCTATTTTCATGAAGATTTTTATTAAGTCAAATTCAGATTCAAACTTATAGGATCCTATAGTTTATGATTGTTTTGGCTTTGGAGTTTCAGGTTGGCGCTAGTTAGGAATAGGGATCAGCCACAAACTTTGAATCCACATTTTCCTGAAATTCCAGGGTGTAGGTATTGAGAGTACAGTATATATTCAGATCCACATCTGAACTTTCCCAAAGTCTTTGGGTGTTCTTCTTCAGGCTTATTATACACTCTTGGTTCAGACTTATATTCAGATCTGGATTGGAACTTTCTCTCTCGGCTCTGTGAGTTATCCATAGGGTTTCAGTTCAAGCCAATCTTTAACTAGAACAACTTTTTACAAGGATGTCCAGATTAAACATGGCATATTCCTTCTACCATTGAAACACTGTACCTGAGTTGGAGCACAGCTTCTGTTTAATATCCCACCGAAACACTGAGCAAGAATTTCTGTAGCATAAAACTACATTTGTGTAGAGAATGGTTTTTACGCTCCCATGAAAAAATGAGGGTTTTGAAATTTTCCACACCTGGGACAATATTAAGACCTTTAGAAATCTTTCAGCAAGAGAAATCTATCTCAGATTAGCCATTAGCCTGGAAAGAAGTGCATTTTCCTGAGATGCAGGAGACCTCAGTGTAAGTTCTTGGGCTGAATCAGGCAAAGAAGCGACTTGTAACCATAGATAAAAATAATTTGTTGGTCAAAAGTCAACATGGTTTCTATAAAGGGAAATCATGCCTTACTAATCTACTAGAATTCTTTGAGGAGGGTCAAACAAGCATGTGGACAAGGGAGAGCCAGTGAATATAGTGTACTTAGATTTCCAGAAAGCCACTGGCGAGGGGTCTAGACAAAGGCTCTTAAGAAAGTAAATTGTCATGGAATAAAAGGGAAGCATGGGTTGATAATTGGCTAAGGACAGGAAACAAAGGATAGGAATAAATGGTCAGTTTTCAGAATGGAGAGAGGCAACTAGAGGTGTCTCACAGGGGTCCATACTGGGACTAATCCTATTCAACATATTCATAAATGATCTGATGAAAGGGTTTAAAAGTGAGATACAAAACTGCTCAAGATAATTTAGTCCAAAGCAGACTTTGAAGAGCTTCAAAAGGATCTTGCAAAACTAGGTGACTGGGCAACAAAAAGGGAAATGATTTTTAATGTTGATAAATGGACAATAATGCATATTGGAAAACATAATCCCAACTATGCATACAAAATGAGTGGTAATAGCTAATTTAGTTCCTACCGAGAGAGATCTAGGAGTGATTGTAAATAGCTCTCTGAAAACATCCACTCAATGTGCCGCTGCAGTAAAAAAGAAAACCATGTTAGGAATCATTTTTCAAAAGATATTCTGTCTTATTCTCTATTCTATCTTGGCATTGGAAAATTCAGACAAGGACAACAAAAATTATTAGGGGTAGGGAACGGGTGCCATATGAGGAGAGAGTAATAAAACCGGGACTTTTCAGCTTCAAAAAGACCAAGGGCAGATATAATAAAGGTCTGGAGAAATTAAATAAGGAAAAGTTATGTACTTGTCCCCATAACACAAGAATGAAATTAATAGGTAGCAGGTTTCAAGCAAACAAAAGGAAGCATTTCTTCACACAGCACAGAGTCAACCTGTGGAACTCCTTGTTAGAGGATGTTATGAAGTCCAAGACTATAATAGGGTTCAAAAGAGAGAGAGAGAAATTTTTGGAGGATAGGTCCATCAATGGCTATTAACCAGGATGAGTAGGAATGGTTTCCATAACCTCTGTTTGTCAGAAGATGAGAATAGGTGATGGGATGGATCACCTGATGATTAGTTGTTTAGTTCATCCCCTGTGGGGCAACTGCCATTGGCCACTATTGGAAAACAGGATACTGGGCTAGATGGACCTTTGGTCTGACGCAGTATGAGCATTCCATCCTGGATCTAATAAACCTATCTGGGTGAAAACCTTTCCACCAGAAATTTCCTGATCAGCTCTGCTTATACAACAGATTGGACCTCTCTGGTCCGGTATCATTGGGACCTGACTGGTACCAAACAAGAGAATTTGCCAAACCAGGGAAGGTGTCCTGCCACCAGCACCCAACCCTGTCACCCACTGCTGGCAGGCTGCCCCAGCAGGCAACCCTGCCTTGTCCCTCCCCCCAACCTGGCTGGACTGCTTGCCCAGCTACTGCTGTCTTCTTGGATGCACAGGCTTCAGCTCCTGCCGTGGGACTCCATTCTCATGCAGCTGGGAGCAGGGGGCTGGGGCTCTGACCTCATCCCTGCACAGCCCCAGCCTGGCCCTGTGCAGCCGGAAGAAGCTGGGGGGAAAGCCGCGGGGCTCTGGCCCTGGCTCCGTGATCCTGGGGGCTGCTGGAGGGCCCTGGCCCAGGTCCCATGCTGCCCCAGCCAGGCTGCTGAACCTGATGTTCCACCCAGCTGGCCCTCCTGCCCTTAGGCTCTCTGCTCCAGGAGCAGACTACAGATGTGGCTGGACCAGAGTGTCCCGGATTTTGGCGGTACAACCTGTACTACTTTCAGAATGACACCGTTTATATCATCCACACACCTAAATGTATGTACGAACACATCCCAAACATCCATTATTCCTTTAAATAGAAAAACATTATATCTCCATTTCATGGGTTGAAAAATTGAGAGCATTGAGAGATGAGGTGATTTGTATGAGATTACACGATGAGTAATGGAGATTACACGGTGGCAGAATTCACTGGCTTCTGATCTAACCCCTAATGACAATTTGTATGAATGGAGGCTATACGGAATCTGATCATTTGCTGCAAAAGGCAAAACTCATGGTAACTTCAGTAGCAGCAGGATTGGCCCATTGTGAAAAACAGTATGATTTCCTCTTTAAACTGCAATGAGGGATGAGATTCATTCTCCACCCCCCAAAGTATGTGGATACCTTCTGCCATTTCTTCATCCCTATTGTTAAATGGGAGATGTGTATTGAACTCTTGACTTTCCACTGCATGGGTGTTTGACGTGAAGCTTGCGCTACAGATAAGTGACTCAAATTTCTTCATGGAAGTGTGCATCACATGGGGAAGACACACTGCTTCATGTTGTGCTGAAAGTTAACATGAAAGCCCCCTTGAATAGATGGCAATAAAAGCTTCTTCCAGCTTGAACATTCAAGTGCAATGATAGTGGAAAAGCAACTCTGTGAATGTGACAGCGTGGGCATGCAATAATCCCCCCTTGGTGTTCTCTTTCAAAAGCAACAGTCGCAAATAGGCTCAGTTTGTAAGATACACTGTTCATCATTTCATAGCCAGCGCTGCAAACTTCAGGTTTGAAATGGCAGAGATGTCTTTTCTACTTCTCCTGTCGCTCCTAAGTAATGCAGATCCCATAGTCACACGTCGGTGTTCACTCCTACTGACAATTCATCAGAGTCCCAGCTCTTCAGTACAAAAATAAATAAATGTGTAAGGTAAGATAAGCAGCCTGGGTTCAAGTCCCAACACAGAGCAGATATATTGAGCAAAAAAGACCATCTTTTTATAAGGTTATTCTTCTGACACTTGAAAATGTATGTGCTGAACTCCATGAATAAGCCGGTTCTGTGTGAAAATCGATAACCATTGAAGCAGGGCCATAACAGTCAGAACACGTTCCATTCATGCAGTAAATGAATTAAGGGCATATTTTCAAATGATATTTAAGATTCTAAACACAATATTTCTCCCCATTCCTTCATTATGCTTTAGAGAGTTAAACAGTAGAATTACAGAGGAAAAAAGAAAAGCAGGAGGAGACCGAAATGCAGACACACGGGAAAAGGACAAAAGAGGATGGAAAGTTAATGATGCAGGAAGGCTGTCCCAGACAGAAGGAGCTGCAGAAGGAACCCAGTTATGCAAACAGGGCCAAGGTTTATGAGGAGAAAGGGGGAAGCCCAGTGCTATATGATCATAGGGAAGGGACTAGTGAGACACTTGACCAACCCCCTGCTTTATGAGCAAAGAATCCCAAAAGAACATAAGAACAGCCATACTGGGTCTGACCAAAGGTCATTTTAGCCCAGTATCCTGTCTTCTGACAGTGGCCAATGCCAGGCACCCCAGAGGGAATGAACAGAACAGATAGTCACCCATGCCCAGCTTCTGACAAACAGAGGCTAGGGCCAAAATCATTCCTATCCATCCTGTCTAATAGTCGCCCATGAAAATTGTCCAAATATGCCATTGCCTCTACTCCATCTCTGCAGAAATCCTCCTCCAGTTTTTCATTTTCTCTGTGCCCTACTGTGATGGTACAACCTGGAGTGTTGGACTGCTGGGCCCCCAGAATCCACTAACTGGGGTTTCCGCTCTCATCCTGATGCTTATGTCAAGTTACAAACCTCTGTCAAGCACACTACTCTTATACAGACTTCCACAGGTCGGGGCACACTCAGCTGAGTTACATGAATGATCTCCCAGTCACTCTTGAACCACAGAGAGGCTCCAGCCAATTCCCGTATCTCTGGCCCTACACCCCAATTCCATGCTGACTTACACTGCAAAAGGCCCCTTTGGGAAGAGCATGTTCATTAAGTAGTTCACCATCCGACCAGCATGGAGTGGACACATTAGTCTTTTTAAATTGAGCTGAGATTTCCTCCCAAGCACTTCAACCAAAACACAATGTTCCAGGTAAAATATAAAACACGTCTCACTAGATGTGTCACTATAGAAAGATTTTAAGTGCTTATAAATGATAGGCACAAAGTTCAAAGAGTTTCCTTTGGATTTGGAATGCTTTTCATTTTCTCAAACTTTTAGCCTAAGCAAAGGTTGACCCAAACAATGTCTCACTCTAGCAGAAGGTACAAGCCAATTACAGTTCCTCAGTAGACAACTTGGGACTGCCTTCTAGCTAGGGGCCACCATGCCCCAGTGTAAAGTCTTTGTCCTCCAGACCTTTCTCCAGGGGTTGAGTTGGGGGGAGAAGAGCAATTGATAGTGTCAGTTCCCTCTCCTTTATATCTTTTTCCAGTTTGCTGGAAAGATCTTTGTTCCAATGTAGGTGAGTCCACCCCTATGGTGTATATGCCTCCTCGAAGAACTCTACAGGGTTGGGCATTATGTGTTGATGAGCCATTAATGCCAGTGTCTATTGATGGCTGCTCCTCTGTTGTAATTGAAAGGCTGGTAGTGTGTGTTCCCATCCTCACAACATATTTCAGTTACACACAGTAATACTTTATAACTTCATATGCAATGATAGTACATACGAACCTACAGGTTGTTAGTGTTCAGCAGATCAAGATTTGCAAAATGATATCTTACGAGGCATACTTGGTATGAAACACATCATCAAAGTGGTGAATATGGAGGTTCCAGAGTTTGACTTTGAGATACAGAATGATACGTACAATTTTCCAAATTATAGGCCAATTTAAGTAAATAAAAAGTTATTCTGGTCATGACATCTATTTTAGTGTTTAAATAATTCTGCAAAAGAGCAACACTGCCAGTAGCAAGATCTGGTATGTTCTTTGCATGCAAATTTTCAAAACCACCACCAGACAATGGAAACATTTGTTCCCCATATTGAATTTAATGGCATTAATTATCTCATAATGGAAAGTCTCTCCTCTTCAGAGCCAAGTTCTCAGAATGCTGCTGATACTCTCTCACACACATTTATCCTCAAACCCAAATAACCATCGATTCCTATTCAGTTTAAGAGCCTGTTAAAAATGGCCCACTTTGGAGCCAATTTTTCACTTGCCTGCAAGGGTATTTGAATTATGACGTCAAAAATCCATTGCCTGAGAGTTGAGCGATTAGAACCGTCTTCCCGTTGACTTCAATGGCTTTGGATTAGGCCTTTAGGTGGGAGAGAGGATTAGGAGAAGAGGAAGGGAATTAATTTGAATTGTATGGATTGATGGTGAGATGGCAGTTCCTACATGATGTATTGTCATGTGTTAGGGAGATGAATCTCTTAAAAAGCCTAACTAGATTGTTGTGTTTTGCTATAGTTACTGAATCAACTACATGGGGACTTGGGCAGTATTCAGACAAATTCCATCAACATCTTGGGTGTATTAGAATTAGTTCTACATAGCCTAAACATAGCCTTAAACCTTTAAATTTTTTAAATTTCCATTACGAGAAAATTAATGTCATTAAATTCAATATGGGGAACAAATGTTTCTATTGTCTGGTGGTGGTTTTGAAAATTTGCATGCAAAGAACATACCAGATCTTGCTACTGGTGATGTTATTCTTTTGCAGAATTATTTAAACACTAAAATAGATGCCATGACCAGAATAACATTTATTTGCTTAAATTGGCCTATAATTTGGAAAATTTTACTTAAGGGTGTAACAAGTTGGTGGGTTTATTTCAGCCTGCAAGTTTGTGTATGAGCCCTCTCTTTTCTGTGGCAATTTTTCATCTGATTTTCCCAAGTCCTTTAAAACTTCTCGATGCTCATTTACTTCTCCCCTTTCCAGTCATCAAGACATTTTGCAAAGTGGATAAAAGACTAGATGCTTTTCCTGCTCCCAGTGATTCAGCTGTTGTATTGAGGACTCTGTTCTTAATGGGATAGCTTGCAATTCCAACAAAGTGGTTTCCTGATCCTGCTAGCAGGCTAGGGGGCGGCTCTGTAGCAAAGTGCGCCAACTGTCTGTCAATTTGGAAAGAGCCAGCTTAAAGGCAGGGATGAATAGGATCTTTGTCTTAGAGAGCATTTGCATTTCTGGTTTCTTGTGTTTTAACATTCTGAATTATCTACCATATATTTCAGAGTGTTTGTCCGTCCATCTGTCTGAGAGTCTGTCCGTTCTAGAACTCCTCTCATTCTCTGGTACTGAGAGCTTATGACCACCTATCTCAGTATCCTCTCTTCCAACAATAGCTAATGCCAGGTGCCTCAGAGGGAAACCCTAAACATCATGGCAATCAGGACTATTTCTGATTCTATAGAAAGCCCTGGTACAGTTAATTCATTCAACATAGTCGTGTGAGTAAAACAGTCATTATCAAGAATGGGTTTTGGAAGAGGAAGGATGGTCTTGTGACGTTACAAGAGTGGGCACGAGGACATCTGGATTCCATTCTCTTTTTACCTGTGGCAGTACCATCCCTATCACCAATCAAACCAGGGAAATGTAATACAGACTTTCAGTGGCAGTTGGCGCTCTGCGCAGACTTAAGCAAATGTTTTGGGTCACTGAAGCCACATCAAGGTGGATACTCTGGCTGCTGTTGTGGCCTGTCCTAAGGCAGATGAGCTCTCTGAAGCTCACAAAATGTGGACAATTCCCCTTTCTTATGCTGGTGCATGTATAGGAAAGCAATTACCGTTGTTGTTCAGATAGTATGGGTGTATGTAGGGAACTAAAAGTCTAGGTCTCCAGTCCTGTCAATGACCCATGTGAGGGGATCTAATGGCAGCATGTAGTAATGTTTTTCCAATTCTCTTTTGTTTTTTAAAAAGACAGCTTTTGTAATTCCCATAATGAGAGGACAATAAATGAAACCTGTTTTATCATTTAAAATATTAGAAGGTACCCATCTGGAGCTACACAAAATACAATGCTGGTATCTCTCAATACAGTCACTTGTTGGATATTCTGATTGTTGATATCATATGTTGCCAAATCTGAGAGCTGAGAAATAGGAGCCACCTCCACAATAAATGGGGAGAAAGGGTTGGGTAACAAAGGCCTTACATATATGGTCTTTCTGCAGTCCTAGAGGAGCTGAGCAATTCAGAGGGCCTTGTGTAAGATCAGCACATCTGGATAAATTTCCTTTCAGCAGAATAAAAGTTCCAAAGCATTGCAAGACCCAGACTCTAGATTCTCCAAGCACAGTCATGCAAATAAATAAAATAGTCAAGTGGTGCTAGCTTTCAAATTTGGAATGAGTCTTTACTTTTCCTGAAATAGGCTCTAGCCACAGAAATTGGATCAGGAATCTAATGCTCAGCACACTCCAGCTTTGGTTTGCTTAAATGTGGGGTTTTGGTTTAGGACCTCTTGCAAAATTTGGGTCTAGATCCAAGTTTGATTTTTGTTTCCAGTACTCTTCAAATTCAGGGAAACTAAACACAATATTTTTTCTACATTTCTTAGTGCGGGCCATTCTCTAACCCTTGCCTTTTTGGTGTTGTGTTTGTCTTATGATGCAGATGTAAGTTTTTGTTTTTCTGGTGCTATGATACTTACCAAGAAATAACTTTATAAATTGTTTTTGGAAATACCAGCGGGATAGGTAGCATCACATCAACAAAGCCCTGTTGCATTTCTTGCCAGAAACATAATCACATATAATGTAGTCGGTTTATGGTACCACTCATGTTGAACATAGGGAAACCATTATAGTAGATGCATCCCTTTCAGGCTACACAATTACAGCAACAGCTAAGTAAGAGAACAAATGCTATACTATAAAAAGACAATTTGGCTATTTAGCATCAGCTCCTCCTTGGATTGCAAACTTGTTTGGGGATGGAACTCTCACTACATGCATGCACTGCACCTACGTAATGGGAGTTCCCATCCTGATTAGAATTTCGAGACACTATTTGTCTGGTAGGTGCCAGTGAATGGAGATCTTGAAGAGTGGCTGAACTGGAATTGTTTCCTCACCTCTAGAAAGTGGAGGAAAATCATCTCTGTTCTCTGCTGACCCTTCCATAGCAGGACAGATGAGGTTTATCGCTTTATCAGGTGTAGTTGGAACAAGAGACAATGCAACTACAGGAGGAATTTGGTTGCTCTTGGCTTCTTTCCAGAAAACTTGGGGTTATATATATGGTTTATTCATGGACCAAAGATCTGCATATTTGTGTTTTGGTCATGTTTTGTACTGACCCACTGGCCACCTGAAAGTTGAAGCTGATCAGAGTGGCTGACAACACTACTTCCATTTGATGTGAACTACCAAAAAAAAAAAAAACCAACTCATGAGCAGAGTTTCTTATAACAAAAGATTCTTGTGTGGCTTAAAGATAGCTTTGGAACTTCGTCCACCTTGAATGCTGCACACATCCACAAGTAAGTGTAGGTATCGTGAGGAAAGATTGCCCAAGGGCCAATGGGTTTTTTGTAATCTTGAAGTCTGAAAATACATAAATATAACTGTAAGTTCATGAGTATTCCTGCAAACAATAGAAAAAATACAGAGTGCACCTGATGCTAATGATGCTTGCACAGATCTTACATGCATGTAACTACACTGGCTTCAAAAGAAATATTTCTGATATATGTGAAATCAGAATCAGATGTGGTATGTTTTAACCAAATCAAATTACTCTTGTCCCTATAGACCTTCTAGGTAATTCTAGATCTCAAATGAAATGATAGATTCTCTGTCACTTGGAGTCTTTAACTGAAGATTAGATCTCCAAATATAGCTCACTGAGATGCTTTGGGCTTGATGAAACAATTAATGGATGAAATTCTATGGCTTGTGTTGCACAGGAAGTTAGACTAGGTGATCATAATGGTCCCTTTTGGGCTTAATAGCTACGAATGTGGATGGAAAACCATTGCAATGTCTTCTAAGATTTGGCAGAGGTCACTTGCATGATGTGGGAAGACAAACAAAAGGGGCTTGACTCTGTTCTTCTTTACACTATTGTAACTCCATTGATATGTATGGAATTACTCCTAATTTATTCTAGTGTAAGGAGGGAACCAGGTCCATGATGTTGAATCATTCGGCCTTCTTGTAATATGCTGATGATGAGACCTTTTTTGTATTATGTTGTAGTACAGGTGAAACCAAACACCAGTGCATTAAAACCTGGAGGAAGCAGGACAAGCTAGGAGAAGACATCATCTATAAGCAGATGCATAGATAAAGGACTAGAACAAAGCATTTTTTTTAGTTTTCCCTATGCATCAGAATGAAATGAAATCTCAAAATCCTTGTGCTCACTTATCTCTTACATGGACACTTGGTTTTTTTCAAAATGCTCTCAATGTCTTTTTCTCCTCAGGTCCTGGTATCACTGTTTTCTGATTAGGGTCATCTCTTCCTTTGCTTTTCAGCTTTTGATACTGTTGTTGCTTGGCTGCACCAATATTAAAGCACAGTGTCGGTCATTACAATGAATACCCTATTTCTAAACCCTGTTGTCAAACCAGTTTATGCTTAAAAGTACAGCATACAATAGGACATAGTCAGCAATTTAAGGGTGAGTTCAAAATTCTCAAGATAAGCCCTTCTCATACTTAAAAGGATATTATGAAGAGATTTGGCCCCAAATTAAAGGAAAATAAAACACTCTGTGAAGGTCTCTTTTTGCAGAATCATTTACACACAACTATGGCAAAACTATGGTAAATATAATTTTCGCCAGACTTGCAAGAGTAGCTATTTCAAATGTTTTAGAGGGGGTAAGTGGTGTTAGTCTGTAACTGGAAAAACTTAAAAAACAAGAAATAGTCTAGCAGCACCTTGGAGACTAACAAAACATGTAGATGGTATCATCAGCTTTTGAGGGCACAACCCACTTCTTCAGATGAATGGCGTTTAAGAGGTCCAGTTTTAAAATAAATAGCACAGAGAGGGGGTGGGGAAGGGGAAAGAAATTGTCAGTTAGTGCATCCATGCTAAATGTGGCTGATAAGAATACTTAGTACCCACTCTAAGTACCCTTTGTTTGTTATGTCATTAGGATGTGGAATGTAGTGGGCCATCCAGCCAATGTCTTTGTTTAGACTTCTGTTGTAGGAATCAAACTTGTAAATGAAATTGGGTTCTATAGCTTCCCCTGTGGAGCTGGCTTTTGAAATTGGTTTGAAATAATGTACAGTAAAACTCCAATAGTCCGGCATCCAATAGTCCGGCACTCCTGATAGTCCGGCATCAAAATGGCAAGAGCCTAGTGAGTGAGCTTTGGCAAAAAATGAGTCACAAGGTAACAGCGGCAGCAGCTGAACTGAGCAAAAAGGGTAAAAAAGGCTTAAAAAAACTAAAACATTACAGTATACTGTATACAGTATGTACAATAAAAAGGGTTAAGAACACTTTATATACAGTATATAATGTATACGGTATATATATAACCAATTTATAGTACCTCCTGATAGTCCGGCATATCTGATAATCCGGCACCACCTAGGTCCCATAGGTTCCGGATTATCGGAAGTCTACTGTAGTGACTTTGAGATCCATTAATGAGTGCCCAGGCAAGTTTTCTTTGGCTATCATTTTGATTCCTTCTTCTACCATTTATTCTGAGCCCATGGCCTAGCCAATGGGGAGCACTGTGTTATTGGAAGGATTTCCTTTCAGGTGAGCTTTCCAATTACATTTGGATATTATGTACTGTCTACCTAAAATTTCCCTTGCAGTTAGAGGATACAATGGGGGACCTCCTTGGCTGGTTTAAATCTGCATATTCCTTTGAAGTTAGGAAAGTGACACTGATAGATAAAGGGAGGGTCTTGCCCCGAAAAGCTTCACTTTGTGTTCTCCAGTTACATGCACACAACTTTTGCATGGGTTTTAAACCAGGGCAGGAATTTTATCAATATATGTAAAACTGTAGAAACACTTTAGAATAAAATGTGCAATATAAGAGAGTCTTAAAAGTAAACCTGTTTCTTAATGAATGACTTTCAAAATTAAACTAATAAGCCATTTGCTATGATGGGGCTATTACCGCTAGTAAAAATGAGTGGAATAACATAAATGTCTGTATCATTGGTAGAGCCAGAAATAATCAGGCGTTTCCTTTAAGTGAGATCCTAAGTAAAAGGAAACACAATGAACAGAAACTGTAGCAAAAATGCCAGCAGTATTTGAGGTGGGTAGGATTCTAGCTAGAAGACATGCTGCAGTAAAACAAGGGGCTTTCATATTTTGAACAAAAAAAATTAAGACTATAACATTTATACAGAATGTACTCTGCCTCACCAGTAACTTCACGTACTTTCTTTGATGTTCTGTGTCTTGTGGTTGGAATTTGAGCATTTTCATAAATCAATATATATCCTACTGCTTCATCAGAGGTATGTTATAAATCTTGTCTTCCTGCAAAACCCTAGGAAGAGACAAGATTGTATAACAAATACCACTGGAAGATGCCTTCTGGGTTTATTATTTGATCAACATTATATTAAATGGGAACTTTGCTGCTGAGTGTACCAGGATGATGATTATTATATATTAATATTTTTAAATGCATTTTTTATTTTTATTAAAAGGAGAATCTTGATGTAATTTTAGAAGTTGGAGATGGTCAAGCTTAGGGCCAATTTTAACTCTAGTTACAGTTGAACTCCATTGCTATAAGGCAGTAGCACCTGCCTAGTGGAGTTGCTTACACCAAGCTGAATTTGACCCTAATTATTTAGGTCTAGTCCATTTTTAATTATGCAAATGAAGAAGCTTCCACTAATCCAGTAAGGAAAGCTTGGGGCTTGTCTATCTGGCCCCACACCATGGACTGTGGAGTATAAACTGCAGCACGCTGAAGTGTTGCATTGTAACTTCTTTGTGCAGACCCTGCCTGTGTGAAATAAAAGGTACCTGGCTTGTCTTAATGCAGTCCTGTCTGAAATTGGACTATAGGATGTGCAGCAACAAGCCTTTGTGGTTGTCTTATGTTTTTTGTAATGAATTCAAACCAACCCCCTAAGACGCAAAACCTGTTTGTGGTGAAATCTGCATCTGAATTATGGGACTTGGCATTCATTTCGGATACAAATAGGGGTCTGTAGAACCCCTTAATCAACACTGGGCCAGATTCTCACTTTGTTAATCAACATACAGGCGACCCCCAACTTACAACTGCCCGACTAAAGACTCCCTGCATTTATGACCACCCTGCTCCGGCCGCTGCCTCCACCCGGCACAGTCCCCAGCCGGCTCTGGGAGCAGTTCGCACCACGCAGCCTCCACCCGGCATAGCCCCCCGTCTGGCTCTGGGCCTGGCATGCTGGGGACTACAACTCCCAGGAGGCAAAGCGGGCCAGGAACGGAACCCCCATTTTTATCATTGCACCTACGGGGGAAAAAGGGTTCGACTTACGACAGTTCTCCAGGAACCAATTAGGTTGTAAGTGCAGGGGTTGCCTGTATTTCCATTATCTTCAGTTGCACTCTGCCCGTTTACACCTGGTGAGGACCTGAGACCTGAATCTGACTTGTTCTTATCTATTCATACATTACATTGCATATTCATTCTTTTGGGCCATCATAGCAAGGGTATCCTCAGGATTTCTGAGTTTTCTGATGCTGTTTTGCAATATCTCCCATTTCAGGTTTTGATTTTTTGACTATATCTCTGACCCATTGGTGACTGTACACCATGGCTTATGTTAGTTTAAACTCTTTGCATAGAATTAACTCTGTCAAACACTGCAGAAGACATGCACTTAACCTTTGAATAAATACATATTGTTCCTTGTGGGGGGAGAGCTCACTTGGCTTTTGATTCTTTTCTTAATTTCTGTGCTCTTTGACGCCCCAGTGTTTGAACTGATGAGAGATGGGGGGAACTGAATAGCTGGGAAAGGAAAATTCTGCCTTGGAATGCCAAAGATTTTTATTTTAATTGGCACCTTTTGAAATAGCAGACTGCTATGACTGTCCACAAAGTGTGTGTACTTTAGAAGGACAGAACCACAAACCATCTCTGTGTGCTAAGCTTTTATCTCAAAATCACTCCACCTGCACTCACATCACTGTGTGACTATTTAGAACAATAGCATATCATCCACAAAGTACCCCCTCCCCCCCAAACATATGCCCAGCTAGGATACTCATGCTGAGTAATTGCCATGTCAGGTGGCTTAGCAGTCTAATGTTTGCCATTTCTCATTTTCAGTGGGCAGAGTAAAGATAAAGGGAATAAACTGTCAGTCATTTAGGGCCAGATCCTGATACCTTGACTCACAATGTGTAGCACCTTACACAGCATGTAAGCCTACTGAAATCATGGGGACTAATTGAGAAATAGGCTATAATTCAGTCTAACTTTGGGTATCCGAATTTGGCTCTTATGATCTGATTATGCTCCAGTTTGACTTTCTGTATTGTGGAGGAATAGGCTAATATCCCTTTAAATTGTCTGTGAACCTTCTAGCAGCATTTTCTGTGTATTAAAAGCCTCCACAGACCCGTCAGAACAGCAAAGTATTATGTAGCACTGGCTTAGCAAGCTGATGTATTATAAGTAAACATGGTTATTTGGGACCCAGCAGTGTTTATGTGGTTTTTTTCATGTTGCTTATTTGTCTAAAAAAATTAAGTGCCATTTTCCTACTGTATTCAGTTGGAGCTAAATACTATTTGTAGCAAACTTTGTGCTAACATGCAATTAGGCTCAAATGTGGCCACATGTTATGCACACATTCTGTGGGGGGGGGGGGGGGGTTTCAATAGGGTGTGAATGCTAGTTGTCCCATCCAATGTTCATAAACATGTATCTTCTGCTATAGATATGTCCAGTTGCTTGGACACCAATGACCCTATAATCAAAATGCATCAGGAGGATTTAAAGGTTTTCCTGCAACAATAAGAGGATAAGAGTAAGGGCTAATTTGTAGAATTCTAATTGGAAGGGCACTGGTGAATCTTAGCCAGGACGGGTCGTGGGAATGATGTCCTTAGCCTTTGTCAGAGGCTGGAAATGGCTGATGGGAGAGGGATCACGTGATGATTACCTGTCTGTTCACTCCCTCTGGGGCACCGGGCATTGGCCACTGTCAGCAGACAGGATACTGGGCTAAAAGGACCTTTGTTCTGACACAGTATGGCCGCTTTTATGTTCAGCCACCCCATCTTTTTAGTGGCCAACATTTGTTAGAACCACAACCCTAAAGTTATGCTCCTAAATCCATATTTGGGCATCTAAATGCAAGTGATTTGATCTTCAAAACTACTAAGCACTTACAAATACTATTGAATTTGGTGGGAATTGCAAATGCTCTGGACCTTTGTAAATCAATGCATTTGGAATAGGCTTCTAAAGTCCACCGTTAAGCACCTAAACTTTTGGCATCCATACTTAAACGTTTTGGCGTATTTCTACGCTGCATAAATATTTATTCTTTCATACCATGTTTTGTATCTTGCTTCCTTGGTCAGGAATAACTTAGCATTGCTGAACTTCCCCCATCAAATGTGTAACCCACCCCCCCACTCCCAGTGGAAAGATATCAATGAACATTTGTTTAATTAATACCACCAACTACAATGTCAACTAGGTCAGATTGTTTTAATTGGAAAATGCTTTGAATACTCCCTCCCGCCCCAATATCAATATAGTAGGCATCACGTGCCAGCTGAGAAACTGCAGTGATGTGACTGTATAGTAATTGAGAAAATGTGGAATGCTTTGGCAACCGATTCTAGTTTATGGAGTAAAAGGCTTGTGTGATTACTATTAGTAATGGATGTGAATGCTGTAAGTTTCACTTCTTCCAGATTGCTGTATGACACTGAATTAGAATTCTCCAAGTAACTACAAATCTTAGTGTAGCTCTACAACAGGGGTCTCAAACTCCCAGACCACAGGTCAGTCCTGACTAGAACAATTGTGCATCTGGCCTGGGATTCCTGGTGGGCCCGGGGGAGCCTGTCCATTACTGGCCCCTGAACCTCACCCGTTCCCACCATCGTCCCACCCTCCCACCCCCATGGCACCCTGAGCACATGGCTTTAGGGATTACTGGGGGTAAGGGTTGGCTCTGCGTGGCAGCAGCAGCAGTTGTCTCTTTGCACTCCCCGCTGCAGTAGGAACCATAAGGGAAGCAAAGAGCACTGGGAGAGCATGCTTGCTCTGCTTCCCTGTCTCTCCCCCCTCTTACCCTCTGGATATAGGGTACTTAGATTTTCAGAAAGACTGACAAAGCCCCTTACCAAAGGCTCTTAACCAAGGTAGGCAGACATGGAATAAGTGGAAAAGTCATCTCGTGGACTAATTAAAAGCTAGGAAACAAAGGCTAGGAATAAATGGTCAGTTTTCAGAATGGAGAGAGGTGAATAGTGGTGTCCTCTAGAGGTCTATACTGGGACCAGTTCTATTCAACATATTCATAAATGATCTGGAAAAGGGGGTCCGGTAGCAAAATTTGCAAATGATACAGCACTACTCAAGATAGTTAAATCCCAGACAGACTGCAATCAGCTGCAAAAAGATCACACAAAACTAGGTGACTGGGCAACAAAATGACAGATGAATTTCAGTGTTGATAAATGCAAAGCAATACTCCTTGGGAAATGTAATTCCAATGATCCATATAAGATGACAGGGTCTAAATTAGCTGTCACCACTCAAGAAAGAGATTTGGGAGTGATTGGGGATAGTGCTCTGAAAACATTCACTCAATGTGCAGCAGCAGTCAAAAAGATGAACAGAATGTTGTGAACCATTAAGAAAGGGATCGATCATAAGATGAAAATACCTTTAGTGCCTCTGTATAAATCCATGGTATGCCCACATCTTGAATATTGTATGAAGATATGGTCACCCCTCTCAAAAAATTATATATATATACGTTGGAATTGGAAAAGGTTCAGAAAAGGGCAACAACAATGATTAGGGGCATGAGGAGAGATTAATAAGACTGGGACTTTTCCACTTGGAAAAGAGATGATGAAGGGGAATATGACAGAGATCTATAAAATCATGACTGATGTGGAGAAAACAAGGAAGTGCTCTTTACTCTCTCATATAAAACAAGAACTAGGGGTCACCAAATGAAATTAATAAGCAACAGGTTTAAAATAAACAAAAGAAAGTATTTTTTCACACATCAAGCAGTTGGTGGTCTGTGGAACTCCTTGCCACAGCATGCTGTGAAAACCAAGGCTATAACAGGGTTCAGCAAAGAACTATATAAATTAATGGAGGCTATGTCCATCCATTGCTCTATTTGACAGAAGCTGGGAATAGGTGACAGAGGATGGATCACTTGATGATTACCTGTTGTGTTCATTCCCTCTGGGGCATTTGGCATTGGCCACTTTTGGAAGACAGAATACTGGGCTAAGTGGACCATTGGTCTGACTCTGTGTGTCCATTCTTATGATAAGGATAAAGAGCTGCTCACTTCTTACTCGGCAGCAAAGATCAGTTCTATATTTCAACTTCTCTGAAATGTTGGAGAGTTCTAGGGAAATGTGTTGTAGGGGGCTGTGGATAGTGTTCTAAAATCCGTGGAGGGCTTTCAAATTATTTCATTGAGGATTGGGTCAGAACCATATTGAGTAGCTTAAACAAGAGCTGAGATGGAGAGAGCTGCAGGAAACCTTTGCACAAGTTGTGCGTGATAAGCAGGCTGGCTTGATATTCAGACTTTTTTGCTCTTTCTCCAGTATTATGTACCTATTCTGATGCAAATCCAGAAATGGATGTAGTAGTTAATCTGGATTTCACACCAGAGTGATTCTAGTATAAATCCAAAAATATTTTTCTCAGAAATAACAGCACTAAAACTTGGCCCAGTCTCCACATTTGTTTCTATACTTGCTCTTTTAGAGCCTTGAATCCTGATCATAACAAATCCCATCATAAACAGCAGATGACTTCAGGTCCTTTAATAAAACAGACCCTCTTCTGGTGGAATAATAGTAAGCACTGCAAATACAGTACAGGCTTCTGGAAAAGGAAACATCTGACCATATAAACAATATGAAAGAGAGGGAGGATGGGAGGTTCCACAGATGAAAACCACACTGCCAAACAAGTCACAGCAATAAGGATTTGCCAGGGACAGGGGAAGGCTTTGGTACATAAGAATTCCACATTCCTTGTGGAATTTGCCATGTCCTTTACATAGTCAAGAGGTTAAAATGACTTTTGTAAGAAGGCCAAAAGGATACTCAAGATTCTGTGCAAAATATGCTGGATGTCAATTTACTTTTCCAGCTTTAAATAGCGTAATACATTGTAGAGCAACGGGTGATGCTTAACAGGAGAAGTTACCAGCAGCCATTATGTATTTATTTATATATAAAACCAAAAATAAACGCTCAAATGACACTTCTTTGTACTTGGCATGATAGTCATGGAAAAGGTCTGTTTAGAGAATAAAGTCCATTTTACTGCAAAAGCAGGGCATGGCATCCCATAGAACAGGGATCCGTTTTTTCAATTCTTTATTGAAGAACACTTGTTTTGAGTATCCGTGCCATAAAAACCTGCACCAACCTATGAAATGCTACCATGTTTGTATTCAAGAAGGGGACTGGGGCTGGAGCTCCATTAGTATAAGAGCCAGTTATGTTTCATCAGGGCTCCTGAGCTTTGAAAACTCACTTCTCCATTGAATCGCAATAGTCCAAATTTGTTAGTCTTCAGAATGCCTCCTTTCACCCAAGCAGTGAGCAGAACTGGCCATTTCCCAGAGTGAGATGCTGCTTGATTCAAATCCTGTTTAGTTGATAGAACTTGGGCTGCACGTTTATTTCTTCAGTATCCAACGTTGATCTCTGTGTGTTATCTGTTCTATAGTTAATACACCTGTCTTAGGTTTTACCTAGAACAATGTGCTTTGGTTGAAGTGCTTAGGAGGAAATCTCAGCTCAGTTTACAAAGGCAAGTGTGTGCCCATTCCATCCTGTGGGAAGTGAGCTGGGGTGGGTGAGCTACTGAATGAACTTGCATGGCACAAGAGCACCTTGAGCAGTGTGACACAATATAGGCCTGGTAGGTAGGACTGGAGCTAGGGGGAGATTGGTGGGAGCCACTTTGTGGCTCATGAGTGACGGGAAGATCATTCATGTAACTCAGCTGGGTGTGCCTCTGTCTGTGTAACTTCAGTATTGGTTGGAGGTTTGGAACATGACATCAGGGAGGCGGTGGAATTTCAGTCCCTAGAAGTTTTAAAGTTCCGGTTTGACAAAGCCCTGGCTGGGATCATTTAGTTGGGATTGGTTCTGCTTTGGGCCCGGGCCTGGACTGGATGACCTCCTGAGGTCTCTTCCAGCCCTAGGATTCTATGATCAGCATCTCAGTGTGAGGGGCCAGCCCAGGTTGGTGAGACAGAGGTTTCAGCAGTTCCACAGTCCAGATTGTGGCCCAGGGATTCTATCCTAGGAGCTTACTCGGTTTTCTTATTTGATTTGAATGTGGGGTAATTTATGGGTCTGTTTGTAAATACATTTTCATTCGCTTTGCCCTTCCAATGTAATTATAAGGAAAGAGCAATCAGGAGCTCTGCAGGATGTACTTTGCTCCCTTGAGTAGCCCTGTTTTACTGGAACGCAGGCACTGCAAAGCATTGTTACAGTATACAGCCATTCTGTGATGGGATGTTTATTCAGACTACCAGGCTCATGGGATTGGTTTGGTTCAGAGGCTAGAAATGCCAGATCCTCCTCAGACAGGCGTAAATTTGGGGACACCATAATATAATTTTATATTCAAGGTAATGAAATATGTCTCTGGTGTCCAAGCCCCGTGAAGCTTACCCTTCCACCTGCTTCAAACTAAATGCTAAGGCAGGCACAAACAGATTTAGATGAATGCTTGTTGGGAATTTTATCTAACGATCAAACACCTGTGCCATAGATAAGGTTCGTTCTTTGGTTCCTCCGCAGTTTATAGAATGAAAGAAGATTTTTTTTTTCCAGAGAAGATCAGGTAATGTTACCAAACTGCATCTGACTTTTTAATTTCTATCAGAAGCTACACACATCAGAGGATAACTAGGGCAGAAGGATTTCATGGCCTTGGAAAGCAGGGTGAATAATACATTAGCATTTTGAACTCTTGCTTCACCAATTATATATAGTCAGAGAGCTGAGTAGGGAGCCAATATCGAGCACGGCACCATACAAAGCCCACCTCTTCAAATCAAAGTATTTTTCCTTTGGAGAAACTACCCTTTTTGATTCTTGGTATGCTCAAACCCCCATGGATTATTCGATACATGTTTGTCTAAATAAATTAGAAATATAGTTCATGTTGATTAAGTCTCAGTGGGCGTCCTTGCTGTGCAGTTATACCCAGAGCAAAATTGTCTCCTTTATGTGTTACAGCACTTTTCCTGTCATTTTATTTTGAGTGTATTGCATTCAGTCTTTGAATGTTCTCCCACATTAAAAAAAGGAAAAAACCCCACAACCCACAGATGGTTGATTATATTTATGCACCTAATTACCAGAAAGGAAGAGACAGATGATTTTTCTTTTTGGAAACAGAAGCTACTGAATCATTTTCATCAATAATGATTTTATTTACTGTAACTACAAACAAAAGAATATGGTAATAAAGAGATGAATGCTTTATCCTCTGCTCTCCTAGTGTGTGTGTGAGTATTTACCTCATTGGTGTAGCTTGACTCACAAATGAGAATCTATAAGGAATAAAATCATAAATTTCATCCAACTTATTTTCAAGTGCAAAGGAAAAGGTTAATTTTGTGAGCTTTCTTCCAAAGAACATTCCTAGGAGTGCATAACTCTGACTTAAAACATTCAGTAACAACAGCACTTGTATTTAAACAGCATCTTCCGTCTGAGGGACCCAAAGCATTATTTGTATTGCAAAGCTTGACTTGCATTACATCCATGTGAGGTGGCCAAGTATTATTAGCCCTATTTTATAAATGAAGGCCTCACACAACAAGTTATTAAGCAAAGCCACAAATAGGGCCCATATCATCAGGTTCAAGTCGGTGGTCTTCTGCTCTAACCTCTAGATCATTCTTTATTATTGTACATTGGTAGAAAGACGTGTGTGTAATGCTTTAGGATCTGACTCAACAAAACTCATAATCAGGCTTAGCTTTAAGTCAGTGGTTCTCAATGTGTGGTTCAAGGACCACTAGTGGTCTGTGACCATCTTGCAGGTGGTCCATGGGCTTAGGGACCCCCACAGGGACCTCCCTCTTCCCCCACAGCAGGGAGCCTGCACTAGTGCTCCAGCCCTGCACCCGCCCATGAGATTTGAGTGCCAGTGCTGGCTTTCCGCTCTGGGGGAGGGATGGGGAGTGAGCTTCACAGGCCGGATCTGGCTTGTGGGGAGAAGTGGTTCCACACACTGCTGCTCCCCTTCCCACCCTGGGTAGGGGAATGACAGCACAGAAAACCGCTCATCTGGAGGTTTTCCGCTGCTTCCATTGACTGGAATCACCACCCGTGGAAGCAGCAGGGGGCTGTGCCTGGGAGCAGTGGGAGGCATGGAGCCAGGTAAGAACTCTCCATCCCCCTCCTGCATCCAACCTCCCACCCAGACTTTGCATCCTCAATCATTCCTCCACCATTTTGTCATCATGGGTGGTTAGGTGGTGGTCCACGGACAGGTCTGCATTGAGCGGGGTGGGCTGCAGGCCAAAAAGTTTGAGATCCACTGCTTTAAACACTTGCCTAAGTCTATAAGGTGTTGCCTTTATCAGTTATCATTATAAAAGGGTTAGCGAGGAGGTAAAACTTGACTCTGTGCGCACCTCTCAGTATCACAAGATGGCACTGCAGAGTAGTTTTGCTCTGGCTTAGTGAAAAGAAAATACAACCTTCAGTACCCATTTAAGGCCAGAATTTCCCAAAAATGGCTACTGATATTCTAGGTGTCTTAATTTTGGGGATTTCTAACTCAATACCTTAAAGGGGCCTCATTTTCAGAGTGGGTGCTCTTCAAGAAGTCCCAAGTTATTCTTGCCAATGTAGACCTACAAGTAAAGCAGAGAGAGCAAAAATCTATGCTGTGAGAAGAATATGCAGCTGTGGTACAGTGTGTTCTATCAGTAGATCTTAAAGCAAAGGAGGCCAGAATCCTTATTCCCATTTTACAGATGAGGAAACTTTCATGGAGATGAAGTCACTTGCCCAAGGTCACCGAGAGGGCCAGTGGCAGAGCTGGGAGTAGAACCCTGGTCTCCTGAACCCCAGCCCAGTGCTTGCTCTTTGTAAAATGGTTTAATTTTTTGATGTTGGTCTGTGTTGAAAACTTTATGTAATTTATGTATTAAAAAATTGGAGCGTGTTATAGGCCAGGTGAAGGTCAGAAACACAGCAGATGCTCAGCAATAAGATTAGAGACTATGGTGAAGGGGACCATATAAGTGTCTAGAGAGAAAAGGAGAATATATGTGCAATGGGAACCAGCAACTGAGTGTCTGTTTATATGCAGGCACAGTCCATCATAGATGCTACCGCACCTCTTGTCTTGAAGTGTTTTCCATCATGTACAGGGTTTACAGTTTTGTTCATAGCTCTCTGCACCCCCATTATACAAATTGTTCCAGCAGCCTGGGCTCAATAAATCATCAAAAACAAAACACAGGGGTTCTGGAATTAGAGGATCGTGTGCAGGCCAAGGCTGAGTGGTATAAAGGGAAGAGAGGAAACCTTAAGAGACTATGTTGTGTCATCACTAACTTTGGCTTTAGGAAATGGAGAGGCGGTCTCTTTCAAATCTGACAAAGTGTAATCATGGAGTTGGCTGTGTATTGGCTGAGGGGTTTTTATTTGTGCAAGCCCTGGTGTGCCCTCATTTAATGAAAACACCATCCTATGTTGTGCTGGCATATTAGACGAGATGGAAAAGTGCAGGAAGCTCCTCTTCTCTCTTATCCATCCCACTTAACATATTCTGGGTACAGCAAGATGAATGAGCACTAAATCAAAACCAATTGAAATTAGTCATTAAAGGCCACTAAGTCACACTGAGGGGAGCTGACAGCCTTGCTGGACCACTGGACAAGGTGGGGGGGGGGCGACTCCATGCTCCCGGAAGGGGCAGGGCCTCAGGCAGAAGGGGTGGAGCCAAGGACAGCTGTTCCTCAGCTCCGCCTGGACCACAGCACCCCCCAAGCACTGCCTGGAGCATGCTGCACATCACCCCAGCCTTCCCAGGCAGCCCTCAGACCTGTCTGGAGCATGTGGCATAGTGCTCTAGTGGCAATTTAAAGGGCTTGTGGCTCTGGGCACTACCGCTGACTTCCACAGTGGTGACTGGAGCAACAAGCCTTTTAAATCACTGGGCCTGGTCGCAGCTATGGTAGCTGCCCCTTTGCTTTCCCTCCCCACCATTGGTACGACTGATCACACAGCTAAGTGCTAGGTCTGGCTTATGCTCGTACCAGTTTTCCATTGCTCCACAGTAGCAAGTTCTGTCAGCTTAGTCAAGTGTTCCAGCTCTCAACTCCCCCTCCACATGTGCTTCAGCTGGCAGCACCATTTGGCAGCAAGGAACATGGGTGGAGATTGTGCAAATTATTGTTTTTAGCATCCGAACTAAGGTCACTTCTAGCTTCATCTCCATCGGGGTCTGCCCTGACATCTGCTGCATGGTGGGACGTGCTCAGGGATTGCTCTGTTCTCCTCGCCCCATCCCCACCCCATGAGTAGCATGGAGAAGCAAGGGTAGAATTTTTGCCTGTCATTGCTGCTGATCATCTTTGTGATGAGTTTGTTTGCAATGCTTACAAAGGATAGAATGCTATGTTCTTAGGTAGATATTGACTTTCCATTAACAAAATAAATGTGCATCTGGTCAAAAACTAAATGCTAAATGTGGTAGGAATAGTTGGGGACGATTCATTGTTTATGTACTGAATTAAAGTGGAGAAGGAACTGAGAGAAAGGAGAATCAATAGCCGCCTACAGCTTCAGAAGTGAACAGAGTAAAATACAGGCAAGGTACATTAAGGAATCTATTTAAATCATCACAGACTATAATCACCAGGAGAACAGCTCACACATTTATATTCACACATTATTCTGCTTAAAGCTTCTTTTCATACTGTATCCTACTTCAAAGGGAGAAAGCATCACTCGGCACTAACTAAATAAACTTGCTGAAGGAGTGTTACATTAAGCTTGGTAAATCGCTATTTACTACAAACCCAGGCAGCTAAACTAATCAGTTCAATGTGTGCCACAAATTTTCTCACCAGATAATGACAAAATTTTCCTCTCCAGTTTGCACTTTATTCAGGGCCCATTCAGATGTGTGTGGAGCAGCTACAGAATATGCAGCCATTAGCTGCTTGAGTCAGAGAGAATTTTAAAGTTAAGAAGGGTTGGCGGCCCATTGCAGGATACATAGGACACTAGGGGTGAGACCCCTTCCTGCAATGACAAGGAAGGAGCTCAGATGATCTAGGTAAAAGGCTGGAGCTGCAAAAATAGGCTGAATCCTTCAGGCCAGGCATCTAACCTAACACAAAGGGAAAATGAAGGAAGGCTACTTTTACCACATGCTCGGAGAAGTTAAAAGGTGAGAGGCCTGATGACTGTGGTAATCAATTTCTTTTTCTAATCCTCAAAATACTTTGTCTTGGGTTCCATTTGAATAGTGGACAAAGGATTGCTCAGTCCTTAACTTAGCTGGTGGGTCTTGCCCACATGCTCAGGGTCCAACAGCTTGCCATATCACTGCTTGGGAAGGAATTTTCTTCCATTCAGTTTGGCAGAAACCCTGGGTTCACCTTCCTCTGCAGCATGGAGCTACGGTCACTTACTTTAAACTAGGCTAAAATAGTGTAGTCTCTGTAACTTGAAGTCTTTCAGTCATGACTAGAGGAAGTCAGTAACTCAGCCAAACATTAAGAGACTATTAGGGATTCTAAAAGTGTCTGAGGCAGGGAGGTGAGATTTTGCATCCTGCAGAATGCAGAAGTTCAGACGAGATGATCACCAGGATCCCTTCTAACGTCTGTCAATTTATTACCTTTCCCAATTCTTTTTGGCCTGCCTAATTATATTTTTATACTTGAATTGCCACTCCATTCCATTTTCCTCAGTAGAATTTGACTTCCAGTGTTTAAAGGATACCTTTTTGTCTCTGACTGCCTCTTTTACAGATTAGCCATTATGACATTTTTGGGGTCCTCCTTTTTTATTTGAAGTTTACATTTAGTTTGAGTCTCTGTTATAGTGTTTGAAATTTAGTTTCCATGCAGCTTACAGGCATCTCACGCTTGTAACAGTTCCTTTCAATTTCCATTTAACTAGCTTTCTCATGTTTGTGTCGGTTTCCTTTTCTGAAGTTAATTGTTATTGGTGGGGGGTGCGGGTTCTTTGCTATCCACCACCACTCAGGACGTTGAACGTAATTAATTATGGTGGTTATTACCAAGCGGCTCAGCTTATTCACCTCTTGGTTTAGATCCTGTGCTAGACTTAAGAATAAATCAAGAATTGCCTCACATTCCAGGACTTGCTGCTCCTAGCAGCAGTCATTAATGGTGTCTAGAAGTACCTCCTTCATCCTGTCTTGTGGTACTATTCACCTAATCAATATGGGTACATTTGAAATCTTCCATTATTGCATTACGGGAGGGGTGGTGTTTTTGGTTTTTTTGCAGCCTTTCTATTGTCTCTGAGCATTTTATAGTCACCATCACCATCCTGTTCAGGTGGCCAGTAGTATCCCTACTGAAGTGCTTTTATTATTTCAGCTTGGAATTGCTATCCATAGAGATTCTTCGGTATTATCTGATTTATTTAAAATCCTTAATATATTTAACTCTATTTTCTTTCACATATAGTGGCAATCCGCCACCAGCACAACCTACTTTGTCATTCCTATATATTTTGTATCCTATTATTAGTGATTGATTATTATCATTCCACAAAGGGTTTTTTCGTCCTACTTCTATCAGTATTCTCATTTTAATACCAGGCATTCAAATTCATTCATCTTAGTGTTTAGACTTCTAACATTTGCATAAAACCACTTATTAAATTTTATCAAAATCGTCTGCCTTCATGTGATTTAACTGAATCGGATGCTTCTTTTTTTTAACATCTTTTCAGTTTCTATCTGAACTTTATCAACTTCTATCTTCTCTGCTTTAGTAAGCTATAGAGAATCCCTTTCAGTAAATCTTCCCCTAAGCCTGTCTCTGTTGGTCTTCCCCCTCCCATTTGTCTTAAAAATTCCTCTGACCCTTTTACATGCCAGCAGTCTGGTTCTATTTTGGTTTAAGTGAAGCTCATCCTTATTGTATGTGCTTTTCTTTTCCCCTGCTTTTGATAAACCTAAACACCTCCTACCTACACATTCTCAGCCATGCAGTGATAACCTCATGTATGCCTATTTAACTGGCCCTGCATGTAAACTGGAAGAGTTTCAGAGAATGCTTCCATAGATGTCCTGGACTTCAAACTCGTTTTTAGTAGCCAAAATAACCTCTTTTCTATCTTTTCCCTATACCATTGGTACCTACATGTGCCATATAATTCTTCCCACCACTGCAGAGTAAGTCTATCTAGACAGCTCGAGAGGTCCCCAAGCTCTGCATCAGCAGGTAATTCACCACACAGTTCTCCCAGTCACCACTAACACAGCTAGTTATATTTCTGTTAATCAAATTCCCCATTACTATGGAGCCCCCTCTCCCAGAAGGTATCTTCAGTGTGAGAGAATGCCAAGAAATTATCTGGAAAATAATGGGCTCTTTATCTCTGTTTCAGTTTGATGTTCTCCTTCACAGCTCAGAGGCTGTCAGAGTGAAGGTGGGACCACTCTGTCTCTTGGAAAGTTTCCTCTATGTACTTACCTGCCTCCCTTAGTTCTTCTAGTTCAGACACTCTGGTGTGAAGAGCTTGCACTTGGTCTCTGAAGACTATAAGCTGTTTGTACTGAATGCACAGACATGCAACCTGCCCTCAAGGCAAGTAGTGGATACTTGCTGTTGGTCTTCGTCCAGCATTATTTTTACTATTGTGGAATTGTGCGTGTTTATTCTTTGGATATTTGGAGGGGAGGGTCAGAAGAGGGTATTGTCAGGTGAGTGTGGCTTTTGCATTCTGTGATGGGTAGGAGGAGTGCTGGCCAGCACCTGATGACTAAGGGGTTACACACAGGGGCTACGTCTACACTGGCATGATTTTCCGCAAATGCTTTTAACGGAAAAGTTTTCCGTTAAAAGCATTTGCGGAAAAGAGCGTCTAGATTAGCACGGATGCTTTTCAAAGCACTTTTTGAGAAAAGCGTCCGTGCCAATCTAAACATGGTTTTAATGCAAGAAAGCCCGATCGCCATTTTCGCGATCGGGGCTTTTTTGCGCAAAACAATACCACGTTGTCTACACTGGCCCTCTTGTGCAAAAGCATTTGCACAAGAGGGCTTTACCGAATGGGAGCAGCATAGTATTTCGCAGAACACTGACAATCTTACATGAGATTGTCAGTGTTCTTCTGAAATTCAGCGGCTAGTGTAGACAGCTGGCAAGTTTTCATAAGCGGACTGCTTTGCGGAAAAACTTGCCAGTCTAGACACAGCCAGGTAGTTAGCAAGAGTGTTGGCAGGGAGCCTGAAGAACCAATGGGGATAGAGAGCTGAAATTTGAATTGGATATAGATTCCTTGCCTGCTTTCTTTGTGTGGGAGAGTTAAACCAGGAGTTGAGAGACACAGAATGATTTAAACCCAGGCAGGATTACCATGCCTCCAAGGAATTCAGGGCATGGAAGTGGACTGACCCACGAAGGAATCGTGAGTAAATAAAGGGGAAGGGGATATCTTGGCATGATCAGGGTATTTTTCTTTATTTTTGTGATTTGGTTTGAACTGCTCTATGTGAATCCATGCTTTCCCTCCCCCATTCACCATCTAGGAGTTGTTCCTAGAGATTTTCTCTGTTTTAATTTGTTTTACTTAGTTGCTCTGTAACACCCAGCAATCAATTAGGCTTTATCAAGTCTATCTTCTGTTTTATAATAAAAATCACTTTTTTAAGGTGATGATTTGATTCTTGTGTCCTGGAAGGTAACAGGAAGTCTATCTGTGTGTGTCTGCATGCCTCAGACTAAGAGGTCTGCTACCAGAGACGGCAGCTTATTTTTCTCTGTTTTTTGTCAAGCTCTCTTATGGCAGAGGAGCTTGGGGTGCCCTTGGGGAAGGAAGTTCAAGTGCTTTCATCCTGGGTTCAAGAAGAAAGGGGTTTGTTTCACTTGGTGGTGGCAGCTTTTTTTTGTTTATTTCTCAGAGTCAGTGTATCTGTGACTGGGGGGTTGTAAGCAGAGCCTAGAGGCAAGGTATTTAAGGTCTTTGCGGGCCCCCACCATCAGCACTCCGAGTGCCAGAGTGGGGAGTAGCCCTGACACACTCCTTTCCAAAACTCCTCTGGTTGCTTAGTGCCTTGGGAGAGCGATACTCAGACCTCAGTAGTTCAGCAGTCAAATTAGTGACTAACATTACCCAAAAGAGGCACAGTAATATGAATTCATTGTTTTTCTTATGAATTCTCACAGCAAAATAACTGATCAAGTATGCTGAAATCAGTTAATAGCAAATCAAGTAAAACCACCTTGATTGGTTAATAACTTAGAGTGGTTAATAATTAAATCACGCAGTTTTAATTATCATGTGCTGAAGAGCTGCAAGAAATACCTTAATGTGCCATTTGTGGCTCCTGAGACTCAGTCTTGAGTATTGTCTGTTTTTAGCAGCTGAGAGGTTTTTTTAACCCCTGTTCTTCCTGAGTTAGCCCCACACCTCTGTCAAGGGATCCTAAAGGGATTAGGGGGTCAAAGGTTAGCAAGTTAGAGGCTTGATAATAAGTTCTCACCACAACCTAGCAGGGTACTTGGCTCCACAATCAGCTCCTTAAAATTATCACACTAAAATTCACGCAGGCATCAAACAGATGACCAGTTCACCACAAGTGTTATGTAGTCACTCCTCCTTCAGCTGGGAAACTCCTTTGCCAGCCTGCCAGTGATCTGGTTCCAATTTTGGTTTAAGTGCATCTCATCCCACCTGCCTAGGGTCCAGCTTTCCCAAAAGGTTCCTCAGTTTCTAAAAACCTAAATCCTTCCTCTCTCTGTTTCTGTGCACCTCCTCCTTGTCTCCAATGTACCAATCTACCAGGACCATTACCATTTAGAAAGCCTGCTCAAACTCTTGATGTATCACAAGATTTACTTGGCTTGGGCACAAAATACAGCTGATTGCACATGGATGACATAATGTGCTAAAGAGGATAACACGTAAGGTTTCTTTCTTTTCAAGGTACTAGTAAGAGGAATCTACTTTACCAGCTAAAAGAGCCTTAAAAAGCCACCAAAGCTGTAAGAATAAGTTCAAGTGAACTGATTTTTTTCATTTTTAGTATAAAAAAAATTACTGTTTGGCCCAAAAAAGGTTATAGCAATTAAGTTCCTCCACCTTGCTTAGAATCCTTTCCAGTATAAAAGAGACAAAATCTGTTCTCTGGTGGTAGACTTGCTTTACCTGCTGTCTCGTATGAATCTGGCTGAAAATTTAACAAAGACAAATTAAAATGTAGTCAGAAACAAGATTTAGGAAACACAAAACAATTATGGGCATTTATTCTTGACAGTCATCTTATTTTGCAATCTGTTTTGCCATGCATGTTGAATTTTTCACTGTTCTGTGTTTTAAACTGTAGCATCATTCATCTCATGACTAGCATCAACAACAGGTATACCCAAAATAAGTAAAGGGAACCTTCTATGGCTGAGGTCACAAAAATTAATTGGGGCCACTGACTGCACTGCCCTGAAATGAAACTGAGATTGATTGGTTTACTTGCAGCATTTGTAAGTGGCAGACACAACAGAGAATCTTTCAGTTTTACAAGTAATAGTCTGAATTTTAAAGTTCTTTCTCAAGACTTTGGATTAAAAAAAAGCATTTTACTTAGTTTTTGTCTGAGTAAGTCTTGTGGGTAGAGAATGCAATTGTGTTGACAGATATTGCTTAATCTGTCAGCAATATCTGACAGAAATCAGAAATCAGAAATCCAGAAATCAGAATTGCTTGCACCAGGGCTAAATTATGGCCCACTTAGTGTTCAGACACACTACGTGCAGTCCTGCAAAAGAGAGGCCTAACCAGTGTTGCGCAGGCTGGAGTTCTGGAAAATTGAATTCATTTACCAATGGGAAGAACAGAAAGCCAAGAAGAAATGAGGAGGAAATGGGGCAAACCTACCAGATATAATGCTACATTTTGGCTGCAATTTTCAGTGTCTTGTGGGATATAGTGATGTCCAAGAACTATTATCAACCTATAACAACTGAAGCTTGAACCTGTAATCATAGAATACTGGAACTGGAAGGGATCTTAAGAGGTCATCAAGGCCAGTGCTCTGCCCTCACGGCAGGACCAAACACCATCTAGATTAACCCTGATAGATGTCTGTCTAACCTGCTGTTAAATACCTCCAGCGATGGAGATTCCACAATTTCCCTCGGTAACTTATTCCAGTGTTTAACCACCCTGACAGTTAGGAAGTTTTTCCTAATGTCCAACCTAAACCTCCCTTGCTGCAGTTTAAGTCCATAGGAATCACCAAGTTTTCACTTATTCCAATGAAACCAGTAGGAGCCATCCCCCACCCATATGCTAAAATTAATAGCAAAAAAAAAAAAAAAAAAAAAGGAGGGCAAACAGAGGGAATAAGACAATCATTCAACAAAAAAGAGATGCTAAGAACAAAATTAATAAACCAAAGGACGTGAAGAGAAGATATGCTTAAATTGCCAATACGTTAATGGTAGATTAATGGAGAAAAAACCCAAGGAATTGGAATAATTCATTTATGAGCATAAACTAAATCAAATGTTATTACTCAAACCTGATGGGATAATTTGCATGATTGGAATAATAAAATAAATTACTATAACCTATTTGGGAAGTAGGCAAAAGAGGAAGGGAAGTGGTGCTTTGTCAAAAATGTCATTTCCTATTTGAGACCTGGATAATGTGGAATAAAATACTCTTGAGTGCTTACAGATCTATGTCCTAAAAGAGCAAACACAGGATGCAGTATTAGTTGGTGTCTCCTGTTGGTATTTGAATGATCCCCCAAACAGATAAGGGGTTCTGTCAGTGACTTCCCTGTAACCATGTGCACAGCTTTGGGTCAGACCCTGACCATTAGCCCACCCAAGCACATGGTCTTACCCAGACTTCTGCCAATCTAGTTACTCCTTGCAGGGCTACACAAACAGCACTTCCAATCCCGAGTTTTCCCTAAATTGTTCATCATGAGTTATTAACTACCAGACATTCAGATTGTTTTCTTCAAGATCATTAATAAAAATGTCAAATAATGTAGGCTGAGAACGGAGGCTGGAAAACACACCATGTGGAGCCTGTGTGCCCAAGAAAGTTGAGGCTGGGGGAGGACAGATTTTGTACCTTTGGAGGTGATGAACCAAAAGGAAACAATCATCGGTGATTAAAGTTTACAGATGAGCCAAAAATTGGGGGAGAGGTACAGGGAGAAGACAAATCACTCATTCAGAGGAATATAGATTTGTAACAGGGTAGACTTACCATCATTGCACCTCCTGCGGGTCATTCTGGGAATTAGATCTCCAGCAAAGTGCCCGTCTCTAGTGGCATGGCGACATCTTCTAGGCATGCCCTAGTCATGCCTTTCCCCCTTCTGGGAGATTGAAAGTCCTCAGTTCTGCCTCTTCCCTCAGCAGCCAACTGCAGTCTAAAGTCTAGCCTCAGGGCAAATTGCAGTGTAGACATACCCTGATATCCTGAATGCAGAGTTTTTTTCTGGAAAACAGCAATTCTTCCAAAAAAACTCCAGTTATCTCCACACTGCAATTGCATTCTTTCAAAACAAACTGAAAGAATAGAGGGGTTTTTCTGACATTGAATTTTCTTGACAAACCTTGACCTTTTGGCCCGTTGTTTTAAATACAGAGGAAGTTCAGAGGAATCAACATAGAGTGCCAGCTCTTTAGCATGTGTAAATTGACATATTTACACTAGCCAAAACTACAGCTCAATGAATCCCCTTTCATGCAAGCACCATTCTTGCCAGTTCTCCAGCAGACACAGCTAGTTGTTAGCGGTAGACTCAGACAGCTGTTGAGCTCCACTATAATTACAGCAGTTCTTTAGGTGCCCAAGTGATTTTGACTCAGAGGAACAAAGCACCAACGTGAAATACCACATATATCTCTCTAAAACTGCATTAAGGGTCAAAACCTGTCCCAGTGAGTCAATGGGACATTTGGAGCTTGATTGAATCTTAACTCTTAAATGCTGGGTTAAAATATTGTGTGTAGTAATTTTATGAAAACTGGGGGAGGGAGAGAGGAAGGAAAAGAGATTGAATATTCTCATATTAAAATTTGGCCAGGATACCACCATTATAACCCTTCTCTTGCAAATGTTTCAGAAATTCTTAAGTGGTAAGCGAGCATGAAGAATGTTGTCTTTTTCTCAGCCAAAAAAGAGCATATGAAGAGCAGAGACCATAAAATGGATTATACACAGTGTTAGTGGTTTGGTATAGCAAATTATACAAAAACACTTTTTGTTGTAGGGAAAAATGTAATGAATTTGCTGTTTATACGAAGTCATTGGTCATAAGAATTTTTGCAATAAAACTGTTTTCATAACCTCTAATAACATTAACTCATAATTTAAAGTCATTCTTAAAATATGTGACCTTGGGCAGGCCATCAACCTCTTTGTTGCTCACTTTCCATCCTTGTATAATGGGGCTGATGAGCCCTACCTCACGGGAACACAGTGAGATGTTTGTAAAGCATTTTCAGAGGATGGATTAATAGGGAGTGGAGGTAAGCGCTATATAAATGTCTGTATGTGATATGCATATACAAAAGTAATGGACTGCATTGTGTTGAGAATGCCAGCCATCTGACATTGTAATGTCTTGCTAAAAGTACAAACCTGGATTTGGATTTAGGCAGAAGCTCAGATTAAATTATCTATAAAGACTCTAACACTCCATCAAATTTCACTCCAGTAGCTCTTGTATCAATCCCAACAACTTGTGGTTAAGCTAGAACATACATTTTAGAAAGACATCCCAGTAACTTACTGTCTCCAATGGATGGAAAATCTACCACATCCCTTGCAAGTCTTTTCCAATGGCAAATCAATTGCACTGTTAAACCTTTGCCCCTTATTTCCAGTCTGAGTTTTTCTAGCTTCAGCTTCCAGTTGTTGGACCTGTTATTTCCTTGCGTGTTAGATTAATATAATGATTTTAATAGTGGATATATTCTATTTGTCTAGATACCTATTTATTTCAGAAGCAACGCCGTTGGTAGATTGATAGAAGTAGACATTCATTTTGGGTAGTGTGTGTTTTTTTTAAGTGGTTTCATTTCTCTAACAGAAAAATTGACAAGTGTGAGGCAGAATGTATGTCAAAGAGAATAAATTTTTCTCTTTTTTTGTTCTTATTTAGTTGGTGGAAAGCAAGCCAGTTTCCAAGATGATATTCTTGGTCTCAGGCTGCATGGCAGCATTTACAATAAACCAGTAAACCGAACCCCACTTCAAAAGCAGGAAAAGAAACCCACAGAACAAAACATATGTTTTAGAACTTAATTACTGTTGTTATAAGCTATTGACATATTTAGTACACGGAATTTAAAATTAAATTTGACTGGATTATTAAGTTAAAACTACAGCATAGAGAAATAAAATATCCTCCCATTACCATAGCAATGATGTAGTCAAACTTCAGGCTTTTGTATGTCTTGTGGTAAAACACAACTTGGTTTGTAGGTTAGCATATGAGCAATGATTATAGACTAATGATAGCTGTTGATGTAGTTCAACAACAGTCACTTGGGTTTTATGTGAACCAGCTGAGTTTTGGATTGTTTTGTTCACATTGCATGCAGTGCTGTCAGCAACCACAGCACTTTAGAGAATGTTCCCCAGAGATCTCATAAGGGCCAACAATAATCTCGGCATCATAAGTTGAAATGTGGGGTTTTTTTCAGTAAGGGCATGATCCAAAATTCATCGAAGTCAATGGAAAAATTCCTATTGCCTTCAATGGATTTCGGAACATGCTCTGTCCCCAGTTCAGCGAGGCACTCAAGCATGTTCCTAACTTCAAGCATGTCCTGTGTAATCCCATTGAAATCAAAGTGTTCAAAGGGATCATTTCAATGCCAATGCAAAATCATAAGATCCTACTGTAGTCTAAGGGAGAAACCAGGGGGAGTTTGTTCAGTACAATTCTGCAAAGTCACTGGGCAGATGTATGGCTGTATCTAAAAATAAATAAATTTCTGTTCTTACATAAGCACCTGCTATACTCAAAGGATAAACATAATATTTTTAAAAATAATTATGAGAAATGGCTCATGCGCTTTTCCCCACACTCTCTCCTTTCATTACTTTGCTCTTTGAATTCCCTTTTCCTCCTTTAAAGAGCATTCATAAAGTATAGATAATTAAAATTGCTGCTTTGTAGCATGTTCCTTGAAAAAGACCCTGGAATTAAGACACTACTACATGAATTGTATCAATTAGTATTTACAACAGGCACTAGAAGTTCCATTGACCTTCAAAATGAAACTTCAGTATATAGGTAAAACAAATTGTGAAATCTTCTAGGCCTCGACATTGCAAGTGCTAGCCATATTTAAAAAAAACAGTTGCGTTTTTATATACTGTTGACCATTGACCCCTGGCCTGATCTTGAAGTATCTGTAGTTTTGGGTAAAATAGTAATGGAAGTTATTGAAGCAATAATAGCCAGTAGAAGAACAAAAAAAATAGACTTGACTGTACGTCATCACTGATGTATCAAAACATTTGGGAAGAAGATGGATGTGAATGATTGGATTAACTGTCAGTAATGCAATTATGGTCAATCAGAATGCCACATATGGATGCCTGGAACCCTAAAATTGTTCTTCTGGCATACTAAATAGGAGTCTGAGACTTGAGCAGATGTGCCTGGAATGTCTGTCTATGGAATGCAAAGGTGTATAAAAGGTTGTCAGACCCATCCCTAGTTGGGAAGTTGGGGTGATAAGAAAGTGAAAGCCTTGACTGTCTCCACCTCTTATAAGATTTTCCACTTATTTTGCTCCACCTTCACTCCCACTTGTTTCCAATCATTGGAAAGTATTGGGATTGCTTTATCTTCTACCATGTTAGAGCTGTAAGTATGAGCAATGCAATGCTAGGGAGCAAAGGAGTGCTTTACAATATTTATATGTTCCTCTGTGTGACAGGTTGATCATATCTTGAACAAACCTTATGGAATTAAGATAAACTTTCCTGAGTTAATCTAAATCTTAATAAATTAGAAGGTATATTGCGGGTATGCGTTGCTGACACATTCTCTAGTAGGAAGTTGGGATGATCATGATGATGTTTTTTCTCCATTATCAATGTTTGAAACCACCCAACCTTGCCAGAGAGATGCACGTATACTAGTTTAAACAGGATTCTGCAGAGTCAAACGTGCAAAGGTAAGACTTTTGATTAACAAGCCTGAGGTTAGTTGACTCAGGGCCTTCTATGTGATCCAGCTAATGGACAATAGGCCTGGCCATTGAAGGCCTCTAGTGGGGTGGCTGCCCCACTCTGGCAAGGGAGGGGTTAAAAGCAGGCCAGAGGGTGTCTGTGCAAACCCAGCCAGTGAGAAAGAGACTTAAAGGGAATCAATCAAAGGGCTGCTTGCTGGGGCAGCCCTGATATAAGGAGCTGCTCAGCAGAGCAGAGGGCAGTAGGGTCCCGTCAAGCAAGTGTGCAGGACTGGTTCCCTAGAAGGAGTATTTTGGCAAGAGCAGTGCTGGGCAGGCTCAGGGAAGTTGGAAAGAGACTCCAGTCTGATACCAGCCAGGCTGTAGGCCTGGATACAAGGGCTAAGAAGGTGTCAAGGGTCCCATGGAAGTAATCCAGGGAATGGGGGCAGTTGAGGGGAGAGAAGGAGGGCAGAAGATGGCTGCTATCAGAGGGTCCCTGGGCCAGGACCCAGAGTAGTGGATGGGCCTGGGTCCCCCTTCAACCCTCTTGTATCTCAACTGGTGACTCGTGAACATGGTCTCTACCGACAGCAGCTGGCCCTTGAAAGAGATAACAGAGAGAGGGGGAAGAACCAGAAAGGGGGAGAACCGAGCAGTGGGCACTGCTGGAGGGCAGTGTCCTGAAGGGGACACTGCAGTCCAGAGAACAGTACACGTTCAGGTGGTGGAGAGTGGAATTCCCAGGACCAGTAGGAAGCACCATGGCAGTGAGTTAACCCTGCTATAAGGCCCCAATTCTCAGGGTGTACCCAGGCTACAATGTATTGTGACAATAATGGGGCCTGACCCTTGATTGTGGGTGTTTTGAGGATTAACATTCGTACAGTGCTTTGAATACATATGTTACACAGACGCTTGCTGCTACTGGCCAGTTGAGAAGACTTGAAATTCTGAAGTACAACTAAGACTTTCAGATACTCACAAGCTGGGCCTATTCAGTGCTTACTGATGTCAGAATACTTCTTTCCATTGACTTCAATGAGCTTTGCATCAGGCCCTTGCTGATTAATTGGACTCGGGATCATTGTACTGGCATTCTATTAATTTTGACTCCTTTAGTGATAAGCCATTCTTAAATGACTGCTGCTTTTTTTTCCAAGCCATTCTCTATTAAGTCAGCACATTATCAAGTGGCATTAGAAATCATTCCAAATTGCAAAATGCTCACCATAATTTCAGAGCTCCTGGCTTCTTAGACTGGGAGTGTGGTTTGACAGTGATATATGCTGAGAAGCCATCCCTTCCTTCTCACCCAGAGAAGGTCATTGTGATGCAGGATCTTGGAGAGGAAACTTTTTTTTTTCATTCGGAGAAGAGTGAAGAGGAAGAGCTGGATGGAGGTTCTAGGAGAGATTCAAATTAAAGAGGATCTGGAGAAAAAACCACTATCCCTTATAGAAAAAAATCAATTCTATAAATATATAGCTGAAGAGAATTCAGATGAATTTAATCTTCACTTCTTACCTGCTTTCCTGCTGAAAACTATTGCTTTACTAGTGTGGAAAGTACTCAAGCTGCTTTGATTCTTCTCCCTTTGCAGTCCTTGGATGTTGTGTTAATAATTATGATGGGAGCAGGAGCAGACAGCATATCACTTACCTAATGTGGTGTCTCATGGTCAATTTTTTTGCCACATGACTATCATATAGCTAAACCGAGTCTTGAATTCAGCCCCAATTGATGCCATCAATGGCCAGCCACTGGTGTAGCTCTCCTGGTTTAAAAACTGTAAGGAAGACAGGAAAGGCTGTTATTTCCATTTGAAGATCTTTATCCAATTTGAAATGGGCAAAGCAATGCTTTTGAATGGCTGTTCTTCAGGGGGTTGTACTGGAGTAGCTGCATTTGTGCTTAGCCGTTGATGGCTGGAATTGGCCAAATCCCAGGGCTGACCGTGGTACAGTGACTCCAGAAGCCCTCTTCAGCATTTTGTTTTGAACATGAAGATCATCAGGAAACTACTTATAGGGGAGAATCCCAGAGAATGTCAATATGTGACAGGCTTGACTGTCCTGGGTATAGCATTTCAATGCAGAGCAGTACAGGTTGGACCTTCCTTGTCTGGCACGCTTGGGAACTGAGCAGTCCCAAAATAGGGAATTTGCCAGAGCAGGGGAGGTCAATGCTCTCCTGCCAGCCATTAGCCCCACTCCTGGGCACCAATCCCAGCCACTGGGTTCCACTTCTGGCCCTGAGCAGGGCTCCCGGCCACCGGCCCAAGTTCCCAGCTGTGCACCTGAGCCTGGCCATTCCCTGTTCCCAGCTGCTGGGCTCTCTGGTCCAGCAATATCCATAGTCCTGCCAGGCCACAGATGTTGCCAGACCAGAGAGTCTCAGATTTTAGAGGTTCAACCTGTATTAAATAGGATAACACAAGAATTTCATTTTAGTGCACTACGTTTATTAAAAGTATGAGTAAGAGATCAACGTGAAATCCCCATACAACTACTGAACCTTCATAACATAGCTGTCATGTTTGAAAATTCTCCTGCTACCTATGCCTGGCCGCTTCAGGCATAGAATTTCTCTTGGATGAAACGGGCATAGAATATCTCTTGGATGAAACAGGCTTTATGGGATACATGCACAGCATTTCTACAGAAACACTCCAGGCTGGATACTTGTTTCTTGTGTGATCAGACTGTAGCCAGTCCAGCTTCAACAGCCTCTTAAAGCTGCACAGGGCATTTCATCCTCCTTTTGTTCTTACAGCTTATTGCTCCAGGGTAGAGCCATGAGAAACAGCAGCACTGTCATCTGATTTCAGCTCCCTGAAAAGTGGGGAACACACCGATGTCATCTGTTGGGACTGTATCCAGGCTCTCTGAATTGGTATTGCTCACCAACTGTACCGACTGGAGGCGGGGGGCAGCAAAGTGCCAAACCAAGGTTTTGCATATGTTCAAATTTCCTTTGGCCCGGGAGCTGGAGGCAGGGGATGGGCATAGTCAGACTACTTTTAAGCAGTGGTTCTGTTTGAAGTCAGTACAGCAGTTGCTGTGGCTGTCCAGGGCATTGTGCCAGGTGTGTAGTCATAATGTTACTGAAATTGGACCCAGCTGTGCAGCCATCCAGATGGAGGTACTGCCGGGCCAAACCGATGACCTGGCATATATGAAGTCTGTTCCTCTGAGACACAGTGCCCAGGAGCCAGCCAAGAACTTGAGTCCTGGCAGCCCCAGCTCATGCACTGTGTGGGTAAAAGACAGGGGAGACTCCTTAGCCCAGGGACACCCGGCATCTCTTTAGAAAGATGGAGGGAAAGGAACAAAGAGTGGAACAGGGCGCCTCCAGTGTGTGTGTGTGTGGGGGAGGGAATTGGCACAAACGCTGTTCACAGCTTATGCTGTGTGTTGGTCAAAGGGCGTTTCCTTCTATCCATCATATAAGCAACAGACACAGAGAGTCTTGATTCCTAGTTTTCAGAGCTGATCAGTTGAAGATCTTTTTTGATACAAACCAGGCATGAGACAAGCTCTTGATTTCATGCTGTCCACATCCTCAAGGCATAGTGCTCAGGGCTAGCTGTGGAAGACCTATTCTTCAGGTTACTGTCGGGGCTTGTAGTTATGTCTGTAAAGTTGGACTTCTTCCCTTTAGACTTCTCTTCAGCCATATATTTAAAAGACTCTTTCATTCTAAAAGAGAAACTATGTTTCTCCTGATCCTCTTTAATTTGAGTCTGCACTAGAATCTTCTGCCATCTGTTTCCCCAGTGAGGGGAAAAAACACTCCCCTCCAGGATTCTGTATCTTCTCTGGGTGAGGAAGGATGGATGGAAGCAATGTTCCCTCTACATTTCCAAACGGATTGATGGGAACAATAGACTGGGAGAAAGGCCTACTGGCAAGAGGGAAATTGAATGTAGCTCATTTTTCATCATGAAAAGGAATGACCCAGAGAGGGGAGCAGCTGCAGGTGTGCTCCCAAGGGAGAAATGACCAGGGAAATTTTTGTTTGTTTGAAGTTTCATTTACCATGGAAGGAATGGAATATGATTTAGCCAGGGGGCTAAAGGAACTTCTCTATCCACCTAAAAGGAAGTAAGGGGAAGGAGAAAATGAAACAGTGGCCTTATGTGACAATGAAAAGTGAAGCACCTTCAACTGGGTACAGAAAATAAGCCTTCGTGGTATAGCAACTGACTATGTGGTGAGTGCTGACCCTGCGAAGGTCAGGATTTCCATTGCCTTCAATGGAAACATTCCCTGGATGCTCCTTCCATTCAGAAGCAACATTCTTTTTCTTTGTATTCATTTACACACACACACACACCCCTACCTGTTAACATCAGATTTGTCATTGATTTACTGCATTCAGTATTGGTGCCTTCACTTGACAGAGAAACTCAGGCAGGACACTTAATGTTTTAAGACACAGCAGGTTATTTTTAGAATATATATTTTTTCTCTCCAAAATAGCTTTGAGAGAGAGTATATGGCATGTCAGGATGAAAGTGGGGGAAGGAGAGAAGGTAGAATTTTTAATATGTTCAATATTTTCTTTTGCTTTTAATTGCCATTTGGTTCAGACTTAACCTTAATTCTAATTTTTGGTTGTCCTTGGAATAGCCCATTTCCTAGCATGAACATTCTCTGTCTTCTCTTCTGTCTGAGAATCTATTCTAGTGCAGAATATGTTCTCCTTCCTAGACCAGCCTGGTATTTGGTTGCTGGTTGTCTTTGTTTTGTTTTTCAGATAAATGCAGAGCCAATGAAACTAAAGGACTAGCAGTAATAGCTAGAGCTACACATATATTATATAAACTTCCCTGTGAAGTTTTCCAAGTGTGACTCAACCCTGATCTGTAGCATTCACTATAATTCCACTGTGGGGTTCCTGAACTTTCTCTGCCAGTACATCTCAGCCCTCTGCTGTAAAACCCTGGGCAATCTTGCATCTTCACAGCAATCTTTCAATGCATTTCATACTTGACCTACAATAGCCCTGAGTATTTCCCCCACTGTTGTGGCCCCACTGAGTTAGACAAATGTTCATCAGTCTTGATCCTAAATACTCTGTTTATTCCAGTCCTCTGCCTCTCTATTTGTGCTGAATGTTATGCTAGGGAGAGATATTGGCAATAGGCAGTAATGTCAACCCTGTTTTTACTTCTTATTGACTGAAATTAGCTTTGATCCTTTTTTTAGAGGAAGACTGGTCCAGCCTTTTGGGCACTAGCTTAGAATTTGGAATACTTGGGTTCGAGTCAGACCTGCTTTGCCACAGACTTCCTATGTGGCCTTGGGCCAATCACTGAGCTTCTCTGGCCTTTAGTTTCTTATCTGTAAAATGGGGCTATCGGTATTTCACTACCTTACAGGCAGGGCTGGATTTTCAATTAGTCACAGTAGACACATGCTTTGGCGCAATGGTTGCCAAGTCATGGGATTTTCTAGTTGCCTTCTTGAAGCAAGGTTAGGAGGCAGAGCAGGCCACACTGAGCTGTCAGGCTTGCCTGGCCTCTGGCTTTTGACCAGAACACACAGTAAAAAAAGGACTGACCAGACTGCTAAAAGTCCAGTCAGCAAAGGCAGTCTCCCTGGTGCTATCCATCTTCCAGAAGGCTCTGGAATGTCCAACTCCTAGGCACAGGGGCAGGAGGATCCAACCTTAGAGCCCTCACTCCCTCCTGCACCCCATTCCTCTGCCCCAGCCCCGTGAAAGTGAGTGAGGGTGGAAGAGGATGGGGGGCAGGACCTTGGAAAAAGGGTGGGGCAAGGGTGTTCAGTTTTCTGTGGTTAGAATGTTCACTACATGAGGACCCCATGGCAAGGGGGCTCCCAACAGAGCCACATGAGGGGATGCTGAAGATGCTGTGCCTAGGGGCACACAAGGTCTAAATCCAGCCTGGCTCTCAGGCATATTGTAAGGATAAACTTCATGAAGTGATCAGATATTACGAGAAGGGGGGTGGAACTATATAATATAATGGCTTGATTCAAAGCCTACTGAAGTCCAGTAGTCTTTTGTGTGACTTCAGCAGATCTAGGATCAAGCACCTTGAGAAGAATGGTATATTAAAATATGTTATATATCCCATTTCAGGCCAAAATGATACTGTGCAAATGGCGATGGCCATTCTGAACTATATGTGATTAAATGTGGATGTGGTGCAGAAAATCTTCCTTTCTGTTATCTCTTCCATTTCCCCCCCCCCTCCCCCCTTTTTCCTTTCCTTGTTAGGGAGTGCTCAGTTGTAAGCGCAGAACTAAAATTTGCTTCTATCCAGCACTGGTTAGTTGACTGAAATAGAGCTGAATAGTGTTAGAAATGGAAAACGGACTGAGACACACCCTGGGAAGGGGACTTTTCTTTGCTCTGGACTGTGCCATTGTACCATCCAAAAGGTAAGCAGATGTGGGCTAAGTGGAACAAAAATAGCTGAAAACAACCTGGGTGGAGGGAAGTTGGCGAAGGTGGCTTGAAGGGTGTAACTTGGTTGCGACACAGCAAAGGAAAACTCAAGACTGAATGTCAAGAATAAATTCCAGATTGAAGTTGTGGAAATCCCCATTGCTTAAGTGATTTAATGATGATGGAACAAACTAGTGTCTGGATCGGTGGAGCCAGGAAACTGGTGTCTGGATGTGAAACTAAGAGAAGCAAGGTATGTCTGAGATGGTCAATAGAATTTCTTTAGTATGTGTGGTTAAGGGGGAGAAAAATTGTATGGCTTGTGCAGTTTGTTTAAATTTATTTTGTATGTTATTGTTACTGCATAAAGGGCAATACACACACTCACTCACTCTAGAGGATTTACCTGGTGTTGTCTTGTGAGTTCTTGTGAGAGCTCCGGGTAGGGAATAGGTTTGCAGCAGTCAGGGCAGGGGCCTGGGAGCTGCAGGGCAGGAGACTCAGGGCAGGGGTTGGGAGGTAGGAGGACTGTGGGCAGAAGGTGGGACTGCAGAAGTCAGGGCAGGGGTGAGAGGTGGGGGCTCAGGAAGGGGTCTGTGCAGGGATTAGGGCAGCAGGCTCAGGGCAAGCAGCTGGGAGGCTGGGGGGGGAGGGGTTTACCGGGCTGCCCGGGATGGCGAGGGTGGTGCTGCTTCAGCTGCAGCTTCTCCCGGGGGGCCAGGGTTGCACTACTTTGGAGGCTTCTCCTGGAGGAGGCTGCCAGTTTCTGCAGAGTGGGGCTACCCAGATCCGCGAGTGGCTCCTCACAATGGGAGGGCAGAGATGAGCTGTCCAACCCCAGGTGCCAGTTCCCTCTGGGGGGTGGACAGCAGCTGTGCTGCCTAGACCCCCTTCCCCCCCGAACCAGTGGCTCCCAGTGAAAGGGGGGCTGGCCAGCTTCCCTGGCTGGCCACCATGCCCAGCCCCACCCCACCCCAGCAGCATGCCCAGCCCTTCCCCCGCCCCTCCCAGTCCAGCTCCTCCCCATCTGGCCTCTACTCCCCCCTCCCCCTCCTCCAACCAGGACCAGGCTAGATGGACAGGGCTGGTTGTGGTAGAGCCAGTGGCTGGTGGGAAGGGACTTGGGTGCGGGGCACTTACCTGGTCCAATGGCTGGCAAGATGGCAAGACCCAGACCCAGCTGGCCACTGTCGTGCTGGTGCGGATGGCCCCAGTGGTCACTCTGTAGTTCTCCTCCAATCAGCCCCTTCCTTTTCTGTGTTATGGAAAACTATCAAATTCCGGGCACATCCAATTTTCCTGGCATAACCAAATCCTGACCTTGCTTTAAGTTAGGATAAGAAGGAAGCTGCTTAGCAAATTTGGTGATCCTAGCTCTTACTGTTTAGGAGGCGTTCCTGAACAAGTGGACTCATTGACAGTCAGTCAAACAGATGCACAATGCTAAACTATATAATTAATATTTTAACCTGTTGCACAAAGCAGTAAAGCAGTTGGAAAACCATCAGTTCTGGATTTCTCTTGCACTGTTTATCTGCCCATCAGGTCATGGTGTTAGGCTCGCATCTTTGTTCACTGTATATCCTTCTAACTCTGGGGGTAGTTGATATTTAATAAATGATAATGGGCATTATGACTTCTGCTGAATGTGTTTGTTTATGTGTCTATGTACATCCCAAATCCTTTGTAACAGGCTCATGTTACAAACAGCTTTTTATTTTGTTATTCAGTTGTGAAATCCTTCTGGAAGTATTTAGACGCACACAAAATACTACTGCTACTACAGAACTGAACGCAGCTGCCAATTTAGTAATCTTCTGCTTTCTCTAGTTATCTTTACATGTCTTCAAGACTGCTCCAAGACCTTGCAAATTCCCACTGCCTTTATTTCCATGAAAAACATTTTAATGCAAAACAGCATGCAACCAACAGAATGGCATTTTCCCCTGTGCATGTGGAATAGAGGGGGTTTTGTTTTTCCCTTGTTGCTTGCTTTTTTTATATAACCAGTCACAGCACCGATAAATAGAAATGCGGTACTTAAAATGCTGTCTTGCTACTCAGTGTCCTTCCTGTGTGTCATCGTCATTTATCTGGCTTAGCAAAATACACCACAAGGCACACATTCCAAATCAGAACACACTGAGATCCACTCAGATGGCATATATATAGTTATCTTTTAACATACTAGTGATTTAGTTCCCAAACACAGTAGTGGCGCAATTAAATGGTAGTATTGCAGTGGCTTACGGGCCTGCAGCCAGACCATGCTGGCCTGTGAATTCATCAGATCTTTCAAGCTTAAGCTGGGTTGGGTCTGATGAGTAGCTGTATAGAAAAACCTCCAAGCAACTCTCAGATACTGCAGGATGTGATGTTGCTGATTTAATATGTGTCACGTGTCCCTCAGTCAGTGTTGACACAGTGCTTCAGCTTTATATAGAGCAGTGTGGTGCTATTGGAGATGCTGTTTTTCTTAGGAAAAATTTCTCATTTTGGGGAGAGGGCCAAAAACACAGATTTGGTGATTCCAAAAGTACTTTTATCTATTCTGCTGAATTGCTCATTTGGCTTTTTAAAAGTTCCAACATAATTAAAATATATCATTTAATAAACATTGGGGGAAAAAAAGTAATTTCAAATTGAAAAACCAAAATGTTTGTAAGTTTCCTTTTTAAAATAATGAAGTGTTTTAAAGTGGTCAGTTTTGTTAAACAAAACATTTTGTGTGGTACAAAATGCAATATTTTTGACCTTTTGAATTGCTGGTTTTGGGTTGGTTTTTTTTAAATTGGTTTTGTTCCAACCCTGAAATGCATTAGTCTTTTGGCTTTTCAAAACTGCCAATGAACTGAAAAATCAACTCTTCACTCAGCCCTATTTCTGACACCAAAGGTTACCATATGCTTCCAATTAGAACAGATTTTATTTTATGTTAAGAAAAGCCAGACGCAAGACAGAACAAAAATTAAGTCTCCATGAGAAAAAGTATAGTGTGGCTCTCTTCAGTAACATGCTCTAAACATGTTGTCTACAAAATGGCATCACGTTCAGATGCTTTCAAAATATACAGGTGTAGGATGTAGAACACAAAGTGACAGCAGTTATATAGCCATAGCTAGCACACAGACCTCTCAAGAATTACCAGTAGCATGTTGCAATTTTTGAAGGGACAAGAGAAAGGATGTTAATCTTTGGGCCAAATTTCAGTCAGGTGATTCTGTTGTGTTTATAACAGGGTATTTACTTTTAAGGCCAGAGGAGGTAGTTTGGAAGGTCTATTGTCTCATTCCACAAGTCCAACAAAACAGCTGAAGGCCAGAAAAATGACTGAAGCAGTCATTGGGAGAGAGGAAGATGGTCCTGTGGAGCACTTGGTGTCTAAGAGAGTAAAGAGACAGGACAACCCAGACTATTGTTCCTTTAAAGGCCTGAGCCCACGGGCTTTGGAGAGTGGGAGGGGCAAGGCTCTCCTCTCTCTGAGTAAGTACCTGTGTGTTGGCTGATTAGACCCACCTGTGGAGAATCAAGAGCCTGAGTTGCTTGGGTGGGTAACCCAAAAGGAGGCTCCAAGCCCAGTTGAGGGGGAACTTCTGGGGAAGCTTATTTTGGGGGTGATAGGCAGCAGGATGAGGAGTCTGTGCAGTTTCCAAGAGAAGGGCTGTGGAAACCTGGAACTAGAGGCTCCAGGAGGGTGCTCTGGAGCAGCACCCATGCACAGTGTCTTTGTGAATGAATTACATCTGTTTTACTTAGCTGCTGTTTGAATGATACCGTATTCTTCATTTGTCTTAAACTACTGTGTAGTCATGGGCAGCAGCTGTAAGAGACATGGGAAGGCAATGACTTCCCAACCTGCCTGGTTGGCCCTGCCCATACTTTGCTGTCAGCCCTCCTCATGCTCCTGAGGTAGAGGAGAAAGGTGGGGGTGGGGGGGTTGCCCATCTGCCTGCCCACCATCCCCATGCTCTAGGAGGCCAGGGCCTGCCCTCCCTGCTTCCCATGTTCGGGGAGGAGCAGGGCAGGAAAGGTCAGGGCTGCAGCCCACCGATTCGGGGGGGCCTGCTCCTACAGTGACAGAGCACTTTGCTCCCACAGGGGCAGCAACAGCAGGGCCTCAGGTGGAAGGGGCAGGGCTGAAGACTTGTCTCCTCCAGCCCTAGGTTCACCCACTGCCCATGTGTGCAGTGTTACTTTGCTCTGCTGAAACAACTTCACAAAGGCAGCAGAAGTGATTCATTCAGTGGAGTGCGTATTTGAACAGCAACTGATGGATATTTTTGTGCTGTAGGTGGAAATATATCCCCTTTGAGTGGGCTTTAGGCTGTTTCCTAGAATCCCAAAGAACTGCTTCAGGACTTGCTCCTGCTGAATTTCTAATCTGATCCACTGCTTCTCATCAGAGCCACAAGCTTTGCTTTCCGTGTACTGCAAACCATGACCAAAAAAAAAGTGCCAGTTAGAGGCGTGCAGCTCTGTAGATTAACTGCATATTGAGGTTCAGGGAAGAGGGACACAGGACAGAGCTGGTCAGTCCACTATCCTTATGGATGCTGCAGAGATGTTCAGCATTCTGGCTGGACTACAGCCTATCTAGACTTCAGACCTCTCCTTTTCCAGAACGTGACTAGGAGTGTTAATGATCATGAAGCAGTCAAGGGCTATGTCCTATGTCTCATTCAAAGGACAACCCCTCAGAGAGAAGAATGCTAACTGCAGAACTGCCATGATCACTCCCTAGAAAACTTTGTTTTCACCAAGATATCTCCTGTCTACCTACTGAGCAGGCCTGACCCAGTAAGTGTCTGGAACCTGGTAAGATTACAGTTCAGTGACTCTGCCACTAGTGCTTCCTTTCTCCCACATATTTCTCAAACTGGTTCCCATGGTGACACTTAACATATGATTTCCATTAGCTTTTTCCATTGTCTTCTCCCATGGTCTGTGTCTCTCTACAACAAATGATTCAAAGTCTGATATCTTGTTTTATAGTGTCCAACTCCGAATTTAAATGCAGGGGTAAGCTAATTTGTTTGGATGGTGCACAAATACATTTTGCAGCCTGGTTTGATTGGCTTTATCTTGTGGTTGTACAATCACCTTTTAACATCATGAGAGACGGATGGGGCGAGGTTATGCCTGTGGACATAATGTATCCGCTATGCCTGAAGGCCAAGTCAGGATTGTCACTGGTTATCATCTCTGCTGTCTTTACTTCATCTCATTTGTAGTGTTCAAGGGAGGTTGGCCTTGGGGCTGACACACTGAATTGCCACTCAGGATAACTCTGTTCTGTTCCCAACACTGCAGCACGTGTCCTGGGCAGCCCTGAGGAAGTTACTTTGATCTGTCTGTGCCTCTGTTCCCCATCTACAACGGAGATGACACTGTTCTTCTGCCCTTCATATGTCTTACCCTTGTAGACTGGACAAACACAGGAATCATTCCCTGTCCCCAGGAGCTCACAGTGCTCCAAGCACAATAGGCACTGATCCTTAGTGGGGGCCTCTGTGAGCCCCTCTATAGCAGGTGTAACCATTGTTCCAGGTGTTTAACGACAACAGAAAGGGGCTGGGGTCAGCACATCTAGGGTCCCTCTTGGCAAATAACTAAATTACCTTGCGCCCCCTCCCAGAAACCTGGCTTAATGAAGAGTGCCCTTCCTCGGTACCCTTATCAGGAAAAACTTCTCCACTCGCAAGCATATCAAGAAAGTGCATGAACAAATGAATCCTCCTTAGGAGAAAGGGAACACAGTCATAAGCTTAGGAAAACACAGCAACAGAATATACATGCAAATAAAGAGTAGAATGTCCTGTCTCTGTTTTCGTCTGCCTGCTCCCACCTTCACATCATTTCGGTTGCAATCTAATTCCCTTCCCTCCTGCCAGTGAGGTGATAGTCTTCTGTCTGCACTGCCTCGCCCATCCACAAACCCCATCCATCATTAAATCAGCAAGTGACCGTCCTTCAGTGTCACTTTGCAGGAACTTTTTCCTTCAGTCTGGTGCAATGCTCACTACCGGTTCTAGCACTGCCGGCTTGATCCAAACCCCGGTGGAATCAGTGGGCTCCAATGACTTCACTGGGCTTTGGATCTGGTCCCACGTCCATAACATTAATACAAGAATCATTTACGCCAGTAGGAATTGTACACACTGTAATATTTAGCAAATGATCAGCCAGCCATCTTTCAGGCAAAATTCTTGTACACACCTTGCCACTAGGTGGCAATGCAGCGCAACCCCACATCATGACGAGAACAAATATTCATTGTCTAGTCTACATAGCAGAGGAAAATATGGCAATTTGAGAGTTGTATAAATATTTCAACTACACAATGAAAACTTTGTTAGGAGCAGGTAAACTCATTTAAAAGCCTAGCTGACATAATCAATCATTTTTGTTCATTTAATTTGCAGGAAGATGCCCATGTAAAACTCTCTGAAAATGTCAGAGAATGTATACATTAGCTATGCCCCCAAATCCTTATTTTTGCACGATGCTTTTTACAGAATACTCATTTGTTCCTTACAGGCTCCCATTTTCTTATGGCTCATTTTTCCATTTGACTGGACTTTGCTTAAGATGGAGCATTTTGTTTGAATCTTATGATGAAGGGCTGTTCCTTACATAGACACAATAAAAAATGTAAGATGATGGAACTCAAAGTATAAAAGTACCCAGCAGAAGGTGGGGAAATACCTTTTTTTTAAAAAATAACTAAAGATCATTAAAATGTAAATGATGTACAGTTTAGGGGGCTGTCTGTTTCAGTTTCACTTGGTGAATGTTCCTAAATTATTAATGCACCAAAAGCTCCACTAGAAACTATTCAAATATTTATTCAAACCATCTAAACTGTCTGGAAAGACAATGAAGGAAGATTTTTCCTCTTAGTCTAGTTTCTGTGAGTGACTGGTGGTCATGTGTGTGTTTGATTCAGATTAAATGGCTCAACTCATTTTTATTGTGTCACTTTTTTATTTCATTGGGCTTACATCAGGACTAGATGTTATGTAACATGTTGCATGCTGAAAGCAACTCCGAAAGCAATCAACAAGGTGTGTGTCTTTTCTGGAAGGCAGAGAAGACATATTGCTCTTATTTAATATATTTTGGCAAAAAGCAAGAGCATCTGCATATCTAACATTCTGTTTGTCAACAAATAAATATCCTCCTTTTATGTTTCCAGGCACTGATTCTCATTCTTTAGTGTACGCTTGATAGTCATTTAGCAGGTCTCCTATGCAGTATTCCATCATTTTTATCACTGTTAGAATATTACAAACATTTTCTCAAACAAAAGCTGCTATAGAATCCTGCTGTCAAAACAAATGCTAACAACCCTTATGGGGAGACTGCAAACAAAATGCATTTGCACTATCTCCTCTGTTTCACAGTTACATGTGTGCGTGTATTCATTTCCCAGAAGGAGGCTGTGGACTTGCCTAACCTCAAGCTACTATCAGAATCCTCTGGTGGAAGCTCACAATGCCACTCCAGTCACACATGGATATCTTTTACTGCAGCAGAGATCCCAAAGGGACAACCATTTCAGGGCTGCTCCCACAATCCAGCAGTGAGAGGCCTCCTCTTGATGGATTTGCCAGTGCTGGTCAGGTTCCACTTCCTCTGTTTACTTTCTAAAGCTTTTTGTTAAGGATACAGATATTAGCTGTGGTGCCTTCATCATGCCTTATTCCCAGGATGGAGATTTACATTCCCCAGGCTGAATTGTCCGATCTGTTAAGGCCATTTTGTGCAATCTTAGCCATGTGAAATAGCCTTAAGGTTGCTTAACCAGCTAATGAGGAAAATGACTCGTTAAGTAAAGAATATGGAAGAAGTTTGTAGTGGATTTTGAACTTTTTTCCCACATAAATACTGGCATATGATGTTAAATATCATTAAAAACTAGAGCTGGGTATTAGCTACAAAAGGATCCTGATTTTCAGAGTGTTTTCCAGAGCTATTCTGGTTTTGGTTCAGCTTGTCCTAAAGACATGGTCCAGTTGTGAAATTTGAAACCATATCTAGTTTCAAACTTTTCCATAGTTTGAACCCATCCCTAATAATGCTGCTTAAGATCAACGGGAAACAGGAAGAGAGACTGATTAGTCAGGCATCTTTATTCAACTGCTTTTTTATCAACCTTATCACTAGATGGCCATATAGTACTATCATCATGCTTCCTAAATGCTGAAGCTTGTACAATCAACTAAAACTTGCAGTGTCCAAAAGCAAGTGCATGCTTTCTCTAAAATTGGTTCATTTTAGCACCATGGGCTTCTCTGGAGTAATATCAGGGATTAAATTGGCTCTTAATATTTACATAATTGATTTGTTCTTATTCTCATTCTCCAAATTCAGGGATTCAGCCTTTTTTATCGTATTTCTTCCTGCTGCTCCATTACAAGACTATTAAGAGATTGTATAAGAAGTCTTGCCTTTCATGCTACAAGAAAGCATCTGTCATATCATACCATTTTAAAAAGAATGTAGCCATAGCAAAATTAATGATGATCAAAACTCAAGAGGCTCAGAAGTTTTCCAACTGAATAAATATCTACATTATTCAGATTGTTTTCTCTAAAGCTTATCTGATTTGATATAGTTTAGAAATGAGACTGGAAAAAATTCTTGGGAATTGATTTAACTTCCAGTTATAACTCTCTATATTTCAGATTACACTCTTCAACTGTTGTTTTGGTAGGGCCATTCTTATTAATACTGAGCTCTTCTACAGCTCTTTTCTATTGTAAATCTCAAAGTATTTTAAAAAAAGGAGGATAATTGATCATTCCCAGAACCAGAAGTAGAATCCTATTTTTTTTTTCAATTCCTAGATGAGTTTCCAAGCCTTCAAGAGCAAGGCTATGACCACATTTGCACTTGAACAACAAAACTTTTGTCGTTCACAGGTGCTTAATCCTTACACATGAATCACAAAATTTTTCAGGGGCAAATGAAAGTGTGACTGTAGCTTTGTTGGCAGGAGCACTCTGCTGTTGACAAAGCAATACATATCGACATATTTTATTAAATGTTGACAAATAGCTTTCACACAAGCTGACTTTTAGCAACAGGGCTGTGCTGACACGCTGCATAAGGTAGCTGTAACCTGAGGCCAAGGACAGCCAAATAATAATAATAATCCCATCTCTTGAGAAAAGGGTGAAGTTCACACACTAAATAATTGTATGCCCCATGATGAAAAAAGCAGCACTAGTCATTTCCTAAGTAAGGTGACCATTCTTATGGCTTCACAAGCCAGAAAACCTGTGCATCCAATTGCAATGTGACTTCCAGCACTGCCAGCTGGGGAAAACAACCAGCTTGTGGTTGAATTTTCTATTCAATATGTAAGGTGCCACACAAGGAAGAGGATTTTTCCTAGGGCAATCATTAACAGGCAACAGAAAAAGAACATAGGGAAAACTGTAACCCTGTTCAATAGCTGAAATCTTGGTTTGAATCTGTTGAAACATTGCTTGGGCTTGCCTTTCCACCTGCACAGATAATATGCCACAAAATCAACCTTAGGATTTTGTAGTTTGCATGTAAAATAGTCTATTTGGCTTTTAAGGTGATCTCCTAGAGGTGGTTCTACATGCTGGAAACTGGCCTCTATTACCTGAAGAATAGGCACAGCATGAGCTGAAGCAGCTAAAGCCACAATCTCTGTACCTGCCAAATGTGCCACAGTCTGGAGAAACCAAGTGTAGGAGTGAGAAGTAGCGAGATTTCCATGTCTGCTCTGTCCATTGCTTCCCTGCTAAGAGTGCTAAGAAGGATACATATTATAAATCTGTGTTCCTGGAGTCCTTTCTCAGGTAAAACTCCCACTGGTTCCAATGAGGGTGGGGGCGGGGGGACAAGGAAACCCCTCTGGTGTAAAACAATCATAGTGATTTCTATGCCCAGCTACTGCCACAAGGAGTGTGTCTGAGTGAAAGGGTAGAGGAGGGGAGGCAGTTTCATCTGGAGTTTTGCCTGTGTGAAGGCTGCAGGCATGGGTCATGCCCTCTATTCCAGTTTCCCTGTCTCGTGTATACAACATGCTCAGCACAGAACAGAGCATGTGCAAATCAAAGTAAGTTTTGTCCCCCACCCCAAGCGTTGACAATCAAAAAGATTTGATTGTGCATAGAATTAATTAGCTGTGGCCATCATGGGAAGAGTTGGGTGTTTTAGAAAGGGCTAGATTTCAGGACATGTGGTTGATAGGTAATGTAAGGCAGGGATGGGGAACCTAAGGCGCGGGTATCTGGGCCCGGATCTGGCCCCTGAGTCTCAGCCCCTTCCCCCCCACAGTATTGGGGAGCTCATGCTGGCATTCCAACTCCCTCCACCCCACCCCCGCTGTTCTCCTGCAGGGCTGGAGCACACAAAATCTACTAGCCTGGGCCCCCCTAGTCTCTGTGGTGTGAGGAGAATGTCTTTCTCCTTCTCAGTTGGGTGCCACATCAGTGAGGGCTTTTTTGCTTCTCACTTGTTTTCAGTGGGTCAGCGGCCCCCCAACCCAAAAAAGGTTCCCCACCTCTGATGTAAGGGGTGATGAATAGCATGACAAATGTTGTTAAGGCCCTTTGACAGATAGGATGAGAAATCCAGTGCTGTCCTTATGGGAGAGACAATGAAGGCATCCACATAGGGTGCAGTTGGGCTGATTGATGGATGAGGACCACCACTTTCACTGCCACATTTTGGAGGATACGGAAGGGAGCAAAGTAGGTGCCAGACCAAAGAAGGGCATAGTAACCAAGAAAGGAAACAACAAGAGCCTGAGCAAGTCTTTTAGCCATTAGAAGCAGCAGCAGCAAGGAGAGCTGGACAAAATGTCCAGATAATTAGATGGGTGCTTTAGACAAGGACGTTTCAGAGGGGTAGTCATGTTACTCTGTAACTTTAAAAAATGAGTAGTCCTGTAGCACCTTAGAGACTAACAAAAATATATATAAATAGTATCATGAGCATTCTTGGGCAAAACCCATTTCCTCGGCTCATCTCTCATCAGAGAGAGTGAGTGAGTGTGTGTGTGTGTGTGTGTGTGTATATATATATAAAAGTCTTTAAGGTGCTACAGGACTATTTGTTTATTAGATAGGGAAGAGTATTAAATAAGTAGCTTAAAATCATTAATTTTTTGTAATTAATTAAGATTTATTTTTATTTACCTCCTGGCTTCTGAGCCATTAGCTTGAACTTGAGTCATATTTTCAAGCATTTCTCTACAAACAGAAACTAGAACAACACATTTTTAATGGGAAGGTAAGATTATCAGGCAATTTCCCAGGAGCTGGGACTTTAAGAAAAACACTGAATATCACAAGACTCACAATAAAACAGCTGGCCTATCCAGTACGCATAAAAATAAGCTCAGCAAGTCGGGGTTTTTTCCAGACCTGAAAGGCATTAAAGAAGTTTGGTCCCTCTTGACCCGGTGTGGGTTGGAAATTGTGTCTTAAAGATAAATGTTTCCTTTTTTAAATGTTAGTCTTATTTGTATGAGAATAGAATTGAGGGTATGTCTACACAGCCTGCAGTGACCCTCCCAGCCTGGGTCAACTGATCTGAGCTAATGGAGCTCAGGTTGAGACGCTGTATAGACGGCACTTAAAATGTGTGGCTTGGACTCAGAAGCTTTCTTGCAGAACACTGGTGCGAGCCCTGTTGACCCAGGCTGGGAGGCTTGCTAGACACATCCTTGTAGACCACAACTGAGTCGGGAACCCTACTATTCTATGTGTAGTGCAAACATCTACTATGTTCCTTCTCCAAACTGCTTACTGGCTAGATAGACAAGACAGGCAAAGAGCAGGGATAAAGGAAGTGGTGGTGTTCCTTGTTTACCGAGAAGGAAACTAAAGCACAGATTCTGATCTAAAGTCTGTTGAAGCATATGGAAATCTTTCTATTCGCTTCAGTAGCTTTGGATCAGGCCCTTGATGACTTGTTTGGGGCTAAGAGGAATGTAATCTAAGAGCTGAACTCAGATCTATTTATTTCCAGCGTCTCAACCACAAAACCATCCTTCTGTCTCATTCTCCTCAGTGTCCCCTATGTGTTTGCTGAATTAAAGGGAGGGGGATGTTTCTGAAAAACCTTTGAACATGCCTTTTAATAATTGGTGTCAGTGTGCGAGGGTTTCATTAGCTACAGTGGTATTGTAAGCACAGACCCTTAGGGATTTTGGAAACATTTCCTTGAATACTGCAGAAATTTGCAAGTGGAACAATCCATACACATTTGATCAATGTAATTAAAAACACCTTATTTCATTCTTGGAAACACACAGCCGGAGAACTCGCATATTTAAAACATTGCTCTTTTCTGCTTCAGGCTTCAAGTGAACCATGTGGATCAAGTTCATGAACACGTGTGAAAAGTGCAAACCATAGCGCTCCCCTCTTCCCTCCTCCCCCCAGCTGGAACCAATGTAGTGACTGTAAATAAATCCAGATGATAGTTTAAAAGACAGCAGCTACAGCTGGAGGCTCCTTTCTGTGGGTCGGTGGGGAGGGATGGCCAAGAACAAGTCTATTCAATCCACATGCAAGTTCTGTGGTGATAAGGATCAGAGGCTGGAAAAGTTCATTGAGGCGGTGAGTCACTTTTCAAAGGCTGGTGGGCCTTACTGACTTACCTTGGAATGAAGCACTGATATTAACTATTGACTTTTCAAAGTGCCTTTTACCAGTTCAGTTGTAGCATGTACTACATTATACTCTTATAGCCAAGATTTTTCCAAAGTAACCAGTTATTTGGGGTGCCCAGATTTTCAAAAGATGGGTGCTCAACTCTTTCTGTTTAAAGTTGGCCCCTCCAAATCTTTAGTCATTCTGGAAAATCTTGGCCTGCAATATAGTTAGGGCTGAACTCCTAATAGGAATATTTACCATTGACTTTTATGGAAGTAGGATTAGGCCTGTAACATCATGGTTAGCCCACAGAAAACCTCCTGTACCTATTTTGTGAAATATTTTATAATATTCTCGGTGTGAGTAAATATTCTATTGTCAAGTGTCAAGTTGGCTATGTGCATACTTTGGGTGCTCTTGGCTCCTCAAGGCCTCAGGTGTCTGTTTTTTTAATAGAACGCCTGGTTAAAAAAGTGATCCTGGTGGCTCCAGTCACCAGCACTGACCAGGCTAATAAAAGTCTGGTTGCAGTGCAGTGGAATTAGTGACGAATTCCTGCCTGCACTGTCTCCGCACTGCTCTCGGAAGCCGCCGGCATGTCTCTGTGCTAGGTGGACAGGCAATAAGGAAAGCTCTGTGTGCTGCCTCTGCTCCCAGTGCTGTCTCTGCAGCTTCCACTGGTCAGAAACCACTGTGGGGCGATGCTCTGTGCACTGCCCATGCCCACAGGCCCCAGCTAGGCATCCCAGGGACATGCTGGTGACTTCTGAAAGCTGCACAGAGCCAGGGCAGAGAAGCCTACCTTAATCTTGCCACACAGCTGACTGGGAGCCACCTGAGAGCTCTGCCCAGTTGGACCTGCAGCTGCTACCCACACTCCAACTCCCTGCCCCAGTCCTGAACTCCTGCCTGCACCTCAAACCCCTCACCCCCAGCCTCACTTGTGATCCCCCACTCCCTCCTGCACCCAACTCCATGCCCAGGTTGGACCTTGAGCTCCTCATTTCTTCTTCTCTCCTGGAGTCTGCATCCCAGCTAGAGCCCTCATCTGCTCCTGGACCCCAGCCTCCTGCCTCAGCCCAGTGAAAGTGAGTGAGGGTGAGGGAGTGCAAGCGACGGTGGGAGGGAGGGATCCAGTGAATTGGGGATAGGGCCTTTAGGAAGGTGCAGGGCAGGGGTGAGGCTTTGGGGAATTTAGTTTTGTGCAGTTAGAAAGTTGGCAACCCTAGCTGTGTCTGAGCCTGAAAGTGCTTGAGCCAATATTTGACTCTTTTCAATCTCGTGTGCTCTAGCCCCAAACCGCCATGTTATACAAAAACAAACAAAATCTGTGGCTGAACTCTTTTTCTTGATTTTCCCAATTACCCCTCCAGTCACCATCCTCCCCCACCCAAAAAGCCCCTCAGCTCCCACCCTGCTTATTCAAAGGGCACAAAAACATAATAAGCAAATGACTTTCACAGCATTTAACTTTTAAAACTATTATCAGTTTCCTAACAATTAATATTTCTGTTCTTCTTCCTTGCGAAATCTTCAGAAAAACAAGGACAAAATGGAAGGGTAGTTAACAGATGCACTGACACATACAGAGAAACTCCAGCAGCAACCCTTGGTGCACATGCGTATGTACTAACACAAAGTGGCCATACCACCTTGTACATACTTTGTGAGTTGCCATTTCTGTCTAGGCATTAGTTGGGCAGCATTTTCTTGCACTCCTGAGCTCTAAAAAGGCTCATTAGTTAACAGATACACAGCAATCTGCAACATCAGGAGAAATGAATGAAAACAAGAAAATGAAGGTGCTTATGTCCTCAAGCTCTAGTCCCCAAAGGCAACAATACTGAGCACAATATAATCCAAGCTAGAGCTGGGCAGAAAATTTTCATCTAAAGAGTTTTTCCTATTGAAAAATGTTTTTGACAAAACTGAAGGGTTTGAGTGGTGGTGGTGGTTTTTTTGGGGCGGGGAGGAGGGAAATCTTGATTTGAACAGCATTTAGCTAAACCCATCCAAATTGTGGTGATATTTTTTTTATAAAAGCATCCATGTCCTCTTTCAAAGTTATCAGAACAAAAGTTTAGAAGTGTTTGTTTTGGGTCAATCAAAATGTTTATATTAAAAATATAGTTTAAAAGAAACTTCAAAGGCAGGTCATTCTGAAACAAAGGCTTGGGGGGAGAAATAATGACGTTTCATAAAGAAAACTGTTAGATTTTGCAAAACTTTTTGGGCCAGATTCTCAGCTCATGAGTGTCAGCAGAGCTAAGGAGTTTAGGGAGCTAAACCAGCTTTTCACAGCAAAGAACCTGACTCTCTAAGGCCACAATAATGGTAGGTCCAGGCCCACCTGCCAAAGTCCTAGAAACTTAGAAATCTGGTGACACTTTGAGCCACTGTCTCCCTATCATCCAGCCTGTGGGAAGTGAATACAGTGTGCATAAGACTGGGATCATGAGAAGAGAGGCCAGATTCAAAGATACCCATTGACTTCACTCGGCCTTAGTGAGTTTGTGAGAGTAATAAAGATAAGTATTGATTTGTGGGGGAGGGATGATGCATAGGCAAATGCATGAGTTAACAGAAGGCTCAAGGGAAGAGGAGGAAAAGAGGGTGAACTAGATACTAGACGAAAGACCATCAGGAGATGTCCAAATGGAAATTAAGAAAAGTTCTGGAATAGAGAAATATACACACATAGCAGGAAATGAGACAGAGGTTGAGTATGTTGGCATCAGGGATGGGCGGGGGAGGAGCTGGTTGAGAGTGTAGAATTGGGTATTAGAATAAGAGACCTATGGGTATGGTTTGTGTGTATGTGCGTGGAAGAGTGGCAGCATGTGTGTGGACAGTCTCACACAATGATACCTAAACATGTTAAAAATGCTAGATAAAATTTCTCTAGGATGGTCAAAATAAATCAATCACCATGAGCATTCAATCTTTAATTTTAATTTGAGATTTCCCATCATGGTGCCAATTTGAATAGGGCGAGCCTCTCTAGTCCAGAACTCTCTGGTCCAGAAACATCCATGATCTGACATGATTTTATTTAGCTGGCTGTCCACTTATAATGGGTGTGGCCAAGTTTCCCGCAGTCCCATAAAGTTTGTTTGTAGCCACCAGTCCTGGCTCTCGTTGCTCTGTGTTGTTTAGCTCTAATTTACACCTACATGTTCTCTAACAGCCCAGTAAGCAGTGGAAGTGTTGGTAAGACTGCTAGACAATACTGACCTCCCATGGTCTGGAAAATTCTCCAGCTCAAAACTGGTCAGGTTCCGAGGGCGCTGGACTAGAGAGATTCAACCTATATCAGTTGTGATGATATTTTGTGATGTGGGCATTAGTACCTTTGGAATTGATAACTGACTCTCTTCATGATGGTCACCCCCCATCCTCCTTTAATAGCATCCTAGGCCATATTTGATCCTAAAGGTAAAAATGTTGTGCCCTCTTACTAAATCTTTCTATTCCTCTATCCCTAGTTCTCCCATCCTGATGCTAATTATTTTCAGGGGATCCTGGGAACACCCAGCATATCTTTGTGTACAAATGTCAGAATTCATAAGGGTATTTAATTGGTTTCTTTTCCAGAAAAATATCCTGTAGAGATCTCGCCTATTTTGTCCATCTATAACTACTTTTTGTACCACTGACATTTCTTCTGATAGCTTCCCTTTTGGGCTTATTAACTTTTAAAATGTGCATGTACTAAGTATACCTCTACAGAACTATTGTCTTTAAATAAATGTGCTTGATATTGGTTGGAAACTTCATGTCTACGGTAATATTGGAATAAAGTGAAAGGAAATAAAAGGCAGCCCATGGCAATTTTTTTTCTTAAAGAAACTCATATATATGTTAATATTTATGGAGCGTATTCACCCCGGGTTTGCTCTTTTCAGTTTATGCAGGCATAGCTACTCTGTGCTTCTGGGCCAATATTAAGCATATTAATGGCATGGTAAAAATACGCTCATCCACTATTTCTAATGACATCTGGTGATAATGATGGACCCCGAGTCTATTCAGGATGGATGGAATAGATCAGATAAGAGATTATATAAATTTCTGTCCAAAACTTGAACTTAATCCAAGTTAAACGTTTATTGAAGAGTTACCTTTATTTAGGGGAGGAAGTGTGTATACACATATGTACATTGGCACTTCTGGGTTCTAGCTCTTTCAAACCATATGTGGAAGTTTTCAGGTTTCCTAACATGATCATGTGTGGAGTTGAAGATCTGTGTTGATGACTTACTCTGACAGCCAGACCACATGGGGTCACATTCTCTCTGGCTCAGAACTAGAGCCTCATGAGTGTCTTTTTAAAGCCGTAAAGAATACAGGCAGCCCCCCCAAAAATCCCTGTGAACAAATAGGTCAGGGAAGAACCCTGAGAGCTAATATTTTGCTTGTAAGCATAGTCCTGTCTTAGAGCTTTGATACTTGGTTTAAGAATAAAGGCAGATCTCAGGAAGGGGGATAAGTTTGGACAGTAAACTTTGCATGTGCATATATTCATGCATGTATTATTAGGAGTAGGATGACAAAACTTTGTAAGATTTTTACAAAGCAGTTTTGTAGATAAACTTCTGAGAATCTGAGAGAAGGATACAGGCTTTGGGTAAAGCACAAAGATGGCAGGCAATCACAAGATTTGTTGTATCCCTGTCTCTACCAGGGCAAGTCACTTAAGCTCCCTGTGCCCCTGTTTTCCTACCATTATATAGATAATGATGCTACTGGTCTACTTCACAGGAAATTATGAGGCCTCCTTAATTTATCTACCTAACATGCTTTGGAATTCTTGAATGGATACTACCACCGAAGTTCAAAGTAAACGTTCTGAGGTTTTATCTGATACGCTCTACACAGTTGGAGTAATGCAGAGCAACCAAACTTAAGTGACATCAAGAGAGGTCCTTAATGCCTTTGAAAACCAGGCTGAAGATATTATGCAGCACACTGGTTAAGTATGTTTGCTCATGTCACCCTGTAAATGACTGGACCAGACAGGGGATATATGGCAGATAACAGTACCAGATAAAAACAACAAATGGTCTGGTAGCGCTTTATAGACTAACGAAACATGTAGATGGTATCATGAGCTTTCATAAAGCTCATGATACCATCTACATGTTTCGTTAGTCTATAAAGCGCTACCAGACCATTTGTTGTTTTTTTCTGTAACAGACTAACTCGGCTACCCCCTGAAGATCCAGTACCAGATAAGTTACTCTTAGTTCATGTGGTAGAGGCCCATGCTTTTGAGTCTGAATATCCAGAGTTCTATATCATCATTGATAAGCTTAGTGCATAATGTTGCATTGGTACCAGAATATAAAATATTTCAGAACTTAGAGGTGAACATGGAACCTTTTTGCTTTAAAATATATCTTGGGTAATGTGTTTATCTCTTCTCTAATTTCTTAAGATTTCAAGATGAAATATGTACCATCCTATTCTTTTAATAACCACTTTACATTTGAAGCTTGTCATGTAGATAGAGCATGAAGCCAAAGCAAAGCAGTTGTTAGAAACTGTTTAAAATGATTTAGGGATAGCCATTTTTCATAGTTAACTGAAGCTAATTCTAAAACACCGAATGATCCAGAAGCTTTATTTCCACATTGAAATTAAAACTTGGACACCCTAAGTCTGATATTAATTTCAACTGCGTGCAACTGGTGTTAATATTAATATTTGCATTTTATTTGGATTTGATTTTTTTGTAAAAATATTTGTACAAAGAAAACTGTCATGCATTTAATGTTTCTGATTGTGTTTCTGGATGGATCGTCCGCATGCTTTTACTGTTAGTAAGTTATAATGCTTTTGTGGAAAATCCTAAGCTCCTTATTCAGGCAAAATTCCCCTTAAAATGAATGGGAGTTTAACCTGTACACAGGTTATGTCTCTTCTTTGTTTTTATTTGATTTTACTCTTAGTCATTCCATTTGAATGTATTTTAGGATGATCTTTATCAGAGTAATTTTGATTCTGGCAGAAGAGGTAGGTTGAAGTGATAGATAAAATACAACACTATTGACCAACCTGAATAGTCAGATCTGCCAATCAGCCACTAACTGAAAATATATAGCTAGCAGGGTATAGGTTAGTCAGGAGTTTGCCTTCCTTGCAGCTTGTCTACAGGGTATGTTACTGCACTCCAGCTTGGGTGTAAACTCTAGTGCACATCAGCATGTCACCCACTAAATGTCTGTGGAGGCTCCACTGGTGCACACAAAAAGTTCCCTAGTGCAGGATGAGACAGCCCCATTTCCAGTGCTGGATTTCTTTTAAAAAAAATTGCAGGAAGCAGCAGAAGCTTGTTCTAAATGTTGGTGTGGGGGGGTGAGGGCAGGAGAGACCCGATGTGCAGGGGCCCTGAGAGGAAGCAATGGGGTTGTGGTGAGAGCTGGGAGGAAGACAGGGATACTGGGAAAGGCCACAGGAAGCATGGGGCCTGACTCCACACAGAATCTATCCCATCCCTGCATCACTTCTATCTGTGCCTGGCAGGGAGCCTCTACTGTCTGGGCAGCCTTGCTACGCAGCTTCAGCTCCAAGCTTCCAGCAGCTCCAGCACCTGACCTGTCCCCCATTCCCCATGCACTGCTCTGCCACTGAGTGCCCCCAACAAGGCTCAATATCAGCATCAGCCAACTCAGAGGGCACTCTGCAGCCAAGGGAGGAAAAAGGCTGCTTGGCCTGCTCCTGGGTCCAGGCACTGGCACCAGGGCCCTGCTTATTCCCTGTGTGGAGGCTGGGAAGTGACTAGGATTAGTAGAAATACCAGAATAGCATTCTGGCTCCCCAAATGACTGAAGGAATGGCGTTCTGGCAGGACCCAAGCACTGCCCATTTCACACTGCAGTAAGTCAACCCATACTAGAAAACTTTTAGTGCGTGACAGCATGGCCCACATGAGCAGTTAGTGTGCGGCATGCTGGTGTGCACTAGAATTTCTATTTCCATTTCTGCTTGCTAACACATTGTGTAGACAAACCATAGGTGTGACCATAAGTTCCTGTTCCTAGATACATCAATGCTATTAGCAATAAAATTTAACACCCCTGCAAAGCGATAGTTCTAGCGTTGAAGCTTGGAGATCTACTAACAGAAGTTGGTATAAGGGATACAAACCAGTTTTACTGGTGTCAATGAATTAAGCATCAGAACTCCCAGTAGATTAGGAAAATGTTATTCCTAATTTATAGCTAAGGACCTGAGAGGTTATATGGCTCACCCAAGGTCACTCCGAAATTCTGGGATTGAACCCAGCTCTCTTGACATTGGTTTTCTGGTTCAAGGACAGGACCTTTCTTACCTAATGAACAGTCATATCCAAGTCTGTGGACTAGTAATAATACTAACGGTTAAAGTTTCAAAATCTGCATGCAACACAATTTCTGTCTCACGGTAGGATACTTCTGATATGTACCCATATAGGTACAGATTCACTTGTGCATCAAATCATGGTGATAGGCCAACATCCTTTCAAAATAATAATAAATGCTGCTTTTGTGAGTGCTGGTAGAAAGGGCCAGGCTGACAACCCTGAAGATTGAAGTTCCATTTTAACCACAGAGCCATTTGATAAGATTGCACTACTGATGACTTCTCCACAACACTTCACCCATCTGCCTTAAATCTAAATTGGAAAGGGATTACCTATGGGATAGAGGAGAGAAGATAGTTATCTCCATGTCCATTCAGTCATTGATGCTACTAAGATTGCTAACAAAGGGCTTGATTAATCCTGGGTGTAACCCCTCTGAAGTCAGTGGAGTTACCCCAGAGACGAATTTAGTCCAAGATGACACGTGTAAATCATGTAAATTGCTTCTGTAATATGGTCCTCTGTCCACTAGAATCAAGACTGACCTCAGTTCCCATAGGCCTCCATCCCAGGCAATTAGTAACACCACAAAGTGAGCGGTTGAATTTCAAGCCCTTTGCATCTTAATGGCTAGATAGTTACTGCCTGTAGTGGCATGTGTAATGGAAATAAAACACATACCAGGAGAGTTTCTAAAATAACACTGTTTTATTATAGATGTCCTTTTTTCAAAGAAAATAAGTCAGCTACGCCAAGCTGTCAAGGAGTATTCTTGAATTAAAGCCTTTATATCTTTACAAATGCTTTCCCCCCCTCCCCTCTTGAAAGTTATGTAAATAGTTCGAGCCATTAGAGAAAGAGAGAAGAAATAGAAAATCTATGCATACATAACCTTTAGGATCTTTCCCCCCCCCCCCCCCCTTGAAACCTAAGAATTGCAGCAATTTATTTTACAGGAAAAGTTATGAGTGTAGTTGATGGGGTAGTTATAATCTGAGCATGATTCTTGACTTTACTCCACCTGTTTTGTACAGCTCTAGTGACACATTGCAACTGGAAAGGTAGCTTATCTGGCCTTTGGAGGATTCCCCATATGGCATAGGAGTGGTGTAGCGCTTCTGTGCTTGCCCTGTTGTAGTGGGGTGCTTCCAAGAAGAGAGGGCATAGATTAGGTATCCTTATGCTCTGGTGCGTTAGTTGCTAGGGAAATAGACTGAATGGACGACGGACTAGGGGAAACACTAAGGTGTTTAGAGCCATTTCTGGCTCTCCATGCCCAGCATTCAGCTTTATTGAAACTATCTCAGCTACAGCTTTAAATCTAGCCTATATGCCTGAGCACATTTGAATAAAATCCCTTTTTATTCCATGGGGGTAAGATAATTCACCTTAATTATAAAGAAAACCGATTTGGGCCCTAGAATAGCATCATTGGCATCCATCTGCCTCCTTTAATTCTTATCGAATTTAGTGCTAACAATAGGTGTTGCCAGAGAAATAGCCCAGGAGAATGAATTCCAATTATCCCTGATATTTGGGAACAACCACATCTGGGTTGAAATCCAGGCTCCAATGAAGTCCATGGCAACCACGTTGAACGTAATGGTTTCAACTCACTTGTTGCTTACTTAGTATAAGGGTTGCAGAGAGCTTCACCAACCAATTTCATGAAGGCCATCAAATACACTTTTGATCAGCTCTGAATTCCTATAATTGCTAATGCTATCAGGCTTCAGGCCCCCAAACACATATTGGCTCTACTGGATACTTAGGTGTTTTGGTGAAATACCTGCAAATCACATCAGTAAAGTCCATTTGCTCTGGGCCAAATCCTGAATGGTTTATTCAGGCAAAATTCACTTTGAGTTTGCCTGAGGCCAGAACTAAGGACCTTATTTTTAAAGATATTTGGGTGCCTAATGCCCAGGCAAAGGCATCTAAATATCTTTAAAAGTCCATCTAAATAAAATCTAAATGAGGACTTGAGGATCCGGCCCCTTGTTAATTGAAAAACAGAGTATCAGAGGCCTCCAGAGGAAAATGAACATGCAAGAGGTCAGTACAAAGAGCACTGATTTTATCTTTATTTTTATATTCTTATAATCTACTTTGCGCAAGGGCCTTCATATTCTTGTATGTCAAAATGCATATAGTTATATATAATTTGGTACAATATATGTGCCAAATATATATGTACCCAAAGCCCCATATACAAATATCCCCAAATGTTGGGAAAGTTTATCTTGATACAGATCCAAATTTCATGTTTGCCTGTAATGATTGCAACAATCCCCTGGATATGACCGACCCAAGTTGGATAACGTTTGGATCCCTTACCAAATCTTGCAGTGTGAACATTTCTACTTCCTGTCAATTTGTGACTGCAATTAATCACAATCAATCACGATGAAATGACGAAGAAACTACTTTAGAAGGAAGTGCCATATAAAGGGGAGAAATGCCATTCAAAAAGAAAAATTGGCAGTAAGAATAGAAGTGAAGGCTTTAAATTACTCTGTTTCCTGCTGAAAGATCAGTAGATATGGGTTCATTTTGTATTTGGGCCTTTCAACACTGTTATTTTCTGGCTCATTTGAAAAATTGTAGGAATAGGAAACTTCTACAGAACAGCCAACAATACATTGCAACACCTTGAGAAGCAATAATTAGACTGTAGTCATACTGTGTTGCAATTGGCTTGACAATCAGCCCATTAAACAGAGGCAAAACAACAGCATTCTTAATTAAAAACAAAATGGAAAAAATACCCAAATCACAAAATAGCCCCTATTTTTCATCTGTCATTTGCAGTAATCTCCAACCCAATCTTCACAAATAAAGGTGCTAATTTTATTAGACAGTCTCCAGTCTATAACAAGTAAGCCATGTTAGCTCAGCATGATGTGTTCTTTACCAAGGGATTTCATTACCTCCTCATAAACAAATGTTAACAGGAAAGACACATTTTAAATGCACATTGTTGAAAAGTTGAGATCATAATTTAGTATTTCTTTAGTTGACAAAAGTAAATTTTGAAAATGTAGTCTGTCCTAAGAGCATTAGGACATCCCATGTTCTCTCTCACTGATCTTCAAATCAAATTTCCTCAGTGCACAAGTAAACTAATCTCATTCCGCATTCTACCTCCCCCGTTTCCAAATCTGCAGTCTTGGGATGTGTAAGATGTGTTCTTTCAGGCTCATATGACATTATTAAAGGTGATTGGAGAAATTTAGGTCCTGAATCTGACAACACTTTCTCATGCATATCAAGTTAATCACGTGCATGTTTGCAAGATGTAGTAAGTCTCAGAGGGGTAGCCCTGTTAGTCTGTAACTTTAAAAAAAAGCTTAAAAAATGAGTGGTCCGGTAGCACCGTAGGGTATGTCTACACTTGCAGCCTAATTTGAAATAGGGCTGCAAATATAGGCATTCGAAATTGCAAATCAAGCCCGGGATTTAAATATCCCGCGCTTGATTTGCATCTTCCCGGCTGGGTGCCATTTTTTTTTTTTCTTTGAAATTGACAAGCCGAATAACTGCCCGGCGTCTACATGCGGCAGTGAAGCGGCGTTCGAAATAAAGCCCTAGTTAAATACCTGTTAAACCTCATTGCAGGAGGAATAACAGGTATTTCAACTAGGCTTTATTTAACGCTCGTTTACACGCGCAGACGCGGGCAGTTATTCCGGGCTTGTCAATTTCAAAAAAAAAAAAAAAGGCTCCCGGTTGAAGATGCAAATCAAGCATGGGATATTTAAATCCCGGGCTTGATTTGCAATTTCGAATGCCTACATTTGCAGCCCTATTTCGAATTAGGCTGCAAGTGTAGACATACCCTTAGAGATTAACAAAAAATACAGGTAAGTATCATGAGCTTTCATGGGCACAACCCACTTCTTCAGATGACAAATATAAAGCAAGAGGCACAGAGGGTCAAGTATAAAGCAGAAAAAGAAGGGAGAGGGGAGGAGAAGGAAAAGAAACCCTGTCAATTAAAGTGTCTGTGCTAAATGAGGCTAATAGGGTGGGCTGTAAGTGCCTGATACTTAGCTTTTGATGTCATTTGGGCTTTGAACAGAATGGCCCATCCAAGAGATAGCTTGGTCCAGTCCCTGGCTAAATGTGTCAAAATTGCATATGAAGGCCAGTTCCGCAGTTTCTCTCTCTAGTTGGTTCCTGTATTCTGTAAGAGAATAGCAAGTGTTGATGCATGAGCCAGAATAGAACCTAGCTCACTCTCCCATAGCTGTGTTGTCCCTACATTGCTAACAGGGTACAAGGGTAAAAACTGATTGTTGTCACTGAAGTTAGCAATATGACTGATACCTTTTGGGAAGATGTATTGAATGAGAAGGTAACCATTTTTCTGGTACTCTTCTGACCAGAATCATGCTTTGAAGATTATATTGTAGTGTTGGCACCTGAAATATAGCATGTGTGAAAATGAGAACCAAAAAGGAGAAATTTGCTCCATGATCAACAGTCTAATTTCACTGTCCCAAACGCAATGAAGTTCAGAAAGTAAACTGAGAGCATATGGGTCTTTAAAGTACATTTGATTATGTATTCCTTCAATGATAGTCATCAGAGAGATTTGTTAGTGACATTGTTCAAAAGAGAGTGAGCTTGACAGTCTCTGTAAGTCATTCCAAAATTAAAAACTGATTAAGGACTCATGTCCTGCTCAAGAGGAAACAGAGGTCTTACATGATTCTGCTGCCCCTTATGTGGTCATTTACACCCGCACAAAGTGCCAACAAATCACATACCACCACTTATTTGCCCCATAATAGCATTCTCCATCCATTCTTCAATCCCTTTGCACGGGTGTGAATGACTGCACAAGATGCCAAGCAATGGAGAATAAAGCTCTGAGTACATGAATTGAAGAGGGGTATTCATGAAAGGAAATAGATGCTCATTCTCCTATTTGTAGATCCACTCAATTGCCTGTAGTTCTGCATGGTAGTCTTGATTCCATTCCTAGCTGCCTAAAAGGGTGTAATGTAACTGCTGAGAGAGAAGCATAATCTGAAAATTCTTAACTACCTCCTAATTTTAGCTCCCGTGTGTGTCTGTCTCCATCTCCTCCCTCAAGAAGGCCCCAGGAATACAGCCAATAGTGAGTAAAGCAGAGGGAAATCTAAGAGAGTCTGAAGCCACAGGGATGGAGGAAAGGAAAAATTTTCAAAATCAGATCAATACCATTAAAACTCACGTACCGAAAAATGTCTTCTCTGCTGGTTTAAACTAACCATGAACCCAAGCTATAACATTTAGATTTGTATTCTAAATGCTTGAAAGTTTGTGGGCTTTTGGCTTGTTCCATTGTATAAAAAGGAGCCATTTATATTATATCTGCATGTGAGTTTGGATTTTGAATTCTAACCCTATGCAAAATTTGAGTTTTAGACTGAGCCTATTTTTACTTTTAACTATCGTTCTGGATAAATCAGCAAAGTGAACCTCATCAAAAACTCATGACTAGCCATAAACAAATCTCTAGAATTTCACTAGTAGATTGTTTGTTTATCTTTGTTGGATTCCTCCCTGTCCACCCCCTCCCCCCCATACAAACATCTGTTCTCTGAGGTGAAAAAGCTGTTTATGCAATACTCCTTGCCCACTTTTGCAGATCTGAGACACCTGGAAATACAGCCATATTTAGGTCCTTCAGACCTGTCAAAATTCACCCATCTCTGGTCGAAATCTCTACCGGCATGCAATATTTCCCTAGATTAAATACATACCTAAGAATATAGGCACTAGTATTGAGCTGGAAAAATAATACAAGAAAGAATGGGTCATAATAAAAGCAATTAGGTGTAAATGTAGTGCTAGTGAAAGGTGCCAGATTAACAATTTTGAAGAGTAAATAAAGCAGTCTCTCAGGTGATTCAGTTCTTGGTGCCTCTGCTAAGGATATCACTTGTTGCTGGACTGAGACTCATAGGCCTCTGAGCAGCCACCAGAAGATAATGATTTTCAATTCTTATCAGTCTGGGCTGCATTGAAACCAGGAACTGAGAAGCTGTCTCATTACCAGACCCCTGAGTCTTCCAATTCTTTGGACAATCTGTCTCTGATGCTGGACAGAAATGGTGTGGGGCACACTGCCACTCTAAAACCATTTAAATCAAGTAGACCAGAATCTGCTCTATATACTCAAAAAGGATGAAGTGATTTTTTTTTTTAAATAAAACTTTGACCATTTTTTATTTTAATATGACCTGGCTGCATCCTTCCTTACCCCAAACTACCGGTAATCTCCTCTACAGCGGTTCTCTACTTTGTTACAATTCTTTTAGCTACTGATTTTGGTGAGCATCTTGTTAATTGCCTGCTTGACATGGGTGGTGGAGCTCCGTCTTCGAGTCTTGCCCTGGACCATCTTACGACGCCGTACCTCACGGCATAGCTCGTAGAAGGCCTCCATGATGTTGCCTTCACCTGTGCAAGCAGAGCACTCATAAAACGCGCATGCCAGTTCTGTGGCTAGCTTTTCTCCTTCCTCTGTGCTGACTTGCCTGGAGTGGTCCAGGTCTGCTTTGTTCCCCACTAGGATCAGAGTAACATTCTTGGGTTTTTTAACTTCATCCAGCAAGTTCTTAAGTGGCAGCACTTCCTCAAAGCTGCCCCTGTCGGTGATGTCATAGACTAGCACAAAGCCTTCACCCCATCGTACGTGTCCTTCCTTCTGAATAGCATCCTCCTGTTTGAAAAGGAGGACACCAGTTTAAGGAAAAGATTATACATTGGTTAAGTACAGTTTGGGAATCTAGTACCAGCCCTTCAGGTAGACATCCATCCACTAGGCTCACCTCTCAGTGACTAAGCAGCAAGCAAAGCCATTTACACATGGGCAAAGTAGATGTAAAACCACAACTCTCCTAATTTTATACCCACTCTGCAAAAGTGGAGATGACCGCACAGGTTGCAAGGCAGTGGAGAATCAGGCCCCGAGGAGCTGCAGCTGTGAACACAGTGATGTCGTGTGCCTGTGAAGAAGATTTTTGAGGAAAAGTCTGGTAGCTTTTGGCGGGTTTCTAGTGGTTTTCAGTGTGAACACCTGCTGGTGTTTTAGAGGGAAAGGTTGCTGTGGGGAGGCCAAATCTACAGGGTTTGTTTTCATGAGTATAGCTTACAAGTGGTACGTATGTCCTGGTTGCACAGGTGTATGATCAGCTAGCTGTGGGCAGTGGCTATTTGGTCCCTATATCCTGGTGTTGCAATGCCTTTCTAAGAAGTTAGCTCAGGGACACTTCCCAACTCTTGGGTGTCCACATGGGTCACTTAGCATGATACTGCTAGACTGTCTGTATCCGCTCTGGATAATGGTACCTGGCAAGAGTGATAACATACTAGGGAAATCTGGTCATGTGACTTGGGCCAAGCAGGTCACTGTTAGCATAGATGACTTTGCACTGGTTTCATGCAGAGCCTTCATCTTGCAGACTTATGTGGGAGGCTCTTCATGTGCAGAGACAGTTGGGGCATCTGATGAACTGCAATAACTTGGGGTACCTGCTGAAGTTTCTTATGCAGCCTTTGTTACAGTTAAGGCATATACAGTAAAGGGTTCTCCAGCTGGCCACCCACTTTTCCACATTACAAAGCTCAAAACATCGATTTGTGTGCAGCACTTGGGCCTGGCAGCCGCTGCTCAGGATAGCATGGGCTCTACTTGATTTAAGTCACTGGAAGTGTCATGCATCTGCTTATTCTCACCCCTGTTCTCCTGCTTATTCTTGTATGAGAACCGGATCCTCTCAACTCTTCTCACTCACCTGACCAGCTGTGTCTAGTATCTCCATGGAAACAACTTCATCATCGATAGTTGCCTGATGGCGATAGGTAGACTCTTCAAAATAATTTAAAAAAAAAACAGTTTTAGAAGAGTTTAAAATCTAAATGCAGATTGTTAGAGCAGAATCTTCTGTATGTTACCATTCTGTCAGACAATTTGAAGTACTCTATTGATGTGATGTAAAGCTCCCCCAGCATTCATGCATTGGAACTTTTTCATACCTAGGCTCAGCCTACTTCTTCTTCTTATAGCTAAGGCCTATCAGTTTCTTCCCATGTAACACCCCATAACTTTATTTTATACCTTACCTCAGAACCACTGTCCACAGACACCGCCTTTGTACTATGCACATGGGATCTCTGCAACCATAAAAGGTCTCAACAATTTAAAAAGCTAATCAACCCGTTGTTCCAGTAGTATTCACGGCGTCAGTCTTCCTTTTGGATAATAATATATACAACATCTGGGACATGTTGCCAAAGCCATTTCTGAGATGGAATGCTTTAAAAATAATAACTTTCAAAAAATGTAACTGGTTTCAGCGCCTATGGCTCTATTTACATCAGGGCTGAATTTGTTCCAAATTGTTTATCCAAACTGGAACATGGCACTGAAGCTAACACACTTATTCTTTTTTTTTAAATGGATTTTTTTCCCCTTCAGTTTGTTTTTTTTTTAAGAGGGAAAAGGGCTAAATCATGTTAAAATATCTTTCAAACAAACAGCATGAGTTCTTTTGAAAAGATTTTCTTATAATGCCAAACTAGCCAATAATACTGCAATCGGATACAGGCGTCTATATTGCAGTATATTTTACTGATGAAAAAAGTTCTCCATTAAAATAGTTGCTGCAATATATATTTTTGTTACCACTAGATAAAAAGGTAAAAGCACACACATGGTAAAAGATGGCATTGCAGCAGCCAAGAACTGGGTGCAAGATCTTATAATTAAAAGAAGAATCCTGGTTTAACTTAGGAGATATCTCAGAACTGTATTTAGCCTGTATTTATAACCTCTTCCTAGAATACTTGATGTACCCTTCTCCTTGCTGCTTGTTCCAACAGATATTATCCTATTTACTAGTATTTCATATGGGGGTTGGAGTTTGTTACTATGGAAGCTTTTTAAGTGATCAGAATCTTGGATTTGTGCCTTACTGAAAGCACAGCAAAAGAGCCTGTTAAACCCATGCTGTGACAATACATTTTCTACTGATGTGGAGGGAAGAGTGCCACCTCTTGAAACACCAATGCCACTTCTTTGGAGGTCTCCAATTAAAAGACTGACCATGCCTGTCACTGCATAGCTTGAAATCTGACCAGATCAGAGCCAAAAGTGGTGTGACTGCAGAACAGGAATCTACTCAGGCTACCCTCTAAACATAGCCCTTTCGCTGTGATAAAATTATGGAACAGCAGGATTTATTTTCAGAATGTTTATTTGAAGCATGCTAAAGTCCTCACTTTCTCCTTTTCTAGCAAAGTCTCAAAGCAACATGTTTGATTTTTAAGAATTGCCAAGAGGGGCTAAACAGACACACTACCCCAGTAGAGGAAAATAAGGGTGTATTTGCTGCCTCTGAAGTTCTGGAAATAGGCAACTAATCAAATAAATAATTAGTCACACAAGGACACTTGTTTTATCTTAACGAGTAGATAACACTTACGTGTGATAGCATTTGACCTATAACTTGGAAAAGGGTCCATGTTAATATTTAGCTATTACTTTTGCCAACTAACAGATGGCCTACATCACAAGTCAAATGCATGTGTTATAAAACTGAAGCCAGTAGGAGATTTATATTTTATTTTGTGCAAATCTCTTCAATGGGAATGGGAGGATGTGCTTAAGGAAACTTATTTACTGAACCAGAACTTCTGAAAGGCTTTATTTTCTATTAATGTCTCCCTTCCCTACTGAAGAATGCCATTTCTCCAGAATAAAGTCTTTAAACTCTCACGTTATTCTCTTCAACCCCAACACCCTCTCCTCCACCAAAAAAAGTAAATTGCCCTCATTACTCAAAATACTTTAAATGGTGCAGCTGATATGGCAAATGTGAAACACCCTCTGTCAATTAATCAGGCAAGTGGAAGCAAAATGGCAAGTGCCTTTGTCTTCAGTTTTTATTTTAAGATTTCTCAGGAAATTACTGGTGTTTGTTGTAAAAATGGCCAAAATTTGGTGCAAAAATTAACTTCACTGTTTTCTGGGTAATAATCAGGATTAATACTGGGGATGTGAGAATGGGTGGTGGGAAGCAATAAATAGAGAAAAGTAGGCCTGGCAGCGAAGAGGTGGAGGAGATCAGGTTGCCTTCTCCATCCCCTCCAGGTCCGGGCCCATTCTGGAAGACGAGATGGCAGTTCATTTGCCTGGTTAGCCCTCAAAACGGGACGTAAATGAGATGTATGTAGGGCATACCTCTTATTCTGGTCGTCTGCCCTGAGATGAGTTTTATTTTGGATACATAGCACTGATACGGGTAAGATGTGTGAACTGTTGATTGTTGTTTTGAATAAAGATGTATTTGTTTTTCAAATTGAATAAGGTTTATGGATTTGGGGGAATTTAAATGATATTTAGCACTGTCTGGGTATATGTGAAAAAAGCAAAAAAGCCATTATTAGGCTAAAATTGACAGGTATGACTTTTAACTGCATGGGTAGAACCTCCTAAAAAGCCAGCGGATTAAAGCATGGAGCTACTAGCCATGACAGGTTGACTTGAATTCCCTTTCTGAATCTAACTTTGCATTGCTGTAGAACTTACAGTACCTTGCTTTACAGTAGTTCAATATCATTGCCCCTCTGAACTGTGCATATTGAGACAATGCATCAGAGAAGCTAGTAAAGTATATTGACTGGGAGTTGGCATGATCTAGTTCAGTGTTTCTCATCCAGTGGTACAAGTACTCTTAGGGGTACTTGAGAGAAGTCTGGGGGAAGTACGTCAACACAACTGAAATTTGGACAACACTGAATTTTTATTTTGTTTTACAGCACTTTATTATTTTTGTACTTTTTGCACCCCAAAATTTCATTGCCCGCCCAGCTATGATTAAGTTGTTTAAAATTTTGTGGTCTGAAAACTGTAGGTACTGGGGGTGCTTATAATTTTTTTTAAAGGGGTACTTAAAAAAAAAAAAAGGTTGAGAAACACTGGTAGCAGCATTACCAACACTTCCATTGCTTACTAGTTGATAGATCTAACAGAAGACAACTGTCTTCTAACTATAGCTATGGAGGATATGGACTTTTCAGGTGACCATGGGCAACTTCTTGAGCCTTGGAGTCTCTTCCTGTATCATGCACAATGCAACCTGGTAATAATTCCATACTGCAATTATATGGTTAACACCAAGAAGGTGGAAGAAAAATGTTATAGTTGTGTTTCTCTGTCCATACATGCTTGAATCAAAGTAGGATTTTGCTGGCGCCTAACAAGCCAGACCAGTGGCAAGCCAATCAGCATCACAAACAATGAAATGGACCCATAAAATTTACCATTTGAGCCCAATTTATTATGAACTTTGAAAGTTCTTGTTAATGATTGGGGTGTGACACTTCATATATTTTGGGGAATTTAAACAAAAAGGGTTGCTGGCCATATTGCTTTGGACCTACAGTTGATCTCATGACTCTGATGGTTTCATTTTGTATAATAGTGCATTCTGCAGCACTTTTCTTCAATAATACTTAACTCTTGCAAGATTCGTCATTTGAAACATTAAAGCTCATCCTTTAAATAGTTAGACCATACCATTTCTGAAGCAACATTTATCATTTTATTTTTTTAGTCTACAGTATATTGGCACAAAATTCTCAGATACTGAAAGTCCTTTACAAGGAGAAGAAAAAAACTTACTGAAAGCTTCCCCTAGGCTCATCTGTGCTATCCTGTTAATAAGAGTATTAGAGAATCACTTTCTTTTTCTGAACAATGAGTTAAAAGTCATTATGAAAAAAATACTAGAGAGAAAATACTGAAGTACATGGTCCACTGAAAGCAAATCTGAATGTCCTCCAAACCCCAAGATTTTGATAAATCTGATAGCATCTCTTTGCTGTATTTATAATATTCAAGGGAGATTTAGGTTATATTAACCTGAAGAATGAACACATTCTCTTGTCCTGAATAAAACTTAATTGGTCAATGCATTTGTTCCAGAGAGCATATTTCAATTCTTAGTGAAAAAAAATCCTCTGAGATTCACTTTGTAGCTCTTGGACCACATCCTCAGTTGGCATAAATACTCTTTAATGGCACAAAAACAACTTACAGCAGCTAAGGATCTCATCTCCTGAAAGTCTCGCTCAGTACAAGTTGAATGCTTATGGGGAGAGCAGAAAATGAGGGTAGAGCACTGTCTTACAGCTCCGAGAGGAAATGTTTGCTTTACGCTTTTAGGAACTTGTTTATAGTAGGACTAGGCAAACCAATTTGGATGAAATAAACACCTACACAAATGTATGCCCAAACTTGAACATTATCCAGGTCTGTTGAGTACAGATGGGCCCAAATTCCTTTCTCGTCCAGAGTTTTGGCTCATGTCCATCTCTAGTTTCAGTGTTTAAAAAAGTCAGCCTAACTGGAAGGTGAGGGATAGAAATAGTGTGAGAAAGTTTGCGCATGTGGTGTCTTGCACTCCCATGGAACCTGGAAGCTCTTAAGGCCGAGAGAGCGGGCCTCTTCTGTGAAATTTCCAGACCAGTAGACCAATGAGACACAGACAAGAGGAAATGAGATGCCAGCATGTGAACTTCTGGTTACTTAGTCACACTGAACATTTAAAAACTTCATTTTTCCCTCTGAAGAGATATGAATAGGAGACTGTGCTTGCCATAATTAGTTGTCAAAAGGAATGAGTCAAAGTTTCCTCTGTTATACTCATGCAACTTCATGGAGGTCACTGAGGTTTCATGGTATGTGTGCTTGCAGAATTGGTCTCCATTTCAGTTGAGAATCGTGAATCAATGTATACCCAATTTGTCTCCATTCCATACAAACCTAAAGTTATCTTATATTGTTTCCAGTGGATTTGCTCCAGCTTCAAGGGTAAATTTCATCTCTCTTTGCTGTTCTCTGCATCTGCTCACTTGCTTCCTCTCAGCCTTTTTTCACAATCTTACCACTACTGGGAACCAGAAACAACTTCTCTGTAGTGCTTACCATCTAGAACGTGACTTTGTCTGCCTCTCTCACTCTGACTCCCCTGTCCCCCATCACTTCTCAAACCCAGGGGCGGACTGGCCCGGTGGGATACCGGGAATTTCCCAGTGGGCCGCCGTCCGGTGGGCCGTTGTGTCCGCATGCCATTGCCCCTCACGCCGAACGGCTCCGCGTCCACGCTGTATGCAGCACGCAGAGCCCGACCCGCCGCCTGCGCTGCGTGCCGGACATGACACAGGAGGTGGGGCTTGAGGGGCATGCAGGGGTGATGTCATGGGGAGGGCCATTCTGAACCCATTTCCCGGGCCTATTTTGATTGCCAGTACACTTCTGCTCAAACCTCATCTAAAAATACTTTTCTTCCTTGCCGGTGACTCTTAACTGCCTACTCCATCTCTTTATTGCCTTTTGGCCATGTTTTTATTTTACTGGAGTCAGTAGAAGTAATGTTTCTGGACACCAGAGGAGGATCTAGTCCTGTGTGCTTATACATTTTTTCCTTTTTTTATGCTGAATTCATTCCTTTTCTTATTTTTATTATTGTCATAGATGCAGAGCCATAAATATGCATGGGGCTTTCTATTCATGCTTTGCTAAAGTTACACGCTGAAAATCGTGAAAGGTGAAATTTTCAAAAGCACCTAACAGCTTGGCTATATAAATACTTTGGGCACTGCAGGCTAGTGTGGGTAGATTTACACCCCACCTTGTCACAAACTAAATGTCTTTGTGGATCTTAGCTGCAGCACACTAGAAGTTCCCTAGTATGCTTTGATCGATCTCACTTTGAAATGGGAGTAGTTTAAAGCAGTGGTTCCCAAACAGGAGTCTAGGGCCCCCTGCAGGCTGCAACTAGGTTTCAGGGGACGGATAAGCTGGGCCAACATTAGATGCAGTGCGGCCCAGGGCAGAAAGCTGAAGTCCCACCACATGGTGCTGAAGTCTGGCACCTGGCAGGCAACCACCCAGGGCTGAAGCTGAAGCCTAAGCAATGTAGCTTCTTGAGGGCCCCTGTAGTATGGAACCCCAGGCAGTTGCTCCGCTTGGTTCTCCCCATAACATCAGCCCTGCCTTTATAGGCAGAAAACCAGTTATTGTGGCACAGGTGGGCTGTGGAATTTTTAGGGCATGTCGAGGAGAGGGAACTTAGAAAGAAAAAGTTTGAGAACTCCAGGGTTAAAGGACACTTGGGGAATTTTTAGTGAGAGGGCAGCAGAATCTACATGGATGCTTAGTGCACGGCAAGGTAGTGTGTGGTAGATTACATCCCAGCTTGTTGTGAGCTAAGTGTTTGTATACACAGGCCCTTAGGCTCTGATTTTTACAGCTATTTGGGCATTCCTGATCTGGCACCCTTGGGACCTAATCCATCCTGAATGACAAAATTTGCTAGATCAGGGAAGTCACCTGCCACTGGCCTCCCAGCCTACTGCCTCTCTCTGTAGCTGGTTTCATTCCAGCCCCATTGCCACTAGGATGCCGTCCCGCTGATCACAGTGGGCTGGCCAGGGCTCCCTGAAGGCATAGCTCCCCAGCTGCCATGGCCCCATTTCTGCCCCACTCAGTTGGGACTCCTGGGGGGATGGGGCTCGATGGGTACCATGGGTCCCCCTGCTGCCCTGCCCTGGGGACAGGTTGCCTGGCTGCTGCTGGCCCTGCTGATGGGGTTCCCTGCCACAGGACTCCAGACAGCTCATACTTCACAGTGCCAGGGATCTCTGCTCCGGCAACGTCTGTGGTCCTTCCGAACCATGGATTTTGCGGGACCAGAGAGTCCTGGATTTAGGAGGCTTAACCTGTACTACTCCCAGTGTCACAATGCCCAACTGATTTAGGAGCCTAAATTTCATTTCATTTAATTTCATTTTCAAAACATATTGTCCCTAACCAGTCCAAATCCCATTGACTGTCAATAAAATTTAGATTCGAGTGCCTAAATCCCTTTTTTGAAAATACGCTCCCAAATCAGTTAAGCATTGCGGAACTTAATATTGCAATGCCTAAATACCTTTAAAAACCTGGCTCCTAGTGATTTAATCTCCTAGGCTCCTAAGTAATTTTTGTAAATGTGATTTAAGTACTTAATTCACTAAACATTTTAACTCCAAAAGTCAGGAATTACAAAATGTAAGGCTTCAACAGATAATGTTCTATGTTGCACAATGTAAAGTTTACAACACCAACAACAATATTAAGAAATACATTTTAATGGTACTGTGAATGTAGACTATATGGTAGTTACATCTGAATTTAATGAACCCTTCATGTCTGAACAGCAGCCTCTGTTCCTAACCAGCCTTGTTAAGGCCAGGCGGGGACATATGCAATAATATAAAAAAGAGTGCAGGATTTGCTATGCTATGTTAAATAATTTAGCTGAGTCAGTACTGACTAGCCTTAAATTTTTCAAATTTTTAAATTTTTTTCCTTTTTAATTCTCCCCACTCCAATCCAAACTGAGGCATTATTCCCCAGGAGAATTATGTCCATGACAAGCTTCATGTTAAATAAACCATTCTTGCTGTAGTTGTACCTTTTAAAAATGTTAGAGAAAAGGGTGTACTTTCTCCCTATAAATAAAAACTAGCCAAAAGGATGTTGCTCATAGTTTATTATTTTTTCATCACCTTAAGGCACAGAGTAAGCATGGAAAATTTCAGTCTTTCCAGCGAATGTTTCAGAAAATTACTCAGTGTAAATAGGGCAAAATATTTTGCATTTATAACTACTATGGACATAACTAGTGCCCAATTTAATACTTCCTTCAATATTCCATTTATTTAATTTTGTAAAGTATTTTAGGAAACTGTATATATGTAAAGAATGCTATAAAACAGAATTTATTTTTTCACTGCCATCAGGAATGCTACATATTGAAACCGATACTAAAGATAACATAAAACCTACTAAATAAATGATTGCCACATTGTTCCAAGTTTCTTCCTGTGCTGGCTCTCTATTTTGAGTCTGCCATGTTTTTTAAAGACCAGTGTCATTACTTTATAAAGTTCTAAGCCATTTCCATCTACTGTAATATGATTTTTAGATTTAATTTAATATGACTTAATATAAAACACCTTCATGGGAGGGTGTATGTACACACTCAAAGATGTGTTGTGTGCCCTCATAACATTCATTATTGTTATATATAAGAAAATAGTGTTTGTGGCTTGTTTAGTAAGAGCAGGAGGTAGGAAGGCAGAGTTACTCAATGCTTCTCCTAGCTGTGCCGCTGACTTGCTGTGTAGATTTTGACAAATTGCATAGTCTCTCTCTGCTTCAGTCCATCCTCACCAGTAAAATCACCCACCTCAAAGAAGGGTGGTGAAGTTTTAATGAATTAATGTTTGTAAAATTGTTTTAGGTCTATGTCAGAAAAGTGCGTGAACTGGGGGCACTTACTTTAGTTACTATGCATTGACGGGGTTTCAGTTAATCAGGGTATGGTTGAAATGTTATATTTTTGTATTCTACTCTATAAAGCAACATAATTCAATATGACTTACTATAAAGAACTTTGATGAAAAAGTGTACGTGTGCACTCAAAAATTTGTTGTGTGCTCTGATAACATTTATATTACTATATGAGAAAATAGTGTTTGTGGCTTGTTTAGTAAGAGCAGGAGGTAGGAAGGCAGCATTCCACAATACCTCTTCTTGCTGTGCGATTGACTTGCTGTGCCCCGTTCCCAAGGGTTCACATGTCTCCGTATCCCCTCTGCTCCCAGGCACTGTCTCCCCTCTGCTATAGGAACACTGGTGGGAAATCCTCCAGAGAAGTGCTTCCTTGCACTGCCATTCCCCCAGCTGGCAGGGAAGAGGAGTGGCAGCACACAGAGCTGCTTCCTGCTCTCCCTGCCCCAGTCCAAATGAACCATGGGTGTTCCTAATTCGGGGTACCTGGAATATGGAGGTTCAGGTTTAATATAAACTTCATTGTCTGTAGCATTTCTCTAACTTCACTGTATTATTTGACTATGATAAGAAAAAAAGATGTTCATGGAGGATGTGAAGGATAGGGGATTCTGTTTAAAGAATCTTGGGACTTAAGTTTTAATCAGTTTATGTTACCATTAAGTTTTCTTGATATAACAGACAATTAGAATGGGTGACAATATTGTTTGAGAAGTTCTCTGATACCAGTTTAAAGTAATCTATATATTCTATTTAAATATTTTGTGTATGTCTATATTAAAGAGTTCTCCTGTCGGCATTGGTAACCCACCACCCTGAGAGATGGTAAATCGGTCAACAAAAGAATTCATCTGTCAACCTAACACTGTCTAACTGGGAATTAGCTTATGTCTCCCCAGGGCAAGAATTTTTCACACATAGCTTTTCTAGACCAAAATATTACCTGAAATATATAGTCCAAAATTGCACAGGTCTGTGTTGTTCTGCCACGTTGCAAACTTATTTGGTGCCACTGTCTCTGCAGGTCTTGCTCGAGGTTGGAATATCCTTGATTCCTCCCTAGATTTGCCAGCCCTCCATGATTATCATTGAGTCTCCGGGGATTAATGATTAATCTTTAAATGTTATCCCATCTGCTGAAACTTCCAGGCATCCATCCAACCAAAATTGGCAATGTTACTGCCTTCCCTTTTGTTTTGGATCTCTCCTTCTCCCCTCCATAATGCACTTTCCCTGGGTGAATGTCATTTTATTTTTCTCATGCTCCTAATCGCCTTATATGCTATTTTTCTTTCATTACTAATATTTGCAGCCTTTAGGCTTTTATCACAGCTGTCATGCCACAGCATACTCTGAGGAAGATTAATAGATTTCAGAGTGTCATCCCTATTCGTCAACACTGGTGAACTGAAATTCACTTAACTAATCCTTTGAAAGCCAATGGGTGAAATCTGGCAAAACTGAAATTGACCCAAGGTTTCTCTCACAGAGACGGCTCATGAATAACTGCTCACCATTGCCACTGAGAGGTCATGATATGGCCTCTGGATGACATGAATCTCTATTACAAAGAGCTAACGCAAAGCCTATCTACACCTGCAGGGCTTACATGGGACTCAGGGCCTCTCTATGTGTGTGACTAGTTCTGTTCCAGAGAAGATACTGTCTGGCAGGCATGTATGTTCTTCTGGTGTCATGGCAACAGGCAGTGGCAGGGCTGCCCCACAGAGTCATCCTGTAGCTGTGCCCTTGCAAAATTTCTGCCTGCCTGTTGAATGCCACAGTGCTGTACTATGATCGGCCAGTGAGGTGGCAAGCAAATGCTTATGCTGCCATTGCCTAGCAACCAGAAACCATCCAATCCAGTAGTACTTCGGACTTGGGCTGGTCCTCTCTGCAGAGGTGAATTTCACCCTGTATGTTTGGTTTGATGGATTTAAAAAAATCTATAAATAAAGCAGAAATAAAACCAAGGGTAAACATTTCCAGTTCTACATCAACATCCAGCACAGAGGAGTGTTGTTGATAATTAATGTTTGTGAAGCACTTTTAGGCTGTTGGTTAAAATGTGTCTTAGATGTGCTGTCTTTAGACTTTTAAAAACCATAATACATGTTCTTGTTTACTACAATTTATAAACACAGATGTATGGCAATAGCCTCCTTGTTCTTAAGCCTCTCCTTCCCCTAACTTATATTTTAACTGGAGAAAAACTTAAGTTGGAAAACCTAATTCATTATAATAAATCAAAATATTGTGCTATATTTGTACACAGATGTTACAGAACACTCATAGAAAAGCAGAGAGAGACCAAAACTGCAAGCTTCAAGAGCTAGATCCAAATCCACTATAATTCCAAAGTTTGGGGCATATGAATTAGGTTTTCCAACTTAGGTTTTTCTCCAGTTAAGATATAAGATTGATATGGCTTATCTACCCAGGCAGGAAAGCAATTAGTAGAGCCCTGCAAATATGTGGACAGACACAGATATCCATATATATTGATGCAGGTATCTGCAGACCATGTCTGAGGTTTGGACATGTAGATACAAATTTTGTATCTGCACAATGTTCTAGCAATTAGCCTCAGTGACTTGGTACCTTTTAATAAAAAGATAGCAAACACCTAACAAGGACATGATAGAGGGATGTGCTTAATTAAGCAATAATGCTTAAGGTGGAGGGCAGCCAAGAGATGGCTGATGGCTAATAGTCTCTGGGTAATGGATTATGCTGACATTTGTGATTCCTAGTCAGCTAAGAATGAAAAAGTAAAATCTGTAATTGTATGTATTTTATTGAGGGTGATGCAGCTGTGCGGGGTCTCAGTTCAGAACAGCAGCACCTATATTCCCCCTCTGTGGTCCAGCAAGGGCATCCACTCTTAGGCTTCTGGCCTAAGACACATGTCTAATGTGACACATGTCTCCCTCCTTCCTCAGTTGATATTTCCAAGCTAACAGCTCCTTGTCTGCAATAAGAATTCCTCAGCAAAGGCAGGCTTCTTAAGCAGGCCTGCATTACTGTTCTCCTCAGAGACAGTACACAGCGTATGCTGTTACTACATGACATTTTCTAAGCAAGCACGTTTATCTTTAAGGTAAGAGCGTTAAAGATAAAATATATTAAAAATAGTAAAAGAACCTACACAAATGTTAATAAGCTTACCAGAGATCAACTCCTCATTCTAAGGTCTCTGGCTGGTGACAATCCTTCAAACACCACCAATGGGTTATTCCATGATTACAAGTTTGTGATGCCTTTTTGCTCAGAACAACAACTGGCCCAGGTGCTTCCAATCCTTCTTAAGATGGATTGGAGCTCCCCCTAAACAGAATGTCCTGTCCATTTGTTGGTTCAGAAAAAATGTCCAGAGTAAATTTTAATTCGAGCTGTCTATTTGTGCCTAATTTAGGGATGTTAAAAGGTTAACCTGTAAGCATACTGATAAGCTTGAGGCTTACCAGTTAACCAGCTTTTGCCAGTTAACTCTGGTAGCGACTAACCATGCCAAGTTGGAGCTCTCCCAGCCCCAGGACCCTGGCTGCAATGGGACCCCGCAGCTGCGGAGAGGCTGTGTGGTGGGACCTAGGTTAAAACGTTTAACTAGGTTAACTGTTTTAACATCCCTAGTACCAACAGACTCCCATATGAATTATTATAAGTGAGCCCCTGCACAGGTAGTAGTAGAAGCTCTCTGGAAGTGTTACAACTTGCGTCAATTTGCCAAACCACTCCCAGTTCATAGTTCCTAGACTAGAGGATCATAGGCCCACTCCGTTATGAAATTACACACACCCTCTCTGGCCCAGAATGATATGCAAACTTAATTCAATAAGCTTTAGCTTAATACAATATGGTTTGTCCAGGATATGGAAGGAAATTGCCCAAGATGTCACACAGGGAACATTCACAGAAATAATACTCTGTGTGCAACCCAAGTGCTGCAAAACCATCACTTTAAATGGAAGCTCCATGCACCAAGGGTCCTTAGCAAAGCCATGCATCTTTTCATGCTCCCGCTTCATGTGAGTGGCATCTCAAACATTACAATTAAGGACTTGTAGATGCCCTTATATAATACACACAGAGGAAACATGGAGTCTCTCATTTTTTGTCTGAAGCGGTACTGAATCCCATAAACTCCTTTTCATCTAAGATGTATCATCTTTTTCACAAATTACAGGGGGACCAGGGATTTTATGACTTCTTTTTTTCTCTTGCAGCCTCAGTATTTCTGGCAAAATCTCTTGTTGCTTAGTAGCCGGGTGGTATGCATCTGTTGTAGTTCTATGTTTGAAAAGCCACTTGACAAACATGCTTATTCTCACTGCAGGCTAAATGTCACACTGATGCAGTTTATTTTGCTTTAAACAGAGACACAGATTGATATAATCTTCAGAAAAACAGAACAAAACAAAACAAAATAAACCTCTTTCCATAAAAAAGCCATAGTAAACCCAGCTATATGTTATGTAATGAGATGCCAAAGTGCTATAAGCCCCCAAAGGATGACCACAATTATAAGGATAGATCCAGTATTCTCTTTAGAGAATGCAGGTGTGCACACATTTGTTTTTCAATCTAAGTGCTTCCATCAGAGGCTCTTATCACTGATTAATGTCCAATTGATGGCATTGGTTAGTTCTGGTATTTGTAGTCTCTTCCATCTGAACAGCTCAACATGCTTACCTTCACAGCAACTGTATCAGATAGTTATTGCCAAAATTAGATGAATATGTAGAATTTAATTAATCATAGAATACTGGAACTGGAAGGGATCTTAAGAGATCAAGTCCCGTCTCCTGCCTTCATGGCAGGACCAAGCACCATCTAGATCAGTGTTTCTCAACCTTTTTTTTTTTTTAATAAAGTACCCCTTTTAAAAAAAATTATAAGTACCCCCAGTACCTACAGTTTTCAGACACAGAGAACCGTTACAACACGTGTTTAAAAAACTTAATCGTAGCTGGGCGAGCAATGAAATTTTTGGGTATAAAAAGTACAAAAATAATAAAAACGCTGTAAAACTTAAAACAAACATTCAGTTTTCTCCAAATTTTAGTTGTTGAAGTACCCCCCAGACTTCTCTCAAGTACCACTGATCTAGATCATCCCTGATAGATGTCTATCCAAACTGTTCTTAAATATATCCAATGATGGAGATTCGACAACCTCCTTAGGCAATTTACTCCAGTGTTTGACCAATATTTGCTTGCTTCTAATATATTTGTAGAATGTCGTCTTGTTACCCTTTATGTCTTTAGTTAGATTGAGCTCGTTTTGTGCCTTCGCCTTTCTAATCCTGCCTCTGCATACTTGAGTCTTTTGCTTATATTCATCCTTTGTAATCTGACCTAATTTCCACTTTTATATGACGCTTTTGGGATTTTTAGATCATGTAAGATCTCCTGGTTAAGCTAAAGTGGTCTCATACTATACTTTCTATCTTTCCTATATACAGTGGAATAGTTTGCTTTTGGGCCCTTAATGATGTCCTTTTAAAAATTGCCAACTGTCTTCAGTTGTTTTTCCTCTTAGTCTTGCTTCCCATGGGACCATACCTACCAGATCTCTTTACTAAAATCTGCCTTCTTGAAATCCATTGTCTCTATTTTGCTGTTCTCCCTTCTACCATTCTTTAGAATCCTGAACTCTGATTTCATGATCACTTTCACCCAAGCTGCCTTCCACTTTCAAATTTTCAATCAGTTCCTCCCTATTTGTTAAAATCAAATCTAGAACAGCTTCCCCCTAATAGCTCTTTCAACCTTCTGAAATAAAAAAACAAATTGTCTCCAGTGCAGTCCAAAAACTTATTGGATAATCTGTGCCCTGCTGTGTTAGTTTCCCAAAAGATGTCTGGATAGCTGAAGTCCCCCATCACTACCAAATCCTGTGCTTTGGATGATTTTGTTTATTGTTTTTAAAAAGCCTCATCCACCTCTTTTGCCTGGGTAGGTGGTCTGTAGTAGACCCCTAGCCTGACATAACCCTTGTTTTTAACCCCTTTTAGCCTAACTGAGAGGAGGTTAATGGAGTAGCAGCCCTGGAAGTTGAGTACCCTTTGTAGAAGGAAGGAGGGTTAGGAAGGAGACAACAGAGGATCACAAGAGGAAAGGTGATCTTGTGGTCACTTCCTCCTTCTGTAACCCAAAGCAAGTCACTTAGCTGTACAGGTCCGAAGATGGATTCTACTTTTGTGTGCCTTAACATTTGGGTGTCCAGCTTCAGACATTTAGGACCTGATTTTCAGTAGTGCTGCGCAAGCAAAGTTGTAATTCCTTAGCACTTGTAAAAACATCAGGCCCCAGATTTTCAAAAGAGGCCTGTAATTTAGGGTATTTTGCTGATTGAAGGCCAAATCTGCGGCACTTTGGGCCCAATTCCAAGAAGTGCCAAACACCAGCACCACTGAGATTGAAATTGGTGGGAGCTCTGGGTGCTCAAGACCTGTGGCAAGGACCTGGGTGTTTCAAGGTGGTCACCCAAAATTGGAGACTCCTTTTTAAAACTTGGGACTGAGGGCTGAACAGTGGGCCCCTGGGTAAGATGGAGGGAGGGTCCAGCTCTATGGTCCTGGAAGAGGCGGGGCACCGAAATAGAAGGGGCAGGACTGGGGGCAGCCAGCCTTCCACACTAAAGAAATACACAGAGCACGTGGCATGGTGCTCCAGTGATTTAAAGGACCCAGGGCTCTGGCCACTGATACTGGAGCAATGGTGGCAGCCAAGAGTTTCAGGCCCATTTGAATCACTGGGCCCTAAAACCACTGCTCCCTTTTCCCCTTTCATCCCTGTCGGCAGGTCTGGGGCTGAACGTTCAAAAGCAGCTAGGTGACATGACACTGTGTGTCAACCTGTAACGTTTAGGTGCCTAGAAAGTCACTGCCATTCAGCAAGCCTGTGTTAGACGCTTTGGCTCCTTATACAATGAATGGGAAGAGTGAGGCACCTTCAAATGTTGTTCACAAAAGCCAGCGGGGAGCATCCTAAGCTCGGCAAGGTCTGCCAAGCCCTGTCCTCCTCTCTCCAGGGATAAATGCCCATGTCCAGGTTGCAAGGCAATTTCTATTTCTGCTTGCAGTTCTTGGCCAGGTATTGCAAGAAGCCAGTGACAGGGGTGGTCGTTTGGGAGACAGAGTGAGCAGAAGCAGGAGAGTGACTCTGTTGTCTGGTGGGTAAAGCACTTCTCAGGATGTGGGAAACCCAGGATCCAGCCCCTCTGCTCCAATGACTCATATTTATCCACAGTGCAACATGGGAGACAAAGAGATCCCCACATCACAGTATCACAGAGCCCAGAGGATAGGGCACTTACTTGTGAGGGCAGAACCCTGTTCAAATCTCTTCTCCCTCTCAGGTGGGGAGGAGGGACATGAACTGGGGATCTCACACCTCCTAGGGGAGAAGTTATGAGGAAGGTCATCCTCTCCTGCTCCTTTTTGTGTAAGCTGGCCTATGGGGGCTTGGTCCAGTAGGTAGCCTCTGATCACGCCTACCAGGTACATGTTTAGCCTGAGGGGCTTAGGTGGGAGATGGAAGCAACAGCGTGACTACTCAGAGGTGTAAACATAGATTCACTGCAGAAATGTAGGCACCTGCATTTTGGCATTTAGGCATCTGCAGTGTTTTATCAGAAGTTCTGTGCATTCCAATGGTCCCAAGTGATTTGCACAGCTTATGCAGGAAATTATTGTCCGCAGAATTGTTCTTCCCCTCACCCCTATTGAGAATTCTTCCCGAGCCCTTCCACCCTCCACAAAGAATGGTCAGTTACTCCCAAGCAGAAAGCTAACATCTTTATTTCCATGGGTCAAATCCTAGCCCCACAGCAATCGTTGGCAAAACCAATGTTAACTTCAACAGGGGCAGGTTTTAACCCCATGTACCATCCAGCTTTTTTCTGAATGTACGTATACTTCTTGGCTATGCCATATCTATTGGCTGTTAATTCTAGCTAGGGATTTACTTCAGAGAAGCTTTCACATCTTATTTAAAGGATGAATGAGGCTTTGGAATCTTTACTCCATGCCTTTGCATTGCTTCTAAAGAGCCAGTACCTGCAGAACTCTGTAAGTATTTAGAATAAAATGTAACCTACCTAGAGTGGGGTCATACTCCCAGATGAACCGTCTGGTCAGGAAGCGCACGACGAGAGCTGGGGGGACAAAAACATCTCTCATGAAATTTTCAGTCCCCTGACATATTCACTTTGGAGGGAGGGTCTTATGGAAATGCTAATCCCTGGGGTAACAGTGAAGAGGTTTCGTAGAATAGTCTTGACCCACCCATCCAGTTCCAACACATGTAAGCTTTGGCGATGGAAGTTTTCAATCCCAATGCAGATGTGGTTTGGAATTGTACAAACAGCAACTCCCTCTTTATAACAGGACAAACCCGAATCTTGAATCTGACCTTTTTCCAAATGTCTGTGTTCAAAATCAAGATCCTAATTTGAATGTTGTCTTCAGCCCAGCTCTATGGTAGTTTAAGTTGTTAGCTCCCCACCCCCGATTTTAGTGTCAATAGTAAATACCTTTTTGGGGTTGTGGTTTAACAGGAATTAACTAATTTTGAAAAGATACCTGATTGACAGCTCTGTGGATGCTGAATTCCTTGGCTTACTTACAAAATATCTAAAACAAGACAAGGGCAAAGCATGCTCCCATCATGCCTATGAGCTCAATCCTTCTGGGACCAACCACAAGAGCTTATTTTAGGGCTGTGCTTTTTTTCCTGAGATTGCCAACAAAAATACCAGTTGGGATCAGGACTGGAATTCACAAACTACACACAGGCTACTGAAGAACCATCAGACAGCAACTTTTTTTAATAACAATCCTGTCTGGCTTTAAATGTAAGCCCAGCTCTTCGCAGCAAAGAAGGAAAAGAGAGAGATTTTAGGCTTGATCCTCCTTTGTCCTGCTCCTGGTATAGCCACTGAAAAGCAATCATTCTGACTCAGTAGCATTTTACACTCTTTTTGCGCAAAGGAATGGCAAATTAGCACTTTGTTGGTGTTGTGTTCTTGGAGGGTACTTGGGACACTGCAGTGATGGTTGCCAATACTTTTCATATTCACACCTTCTCATCAACTGTTGGGAGTGGGCCACATCCACCCTGAATTGATCTCGTTAGCACTGGTCCTTAGAGTAACTCATCCATCTTTGCATGTGTATATCCCTGACAAACTGAAGTTTCCACATCTTGTATCTGACCAACTAGACTACAGCCCATGAAACCTTATGCCCAGATAAATCTGTTAGTCTTTAAGGGCCACAGGACTCCTCATTGTTTTTGCTGAAACAGATTAACATGGCTACCCCTCTGAAAATTGTTGCCAATACTAGAGCCTCTGTAGGTAAAAATAGATCAACAGGCTCTGCATCTCCTTAACCATTAGTGGCCACAATTTTTTAAGCCAAAGTATGCCATAATCCTTGTTCTGTAATACAGTAAAAATTATGCACTAGAATTTCATTTTCAAATTAATTCTTACGTAATATCCAGAGGAGCTTTGGATGTCTCAAGTTTCTCCACACATCGCTATTCATGCAGGTGAATATATTTGAGGGAACAGAGTATGTTTAGTTTTCATTTCAAAATGGTAAACGTTTCCCTGTTTTTAGCTAACCTGTTTCATATTAGAAAAAACATATGTGACAAGGTCACAAGCCATTTATAATGGAGAACTCAATCCTGTAGGAGTTACCCAGGGAAAACTCCCATTGGGTGAAATTCACCCCTGTACAATGGACAATTATCAAATCTTTCTCTTGGATTTAAGTGGTCCATGTTCTGTGTGCCGGCCATCCACACAGGAATGAATTTCATCTCTTGTACAGAGGACAGAATTCTAATTCCAGCAGCTGATGTCCTATTCTTCTGAGTATGGAGGGATGGGAAATCAACCAATATAAATATCAAACACTTTTCATGGATGTGGTGTGACTATGGACTAAGACTTACCTGCATCTCTATAGATATTTTCCTTCAGAGTGGTGAATTAGCAGTGAGTAGTTTTAATTATGTTTTCTTGCTTTTCTACTGCCATGACAGCACAGATGTTTTAGATAAGGAAAATGCTCACTTAACACGGTATTCAAAGTTAATCTACTTATGACCATGGGTGTCCTTGTATTTATCTTGGTATGAGTAAATTTATCTTGCTGTGTCAACCATAGAATCATAGAACACTAGAACTCGAAGGGATCTTGAGAGGTCATTGAGTCCAGTCCCTTGTCCTCACAGCAGGACCAAGCACTGTCTATCTTGAGTTATGTCTCATTGCATTTAATTGAAGTATCTAAACCTGCATACTGTTTGCCAGTATTCATTACTGAGTGAGGAGAAATACACGTGAGTGGAATTACTCTGTAGTTCAGGGAAAACATCAGGTCTATACACTATTTAGGTCCCACTCATGCCCTTAAAATAAGGGTGCATCTAAAAATATCTACAGTATTTAACAACTTATGTAGACTTTGTCATATAATATTGCTGTGAAAATGAGTTGGCACTCCCCAGTTTAATTCTGCCCCTCCCCGTAGCTTATAACTTCTAAGAAACACACACCAATGAAGGGCCTGGCTGCTGAATATTGGCACTTCAATTACCAGAGGACCTAAGATTTTTAAAAGGGATTAGCTGTTTGGGTTCCCAATTTGAAATGCCATAGAAGGTCTCAGGGTATAACTACACTACAGCTGTTTTTCTGACAAAACCTGAGTTACGTCCACACTGCAATTGCATTCTTCTGAAAGTATTGAAAGAACAGAGAGGTTTTTCCGGCATTGGTAATCCTTTTTCTATGAGGAAGAAGCCTTTTTGAGAAAGAGCTCTTTTGAAAAAAGATGTGTGGGGATGGGAAAGAGGGAGTTCTTTCAAAAGAAGAGGAAAGAGGAAAAAGCACAGGTGCCCTGGTGGCCACTCTGTCCATGGTAACCACAGCTTAAATGTGAGATAACATCCATTCAGTGTGGATCGCTCTCTTTCAAAAAAGCAGATCGCTTTTTCGATGCGCTTTTGTGCGTGGACATTCTCTTTTGGAAGAAGTTTTTTTGGAAGATCTCTTCCAAAAAAAGGTTCTTCCTAAAGAAGCCTGCAGTCTAGACATAGTCTCAGACACCTTCCTTCTGAAAATCAGGCCCCTTTAAGGTATTTCAAATTGGGCATCTAGAAAAACCTGAGGTACTCAACATAATTACTTCACCCTTTTGAAAAATCTTGGCTTAGGTTTTTTAAATATCATAAAGTAAATCTATAAATCTGATAAATAATTTGGTTTTTCTCTTGGGATGTGAATATTTCTCACCACTGTTCTCCTGAAACAATGTATAATCTTTGCCTTGTCTACTTGCCATCTTGTGGATCCAGCTATAACATTTCACAACTACTTGTATAACAAAGTCAGTTAATGAAATCATAGTTGTACATGCATCCTGCAATGAATACATGATTAGTGCATCAGATGAGTCACAGTAAGTTTCAATTTTAGGAACAAAATCTTAATGCTTATATAAATATGATCATGCCTAATTTTGTCTCTTTTTTATTACTTTTAATCTAGGATGGTTTGACTCTAGTACAGATAAAATTAAAGCAATATAGCCTGAAACAAAAGAATGGTTTGAATCCCCAGTTCTAGAAGTGACAATTCTAGGCTATTTACCAACGTCAGACAATTAAAAAAATCCTTTCTCCCTAATGAAATACACATTTTCAGAGTTGGGACAGAAACCCTTTTGCTTTAGCTCTGAAAAATGCAGGCCTCTTCCTTTGAACTAGAAGAAAAGCTCCATTGGCTGCTATCCAAAACGATCATTAGGTTCTTTCTAAAAGGCAACCTAGCAATATAGGGCAACACACACACAATTTCTGATCCTACTCAAAAAATTATTGGAACAAAACCAAAAATAGTTAATAACTTTGCATAATTACAATCTATTTTCTTCAAACCTAGCTAGGCCATGAGTTTTTAAGAACACTTACCTCCCCACATTTTTATGTTTAGTTAGTATTAATAAGACAGTCCCGAGGGAGATGAGAACATTGGACAAAAGTCAGTTTCAAATTGTTGTAATTTTTTATTAAACTGTTTTTTAAAAGGAACAGTTAGAATATTTCTGGAAAATATGAAAAAAAATTAATCAACTTTGCCTGAAGAATAGATGAGACAATTTTCAGGCCAAACTAATTTTCTAGTCCAAAAGTTTTCAGAATTAATTAAGGTTTTATGATGCAAACAAGTTTCAAACTTAACTCTAGAAAGACTGTATTCTAAAATGTGAGCACCAGGGCTGAGGTTAAGGTTTAGGGCTTAATCTTCTCAAAATACCTGATATTTGACTGGTTCATTTCTTAGGCCTGGTCTAAATTTAAAATGTTTTACTGGTATTGTTATACCAGTAAGGGTATGATTTTTTTCCTATTTGCACAATTATACCAATAAAAGTCCTATGCAGATGCAGTTACATCAGTAAAAGATGTTGTACTGTGGTATCGCTTATTTCACTTCGCTGAACTGGAATAATCTAAACTGATAGTCTAAATAAACACTTTTGTACCAGTATAAATGCATCTATGCTGTGTGGAGTTGGCCACTTAACTATGCTGGCATAATCACTTAATTGTAGGCAAGACCTTAGCCTTGACTTTCTATTAAAAAAAAATCCAAACTAGTAATTAATTCAAAGTTTGTACTGCCCTGGGAAAATAATATATGGACAGGGTTTTCCTGACAAGCACCCAGAAAGCATCCTAACTACAGTCTCTCCTTCAGAAAGCAGCATTCCACATGGGTTCTTTTAATACTGTAGCATTGTAGGAGAGTAGGCTTCTACTCGGTCATCATGGATCCACAGCATGTGACCCATCACAATCAATCCAGCCTGAAATTCAAAATACAAAGTGAAAAGCTGTCAAGAAGCTTCCCCAGCTATTCAGAAATTGGTATAGATTCCATATGCCAATGAAAGTTTTGCTGGTGTAGAAAATTTCATGCAACAGGCCAAATAATTTTATCATAACTTCATGAACTCTAAAGGGAGCAAATTTCAATACCCCTCTTGATTTCACAAGTAATATTATAAGCAGCTCTGTTAAAGACCTTCCCAATAATTACTCCTTTTTTTTTTTTGTTTTTGTAAACAGAGCACTATACAGATAAACACAATTCTGTCACAAGGAAAACCTAGATGCAACCTTATTTGTGAAGGCCCTAGCACAGAGCTATAATATGCCTTATGAGTACTCCTGGGGTGCATAATCATAGGTGGCTAGCAGCAGCATTTCACCAGTTATTTGTATAAACTCAGAAAAGGCACAGAGACGTGGTTGGCATAATACTGTGCATTGAGGGACAAGAAGAGTACAACACCAAACACTGCTATTTATTCAGGTGAGTACAGAAGTTCTTGAATTATGTCACCTATAATTATTGCTGTATATTAAGCCTCGGAGAACAGTTGAAAGTCCCATGTGTGATTTATGTTGAGGTGGAAATTTTTCTTACCTGACTCTTGCAAACCTACACTAAAAATAATATGTAGAGCCTAATACCTGGCTTTCTGACACAAAATCTCTGCTGAAGTGGATCAGCTGCTGCCAGCAAAAGCAGTAATGTGCTGCCATGTGGTAACAACTCATGAGGGAGCCCATGTCTAGAGTTGGATTTGCTCACAAAGAGGAAGGATGATGGTCAAGAGAATCTGTGCACTTGTTTTCCCATTTAAACACATTTTGTTTTTACACTTTCAGTATAAACTGAAGTATCTTAAGATGAGGGCATGGAAAACTGAAGTGGAGGAGGAAGTCAGCCAGTCACACATCAGAATCTAAGAGGAGTAGAATGGAGGTGAGGGATGTGATGGGGTGAGGACTGGGAAAGAGAGGTGGGAAAATGGCCACTCTGAAGGAAAAGATAGAGAGCCACCATCTGGAGTGGACTTCAAAGATAACCAAGGTGTGGCCAGAGAAAGGGCCAAAAGTCACAAGGAAAGGAGAGAAGAATTGAATGCCACCACTGTGACCTTACATCTGCGTTGGTTTCAGGGAAAGCAAAGACACAGGTTCTGGTGAGCACAAGGGAGCTGAAAAATAAAAGATCAATGTGAGATCTGGGGACAAGCTAGAAAGCGTGGTAAATTGTATTTGTTTCCATAAAGGCCTCTGATTCTGTAGAAATAACACATAGTAATGCATGCGAGAGAGAACAGAATGCAAGGACGGAAGGTGGGGAGAGAGTTGACCCAGATGGTGAATGGATTTGAGTGGCTATTTCACACCTCTTTTTCCCAGCCCCCATCACTCCCCTCCTCCCCCCGCTACTCCACACTGTGATGCTTGACTGATTTCCTTCCCCTGGCCATAGTTTCCACTGCCCGCATCTTAAGATTTCTGCATTCTTAAGGACAGAGCAGTGACTCATCTACTAGCCACTGATGATGATGATAAAACAGATAGGAGTCCCCCATGCCCTGAACCATGACGTTTGTTTAGGTATGATAATCATCAAATAATATAGCCCTTTGTGAAAAATCCAACCACACAATCTGATCGAAAATGCAATTGCGATTGAAAATGTAATATTTTTCAGATGCTTTTTACTGGTGCCAGCATTGCTAAAGCATCTATCCCTGTAGGATCTAACTGGGCACCATTGTATTTATTTTGGAGACCATTAGTGCCTTCTCAAAAAGGAACCAACATCTCTTCCCCTTCTCTTCAAATTGAAGCCACATCTAAGAAGTTAAATTTAGGTGATCATTTCCAGCAATAGTGTTATGGGGTCATTTCTAAAGGCCCGTGCAAAGAGATGTTTCTTGTAATACCTCTTGAAGGTTGCAGGCAGTGGCAGATTAGCCATAGGGCCTGTGCCCAAGGGCTTCAGCCAGTTGGAGAGGCCTGGGAAAAATGAATACCTTTGCACTCTGCTCAGTGCTTCTGCCAGGGAGGGCAGTTTGGGGCACGGAGACTTGCCCCACTCATCCAGTGCTCCTGCTGGGGCTGGGGGCAAGCTCCCATTCACAGACTTAGTTCTCTGGCAGGAGAACTAGTGGGGGGACTGCAAGTGGAAGGGTGGGGAGGGGCCCCCACTTGCTGTGGCTTAGAGCCCCCAAAATGCCTAATTTTCCTCTGGTTGCAAGACTCAGCCTGATCTCTAATGGCAATGAGTTCCAGAGATGGTGGCCCACCACGAAGAATAGCTGGGCCTCTTCCCTAAAACACTTCACTGCTTGTAAAGTGCTTCATCTTTCAGGCTTGCCAGGCAGGAAAAGTCAGACAGATAAGAATATAGTTTTCCTTTCATAGGCGTGACACCCACAAAAAGGAATCCGTGTCACCATATTCAACTGGGATTTGAAGTCTTTTGTGTTGTGCAGGGTTCAAGTGAGGATAAAATCTGTCCCATCACTGTCAATCACTCACTTTCCAGGCTCCTGCCAAGTTATTCTTGGAAAAGAAATGTGAGTCTCTGTCATCCCCAGTGCAACTCTACTAAAGGCAATAAAGTTACACCAGAAATTAATTTGGCACTTGGGATGTGATTTGCAAAACCAGCTCGGGATTTAGCCACACAACTAATTAATTTCACTGGGAGTCATGTGATGAAGTCCCCACTCAGCTTTAAAAGTCAAACCCCATATCTTTTGGACCATTATATGAAATCATCCAGTTGTATTTAGCTCTGGTTGGATTTAGGGTACGTCTACACTGCAACGCTATTTCGGGATTATCTCACGTCTTCACAGCAAGCCCGTTATTTCGGGCTCACTATTCTGACATCTCTGTAAACCTCATTCTCTGTGGAGTAAGGGATGTTTCGGAGTAGTGCTTTATTTCAGTATTTGGTGCTATGTAGACAGAGTCAAATGACAAAATAAGCTATTTTGAAATAACATCGAAATAAGATAGTCACTTTGCATTGCTCAAATGGCATATCTTATTTCGAGTTACTGTGCTGTGTAGATGCACCCTAAGTGACCTACAAATGCTCTGGCTTCTGTTAAATTTCCAATTTGCCTGAACACATGCCTTCGTGAATTTATTATCTTGCCAACTAATAAAAACTGGGATTTTTATGGAAAAGAGAACGTTGGGATTTTTGTTTTATTTTTTTTTAAATAAAGACTATAGAGCTTAGAGTCACACTAAGAAAAATAACATTTCTACCCAGTGAAATCACAATTCTTTTATACAAGTGTCTGAAGCCATAAAGATGGCCTTAAGGTAATCACATTATTTAAAACATCAGCAAGCCTGTGGTTATGATGATGTGTCATCTTGAAACTATACTGGTAAGAGACGCCAATGTGGCTAAAACTAGTTATAATCATCAAAAGGCACGTTTGTAAAGTAAACTACTTATTTTTAAAAATCATTTTTCTTTCAGTCCATTTCTTGTTTTTCCTTTTAGTGGCCCCCTATGTATTTAAATCTCATTAGACTCACAGAACATGACAAGCGCTGTATGATGGCAGCTGGAAGTATTGTGGAATACAGTGTGATCTGGAAAGGGCACTACCTCTTTTTGGACTGGATGATGGTTTTAAACCAATGCACAGAAGCATTTTCTTTGTTTCTAAAATTGCAGATCTCTCAGGGGAAATCTGTATGAACTTCTGTAAGCCTATTCTGTTCTCAGTTATACTAGTATGGAGTATAACCTCTGGCCCAACATTCATGACTCTGGACTGTCTTTCGCATTCTTTCAGCTAACTAAAAGCTAGACTTAGAGATCAGTGGTAGCTGCAAACATTAAGGGAACATTTTTCTATGTCTTTCAACCTCTTTCAAGGATATACACTGTGATTAATCCCACTTACGGTAGAGCTAGACTGCGGGGGTTTTTCGGGATTAAAAAAAACTCTGCTGCATCCAGGGAACGCATTTGCTCTTCCACTTTTTTTTTTTTTTTTTTTTTTTTTTTGCAGAAGAGCAAACACACTCTTTCGGAAGTCCCTGTATTCCTTGTTCCACGAGGAAGAAGGGGGTTTTCGAAAGAGGTTTTTTCCGAAATTTGCCCAGTGTAGATGGGCCAAATTTTGGAAAAGCCTCTTCCAACAAAAGTATCAGAAAAAGATACGGAAAATGCGGAGCACATTTTGCATATCTTTTTCCGATAGATCCTCGCAGTCTAGATATACCCTGAGTTTAGCAGGTTGCAGTAAGCAAAACCAGGACTTGAATAGGCTTATGGAACAGGATCAGCAAAAACAAAGAAAGGAAAACATTATCAGTATCAAAATAGAAATTATTGCATGGTCTCATTGTTCTGCTTAACCAGGGGTGGGCAATAATTTTTGATGAGGGGGCCACTCCAAGATTTTGGTAAGTGGTCAAGGGTCGCACTTTTCCATCACTGAGATGCAAGGTCTGGGATGGAGGTTGGGTGCAGAAGGGAGCTCAGGGTAGGGGACTGGGGTACAGGAGAGACTGTGGGGTCTGGAGGGGAGTATGGGTGAAGAAGGGGGTTGTGACCTGGGGTAGGGGATTGAGGTGTGGAGTCCGGGGAGAGGGGTACAGATGCAGAAGAGGATTCTGAGCTGGGAGAAGAGTGTAGGAGGGAGTGCAGGGGCTGGGAGGGAGTTGTGATCTGGGGCAGGGTGGAAGGGGGAAATGATGAACATGCTGGGAGCGGAGGCAGCGTGTGAAGTCTCCCCTTCCCTTCACAAGGGATGTGTGGTGCTCATGGCCCCAGCAGCTGGCTGCTTTGAGCAGAAAGCATGCCTGAGGGTCCTGGTAGGCTGGATCCAAAGGTTTGGTGGGCTGATTCTGGCCTGCAGGCCGGATCTTGCCCACTCCTGTGCTAATTAGTATATTTTGCTCATTGTCTTGAACCGGAAACACTGTAGAGCCAGAGAATGTGTCTACTTCTATGTTTTTGCAATGACAGCACAATGAGGCCCTTAGTTCTTATTGAGGCGATAAGATACATGATATGATCCGTAAGAACAGAAATGCAGATGGAGTGGGATTGGCTTTCTGTGTGCTGAGAGCTGCTGTACTGCTCTTTACTCTCAAGAGATTGTATTGCTTAGGGCAGGGGTGGGGAACCTCAGGCTGGGGCGCTGGATGTGGTCCCCTAGCTTGCGTGGATCTGTCCCCTGAGGCTCAGGGCTCCTCCCCCCCAGCATTGGGGAGTCCATGCTAGCTCTCCAACTAACCCGCTGCCCTACCACAGAGCTGGAGCACACAAAATTTACTAGTCTCTGGTGTGTGAGGGGAATGGGGGGGAAGTGTCTTTCTCCTCAGTGAGAGTTTGCTTTTTTTTTTTTTTTTCTTTGCTTCTCACATGTGTGTGGACCCTGACGGATTTTTTTCTGTGGCTCAGCGGCCCCCAACCCAAAAAAGGCACCTCAGCCCTGTCTTAGGGGTACTGTAAGCTGGTGAGCTCCTTCCTCAGCCCAGGAAAGAAGCAATGCCATGCTGGAATCTTTCGGGCCCTTAACTCAGGGCTCAGTTCATTATCTGAACATGAAACTCACAAAGTGACACAAACCAAAGGGTTTTTTCCCTGACCACAGCCAGCTGTACAGGCCCAGCGGCCTTTCCCCTTGCATCTCTGTCCATCCTGGAAAGAGGCCACACTCTTCCTTTCAATCCCTGCTGAACTGTGTGACAGGCAGGCAGCCCTTAACCGTTTCCTGGCTCTTTCACCCTATTGCTGTCATCCGAGGAATTTGTCCAAACATATCGGCTTGGGCTATGATTCTTTTAGATCCCAAAATAGCCTGGAGATTAGCCCAAAACCAGACAGTACAATGATTCAGCCACCCCAGAACCGTAAAAGGAGAGTGGAGGGCTTTGGATTTTAACCTTAGACCTCAGTCTGAATTCCACTGTCATTTCCCAGTTCTATAAGGGACCATCAGGTATCCCACACCCCAGTTTTGAGAGACTTGAAGTACAGATCTTAGATTTGTATACAGGCCCATCTTTAGGCTAAACAAAGTTGTGCATGGGGCATCCTTGGATGGCACAGCATCAGAGAATGCCTGGAGAATAGCAGAATGTCAGCAATTCTCCAGGTAGCTTTCCCGCAGAATCAAAAGGGAAGTATGTTTCAGCAGGGTGTTAGGAGACACTGGGTTCTGATAGATGAAATATACATCTATTATCCTTATTTTTTTCATTAATACGACTAGGGTAGCCTTCTTCAGGTTTGAGTGTTCATCCTAGTGCCTCGGCCAAACACCAAACTGGGTATCACATTTTGCTTATTATCATATTTTGTTTCCCTCTATCTTCAGTCTGGTATGATATTCTGCTTTGCTTTCTGTCCTACAGTGGTGAGCAGTGCTGTTGTACAATGTTAAATGATGGTTGTGTTTCACCCTAGAGATGACTTCATTTTAATCTTGGGTGAAACTATTGATGTAAAAAATCAATTTGTACAATCTTTTGGGAACTTTCTGGTTGAAAGGGTCTAGATAGAAGGACTTATTCATTCAATTTATTCTATAAGGGTGATCCGGTTCATACAATGTGCCTGGGCTTTCAGAAACCTTTGAGAAGCAGTCATGGCATGAGAGGGCCTCTCATGGGTCAGTAATTAGTTAAAAAGGGTAGGAATAAAAGGTCAATTTTCAGAACGTGAAGTGATAAATAGTGAGGTCTCCCAAAGATCTGTCCTGGGACCAACACTATTTAACATATTCATAAGTTATCTGGAAACTAGGGTGAACAGTGAAGGTAGCAAAAATGTACAGATGGTACAAAATTATTCAAAATAGTTAAGTCCAAACCTCATGATGAAATTTTGTAAAGGAATCTCCCTTGCCTGAGTGACTGGGCAACAAAATGGCAGATGAAGTTCAGTCTTGACAAGTGCAAAATAATGCACACTGGAAAACATAATCCCCATTATATACATAATGATGGGGTCTAAATTAGCCATTATCACTCAAAAAAAAAAAAAAAGATCTTGGAATCAACAAGGACAGTTTTTTGAATACATCCACTCGTGCGGTATGTGTGAAAAAAGCAAACAATGTCGGGGATCAATAAGAAATAATAATAGAAGCATTTCATAATGCCACTGTAAAAATCCATGGTGTGCCTATACCTGGACCACTGCATACAGTTCTGGTTTCTCCATTTTCAAAAAAGATATTGGAAAAGATACAGAGAAGCCCGGAAGTAAAACAGGGTTAAAAAAAACAATTAGATACATCCATGGAGGATAGTTCCACAGGTGACTTTTACGAAGATTATTAGGGATGCAGCCCCATGCCCTTCATGTCCCTAAACCTCTGAATGCCAGAAGCTGGAACTGGATGATGGGGTGGCTCATTTTTCTAATTCTGTTCATTCCCTCAGAAGCATCCTACACTGGCCACTGTGGGACGACAGGTTAATGGGCTAGATGAGTCTGACTCAGTATGGCCATTCTTCTGTTCTTCATTCAGCAAGCTAATCCTGGTCTTTAGGGTACAAAGAGTTTTATCCAATTAGTAGTCTCCCCTCAACCCTGCTCTTTGCAGGCTCCTGAAGAAAGCACTGCACTTGGGTGCATGGGGTGTTAAGAGAGTGAGGATTGTGGGGTGAGGAGGGGCACGGGAGTCCTTCCCCAGCCCTTCTCCTGCCCCAGCTAGCATTGTCCTTCTGTCTCCCACAACAGCCAGTAGCCCATAGCATGCTGTTCCAATATAAAGTTATTTAGTTTATAGAGCTCTTCTAATGTAAAAGAGAAATGACCAGACTGATTTGTCACAGTTGTTCTAATAATTTTAAAATATAATATGGCGTATCCAGGAATCTGCCAGATTTCCACTCCTGCCTTACTATGTATCTTACATCACTCCTTCAAAAAGGACTAAGCTTTCTGGGAGGGCATTATTAACAAATGATTTTCCAAAATTTACTTTTAATGCTCACACCTGCAGGTGTTGTGTGTATGGCAGAACTGATCCACATCCATACCTTTTCTAAGGTGTAGAAATGGTTAATTTTTGTGTTTAATTCTTCATATATCCCATTGCTTCCTGGTTTTGGCTGGAGTTGGACAGGGATGTAACAACTTATCAAGAGACCACCTTCTCTTGCTGCAGTTAGAGCCCAAGTGTAAGCAGGAAGTGTTTGAAAGTCTCACAAAGGTATCTGTCTTCCAAGTTTTCCAGAATTATGACTGGCCAATGAGGTTTAGATAAATTCAGAATGTTAAATTCTAGAACTACTGTTCACATTTATACAGTGTTCACAGAGTAAATTCAGGAAAACGTGTGATGGGGGAGGGCATTTTTACGGAAACAATAAATTTATTGAAATCTGACATTATGGATTCCCCGTCCTCTTTTATAAGCCTGTCCCTAAAAGAGATTCTTCGCAAACACTACAGTACCATTTCTTACCTGGCCTGGAGTATGCATATTGGACAGTTTTTTGGGGAATCAATCATGTCTTATTACACAGTTGGTTCATTTCATACCACAGTTCCTTGTCTAACTGGAAATTTGGAGGCAGACTGTGCAAATATTTGCTTTGTGTGACCTCTTTGAGCTGATGGGCTGACCACACACTATATAGAACTTGCAACTGGGGGAGTAGGGCGCCAAAGTAATGAATGGAGAGAAAAGCAAAAAGAACAAAAACTGGAGAGCATGATGTAGGACACAGTGATCTTCAGAAGTCTGTCAGTATTTATTGCCAATATACATTCTTAAAACAATCTCTAGCACCCTCTGGAAAACTGAGAAACATGTTCTGCATGCTGCTCACATGCCTGATCTTTTATATGTTTTATTTTTCTGTTCTGTTTATCATTAAGACATCTGCTCCTGCTACTTATTTACCACCTGCTGTCCAAAAATTCTGTTTGTAATGCAACAGTTTACATTGTAAACAACTTTAATGTTACACACAGAGGATTAAAGGACTCAGCGGCAGAGGCAGAGGATCTCTTATGAAACAGATCTAATTTCTATGCAAACATCCATGGTCACAAAGGAGAAGAGAAAGGCAGAAAGAATGTGATCAAATAGAAAAAAAAAACTGTTTTTAAATGCTATGGGCCATATGTCTCTTTGTCTTTGAGTGCCACAGTTGCAGGGTTTATAAAAGATTGGCACAAAATACTTTGTACAGAAAGAAGGGTAAAATGTGATGCAAATCCAGATCTTCAGAAGGCAAAGCGTTCACAATCTACAAGACTTCCACAGCAGAAAGAAACAGGAGAGTGATTAGCGCAATGGGAAGGAGTAAAATGAGAAATTACTAGCACCTCTCAAAAACTGAGACAGCTATTTTGTGGAGCAGTTGGAAGCAAGTGGATGGGAGGGGAGAGGGTGGGAGATAGGCAAACAGGGACTGAATGTTTTTGTTACAATCTGATGTCCGATTGGTGACCTACATTGAATGAGATTTGTGGGCTGAACCTATAGGCTGTTCCCTAATAGGCAGGTGGTCATCTCCAATTGTCATAAAGTCTGTGCTATCCCTTCCCTCCTAGAGGAGGTCCTTGCCAATCAGAGCAGTGACATACCATTGGAGAGTGATGTGGTGACATTTACACCCTCTATGTTGTGAATTGATGGAGGTTTTAAGGCTCCAGGGCTATGCATCTGGCCCCTTATTTTGCTAACAGTGCTAAATTTGCTTATTTTTCCCCTGTAAACTAAAAAAACCCTATAATCTTAGATCTTTGTCTGCAAGCACCACTTTATAATACTTATTTTTCATGAGTAGCAAAGTGAGTGCTATTATTAGCATCATGTTTGGGATCTGGACGCGCTGTCCTGGGAACAGTTTGCAGAGTAAACTTTTAAATGGGGTGGGGGAAATGAGCATGATCTAAATTTAAATTGTAAAATTCTAAGATGTAAAAGTCAGCTTTCATTTTCAACAGTTAAGGGTATTTAATTATAAATACCATAAATCTGCCAAATTAAAATCCCTAGTAGTGGATCATGAATGGTGTAAAATCACTGGCTTAGAACGTTCATGACAGCTACCAGGAGACCTGGCTCTGTACCCTTGGAATGTATTAGACTTCAGGGACTGCTCTCCAGCTGTGTGATACTGTAGTTCACACCTCAGGGTCAAATTCTGATACCTTTCCTCATGCTGACCAGCTCCTTACTGCATCGTGGGATTATGACATAGGAAGAGTCTAATCAGCTTGAAGAAGGGCAGCTGAATCAAGCCTGTAAAAATGAGAGAGATCCAAGATATCTAGTCCACACAGGCAGGATTGTTCTTCTCATTGTCTCATTTAGTGCTTTGTCTTGTTTAGTTTTACATCATCCAAGCAATGGGATTTTGTCTCTCCTCTCAGTCGAAACCTTTAAAAAACAACCTTTATCTTCATTAGATAGACATTAAAGATCCCACGGTACCTGTCTGGCATGATGGTTTTTAGAAGAGCCCACTAGATGCCTATTTATATTTGTAGATACCTAAATACTTTTAAAAACCTGGTAAAATGGGGATAATAGAGTTTCCCTGCCTGGCATTGTGTTTTGACAATAGACATTCAAGGATGGTGAGGAGCTCACCAGATGCTCTGGTGTTATGGGGTTATCTAACTACCTAATATAATGTATTCTTTTATTGAGCTGGAAGCTAAACTAATTTTGGTTTTCATGCATATTTTAAAAAGGATTGCTGTTACCTTAAATTATAAATGCAACACGTTGTGACAAAATTCAAGTAGACAGTGAAAGCCTTCTATAGCCACCTGTTTTCTAATGCTTTCTAAACCAGTGGTTTTCAGCCTGTGGTCTGTAGACTCCTGGGGGTTTGCAGACTATGTCTAAGCTTTCCAAAGAGGTGCACACCTCCATTTGCAACGTTTACTGCTCAGTAGATGGGGAAAAAAGTTGAATACCACTGTTCTAAACCGTGGCTCTAAATATGTTGGCTCTTCCTTTTTACTGGTACATCCTGAAACAAATACTTCAAAAGGCAATGATTATGGGTTATATTTTACAAACAGATTACCTGCAAAACACAAAGAAACAGTCTCTTTGGGCTATAGCTTAAATTTGGTGAATGGGGGAAGGAAGTGCACATTAATTAGCACAAAGAAGTTAACCAAACAACAAAACAAGGAAAATAACCTCATTGCGACTAAATATACATTTTCCCTATTACTCACAATTCACTTCAAGGTCCAGTCCATTTCCATGCCCTGTATTCATTATGGGCATGGTAGTCCTGCCTGGATTTAAACCATCCTGCTTGTCCCAGCTCCTGGCTTAGAAAAACTCACTCAAAGAGAAATGGCAGCAGGTATATATTTACCATTTGAATTTCAACACTGTAACCCATTGGTTCTTCTGGCTCCCTGCCAACACCCTTAGCTACCTGAGTTTAATCCTTTAGTCCCTGAGTGCTGGCCAGCACTACTCCTATCCATCACAGGCCCACTTTCCCACAGAAGAGAGAATCATATGAGTCATCCCTGCTCTGTCCGCTGCAACCAGAATCTAAGTCTGAGAAGGGCTGTAAGAAGGGATTTGTTTGCCCCATACCCATCCCTAGCTCATGCAGCCAAATAAAGGCTGTGAGAATCTAGCCCAGAACAAGCACCAGGAATGGCAAGAAGACATGAAATACCCACTAGTCAAAATGGGTAAGTATGTGTTGGTGTGTGGGGTGTGTGACACACAGATGCACATTTACATTCCCATCCTTGGCTACATAAAACACCCCCCACCTTTTTTTTTATCCTAGAACATGCTCATTTTAGGAAACATAACTTGGCCAGGGGAGTAGACAGATAGTAAGGCGTTCCCTATAGCCTTCTACCCATTCCACTATATAAAGCCATGGTGAGTGAAAATGTTCTTTACAGTTAAAACACAGGACAGAAATTCTTGGAGAGAAATCTCCAGCAATTAGGAACAAAGGATTTCAAATGCCACAGAGATTGTTCTTAGAGGATCTTACACTAAATGGCAGATTTACATTGGGCTCTTAAGCTGTTCTACAGCTGGGAAGTCTCCTGTCATTGCTTGCTCTTGGCCATGAATTTATAGGCTGCAGTTTTTTTGTTACTTAATCCATCTTCCTCTGTTTTAGCCTAATTCCAAACCCATTTAAGTCACTGGGAGCCTCCCCTTTGGCTTCAGTGAGTTCTGGATTGGCCTTTGTTGGCGACTGTGTGTAAGGAGAGCGCAGTGGTTTCCCTCCGCCACCCACACATGAAGAAAGAGAAAGTGAGATGAAGGAGCTGGTGCTTGTAGCGTGAATGTTAAATTCCTCCATTGTAGAATGATTTTTTTTTTAATTTTCTGATCTCCCCTGTGAACCCCACAAGTACTAACTTATGCTAACACTGTCACCAGTTACTGATTTTAAGGCTACCCTGGCTTTGCCTTTCAGGGCTCTTAGGGCTTATCTAAACTTGAAAGTGTGTGAATATAGGATGTGAATGTAAAGCATAATAGCTGTTCTGGGATAGCTAATAAAGAAAAGCTGTGTCAACAATCCCTTAGAACCTAGGCCTTGCTCCTACTCCCATGGAAAGAGATAGACAGTGACTCTGATTTCAATGGGAGCTTGATCAGATCCTTAAATTGCAATCTGGATTCCCAATTTCCATGTTCCAACTGGGGTTCAAAAGCTATCTTTCAAATGCCGGCCACGACTAAGATGCCTTGCGCTCAGAAAGGAATCCCCACCCCCATCTACTCATCGATGCCTGACATCACACCACTGATTAGCTACATTGCAAGGAAAAGACAAAAGTTACTGACTATCTGCAGAGGTAGGGTTCTAGAGTGATAGGACTAATGTGTTCTGTCTTGGCAACTCCTGTGTAATACATGGGTGTGATTAGTCCCTTCTCTCACCTGATCCTCGGCAATGGTGTTTTACATTTGGCCTATTTTGGCAAAACACTCATGCTGTTTATACCTTGCCTTTCCGTTCCATTTTTATTAACCCAATTACTAGGACATCAATTTATTCTAGCAAATCTTTTGTTTGAGCTGCGCTAATTGCTAAAGATAATGTGTAGCTAAACAACAACAACAAAAGCATTGCCTACACAGAAACACAAAGTTAATGATACTTAGCCCATAAAGCAATCTTACATTACGACACTGCTGTTGCCCTGGTATTTACTTATTTCATCAAGCTGATTGCTGATTTCTGTGTAGTAGCTAAGAGCCTGCCTAATTAATGGCAGATGGACACATTGTAATCAGCAGATGACTAATGAATCCCAAAAGGTAGTCTGCATTGCTGGCTTGCTTGCCAAAAAAGGTTGAGGTGAAAATATAACTATTGGATAATACATAGAGCCCTGTGCGTCACTCTAGGAGAACCCTGCAGCAGGACTGGGATTCCATGGGTCCTCCAGGACTCATTGCCATAATAGGAGAAGGGGGTGGGATTGGATTCACAACTAGTCCAGCACAGGGTTCTATTTTACAGACTAAAATGAGAGAAGAGAGAAAGAAAAGGCAGCTAAAAACATGCATATGGTTTTTAAAAAACCTCTAAAGCCATCTAATTCCATGTATGGTACATTACCATTAATCCTTGGTTGACATTTTTCTATTGAAATGTTTTCAAGAAAAAAATAGCTTTTTTTTTAAAAAAGGCAACATTTCCAATTTTTTTACAAAAATCCAAAACCCCCAAACCAGAAAACAATTGGGGTTTCAGTTATTCTTTCTCTCTCTTTGCTGCATTTTATATGCCCTGGAAAAACCAAAACCTGAAAACAATTACTTAAAAAAATGTGGAGAGTCGGGGGGTCATTTTTTCACCAAAAACTTTGAGGGAGAAAATAAACATTCTGAATTTTGTTGAGAAACATACTTATTATTTTTGTCCAGCTTTAATTAATAGTATCACTGTAGGCACTTTCCTTTCTCTCATATAGATGTGAAAGTATGTAGAAAATAAAGTGGTTGTATCACTCCACAAAAGATCATCCTATTCCCCAATGTTCCTTATGTTCCATTAGATCTGAATGAATCTTTCCCAATAGTAATACTGTAAGCAGGCTCAAATCCAACCATACAGACGACCAGCAGAAGATCTAAGCACAACTAATGTCCTACTTAAGTTCTATTTTGAGGGCTTAAGTAGTGCAAAGGCCTTGTGACCAACCCTCTGCAGATGGATACATTTCACACTTATGATCAATATCTGCATATAACACACACACACACAGCACTTCAATTTACACAATCATCAGAGAGCACAGTGGCCCTCTTATTGTAGGACACAGATTTTGCTTTTTGGGCTAGCTCTCATAGATATTTTGCTGCATAGATGTCCAGGAGATCAAAATAACTGTGATTTTTATATTTTTTCCTTCAGTTGGGTCAGTGTAAATGTAAGATAAGGAATTTGCAGGCATATTGGTGTAAATTTAGGAAACTGGCATATGCCAAGGTGAATAATGGATCAATTTCACCAATGTCTCCCCTCTCTTGAAAAGGGAAAGTCCTGGATCTAGGCAGCACAGAACTTTGTAGAAGTTTGGATCTGCATTTTGCAACTTGAGCCCATCTTTCATTCAGATGTGCAAGGAAGAGAGAAAATTGACCTCAGAGCATACCACCAACATATGCTGACTGGAATCTAAGGGCTAGGTCTTCAGCCACAGCTTGTATATAGTACCAGTTGAGTTCTGTGTCTATATAGGTGGGACAAAGATTACCTGAGTACTTCCCTGTTCCTAGGGCACTCTATACAGGGCCATTCCCCAGGCATACATTAGAACACACACACAAATGGCCAATTAATGCAGTATCCTGGACAAGCTTTCTTTCCTACAGCCCTGCTGATAGCAGGGAAAAGAGCTGGCATCTGTTCTGGCTTTATGCCACTAGAAAATCTCTCTTGCTCTGGGTGATCCAGCTGTAGAACCATATTCTGTTGGCAGTGCATCAAAAAGTGGCTGCAATGCATCTTCATGCCCTAGGACTCTAGCCTGAACTTCAGTGGATTTTAGTCCTTGTTGTTAATCATAATAGACTTGGAAGCAGGATTAGCAGATGGACTAAGCAGTATGCAGCTGGGGCTAACTCCCCTTCCTCATTAATAATATTTGTTAGACTATAACTGTCTGCTTCCTGCCTGTCCTAGTCTAGAATTTGCTACTGCTGTGTGAGGGGCTGGATTGGTTAATAGTGCTTGCTTTTTAAAGATCTCACTGTATCTAGTGTCAATCAGAGAGACTTCTGCACAGAACATGGCATGGAACAGGAGCAGTAGTTCCAAAGAGCAACAACCAGAAAGAAACCAGAGTTTGCCCTGGGTTACACCCATGGAACACTGTATAGAGAACTGCCAGAGAATCTAGTGCTTCTTGCAGTCACACTCTCGCTGGGTCTGGCAGAAGTGCCCACTCTGGTTACCTGTCAGAGCAGTGGTTAAAGTAGATCAAAGGAGGAAGGGGCACTCACAAGTGTCCCAATGTTATGTGGTGATTCCGTGTAGGATCAGCTTGTGGAGGTGGGATGTAGCAAGGGCATGAGAAAGGAGGATACGAGAAGGATTGCATACAAACAGTTTGTCCTCACACAGGTCTCGAGCCAATGTGTACTTCTATATGCTAGGATGTGAAGGTCTCCAGTGCCTCCCCACCCCAGTTTACACTAAGGTATGAAATTCGTATGATTGTAAAAGTCATATAGTTTGAGGTTCTGGAGGGTTTTCCCAGAAAATTTGAAATGCCCTCTGAAATTTCCAACATTTCAGAAGAGTGAACTTCCTAGGCTCTCTTTGTAATGTGATAGAGGCAGCTCCGGGTTGTTCCTGTTCTTCTTTGCAGGATATGAAACAAGGGCTGAGGGCAGATCTACACTTTGGAAAACCAGAGTGAATAAGCCATTCCCAGCTGAGACAACCTGTTTTTGCTTGACATGTTTTCTTGCTGCTCTCCCACATGGAAACACGTTGGCAGAAGGCTAAGTGCCCCAGAAATCCTCAATCATGGCCCATGGGGTACTCCCATTTCAGGTTCCCCTTGTAGAAAAATACCCCAACCTGATATTCTGGGTGTTATTAACAGGAGTATTGCATGTAAGATGCAGAGGTTAATTGTCCCACTCTACTTGCAATGGTGATGCTTCAGCTGGCTCACTGTTTTAAAATCTGGGCACCACACTTCAGGAAAGATGTGGGCAAACTGGAAAACTTCAGTGGAAAGCAACAGAAATGGTGGAAAATTTAGAAAATTTACCTGACCTATGAGGACAGGTAAAAACCTGGGCATCTTTAGTTTTGAGAAAACAAGACTGAGGGAGGACCCGATAACAGTCTTCAAATATGTTCAGGGATGTTATAAAAAGGATAGTGATCAATTGATCTCCATGTCCACTGAGGGCCGGACAAGAAGTAAGGGACATAATCTGCAGCAAGGTGGGTTTAGATTAGATAACAGGAAAAAAATTCTAACCATAAGGGTGGATTAGCTCTGGAATAGGCTTCCGAGGGAAGTTACGGAGTCCCACCATTGGAAGCTTTTAAAAACAAATTGAACAGACACCCAGTAAGGACAGTCTAAGTTTACATGATCTTGCCTCAGCCCAGGGGGCTGGAATTGATGACCTTATCAGGTCCCTTCCAACCCTGCCTTTGCATGACTCTAGGGGAGAGAAGAGGAAGCCCTGAGGAAACTGAGATCCACCAAGCTAAGGAGACACCAAAGAGGGGAAGCTATTATTTTGCTTTTAGCAGAGGAACTAGCACTGTGCTTACCACCAATCCAGAGGCCACTTTTTCTCCTTACTCCTACCCTTCGCAGATGAGCCAATCTTCTATGTGCCTGTCTGTAACTGATTTTATAGAAGATGAGTGGGGTAGATTTCTCCTGCCACCTTATTGTGGTTAACATATTTTAACACTATGTCATGGTTGCAGACACTAACAAGGAGATATTGATAATCCTTGTTGGCCTTCACTACACTGAAAGAATTTCATCCATTTTAGACTTAGCCCAAAGGACTTAGACCATTTAACGAGGGCAACAATCAGAGGGATTCTGGAAGCAGAGAAAGAGAGAGCGGGATTGTATCCCGGTGATAGGAAGTGCTTGCGAGAAGTGAGTATACTCTGCCACACCTACTTGTGCAAAACTGTAAAAATGTAAACAAATTTTAAATATTGAAATTAATGAGAGAAGAGAGAAATTTGAATTCTGCCAAGCCTGCCTGTCCTTTATACCTTGAGTGATTGTGAATTTGAATTATTTTTTCAATATTTTATATTTTGTGCTTGTTAATCCTTTACTCTGTGTGAAGTGGCGAGGAGTCCTGTGGCACCTTATAGACTAACCGAAGTGTTGGAGCATAAGCTTTCGTGGGCAAAGACCCACTTCGTCAGATGCATGCATGAAAGCTTATGCTCCAACACTTTGGTTAGTCTATAAGGTGCCACAGGACTTCTTGCCGCTTTTGCAGATTCAGACTAACACGGCTACCCCTCTGTGTGAAGTGTAATTCTACCAGGGAAAAGAGCAATCAAGTTTGTTTTGTATTTTCTGTTGAATCCATCCACTTCTTGATCTTTTCCATTTTTAAAATTTTTATGGATTTATTCAATACAAATCAACCTGAATCTTTATCTTTAAACGTAGATTGTTTCATCATTTTCTTTTATGAGCTCTGAAGAGTTCAGTTAACTTTTTTATCATTAATTTTTCTTGTGCATTTCTGAGTCCTGGATGAGAACAGAAACAAAACTTCTGAAATATTGTCGAGAACCCTAAATCACTATTGCAAGCACAGAGATTTGGTTAGGCTTCTGCAAAGTACACAAAATTTGGATACGTATTTGGTCCAAACTTTTGACACTTTTATACACACATACAAATGCATGTTGTAGTCCTGCAACATCTCGAATTGGAACATACATGTTACTGCACATGTGCAGAACTGAATATCCAATTATGCCCAAGCTGAAAGTTCACAAATGGCAGCTACACTGCATTAACACATAGCAATTGAGCTTTTCTAGCAGTACAGACATTCAAAACAGTATCTAAATTAATCTTTAATACCAGCAATGACTCTCTTGTCCCATTAACATTAGGTTAAAGCAGTGAACACCTGAGGTGGTGTATAAAAACAAGGCTGTAGTACAAGGTGTGAAAAAAATATAGTAGGTTTCCAATTTTCCATATTCCTAGTATCTGACTTGCCCTATCTAACAAACTACAAGCATGTCTCCTTGTCTCTTGCCTGCCTTTCCTTTGGCCTTTCTGATTATCTGAATTTGAGCCCCCCAAGCTGTTCAGATATTTGGGTACTTGGATAGCATGGTGATTGGGGCCAAAGCAGATTAGATCTTGAGTAGAATTCCACTCTAATTTGAGTGGAATTTCTTGAGTCTCTAAACTATAAACTAGGAGCGCCACTAGACTAAAAAGAAAATATCTATTAGGTTATGGATTAGGAGACACGTTAGCTCACTTGTGTAACTCTTACTTTCCCAATGTGGCGTTCTGTCCCCCTGAGTGATGGTTGGGCCACATAGGGAGGTGGTGGAGCTGCCTTGCTTTAGAGAAGAGTCTTCCCTTAGGCAGTAGAGGGTTCTGCTTTACAATCCAAAGCTTCCAGGTTCAGTCCCCATTGTCAATGACCCAACCCATTGTGCAACAGTGACACCCTGAAAATGGAGCTGTGTCTCTCTTCTTCAGCACTTAGCCACACACTCAGCCATATCCATTGTTTGCCATTTGGCACAGCCATGAAAGCTTGATGGCCTGACTCTCAAAGAGAACCGACTCGATGAACCCAGTGTAGATGCTGGTAAAGGCCAAGTACCATAGGAAGGTGGTTTGGGGAGCATCTTCTCCCCAGTTGTCTTCCTGTTGTTCTTCTTCAGCCCTAGGAGCAGTTCTGATCTGAGTTGGGAGCTGCTCTCTATTCCTTGTTGCAGCTGCTCAGTAGCTCCATGGGGAGGTGAGGATGAGAGAGAAAATCTGGTTGCACCGTTGCCTGCTTTACTGGATTAAGGGAATCCTAAGAAAGGCAGGAGAGGAGCTCAAATGACTCTGCCTGAGTCTAGGAAAACAGGTGAAGCATGGTCATTGTTTAACTATCTGAAGGAATGGTGCAGACCCTTAGCTAGTGTACCTCCACATAGCTCCAATGAAGTCAAGAGTTTCGATTCCCAGTGAAGTCAACAGAGATATGCTGATTTATACTAACTGAATATCTGGCTCGGTAACACTGGATAATTTTTACTGGAAGAAAAATAAGTTGTCCAATATTGAAAAATTAAGAACTCATCTCCTACCTTCTCCATACGTTAAACCTGAACTCAGACCAGAATCTTTGGGGGATTTGGAAAAAAAAGTTAAGTTGGAGATGGTGAACAACCTTTTTTTCCCTCCAGTTTTGTGCACCTCCATATTTTCCTGTGTTCAACTGGGCCTGGAAGCAGTAACTATGAGATAACTGAAAGAGAATGTTCTTACATATCTTTGGATATCAATCCAAATGAGAAAGTGGCAATAATCTCTCAAAAAAGCATGAAATTCTCAATTGGATTTCTAGTTTAATTATGCTCAGATGACCATCCAAATGTTAAGTGCCTACCCAGCCTCAGTCTCTAAGATGTTCTGGTACTAAGAAATGGACCTGAGGTTGCTTTACTTTCCATTGCCCTCATGAAGATAGCAGTGTTCCAGAGAGGAACGTTGCAGCTGGATAGTCCTGGGTTCTGACTATCGGGCATTGGGAACCAGAGCATTCTTGGTGGGGGATCCCAGATTTAGAAATCCTTGCCAAATGAGACCAGACAGACCAGGTCTGACAGTGTTCAGCTCCTAGTGTGTTTCAGGCTTTGTCTTCTTAAAATGTGCCTTATCTTAGCATATGTAATTACAAATATTATTATTGCACATCATAAAAACTTCTAGCTCTTTTAAAAAAATAGAGAATTTGCTCTGACCATCTATGGATATGTAACCCACTAGTAAACAACATTTCCTTTTTCTATCACTCTAAAATTATACATACCAGTTATTAATTTGATCTGATGAGCCCATCTTGTCACATTACACACTGGCCAAAAATGGAGGAACTGAGTGGATTTCACATTGGCCTTTATAATTTCACATCCTCTTCAGTTCATCCTTGCTTAATTATCTCTAACCTTTGCAATGCAACATTTGCTGCACAGCTAACATTTTTACTGCCCTTCTCTGAGCCTTTAAAACTCAGTTATAGCTTATTTAAAGTGAAACCACTCAAACAGGCTACAGTTCAGCATTCAGCAAATAGATAATAATGAAGATGAGCCATTGTTCAGTACAACTTTATTATAATACTTGGTTATTTTCCTAACCTTTTTCTACTGTACCCAAGCAGTGGAAACCTTTTAGAACCTATAATACTGAGACACCGGTAATAATTTTCCTACAATAAGAGCAAAGCTTGAAGAAGATAAAATTGCAGCCTTTCTTTAGAGAGATCTTGTAGTTTAACCTATCATCACCCATGTTATTTTCACAAAAACGTATTTTGCTTAGTGCAGGAAAGAAGTCAGCATTAGCTTTTTGTAACAAACTGTGTAATAAGAAATCACAGCTCACAACTGGCTGTCAAAAGTTGTGTGATGGGTCAAGTAGATGTCTGCTGTTTATCTCCATCCAGGTAAAGGCTCCTGAGGTCTGAGGTACATGTTAACTAATTAGGCACCAGTTTTGCAATCTGGTGCCTGTTTGAAGACCATTGTGACTGCAAAGGGACTCATCAACTGAAAAATCTGAGTCTTGTATTGCTTAGGTAAATGATTGTCATCATTGCCTATGGTTGAGTTCAGGGAAAATATTATCCAGCTCTAAGGAGGCCTGCTATATTCATTGTGAGGGGCTGACCTGGTGGCATTGCTACTTATTTGTCCCCAGCACTGCTCTGTTGTCCTTGTGTAGCTTGGCTCTCTATGTCGCCCCATTAGTGCCATCCCCCACCTACCAGACATGATAAACTACAGCTTAGAGAGGTCAGCACTGCTGTACCTAGAACTCAGGAGGAACATCAGATGGAGAAGCTGCCTCTAAGGGGAGCTGCTAACTCAGCTTCTCAGAAAACTTCCTTTCACTCCAACTCTCCCACCTGTTTCCAACATGGGGCATGAAGATTGAGGAACTTACTGACATCCTTTCCTGAGAAGCACAGCTGGAAGATTTAATTTTGCTATGAAGCTAACTTCTCCCTCTAGTGAATTCCCCTGTGAGCCCTGGTCAAATGAAAGTAACCAAGCCTTTCAGACTGGGACTCTTGCTACTGAAGAGCATTGCATTGCAAGGAGATACAAAAGAAGACAGGATGGTAGAGTGGGGGTTTGGTCAGAGGTGTAGCCAGGAGAGGATAATAGTATGGTAAAGAGATTAGTGTGTAGGAGAGGCAAATGGGAGTAACTAGTGGAACCTGATGGTTTCTTTTCTTTGCAGCACCAGTCTAGATTGAATAAAAGGGAATAATGTTTACTATCTGTGTTTAAAATTTGAAAAGTGGCACACATTTGGGATCCTATGACAATGGATACATACATGAAGTGCTGAGTTTGAGGTGACTGCTATAGCTCATAGGAGCCAGATAAGTGGCATTCTTAACGACAAATTAAAACAGGGGTTATTTAAACCTGTGTCCTGGAAGAAATAGTAACTATTTCATCCACAGAACGTTCCGTTATTTGAAAGGTCTTGTGGAAACTAAATCTGGAATTGAAATCCTGTCATTAGAGTCCTGCATTAAGTGCAAACCTCAATGTAACATTAACTGTAGTCACCACTACTTCATCTGCCTTGCTGAAGAGTGCCCATTGGTTTCAGTGGGGACTGCATGAGTGTAGAAGGACAACATGTGATCCTCCATTCTAGATAACGCCACCAAACCTCAGGCCACCATATTGGTTTAACTGAAAATACTCTGACACAATCTAGCTCAAGGTCCCAAAAGGTGAAAGGCTAGTAATTTTTTAATTCAGTCTCCAACTGCTGAGTGAGAACATGCAGTGGCCAAATAACTGCAAGCTCAATTAAACAGCCAAGCTTTATTATACTGCAAAACCTCCCTGTGGTTTTATTGCTCCCGAGAAACACAACTCCTATAGCAGTGTTTGTGGGAAATAGCATTAAAACTGTCTCTTCCAATGTATTAATTATGATCTGTCAGGCACATTTTGACTGGAAACAGCCTGCCTCACAATGAATGTATTTTTGGCTGTTAAAAGGATATTAAAACAGGAACAAAAAAAGTATTGGTTAATAGTTATCATTATGTGTGCGTGTTTTTAAAAGGAGAATTCAAAAATCTCAGCAGGGAGCTTTTTTTTTTAGAGCTTGAAATTACGAGGCCCATCTTGCTAAAATTAAATTCCCTAAAACAATGATGCTTTTTGTACTGGGTTGCGAAGTTTGAGTTGTTTCTTGGCTTAATGATTTAATATCTAGAGGCATGCATTCATCGCTCACACATCAACATGGCCTTCTCTCAAGCGATTAAACCTCTGCAGTTTATGGCTGTTTATTGATGTAGCATGCATGAGTCACATATTTACAAAGGAGATGATACACCAGGGGCCAGTTGCATAGCAAACAATGTGCTTCTAGGTTCTAAAGTGCGTGTATGCCATAAAATAACAGAGTAATCACAACACAATCTCTTCTGAGTAATGTAAACAATATAAGCCCAAAATACAAGCGTGCCTATGACATTACAAGGAATTTCTGAGAGAGCTACAGGAACCAGGGAATGACCTGAGGCACGCACTAATTATCACACTCCATCACCCCAGCATCTCCAAGTAACTCATTCTGCCTGCTAGCAAAGGCCTGGACATGGGGCAAGTGTTCTCCTGCAGGGAGGTCAGGCACAGAACTCTTGGCATTTCTAGCAGGAGGGCAGTGACTCCCTGGGAGCCCTCCGGAATGCATCTGCCAAGAGGATGTGCTGAATCAGTGTTTCTTCTAGTAATGCTGGCCACGCCACCTCCACAGCCAGTGCCGTCTACTTTCTGGGCTGTGGAAGCCCATCCACTTATCCCTCTACCTCTCATACATAGGCGGTTGTGGGCACTTTGCTCTCTCTCAACTGCTCTCCCTGGCAGGCTTTCTTCTCCGAAGACCCTGAGGGCAGCTTTACAACCGCAAAGGCAGAATAACCTGGGAGTAAACATGACATTTTAGTTAAGCTTCAAGCCTTAATTATGCGTTCCTTGTGAGGCAGGTGATGTGATATAATATTTTTTCCAGATGGTTAAACTGGAGCATAGAGAGCCTGATTCTCCTCCCACTGATACCTGTTCCACACTGGATTCACTCCATTTATTTCAATGGCGATACTCCTCATTTACGTCCGTGTATGTGAGAGGACAGCTAAGCCCTCGTCAAAAGCAACTCACTGATGGTGGCAATGCAGTCTGTCTGCTTAGGTTCACCACTCCCCACCCTGTCCACCCACCGAGTATTTGTTGCTCTGTATGGATTTGATTATGCGGGAAATGGCTGGCACACAAGTCTGAGGTGTGTACTGGAAGAGGTGGGGAAGGACTGCGTCATCAGATTGGTCCTTGAGTGTGCATGCACTTGGCCCTCTTGCTGTCAGTGTGTCTGGCTCAGCTGGTTACATTCAGGGGTGAAGGAAAAGGGGTAGGTGGGTGGGTGTGTGTTTAAAACCAGACTAGGAAAACAGGACAGACAATGGAATTTTTTGTCAGGGACACCAAGTGTCTCTAAGGGTATGTCTACACTGCCACCCTAGTTCGAACTAATGTAGTCATTCGAACTTGCAAATGAAGCCCGGGATTAAAATATCCCGGGCTTTATTTGCATGTTCCCGTTCGGCCGCCATTTTTAAATCCCCCGTAGTTCGAACTACCTGCCCGCAGCTACACGCGGCAGTTTAAAGTTAATCCGAACTAAGTCCTTAGTTCGGATTAACTGTTACTCCTCATGCTACGGCTCTGCTTTTTAAATGTAATAGAGCTACCAGGCTCTTACTACATTTAAAAGGCAGAGCTGCAGTGGTCTGGGACTCAGCGCCTCTGCCTCCCCCTGACCCCCGCCCCAGTGGAGACAGTGCTGGGGGGAATTGGCTTTTAAGACAGCTCCCCCAGCACCGGTTCCTGCTCCCCCTCCCCCTTGCTGCCTCTGCATCAGTGTCAGAGGCAGCAAGGAGGGGGAAGCGAGTAGTCAAGTAGTGACTAGGCTTATCGGGTAGTTGACTACTTGACTAGTCACTTACATCCCTAGCCTGGCTACGGTAAACAAGACAAGGAATTGGGGGAAAAGTAGGCAGGGGGGTAGCTGAAATGGCAAAGCTATAACATTACTCTAGATAACAAATCTGGGTACAGATACACAGGCACTCTGTTCCCCTGCTTTTTCCTTATTATGATCCATGGATGAAAAATATGAATCTGTCTTAAAATGAAAGAGAAATTTCAATCAGCTTGTGTTGGTGAGAGAACACAGGAACTTCTACAACTTTATTTTGCTTGACCCCATCTTTGCTTACTGTTACAGTTCTGCTGGTTTGCACTAGCGAGGCCAGAGCACAGAAAGCTCCTGACAAAAAGAATATACCTGCTCTTGTACTCATGAGATTAAACAGAAACATTCACTGCACGTGCTCAACATCAACGTCTGTGGCACTGCATTAATCTTGGTATATACTGGCAATTCCTGGCCCTTAAAATACACCCTGAGCAAAAGCAGAGTCGGTCAGACAGGGAACAAGAGTCACTGAGCAGATACTGTGAGGTTATTTCTACCACCATTCTGCTATCCTATTATGCATTTTATTCTTGTCTAGCAACATCTGTTTGGGGAAAGGAAAACGCATACAAATTGGGGGGAGGGGAAGCATCATGCTTATTCATTGATTTAGGGCTAGACGGTGACTTGGATTAAGTTCTTATTCAAGGGTGTAAGAGCTCTGATTACACCCCTATACAGGCTCCCTACAGTGCAGGTAACAGTAAGGAAAGCTACTAATCTTCTTGATCTCTGTCCCTGAGGCAGGTGGGTGGGAAAGACTGGGGGATGTCTGGAGCTGTGGATCTATTCCCCCTACAAGATACAGTAGCAAGGTCAGGGTAGAGTGGTGGTTGCGTTAGTAATTGGATACGCACATACACCAGCATTAAGTCACTAACCCCTCAACAGAGCAACAGGGAGTAGAAGTGGAAATATGACTCAGCTATGCCTCCCAGGCTGTTTCTGAAGTGATACATCTTATGCACTGACATTTGATTATGACTGTGCCTAAAGCTACAATCTAGTCTTTAGAAATTTTATATCTGCCCAGCACCAAGGCATCTAGGCTCTTTATATCAGCAACCTCCTTCAGCAATTTTAACACTACAATATTTGCGGCACATTTTGTTGTTTTATCATTTAAATAAAACCTTGCATATTAACAGAGACCCCCAATTTCCTGTTATTGGACAGGTTAGTCAAACAAGTATCATAGTGTGAACTAGAGTATATGGGACTGGGAGTCTGGCAAAGTGCTGGAGGGAGTAAGTGTTGGGATATGGGCCCTGAACTGGAGACAGGTAGTTTAAAACCCAGTACAAGCAGCGATGGCAATCCAGCAGATCTTGTCTCCTATGATACAAGATCAGAAAGTAGAGCTGTGCCAATGCACATGACAAATCCGGTGTATAGTCAGACAATACTCTGTTTCTGGATACACTCATTCTGTCTGCTCCACTTCTCTGCGTATACTTACTACCTCTCCACCTGCTCTCACTTTCTCTCTCTCACCTTCTTGAAAGCAAAGTCTAGGTGCCCAACATCACAGGTGTCCAATTAAACACCCCAACCCTTCTGTAAAATTTAAAAGCCCAATTATGTCCCATAAATAGAAGCCAAAATTGTCCATTCTAAAAACTATCATTAAACCCACTCCCCTCCCCCCTTAATTCTCAGACTGAGCTTGTTTTCCATGTCTTGGCAATGATTGCTCAAGGAATTATAGTCTCTGATAACTTCACTTCTAGTCATGGCATGCCACCTATATATTTTTTCTCTGCCTTTTACAATCTTGAGTCAGAACCTTCAAAGTTCTTTCTAAGGAGGACACTTAGGTCTGGGTTATGTCAAGTCCTTCCTACTAACGGTTGGCAAATACTTGAGTACATCCCACAGTTGGAAATTTAGTGCTGGACAAACCTTGAAATCTTGGGTAGCCAAATTCACTGCTGGCATAAATTGGAGTAATTCTATTGACTTTCATGGAATTACTCATAAATATACTAGCAACATATTTGGCCTCTTGTTTGGGTAAACACTCTTGTTTTGGAATCTCCTCCAGACCTATTTTGTGTGTTCTGTTCCCTCCTTACCCGGCAGCAGCAACCCCACTGCTGCCTCCTTCTATCTCTTCCAATTGGTACCCTCATCTATTGCATCTGAAACAGACTGTTCCTTCTCCTCCAACTCTCCCATACTGTTAGTCCCACAAAGTAATCAGCAATAGTTCGCTAGTCTTTCTACTCTATGAAAAAAGAAACTTTTAGAATGGGTGGGAAAATGCCATTCACAAACACAATTAAAGGAGATTGGAAATGATGCACTGGCCATCCACATTTGTATCTTTTTCAATCTCTTGTAGCTTCTAATTTGAGAACCAAATTTCCATGACCCATGTCATCCCAAGCAGCCATTTTCATTTATGATGGAGCAAACTTGAAGTTTAAAAACTAACTTTTTTTTTCTAAATTATCTGTGTGCCAAAAGTTTGGGGACAGCTAGTGTGCTCCATGGAAGCCAATGAAACTATGCTAGTTTATGCTGCCTGAGGATCTAGCCCATCTGTGTATGTCTAGAGAGACATTTTCATCTTCACATAATTCAAAAGGAATATGATGAGTAAACTAAAAATGGCTCAACTTTAATTTCTCAAAGCTTTTAAAAGGAATTCGCCTTTTGGTTGAAAGTAGGTGAGAGACATTGCAGTCCCAATGTTTTGTGGTGTGTGAATTTTTAAGTTACGAAGGACTGAAAATTGGAGTTTGTTAGAACAGAGGGCACTTTCAGTCGTACTCTATGTTTATAATAGTTGAGTTCATGACTCTCGCCAAGCCCAAGAAATGTGTATATTAAACTTCCCATGCTAGGAAAGTTAGTATTACCTCAGGGAAGCAATTACAGCCTCAAGGGTTGTCATGCTACAATGGAGGCAAACATTTTTACAACCATGCACTTTATCCTATTTGGGGCTCTCACAAACCAGAGAGTAAATTTACAGCTGCTAAAATGTGCTGAGTAGACAATGCTGGAAGTTCTCTACCATAGAATAGCTCCTCTGTGTACCATGTCTCCCACATCTTTCTCCACTACTGGGTATCAGTACTGAACTGGGGAGGGAGCAACACCAAGGGCTTGTCTTTGCTGTGATTTTGGCTTGAGGTATAACTTGTTTTGCCCCTAACCCAACACCCCTGCGCACACACACATCTCTAGCTTGAATTAAGTGGGGTTTTATCTTAAACTCGAGCTAACTGGTCCCTCAGGGGTTGGGGGTTGAAACTTCAGCATTGGTGGCTCTTAAGCTAGTGGGGTTGTAGCCAAAAGGTGGCCGCATGAGGTAACACAACTCATCAGATGCTAATCCAATCACGCTGTGCTGCTAATCAAAATCACTGTGTGACAGGAGTGTTGTTTCACAGTGTTGCCATTCACAATGGAGCTAGGCTAGCTCACGTGGAGTCACCTGACTACACTAATTCAGGAAAGGCAACCCCTCAGAGTGAAAGGACAGAGCAGTGTCCATGTCCTCTCCTTAGTCTGGGCCAAAAACCTGTTGAAGAATTCCAGTGCAAGCCAGTTATGGTGGTGCTTTTGTGATGCAATGATCTGTCTCTTAGGAGCAGGACTGAAATCATCAGCTCATTTACAAATGTTGTCAAGAAGTCAGCAAATGAAAAAATGACTTTGATCAAAAACAGTTTGGACTAGATTTGAACCAATGGTTTAATAATGAAAGACTCCCTAACCCCACTACTAATCACCCAATGATCCAGACTACCTCCAGTGGTTAGCCTGTAGCAAAACCTTTCCAATTCCCCTTTGACAGAAAGCCAGACGTGGGAAAAAATAAAATAAGCCATGTCTGTTGTCATCAGAAACGCCTTTCCCAAGGGAAATAGAACTTGTGCACCATGGGATATGTCTGTCAACACCCTTGCATTTCGCAGCTCCCCGATGATACCGGACAAGAACACACTGTAAACTTTTGAGCCAGCAGCAAAATATTCTAATCAGCAATGTAATGCTGTTCTGTGTAGAAGATATACATAAGCAGTTCCCAGGGGTATAAGTGATACTGAAAATTCCACTATAAACCATATTGCAGAAATATATTTCTAAGAAAAACAGCGATATTTTAAGCAACAGAGGGCTTGTTTCACCACTGTGTGACTCTGGTTTTATGTCAGTGTAAGCCCACTGTAACTGCTAATTCTCTCTTATACTGGTTTTATACTGATGTAACTTCATTTGCTTCAGTGAAGCTGGTTCTGATTTACATTACTGCAACAGAGAAGATAATTAGGCCCATCGGCTACATACCATCTTTATTCTGCCTGCAACTCTTCAGTTGATATTAATGGGAATTCTGCACATGGAATTGGGAGAGCATCTTGTCTACAGTGTTTATACACTTACATTCTTAAAACATCCATCATAATTTATATCTCATTTTTACTAGCTCAATTCATTTTAAAAACTATATTCCATCATAGATTGTTACATCATGTATATCTGAGAGGAAAAATGGGGGAAAAAATCAAGATTGTTTTAATGCCACAGTAACCATACATCATATCTGGATAATTAATAATCTGTTTAAAAGGTAAATGGAATTTAGAGTGTTATTTCCATCTCACCTAACTGTAGCATGCAAGGAAGTGGTGTCTTTTATAAGCAGACCAAATATAATGGAAGTAGGTCTGCTTAATTTATTGGGTTTGGGGCTAATACAAAAGAAATTAAGGTTAAAGGTGGGACATGGTATATTGTAACACTTAGAAAGAGGGTATAACATAAACAGTACCAGTATGCTGTGTCTCTAATATTGACCGGGATCTGCTTAGAAGGCCAGATCTTACTCAGACAAAATTGGCATTGATATTGATGAAAGTTTTGCTGGAGGAAGGACTGAGGGATTTGGCCTACCCTAGACTTGGATATAACAAAACGCTGTGTAGCTTGGTGGAATGAAGGTCTTGAATTGTTTCAAAGCATTACCACATGAAAAATGTAGGCCTAGGTATTGTGAACTTTCACTATTCTCACGGGGGGAGGGAGCAGAGAGCCAGTCAAATGAATAGGCGCAACTTACATCCTCTTTAAACCCTCCAGGTAATCCACAAGCTTTGGATTGAGCCTCTTCCCTACAAGACGTTTCCACTGTGTATTGCCTATTACCCAAACACCTGTCCAAAATCTATAACATTTGTGGAAAATTCATGTATGCCTATTTTTATCATTTATACACCTGTAGCAAAGGAACATTGTTCAGGTTAAAAAGTCAAGCCCTCAAAGGTAGGAAGTACCAGCACAGACCGTTCTGGTGGAACCTTCATTCAACCCCTATCCACTAGGTCAGCTATGCATTAGGACAGATTTTAATTACATGGCTGCATCCTATTTTTTTCTGCCAGATTCCTACCTCAAACAGTGCATCTGTCCCTTCCCTAGCCTTGGCTCCTGGTCCCGGTCCCCTTCTCCTTTTCTACCCAGTCTTGGTCTTTGTCTACACTGCAGGAGGTAAGAGATCTTCCGCAAAAACGTCTTGCGCAAAAACGCCTCCACACCTCAAAAGTAGATCGCAAAAGCGATGTGTTTTTGCGCAAGAGAGTGTCCACACTGCATGGACACTCTTGCGCAAAAAAGTTCTGATTGTCATTCACAGAATGGCCATCAGAGTACCTGTGCTTTTTCTGATAGGCTCTTTTTGCACACGAAACCACTGTTGAGCGTCCACACACACCTTTTTGTGCAAGCCTACACCGCAAAAAGTCCTCTGTTCTGTCGTTTTAATGTAAATTTTCTTGTGCAAAAACGCGCTTGAGGTGTGGACGCTCTGCGGGTTTTTGCGCAAAAACCCTGCAGTGTAGACATAGCCTTAGTCTCCTTCTCAAGTTTGAATGTCTTCCAATGTCAGCCTCCTTGTTCAGGCCCCCCTCCTGCTCCAGCTCCTAGTCTCCAGTTCTCCTTGTCAGGCAATCCTTCTCCCAATTCCTTGTCTAATTTCAGTTTCCCCACCCCCTCATAGTCAACTGACTCCAAGTCATTTCCTGTTTCCCTCACTGGCTTCCTGTCATCATACCCTCCCGCAGCTCCCAATATCCTTGTTCAACCATTCCAAGCACTGTTCCTATAGCTTGTCTTCCTAATTATAGAATCCTAGGGCCGGACCTCCTGAGGAAGGTTATTGAGTCCAGCTCCCTGCCCAAAGCATCCCCTCTCAAGTCCCAGTCTCACCAAATGCCTTGTTCCTAGTGCTTTCTTTCCCTCCTCATTGGACTTTTATCCCCACTGCATTTAGATTAGCCATCTCTCCTCCATGCTGCCTGGGTGCCAGCAGGAGCACAGGAGAAAGTGGTTCCCAGTTCTCTGTTCCAGTACCCTCCTCAACCCTGCTTCAGAACAGCTGTTTTAGAGGGAGTCTGGCTTTGCTTTGGCTTTCTGGGCTGAGGCATGCTCATTTGTTTTATAGAGATTATGCATGCACAGCTTGGTCAGCACTAGGAGCTGAGAGAGGCTTGGACATGCTCAGTGAGGACACAATCTGGAGATTTTAGTTGCTAGAATTAAAATTTCTACTGAGCATGTGCAAACTGCTTTGGGCAGATTTTCACAAGGATAGCAAAACACATGTACCTTTCACAAACCTCAGCTCTGTCACTTGTTTACAGGGTGACCTTCAGCAACTCACTGCCATCTGTGTGCCTCAGTGTTCCCATCTGTAAAATGGGGCTAATGATATTCACAACCTGTATGTTAGTATTTTTATTATTTAGTGCTGCAATGCCTACAGGCAACATTCTAATCTTCTGGGAGCATTAAAGACTCTCACAGAAATCTTTAAGTACCGCACAACTGCATCTGGGCTCAGAATTTGCCCTTAATTAGGCATCCCAGTTACTCCCTTAAGTCCATTAAGTGTGTGTTCTGTCCTTGTTGAATGCATCATATACAAGAGAGATACTTTGTCAATGGCTCATCTGTCTTGCCTATCCTCATTTCTCATGAGAAATTATCCAAGCATAGACAAGCTGGTCATAGCCACCTTAAAAGCAATTAAACACTCTAACTACAAGTTTGGTTATCTTCCCTGTATTTTAATATATATATATAGAGAGAGAGAATTTTAGAGGTTTGTACATCTGTGTATGTGTCTGTCTCTGAGTCTGTTTAATCATAGAATCATAGAATAGAACTGGAAGGGACCTTGAGAAATCATCGAATCCAGTCCTTGCCCTCGCGGCAACACTAAGCACTATCTAGCTCATCCCTGACAGGTGTCTGTCTAACCTGTTCTTAAATATTTCCAGTGATAGAGATTCCACAATCCCCTTAGGCAATTTATTCCAGTGTTTAACCACCCTGACAGTTAGGAAGTTTTTCCTAATGTCCAACCTAAACCTCCCTTGCTTCAGTTTAAGCCCATTGCTTCTTGTTCTATCCTGAGAGGCCAAGGAGAACAATTTTTCTCCCTCCTCCTTATAACACCCTTTTAGTTACTTGAAAACAGCTATCATGTCCCCCCTCAGTCTTCTCTTTTCTAAACTAAACAAGCCCAATTCTTTCAGTCTTTCCTCATAGATCATGTTCTCTAGACCTTTAAACCTGTATTCAAAACGCCTCCTAAACAGTGAGAGCTAGGGTAGAGCTAGTATGCAGCTTCCCCTTTTATAACTTAGTCAGGGTTTGGTTGTGTCAGTAAAATGGGATGTGCCTGGAATTTGATTGTTTTCTGTAACATGGAAAAACGGAGGGGGGAATGAGAGGAGGGATGCACCCTTCGCCAACCTGAGGCCCCAGGCCCCCCTCCTTCCCACACCCTAGGCCTCCCCACTCCTATCCCCTGAAGCACCAGGCTGACCCCCTCCAATCCTAGGCTGGCTTGGGGCATGCCAGTGGGAGGTTCCACCCCACCACAGGCCAGACCTAGGTAATGCTGAGTAAGTCTGTTAGTACCATAGTATTATTCCAGGCCTTTCATGTAAGAGTGATAATGGGTTTGAAAGCCACATAGAGTCTTTGCAACAGAAGGAATTAAATAAAACAGCAATAGAAAACACCTTTTTATTTACCAAGGTACAGAGAAGGGCAACTAAAATGATGAGAGGAGTGGAGAACTTACCTTCTAAGAAGAGCTTTAAGGACTTTGGATTGTTTAGCCTAATAAAATGAAGGTGGAGAGGAGATCTGATTGTTTTCTATGAATACATTGGAGGGAGGAAAAGGGGTTATTTAAGTTAAGCACCAATGTGGACAGAAGAACAAATTGATATTAACTGGCTATCAATAAGTTTAGGCTTGAAAAGTAGATGAAGATTTCCAACCATCCCAGGAGTGAAGCTGTCATGGATGAGAAGGAAGGTCCTTTTCTAGATCAATAACTGGTTAAAAGATTGGAAAGACAGTGTGGGAATGGACAGTTTTCATAATAGAGAGAGGCAAAATATGGGACCAGTACGCTTCAGTATATACATAAATGGTCTGAAAAAAGCTAAACAGTTAGGTGGAAAATTTTTGCAGATGGTACAAAGTTGTTCAAAATAGTTAAGTCCAAAGCAGATGGCAAAGCATTACAAAGGGTTCTCACAAAACCGGGTGACTAGACAATAAAATGGCTGATCAAATTCAATGTTGATAAATGCAAAGTAATGCATGTTGGAAAACAAATTCCAACTATACATAAAAAACGATGGAATCTAAATGAGCTGTTGCCATTCCAGAAACAGATCTTGGAGTCATTGTGGATAGTTCTCTGAAAACATCCACATCATTAGGAAAGGGAGATTTAAGAATACAGAAAATAGCATACTGCTTTTATATAAATCTATGGCATGCCCACATCTTGAATACTGCATTTAGATCTTGTCTCCCCATCTCAGAAAAAAAAGAAGCTATATTGGAAAATTGCAGAGATATATAAAAGGGTAGCACAAATTAGTAGGGCTATGGAACAGCTGTCATATGAGGAAAGATTAGTAAAATTGAGACTTTTCAGCTTGGGAAAAAGACAATTAAATGAGGATATGATAGAGGTGTATAAAATCATGACTGGTTTGGAGAAAGTATATAATAAAGTGTTATTTACTCCTTGTCCTAACAAAAGAATTAGCAGTTGCCAAATGAAATTAATGTGCAGCACATTTAAAACAAAGGGAAGTGTTTCTTCTCACAATGCACAGTCAACCTATGGAACTCCTTGCCAGATGCTGTGAAGGCCAAGGGTATAACAGGGTTCAAAAATGAACTAGATGAATTCATAGAGCGTAGGTCCATCAATGCCTATTAGCCAAGTTGGGCAGGGGTGCAAAACAATGCTCTGAAGTGTCCTAGCTTTTTTTCCCCAAAAATCTGGGCATGGGCAACGGGGGATGGATTATTTGAAGGTTACCTGTTCTATTAGTTCCTTCTGAAATATTTAGGTGTTGGCCACTATCAGAAGACAGGATACTGAGCTGGATGAACATTTGGTCTGACCCAGTATGGCCATGCTTCTGTTTCAGAACTGCCTTCCAAGGGGAGCAGTGAGGGCAAAAAAACCTAACCAGCTTCAAAATTAAGCTTAATGGGACTGCCCACAATGACACTCAGCTGATCTGTGACTGCTAGCAACAAATATGTCCAATGGTTGGTGATGGCCCAGTCGATAGGGAGGGCTTGGAGTTACTACAGAGAATTTTTTCCAAGGTGTCTGACTGGTGGGTCTTGCCCACATGCTCAGGGTCCAACTGATCACCATATTTGGGGCTAGGAATGAATTTTCCCCTGGTTTAGATTGGCAGAGACCTTGAGGTTTTTTGCCTTCCTCTGCAGCATGGGATACAGGACACTTGCAGGATTAAACTTGTGTAAATGGTTGTTTCTCTGTAACTTGAAGCTTTTTCCATCATGATTTATGGATGTCAGTAATTCAACCAGAGGTTAGAGGTCTATTAAACAAGTGGTTAGTTAAAGTTCTATGGTCTGCTAGGTGGAAGAGTTCAGGCTGAATGACCATGGTGGTCCCTTCTAGCCTTTAAAGTCTGAGTCTGTATAAATGATGAGCTCTTCACCACTAAAATCTCATACAGACTGTGTTTTCACTTGCACATCACCAGTAAGAGCTGTACTCATCCCGTGGCAAGGAGAAGATTGGCAAGTGTAGATGCTCCCATGATTTTTGTGCAAAAAAGGGACTTTTCCACTTTAACTGGCAAGTGTAGACATGCCCACAAATAGGTAAAAAAAATCCATCTACAACATGTATATATTAGACTATCAAAGCTAATCAGTATCAAGGCAGAAACTTGGTCATCATAGTTTCAGTGACAAGTAATTTTTCCTCTTAAGTGTTTTGATATTTTGAGCAGACATACACTGAGTCACATTTTGCTCTCAGATAAACCCATGTAATCCTACTGATGTTTTTGGGGGGGTCAAGTGAAGCTAAAAATTGATCCAGTGTATTTAACTCTCAATAGGTTCAATGATTTTCTTTGTATTAGTCACTGCCATATTCACAGTATCACCCTCCCAACCATGAAATTCAGGATAAAAACAGCAGACTGTCTCCTTCTGAGCAACAAGAAATAGAGATAGTTGGATATGGGCTTTTACTGTAAATTCTAACTTGGGTTTCTTCTCTTTCTCTTCTTTCCCATTTAGCTCTCCCCTCCCAATGCCTGAGGAATGAGTTACAGGAGCATCTCATTCTTGTTGGTCAATAGCTTCCTCAGGCAGGCAGGAACCCTCTCTTGACACTAGAACTGTGGCAATGTCCTCCTGCACAGCTCCCAGCAAAAGCCAGTGCCTTCAAAGCACACGATGAATGAAACACCGGTTTGATAGAACTTTGACAGAAAATCAGAAGATTAATTCTGCAGAATCAACTTCTATGGTCTTCACTGCTGGCTCCAGGAGAGCTTTGTCAATATATAGTTCAGTCTTAACACATATGTAAAACATACATTGATCTTTAGAATACATGTATGCTCTATTTTTAAAATCTCTATAAAGATCACATTTCCACTTACATTCCAGCATGAACTTTAGCTGACCTCTGGTGATATATAATGATGATATTTACATATCCCCTGTATCTTGTCCTATTATAGTTTTCTAAACTTTTAGAATTCCAGACATGCTATTTGAAGCAATTCAGATCAGCATCTGGCATTTGATGGAGACAGATACAGTAAAATCCTCCTCTATGCAAAAAAAAACCAAAATCTGACTGTAAGGGCTATCCCAAAAAAGGGGGAGTCCATACACAGCTACAGGGATTTGGGGATTTTGCCTTTCCTTCTCCATCTAAGTTTTGTTTTATAAAGATGTAATGAAGCTTGAACAGGACAGGAAATGTTTCATTTCACATCAGACAAAATGTTCATTCAACCCAAAATGAAAAACTTTTCTCTCCTCTCCCCCCCCCCTTTTCAGTATGGTCAATGAACCAAAAAATCAGTTATTTGCACAGCTGTATGAGGCACTTCAAGGGAAGGGCATAGAGCAGACAAAGCCATGGCTATATATGATCATGAAGTTGACCCCTCTCACATCAGTGGAAGAGCGAATACACTGCATCCCTTAAAGAGGTGTAACAGTGCACACTCCCCCTTGTGCACAGGGTGGGGAGGGGTCTCCTTGAGGCATTCAGTGTCTGTGAGGCAGAGTACCTCAGGTGTTCTCACTGGGCTGGTGTACCTCCAAACCATCCCTCCACCCCCAAATGGAAAAGTGGAATCATTAGTGTTTACTGTGCTGGCTAAATATCACATAGCACAGGAGTGGGCAAGAGGCGGCTATCAGGCAGCATCCAGCCCGTCATGTCACTGGATCTGGCCCACAGCTGCCTCACTGGGATCCTTAATTAGAGCACAGCTGCAGCCGCTTTCAATGTGGCTGCTCTATGCTGGGAGCAAGGAGGGAGGCTTTGTGCTTTGTCCCACCCCTCAGCAAAATCTCTCCACTCCCATTGGCCAGTTTGTGGCCAATAGGAGTTGAGAAATTTTGGTGTCAGCAGGGGCAGACAGTGAAGCCTTTTCTCTCCCTCCCCGACCCTGCCCGAAGCAGAGCTATGTGGAGCAGCTTGAGACTGCAGCCTTCAGGTTCCTGCAGGGCGGCTGGCTGGGAGCTGCCTAGGTAAGCGCCTCCTAGCCAGAGCCTGCCTCTGGCATCCACCCCTTCTTCCCCCACCCAACTACCTGCCCCCAGGCCACCACCCAAACTCTCTGTATCCCTTTCCCCCAGGTCACAATTCCCTCCCAGACCCTGCACCCCCCTCCTATACCCCTTCCCCAGGCCAGAATCCTCTCCAGCACCCACACCACCTCCCCTGCCCCAGGTCACCACCCAAACCCTTTGTACCTCCTTCACATAGGTCACAACCCCTTCCTAGACCCTGCATCCCTCCTAGAGCCCCTCCCCTAGGCCAGAATCCTCTCCTGCACCCATACCCCTTTCTGGACTCTGCACCCCAAGCCTCTGCCCCAGATCACAACCCTCTCTTTCACCCAAACTCCCTCTCAGACTCCACACCCCCTCCTGCACCCCAGTCCCCTACCCCAAGCTCCCCTCTGCACCCAACCTCTGTCCCAGACCCCACACACCCTCAGTAGAAATGCAGCCCTTGACCACTTGCCAAAATCTTGTCGTGGCCCCCAATTAAAAATTATTGCCCACCCCTGAAGTAGCAGTAAGTTCTGAGCAAGCACCTGGGTCTGATAACATTTCATTTTCATCATTATCTTATTGAACCTCTTATTTCAACTTATAACATTTGCGTGAAATGTACCAAATAAATCCCACCATATAGTATTACAGTTGTATAAGAACAGGAACAGTTTATTCCATTTATCTAAAACACTTTGTTCCGTACTGTATGTCTTTACGTTCCAGCAACGTCTTACTCACTGAGATCCCAGCTCTTAAAAATAATAATGTACACATGTTTCCTACTTGGATTTATCATGAAGAGTAGGAAACTCTAAAGAGACAGCAAGTAAGAGAGAGCAGGAGAGAAAAAAACCCAGCTGCAACCTGGAATCTTGCTATATACCCAGACTAAAGACATCCAGCTTGTAAAAACATTCAGGCAGGATAATGACCCCCGGTTGACATCAGGATATGACATCTAGAGGTAAGTTACTGGGCAAGTATCAGAGTGGATCAAAGAAGATGAGTGTGCAGGCAGCCGATGCTGTACACATAGCATACATGGACTAATGCTGTGCACAAAGCTGATAAAGTAGGCCTCGGTATATTAAGATACCTAACATATGGTATGGTGTTTGGATAATTAACACAGTTTTCAGTTAAAAATCTAATGTTGCACTTTCTGCGCAGGTGCAAAAGCTACATAACGAAGTGGTAGTCCCTGAATTGGGTTCTCAGTTACCCTCTTCGGGCATGTCTTCACTATGGGCTGGATTGACCAGGCAGAGGTTGATCCAGTGGGGGTCAATTTATCATGTCTAGTAGACACACAATAAATTGACCGCTGATCCCTCTCCCGTTGACTCCGGTACTTTGCCTCAATGAGAAGTACAAGGGGAGTCGATGGGAAAGCGTCTCCAGTCAATACACCACAATGAAGATGCTGTGTTAAGCAGACCCAAGTCCATTGACTTCAGCTCCATTACTCATGCTGAAGTTGCATAACTCAGGTCGATCTGCTGCAGCAGTGTAGATCAGCCCTTCAGCAGTCCTCCCAGACCATTCTGAAACAGTAGGCTCAGGGCTCTGGCACACAGGTAAGTTATTAGAGCTGCTCTGACATGCACCTAAAAAATTAGTTTTCTGGGCAACAGTCTCCCAGTTATTAAATGTCATTTCTAAGAGCAGAGCCTTTGGCTTGAGTTATAAATAGAAAAGCCAATCCATTACAGCAAACATAGGATGAAGTGGGCATTTTAATCATTCAATTACAGTTGAATGTCACATCCTGTTAGACTGATGACCTCTCCACACTCGTGAAGATAAATGTGTTATGTTAACTTGAATTAGTGGATATTTGATATATGCATAATAGGCCAACTCAGAAACTCCTCACTTAGTTTTTCCTCAGTCCTTACTCGGGCAAAATTTCCACTAAAATCCAGGGGCATTTAACCAAGTAAATGCCTCAGGCTTGACTCAAAGACATTTCTTGCACTAGAGGGCAAAGGCAGTGTTTAGTGCAAAGTTTTTGACTGAAAACAGGTGCTTTCAAAGGACATCATCATGGTAGTCTTAAAAAAATAATTTGTAATCAACAGTGCTACCCTTTTAAAGCTCAAAGATAAGCAGTAAGTGGCAGGTGAGCATGAGGGAAAGCTTTGCCTCTGTTACAATGTGAATAAAGGACAAACCTAAGTAGTATTAGTACTTTCTGATGCTGCACGTGCATTCTAATCCCTTTTCGATCAGCCCAGCAGGGGCTGTGATAATATTTGCTGTGCACATCTACACTTTCTAGTATTAAATCCAAAATATTTCCTTTCACCATTATTTTATATAGGTGAGATGCACATACAACCTTTGCCCAGGTTCATTAGTTGTTAAAAAACACTAAAGAAGTAAGTGTGTATGTGTGAAAGAGATACATACAAAATTTATTGATATAAAACATGAATTCACATTTTGATTTAAAAGGCCTCCCTCCAACATTGTTGGTAGAAAATGTACAGATTTTTGACCAACTCTAATGTTTTTCAATACAAAAAATCTACATTAGAAGATGGTTGTTTAAATTGCAAAGAATTAAGTTGCTTGTGGAAACTTAATTTGGAATGCTTATATGTATGTCTTGTGATTTTCTTTATTTACATGCTCATGTAGTTTTAATTTCCCCCTTCAAAACTCCAGCCTCATTCAATACACAGGCTGGATGTTGAACAAGGGGGTTTAGTGACAAGCTACAGTGTTGGCTCTAGGAAACTTACATTATTTGTTGCAGATGTTGGACAGTTTTGAATAGTTATGAACTAGAGATGCTTGAAAATTTTCCATCCCAACTGTTTTTCAACTGAAAATTGGGGTTTTGAAGGAAGAATGTTTTTCAGTGAGTGCTTTCGGTGTGCTGGGTTCCCCAGATGAACTATATGAAAAAAAATGCAGTCAGCAGGAGAGGACACCAGAGTGCATCACTGAGAATGTAGTCTGGCCAGGTGCCCTGGTCCATGGAGGAGAAGGTGCATAAGGCACCATGTTGACTTTTAGAATCAACATTTTCATTAATGGGTTTGGGCAACAAATTCAGGGTTTGATTTTTCAATTAAAAGTCAACATTTTCCATGATGAGAGGAAAAAAAATCTGTGAGCTCTATTCGGAACAGCATAGCAAATCTTTGCAATGTAACTCACAAAAGCAGTGATTTTATCATGGGTCTTGTTATATCTCACGGTATGTCTACACTGCAGTGATCGAAGCTGCCACTGTCGAGCTTCCAGGGTTCAAATTAGCGGGTCTAGTGAAGACATGCTAATTTGAAGTGAAAGAGGCACTCCAGTTGATGTTTCCACGAGGAGTAAGGGAAGTTGAAGGGAGAGTGTTTTTCCTTCAACTTCCTACAGTGTGGACTGTGCCAAAAGTCGAGTACTTTGACTTCAGCTACACAATTAACATAGCTGAAATTGTGTATCTTAATTCAACCTTATTCTGTAGTGTAGACGTACCCTCATATTTTACATTATGCGCCAGTACTTAGAGATACAGGTTTATGTGAGAATCTGTTTTTAATAGTAAGTTTCTAGCTTTAATGACTGCAGATAAAAGCTTGAAAATATTCTCTGAGAACCCTAAGCGCTCAGAAAGAGGATAGTTAATAACCCCCACCCATCCCCACCACACACACACACACACACACACGCTCTCGCTCTCTCTCTGTTTTTTAATCTAATGGTTTTGAAGACACACAGGTGATTTCTTTTTTTTTTTTTTTTTTTTTTTGCGCTATACTTGCTTTTCAACATTAGGAATTGGCAGGCACTGAACAGAACTAGAGAAGATGATGCAGTAAAATAGTAATTTGGTTGTGCAAGATACTGAGTTTCACCTGAAAGGAACTGAATTGTATCACTCCCCATTCCCACTGCAGTTAGGATCTAAAAAACTGCAGACATTTTTCATTATTATTTAATTTTTATGTTGATTCCGCCTCATCTGATGTGTTTTCAAGTCTAACACTCTTCAATATCATATAATTATTAAAAACATCCAAGGACGTCTTTATCTGCATTTCATTTATTAAATCTAATAATAACAATAGTGCATAAAGCCTTTTGGTTCCTGTTATTAATGCAGCAACTCTGTTGACCTGATTATCATTCTTATCTGTACTACCAGGCTGTAATATTAAGCTTCTACAATGTACTATGTAAATTGTGCTAATAGGTGCTTTGCTCTGTGCTTTTATTAGGTTTATGAGTACAGAAATGTAATATCCCCTCCCCCCCTTGTTGGATGAGCACCATGTCTTTCAAATTCTCCCTCAAAAAGTGCAAAAGGAAACATTTTCAGGGGGTTCTGCCCATTTAGACCAGTTCTTAAAAGGTTTGTTTCGTATTTTTAAGGAAGGTATTTTTAATCAAGTATAAATTGTAATGTTTTCAGAACATTTTGAATCATTTGAAAGAAAAATAAACTGTTTTCACTTCAGTCTTGTGCTGTGTGATGAGCTTATGAGCTAACGTGTTGCTAGTAAACTCAAGGGAGGTATTGTCTCTTAGTCTGTTTTTAAAGAGCTTAGTACAATGGGCTGCAGACGCTGATTGAGGTCCTTCCCTGCTACTGGTGTAAATACAATGACAAGAGTACATAAGAACTAAAGAGTGAAACAAATCAGTGTTTTTTCCACAGTCTAAGGTAAGTGCAATGCCCACACAACTGGAATAAATAGTAAAAGTAAATCCATTTTGAAAATCTTTCATTGCAAATGCTTTTTCTGTGTTTGGTAATGAACAAAGCTAATAAAAATAATGGGCAAGATTCTGTTACCTTTACTCACATTGATGGGTTCCTTTCTCTGCCAGTGGTCCCAAAGATTTCTCTGGGTCAAGTCAAGGGCTAAGGTTTTTTTCAAGCCAAGTGGTAATAATATGGAATTTTTATCTGGATTGTACTTCATTGAGGATGATAAAAATAATAACGATATCCAGCTTTTATATAGTGTTTTCCCTCAGTAGTTCTCAAAGTAGTTACAAAGGAGGTCGGGATCATTATCCCTAGTGTACAGATGAGGAAACTAAGGCTCAGAGAGAGAGCCAGTGACATGCCCAGTTGGCTAGCGGCAAAGGACCCATTTTTGCTCTGAGTTACATAAGTCATCAATATATTAATTCACCAGGATTAAGGCTTTCAACTTACCTTGTTGAGTTATTATAAGTAGGTGGATTGTTTACATTTTGCTATATGTTTAGAGGAAGTGAAAAATACTCTTAAATTAAACTCTAAATAAACACTTTCAACCCCATGGAAAGCAAATGTAATACAGTATGGTCTTTACTAACGTATTTTAATGCCCTTCCATGGCAAAATGGATACTTTTATTTGTGAGTGATTCTTTAGAAATCAACAAATGTTTTCCTCAAATTCTGCAGCTAGTTAGAGCTGAATTTCCATCAGCTGATAAAGTAGGATGGGGCAAATAGGGGGTATTGTTTTTCACTTCTGACACAGCCACCTCTTGTAACTAAGCTGCACTCTACAGCTCAAACAAAAGATTTTCAGAAGATGAATGGACCTTATTATATGCTTTACAACTCATGGAGATTGCGGATGGTATGCTTTTTCTTCTCATTTTTTTAGACCATCATTGAATACACTTTTTAAGTAAAGAGTTAGAATGACGATCATTCATCACGACAAAGGATGTAGTCCTTCAGAAAGAGGCATTCACAGTAGGCAATGTTGTTTGAATTTGATAATTAGTTATGGCCCTTCAAAAAATGAGAAGCGAGATCAGTGTGACAATACTAAAGGGTTAAAACAATGAACCAAAATAAGGAGTCATGTAATGAGCGAATATTTATTTAAGTTGTGTTCTCCCAGGGCATGATTAGCAGAAGCCGAACAATATGTAAGAGAAAAAAAGAAGAAAATCTTGCATTCCCAATGTACACAAAATTCATGCTCATTTTAGTGGGAGTTTCAGGTAAGCCAGGAGAGCAGGATTGGGCCCCATTTTATTTAAATGGGTGAATCTTATTAATAGCAGGGATAAAGAACAAAACTGCCATAATATCTACTTTCAGATGTGCCTAATAACCCAACCCTAGGCTTAATTCTACATTTTGTTACACCAGCTTCATGGCCAGCAAAGTCAGTAAAATTCCATAGGTGTAAAACTCCTGTAACAGAAAATTAGATCTCAGTTTTGTCTGTCACTTCACAGTAACATGGAGGGCTTGCTCCTACAATGCTAAAAGCAATGATTTAACTCAAATTACAAAGAATCTGAGGGACTGGGCCCTTAACCTTCAAACACCTGCCTATGTAGGAAAATTAATCACAAAAGTTAGGGACTCAACGTTATTTCATGCCCAACTATTCTCAAATTCCAAACTGCTTCATATTCTTGCAGTCTATGCTCTAGTCTGGATGTAAGGCCCCACTGTCTCTGTATGTATGCAGTCTCTAGAAGCTGGGATTTCCATGGCAGCTATACAAGTAGGAAAGTAGAAGAGATCAGAGTTTCTCAAAAGATTTCCCATACTTCTTGGATTCAGTCATCTATGAATAATCAGGAGAACAGTCTCTCTTGTGGTATTTTGCTGCTTCTGTTTCTGTTTGAAACCAAGAAGAGGCATGTGCAAAGCTTTAGAAAGGTTAGCTGAATATACAACAAACTGAATCTTTCTGAATGTCACAAAAGAAAACCAACAAAACCCCACAAAACACCCATCACCTGCTTTGGGGTCAATATAGTTCAAATTCTGGTACGAAAGTTCAGGTTATTTCTTAATTTCTCAATATCCTTGCTGCAGATATTTCATTTGTAAAAGCAGCTGGTTAATGTCAAACATCTTCAGTCTAGCATTTACAGATTAGGAGTTTATTGCAGCAGCTGTAATCTTCACGCATTTCAAGAGAAATATATTAGGAGATACTTTACATGTATTTTCCTCTGTTAACATAAATGCTTGCATTTTGCCCAATAACATGTAAGAGCAGGGCATAAATTACTCAGCAAGGTTCTGAATCAATAAGACCTAAGGGAAAAACAAAGTTAAAACATTTAAATCTGAAATCTTAGTCGAGTTGTGAATGTGTCTTCTAGGACCAGTTCTTCCTTCAAGAGAACAAAAATACAGGAGGATTGGTAACAGAAGATGGAGTTTTTTGCCACAAGACCAGGCCCTTTTCACTGAACAGTATATGGAAGTCTCAAGCCACAACTGTCTGATGGTTGCTTGGTGTCTTACATAAAGTGAGCTGGTGAATCTCAGACAAGTTCCAAGTAGATATAAGAAATAGGCTGGACTCACTAGCTCAGATCTGAATTTCAGAGGCTGAATGTTCCTGTCCATTTAGGGCAGGTTTATGATTGTTCCTTGATCCAAAATTGCTCTAAGCTGGTATAATTAGACAGGAAGGGTTCCCACAGCATGGGGCCCCTAGTTTATGAGAAAAGGGACGAAGGCAAAGCACCTCTATGCCCCTGTAATCTTTGGCCACTGTAATGATCCTTGGGGTCCATTGGCAGCTGGCACAGGTCAGGCTGTTCTAATTGGTTCCAGGAGATGGGTGTGACCCTGAGCTGGCTATCACCTTGCGGGGTTTGAAGCCCACCTCTAAATCTGAGCCTTCCTGAAGTTCATGGTATTTCAGTTCAGGCCCTTGCAAAGACTGGTTTGAGGGACAAACTCTGACCTGAGTTTTCAGTTTATTCCCCTCTCTCACAGATTGTGAGCCATAAAACTGAACACAAAAGCCACTATGACGAGCACGAGCTGGCAGTTTTAGCAGCGAGTCCAAGGCTTCCATTGGTAGGAAGACAGAACTAGCCTTTCACCCATACAAAGGATCCCTCCAAGGCTAGAAGCAGTTTCCTTATGGGGCATCTTGCTCTGGCATGTTTCATAGAGTATGTGTGTTCTGTATGATGACCTCATACTCCAGGACTGCCAGTTCAGCAGCTGTCACTGCCACTAATTGCATATATGATTGAGGATTTGATTGTGCTTTGGTCATTAGAGTCCACACCAAAGTTGAGGCTGTTGATGACATCTGAGCATGCTTGATAGTTACTCAGAATGATGGCCTGGATTCAGTCCAAGTATTTAATTTAAATAGGAAACTCTGATATGAACATATAATACCATTTAAACCAGAGAATCTGGGGAAATCAATTAGAGTTTGTAATAGATCATTTAAAAACACCTAGTACTGTAATTAAACTTCCATAAATATGTTTCAACAATTTATTATTATTTTATTAAGGTACAATAAGAATCTAACTAAATGTGTGTAACATCCTTTACAAGTCAATGAGACAACTCAAAGTTAAGTGCACGTTCTATTCCCTTGCTTAATCAAAGTCTGCCACACTAAACTGTCTAAATCCTGCCTATCTGATGGTGCAGCTGTTTGGATGAAATAAGGGTGATGGTAGTTAATGCTGATTCATCCAAACATTTGGGGCAATCCCTTCCATTAAGAATCCTAAATATCCATTTAATTTAGATTGTTATGATACTTTAATAATGTGTTTAAAAATAATCTGCTATAAACTCTACTTGATTATCTCAAATGTTCTGGTTTAAATGGTATTATATTTTCATATAGGAGCTGACTATTTAAATTATACATACACCTATTTGAGATCTGTGACTAAACCCATGTCTACACCACAGATTTCTGGCAGCATAGCTGTCAGTCAGTAGTGCTAAGAGATCCCTGCCAGACACAGCTGTCCCAGCAAGAAGTCCCTACTGTTGATGCAGCAGTACTGGCAAAGCTGTGCTTATACTGGTACAGCTTGTTCTGTTCATGCAAGGGAAGGGGGACATCTTGCTGGGATAGCTCTGTCCACTCTGGGAGTGTTTTGCTAGGATAGTATACCCATATTCCTATGCCAGTTTAATGCTCTGCGTATAGACATGGTGCAATTCAACTTTTGTTATTATTTTATTATTTGTATTAAAGCAATTTATGTGGGACCACTCATACTTAAATACTTTGACAGACTGGACTAAAGTGGTTGGCACTTAAGAGAACAAAAGCTTTTTAATTTTCTTTTTGCCTTTATCTCCTTTCACGTCACTCCCTGATGAATGATGTGGCCAGAGTTCCCCTCCTGAGTTCTAAATTGTGTCCTAAACACATGAGCAATGGCAGTTTGATTGTGGGGCCTCATGGGACACTTTCTCAGCCTTTGCCTTTTATTTCCCTAGTTTGTGACTCTGTTGGTGAATGAACAGACAAAACCTAGGAGTGGCCTGAAGGATGAAATAATGGAATGACAATGCAAATCCACCTCTTTCACTCCATTTCTCATTCTCTATGTTTTTCAGTTAGATGGATCATCTATTTCCTTTTCTATGGCCTGTCCATGTGGCTTTGAACTTGCATTAAGAGACGGGCAAATTTCAGGAAAGTAGCAAAACCCAGCTTTTTCAACCCTTATTTGCTCAAATGACTGTGATAAATTTCTCACTATATTGGAGAATGGGCTAGCATTTTTCCCTGTGTGTGGAAGTGTAAGTGAAATGCATACATACACAGAATGTTCAGATACCATCAAAAAGAAAACTAAAAGGTAAATGTTTTGGGAGGATTATATGCTCTAAATCCATCTATGACTGAACATCATCTATATTTGACTCTTTATTTCTGTGTCTTGCACATTGACTGTTTCACTTATCTTTTCTACAGTTTGCTCCCTGGTAAACAGATCAGAAGCAACCAAGTTAGAACAAAGTCTGCAGAGCAGATCATTGCAATGTATTGGGACTGAGAGGGTAGGCAGTCATTCTAACTCCCACAGCTGGTTCCAAGAAAGAATCAGGGAAATGTGAGAACATTTAAATTTCCCACATTTAATATACAAAGCTAACCTTGCTAAAAGCCCAACTATAGGCTAGAGTCTCTCCTGTGCATATTGTTTTGATTTAAAAAATGTTTTAATTTGTATTATAATACAAACAAACAAAAAATAGAAATAAAATCATTTCAAAATGAAAAAATGACAAAGCTTCATTCAGAAATGACAGAATGGGATGTTTTGATGTTTTCAGAACTCTACCCCTCCCTTCCTATCTTCTTCCAAGACAGAATTCCAGCAAAATCAAACCAATTTCATGAAGTGTTTCAATTTTTACAAAATTGCACATTCTGAGGGACTATGGGTCCCTCAAAGTTTCACTGACCAGCTTTACCTAACATGTCTAATGGGTAGAGCAGGATACTAGAGGAACGTCTACACAGCAGGGCTAAACTTGAAATAAGCCTATGCAACTTGACGGACGTCAACTGCATAGCTTAAGTCGAAATAGTTTTTTGATTTTTGGTGCTGTCTACACAGCAGTTATTTCGAGAGAGAGCACTCTTCCCTTGACTTCCCTTACTCCTCGCACAATGAGGGCTACAGGAGTCGGAGTAAGCAGTCCTCCAGCTCAACATTATTTCAACATTACGTCGAAATAACTGCGTGTGTGTAGACACAGACTATGTTATTTTGGAATAACGTCAGTTATTATGAAATAACGCTGTTGTGTAGACATAGCCCAAGAGATGAGATTGCTGATGGGGAAACCAAGGAATAAAAATTGCAGTGATGTACCCAAGATCACCCAATAAGTCAATGGAAGACCTGGAATTAAAAGACAGCAAAGTGAGTAGAACAACTTCTATCCCTCAGAGGAATGTGACAATGAATTGGTGTCAGTAAAGCTCTTCAAGCGTCTCTGACGAATGGTCTGACAGTACCAGATAACTGAAAAGGATAATAGTAATATTATATAGAGGGTTACACTCCACCATGTGGGACTCTTATGAGAGACATCATGAACAGTTTAGGGATAAGCTTTCTTATCATGTAAAATCAAGACTACTTTTTTCTCTCTCTTTTGAGATGAGTAAAGTGTCTAGATGGAAGATTTTAGAAAACGGTACTAGTGTTGGGTCACATAGTCTATTTTATTTTACATTGGTTCTGTGCTGCATTAATCACCAGAGGGTCTGCGGCACCTTCCAATGGTTTTCTTAGCAACATGAGGAACATCTGTCATAGGCTTTGTTCTCACATCCGCTCCCCAAGTGGAGAAGTGCGTGCAATGGGGCATTTTGTTTTGAAAGATGGTTTGTTCTCATTACTGTATACAACTACTACAATGTACTCTCAGGTCTGAATAATCTCGGAAGAGATGAGGAGGCAGAGAGTCACGGCAGGAAGGAGACTGACTAGTACCTCTTAGAATGCAATGTATTAGGTCTGTTATTTATAACCTGAAATGTATTTTTCATCTTCTCCTTGAAACAGGTTGAACAAACCACAAGCAGCTTAGCAAGGGACAATCGACTGTGTCTTTCTTTAGATAGCACTAAGCAATGACATAGCCACAGCATGAATCAGTACGCTCGTTCCTTGGCTCTCTTTTATACTGCTTCTGCTGCCTGCTGTTTCTAGTCATTACAATGGCTGCTTGCACCAGTGAAAGGTGAGTCATAATCGGTGATAATAAAAGGTAGGGTATATTTTTAAGTCTAGAACTAAGGAACTGATGAGGAATAAATTTGTCCTCAGCCTTGTCTCTTTCCCACAAAGGATGCATCTTATTGAGGGCATAAGTAGGTGTAACTCTGCAGAAGTCAAGGAATTGCACTTGTTTATGCCAGCAGTGAATGTGATCACAAATTGTTCCAACCTTCCTTACGTCTGTGGATTCCTCCTTAGATCCCACTTGAGACTTTGACCCCTGCTCCCTTTCCACGCATGTCCTCCCAGAAACTGTTGCAAACTGACTCACCCACCCCCTGCTCCTGGCTCTCGTTTCTATTTATACATCTCCTGCACCCGCTCACCAGATGGTTCTCTCCTAGCCCTCAATCTACACGTGGCCCAACTTCCTCTATTAGTTCCCCACCCTACTGAGTAGGATGGTTGGCTGCGGACTTATTTCAGACACGTGTCCCAACCCTCGTAAAAGCTCCCTAGTCCCACTGCATAGCACTGGAATTTAACACTAAAACCAGCCAGTTTCCAGCCAGCATCTAGAATTAGGATGAAACAGAAGCCACAAATTAAATGAACACCGTAATGGTTTGAGGTTTAAAGTGCAAATAACTTCTTTATTCTCCTGGGCATCTTGGCCTGTAATGTTTTCAGTCTTGTTTAAACACACAGTTTGTTGGGAATATATTTTTATTTCCTTTTGCTCTTTCTGACCACAAACATACATCTGGCCAACAAAGAAGCTACACCCGTCAATAGAGAGTGGTTCAGGGAGGATTAGCATAAACCAATTTAATCTGATTAATGCAAATGAGAATAGGAAATACTGTTACACTCAGTAATTCAAGCTGGAAGCCAAAATGTGAAACTTACCAGGAGAATTGTGACTTTTTTGGAATTTCTCAGTTGGATGAAACCAGGACAAAGAACCCTCAAAAATCTCAGCAAAGGACCTGATTTCCAGCCTATGAAGTCGTCTTAGCTCCAAGAGTTATATGATAGCACGAGTATCTTAACTTTCATTCAAAATAAGAGTACGTCTTCTGCTTGCGGGTTTGTAGAGATAAGTTGAAAAAGTGACCAGATGTATCCTGAAGGGTCAAAAGCCAGAAGGCGAACAAAAAGAACCTAAAATGTCTCTTTTTAAACAAATACATCCTAATGGTTTATAAGCCAATGTTGATTTGGGATGGATTCTGACTCATAATTTTTGAAAGCTTGGGATTGGCAATACTGAGCTCTACATATAAGCACAGAACAGAGTCAGACTGTCAAACATTTTGCAGTTCACCTGTCACGAATAACGTAACGCCATGTAGTGACAGCGTGAAGCCAAACAAACAAAAATCAAGATACTATCTGGTCATAAAACCCATCTGCATAAGTATTTATAAACTGACCATATGAGTGTGGTATGTAGAGTATTCAGGTGTTAATACTCTAATTTATTTTTGAAAGAGATGCAGTTGGAACACTGGAAGAGAAGTTTTGTAGGGTTTCACAGAAGAGGATACACAAATACTGTAATAAGGAATTTCTGGAAGGATTCAACTCAGTGTAATACTTTGAACGATATTAACTGAGCATTCAGTAGCTCCAAAGAAATTGTAAAACTGGGGTGAGCTAATCCAGGAAAGCCATCAACCATAGGGGAACTAATTTCCTCTCTCATTGTCCTTCCTCCCATGTCAGAAAAAAATTGCAAGAGATTTTATTTATTGCTGACACATACCCTACATCATTTCATATTTTCTTGGCACTTCTCATTGGTGTCCCAAATAGGCATAAGCAGGAGCAAAAGAGAGGCCCGGAAAGATGAGAATAAAAAGCAAGGTGAGAAACCAATGCTCAAAGAAGAAAGGAAGATATCGAAGAACAGTGTGTGGTCAGAATTGTCATGATTCCCATAAGTTTGCAGGGCTGTGCGAAGAGACTGTGCAACTGGAGTCCTGGGAAGAGGATTATTTAAATGGCCAGATCCACCAGTGGTGTATATTTGGGTAGCTTCATTTACTTTATCAGAGCTACGCCAGCTGAGTACCTGGCCCTTTATTTGTTAAGTTCCAATACTGTGTGATAAACACTGCAAAAACAAAGTGAAAGACCACCAGCTGTGGACCATGAACCTACAATCACTACATCTCAGAGAGAGTGAGATTCTGCAGGCCATGTGTGACAGCAGGAGTTTTCAAGCTTTTTCTTTCTGAGGACCCCAACATGCTATAAAAACACCATGGCTCCTCTGTCACAATGTTTTTCTGCATATAAAAGTCAGGGTTGGCATTAGGGCAGGGCTACTCAACTTTGGAAGCCCTGGGGGCAATGATACTCACAGCACATGCCGAGGGCTGCAACTTAAGTGTGGCTGCATATACATGCAAAAATACATGCAAATAGCTTCTTTCACACTGACGGGCATGAATACAACAATTAAGCCTTAAGCCATGGCACCGGACCCAAACGTGGCCAGCATGAGCCAGTCAGCACCTCTCAGGCTCTGCCCACAAGGCTAAGCAGCCAGCACTTCCCACAATGCCCCTCTGCTCCTGGCACCTCGTCCCTGGGGGCTAGAATCACCAACAGGCTGTACCCGTCTGTTGCAGCCAACCCGTCCGCTTGCATCTTTCAGTGCTCACCCAGCCTGGGAGATGCCTCGCCTTTGTGGAGCATGTTCCCAGTGGAGGCCATGTTCAAAGGATCCCACCCACGGGCCATGTGTTGAGTCCTGCGTAAACCCAAACTGCACTGTGGGCCACAAACAAATGGGCTGGGGGCCGCGTGTTGAATAGCCCTGCATTAGGGCAATTGCCTGAGTCCCCATGCTACAAGGGCCTCTGAGAAGCTACATTTCTGAAGCATCAGCCCCAAGAGGTGGGATTTAGAGCCCTGGGCTCCAGCCCCATGCAGTGGGGCTTTAGCTTTTTGCCCTGGGCCCTGGTGAGTCTGACAGTGGCCATACTTGGTGACTCCCGTGAACCTGATTGTAACCCCTCCAGGGAGTCCTGGGCCCCTGGGTTGAGAACCACTGTGCTATAGCACACAGAGTGGAGTGAATCAGTAAAGACATGGAAGTTCCATAAGGTAACGAGGGCTCACAGGATCAGGCCAAACTCTTGAGCTACATTTGAGAAACTATTGAGAAAATGAAAGAAAAGGCCAAAAATATTGGAGAAACAGGTGAGAAGGAAGAAAGAACTTAAGACATATGTGCCTGGTCTGAATAGATGGGTGAGGAATAAAGCACAGAACGGACACCAATTATTTTCTCTCACACACTGGTGTAAATCAGGTGTAACTCCACTGAGATGTAGAAGTAGCATAAGTGAGCCCCTGTGTCTCTTCTCCTTGCCTTCTAGGAACAGTATAATAAAAACTGAACTAAATGATTATTGAAGATCACTGTATTTTCCATTATTTTTTTTACAGATTCTGCTCCCCAGCAACTTAGCAGTCACCAAAGTCTTTCAAGAAATTATATAGGAAGGAAGAATCGAGAGCTGCAAACATGATCTCATTCCCATCTCCTTTCATTCCTAGATCTCATTCCCATCTCCTTTCATTTTTCAGCATCATGTGGCACATGTAAGTCCATCTGACAACACATGGCTATCCAGGTGAAGTTTGCAGAAGTAGGTTTTAAATACCCTTTACATTTTCTTGCTAGAAAGCCAGCATTACAGATTCTCGGTGTGTTTATCCTGTTTATTAAAAGCCTGCCCTTTACATTTGAAAGCTTTTAAAATGGCATGCCACTGAAATGGCTGCCTGCAGCTTGCAATGCTGCATGTCCCGGATGTGCTGTGACATAATTCTCATGGGTAATTACATTCTGCCTACTTGATATTCCCCTGTCAAGTTTCAACTCCAGAAGCTATTCCTTGCTTATTTACAGGTTCTTCTATGTTATCCCAGCACTTCATTTGCATTAATTAATTTATCCTCACAATATTCCTGTGTTACGGGCCAGATTTCAAGAGTGGAAGGCCAGATTTTTGACTGCTCCACACCCACAGGTGGGGGGGGGCAATTTTTCATAAGAGCTCACCTCTCATTTAGACATGTAAATAAAGATCAGGTTCCCCGCCCTCAGGACCCATTGTGATCCTTATGGCCAGATTTTCCAAAGAGCTCAGCATCCAATGTGCTAAACTCTTTGCAAACCTGTCCTCTTATTTGTTGGCTGAATGGGAGCTGAGTTCTTTGGTGAAATCCAGCAGCACTGATTGTGGGAGATGAGGTCTTTTAAGAATCTGGACACATGTGGTAGGGATTATTCCCATTCTGCAGAGGCAAATGAAAAGACAGGTGAAGGCCCTGATGCAGCACTTAAGCACATGCTTAACTTTAAGCATCTGAGCTAGCAGGGATGGGAACAGAGCTTAGCCTTTCTGATCCCCAATCTATTGCCTCTATCCAAAAATCATCCTTTTTTCTCATCCTTAAAATCTTCCCCGGAGGAGAGTTGGCTCATAATGGTGTCCATGTGCTACCCCAGAGCCAGGTACATTCCAGTGTGTGGGAGGTGAGCAGAAGCAAATGAGCAGCCTGTGAAGCATTTGGGTTCTTATTTGTTTTAGCTCCTCAGTTAGAGCTGTTGTATGCAGTCATAGGGCTGTGGCCACAGTTTACGGCACACAGGACAAGATGGAAACGCCTGGACTACGATACAGGTACTTCCAGGATAGCTGAAATGCTGGGAGGCAGGAAGCCTCGCTAATTATCAGTGCTTCTCTTCCTGGGCCCTAGGGTCAAGCCAGTCCTAGGCAAACACAGTTTTCTTCTGCTGATAGAAGCCCTGTATTGACCACAAGGCTCCCAGTTTGTGTCCCCCCACTACAATTGTATGTGCTACCTACATAGGGTGGAACAAATTCACCTTTGTGTAATTCCACTGAGAAGCAAGTCCATTTCCCAAAGGAGAAGTCCTAGACTCACTGAAGTCAATAGCAAATCTCCCATTGACTTCCGTGGGGCTAGGCAATTATTGAAAATGAGGGACTATAACTGGTTGTGTGTGGCTGGCTACCACTAGGTCGCTAGAAGCCAAAACTCATTCTCAAAAGCTTGACAGTTCCACCATCCTTCCTTGCCCAGAAAACACAGACAAAGAAAATGGTGAAAGCACTTGTATTGGAGCCCCAAACAGAGTGAATACGGGCCAGATTTTTTTCAAAATCATATGCAGCTATTCGGTGCCTTTGTTTTTAGGGGCCCAACTTGAGACACCAAGGGACAGATCTGCAGAGGTGCTGTGTACCCACAGCTCCACCTGAAGCAAATGGGAGTCAGGGTGCTCATCACTTCTGAAATCAGGCCCCAAGTGTCTCAGACTGGGCTCAGAACGGTAATGCTAGTGAAAGCCTGAACTGAGAGAATCATCCTCTCCCATTAGCAGGGTTTCCTGTAAGCTGAGCACATAGGCAGCCACCCAGGAGAGATTCCAATGCCACCCAGCTAATTAGCTGAGCACTCACAGCCGGCAACATGTCTTTCTACTGGTGGTGCACATCCACACATGGTTAGGTGCACAAAACAAAATTAATTCCATCCATGGATGGAAAAAATTAAAGGGAACATAGTTCATTAGCTCTGCCTTCCTGATGTATAAACAATTCCTAATCCTGTTCTTCCTTCCACATGGTATTTTCAACTTTAAAAAAAAAAAAAACCTCCCATCTGGTCTTGTTAATGTGACAGATTGGAATGTGCAAGAGGCTCTGTAGAGTAACTCCCTTCTGATGAAACATTTATAAGGTGCTGCATGGCTTCAAAAAGCAAGGCTTGACGTGAAGCCTTTTAAAAAAACACACACACACAAGCAAACACTCCACTTTGAATTTCAAGCAGCAAAAACCCAATAATCCACTCCTCTTCCAAAAACAACCTCAAAGGAAAGAACAAAATGAAAAGCACAACTACCTAGATCAGACAGCTATGGTGAACTGGTTTTACCTATGAAAGAAAGCTCATGATTCTATATATATTTTGTTAGTCTCTAAGGTGCCAACAGGACTATTTGTTGTTTTTAATCCTTTCAGTGAGTTGTTTGTAAAATATCTAGGTTGTGGGAAAACACATACAGATAGATGTCCTCGTTTCAGTTAAATATTATGACTTACGTCCTGATACAGGACAGGCTTAACTTTAAGTACGAGTAATTCCACTGAAGTCAATGCCCTCAAAAAGTCAGAGAGACTAGCCATGTGTTGTGTACCTAAGGTGATAACTCACAGAAAATGACAAAGGGATCACAGACAAGACCATGACTGGGTAGAATACTTAAAGTGTTCAGAAATATTTTTTGTAAAACTGGAGTAAGAGTAGGGACATGGGGCTGTTATTTCTGGTTTTCCCTGGCCTCTCATGGCCCTTTACTCCCATAGTATGCAATGCAGTGGTATCCTAGCAACTGTTGGATTTTAAGTAATATTCTGCACTTATAAGACATTACCTGTATTGGTATCAAAGCACTTTGCAAAGATGGCAAGGTATAATTATTCCCATTTTATAGCTGGGAAAACTGAGACAGAGGTTAAATTACTTGCTCAATGCCACAAGCAGATTTGGAAAGAAAACCCAAGAAAGTCCTGGACTCTGTTAGGTAGCTCTCCCTCCCATTTACCAACCCTCTATAATTCTAAGCTTGTCAGGCCCCATACACATGGCCTTTACTTTCCTGCTGCCAGAATGTGCATTTGGCTGCCGGTGCCTATTTGTTTAGCTGGAACAATCACACTTTCATGTTTATCCACTTAACTTCAGTACTAGAGACACTGAAATATAAATTCCAGACTGGAGTGTTACCTAACACTTGCTAGCATGACAAGTGACGGTTTGTGTATCTTTAGGACTGATGGGAAGGAGGATGTGTGAAGGCATCTAGCTAGATCTTGGTTCTACAGGCCATCCTTGCTAGAAGTTCAAGATAGGTTCCAAAACACTTGGACTTATAGCAAACCAACTTAAAGAGGGGAATTTTTTAACCTCGATTTTTTACCTCCATTTGCGCAAAGTGTGTGTGTGTGTGTGTGTGTGACTTAAGAGCAGAGAATGGGAGGACTTATAATGCATCAGTTCCTACAAACATCAACAACTTTAGTATGGGAAGGATGTATACCGAGGCGACTATAGTGGGGATGCCCTGTATCAGGTTGCTTCTTACTGTTTAAATTGATCCTAATTACTTCCCAAGTTATAGTAAAAATTATATTTTATACCTCCAGAGCATAATCCATCTCAGAACCTCACAAAATTCCTGTGAGACAGGAAATGAGTGCAGTCTCCATTTTACAAATAGGAAACTGAAACAGGGAGGTTGCCACGCCAGAATTCAAAAGCAGGAAGAGGCGAATTTATCAGATGGCCACTTTAGTGGAGAAAGACTAGAGGTGTTCATCTTGGCCAGAATCCATCAGGTACTTTCTATTCTTTCCACCTGCAGTCTCTTGGAAGTTCAAATGGCTATAGGAATTTTCAGAAATGAGTGAGACAGCATAGAGAAAATACATTCATTCAGAACTCAAGCCAAACCTGTTTTCAGGCTCAAGGAATGTCTGGTTAATTTTGTTTACCATTTGTTGTTATAAACTCTGTGCTTCTATGTTCCATTCCAACCATAAGCAGGAAGCACCAGAAACCTCACTGGAAGGGTGTTCTTGTGAGATTTCCATCCCAAAGAGATGTCCAGTTACTTTAGATAAACATCTGAAGTTTTGGCTGTTTATTTCAATCAGCCCTCTGGAGTTTCATGTTTTACTAGTAAAATCTCTCTTGGTGGGAAAACGAGAATTTTGAAACAAAATGAGACACAGGCCATTCAGGAGGTTTTTCATTTTTACTTTTTCTACACAGTTGTTCAGGGATTTTTTTTTCCATCATTGACTTGGAGTCCTTTCCCTCTTCCACAGCCCCAGCTATCAACTCTCTCAAGGTGAAATTTGCTTTGGTGTAGTACAGTTGCACAAAGCTAAATCACCACTTAGGTTCTACTTTGAAGGCTGAAATGGTGCAGGGACCTTTAAACCAAGATGACTGTCAGTCAGAGGCAGCATGTCAGAATAACAGACCTAAGTAAATGAGGCCGAAGAGATGGAAGGGTCATGTGGCAACATATTTAACCACAGCAGGAAATGGTTGACCATTGCTTAACAATTGTTTCACCATGATTCAAGAGGAGTGTGGACCAAAGGGCGAGCTTTCATCTCTCAAGGCTTTCAATGCAAATTTCAGCACAGCCTTGATTGAGGAGCTGATATATTCTCTCCAAAACTTTGAGTTGAAAGGTTCAGGTTTTGTTGGCCAACTCAATATGTTAATATCAACTATAATTATAAGAACTGTATGCTCCCCTTTTGCAGAATCCAAAGCTGACTGCAAAAAAAAAATCTATTCAATATTTGTATGTGCTACTACTTTGCCTCCCATTTATTTCACTGCACTTAAATACCAACTGAATATGCATCTGTAACTGGATATAAATGTATTCACGAAGTTATCCTTGGTCCTGATTCCAGTGAAGTCTAAAATAAGGGAATTATGGAAGATGTAGGCTGAAGTGGCTGATAGGTGGTGTAGCCAAAGGATCATGTGACTAATCCATGGGTGGCCTACATATTTCAAACATTGCTCTTTTGGGGAAAGACCAGACTTGGGGTGTATTACTCCACCAAGTGAGATGAGTGAAACAGCCCAGGAAAAGCTATGGAAAAGGGCATGAATGAGACTGGTGAAAAGAAAGAAATCCAAGGAGAGCAAGTTTGTGAAGTAGAAGGCCTAGGATCATACAGTAGTTCTGTGGGCTCAAGGCCTGATGTTGGCACCTTGGTTATTTAGAGGCTCCAGAGTGGGACTTCCAGCGAAGGTTAGAAGAAGCCCCTCTTCACTCCGCTGTTTCCCATAGGGTGAAGTTTATGGAATGTAGAAAACCAAGGAGAGAACTGTTTCACCCAGCATCAACAGGAAAGAGACTAGTTAGCCTGGAAAGAGTAAAGAACACTGGATCAGTTGGGTGGAAGACTGATAAGTGGTACAGACAGAGGTACAGCTTCCTGTTATTTTGTCTGGGACTTGGTTTGCTCTAGATGGGGTGGGTTGTTGCTTTGGCTGGAACCCGAAAAGCACTGAACCGACTACTGAGGGAGAAAGGAATTGGAGATGGTGACAGTGAGAAGGTAAGAACTCTGTACAGTGAATGATAAACAGCAAAAGTCTGCATACGGGATGTATGACTAAGAAAATGAAAGAGTTGAACCTATGGAAAGCATTCATGAGAGTCTTAGGAGCTTCCATATGCGTGTGTGTGTGTATGATAGTAGGCGATGGTCAAAATATGCATAAGTGCTGTGAAACCATTTAAGCATTTTGCTATTTGAGATGAAGCACACACATTTCACACACAATACTTTCTCTCCCCCTCCCCACCATTTATGCTTTTGAAAATCCATTGTTTCTATAATGTACAGACATGCATCTGGTTCTCACTGTAGCAGTAGTTTGTCTTGCTTTGCCTCTTCTATAGCAAATTTGATTGGTCTGCAGGATTTGATACAATGTCATGGGGTTTTTTTTTCTGTCTTCTCCCATATTTCCACCAATCAAACTACCTTTTATGGCACCTGCTGACTTTTGGTGCATCTTCTGTGTGGTGCCAATTTTCTTTCATGTGGCTGAGGCAGCATAAAACTGACAGAGTTATAAGCTGTGATATGACCTTGTATAGGATTTAAGAAAAGGATGTGTCCTCTTTCCAGAAGCTGAGAGAGACAAGGAGAACACCTCTAGGGACTGCAGCTTTGGCTGGTCAGAGGAATTGCTTTGTTTTGTGTTCCTCTTGAGTAGAGCTGTGGAGAGTTTTCAGCTGCTGATTGATCCAAATCAAAATGTTCCCTGGGAAAGTGCTGATTTTGATTAAAAAAATTCTGAACAGGCAAACTTTGAAATCAAGCCATTTGATAAGGTCAAAATGTTTTCTTCTGATTTATTAAAGCACTGAAATTTTATTTTCAAATTATATATTATATTGAAGTCAAAATGAAAACAATCCATTTCAATTGACCCAAACCAATTTTTTTTAGCATTGTCAGTGGGAAATTTTGAACTGTCCAACTTCAGAATGAAAATACACTTCTAAATGTGAGAATCTCCCATGAAATGGAAATTCCACAGCTCTGCTTGTGAGCCTGTATTTCATTTAAAAAAAACAAGAACTTTGAAATGGACTAGTTCCTTCCTGTGTGAGGAAGATGGAGTGCCAGCATTATAAATTGGTGGGCTTACAAAACTGCATTGGATCACGTCAGCTTTTGAGGATGGATGATTTGTAACAGTTAACGAATGCTTTCATGAATCCACAGTGCAAAAGTTCTGGTAGAAGATAACCCAGGTTTTTACATTAGTTTTTCCTTGCACAGGGTTATCATTATCTCTTCCAAAAACTAATATTTATTCCTTAAATTTCAGTCCTGTGTATCATGATGATGGCTTTTTTATAACAAATCCTAAACACTGGCCTGTGTGCCCCCTAATACATTACATGAGCAGTTGTATATGCTGAATGAGCATTTAGCAGATAGCCTGTCATGTGGAGATGTCATAAAACTCGCAGTCCATCCATTTTATTCCTTTTCATCATCCCACTTCTGCTCGAGAATAAGGCAAAGCAAATTCAGTGGCATTTAGCATCCATGTAATGCGGCTGCTGCTTTTTGCTTTTAAGTGTAGGGGTTTGATTTTTAAATGTTGCAATAAATGTCAAGGGGGATTTGCTTGTCATTGAGGACAGAACTGCACTGAACATGAAACATCTTTAGAGTCTAAAGTGCTTTTTGTTCATTTCGATGTTTGTGATGAACTCTTTCTGGGTTGGATGTGTTTCCTTTGTTCTCTTGGGTTCAGCCTAATTAGGGCAAAGAACTCGATTTCAAGTCCAATTAACAAAGACTGTTTTATCAAGATGCAGACAGTCTCCATATAGACATGCCACTTCATACTAGGAATATAAACACAGTACAGAATGTTCTTGTGTGCAGGGTCAGGTCTGGATTCAGACTAAATGGAGGAGGGGGGGCTGGAGCCACCAGATTTTCAGGATCTTCTCCCATCTCCAGGGAAGGGAAGCCCATTAGCACTAAACTGCCACAAGATACCTGTGCTTAGGTGATTGGTAAGAATGTTCTGCAGTGAAAGCGGAACACTGCCATATTCACTAGCCCTGAGGTGGACAGATGACTGGTCTGAGCTGCTGCTTAAACATCATGAGTGGCAAATCCTGAGAGCCCAGGGCTCCATAGTGCCAAATTTAAAGGCCTTCTGCACCCTAGAGTCCAGGTCCTGGGGCACCCAAAGAGGATTGGTAACACTGTCCAACACACTTTCAGAAATGTGACATCCTGCCTTATTTCATTACCCTGCAAGGCCACCATGTATCGGGCAGATGCATTTCACTCCACTTTGTGTTTTCTTTCCCACGTGTCCGGGACTGATCTAAGAATTCTGCTTCAAACTGGTTACTTAAAGATACATTCCCACCAGGTAAGCAGGATGGGCCAGTTCTGTGATCTAACTCTGATTCGCCACTGGGTGCATGAGGCTTTAGTCACACAATGTATACCTGCACTAATGAGAGATGGGCAGATGCTCTGCATAAGTTGAAGCCAAGTACACTTAAGGATGATCTATATTTGGCTTGCTTTAATGTATCAAATATTCAGTGTGTGGAGTTGGTGTATTACATTGCTATTCTCAAGATGTCTCCCTTCTGTCCTAGCCAGTCTTCTACCTTGTTCCATGTCTCTGCAATATAATAAGATTTCAGCTGCTTCTGATGTTCTATCTAAGGACCAATGCAGTGCTTCCTGGTTCCCCATTACTACGTCTGCTGGCTGGCTCTCTCTGCATTACAGGCACCACAGAATGCACAGCAAAGTGGTGCTGGAGGGGGAGGGACAAATGCTGAGGAGCGGAAGCTTCTAAGAAATGTGTCCCTGGTGCAAGCAGAGGGGAGGAAACAGTGGTTGAGGAAAAAGTGAAATAGGAAGGCAAGTCTATGGATGCTAGAGGAGGGCACACAGAGAGCATGTCCTCTTTTTGTGTTACTTATTTGAGACTTTCATCATGTGGCTCTCATTTGGGCCCTTCGACACAACCACAACAGAAGCCGTCATAATAGGAAAGGGGAGCAACACAAGGGATTCAAGAACTTGAGGGAAGGGGATGAGTGGGAGGGAATCTCAGAGGAGGAGGACAGATGTTTGCTGACACCAGCTGAAACCCCTTCTGACTCAAGCAACTAGGAAAGCCGGGGACACCACTTCGTGCACATTTTAAAAGGGATGCCCAGGATATGGTTCCACAACAACTGAAACTGAGATGATGCCTTGGGAAGTGCACGGCGCAACCAACCTGGGTAAAATTGTTCTATCCTGAAGACTTCACACTTGTGCTTAACGTAGTCAATGTGAAGGGTGGGTGGGTTGGTTGGTTTTGTAGCTTTTTTGGCTTGAATTCTTTGACCGTGGCATTTACCCAATAAAAATGTTATGCCGTATCTATGGGAAATACAATAACTTGAAAGCCAGTTGCCTCCCCTTCTTGTATGCTAGGAGATCCCTGTATGCCACTCTTATTAGCAGCAGCTTACAATCCCATATCTTAACAGAGGGGCCACCGTAAACCCATGCACGTAAGTTCACTAGAAAACAACAACTTTTAGTCTTGATCCCAGTAGTGGCAAATCATAAGAGCACAGGAGCGACTTGTTCATTTCAAATGCTTATCACTGCAAAGGATTCATCGTGGTGGTATCTAAGTACAACAAGGTCTTCACTGGTGAAGAGGAACAGTGGAACATAGGACAGGGCCAGAAAGGGTGCCAGCTGGGATTAATGGAAACCACAGTATTATGTCTCTGCTGGTAGCAAAATCTCTGCAGTTAAGCATGCTGCATCAATCAGCAGTATCCACTTCTATTCATGGAGTTTCCCATAGCTCCTATTGGCCAGATTCTTTAGCCCCTGAGGAGAGTTGGTTTGTGGCACATGATGGAGGCTGGTTTTGACTGCTCACAGGAGAGGCTTCCATAGACTCAGCCACTGGATAGAGGTGCTATAATTGGCTCCTTTTAATCCCTTCAACTGTGGGCACCAGTTCTGGGGTTCAGCTGAGAATCAGTAACCGTATTCAGACTTTGCTGCTGAAATTGGCAATCTGGAGCGTGTCGGCTAGATAAGCAACATTATCTTAAGTGATAACAACATGTCATTCCTTTGTAACTAAACAAGCTACAGTCCTATTGTTCCAAAGAGTTTTTGCAATGCGTAATACAGCACCTGAAGAGAGAATAATATGGTATATTTGATTCAGTTATCATGCAGCCTGTAGCTCTCTCCTGAGCCCTTGAAGTTGGAAGGTAAAGAGGAATAGCTTGAACTTTTATGGCTTGTGTCTACATGTGGGAAATTAATTGGAATAGCAATTCTGGAGTAGCTCCCCATGTGGATACTTTTATTCCTGAATAAGAATGTTCCCATGAGTTATTTCAGATTAGCTACTGCACTCTGAACTCACTTTCTACCTTAATCCAGAATGACTTCCCTGAGTACAAAAGTCCTAAATGAACAGCAGTGGAGTTTTGTGGGGCTGGTAGACACTCCATGGCTGTCCGTACTTATAACACACTGGAAGACTCAGAGGAGTAGTCATGTTAGTCTAATAACAAGCTGAGTTAGTCTCTAAATACTTGTTTTGGAGTGATTTCTTATCGGTCTTCTACTTACAATATTTGTTTCTGAAGGTTAGAAGATCTTAATTCACAGATGTCAGTACCAATGTTACAAGGAGGTGTTAACTCTGTAAGCAACTTTGCTGCCACACATGGGAGGCACACTACAGATATCTAAGGGTTAATGAATGTCATTGTAGGGCAACTTTTGTGTAGCGTGAGACTGTTGTCTTACAAGCAGCCTGGATGAGAGAACAGTGAACTAAAACTTTAGCTGTTGGAATCTGTACCCTAGATGAGAGAAGTTTCTGAGGCTTTCAGTGCCTAGAAAAAGAATACAGAATAAGTTTTTAAAAAAGGACCAAGCAGAAGAGAGTGGCTTTCTTGTTTAACAGCCTACGAGGATACTAGCAGATTCTTAAGCCTTTTTGCCTTTTTAAGGGGTGCATGAACTCTCCATGATCCAGAACCTGAGAATGGTTACCATTTGAAGTCAATGGCTGTTGAGAGTACTTAATACTTTTCAGGAGGCCTACAGCACCTGGGAGGATCGGGGTCAAATTTACTTCTATTAATACTACCTCCAGCAAAAAGGTAGCAATAATAGCAACTCACACCTTTGCCTCTTTGTGCTAGTAAACCCCAATGCACCTATGCAGTTTAACAGAAGAGAGTTATTTATACTGTGCCATACATGGGTAAAGTGTTTATGCGCTCAAACAGTACATAGGGATCACTGACATGCAGCCCTCTCTGAAGTAAAATGGATCCCGGGCTACTAGCAAAATCCAACAAAACACAAAACTTGAGGACAAGAAGAGAGGAATACCACATCCAATCAAAGTTGCAGGGGGGAACCTGGGTTGGGGCCCAGGACACTACATTTGACACTTCTATTTCTCTTTAATAATAAAACAAAACAAAACAAACACCAGCAAGGAAAGTTTTCAGAAACATCTCAGCCACTAAGCCGTCTCATTTTCAAGAATGGCTTGGTGGGCACATTAAAGCACAAGTCTTGACTTTCAATGAGACTTAGCCTCCTTAGTCACTGAGGGTACATTTACACAGCAGCATTATTTTGGAACAACTGACCTTATTCCGAAATAACAAAACGCGCATCTCTAATACACGCCTTTATTCCAAATTAATGTCGAGCTGGAGGACTTCTTACTCCAACTCATGATAACCCTCATTTCATGAGGAGTATGGGAAGAGTGTTCTTCCTTCGACTTCCTGCTGTGTAGACAGCGCCAAAAGGCAAATTAAGCTATTTCGACTTAAGCTATGCAAGTGACATAGCTGAAGTTGCGTAGCTTGATTTGACTTTGGCCCTGCTATGTACCCTGAAATACTTTGGAAAATATTCATTAAAAGGCCCCATCAATAGCCACATCTGTTGCATTCTGACTTATCTGAAAGATGGCTGTCCCTGGACAGTTATGTATCATTCATTGATGTTTCAGTGGCATCTCAACCAGGTCATGGTTTCACAGTACCAATACACAAAATGAAAGTCCCTGCCCAAACAGGCTTAAAACAAGATGGTGAGATAAACAAATGGGAAGTAGTAAGAGAAAGCAGAATGCATTTGACATGGCTTTCTGCCTTCCTCAGACAGTGTATCTGGCATAACTCTAAGAATGCATCACCTTTAGGACAGCCTTGCCAGGTAGAACAATGTTGTTATCCACCCCCTGGTACAGACAGGAAACTGAGACAGAGAGGCTAAGTTACTTAGCCAAAGTCACACAGGAGGTCATGGCAGAGAAAGGACATCTCCAAAGTCTGTGGCTAGTGCTTTAACCATTGAACCATCTTGCCTCTAATTTACATTGTATTATGCAAAACAACTCACCCTAGGCAAGCAAAGTTGTCAACAAATACAAAAGGGAAAAACATTTCATTTGCTGCGAAAGCTAAATCTTAGTCTTTATTTTGCAACCAGTTAAGAAGGTAAACACACATACACACACGTCTAATAACAACAACATTGGTGCAGACAAATCAAAGGGCATTTTACAGAAATAGGTAATTGAATGTACGTGTGTTGCACAAATGTTCCATGAAAGAAGGAAAGAGTTACCCACACACAAAACATGCATTCCAGTACTTTTTCATTTCACAGGTGAGTATTCCCCTGATCCAGAGCCCGTCTTACATCCCATATGTTAGGAAAGAGGGGCTGGGAAGAGAGAAAGGGCTCACATAAATAGAATGGAAGTTTTCTGAAATAGCTGAGTTTTAGCTGTACAACCCTCTCTAGGTCTCAGAAAATGCTAGACAGTACTTCGCATCCATCTGGTTCAATCCAATCACAATTCCCAAAGCATTTTGCAAATGCTTTTTCATTAAGCTACAAGTCATCATTTTTTGTACATAGCACATACAGAACTGGATCCCCTGATCTTGATGAGTGCCTGGAATTACTACTGTAATTGGATAGCGTGGGATAGCAAACCATTATGCACTCTACAGTTTGAGGCCTGGAACAGTTAAATGATTTGCTCAAGGTCACCCAGTGAATCAGTGGCATAGCTAAAAATAGTTCCTAGGATTCATGTTTCATAGCCCACCGCTGAAGTCTGTGGATACTCTGCCGCTCCAAGATTTACTTTAAAGAAATAATTCATCTGTGTTTAGAAATTGTTATATGATATTCTAATTTGAGCAATGACCTTGGAAGCACAATGAATTTTCCAGGGATTGTAGTGAGGGTCACTCTTGGTACTGTAACCTAAAAGAGTCGTAGGGATGTGGAGTCTTTTCTTCATGGATGACAACACTTCAACAGAGGCACTTTGGAACATTCATGCCATGCATGTCAAGACTTCAGTTGGCCTGAAATACCTTCTTCACTCCCTGTCCTCCTCATGACAACTACAGGGATTCAGGCAAATAATCTCTTCTGGTTGGGATTTTCAGTTGGTAAAGCCACCATGTGATGTGCCCGGAGTAGAAGCAGGTTGCATCTTGTTGGGTTAAGGACTAAATGTCTGCATTTCAATATGGAGGATACTACTAAACTACTACTAAACCCTTGTACTCCAAGTGGCACATGGGTCATCTACAAGGCTCCTCCACTTCACTCTCTCTCAGGACAAAACTTCTAGCTGACTCCAGGAGTTCCCCAGTTGTTGTCCTTCAATCTCAGTAGATCTTCTCCACATTGTCCAACATCTTCCTCTTTTGCCTTTTCCTTGCAGGTTCCATGTGAGAGCTTGATGGACTATGCTGGAAGATGGTTTTCTGAGAGTGTGGCCTCGCCATCCCCACTTTCTTCTCTTGATTTGAACATCAAGTGGTTCTTGTTCTGCTCTGTTCCAAAGCTCCACATTTGTGACAAAGTCTTGCCATTTGATGTGAAGGATGTACCTCAGGCATCTGTTTATGAATGTCTGTAGCTTGTGATTTAAATACTTTTTAGTACACGAGGTCTCGCATCCATTCAAGAGCACACTCTTCACATTTGTGTTGAAGAGCCGCAGTTTCATCTTCGCAGATTTTATTTGTGAGCTCCATATGGGACGAAGAGTCTTGAATGCAGCTGTTGCTTTCCCTATCCTAGCATTGTCTGTTCCTCTGTCTCTGCCCATAATACTCCCCAAGTAGGTAAACTGCTCCACATCTTCCAGATCATCCCCTCTCAGTGTGATGGTGTTGTTGTTGGACTGGTTGATCCTCATTGTCTTGGTCTTTCCCTGGTTAATGCTCAGTCCAGTCACAGAAGCAGTTTTGTCTAGTGTTGTGACCTTTTCTTCCGACTCTTCTTGTGACTCTGCTTTCATGTTGGTGTGAAAGGAGGGCGACATCGTCAGCAAAATCAATGTCCTCTAGTTGTTTGAAAAGTGTCCACTAAATGCCCCGTTGATGGAGGCATACAGTTGTCCTAATCCAGAAAGAGGACAAAGGCAGCATGTCTTAGTAGTGTGCAGTGGTACTGTAGCTGAACTCGTAAAGAGTCTGGAATAGCTCATAACATAGGAATACAGCTGAAACAATCAATATTTGTTTACAATAAGATAATTTTGATTTTTCCTGCCTTTTTTTTACTACCCAAATAGTATTTCTTATGTTTTGGCACTTACTCCCAGAGTGTGGGATTACTTTAATTTTTTTTAAATGTTAGCCTGAAATCTTATTGCTCTCGTGAACAAGTGTTTGCCTCTTTGTCAATCTGTTCTGATGGCTGCTGGCTTTTTGCTTCTTTTCCCATGACTGCTTCAGAAACAGAATATGGTTATTAGCCATCATTTAACACATAACCTACAAAGCTACACTTTATGGAATAAAAGGTTTCTACAAGGCAAATACCATATGTAAGAACAATCAAATACTTAAGAATCATGGAAAGTAGAAAAGCAATAGATTAGATTCTCTTCTCTGCTACATTGATGTCCACCCATCCAACCATCTGAGACTCTGGAAAGGTTTCCAGCTGGCAGCCTTTGAGGCTGAAGTCTTCTGTTGAACAATTACATCTGCGGATACTTCTCCACACTGATCCTGATGAGAAGGGCCACCGGAGGAGGTCAAATGGAAATATAGCTTATTGTTTATTCACCCTTTGTCCTCTGTACCAGGACTTCAAGAGACAGTGGGTTGGCCTTTTCTGCTTGATGTGGACACTTGCAACTGGATTGAAGCCAGAAGTGTCTCTGATTTATGGAACTTCCATATGTATAAAAGCTTCTAGATTGTTCACCACCTGCTCCAGTTTTTCTGAGTCACAAAAGTGATGTGCAGCCTCTCTTGATTTTATCATAAGTCTTGTGCTATCAGGTTGTTTGTGGGGTTTTTTTTTAAATCACAGGTCCATCAGATAGAATCAAGAGGCTGCATGAGAGTCCTGATTGAGAGATTTGAATGCCTAAGGCCAGTTCTACTAGGAGTAGCCCGCAGAAGAAAATCAATAGAGCTGCATCTCTATTGTGATGCATGGTATCCAGTGTAACTTATTTAGCTCCAAAGTCTTGCTCTTGCAAAGGCTTGAACACCTGCATAATTTTAGATATGAACAGTACCATTAACTTCAGCAGGACTAATCACATGAGTAAAGTTATGCATTTGCATAAATCAGCAGGCTTGAATCTCAAGATTTTATTCCAGGAAAATCTACCTGAATAATTCATATTTTGTATTTATATAGCTTTTTCATTCAAGGATTTTTAGCACTTAAAAGAAATCAGTTAAGCCTCTTCTCAGTACTGGGAGGTGATATAAGAAGGCTTATTTTACAGATGAGCTTAGAGACCCAGAGTGGTGGTCATTGTCTCAAGACCACATGACAGATCTGTTGCAGAGCTAAGAATATAGCTCAGAAATCCTGGGTCCCAGTTTGCTGCGGTCAGCACTAGATCATATTGGCTCATTGCAGTACTTTGAGTTTGTGGGTGCTGTTTAATATAGCTGTGTTTCAGCACTTCCATCCAATTCTATGCAAAGGTTCTTCACTGTAGAAGTGTATAAATTGGAAACTTTTAACTATCATTCATGCACTGTGTGCACAGACATTTTAGATGCACACCTGAGCTAGAGTAAAACATCACATTTCCAATACACTGATAGTGTAGGTTGACCTCATGACCTCAAACAGACATATAACGGCACTTATGCCTATATGATTCTCATCTATTGCAGGTCAGATCCTGACTCTTCCAGCCTCTTGGTATCTCCAGGGACACTATTTGTATTATGCCACATCTGTTTTGTCTGTTTCATCACAATTAATGCCCTTGAAGCAAACGAAGTAACAAAAGAGGGAAACAATAGTATTTTGCTATTTTATTTTCAAGTTTGTTTACTACATCATTTCTCAAATACACTTGGAAAATTCTCTTCATTATACAGTGTTTGAAAACATGTAGACAAAACTGCTGAACAGATTTTTTTTCCGGTGGCTTTTTTTGTGACACCATTTCATGGAATTACCTTTAAAAGTCCATAGCCAGGATTTAGAAAATGCATTCACCTGGCGGTATGGGAAGCTTGGCCTTTTGAGGGAGGAGGAGCACGGGCAAAACATTGATTAGAGAACTTTAGTTTTCATTTTAAAGAGGGGGAAAATGTGTTTTGTCCTTATGTTGGTGCAAATGACTTCCAAGCACAGATGGAGTGTATTTGATGCTGTATTGACTCTGAATTTGCAGGCAGATGGCTTTAGTGCAGGGGTAGGCAATATTTTTTGCAGTGGGGCCACTTCATGAGATTTAGAAGTGGTCACGGCTGCCCCTGAAAGGGCGGGGCCTCGGGCAGAAGGGGGCTGTTCCCGCTAGGAGCTTCCTGCCTCTGGTGGGGGGAGCAGACTTTGTGTGCTCCTCTGCCCCCAGCCCCTGATTGACCTGGGATTGGGGGAACGCATGAAGTCTTTGCCCTCTCCCCCAACCTGTCAGGGGCATGTGGTGCCTAGAGGGAACCACCAGGTGTTTTGAACAGCTGGCAGTTCCCTCTGCTGCTGCACGCCTCTGGCAGGAGGAGGAAACTTTTCACGCTCCCCTGTCCCCAGGTCTCAATTGGCCTGGGGGCGGGGGAGCAACAGCGCGGCTGTGGGCTGGATCTAATGGCTTGGCGGGCCAGATCCGGCCCACAGACCCTATCTTGCCTACCCCTGCTTTAGTGCCTCCTATGCTGTTGCTCAGAACTTGGCCAGATGCCAGAGTGCAAGCAATGAGTCACTGGTTAGTACTGCTGAGGTATTTGCACCCCAAGCCTTCGTGAAACTGCCAGAAGTCATGTCACTTTGATCCTGCTGCTTGGCAATGCTATGAGCAGCAACAGCAAAGGAGGCTGACATGAGAGTCCTCCATTAGAGAGGAAGACACCTCAACCAGGGCCGGCCCACAACATTTTGACACCTGAGGCAGGGAGCTCAAATGACACCCCCCTGCTCCCTCGCTTGGGCCAAAACTTTGAAAGGTCTCAATTCTGCCTTCTTCCTGTTCTACTCCTCTCATGGTACTGCTCTGCTACCTACATATGCACCAGCAGCAGACACAATTTTCTACACTCTGGGTCCTCGTGGCGCCCCCCCACAGTCTGGCACCTGAGGCGGCCGCCTCAGTTCGCCTCATGGCAAGGCCAGCCCTGACCTCAACCTTGAAAATAGCAAAGAGGCCTAAAAATTTCCCTCTTGCCCGTCAGCAGCTAGGAGATGGGGTGGGGGAGTAACGTAGTAGGAACATCAAAGTTCAGTACATTGACACTGCAGCTGGAGATGTGATTTCCAACTGCGGGAGATGAACACATGCTAGCCCACTAAAAATAACCATGGAGGGACCAGCAAGAGATGGCACCAGGACAGCTAGCTCACACCAACACAGCTACACTTCTATTTTTAGTCAGCTATGCTGATCAAAGCGCTTGTAAGTCTACTTGAGTGGACCCAGCCAGCTGCCAGGCAAGGATACTCTAAGAAACTCTGGAGTTGTTCAGCCCCCATTCTGGAAGGAAGACAAGAAACAGAGAGCTCACTCTTTTTTCCAGCAGCATCACGTTTATCAGGCACCTACATTCCAGGGGCTATGGCAAACGGTAGCTATGCCTACACTGTAATTAGACACATAGGGATAATCCAACCCAGCTGACTTGGGCTCCAGCTAAGAGACTATTTAACTGTGGTATAGACTTCCAGGCTTGGGGCATCAGCCTTAGATCAGAGCCCCTCCCACTTTGCAGGATCCTGGAACCTGAGCTCCAACCCAAATCCATACATCTTCGCTGCCATTAAAAAGCCCCTTAACCTGAGCCCAAATCAGCTGGCACAAGCCAGCTACAGGATTTTTCTTGCAGGGTAAACATACCCTCTGAAGCCCTCAAATAAGAAGTCTCAGCAACCTCTTCCAGCACAACAGATGCGTGCTGGAAGGGAAGTGATTTTTCACTGGGGAGTTGCCCCACCCTCATTTTTTGTATCTACCTTCAAGCAGCAGGTATAGTCCCATAGTAGTATGTGTAGTGCTCTGACCATAACACCCCTCCCTCATTACCAACCCTGTATGTATATAGATGTACAATGTATGCTGATGTGAGGTGATGGAATAGTTCAATGGCACCAAATATGGGCTAGTTTAAAACAACCTAACTCCACCGCCTTCAAGGAAAGCATGCTGTCTGCTTCACACATGGGGGGGACCTGGCCTTTTCCTTTGGTGGCAGTGCTTGCAAATAAACTGCGGTGCCTGGGATTTAACCACTCCTTTCACCACAGGGGGTAGAGCCCAGCTTCTGCAAAGCTGAACTCTTCCAAGCTGATCCAATAGGGTCCAGGGACAGCACCTGGTATCTTCTCCCATCATGAAAGATGGGTGGTAAAAAGAGAGAGGCGATTCCCATCAAGGGATCTCTCCCCTCCTCATGACCTTGGGTAAGTCACTTTCTCTTTTTCTGACTCAGTGTAAAATGGGGATAATTATACTAGCCTCCTTTGTGAAGTCCTTTGAGATATAGGGACGATACATGCATATAAGGACTGGGTGGTGGTGGTGGTGATGTTGTTGGACCTTTCTCTGTCTGCCTGTCCAATGGGAAACAAAGGCTATGTCTACTCTGTGCAGCTTTTAGTGACAAGGCTGTGTCAAAATAGCCCTGTTGGTAAAAGCTGGTGCGTGTAAATGCTGTTTGTCGGCACTTTTGCCGACAAAAGACTTCTAGCCCGCATGAGTGACTTTCACTTTGTTGGCAAGAGAATGCTCCTGCCACCAAAGCAGTGCTCACACTTGCACTGGCCAGGGCAAATCTTTTGTCATTCTCTGGAAGGGATGTATTAAACACCAGGAATGAAAAAAAAAATTTCAATCCATTGCATGTGTAGACAAAGCCTAAGTGCTGAGTTAACTCCTTGTTCACTGAGGATCAAGGTGCACCACTGCCTCCATTCAGCTAGTAAACTGTTTTTCTTTTTCCACTTATGCCAATATGGCAGCATGTGACTAGCTAGCTGGCATTATTTGCAATAGTGACATCAGACACTGGCTCACAGATAAACTAACCCTCACCTGCGCTCTAAAGCCTCAACTCTGTGTTTTGCAGTATATCTTTGAGCTCAGCACTAGTTCAGTAAGCATCGCAATGGCCCTGATTCGCTACAAGCTTCTAACCTATGCTGTCATTTGTCCCTATGTCAAGGGAGCGTAAAATGCTGCCTGGTGTAAATGATTACCCAAGATGCAAAGCAGTCGAGAATCGAACCAACAACTGCTGCGTACTCTGACCTACCACTGGAGGGGAGTTTTGCCTGACATACCAGCTACACTAGGGAACAGAAAGAAAAAATGACTAACTATGTGGTTGTATAGAACAGTGACACTACCTTATAAATAGAATTCTGCTAAGTTTTCAGTTGCACATGCTTAAGGAACATGCTGAGTACACAAAGGTAAAGTTTAATTAAGATAGTTCAGCACATGCGATCTTGGGGCCTTTTCTTTTCTGGGTTTCACTTTGCAATGGATAAACAAAAGCTCAAGTGTGGATAAACTCCCAGAGGCACAGGTTCTTATCCAAAATTTATCTGAACCTCCTGGGTCTGCAGTATTGGACTGGAAAATTTGCTGTGACTAGGATTGCTGGTAATTCTCATTTTGGGTCATGCAAGAAATGCTATTAGATCAATCCCTCTCAGTAGGGCAGCACTCTTGCTTTCAGCTGGAGCAAAGAGGGAACTATAAATGGTTTGAGTTGGGGAGTTTGGCTTGTAGGAAGAGCACCAGGTGCAGGTGTGGTGTTTTAAATGAATTAGTTTGCCTTTATCCTGATTCAGTTACAGATGAGCCAGAGCTGCAAAACTTTGCTTCTGTTTCACCTGCCCTCTTTGTGATTGATCTGAAACATGCTTCCAAATCAAAATGGGAACCTGTCTTGCACCCCCTTTGCACTGGTAAATGACTACATAATGATTAATTGAGTCCATGAAATGGCTACTCACTCAGCCTTAGAAAATAAAGGTGCTTTTGTTTTTAGTTACATCGGAATTGTTGGCCAGAAGCGGGAAAATGACAAGCAGTGAAGTCCTGGGCAAAGAATTTGGATTATTTTTCTAACTGAAGAGCCTTTAGGGAGTTCTATGAAGGTATACCCCTAAGGCGAATTTAATGCACCAATGAAGGCAGCTAGGTCTGCAGCTACCTTGTATATATTCAGTATATGAAATCTTCCCTTCAAAGTGTCTCCCTGGCTTCCCTTGAGCACTGCATTCCAGCTTTTGCACGTTAAAAAAAACCTGTAAAAAAGATCATTCAGAGGCCACGAGAAAATGGAAAATGGATTTCTTTCTTTCTCTCTCTCTCTCTCTCTCTCTCTAAAAACATGGAGGGAGGGTGCTAAGGTTGGGGAATATAACTGTTCTGGAAAGGTTTCTATGTAGGCCATCGGACTGAATGGAAAAACATATGAAACACTGATATCCCCTAAGAGGCCTAGGTATAAGAAGAGGTCTTATTAAGAAGGCTTTACTTTCATACCAGCATTCCCCTTGCTCAATTCATGTAGTCTGTGCAACCCTCATGTTGCTCAAAAAGCTGGAACCCGTATTGCAGTCTCCTCTGGGACTGCGCCAAATGCAGCAAGCATGAAGTCACCTTCATGACAGCCAAAAAGGCAAGTTCTACTTGGATTTGTGAGGTAAATGTTTTCAATTGAAAAGAGAGAAACCTCATCTTAATGTTTAATTTAGTTTTCGTGTTGGAGGAAAGGTGCTGGCTGGTTTAAGAGTCCTGAAAACTGAAGGCCTCTGTTTATCCAAAGAGCATGGGCAGTCAGTGGAAGCTTCCTCTGCCAGCATCCTTCAATCCTGTCTTGGAGGGGAGCACCCAGGTGTGCTGGAGACTGGATTAGCCTCCATCCCATGTGTAGTCAGTAAAGTTTTCAAAAGCAGCTAAGTGATTTAGGCTTCTAAGTCCCATTTTCAGAAGTGATTTAAGCATTTAGGGCTTGTCTACACTATTGCTTAAGTCAGGGTATGTCTAAACTGCAGGGGTTTTCCAGGATACCAGAGGTGTCCTGGAAAAAACTCTGCCATGTCCAGGGCACGTGTTTGCTTTTCTGGTTTTTTTTGCGGAAGAGCAAACACACTCTTTCGGGGAGCCCTCTATACTTTGTTCTACAAGGAATAAGGGCTCCTCCGAAAGAGGAGGCTTTTCTGCCATTTGGCCCCACCTAGATGGGGCCAAATGGCAGAAAAGCCTTTTCCAGAAAAGATATTGGAAAAAGCTACGCAAATTGTGGAGTGCAATTTGCATTGCTTTTTCCAAAAAAGGCTATAGTGTAGACCTAGCCTCAATGTAACTTAGTTGCTCAGGGTTTGAAAAAAGGTATCCTCCTAAGTGACAAATTTACATCAACCAAAGCGGTGTCCATGCACTGGGCTACAGTTTTGGGTCTACTGAAACATTTCACGAATGTGTCTGAATTCCCTGAATTGTCTTGGTCAGGGTAAAACACAACAACAAAATCCCCCAAATTTGAAATATTTTGTTGGTTCATTTTTTAAATGAAAACTTTTGATTTCTTTCCATTCAAAATTACTTTGTTTCAATAGTTACTTCAGTTTTATTTTAAATAATAAACCTTAGAAAAATTCAAACAATGCACTTCATTTGAAGTGAAAATAAACACTTTGACTTTTCATTTTACCAAAAAAAGAAATTCCTTTTAACGGGAAACATGTTTCCCCTTTCAGTACGGCCAGCAAACTGAAATTTGCTATTTGCACAGCTTTAATTAGGGAGCCTTAATTAAAGGTGATGGTGCCAGCTCCATCAATAATACTGAAGACTGAGGATTAATGTGACAGACATTGATCCCCACTAGAAAATGAAATATGGGAGCCACGTACACTTCATTTAACCAAAGGCCAAAAAGCACATTTTGTGGTTTCTGTTAATGTCTGCTCTTCCAAAGCTGATCCTGGTGCCCTGTGTTATGATAATGAACACTATCAGCTCAATACATGGATCTATAAATTTTAGTGATCTGCAATATTTAGTTCCTAGTTCATGCTGTACCCCATGAAAGCTTATGCCCAAATAAATGTGTTAGTCTTTAAGGTGCCACACGACTCCTCATTTTTGTGCTACGTGGTCAAGTCACCTAGTGCCTAAATTTCCCTTCTGGAAAAATGGGATGATTGTACGCAGTACCTCCCGGGGATGTTGGGAAGATAAATTAATATGCTCAGATTGTATTACTGATGTGGACTAGCTGGTGGTCAGATAGGCAGACAGACATTTAACTTTTCAGACAGACATTTGTCTTTTCAGAATTTGCAGAAGGTCCTCCAAAGAGTTTGAACTCTAAACAATACAATGCATGTTACATCACAGAGTAAGACTGAAAACAGAACCTTTTATCCTGAACTTATTGTGATCTAACTTTTTATCTTAAGTCACTTTCTATGAGATTGATCCTGCTAACACTCTGAGCATAGAACTCCTATCATCCACATTCAATTCAGCTTCCAGTAATGAGCTATGGAACTCCCACAAGCGAGTTTTCTTTTCTTCCTATGGATCTGCCCTCAAGGCCAAAGAGTCTTTCCATGGACTTCACTGGGCTTTTGGTCAGGTCCCAGATGCTTATCTATCCCTTTCAATTGCAGAATATTGTTGGGAGAAAATGCAACATTGGCAATGCAGAGAAGAAGCTGTAAATTAGTCGCTGCCTGGTGGAAAGAATCTCTATATAAATCGCAGAAGATCCATCACAGAAAAGGGACAGAAAATATTGCATGCACTAAAGGCATAGGGCTATGCAAACCTATTCAAAATCAAATATGAAATGTCTTGGACTTCACCTTTTTTAGCCCTTTGGCTGAATGAATTCTTTAAACCACAACTTTTCAAACCCTCCAGTGCTGCACCTGACCAAGGAACTGCTCCGTTGAGCCAATAACTTTCTAATGGACCATTAGTTCTACAAAGAAATATGGCAGCACAGAAGAAGCTGAAGTGACCAGCAATGATTCACGTCCATTTGAAAAAATCTGCCACCCAAAAAAAGTCTCCTCCTTGCTCACTACAGTTTGCAATTGGTGAATTTCAGGAAACAATGCAAGATGCAAATATTTGGTCTAGCTTTTGTTTAATTTCCCCCATCAGTACTGTATTTTGCCATGTATAATGCCTTCAGCTTTATAAATAAACAGGTGACGTTTAGCTGGCTCCAAAGGCTTATACAAACTTGTCGCCTTTCTGGGATTTAGCTTTATTGGCAAAAGAAATAATAACAGAAACTTCGGACTTTCTCCCCAAGGTTGGCTGTTCCTGGAATTTCCCCTGGAAGTCCCCTGTGAGGTACCTTTGCTTCAGGACAATTCCATCTCATATCCTTATTAAAACGAACAAGATCCACTTGCTAGCATGAGTCTCTTCAGGTACTGTATCTATCCAAAAGGTTTCAGCAACTAAGTTTAAGGTGAATCTACAGAAGAGCTTGCATCTGTCTCCCATTTCAGAACCCAGGTTTGTCCATTCTTACTCATGCAAACAGGCCTTAGCTGCACAAGTCACTGGGTTGATTTCAATTGAACTGCTCATGGGAATCAGGGTTTTCGTGACAGTTTTATTAAATGCAGCTGCAGCACAATCAAAATCTTGATGAAACTAATACATATAAGTTCATGCTATAAAGTTGAATGCATTTTTTTCATGTTAATTTTACAGAAATGATCTTGAATAGTTTGGTATTTAGAGACTATCAAATTTAACCATGTTAATCATATTATGGAAAAAACCTCCACAAATGGAGGCGTGATTCTAACTAGAGGATGGCTATGGAAGTAAAGGAGAATGATTTCTATGTACTCAAAGAGAGTAAACTCCACAAAGGAAAAGGAATTGTGCTACGTGAGATCCAAGGCAATGTGAGCATGAGTAAAGAACTGAAATTAATTAAGCAAAGAGAAAAGTGAGATCAGAAAACACTCAAACTGAGATCTATTAGATTAATCAATTTTTAAAGTCCCAAGGTGCTCCTGTGATCACCCTGTCTGCTGACCTCCTGCGTAATACAGGATATAGAGTTCCTGTAGCAGCGAGAATCATTAGCTAGATGCTAGAGAATAGTCTCTGAAGGGGGAGACAAGTTCTACTGGTAACTTAAAAATGAATAGTCCAAATATATAAGAGTACTACTACTATCCAATCCTGCATTGGCTCCCTAGGGATAGATTAAATGGCATCATATTACTTCCATTCCTCTATGATCATCTAAGGCTTAACTATAGCTGGCCTAGAGCTGGCACACAGTCATTGTCCTACTTCATCTGTGCAGTTTGCCCAGATCACTGTGTCCTAAGGGGAGCGTTGGTGACATCCTTGTGAAGACCAGCTCTGTTCAGGCTCACTGAACTTTTCTTGAGGCATAATGCCACCATCAGCATGGGGAAGTTTCACCTCTCTCTTCCCCCTCTGCTAAAAGATGCTTTTAGCACATATGGCTTATCCCAGCAGTACTTACCCAGTCTTAAGGAAGAAAGGAGACAAATAGCTCCAAAGTGGTCATTATTTGTCAAGCACCAGCTATATGGTAGGAACAATGCAAGATGCGGTTCTTGCCTTACTTACACGGTTTTCCTCACAATAGTGTCTGAGAACCTTCCAATATTTATGGATCTAGAAGATTTATCCAGCATTATTCAGGCCCTTAGCTCAAATAAGTTTTGTTTTTCTTCATTTTAGCATTGCTTTGGGGTGGGGCTGGGGAGGAGGGGTTCAGTATGCAGGCTGCCCCATGGAGAGAGGACAGTCCCAGCCTTCTCTCATTGCAGCAGCTTGAGACCAGGTGAGAAAAACCAGCCCATGGCCACTGCAGCAGGCACAGCTAGGGGAGGGGGCAGGTCCCGCAGCTGGGAGACAGACAGACAAACTCTCAGAAATATATAGGAGATAGCTGTCCTTTTCTCCAGCCTGCCCCCTGCTGGCCCAAGGGGATTATAGCTGTCATGATCCTTATCTGGTCCCTTGTGTCTTCCTGTGGTCATTCTACAGTATAACTGCCCCTTCTACCAGTCCCCCTCCCCCGCTTTCCATTTTTTTGAGAGGCAATCGAATTCCAGGTACAACCAACCCCTGACCTTGTTATGATAAGAGGAAGCTGTACACCGAATTTGGCGATCCTAGCTCTTACCATTTAGGAGTAGTCCTTGAACAAACAGACAAACAGACAGATGCACGATTTCTAAAATATATAGTAAGATATCCACACAATGTCCCTGTGAAGCAAAGAAATCACCCCATTTTACAGTGGGGGAACTGAAGTACAGAGGCTAAGAGGCATTGCTTGCTTGAGTGAGGCAGGGGTCAATGCAGATCTCCAGGGCTGCAGTCCAGTGCCTTTCACCAAAGAACTTCTAATCAGAGATTATGAAATGCAAACCTATGTTTCAGACTTTCACTAATTATGTAGTAATGTTTCACCAGAGTAGGGGTGGAAGGTTCATATTAGTATGTCCCAATCCTTTGGGGATATTAATCAGAGTTTGGTTGCTGCCTTCGTCTCACCTGGAATCAGAGGATGTCTTTATGTAAGCACTTTGCAATGACTGTTGCAGAATGCTTTACTCCCCCATAAGAAATATTTTTTTACAAAAATCAAGACGCTATACAGCCAAGAACAATTGCATCTAATAGTCCATACACCTAAAGTGCCAAAAATAACGAAGTAAGCACAGCTATCTAGAAATTACACAGCTAGTTCATTTCTCTTAATACATGATGTCAACCTGCCCACTCTGCATACCATAAAGACCCCCTCTTAATCCTCACTGCCTTCCACCCCCACAGGACAAAAGATCCTTACCAGGTAGCAGCAGCCTTCAGTATGAATAGAAAATGCCACAACAAAATCCAGCTTCAAGATGCTTTAATTGTGAATGTGTTTGCTAAAGCCTTGTTCTGAGAACCCAACAGTTGTCACTATTTTTCCAACCTTTTGTATGGCACAAATGTCAGAAGCTCCTTTATGCAAAGGCTAAAAGTAGCATCATGTTAACGAGTTATTTTAATGTAGCCTTGAAAATCACACACGCCCTTGTAGCCCATTGGCCTCGACACAACAAGTCATTTCCCCCCCGCTCCAGCAGTCAAAGTGATGGTAAGGTGTCCAAAATAATACTTGCGTCGATTATTTCTGCTTCCTCTGCTGAAAATGATGTGACTCAAACATGCTGAAATGAAACTCTTGGAGCTCTACTATAAAGGATCACAATGTGAACCTTCTGGTGGGAAAAAAAAATCAGGCTTGTGGGAGTATAAACTCTTCTAAACTCATTCCGGACATTGATAAATATCAGGAATGCATTCACGCTGCATCATTTCAGTTAACGGGGGAGATACAGTACTCTAGGTACACTTGGTGCTGCTGTTTATTTGATGCTTGGTAAATCTTCTGAGTCCCTAAGAAGGAGCTGTTCCCTCCACAGTTTTATAGACTATTGGACCTTGTGGGTGAAACTCTTCTTGTAAATATATTTTTATTGAGCTTTTTTTGCTTCTAAACATACCCAGTAGCAGGACTCCATCCTCCTATAATTCTGTGGACTGCCTTATGCAGGAGGTCAGACTAGACAATCATAATGATAACTTCATGACTTAAAAATGAATGGATCTATGAAGCACGCTTGTCTTCTCAAATGGAAGGGAAATAGAAGTAACTGGTGATTCCTTAGCACTGAGATTCTAGAGTGAGGGGATACCTGTACGAGGCTTGTTGATGTCCATACAGCACTAGTATTTCCAAAGTATGAACTCAACTACCACAAGACTCTCCGAGCATGCATTGGGCTCCATGTAAAAACCCTGCAGCCAGCCTGCCTCCATGTAAAACCCTGGAGCCACTGCTGGTCATCCCACTGCTCCATAATGAACTGGTGTCCCATCGCCAGAAGCGGTGGTGCACGGTGTGCAGCGGTGGGGGGGAGGGGGGCTGTGCTGCATGAGCAGCACATGGAGACAAGTGAGAAGGTGCCCTGCAGGGGAGCAGCTGGTCCTGTTCTTCCAGCGCCACGAGGGCAGCCTGCAGTAACTGCACCAGGAGGTGCAGCAGCAGGTCCAAGACCTGGCGACTGCTTTCCAGCAGCTCTGGCTCCATGGCTGGGAGTGCTGTGGTGTCCGCAAGGGCAACCAGAGCAGGCAGTGAGAAGGCTGTGCTGTCCCTCGAGGAGGCAGGCAATGGAGAAGAGCCTGAGACACCACTGTATAGGGGGGTCCCTTTAAGCATGAGCCTCAGATAGAGTCAGGCAGTAGCCCCAGGAAGTGAGTGCTGTCCTAATGCCTTGCCCAAAGTGCTTCCAGGGGGCTTTAAATGCAATTCAGGCTCCAGTCAGTGTGGATGCTCTATTTTGAAATAGCTCAGCGCTATTTTGATGGGCATTTGTAGATGTGCTATTTCAAAATAAGGTATTTCTGAGGTTTTATTCCAAAATAACTTATTTTGAAATGAGCGTGCAGTGTAGACATAGCCTGAGATACTACAGAAGTAACACTGCATTACATGGAGATGCCGGGGGACAGATGGTCTGAATCAGATTATGAGCCCCCTAATTACCTTATTGAACAATAGCTCTCTGGAACATTCACATGGGATTAAGAGACTCACCTGGCATCTTATTTCTGTCTATGCAACTGTTCTATGGAAATCTCATGGTAGTTAGGAATTTGTTAGGGATCAAATCTTTGACCTTCTTACTTGGATAATTTTTGGATTCATTTTCAATGGGACCATTGCCTATATGAATAGAGGACTGTCAAGATTTTGTCCACCCCAATGGTCCCCAACCATTTTTTTTTCTTCCTTCCAAATTATTAGTTGCTGGGTTCCTTTCAACCTGAAAAATGAGCCTATTTTGAAGGAGTGCCTTTCAAATCTTTGTAGTTGAGTTTGAAAATGAACCCTCTCTCCTTCAGACAGGGAGAACATCCATCCACATTTTTCACCCTTTATGGGTTCAAGAACAGGTGTCTTTCTGCTTAATTTCAACTGTCTTCCTCCATGGCAAATCTGTCCTGGCTAAAGTACAGTCAGAGCCCCAGGTCTGATGCAGTCTTGTGGCCAAAAACAGTTTATTAGTCATGGTATCATCAGTAGAGCATGGATTTTAAAAAAAACAATATAAGGTTTAAAATATAGCAGGTTGGCTATCTTGGATTGTGTCACATCTTGCTGCCTTTCCTTCTACTTCTCCTCCAACTCCTTGCTGGCCTCCCGGCTGCTTCCAGAGTTACATAGCTGTCCAAACTGGAAGCATGCTATGCTTCTGATTTTGCCTTGTTAGCAATAAGACAAAATAGAGTAATAGACTTAAATAATAAATGGATTCAATATGAATAAGAACAACATCTGCAGTTACATTTGCTACAAGTTACAAGAGCTGTCAATCCTTGCGGCTTAGGGAATATGTTAAATGCCTTTTGGAATGAAGAAGAGCTTTTCTTCAGCACCCACAATGGCATGGGGATAGATTGTGGTGTGTCTGATGCACAGTACTGGTGTGGGGCTGGCTTCTATTCCCAGCTTTGGTAAGAGTTTCCTAGAGCAGAACCTCATCTGATGTATAGTTTCACTGACATGACTTTCTTCCCTCACTCCCCTTCCACCTCCTCTCCCCACCTCTTGTGAATTGCAATAGTCCCAGCAGATGTAGATCAAGCTTTTCTTAATTTAAAATCAAATTGCAAGAGATTGGTTTGTCTGGAAATGGATCTGTCAGATGTGGATTCATGGGACAAATGCATCCTGATGCTCACTAGTGCAAAATTGTTTAATATAGAAATTGAGCCAGGCATGTGACCAATGTCAACATGCAGTAACCATTAATGTATAATCAGGGGTTAATCAATAGTTTCTGGAGGCAGATTAGTTATTACAGAACTCTACTAATACAGAATTTTCTTTGGCACTGCACCGTGGTGCCCCATTTTTGTGGGATTGTTATGGGTTAGTTGGGCTTTTTTTAAAATCTATCCAGGAGTGAAATTCTATATACATTGTGCTAGAATGTCTCCCAAATGTTTTTCTGTCAATAGGCTGCAGTATTCTTCCAGGGTGCGTCTGCACAGCACCATAACTCAAAATAAGATACGCAATGTGAGCTATGCAAATTGAGTATCTTATTTCGATGCTATTTCAAAATAGCTTATTTTGTCATTTGGCGCTGTCTACACAGCACCAAATTTTGAAATAAAGTGCTATTCTGAAACATCCCTTACTCCTTGTAGAATGAGGTTTCCAGGGACGTTAGAATAGCGAGCCCGAAATAACTGGCTTGCTGTGAAGACACAGGATAGCTATTTCAGGATACACTGGTATCCCAAAATAGCATTGCAGTGTAGACGTACCCCCAGTGAACAAATAAATAGCCCATGCTTTGTTTTTTTGCTTTTCACTTTTTCCCACCTATTACAGCACTAATTAGATATTATTGAAGTTCACTTGGAAAGCTCCTAAACCTGCCTCTAGTGCAGAACTGCTGTTTTGGTTCACTATCCCACTGAACCCTGAACAACTGGCTTCTGGCATTATCAGAAGGATTTTGCCAGGAGGAATAAGCATGGAACTTGGTATGAGGACCCTCCTGAACAAAGTCTTGACAGTCCCACTGACTCACAGTATGGCCTTGAGCAAGCAGAGCACCCTCTCCCATTGCTTCAGTTTCCACCTCTGCCAAGTGAGGATAATCCCACTAATTGATCTACCTCACAGGAGTGTCTTAGTGGTGGATTAATTTTCCCACTGCACTTTGGAAATGTAACCCCTGTGTAAACACTAAATATGCTGAAGGTTTTCTAGTGTAGCAAATCCTGTGCTCTCCAAACCAGTTGCTTCCTTCCAACTTTAAAGACTTCTGTGAACTGTTATATAAACATTTCCAGCAATTGAATGCACCTCTGACACAAGCTGTTGTGGCTACATATCTACCACTTCCTTTCTGCAAACCCCTGCATGGAAGCAAGTTTCTGACCGACATGCATTAAGGACTTCATGGTCTCTTGAAACCAATGTAGTGTTTTCATCATGTGCTCTCATTCTGCTGCACTCCAACTACCTCCAACATCTCTGGAAATCCTATCTGCCACTCAGGACAATTTGTATGGCTTTTTTTCTACTTTTGTCTTTAGAGCTGTGCCTATGTTTAATACATCTCTTGCATCCTTTTCCTAGACTTCATACCTCTCTCACCATTATCTTTGGGATACGGACTATACAATGGTAATGATCACAAGTTGTTTAACTTATGGCGTTACCACCACACTATGCAGCATTTCACAACATTTACATGGTAAATCCATTAGAAACAATAAGCAAAGCTGCCAGACTCCAAGCAAAGGGACAGCTGTATATATTGGGGAACAAAACCATCAACCCTTTCAAAATACATACATGTGTCCACGTGTGTTTGCACATGCAGAATTATGAAAAGGAGAATGATCTCTCCTTTTTCATTTCATTCCTCTCTATTACAGGAAAAGGAGTGACTCGCTTAAAGCAATGTGTGGTAAAATCTAGGGCAAATGGAAAAGGAATACTACATCAAACAACAGAGCAATTCAGAAGTGACCTGAACTGTATAAGCTACACACTGGTGTGAAAGTAACTAGCACTGAAGGCTTGATCCAAAGAGCATTGAAGTCAATGGGAGTCTTTCTCCTGGACTCTGAATTAAGCCCTAATGAGGACAGAAGGGGAAGATGTAGCAGGAAAAAGCAGCTACCAGGAGGGAAGGAGGCGCAGTGGGAGTGGAAATATAAGGAACGACAAGGCTGTTTCTTTCTAATTATAACCCCCTCCTTGGTATCCAAAGCATGTACTTGACTGACTTGATTTTCAATAGTGCAGGATGCCCATCCGCTCCCATTGACTTGGAATTCAGCAGCTCTGAAAATCAAGCGATACATTTCATCAGCTGATGCTCTCTTACATTCTAATCACGTTCCTACACTAACCTCATCACCACAGCCGCGGAATGCCTTTGCGCAAGGATGCTGACTTAATGACACACAACTTACAGCTGAGCCCTTATGTGCACTCCACAGCAGAGGGTGCATGGGCAAAAAACACTGCACAGAGTACACAGATGTGTTGCTGCCTTTTTTAATCCCAGCGAGCAGGTATCTGACTCAAGGCAACCCATGGGTCTGATTTTTGGGAGGTTCTGAGCACCCACTAATCCAAATCTGGATCATAATTGCTAGGCCAGCATGAATGTTTTTATGATGGGCTGCTATGTGCCATTCACATCACCAGCTGCCAGCTTAATCTGAGTGGGGAGACTAACAAGGCAGCTGTGAATGAAGGAAGAGGTTGAACAGATGGCTGGGGAACCTTAGAGAGCTAGTGGATGAAGGTAGAAGACCAGAAATGGGAGCTAACCAGTTGGGTGGGGGCAGTGGGGAAATGGATGGGGGAGGAAAACTGGTCACAGAGATACAGATTTGAAGGGGCACAGGGAAGGAAGGGGAAAGCAGGAACTGCAAGTACTTAAGGTGAGATTAGAGAATGAGCTTTCTGCAGGAATCCGAAATCCTAGAGCCAGTATTTGTAATTACCAAAAAACATACCAAGGTTACACCTATCGGGGGCATCACTGCATTGGATGATACATCCTGACAGTTACCATTCAGTTAGTGGTAAAATACAGCACACTATTCTATGGTAACTTGGCAAGTAAGTCTTCTGACCACCCCATCAGTAGGCTTTGCTGATATTTTACTATATATTTTAGAAATGTGCATCCGCCTGTCTGTCCATGAGTCTGTTTGTTCAAGAACTCCTCCTAAACAGTAAGAGCTATTACCACCAAACTCGGTATGCGGCTTCCTCTTATCATAACTTAAAGCAAGGCCAGGGTTTGGTTGTGCCAGGATAATAGGAGGTGCCTGGAATTTGATTGTTTCTCATAAAATGGAAAGGGAGGGGTCTGGCAGGTGGAACAGTTATACATAGAATGACCACAGCAGGGCGAGGGGTAGCAAGGGGCCAGAGTCAGGGACCAGGACAGCTATAACACCACTGGGGCAGCAGGGTGTAGGGATGGAGAAAGGGACAGCTATCTACTATATTTTTCGAAGAGTTTATCTATTTGTGTGTCTGTCCCCCAGCCAGGAGCCATGCACTCTTTCCCCAGCTTTGCCCATTGCAGCTGCAATGGCCATGGAGAGACGCTATTCACCTAGCTCCAAGCTGCTGAGGTGAGAGAGGACTGGGGTTGTCTGCATACTGAACCCCTCCTCCCCAGCCCCACCCCAGAGCAATGATTTAAATGAAGAAAAATGAAAATTAATTGAGTTGTAAAGACCCGAGTGACACAAAGCAAATCTTCTAGTTTTGCAATAATCCCCAGGAGTGAAAAACAATCAAGGTCCCCATCCCATCATACTAATCACTGTCATTTGTTTGTGTATGTTAAGAGAGCAATGCAGCATTGAGGGAAAGGATGCCAGAGCCCAGCGGTCAAGCCACAGATTATATTTAGCACAACCTAAACAGAAACCAAAAACAACAGAACAAGAGGTAATTCTGACAGCTGCCACCAGCTGCTTTGGGGAGATTCAGGTAGAGTCGATGCTTGATACAGTAAATGAGATGAAGCTGAAAGCAGGGATCAGACTCTATGTACACCTTTGGTTTTAGGCTAGCAAATTATGCATTAGTTACTCTTTGATTTGTGTTAGCCAGCAGGAGGATGTAACACCAAGCGTACGATGAAGAAAACGAGCTTTGTCTTACTCCACAGTCTGATCTGGCTGCTCATGGGCAGGTATGCAGAGGATAGGGAGCAGGGGATGAAGAGTAGCCAAAATCCCTATGTGGGCTTTTCATGAGTAAAACTGACCTACTTCAAGGACTGGATTGGCCCTGGGTTGGCCCTTTGCAAAGGGATCAGTTTCACCCCAGGTGAAGAGTGCAGGTGCGGGGGGGCATAGCACTGCTTCGAGCATCACCTACATCAAACAGGAACATGCTTGAGTAGCCTGGAGATGTGACCAGAGGGCTGGTCCCATCCCCTTCTTGCACTGGCTACCATTCTATGCCTAATAATATACAGAGGCTGTAGTGCTTTCTTCCGCACTTAAATCTGTGTACATTCTGAAAAGCACATCCTCTCACTCAAGGCATTAAACCAGAAGACACAAGAGGCAAGAGATTAATATGGGAAAATAATAAACATTTCACCAACACCATATCAGGAAAAACCAATACAGTGCATGTTGCAGCTGATCCTCTAACAAACACTAGCTAAGAATGTCTCTAGATAAGTAATGAAAACAATTGACCCCCTGTACCATCAGGAAACTCCCACCCTATTTTATGGACTTTTGAAGCAAGTTGTTAAGGTAACTTGCCCTGGCCGTGTCAACTAGTATAAAAGCTGACTTTACAGCACTTGCGTGCTGGGGATTTTTTTTCCCACAGCTGATAGCTAGATGAGTAATTGCTGTTGAAGAAGAGTTCGACATTTCCTAGTAAATACACTGAACTAAAACGATACAAGGAAGGGGTTGGGAATGTGCTTTGTGAGACTGAAAATCACTTTCAAAGAGACATCTTTAGCAACTGTGTATTACAGCCTTGGAGAAAAGAAGGTGGAGCTAAAGTTTACTCCCTCCCCACTCATTTTAGAACTCGGTTCAAAACTTGCCTTTTCTATGGACTTGTCTCAGTCTGCCTCCATAGACTTTGTCTCTCTCTTCACCCTTCCCTGGTGTTGCAGCTGTGTCTCACATCAACTTCCCCTCTCTCTCCTGAATTCATTACAATCCCGCCACAATGGGTATGAAGGCTCCTTCCATGTGCAGCAGCCTCCTCTGACTTCCCTATCTTTTTGTGTCCTTCAAGCACTGTTGATTACCAGTTGATAGAATCACAAAAGTCATGGATAGCCATTACCTCTTACTATGGATCATCTAAGAGAGTTCCCTGTTGTGCATTTTAAATCTCATCTGAACGTATATTTTTATCTCTTGCCTCAAGTGCGTGGTTTCCCACCCCTGCTATTATTGCATCTGTCAGTTCTAAACATCCCATCTGGTCCAAACATTTTTGATCAGATAGTCCAACAAAACTTCACCCAGTTACTATAGTATTGGGTTCAGTAGCTTGTTGCCATCCAGTCTTGAAGATTGGACTTTGCAGCATAAATCAGAACTGGCGGAAATGTTTTAAAATTTGTAACTTCAAAAATATAAATGGGAGAATTTGGAAAGTTTGCCCCAGCAGGTCAACAACAGACATTGTTTCGTACAGACTTGGATGAAAAGTGCTGTGCAAAAAGCAATTGTACTGCTCTGTGTTGTCTATAGTTAATTACATATTGAGTACAAAAAGGGAATTGAGATAAGCCTTTTCTGTTCTTAGAGTGTGACCATTCTACCAGATGGTGTGTTTAAGTGCTTGCAAAATTTCATGACCTTCTCCCACACGAATAAACAAATTTAGTGGATTCCCTTCCTGCCCCCTTGTTTTTGACTGATTCTAGTGATGAGATTATTTTTGTTCACTTGGGGTTTTGGCATATGGAAAAGTATCTCCCTTTTGATCAAACATAAAACATGCACTAATCACACAGCCAAAAGTGATCTCCTTATTCCTCCCCTCCACCACATCTCACAGAAAAAAAAGCCCAGATTCATCCATTTCACCCCCCAAACAGTTTTGCTTCAGTAATGATGGTTGTGGTAGTGGGGTCTATGTGTTTAAGGCCTGAGGTTTCCAGACAGTTGGATGGGGTGCTGTGAAGCTCCTGTAATTTTCATCAAACAGTTGAAAATGGACACAGAATAAAACAAATCTCTTGCAAGCACCTATAAGAACAAAATGATCCCTGAACAAGGGCCATATATACTGTCTTGGGTCTGCATGCTGCAGTCAGTGGGGTCAATGTAGCATAAGGCCCAATGCACAAGTGTAGTTCTGACACAGCATAAGCAGATGCTGGATAGGGTCCAAACTTATGCATGTGCTTAACTTTATGCTCTTTCAGTCACAGTGTGCAAAGCCCTTGATGAATCAGGAACTTTCCTGGGGTTTGCCATTGCTGTTCACTTAAATAGCCACAACAAAATACCACAACCTTGGTCTAAGCCAGAGTTTCTCAAACTGTGCTCCACGGAGCCCCAGGGTTCCGCGAGACAACTCCAGGGGCTCCGCGAGGTTGACAAACTGGAAACATCGATAGGTACAATACATACAATCAGTGGACTGCTGGGGCTCACAAATTTTTACGCATGTAAAGGGCTCCAGAGCCCCAAAAGTTTGAGAACCGCTGGTCTAAGCTTTTCTCCTGAGCATGGTTATGCCTAGCTTTTTCTTTGCAGGGTGTGTTTCTTTTCTTCTGTGTGTGCCTGGTCCTGCTGGGAGGGCAGGGGACTGGACTCGATGACATTGTGAGGTCCCTTCCAGCTCTATGATTCTATGTACTTAGCTACCTTTCTCTCAAGCAGGTTCTTCCCTCCTGACTTGAAACCGATGGGAACCACTTGTCAGCAGAAACAACTCTTCATCCTAGGGATTGCAAGTGCTCTATTTGCCCATGCAAAACCCTGCAACCCACCACAATGTGGGTTTAGCTTTAGAAGAAAAGCTAAGGAGACTTTTGGGAGTTAGATTGCTAGCTAGCACATACCTTAGTTGGACACTAATCATTCCAAGGTCAAAATAAAAATAAGTGTCCTAGGCATAAGTACTATATTTTGAACATTATATTTAAAGCTTAGTATATTGGGAGCTGGAAAATGCTTATCAACCATTTAAATGCTTCCAGCCATCTGCCCCTCCCCCCCTCCCATGATCATGCTCATCCCCTTTTATACAGATCATTCCTCTCCATCCTTTCTTTCCCTCCTTCCACCCATCCATGTATTGCAGACCTTAGTTGCAACCACTGGGGATCAGACTTTTGTGTCCTTTAAAACATGCTCTGAACTGACCAAAGGAGCTAGCAAACAGGAGCAGCTAACAGGGGAGTTTTGTGAGGGAGTTCTCCAGGTGAAGGAGTAGCGTTACAAGACCCTAAGGGTAAGTGTGTTGTCTGCAGTGTATGCATTTGTGGTGTTCTTGCTGCTTGACTGAAAAATATCATACGGTCTGTTTATTTGGGGAACCGTGTGCTGACCATGTGTATGCTGAACATAGCTGAGCTTCTTAATGAGGCTTTGATCCCTAAGCCCTTTAGTATGCATTACTCAGGAAGACTTTAAAAAGCCCTCTCCTCAGCACCAGGAGTGGCTATCAGGAGATTTGTGAGGGACTTTAGACAGGGACTGTGAGGAGGGGGCTAGATATAGTTAACATTCTTTAAACTTAAAGTCAAAATACCCCTTAAGAAAAACAAAACAACAAAAGAGCAAGCTTCAGGAGCAAAAAAGAGAATGCAGGCAAAAGCCCAGCAACAGAGAAGGGCTAACCAGTTTATTGCACCCAATGTAGTATGTCTGATTGTCTGCCCATACTGCCAGTAACATCCGTGGTAATGCTGCCATTGGCTTCACTGTTGCATGATGGAATTTTACAATTCCCCAAGTGCCCTGTCCCAACAGACTCTATTCCTTCTGCAACAAATTCTTTATGGCTACCATACCTTCGGTCATTCCCACCCCTGATCAAGAATCGGAAGGGGAATCATTCCAGGACATTACAGTGTGCTTCTGTAACTTCACAGATGTTCTGCTTTGAGGTAGAGAGAAGCCAATGAAGGCTTAAACCATACAGGAACCTAATGTCTGGCTTGTCTTGTTAAACGAGGAGAAGCCCAAAAAAGAAAGAAAGCCAGTGACATTATTTTGGAATGATTCCCTGGCAATCATAATGATCTTATTTATTGCTACATGTATTTCTGTCTTCATATGCATCTAGTCCACTCCTGTGTCTTCAGTCATGTTCTAGCTTTTAGAACTTGGCTTAACTTCCAGCTGCCTGTCTTAGTGAAGTCTAGTACTGTAAAGTCAGAGGAACCAGGATCTCACACACCACATACAAACTGGACACTAAGCTTGATGGAAAATTATATGGACACACTGAAGAATCTACATCTCTCTCAAACAAAAAAAGCCACATGGAGGCTGCAACTATTACATCCTAACACTGGGCATCTCTCCCCAATACAGGTTGCTCGCTGGGCGCTATTTTGTGTCTCATCCTGCTCATAGCTGATCCATGTATTGCTCCCACCAGGGAAGCTATCCTGAAATTAGCACAGTGGGGAATAATTTGCCAGAAAACCTTAGTGTAGTGAAAGTCACAAAGAGAAGACCAAAGGTGAAAACTGTGCTACCTACATGCTGCATGTTGTTATGAAGGATACTGCCGATTACTTTTGATTGAACGTTTAAATGTTTACAAAAGTTTTTTTTTTTAAGAGGCCTAACAGGGATGAAAAATTGTGTGGGGAGAGGAATTAATTTTGCTGAAAAAACTTTCTGAGAGAGGAGACACTGAGGAGGGAGATTCCCCTGCATTATTCTGAATCCCACCAAAACATTGTGTAAGCAACCCTAACCATAAATAGAGTCTGACTACAAACAAAAAGGGAAGCAAACTAGCCTTATTTCACTGTCCAAACTGACTAGCAAAACTTGCATAGGGTAAATGACAGAAAGAAGAGGCAGATTTATTACAGCACTTTACAGTATGAGGCACTGAACCACAGATAAGACCATTTACATCTTTATATTGTTTTTATCTTAATAGCACCCTTTCAGATATGTTATGTAAGTACCTGTAATTCAGTTAGTGTTGCCTTTGTGATTTGATCACTGAAATGTTCTCACTCCATGTATATATACTCTTGCCTTGTAGGAAGTGAGCTATTTCACTGATATTTTCCTGGTACAGTATCTTCTGAATACACACACTTGAGTCCAAATGAACTAAATAGTAATTATGTTTATGGGCCTGATCCTCAGATGTTGTAAACTGAAACAGACTTCCATGGAATTGCACTAATTTTCCAGAGCCAAGCATCTAGCCCTATGTGCTTAAAAGCACACACTGTAACCAGTGTTCCCTGTAAGCTGTGCCTGGAATGAATAGATCAGTAGGGAAGGGAGGTATCTAAATATTTGTTTTCTACTGAGGTTGTCTCATCTTGCCAGATATTGTTTCATTGGGCACACCAATGAAGTTAGCAGGTGAATTTCACAAGCACTTCTCTAAAGGGCTCAGTCATTCCCTAGACACTGAAGTTGATAGGAGGTCTATGACTCCTATGAGCCTTACCTGTCTAACTACTCATTCACTTTTCAAGTGGAAGCCAGGAGGAGGACTATTCTAAGTGAAACAGACACGAGCTGTTTCCTCTCCACCCTGCAGGGGGCCAAAATAGCCATGTTGTGAATAAAGTCAGTTGTTGCTTTATCTGCCTCAGAACAGGGCAAAGCTGGGTCATCCAAAAAGTCACCCTGACCTGATTTGGTCCTTCCACGTCTCTTTAGAATCCTGTGAAAGCTACCGTGATATTGCACAACAGGTTGTTAACTCCACACTGCTTCCAAGATCTGATCCTGTGAGTTGCTGAGCACCAGAACTCCCCACTGGAATCAATAGGAACCGCTCAGGACAAGTGCATTACTCTACCTGGGCTCTGATCTCCTTTCGTATGGGGAATTAAAAAATCATAATAAAAAAGCCATTAACCGAGTGAGCTATATAGGGACAAATTAAACAATGATAGTCCATCTCTATCCCTATAGAAATCAATAGAAGTCTTGGCATTGACCTCAAACACTAGGCCTGATGCCACTTCCATTGTTAAATGATTCCTTTTAGTTCTGCAGAGTCTAGAGCATGAAAAATAGTGTGGAAAGCTAAATTAAAAACCAAGGTCCTGATCTTGGTCTCTCTGACACCAGCTTTATGCCTATCTCACTTTATTGGCTTCTTTGATGCTCTTCTCTGTTATACATAAAATCAGAGTAAGGCCCAGATGTTTTTTGTGCACACAAAAGGCTTCTTTTGAGAACACTGGATGGAATGAAGAAAAAAGCCACTTAATCAAAGGCAGAAGAAAAACAGACAACAAATATACCTGACTTCCCTACGCCAGCTCGACCAAAGATCGCCAGCTTCACTTCCGCACTTTTAGCCATGATAGGAAAATGGAATGACGGAGGATTCACTGGATTGCTCGAACTTGAGCAGACAGATGGTTCCCAGGTCCTGTCTTCAGCTTCACCACGTCATTGTGACTTCTGTACAGAACCTGGAAGTGTTGTAAAACATTCAGTGAGTGGGCAGAAATCAGACTCTTCCTAAAGCCTTCTTTATTTAAAGCATACACTCATGCCCTCAAATACTGAAAGTAACCCTACTGACACCTTTGGTGTTTGTCATCAGCCACGTAGAATATATATAACATTAGTCTCCTAGCTCAGCTGTTGAAACATACGCCTGTGAAACTCTATTGAACAAAGGTTCTTATTCAATAATCTTCAGTGCTCAGGTTGTAATGCCATATAACATTCCCGCTTACTTTTTTAAAGCCAGCTGGGATAGCTTATATGAAGTTACTTTTTTTGGTCAAGCTAATGTTAATGGATTTTATTTTACAGAATCTATTTAAAAGCCATAAGTATTCATTAATCTATTGGCAGATAGTTGAACTCCCTTTTCTCTTCCCAAACTCTCAATTACTTCAAAGCCCCAAATACTCAGCAGCAGTTACATAAGTCTTCACCCATTTTAAATATTTGTATCTTGCCCATTCCACTAAGCAAAGTCTTTACATAAAGTTCCCTGATGTTCTCTGTGTACGCTGACTCAGCTCTGACAAAAATGTTCAGGAAAGGCTAGAAAGGGATACTGAAGTTTCTCTATATATTTTTGAGGACCACACAAGAATGTTTCTACTATCTCTACTGTCCTGCTGTATGATCTTGAGTGTGTGTCATGTCACCTGTCTGTGTCTCAATTTCCTCACCAGTGAATTTAAGGATAACTAGACTTACCTTCCTCTGCAAAGTGCTTTGAGATCCATAGATGAGGAACTATAGATTATTAGTATTGTACCAATCCTACCATTTAGTGTGGGTAATTCATTCCATTCATATATACCATAGTATAGTTTTACTTCTGTATACAGCATGTTTAAAAAAAAAAGTCTTTCTTTGTTAGACAAATACCAGTCGTTGCCTTATATTATTTGCAATATAAGGTTTGCCAATATTCTAATATTTCTATAGAAAGATGTAAGATTATTTTAATAATAAATATTGGACATATTAATTGTTACATTAACATTACCCATCTTAATGCAATCACATATGTCAAGAAACTTCTTCAAATAAAATAATCGTTTATTAAATTTTCTCCACTATGCAATAAGTTACACAAATCTTGTCAAATGTGCTTTATTTAGAGAAGGATTTGAATATTTTTTTAAATTTCATACATCTGGTTTGTTTTGCAGCAGAGTAAACAGTAAATCATATTCATCTTGTATAAGCATTTAGAAAGGCAAAATGTTTTATGAATTGTTTCATCTACCAGCAGAGAGAGAGGAATTTCTCTCCAAAGAATACATACATTTGCCTTCCAATTTCTAACCTAATAAAGTCATGCTTTGTCAACAGTGAGTCATGTAAAATCATTTGTAGTAAGACTTGTTTTTCTTCCTCTAGTTCTGCTCATGGAAGAAAGGCATAAATGTGATGCTGCCAATACGTTCCTTTCACTTTCAGCTTTAGATAGGAAATCAAAATTCTACAGGATGCCAGCAGAAGAGAACACTTAAATCAATCTGTACTATGTAATCCCTAGTTTTAATGGCTTGGTTTGGGGTTTCTAAGACAACCCTAAAAACCTTCTTGCACCTTGGGCAGATTTTCATGCCATGTGAACTAAAGTAGCTTTGGAGTCCTAGAAAGAGCTATGTCAGTTTACACTGAGAATCTGACTCTTGCTGTTTAAAAGAGATGGACACTTATTTTTGAATGACTAAATGCACACTGTAAATGAGAGGGTTTTAAGTGTTCCTGTTCTATATTTACATGCTACCTGCCTCTAATGCACTAGGGCTAGATTCCAATCTGGTCTACAGCTGCAGTAACTCCATCAGTTTGATTTGTTCCTGATTTACACTACAACACCTGAGTTCAAAATCTGAACCCCATATTTCTGTATGTGAGCAAAAGAGAGAACACAAGGCAATGTGCTGCTTTACAACACACTGAGTAAAGATTAACATACTACTGTGTGTACTCTGGCTCCCAAAGCAATTCAGTGTTTATTTTCATACTCAAATGTCATTGAAAACATATGAATGCTGGGTCATCACCATACACTCCTTTAAAAAAAAAAACTATGATCAAAGATTCCCTTCTCAGTCAGGCCCATGCATTAAAAAAAAAACAATAAAAAAATAAACACATTGATTTAAGAGTCAACCACAAAAAACATTGATTTAAGAGTCAACCAGCAAACTGCCATCCCCATGTTAATAAACAAATACTAATTTACACATGAATGTATCTTACTGTTTTCTGTAGGTCCTTCCCTCCGCGTAGACACAGCAAAAGAGCTGAGAGGCATAGAACTGCAGGGTGATCTAACGGGATACTTTGATTCTCTCTAGTCTTCTGACCGCCAGCCCCTCATGCTTGCAAGTGTGTGGCTTTCCATATGGGATGATCACATCAAGACTTTCCCTGCAATCACTGCAGATCGCGGCTCCACGCCCACGGCTGCCACATACAGTGCAACAGGTAACCTCTGGCTTCCCTAATAAAACAGCTGAAGGAATCCTCCCCCGCACTGCTGGGCAGCGAATCAAGCTTGCCCGGGTGCCTCTCCTGCTGCAGCAGTAGCCCCTGGCGCTGTGCCCGCTAGCCCCATTCAGCCAGATGCCTCTCCTGCATCAAACTCACCTCTCCGCGCCAGGGAAGCAGCACGAGGGATTGTGACTTGGGAGGACGGGGATTCAGTCCTCGTCTCAGCGGCCGGCCAGCTCGCCTCGCTGGGGGATCAGAGGAGGCGCCCAGCCTCAGCCATCGTGGGTCGCCCGTGGTCCCCCCCCTCCAGTCCCTCTGCCGCAGAATGCAGAGAGTCCGCACAGCCCGGGACCAGTCTCCCTTCCCCGGCGGGCTCCGGCAGCCTCAAGACAGCTCTCTGGCGCCCCCTGCAGGAGCTCAGGCGCTAGCACGCGGAATGGACTGCAGCAAGCCAGCTGGGCAGGCAGCAGCACTAGAACTGAAGGGGCAGGGGCGTGTGTGAAAAGGTTGTGAGAATGGGGAGATTTGATCGTATACGACATAGGGGGCAGGTGAACTAAAGACTGCCTCCCCCCCCCTCCGTCTAAATGGTTGGCATGGGAACCGTGCCGACAAGATCAAATGAAATAAAGATGCTGGTTTGATCAGAAAAAGCCCTGCAAGAAAATGAGTGAGGGGCTGGTAATGAGAGCTGGGACTAACCCAAAGGGGAGAACCACGAGGGAGGAAATGCCGTGAATGTCTGTATCAGCCAAGACATGGACTTTGTAGGAAGGGTTTCTGCCTTAAGAGAAACTCAATCCTAGAGACTCTAAATGTAAATGAATGTAAATGTATGCGGGGCAAAAGCAGCAAACCTTAGGTCTCTGGGTTGAGGCTTGGCTGCATCCACTGAAGTCAACAGGAGTTTGATCATTGCCTTTGTGTGTTACATAGCTGGAGCTGTGTACCTTAACCTGACCTTTCAGATCTAGTGTACACCGCAGGACTAGGAGCCAGAGCCAGACTTTAAGGAGAAAAACGACATCCATTCCATGTGTTTCTAGATAAGGAATTTCAAGCCGTGTTCAAGTCTGAGCACACTACAGGGTCTGACATATGCCATTGCAAGTAGTAGCAGTGGATTCTCCCTACCTCTCAAAATCAGAGCCTCTGTAACAACAGAGTTGAGTTCTAGTATCTGATGGTGATTGTCTACACATTTTTTCCCTTGCAATCTGACTAGGGACTACAACTATCCAATTCAAGAAACAGAAAGCTTGTCCCAGTAGCGGCTTACTACTTTCATGGAGCCTGATTCTGCAATTACTCACTGCCAGGTGCAGTATTTACTACGAGAAATAGTCCCTTTAAAGTTAATGATCTAACTCCTGTATATAAACATGTATTCCTGTAATCAATAGGTATATTCATGTGGACAATGGGTCTAACTCATGTTAGTAAAAGCTTCAGGAGGTAGCCGAGTTAGTCTGTAACAGGAAAAACTTGAAAAACAACAAATAGTCTGGTAGCACTTTAAAGACTAACAAAACATGTAGATGGTATCATGAGCTTTTGTGGGCAAAACCCACTTCTTCAGATGACGGGAGTGTTGGAAGTCCAGATCCAAGAATAAATAAGGGAAGAAGGAAGGGTGGTTACAAGATCATTCCTCATGGGGCTAAGCACAGTTGTAAGTACAGCATCTGCTAGTAAGCTTTTGTAAATTTAGCCCATGGCTTTTTCTACACTGCAGGCTTTTTGTTCAAGAAGCTTTTTGCAGAAGAGATCTTTTGCAAAAACTTCGTGTGCAAAAGCATGTCCACACCTCAAAGCACATCGCAAAAACAGTGTGCTTTTGCGCAAGAGAGCATCCACACTGCATGGACACTCTTACACAAGAAAGTTCTGATTGCCATTTACAGAATGGCCATCAGAGCACCTGTGCTTTTTGTGATAGGCTCTTTTTGCACAAGAAACTCCTGTTGGGTGTCCACACACACCAGAACTCTTGTGCAAAAAGGTGTTATGCCTCGTAGAAGGAAGTATACCTACATGGCAAAAAGCCCTCTGTTCTGTCAATTGACTGTAGATTTTCTTGCGCAAAAATGCACTCGAGGTGTGAACGCTCCAAGGGTTTTTGCGCAAAAATGGCTGGTTTTGCGCAAAAACCCTGTAGTGTAGACGTAGCCCATGATTCCTTCTATGCTAAACCATATGACTTGATTTGCTGCATATTAGATATTTTGGGCCAAATTCCTGTCTGGTATAGATTAGATGGAGTTAGACCAGGGAGGAATTTGGCTCATTGGGTTTTAGTTGTGTCCAATTTAGGCTCATTAGGTTTTAGTTGTGACCTGACGAAAAAAAGGTCCTCCCATCCTTTCCCTAAGAGATCTGATCCAGTGGATAGAATTTTTCTATCTCCCTTATTATTTACTTGCCCACTGATCTAGGGATAGAATCATAGATTCATAGAATCATAGAATACTAGGCCTGGAAGGGACCTCGAGAGGTCATCGAGTCCAGTCCCCTGCCCTCATGGCAGGACCAAATACTGCCTAGACCATCCCTGATAGACATTTATCTAACCTACTCTTAAATATCTCCAGAGATGGAGATTCCACAACCTCCCTGGGCAATTTATTCCACTGTTTGACTACCCTGACAGTTAGGAACTTTTTCCTAATGTCCAACCTAAACCTCCCTTGCTGCAGTTTAAGCTCACTGCTTCTTGTTCTATCCTCAGAGGCCAAGATGAACAAGTTTCCTCCCTCCTCCTTATGACACCCTTTTAGATACCTGAAAACTGCTGTCATGTTCCCCCCTCAATTTTCTCTTTTCTAAACTAAACAAACCCAATTTTTTCAGCCTTCCTTCATAGGTCATGTTCTCTAGACCTTTAATCATTCTTGTTGCTCTTCTCTGGAGCCTCTCCAATTTCTCCATATCTTTCTTGAAATGCGGTGCCCAGAACTGGACACAATACTCCAACTGAGGCCTAACTAGCGCATAGTAGAGCGGAAGAATGACTTCTCGTGCCTTGCTCACAATACACCTGTTAATGCATCCCAGAATCATGTTTGCTTTTTTTGCAACAGCATCACACTGCTGACTCATATTCAGCTTGTGGTGCACTATAACCCCTAGATCCCTTTCTACCGTACTCCTTTCTAGACAGTCGCTTCCCATTCTGTATGTGTGAAACTGATTGTTCCTTCCTAAGTGGAGCACTGTTTACCTCAGACCATTTCTCCAATTTGTCCAGATCATTTTGAATTATGACCCTATCCTCCAGATTAGTCGCAACCCCTCCCAAATGGTATCATCTGCAAACTTAATAAGCGTACTTTCTATGCCAATATCTAAATCGTTGATGAAGATATTGAAGAGAGCCGGTCCCAAAACAGACCCCTGTGGAACCCCACTTGTTATACCTTTCCAGCAGGATTGTGAACCAGGATTGTGTTACTAGGATACCTTAGTAACAGCTGTAAACCAGAGGTAAAAGGCTGTCAAAAATCAGTGGGTGTTGCTCCTGTGTTCTAGTTCCAACTCACCTCTAATACCAATAAAAGAGATACAATGTGGCTACGTCTACACTGCAGGGTTCTTGCGCAAGAACTGTTTTGTGCAAGAGTTCTTGTGCAAAAGGTCTTTCACAAGAGAGCGTCCACACTGCTATGTGCTTTTGTGCAAGAGATGTGCTTTTGCGCAAGAGTGTCCATAGCAGTGTGGACACTCTCTTGTGCAAGAAAGCTCTGATGGCCTAGAGGCTTCTTGTGCAAGAAATTCATGTTGCCTGTCTACACTGCCCTCTTGTGGAAGAGCTCTTGCGCAAGAGGGCTTATTCCTCATGGGGAGAGGAATAACTCTTCTGGAAGAAGCCCTATTTTCTGACAGTGTACTGTAAATTTACTTGCGCAAGAACGCGCGTGCAGTGTAGACACCCGGCAAGTTTTTGTGCAAGAACAGCCGTTCGTGTGCAAAAAGCCTGCAGTGTAGACGTAGCCTGGCAGTAAAGACAATTATCCCCCTCTTCTTAGTAAGTAGAAGTTAAATACAAATTAAATCACATCCAAGTCCTCCACGAAGATCCAAGTCTCTCCCATGTAGAATAATAAGAGCGCACCAGAGATTTAGGAGGCGGAGGCTTGCAGGACCTAATCCTGAGAGGTACCGAGTACCTACAACTCTCCTGTGTTCAATAGGCACAGCAGACACTCAGCTCCTTCTCAGGGTCAGCTCTTAAAATAACGCTATTGCTTATTATATGGAGGCAGATAACTCAAAGGCAGATTTTAAAGCTGTGTTGCCGTTTATATTTTACTTGTTAAAAATAACTGCTGAGGCATTAAACCTCTCAGCATTTGGTTTACATAATTTAGATAAACTGGCCTTTCCATTCTCCTGGGCGAGTAAGTGGTGTGTTTCTGTTTTACATATGGGCACATAGGTGTCAGTTGCAAAGACTGGCATTTGGGTTCTGTGTCTGTGCATTAAGGCTGCAGAGGGTCATTGAGTTAGATGCTATGGCTGGATTTGACAGACGCAGGCATAATTTCATGACCACTAAAACTTGCTGTAGCTGTGCAAGCTACAGTAGTAAGGTGTAGCAGGGTGGTCACCCTGTTCCAGGCATAAAATGGGTGGGGCCAATCATAGCCCAGGAGGGCTGTATAAAAGAGAAGACTGGCCAGGCTGAGCATGTTCTTCCTCTAGTTGTGGACAGGAAGGATCTGGTTAGCAGGGAAGCTGGAGGTTTCCTGAGACATAGTAGGGCTGGGGAAAGACAGTCAGAACTGGGGAGCTCTGGCCTGACCTCACTCCCGGGCCGCAGGGCTTGAGGCAAGGCCTGAGGATACTAGGGTCACAGGGAGGCAGCCAGGATAGAAGAAGGCAGCAGGTTCACACTCCTTGCCAATGAGTCGCCATTTCAGACTGGAGTTTGCCCCTGAGGTAAGGGGCTAGATGATGACTGGCAGTAGTGTCACGGAGGCGAGGTGGGTATAGAAGTTTGGGGGTTCCCTAAAGTGGCAGTATCTTGAGGGAAGGGCTCTGTAGTCTGGGAGGGACATGGATCCTGATACAAGGTGGAGAATAAACGAGTAAAGCAGGTGAGACACTGGCCAGAAGGGGGTGCTCTGGGGCTGAATTGAGCTAATTCCCTGAGGCTACATCTGCACTGGCAGCTTCTTGCGCAAGAACTCTTTTGCGGAAGAGTTCTTGTGCAAAAACTCTTCGGCTACGTCTAGACTGGCATGATTTTCCGCAAATGCTTTTAATGGAAAAGTTTTTCCGTTAAAAGCATTTGCGGAAAAAAGTGTCTAGATTGGCATGGACGCTTTGCGCAAAAGCACTTTTTGCGGAAAAGCATCCGTGCTAATCTAGACGCTTTCTAAGAAAGCCCGATCGCCATTTTAGCCATTGGGGCTTTTTTGCGCAAAACAATTCTGGGTTGTCTATACTGGCCGTCTTGCACAAAAGCATTTGTGCAAGAGGGCTTTTGCCCGAACGGGAGCGTCACTGTATTTGCACAAGAAGCACTGATTTTGTACATTACAAAGTCAGTGCTCTTGCGCAAATTCAAGCGGCCAGTGTAGACAGCTGGCAAGTTTTTCCGCAAAAGCTACTGCTTTTGCGGAAAAACTTGCCAGTCTAGACACAGCCTTCCAGAAGAGAGCGTCTACACTGGCATGTGCTTTTGCGCAAGAGCATCCATGCCAGTGTAGACACTCTCTTGCGCAAGAAAGCTCTGATGGCCATTATAACCATAGGGCTTTCTTGCGCAAGAAATTCATGTTGCCTGTCTACACGGGCCTCTTGCACAAGAACAGTTGTGCAAAAGGGCTTATTCCTGAGCGGGAGCATCATAGTTCTTGCACAAGAAGCCCTGATTTCATACAGTAGAACGTCAGTTTACTTGCGCAAGAACACATGGCCAGTGTAGACAGGCAGCAAGTTTTTGCACAAGAGCAGCCGCTTTGGCGCAAGATCGTGCCAATGTAGACACAGCCTGAGTGTCCAGCAGGAGGCACTGGCAGTGAGTTGCACTGTTAGAGAAGAGTAATTAAATGGCATCTTGGTCATAAGCTGATTGCTGGGGGAACAGGAAGGAATTTCTTTCACTCCTGAACTGCCCTGAAAGATGAGCAGGAGCCCTCTGCCCTTTCCATCATCTGAGGGTGGAGGGAGTGGCCAGAAACAAGGAGCCAGGCATACAAGATCTGTGATCTGATCCAGCCTGGCATATACTATGTTTGTTGGTGAAATTCTGAACCCATGGGATGTTTACCCTTGATTTCACCTTCAGAGCAGGTCTCCTTCCCACACCCTTGGCAACTAACATTGCACCTTAAATGCTTTTGAAAATGGGGTCTAGGCTCTTCTGTCACCTAATCTATAGCTCTAGCCAGGCAAGAAATCTTGGATTTAAAGCACATATCAAACCAGGTATAAAGGTTTTAGGTGAGGACAATGGGAGGGCTTGGGATAAATTTCAGGTAAGATCCCAGGGTAATCCTGCAGTGGAGATAGAGCCACAGGTGCATCCAAAATGTTACCCAGCACGTGTATCTAGTAGAAGGAAAAATAGTAATTAAAGCAGGGGGGGAAAATTGAGACCTGGAATTATCAGTTGCAATGCAGCAGGGATGAGTATGCTTTTTGGGAACAGCTGTGCAAGGAAGCACTGGCTAGAAATGGGGATCCAGCAGCCAAGTCTTCGTCTGGGCTCTGAGTACAGCAATTGTGGCAGTGGGGATGTTCCAAATGAGAGAGGGTGGGTCAGAGACTCAAGCTCAACCTCTTCAGTGCAGAATGATTTACTGGTGCGAATAAATATTACAACAGGAATTAAAGCAACAAATAAAGACTCTCATAAACATTTACTAGTGTTTCCTGTGATAGTTCTAGAACAGGAGACAGGACAGGGGAACTCTTCTTCCTCTTAGATGCTCATTCTTCTCCAGCATTAGTGTAACTGAGCCTGCTCTCTTACAGTGACCAGTGACTTTCTTTACTGCTTTCTCACTTGAAGAGGTGATTTTATGCCTCACAAAAGGGCTGAGTGGGCATCTTCCTCCCAGTGCACTCATAGCTGCAGGTATAGTGCTGGAGCTATATATTTTTTCTCCCCAGAGTACCTCCCCACAGATGGTTTTAAGCATAGAGCAACAATTCTGACCTGTTTATAAGAAGCAGCTACTCTGAGTCAGCCTATATCAGCAGTAGGGAATTTCAGATATGCCACAGTTCACCGGAAGCCTCCATAATCTGCTCTTCCACCCATTTATTAAACAGAGAACAGCAGTGTCCCTATAAGCAAACGTTTGCCCTGACTCTCTACAGCCATACAAATTCTGAGGCAAAGCTAAACAGAGCCTCGGTATAAATTAAAGGGATCTCTTCCCAGCAGCTGCAATGGATATAAGTAGCCTAGAGTGACACCCACAATTTCAGTGCCATTCATTAACTCTTCATTCTTATGACAAGCTATACAAGTGATGCCAAAGTTCAATGTATTTTTTCCTCTGTCTCTCTGGATGATGGTAGGTGTGTACAGGGCCTTAGCTATCACTTGTATTTTCTGGTTATTTTCTTGGAGTATTTTCCTATTTGAAATAGGCAGACCAGAGGCTCTTGCTTCATGAATTGTGCAGGAGATTTAGTGTGATGCTGCCAACCGGAGGGAACACTTAAGGCAGGCTGTGTAAATTGCACAGGATTGCTAATGAGTTAGTATTTTTAAGGCAGGAGAATCAAGTGTATCTGATTAGGCTAAAGGAGCAGCATCTTGCAATGGGGAAGGCATTCAGTATCTACAAACTGTGGGGCAAACCCTTCCCTTGGCAGCACAGAAATGTAGAGATAACACTCGATGTGTCTTCTGTTGCAAGAAACATACTGGTGAAAGCAGGAGTCCTCCAGGCAGGCCAGGAGTACAGATTCTCAAGTCCCGTTTTCTGGTGCATTAATCAATAGCAGCGTACACCTGGCATAGTGCTTGCTACTGAGTACTACCTGTTTTACCTGGGCTGATAGCTGGATGGTCTCCCTAAACAGTAGACTGAGCCCATTTGGGGACTGGTTGGTTATTTTACTCTCTTGCTGTCTCCCTCTCCCCCTAGCATTCTCTCTCAGGTGCTAGGGGGATGCTCAGTACATTGTAGAGCATCTGCTGAATGCTATTGGGGTGAATGTTTTAATACAGATATTTGTAGAGGCACTGTACGTAATCTATTAAAATATTTAATTGACCTAGATTAGCATATAGCGCTATCTTTGTCATTAAATTATAGATGAACTTTGCTGGTAGTTTGGTTGTAGTCATTATGAAGTGCTGCTGTTTGACTCAATATTACAGTATCTCATATTTTCCCTTGTGGCTCATGTTACACAGACATCTTAGTTGGTGTGATCCTTGAGTATCTCTACGATTTATAACCTCTCTTGTGCTCAAGACTTTTCCCACTACTAAAAAATCCAATACTTATTTTATTGTTTTTTGAATGCAAGCGGTATCACTTTTAATAGGTATGTATTTCCAGTGTAATAAAGTCCCGATGCTGCAAACACTTGCATACCTGCCATGTGAGTAGTCATAAAGAGTTCAATGGATTATTCTTGTGTAAAGTTAAGCATGTTTTAAGTGTTTGCCTGTTCTAGGCCCAAGGACCCATTAAGAGATAAGCAATGTGGTAACTTTTGTATCCCTAAAGCCAATAGAAATGCTGGATATTGAAGAAATGCCGGATCAGATGGGCCCAGACACTGTATAATGGTGATTAAGACACCTCAGTATTTAAAGCTGCTCTACTTTTATGGTACAACAAAGTGTCATAGTGGAATACTGCATGACAGCAATGTTAACATTTGGGATTTGGTTAAATTGAGAGCTAATGAGCAGCAAGTGGTAACGTAAATCTACCCCATACATGTTGGTGCGGACTTTGCTGTCACTAGTTCCTTAGTGAGCTCTAATTTAATGCTGTTCAAGCTGCAATAGAGCAAAGATCACTATGGACCTTTCAATGTGCAGTAGCAGGATTCACAAGACCTTTTAAGTGAGGCAGGCTAGCATGCTGTAGATTTACACCCCTGCTGCATACTAACTCCCCATGTAGGCCCCCACACCCTGCATTGTGATCAGCATGGGTCGACTGATTCACCTGAATGGGTCAAAATGGAGCCTCTGAGCCTTAATATGCTAGTCTGTTTGGCTGCAGAACATATGTAAACAGAACACTGAAAACAAATATAAAATGCACATTTAGTGGTACGTCTGCAGATGCGAAGACACGGTCTGCCCTGAATAACGGGCAGTAAGCAGAGGAAGTTCTGAATAGTGACTCAGTCAGAATTTGGTCCCTGTTTTTCTCCAAGCTTCATGTGGGGCAGGGGATAGGTAATGCCAGACTTTTCTCTGCGGTAGCTTACTTCTCCCTCTGGGTCAGCTCAGCTGCATTAGCTGGAGCCTAGATCAGATGGATAGGTGCCACTTACTGCATATTCATTGTTCTAAAATTGATGTATATACTTGTGCGCATAAGTGTGAAGAAACAGGAACTTAATGAATGATAACTTAAAATGCTTTTATACTGAACTGGTCATTGTAATTACTTATAAATTAGATACTTGTTTTCCTGAAGGATTCCAAGTGTTACGAAAAGATAATATGTGAAATAGTTAGAAAAATTATCAACATACTATGTTCTACCAAACTAGTTAGCATTATTCTAATATAATATAGTTTTATAACACAGGATCCAGAATAAATAGGTGGGGGGGGGGGGGGGGGGTTGCTTGCTTACATCTTGCTTGCTTTCATTTCTGTAATGTATGGTAAATAGGACTAAGTATTAAAGTAGGCAGAGAATTAATAGCGTTTGTAACAAATGTGCAAAACCAGACTTATCAAGAGGGCTGCATGCAGCACTCACTATCATAATTTCTTGCAGATGTATCCATGTGTCTTGAAAGGGCCAGTGCTTTTTCAAGGGAGATCATCATTAGTTCATTTTCTATTCATGCTAACTAATGCTGGTTATACTTCTGCGTTCTTTGACAGAATTATGACTGCACGCTGTGGGGCCATGGGCATCTGACTGCAATTTATCATTCCTTAAACGTTCACATTTTTTGATGGAACTAGTCACCCATGGTAAGAACATCTGGAATTCAGTATCACTTGTCCTTTTCCTGATGTTACCTCCCCCTGTTTAATCAAGACTTTGTGGGGAAGAAGGGAGGGAAGAATTGTTGCCGGCACTAATCCCTTCAATTTTCTTGACCATATAGTAGAGCTCTGAGGACTATTTAGTCAGACTTTTATGTTAAGGGTACGGTATAAACAGTTTGCAAGGATTAACAACAAATACATGTTTTAATGAGTGGTTAATCAATTGTAATAACCAACAGGTTAAAAGCTTCCTTGTAACCATGGCTAATCACCAATTGTAACACCTTACGCAAATGTGCCTATAACCATGTATAATATATTGCTTATGATTATAAATGGCTAATGTATGTTATAAAAAAATTACAAATTTATCCTTAACTTAAAATAAGACTACTAAGGAGCATTCATGGTAAAAATATTCGAAAGGGGGAGCTATCAGATTCAGTGAAAATATTTGAAAGGGGGAACCAGCAGATTCAGTGGAAATATTTGAAAGGGGAAGCTGTCAGATTCAACATCATATATGTCACCATGAAGGCTAATCACAAAGGAATGTAGCCTCCTTGTAGATGGAGCACCTCCCAGAGTGAGCTCTAACCGGGTCCTTAAAACAGTCTGGATATTGTGATATTCCATAGTAATATGCCTGTTATGGGGCGTTTGCCCCCACATTGGCATATAAAGGGTTAATGGAGTCCCTAGAGAGGCTGTGAAAAAATCAGCCAATAGGGGTGGGGCTTCAGGGAGTAGCTAATGAGGGCTGGACAAGCCCATATAAGAAGAGGTTCAAGACAGATCCAAGGCAGTTGTTCTCTGGAGCTTGAGGAAGGAAGATTGCCTGTCTTACAGGAGTAAGAAAGATAGCACCTTGGATAGAGCAGAGCTGGGCAGGATTGGGGTAAGAGAGAGCTCCCAGCTGAATGGTGGCAAGCTAATGCCCTGAGATAAGGGCAGAGATGATGCTGGGGCTGTGGGGAGTGCTGGGAAGTGGCCCCGGGGGAAGTAGACTGAGAGGTTGGAAGGGATACAATGCATGGTTACCAATTAATGCTTCCCTGGGCTAGCACCCAGGGTAGGAGGTGGACCCAGGTCCCCCTCTCAATCCTTACTTGCTACTGAGTGAGTGTCTGGACCATTGAACTGTGATACATTCTCCCAGAAGGTGCAGGGACATAGAGTGCAGCACATCCAGAGAGCTGTGTCCTGAAGAAGACACTGTCATCCTTGGAGTGACACAGGTCTGGAAGCAGAGGTGATGACAGGGAAGCCACCACCAGAAGAGCATGTAGAGCTAGTTCCCAGGACAGCCAGCAGGAGGCACAACAGTGGTGAGTCAACTCCATCACAATACCTACACCAAGAGAGTTGCTGAAAGCAAATCACTGGTGATGCAGGTAGTTACTGGGTTTAGCTATACAGCATTTACAATGATTTAATCTTTTACCTAATAATACCTAGATTATTAAACTAAAATTGATTTTAAAATCGTTACAGTGAATGTACTTAAGAATTTCTTCTGCTTCTATGTCAGACTATTTTTATCTTTCTTTTAACACATCCTTTGGTAAAACACAGGTTGAAACCTCACTATACATAAATGAGAATGAACAGTGGTCAATTCAGCTGATTTTTATTATAGGCAGAGTTGATAATGGTGACTATAGAGAGAGTCGCTTAATGTTTCTCAGCATAAGAACCTGTTTTCAGTTATTTTTAGTTTGTCAAACTCTAATAATCTGGGCTGAAATTTTCCATGATGCTTTTCCACCTCTGGCTGAAAGGGGGTTTTGTTTTTGTGTTTTGTTTTTTTACTTTTGAAGTGTCAGTAAAAATGGTTCAGCCATTTCAGAGAATAAGCTTAGAAAAAAAATCCTTGTTTACCCATATTAACAAAGTGATTATATTTAAAACAAAAAACCTTTCAGATGCTATAGTGCCTCCATGCTTTGGAGCTGGGATTTGGAGCTGGGTCACCCTGGTGTCAGGGTTTTGTTTTGTTTTTGTTTTTTGCTACTTCCATAAAAATAAACATACATTCAATTTTGGGCAAATTATGAGCCAATGAGGAAAAATCATTGGCTCATAGAAATATAGGGCTGGAAAAGACCTTGAGAGGTCACCAAGTCCAGTCCTTTGAACTGTGGTAGGACCAAATAAACCTAGACCAAGGCTGACTCTGGGTCAAATCTGAACCACCAGATGCTTTTGAAAGGACCCTAACATCTTTTTATTTACTTATCATTGTTGTCTTCTCTGGAGTCTGGACCTTGATTATTCTTTGACCAAAAAAATTGGACCTTGACACAAAATAATTGACTACCTCTGACTTAGAGCATTCCTGATCAATGTTTATCCAACTTATTATTTAAAAAACCTCATATGATGGGGATTTCACAGCCTCTTAGAAGCCTATTCTAGAGCTTATCTGCCTTTATAATTAGAAAACTTTTTCTAATATCTAACCTAAATCTCCCTTTCTTTAAATTAAGTCCATTACTTCTTCTCCAGCCTTCAATAGATATGGAGAACAATCGGGATGAAAGGAACTTAAATTTCGTATAGGTACTGTCCTATTGCAAACTTGTCCTAGGGAGTGAGCCTCAGGACAGGGGGATGGGGGAGGTTGCAATAGGACAGTACCTATAAGAAACTTAAGTGTAGGATGGAGTGCAGGGAGCTCAGGGTAGGAGGTTGGGGTGTGCAAGAGTGAGCTCAGGGAAGGAAGCTGGGAGGTGTGGGAAGCTAAGGGTGAGAGGAAGATATGGAGGGTGCATGAGTCAGGACAAGGGGTTGGGGTGCTCAAGGCAGGGGTGGTGGTGGTGCAGGAGTCAGGGCAGTAGGTTGGGGTGAGGGACTCAGGGCAGGAAATTGGGGGGATGTGAGTGGAGCTCAGGGCTGGTGGGAGTACTGTGACCGCACCTCCCACCAGATTGTGTTCTGAGAACACAGTTGCCCTGATGCTCAAGGAGAGGGCATGCAAAATGTGAAATGAAAAAAGACAGATGCAATCTAATCAGGAGTGATACAACTGTGTGTCTTCCACTTGACATAAGTGAAGGTGGAGTTGCCTGCAAGGTAGTTGCATCAGATGCTCACCAAGGAATGAATATCAACAGTCTCCCTGAGGATGTCTGTATGGCCTGGCACTTCCCTGTCACAAGACAGACCCACACATCCAGTGTGCTATAAAAACCCCTACCCAGAACCAGGCCCTTGTGTGGATCCAAAGAGGTAAGGAAGCCAGACACTTGGGAATAGAGGCACACATCCTCTGAGCCCAGCATCAGGACACAGATGTTTACCAGGTTGAGAATCAGCCCCTCTGTGCAGACTCAGATGTGTAGTAGGCATCCCTGCATGATCCAGCAATCCCCAGTATCTTGAGCTCTAGGTCCAGGGAAAACAGGAGTGGACACCGCACCTAAGAATGAGGTGAAGTGGCTGAAGCACACTCTGTTTCTCTCCACCTCATCTGCCATCTAACTTCAGCAGCCAGATCAGTGAAAGTCTCCTACAGGAAGATCATAGAGTACCCCCTTTCCTGAAGGTAGGAGAGTCCCTGGCTCCTGTAAACACTCGCCCGACAACCTCTGGTGTTGAGAGGTGATGATAGCTGGTATTGTTGGAAGGCCAAGGATCCTCACAGCTGAGAGAGCCATCCATCACCACAGAGCCATACAACAACCCATGGTCCATCCCAAAGGATATCAGGGAATCATGGAAACCGTCAGCCCACTGTTAGTTGGTGATGTCCTGTTTCTTGGTCCCATAGTGACAAACAGGAACAGCTCTTATGTCACAAGGTAAGTGTTTTCAGTAAAAATGAAAAATGCAGTAATTAATTTTGTGGCCCTTTTATAAAAAACAACAAAACAGAAATCCTCCAAAAGGACTCGTTTTTAAATGAGTGATTATTAAGGCCACAATGCTTCAAAGCACGGAAGCATGTGCCACAGACTGTTAAATGGTCAGGGTGGACTCTCTCTCTCTTTCTCTCTCTCTCAATTCTTCTATATATATATATAGAGAGAGAGAGAGAGAGAGAGAATCAGAAAAAAAGGAGGCCCAGGAATGAGAGTGTGTGTGTGCTTACTCTCTCTGGGGAAAGCCTGGTTAGTTCCAGTGATGGGGTCTTAAAATGGGGTAAAACCCAGAGAGCCATACTTGTGGTTGGTGTTCCAGGGAAGAAGCTATAATGACATATAGAGGAACTTAAGGAGAGGCTGAATTAACACAAAGCTACGGGGAAACAGCATTAGGTAGAGAGAGAGAGAGGAGCTTAGAGGTAGCTAGTGTCCAAGGGGCACAAGACTGCATCTAAAGGAGGAGACCAAGCTGCAACCCAGAGCAGAGTGTGGATCTGGGTTCTGCTACCAGCCTCAAGAAAGGGGTGTAAAAGTTCTAACACAAAAACTTTTGAGCCTGTGATGGGGTTAAGGGCTGAGCTTAGAGGAAGGATGGAGGAATATCCAAAACAAATGAAACAATCTCTTGTTGTGATGTTTCAGTTTCTAGTTGGACTTTTTTCTCCCTGAAAGAGGACAGGACAGATGTGGCTTAGCCGCTAGGCTGTGTTATGGACAGAAACAGAACGTTAAAAGGCCATAAAGTGATCTAAGGATACTCAATGTGGAGATACTTGCAGTGCCATGAGCTGATGCCAGAGGATGCTACAGCTTTATGCGGAACTGCTTACAGCATGCTCAAGTCTCTGTGGCTTCAGGTTAGAGTGAGACACTTGCTTGAGCACTGCATTGAATTAGGTCATAAGAGATTGCATAGGGTTAGGGCTTGCTATCCGTATCCAGCTTTTTGCTAGATTCTTCATGTAGGAAAAACTCCCATGGAGTTCACAATTTGACACTTTATATGCTGCAACAAGTAACAGCATTGATGTTATTGTTAATCAACCACTGATTTTTAAACTGATAATTTTAACATTTCACCTGCATTAATGGGTCAATAGAAATAATTTTCTCAGTGATCTTTCAAAATAGCTAATGGAAATATGTTAAGTGTTTCTCCAGGGGAAGATTGTAGAGTAATGCCTATAGTATGCCTTTAATCAGTGTGGTTTCATTCATCATAGCAGTGTTTCTTTAACAAATCCAAAGATGGCAAGGGATAGTGATTTTATGTCTCAGTGGTGCAAAAGATTTTTTTAAAATTTAGCTAGCCTGAAATCAGCTTATAAATTCCTTTTTTTCCCCTTAGAAAAACTTTAAAAAAGGCTCATAATAGAGAGCAGTAAACATAGCTAAAACCATCCTTTTATAGTATTTGTACTTTCTGTACACTTGTTTTGAAACAGTCTGCCTCACTAATGAGTTGTAATGTTTCTCAAGTATTGTAGAAGAAGATTCTGATTCAACCATTTAGTGTTTAAAGGAGTGTGCCAATTGGAATTAAAAATTGGCTTAGGTGTCAGACTTCTATAATTTTTGGCTGTCATGAGAAATCTGTGCAGTGAAACATGTATATTATTGTTTAGGTGACTCCTGTGTGAGATTCTGTCCTGTATTGTTTTCTCTTAACGTTTCAATAAGAAAAATAGACACTCTCTAATACTCTGCACCTGAACTAACCACAAAATGGCAGCACTCAGCTGCCCTGGAAGCAAGCAAGGGGAGTTTTATACATTTAAAAGGGCACTGGATAGAACTCACAATGGCATCACCTGTCAGTTAAGTACCTAGAGCGTATACAGCATGTATTATTTATCACTGGTGTCGGATTGAAACCAAACTGCCCGTTTAACTAAAAGCTTTGCCAAAATGTCAAACATGATTAATGAAGGGGGTGCGGGGGATGGGAAAGGCATCTCAATAGTGGGAGTCCTCAAAGGGGTGTGGGGCTCAGGAGTATTCACCCTCTGAAAATCAACTCCCTGTAGGGATAGCTCATGTTGGGCCCCTAAAATTACTAGTCACTTTAGAAAACAGTTCACCAAGACATAGAAGACTCAATCGCTAGTCACATTTTGAGCAACTTAATTTGTGGATGCCCAAGATGATGCTGAAGGTGTCTGATTCTTTTTTCCTTTGAGGATTGGAATTCAATGTGTTCTGAATGCCAGATTCTTTTAAGGACTGCAAATTGGATGTTTCAAAACTGAAATAACCAAAGTCACTAATCTTGCATACAAATATCTAATACATATGAGATGCATGAAAAATGCTATATGCCAGATTTATTGTAAATCATTGAAATCTTGCTCCAGTTTACTTGTAATAAGATTCCAGAATAACTTAAACCCTGGAATGTGTTTCTTTTGTAATTCTGCTAACCTGACTGAGATGATATTCACATTTCCATGGAAGGCAAATCTGCTCACCTCACCATTTGCTTGAGGGTGGGTGAGATGAGACTGCTGAGATATGGTGGTTCCTGATGCTTTCTTCCCCTCTGGTGTTGCTACTATTGGTTTAAATTCCAAGAGAGAGAGAGAAAGAGAAAAAAAGTGTATATGGAGTTATTATTTGTATATAATATATGCTTAATAAGAACATAAGAATGGCCATACAGGATCATAGAACACTAGAACTGGAAGGGACCTCAACAAGCCATCAAGTCCAGTCCCCTGCCCACACAGCAGGACCAAGTAGTGTCTAGATCATCCCTGACTGGTGTCTGTCTAACCAACTCTTCAATATCTCCAGTGATGGAGATTCCTGAACCCCCCTAAGCAATTTATTCCAGTGTTTAACCACTCTGACAGTTAGGAAGTTTTTCCTAATGTCCAACATAAACCTCCCTTGCTGCAATTTAAGACCGTTGCTTCTCGTTCTATCCTCAGAGGCCAAGGAGAACAATTTTCTCTCTCCTCTCTTTTAGATACTTGAAAACCACTATCATGTCCCCTCTCAGTCTTCTCTTTTCTAGACTAAACAAGCCCAGTTCTTTCAGTCTTCCCTCATAGGTCAGACCAAAGGTCCTTCTAGCTCAGTATCCTGTCTTCTGACAGTGGCCAGTGCTAGTACCCCCAGAGGGAATGAACAGAACAGGTAATCATCAAGTGATCCCTCTCCTGCCATCCATTTCCAGCCTCTGACAGGCTAGAAACAGGGCTGGCCTTACCATGAGGCGGCCGCCTCAGGTGCCAGACTCTGGGGGGGCGCCACTAGGACCCAGAGAATTGAGACCTTTCAAAGTTTTGGCCCAAGAAAGGGGGTATGGGGGCATCATTTGAGCTCCCCACCTCAGGTGCCAAAATGTTATGGGCTGGCCTGGCTAGGGACACCATTCCTACCCACCCTGGCTAATACGTATAAAAAAGAGAGATGGAAAAACTACAGCAAAACATTATCAAAATTTCAGACTTGTCAAAATAGAAACTCTTCATGGAGACAGTTCAATTTCACTGAAATTGTGACTGGACCATTCCCACAAGGCAGGATGTTAGGGACCAGGAAACATTTGAAGTGCTCAGGCTTACAGCTCTCCAGCAATATGGGCTGCTAAGAGCTATGATTCCAAGGCAGCCTGTCAGGTGTACAGCCTCAGAGTCAGGAATGCCAGTGTCCCTTGATCTGGAACAACTTGTCGTGAGGATTGTCATGGAGCAGGTGCCCCATACCCTTTCACAGAGAACTGGAGTGATGAAATCCTCTGTGAAAGAGAATTTTTCTGCTCCGCTCTAATATGCCTTGTTGCCCTATTGGCCTGAGTGGGTAGCCAAAATTTGAGAACTTTACAGAGTTGTTTTCATTAGGATGAGAAATCAGTGAAAATTGTCCAATATATTCTTGGAGTTCTCTTGTGCCACAAAGTCCTGTTTCCCAGCAGAAACAGAGGATTTCCTTGCACTGAAATACCCAAGTCTAGTATGTCAGTGAGTTAGTTCTATGACCAAGAAACTTAATCCACCTGCCTTCCCTCAGGGCAATCCCCATAACTGCTTCTGGTTTTCTGTTCCTCCAACATACAGGCTGCGTCTAGTCTGGCATGATTTTGCGCAAATACTTTTAACGGAAAAGTTTTTCCATTAAAAGTATTTGCGCAAGAGAGTGTTTACACTGACACGGATGCTTTTGCGCAAAAGCACATATTTTGCACAAAAGCATCCATGCCAGTGTAGACGCGAAGAAAGCTCCGATGGCCATTTTAGCCATCGGGCTTTCTTGCACAAGAAATTAACGTTGTTGTCTACTCAGCCTCTTGCGCAAGAATACTTGTGCAAGAGGGCTTATCCTGAGCTGGAGCATCAGAGTATTTGCGCAAGAAGCACTGATTTTGTACAGTACAAGGTCAGTGTTCTTGCAAATACTCGCGGCCAGTGTAGACAGGCGGCAAGATTTTGCACAAAAGCAGGCACTTTTGCACAAAATCTTGCCAGTCTAGATGCAGACACACAGTTCACAACAAGTATCCTAGCCCCTGCCTTTGTAATTAAGGATTCCCCTGTTAATCTAACTAGTTTTAGCTCTGATTTACAATGTAACCTATTGCCACCAGTGGTCACTACCACTCTCTGCAGCTTTTTGTACTACATGAAGGGGTTTGATTTCTCCTTCTGTTGAGCCTGAAGGAGTGCTTCTTTAAGGAGTTCTGTGGTTGTCTTTAACCTCTTCCATCCCCATCCCACACCCATGGCAGCCATTAGCTCCTTTCATTATAACGATCTCTAGAGACACACACTTGTTTAATAACGTTTGAGGGTAGGATCACTTTAAAGGCACAACCCTATATATTTAAGAATGTCATTCCAATTGTAGATTTCAGGATGTGAGTGACGAACAGAATTTGTTTTAATGGGTTCATTAAAGTAGTCAGACATGGAATCTATATTATAACTGCTACCTACCTCGTTAAACCAATTTCTCTCCTGGCTGGTATTGATTTTCATGAGCACTGAAAGTGTGCTAAGCATCCAGTCCAAACTAAAAATAACCATAGAAAATAATTGAATATAAAAGTGATTCTTTTCAAAGAGAAAGCATTCTGCTATTGAAAGCCCCTTTGCTATGTTATTAAAGCACCATTCACAGTTGCTCAGCACGGAAAAAGCTAAGGAAGTTGCTACATAAGAACGGCCATGCTGGGTCAGATCAATAGTCCATCTAGCCCAGTATCCTGTCTTCTGAGAGTGACTAGTGCCAGATGATTAGAACAGGTCAATCATCCAGTGACCCATCCCATGTCATCCAGTCCTAGCATCTGGAAGTCAGAATCCAGGGTATTAATTAAAGCAAACTTGTGTAAGTACAGTTTTGAACTGCTATCAAAATTGTGATGGAAGCCTATTATTGAAGAATCTGCAATATCACAAGTTAAGTAAGGCCTCCGTTATAAACCAAAGTATAACCTCCTATGAACACATCTTGATTTTAGGATTACCCTCATAGGAACACCTTCGCTGCCTATGTAGTAGCTGACCTCTCGTTTGCCTGTATAGCCAGCAACGTCCAAAGGTGAGGAACGATTTAGCCCTGGGGAAAGTAGATTTAAAACTCTAGGCAGAGCCCCTCCAGAGAAGACTATCCCTGAGATGTACTGAATCAACAAATCTCTCAATACCTGAAGAACCAGCTTGTCCACATGTTGTGTGGGCTGTGCCAATTGTTCTGCTTCCTAGCCCCCTCTTAAAGTAGTGGCACTGTGTCATTATGACATGCCTGAACTAACTTTCCAACAGTAAAGGTCAAGTTGCTAATCAAGTCCCCGCGTCTACGAAAATACATTTGGTGCTGGCAATAGAGATGAATAGATATGCAAACAAGCCCTTCCAGTAAAGAAGGGCCTTGTTTGTAAGGGATCATGCAAGAATTACAATTCTTAGCTTTGCTGATTTGTATCAAAAGCAAGCTTTCCTAGCCAAAGTGTCTCTTTGAGAGACAAATTCAGTCCCCAAGATTGCCATAGAAACAGCTGGTTAAGTTAAATAGTAATCTGTCTTTGAAAAGGAGACACCAGCATGGAATGGATTAAAGCAAAGTAGGATTAATGAATTATTTATTAAATTAGAAACATTTGTACTTTTTGCAACCTTTTCAAGTATTTAAAATTTCAGCACTACGATTGAGATAAAGCAGGATGAATTCTGTTTAGGCTCATTTCTTCCATTAAAGCTAACTTTGTCTGTTTCTTTGATTACTTGCTCTGGTGACACATATTTCATCTGATAATGCTGAATTGAGACTTTGCCAAGGTATTTTGTGTAACTTATGCCTGGCCTACACTAAAAAGTTAGTTTAGAAATTCCACTCCCCAGAGCAATGTAGGTAAGCCGACCTAATCCCTGGTATAGACAGAGCTATGTTGATGGACAAATTCTTCCATCAACCCAGCTACTGCCTCCTGGGGAGGTGGATTACAGGTGCCAATGGAAGAAACCACCCTCGCCCCAGTATAGGTGTAGAGTCTTCACTGAAGCATTGCAATGGCACTACTGCTGCTATGCTGCCGTAGTGTTTCTAGTGTAGACAACCCCTGAATCATGACTGACTCTCTGGTTCTTATACATTATTTCTATTACACACCTAGTCTGAAACTTACTTTGCCAGATGTTTAAGGCATGATTATTGCTCTATTACATTTTCTCAGTCCAAACTATTTTTTAGCTAAATAATGTGCTTATATGTAGCATTATCTCAAGACCGCGTCAAACATGAAAATTGAAACTCCACTGAAATGAATGGATCTTCACCCACAACTGAAATATAGGCTGAGATGTAAGGGAAAGAAGCTGCTTTTAAAGAACTCGTTGATACTATATAACACTGAGGATTATGAAGGGAAGAAAATCATGGTATCCAGTGGAAAAAAACAGGAAGTAACTCAGAAAATAGTCTCTTGGATATGAAGGAGTGATGGAATTTCAAAATTTGGAAAATGTTGGGTCAGACTGATTCTTTGTGTAATTTATTGAAATCACTGGTCCAGGGATGAATTTTGGAAAATCTACTTTTTTCCATTTATAGTGTGATCAGATCTGTTTGGCATTCTGTGTAGATAGATGAAGTTTCCAGTACCTATGCTTTTTAATAAGATTGTTTTCTAAGGGACATACCCAGATTCCTTGCTATAAATGCCATGTTTCAATATATTCACCTACAGGACTTTACATCATATGTATCCTTAAAAGAAACCCTTCTGCCATTTAAACCCTCTGGTTTATGATCAGTGTCACAAAACCAACTATTCTGGAATAAAAAAAATTACACCTCAGTTTAGTTTAACTTTTATTTGATTTGGACATCAAGTTTTAGTCAAGTTACAAAAACAAATTAATAAAAGTAATTTTCTCCTGATGGATTCAATTGCCTTCAATTGCCAATGTATAAACATGTCTCTCCATCCAGCCATATAATCAATTTCCCAGAATACTTGCAGTATGGGGGGAGAGAGAAGAAACACATACTCAGGGCCTGAGTCACTACTGCACTACCAGTTTCAGGACATTTAAGAGAAATTACACTAGTGTCCACAGACAGACCCAATGAAGACAATGGGACTGACTACTTGTTCAAGAAGATGCTGTTCGTTGTGAGTGAAGATAGCAGAGCATGACCCAGGAAGATAGCAGAGCGTGAAAACCCTTAGTAAGGAAATTCTGCAACTGTTTAAAAATCCTGACTCATTATCAGCAACTACCTTAAAAGGGCAGGTGCAGTTGTTATGGTCTGAAACAATATTTTTAAATGTAAAGAGTAAATAATTTTTAGAGATTAAAGACGGCCACATCTTGACACTTTTACTCATGCTGCTTGTTCAGTGTAAGAGTGTCAACATCTGACCTGCAATAAACATTTTAAAAAGTAGCCATCTCAGCTAGCCATAACTGAATGGTAAACACCGAGTTTCCTATGAGTAAATGGACAAATGGGAATTTAGTTTTGGAATTATCATACATTTTGTGATGCTTTACCACCTAGACAAAAAACAGGGAATGCTTTTTCCCTGTTGCTTTTTTATGATTGCATGAATAACTTAATGTTTTAAGAAGTTTAATTCGTGATATAAAAACATTGATAGAAATATGTGTGGTCTTCAAATACCAGAGCCAAACTAGCTAGGGAGATAGATGTCACAGGGTGAAATACTTACATCTGATGCAAAAAGGCAACTAGGAAAATTTAGATCTCTAGTCTGTGTGACCTGACTTTGATGTGGATTGTATGAAGAAGAAGAGTCTCCAGATTCTAAAAATCTAGTTAATGCCTCACAGATGGTGTGGTTAACTACTTCATTACAGCAATCATTTGCCTCTGTTATTCTGAACCAAATCTAAAATTGTTACCCCTGTTCTGTTTCGTATAAGATCCTGAAATAAACAACCTGTCCTCACCTGCCTTCTGGAGGTGGCTTATGATACTAATGATGAATTCAATGACAGACATTCTGACAAATTTTGTTTTATTGGACACTGCATCCAAACATGGGCTTGACCACCATGGTCAATTTCAGTTTTGCAGAGTGTAGAAATGCATATTTTTCTTACTTTTCCTTGGACTTGTGGCTGGATCTATGGGAATTTTTTTGTATCTTTTATCCAGGATTGGTGAGTAGTCAAGTTACACTTGAACTTTGATATATTAGCTGATTGGAGTCTTTGCCAACCTTCACGATGGAGTTTCTCATTAACAAGCTCTCCGGAACATTTCTAAGGGTGAGATTATTTAAAATTTATATTTTCTTATCCGAGCCCTTGCTGCTAATTGAGGGTTAGGAACAAAAGTTCAAAAACTGGCACATTCCATTAAGGGGTAGCAGAATTCAAGGTGAATAATAAGAGTATGATGTGTTTTGGTTAACATTGCGCACGGGGGGGCGTTGTTTTTTGTTTTGTTTGTTTGGCTTTTTGCTTCTAATAGGCATCCCTAGTACATACAGAGAAATCACAGACTGTGGTAAATGCTTAGGACTAGGATCTAGGTTTTTTTGATTGCCTTTCCCAAGATCACACAAACTTATGGAGCCCGTCAATGACTATTTTTCTCCTTTGTAAAATTGGGTTAATATCTACTAGTAGAATCACCTGTGGTGCTATGAAGCTCATTTCTCCCTCCTCCTCCTCCCCCCAAGAGCTTTGAGATCTGTGGATGGAAATACTGTAATTCTTTCCATTAGGAATTAGCTGTGGCATTACTTGCAACATACCAGTGCTCCAAGGAGGAGCCAGGGGCTTGAGTTCCAACTCCCACATTCCCAGAAAACTAGGGAGGTGTTACCATTCAGCAGAGGCCTGTCCAGGGAGGAACTCTTACCAAAAACCATGCTTTTCAGCAAATAGGAAGAGAATCCATCATTGCAATTCTTGGTGCCCACCCTACCTTAAAAAATACTAAAATGGAGCTAAGAAAAAGAGACCAGTGAAAACACTATATTTTATTTACAGAGAAGTAATATACTGCCCATAACTTGAAATGAAGATGGTCTAACAATGCCACCTGCAGGCTGCCTATGTTTTTAGTCACAGAAGCTGTAGTACAGAAGTTTCCAAACTGTGGGGCATGTCACCCTCGGGAGCATGGAGAAATGTTTTGGAGGGGGGAGGTTGCAATGTAAAAGGTATTTTTTACCTTTAAAACAAACTATTACATAACTAAAACTTAACATTGACAATTACACACACTGAAATAGTATGAGTAAACATTGTGCAACTGATTTTAATCCAATGGACATTTTGGCCAATACAAAGCTGCTAATGCAGGACATAAAAGTGCCTTACAGTGTATTTAATTATAAGCCCACCATCATTTCTATAGCATAACTTCCTTTTCTGCTTTCCAGTTTAGCATACCCCATTCTGTCATTACAACAAGCAGTTGTGCAGTGCTTATTCTGCTAGTGAGGGGTTTTTTTCATATTGTTATGTGGTGAAAAATGGATTGGAACTCATCAAAAGTTGTTCCAAAACAAAGGGCAGAAACTGAAATGGGTGAAGTCGATACAGAGGAAAAGATCTGCAAAACCAAGAGAATATGAAGAAGTGTATTTGGATTTTGGTTTCACTTTCAGCACAGTTATTAGAGAAATTAGACTTCAATCTGTACCATGTGCAGTAATGTTAGCAAATGATATTTGGCCTGAAGCCAACAAAATTAAGATGCTATTTAGAAACAAAACATGGAGATCTGGTAGGAAACAGAGATTTTTTTTTTCAAATGAAAGTTACAAGAAATAAACACAATGAAAAATGTGGTCTCCAACCTGCACATGATTTAAAAGCATCATATCAAGTTGACCAGAAAAAGTCAAATGTTGTTTCTTAGTTCCCCCCTAAATTCTGTGTGAAATAACACAGCATCTTCCTCTGCTCCCATTTCACAAAGCATTGCAAAGTGATATACCTTTGAGGGCTGAGTCTTGCTTTATTCTTACATTGTCAAGAAGAAAAAGCCTTACTCAACTGGGGAAAAACTGATTCTCCCAGCAATAAGTAGGAAGCCTTCATCAGAATCTGGGTCGCTTGAGCCCCTTCTGTGTCTGATGGAGCTAGGACAGGCTTGAAAGCCAAAGTCATTGAAAATGTTCCACATATATTCATAAGATTCATATATTCATAAGACTCATAAGATATACAGTACTGTGAAGCCCTTGCAACTCAAATCATGGACAGCAACTTGCTGCTGTTCTAAGTTCTGCTATTAATATCATCAAGCTTCAGCAAGACTCAGCCCACAAAGGTATATCACTTTGCAATACTTTGTGCAGAAATGGGATCTGAAGAAGTGCTTTGTTGCTTCACACAGAAGTTAGGCGACTAGTGAGGAGAGAACCGAGAAACAACATTTGACTTTTTTTAGTGGATTTGAATTTCTGTAACAGACACTGATTCCCACTGGCTTGTGCTTTCAGCTTCCCTTGTTGATATTTTTTGACAATCTGAATTCTCTAAATATTTCATTGTAAGGAGCAGAAAGTACTATTTGTCACCCATACAACAAGATATCGGTGTTCAAAGGAAAGCTAGATCTCTGAAAAACGAAGATTGAAATTTGTTTAAGCATTCCATTCCTATTGTTAATTGACACCATCAGGGAAATACACCCTGAGCATTGTGGAGCCAATCAAGAATCACTTGACTTCTTTTAGAGCTCATTTGGGAAAGAACAAAAGAACAGCCATACTGGGTCAGACTAAAGGTCCATCTAGCCCAGTATCCTGTCTTCTGACAGTGGCCAATGCCAGGAGCCCAAGGCTATGTCTACACTATGGGGCTTTATTGGAAAAAGGTACTCAAATTGTGCTCCACAATTTATGTATCTTTTTCCGATATTTTTTTTTCAGAAGAGGCTTTTCCGAAATTTGGCCTGTCTACACTGGGCCAAATTTCAGAAAAAAACCCTCTTTCAGAAGAGCCCTTCGTCCTCGTGGGAGGAGGAAGACAGGGCTTCGGAAAGAGTGCGTCTGCTCTTCCACAAAAAAAGCGGAAGAGCAAATACATTCCCTGGATGCAGCGGAGTTTTTCCGGGATACCTCCGGTATCCCAGAAAAACCCCATAGTCTAGACATAGTCCAAGAGGGAAAGAAAGGAACAGAACAGGTAATCATCAAGTGATCAATTCCCAGCTTCTGACAAACAAAGGCGAGGGACACAATCCCTGCCCGTCCCAGCTAATAGCCATTGATGGACTTATCTTCCTTGAACTTAAATATTTTCCAAAAGAAAATGCATGCCTGAATGGCTGGATTATCTAACCTTCAGTAGCTGCAGCAGTGACCTTGTCCCACTTCTCAAAGTACATTCAGGAGAAGATGATTGAACTTTGGAGTGATAGGCTAATAGACATTCAATTAAAAATACCAACCTTTGGGAGATTTTTGGTTGAAAGTTGGCTCCAAATAAACCCATCTTACTTAAGTGATACGCATGTAAAGCAAGACTATGTGAAGTGAGGTGTGTGCTGACTGACATAACATTGACTGTGAGAGCTGTGCATTCTCTCTACACCCAAAGTGCTGCTACAGTTCAATCGACCCACCCTGCAAATTCTAGTTACGCATGTGCAGTTACCAAAACTACCTTATCCCACAGACCACCTTGGTTATGACAATCTTGCAGTCTACTGAGGCGAAAGAGGGCCACTCATGTGGCCCATTCATTAGCTTAGGTTGCCATTACTGCTCTAGACATTGGGCAGGAAATATCACAAGACTACTCCCTGTATTTCAAGAATACAAGTTTTTCATGACAGAAGCCAGAAAATTTGACAAAAGTACAGAAAGATCAGTTAATTTTGGAAGTCCTCGAAAGTTGATTCTAGTTCTGGGTGAAGATTGGGTTTCAACCTTATTTTATTGCACATAAGTCTATTCCCAAAAGGGGTGGACAGATTTTGGCAAACATAATCATTTTAATTAACAGCTATAGAGAAAAACTAACCGCAACCACGTGCAATGTGAAGATAGATGACCACGAAGCTTAACTCCCAATTTGAAAACCTGGAACTTTTGAGGGCAGAGAATTCCCAAACTGCAGCTTGGATCTCTTTCTCAGATGCATTTTCTTGTGACTTCCTTGCATCTTGTTATAAGTTAAGGCAGCAGTAACACTCAGCACAGTGCAAGCCTCTAACCCATTAGCCAACAGCTACCACAATCCTGTTTCACGTGCCACATTAATAACTTGTTCCAAACACTCACTACCCAGGCTACAATAATACCACCCTCTATGCACACATCAAAAATGGAAATGTGTTTAGATCAGTTGTTCCCTCTAAGCTGTGGCAGCACAGCTTCACAGGTGATTAAATCAGCCCTGCACAGTCAGTCAGCTCCATGCACTGAGCCCTGAGCCTCTGACTGGGCAGCGCTGATTAATCACCTGTAAAGATGTGCTGCTGTGCAGCTTAGAAGGAACACTGATTTTGGTCCTTGTATACTATAGGAGCCGCAAATAAATTTCTGCTAGTTGAAAGCCATCTGCAGTACACAGCAACACAGTAAGTTTTATTAGTCCCACAATCAGTGCTACATAATCATCAGGATCCTGTGGTACGTTATATCTTAACTCTTTATATCTACTAGAGAGCCTGATGATGTCATTCTGTTGCGAGCCAGGAAAAATGTATATATATTTGGTAGAGAGAGATGGATGGACAGAGAGATACAAATGCCTGCTTTTATAGAACACTTCTGTGACCATTTATAGCTCACCTTGTGTGTAAGATGACCAGATAGTGAAAAATCAGGAAAGTGTGTGTGTGTGTGTGTGTGTGTGTGTGTGTGTGTGTGTGTGTGTGTGAGAGAGAGAGAGAGAGAGAGAGCGCTGCATATATAAGACAAAGTCCCTAGTTTCAGGATGGTCCCAATAATATCAGGACATCAGTCACCCTGTGTGTGAGAGTAGAGCTAAATAATATTTTGCACATAGCTTATGGTCATACACAAAAAAAAATACCACTAGACTGTATAATCTCCTACTATGTATTCACCATCATTCCATAGATAAGAGCAGTTCCCCTTTAAGATGGAGGTGTGAGCAGATCGATGGGGTGAAGAAGTCATGGAATATCTAACACTCTACATGGCTCATTTCCCTTTGCAGCAGCAAAAACGATGCCAACAAATGAAGCAGAAATGAATGCTGCTTCAACTTCTCAATGCTCTGGCTCCCCCACATTGAAGAGGCCACATGAATAAAGCCTCAGTCTGGGAGCCACTAGCAGCAGGGCAACTGAGCTGAGGGTATATATTTGAGAAGGAGTTTAAAACATGATGATCACTGGCTGCCCTCTAGGACCCTGAGGGCTGCACTGTGGGTGTCTGTGTTGCTGGAATGGAACAAAAAACCACAGCAATTTCATTCTTCTACGAAAAGTCATGTTAAATACTGTGAAATCTTTTTTCTTGTAGGTTATTTTTCCAGAGTGCTCACTGAAAGAGAACGTGCCAGTTACTCTAATACTTCATTTCTTCACACACACGATCAGCTCCCCTTCTACTGTAGCTGACTATTGTCCGCCTGTATCCAGGCAACAGGCTCTATAAACATTTTCATCTGCTTCTCTTTGTTCTTTTGGGGGGAAAAAAAGTCCGGTAGGATAAAGAAATTGCAAAGCAGGGTGGGATTCTTATTCTAAAATCCAAGACTCAAATTCTCAGCAGATGGGTGTCACTGCAGTTCCATGGAAGGCAATGGCACTATGCAGATTGACCATAGCTGAGGGTTTGAACACATGGAGAGAAATCAGGAACAGACAGGGCATTGGATACATATGGCCATATTTTCAAAAAGGGCTCAGCATGTTTCTTTGAGTGTTACAACGGGAGCTGCTGAGTCCCTTTAAAAATCCAACCAGAAAACAAAGTTTTCAAGAACTCTTGATTTAAGACCCTCAGTCCCATTGATTTTCATGAGGGCTCTTAACTCACTTAGGCACTGTAAGCAGGGTTTGAAACACCATTGCAGTGCCTCCTGCTCATTACAATGGGAATTAGCTGTTTGTTGGAGTGCACTGCCTTCTAGCCAATGTCTCACCCATTGTCACTCCACTGTCTCCACCTTCTGTTGTGTCCTGAACTGGGGTGTCCTCTTCAGGACACTGCCCTCGAGCAGTGCCCATTGTTCCACGCTTGCCCCTTTCTGGGGGTATCAGTCCCCGCTCGATACACCTACCACCAGTGTTCCCTCTAACGTGCACGAAGCCTCTGACTGGGCAGGACTGATTAATCACCTGTGAAGCTATGCTGCCCCATAGCTTAGAGGGAACACTGCCTACCACCATGACCAACTGCATCCCCAAAGTCTGGAATAGCGGTGGGCAAAAACACAGCAGCGATTTACATTTAACTGCACAGCTGCAGGTACTGGTTATTGCAGCTCCCATTGGCTGCAGATTGCTTTTCCCAACTAATGGCAGCAGTGGAAAGCAGCGTGGTCCAGGACACTGTTTCCAAAAGCTCCCATTTTCTAGGAATGCCAATCTGCAACCACCGATACCTGTAACCGTGCAGGTAAATGTAGCAGTGGGGGCTCACCTAGAGCTAACCCTGGTGGACCAAATCTGGCCCACGGGCCAGTATTTGCCCACCCCTGGTCTAGACTTTTGCCTCAGGGGCAAGCTGAAGTCTATAAAGGCCACTCTTCAGGGTGGCTAGGTACAGTTCAAGGGGAAAGAGGGAGACCCAGGCCCACCCATGACCCTGGGTCTGACCCAACAACTCTCTGGTGGCAGCCCTGTCCTGCTCTCCTTCACTTCCCTCAACATTCCTTGAGCCACTTCCCCATGACCCTTGCATTTCCTCAGCCCCCATATCAAGGTCATCAGCATGGAAGGTATCATGCAGGAGCTTCATTCCAGGTCCCCTGAATCTGCCCAGCACTGCTCTACCTAAGGTGCTTCTCCCAGGGAACCAGTCTTTCCCCTTCACTGGTCAGGATCTAACTGCCCTCTGCTCTGCTGAGCAGCTTCTTATACAGGGCTGCCCCAGCAAGCAGCCCTTTGATTGGCTACCTATAAGCCTCTCTCTCACTGGCTGGGTTTGTGCAGGCTCCTTTAGGCCTGCTTTTAACCCTTTTGTAGCCAGAATGGCAACAAACATTTTGAAAATTTTACCCATTATCGTCACAGTTCCTTGTAAGGTCCATGCTGGAATGTGCGCCTTGGAAAGTGAGTGGCGTGGCAGGCATCTGCTCCGGGGCCAGGGCTGAGACTGGCTGAGGTGGCATGGTGGGGGGGGACCGCTGGGGCGAGGGGGGCGGTCTGGCTGAGGGCTCATGGTGGCAGGCCTGCTCCAGCGGCAAGGGCCTGCTCTGGCAAGGGGCCGGGACCTGCCACATGGTGGGGGGGCGGAGAGGCGAAGACTGCTCCAGGGGCTGGAGACTGCCATGGCTGCATAGGGGGGCATGGCCTGCTCCAGCGGTCAGGGGCCAGGGCCTGTTCAGGGGGGCTGGGGCCTGCTGGAGCTGCATGATGAGGGGGGCCAGGACCTGCTATGGCAGTGTGGCAGGGAGGACATGGCCTGCTCTGGCAACTGGGGCCTGTTCGGGCAACCAGGGTCTACTGTGGCTGTGTGGTGGGGCCTGCTCATGGGGTCAGGGCCTGCCACGGCTATGTCACGGGGGGGCTGGGGCCTGCTGTGCAGCAGGGGCCTGGGCTGGAGGATCTGGGAAGTCACCACACGACCCTGGCACCAGCACCCTACCCCAATGTTAAAGTTAAAGGTGTTTGGTTTTGGAGGCTTAATTTGGGCCTCTCTTATATTATAAACAATTTTTAATTTGCTTCTACACCTTGCCTGTTTGTGATTTTGGTCTTTTGTTAACAGAATCTTACTAGATTTTTATATTGAAGTATGTGGGATTTTTTTTTTGTGGGGTAATAGTCTGGAAAAAGTGGAAAAACAAAACATTAATTTACTATAAAGATAATCTTGTAACAAATAGATCTCCATTTAGAAGAAAAACGTGGTAATTAGGGCTCATAGATAATCATTCCAATGACACTAAGAAAGTGAGAGTCCTTGAGACTGAGCAAAAGAGTTAAGTATGCTCAATTTCTTAAACTATCCTGTAAATCTTCTGAAAGAACATAATAACATTTAATAAAACAGCATGTTAGGTGCTATTTAATGGTAAAGACATTTTTGCTATCTTTATCTGTAATGTCACAAAAATGTACCTCAAGGACTTTAAAACATACACATAGATAATAAATATATTCTCAGTTTCGCACTCAGTTCAGTGCATGGTGGACTGAACGTTCAGACTTTAGTCAAACTTGCATGAATACTCATACATTGCAGACAGTTAAATATTTTACTAAATGTTAATGCATCAAGTAGAACTACCATGTAAAGCAAATAGAAATGAAGATTTCTTCCCTGAGGATCCTCTGAGGATCTAAAAGATAATATTTTGTTTCTCTCTCTCTCAAGTGCTTGTGCCTGTTTTTTATCTTAAGAAATCCGGAATGTTAGATGAGCTTTCCCGGCTTGTAGAACAAGACTTGTTGGAGGTTTTAGATACAGGCTGAAAGCTCAAACTTTAATTGAAACAATAGGTGTGTTTAATATTTAACAAATACATCACTTGTCCTGGATATTAGACATTTGAGTTAGATAGGATTAAAAATATATGTCCCCCCCCAAAAAAATAAGTAAACACTAACTAAAACCAAATCTCCCACCACCTTCAACTACTTACATTTGGATAACATGGAATTACAAATAAAATAAAAAATAGTTCACCAACGGCCTACAGAATTTCAGAGTATTCAACACCTTAATTTCAAATGCAAAAACAAACAAAAACATCAAGGTTTTTGTTATGTATCCTCAGCATACAAATTCAAAATCCCAATTTATATCTTGCTTTGCAGCTGCCCATAACTTGCAATGCCACAGGTACTTTGTAATGTGGACACCTGTCTACTAGATTATCAGCTGAGACCACAGACCCCTTTTCACATAAACTACTGAATAGCTATTATATATCAGATGACTTTCAAACACTATTAGCTGGAGCTTGATTATGCAACCACTAACTGTCAAACAAAGGGCTCGTCTAGACTACATCCCTCTTCCGAAATGAGGCCGATCGAAAGTGCAAATGAAGTGGGGATTTAAATATCCCGTGCTTCATTTGCATAATCGTGTCCCGGCAGTCTTTCGAAAAAGGGTATTTTGAAAGTGAATCTGCAGTCTAGACATGGTTCTTTCAAAAAAAAAAAAAACCCTTTTTCGAAAGATCCCATATGCCTCATTTTTTCAGTAGTACATGATCTTGCAAAAGGGTTTTTTTTTTTTTTTTTAAAGAACTGCATCTAGATTGCGATTTCACTTTCGAAATACCCTTTTTCGAAAGACCGCTGGGATGCAATTATGCAAATGAAGCATGGGATATTTAAATCCCAGCTTCTTCTGCACTTTTGAAGTGCTTCATTTACATCCCTCTTTTGAAAGAGGGATGTAGTCTAGACATAGCCAAAGTGCTTATTATTGTCAATAGTCCCACCGATGTTGGGACTACTCACAGTTGTGAGCCCTTGTTTTAGTATTCTTTCTTCCATAACATGTATATCTAAGATATTTTTTAGTAACAGGTGGGTGCCACAGTGGCACACATCCAAACAAGCACACATGACCTCAATATTGGTGCACAAGACAAAACTCACTCCGCTCATGGATAGAAAATCTTAGAGGGAACACTGATTACCATATCTACCTATTGTAGTGACATTTATTCACAAATATGTGATTTCTAAACATGTTAATAAATAATCTTCCTTTCACTTGATACTTTGGTCAGTACACCTACTGTGCACTCCAGGGCTATGAGTTTTCACATTGCATCTCCTCCCCTGTGTGTATATTCTTTAACACTCAGATGAATGTTATTCAATCTTAGAATGGTGGAGAGCTGCATAAGAACGTAACAGCCATACAGGTCAAAGGTCCATCTAGCCCAGTATCCTGTCTTGCAACAGTGGCCAATACCACGTGCCCCAGAAGGAATAAACAGAACACGTAATCATAAAACAAACCCTCCCCTATAACCCATTCTCAGCTTCTGACAAAGGCTAAGAACACCATTCCTGCCCATCCTGGCTAATAGCCGTTGATGGACCTATCCTCCATGAATTTATCTAGCTCTTTTTTTAAGCCTGTTAAAGACCTGGTCTTCACAACATCCTTTAGCAGGGAGTTCCACAGGTTGACCGTACATTGTGCAAAGAAATACTTCCTTTTGTTTATTTTAAAATGTCTGCCTATTTATTTCATTTGGTGACCCCCAGTTCTTGTGTTATGGGAGCAAATAAATAATTTTTCATTATTTAATTCTCCACACAAGCCATGATTTTATAGACCTCCATCATATCCCCCCCCTTAGTCTCCTCTTCTCTAAGCTGAAAAGTCCCAGTCTCATTAATCTTTTTTCATATGGCAGCTGTTCCATTCCCTTAATCATTTTTATTGCCCTTTTTGGAACTTTTTCCAGTGCCAGGATATCTTTTTTGAGATGTGGCAACCACATCTGCACTCAGTATTCAAGATGTGGGCGTACCATGGATTTATATAGAGAAAATAAGATATATTCTGTCTTATTCCCTATCCTTTTTTAATGATTCCTAACATTCTGTTTGCTTTCTTGGCTGCTGCTGCACATTGAGTGGATGTTTTCACAATGAGTCTAAGATCTCTCTCTTGAGTGGTAATAGCTAATTTAGTCCCCACCATTTTATACGTATAGTTGTGATCATGTTTTCCGATATGTATTACTTTGTATTTATCAATATTAAAATTCATTTGTCATTTTGTTGCCCAATCACATAGTTTTGTGAGATCCCTTTGAAGTTCTTCACAATCTGCTTTAAATTTAACTATCTGGAGCAGTTTAGTTTCACCTGCAAATTTTGCCAACTTACTGTTTACCCCTTTCTCCAGATCACGTATGCATATGTTCAAAAGTTTCAGAGAGGTAGCTGTGTTAGTCTGTAATTGAAAAAACTTTAAAAACAACTTATAGTCCTGCAGCACTTTAGAGACTAATAAAAAATGTAGATGGTATCATGAGTTTTCGTGGGCACAGGGAATGGTTCCAGTCCAGACCCCTGTGGGATGCCTCTAGTTACCTCTCTCCATTCTGAAAACTAACCATTCCTACCCTTTTTTCCTATCTTTGAACCAGTTATCAATCCATGAGAGGACCTTCCCCTTATACCATGTCAGCTTACGAGTGTTTGGTAAGGGAACTTATCAACGGCTTTCTGGAAATATAAGTACACTATATCCACTGGATTCCCCCTTGTCCACATGCTTGTTCACCCCCTCAAAGAATTCTAGTAGATTGGTGAGGCATGATTTCCCTTTACAGAAAACATGTTGACTTTTCACCAGCAATTTATGTTAATCTATGTGCTGGAGAAGTCTGTTCTTTAATATAGTTTCAACCAATTTGCCCAGTATTGAGGTTAGACTTACTGGTCTGTAATTGCCAGGATCACCTCTGGAACCCTTTTAAACAATTGGTATCACATTAGCTATGCTCCAGTCATTAGGTACAGAGATAATTTAAAGGATAGGTTACAAACCACAATTAGTAGTTGTGCAATTCACATTTGAGTTCTTTCAGAACTCTTGGGTGAATGTCATCTGGTCCTGGTGATTTGTTATTGTTTAGTTTATTAATTTATTCCAAAGTCACCTCTAATGACACCTCAATCTGATACAGCTCCTCAGATTTTTCACCTACAAAGAATGACTCAGGTTTGGGAACCTCCCTCACATACTCAGCCATGAAGACCAATACAAAAAATTCATTTAGTTTCTCTGCAATGACCTTATTGTCTTTGAGTGTTCCTTTAGTACAGTGGTCCCCAATGCAGTGCCCGCAGGCGCCATGGTGCCCACTGGGGCATTTATGTGCGCCCGCCTAGTGACCAGGGCCGGCCCGAGCCATTCTTGTGCCCCGGGCACATGCATGGCCCCTGCACCGGGCACGCGACACATGCGCGGACCCGCCCCCGGGCTCCCGGCAGCCCCAAAAGGTTGGGGACCACTGCTTTAGCATCTCGATCATCCAGGGGCCCCACTGGTTGTTTAGCAGGCTTCCTGCTTCTGATTTACTTTTAAAAAAAATTAAAAATTTGTGCAAAGTAGTTGTGTGCACAGATGCTCATGTATACATACACAGAAAGATTTGACATGTCAGGAGAAGATCTCATAGGGTATGTCTAGACTACATTTTTTTGTGAAAAAAACTTCACCTGCGTCCACACTGCAATCACATTCTTTTGAAATTAAATCAAAAGAAAGCGGGGATTTTTTTTGACATTGGTAAACCTCAAATTACAAGGAAGAATGCCTTTTTCGAAAGAGCTCTTTCGAACAAATGCGTGTATGGACACAGAAGAGGGACATTTTTCAAAAGAAGAGGCAATCAGAAAAAGCACAGGTGCCCTGCTGGCCATTCTGTGAATAGCAATCAGGGATTTCTTTCGAGAGAGCGTCCATGCAGTCTGGACATTCTCTTTCAAAAAAGCAGATCGCTTTTTCGATCCGGTTTTGAGGTGTGGATGCTCTCTTTTGAAAGAAGCTTGCAATCTAGACAAACCTGTCCACTGAGCAAGGCAGCATTACTTTAACTAAACAGCGAGGCATCCTGTTGCACCTTAGAGACTAACAGATTTAATAGGGCAAAAACTTTCATTGTTTTTGCAGATACAGATTAACATGGCTATTCCTCATTAACTAAACAGTGAGGATAAAAAAAAGTAGGAAACCTCAAAATACTTACAAATAGCGAGATTTATTTAAAGAAAATATTTTTTTAAAATAATTTAATTTTCAGAGAGCACATAAATCATTCTCCTTTACAGCTGTCAGTTGCATGCAGCCTTCCTCTTCAAAAATTCAGTTTTGTTCCAATAAATCATTTCAAAATAAACAGAGCAGCTCTTATTTAATAAACCAAGTACACTGCACAATTGATGGTGTACTATGTGACATTGTAGCTATACAATGCATTGTAGGTTCATGGTATAGGCTACAATAGACTATTGCAGTGCATAGGAGTGCACAGAAAGGTGGGGATGCAAGACTGCACATTCAACTTAAATATTAACATTTCTTTAATTCTGAGTTCTTAACCTGGAAACTTGTCAATCTCTTATCTTATTTTTTAGTATGACTATTGGGGCAAAGCTCCGGCTGTGCCCTGTAGGTCCCACACTTGTGGCGGACAGTGTTTGCCTCAGAGGTTTGCTGATACTCTCCATATAGCAGCTCCTTTTTCTAGAGGCAAGGGTCACAGCCTACTGAGCCATATTCATCAAAGACTAGTCTAGTTTGGGGTAAAAACCCCGCTGTAATCCTGGCTTCCCGTCTCAAGGGAAGACTCTGTAGTGGTGTGGGGATGTTTGGGGGAAACCCAGGCCTACCCACTACTGCAGGTTCTGGCCCAGGGACCCTAAGGCAGCAGCCACAGACAGGGTTTCTTTTACTCCCAGTCTGGCAGCTTCTTCCCTGGACCACTTCCACAAATGATCCCTCCCAGTACCTTTCCCCTGGTGCCTGAGAAAGTCAGTTCTGCTCCTCCACAGCACCCTGCCTTGCTCATAGACCTCAGCTCACACAGAAAGAGTTCACCTTCTTGTGCTAAATGCCCTCCTTGCATGGAGGCCTTATAAACAAGCCCCAGCAGGCCTTAATGGGCTGCAGCTGCTCTGATTAGCCTGCTGCTTTCAGCAAGCTCTTAATTGGCCCCAGGTGCCTGCCTGATTGAGCTGCACTAGGCTCCGTCCTGTTTACGTAGGGAAGAGAAAACTGTTCACCCAGAGCCCAGCATACATTCCCTCCATTAGTGTGGCAGCCAGCTGGTCTGGGTCTGTCACACTATGTATTTTTTTATACATGTTCTCTCACTGTTTACTCTTGACATGCAGCTAGAGAAGTATAAATTACAGCGCATTCCATTTATAAGAATCACCGGCATATAGTAATAAAAAACACCTGGACAAAATCATGCCCCCACAACTAAATAAAAATAGACACCTGGAAAAGTGTGCACAATAGCCTGCTCATAAACGGATCAGACTTTAGCCCATCTTTAATTGAATTACCTACACTGTAATTTTCAAGTACACAGATTTACCTATTAGGGGTCCATTTTTATATCGTTTAAAAATTTTACAGGGAGACTTTTCAAACTGTCACTCTGAGATTGTTCTCCACTTCCAGTCTCAAATGGTACTTTGTTTTTAGCATAGCCAGAGCAGAGAATCCAAGTTCACACAAATAAAATGAACCAAATGATAAAATAGCTTTGATCACACACATTGACAAACCTGGATATTGCTGGACATTGCTCAAAACCCACTGCTGTTTTGAAAGTCTGCTCATGAAAATTCTTATCTGTGTTTCTCTTCTTCCTTCCTCCCCAGCTGCCATACATATCTCCCACATGCACTGTGCCATAGGTTGGGGGAACTCTATTTCAGTTATATTGCTACAAACCTGTGATTTGTGATAACTAAATCCCCAGTCCTGTTACACTGAGCATAGTTTGTGAAAGGCAAGGGGAGGGCAGGCTTCATTTTAATGAGATTTTAAGCTTGCCTGAAAACATCTGGCCAGTGGTGATTTGCTTAAGAGGATTAATTGCAATGCAAATTTGGGAAGGACAGGAATATTTAGTGACATGTCAAGTATATGGAAGCATATTGTTTGCATAAGCCAATATTGTCAAAACAGATTTCTAAAAGCTTCCCAGGATCTCAATGTTTCTAAATGCTTCAGAGAAATCCATTCTATTCTGAGAATTTTACTTGTAGGAATTTTCCATTTAATAGGGAGAGCTCACAATGTCTTACATTTCAGTGTCATACACTAATAAAGTTTATTGCATTACATCAATATTGGATAATGATAAAACTGAAAACATACACCAAAAAACTTAAAAGACAATATTATTCAGTATTTCAAACTTCTCTTACAAAAACACGTGACTGAAAATGAGATGAAAATACATTTTAAAACATTTTTAAAGGAAGTATTCAGCTTTTCTTATCTTGTTTGGAAATTTGAGGACTGTAGAAATTTGAGGCCGAAAAACTATCTGTGTGTGGCCTACTATACTAGAGAAGTGGATTGAGATCACATATCTTGGTTTCCTCTTCCAAGTCTCTCATTGATTTGATGTCACTTTGCATTTTCTGTGTCTCTTTTGCAGATATGTAGAAAGAGTTTAGTAATATTCCCACCTAACAGAGAGGTTTTGTGAGAATATACATTTGTAAAATGCTTTGAGATCTGAAGTTGAAAGGCATCAAAATGTTAAGTATTTATAATATTAAATTTATATATTGTATTGTTATGTTCCTATGAAGTGATAAGTATTTTTAGTATTTGTAACACTCCTAATAACATAGACTACTGGGCTGCCTTTGTGCAGTACATTATGGCCGTGAAGAACTTCATGGCAGTTTTGGTAGGATTTGCAGAACTTGATTTAACACGTTTGTATTTTTTATTCATTTAAATTTTCAGTCACACATAATTGTGTAGTGGTGGGGCAGATCAGCCAATAGGGATGTGTCAGACAATAATTATTTAATGACAGTAGATGTTGAGATTCAAAATATTCTTTGAATATTAAAGCTTTATAACTATTAAAACACATATTGTTAATATCAGAAGTCCAAATATACGAAGTAAATAGCCTTAGAAAAAAATCTTGAGTTTTCAAGCAGCATTTTTCTTATTTTGCCTATCTGTACATTTTGATTATTATCAATGGAAATAGTTTTCTCAGTTTGGGTGTATATTTATTGGGAAAAAATCTAATCATTCCAAACCTAAGCATAGTTTACATAGACACATAGATTGTAACCAATAGACAGGGAGTGGGTCAAACACACAACAGTCCATGACAGATTTATTACCCTGAGTTTAAAATTTCCAGGTAGAAACAAATCTTGAGTTTTAAACAGTCCTGGCTGGAAAATGGAAAGAAGGATTTTAAAAATTCACAATTTCTCTCCCCCATTTTTAAATTATTTACTTCTATGGAATTTTTCTAAACTTTCTTTTTTAAATCCTATTTATTAGTCTGTCCCTTGAAACAGCCACTCCTTCCCTCCTCTACTTCTCTCTTCACTCTCCTCAGTCAGCTAATTAAAGTGACAAGCACTGTGGGGAAACATAGCAGCAATTCCATGGGGGCTTGTCTGCTTTTAGGAAATGGCTCCTCCAAATGATTCTGGAAAGAGAATGTAAAGAGTCAGAACATAATTGCCTAGATCAGAATTTGGCAAGAACATTGGCTAGCCCCTCATATCTTTTAAAATGAGCCAAGACCTCTAATAACCATGGACAGGAATTTGGTTTTATGGCTCATTCAAAACAAGTTTTTAAAAACAAAGCATCATTGGGAACCTGCCAGTGCATGACTAATTTGATGGCATTCACTGTGTGTTTTCCATCCTCTTGTCTCATATGCAGTGGCTGCAGAATCCTTAATATTGTCACACTTATCTGCCATTCACACTGGGGGATTATCGCAATACTTGTAAACATTGTTTTTCAAAAAGGTCACTTATTTAAATCTTAATTCGTTAAGACGTAATAAGGCATGTCACTTATACCATATTTGTACTGCATATTTGTAGCAGCCAAGGATCCCAATCATAGACCAGAGCACCACTAAGCTCGGGCAGTGGTGGGCAGGCTGCTGACTGCTGGCCTTATACAGCCCATCAGGGTGATCTGATAGCAAAATGTCTCACGGCCTGCTCCCCTGCAGCTCTCATTGGCCACAGTTCACCACTCCCAGCCAATGGTAGCTGAGCAAGCGGTGTCTGCAAGTGAAGGGGCCACAGGAATATGCTAGCCACCTTTTCCTGCAACTCCTACTGGCCGGGAATGGCAAACTGTGGCCAGCAAGAGCGGGGGGCAGGGGGAACAGTGCCTGCAGACAGTCAACATCAGCAAAATGTCTCATGGCCTGCAGTCAGATTACTCTGATGGGCTGTGTACGGCCCATGGGCTGCAGGTTGCCCACCACTGTGCCAGGTGTTGTACAAACACAAAACTGTCCCTGCTCCCAACAAGTTTATGATCCAAGGAGTTTATGATCAAGCATAAGGCAAGAAACAAAGCATGCATAAGACAGACAAATGGGGACACCCAAGGAAACAATGAGTCACCTAGATCCTTTTTACCTGTAAATTTATCTTTCTGATGCCTGATACAGTTACAATCTTTGTGCTAACAGAGTGGTGCATCTTAAATGTCCAATGTGAAATTTGCAAAGGGAATCTGAGTTGGGCTTCCCCTATTTTCTACTGATGATTCTTTTACTTTCTGTGGGTTTTCCTTAAGCTAAACACTAATTACCTGCCAATGTTACCATCATGAAAATCATACACTCTGCAGCACTCTGGATCAGCTCTTGCCACTTGAAATCATAAATAAGGTCCGTAGCATCAGACTTTGGATATCAATGGTTTTCATAAATTCCATGCAAAGGACAACATTCAGGTTGTGTGGCTAAGCATTCCATATAGGAAATATCAAAATTAAGGATGCATGCACAGGTTTAATTCTGACCCCTAGTATGGATGCATTCTGGTACAATAATTAATTACATGATGTAATAGGATCAAATACTGTCAGTTTTACTTACACTGAGTAGTAGCTTATTCCAAAAGTTGTCCCAGTAAGGTACGAATCAACGTAAGGATTCCAAGATCTGAACCTTGCAGGCACTTTGTAGCATCTTGCAATGAGTGTTTCTTTGCTGTGTACCTACAGTGACCTTGTTACCATAAAGGTCCAAGATACAGGGCCATATCCTGCATGTTGTTGAGCACTTAATGTGCAATGGAAGTTTCAGGTGCTCTCAGTATTTTGGCGATTAGATGTATATAATTTCTCAGAGCACTGCTCTAAAAGTAGTCCCAGGAGGCATTGTTACTCTGTGGGGGGAAACAATTCCCTCCTTACTCCCCTTTGCTTTGCTGCAGTCAGGCCCACCATTGCAGTCCAGGGCCCCTTTGAATTGCTGCCAGAACATTGCTCCACACGGCTTTGAAGGCTGGGGAGGAGGCACACGGCAGTCTGGGCTACACTGAGGCTGGTAGCTGCCCCAACCTCCACCCCGTCTGCCTGAGGCTCCATCCCAAAGGCTGTCAGCCCCACTGGCTGCAGTTACCCTTGCCATCATCAAATCTCAAAGGAACATAGCATGCTTTCAGATGGAGTGCTACACAGATTAGTCTCATGCTAGGTCCTGAAGGAGATCTGGCTGGATATTCAGTTTATGTCTATCATAAAGACTGCTATGATTTTTGACAAAATTTCAATAAAAAAACCCAAGTAACCAAAATCTTTACAAAATATCTCCTGTTGGTTTTTTGACCAGTTTTAAGAGTGATGAAAACATCAATCTATAATTAAAATTACATTCAGGAGACTTAGTCTAGTCTGGTCACATCCAGACCGTCCCACTAATGGGCAGGGTTGGCCTGCAATTCTATTAAATTAAAATATTTAATGTATTTAAATTAAAATAATTAACAAACAATATTGAGAAACTATTATCTTTTCGTACAGGAAATAGAGAGAAGGTGATGTTTTGGAGCTAGCTAGTTCAAAAGCACTTAGCATTTCATTCATAATGTGAAGTATCACCTGTGCTCTCCATTTAAAAGCTCTATAGTAAAAGCTGACAGGACTGTTAATGCAGCATTTCAAGCTCTGCGTGTGAATTGTTTGGTTCCTTTATTACAATCAGTTGTTTGCAGCCGTCTGTTTGTGCCACTGTGATGTCATTTGGTGTATAACTTTTAAAAAAGAAACCATAGATGCCAGCTAATATTTTACCTCTCCAGAAGTCTCTTTTTACAGATGTTATAATCTTTGCTTAACACAAGGTGGTAGTGTTTCAAACTTTTATTTTAAGTCTACTGGCAATTCAGTTAAATTCAGACTTGGAAGGATTGGATTTTTATCATTAAATGTTGAGACGGGCTACTCGAATCTGTGAGTGGCAGCAGAGAACTGGGCCCAAAACAGAAGACAGTGCTGTGGAGTGAGCTTGCTTTGCAACTCCCACCTCCTTCTCACTGGGCCAGCACAGACACACGGATCCTGACCCCCCCACACTGGAGAGTGAAGCCTGAGGTACCCTTCCCTAATAAAGATAGCTTTTGTTTGCCTCCCTAAAGAATATTTTCATTAGTCATCTATCTGTCAGGCAAATAGCCTCAACCTCATGTCAGGAATCTCAAATGAACACAAGCAGTCTTCCTCTTTGGTTTAAGATTGGAGTCAGAGAGAGAGAGGTTGTGACGGGATGGACTAGGCCTAAAGCCCTCTACTGGAAGCTGGAGGCCTTGCCGCACCCTGCTCCAGGGAGAAAAGCAGAAAATAGGTCCTCCAGGCAGACTAGAGGGGCTGCTTATGCTTCAGCCAATCAGGGCTTAGCAAGCTGATATAAAGAAGCTGCTGGGCCAGGGCCTGGCAGTTCCTCACTGGAGTTTGACCCAGTCAGATCTAGGGATCGGGAGGACAGTAGCGCCACCTCGGATAGTTCTGAGTGTGAGCTGGACTTCAGACGTAGTTGAAACCCAAGTCCAATGGCTGAAGACTAGCCAAAACAGACTACAACAATTTGCAGAACCTTGGACAGGGTGTGGGGAGAACTTGACCTCAAAGCCCTGAAAGAAAGGGCTGACGGAGCAGTTTCTTGGGGAATTGGCTCAGGGAGTGAGACAGCAGTGGACTACAGTGATACTTAGCAGGCAACTGCTACTTACAGGGTCCCTGGGCCAGGACCCAGAGAAGTGAGCAGACCTGGGTCCCCTCCATCCCTCCAACAGCTACAAAAAGGGGGATAAGAAGAAGCCAGGTCTCAGGCAACCAACCTGAAAAGTCATTTGGGACACCTCCACTTCCACAGTCAGCTGAGCGGAGAAGTTGTGGACATGCCCTCAGCCACAAAGGGGCACTTGTGGGAGGGTGAGCTCCTTCACAGAAGCACTCAGACACAGAGATCCTGGGACATCCAAAGTTACCCCAGTAACCTGCTAGGTATCTGATCTGCCACAGCTTGGGTGAGGAGTGTTGCAAGTAACAGGACAAAGTAAAAGCAAAGATCAGGCCAAGGAGAATGGGAAACCAAATGCTGCATTGAGTGGCACTGTGAAGACACCATACTATTCCAAATAGTATCAAAGAGGGTGTATATAGCTAAGAGTCTCATTACTATAAGGGTGTATCTAGACTAAAGGGTTTTTTTTTTAAAGTAGCCTTTTTCCAAAAAAAACTTTACCTGCGTCTAGACTGCAGCTGTATTCTTTTGAAAGTAAATCAAAAGAACGCGGCAGTTTTTTCGATCGCGGTAAACCTCATTTTACGAGGAATAATGCCTTTTTTTGAAAGTACTCTTTCGAAAAAAGATGCTATTGAATGCAAACTGTGCTTTTTCGAAAGAGAACGTCTAGACTCTCTTTCGAAAAGTGGCTCGCTTTTTCGAAAAATCTGCTTGTAGTCTAGACGTACCCAAACTATATTTACAACCTTACCTGTTTAGGCATACCTATCCTTCACCTTAACCCTGCTACTTCTTTCCCTGGTGCTCTTGCAAATAAGGGAGCAAGTGAGCAGAGACGTTCAGATTTACTTCCTGTCCTAGTGGAGAACTATGCCTTACTGGTTAGATTTATTTGTACCTGTCCATATTGTCCACTTTCATTGTAGTTCAACAACTGTGGGCATCTTGCAAGGACTTGCACTGTTGCCAGCTGATTCTGTAGACCTCTCCCATCATCCTTTCCAGACAATTTTTGCAAGCTCCCTCAGTGTAGTGGGTTAATAGAGAAATTCTGCCAGCTTAATGATTTCATTGCAAATGTGACTACATTTGCAATATGCTTTAATTGGTAGTAGTTTCTAATGACATTCATATTCCTAGAGGGAAGTAAAATTCATTGAAGGTTTTTCCTTGCTCACAAAGCAGCAGAGATCTTTGATACCAATTAAATTCTACTGTAAGGGCACTAATTTATTCAGAAAGGCTAGCAGAGAATTAAATGCATTGAATTTCATACAGAATAACATATTTTGTAACCCATGGCTAATTTAATTTAATGTGCTGCATTAATATTGATATTTATATGAAAAATGTCCTTGGAATCTACTGTATATTTGGGAAAGTCTGTCTGTTTGCTCAGGAACTCTTTTTCAATGGTAAGAGCTGGGACCACCAAATTTGGTATACAGCTCTTATCATAACTTAAAGCAAGGTCAGGGTTTGGTTGTGCCAGGCTAATGGGTTATGCCTGAGATGGGATTGCTTCTCATAACACCAAACAGAAAAGAGACAGAATCAGCAAATCAAATACAGTCCTCAGAATTGACATCACTGAGTGAATGTTGAAAGCGGGGTTCAGGGGTGGGTGCACAGAGTGCCACCTCTGCCTGCCGGTCCCAGCTCTGAGCTGCCACAGCAGCTTCTTTCTGGGTTAATGAGGGGCTGAGCCTCCCCCCAGCTATGGCAGCTCTGTGCAGGGGCTCTGAGAGATGGTGCCTCATCCCCCTGCCAAGGAAGCTGCATGCTGGAGGAGGGGATGCTTCCCCCCTCTCCCACTGCACCTGCATCTGATCCATGTTGGGGCTGGGAAAGAGGGTGTCTACCCCCAACTATGGCACCAAACCTGGAGCTGCTACAGAGCAGTTGCTGCAGAGGAACATGTGGTCCTTCTGTGGTCCCCACTCAGCTTACCCTGGACCTGCCCCAGCCGAGGTACATGTGTCTCTTCCCCCGGCTGTTCCCACGGGAGCTGCAGTGGCAATGGAGAGGCACGCCTGACCAGGCCCCAAGTTGCTGCTGTGAGAGAGGGCTGGGGTATTCCTCTCTCCCTGGGCAGCCTGAATACTGAACCTCTCCTCCCCAACCCCACACCAGAGCAACGATTTAAATGAAGCATGTACATTTTCATTCTATTTTCCAGAAAACAAAAATTGAGTCAAGGATTCAAGCCAGGTAAGTCTTCTAAGCAATAGGTATTTTTGGATGATCTTTACAGTGCTGAAATATCGGTGTACTGTATTTCTTTTCATCAGAGAACAAGTAAGCTAAACAGGAGGCTGTGGGTCTGCTAGTTTTAGAAGCTCAGTGTTGATAAAGCAAAGCGTAACACAGTGAATTCTTCAGCTTTAATGTGATAGTCCTTACTTAAACTATTGGTAAATGTGAGCTTTTATATCTAATATTATGTTGGCAGTGAAAATTAGATCACATTTTAATGTGATTTCCCATGTGCACAGCCAACAGGGAACTACAGCTTGCTTACATGTGTAGCCATCATCTATGGTGAGTTTATGTCTATATAGCATCTAAGAGAGCACTTCCGAATTCCAATAGCCAGCCTCATAGTAGTTTATTTAAAATAGCAGGGTAGCCAAGAGTAGCTCCAACAGCTGCTTGGGCCAGGTGCCTGAGTACCTACTTGCCCAGAACCCATAGGTACTGTGCTGTGCTTGGCTATGCTGCCATTTTTGATTGAGCAGAACTAGCAGTGCATGTCTGTCTCCCTCAGCTGGGAAGTATTCTCCCAGCTGTAGTGCAAATGTACCCTGAGTATGCATGTAACGTGCTCTACACGACTTCTGAATGAGGAGAGAATAAGGGGCTTTGTCAGGCCAGAAGGAAGAAGGATCATATCTCTTTTAAGATTCCCCCACCACAACACCTCTTGGTTGAGGGGAGGACATTGGGAGATAACCACCTGAGCAAAGGTGGACCAGAAGTAGTTCAGAAAAGCCACTGGCACATGACCACCTTATGGGAGGGGACAGTATTGTCAATGGAGGTCCATTTCCCTAATTAAATAGAGAGCTAGAAGTGGACTTGGGGTTGGCATCCTCTAAAGAAGCTGATGAAGGGAGTTGGGGCTCCTAACATCTGGTACAGTTAGTAAATAAGCCCCTTTCCCCAGCCCCTTAACCTTCAGATGGTGCTGCAGTGGCGTGCCCCAGGTCTAGAGAGGGGAAGGCTGAAGGCAGCTCTCCCCAAATAGGTGGAAATGATTAAGGAAGGAATCATAATCTGAGCTGCATACTCTATTTCTGCATATTTCCCAGATGATTTGAAGATGCTGCCTAAATAAATAACATCCCTGATATCTTGTCTGATTTCCTGAATGTTCAGGGCAAAAGGAGATGCACTTACCCAAAATTGAAGGGAGTGTTTTTCAATGATAAATGAAGGGGAACTAGGAAACTGACCTGCTGAGTTATATTCTTGGTTCTGTCACTTACTCAGGGACACAGGCAAGTAATTTAACATAATTGGGCCCCCGCTTGCCCATCTGTGAGATGGAGACGGTAATACTTTCCTGTAAGAGGGATGCTGAGAGGCTTAATTAATTAATATTTTGAAGTTCTTTGTGATACTCAAATTAATGTAAAAATGTTCTTTAGCACAGGAGGTGTTATCTGACAATGAGATCTGAGATATAATTTTAGATATTTATTTTTACTAATGGTTGAAAAATTTCTTGTGCTGATATTGATGAGCATTTGTACTTAAATTCAGCACCATGTTAGTTTGTAGAATGGCACACAAGGTATTAAGACTAGCCACCCACCAGTACAAAGCTCAGTAGACCAGTAATGCTTCATAGTTTCAATTATGTCTATCTAAAAATGTATCTTGCATGCATGATTTAGCAGAATGTCCTCAGTCCATTTTAATGTATTTTCTGGAATTGATATTAATTTCTATATAACAAATCAAATCTTTTTTCCACCATCTTCTTCAAAGGTTCTTGTCAATCTTGGGTCTTGTCAATTTATTGTCTGCTAGTGAGACCTTTACCAGTATAATCCTTCTCCTGCAGCAACCAGGGTGGGGTTCAGTATCTAGGGGTTTCTTTCTATTGATACAACACAGAACCAGCTTGAGCCCCCATTCAGTAACTTGGAAAATTCACACACCTCTCCTGGGTGCCTCCTGAGACAATACTTCCCCCACTCACAAGCACAGAGTCTGAGTGTACAAAAGAAACTTTAATAGGAGGGAAGTAAGTCACCATTAATTTGGGAAAACACCACAAACAGGAGTCATAAACATAAACCATGAGCAAAAGTCCCATCCCCAAGTAGATTGGGCAGCATTCCTTTCCCCTCAGGTTTTTTGGTCCAGCAACCCAAAAGTCCCTTTCATGTGCTTGACCCTTCCCTGCACCCTCACTCACAGTTGCTGTCCTTGGTCAGAGTGGACCCAGAGTTCAGAGGTACATCTGCAGAGTGCACTCCTCCTCCCCAGGTGGGGTAAAGAGGCACTTTATTTGCTCTCCTAGACATTCACTCACCACCCCTCTCTGCCAGCCTCGCTAGCCACCCTGCTGGTAGCTCGGTGGCTGCTCCTGCCAGTGGCCTGCTCACTGTTCTTGCCACACCTCTCTCCCAGCCGCCCCACTGCTGCCCTGATGGCTGCCTGTCACACCCATATACCTCATCAGCCACTCATTCATCAGCTGGCTGTCAGTTGCCTTCTGCTGCCACCTGTATCTCTGCTGTGACCTCTGCACATCAGTCTCTTAGTAATGTTCAGCTCTTTGCAGGCTGGGCAGAAATACTACCCCATCTCGGTGATTTTGACTCAAATTTGAGCACTTAGTATAATAACAAAGAGGCAATGAAGCTTCCTAGCTATATTCTTTGAATCATGAGGAAGATCAGGTTGCACTACTCTAGAGAGGATCCTTGGTGATAGAGTGCAGCTTCCTGGTTGAGATACCTGTCCCCACCTCTCTTACTTTCACAGGGCTCTCACGTTTGAGCTCCAGGCTTAATAAAGCTATTTCAACGGAGGGTGACCAGACTCATTTGGAACCGGTTAAGCACAGTCCTGCTTCTCTGTATTCCCACAATAATTACAACATATTTAACTACCCCTGCATTCAGAACTAAGGTGATTTGTACCCAACACCAGCCAACGTTGATCACTTTGACACTGCTACATTTGCTTAATATGTAAGTAAAGACGGAGCAATCTGTATTTATATAAATACACCCAAATATCTCCCTTTTCCAGCTAGCTGTCAAGGAAACACTAATTCAGACCCTGTTTACACAAGGAAGCTTTGTGATTTTCATATTGAGGAAATTGAGAATTTTGTAAGTGATTAGCCATTCTTGATGAAGTTATAAAGTTCATTACCTTCCTCTTTGGTCAAAAAGTGAAGAAGACTATTCCTTTCCATTTCTATTGTATCAGTGACCTGATGAAAAGTTCAATATTATTTCTTCTTAAATTATGCATTGCCTTGATTAATATGGAATGGATCAATGATATGATAGGCAGAAACTGTAGATTACCATTTGTATGTGCTGCACAATAATCTGCGACAATGCAATTTTCTCTCTAGTCGTTTGCAATTTTTTGTCTTCAGCCAGTTCTTCCTTATTTCTCTGATCACAGTCCATTCCTGTTGACTTCAATATGACTCTAGTAGTATCTTCCAGTTCTTGAAATAAAGTCTCTTTCCCTATTACAGGAGAATTCTGTTTCTCTTCACCATCCACGTTCACTGCCAAAGGTAGTAACTTGGTCTTTGGCTTTCAGTGTGTTGTCATCATCTTGATATTAGAATATTAACAATACTGCAACTGTAGATGTCTCTGCCTATGAATTCTTTTACAAACCCTTCCATAATCTAATACTTCACAGCAAAGCCTACTATAATTTGCTTTTCACAATTTTGAACTGGTTAGTTTCTCTGCTTTTTTTTTCTAACCATTCAACTGTTGTAAAGAAAAAAAATCACAAAGTTCTTTCAATCAACAAGCTATCCATAACCAGCAATCTGCCAACTAGAGACAGGCCTGCATAAAATTCCTGGGTGAAGACATCTAATGAAGTCTGAAGGGGTCAGTTTTGTTGAATCCAAACCTGAACAAGGACCAAATTTCAAACTCTGAACCACATCTGAATAACTCTGTCCTGAACTCTGACATGTTTATAGTTCAGATATGAATTATTGAATCCCTCTGTATTTTATGGGCAAGATCCTGATGCCCTTACAATGAATAAATAGTACCTTTAGTCCATGAGTTGTCCTACTGACTTCAGAGGGGCTATGTAGGTGGGAGGGGAGGAATTATACCGCAAAACCACAGTAAAGATAACGGAATCCTTAAATCAGATCTTTTGAGGTTCAGCTATTCCAAATTCTTTCTGAATGTATTCCATTTCTGAAAATTTCTTTATTAAAATACTTTGCTTTCAATATTTCATAATCGCATTTAAGGATGCAAAATGTCATGATCTGGGTAATGTCAGCTGATGGTTTCCTTGACAGGTGCAGTTTCCCTGCAAAGTTCAATAAAAGATTCACATTTATTTATTATAACTTACAGTATTGCATTCGTAAACACCTTTGTTTCTGGAAAAGCCCCCATAATGTCATTTTGCTGCTGTACTAATATACCTCCTGCCAAGTGCAGATTTCCTAAGCTGACAGAAAATGTCAGAGCTGTCTAGTCCAAACACATCAGACCACTCAAACATTTTTAGCAGTTTCAGTGGGCACTCAGCATATACTCGAATAGATCTGTCAATATCTTTTGGAAAGCACAATGTGTCGACTCCCAGTGCTCTGGACTTTTTCCCTGAGTTGAAGCCAGGGTTCTACTATATGATATGGAAACAGGAGGTAATTTCATGCTTTGTAAATCTCCATGAATATTTTTAATCATGGCAAAAATGCCATGGAAATGCAGATTGTTCTGGGCTTTATTGTTGCAGTTAGTTTTGTTTGACTCTAATTTCATAGCAATTTAATTTATTTGGCATTTAGAGATTTGAGGGTCACCACAAAACAAAAGAAAATGAACCATGTATTTGTCACACATTTGGTTACATTCACAGGGCTAACACAGTGGCTATTTCATGGTTTACTATTGGTAACAGAATTGTTAAAAGATTTGCTATTCTTGGTGGAAACTGAAGTTCTCAACCCTCCCTGTATTCTGAAAAAGATAAAACATATGTTGTTAAACTTTTCCTAGTGATGATCAGCAACAGTCTTTCAAGAGAGATAAGAAAGATGAAGATAAATAATTTAAATTCCATCCTTGACATCCCTTCAGAAGCTGTAGATTTCTACTTCTGTCCAATAGGAATTTGATTCAGAACACCAGCTCACTTCCCCTTTACCACTGAATCCCTATCGAAGAATAAAAACATCTGGTCACTACGGGTATGTCTAGACTACATGGCTCCGTTGACAGAGCCATGTAGATGAGTTTACTAGACAAAGGAAAATGAAGTGGCGACTTAAATAAACGCCGCTTCATTTACATCAAAATGGCCGCTGATCAGCTGTTTGGCGGCACAGCGCGGTAGTTGGATGCGCCGCGGTCGCATACAAGCGGGAAGCCCTTGTCGACCGCTCCATTATGCCTCGTGAAATGAGGTTTGGGATTTCTGCACGGCCTCAGCTTCAGCTCCAGCTCCACGCATACATGGCACTGGCCCCCTGCCAGGTTGCTGCATGGCCTTGGCTTCCCAGTTCATGCGGCCCCCATGTCAGGCTGTTACATGATCCCGTCTCCCCTGCTGGCCTTCTGCTCAATCCCAACCCTGGCTTCCCTACCAGCCCTCCTGCTCAGGCAGCCCCGGCTCCTTGGCCGGGCTGCTGCCTGACTTCCAGTTACTGGGGCACTCTGGCCTGGTTTAGGGAGAACATAAGAACAGCCTACTGGGTTAGACCAAAGGTCCATCTAGCCCAGTATCCTGTCTGCCAACAGTGGCCAATGCCAGATGCCCCAGAGGGAGTGAACAGAACAGGGAGTCTTCAAGCAATCCCTCTCCTGTCTCTCATTCCCAGCCTCTGACAAAGGTTAGGGACACCATTCCCACCCATCCTAGCTAACAGCCATTGATGGACCTAACTTCCATGAATTTAACTAGTTTTTTCTTGAACCCTGGAAAAGTCCTGGTCTTCACAACCTCCTCTGGCAAGAAGTTCCACAGGCCAACCATATTCCGTGTGAAGAAAAACTTCCTTTGTTTGTTTTAAACCTGCTACTTGTTAATTTCATTTGGTGACCCCTCTAGTTCTTATGTTATGGGAACAAGTAAATAACTTTTCCTTATTCACTTTTTCCACCCCAGTCATGATTTTATAGACCTCTATCATATCCCCCCTTAATCTCCTCTTTTCTAAACTGAAAAGTCCCCATCTTTTTAATCTCTCTTCATATGGAACCCATTCCAAAACCTCTAATCATTTTTGTTGCCCTTTTCTGGACCTTTTCCAATGTCCAGATGCAACCTGTACCAACCTAGACTGGATTCAGCCATCCAACAAGTGAAAATCACCATATTGCAAAATTCTTTGAGCCATCTACTTCTATCTTTTTAATTTGCTTTCCAATTAAAAAAGCTGAAATCCTGACTCCATTGAAGTCAATAAAAGAACTCCCTTGATCTATGTATGTAATAATTTAATAATTAATATATTTGCATCTTCTGTTTTCTCCAGGGGAAAAGAGACAGTATTAGTGAGAGCAAAAGTTGTTGTTCCACAGTCTTAGAAGGTCAGCAAACATGACCTGTTAAGCACGGCAAAAGTGGTAACAATATTTCTTTTTTGTTATTGCATACATTGGGGCTTTACAGAGCTCTCTAGTGTCTCATTATATATGTCCTCTATTAAGTCACTACTTACACTCTTCAAGTCTTAAAACACAAGTACACTCTAGTACACGTTCACAATTACACAATAAAACAAGGTTCACAATATAGCTTCATTTCACTTCAGCTAGTTTTTATATCTCACTGACTGACTGGTGACACCCTGTCCCTTACATACCTGCTCCATGCAATCTAGTTTGCAGTAAGGAGCAAATTTGGTGAAAAAATATCAGAAGCAGAACAAAATAGATCGGGCTTTAGGCAGCAGTGCAGCAGAAATTCAGGAGTGTAGTGTAAATGATGCAAATCCTATTAGTATGTAATTAATAGACTTACCTAAAGATAAAGAATGGAAATGTGAGGAAAGTGATGGAGAATCATTCTGGTTTCCTTATGAGTGATGATAGGAATGCGGTTCATGTATAAAGGAGAGTCACGACAAAGAAAAATCTGGCTTATATGGAAAAGAGTGAAATAATGAAGAAGAATCAGCTATGCACGGTGAAGAAAAGAGCCTTTTGAGGAAAAAAAGTGTACATCACAAATTGATACCTCAGATCCATCTTTATGGCTTGTGATCTTAAACTCTACGGATATGGATCATACAATTTTGAATGGTCTGGGCACAATCAAGGTTATGACATTTCCAATAGAGACAATAAGCATTTCCAAGAGCAGTGACTCTTCTCAAAGTCACACTGTGAAAGAATGTTCAAGATTGGCGAGAAACTGCATTGGCAATGGCTAGTTTACTTGAAATCCACTGACAAAGTGTTCTGTTTTTGTTGCAGAATATTTGACAAGAATGCCACATTGTTGCTTGTGCTTTCTGGGTATGACTATGGGCATAACTTAGCTGATGCTCTGAAGTATCATGAAAGTCATATGACCATTTTATGGCCTACTCCAAATGGATAGAGGTCAAGTCCAGTATCAACCTGAATAAATGCTTAGATACAGAAAACAACCATATTATTAACAGGAAGACACAACATTCGAGGAATGTGCTTGAACATCTAATTTCAATTACACTCTTCCTTGCAAACACTAATCTGGCTTTCTGGGGCTCATCAGATAAGTTGTTCACTGAACATAATAGCAGTTTCCTTGGTTTGCTAGAGCTTCTTGGGATATATGATGTCATGTGTGAGCATCTATGTTGAGTGGTTCGTAAAGAAGCTATGGACCTTTACTGCAACTAAAGTTCAGAACAAATCGATTTCATCTTATGGCAAAGGAGGTGTTTGATAACACCAACATGACTTGGCAAAACAAAGTGAGATGTCAATAATGGACTGTCCTTCTGACATTAAGCACAGTAAAAAGATGTCATTTACAGTAGGATTTCCTGAAAATGAGGCTGGTTCCATTCAAGTAAAGGAACAGTATCTGTTTCTGGCCTGTGGACAATTCTTCTGGAAAAGAGCTAACAGAACTACTTATAAATGTTTTGAATGGTGATAAAATGAAGCTTCAGGACTGCCAGGGCCAAGACTATGACAATAGCACAAACATGAAGGGAAGAAATAGTGGCATCTAGGCAGAGATCCTAGCGCTGAATTTCTTTGAGTCTTGTGGCTGTTGTTCCTTCAACCTGGTTGTGTCAAGTGCTACCTTGTCCTCTTTAGATTCAGTATCTTGCTTCAGAGTAGTGCGAAGGATGCTGTTTTCAGCATCCACTAGCGGATAGAAGAGCCTCATGGACAATATTACACATTGGACGGTGAAACGAAGTGACATTCGGTGGGAGAGCTGCATTGGCAGTATAAGGCCAGTGAGATAACGAGTGACTGAGATTTACAGTGCCCTAATAGAAATGGTGCAGTCAGTCAAAGTCAGAATCTGATATAAAGTGCAAAGCCTGGCAAACCAGATCACTGATTTTAAATTTCTGGTCTCAGTTGTGGCTCAGCACAATATCTTCTTCCAAGTACATGCTGCAAACAACGCATTACTATGTCAGTCGATGGACATTGTGACTGCTACTACTTTGAGAAGCTGCCTTGATTTCATTGTGGCCTAAGGAGACAACAGATTTGAAGATACTATTGTTATTGCCAAAGAAATGGTGGAAAACTTACAAGTTGAGCTTGTCTTCAAGGAAACTTGTATTTATCAGAGGAAGTGATGGCTTGATTATATGGGCAGAGATGAGGTGATGAAAAGCTCAGAAAAAAATATTAAAGAGGTAGGTTTTTTTTCTCACTCATTGACACTGTTTAACTGTCCCTTGGGGAAAAATGTGGACCAATGAAGCATCACAAAAGGGGCTGAGCTTTTTGTGTGTGACCTTGGTAAACTGTTGATGGTCAGGAAAACATCCTGGAACAATTGTATGGACCTTCAGTGGAGGCCGACACACAGGAAACTTTCAGACGTCAATGATAAAGACCTCTGTGTCAAATTGCACAACATCAGTCACATTGTGCAAGGTGGGAACGCTCAACTCCATGTTCTTCATGGTGCAGAGCTGAAGGACACTTTAATGTGTGGATAGCTTTGAGGATTCTGTTCATGCTGCCAGTCACAGTTGTGAGTGGTGAGTGCAGCTATTCAAAACTCAGACTCATTAAAACATATCTCTCTGATCAGTCACCAACAAGAGGCTGACATTCCTTAAAAATGCCATTGGACAGTCTTTGGATCTCTGACTCTATGCTTCAGTTCGTGAGGGAAAAACAAGAAAATTGATCTTTTGAACTAAAGAACTAGAGTTAACATGCTAAAGCTGTCACCTCCAGTAGTACTATTTAATATTGGCCCACCCAATGTCGGTGCATAGTTCAATTTCTTGATAGTGTATTTCAGTTACTCTTTAAAATTAAAAAGTTTTGATAAACTTAGAGGAAACTAATTTTATTTGCTTATATATAGCATGAGTAAATACAGATTTATAGATCCTCATTTGCAAATGTCTTGTCTTATATGAAAGCCATAGGTGCCAACTTTTCCTTTTCACCTAGCATGCTGAACCCCCACTCTATCCCTTCCCTCAAGGCCTGCCCTTCATTCTGCTCTTCCTGCCTCTGCTCTGCCTCTCCCAAGGCCCTGCCCTCATTCAGTCTTTTCCCACTCCCACTCCACCTCTTTCATCCTCCCATTCTCTGCTTTCCTCCTAAACCCTCCCTGAGCCACTACCCAGCTGCGTGGTGGCAGCATCACCCCCATCAGCTGCTTGGTGGTGCCTCTGCACCCTATCAGCTGTTGGAGGGGAACAACTGTGGCTGTTTTTTTGAGCACTCAGGGAGTCTTCACCTATGGTAATAGGGGTAAATCATGCATGCAAATTGTGTATTAAAGTCAGGAAATCTCCTACAAATGCCATAATAAATAAGGTATTCAGAAGTTTAACAATTAGAGGTGGATGGGTGCAAAAGACACTCTTCACCTGGGGTGCCATTTGGTCTAGAGCCAGCACTAAGTTTAACCTGTGTCCTAAGAATGTAATTTAGGTCTTTTACAGAGGAATCTCAGAGTTATAAACACCTTAAGAATGGAGGTTGTTCGTAACTCTGAACAAAATATCATGATTTACTGTTCAGAATAAAAATGCTGTTTTACATTTAATCATCTTAATTTAAATGAAACAAAAACAGGAACAGCTTCTGCCTTGTTGAATCTTTTTAAAACTTTGCTTTCATTTTTAGTAGTTTACTTTTAATACAAGTACTGTACTGGCTTTTTTGCCTCTGATGCCTGATTGGGTACTTCCGGTTCCAAATGAGAGGTGTGTGGTTGAGTGGTCAGTTTGTAACTCTAGTGTTCATAATTTTGAGGTTCTTCTGCATATAGTGCTTTTCATCAGTAAATCTCAAAGCACCCCCATTCTTTGTGTTTATCCTTAAAACACCCCTGTGAAGTAAGGAAATGTTATCTTCATTTTACAGATGCATTACTGAGAAGCTAGAGCCTAGTTCCTCAGAAGTATTTAGGTTCCTAACCTGCACTGAAATCAATGGAAGTTAGAAGCCTAAACATCTTTAAAGACCTTGCTCTAAGTGACGTGCCCAAGGTCACACAGGTAGTTTTGTGGTGGAACAGGGAATTTAACCTAGGTGTCCCAATTCCTAGGTTAGTGCCATAACTAAGGCTACAATTTTTTCACAGAGGTCGCAGAAGTCAGGAAATCACTGACCTCTACGACTTTAGCCCATAGTGGCTGGGAGCTGCATGGTCCCCCTGGGATGGCTGGGAGCTCAGGGATGTCCCATGATGGCTGGGAGTTATGGAGTACACCTGCTTCCAGTGAACACCCTGCAGCTCCTGGCTGCTGCAGGTGAGGGAGGGACATTGGAGCTTTAAGCAGGCATCTGCAAATGCCTAGCCATTGTGATTGGTGTAGGACCCCTCAGGTCAGCTCTCCATTTTATCAGTTATTTTTAGTAAAACCCATTGGCAGGTCATGGGCTTCCATGATTTTTTATTTATTGACCTGACCTGTCCATGACTTGTACTAAAAATACGTGAGAAAAATCTTAGCCTTTGTTATAACAAAAAAGTTCATAGGCATGTGTCTCATTATCAAGTCCCACTGGCCAATATTCTAAAGTGCACTATAGATAGGGATTTTCCTATGAGTCAGATCCCCACAGCCTTATTAAAACACGACAAGAAGCAGTACAGAGGGTCCAGGGAGGAGGTTCAGGGTCTTTTTTCAATCATTTGATTTAAGGGCCAATGGGTAACTGGGAATACTGAACTGCTCTCTAGATCTCTTGCTTGCTGTCCCCACCCGCCGGATAATGTGGGGGCATTGCATGCCTTTATGTTGTATTCCTTTCAAACTGATGGTGTAGCATTTCTTCTGTACACAGTAGATAGGTGCTATTAGTCATGAAGTATTTTTGGGTAGTTGCTCATCAGAACCTTTTTAATTTACAGAAAATTGTTATAATTATTATTCTACTTGAAAATGTGATATTACAAAGGTTCTCATTAATTATTTTATCTTATTGTTTTATTAATAAACAGATTGATTTATTTCTATTTTTTGCTCAGGTGCTAAAAGGAAAAATAGAGTAATAAATTAATCTATCCATGCTTCCCCATTTTTTTGTGTGGACTTATTTTTCTCACCACCCATTCAAATGGATCTTGTAGCTCTTTATTACTTTCTGACATCTTCTTGCAGTTTTTCAGTTGTTTCCCAAGACTTTCCAGGGAACGGTCACCAAAAATTATGGCTCTGACATGACTGATCACCATAGTTTGCCAGCCATCACTTTGTTCACTCTGCTTCAATGTCACGTTCCTTTCTCCTATGCTTTATCTGGCTTTTCTATTTAGATTGCAAGAACTTCTAGGCAGCCACTGCATATTGCCTCTGCCTTGCTTCCCACAATGCCCTGCCCTCATTTTTCTTCTCACCCCCTCTCCACTCCTTGCATCCTCCCATTTATATAGTGTCTAGCACAACAGTGTCCTGAACTTGGTTGGTCCCATGGGATTACCCTAATACAAATAATAAAAAATGATGATCTCCTGTGGAGTCCAGTTGTATGTACACACTAGCCTGATCATTCGAAAGGTGTTGAATACCCTGAATCCTCCCATTGATTTCAAAAGGCAGGAAGACGAGGGCGAGGGTCATATGGTAGTGACTGTGCAAAATATAAAAGTGAAGCTTTGCCCCTTCTTCAACCCCTTTACACAAACAATGCAAACAATTTCCTTCTGGGTCTGTAAATGTGGGAAGCTTCCTGGGTCCTGCCCACTACCTAAATTTCCCATTCTTTTCTGGACTAATCCCCATCAAGTGCAGGAAATAATTCAGCTAGCACCATCTAAGTGTCTAGTTCATTTTTAAAAAACCCCACATCTAGCTCCAGATTCATAGCAATCAGAGCTTCTGTTGACTCACGACCCAAATTACGTGAAAATTAGAGAGATACTGCATGTAAGTTAAACAGAGCCCTCTTATTATCTAACTCGTTGTCACTGTTAGAAAAGAACTTTTAATTAATTAATTTAAAGGACTCATCCATGGGATTTTCTTTAATTTAGTAAGCAGCATCCTGCATTAGTGACTCGGAAAAAAGAGACATTTCAAAACATTTTCATTCTGCCACTGTATTTGCCAAACAGGAGATCACTGAGACAAAAAGTAGAAAGCAGTCTGGGGCCAATAACAAAGTCCAATCAATGCAACTCCATCAGTCCATCTCTGCTTTATGCTTCAGGAACATTTATATGAAGTGGTGTAATTTTTCTCATGCTTACATGGGTTATAACTCAACTGGCTCCAATAAGGATACTCCTGATTTACACCAGTGTAGCAGGGAATAAGAACTATCAAGTGGATGTTATAATCTTTTCTGAATCTTAGATTATTGACCAGATTCTTCCTCCTGGAGGTCTGAATGGAGTGGGTTTTTTTGGGGGGGGGGGGGCTGGTTAAGCAATGATTTTAGAGCATTTGGGGATTCATACTGAACGCCTCCTGTAAGATGTTGAGCACCCGCAATTGATGCTCAACACTAGACATGTGAAAGACTAGTCGACTACCCGATAAGCAAATGCTATCAGAAAGAGGCAGCAAGTGGGGGGAAAAGAAGGAGATACTTCAAAGTAGCAGCGCTGTGTGGACCCTGGGGTCAGCTGAGGGACTCCCCACTGACCCCAGGCTTCACGCATCTCTCTGCCTCTTTGAAATGCCGCAGGAAGCCTGACTTGCAGCATTTCATAGTGGCAGCGCCAGACAGAGCCCAGGGTCAATGGGGAGTCTGGGCTCCATGTGGTGCTTTTGCCTTTAAAGTGTAGCAACAGCTCTAGGGCTGTTTTTACACTTCAAAGGCAGAGATGCCCTATCAGCTAGTCTATGCAAAAGGCATCAACTATTCAATTAGTCAAATACCCACAATTTAACATCCCTACTCAGCACCTGGTATGATTATGCCCTTGAGTCTGGATCCTGCAAAAACCTCTGGGCATGCTTAACTTTAAGCACTATGAGCAGCCACCCAGAAGGCTGTGGTGATCTGTTTGGGTGCAGGTGCCAGGGTCTTTGTGTACTGAGTCAAAACTGAGATCAGGGCCATAATTAGACCCTGGATCTTATTCTCAGATATTGTAACTATGGGACAGGTATTAATAGAAACCAGAGGTAGAGGCAAGTGATTGGGAAACTCCCTTGGAAGTCTGAAATCACCATCATGTCTCTAATCTTTGCAGTGTTGTTCTACCGATAGTGGTGTTGGGCATTAGGGAGACAGAGTGGGTCTCTGCACAGGGAATAATCATGTTTTTAGAGCCATATTGACGCGGCTCCGTCTGGCCGCTTCATTTGAAACTACCTTTCCGGGAAGCAATGGGTGGGGCAGCATGCTGGGGGTGATTTTGGCCAGCTGCGTGTACGGAAAGAGAGGAGGGTCTAGCCGGGAGGCAGGGGGAAGCGGGCTGACTGAAGAGGAGTTTGGGTTTGTGACTTGTTTTGTCACTGCTCAAGGGGAAACAGAGAGCGGGCTGGGGAAAGTCTCTGCGGGAGACCTCGGGTTGGGGGGGGGCTCTGGGGAGGGGAAGGGCGGAGCTAACAGAGGGTGGGAAGACGGGAGGCTGCTCGCCACTTTCAGCCCTGAGCCTGGCTTGAGACCGCCTCGTTCATTCAATGAAAGCCAGAAGGGGAGGGAAACGCGAGGCTCAGCTGTCCACCTTCTGCACCTCCAAGGCAGGAGCAGCAGCAGCAGAGTCCCGCTTCACCCCTCTCCCTTTAACTGAGCAATCAAAGAAACTACTGGAAAAAATACCTCCCCCCCGCGCGCACTCACACACACATGCCGGGGGGAAGGCTGCGTGTCCTGCGAGGGCAGCCCGCGCCTGGAGCCGCGTGAGGCTGCAGCCATTCGCCATTGCCAAGCCCAGTCTGGAGCCAGCCCGACGCAAAAGCCTGCGGAGATTCCGGCGTGCGGTCCCGGCGGGGGCGCTGCGTTTCAATGGTCCGAGCCCTGCCGAAGGGAGGGAGAAGCACCCGGATGCCCCTCTGCTCCCTGCTCTGGCTCTTTTTGTTCCTCAAGGTAAGAGAGAGAGAGACAGCCCGGGCATCTGCCTGGCCCCCCGCCGCCTGGCACTGCCCTCCCTTCGCAGGGCGGCTAGTGGGAGCTAGGGCTGGGCGGGTTCGTTGATTGTTGTCTCCTGCCTGCGTGGGGCTTCGTGGCTGTGATTGTTGGTTGTTTTTTTTAAAATGTGGATTTGGCGCATTTCCCCCCCCCTCCCGTCTCTCCCTTTGTGCTCTTCAACCAGGGCTGATAGGCACTGGCAGCCAGGGCTGGTTTGGTGGAATATGCTCCCTAAGGCAGAAGGAGGTCACTTCCACTTTGGGGGGGGGGGGGGTCCTCTCGGCTTCTTGTGTGTCCCCGCAGCCCAGGGCGAGCAGGCATATGCAGCGGGCTTTGTGTTCCTCCGCGGAAACGTGTTGCCTTGAATGTGACTTACGACCCAGCGCTGCTGCTGTTATTGTTTGATCGCATGGTGCCTCTTGCGAGCGTGTTCCGGCTCCTGCGTCCTCTGGGCAGAGAGAGGAATCAAAAGGAGAGACCCACATTCAAAGTGACCAGCCGTGCTTTAGCTCACAGCCATCCCTCTTGGTCTTTCCCTTGCTCTGCAACGTGCGGCCATCAGCCCCGGAGTACCTGCACATTCCCTTTTGAGATGCAGAACCTGGTCCTCAGCTGGTGACTATCCAGCTCAGTTCCAATGAGCTCAATTGAGCGATGTCAGTTAACATCTGGCTTTTTATGTGTCAATTAATCATGGCACACATCAGAAACGTGTGCCATACACACGGGCCGCCAGGCTGCAGTAGCCACTGTAGCTTTATTTTATACTGTTCTGCCAGGGTACAGTTATTTAATTACTGGGATACATGCTGAAAGGTTGATAATATGATATTCATTCTGAGAGTGATTTGAAAATGTAATTGCACAGTGATTAAATTCCATGATGCAGTGAGTTTGCTGAGTTCTTTCCTTGCAACTGATTTTTTTTTTTATCAGCGAACTGTCTAGGAGTGAAAGGAGGTAAACTGGAGCTATCCCTTCAGCACCCTACTGCTCTGCTTCTGCAAGATGCTGAAGCATGGGGTAATTGAGAAGCTCTTCAAAAAACAGATACTCAGCACCAGTGACAGGATCGGCCCAATAAATAAGAGAACTTCAGAAATGTGTAGCCTGGATACGTTATTCTGTCACTAATATATCAGTCGTCTTCATGTGTTTAGTTTATTATATTGTGATATATAATGTTCAAATGGAAAAAATGTAACCACAGCTTTGCTTGGCATTACCTTCAGATTGTTGTTGTTCTCTGCTCAAGCTCCGAATGTCTTCCTGGGATGCATTTTTCAAAGTTCTGCTTAATGCTGTAAGCTAGGTTACACATGATATTTTTATCTTGAAAGAGCAAAAGCATCAGCATTTCCTTAAGCCTATTTAATATGCTTCATGTAACTTCACTAATGGGAAATATACGTACCGCACAGGCATATGCCATTGTCTGTAATTATCATGGCACTGAAATTACAGTATTCTGCACATTTTACAAATCCAACACACAGTTTTGGATAATTGTCAATCGCTGCCTGAAAGAACTCCCCAGCTAAGGGCCTGATCCTACAGTTCCTCTCTCCTGTGAGTAATCCTTACTGGTGCTAGTAGTCTCTCAGCAATCAATAGGATTACTGTAAGAGTTTGCAGGATCTGGTCCTAGAACAGCAGTGCGGTGTCTGGTAAAGACTAACATTGCATTTGCAAAATTATTTAAGAGATGCTTCCACTGCATCTGTTCAAACTATATTTGTTGGAAGCTCCCCCTCACTTTCACAAGTGCTGAAACACATTTGTTTGAGCTGCAAGTGTGACTAGAAAACAGGCTTTTGTTTCAAAGAGTTTGATCACAGATCCTTTAAGGAGGAAACTGTTACAGGGCATTGACAGTCTTGTGGAGAGCTGAAAGATCTGCACTTTATTTATATTCTAGCTTGGGTCCCAATTCAGCAAAGCACTTCAGCATGTGTATTGCTTGAAGCACATGCGTTAGTCTGTTGATGGCTATGAGGGTATCATGCTCTGAAGTGTTTTGCTGAAGCAAGGCCTCTTGCAAATGTGCTGAAAGTTTGCTGCATGGAACACACTGTACCTGTAAAATAAATTCTAAGAAATGTAGGCTAGAAAAAGTTCAGGAGGCTAAAGCCTCAGGATTTCATTTCATCCCAGGAGAAATTTATCTGGCTCAGAATCAGTGATTATCAATAGTACCACTGACTGCTCAAGAAAGACCCAATACTGGAATTGCAGGAGATGCTTCAGAGTTGTGTGGTAACTTGGCACTGAAATATTAGGGAAAGCTGCAGATCAGGATTGTGGAACATTGGAAGCACAGCGTATGACTGTGAATATGATTGCAGGACTTCCAGCTTACTCTTATTAATCCATCTGAATGGTCATGAGGTGTTATGATGAGAGAGCTTCATCTGGAATGTGTAGGCTGGAACAAAAAGGGATTTGAAAGGACAGGACTCAAATGCATTGGAAGAGTTATCTGAGGGAGCTTGCATAGAGCCTGATAACTCTGGATACATTTACACTACAATCAGAAGTACATCTGCAGCACATGTAGACATATCTAGATCAAAGCTGGCTAGAGTAACTTGAATAAAAATACATGGTGTTGTGGCAGCATGGGTAACAACACAGGCTAGCCAGGATCCTGGGTGGGGTTATACAGCCTATGTTTCTGCTGCTCTGGCTTCATTGATATTGGTACCCATCATAGCTAAATCAAAATTAGCTCAAGTATGTCTAAATGTGTTGTAGTGACCATGTACTGGCTGCAAAGAATATATACACTTCATACCCAATTCAGATCAACTCTCTGAATCTCTTTTAATTAGCATTCAGACAAGAAGCAATGGGCTTAAATTGCAGCAAAGGAGGTTTAGGTTCGACATTAGGAAAAACTTCCTTCCTGTCAGGATGGTCAAGCACTGGAATAAATTGCCTAGGGGGGTTGTGCAATCCACATCATTGGAGATTTTAAAGAGCAGATTAGGCAGACACCTATTAGGGATGGGCTAGATAATAATTAGTCCTTCCATGAATGTAGGGGACTGGACTACATGACGTCTCATCGTCCTTTCCAGTTCTACAATTATATTAATCTATGAAATTCACTCAATTTTCTTTAAAGATTTAAGCTAATTTTTTACAATGAAAAATGAACTAAATTAAAGAAGTCAGCATTTCGACAGAAAGCATTGGGTTCATTCTATGCTGTTTAGACATGCCAATGCATTGGAGGCAGGTTAGCACTGGTTCCTTAGGAATACTAAAATTTCCTAACCTCGCATTAAGTGGATATTTTGTGTGGAAGTTGGTCTCATTGAGAGAACAGCTGCACTGAACCGAGAATCTGAAGAAGGGCAAACTCTGTGCTTGCTGCTTCAGCATTAGTGGACCAAATGTCATTTTAGGCTGCATCTGTTTGGTAGGGATAAACAATCTATAAAACAACCTCTAGTCTTACCTGAGAGAGAGCTTCAGTAAGTTGGCTCTCATCCGTGAAGCAAACTTGACTAGACTATGGATTTTAAATATCAGTTAACTGAATAGTCGATTAACTTCATGACTTCTTGTCTGTTACTCAACTATTCTGTAGTTCCTCGGGGTGGGGCTGGCAGCCAGTGCACTCTGGCCTCACTCCCGAGGAGCCCCCTGCCATTCCACGCTGCTGCCTCTGTATCAGGCAGGAGCTGGTCCGCGAGGGGAGCCAGTTTAAAAACCAGCTCCCCCTCGCGTACCAGCTGCCTGTCGCCCTGTGCTGCTGCCTCTGATACAGCGGCAGCAGCGTGGGGTGGCAGCAGTCCCTGTCCTGGGGGTAAGGGGCTAAGTTCCTGGATCCGACATGAGCCGTAACTGAGCTGGGCTGCTGGCCAGCCTGCTAAAAAATTTACTGGTGGGGCAGAAGGGGAAATGCATGTAGTCTATAGTATTAACTTATAAGCTTTTGCTTATCAGTTAATTGACTACACTATTACATCCCTAGACTAGACACAGAATTTCATCTGGGTAGGATGAGGGAGTGACACATAGTTGGATGTCATTGGTATACAAAACCCACTCTATCCGGTGTCTCCTACTCATGCTAACTGTTCCATGTACATGGTGAACAGTACTAGGGACAGGAGGCTGACCCAGTCAGCTTTTTACTTTCTGTGTCTGGCTAGGTGGTGTGGCTTTTCCTTTTGGATGCAGAATTTGTCACTATCTAGGGATGTTAACTGGAAAGCATGAGGCTTACTTGGTACTCTTACCAGTTAGCTGGCCCTTGCCAGTGAACTCTGCCGGTGGCCAGCCATGGGCAGCATGACCCCGTGATTGCCATAGTGGGGGGCCTGTGGTTGGACCCCATGGCCACAGTGGAGCCAGCTGATGATATCTAAGTCAAAGTGGTTAACTGGTTAAGTAATCTGATCTATGCCATCAAATGCCAGCAGTGCCCCACTGCTATATATATGGACAAACTGGACAATCTCTGCGGGAAAGAATCAATGGACACAAATCAGATATACGCAAAGGAAACATACAGAAACCTATTGGAGAGCACTTCAACCTTCCAAACCACACTTTGAAAGATCTCCAAGTAGCTGTCTTATCACAAACCAGTTCTACAAGCCAGATCCACAGGGAAGCATTGGAATTAGAGTTCATCCGCAAATTCAATTCACATGCTAATAGACTCCTTCGTGATGAAAGTTGGTTGGGACACTACCAATTTAACAACCATTGAAGGTGCAAACAGCTCTCTGTGTTGTATCCTTCCTGACATGGGAGTCTATCTATTTACTTTGATTTTTATCTGCTTGGGTTTAACTATCCAATCTTCAGATACTTACTGATGCTCTGTCTCCCATCCCCCTCCCTTTTTCTCCCCTCCCCTTCCCCTTTCCTATTTATTCCGGGTGTACACATCCCACATTCATAACTCCAGTCATCTGAAGAAGTGGGCTGTGCCCACAAAAGCTCATGATACCATCTACAGGTTTTGTTAGTCTATAAAGTACTACCAGACCATTTTTTGGTTTTTTTTCTGGTTAAGCATTATCATTTAACTGGTTAACTGCTTTACATCTCTGCTGTTATCCATGTTTTTGTTATCTTGAGATTAGACCACTGCAGTCTCCAGATGGTTTTAAAATGCAGAGCCATGAAGTTGGTGCAAAGTGCAGCAGATCATTAATTGAGGATGTGTCTTTTGGCACTCCACAACTGAGAGCTCATTGTGAAGAGGAGCGGTTGTCTTCAGCTCTTTTCTGAGATCTCTGAGAGCAAAGAATGAAGCCACTAAAGAGCTGCCCCAATGCAACCAATACAGTCTTTTTGCTATAACCAGCTGTATAACCAAACAGACCCCGGTCAGGGAGATCAAAGGCATCTAGGTCTTCTGCCTTTGAGTTTTTTCTGCAGTTGTACCAAAGAAGGGAAGATAATACTGGTCAATTGCTAGCAAGACTGCCAGAGTCCTGTGAGTATTCCTTGAGCCAAAGCCACATGATTGCATCCTTGAAAACAATGAGAACTCTACCCTGGCTAAGAGGTGTGAACAGTTTCACCAAGTGAGGGAGTTAGTACTTATCCACTGGTCTTCACTAGAAGGAGGCACGTACCACTCTCCTCCCCCACAAAAAAACAAGTTGTGGGACAGAGTTCTCCAAACACCCTTAGTATATTAGACAGCATCACTGGGTGAAACTCTAGAATTTTAGTAGAGAGAACAAAGTCCTTGTTCCCTCAAGATATTGTTTTACCACCACAAAAGCTCACAATACTTAGTTTTAAGACACAATAACTATATATGTAAAAAAATAAAAATATGATATGTGTTCCTCCTGTAAGTCTTAGGTCCTGAGCCTGAATTTCTTACAATGGCAACCTTCAAACTGGTTTCATATACTGCTGCATTGGGCCCTTATAGTGGTAGGTTAATAACATCTTTACTACCACAAGCATCGTAGCCCTCTAAAAATAAGTTATACTTTAATTATTACTGTCTTTAAATATTGACCTTGGAACAAACAAATAGTTAAAAGATAAACAAGTGATGATCAATCTTAAATTAAAATGAATCTTTTATTTTTCAGTTTGATGCCTGGTACTCCAACTGCCACATGGTGACAAAATAGTTTAGTAAACATTCTGAAAAATGTCCTTTATTTAGGACACACACCATTAGATGTGCAAGGGCAAGGAGAAGTTGCAAGGACTAGCAGTTTACATGCTCCAGGATATGAGTTGATCTGCTGGTGGGATTGTGAGGAAGTTTCCTTAGCAGTGGATGGCATAGTGGCAGCATGGATTGGGAATCAGGTGACTGGTTCTAGCTGTGTTTTTGACAGTGATTCACTGACTTTGGACAGACAAGTGACTCCTGGAGAAATTTTTAAAAGTAAAAAATGACTTTCATTAAGAGTTGGGCACTTAGTTCATCTTTAACCCCAGTGACTTAGCTTTCACATCTGTAACCTAGATATAATACCTCCTTACCTCTTAGGGTTGTTTTCAAGCTTAATTAACCAGGGTCAGATGAAATGCACATTATAAATATATGGGAGTCTTTCCTACAGATGGCAATGTGCATTAGATCAGCCCCTTTATTTTTCTGAGGTGCTTGAGATTATATAATAAAAGCAGTGAAAGCACTAAATAATTAAGACTAATGTACTGTTAGGCAATATAGGGGGTCTATGCAACTCTATATCAATCAGATATTTGTGGGGGTCGGTTACCCTTCTGTGATTACATTTCAGACCCTAACATGGAAATTCTGATAAGAAAGGGAGTTTTTTAATGAAAGAAACATGACATTTCATATTAATTTTAAATGAATTCCTGAAGATCAGTATTACTGCAACAAATAACTGAATGAATAATGTAGAGATATTTAAAATAAAATGTTACCAGGTTTTTCCCAGCACTGTACTTTGATCCTGAAATGACTATTTAAAAAAGATGGAGCAAGTAACTCCTCATAAAAGAAAGGGGAAATGCTAATATCACATGCTAGGAAATGACACTGGCTTTTAAATGAAGGAGTTCCAGAAATGACACAATGCATCATGTTTGGCTTACCATAAAGACAGCATATTGTATCAGAATGAAAGCAGGGAGTGCTGTGTCCATATTACTGTAGTTATTGTATTTCCTGCATGCAATTAGAGCATGAATACCTTACTGTAAGCATCAATAATGGGAAATATGGGGACAATGTTGACAATAACAGAAAAAGCAGCAAAAGGAGGAGGCTTAGAAAGGAAGATAAACTTGGTTTTCATCATAATGAAATGATTATGTTAGAGCTCCAGGAGGGGAAATAGGTGTGGATGTGCAATTGAATAGGGCATGAAATGCTGGGGATAGAAAGATCAATTTGGAAGCTTTAAATACAGAGGCTGAGGATTTCAAAGGAGTGGACGGGAAGTTCAGTGCAGGTTAGGTGCTTAATTGAAGATATTGGAAGAGGTAGGGATGCTGGAGGTTTTTATGAAATAGGGGCTTCAAGATCATATTTGAAGATGTAGATGATGTGCACCTACATATCTGACACTAAGATGGGGCCAATGGTGTGCAAGATCACCAGATATTCTGAGACCTTCAAAGTAAATACCACTGCCTCTTACCATTTGCTATAGCACAACGGGTAAAAGTAAAGAGTGAACAGAAAAATGTGAAAATAAAGGGCTAGAACATTAATGTTGCTTTACTGAAGTCAGTGAAGCAATACCAATGTACATCAGGAGAGGATCCAGCCTGTTGTTTAAACACAACTGCTTGTAAAGCCTAGGGAAACAAAACTAAATTTATTGTTTAAATAGGCTGGGAAATTTTGCTAATGTCTCCTTTTTATCCTACCTGCTGTGAGATTTCCAGTGATCACCCCTAATTGTTTCTTGGGGGATCCAGCAGTGTGACTCCTATTAATACCAATGGGAGCAGGACAGCTAGAGCCTTGAGCACTTTAAAATGGTAATGGTCTGTCTGTGATCTCCTCCAGGCTTGTGTCTAATGTAGCAGATGGCAAGATTCTGGCTTAAAGAATGGTAGATCCGTATTTCCCAACGAACTAAAAAACAGAGTTCCATGAGCAGCCAGGCTTGTTTATCATTTTAGTGCCAGTATGTTTGGTCTTCTAAAATATAGAAAATGTCTGTTTCTTTGCTTTGAAGTCTAAGTTGTAGACCCGTAGAAGGAAGGTTGTGCTGCAAAATCCAGAGGAGAGGATTGTTGTTGATGAGGATTTGTATTTGTTTATGGTGGCATCCAATATGTGCGAGATGCTTTTTCAAACAGAAACAAGTCATGATTTCTCCCCCAAGGAGCTTAGAGAGTTTCCTGTTTTTGTTCAGCATTTGATTTCTGAACTGGATGTGCCCATCAAACTTTCTGAACACTTGCATCAATTTAAAAACTTCAAAAATCTCAAAGAAAAACCACTCAATTACAAAAGAAGCGGAGTCCAACAAAATTAATTTCATGGAAGTAACTACAGGTGTGACAAAGCTTCGAAGAGTGACTCATTTTACACAGGGGCAATTTTAGAAATAGGAACATTGGCCAAGTCCTTTATTCTGAATAAATATTTTTCTGCTCACTGTTAATTAAGGGATTTTGTATTTTAATAAAGGCTTTCCTCCTCCAACTTTGCTATTTCTTTTGCTTGATTAGGTACTAAATGTATAATCTGGTGTCACCAGTTACTGAGGAAAGGATTGCAGTATTACAAGACCAGTACTACAGGGTTCTAAATTGTAATCCATTTCTGCAGAGAGCCTTCAGATCATTGGCTCTAGGGCTGTGAGTAACAGTTGTAGGATCAAGCTCTCTGACTACGCCACATGAGGAGTTAAGATGGGATATGGTCTTACCTAATTAACTGGTAATTATTAAAACAGTAAGAGAAACTCTGAATTACAGACAAATAGATGCATGCATAGTATTTCAAATTTATCATGCTTATAAAAATTCTTCCTACTGGATTATTAACTAATTAATAATATATTGGATCTAATGTATGTAGTTTTAAAAAAATTTGAAATGTAACTACAAATTCAGTATGGTCAAACCCAGGAAATTTTCCCACAAACTTGTTGTAGAAGATGGAACCCATCAATAAAAGGGAAAATGCTATGGACTATAAAATTACATTGGAATTTAAAAAAAAAAAAGATGTTCCAGAATTAAAACACTGTGGCTATGTCTACACTCACGGCTTCTTGCGCGAGTAATATGCAAATGAGGCTAAGCGTGGAATATCGCCGAGCCTCATTTGCATACCCAATGAGCCACCATTTTTTTCAGAAGAGGCTCTTGCGCAAGAAGGAGCATCTACACTGCCCTTCTTGCAAGAAAAACCCTCTTCTGCAATGCCGTTCTTCCTGAAAAGTAATAGATGTAACGGCATTGCGCAGAGAGGTTTTTCTTGCACAAGAAGGGGCAGTGTAGACACTCCTTCTTGCGCAAGAGCCTCTTCTGAAAAAAATGGTGGTTCATTAGGTATGCAAATGAGGCTCGGCAATATTCCACGCTTAGCCTCATTTGCATATTGCTCGCGCAAGAAGCCGTGAGTGTAGACATAGCCTGTGAGAATGTAATGAGTGGCATGGTATTCATTGCAGCACTGCTCTCTATTGGGTAAAATCAGAATTGCCCAATTATTCATTATCCCTATATTGCTGACATCCATCAAAGATGCTATTGTGCTTTTGGGACCCAATCAAAACCCCGTTGAAGTCAGTGGGAGTCAACGGATGAAGCCTTTTGGAGCAGGAGTATCTGAGATCTTTCCTTGCTGCTGCTGCTGTGAAGTTTAGCATTGTTGTGAGAGTGTAGCGTAGTGTAACCATGGAGTCCTATTGACCTTGGATTTCTTACATGAACACTAGCACGAACTAGATGCCACTAGATAAGATAACCGTACATCCTCCTTTGGTGAGGGCTGTCCCTTTCAAGTCTTGTCCTTGCTGTCCTGTTTTTTTTCCCTCCCAAAAGTGGGCATTTGTCCCATTTGCTCTTGCCAACTGATGGTTTAGGGGTGGGATGGTACAGATGGGGCTGGCAGGGCTCAAGCAAGCAGTGACTAATTTGTGGGGGAGGGGCAGCCAGGGCTTGGAAAAGTGACTTGGGTCTCTCCCGAGCAAAAGAGGGGGCAGCACTTGAGCTAGCCCTATGTGTTGTCCCCTTTTCCCTTTGGGAAATATGGCCATCCTACCACCGGATGGCTTAGGGTTTTAGCTATTCTAAAGGTTAAACCATTTCTTCAAGTTTTATTTAAACAAAATTAGAGTAATCACCTTTCTCAAGAGATATCAGTTTTGAAGACAGCGGTTACATTCTAATCAGAGTGACAGAGCTAATAAAAAGGAACAACCCTAAATTGCATTCTTAAAGGAGGCTTTTCTCCACTTGAAGTGGAATCTAAGGCCTCTTCATTAGAACGAGGCAGAAATGGATCTGGTTTATGGAGAAAGAAACCCAAAACAAAGGATATTGCAATTTGGGTCTCATGTTTATCCATATTTTGGAGAGTGAAGGGATATAGTTAAATGGCACCGTTTCCACACATAACACCACTCTTTCCAGTATTACATTTGTTCCCTCAGAGCTACAGATGGGCATAAAGCAAAACACTGTGACCAAACATCCCATAAAATCAAAATACCCACCCCAAGCCTGGATCAGAATTTTCTAAATAGTCCCCACCTGTGTAATCAGGTGAATTAAAACTCTAGATCATAATTTGTCAGCTCCACTCAGCTACAATCATGGGACATTTGTTTCTCTTAGATCATTTCATTTGTTAGACATCTGTTAAGCTATTGAACAGTAGACCTCTATGCATGCTACCAGGCAAAAGCAAATTCTTTTCTGCCAGTTTTAAAAAACAATGGTTATCTAAAATGTAGAAAGTAAGCACAATTAATTTTCTACTTCAGTAGCTGAGATGCTGCTTAAAAGATGTGGGTGGAAAATAATTTTGTGCCAAAGAGAGAAATGCACAGGGCCAAATTCAGAATTGGCATAAACACGTATAACCGTGCTGACGGAGTGGCACTTACTTAGGAGAATTCTGAGTTTGGCCTCTAATGCAAACATTCCTTGGGCTCAATTTTTGGCCTCAGATTTACAGGCAGAACTGCTGTTGGAATCAGCTGGAGTTCTATTCTTCAGAGAGTGGAATTGGGCCCAGAGCTTGAGAAATTAAACAGGAGATTTTTTTAAGTTAAAATGTAAAAGAAAGAAACAAATAGGAAAAGAGCTGCAAAGTAATCCCTAATATTTAGCAGCTTCAAACCCCACAGACTTCAGTGTTTACACCAGTTCTACCCACATCCACTGCTACAGCAGATCATCAATGCCCTTTACAACAAATGCTTCCCCCCTTCTTTGATGTCCCATTCTTTATTATCCTTGCTAGTTCCAACTTTTCTATATACTTCGTTGAACAAGGTCTTGTGGCTTGGCTATTTGCAGAGGTTCCTGTTGAAACATGGCCCTGGGCCATAATGAGTCAGGGAATTCCTATCCTTTTAATATTTCCTGGTTGGCAAAGTTCCTTTTTGGGAGCAACGAGACTATAAGAGAACTTTGTCTGGATCTCTGTAGGTAGTTTTCATCTTCCAGCAAGTATTTCTTGGTGTTAGGAATCCTTTCTCCCTTAATGGAGATAGTTGTATGGGGAACAGTGTTTTGCATAATCCCTTCCCCCAGTGTGTATGAAGGAAAGAAAGAAGGTGTGATGGCTAGAGAACTTCTCGTACCTGAAAGAGCCCATTTGAGAATTATCTGCTTTTTAAATAAAACAGGACTGATTCTGTGTCACTCTAAAGTGTGTGTGGTCATTAACACCAGTGCAAACTGGGAATAACATGCTACCAGATCAGAATAGTTAGCTTTTCCCCCCCTTGCACGAATCATAGAGCTGGAAGAGACCTCAGCAGGTCATCAAGTCCAGCCTCCTGCACAAGGCAGGACGAATCCCAACTAAATCAACCCAGCCAGGGCTTTGTCAAGCTGAGACTTAAAAACCTCTAGGGATGGAGATTCCACCACCTCCTTAGGTAACCCATTCCAGTGCTTCACCACCCTCCTAGTGAAATAGTTTTTCCTAATATTTAACCTAGACCTCCCCCACTGTAACTTGAGACCATTGCTCCTTGTTCTGCCATCCGTCACTACTGAGAGCAGCCTTTCTCCATCCTTTTTGGAACCTCCCTTCAGGAAGTTGAAGGCTGCTATCCAATCCCCCCTCACTCTTCTCTTCTGCAGACTAAAACAAACCCAAATCCCTTAGTCTCTCCTAATGGTCATGTGCACACAGTGCAAAGCAAAGACAAATCAGGCCTAGTATTCCCTGGTTTGCACCTATTGACTTAGGCTATGCCTACACTACAATGTTCTATCAGAAAAAAGTACGCAAATTGCAATCTGCAATTTGCGTACCTTTTTCCGATAGTTTTTTCAGAACCCACCCCCCTTCAGAAGAGCCCTTCTTCCTCGTGGGAGGAGGAAGACAGAGCTTCCAAAAGAGCGCGTCTGCTCTTCCGCAAAAAAAGGCGGAAGAGCAGATGCGTTCCCTGGACGCGACAGAGTTTTTCCGGCATATCTCCGATATCCTGAAAAAAGCCCATAATGTAGGCATAGCCTCAGTTAAGTACGACTTGATGAAACCGAAATCTAGCTCTGAGAATTTCATTTATTATTAGGTTCTGAGCCTCACTAGTATTCAATGTGGTACAGATATAGAATAATGGTTTACGGTATGTAGGAAGCCAGACAAGATAATCTAATGGTTCCTTCTGAATCTGTGAAAAGAAGACCTGAACCATGCCTGCAGGAGTTAAAAATGTACTTCAGAGGCAGCCAAAACAGTTCATACCAGAGATGAGCTTAGAAATCCAGAGGGAGATGTCGAACCTCTTAGAAACCATCAGCGTGATGCAGCACATCAGAATAATACACTCCGGGACATCACAAAAGAATACTGGACTAGGACCAGCATGTTGGCTCTGGTCTCAGTTCTGACTGTTGAACAGCAAAGCTACCTTGAGTATGTTTCATCTCACTATGCCCCTGTTTCCTCTTCTGTCATGTCCATTTAGATGGCAAGTTCTTTGAGGCAAGGGCTGTTCCTTCCTGTGTGTACAGTACCTTACACAATGGGACCCCCATCTGGTTTGCTACTGCAATGCAAGTAACATAAAATCAAACCTATAAATTAATAGTTATTGACTGAATTTTGTCATGTTTTGAGTCTAGTTCGGTTATTCAGACTACAAAAATGAAGATAACAGTTTTAATCTTAGAGAGAAGGAGGGTGCAGTAATGGCTTTTATTGGACAATCTTCTCTTCATGGAATAGGCAGTCTTTCAAGTTATACAGATATCACCTTGGCTCTCTAATATCCTGGGGCCTGCATGGACGCAACAACAGTGTGAACAATAATTTTCATGTCACGTGAACAGATTGGTAAGCATTGTAAGGTTGGAAATAAAAAGGAAGCTTTGAAGGAGCAGAGGCATTTTGGAAGAGGCAGAGCATGATATGGAAGCTTCAGTTGCCATGGTGTTAGCACACTCTTATTTATGCTTCCTTTCTTTTTATACACCTAGCTCTTGCCTCCTATTATTGATGTTTCTGATTAAGCTTTTACTGGTAACTTCTTACAGTGATCATTCAGCAACATGGAATCAAATCTTATTCACTTTAGGTGTCACTGAAGTGTTTGGCTTAGTGACCAGGGTGACTTTACTCTCAGACTGGTGATTTCTTTCTCTCCTCAGAGACAGGAAAGTATTTTGTACCTTTGAGTGTCACGCAGATACAGTCAATGTATGTTACAGTTTGTGGTGATGTGAATTAGAGCCAGCTATAACTGGATAGATTAGTCTTGTCATTGAAGTGTCTAGCTTAACGGTGGGCAATAACTGGCCTGCAGGCCAGAAGCAATTCTCAAGGATTAGCTCCTGACAGGCTGCTTCCATTTTCTTTACCTGCACCTACACAGGTACAGGCACTTGCAGCTCCCATTGGCTGCAGATTGCTTCAATTACCTATTGGTAAACTTGGTAAATAAAATGGCAGCAGCCCACCAGGGGCTAACCCTGCTGAACCACCACAGTCTTATTACCCACCCCTAGTCTAGGAAATGTGAACTGTTCTTCCAACATGGAGATTTACTTATGTGATTTGGGAAACCTTGCTGTTTCATGGGTGGATATGTGGATCCAATCCAGTATTGGGGAGGAAAGTGTGATCAGAAGCATCTTTCTCTGCTCTGGGTGTAGCCGAACAAATAGCAGGACTGGGTTGGCTGTAGGCAATAGTGTCTAATTCTATAAAAAACTGATCCTCCTTCCCCAGGTTTCAAAGGGAAGGCCAGAAGTCTAAAGCACAGGTTGTCCTCCTACTATGTGAGGAAACTCTAGTAAGGTGAGCTGCAAACCATATTTGTTTTAAGGGTTTCTGTACTGATTTTCAAGCTGTTGTGAGCTGAATTAGATCTGGTTACATTCAGTTGAAAAGCTGTGTTCCATTACTGACCTCTTCAGCCAGCCACAATGTCTTTTGATTTGGACACACAACAGCTGCACTTCAGCCAAGCTTTCATTGCTGACTCCCCTTGCTCTTTTGCTGCAAGCTGGACTTTAGCTATAGCTCCTTGACCTCCCTGCTTCCTGACTGCGTGGAACAGTGCAGAGAGTCTGTACTGCAGTTCAGTTAACTTTTCCTTAGGAGCAAGAGGCAGCTCTAAGGCTGTGCCCAATGGAGATGGGAGTTGGAATGCAAAATGTTGGGTACTTGGCTGCAGCAAAATGGTGAATTCATTCGCAAAATGCTTAGTTCTGCGGCATCTTGATAAAATGCCTGATAGTGCAACTTTGGAAATATTGACTCCTTGGGGTCCTGATTGGGATGACTAGTAGTGGCGTCCTGTTTAAAAATCATGGGTCATGCTCCAAAAATCATTAGTTTGGCTTACAAAATACCAGGCTTCTTTTTAAAATAATACTTTGTGGTTGATTTTTCTTTGCCTTCTCATTTTTGGGCCTTTAGGTTTCAGTTGGGTCATATTCTCAAGCTTTGGTTTGCAACTGAGAGTAAAACATTTTTATTTTAAGAAAAATACTTTTATCAGTTAGCCTCTAGGGATTTAAGCAAAACATTAAATATTGCAAAAATCATGGTGAAATTATTATAATTGGCTGTACAGAAATGGGGAAGTTAATTCCTCTTCCAGCTGTTTTTAAGGCTTTCTGTGTACTTAGGCAGGCACCTCAGCATCCGTTTACATTTGTTTCATGGTCTCAAGGCTCTCTCTCTCCAACCATAAGGGGTAGATACTATTTTTAATGAAACTTGAAATTCTAGAGACTAGCTAGGATAAAGTCTGTGGTAAACGACTGCAGCCAGTCTAGGGTATAAGCATGTTAATAGCATAGTACTAACTTTAGGACTTGGCTAAAGCATCCCTGTCTTAGTTTATTTTATATTCTTGTTGAAGGAAGCTGATTTGAATTTAAGTTTCTGGTCATCTTTATCCATCATACAGAAGGAATAAAGGGCATCAGCAAAACACAACAAAAACACTTTGCGCATCAACTTGCAAAAATATTTGTGTGTGTGGGGGGGGCGGGGGTTATATATGTATGATTAAAGTAGTCACCTTTCTCCAGTAGCATTTGATGGCTCTTTAGATGTATGGCCATTGAGTCAGACACCTCAGTTAAGTGTCTAAGGCAATGTTTTTGTGCAAAAACTCACGGAGCGTCCACACTACAAGCGCGTTTTTGCGCAAGAAAAAATACAGTAGATTGTCAGAAGACAGGGTTTTTTGCACAAGAGTTATTCCTCTTTCTATGAGGAATAAGCCTTTTTGCGCACAAGCTCTTGTGCAAAAAGGCATGTGTGGACAGACAAAAGGGGTTTCTTGTGCAAGAAACCCCTACTGGAAAAAGCACAGGTGCTTCTATGGCCATTATGTGAATGGCCATGTGAGCTTTCTTGTGCTAGAGCGTCCATGGCAGCGTGGACGCTCTCTTGCACAAAAGCACATGGCAGCGTGGATGCGCTCTTGTGCAAGAACTTTTGGCCGAAGATCTCTTCCTCAAAAGTTCTTGCACAAGAAGCCTGCAGTGTAGACATAGCCTAATGGTTTTTAGTAGCTAGAGACTGGCTTAAGCCCTGAAGCAAAGTGGCTACAATTGCATCCTGTTAAACAGAGTACTGTAAAATTCAAGATAGGAAAATATGAAATCCTTTTCTGGAAATTTCCTTAGCGTATTTTGTATTGATTGCTGAAACACTATTCCTTAGATCAATAAAGCATTAAAGGTACTCAATGCTCTTAATGAGTTCCAAAGGAACTGTTACTTTGGATTGTGATTACTAGTGCCATGTGACTCAGTCTTACCAGTATTTTATTACTAATCATGTAGACATTTGGAGGTGAAGAAAAGATTGTTGGTGCATACCACCACTAGCCATGGGTGCAAGCACAATCATTTCCTTTATAGAAAATGTTAAAGGTTTAGAAAACTCCAAATTAAGATGAAAATTAATCCCCTTTCTCTGTTAAGGAGTTTGAGAGAAGTGCATGGTTTTCACTATTCAGTTTCACTTATTACTTGTTCTACATAACAGCTATAAAAAAGCAGCATGCTAGGATAGATCTGCCAGGTGAATAAGGCAAATGTATATTTTTTGGCAGATTCCAAGAAAGGCATATCTGCAAGGTAAACAAACTTGTGCTCTTTATTGCAGAATCTTGAGATGCCAAAATTGGGGTAAATTGTTTTGGGGCCAAAAAGGGACTTTCATAAGAAATACATTCTTGTCTGAGATATGAAAGATGCCTTTTAAAAAAGGTGTGTGTTAATCCTTGTTGGAAGGGTCTCCTACATGCTGAGGAGTGAGAATTGTAAGGAAGTTTAAAACACATATGAACTTCTGTACCTTTTTATGGTCTAACTCTGGGCTAACTTTTGATTAACCGTAATGAAACCATGCCAGGGAATAAGGCTCCTGCTCCTGCCTCTCTGCACAGAAGAGTTATGCTACCCACATCTTGTTTGCAGGACATCACTCCATTGAAGCCTCTATGGTCCCACCGTAAACAAGGGGTGGATGAACCTAGATACTTCCGTCATGCTCCGGTCACTGGAAAGGGCTGGACATCAGGGTACTAGAGCACGGAGCGGTGTCCTTTCAGGGACTTCAGTAAAACCACTAATGTCAAGTGGGTCCCCACTGCAGAGGGCATTAAGTTTTGTACGTGGGGCTTGCCTAAGGGTACAATCTAGCCTTATGTTGATTGGAAAGCATTTTTATATCTTAACAAAAACAGTTATGGTCCATCCATCTGACAATTCTACCATACATTCTACGGTCCTGGCACTTCTCAGTCATTAGTTGTTTCTGTGTGAGCTTTGCCTACAGCAAGTTGGAAGCACCATTTGAGAAAAGCTTTCTTCTGACTTGTCTTTGATGGAATACTCTAGGTCAGGTATCTTTGCTTTCCTGCTGCTTCTTTCTCATTGGAGAATAGAAGTTAGGGTTCATTGTGCTGCCCTTAGTGGAGATCTCAGTAACAATTCAAGATACTTTTTGACTCCAAGAAAGCAATCTGTGTTGGAAATAGAGCTATGTGAACAGCAGAAAAGAGCTGCACAAATTTTTGCTAAATAAAAACTGTTTTTCAGATACATTTTTTGAGTGGATCTAATTAGCAAATGGATATACATTTAAAATATTATCATATCATCCTGAAGCCTAGTTATTGTTACTTTTCTTGTTTTCTTATGGTATTCTGCAGCAAATGTAGTTGAGTTCTGGACCTCCAATGTGCATTTTGCACGGATATGAACCGGATCAAAAGTTCTTTGCTAACATACTCATTTGCATATGGAATTAAGCAACATTTAGGTACAATCTCTGGTTTTCATACAATATTATTTCTTCTGCTGAATATAATACATTACCATTTACATAGCTATCCTTGCCCCTTTTCTTAGACTAGTTTACAGGTCATCCCCACTGTATGTCACCCCGGTATACATTGGTTCCGCACTAATGTCATTGATGAATTTAGGAACTGTTTCATTATAAATCCTCCCATTCCCCGATCTTACGTCGCTCAAAAAAAGTTGAAAAATTTGCTCAAACGAAAGTCAGTCGCTTGAACACAAATCAAAGAAATGTCCCTCTTTACGTTGTTTTGCTATATATCCACTTTTTTTGGAACATATCTTGGACATATAATGGGGATGGCCAGTACTGCCTTTCTGTAGGAGTTTACCTAAGCTGTTTACCTGGAGCATTAGACTAAACATCGTTTTCCCCTTCTTGTGTCTCCATAGTCTGTTTGATTCCATGATTATTTCTTCCAGATGCTAGATCATGCTATGCAATATGTACAGGTTTTTTTAAAATGCATATTAGGGTTTGTAATCTGCATGCAGAGCCATCATTTAGAGCATGGACTCTCTCATGGCCACAGCAGCGGATTATGTTCTTATCAAATATACATTCTTAGCTTGAACTGTTAAATCACTGTGCTGGTAACACAGAGAAAGATTGGCTAGAGAGACAGTGTCAAGAAAATGAACTGTATCAAGCCATGATTGCCAATTAATTATTTGTAAAGAGTGAAGAGGTAAAATGAAGCTTTCTTTGAGTGTTTCTACCATCCTTCCTCCAGACTGCCTGATCTTTGGTTTTAAAAACTTACATGGTTATAAATCCAAGTTAGGGGAGAGACATGCAAAACACCAGCTCTCCATGTTGTGCCTCCTGTAGCTCCACATACAATCTGATATTGGCCGGTGCTACACTTTCCCTTCTTCACAGCAGGCCAGCTTTGCAAGCTGGTGCTTGGGGAGCAGGGCCATGGCTCTGCTTCTTCCCGCTCTCTGGGGCCCGCGCTTCGTGGGTCACGTGGCAGGAGAAGAGATGGTAATTGTCTATGGCCAAGGCCGCCTGCTCTATGCACATATCTGATGTGAGAATCAAGAACAAATCTGGCCATATGATGTCTCACTCTTTCACTGTATCTTTGTCTTACATTTGTATTAAATATATTAATTCACATGTAAGGGTGTTTCTTCAGAGGGATAAGGAAGGCCAATTTCAGATGAAGTCAGTGAGAGCTGCAGGTGCCCAGTACCTCTCGGAATCAGGCCCCATTTGTCCTGAGCCACAGTGCGGGATTGGGCTCCATATAATTGTAACTGGAAATCGGATCTAACATTTGAAGATCGATCGGTCAAAATACCCCAGAATACTAATAATGAGGAAGCAGGTAACAAAAATATGATCAGCTGGGAGGGGTTTAAGTTGCAAAATGGAGACAGTGAACCTGATGTAAAAAGAGAGGTTTGCTGGGAAAGGGAAACTGGTGTGGGGGAGGGAGGAGGAAGAGGCACCTTCTCCCTCTCACCCCCCGAATGTAAAAACGGAGACTCTTTACAGCAAAGGGTAGGTGGAACATTTGTACCTCTTTCACTCTCTCACTGTTCTCATCTAGTCTCATCCTACTTCAGTCCAGCTCTTAGCCTGCTCAACCCATTCTCCCCTCTTGGCTCAAACGAAGGTTGCCAGGTGTCCGGTATTGACCCAGGCAGTTCGGTATTTTTGCCTCCTGTTGGTAAAAAAATTCAGAAAATACCAGACACCTTAAATGTCTGCTATTTTCTGATTTTTTTTTTTTCCCGGGCAGGAGGCGAAAATCCCAGGCTGTCCGGCTCAATACGGAGGCAGCCTGGCAACTCCTTACTGGGTTCTGCAGGGTTCTGCTGTCCAGCCCAGCGCAGAGAGGCAAGATGGCGGGCGGCCACTGGCAGCCTGTTAGGACCAAAAAGCCTCATCATGCGTTTCTTTTTTCTTCTTCTTCTTCTTCTTCTTCTTAGCACTCGGGGTCCCTTTTTTTGTTTTTTGTTTTTGTTTTTTTGTTTTGTTTGGTATTTTTTCTGAAACCATCTCAAACTCCCCAAGTTTTCTCCCCCCAATTTCAATCAACAGTTGCCCAGAGACATTTTTCTAATACACTTTCCCTTTGCCCCAGGCTGAGAACCCCCTTATTTTCTTACCTCACGTCTCCTTAGTTCAGATTTGCCCCTCAGACCTGTGCACACTCCCATTCCACACTCCTTGCCTTTGACCACCGATAGATATACCTAGCCATCCAAACTCAGAAAACCCAATCTCAGGCTTCAGGAACCTCTGTTCCTGACAAACCTGACTGAATGAAGTTTTAAGTAGTTCAGGAGTTCAATGGATTAAAAATGCAAATGTGTATGTGTATGTGTTATTGTGGGTTTGTATGCAGCATCTCGGGTGGGGATGACTAATGTCAACTCTGGAAATGTTTGGTGCTTTAGAGCAGTGTTTCTTAACCAGTGGTACGAATACCCTAAGGGTACTTGAGAGAAGTCTGGGGGTACATCAATACAACTGAAATTTGGAGAAAACTTAATTTTTGTTTTAAGTTTTACAGCACTTTATTATTTTTGTACTTTTTATCAAAAATTTCATCACCTGGCTGTGATTCAGTTGTTTAAACAAATGTGTTGTAATGGTAGAAAAAAATGTTGTGTGACTGAAAACTGTAGTTACTGGGGGGTACTTATACATTTAAAAAAAAAAGGGGGGTAACTTTTTTTTTTTTTTTTTTTGAAAAAGGGGTACTTTATTAAAAAAAAAAAAATTGAGAAACACTGCTTTAAAAGACTCTTAAACAATAGGCCAGACAAGGAGGAACATTTGGGATAAACAAAGTAGAATGGGTTTCCTGGGAAATACTTGGGAAGAGATTAATGCAAATTTCTGTTTCTGGTCCCAATGTTTTGAGACGACACCCTGAGGAGAAGTGTCTATGAATTACCTATTTACAATATCCAAGGCCCAAAAACTGAATAGCAGTATGACTCAGGTTTGTGAGTGTGCTTGTTCTGAGCCACGGTGGTTATGATCAGAGGGGGAAAAAATCCCTTGATGGAGTTAGAAGGACACTTGCTGTCCAGAGCCTTTGTTTGCATTGGCATGATCTCTGTTAAGCTTATCACTGGGTAGGTTCTTTTTTGGTTTTTGTTTTTAATATATTTTCTTTGTAATGCTTTGACTTTTAAGAATAAGTGTACGTGCTTAAAGAGCTATGTGGCATTTCAGCTGTGGGCACTTACACAGTGTATAGCCTCTGAAGAGAAGGCAAAGCAGGCCTGCTCAGGGAATCTGACTGTCTGGAAAAGTCCTGTTGTAGCTGAGGAACTGTGGCAACAAGTTGTACTGTATCTTGCACTATATCAGTCACCCTAAGCAGATGTGGCATGGCTGGTGGGACTTATACCCATTAGTCACTTTTTGAATAGTACCTCAGTAATGCAAGATGCACTTTACATGATTTGGGGGAGGAGGGTTGTTTTTTTGGTTTTTTTGTTTTTATTCTGGCAGTGTGTGTGGTGTGATACAATTTGCCACATCCAAGGTTTTCCAACCAATAAAATAATTCTGAAATTTATTCGTGTTAAACATGTGACATTGCATTTCTCATTTGTTCTTTTTAGACAGTAGTCTTATAAAGTGTAAAGAAAAAATTTCTTTGCTCCATTGTCAGCTGTTACAGTTTAGTATATTTTACATTTCATCAGATTTCTAAATAGTCACAAAAAGCATGTTTCATTGAAAATATGGTTTCACTGGAAATGTCAGCTGTTCAGACAAAGATCCTATTTTACAATGTGAGAGAATGGACTAGACTTTAACCTCAGTCACCCCCATTGTGAATTCAGATTAACTCCGCCATAGGCATCTGGATCTACAAAAATGTAAGTGAGATCAGGTGCAATGACTTTCAGCTCCAAAGGCCTTAAGGATAGCAGGGGTGTTCTTAAATTATTGTACCATAATTTTCAAGAGATGTGGGCTAAAGCCTTCCTGGGGAGTTTTAGATTATTTTTCCCCCACACATTTTCTGGGAAAGCATTTTAACATATGTTTCTCTGGGTCTTTTCAGTTGACTAAATTACATATATTTCTTCCATTAATCATAATCCAAGGTTTCGTATAGATAAATTGGTCTCCTCTACCCCAGGACAAGTTGATGGGCCATAAAATAGATTTTGCAGTATTATCACTATGGTTATACGATTTACATCAAGGTCCCCACTGAGACCTAAAACCCATAATCACTGACAACAGAGGTGCCTTTACAAAAGATATTGGGATTTAATCTGTTACATTGTTAGTGAGTAGCAGTGCCTTCCTCAGAAGGAATATGATCTTGATTTGTATACAACTATTTTAAATTCTGTAACTTTACCAGAAATCAAGAAATCAAGCTCTTAATGTTTCTAAAAGCAAAAAAACAAAAACAACCCCTGAAAGTACAAAAGAATAATAGGATGATATTTCTGCAGAATAGCATTGCAATGTTTCAACTGGCCCGCAGCTTTACATCTCTTAATCTGTGTATAAAGATTTTTATGCTCAGATACTCATAACCCTGATGGCTGGGTTATTATGAGAGTTTATTCTTAGGCTGAACACAGAGTCCCAGCTTCAGTAGGCTTCAGGAGCGAACCTGCTCCCATTGAAATCAATGGCAAAATTTCCATTCCACTTAATTGGAAGTAGGATTAGCCCACAACGGAGGGCTTGATTGTGGTGATACCTATAGCCCTGCAAATCTGCAGATGTCTGCTTTGTACCTATATCTTCAGATGTAAATGTGAATATCCATGGCTAGTTTTTTGTGGATATGGATGCAGATGCAAAATTTGTGTCTAGAATCCTGGAAATTTGCAGGTATCTGCTTAAAACTGGGTATCCACATCTGTGAATAATTTTTGTAGATATGGATACCAATTTTGCATCTGTGCAGGGCTCTACTGGTACCTACTACAGAACATAGGCCTCAATTCAGCAGGGAACTTAAATGTTTTCCTAATCTTCTACATATCCTGAATAGTTCCATTGCTTTCAAGGAAACCGTGCAAATGCAAAGTTGTGCAGCTGCTTAATTATCTGGCTGAACTGTGGACATAGCCCTGATTGTTGTGAGTAGTCCATTTATCCAATTTTGGGTCCAATTTCGCAGTTGTCAGGATTAAGTAACAGTGATTGAATTCAATAAAGTCTGGATGTGCGTAGGTGCACTACAAGATTAGGCTATACAGGCAGGAGAATAAGTATCACCTTGAAATTGACGCTATTTAGCAGCAGGTTTAATGTCAGCTCCCACATGCATGAAGCCCTTTCATTTTCTACTGTGATCATGTTAAATCTTAAAAGCAGAATCATTACCTGAGGGGGGGGAGGGGATCTTGAGGAGCTGACAATTCATCCTTTTAACTTGGAACTTTTCACAAGATTCTTTTCATCAGAGTGGGCAGAATTCTACTTTGTGTCTTAGTCAAATTCCTATTTATTTAAATTCTACCTCCTGCTTACATTTTTCCTCTTTTCAACTCTATATGGTGTCTCTTGCTACCAAACTGAAACTATTCAGCATTGCTATGCAATGTAATATAATCACCATGTTCCATGATACAGGTGTACGAAAAGATTCCTGTATGTATTATTAGAGATGGTTTTTAAAAACCCAGGAAAATGAAAGGGGGGAGAAATCTATTTTCTTTTTGTTGTTGAAATTACAATGAAAACTTTAAATTTTAAAATTTGATAAACTTCATTCAGCTCTATATAGTTGATTTGCAGAGTGCACCAGGACTCATAAAGAAGAATAATGGGTCTTATCTAATTGTAGGCTGGTATGACATTGCTCTTAGAATTTGTAAGTATTTCACACTTTGGCTCTTAGACATCTGTTGCAGACAGAAGTGTCCTTATCAATGTGAGTTATGGGGGATGAGTAGAGCTGCTGGGGGGGAAAGTCAAAATTTTGATAAAGAATGTAGAGATTAGCTTGCAAAAAAAATCCATTTTCTGATTAGCCGTGGAAATGTAATAGAACTTGGTGAAAATGGTCTTCCTGTCTCACAAAAGTCTAAGCCAAGGTTTTAAAGGTGTTCTCTTCCCAACTTGAGACAAATCAACTTTATTTTTGCAAACCAAAAATCCAAAATGAAAATCCCAATGGAGTTCATTAAAATACTTTGTTTTGATTAAAAAGGTTGCAATTACAAAAATATTTTGAAATTAAACTTAAGTTTACTTAAGTATTTAAACAAAAATTTGCTTAACCCAATTTAAAAAAAAAGGAAAAACAGGATGTTTCAGCAACTTCAAAACTGTTTCAAAAATTTTTTTGAAATGGGAAATTAATCAAAACCAACCCTTTTCCCCAAAACCGTTTCAACAAATTATATTTACGTCACCCCTAAACAGTGCTTCTCAACTGACACACTGAAATATATTTTAATAAGATTGAATCATAAAGAGAGATTGTGGGGTATTTTTACATGTAGCACAAGAAAATCCTGATCTGAGATTGCACCAGGACAGTCTTCTGTTAAGTCAGTACCCAGAGCTAAACTCCAGAAAAATATTATGCATTCAGATTACATGTGTAACTGAGCACATTTATTTATTATGCAGTACAGGGAAACTTGTACTCTTTTGACTCATTAGATTCATTTTAAGAGATGAGCCAATCTTTACCTTCAGCTGCATTATTGGCTGCTAGAGTTCCAAATATTTGATTAACATCATTCAGAAATGCCTGTAAAAATACATCCAATAGACTGATATTCCGGGGATGCTCTCTGTTTAGGCAACTCATTAGGCAATGCTGGGCCTCAGGGGTGCTCAACCTCCACCCCATCCTATGACTTATCCCAATCTCTCACTCACTTCTCCTCCAGTGCCTCTTGCATGCTGTGGAACAGCTGCTAGAGGCATTAGGAGGGATGGGGAGGAGTTGATTAATGGGGCCACCAGTGAACAGGAGGCATTGAGAGGGAAGAGCAGCTCTGGCTGATAAGCACCCACTAATTTTTGTCTGGATCCCCTAGCCCTGGAGCACCCACTGAACCAGCAGCTATGCGTAGACAGATACAAAGGAAGAGAGTTTTCTACAGCATGAATTGTAAGGACAGATTGAATTTCTGTGGGCGTTAGGTGCCTAACTCTTCTGTGCCCATGAAAATCTCCCAAGAGAGGTTAAATAACTTGACCTCATTTGTAGGGCAGATAATTTTGCAAGTAGTTTGCAGACATGGATATAGAACCCAGGAATCATATTAACTCCCAGGCTTCTGTTCCGACGAGAGTGATGTGAGAATTACTGAAAGCAAAACAAACCCTAATTAAAAACACTTCATTAGTCCAATGACCCATCAAGATTGACCTGCAATAAAATAAACAAAATGTTATCTTTGAAGGAAATTAAAAACTATAATTGAGCGCTTGGCTTATTGCAAGCAATGGGAAATGATTTATAATGTGTCAGTAGAGCATTGTTATATGAAGAAAGATTAACATTCTTATTTCAGACTCTACCGTATTTATAATTCCGAATGGTCTTGTTAAATGCAAATGTTCTTTTTTAAGTACTGAGCTCTGTCTTAATTAGATAAAATAATCCTTCACTGCTTGGGTAGCTCAGTAAATTAGTCACTGGCCTAACATCCGCTGGAGCGTGCTTATGCATTGTTTAATTCATGCGGATTGCTAAAAGTGAGAGAAAGGGAAAAGAAGCTGTTATTTTCGAGATGTGCTGTGAGAGACACAAATTTCCTTTCATGGACCTGATCTATAGCATGTTGATCTCAGTGGACAGACTTCTGCTAATTTCAATGGAGTTTGGATCAGGCTCTGTGTGATGTGCTGTCTACTGAGCCTCTCACTTACACTGGTATAAAGCTGAGTAACTTTGCCTTAAGTGGGAGTTATGTTAATGCATAATTGGTATAGGAGAGTCCAACCCATTGATACTGAACTGACACCGGTAACTGTTGAATAGAGCTACAAAGGGCAAGATTGTGAACTGTTACTTGCAGTGGTTAGGAGTCAGTCTCATTTATTCAGTGGGAATACTTTGTGCAAGTCAAAGCTCATTATTGCAAGCAAATGGTTCATAATTTAGCCCAGAAAATGAGATCGGAATGCCTATACAGTGGGGTGTGTATCCCACACTACCTCAAAGTGTTCATGGAGGCTGAGTGGCTAGTTAACATACTAGGGGCTGCTGGAGAATGAGCCATTCTTAACTGAGAAATAAACCTAGAGGGGAGAGAACAGAGGAGATTGAGAGTGAGAGGTGGCTGTAAGCTGAGTCTGCAGATGTGCTCAGGGACTAGAGAGAGCAGAGACACCAAGAGAAACAAAGGGAAGAGTTGGCCCAGGATTCTCCCTTGAATAAAGAAATCTGACAGGAGTCCAGGAGAGAGTTAAAATAGCTACTGGGAGCAGAGCTGGTGCTAGTGGTAATACTTGATAAAGGGCAGGATCTGAATTACATCTAGAAGCTGTTCAAGGAGGTACACCTTGAGGTGTAAAAGACCAAGCCTGGGGTGGGGAGAAGTTGATTTGAGTTTGTGCCCTTGGGTTGGGTTTGTTAATGGATTCCTGAGAGAAGGATGAACCTAGAGAGGATGTGGGGTGCAGATGGCTTGAGAGACTCTGAGCAGGAAGAAACCCAGGAAAGCATAGGCGAGGAATTGGATGAAGTTAATTCTACCAGCCACTGGTATGGTGGCATGAGCCCAAAGAAAGGGGCAAGAATGACTGAGAACTCTAAAAAAAGGGAACAAATCCTATGGGGCCCAGAGTTAAAGACCTGATGTAAGATGTTGGATGTTTTGTCACTCTGGAAATGGTGGACTTAAATCATGAGCTGGCTAGAGGGCTGAGTCATGGGAATGGGCAGGCTGTCTATTGGCAGGGGGTGCCAGAGAGCGCCACTACACCATGTTCAGTTACGAGGAGGTGCTGTAGTAATGAGTCCTTCCTCCCCTCTTAACATCCTAGTACGCTGTATTTTAATAAGTAGATAAGTTGCCAAACACTTTTGCTTTTATAAGGCTTTGTTTTCAAATGCGTATAGCTTTGTCAGCTTACATACTTCAGGCTGAAATTTTCCATGCCATGATTCTGACTCAGTCTGACCTTAAAAATCAGCAGAAGTGGTTCAGCTGTTTCTAAAAATATGATTGGGAACAAATGTTTTGCCCAAATTTAAATCAAATCTTTTGTTTTGCTTGGTCAATGAGCTTTAGCATCTCTACACTTTGAAGCAGCCACTTGAAAATTTGCAAGGACACCAGTCACCCTGATGGCCTTTTGAGATGCCAGTGAAAACTTGGTCCAGTTTGACCATATTATAAAGCTCAGGGGAAAAATTTAATCGAATCTTAATTCACCCTCCCCTTGTGTGTATGTATTTTAATACAGGCTTTTAGTTATGTTATGAAACACTACAGGATCTGTGTCTCATTCTTTATATTGGATAGATGGTGCCCTGTGAGATGATTTGTGATTGTGTAGAAAATGAGGCTGTTGTCCACAGGATCTCTGCTTTGTTTGTTATAGAAGTGGGAAGGTGTATAGCGGTACTATTGAATGAGGTGGGGGCTTTCAAGAAGAGAAAGGATGGTTTCATGGTCAGGGCAATTGAATGCTGTCCTGGAAAACTGCATTTTATCCCTGCTTCTGTCATGGATATGCTGGGCAAGTCATGTAACTTAAGTCTCCTCCCAGAAAAGGAGTAATAAAGTCCTCTCAGCCTTGATTTCCAGGAGTGCTGCAATTGAGTCAGTGGAAGGTCTATGGTGAATATGTAAAGTGTGAAGCACTCAAAAATTGAACTTCAGCCTTCTTAAATTGGGCACCCATAGTTGACTCTATTGATAATTAAACATGTTTTTGCCTCAATTACCTATTGGTAAACTTGGGATAATATCACCTCACCTATGGGCATGTTGTAAAGGTAAACTCACTAATGTTTATAAAGAGCTAAGATACTGTGATGCAAGCATTGAAAAACCCATCAGGTAATTAATAATTTTGGATTCAGTGTAATGTTGGGATATCATGAAGTAATTAGTGCACACTCCCATGCACTGAATGATGAGGATAAAATGAAGTATTGAATACCTACCCTTTCATCGAGTACTACCTCTTCTGTGCCCTGAATTGGGCAGAGGCCTTGTGTGTGAAATATGTGATAATGTAACTAAAAATTCCATCATAATGTATAAGCAAAAGCGGGCTGAATTAAGGTGGCAGAAGAAGCCTTAATTCTAGCACTTCCTAATTTTTGAGTGCTTGACTTTCCAACTTCAACATTCTTTTAAACGGCACAGTAAAGTGCATTGGGAGTAAAGAATACAAGGAATTATTGCATTATTTTAGTTGTGTGCACTTTAACGAGCCTATATAGTTTCTTCTCCAATTAGGAGTAGAAACGACTGAAATTCCCTGAAAGGGACGGGTCTCAGACTAGATCTAGGAAGTACCTGGAATCATACCAAATTTTCAGTCCAATTAAGTAGCACAAGGGGTTTGGATAAGCATTTGAACTTTGGGCTGCTTATCCAAACTTTTGGACGAGCATCCACCAATTAATTATTAGCTTTAAATCCCAGCTATCCAAATTGACGCTTTTTCCTACAGTGAAATGAAGCAACACCAACAACTGTATTGTCACTGAGTACCATTTACATTATATTGCCCCTGTTCACACATCATACTCTTCATCTGTGGGTAAACAAAAGGCTTCCAGTCATGTTCTTCATCCCTTTATTCTTACCCAACACTAAAACCCTCAATTACATGTTAAAAGAAAATGTAACTCTCTTTTAGAGGGCATGCAAAGCCATGTAATTAGTTGATAATGACTACATAACTATATAGTAACTGCTCAACCTGTACATCACATGATAATTATTCAGCTCTTGGAATCTAATGTGGTGATTTACCACGTGTGCTTCAGGTTCTTTGGGGTTTCAAGGTAATGTAATAGTCTCCCTAAGTAGCAATCTAACAATATGGCTTGTATTGTTGTTTCTGGAGATGCTTTCCCTGCTGTGCTACGTACTTTACAAACATATAAGAAAAATACAGCAATACTGGCAATTTGCAAACAATTACCCTCTTTTCTTTGAAATGTTCGTTTTAAACTACTGGTACTAAACCCATGAAACATACTGTAGGAGGCAGTATAAAAAGCATAGCAACTCCTTTTTGTTTTGTGAGCTGCTTGCTGTTAAAAATTACACTTGCAAGATACTAGGGATGTAATAGTGTGGTCAATTTAACAGATTAACCAATAAGCAAAAGGTTAGCGTTATAGACTACATGCATTTCTTTCTCCCCAACCCCCTGCCAGTAAATTTTTAGCAGGCTGGCCAGCAGCCCGACTCAGTCCTGGCTTACACTGGGTCCAGGACCTACCCCTGCTACGGCTGTGCATTTACAGTGTATTAGGAGCCGGGCAGGCAGGCAGCCTGGCTCAGTTCCGGCTTGCACCGGGTCAGGGAGCTCAAACTCACCTCCCCAGACGGGCTGCTGTCACCCTGCACTGCTGCCTCTTTATCAGAAGCAGCAGCACAGGACGACAGGCAGCTGGTCTAAGAGGGGAGCTGGTTTTTAAACTGGCTCCCTTCATGAACCAGCTCCCACCTGGCACCCCACAGAGGCAGCAGCGCAGAGTGGCAGGGGGCTCCTTGAGAGTGAGGCCAGAGTGCCCTGGCTGCCGGTACCACTCCCGGGGACTACAGAATACTCAACTAACCAATAAGAATTCATGAGATTACTCAACTACTCAATCAACTGATATTTAACATCCCTACAAACTACAGCCATGTTCATAAAAATGTCCTTGCTTGTCTTTAATTGTTAGGAGTATTAACTTTGAACATACATTTTGCTCCTAAAATATGTTCCCTCATTTATATCCTTCTGTGCTTCACTTAGCTTTATATTTAATCCCATTCATTGTGGGTTTCCGTTTCATTGTTTTTTATTTGTTTGTTTGTACTTACATCCCAGCACAAGGCTTTCGTGTTTGGGTTTCCCAGAGGGTGACCAGATAGAAAGTGTGAAAAATCAGGACAAGGAGTAGGAGGTAATAGGCAACTATATATGAGAGAGCCCCAAATATCAGTACTGTCCCTATAAAATTGGGACATCTGGTCACCCTAATTTCCCATGGCAAAGAGAAATGTTTAGAAACAAATTTATGAAGAATTTATAGCTCTGCTCAGAGCAGGTTTTAAAAACTTTCCCCCTTCCATTCTTAGCTTCACTTTTTATTACTGCTGGTTTTTGTTTTTTTAAATAAATTTCTACCTGAGACTTGAACTAATTGACCCTATCCCATTCAACACTGCATGTAATGCTGATGGGCCAGGTGTCACTGCATTCCAAGGCTGAAGGTGTCAGCTGAGTGCTGACAAATTTAGTAGTGGAGATGAGACTTGCTCCAACTGTATGTTAGTATCATGCAAGATAGGTGTGAGAATTGTAAGGATGTGTTTAGATGAAAGTAGTATAATGTCCCGACCATCAATCAAACACTGGCCTTATCCCCTGACCACTCAGGCCCTTCTCACCTGTCACCCCCAAGGGTGGGACTTCCGGTATTATTTCTGATATCCCTTAAAATTTTTATAGTCAGTAGTATAAATTGCTGTATGCATTAATCTTACTTGCTATGTGCTATGCTATAAGGTGATGTGAAATTAGTTTTGTAATTGGTGGAGAACACCCAGAAGATAGGCTTTATATTTTTTAAAATTCATTGATATAGTGTCCCACCCCCAATTGTCATACTTGGCTAAAGAACATACATAAAGAGGATTAGCAGCATCAACCTTGTCGTTGCTTACTGGAAGACACACACAGCATTTTTTTTTCTAATTAAATGTACTACCTTTAAGAAAAGTCAGATACAATCTCTGAAGACTGAATTCCTCTGATATCTGCAGTGAAGATACTGCTTGGGTAGCGTGAATGCAAGCCTCCCCCCTTGAATCCTGACCTGTAGGGCATTTTCTAGGGGCAAAATGGTATTTGAGTTTCAATGTCAGTCTCTTCAAATAGCTTCCGTTGCTATAGACTGATGGCAGACTTTGCACAGCTAAGGACTAGATTTTGCGATCAATTCTATGTGGGCAGATCCCTGTACCTATGTGGAACCCTAATAATTTCCACATGGGTCTTTCCTTGTGAATCTGATTGCAGATTATCTTTCCATTTCCTGTAGTTTGACCCCATGTGCCTTGTTAATACTTTTCAGATGTTCTTTTGTGCATGCAATTTCATATAGGTTTTCCCCTGACTGCACATCTTTAAAAAAAAAAAATGTGCTGAGAGGTATTGGCAGACAAATAATAATGTTGATTAACTTTTAAAAAGAGCATTCTAATGCTTTCTTTATATATACATTTGTGATGCATAGCTCAAATAGTGCACATGAGAAACTTCAAATGTGGTTTAACCAAGAATTCTTGCAGAAAATCCTAGTGTTCTTTTTTTATTTTTCTTCTATAAGAATAGGTGTAAAATTTTGAATGTTTTTCATTAAGGAGTTTTAAACATTTAAACATTGAGCTTAATTTTGATCTTACTCCTACAGCAGCAGTTCCCAGGCTGCGAACCGCTCGCTGCCAGGCCACAGCAGCTGCCGGAGCTGAAGCTGGCTTTTCATGGCGGCTCTGCTGTCACACAGCAGCTGGCTTCAGGTCTGGCAGTTGTGGTGGCTGATTTTGCTGGCTGATGGTGCTGGGGCTCGGTGGCGGTGGCAGGAGGAGGCAGAGCAGGAGGTGCCTCCTTCCCTCCTCCCCTCCCTCCCCCCAGGTAAGATGGTGGCTCGGGCGGGACTCCACTGCCCCCCCACTTCTATGCACTTAGAAACAGAGGGGGCATGTTGCCAATGGCCGCTCCCCCTGTACGTGTGGCAGTAAGGGCCATGCTCCCTAGAAGTGGCAGCCTCACTCTGGGGAGTGCAGGGGTGGGTCAAAGGGGTGTTGGGTGAGGGCGTGGTGGGGTCATGAGGCAAGAGCGTATTGGCATGGGCTGTAGGGGTCAGAGGTTAATGGCTCAAAGGGCACGGGCCTAGGGATGGAGGTCAAAGGCTTTTAGGCACTGGGGAGCAAGGGGCTGGGTTGGGGCTCAGGATTAAGAGGGGAGGGCTGGACCTCAGGGAGGGCAGGGGTTAGAGGTCAAAGAGGTTCAGGGGGGTGGGTGGCAGTGGGTTAGTTGCTATGGAGCCAGGTGCGGTGCAACTTGTGCTTCTATTTCCGGGGGCAGCAGATCTGAGGGTGTCTGGACAGGGTCGCAGGGCCTCAGAGCTTTAAATTAAATTAAATTAATGGAAATTGCCTATCTCCTAGAACTGGAAGGGACCTTGAAAGGTCATTGAGTCCAGTCCGCTGCCTTCACAGCAGGACTAAGTACCATCCCTGACAAATTTTTGCCCCAAATTCCTAAATGGCCTCCGCAAGGATTGAACTCCCAACCCTAGGTTTAGCAGGCCAATGCTCAAACCACTGAGCTATCCGTCCCCCAAGCTTATGGAACAGGCACTTGTGGGCTCAGTGGGGCAGGATCAGGGTTTGGTATACCAGGCAGTTATGGAGTTTGTGAAGCAAGAGGCACCGGGGTAGTGGAGCAGGATCAGGAAGCACTAGGAGTGGTGGGGCAGGACCTGGGGAAATGGGAGGTTGTCAGTTTCTGTCAAGGGTCGCTGCCAAGATTGGTAGTGACAGCAGATGCAGGACAGGCTCCAGGCAAAACAGAGGAAGTTGGCATCAGGAGGTGTTGGAAAGTGGGAGAAGGTGGGCACTGAGGTGATAGGCTTAGCAAGACAGACTTGTTAGGCAATGGGGTTAGTGGGATATAGGGGATATCAGATGATGGGTTTGGCAGGTTTAATAATACAGACACAGAGTACCAGGGTTGGCTGGATTGGATCTGGGGTTGGAGGTAGAGGAATGTACAGTGACAAGATGAAGTCAGCAGGTGAGAGGGTAAATTTGGTGGCCGGGCAACATTTTATTTGCATATTTAATGCATGGTGAATATGCAAATAAAATGTTACTGGTCTGCCAAAAGTTGGTGAATGGATTAGCCAGTCTGTGGTATAAAAAAGGTTGGGAACCACTGTCCTACCAGCATTGTTTCTCAACAAGTGGTACGAGTACCCTTAGGGGTACTCAAGAAAAGACTGGGAGGTACGTCAACACAACTGAAATTTGGAGAAAACTGAATTTTTGTTCAAGTTTTACAGCTCTTTATTATTTTTGTACTTTTTACACCCCAAAATTTCATCACCCGCCCGACTACGATTAAGTTGTTTAAACAAATGTGTTGCAATGGTAGAAAAAAATTTGTGTGTCTGAAAAATGTAGGTATTGGGGGTACTTATAATTTTTTTTTTTTTTTTTGAAAAGGGGTACTTTATTAAAAAAAAAAAAAAAAAAGGTTGAGAGACACTGTCCTACAGTACCTGTGTAAATCGGAGGGAAATCAGTTGAAGTCAGTGGATTCTGCCCATTTAAAATTAGAATCAGACTCATGATTAAGAAATGGTATAACCTTAATCTTTGCCAAAGGTCTAGGCGTGACCTGGGCTTTTGCCAAATAGGACGCTGGGTGAAAATGTGACTTATTCAAGTCAATAGGAGCTTCCTCCAGTGGTCTTTCCTGTACAAGCTGTTTCTAAAGTGAGAATTATTTTCAAAGATTGTTTGGCATAATTATTTTTTTAATCCCTTCCTCCAGCTGTCCTGCCTGCCTTGGAATTCCTTTCACTCCTGCAGGCAACAGAAACAAGATCACCATGGTTTTAAATTTTTTTTTGCGTGGGCTATGGAAACTCACCAGCAAACTTAATTAAAGCATTATTAACATTCTGTAACTTAGAGATGTAGGAGATTCATAGTTAAATATCCACAAATAATCTCTGCTCTACCAACACCCATTCTCTGCCTCATGATACTGAAAACAGTGTGACTGGGACCACCTCTTCACTGGAATTATCATTTCTGCCTTCATTTCATTCAGTTTAACTGACATCTCATAGATACAGTTCCACAATTCATGCCATCCAGACACAGATTATCCTGCACTTCAACTGTCCACCATTGCCAGGAAACATCAGCTTCTCATAGTACTTTCTTCCATGCTCTCTCCTGACACAAATTCAATGTGAGTAGAAATGCATAATGTAGCGTCTTATCCACTCTCCTTAATCTCTCTCAGGTTCTGGATGGGTGCAATTCTGACTATGTCTAGACTACATCCCTCTGGCGAAAGGAGTACGGGTTTTTTTGAAAGAACCGCGTCTAGACTGTGGTTTCACTTTTGAAATACCCTTTTTCGAAATAGCGATCGGACGCGAATATGCAAATGAAGTGCGGGATATTTAAATCTGTGCTTCATTTGCACTTTTGATCGGGTTCATTTACATCCCTCTTTCGGCAGAGAGATGTAGTCTAGACGTGCCCTCTTTCTTTGCTTCCATGTTTATATTCCAGAAGGCATCACTCTATTTCCATAAGAGTGAGCTGCTCTTGCCTCCCATTAGCCTTTGTGGAAACTATAGGCATCTCGCTACCAAACAGTAGGACAGATGTGAAAAGAAACAGTATTGGGTTTGGGGAAATAATTTCTGGGAGGATCCCATTGGAGATTCCCTCACATTAGGGGCATGATTTATACCTTGTCTGACAGCCTTTTCTGGTAAGGGTCCTGTAAGCCATGCAAGAGATTGGTTCATCCATGTGGAAGCCATGTGTCCAATGGCTTTGGCAGTCAGCAGTGCTCTCATTTCCCTGGCAGCATGACTGTTGGAACTGTGCTAGCAGGGACTTAAAGGGGGTGGAGTCTGTCTTACTTTGGCCTGTCCAGTCACCTCACTTCCACAACATGACTCCAAGAGCTGTGAAGAAGACACTAGGAGGATTGAGTGATATTGCAAAAAGCAGCTGTGCTTCCCCCAAACTTTGACCTTCTACCTCTTCCCCCTCCTCCTCCTGCATAGGGATAATTGCTTGTGAAAGACCCTCCACACAGAAGCGGTCCGTGCGTATAGGCCGACTCGGCCGTCGCCTAGAGCGCCACGTTAAACGGGGCGCCCAATGATGATGTCACACCATTGAGGGCTATGGAAGCGGGGGCGCCGATCGCGCATTCCGCATGGGGCGCCAGCTGCCGGCAGCCCGCCTCAGGCCACTCCTGCCTCCACATGCAAATTGATGAGAATGATGTGGCCCTTTGTTAGGAGAAACACTATCCATTGTATTAGAGCAAATATGTACACAAAATGTGAGACGAATCTGATAGCTGCTTGGAAATGAGAGGTAAGTGAAGTAGAAGAAACATTTTACATAGAAGAAATCAGCTAAAGAAAAGTAGCTGATGTAATAACCAGTTAACAAAAGCAAATTGTAGCTGTGAAGTGGTTTGTCAGCTCAGCTTATAATGAAATCGGAAGGGAAGGAGGAACCCACAAGTCAAATGAGTTAAACTCCCAGGAGGAAAAAAGTGTGAGGCTGAAACAACCCAAGACTCTCACTTAAATAACTTTGTTTCCTCTTATGCTTTGATATTAATCAGTTATCAGTGCATGATCATGGCTGGGGTCTTTTAAATGTTTGAAGAGAGATAGGTACCCAAATCCCATTGAAATTCAATGGCAGCAGGCAATACAATTTCCTTAGATGCCTCTGAAAAATTAATCCTATATAAAACTCAGGGACATGATGGGCCAAATACATCTGGTGTAACACAGTTACATTCAGTGGGCTTTGTTCTGTTCCCAGGATTTTGCCCCTAGAGTTATTGTCACATATCCTTTGGTGCTGTTTATTTATACCCTGAGAAGACAAAAGGCTATATTATTGTTAAAACCACATGGATTTGACACCAAGAGCACATCACTGCCAGAAGGCAAGGGAGATCCCCAATATGTAGCAGCCTTAACTGTATTAACCAGCTGAGTGCACCCCATCTTGTTGTCATTACCTGTATATAAAAGGGGTTGTGTGAGGGATCTCTTGCAATCCAGTAACACTCAGTTCTCCTTGGAGTGGTGTCCTTGTGAGTGTTCCACTCAGGGCTCGGTGCATCCTCGTGCCGGCAACTGGAGAATTTTCCTCGTAGTGCCTTCCTATACCACACATGTGCAGTTGCCGTCTTGCGCTGTTTTCATCCATTGTCTGCACATGTGCATGGTGCGAGTGTGTCCCTCAGTTCCTTTTCTGCTGTCCTCAGCAGAAGACAGAGTCCTAGCAGTGCTGTCCTTTCTGACTGAAAAGACAAAAATAGTGTAGTTAGTTTATAGTTCATTACTAGTTTAACTCAGTTTTTATAGTTGGTGGTTGTTAGTTCTTAGTTTAAAAAAAAATCCACTTCCCCGGTTTTTCTCAGTTTACTATTCCTCCAAGTTTTTTGAACCCTTCAGTTTCTCCTGGTCAAAATGATATGCTCTTCTGGTTTAAAAAAATTTGATTCTTGCAGGGACTCAATGCCTGCATCCAACTGGCATGCGTCCTGCATAAAATGTCTAGGCGAAGGCCATGTGGTGCAGAAAAGCCCACACTGTCAGAACATTATATTCCCCTACCTCTATGACTGCTTAATCAAGGCCTTCTCACGTCAGCAAACACTAATCATGACAAATACCACCAAGGACTGCTTCTCTCACCTGGATCTACTCATAATCATCCAGAAGTCCACCCTAGAGTTGACCCAGAAGATTGTTTATTGGAGCATTCTGGATGGTGAGACAGCCAGAGCCTACCTTCTACTACAGCGGTTCCAAATGCTATGCGACCTTATCAAGGGAGTCATACAGGGACAACCCTTCATGATTGCATGTGTATGCCTTCAGATTCTAGGACACGACAGCTATTATGTTTGTAGTCTTCCTCACAAGGTTACACACAAGCTGCCTACAGATTTAGCTCACAACCGTTTACATTCCCAACCGACACAGCCTCACAAGATGTCTTACACTCTCTCCACTAGTTCTCCAATCTCTCGAATGCTGGACCTACCCATGCAACCTCTTCACACATCCTATCACGAAGCACATCTTAGTGGGTTTGCAAAAGACGCATCCAAATTTACGCCTGCAGATGTCACCTTGGGACTTAAATCTTGTGCTTGGCACACACACACACACACACACACACCCTTTGAGCCACTAGCAACTGCCTCCCCACAGCATCTAGTTACCTCTGCGAGAAGGGTAAGCAAAATTGCAGCCCCGATGGCTCATCTGCTGTATACTATTTTTACCAAGGATAAAATCATCCTCCAACCTCATCCCAAGTTCTTCTTAAAGTTATATCAGACTTTCACCTCAGTGAGTCCATCTACCTTCCCGTCTATTTTCCAAAACCTCACAGCTCCCAGAGGGAGTGGATGCTACATACTCTGGATGTTAGACAAGACCTTGCGTTCTACATAGAAAGAACCAAGGAATTCAGGAAATCGGACAGACTTTTCATTTCTATGTTTGACCCCCACAAGGGAACAGCTGTCTTTGCACAGCATACCTCCAAGTAGATTGCTAATTGCATATTCACTGGCTACTCTCTTTGTAGAAGAGAACCACCACAGACAATCACACTCCATCTGTGCTGTGGCCACATCAACTGCTTTCCTGCATAAAGTATCCCTCACAGATATACGTAGAGCAGCGATATGGTCTTCCCATCACACCTTTGCGCAACACTATGCTCTACAGAAGGGACCCAAACCTACCACCTCTTCAGCTGATGTAGTCCTTGCCTTGTCTCACAACTGACTCCAACACCCACCACCACAAGTGGTGGGTACTGCTAGTTAGTCACTTGCGTGGCGCACCCACAGGGACACCACTTGAAGGAGAAGTTACTCACCCTGTGCAGTAACGATGGTTCTTCGAGATGTGTCCCTCTGTGGGTGCTCCACTACCCACCCTCCCTCCCCTCTACATTGGAGTCTGTTAAGTGGTTTCTGGTAGAAAAGGAATGGAGGGACACTAATACTGCATGTGCAGCGAACAGATGAAAACAGCATGAGATGGCTACTGCGCATGTGTGGTGCGGGAAGGCACTGCTAGGCAAAAATCTCCAATCACCGGCATGAGGACACACCGAGACCTGAGTGGAGCACCCACAGGGATGCACATCTCGAAGAACCATCGAGTAACTTCTTCATCATTAATATTGTGTGGTATGTATATATATGCATGGATGTTCTATGATACAGGTATTGGAAATAGGTTCTTAAAATGTGTTTGGCAGGTAGAGATTGTTATATCCTCTCCTACCTCCCCCAATCAAAATGTTGTTCTGCCTGTTTGTGTCTGGAAAGCAAACTGAGCTAGAGGAAGCAATGGAAGGACATTTACATAAAAGGTAAACAAAATTATCAAACTAGTGAGTGGTGGTGATGGGGCTTTAGAGCATAACATGGCATCAGCATCCTGTAGGACACAGAAAGATGAGCTCCAGGAGGGCTTCCTGACTTTCAACATTAAGATAAATCTTGGAGGCTATAAGGAGAGAAGAAACAACTTTTTAGAATCCTTCAGAAAAATTGGTATCCTAATCCCTTCTTACTATCCTCTATCTGTTCTTTGTTGATCAATTTACAGCTTGTTTTATTACAAACATTTCAGTACAGTGTTACAAACTGAAAGAATCCCGGTCCTTAGCCAAATTAGTAGGTTGATGCTGTGTATTGTCTCTTTAAAGGAACAGCGATGCTGTGACGGTTTTGTGAATGCTATCATGAGAGGGACTAAGCACTGGAGTGGAGATGGTTTGGGGCAGACTTGAGGTTGGAAGGGCTATTGGTCAATATCCCCTTTAGTCTTTTCCATCCATGCCTGGAATAACTTTTTTTAATGTGCAGTGAGGCATATATGAATATGCCTCGGTGCAGTGGAAATAAAAACCTAGCAGAGTGCCCACAGCCAATCAGTTGTTAATCAGCTGGGTGTCATTTGAAGCTCTCCTGAGTGGCTACACAAGCGCACAGCTTGGAGGGAACACTGCTGTTGGTGTGATTCCTTGCAAGGTGACAAGGATGGCAAGCTGCTGGTGCCTGGGTTCTGAGCAAAAGCTGCACAGCAGAGAAGCATTCAAGTTTGCAGGGCAGGGGCGGGTTCAGTCCCTCACTTGTCCATGATACTGGCTTGGGTCAGCAGCAACTCCGGACAATGCTGGGCTCAGCATCTGAGCACCAACCGTTTCTTACCTGACATCTGTTAGAGAAATGTGGTCACCTTGCAGTGGATAGGATTCCAAATCATAACCCTACAGCTGAACACCTTCACTCTTTGGGGAATGTACTGCTGAAGATCAAATTTTGTGACTGGGTTCTTTCATTTAATGTGTCAATCCAGATTGTTTAGGAGAGATCAAATATAAGCTTAGAGGCTCGAGTCCATTCTTATAATCACCTTTAAAATGAAATCGGATACTTCTGCCTAGTTCTACTAGTTTGTCTTACTTCAGTTTGATAAATTGCCTTCATCCTCATGAGAAGGTCACAGATGGGAGGATCAGTATACATTTTTTGAAACATTTAATATGTGGTGTGGTTTTTTTCTCTCTCAGTAAATCTAGGAGCAGCTGCTAAGAGGCAGGGAGCATACATAAGCATAGCTGTGCACTTTTAATTTATTGTATGAAGAAGAGCCAAGTTTGAGATGGCTTCAGAGGAGGGCAGAAGTAAGTAGAAGTCTTGTTGGAGCAAGGATGTAAAATTGAACCCTGTGAATGTAGTCTTCTTTATAGGTGAACGAATGAAAGGTAAATCACTAAACTGACTGGTGCAGGTCTTTGTCTTTTGGTGGCCCACCTTGAAACCACTCTTGAGGCCCAATCCCATTTGTCTTTAAAACCAGGTAAACCCATTGATGTCAATAGGATTATCAAGTGGGTAAAATAAGCAGGATGGGGCACAGCACAGTGGTGGCACTAGTTGTAAGCAGACTAAATAATTGCTTACGGCCAAGCAGCTCAAGTGGTCCCTGATTTAGTATTACCCTGAAAATACCATTCATTTGATTTTAACATGGACTCTTTAACAAGTGTATTAGCATATTGTTTGTTGGGGGATATAATGCAGTTAGTATTTTTAGAGCCTGTGTGAGAGGTAAAGGGCAGATCCCCCCCAAAAAACATTTCTGCTAGTCCCCACCTCAGTGTACTAGCTCCTCTCTGGCTAGAATGTGCCATGCTACTGCAAATGCCCTGTCCCTGGCAGGACTCAGTTACCAAACCTGCCTGTAAACTTCATGAACCTTCTTCCAGCTGTTGAACCTGCATAAATGACCCAAGTTCCCTGCTATTGAACTATTCTGTGCACACACTTGGCATATGACTGGGGCCCTTCTCCCAGCTGCCAACTCCTACAGAAAAGGCCTAGAGTATTGAATAGAAACTTTCTAATGGGCTTTCTAGAACCACCCTGCAGAATTCAATAGAAAACTAGAAGTGAAATCCTGATCCCTTTCCTCCATTTAAGTCACTGCGAATAGGATTTCAGCCGATATTCCTAAATAATGTAGGGTTATTCAAAATAGTTAAGAGGGTTCACTGTCTCAAATCCTAGGTTTGAAGAGTAGTTTCCAGTTAGTTTAATCCCTGTTAGATTCTATAGGATGATCCAATTGAGGAAAGAGAAATGATAAGAGAAGTAATGGAGTAAATAGAGAGAGAGGGTAAATCATGGAAGAGGGATGAATTCACAGTTTTGCAGGGAAAGGAGGAAGAGACGCATCGTAGAGGGTATAGTCACCCAATCTCTCCTGCAACAGAGCGACTTTTGATGGTGGCTGGAGGAAGACCCTGGATCACAGGAAGTGAACTTGCAATACATGTGGATGTGGTGGCCTGGCCAGAGTCTCCTGTGTAGGAGACATAGCTGTAGCTGCATTATCCCATGGGATAGAAGCACCCAGAATGCCAATATAACTATCACCATGCCTGCCCACTTTTGTTAAGGGGAAGATTCCTTCTCCAACCATTGTGCAACCCCTGCCACATACACATACGTATGCATTATTTTACACCGTGTTCAATTTTCCATGCTTTTCATCCTTTGAGAATTCTGAAATATTCCCTTTCAGGAGCAATTGGGTGCACCATTTTCTTTTCCATGTAAGAGATTTCATGGGCTAAGAAAGAAGTGGATAGTGTCCTTCATGCCTGTGAGGATCAATGTTATGAGTGTAATGGTTCTTTTTTAAGCTGTGCCCCACTGGCATATAGATTTATGAATTTTTTTGACTTGTCAACCTGACTTGGGATAAGAAACATTTAAAAATCTTTCTCATAGGATGGGAAAATCATCTTGGCTCAGTTCTATTCAGTATGATAGCAAAGGTGATCTGAGAGTTATTTGTTTTTAAACCTTTCTGGTGATTAACTTATGCCTTGAAGCAGTGCAAATTGATAACTCTTTATTTGTACCCTAGCTCACGCAACCAGAGATGCGATCACGTACATGGCCACGTGTGTTTTTGTTCTGAGACTTCTGGCACAATTTTTTGGAAGCAGGGGAGTTAAGTGGTAGCAATAGCTCCGAATTTCTTTTCTGCCTGTCATTTTAGTCACATCTTTGCTCTTAACCAGCCAAATATTTTGTGAACCTAAGAACAGTTCCACTGGGTCAGACCAAAGGTCAATCTAGTGCAGTATCCAGACTTCTGACACTGACCAATGCCAGGCCCCCCAGAGGAACAAACAGAACAAGTGATCCATCCCCACTCGCCCATTCCCAGTTTTTGACAGAGGCTAGGGACAACCATCCCAGCCCATACCGTCTACTAGCTACTAATGGACCTATCCTCCATGAATTTGCCTAGTTCTTTTTATGAACCCTGTTATATTCCTGGCCTTCACAACATCCTCTGGTAAGGAGTTCCACAGACTGACTGTGCATTGTGTAAAGAAATACTCCCTTTTGTTTGTTTTAAATCTGCCTTATTTCATTTAATGCCCTAGTTCTTGTATTATGAGAAGGGGTAAATAATACTTCCTTATTTGCTTTCTCTGCACCAGTCATGGTTTTATCGACATCTATCATATCCCCATTAGTCATCCAAGGTGAAAAGTCCCAGTCTTGTTAATTTCTCCTCATATGGAAGTTGTTCCATATCTCAATCATTTTTTGTCCCTTTCTGTACCTTTTCCAATTCCAATATCCTTTTTTCTTTTGTTTTGAGATGGGATGAACATATGAAGAGAGGTAACTTAATGGTGTCCCCCCAGGAGTCTGTACTAGGACCAGTTCTATTCAACATATTCATAAAGCATCTGGAAAAAAAGAGCACCACACTGAGGTGGCAAAATTTGCAGATATACAAAACTGCTCAAGATAGTTAAGTCCCGAGCAGACTGCAAGAACATATTCATACACCGTATTCAAGATGTGGGCATATCATGGATTTATATAGCGGCAGTATTCTATTTTCTGTCTTCTCTCCCTGCCTTAATGATTCCCAACATTTTCTTCACTTTTTTGACTGCTGCTGCACATTGAGTGGATGTTTTCAGAGAACTATCCACAATGACTCCAAAATCTTTGGTGAAAGCTAATTTAGAGACACCATCATTTTATATATATAATTGGGATCAGCACTGGATTATGAAAGGGGCTTTATGTGCTGCAGTCCAGGATCCCAAGCTAACGTTTAGCCCTGGGCCCGTGGATGCAGTCCCCTAAAGCGTCTATGTGCTGTATTCTTGGCTAGCTCTGCCTGGCTGGGGGTGGGGAGGAAAGGGGAAGCTTCTTTGCATGCTACATTTCACCCTCCTACCCTGGACTGGAGCCACATTACCATGAGTGGAAGGAAGCTCTCCGTTGTGCTCGTCTGCAGACTTTTCTCACACCATTCCCATTGGCTTCTATTCCCAGCCAATGGGAGCAGCAGGAGGCAGTACCTATAAGTGCAGAGTGGTGCAGAATTACCTGTTCCTCCTACCAAATGGGATTGGGGCACTTACCTGGTACAGGCCCCCCTGCCCTCTCTTGCATCCTGCCTCCCTCCCTCTCAGACTCTGCAGCCCAACCCCCAGCATGTTTCTGCACCCTAACTTCCTGCCCAGATCCTGCACCCCCACCCTGAGCAGTCCCCTCCCACACACTGAACCTCTCATGTTTTTACCCCATGCCAGAGCCTAGGGGGGCTCCACAAAATCTTCCAGCTCTGGGCCTTCAGAATAGTTAATCCATCCCTGGTTGGAATTGTTTTCCAATGTATATTACTTTGTATCAACACTGAATTTCATCTGCCATTTTGTTGCCCAGTCACCCAGTTTTGTGAGCTGCTTTTGCAGCTCTTGCCATCTGCCTGGGACTTAAATATCTTGAGCAGTTTTGTATATCTGCAAATTTTGCCACCTCAGTGTGGTGCTCTTTTTTTCCAGATGCTTTATGAATATGTTGAATAGAACTGGTCCTAGTACAGACCCCTGGGGGACACCACTAAGTTACCTCTCTTCATCCTGAAAACTGACCATTTGAAGTTTGGGCCCAACCTGCAAGCACTGGCTACAGGACATTGTGCTCATTAACATGAGGAATCCTGACAATTTCAGTAGTACTCCACTCTGACAGCAAACATTGTGACCATTAGTCAATGCCTGCAGACCAGAGCCTAGAATATAAGCTGTTAGGACCTGTGACCTTCTCTTTTATTTGCTCTGTGACATGCCATTGGGGTGGTCCATAAGTAATATAGCACATAGTAGTAATAATAGTAGTTTCTTCCCTGGAGAGCTATCATCAGCACCTCTGCAACCTGCTCCTGAGGACAGGGGCTTAAAGACACAATCTAGCCTACAGTCACCAGAATTAATTAGTAGCTATGCTTCACATACAAACTAAGCAGATGCAAATTACCATCATAACAGCGGCAATGCACAGTAGGAAGTTGAAATGTCAGGCCACAGCAAACACTCATTTTATTTGTAAATATTAGGTTCATCATCATCAAATCCTCAAGCACTCCACCATCTCCCTTGCAGCAATTATAACCCATGTGCGAGCAGACTTCCAGGAGGATTCTGCTTTATAAAATGCACACCCAGGGAGACAGATTCTCATCTGAGGTAAAACTGCCATGGCATCTCTGAAGTTGCTGGAACAATGCCAAGTCATACCAATGGAGCTGGACCAGGAAAGCCATTTCTGTAATTTCTAAAGGATCAATCAAACCAGAAACAGCAAAAGGTATTTAACATGTGATTCCTTCAACAGGAAATGGATAGCTTTTTGGAAAAGGAGTTCCCTTTAAGGGTAAACACAACGGAAAGTAAGCAGTCATGGTATAAAACAGGGGTGGGCAATAATTTTTTGCTGAGGGCCACTTCAGAAATTTTTGAAGTGGCCCCGGGCCACGCCGGAAGAGGTGGGGTCTCAAGCAGAAGGGGCGGGGCTGGGATACTGCCGAGTTCCTTACCAGACCATGATTGCTTTGGGGGTGGGGGAGCACCTTTGCCCACCCATCCCTCTCTCTCCTTTAGGTGCCCTTATCCCTGGCTGGGAGGAGACTTCCCAATCAGGGCCTGGGGGTGGGGAGAGCATGCAAAGTTTCCTCCACTCTGTCCCCGCCCTACATGGGGTTTAAAAGCGCCAGGCGCTCCTGGCAGGGTGCGAGGAGGCTTCGTGCGCTCCCTCATCCCCAGGCCAGTCAGGGCCTGGGGATGGGGGAGCACGTGAAGCCTCCTCCCACCCTACCAGGAGTGCCTGGTGCTCTTAAGCACCACACAGTACTTGCAGGACAGGGACAGAGCGGAGGAAACTTTGCGTGCTCCCCCGCTCCCAGGCCCTGATTGGCCTGGGGCCGGGGGAGTGAATGAAGCCTCCTCCAGCCCTGCCAGGAGTGCCTGGCGCTTCCAGGAGCCGCATGCTCCTGGCAGGGCGGAGGAAAGCTCACGTGCTCCTCTCGCCCCAACACCCTAATTGGCCTGGGGCCGGGGGAGCGGCAGGGCCTCCGTGGGTCCGATCCACCCATTTGGCGGGCCACCCCTGGTATAAAAGGAAAAGGCTTCACATCAATTAGTAACTAGTTAAAAGATAGCCACCTCTTTGGGGTGGGAAGGGGCAGAAGCTGGGGTGGAGGGAGAAAAAGACTAAACAGGATAATAGTTATTCAGCTTTCCTTTACGCTTGTCTTAGGAGAAATCTTGCACCTGTTTAAATGAATGGCAAAACTGCCATTGACTTTACTAGGGCCAAGTTTCAGCCCTTGACTCCAAGTGTGTTCCATTCCATTGTGTTCCATTCCATGTAGGTGGGGGTAACCCACAGGCAAGAGTATCTTGGCCAACATGCCAGAGATGTCCAGAGCTGAAAGCAAGGCTCTAGCAGTGATATGTTTATTAAGAACAAAGTAGTAAAGCAGTAGCATATGCTCACATAGACGCACCAGTCCTACCAACGTTGTTATCGTTACCAGTCTGTTGTTTTTATCAGCCTCCTGGCCAGGTTGGCTGAGGGAAGGAGGAGTGGGGCTCTATCGGTTGCCAGACGATACTCTGGGGGAAGTCTTGGTAGAATGGAACCCCAAAACTGTGGCAAATCAGTCCCTTTTTATAGCAGTTTTCCTTCATTGAGGTTGGTTTCACACCATCATGCTGTAATCAATCACCATATGACGAGTGCTTGTTTTCTTAAATTCTTCTAATGTCTCGGCTATATTATCCCAATTGCTTGCCTTTTCTTTTAGAGTCATCAGTCTGCCCTTCATTCACATCTCAGTAGGGGTATGCAGCAATCTCCTAGTGCCTTCACCTCTGTCCTCGGCTCCTCACTAGAACATCTGGTCTGGTGATGGCCTTCACACTTATCTTCTAACACGCATTCGTCATCCTGCACTCACACAAACAAAAGTGATATAGTTGCTTCTGTAAAAACAAATCTAGTACAAAAACATTCTTACCCTCCTAAATTAAAAAAGAAAACAATCCTAACAGTAAAAGGGTGACAAGAGTGACAAATTGACCCTTTTGGTCTATTCCTGTTTTAACATTAGGGCAAACACAAACAGCCTGCTTAAATGCATCTTTTCCAGCAGCACTAGGCTGTTCCTTTCTGCAAGTCAGCAAGAATGACTGGTAAGGTACACTGAGGCACATGATGTTTCATAAAGCTACATTTTAGCTACATGGCTACCGCTGGTGGCTTGTAACAACTCATGTTCTCTACAGATATGCAGAGAAGGGGATCTGTAACACCATTCCTCAGTGGGTTTCTCACACAAGCTTTGCCTGCACTAGGTTTTTTGGCAAAAATATGCACTGTTGCTGATACTGCCAGTGGAACTGCACTGATAGCATTGATAGAAGTCTGAGACTGTGTCAGTACTTAAAATGCTGTAGAAGCACAGCTGCTGTGGTGTCTCAACGTAGACGCTACAGTGGCGGGAGACAAGCTCCCATAACTGTATTTAAATTCACCTCCCCGAGAGGCAATAGCTTGGTTCACAGAATTCCCCTCTTGACCTAGGTTTGTCTGCTTTGAGGGTTGGGTTGATCTAACGAAATCTCTCGGGATTGTGTGTTTTTCATCTATGCCAATATAAGTTTTCAACATAGACTCGCCCCCAGCGTACACAAGGCTGAAGAGGCTGCCTGTGTTTAACCCCACATCTCAGAGGAAGGTTAGACAGTTACATTAAACACCCACAGGAGACATGCTGTGCTTGGCTTCTGCTATCGCTACTGCCAGCAGAGCTGCATCTTGTTGATAATGCTGGGAAATATTTGCTAAGAAAACCACTAATATTACAGACAACTTACTGCTTACAGATAATATGGAAGAAATGGGATTTTTTTCTTAAAAGGGAGTGAAATGAGGAGAATGTATTTTGGCACTCCATGCATTTTCTATTAGCCAAGATTTTCAAAGTGATTTGGGATGAAGCCATCTTAAAAGTACCTGATTTTCAGGGGTTGGTGCTCAGCAATTTGCTATCTCAGATTGGGCACTCAATATCACTAGTCACTGACCATTATTTTTCATTGGTGGTATCGTAGCTCCCATTACACCCCCAGCTCTGTTGTCTGACTCATTCCAAATTCCTGCCTGGGAGAAGCAATGTGTGAGAAGCAATAATTTGGGGTGCACTAAGGAATGAATGCATGGGTGGTGGGTAAAGGTAGGGCTGGGAGAAGCAAGCTCCCAGGACCACCTCCAGCCCCATCCCTTCTGCCAGGGCCCACTGCCCCCAAACTGCAGGAACCAAACTGCCCCCTCCTCCCCGCACCATGGGGAAGCTGGGCAGTGTGCTGCGCTGCCCCCCCCCATTGAACATGGGGGAGGCACGCATTGAGCATGGGCCAGAGCACAGGGAAGGAAGGAGGGCGTGCAGCCCCAACCACCCCAGCCTAGACTATGGGGTGGATGGGCAGGCAGGCACATGGCCCCAGACTTCTCGGCCCGGAGCATAGGGAGGGCAGGCACTTGGGGGAAGCCACACTTCACCCTAATGTAAGCATTCTAGGGGTGGAGTGTGGGCGGGGCCAGGCTGGGGGTTTGGGAAAGCAATGCCTTCCCCTGCCTAGCATACCAGCCGCCCACGACTGAATGTAAAATTGGGGAAGTTTCGACATAGATCCATGTTTCTTGGTCTGGTTCCACTGTTGTTTTGGTGCATTGTTTTTGTTGTATTTCATGTGTGCTTGTAGTCCTATTTAGTATTCCATGTTCTTTTAATAGAAAAAAAATCAAGAATATACAGTGCATTGAGAGAGAGAGAGAAATCTCCCTTGTCCCATATTTACTGAAGTCCTTTTTTAGGGCTATATGAGCACGTTTCTGTCAAATCACAGGGTCCTATTTCATTCAGATATACTTCCTTTGTGGCTATTTTCCTTTTTATTATCAGAGCAGAAAAATTCATCTATTTAACAACTAGATAAAAAATCAGGCATATCAGTTCTGATCTTGCATTCTTTATGCATCCAAATTCTTACAGACGGCATGGGGTAATTGGGTGCAAAATGAATTCAGGCTGAGGCCCATAGCCAGAAAATTGTAAAAATTTAAAAGCTAAGTAGAATAAGTGGATCTCTGCTAACACACTGATAGCGACCATAACTGTCATAGATAATCCGATTAACGTGACAGAAGTCCCTGAAAACAGTGACAGAGTAAAGGTTCATTTCCTGCACATAGTAAATCTTGAATTTAATAGCCTGACGAGCATCAAAGTGCCTAATGTCATTATCTAAGCCAGAGATGTTTGCTGTCACATCTGCGTCTATACTTTAAACCTACTGAAGAAACTGCATCTCTGAAATGCTTCCCGGAAGAACCTCATTATTCACTCACATGGTGTAGATACCCAAGGTAGATGTTCTTGATGCAAGTCTTCATTCTATTTGATGAGAGTGCTTGTTTTGCTCAGTCACTCTTTTATTTTTTTGGTTTGGAAAAGGTACTTGTGTAGTCTGATAACTGGAGTTATTCCATAATGGAAGGCATTATCCAGCTGAACCAGCTCCCAGGGTGGTACAAGATGAAATAAAATACCAGCAGCAACCATTTATACATTTATTTGAACAGGGCATAGTAGGAAGGAAAGACATTTTTCTGGAAGTGTTTTCTTCTGATAAAGTAGTTGTGCAAGACATGAACAACTTATTTGATTAGTCCTTTCAAGAGCAGAATTAAGGTTTCTCTTCTTTGCTGAAATAGCATAAAAATAAAACATAAATGCATGGAGTCTATTTCCATTACCCTTTTTAGATTTTGTTAGAGATGGTCAAATGCAAATTCCCAGTTATGTTATTTTGTTGCAGGGGCAGTAGGCTAGTTTGTGCTTTAATGCTGGGACTTGGGGAACTAAGGTTCAGTTCTTCTATTTGCCTCAGAAGTCCTGGGCAAGCCATTTAATCTTGCTGTCTCAGTTCCCCATCTGTGTAAATGGCACAGAGCAGGTAATTTAGGGATACTGGAGATACTCACATTAGCAATGGTGCCAAACTTCTAAGGAAAAAGCCTGCCTTCTCCAGAACCTGCAAGCTTTCAGTCTGTGCAAGGGAAGTCCCACTAAGTTCCATGGAAATACAGCATGCCTGATTAGTGCTGCTGAATCAGGCCTGTATAAGTGCTGAGACATCTGGAAAGGGGAGTGGGAGGGGAGTGAACTTTCTCATCTGATGTAGATTGCATTCATGTAGGGGAGGAAGGGTGGAATGCCCGGGAGAGCCAGGTTTGTTTCTGTATGAAATTTCAGTAAGTTCTTTTTCAGGCCAGTTGCATATGCACTGTTCACGCTCTGCGTCTTCTGTGGGTTTCTGAACAATCCTCCTCCAGTGACCCAATCATAAGTAATTACCTCTCCTACACACTGTTTAATGATGCCTTTATTTTACATGGAACAGCTGTGCAGCACTTGCTGCTGCTGCGGAAATTAAATATGCCTTCTGGCCTTCTCAGCATAGGCCTGATACTGCAGGGTGCAGCGTGCCCCTGAAAAGTGTTAGATGGATTTCTAAAGGTATGTCTACACTGCAAATGAAGAGATTGGTTGCAGCTCAGGTAGTCATACCTACACTATCTTTAAGTACATGTCTGATGGGGACCCTGGTTACATACTTGGAATGCTGGTCCATGTGGTTTCGTCTTCATTGCTATTGTTACCTATGCTAGCTAGATGAAAGCAGGCCTGGGTATGGCTTGCACTAGTCACGTTTCCATTTGCAGTGTAGACATACCCTGTAAAATGTGCTCTACTTCAGTCACAGGTTATCAGACTAGATGTAAGGATTCACTGCGTGAAATCTCTGACCTCTGTTTTACAGGATTTCAGACAAGGTGGTCCAGACTTAAATCTCTGCATGCCCACCAGCTGGAAGTCACTCAACACTCCCAGAAGGTTCTCAATGTCTTGCAGGATTGGACTTTAAGTCCTCTGCAGCATTTTTGAACATTTATTGTGTGCTCTCTGCTTTGCAACACTGAATATTCAGTCATTTTGTTGCAGGTTCTTGATGCTGTGTTCGCTTTTTGATGTCTGCGTGTCTTATGTGTGTTGGTGTGCATCTGCTGTTTGATACAGATTCCTTAACTCCTGCTGCTTTTCCCTTGTCACATTCTCCTTTGAAGTCCTCCCAATTGCTGTAGAAATGGGGCCCACCATAGGTCATTTACTCTTTGCACAATTTAGCACACTTGCCAAACAAGATCTCGAGGGGAGAGGAGAACAAAAAGGAAATGAAATGCAAATGACTTTTTCTGATATCAGAGTGTGCTGTACACAAATAATTACACTTCTTCTCTAGTCTGCATCTTCATAGAGAGGAAGGAAGGCAGGTGGTTAAAACAGTGGATTAAGACTGTGAAAGTCTTGGTTAAATTCCTGGCTCTATTGCAGACTTCTCTGTGTAGCCTTTAGCAATTTACCAGATCTTAAAAAACACCACACCGCCCTGAGTGTGGTGTTAAGCCAATTAGTGTACACTTTGCTAGGTCTCCCATCAATCTAGCTACCACCTCTCATGTAGCTATCACAGTGACAGGGTGAGTTATCCTACGGCTGTGTCTACACTGAACCACTACAGTGGCACCATTGCAGCAGTTTAAAGGTAGACATAGCCTTATTCTTATTGTGCTTCTACTCCCTGCCTACTGCTTCCCCATTTAACATTTCCTTTTCCCACCCTTTTTCTGTCTTGTCTACATAGAAAGTATGTAAGCTCTTGAGATCAGGGACTACTTTTTTTACTCTGCATTGCCGAATATAGGAGGGTATGTGTGTCATAATAATCTTTATAAAAGGTAACACCATTAAGCATGGCTGTGTACTTCAGGAGTATGCCAGATACTTACTACAGCATGATTAGAGTACAGGCTATCCGTCCTTGGGCAAGAAGGAATGCCTTGCTCATTACATTGCCTATGGTGCTTAACACATCAAAAGCTGTCTTTAGATGATATCTCAAGTAAATCCTAACCTTTATGGTCCGTGTTGCTCCCATGGCACATCTAATAGGAATAAAATTGTATATTTCATCCCAGCTGTCATTGATGCTTATGGCAAATAATGTGCTGGGATGCAGCTACTGGCAAGGCTGTGAGGCTTAGAGAAGCTAAGGTCGTAGCCATTCTTTAAGCAGGTAGAGGTTCAAACCCAGTCCCTTAATAAACCAGCTCTTGACATTGGAATGCCCATCGTCACTGCCCAGTCCTAAAGCCGCCTCAACCCTCTTATTGCAGAAGGTGACCAACAGACAATGGCTATTCCTGGAGCACTTGGATACACCTTGGGCAATTTCCAACCTTCCTCTGTAGATGAGACAGCACTTGTCATTCATAAATAATCTGCTGGTGTTCGATCTGGTACAGTTGCCCGTTGGAATATAGGTGCATCAGCAACTCAGATTTCCTTGGTTGGTCTGAAACTAGCAGTAAGTCTTGCTTTAGAGAAGACAGGCAATGAAACACTTACCAACATCAAACCACTGAGAAAGGTCTAACCCTGTTGCATTTTCTCAAGCTCCTGGCCTGTCTGCCATCTCTGTAGCTGGGGTCTTCGTGACATCTCTGTGCAGTAAAGGCATGTGCTCCTTATTACAGATGAACAAATAGAGGCAGAGAATGGTAGAATTTTCTTTTTTTTTTTTAACTCATCTGGGCTAGTGTGGTGCTGATGTGAGGTTTCAAAATCACGTGGGGCTGTGAGCCCACATCTTCTGAGTGCTTCATGCTTTAGTCCCTCCTTCCTACTCACCATAGCCACAGCCATATACAGTCAAGGACTTACAGAATGGCTCTTTTTAATAAAAACGCTGAAGTGAATTTTTGGTGTGATAGTTGTGGGCTTATTTTAGATGGTGATTTGTTTCTGTTCACTGAAAGCTACTTCTGCTTCAGATTACTCTGCTAAAAGGAAGTTTAACACGTGAACAATCTGGCGGATAGGAAAAAGGGAGGAGTATTTTAATACTCATGAAGCTCTCTTATTACAACTGCTTAAATGAATGTCTGCTGTCTTTGGAGGAAGCTGATGTGTCCGAGTGAAAGAGAACAATTGAAATAAAGAGGCTCTCAGAGCCGATTTACAGATTCTTTTGTCTGGTTTTGGACAAGGATTTAAAGATGTCTAATTAGATCTTGTTAGCTAGCTTAATCTAAATAGCACCTTTCAAGGTCCTGTCTACAGAAGTGTTTTTACAAAAAAGGAAGCTAGCATGATAGCCTTGTGATGGTGGCAGTCTGGGTGCTAGTGTAACCCACACACCTAGTGTGGTTACTGAACAATGCAAGTGGTACCTAGACCACAGCAACAGTTAAGACCAAGAGACCTCTACAGCATGGGCTGAGAGCCAGCTGGCTTTTAGCTCAGAGGGTAGAGGCTCCTATACTCTGCTCCAGATAGTGTGAAAAGCCTAACCATTGTGTTTTTATCTCTGTTTAGTTGTCCTTAGTGAATCTTGGGAGAGAGGATCATGATCTAATACACCGTTATATCCTAGTTGAGATGAAACCTTACTTGACTCTTCACTTTCCCCAAGCAACCTCCATGGCAGTGCTGCATGATAGCCAATGTTGTAAACCTATATCATTTTTCATTGCATCAAGAAATTCTGCAGTTAAGGCCTGTGTAATTCAAGTATGTATATATTAGAGCAGCAATTTTTTTCCAGAAGGTAGGGAAAAGCCACGCAAGTCTTAAAATGCATGCCAAAGTGCACACTCATCAACCTTTCTTATTAGTGAAAAGCACCTTGGAACAAGGTAAAATCATACATTGTTGCAATATGCATTCTAGCTTGCACCTGGTTCATCCATCTGGAGAAAAAAATGTATTGATAGAGAGCAGGGGTCACCTTCTGTGGTGTGTGTTTGTCTTTTGCTGAAGGCACCAAGACATGCTGCTTGCCTTGGAATACCGCTGTCAGACATGCATGGCTGTGCACGGGATCTCGTGCTGGGTGCTGTACAAATAGATGAAAGGGCAAGCTCTGCTTCAGAGAGTTAATTAGGCAAAGATAACAACAGTCATCTAAATCAGCAGTATTTCAGCTGCCATTTCATTGAACACGGAGCAATACAGTGATGTGACTTGGCAGAGCTAGGGCACTAGGTAGATCTAGAGCAGAACTGAAACACAGCACAGAGTGGGAGAACTGCAGATTCTAGCGATACTGCAATCAGTTTCCATATCTGACCTGCTAGGACAAGAGAGCCTACAAAACAATCAAGCAAACAAGAAGAAATCCCTCAGTCAGAAATGCAAGTAATTCAGCACTTGTTATTTTTTAATTTCAGACTCAGAATTTTAACACAGCACGTCATCTGATAGCTGCCTTAAAGAAACCTCGGATTTAATTACATGGGAATTTTTTCACTGATCATTATGGGTTAGTTCCCTTTTGATAATGACATCTGAATGATCTCAGGGTGCAGATTCACAAGCCTTTGATTTTTTTTCCCAAATCAAATATGCACAGAATAAACAAAATCCATTGTAGAAGGTAAATCAGATAATAGTTTTCACGGGCTCTCCCACAAGATATAATATTCTGTAACTGCTGCCCAGAGAGGAGACAGATACCTTTCAGCATTTTTTCCTTCAAGTGTTTCGAAGAAATCTCATGAATTGTTCTCCAGTGTGACCCCTATGGAAATACTGACTGATCAATCCTTTCATTTGAAGGACATACAAAGGAGTGACCATAAGAGTGAGATTTGATCCCACATTGTAGTTGTTTGGTAACTATTAAGGTTGAGCCCAGCTTACTGTTTAGCAGCCACTTTATCTAATTGTTGAATAGTGAAAGTTTGAAGGTTGAATGGTGAAAGTTTGGTAGATAGAATTATTTTCTACATATCAGGTCTGATTCTCCGCAGCCTTGAAAGTGACTAGGTAGTGTTTTACACTCTCTGCACAGATGTAGGTGACTAGGCAAAGCCAGTGGCGAATCAGGTCCATTCAGGCATATAAATCCAGTGACAAATGCCTGTGCATAGTGACAAAATGATTTATTGTTGCAATTAAAACTCCAAATTGTGCTTATTTTCCAATAAGTCTATCAAAAAAGTAAAGGAGGTTCATGGATTCATAGAGTTTGAAGTCAGAATAAACTATTAGACCATCCAAACTGGCCTTCTAGAAATCATAAAATTTTACCCAGTTATGCGTTAACTTGTGTTTGACCAAAATATACCCAGTGGACAGGTGAGGGAGGTCACTCAAGCAGTTTATGGAGGTAGGTAGGCTTCTATCTTTAAGAAACTTTTTTAAAAAAAATTAAAAGGTAAGCACTGTTTTCTTTTTAAATCAGTTACCTGCTTGGGGAGTCTCTATAGGCTAAACCTCTCTAGTCCAGCATCCTTGGGTCCTGACTGGTGCCAAACCAGAGAATTTGCCAAACCACAGGAGGTCAATATTGTCTAGCAGCATTTCTAACACTTTCACAGCTTACTGGGCTCTTAGAAGACATTTAGAGGTAAATTAGAGCTAATTAGCACAGAACACTAAGGGTATGTCTACACTACAGTGTTATTTCGAAATAAGCTATTTTGAAATAGTTAATTCAAAATAGCTTATTTCAAAATAACGCATCTACACTCACAATGCATTTCGAAATAGCATTTTGCTATTTCAAAATAGTGCATCCACACTGAGTGGAAGCTGAATCGCATTTAAGACCGGCTGGATAAAGGTCCGGCAGGGCATCAGGCCAGGAGTTACTTTGTGTGGCTGCTTCCTGAGGCTATCTGAGGTCTGTGTTAAAGGGACCCCACCTGGACAGCTGGTTCTCAGGTTTCCCTGCTTGCTTGCCTACCTCGATGAGGGACAGCAAAGCATTTTGTCTCTGCGTGCTCTGGTTGCCCTCAGTCAGGACACCACAGCACTCTGCAGCATGGAGCCGGCGCTGCCCCTGGGTGCTCTGGTGCTTCTCTTGGACACGTTACTGCAAGCCTGGCTGCACTTTCTGCAGGCTGCCATCCAGGAGGTCCATTGGGGGACTGTCAGTATCCAGGAGGCCCTGCGGGAGAGCTTCCACCCTGAGGAGCACTAACAGTCTCCATGGTCTGCCCCACTGAGGCTTGTGCCTCATTACTCCCTCATGTCCTTCCACTTACCCCTCCCTAACCACCCTTCCTGATGTCAAATAAAATACACGTATTTTCAAGAACACAAACTCTCTTTATTTAACAAAACTGGGGTAGGAGGAATGAAAATCTGGTGAGACTGGGGAAAGGAGGCAGGAGAGGGGAGGAGAGAGCGTGGCAGAGGGAAGGGGGAAACCTGGGAGGAGGGAGCTGGAAGGGGGAAGCATGGGGAAGAAGGGGGAGGGGAAGCTCAGAGCTCAGAGGTGGGGGTCTCGCCGGACCAATTTGATTGTCATGCAGACCTGCTCCTAGGTTCGCATGTGGCCTTTGGTGGTCAGGCTGGCAGCTATCCTGCCATAGATGGCCGCGGTCCTCTGTCTAGTGCAGAGATCATGGACATTGGGGGCATCCCCCCAAACCTGAATAAGGTCCATGATCTCCACCCTGGACCAGGAAGGTGCCTGCCTTTTCCAGGCCTTGGCAGGTTCCTGGGAGCTGGCAGACTGCTCCTGGGGTGCAGTGGACGGCTGGCTGCCAGCGCCTTGCTGGCTCATGTTTTGGGGCCACTGGGTCAGGGGCAGTGACTGCTGGCTCTGGGCTGGCAGGCTTGGAGCTGACACAGGCACTGTGGCCAGAGTCAGAGTCAACCCCTTTAAGGGCTCCGGGGATGGGGAGAGGGAGAGGAGTGTTCTTAATTGAGGCTGGAGTGGCCACCAGGGCACCCTGGAAAGGCTGGAGGCCCCCTATTTTGATATAAGTGTCTACACAGCACTTATTTCAAAATAGCTATTTCGAATTTGGCATTATTCCTCTTAGAATGAGGTTTACCAAATTCGAAATAAGCACTCCGCTATTTTGAATTTATTTCGAAATAGCGGTTTGGCTGTGTAGACGCTAGGAAAGTTATTTCAAAATAACTTTGCTGTGTAGACATACCCTAAGAGCCATGACTAGTGGCTGTTAACAAACTTTGAGACTGTGAGAAACTTGGCCACAGCCACTGAACTAAAATCATGCCAGATCAGAGAGTGCCAGACTAGAGAGGTTCAACCTGTAGTACATAATGATCCTATTAAATGTATACAGTTTTGTCTGGCAAATTTGGAGGATGTCCATGGAAGAAGAGGCTTGCCATTAAAAATGAACTAAGGATCAATAGACCAAAAGACAGAAAGACAGTCTAAAGATAAGAAGCTGAAGATGGGTTAACAGGAGATTTGCTTGGGACTTTAGAGGAAGAGTTTGAGGAGGGGGGGTAGGTACACTTAATACTTAGCATTCTTTAAACTGAAACAAAACCACCTGATTTAAAAAAAATAAACCTCAAGAAAGGATAAGCTCTGTGAATAAAAAGAGGATGCAAGCAGAAGCCCATCAACAGAGTGGGTGCAACCAACAGGATAGCACCCAATGTCGCATCCTGTGAGCAGGTGGCATTTGTGGGCATATGTGTACAAGGAGCTCCTGGCCCTCAGAGACTGCATATGGGCTTTGGAAACCAGAGTGGCTGAACTGGAAGAACTAAGGGAGGCAGAGAAGTACATAGATGAAACTTTCCAGGACACCGCAGAGCAGTTCCAGCTCCAGCCAGATGCCTCTGGGTTGTTTTGCCTGCCTGGTGCAAGGGTTGCAGATCTCTTGAGACATCTAGATAGTCCTATGTGTAGTGCTGGGGAGGAGCTGGTGGTCTTGGTACATGTAGGTACCAGTGACATAGGAAAGGATAGGACAGAGGTCCTAAAGGCCAAATTTAGGCTGCTAGATAAGAGATTGAAATCTGGGACCTCAATGGTAGCATTCTCTGAAATGCTTCCAGTTGCACGTGCAGGGCCAGTTAAATAGGCAGAACTGCAGGGTCTCAATGCATGGATGAAACCAGTGGTTTAGTGAGGAGGAGTTTACATTTATAAAGAACTGGGAAAACTTCTGGGACCAAGGGAGCCTATACAGGGTAGATGGCCTCACAACTAAAATGGAAGCCAATTCCTGGCAACTTAAAATTTAAAAAGATCATAGAACAGTTTTTAAACTAAGGGGCTGGTGGAAAGCTGACAGGTGTGGAAGAGCACATGGATCAGATTGACATCCCTTAGGGCAGGGTCTATTAAAAGAGATTCTCTATGTCCTAGTAAAGAGGAGAGGATGGAAGAAGATAAATGAAAAGATCTGATGAGAAACAAAGAAATGAAAGAGTCCCATTCAATCACATCATTTAATGGCAGACAGCAGTTGTTTTTAAAGTGCTTATACAAATGCTAGAAGTCTAACAAAAAGCACTCTAGTTCCTCCATATTATTATTTAAAGGAGGATATTGATATAATGGGCATCACAGAAACTTGGTGAAATGAGGATAATAAATGGGCCACAGTAATACTGGGGTACCAAATATGCTGGAGGACAGAATAGGGCATGCTGGTGGGGGGTGGCACTGTAACTGTGAAATGCTAAGGAAGACTAGAGAGCAAGACTATAAAAATGAAAAACTCAAATAATGAGGGATTTCAACTATCCCCATATTGACTGGGTATATGAACCTCAACATGGGATGCAGAGAGAAAGTTTCATGATGCTTTAAATGACTGCTTCTTGGAGCAGCTGGTTCAGGAACCCACAAGAGGAGAGGCAATTCTTGATTTAGTCTTAAGTGGAGCGCAGGATCTGGTCCAGGAGCTGAATATTGCTGGACTGCTTGGAAATAGTGAATGAATTAAATTTAACATCCCGGTGGTGGGGAAAATACCACAGCAGCCCAACACTGTGACATTTAATTTCAGAAAGGTGAACTGTAGAAAATGAGGTTAGTTAAAGAGAAATTAAAAGGTACAGTGACAAAAGTAAAATCCCTGCAATATGCATGGAAACTTTTCAAAGACACCATAAGAGAGACCCAAATTAAAAAATATACATAGTGAGAGAACCCAAAAAGTGACACTGTGGCTTAACCAAGAAAAAGAAGCAGTGAGAAAGAAAAAGATGTTGTTTAAAAAGTGGAAGTTAAATGTAGTGAGAAAAACAGAAAGGAACCTAAACTCTGGCAAATGAAGTGTAAAAATATAATTAAAAAGACCAAAAACCAATCTGAAGAACTGCTAGCCAAAAACCTCAAAGTAATAGCATTTTTGTAAGTATATCAGAAACTGGAAGCCAGCTAAATGACACTCACCCAGAGGCAAGTGTGCGGGAAGAGGGAGGGAATGGCTTGGGTTTTGAGCATTCTGGGCACCACCAAAATTTCTGCAAATCTGCTTCCCCTGTCTGCCCAGTGACTGCTTCATGTGAAGAATGACAGCCTACTACTACTGCCATTTAAGGGAGACATTCCTTTAGCTCAAGTCATAGAGCTCTCTGCATTTACAAAGCATTTAAACACATGCTTAGCTTTTAGCACATGAACATCCCAGTAACTTCAGCTGGAATATTCATATGCTAAATCACTTGGTGGCCAAATGCAGAGGCTTAAGTACTATGCTGGAGTGGTGTTTTTGTGCTTAGAGTCCTGGGTTCTCTCTCTCCCAATGGCTGGTGATGGTTGGCTATTTCACTGTTTGGATTTCTTTTAAATTTAATCCTCACTGAATTTCCTCGGTTTCTAATGCTTGGGAATTTTTGCTAACTACAGTGTTAAAGTGTAAGAATTTTACTGAGCTGCATTTTCAGCCTTAACTTCAGTTAAATGGGCAATTTTGTTTGAGAATGGGTTAGCTCTAAAAATTCTCATTGATTTCAACCACTCACATTGTTTTAACTTTAGTGGGATAAGGCAAATACGTGTGTGTGTGTGTGTATGTGTATGTGTATGTGTATATATATTAGTTGCCTCTTGCTCCATGATCCTTCATATGGCACGAAGCCATAGTCTGGAATTATTATAAAATACAATTAAGAAAGTACTTTTCTTATTAAAGAATCACCTAATAATTTATGAACAATATACATAAAGAACCATTTGAAATGCAGTTTGAAGAGGAGAGCTAGAACAGATGGAGTGGGGGAAGTAATATTTTGCTGGGTCACAATAGCAAACGAGTGCTTTTCTTTTTTAAGTTCCATGAAACCTTATCAGCACAGTCCTTTGCTATTTATAACATCCTCTCATTAAAGATTGTGAAGTACTTTGCAATCTATTGAAGAAAATCACTATTGTAGGAGCCAGATGGTGGTATTTATAATCAGAAACACCCACTCCTTCAGTAAACTATATGAAAATCAGTTTATTGATCTTGGAAGCATGAAGGGCTAAACTGCTTCTGCTAAGATTTGGCCATTGGGAACTAGGGTGTCTCAGTGGCTTGAGCCTGATGCTTAGGTAACTAGGACATATGCTTCAGCTGTAGCTGAGTGTAGTAAGTTGAGGATCAGTAACATGGAGTCAGCAGGCCCAAGGCCTGTAACATGAAAACAGCAACAGGCCTGCAATCTAGTGAGCAAGACTTTGGTTCAGTAACTCAGATACTCATAACTGTGTAATTGTGTAAGTTAGGACACAAGGAGGCACGGAGAACAGACTGTAAGCCGAAAGGGAGTAACAGAACATCTTAAGGAATGTCCTGGTACAAAAACTCCCTAAACACGAATGCACATACCGACCTAGGTTCAGGACCAGGTCGGAATTGACAGCATGAAGGATAGTAAGTAAGCCCCCCTTCCGTAAGGTGAGGGGTGGTATCTAAGCAACAGAGGGTGGTAACCCATACGTAAAGAAATGATGTAAGTTGTTTGTATCTGTCTATAAAAGGACACCACAAAAGGTGCTCTCCGGCCGACCTTGGGGGGGGCGCACCAGGCGCCTGAACGGCAGGTGTCATTGCCTGAACTTACAGAACGCATAGTAGCTTAACTTTGACTAACTGCTGTTAATATCTGTTATATGGCAATAGGCCTGCCCGGTGTTGGTACCTTGTCAACGCGGGCCATAGTGCCCAGTGGTGTAACATTGTACTGATCTCTGTTACCAACTGGTAGAGCTTCGCATTTGACAATAAACCTGCTCGATTGATTTCAAACCTTGCCTGCATCTGTCGTTTCCGGGGCCTCTCAGAGATCTCCTGTGTTGACCCAAGTGCATGGGGTCTAACACTCTAGATAAAGGGAGTACCGATTGTTACGCACACAGCCGAAAGTTTATTATCACCGACGGAGTAGAGGTCCTGTCAGGAGCGCGCCAGGACGACCCTGACCAGACGACGCCGACACTGACAGTCCAGACCACCGAAGGTACCGAGGTACGAAAACACCGAGGTACGACACTGAGATTGCTTGTCCAAGTGGAATGTTTCATTTTCAAGAGTAGCAATTTTTTTAATGAAAAAAACTAAATTGACCCTGAAACAACAAAAAACTATTGAAAGGATCAAAGGAGAGCTGGACTCAGATGTACAATTAGAGTGTTTATTATTTTGTAGAATTGCCACATCTAGAGAGCCTAAGCAAGTTCAGGACCCTTGCCCCAAAGAACCCAATCTAAACAGACAAAGGGTGGTGGGGAAATTTAACTTCCACATTGTAATGTTGAGGGCACCTGCCTCAGGACATCAGCCATGTCTGGAATGCTGGCTCTTTCCAGGGCTACATTACAGCTATGACTCGAACTCCTAGGAGGAGTGTGAGCTTCTGCACTGCTGACCAGTATGCATCCATCTGGTAGAACTCTACATAACAAAGGAGTATTGGACCTGTTCCTGTGTGTGCCTGGGATTTACCTCCCACAAGATAGCTTACAGTTTGACCAGCTATTGGCTGCATTTGAGGTCACTTCTAAGAGGCATCCCATAATCTTTCACTCTGCTACATAGAATATTTTAAAAGAAGGTTCCAGGAGGATCTGTACAATGACTTATGAGGTGTTCCTGTATCTGAGGTGACCCAGTTTCAAGTAACTAAACAAATTAATTTTAATGGAAGACAGAAGACTGTTTGAGAGTGAACTTGCACTTTCTCCCTCTCTCCAGACAATTATTAGCAACCACCTTTGGTCCATAATTCACTGAGCCTTGGTGCAACTGCTGGAAACTCATCAGTGTAATGATCTGGAGATTGAGAACTACTAATGCAGTCTGCCTTACCACAGTATAAAATGTAGCATATAAGAAAGCAGGATAGTTGGTGGTGTTGTAAACTCTGAAATTAGTTTTGCAAATGTGCTGGTTCATGATTTTTTTTTTTAACAGATGTTGGAGGGAGCTGCTGTATATTTCGAAAGAGGTTTAATTGAAAGCCCAGTTTGTCTTGCTTTAATTGCATAAAGGTGCACTGAGAGAAAAAACAGTGGGAAGATGAAGTGGGACAGTCTGTCTGCAATAAAATGGGAAGCTTCTTTCATTAAATCTGCTCAGATCTTGTTAAAACTTTTGTCCTTCATCCTACTTCACCATTTAATTTCTGGAGGGAGAGTAGGAAAGTGTATCTTTAAATTAAAATAATTTCTTATTTCTCCTTCTAAGACAAATGAATGCTCTTATACTTGCACTAATCCAATTGAGAATTTCTGGAATGGAAAATATTTAATGATAAACATCTTAATCTTATTTAGTACCTCTTGCCAGGTGGATTTCAGAATTATTTATATTTGTTAACATATGTTTTGCTTACCACTGAAATGCTGCAGTTGGGCAATTTAAGGGCACATAGCTACATAATAAAAACTGACGAACAACATTGGGCCAAATTCATATAGAACATTTAATCCAAAAGGATATTAAACTCTACAGACTGTGATCCAAATTGCATATCCAGCATAAACTCAGAACTCCACTGACAAGTATTGGTTTTCATGGGTGTAACTAGAAACCGAATTTGATGGTGAGATTTAAGTAATTCACAGAGAACAAATCTTTTGACGAATCCTGCTTCTCTCTTTATGGAATGTCTGTACATTACTTACAGTTCCCTTGAATTCATTGCTTTCATGAAATTTGCTGATAGCACTGGGGTGCCCTGTCTGTGGCGGGCTGGGCTCCCTGGGGATAAAGGCAGCTCTGGACATTGGCGTAGTCTTTATCTGTGGTGGGGCTGGAGCAGCCCCGTGTCTATGGCAGGTGGGGACTACTCCAGCCCCCACTGGTTACTGGTTAACCTTTCACATCCCTAGCTTACACCTCATCAATTATGAAAAGTGCCATGAACTTCATTTATTGACAGATTTTGCATTCTGATTAGTCACTGAAGGATCTGCCCTCTTGAGGCAACTCATCCTTAGTGTAAGCTTGTAGAACACAGTTATGTTGCCAGACAGATTAGCATGGCCCCGTGTTACAATACCTAGCTCTTGTTCAGTGATGATCCATAGAGCTCAAAGTACTGTACAAAGGAAGTCAGCAGTGGGGCCAGCAGCCTCACTGGGCTTCTGTGCAAGGCGGGGATGGGGGAGGTGCCCTGCTTCCCACCCCGGAAAGGGCAAGACCTCAGATGGAAGGGGCAGGGCTGGAACTAGGTAGTCCTCAGTGCTGCCCAGCCAATGCTGCCCACCCCCCGTCAGACAGCCGGAGTATGTTGCACAGCACCTCGGCAGCAATTTAAAAGGCCCAGGCCTCCAGCTGCTGACACTTGCCACTACTGCAGCAGCGATATCTGGGAGCTTCCAGCTGTTCTGTGCAGGGCCGTAACAAGGGCGAGGCGAGTGAGGCACTTGCCTCGGGCGCATAGCTGAGGGGGCACAGAAAAGACAGCTACTGCACTGTCTTTGCTCATGCCTCGCGCCACATCAGCACCCCCGTCCACGCCGAGGATGGTCTTGCCTCAGGCACAAAATTAGTTAGTTACGACTCTGCTTCTGTATCAATGGGCCCCAGGGCAGCTGTCTCCGTTATCTCCTCTCTTCCCTGACTGTGGGCCTGGAGGGCCACTATCATTATCTCCGTATTACAGATGGGGGAAAAAATGAGGCATACAAAAGAGAAGTGACTTGTCCAAGGTCTCACAAGAAACCAGGGCCAATCCCTGAAATCCTCATCCTGTTTTACTTATGCTAATTTCCTGTTGGCTTCGTTGAAAGTATTGCCAGAGTAAGAGCTTCAAGGTCTTTCCCTTAATTAGTAGATTCAATGGAGACTCCTTCAACCTGCCATTTGATGTTTTATCTGGACTACTGTACATTTCCTTCTGTCAGCTGTAAAATGAAATTCCACTCAGGTGGAATTTCCAAAACTGTCAGCTGATTAGCAGCACACAGTGAACTGGGGTTAAGGACACTGCTTTTTCACAGGAGCAAGCTGGAGGCTTTAGCTATCATAGTCAATCATAAGCAACTGCTGTTCTGTGTGGTATGATGTTGAGCTGATAAAGTACAAGACACTGCATTAAAAAAGGTACTTTGTGCTTTAGCCCCCCCCCTTTTTTGGGGGGGGGGGCTATTCCCAACTTTATTGTCCTCCCTTAAGGATGGGAGTTGGGAAGACTGGTGCATATTGGGTACCAAGAAAGCATAACTGGAATGGTTTATGATGATATTTTCCTGTGTTCAAAACCAAACATAACAAAAAGAGAACCAGAGAGTTGAGTCTCTGATGCTGTTCAACCATTTCCCCTGCATCTGCACTAAAATTTCTGTCACGGCCATGCCCCTTCCCTGGTATAGAAAGGACTCTTAGTAGTCCCTCATCAATTTAAATATGGTGGTGTCTCCATAGCATAGCTCCATAGCATAGCATAGTGTGTGTCTCCATAGCATGGCTCTTAAAGGCCTGTGGCCACCACACTATTGCTCCAAAAAGCGAGATTGAACTGAAAGGGGGAGCAATAATGAGAAACTAATTTAATTTGGTGACTACTGGATCCCCTCCTCATACTGTTTCCAGGAGGATGTGTTGTCAGGGTTACGGAGTCAGGAGAACCTGGGAGACTTCAGCATTTTAGCAGGTAGATAATTATTTCAGTACTTTTTTGCTACCCATTGCTGGAGACACTTTTGTCTCTTGATCCTTTATTTCTTTTTGTTCATTTTTCCACCATTTCTTCTTTGGTTTCTGTTAAAGATGAGCTGATACTGAAACCCAAGATCAAAATACCCCTGGCTGCTGAGGAACTTTAGAGCTTGAACTTGGCATCTCCGCCTTCTCTCAAGGTTCTGCATGTCTATGTGCACCTCATTCTTTTTCTTCCCTTTGTTTCCATTTCTTATTTTGGCCTGTGGTGCTTCTCACTTCCTTCCCTTTTGTTTCTAACTGTGCCATGGAGGAAAAAAAAAACGAGGAAAAAAAAAAACGACAAGGAAGCTATAAAGGAGCTTTTTACACCTGTAGTCTATCTAGGACTGCAGAACTCTAGATTGTTTGAAACTGCTGGCATCACTGACAAAGTTCTATGTGTTAACAGCACATAGATGAACCAGGTGTGTAAAGATTCATTTGGAACCTCACATCGGGGGGTGGGAGGATTGCAATAGAAAAGGAGGGCATGGAGAAATGAGGTGATCCCTTGGGAGTCCTCTGATCTGGCTCTGTCAAGTTCCCCACGTTGACCCCGTGACAGAATGACCTGATAGTTTCTAGGACAGCGAGATTGTTCCTTCAGAAACTGCTTTAAGCCAGTGCAGTATCAGCACATTATCTTGCTTGTGGCTTATGGAGAAGTGAGAGACTTGGCTCGGAGCCTCGTGCCACCTCTCTCCAATTTGGCAGCCTTGTTTATTCTGTCATGTAGTTTCCTTGAGAGCTAAATGTGATAGAGGAATGCAGACTTGGTAGCATTTGTAAGCAGAGCTGTTCATTCAAGTTATAAACTGAAAAGCTATTAGTTCAACAAATTAAAGGCTACTGAGGCGATACAGTCACTGATGGGGGATAATGCAAAAACACCATTTTGTTCTGAAGCTTCACAAGATCACCATAATTAGTACCTGACAAACTCAGTAAAGAGCCCAAGCACTGAAGGGACTTGGGGGCTAATTTTTCCTGTCACCCTACAGGTGGTGCTGGAACAATGTGTATAGTGCTGGTGCTGAGAGGCATTGAACCAAACTGTAACAATGTGTATAATGGAAATCACACACACACACAAGCCATCCACACTCCTCCTACCCTACGTCAGAGATGAAACAGCATTGGAGAAAAGGGCATCTTGTTATGCTTTCAATACATACAGACCACAGATAGTGAATGATTTATTTCAGATTAAGGGAAAGATCACAACATAGGTCTCTCTCTGTAAATGCCAGGTCAGATCTGCCTTAAAAGATGGCAAGAGAGCAGACGTCTAGAAACTTAAAGGCACAGTACACAAAAAGCACTGTCATAATTCTCCAATTCTTTAGATAAATAGAGGGCATCAGGTAATCTGGCTGTCAATTTTGCTCTGTCTGCCCTCCTTTACCATACCCGACACATGTAGATGTTAGGTTGAGGCAGAGTGGCATTTTTCAAAGATGCTGCAGCTGACTAAATGGGGGAAGAAATTCCCAGTGGGAATCATAGCTCTCATATTCAGGGCAAAATTCTCATTTCGGTTCTGAACAGTTACTCTAGAAATCGACGTTCCACTTTGATATGTGAAAAGCTGTTATTGATTTTCTTCCCCCCTGTGTAGGCAGGGAAAGTAGCCTGGGATAGTGAAGATCCTCTGTTCTGCCACATTCAGCAGCACAGTTATGTGCTGTGAAATTAATGGTCTAGCCAAATCCTTTTTTGGCAGTGTCCTTTATACTTTCATAAGCAGTTAGCGTGAAACCTAAATGTTGGCAGTTTATTAAAAAAATACTGAGTGAATGAGCTGCTTACAGAATGAAAATGTACAGAAATGTTTTCATAAGTTAAATATAAAGAATGAAATTTAAAATATTGAAGCTTTTTATAAAGCCAAGTATGCTCTGGAGGGGAAAAAAATTAGAATATGAATTGCCACTGTCACCCAGACCTTTCTCAAGCACTAAACAGGCAAAGTAGTTTCCACCTCAGGAAAAATGCTGTGGCAAATGTGGATGAGGTAATCTTTGTATCCAAGATCCAAGTTATGAGCCTGAGTTTGCAGTCCTGGTGGAGGGCAGGCCTCCTTTGCAAGGATGAGTGTTCTGTTCGAGTAGGAACTGCAGATGGGGCTCTAAGAAGGCAGCACTGAGAAGAAAGGGAAATCTGTTAGCACTTCACCATGTAAGTTATTAATCCAGCCCTGAGAGCTGGACTAAAGTGCTATGATGAAACAGAAAACGTGGGAATAACATTTGCTGAAGCTATGGAGGCAGGTTTGTATGAGCAGTTTGCAAAGCTCACACCATGGGAAAGAAACTGGCACTAACAAGCTCCTTGCAATTATATTTCCTTGGTTACAAGGCAGTCACAGGAATACTGTGGCAGTTTTTGATATAGAAAAGCCTTTGTATGCCAGGTCTGCATTTCATTTCTAATGTCGAATCCAATTTGCACATGCTCAGATACAAGACCCTCGTAAAGCAAGACATCTGGAAATGGGATTGTTAAGAAAGCAAATTGCACATGCCAGGATAAGGTAATGTCAGTGCTTTTCACTGTCAATCCCTATACTTAGGGATGGGTGACTGGAGTCGAGCTGGATTCTTGCACTGATCAGTGCCATTCATGAGAGCAGGAGTGTTCCATCACATCCTACTTTTGAACCAGGCCAAAACTATTTGAAGGCATCTGTGGCCCTCTGTGCACCATGACACGGGGGCCTGCTGTGACCCTCTTTCCTTTCTCCCCCATTTGGAGTGGTATCCTCCCACACAAGCAGAAACACAGCAGCACTGAGGTTCACTTAGGAGCAGGAGAGGATGTAACAGGATCCTTGCATAGTCATTGACTTCTGTTGGGTGAAAAATAATAATAAAACCACTATCAAGGAAGATAACAGGGTATGTCTACACAGCAGCTGGGAGCATGCTCCTCAGAGCAGATAGAGCTAATCCACTAAAAAGGGCAGTGTGGCCATGGCAGGGTGGGTTAACCACTGGAGCACATACAAAGAGGTTCAGTTGGGTTTATACTCAGGTAGCCACCCTGAGTTGTTGCCCAAGCTGCTGTGGTCATATTGCTATTTTTATAATGTTAGCTTGAGCAGAGGTAATACAAGTCTGTCTGCGGATGCTGGGAAGCACACTTTCAATTGCAGTGTAGACATACTCATGAAGGGCAGGCCAGTGGAGAATCAGTCCCATGGAGGATCACAGGCTTAGTATGGTGATACAGATTCCTTTACATTGGTCACCCCTTAGCTTGGCAGTGATTGAAAGCCATTGCTATCAGACTTGTGTCTTCTCTGAAAAGGTAGTTTTGATGGATTTATAAAAGACAGATGCTGTCCACAATACTAAAGCCACCACTGTAGCAGGCAATCTGTCATCAAGGGTCCCAATTCACTATTGCTCTGTACCTTGCCTAGTCATTTATCACACTAGTGCAATTGGGTGTAAAGCATTCCCCACTCCCACATGGAAGCACTTTATACTAGTTTTTCATTCACAGTGCACAAAGGTAACTAATTACATGGTGCTTGAGGGAATGAGAAAACATCCATCGTTATTTGCATTTTCACATTGGGTTATCTTAACAGCCACACCCAAATTATTCCTTCAGAACTGCTGGTACGATGATTGGGAGTAGGACAGGGAAACTGCTTTGGCTGCTGCTGCCCATGGCGAATCTGTTTTGTGCATAGAGGAGGGTCAGACTCCAGGGTTTTCAGTGCATCCTAAATTGAAAGGACCAGATGGTCGCATCTTCGCTCACATTCCAGTATCCCTGTCACCCCAAAAAGCAAAGTCCTATTCACTGTGAGTAACAGTCTCTCAATCTGGCTCATTGGATAGCGGTTCATGGAAAATCTTCTTGCCAAAGCAATCTAAGAACTGTACACTAGCTTGATCATTTTTGGTCCTGTAGAGTAGTCCATTCCCTGTGACATCCAAGGCCACTGAGGCAGAAGTACTGCACACTTGGCCATCTTGGACCCTGTTGGAGAAAATGTTTGCTGTCTCAGGTTCACAGAGTAAAATGGCAATCTTTTCACATGGTTCCGTATGGCTCCTCATAGCTGATCTGACCCTATTTAGCGGATACTGTATACCCATAAATTTGATTACATTAGCATTCCCACAGCTTGATTGATGTGATCATTGGCACAACCTAAGGGAGGGCAGGAAGAGATCCAATTAGCTTTTACTGATACTCATTATGAACTGCCTCAAGCCCAGCAGCCCTGAGTGCCTCATGAGAATAATAAAAGTAAGACAGCATTTTTCCTTTTGGCAAGTTCTTCATAAAGACAGTGTAGCAATGGGCAGCTTCTACTGCATAATAAGAATACTGTAGTTAGTCATGATAGTCTTGGGTAATTATTAGTTACTCCAGAGAGGATCATTCAGTCTGCAGCAAATGTGGCAAAGAGAGAATATTTATAAAAAAGCCATCCTTCTTTGCCGTGTATCCTTATTTGCTGCTATATGTTAATAGCCGGGATTTGAGTTTCATTTGCACCAGCACAGATCCCTTGGATTCTATGATGTTCCACGGATGATGAATGTAAACAAAATTTGGTCTGGTAATTGTAGCTCTGGAATAACACAGCCCCGCTGCTGCTGGATGATAACATGTATTTCTTTCACAAGTACATCTCACCAGTAGATATCAGTGCTTCACAAGCTTTAATTTATATATCCTCACACCACCCCTGTGCAGTAAGGCAATATTATTCTCCTTTATGATGGGCAGCTGAGGCACAAGGAGACATGCCCAAGATCACACAAGAAATCTGTGACAGAAGGAGGAATTGAACCCGGATTTCTAATGGCCTAGATTGGTGTCCTAAACACTAGAGCATCCAGGCGAGCCAACAGATTTGTGAGGTCCCTGGGCAAGGTGGTGACCTCGAGCAGAAGGGATGAGGCCACAGAAGCCAGCCCTTGGCATTGCCCAGACCGTACCCCTCCCCCCAACATGCCATCTGGAGCCATTGCAGCCCTATGAGGTGCCACCACTGTTGGCTCAATCATAGTCTGCACTAGAGAGAGAATTCTGGTAACAGAGGGCTCTTTCATGTAGCAGGAAAAGGTATAACTATATTCAAATTTTAAAAGCTGGAGCTAGGCAAATTCAAGCTAGAATTATTTTTTTAAAACAGTGAGGGTAATTAGTCACTGAAATCATTGACCTAGGAATGTGGTGCATTTTCCATGATTTTTGAGGAATTAAATCAATAATACCCAGCTGTTTTCTAGTGCTTTCTATCACTAGGGCCCCAAGCAAAAATAAACTATCAGAGGTATACAGATGAGATATCTTTCTAAAAAGATGTCCCATAGCTCAAATAAGATATCATCTTAGTGCAGAGATAACTGGATGTAGTTCTTTAGTCAGTGCTATGCAGACTAGATAATCTGGATGGTAAATTTTAGCCTTCAAATGTGTGTTAATGTAAAAACATGAGAAGGAGCAGCTACTTAAAGAGGCTGTTACTAATCAAGGACCACTTCTAAGCAAATATACATGGTATTGACTTGTATATAGTAGAAGGAGGGAGATGACAAAAGTAAAATCCCTGTCTAGGTTGACCCTATTTTAGTAAAAGTGGCTAGAATCTGAATTACTGGTGACTTTGAAATGATAACAACCAGGCCCGTTTTATTGTTTCAGCTAGGATATGATACTTTAGCAGAATTAAAGCTCATAAAGTGGATATGGATGTCCTTGTAATTTAAAGTAGGTTGGTTTGATTAAGCAATCTTTGCCAGCTCCATCCATGAGACTTGACAAGGGGGGAGGTTGCTGCAAAATAATCTGACCTGTGGGATTCCTTTAAGAATACAATCATGTGCAGGTGCCTTCCATTCCCCATAGGTGTTTATCATATGGGAATGGCATCACGGAGTTGCTATTACCAAACAGTTGTTACTGTTGAATTCACCCTCCTTTTACTGATGAGACCTCTTAGAAGATTCAGCTCCTGTATAATGAAGCGGCCCATTTGCTTACTAGTACAAGTTACACTGAGCATTTTACACCTTTGCTCTTTATATTACAATTTTCTATCTGCTTCCAAGCATAATTCAGGATGATGTGTCTGGTTCTCCTATGTCTTATATTGAGGACTAACTTCATCTGATCAGTGGAGTTATAGTGCTGTGAAACCTGTGTAAGAGGGGAGCATTGAGCTTATGGCTTTTTTTTTCCCCCTAGAAAGCCCTTTTTGTTCTGTATCCTGGCTACTTCATTTTCTCTTTCTCTCTCCCCTTCTCTGAACCTTCCCAACAGTTGAGAGGAGCTATCCTGCAAACAAACTTGTCTCTGGATATAGACTTTAGGACAGGCAATTGTTTTTTCTCGTTTACAACTCGTTTTTTTTCTGGTCTGGCCCAGGGTTTTTTGGCCTTGTTTGTAAACTCAGCTGATATCTCCCATGGCAGGGAAATGTAAAGAAAGTACTCTTAACTAAAAATGGGGAAGGGTTGAGGTTCTAAGAACTTCTGTCCATCAAAGCATTTTTACTGCCACTATTACTCATGAGCACATGACAAAAAAGGAGGAGTGCGTGCGAGGAGATACAGGCTTAATCACAATCCTCTCCATGCAAATGTATTTGTCTTATTCCTGCCACCACTCTTGCCACCCACAAGGAAGCTTTTCCACTGATGTTTCCCATTCTGTTCACTTTCTGTCTTGTACTTTGAATTCCCATATTCTTCTTTCTCTGTGCTTAGCTGAAGACTTAATGCTTTGTTATAAACCAATTTTGCCACCCATTTTGTAAAACACTTGTAGGGAAAAGAGTTGCTAACATAAGAAGCTTTGTGAATCAGAGTGACTCAGGCTGCTCCAATTTAAAAAATCAATTGTGATCAGCAATTAGCCCTTTCTAATGTTAGGTTTAGGTTTTGATTGAAGACACAGTACATGACATAACATCCCTTATGGAGGTAGGCCTTACTTATGCAAATAATCATGTTGACTTCACTGAAATAACTTGCATGACAGAGTTGTAGGTTTTGGGCTCTTTTCTGTCCCCTCGCTTTGAAATTTTGAGGATTTAGTAGTACTTAATACTTACTTTAGTAGAACTTTCCAAAATACATATTTATATAGGGGCAGTGGTTAAAAGAGGGACTCCACAGGCCCTGCTCCCATGCCACCTCTTCCCTCCAGACCTTGCCTTCCCAATCGCCCCTCTTCCTCCCTCTCAACCTTATGGATGGTAAAAATAGGGGGGAAGGGGTACCTGGCTCCCTGACCTCCCAATTTCAGCATGTACAGATCTATATATTTAGGGCTACATTTCCCAAAAGCATGGAAATGTGTGTCCTTGATTCTACACATACATTGAAAAAATATTCATAAGAGGCATCTGCATGAGTGTATTAGGCAGCTAATTTCCAGTTCACATTGCATGCTTCAGGGGGTAGCCGAGTTAGTCTGTATAAAAAACAACAACAAATGGTCTGGTAGCTCAAGCCTTGGTGAGCACAAATAAGTTAACAGTACAAGCAGAAGCCAAATTAAGGGAATGTCTGAATAGCAGTGAAAAGTAAGTGTGTTACTGGCATGGTAAACAGATATGCGCTAGCTCTACTTGAGCTAGTGTGCTAAACGGGGCAACAGGGCCATGGTGGCTCAGGCTAGCCACCTGAGTACAAACCCATTCAGTCCTCTGGGTAGGTATTTGAGTGGCTAGCTCATGGTGCCACTCATGCTGCCTCAGCTTCGCTGCTGTTTTTAGTGCGTTAGCTCAAGCAAAGCTGCCATATCTGCCAACACGTGCAGGGAGACCCACTCCCAACTGCTGTATGGACGTACTGTGTAGCATCTTTGAAAATGTAACCCACATTATACAGATTGTCATAATGAAAATATCTGTAAGATTAAGGACTCTGGACACTGGGAGGAGGAATAGAGACAGTTTACTAGTTGTAGTTGAAGCCCAAAAAACTGACTTAGAGTTCTGAGTTATTATGTGGTGGTGGTTCGGCTTTATCAAACGAGTGCGTTGGTCTCAATCCATTTCCTACAGGACTGGTATCTACGTCACAGAACCCACCATCTGAATAGGTATCTTGTTAGAGATCTGAGGAAAGAGGCTACAAACTGAACAGGAAAGTTCTAGAGTCAGGATGGTGGTGTTCCTTCCATGTCAGGATTGAGACAGAGTTGGTAGCACTATGGAAGCTTGCATTATAACTACCTGTTTTGTGGATAAACAAAATTAGTCTTGAGCTGTGAATCTGGCAATTTGGCAATGCATGGGAGAGAACAGGCTGTGAGAAGAGGGTTTTTTTTTTTTTGGTTAAGGTAGGTTCATATGCATATGCTTAATTGCAAAAGGTACATCTCTCCCATCTTCAATTTTATTCTTTTCCCCCATTGTAGAAAAAAATATAATGCCCTGAAAACTGGCTAGAATGTTAGTTCAATGCTTTAGTTTTTATAGCGCTCTTTGTGGAATGGGGTCTTTTCTAAGCCAGTTAAAATATATCCTTGAATAATGGTACCGTGAGCAACTATCAATATTGCACCAACATCTGTTAGTTTAAATAACCTTGGCTTCGGTCATTCTGCAAAACACAAAATCTCATTTCAGTAGAATATTGACACAGGATCAATACCGCCTGCTTTGAAACTGAAACAAGACTATATTTTCATTGTAATGTTCATTGGCTTTTGAGAAGATGACAGAGGAGGCAGAGAGGGGTTCTGAGGAATACAGAGGATGATCTAGAAGGTGTTTCAACATAATTTTTCTAGTGAATGCCTTAACATTCAGTATTCATTTTAAAAGTAAGGAACTACTTTTTTTTAGACAATATTCTAGTTTTCTCACATTACCTTGCATGTATTTATATGAAACATATTGAAACGTTTTATTAGTCACTTACTTTTACTGGCTATGTTTATAGGATGTTATAGGGAAATGACTTAAGGGACCATTTGAGAGACCTACAAATAGCAGGGTTTCTCATTTAACGAGGATGGAACAAAATGTCCCTCATTATTCTGGAGGACGCTATGAATTGGTCTTCTGTGGATGCTGGTTGCTTAATAAAGGCGTCAATTTATAGAACAAGTAGAGATGGGACCTGGTTCCCGTCTCTAATTCTGGATATCCTGGTAGGCTGAGGGGACAGGGAACACAAGTTTGAATTTGAACACTGATACGAATATCATGGCTTAACCGTTTCCCTGTATAATTGGCCACTCCAATCTCTTCCCTTCATGTACATTTTGGAACTTGGGCTGATCTCTTATTGTTGCATCTGAGTGAAATTTTGGATTTTTAGTGTGATATTGCATCAATTTATTTCTACTGCAAAGCAGTATTAGGAAATCCTATATTCTCACTGATCAGCAACCTGGCAACATCTTGGCACAGCATCACAGGTTGGATCTAATTTCTAATTAGAATTCCTTCTAGATCATGTTAATTCATCTCAGTGACATATTTAAAATATTATCAGTCAACTGTCAGTGACACAAATAAATACTAAGCAGTCCTTTTGATACCTTACCCTCCGAAACCTTCATTCCTCGTGTCAATACTACAAAAGAAGCAAAATCATGCTTTTCAAACTCTGTCCACAATTAAGAGCTTTCCAAATATATGGTTTGTTTTAATCATAAATATGTAACTAGAAGATTTACCTGGTGTTGCTCAAGTCCTTAACTCAATTAATTTTTGTCTGTCTTCATTTAAACCATTTCTCTTGGGTGTGGTTGAGGATGTTCAGTATGCAAGCTGCCCTTTGGGGAGAGAGCACAACCTGAGCCCCCTCTCACCACGGTGGTTTGGGGCCAGGTGAGAAGCACCTATCTGTGGTCACTACAGTTGCAGTGGGTACAGCTTGGGGAGGGTTCCATGTCCTCTGGCTGGAACAGGTCCAGATTCATCTGCCCGCTGTGCTCCCCAGCCGGAGTGAGGAATGCAGCAAACTGTGAACTTTCCCCTCACTCCCTGACAAAGGTGAACAGCCAGCAATGTTCCCATATAAATCAGAGGGAGGGCGAGTTTACGCTCCCCCGCCTTTCCTAAAGGGTGCCAGGGGGCAGCGAGGCCCAAGCCAGCCCCTTTCACCTGGTGGTTGATTCTGTCTTTTTTTTTTCTGTACGCTTTCATGAGACGCACTCCCATTCCAGGCATATTCCATTTTCCTGGCACATCCAAACCCTTACCTTGCTTTGTTTTGATAAGAGGAAGCTGTATTCCAAATGTGGTGATCCTAGCCCTTACTGTTCAGGGGGAATTCGTGGACAGACAGCTGCATAGATAGACCAACTCTCTCAAATATATATTAGATTACACAGATGTGTGTGTTCTGGTTAACATAAAGACTCCTTGTCCCTTGAGATAAATACTTAGTTTGTCAGTCTTTCATCTCACTAATATACCTGGGACTGGCAATCTTTCCAAAGAATCACAAAGTGCTCCACAAACAACAGTGAATGAACCCTCATATCACTGATGTGAGGTAAGTTTTTTATATGTATAGTTATTTGTTATATGTAAGCAAACTGACCTGAACTACTGAAGTCAATGGGAATTTTGCCATCAACTCCATGTGATACAGAATCAAGATCATAGGGGGGAGATCTAGAAGGTTTCTTTGGCACTACTGTGATCCAGAAAGTCCCCTTAGAACCACAGAAATGTAGGGTTGGAAGGGACTTCAAGTCATCATCAAGTCTAGCCTCCTGTGCCATAAGCATTACCAAATAAATCTAGACCATCTCTGGCAGATGTTTGTCCAACCTTTTTTTTTATAATTGTCTAGTGATGGGGATTCCACAGTCTTCTTTGAAACTCTGTTTTGTGACTTATCTTCCTAATATTTCTCTTCCTGCAGATTAAGCCCATTAGTGCTGCTCCTACTTTAGAAGACAATTGATAAGCATCCTCTTTTAACAGCCAACAACATATCTGAAGTTCGTCATCGGTATAATTTTTGTTGCTCTCCTCTGAACTCCCCTCGTGATCTTTATCTAGTTCCCTCTCTCGGCCCATGGGCAGTGGCTACTGTAGGCAAGGGGGGGGGGGTGCCTCTCCAGACAGCCTACTGTGGCCCTGTCCCATGCCAAAACATACCTCCCACAACGACTTGGAAGTGAGATTGAAATGCAGCAGTGTGCAAATCTTAAGCAAACTGTTTGTAACTTTTAGTGTAGGTTTTGTAGTAGTCTTTGCAGAAAGTTTGTGCTGGGAGCTCTGACTATCTCCAAACCAGCTTGCCCAATTTTAAACAAAAAGGAAAACCGAATAAATGGCTGAAAATGAACTGTGCAAATAAAGCCTGGACAGTGTCTCAAAATTCAACTGGTTCCTGAAACCAAAATCTGATTCACTGTCTGAAAAAGTCTTAGGAGAATGCCATGCCTCATCATAGCTCTCAACTTGTCACTTGGAATGAAAGGCACTATGTAAATGTGAAATCATTATTATCTTTCTTGTTTTTCTCTGGATAGAGTGAAAAGGGGGTCATGTGTGATGACACGAAAAGAAAATGATTGAAGAAAGGCAACTAAAATATATATCTTGCTTCTAATGAATGTTTTGACAGATTAGACTGGAAATGAGGTGACAGATGCATCTTTATGCTGTCTGAAATCATTGTTGCCCATAGCGTGTCACAATTAGGAACAGAGAAATTGCCATAGTAGCCCATCCTCCTTGATCTCTCTCAACTCTGTGATAGCAAAACATTTTGGTAAGAAAGAAGCAATAGACCAGTTTCTGATTCCTGCTTTCGCTAGTTTTACCCCTGTGTAACTACATTGTTTCATCAACAGAGCCAGCCTTTCTGACTGGAACGTAAAGGGGGCAGCACTTTCAGAATATATTTCTCTGTGTGCCCATATGGAAATGGTGCTAGCCACTTCCTAAGGAAGGCAGGAATGAGATGGGCTAGATGGAAAATTGGGAGGTTGTGCCCCCATATGCCAGGAGACCCCAACCTTCTGTCTGGCCCTACTCCTAAGTTTCAACCCTGCCTCTTCCTCTCCCCCCTCCCCACCTCTGAGACTCTTCCCCCTGGATGAGGCTATGGCTGCTTTTGAGCTCCCTGCTGGTAGCTGGTAACAGCTGCCAGGTGGGGAGGCCTGGCTCTGGGACAGATGGAGCTCTTGGGAAACAGTGACTGTGCGAGGTGGGGCCAAGCACAGGGGCCAAAGCAGGTCAACCTAGGCAGCTCTGGGATGCCAGGGACCCTCCATCTGCCCTGGCAGCATGCTCTGGGGGGCAAGGAAGTTGGCTGGGGGCTACCCCACTGCTCCCCAGCCCCTGCTTGAGCTTACCCTGTGCTGCTGCTGGCAGTAGCACTGCCGCCTTCAGAGTTGGGTACAGGCCAGGATTTGCCCCTTGCGCTGCTGGGTGGCTGGAGATTGGCAGCTTTTAAGGGTTGATTACAGGGGAGGAGCTGTGGCAAGTTATAGGAGTGGCTATAAGTCTCCGCAAGCCCTGCACCCCCATGCCACCCCTGTGCCAGTGACCTGAACTGTGTCCTTGGGCAAGATAACCAATATTCCGTGTCCGTTTCCCCTTTGTGAAAATGTGTGAAGAGTTTAACTCTGAAGTAGCTTATAAAGTTAGTGGGGGAGTTGGTTCATATTTGCAGAGCATTTGGAGATCCTAGAATGAAAGGTGCTATAAAAGTGCAGAGCATTCTTATTCATTTGTTATGGTCCTAAAGGGCTTTGACCAACAACAGGAATTGTTGACATTTAATTATTGAAACTGTATGTCTGTCAGGCCTCTTATGATAAGAAAGGGAAATAATGCAGAAACTTCAGAGAAACCGGTCAGTATTCTCTTGGGATCTAAAGCAAACATACTTCACACATAGCTCAGGGCTAAAAAACCTTCTTGGGAAGGAAGAATTGAATTAGTAAACCAAGGAATGCAGTTAGTATTCTGGCTGGTTGCATGAACTTTATAGCTCTTGCGCACTGCTGCACAACTTATTTATTATAAATAGCATTAGTCCCAGTCTAAATAACATGGAGCTGCCTATAGTGATCTCTTCACTGTGTGAACATAGTAATGGCTGAAGGAAATGGCAGCATGTGATGTAAGCAATTACAGTATTTCCTCCTGATATCTTGATGCTTTCAGGGTTTAAAAACCAAAACCCTACACCATGTTCCAGAGCCAGTTAATAACCTTAAAAGCACAATTGAGCATCTTGTTATGAAGTGGAGAAACTTGTGGTTTTTTGTTTGTGTTTGAAGAAGCTGCTTAAAAAGGAAAAAGTCCATGCAGCAACATTGATATTATGCTGTACTTATATGGGGCTTTTAATCCAAACATCTCAAAATGTCTTACAACAATATAGTGAATAAATGCCACTGAGAGGCATAGTACTAGTACGGTAGTATACCCATAGTACAAATGGATAAACTGAGGCATTGAGGGATTAAATTTCAGCTGTTGACAGCAATATTAGGGGTCAGTGGAAGAGCAGGGAATAGAACCAAGAGTTTCTGTCTTCTGCAGGGTGTTCAAATTAATAGTCTGTTCTACAGGTTGAACCTCTCTAGTTTGACACTCACTGGTCTGGCAACATCCATGGTCTGGCATGATTTTAGTTGGCAACACTCTTAAGAGGACATCCAGCTAAGTTTCCTGTGGTCCCATAAAACTTGTTTACAGCCAGCAGTCCTGGCTCTCCGTGTTCTGTGCTGTTATTTAGCTTTAATTTACCCCTAAATGTCTTCTAAGACCCTAGTAAGCAGTGGAAGTGTTGGTAATGCTGCTGGACAATATTGACCTCCTGTAGTTTGGTGTGAGACTAGAGAGGTTCAACTTGTACAAGAATTACAGACCAAGTGCATGCAACTGTGATGCTATCATTTGTGAAGGAAACCTATTGAAGGACGTGAAGAAAATATGCTACCTACTGTAGATGCTGTTCACTTGAATGTTGATGGCTCTAGGATGAATATGAGCTGCAAATAATGGTGGCGAGTCAATAGGCAGCACTCTATCTGATTCAAGTCTGAACTAATGATGCAGCATAGTGCTGAAGGGTGCTGCACTGTTTGGACATGGTGGGTAAAATCCTAGCATCACTGAAGTCCATGGGAATTCTTGTATTGACTCTAATGGGAGCAGAATTTCATCCCCAGTATTTTGGGGGAGGCATTAATTAAAGATCCTGACCATTTGTGGCATGTGGAAGATCTCATGGCAACTTTTTTGCAAGGTTAGGGACATCCTGACTAACATCTATGTTAGACCAAATATCATTACCCATCTAAACTCCCCTTTTCATTTCAGCTGGAGATCATATTTGGCTTCATTTCCACTTCTATGACACATTTATGTGGGGATTAACAATACTTAAAGGGAATGTATTTCCAACAATATTGTCTGCAATTTACACCATATTGTGTAAACAATATCACTCCTATAGTAGCTCAGCTCTTATTAGAGAGCTCTTGTCCAAGAACTGACCCTGGCTATCTCTGCCTAATTTATGAGAGATGACAGCTATGATGGGTTACCCTTGGGATGCCACCTGGAATGGAGCCATCTGACCTACCATCATGGGCACCTTCTCAAGTGTACTGCTGTGACAAGCTGCAAAGCCCTCTAACCTCCACATCAGCATATATGTAGGTAGGAATATACCCAGTTGCAGTTACATGTAGGATCTCTAACCAGTCGCTGCACAGGAATACTACAGCTAAGGCAACTCCCTCAGGCACGCACCTCCTCTAGAAAAACCCAGAATTGTATCTCTTGCACTGCACAAGGAACTGTACAGTCTAAGCCATGGTTCTCAAACTTCTGGCCTGCAAGCCAGAGCCAAGCCTGCTAACAGTGGGAGAGCAAAGGGAACAGTTGTCCCAGTACCTGGTGATTCTGAGGGGCCTAGGGTTCCCAGCTGCTACTGCTCCTACTGTGGCAGTGGCTGGAGCCCTGGGCATTTTTAATTGCTGCCACGAGTGCTGTGTCACGTGCTCCGTGCAGCTTTGAGGGTTATGGGGGCACAGTGCATTTGGCACAGCAGCATGACTGCCCCCGGCCTTGTCCCTTCTGCTCCAGGCTCTGCCCCTTCCAGAAGGAGAGAGCTGCCTCCCCTATCTTGTCCAGGAGTCCTGCCTCCCCTACTTTGACCAGGGGTCTGCAGAAGTTGTTGGCTCCCCTGGCCAGAGCATATTAACAATCTGCCCTGGGAGACCTGAGGGTCATGTCCGAAGCTGTTGCCAAAGTCACACCCTTTCCCACCCTCCCCCCGCCCTCTCCCCCATGGCACACCATCCTCAGAAGGATGCAGCCTTTTGGATTATGGGGTGGGCGGGTGCACAGCAGTCGGCCCCCAGCACTCCCTGTGATCATAAGTTGGGAAGTTGGGTACACTCAGTGGGTACATTCGCTCTGCTTCCCTATGGCTCTTGCCACTGAAGGTAGTGCAGAGGGCCCAACCACTGCTGATGCCCCACACTAAGCACCTCCTGCTAATCCTCAAAGCCACATCCCTTGGGGATGGAGAGTCATGGGGGGAGAGAGGGCGGGATGGTTTGTGGGAAGGGGCAGGACTCGGTGATGGGTTTGGACATGCCCTTGCGCCGTTATGTCTCCCAGGAGGGATGGTGAATATGCTCTGGCCTGTGGATGGCCCAGAGGCCGTGAATTGAGACCCCTGGTCTAAGCTCATAAAATTCACTCACTCACTCAATGTGGAGAGGAATATGCCTTTGTCCCTTGAGCTTTAGATAAAGCAAAATCAAGGATAACAACTACAAAAGACAAAGTTAGATTTTAAGTGATGAAGTGACAGCAAACAGATGAAAAGAGATTACCTAGCAAATAAACAAAATATTGAAACTAAGCTTAATATACTAAATAGATCTGAATAGCAGAGTTTCACCCTAAGAGATGATACAAACAGGCTGCAGGTTCTTACCACTTGGAATTAGGGATGTTAGGTATCTGGTAACTGAACAGTTGAATAACTGCATGAATTCTTATCCGTTACTTGACTATTCTGTATTTCCTGGGGCAGGGCCAACAGCCAATGCAATCTGGACCCACTCCCAGGGAGCTCCCTGCCACCCCAGCCCAGGCTGCCGTGGCAGAGGCTGCTTCACGACAGCTTCCCTCTATCCGCCGCACAGCAGCCTCTGTCCATGGAGAGCTCGGACCTCCCCATGGACAGGGGCTGCTGCTGCGAAGCCGCCTCTGTCGATGGCAAGCATGGGTCTGCTGCAGGCAGAGGCTGCTTTGCGGCAGCCTCCTCTGGCCCCCACCCCTCTGTGCTGCTGCCTCTTAGGGTACGTCTAGACTACAGGCTAGATACTGTCAACAAAGTTTCTGTCGACAAAGAGTGTCTAGACTACATCCAGTTCTGTTGACAAAGCAAGCCGCTTTGTCAATATGAGAGTGTAGACGCAAAGGACAGTGTAGATGCAATAATGCCTTCTGTCGACAGAACTCTGTCAACAAAAGGCGTTATTCCTCGTAGAATGAGGTTTACAGCCGTAGACAAAACTGCTGGTAGTGTAGATGCAGGTATAGTTTTGTCAACAAAACCCTGTAGTCTACACACACCGTTAGAGAGGCAGCTGGGGGTGGGCAGGCGGCACTGGAGAGCCAGTGCTGGGGAGAGCCAGCTTTTAAGCGGGCTCCCACCAGCACCAGTTCTTGCTTCCCCTCGCCCTTTCTGCCCTGAGTGGAAATGTGAGTAGTCAAGAAGATTAACCGATAAGCTTATCGGTTAATCATATACTCAGCTACTTGTTTACATCCCTACTTGGAATCTCTAGGTGTATAATTCACAGGCTAGAAATCCCTTTAGCCTGGGTTTGGCACTTCCCCGAGTTTGGTCTTTTCCTCAGGTGTTTTCAGGAGTCCTTTTGGGTGGAGAGTGAATGGCACTCCCTACCTTGTATAGTTTTGCATATGGTGGGAAACCTTTGTTTCAAAGCTTGGTATGCAGACCAATCTGTAGAAAAATACTGACATCACAAGGAGTCCAGTATCATGTGCCCTGGTCACTTGTCCTTGTATCACTGTTTGGAGCCGTGGTCCCCAATGTGGTGCCCGCGAGCGCCATGGCGCCCGCCGGGCCATTTATGTGCGCCCGCAGAACAATCTGGGCCGGCCCCGCCCCCGGGCGTGTGGCACATGCTGGTGCTGGTCCTGGGCGCGTGGACCCACTGGCTTGGAGTGTTCACAGGAAGGCTCACCAGATGGGAGATAAGCTTCTCCTAGGGCCTATTGTTTTTTTCCTGATGGCCCATTCTCCTGAATAGGCTCCTCACTATCTAAACTGAAAGCATCTTGTCTAGTAGGCATTACCCATGTGTAACTACCTTTTGAAATCCAGATACATAGTCAACATTCATAATTTCAGATATAAAAATGATACAGGCATAGGATAATCATAGAATAAGATAATCATTCAGCAAATCACATTTTCCAGTGACACCTCACATGACTTATTGTGATATATATATCTATATAGATATATAGATATCTTACAATATATTTTAGAAATGTGTGTCTGCCTGTTTGTCTGTCTGAATCCATTTGTTCAAGAACTCCTCTTAAAGGGCAAGAGCTAGGACCACCAAATTTGGGATGCAGTTTCCTCTTATAACTTCAAGCAAGCTCAGGGTTTGGTTGTTCCAGGACAATGGGATGTGCCTGGAATCCAATTATTTCCATTAAATAGAAAGGTAGGGGTCTGAGAGCAGGGGCAGTTATGCTCCACAACGATCACAGGGCAGCAGCAAGCGTGAGGGGCAGTTTATACTGCAGAGTGACCGCAGGGGATTGGCCACACCTATAAGTGTGGCCAGCTGGGGGTGGGCTCTGAATGTTGCCAGCCACAGGTAAGTGACACCCTGTCCCAAAGCCAGAACCCAAACCACTCCACCCCTCAGCCTCCGCACCAGACATGGGGAGAGCCCCACCAGCCAGCAACCCCGCCACTGTGGCCCCCTGGGAAGCAGCCACTGGCAGGGCAGTGCAGCCTCAAGACTTCTCTGAGCCCTTACCCACCTCCCAACCCTCTGCCCTGAGCCCCATTCCACCACCCCCTGCCCTGAGCCCCCACAAGGACCCGAGCAATGCTAGGTAAATTTGCTGGTATGTTATGACTATGTCAGAATCCTATCACAATCTCATCACTGGAAGGATGCAGTGTCACAACTTCCTGAGGCGGTCTGACTCAGACATAGCTAGGGAAAGGAATACTCATTTTTCAGGCCAATCTCTGTGCTGTCTGTGGATGAGGCTCAATAAATACTGATGTGAATAATTCCTTCAGGCAATCTGGCAACTGCTAGTGAGCTAGCAATTACTCCACACACTCACATTCACTCTGCGTTGTGTGACTGGCAAGAACAATGCGGAACTCAATGATGTTGCTCATCATTCTGCAGAGCACAGCCCATAGTTTCTCCTCCAGCAGTGAGCAGAAAGAGGGGAAGTCCAACTGTATTTTTTCCTAATTTCTTGATTGCTCTTTTTTTTATCTATTCTAAAGGGCCAGATCTTCAGCTGGTGTAAATCAAGGTAGCTCTGGTTCATATATGTTTGATGTATTTTTATGGTTTGAAAACAGGACAGATGGGTTGGAGATGATACTTTCTGACACCCATTAAAAAAAATCCAAGTGATTCTCTCAAATGAAGTGACTCTGTTCAGTCTAACAGTGGGATTTGCCTCTCTACTGTGGTGTTATATATATGTACCAGGAAGCTTCAAATAACTGAACAGATGTTTAAATTCTGGCTTGTGTGCATTGTTAAAATCTTGCAGTGAGAGTCTTTAGAACATATAGGGGAGCATTTAAATTATAGGCATTTCAAACTGTGTTCATGAAAAATCCCTTTTTGTTAAGGAAAATTCCTTCTGTAGTCTTGTTAGGAATCAATTTCATTTTGCTACATTGACACAATATTAATTTGGCATGGCAAAGTCAAGGAATTAAATACTTTATTATATGGATCAGCACACCAGAAGAATGAAAAGAGAGACCACGCCTAAATTCTAATGTTTTTTTTAAAAACAGTGTGTGAAAATATACTTAAAATGAATTCTGGAACAGCTAATGCAATGGAGAGATCCACACAGGATAGACACATTTTAGTAGAGATGCTTAAATCTTCACCTTAAAATCAGAGAATAAGGCAGGTGGGTGTTTTTGTTTTCTTCCTTTTTTTGGTAATTAAAACACTGAACTGGGAGAGCTGGAATGAATTCCAAGCTCCGGCACAACCTTGTGGTGTGACCTTGAGTAAGTCGCTTTCCCTCTATCTCAGTTTTTCCCATCTGTGAAATGGAGACAGGAAATATTACTTTGTCTACGTAGGTTATAGGCTCTCAGGGGCAGATAGTTTGGGTTTGCAACAGCGCTAAGCTGCTGGGCTGATTACAGTGCTACTGTAATAGATAACTAAAAATGACCTTTTGGTTGGCAATACTCTGGGACATAGCAAGCAATAGGAGGGAAAGGATGGGTAGATCGTAAGTGATGCAATATGTGAAAGCCAGAGCCTTGAGTTAATTTCTCTTTGGCATTCATTTTTGTTTTTGCGATATTTTCAGTAGAACGTGAAATCATTGGACTGAAATACAGACAAGTGTCAGCTGTAGTTAGAGTCTCTCCTTGTCCCCTTCTCCCCTCAGTTCCTCCAACCGTGCCTTTAATATTGTAAGTAGGTCATTGAAGAACTGGCAGCCGTATTACTCTTTCGCCCCTTCCCCCATCTATCCCATGTGGCTGCTGGAATACATTTAATTGCAAAGCAGACATCAAAGCCCAGACGAGCCTTGCTCACCTCCAGGAGATAATTAGTGAATCTTTGTATTTGTACTGTATGTGCTGGTAGGGTGAGGTACAATTAGGGGTGGGCAAACATGACAGTATTTGGAGTCTTTATTTTCTTTTTTTTTTTTAATTGGGTTCAAATTCAGACGGTTGTGTGTGTGTGTGTTTTATCGTTATATTTGGGATATGGACAACTGTAATGGAAATGGAGCTTAAAATAGGGGATGGAGAGAACTGTGGTTTTAATTATGAGTGGTGGCCTCAAAATGGCTGATTCTCACAGGTCACACAATTGAGTTAAAATCCAATCACTGATTGAGTGGAAGACTCTCCTGAGAGTCAAGTCTCACCCCAGTCCCACCTACTATCATGATCCTGAATATTTTCCGATTGTTTCTAACTAGCATCAGCTTCTGGAGCAGGGTCAATACTGGGGATGTAAATGACTAGTCAACTATCTGATAAGCATTTGCTTATCAAATAGCGACTAGTGTCTCGACTAATAGATTCCTCCCCTCTTGCTGCCTCTCTCAGAGAGAGGAAGAAAGCAGGGAGCAGGATCCGGTGCTAGGGGGAGCTGGCTTAAAAGCCGGTTCTCCCCCTCCCTCCCCAACCGTCTTTATGGGGCGAAGGAGCAGGGGTGCAGCAGGGAACTGGCAGCTCTTCTGCCTTTGAAGTGCTGCGGGGAGCCTGGTGTAAGCTGGGGACTCAAACGGTCCCCCGCTGGCCCTGTGCTCCCTGCTTTTGAATGTACAAAAAGCCTCGGGGCTCCTGTACATTTCAAAAGCAGGGAAAACCAGGCCAGCAGGGGACTGTTTGAGACCCCTGCTGGCCCCACACTCCCAGTGGCACTTTGCTTTTGAAATGTACAGGAGCCCTCCCAGGAATCTTCTACATTTCAAAAGCAGGGAGCTCGGGGCTAGTGGGGACTGCTTGAGTCCCCTGCTGGCTGTCTTCCCCGCGGTGCTTCCACCTTCAAAATCTAGCAAGAGATGGCAGAGTTTTTGCTACATTTCAAAGGTGGAGGCACACTTATCGACTAATTGCAAAATATTGCAAATTACATCGACTATTTGATTAGTTGATTAATCTAAATTTACCATCCTTAGTTAGTACTGAAGCTAGTCCAGCCTTAAAAAATAGTAAAATATATCAGTGTAGAATGCGTTTGTGGTTCAAGCCCAGGATAAGGAGTTGGGAGATCTATGCTCTTATTCTGCCTCAGTGCTACAGACATTAAAGGATTAATCATGAGTTACTCATCCAAAAAAAATTTCCCAGGTGTGGGTAAGTGGAATTTTATAAATCTGGACAATTCATTATAACAGGTGCTATTTATAATGGTTCCGTGGCCATGTATGTTGCCAACTAGCACTAGAAAGTTCTTGACATGCATGGGGCACATGTCATACCTTGGTAATATTATTATTTTCCAGCAATACATAACCACTGTATGTAGACATCAGCTGTTAGTCCAAATGTTACTTCACTGTGGAGGACAGAATCTACACAAGCCTCTATTATATATGCTAAAGGAGAATCTCCTCTGGCAGCTCTTACTATGTGTGTCTTTTTCACATAGCACCTTCCATCTGACGATCTCAAAGCATTTTAAAAACATGAATTAATTTAAACTCAAAATGCTGTATTGACTATTTGCTCATTATTGTTGCTATTTGGTCATGGAGAAAACTGAGCTTTGCAGAGATTGTGACTTGTCCAAGATTTGCAAAGTTTCTGTGGCAGAACTGAGAATAAAATTTCCATCTTCTACCTCTTGGTCCTGTACTTTAACAAGTCAGCCCTTACTCACGTCAGTTTCTTTCTTCATATTGTCATCACAACCCTCCAGCTACAAGAGGGGAATACAGAATATAATCAGTAACATTTCTTAAGTGGGCTGGATATATTCGAGAGTAGCAGGCAGTACATTTTTCAACAATTCATCTTTTGGGGGTGGAGGGGGAATCCGAAGGGAAGAGAAGAGAAGTTGGATGCCTTTCAATATTTCTCAATTTTAGGTCCATTAATTATTAGAACTGCAATTGACATGTCCTAGATTGTAAGGATTTATACTGCTGCTGGAAGCTAAGCTAATGATGTACTGCCGCACTGAATCAAGATTGATGGGGAATACCTAGCTATGCTAGAGACCAAAGGCAAGGGGGGGGGGGAGAATTGAATGTGGAAAAGAAGTGTGGCAGGGAGGCAGGACTCACACTGAAGGTGAGTAAAGACTGTTTGGGGGAGAGATGGGGAAAATTGACAGTTATATCTCAGGACCTGATTTTTTTCAGAAGTGTTGAGCTCTGTTGGGTACACTGGGAGCTGTGGGAACTGCAGCTTTTGAAATGTCTGAAAATCAGGCTGTAATTAACAGTCCTGATTGTTTTATATATGCAGGTGACAATTCTCCTTTCAGAGCTGTTCAAGTGATCTAATTTCTGACCTAATACTCTTCTTACAACTCAGATTTATGTCAAGGGAAGGCAGAAGAAGAATAGAACATCCAGTTCTAGATACTCTGTACCTATTTCAGAATTCTATCTACACATGATATAATGCATGCAGCTCAAAACAATGTAAAAGTGAGTTTAAAACTTCCCAGGTGAAACCAAGCACGTTTTTAACAAGGAAAGTGATTAACCTCTGAAATACTTGACTAAGGACACAGTGCATTCTCAGTCACTTGATGTCTTTAAATGAAGACTGGATCACTTTCTAAAAGATATTCTGCATCTCAGACAATTTATGCGCTTGATACAGGGTTGAAGTATTGTGGCCTTTGTTATGCTAGAGGTCAGAAAAGTTGATCATAATGGTTATTTCTCATCTTTAGATCTGTTAAACCTGTAGTATGTTGTTGGTACTATATAAATACTAGTAATTAAAAGGACAGTAAAGACCTACAAGAAATGTATTTCATGTTCTGTGTGCTGGATAATAACAGAGGATTCAATGTTTCGAAAACTAAATTAAGACTAAAAAGGGGGGAACATAAAAGAAGTTTTTACATTCTGAGTATGTACTACAATAGCAACACAGCAGTCGTTTTTCCTGGAAATTTGAAATTCTTTTGTTTCTATTTTAAAAACCAATACAGATTTATCAAATCTGAAAAGTTGTCAATCACTTGTAAAGCTTGAACTGTGGTGAATGGTCCTGCTAAAAAAGTGTAAGGTAAAGCTGTCACAAAAGTGGTTCTTCCTTTCTTCTTTTCTCTCACCCCTTCCCATTTTGGGTGGTTTCAACTAAATGCTTTGTGAAATGCCTGCATATATCTAAATGCCTATCAGCCATTTTATGTCTTAAAAATTCAAGTAGCAAAAATACCAAGATGTTCCATTCCCCTTTGGATGAATATCTCACGGTATCAAATCTGCATTATAAAAAGCCTCAAAATTTTTGTATCTTTCCCTTCAAGGAACTATCCCTGAGGCCACGATCAAAGAATTAGGAATAATTTATTACCTGTAAAAGATAATTAAACCCACAAAAAGATTTGCCTGAAAAAAAATTCAGAATTAGCATATATAAAACACATTTTTAATAACTTTAGTTGTTTCCTTGCTCCTGTTCTGTTCAGTCTTGTCCGTGCTTATAAGCACGGCCTGAATTATTTCTCCCCAGCATGGTCTGAATTATTACTGCAGTATGGCAGTTGATATTACAGTGGCACGCTGTAGCTCTAGTGTCATTTTAGACCCTATAACTAGAAAGAGCTGGCAGGAAGGCTGCCAAATTCAGTTCCCTGTCTGTTAATTTCAGGTATCCTCTGCTTGGTGCAGTGAAATGCATATGGGCTCTGTAGTTTTTTTTCCCCCAGTGTCACTCAAAATGTGGACATGAGTGCAAGCATAATGTATAAAGGGCAGAGTTTGGGGATTTGTGGGGGGAGACCATAACTTTAAATTTCCTGACTTATGTATAAAATAGCTCGATCTTAACAATGCATACATATTTAAGGTTGAGTGTTTTCTTTAATTTATATTCAGGTTAGTGATTCAGTTTTGTACTACAGCAATGAACTGACTGAAAGCAACTTGCCAGCAATCAAGTGCATATAAAGTTGAGTCCCATTATTTTCCTGAGGACCTTTGAGGCTGTAAGGGCGCAGATGGCATCTTGTGCTTGTGCCAGATTCCCTAGGACCCTACACGTGCCCTACTGCTTGAAAGTTCTCATTCTTGAAACCCCACATCGTAATGAGCCATCATCATCCTTCTGTGAGCCACAAGGACTGTGCAGAGCTTTCTTTGGGGCCATTCATTGTTGTTCCCTAACCTGCCAGACGGTGACTGGAATCACTTTCCTGGGAGCTGAGGGCTGTGATCTCCTTTGCGTGTCCTTTTCCCTCTCTTATTCAAGATCTTGGACTGAACTCATTAGGACCTGATGGTGCATCCCTCTTCCATAATGGCTATGGAAACCTCCCATCTGTTGTAGGGATGTAAAATCCCATTTAATTAGTTAACTGGTTAAGCAATAAGTTTAAACAGTTCACTGATTAAAACTGGGATGGGGGTGAGGCCACTTCAGCCTGACTGGGCTAGAGCATGCCCCTCCCCCCTGCCCTGCAGCTAGGCTGAAGCGCCGGCTCCCCCACTCCCCCGCCCTGCTGCAGGCTGGGGCTGCTTTGACTGGCTGGAGTGCCCCCTGCCTGCACTGCGCTAGGGGCTGCTCCAAGGCCCACCAGTTAACTGTAACTGGTAAGCATCACCCTTCATACTCATTCACATCCCTAATCTATCCAAAAGAAGTGAAAGTGGTAGAGAACCGTTCCTTTCAGTCCAATAAGGGAAATGACCAGAATGCAAAAGACCATAAAAACTGAGATTCATGCTTTACTGCAAAGTAATTCACTTCATTTAGATCTCTCTGCTTAGTTGCTGCACAGATTATAAAATGTCAAAAGCGCTACAGTCCGATTAATTCATTATGTGTAGTGGCTTTAGTCTGTAATACAATGCTCAGGTTACACCCTTGAGTCTCTGCTGCTGAGCATATTGTCCGTGGCAGAGCTAATAGTGGATGGTGGGGTGACTTTGTCCTCACCCAACGGCAGTCTTTAAGTGTGTGTATGTGTATGTGTATGTGTATGTGTATGTATATGTATATGCATATACGTATATGTATGGTGCTTCCTCAATGAAAAGCTCTGTATGAGAGCTAGTACTGTTGGGACTAATTCTGAAACCATGCTGCATGAGGAACTCCCTCTGATGGGAATGAAAGTTCCTTAACAGGATTTCCTACTGCTGTGTGTCTTTATTAATGACTGTAAAGTGCATGTAAAACATAGCAATTCTGTAGTTGTAGTTTCAGACCCACTTTGTGCTCACTTTAATTGGTAGAGCCCTGTGCAGATAAAAATTTTTTATCTGCATCTGCAGATATCAGCATCCACATCTGCAGATGAAGATACCTGTAGGTATCAAGCCGATATCTGTGGATTTACAGGACATTATTAATTGGGTGTAAAAGTGTACAAAAGGTATAAGGCAGGGGTCTCAAACTCCCAGAGCACGCGCCATTCCTGGCTGGCACAGTTGCACAATCTGGCTTGGAAGTCCCAGCGGGCCAGGGAGGGCCTGTCTGTTCCCATTCCCCAAGCCCTGTGCCTTCCCACCACCACCCTACCCATTCTCCCGCTTGGCACCCCATCCCCTGAGGAGGCAGCATTGGGATTACTGCGGTGGGGAGGAGGGCATGGCACGGCACGAGGTGGCAGTGGTCAGGCCCCCTCGCACGCCCTGTGGTGGCAGGAGCTGTGGGGAAGCGGAGCACACTTGGTGGGTGTACTTACTCTACTGAGTTCCACTTCCCCACAGTTCCTGCTACCGTAGAGAGTGCAAGGGGGCCTGACTGCTCCTGTCGCCCTGTACCATACCCCCCTCCATAATCCCTAAAGCTGCATCCTCAGGATACGGGGTGCCATGGAGTGGAGCAGATGGTGCAACTGTTCCATCTGGGGACAGCCTGTGGGTCAGGAATTTGAAACCCCTAGTGTAACGCAATGAAGAATCAGACACATGGAGCAGTAACCTGTTCAGATCCAAAACATTGTAATGTTACTGTTTATCACTGTGGGCAGCATGCTGCTGTCTTTTTACATAGCGTACATAACATTAATGAATGTGGCTTAAGAACTAAGCATATATAATGCTGAAGACCTAAGTACAGTAAACTTCCGATAATCTGGCACCTTTAGGACCCAGGGGGTACTGGATTATCAGATATGCCGGACTATCAGAAGGGGGGTTATGAGGGGTCTGGGGTGTAGTGGAGGGATGCGCCAACCCGGCAGCACCCCAGCTGCTCTGCCTCTGGCTTCCCCGAGTCAGCCGCTGGTCAGTTTCAGCAGCGGCTGAATCGGGGAAGCCGGGGGCAGAGCAGCTCCAATTGTCCGGCTGCCCGGAGCACTTCTGGGTTCCAGATGGTGCCGGACCATCAGGAGTGCCGGACCATTGGATGCCAGACCACTGGAGTTTTACTGTTCATGTATATAATGCAATTCTGGGAGCTTCTGAAACACAGAAGAGTGTGAAGGTCATTTGTGGACTCACAAACTAGTTCAGGGGTTATTAGCCAATTCCTAGACAGTATAGGCAGTGTGACCTGGCTGAAAATGCTAAGATTCGGACAGGGTGCTAAAGGGAGAACAGATTCTCTCAAAACAGTATCATGAAGTGTCCCCTAGATTCCATACAGTATCACAGGATAATTTTCAAAAACCTCTTGAGAGGTTAGGTGTACATGTTACATAAACTCACACTTGTGCTCTTAAATCCCTTAAACATATTTGAAAGCCTCTCGCATAATGTTTGGCATTATTAATGTAAAATCTTCTATTTATTATCTATTTTAAAAAGGTTGTTCAGGAGCCTTGCTGTGCATACGCTAAGGCCCATGTGGTCTATGGTTCTATACCTGCAATAATGTAATTGGATGTTAGCTGAGATGCTGATGTATAAAAATTATGTGAGGCTGACAGCTAATTTTCCGAACCCAAAGCAGGACTGCATGCAATTAACTTGCTGAAGGAATTACATGGACAATTATCTTATATTTGGGGTAATGAGGAAATGCCAACTCACTAAATTGATGTCTTGGAGAGTAAACAGTTACGTTCAGTTCAAACCTCATTTGTATAATGGATGATGTTCAAATTGCATGTGAAGGATAATGGACACCCTTCAGGTTTTCAGCTAATATTTCTATTTCCATGTAATGTAATATGACCCCCCGGATATGTTATCGGCAACAGTGATTGAACCTTGGACCTCAGTATGTAAAGCCATAAGCCTCTTACAAACCGGGTTCATTAGCTTTGAGGCAGTTACAGACTCTCTTAAATCTCCATATGGTCCAGCCTCTGGGAGGTCACAGAGAGCCATACTGTGTAAGCATGTGGTTAAATTAGGGGTAGGCAAAACTATAACCTGCAGGCCACATCCAACCTAATCAGGGCTTTGAATCTAGCCCTTAGGATTACCAGTCCAGCAGCGCCATGGGGTTAATGCAGGCTGCCTATGTTGGCTCCATGCCACTCCTGGAAGCAGCTGGAATGTCCCTGCAGCCCCTGGGAGGGGACAGAGGGCTCTGCATGCTGCCCTCACTAACAGGCACAGTCTTTGCAGTTCTCATTGGCTGGAAACAGGGGCCGATGGAAACCTGGAGAGTAGTGCCTGCAGGCAAGGGCAGCACATGGAGGCACCTGCCCCAACCCCACCCCCAGGAGCTGTAGATGGATTTGTTGGCTGCTTCTGGGAGCAGCACAGGCCTGGTGTGGGGGGGAAGGGAGCCAGTCTTAGCACCACTGTACCATAGACTGGGAGCCAACCAGGGTAAGCAGTGCCTAGCCGGAGCCTACACCATAACTCTGTGCCCTGAGGCCTCTCCTGCACCCTACATCCACTCCCACACCCCAACCCCCTACCGCAGTTCTACATTCCTGGTCTGCCATACAATTTCTCTACCCAGATATGGCCCTCAGACCAAAAAGTTGGTCCACCTCTGGGTTAAACACAATCTTCAATGACCAGGGACGCTCAAGATGTGCTTCCAACATCCACTGCAGCTCATCTGCCTAGCCTCAACTTGTAACAGGACATCCTAAGACAGATCAGCAATAGTCGAATGAAGTACAACTCAGCATCTCCCCGATCTGTTCCTATGCCCTGATCTACTGCCCTTATACATGTAGTTTGGTCACTGCTGAAGGAGTTTCTGCTGCTTAAGAAAGAGGGAGCAAGACCATACAAGTGACACTTCTCCATCTCCTCTTGTATGCCCTTCTACCCTCTGACCTGCTAGGGGTTTCTGCACATTTTCTCTTGCCTCTCCTTTGAGATACAAAGGACATGTCTACATTGTGCAGCAATGGAGATTAGAGGGGTGTGAATTCTAAAGCACATGAACATGTTGCATGCTAACTGGACCCTACAGGACCTGCTGGTGCCCACTTAAAGTTCTCTAATAACGTGTGGTGTTGTAGTACTCTTTGAAACTGGACTATATTAATGTGCATTCAAGCAGGTTTCACTCAGGTCAGTTACAGGACAATATTATAATGCATACTGGAATTTACACCCCTCTAAGTGCAGATCTGAGTGGTTTTCATATCCTTGACAGTTCACCATTAATTGTCTTCTACTTGGCAATAGTTAGTTATCTTCCAGTGTTAGCAGGCACTTTATGCCATCTGTTCTTTTCTTAGCCTTTCATTGATTAGCAATTCTTATCATCTAAATAGTTGGGGCTATGCAAACTTGCAGTAAGATGAAAACAGCAGCACTTTCCTTGGAGGTCTTGTGCAGGTTAGCTGTGGTTATGGCTGGCAGGTGAACATTCCTGTATTGCAAAAAACGAAGCAATGTACATGTATAGAGAAAGGATATACTGTGGGAAGCCAGACTGGGAATGAATTATTTTAAATAAGATAAATCCAAAATCTTAAATTCAGACCACTGCATATTTCAACAGAGGCTCAAGTTTGAATTTGCCAATACTTTTTTTTTCAGCTCAGATCCCAAAAAAGGGCTGTTTTCCGACTGTTTCTAGAGCACAGATTATATATTTTTCTGCATGAAAAGGTGGAATTCAGTAAACGCTGCCTCCTGTGATGATCATATCAGCTTAGAGAATGGTTTTCTGGTAAGAACAGTGGATTTAGAGTTGGACTCAAGCCACAGACTTCTGTGCCAAAATTCGAATGGACCAAAGCCCTAGAGTGCTTAGAACTAGAACGGGGTGGTCAATAATTTTTGACCAGGGGCCACTTCAGAAATTTTGGAAGTGGCCCCGGGCTGCCCCAGAAGGGGTGGGGCCAGGACATGTCCGTGTTTCCCCACCCACTGACCTTGATTGGTCTGGGGTTGGGGGAGTGCACAAAGCCTCGCCCCACCCCTCACCCGAGAGAACCACCAGCTGTTCCCTCTAGGTACCCGTGCCCAGACTTGGGGGTGGGAGGAGCATATGAAGTCTCCTCCTCCCTGCCAGGAGTGTATAGTGCTTCTATACTCTGTGCACTCCTTGCAGGGCGGGAGGGAACTTTGTGCACTTCCCCCCTGTCCCGAGATCCTGATTGGCGTGGGGGCAGCAGGAGCATCGGCCTCCGCAGGCCGGATCAACTCGCTTGGCAGGCCAGTTCCGGCCTGCGGAGACCCTTTTGCCCCCTCCTCATCTAGGATATAGGTATCCCATATCAATAGAGAGGCTATTTGTGGTGAGAGAACTCTTACGATTTCTAATGATCCCAATGTTGTTACTGATTGTCTTTCTGGCCTTAGACCCAAAGATGCATAATCTCTGTATGTGTTTTCCCACCCTTAACATATGGTAAATATTACTCCTAGGGGACTTGTGCACCAAAAGTAAAAATTCTGCATGCAATACTTTAAAAATGAACAGCTTTTAGTTGTCAAAATAACACTATATGATCACACTAGTTTTAATTATTTTGGTAATGGATTTCAAAATGCCTGTCAGCAGGTATGTGTCTGTAAAAATACAGACACACACACACAAATTCCCTCAGGAATAGAGTTAAAGAAACTGCTATGACAAGGCAGTCCTTGCTTCTCTGTCCTCTCGCCCTGCCCCCTTCCAAGCTCAGCCAGAAGGCCAGACACATGAACCCCCTTTACCTGAGTCCAGCTGTAGCCCACTCCCACCAGTGCCCCAAACTCCCTCCTCCTGAAGCCAGCCATGCAGGCCTCCCTTTCCTAGACACCCTCCCGCTGCCTCCCAGAAGCCAGCCATGCTCCATCCCTTCAGCCCAGACACCTGCCCCCTCCTCACACCCAGAGATCCAGGAGAGAGAGCCTGTTGCTGCTGGTCCTAGCCAGGCTTGTGTGGAATTTCCTATGTACCACCTTCTCCTAGTCCTTCCCTGACAGCATGCAGGGAACTGCATCTGCTAGAAACTCTGTACTCTCCCTTTCCCTAGTGTCTTCTATGTGTGAGTTGGGCTCTGCTTGGTCCAGCACCCATAGCGGAGGCCTGCAGCACTGCAGTCCATTTCTGTTGGGGGGGACAGACATGAGGAATTTTATACCCAAAAACATTAAATTCTGCTTTGTGAAGTGGTGCAGAATTCACCCAGGAAAATATATTTGCTTACCTAGAATAAGGGGATTATGAACACTTTGCAGATGCTCTTCAGATGCAAAGTATTAATATTCAGTAAAGATGCCTTTAGTTAAGAGTGCAGTTAAGATTAATGGAATATTTAATGCATTTCATCAGACTTTATATATATAAATAAAATCCCCTGGCTTTATAACCAGTTGTTTTAGGGAATGATAATGTTAAACTGCATTCTATGAAGATGAAAGCAATTTCTCTGTTGAGACAAGCAAATGTAAATCCTAAATATGAGATTAAAGGCTATTCTAAAAATATTTGAGATTCTAGATCATGAACGGGGAAATCCTTTTTTCACAGAAGCGCCCGAGTGCTGTATTAGTAATTATGGAAGTGTCTCTGTTACTGCCTTGTGCCCTTGGAGGAGGATTCCAGTCCCTTCAGATTTCCCAAGCACAAAATCCATTTATGAGAATGTTCACTGGAATGAAGTTCTGCCTACAGCTCTTGAACAATTGATTTTTTTTTTTTTTGGTTTGCTGGGGCTGAAATGTAAAAACATCATTCTGGAGCTATCCAATCCAAAAATATTTTGGTTTCCTCAGCAAAATAAACAAATTCGAAGTCCAACAAAATATTTTGTTCAACTTGATTGAAACATTGCATATCAATTTTGGGTACTTTTACCTGCTATTTTATTAAAAGGATATTTGGACATGTGCAAATGAGGACCAGGAGGTGGTGCTACCTTTATTCCCTATAACCCCGTGGTTAGATCTAGGTTCTTCACATCCCAAGTGAGCACTATGACCTCAGGACTATATGGCTGGTAGGGGAGCATCAGCTCTCCAGTGGTTTTGTTAATGGTGCATAAGTTCTCTTGTGAATATAGACCCCCACCCCCAACTTTCCAATTTTTTTTGTCAAAGCTGCATTTTTTGGTGAATAAACTATTTGTGCAAAAATGTCATCAGCTCTAGTTATGCCCTTACACATGTAGAGTTGGTGAACTGAATGGAGGCTGAGTCATCGTCTCATCCTTATTGGGGTTTCTTCTCTGTAGAAGAGACAGACATGGACAGCAGGCTATGGCAAATGAAAGGGCACTGCTGCCTTCTTTGCTGAGCCAGTAGCCAGAAAGAAATCCGCTTTTTTTTAATTAGGGGGGGGGGGGGGGGAATATAGAGTCAACATATCTACATCAGATTGCATATACAGTGTCCAGTCTTCTCTTTTGTTGCATGTTGTGTTTAACAGCCACTTCGCACAAGTAGAAGTGCCAATACGAGACAGTAGAGACTAGTAAGGCACCCATTAACCACATATCAGTATCCCATATCGCACACCAAGCTGTGTTCAATCTCTCCAGTCACACCTGTCAGTATTTGGGTGGATTTTAATGGGGGGAGAGGAAAACTCAGTTCTCCCTAAATACTGTATTAAAATAATTCATATATAAATTTAATCCAAGAAAGAGGAATATGTGAAGTTTTAGATCACTTTTTTCGGGTATGGTTAGCCTTTTCAGACATGTAAAGCCCCAATCCTTTCAAATGGACTTTGCACAAGGGGATCCACTGTGACTACAGCTCTTCATGAAAGGTCCTTGTAATCCTTCTAGGTGCTTCTAAGGTTTCCCTTCACCATGCTGTGTGAGCATTTCATATTAATGAATTTAACATCTTTGGGAGGTAAAAATTACTGTCACCTCCATTTTGCTGGTGGAGATCTGAGGCTCCGGGAGTATATCTGAAGTGTCATGAAAGGAATTGAACCTGTCTGTCCTGGGGAAAAGTCCCATAGATTAACTACAAGACTGTCCTCCCCGTCCCTACCCTCAGAGTTGTGGTGGTCTTCTTGGAAGCTGACATCCCAGGTCGGCTCTGTGAATCCTATCTTCTGTCTGCATAACCAAACACTGTGAGCACCCCAAAATGCAATCGAGTTGAGAGCCAGGTTTTTCATTTGGGCTCAAGTCTAGACAAAACTCAGTGCTGGGTAAGGGGTTTTACATGGGAAGAAAAGACCATGCTGTTTTAAAACCGTAGTCCAGGTCCTCAATTGTTATGAACAGGGGGATGACAGAATTGCTGGGCCCCTGGGCAAGGTGGGTAAAGAAATGTGGCTCCAGAAGGGGTGGAGCTTCAGACAGAAGGGGTGGGGCTGGAGCTCCAGCAGTGATTTAAAGGGCCCGGGGCCCCAGTTGCTGCATTAGCTGTGGTGGTGGCTGGGAGTCCAAGGCCCTTTGAATAACTTGGCTCTGGGTCAGTTGCCTCATAAGAACATAAGAACGGCCGTACCGGGGTCAGACCAAAGGTCCATTTAGCCCAGTATCCTGTCTGCCGACAGTGGCCAGCACCAGGTGCCCCAGAGGGGGGGGGTGGACCGAAGACAATGATCAAGCGCTTTGTCTCCTGCCATCCCTCTCCAGCCTCTGTCAAACAGAGGCCAAGGACACCATTTTATCCCCTGGCTAATAGCCTTTTATGGACCTAACCTCCATGAAATTATCTAGCTTCTCTTTAAACTCTGTTATAGTCCTAGCCTTCACAGCCTCCTCTGGCAAGGAGTTCCACATGCTGACTACACGCTGTGTGAAGAAGAACTTTCTTTTATTAGTTTTAAACCTGCTACCCATTAATTTCATTTGGTGTCCTCTAGTTCTTCTATTTAGGAACTAATAAATAACTTTTCTTTATCGGCCCTCTCCACACCACTCATGATTTTATACACCTCTATCATATCCCCCTCAGTCTCCTCTTTTCTAAACTGAAAAGTCCCAGTCGCTTTAACCTCTCCTCATATGGGACCCGTTCCAAACCCCTAATCATTTTAGTTGCCCTTTTCTGAACCCTTTCCAAGGCCAAAATATCTTTTTGAGGTGAGGAGACCACATCTGTACACAGTATTCAAGATGTGGGCGTACCATAGTTTTATACAGGGACAGTAAGATATTCCGGGTCTTATTTTCTATCCCTTTCTTAATAATACCTAGCATCCTATTTGCCTTTTTGACCGCCGCTGCACATGTGTGGAAGTTTTCAGAGAACTGTCCACGATAACTCCAAGATCTCTTTCCTGATTTATCGTAGCCAAATTATCCCCATCATACTGTACGTATAGTTGGGGTTATTTTTCCCGATGTGCATTACTTTACACTTATTCACATTAAATTTCATTTGCCATTTTGTTGCCCAATCACTCAGTTTGGTGAGATCTTCTTGGAGTCCCTTACAGTCTGCTTCTGTCTTGACTATCCTAAACAGTTTGGTATCATCCATAAACTTTACCACCTCACTGCTTACCCCTTTCTCCAGATCATTTATGAATAAGTTGAACAGGATTGGTCCTAGGACTGACCCTTGGGGACACCACTAGTTACCCCTCTCCATTCTGAAAATTTACCATTTATTCCTACCCTTTGTTTCCTGTCTTTTAACCAGTTCTCAATCCAAGAAAGGACCTTCCTCTTATCCCATGGCCATGTAATTTACACAAGAGCCTTTGGTGAGGACCTTGTCAAAGGCTTTCTGGAAATCTAAGTATACTATATCTACTGGATCCCCCTTGTCCGTATGTTTGTTAACCCCTTCAAAGAACTCTAATAGATTAGTAAGACAGGATTTCCTTTACAGAAACCATGTTGACTTTTGTCCAACAAATTATGTTCTTCACATGCTTCACAATTTTATTCTTTACTATTGTTTCGACTAATTTGCCAGGTACTGAAGTTAGACTTACCGGTCTGTAATTGCCAGGATCGCCTCTAGAGCCCTTTTTAAATATTGGTGTCACGTTGGCTACCTTCCAGTCATTAGGTACGGAAGCCGATTTAAGGGATAGGTTACAAACCACAGATAATAGTTCAGCAATTTCCCATTTGAGTTCTTTTTAGAACCCTTGGATGAATGCCATCCGGTCCCGGAGATTTGTTAACATTAAGTTTTTCTATTTGTTCCAAAACCTCCTCTAATGACACTTCAATCCGGGACAGTTCCTCAGATTCATTACCCACAAAGGACGGTGCAGATTTGGGAATCTCCCAACGTCCTCAGCCGTGAAGACTGAAGCAAAGAAATCATTTAGTTTCTCCGCAATGGCTTTATCGCCCTTGATTGTGCCTTTATAGTTCGATCGTCTAGGGGACCCACAGGTTTTTTAGCAGGCTTCCTGCTTCTAATGTACTTAAAAAACATTTTGTTATTTTTGAGTTTTTGGCTAGCTGTTCCTCAAAATCTTTTTTTGCTTTTCTTATTACATTTTTACACTTGATTTGACAGTGTTTATGTTCCTTCTATTTCTCTCACTAGGATTGGACTTCCACTTCTTAAAAGATACCTTTTTGTCCCTCACTGCTTCTTTTACATGGTGGTTAAGCCACGGTGACTCTTTTTTAGGTCTCTTGCTATGTTTTTTAATTTGGGGTATACATTTAAGTTGGGCCTCTATTATGGTGTCTTTAAAAAGTTTCCATGCAGCTTGCAGGGATTTGGCTCTAGTCACTGTGCCTTTTAATTTCTGTTTAACTAACCTCCTCATTTTTGTGTAATTCCCTTTTGAAATTAAATGCCAGGGTGCTGGTCTGCTGAGGTGTTTTTCCCACCACAGGAATGTTGAATGTTATTATATTATGGTCACTATTCCCAAGCGGTCCTGTAACGGTTATTTCCTGACCTGATCCTGCGCTCCATTCAGGACTAGATCGAGAATTGCCTCTCCCTTGTGGGTTCCTGCACCAGCTGCTCCAAGAAGCAGTCATTTAAGCCATTGAGAAATTTTATCTCCGCTTCTCTTCCTGAGGTGACATGTATCCAGTCAATAGGGTAATTAAAATCCCCATTATTATAGAGTTCTTTGTTTTGGTAGCCTCTCTAATCTCCCTCAGCATTTCAATGTCAGTATCTCTGTCCTGGTCAAGTGGTCGGTAATATATCCCTACTGCTAATTTCTTATTTTTGGAGCATGGAATTACTATCCATAGCGATTCTATTGAACATGTTGATTCATTTAATATTTTTATTTCATTTGATTCTACATTATCTTTCACATACAGTGCCACTCTGCCACCCACCCGGCCTGCTCTATCCTTTCGATATATTTTATATCCCGGTATGATTGTGTCCTACAGATTTTCCTCATTCCACCAGGTTTCAGTGATGCCTATTATGTCAATCTCCTCATTTAATACTAGGTACTCTAGTTCACCCATCTTATTAGTCAGACTCTAGCATTTGTGTAGAAGCACTTTAAAAATTTGCCACTGCTTATTTGTCTGCCCTTCCCTGATGCATTGGATTCCTTTGTACGCGGTTGTTTGTCTGCTCTGGCCCATGGTTTGCCCCCTCCTCTCTTTCTGACTACAGCTTAGAGAATCTCTATCAATGGATTCTCCTCTAAGAGAAGTCTCCCTCCGATTTACGTGCATCTCCACACCAATCGGCTTTCCCTATCTCTCAGTTTAAAAACTGCTCTACGGCCTTTTTAATGTTTAGTGCCAGCAGTCTGGTTCCACCCTGGTTTAGGTGGAGCCCATCCTTCCTGTATAGGCTCCCCTCTCCCAAAAGTGTCCCCAGTTCCTAATAAATCCAAACCCTCTTCCCTACACCATCGTCTCATCCACGCATTGAGATTCTGAATCTCTGCCTGCCTACCTGGCCCTGCGCGTGGAACTGGAAGCATTTCCGAGAACGCCACCATAGAGGTCCTGGATTTCAGTCTCTTTCCTAGCAGCCTAAATTTGGCCTCCAGGACATCTCTCCTACCCTTCCCTACGTCATTGGTACCTACATGTACCACGACCACCGGCTCCTCCCAGCACTACACATAAGTCTATCTAGATGCCTCGAGAGATCCGCAACCTTCGCACCAGGCAGGCAAGTGACCATACGGTTCTCCCGGTCATCACAAACCCAACTATCTATGTTTCTAACGATCGAATCACCCACTACTAACACCTGCCTCTTCCGAACTGGCATTCCCTTCCCCTCAGAGGTATCCTCAGCGCGAGAGGATACCGCAACATCCTCTGGGAGGAGGGTCCCAACTACGGGATGGTTTCCCTCTGCTCCCATTGAATGCTCTGTTCCCTTGAGACTTTCATCCTCCTTAAGAGCACTGGGGCTCTCAGACTGGAGGTGGGACAGTACTACAGTGTCCCAGAAAGTCTCATCCACATATCTCTCTACCTCCCTTAGCTCCTCCAGTTCAGCCACCCTGGCCTCCAAAGCCCGAACTCGGTCTCTGAGGGTCAGGAGCTCCTTGCAACGGGTGCACACATACGCAAGCCGCCCACAGGGCAGGTAATCATACATGTTACACTCGACGCAATAAACAGGATAGCCCCACTCTGCTGCTGGGCTTCTGTCTCCATTTTTCTAATGAATAAGTTTAAGTATAAACTGGGATTCTTTTTAAACCTCTGGAATATAGATTATTATAAGAGTTATGTTTTAAAGAAGGCCAGAAGTCACTAGAGCCCTCTAACCTCCCCCTCCAAACTCCCTGTTAGCAATTCCTGTTCGCAAGCTCCCTGGTCGCTGAGTCACAGGCTTATATAGCTCTGGTAGCCCCTCCCCCTGACTGAGGCTTAGCCAATTAACAGAGGCTTCTAGATTTCAAACCTTTTAGAAGCTCCTTCAAGCAAACAAACCAACCAACCAACCAGATAAACACAAGCTCAGCACACAGCAAATAACTCCCCCACACACAAACACACACTCTAGACAGCCACTTACCACAAGGGTCTCCTTTCTCCCCCTTCCCCCATCAGCTGGCCTCGTTATAAATAACTGACATGCCATTGGAGCTGTGCAGTTTATGCCATCTGAAGGGTTGTCCCATTTTATTGAAGGCTGAGGAGGAATTCTTTAAATGATTTATTAAACTAATTTTCCCCCCTAAAAACCACATCTGATAAAATTGTAGAAGAAGTTCAGTGTGAGGATCTGGGGAGAGAGACCAAGAATGTAGCTGGAATAATTACTATAATTCAAACAGGACTTCTCAAAGGGAAAAAAAGTTACAAGTGTGATAACGAATTGATTTTACATAAATAAAAATGATAAGGTTTTTTGCCCTGCTAAGACAGAAACCTCTAAGAGGGATTTAATTAAATATATCTCAGTTCTTGAGATTTTTTTAACTGCTTGGCAGAACATCCAAAAGAAAAATGATACTGTCTAGGAAGTAATTATCCGAAGAAGATGTGCTGTTTGCCTTCTTGCCTGTTATACTTATCTGTAGCAGGGGAAGGGGTCAAGGAAGTGAGGGGCAGGAAGAAATTGATTCTTAGCAATTTGAGATGTAAGGACATTTCTAGCACTGTCTCTGTTGACCAAGATGGGATTGGTTCTCCTAGGGAGCATTATGGTTGGTTGACAATGGCAAGGAAATATTTAATGGCACTTTATTGTGTGATTGATTGGAGGAATATAAGGAACTTGGCATATTGTGGTTTTGGCATGATTCGTGAAAATCCTAGCACTGGTCACAGGCAGAGAGATTACAGAAGCAGTCTAGTGGTGACATTCCTAGGCTTCCCATTCCTATCATAGTGCTTAATATTTATACAATGGTTTCTGAGTTTCCGATCGTGTCCTCTTTTTCTCACGGAATCCCTCCTCTGGCGGACCCTTGTTCATTTTATTCAAGCTTTTTGTCTTTCAAGAACCTTAACAGCCAGCACATCATCACCTGCTTCTCTGCCTTGTCAACAGTGGCAGTCTCAAGCATCTGTTTACTGGTTGCTCCCGCAATTCTCTTTGTGCCTCCTTCTACACTACTCCCTTATGCGTGGTACACCCTGGCCAGTCTGATCCATGAGGCCATAAACCTCTCCTCTTTCCCATGCCGCTTCCGGACACACAGATTCTGTCTACATACTGAAAAGAAATCTTCCAGCTGCTATGTATATTTGACATTTTTTTTAAAGTATAGATGTATATGTGTTGATTGCGACCATCTCCCATACCTTTCATATGTTGCTTGTCTTGCCCTTCCTCCCCACTCCCCAAAAAAGAAGATAGGAATTTAATGTGTGTGTCTGTTATAATCCTGACCATGTGTAATGTTTGGTGTATCCTGCTGTCACTTTCCTTTGGTCAGGTCCTTATGTGTGGGGGGTGTCAGGGGCAGTTGTCACTGACAATGGGCCAGATACCTACCCATTGTAAATTGTTGCTGCTCCATTAATTCAATAAAGAGATGCTGATTTGCACCAGTTTAGGATCTGCTCTAGAGTGTACAGCACCCAGTACAGTGTGGCTCTAATCTTAACTGGGGCTGCTACCTCAATACAAATAAAAAATTGGATATGTTATCCCCCATGGTGCACAACTCTGTCATGCCTCTTTGGAAGGTGTTTTGAGATCAAGGGAGAATTAAGAGCCCTGTACCCTCCCCATGAAGGGAGAATGGCCGGGCACTGTCTGACTTTTCCTGCTGTCCCATAGCAGCAGGATGTATAAGCTGCTTAGCCCATTTGTTTTTCAGTCTCATAGCTTTGTTTCACAAGATAATTCCAGTTTTATATGAGATTTGCTCTGTAGGATTTGGTCCTTAATATGGAAGCCTCTGGGCTAACATAATATCAGGATCCAAAAACAGGTGAGTATAAAATTGTGAAATTCAGAAGTATCTTCTAACATCAGTGGCAACGGCAATGGTCATCTTTTCAATTAAATGCCAATTATAGTGCACACAAAAATCCCTTTGTCTTTAACAACACTCTGGGGAAAGCTTGGCCTGAAATAATCATGTATTACTCTATGCATGACTGCTGCAGTCAATACCATCCAATTGGCTTAATCCATTTCAAATGACTCAGTTTCAGTCTCTCATCCCTTTCAGAAATCAAGAAGCCTGTCCAATGCTGAGAACAAATGAGAGCGCAGAGGAGAAGTAGGAATTTAATGTAGTGTCATGACTTCCCCTTCCTGCTTTTCTTCGACTGGGAATTTAGAGTTATAGCACAGTTTGTTTACCAAACATATTCATTAGTTGATATCTGTGTCTATGAGAATTTGATGGAGAAGACGAGGAAGTCTGTATGCTTTCTATTCCAAACAATATTATGACATGAGCCTGAGTCATAATATTATTGGATCTGGATGCAAGCTTTCTGAAAGTATAAGGGTGTTTGGATCCAGTATTTTTGCTGGCATCCTTAGAGGATTAGGTTCCAAAACTGAAGTTCAGGTCTAGATCTAAAACTTCCCCCAAATGTGAAACTTTTTTAACCAGTGGGTTGATTGAAGCTCATCTATATAGTTAATAATATTTTGTATTTCTACAATCTAACATCATTCACTATATGATTTCAAAGCATCTTACAGATACAAGGTAATGAAACATCACAGTGCTACACAATAGATATGTTCTTATTGCAACTTGTTTGCTTCTCATTGTATGCACCTGCCCTGGAACACACGTGGTCTAGCAAAACACAGGCCCAACTTCTCTTTAGAGATCTCAGTGAAAACATTAGTTCCTGTTTTGTCGAAGAGCAACTCTGCTTCAAGAATTTAATCTAGTTGGAGAAATGTAGTCAAAGAGTAAAGTTCCCTGCTCTTTGGCCACAGCTTCCTCTATAAAATAATGTAGCTAAACTATCAATGACACAACAGTTTGCCCAAAAGTGAATAGTGTTTGCTTGGTACAAGGTGAATTTATAAAATTATATGTATCAATGCATGTATCCTGGGACTCCTGTTATAATACCATTACTAGTGATGGGAAAACTTTGGAAGACTTTATTACCAACTTATTTGAACTCCCTTGATTCTAGTAGCATGGTCCTCAAGGCTCTTGCGTAAAACTTTTGGAATTTCTCTTGTCTAGGTGGGTTCAGAATACTCCAAGACATGTCACACTCATGACATATCAGTGCCTCTAGCCCAGGAGTGGGGAAACTTTTTTGGGGTTGGGGGCCACTGACCCACAAAAAAAATCAGTTGGGGGCTTGGAGGTTGTGGGGAGGCGGTGGTGGTGGGGAGCTGAAGTGCCAACATGGGATCCCCAATGTTGGGGGAGGCCCTAAGCCTTGGGGACCAGATCCAGGCAACTGAGGGGCCGCACCTGGCCCCTGGGCCTTAGGTTCCCCACCCCTGTTCTAGCAGAAATCAGGAAGTTCATTAGCTCACTGAAGAAAAAAAGGTGGTGTGGGGTTTTGATTTTTTTTAATATACATTTTCAGAAAAGCTCAATTCTAATTTTAGGTAAAAATTCTAATACATTTGGCATTAATCCTGTTTGTGCATAGCCTGCCTGTAAATGTACCAAATGGAGTTGGTGTTGAGAACTCAATGTAGTTGATTTAAGGCAATAAAGGGCTAGATTGGGTACTGCTGCCAAACCTTCAGTAGATGATGGGAACTTAGCTCTCTAGGGACAGGCTGAAATAGTAGCATGATGTTTACTGTTCTGAGTCCACCTTTATTTGGTGTGGTGTGCAGCTGCTCTGTTTTTCATCAGATGATGATGAATGCTTTATATTAATAATAATAATTTATATTGTGATTGTGCCTAGAGGCTTCAACCAAGATAGGGGTCCTCATAGTTCTAGATACTTTGCAAAGTTGTTGTTTTTTCTCAGAGCTGTAACAACAATTAGCTACTTTAATATGGTTGTGGATGGTTCAGTTGTTGAGGCTGAAGCGTAGGACCAGTGTTCTCTGTAAGTTGAGTGCTTGGATGATCACTCAGGAGAGATTCAAATGCTTCCCTGCTGATTTAGCAGAATGTCCACAGGTGGCAGTGTGTGTTTTTAGTGGGTGTACATCCACACTTGCCTCAATGCACATAACAAATTTTATTCTGCACGTGCATGGAAAAAATAGAGGGAACATTGCCTAGGACTTGGGGGACTTGGATTCAATTCCCTGCTCCTCTACAGACTTCCTATATGACCTCTGAGTAAGTCATGTAGGGCTTGTCCGTACTTACTACTAATTTGGTATTGCTGTGATTGTAAGGAGTCCTGTGGCACCTTAAAAAACTAGGGCATAAGTTTTCATGAGATGCGGCTCGCTTCCTCAGATGCTTGAAACAAAAGAAAGGCAGGGATACAGAGATGGGAGTATCACATCAGTGCTACTTAAAACAGGGTGGATGTGGCTCACTTCCAACAGTGATGAGAAGGTGAGAGTACCTGAAAGGGAAATTACATACTGTAATGAGAGAGCCATTCCCAGTCTCTCTATTCAGACCTATTTTGCTGGTGTCAAATTTGCATATGAATCCTTGATTAAATGTACAATATTTTTATTTTTTGTCTTCATACACTCAGTTTTGCTTCCATATGGCTTGGTAGCAATGAATACGAAGTGATTTTTGACCTCATGCTTGTTGTTAATTGTCACGTTTCTGGTACACTCGTCAACAAAGCTGTTTTGTTTCACCACAAGAGCCCTAATCATGGCTGACTTGTCTTCCAAATGCACATTCAGATTTATTGGAGGTTACAAGTCTTACAATATTGCCTCTTCTGTGAAACGTGGAGAGGAGTCTGTCTACCTTTTCAGCTGAGGTAAAGAAAAGTTACATTGATAGGTCCTGCATATTGAGAGAATAATAAATCCCGGAAATCAGTATTCATCACACGTGGTACTTGTACATAATGGGACTGTCACCTGGTTCATGGAATATCGGACACATCATTTCACAAAGATTATATGCCCTTGAAGTGTTTCTCCAATGAACTGAACACAAATAGGCTTCCCATTAATATCTGGCACACATATCTTTCTCCCTCATTTAAAACATTTTTACTGTGGCCAATATAAAGTTCCTAATTGCCAACTGTTTGGGTTCTTGTATTCCTTTTTACATTGTTCCAGAGGCATTGGGGCAGCAAATAGTCTTGTGCTGAAACCATGTCTGTCTGGTGCTTTTAATCCGTTCTGCATTCCCCTTCAGGACTCTAGGTCTGAAGAGTCACTGCTCATATTTAGTGATTTTTCTGGATCAGCAATTCTCTTTTATGAGGACATGGAATATTTATCTTCTCGTGGCATATAAAGATTGATCCAAGAATGCATAGTGATATCAAGAAGAAGAAGAAGAAAGCAGCTTTAAAGCTGGGTATATTTTATTATTTAGTTATTTTTTTTATTATTTGAACAAATCTATCTGTCTATATGCGCTAGGCACCTTGAGGCAACTTAAAATTACATTATAAAACTAACCTCGGTGTAGTATTACAACTTAATCAAGTCTATTGCCAGGAAGCCAGAACACTTGATAATTCAATTCCCTCTTTTACAATTCATCAGTAACAAGTTGGGTAGACTATATCTGTCTTCTGGAACAATCTTAGAGGATGAATCAAAAAGCCAAATGCTGCCTGGAGTGAATTATTGCTACAGTGGAAAAAATATACAAGTAAGTTTCAGGATCTCAATTTTATCAGTGCTACAATGGCTACTGATTTGATAGAAAGTTAAAATTATTGGGCTTGCTTTTGTTTGTTATATGTTCATCATACTCTAAGGAGAAAAGAAAGGGAGGGTACCCAAAATGGGTTATAGAGCTGCTGAAAGCTTCATTTTTCAAAAAACAGAAAAGATAAAACCTCTTTCATTTCTGCAGGGGAGGAGAAGGGCCACCTCTCAATTTCCTCTTCCTCCCCCTCTTTCCTCCTCCTCCTCCTTCTCTGCCAGAGGTAACTATGTCTCCTCTCTTTATAATAACTGCACTATGTAAGCCTATTGACTTAGTGGCTTTGAAACAGCCCCAATGTTTCAAAATTGAATTGGAAGAGATGAACTGGGCTTCTCCACATGTAAACAGAAATACATAACAGATTAAAAAAAAAGAAGCCCGCAGATTTGCAGGGGCGTAGTTGCGCAGGAGAATGAGGGCAGCAAAGAGAAATATGAAAGGAAGGATGTCTGTGTGGTGGTGGGGGGAATAAATCAAAAGTGTAGTTTATACTTAAAACAAAAATCTGCTATCCCGCACAAAACATCTACTCAGTTAACTATGTGGTCCCCATTACCACAGTGTCTGAGTGCCTCACGACTACGAGTGTATTTATCCTCGCAAGAGGGAAGCATTATGAGTGCCGCTGTACAGATGAGGAATTGAGGTAGAGAGAAATTTAAGGCCTATATCTAGCACCAAGTGACTTGCCCTAGCTCACACAGGACATTTGTGGTGGAAGAGGAACTTGAACTTTTGGAAGATCAGGCTGGTGCTCTAAGGCCAAACTATCCTTTCCCAAACAAACAACCCCCACTCCTTCATAGTACTATTTATACTTTTATTTCCATTTATTTTTTCTTTTAACTTTGAAGGTTTTCTGCTTCAGCCTAAGTGGGTGGGGAGAAGCTGAGGCAGTGTCTTGAAAACGAGCATGGAACTCACTCAGAGCAGATGAATTTGCATATTAGCAGTATGGTAGCTGAGAAATAACCATATTGTGATTATGCAAATCTCTGGATGCTGGTCAGCAAATTGCTGGCTGCCAGCCAGAATAACATGGATGTGCATACTGTGTTCGGTTATTGCAAAACGGACCCAAAGTGATTATGCAACCAGAACCAAAGTGCAGAGAATTGCAGAAATGAGGAAAAATTCCAGGTCATTAACATCCCCAATCTCCTTGAGACAACTCTATTTCACTATAATGTCCTATAAGCAGATAATGTGCTAACAATAATACAAATCCATTCCCAACAAGCTGGTTAAATACATTTCCTTTCCAATTCTTAGTTTCAGTTTTTCATGTATATATTTAATATAGTGTAATTATGCTATAGTACTTCATACTTACACTGAATGACCTATCATCTGAGGATCACAAAGCTCTTTGCATCAATAGTCAAGTAAGCACTGTGAAAGAAGCACAGTAAATATGATTATACTATACTGATGGGAAAATTGAGAGAGATCATGTGACTTAACCAAGGTCAATAAGTGTATCAATTCATTCTGTTCTGAGCAGGCAAGAGAATCCTGGAATCCTGACTTCATCTCCCATCTTTTGAATTAAAATGAGGAAGTCATGATTTTTTTTTTTCATCACAAGTCACTCAAATTAACTGCACTACAGTGTGACAGACTTGCTATTGGCTCTTTCCAAACACTTTCGCAGTTGCCTTTTCCTTTCCTAGTGTATTAAGCCTTATTTTGATCAACTGGCCACTGACATGTTTGAACTAAAACTCAGTCAAGAGTTAAGAGAATGGGAAAAAATAGAAAAATGTATCCCAAAATTAAATGACCAAAGCCAAATTCTCTAAATTCCATTTACAAGGATTTGTATCCACCAAACCAGGTAGAGGTTTAGTTAACTAGGCTTTCTGTCCTGCTGCTGCTGAGGCAGCTGAGCTGTCTCAGAGTAATATACCAAAGTGATGGGAGTGTTCATACCTACCATGGTAGGTCTTGATCACCGAGTAACTGTCAGGTATAATAACCACTCAAGAACAGTAAGTAATAATGCTTTGTGTGTGTGATATATAGCACCTTTTATCTAATTATGTCACACTCCTTCAGTAACTAATAAATTAAACCTTGGAGCAGGTCTGTGTGTTATATATTATTATTTTATGGATAAGGAAACTGAGGCTACATCTGTACTGCAGCCTTCTTCCACAAAAGCTTATGCAAATGAAGCATGGAGCAGAATGTCACTGCGCTTAATTTGCATAATTAATTAGTAGTCGTTTTTGCGCAAGAGACTTTTGCACAGAAAGGAGCTGTGTAGATGGCTCCTTTTTGCACAAAAACCCCTCTTGTGCAAAAATGGCTGCTAATTAATTATGCAAATGAAGCACGGCAATATTCTGCTCCGCGCTTCATTTTCATAAGCTTTTGCAGAAGAAGGCTGCAGTATAGACATAGCCTGAGTGATTATGGAATTTACCCAAAGTCACTTAGGTTAGAATCAAAAATAGGATGTAGATCTCCTGATTTGCAGGCTTAAAAAAAAAAAGTAGACCCCCTACTGCAAAGGACTTAAAGATGCGCTTAAATTCACCCAGTAGCACATCACATAATCTGTTGCACCCTGAGTCCATTTTCAGGTAGAAACTTCTCCTGGAAGTTGAAATGACTGACCCTTGGCTAAAAATGAATTGGAAGTTAATTCAAAATTAGGGGGTAGTGACAGAAATCAGCATTGTGGATTTGCATTTGAGTCCATGCTGTGTAGAGCTCATCTCTTGCAAGGAAGTAAGAAAAAATTGTGCTGATTGGTTGTCAGTCTTTGAGTGGAGGTCAGAGGGAAAATAAAAAGGGAAACCACAAAGCAAACGCTCCAGCAAGGAAGACAATAAGTTGGCAGGGGAACTTTGTTTAAGGAATATGAGAAATCTCAGCACTCTCAACTTGACTCTTGCCAATTTGTGCAAAACAAGAGCACAGCTCTGTGATTGAAGGGCAGAATGACAGGTTCTGCTTGGATTTTAAAACGCTCTGTCTGAACCGAAGTACATCATCTTTGAAGGGTATGAGTTTGCCATATGTCTGGTTCTTGACAGCTTTGGGGGACAACAGATACTGAGCATATGTATAGGGTCGTGGTTGAAGAACAGGAGGGGGAAGTTAGGTGATCTGAGTTTTATGCTTTATTTGGCCACAAACTATATTGTGATAGCTTGAAAACTTGCCTTTGTCTCTTTCAGGGACAGAATTTGATCCAATAAAAGATATGATCTTACAAACTTGTACCTCTCTTAGGCTGGGATTTTCATGAGAGGTGAAGGGAGTTAAATTAGCTTAAGATTCAAATCAATAGCAAAGCTTCCCTTGACTTTAAATGGGCCAAGATTTCACCCACAGGCGCCTTTGAAAATTCTGGTGTTCTCCCTGTAAACCTCTTAGGCATTAAAGCTTAGTTTGCTAACAATAAATTAGAGCTGGTCAATAATTTTTTCATGAAACTGTTATTCATTAGAAAATGTTGATTTGTTGAGGAGGAGAAGTATCAGGTCCAGGCTGGAATTTCTGGTCAAAATGAGAGAGAATGGCTCACACCAGAAAAAAACAATAGGTTGGTGGTTAGAGCACTCAAGGGGAATGGCAGAGAGCTAAGTTTGAGTTCCTGCTTTGTCATGCTCCCACATCCCATGGGCATGTCCTAATTCTGATTCTATTGGCTATACTGCAATGTCTCTGTTTTTTTAAAATACATTCAAAACTTCTTGATTTCATTCCAGTAAGAAATAGGAAAATGTTCAAAAAACTCAAACATTGACAGCATAGGAAAATATTTCTTGCCTACTTCAGTTTTAAAGTGCTTCGAGATTTTGAATGGAAGGCACTGCATGAATTGAAATATCTAGCCTCTGACTTCTTTAGTCAGCACTCTGTGCACTGTTGGGAGGAAGAGCCACTAGAGCTGTCTTGAAAAAAATATTTTATATGATGGATTTTGAACAAATTGAAAGGGGTTTTTTTTGTTTTGGTTTGAACTTTTTCATAATTAGTTTTGTTTTTCAGTGAAAAAGTTTGAACAGAAATATTTTATTTAGAAAAATTTGTTTCTGAAAATGTTTATTCGGTGGGCGCTTGCTCTTTGTTTTACTCTTTTTGCATGGGAAATCTGTTATATTTTGAAGAGTTTGTTTGTGGATTTGTTTGTGCAAAATAAATTCATACTTCGCGATTGCCTAAAGATACCAAATTTTGCATAAACAATCCTGCCACTGAAATCTGAAAATATTCAGGTTGCTCCATCCCAAGAGACCAGTTACTTACCCCAAGTCAATTTGTACCCTAGATCTCTCACCAAAGACATCATAGCCAATCCTATAATATGCTAAGGATTTATTAATTAATACATTATTACAAGGTTAAAGCAGACGAGTTTACACAAATGATACCGTCTGTGGTTTTAAAAGGTGACAGATATGTAGTAATCTGTCAGTTCTGAAAGTTTTTTAGGGTGAACACAGGCAGACCTGGGGAACTCTGCTTCTATTCCATTGCTTTAGCCCTGTGAGCATCCAAAAGCTCTAGTAAGCTCTTTTTATTTCCTTGTTCCAGCCTTCAAGCTGGTGCGATAAGCCCTTTTGAGCCTGGTCTCTTCCTGGTGCATAAACAAAGTCTTTGTGTATTGTGATGTCTCACAACAGCCTGTTTAGTTTTGATAGCCCTTCTTCATGGGCAGGAGATGAACCCTGCTGTCTGGGTTAGTTTCAGAACAAATGGGGTTTTTTACTAAAGTTTTTGCTTTATTTTGTAGCATGTGATATTGATATTATTAGTGAGATTAATGTATGCAACAACTTACAAACATTTAAATAAGTCTAAACACTAAAAACGTTGTTATAAGTCTAATATTACCTTAACCATATTTACACAAACTTGAAACAGACTCTTTTCCAGCAATGAATTTCTCAGTGCTCAGCTGAGGCCTAACCTCTTGGCACCTGGTCTGCCAGTGTCCAATGTGTATTAGGCTGAAGACTGGGATATAGTAATCGGCATTAAGATAGTCTATTTTGTAGTTGACTTTTCTTACCTAATATTTTCAAATTTATTTTAAAAAGTAATTATTACTTCCCATAGCGGCACAGATAAACTGTGGGTAAATAGCTTAACTGATTTAAACGAAGGGAGAAATAGATGAACGTTTTGTTTTTAATTTTTTTCAAAATTTTCTGGTTTGAAATTTCAAAAATTTGGGTTTTTTGTCAGATCTAGAGTTGGTCAGTAAACCAAGGAAAATCGTTAAAAATTGTCAATTTTTCCAATTTTTAAAATGTTTTTTAAACATAATCAGTTTACACGTTCCAGAATTTTAGCTACCTGGCATAAATATGTATATGGGGAGGTGTTAAAATGTGGATGTCATTGAGCAAGTAAATATATAATTAATGTGTTTTAAACTGGGGATATAATTACTTCTATACCATACATGTTTTAAGGCTTAATTCACTATTTTCTCAAGTGCTTCAAGACCTTTGAATGAAAGCACTACAGAAGTCCAAGGCATTGTAGGACATAACATGATTTCTGTATATCAAGAATCCGTTTTGGCCTTTTGTTTACTTTAGAGTTATTTCATTGTCTTTGGATCAGTGCCATGATAGATTAGTATGCTCATAGACTCCTAGACTTTAAGACCGGAAGGGACCATCATGATCATCTAGTCTGACCTCCTGCCCCTTACAGACCACAGAATCTCACCCATCCACCCTTAAATAAACCATTAACCTCTCATTCAGATACTGAAATACTCAAATCATGCTTCAGAGGCTTACAGGAATCCACCATTTACATCAGTTGAAACCCGCAAATGAACTGTGTCCACTGCTGCAGAGGAAGATGGAAAAACCTCAGGGTCTCTGCCAATCTGACCCCTGGAGAAAATTCTTTCTCAGCCCCAAATATGGTGATCAGTTAGACCCTGAGCATATGGGCAAGACACATCAGGAAGACACCTGGGAAAGAATTCTCTGTAATAATTCAGAGACCTCCTCATCTTGTGTCTCATCATTGGAGAGATTTGCTCCTAGCAGTTGCAAATCAGTTACACGCCATTGTAGACAGTTTTGTCATCCCATCCCCTCCATAAACTTATCAAATTTGGTCTAGAAACAAGTTACATTTCTTGTCCCCTCTGCTCCACTTGGAAGGCTGTTCCAGAACTTTATTCCTCTCGTGGTTAGAAACGTTCTAATTTCAACCCTAAACTTGTGGATAACCAATTTTATATCCATTTGTTCTTATGTCTACATTGCTGCTTAGTTTAACACCTCTCTTTCCCTGGTATTTATTGCTCAGATGTATTTGTAGAGAGCAGTCAGATCTCCTCAGCCTTTTTGTTTGTTTTTGGTTTGACTAAACAAGCCAAGTGCATAGAGTCTCCTCAAAAGTATTCAATTCCTTAGATCAGCCTTGTTGCCCTTCTTTGCACGTGTTCCAGTTTGAATTCATCTTGATTAAATATGGGAGACCAGAATTGCAATAGTCCAAATGAAGTTTCACCAGTACATTGCATCTCTCTATATTTTAAAAAAAAAAAAAATTCCTGCAGGATGACAGAGATGTCTTCATGTCACTCTGCATCCTGCCTGCCTCCTCCGATTCTCCTGCCTCCCCTCTCTCGACCCTGACCTCGCTGCTCCCCCTCGCCACTTGGAATTGCCATTTTAAACCAAGCCCCTTCTCCCTTCCTCCACACCCACCCCACCGGGCTTTCAATGCTAAGAATCATGGCACAGTAGCCAGCAGACTCCAAATCGCAGCCGTGACAGCCCAGGGGTCGGGGGCGTGTGTGTGCGGTGTTCGGGACAGCAGCCTGGGGACAAGATCTAGGAGCGGGGCTCCCAGCCAGGCTTATGTGCCAGCAGCGGGCTCTTGCGGAGCCAGAGCTCAGTGCCTGACCACTCGGAGTCCAGCTACCCCTGTGGAGACTCACCCCTTCCCCAGCGGCTGCACTGACCGCAGATGCCAGAGCACCCCTGAGCCACTGCACTGACTTGTCTGCTCCTTCCCTTCTGCTCCCAGTGGACGGGTGGGCGGTCCTGGGCTCTGCAGGAGCAACGAAGGCAGGACCGCATGAGGGAGAGGTCCGGACAGTGGCCCCTGTATTTCTGCTTTCCCCACCTCCGCAGGCTGCAGTGCCCTGGAGCGCTGCATGTACACGGCACTACTTGCGCCTCACACGGGGCAGGCAGGCACCTCTGTGCTTACCTGGCTGCTGGGGTTAGAGCCGGGCCTGGCACGCACCACAGCCAGGGGGCAGGGGGCTTGGAGTTGGGGGAGAGAAGGGGCCGGGCTGACAGGGGGGTTGGAGAGAGAAGACACCCTGACTTGCAAGGGAGGGAGAAGGGACTATGACTTGTGGGGAAGGGGGAGCGAGATGGGGTCCGGGCTGGTGGGGGACGGGAGGGAGGGAGAAGGGGCCCAGGCTGGTGTGGGTGGGGAGGGAGGTGGGACCGGGGCTGGCATGGCTGCAGCCTGGCGCTCCTCAGTGGCTGGGGTGGGGGGGGAACTGAGTTGCCTACCCCCTATAAGAGGGGGGTTGGTGAGCGCAGCAAGCTGGGGACACAGTCCCCTAGTAATGGTAATGACACTTCTGTCTCTGCTGGAAATACCTCACTTGATGCATCCTAATACATCATTAGTCTTTTTCATGGCCACATCATATTGACACCTTTAGAGTCACTGTGATGTCATCAACCAATAGTCCCAATTCTTTCTCCTCCTCTGTTACTCCCAACTGATAAATCCCCAGTTTATAGCAAAAATTCTTGTGGGTATTCCCTAAGTGCATGACTTTGAACTTTCATCCCATTTCTATGACTCCAGTTTTCAAGATCATCCAGAATTTGTGTAATATTCTGGCCCTTTTCTGTATAGGCAACACCTCCCTACTTTGTGTCATCTGCAAATTAGCACACTCCTAGTTTTTGTGACAAGGTTACTAATAAATATGTTAAATAAGATTGGTCACAAGATGGATCCCTGAAGAACTCCACTAGTAACTTCCCTCCAGTCTGACAGGTCACCTTTCAGCATGACCCATGATAGTCTTCCCAAAAAACCAGTTCTTTGTTAAACTTTCATTTCCCATATTAAATCTTCATTTCTCCAGTTTAACTAATAATTTTCCATATGGAAGTGTATTAAATACCTTAATGAAATCTAGATAAGTTAGAGCTACTGCATTTCCTTTGTCTAAAAAATCAATTTTCTTCTCAAAGAAGGAAATCAGATTGTTTTGGGCATGATCTGCTTTTGGAAAACCATGTTGTGTTTTATCCCAGTTACCATTCACCTCTAATTCCTTCACTGCTTTGTCTTTCAGAAGTTGTTCTAAAATCTTGTATACAATTGAGGTTAAATGAATAGGCCTGCAGTTTCCTTTATCAGTTTCTTCCTTTCTTAAAATAGGAACTACATGAGCAATTGTCCAGTCATTGGGAATGCTCCTTGAGTTTATGGATTCATTAAAAATTTTGCTGTTAGGCTTGCAATTTTATGGGCCAATTCCTTAATATTATTCAATGGAAATTATTCTGATTTAGTCCCATTGAGCGGTTTGAGTTCTACCTTGGATTAGGGATGTGAATAGGGATCCCGCTTGATTGGTTAACTGGCTAAATGTTAAGTTAACCTAACATTTAACTGGTTAACTGATTAATTGGGATTTTACATTCTTACCTTGGATGTGGTAATTTCTACTTCCATATTCTCATTCCCATTAGCCACCCTGCCACTATTCCCAAGATCTTCATTAGCCTTATATAAAGCTCTCTCGTGCCAGTCAAATCTGGCTAGTGTACATTATAAACCATGTCAGAAAATTTCAAATTAAAACAGATTTTTTTTTTCATTTTTCCAAAATGTTCCAGTGGTCTTGGGCTGGATTTTTAAAAGATCCTGAGATACCTGTGGGGTTTTCAAAAATCAATAGGTATAAGCTACCAGCTTCTCTTCTTAGTGACTCCACTCACTTCTTTTGTGATTCCAGACAGATGTGACAATCTCTTTGGGTGAGACAAAATGGTGAGGTTATATCTTTTATCAGGCAAACTTCTGTTTGAGAGACAAGCTTTCAAGTCACTAGAGCTCTGTGTGACTCAAAAACTTGTGTCTCTTACCAACAGAAGTTGGCCTGATAAGACATTACCTCACCCACCTTGTTTCTCTACTATCCTGGGACTGACACAGCTACACCTACACTGCGTACAACCTCTTTGGGCCTCCGTTTCCTCTTATGCAAAAGTGAATGTAATCGCTTCCTCACAGCACTATGTTAAAATGTATCATTTTGGCAATACTCCCCAAAGGCAAAGAAGTATTATACATATTCAAGGAAATGTTGTATTGCCAACTCTATAGTGCCTAGATGCTTTTGGTAGAACTTTAGAGACACTTCCTGTGAACTCTTCATCCTTCTATGTGGAGTAAGTGCAACCCTGATCATTTTACACTTGTGCAGTTGGGAATTTGCACTCTGTGTCCTCCCAAAGGCAGGAAGAACAACTAGATTGGAGAAAGGCACTATCGGGACCACTCAAACACCAGCAGGGGAGATTTGACTAGATGATGTAATAGGTCTTTCCCACGCCAGATCATATTTTCTATTATCCTGATAAAGGATTATGTGGGAAGAGGCATTTTCATTAAAGCACAGTTCATCTCGAATCTATTGTGTCTATATCCATTAGGGACTAGTTAAAATTTAATTGCACATTCGCCATACATTACAAAGTGAGTATATACGCGTGCTGGTAACTGAGGATAGAGTACAATTTAGCATCCTCTCTCAGGACGGGTTCTTTCTGTCATGGATTTATTTACAGAGAGGCATTTAAAGAATTGTTTGGCTAAAACACAGACTAAAGCCACGGTGTCTTTTCCTGGATCTGAACATCCCTGAGGGCTGAGGGTGGGTATGTCTGTGTGTTGGATCTAGAATAGGGAGCGGTACCCCTCATGAAGGTCTCATCTAGATTTGAACTTCCTCAAAGGTCCTGGTCTTTGGATCCCTAGGTTTGGTTTGTGCCCATCGCTATTTTGGGCCGGGAGAAGAGAAAGTTAAATATGTGATGTTTTTAAAAAGGTAACACCTAGTAAATATTACCATAATTTTAATTGAATCTAAATGCTTCCACTTCTCACCTAGGTTGATTCATTAAAGTTATAGTAAATAGCAGGTCTGCTTAAGGGAGGGACGGGGGGGAGGGGGGAGCAAAGGGGACAGTTGCCCCAGGGCCTGGAGATTTCAAAGGGTCTGGGGCTCCAGGCATCATGCTCCAGATGGCTCTTAGGATTGCATGGGGAGGTGGGTGGGCTATGCCGCATGCTCCAGGCACCACTGCGGGGAGGTGCTCCGCGGTCCATGCGGTGCTGAGGGCTGGCAGCCCTGTCCCCACCCCTTCTGCCTGAGACCCTGCCCCCCTTCTGGGCACGTGAGGCCATCCACCCTCACCTTGCCCAAGGGCCCGGAGAGTCTGTTGGCTCACTTGAGACAAAGCAGGGTTTAAATTTACCTGGAGCTGTTCAGAGTAGAGCTCTGGTAAATATTTTCAACCCCCGTGGAGTTTTTATAGCATGTTGGAAGGGAAAAATATGGGGTGTGTGTGTGGGGGTGGGGGGGGGAGGGCTCCAAGAAATACTGTATGCTAATTTAAGTCCTGAGTAAAAGGGCTGAATAATATCTTAGATTATTTGCTATTACCACTAGCTCTTAAAACACAGCAGACAGGCTTTAGCATATAGTAGTAAAACATCACATTCCATAGATAAAACATTGATGTACTTAAAAACAAATACTAATGCCTCAGTTACTGCAGGGAGAGGGAAAAAGGATGCTGCCTCTTTAAAACTGTCCCCTAGAACAAATTTTTAACCTTATTTATAAAATATGAATAGCAGAGTGTTATTACTGGCTTCTCAAGACCCAAAACGCTGAGAGTGTGGAGGACACTCGTCACAGAGTAGAATGGCAGAAATGGTGTGTTAACATAAATAAAAAGTAATAAATTATTGAGTCTGTTTTGTATTTTCACCTCTTAAAATACTCCTTTTGCATGGAAAATCTTTATGGTAAGGGGATTCCATTTCTATAGAATATTTATTTAGTCATCTTGGTGCACTAAATCCCATCCTATTGTTTGTGTCAAAATCCTTTATGACCACCTTAGACATAAAGGATGGTTTTGTTATGGTTGATACTCTTCAAAACTGAGTCCTTTCCTAGAGCGTGTTGGACAACATGCAATGCCCAGGATGGTTTCTTCCAGTGCTCACATGCTTTCTCTGCTTACTCAGCTGACCCCACAGGCTGTAATAATCTGTCAATTAAAACAATTCAGAAGGGAGTTTTGACATGTTGCAACTTCCCTAAAGAGTGTGGTTGTCCATCATACAAATAGAAACCTCTCTAAAAGGTACAATTAGCAATTTTCAGGACTATGAATGTAAGTCAGTTGAGCCAATGTTTTCAAAATTGGCCACACATTTTGGGTGCCCCAGTTTTCAGATATCCACACAAAACACCTTGGGCCTGATTTTTTCAGAGCTGCTGAAAGCCTACATCTGCATCAGAAGTTAATGGAACATTTGATTCATCAACACTTCTGAAAATCAGGCCCAAGCCCAATGTGTCATAGGTTGAATCCCGAAAGACTAAGGAGTGCAAAATCACTGGCCTTTTTCAGATTCTCTCCTCTAACTTTGTTCCCACCATATGTAAAGCTTGTATTATTATAAGAAAATAAAAAGAGGAGAGAGACTTCCAGAACATAGAGCTGTAAGCCCTGCCACAAGCCATTTATTTTCCATTACTCTTTGAATAGCTGTTTATGTGATGTTATATATATATTTTTTTTTTTAAAAATTCGGAGCTGGTTGGAAATTCCATCAGCATGATTTAGCCCTGTGCTAAAGGGGCTGCAAGCAGGCTCTACAGTTTGGGATTTGCTTTCCTCCTTTTTCCTAAGTCATTTAGTGCAGCACACGTTTATGATAATAAACTCAGAAGGAAGTTGGAACTGATTATTCGGTTCAGACTACACAAATCCTGCCAAATTTCCCCACAGGCATGAAACATTCACTCAAACTGTGACACCAGCAAATTAAATCCTGAAGGTAGTGGAGCAGAAGTAATGAAATGTGTATTTACCCTACTGATGCTGTCAGTCCTAAGACACACCAGCTTTACATTCTAGTTAAGTAGGGCATGTTTGTCCTTGTGAGTGGTGCTTGGTAACCAGACCAGTTTTGTCCCCACCCTTCCTCTCAAAAGCACAAAACTAGCAAAAACTAGTAACTTCCCATGCACGCCAAAAATAGAGGATATCACACATTGGCCCACTAAAACATTAGAAAATAAGAAAACGTGACTAAATAAATTTTCACATAGGGATGTAAGAGTTTAACTGGTTAACCAATAAGCCAATGCTTATTGCTTCCTGTTAACATTTAAATTCTGCAGACAGCTGGTGGCGGGAGTATGGGCAGGCAAGCTAGTGGCAGCACGGGGCCGATGGCCATGTGGAGTCAATGGGCAGCCAGGAGTCTGGAGCCCGCAGGGCCTGTTTAATTGTGTAATCAGTGGCATTTCCATTGGTTACATAGTTAATATTTTAAAACATTTTTTATCTCCCTATTTTTCCAGAATCTTGTATTCTGACCTATTATCTGCCCCTTCATTTTAAAATTGGAACTTTGTGTCAGAACCAAAGGCCAGAATTTATTGTAAATGGCCATGCAATGCCTGTATAGAATCATAGAATACTAGAACCGGAAGGGACCTCAAGAGGCCATTAAGTCCAGTCCCCTGCCTTCACAGCAGAAACAAGCACCATCTACATCATCCCTGATAGATGTCTATCTAACCTGCTCTTAATTATCTCCAGTGATGGAGATTCCATAACTTCCACAACCTCCTAGGCAATTTATTCCAGTGCTTAGCCACCCTAACTGTTAGGAAGTTTTTCTTAATGTCCACCCTAAACCTCCCTTGCTGCAATTTAAGCCCATTGCTTCTTGTCCTGGTTAAGGAGAATAATTTTTCTCCCTTCACCTTGTGACACCCTTTTTAGTTATTTGAAAGCTGCATGTTCCCTCTCAGTTTCTCTTTTCCAAACTAAACACACCCAGTTCTTTCAGTCTTCCTTCATAGGTCATGTTTTCTGTACCTTTAATCATTTTAGTTGCTCTTCTCCGAACCCTCTCCAATTTCTCCACATCTTTCCTGAAATGTGGTGCCAGAACTGAACACAATACTCCAGCTGAAGCCTAATCAGTGTAGAGTAGAGCAGAAGAATGACTTCTCGTGTCTTGCTCCCAACACTCCTGTTAATGCATCTCAGAATCATGTTGGCTTTTTTTGCAGTAGTGTCACACTATTGACTCATATTTAGTTTGTGGTCCACTATGACCCCATGATCCCTTTTTTGCAGTACTCCTTCCTAGATAGTCATTTTCCATTCTGTAAGTGTCAAACTGATTTTTCCTTCCAAAGTAGAGTACTTTGCATTTCTCCATATTGAACTTCATCCTATTTACCTCCGACCATTTCTCCAGTTTGTCCAGATAATTTTGAATTATGACCCTTTGCAAACCCCTCCCAGCTTGGTATTGTCTGCATACTTTATAAGTGTACTCTCTGTGCCATTATCTAAATTGTTGATGAAGATGTTGAAGAAAACCGGTCCCAAAACTGACCCCTGTGGAACCCTACTTTTTATGCCCTTCCCAGCATGACTGAACCATTAATAACTACCCTCTGAGAAGGTTATCCAGACAATATGCACCCACCTCATAGTAACCCCATCCAGGTTGTATTTCCTTAGTTTATTGATAAGAAGGTCATACGAGACCATATCAAATGCTTTACTAAAGTCTAGGTATACCACATCTAGCACATCCTCCTTATCTACAAGGGTTGTTATCCTAGCAAAGAAAGCTATCAGATTGGTTTGACATGATTTGTTCTTTATAGATGGACTCTATATTTTCCCTTTTCCAGTCTTCTGGAATCTCTCCCGACTTCCATGACCTTTCAAAGATGATAGCTAAAGGCTCAGATACCTCCTCTGTCAGCTCCTTGAGTATTTTAGGATGCATTTCATCAGGCCCTGGTTACTTGAAGACGTCTAACTAGGTGTAACTCCAAAGATGTGCATTATGCAGGCAATGCTTTAAAGCCTATGGACGCAGGTGTGCGAGGGAGGGAGATTACCTCTTTTGCAAACTCAGTGGCAGCAGTTTGCTTCAGTGATAGCTTGCTTGGGATTAATGATTATCTGCATTTGAATCTTGCCATGGTTAACAGTAGCAGATAACAGTGAGGATTTGGTATATAGTGTGCCACAATTATGTTATGATCTTCTGAGAGTTATGGAGCAGGGTCACCTGGCTGTCGGGTGGTTGGAATTTACTATCAAGTCCAGCGCTCCTTGTGATAGGAAAAAAGTAATAAAATGTTCTTTGGTGCAGTTAGCACAACACCCATAGACATGTCAAAAATAAAATTGCATCAGATATGAATGACATTTATAAGCATATAATTATATGCTGAGTCTATATACAGATCTGCAATTATAGCATTAATTTCCAGCTGTACTTTATTAGCATCACCAGTAATCTAAATTACAATTATATGTGCAACTATGGTTTACACACTAATTTCCTTAAAACATGCTGATTTGCAGTGGGGCTTTTTTTTTTTTTTATGTATGTATAGCAAGAAGTAAAGCAAGGGGATTGGGAATGGTGGTGGGAGAGGTTGTGGTTAGAAGTGAGAGAGAGAGAAGGCTAAAGTATCTTTAAGGATAGCACAGTTTCTTATTCTATGTAAGCATGGACCTAAATTAGGCATATGAGTAGTTAAATTGACTTCAAAACCCATTGATTTTAAAGGGATTACTCACATGCTTCGTGTTAGATACATGGTTAAGTGACTTGACAACTTGATTGGTTTTTAAATGCCTATATGGGGGAATGAATATTTAATAATGGGCTCTTCAGTCTTGCAGAGAAAGATATAACACAATCCAGTGGCTGGAAGTTAAAGCTAGATAAATTCAGAATGGGTATAAGATGCAAGTGTTTAACAGTGAGGGTAATTTAACCATTGGAATAACTGTCCAAGGGTTGTGGTGGATTTTGTAGCAATTTTAAAATCACGATTGGATGTTTGTCTAAGATACATCCTCTAGTTCAGACAGAAATGAAGCCAAATCCTAAGGCCTATGTCATTACAGGAGCTCAGATGAGACAACAGTGGGTCCTTCTTGGTTCATAATCTATGAATCAGGACCATAAATACTTTCAGAATAAAGTTATTCTTTCTGTGATTCTTTGTCAGGTGTGTTTCATGGAGACCAACTTTATGAACACTTCCTTGATGCCCAATGAGCCTGGGAAAGAGGGGTATAAAGTAGGAAAAATTACAAACATTGATGGGAAGAAGGATGAAATTTACCCAAATCCCTCCCCCCTTGTTTTTGGAAGGTTGTTTTTTTTTTGGGGGGGGGGGGGCTTATTTGTTTTTTTTTTGGCCAGTTCTATAATGTGATCCCAAATCTTGAAATTGCATCCTGTGTGTGTCAGATTGCAAGACTGGGACCTTATATATTTTTGCCTATGGTTGGTCTATTGACTTTAAAAGGTAAACATATCAATCCAAATGGAATAAAGGTAAGCATGTGTAAGTCTTCATGTGTCACAGGGTTAGGACCTCTGATTGCAAACTCTTTGAGACAATGACTGTGCCATTTGTGAAGTGTGTCCAACTTTTGCTCTAAAATATTAATTCCTAATATTGAGTGTGTATTTCCAAATCCTGAAGTAATTTTAAAAAGGATTTTAGGTTTACAGATTGGAACCAACGTGCAAAGATCAAATCAAAACTTGGAACTGATATTTATCCCAGGTTTGGGTCTACGTTAGGTCCATCATAGAGAGAAACCAAGGCTGCAGTTTGTATCCAGCTTTAAAATCTCTCAGCTTTTTCAGGAAAAGGTCTCATGGCCCATCCTTATCTGTATGGAGAGAAATTAAAGCAATCTATGGATATAGGCACACCTCAACATAGGGGCTCATTTGTGGCTTCTCCCTCATAGCACTAGCTCTGCATCGTGACTCCCCTCCCCTTAGTTTGAGAGGAGTAGCTCATAGGTCCCTTCCTTTCAGTAGGGGCAGCAACATGAGCTTTTCCCTCCTCCTGCAGCAGCAGTAAAAGCACCACTTATTTTGATAGCAGCAGGAGCAACACAGACCTCTTCAAGAGCTGGGGCACTCCCACAGTATTTATCCCAGTAGGCTTGATGTATCACTGTGGTTGTGGGGATTGCTTTTTTTCACCTAGTTTGCTCTTTGAGAGGTGGTAGAGGAGAACTTCCCTCAAACATACGGTCTAGAAGTTAACATCTCATTGTAGAGGGTAGCTCACGGCTCTGAGCTATTGTGTCAACCTCTCTGCAGACTCCAGCCCTGCATCTATACTCCAGGCCTGAAACTCAGTTTGCCGTTTTGTAGAGCATCCACTTTTTAGGATACTTAGGATACGTCTACACTGCAGAGTTTTTGTGCAAAAACAGCTGTTTTTGCGCAAGAACTCACGGAGCATCCACACTACAAGCGCGTTTTTGCGCAAGAAAAACTACAGTAGATCGTCAGAAGACAGGGCTTTTTGCGCAAGAGTTATTCCTCTTTCTATGAGGAATAAGCCTTTTTGTGCAAGAGCTCTTGTGCAAAGAGGCATGTGTGGATGGACAACAGGGGTTTCTTGCGCAAGAAACCCCAATCGGAAAAAGCACAGATGCTCTGATGGCCATTCCGTGAATGGCCATCAGAGCTTCTTGTGCAAGAGCGTCCATGACAGTGTGGACGCTCTCTTGCACAAAAGCACATCTCTTGCGCAAAAGCACATCACAGTGTGGACGCACTCTTGCGCAGGAACTTTTTGCAGAAGATCTCTTCCACAAAAAGTTCTTGTGCAAGAAGCCTGCAGTGTAGACGTAGCCCCTATGTTGATGGTTTCAACATCAGTTCTTCACTATACACAAATTTATGACCAGTTTTGCAATGTTTGGGAATTTTCTTCATGCTCCAGCTCCTGGATTAATTTCATTTTTCAGTAACCTTAGCTTTAATCTTTAGAAAAATAAGTTTCTACTGATTGTGGAGAAAAGCTTGACAATGCGATCGAACCCAGAAGGCAAATGAATAATAATAATAATTAATAATATGAATGTTCATTATTTTTGAAAACCTTAAGCCTATTTTATGATTTCTGGTGCCCTGACTCATGATTTTTTTTTTAATGCCTAGAGTTGATAATACTATATCTGTAAAAGGAGTGGTGGGGAAGGGAGGAGGAAGGAAAAGAAAAGAAACTGCTGTCAGGATTAATCTTTCCTTCTCATTAATTACAGCAGTTATGTTTCAGAGTTCCAGGAGAGAACAAGTGCTTTTTTGCTGACAGCTGGCTTGCTATTAAAAGGTTTTTCAGCTGGCAGTTACTTTACATGCTCATGATATATGGAAATAAGGTTAAATCCCTCCATTTTGAAACATTTTAAATGAAATGACGTAACTTAGGAAATGAAAAAGCAGTGACTGGCAAGAGTTCCTTTTGCCTCATGTCCAAAATACTAATGAAAGCTTTGGAGATACAAAGATAAGGCCTGATCCTGAGAGGTACTAAGCTTAGACAGGTCTTTGTGACAATGCTTGGTCAGTTTTGTATATCGTAGAAATCTTCCCTCAGCTACAGTTTTTTGTCATTTCTCAAGATCAGGCCTATGCCCCGCTTTTGCACAATAAAGACATTCCTATTGACTCTACTGTCCTTTATTTTTAAAAACCCCAACACTTTGGTATTTGCAGCTTTTTTTTTTAAATCCTTTTTTGAGTTGTTATCCTCCCTTCATCCCTGCCCCCACTCCAAAAACAAAACAACCCCCCCTCCACCACCACCACCACCAATGAACTTGTGTGATGAAAAGGAAAATTTAGGTTGCTTATCGATATAGTTTTCTTAGGGAAATGGTGGAGTTTCATGTTTTTAGGACATTGAAAGTGGACTAGTCATTGCCTTGGAAAATACACAATAAGGAAAAATCCTGCATTGGCAAATGGATTTGCCCAATAGTCATGCACCATTAGGACCTGATCCAAAGCCCACAGTTAAAGAGATGGCAAGATTTTAGCAAACTAACTCTGTTGTGGAATGAAATTTTAATGTATCACCCCAGTGGAAGCAGGCATAAAGATGCCATGGCAAGGAATGTGGTGTAAATACTTAAACAGATAAAGGTGCAATTGCTGCTGATACCCTACATTTTCCTTCAGCATCTCTTCTTCTTTTGTTGTCTTGTAGAATACAGCTCCTTTCCAAGTTACTGTCCGAGATGACAACTGCATTGTAGTGTCGTTGGAGGAGTCTGATGTAGTGAGCTCATCCTCTGTGTATGTTGTGAAGATAACTGGTGAATCCAAGAACTACTTTTTCCAGTTTGAAGAATTCAACAGCACTTTACCTTCCCCTGTGGTTTTTAATGCCACCTACCATGGCCTTTATTACATAGTGACTTTGTTGGTGGTAAATTCCAATGTGGTTTCCAAGCCAGTGAGATCTATCACTGTATTAACCAGTAAGTAGCAACTTGTTCAGTTTTTCTCTTTCTTCAGTGTATGTCATTCCAAGGATTTCTTTTTTCAGAGGCTGATCTACATTGAAAAGGTGGTGATTGAGTTGTGGGAAGGATTAGGAACAAAAGGACCAAAGTTGTGGGTGGCAGGCTGAGGGCAGATGTCGAGCCTACCTAGGCAACCCAGCTCCTAGAAAGGCTGGAAAGAGTTTCATCTGGGGTACTTATTCCCTAAGTAGGTGGGTCAGGGAATCTCCTCTCAAGGATGGGAAGAAGCGATGAACCATTACCAGGACCTGAGGTGTGTATAAATTTTCTCTGAAAATCTGCTCAAAATATGTTGATGGAAATTTCTCACCTTATATGGGCATATATACACCAGAGTGCCCAAGGCATGGTCTGAGATCTCAAAAGTACTCACTTAGTGATCCAGTGAGAGCTGTCTGGTCATGTGGTCCCAGATCTTCTGCTGTAGCAGTTGCATGGATGTTTGCCCATGAGTGGGAAGTGTGGGGCTCTGTGCAGTTGTGACTGGAAAGGCAGGTGGTCACTAAAACGATCTCACCCAACTGGGGCATCCCAAAAGTTTTTGGAGCTCGGATCAGCTTTTAGTAACCCCTCTTTTAATAGGTGAGCTTATTAGGATTCATCTTTCAGAACTAGGGAGAGAGGCCTGATTGCATTTAGTCCATCTTCCTGTCACGAGAGAGTACCGAAGCTTCTTATTGAATTTCTAGTGCTGGGCCCTGCCATAATTCTAACATGGCTTACAAGCACCTAGACTGAAACCAGATTTTATAGCTTAAAATGATTTCCTAATTTGAGAGGCTTGTTCTTTTTAAAGACTCCAAAGGGAAAAACATAGTTAGCCATTTATGATTAATTGGGTCTTTGATGTACGTCTGGACATTAGTCTCATTCAAAAGCCAGCTTTCTGTGATGAATTGTTGCCATGGCAACAGACAGCCTTTTTTTTTTTTGCTATTTAAACTGGGCTGATTAAGACCTGGCTTACACAGGAGGGAGGGAGGGAGCTTTTGGATAAAGAGTACCTTTTGGGGTCAGATGACAAATTGAAATAAATGTATAATAACCCATATATATTCAATTATAAGCCTGTTCATTCATAAGCCGCCCCCAACCCCAAGTTAAAAAAAATAGTAAAAATCACGATTACCTGTTTATAAGCCAACTCCATATTGGTGGTTTGCAAACTTCTGGTCCCAGCTCATCAGTGTAAGCCTCTGGTATGTCAGGATGTTTTGTTTACCTGGAGTCCTCTGCAGGCATGGAGCCTCTCAGCTCCTATTGGCTGTTGTTCACCATTCCCAGCCAATGAGAGCGGCGGGAAGCAGCATGGGCCAAGGGATGTGCTGGCCGCCACTTCCCACCACTCCTGTTGAATGCAGTGATCCATTCATAAGCCAATCCCTGCTCTTTACTGTGTCATTTTTCCCCCCAAAAATTAAGCTTATAATTGAGTATGTATGGTATGTTTGGCATCTGGCTCTAGAACTTTAAGACTCTGTAGGTACAATACTGCTGGTGTAACCAAACAGCGTATGCAGTTACAAGTTCCACAAAGTATGTTAGATGAACTTTATTTGAGTTGCAATTTTAGGGAATGCCAGATTTGTGGTTGCCCAGGCACCACCCCACCAAGAGGGGATGGGCAAAGGTGACAGTTGCCCAAGGGCCTGGCGATTCAAAGAGGCCCAGGGCTCCTGGCCACTGCTACTGTGGCAATAGTAGCTGCCAGAGACCAGGCCCTTTAAATCACTGCTGGAGCACTGTGTTGCATGCTCTGTACAGATCTGAGGGTTGGGGGAGAGGGTGCCATGGTCCAGGTGGCACTGAGGCCGGCTGCCCCCAACACCTTCTACCCAAGACACATCTCTTCTGGGGGCATGGAGCTGCCCCCAACCTTGCCCAGGGGCCCATGGAAGCTGTCAGTCACTCCCCCCCCCCCACCCCATGCAACCTTAGTTCTTCCCCCTTGCGAGTCCATCCTATACACTCAGTGAGGCAGGAGGGCCTGTGGAATAAATAGTGTATGTTCATGTAATTAAAGATGCAAAAAATGGCTGAGTTAAGGTTCCACAAGCATTCTGGCATTTCCTAACTTCTGAGTGCTTGCTTGCAGCCTTAATAATGTCCTTTGAGTGTAATTTTTAAAATGAGATTTCCTAGGTTTTTTTTTTTTTTAAAGGAAAATGTTAAAACCAAATTTGGTTATGTACATCTGTAACACCTCAGCATGAGCCTTTCTCAGGGGTGGAATCCTGAGCCTTCAGCACCACAGAACAGACCGCTACCACCTGAAAGACAGGACTGGCTACATTAGCTGGGTGCCAGCAGGAGCAGACTATTATTTCCCAATGGAGGCTAACCCATTGGGACTTGGTGCAGGGGACAGTTGAAGGTGATTGATGAGAGTCCAGCCCAGCTTCTTACTTCCCACTTCGAGGAGTAGGGAGAGCTCTTGCTCTGTATAGTGCCCCAGAGAGAGTGATAGACTGCTAGGGCCCCATGCTGTGTGTAGGCTGTGGTTGGTATAAAGCCTAGGCTAGCTTTCTTTCTCTCCCCCTACTTAGGGGTGCTCCAGGCCCAGATGGTATCCTCAGATCAGGTTGGAGCATTGACCAATAAGGCTGTGTGCTAGATCCTCAGAGGGATACCAGCTCAGTACTCCTCCCAGCCCATCTCTCTACAGCTGCTCTGGCAGTTCCATAATACTGCTGTGTAAATCACTGAATTCTGAAAAAAATGTGTGGGGAGGAATGGTTTTGGGTTGTCCCCAATAAGAAGTTTTTCGAAGTGTTCAGTGAATTGGGGGGAGAATGTCATTTTTTTTAATCATTTTGATTTCATATATTTTATCAACATAAAATGAATTAAATGATGGGAAGTTTAAAAACAAAAAGTTGTTTTCATTCAGAATAGCTAAAGGATTTGATTTCTTTAGGGTTGTGGGGAGTTTTTTTGTTTGTTTGGTTGGTTGGTTGGTTGGTTGGGGTTTTTTTGGTAGAGGCAGGGGGATCAGACAGGCTGAAACAAGTCAGGAAAAATTATGTGAATTTGCAAACTGTTTCAGTGTTGCCAAATCTGTCCTGCTTGCTTAGAAAAGAAATTCAGAAGGTTCCCTCATCCCCCACCCCCAAAATACTATTTACAGTACAGAGTCTGCTGGTGGTAGTAATTTGGAACAGACATAAGTCTGAACTTACAATATTTAGTAAACACTAAACAGAATAACCTGGGATGACATACAGACATATCTGTAGCCTGAGGAAATTTCTTCTGGAGAAAGTTAAAGGTCTGCTCTAAACAATGCAAGTGTAAGAGCTTCTCCAAGAAAAGGTGTCAAAAATTCATAATGGAAAGCGTATGCTAACTAACTATATAAGTTACTGGTAGTTTCTCCTATATTGTCTAGTCTTTCTAGTCTTCTCTAGAAAGATTCTCAATTGAGGACAGGGATGTGTCAATGAAAGGAGATTTGATCAGAAAAAAATCTGATATTTTGGCAACCAGTAAGGTAATTAGGATAGATTCATGTTTTCCACGTGCCATCTAGTTTCTGTCTGTTAAATATCCTTGGCTTAATGTGGCCATGTGAAAATAGATTTACTTAATCTTTTTTGTGTGTGTGGTACATCTATGACTTAAAGAAGTGACATGCTGCTGCCAGGATCTGGGAAGAAATTCATCTTGATGCAACTCCACGGATTTCTCTCAAATTACACCAGCGATGAACTGGCCCCATCTGTTGGGCTGCCGTGAGATAAATCAAGCTCCGTGGCCTATGATGCTTGACTCTGAGATAAATGATGTTGACTGCAATAGGTCCCAAGGCTGTTCTTAAATATTTAACAGTTCTTCTGGGCCTACTGATATGTGAGGAAATGTCTGTGAAGTAGCACCACATACTATCATTTTTCATCTCAGTCCTGTGCTAAGGCAACCAAAAGCAGAGTATGGGGAAGGTGGCTTTTTTGCTTAGGGACCCACAGAAAAGCTCTCTATTGGGAGCGCTCTGCTTTCTAATACAATATTCCTATGAGCTGATTTTCTTTCCCTATTTCAGTTCCTCCTTTGGTGGTGTTTTCTCAGCAGGTGGACAAAAAGGAAAAAAAAAAAGTAGTATCTCTTCCTAGGGTTAAAATCTCACACCTCTGAAGTCTGACAGAATTGTTGCTCCTTTCCTCAAAAGGCTTCTGTCTAGGAAGAGATTGTTCAGGGGGAAAAGATGTCAGAATAATTTTTTCCTACCGCATATCTGTGTCATCTTTAACTTGGACCTTCTCTGAGAGATCAAATGGGGTTTGTTTTCAAGGAGGAAGTAGTTTCATTATCTAGCAGTGCTACTTGCTCCAGTAAAAATGTTGGGTTGGGTGTCAGAAAGTTTGAGGCTAGTAAAAAGGAACAGTTTGTCAGTTTCACTTGCAGTGAATATGTTCACATATCCCTAGTTAAAATACTTTCAGGACTTTCTCTCTGCTCATCAAAATTCCATAAAACATAGAGCTTCTGGATGCCCATGTTTGGAGGCTGTAGCAGAACTATACCTATTGTTATAACTGAACTTTCAGCCTTAGATTTAGTGAACTGATTAGATCCAATCTGTTGCCAGTCAATTCCGGATTGTGATTTCATAAGAGTGAGCAGAACTGGCTGCTATCTGCCCTGACATGGAAGACCTGCAAGACAGGATGAGGAATGGGTGATAAGAAGGTGGCACTTTTCTTCAGTGCTGATCCAATGTCCAATATGGTGTTAGACTCTTTATTGCTGAAGAAGAGGTAAAACTTAAGGTCCTGACCACCTGTCATGAAAACCAGAAGTGAAGATGTAGCATGAGTATATATCTAGGATTCTGGGCTGGCTTGTGCAGTCTGTGCCACTGCATATTCTCTGATGCTTTTAGTCACGCTAACTAGATTAAGCTAATCACTGGAGAGAGGCTTACCTGAGGTGTCATCACATCTTTGGTTTCTGTGTTGACATGTGCGAAGTCTCAGTTATATAGTAGTATTGGAAACAATCAAGAAAGTAACCCTAAAAAAGTAAGCAAAACCCCTCAACCCTGTCTCACCCTTTTTCAGGGGACTTGATCAGGAGACTTGATCAGGAGATTGTAAATCTCATGATATTCACTAAATTTTATTCTGAGACGGCCTTGCTAGGCTGAGTTACATCAGTGCTGCCTAGTTTTTTGACTTCGTATTGACTTTGCTTTGTTGTGGGGTTAATCCCAATGAGGGAACAAGCATTACACATTTAAAGGAGTAGAGTTTAGAAGACAGAAATCTGCAAAGTTATCATGTGGCTCTCTGTAGGGGAAAAAAAAAACAATTTGTATTTCAATTGGGAAATTGAATCAAGACACATGGTAGCATTAAGAACAGCTCAGGCTGACATTTGTTTGGCCCTGTAACTAGAAAATTAGGGTTGTAAAATATCTTAGTTTTTCAAAAGCCACTGACAGCTCATGGGAACACTTCAAAAATATTCTAAATAGAGATAATTCAGCCCATAGAACTTTCTCTTTTTCCCCCCTCTACTCCCTACTAGAGTGTGGGAACTGGTTAATATTTGAGTGTTAAAGTAGATGCTGTAGGAAATGGCACTATTTATTCAATAGGTGCCATTCTTCCCTCCAAAGTATCACAGAATCTGTGCCTTGGGGAAGGGAAGTTGGGTGCTGTGTCTCAGATGAAAGGTAAAATGTAATCCCTATATCAGTGGCACTTTTTGAAAGAATTAGGGTGGTGGTAAGCATGGAGGTCCCAATTTTGATATGATCTCTTATCTCTTAGTTGATATTTCTGCTTAAGTTCTCCATCAGTTGCTGTGGTGGTCTTTACTACCTATCCTAAACCTTTAGTGTGAAGTCTCTGCATGTGTGAAATAGGTGCTGCATTTCACCCCAAAGATGGCTTCATTTTAGTGATGGAATACAAAGGAGCTGCTATCCTGATTGGGGCATACAGGCAATAACAGGATACAAATGAATAATAATAAACATAAACGTGTGCCTGTGTGCCGTTTATATGTGTCAGTAGCCCTGTTGATTTCATACGGCACTACTTATGTGCAAAATTACACCGCATGTGAGACTGTGTCTGCAGTATGGTGGCCATGGATTGTAAAAATGCTTTTGGCTTCTTCTTTATGAAAGTCAGTGTATAAATAGTAGACACTGTTATTTATTTTTGGGTGCAACACATAAGCCCCATAATTCCCCAGACCATTTCTACCAAGCATGCCTAATAATTCATCCACCTTAGCATGGCAATCCATAATGAATCCAGAATGTAGGGCATGCTGCTTTATGAATATTTTAAAAAGGAAATTTGATGGGAGGGTGAAGGTAATTTTCAATGTACTGTTTTTCTCTTGGATTGCAACAGCCATATAAAACTTAAACGTCTCCAATCTGTCCCAATCACATTTGTGGAGGATTTAGCATCTGAAATTGTTTAGATTTATGCAAAGGACATTTGCAACTTCTGTTATTCTCACTAGCTGTTTGCATAATGCAGGAAACATTAAATACAAAAGGGCAAGGAAGTCCAGGAGAAATGATGAAGTTAAAATTTCAATGGACAAGAAGAGAAATTGGTCGCTATGGGAGCAGCAGGTCCTCAGGCCTACAGAAGAAATACAACTGTGTGCATCTAAAATGCAGGCGGGCTATATAAAATTCAGATATGGGTGTAGGTCCTTTTCCTGCAAATTGCTCTTGTTGGTCATAATATACTATGGACATCAAAAAGTGAAAGGACACAGTGTGTGAATATACTTATTAAATCTTATTGAAAAGGGATGCTGGTATCATCTGTGTGCAAGGGTAGGTTTTAGCACTCAAAAATTTATTTTTATGCCATGCAGGAGGGCTTGCAAATAAAACCTTAAAATTTATAGAAAATACTCTGTTTTTAAAAAGAAGAAATGCAAATGAATACATGGGGTGAGACAAACTGTCTTAGAACATTCCTTTGAAATGTTGGAAACTCAAACACTTTGGCATCTTGCTAATATAACTCTGTTTTAGGTATTTCTTAAAGGTCATTGAAGCAAATGGAAAGATTGGGTGCTAGATTGGACCCTAAATGCTGAGAGCAGGGAAGTGAAACTGACCAGTCGCTAATTTCATGCGCCACATAATGTGATAAATTAAATGCATATTATGGAAAGGAAACTATTTATACATATTCATTAAACTTAATAGCCTGGTCTCAGAGGCGTAGCCTCTTAGTCTGTATCTGCAAAAACAATGAGGAGTCCTGTGGCACCTTAAAGACTCACAGATTTATTTGGGTATAAGCTATCCTGGGTAAAAACCACTTTGTCAGATGTGTGCTTATGCCCCAATAAATCTGTGAGTCTTTAAGGTGTCACAGGACACCTCATTTTTTAATATCGTAGGGAACTGCTCATAACCCAAGTTATGTGAAATTAAAAACAGAGCATGATTTTTATTTATAGAGCATCCCCGTAATTTCAAAAAGTGCCAGAGGGAATAAGATGATGCAAGATTCTCTAAATTCAGTTTTCTCACTCATATTATTGTGCTAACATCGTCCCTAAGCCAAAGAGAAAGGAAAAGGTAACTGGGTTGTAACAGCAGGAAAGGCAATCCACAGCATCTTTTACTTAATTCAATCATAGCCTAACTAAATCTAAACATCAGGAACCAAAATAATTTGAAATAAAATGAATACAACTTCCACCCTTTATTTAATTTGTCCTAGGTCCGGGAGGAAGTAACTGGGTAATTTAATCACTGACTTAGAAAGTTGCAGTAATTATTACAATAATAAGGAAGGCCAAAATCTGAATGAGATAATGGAAGAGCCCAAGGCAGACCCATGATCGTAAAAGATGACTTTCAGCAAAGAGTTGTACTGTTTAGACATTGATATTGATATTTTAAGTGTAAGAGCTCTTTTATGCACCCTCTGGTCATGTGGATAACAAGATCAGCCATTTATTACAGTTGAAGGGATGGGAATAGACTCAGCAAAAAGAAGATGGAAGGCTTTGAGCTCTGTTTTTGCTGTTATCTATTTCAGGGCTATTAAATCAGGAGTTGTCAGCAATGTTTTTCACAGACTACACCCATTATAATATGTGCTGGTATTTGTGAATCTTGGAGAGTCAGTTTGACCAAGTACTAGGCATTAAAATGTATAGATGTTTAGCTACAATAGCTAATGCTGTTTGGTGTAGAAAATAGTCTCATCACATGGGATTTTCACTCTGTTTTCCAAGAAGACCAGTATTCCCTGATTCCAACAAGCAGGGGCGGATATAGGGCAGGGCTAGCGGGGGCGGTCGCCCTGGGCCCCGCGCTTCAAGAAGCCCTGCGCATGCGCCGTGTCAAAGGGGGGGCCCCCGCGAAATTGTGCTGCCCTGGGCCCTGCAAAATCCTCATCTGCTCCTGCCAACGAGGACAGAAATGCCAAACTTACTGCCTGCTTTCTAGAATTTTGGAACTTCTGCTTCCTGTCCCAGTTGAATCATGAAGTCGAAGACCACCTCAAACAAGAAATGATCACATTCTCTCAAACACTGAGAGAGAACTCAGGAAAGCCATCTGGAAATCATGCAAGAAGTGCAAAACAATGATTAAAAAAACTCCTCTTTTGACAGCCAACAAAGTCACCCCACAGAACGCCACCTCTAGGACAAACAATGACACCAGTACTCGCTATATGACATCATTATCAAGATGCACCTAAGTGGAATTGAATTATCTGTATTCTCATAGGTCTGAACTTCTGCCTTACCACTGAACCTGATACCATTCTAATATGTCGAGTGCTAAAATAATTCTTCTGGCAACTCCACCTCAAAGAATTCTTTCACAGCAGTCATGACACCACTCAGAATTATCATGTCCCCGCCTACAATCATAAGAAAAAAGAATCATCTGACTGGATACCACACAGTGGACAAAACCACCCTCTTGATCATTACATTAATTGCTTTAGGAGAAGAAGTGATTGAAATCCTTAACAAACATCCCATCTACCACAATATCTCAACTGATGAAGGGACAGCTATACAGTCAGGGCTCGTCTAGACTACCCTGAAGTTTCAAAAGAGGATATGAAAATTCTTTGGGAATTTGTATATCTTCTTCCGATCTCACTTTTGGAAAGTGAAAGCCTCATTTTTTGAGGAAGAGCGGCTTTTTAAAAAAAGGGGGGGGAGGTTGCCAAAATACTGCGTCCCAACTACTTTCACTTTCGAAAGCTCCGCTTTTGAAAGTGAGATCGGAAGAAGAAACTTCAGCGTAGTCTAGACATAGCCTCACTGAAATCTAACAGCCAGATAGTGATCAAACCAACAGACAAAAAGGGCACCATTTTAGTCCTCAACTGTAATGATTATGTAAACAAGACAAATCAACCACTCTGACACCACCTGCTATGAAGAAATCAGAGAAGACCACACACACACACACCTCTCCACACCCCACAATTTATCGATTAATTTCAGGATAACATAAAATTCTTCCCCAAACAACTCCAAGAAAACTCATCCCCCACAAATCTGTTAGAGACTTTGTACATGATTCCTAAGATACAAGGGAAAACAAGCAGACCCATCATATCTGGTCACAGAATGCTATGCAGGGATATTGGGATTCATAGAAACTGTCCAAAAACACCATGCAAAGGGCCAGATTCCTCCAAGACACAACTTTAATTCTCTCTCCGAACACCATCCGTGTTACCGTTATTGTCACTTCCATACACACCAACATCCTTCACGCTGACGGCACAACTGCCTGCCGCAAATATTCACAAGACAATGAACAAGCCTCAGGTATCCATCCCAAACACATCAACAAACTCATTCATTTCATCCTCACCCATAACAATTTTACATTCAACTCAACAAACATTTTGCCCAAACCATGGGAAGCCCATGGATACAAGGTTGGCTCCTCAAAATGCCAAGTGCTTTATGGGCCTCCTTGTTTTGTTTTTTGAACTGGTTTATCTGGCAGACGGTAGTAATGAGGAAAGATGATCTTGTGGTTAAGTATTGTATTGATACTCAGGAAATCTGGATTCAGTTTTCAGCTCTACTACAGACTAGCTCTGCAGTCTTTGACTATTATTTAATATCTATGTGCCTTAGTAAAATAGACATTATACTTCTTTCTCCAACTCTTTACCTTTCCTATTTAAATGGTAAGTGCTGTAGGGAAGTAAATAGCTCTTACTAGTGTTCTCTATAGGGCCTGGACAATGGGTCCCTCATCCCAGTTAGGTCTTCTAGGTGCTGCTGTAGTACAAATAACAAAAATTGGTATTTAACATCTGGTATTTTTCAGTCTGTGTCCAACAAGCATTGGAGAGCTAATAAAGCCTAGATCATAATTATGAAAGTGAAGAAGCAATTACTGAGAACAGTGCGTGTTAAGTGAATTATTAAAATGTTTGTGTGGAAAAACCAAAAATGTTACTCATTGTTTGGATGTCTTCCCAGTGGCTAGATATGTGTTGCTGACTCTCACATTATGAAAGCATGTTGGAAAGTCTGTTCCTAGGAGAGATGTAAAATCCTGTTTAAAATGTTAACCGGTTAAATTATATGTTTAACTGGTTAACCAGCCTGCCTCATTGTGCCGCTGGTGGGGCGGGGGCATTGCCCACCCAAGCCCAAGCAGCCCCTTGTACGCAGCGCAGCATGGTGGACTGCTTGGGCCTGGGTGGTCAGAGCCCACTACACTGTGCCACAGTGAGGGGGCTGCTATTGCCTGGCTGGACTGGAGCAGCCCCTGCCTACAGTACGCTATGAGCAGGGGGCTTCTCCATTCTGGCTGGATGTTGGTTAACTGGTTACCCCAGTAAGCATGCCTGTAAGGCAATGATTACCACATAACTGGTTAACCATTTACATCCCTAGTTCCTAGCTGAGAAACCTATGAGGCCATAGACTGATTTTACAGGTAACGGAAAATTGAACAAAATGGTGGCTCCAATATTATGAACATTGTACCATATTGTCATCTGATAGAAACTGACATCATTGTTGTACAAGAACCAAAGAGTTGCATTTCAATGAACAGTAAACATAGCACAAGTGAGTTATTGGCCAGCAATCTTCCTCTTCAATTAAGGGAACTCTCCTGATTTATGGACAGTGGTTGAGGATCTGGGCCGGTTTTCTTACTTCATAACAAGATTAGACAAAAGACAGGCCGGTGGTTAGGATACTAGTTGGAACTTGAAAGACAAAGGTTCAATTGCGTGCTCTGCCACACACCTATGACCTTGAGCAAGTCACTGAAGTTCTCTGTGACTCCGTTCCCCATCTGTAAAACAGGAGTGATAACACATCCCTATTCCACAGGAGGCTAGGGATGATAAACACATTGAAGATCATGAGTGTGGCTCCCGTCACTGAGATATTACTGTGATAGGGGCCATGTAAGTACCTAAAATAGAAAAAGGGCAAGAACTTTATAAAAATGGATGTTTTTTTTTTTTTTTAACTCTAAAAGAAAGTCTTATGATTCCTGCTTTGTACTGATATCCTTTTGCTGTAGAGATGGGAGTAAGCTGAAAAGTTCAGATCCACATCAATCTTCTGAGCACCCCAAAGTAGAGCAGTGTGATTTTTTTTGACAAACTTTTTCCAGTGAAAAAATGTAGCAATACTAAAACATTTTGCAATTTGACATTTTCAAGATGACATTTTTAAAAATTTTTCTCAGTTCTGAACAACTTTTCCTTCTAAAATGTCTTGTAATTTTATTTATAAAAATGTAAAAAAATAAAAATGCTCAAAATATTAATGAAGCATTTAATTTTAGATTAAATGAAAGGTTTCATTTGAACCAAAAAAAAATATTTTTGCCAACTTTTTAATTTGCTGAGAACTAAAAATTTTTATTTCTGGTTTGACTTGAACCAATTCTTTTAAATTATTTTTTTTAATTTCCAGTGAACTGAAAAGTCTCCTATTCACCCTGCTCTACCCCCACATTGTTGTGGGTTTGGGTTTGGTTGGGTTTGTTCACAGTCAGATACAATCTTTTTTTTTTTTTTTTTTTTTAAGACAAGCGGTGAGGATTAAATTCCCTCCAGTATAGAGAGCCAGCTGCAGACTGTGCACCACTTAACTCCCACTTAAACTTCACTTTGAGGACCTGAGCTGGGATACCAGTGCTGCACAGGCTTCCTGCTGGGTCTCTCCATAGGGGCAAATTTTATCTTCATAAAGAAATAACCTTTGTGGACAGAGAATGAGCTGGGGACTTGTGAATTGAAATTCTAGCCTCAGTGAAGTCAATGCTGTCTTTGCCATTGACTTCATCAAGGCCAGGATTTCAACAAATATGTCTAATAATTTCTATACCATATGGAAGTGGATAATTTGGTTTCTTAGGGGCTTAAAATTGGGTGGAAGCCTGTCTCTCTCTTTTTAGCCTAATAATCAATGTCCCCTTCTTCCTCTTTTCTTCTTGTTTTTGTATGTCTTTTAGAACCTCTTCCCATAAGCAGCGTTTCGATCTATGACTACAAGCCATCTCCAGAAACGGGAGTGTTGTTTGAAATTCACTATCCAGAAAAATACAATGTTTTCACCAGAGTAAACATAAGCTATTGGGAAGGCAGAGATTATAGAACAATGTTATACAAAGGTAGGAAGAAGGAAAAAACCTATAGAAAACAATGTAAATCTAAATATCTACCATCTATTAGTCCTTTCATTTGTGCTGTTGAATCTACAGGAAAATAAAAAAGGAATTCCAAGTGAGCAGTAGATTTAACATAATTAACAGTTCTGATTATTTAGATTTCTGTTACAATGACCAATTCAAATAGTTTATTGGTTAAACAGAGGTTAATAGCCTTTTGGTAGTTGAGATGACCACTCATATTCAGTATTAAGCCCAATTCCTGTTATAGCTCTAAAATCCATAGAGAAAGGAATATTATCCTCAGTACTGGCCCATGAACACTGTGGATAGGATGGAATTTTTCCATTCAAACTGAAGTCAGTTGGACAGGGGGTACCTAATTTCATGCACTTCAAAATAAACATGGTCATTGGAGTCCAAAACATGTTTTAACATTTTCTTTTTGAGTTTTGTCAGAAAGGAGGAGAGCTATGATTAGTTTAATGAACTCATGTAGAGAGATGTAGGGTGAATTTCTGGTCACACTGATGTCAGTGGATTTCAGGAAAGCCAGGATTTCATCCCACTTGCCCTGGACCAGAGATTAGTTGAACAGTTAACTGTGGAAGTTACTAATGTTATGAATTGTAACATCGGAATGATTTATTGGCTCAGAGCAGCTTAAAACGAAATAACAGGTGACTGATAGAAACACAAAGTCTCAGAGGGCAGTAGCCATGTTAGTCTGTATCTGCAGCCTGACTCTGTACTTCTGGTTCCAAATGAGTTTGAGGTTGACTGGTCAGTTTGTAATTTTGAGGTTCTGCTCTATAGCACAGCTCAGGAAATTATATTCTCATGACAGAGCACATAAACACTGCCTCAGGTTTCAAATAGAAAAATGTTCTTCATTTTCTCTCTTCACCTGTAGGGTAAGGTGGATGTCTGTACCCACAATCCATAACAGAGCTAGGTCTGGTTCTGTGATGTGAGAATGCTTGGCAGCAACAATTACAGTTGCTGCAAAACAGTTTCCATTCTAACATTTTTAGCTGTACTCATTCATAAGTTTCTGAACTATTCACGTTTTGGAGTGAAATTTTTCAGCCTTAGTCTTTCTTCCCGAAAAGGAAATACGCCTATGAAAAAGTGCCATTTCAAGGAATGTATTGGAAAAAAGTTGTTTCATTTGAGTTTACACCCAATTTGCAGAATGATCTGCAGTTTTACCCCAAAAGTATTTTGGGTCGGGGAAAACATCACACCGAATATTCTATGGCAATATGATGACAATGAATCGGATAATATTCTACCTTCAGTTATATCCTTAATTTAAACTAATGTAAGAGGTTAACCAGAGGTTAAACTCTTCATAGGGCTGGGAGCCATGTAACAGATTTTTTTTTTATTGGTTACATGGTTAGTATTTGTATTCATTTTTTACATCCTTGGTTTAAATCTGAAGGCATTCCCACTGAAGTCAGTAGTATAGCTGAAAGTAGAATTTTGTCAATAGGACACATTCATTTGCATCTAATATTCCGAGAATAACTCTGAATGGTTGACAAATGGATGTAGATATATAAGCAGTCCCCAAAAGATTTTGTGCTCAGAATTGCACAATAGCCAACAGAGTTGCCCCAACAACTAAATGCATAATCATTGCATAAGAGATACCGTGCAATGCAGTTCCAAGGGGTAGGGAAAGGAGTGAAATCAACAGCAATATTTTGTCTCCCTCAACCAGGTTGATGTCATGACTGCAATGTTCCTACTGCTAAAAATAAATAAATTAAATGTACCCTGGGTTTTTATTTGAGGCAGGCATTCATCAGCCACAAAGTTGCCCTTCCTTCCTAATTCTTCCCACTCCCACAGGCATTAATGTTAGAAATTAACCCAGATCTCAGCATTACAAACTGGTCCCATTTCTGCTATTTGTGCTATGAAAGTTGTCCATTGATAATCTTATCTTGAACACGACGACTTAGTTCACTACAAGACCAGGAAACCCTAGTATGCAGTAATTATAGGGATTTGGAAGCTTCCTTTTTAAAAATCAGTTGTTCTTTGATATGCTAATGTCCTGTTGGACAGGTTAACAGTTGTAATTATCTTTCACAAGAAAATTGTTCATGTTTGTTTCGCTGCTTTGAGCATCTAGGTACCTTTGACAATCAGGAGAAAACATTGGCAAACTCAATTATGGAACTTTATCACTTAACAGGGCTAATCTATGTTAAACATCAAAAACATTGCTTAAAGTGTGCCACTGTGTTATCTGAAAGTGAACATTTGATGTATGTCAGGTTGTTGTTTTTGGTTTTTTGCCCTTCTACAGATTTCTTTAAAGGCAAAACAGTTTTCAATCACTGGCTGCCAGGAATATGCTACAGCAATATCACATTTCAGTTGGTGTCGGAAGCAACATTCAACAAAAGCACACTAGTGGAATATAGCGGTGTCAGGCATGAACCCAAACTGCACAGAACAGGTGAAGAAAATGTTTATAAATATATATGCCAGTGATAGCATGTCTATAGGCAACACAGTGCCAGGCATAATGTCTTTGTTTCCATTATAAATATTTGCTTATAAAAAGTACTTATTGTCTAAAACAAGACATTCTAGGTGTTCTCTCCAGGAATAGGAAGTGATTTGCCAGTGATTAAAAATTACCACACCACTCTTTTCAAAGCAGAATATATGTATTTAAGGGTAAATGAATGGAGATAACATGTACAATAGACAACAAAAGGACCTAAACATACAGAAATTGACCATCAGTCCTATGGGGCCTTAGCAGGCCAAAGTCCTTCCAACCTTTCAGCAAGGGTTGGAGCCCCTACTGGGGTCAAAGGTTATGTCCATTTGCTAGATTAGAAAGAAGGCCCTTAGTCTGCTTAAACTCAGCCTTTTATACCAAAAAGCCCTTTCTTTTTTCCCCTTTAGGTTTTCATATCTGTTGGAATCAGTATATTTCAACTATCCCAATACTTCTTTGGAGCTGTTTACAATCTCAGGGATTGCAGTAATCACCCCCCTATTGTTTTTCAGTTCCTGGAGGACCTTCAATAATAGTCCCCTGTGAAGCTAAATACAATTCCTAACCCACACTGTTACACAGAACATTCATTTAATACAGTACAGTCCACAAAGGTACTGCACATGGTTGCAGTATGTTACAGCGGCTATTGTACAAAATGCTTCAGTTAGAAACCCAGGCTGTGTATGCTCTGAAATTTTAAGATCAAACTTTCCTTTGATATAAAGTGTTAACTTCATTCTAGATACTTGCCCAAAGCAGGCTGCTAAAATCATGATGGAAAAGCCACATAGTAATTAGGATGACAACATTTTCCATTATGCGTTGTGGTGTATTAAAGTATTAAAATATTTTCTTCAGTCCTTCAACCCTTTCACAGTTCCACAAGAGAGATAATCATTATATAATTTCCATGCACAAGAGATACAATCATACAAGAAATGAAGAGCCCAACTTACTTGATTCCTTTTATTCATATTCTTACATCAGAGCAACTTAGTTGGGCTACTCATGAGTAAATTTATTACAGTGTCTCCACTGTACATGTTAGGGTACATCTACACAGCAGGGCTAAAGCCGAAATAATCTATGCAATTTGAGCTACATCAATTGTGTAGTTTAAGTCAAAATAGCTTATTTCGGCTTTTGGAGCTGTCTACACAGCAGGAAGTCAGAGCACTCTTCCTTCGACTTCCCTTACTCCTCGTAAAATGAAGGTTACAGGAGTTAGAGTAAGAATTCCTCCAGCTTGACATTATTTTGACATTATGTTGAAATAACTGCTTGTAGTGTACATGCGCTCTTTGTTATTTCAGAATAATGTCAGTTATTCCGAAATAACACTGCTGTGTAGTCGTACCTTTACATTCCTGTACATTATAGCCCTGATCCTTCTCTCAAATTACATTAGTTTTAAACATATGGAGTTAGTCTTGGTTTATACCTATAAAAGAAATTTAAAAAATATCAAATTTTAATAGAAAGAGCAAAGAAATTAAAAATATTGGGTTGCAAACAGAGTATCTTGTTGCAAACTAGACCTGCTAGTATCCATGATGAATTAACTAACCATGTGGGAATATATTAAACATACCTTATTTTTTTAATTCTTTTCTTTTCTAGTTCCCTACCCACCTCGAAATATTTCTGTCCGGATTGTACATATTAACAAAAATAATTGGGAAGAACACAGTGGGAATTTCCCAGAAGAATCATTCCTGGGACCACAGGATATAATAGGGCAAGAGAAACTTACCCATTTTTCTAATGACCCAACTGAAATTCCCACAGCAAACATCTCCTACACATGGCCTGATTACCAGGATAACAGCACTGATTACACAGCTACATCCCAGCCATACTGGTGGACTAATGAAGCTGACTCACTGGAAAATGAAGATGAGTTTGTCAATGTGGTTCCCAGTGAATCTGAGAATACCAGTACAGCCAGCATTTCTGGGAAACTTACCCCAGAACCTCCCTCTTTCCTCCCTGTGCAAATGGTGCTAAGCTGGTTGCCACCAAAGCCACCCACAGCATTTGATGGATTCCATATTAACATTGAAAGGGAAGGTAAAGTAAAAGCCAGGCCTATTTCTTGTATATGTCATTTCTGGTGGTGGATTCTTCTCCACCTCTGAATAATTAGGGGAGAGCAACCCTTAAGAGTTTTCATTTCTATTTCTTGTGTCTGCAAAACCAGAATGGGCAATAATACATGAGAAGGTGGTTCGTTGTATAATATATGGTGGTTTTTGTGTTTGGTCAGGCTGGAAATACTAGAAGAAGAACAGGCCTGCCAATGGGGGAAGCGGGGATGAAAACGGGGCAGTTGCCCTGTGGCCTGTCAATTTAAAGGGGCCCAGGGCTCTTGACCGATTCTGTGGCAGCACAGTAGCCAGAGTCCTGGCCCTTTAAATCACTGCCATAGTGCCGCACTGTACGTTCCAAGTGGCTCTGAGGGCTGGGAGGGGGCTGGTGCCCCAGCCCTACCCATTCCACTTGAGGCCCCACCACTTCCAGGAGTGCAGAGGTCCCCGATCTTGCCCAAGGGCCCACGGAGGCTGTTGGCCCCCGTGAAGAAGATCATCTCCTGTGTCATGCGGGTCCTTCGTGACTAAGAGCAAGCACTGTATCACATTAATTTCCAATACTGTCTCTGCTGAGGGCCTGCATTGGCAGGAGAGATGACCTGGATGCTTGAATAGGCCCTTTCTGTTTCCCCCTGCTGTGATCTTACCTCTGGTCCAGAATGAAATCGGGGAATGCAGGGATGTGGAGAAATGAAGAACCGCACCTAAATCTAACCATGGGGGCCCGATTGCGGCAGCCCCAGGCGCACACTTGTGCAGTTCACAGGCATTTGTAATGAGAGTTCACCACATATGTATTCCCAAATTCACTTTGAGTTTTGAGCAAAAACTCAGATTACATTATCCCATTATTGCCCGCTCCCAGTGTTTGAGAATTTAAAATGTGGAGGTGTTGTTTATTCATCTTCTAGCTTTTGAGCCTACCTGCTTCACATTTTCAAGCTTATTTTCTTTTCTGCCCCCAATTAATTTTGTTTTAATGATACCTGAGAGTCTTACTAAATAACATGAATCTGGGGCTTTATGAAAGACACCAAATATCACAAGACTTGCAATAAAATCATGAGAAGTGGCAGCACTATAAAACAGCGTTAATGGTAAGTCTGCACTGTGACCAGGCTGTAGTGTCACACAGAGCTTCCAAATACAGGAATAATTTCCTTAACATGTGGGACTTTTGGGTTATGGAAGATCTAGGGTAACACCCTCCTGAAATTCCCCTCTATGGCTCTGAACATGTAGTGTGAGCTTGGCGATTTTGAGGCAGCTAGAATCGGCTTTTTTTTCTTGCTTACACGCACACAGAAGACACAACTTGATTTTGGGGCATAGTGAAGTAGTTCTGGCCATTACCTAATTTCACTGTATGTTAGTTGCTCTCTGTTATTATTTTTAAATACACATAAACCTTCATGTTCTGGGTGTCCCTAATCCAGGAACACCAATACAAACCCTAGCAGGTGGAGGAGGAAGTGGCTCTGCATGCAGCCATGCCCCCTCCCACCAACCTGGGAAATGGCAGTGCAGCAACACACTTTCCCCTGCCACTTCCCTGGGCTTTTCCCTGCCACTTCCATAGTGGTGGGGGGCAGTGCCTGGGAGCACAGAACCACGTGTGTCAGGTAAGTGCCCCATCCCCATCACTCCCAGACCCCGCAGCACCCTCCTTGGCCCAGCAAATTCTTGAATCCAGCATATCCTGTTTCCCAGGGTGGCTGGATTAGAGGTTCAAGTGTGTCTCATTTTTATACTACTAAGGGTGCTTTCATGACAATAGGATTCTTGTTGCACAGGAGTTTCACATGTGCATACAATTTATTTATTTTGTCAAATCTAAGTGTTGTGTCTGTTGTGAGGTCACAAGCTCCATGGGAGTAGATTACGAGGCTCACAACAAAGAATTGAGACTTCAGGTGGGATGTGAACATTGCAAACAGGTGAAATGCCTAAAGGATATGGATCAATTTCTCATGTAAATCTCCTTAGGGCTTGTCTACCCTGGAGCTAGGCCAAAATAGCTATTGTGGAACAACTTTTTGGAAGTGGCGTAAGATAAAGCACAAAAAGGCACTTGGTGCACAATAAAACTGTCTGTCTGGGGAGCTATTGTGAAATAGCTATTGTGCTTTTAAATTCCCACACTCGCTTATATTGCAATAGAGTAATATACAAGCCCTAAGTGATAAAAATCTGGAGGTTAGGGGCAGAGGAAGGGGATCACGGGACTCAATTCTCTTGTTTCACACCAGTTTTACACTGGTGTAAAAGTTACTCCACTGGTTTTTGTGTAGTTGCTCCACATCTTTACTGCCGATATGAGAAGAGAATCAAGCCCATAGAATTTAGTGATTAAAAAGCTCTGTTGCATCATCTAGCTATCCCTACCTGTGGAGAAGTTTTCCTATGGAACCTTCAGTAAAAGAGAGAGAGAGAGGGGGAGAGGGAGGGAGAAGCTGTGTTCAGGCAAAAGTTTTTCTCCAAATAGAAAGCTGAAAACCATATGCTATATGGTGTTAAGGGGTGGCTGCAGGGATATGTGGGAAGGCCTTTAATGGACCATAAAACAACAATGTGGTAATCTGTGCTGGAGACTTTTCATACACTTCTCGAGATGATTTTTAACCGTCCCTTTCTGACTGCCAGTTTTATTATAATTTCTGCTATTTGAGGCAGGGAAAATTTTCAGAACAAAAAGGGGAGAGGAGAAAAGAATAGTAAACCTTTCTCTTTCTCATGATACTGTTCTTTCACTTTCAGTGTCATGGAAATCTTACTTTATCAGTGTTACTGAATGAAATTTTGACCATGGTCTATTATTACTTTATACCTATAAATCAGCCTTGGTCATTACTTATTCATGGGCTGACAGCCAGGGAATAAAACTACCTGCATAAATCCAGTCCTCTTCTATACCTTTTCATCCTGCAGCAGAGGCAATATTAGCATATCCAACATAAATCAGTTCCTCGGTAGCCAGGGCCTTCTCAAATTTCAATTAATTCACATTTCTTTTTCTTCTCTGATTTAGAGAACTCCACAGAATCTTTGACTGTAGGTGAGGATACTCACGAATTTATTGCTGAACTGAAAGAACCAGGGAAATATAAGTTATCTGTGACAACCTTTAGTTCCGCTGGATCTTGTGAAATTCGGAGAAGTCAATCAGCCAAAACACTTAGTTTTTACATCAGTAAGTATCTAAATGCTGATTTCCTCCATACAGTGCATCTTTAACGGTACAAAAGGTGTGACAAATGAAACACTGAATGAGGTTATTCATCAAAGTAGTAGACACTTTTGCAGCCTACAACATTCCCAACAGAGCCTGGTGTCCATGAATTTTCATATGGCAGGGGACAAGATACATCGAAACCAGGTAAGCAGACCTGCCCTCTTGGGCCTTTATCCTTCAATCTTGCCTGTGTTAAGAAATGTTTGGTAGGTATGTAGTTGGTTCATTGACAGCTGTTCAATAAGGATGCATCTACACAGCACCCTTACCTTGAAATAAGCTATGTGATTTGAGCTAGGCAAATTGCATAGCTTATTTCGATCTTATTTTGAAATTTGAAATTTGGCGCTGTCTATACAGCACCAAATTTCAAAATAAAGCGCTATTCCAAAACGTCCTTTATCCCTCGTGCAATGAGGTTTACAGGGACATTGGAATAGTGAGCCCGTTATATTTTGATATAACAGGCTTGCTCTTAAGACGTGGAATAGCTATTCCAGGATACCTCCAGTATCCTGAAATAGCTCTGCAGTGTAGATGTAACCTAAGAAACTCAGAGGAACATGGTCCTTTCCATTCCTAAAGACGGAATGAAAGATAGGACCAACCTGCAAAATTCTGTGCAGGTTACACCTCTAAAAACGGGGATTCTCTGGTCCGATAACATCCATGGTCCAGCATGACTATTCATGTTCCAGGATCAGAGAATTCTGGTGCACTGCAGGGCGTTGTTGGCCTGGGATCCTGTGCATGGGTCAGTTGGGCTTCGAGGGGGGCTGGGGCATCTTATCTGGCCTGCAAAGGGTGAGGAGCAGGGAACCGGAGCATGGCTTAGCTGGGCTGCGAGGGAGCCAGGAGCTGATGTCCAGCTTAGCTGGGCTGCGGGGGGAGCCAGGAAGCCAGTGAGGATGTGTGCTGAAATGACCTCCCCTGGTCCAGAAATATCCCTTATCTGGGACCAGTAAGGTCCCAAGGGTGCCGGACCAGGCCAACCTGTAGTAGGAAAACAATGTGATTATTTACTTTTAGGAATCTGAGGTTTTTTTAAACTATAGGTTTAATAAAACAGTGCAATCCATGTGAAATAATACAGTATAACTTAAATCTAGATCACAACTGGCAGCTAGATCAATATGTGAGGCACAGGTAGGTGATTTCAGACTCTCACCTGTGTGAGGACCAAATTCATATTTACAAACACAAGTGCAATGAGATTCCTCTATAACTCCTCAAAGAAAGAAAGATGAACATTGCTTAACAAAGAAAATCAGCATGTAAAATGCAGTCTACAGAATCCTATTCATATAAGAAGGAATGTTTGCAGCCTAGCTAGAGAGGATGGCACCTGCCTAGACACCAAATACTATAGCTAGATATCATAGGTGGAGTTGGCAGCATCCCCCATAATTAAAATTGCCTAATACTTTCCATTATAATCCCATTTTCAGTTGCTTATAACTTTTTCAAACTTTTACCTATGCATCTATGCCAAATGGCTGCCCCAACATGAATGTTTTGGGTTTTTTTAAGTTTCAGAAATCCTAAGTAGAAGAGTGGGACATCTGATGCAAGACAGTACCTCTTTTCTCACAATGTCACCATCCTATGATTCTCCCCCCCCACACACACACACGCAAGTACTAGTTAGTAGTAGATACTACATAACATCAGAGTCGTATACCATAAATGAAATGGATTTGAATATATGTATTTTAAATTTGATCGTAATAATACAGGACAATACTATGCCATTTCCAACCCTCCTCCTCAAAGTTGGAGATAAATTAATTTTATTTATTCTTGCTAAATACAATAGAGTTTATTCCTAATAAATTATTATTTCCTCTAGTCAGGGTTGGTGTTCTACAGGATGAGAGATGCAACATGTAAATAGAGCTATACCCAGTATGAGAATTTGGCCAGTTGTGTACACAGTATGCTACCCATATGATACACTAATGTAATAAATATGTATATGTTATATGAAATGCACAAGGTGGAGTTTTGTAATTCATATATTATTCTAAGGCTGGAAGGGGACCATTATGAAAATCTAGTTTAACTTCCTGTATATCACAAACAATATCACTTCTCCAAAATAATTCCTAGAGCAGATCTTTGAGCAAAAAGTCCAATCTTGATGTTAAAATTGTTAGTGATGGAGACTCCGCCACAATCCTTATTACATTGTTCCAATAGTTAATTATCCTCACCATTAAAAATTTACACCTTATTTTTCCATCTGAATTTGGCTAGCTTCAATTTCAGCCATTGACTGATGTTATAACTTTCTCCATTTGACTGAAGAGCCCTTTATTAAATATTTGTTCCCATGTAGGTTCTTATAGGTAATCCAGTCACTCCTTTATTTATTTTTTCTTAAGCTAAATAGATTGAGCTCCTGGTCTCACTGTTAGGGGTGTGCTCTAATCCTTTAATTTTTCTCATGGCTCTTTCCTGACTCCTCTCTAATTTATCAACACTGTTTTTAAATTATTGGCGCCAGAAATGTAAGCAGTGCTCCAGCAACAGTCTCAATATAGAAGTAAAATAAGCTCTCAATTCCTACACAAGATTGCCTTATTTATACATATCAGGTTGGCATTCACTCTTTTGGCCAGAGCATCACGCTAGGAACTCATATCCACCATGACTTCCAAACTCACTGCTTCCCTGCATAGAGTTCCCTGTGCTGTAAGTATCACCTACATGCTTTGTTCCTAGGTGTATACATTTCCATTTAATTGCATTGTATTGCAATGCATATATATAAATGTGTGCACTGAGGAACAAATGTTGTTTTCATTTTGTTTGGAAAGATGGCACAGAACTTTACTAGGATCTCTCTTTTTTTTGTCCTATAAATCCTAAAAGACTCAAGTTTTAGTATTTGATGTGGATTTTGTAAACCTTTCTGGGGGCCTGCCAAGACTGAGACATTCACAGCAAGCACAGGGGGAGAAATTTCCTCTCCCTCCCATCCTTCCATTTTGTCTAGTTAATTGGGCTTTGTGCCGTGACATGTACAGAAGATGGAAAGTGGAATACACTCTCACAACCTGTGGGCAGGACATGGGGCAGTACTACAGTTCCAGCACAGACACTGGTCAAGCTCCTGGGTTTAGGATAAGAGCTGCAACCCCTACACACATTCGATGACCACATAGAAATCCTGTGCTGACCTACAAATAGTGAAATGAATTGATGATTTCAGTCCCATTAGTCATATCCAAGGTTCCATGTCACAAAATTCCCTATTGCCTACTCCCTATTGAGGGCACTAATGGGCCCTCTCAGCACCAGAGACCAAGAGCTGACAGCCTGGAGACCAAACTACATTGCAGTATAGTAATGAATCTTACTGATGGGGCTCTGTAGGGAGCTGCTGCTGCTGTTGTCCTGTCCCTGGTCTGTGGATGTAAAGGGTTGTCAGTTCAGTACCTTTCACTAGCATGAACCAGCAGGTAACACATTACAGCAGAATGTTTTAAAAGGCACAAATGCAGGCCCTCTAAAAGCACAGGGTAAAGCCTGGCGTGTGGTCTGCCTTACCTTTTCTTCTCTGTCAATGTTTCAGGTCCCACAGGGGAATGGATTGAAGAATTGACAGAAAAGCCCCAGCATGTGAGTGTGACTGTGCTAAGCTCTACCACTGCCTTAATGTCCTGGACATCTTCACAAGACAGTAGCAGCAACAACACGATAGTGTCTGTTGTGTCGCTGACATGCCAGAAGCAAAAACAGAGTCAAAGGCTTGAAAAGCATTATTGCACTGAGGTAAGGGGCAGAAAATAGAGACTCCTCAAATACAGTAAGAAAAAGAAACAAATCCAGTAAACCTCGTTATAATTCTGCTCACTGGATTGTGCGAGAAGCAATATTTTATCCGTCACTCCGCACAGCGACGTTACATGCTTATGAATTTGTGTTGCTTTTACAATTATTTTCGCTAACGTTTGTCCACCTCTAACCAGAACTCAGCTAGGTTCTCCTACCTCTGTTATTGATAGCCAGTTGTTTGGATTCTCCCTGGCAAGTGGAAAGAAGACTTGGTACAGGGTACACCCATTCCTTCTCCCTTTGTCTATAAATGAAAGGTATCATACCTTCCAAAGGAGCCCACTACATTGACAGCTGCACTAGCATGTCCACATGCACTGTAATAAAGTAGGGTTCATGCTGACAGCTGCTTGCACAAGTTCATGCTAGTAATACAGATTGTTAGAAATTGCACTAAGGCTGTTGGTGAAAAAAACCACCTTTCCCCAATTCACTGAAAAGCTATAGTAAAAGATAACTTTTCCCAAGACTGCTCTGTATATTTATGTATAGCTGATCCCTAAGAATATAAGATTTATCATACCGAGTCAGACTGTATCCATCCTCTAGATAGCATCCCTGTCTCTGGCACTGACTAGCACCTGATGCTTCAGTACCTGATGCTTCAAAATGCAGGGGGGAGTGGGGAATCCATAAGGACCCTAGCTAATTTTGCACTTGAGGGGCAGGGAACGGTAATTCCGTTCTGACCCATGAAGACAATTAGCTGGCACTCTGATTCTCATGCGGTTAGACTGTATTATAACATTGCCTTCAGCTCCCATGGCTGCGGATGAAATAGATGGCCACAAAGTAATCCCAGATGTTTATTGAAACCACAGTAAGTAAACAAGAGCTGTACTCAAGAGGAATATAGTGTGCTAGTCTTGTTACCATATAATAGACACAATCTATGTGGCTTCATGTCACCACTGACTTATACTGTGGTAATAAAGGATGTTACATTTTCTGGGTCAAGTCGTGAGTGAGCTCAATCAGCTGAGCAGTCACAATTCCTATCGCAGCCTTTGGCCATCCTGTGCCCATCGAAATTAATCAACATTTGCCATTGACTTCGGTAGGTTTAGAATCATGTCCTTTGCCACTGAAATGAAGCTGGGTGGGTACTATGTCCGCCCTCCTTTCTTTTTTCTTTCTTACTCACCAGATGAATACTTTGTACCTTCTTTGTTCCTCTTCTCATAGGTGAATTCAAGCAACAGCATCATTGAAAATCTTGTTCCCGGTGCCCAGTACCAGGTTGTGATTTATTTGCGTAAAGGCCCATTGGTTGGACCTCCTTCTGATCCTGTTACATTTGCCATTGGTAACCCATACCTCTACTACTCAAATTGACTTTATATGGGTTTTGTTTTGAATTGCTTATGTATTAGTTCTGTGAGGGTGATCTTACAGTGGAGCAGGAGGTGTAATTTCTAGATTCGGTCAACGTACCCACACTAGTTCTTGTAGTTGTGACTGCACAGGGGCAGGGCAGACTTGTCACTCCAGATGGGATTGTACTTGGGACATCCCACCACCTGTGCACCATGACTGTATTGCTATTTTTAGCATGCTAGGTAGTGCAGGTACATCTGCCCCAGCTTGAAGTTACACTTCTGGCCCCAGATGTAGACATATTCTGAACCTGTTCAGAAGTATAATATATTTGCTGGGCCCTACTGCTGGTTAAAATAGATTCTTTTTCATGCGGTGTTTAACTCCATTACTGAGAATGGGAGGACATGCCAGGGGAAAATGTATGGGATGACACCATTTGTTTATAAGATTAGCTTTTTGTTCCAACAAGATGAGGAATTATCTCATATTTAGAAATTAAGAACCAATATGTATCCTTGGGCACCTAAATACATATACCTTTTAGAGATGCTGAGCATAGAGTCAGTGTTGTCAGTGGGAGCTAAGAGTAGTTCAGCACTTTTGAAATTAAACCATTGATTTGTACATAGTTTTTGAAACCTAACTTTAAGCTACCAGATTTTCTGAGAAAAAGCCCCTTTAAGGATGTACTTTGCCACAGTGGCTAAGATGCTGGACTGAGATTAGGAGATGTGATTTTTTCCTCCTGTTCTGTCACTGGCTTCTTGTGTGCCTTGAAAGAGAGCAGATGACTAGAAATTAATGACAAAATAAACTAAAAAATGGCAAAATTTACTAAGGCCTGCTCAGAGCTCCACAGATTCCAAGCAGTCTGTCACATTTGCCAATTGCAGGGTGTCACGGGGTGAGCAGCCTGTCCCCCCTGGAGGGCCAGGCGGATCAGCTTCACCCTCTAAAGTCCCTCTAGTCTGGGCATCAGGGCCAGGGCCTAGTTCACCATGCCCCGGTTAACGGGGTAGTGCGGCTCAGTGGCTGAGTCTGTAGTGCCCCCATTGGTGGGGTAAATATGGCCCAGCGGCCGAGTCCATCACTCTCCCATCGGTGGGGTAAATATAGCCCAGCAGCCGAGTTTATAGTTTGCTTGAATGGCTCCCTTCTCTGGGGGGCAAGGAAGGGCAGGTGGGGAGCCCAGGCCTTCCTTCTCCACCGGGCCCCAGCCCAGGGCCCTATCAGCGGTCGGTGGCTCCCACCATTGGCTCGGCAGGGAGTTCTCTCCGAAGTGCACCAAACCCACTGGGATGCCTCCTGCTCCTAGTCCTGGGCTACTTCCTACCCCTATCCACCACCTGGGCCAGCAAATGCTGCTGCGTGGGCGGCTGCGGCTGCGACTGTGGCCGGCGACTGGTCTTGCGGGGGGCGGTTGCTCCTGTGCTCCGGCAGGAGCTCCTTCCCCTTCAGTGGCCAGCCCCAACTGAGCTGCTCCTCTGGCCTTTATACTGGGTCTGCAGTTGGAGCATGCCCTGAAGGGCTCTGGGGGAAGGGCCTTCTCAGCCCAGCAGGCCTGGTTAACCCCTCTTCGGCCAGTGCAGGTTGGTATACCCCGTCACACAGGGTCAATGTCTAAAGCAGTAGGTCAAATTAAATAGTCTATAAATTTGAGTGGAAGGTATTTTTATAGAGAGGGAGAAAAGTTTGGGAAAGTACTTAAAGATAACTTGTGCCAACTTCAATGAAATATCAAATATTAGCCAAATGTTAGTAGTTTCCTATGTTTTTCACAAATATTTTGTCTGCCAATTTTTTTTCAAGCTATAAAGACTTTAAACATTTTCAAATTTCTGCTTTTATTTGAAAACCCTGAACAAAAAACAAACAAACAAAAGATGTAAGCATATTTAAGCCTCCACCTTCCCCGATGCATAGGCTCCCATACATGAAAAGGTCTTGCTAAAATGCCATTTCTAGGCATATCTTTTCATCTGGATTTTGCAGCAGAGTTTGGTGTTTCATGAAATCAAATGTGTGACTGTGAATTTTCACTTGGTTACAACACATTCAAACAAGGGCAAGTTTATCATTCAGATTCTAATTTAAAAGCTTTGGTTTGGTGGTAGGTAAGGCTGAAGCAAAAATAAGAGAATAACGCTTACAAAGAGTAGTTCTCTTCATCCTCAGTGTCAGTTTCATTAAAAAGCTGTCTGCAGATTCTGAGGTGCTGAAAGGATAGATTGCTGAGGGAATGGAGGATCTTGTGCGCTCTACTGCATTCATACATTTTGGATTTTATTCTTTATGCTTTGGCACCTATACAGAGTGCTTTAGATTCTTCAACTTTTACTCACACTGAGTAATACTCACTTAAGATGACATTCCTAGTGCAGTACACATCTAAAGTGCTTTCCAGTATGAATAAGGGCTGCAGAGTGTGGTTGTGTGAGAGATTGTTCAAATCACTTGACCTTTCTGTGTTTTAATTTCACCGTTTATAAAACAGGGATACTACACTTTAGTGCTCTGAGTTTTAACTAATACTTGTCAAGCAGTTTTGGATGTCTTCCATGAATGGTTGAATAAATAGGAATATATTTAGTATTATTGTCTATGCTTTCAAAAGTATCATGATTTTTAATACCTCAGTTTTTGAGTACCTACCTTCAGACACCTCAAAGGAGCCTGATTTTCAAAAAAAGTTCTGAGCACATACACCCTTTGAAAATCAGACTTCTTCAAGGCATATCAAGTTGAGCAACCCAAAATGGAAGAGCCATTTCTGTAGTCATTTCTGAAAATTTAGGTCTATAAGAACTTAAGAACTAATGCTACGACTTATTACTTCTGTGTATAGTGCTGTTAAAGGGGAAGGAATACTAACTGAAAATGTATGTAGTTGCTAATGACAAAATGAATAATTCCAGTTTCTGATTTTATAGTACCCACTGGAATAAAAGATTTGATGCTTTACCCGTTGGGGCCTACAGCTGTGATTCTCAGTTGGAACAGGCCTTCTTTGGGGGTGTTCAGGAAATATGTTGTAGAAATGTTTTACTTCAACCCATCTACGATGACCTCTGAATGGACGACCTACTATGAAATTGCAGCTACTGTCTCTTTAACTGCATCAGTGGTAAAGTAACCCTTACAGAATATCACCCACACCTGTGTATTTGGTGCTTGCTCCTGAAAATGTTTTTTCAGCTTTTGTTCACTGATTAGCAGAAGCATCAGATTCCGTTTTCCACATGCATTAGAGAGATTTACCATGATATTAAAGAGTCATTTCCCTTTCTAAGTCCAGGGAATGCCACAAAACCATGGTAAAATTAATGCACAAGCAAATTATTAACTGTGAGTTTAGTAAGGAGATAGTAGAGGGACATTCCTTCCATTGGAGTGGGGGTGGGTTCAATGGTTATGCATGGCACTTTAGCCCATGGATATTTGGTGTTCCAAGACTTCACGGAGGATTCCATCTCAGTCCCTGCAAGGTTTCCCTGTGCAAAATTAATTTGTTAGTGCTGTGCTCAAGATAAGAGGGTTTGACCCAATAGAATTAAAGCAATAACTTTTCACCCACTAAATTAGCTGTGCACGTCCACATTTCTGTGGTCAAAAACTTCTGCAACTGTAGCATCTCCATGAGGAAATAGCATAAAGCCCCATCTACGTAACTAACATTAATAATGTTAGTGAGCCATCTGAAATATTTAGTTTTTTGAGTTCTGTGCATGCCAAAAGAGACTTAAAGGCCCTGAACCTGCAAATGTGCTTAAACATATGCCTAAGTCTTTGCAAGACTGAAGACTTTCAGCAGAAGTGTACACTGTGTGCCCTTCTCTCACCTACACTTTTATATCAATCAAGATAGGATAGAAGGATTTTGTTCATACTTTATCTTTGGACTGAGGAAAACCCTAGACAATTTTAGCTGAAAACGAGAATTGTTCAAGAAGTTTGAGTATGCAAAAAAACAGATAACGATAGCTTTTGCTCCTGCTGAAAACTTTAATGATTTGTGACTCATGCATAACACCATTCATGTACTCATTGTAATAACACTGGTTTAGCTGGAATTGAGCATGCAACTGTAAATTTAAAAGATAAACCTCCAAGGAAATTAGAAGGCAAAATAAATTAGAGTAATTAATTTTTCATTATCCTGATGCACCTAATTAATGTAAAACCCAAGAGATCTTAGAAATAATGACATTTAATATGAAGCTTCAAAAGTTAAGATGATTTACTACTAATATTACCTACTGTTGTGTGCAGCTGTAGTTGATATAGATGAGAGGTACATGGAGAGACGAGAGGAGTTAGAACTCCTCTATCTCAATTTAAATTTTGCTTGGAAGAGTTAGAAGTTTACTGGTAGGTGTTGCTTTCACCATACACACACAAAACAACAAAAAATATTTCCATTAACTTAAATTTACACAGAGGCAAAGTAAGAATACTACTATTTATGGACTTAAGAACTTATTGTCTGCTGTCGTTAAATAACTGTCTGACTGGCCCTGTAATTTCCCACAAATGTGAAAATTTACTAGAAATGTCCCACAGTGCACCATTATAAGACTGCCCCTGAAGTTTCCCTATAACCATTGCCATTTTTGGCATCTGTGATATTGCAGAATCATGCAAACCCTGAAAAAAATTGACTTGATTGAGGTAAACACTGATTTTATAAAAATGTAGTTAAAATATTCTCGGTTGAATTCCCCCTTAAATTTAGAGTATGACCGAAATGTAGAGATTTATGTTATAAAGTTTGAAATGAAAAAGTCATTTGGAAATAGAAAAGTCAAAACAAGAGATTCCACTTTTTAAACTGAAATTGCATTGAAAACAACACGTTCCCCTGGAACATTTTGTTTTTGCCTTATCAGTATTTTCTGACAGAAAATTGTTCCATCACAAAACTTTCAAACAGCTCTAGAAATCAATGAGAGAGTTGGGACATGAGCATATTCCTGGTCCCTCAAGTTTGTATACAATATGGCTGCCATCATCAGGAAATGCACAAAATAAAGCCTTTATCCTGCAAATAGTTACATATATTGATACCTTTACTCAAATTAATAGCTTCCTTGTGCCTATTGGTGTAGTCACTGGAGTACAGCCTAGATTGGTGTAGTCACTGGAGTACAATCCTAGAGTGAGTACAATATCGTAATATAAGTGAATTCGGGGGATAGACTGTATGGAGGGTAGCTGTCTTGCAACAAGACATCTGTCCATATTATTATAGCTTTTGAAATGTACACTTCCTAAGAGAAAAACAGGCAAAGAGTTAAATGTCTATTCAAGCATCAGCCAAAATTTAGCCCTACTTTTTTCAAAAGAGTTTACAAATCTAAAAGTTCAAAAATGGGTCAGATTAACCACAGATTTACATGAGCACAGTTCCACTGAAGTCAGCAGTGTTGCACCCATTTATGGAAGCAGTAAATCTATAGCAAGTGGCAGTCATGTTTTCCTTTGATAAAATCGCTACTGAGCAGTGACTTGCCTTTTGCTGTCCCTTTTCAGAAAATAGCCAATCTATTGCCTGCTTGGTATTACAACTTTCGGGTGACCATGGTGACTTGGGGAGACCCTGAATTGAGCTGCTGTGACAGTTCTACCATCAGCTTCATAACAGGTAAGCAGCAGCATAGTAATTGGAGAAATGCACAAGGGGAAAGGTGAGGGCTGACAAAATACATCTAGGAAGATTAGGGTTGTGTTTACCTGTACATACTTGAAATTTAAAATTAAATTCAACTTAAAGCCTTGTAGAGGAAAAGCATGAAGATTGTTTTAATTCATTACACGCATCATTTCAATGCTGACTTATCTCATGAATTTCAGTGATTCTGGTAATCCCTTCATGCACCATTGGTTTTTTCCCCACTTTATTACTGAATTCATGTAGCTCTATTGTGATGAGTGATTGCTGATTGTCTGGGGTTAAGATAGGGCTATAGTCAGGAGTTATGAAGACCCAACTTTGAAAGACTCAGTCTGTTCTGGGTGCTTGGGTTAGACTGGGGCCTGCTTTGGCTTTAGAAGCCTTAAGACATTAGCTTGGAAGCTTGGCTTAGACATAGCCTACCCAGTCTTGTATGATTTGCTCCAGCCTCAAAAGGCTTTGTTCATTCTGTGGGTTTCAAGGCTAGAGCAGGCCTCTGTCTTCTAAGACCAACTTTAGTCAGGAAACATGGGAGAGGCCCACACTAGCCTACTGAGCCAAGAAAAAGGATTGTTCTAACTCTGGACCTCACTTCAGCTGGGAGCTATATTAGTATGGAACTTTGGAAATTTAATTTATTTACTAAGGGATCTAAAACTAAACAAAGTCTAATCAACTTTTTTTTTTTTTTTTTTTACAATGAGAAGGGAAGGAAAATGTGTTTTCTCACCATTACAAGAAATCTCCACTGCCTCCTGGATACTGACAACAAATGCCATTTCCCCTGGCTTTCTGGATGCAAAATGCCCCGAACGATCCTGATCCCAATACCCAACGTCTGGCTTTCCCTGACAACTTCTGTAGTGTGCAGTTGTGTGGCACTTTGAAGGAGGGTAGTGGAAAGAGGGCAACTGCTTTGGGGCCCGGAGATTCAAAGGGGCCCAGGGCTCCAGGCACCAGTGCTGTAAGTGGCAGAGGCAGCGCTCCAGGCAACTCTTAGGGCTGCCTGGAGAGGCAAGGGTGCTGCACAGCAGTGCTCAGAGAGGGAGAGGCACTGTGGTCCAGCTGGTGCTGAGGGGTGCTGCCCCTTCTGCCTGAGGATCCACCCCTCTTGCCCAGGGGCCCGGAGAGGCTGTCAGATTCTGAGTCCATATTGCATTCTTCAGTGAGAATGTAATATTTGGAGAGAAGTGCAAAGTACACTAGAAGTGATATAGCAATAAATAAATAGCATAAATAGCCCAGGGAACATAGTACTGGCTGGATCAGTCTGAGAGGACAGTGAAGCACTGTGGGGAATCCCTATGCAGTGGTGGAGTGGAGCCAGAATGTGCCTGAACACTATTCTGGAGCTTTTGCAAGGTCATGCTGCCTGGAAGATGCCATTTTTCTCTACAAAATGGTATTCTCCATGTGGGTTAACCTGACATATATGGTGCATGGAGGATGCCTTTTTGTAGAGCAAAATGGCATCCTCTGCACAGCCTGTCAGTCACCATTGTGTTAAGTAAGTGCCTATGTATAACTGATGGGAAAGTAGTGAATAATGCTGTTCCTGTACAAGATAGGAGAAAACAGGTCACTAAAATCAGCCCACCCATGTTCCATCTACTCACTGCAGTAAAGACACTGGACTGTTCAGGCACTTCTGCCTGGTTTGGTGGGAGCGTTGTGGAGATGGTGCTGCAGAGGTAGTTTAGTGAGAGCTACTTGTAGGGGATTTAATATAGATAGGCCTGAGAAAAAATAATAATTGAATCCTGGCCCCACTAAATCAGTGGCGCACACTCCACAACATCTGCTCTCACTTCTTTGAGCTCTATTGTCAATGAATTTTTTTGGCATATGACTTTGTAAAATTAATAATGACTGCCAGAGTCCCGTGAATACTCTTTAGTAATATTTCTCAACCATTTTTCGTGCCAGTGGAATGAAGTCACTGTTTAACCATTTGGCTGCTACATAACATATTCAGCCATGCATGTGGGGGAAAATGAATCTCTCCCCACTTGCCCTGTGTTTCAAGTACAGCATTTAGAAGTGCAAGTACCAGTGGAGCTCGGACTCTTCAGAGTGGTATTTTCAGAAAGTGTAACAAAACTTGTCTGGGGAAGGATTACTGTAAATTTTTGTTTCTGCCATGGAGCCTTGTCCAGCTGTCATTGATGACAATGGATAAACTATAAGTGCCTTTAGTGGGGAAATGCATCAAGTTTTTATCTAGTGGCTATGGACATGATTTTGAAATAAACGAATAGACCTCTTGCATACTGTCTGCCTTGAGTTAGATATGTTGCAAAATCAAGCACTAGCTTTCAAAGAGTTCATTGAGTCAGATAGTTTAAAGCCAGAAAGAATAATTAAATCATCTGATCTGATCTGATCTTCTGTATAATCACAGACTATTATATTTCACCCAGTTCCCCCTGCATTGAGCCCAACAGCTTGTAGTAGGCTAAAGCATAGCCTCCAGAATGGCACCCAGTTTGGATCTGACTCCTCCAAGAACTGGACAATCTGCCTTTTCCTTTGATAGTTTGTTCCAGTGGTTAATCACCCTCACAATTTTAAAAAATGTGACTTTATTTATCATTTCAATTTGTCTGCATTCAGCTGCCAGCCATCGATTCTGATGTCTCTTTCCACTGGATTAACAAACCTTTTAGTCCTTGGTGTTTTCTCCTGTTGAAATACTTACACTGAGTGGGTGACTTGATTACAATCTTCTTTTTTGATAAACTAAACAGACTGAGCTCTTTAGGTCTGTCATTTAAGGCCTTTTCTCTAGCCCTCACATCTTTTTTGTGGCTCTCTTCTGTACAGCCCCTCTTCTGTTTTTCAACATTCTTTTAAAATGCATTCCAGAATCAGTATTCTAACATTAGCCTCACCAATGCCATATACAGAAGTAAAAGCGTCTCGCTGCCTCCTCGTCCCCTATGAATACATTCAAGAATTGAATTAGTCCTTTGTCACAGCATGACACTGGGAACACGTCTTGAGTTATTTGTCCACCATGAACCCCTAGACCCCTTCCAGAATTACAGCTTTCCAGGATACCCTGGTTCTATAGCTGTGTACAAGGTAGGCATGGCCAGCATTCATGTTTCTAGAGGTATAACTTTGCATCTGGCTATATTAGACTTTATTTTGTTTGGAAGAGCTCAGTTTATTAGGCAAGCCAGATCACAGTGTTTGACTGCCCTATCTTCATCATTATTTGCCCTATCTTCATCTGCAAATTTTGTCAACGGTGATTTTATATTTACTTCCAAATCATGAATGAAAATGTTGAATAGGTTTGGGTCTTGTATTTATCTCTGAAGAACTCCACTAGAAATTCCTGCATTCAGTGATGATTCCCCATTGACAGCTACATTTTGAGATGTCAGTTAATCCATTTAGTATGTGATTTATTGATTCTGTATATTGCTAATTTTTAATCAAAATGTCATGCAGTGCTAAATCAAATGCCTTACAAAAGTCTTAGTATGCTATATCTATGCAGTTATCTTTATCAACCAAACCTGTGATCTGATAAAAATAATTGAAATAGGGTCTGTTTGACACAAACTATTTTTTATAAAATCATGTTGACTTATCTTAATTATATCCCTATACTTGATCTTGAATACTGTGATATCTTTTCCATTATTTTGCCAAGAATTCATGTCAGCCTTTTGAGTATTGGCACAACCTTAGCTCGCTTCTGTAGTTTCCTAGATTTATTCAAAATGCATATCTGTGGTCCATATATCTTCTCAGCCAATTCTTTTAAGGCTCTTACTATCTGTTACTTTAAAAATGCCTATTCTTAGTAGATAGAGTTTAACATCCTCTTTAGTTACAAGTGAATTAGAAAGCACTTCATCCTCTACCTGTGATAGGAGTACATTATCCTTCTTCTTTCCAAATAGGGAACAGCCATGTGTCATGAACACTTTTGCCTTTCCTGCATTCATATTAACAATATGACTTGCTCTGCATAGTTTGAGCCTGACACCCTAAAGAAGAAGCCTCACCTTATTATCGTAGGAGGTTTTTCTGCCCTTTCTGCTATTACAACCACACTTATCTGCTTCTCTCCTTGCTGAGAGGCTAAACTTTATAGCCTGGAAATTTGAACATACCATCTACACCAAAACACAAGGATAATCAGAGGACATGGGCCCAAACCCTGCAACAGATTTAATGCAGAAACACAATGCTGCATCGCTGTGGACTCCCATTTAAATTAATGCCTGTGTGGAGCTCTTGCAGAATCGGAATTTGATTGACCTACAGCAGTCAGAATATAACAATATATAAATAAAATACAACCTCAGTTGGGGAGGATGAATTGTAAGGCTTCAAGACTGTATGTAAGTATATGCACCACTTATAACCCGCCTCATTTAGCACCCCTGGCACCTTCAGCAATGATGATGTCCTGCTGAATTTACTATATGCAACATTGTGACACCACACATACTACAAAGTAGGGAACTAATGAGGTTTTAATGGCACCTGCTGTAAATAGCCGGTTTTAAAATATGAATAAAAGCCTGTTAAAATATAAAGCTGTTTATCTAGATGGAAGATAGAATGCACTTTAAAGACAGTTAGTAATAAATATCATGATAAAGTACAGCACATATAGGCTTAAGATGGCTAGGCCACCATGCGTTTGAGTATAGGCATGTCTGCTCTTTATTCTGAGGTTGTCCTTTGTTTCTTCATAATTGTCCTTTCCTTTCTTTCTTGTGTGTCCATTTGTTACATATCTCATTTCTCCATCTTTATTAACTTTGCGAGGGCATGCAAAAAAACAAACAAATAATCTTGTCCATGCTGAAAGTGAAAGATGTGAGAATTATTACCATTATTATTCACTTTTTTTTTTTAAGTCAATGAACAACAAGCATAGTGGGGTCTTGTATTCTCTACACCTTTCGGTCATCTGCGTGATCACAAGAACGTGGTCCACTGTGGAGAATCCCCTACAAAAGCCTGCCTGCTCCCTTCTTATATTTTCATCAAGGACACCCTCAATACAGGCATAGTTCACTTATTTCATTTCAATGGTGCACTCAGATTGCTCATTATACAAGTAGAGACAGTTCCTCCCTAGGAAATTTTGTACTAAGACAGACATAAAAATACAGTGCACTGGCCAGTACAGCGTAGGGAATGTCTTATTTTTTTTATTAAAAAAAATATGCTGTGCATTAATTTGTTGTTAGGCATCATGGAAGAAGAGGGCTTCAAGAGGGAATTGATAGAAGAAGTGTTATAATGAATACCATTAATGCTGCTTAAAGTTGTATTTGCTACCATCCTAGATTTTGACTTCATAAACCTTTGTCCTTCTTTTATTAGAGTTAAAAGGTCAAATGCAAGATAAAATGTGTACTCTTAGCTACTTATGGGACAGCAACAGTGACATCCTGTGGCCACTTAAAAATAGTCTAGGTTCTGATTCTCCACAGCCTTGCACCTTGTGTAGACATTCACACCTATGTGAAATGAATGGAAAAAGCACTGTATCAGAATGATAGTGTTTTAAACTTACTCTGAACTCCCTTTGCACAGGTGTAAATGACTTTACAAAGTGCAAGAACTCACTTTTTTCATCATGTAGTTCCCCAAAAATATATTCTGCACACTGAATAATATAGTACAGTGACTCAGTTGTACCCACAGAATCCCACTGAAGTCACTTGGGGCTCAGTTGTGGTTTTAAGATATTATTGGAGTTCATCTATTGCCTCTGCTCCACTTAATTTTCATTTTGTTTATTTTGTGATCTTAAGTGATGCACAGGATTTGTGCTAGCCTTTTTTGAGGGGGGGAGGGTGAATTTCACCATAGGAACACAGTTGTACAGAATGTTATCATATTGAAAATGTTTTTTTCAAAGTGAACGTTATTTTTGTTCTTTTGTTTTGTTTTGCAAACAAATGGCAATTTTGATTGAAAAATATCAGTTTTCCCAAAAGAAATATCAAAGGGAAACATTCTGATTCTCATCAACATTTCATAGCAAAATAAAGTTTTGTTTTGATTTATGTTGTTTTTGTTTACAGAAACGTAAATGAAATGACTTTATGTAGGAAACTAGATTATAAAAGAAAATTTATTTTTCACATAATGTCATTTCATTTCAGAATTCTTAAGTTGAAGCATTTTTCAGTTAAAACTAAATATTTGGTTCATTGGATTTGGAATAAAGTTTGTGTTTCAATCTGGTTTGAAACTTCCAACATTTTTTCAGTTGGAATATTTTGAATTAAAACTTCTTATGAGGAAACTTTTCAGTTTTCCCATCAGCTGTGTCTGCAAGCAATGCAGACCTAGTCTTATGTATGAATGTGTTACTTTTTTCTTAAGTTCTGTCTCCCAATACTGTCCCTTTGGCAGTCAATAGCCAAGGTTCATTTTAGGACTTACAATTAAGTCAGATGTTTGTCTTGTTTCCCCCAGCCCCAGTGTCACCAGAGATCACCTCAATAGAATATTTCAACAATCTGCTGTATGTCAGTTGGATGTATGGCGATGATGAGACTGACCTGTCTCATTCCAGGATGCTGCACTGGATGGTCATTGCTGAAGGCAAGAAAAAAATCAAAAAGAGTGTAAGTCTTAATAGGACTTTTAAAGCCTTTTGACAGTTCATGTGTTCTTTTGAATGTTTAAAAAGGAGTTTTCATGCTCAATACATAAACTTCTTATTACAGGATGTGGTCAAGAAGATGATGTTTCTTCAAATCCCATTGGGTTAAATGTATCCCTTTGCAGAGAGCCAGTGTAAGGGCAATGAACTCCTTACAACTTGCGTAAGATGTCAAATGATAGTAGTTCTTGTTTCTTTTAAAGAGAACGAGTTACTATTTGTAAACATTTTTAAGAGAAGAGGGAACAACACAGAAGAGCTGAGTCAGTGATGGGCAAATCACAGTAGAGTTACAGGAAATGGTAAAAACTTCCACTGACTTCAGTGGGGACAGGATTTTGTTCCTTATGAATGTCTTCACTACACAGTTAACTCGGGTGATTGGCACCTGACACTGAAAACCAAGGCTAGGCTATCCCTCATGCGAGCATTGACAGAGCAAAGCCCTACCAGTGTTACGCCATCCTCACTGTTTCTGCACTTGCTGTGTGTGTCTGGAGGCATATCCAATTATTATTTGTGCTGTAATACTCTAGCATTCTTTCCCAGCAGTTTTCAAAGGCAGGAGAACTTGTCTGTCCTCCTAGGGGAATTGTGGGAAAGGCAATGGAGGACTATTTACACTTGAGTGATTTAGCCTGCATCCTCACTGGCAGGCTCCAGTCTGAGGTAAGGTAGTGCTGAGCAGTGTTCCCCGCTAAGATTTTCCATCCATGTGTGGAGTGAGTTTTGTCCTGTGTACCAATATTGAGGTCACGTGCTCTTGTTTGGATGTGTGCCAATATTGCACCCACCAGTTACTAGCAAATATCAAATATTTACTTGTCGAACAAGTCCGGGCGAAAGTCAAGGAGCTGCGCCTTGGCTACGTGCGGGCCAGCGAGGGCCGGGGGGCAGGACCAGACACCTGCCCCCACTACGACCGGCTCCATACCATCCTTGGCCAGCCAGCCCCGCAAGCCCCAGACATGGCTGTGGACAGCAGCATGCGCCCCCCCGTCACCAGGACCACCGAGGCGGGGGAAGGAGACAACAGCGCTGACTCAGAGGAGGAGGCCAGCATTGCCACCCAGCAGGCCCCCTCCAGCAGCCCTGACGTCTCCCGCGCACCCTCCGAGGCCGGGGAAGGATCCACCGGTGAGTCTTGCACTTTGCACTCACAAGGGCGGGGGGCGGGGGGCGGGGGAGGAGCAGCCAGGTGCCCGGAGGGGGGAGGAGGAGAGCATGTCACTCAGGCCACGTGTGCTGCACGCTGTGTAGCAGTAGGCAGCAAGCAGCCCGTCCAACCACGTGCAGCCTGGTGACCGAGCAGCACGTGGCCGCGGCAGGCAGCTGCAGGGCACGCCTGGGACCGTGCTGCTCATACACATTCGGCGGGACCAGGGGGAAGGGTGGATGCCGGCTGGAACCGGCCAGGGCCCCAGGGACTCAGCCCAGAGCCTGCACCGCCGCAAGGGTGCAGCACGGAGAATGGCACACTGTCCCATGCCTGGCTGAGAGGCACAGCCAGCTGCTCCTGGGTAAACCGCAGCGTCACAGCCCGTGAGCGTGGCCCCCACTGAGCCCCTCGTCTGCTTCCCCGAGGGAAGTCCCCGCTGCAGCCACACACGTCCCTGGGCTACGTGTGTGAGGGATAGTGGGAGGGAGAAGGGGGGGAAGCGCTCGGGCCGCCCCTAGGGCCACCTGAGTTTTGCTGCAAGGATGGGACACTCCCCAGTCACTCTCCTGGTTCCGTACAGGAGATATCCCACGCGATGGGGATCTGAGAGCCCAGACCACGTCTGCCAGACGTGCTCCCAGGCACTGTGTGGGGATTCATCTCACTTTCTCTGTCAAATACCATTGATTAGCCCAAAGCCTCACAGCCTCTACCGGCAGGGAGTTCCACAGGTTAACGCAACACAAGCGCCCTCCCGCCTCCACGGGCCAGGACACAGACCGGGGTTCCATACATGGAGGAGGACCCTACTCCAGGGCGGTCCTCTATGCAAACATACAACCCGGGGCGGGGAGGAACCGAGGGGGCCCAAGCCACACCATCCCTGTGGTGTCACCTGGGCTCAGGGGTGGGGTGGAAGGCATGAGATGTGGGGACAGTGGCCGGGCTGCCTGACTGACCCATCCTTTCTTCTGTTCCCTGCAGCGGGACCAACCAGGAGCGGGGGACCCTCCGGTCCGGCAGCAGCAGCACCCCCAGCCGCCCAACCACGGAGGCCCCGCACCCGACACCGGGACCAGCTCCTGCGGCGCCACGTGCAGGCCGTGGAGCGGGTGGAGGCGGCCATCCAGAGGCGCACGGAGGCGGACCTGCAGTGGCACCAGGGGGCCTGGGCCACCTTCCAGGGCACTGTGCAGTCATGGCAAACTCTATTGCCAGCCTGTCTGCACAGATCGCCCATGCCATTCATTATGGCATGGCCGCGCCCATGCCCCGCCATCCCTCCCTAGTAGTGCCCCGTCCCCTCCTGTTCCTCCCTCCTGCAATAGCCCCTCCTGCCCCTGCTTCTGCCCCTCCCGCTCCTGCCCCTGCTCCTGCCCTTCCTGCCCACCTCCCGTTCAGCCTGCCCCAACGCAGTCCACCCCCATGTCCAGGTCCGCCCCGCACGAGCGGTCGCACGGGACACCCCTCCCAGGAGTAGCTCTCCTCCTCCCAGTTCAAGTCTCCTCCTCCCAGTTCAAGGTCTCCTCTCCCTCTCCCCTTTGTAAATAAAAACCGAGCACGTGTTTATGTTGAAACCAAACTGTGTTGTTGTGTGTTGGTAGGTAGAGGGGGAGAGGGGAGGGGGAAGGGAGGAGAGGAGTTGTCCAGGGAAACCGAGGCGACCCTACTCCGGGCCTGTGAGAACATGTCCGTGAGGGCCTCCTGGATGCGCACCTCATCCTGGTGCACCTGCCCCTCCCCTCCTGCTCCTGCTGCCCACCTCCCCTTCAGCCTGCCCCCATGTCCAGGTCCGCCTCGCACGAGCGGTCGCAGGGGCCACCCCTCCCAGGAGTAGCTCCTCCCCTCCCAGTTCAAGGTCTCCTCCTGTTATGCGAGGTAACGTGAATAATTAATTTAGAATGCCGATCACCCTAATAAAATCACGAAGATGACAAATGCGGACTCCAAATTCCATATCTATCACAGGTTTTCTAAAAAAAAAAGGGAAAAAATTTTGAAGGGTTATGGGTTGGTGATGCATAAATGAATACCAACTCCGAAGATAAAATTCAACCACAGGACTATATTTGACATGCATAAAATCCCAATCAAGCAAGGGATAGATGACAAAAGAGTAAACACAACACAAAATACATGAAACACAGTCTAGGCGCGGACGGCGATTGCGGTGACGCTGGCGCCCTCCATCCTTTGGTCCTTCCGGGCCTCAGGAGAGGAACTGCCAGGAGATCCCTCGACGGACGAAGCTGTGGCTGGCGCCCTCCATCCTTTGGTCCTTCCGGGCCTCAGGAGAGGAACTGCCAGGAGATCCCTCGACGGACGAAGCTGTGGCTGGCGCCCTCCATCCTTTGGTCCTTCCGGGCCTCAGGAGAGGAACTGACAGGAGATCCCTCGAAGATGACTGGAATCGGGTGCGCTGACTCGAGCCTTCCGCACGAACCTCGACTCTTCTTCCTGTTCTTCGGGACAGCTCGAACAGACGATGGTGGCCTAGACTATCCCTACACCTAACCCTGAACTCAAAGAACACCCTAGCTACGGCCGACGCGCCCGACGAACAAACTCGACGACGGCCGAAATGCTTTGAACCGACGACGATAGCTAATCTAACTAAACCTAAATCTAAACCTAATCCTAATTGGTAGATACAAGCCTTCCGCTTGTCCTGACCAAACCCTTAACAGAACCAAGAGTACTGTGCTCTGAACTAGACTGCTCAAACATATTTCACATAATAACGAACATTCTGCACAACATCCCCCTCTCCCCCAGTGTGTTGTTGTGTATTGGGAGGTAAGGGGAGGAGAGGGAGTTGTCCAGGGAAACCGAGGCGACCCTACTCCGGGGCCTGTGAGAACATGTCCGTGAGGGCCTCCCGGATGCGCACCCCATCCTGGTGCGCCTGGTGGCTGGCAGCTGTGTGGGGCTGTTCGAGGCCTGGCCCTCTGCTGCCAGCCATGCGGGAATGAAGGCCTCCCGCTCCGCTCCACAATATTGTGGAGCACGCAGCAGGCGGCCACTACCTCTGTTGCATTCCGCTCACCCATCTCGAGCCGGGTGAGCAAACAACGGAAGCGGGCTTTTAAACGGCCGAAGGCGAGCTCCACCGGATTTCGGGCCCGGTTGAGGCGGTCGTTGAACCGGGCCCCGTTCTGGTCCGGCCGCCCCGTGTAGGGCCGCATTAGCCAGGGCTTCATGGGGTAGGCCGCGTCCCCGACGATGCAGATGGGCATAGGCACATCCCCGACAGTCAACTCCCGCCGGGGAAAGTAGGTGCCCGTCTCCATCCTGCGAAACAGTCCGGAGTTGCGCAGGATGCGGGCGTCGTGTGCCCTGCCGGACCAGCCCGTGTAGATGTCAAGGAAGCGGCCCTGGTGGTCCACGACGGCCTGCAGAACGATGGAGCAGTACCCATTTCTGTTCATGAAATGGGCTGCTCGATGCTCCGGGGCCCGGACGGGGATGTGGGTTGCATCCCTTGGCCCCCTCCCTGTGATTCCCTCTGTCCTCACGCACACACACACCACAGCCACCTCGCCCTACACCTTCCCCCCCCCCCTCCCAGCAGGCCTGTGCAAGGGAGGAACGGGCCGAACCCCTTGGCTGCCCCTGGGCATGGAGTGCAGCACCTTCCCCCCACCCCATTCCCCACTCCCCCTGGGACTTACCTCCATCACGACGGGCCGACGGTGGATCTGCCCACCCCGAATTGGTGTGCCATCGATCGGTAGCTGTCCGGGTGGCCAGCTTCCAGACTGCGATGGCGACCCTCTTCTTGACGGGATGGGTGCCCGCAGCCGGGTGGTGGCTCTCTGGAGCTCGGGGTGAGCCAGGCGCAGAGCTCCATGAACGCCCGCTGCATGCGGAAGTTCCAGAGCCATTGCTGGTTGTCCCATTGCCCTAGGACCAGCCGGTCCCACCAGTCGGTGCTGGCGTCCAGTCTCCACACTCGCCTCTGCACCCTGGGGTGGGGGTGCCACAGGGACACCATGGCCTCACTGGTGAGGGGGTCCAAACCGAAGGGCCCCTCCTGGTCCTGGAAGAGGAGGGCACCGACCTGGAGCAGCAGCTGCAGGCACTCCAAAATGTCTGACGGGGGCCAGAGCAGGCACATGGCCACCCCTGGTTCCATGGCACAAGACAGAGGGCTAGGAAAAAGCCCTGGCAAAAGCAGTAGGTGGCCAAAGGCAGCGGTGTCCCAAGGTCAGAGGGCAACCACCAAACCTGCTTATGGCTGTCAGTCCCTGCAAGGGGCCCTCTAGCACGGAGCGCAGATAAATGGCTGTCCGGGAGATCCTTTAAGCACGTGTCTGAAATGGCCGCCAGCCCCGCCCGAAAGGGCTGGTGCCCTTGTGCCCTCCGCAAAAATGGTTCCCGGCTTCTGCTTTGCGGAAAAGCGCCAATGTAGACGCGCTTTTCCGCAAAGCGCACCGCTTTAACGCTGAACTCGCGCCAGTCTAGACGCGCTTTTGCGCAAATACTTTTAACGGAAAAACTTTTCCGTTAAAACCATTTGCGCAAAATCATGCCAGTCTAGACGTAGCCGTAGTGTTTTTGATGAATATATGATCTATGAATACAATAATAACGCTACATAAGAACCACCATACAGGGTCAGACCAAAGGTCCATCTAGCCCAGTATCCTGTCTTCTGACAGTGGCCAATGGCAGATGCCCCAGAGGGAGTGAACAGAAACAGGCAATCATCAAGTGAACCCTGTCCTGTCATCCTTTTCCAGCCCTCACAAACAGGCTAGGGACAACATATACTCATTTTGGGTAATAGCCATTGATGGACCTAACCTCCATAAATATATCTAGTTCTTCTTTTGAATCCTTCAAAGTCCTGGTCTTCATAGCATCCTCTGGCAATGTTATTTGTGTTCTGATATTCTATTACCAATTATCCCTTCCCCTTCCAAAGTCTGAGATATTTGAACAGCTGGGGCAACAATCTTGCTTGCCTATAATACCTATAATCCCAGCTCCATCAAACTGGAAAGATTGCACTTGAAATGTATTATTTGTAAATTGGATTTCCTTTACTTAGCTATGATATAGGGTACGTCTAGACTACAAGCCTCTTTCAAAAGAGATCATCTAGACAGCCACAAGGGTTTGGAAAAAGCGATCCGCTTTTTTGAAAGAGAGCACCCAAGTAATCTGGACGCTCTCTTTTGAAAAAGCCCTGTTTGCGTTCAAGAACGCCTTTTTTCAAAAGAGTTCTTTTGAAAAAAGACGTTCTTCCCGGTAAAAGGTTTACTAATTTCAAAAAAACCCGCAGCTCTTTTGATTTAATTTTGAAAGAACACAACGGTAGTCTAGATGCTGGTGACTTTTTTTCGAGAAAAGGCCAATTTTTTGGAAAAAACTCAGTAGTCTAGACACACCCATACTGATATAGCCAAGATGAAATTGGGTTTTGTGTTAATATAGCTTCACTGGCTACATTGAAAAACATGGCTTACAGAGAGAGATCTACAGTTCTCCTAACTCTGGTAAGCTTTTTTTCTTCCTGTCCACATGTTTTAATTAGGGCAGTATATGATTGGTTACATTGAGACTATAATGAAAGGGCATTGTTTATAACATTAACACAGTTCTAACAAAATTTGCATTCCCATCTCCCCTAACAGTACATTATTTTTATGTAGTTCCTAGCTAGATGTCAGATGACCACAAACAGCATAGAGATCTGAAAAAAAACCCACAAGAACTTCATAACCAGGTTCAAGTCAATAGTGGTTATTTGGAAACCTCTATCTGGAGTACTTTTCTTCTAACGTCCTTATCACCCTGCAGCCTACCTAACATATTAATCTGCATTTACTAACGTGCACCCAAATTGGAAAGGTGTAGGATTCACATCAGGATAAGCCAGAAGTGACCTAGAAGCTTATTTAAAAGCAGATGGGTGTTTCCAGCCCTTCTCCTGTGTGGGGGAATGCATGGGTTTATCTACTGGAAGACGGTGCAAGCAGTGATAGCCCAGGCAGCCCCAGCATTACTCACCTTCCAGGCAACCCCCATGCCCTGGGCAGGGCACAGTCTTGATGGGGGTGCAACACCAGCTGCATCTGACCCAATTGGGTGACTAGAAACCCCCATCTCCAGTTGCACAGGGCTGTGTGGTGGCTGCCCAGCTACTCGCCTGGAACAGCTGAGCAGCCATTGCACGGCTCTGCTGAGGAGGTGGGCAGGTCCCAAATTCTTGGTGCGTGCAGGCGTGTACCTTATTGGGAACACTGGCTCTGAGACATACCCCAGCTTGATCAGCTGACCTATGTTTACAGTATTTCCAAACCTGAGTCAGAAGTATTTATGTGTGGAGGGTGGTGGTTGTGGTGGAGACTGGGAAAACAGGGTTAGGAAGATATTGTAGATGGGACTTGAATAGTGTGTAGGCATAGGTTTCTGGGAGCACAACTTGCCCAACATGAATAGATTTGTTCCAGGATTTAATTTAATATATATTTGTAAGTATGTATGTGTATATATATGTATGTATGTATGTATATTTCCCTTCAGCTTTTGCTACTCCAGAATATAATCATTGATGTAGACCATAAGAATTAGAAGCAGAACCTACCTATAGATGTCTGATAGGGTGCTAAGCACCCACTCTACCCATGAAATGAATTGGGAATTGTGCCTGGCTAGCACCTTCCCTCTTGCACAAAGGAAACAAATAACACAAATGTGGTAAAATGTAATTTAGAATTTTAAAATGCAGGCATGGTTTTAATACTATAAAATGCTATCCATAAAACAAGCAATATTTCTTTAAACATAATGAATTATTTGATTTCTGACCTGACATGTTCCTTCAATTTCTAATTACTAGTGAGATCATTTGAAAACATGCCTGTGATCCCATTTTAGTTGCAGGCAATATCATTTGCGTATTTTTCCTCTGGATTGTCATGATTAACCATTGGTTGAGCATGGGTACTGTCATGAGATTTCTGATGTGTGTTGTTTCTAATGTGATGGGAATTACCTCTCTCATGACATCTCATCAACTCTGCTTCCTGTCCCAGTGGCAACTGGGAAATGGGAGAGGTGCACAGAATTAAAAATAATAGAGCAAAAGTTATTCGCACTCTTTTGAACCTCAACGCATATTTCTCTCTGCACTGTGACATTCTGTTGAGCTTGTCTTTTGCTCCGATAGATCTCATTGGGAACTGGTACATGTAATGAGTGTAGAGTATGAAGATCTATGCTGATGATTAGAATTTTGTCCAGAATACATTGAGTGCTTAATTTATTTCTTCAGGCAGGCTCTCTTGTTTGGATAATATTTAATATCTCAATGATCATTGTAGGTGACTCGGAATATGATGACTGCAGTTCTGAGCCTGCCTCCGGGAGACATTTACAATCTTTCAGTAACTGCTTGTACCGAGAGAGGCAGCAACACTTCCGCACCACAGACTGTAAAACTGGGTGAGAGTGTGTGTGTATTTGCCTGGTTAACTCTATATAGTTCCCCCTCTTGGGTAGCAGGGCAGATTTATTACCTTCCTCAGCTCAAATGTATAGGCATGTCTTGCTCTTTATAGTTAATAAGCACTATAATAACTCCCCTTGACTAGAATCTTGCATTGAAAGTTAGTCCCTTTCACTTCAGTGGGACTGCTCTCCAAAATGGTTCTACTCAAGGTGAGTAGGGGTGGCAAGATCTCACCCAAAGAGGCAGTAAGTAGAGCCTGTCAATAGCAGCATGGGAGAGCACTATTGTCTCATAATTGTGTCCTTGTGATTGGTCCAAACAGACTTTGGAATAAGAATCAAAGTTTTGCAGCTCACCTCTATTGGTCCAAACCAAAACCCTTCACAATTGTGAAATGTTTTTTCTGGATCTGAACTCTGCGGCTTGCACTGATTCCAAGTCTTCCCCCCTTACCCAAAAAAAGATAACAATGTTTTTTCACTTGAAGAATAGCCACGTTACAGCAATAGATTAATTCAAATGAAATCTTGCATTATTAATCTCTGTGTCTAATATATAAATCAAATCAATAAATAAACTATGTCTTGACTGGAGGGACTTCCCAAGACATTTCATTCTTCCACTATCCTCCTTTACTACTGGTGTCTTGAAGAGTAGGGGGAGGATAAAGCAAAGGAAGCTATCTCTCCATCTTCTAATATTGCTACTCTGCTGCTGCTCTGGAACTCTGAGTCCCAGAAATGCCTAGAATTGTAGCTTATGGAATTGGTCTAATTATTGGTGTTGGCACAAAGCCCGCCATGAAGGTGGGGGAGGTAGGGCTGGTAACTTGAGACTGGATTATCCCCTAGAGATCTATGCAAAATGGAGCTCTCTATGAACTGAAGTGTGAGGAGCAGCCATAGATGCTTCCCAAAGAGCCACTTTTAAAATCCTTCCTCTCAGCAAAGAGGATGGGAGCTGAGCTGGAGCAAACCCAGTGTTTACCATGGACCATGTGGTTCTCCTGAACGCTGCACGCGAGCTACTTAAAAATAGCTGGGAGAGAGAGTCCAGCTGTAAAATGTGGATCTGATTTTGTTCCATCTCCAATTAATCTAGACAGATGTCCTTTAGTGTTTGCACTCAAAGCAGTCTAAACCTCAGTGAGCATATGGGCATTGATTTATATGTTGAGGGTCCAATTCTTTGCTGCGTTGCGCTGTGGGTGGTCATTTACGCAAGTGTAAATGACCACATAAGACACTGCTAGCTCAAAAAGGCTATGTTTTTACACTCACTTTGCTATAAATGATCACACAAGGCAGGAGAGAGTTAGACCACCAGACTGAAGATCTTAGGCCACGTCTACACTAGACCTGGAAGGTCAGCTTAAGGTACACAACTCCAGCTACATAAAATACAGAGCTGGAGTCAGCTGAGCTTAAGTGCCTGTTGTCTTCCCTTACTCCCCGTGACTGCGAGGAGTACAAGCACCGGCCAGAGCTGCCATCAGCATTAGATTTATGGGTCTATGCTAGATGTGCTAAAATGAATGCCAGAAGGTTGATCTCCGGCGCGGGTCTCTGGGTGTGCTCTGCAGATCACTAATTCTCTGGTTTTGGGCACTCAGCGTTAGGTGATGGTTTTTCTAAAGCAGAATGAGAGCAGTTTCTGTGCTTTGAAAATCTATTCTGTGCAGTGATCACAGGCACTACCTGGGCACTGGGACCCCGTCCAATGAAACTTTTGAAACCTTACAGCTATTTGTGCTCCCACAAGCTTTGGAAAGCATGAAGCCAGATTCTCAGCTGGTATCTAAATAGATACATTTCCACTGAAATACATGGAGCTGCACCCATTTAAAACCAGTGGAGGATCTGATCTTTTAACTCTCTAGGCCTCATTGTGTTTTCAGTATCCCATCTAATAAATGAAGATAATATTCTCTGACCTCACAGAAGAGTTGTAAGAAATGATCTGTGAGCCCTCTGAGATCCCCAGGCAGAAGGTGCATAATTCTATCATACTCCTCTCTGCAGACTTCATGGTAAAGAAGACTTAACATGCATAAAAACAAGGGATCTGACTCTGAGCTTGCTTATACTGGCGCAAATGGAGAGTAACTCTTTTGAGATTAATGGAGTTACACCAGTGGCAGTCCTGCCAACTCTCTCAGTGGCTGATGATCTCCTGGGATTAGGATATTGCTTCACAATCCCAGCTCTAAACTTTGCAACACAAGAGAGCAAATAAAAGGAATGCAAATATACCAATTTTTCATTATTCCGGGGGGCCTGACTCATGATTTTTGAAAACTTGGGGTTGGTAATATTGCTTGTATAAAACTAGTCTGACTGAAAACAGCACCAGGCCCAGGGTGTTAAAAATTCTTGAGGAAAAGTGTATCAACATTTACAACTATGCTAAGAGAGGCTTCTAAACTGATACACTTTTTCTTTTAAAAGTTCCACCTTAAATCTGACATTGTCTCTGTTAGTTACAACCACTAGAGGTCAGGTTTTTATCATTTGTTGATGACTATTACCAAGACCACTTGTAAAATAAAGACAGAAGAAGAACATGACTGGAATCCTCTAGCTCAGTGTTTCCCAATTTTCTTTGGCCACAGAACCCTTTTAAACTCGAAAGAATTTTGCGGAACCCCTAATAACAGTCTTCTATGTGGAGCTGAAAAAGTAGACCACAAATAAAAGTAAGGATAAAAGAATAAACAAATGCTAAACAAGGTCATGAGATCAGCATTTAGTTTAATTGCACATGTTTAAAAACAAAAAGTCACATTTAATGTGTACAAAAAAATGTTAAATCATAAAATGTTATTATAATGGAACTTTCTCGCAGAACCCTTATTTTCACTTCGCTGAACCCCGGGGTTCCGCAGAACAACATTTGGGAAACACTGCTCTGGATCTAAACTTCTCTGTGCCCCAGAGCCTTTAAGCCTGGCAGGAGAGGGAAGGAACAGCCCATTCCCTCCGTGTACTGCTACTGCATCTTTCCCATCCTGCTTCATCCCTTCTCACCTCACCCATTTCCAGGGCAACTCTCACTCTGTTTCCTCCTGTGCAGCTCTGAGCTGCAAGGCAAGGAAAGCAGTCCCTCAGGTGACCTAGAGAGCCAGTTGTACAGATTTCTGAAAGCTATGCCAAGAGCTGAGGATGGTAGGTTGGGCGGCGGGGTTACCAAAATTCAGTAGCCAGTTTCCTCATCAGAACCAACTTCCCTATACTGCACCAGTAGCCCCTAGCAGTTAGCTTTCCACCCCACCAACCCTCTTACCACTACTGCTACCCAGGACCATTTTCCCCTCAGCAAGTGCAACTCCCAACCAACCAAAACACAAAGCCCTTCATTTCTCACCATGAAGACAACTCACAATCCTTTGCAGCTGCAAGGGAGTGTGGTATAAAGGGGACTATAAGAGTTTTTTGGGATGGAGCCATGACAAAAAAGTTCAAGGAGGATTGTTGCTTTCTGAAATCAAGTGGAGAAAGCAAGCATCTTCACCCATCTAAAACGCACCCAAATCCAGTGACTCTGAATGTCCTACACAAAATGATGCATTCAAGATTTTTAGTTCTAATTGACCCGCACACCACTTTTTACCTAAAAATTGGGCTGCCTTTTTTTCTTCTTCCAAGAACTTATGCAAATGTATCTATTAATAGAACATGCTGACATTCCCCAAAACACTTCTTGAATGGGGAAGAGACAAAATGATCCAGCAAGCCAACCAGAGAACTGTTAAATAGAGAATCAAAACCAAGATGCATAGCCATCTTCCTGTTTTGCATTAGTTGCTTATTTCTGTGTCAATGCCTGTGGTGTTCACACAGATCATCTCTGAAGGAAATGAAAAAATTCAAGCAAGTTGTTATCCATTACACTAATCCTGTTTGCTGCTTTCCCCTGTTGATTTTTTCAAAAAAACAAACAAACAAAAGGAAAGCTTGGTAAGAGGAAATTCTCTCTCTCATCCAGAACCAGCTCCTCCAAAATCACTGTTTGCTGTGAATAAGACCCAGACTTCGGTGACTCTGCTGTGGGTGGAAGAAGGTGTGGCTGATTTCTTTGAAGTCTTCTGCCAGCAGGCTGGCTCTGGCCAGGAAACAAAGTTGCAGGTTTGTGGTGGCCTCTTTCTCTACCTTACCTCATTTGTACCCTGATATTGCCAATGTGTCCTTAGGGTCTTAGGGTCTGGTTGTCTACTGCATTTTAAGGTGTGAAGCCACTTACTCTGTGCAAAACAGGTGTAAAACAATATAAAATTGGAATATGGTAGCATCTGAGATCCAGATCATACCCAGTCACAGAAGGTGTGAGGAAATGAAAAATAAAGCCCTTATTTTTTCTACCTGAGATTTTATCTTTAAATACTGAAATTTCTTGAAATATTTAAATCCTCCTTCTGTCTTGCTAACCACACGCATGAAATTAAGGTTTTTAAATAGCTGGCCAGGTTTCCTGTGCGTTGGAGAGCAAGCTGAGAACAGTGTTCAAATGGCTAACGGGGACAAAGCCATTTGAAACTAGGGGGAGGGAGCTGGGATGAAAGGGTCGGGATGAAAAGTAAGAAAAAAATAACAACATAGCTAGCTGAGAGAGGTTTTTAGCCATGCATGCAGTGCACCATTTTCTGTCCCCGTGTTCTGTTCTATTTATCCATTCTTCAGGCCTGCTACACTGTACTTTGAGCTGAGTAGGCTCCTTCCTTGAGCAGTATGAATTTCTTGAAAAAGCTGGCTGTTCCCCATCTGTTTTCCTCATGGGCCTTTTCCACCAACACACCCCTACTCAGCTCCATAAATATGCCCCCATTTCTCTCTACAAATATGGCCTTCATAACAATCATTTGAGCATCTCATCTTAACTCAGAGGGAAATAGAGATCAAGGCAGCATGAGTGCATGGTGACAGATCCTACCCACAAGGCCAGTAACCCTGTCAACATGCTGTGTGCCCAGCAACAACACTGACTTAATCAGGAGCCACACAGAGCCTAAATATGGACACCAAGCCTAACTTCAGCCACTCATATAAGACAAACAAAGTTTTGGCCTATGTCAGTGAAGTAGGACTGAGTCAGTCCAGGTTTGCCTTGCAGCTATTAAAGTAGTAAGAGTAGCTCCATCTTTGGTGAGTCTCTCCACAGGGGTGCCAGTTGTAGTCATGGAGAAGCAGATACATAGGTAAGGGAAGACTCTTCCTTCCCAAACAGCCTGACGTGGCACTACCCACAGTCTACCCCCCAGTACTCCTCCTGCCTGCTTTCCTTTCTGCCCTAGAGGCTGGGGCAGGCAGGCTGTGGAAATGGTTACCAATCGTCAGTCTCCTGGCATCAGCGTTAATTTCCAAGTGACTCTTGAAAGTAATCCTGCAGATTTTAATAGGACATTTTGAGAAAATGACATTACATCACATTGGGGGAAAAAATCTCCCTGAGTAGCTTCAGTCAGAGATGGCCACCCTTCCTGTGGGTACAGCGTGCACAAGACCCCCTGGCTGGGGCTGTGCCACATCGCGTATCCACCTGGCGCTGGGACTGCTTTGCCCACCCAGTGCTCCAGCTACATTGCCCACCCAATTCTGGATCTGGTGGGCACTCTGGCTGTTCCCTCTGCCCATCCCCCCCAATGCTGTGGCTACATTTGGGTACAGGGCAGCAGCCATGGGTGTGCTCTGGACTCGGGTGGGTTGGAGGGCTGATGGGATGAGGCCTTGGGTGGGGGGGGGCAGCCTCCCCCAAAGACACATTCACCCACCAGCCACAGTTGTAGTGCTGGTTTGTTGACAACAGTATCCAGCACTGTGAAGTGTACTAAAAAGATCATCCCATTTCTCATTAAATTCATTAATTTTAATGTTTGTCTAGCAAAGTTCCTTTCCCAACCCATCTTCAAGTCCCAAGCCAAAAAGTGGAAGACTCATTTATATTTTTAGTACCCAAGAGAGGCCTTTTTTTGAGAAGCTGGGAAAACCATTGCTGTTACGGCTGGTTCAAAATTTTCTGTCTAGGTTTTGGGGGTTTTTTCAATGAAAAATTAGGTTTTGGATGAAATGAACATTATCATAGGAAATGCTTTCCAGGAAGTAAAATTGATTTTTTTTTTAATCTGAAAACCAAAAATTCTTTAGATTCAGGGCTTTCAGTTTTTCAACAAATAGTTGATTTTTTGGGGGGATAAAAAATGTTCATGAAAATATTTCTTCATTTTTATCAAAATTCTCTAGGTGAGGCGTGGCAGCAAATCCCCCCCCCCAAACATTTTCCAGCTAGCGTCTATTACAATAGTGCAGGACATTCAGGACAAGTGCCTGATAAGCTGCTATCTCGGTATGGAGTTTAATACCATGGTCATTCCATAGGCGTTTGGTCAATTTTCCAAAGGCAGCGCTGGTTTTGGCTAGTCGAGCAGATACATCATGATCCACATTTATGCTAGAGGACAGTACACTTCAGAGGCAGCAGAACTTGTACCAGCAGCAGTGATCACTGGAGTACTGGGCTCTTTCCAGACAGGCTGCTGTATGGCTCGGAGTCATGGACAATATATTGTCGCCATGTTTTGAAGCTCGATCAGTTCCATATGCATTGTCTGAGGAAGATTGCCCACTTGAATTGGTGGGACAAAATTCCTAATACGGAGGTTCTTAAGCTGTGTGGTGTCACATGGGCATGGTTGCAATGCTTATGAACAGTTTCACTGGGTTGGTCATGTTATGAGGATGGATGATACACAGATACCAGAGATGGTCTTCTATGGCCAGTTTGCTAGTGGAAAGCGTTCTATCGGTGGTCAGTATAAGCGCTATAAACACATCTTAAAGGCCAATATGAAGTTATGCGGCATATCTCCCAATGATCTGGAAACTCTAGTTCAGGACAGATTGTCCTGGCACCAAACCATTGTATAGACTCTTAATTGCTTTGAGAGACAGTGTATCCAGGCATTGCAGGAAAAGCACAGGATCCAAAAAGAACATACAGCGCCTGCAGTTGGCGGGTTTTTTTATGTGACATCTGTAATCGGCTCTACTGATCAAGGATTGGTTTAGTCGCTCACCAACGGTGTCATAGAAGATGAGATCTGTCGATCGACGGCTCAGTCCAAGACAAGACAAGAAGATTACCATACTATAGTTGCTTCATCTTCTTCAGGTAGATGAGCCAAATTCAACTGTTATTCTGGTGGCATCCTGTATGCAGCAGTGTAACGGACTTCAGAATTGTAGTTGAACAGAAACCTTTGCAAAGCTAAAAGGAGCTTATAAATGACCACAAACCTGCACAGAACCCCCACTCTCTGTGTTTGTGGCCATCATAGTTTGCTACCTAGTGTTTCATCAGCTGTGTGTTTATTGGTCCAAGGCTGTTGGATCACAAATGCACTCTTAGTTCCCTCTCTAAATTACTAGCTGGAACATCCTGTTTATTTTGCCCTTTTGTCATGTCAATAAACATCTTCTGGTTTTAGCTGAATTGGTAGAAAAAAAGGTTATGAATGAGAACATATGTTCTATGTACATAAACACATTTATTTTATTGACTTTCTGTCATCCTAGCAACATTTATAAAACATCTTATACGCCATTCATCAAACCCAGAAACAGCCCTGTAGAGTTTATAGAGAGGCTAGACTAGAAGAAGCATAGGCTCAGGAATAGCTATAGGAATAAGTGCTTATTATCCCTGGGGCTTTACTATGTGCTTCCACTTCGGAAAAGTCACCTGGGGGCAAAAAGCAAATAAACTTGAATTACCTTCTACCAGGGAAGGAAGTTACTCCAGAGAAAGGATGAGGCGCTTTTGCAAGATGGTATGTGGGGCTACTGCTACTTAACTGCTCTGTGGATAAATGTGACTTTAGCTTGCTAGAGTTGTCAGTCTGGCTTAGGCCCAAGACCACCTCATCAGTATCTTCCTGGTACTAGCTAAGGTTGCAGGAGAAGGAGGGTTGACAGGTAAGTTTTCAGGCCGTGGGGTCATTTTCCAGTTCCTTGTTTGCGCATGCATTTGGGCACAGATCCTGTGTGTGGTTTCCACTGACTCCCTGGTCCAGTTGGAAGAGTGGGTGCTGTCTGAGGTTCTCTGCTCGATTTGCCCCTCTGGGTCCCTCATTTTGACCCTGACACCTGCACCTCCATCTGTTTTTTAAAAAAAACTGCCATTCATTATCAGTTAAATTCTGGGTTCTTTGGTCCTTCCTTGAGGAACAAATCTTTTCATTGATTTGGTGGGTCCTGCCCACCATCCAGGATTTGAATAGGTGGATTTCTTTTGCCAGATCTCAAGTCACTTATAAAACAAGGGTGAAATGAGAGAGACAAACTACCGTGTGCTTTTTCTGTATCTTTAGGAACCTGTTGCTGTTTCTTCACATGTAGTGACTATCTCCAGCCTACTGCCTGCCACTTCCTACAACTGCAGCGTGACTACCTTCAGCCACAGCAGCCCTAGCGTCCCCGCCTTCATAGCTGTCTCTACCATGGGTAAGCAGGCCTTTGCCAGTTCTACCTCTCTGCACAGTGAGCATGTTTGCCTCTCTTTTCCTTCTAACGCAGCTTGTCAGGTGTTACCGATACCCGAGTTATTTCACTGAAATGCAGCGCTGTTTAAAAGTATTGATGTCACTTCTCATCGCCACTAGGGGGTGCCTTTTTAAAATCGGTAGGGAAACCCCACTTTCTGTGTGTGTTTTTATGAGAATTGTAATTCAGTTTAGATTGGGCTTTATAATTCCCCCTGCTTCCAGTTTGAAGGAAGACTCTGGGACACTGCCCTGATGCTATCCGTAGAGGAAATGATCGTAGCCACATCCAGGAAAAATAAGGGTGAAGTCTCATTTTCGAAGCTAGGGCTTTTCCTCTCTGACAATTAGAAAAGTCTCTTTTCACCTACAGGGAGGTGGTAATCCAGGAATTGAACTGGGTGAGAAGGGGAGGGCGACTGAATTACCTGGAGAGGTCAGAAACTAAAAGGGTATCTCCTGGCAGAGCCACACCCCTCTCCCACCCTTATGGGTTCTGAGCTCAGATTTGCCGAGCTGGAAGAATTCATCACTGATCCAGCATTTCCACTTCCTTACCTCTGTGGGCCTCCCATCCAGCAAAATCAGGTTCTGCTCTGCTTAGCTGATGAGATCAGACCGTATGCTTTAGTCATTGATCCTATCTTTCAAGTATTGTTATCACCTAAATGTCAGAAGTTCAGTGTCTAGTTCTTAACTTAACCCAACCCCTGATTCTGTTCTAAGGACTGCTTCTGCAGGCACTCTTAGGCTACGTCTAGACTACAAGCCTCTTTCGAAAGAGAGCGTCTAGACTACAAGCAGATTTTTTTGAAAAAGTGAGCCGCTTTTTCGAAAGAGAGTCTAGATGCTCTCTTTCGAAAAAGCACAGTTTGCATTCAATAGCGCCTTTTTTCGAAAGAGTACTTTCGAAAAAAGGCATTATTCCTTGTAAAATGAGGTTTACCGTGATCGAAAAAACTGCCGCTTTCTTTCAATTTACTTTCGAAAGAACGCGGCTGCAGTCTAGACGCAGGTGAAGTTTTTTTGAAAAAAGGCTACTTTTTTTCAAAAAAAACCCCTGTAGTCTAGACACACCCTTACAGTGGATGGTTAATTTCACCAGGCAAAAATACTTTTTTTGCTTTGGTGCTATGACCATGCAAATAACAATATTGTCATGCAGAACTAGAAATAAATTTTAAAACAATGCAAATATACCTACATAAGAATGTTCCTGGACTTCAGTTGAATTACCCCCAATCGAGAATTTGTACCTTTATTTCAGACTCCGGTTAGAGATGGTATTAACTATGGCTGGTAGACAATGCCACAGATGCTGAAGTGCATTCTGGGAGATTTAGATAAATAAGATACAGATTTGATGTACACTTACTCTTTCCTCCTTCCCAACCTCTTTTTTTCCCCCCTCTTTTGCATTAACATTCATAAAACCTTCCTGCACAGAAGCTTGTGCAACCATGTCACAACCACATTATTTTCCCTATTGAATTGTAAGGGGTCAGTTACCCTAAACCTGCCTTAATCTCCCCTGATAAGATTTCTCACTCTCAAGATTGACTGAAAATAGCGTAAATATTACCGGGGAGGAGGGGGCGGGAAGAGAAGAGCCATGTATTCTGAAATAAATAACACAGAGCCCTTGTTTGTGTGCAGTTACTGAGATGAATCCCAATGTAGTGGTGATCTCTGTGTTAGCCATCCTGAGCATTCTCCTGATTGGACTGCTGCTTGTGACTCTTGTTGTACTCAGGCGGAAACATCTGCAAATGGCCAGGTAGGTCCAGGCTTAGTCTAAGCCCAAGAAGCTTTAAAATAATGGGTAAAATATACACTTGGGGTTTGCTTGTGTGGCATGTGGTGCCCTCTGTGCTCACTTGATGTTTGAGATACCTGTCAACAGATTCCCTGTTCCCTGCTGTTTCTAAGGAGTACAACTACTTTTTGCTTTGTCCCATAGCTGTTCTTCTTCTTGGGTGGAGTTATTAGCCTTAGTGTCTGCCTAGAGCTGGGAGGTGTGGTTGATAAATTGAAAATTCAAGCCATTTATTAAAGGCTGAATATCTAAGCAGCCATCTTCTCTTGGGTCATTTGATAGCTCACATTTACTGAATTTTAAACAAAAAATGAGATGGTCTTAAGGCAGTTAAAGATGAATGAATTGTAGAATTCTTAAGACCATTCAGGTGATTTTGCAAAATCATTTAAACTGCTGGGAACATAAAATTTGCCATTCCAGATCACTGGTCCACCTAGTCCATTTTCTCTGTGCTCAGAATGTGTTCCCTCAGAGAGAAATAGGCACCTTTCCCCTCCAAGTACTGTTCTTTATAAATGATGCATTTCCTCTATATGCCTGCAGCAGTCATCCTACACACTGAAGAATAAGATTTGATTTCCTTTACCTAGTGCCACAGCTCACAGTTCACCTCTCTTGTCTGAATTCTATGCTGGACTAGCTAGCTAACTCAGTGGCTAATCCCCCAGACCCTCTGTATGTACATCTGTGAGTAGAGGGTTTGCAGGTCTGAGCCTCGAGTCTCCATTCTCTTACAAACCAAAACAATAAGGGGTGTGTGAAATAATACATGTAATCTGAATTTTCCTTTCTAGGTCAGAAAACAATGTATTGTCACATCAGCAGGTCACTGTATAGAACTTGCTAACTTGTTAAACAAGAGTTGTTGCATTTCACATATCAAATCCCTGTCATACACTCTGTGCAAATGAATTAACCCTATCACATAGATTTTCTAGGACCCCTTTCAATGTATTCTATGTGGTTTCTTCCTTTTGGAGGTAGCTGGTTCTGTGTTAACAATCATGCATGCAGCCTAGGGCTTTTTCTTTCTTTCTTTTCTCTACTGCAAGAGGAAAATTAAAAAAAACAAAGCCTATCCACCTGCATCTAATCATCCTTTGAAGCAAAAATACTCAGCATTCAGTTTGTCATTTGATGTTGACAAGGTCGGTCTTGTGGTTAAAGCGCTGGAATAAGACTCTGGCTTTGCCACACATTTCCCATGGGGTATTAAGCAAGTTGGTTAAACAGTTTGCTGTTGGTGAAATGGGAATAATGCTTCCCTGCCTCCACGGGATGATGTAAGATCAAATGCAACAAACTCCTGATTCTCTGAATAGCATGGGGGACACAGAGTGCATTCAGAAGACAGGAGCCATTCAGCAGCAGGGTGGGCTCCTCTACACCTGGGGTCTTGTCCTCTCTGCAGTCTCTGCTCTGATCATTCTCTTCAGTGATAGTGGGGCTGCAGATGGCTCCCTGCTCTGCCGCAGGAGCCATTCCACAGCAGGGTGGTCTCCACAGTGGCCAGTGATTCAGTTGCCACCCTTGGTCTTTGCTGGGGTTCTGTGCTCTGTTATCGAAATCTCCAAGTTATTCCTGATCCCTTCCTTGTTCCCTTGCATGGGATGCATGCTGCAGGGGGCATGTGTCTCATGCTGGGGTAGAGGGGAACAAGAAAGGTGTTTGGATAATGCAGAGGCCCAGACAATAGGAGTGTGGATAGATGGAAGTATACTGTATTTGGCAGGTGCTCTGAAACTATGGAGATTGGTGCCATGTACGTCTCTAGATAGGAGTCCATATTGACCATTTTCTCTTCTGAGTATTCTGTCTCAAGAATCTGATGAAGCATGATCTCAGGAGATGGGGAGCACCCCCCTCTCCCCCTCCACACACACACTCCTAAAAGATCACATCCAAACATGGATTATGATGGTGCAGATTCACTGACTTCAGTTGAGCTGCATCCAGCAAGTCCAGCACTTAGGTTCAGTGGGAGGCCTGGATACAAACTATCTCCTAGAATCAGGCTTTTAGTGATCTGCATTAGGTTGACACCATTGACAAAACCAACTAGGATTATGTCTGTCCCACAATAATAATAATAATAATAATAATAATAGGGTGGGGGAGGGATAGCTCAGTGGTTTGAGCATTGGCTGCTAAACCCAGGTTTGTGAGTTCAATCCTTGAGGAGGCCATTTAGGGGTGTGGGGCAAAATCTGTCAGAGATGGTACTTGGTCCTGCTGTGAAGGCAGGGGACTGGACTCAATGACCTTTCAAGGTCCCTTCCAGTTCTACAAGATAGGTATCTCCATTCATTTTTTAATTTTTAATTTTTTTTTTAAATAATAACCTTGAACTCAATGGTCTTCCTGAAACAGGGAGTGTGGGGCTGGAACCTTTGTCAATTTTGCTTCGTTGGAGAGAGATGGAAAACTGCCATATAACTGGTGAGTTTTTTGCAATAGAACTGTTTACCTCAATGCTTCGTCTCCCCCCGATCCTCTTCTCACTACCCTCTCCTGGGGCTAGTCTGACTTTTATGTTCTTACTTTTTGATGTATGATTGGTAGCACAATTTAACCTAAAGCAACTGTAGCTGATTTTGTTTTTATTTTTTATTTTATTTGACCAAGTAATGACCAAGAACCATGTGTTTTGTCGGAAACTATTTTTAGTGGGAAATGAGGCTATAAAACACATGGCAACTGGCTATGTAGATATTTTTTTTCTTTCCTTACATACATTCTATGTTTCCTAAAGTAACAAAGGAGTAAAAGGCTAATCTACAAACCCATTAGCAGCTTTATGGAGACATATGAATGTCCAGCAGTGAGGCTGCTCTTTATAGACCATCAGCTAACAACTCTGTTCAAAGAAATACAAGCCCCAGTGCCATTAGTTATTTTCCCTTTGTATTTGGAACAAGGCCAAGCTAGCTCAAATAGCTCTTTCAACTTTGTGCTCAGTGGTGCTGGGGTCTTCCAAAGCAAAACACACCCAGTCAAGTCTGGAAAACCATCTGCAGAAACAGCAGGCATTGATTAGTTACTCAGCTTTATCAATAGCTTCATCAGCCGCTGAGAGGTGTTAGAGCAAATAAATCCAACCTATTAGCTTCCATTAAGGCAAAATTGGCCCTAGTGCTTTCTCTATTGGTTCTTAATGTTGTGATTCTTATTTATGTTCCTGATAGTTTGGTGGTGCTGCTAACTGACTTGTTTAATGTTTTAGGGAAGTTGTCGTCAGCGACTCAAAAAACCCCAAACATGGGTAGCTTCCAAAAGTTGCCCAAATCCATAGGGAAAAGAAACTAAATTCTCCAGTTTTACCCTTGGGGTTCAGTTTTGTTGAATGTGAAGGTTGCAGTGCAGAACTGGTGGACTTGAAACTGTTTCTATGATCTCACAGGGAGTAGGCCACCTGTAAGAATGGGATTAAATGGACTGATACTGCCCAAAACAGCCCTTTTGCTAATAAGCACACAAATTGCACTAACAATCCCAACAAGAACTGTCAATTCCTAACAGTGCTGCTAATTAACTACATATTAAACAAGCTTCACTTGCTTGGTCTAGCTTTAACAGCAGCCAGCCAGAGTATAGGCTAATCTCCTCCGTCTCTCATTCTTGGAGTATGTTAATTACAGCCATGGCAGAAAATTAAAAACTTTTGTACATGAAAAATCCACACTGGAATCAAATGACTAACTAGCAGACATTACAGAAAGGGCTTGGTGAGGGGGGGAATTATTGCTAGGTTTGCGTGAAGAAATGTGATCCTTCCTATTGCTTGAGTTATCATCTGTATGCATTCTCAGAGATTTAATATTTGACCAGTTTAAGGCAGTGCAGCCAAATCTTGTGGTCCCCATTTCTATGGGAGTTTTGCCTGAAGTGTTCACTGTAGATACAGATAGGAATTTCAATCATATTAGCTTGTGATTTAATGGATACTTTTCCTGTTTGATATCAGAGGATGAAAGGAAACATAGGAACAGTTCTGTCTGCCTCTGTGGGCAGATGAGATGAAGGCCTGGGAAATGCGGAAGGAAAGAGGGTTGCCTTGGCAACATCATTTACTGCTACTCCCAGGCCCAGTGGAAGGCCCTTTGTAGAAAGAATGACTTGCTGGAGAAAGGGACCTGCTTTATGCCCACATCAGCCCTGCCAGGATTCCTTTCACCTATTAAGAACCTGGTCTTTCACACACACAGGCACATGCCTTCAAGCATGTAAGTAGTCTTGATGATGTCAGTGGTATTGCTCGTGTGCTTATGTAACCGCCACCAGCCGGATTTGAACCTGGGACCTCATTATAGGAGCCTCTATTCTTTGAGCTAAAAGCCAGCTGGCTCTCAGCCCATGCTGTAGAGGTCTTTTGTTCTTATCTGTTGCTGTGGTCTAGGTGCCACTGCATGGGACAGTGAACCACGCTATGGCTCTTGTGACAGAAGGATAAATGCTGATTATTTTCAGGAATAAGGGCATTGCGCAAGAGGGTTTTTCTTGCGCAAGAAGGGGCAGTGTAGACGCTCCTTCTGGCGCAAGAGCCTCTTCTGCAAAAATGGCGGCTCACTAGGTATGCAAATGAGACTCGGCGATATTCCACGCTTAGCCTCATTTGCATGCTTGTGGCACAACAATCCGCCAGTGTAGACCATAGCCTAGGTGTGTGGGTTGCACTTAGGGTTACACTGTCATGTGCTTCAGTATTTACGGTATTGGTGCCTAAACCAGTGTTGACGTTAGTGCTCTCCTGTTCCATGCTGCATACCCATCTGGAGGACGGGTTGTATAGGCAGCATCTCCACAAGAGTCCTGGGCTTCATGTTTCCCTGGCCCCCGAGGCAGACTTGTATCTGACAGAACCCCAAAATCTGTGTTTAAAAAAAAAAAAAAAAAGATCTTGGGCCCAACAAACTCCACAGCATCTTTTTCTCACAGCAGCACCAACAATAAAAAAGAGATTTCCTGGAGTTTCCACTTCCCTGTGTGGGGTTTTCCTTTGGAGACTGAATGATTTGGTTTAGGTTTAGTTACAGCAGACACAGTTTGATTTTTTACTCGCACTCTCTCAGGGTACGGCTAGACTACATGTTTTTGTCGGAAAAAGGTACGCAAAATGCGCTCTGCATTTTGTGTACCTTTTCCCAATTCTTTTCTCGGAAGAGGCTTTTCCGACATTTGGCCCATCTAGACTTGGCCAAATGTCAGAAAAAAGCCCTCTTTCGAAAGCCCCCTTCTTCCTCGTAGAATGAGGAACACGGGGCTTCTGAAAGAGCATATTTGGTCTTCTGGAAAAAAAAAAAAGCGGAAGAGCAAATGCATTCCCTGGACGCGGCGGAGTTTTTTTAGGATCCAGAAACAAACCTGCTGTCTAGCCGTACCCTCACACACACTCACACCATTGGTGTTGCCAATTTCATGTTAGCCAATACCACTGACAAGAGAAGTGTCCATTCTTTGTTCCTCTTTTAGATTAGTCATGCATAAGTCGGAAGTATTCTTGTTGGGAATTGCCAGACATTCATGTTAAGCCAAATCACAAAATTCTTACTCTGTTAAAACTCCCATTGATTGAATACAGAGTACAGAATCTACCCCTTTCATTAAGAGTTGAAGGTTGTAAAGTGCTTTGACACAGGACTAAATTCTACTGAGTGCTGCAAGGCCAGTATAACTTCTCTATCTTAATTAATTTTCTTTGGATTGACACCTGTGGAAGCCTGTCGGAGTGGGGAGGCAAAGGGGACAACTACCCCAGGGCCTGGCGATTTGAAAGGGCCTGTGGCTCCTGGTTGTTGCTGCTACTACTGCAGCAGCAGCTGGAGCCCCAGGCCCTTTAAATCAGTGCTAGAGCACCACATCTCTGGGGGCTGACTTGGGGGAGGGTAGGTGGTGAGGCGCTGAGGGCTGGCTGCTGCGGCACTGCCCCTTCTGCCTGAGGCCCTGCACCTTCCGAGAGGGTGGAGCCAGGACCCCACCACCATCTGGCCCAGGGACCCGGCAGTTCTGTTCCCCTCCCCCACCCCCTTGCACCTGTGTAACTCAGAGCGCAATTTGGTCCGTAACAGATAACTGTAAATGTTACTGTTTATTTTGTATCTAAAACTTGTATTTAATTGTAGTGAAATTTAGCTTAAATAATTTCCTACAGAAACAACGGAAATAAACCAAGTTTAGCAAAAGAATAAACAAATATTTGCTGGAAACCTTAGGGAATAATGCATACTGGCTATTTACGGCTTGATATTGCCTGTTAGCGGTATTGCCTTTCCACAGGTTTCATAGTCATTTGCAGAAATCTGGCTCAGCAGACTAATAAGGTATATGAACCTGATCCTTTGACATTCTTACGCATGTCCGCCTGACACCAGTGGGACAACTTACCAAAACAAGTCCTGCAAATTCATGATGTAAAAGAATTATACTAAACTGAAAATAAAACACATACCCTGAATACCAGAAACTAAAGCAGTATAAATGATATGGTTGCGAGCGGGATTTTAAAAGCACCTTGCTGACTTTAGGCACATCCATTAGCATTGCTTTAAAATATTGGTCTTAAATCTTCACCACATTGCACTCAGTGTGGTTATTTGCACAACTGTAAAATGATCCCCATCTGGTTGTGTACAATTTTAAACTCCCCTTTGAACACATGTAAATTATTACACAGGGTGCATGCTCATACAGTACCAGTGCCATGGAATCTAATAATTTTCATGTTTAATAGAGTAACAGGATTTTTTATCCTATTACCTAGCCTCTACTATGCAATTGACTGGTCTTCTGAGTTTAGTTTGTCTTACTAACTCTCCTCACTTTTTTTTCATGTTTATGTATGTTATCTATTAATGCTCACAGGCGTAGAAGTGTATTTGCTTTCCTAACTCTGCTACCCTCATGCCTCTGGACTGATTATCTTTTGGCATTTTATATTAATCCTTGGTAAGTGATTTTACTTGTTTTCCCCTATGCAATAGCTAAACCATATTAATTTCCTAATACATGAAAAATGTGTCCTTTTGTTTTGAAAGGCTGGAAGTTCTTGAAGTTACAATAACTTTCATGTGCTATAATGTGGAATGGAGACTGTGTGTGTATCAAAATTCATGCTACCTGCTTCTACCACTTTTTTCTTGTTTATGCTCCTATTCATTTTGTTGCAGGAAATCTTGTAGTGGTCACTCTCACACACTTCATTATTGTCCCTATGCAACTTTTCTCACTTTATTACAAACCCACTTGCTGATCGCCTGATGTTGATTTCTGCTGCTGTCTCCTCTTACTAATTGCTTGGTGTTAGCCCATCTGTGTAAATCCTGAACAAACCATTTGTTTTTAAAGGCGCTGTCTTTGTCTGGGTACACCAAAAGAAGGGACAGAAGATGCTTGATATGGGTTTTAATCAGGCCACAACTTTATTATGCAGGTATCTGGGACTGTCCAGCAGATAAAATGTACATTGCAGGTCAATCAGTGTTACTATAAATCATTACTCAGGGCTCCACCTTCCCCCCTTGATTTCCATCCAGGACCCCCAGTCAACCAATGGTTTGGACCTTACCATACATCACCCTTATTAGGAGAGTTAAGGGGGGCAGTGAAAACGGGAATGAGGGGAAGTTGACTCCTAATCAGAGGAGTTCCAAAGCCCCCTCCCGCATTCTGTTCCTTTATCCAGTACCTCCTTTTAAGTCCTTTACCCAGCCATTTATCTGGTTCTTGGATGCCTTCCCTGTGGCGTACCTGCACTGAACATCCGCCCAACCTTATGAAATAAGTCATGACATATGGCCAACCACCTTTTCTTCTTATCCAAAAAGGCTCTCCCTGGCCCTTGCTGTGGGGAAGGTGAAAAAAATCTCACTCCACCAAAGCCAATCCGGTGGTGTGGGAAAAAAATCCTTCCCAGCCCCCTTAAAAAGGAGGGACTAGCATGCTGCCCACAGCAGGTCCTAACCCAACCTTATATTTGCCTTCACTAGAGGAGGGAGATGGGTGCTGCCTTTGCCTGCTGTGTGTAACTGAGACTTCCCCCATCAAGTACATATACCTTTTGGACCTCACATTCTTGAGGCAGTGAGTCAGTGCTGCAAACTGCCTGATGTTCACCTCTTTGCAGCAGTCTCTGACCTCATTCCTGCCTTGTCCCCTCCCCTCAGCCATGAAACAGAGCTCTCCTTCTCTGGTAAGCCCAGACAATCCTTCCTTACTTGTAGGGCAGTCATATTCCACCAAAATCAACAGGAGTTTTGCTAGCAGGAGCAAAAACTGGCCCAGAATTTGTACAGTGAATGCTTTGAGCTAGCTCTCCCCAACCACAATAAATGGGTCATACTTTCTCTTAAGGTTCCATTTATAAATGATTAATAAATCATTGGTGGTTTTGATAAATGGCAAATCAATGTATTTTGATCCAACAGCCTTTTTACAACCCTGTCTTATAATCCGCTCCTACACCTTTAACTGCTGTATTTATAAACAGCCATAACATGGACACCCTCCTCTTCCCCCTCCCCCTCTCCCCATGTCTGTAGCTTGCCTATAACATACTAAGATTTCACCAAGACATTTTTACTTACTGGGTAGGAGTTTGTGCCCCTGTGCCCCTCCAAGTCTAAAATCAAAGTGATGCCTCTGCTCTTTGGTAAAATTAAGAGAATGGCTCTCTCTATCTTGTTGTTGCTGTTGAAATCTTTTGCCATAATAGTAGCCATTTTTGTGTGGAATGTCAGCGCCCAGTTAAGTTAGTCAAAAGAATATATTGTGCAAGAACTGTAGAAACAAATTATCGTCTCTGGTTGTGTTGCCTATTTAAGAGCAATCACCTAATTTGGAATTGGATCTAGATACAGCAAACTTTTTGATTCCTAGAGAGAGAGTCCAGTTAAGTTCAGGAGTTTTGCCTTTAGTTTCTATAAGAGCAGGATCAAACCCTCCAAAAATCACACAGGGCCTGGAACTCCATTGACCTGCCCCTCGTGTCGGGGTGCAGAAACAGTTTGCATAATGGGTGTACTGAGAGCCATGGAAACAAACTGTAAACCTTGTATATAATGGAAACCACTTTATGCTGGGGATGTGGCAGCACCCCTAGTTCCAGCATCTATGCTTTGTGTTGTCATTTACACCAGTCCAAAGTGGGTGTAACAAGCTATTGAATCAGGATGGTAGTATTCTTCACCCATGCTCTACTGAGTCAGTGACCATGCAAAATGCAGCACAGTGGAGAATCAGGCCTTCAGAGTGTTAGGCTACTACAAAAATCTATGTGAAATCTATAATGTAAATGGACTACCAACGTGAAATTAATTATGTTGTTTCAAGCATCCTTGTTTTACGTGAAGTTTGGTTATATTTGTGAACACTCAGCGGGCCAGTGCAATGCAAAGTAACAATGGGCACTTGAGATTCTGAAAGCTTAATACATATTTTCTGTTTGTCTCATGAGGTACAGATCTGTTTTATGTACCTATTGAAGTGTTGCTTGGAGGAGGTTTCTTAGAAGCACTCACATCACAGGCAGCACTTCATGCTTTTTCTTTTTTCATTAATCCTCTATGCTGAGCTTTCAGTTTTACCCTCGTCACAAGGGATAACAAAAGTTGTATTTGGGGTCACCTGAATTAATTCATTTTAAGACATTTCTGGCAAAACTACCAATAAGGTATAAAATAAATGTTTCAAGGGTATGGGTGTAGTCTAGGTCCACATATGTCTGTGTCTAAATCGCAAATAGTTCATGTTCAATTGTACTACAATATAGTCCATTATCTTAGTAAGCAATTGTTCCACACTAGTATAGAAATGTTAGTAGCATAGACCAGGGCAAGATGCACCTCAGGGGATGGATCCAGCTCGCCTAACACTTTGATCTGGTCCATGGACTGCATCTGGCCGCTTTCTATTCATATCCTGCTGCCCATGCCACCAAATTTCCAGGCAGTGGTTCAGGCAGCAGGATCCTATTTCAGTGGCTCCTGGCTCACGCTTGCAGTGCCACCGCACCAGGGTCTGGCATTGTGAGCCCTTTAAATAGCCACAGTAACCCCAGGCAGCTGCCAGGATACATGGTAGTGGCAGGGCTGGGATCCACAAGCCCTTTGCTATGTCTTTAATTCAAAACCTTTGGCCCCAGACAACTGTGGCAGGAGGCTACTCCCCAGCCCTGCTCCCCTCCACTCCAGGCCCTGCCCCTTCCAGGGGTGGAGCTGGCCCATGACCATGTACCAAAATTCATTAAGTGGTCCCCCTGTGAAAATTATTGCCCACCTTTGGCATAGACACACCATCTACAGTGCTATATATTTGAGAGAGTTTGTGTGTGTCTGTCTGCTCAAGAACTCTTCCTAAATGGTAAGAACTAGGACCACCAAATTCAGTATACAGCTTTCTTTCATCATAACTTAAACAAAGGTAAAGTCTTGTTGTGCCAGGAAAATGGGAGGTGCCTGGAATGGGATTGCCTCTCATAAATCCATACAGAAAAGAGACAGAATCACCAGGCAGGTGAAAACAGCTGTCTGAGGGTGCCCCACCACTCCAGCAGTGCCCCAGCTCTGAGCCTCACACCTCCCAGGTGTCCTTTAGACAGAGCGAGGAGGCTGAAGCTCTCCTTCCCCAATTAGTATGAGAACACTGCTGGCTGTTCCCCTTCCTCAGGGAGCGAAGGGACGCTCATGTGCTGCAATCCTTATTCTGGCTGAGGAGTGCAGGAGGCAGATGAAACCTGGACCTGCCCCAACTGGGGACATGCACCCCTCTCCTTCCGCCAGCTATGTCTGCTGGAGCTGCTGCAGCCATGGAGAATTGCTTCTCACCTGGCCCCAAGCTGCTGCAGTGAGAGCGGGCTGTTTTGTTGTTTTATGAAAAAATAGTTGTTTAGAAACTCATTCCAAAAATTTGTTTTGATCCCAAAAAAGGAAGTTCTGACTTTCTGAAGTGTTTTTCTCCTTCCTCTAACTCTTTTTGCCCCTCCTTTTTAAACTCCCTCTCCCTTCTCTTTATTCCTCTGGAGAAAATATGAGAGAACACTTAAATTTGGGGGTTTTTTTGCATTTCCTCTGTATTTTCCTTGCTATTACAAAACATATTTTGAAAATATCAAAGTATGGATTTTTTTTTAAAAAGCATTTTGAATTTGTTTTTAAAAAATCATCAAAATATTTTATTGTAGTCAGCCATACTTGAGAACAGATCATTAAAGCCCCAGACAAAGTACAGTAGACTTCCGATAATCCGGAACCTATGGGACCTAGGTGGTGCCGGATTATCAGATATGCCGGACTATCAGGAGGTACTATAAGATGGTTATATATATACTGTATACATTATATACTGTATATAAAGTGTTCTTAACCCTTTTTATTGTACATACTGTATATAGTATACTGTAATGTTTTAGTTTTTAAGCCTTTTTACCCTTTTTGCTCAGTTCAGCTGCTGCCGCTGTTACCTTGTGACTCATTTTTGGCCGAAGCTCACTCATTAGGTTCTTGCCATTTTGATGCCGGACTGTCAGGAGTGCCGGACTATTGGATGCCGGACTATTGAGTTTTACTGTATTTGTCACTTCTAGTGGGCCTTTGTCAGTTTTATCTGTCTGATTATCTCAGCAGACATGATCAATGGTTCATTTGACTGCACCTACGTTAATTCAGGATGTGGTCATTTGGACTTGCAATCTGACTGGTTAACATTGTTCCAGCTCTCTGTTATTTTAGCCTCTTTAGAGGTAAGCAGTAGATAGTAGAGAGCAAGAGAGACAAGGTGGGTGAGATAATGTCTTTTATAGGACCAACTTCTGTTGGTGAGAGAGACAAGCTTTCAAGCTTATACAGACCTCTTCTTCGGGTCTTCTTTAGTGTGTAGGGCTGTCACATATTAGAGATATTTTCAGACAAATGTGAGCCAGGACTCCTTGTCTGGAACTTTATGTAACATATGATGGTGGTTAGTATGCTGCACTTTTTGTTTCCATTTCTTAAAGATTACCTTGCTTAATCCACTCATTTCGTATTCCTGTTGAAATCTCCAGGATATTTGCCATTGTCTTCTTTGTGGAAGCAGGAAATAATTTCTTACTCTGATTAAGTAGTGTATGTTAAATTTCATGTACAGGCTAGATTTTCTTAGTATCACCTGTATTTGGAAAGGGGAAAGTAGGTTACAAGCAGCTTCCAATCCTTGCACACCAGTTAGGGCCATGCATAATCTCAGTCCCTTGTGTTTCTTTTACCTGTATGAATGGTGGCTAGCTTTCTAGGGAAGGTAGGACCAGATGAGGCAGGTACAGAGCAGAGGTGACTGTTGGAACTTTATGCTATAATGCATAAGGGGATGTAGCAGCCTAATTTGCAATTGACTTCAAAGAGGTCAGGTTTCCAGCCAGACACCTGACACAAATATTATGCCGATCAGAAAACCTACCCATTTTCAATGCTGACAATGGGACTAATTTTTAATCAAGTCCAAATGATGAGTTATATTGGAAAAAAGCTGTGTTTGTCTTCATTACAGGAGTAAAAATGGACTAAAGAAGAGGAAGCTGACCAAGTAGGTGACTTTTTTATTATTTTTAAATAATTTTTTTTGAAAAAATCGATAGACAAACTAGACTGAATAATAACTATAGGAAATATGAAGCTTACTGAATAGTGCCGTTGTAGTTATAGAGATAAATATACTTCTTTCTGGTAAATACCTCCAAAGAGATTGTAGCAAGAGATGTCTGGAAGCACATGGCAACAGATAATTACACTCAATCAAGAGTACCCTGTGTTTTGTTTTATCTTTTCAACAGATAGATTGTGGCAAAGGAGCTCCTGACTGATAGAAAATTAATCACTGGGGAAAGATCAATTATACTAAGTTAGCAATTCTAACAAGGCCTTTTCTTGTTTAAAAATGACAAACTGTAAAAAAACTTGAATGGATTTGTTCATAGTGCTGCTTCCTTCTTGATATCAGGCTCTAAGGGCAGGTGCTGCTTGTACATTAGATCATTAATTTTAAACAGGTAAACAGGAGTAATTATCTGGAGTTAAACAACAAGATCCTTGGTGGCATATTGCTTCCAAATAAATGAACTGATTATTCTGTACATGCTTCAGTAGTTTGTAAATTAAAACATGATAATTACGCAAGGGAAACTGTTTGCTTGTGTTTCATTGTATAAGGTGTTAATCTAATGATGCATTCTTTTCTCTAAATTTAGGGCCTGATCCTCATCTGGGGCAAACAGACTTAGCTCTTTTAGAGTCAATAAAACTAGGCCAGTTCATGTCTGTTGATAAATCTGGGCCAATATGTCTGTGCAACATTATTGTCAATGGGCATTGTGCCCACTTATCCTAGAGTATAAATTTGGCTTCTGATGGCAAACACCTGAACCTTTCAAAGCCACCCATGAAAATAATTGCTGTTCTGGGGCTGAAATTTGCATATATATTTCTTTTTTTACTTCACAAGCCTTCTCTGACTCAAATTGAGGCCTGTTTCCAAAAGGACCCACCAATGTAACCTATTAATAACTTGGGTGATTACGGTGCATGTGAAATTTAAAAATGTCTTTTTACCAGATAGTTTCCCCTGTACAAAAGGGATTTATATGTGCCACTAAGATGGTTTAAATGAGCTGCTTTTGCTGCCATCCAGGAGCGAATGCCAATGTGTTGCAATTAGAGATGACCAGAACAAAAACCCTGGATATGAACTCTGGTGGGATTTAGAATTGGGTTGCAAATCTGCTATCCCAGACTCATTTTTAATAGAAATGGAAAATCTAGTCACAGCTATAGCTAGACGGTCCCCTTTGAAACAGTTTGATGTGAAAGGCTGGAGCTGAGGGAGGGTGACAGTTCTCTTGACTCACTTCTATGTATCATTGTCAGTGGGCCAAATCCTGCATCCTAAAACTGACCAAATTCAAACTGAAGCCAGTGGGAACTTTGCTTCATGATAGACTGCAGAATTTAGCTTAATGATGCAGGCAGATTTTATTTTACTAGCTGCAGTTCCCTACATGGCTACAATACACTTATATGTAATCACAGGTAAATGAATTGTCAGCCAGTATGGGCTCGTCTAGACTACATGGAAGATTCAAAAGAGGATATGCAAATTCTGCAGGAATTTGCATATCTTCTTCCGATCTCACTTTTGAAAGCAGAGCTTTTGAAAGTGGAAGTAGTCAGGACGTGGCTTTTTCAGCAAACTCCACCCCCTTTTTCGAAAAGCCACGTAAATCTCATTTTTTGAGGAAGAATGTCTTTTCGAAAAAGGGGGGGGGGGTGCCGAAAAAGCCACATTGCGACTACTTTCACTTTCGAAAGCTCTGCTAGTGTGAGTTGTAGAAAGCTCTGCTTTCGAAAGTGAGATCGGAAGAAGATATGAAAATTCCCACGGAATTTGCATATCCTCTTTCGAATCTTCCACGTAATCTAGACATAGCCTATGTGTCACATTTCAGGTACACAAGTTTCAGGCTTTTTTGCAAGCTTTGTCCCAGGTATAATGACTTAATATATGTTAAAAATACAGATTAGTGAATTGTTAGTACCCAAAACCAAAACAATTTCTTTCCCGTGTGTTTTTTGACAAGCCCTGTCCAGTTGGATGACTTTGATGGCTACATCAAGGATATGGCCAAAGATTCAGATTATAAATTTTCTCTGCAATTTGAGGTACGTATATGAAGACAATTCCTCTTGGCTACCACTTCCAAATTGGATGACTCCTTTTGCAAACCTGAAAGAACTAGATGGGTGGTGTGGTTGTGGTGTTCGGATCCATATCTCTGTTCTAGCAAAGGCCATGTGGCAGCCTAAATTGACTAAATGAAAAATGGCATTGGTGCCAGCCAAATCTTTTAGAAGTAAAGGGACAGTTTACTGGGCATACATGGTCTTGTCTGATTAGTTTATTTCCCCAGTGCTAAAAAAGCAAGGTTGTCAAGTGAAGACAAAAGGGAACTGCAAATGCTGGGTGGAATCTTGGATCTGTTGATCTCGGTGGCGAAACTTCATTTGACTTGATAGGGATAGGACTTCACTCTGCTGTGAGTTGTAGATAATTGAAGAAATATTACTTGTATCTAGCTCAGATAGTGCCACCATTTCTTAGCTCTGCAGTGGCCAACACCTGTCAGGTCTGGTCTAGATGGTGCTTGGTCCTGCTGTGAGGGCAGGGGATTGGACTTGATGACCTCTCAAGGTTCCGTCCAGTGCTAGTGTTCTATGTGGAGTGAGTTGGGTAGATCAGAACAAAATCACCAGCTTCGGTGACAGTAATTGAAAAATATAATGACGTTTCATCAGGGCAGCCAAAGGTTGAATGGGCATGGGAACTAGACTTCCCTCCCACTCTTAGAAGTAGTTGCCTGGGCATGAGCCACTCTGTAATATTTGCAGTGTCCATAAATAAACAAACTTGCTGTGCCTCATCAAAATGCTTTGGTCTGTAAGTCTGGCCATTTTGTGGAGCGTTATTCCAAGCCATTATTTTTAGGTCATAGGTGACTCATGGTAGCACTTGGGAGGTGCACCCCCCTTCTCCTGTCAAAATTTTAATTGCTAAATGGGATACTGTTGCATGTCCCCTCCATGTCCTTCTGAGTATCCTCACCCCCTGAAGGCATCTGTCACCAATGTTTCAGGTATTAATTTTTAATTGCAATATTTTCTCTTCTGTCATAAACAGGAGCTAAAACTGATTGGGATTGACATACCCCATTTTGCTGCTGACCTTCCCATGAATCGATGTAAGAATCGCTACACAAATATATTGCCATGTAAGTACAATAGATTCAGACTCCTCCGAGGGTCCGTCTGGAAGTGGGGCAGAGGGGAAGATGCATTTTAATTGTGGGGTTGATGCAGGCTTTCCAGCAGATAAAAGCTTGTTTTAAAAGCTGTCCTTGGAGAGAAATAGGTCTTAGTTTTGAAAGGATGAAGCTCTGTGTTTTATATTTGTCATGACTGTAGGTCATTCCTACTGCTGAGCCGCTATCAACTTTTTTTCCTTGTGATTTAATGAGATCCAAAGAGACCCAACAGTGAAGACTCTTGCAGCAGTAATAAAGCCATGCCCATACAATAGGAACTGGGCATTACTTATTCGTATGGCATGTTGGCACTCTGCAGTTTTGCCTTAGCTATGCTGGAGAGCGTGTAATTATGTTTCAGGATTTTAAGAGATTATTTAAAACCTCCCTCATTTTGCTCAAGCTGCCCCCTTCTTCTTCTTTTCACAGATGACTTTAGTCGTGTCAGATTAGTTTCAATGAATGAAGAAGAAGGTTCAGACTACATCAATGCCAACTATATTCCTGTAAGTGATAAGACTCAAATCAACCTGAGGATTAATGCTCTTAGTAGGGAAATATTACAAAGGCGCAGTGGGGGTGGGTGAGGTAAAATTCCTACCAATTTGGTGACTTTTTAAAAATGTCATTAATTTTGCCTTCAGTGAATAGCACTTTTCACCTGCCCATAAACCTGTTTTGTGCACATTTTGCCATAGCATCACTGAAAGTTATGTGCATCCTTTTATAGTTGGGAGGAAATTTTGGGATGGGCACACAGCTAAAAGTCCCCCCCCCCCTCAATATTTTAATCTATAGGAATAAAGGCAGTGAACCAGAGATACAGGTTGTAATGGATAGGAGGAGTGCTGACCAGCACCCAGTGACTAAGAGGTTCAAAGTCAGGTAGGTAGCAAGAGTGTTGGCAAGGGACCAGAAGACCCAATCGAGAGAGAGTGCTGAAATTTAAACTGGATGAGATACTTTGCCTTCTTTCTTTGTGTGGAAGGGTTAAACCAGGAGTTGAGACGCACAGAATGATTTAAACTCAGACAGGACTACCATGCCTCCAAGGAATTCGGGGCATGGAAGTGGACTGAACCAAGAGAAGATCATGAATAAGTAAAGGGAAAAAGTGAATCTAGTTGTGATCAGGGTATTTTTTTTTATTTTGTGGTTTCATTTGAGCTACTCTGTGTCAATCTATGCCTGTCCTTCCCATTTACCATCTAAGAATTGTTTCTAGAGATTTTCTGTGTTTTAATTTGTTTTCTTTAGTTGCTCTGTAACATCTAGCAGCCAAGTATGCTTTATCAAATATATCTTGTTTTGTAATAAAAATCACTTCTGAAGGTGATGATTTGATTCTTGTGTCCTGGACAGTAACAGGGGCTTGTGTGTGTATTTGCCTGCCTGAGACTGAGGGGTCAATTACCAGAGACTGCAGCTTGTTTTTCTCTTTTCTTTTTTTCAAGCTCTTTTGGAACAAAAAAGCTTGGGGTGCCTCTGGGGGAGAATTCAAGTGTTTGCCCTAGGTTTTAGAGAGAAAATCACTTGATGGTGGCAGCTCCCCGCACCAAGTCAGTGAATCTGTGGCTGGTGGGAGGAGGTTGTAACCAGAGCCTTAGAAGCAAGGTATATTTAAAGTCTTTGTGGGCCCCCACCTTCTGCACTCAGAGTGCCAGAGTGAGGAACAGCCCTGACACAGGTACAGTTAAAATGCACAGGAAGCAAGACAGGAAAATGGGGTGCAAACTTAGCTTCTATTTGCATGGCTCTGTTCTTGGCTTTACCTTTAAAGAGTTATGACTTTTAGAGTAATCTTTTACTATTATTTAAGGCCTAATACTACCAGGTATTTTACTGATTTAGATCTTGATCTTGCAAATGCTTATGCACAACTTCCTTGGTTAGAATTCAGCGGATGAATCATTTCTTTCTTTTCTAATAAATTTAATTCACTAGAAGTGCTGCTTAATTTATTTGAGGGAAAGGGCAAGATAAGGATGTGTAACTACTGTACTTGGGAATTCACAGGATATTAAATTTATTAAAACCTTTTTTAAAAACAGCCCTGATTTTACATTTCATTTTTATGCTGTTTATTTTTTGCACTTTGCTAACTTTGGACAGTGAATTTACATTGGTAACTTTCACTTTCTGTCTAAACACGCTTTAATTTCCAGGTTCTTCTGTAAAAGAATCTCCTCAATCTCTTTGGAAATGTTTTGATTTTTTTTTTTAATTTTCATTGATTGAAAACCAGCAAACCAAGAAACTTTATATAGGCTTCTTCACATCTTAGGAATTACTTTAAAAAAGCTGTCTTTGAATTTTGGACTTATACATTCAAAAAAATGTAACTTTAAAAACATGTGGTAAATATAGTCCTGAGGGAATGTTATGTTCTGAAGGGTCCATGAAATGCAGTATATTAATAAGTTGCATCTGTCTTTTAGGGCTACAACTCACCACAGGAATACATTGCAACTCAGGGGCCATTACCAGAGACAAGGAATGATTTTTGGAAGATGGTCCTTCAGCAAAAATCACAAATCATTGTTATGCTCACTCAGTGTAATGAAAAAAGAAGGGTAGGTAACATAATCCTATGTGCATTTTGTAAGGAAATAAATAATTTCAGTGGTCATTTCAGTCTGACGGCTGTTGGTTGGCATCTCTGAAATGTGTGGTGGTCCCAGATAAGTCCTTACAGGTGTGTAGCCACATCACAAAAAACTCCTGTCACAATTGGCACTGGTGGTCCCCTGGAGTGGCAGTTTTAGCAGAGAGGCAGAGAATTGTCTGGGCATGGTGACTGAGAACCATTAAATCAAACTGTAAACCCAGTACATAATGGCATCCACTTCCAGCCAGGCGGCGCTGCAGCAAGCCCTGCTCCAGCACCTATAGACTGAAATGGATTCTTACTCTCCCTTCAGGTCATCATATTGCTGGGGCAGCATGAAGGAGCTGCCACAGCCCATGCTGTACCCCTTCTGTGCGTGAATAGAATGCTTATTTCCTAAAACTGTAGTTCTGGCACGTTTCAAGCGAGAGAACAAAACAATGCTAAAATTAAAGATGGCACCAGTGATTTCTCTTCATTGAAGCAGGCCTCCAAATATTGTGTCAAATGCTAATTTACTGAGAACAAAACAACATGCTCCATTGCATGTCTCCAGTGCCACTGTTATAAGAGATATCAATGTAATAGCTATTCTTTCATTAAGCTGTGATAATCAAATCAACAGTCTTGGCCATAATATTTGTAGGATCCACATTTGTTTCCCATATATTGTCTTTGCTATCTGTGCAAAGGGGTAGAACTAACACACATAGAAATGGCATGCAGCTGTCAATGGTATTTTAATAATAATAAGGACAATAAAACATTTTTTTCAAAATTGAATGTTAAATATAATAATCATGTGCTCATATGCGCCAGAGGCCTCTCAAAGCAACTTTTTTCATTTGTTTAAATGCCAAGCAAAAATGTGCCGTGTTGCTTCCCAACATGAAGCTAAATTGATTTTGATTGTACTGTTGTTTTTCTTTCCTTCTAGGTGAAGTGTGATCATTACTGGCCTTTTACAGAAGAGCCTGTTGCTTACGGAGACATCACAGTAGAGATGCTTTCTGAGGAGGAGCAAACGGATTGGTCTTATAGAAACTTCAGAGTCAGCTATGTAAGTGACAATGAGAGATGTTCCATTGCTCAGCCCATCCTGCAAAATTTGGATCCATATCTCTCTCACGCAGCATAATTCAGGGTGTTCAGACCTGGAGTTTTGGGGCAGTTAGTTATAGAGAGAGGGACCAGCAACAACATTCATAAATCAGATTTGAAGGATATTTTGATCTGAGGGTTTTAGTTCAGGCCCTTCTCCAAATTCTGTCCATCCCAGGCATCTCCAGAGAGAAGGGTCCAAAAAGGATTCTCTCTCTAGTCTAGATCCTAGCGGACACATGTTCACACTACACAATCCCCCACAACAATTGCTGGGCTGGGAATCTTGCTGCTTTGGTGCAAAGGAGCACTAATGATGCCCTCACCTGCAGTTTCTCAGGAAGATTCTTCAGTAGCGTAAACCTGATGCACAGCCCGAAGTGTGATGAGGCCCTGATCATGACTGGGGTTTCTAAATGATAATGTAGAACAAATAATTAATGATAATGGGTTTTAGGGTTTTTTATCAGATGATGATCCTTTTTCAAATAGAAACAGTTCAGGGCCTGAAAATAAGACTATAGACGTTGAGGAATATTGTTTGTAAAGGAGGTAATTGCACATTATTCTTGGCATTATTTTGATGCCATGTCCCTGAAATGCTCTTGATTAAAACCAGGTATAATCCACGAATAGTATTCCATCTAGGATGACCATATTTTCCTATGCAGAGTACAGGACACATGGAAAAATTTCTCTTATTTAATGTAGGTCAACATCAAACAATCATACAAACATTCAAATTAATGTTTAAGTTGACGGAGACCCTATTAAAAAGAAATGCTGTATAGTTGGATCCTTTTTATTTACCCGCTTATCTTTAAGGGGTTAGCATTCACACGGGAAGGGGTAACATGCACTCCTATCCCCACACGTGAGGCGAGGTAACACACGTGCACATCCATACACTTCTCTCACAAAGGCGTGAACAACCGATTCAACTATCCCTGCCCAGTGCTCGCCACCCTCTAAGCCTGGTTGCCCTCCAGGATGGGCGTGCCTCTCTTGGTACCTCGCACTGTACCTTCCTACATGTTGGGGGAACACACGGTCATGCACTTCTGATTTCTGCCAGGGTTCACAACAGAATGAGACCAGCAGCAGCCTCTTGGCACTATGCAGGGAAAGGATGTGATGGGAGCTGCTTGCGGTTGCACAGGGAAAGAGAAGGGAAGAAATGACTTAGGCTGTCCTTGCAGAGCTCTCTCCCCTCCCTTCCTCTATGCTCCATTCCTATGTGGCTGGAAGCAGCTTGTCCCTTCCTGCCCTATTAGTTTCTAAAAGGACTAACATCTGCAGGCTGCTGCTGGCCACCGACATAACCCAGCCATCCTATCCTGTGGCTATGGTGCAGGGGGAATGGGTTAAGCCCTAAGGTTTAATTGTGCAACAGGGCCCAGGGAACCTGAATGCAGGGGGCCTTCAGTGAAAGGAGGCTCAGCGTGGAAGAGTTCCCAGGGGATGGAGCAGCCTCGTGCTTCTAGGGAGCAGGACCCAAAGCAGGACGTAGGTGAAGAGGATGCTAAGCCCCTGCTCTGGCAGCTGGTGGAGAGCCTCCATCATCAGGGTGAGAACAGGCTGGAAACTGATTTTTCTCCCACCATTCCAGAGCTTAGCTTCCCAGTGCTGTGTTGGGCTTTGGCACATGCAGGGCTTGGCTCCTCCAGGCCAGCGCCCTGGGCAATTCCTGAGGGTGCCAGCCCAGTCAGAGGCAGCGGGGAGAGGAAGGAACCTGCCAGCTAGTCTGTCGGTGAGCTGAGTGCTCCTACCAGGAGCTGGTTCTCACACAGAGCTGGGAGCAGGATGTGCCCTGCTGGAAGTGGAAAGGGATTTGGAAGAGCAATAGGCGTACAGGGGAGAGAACAGGTAAATCAGGGAGAGGACAGTGAAATGGGGAGCACGTAAAGGGCGAATGGGTGGGCAGCAAAGGCAACATGTAACCGGCCACCGCCTGGCACCTGCCTGCACTCACCAACCACCACAGCGCACAGTCCGTACTGGCTGGAAATAGGAGGTGGGAGGGGCCATGCTGGCTGAGAGCTGGCACATGGGGGTCTGCGCTGAATGGCCATCGGGGGAGTGGCTGACCCTGCCCACTGCATCTTCGTCCTGCCATCAGCCTTGCACACCCACCCCACTTGTTGGCCACTGGATCATTCCCCCCACTCACCACTGGTGGGCGAGCAGCTGTCCGGTAGGGATCTGGTCAGCAGCTGGATCAGCCAGTAATGATGGGCTGGCGGGGGAGAGACAGAAAATACCTGCCAATTTGCCTATTTTCAAGAAAAAGTCAGGACACCTGCAGAAGGGCTTAAATACAGGACTGTCCTTTTAAAAATGGGACATCTGGTCACCCTAATTCTATCCCTTGTTGCTGGGTAATACGATGTTTTGCGGTAATAACTGATCAAGGCAGAGGTAGAAGGAGGGAGCCTAAAGCACAGCTCAGTCTTTCAAGCACTTGTACATTGTTGAGAGTCAGGCACAGGCAGTAGTACAGCTAGGAATGGGCAAAATGGTTGCAGAAAGGTAATGTGTTAGAACTGAATCAATACCCAGCCATCCTTATGCACTCCTGTACTTCCTAATTTAGGCCAGAAAGTTCTGGAGAGATTTCCAGCATATCAAACCCAGGAGGTACAGGAAATCTTTTGTGACGATCAAATTTCTGAACCAAAGGTGTTTGGATAAGCATCCAGATGTCTTTTCCAATTTCAACTCTGCCTTCCAATGTTTTGAACGGCACTAATAGTTACAGCAATCATGATTAGAACTCACGCAAGAATAGGGGACACTTTTTCTTGAGTGTACTTATCTCAAAGCCAGATCCTTGTTTGTGGAAGCACTGACGTAACTTTCTAATCTATTTCAATTGGAGCGGTTAGAATTTTTGATTGCCAAATGTTTTTGGTTTTTTTTAATTAAATCTGAATGTTAAAATTTCCAAGTTTCTGGTCTTTCCAAAAAATGGGGTGAAAAGAAAGAGAAAAAGGAGAAACAAAAACAAAACTCTCAAACCATTCTATTTTTTATATGCTTTAAGTTTTACAAAAGGTATGAACTGAAAAAAAATTACTTTTAGAAACCGTGGAGAAAAATAATTTGAAAATTTCACACTTAACCTTTACCATTTTTGACTAACCCTTATTTCATTAGTCTGCATTTGTAAATGTATTAGTTGGACTGAATGTGACTGCACAGGTAATATGGATATGAACATGCTGTTTTGGGGTTTTTTCTCTTAGGCTGATGAAGTGCAAGATGTGATGCATTTTAACTACACTGCCTGGCCTGATCATGGTGTTCCTCCTACAAATGCTGCAGAGAGTATTTTGCAGTTTGTACAGGTGGTCAGACAACAGTCAACGAAGAGTAAAGGCCCCATGGTCATACACTGCAGGTAAAGGTTTAATTTTCCATTTTCCTTTCATCTGTAATCATTCAAATACATTGAGAAGAACAGTGGAGGGAGGGATTTCTTTCCACCTTTCAGGTGCAGAGGGTTATACTTTTAAAATGTCTTATGTAAACTCCTGGCCATGTTGCAGTGTATGAGAGTTTTGCCATTGATTTTAATGGGGCCAGGATTTCATTCTGTGTCCGTAGATGTAAGGAGACAGGGCAGAGAGGGAAACGGGGGTGAGGGGTTGGGCACATATTCTACACATTTTTATCAGAGAGTAAAGTATTTACAGGTCAAATCCACAGTTGAGGTAAATTAGCATAGCTTCACTGATATCCATGGAGCAGTGTTGTTTTATATCATCTGATGACCTTGCCCTGTACTTCCATCTCCATGTTTTTGCAATTCAGATGGGAAAAATCAAAACAGTCTGTCAAACAGTATGCTGTTTCCCTACAGAGATGTGCTCTTGTAGATCATCATTTTCAGATAATTTGGCCTTCCGTACACAGCATTGGGAGTTAAACCCATGAGCAGGCAGTAAGCTATATTTTTCTTTTCTTGAGGACAGCATTTTTTTTTATATCATAACTGTCACTTCCGCTCATCATCATCAGGCTTCTTGAAAGACACTATTGAGCTTTCTGAAGGCAGGTGCTGCATTAATGATTGTACCAAAATGGTTCCTGATGTAAAACCATTGTAGTGACATCAATGATGAATTTGCCCCACAGTGTACAATGGTAAGGCTACTCTTGGTAATGGTAGATTATTATAGGGTTACACAGTAGAAAGAGGTGTGTAACAGACCAGTTACTGTGTGCTTAAACTGCTAGGCAGAGGGGCCCACAGGATTGCTAGCCCACTGGGCAATGTGGAGGGCCTCCTGGCTCCATGCTCCCCAAAAGGGTGAGGCCTCAGGCCAAAGGGGAGAGGCTGGGGAAGCCAGGCCTCAGCTCCACCTGGAGCATGCCCCGCCATTGGCCCTCAGAGCCAGCCAGAGTATGCAGCGTGGGGCTCTGGTGGTGATTCTAAAGGGCCCAGGTTTCCAGCTGCTGCTGCTGTCTTACATCACCCATCCTAAGGCATCTGCTTGCAAGCTGTGAAAATGTGTGTATGTGTGTGTATAGACACAGTTAAGTTACATGCAAGCAATGTCAGAAGCTTCCAGCATGACTTCCTCATTACCGAAGTGGTGTTCTGGAACTTTCTGTACTTTGCAGTCACATAGTGTGCCCTAAATAACCATTATGTTACTCAGCAAATAGCCTCTGACTGTATCGCCTTTTCTAGTCCCTCATGAGACTTCAAGAATTCACTAGGAAGTGCTGCAATAGCAGTATTTTTCATTTCTAATAGTATTCATTCCTGCAACAATCCTAATGAGTTGTTCCACAGAAGGTACTAGGTTAACCCATGAAGAGTAAAGCTGCAGGACAGAGTCATAATGCAAAACTGAAAGTGGCAGTGGTAGTCTCAAGGAAGGGAGTTGTTTACAGCGTTTAATTTCACAGCCCTATACTTAACTTTCTTGCTTGTCCATACTTTGCATTGGGAGAGTGTCTAGCTGAGCTACACTAGAACATCAGTTTGGTATCTTATGTTTTCATAAAGATTCACCTTGCAGAGAAATGTGGTTTTGGGTAGACTGCTAGAGTACAGTGTAGGTCTTACAGAGCATAGATGGAAGTAATGATTTCATGAAATCAGTGGGAAAAATGAAGCAGTTAATATTTTCTGGATACTTTTTGAGACCCTTAATATTCTTTTCTAACTTTAATGAATGCATGACATTGATAGTCTGTTACTGGATTTATTAAACTGATGACCTCTTAGAGTCATACATTTATTATTTTATCTGTTGGATTAATTATTTGCATCATGTCTGCCAAATTCATCAGAGTGGATTAATTGATTTATGATGGGACAAGTCAAGTTAACTAGATCAAAAGTCTATGATTGGATTCATGAACTTTTGCCCTATCTCTGCCATATTTATGAAATCAATCAGTTATATTGGATTAATAAGTATCCTACTAGATTCCCAGATATGTGAAGTTCTATGTATCTGTCTACTTAATTTATTCCTATTGCCATCTCTGGTCATTTAAAAAGTTTACTCTAGATATAAAAACAATATTTACCAATTTCACGTACGGTTGTATCAAGAATGTGAAAGCAAATGGTTTGGAATGTTGGATCCGCTCCTGTTTACATCAAACTATTCAGGCTTAATAAAATTAAACTAAGACTTTAAATCTCTTTCTCTAAAAAAACAATATATTGTGTGTGAGACTTTCTCTCTCTCTCTCCTTTTCCATCCCCTGCTCCGCCCCTCAAAGTTAGCCTGTTAAATCCATATTTTGGCATCTAAATAAATAGCCTGACTTTTAAAAGTACTGAACACCCAGCCACTGAAAATCACTTCTGTGGCCCTCAATGCCAGTCAGTATCCCAGTGATCATTTCACAAGAAGTCTGTTGACTTGGCAGAGCTATGAAATTAAACTTTGTGGAACTGCAAGTGTAACTTTGCTCATTTGCTGTAGGCACCACAATGTAGGGCCACCTGAATTCACAGATACATCCTCGTTAGGAAAAATGTAAGGCGAAAAAGAGTTGGCAATACACTGCAACCTCTGTACTCTAGGTGTCCCTAATTCAGGAACACCTGTAATACGGACCCTGGCAGGGGGAGTAGGAAGCAGCTCTGTGCACAGCTGGGGGAATGGCAGTGTTGCAAAATGCTCTGCCAGAGGCTTTTCTCAGCTGCTTCTAGAGTGGCAGGAGATGGTGACTGGGAGCAGCGGGGAATGTGGAGCACCAGATAAGCAACCCCACCTTCATCCCCCTCACACCCTCCTTAGCTCGGCAAAACCTTTAATTCGGCAAACCCTGTTGCTCAGGGATGCCAGATTAAAGAGCGTGTATACGGAAGAAAGATGGTTAGTGAATGAGAGAATCAGAGAGGGACAAATTTACACAATCTAATTTGGCCCAAAATATCACTTTGAAGGGCTGAGTTTTTCATTCCAGATAGCTTCAGCCTGGCAGAACTAATCAATTGCCTATCAGATCTTCTGTGTGACTATTATAATTTTTTAAAGAAAAGTGAAATAACTGCAGCGCCTTAGTGTGTGTGTAGTCTTTGTAAATGAACTGTGAATTATTGTGCGATATATATTTGAAGGATTAATCAACATATTTTATTCAGGATGATTTTCATATTTCTGAATGACTACACAACATTTGCTTTCTGTACCCCACAACCACTCATCCCTCCACCCCCCAAAAGTAGTAACCTGTCGTGTGTGTTACAGTGCTGGTGTGGGACGGACAGGAACCTTTATAGCATTGGATCGGCTTTTACAGCACATTCGTGACCACGAGTTTGTAGATATATTAGGGCTGGTGTCTGACATGCGGTCTTATAGGATGTCCATGGTACAGACAGAGGTATGAATTTCATCTTCATGTATTTTCAAAATCATAATGCATTAAAAATACCATGTTGAACTATCATAACTATTTCATGTTCTTCTCTAAAGTGCATGCTTAGGCCCATCTCTGTTGCAGAATGTATTGAGCTTCTGATGCAGCCCTGTAAATAGATAAAATTGCCTTCTCCATGCTAAATGTGTAATACTTTCACATTTTTATGAGTCTGCTACCTAAACTGTCAATAGATCACGGAAGAGCAATGTACTTACATACTGATTGAAACATTCTAAATCAAACCAGTTGGTCCCATCTTCTAAGAAACTGGTTTGTGAGCAAGCATTAAAATAGAAATGAATGAGTTCTTTAAAATACACCATTTTAAGAAAAAAAATTAGACTCGATCCAGGGTTTAAATGACCTATAGGATTGGTAGTAGGGTCAGACCACCATTTGAATCCATTCAAGGAAGTGTCACCTGACTAAACTGATGATCCAAGAATTATACAGCGACAATGTGAAAAAACCAAACAGAAGGTGAGGAAGAGGGGAGACACAACCAAGAGGTTTCTTCCCCTCCCACCTCTCTCTGTTTCTTGGCTAAAGCTCCCCAGCTCCCCACAATCCATTTTGATGGCTTTCCAATTTTCCTATTGTTTCCAAGTTTCATACTGGTAACCAGCTGGCTGGTTCCCTGCTGCACTGGCATTTTAGCAAAGCATGGCTAGGTTCTATCCTCTCTGTTCCTAATACGTGCACACACTCACACACCAACAGAAGGGCTTTGTAACACTGTGGAGAGCTAGATGAAGATTAAAGTGCTCCAGGAACTGGTGCCTGTAGGCAGGATTCAACATGGGGAGCAGGATCTGGCCCACTGATGCTGTGCGGGAGGCACACCTGCTTTATTATTTTACTCAACAAAGCTTGCTCTAATGCATCCTGACAAATAAGAATATCTTACCTCACAGGCAAGATATCATCCATTTCTATGCTTGCCAGCCCTGACCTCTTTGGGCTTTTTCTTTTTAGAGTGCGATTTATAAAGCTGTACCTACATGGACCACTAGGTGTCAGTGTAATTTAAGAGCTGTCAGGATGGATCAGCCAGAGCTTTGTGAACCATTGATTACAAAATTTGAAACCACAACAGAGCTCACCTGGTTTCCTGTTTCCTTCCAAACTGGAAAGTTGGCCAAGGTCCATCAAACAGTTTACAAACAGAATCAACCCCATGCGAGTTTAGAGGAGAGATGAGCCTGAATCAAAACCCGGGATCCCAAGTTGAGGTTTGAAATCCAGTTAAATTTGAAATCTGAATTTTGAGCTGGCTTTATAAGGTATGTGTATACATGGGGATGAAAAACACACTGTTGGCCCAGGCTACTTAACTTGGGCTCAAGGGGCTCAGGCTTTGGGGCTGAAAAATTGCTGTGTAAACATTCAGGCTCAGGCTGGAATCCAAGCTCTGCGACCCTGCGAGGGCAAAGGGTCAGCTAACCCACACCAGCCATAACCATGCCATTGGCTTTCTATTTCTGTGTACTGTAGACGTTCCCCTGTTTGTAAGGAGCTGAACCAAATCCTAGGGTCTGAACTACTTTGGGAAGGAAATATGAAATCCAAACCCCAATTCTGTGACTGGTAGCCATCTCAGTCCTTTTAGTCTGTGCCACATTTTGAGTGTGTACCTAAGAGGGTGTTACAAGGAGGAGAGAGAAAAATTGTTCTTCTGGACCTCTGATGATAGGACAAGAAAGAATGGGCTTAAATTGCAGCAAGGGAGGTAGGTTTAGGTTGGACATCAGGAAAAATTAGAGAGGTTGTGGAATCTCCATCTTTGGAGATACTTAAGAGCAGGTTAGACAAACATCTATCCGGGATGATCTAGATGATGCTTGGCCCTGCCATGAGCGCAGGGGACTGGAACTGATGACCTCTTGAGGTCCCTTCCAGTTCTAGTATTCTATGAGTGTTCTCTTGTGCATAAGGTCCAAAGAAGAATTGATGGCTTTATCAAATTTTGCTTCCATTTACATTGGAATGAGGCTAACTGATGAGACTTAGAATTTGAGGTGACATGGATTATTATTTAGAAGTTCTGATTAAGGTCAAGGCAATGTTGTACTTAATGCTGTACACACGTATAATGAAACATGACCCTTCTAGTGTAAATATTTTGGTGGTTGATAATTTCACAGTCAATCAATCAATAAGTGTTAAACACTGAAGAGAAACCATAAGTTTTTAGCTGTTTGTGACATGTCACAAGTGATAGACACACAGGCATCGAAAGCCACCAAGTCTGGCTTTAATTTGCCTAAATTGAAGGAGTATGATGCTTTAAGATTTAAGGACATAGTTTCTAGCAATAAGAAAATAGGGATTTTGTACAGAAGCGCCTTGATGTGCTAAAGTATTTCCAAAATTACACACACACGAATTGCTTTACCTACCACTGAAATCCAACTGTGGCTCATGGAAATGTAGCAGTTGTTCAACAGTGCCCTCCAAAGCTACCCAGACGGGTTGCAATTGCAGGGGCAATTTAAAATGGTAGAATACAATTACCCAACTGTAAATTGGCTAGCACCATGAGTTAACATAACTAGCATTGTAAATCATACCGAGGATCTTGTAGGGTGTGTCTACACTGTGGTGCTATTTTGGGTTACTTCCAGTATCCCGAAATAGCTATTCTGGGTCTTGACAGCACCCCCATTATTTCAAAATGTTTTTCGAAACAACAGGCGCGCTATTCCAACATCCCTGTAAAGCCTGTTGCATAAGGAGTAAGGGACATTTCGGAATAGTGGTTTATTTTGAAATTTGGCACCGTATAGACAGCGCTTAATTACAAAATAGGCTATTTCAAAATACACTTGAAATAAGCTATCAGTTTGCATAGCTCAAATTGCATAGCTTATTTTGAGCTAAGGGTGCAGTGTAGATGCATCCATAATGACCAGAGATGAGAAGAACTGCAGTTTTACATCTCACCAAAAAAGCCTCCATTACCACAGCAGGGCATTACTACCACAGGGGAGCGGGGGGTGGAGGGGAAGGAGGGAGTGCCACCTGCAGTATCACCAATGCTGCTGCTTGCATCTGGAGTCTCTATGGAGGTCTCCCTTCCAATTGCTGAGAGTGTTTCATTTGCAAAATCTGACAAGACAGTAGCCAAGATGGCATGGGGGCTAATAATTTAGGGTATAAAGCCAGAAGGGACCATTGCGATAATCTGGTTTGACCCGCTGTGTTAGAATTTCCCTGAATTCATTCCTGTTTGGGGCAGGGGCAATCCAGTCTTGATTGAAAAACTGGCACTGATGGAGAAGCCACCACAACTCTTGGTAAATTGTTTGCTGTTAAAACTCTGTACTTTATTTCCAGTCCAAATTTGTCTAGCTTCAACTTCCAGTCCTTGAATCTTGTTACACCATTGTCTGCTCAATAAGAGAGCCCTTTCATATCAAATAATACCAGGCCTGACCTCTTCCTTGTTTCTACCTTCATCCATTTTATTGCCTTTACATACTTCATGACTCTTTTTAGCAGACAGAACCATTCTCCAGGTGTCATAAATTCAGACAACACGACTGTCTATTAATTATTCAGTTAATTAAGAGTCAAGAATTATGACATGGGTGGTTCTGATGAGCTTTATGCTTCCATTAGTATTGTATAAGCTATTTTCTTGAATGAGGACACTGCTTTGCAGCCACCGTAGTATTAACTACAGATATTATTTAACGATCCCTGTGCAGGCTATTGTTATCAGATGTTACTTTACGGACCAGGTTTAAACAAGCTATATGTATGTTTGGTCTTTCCTCCCAGGAACAATACATTTTTATTCACCAGTGTGTGCAATTGATGTGGCTAAAGAAAAAACAGCAATTCTGCATCAGTGATGTCATATATGAAAACGTCAGCAAGTCCTAGTTCGGAATCGCAGGTGGTGCGTATTGCCGCGACACTCCTTCAGTTTTTCTCACAATTGATAATCCTGGTTACCTGGCAACAATGGGGGAAACGAACCTGTTATATCAGGACCTTCTTTTCACCTTTCCTCAGACACCGAGAATTCTACCTTGGAGTGGAAGCTTTCTATGCCTGATCACCTTCCACCCCCCGTGGTAGTGGTGGGCAGAGAATGAGAAGGCATTCCCTCATGTTTTTTAGCATTTTAGTGCTCCTTTTGCACGCATTTAAAAAAAAAGCTGGCAAAAAAGATGAATGAAACCCTCTACCAGCTTTTCATATTATCCTAATGAGGTTGCTGCACTCTCCTAAGGTTAAAGGGGAAAATAAAAGTGAAAAAGTTATAAGGGGTCGTCATCGGTCACTCACGAGTGTGTAGGTGACACTTGTCATCTACAAATTGCCAGGCTATCTGTGCCAATTGAAACCCTCCCTGTAATTGCCTTATTCTGGCATAGCGACAGCTGGCAGCCAATCAAGTCCAAGAGTAAAAGGTGAGGCACTTACTAACCTGCTATGGAAGTTGTTACCAGCACTAACACTGAGAAATTTACCCAGACAGCTTAAGTTCACTTAAGTGAGACAGGAAAAAAAATGTTACAAAACCAAAATGTGCCGTCAAACAGCTGACAAAGCACAGCCCGAGGAGTCAAATGCTGAGGTCCTATTCCCAGCACTGCCATTGATACGCTGTACATTCTTAGGTGCATCAGTTAGCAACCGTGTGCCTCAATTTCTTCATTGGTAAAACTGAGTTAATGATGTTGAATTAACTTTATAAGGAAAAAGCTTAGAAAGCACAAGTTATCTGTATATCTCAGTGTTTCACTATAGAATTTATCATATCAACTTTGGACCCTGCTTCCCTTCTACTCCCCAAATTGTTCCTTTTTGGCCCCCTCTCCTTCCATTTTTTCCATCAAGTCAGCCAGACTTTGTCACTAATGTATTTATCTTTTGAATTGTGTTTCCAACTGAACTGGGGTGGAGAGATGGAATTTTCTTAAACATATATGCATAAAATAATGAGTAATTGTTTGGTGTACCTAACCTCTGTTTGCCAGAAGCTGGAAATGGGCAACAGGGGGCCAGATCACTTGATGATTATCTGTTCTGTTCATTCCTTTGGGGGCACCTACCACTGGCCAGTGTCAGAAAACAGGATACAGGGTTAGATGGACTGATTTAGCATGGCCATTTTTATGTAATAATCCCAGATTGGAAACCAGGGCCAATATTACAAAAAGTGACCAGTGATTTTGAGTGCCTCTCTAAAGGACAGAGGTGTCCTTGGCCTCTGTTTGTCAGAGGCTGGAGAGGGATGGCAGGAGACAAATTGCTTGATCACTGTCTTCAGTCCACCCTCTCTGGGGCACCTAGTGCTGGCCACTGGCGGCAGACAGGATACTGGGCTAGATGGACCTTTGGTCTGACCCAGTACGGCCGTTCTTATGTTCTCTTTTTGGATGCCCAACTTGCTTGATAAAAGGGGATTGCTGAACACTTTCTGAAAAATTAGGTCCCAATAAGGCTCATCAAGTTTTGCACCTGATATCACTTGTGAGTTTTCAATATATTGACCAGTATAGCCTGGATTTTTGTTCCCACACATCCTCTACAGAGCGTTGGGTAAAACTAAAACTTAAATGGCTAATGTTATGTATCACTTACAAATAGAATCCATTTGCTTTGTTCTCTTCCAGATGAGACCATGAAGTACACCCATCTTCCCTTGCTTCAGATTTTTTTGGGGTCTGTTTGAACTGCTAGCTGTTTTGCCATGGAAGGCTACTGCTTTGCAGTGTATGGACAAAAAAAGAAGATACTTAAAATTTTAGAAGCACTGGGGAGACTTAGCCTTAAAGAGCCTGCAGTGTCTTTTGGACTGTTTAATTTCTGGACATTTTTTAAATACCGGACCAAATTCCACTAAAACAACAGGATGGAAAAGCTACTGAATATGTGCACAAAATACAGTATTCCAAAAGGGGTTTTTTTGTTGTTGTTTTTGGTTAAAAATTTTCTGTGCAGGTTGGGCTTAAGGTTAAAGTAAGTGCAATATTTTTTAATGGCTGAATCTGTATAAAGAAGAGCTTTCTTTGTGTGTCACTGGTCTGTGCTGAAGTCCATAAGAGAACAGGCATTGTTAGTATCTAATAATACCTCATTAGTGAATACGAGGCACATACAAACAAGGATTGTGGATTTTGCGAAGAGGAAACAGGATATTGATTTGACTCTGTTTACAGCAGCACAGCGGTTCTGTGCTTTAGTGAAGTAGGGAGAATTAAAATACCCAGGGAGCTTAGTGAACACTCTTAAAATCCAAACACTATAGCTCAAGGCTATAGTAGAAAGAACTACATCAGCGAAGCTTTTGTTGGTCTGGTTCTTGATTGTGCACCTCTTAATTAAACAGCAGGATCGTTCCTCACTTTACTCCTTTCAGTAATGTCCCTAATCAGGTACATTTTTAAGACTGAAACTAATCAAAGTGCAGAATTGGACAACCTTTAGACTCTGTTGCTGTAGCATTTAGCTGTCTGAGCAGTCTATGGTGCCTATACTCTTGATTTGTTTGTTTGGGTTTTTTTAAATATATTTCCCTGTGTAAAATGTGACGCTGATTCATGTTGAGGGGAAAAAAATGGTTGCTCTAATCATGAATATAGCAGCATCTCTGTGATGAGCAGAGAATTCATGGTGATATGGAAATGAAGGTTTTGGCATGCTAAGGAAATTGTTATGGCTTCATTAGTAGGATGTTATAAAAGCATCAGTATGGATTCCTGCAGGGACTTATTGGGGTTGGGTTTTTTTGTTTGGTTTTGGTTTTTTTTTTGGCTGTCAGTTTTATTTCTCGTCAGCATAATTAGGTATGTTACATTCTTTTTGGCTTTGTATAATCCCGGTACATCATTGTGTATTGTGACATGGATGCTTTCAGAGTGGATGTTGATGGCATTTTTGTAACCTGTTGCTTTGTGTCACCTCATTGGAAGTTAGAGGCAATGGTACTCAATGTAAACAAAAAAAAAAAAGTGATCTGAAAGTAAACACATTGGATTGCTAACCTGTGAAAATGTCACTATGAGCAAGGCTGGTGCTTTCTGCCTCCTATCTGTGCACCACAGCCCAGCAGCTGTTCAAAGACCTGAGGAGAATTTGTGATCATCTTTTTTTGATGGTTTATTGGTACAGATCTATTCCTCTCTCAAACTGAGTACTTGTGAAAGGGTTCCAGAGTTTAACAGGTGAAAGCTACCTGCTCTGATCACTGAATGGGTGGCAGCAGCTTGACTTTCCCCATGTATTTATTTCCTACCAGTGTGTCTCAGTTTGGTCATGGAGGGATCATCTCTATATAGGCCAACATCTAAGATGCTGCTGCTCTGTTAAAAGTTGGATTGTAGCCCTCATTTTTTTCAAGTGGGGTGGTTAAAGCTGGGCTCTTGCACCAGCCGTGACAATCCTGGAGACCTGTCCCTGAAGCCAGATCCGGTAACTGCCCAGGCTCCAACTATGCAAGCTTCTTCTACTGCCCTACCGCTGTGCCTGAACCGGGAGCTGGAGGCCTCATCTCTGTGCTACAAATGACAATGAGGGTGTCATTTCCTCTAGCCTGGCTATCGCATACAGGTGTGTCAGCCTCTCCTCATCTAAGCAGAATTCACATTTATAAACCAGTACTAAAATCCCCAGAGCCATGCAGCCCTTACCACAGTCTTGTATTGCTATGTGTATTTCAAGCCTTCCTGTGCTTTCCTAAGTAGTATGACCTGTCTTATTTACATATGCATGCAAGCTTCTTTGTTCAGGAGGAGACCAGAGTACCTTAAGGGTGGGTTGATTCCTTGCAAATGGGCACAGGCCTAAGTGCAGCAGTCACAACTGAAGTTCAAACACCCCAAGACTTGGCTCTAGGATGGTCAGTTGTCACACTGAAGCTGGGGCTGGCATCAAAATTAGGGTCCAGGTTCAGATTGCACCTTCCAATGCCCCACAAAAGTGCAGGGGTGTTTGGCACTGGGATTTGGGTTCAGCCTCCTCTCTACTCTGAAGCTGCAAACTAGAGTTATGGTCCGTGCACATTTAGCTGTGTGAACTTGAATGGCACAAATTACACAGGTCAAAGAAAGCATTCTGAATATTTGCTTCATTTTTGTCCATTCCTCACCAATTCTCTACCTTCTTCCTTTAGAAATGGAAGGTGACTGGACCTATGATAGTAGACTACCACTTGAGAAGATTCCCCTAATTAAACATAGATAACCAACTATCATCATTGGTACAAACCATATAGCAGCCAAAAGAGGTACATATCATCACATCACCCTTTTAAGCTATTTTCTTTTTGATAATTAATACAGGTCAAATAGTTATGATGAAAATCTTTATGAGGGGGTGTGCTCACAGAAGATTCCTTGGGGCTGTTCTGTGGTGTGATGATTATGCTGCTGACATTCCCCATTACCCTGAACTGCTGGGCCAGATTCTCTGGTCTCCCCCAGACAAGGCACAGAGCTGGGATAACCACCCACCCTGCAAAGCAATAGACACTGAATCACTTCAGTTCTGGGAGGGTGCAGTTCTAGGGCACAGAACCCAGGACACCAACCTCCAAAAGGGATCAAAATCCCACCTCAATGCATTTTTCTCTGTAAAAGGTTTTTTTACACAAAGCAAGCTCATTAAGATGTTCATCCTCTATCAATGAAAGAGAATATGCACACTGATTGCCTCCCCTGCCCCTCCCCCCAACAATTATTTACACTGGGCTTGATAGTAAAGTGATTTTTATTACGTGAAACAGTAGGATTTAAGTGGTTGCAAGTGAAAACAAAGTAAATGACTACACAATGAAAAGAAGATGCATAGCTAGTTCTCATACACTAAAATGTATTACAAATTTCCTCTAAAGCCTGTTCCCATCTCAGGTAAGCATTCAAGAAAAAATATCTTTTTCTCTGACTTGGGTCCACAGCTCCCACTGTGGGTGTCTCATGCCAGTCAAAAGAAAATAGACCTTTCCCTCAGTGGGAAGTTTTTGTTCTCTATCTCCCCTTCCCTGCTTCCATGGAAAATTACCTGGTTAAACTGCTATCCCAATACCATGTGGTATGGTCACGAATCTTAGATATAACAACTTGTGAATGGCCATGTTTGTCTGCTAAGTTGCTCACCACGTTAAGGCTTCTGGAGCACTATTGCTGGCTTTCATTTCAACATTTAAAACCATAATCTGTCTCATACTTAATATTTCTAGCTTCACATACAAGACTGATACCTGCACCACAACAGGATATACAGATCCAGCAGCTTGTAACAAACATTAAAACTGATAGCTCATTTAACCTATTTCATCCAAAACATCTCCAAATTATGCATACTTATATTCATTAGCAAATTTCATAAAGTATGGGGTTGGGGTTTGAAATTGTTACAATCTTCCAACAGGCTGCCTCCCATTGTAGTTGCACACAACATGCTGGTAAGATCTTGTGGAGGTTTCTAACATCCTTCGCTCAATCTCAAAGGCTGTCATTTCAATGTAGGGCCGCCGTGATCAGGCACCAGGTGAGCGTGAGAAAGAGAGGTGTTCAACTACCGCAGGGAAGGGAGCCATATGAAAACAAAGGACACCAGGTCCCACCACCTTCTCTGCAATGCCGAATTCAGGCTGTTTCTAAAAGTGTTCTCATGTAGTTACTCAGATGTTGTGCAGTAGCAGAGTCTTTCCCTCTCTATAGGGAACACAGTAGCCTGTCTAAAGGAGAAGCCAATTGTGACTTAAAGCACAGTCCTTTTTAGCAGTGTCAAGTGATGAACACTTTTAAACATAGGCTACGTCTACACTGGCAGCTTCTTGCAGAAGAACAGCTGTTCTTGCGCAAAAACTTGCCTGCTGTCTACACGGCACAAGCGTTTTTGCGCAAGTAAATTTACAGTATAGCACTGTAAAACAGGGCTTCTTCCAGAAGAGTTATTCCTCTCCCCATGAGGAATAAGCCCTCTTGTGCAAGAGCTCTTCCACAAGAGGGCAGCATAGACAGGCAACATGAATTTCTCGCACAAGAAGCCCCTATGATTAAAATGGCCATCAGAGCTTTCTTGCAGAGAGCGTCCACACTGCCATGGATGCTCCTGCGCAAAAGCACATGGCAGTGTGGACACGCTCTTGTGGAAGATTTTTTGCAAGAAGCTGCCAGTGTAGACATAGCCTTAGTGTTTCTAAAGCAGTCAATTCAACTTTAAAGATATAAGCCAAATACAGCTAGCAGAAGCCTGACTAATAAATTGGGAGCATATCACCTTTCCTAAGCTCACTAACTATGCAGTTAGTGACATTATAAAGTGCAAAATGTTGTGGGTTTGGTTCAAAACCTTTTTAGTGCACATCTCTTATGTATTCAGATTAACATTTCAGTTAAAGCAAACCAAATGTGATTTCAATCCAAATTGCTGCATTCTGACTGGGTTAAATCAACCCCAGGGCACCTCCCAACTTGTTGCAAGCTTGAACATACAAAACTGCTTTTTTTTTTTTAAGATGCAATAAAAGTCGGCATATTGTGTCGGGTTTACGTTTCCTAGCTAAGATTTCAGATCTGTATGGACAGTGCTGTACTTTCCATGTGCTACCAGCAGGTGTTCTGTACCAAGAAGTGCTGTAAATGGGCAGTGTTCTGAAGAGGGAACTGTGTTAGCATATTAAACATGGCCGCTATAATATCTGCTAACTTAGGGCTCGTCTAGACTACGCCAAAGTCCCGAAAAGAGGATATGCAAATTCTGCGGGAGTGAAAGTAGTTGGGACGCGTTTTTTTTCGGCCAACTCCCCCCTTTTTCGAAAAGCTGTGTAAACCTCATTTTTTGAGGAAGAGCAGCTTTTTGAAAAAGGGGAAGGGGGTTGCCGAAACCGCCCCCCCGCATCCCGACTACTTTCACTTTCGAAAGCTCCCGCAGAATTTGCATATCCTGTTTCGGGAACTTCAGCATAGGCTAGACATAGCCTTAGTGATGCCTTGTGGGGAAACAATACCTTACCTCTTCACCCTACTTACAGCAGTGATGAAGTTTTCCTAGCTTTTCCCTAATCTAAATATAAGGCAGAAATTTGTGGTAGCTTCTAAGACACCATGCAAATGCTGCCTTTTGGCTTATGTCCCTTGCATTGCCCCAGTTATTAATTTTCATATTTCAATACTACAAAACTATTTGCACTGTAAGCACCATTCACCAAATGCCTGATCCTGTATTTAGCCTCCTTTCCCAACTCAATCTATCCACCTACTCAAATGAGCCTCAACAGTCCTGCCTATACAATATTTAAAGGTGCCTATGTGAAAATAAGATGTGGCTCATTCACTTAACCTAGAGTTACTTTTGGCAGCCTCTCTGTTGTTTCTAAACTGTTGCGCAACTGCTGTGATACAGACATGGGCAAGTTTTTTGGCTCACAGCCTGACAGACATCCACACTGAAGGAATTTTAACTATTTTATCTGTTTTCTTTATAATCTGCAACACCACAATGGTTGTAGTCTGCTAATGTTTTTGTTCTCCTGCTACAGCAGTAGAACTGTATTTCCCAGCTATAAAATTGAGATAAGAAGGAAGAGTGTTTTTAAAGAGAAAAATTGATGAACAGATGGGCTGAAATAGCATTAAGCACCCATAAGCATGCAAATAAATACCTGTATGACTTAATATGCATAGCTGCTTGGGCCTACCTCATGTATATACATACAATCCTACTTCATGTATGCAATGTACAAGCATGCATGCTCTTGGAAAACATGGGCCTGATTTGTTCCCCAGTTTGAACTCAGCAGGCACAGGGGATGTCAATCTGTGAAGGTTGATCAACTATTTACCAAATCAACATTTTCTTTGCAGCCTATTCCCATTAGGTTGGTTTACTCCTAAGCAAAGTCCATAGAACTACTTTGAGTAAGGGGGGACATATACAAGCTACAATTCATGCGGGTAAATTGAAACCCAGTCACTTGTTTACAAACATCCATCAGAACAATTTGTCTTCATTTTTCACAGAAGTACATTCTTCCACACATGGGGTTGCCTGATTACAAATACCGACATCCCTCATGTTTTTTTTTCCCTCAGAGTTCTTCCACTTATCATAAAAGCACTGAAGCCTCAATTCAACCAAGTACTTAAAGCACATACCTAAGGTCACCCATGGTCAGCAAAGCAACCTCCTTAACGTTAAATCGTGTGCTTAATTCCCACTGAAAGCAAAGGAAGTTTAGAACATGCACAAGTGCTTTGCTGCCTTGAGCTCTGTGTCCAACAAATCAATGTTTTCGGTGCACACTGCTACTGTGCAGCCTGCATTGGCGACTTTGACCTTAGCTTAAAAGTCAGACTTCTAAATTCTCCAAAGCACTGTTATAACAAAAGAACATAAATCTGTTATAAATCACTACTTTACCCGAAGCCCAGGGCTGTTTAACATTTCCACTGAGAAACATTGGGTGACCTCTTCCACCGTGAACATCGAGTCGTGATTAAGATACATAAATGTTATGAACTCACTGTGAAGTTTGAAAGTGGTTTTCTTTTGCCTGGCTCTCTCTCATTAGGAGGGAGTGAACACATGTGAGTCAGCTGTTAAATGTATGAGCTGGGCAAGTGTGAAAGCCCCCAGAGAAACTTTACACTTTGAATAGTAATAGAGAGGTAGCTGTGTTAGTCTGATCTTGCTAAAACAAAAGGAAAAACTATGTAGCACTTTGAGTCATTTTAGCAAAAGGAAGGGACTCAGCTTTCACACTCTGTTATGCAGAGAACACTTGGCTGTTTTAATTTAGCATGGATAATGCTATAAAGTTTTCGTCTGCAGTTGTGTGGTTATCAGCTATGAGAAATTCACTTTAGCCTGATAATTTCTTGTTCCCTAACTAGCAGGAGAGTCATTTCCCCCCTCAAATATTTCCATAGATGTCAGTGAAGGGGGGGGGATCCACCCTAGCAAAAGCTTCAAAAGGAGGATTATGCAGCTTACTCCTTTGCTCTCAGAGAAAAGCAAGGTTCTTCCTTGGTAGCACCTCAGGGTAGGTCTCCACTAAAATGTAGGTTCTAAATTGCAGTGTAGCTGTTGAGGCTGTGACCTTGGGCTCTGAGACCCTGAGGGGATGAAGGCCCCAGCCTAAAGCCAACCATCTACACTGAAATTTTAGAGCCTGCAGCCAGGGGTCAGCTGCAGGTATTTTATTGTAGTGCACCTGTAGCCTCAGCACCTAGAACAGGGTTCCCAGAGTCTCCCAGCTCACATTTCCTTTTGGCCAGAAGTGAATCAGTCTGTAAGCGATGAAATAAACCAGTGGAAGGACATGCAAACTGTATTGTAAGCTTGCAGCTGGTAAAGAGAAGATTATAATTATTGTGTGCAGTTTTACAGAGTGGGCACTCTCAGTTTCCAAAGACCTACCTAACATTTTACTGATCATGTGCTGTAAGCTCTGTATTTGATGTAAAAGAAAGCAAGCTGCAATAGTATTTTGTCAGTCACTCATTGCCTGCAAGAGAACACAATAAGATGACCTATCTTGTACTAAGACCAGAAGACCTGCACTATGGTAGAGGATTCAGTGTGCTGAGTTAACACACACACAAGAGTTTGTGCTTCAACAATTGGTCAAGGTGACCCACTGTGCTAAGACAGGATGATAGTGCTCTGCTATAAAGCTGAAAGTTAAAAGTTCACCTACTTTGAAATAGGTTGTACAGCCATTTGGGGACACAACTGCATAAACCCATAACTGGGTCAAAATCTGGCTGCAGGGGTTTTAAATTCAGTATAGGATACTTCACTTCCAGTCCTAAAACTTGGGATTCTTTGTTCTTGGGGATGTCTGAGTGACAAGTCTAGACACTATTTACATTTAATACACACACAGCAAAAGCATTTATAAAGATGCTTTGGGATGAATGGCATTAAATACATTTATTAAGATTTGGGATTTTTATGTTCTGAAAAATGGAACACAGATTACAAAAGACTATTATTTTTCTAATATGTATATAAAGAGCATACTCTTGGAACAAAATCAGGAATGTTTCCTAGCTTCAACCCTGTCTTTGTAACAACAAAGATACAGCTATTTAAACATACATCAAACACTGTTTATTGCAGACTTTCTGTTGAATCATGTGAAAAAGGCACTATGAAAATTACTGAAACTAGATGATGACATTTTTCTAAATGATGTCAGTCTTTATATATGTGGAACAATAGAGCATTTTGTGACAAAAAATGTGTTTCCAAAAATAACATTTGCTGGAAAGTGTTTTTCCCCTGGGATCAATAATTTTTCAAGAGATTAAATTTATAAATGAACAATTTTTTTTACATACAGGAAAAATTGATATTTAGGCTCAACAACAAAAAAGAGAGTCTAGATTACAATTTCCTTTTGACTGGTTAAGTTACCAACAATGCAAGTCTATTAAAAAAGAATACTGTGAACACCTTTATGGCTATCAAAAGCAGGCCTGACCACCTTTGAAGGCTGACTTGTGTATTAATGTTTTCTATTTATTCTGTGCTGTGTAATAGTACGGTTCGTAATAGTAATCAGTGAAACAGAAATAAAATCAAAGTTCAGAATATATCCTCTCACTATCAACAGCTTCACTAGTAATAAAATGCCTTGCAAGAGGTACAAGAAAAATTCAGCCTATTTTCAGAAGGCTGGAGCTGCTGTTTGTGTTCTAAGTATTTTGTCTTTGATTGCTGGCATCAAGAAGTTTTAAATGACTCTGAACATCCTGCTGTTCAAAGCATGAGACTGAGACAAAAAGGAGTCAACCACAGCAACAGATGGAATTTAAATTCTTATGTTACTGAAGGTCCAAGCATGTCTTATTGCAGGCTCACCTTCCTTGGAATAAATCAAAAACAACAATATGTGTCTGATTATATACAGAGAGCATGAAATGGTTAATTCCACAAGGCTAGAACTCATGTTTGGGGTATAAGGGTTTTCCCAGGTGCCAACAACCTCCACAGTGGGTACTTCTGTCCAGTCCAGTTCCAGGGTGTTTTTTTTTTTATGGCAACAAGTTATGTCTACAAAATAATAATAAATCAGACATTCCACTTCACCGCTTCCTAAAACAAAGCTTGATGGAATGATGCCAAGGGCAACAGAATTAAAAGGAAAAGACATTCAGTGACTACTCCCCTCATCAAAAGATTCCACTCCTGAATCTGTGGCAGCTGCACTAATTTTTTCTTGTCGTCTCCTCATGATTTCCTGTAGCTCTGAGCTACCACTGTTAGCCTACAAATGAAAAAGAGAAAACAAGTTAAGTTGTAGTTCTAGTAACAGGATGAAGCATTTCAGCCAGGATATTAACAAGGCAGAAGGCTTATGATTAGGTTTACATTGCCATTTAGGCCCTGATATGTAAAGTGCCTCATTCTGGGCAGCACTTAAGTGATGACCTAAATAGTAAGGAGGGAGGGACTTAACCAAATTCTTAAGTGTCTTCCTGAAAGAGTGTTGTAGGCTTCTAAATAAGTTCAGCCTGATTTTCTGTACTGCTGAGCATCCTCTGCTCTCACTGATGTCAATGAAAGCTATTAGGTACTTGGGATGAAACCCTGACCTCAGAGAAGTCAATAGGCTTTTTGCCATGGACTCCAATAGGGCCAGAATTTCATCCTTTTACACGTCATTTATTTAGGCGCTTAAGGCCTTAATCCTGCAACCATTTATGCATCTATTTAAATTTCACATGCACAGTGCCACTGAAGTCACTGGCGATCAACAAGTATAGGCTTGAAATTAGATGAAAGTTTGTAACCATCAGAGGAATGCAGTTCTGGAATAGCCTTCTAAGGGGAACAGTGGGGGCAAGGAACCTAACTTTTTTCTAGACCGAGTTTGATAAGTTTATGGAGGGGGATGGTAGGAGGAGACTACCTACAGGTGGCATGTGGTTGATCTGCAACTGTTAGCAGCAAATACCTCCAACAGCCAGAGATGAGACACTAGGTGGGGGCAGGCTCTATAAAGAGAATTCTTTCCCAGATTTCTGGCTGGTGGCTCTTGTCCACAGGCTCTGGGTCTAAAACGGATTGTCAGATTTGGGGTCAAGAAGGAATTCTCCCTAAGGCCAGATTGGTAGAAAGCCTAGTGGCTGTGTGTCTCTCTTTGCAGCATGGGGCAGGTTTAAACTAGTATAAATGGTGATTTTCTTTAACTTGATGTTTTTAAACCACGAGTTGATGGCTCCAGTAACTCAGCCATATGGTATGGCTCTATTATAAGGGTAGGTGGGTGAGGTTCTATGGCCTTAAACGTGCAGGAGGTCAGACTACATGATCATGATGGTTCCTTAAAAACTGCACGTTTATGAATACATGTAAAGTTGAACACAGGCATGTGTGCAGGATTGGAACTAAATATGGATTTAGAAGCTCCTCTATTGACTCATTTTACCTGCCAGATAAGCATTTTAGCACATATTGATCCATGTCATCTAACGACCAACCCCAAATAATGTCGCCTGAAAAACAATTTCAGTGAAGTTCAAAAACGATATTCTTACCATTCTACATTTAAGGATGAAACTAGAGCAAATCTGTTTTTCACTTCTGTATACAGATCATTTGGTAATTTGAATGAAATCATTAGCATGCAAGCACACATGCTAATTATATTGGACACTTCCCCACCGCATATTACTTTGAATAAGATTAGTAGATTACATAGTTGAATAGAAACCCATTATTAATCTAGCTGTGTAACAAAATTAACATAAGAAGTAGGAGAATCTTAACCTTCCTCACAGCTGATCAGAAGTTTGCGTCATCTGAGGGTAGCAGTAATTTCCTTATGCAATGGACAGTTAGGTAAACAATTCTTCAATTGGCTCTTAATTATAGCTCTTTGCAATTTATGCCAAGTTAGACTGATTATAGGGTATTATCCAATAAGCTATTTTGCTTGAGCAAACTGCTGAGCAACACAATGGGCATATTTAGGAAAAAAATCAGCCATTTTCAACTCTGAGGGTATCGAATTCTTCTATTTTGACGTGTCCATAGTGCCATTAATGGAGATATGAAAGGGCATCACCAGGAACATGGACCTCAAACGTTCCATTTTGGGGTAATAAAGAAAACATACTGATTTCAAGATACAATGTTTTGAACTTCTATGCTGCTTTCACCAAAGGAATTAAAGCACACATCATCCCTACAAAGGCGTCAACTGCTATTAATGCCATGTAACAGACAGGGAAACAGAGTCAGGCAGATGAAGGGCCAAACAGTTTTCAGAAGCACTAAGTTCATTTTGCATTGCATCAGTGATGAAAGCTGAACTTAAGCTGTCTAGAGAAACCCTGGGAAAGTTCCCCCTGCAGAGAGGAATGTCTGGCTGGCAGAAAGCAGGCAGATGCTGCCTATTGTGCTTGGTCCACCACCTCACATCCTTGCCTTCACTGCTGGAGCTGCAGTGCCTGATTTGGGACATGAAGAGAGCATGGCAGGACTAGTTTCTGCTGGGTAGAAGCAGCACACCTTAACACTGATCCCTCGAAATGTGTGTTAGCCTGAGGCTGGGCAGAAAGCCACCAAGGAAAAGTGATCAGCACCTCCTACTCCACAATGCTTAAGTTTTGTATGGGCAAGTTGGGCGCTAAGAGTACATCTACACAGCAGTGTTATTTCAGAATAACTAACGTTATTCCAAAATAACAAAGTCCACATCTACACAGCGAGCAATTATTTCGACATAATGTCAAAATAATATCCAGCCGGAGGACTTCTTACTCCGACTCCTGTAACCCTCATTGTACGAGGAGAAAGGAAAGTCAGAGGCAGAGTGCTCTCGCTCAGATTTCCTGCTGGGTAGACAGCGCCAAAAACTGAAATAAGCTATTTCAACTTCAGCTACACAACTAGCTCAAGTTGTGTAGTTTATTTTGGCTTTAGCCCTGCTGTGTAGAAGTGCCCTCAGTGATTGATTTGAAGTTCCTCAAGGAGTCTGTAGCAAAGCCATGAACAAAACCCAGATCTCTCAGTTCCAGACCCTTTGCTTTGAGCATAGAGCCATTCTTTTTACAGCACACTCACTACTCAAGACTAGTAATTCTGCTTTCAATTAATGTCCTGAGACTTTAAAAAAAAATTGAAAATAGGAAAAAAAAAGTTGATTTATTTTAACTAATGGTGTAAGAAACCATTTATTCCATCCTAGGGGGATGAAACAACTGAGATGACCATCTTCCCTTGATTTCCACTTTCTTTAGACCTTTTAGAGAAAGCATGTTTGTGTAGTGGCCATAGAAAGCCCATCCCCTTTTTGTCTACTTTTGAATTCTGATTTAATTCAGAGAGAGAAAGGAAGGTTTTCAGCAGAGGCAGAAGACTGATAAAGCTAAGTAGGAGATAAAGCAAAACAGACATTTTAATTGTTGCACTTAGCACATTGTTTTTCCTACAGGTACAACTGCTGAATTACAGTTGCCTAAATGTAAGGCATTAGATCACTGCTTAACTGAAGATTGCACAGAGGTGGGTGAAGGCAGGTGCCTTGGATCTAGTGCACAGATTTGGAAGCACAGCCGTGAGAAGTTGGGAATGCCTCTGCACTACAGAGAGGACACAGATCAAAGAGCAGCCTTTGAACAAGCCTGGAAAGGAATCTGTTTGGGTGGATTCAGACTTACTCTAGCATGGGATGTTATTGTACCTGTACTGATGTAAGAGTCAATTCTGCCAATATGCAGGTCACAACCATTAGACACAGAATGTTAAATGTAGAGTACATGAAATCTAATAATCTGTTGTATATATCAGCTAGATCTGTATGGCTAAACTCAGAACCCAACGGCTGGTCAGATATTAATAAAAGTTAATTGTGCTTAGATAATATGTAAATTATGGGGTACACCATTTTACATGGCTTGACTATTTTAAATGGCTCTATCAACTTTTATTATCTGAATTGCTTCCAGTCTGAATGATAACATTTTTTTTTCCTTCTAACAGCAAGACAGCTCATTTTTGTTAGCTGGCTTACATACACCATGTCAGAAATAATCAGTGCCATTCAATTGCAAGCATACTTTCAGCAATTTAAGAAAAAAACATGATCTTTGGGGCAGGACAGAATTACAGAAAAAAAAAACCCATTCTCCTTCAGTATGATCAAATATTCCCAGTAAGACAGCAGGAGAGGGGTTAAAGCACCACATAGTCCAAAAGAAAATTATTTTTCATTTAATAAGGTAAAAGTCAAATCAAACTGGAGACTGAAGTTTAATCAAAACTTAAAAGAAGCCAACAAAAAGATCAACCTTCTTGTTAAACTTCCAATAACTGCATATTAACATTTGCAGACAACCCTGATGACTCAAATTCCTGCAGAATGAAGAAACAACAGAAACCAAAAGCAAGCAAAGAAAGCCCAGAACACAGAGGGAGAATGAGACTTCTACAGATCTGATACATGTTCAGTTTTCAAATTAACTTCTTTTGAACACACGGATATGTTCCTAGATATTTGGAAAAAGACAGACCACGTCTGCTTATAGTGCATCTCCATAGTTAATTTAATGCCCTGTAGGACATTAACTATTAACAGGGGAATTCCTTTCCTAATCAGTATTTAAGTTTACTGTTTTCTTGACTATTGTCATCAAATCGGTATTGTATCTACATTATAACAATTCTGAGGTGTGTGGATGTCTACAGCCTATTGTCTGAATCATCTTGTGTAATTAACATGATATTTAAAAAAATTGGGTATACTTCCTTAAAGGAAAATTTCCAAAACATACTGACATTTAAAATCATTGTAAAAGGAAATTTGGGCATAATTTATTTTAAATAACTTGTTCCCTCCCATATACATCCAAGTGGTTGAGTCTGGGGAAAGGGGGAGAGAGAGCTAAAGTTACTTTCCAATAAGAGTATAGACATTACTGGCAAAGTGAATAACACACAAAATCTAATATAGTTATACACAATGGGCAAGGCATTTTGGCTGGGGTCATTTTCAAGTGAATTTAATACTCTCGGAAAGCACTGGATTGATGGAGGAAGCCTAAAAGTATACAAAGTAGCAACAGCGCCTACTTGCCCATACTGCCCAGCTAATTTGCCTCAACCCTAAACTGGACAGTTCACCACTTTCAGGTTAATCTTTGGTCTCCGTGGCACATTCTGTACTTTGCTTCTCTGCTGAGACTGCCTCCCGCAGGCCAGCATTGGTAGTGGCATGCACCACTCTGGTGACTGGTAAAGGAACATTTCACCTCAAAGTTACTAGTTCAAACAAGACAACCAAGATAGAGATTGGAAGCCATTACTATGTGATGGATGTTTGATTTCCTATGAGCTGGTGGTATGAGCTCATCCAGGCCCAGGAAACAGGGGTCAATGGACTTGATTTTAAGTGCTGAGCACCCACAACTATAACTGAAGTACAAATGTTTTGCACATTTGAAAACAGGAACAGAACACAGGCCTAGTAGGGACCTCCTAGCTCACTGAATCCAGACCCTTGTTACTGCAGGCAACCCCGTCATGTAATCCTGTTCATAAATGTATCAAGCACCATCTTAAAGCTTGTTAGGCTGTTTGCCCCCATTACTCCTATTCGAAGGCTGTTCCAGAACTTCCCTCTTCTACTGGTTAGAAACCTTCTTCTAATTTCCCATATACATTTATTCATGATGTCTTGCATCACAAAAAGCTGTAGTAAATGTCAAGCTTTATAAAGTTACAAATCATGGAGGAGTGGGGACGGGGAGGGTGTGTATAAACACACACACACAATCAATAATTTCTTATGTTTCTCCACAGTGATCTGATAGCCCTTATTCATCACCATTATCATGTTTCTTAATCTTCTACTGATCTCTCTTAAAGAAGAAATACAGTCTTCATTTTCTGTGCAAAAATGGCTGGCACGAAGCGGCAGTCAAGACGAGGATCGGTTGGCAAGGAAAGGCTTTGCCAACTGATCCCTTATGCCTCGTGCATGATCTCTTATGCCGTCACAAACAGCTGAGCCAGCACAATGCAGCGGCCATTTTTATTCTAATGAAGCGGAGGATATTTAAATCCCCGCTTCATTGACTATGTTGGTATGTCTAATTTACATATGCCTCAGTTGGCAGAGGCATGTAGTCTAGACATACCCTCAGTCTGTTTGTGCTTCCAAACACAGTCTTGGTGGAATGTCATTGCATGGAGAGGAGAGAAAGGGAGAATTTCAATCCGTAGTGTCTGCAGCCTGCTAGAACAGCGACACTCAACCCTTCCAGACTACTTTAGAGTCTGATTTGTCTTCTGTGATCCCAAATTTCACCTCACTTAAAAACTACTTGCTTACAAATCCAGACATAAAAACACAAAAAAGTGTCACAACTAAGGATGTTAAGAGGTGGGTTATTGGGTAATCGTGTAGTCCCCTGCACCCCACCCCACCCCCCATGGACATTAGCTGCTGCCAGCTCCTCTATGCACCAGCTCCTGCTTCCTCCCACTTTGCTACCTCTGATATTTTTGTTACCAAAAAATTGCTTACTTTCTGATTTTTATAAAATAAACCAATTGAACTATAAATATTGTGCTTATGTTTCAGTGTATACTACATGGAGAGGTATAAACAAGTCATTGGGTGTATCAAATTTTAGTTTGTATTGGCTTGGCATGCTACCTAAAAAACACTAATGATAAAACTAGGCAAGCATCCAGATGAGTTGATGTACCCCATGGAAGGCCTCTGCGTAGTTCCAGGGGTATTATACCCCTGCTTGAGAATGTTCTAGAGGATGAGGAAAGGAAGAAGAGGAACAGAGCAGAGAACAGGAGAGAAGGACAAAAGGAATGACGAAGATCAGAGAGAGAATCTTCTCTGATTTTACAGTCAGACAAGTATAGGACTTGCCATACTGGATCAGACCTGTGGTCTATTTAGCCTGCTATCTCTGATAATGACCAGGGCCCAATGCCTCATGCTACCCACTAATCAGTAGAGATTAGGAACCCTACTAACCTAAGAATGTGTCACAATTTCCAGCTAGAGTGCACTGTTTTGATAAGAAGGGCTATACATACCTCTAATGCTGCTTTCTGTACAGTAATTTGGCTGTAGACTCTAGACCCTTCTGGACAAACAGTCTTTAGTTCATCCTTATTGAGAGAAAAGAGCTGAGCACCGGTCAGCACTCCAAGGCTATTGACAGTCCTAAAAAGGGCATAGCAACAGAAAGTGAACACCGTAAGTTTCTACAGTTCTGTGAGAAGCAAAACAAAGACAAGCACAAGTCCACGCAAGGAACAGGAGCCATTTGCTCCCCACGTTAGTGACTCAAAGCTGGTCAAATCCATTAATAATTGCCTTGACTTTGCAATGGTCTGAATGCACTCAGCTCCCATTCATGCAGAACCCTGTAGTAAAAATCAGCACCTTGTAGCACTCGGCCCATTGTAGGTGAAATGAGTTTCTAATTCTGAAGGTGAGATGTACATTCTGCTAGGATGGAAGTCTGTCCCCGATGAAAGGGTACAATCTGGTCTCCTTTTACTAGAATCAGTGTAAATGTACCTCAGCAACATACACAACATTTTCAAGAGAGACTTGTGGTTCTGGGAGCCTCAATATTTTGGGGGCTCAACTTAGGCCATCTTATTAAAGGCAATGGATTTTCACAGGGTGAGTTTTCAGCACTTTCTGAAAATCAGATGGCTGGAAAGCACCATAAATTATGCAGTTCAAAATCCTACCCCCTTTGGAAAAAAAAAAATCTTAGTTTGTTTCCCTTTATATATTTTGAAACAAGAGCTTTCCCAAGTTCAACCTCAGACTTACACTGGGCTAAATCCTTTTGACTCCAACCACATTTTCACATCCTCCGGAGAGGAATCATAAGTGATATTAACTACTGGTATGTTTGGTCGTGGCACATGGAATTTTTTCTGGGCAGCACTCCGGCCAATGGTGAGCCTGTGAATAAGCTCATCTTGTACCTCCTCCATCTGAGATTTCCTACCTAAACAGAAAGGGAGAAAAAAAGATGAACACAACACGGAATTTTTTAAAGGACTTTTCAAAGATGCTTGTGGGGGGGGGAGACGTGGTTTTCTCTTAGTACCACCACACTCCATTTTTAAAACAAACATTTGCTTTAAAACAAACATCTACTGTATGCTATTTTTAAAGCATACAGTAGAAATGATCAGAAACATTTTTTTTCCAGACCCAGTGAAAATTTTGCCAAATAGGAAAAAATATCACTTGTGTTTAATTCTCCAAAGAACACTTTGGTTTTTTGGCAAAAATTTGAGTCCTCAAAAAAAATTCAGCCAAAAACGGGAAGACCTTGCTGCTACAAGGGAAATGTGGTCTGGCCTGGGAGCCCAAGCAGTAGATGAAAAAAGAGATCATGCAGCAGTTGAACAACAATTCATTTAAGGCATTGTGGCAGTACTTCCAAATCAATATGTTTTGGGCATTTGGTTTTCTGACAAAACACTGACATTTGCTGCAGGAAGCAGACACATTTTGAAAAAATTATCATTTAATCAAAAAAAACCCACAATTTTTCTGCTGAAAAACAGTTCAGATGGGAAATGTTTGACCATCCTTAGCTTTCACTACATTCCTTCTGCAAGTGGCTGTCACCATTTAAATCCCCTTTCTCAGCGCATGTTTTGGAGAAGGGTTAATTCTATAGCGTTCTGTGTTATAATTTGTAGGGGTTTTTTTGTTTCTTTTAAATGATATCGCTGCTGAAATTTTAAGGCAGTATTTGGTGATCCATACTGAGATACTGGTGCTTTCGGTAATTGGAAATTAGCAAGATTTTTATCAACTTTTCTAGAATTTCCACTCCACAAAATTTTGCTTCTCTGAAGCTTCCAGTATTGGCCTCAAGCATACTGAAAGCTGAACCAGATATGCCCTGGGTCAATTCTGCAATAGAAATTTGTACATCCCTGGACAGTTTTGCCTAGTAACACAAGTTCAGAACACAGCCTCAGAGGAAACAATTGCAATTTATTTTCTGAGGAATTTTTATTTTCTAAGATCTGCCTCATGCTTATGAGCTATCAACCCTGTTGTCCTTTGTGGCAAATCACTTATTCCGATACATGCAGAAATTTACAGTAAACTGTCCCCAAAATGGAACTATAGATCTAGTTCCACCGTAAAAGGAGTCATTGTTTTCAAGTTACATAGCGTAGGTGAAATATTACCTTGTGTCGATAGTGACAGCTAATGCCAAGACAGGCTTAACTATGAGGGATTTTCATTGCTGCAGAAATATTTCCGTAGGACACTGGATCCACATCCTTTTGGCCCTATTTAGTTAACTGCTAAATTAGTTCTTAGAGCTTTTCTTTAAATAGTCATTCAGTCCGCTCCAGAAGGAAAGGACATAATGGGCCTTAGTGAAGTTAAGTTCAGAGTGCATTACAATTTGTCTCAGAACAGGTCAAGTGAAAGATGCCCTATTGATTTAGCACTACAGACTCAGAACTGTGTTTATTCAGAAGGCATGTTTCCCACTTCCTGGGAACACAGAAGGGAGTGCTCTCTCAGAAAACTAAACATGTACAACTTTACCAAAAATGTTGCTAGGATTTTTTGCCATGCTGGGGGAGAGGAACAGAGCTGTTAAGCCACGTCACTCAAGATCTCATTTCAATATTATCCTTTTTTGCTTGTATCTTTTGTTGGGTCAACTTTCTGCTAGTGGAAAGTACAAGTTTTCAAACTACACAGAGCTCTGGATTTTTTTTTCTTTTGAGAAAGAAATGAGTGTCTGATTTCTAAACTAAGCTATTAAAGTGCTTGTATTAGGCATAGGTAAAACTGCTAACTCCTCTGAGTTTGGAGGTAATAGCTCTTGTACAGTTACGGTCAGGATATGAAGAAGTATATATTGAATTGAAATGAAAGAGGAAATATCTGTAGGTATAACAAAATTAGCTGAATTGAAATTTCACTGTGACAGCACAGGATAGCTATTAGGACACTAATCTGGAATGCAGGGAAGTCTAGCTGAGTTCTGGTTTCTGCCACTGACTTCTGGTGTGACCAAGGGCAAATCACTTATCCCATTTTACAGATGAGGGACTCAGGGACAACAGGGCTAACAGCACTACCCTACCTCACAGGGGTGCTGAGAGGACTCATACACGAAGGACAGTGAGACATTCAAACACTATGGTAATGGAGGTCCTAAAAGGCTATGTTTACACTTAGGGTGGCATGTAGAGAACAGATGCTGCATGCCCCACTAACACGGGTATGAACAGCAGCGTAGATGATGAGACAAGACTTAGGCAAGGACAGTGCCCTACACGGCTCTACGCACCCAAGCAGTGTTTCTTATATCTGGGCTGATATTTTTAGCAGCATAATGTCTCACTGCCTCCTCACTGCTGGAGCTTTTCCCCACTGTAGTAAGGGGGGAAAGGAGAGAAGTCAGCAGGAAGGCAGAGGGGAAAACGCTGCTGCCCCCAGAGCCTGTTCTCACTGCCTCCTGAGTGCCAGGGCCTTTTTCTTGCTGCTTCCGATTGCTGCAGACTTTCCCCATTGCCACAGCCTTTCACTGAAGCGCGCAGCTACACACCACAGTGGTAACTGTGGACACAGTCTGTGGCATGTAGCTACATGCTTAGTGCGTCTCCTCTACATTACTCTGTAAGGGCAGAGGTAGCCTGTGATAACTAGAAAGTTGAACACTCTTTTGCGGTGTCATGTGGTCTTTAATTATAAGAACTGACCTTAATTTTGTCTCATCTGAAAGCCAGCCCCCTCCACGGCAAGTTAACATCATGTTAATGCATCAGGCTAATGCTCATTACCAGGGAGATTCCCTAAAGCAGTGTTTCTCAAACTGTGCTCTGTGGAGCCCCTGGGGCTCCATGAGACATCTCCAGGGGCTCCGTGAGGTTGACAAACTGGAAACATCGATAGGTAAAACACATACAATCAGTGGACTGCTGGGGCTCCGCATACATTTTTACGCATGTAAAGGGCTCCAGAGCCCCAAAAGTTTGAGAACTGCTGCCCTAAACATCCCTTTGTGCAGCTACTAGTGGAGCTACTTTCCTCAGACCCCTCTCATTCATGGATAGAACAGTCCCATCCCTCCTCAGCTTGGCTCATTGGACAGGATCACAGCACTAGGTGAGATGGAAAGATTTTTTTTTAAGTGATGGTAAAAACTCAAATATCAACCAACAATATGAAACATTATTTTTAAAGGACTGGAAATGGTGGCAAATAGCTTTTCTGACTCTTTTGAAGACACTTACGGTCCACAGGAACTTGTTTGTGTCTCTGGCTGTCTCGCACAATGCTACCGCCGCCATCACTAGAGGTGCTGCTTTGGCGGCTAATGGTTCCTGGTGCTTTTGGCACAGGAACTGGAATAGGTGCTGGCGCGCTAGGGGGGAGAGGGACAGGAACTGGAGCTGGTGTCGGAGGTGGTGATGGAGCAGCAGGACTGGGATCGGGTTGTTTCAGAACATAATCCATCCTTTGTTTCTAAAGAGATGCAAACACACAGTTAGCTTTGCACAGTAAAATCCCTCAGAGTTCAGAAGATACAGCAGGAAAGCACCTGTATACGTTGCCGTCAGAAATCTCATTACAACCCAGAAAGGCATGCTACTTGTCAGATAAACAATTTCCCCACGTTTCTCAAAAAATTTTGGCATCAATATTCTCAATGTCTGTCCCTGTTTGACTATTGAGAATAAACTCTCACTGACATCTTTTTCCAATGCCACACTTGGGTAAGAGGGCCAAAGTTATGAGCAGATTCCATCCACACCTGTTTTGAAATGTCATTTGAACCTGCTATTTGGCTTGCCTGGATGGTTTCATATGCCATGGTGTACTACCATTTCTTTATATGCCTATGACCTTTTTACCACATATAAGTTTCAAAAGCAGCTGGCCTGGGGTTTATTGATTATACAGAGCCCATTTCTTTCCTCCAAATACGAAATGTCTAAAATTAGATTTTAAAATCCCAAACTCCTGTTATCTGAAGATTTGGAGTGGCCACTGAGACATATGACTATCTGGAGTTTACCTGACTAAACATACATATCAGAGCTGGGTACACAAAAATCCTATATCCAAAACATACCCAAGTTTTGGAAAAGTTTGCCTTTAACCTCATGGCATCTGCACTTTGCTGTTGACACCTATGTTTGCAATTGGCCAAACCAAAACCACACATTCAGATAGTCACAAATTTGAAACTGAGCAGGGATTGCTATAATCATCTAGTCTGAGCTTCTTCATAAGCATAGGCAATAACTGTCACCAACTGATTCCTATACCTGCCTGGCTCTGGATGAATAACGGACTTTTGGTTCTCTGGCCATTCAGTGAGGCAAAGGAACATAGAGCCATTTTCCGTGGAACCAAAAATTACATTTTCAAAATTTTCAGCATGCCATAAAGTGGGGAAAAAAAAAAATCTGGTTTGGGTCAAATGAAAAGTTTCATTCAACCTGCAATTAAACACATTGTTTTGAGATCTTGAGCATTGTTAATATTCTGATAATTTAAAAAAATAAAATTAAAGGAAATTTTAAGATGAAAAGTTGTTTTAACTAAAAACAAAAAGGTTTCTAATGTGTCAAACCAAAATGTGTGATTTTATTTGACTTTTCTGTGCTTGAAACAAACAATTCAGAAAAACTGACATATCTGCGAAACATTTTGATATCAATGAATCTCCATATTTTCACTATAAAAAATATGGAAGAAAAATGTCATGCAGCTATACAATCTCCCTAACACCTTCTGGTTAGTATACATCTGTTAGAAAGACATCTAAAACATTCCTAAACTTTGTGGAAGTTTGGACTTTGTGGCTCAAGCCTGCCTCAGTCTGAACAATTTTAACTACAGAGTGATGTGCACATTACATATTTTGTCTTGAGGGTCACAGATGAGGAACTGGAAATCATGGCTTATCAAATGGCAACCAGATGCACAAGCTGCAACCTGGACGGACCAGGTGAAAACTGGGTAGGTGGCAATCCTATATTAAAATACCTTTGTAAATTGTACAAGCTGAACAATGCAACATGCTAACGATATACTCTGTCAGTTTGCAGGAGCAAAGTATCAACATTTCTAGCAAGTAAAGCTCAATGTAAAGTTTGTTTGCAAAGTGGTGATGGCTTCTTTTTTAGTTATGGGAAGCTGTTTATTTTTAGTGAGCAAAACATATGAGCAAATGACCCAGGCCTCACTTTTTCCTGGAATACATATCTCCATCCTCCCAGGACAGGGAGTCTTACCACAGATTAAGCAGAGATATCTTTGTGGGAAACGTGTTAAAAAATTAGCATAAATGCCTTAACAGCATCTGCACACTCAACCTTTCATTAATTTTAACCAAGTGCCCCAAGCATGAATGCCAAACTGGAGAAGTTTAACCCCAAAACGTACAGGCCCAAATCTAGAGAGAGAATAAACTGGTTTAACTCTAGCAGAGGTACTCCAATTTACACCAGCTCAGAATCTGTCCTAGAGGTTTCAAGGCTAAAATATTAAACTGAGAAATGCTCCTCTCTTTCTCTGTTCTAGTCTCTTATTATTAATAGTGGTCAGTTATTAAAGTAACAAAATCTTTCTAAATATATTCCCCATAAAATATTTTTATTTTGCTGCATGCAATTTTATTGCTTAAATAACCTTAAATATATAGCCTTATAATAATTTTTGTTTGGTACATGCAATCTAACGTGGGGCACTTAGGGGAATTCAGTCTTGACATACTCTGCACTGTAGCATTTGAACGTAAACACAATAATTGCCTTTAAAATATTAAAAACAGAACAAAAGTGGAATACAAATATGAAAGAATACACGGAATAATGTATACCACAAAAAGCTACTCCTTTGGTGGAACAAATTGGCAAGTAAATACATCAACAGATAAATTGATGAAATTGTTTTAGAACTTCATAAGTATCACAGTAAAATGTTTTAATGAAATTTCAAAGCTCAAAGATTTAAAAATGCCAAATTGCTATCCCCAAATTATGATTCACAACATGATTCGTGTTTTCTTTTAACACAAAGGAAAAACGCATTACTGGTTTGATGGCACTGAATGATCCATTAAAAAGCAAAGCATTAACTTTCATCATCACACAATCAAATCTCAATGCTGAGATAAGAGTTACACCTGGTATTTAGTTATTTGACATCTCTGGACAATTTTGTTGTCAAATAAGCCATCCCACAAGCAATATGCCTACAGCAAAGACCAACTGTTAATTTGATATTTGGAAAGAAAATACAATCCAACATGGGAAAACAATTCAAGTTCCACATTTATAAGTGGAACGCTACAAAATGTACTCCAACATGTATGCAACCATGTGAATATTTGGAAGATCTCTTCTACTCTTTCATCAGGTTACCTTCATTTATCATTATGAAAGAAACAAGTATGCACTACTGAATCTTTAAAACAATCAAACCCAAAAGCTTCTGCCTACAAAGAGACATCTTAGAAAGTCAATAATATATAACAGCAATGTGTGTTACCTCTGAGAGCTCTCCCAGTAATTGCTATGAGGAAAATGGGGTAAATCACATCAAATGAGATTATTAGCACAATGTTAGAACTTCAACCACATCAGCAATTTTGAAGATGACATTAGTGTCAAAAGCTCATTAATGACAGTATACTATCCCATTAACTTTATTACACATCTTCCTTTTTTTCTTCTGTAAAATAGCAGGTGAAAAGTTAGTCATCTAACACACACACACAATATTTATTTATATATATATATATAAATAAACAAACAAACAAAATGTATGATGATTAGTACTCATTTAACATTTTTTCAACACTTCACATCAAAATAAACAACATTAAAACAGGTGTTAAGAAACCTACACTGAGCGAGACAAGAGTCAAAAATTGCATCTAGAAAATATTTGCAAACTTTGAACAAAGGGCTACTATTCATTTCACTATTCTCGGTTAAACCATTTAAAAAGCCTGCCAGGGCTTTTTTAAAAGGAAGATGTTTGAGTTTGAAAAGGATTTGTAACCTAGAAACTAGGGTCAATGGGACTACTTAAATGGTTAAAGTAAACCACATGCATAAATACTTTGCTGGATCATGGCCAGAATGCTTAATGCTTTGCTAACTCAAGCCCTAATTTTCCAGGGATTCATGAACAAACTGATGCATCTCCATTAATTTATATATGCTGAAGATCTGATCCCAGGTATTTCAGAAACATTTGTTGATACTGGACTTATGGTTTGTTTGGGTTCTTTTTCAGGAAAACTTTGTATTTTACATGAAAAGGAAAGATTTCCAAAAAGGCCTCATCATGCTGGAGGTTACTTTGCCAAGAATCTTGGTTTAACACCATCGGTTCTAATCTAGCTACAGACATACATTGCAGCATAATGAGGTATTTTTACATGTAATGAAAAACTCTACTCCACTTCTTGATCATTGCTAGAACTTAGCAATGTATATTGGCAACGCTCATCAACAAAACAGAATATAGATCTCATGTTCAAACCATGACATATATTTATATAATATGTAGCCAGGTTACGTACAACCTCACTCTCCCCCCCAAACACTTAACTTCAGTCTTTAAATACAATAGAAATATACAGTCCTTGCAGATCTGTATAAACTGCACTAAGAAACACCCCTCTTTCTCGATTTATAATGCTATTTAACACTTATACTGGTTAGTTATTAAACAATCTTCAAAAAATATCTTCTCCATGTCAGATGAAGTATTTACACAAGTCATGTTACTGAGGATGTATTGGATAAGAAAAAAAAAAAGATGGCATTAAAGCCATTTCTCCTTTTACCTGAGACACTGCAATCTATTAGTTTGTGAACACACAGCTGCAGTAGTGTGATGCAGGCACAAAATCAAGACCAGAATGTAGCTCTTACACTGGTTACAATTTTTTTGGAAGTATTCCAAGCATGTTGTACACGTTGCAGGTCAAAATACTGGACTAAGAACAACTTTTCCTTTCTTTTTAACAGAATGCTATTTTATTTTGCACATTGCTTTATTCTAGTACCGTTTTAGTCAGCCTCATAGGCAGGTACATGGTTTGTCCTTTGTGTTTTCTTGTTTTTATGTACTATAAAGAACCTCAACAACGTGTCTCAGGACAACACACATAAGTTTATATACCAATAAATTCCTTGCTACATCAGAGCACCACGTTAATTCATACTCACATCATAAAACTTCACAAGGAAACAACCTTTTTCCTCCTTTGTTTTTAAAAACATGTAAGGAAGGAAGATTCATCCGAAGCCTTAGTTTAACATTGCCATCACCAACTAATGACCACTCTAGGCACTAGGGATTCCGAGCACATGACGCCGTTCCCCCCAAGAAAAGATAAGTGCCAAGGATTTTGTGTATGTTCAGCACCTAGCACAATATGGCCCACTGGCCTAGTCACCATGTAGTTTTTGTTCTGATTTTCTTATTTTGGTGATAGTTGTGATTTCTTATTGAAATGGTTTAAACAGGATACACCTCTAATGTCAATTCAGCTTTACCTAGAAAGGTGCTAATATAATACTAATATAGCTTAATCTCCTACATTTACAGGAATAAGAGATTGCCTACAGGGAAATTTATTAGCATGACTATATTAATAGAATCACAACACCATAACTCATCCTGGTATAACTCCTCAGGTGGACACACTTACTCTAGAAGAAGAGTGCCTAGATGTGGAGTTATAAATACAAAGGTATAGTTATGCTGGTACATTTCCCCATGTATAGTGTGATATTTCCCTATGCTGAATACAGACGTGGTAAAATTACTCACTCAAGCAAGTTCAATGGCAATCAATAAGAATTATGTAAGTACAAATTTTCTAATTAACATCCAGTTGACTGAGCCCCTCTAAAAACCAAAACCAAAAACCAAAAGTTGGGAGTCTTTTTATTTACCATCTTATCTTTAAACCCTCTCCCTCTTTCTCCGAGAGAGAGAGAGAGAGAGAGAGAGAGAGAGACCTCACCCTGCCCTATGCTCTACACCCTCCATGTATGGATGGGCCCCTGAGACGGACTCTTCTCTCTTGGTACCTGGAATTGCATCTTCTCAAGGCAACATGTGTGGGGCAAGGAGGGTCACTGGTCCCACACTCCAGATTTCTCTGAAGGTTCACAGCTGAACATGGCCAGCAACATCCTTTCAGCACTGTGCAGGAGGGAAGGGACAGGAACTGCTTCCAGCCACAGGGAATAGATGTGGGGGGTAGAGATGACTTGCCTTGTGCCTCTGCAGCAGAGATTATCTCCTCCCTTCTCCTCCCCCACTTTCCTGTAGTTAGACAAAGCGTCTCCCTTCCTGCCCATAGGATGGCAGCTACACGTCCAAGCTGCTGCTAGCCACTGACATAACCCAACCACTTTGTGTTCCCTGGCTGCAGCATGGGCAGGAAGGGGTTAATCCCTAAGGCTGCTCTGTGCACCAGGGCCCAGGGAACCTGACTGTAGGGGCTTCAGCAAACTGACCAAAGAGGCGGCTCAGCAGAGGAGGGAGCCTAGGAGCAGTCCCACACTGCCTGGGGGCAGAACCTAGGGCAGGGGCCCCGTGTGAAGAGGTTGCTCAGTCCCTGCCTGGGGGAATGCTGCACAACCTGCAGGATAGAGGCATAAACAGACTGGAAATTGCTTCCTCCCCTCTACTCCAGAGCTTAACTGAAGGGCAGAGAAGTTTCCCTGGGCCAGAGCTGAGTAGGGCTTAGGCACATGCAGGGCTTAGGTCCTCCTGGCCAGCATCCTGGGCAGAGGGTCTTAAGACAGAGATCATTTGTCAGGGATCGCCCCTGGCGGGCAGTCAGAACGTTATTTACCTGAATGTTCACAGGTATGGCTGCTCGCAGCTCCCACTGGCCGCAGATCACAGTTCCAGGGCAATTTGCTCATTTTAAAGAGAAAGTGGGGACACCTGCAAGTGGGTTTATGGTCAGCAGTCATCCTACCCATGTAGACTATAGGTTGGGGATTAATACTACAGGCTGAACCTCTCTAGGCCAGCATTCTCTGGTCTGGCAACATCCACGACCTGGCATGATTTTAGTTAGCTGGATGTCCACTTATCATAGGCGTGGCCAAGTTTCCTGTGGTCTGATTAAGTTGGTTTACAGCCACCAGTCCTGGCTCTCAGTGTTCTGTGCTGTTAATTTAGCTCTAATTTACCCCTAAATGTCTTCTATGAGCCCAATAAGCACTGGAAGTGTTGGAAAAGCTGACCTCCCATGATCCAGCAAATTCTCTGGTTTGGCATTGGTCAGGTCCTGAGGGTGCCAGACTAGAGCGGTTCAACCCGCAGAATAAACAGTAGTATTAAACCCTAACCTATGCTACATACACTTGAACCTCTATAACCTGGCAATTTTAGTAAACAGGATATGCCAGATTAAAGATGCTGATAAGCCAGGGAAAGCACCGTAGGGTGGGGCATGAGGGGATGGGGCGCTTACCTGGCACCCCATTCCAAGGGGCATATGTGGCTCTGTGCTTGATGCTGTTCCCAAGGATCGTATCCTGCTGCTATGGGAGCAGCGTTTCAAATGTTCTAGTATAACTAGGGAGTTGTACCACATTAACATCAAACCAATATAATTTAAGGCAGTGGTCACCAACCAGTAGATTGGGATCTACCGGTAGATCTTGGAGCCTCTGATAGGTGATCCTGATTTGGCCAGGAAGCTATAAAGCGCTGGCACTTCAGTTGCCCCTCCACCCATTGTCCTGCTGCTACTGCCCTCTGCCTTGGAGCTGTCTCCCTGGGAGCCTCCTGCTTGCTGTGTAGGGTATGGGAGGAAGAAGAGAGGGGCGCTGATGTCAGGGTGTCCCTCCTCCCCCCATTCCTGTACTCTATCTCCACACAGAGAGAAAGTGATAGAGGGAGCTTGGCAATGCAAATCTGTCACTCTCACACTGTGTGTGCTTCTGTCATTCTCACAAACACACACTGTCCTTCACTCTTATCTCCTGACGCAACATATACGTGCAGGATGGTTGCTGCTGCTTTTACTGCTTGCAAAGTGGGTTATTTTTGGTATTTGACTGGTCTGTGCAGTTCGTAATTTTCATTTCTCTCTTATGCTTAACTTTAATTCTTTGAGTAGTGAGTTCTAAAATGCTTAACCTGTCCTGACTGGAGTCATTATCCCTGTGGTAATTGCTGCTCCTGGAAGTGGTTGGCATGTGCCTGCAGCTCCTGAGAAAGGCAGAGCAGGGGGTCTTCCACATGCTGTCCTGCCTGCAGACACTGCTCCTGCAGCTCCCATTGATCAATAATAGGGAACCGTGGCCAGTAGAGGCTATAGGCCCAGTGCCTGTAGATGAGGGGCAGCACATGGTGCCATTGCTGTACATGCCAGCTGCTTTCAGGAGTGGTGCAGGGCCAGGCAGGAGTAAGCCTGCCTTAACCACACTGCTCCACCACCCGGAAGCCGTCTCAGTTAAACAGTGCCCAGCCAGAGCCTGCTTCCTGAACCCCTGTCCCAGCCCTGGACCTCCTCCTGCCCCCAACCTCCTGCCCCAATGCACTCAAGCTCCCATAGCTTGCACCTTGAAACCCCTCCTGGAACCCAAACCCCCTCCCTGGGCTAAGCCCGGAGCCCCTCCCACATTCAATTCCTTGGCCCAAGACCAGAGCCTGCACCCCAACCTCCTACCCCAGCTTGGTGAAAGTGAGCGAGGATGAGGGAGAAAGGGGGAATGGAGTGAGCAGGGTGAGGCCTCGGAGAAGGGGTGGAACAGGGTAGGGCCTCAAAGAAGGGGCAGGAAGGAAGTGGGTATTTGGGTTTGAGGTAGATCTTACATTGAAAAAGTGATCTTGTGGTTAAAAAGGTTGGAGACCACTTATTTAAAGGGTACAAAAACTATACCTAGGTCAGCCCAGTGACTGGAGCCACCACACACAATGCAAATTAAAACATTATAAAATAATACTAAGTAGAAAAACCAGGCTCTCAAAGAAGAGTATTGGCTGTGGGACAGACCAGACTCCTCTCAAAACAGTGACATAGGGCACTGAGCGGGTGATACATTTGTGCCAGGATAAGCAGCTGAAGAGAAGCAATGCCAAAAGTGCACCTGGAAGAGCCAACTGAGGTGGAAAATAAGCTGTCAAAGTGAGAGCCCTGCTTAGTGCAATCTGATACATTTAATTATAAAGATACCAATTGTACTTTCAGAGCAGAGAAACTGTCAATAAGGCTTGTACATAAAGAGAATCGAGAGGAAAAACCAAAAGAGGCAGAGAGAACTGCAAACTGGATGGCAGCACACAGACCTGGATCTAGATGGCTGCCTTCTGTAAGTGCAGTCAGAGCTATATACGCTCAAAGAAATGTTTTGCTTTAGGGAGATATGTATGGTTTGTGATAAAATTGTTGTGCATGATCCACAAGATCCAGTGGAGCTTTACTGAGATGACTTACTGTATAAATGTGCACACACTCTCCTTCTCCCCAGATATGATTTAAAAATATATACACACATATAATTTAAAAAAATCACTTTGCATTCTCAGACTACTAATGATTCCTGAGATGAAACACAGCAACAATATGTAACTATTTAGGATAGGAAGTAAAGAACACTGCAGACATCTAGAACTACAGGGATAGTTTAGGTTGGTTGGTACTGGCCAGGATTGTCAAGATTAATTCCCCATTTCTTGCAAAAAGTACCAAATGGGAATTTAAACCCACTTCAATAATCAGGAAATATATACATACTAGCACATCCAAACAGTAGCACTTTTCTCAGCTAAGTTCTGCCTTAAACATAATACAAGAGTGGCTCAAAAAAGTAGCATCTTCTCAAGAACTAAAAACTCATTTTATGACGCCAACTTTACTAGAATAGCATTTTACTATGGAATAACAGAAATGGATTTTGGCTCAGTTCAAAATGACACCATATCTTTGGCAACTACCAAATGAGCACCTGGCATGCATTTCCCTTTGTTACAGTTCAGTTCACAAGCACCAGGAAAGTTAACAGTTGGCAACAGATAAGTACGGAGGTATCTAGAGTGGCTGGCAACAGACATGAATTTTGGGCACAAATGCTCAGTGTTGGGGGTGCCACAAATATTTTAAGCCAATAACTAAACAAAAAAAAGGCTTGAAAGGCTTCATGGTAGATTCCAAGGAATAATAAAGGGCATTTGTCTTAAAGGAGGGAACCAGAACTCTACCTTAATATTCGTATGCCAGAACAAACAAAAATGTAGGTATCTTTGGCAAAAGGCTTGCCTTCTCTTGCAAGGATCCTCAAAATGGCTGATAATGTAAAATGCAACATTTTTTTAAAAGGGTCATTAAAAAAAACACCAAAAACATGAATGACACTTTACTAAGTAACCAGTCTGCTTTAAAATGTACCTTTGAATAGATACAAATGACATCTACTTTTGGTCCTTAAAAAACCCATCAGGTGAGATCGAGGTAATACTGTGCATTTTTACAGTATTACAGTAAAAATCGGAGTGTTCAGCAGCCTAAACAGTTAAAACAGTTTATATGTGTGTGGGGTTTTCTAAATGGAAAAAATTGGGGAAAATTTACATTAAAATTTGTTCTTGTTGAAGCTATAATATTTGGGGCAATGTAACTACAATTGTTAAAATGGAATTTACCAGTTTATAAAGCCAAAAGGTAACATACCTTTTTCTGGCAATTAAAATAAAACTAAGGACCAACTAAGCCTAAGCATGCATGATCAATCCCTGGAAGGGAGGACTTTATTTCTACCACACCAAGGTTATTTTTGTATGTGCATGAGTGCTTAGACATTGAAACAAAGGGCTCTCTCTCAATATATAGATAGATAGGAGCATGAGGCCTAGCACTGGAGGGTATGCTCAGAGATCAGAAAGAGGTAAGTTACTTCTAGCTCTATAACCATAACAAATTCTTAATAAGCTCAAACACTGCTGCAACACTTGAATTTTCTCTTGGAAATCTCCCTTTTAATACTGACTAAGCCCATCTCTGCTATAGTTTACTCCTGGGGAAATTCTGCACCAATACACACGCAGAGAATTCATGTGCCCCACAGATCCTTTGCTTCCCCCAGAACATATATTCTGCTGGAGAGACACTGCAGTTACATCTTTCATCCACATGGTGATGCTCTGGTGCCAAAACAGAGGGCAGCCATCTCACTAGCTATAGAAGTGAGCTTTCTTCACTGTGTCCTGCCCACAGGCCCAGGTTAGGCATGGGATGGGGGGTTGGGAGACACACTGCCAGACACAGAGGGTTGCTGGAGAATCACATAGGCTGGGTGCAGAAGGGCTAGTGAGGGTACAGGCTAGGGGCTGACTGGGTTCAGGACCACGTGGACGCAGGGGGTATCTGAGTGGAAGTGCCGGAGCAGTGTTCCCTCTAAGATTTTCTATCCATGAGCGGAGTGGGTTTTGACTTGTGCACCAATACTGAAGTCATGTGTGCTTGTTCGGATGTATGCCACCATTGCACCTACCAGTTACTAACAAATATACATACACACATACACTATATAATGTTATGGAAGAAAGAATACTAAAACAGCCCTTTCCCAGTCACAAAGAATAAAAAGAGCTGTTAAATCAGCACTTGCACCCACACATCTTTATTATTATGGCTGACACTAAGTGCCAATGTACTGTATTTGTCCTCAATCTAATTATTGACCATCCCTGCACTATGTGATTTGTCACCACACGCAACCCGGAAGGCCTTACAGTCATTCTGAAGGAAATGGGTGCTTCCTAATAAATGAGCCTCTAATGAATTGTGACGGTTGCAGCAGGTACAAGAACAATTCTATTTAAATTGTTTAACTATAAAAAAATTAGTTAAGATCAGATAACTGAAACATGGCAGGAAAAGATGGAACTAAACATTGCTAAAATACAGACGTTATCAAAGCCCAGGCCAAAAGAGGTCTTAGCTGGAAAAAAAACAAACCTTGGTCAAAGCTCAAATATAACAATGAATAGCAGTTTAGAAATGTTAGCAACTTAAATGAGTCATTTGTTCATAACTTGTAATTTACACATACTCCCCAAAGCTCTTTGAAAGCCTAAAATCATTTTAAAAACAAAAAAGTTCAAACTTCATCTAGTAAAAGGTAGTGCAAGGGACCTTCAAATTTACAAAAAAATACATTTAAAAAAAATTATATATATTTAAAATAATTCAGCTTTTTAAAAGTGCCACTAAAATCCCATTCAAGTATTTTATTCAAGGTTGCAACACTGACGGCTACTCTTTATCTGGCAGCGAGCATCTACTGACAGCCTTCACTTAGTTAACTCTTCAAGGGTATGTCTAGACTACATGGCTCCGTCGACGGAGCCATGTAGATTAGGTTTCTAGACGTAGGGAAATGATTATTTAAATAATCGCCGCTTCATTTACACCAAAATGGCTGCCGCACTGTGCCGATCAGCTGTTTGGCGGCATAGCGCGGTAGTCTAGATGCTCCGCGGTCGACAAGGGAAGCCCTTGTCGACTGCCCCAGTAAACCTCATTCCACGAGGCATAATGGGGCAGTCGACCGCAGAGCGTCCAGACTACCGCGCTGTGCCGCCAAACAGCTGATCGGCACAGCGCGGCAGCCATTTTGATGTAAATGAAGCGGCGATTATTTAAATCGCCGCTTCATTTCCCTATGTCTAGAAACCTAATCTACATTGCTCTGTCGACGGATCCATGCAGTCTAGACATACCCCAAGTGTCCTAATGCTTTCACAAAGGTTAACTTTTTTCCCCCTTAAGTGATTAATATTAAACATAAAATAAGTGAAAATAAAGAGAGAAACCCAAAATAAACACCCTAAATCCTTTTGTCAATAATAAAGCAACTAAAACAGTAACAATTATCATTAAAATAATAATTAAAAATAATTATAGGTATTCCTATAAAATACAAAAAATAATGCTTCTTATTTAAAATCTTTTAAAAGCCCAAAAATGGCCACCAGCTGGGTGGTTTTAAAACAAAAACCAACCTAGCACATGCAATCAATAGGAAACAATAAAGACCAACTATTAAACTCAGATTCAAAATAGAGATGTGAATGGTTAATATCGCCCTTACTGGGTGATGCTTACTACTTATGGTCAACCGGCGGGCTGCTCCAGCTCTGTGGGGCCTAGCACCCCACAGGCAGAGGTGCTCCAGCCTGGCAGGATCAACTCCTACACCAGTAGAGGCTGCTGGAGCAGCCGCTGCCTGCCATGCAGCCTCTGGCTCTGGCCCCAGCAGGGCCATGCTGCCTGCAATGTGAACTCGGGCTCTGGATCCACCCAGGGCTGCCAGAGGAGCAGTCACCCGCAACATGGCTCCGGGTCTGGTGCTGGCTGAGGCTGCTGGAGGAGCTGCCGCCTGTGACTCGGTTCCAGCTCTGACCCTGGCCAGGGCTGCTGGAGGAGCCACCTCCTGTCTCCTATGACACGGCTCAGGCTCGGACTCTGGCCTTGGCCTGGGCCGCCGGAGGAGCAGCTGCCCGCAACGTGGCCTGCAGCTCCAGCCCTGGGGAAGGGCTGAAGCTAGGGCCAGGGCTACCTGCTGGCTGCCCTGCTACTCCTGGGGCGAAACCACCACCCGCCACCCAGCCCCGCCCCAGAGCAGCCACTCTGCAGATATTCTGAGGAGGTGGACAAGAGGTAAATTTCTGGTGTGTGCCCACGTACCTTAGAGGGAACTCTGTGCAGGAACATAAGCAAACTGGGCAGATGTGCCTATCTGAATGGGAAAGGCTACGGGTCAGCTAGGATCCCTAAAAATCCCTCTCAAAAACGCCCCCACCCTGTTCCATACTTCTCCCACAACCCTCCAGGCACCTACCCAGCAATCGTTTCCCTCAGAGAAGATGCCCATCCCCCCCAAAGAGAGTCTGGGAACTGGGGCCTGACCCCTCCTGGAACAGAGTCCGACCTGCTCCTCCCCGCCCCCCAAAGAGATGCCCACCTCCCTGAGGAGCCACAGCCCATGCCCCATCCAGGGTAATGCCCCCACGAGGAGAGGCCAGGGATGGATATCACTCTCCCCTCCCCCTCCCCTCGAAACACCAGGACTGGGAACTGCTGTTCCCCCTTGAGGAGAGCCCAGGACTAGAAACTGCTGCCTCCCACCTCCTAAGGACATGCCACAGCCGGGTAGCACAGCGCTACCCCTCCCTCCCCAGAGCAGCGCCACCTTTGTCACTGTGGATGGCCCCATTAGGCCCCTCCCACCATGAGCCCCTCACCCCCTGCCATGATTCCTGCACCCCCCCACCGTAAGCCCTACCACATACCCCAATCCCCTACCCTGAGCCCGCAATCTGCTGCCCTGAGTCCCCTTCACATTTCTCAGTCCCCTACCCTTCTCTGTCCAGCTATATTCACCTTTTGGGCCAGATCCTGTGCTCCTCTTCAGACTAAATGAAAAACTGCCTTTCCTATTGTGTGTTCTATGACTAGCTGCTCCAAGAAGCAGTCATTTAAAGTGTCAAGAAACTATCTCTGCATCTTGTCCTGTGGTAACATGTATCAGGTCAATGTGAGGATAGTTGAAATCCCTATTACTTCAGCATGTAATTCCTATTTTTACAAATGGCTGAGGAACCTAAATCTCATTGAAAGTCAAAATTTGAAAGCAAAAAGAGTGGAAATTTGCCCTCTGTGCCTAAGCTTATCTATAAAAAGGGTATAATATTTCTCTGCCTCAAGGACTGTTCCTATCATATAACATCTCTTCATGACATCTCTCAATTTTACTTTAAAAAAACAGAATAAAATACAAAATAAAGAGAAAACACACATACATATTGTATATGCTGTATTTCCATTAGAAATGTTATCACTAAAACAAAGGAAATGATTAGATTGCTTGGCAAATTATTAATATGCATAAGGTATTCGTTATCTGACATCAATGAAACTGTCTTTGTAGCTCCACAGTAACAAAGGCACATTAAATAGCTGAAATCGTAAGAGGCTATGACAACCAGGAAGTCACATTAGCATAAAACCCTTGCACAAGCACCAGTGTGCAATGCTGAAGAGCTAAAAGAAAATGTTACCCATTTTAGTATTTTGAGTGTTTCTAGTTTAGTATTTTCAAATTCCTACAGTCCATCCGAGAGTAGAGGGGAGAGCTTTCCACCGCTCTGAGGCTGCACAGGTAAAGACTGGAATAGCGTCTCATCCATCTTGTAAGTCTGTTGCATCCAAAAGGCACAGTGGACTCACTTTTTTCCAAAGGCACAGTGGACTCACTTCCATGTAACTATCTTAGACCCAGCCTATTAAGGGGCTGAAGAGTTTAATCCCAAAATCTGAATCCATGTATACTGACAGAAGTTGCCTATGGAGCAACAGTGGCTGGTATGCAAAAGGCTTTCTTATCCATCCTGAAAATATTCAAGTAATTAAGTGCAGTAATTAATGCATTAGCTATTCTTCTCACCAAGAGAGGGCTTACAACTGGAAAAAATTGTAAGAAAAACAAATGGGACAGTCTCAGTGGGGCCTTAATGCCATCACACCAGGAAGCGGATTTTCCCCTGTTCTCACGTATGCTTTGCAGACCACCACAAATGCATAAATGAACAAATAAATATTGACATAAAACGCTCCCACAACATTCATTACAGCTGACAGGGCCTATGCATGCCAGTGCTGAAGCATTATGTTTGAAAGCATGGAGAAACCAGCTCAGCACGGGGTGCACTGGAACTTTTTGTATAGGAGCCAGAGCTCACCCCACCCCACATTCAGAGGAGCTGAAAGGAGGTTATGGTTAGGAATGTGAAGGACTAGTTGACTATCCAATAAGCATTTGTTTATCGGATAGTCGACAGGTTAGTCAACTAGTCGCTTCCCCCCTCCCCACCCACCTGCTGCCTCTATCACACAGAGACAGCAAGGAGGGGATAGAAGGGGGTACTTCAAAGCAGCAGCACCACGTAGAGCCTGGGGCCAGACCCGGGCTCCACATGGTGCTACGCTGCCTCTGAAATATCGTGGGCAGCCCTGGGCCAGCTGAAGTGTCCCCAGGGGCAACGCCGTGTAGAGCCCGGGATCAGCGAGGGGAGTCCCCAGCTGATCCTGGGCTCCATGGGGCACCGCCACTTTGAAATGCTGTGAAGGGCCTGACACCGGGTTCCCCGCGGCGTTTCAAAGTGACAGTGCCGCATGGAGCCCGGGGTCATCAGGGGAGTCCCCAGCTGACCCGGGGCTCCACGTGGCGCTTTCGCCCTTTGAAAGTGGAGGCACCCTATCGACTAATCGAATAGTCAATGCTAAATTCATCGACTATTCAATTACTCACAATTTAACATCCCTTGTTATGGTGCCAATCTGAGACTCGGGAGGTCCAGGTTCAATTCCCAGGTTTGCCAGGGACTTCCTGGGGAACCTTGGACAAGTCATTTAATCTGGTGTCCCTCAGTAAAATGGGGATAATAGCACTTCACAGGGTTTAGTGAGGCTACATACATTGGAAACAATGAGGTGCTCAGACGTTATATAAATATGGGTTGTATTAATACTGGAGAGAGACAGAGACTAGGCTCAGGAGCACTTACATTTATAATCTTCATCACTAAGTAAACGATGACATTGGCGATTAGTACATGTGTTTGTAAAGACCTTCTGCATCTGTGACTGTTAAGTCCAAGCAAAAGTTTGTGATGCACTGAATCTCAGGTGATTTTTTAATAAAGCTTTATACTTTATAGTACTACCGAATGTAATTTGCCTTAGAGAGCCAGGACTAGGATTAGGATTATTTAGTGATTATTTTTAAATAATCAAACAACAAAAATAAGCAAAGTACAGCCTGCAGGTGCCTGGAGAAGGCTTTCTTTATGCATTATTTCCTCTACTGTTGTTTTATTCATAGGATGAATAGTTGCCTGTGGCTTGAATTTATCAAATACAGATTCTTTCTTTTGGGTTACAGAGTCACCAGCTGCATTGACAAATTATGCAACAGGATGAAGTTAAAGAAAGGAACCTTCGGGTGAATAAAAGAAAATTTCCTGTTAAACCCAGAATAGCTTCATAAGAGAAGTGGTTCAAACCCCATCATTTGGATTATTTAAAACTGGACAAAGTAGAAGAACAATGAACTGTAGGAAACAATCCACTATGGCCAGAGGGTGGAAATATTATAGCATTAAAGGCCATTACCCATCTCTAAATTTCCATGATTAGCAGGGGAGAGCTTTATGAAAAAGTGAAAAGATGGACTTATAGTTTAACTTTCTTCATTATTTCATGTAAAAAATCCTCCAAAAACTGGAGATGATTATGCTAAACGTATTAAAAACTTCTCAAAATGTCCGCATGACCTGTGGTTTTTTTTCTGGTAAGGGTTCCAAAACAAATAAAATATATGCACTTAAATAAGCAAACACACTCAGATTTTTAGAGTTTTCAAAACACTATAAAGATACATGCTTCATTTCATACACAAAAAAGAAGAGCTCAAATGTTATTGGAAAACAACTAGTGATAGGCAAACTCGATACAAACAACTAATTCAAAATCCAATGAAGTCAATGAAAGTTTCCCTTTGACCACTGATGCAAGTTTAAGCAAGTGCTCACACTTTTGGATACTTAGCTAAACTACTTTGTCTGAACTTACTGGGTTTTCAGTATTGGCCTGGAAATATTACAAGACTAGTTGCACAAGATTCTCAGTATCCCTAGTCAGGCCAGAAATAGCATAAAAGGTGGTACCTTCTTTCGTGTAATTTAAGTGGACAGCACCTAGCATGAGAACCTTGTTTAAGACCTCTAGGTGTCTCTGCAATACAAATATTAAATAATAATAGATGAAAATTTCCATTTTGTATTGGAAACTAGAAATGTGGGGCTACAGTAAAATGAATAATGGAGAACCAAGTTAATCACAGAAAAATAAAGTTGAAGTTTGGTTTGCATTTTGGATTCAAGTTTGATTCAAGGGAAGGGTTGGGAATTCTGCTTTATCTTAATTGGCTTGCCCATCTCTAGAAACAACACAGCAAAACGAAAAGCAAGCTCTCAAAAACCATGATATCTATAGCTAAATATAGCCTTTGGCCTGCTACAACACTGTAAAAGCCCTTATCCTGCAAATGCTTATTCATATGAGCAATTACATGGATAGAAAGAACCCTTGTATTTTACCTTTGCAGTACTGGGTTCTGGTTGTGCTCCCCATATATAATGAGCAGATAAAATACTTCAGCTCACCATTATGTAACAGAAAAACAACATCAGGCCAAAAGCTTAGACACAAACATTAGCATACGTTTTTCCACTGGTGCACCGGGGCTATCGTTGAGAAATAAATGCTCCACAAATTCAAACAGCAAGCACACAACTCTATGGCATCCATAATACCACACAGAGTTCTATACCTATTTCCTTATAAACTTACAAATTGTGAGAACTAGATATTAGAGACTCATATATATTTCCAAATTCAAGAAAGAAAGAAAGAAAGAAAGAAAGAAAGAAAGAAACTGAAGTTCACTCTCTGAAAAGGAATGAAGTTAATCCTACCTTAAATAATTCAAACTCCTTCTTTGGCATCAACAGCTACCAAAATACGAAGGGTATTTGCAATTAAAATAAATGGACAATGTACATATTAGGATACAAATATTTGTTGTTTGTCAATCAGAAAACAGAAGATTCAAAGGAAAAGATCTGACCTATTATATGAAATATATATTTTTAAATTTTAGACTAGCATTGAAATAAAAATCAACTTATATAGAGCAAGAATAATTTTGAGGTTGCACTAGAATTTACAGATTTTTGTTGTTCTCATCCTGCTTTGAACCACCTTCCCTTCGATTGTTAAAAATATAAATGGATTTTTTTCTAAGGAACAAAAGATACCTGTATGGTGTGACTATATGCAGGTTCGAGATGTCCTAAACCAGGTTCCTGAGGTCTCAGTGAATCCAAGATGTTGTTTGGCACAAACCCTGCAACTCCACTTTTATTTTGAACTTTCCACCATTGTTTTCTGTCATCAAGAATCTGAAATCATTGGATACAATATGTTAAAAGGCTGAATGACATTTATATGAGGCTTGCGCCGCATCACATAAAGCAAAGGCCTCACGTTGTTGCCAGGATCTGTTCCATCCACTGTCAACTGTTCAGTCAGGTATAGTTCCTTCCTCATCACATGCCTTTGCTCCCTCACCACCTGCCATTCTCCCTATTTTGTTTTTGGTTATATTGATTGAAATTACATCATGAAGGTGCACAACCTGATAACATAAAGATTTATCTAATGCAGGGATGGGAAACCTCAGGCCTGGCTTGCCTGGATCTGCCCCCTGCCCCCCTAAGGCTCAGGGCCTCCCCCAGCATTTGGGAGCCCACACTGGTGCTCCAAGCCTACCTACTGCGCCCCACCCCAGGAGTGGAGAACACAAAATCTACTAGGCTGCCCCCACCTCCAGGTTCTGGTATGGGAGGGGAATGTGGGGAGCATATTTCTCCTTCTCAATCAGGGACCATGACAGTGGGGGGGAGTCTTCTCACTTGTGTGTGGCCCCCGACTGATTTTTCTGTGGGTCAGCAGCCCCTGACCCAAAAAAGGTTCCCCACTTCTGACCTAATCTAACCAAACCAAATCATAGATGCATCCCAGTCAACAGACAGGGAGTGGACCACCCTTAGACTAGTGAACAAACATTATCTGAAATCTTCCCAGTTAGCTGAGTTGATAAAATAAAAATAAATAGTTTACTTCCTCTAAACAGTTTTGAAGGCACGTACCTGATCAGTAATCATACAAGAAAAAGGACATTGAAAGGTTGTGGGTTTTTTCTCATCTATTCTATAGTTGGTCATTAATACAGGGCAAGTACATTTCAATATAATATAATTCACCTGTTTCTTCCAGTTCACCCACGTATTCTAACCTAAATAGATGACATGTTTATCTCCTTTTTAGTTTTATTTGGGTGTGTGGTGACTTTTTTTAATAGAACATTGGGAGCTGGGTACTTGGGGATTTCAGGCAACTGGATGGGGACTTAATTAATAAAAGGCAGCATAACCCAGTAAATTAAGCTTGAGCTATATTATCCCTTATGCTCAATTCAGCTAAAGAATTATTCTAAATCACCACAGGAGGCAACAAATAAGATACCCCGCCGGTACAAAAATCAAATGCTTCCAACACAGTCAATAGCCAAGAATGCTTTAGAAAAACAAATAATTGATTCTAGTGCCAAGACACAGCTCGCATTGATGTCTCAAAGGAACCATTATAGATCCCCTTTGTATCATCATATTTAATATTTACAGTTAGTAGCATTTAGAAGCTTAATTCAGGACTCAGGTTCCAATGTAGTTGGCACTACACTTACAGATTTAAATACACAGTTCCTCCCCCAAAGTCCTTAGAACCGAACCAGTGCTATATGAAGGATGTAGGGAGAGAGGCATAAATAGTATATATGTACAATTTTTTTTAAATAATACATTATGAAATACCATCCATCTCTATCTGACCTTCAATAGCTAGGGGTGTGATTCCCATCTTGAATGGATATGCTCCCTAGCTGTCACTGAGCTAGTGTACTAACAGCAGCAGCACTGATAGCGTCAAGTGGTGGCATGGGCTGAGCACTGTGGGGTTAGTCCATGCTAAGGCTTGTTGTTGCCCATACCACTGGGCTACACTAGTACATGTAAGCTCCCATGTGCAGGTCTGCTCGAGCTGAGAATCCCACCCTCCAGCTCCAAGTGTACACATAGCCCATCAGACTCTGAGGCACTTAACAGAGGTACGATATGGAAGAGGAAAAAAGACTAGTGACCTTACCAATAAGTTCACATGGGGCATAATGGAAGTAAGCAGAGATGTGTGTGGGAGAGAAGATGTGAATGTACACATTCTAAACTGATAGCAAAGAATATTAATAACCCAAGGATATCATAACATTTTGGGAAGGTAAATAGTTGAAAGAGACAACACCATGAACAGGAAACTGGGCTGGTAATCAGCGGACCCAAGTCTGACTCTGTCACCAATGTGCCGTAGAACCTCAGGCAAGACACTTCTTCATCTCTCTATACTTCTGTTTCTCCTTCCCTCCCCTTTTGCCTGACTTGTCCATGTAGACTATAATCTCTTCAAGACAGAGGCTGTCTCTTGCGGTGTATATGAACAACGACTGGAAGAATAGGATCTCTAGGCTTTCCTTTTATACAGATATTAATAGTAAAATTCATATGGCAGAAAGCTGTGAAATCCCACCCAACTATTAAAGGAGATTAGGTCTATAGCAACAAATGATAGTTCAGCATGGAATCCCCATGTATCTTGACTAAGATACAAGATAAAATAAGTGAACTTTCCATATTTCTTCAGAAGTATTCTGACTAGCATGCCAGGAATCATTACCCAAAATGTTCACAGATAGAATACCATTTGATCTGGGAAGGATTAGAAATTTCATTTCTGTACATTACATTACCTCTAAAATTTCATCCTTCATGACAGAAAGTTCACTGTGGTTCCTTGCCACAAATTCATACTTGGATTTGGCATATCTCTTGGGCTGTGCCTTACTGTGTGCTTCATAATTTCTACAAAGCAAACAACCCAAACATTATTCAGCCAAGCAACTTCAAAATTAAAACATTTAAGCAATCTATTTTAGGACACTAAAATAGCCTGCTCATCTATTTTAGGATACTTCATTTCCATAGAATTTATCCTTTGCAACATTAAATGGCCAGCAAAGGCAAAAAGTATTAATTAATTTACACAGCCCTCAAAGAGTTGGCAACAATGGCTACCTCAAAACTTGCAGTAGTACTGTCATAATTTAGGGTACATTTACACAGCAATGTTATTTCAGAATAACTGACGTTATTCTGAAATAAGACAGCCCGCGCCTACACTACAAGCAGTTATTTCGACAATGTCAAAATAATGTCGAGCTGGAGGACTTTTTACTCCAACTCCTGTAACCCTCATTTCATGAGGAGTAAGGGAAGTCAGAGGAAGAGTGCTCTAACTTGGACTTCCTGCTGTGTAGACATGCAGAAATAAGCTATTTCGACTTCAACTACGCAATTGACACGGCTGAAGTTGCATAGCTTATTTCGGCTTTAGCACTGCTGCATAGACGTACCCTTAGAGATTTGTAGATGCCATATATTTAGGTAAATCAAATAAATGCATCAGATTTACAGCTGTATTCCTGTACTGCAGGGGTGGGGAACATTTTTGGGGTCGTGGTCATTGACCCACAGAAAAAGCAGTTGAGGGCTGCAAACAAGTGAGAAACAAAAAAATCCCCACACCTCACTGGAGAGGGCTTCCCAGTGCTGGGGGAGGCGGGAGCCCCAAGTCTCAGGGGTCAGATCCAGGCAAGCCAGGGGCTGCATCTGGTTCCTGGGCCTTAGGTGCCCCACCCTTGCTGTACTGTATTTAATAGTCTTGTGTAATAGAGCAAACTAATCTATTGGGATAGAATTAATAGTCATTTATAAAGCATCTTAATGTGCTTTAAGAGAGATTGCACTCTTACATTTCAAATCGACTGTTTGTAATTTACCAATGACTGTAGTCCGAATGAATATTTTCAGCATTAAATCTCATCAAACTAAACTGTCAATAAAAAAAATACTTTCCCCTCATACGTACTTTTTCTTATTTGTCCAAAAGGCTCTATGTGCGCTAACTGCCCAGAGGCATTGCCTCAAATGAAAATTAAAAATGACTTATGAGCAGTTAAGATAATGTTTAGATAAAACTTAGTGAGACAAAGAACACGCAGCACAGCGTTCTCCTTCCAGGAGGGAAAGAGATGTTCAGATTCCTTTTGGAAAGTGAGTTAGTGGGTTCATGTACAACCAAGTCTTCAAGGTCAAAGCCTCCCCCTGTCCCGACCCCTCCTAAAGCTTCTAAAAGAAAGAAAAGCAATATACACCTAATGCAAATGAGATACACATCAAAATCACCATGTAGAAGAGATCACAAACTAGTGGCTAATGTAAAAGGTAAACAAATAATGACTTTGAAATGCTGGACAGAACATCACATAAGAGAGACAAATGCATTTTGCTTTTGGCAGTTCACTGATTGTAACTACTGATCCCAAGTACATCCTTGAGTGCTCCAGTAGTTACCTAGCTATTGCTTGGCTGTGGAGAACTGTCTCACTTTACTTGAAGAAGAACAGAACAAAGGCATAGTCATATTTAGATTGTAAATCTGTACACAGGTTTGAAAGAAAAAAATGATATGCTGAAAGTGATTAGCACATGTAAGAGAGGAAAGGAAAACATGATATGAACAATGTTCATATCCATAACTATAATTTAGTCATCAAAGGAGAGGAGCGGAATCCCAGTTGTACCTATTTTGTACTCAGTTTAAAACCACCTTCTTGGTTTATGCAGTTTCTGATTGCCTTCTTGCCATTTCATTGCATGACTAATAGCCTCCTAATGGTCTTTGCACAGTTTTGTGCTGCCTTTTCAAACTCATCCCACTTGTCTGCAGTTTTTAAGTCTCTCTCCAATTCCTCTCCCAATAGGGAAAGAAATGCAGGTGGGATTTTCAAAAGCTTTCAGGACAGGTTTAACTCTGCTCCTGCCAATCAGTGGTAAAATTTCCAGAGCAGAGAGCGCCCAGTGAAAATCCCACGTTTCCAATCTAGCTCCAGGAGAATCCCAATTTACTTGTACTTGACCATTATCTGGGAAATCCACCCACTGCAAATGCATCACAGCTCCACCACATTTCCAGTTAGATATGATGTAGTTATAGTCAACTTGCATTTTCTTGGCTAGGCCGCAACTGGTTGCACTGCTTTCTGTGATACTGTTTTACAAATGTCAGTGCAAAAAAGTTGCATGACATGTATACTGCAACCCCACACATCTTAAATATAAAAGCACATTCACTAGTCCTCTTGTCTCAGAGTAATGATCCACAGTAGCAGTAAGCCATGCACCCCTGGTGTTTATTACTGATATACGGAGATCAAAAAATCAACTGCCTATGTGTTTCACCACCCATGAAACATGCTAGTAGCCTCCCATGGCACACCCCCGCATGTGAGTGAATGGCTCATTGATTTTAAGCATCCTTCTCTCTCTCTCTCTCTTTTCTTCTTTTTAAAAATAGGGGGAGAACGTGGAGCCCTTCTTTGCCCCCAGAAGCTTGTGGCGGCAGCAGTTAGTGGCCACTATCAATAATTGCCAAGTTTGCTTTTATAAATAATAAAAATGAGCTAAAAGTGGCTAAAAATCTGCAGCTGAAATGGGCAGCTTGTACTCTTCTTCTCCAGACCCCTCCACTTGAGCTCCACTGCCTGTTCACGACAGCTTCAACACTTACTATTGAACTCTGCTTGTTAACAAATCAGTTATAAGGTTTTAACCCCCTTCCCACTCAGGATGAGCTTCCCTACTAGGTACCACTTGGCATCAGCATACAGCTGGCATTATTTAAAAGGCCAGAATGGAAATGCATATGTAGCATTGGATAAAGGCCCGGAGGGTAAGACCCTGTCTACACAGGAGAATGAAATCAGATAGATTGGTATAGTTATACTCAGGGCTTGACAAGCGGTGGCGAGCCCCGCTCACCAGCCGCGCGGTTTGGCACTCTGCACATGCACAGATCACGCTGCGCATGCACTGATCGCGCTGTGGCGCCGTGCCAGGCTAAAATTTACTCGTCACGAGCGAGTAGATTGCCCTAATTGTCGAGCCCTGGTTATACTAGTATAATCTCCCCATGTGAACATTCTTATTCGGGGGAAGTGTGACTTTTTATCAGTTTACCTTTAAACCTCTTGCCGAGTAATATGAGCTAAACCAAAAACAATACACTTTTGCACAGGAATAAGAGCGTCTACACTGGACTTTGTACTGGTATCACAATATTTGTTTCAATCCACACCTTTGCTTACACAAACATAGCCTTCCCATATATAAGAGGTGCTATTCAGTGGATGTAATCCTAATATACTCCGACAAAGCTAAAGAGATGGGAAGGGAATAGCTCCTTTATGCAAAAGCACTCCCTTACACTGTGCTTGGTCACCCTCTCTTGCAATTTCAGTGCAATTACACATCTAACACAGGGAAAAGAAAGATTTTATTTCTATCCTATTCTAAACAAGCATTAAGAATGAAACCAGAGGGAGCAGGGAGGGACACCAAAAATTGCAAGGAATGGCAAATCAATTCTTTGTATTTCCAAAAGGAGTAAATAGCGCTCCACACTTGGAAATAAAGCAGAAAAAGGTTTTGTTTTGTCCATGTTAAAAGATCCTGTGTTCTGATTCTGTTTGAAAATGCTCAGAATTCCATTTCTATTAATTTACAGCTTTTGACAGAAGCACCCCTTTAACTGTGTATAAAGAGGACTTCACATGAGCGCTCGTGCAGAGAGTACACTAAAGGAGCTTTATATAACCAGCACTGAACAAAAGCAAAGCCCAGTTCCGTACCATTGGAAGGCCGATTTCATTTTTTGGAAATGACAACAGAACCTGGACATAGAAATAGAAGTAAAAATAAACAGAGACCCCTCCACTCCAAAAGCAATAAATTGGGACAGTTATCCACAGCTCTATTCGTGATGTCCATTCAATGTTACCTATCTACATGTCGGCTAACAGTTTGTTTAAAGGCAGCAACAGCTGCTCCCTGGTCCGGCAGAGGCCCTCTTTTGTAAGCTGTGTTACTGAATGCATACCCATCAGATGGAGGATAGTCTGGGACACTGGGATGCTGAAAGACAGAAAACAAAAAGGAATAATGTCACACACACAGACAGCTGTGGTTATTTAACTTATTACAGCAACATTTTCTGACACCTATAGGTTCGCTGTCAGCATTCACATTCCCTTGTTCTCAGCTATTTGTTATTTTGCCATGAAATTTTAATTATTTGTGCATTTTAATACAAGGACAAAGAAAGACATTCTACATCAGATAAATTACACACAATGCTGAGCAGGTGTAAGGAATAAAAGCTACTTGGGAGCATTACCTTATTTTAGGAGTGCACAATCTTATTTTCTAAGGCCTCAATTCTGCCACCTTTATATGGAATAGTACCTGGCTCTGTGAATGTCCTACTGAAGTCAGTGGAGCTGTGTATACAGTAAGGTACTACTCCAATGTGAGGAGGAGTGGCAGAGTCAAGAGTTAAAGAAATCATAATTTAAATGTGAATGAGTCAACAGCATTCGCAATATTAAAATCTTGGTTGAAATTTGAAGAGCACCTTTGGCACGCCTAGAATATCTTCTTGAATGGCTGCCACTGCCATTGCATACATTCCAATAACCCACTGTGCATTCAAGTAAAGATATTTCATCTCCTCAATATAATTATGACACCACCCAGTTCCCAAAAAGCAGAGCTACCAACTAAGAAGTTAATTTCTGGGGATTACTGCATGTAGGCAACTGAAGGCACTCATTCTAGACCTCCCCTCCTCATACTCTCATGAAAACATAAAATAATATGGCACTGATAAAGTAGTATCATCTACTGAACTGAGTACAGACATGAGGCAGGCTCTGACTGTGTGACTTTGGGCAAATCATTTACCGTCTGTACCTCTGTTTTCTCCTTCTGATAAATGCCTTACTAAACCCCTCTGCTAAGTATCATCATCACCAAAATTAGAAAATGTTTGTATAGTAACAGCAATATCACAACCTTCTAGAAAACCATCAAGTGCTCCATGGCTTATAGTATGTAAGCAAGAAACAACTGGGAAAAAGTAAGTCACCTTAGTCCACAGACAAAATTATTTGTATCATGGTAGCCCCCATGGATTCCAGTCAAGATTGGTTCCCCTCCATGCTACATAAAGGCAGAGGAAAACAATCCTTGCCCCCACAAAAGCTCACAATCCCAGGAAAAGTGCAACAATCATAAGCAAATCTACAGTGTTTCCATCATAGCTTCTCATTTGAAATCATGATTGTTGAACTGACAATCCCATCACTGGAACCACAGTGTATACAATTGTATCTTAAAACTCAAGGATGGGAAACACTCTCATGAAGCTCTCTCTGATCCACGTTGCTAGACAGCAGACCAATCCCTAGTTGTAAAGGTTAGGAACTGTAGCCATGGTAGCAGCAAGCATATCATTATTTAACACACACTGGGTAGTATTTCCCATTTGAAAAGAATGCCTTGGAGGAAAAAGGGAGCCCTAGGAAGGTGAGGTCTGAGCTGTGTTATGCTGGTACCTGTCTGACACTGAATCAGTGTGTCAGTGATTGCTAATGGGCTCTCTTGTCATAAGGATGAGATCTCCTGTATTGCTTCACTATTGCTGACTATCTGGTAAGAGCAACACAACATGAAAAAGGTATCTCCCTGAAGTTCTCCCAACAGGAAAAAAACTGATTTCCATCCCCCAGCTAGTATTTTCTTTAGCTACTATCAAGGATCACCCTTAACAAAACAGATGTCTGGTAATTAAGGCCGCATTTAAGTATCACATTCTATACTGTCTTTACAGCATACACAATAACATTTTGCCTTGCACAGTATCATTCATCTGGAGGGTCCTAAGGCACTTCAGAAATATTAAGTCTCACAACACTTCTGTGAGATAAGTATTATGAGAGACATGCTACAGGTGGGAAGCCAAGTTACAACAAGTTTAAATGACTTGCCCTCGAGCACACAGTGAATCATTAGGAAGTCAGGAATTGAGGATTTCAAACTTAGTATTGCAAACTTTATTAGGACAATTTTTTTTCTCTAATCAACCAAACATTACCAATCAAGAGCCAAACATTATAGACATGTAAAGGAATGCAATTAATTTAAAAATCACTTCTATCAGGAATATTTTTAACATAATGTAACTACAAATGATACCGATGATTATAACTAAAAAATTACAGTTCTCTATTTTCTTGGGTTGTATATTTTGCACTTTTACACAGCAAACAAGGAGAAAAAAACCATTACATTAATGCTTAGGCATTGGGGCAAAAGTTAAGCAGAGTTCAAAGTAAGTGAATGTGAAACATATTTGATTCCTTCAGGAGACTGTGTCATTTGGGATACTCTTTATCCCGTTTTGTTCATCTTCCTTCCTGCTGCTCTGGATTTACATGCTTTTATACAGACACCTCTGCCCCAGAAACATTTGCCAACCATGGTGTCCTACAAATGTAGGAAACCCCTACAATTTTTCAGTATTTGTTTTAAATACATAGCACAGACATAAAGGCCCCAGAGATATGTAAAGGCCCAATTTAACCTATAAAATCCTGAATGGTAAATATATGTTTTTACATACTAGAAAATGCCTTTTCAACAAGCAAAATCAGCCAAAAACTACTACTGTTGGGGTTTTTTTCATTTTCCAATAGAACACTGAAAAGTTCAGGGAAATGATGAAAACAAATGTTTGTTCCCCTGAAAACTCTTAATAGGAAATAAAGGACATTTCCTGAGCACCTTGCAATAGGACATTGAAGGACTAATGGTAGGAAATTCCCCCCTAAAAGTCCTTTGTCTCCGGAGTACGTGTCAATCCTTGGCTCCCCAGAGCTCAGATTTGCTAACCTTCTGGATGTGTCCATCTGTTTACTAAGAGTTTGAAGGAGGGCCAAGCGGGTGGGGAGGGGTCATTCAGGAGCCTGAATGTTTTACTGGACAAATATAGTTAGCTATCTTTAACATACACACAGTGGGACTGTGTGTCCACCGTATGCCCTGTGGCAAAATGTGGAAGGGGGCCACTCTGTGCCCCTTGAAGGGGTGGGGCTTCAGGTGGAAGGGGAGGGACGGGGGCAGCCAGCTCAATCCCCCCCAACCCTCAGAGCCCCATGGAACACCTGGAATGGTGCTCCACCACTCCGATGGCGAGTCAAAGGGGCCTGGGGCTCCAGCTGCTAGCGGCCAGGAGCCCCAGCCTCTTAGAATTGCCAGGTTCCGGGGCAACTGTCCCCTTTGCCTCCCCAAGCTGTCGGCTGGCCTGCAAACATGGTATTATGAAAGATAATGTCGTATCACTTTGGGAGAGCTATGGGAGCTGTGCACGTGCACCTGAAAGGGGAAAAAATGGTTCTTTAGGCCCTAGAATCCAATTCCAATTGGAGGCAGTGGCAAAAGACGCCATCAAATTTAATGGAACGGTGATAAGACCCGATATTTTATCTACTGAATGAGTCTGGTTTTTATCTGTCGCACAGCCTAAATCTAATGCAACATTACTGACTTCAGTGGAGTCACACTGATGCAAATGACACAGTTGCCTCTCCACGTGCACTTCCTTACTAGCAACAACCATTACACAGTGTGACTCTTGGACTGGTTTGTTCATGAAGCGAATAGCTGGTCCGGTCTTCTCCCTACTTTACAAAATACTGTAGCAATGAACCTACCTCAGCTGACATTCTTTTCATTTCGTGTTTCCGTTGCTGCTCTGCAACATTCGCCACAGACTCAGCCAACTGATTTAGTTCTTGTTCATTTGGCGCTCCCATGAAACTCAGCAAAGGAGGCTCCCAACCATTTCTGAAGCGTGGGATATAAGGTGGAATAAACTGATCTTTGGGCCAGTCCACTCTGTATAAAATGAGAGGCATGTATTAAGATCGGCACAAGTTATTTTCAATAATCAATCCTGAAATGAAATGCTTTGCAATTTTTTACTCAGGAGAAACCTCTCATTACCCTCAATAAATAATGCTTCCTTCTCTGTATCTATGCTACCTCTTTACATAGTAGAAAGAGACTGTCTCTGTCCCAAGAACCTTCCAAATGTCAAGAGAGATGACAGAAGTTCTGTCACAATGCAAAGGATGGAGAGCAGAAGGGCCAATCATAAAACAGCATGGGATTTGGTTTATCTTTTGAAAAGCAACAGTATTCCAATACCCCTCAGTCTGGTGTCTTAATAAACATAACTCCACACACACACCCCCGCCACCCTCCTCACCCTCCCGACCCTCATTCTCACACCCCCACGTTCCAGCCTCCTGCACTGCCCCTGCCATATCCGCAAAGCTCTTCCCCGACTCCTGCACCTCCCACACCACCAGCTCCCTGCCCTGAAGGATGTGGGCAACACCAGGTAAGTCTTCTAGTTATTCATATACATTTATTCTTGTGGGTGTGGGGTTAATCACTACTTTTGCAGAACAGAGTTTTCTGATACTGACTACTTTTTTCAAATACCACAATATTCCTTAGAGAGCCACTGATTTCATCATCTGCATTTACTGTATCTGTAGCAGATTTTCACAATGAGCTGTGCCTATATATTCTACATAAAACACTGCCTTGCAGTTTGAATTATTGCCTCTTAAAAGGAGAAACGGACCCAGGGATACACTTTATAGTTTCCTTTAATGTTTCTCATTATGGGTGTTGCTGAAAATGAATGAAGGTGACAAATACTATCAAACAAGTTTTAGGAGCTGCTAGCATGTCCCAGGACTCTGGCATGTTGATGGTGATTTATAGCTGACCAGCATCTCCTGGGTTTGAACAATCATCTTGTTTAGTGGCACAATACAGCAAAGCTGCACAGCACAGTAACACAAGACAAACAGGGGGCCAGTCCCACCCATTGCTTCTAAAGTTTAAAGCTTGCTTACCCTTCATTTAAATTCCTGTATTCCTCCCAATCCAACACCACCCGTTTTTCTTTGGATTGAATTACTGCTTTTTATTTTTAAGGGGCCTGGATGGAGAGGATTCGCAACAGTATAATGAATTCTAATACAGGTTGGTCCTCCTTGGTCCGGCAGCCTCGGGACCTCACTGGTCCCAAATGGAGGGAGTTTGCTGGACCACAGGAGATTGGCCCCTCTGCAGATGGATTCCAGGCTCTCCCAGGGTCTGTCAACAGATCATCATGCTCCTCTGTTGCTGGCTGCTGTGGCTACACAGCTCTGTGCTCCAGCAACATCCATGGTCTTGCTGGATCACAGATGTTGCCAGACAGAAAAGTTCAACCTGTACTTAGGTCGTTAGTTCTGTTCCAGCACCATGTTCTGATCAAGCAAAAGAATCCTGTTTGTGGGAACTCCAGTAAAGTCAATGGGTCTCTCTGCATGGATAAGCATGATCAGACGCCTTTGCTGGCCTAGGTCAGTAGTGATTTGAAGCTGCTATTTGATGGCAAAATGGGTTTGATATGCTCAGTCCAAATCGTATCAAACCAGGAGCAAAAACAAAATAAAAAAAATCCACCTCAGCTGGCACCTCTGTTAGTAGTTTCAGTAAATGGGCCAAAAGACGACTCAACTTGGAGATTCTTGCCCCTAACGATAGTTCACTCAAGAAAGCAGGGTGAGCATGGATGAACTTTGCATTACCAAAATCTGTACTCTTTCTGTTCTGTGGATGTTCACCTGCTACTCTGTGGCCTTCATTTTCCAAATCTTTCAATGCAGCAGTTTTCACCAGGAATAAATTCAATATTTATTTAATTATGTAGATTGAAGGTTAGTCATTTGATCTGGACCCTGAGTGGGCAGATGAGTAAATTAAAAAAGAATGCAAGCATTTCAGATGCAAGCCCTAACTCAATTACTGATCGCCACCACCACCTCGAAGGGCCAGAGGGTGAAGCGATACTTTATTCATCCCTGGTTTTCAGAAATTCTGTTTGCAAGGCTTTCATATAAACCCAAGACTATAAAAAATTAGATAAACTTGTCATATTTATAATACACTACAGTTCACAAGCAACATTCATGAAAAGGTCACATTTTTGTAAGTCCCTGACTGTAAGTGCAGCTGAATCTATTTTTCACAATTTAGGATCCCATAAGGGTTTATCTTCAGTGCGATTCAATCATCCACTCAATGATACTTCTTAAAAAACAATCATTTTCTTACAGACATTAATGCTGCTTCAGAGGCATTACAATCATTGCAAGTCTCTGCTTTTAGGAACTGGGGGGATGTTCAAGTGCTTTTTTATTCTGTTTATATAATTTTGTTTTAGTTGTTGTTACTAAACGCTATACTTCCCTTGAAATAGATTTATAATTGAGCCCAGCTGGTTAATGACCAATAGAGGACAGAAGAGAAAAAGAATGGAAAGGACCATTCAGAGAGAATAAAATTAATTGTTCTTATTCTTCCAACATGTCCCTTCAGATTCTTAATAGGACCCATCCAACTCCCACTGAAATCAGTTGGGAAACTGAAATCAATTCACTGACTTCAACTGGAGTTGGATCAGACTCAAAGAAAGCAAAAATTCGGACTACTGAAACAAAGCTTGTGTCTTTGGCCGATATAGACGATGTTAATACAGTAATTCCTCATTTAACATGGTAGATACGTTTCAGAAAATGATCATGCTAAGCGAAAACGTGTTATACGGGGTCAATTTTCCCATTGAAAATAATGGAAAAGGTGGGGGTTGCGTTTCAAGCAGTGGTGTCGAAGTCAATTTTCTGTTGGTGCTGAGTTGTCAATGTCACCATTAGATGATGTACTGTACAGTAAAACTCCAATTGTCCGGCATCCAGTTGTCCGGCATCAACTGGAACCCGGAAGTGCTCCGGTCAGCCGCTCTCTCGCCCGGGCTGCTGTGAGCCGCATGTGCGCTCGTGGCTCCAGACTGCACTTGCTAGCAGCCAGCCGCTGAGCACAGGCAGCTGCCTTGGGACCGGGACATAAGGTTGGGGGAGAAAGGGGACTGAGTTACAGCAGGGAGGGGAGGTGTTTGGCTCTGGGGAAGGGAAGGAGGAGAGAGTAGGGGGATTGGGTTGGGAGTATGCCCCTGTGACAGGTCTGCCGGAACCCACACTGCGTCCGGCGAGGGGGGGTAGGTGGGGAACAGCATGGTGAGCTGCGAACGGTGAACCCTCCGCCGCTTTGCAGGGAGGCGGGGAAGCCCCGCGCAGCCGCCGGCGACCTTGCCCCCTCTCCTCCGCCCCCACTTGCAGGCCAGCGGCTGGGTTTCCCCAGCCAGCCTGTCGCCGGCAGCTGCACGGGGCTTCCCCACCTCCCTGCAAAGCAGTGGAGGGTTTGCCGCTCGCTGCGCCATTCTCCACCGACCCACCGGATGCAGTGTAGGTCCCGGCAGACCCATCACAGCCGCCTTATAGTACCTCCCGGTACGCCGGATTATCGGAAGTCTACTATATTACTGCTGTTTTCACAATTTATACTGCTGCAAGAAGTAGTCCGCCACTTGATTTTTTTCGTGTTATTTCGGGGGCGGTCGTGTTATTCAAAAAACATTCCCTAAAAAAAATCGTGCTTTCGCGAAAATGTGTTAAGCGTGCACGTGTTAAACAAGTAATTACTGTACATCCAAATATATATTCAAAGATCCTCTACAAAATGAGCAAAGCTATTTTCATACCTGGCTTTGGTCCATGTGTCACCTAATGACATCCACAATTGTCCTTCCTCGCTACTGACAGTATAACGCAAGAAATCTATGGTGTCCTTTGTTAAGAGAGGGCTGAGTACTGTACCAGCAAGCTCTGGACCTCCTGTTGCTTGCACCACCTAAAATCAAGATTTTTAAAAAAAAGCCTATTTAGTGCACTGAGGGGTAACAGAGAATCAATTCTAATAATAAACCATGTAAAAATTAAAGAAGTTAGAATTCTAGGCTTCCCACTCTATTGGTGGCGTTTGCTTGATACAAGACTAAAGTCTTATCTACACACACAGAGTTATGCTAGTTTAATTAAGGGCTTGTGTATAGAAGGCAGCAGGGCACATCTATAGCACTTGAATATAGTCCTATTTGTTGGGTCTACATCAAAGTGCATCAGGGATCATTTATTGCACACCACAGAGCACTCTGCAGCTTAAATACCTCCATTGCACACTATGCAAACAAGCTGAAAATCAATATAAAACCACACCGCTTACTCAAACCAGTTTAGTTTGTATGCAGACACTTGTACATCCATTTAAACTGGCTCATGTCCATTGAGCTAGTGCCTGTAAATTTACTGATACAAGCTACATTAATATACCCCAGGTTTAAACAGAGATGAGAGATCTCAAAAGTTGAACTAGTTTAATTAAACCAATTTAAACTTTATACAACTTGAATGTGCAGACAAGCTGAAAATAATGATGGCGGAAATGTCCTTTTAGCCCATACTGTCTAGGACAAATCAAAGATTCAATACCGTATAATAAAGTTCAGACTTCTGTGTAATGGATGCGTGTAAAAATGCTGTCATAAAGCAATGTAAAAATGAAGCATGGCATTCCATGTAGGAGCCCAATCACTGAAGTAATATGATCAGGTTTACAAGGCAACTAGCACCAGAGCCAAGAAAAAAAAAAGGCTCAAGATTGATAACTAGGGAATGTTGTGGGGGGAGTGGAAACAAGGATAGAAATAAATGAGGAAATGTAGGAAAGTAACTGAACAGGGGAGAAGAGGGGACAAAAAACAGCAGATACATGATAGAAGATTTTGGAGAGAGGGCCAGTAAAAACTATATAGAGGTGGAGGGGATTGCCTACTTGTAAGGTTATTCAATATTTCTCATTGTAAGACCCTGTTTTCAGTAGCTTATAATTTTACCAGGCTTTAAGTGTTTAAACTGAAATTGTCTATGCCAGGGTCTGCTTCAGGGCTGATGTGGTGTGGTTTTTTGTAGCGAGGGCAGAAATTTTCAGCCAAAAATGATTCAGCTGTTTCCAAGAAAGAGGGATAAGTTAAATATGTTTTTTGCACATGTCAAAAATTCTATTTGAGAAGCTCTAGCACCCCCATGATTTGGAGAACAAACTTGGAATTTAGCAAGGGGTATGGTCTTTATCTTTGGCTTTTTGCCCTCCCCATGAAAATCTACCCATGGTTGGCCATGTTCTAAGCCTTTGAAATCTCTCATTTCACACAAGGTGAGATTGGGAGTCAATTGGCAGAGAGGTAACACAGACTGTAGAAAGAGCTGGAGGGTGGGAGGAGGCTGGACTGACTGGACAGAGAGACTGGGACAAGGAGCCAGGAGGGGACGGAGGAAGACAGAAATTGAATGAGGAGCCCAGACAGGAAGACTGGGACTGGGAAAGAGTAGGATAGGTGCAAGTTGGAGAAGACAAGCTTGGTATGACAGAAAGGCAAGTGGCAACTAGACCTAAGCACTCCAGAGCCTGGGACAGAACTCGAGTCTCACCATTTCTCTGCTGTCAGCAAATGCATCTCTCTGAAACCAAATGGGAAAGTGCATGTCTCATCCCCCTCTGGTGCTGGTCTACCTGGATGATGATTAGCTATTATTGTCACTCCATTAGCTGAAGGGACAGAGACCTGAGCTGTGGCTGGTGGCAGTCCTGTTGATGATTTAGGTGGGTGTCAATATGATGCAACATCTGGTTTTGAGGTTTGATTTTTTTAAAAACACCAACGCTACATTAAAGACCGAGACTAAGATTGCAAAGTCAAATCCTCAAAAGTCCAGAAATTCTAGAACTAGGGTTTAGGAATGTTAGATAGCGTGTAACATGAAATGTTAGCAGTTACACAACTATTCAATAGTTCTTAGGGCCGGGGCCAGCAGCCAGTGTGCTCCCTGCCCCATTCCCGGGGAGTCCCCTGCCACCCCGAGCTGCTGTCTCTGTATAGGTTTAGCCAGTCCCCTCATGGACTGGCTGCCAGCTGCCGCCTCTGTATCCCAGCAGTGCAGGGTGGCAGCAGCCCCTGTTCATGGGGGGCTGAGCTCCCCATGGACAGAGGCTACTCTGTGGGGAGCACGGATCCCCCACAGGCAGGGGCTGCTGCCACGAAGCAGCCTCTATCCTCAGCGGGTCCAGGCTTGCTGCGGACAGAGGCTGCCCTGTGGGATGCAGAGGCAGCAAGAGGGAGGGGATATGTGTATATAAGCCCAGGCTTATAGTTAACCGTGTAGTTGTCTACACAATGACATCCCTATTAGGGTTGCCCTTGACACCTTAATTCAGCTCCCTTCTGCACATGCACTGAGACAATCCTTAACTACATGTTCATGTTATTTCCCTTCCCACCTCCCATCCCCCCCAGGACCCAGCTCACTCAGTGTACAATGGTGGACATGCTCTGAGGTTGAATCAGGGCTGTGCGACTCAAGAGGCTGCTTTTTGTAGGATATCTGCCTTGTGTATAGTAGAAGTTGGAAGGTCAATACCTATTGGGATAATTGGGCTGGACAGGTCTATGCCTGCCTAAAACTGAAGGCCACCCCCATAAAGCAGAGGAGCCAATGAACCTAGTAGGCAAAAGATTATGAAGACTGAGGAGCAACATATACAAAACCAGGCTTGGGACGTAGGCTAAACAACAGGCCTGGGACTGCAGGAACAGAAATGATGGTCTCATGGTTACGGCAGTTTAACTATATCCTAGAAAATTGGATTTCTCTCAAACTCTTCCACAGAATTCCTGTGTGATATTACTTAAACCGAATTTACTTAAACCGAATCAGGGATCACTGATTGGGGGGTTCCCCACTTTCTGGGTGCCCTGGGGTCTGATTTATAGAAGGGCTGCACACACACACACAGCAACTGAATTGAATTGGAGCTTTGCTTTGAGCATACAAACTGCTAAATAGTCTGAGGTATCTCGAATTGAGCAGCTAAATTAGTTAATATTTCTGTGCCTAATTTATCTGTCAGCTCTCCATCTACAAAATATCACCTTATTTTGCAGGGGAGCTGTGAAAATTACTTCACTAATAAAAATTTAAAAAACAGTGAATAGTCCTGCAGCACTTTCAAGACCAACAAAAAATGTAGATGGTATCATGAGCTTTTGTGGGCACAACCCACTTCATCAGATGAATGGAGTTAAGGGGTCCAGGTGGCAAAATAAATAGCAGATAAAAAGAGAGGGTATGGGGAGGGAAAGAGAAGGGAAAAAATGGGAAAAAATTGTCAATTAGCGTGCTCATGCTAAATGAAGATGATAAGAGTACTTAAATGAAGCTGATAGAGTGGGATCTAAGTACTCTTATCAGCTTCATTTAGCATGAGCACGCTAATTGACAATTTTTTCCCATTATTTTCTTCTCTCTCCCTCCCTCCCCCCTCTTTTTCTCTGCTGTTTATTTTGCAACCTAGACCCCTGAACTCCATTCATCTGAAGAAGAGGGTTGTTTAGTACCTTTTGTATTGCCATGATCAAAAAAACATTTTACTCTCCTGCAAATACTGTCTATTCCTCACTCTGGTGTGTATGTATTTAATTTTCCTTCTACTTTGTGTAAATATGAGGTATTAGTTTTGTGTTTCTTTTTAATGTTAAGAAAAAAATCAGTCAAATCAAAATGTAAATATACATATGTATACACACAGACATACATACTTTAGCAAAAGGACAATTTAGCTAAGTGAATTCATTTAAATTATAGGAATGGATATAAACAAAATGAACATACTGATTTTCTAAACATGTCCTAATTCTAAAATAAATAAGTGATTTTTCCCATAACCTACCATTAGTAACAATACATTTTTAACCTCGTTATATTTTAAAAGGTTCTACAACATTTAAACAAAACAGGTCTTTAGAACATATTAAAAAAATTAATTCTTACCATATTTAATGGTGTAAACAGAAAATGAACCAATTCGGGTGCACTAGGGTTCTGAATGTGGGACTTTAATTTAGCCTGAGGGGAAGAAAAGAGAAAAAACAAATTGGTAACTTCTATGGTAGTTGAACAGAATCATCCTTTAAAAGAGAATCATCCTTTAAAAGAGAATCTTAGTTATAGAATTTAAGCACAGGTCATATTTATTTCCTCATTTAAATATAAGCTGTCAAAGATTGTGACTAGGGCTGTCAAGTGCTTAATCATGAGATTAAAAAATTAATTGTGATTAATTATGAGATAAATTGTACTGTTAAACAATAACTGAAAACCATTTATTTAAATATTTTTTGGTGTTTTCTATATTTTCAAATATATTGTTTTCAATTACAACACAATAAAAAGTGTGCAATTCTCACTTTGTTTTGATGGACAGCCCTAGTTGTGACAAAATTTCAACCTGTAAGTCAACTTCTTTAGGAAGGAAGAGATCACACAAGCATCCTATAAGCCATAGAGCTGATTAGCCTAGTACTGTATATCTCTCAGTTGATCAAAGATGCTGGTACAGAGAATTTTATGGTGTCCTTGAGGAAGAGCAGGTGAATGTGGGGGTCAGAAGAAGAAAAGGTTACACAGGCTTCAACTAAGGTCTTGTTTCTGTGGTCATCCTGGTGTCCTCAGACCCAAAGGCATGGAAATGAGGGACACCTTCCCCTGTCTCCCAACAGAAAGGTCAACGGTTCATAGATTCAGGCCAGAAGGGACCATTGCAACCATCTAGTGAGCTTGGCTGCCCATCTAACACAGGCCATAGAACTTCCCTGTATTAATTCCTGCTTCAAGTCCAACAATTGTGGCTGCAGAGCATGTGATGTAGGGGAACTTTCCTGTAGCCTTCTCAACCCCTACAAATGACTCCTGGAACATATCCCACTCGAAGAGAAATAGAAGAAAGTTGATTTGGCTCAGCTATTGGAGGATACAGGTTCTCCCAGCTGCACTGTTGCCACAGCCACAAAATGAAAAAAACAACAGCTGAAGGAGGATACACAAAAAATTAGATTTCCCAGTGACACTCTGAAGCATATTGAGCAGAAGATGCCAAAAGTGAATATCTGTGTTAGCAGCACTGGCTGCCAATGGTTGGTGATGTTGAGGGCAAAGAAATGACCATAGATGGAGTGCTCTAAGGCACTCTAAGGACATGTCCAAGGAGCGCGACCGCTTTAAAAAAAAATCGAAAAAGCGGACGTGCTCTTTCGCCATCCCTGTAAACCTCTTTCTACGAGGAATAAGAGATGTGTTAAAAGAGCAGTTTTTTCCAAAATTTGGCACTGTGTAGATGCGCCAAATTTCAGAAAGCCTCTTTCGAAAGTAAATCAGAAAAAAATATGACCCGCATTTCTTTTTCCGATTTAACACTGCAGTGTAGACCTAGACTTAGGCTAGAAAGGTTTTTAAGAGAAGTCTCTCTCTTCATGGCTTATTTAACACACGTTGTTTAATATATTTAATGGTGGTAATGAGCACAGAGAAGTGGACAAGCACTACTGAAAAGCTAAATAAAGAACACAGCTGTGGAGGCTGGCGAGCATACAAGAGTGAGCTGTACATTTTCCCAACAGACCTTTCTAGAAATGAGTTAACATTTTGAATGCAAAAGGGTGACATTTTATTTATTATTATTATTATTGTTGTTACCACTTCACCAATCATACTGCACATTGTAAAGTCTTTGCTGCTCTCAGGGGTTGATGATTGGGACTGCAACTCAGGGCAGAAATGGAAGCCCTGTCAAAAAGCCACTGCTTTCAGTGCTGGCCTGAACAGGAGTTTGGAGAAAAGGAAAAAAAAAAAACCCCACACACAGCACACCAAGCACCATCTCTCAAGTCTACAGTTAGGCGGTGTGGCAGTAACTGGATGTTGGGCAGAAGCAATGTGGGATTACACTAAATCAGTAATTCTCAAACTGGGGGTCAGGACCCTAAAGTGGGTCATGACCCCATTGTAATGATGTCACCAGGGCCAACATCAGACTTGCTGGGACCCACTGATGAGCTCCATACCCACCCAGAAGACCAGGCATTGGGCTCCTTCTCCTGGATCATGTACTAATGCAGTTTGGGAACCCCAGTACCAGAAAGACAAATAGCTCTTTGGAAGATGCACATGATTCTTGCTGCCTATAGTGGTGCTGCAACAGCAGAGATTGACAAGTAGGACAAGTCTCACTGAAAACAAGGCATTCCCAATAGGGACACGAACATCTGTGCACAGTCAGTAGCAACTCTACTCTGGAGAAGGCTTTACATAACAGAGTCGGGGGGAAAGCATGACAGGATGGTCACCGACCTAGGGAAAGTAGAGAGCTGTCTGGGGTAGGGATGTCGACATATAGTCGGCTACATGATTAACTGATAAGCCTGGTTAATCCTGTCGACTGCATGCATTCCCCCTTGGCTGTCTCTGTATCAGAGGCAGCCAGGGGGAGAGCAGGAACCAGTGCCCGTGAGGAGCTGGCTTTAAGCAGGCTCCCCACTAACACTGGATCTGCCTGCCCCTCCAGCCCCGCACTGCTGCCTCTGATAGAGAGGCAGCAGCGTAGAGGGTGAAGGGGCTGGCTGGAGCCCATCTGAGCGGGAAGCTGGCTCTCAAGCAGGCTCCCTGCGCATGCCAGCTCCACGGACCTGGCTGCCCCACCCTTGCTGCCTCCCACAGAGGCGGTGGGAGGGGGGGAGCCGGTGCTGGAGGGAGCCGACTTAAAAGCCAGAGGCAGCAACACGGGGAGTGGTGAAGGGGAGGCTGCCACAAAGCAGCCTCTGTCCATGACAACCCAGGCTCACTGCAGACAGAGGCTAATCTGCAGCAGCAGCCCGTCCGTGGGGGGTCTGAGCTCCCTGAAGACAGAGACTGCTCCAGCATCCCAAAAAGCTAGGGAGCTTGGTCCTGAGGCTTGTCCGCAGCAGCTGCCTCTGTCTGCAGGGAGGTCAGATCCCCACAGACAGGGGTGCTGCCATCCCATGCCACTGCCTCTGTCTCAGAGGCAGCAGCATGGGACAGCAGGCAGGTCTGTGCAGGAATTTCTGGTTTTTAAACTGGGTTCCGTGGCGGACTGGCTCCCGCCTGCCACCCCTCACTGCTGCCTCTGATACTGCTGCCCTGGGAGTAGGCCTGAGAGGTGCTGGCTGCTGGCCCCGCCCCCAAGGACTATCGAATAGTTGTGTAACTGCTAAGATTTCATGCAGTTACACGATTATTCAATTACACAATATCTAACATCCCTAGTGGGGGTTCTATTCCCAAATGGTGCCTCTAGAGAGAAGAGGTACAAGGAGCACAGCAACATGTTAGTGACAAGTACCACCAGAAAAACCTGATTTCAATACACAAACGCAAACTCTACCTCTCTCCCACACTTCCACCTGCACAATCATAAACTTCAAAACATTTCTAGCACAGGCAGTGGCTGGCAAGATCTGAAAGCGTGTGGGTGAAAGTGACACATCAAGGTGCACTCAGAGCCAATTTGTAGCAGCAGGGAAAGCATGCTGCATCTGACTTGAAACAAGCCAGGAAAAGTCGCCCCTGCCTGCCCTGTGGAGCCTCAGCTACTTACCAGAAGGTTAAAGCCATGCTTGAATTTTTGAAAACAGTCAACAAATTCGTCTGGAGGTGGTGGCTTTGCACGAAGAGTGAGAACCCCCTCTAGAGAACAAAATGAAAAAAAATGTATAGATATTATGGTAATTCAGGATATGTATATTTACTAACATGGGCTCAGCTCTGTTGCCTTCTTTCTCTTTGACTACCAGAAAAGGATGGCAATAGAACTTGTTCACATGAGGAAGGGTAGCATGACTAGAACCCAAGTTTTTTAGACCTCAGTGTGTGCCTAGACCTAAGCCAAGGAAACCAAAGTGACTTGTTCAATTAAACTGAATGAACAACAACAAAATCACAAAGCAATGCAATAAGAAAACCAAAATCACATTCACTAGCTACATGAATGACTTTCAAAGAACAAGGTATTCAGAAAGACCTGGGGGATGAGAGGGAAAACAAATCTTACCTCCAGGTCCTTTCTTTCTATTCTTCTTGGTTTTCTTTCTCTTTGAAAGTTCTGAAAATGCTTCAGCAGCTTTTTGAAGTTTGGTAACAAAATATTCAATGTCATCCAAAATATGGTTCAAAATTTGCTGTGGGAGAGGTACAGATTAATGTCTCCATCTAACCTGTAACATAGCCGCACTATTTGTAATTTACAGCATCCTCACAGCGGTCTCCTATGCTCATAATTAATTCAAGGAAGCACTGCTTAGTTGTCAAGTATCTGATATTTTCAAATTCCTCACATTTCCACTTTGCTCTATTTTCAATAGTTGTGATCATTACAAGCTTTTAAAAGTTAAGTATTGAGATGATTACATTTTGTATTTAATTTAGCTTGGAGTCGCACACACTGTTTCTCCCATGTAGCACACGTAGAACTTGTTAAAACAGAACTTTCCCAGAGATGTTATTGAGCTATTTTCTAATAGCTGTAATTTCATATTCTCTGCTGACACAAAGTATTAAAACTATTATTTGCTGACATGCAGGGTTAAACTGATCTGACATTCTTTGATAAACGTGAAGACTTCCTTTCAATGCACAAGAGTGCCGGAAAAGTGGAAAGGACCAAGTGGGGGAAAAGGGACATACCCCAGTTCAGGAAAACTCAAGCACTTGCTTAGGTCCATCATTATTCAAGGAAGAACATGGCAGCATGCTTACCTTTAAGCAGGTGTTTAAGTTACACTGATTTCAAAGGGATTTAAGCACATGGTTAAGTGCTATCCTGAATCAAGGTCTTAGTGCGCTCACCTCTCATACCTACAGTTCAAGTTTTCCTCAGGACAAAACTGAATCTCATTGTGCTGGTCTTAGTTTTGTGCCCCTTATAAGTCTATCACACAATTTGGCACACCTGGCTAACTCTCAAAAACGGAGACTTTCCTGTGAAAAAGGCCAGTCCTGTACATAAAGCAACCATCCAACATTTCAAGGACACTGAAAACAATACTGCACATGTACATATAGCTGAACTTACAACATCTCGGTCAATCTTGGCTGCCATCATCTCAGCTGTTTCTTCATGCTCGTGGAACTGCCTGGGTTTTTCAACTACAGAGGGTAGGGAGGAGAGACAAGATATACAAAGTAATGAAGATCAGAAACGAAGAACCAAAGCCCTATGTATACTAACCTTACATATGGAACCACGGTGGCAAGAGAGCAAGAAAAACTAAAATATTGCGTGCCTCTCAACCTGCTGAGGCCCAAATGTGGAACACGGAATAAAGCAATAAACACCCAAAACTGAAGGGGAAAAACATTTATGCGAAACATAAAACGGAATGAGATTCCTTCCTTTAGCATGAAATAACTCTTTCTACAACTTTGATTTCATGAATCCTTATTTCTGATGTAAATCATCTGCACCAGTTAAAAGGGAGGGGACCTCAAATTTGCATGGAGCACAGTTCACTTTGCAATTAAGACAAGTGATGTTCATGAAAATGAGAAGTATGCTAATGTTTCCCCTGAAAAAGCGTTTTAATACCAGACTTAAAATAATCTGTCTGAAACTACTGTATTGCACATCTTATTTAAAAAAAAAAAAAAAGATTTGAAAACAGCACAGGTTGGACCTCCTTGGTCCGGCGCCTTCAGGTACTGGATGAGGAATTTTGTCAGACCAGGAAGGTCATATCTGGCTGGTGCCCTCTTACCACACCCCCCCTGCTCCTGGGCCCCCAGCTCTGGACTAGCTGACAGCGTCCTGGCTGGCTCCCCCGACACCACCAGTCTCACTCCCCTGCCAGTCTCCTCACCCCATTTCCTGCTACGCCGGGCAGCCCAGCTCCCTGAGTGCCGGGCTCCTGGCTCTGCTGGGCAGCCCTGCTGGGTTGTACCTAGTAGCCCAGATGCCAGCCCTCCACCGGGACTCTCTGGTCCTGCCGGACCACGGATGTTGCCTGACCAAGGAGTCCCGGTTAATAGAGGTTCAACCTGTGTGAAGAGATGAAAAATCTCTGTGGGAAGATTTTGTATTTCTAGAAAATGCAACAAACCAAGCCAAAACAAACCCACCTCTTAAAAAAAAAAAAAAAAAAAAAAAAAAAACCACTCAACGCAAAACCTTGACCTATTTAAGGTATTTGATTGTTTGTTTCTTTGTTGTTGTTTTTGTTTAATCCAGTGTCAATATTGTTCCCATTTCTTAAGGTTCTAACACTGTCTCAAAATATTGGTTTTGAGGGGAAAAAAAACCCCACAGGTTCAAGTTGCCATTGAATGAGATAAGCAAGTCAAATATTCAAAATTATTATTAATTTATATTGCTTTAGCATCTCAAAGGGCCAGTTTGGAACAAAGCCCCACTGTGTTCAGCATTGTAGAAATACATGATGTACCTAAATGAGCCTCCGCCCTGAAGAATTTACCATCTCAAGTTCTGCTCCTACAAACAATTAAACATATGCTTAGCCTTATGCATTTGAGCAGGACCAATGAAGTCAACTGAACTTCTTCACAAATTACGTTACTCATGTGAGTAGAATTGGAATCCAAGTCAAATGACATGCATGGGAGGACTGCAGACAAGGGTATGAAGCTGACTAATCGTAAGTAGATATCCTCATTTAATCATAATGTTGATTATCCTCATTTAGTCACTTTTAATTCATTGTTTTCTATTAGCAATTGCAGCAGAAGTAGTTCTTGAGGAGGAGGATGGGGATAAAGGGATATACAAGTTGAGACATGCAAGATATCATTGGAACAGGTATGATTTACTGACAGTGATTATCCCATTTATATGCATGTATCATTTTTGTATCTAAAGTGAGGAATAATGATTATACATCTGTACTACTAAAGTGTTTGCACCAGGGGAACGCCCATGGGACAAAATTCAGTCAGTCTGGCTGGCTAACTAGGGATGTCAATGGACCACTGGGAGACCAATAGGTCATTGAAGATGCTAATCTCCCACCTTCCTTAAAAGCTTTGCTGGGATGCTACAAACCACTTGTGATTCATGCTGCTTTGACACTGCAGGGTCATGTGATTAAGACACCTGGTACTAGACTCCACATTAGAATACCAGTATTTTTGGACTGGGAGGGAACCATTACTGGAAACAAAAGGTTCCCGCCACATATAAAACTTATTTAAGTCAGGGGAGGGTCATAATCAGTGTTCCTTTTTCACTGAATCCCCACCCAGGATAACTGCTGAGAACATTTAAGAAATAAGGTGGTGAGGGAGATGGAGAGAAGAACTAAGCCCAGACTGGAAAAGGTGTCTGGCATGTGAAAAAAATACCTAGAGTTTTAAATTGCAAGCAAGAGCAGTTTCCCTTCAAGAAATGCTGCAATTTACTTAAAACAACAGTTAGGGTGAGACATTACTGCTTATAACCAGTTTCTTTAGCAACTTAAGCTTAGTGTTATCTGAAGAAGAGGGTTGTACCTATGAAAGCTCAAGATACCAGCTACATGTTTTGTTAGTTTTTAAGGTGCTGCTAAACTATTCATTGTTTTTTAAGTTTTTCCAGTTACAGACTAACTCGACTACCCCACTGAAGCTTAGTTTACGTGCCTTTTATTTGTTTAGTAATCTGCTTTGATCTGTTTGCTATCCTTTATAATCATTTAAAATCTCTCTTTTGCAGTTAATAAACTTGTTTTTTGTTTTTCCTAAAACCAGTCTGTGGAATTCATATTTAAGGAGGAAAAAAAGCTGTGCATATCTTCTTCCACACTGAGGCATGGAGCAATTTCATGAGTTTATGCTGTACAGCTCTCTGTGGAGCGCAAGACAATATAATTTTGGGTTTACACACCAGATGCGGTGTGGACTTGAGTGAAGGGCAATTTCATAGCTGAAGCCTTCCCATGCAGTGCTGATTTCAGAGTCTTTCTGCAGCTGGATGTATCCCTACCTATTTGTGTGCACAAGGGATCTTGAGAGGGCCTAGCTCTGCAGGACAGTGTAAAGGAGCCCAAGCTGGCGGAACAAGTGGGCTCAGTGGTACCCCAATATATCAGATGGCACCCTGGAGAGGCAACAACCCATCACAGTGGCCTCAAGCTTTAATTCAAGGAGGGCATGCCATATAAAAAGGGCAGAATGGGAAAAGGCTTGGGGACAGTTGTGTGAAAGTGACAGATTAGGCACAGTTGGCTGAGACAAGGGGAAATGCAGTGATAAGATAGTATTGTGCATATGGGGATGGGCAGACAGAGTTAGTGATTCTTCTTCGAAAAAAGAAAATCTTAATTTTACAGGGAACCATTATATGTTTCCAATTTTAAAAATCAATTTCATTAAAGGCTACAGCACTTGAATCTACTTAACTGTGGGGGTTTCAGTTAAAACAATTTCGAATATATCAAGACAAATAGAAAAAAAATCAATAACTGTTAGGAACACAATTCAGTCAGAGTCCACTTTCCCAAAAACAAAACCACAAACACCTTTAAACAAAGAGAAATTCAAACAAAAGAACCAATTAACCTTTGCTTGATGTAGCACATAATGCTGTGGTGGTATGTAAACATTTTCTGGCCATTATTGCTTTCTGTGGACATTTTAAAGGCTTTGTGCTGCACAGTTGCACACTCCATTAACAAATACTTTCATTCCATAAATAGACAATGGAATAAGACCCCTCATGAATAATGGATTCTTTTGCTTTTTTTATTTTACTTAGAAACCATTACAGTAAAAACTCCAAAAACTCAATTTACCCAAAATTATTCTTTAAAACACATTCTATTCTACTGAAAGTTGTTGCGTTATTTCCAAATTAGCAATAGTTTAAATTTTTTCCTCATAGAAATCATGTTTTCCCATGACAGTCAAAATCTGAAACCCCGCATAGAAGATGGGAATCACATATATTCATTTTTCTACTTTGCTATAACGCGCTTTTGCTTAGACTTGTAAAGAGGACAAGCCAAGTGTGCAATACCATTTGCTTCAAAATTAAGTGGAGTCCAACCCCAATCATCTTTTTATTATAGTGTTATCTGTGCAGTAAGTATTATGCACATCAATAAGGCCATATAGCAGCCAGACTTCAGTTAACTTTCATAGACAGTGCCTAGAATATCATGTTCAATTCTAGGTATTTCAATATCAAAGAAATTGATACAATTTTTAAAAAGTTCAGAAACAGAAAAGTTGGGGTGGATAAATTCGCTCAAGTTCTGACAGCCAAATCCACTAGCCCATCAATAAGTCTCTGTAGGGAAGTGGCAGCTTGGGGCTTTTAAAATTAAGAGTGAACAAAACAGTAGAAGAGACAGGAGAGTAAATAGCCCTGATCTTCCCCAGTAGGAATGGAGCAGATGATCCAATTGGTCTTTTCTATTTTTAGCCTCAGTTACCATAATCTTCATAGAGCTTCTGTTTGTAATAATTGTTTTTATTTGTTGCCAACATACTGCCCAGAACACTGCCAACCACTCACCTACCAACACCCCCAGTTCCCAAAAATACTCACAGTCTCCTTGTTCAGCTGCCCAAGCAGACCATGCTGCCACTCGGCTTCTGACATCCACCTGTGTGACAGTACCTGGGGGAACAGGAGCTGGCGCTTTCGGAGGTGGAGGAATAGAGCTGTCAACTTTGGAAATCATCCTAAGGAAACAGAACAAATCAGAGCTGAAGCATTGAAAAAAAAATCTCTCCTTTCTAATGTGTTATTGGAAAAGGCAGGTGGGCGTTTGGGAAATCTTTTTGTCAGACATAAAAAGTTAGCAGTACACAAGTCTGCAATTTGTAAGAAAATTGAGCATACTTGAAAGGGTGATCCGTGATAAACTCCCTGCCACTGCTAATTCAGTGCATATAACAAACATGCACAAAGATACCAACAAAATTTCCTTTGGTCATATGGAAAAGCCTTATAGAATTTAATAGAGATTTATCTTCTTTCTACATAAGCAATCAGGCTATATAATTCTGTAGCAGAGATGAATTTAATAGCTGGAACATCATAGGAGTCAGATCACCACATGCAGAGAGGGGTAGCCTGAAGCCTTCATTGGAAGTAAGCTGACAAAAGGGAGCACCACAAATTCATTATCAAGCCGTTGATTTTCTAAGAAGGGCTGTCAACTTTCATAGACAGTGCCTAGAATATCATGTTCAATTCTGGGTATTTCAGTATCAAAGAAATTGATAAAATTAAAAAAAAAGCTTATAAAAGGAAAAGTTGGGATGAATAAGTTCTGACAGCCAAATCCGCTAGCCCATCAATTTGTCTCTGTAGGGAAGTTGACAGCTTGGGGCATTTAAAATTAGAGTAAACAAAACAGTAGAAGACAGAGGAGAATGAATAGCCCTGATCTTCTGCAGTGGGGATGGAACAGATAATCCAGTTGGTCTTTTCTATTTTAGCCTCAGTTACTATAATCTTCATGGTAATAGCTGTTTTTACTTGTTGGTGCCGCCTATTCCCAGCAATACTCACAGTCTCCTATTTCTTAAAGCTGAACTGATGAAACCTAATGACTGAATTTGGAGGTGGAAAAAAAACTATCATAGTCTGACTCTGCTGACTACAAATGCAGATTTGTTCCTCATAGTACATTTTCTAGCATTTTATCCCATACAGTTGTAAATACCACAAACCAAAGAGCTTTCCACCATTTTCCTTAGGACACTATTCAGTGGCCTGGGACACCTTACTGTCACACAGGTCTTCCTACCCACCAACATTAATGTTTATTCCCCCTCTCAATTCTCTCTCATTTCTTCTATTCCTACCCTTCAAACATTGGTAGATCTATGTCCCATTCTGTTTATCCCTAGATTAATATTAACTATTAAATCTCTCCAAAGTCAGAACCTCCAGGCTTTTTTTTGTTGTTCTCCATACTTCCTCCAATTTTTTAATAGTTTGGGAATAATTTGGTCCCCAAACTGAGATCATGTCCATATTATTCTGGCACAGTTATGCTAGGATAGCCCCCTAATGCAGTTGCACCTCAGGCCAGTGAGGGGTAACTTAGGCCAATAAGTGGGCTGAATGATGGTCATAACCAAGATGGTCTCCTGGGAAAGGGTAGATTTGCTGACAGTGCTTGTGCACCTACAATTTGTGGGGTATGGCGATTGAACCATAGCAGCACTTTGATTGGATACAGAGGGAACACACAAGTCTCACAGTGCTGTGTGCAGTGAGCATGCACCTCAACTCACATGCCCTTGTTTTCTGTGCATGTCACTTTCGTAACACCAGAATGAAAAAAAACTACATGGATGAAACCCAGCAGAATCTGGAAACCCTGCACAGGAGCAACAGTAAACAAAATGCCTCCTAGACCACACATAGAACACTGAGGGACCACATACAGCCCTCGGGTGACAGGTTGCCCACCACTGGCATAGACCATCAAAAGCAATTTTTCTTCCTGAATGCCAGTACCGCCTCTCCAAAGAACATTAGCAATGCTGAGAAGAGCACTTTTGTGTCTTATAGTGATGCCTGCAACGGGGGTTCTGTCGGCACAGCTATGATGGTGAAGGGGTGCGATTTTTTTCTATCCAACATAGTTATGGCGGTGTACTCTTTAAGTGTGGACCAGGCTGAAAGCAGTATTTCTGGGGTAAATATGATTGTGGGTCTATTATCTTCTTTCTCTATGATCTCATACCTCCTCGTATGATGTCATAATGCACGGCAAACTCTAATCTGCCTACACTGTCAGCCTTTGCCCTCTTATAGCATTACAGCTTTCTGGGTTCTACCACACAGCATTGCACTGCAGATAATTTTTCCCAGATGCATTGACTTGCATTTTCCCAAACTAAATCGCATTTTAATTTTCTGTCATTGTTTCAAATGTTTCCAAGTCCTTTTGTATTAACAGTTTGTCCTCATACTTATTGGAAACTGCTCCTAATTTAAGCCATTGTATTGCAAACACAAATGCAGCCATTTAACTTTAAGCAGATGAGTAAAGTTAAGAATGTGCACGTTTGTAAGATCGAAGCCTTTATATATGTTAACTCCATGAGCATGCTGCTTAATCCCTCTACCAGATCATTAACTTGTGTCTATTTTCCCCATCTGTAAAATAGTGAAATTAACACCTTATTATCTTTGTACAGTGTTTTGAGAACTACCAATGACAAATTTTATATAAGCTAAGCATTTCTGGGAGAGATTTTCAAGATGCAAAAAGGAAAATAGGTACCAAACTCCCATTAATGCCTTTGAAAAACTCCTCTATTATTTCTGAACCCCCCAATGCCTCACTTCTGTATTAGTCAGAGTTTAAAGCCAGCAGATGATCTAGTTTACCTCCTCTACATAAATGGGCTACCAACAAGCAGAGAACATCTGCACACTAAACCTAACAACCTGAATTAGACCAAAGTATCACAGCTCAGAGGTTAGACTATAATATGCCACTGGGAGAGAACAGGAGGGACAGAAGTCCACCAGTATCTGAGGCCCCTGCAATGGCCGGAAATAGATTAAGTGAGATATACCCAGATGATCCTGCTGAGCAACCTACATCCCATCCTGGAGAGGAGGGCATGTCCCACCCTCCACCACCCCTCAAGGCCACTGCCAGTTTGACCCAGGGGAAAGATTCCCTTCTGGCCCTATATATGGCAATTAGTTCAGCCCTTGAGTTTAAGGAAGAGTCAGCCAGGAAAACACCTGAAAAAAACCTATGCTTAGTATTTACTCACAGCACCAACCCATCCTATCCAGTGCCCTCTCTCCAGCTGTGGCCATCTCTGAGGCTTCCGAGCAAAGAACCAACCAACCAAAGAAAACCCAGAATATATTTGTAAAGAGGAAGGGGACCTTTCCTGACCCCTGCTTGTGACCACTTGAAGCATGACATTTTAGGAACATCAGACATTAATTTTCTCTTAATTCAGGGCACGTTGCTCCCCCAATCCTTAACACATCAAAGCTGTTCTCATCCCTAGGGAAGTGGCAGCATTCTCCCAGCTGAACACAGCTCAAAGTATAATACTGGAGTGGGGGAGAGTTACAATTAGAGATTGTAAATTCAGAGAGTGGGAGAGAGAAATAAATCAAGCTGTTGTTCCTGACAGTGGGTGTATACTATCCAGAAGATTACCACAAGATAGTAAAGAATAGTATAGCTGGGAAGAGGAGAATGGGGAGGGAAAAAAGGATGATTTTTAATGACTACTCGACTGTTTCTGATGCTACCTGAAAGTTTTTTACCTGAGTGTATCAAGCCTCTTCTTTTGTTTCCCCCCTTTGCTGTCGCTGATTGCACTTTCAATATCTTCGTGAATAAGGCTAGCCTGCAGTGACAGAAACAGATGTTACCTGGCTGTCAAATACTTGAAGTGTTAACTATGCTAAATAGATAAGATGCCAGCACCTTCTGGTGGCTAGGAGTCTGTCTCAGCACAAATAATTTGATGTCTCGAAGAAGAGGGGGAGAATACACTGTACGTAGAAGAGATTTAATTGCTTAATGACAAAGCAATAGATGGAAAGGAAAAATGTAATAAGAACAGATGTCATTTTTCAGGTAGTTAGCATTCTAACTATTTTAACACCATCTTTGTATTAGTGAATATTACACACACACACACACACACACACTCTCTCTCGCTGATATGCAAGCCTAAACCTAATAGTTAAGCCTTGAACTTTACCCTCCCACAATGAACTCTCTAGGAAAGAGTTATATAGGTGTGCACTCCACTAAGGTTTCAAATGTCTAAGACATCATTACCCTAACAAAAAATACGACCATGTGTTTATTACCATATTAAGAAAACTTAATATTATAAATATATTAATGTTAAAGTACCTTTAACAGAAGAAATGAACAAAGTACATTGTGCGAGGCAGTATCATGATTTTCCTCTTACTGTCAAATCACAAAGTTACAAAATGTAAGCAATCTGTAATGGGTCCCTATTATTATCTTACCTTAACTTCATCACATTGGAAAAGATGAAGATCTGGCTTGTTTTGGGCTGGTTCTTTGCATACCAGTGCAAGAATAGAATCATAATTGCATGCATTCATCACAGCTTGGCAATGCTGAATTGTGCTCAAAGGAAAATTCTCCAGTTCATTCTGCAGGGAGGGAGGGAGGAAATATTTTACATTTCTGGTTACCAAAAATTCAGAGTTTTGAACTCTGAAATACTGACAGTCCCATTCAAACAATAAAAATGATAAAGCAGTAATTAATATAAAAACCATTTTTCTACTGATTCCTTTCTTCTTTCTTTTTGAAAATGAGAATGCCATTTACAGACCCCACCTTTGATTCTAAGTCCACCAGACTGACAGCTTTGTCATCCACTTGAAGAATCATATCTTGAGTCCACACTTTGCCCTTGGCATCCAGCAATTTCAGCTTTCTTATTCCATCATCTACTGTTATCATAGCCTCTTTCCGATCCAAAACAAAAGTGGTCAAGTGCTGATGATTGATACATGCATTAAAAAAAAGCATACACATTAAAAGTCTTTTTCCAGAAATAAGTGTTGGTAATATTTACACTGTAGAAAAAATGGGTGACAAGCAATACATTTACAGAGTTGTGCCTTTATGCATGACACTTCCCACTGATAACAAGTTATGATTTTTATTCCATAATGTCATTTAAAGAAATCATCTGGCTACTATAACCAACAATGTATCATCCTCTATCATTTTGTTAGCAGTTACACTACCTTGGATATTTTGACATTCTTCAGGCATCACAATCATGATTAAAAAAAAATACCCGTGGAATATTAATTTACTGTCCATGATAAGTAGCAGCCTGGCATCGTTGGCAAGTGAAAGATACATAGCAGCACAACAGGAATCTGGCCTACTCTCTGTTAATTTGCCTCAAGCCTGATCTGAAGGGTCCTCATGTGTCTCCGAAAGCTGCGAGTAGCATGCTCATGGCAATGATGTTTGTTCATTTGTTTCTCAAGAGATATACATTCTAGAAAGACTGGTCACACATTTCATAGAGACCAGAAAATACATATGAGATGGCAGTTACTTTTCTTTACTACCAACCTGGCACATGCTTTATTTTTAACCAATGGCCTCTAGATGAAATTTTACCTCATTGCCATAAATCATAACAGATCTAGCTTTGCGTTTTTATCCAATAACTTAACTTCAACTCAGTCTCAATTATCTATTTAATATTAATAATTCATATAAATATAATAAGTAAATATATTATTTATTGTGTATATATATATATATATATTTATATATGTATGACTAAATATAATCATTCATATTTATTCTATGAATGAATAAGATTGCATATCTTTTACATTATTTTCATTTTTAAAAAGTGTTGTGTGTGTTTGCATCAGATACACAGAATGGTATACCTATTAACTATGTAAGCAAGGCAGTGAGTAGGTCATATGATCACATAATATGAACACAGAAATGAAAGGGAATTTAAAACAAATAAAAACCAAAATGAAATTTAGTAATGAGATTGTATATTGATTATTCACCTATTCAATGCTTGCATTCCAAATACAAGCAGTTACCCTTATGCCAACAGAGTACCAACACCTAACTTTAAATTTTTAAAGTTGGTAAAAAAAATCATACAGACTAAAAAGCAATACAAGCATTTCCTTGCAAGCAGATCATGAAGCAACAGAATGTAAGATGATGCTTAGAACCATCAAGTATGTAACAACGTATACAAGTTCTGAATTTAAAGCTGAACAATAAGGAATTGTGAATTTATGGCATTGGCAGGACCTAATTTAGTCCTACAATAGTGGTGCTTGGTTGGACAACAGAATGTCTACTGTCACATCAGAATAAGGCTGTAATATGTTGTTTTATATTTTACATTGTCTTAGATGACTAAGAGTCACAAAATAGGTCAGCATCCAGGACTTGCTTCCCTGCAGAATTTAAATGGATCTACTCCTGGAATAGAACTTGACAGCAATATACAGTAATTCTAAATAGCAGTTAGGACAGGAAACAAGAAAAGTTCTGCATTTCGGACTAGGGGGAATTTGATAGGTACAACATAAATAACCATACCAGAATGTAGCCAGGACCTGAAGTTCAGACCCCTTGCTCTTGTGAATAGTGGTCTGAGCTCTCTGATGATATTTTAACAAAGCCTCAGTTTTCAATATCATCCAACACAGAGCTTCAGTAACACAGAGCATCTCAACACTATGCCTGAGGACTAGAAGGCAACAGGCTCAAGGAAAAAAAGCTCATCACCAATCGAATTATCATCATCATTTCCTGAGGCACTTAGATTTTGCACACACACATCCCTTCCCCTGGCTAAACAGTAAAGCAATCCTGCTTTGCTCATGAAATTTGACACAATTGCAGCTCATTGTAGTCTAGCTGCAGGATCCAAGACATAATCAAATGTATACTAAAAGTGACATTTGCCTGATGAAACATTTTTGATGATATACGTGTCTTTAAACATATATCCACTGCTTGGGAAAACAAATCATTCCATATTATATAGAACTGTACTTGAACGAATTAACTATACCTCGCATTTGGCCCTAAAAATGGTGTCAGGGCATTTGCTATTTTCTTGGAAATCTGCCTTACCTCCACATGATACTGTGAAGTTTCAGATATGCTGCTGACACTGTCCCGTGCATAATTCTTTCTTTGCTCTAAAAATAAAAATTAAGAAATTAATTATTCACTTGCTTCCATGTTGTGCTGAAGCTTATAGGTACCCCAGAATATCTTATACAAATGCAGAAAAACAAAAGCTGTTCCTTATCATACTCAAAAGGAAAAGCTTTCACTTCATTGTAGCTCTGAGCACATTTCATAGCCATGTAAACAATACCATGAAAAGACTCAGCAGGAAGCACACAAAAAGCTAGATTCAACACAACTCAGAATACAGCAGGTTATTGGCATTTTAAGTATAGATTGAAAATAATATAGTATGAAGTTTGAATATTAAAATCACTGACTTCCCACTAACATAGCTAACAATATTGCCTTGGGGCTTTTCGTATATGCATTAATGTATTCTGAAACCAAGTGTGCCTTATATAGAACCATACTTAAAAAGCCCCAGGAATTAGCAAATAAAAAACAAATCAATATCTTAAATATTAGGGCATGAAACTAATTTAGAAATTATTTTAAAAACACATAAATCTGATTTGCCTCTTTCTTTCTTCCTAAATATTCAAAATAAATGAATTACTGGTGTAGAAATAGGCTGAGAAAGGACAAATGCAGAAGATGCAATACAGAACTGACACGCTGAATTATTCTAAGAAAGAATTTAAATTCTTCTGACTGTTACATAACGCTGCAAAATCAGAAATATCATCTTGGGTCTATTTTATGCCACTGGAGAAAAATAATACATATTATAATGTCATGATCAGAGAAGAAAATGTCAAATCTTAATTTCATACAAAAATATTCACAGTGTAATAATATTTGGAACCTTTACTGAATCACCGAAGGGCCTACTCTTGCTTTTCCTTTTTCAGGCAAAGTTCCAAGTCAAGTCAACAGGAGACCTGGCAGGTTGAGGTTTGCAGGAGCTAGCTTTTCAGTATTTTGGATTTGTTTGTTTTTTTAATTAATAATCAGCTTTTCTGCTTTAAGAGAAATGAGCATGATGATAAACAGGGTTTCAAGACAACAAAATGACACATACACTGTATGTCAATTTCATCATAGTGCATTTGTGGAAAATAAAGCATGCCATTATGTTAATAGTCTCTAAGAACCAGCTATATCAACCCAACTACTTCAACACAATAAAAATGAAGACAGATTTGAGTTGAATAAATATTTAAGATGTCAAGGTCTGTAAACTGTATAGATCTTTTTTGGGGGGGAGGGGAGGCTGTATAAAGCAGAAGACAATGATAACCACTGAGGCCCTGCACAAACTGTATTTCTTTGCACAGATACGTCAGGTTCTAGGGATGTTAGATATCAGGTAACTGAATAGTCATAAATGCATGAAATCTTTGCAGTTACACAACTGTAACTGGGGGGTGGGGCAACAGCGCAGGATGGCATAGGGAGCCGGTCAGCGAGGGGAGCCAGTTTAAAAAACAGCTCCCCACATGGACCAGCTGCCTGATGCCCTGCTGCCTCTGTTACAGAGGCAGCAGCGTGTTGTGGGAGCAGCTCTTGTCCACATGGGGTGCATTGGGGGTCCAAACTCCCCATGGCAGCTTCTGTCCCTGGGGACTTCAGACCCCCAGACGGGGTTGCTACCGTGGAGAAGCCTCTGCTCGTGGTGGATCCAGGCTACAGGAAATGCAGCCCCTTTGTAGCAACCCCTGTCCACAGGGGATTCAAGCTCCCCACAGACAAGAGGCTGTTTCGCATTTCCTGGAGCAACCTCTGTGGCTGCAGACAAAGGCTGCTTCACGGCAGCCTTCTCTGCCCCCCGCTGCTGTTGCCTTTAATAGAGGCAGCAGCAGGAAGGCCCAGCAGCACTGTGGAGCTGGTGCTGGAGGGAACCAGCTTTTAAGCTGGCTCCCGCTTCTTGCCCCCTTGCTGGGGGGGAATGTGAGTAGTTGACAAAATTAACCAATAAGCCTAGGCTTATCATCTAGTCAACTACTCCTTGACATCCCTAGTCAGGCCAGCTGTGGGGAAGGAGGGGTTAATAACAGACGATCCCGATGCTGTTAAAAGCAATGTACCCTCAACTCCCATGGTTTCAGTGGGCAGTTACTTAGCAGGTGATATGTGGCTGGAGGTACAGGCTCATAGTTTCATTATGTCTGTGCATCTCATAGAAGACAGTCAGTTACAGAACACCTTGATTGCCTGTTGTCTTTCTTCCCAGAAGGCCAGTGTTGCTTACTTCAATAAAGCTACCCATGGGCAATTAACTTACTGCAGTTATTCAGTTTGCTTTAGTGAGATTAGTCTGCTGTACAATCAACCAAATACCAGACTACTATGGATTACCAGAAGATACATTTAGGATGGGGGCACAAGGGCATATTCTATAAAAACCCCCATGATCTGCTCTAATTTTATTACGTAGTAACACCAATACAAATGTCCTTGACATTTAATGCCTTAGTTTAACTGTTACTAATATTTTTGCTTTTGCAGCATATTACTTTCGGAAATGTTAAAAACCACACACATGCACCCCACAACACACTTAATAAACGATTTCTATTTCATTTGCTACCTTTCTTTTTTTGTTTGGATGATGATCTGAAGAAATAAAGTCCATCTGTTCCTAACAAAACAAGGGAATTAAAAAAGCAATGTCTGGTTTAACCCAACAGCTATAATTATTTCCATCCCAAAGGTGGCAGGGCAAAAGTCTTAACTTACTAGCTGTAAATGAATAATTGGATGTTGTGCAACAAGAAGGAGGACATGTAGAAAGAAAAAAAACCCCACTATGTTCTGATTTACTGAAAGCTTGACCCACAAGCTTTTTGAAAGCTTTTTCAAACAGAAGGTTAAATAGATTATTGGTTTTGCTTTTACCAAATTAACCTGGGATAAGAAATTTTATATCTGCTATAAGGGCTGTAAATCTCATCAATATTAAAATATACATCTCTGTTATACCTATGCATGAAAGAAATTCTGACTTGCATGGTGGTTATACTGCATCTCATTTAAGTTCATCCATGCCAACATGCAACTCTTCCAAAGGGTGGCCTATGACTTGTAGTGTCCACAATTGCTAACACTTTAGTGTGAGTGCAAAGATAGCAGCTCCAAAAGTACTGTATGGCAGGAGCAATGAACATGCCCCCATCCAACAGAAGAGGACAGCACTCCCAGTAGATGAGATGCCATGTGAAATGTTTTCACCCACTGGAAGATAATCATTTTATGTTGTTATATATATATAAAAGGAAGTAACTGGTAGGAGCACACACACGCACGCAGAAAAGAGCCCCCTCCCCCCCCCAAAAAAAGACAAAGCTTTTGATAAAAATCAGAGAACTGTGAACAATGCTCACAAATACTATATTCATCACTCAACTGTCCCCCTCCCATTACAGATCCAGTAGAGTTTGCTCCCCATTTTTTAGATATCTCCATAGGTTTGATGTTTGGCAGTGATTAACAGTGCTCTCTACTGCAATTATGAGGGGGCATTCTGGATTGCAATTATGAGGGGGCATATATTCTGGATTGGTGCTATTGTGCCTCTCAGGGTCCAGCTTCCAGCATAAATTAGCATGGGTCAGCAAAATAACTCTTCCCCTCTTGCAGGGACCTCAACTCTGAGAACCTGTCACAACACTGCACTCCTTTGGCACCTGTCCTTCTAACTTCCATGTTATCATAGAATCAAGGGCTGTAAGAGACCTCAGGAGGTCATCGAGTTCAACCCCCTGCTCAAAGCAAGACCAAAACTAACTAAATCATCCCATCCGGGACTTAAAAACCTCTAGGGATGGAGATTCCACCACCACCCTAGGTAACCCATTCCAGTGCTTCACCATCATTCTAGTGAAATAGTTTTTCCTAATATCCAACCTAGACCTCCACCACTAGAACTTGAAACCATTGCTCATTCTGTCACCACTGAGAACAGCCCCTCTCCATCCTCTTTGGAACATCCCCGCCCCCTTTCAGATAGCTGAAGGCTGCTCTCAAATCCCCCCTAACTCTTCTATACTCATCAACTATTGTCAGACTTCTGCACACAGAAAAGACTCTCTTTTGTATTTCCTTCACAGGTGGAAAAGTTACTCATGTTTTTTTCTGGACATCAGAAGTTCCTCCTACTCCAAAATTTTAAATCCTTTACGAAGGAAATTAAAAAAAAATAGTTCTAGGTTGATCAAAATATTTTGTTTCAACACTCCTGTTATGATGGTAATCTGTTAGTTTGCACTGTATTATATAAATTCATTTCAAAACAACCCTCCAACCCCAAATGTCTAACTCCAAAAACGTCAAATTAGGATGTTTAGACACTGTTGGAACTTGCTCTCCTGATTTTCTTTCTAAAAAAAAAATATCCAGTGAAACTGACCCAATTTCACAAAATATTTTGAGTTCAAAAGAATTATGGATTTTGACAGAATGTGGTTCCGTCAAGATTTCTCCAGGTAGATCCATTTAAGAAACTGATTTAAAAAACATGCTCTTATTTTTGAAAATATTGGCCCAAATCTGCCCTTAACCAAAATCAAGGTAATAAATAATGTATATCCCATTTTTTTAAAAAGCAAAACTTTCATTTGTGAGAGTTAGGGGTTAATTTTTCATTTTGTCATTTTTTTTCCACTGTTTTTCCTACAGTAATCCCCAGATTGGATTACTGCATCATTCTCTTCATAAAACTGCTCTTGAGGCCAATAAGACTGCATGATGTAAAAATACATTTCCTGCTCTGCAAGATGTATCAATTTTCTTCTGTTTGATTAATACAAATCCTCTCTCCCATTTCATTAAGTCTACCATAAATTTCTTGGCTTTCAAATTAAATGTTTGAATGTTTCTTTAAGTGTTTTTTTAATTAAATAAATATTTAACAGAGTAAAAAGTATTTATAAAACATCCTTAATGCTGTTATGGATGGACAGGAAATGTGGTATAATTAAAATAATTTTCTGTGTCCTCTCACCCACCACACATGCGTACTGACAAATATCAGCTAATGAAAAAGAATAAGGAAAGCAATATCTAACTATGAAACGTGGTTTGGTGAGAGTAAATAGTGATATGTTTTTAACACTAACATTCTGCTGCAATAAGGTTAAAATTAATCTCCGTACAGAGGAAATGCACAAAGATTGTGCAATAGTGAAGTTCCATTTTTGTGACCAAAAATAGGTTTTAAAATAGCACATTCACTTTGTGAAAGTACGTCTGCACAGCAGTGTTATTCCAGAATAAATGGCGTTATTGTGAAATAACATAGTCCGCGTCTACACTATAAGCAGTTATTTTGACATAATGTCGAAATAATGGCGAGCTGGAGGACTTTTTACTCTGACTCCTGTAACCTTCATTTTATGAGGAGTAAGGGGAGTCAGAGGACGAGTGCTCTTTCTTGGATTTTCTGCTGTGCAGACAGCACCATAAGCTAAAATAAGCTATTTTGACTTAAGCTATACAATTTATGTAGCTCAAGTTACGTAGCTTATTTTGGCTTTAGCCCTGCTCTGTAGACACGCCCTGATAGTCCTCCAGGTAAAAGTCAATTTCAATCTAAATTATCTAATATAAAGCATGTGAATACCACATATTGTTCTATCTGCTTTTCTGCTTCTAATTTGGCTAATAGCACTTCCAGATATTTGGTTAAATGTTGTATAAAACTCAGTAGAGTCTTAAATTTTTTGGCTTGTTTCTAAAAATACACTTTTGGAAACTCTTACAGCAGCTCCAAAAGACTGCCCATCACATTTATTTGGTTCAAACCGCACTGTTTTTCTATCTAACACTGAATACTTATGATTCCCCAATGGGGGAATCATAATGGAATGGAACAGAATGGAAATCATACGGGAATGGAATCCAAATGCTGAAATTAAAGTGTCTAATTAATATTCACTAGTATAATTTTGACAGCCAGGAGGGCTGACAGACTTGCTGGGGACCCAGCTCCTCACTCCTGGATGTGGTGGGGCCTCAGGTAAAATAGGTGCTGGCCACCCAACAACTCTTCAACCACCCTGAGAGCCAGGCAGCATTCTAGGGCTCTAGGCACTGCCACTACCACAGGGGGCTGGGGCTACTGCCCCCGACTCCTCATCGGGTCTGCCGATAGCCATATATCAACACTGAAGCATTTGCCTGCCTATTGAAAAATATTTAAATAAGAACATTTGTCATTGTGATTCTTGAGAATGAACTATGGAAGTTGCTGATTTAATGAAAGTTAGCATTTTTCCCTTTCTGCTTTCACCCTCCATTTTAATCACCCTGTTTTCCCAGGTCCATCTCATCAGATCCCTCCATGCATGAAGAGAATTATTAAGGCTCTGCACCAGGCACAGCCAGATAGAATTAATATAAGTGTCAAAACCATTGAGTTTATTCTATTTAAGCAGAAATTTTTTTTAAATCACATTTATAGCCCAAACACTAAGCTTGTAGAAATGCAGTTTTGCACCAGTACCACAGGTAATTTAAACCGTTGAAATGCCTAAACCAATAGATACCTACAATATTTCTTTTTCTGATGGTAAGGAAAAGGAAAAAACCTACAGATTTAAGTCAAACCATTAATTATGCTCCACAGCTGAAGAAGTCTTCTCAAAAAGAATTATAACCGCACAGATCTAAAAATCAAATCACGTGGCAAGGCAGAAAAATTAGCTCTAATAAAATCTTTGTACCACTTTACTCAGCGTGGGCTCTGACTGTCTAGGAGATTCATTATTCTAGTGTAGGCAGGTGCTTACACTACATTCACCACCATAGTCCCAGAGTGCCTACTGTAAGAGAAGAAACAGCAACCCAGGAGCGGATGGGAAAAACGGAACGGCTTTATTGCCCACACATGTTTACCTCAGACATTCAACACAACGTCCGAGTGGCCACAGATTAGCAACAATTACACCCTTTTATCTATTTTAGTATGTTAATTTACACATCTATCATTACTTTCCCTAAAACCTTATTTAGTAATGTTAACTCCTATACAATGAATATTAATAAGTAGGTGATGAATACCATGATACCCGCCCCTGTTTGTTGTTTACGGGTTTTTAGTTGAATCAGCATTGCATACTGTCTTAATCAGCAGCTTATAGGGAGGGGGAAAGCGCTTCCACCCTGAAAATGTTTTCACAGACAAGTGCAAAGACAAAACAAGACACTGTTCAGTACAACCATCTTCCAAGGCTGCGAGGACAAAGGGGAAAAATATGTTTAAAGGGCAATGGCAATGCCTATTCTTGCTAGACTCTTTACCCATTGATGTATACAGCCGCTCCCCGAGTTACGATCACCTCCACTTATGACCATCCGCACTTACGACCAAAGTGGTCATAAATGCAGATCCAAGTTACGAATGGCGATCCGCGCTTATGAACAGCGCGGTCGCCATCTAACTCTATGGAATCCGAGTTACAAACACTTCGAGTTACAGACCAAGTGTTGGTCCGTAACTTGTTCGTAACTTGAGGAGCGGCTGTAGTCATCTCAGACCCCTATTAATCTTTACATATCCCAACACCTACCTGAATCCCTGTCTGCTACTATCTTCTCAAATACACATTAGAACACTGGTTAAGACAGGACTGTACTTCTTCCGTTGATGCAGACTTATTTACAGTTATCCATGCCTTTGGAAACTCTATTATTGTTGTCAGCTCTCTGGAATTTCCTGTGATTTTTGCTCCAGTTGCAGACAGTCTTGTGATGATGAGAAAAGGTGCAGCCTTCATATTATTTTGGGGAAGCAAAGAGAGGGAAAGATTTTTCTACACTATGGCTTGTAACCCAGTAGAAGGCACATAACTTCAAGCCCAAAGACTCAGACTTCTAGACCTAGCTCACTCACTGACTGCTGTTAATACTTTTGTGCCCTTCACACCACTTACTATGAACCAAAAAGTTTCATAGTTTAAGGGGTAACTATCATACACCAGTTTCACAGGTAAGACAAGCGAGAGTTTACACAAGGTCCCTTCAGGTGGAGCTGTGAATACTACTCAGATATCTAATATTACCACCACATGTCAACCACTTTGCCACGCAGTCTTTCAGAAGGAACTTGAAAAAATTAGATGCTTGTGCCACCCACATTGTGTGGCTCTGTGTCACCCTCTAGTGGCTAGACTACACATAGAGATGATGATAATTCTGCTATTGCTTTCATACTAAGATACATAATGTTCTTGAGCTCAGGTGGTAAAGGTTCATATTTTTACCTATAGAGGTCCCTGGCTCCTTTCCAACAGAGGAATCCAACAAGAATGATGTTACATTTGGCTAGGCTTTCTGTAACCCTAAGGAAATGTTTAGCTTACAGAACTAGAAACATAAATCTAGTATCCTGACACCTCATGGGCCACGGCTTAGAAATATTTATTCTGTCTCAGGGCAACGCATGTGTGGTGCATGGACTGGTGCACAGAAAGAATAACTGCATGGTCCCCTACCCTTCACTTATTTCACAGAATTCAAGGCTGGAAGGGACCACTGGCTTGATCTGACTTCCTGCTGACCACAGGCCATCTAATTTCATCCACATACACTTATATGATGGCCAAAGATTTCAGTTAGGCCAAAACATTTCAGTCCTTGGAAACAGTGAGCCACAGGTAGACAACAGGAGAGAAGCCACCACCAATATTCGAGGCCCCTGCAACGGCAGCGAACTTAAAGGTGAGATATGCCTATATGCAGGGCTTGACAAACCGCGGCGAGAGCTACTCGCCAGCCCCGCACCGCGCATGCGCCAGACCGGCACTGCGCATGCGTGCAGCGCTGGTGAATGGGGCGCACGAAGCGACCGGCTGAAATCTACTCGCCATGGGCCGTTTGTTGAGCCCTGCCTATATGCACAGGGACACTGGCGGGAGGCCTATTTCCACCAGTGGGGCTATTTTATCAGTGCTCTCCATCCAGGCTGGTGCTGCAGCTGTGGCGACAGATATGGCAGCAAGCCAGGGAGGAGGGTATCACAACCGTACAGTGCTGGGACCTCACATGTGCACGGACACACACACCAGGAGAGTTACAGGCACATTAGATAGATCATGCAATAGTTAGCATGTCAAAGTTCCATCACGCCAGCAGTGCTGAAAGGACTAGACAGATTCAAAATGGTCTCTGCTCTTTTGGATCAGGGAGAAGACCAAAAGGATTACATTGATTGAGCCTTTTAGATCAAGCAGTTTCCTGGGGCACAGCAAGATATAGATGGGGAAGGCAAGAGAGAGAATGACGGCTGCTGTCAGAGCACAAGGTCTCCTGTGTCTTTGGGGTCCGGATCGTCTATTATTTCAGGAAGATGCAATCCTGATTAGGGATGTAAGCGAGTAGTTGAATCAGCTACTCACATTTCCCCCTCCCCTTGCTGCCTCTATATCAGAGGCAGCGGTGGGGGGAAGAAGCCGGTGGGGGGCGGGAGGGAACCAGCTTAGAAGCCGGTTCCCCCCAGCACTATCTCTGCGGGCCACCTGCTCCCGTCCTCGCTGCTTCAGAGGCAGCAGTGCAGGGAGGGGGAGGAGGGAGAGAACAGAGAGGAGGGGGAGAACTCCCCGCTGGGACCCCCCGCAGACAGGGGCTGCTGACAGCTGGGCAGGCAGCCCAGCTCAGTCCCAGCTTGTGCTGGGACCCCACTGAGGCTCTGCAATTTAAAACACAGTACAGGTCGTACCTTCCTAAACCGGGACTCCCTGGTCAGGCAACATTTGTGGTCCAGCATGGACCACGGATGTTCCTGAACCACACAGCCCAGGAAAAGGGAGGTCTGGCAGCAGGACAAGAGTGCGTTAGGGGGGCACCGGCAACCCAGAGTGTGGGGAGGCTCAGCGGGGACTTCCGGCCCCAGCAGCAGCCTGGGAGCTCTGTCCCTGGCCATGGAGCTCCAGCCACAGCCTTCTGCCCCAGCAGCTCCAGCCCCAGCTGCTGAGCTCTGTCCCAGCTGTGGCGCTCCAGCCGTGGCACTCCACCCCAGCAGCACTAGCCTGGCAGCATCGAGAGCGCCCAGGGGTGGGGGCAGCAGCAGGGTCAGGCTGGAGCCCTAACTCGGTGGCAGCAGAGGCCAGGAGGAGAAGGACCTTCCCTGGTCTGAAAAATCCCCTTGTTCAGGACCAGTCTGGTCCCGAGGGTGCCAGACTAGCAAGGTCCAACCTGGAGGAGCCGGGCATCTTGCCCCCAACTCTTACTGCATTTTAAATTGCAGAGCCGTAGCGGGGTTTGGTCCCAGCCCGAACCAGGACTGAGCCAGCCGCCTTCCGCTATTGATTAATCGAGTAGTCGATAAAAATTCTATTAAAATAACTGCATTTTAACACCCCTAATCCTGACTTCCTCCCAGGATTAGAGAACAGCAGAACCAAGCTGGGTCCAATGTCTACAGCTGAAATTGAAGAGCTCTGTGTAGCAATAGAAGGATAAATTCAAACACTGTTGATGACCCATGTGAGGATGAAAAAAAGAAGTATGGATAAAAGTTAACAAAGTCCTCTGGAACGACTGATGAGGTAACTGGCCAACTCTAATGATCACTGGTGAGGCCTAAGCTGGAGTAGTGTGTCCATTTCTGGGGGTTATAGCTTAAGAAAGAGGGAATAATTGGAAAGAGTCCAGCAAAGAGAAACAAACAAAAAAAAAGTTATTACAAACCCAACCTCTAAGGAAAGGTTAAAAAACTTCAGCATGTTTACTCATAAGAAAAGTATATTCAGAAGGGACCTGAAGCAAGTCTTAAGATATATTAAGGATTGTTATAGAGGACAGTGATCAATTGGTCTCCTACTCCACTGAAAGAAGGACAAGAAATAACGGACATAATGTGCAGCAAGGGAGATTTAAGTTAGATATTAGGAAAGTCTATCAAAGTAGTTAAGTTCTGCAATAGGTTTCCAAGGGAGTTTGTGGACTCCCATACCTGAAGGTATAAGAACAGATTAGACAGACATCTGTCAAAGGTGGCCTAGGTTTTCTTGATCTGGCCTCAGTGCAAGAGACTGGACTTGTGAGCTCTTAACATCCCTTCCAGCCTTAATTTTCTATAATTCTATGTTGTGCTAGTATTTGTTCTACTATTATATTTTTATGACTTTTATTTGATTAACGGCAGCTGTCTCTTTAAGAACAGGGTGTGGCAAACTACTTGATTCTCAGAGCGGTGAAGAGGAGGTGGTGTCTACATAATCTCCAAAAAGATCAGAACTGCATTCAAGATCAAGCCTCATTCTCAAAGGTGTAACTTATGTGGGACTTTATCAGCCTTTACCCCGATGGTGGTACTGATAATGGAAGGTATGTTTTGTTTTAAAGGATGTGTCAGTTTGGTTAATTATGGTTTGATGTACATAAAATATAAATTATTCATGTATTAAACAAAACCCAGTACGGGTATAAATATTAAGCATTGTACAGTGAAGCCTTTGTTATCCAGCACTCTGTTAACTAGAAAACCTTGTTAACCAGCATTGCCCCCAGCCACAATACTGTCACATCTTCAGGCGCACAGGCCTGGCCTGGTTTACCATGATTGGCTTAATTTTTTATTTAAGAAGTACTAATCATCTTTAACTCAAAATAGAAATGTGAGACCAACTGCCTCACACTACAAAACTACCAATATTAAAAACTTGAGTTTTACTATTATTGACCATTGTTTTTTCCTAGGTTGATGGGACCCTCAGATAACTGGAATTTTTAGATAACCGGAACACCCTAATCCCCGAGCATGCCGGATAACACAGGTTTTACTGTATATATCTATACCGTGCCTAGCTCTAACAGATGCCTTGACCTGGTTGTGACTTCTTGAAGCTTATTACTACAGGGTACATTTTAAAAGCCTTCCAAGTCTTTGCTTTGAATTAAGTACCGAAAAATATGAAAATTCACAAGCAATTTGATCCCTACCCCTGAAGCATCAGCACAATTTATTACGACAGTTCTTTAAGTATAAAACACATGGTTTACTGAGGTGTCCTAAAGAAAAATAGAAATTTGAGACTTTGAAAGAAAATATGTTTCCTTATGAGGCACACAATTTATCATGCACCATCAACTGAATTTTGCAAGAGAATGTCATTTTTGGTCATCACTCACTAGCAAACACCCAGTGCGTCATCACTCCTGGCTCCAATCTCCATATTTCCGTAACATCCAGTCACAAGCAGTTCCACAGAAGACAGATGGAGAAGCTAACTTTAGAATAATAGATTAAGAGATCAGCAGAAAAGATTAAGGGGTCAAAGTTCATTTCAGAGGCAAAGGTCAGGAATTTTAAAGATATATAGGCCATTTTTTCTCTGAGTTACCTGACAGCTCTCATTTTGAAGAAGAAAATATACACCAGAGGCAGCTCTTTAGAGCAGTGTTTCTCAAACTGTGCTCCACGGAGCCCCAGGGCTCCGCGAGACATCTCCAGGGGCTCCGCGAGGTGGACAAACTGGAAACATTGATAGGTACAACACATACAATCAGTGGACCGCTGGGGCTCTGCATAAATTTTTACGCATGTAAAGGGCTCTGGAGAACCGCTGCTTTAGAGAAATGGAAGGTCCAGGCAGGAAAGGAGTTGAAAATGAAGAGGTCACTGACACAGAAAAGGCCACGGCAGTAGTAAATCAGAAGTCATGTAAATGTGATGGCCATGTAAATGTGAGTGATAGTGAATAAGTGTTCACATCACAAATTCCCTTCACAATTGGAACAAAGTTGTTCATGGTCTCAGATGAAAGACAAAGAAAAGACTGAACAGTCTACTCTACAGAGGTGGCCCCTCTACAGATAGATCTTCACTGCAAATTAATCTAAGCTTGTACCTGAGTTTTAGCCCAATTTAGTAAATCCCTACTATCCACACTTGCAAAACTTCTGACACAGCTTGGAGGTATTTAAGCCCAGACTAATTTACAAGGCTGGGAATATACATTAGGCTTAACTCTGGCTGGTACCGGTCTATTTTGCAATGAGGATATAGGCAAAAAATACCCCTCCACAACCTACACAAATGTAATGGTAGCCCTCTTATGTGTTTCCCACAGTTCCCCCTTGAAAACAGATAATGTTTTCCTTCCATTGACACAACTGACTGGGAAAGAATCCTTAAATGTCCCAGCACAAAGAACTCTAGGCAGTGCTCTTAGACACACAAAGGCAAGAGCAGAAACAGTGAGGACACAGTAACATGGACCGGGGTTTGCTGTTGGGTTAAGACTCATGTGCCAATCACTTAGGCTAACGATGCAGAAAGACAGACTGAGCCAAGTTTGTAAGACAACGTGAAGAAGCTCATTTTGCCATAATAAGGCCCAGTATCAGGAGGATGGGCAGTGACACAAGTCAAATCAATTTCTTACTGGAACAGGAGAGGGTGGGGGGGCAGGAAAGGGAAAGGATTACTACTCCCTGCCCTAACTCCTGCTCTTGTTTGGAGCTGCATCTTCTCTGTATGACATAGATCTGTACAGCTGCAGCCCCAGCTGACAGGCAGGGCTGGGAGGGGAGAGTGGGGGAGGTGGGGGGGAGGGCTTGTGGTCCTTCCCTGCTAGGAGGGGCAGCAGGAAAAAGGAGCAGGACATTGGCAGCTCCTCCTCCTGCCCTCTGGCAGGGCTGCTACTATACATAGGGAGCTGGAGGAGAGGTAGCTCCTTAAAAAGGGCAGATGGGTGAGGCTAGGGGTTGGGTACAGCCATGACAGAGGCAGCTTGGGGCTATCATCTCCTCTTGGGTCTTTCTGGCACACCATACGGGCAATAGATGGCTTAGTGGTACAGCATAACATACTGACCTACTTGCACTACTGAGAATGGGAGGAAATTAATTCAGTGAAAACCTGCCAATTGCACTTAAACACATGTCAAATGCCTTGGATAAAGAGAGATGCCATCAGTATTTTTATATGAACACTGCAAATGTTAAATATCAGGACTTTCTAGAGGAAATACTGTAAATACTGGGATAATGTTATCTAAGGCAACTGTCAATTGTTACCAAATAATCACTGTCAAGAAACAGCTTCTAGGTATTAACATCAGACACTAATCTATCTAGGTACTACCAGGATGACATTTTCAATAAATAAGAGTCTAAGCATGATGCTTTCAACAAATATTCAGAAGGTGGGCATGCATATTTCCACTGACACTCAATGAGATTTAGGCTTCTAAAGATGCATCTAGCCTGCACTGTAACTCAAAAGAAGATACGCAATTAGAGCTATGCAAATTGCATATCTTATTTCAATGCTATTTTGAAATAGCTTATTTCGTCATTTGGCCCTGTCTACTCAGCACCAAATTTTGAAATAAAGTGCTATTCCTCCTTGTAGAACAAGATTTACGGGGACATCAGAATAGTGGGCTTTCTGTGAAGACACGGGATAGCTATTTCGGGATACTCCGGTATCCCAAAATAGCATTGCAGTGTAGACATACCCCAAGTGTCTAGGTCACGCCTGAAAATAGGACATTGGCATATTTGAAAATTTTGCCTTTCTAGATAACACTTAAGCAAGATACACATCGCTACTAAGCATGGTCGGGAATACCCACAGCAATTTTTTAGCTTCTCCCTTTGCGGGAAAAAAAAGAAGAATTCAATGAATGTAGTGTCTGTTTCTGACAAGGGACAAAGCCAGGGAGAAAGGCTATGGCTAGGATAATTACAAAAAGCAACTGAAACACTGAAACAAAAGTAAAAGTTTCCTCTCTCTTCCACCTGCTAAAACATCCTTTAACAGCCAAAAAGGGAGAACATGGTAGAGCTAGTGGTTTATAACTTTTCATTAGAGGGCCCCAAAAAAATTTCCAGTGGAAGCACAGACTCTTTTAGAAATCACAGTCTGGGGAGTTCAAGGGATCCACGGACCACAGGTCGAAAATCACTGTTGTAGACACATGCTGGAAGCACCTGGATGGTACTACAGTTACTAAAAATATAATAAAATAATCTACATTGCTTTTAAAAGAGATTCCAGGTACATTTTCCAATACAGGCATTCCAGCCACTTTTTTTTCCAATTTGCATATTTTTGCTGGAATTGATGGACAGCCTTAGAGACAGAAAATATAAAGCATAGGTAGTAAACAGAGGAAACTTCTCTCAAGGTCCTGTCAAAGTTTCTTGACTCTGGCCTGCAGGACAGTTGAGTCTTCAAGTCCATTCAAACCTAGGCAACTGCAGCTCAGTGACTCATTTTACATGGGCCACCAAGTAGCAATTATATGATAACTGTCAGTTAATACTAATCTGGGCTTGATTCTAAGATATTTAGAGATGAAAGGCTCTTCTGCCCATCTCTAATCACACATTCACCCACACAGTTCCTATTTTTTTCATAAATGAAAATTCCATACCTGAAATTATCTATTGTGTTTGAAATAAAAACTCAGTAAAAAACACAGCACTTCAAGACAAAGAACAGTCTACATTTGTAGATAATTATGCTGATTCTGCTACACTTTTTAGTTTAAAATGAGTGGATAAAACACAGAGCTGGGAAGATGGCCAGAAGAGTTAAACTGTGTCCTTGTCACAAATATTCTATGTATAGAAACTTTGATCAACTTTTTTCTTCCTGGGTTTTCTTACCTACTTCCAAATGTTGTAATTATGTGTGATTTGTTTGTCCGGCAAGTCATACAAGATTCCATTTTAAAAAGGATAACTAAGGAATACAGTGTTGAAATAAATCCTAGAATTGGAAGGGACCTCAAGAGGTCATCGAGTCCAGTCCCCTGCCCTCACAGCAGGATCAAAAGAGGAATTATACTTGAACTATGTTGATACAAACACAGAAATGCAGGGCTAAAATAGACCTAAAAAAGTCATCCCTGAACTGAAGCAAGACTGAGTAAACCAGACCATTCTTAAGAGGCGTTTGCCTAAAATCCTCCAGTGATGAGATTCCTCAGCTACCTTGGATCCCTATTCCAGAACTTAACTATCTTTATAGTTGAAAAGATTTTCCTAATATCTAACTTCAATCTCTGTACTTGAAAAACAACTGATCACCATTGCTCTTATAACAGCCTTGAATGTATTTGCTAGGTGCAAAAAGAAAACTGAGGGGGAACCTTTCTAGACTAAACATACTCAGATTTGTTTAACCTTTCCTCAGAGGTCAGCTTTTCTAAAACTTTTATAATCTTTCTTCCTCTCCTCCAGAGGCTCTCTAGTTCAACCACATCTTTCCTAACATGTGCCACATAGAATTAGGGATGTTAACATGCAGACAACTACACGACTTATTGATTAATCCTGTCGGCTGCACACATTCCTCCCCCTCCTTGCTTCCTCTGTATCAGAGATGGGCGGGGGGGGGAGGTAGGGAAAGACAGGAGCCAGCTTTTAAGTCAGCTCCCCATGAGCACCCGATCCACCTGCCCCCCACCCCATGCTGCTGCCTCTAATAGAGATGGGCGTGAGAAGCCAGCTTTCAAGCCAGCTCTCCCACGTGTGCCAGCTCCCTGGATCCGCCTTCCCACCCCTTTGCTGCCTCCTACAGCGTGGGGCAGCACGGGGAGCTGGTTTTTAAACTGGCTCCCCTCATGGACTAGCTCCTGCCTGCCACCCTGTGCTGCAGCCTACCACAGAGCTCATCTTCCTCCTAATTTTCTCCATGCACGCACTGTCTGCCTCTGCTTGCCTGCCACTCTCCTCAGCGTTTTGTCTACTATTCCCTACATCTTGTTTTCTTTCATCTCCGTACGACATTTCGAACCAAAGAGTGGGCGGAGAAACACACACAGCAAACACTTTTCCTTTCAGTTTGTTACTTAGTTGCTGGTCCCACAAAACTCCTGTCACATTTTTCACTGATGCCCAGCCCCAGCCACACTGGGCGGTTCTTCTCAATATCCAGATCGCTGCTATGCACATGTACTTCCCTAATGTACACACTTTTCTTTCTTCACCTTCACCTTCACTCAACAGTCTTCTTCCACTTAAGTACTTAAATAACCCCCTCTTACGGCCTTTTACAGCTCTTGCTAAGCGTAACTCATTTTGTGCCTTAGCCTGATTTTACCTCTTCCTACCTCTATTTTTTTGTTCTCCTCCTTCCATGTTTAACGTTTCATGGACATTAAAGGATTCTGGTGGAGCATACTGTCCTCTTACTATTCTTCCTATCTTTCCTTTGTATCATGACAGCTTTCTGTTGTATCCTTCATACTGTTTAATTGAAGAAACTGCCAGGCCTTCTGAACTTCTTTATCCCTTCCATTCTTTATTTTTCCACTAGAGCCTGCTTATAAGTTCTCTGAGTGTGTTGAAGTTTGCTTGTGAATTCCATTGCCCTCATTCTGCTGTTCTCACTCCTTCCTTTCCTTAGAACCACTGAACTTATCATTTCATGCTGACTTGTACTCAAATTGCCTTCCATCTACAGGCTCATTAGCAATTCCTTCCTACTGGTCAGCATCAAGTCTGAAATGGCTGCCTCCTGGTTACTTCTGCCTTTAAAAAAAAAAAGTTCCTAATACAGGTTGGACCTCCCTGGTCCAGCATTTGGGGACCTGACCAATCCTGAATGAAGGAATTTGCTGGATCAGGGGAGATTCCCCTTGCACTGTCCTCTCAGGATACTGACCCTCCCTCTGCTCCAGCCCCACTGACACTGGGCTCCAACACTGCTGATACAGGGCTTGGGCTCAGCACGCTGCTGCCAGCCAGCTGGGGTTCTCTTGGAACGGAGCTCCCCAGCCGCTGCAGCCCTGCTTCTGCCCGCCCGGCCGAGGCTTCTCAGGGACCAGGATCAGCAGCTGCCCCACTCTTGTCCCGCCCGGGGCTTCCCGGGGACTAGGCTCTGCAGCTGCCTCGCTTCTGCCGTGCCTGGCTAGGGCTTCCCAAGGGACGGGGCTCACCGGCTGCTGGACATGCCTCTGCTGCGCACCCCGCCAGGGTTCCCCTGGGATGGGGCTCCGTGGCTGCCTTGCTGCTTGCATGCCAGGCTGGGGCTCCGCTGGGACGGGACTCACTCGTCCTGCTGCTGCCCTGGCTGGCCAGGGCTCTCAGGGGCCAGAGCTCACCCGTCTAATGAAGGGGCTCCCCTCTGCTAGACTCCATGACTGCCTTGCATTCCCGGGCACCGGGGCTCTCTGGTCCAGCAACATCTATGATCTTGCTGGACCACAGAGTACAGGATTTAAGAGGTTCAACCTGTATATTCCAAGAACTTGGCAGGTGTTTTTTTAATTTTTTTTTTTTATTTTGCTGTATTACTGTTACAACAGATGCCAAGGTAATTCAAGGGCCCCATGAGTACCAGAACTTGTGTTTTTGAATTTTTCTGTTTGTTCTAGAAATGCCCCATCCATCTCCTTTTTTCTGATCTGGTGGTCTGTAGTAGACACCTCCCACCGCTATTTTTTTTTAACCTTTTATCTTTATCCAGAGACTTTCAACTGGTCTGCTTCAAACCTCCTTCTGTACATCAGAAGACTTGTTTTATTTTTTACACAATGTTTAGACTTTTATACCCCTGCCCAATATTTAAACAGTACATTTAATTCTATATTTAGAATTGTTCTTGCTAATTTAAACGTACTTTTAAATGAAGCTTCTAGTGTTTCTTAACAGCCAGTCTCCAGCCAATATATTTTAAATATTTTTATTTATGTTAATTTACAGTCATTTATAGCAAGCATATTTACACTAATAACAGAAAAATACCACAATACCTCCACCCATCAGCATGAGTAGGCAAAACTAAAATCTTCTCCACACTAGTCCTTGTCTTTCAACACCCACGGAGGAAATCTGAGTAAACAATTTCCAGAGTGCCTCACAGCACCTTTCACAACCCACGATTCTAATCAAACAATAAAATCCTACCACTCCTGAGGGAGAAGTTGGACTACCAGCATGTACCATGCTGAACATCACTTAAATGGAAACTGGACAGCATCTATACTCTCAAATCACTGCTATGGGATTATCAAACCTCTTTAGAGACTGAACATTGTGGTATACTGAGAACTGTTAAAATTGTAAGCTGTCAGTTTAAACTTCAAGGGTTTTTCCTGATCTTGCTCGAAGGATAAGGGGTTCTATAAGGAAGCATGTGATCTAGGTAGGGTTGCCAGATGGTTGAAACAAAAATACCGAACACTTGCCCCCCCAAAAAACACACTGGGAAAAAATTCTGTTGAAGAAAAAGAAGGGGGCAGACCAAAGTTGTTGGGGGGAGGGGGGAAGGACTCCAAGACTTATTAAGCAAAAAATAAATAAATAAAACAAAACAGCATTAAAACAGCGTGTCCCCTTTAAGAGTGAGTTTAGGGGAGCGGTTGAGTACTAAGACCCAGGGGAGTCATTGCTTCCCCTTGGTCTTTTTGCCAGCAGCCATTTTGTGCCGGCAGCCTTGCGGAACCAGGTAAGCATGGGGTCTGGGGATGTTGGGGGCCACGGGGGCTCGGGCGGAGGCTGGGTGCTGAGTGTTTGTAGGGTTGCCAGGTGCCCGGCATTTTCCTCCTGGGGGAAAAAATCAGAAAATACCGGACATCTTAGGTATCCGGTATTTTCTGAATTTTTTTTTTACGGGACAGGAGGCGAAAATATCGGACTGTCCGGGTAAATACCGGACACCTGGCAACCCTAGATCTAGGGATACAAGTAGTTAGTCTACAGAAAACCAATTTATACTAAATGGAGTGAGTTGTGCCTCTGTTTTAAGGAGCAGACTGTTTTCTCTCTCTATGTTTTTGGGTTTGTGTCTGTTCTGGTTGTGAAATCTAAGAAATAAAGTAGTGTTGCACTGCATTCTTCCAGCAAGGGCTTTTCATCTAAATTCTCAGTGTATTCCATGAACGTAATGGAAAGAAACTTCTTTCTTAAAGTGACATCTGATAGAGACACATGCAGTAATCAAAACTATCCATTTGCCTTCAGATGATGAAAATTATGGCTTTACCATAATCTAATCCTGGGGCAACAAAAGAGCCTCGGTATTCCAAACCTCATGCTTACACTAGTATATGAAACATGCCAGCTGAACTGATTCTGGAGACATGTATAATTATAAATGGCTCCTCTGCCAACATCCTAACATTTTATAGGAAAAACCTTTTTATTAGTCATTTGCAGAACCAGAAAGCTGGGAGAAAACCCTATATTATCAATACTACGGGGCCTTTATTCAGGACAAAGTTAAAGAGTGAAAAATAGAGATTTTTTCCCCCTCCACATTCAGTACCAAGAGTCTCTCAGAAGAATGATACCTTCAAACATTTTTTTCAGAACTGTTGTAACATACTTAGTCATGTGGCTAGTATGTTTTGATTTTACCTTCCAGAAAGAGTTAATAGGACATTCAAAAGGACTAGGGTAAGACTTCACACCCTTAAGCCAAACAGTAAAGCCAATTGTAGACAACCACCTCCATCCCACCCTTAGCACATAAGGAGAACTAAAGATAAATTGTGTACAACAACAAAGTTAAGAGGACATTTAGATACCAAGGTGATTGTCACATTAGAAATACGTAAGAGAAGTACTGCGTAGCAGAGGATAAGAGGTACGTAGGTATAGCATGGAGTTGTCATAGCTCTTCAGAGAAAAGAAAATATACTTGCTTGCTATGGAAGGCAGTATTCTACATAGCATTGTCTACATATATGTTTTATCCTCACAAACTCTGCGTTTGACAATAGAGATAGATAACAGTGATCATATGAGAAAGAGCCTGAGAGAGATCTACACAAATTTCTAAGAAAGGACTTAGTTAAAAGCTGTTCACTTGGTTTCCTCAAGCCACCATACTGGTTTTCCACTGATCCATTTATACACAGAGTTAACTTCTTTAACTAGAACACATCAGTCAAATATCAGTGTCTTATAGAACAATGCAAAAGGTATAACAATGATCCAGGATTGAGTATTAACACCTGTAAAAACCCATCTCCTTTTTCTTGGAAAAAAATCATTAAGTCAGGTTAGGCAACGCCCCCCTGAAATATTTACTGCTTTAGGGCTCAGGCAGTTCTTGGAGGAGAGTTTTCTATATAATCTAGGGATGGGAAAAAAATAAGACACAGAAAGACTGACTTGTTCAAAATGACCAAGCAATGCAATTACAGCACAGGGAATAGATCCAGACTCTCAGTCCCCAACTCTAACCACTAAACCATAATCCAAAGGAGACAGATGTTGAGCCTATTAACCTTGACAGAGTTTCTATATATATCCATGGTAGTCAGTCCCATTATATAACAACGCTTTTCTTCTGCATCTTCCATCCAAACAACAAAGAACTTTCCATGCAGTAAATGATTAATCCTAACTCTACCTCTGAGAAGCAGATATACAATCTTGCCTTTTTGCAAATGGTGAAACTGAGAATTAGAAAGATTAAGTGGTCATAAAAAAGGTTGTAGCACATCTGAGAATACACCCAGATCTCCTGATTCCCTCATGTGCCTTGGCTATTCCTCAATTCATTATTGCAATAAAAACTGTAAGAATAGTGACTTATTAAAGGTAAGCAGTTAGAAGCCTACTTTATATTAACAAAATGTTCTCTAGCACACTTAGCACTAACTCAAATACACATCAGTTTCAAATGAATAGTAAATATATTTATAAATATTTCCAACACTTTAAAAGTCACTCTTGAAATGACAGATTCAGAAAGCGTTAAGCAAGACTTACCATAAATAGCCTTTGCACTTGCTTTCGAGCTTTGTTCCCTATCTGCCTGAGCAAATGTCGGTGACCCATATCCACTAGAAGAAAAGGTGTGTGGTTAGTCTATTCATAGATTTAAATACTGTAAGTATTTGGGTTTTGTAAAAAATTTCAAACAAACAAACACAAACACAAACACAAACACAAACACAAACACACACGGGGGAAATCAGAAAGAACACCCTACCTAATGTCCATATATAACTATGCCCCATTTACTTAGATTGTAAGTTCTTTGGAGCAGGTATAATCTTTTTGCTCTGTGTTGGTATAGTGCCTGGCACAACGAGATCCTGGTCCATGCTTAGCACTGCTAGGTACGATCACAACACAAATAATAATAAAACAGATTCATAATTTCATAGGAACACTATGAGCACCTAGGCCAGGGATCTCAAACTCATTGCCCATGAGCCATCTATGGCCCAGACTTTTTCACAATCCAACCCAGGTGCCCTTGCTGCCAGAGGTTACCTGTACCTGTTCCCCCAAACCCTACTCTTCTCCTCCCCCCAGCAATCCCCAGTGCTGCAACCCTTTGAGAAGGGGAAGGGGGGATTGGAGGATAGGATACAATGGGTGTAGAGAACGGGGGAAGGGAAAGAAAGGGGCAGGGCGTGGGGGTTGGATACCTCCTTACCCCCACCCTCCAGCCAAAGGGATTCCTGGGCTGGATTGTGAAAATACTCAGGGCATCGATGGCTCACAGGCAGTGAGTTTAAGACCCTTGATCTAGTCTGCCTTCTACAGGTTATAGAACGTCCCCAAAATAATTTCTGTTTGAACTAGAGCACATCTGTTAGAACAACATCATAAATACCAGAAAGAATTTGGGTTTTGGTGGGATTTTCTATTTTCTTATAGGCTTAACTCACCACTGCTTCTGTCTCAGTGATGAGAAAGAAGAAAGAGTATCTGACTGCCCAGGGCTAAAAGTAAAGGACAAGCAATGTCCTCACTGTGTAAAAACAAGAACAAATTATGTGTGACCTCCACTTAAAGAAGGAACAACATAATCGCTACTTCCAACATTAATTCAATTTTCATAGAAACATGGACTGTTTTGTCCCAAGTTAGATATGACCGTGTTAGTAGTCTATCAAGTCAGATACTCTGCAATATCCTATGTCTTACAAAAAAGGCAGCTGGCAGCCAAAAACCCTCAGCCAGTAACATTCATTGTATAGAACTATCCACAGAGAAAAAATATTTTCTGACCCAAGTTTAGGCTTTGAAAAATGAGATTAGCACTTGGCCTCAGCATGGATCTAAGCAGTTCACTTTCCAGGCATGAACTAGTATGACAACTTTAAGTAAATGAATATCTTATTACCATTATGACATATCTCCGTGTTAAAGACAGCATTAAGAGGTTTTTCAACAACACAGATTTAAAATAAAAAATGTTATTTGTCACTTTGGTTATATAGTACAGAGACTGGGACTTCCCTTATAGAAACTCTGCATATTTTTCAAAAAACAAAATAGATAAACCTCTCTAGATTTTGATTATTGCTACTCTCAATATCTGAAATTTAAGAAAAAATGGAAAAAATATAGAAACACTTTTTTGGGAGAGTGTGAGGAAAGAAACTTACTTTATTTGAGAGGAGTAACTTCCATATACACTAGGGGTATTTGAAATATGTCCATTCATTCTGGTCTTTACTCACTCAGTGAAACAATCTAGAGGAGAAAAAAAAACATATTAAAGGAATGTATCGGACAATATATAGGTTTGTTATATATGTTAACACCCGTGGAAAAATATGGTATATCACACATTAGAGAGCAAAGGGAATCTATAATTTAGATAATTATTTGCAGAGGCATAGCATCTCGGGATGCTAGTCATGGACCAAGGTGGCTCTGTGTTAGGCTCTGTACAAACACAGAACAGTGTGAGTAAATTAATAGCATTTATTTTGATGTAATATTCTTTTATAAAGACTTTGCAAAAAAAAGGATCTTAGTCGACAAAAACAGTAATTTTTTTTTTAAATCTACCTTTTCTAAAATCCTAACTAGCTCAGGCAATATGCTTATCTCAAACCAAAAACATTGTAGTGAAATGTTATTTTGTAAAGTTAATACAGATGTATTGTTCAATTTATAAAAATAAAAAGCTGCAACACTTCATCTTATAAACAAATAATATCATCATCTAAGGCGGGGGGGGGAGCAAAATGTGGCCCCTCTAACATTTCTGTCCAGCCTGACTCTCAGCAATTGAGAAAAGAACTAGGACAGGGGTCAGCAACCCACGGCTCCAGAGCTGCATGGGGCTCTTTGGCTGTGCCTTCACATTCTCCAGGCCACTAAAAGTCCTGTGGTGCAACAGGATGCTCAGTTAGGTTGCCTGCCTGCCGTGACCTCATGTTGCTGCTAGCATGTTTCTGTGCACCTCTACTGGGAGGGGAAGGTGGCTCAGTGGTACTGCCCCCATTCCCAGCACTGTCCTCACAGCTCCCATTGGCTGGAAACATGCAAATAGGACCTGCAGGACCTGTTTGTGGGCATGGGCACCACACGGACACTTGCTGCCCCAACCTTCCCAAGCGGAGCGCAGGAATAGTGAGCCATTTCTGGGAGCAGCATGGGGCCACGCCATACAAGCAGCCTGTCTAAGCTCTGCTACACCATTGGCCGGGAGCCACCAGTGCTAATAACCTCCTAGCCAGAGCCTGCACCTTGTACCCTCTCCCACACCATTCCCCAGGTCAGAATCCCCTCCTGCACCCAAACTCTCCCCCAGACTCTGCGCACACACCCTGCAGTCCAATCCCATGCCCCAGCCTGGAGCCCCTTCCTGCACCAAACTCCCTCCCAGACTTTGCACCTTTTCCATTAATATGGTAGAAATGTGTGGCCTGTGATGACTTATCAGAAGTCAAGGAGTGGCCCCCTTGCAAAAATCATTGCCCATCCCTGATCTAAGGAGACATATTTAGGAAACAGCAAAAACAAGTACCGATTATGCAAATGATACTAAAAGGAAACCGAGTTATTTAGGAATGTGGGAATTGAAATACCAATCCTGAACATATGGCTCTATCTATATGAGTACCTTGCATTGGAAAGTTAGTGTCTCTCTATATTCTGTCATATAGTTTAAACATTATTTCCTCCGTCTACCCCCTTTCAAATCTTGAGCAGTGTTTTTTCTGGAGTTATTCACAGTGTCATCTAGACCTTTTTCCTGAGAATCTACAATTCAGATCCCAAGTGTTTTTTTCACTGTTTTAAACTGTTCTTTCTAGCATGCATTACTTTGCATTTGTCCACAATAAATTCTGCTTTGTTATACCGGAGCATTGTATAATTAGTAGTTAAAATTTTAAAAGTGTGTCAAAATCATCTCTGCACTAGACGAAATTGAAACATTTTGTGCTCTCAGCAAAATTTACTATTATGCTATTTACTCTTTTTTCCAGATCAATACATAGACTGAACACTACTACATCTAGTAGTGACCCCTGGGTCATGCTTCTATTAACCTCTTTCCACACTGAGAATTGTCCATTTATTCTTTCACGTTGCTTCCCCATTTCTTACTCATTTTTAATTCTATGAAATGTCTTTTCCACTCAGCCTGAGATTAGCTTCTTGACAGGGACCTGAGCAAAATGTATCTACCAGCCCTCCTTTATCCACCCTTTTACAAACTTTCAAAGCATTCTAACAGGTTAGAAAGCCACAATTTACCACTAGAAAGATTATATTGCTCTGGCTCTTTCATGGTCCGTGTGTTAAAGTGTTCTATTTGCAAAGAAAAGTGCAAAACCAATCTAAACTGCTTATTTTGGGCATATTTAGATTTATGTAAAAATAATTTGTCTAACATTCCAGTCCTCTGGTATACTGAAGATAGTAAAATAAACTATTTCTCATTAAATACAAATTTAGCAATTATACTGATCTTCATATTCTTCAGAAATCTCTGATGAATGCTTGCTTTTCTCCGGAATACTCTACTTATTATAATGAGAAATGAAGTTTTTCAGTTAAAGCAAAATCTTATATAAGGACTACTATATTCAATCTATAATGTTAGTATCCCAGATGGCCAATGAAATTGAAGCTGAAAGAAGAGTAATTGTTTTTACATATTTACAACAGAAAAAGCAGATTTTTCAGGTTAGCACATGAAAAGAGCGTTTTGGCTAAAAGGCAGTCTAATTTGACCACAATTTAAATTTAAACTTAAAAAAAACTTTATATTTAAACAAATTTAAAACTGACTGGTGGTGAAAAATCAAGTCAGAACTGATCCTTTGAAAGTCATTACTAACCCAGAGTTTTCAGTTAGATGCAACAATTGGAAAAACGTTAAAAAATATATATATATTTTTAAAAATTCTTCCATTAGTGAGTTTTAGGCAATTTGTAGGATTACAAATATCACAAGTTTTGAATGGGCGGCAAATACTAATTATACACATTTTACCCTCCCTTTGCAACTATCTGATATTAAAACTCCACATGCTTTTAAATTATAGCCATCATTACAAATATGTACTAAAGATCCACTGCTTGTACCAAGAAAGTTCAGGAGCTAAACCCCTTAGAATATGTTTTATCTGACACTTTTAAAACATTACCAAAAAGTTGCTATTAATTACCAAATCTTTTTCTATTTGCTTTTTAAGCTCACTGTTCTAAAAGAGCAGTTCCCAACCTTTTCCAGATGGGGACCCATTTTGACAATTCGGGAAGACTTGAAGACCTAAGGCAATTCAAAATTGGGGGGATGAAGGGGGACAGAGCCACCTGGGGAGACACTTGGCGACCCTTCTGAAATGCAATGGTGACCCATATTTGGGTCGCGACCCATAGAACAATGTTCTAAAATTACATTGTTTACCAAATTTACCTTTTTTAATCTAGGGAATTTTAAAATAGTTTTTAAAGACATAGAATATAAGAACAGCTATACTGGGTCAGACCAAAGGTCCATCTAGCCCAGTATTCTGTCTTTCGACAGTGGCCAATGTCAAATGCCCCAAAGGGAGTGAACAGAACAGGTAATTATTAAGTGATCCCTTTCCTGTCATCCATTTCCAGCCCCTGGCAAACAGAGGTCAGGGACTCCACTCCTAACCCTAACTCTAAGATAACACTTGTTTCATATTAACCGAGTAATGCACCATGGGATTTTAAAAATGTATCTTACCAGCACTAAACACTTTACTATAACGTGCAGTGCATTATTTTGTTAATATTGACTAATGTAGTTGCCTCATTGGGCTTTTTTATTCTAAATGCTTATTCAATCTCTTAAAACTAGTTCTATAGCAAAAGTCAAGTAGTGGACATTGTTAAGCCACTGAGGTCCCAGAGTTTAATAATAACTCTACTTCTTGTTCAATTTTTCCTCTCACCTCAGCTCAACAGGTCACATAAGTTGGTGTTACTGTCTTTAGATAATTGTAGCATAAAAATCATTAAAAAGTAACTGTGATTCCTTCCCCTTGTATGTAGATTTGAAACAGTAATCTACTCATAAAAGTATCCTTTTTTCCTATCTTTATTTCTGGGTGAAGGAATTATTTAACTTTCCTATTGAGAAGTGCTGATTGCAAGGAATAGAACATTAAATAAAAACAAAGTGACACTATAGTTTAAAAAAGAAATTTTAAGTAAACCAAAGAAAAAGTTACCTCAAACAGTTTTCTTCCTTGAAAAGGAAGAAGAGGCAGAGACTGCCTGATGTCCATTGGGGATTTTGCCATTGCTATCAGTTTCCCATGGAAGGCGCTCAGCTAGTACAGCCAGGGGAAGCAGTATAAATCTTAAGGCCACGTTACACACCATTGTGTGCCATAGAGCATCTTCCATACTAGGGGTTGTACTGAGTTAATTGTTTCAGTAAAAAAACACCACCACCACCAAACACACCTTTACTGGTACAAAAGTGCTTTATGCTGGGATAGCTTATTCTGCCAAGTTTATAGGAATAAACCAGCAGAGTCTTACTGCATTTGAACTGGCTGGAGGAAGATGTTGTACGGTACCACTTTCACTCAACTGGCATAATGAAAGCAGTACAATATGCGAGTTGTCAACAATAAGAGCTAAGTAGATAGGTGGTTCAATGAAGAGATGACAGCTACTTTGCCAATCATGATACCATTTTATTTGCTGTACATAATGACTGTATGACCATCACGTGACATCAGTAAGTTTTATGTAATAACTATGTCCATGAGCATACCAAAATAATCAAGTTAATTGATTTTTTTGGTTTTTGTTTAGAAATGCAGTGTCGTCTAGTAGTTACTGTGGGCAACAGATTCAAGAAGCCAAGTTCTCTTTTATTCACCATGGGCATGTCTCCCCATGGGCTGGCGAGTTATTTTGAAATAACTCCCCTTATTTCAAAATAACAAGGCGAGCATCCACACTACCAAGCCTGTTATTTTGAAATAATGGGCTGTTTAATTCAAAATAATAATCCCTGCTTGTGAAAAGGAATAAGCCTATTTCAAAATAGTTATTTCGGGAGTTATTATTTTGAAATAGGCTATGTCTACACTACCAGGTTATGTGACCATGAACAAACCACTTAACCTCACTATGTCCCATCAGTAATACCAGAGTAATACTCATCCATCTTTATGAAGTGCTTTGAGATCTGCAGATAAGAAGGGCTTTTTAAGTGCAACATATTAGTATTAATATCAAGAATTCTTCACCTTACTGGTTACTAAAAAGGGAGAAGAAAATGCAAAGAGAGACAGAGAATGGGAAACACTCAAGTGCAGTCACCTAAAATCTGCACCAAGTTGAAAGGGAACTAGCATAGGACACCTGTTAATGAAAGAATATTTCACTCAAGGTATCTAGACGAATATTGGGAGGATGGAGAAATTAACAAAAAAATGGTTCCTGCCCAATTAGCAATTCAATTAGACCAAATAGAACCAATTAGACCAATTAGAATTCAAGATGGAGATTGCTGAGTTTTCAATAAAGAAGAAAGAGTAAAGCACTAAGAAATTCAACTACAGATTTCTTAGTTGTGCTAAGGGTTATGGGTAGTTGCTACACTCTAGAAACAAACAGAGAACACTGTTCAGAAAAGAAAAAAAAAAAGGTCTCTCTAGCTAGAGAATACTAGCTAAAAATATTTCAAAAAATGGTCTGTCTTCGACCTGCAAATCTGGAAAAGGAATTCTCCAGCTGGTAGATTATTAAAGAAAAGCCTCTAACACATTAGGGAGTGGATATCTTGAGAATGTACAATCATCAGGATTCTGCAGTCAGAAGACAAGCATGAGATTTCACCAAGTCTTGGAGAAAATTGTCTTTGATGACATCATATGTCATGATGCTCTTCAGTGGCTCATAGGGCAGAAAGGGTGTTCCTCAGGTCACTCATTCATTCACATATGGAGAATTTACAGTGTAAGATAGTCAGAAATCCCCAAGAGAAAACTCCTAGTGCCTCATAGTGAACTAAATAATCCATGTCTCATAAATCCTGTAATACTATTTTTATTAAATGATTTTATATACTTGTTTTGAGTTAAGTTAAAACATGGCTTCATGCATGAAAACACACTGCTAAGCACTGAAAATTAACAGTGTCAGAACAATCAAGAGTTCTACATGCTTTTCATTTTAACTAGATACACTCATGTTACTCTTCTCTGCCTCCCTAACAACTCTGACATTTCCAGCAATCTAAGTCCCCAGTTCTGCAAACCATCCCTCCCCAAAACACATGTTTTATTTTAACTGTTGACTTAAGCACGCTGATGAAGAAACATAAGCTTAAGAACATGTTTATGTATTTTGCTGAACTGGGTTTAAAAATACTATTGACACTACACTAGAACTACAGTGGTAACACCCATATTCAGAGCATGACTTCCTTTTAAAGGGCCTAATGCTGAAAGTTGCTGAGTGCCCTCAGTTCTCATTGTCGCTTGACAAATTGCAAGGAAAGACTCTCTAAAAAAGTACCATTTGAAAAAAAAAGTCTTCCGTATACCTAGTTTAGGGGTTCAAGTAAGTTCCTCCATTTTTCTAAGATAATTCTCCCGGTCCATGAAAATGTACATTGAAATACATAATGCTGGTTTACCCTTTCTAAGGGGCTGTTCTGCCAATAGCAAGGACCAATAACTGAATACAAAAAGTAGGGCAGCAAGACTGCTTCTGAAAGTCACCATAATTTGAAAGGCAAGTCCTCATTCTGTTACTGCTTCCTATACTCTTCTCTTACGCACAATTATTTCCAGAGCTCCCAACCAATCTAAACAGCCCCACTCTTTTCCTGGTTTTCAACTCATAGTTATTTCTATGCTCCTCAGATATGTCAATGTGATGTCACCATCACAATAAAAAAGCCATACAGCCATCATCTCTTGCAAGATCCAAACAAACACAAATCACATACATTCTGAATTATTTCCATCCAATAATATCAGCTTGATAAAAAGCAACAGCTTATCAGCATTGCTCATGCTGCCAACAGGGGAAGGTTATAGTGTGTGGGGGGGGGGGGACGGGCGCGGGGGGACAGGGCGGAGCAGAGAGAGAGAGGAGGCTATGAACAAGGGAGACTGTGATAATTTCTAGAACAGTAGATACTCACTAATAAAACACAAACTCACTGTCAGCACATGCCCCAAAAGACAAGGATTCTTTCCCATCCAGATAGTAGGCACAGTGCATTATGATACCAAAAATAAAACTAAGTACAATAGTATAATGCAACATTTATGTGGGTAGCAAACCAAAGGCTCTTGTATCACTCTCAAAGCCATTCTTTTTTCCCCCCTTTCAGATGGGTTTAAAATCTTAGAGGATAAAGCAATATAAGATGGAATATAATCTTTTCCAGCATAACTAACCATGGAGTCAATAAATCTGTATTTAGTGTGTCTAGTATTGTTTGTGCTAGTTTTATCATAGCATTCTTTTTGCACTGAGCTAGTGGAAAGCTTTTTTTTTTTTTAATTAACTTGCTACATTATATGTTTTCTTTCATTTTCTCTGCCATGTATGTTTCTTTCCCCTAGAATCACTCCCTCCCACTAAATTTTTTCACATTTTAAATGCTCCTCTCCCTCCCCACAAAAACAATTGTTCTTTTACTTCTCTATTTTCCATTTATGCTACTGCATCATTCCACCTCCATTTGTTTCTGTTCATTATCTTCTTACTTTCATTGGGAAATAATTCTCATTTTTGTTCCTTCACTCCTCTATTCTTTCAGATTAGTGGCCGTTTCAATGCATAATGCTTTCCCTTTTGTACTAGAAGTAGATAAATCAAACATGATTTATTTGAGAGTTAAAACTTTTAAAATTTGATAACGCCAAGGCTTATGTCTACACTCGCGGCTTCTTGCGTGAGTAATATGCAAATGAGGCTAAGCGTGGAATATCGCTGAGCCTCATTTGCATACCTAATGAGCCACCATTTTTTTCAGAAGAGGCTCTTGCACAAGAAGGAGCATCTACACTGCCCCTTCTTGCACAAGAAAAACCCTCTTGCGCAATGCTGTTACACCTATTACTTTTCAGGAAGAACAGCATTGCGCAAGAGGGTTTTTCTTGTGCAAGAAGGGGCAGTGTAGATGCTCCTTCTTGTGCAAGAGCCTCTTCTGAAAAAAATGGTGGCTCATTAGGTATGCAAATGAGGCTCGGCGATATTCCACGCTTAGCCTCATTTGCATATTACTCACGCAAGAAGCTGTGAGTGTAGACATAGCCCAAGAGTTCAAAAACCCAAGTAAGGCCCTAAATTACCATGTGATTTCAAAACCACTACATTTGATCTGGTTTTTATTTGCCTTCTGGCCTTTAAGGTTCATATTTTCAAGCTGTCACCACAACCATGAGGGCTAGAAACCTACTCCCCCTTCCGCCCCCCCCCAAGGGATGACAAGATTTTGGTGCATTCAGAAGAAGAACACTAAATATGAAGAGATTTGCTATAAAATAGCAAGAATTTGTACCACTGTTACTCTACCAGATGATGGTTTAAACCATGTCAGCATCATTCATGTTCAAAGACATTTGTCAAGCACAGCTGTTGTTCAGTGTTACTTACACAGTATACCAAAATTACACACACACACACACACACAGAGATACATTTTTTACTCAGTTTACCAAAAAACCCAACTTGTGACAAGCTTTTCAATTGTTGTGTTTCCACCAGTATGGTTTCCATTTCTAATACATCAAAAATAGAATTTCTATCCAACAGGACATTCCAATATTTCAACATTTTGGGATAAAAAGTTTGTTTTGTTTTACAAAGAACAGAAAGTTGGGAAGTAGTGAAACATTTCCCATGATCAGCTGTGGCAATGGGACTCATGATACACTATGGAGATTCAAGGAGTTAAAGGGAGCACAGAATCATGATGTATCATGGGAAATGTAACCCAACCAGGGAACTCTGCTCAAAGAAGACCTGAGCCATTAACATCTGAACTATAGCTCTATGAGGCACCAGCTTAAACAAATATAGATTAACATCGAACTGTCCTAAAACAACTCAATTCAAATTTGAAAACCCATTTTTTAATTCAAATTGTCATAATGGACAATCTGAAATTTTCACCAAAATCAAAATCGTCACTCAGTTTTTTGTATTTTGCAGCAACTACATTTCCCATAAAAAAAACCTCTTTGGATGAAAAATTCCTACCTACTGTCTAGTTGGAAGACTGTCTATTAATTGTGGGAAAGACTCTTAACACTGGTCCCAGTCTTTCACTAAGATCAGTCCATTGCTGTAACTTTGCAGAACCCTATTGAAGATGGCATTGCATGTGCAAGCATAGTCACCCATTTGGATGCATCTCATTACAGGATTGGGGCCACAATTTGTAACTACATTCAGAGAGGACAGTGTTACAGCTGGGCTAAGCCACTACTATAGACAGGGCATGTGACACAAGAGGGCACACATTCGAATTCTATGTGTTAGTGTTAAAGCAACAGTAAAGCCACTGTTAATTTAAGAACAAACTGCCTTGTCCAGAAGAAAATGAGCATTAATCAATCTGGAGTTCTGGACAGTTATGTGAAGCCCTCAGGAAGAATCATACAGGTGTGAGATAGATATCCTGTGTCAATGCAGCCAAGAGAGATAAAAGGTCCCCAGAGCAGAAAAGGGAGAAAGATATGAATGCTACTAATTCCATGCACACAGAAATGCACCATAATTAGCTTTGTCTTAAAAAAAAAAAAAAAAAATTTTTAAATGATTTGGACTCCTCAACTTAACTTGTGACCACAAACTAGCCTAGTATAGAGATACTATATGATCTTATTCTTTTTGTTCTGCCTAACTGCCATTGCTTATTGCAATAATTTGTTGCATCTTTACTTAAATTAGGCTGTAAACACTTGGGGAAGGAGGGGGAAGGGACTGTAACTTCCTAGGAGTTTTTGCAGCATCCAGCACAGTGCAACCTCAATCCTGACTGGGGCCCTTAGACAATGCTTCAACACAAATATTAATTAAAAGTTGGGTTCTATTTATGTTCAACAAACCCATGGCCACTGTGCTCTACTGAGTTCTCACTCTCCTGCAGGGGTGGGGAACCTCTTTTGGGTTGGGGGGGAGGGGCACTGACCCACAGAAGAATCAGTCAGGAGCCCCACACAAGTGAGAAGTAAAAAAAACCCAAAACCAAAAAACCCTCACTCACTGACATGACCCCACCCCGCCTGAGGAAAAAGACACTCCACTCCCCACATGCTCTTCCCACATGACAGCTTAGGGGAGCCCAGGAGAGAAGATTTCTGAGCTGTAGCTCTATGCCAGGCTCTCCAATGCTGGTGGTGGGAGGAGGAGAGGAAGAGAAGCACTGAGCACGGGGCCAGATCCAAGGAAGCCAGGGGCCTGAGGTTCTCCACCCCGCTCTACTGCATAACATGGAACTTCTCAGATGTACAGGCATCTATCATTTGAGCTAAAAGGAACATCTCCATTTATAGTTAGCAGTACAGTACCTCTGACCACCAATGAGGACTGTATATGATAAACGTCCATGGTACACATGCATATTAGCGCATTACCAAACACATGCACCATTGGTCTTGTGGCAGGCTGCACTGTCTATAGAAATGTCATCTGAAGAACAAAACCAAAGCTTTAAGACCCTTGCTGCTCTGAGTCCATCAAATAAATAATAATAATAATACAAGTGACACTAAGGTAAGCAACACTGCTGGCCCAAACAGGAAACTTATGAAGAGGTTAGAGAGAGCCCAGGCCTTAGGAAAAATCCAGTTACTGTCCAACTACCAACAATACCGTTGTACTAAAGAAATTCCAAAATATCTGTCAGGCTTCTGTATCTGGGGAAAGAATTTTTGCAGATGAAAGGAAAAATGCGTGGCACTACATGAGGGAAAAATAACTATTTAACTAAGATCAAGTTTAAAATAATAGCGACTTACTATTTTTACAAATGCAGTTATCTGCAACAAATCAGTGAAGTGTTAGCCAACTACAGGGTCTCTAACATTTGCATTTAACATATTATGGAGCTTTGCTTTCATATTATGATCATTTCAGAGAGAGAGAGTTAAAATCAGCTCATAATTTACAAGTGATAAACCAGTGATTTGACTTTACAAATAAGGAAATGTTAAAAGGTATTATTAGACATGGGCTGTCAGCATGATGCCTGTAGATGCAGGCAGGACCCAAAGAGACTGTGGAAGAGCAGGATTACTTCCCAGGTGTGTGTATGTCTTGAGTGACAGGCCCTGGGCATAGTTCCTGCTATATAGATACATTGGAATTAAACTAAAATTGTGGAGCCAAACAGAAACTTGAAATACCTCCTAAGCAAAATCTCAGATTTTTTGGAGGGGGGCGGGCCCAGACCAAGACGAAGAGTTAATTTTTTTTGCCCCATGAAATTTTTCTTGGGAAAGAATTTCCAGAAAAACTCCATTCCAGAAGAACCAACATGGAATGGATTTGGCTTCTTGGCTGCCTACCCAGAAGGCTCTTCTAAATTTCATTTTCTGCCATTTGCTAAGAGTCATTCAGTGTGGCAGCTGGAAAGACAGAGTGCCCTGCTGCTCAGCATCCCTCTCCTCCTTCATCCCCTAACTCTAAGAGCTGTAGAGGCAGAGAAAAGCCAGGCTCTCCATGGCCCTGAGGGCGCTCTAACTATTCAGCACGGTAGCTTGGGGGCTGGGGAGGGGGTGGAGAGGCAGAACACCAGGAAGGCAGACAGCCAGAACTCTGAGCCTCTGCTCGCAGAAAGAAAAATTAAGAGTCTTCCATGAGGGCAGTCAGGGCACATGACTTCTTTTTTCCCAATGGAGATTTTCTGTGGAACAGTTCAAGTGTTCACAAAGAGCATTTTTCGGTCCGAAAATTCCTCATCAGCTCAGATCTGGATTTAAGTTTTTTAAATAACGAAGCTGCAAACAGACTGAACAAAGCTGGCAGTTTGAAACGCTTGTGAAAAGTTTTAAAAACGTCTCCTTTTTCTAAGAAACAGCCTTGGCAGATTCCCACCCAATCACACCAATATGCTCCTACCCCCACCTGGAAGAACCACTTTCTAGGAAATAGAATATGGGTCAGTTAATGTCCATTAAATCCTGAGCTCTCTGCAAGGTCTGCCACTGAGAGTGCCAATAAGTGCTGAACGGGACAGTCATTTTATCACAAGGACAGCTGTGTTCTAGGAACTAGACTCAGGGTCACCACATAATTTTATGTACAGAAACTTTCAAACTAACCCAATCCATTACTGGTTTCTCATCAGCGTATGGACATTAGCAAGGCAAATCTCTCAGCTGTCATCTGTTGATGCTGGAGATAGAATTTTGCTCTTAGTCTGGCTGGAATGCAGATTTTGAAAAAGGTCAGGTTTGGATAGTTATTAATAGAGCCAAGCATTCAAAGGCCTTTATTAAAAAATGCAGAACAGTTTTCAAACTGGCTGCAGGGAATCTGTAACGAGTAGGGAGGCAGCTCCAGCAGGGAGAGATTCCAGAGAGAGCACACACACAGAAATAAATATACCGGTGGTAAAAAACTCAAGAATGGAGACAGTGAGACACACAAAAGGAGATGAGTAAACAAGTTGAGTGAAGCTATCACTGCAGAACAGAACTACATTCTGGGTTCCACCACCCCTTTCTACTTCTCCACGTGGGAACTAACAATACTGCCAAGAATGACCTTGAGCGGGTCACTGCAGATTCTGTAACATTGGGAAGAAGGATCAAGGAGTTTGAGGTGCAAATGGTGTTCTTGTCCATCCTCCCTGTAGAAGGAAAAGGCCCAGGTGGGGATCGTCGAATTTTGGAAGTAAATGTGTGATTGCACAGGTGGTGTCGGAGAGAGGGGCTTTCGTTTCTTCGATCATGGGATGCTATTCCGGGCACAAGGATTGCTAGGAAGAGATGGGATCCACCTAATGAAGACAGGGAAGAGCATATTCGCAGGCAGGCTTGCAAACCTAGTGAGGAGGGCTTTAAACTAGGTTCCTCAGGGGACAGTGACCTAAGTCCTGAGGTAAGTGGGGAAGTGGGATACCGGGAAGAAACACAAGAAGGAAGGTGCAACAGAGTAGAACCCCTGATTCGTATGGAGAAGGTGGGCAATCAGCTATTTACCTAATGTGTCTGTACACAAATGCAAGAAGCCTGGGAAACAAGCAGGAAGGATTAGAACTCCTGGCATAGTCAAAGAACTATGATTTGATTGGAATAATGGAGAATTGGTGGGATGACGCACATGCTTGGAGCACTGTCATGGAAGGGTGTAAACTGTTCAGGAAAGACAGGCTGGGGAGAAAAGGTGGGAAGCAGTGATCATGAAATGGTCAATGTCAGGATCCTGACAAAATGAAGAAAGGAGAGCAGCAAAGTACACACCCTGGGCTTCAGAAAAGCAGACTGACTCCCTCAGTAGTTGGCAGTGGTTCCCAACCTTTCTTATACCGTGGACTGGCAAACCCATTTACAAACGTTTGGTGGACCAGTAACATTTTATTTGCATATTTATTATGAAAATAATGAATATATAAATAAAATGTTGCTAGTCTGCCAAAAGCCCCAGCTCCTAGAGTCCCCCAGTGCCAGCCCTATCCCCTAGAGTCCCTCACCCCTCCACTACCCTCAGCACCAGCCACTAACCACAGAGTCCCCTGCCCCAACCCCCCCGTGCCAGCCTCCCATCTTCAGAGCTCACCAGTGCCAGCCCCCATCCTAAATGCCTCAGTGCCAGCCCCCCACCGCTTAGAGCCCCCTACCACCAGATCCCCCTGTGCCAGCCTCCTGCTTCCAGGGTTCCACTGCACCCAACTCTCCCCAGAGTCCCCCAGTGCCATCCCTACCCCCGTAGACCCAATGACAGTTCCTCACCCCCAGATGCTCCAGTGCCCTCCAGTGTCAGCCCCGGCCTCTTGGAGGCCCCCAGTATTAGCTTCACCCTCAGAGTCCCCCACCTCTTAGAGCCCCCCAGAACTAGTCCCACCCACAGAGTCCCCAGTGCCCGCCCTGCCCCTCTCACCTAGCCCTGCACTGCCTCCCAGCCGCCAGCTGAGCACTGTTGCCCAGGTTGCAGCTGCTCTAAGGCTGCTGAGCTGGGCCCCACGTGGCCTTCCCATGGCATAGGGAACTGCTCTTTTACGATCAGGAGGAGACCCCATCCCTGCCCAGTGCTGGTTGGCTGAGAGGTGGGGCAGGATATGCCTCTCCCAGCAGAGGCAGTGGGACGGAAGGTGCTGGGCAGTACACTCCAGCCCCAGCCCCCAGAGATGCTGCAGCCTGGCAGCCAGTGGTTTGCAGGCTGACACTGGTCCATGGACTGGTGGTTGGGAACTGCTGCCCAAGGGAACTGTGGGCAGGATCCCTTGTGGTGCTAGCATGAAAGGGAAAAGGAATCCAGAAGAGCTGGCAGTATTTTAAAGAAGTCTTGCGCAGTAAGAAAAGCAAATATGGTAGCAACCAGCTTCACTTCGCAGTGAAATCCTTGGTGAGCTTAAACACACAAAGGGAGCTTACAAGAAGTGGAAATTTGGACAGATGACTGGGGAGGAGTATAAATATATTGCTCAAGCATGCAGTGGTATAATCAGGAAAGCCAAAGCGTAATTGGAATTGCAGCTGGCTAGAGATATGAAGGGTAACAAGAAAGGTTTATACAGGCTTGTTAGCAATAAGAGGGTCATCAGGAAAGATGTGGGATCCTTCCTGGATGAGGGAGGTAACCTAGTGACAGATGACGTGGGAAAAGCTGAAGTACTTAATGCTTTTTTTGCTTGTCTTCAGTGTCAAGGTCAGCTACCAGACTATTGCACTAGGCAACACAATATGGGAAGATGGTGAGCAGCTATCCGGCTACGTCTAAACTGCAGCTTCTTGTGCAAGAAGCTTTGAGATCTTCTGCAAAAACTTCATGTGCAAGAGCGCGTCCACAGTGCATAAGCGCATCGGAAAAGCAATGTATTTTGCGCAAGAGAGCGTCCAGACTTCATGGACGCTCTCTGGCAAGAAAGCTCTGATGGCCATTCACAGAATGGCCACCAGGGCACCTGTGCTTCTTTCAATAGGCTGTTTTGGCAGAAAAAAAAACCCTGCTTCCCGTCCACACACACTTTTTTGCACAAGAGCTCTTGCACAAAAAGGAGTTATTCCTCGTAGAAAGAGGAATACCTATACCTCAAAAACCCCTCTGTTCTGTCGATTCACTGTACATTTTCTTGCACAAAAACGCACTTGAGGTGTGGACACGACGCAAGTTTTTGCACAAAAACGGCCATTTTTGCACACAAACTCTGCAGTGTAGACATAGCCTCAGAGGAGAAAGAACGGGTTATGAACTACTTAGAAAAGTTGGATATACACAAATCCATGGGACCACATTTAATGCATCCGAGGGTGCTGAGGGAGTAAGCAGATGTCATTGCAGAGCCATTGGCCGTTGTCTTTGAAACACATGGAGATTGGGGAGAGGTCCTGGACGATTGGAAAAAGGCAAATGTAGTGCCCATCTTTAAAAAGGGAAGGAGGACAATCCAGGGTACTATAGACTGGTCAGCTTCACCTCAGTCCCCAGAAAAATCATGGAGGGGATCACAAAGAATCCATTTTGAAGCACTTGAAACAAAGTGATCAGAAATAGTCAGCATGTATTCACCATGCTCACCTGATTGCCTTCTATGACAAGGTAACTGGCTCTGTGGACATGGGGAAGTCAGTGGATGTGATATACCTTGACTTTAGCAAAGCTTTTGATACAGTCTCCACTGTATTCATACCAGCAAGTTAAGGACGTATGGATTGGATAAATGGAGTGTAAGGTGGATAGAAAGCTGGCTAGATTGTTGGGTTCAATGGGTAGTGATCAATGGCTCTATGTCTGGCTGGCGGTCGCTTTCAAGCGGAGTGCCCTGAGGGTGGGTTCTAGGGCTGGCTTTTTTCAACATCTTTATTAATGACCCAGATGAGGGAATGGATTGCTCAGCAAGTTTGCAGATGACAGTAAGCTAAGGGAAGAGGTAGAAACGTTGGAGGGCAGGGATAGGGTCCAGAGTGACCTAGACAAACTGGAGGATTGGGCCAAAAGAAATCTGATGAGGTTCAACAAGGACAAGTGCAGAGTCTTGCACTTGGGACAGAAGAATCCCAAGCACTGTTACAGGCTGGCAACTAACTGGCTAAGCAGCAGATTGGCAGAAAAGGATGTGGAGATTACAGTGGATGAGAATCTGGATACGAGTCAACAGTGTGCCCTTGTAGCCAAGAAGGCTAATGGCATATTAAGGTGCATTAGGAGGAGCCCGCAGATCTAGATAAGTGATTATTCACCTTTATTCTGCACTGGTGAAGCCACATCAGGAGTACTGCGTCCAGTTCTGGGGCCCCCACTACAAGAAAGGATGTGGACACACTGGAGAGGGTCCAGAGGAGGGCAACCAAAATGAGTAGGGGGCTGGAGCACATGACCTCCGAGGAGAGTCTGAGGGATTTGGGCTTGTTTAGTCTACAGAAGAGAAGAGTGAGGGGGGAATCTGATAGCAGCCTTTAACTACCTGAAGGGAGGTTCCCAAGAGGATGGAGAGAGGCTGTTTTCAGTAGTGACGGATGGCAGAACAAGGAACAATGGTCTCAAGTTGATATTAGGAAAAACTATTTCACTAGAAGGGTGGTGAAGTACTGGAATGGGTTACCTAGAAAGGTGGTGGAATCTCCATCCCTAGAGGTTTTTAAATCCCGGCTTGACAAAGCCCTGGCTGGGATGATTTAGTTGGGATCGGTCCTGCTTTGGGCAGAGGGCTGGACTCGATGACCTCCTGAGGTCTCCTCCAGCCTTAGGATTCTATGATACATTCACTGTGGGATCATCAATAGTGGCAAATTATACAGGCAGCAGAATTGGTCAGGTATTATTCCCAGGGCATTCACCTGAGATATGAGAGCCCGCCCCCATACCCCAAATTTTGGTACAAGTCCCTGATGCGGCTGATTTAGTGCAGGGACTTCAAACTAGGTTTCTCCCCCACCCTGAGTGCCTGCAATTGGCTATTCTGAGGTGCATGCATCTTCATACACAAAGAGAAAGACTGAAAGATCTCAGTTTTATCCTCAAATAAAACATTAGCAGGTGCCCACGCGTAGCTGACAAGCTAAGCAATCCTGTTGCTTAGCCACATACAGCAGCATAGTAAAAACTGCAAGCACAATGCCCATTTTAGGACAATGGCAAGGCTGATTAATTTATGCATGCTAGTTCATCAGCACCTCTCAGCTACACTAGCACCGCAAGCACAAAGTGATTCCACCTAGCTCGCAACAGAGCTGGCATAAAATGGTATAAAGAACAGCTTTTGAAGTAGCTGCAGAAAAGCTGAGTTTAGGCGTGCTGGAGGCTAACTTTATCCGGCACAGATGAGGCCCCCAGTGGCACTCTCACAATAAAACCACGTGATGTGAAGTGTCTTTAAGTGTGGCTTAAAAGTGCTTCAGGCTTACTACACATTTGTCAGGCTTTGGGCATATCCACAACACAAAGCTAAAAAGTATTAAAAACCTTAGCCTGGAGCATGTGTGGGTTGCCTCTACGGAAACTGCCCTGATTAATGGAATGTCAAAGCAAGCTGCCCAAAGTCACCATTCACCAGCCAGGGAAGGTTCAAAACTGCTGATGGTGTAAATGGGGTGATCTCTGAACGTCCTTCCTAAGAAAGTCTGATCGGTGCCTGGTTCTAACAGACTCAGAGAGGAAAGCTGGTGTGGTTATCACATGGGACTGGGGGCTGCTTATGACAGATTTTGCAGTGGCATATACGGAGTTGTAGCACCACAGTGTAGATCAGAGGTCTCCAGTCTTTTTAAGCACAACATCACTTTTTTAATTAAGTCAATCCAGGATCCACCTCAAACCCAGATACCCTTGTCCTTCTCTGCCCGTTCTCAGAGATCCCACCCCTGAACTTTCTGTGGCGATGTGGTACAGGGGTGGTGGTAGATGGAAACGCTGACATTAGCCCCCTGTTCCCCCCACCCCACACACACTCGGCCTGCCCCACGTTGCAGAGCACACAGGAGGCTCCCAGAGGAGCAGCTCCAAGGCAGAGGACAGAAGAAGCATGGCAGGGGGGAGGGGCCGCTGAAGGGCCAGCTCTTGATAGCCTCCTGGCCAAACCAGTAAGGATCATCTGTCAGAGGTTCCAGGATCTACTAGTAGATCCTGATCTACTGGTCGGTGACTACTGGTCTAGATACTTACTATAAATGACAGAAGTGGTATTTCTGCCACTGAAGTTATTCACTCGGTCAAGAGGCAGTAGCTACCTGTAGGGAAGACTTCTTCCACCAACCTAGCAGTGTCTACACTGAGGCTTAGATCATCTTAACTACATTCCTCAGAGGTGTGAGTTCACACACACCAGGGACACAACCAGGTCAACCTAGAGTAGACTAGGCCTCGGATGTAGAAGATTGGGATTCATCTCCCAGCCCTGCCACACACTTCCTTTGGTGGGCTTGGGCAAGCCACCCAAACTCGCTGTGTCTCAAATTATCATCTAAAAATGGGGATAATATTACTTCATTCGTTTCACTTTCTCAGACCACATCTAGATAACACAGGTCAGTCAGTCAGTGTAAATTAAGCTGGCATATGGCTTCTGACCTTTGTACATTGCTCAAGAACACACATACTTGAGAACTTGTGTTAGCAATGCCCATGCTCACCATGTTCAAGTTGCCCCCATGCCATTTTCTCCATCCCAAAATATGCACAGCCCAACATTTTTGTCAGGGCCCTTTTCAGTCCCTCCCATCTCTCTGATGGAAGCATGGGTCATGCAGAGCTCAGCACAGTTCTCATGAGAATTGTGTTAACACAGCACACGTGACTCTCCTGTATTTGTTTGAGCGTGAATCAGTACTACAATAACTGGCATTGTCACGAGCTGGGATCCTAGATTTTTTGCAAGAGAATTTTGGATTTTTTATGATTTAAAAAACCACATAAAAATCCATGCTTTTCCATGATTAAAATGAAACACTGTACTTCAATTTCCCTAATCATTTTATATATCAGTTGAACATGTTTTATTGATATACATACCACTTTAAGCAAGTTCAAAGTCTATCAGTATCATTAATCATCATAATACAACAACATTTAAAAAACTGCAATTTGTATTTCTTACATATACCAAATGCTTCTATGTCTGTATTCGTGCTCTTCTTTGGCAGTTGTACAATTCTGGAAAGATCCAGTCATGGCGCATTGTGTGTGGGGGTTTTTTTTGGTTTTTTTTACACTGTTGTTGGTGACCCTGCTGTTCCAGCCTCTTGTTTTCTTTTCTTTTCGTTCAGTTTGTTTAGCACTTTCCACGTGTTCTACAATTTTCTGCCTTTGAATGCAATCCACAGCCTTGCTGCATACAGTACATTACTATTAACATGAAATTTGTCCTTGACAAACTCACTGACACAGCCTTTAGGGATTTTTTTTTTTTCAAGTTTTCGGCATCTTTTCATAACCAATTACTCACTTCTGGATGCTGAAATGAAATTTGAAGTGCAATAATATACTCAGGGGCGGATATAGGGCAGGGCGAGCGGGGCAGCTGCCCCGGGCCCCGCGCTTCAAAAAGCCCCGCGCATGCGCCGTGGCGCCACCGCACATGCGCCGTGGCAAAGGGGGGCCCCGCAAAATTGTGCTGCCCTGGGCCCCGCAAAATGGTCATCTGCCCCCTGGATCTACTATACTGGTACTAAGCATAAATACCAAACCCTGGGAGACAGGAGAATCTTAATCTTCACCTGCAATACAGAAGTATTGCTCAGTATTTTGAAATAAGATGTATAATTTTATTTCCCCATAAGCTGCAAAGAAATGTTTGCTTGAAGTTTGATTCAACAGGAAATGCCCTGTGTAACTAGGAGGAAACCAAACTAAAAGGTTAAAGGCACTTGTCAGCAAGACTGAAACTAGGAGTGATATTTGGCATTAGCCATAAAATCTTTCTACTTTAAAGTTCATATACACCAGTAAATGGAGAAGAGCACCAGTAATCTTGTTTAATATTAAAGCTGCCTCATTAGAATATGCTGCTTGTCTTTTGGTTTCTCCGGTGCCAAGCGACATGCAAATAAAGTAGCAAACAAAATATTGTTAGACAATCTGAAAGTACTTGGGATCTCAACTTTTGGTTTACTTTCGATTTGTAAACCAAAAGACGCTTTTATGTATTAAAAGCAAGGGGGGGGGGGGGGATTCTCCATGAGGATTTTTTTTTAAGCATTTGCAAACCCAAAAATTAAGTGAAAGTCTCAGTTTGAATTTACATAAGCTTGGAGTCCGGCTGCAGCAGCTAGGGCGCTAAGCTAGGCAGGCAGCAGTGGTACCAGGCTGGAGCCCTAGCCGGGGGCAGCCAGACTGCACAAACCATGTTGGGAGGGATCTCCCCTGATCCAGCAAATCCTCTCGTTTGGGACCGGTCAGGTCCCGAGAGTGCTGGATGAGGAAGGTCCAACTTGCACTGATTTGCTGTATTTGCTAAGGAATCTTCTTAGCCAAGGAAACTCAGGCACATTCTTGGCAAAGGTTCACTAATGAACAAAGTGATAGCAGGGATTATTAATAGGGCCCATAAATTCAGAGTATAGCAAATTTCTCTAGATATTATAAACACACACAAATACACCAGGAGATTGGTAATTTAAAAGTTTTTCCTGCCTCCCAATCAGGGTGGTGCACTACAGGAATACGTAATGGAAAATGTGGCATGTTGATTTAAACAGTACAATGAAATCAGTACAATTGAGACCCAGCTCTTCCTGGATCACGCAGCTTTTACAGGCCTGTCTGGATTCTGAGTAGTTTCATTTGGAAGCCAAGAAACCAAAACAACTTAACTTCAAGGACACCTTCCCCTCACCTGAAGTTAAAAGGCAGACATGTAGTAAAAGGTCAGATCTTAGGCACAAAAGCTACTAAATGCTCAGCATGTTTGGAAATTGGGGAACTCTGGTCAGTTCTTACTTAAGAGCCTGACTTTGGTCAAAATTTGAGGTGACCATTGATTTTTTTTTCTGCGAGCACAGTATGCACATATTAAAGAATAATGTTCAGCCTAGACAACTATACAATTCTCCTAAAAGTTAAACCCAAATATACCAATTAGCATTCAGTGAGCCTATGATTTCATTATTTCTATCCTGATTATAATCAAAAGGACAAGGGGTACAAACAAAAAAACAAAAAAACCTTGTGACGCTGTCATAGTTTTGATATTTGAATGACTTGCTGATAGCTACAAACATATAGATACATGATCAGGCAGCCTGAATGGTAAGGAGTTATATAAATAGTGGAAATGGATCTAAGTTAAACTTTTAGGATTAACATATATTTGTTGTTTTAAAAAAGGAACCTTATGGTCCAAATCCTGCTCATCTGTATTCATAGTTTTTCCTCAGTAATATGGTGTGGAAAAATTCTATTTTCCTCTTTTCCCCACATCTTTAGCAATATTCAATTTTAGAAATTAAGGCCCTCAGTACACAACGTTTTCATCTGCCCACCAGTTATGTTTCAAACTTGAGTTCTGATATGTCTGTTTACACAATAAAGTCCAAGGAGGACAGTTTTTCTTTTCCTGAACATTAAACATTAAAGCTCCTACCCTGTTTCAAAGAAAGAAATATTTGTCCCCCACACAATCTCCATTCAAAGGTCTTGTTTTCATAGTATTTAAAGAATAGCTGTGCCCTTGATAATTTGCTCACATATGCCAATAAAAAGCACATTGGATTACTGCCAGTATTCGCCCAGAAACTCTTCAAGTAAGTATCTAAACAGTTATGAAATCCCGAAAAAAGCTAAGCACTATTTTATCTGCTAATCTTCTCCACCTCCAATGGCCTGTTTTCATGTAGAAAGTCTTTGGATAATGTGAAGAGCAATGTACACAGTGAGAGACAGCAGCAATGACTGAAAGCTAGGTTTTTTAATGGACCATTTTTACTAGCCTCTTATTAAAAGTTAGAATTAACTACATTTTAGATTTTTTATGAGCCATCTCAGATTTTGTTAACTCGTGATCTTGTGAATTTTACAATATTCCAAGTTTTACATTTTAAAATGAAGTTCCAATCCTTGTGGTTTCAGAAAATAATTGAAAGTGTAACCCAGCTGCACCAGACTCAGAAACCAGGAGGCAAATAAAAAATAATATAACATTTATTATTAAATATAACTACTAAGATAAATTGTGAATTTTTGGACCTGACCCTTTTTTGAATACTTGGCGTTAGTTATACTGAACTTGATGTCATTGGAAGGGCAAGTGACTAACAAACTTTGATCCCAAAACCATGCTGGAATCTCTGATTAAACATGCAAGTTAAAAAACACAAAATTATTTCTTTGGGGTACTAACAACTTCAGATTTTTTGAAACTTTTTTTAAATTACATTTTCTTTTCACTACTTATACCGCTTACTTCTGGCTTTTACCTCATCATTGGTTTACTGTCACATAGCGTGGACCATGACTTTCACTTTTGGTTATGGTAGCTTTCATTTATTCCCAGGCACAAACTATATGTACCAATCATTGCCTTATACACACTGCACAGAAATGTTTTTAAATTTTATTTTTTAAAAGTTCGAACTCACATTTTAAAGATAACAGAAACATTGATGAACATTAGGCTTTGTGACACCTTTATATTTTCAAAATCTGTTAAAAAGTGGGTAACTGAATAACCACGTAACCGCTGAAAATCTCAGCAGTTACATGCAACCACAGCCTGAGGCGACAGCCAGCTCCCCGAAAACAGTGCACAATGGAAGCCAGTTCATCTGGCTCCTGGCGTGCACCGACTCCCTCCTGCCAGTCCCACTCCCAGGGAGCCAGCTGCCACCCTGTGCTGCAGCCTCTGATACAGCAGCAGCAGCATGGGGTAGGGTTGCCAGATGGTTTCACAAAAAATACCAAACCCCCCCCCCCCCAAAAAAAAAAACAGGGGGGAGACCAGGGCCCAAATGCAGTCACGACCCCTTTAATTCCGAGGCACTCCACCCTCCCTCTGCCCCAGCCAGTGAGAGCTGAGCCACATGTCCTAAGCGGCCTTCTGTCAGGTATTTTCTGAATTTTTTTATTGAAAGGAAGGCACAAATACCGGTCTGTCCGGTTCAATACCCCAAAAGCACGAGTCTCTGTAATATTAATGGTAACCAATAAGCCCAGGCTTATCTGTTAACCATTTAAACGGTTATACTTTTATATCCCTAGTATATACACATAGTAAGAGACAGTACATACCTCAAACTGCTTACAGTGCAAGGCCCCAACTCAGGAAATCACTTTAAGAACATGCTTTCCTGAACTGGGGCCTACACAGAAAAGACAACATGAGAACACAAGTATTATCCCTGTTTTACAGATGGGTAGTGAGGCAGAGAGAAATTAATGGACTTGCTTAGGTCACACAGCCAGCCTGTAGCAATTAGGAGCTAACTCAAGACCACTTAAGTCACAGTTCAGGGGCTTAACCATCCTTCTACAGTCATTGAGTAGCATGTTCCTTTTAGGTAAGATGTTTTGGAGAAGGTGGCTGCAGAAAAGATTAAGTCAATTTTATGGACACCTTAGTTAAAAATCTAATAAAAGAAACACTGGATTAAAAGAGAATTCAGAGGACATTCTTCTCTAAGTAACATTTTAAATCTGGCTACACTGGAGACCTAAAATATATTTGTTGCTTTCCATGGCATCTTTTCTGAATCGTCCAAAGCTAATGTGCAGTAGGTTTGTGTGCGCATAGCTGCAGAAACATTAAGCAGATACTACAGTACAAACATTCAGTTGTTCAGGAAATACCACTTATCTAAAAATAAAAATATAAAAGATAACTATAGCATTCACCCAGTGTTAAAGACGAGGCAATAAAAATATCCTGTTCCTCAATCCATCTTCACAAAGAACAGCTGTACTTACGTATGGAGCAAAGTTCCAAACACTTGCTCCTTTCATAAACTTATCCTCCCTATCAGCGCTACAATGAGTTTAAAGGAAGAGGTCCAAACTAAGCAGTCTCAAAAGTTTTCCCAGCTAAGTACTGTAGAACAAATTAAGCAGATGTCAATCTTCATTTCCCTCTGCCCTTCCCCCCCAAGGAGCTTCCTTGCAAGTTAGGGGAAGATTTGCAGTTACTCCACCTTTATATTGTCTTAGCTCAGTGTTTTTTTAAACCCTTTCCTTTTGCTTTTTCAACTTTATGTAACCTCCTCTCCTCCTTCCTCATACAGGGTTTCTTTTTCCTGTTTTATTTTTTCTCTGCCTTTTCCTTTAGTTACACATATTTATGATAGGCCTTCTCTAAAACGTGCAGTTAAAGTAGATTTTGTAGATCTTTATAAGAAGATTCTTCCACTCCTTTCTTACATGCTTTCGTGAGTTGGATATAAAGTCTCATTTAATTGGTTAACCAGTTAAATGTAATGTTTAACTGGTTAAAGGTGGGGGTCCGCCTTGGGGGGGCACTCCAACCAAGCTGGGTTGAAATGACCCCCAGCTGTGGACAGAGGCTGCTTTGGCTGGGCTGCAGTGCCCCCGCCCACCCATGACGGGCCCCATGGGGCTGTAGGGATATTAGATATTGGATACTTGAATAGTTGTATAACCACATGAATTATTGGTTACACGACTATTCTACAGTCCCCGGGGGTGGGGCCAACAGCCAGTGTGCTCTGGCCTCACTCCCTGGGTGGCCCTTGTCACCCCACGCTGCTGCAGAGACAGCAGCGCAGGGTGCCAGGCGGGAGCTGGGTCTGCGAGAGGAGCCAATTTAAAAATCAGCTCCTCATGCAGACCAGCTGTTTACCGCCCTGCGCTGCTGCCTCTGATATGAGGCAGCAGCGGGGGAGGGGGAGAGGCAGCAGGGGAGCGGGCATCGCAGAGCTGGTGCTGGAGGGAACCAGCTTTTAAGCTGGCTCCCCCAAGCACGGGCTTCTGCCTGACCCACTCCCCTGTTGCCTCTGTAGGAGGCAGCAAGCGGGGCAGACAGGTCTGCAGGAGTTGATACATGCAGGGAGCTGGCTTGAAAGCCGGCTCCCCATGTGTATCAGCTCCAGCCTGTCTCCCTCACCATCTATCAGAAGCAGCAGCAGGGGGTTGGGGGCAAATGGCCAGGTGGATCTGATCCTCATGGGGTGCCTGCTTAAAGCCAGCGCTCTTCACTGGCTCCCACTCCCCTCCCCTTGCTGCCTCTGATACGAGGGGAGGGGAGTGCGTGTTCTTATCTCCATAAGTAGAGGAACATGGAGCAGGGCCTCCCCAGCCAACCTCAATCCCCAGGCACGTTTGTATAGGAGACAGTCCTTCAAATATCCTAGTCCCAGCCCATTTAGGGCTTCATAAGTCATAACCAAAACCTTGAATTGTGCCCAGAAACCACCGGCATAATGTGCTCTGTATAACGAGTATTAGTTAAAACATGAACAGCCGCATTCTGGAGCAGCTGAAGCATCCGAAGACTCTTCAAAGGCAGCCCCACGCAGAGTGCATTACAATAATCCATTAGTCGTTTACTTGACTATACGCTAACATCCCTAGCTGGAGCAGCCCCCTGCTCTCAGTGGGTGGGGAGCTGCACTAACCCCCATCAGTTAACCACCATTCACATCCCTATTTGGTGAGCAGTGAAATAGTTAATGCTGATATTTAAAGCATCATGACCGGGATCGGAATTAGCACTAATTGAAACAAATAGGGCATTTCACACTTCAGAGCTATTGTCTCAGGTTTTCTGTACACTCAGTTAGACATGACTGCATTGGCTACCTATCAGTCAAATTTTGAAGGTTTTCTTCATAATCAAAATCACTGGAGAATGAGGCTTTTTGTTTGTGGGGTTTTTTTTGTTTTCGGTTCCAAATAAAAGCAGAAACCGGGGAGAACAACCGAGATCAGTCTGTGCCTCAGTTAATTTTTAGCATCCCACACTTCAGAAAACACTGGCCTGGGGATCCTGTACTTCTGTTTGGCTCTATGGGCCTATATTCACTTCAGAAGTTAGCACAAGTGAGAATGTGAAACAGCACTGGAGCGACACAGAGTGAATTTGATTAGCAGCACAGTGTGATTGGATTCGCAGCTGACCAGTTGTGCTAACTTGAGCTGGAGTTGCATCCCCACTGCATCAAGCGTCAGCAGCCTGCAGGTTTCAAACTGGTCCTGTGAGCTCAAGTAAATTTAAAGCACTATCACAATCCAGCTAGACAGAGTTTATGCACATGAGAATCAAGATAGGACAAGATTCACTTTCTACCTCAAGCTAACTCTGCCATTTTTTGCGTAGTCATTTTTATATGAATGTAAAGGCACAGAGGATAGCTATATGCTTGATTCCCACTATCAAATCAATAATAGCTTGGCAGCTAGCCTGGGAAAATATCTCCCCGAAATGTCACCTGTGGCACTGTTTAGCAATATATTTATTCTCTGCAGCAGTGCTAAGATTCTCTGCAATGGCCATAGGGTCGTAAGACCAGAGCAGCAGTGAGAGTCATCTGTTCTGTCAGCATGGATCCAACAGCCACACACAAAGTAACTAGCTTTCCCTGAAGTTGCTCCTCCAGCCTTGGTCAACCAATGAGCACCAAGAGTGTGTGAATGTTCCAGGGGAACTGACTGTACAGTGTTCTCACTGAAGAATTACCTCACCCCAGCAATGAGATTTTAAATGTGCCCCTTTGCTTTATTTATTTAAAATATTTTTACCCTGCCTCTCTATTTAAAATATTCGAGGCGGCTTACAATTTTTTTTAAAAACACAATAAATAAATGTATATAAAGTAAAATACAAGACCCCAAAGAGGGGGGAGGGGGGCATAAAACCTGCTAAAACAGCTCAAGAGGAGGGACACATGCACAACTAAACGCCAATAAAAGCACAGGTAAAAAGGGTGGCCTTGGCCTGGCGTCAAAACCGTGTCAATGTTGGCGCCAGGCAAATGTCCCAGGGAGAGAATTCCATAGCCTAGGGGCGAAGGCTGAGAAGGTTCTGCTTTGAGCAGATGTCAACCTTATCTCCATAAGTGGAGGAACACGGAGCAGAGCCTTCTCGGCCGACCTCAATCCCCGGGCAGGTTCATATAGATTAGGAGATGGTCCTTCAAATACCTTGGTCCCAACCCATTTAGGGCTTTATAAGTCATAACCAAGACCCGGAACACAGGCATAATGTGCTCCGTATAACGAGTATTAGCTAAAACACGAGCAGCCGCATTCTGGACCAGTTGAAACTTTCGAAGAATCTTCAAGGCAGCCCCACGTAGAGTGCATTGCAATAATCCAATCGGGATGTGACAAGAGCATGATTCACTGTAGCCAAGGTGTTCTTATTCTAGAAGGGTCGCAGCTGGTGGATCAGTCGAAGCTGCCCAAAAGCACTCCTGGCCACTGAAGAAATTTGATTTTCAAATGTTAAAAAAGGGTCCAAGACGATCCCCAAGCTGCATACCTGTTCTTTCAGGGGGAGTGTGACCCCGTCCAGAACAGGTAACATACCACATTCCCGGACAGATGGCTTCCTGATCCACAGGACCTCGGTCTTAATCTGGATTCAGATTCAGCCTATTCGACCTCCTCCAGTTCATCACTGCCTCCAGACACTGGTTCAGATTGATCACTACCACACCTGGCTCCAATGTCACAGAGAAACAGAGTTGGGTGTCATCTGCATATTGATAGCACTGTCCTCTAAATCTCCTTATGACCTCTCCCAGCGGTTTCATATATATATATATATATATATAAAAATAAAAAACAGAATGGGGGACAAGATGGAACCTTGCAGGACTCTGTAGCACAATCACCACAGGGTCAAGCCGCAGCCCCCAAGCTCCACCTTACGAAAACATCCTGACAGATAGGACCTGAACCACTGTAAGACAGTGCCTCCAATACACAACTCCACCAGGCGCTCCAAAAGGATATCATGATTGATGGTATCGAAAGCCGCCGAGAGGTCCAAGAGAATTAACAGGGATGCACTCCTCCTATCTATCTCTCAGTGTAGGTTGTCTATCAGGGCAACCAAGGCAGTTTCTGTTGCAAAACCAGGCCTGAAGCCAGACTGAAAGATAATCTGTTTCTTCCAAGAAAGCTTGGAGTTGCAACGCCACTGTCCGCTTGAGTACCTTGCCCAAGAAAGTGACTGGGCGATAGTTATTCATATCACATGGGTCCAGGGAAGGCTTCTTAAGGAACAGTTTTATCACCACCTCTTTCAACGTGGAAGACCTAAAAGATGCATTAATAATCCCCTGGATCCAACCAGTCATCCCTTCTCGGCTCGATTTAATAAGCCATGAAGGGCAGCGGTCAAGCAAGCAGATGGTTAGTTGCACTCCTCCAAGCACCTGGTCCATATCCTTGGACTGCAAGAGCTGGAACTGATCCAAAGAAAAATGACTGGGCGGTACGCTCAGCACATTCCGTACCCCGCTTACATGACAGCCAGAGTCCAAATCAGATAGACAGATGATGACAATGGAAACAGACGTTTATCCCCTGAGCGCCGTAGGAGAGCTGTGGCTCAGAAGCAATTAATTAGGTGGTTACATTAGAAAGGAAGAATGGAGAGGTTACTGAATCATTTGGGCCACAAGGTCGATTACCTTCTTATTCGGAGTAGGAGTACCAGCTAGTTGGCTAACCATTTAACCAATAAGTGATTGCTTATTGGTTAACGGTCCAGGGTAATCACAACATTCCCTTCCCCTATCAAACCCTCCTCTCCCCCCCACATGCATTGCATTTTAAACTCAGACCAGCAGGCTGGCTTAGTTCCAGCCCACCGGTCTGAGTTTTCAATGAAAAGCAAGCAGGGTAGCCGCCCGCCACCCCCACAGTGCTGCCTCTGTATCAGAGGCAGCAGTATGGGGCAGCAAGTGGGAGCCAGTCTGTGCGGGGGAGCCCACCTGCTACCCCGTGCTACTGCCTCTATCAGGGGCATCAATGGCTATTAGCCAGGATGGGTAGGAATGATGCCCGTAGCCGCTTTGTCAGAGCTCTTTGGGTGACCAGAGAGGGATCCCCTTAATGATTACCTGTTCTATTCATTCCCTCCAGGCACCTGGTATTCACCACTGCCAGAAGACAGGATCCTGGGCTAGCTGGACCTTTGGTCTGACTCAGTATGGCTGTTCTTATGTTTGTTTCTCATCTTTTAACCAGGTACTGATCCAGGAGAGGGCTATCCTCCTCTAATCCCATTACTCCCTACTGTGCTTAAGAGCCTTTGGAGTGGCACCCTGTCAAAAGCTCTCTGAAAGTCCACATGCACTATATTACCTGGATAACTTCTGTACACATGTTTGTTGACTCCCTCAGAGAATTTGAATAGATTGGTGGGGCATGATATGCCTTTACAAAAGCTTAGTTGACTCTTTTCCAACATATTGTGCTCATTTACATAGCTAATCATTCTGTTTAACTACAGTTTCAACTAACATTCCTGGTTACTGAAGTTAGGCTGACTGGCCTGTAATTGCCAAGATTGCCTCTGGAGCCTTTTTTTTTTTTAAATCTGTGTTAGTTTAACTATCTTCCCATCATCTGGTACAGAAGCTGATTTAAGTGATAGGTTACATACCACAGTTAATATAGGTTGTAATTTCATACTTGAGTTCTTTCAGAACTCTTGAATGAATACCATCTGTTCTTTATGACTTATTACAGTTTAAATTATCAATTTGTTCCAAAATCTCCTATATTGTCACCTCAGTGCGGAACTGCTCCTCAGATTTGTCACCTAAAAATAATGGCTCCGGTGTGGGAATCTCCACCTCTGCAGTGAAGACCAATGTTTAAAAGACATCCTTTTACTTCTAACTGCCTCTTTTATTCTGCTCTTCAGCCATGGTGGCATTTTGTGATTTTTTTTTTTTTTTTAATTTCAATGGCACTATGAAAACTGACATCTGCTGATGGTCTAATCCTATGTTTTAAAATAGGTCAGAATGAGGATTTGGAGATATACCATTAACTGGCTCCCTGTCGCAGTGTGTTAACCAAATTCACACCCATGTTATGTTCCCTATGTTGCTACTTACTATGTATTTTCTTCGTAAAATGTGTTATGTTGCTTTATATCAAATGCACTGGAGTAAACCAAGTTACTGTAGATTACATTCCCTTTGCCTGGTAAACCAATAATTAATTTCAGATTTCCAACCACATTAAATTAGATCTACTGTAATTATACAGCTGCAGGGAAGTTATGGCAACTGCTTTTTAAATAGAAGATATGCTGTACATCTTATGGATGAAATAAAATATAATGCCATGTAATTCACACTTCCCAAACATGATAGTACTCCTATTCATCATTCTCCCAATTTCTACTTGCTGTGTTTTCATGTACTCTAGAAGAGGAGAGATCCAAAATAGAAAACTAGCCACCAAAGATATAAAGCTGGTGCCACAGTGACCGCAAATCATTTTCCATAAACCCTTCAAGCACACATAAGGAATGGAAGAAATCTCTCACCCTGTCAAGTTGACTCACGCTACTGGCTTAGATGTAAGGGGGCTGGAAAATGGTAATTGGGCATTTTTTCCAGGACAGATCACTGCTCAGCATAAAGAAAAACATCCCTCTCTCCACAGCTCAAGGTTTACATGCTCTTACTTTTTGCAGAAAGAAGAGTTCCCACAACACCTTAAAGAGACTAAGAGGGGGTAGGATAGAGGTCTATCAAATCAAGATAAAGGTCTATAAAATCATGACTGATGTGCAGAAAGTGAATAAGAAAAAGTTATTTATTTGTTCCCATAACATAAGAACTAGGGGTCACCAAATGAAATGAATAGGTAGCAGGTTTAAAATAAAAGGAAGTATTTCTTCACACAATGCACAATCTGTGGACCTCCTTGCCGGAGGATGTTCTGAAAGCCAGGACTTTAACAGGGATCAAAAAAAAGAGCCAGATAAATTCATAGAGGTTAGGTCCATCGATGGCTATGAGTTGGGATGGGTAGAAACGGTGTCCCTAGCCTCTTTTTCTCAGAAGCTGGGACTGGGCGACAGGGGTGGGATCACTTGATTCCCTGCTCTGTTCATTCCCTCTGGGGGCACCTAGCATTGGCCACTGTTGGAAGACAGAATACTGGGCTAGATGGACCTTTTGTCTGACCCAGTATGGCCATCCTTATGCTCTGGAAGATTTTCAAGGCATGAAAGGTGTTTCAGTAATTATCACAAAGAACAATATACCGTAAAATCGCGAGTATAATGCGCACTTTTCCCCCCAGTTTTTAAGGGATAAAGCCAGGGTGCGCATTATACATAGGAGGTCAGCTGCAAAGTTTTTAACTCATCCTCCCTGCCAGGCTCACGGACAAGGCGCGGCGCACGGGCAGCTGGGCAGGGGGCCCCCGCGGCAGGCGCGAGGTCAGCTGGGCAGGGGGCCCCCACGGCAGGCGCGAGGTCAGCTGGGCAGGGGGCCCCCACGGCAGGCGCGAGGTCAGCGCAGCTGGCCGGCAGCTGGGCAGGGGGCCCCCACGGCAGGCGCGAGCTCAGCCAGGCTCCCAGACAAGGTGAGGAGCCGGTGGGCGGGGCAGCTGGGGGCGGGGGGAGGCAAGGGGCCCCACGGCAGGCATGAGCTCAGCGTGGCGCGAGCTCAGCTGGGCAGGGGGCCAGGCTCCCGGACAAGGCGAGGCGCGCCCTGGCTCGCTGCCTGCCCAGTCTCGGCGCGGACAGCTGGGCCGGGGGGGGGGCAGCGGGAGGAGCTGCGCACACGTTTCCCAGGCGAGCCTGCAGGTGGGAGAGGCCCCTTCCTCCCTATATATACACACTGTAAAATCGCGAGTATAATGGGGTGCGCATTATAGATAAGAGTTCAGTTTATTCCGGGATTCTGACATTTAAAAGGTAGGTGCGCATTATGCATAGGTGCGCATTATACTCGAGATTTTACAGTATTTTAGGGTACTCTGTTATGAACCAAGATAAAGACACTAGCTTTGGTGTGCAGGTGAAGGTCTAGTTGGACAAAGGAGTTCAGCGAAGAGTTCAGCATGACTGAATGAAAAGTTATATTGAAAGCCTTAAATATGGGTCTTGTATTTTATATTTTATCATGGGGGGGGGTTCTCAAAAGTGTGTGCAAACTTTTGACTGTCATCTTTGTAACCCCACAGTTTCCCCTTCATTGGTTCTTGTTTTTTCTCCCATTTTGTGCTCCTAGAAATCAGGATTGAAAAAAAGTCAACTCAATTGCCAATTCCCCTTCCCCGCCCCATTTTCCACTTTCTAAATTTCTGTCACTCATGTTTAATATGAACATAACAAGTAACAATTAGGCTCTAAATAACCCTGTGTGAGCAAAAATATGTCTATTATATAAAATGGTAAAGGGAAGGAATGAGGACACCAACATTCTTGTTATGCCTATTAGACAATAATGAGAAAGTTAAGAAATTTCCTAGAAGGGAAAAGGAGTGTCTGGAGCCCTGATGATAGACTCAAGTGGCCTGGCTAGCGGGTGGAATCAATTGTAATTTGATGTACAAGGAAATGTTATTTAGGTAGGCTTTGGTTTGCTAGAAATTTAGAATCTTCTGGAAGACAGGCATAACGTCTAATAATGCAGCTCTACCTAACGTTGGCTAGGTTGCCTTACCTTTCAGGACTGAATTCATGAGATGCTTCTATTCCCTTGAATTTCCTTCTAACTGCAGTCATGATAAAATCTGTTGGTCCCTATTGCCAATGGCCAAACAGTACTTAGGGATCAGTTCTAGATGAGCAAATGGCCTCTGTCCAGCTCTGAATGAAAGGGCTGGAATCTAAAGAGATCTTCCATACAGTAAGACTCTACTCTGCAGTAGCAGGAGTTAAAAAGAAACCATCCTTCTGACCCCTCGCAGAAACCCTAAAAAGAGACATCAGGAGGGAGCAGGTGGATAATAAGCTGAACATGAGCTCCCAGTGCGACACTGTGGCCAAAAGAGCTAATGTGATCCTGGGATGCATCAACAGGGGGATCTCAAGCAGGAATAGAAAGGTTATTTTACCGACATATTTGGCATTAATGTGATTGCTGCTGGAATACTACACCCAGTTCTGGTGACCACAATTCAAGAAGGATGTGATAAACTGGAGAGGGCTCAGAAGAGCCACAAGAATGATTACAGATTAGAAAACATGCCTTGTAGTTACAGCGCTCAGCTCCACTTAGTACTCCAGACAGGATTCTGCAGATCCGTAGTGGCACAGAATTCATATGGTTTACCTATTTCTGTGGCCCCCATGCAAAAAAATGCCAAAAATCTAGGGGGTGAACACATGCCTTTTCCACGGCAAACTAAGCAATGTGTCTGTTCCTACAGGCCAGTGGGCATGTGAGTGTCTGAATGGGAAAGGCTGATCACCATCACTGGGCTGGGCATATGTTCCAACAAGCAAGAGAGACTGTCCCTCTCCAACAAGGGAGAGACTGTCCCTCCTGCTTGATACAACCCTTGGCCTGGGTAGAGCTTTTTATTATGCATGAAACAGGCTCAGTCCCAAAGGCAGAAATGTAGCAGCCTGCTTGTTAGTTAATTGATCTCATTCTCTGAGGCAGAAATGTAGCAGAGTAACATTGTTAATATCCCTATTGTTAGTTAACTCTTCCCATTCTCAGTCAATTCCCTCAGGCATATAAAACCTGTAAAAATTTTAAGGCCCCTGTGTTATAAATTATAGTAAGGGAATCAGCTAGGAAGATCTATGTGCTCTCTCACTTTTGTTCTGTGCTGAAGTGGCACAATGGGATTACATTATAGCTCAGGATTTATTTTACTTACCTGTTACAAAAATACATTGGGGCAAATAAAACATTTACCAAGCAGTCAATAAAATGTAAGGTCCAAGACAATAATTAACAAAACTCTACGAATTTCATGTGTGCAAATCTGAACTTAAAATGACATTCTACTCCCCTCTCCCCCCGTGTGGTGTTCTGTAATGTAATTTAAATTGAATTCAGGGTACGACTTACCAAAAGGTTTGTAACTGAACATTCATAGGTTTAGGAAATGCTGTATAGGTTTTAGGCAACAAGGAGTCTAGATGCACTTTAAAGACTAACAAATGTATTAGGCTATTAGGGCATAAGCTTTCATTAGCTACAACTCACTTCCTCGGATACTGAATAGATATTGTGACTTTTCTGTATTGTAATTTAAATAAATTACCCAAAAAATTGATACTGGTGTGATTATATTATCTTGATAAATAAAATATTCAGAATTTTCAACTTTTTTGGTGCAGAATTTTTACTTTTTTTGGCACAGAATCTCCCCAGGAGTATCTCAGCATAACAAGGCTATGGAGGTAACTTGATTACAGCCCATGAGTATCTACATGAGGGACAAATATTTTGTAATCCTTGTTGATTTTGCTGAAATAGACAGACATGGCTACCCTCTGAAATTTTTTCTGAAGAGGAGCATCTTGAGGGCCTGATCATATCCCTCCCCAAAGGGAAAATATTATACATTTTCCAATGTTTGTTTCCTCCTCATCATGTTATGGAAAAGCTGACCAATCATCAAATCCAGCTATTGTTGCTCACCCTTTTATTTTTACCTGTTGAAGAGTTCAAACATCATGAGCACCCAGGCACATCAAGATAAATTTCCAGGGGGAAAACACAACAGGAGTAATACATCAGTTTGTTGTTCATACATCAGTTTGGTCAGCTGGCCATTTTTGCCATCATTCAGACTGGTCTCTAAATGCCATGATAAGTTCATTTATTTCATCACAACATGCTGTGACCATTCAATGACTCCCACCTCAGATTACTTGAACATTAATGTTTAGAGACTATTTTGCCTCAAAACCCACATCTCCCGCAATATTAGTTTTGTCTGTTTTAAAACATCTACAGTGTAAGGGGAGAAGTAGGAGAGGTTATGCTCATTCTCGGATTACTCTACCTTAATGGAAAATGTTCCGAGATGGCATTCTTTTCTCCCTTCCCCAGTTCTTCTAGTAGGGGATCCTTAACCATTTTCTTTATAAGGTCCTCCCCAAACTCCATGGCCCTACAACTGTTTTTCTACATATAAAAGCCAGGACCGGCATTAAGGGGGTAGCAAACAGGGAAACTGTCTGGGACACCACGCCAGGGGGGCTTCCTGAAACTAAGATACACAGGCTTCAACTTCATGTGGCCGGGCTCTAGGCTTCAGCTCAATATGGAAGTACTTTGGCTTTCTGCCCTGGGCCCCAGCAAGGCCCTGCTTGGCGGACCCTTTAAAAAGCTGCTTGTGGCCCCTCATGGGACCCAGGGACGTGAACGACTAGTGATAAGCAAAGGCTTATCAGATAGTCAACACACAAGTTGACTAGTTGCTTCCCCCCTCCCCATGCTGCCTCTATTAGGAAGAGGCAGCGGGGGGGGAGGGGGGGGAGGGGAGGAAGGGTGCTTCAAAGCGGCTCCATGTGGCACTGCCGCTTGGAAACGCCGCATGCAGCCCAGGGCCAGCTGGGAGTCCTCAGCTGATCCCAGGCTTCATGCGGCACTGCCACTTTGAAAGCTATGGGGAGCACGAGGCCAGCAGGGGACTGCTTGAGTTCCCCTCTGGCCCCAACCTCCCAGCAGCGCTTTCACCTTTGAAGTGTAGCAACAGCCCTAGGGCTGTTGCTGCACTTCAAAGGCAGAGGTGCCCGCATCGACTATTCGATTAGCCAATTAATTTAAATTTAACATCTCTAATGGCACCCCAGACTCCTGGTCGAGAACCACTGTTCCAGTAGATCTATAAAAAAAGACCTTTTTTAGCATGAGCTGGAGGAAACCGATACTCCAGTTTCTACAATTGTTAGTCAAGAAACTATATTAGAAGCCTGAATTTTATATAGATTATGCATTTACACTGGAGGAGGAGGAGAACAGCAGAACACAGTAGCAACCTTTCTTAAAATTCCGTTTGTAATTCAGAGTTGAGACTTGTGTTCATTTTGTATTTTGCTGCTAGATGTAATTAATATTTGTTGTCTTTGAAAGTACACACTGCACCTGTTGGGCAACACAATGAAAGAACGTATGTATTATATAAATATTTTAAACAAAAAACAGCAAAGACTCTCTGGGGAGAGAATCAATTAGAGGTTAATCGCCTTGTGTGGGTAAATAGCTGCCTAGGTTCACCAAGAGGACTGTAGTGAGTATAAAGGAGAAAAAGTTTAATTATTTACTGTACATTCCAAAGAAAAGCTAGATCCTAAGGTCATCTATTGTGAAGCGTGAAAATAAAACATTAGCTTACAGTTTTACTACATACTTGCCAGCACTTATAAATAAGAGTTGTAACGTATGTGCTGGGGGGGAAGGAGAATGAGAAATGCATCTTTAAATACACAGGACTAAGAATGAATTTTAGGCAAGCTAGAGCAATAAAAGGATACGCATTTTTGTTTAAAGAAAATGTCTTTTCTAAATAGGTATACTTGGCATTTATGTGGCCTAGCAAGAGATTAAGAGCATAATCAGCCTCCTTGCTGAGCCTCAAAATGAAATGTTACCAGGAAGATGTCAGCAGCTTTGGAACAAATCATTAAAGTGGAATGTTTCACAAGCTGGAATTATAGCCAAGGTCTTTTCTGCAGGAGCGAAATTTAGTGTGCAAAGGGTTAGCACCTCTCCATCCACATCTAAAAATGCTGCCCACAGCAAACAGGCAAACACACAATCATTACTTTAAGCTCACTAGCTGCCACATATGCAGCTCTTTACCATGCCAACCTCCACTGTTGTCATGCTAACATGGGCGAAGCCTGCAGGAATAATAGCCCCAGTGTGCCAACAGCGCACTTGCAAACCATCTCACCATGAGCATAGGAATCAGAAACTGACCTGCAATTATTACTTTTAGTATATTCCATGGGTTGAGCTAGGTATAGTTACCTGTAGCATTGCTTCATTTTTATTGCAATGGCCACTGCATCTCTATGGACAACCCTACACAGATAGGGGGAGATGACACGGCAGGAAAACAGGACACAGAATAGGGGAAATAGCTTTTCTTGGATCTGAACTTTGTCAGTCATTTCAGTCCTGAGCATGCAAAGGGACATCAATTACAGGATACAATCATGAATGCGATGTGTAGTACAGCATTATTATGGACGTAGGTGAGGGAAATGCATCCACAGCACCACCACTGCAATCTCCCCCAGGTCCAGTGACCCATGGTTCAACCTTCTAATGTACACAGAGTAGCCCAAGAAACAAGGTTCAAGAAACTTGTGAGTTGGAGAGTCCTCAGTTTTTGAGGTCTCACACACTGGGCTATTAAAGGGGACCGATTTTCAGAAACAAGAAAGTACTCGCCTTGTGAGAAATAATGGGTCTCAAACTGGGCACCCCAAAATTAAGGCACATACATAAATAGTCATTTTCAAATTTTTGGCCAACCATCATTTTCAATAGGCTACTGGGTCCTCCAAACATTTTGAGCATTTCTGATTTTTAATGTTTAGGGCAGCAGCTTTCAAACTTTCTGAGCTACACCCTCCTTTGAGTTACAATTTACGGCCGTGCCTCCCCAAGCAGATAAGCTGGGTGGCCTGCTGCAGTGAGTCAGCAGGTAGAGGTGGCACACCCACTCCAAGCCCTACTGCACTGGGGCTGATACTCAAGCCTTGTGACATCACTGCTCACCCCTCAAAATGTTCCTCCACACTCTCCTAGGGGACCCCCCCGCTACAGTGTGAAAACCTCTGGTTTGGCGCTGGGAGTTCCAAAGGCACTTAAAAAAGAAAGGGTAATTTATTTCTGAAGAAAAGTGCAATGCAACATACTGGGAACTAAATTAATGTTCTTTTGGCCACAAAATGCCTTTTGTAGCAAAAGCATTTTTGCAGAATTGTTATCTTCAGCAGACAGTGTCTTATTTATAGCCCTTAAGGACAAGGGTAACAAAACCAATCCATAGTTACAAGGATGACAAAAAATATGCAGCTCAGTAATATAACTAGTTTAGAGTAAAACTGATACACAAGTGTATATCATTATACCATGTGTATAGTACTGTAGATACGTTTTCCCTCCAGTGAATAGAAGAGATTAACTATATTGTTAGTGCACCATTTTTGACTCTCATTCCAACACCACAAGCAAAGTATTAAGGTGGCTAAATTTACAGGTTTCTTAATCCCTGCTTATACCTTTATTTTTTTCACATGGTATTTTGTGCTCTTCAGAGTGAAAATCTTTTCAAATGGCCTTGATTAAAGAAATGAAAGCTGCATTATGCCAGCCAAGAAAATCCAACAAGCTGAACATTTTAAAGCATTTCAAATATGAAAGATTTGAAACAAAATTCTTTCTACACACCTGCTACCCTGGTCGCTAAGACACTGTTTGCATGACAGAAATTTGCCATGCCTGTCAACATTTGTATTCCATGGCACACATTTAAAACTCCCACCCCCCCCAGGACATATCGCAAAGCAATGCAGTCTTCCAGCAGATCCAGTCCTACTCCCCACAGCTACACACAAAATCTCTTCAGACATTTATCGATCGTGGTAACATAGCCTATGTTTTTTAGAGATTCACATCAAGTGAGTCTCATCTGAGTGCCAACTTGGATGGAAGTCACTACTATCAACAATGAGCTCTCAAAGACAGGGCTACCAGCTTTGCTCTTTGACTATGGATGTTAAGTAGCGATTCATTTACTAATCCAGTAGTCGATGGAATTTCAATCAACTATTCGACTAGTCGATAAGCACTTCCATGTTCCGCCTTTGAAATGTATAAGAGCCCTAGCGGGGGCTCTTGTGCATTTCAGAGTTGCAATGCCACATGGAGCCCTGGGCCACCGGGAAGTCACCTGCATGGAGCCCTGAGTCAGTGGGATTTCCCACTGGCCCTGAGCTCCATGTGGTGTTCCAACATTAAAATGCACAGGAGCCCCAGCAGGAGCTCTTGTGCTTTTCAAAGGGAAGCACCTGCATGGAGTCTGGGGTCAGCTGGGGAGTCCACAGCTGATCCCGGGCTCTAAGCGGTGCTGCTGCTTTGAAATGTCACACAGATCCCGGGGTCCACTGGGATGTTCCCTGCTGACCCTGGGCTCCACCCAGCATTTCGAAGTGGCAGCGCTGTACTGAGCCCAGGGTCAGCTGGGGACTCCAGCTGACCCCAGGCTCTGTGCAGCACTGTCTCTTTTAAGTACCCTTCCTTTCCCCCCCTTTGCTGACTCTATCTGATAGAGGCAGCAAAGGGGGAGGGGAGCAATTAGTCGACTATCCGATAAGCATTTGCTCAACCTTTTTTTTTTTTTTTTTTTTTAAATAAAGTACCCTTTTTTTAAAAAAAAAAAAATTATAAGTATCCCCAGTACCTACAGTTTTCAAACACACCATTTTTTTTCCTACCATTGCAACACATTTGTTTAAACAACTTAATCGCAGCTGGGCAGGCAATGAAATTTTTGGGTGTAAAAAGTACAACAACAATAAAGCTTTATTATTATTTTATTATAATAAAACTTAAAACAAAAACTCAGTTCTCTCCAAATTTCAGTTGTGCTGACATACCCCCAGATGGCTCTCGAGTACCCCTGAGGGTACTCATACCACTGGTTGAGAAACACTGGATTAGTCCTTTATATCCCTACTTCTGACAGGGGCCTTAGCCAGCAAAGCGCCTATAGTTGTTGACTGCATGGCATGCTCTCTTTGGTTTGGAACAACCACCAGTGGTTTGTTTCACTGCCTGTAAGTCCCAGTTGGACCAGTCCTCAAAACGGGACTTTCTGATAGATAAGCAGCAGCACATATCAGCTCATGTGGAGCCATCTGCTCTCTCTCCCCGCCCCTCGCACTACTACTGCTGCCTCTCTGTCAGAGGCAGCAGTGGGGAAGAGGCAGGCAGGAGCCGATACACAGGGGGAGCCAGCTTTTAAGTGTGTCCTTGGAGCTGCCTGCCCCCCCTTGCTGCCTCCTACAGAGGCAGTGGGGCGGGGGAGAGGAGGCAGAACCTGGTGCGGCCTCTGTCTGTGGGAGCTCGGGTCCATCCATCCGTCCATGTGCACAGGCAGCAGCACAGGGTGGCAGGCAGCAGCCAGAAGCCAGTTTTTAATAGGGAAAACAAAAACACGTGTGTTTTTTTTAAGGGACACCGAAAAATATAAGAGACGTTAGAAGAAATTAATTGATTTTTCTCTACAAAATGAAAATTTTAAAACTATTTTCTCATAAATTTTAAGACTCTCTAGGAACATATATAATTAAATGAATGCTTGCACTAATATATTAGATTGTTATATTCCAGAGGAGCAAGGTATTCCTCAATCTGTATAATCTATTTTTATCTGAAAAAAGTGTGTTCACAGCTTACATGTAGGAGAATGAAGCAGCCAAAGCACCTTTGTGCAACTGCATGGAATTCAGAGAAACTCTTTTTTTGTGTGGAACAGGGATCTCTGTTCATGATAAAAGTGCATAATAAATGAATCAGCTTCCAAAAGGTCAAGTAAATATCACCATAGCCACATGACACATTTACACATGTCAATATTTCTGTAACATATCAGGAAGGAAGATAAGGAAGGGACTGAATAGAAGCAATTTTTCAACTAGAAATTGCAAGCCAGTTAGTGGTTCTCAAACATTTCACATTGTGAACACTACACACATTAGAGAGTGATCAAAATATCCTATTTCAGCCTTTCTAATTTCAGCCTTTCCCCTGGGGAAACCATGCAGTTTTGTTACCTTTAAAGAGTAACAATATATTAGACCTGTGTTAAGGAGACAAAATTTAAATCAGCTCATTTAAAATCAATGAGTGCAACTGAATATTTATGACTCTGGCTTAGAATTTCACACCTGGCAAGTACAACTTCACATTTATTAATGTCCCTCAGACTCTTTAGGGGCACAGATGTGTTTGTACAGCACCTAACAATGAGACTGTAATCCCTTTGGGCCACCATATACTACTGCAATATAAAATCATTCCCTAAAGTCAATGTTCCCTCTAATCTTTTCCATCCATGTGCAGAATATTTTTATGTGCACTGAGGCATATATGAATGTGCACCACCAATACAAAAAAAAAAAAACTAGCTGTGACTACTCTGCTAAGCAGCTAAGCACCATTTCAGTCTCTCCTGAGCGGATGCACAAGCACACAGTTTACAGGGAACGCTGTCCACAGTTCCTACTAGGGATGTCAACGTGTAGTCCACTACATGATTAACCAATAAACCTGGGCTTATTGGTTAATCTTATAGACTACACATACTCTCCACCTTGCTGCCTCTGTATTAGAGGTAGCAAGGTGGGTGGGGGGGAGTGGAAGCCGGTGCCCATGAGCACCAGATCTGACTGCCCCTTCCCCGCCTCTGCGCTGCTGCCTCTGACAGAGAGAGAGGCATCAGCACGGGAGGGGGCGGGGGGTTGTTGTTCACAGGCTGGAGCCGATAGGCAGAGGAGTCTGTTTTTGGGTCTCCGCATGTGCTGGCTCTGCGGGCCTGCCATCCCCCCCACTTGCTGCCTCCTACAGAGGAAGCAGGCAAGAGCCAGTGCTGGGGGAAGCCAGCTTAAAAGCCTCTATCAGAGGCAGCAGCATGGGGGGAGAGGCTGCCACAAAGCAGCCTCTGTCTGTGTCAAGCCTGGGCTAACCAAAGACAGAGACTGATCCCCAACAACAGGCTGTCTCCCATCCTCTCCCCCTCACTCCCAGCAGCATCCTCTGTCAGACAACAGACAGGGGCTGCTGCCATCCTGCGCTGCTGCCTCTGATACAGAGGCAGCAGTGCGGAATAGTAGGGGGCTTCCCAGGAGTGGGACCAGGAATGCACTGGCTGACAGCCCTACCCCTGGGGATTATCAAATGGTTGTGTAACCGATAAGATTTCATGCAGTTACACGACTAGTCAGTTACATGATTGCTAAAATCCCTAGTCCCTACTCCTCTCATATGCCAAAGTCAGTTATTTATGGTACAGTGCCACCATCTCATATTTTAACATCTTCTGCAATTTTGTCTACAGTTGAAATCAAAGCAAAGAAACTCCTGATTATCAAACAAATGAAATGGACATAGAATATACAGAGAGGACTGAGGTGTTTTGTTTTATTGTGTTTTACTAGTCAGAAAACCCCCACAAAAACTCTAACAGAAACTAGCCAACAGGAAGTTTCATTGCTTGAACACTTCGATATTTCAGCAGTGTGACAGAAGCAGCTCCCAATGTTAAAAATCACCTCTGGCACTTGAACCATTTTGAGAACATTAGAGCAGTTAGCGCTCTTCGTTAAAGGGAAACTTTATAGGATCTAAAGTTTAATCAATCCTTCTGTATATCTCTTCTTCACAGATGACTTTTTAAGGCTCTCTCTCATTGTTTATGGGTATTTTTCCAAGGAAGCCACAGTGCTCTAAGAATACTAGAAGCAATTCCACTTTGATAAATAGTTATATAAAATAGCACTTCAACATCCAGATCAGCTCCCTGTTGATACTCAAGAGTACAGATGCTGATTTTAATGACACAAATAAGACTATACTACTTATTTACTTGTTAGCAGTGCAGTGCCAACACAGCTACAAAGAAACGGTGTGAATTCCATTCTCTCTTTCCTAACAGAACTGTTTTCTCATTTCCATTTATTTGTACATCAATTACCACTGTGCAACCCAATGCAAAGTAAAGGGATGTAACGGTGCCACAAGAGCACAATTAGGTCTGCAGAAGCTTTGCAATTTGCAACGGTGCCCAAAACAAAGAAGAGCCCAGCTTGACTTTCAGATTCCTAGGCTGAGTTTACAGTTACAAGTAAACAAACTGAGCATACTTGATCTGGAACATGGAAGACACAAACATGGAAACTCACAATGCTTCTTCCACACAATTATGTTTCAAAGTTGTTCCAAAGTTTAGGGCTGTAATTTTTTATTCCTGAAAAGAGTAAACTCAAGCAAGCAGTTCTAAGGGAAAACCTTACAGTAACAAACCAACAAGCGTTGAGTTGGAAGAAAAGATCTGGTAATCACTTTTCTGTGCCAAAATTTTGAGATGGTCTAAGCTCTAAAAATACAGTGACACCATCCTAATTCAAAGAGTGGGCTTGCCAAAGTATGAGCACATGTAATAGTCTCCAAATGTAGGGACTGGAGGTATTTAAAGTACCAGCTAGCTAATAATCTGAAAAGGAATTGACAGTAAAAAGCTCGTGGTATTATATATGACATCTGCTAGTGTTTTTTAGTAACATACATAAGAAATATTAGAAGGGTTAGGTGAGCTTGAAAATGAGGAATTAATATTTGGCAGTGTATTATGGCCCTTAACACTAGGAATAAATTATTGGTTTTGATGTGCAGGCTTTGGAAACTGGGGGAAGAATAACCAGGAAAGTTCAAAGAAAGCAAACAAAAATGGCCAGAATCTACTGAAGAATTGAACACAGGGAAATATGAAACCAAACTTCCAGAACTAGAGGCTTGATAACATTTCATTTTCCTGGGTTCAGAAACCAAAACCAAAAGAGCATCACCATTTTCAATGGATTTGGTGCACATGAAATGTTCTCACATGATAGCCCTTCTATTTATTCACAGAACAGGAAGTGCATCCCCACATTTCTTTCCTATTGCACCCAAATCTTCCTTGCCACGTTGGGGTAAGAGCATGAGTTGTTATCCCAGATCAGTTTTCCATTCCCTCAAGGAGTATTCCAGCAATAAAAGTGTGTCAAGAGCTGAGATTTCTAACAAAACTGCAAATTTTTCCTTTAAATGCAGACTGTCTTTTAGATCATATGGTTGTTTTAAAAAGCATCATTCTTATTTTCCTTCACAGTTCACTTTTAAGAATTCACTCCCCATGTCTATAAATACTTCATCTCTTTTCCAAAAACTACTAGAAAGAGTGCTAAACTAGCATTAAGAGTGGCGTGCCCTTGTGAGAGAACAAATCTACTTCATGTTATGCCACCGAATAGCCAGCCAAAAATTAACAATATGGACACGAGAAATACGAAGCTCTATGCTGTTACCAATCTCCAGAGCTAACCATTCTCTTTGTAGTCCAGCTTTTTAAGGAGTGGTTGACTTCAAATAAATGTGTTCCATGCCTATGTGAGGGCAGTGTTTGAACATGAGAGTAGGCTAGGAAAAAAAACAAACCAACGAACTCATGTCTTTCTAGATTACAAACATTTGGTGGCACAGCTATGCTGACAGAGGTTCATAATGAAGAGGCAGTGTATGCTGACAGAGAGAGTTTCTCCCTGATCATTAGTTAAGGCAAAAGAAGCATTCTTCTGTCAGCACAGTTGCATCTACACCAGGGTTTTTGCAGGTATGATTTTTTTCCACACTTCCCGCAGATATAGTTATGCTGGCAACCTTAGTATTCTATACTAAGCCTCAGTTTCAGTTTTGTCACATTTTAATTTTTCAATCAATATTTTAAAATGATGCTTTGTTGATGACTTATAAACACTATGTTCAATTGCTGATCTGTCAAGTTTGTGACTTTGTACAGATTTTGGGATCTGAACCTCTTGGTTAAGTGCTTACACTGGATTAAGTGTTAGTCTATATCACCTCACAGAAAATGCCCAAGTCCCAAATACAGTAAATCAGCATAGCTATACTGAATGCAATTAACTTTATGTTTTTATGGGCATGAAAGCTGACTTGTGCCAATTCTGGTCCTTGTCCACGATAATGTGGTGGGGGTGAGGGGAATGGGGCAGGTATCAAAGATGAGGAATGGATGAAAACTCTCAAAGGCCAACTTACAAAAAAACCCCATACACATAAGTTTTGTAAAAGGTAGGCAAATCTTTGAAGCTGCTCAGAGGTTTGAAACATGAGAATAAGCCCGGGGAACGGTATTAACAGGTAGGGGATATTGTAACAGACACATGAATAATTGCACTAATATGTGATCAATTAGATTTTCAGATGCCTCTCCATTTTATCACATGCAGATCATTTACACATATGAACAAATTTTTTGTCTATGTCCACACATGTATTTATTATATAGGCGTACATATATACAGTTCTTATTTGGTCAGACTACAATTAGCATTTGATCAAAATAAGTAATGTTCACTGAATTACACGACAGGAAGGAAATGCAGTATCATTCATTGTACAGTGGGAAATGCAAGAGAACAGCTATCATCAGTATTTGCAAATATTTATAAACAAAACACCATAAAAATTCACACCACAAGTGTTGGATGTGGCTCTACGTACTTTATCTGCACCTCCCAGATTAAAGCACAGTGGTGGAAGCGTTTTAATGCTACAATGTGGTTGTGCACGGGCACTGGACAAAGCTCTACCAGAAATAAAACAACAAAACAAAACAAAACAAAACCCACTTGGTTTGACAAGGGGCATAGTTCCCACCTGCCGTACACACTGGCGCTTTACAGCACTGAAATGTGCTGTGCTTCGGGGTAGGGTGATTTTTCACACCCCTGAATGAGAAAGCACAGTAACTTGCCAGTGTGGACAAGCCCTTAGACTTCCTTGACATTAGCTGTTACTTTCCATCATCTTTCTGAACCATCTTCACCTGCCTTAATTCAACCCTCCTGGGTTCTGAACAATTATATTTAGTGCATCCTTGACCACAGGAGGTACTTGCTTATTTCACTGCCTCTTTCACAGATAAAACCTTCCTAGGCCTCAGTTCATGTGCTCTCAGCCTGAAGGCATGTGTCAAATCGGTTATGAGAAAACATCCCTCAGAATCCCTTGGGAGGGCGCTAGTGGTAGCATATTGTTGATATCCATTAATGTGCAAAGTAACACTAAGAACATTTTGCCAATTTTCCCGGCATAAGTGAAACAGGAAGCACTAAACTTTCTGTTTCTGTGTCAGCAAACATTTTTATTGAACTTCTCTTTACCATTCCCCTTCTTAGTTTTGTCTGAGGATTTTAACTTCTGGAAGAATGGTACATCACCAGTTGCTATTCCAATCTACCTCAAGTACTTTTTGCTTCTATATCATTTATTCTTGTTTGTCTATCTTATTTAATTAGACAGTAAATTCTTTCAGGTGGAGGCCATCTTTTATTGTGTTTGTACAGCATCAGAACAGGGGAGCCCTGATCTTGCTTGGGAGATTTGCTGCTAGCATGTAAATACATGTCACACTGAGCATCACTGTAGTCACGCCACAAACTATTCTAATAATCTGACATAATATGCCTTGTGAGGGATCAACTGAAAATAACTCATTGGTTATTGATATTTCTGTGTGACAGATGCATGTAATGGGTACATAGAGTCTTACCGTGTATTTTAGAAATATGCATCTGTCTTTTTGTCTGTCCATCCGTGAGTTGGTCTGTTCAAGAACTCCTCCTAAATGGTAAGAACCAGGACCTTCAAATTTGATATGCAGCTTCCTCTTACAGTATTTAAAGAAAAGTCAGGGTTTGGTTGTGCCAGGACAATGCTATGTGCATGGAATGCAGTTGTTTAGCATTAAACAGAAAGGGAAGGGGTGAGAAAGCGGTACTCACAAATGGCCACGGTGGAGGGAACAAATGCCCAGCCCCAGGGAGCAGCCTCTGGCTGGGAGCATTGCACCTGCCACCCCAGGGAGCAGGCTGCTGAATGCGTTTAGCGGCTTCTCCCTGAAGTGAGCGGGGGCTGAGCCACCCCACTTTCTGCCCTAAGTCTTCACCTCTCCCCTGAACCCCCACACTTCCCAACCCCTGCCCTGAACCCACATCCCCTGCTCTGACTCCTGCACCTACCACCCCCTGCCCTGAGCACCCTCCTTATCCCCCAAGCCTGACTCCAGGATCCCCCACAGCCTCAGCCTCTGGCCCTGAGCCCACCACATCCCGAAGCCCCCGCTCTGACTCCTGTATCCCCTACACTCCCAGCTCCCTGCCCTGAAGGATCTGAGCAATGCCAAGTAAGTCATCTAGTTACAAATAAATGCCGGAATTACTATGGACGTGTGTAGAAACCAGGTATGTGGGTGGAGCTATTAAATAAGTCTTTCCTAGGAGAAAGCAATGTGGTTACCTCAATTTATATAAAAGCAGTAAACAGGATCACCAAGACAGCAAGGGGAGGAGATGGCAAGAAACACAATTTGCATTACAGCAAACTCAAGTGGATGAATAAAGAGAATGGAACTTCTTCCCCGTACCAGACTATATTGCCTTCTCCACCTTTTGAATAAACTTTACATTGAGAACTCCCTTTTGAAGGTTTACTGATGTATAAAGACTAATGGACTGGACCTCAAGTGATAAGGAACTGAATTAGTAATAGCCTATACAATCAGCTGTGTTACAAAAGTTTAGAGAGTCAGGTCTAATCTGAAAGCTACCGCCACACTGGTGATTAATGCCATTGTGAAATATATATAAGCATTTTATGAGGAAATATAGATATTTGTTGATATTATGATTTGAAGTCTATGACCAAACAGGGAGCAACAGGTTCCCTTCCACACGAGAAAAGGCAGCTATTTACTGACCTCCTATGCCATTGGTTTTTAGGCTGTGGCCCATGGACACTGGGAGTCTGCCAACTATGTCTTAAGATTTCCAAAGGGGTCCACTCTGCCATTTGAAATGTGTTAAAGGTCCACAAATAGAAAAAAAAAGTTGAAATCCACTGCCCTATGTAAACTAAGCATGGTGGAATCAATGGAAGCCTCATTTACATACAGTGGATAGGAAGCCACAGGAAACGAAGAACAGCATGTGGTCATCCTGCCTCTTGGAACAGAGTCCTTGAACTATGGAAGATTTAAGCAAGAACAGAAATCATCTATCGCATCCATCACTAGAGAGACAAGGGACCAGAGCTCTTGCATGCTGAGAAAGATGGACCCCTCTATCAAGTGGAGACTGAAGTCACTGGAAACTGAACACAGATGAGAAACTTAGCTAGGCAAATACTCTACCTTGCTAGATTAAGTTTCAGACTTTTGGATGCACGTTTTCACTTATTTCTTGTAACCATTTCTAACCATATCTCGTATGCTTGAGCTCACTTCAAAGCATATCTTCCTTTGCTAAAACTTGTTTTACTAGTAATAAAAACCCACAGTGCTACGTTTAAAGTGATTGTTAACTCCAGTTAATGTGGCAAGTTGGTGTGTTTTGTCTCTTTAGAGGAACAAATGAACCTTATTATTTCCCTGAATTGTCCAGGAAAGGGCTGGAGTTTACATTTCACATCATTTTGGGAGAATTTGGGACAATGAGTGGTTGTAATCAAGGATGATGGAAGCCAGACTACAGCTGTAGACAGGCTGCTAAGATCAGAGCTGCTGAACCAAGGGTGTCTAAGTCCACAGACGCTCAAGATGCTACCCGCCTGCTTTTAGGCTGGCTGGCAGCATCCTGGGTTTGTAACTACAGAAGCAGAGCACTGTGAGACATCTAGGGTTGCACGACAAGTGCTAGCACAACCCCTCACTGGTCTGAATTGCACTCACCCCCAACCTGAGAAAACTTTGTATCAAAACATAGCAACAATGTAGACAATGCAAACTCCTACCTTTAAGCCCAATGCACAACTTTGCCACTATGCAGAAATAGTGAAGGACGCCTTCACTTTATTCCAAGGTAATCCTTGGCTCACACAAGATCCCAGCCATCTACCACAAGCAGCTCCCTAGCCTATGACCATCCTCAGCCTTTTTTCTTTCTAATCAGCCCTTCCTACCCCTTGAACATATTTCTAAGAGATGACATGGGTAAAGGTGGTAAATTTGAGAAAATATGCAACTAAAACCAACAGCAGAGTTAAAGGTTGTCTGTCACCTTTATTTCACATTTTCAGATCTAGCTATGATTAGTATCTTGGGCTATGTCTACATTGGCATGATTTTGCACAAGAACTCTTTTGTGGAAGAGTTCTTGTGCAAAAACTCTTCCAGAAGAGAGTGTCTACACTGGCATGTGACTTTGTGCAAGAGATGTGCTTTTGCGCAAGAGCATCCGTGCCAGTGTAGATGCTCTCTTGCGCAAGAAAGCTCTAATGGCCATTTTAAACCATAGGGCTTTCTTGCACAAGAAATTCATGTTGCCTGTCTACACTGGCCTCTTGCGCAAGAACAGTTGCGCAAGAGGACTTATTCCTGAGCGGGAGTATCATAGTTCTTGCACAAGAAGCACTGATTTCATACATTAGAATGTCAGTGTTCTTGGCAAGAACCCGCGGCCAGTGTAGACAGGCTGCAAGTTTTGGAGCAAAAGTGGTTGCTTTTGCGCAAGATCGCGCCAATGTAGATACAGCCTTAGACTTCAGATGTGGCTCCACCTTAGTAAATGACTGACAATATAGCCTTTTGGGTTGCCATCTTCTGTATCTCAAAGATTTTCATGACTGATGTGATAAGTTTACAATTAGAAAGATGTTATTTTCCCTACTTGATTGCCAGCTCTGCACACGTAACACGGTCTCAGACTGAAGCTGGGTTGTAATATTCCACTTTGGTGTGGTAAAGGAGCAATGCTGAGAAAAGAAGTGAGGATTTCAGCCACCAAGTGGGGTCTTGATAGAGCAAAGCTATTGCTTAATTTGTACCAGAAGAGTTGCTGGGGCTCAGGCATTTTTTTTTCCACTTTCATATGTGATGCAGGAAGCCTAGAGATGCTGGGGCTATGAGCTGTCAAGCGAGAAATGTCGGGGCTCAGCCCTGGCACAAATTAAGCACCAAGCAAAACTCCATTAATGGTTCATTGCACAGGATTCACTGCACTGCAACTTGACTGACTGCTTATAAACCACTGGCCTATTGCCTAGAGCTTTTCAAATGTATTTGCTTAACACAAAGAAATGACAAAGGCTTTGAAAAATACATTTAAAAAACAGATGCAAGAAATCTGGGGTTATTACAGCCTTTAACTGTCCAGGTATGGAAATATTAAATACTACAGTTGCTAGACCAACTCATGATGTTTGAACAAGCTGTCTGGAAAAGTTACCAGTTTGCTCACCTGTGGGTGCTTACAGTAGTTGAAAATGGTAACTATTTCTCTCCACACCCACTCACCTACACTTCTGTCATCTATTTCCCCCACCCCCCACCCCAGTGGATTTCAGCTAAATAAAAGTAATTTCCAGTTTTATGTGTGTTGTCTCCTCAATTAATCATGAAATTTAATAGCCAGTCTGATTTCTTTTAGTCATGTCCCACACACAAAATGTCATTAATACATGAAAATGATTGAGAATTCACTGCTCCTCGAAACACAACATTTAGTAAGTTGACCTTTAAAGAAAATGCCAGAAACTTGGGAAATCTGAAGGTTTTTTCCCTACCTGAAAAGGGAGAGAAAAGTGTGGTGCTATGATATTTGACTCTACATTCTTTCTAAGCACTTACAAGATTCTCAACACTGTACTGAGTGCCTCACACCATGAATTAATTCAAAAACAGATCAGCACAGTGACAAAGGGAAATGAGTCTGTTTCAACAGATGAGAATCTGAGTCTCAGAGGCAAAAGTGACCCACCTAAGGTCAAACAGAAAATCTGTGACATCTGCTTTAACCACAGACCATTCTTGAAAACATAAGAGGATTCGTCAGAATGAAAGGTTTGCTGATTCATTTTTGGCCTGCCCTTTTCTTCATAAGGCAACTGATGACTGGATTGGCAACTACATTAAAAAGCAAGCAATTTTCTTCATCTGTTTTCTCAAGCTTTCCTTACGTAAAAAGCTTCCAGACCCTACCCTATGCTTAAACCCCGCTTGTTTAAAAGCTGGATACGTACTTTCCCCCACAGTGGTGCACCACTCCGGCCAGAAGGAGCTGACTGGCTGGAGCACTCGGCTGCAGGAGGCATCGCACACTTCCAGTTGGGCTCCCTGGGCTCTCCTGAAGGCTGCTGCACTAAACAACAGGCAGCCAAGCAAGTGAAAGGGGCTCACACACCGGCTCAGGGCTGCTCGAGTCCAGAGATCCCTACTGGCACTCTACTTGGTCTTCCCCTTCCCATCACTGTCAGGAAGTGAGAAGAAAGCACACACCTAGGGTCACTGGCTCCTCCGCCCTCTGGCCTCAGCAGCTAGGACTCTGAGGGAGAGGAACAGGCATACAATGCGCTTTCCTCTCATTTCTTCACAGTGATGGGAATGAGAAGAGCAAGAAGTGCCCTGATACAAATCTTGGGGGGGAGGAGGGATGGCACCCTTGCCCCTTCACACATCCAACCCCGTTCTGACCTCCCCCCCCAGACAGACACACACACACACACACACAATCCTGACTCCTGCACCCCCCCCACACACTCCCAACCCCTTGCCCTCACTGCTGCACACCTCCACATACACCCTAGCCCTCTGCCCTGAGCCCCTCCTCACACACCTCAGCTGAGATACCTATCCCACACTCACACTCAGTCCCCTGCCCTGAGCCTGCTCCACCCACCCACCAGCCCTCTGCTCTGACCTCCCGGGGTGTGTGATGTGACTGTACCTAAGAAATGTTAAGTTACTTTCACCCTCTCTCCTTCAGATCACCTTTAAGCTCAGCCCTTTTAACTCTGTTCACAATTCTCTGGCGCATCTTCTGTAGCCGTACTATGAAATGCATGGGTAAGCCTATCAGGCTGAAGCAAAACAAACACTGTATTTCACAAATATAGTTTTTTTTTTAAAATGCTCCTTGGCTTTGACTAGAAGAGTAGGACGAGATGAGTGGAAAGCAGGGAATGTTGAGATGCGGGGGTCTGACTGCAATTGGAGGGCAGTGTTCCTGACACTCTCACAGGGGGATCTATAAAGAGTTGCAAAGCTTTGGCTAGAACAGGAGTGGTCTTCTTGAGAGGATCTAGGTCTACTCTTCAATGGGGAGTGACTAAGACCTGCTCTGTGGCTTAAATCAGTGGTGAGTGGAGGTCTGCTGCTATAAGCCCTGGTGCCTGTCAAACACAGATAAGGTCCTACAGCAGAAATCAGTCTTTTTCAGGTACCCAGCCTGTACCCTCTCCAGTAACCAGCCACAGAATGGGTTCCAACAGGTAAAAACTGTACACTGCATGGACCTTAACTGCAAACGTTACAACAGCACCAGACACTTCTTCGCCTACAACCTACGAGAACTCACGCATCTAACTAAAAAAATAGGGCTAGCAAAGAAGTGCTAAACAAGGGAGAGATTTAATTAACTTTCAATTGAAGCTGGCATCTAACTGCCCTTTAAAAGTTCACCTGAGGCCTATTTATCATTTCTGAAGTGGACCAATATGAAAATGAAATCAGAAATTTAATCAAGACTTTTTGAGAGGACATATAAAAGAATTCCATATGAATAAAAAATGACTCTTCTGGTTTATCATCTGATAAACTACAAATAATTCTCCTCCAGACTAAAACCAAGCATGCAGAATTTTGAGATGAAAGAATAGGTGTCTCACCACCCATTTTACCAGTTTGGGCATGAATATGTGGAAGAAAGAGGATGGGGCAAAAGATGAGGGAATGCAAAAATCAGAGAGAGGGTGAAAAAAAAAATCATTCATAACAAATTATCATCCTCAGCTATGGAGTCACTTCCACAATGGTCATGGAACTGCTATTTCTGCTTTGACTGACTGTGTAACTTTTCTTTATTGTGCTTTAAAATTCATGTCCAAGGCCCTCAGAGCTGTGTTTAGAGTTTTTAAATACAAGACAGACAGTCATTTGCACAGCACATTGTTCCATTAACCATGAGGCATTTTTTAAATTATCCATATTATCCTCTTAAGATTATTTGTAATACCTTTTTTAAATCTATCAAAAAGATATTTTTTCTGTTTGTGACTTAACAATTTTACTTTCTAATGGACAAAACTGGAAGAATTTGAAACTATTTTGTTCAAATGTTATAGAGTAAAATCTTAGAGCACTGAAGTGAAACAGAATTTGAGCTGTTATAATATAGTTGGGGATGCCAAGAACAAAAAGGCTACAAAACAGATTCTTTCAGCATTTTGAAAACCATTAACACCCACAGAATTTAATCAGAAAAATATATTCTTCTAGTCCACTCAATTTCAGACTGAAACCATGGATTTACTAGGGTTTTTTTGTTTTGTTTTATATATTTTGTTAAAGTTGTCATTGAGAATTCAGATTCATAATAGTGTGTCACTCTATGACATCTTATGCTGGCCCAGACTCTATATCTGAAAATGTTCTCTAAATGTCACATTTTAACAAAAAACAAGATGAGCCATTTTACAGTAACAGGTTCTCCAATGTCCCACAGATTATTAAAACAGGAAGGGCCACATACAGCCAACTATGATACAAACATGTGCTACTGACTCGTCTCCTGTATAGGCTTTGAATGAACCTTAAGCAGAAAATGTACTGAAACTGAGCTGCAGTATTAATTACTAGACGATTTTTCCAGCATTGCTTGGGTCCTTAACTCAAATAAATTTTGGTTTTCTTCATTTATATCATTGTTCTGGGGTGAAAGGGTTGAGTATGCAGGCTGCCCCAGGGAGAGAGGACTAACCCAGCCCTCTGTCACCACAGCAGCTTGGGGCCAGGAGAGAAGCATCTGTCCATGGCAGTTGCAGCAGGCACAGCCAAGGGAGGGGTGCATGTCCCCCGCCACACACACACACAAACTCTCTGAAATGTATAGCATATAGCTGTCCCTTTTTCCATCCCTGCTCCCTGCTGGCCCAATGGAGTTATATCTGTCCCATTCCCCATCTCTGCCCCTGTGGTCATTCTACAGTATAACTATCCCTGATGGCAGACTCCTCCCTTTCCATTTAATGAGAATTCCAGGCACATCCCATTGTCCTGACACAACAAAACCTGACCTTGCTTTTAGTTATGATAAGAGGAAGCTGCATACCCAATTTGGATGGTCCTAGCTCATATCATTAAGGAGGAGTTCTTGAACTGATGGACTCACAGACAGATGGACGGATAGACAGACACACACTTTTCTAAAATATATAGTAAGACTGGAGACTGGCCGAACAGCAGAAAAAGCCACTTGTAAAATGCTTTGCAAATAAGTAGGGCTTCAGTTTGATTGGACGGTATTCCACAACATTAGCATTCACAGAACTTTTACAACAAAACTGGCCAACTACATAGAGTCATTGCCGAACACATGGTCAATACACTAGATGCATAACCAATACCAACATCCAATAAGATGCAGATTGATATTTATTTACTTGTGGTATCTGAATGGTTTGAATATAAAACACTCACATGAAGACTGGTTCACAAATGTATTGAAAAGCCACAAAAAGTCAAAATTCACTATGTTCTGTATTTGGCAAAAAAGTTTGTTTTTAAACTAGCATTGTCACTTAAATAAAGCTAAACACTAATTTATCTTAGCAATGCAGACATGGCTTGGACAGGTATTAATGAGTTCTGCAAGACTGACAAAAGACAAAATTATCTCTGAAACAACAAGAAGCAGTTTTTCCTCAAACCTTATTTCAGTCCTGATCCAGGTGGCTGTTTTCTTCAGCAATGTAGTCTTCCTTCAACCTAATAGCGTAAACAGAAAGCTATGGTTGGTAGCTTGATCAAAATAAAAACCCATGAATATCTCCTCTTAACTATAAATTATAAAGGCTCATTATATGGAATAGTGCAAAGCAAAGTTCAGTCCAACAGAAACGCTTAAAGGAGTAACTGCTCAATCCTTTTAAAATCTAAGCTCCAAATGACTAAGGGCAAAAATGCTGTGATTGTAAATGGGTGGTAACTAGAAGATCAGAGTACAAAGCATTTCATGCATTCTGCAAGGAGTTTCTTTATCTTACCATATACCAGAAATAGAATCAATAGGATGTCATAGTTTACCTTGGACTTTGGTTTGTTACATTACTGAAGAATGTGCTCTAATAACAAACTCAAATGACTCAAAAAGTTACAGGGGAATCTAACAACTATGGAGAAGTGAGACAAATTTTAGTCTTAATTTATCTGGATCCACTCCATTTGTTGTCCCTACTCCTGGGACAGACCCATCTTCTTGGTCCCCATGGGATGGGCAAATGTCTCCCTCCCACTTCCGACTCCATGATGTAGTTAAGGGCACATAGCGAGGAGGCAAGAAGCCATCAACAATCAGCTGGGCCTTGAGCTGCTGCCAGCTGTTCTGACTCATTATTCTATTGCAGGTGGCCTCTGACAATGTAATGTGGCTCATAACAAATAGCTTACCGATGTATTATTCTGGCCAAGTGGTAACTTTCTGGTACAAGTTGAAACTCTCTAGTCTGGCACTCTCTGGTCCAGCATGATTTTAATTAGCCAGATGTCCACTTCTGGGTGTGGCCAAGTTTCCTGGAATCCCATGAAGTTTGTTCACAGCTCCCAGTCCTGGCTCTCAGTGTTCTGTGCTGTTATTTAGCTCTTGTTTACCCCTAGCTCAGTAAGCAGTGGAAGTGTTGGTAATGCTGCTAGACAATATTGACCTCCCATGGATTGGCAAATTCTGATTCAGCACCTGTCAGGTCCCAAGGGTGCCAGCGTGTACAGTATTTGGATGAGATTAACTAATTCTAAATATGTACTAAATTATTTGGTGCTCAAATCTATGTTGTTCTGTTTCATTGAGGACATGCTAATAAGGTCTTCTCAGCTCTAATTAAGAGAGGTTATAAAGGCAGAGGGGACATTTCCTGGACACTGAAGACTGGCTGGGTTAAGGGCCTCAGGCAAAGACAACAAGGTTCTATAATGCACCAATTAAACACCAGGAAATTCCTGACCAGAAGGTCATTGTTGCTATTGCCATGGACACAAGAGAAGAAAAATACATATAAAGCTCCTCGGGCATTTGCTTAGACTGGCCACAACTATTTATCAATACCAGTTTAGAGCAGGAAACGCCTCAGTGAAGGGAGTATTTGCAAAGTGACTCATTTTGGGGATGGAAAGTGTCCTACCATAGTTTCATAACCCAGTCACAAACATGGAACACTTTCATTTCACTCAGGCCCAACCACTGGAATGCCAACCACTTACGCATACCAGTGCATAGGCAATTTCCTCACTGCTCTTGGACTCCGATTTCAAGACATCCACTACAGAGACACAGGGTGAGTGAGATAGCATCTTTTATTAGACCAATATCTCTGGTGAAAGAAACAAACTTTTGAGACTCACAGAGCTCTTGTCTCTTTCACCAACAGAAGTTAGTTCAGTAAAAGATATTACCTCACCCACTTTGTCTCTCTAACATCCTGGAACTGACACAACACCACTGCCTACAAGACTCCTAATGGTAGCTGAACTTACATCAGAGAACAAGCCATGGAGTGGCATCTTAGCACCAGTGCTTATGTCTGGCAGGAGTGGCATATTGCTCTGTGCTCTAGGATAGTTGCTGTCAGCTCAAACCATATGGCTTTCACTCCCTCTCTTGCTAAAGCCACCGAGTTGTGCAGCAATCTCACACTTCAAGGTACCGCTCTTTATTTGCCATTTGCACTAGTAGAAACACCACACTCTGTGATGAAAAGGAAAGATGTTCACAGACAGCTCAGAGAAGGAAGCAGACCCCCATAACTAGAAAAATATTTCATGGATGCTGGGAAAGGACAAGAGACTGGACCTCTTCTACAAGCCCATCCTGATGGACACTAACAACTCCTGAGACAGTAGAGGGGCCTTCTCAACTCCTTTACATCCCTCCAACCAGAAGGCTTTCAGAAATTTCCCTTCAGTTAGCATACCTTGTGTCTCAGTCCCCTCCAATGAGTCCTAACAAGCTGTGGCTTGCTTAAAAAAAAGTCAGGCAAAATTGTAAACCGAATAATCTACTATGTATTTGAGAGAGTTTGTGTGTCTGTCTGTCCATCAATCTGTGAACACATTTGCTCAAGTCCTCCTAAACTGTAAGAGCTAGGACCACCAAATTCAGTATGCAGCCTCCTATTATCATAACAAAGTAAGGTGAGGGTTTGGTTGTGCCAGGACAATGGGATGTGCGTGGAATATGACTGTTTCTCATCAAATGGAAAGGCAGAGATGTGATAGGAGGATAAATATATTCACGAATGACCACTGGGAGGTAGCAAGCACAGGGGACTGTTATACCCCAGAATGACTACAAGGGGCAGAAAGTGCCCCAACCCAAGGGAGCAGCCGACTGCCAGCACAACCCTCCCCACTTCAACCTGCCCTGGGAACCAAACAACCAGGCTGCAGCCAGCCATTGGACAGGCCATGCAGCCCCCACTATCTGCAGGGAACAGCCAATCACTGGCCAGGCTGCACAGGCCACGCAGCCCCTGCTGCTCAAGGCAAACCCCAGGGAGCATCCTACCATTCTAGGCAAGCAATTGGCCTATGGGGCAGGCCATGCAACCCCTGCTCCCCCGGGCCAGCTGGCCACCCCCATCCCCTCCACTGAACCCCCACCCCTTTGAGCCCCCATATCCCCGCCTTGACTCTTGCCCTCTGCCCTGAGCCTCCCACCCCAAGCTCTGACTCCTGTACCACCCCCACACTCATTGCCCTGAGCCCTTCCTCACCCCCAACCCTGATTTCAGCACCCTCCACATCCCCAGTCTCCAGCTCTGAGCCCCCTACACTCCCAAGCCCCTGCCCTGACTTCTGCACCACCTTGCACCCTGAAGGACTCGAGTAATGCTGAGTAAGTCTTCTAGTGAGAAATATTTTCCCCTTGAATTTTTCCTGAGCCAAGTGTGTCTCCTTGGAAGTCTATGTTTTGCTTCTAACCTTTACCATTAGGATGACAGCTATTAGAGGCTCTAGGCACTCTTTTTTGGGACTAAATCCAAACACTGATACAGGAAATTGGCATGCTAAAGCATGTGAATTCACAGCCAAGATCAACCTGCATATGTTCAATACGTTTATAAACATATTAGATTAAAGCTAGAGAAGTAACCCCAATAAAGGCTAAAATTGCTGTGATAATCACACTTTCATCAGCTCAGAGTAATCAGATTCTGCCGTTTTAAAAAGTATTGGCAATATTAGTGCTTTAAACTCTTATGAAACACTTCTTTCACCGCACAGCATATTGCTAATAAACCCTACTACCAAAGGGTCACAGAGTCACCATTCTAATACTAACCCATACATCAAATCAAAAGGAAAAATGGCAGCCACATACATTCATCTGCAATTATTTCAATGATTTTACTTAAGAAGTCTTTAAAACAGCAAATAAATTGTTTATCCAAACTCAATCTCAGGTCCATTAAAATAAAACAACTTTTTATGCAAAGATATCTGAATGATGTATTCAAAAAATGCTACTTCCTCACTCCTCTCGATGACACAACCTCATAAAAAAAGGGTGGGATCCCCTGTCTTGGTTTACATATTACATGAAATTCCTCAGTTAGTTTTTTTGAGGGTGGTAACCAAGATTTCCTTTACTTGCTTAATAAGTAAACATTTACTCTGCTTCTGAGTAGTCCACATTCAGTTACTGCAGAGTGCAGTGTTAAAAAAAAAAAGTAATACAACTGAAAAATCAAACACACACACACAGGCAGATTGGCAGTGCAAGCTTACCTGTGTGAGAATGATTTAGAATTAAGATAAGTCACTGAATATTAAGAATGCTAAGAATTTGCTTTCTCTCCCCCACTCCCAATGCCACAGCGCAAAATATCCAGATGCTGAGAACAGTCTTTTCAAAAGCCATGTGCCAAGCACCAAGTTTCCTACGTTACACCGTACCATGGGAATCAACTACAGAATGACAGGATTCTAAAGAAACAATCATATTTCATTCCTCATTCTAAACACTTTGCACAGTTTATCTAAGTAAAATAGTAAAAGATAAAGAGAATAAGATTATGATTTCCAAAACTGACAGGAGGCTTTAGTCACACTGCCCCTATAGAGCTGTATGTGTGGCTAAAATGTCCCAAGCTCATCTGAGGAAGTGGGTTTTGCCCACGAAAGCTCATGATACTATATATTTCTGTTAGTCTCTAGGGTGCCACAGGACTACCCATTTTTAAAGTTACGGACTAACACAGCAGTTTCCAACCGCCAAGCCACGCCCCCAGCTGCTAATCAAGCCCTGCCCACTGGGGAGCATAGTTCTTGGCCTGTAAGGTGTGCCGGCACATGCACAAAAACTCTCCAGCGGCCCACTTCCCTGCACAGCAGCACGGTGAGTGGTGTGGCGGGCAGCTTCCCTGGTGTGCTGCAACTGAAGCCGGGGCCACGATGAGGTACTACTGGGGTAGCCTCACTGTGGCCCTGGTTCCAGCTCGACTATGCAGCCCGACTGGCAGGGCCATGTGGAGGGCGGCTGCTGTGGCAGCCAGGGACGGGGCCGTGTAGAGAGTGGCTAAAGCAGAGGAGAAGCTCACGGGCACCCCCAGGTCAGTCTCCCATCCCACTTCTCAGGCGGGAGGTGAGAGCAAGGAACCAGCCGCCCTGTGAGCCCATTCTTCTCCTGCCCGCAATGGCGCTGCCACATGGCTCCCTCCTCCCTCCAGGCTCAGCAGGAGCCTCTCCTGCCTCTAACTGGAGCCTCTCCTGCCTCCAGCTGCACCCAGCTCAGCAACCGCACATGCACAAGGACCTGCTGCTGCCTGGCCACGCTGAGCCCTGGTGGCTGGCTCGGGGCCCCCTTGGCGGAGTGGCCAGCACTGAGCAGGGGCTGCCACTACCCAGGCAGCTGGGGTGGGGTGAGGGGACAAGGCAGGAGAAGCCCCCTGTGCCAAAGTCAGCACCCCACCACTTTCGGCCCACCCTTACAGAAATTTTAGGTTACAAAAGTAGTTCAAATATTTTCAAACAAATATAATTTTTAATGTTGACAATCTCTTTTACACATAACGTTTTTTACTGGGACGGGGGTGCCAGGGTGTTATACTTCAAGCAACATTTAAACCAGATCCAATGACTGCACGGAGAAATATTTTTCCCCTTTTCCCCTCCAGTGACTAGCATTTAACCTGAGACATTACTTTTTAAGTGCTCACATACAAGAAAGATCATAGCCTTTTTAAACTCTAGCTAAATTGAGAATATCAACCATAAAGATACCGCTTTTTTTTCCCTTATGCTATTTTGTTTCTGCTTCAGTCTAGTGAAGAAAATGCAGAAGGACTTTCAAAATAGAACATTGAGAATTAAAAACTGAACAGTCCTATGACAGCATTAATTACCATAAGGTTATATATTTGGACAGCAGCAATGAAGAATGTGTCATACGGAAACAGATCACTGGTCCATTCACTCTAACTATTGGCCACTGACAAAAAGAAGATAATGATAGTGAGAGAGCAAGAAATGCTCAACTCTATAACACATTATGTGGCCAATTGAGTACCAAGACTTCATCACATGGGGGAGGGGGAAATTCCTTCCTAAGGGTACGTCTACACTAGCCCCCTAGTTCGATCTAGGGAGGCTAATGAGGGCGACCGAAATTGCAAATGAAGCAAATGTTATTCCTCCTGGAATGAGGTTTACCAGCTAATTCGATTAAAGGGCTTTAATTCGGAATCCCGTTTCACTGTCGCATGTAGACGCGGGCAGTTACTTCGGGCTAGTCAATTTCTAAAATGGAGACCGGATGGGAACATGCTAATGAAGCGCGGGATATTTAAATCCCACGCTTCATTTGCAATTTCAGTCGCCCTCATTAGCCTCCCTAGATCGAACTAGGGGTCTAGTGTAGACATACCCTAACTCTTGCAAGCCATCAGCGGGAACAACTGAAGCATGGGTGTTGTTAAGTCTTTGTATTTTTAAAGCAATCCAGCTACAGCACTTGCAAGCACTGTATATCTTGAATCTGTACTGCTTAGTCTCACCTGTGCCATTACCCTGAACTTTCTCTTCCCTCTGATGCATTAACTCAACATTTTCATGTCTATTTAGAATGTATTTCACTGAATCTATTCAACACCTGCTAGATTTCTCCTTCTTAAATCAATTCCTAGTTTAACTACACAACCCATAGATGGATCAGTTCCAAAACCAACAGATCTCACAGAGTGCCTTATCATCCCTAATTGAGTAATCCTGACTACTGCACATGTGCACCAAGTTAAGCACATCCTTAAGGGCTTTGCTATAACAACAGTAGCCCTTAAAACTACACAAATGTTTAGCTGGCTTTTATTTACAAGCAATCTCTCTTTTTAAGGCTAGTTACACATGATTATGAATGTACCAGAGCTCCCTTTTCCCTAAAAAGATGTCAGAACTATCTACCTGGTGCTAACCATATAAATCGATATGCAGAAGTAGCACTATAGTACCTGGTGCCCATTTTATATGGTGATTATAAGACTCTTGCTCTTGTTCAAAGTGTTCGCAAGCACTGAATCAGATGGTGACTGAGCACTAGCTACTATTAAACCAGATAGATCACAGTTTGCTGACAAATCTCGAGTCTACAAACGCCAAAAACTCTAGATCAAACAACAGCTTTCTAATATTATGGACAAGATCCCTGACTTATACTGGAGCTACACTTGGCACAGAATCCAGGGTGCAGGTTTAGTCTCTGACCTAAATGCATATCTACCATTCAGCTGCTCTAAGTTACATCAGCACCAATAGTGTCTGCGGAGTAGTGGAATATAACACACTGTGGCCATACCCCATCTTGCCTTGCCAGCTATATGCAAACTGAAGAGTCTTTATTTCAAGGACATCCCTAGGTGCCTCATAAGCCAGGTATCCAGCTATTTTACACTGCCTAGCAGAGCAAACGGCTGGACGTGGGGCCAAGGACCTGGGCCTATCTTTATTCAATGCAAAGTCCATGGCAAATTCACCAGCTACAACAGTTAATAAAATTTAGCAGACATAATGATACCAATTGAGTGACAATCTGTAATGGCCTCTCCTCTCCCTCCTCCTTCAGCAGTGGGGATTCACCAACAAATTACCACACACAACAACTCCATTTCCAGCTGGCCATTTTAACCTTTCACTTAATTAGTGGTCCTCTTCACTTTCAGATATTTGCATTGCCCAATTCAATTTTACAGGGAAAGAAATAAAATGACTGACAATACAAATCACACATTACCTTTAGCTGGCTGAATGTATACATCTGCACTGACTATTACATGGTATGATACAATACAACCCATAGGAATGTAAAAAATTGTCCAAAAGAGTTAACCAGTAAATTGTTTGTTTAACCTTAACCACTGGCCACAGGCAGGGGGCTGCTCCAGCCCGACTGCACTGTAGGATGGGGGCTTCTCCGGTTTTGTGGACTGCATCAGCCCTGGTGTCCAGAGCTGCCGGGGCCCTGCTGGCCAGGATGCTGCTCTGGACAGTGGGGCCCCCCCAGTTACCAAGTAAACATGCTAGTAAGGCATATGTTTATCAGGTAACTGTTTAACCTTTAACGTCTCTAATAACAAGGGCTTGTTGTAGGCAGGACAGTTGCCTTGGGTGCCAACTTCAAGGAGGTACCAGATCACTGTGCCACTTTGCTCCCCTTCTCCTCCCATTACTCCCTGCGCTGGCTGCTGGTTGGGGAGATTTTCCATCCTGGCAAGCAAGACAGGTTGGGCTGCACCTAACGAGACTGTTTCTGTAATTCTGCACACACAGTGCCTTTTATACATACACAGATATTTGAGAATAGTGACATTTCACCCAGCAAGGTGTCACCGGTTCTGCAAAGAATGTTGCAGGAAATTTCACGTCAATCGACTGTCAATTGTTCCAATGACATCCACTAAAGACCCGGCCAAACGCTTTCAAGTTTCTGGTCAAGAAAAGATGGAATGACACATGTTTAAGCACCTCTCTCTCTCATATTCCCTGGCTATGGGTGAGGTCATTTTTTGGAAGACGGGGTTAGCTGATATTTTCCTAAATGTTACAGATCAGTATGTGAGCATTACGGTTGGGGAACAGAATAATGAGTCCATCATTGTGCTATCTTAATTATTTCTGGAAAAACTGAGGGGGAGGGCAAGTAAATGGCATAAGAAGCTCTTAATGCTTTTAAAGAATCCTGAATGTTATGAATACAGGCTACATATTTATGTATAACATAGACCAACCTGCTCTGCAGAATTTCAAGATAAATACAGCACAGGAAGGAATTTTCTTGTTTTCAAATGCTGGCAAAAAGTTTCAGCTTCTGTTATAAAAAGTTATCATACAAACTGAGTTAATACACAGGTTGAACCTCTCTAATCTGGCAATATCTATGGTCTGGCATGATTTTAGTTACACGGATCCACTTATCTGTGCTCTTATTTAGCTCTAATTCACCCCTACACGTCTTCTAAAAACCCAGTAAGCACTGGAAGTGTTGGTAATGCTGCTAGACAATATTGACCTCCTGCGGTTCAGCAAATTCTCTGGTTTGGCACCAGTCAGGTCCCCAGGGTACTGGACTAGAGAGATTCATCCTATAATACTCTATCACCATCAGAATGTGAACTAAGAAACAGTACTATTTGTTTACAAACTACAAAGTCATTTGCTGCCTATTACACTTTCATTCAAAAGACCATTACAATTCACATTTAAACTCTCCCCCCAAGAACTCCTGAGATTACCAGAAATTACATGACTTTTCAATTAAAACAGATCATATCTTATTGTTTCATAGTTTTTTGCATTTCTAGGAGCATGCCTTTAAAGTACATTTATTAGGATATATTTAAAGTACAATAGAAAAATTTAGAATTTCACACATTAAACAACCAAACGGTTTTGTAAAAGGACTAGTTTTTTTTGAACTGCAGACTCATTGCAGTTCAACAATCATGTATCCCTCTGTTAAGGTCATGATGGGGGATAGGTAATGTTGGAATTTTCCCTCATTTATGTGGATTTAAGTTTATTTCTCTTTTAAAACTAGCAAGGAAAAAAACTCAGTTCAACCTTATAGTGAACTTACATCATGAACTTATGAAAATACTAGGCACCAGAAACATAGGATGTTTTTACTTTTTTGATTTAATATATAATTACAAATACTTTGTATTACATAAGTCAATCATTTATTGTAGGATCAAAGTGAGTTTTACAAATACTATGGTTTGTAATTTCATCTCACCAACCTGCTAATTTTGATGAACTGAGAAATCGTCTTAGAGTGCAGGTACACACAATGTAACAGCAACAGAAATAGAATCCAGGAATCCTGGCTTTTTCCCTGCCCGCCTCTTCACAAGTTACACAATGCTGCCTAAAGGATTTTTTTTAATTTCAATTTCAAGACAATTCACATTTTCAAATAAGCTATATTTAAATTTAAAGGCTGTATTACAATGTTTTTAACCTTAATAAAAGTTTGTAATAAGTTTTAGGCACATTTTAACAGTTTTAACTATTGATAATTAGCACAGCATTTTCTGAATACACAATATATTACATGAACACATTAAATAAGTCTATAACAGGATCTTCCAGACTTTGTGTTCAACATTATTTCTTAAGCATGACAGTGTGCTTGGCACTGTATAAATCCGCATCCTACAGAGCACACAATCAAACTAGGGGAGACAAAGCAGACAAGATGCCCTGGGAAGCTCAAAGGTAGATCTGGATGAAAAATTTCACTTTAGAAATATTTGCCAGAGGAGGGGACAAATTTGTTCAAAAATTTTCATTAAAAACATTTGCTTTCTAGTTAGCTCCTCTCAGCTGAATGGTTTACAAAGACAAGCACTGGAGTGCATGCGCATGCTCATGCTTTATTGTTGATTTTGTTCACTCCTTTTTATGGACATGTTGCTATTTTGATTCAACTGTCCAAAATTAAGCCATTTACTCTTCCTAAGAGACCATATTGAAACTGCCCTGGCACGCAGCTCTGATGGAGCATTGGCCTTGCTTGATAAGGAAGCCAGTTTTTACCACTATCCTGCAACCTCACTTGTGCTGAAAAAGTATTGCCAAAAGAGATAAATTCATATAATCTCTACACAGCTAAAAATCACTAAAGGTGGATCTACACAGCACTCTGAACTTGAAATAAGATACGCAATTTGAGCTATGGAAATTGCAAATCTTATTTTGATTGAATTTTGAAATAGCGTGTTATTTCAAAATTTGGCACTGTGTAGACACACCAAATTTTGAAATAGCCTATTTGGAGACATCCCTTAACCTTCGTGGAAGGATGATTGCCAGAATGCCAAAACAGAGTGCCCGTTATTTCAAACGGGTGGCTTGTGAAGATGCGGGGTAGCTATTTCGGGATACCTCCGATATCCCAAAATTAGCCATGCAGTGACGACATATCCTAAGTGTCCAAAAAGAACATGGATCAGACAAGAAACCCAGTCTCTCATTCATAATACTGTTTGTTAGAGACAGATACGCTTTTTAAATGGAAGTTTGACAGTGCCCCCGCTGAGTGACTTTTGCATAGCATCTCTCTTCACACTGATTTTTGAAAAACACAGAAGAATTTATAAGTAGGCCACAGTTGCACACTCTCTCAGCCTCCAAATATGGAAATTCTACCATATAACCAACTCCTAACTTGGAGAAGGAAGTGGAAATTTTTGTGCCTTTCACGGTGCCATGAAGCTCCTTATAACATGCCCCCCTGTGCTAGAAGGTTCATGCACATAGAACAGTGACACCTCCATTAAAACACGGAGGTTGTATGTGAAGCTTCTTCTTAAAAATCTGAGAGTTCATTTAGGACCTGTTCCTAAAATTCTACCCATTAAGGAAGAAGAGTTCAAAGCCCATCTCGAAACCAAACACATACACTTATCTCTTAATAAATTAGACTGTGTAGTCAAGGATAATTACGCTGCATCTGCAACTAATTTACCAATTCTATATTTATAATACAGATCTTTTAAGTGGACATTAAAATGTGTGCCACATTCAAATGTGTGACACTTTTAACAACTGTATTTGAACCCTGTTAAAATATTGGATCAAAGCAGCAAAGCAGAGTCAGCTGTAGAAAAATCCAGTCCAACTGCAAAAATTTCTTTTATATATAACATTGGACTCACTCTGCATGATTTTTCTCCTCTGAATGGAAGCATATTAACATGGATCTAATAAAGTATCAGCTGAGTTTTTTGTCAGGTACACAGCAAAATACATGCCAATATATGTACGCTCTGAGATGCTGCTCTTTATATAATTTTTTAAAATCCCTGAAATGTACAAATTAGACACTTTGTTTAAAATTTTGGTTTGATTGTACTAATTTACCTGGCATAAAATCCAGAAATGCAGAGTCAACTAATTCCCACCCCCTTTTTTTTTTGGGGGCTCAATGGATTTAGTGTTGATGACAGTTGCCAAATTGACAGCTATGGGATGCAGCTCCACTAGGAATATTAGTATCCATTTTTCAGCAATGGTGCATCTGCCCCTGAGATTGTAATATGGTGATTTTACCGCTGGTCTTGGAAACCAGCTCAGGTTTTCATTACAAAGTGACCAAACAAAAAAAGCAGCTTGAGAACCCAGTGTATATTAGAGATTAGACCACTGCTTTAAAATGAGGTACTGATTTACTTAGCGTGGACAAGAACATGCAAAGCGTAGGCTCCACCCATGTCCTGTGATCCCAGACAGTCTTGTACTTGTTTATCACCTCTATGTAATTTATTAATATTACCACTATCATCACAGTCCAAGCAACAGTTCTGTCTACAGCGTTCTTCAGATGTCAGCCCATTCTCCATGGAGAGTGCTCAGCTTGCTCCCTCAGTTCTGCTAGCATTTCCCATTCTGCACTTTCTTCCAGTGCTTTCTAACCACCTTAGTCCACATTCTGATTAAGGTAATTAAGTCCTTCATTCCTAAATCAAGTCTTCTCTGGGGGGCAAATAATCAGAGCTTAAGTGACCAGAGTGCTGGGATATCGGTTAGCTTTCAGCACTCTGTCACAGGCCATATAAACCAAACCGTATTTTCCTATCCCTGTTGGGCTGGGATCTGGGAGCCCTGGCAGAGACTTACACCTGCACAGAGCTCTGTATACAGAATTGGGCTCCTGGTTGGGAATTGAACTAGCAACCTAAAAATAAAAGGGCTTTCTATCCCATTACTGATATATGAAGAATTTTGTACAGGAGGGATTATTTAACAATTGTTTGTTCAAAACCAGCTTTTTTTAAAGTGAAATTATGAAAATAAATATTTGCTGCCCCCCCTCAAAAAAACTTGATTGTTGCACATAAGCTCTCTTTTCCAAAGGCTATTTGGAATGCACACGCACACACACACCTCCTACCAAGGCCTTGGGAGTGGTATCACTTTGCCCGTTGGACTCGTCCGCAGTTGTCTTTCAACAGGTTTAGACACAATTTTCTTTCTAGAATCTATTATGCCACCTAACAAGTCAATTATTGATTATTCTAACCCTTTTATATAAAAGTATTTGTGCAAGGCGCTTACTGCCATCGCTGTGCACTGTGTTCATTTGGCCATTTGTTTTAATCAAAGGTTGCTTCAAATAAAATTGTGAAGTAGCCTCTGCAGAAACATTTCATTCCCCTGACAGTTCTGAATGAAAACAAGAAATGGCTCACGTGGCTTGGAGCAGAAAAGAAGCCACATTTCTTCTACAATCCAGTTTTAAGTAAACCAATTTTATTGCTTTAGCTTAGTCTCTGAAGAATATTAATCTAATGTATGATACCACAGGCAGACAAACTTTATATGGGATCGCTTAAGGGCCAGGATGAAAGACAAGTAGAGAGCATGAGATGTAGTCTCTAAAAAAGTTACTTTGAGTTGCTATTACAGCCCAGGTACCAGGGCATACCCATATAATATGAATACAACATATGGGGGAGGAGGGAGGCGGAGTGATTTAGTACAGCTGTCCCCTCATACTGTAAAAGCAAAAATTCCATTTTGTGCCAAGGAGGAGAAAATGGCAGCATCCCTAATGCCTGCTCAAGTTCATCAGAATTTCCTTTGACCTGCAAAGATGAGTAATATTGTAACAGTGCCAGAGCACACCTGTAGTACAACCAGAGGTCTTAACAGTCAAACTTTCAGTTCTAGAGGGTCACTGGCATGTGGGTTCAATTTAAAACATGACTGTGAACCACTACTGCCAATCGCCACCCCCTTTAAAAGTGATCTCGTTCATCATGAGATGTAGTTCGAAGTGATGAACTTCAAATAAACAAATGCATTTAAAACTGGATAAAGTCAGCCTATGAAACAGTTCCAATAAATAAGGAATACAAATACCATAGCAATGATTTCTTTAAGTCCCATTCTATCTACATACATACTGCATTTTTTCCTAAAAAACAAAGAGGGAGCTGGCACGGGTGTGAGGTGAAGAGTTCTCGGAGCTCTCTAGAGAACCTATTTTGCCTACTTTTCATCCACTCTTCCCTCAAAAGCCCAGTTATTGCAGCAACCTTTAATCTAACTTTGGCAAATGTCTCTCCCTCTGGTAAGTACTGATATAGTCCCCAGGACCCTAGTATCTGAGTGACTTGCAATCTGTTACCTATTTATCCTCCTAATACCCATGCATGGTACAGAAGTACTATTAGCACCACTTTTCAGAGGAGAACTTGAGGCACAGAGAGCTTATGTGATTTGCTTAAAGATCCAACAGAAATCATGAAGTGGAGAAAGGACTTGAACTAAGGTCCTCCCAAGTCCTTGAGTTATCCCCTAACCCAGGTGTGGCCAACCCGCAGCTCTCGAGCCACATGCAGCTCTTTGCTCATAGAAATGCGGCTCTTATTATGGTTTCCATACGTCTTTTTTTTCCCGGACATATCCTCATTTTCCCATGTTAAATTGCTGTCCAGCCAGCTTTTTTAAAAACACAAAAAATGTCTGGGATTCGGGAAGGGGATGGTGGCACCTGCCTTCAAGGGAATGTTCATTTGTCTTTCAGTGCCGCGTGCTTGGACAGTTCACGGCTGCTCTGTGCACGCGCCCCAGCACCTGGAGGGAAAAGCGTGTGGCTGTGGTGGTGGCAGCAGCTCCAGTCAGACCCAGGGTGTTAATAAAAGAATCTGGGACTGCCTGGCTCTGGGGAAGGGAAGGGGCATTGGGTTAGAGCGGGAGGGCTGGGGGTAACCTTAGGATTATAGATATATACAAAATAAATATATAATACATGCCTTATAGATCTATAAAAATAAATATATAATACGTAGATCTTTGCACTACTATCCACAGCTATTTTGGCTCTTAGTCTCTAACAGGTTGGCCACCCCTGCCCTAACCACTTGACCATCAGTCCTCTCAGTGCAGGAGCAGTTTTTTTCCTGAAATACTTCCTACTGGTATCATAGGTGCAACTCTACTGACAATAGGAACAGTGGGAGCTCTCCTAAAGAAAAGGTTCTAGGTGGCTGCCACCTTGCACTATCCAATGCCTTTTAATATTTGACCTTTAGGATTAGGTTAAAGTCTTCTTAGATGTGATCATTTCATTTTATTGGGAGTTTCTTGTGGGAATAATCGACATCTTTGAAGTGATGTTTGTATTTTGCTCCAGAGGTAGGAAGATTCATGTTGTTTATATAGTAGTAGCACTATATCTCTTCTTTCCCTGTGAAAAATAAACCTTAAATAGTGCATCTGTAAAGATCACATAAGCAATTTTCTAATGGAAATGTCACTATTCAGTACTTATATCTTCACTTGGTCTTCAAGCAGTTGTACCTTGGAGCTATGTTTGTAACAGAAAAACAACTTGCACTGGTAACAATTCTGTAGCATTCTGAGAGTACTTAGACATGTATAAGATCCATGTAATATACATTTCTGTCTTCTGGTTTTCCTGCATTGATGATGCAACTTCTACAGCAGATTTCCATATTTTAAGTTTAATACATGCTTCTGTCAATTTTGATATGATTAACAAAAACACTGTTTTGCAATATTTGTTGGCAGGAGGAATTTAAAAGTCAACAATAGATCAGTTCCTTGACTTTCTCGCCCAATATAACAACAAATGTAAACTTTGACATTTTAAGCAAGATTCATTAAAAAAATATGAAGGATTATGTTTGCCTTTCCCTTTAAGTACACTTTTATCAGTTGCTTTCACACTATATATCTTCTTCCCTAAAGTTCAAGTAGTGATGCAAATTAGTGTCTATCGTGCAAACAAGCTATAAAGAATAGCATCTGCTATTCTGTATCTCATGTTCTATGCAATGGAAAAAATCTAAAGCATTGGGAGTGCCCAGCTCCCCACTAGCTGGTGTCATATAAACAGCAGATTAAGATCATGTCAGTAATTAATTCCACTAAATCACTAATTCTGTTTTCTATACTGCTTTTTTGGAAGACTTAACCATGGCCAGAGTGCAAACTGCCACTCGATGAAAAGCTATGTGATTAGCACTACCGTTTTATATACGAGACACAGGACACACATGCACACACTCCAAGAAGCCTATTCATCACCACAGCAACGTGTCAAACAAAGGTGGAAACCAATTCATGGAGTCTTCGTCTTCAAAGGAAAGCGCACGAAAGGGGCCTTACGCCTATAAGGGAGGCGGGGGTTGTGTATTTGTTTTTGTTATTAAGTAATTTGATGCCATTCACTCATTGCATTTTGATCAAACACAGTGCATGTGCCCAGAGCAGTGGAGAGATACAAAGTTTAGAATTCAAATATATAAAAATGCTGTGTGTATATTCAGTTAGATCACACTGGCACTGCTCTGAATAGGCTAATTTCTTTCTATATCTGTCTTTTTTTTTTTTTTTTTTTTAAAGGGACATTTTCATAGTAGTTCCTCTCTCCACCCATCTGCCCACACACATACAAACAATAATATTATATTAAGAGGAGCACTAGCAACCAAAATCAGACCTACATAGAGTTACCCAGTGTAGCAGGACACGGAGTATGAAAGAATCTGTCCCAAAGGTGAAAAGTTTAAAGGTAGAAATTTAGGGAGATTTTTTTTTTTTTTAGGCTGGGGAAAAGGCACGCTTATATAGGGCTTGCCTGCTTTCCCTTCTCCATTCACTTCTCTCCATAAGACCTTCATGATTTTTGATATGGTAAGAAAACCTGCCTGAGACAGTGAAATAATTCTATTAGAGGTGCAGATACCTTGCTTGATTCATTTTAATTCTGAATTGTGTTCCAATCTAAGAACAATCTCAGATTCTTTTTATATGGGAGGGAGCGGAGAGGAAATGCGACTCCAGTAACTGAAGGAAGCGATTATGATTTTTGATGCATCATCCTTTCCCTTAAACCTTCACACTAAAAAAGAAGCAGAAGCAACAAAACCCCAGAACAACCCTTGCCCCCATCATAAACTATCAAAACTACTTAAAGAGTGGCTCAGTCATGACTTCAGCCCGAGCATGCAGAGCGAAGCGCAGATACAGAAGCTGCCACTCTGCCTGCACTGTGTCTGATGAGCACCAAATGCAGAATCTACACTCCAAACTCAAACCCCACCAGTTGCTATTTCGGAATGAAAACACCATCCTTTCCTTCAGTCTCTAAAGTTGGGATGCAAAGAGATTTTGCTGTTTTGAAACCAAACGTGCAGCTTCCAAAACTAAAAGGACCAGCTCATGGGACTCTTATTTTGAGAGATGATTAGGCTGACACGGTCCCATTCATAACAGTGGGCAAAATCAAGAATGGAAGTATGAATTAAAATGACTAACGCAAGGTATCTTTTCCTATAACAGAGAGGGGTGTGTGGAAGAGATCAATCTTGCCATGAGGAGACTTCCTAGAGATCTCTTTGCACATCCAACGATGCTACAGTGCTATGAAAAACTTATGGAAACAAGAGAAATCTTTGCTAAGCCATTTTTTTCCCTTTGGTTTGAAATTATTCAGCCATCATTAATCTCTAGTACATTTTTTAACAGCTTGTGATTTCTATACCCTTTTTTCTCCTAAGTCAAAGAGCATCTACTACATAATCCAGCAGCATTTCAGGTGAAGAAGAGGGGGCTGAAGACCTTGTAAGGAGAGTAGCCTAAGTGTATTCTTACCCTGTGCCAAACACGTGCTCTTCACAGCATCTTGGCTTGTAAGCTCAAATGCTCGCATGGAAAGATCCCAAAATCTGATCTCAGCTACATCACTATAAATCTAAAGTAGTTCTATTTACTTTGAATCACCTTGGATTTACACCCACATAACAAGGGGGGAATATGATCAAAATGGATCTATTGGTTAGGTAGGGAACTTAGGAGTCCTGATTCTATTTCTACCTCTGCCTCTAATTCATCCCATGACCTTAACTAAGTCAGTTAACCTGGTTGTACACGATTATTTAGCTCTATAATAGGTGTAAAACCAACCACCCCCACAAGGATTGCTAATGCTCAATACTTACCTCCTTTGTAAAGCACATCTACTGATGAAAAACACTATGTAGGGCAGTGGTCTCCAACCTTTTTAAGCATGAGATCACTTTTTGAATTTAAGTGCAATCCGGGATCCACCTTAAACCCAAACACCCTTGCCCCACCTCCTTCCCACCCCTTCTCCAAGGCCCCGCCCCTACTCACTCCATCCTCCCTCTCCCCATCCTCACTCACTTTTATCAAGCTGGGGGAAGTGGGCAGGGGTGGGATGGAGGGGGATGCGGTTTCTGATCTTCGGCTAAAGGATTTGGAGCGTGAGAGGGGTTCTGAGATGAACCTGGGGCAGGGAGTTGACATGCAGGAGTGGTGCAGGCTCTGTGAGGGAGTTTGTGTACAGGGGGACTCAGGGTTAGGGCTGGGGTTTGGGGTGCAGGAGGGATTCAGGACTGGGGCCAGGGTTTGAAGCACAGGCTCCAGCTGGGCACCGTTTATCACAAGTGGCTGCTGAGTGGTGGTGCATGTCGCTAAGGCAGGCTCACACCTACACTGGCCCTGCACTACTCCCAAAAGCAGCCAGCAAACTATCTCTATCCCTGCCCTCCCCTTCTCTGTGGAGATGGGGTATAGGGTGGAGAGAGGGGCACCCTGACATCAGTACCTCCTTTCCTCTTCTTCCTATGCTCTGCACAGCAAGCAAGAGACTCCCAGGGCTGGAAGGCAGCTCCAAGGCAGAGGGCAAGAGCAGCATGGCAGTGTTGAGAGGGGGCAGATGAAGTACCGGCAGTTGACAGCCTCCTGGCCAAACCAGTCAGGATCACCTGTCAGAGGCTCCAAGATCTACCAGTAGATCCCCATCTACTGGTTAGTGACCACTGATGTAGGAAGTAGATATTACTTATAATAATTTTAAAGTGTTTTGGATAACAGGCACAATACAAGTGCAAAGTATTAAGCAATTGATGGAGGTGAATCTTGCATCTGAAAAGAGTGAAAGATGAAAGTTGGAATTTAAAAGGTACTGCATTTGTGAGTGAAGAAAAGATTAAGAGTAGAATACGAGGGGAAAAAAGCACAATATTCATCTGCACATCATCCTCAATGTACTGTACACTGAAAAAAATGCTTTTCCTTGTTTTGTCAGCATTCTTGTAATAATATGAATGCATCTGAACAATTAGGTGCAGTGATATTAGTGACTCATGAGCAGTAAGTTTATTGTCAGGGCTCGACAAATACGCTTATCTACTCGCCCGTGGCGAGTAGATTTCAGCCAGTCGCCCCGTTCACCGGCAGTCCGCGCATGCACAGCGCGGGTCTCGTGCATGCACGATGCGGGGCTGGCGAGTGGTTTTTGCCGCGATCGTCGAGCCCTGTTTATTGTATATAAGTAGAGACATAAATAATCAAGGTGATTTACAAAGTTATCACTAGTCTACCAAGTTATTATTGTACACCGAAACAAAATCACTTGGTCCCTGCTATATCTTGTTTTCAAAGGTTTATAGCCACTATGTAAACAAAGTGCTGTCTGATATCTTAACATGTTTCTAATTGCCACTTCTCTGCATTCACTAGTTAAGGCTCACAACTTGTCTAACGAACAGCGGAGGCAGATATCAAGGTCATGAGTAGGTCCTGAATTTGTGATCTTCAAAATCAAGTAACAGCTGGTCTTCCCACTTCAAGTGCAGGAGGCCTATTTTTCTTGTAAATAAGCAATAGGCTTTTTATAGGCCTGGTGACAACCCAGTAAAAGGAAAACATGCTCAATGCAAAAAACAACCACATACTATTTGGAAGAGCGGGAGGGTGTATCTAGTAGGATCCCACTATTCAATATTTTCACTCGTGACTTGAACAATAGAATGGAGAGTGTGCTTGCAACATTTGCAGAGAACGCTAACCCGGGAGGGGTTACTAGCACTCTGCACAAAAGGATTAGAATTCAAAAATGTCCTTGACAAGCTGGAGAACTGGTCTGAACTCAATCAAAATGAAATTCAATACAAGTGCAAGCTACTCTGTTTAGGGTAGATAAACTGAATACACAGATGCCCACTCTGTGGGTGCTCCAGGGCTACAGCATTCACAGGGGAAAATTGGTGAGTGCAACAGCTCCCCTATCATCCTCTCCACACACACCAGAGCCGCTCATTCACAGATGGGTCCCACGGATCAGCACCTCACCCTCCGTGCTCACACCGCCTGCCTGCCACAATCAGCTGTTTCATGGTGTTGGATAGCCTCAGCAGGGGATAGGGAGTGAGGATGAGGCACACTTGGGGGAGGAGACAGAATGGGATGGAAAGTGAGTCCTGAGGAAAGCAACCAAGCAATAAAGGATTTTGAAAGTCTGACCTATAAGAAAAGCTTAAAAACTAGATATGTTTGATTTTTTGAGACTCATATAGGGAGGGGGCAGTAAATAACAGCCTTCAAATGCGTTAAGTGCTGTTACAAAAAGGACATTGATCAGTTGTCCATTTAAGGTACCACAAAAAGTAACTGGATTAATCTGCTGCAGATTAGATATTAGGGGAAATGTTTCTAGCTCTAAAGGTAGTTGAGCACTGGAACAGGCTTTCAAGGGAGATGGTGGAATCCCTGTCATTGGAGGTTTTTAAGACCAGGTTGGACAGATACCTGTCTGCAGGTTTGCTGACGGCAACTGCCCCAGGGCCTGGTGATTCAAAAGGGCCTGGGACTCCTGGTTGTCACTGCTGCTTCTGCAGCAGCACGAGTGGCTGGAGAGCCATGCCCTTTACATCAGCACCGGAGTCCCAGGTGGTACACTCCAGGTGGCGCTGAAGAGCTAGCAGGGGGAAGCCAGCCTTAGCCCCCTGCCTTCTACCCAAGGCCCCACCCCTTCTAGGAGCACACAGCCAACACCCTACCCCACCCCCACCTTGCCCAAGGGCCTGGTACATCTGTCAGCCTCCCTGCCTGTCCGGATGGTCTAGTTGCATTAGAAGATCCTTCCTCAGCATAGGGAGCTGAACTAAATGACCTCTAAAAGTACCTTCCAGAGCTACAGTCCGGTGATAATGTGATTTACTGGTCCTAAAAGTAGTTGTACTGGTCTATTTCAAACATATTCAGCCCAGAGACCACAAGATAAGAACCCTTAAAAAATAACCCACATTGCTCTGATTACTATCTTTAGTCTCCTCTCTGTCAACACACACCTCAATTGTGGTAATTGTAGCAACTTTTTTGTTCCCTTATTTAGCTCTTGGGTTCAGAGTAAGCATGTTCCATCATTTGAGCACAGGAGTTTTGAGCTCTCAGACTGTATAAACTAAGCAATTGTTTCTACTTCAAGCATTTCCCAAGGTAGCAGCTGTTATGTCAGAAGTGACGTGGGAAAAGTACTCCTGGTGGTCATGAGAACTGTGCGATTTTAAAGACATGTATCTTGTGACTTGCCAGGAATACAAAGAATACTTTCCACCAGTGTAAAATCTGGTATTCCAAGCTTTCCTGTATAGTTACGGCCTCAGTCTTGCAATCTGATCTGCCCAGGACTATCCAGGAAATGGTGTGGCGGGACACTGATGTCAATGGAATTGGAAACAGAAAGTTTTGCAAACTCTGATTAGATTGTAGGGATAGGGCTCTAAAATACCTACTGGTATTTAAAGACATATTGGGGATTAAAAACCAGTGTTCATCTTCTGAAAGTTGTCAAACACGCTCTGTCTCCAATAAAAAAACGGAACACAAATCGGGAAGGGAAATGGTTAGTTGGCAAGTCTGCACTTTGAATAGAGAAATGTATCAAACTTCTTAGCAGCACTCCACATATTTACTTGCATGGAACTGCAGCAGCATCAACTCCAGAAAGGAACAGATTGCTATAGTTTTGCCACATGTCACACAGATGGGAGAAACCTGACAGAGTCCATCTAGAAACAAGTGCAGGATCTGAGCCTCAGAGGAGGATACATCAGATATTAAACTGATAACAGACACCATACCTGCAGGGTCACGTCCATGCTGTTTTTGTTACAAAGCATCACCAAAATGAGACTGAATGAGTTGAAATTGATTTATACATATGCACATACATGAAAGAGCACACACACACACTTTTTTTTTAAGGCAGTAAAAACATTTTCCTGGCAGTTACATAAAAGGCTTTGGAGAGTTTAGTTTCCCATTCAGAGAGAGAGAGAAACCTGGCACTTTTAATCATCCTCAATTTGACAGCAGGCAGTCAGTGATTCTGTTATCAGAGCCCCACAGCTTGTATTCTCAGACTATGAAGGGTAAGACACAGGGTATTAAAGAAAGCCCTCTAATATTAAAAAGGCAGATTCTCGTTGATTAATGCAATGTACTACTACTGTAGCTCTGTCTTTTCTTTCAAGTTTGACTTCCCAGGATATTTATTTATTTTAGAAAGGGGGAGGAGGGGATCCACGCACAAAAACAGTCAGGATTTCCTAGGATTAACTGGTAGCCTGCACAATTCTTCTTCCCTTTTTAACTAATCAGTCATTTTTCCGGCAAAAGCAGGGAGTCCACAACCCTTCGACCCCTGGCATTTAATGCCTGTTTAAAGGTTTTAGCCTTCATAAAAACAAGAGGCCACTTTCAAACATAACTCACCAGTGACCAATTAAGCAATTCCCATGTGTCTGGATTCAAACTTCAGTTTGATTAGACACATACTATTAGGCACAGATTCACTGCCCCTGCTCAACTCAGCTCAAGTGACTAATGTTTCTGACCAGAAGTACTTGAAGGTGATTACCCAAAAAAAGATGACTTAGTGGAGAAAGTTAGAAAGGACGTGAAGACAAGATTCAGATTCACAATTGCATGCTTCTAATTTCATTGTTCGGTAGGTCCAATTAATTCTTCAGTTGGATTTACTCTACTAACAGGTATATATAATGTTACAATTAATGTTTTCCCCCTGCTTTTCATGATACTGGATTTAAATGGTGACAAAGGTCTGATGATGCAAAGGTGGTTTGCCTCAGTCCTTTATGGAGCTCCACTGACTTCAGTGGGGTTCCCTGTGCAGAACCAGGGCCTCAGGTAGAGACTATCCACACTAGTTATAACCGCTGTGGTTAAGGTAGCAAAAGTATCCATTCTGATACTGTCTTCATATGTGTGGAAGTGTAAATTTCGAATACAGTCCCTTCACTTAGAGCAGCATTTCCCAATTGGTGCTCCGGGGAACCCTGGGGTTCCGCGAAGCAAAACTAGGGGTTCCGCAAGGAGCCAGCACTCCCCGGCCCCCTCAGAGACAGAGAGCCAGCTAGCCAGCAGAGGCATGGGCGGCGAGTTGTATGGGCTCGTGGTGCCCATGCTCCACTAATATTTGGAACTGGAGCGGCCCTGGCCCCACGCGTGTCCTCCCACCCCGGCCCCAGAGCTCTCTCCCCCGTCCCCGTCCCGTCCCTGCCATGCGCAACCTTCACTGAGCTCCCCCTTGCTGGGTGCTGCTGCCCTACGCGGCATGCTTAAACCGGTGAGCGGGGAGACGCCTGGGTGTGACGTAACATCACAGCCCGGGATTTTAAAACTGCTGGGTGCTGCGTTGCGCCGTGCGGCTGAGTTGCGGGTTTGGAGTCCAGGGACAGAGTGCAGACTCCAGCCCCGCAAAGTGGAAGGCAGAAGGTAGGGGAAGGGGAAGGGGAAGGGCTGGGAGAGGAAGGGGCTTGTGCGGAGCGGGAGGGGGAAGAGAGTGGAAGGCACCAAAAGGACAGGGTAGAGGAGAGACAAATGCCAGGGGGACAAGTGCAGACAATGAGGAAAAGGGCAGGAGGGGAGGTGTCAGTGGAAGGGGGTCAGGGTGATGCTGGGAGGGGAGAGGGTAAGGGCATTGGAGGCTAGAGGGGGAAGTCCTGGGAGAAGGCTTGAAAGAAGGGGTGGGCATGAGGAAGGCCGGGATGGAGCAAGTCACGTGTGAGGGCACAGGGGCATGAGGGGAACGGGGGCAGAAGGTGGTGAGGGGGTGGGCATCAGGGAAAAAGAGGGCAAAGGGGGTAGGGGCAGTGAGGGAAGGGGGAGGCACCAGGAGGGTGCAGGAGTAAGAGAAGGTGCAAGTGCCAGGGGATTCTGGGGCTGAAGCAGAAGGGCAGACACCTGCAGGGGAGGGACCACCACCAGAGGAGAGAGGCAGGGCAGGTTTGTAGAGGGAGGTGTTAGGAGAGGGGATGAGGAGGGATAGCTCACATGATCAGAGTGGGGCTTCTGGAGCAGTGGGCACAGGGAGGAGAGAAGGGCTGGTGGAGGGGGGCAGGTTGCAGGAGGGCTGAGGGCAGTGAGAAGGGCAGGAGTCAGGACAGCAGAGGAGGGTGAGGAGTTGGGAGGCAGCAGGCACCAGGAGCTGATGGAACAAGGAGGAGACATGTCAGCAGAGAGAAAAGGTAAAGGTTTAAAAATATTTATTAATAACTTGGGTGCCACAGTGGCACATCCAAACAAGCCACATGAACTCAGTACTGGTGCACAACACAAAATTCTTTTTGCTCATGCGAGGAAACTCTTAGGCTATGTCTATACTGGCAGTTTCTTGCGCAAGAACATCTTGCACAAGAGTTCTTGTGCAAGAACATGTCCACACTGCCATGTGCGAGCTGTGCTTTTGCACAAGAGCATCTATGGCAGTGTGGATGCTCTCTTGCCCAAGAAAGTGCTGATGGCCATTTTAGCCATAGGGCTTTCTTGTGCAAGAAATTCATGTTGCCTGTCCACACTGGCCTCTTGTGCAAGAACAGTTGCGCAAAAGGGCTTATTCCTGAGAGGGAGCATCATAGTTCTTGTGCAAGAAGCCCTGATTTCATACATGAGAATGTCAGCGTACTTGCTCAAGAACACACGGCCAGTGTAGACAGGAAGCAAGTTTTTGTGCAAGAGCGGCTGCTTTGGTGCAAGATCGCACCACTGTAGACACAGCCAAGGGAAGGGAGGCAGGGGCAGGGAATCAGCGCTGGCTCAGCATGGTGTGCATGTGTGTGTGTGTGTGGAAGGTGCAGGAAATTGATCTCAGCTGGATTGCAGAGTGGGGAGGTCCGGGGAGCTGAGCTGAGCTGAGCTGAGCTGAGCGTGCGTGCATGGAGCTCAGTTTGGCTGCAGGAGGTGCCGGGAACCGTGGCTAGACTCAAGGGCAGGGAATCGGTGCTTGGCTCAGCAGTTTTGCGGGGCTTGGGAGGTGCAGGGAAACGGGGTTCAGCTGTGCTGTGGGGGAGGCATGCAGGGAACCAGTGCAGGGCTCAGCTGGGCTGAGGTGGATGGAAGAAAGCATACGGAACAGATGGGCAGCTCAGCTGGGCTGTGAGGGGCTGCAGGGAACTGGTGCTGCACTCCCTTGGATTGTGGGGGATGGTTTTGGGGGAGGTGCAGGGAACCAGCAGGGGTGGGCAGCTCAGTTGGGTTGCACGGGATAGAGGTGCAAAGAAGCCTAGTGGGGTGAGGGGAAACCAGGAGCCCTGAAATGACCTCCCCTGGTCCAAAAATCCCTCATCTGGGACCAGTCAGGTCCAGAGGGTGCCAGATCAGGGAGGTCCAACTCCTACCCAAGTCCCCTCCTTGCACCCTCCTCGTAGCCAGACACCCTACCCCCAATCTGCTCCTGCTCCCTCCCCTGGCCAGACACCCTACATCCAGCCTGCTTCTTCACCCTACCTACCACCCAGACCTTGCCCCCTTCTGCCCCCCACCTCCCTCCCAGATCCTGTACCCCATCCCTATCCCACTCCTTGGCAGCCCTGCCATCCACCCTAGCACCCCCCTGTCCCTGGCCCCAGCACCCTGCTTCACACCCCAGGACTCAGCACCACCCTGGCCCTGGCCCCAGCACCCTGCCATCCATGCTAGCACCCAGCAGCACCCTGTTCCTTGTCCCAGCACCCTGCCAGTCACCCTAGTACCCAGCAGGACCATGTCCCTGACCCCAGCACCCACCACCTGCCTGCCCCAGTACCCGCCACCTGAGCCAGCATCCTTCCACCCAGCAGCACCCTCTCCCCAGCCCCAGCACCCACTTTCACTCTGTCCCCTGCCCCCACCAGCACATTTGGGACCACATTAGTGAGGCTTGGGGGTTTTGGGAGGGTTGCTGGGTTTTTTTGCATCTCACTTGTGTGGCCCAACTGACATTTCTGTGGGTCAGTGACCCCTGACTCAAAACAGATCATAAATAAAGACAATGCTAAAACCTTTTGAGTTTGACATAATATTTTATTTAAAAATGAAGCCTGGCCAACAAGCCCCCAATTGGGGCCAAACCCTCATCTCACTGCAGCATCATAACACTCCTGCACCACCTGACCCCAAATCTGAGCCTATCATACACTGGAACCCCCTGTCCTGAGCCTCTTGCATCCCCAAACTCCTGCATCCCCACATCCTCAGTCTTCTGCCACAACACTCCTGCACCATCCACACACCACAAATCTGTGTCCTGAGCCCATCATACTCACAACCTTCTTGCCCTGAGTCCCTCACATATCCACCCCAAACTCCTGCACCCTCACATCCAAAAGCCCATGGCTTGCTCAGCACCCCAACCTTCCACCTGATCCCAACACTCCTGAGCCTGGAGCCCCCTCCCCGAGCCAACATCCCCTTCTCCTGTATCCAAATTCCCTCCCAGAGCTTGTACTTCTCACCCCTTCCCGCACCCAAATCCCTCATTCCCATCCCACACCTCCTGTCTCAACCTATTGAGAGTGTATAAGGGCTGGGGATAAATGATCATAATCATATAATTTCATAAATGATCTGGAGAAAGGGGTAAGCAGTGAGGTGGTAAAGTTTGCAGATGATACCAAACTGTTTAGGATAGTCAAGACAGAAGCAGACTGTAAGGGACTCCAAGAAGATCTCACCAAACTGAGTGATTGGGCAACAAAATGGCAAATGAAATTTAATGTGGATAAGTGTAAAGTAATGCACATCGGGAAAAATAACCCCAACTATACGTACAGTATGATGGGGGCTAATTTGGCTATGACAAATCAGGAAAGAGATCTTGGAGTTATCGTGGACAATTCTCTGAAAACTTCCACACAGTGTGCAGCGCGGTCAAAAGGCAAATAGGATGCTAGGAATTATTAAGAAAGGGATAGAAAATAAGACCCAGAATATCTTACTGCCCTGTATAAAACTATGGTATGCCCATATCTTGAATACTGTGTACAGATGTGGTCTCCTCACCTCAAAAAGATATTTTGGCCTTGGAAAGGGTTCAGAAAAGGGCAACTAAAATGATGAGGGGTTTGGAACGGGTCCCATATGAGGAGAGGTTAAAGCGACTGGGACTTTTCAGTTTAGAAAAGAGGAGACTGAGGGGATATGATAAAGGTGTATAAAATCATGAGTGGTGTGGAGAGGGCCGATAAAGAAAAGTTATTTATTAGTTCCCTAAATAGAAGAACTAGAGGACACCAAATGAAATTAATGGGTAGCAGGTTTAAAACTAATAAAAGAAAGTTCTTCTTCACACAGCATGTAGTCAGCCTGTGAAACTGCTTGCCAGAGGAGGCTGTGAAGGCTAGGACTATAACAGAGTTTAAAGAGAAGCTAGATAATTTCATGGAGGTTAGGTCCATAAAAGGCTATTAGCCAAGGGATAAAATGGTGTCCTTGGCCTCTGTTTGTCAGAGGCTGGAGAGGGATGGCAGGAGACAAATCGCTTGATCATTGTCTTCGGTCCACCCCCTCTGGGGCACCTGGTGCTGGCCACTGTCGGCAGACAGGATACTGGGCTAGATGGACCTTTAGTCTGACCCGGTATGGCCGTTCTTATGTTCTTATGATAGCAAGTGATAGAGAGGAGGGGAACAGAGCGGATGAGGCCTCAAGGAAAAGGGTTGGGGGGTCTTGGGGAAGGAATGTGATTTTCATGCATTGGTGGGGATGTTCATGAATTGACAAACCTAGGGGTTCCTTGAAATTCTGAAAAGCTGAAAAGGGTTCCTTGGCCAAATAAAATTGGGAAACACTGACTTAGAGTAATGAGCAATTGTATAGGTAACTGATGGCAACATTTGTGCTCCCTCTAATAATTCTGTGGAAAATTTTGCAGCCGTTCTCTGCTTCCTACACACATTCTTCTATGACATGGGGACATATTGTCCCACAGGCATGCCCCATGTGACCACCCCAGTGCAATCACTAGTAGTACAGCAAGATAAAAAAGAAAACTACCATTTCATGTCTTCATTTCCAATGGAAAATGAATGCTGCCAGATCAGCTGCTACCACATTTGCTCTCTCCATTCTACAGCTTCTGTAAGCAGATGGTGAGGCAGAAGGCCAGACAGAGGCATTATACGACTGGACCTTAAGGTTCAAAGCAGCCATAACTGCTCTATCCAGATGGAGAGGGGATCTCTCTCCCTTTTGACCAGCCTATAACCAGGCTGAAAAGTTCCCCCTCTCTGCTGTGAATTCCTCAAAAGACAGACCGCACAGGCCGGTATGTTTCATGTCCTTTCTCTGAGACAGTACCCAGTGTCATTGTCATTGCACTTTCTAAGCAAGCACGTTTATTCCTTACACAAAAGCATTATGGAGAAAACATGTTAAAAACAGCAGAAGAACCTACATGCCTGTTAATAAGTTTACCAATGTTCAACCACTCACTCAAGCAAGGGTTCTGCATGGTGATTAGTCCTTCCAACCCCACACAAAATTGTTGGATTTTTTTAATTGTGTCATGTTCCTTACAGCTTCAGCTCAGAACTAGCACTCAAATCTCATGGGGGAGGGGGCCAAAGATCTTCAACCCTTCTCTAAACATTGCCCTAAAGGCATTAAATATCGGTTAATTTACTAGTCGAGTAGTCGATGGAATTTCCGCATTCCTCCTTTGAAATGTACAAGAGCCGCCACTGGAAATCCCTCTAACTCCGGGCTGCACACGAGTGCCAGCTTTGAAATGCACAAGAGTCCCCAGCGGGGAATCTTGTGCATTTCAAAGTGGAAGTGCCCTCATGGATCCCGGGGTCAGTGGGGGACTCCCCAGCTAATCCCTGGGAGAGCCTGGGATCAGCTTTGAAACACCATGGAGGCATTTTAAATGGGCAGCGTCATACAGCTGTGCGGTGCTGCCCCTTTGAAACACATCCACAGCGTTTCAAAGCGGCAGCACCGCATGGAGCCCAGGTACATCTCTGTGCGGCGCTGCCCCTTTGAAGTACCCTCTCTTTCCCCTGTCTTTGCTGCCTCTATCAGATAGAGGCAGGAAGGGGGAGGAATTGACTAGTCCTTAACATCCTTACATTGTCCTCCCCCTCCCACCCTGGGAACAAAGGCCCTGTCTGCTAGCTGGATCAGAAAGAAGGTCAGTATTAATTATGGCTATTAACCAAAACTCTTAGTTTTGTTTGTTGGTGCTTGAAGAATCCAATAAGAATCAGTATATGAGAGCAACTCTCAGGTGGTGATAGCTCTCTGGAGGAGAACTGAGTGAACTTGTCTACCCATTTCCCACTTTTCTTAGTTTCTAGAGCAGGAGGGTGGGGGAGAATATCGGCCCATGGGCCAGATCCGGTCTGCTAAGCTTAGCCCCTGGCCAGCCCCCACTGCTATATTTACCTGCACATTTACAGGTACTGGCGATCGCAGCTCCTAGTGGCTGGGAATGGTGTTCCACTACCTACGGGATCTGTGATTGCTGTTACCTGAAGAGATAGAGGTAAATATAATGGCAGCAGCCATCAGGGGCCACCCTGATAAACTACCAACATTTTATTGTCCATCCCTGTTATAGAGGGCTGTGGTCTTCCTCCCTCATGAAATTAAATACGCTCTCTCAATAGTACCTAAACATTTGCATTTTAATACAATGAATACAGTACTTATATACTTAAGCTAAATGCAATAATGTTTAATGTAATTCAACACTGTCCAGGATATTGTCCTATAAGCCACTTCTACAACCAAGCATTATCTACAGACTCTTTCAGGTATAAGTTTATACAGCTTTTAAAGAAGCAGCAGCAGGTAGGTGACTAGCAACTTATTAAACAGGAGACTCATATCCAAGCAAAGCATGGTTCAGTTTATTTGGGCTATTGGAACTTAGTGAGCCAGTGTTGGCTAGTGGCCAGAGCACTAGGGACTCAGGAGACCTGAGTTCTGTTGCTGCTGGGAAACCTCGGGCAAGTCATTTCACCTACCTGGGCCTAAGTTCCTTCTCTGTGAAATAGGGATTATAGTTTCCTCTTTAGTGAAGTATTTTCACATCTATGAATGAAAAGTTCTGTATAAGACATAAGTGCTTTCAGGAAAACGTTGGTCTGCACCTAACAAGAAAGAGGAAAATAGGACAGATCAAAAGACACCACTGTGAGCTTAAATTAATGGGAGTTTTACCACACACTTCATATGGACTAAGACCCACCCCTATACAAGCTACACACCAAACAGCACCCACAGCAATCCCAGAATGACCCTTATGTCCTGCTCACTCCCAAACAAAAAAAGCAAGTAACTTGTGGATAGGGGTAGGATCTTGGGCAAAATGAAGGACACAGCCAAAACCATGAAATCATACATAGCCTATGTGTACAAGGGTTAAGGCACAGAGCCCATGCTTGATTATCTAAAATAAATCCCTGTGCCAAAGATTTTGCCATTTCCTCTCCAGATGTAATTGTTGATCTCAGTAGCTTCCTACACAGAAATCACAACTAGCTTAATTTCAATGACGACAAGGGCAGAAATTAAGGATTCTTTTTAATGGAAGAAAATGTCACTTATTAATATCCTCACTCTCACAAAACTGTTTTTCTCTGATAGACATGATGGATTTTTGGCTTTTGCATTAAAAGGCCAACAAACAGCAAAAGGCGGAAGAAATACAGATCTCATCATTAGGCGTAGGAGCTTTTACTCACCAACACAATTTCATTGTTTACAGCCCTGGACCTGGAAGCAATTAATGAATAAATGACTGTGCAAACAACACACCAGATAGTGTTTGTGGGGGAGGGAAGATATGTGGGTGGTTCAGATTGGATTTTGAGTCAATTAGAAAAACTTAGCCCTCTTAATAATAGGAGAAAAGATTTGCTAGAGAGATAAAATTGACACAAAGACAAACCCTTAGAGCTACTTGGATTTAAACTGAAGGAAGAAGAAAGTTGTTTTTATTTTTATAAACACATTCTCACAAATCATTCTGTCATTGTAATGAGGATGTTTCCTTTCATCTCACTTCAAAAGGATGAAGGCAGAGATTCATTCATATTCCACATGTATCTGCGTATCTGCTTCTATCACACTTTTGTGGCTATACTTAAGGCATATAGGAATTCGTTCTCCAAGGAGTGGAATTCCCCCAACTCCCATTGTAAAAATCGTTTAATCCTGCTCCAACTGAATTTCAAATAATCAGCCCCATGGTCACTACAAAATACCATACAAGAGCTCCGCTAATTGGTGGATATGAATACATTATCAGATAAGCACTAGACTTCTTTCTGTTTGGTTAGATCAAAGTCACACACCACATGCTTCATTCCCCATGCTTAGCAATAAATCCAGAAGCTAATACTAAATTCCTCATACATACGGGTTAGCCAAGATGAGCACAAAAAAATACACTTTTCCCCATTATTCCTCACATTATTCCAATTCTTCAGAGTGAGAGTGAGTGTGTGTGTGTATACGTGTGTCTATATACACACAGACACAGACAGACACACACACACATCATGAAGCTGATCAGAAAGCTTGCCACAAAACAAAATGACCAGATTAAGGAAGAATGCTCACTGTTATCTCACTGGAAAAGCTTAAAACAACAAATAGTCTAGTAGCACTTTAAAGATTAACAAAACATGTAGATGGTATCATGAGCTCTCGTGGGCAACACCTACTTCTTCAGATGACTGGAGTATTAAAAGTCCAGATCCAAGAATAAATAAGGGAAAGGGGGAGGGGTGAAGGAGGAGAAAAAAAAATGAGAAAAAAAGACAGTGAATAGATTGTTCAAGTTACAAGAGGCTGATGAGAACAATTAGCACCTCCACTGTTTGGTTGGTTAGTTAAGTCACTTATCTCACTGTTTAGGGGATTGCTAGTATCTTCTACAGATTTCTTCATATCCATTCAGTCTGAAAGCCATACTTACAGTAATCAAAAGCTTCAGAGGGGTAGCTGAGCTAGTCTGTAACTAGAAAAAATTAAAAGACAACTAATAGTGTAGCAGCACCTTAAAGACTAACAAAACACATAGATGGTATCATGAGCATTCGTGGGCACAGCCCACTTCTTCAGATGAATGGAGTATTAAAGGTCCAGTTCCAAAATAAATAGTAGGGGATGGGTGGGGAGAGAAGGAAGGGAAAAGGGGGAAAAAAAAGTCAATTAGAGTGTTCATGTTACATGAAGAGGATAGAGAAGGTGCAAATTGTTCTTAAGTCCTCATTGTTTGTTTTTTTAAGTCATTAGGATGTGGAAGGTAGTGTGCTAGCCAGGCAATGTCTATATTCATACCTTTGTGATGGGTCCCAAACCTGTAAAGAAAGTTAAGTTCCAAGGCTTCCCTGTGTATTTGGCTTCTGGAATTTGCCTGAAACAACATGGTTACTTTGAGATCCATTAATGAGTGCCCATGCAGGTTAAAGTGTTCTCCAGCAGGTTTCTGAGAGTTGCCTTTTCGGATATCTGATTTGTGTCCATTAATTCTCTCTCGTAGAGACTGTTCAGTATGGCAAATATACATGACAGAGGAGCATTGCTGGCATTTGATGGCATAGATCACATTAGTGAATGTTCAGTTAAATGAGCCGCTGATGTGGTTGGGTCCAGTGATGAAATCACTTGGGCAGATGTGTGGACAGTTTGCCATGTATATTGGCCAAAAACTGCCATGTATATTTTGCAAAACTATTTGTTGTTTTTTAGTTTTATACAGGAATCAGTTCTTCTACACCACTGAAGTACAATGTCATGGCTATTTCACACTATTAAACAATTCATCACCTAGTTCTTTTCATCAGTAGGTCTCAAAGCACTTCACAAAAGGAAACAGAGTGATATTTATTCAGCTGAAACTACAGGGGGCATTTATGTCAGCAAAATGTAATTATTCAAGCCAGAATTTATCCAGATAACTTTAACACTTACTCTTGTAAAAAAGTCCAAGAGACATTTCAAAGTATGCTACCTCCAAAATGTATGGAATACTTATAACCATGCTGCCTGTACTGATTCAGTGAAAAGGGGCAAGAATGGATTCTAATTAACTGTTCAACATCATTTCCAGAAGCAACCTGTGTTTTCCTTAGCTTTTGGAAACTCATCCAAACACTAACCAGGTCTAGTTTTGCTAAGTACGCATAACATGATATTCTGTTTTATTGGCATGACCATGTCCTGAAAAATCACCCACTCACCTATTGTGAAAAGGAAACTCTACTCCTTTCTGACAGAGAAGCCACTTTCAGACAGGAAAGCAAAGGGAAGCCACAAGAGTGGTCATAGCACTCTCCCCAGCAGTATGATTTGGTTGCCCAGGACAGCCGGCAGAGATGTAAATCACTGTGAGTCAGGAGGCTGGAGTGGGGGAAAAGAGTCAGTTGGTGGCTCCTACCCTTCAATGGAGGACGGGACATGCTCTTCCTCTACACAGCATCCAGAACTGAATGTCTAGGACTGCTAGGAGCAGTCAACTGAAAATTCTATCTGTGGCCTATCCACTCGTGGGGGGACAGTGCCAGAGTTAACTTGTATGAATTACACATTAGAGCCCTACCAAATTCATGGTCCATTTTTTTTCAGTTTCATTGTTGTTGTTTTAATTAGGCAGTTACACTTTTTCAGACGATTACATCTGAAATGTCATGGTGTTGTAATTATGAGTGTCCCAATGCAAAAAGCAGTCTGGGAGGGGGCCCAGGGAGGGGGCCCAAGACCATTTTGGAGAGGTTGTGGGATTGCCACCCTTTCTTCTGCCTTGTTGCTAGCAGGAGTGCCGCCTTCAGAGCTGGGCAGCCGGAGAGAAAGGCTACTGAGTGGGTGCCCAGCTCTAAGGCCAGTGCTATCGCCACTAACAGCGAAGCAGTAAGAGTGTAGTAGAGTATGAGAGGGTGGGTTACCATGTGTCCAGTAGGGTTGCCAGATGGTTTAACCAAAAATATCACCTCCCCCCCCCAAAAAAAAAATTAACTGGGAAAAAATTCTGTTGAGGAAAAAAGGACCCCCAACAGCAGTTATTAAGCAAAAAAAAATTTAAAATAAAAAAATCAGCATGACCCGTTTAAGAAGAAGCTTTTTTGCCATTTTGTTTTTCTGCTCCAGCCACAAGACAAGCCCCTGTGGAACCAGGTAAGCGGGGGGGTGGCGGGGCTGGGCCCGGTTGCTGAGTGTGTCGTAGGGTTGCCAGGTGTCCGGTGTTTTCGCCTCCTGGCAGGGGAAAAAAAACAGAAAATACCAGACATTTTAGGTGTCCGGTATTTTCTGAATTTTGTTACCGGACAGGAGGTGAAAATACCGGACTGTCCGGGTCAATATCAGACACCTGGCAACCCCAGTGTCCAGGGTTCCCAGCAGCCTTCTGCCCCAGTGAAGAGGTTGAGAGCTGGAGCTACAGCCTCTCCGCACTTTGTGTGAGACTGCGAGAGAGAGAGAGAGCACCTCTTTGCTGAGTTTCCTGCAGCCAGGGAAGTTCCCAGAGGTGGGTCTCACTGTCCCCTGGAGTAGCCCCTGCAGGGGAAGAGGAAGTTTCTTATTCCTCCCCATTCCTGGCTAAGATAGCAGCTGGAGCACTATAAAGTAGGAACTCCTGACTGGGTGCCAGATTTCATGGGGGAAATCAGATTTAATGGTCCGTGATGCATTTTTCATGGCATTGAATTTGGTATGACCCTAACGATAATACAAAAATATAACCAATGATAGTTGAAATATACTTCTGTGTTTAGTTCTACACTATTTATGTTTTATACATCCCAAAAGGTTTTTTGTGCTCTTGTCCCTTCTCTCCATTATGGGAGGAAGTTTTTAAAACTTCACAATGCCAAGTTACCTTCAGAAATACTATAAATGAGTGTTTTCCCAAATGACGTTCCGCAAACTTATTTGCCACAACAAAAACCACAAAAAAACAAAAAAAAAAACCCACCATCAAATGGTCTCTCGTGAATGTCATGACAACAGACTGTAGAAAGATTATGTTCTAAAAAAGTATCCATTTCAAGGTGCTGCTGCAGCATTCACACTGCAAAGGAGTTACTAAATGACAAACTGAAAATATCACCAGGAACTAGAGAGTGTGTGTTTTCTTTCAAAGGCAACAAAAGGAAAGTGACAGAAGGGAAATTAAAATGTGAGAGTGACAATGCACCTCTGTTAGCAGCATAATATGTATCCTACAACGCCACAGCTTCAAAATGATTTTAAAGCATTTATTTAATCACTATTTCCTTGTTTATTTTTCTCATTTCTCACAGCTTGAGAAATGAAGTCAGTTTACTTTCCAGTTCTCAATGTTTCCATGTTTGGGTTTCAATTTCAGACACTGCAGGAAGCAGGTTTATTTGTTTATTCACTTAATGATTTTAAAAGGTTTTCATTTTTTTTTTTAATTGTGGAAACTTTTCTGTTGGTCTCTGGTTGTTTTTTATAAGGGTCAACTTAAGTTGAATGTGTCACCTTAAACGAAGGCAGTATAACCTCCGTAGGATCCCTGAAGCCTGCCTTTGCCCCAACCACTCTCTTGTGCACTCACACACAGCCTCTGCTACCTCCATGATGATAGTGTCTCTTTAGAGCGTACAATTCCTGCAAGACCATCTGTCCTGGAAAATCAGTATAACGTTGACAGGGTTAATGTTGAAAGAATAGAGGTTGTAAGGAGAATTTAAGTGATACAATGCTTTCTGAAGAGAATACCCATATCATTTCCACCTACAAAAGACAATCACAGGAGAAGCCATCTTCATAATCTTATCCCCCAGAGACCTTGTCCTTTGAAGTACTGATGGGACTTAAGCAGCTTCCCATGTGAAGGGCTCTGCAAGACTGAGGGAGGAATGTATGACAGGGGTAACTATGGCTGTATTGAGAGGTCTCATATTGATTGATTCTGTAAGGAACATTTCCCTGGCACTAGTGTCACTCTCTGGCATGCCAGCAATAACAGCACTGAAAGTGTCTTTTAGGTGGCAAGGCCTTGGTGAAAGAAAACACTAGAATTCTATCCTCAGATTCCTTCTTCGTCTTGTGCCTCTGGTCCCGCAGCCTCACACCCTTCCACACCTTCTGCCCAGCCGACACCATCCCACACTCACCCGCACACAAATCGAACACCCTTGTCTAACAAATGGTTCACAAAGAGTGGCTACTACTCTATGTCAAACAACAGCACTGTCACGCTCCTTGCTATAGCGAGAACTCCATACATTTGCTTGCTGTTCAGCTATTGCTATTTAAAACCAACCCCTGCTCTTTACTGTTACAAAATATGTGTGTGTCACAGCAGTGTTTCTCAACCAGTTGTACGAATACCCTTGGGGTACTCGAGAGAAGTCTGGGGTGCGTCAACACAATCGAAATTTGGAGAACACTGAATTTTTGTTTTAAGTTTTACAGCACTTTATTATTTTTGTACTTTTTACACCCAAAAATTTCATCACCTGCCCAGCTACAATGAAGTTGTTTAAACAAATGTGTTGCAATGGTAGAAAAACTGTGTGTGTCTGAAAACTGTAGGTACTGAGGGTACTTATTTTTAAAAGGGGTGCTTTATAAAAAAAAGGTTGAGAAACACGGTATCACAGCACATTTACATCATAATTAACAAACAGATTACAAGTTTTTTGCTTTCCAGTTTAAGGCAAAAAATACAGACATAGGAGGACAATCCTTCAGGTGAGGAAGTGTCTGGAATAATAAGGAAAAAGGTGAAAAAAGGGATCACTTGCTTAATGAGGTGGGTTTTGAAAAAAAGTGTGAGGGAAAGGAAAGCTGCCAGGTAGATGAAGAAATGGAAACTATTTCAGGCACCAGATGAACTATTGCAGGTTTGTTTAACAGACTATAAATTAAAACTGCACAGGTATCTGTACTTAATAATTTTGACCCTGCCCTAGTTTACTTCCACAATACTTAATCCTTGGACGTCCATGGTAGTTAAACACAGCTACATCACTGATAAGGCAGGTCATAAATCTTTACCTCAAAAGTAAAGAAAAACAAAGGCTGGCATGCCCTTGAAAATGACTTCTTCAGATACAAGTTATTGGGCTGGGGAAATGAAGTGAAAATTAAGCATTAACTCTACTTCCTATATGTTTGGGGAATTCCTAGCACATCATGGACCCTACAAGAATACTTAAAATAAATTTGTCCATGCCATTGTTGCTATAAACTAATTTGTAGTCTCAGTTAAGGATGTTAAATATCGGGCAATTGACTAATAGAATAGTCGATGCATTTTGCATCAACTATTCTATTAGTCAATAGGGCACCTCCACCTTTGAAGTGAAGCAACAGTCCTAGGGCTGTTGCTACACTTCAAAGGCAAACCACCACATGGAGCTCGGGGACAGCTGGGGACTAACCCTGGGCTCTGTGTGGCACTGCTGCTTTGAAACGCCACAGCGGCATTTCAAAGCGGCAGCACTGCATGGAGCCCGGGGTCAGCTGGGGAGTCCTCAGCTGATCCTGGGCTCCACACAGCACTGCCACTTTGAAATGCCATGAGAAGCCTGACGCTGGGTTCCCCGCAGTGTTTCAAAGTGGCAGTGCCACACGGAGCCCGGTGTCAGCTAGCCGATCCCAGGCTCCGTGTGGCACAGCCATTTTGAGAATGCCGTCTGCAGCCTGGGGACCCCAGGCTGCACACAGCTTTTCAAAGTGGCAGCGCCACGAGGAGCCCAGGATCGGGCCCCAGGCTTCAAGCAGTGCTGCCACTTTGAAGTACCTCCCCTTCTTCCCCCCCACCCCTTGCTGCTGTTTATTTGATAGAGGCAGCAAGGGGGGGAAGCAACTAGTTGACTATCTTGTCAACTATCCGATAAGTATTTGCCTATAGGATAGTTGACTAGTCGACTAGTCCTTCCCATCGCTAGTCTCAGTAATTTAATCTTAGTAGCTGAAGAGTAGGTATTTTATAGTGACATAATTAAAATGTAATTCCAAACTGTATCAATACTTCTTTCATGAAATATTTATTTAAAGCAGAACTAGAAAGTGCAACATAACCTTTGAAACATCTACATCTTGCATCAAACCTGTACGTCAATTTTGTCACTCAGTTTTAGCCACTCAATCACATCAATTCATACAGTTTATGTTCACCAGTAAAGCAGTCACTTTTAATCAGTAGCTACTAGTGTCCCAAAGAATCTTGTATAACCACATTATAAAATAAAACAACTTCACAGAGTCCAGATTATTTTCAGATATTTATAAAAAGACTATGTCCTATTTTTACTTGTAAAATATCCTAGATTAGAATAAATGTCATCGTGGGTGGGATAGACTAGATCTAAGCAAGTTCGTTCCCTAGAGGGTATTTAGCAGCACCTCATCAATTCTAATATTGCAGGTCTATACAACAGTTTCTGCTCTAAATCTAAGCAATCTGTTGTGCAACCCAATAGCTCCACTCACTTCAGAAAATCTGGTATTGTAATTGAATCTCTAGAAAACATGACCTATGATGGAAGATTGAAAAAAATGGGTTTCTTTAGTCTGGAAAAGAGAAGACAGAGGAACTGTTTGAGTCCATAACAGACTGTTACAAGGAGAAAGAAGAATTGTTCTTCTTAACCAATGAGGACAAGAAAGCAGTGGGCTTAAATTGCAGCAAGAGAGGTTTAGGTTGGACATTAGGAAAAACCTCCTGTCAGGAATAAAATGTCTAGGGAGGTTGTGGAATCACTGGAGATATTTAAGAGCAAGCTAAACAAACACTGTCAGGGATGGTCTAGATCTGTGGTTCTCAACTGGTGGTCCATGGTGACTTTTTCGGTGGTCCACAGGAACACTGTCCAAAGTCACACGGCGTGAGCAGTTGCCGCCGTTAGGCTATTTTACACGTGTTCATAAGCACACGGTGTGTCATCCATAGCGCCACCGAGGACGCAACCGCGTTGTGTTGCCAGTAACTTCCGTCTGAGGCTCTGAGCATCAGTGTAGCTGCCGCCGTCGTGCTGAGCAGTTGCTGTGTCATTCGTCCTGTGCTACATGTGCTGGAGGTGGTCCACGAAAATTTTTTGATTGGCCTGGCGGTCCATGGACTGAAACGAGTTGAGAACCACTGGTCTAGATCAAGGCTACTCAACTTTGGAAGCCCCAGGGGCCACAATGATACTCACAGCACATGCCAAGGGCCACAACTTAAGTGTGGTTGCATATACATGCAAATATATATGCAAACAGCTTCTTTCATACTGATGGGCATTAATACAAAGTATTTCCCACAATGACCTCCCAGGACCTCTTCCTTGGGGGGCTAGAAACGCCGACACCCTCTAACGCTCTGTTCCAGCCAGCCCGTCCACTTGTGTCTTTCAGTGCTCACCCCACCTGGGAGATGCCTCACTGTTGTGGAACGTGTTCCCAGTGAAGGCCATGTTCAAAGGATCCCACCCATTGGCTGCGTGTTGAGCCCCATGTAAACCCAAACCACATCATGGGCCACGGGCCACATGTGGCCCATGAGCCGCGTGTTGAGTAGCCCTGGTCTAGATAATACTTAGCCCTGTCATGAGTCCAGAGGACTGTACTAGATGACCTCTTGAGGTTCCTTCCAGTCCTATGAGTCTATGATGTACGATGTACATTGGACACACAGATAATAAACTACAATGTTTAATATGACACTCACATATTGACCATATAAATTATACAGATTTAAAAGATTACAAAACCAAAACCACACTTTTGCCTGCACTTGTCACCACTGGTGTCATGGGGGAGGAGTTACACACGCCCCAAGGCCGTGGTCCAGACCACAGAGCAATCTTTGTTCCTAGAGCAATCCCAATCTTTATAGTCTTTCTACATGTTTCTCCAGGACTCTAGACACTCATCAGCAGACTCTCTTCTATTTCTATAATATCTTCTCTCAGATAGGATGACCAGAACTGAAAACACTATTCCAAAGCACAAGCGATAGCTATATAAGCCTTGAACAGGGCCTCTTGAAAGAAAATACAAGAGTGACACTAGACATAGATGTAACTAACTACTTTGTGCACAGGCTGCAGAAGGAAGCAGATCATCAATTTCTAGAGATTGCTGACAGTTTACCCTGCCAATAAGAACTTGAGCATTTCACATTTTTATTTTTAGTTTAATTCACTACAGAAGCCATTTATCATCGAGAATGCTCAGGAAATTTGAATTCCAAATGTTTATGAAGAAAGTAATCCCTGACCAACGCTTTGCCTGTTGCACTTTCTAAAAATCTCATTATCTGACCCACATTTTGAAAAAGGCAGCACCTCACCCATTAATAAATGCTGAGCATTATTTTGGCTTTATATTATAGCTAAAGTCACAGCTTCTCTTATTTGCACCTTTGTAACTAAAAAATACTGCTTAAAACGTTCAAAGAAATACATGGTTAAGAATTCAGCTCATCATGGCCTGATGAGTTCTATGCCAAATTTCAGCTTGGAGTAAAAACATAAGACCAAGTTACAGAACTAAAATTAGCAGGTTATAATGGAAATGTTGACAGTGCAAGTGCCACAAAATGCATCTTCTGTATCTGTACCAGGAGTTAAAGCTTAAAAAAAAAAGAACAGATTTTTTAATGGCTCAGAGCGAGGCTGGTTCAAATCATCAGTCACAGATCTTAGCAAGCACTCCTTCCTACTGTAAGAGAATCCAAACCTCTGTGCTGGATCCCCAGCATTGGGGAGCCTGTGTGCTGGCATGCCAGCCCTCTCCACTGTCACCCATCTACAGGGTTGGAGCACACAAAATCTACTAGCTTGGGGCTTCCTAAGCGCTGGTGTGCAAGGGGAATGTGGGGAGTGTCTTTCTCCTTCTCAATCAGGGGCCACATCAGTGAGGGTTTGGTGTGTGGCCCCCAACTAATTTTTCTGTGAGTCAGTGGTTCCTGACCCAAAATATGTTCCCCAACCCTATTCTAGAGCCTCAGCAGGCTGCAGCACTACTTCCTCTCTAGCACATTTCATGGGCCCTGATTTGCAGTCTATTGCCCCTTCTCATAAATGGCCTCGTTAGCCCACTGGCCCTAGGTACCAACAGCAGCACTGACACGCCCCCTCACCCCCCTGCCAAATAGTCCAGATGCCTCTCCCCGAACTCCATCCCCCAACATGTGAAGTTTAACAGTTTACAGTTTAAGTCTCTCCGGGGCATGCAGCAGTTATGACGCAGTCAACACACACCCCTTTTGCACAGTCTAGCATCTTTATTAGGGATGTTACATTTCGATTAACTAATCAAATAGTCAATGGGATTTCCATCGGCTATTTGATTAGTCTCTAAGGACTAGTGTGGAGTTCAGCCTTTGAAACGTACAAGAGCCTCAACAGGGGCTCTTGTGCATGTCAAAGATTGAAAAGCCACGTGGAGCCCGGGGCCAGCAGGGAGTCCCCAGCTCCATGCTGTGCTTCCACTTTGAGTTGGAATGCCACCACTGCACCCTTGCCCCATCCCATGGAACTGGAGCGGGGGGAAACTGGCTTCCCCCCCCCCTCTTTCTGACAGAAGCAGCCAAGTGGGGGGAAGCGACTAGTCAACTAGTGTGTCAACTATCCTATAAGCTTTTGCTTATCAGATAGTCAATTAGTCGCTTACATCCCTAATCTTTATGTTCTTTTATTAATTATATTAAGCACAGGAGAACACAGAGATCATACAGAACAAACACTCAACACATGGCCCCTGCCTCGGTTTCCTCACCCCTCCAAAGTATTCTTTGGGCTGGGGTCACAGTCTCTTTGGGCAGCTGGGTTCAGGAAAGACAGCAGGGCCTCCTGCACCCTGAAGCTGCTACATGCTGGGTGACATCTCTCTTACAGAGCCCCTCATTCAGTTTCTATAACCTTGACCCCTCTTGCCCTAGGCTATGCACTGAATAGGCGCTTATGCTGCAGGATTTGCAAAATACAACTTCACAGTATCACTCAGAACTCATAAACTGTACTGAGGTAGCCCAAATTCATCATACTAACCTGGTATGCCCTGTAAAGTTATTAGCTTGCACGCTCTGTATGGAAGGCCCAAAATTCAGTGCATAGCCTCTTTGGTCCTCACTTGCCACAAACTCTTGTGTTATACTAGTTGAGGGGGAAAGGTCAACTTCATAATATTTGCAGAGAGAACAGACATGTCCCAAACTGGTTTATTTGTGGACAGAGTTCTGAGAGGATGGTGGAATTAAGTTTTCTGTAAATGGGACAGAGAACAGGGCTAAGCAAAGGCCCGGATAAAAGAGGAGACATCCTCATTCCTCAAGTTATTGTCATCACCAAAGTCTTAGCACAAAAGATTACTAATGCCACTCCATGCAGCACTATGTATGAACAGTAAATATTATGCTAGCACTTCAGCTTGTCCATAAAACAGTTCTGTCCCCATGACCTTGGATTGGGGGTGCACCTGCAGGTTTGACAGCATTGTTCAAATCACATCTGGTTCAGGCAAGATCTGTGTACTAGGGAGGTAACAGTGTAGTCGATTAACTGACTAACCAATAAGCAAAAGCAGTTAATACTACGGACTACATGCATTTTTCTCTCCCTGACCCGCGTCAGTAATTTTTTTAGCAGGTTGTCCAGCAGCCCAGCTCAGTCCTGGCTTGCGCCAGGTCCGGGACCTACCCCTGCTGTGGCTCTCCATTTAAAGTGTATTAGGAGCTGGGCAGGCAGGCAGCCTGGCTCAGTCCTGGCTTGCACGGGGTCCGAAAGCTTAGACCACCTCCCCACCCTCGGGATATGGGCTGCTGCCACCCCGCACTGCTGCTACTGTATCAGAGGCAACAGCATGGGGCGACAGGCAGCCAGCCAGTCCACAACGGGAGCTGGTTTTCAAACTGGCTCTCCCCTCACGGACCAACTCCCACCTGCCACCCCATGCTTCTGCCTCTGATACAGAGGAAGCAGCGCGCAGTGGCATAGGGCTCCTCATGAGTGGGGTCAGAGCGCACTGGCTGCCAGCCCCACCCCCAGGGACTATAGAATACTCAAGTAACTGATAAGAATTCATGAGGTTAATTGACTCTTCAATTAGCCAATATTTAACATCCCTACTGTCTACAGAGAAATTGTAAAAGTGTGTAGGAGAATGAGGTATGGGGGCACACACCTTCAGAATCTTCCGATAAGATTGTGTCCATGGTCACACATGGGGAACCAAATGGTAGCATTAATAAAGATCTCTAACCAGGATGGCTAAAAGAGGGACCAATGCAAAGGATATGTACTAAAGATGTGGCGTTCTGAATGCTAATTATCTGCACGATACCATATCTACCACGATACCATATCTACCATATATATCTGTGCACACATTTTGTTATGAAGGACTCTAAAGAACTAATGTGAAACAATCTCAGCAACCTCTACTAGGGATCACTCTTCTAAGAACTGCGAAGAACACCTAGATCTCCCTTTCCCTCTGGCCCACTTACCAAATGAAGTCAAAGAGTGACTTCAGACTACAGTTATTATTAAACCAAAAGATTTTTTTTTAATCTAGAGAATTAACAGCCAAACACTAATCTTTTTTAGAAAAAGAAGGCAAGGGTGTAATTATGTGGTATATTTTTAATAGGCTATATCATGCAATTCTGAAGGTTAGCACAGGAGGTTGAAGAATTCTGAAGGGTTTAAAAGGTAATGTGTAAGAATTCATAAGGGAGCATTTTAAGCCAACCTAAAATACCTTCAAAATCATATGCACCAGCCACCCTATTTTCCTGTTCCTGCTTTAACAGTGCAAACTTCATAGGAGGGTATGTGCTGTTGTAATTTTGTTTCTAATATCAAATATTTGAGTTGTGAATGTTTAACTATTATCTGATCAAAGCACACTTATACTTCATGCAACATGAGAAAGGCTTATCATATGAGCTTTTAGATTGCTGAGGTGAAAAATATTTGTGGTGCACTCTAATTTAAAAAGAAACAGAAGTACCCAAAAGATTGCTGAAAGTCTTCAGAGTCAAGCTTCTCTCTAGCAAATGGATAGTAAATGAAAATTTAAAGACATTTCAACCCCCCCAGACTGCATCCATATAATGATCCCTCCTGCCCTTGAACTCTGAATTTTTGTTTAACCATAAACTTAATTGAGCCAAGATTATCTGCCTGACTTCTTGGTTCTTTAGAAAGTGGGCATACATAGCCAATATGCTTAAATTACAAATATGGACTTAAAAGTTTCTGTAGCTCAATTCTTATGATAAATATAATGGCTCAAAGTCTACACTTCTTAAAAAAAAATGTTCTTACAAAAAAAAAAAAACCCAAACACCCCAACAACAACAAAACATCCTGGGACAAGCTAAAGGACTAAAATGTGAACTAGCTATACTTCTCTGAATTTAGCTAGTATTTTATTAATTGCCTGCACAGTGAAAAGATTCTTTATTTTCAAAACTATAACATGTATCTTTCTGTATAAAAGATTACTGTGTTAAGTGAAGCATTACTTAATCCATTACTCTAAATATTGCCTCAGGATCTTAACCAACCATGAGATGGCAGAGCTACATGCCAATTTACTCCATTATCCCAGAAAAAATACACTTACTTGGATCTCCACATTCCAACCCTTGCTATGTAAGAAATAAACATAAATGCACAAAGTCGTCTTTAAGCACAGTCAACTGAAGACATCTGTAAAGGCTGAATAGCATATCTTATTTCAGAAAATATATTCTGTCTAGAGTGACCAAATGCATGAATAACTAAATTTATTCATACAAAAAGAAATCATGCAAATATTTACTTAATAAGTGACCTGGCCCATCTGTTTTACTGACTTACCCTGGTGGCATTAATACATTCGCTATGGTCAGCAAAAGTAAACAGCAGCAGCATAGATTCCCTCAACGCAGGGAAGCTGGACTTGAACAAAATATATTTACAGAACTTAGAATTTAAGTAATTGACTCACTAAAGCCATTCTAAACAAGCCAGGGGCGGAGAGAGAGACTCATGTTTGCACCCATGCTGTGGCTTCATCAATATTGACAATAGTGGAAGAGCTACTGAAAATGGGGGACAAAGATGCTGGATCATTGTGTTGTCAAACCAAAGCACGTGCTTTTTCTCCCATTCGTGTTCCACTGTTGTTTCTGCCACCAATGATGCAAAAATGGTGAAACTTTTGCACCAAAAGGTTATGGAATTAAATGAAAAAGCTGTAAACCTTAAATCATATTTACTTTCAAAAATACTTTCCAGGCTGCGAAAATCAAGTACAGAAGACTAGAATAAATAAGCACCAATAGGGTAGACAGATGGTTTAACAAAAAATACCGAACACCCGTCTCCTCTCCCCCCCGCCCCCCAAAAAAATGCACCAGGAAAAAGTTCTGTTGAGAGGGGGGGAGACAAAAGTTAAGCAAAAAAATGGGGAGAGCCAAAGTTAAGCAAAAGTTGCACCACTCCCTCCAGTTTTGGACCACACACTAACCACCAATGCACCCACCCTTCCCCGAGCCAGGCCCCCCTAGTGCCCCCCCATCCCAATGCACTCACCCCTGCCTCAGACCCAGGCCCCCCTAGTGCCCTCCATCCCAATGCACTCACCTCTGCCTCAGAGCCAGGCCCCCTTAGTATTCCCCCATCCCAGTGCACTCCCCCTTCCCCCTGAGGCAGGCATCCCCAGCATTGGGAGCCCCCGCCCCAATCAAATCTTCCCCCTCCCCGCCGCAGAGCCAGGCACGGAGGAACAATCTGACTTTTAAAGTGGCTGCTCCTGCCGCCCGGCCCAGCTGCCTTGGCTTGCATTGTATAGAGGGAGGCATCACATGGCCAGCTCCCGGTCTCTGCTGGTCACGTGGGCCAGAGCAGCATGCGGTCCGCTCCCACCCCAGCCCAGCGCCCCCCTAGCATGGCGCCTGGCATGTGTCCCCTTCCTGCCCCTCTCTTCACTAGATTCTGCCGCACTCCTCACTCCCCCGCCAGACGTAGCTGGGGAAAATTGTTCCCGCCAGGCTTCTGTCCCAGGGAAACAGGAAATACTGGACATTGCACATGTCCAGGATTATTTGTTGTTTTTTTTTAAACCGGACGGAGCCCACAAATACCGGACTATCCGGGTGAAAACCGGACACCTGGCAACCCTAATCACCAATTTCATTTTTCTACTTTGCCTGCAAACTGCCCCCTTCCCCCACATGGGAAAATGAGCACACTGTATTTAATCACCAGTTACTCTGTAGTAAATAAAAATACTTTGCACTAATGTACTGTACTGAGGGAGATGTAACATTTCTTGCCTTTAAAAACCACAGACCTGTGTTCTTTTTCTCTAGATAGATACTGTATTTAGAATTACATATTTAAAAAAAAATACCTTCCATTTTGTTTGCACTACAATCATACATTGTTGATACTATGGTCTCATCTAATTACAAATCAAACCATGATTAAGAGCTGCAATGAAACATGGTTGTAAGTCATGTTATAATGTAGATTTATCTTGGCAAACATGTAGAGAAAATGCATCTGAAGAAGCATACAAGGGAATGAAGTTTTAGCCTAGGCTTAGGCTACAAAACAATTCCTAAGAGAAAAATTGAATCTAAACCTTTAGATTGCATGAAATGCATGGACACCCATGACTTAATTGTCACTATACTGTTTCCACTCTGAACTTTGTTGCAACAGCGGGGACAGAACCTGTCTTTTCCTTTTCCAAACTACTCAAGCTCAAGAAAAATCTCCATTAGAGGGCCTAAAACACAATTTAGTAATTACAAATCTACTCAGCGGAGGACTGAGGTGCAAACACACAAAAAGCAGCACCTTACAATGCTTAATCAAACTGTTGATTTCACACTACTTTCTTCTTGTCTGACAAAATTTTTAAAAGAAACTATTATTTAGTAAGATAAAAAGTAACCAAAGTTTTCTTATGAAATCTAATTCAAGGTCAGGATTTTTTTAAAGCTGTTACCTTGACTCAGCTCTCCCCATGTGGTAGAGCTCCTTAATTATACAAATGACACAAGACATTAGCACAATATAAAACACATTTTCATTTATATTTGCATGCAGAAAATATGTACTGCCTTTCATGATGATTTCTAATCAAGATCCTGGGGATAAAACATCATATTTTACCTACCTATATGGTTATTTACATTCAAGACAGAACAGAACATAGCATCAACAGAACATTTCTAATTATAACCATGTTGAACATTACCCCACGCACTGCCTTCTGTTAAAGACAATAATATTTAGTAAGAATGTGGACAACACAATATACTTCCTTCCTGCTAAGAGCATTAAGTCACAGTTAGTCCCACAATGTTTTTCTTTGAAACGCTCCCTACTTGTCTCCCACTTCAGGGAGTCTTATTGAGAGAATGGATTACCAGAGGTTTCCAAGCCGGGTTAAAAAAAAACAAAAACAAAAAAACAAAAACTACTCAATTTCCAAACATGTCCCAGAATAAAGCCTCCCATCACCAGTGTTCCCTGTAAGGTGAGCGCTTGGGCAGCCATCCAGGAGAGATTCAAGCGCCACTCAGCTGATTAACAGAGCACCCATAGTCGGCACAATGTGTTTCTATGGATGGTGCATAAATGCAGACCTCTGTGCATGTAACAAAATTTATTCCACTCATGGGTGGAAAAATGAGAGGGAACAGGGGCCGTCACAATTATAAATTCCTCTGGATCCTTAACCTCGAGCAATTTCTAAGCAATTGGCGGGACAGGCCTTAAGATTTTCATGGTCCCTCAGGGAAGATTTTCAGAGACATAAAGGGAAGCTGCCAGCCAATGGGCGTCATGCATCTGGCTCTCCTCTCTGCCTCTGAAAATCTCCCCATATGCGCCCAAAGGGTTGAGCTCCAATAATTTTCTTCCTTCAACCTAGAAGAATGGAAGATCAAGTTAGCCTGTTTTTTATTAAGTAACGGCCTTATCTATGCTACTGTGGGCCGTCGACCTAAGTTACACAACTTCAGCTACTTGAATATACCTGGGCTACATTAACAACACCTGGATCCCATGCAGAAGTGTAGTGATGAGGAACTGTCAATTGTTCAATGCAAATCTTGCCAGAAATAGCCGGGAAATCAGTTAGGAGACCGGGAACTGAAACCTTGTCCCCCATCCCCAAATATAGACTCTGGCATGGAGACGGAAACAGGTCACACACAAGAGTTTGCAGATGTGGTTAAACCTTTTAGCTAAAGTGTGGGGAAGGGAAATCAATAATTCAATGCAGCTGGAAACTCAGTGATAAACTAAATCAGTTTTCCATAAACTAGGATAGGGATTGTCATTTACTCAGCACAGTGCTGTGGGGCCCTAAACTAATTGCTCCCCAGGTGTTACCACAATGTAAATGTTGAATTATCTGAAATAAAACTAGCAACATCATAAGCACCTAAAACATAACTAGAAACAAGAAATAGTAGTTGTCATGATCTTATGCAAGGAAGGCACTAGCATCTTTAAAATTTTACCTCTTTTAGATCACAGCTATGCAAAAAATGAAAACTGGAAGGAGGGAATAACTTTCACTAATCAGCTGCAGTAGGAGGATTAGTACATAAAAATGCATTCCCTCAGATTTCTTCTCTTGTTTTTTCCTTAATTTATCCAGTTCATCCCTTCTTTTTCTATTATATTATTTGTGTGAAACATGACAAAAAGAAAAGAACATTGAAGAACTGTTTTTCCCTACTGCAGAGTAAAATGAGGTAAGAGCCTGTGGTACTGACTACAGATAGAGAAGATCTAACCTCCAGAGAGCAAGCTGGGAAGGGATCTTTAGCCATTAGGTACTTAAGGATGGAGATGATGCCAGGAAATGTCATGGAACAGCAAAAGGGAGACAGACAAAGGAGCTGCAGCTAGCCGGGGGAGGGAATTTAGCAGCACAATAGAGAAAGAAATGACTTCCCCTCCAACAGCAGCTAGACTTTTCCCAGATGTTACCTCTTTATCCTCCTAGCTGTAGTTCTGCAGTTCTTTAGAGCCAGTCTCATCTATTAATTTGCTGCAATTTACAGCATGTGTTTGTCTTCCTCTTCTCCTACATGTGCATCTGGTGTAAGAATTAAAAGTAGCAGCTGGATTGGTGCATGGTTATCCTCTAAGGAAAGGAAGAGCCAAGTAAGACCTTACTGCTCAAAGCCAACCTCAGCAGAATAAGGTAGCAAAACCAGTTAGCAATCCAGGAACCACTCACAAGGGAGGAAAGAAATTTTTCCCCATTTCCATACAGCTCTTCAGACATAACTAACTGACTCAAGATAAACTCCCTTTCCAAGTGGTCAAACTGGAATGGGTTAATTCTCTCCCATTGCTACTTCCTTGGAAAAGGAGAAAAGAAACTGGCCTCTTTCCATGGACAGTCACAGTCTGGTACGAGTTAAGTCAGATGTCGAAGCTATGGCTCCACTCCCTGATTCAACCAAAAAGTGCAGGGAAGGAATGTAGATCAAGGGAGGAGGGGGAGAGAAAACTATTGTTTCAATACACCTAACTGGGCATTTCTTAGCATCAGCATTTAAAAGATTGTATAGTTTTAATGAAATTCAAAGACAGCTACCCACACTTTAAAGAAACTGGAAAGCTTAGATGCAATACACCTGCAAGTCCCAAGTGGCAGATGCTATGGTGACTAACAGTACAACTTTCCTCTCAGGGCCTCCTGAGCACCATATTGCTTTAACTGTGAGAGCAAGAGGTACAGAAGGGGCATGAACATGACACATGGGACAAAGGTGTTAAATCTGGGTGAAGCAGGGAAGCTCTTCTTGTTTATGGGCCCTTCTTTTTCTGGGTCAGGAAAGGACTCAGCACAGAGAAACATTCAAACAAGCAAAGGTACCTATAACTAGGCAGGCTGACTCCTCTCTCATCGTGGAGAACAGGAGATACCCCACTGGAAAGGCAAACCAAGCCTGTGATGCTGCGTTTTTTCTGTTAAATGAAACAAGAGCCCTGTTTCACTCCCCCCTCCCCATCCCTGCAACAACCAATCAGATCCCATTTAATTTAATATCACTGCCTATGTAGATTAATTACTTGCAGCAATGCAACCATTGGCTATGATCTTAGCAGTCCTTCAGCCAAAGCAAGATCAGATCTGGTCAATATGAGACCAGAGACTTCCAAAGAAAGCCCTGGATACCATATGAAAAAAATCAGCAGTTGTGTTTAATCAGTGACCCTCTTCTATTTGAGTCTGAGCCAATATATTGTGACTGTGAGATGCTTTTTGGAAATTATTTAGAGAACCCCCTGGCCACTTATTATAATAAAGGTTGGGTTTTATTTTTAGGGGTGGGTGGAGTTAAAAAGTACAGGTGCTCCAGCCTAACTCCAGCTAAGACATTTACATTCAGACTTCTAAAAGTTCCTCATTTATTTTCCAGTCGATGCAAAATTTTCCATCATTCCACTCCAAAATTGATCTTTGGGATTCCTGTTCAGAGCCAATTCATTCCACTGGTGGAGAAAACTGATTCATATGTTTGTATCCATGCGAAGAGTCTTGGTATCCATTAGGATAAAAGGAGCAACACACACAAGAAATTAGCATTGTCTCCTCAAACAGAAAAGAAGCTGTGCAAATTGTGACCAAATGACTGAGGTTTAGAAAAAAAAAGTCTTCCTGAAAAAGGAAAAGTCTGGTTAATTTTAAGACCCTTTAAAATTTCCTTTTCCTCCTAAAAGATCCATCTGTCAAGACAGAAACAGACAGCTTCTGCACTGGTGGATTAGAGGTTAGCAACATTATAATTTTACTTTAAAAAAGTACATAGTTAAATAGATGGTAGCAGGTCTCAAATTCATTATCAAAACGAGTAAATGTATTGCTGGGAGACAGTGCAGTTTCCCACAATGATCCATTAATAACCTCGAGTTTGGCCCCGTAATTACTATCGGCTTTAGAAATAAAAAGTGTTGGTCACTTTCTGTTACTAGACATCACCCTTTCAAACCAGAGCACTACATTATTGTTGTGGTTTGATTTCTGTGTTCAAATAATCTAACAAGCATCAAATTGTAACTCAGTAACAAAATCGACAAGACAGCAATTTCAGAGTGTTGGCTCTCCAGCTATTGTGAAGACAGGCAACAAGGACCATGTGCTAATTTAGGAATCAAGTGTCATCAACAACTTTGAGCATTATATCTTTTGTCATCTCAGTTTCACAGCTTTAAACATACTAACAATTCAGTGCAACTCACTACTCTTGCTGCCTTGACCATTAGACAGATCAAAATGTTCCCACTCACATTGAAGAAAGAGCTTTGGGCTTGTACTTTAGGGGAAAAAAATCTTGGCTCAAGGAATGCATTTAGATAAACATAAAAAAGTGGAAGTGTAACTAACTGCCAAACACCAGACATGTTTTTGCATATTGCAGCCTTCCAGATGCTCTCCTTTCATGGCAAATATAAGATTTCAACTAGACAGCGAACTCTGTGAAGTAAAAATATCTCCATTTCTTTCTCATTCTCATCTTAACACCCACTTCCATTCATAGTATTATTTATTTGGGTTACAGTGGTGCCCCTGGGTTCTAATTGGCATCAGGGCTCCCATGTGCTGTACAAATGCACTGGAGCTCATGGCCCTGGCCCTGAAGAGCTTGTAACTAAAAGGCCTACATTTTGAAGAATGGATTTTGGGCACCTCCATTGTGTATCCCCAAGTATCAAGATAGCTTCAGAAAGCTGAACACTTGCTCTCTGAAAAACAGACTTCTTTGAACTGTCAAGTTAGCTCTCTCAAAACTGGCACTAAAAACCACTAGTCACTAGGGTTGCCAGATGGTTTCAACAAAAATACCGGACACACTTGACATTACATCACAATCTACATTACTTCTTATTTAGAAAATACTGGACATTTATATTTTCTCAATTTGTTTCCCAAACAGAAAGTTCAAATACTGGACTGTCCGGTTCAAAACCAGACACCTGGCAACCCTACTAGTCACTCCTGAAAATTTAGGCTTAATTTCTTCTGTGACATATCCTCCATTTGGAGCTTCCTCATCCTTGTGTCTATGCTCTAAATTCAAATCTGTCCATCCTGAATTCCAAACAAGTAAATCATGCCACCAGCCTCTTTTAAACAAATTTTAAATAACTTTAAAGCAAGGCACTGACCAACCTTTGAATTTGATCCTAACAAAGTCATTTTACACCTCCTAAATATTGTATATTTAGACTGTAAATTTACTCATGGACTATATCTATTTTAGATGTTGGTGAAAACAAGGTACATTATCTGTGCTCAAATAAAAAGTGGAACTTAATGTAGAACAATATGTACTGCTTAATTTCTAAAACTGAATAATGAAGCTCTGGTTTTTAACACATAGTAGCAAAAACTAACCAACAAAATCCCATCAGGATTTTACTTTCATTGTAATGTACATATCTTAAAGGGCTGATTTTTAGTCTGAGATTTTATACTGTATGCCAAATTATTAGGACAAATAAAATGTTTTCAGCCAAGTTATGAGACTCGGGGTGGGGGGGGGAACAGTATGTAGCAAAATGGTTAAACTAATCATGTAAGTTCATAGTGGCACGCAATGTTCAACAGAATCAAGGTGATCACACAACAGGAATAAGTGACAATACGCTATTACCCACCTGAGTCTAGATAAACTTTGTAGAGACAAACCATTTCTGTGCGTATATAAAAGGCTCAATTGATATGAGATACTGACTTTTCCCTTTAAAAAAGGGAGGGCTTTAAAGCTGTTAACATTCTGTCATTGTGCGCTCCATTCATCATTGAGATAATGATCTCAAAGAGACCAATCCATGTGAGGCTTCCCTGTATTTGACAGCTGCAGTGCAGCACGTTAGCCTTGATCATTTCATAGAATCATAGAACACTAGGACTGGAAGGAACCTCAAGAGGTCATCGAGTCCAGTCCCCTGCCCTCATGGCAGGACCAAATACTGTCTAGACCATCCCTGATAGACATTTATCTAACCTACTCTTAAATATCTCCAGAGCTGGGGATTCCACAACCTCCCTGGGCAATTTATTCCAGTGTTTAACCACCCTGACAGTTGGGAACTTTTTCCTAATGTCCAACCTAAACCTCCCTTGCTGCAGTTTAAGCCCATTGCTTCTTGTTCTATCCTCAGAGGCCAAGATGAACAAGTTTTCTCCCTCCTCCTTATGACACCCTTTTAGATACCTGAAAACGGCCATCCTGTCCCCCTCAGTCTTCTCTTTTCTAAACTAAACAAACCCAATTCTTTCAGCCTTCCTTCATAGGTCATGTTCTCTAGACCTTTAATCATTCTTGTTGCTCTTCTCTGGAGCCTCCAATTTCTCCACATCTTTCTTGAAATGCGGTGCCCAGAACTGGACACAATACTCCAACTAAGGCCTAACCAGCGCGGAGTAGAGCGGAAGAATGACTTCTCGTGTCTTGCTCACAACACACCTGTTAATGCATCCCAGAATCATGTTTGCTTTTTTTGCAACAGCATCACATTGCTGACTCATATTCAGCCGTACTCCTTCCTAAACAGTCGCTTCCCATTCTGTATGTGTGAAACTGACTGTTCCTTCCTAAGTGGAGCACTTTGCATTTGACTTTATTAAACTTCATCCTGTTTACCTCAGACAATTTCTCCAATTTCTCCAAATCATTTTGAATTATGACCCTATCCTCCAGAGCAGTCACAACCCCTCCCAGCTTGGTATCATCTGCAAACTTAATAAGCGTACTTTCTATGCCAATATCTAAATCGTTGATGAAGATATTGAACAGAGCCGGTCCCAAAACAGACCCCTGCGGAACCCCACTTATTATACCTTTCCAGCAGGATTGTGAACCATTAATAACTACTCTCTGAGTACGGTTATCCAGCCAGTTATACATCCACCTTATAGTAGCCCCATCTAAGTTATATTTGCCTTGTTTATTGATAAGAATATCATGTGAGACCGCATCAAACGCCTTACTAAAGTCTAGGTATACCACATCCACCGCTTCTCTCTTATCCACAAGACTCGTTATCCTATCAAAGAAAGCTATCAGAATGGTTTGACATGATTTGTTCTTTACAAATCCATGCTGGCTGTTCCCTATCACCTTGCCACCTTCCAAGTGTTTATAGATGATTTCCTTAATTACTTGCTCCATTATCTTCCCTGGCACAGAAGTTAAACTAACTGGTCTGTAGTTTCCTGGGTTGTTCTTATTTCCCTTTTTATAAATGGGCACTATATTTGCCCTTTTCCAGTCTTCTGGAATCTCTCCTGTATCCCATGATTTTCCAGAGAAGACAGCTAGAGGCTCAGATACCTCCTCTATCAGCTCCTTGAGTATTCTAGGATGCATTTCATCAGGCCCTGGTGACTTGCAGGCATCTAACTTTTTTAGGTGATTTTTAACTTGTTCTTTTTTTATTTTATCTTCTAAACCTACCCCCTTCCCACTAGCATTCACTATGTGAGGCATTCCTTCATCAGACTTCTTGGTGAACACCGAAACAAATAAGTCATTTAGCATCTCTGCCATTTCCAAGTTTCCTGTTACTGTTTCTCCCCCCTCACTGACCAGTGGGCCTACCCTTTCCTTGGTCTTCCTCTTGCTTCTAATGTATTTATAAAAAGTCTTCTTGTTTTCCTTTATTCCCGTAGCTAGTTTGAGCTCATTTTGTGCCTTTGCCTTTCTAATCTTGCCCCTGCATTCCTGTGTTGTTTGCCTATATTCATCCTTTGTAATTTGTCCTACTTTCCATTTTTTATATGACCCCTTTTTTATTTTTAGATCATGCAAGATCTCGTGGTTAAGCTAAGGCGGTCTTTTGCCATATTTTCTATCTTTCCGACACAGCGGTATAGCTTGCTTTTGGGCCTTTAATAATGTCCCTTTGAAAAACTGCCAACTCTCCTCAGTTGTTTTTCCCCTCAGTCTTGATTCCCATGGGACCTTACCTATCAGCTCTCTGAGCTTACCAAAATCCACCTTCCTGAAATCCATTGTCTCTATTTTGCTGTTCTCCCTTCTACCCTTCCTTAGAATTGTGAACTCTATGATTTCATGATCACTTTCACCCAAGCTGCCTTCCGCTTTCAAATTCTCAACCAGTTCCTCCCTATTTGTTAGGATCAAATCTAGAACAGCTTCCCCCCGGTAGCTTTTTCAACCTTCTGAAATAAAAAGTTGTCTCCAGTGCAGTCCGAGAACTTATTGGATAGTCTGTGCCCCGCTGTGTTATTTTCCCAACATATATCTGGATAGTTGAAGTCCCCCATCACCACCAAATCTTGGGCTTTGGATGATATTGTTAGTTGTTTAAAAAAAGCCTCATCCACTTCTTCCACCTGGGTAGGTGGCCTGTAGTAGACTCCTAGCATGACATCACCCTTGTTTTTAACCCCTTTTAGCCTAACCCAGAGACTCTCAACACTTTGGGCAGTTAGAGATTAGATTCACCAATTTCAAACCTGGGACTAGGAGTGGGAGCTGGGCACTTTAAATGAAAAGCCATATCCATTTCTAGTACTGATCACTTTAAATTAGTAATGACCGCTTCTAGTCATGCAGACGCATGAGGATGTGGATAAAGAAGACTGCCATCCCAGCCTGTCGCTCTCAAGCCTGTTGTTAGTTTAGTCAACAGAAAATACATAAATCAGCTTGTTAGGGGGGAAAAAACAACTCCACTCAGCTTCAGGATTTTGGTCTCATGCTGTATATCTACACTGCACATCTGACTCGGGCCTGAACCCAGCCCCTTTTCCATCCATATACAAATCAGTCTGACTCGGGCCAGTATAAGCACTCAGGTTCCCTAGGGTTACCAGATTTGAACTTTCAAAAAAGAGGACACTCCTGAGAGGAGGGAGGGTATCTGCATCAGTATCTACCAACTCATGGTGTATTAATGTGTTATACTTAGGCTGGGTGTTGTGTAACACATTAATACACCGTGAGTTGGTAGACACTGATACAGATACACTCCCTCCTCTCAGGAGTGTCCTCTTTTTTGGAAGTTCAAATATAGTAACCTGAAGGTTCCCAGGACCATACTGGTAGGCGACACTAAGCCTGAGTCCTGGCTCCAAACCTTGTCATTTTGCTATGTGGATGCAGCTCAAGCTGCATACCCCTGTCAGAAGGTCTGTGTAGCTCCATGTGGATGCAACAATCAACCCAAGTTTGCAATATAAGATGGGCACACAAGCACAGGCTTGGAAACAACCGAGTTCACAAACCTGGGGCCCAAAGACCATCAGAATATAACACGAGTGAATCTCCAGGCACTCCCACAACATAAATGTTAAATACTAAGAGGTTCCTTGGAGTGGAAATTGTGGGGAAAAAATGTTAGTGTGCGGGGAGGGGAATTAGTGAATAACTTTCAATGTTAGTTATTAGCCTTGAAAATGTTATCTATTTTCACAAGGATCAGGGCTAGAAACAGACTAACAGAAAGAAAACAGACTAGCTGCCAAAAATCAAGGGGCAAGATGGGAACCCTGGAAACTCTATCTGCTCCCACCAATCACATACCGCCGTATGTATACGGATAGATTCTGCTACATTTCCATAAGTCTGTTCTAGCCTTTGTGCCCCTTCACCTACAATATTTCCCATTTTTAAATCTAACATCACTTACAACTGAACTAAGACAGCCACAAACACCTCCGCTTTGATCCTATTACTGAAAAACATGAGGGCCAATTCCTAGTCCCTCTGAGGTCACCTGGAGTAATGCAACCAACCTTCAATGAGACTGATGTTTAGCTCAATAATACCCGTATCGGTGACAAGTGTTTAATTCTATTTTAAGACAACATTCAACAGCAACACCAAGCATGACCTATTGAGTTTCATTAATTAGCTTTTGGAATTCTAAGTATCCAACCTTGTATGCTTTTATGCAAGGATGTAAAGCGATACAGTCATGTCTCAGCTGCCTAAAAAAGTGGACAGCCCTGAAACAAAGAGGCTAATTCCCAAATTTAATTCAGCAGCATACAATAACTTTACAGATTGTGTTACTTGTCTGTAAGCACTAGTATTGTCTTCTAAATTTCTATTCCTCCCCTGGTTTCTGTGGGGTTGAATGCAGTAAAATCAGTATCAAGCCATCTAAACCAAAACGTGAGGCCATTTCCAGTTTCTCTTTCATACATTATCTAAAGAAGACTGCAAGCATTTTAAACAATTCTTAGTACTTTCTACCCTCTGGTCATGTAAGAATTACTCTGTCTCGTTGTCAGAAACCACAGAAGAACATTAAGTGCAATAGACTGTGGTTGCATAGTTAATCCCCAGAAGATTTCACAAACATGTTAGTAAAAAAGTTTTCATGGTTTTTTTTTATTTGAAGGAAAACAGGTTGGTTGTTTACCTCCAAACATTATTCTGTGGTGTTTGCAACTCAAAAACTGAAAACATTGGACTGGGGTGTTTGCAAATCAAAAACTGAAAACATTGGACTGTTTCTCATGTCCACACATTCAAATGCTATCTTTATAGAGAGAATTGGGGGAAAGGGGCAATAGCCTAAATGGTGAAAATAATATGTTCTTTATTCACAAGTTACTTTAATCTTAATATATATTAAAATTATATTAATAAAACAAAAACAAGATTGGAATTACTTTGTTTTGGACATGACATTTTAAGTCCTAATCCTATAGCTCTCTGAATGTGCTTAGTACTGTGCATGTTCGTCCCATTGACTTCAATTGAACAATGCAAATAAAGTTAAGCATGAGAGTTTGCAGTGTTTAATCTGACAATGGCCTTTTAAATGAGGAAATTTACTTCCACACCATGCTTTAATCACCATATTCCACTACTCATTTCCAATAAGACAGTCGATTATGTCCAATCACCAGGGCTCGCCGAGCGGCGGCGAGCGCCGCTCACCAGCCACGCCCCGCTCGCCAGTCACGCGATTCTGCGCTTTGCACATGCGCAGATCGTTCTGCGCATGCGCAGATCGCTCCCTGCCGGCTCTTCCGGGGGTGTCGAGCCCTGCCAATCACACATGGTCAGACAGCGCCTCTTAAAACCAGGATACCAGTAACCACAAGCTTTTAAGCAGCAAGATTTGTGCTTAGCTACATCAGAGGGAAAAAATTTCTCTTAACTCCCTCCTAAGAGGCACACACGCTGTCTGATGTAGCTAAACTAGAGGCTACATAATCTAGTCTGCACAGCATATCAACTGCACCCTTGTTAAGAATATTTTAGTTGCAGTGGAAACGTGTGTAGCTCAGTAGCTTTGTTTTCCCAGTGAGGACACTAACACCAGAAGAAAACCAAAAGATATAACTGCAGGAAAAATGAAACACTTACAAAACTGATCCATACTGAATCTAATTATTTTCCTGAAAAAGAAGAAAAAAAGCTACGAAAGCCAAAGCTCTGGAATTTCATTTTTTTCTGACTAGTGATCCAGCGAGTTTCTAGGAGCACCAGAGGGAAAATTTGTTCATACTTCAGAGGATGCTGAGATGGAGTGAGAATGCTAGTTAAATATGCTCTCAGATCAGCAAGCACAAACCCACCATTCTACAGCCTATGGGCGGGGGGGAGAAGAGGGAGGAAGCTTCTTCACCACAAAATGACACCAATCTTCAAATAGGGTTGCCAGATGGTTTCAATAAAAATACTGGACACACTTGACATTACATCACAATCTACATTTCATCTTATTTAGAAAATACTGGACATTTATATTTTCTCAATTTGTTTCCCAAACAGAAAGCTCAAAGACTGGACTGTCTGGTTCAAAACAGAACACCTGGCAACCCTATCTTCAAAAAGCAACATTTGTAAGGTCACTTCCCTCCATGGAAGGAAAAAAGCATTGGCCTGTATTATTATTCTATAAAGATTGGTAGAAATAAACACTCCCCAAGAGCATTCCTTCAGCATACAGAGTGAAGAATGGACCCCTCTGGGGGCAGATCTCCTTGCCTATGAAGGTGTGTGTGTGTATGGGGGTGGGTGGGTATGTGGAGAGTGCCACTATGTCCCCTCCAAAGAAGTCCCTCCTCAAAGCTTTGTGAGGGAAAGGTCCCTGGGGTTTTGAGGCTAAGCAAGTATGTATCTGGGCACTCTGGTACATCCCTGCACCACCTGTGGGCAACCAAGTTGCTTCAGTAATAGAAGCAGCACCTGTTCCCCGAGTCTCGTTTGTGGTCACTACTGGCAAACTGCAGGGGACATACAATCAAGGGCAAAAAAAAGCTCCTGCTAAAGCCAGCAGAGTAGCAGTAGCTATCATATGTTTGATCTGATGCCTCTATGCATCTGCCCTTCTTCACAGACCCCTCCAAACTACTGAGGAACCCAAATGATTCTCTCATGAAGTTCCTGCCTCTCCAGTCCTTTCATGATTTGACCCAGCACTAGTCTGCCCTGTGTGGGTTCTTTTTTTTCCCCCGAACCAAGGACCTCAAAACACTTTACAAACTCTACTGCCATCTCAGAACCTCTCAGTGACATAGTAAAGCACAGACGCCTCCAAAGGAGTAGCCTAAGAATGGATAAGGAATTTATCCAAATTCATACTATGTGTTGGGGTAGGGACACAAGAGAACCCAGGATCCAAAACTGACAACCCCTCTACTCTCATCTACTTTTAGCCTGTATGCCCTTCGGAGTAAAGCCTATCTGGACACAGCACAGAGAACATTTTCTTGGCTAACAAACAAAATAGCAACAGCAGACAACATTGTCTCTCAGCAGGCCTGCTTCTTTTCGCAATTCTTAAACCCCAGAATCACCTGGTCTTCACTGCTACACTTATGGAAATTATAACCTAGTGTGTGTCAGGAACTCCAGAATAGAGGAAAAAATGCAGAGGAGATAAAAGCAGTCAATTCTCCATTACAGCTGATAGGCTGGGAGAGAAATGAAAAATAAGAAGGAGGAGAGGAAAAGCAACAAATCGTCTGGACCAAGCTTATCTTGTTTTGTATTTTTCAACATGGGTAAACATTTTACTCTTTGGTGTATTCACCATACTCCTATTTAATTAATATTGTCCCAAGCTGCAAGTGAAGTGCAGTCAGCAAAATCTGACATATCTATAAAAATGTGTCAATGAATTGTTTGGGTGTTTCACTGTTGAAACTTGCAGACAAATTCAGACTTTCAATGACAAAATTTTAACAATGAAAGTGATTAACCGCTGGAACCACCTCTTGATATCATCAAATCAAGATGGATGCCTTTCAGAAAAATAGGTTAGTCAAAACACAAATGATTGGACTCATTGCAGGGGTAAATGGATAAAAGCTTAAATCCTATTTTATGGCCTTACGATCTATGAAAGTTCTTTAACTGTTTTAAGATAAACACTGTATTTAAATCATAAAGTTCTGTTTAACTTGTGCATTCATTGCCTAGTACAAAGGAGGCGTTATCACAAAAGAGAATTTTAAGTCCGAGTTATTCTATCCTCATCTTTTCTTGTCCCATTGGGCCTAACAGAGAGAAGTTATACACCTGAAGCTCAGCACTACCCAGGAGCATAGTTAAAGAAAAAAATAAGTACAGCCCAGAGTCTGAATTTCCCTATTTTATTTCAGTCTCCAAACTTTAAAACACTTAATTCAAAGCCTGTTAATGTACAAGACTTACCAGTGTGTTTGAGGAGGAAGGTAACACTGTTTACAGACCTGCCATGACAAAACAGAGTACAGTTTTAGAGCTGGTAATTTCAGTATAAGGCTACAAGAGAGTCTATCATACAAGCAATGGAAAACACCTTTCTGCTTACTGATCAGGCTGATCACATGGCCACAACTCAGACAGGGATCTGAATTCATTAAGGAGGGGGGTGTCACTATATACATTATCCTTTTGTTACACTCCCACAAAGCCAAAAGAGACAGTAAAGAATTTTCACATCAGAGGCAACAGTTTCTCATATTCATCATTCTTATGCTCGCCAGATAAATGCATACAGTCCAGCTCAACAGACCCTCACTAATTCATATGAATGACTGAGAGGCCCACTGCAAATTACCTAATATTGCAAGTTAGTGAGCATATGAACAATAAAAATGGCCACATATTGCTCATTCATTTTGACACTGGCCATTTCATTTTATTTATAATTATTCCTCAGAATGTACCAGGAAATGTATTGTAGTATCTCCTGTCAAAATGATTATCTTCTAGTAATGCAAGATCTTGCGACAGTACTCCGTTAATTCTTTGACAGATGGGTGAGAGCCAATATTTTGTGCAAACAAGGGATTATCCAGGTTCCACCACACACACTACTTTACAATTAGGGCACTGTATGCAGTGAATGAATATGAGGAAAAACTGCATTTCATATTATACTTTGATATGAGGTACTTTGGGCAGATTTTCTGCATTTCAGAAGTTAGTTATATCATAACAGCATAACAATTAGAAATACAGCAAGAACACAAATATTTCCATCAGTCTGTTGAACTACTACATGCTAGGGAAAAGAATCACCATTCTTAAATGACTTCCAAAAAGCTACCATTTATTTGTTTTTATTAACCCTGGTAATAAGGTGAGAGGTCAACAATTTATCACGGTAAAAGAACAAATTAATGAATCACAGAAGCCTAAATGTCACCACTTATCATACATTAACATGCTTCAAAAGCCATGCTAGCTGTGTTTCAAACTTCTCTGAATTCGGCTCCCAGTTTTAAGTAAGGTTGATTATAAAGATGAGGGTTGACAACTTTCTACTCCCACAAAACAAACACCCTGTCCCGCCTCTTCTCTGAGGCCCCGCCCCCCTTCAGAAGTTCCAGACCTGCTCACTTAATTCCTCCCCCAGTCCTGCTGTCACTCACTCTCCCTACCCTCACTTGCTTATTTTTACATGGCTGGGGCAGGAGTTTGGAGTGGGGGGGGGGGAGAGAAGGCTCTGACCAGGGGGTGCACACTCTGGTGTAGGACCAGGGATAAAGGGTTTGGGGTGCAGAAGGGTACTCCATGCTGGTACTGAGGCGTTCAGAGCGCGAGAGTGAGCTCTGGGCTGCGGAGGGGGTTGGGATGTGGGGGTTCTGGGTGTAGGCTCTGGGATGGAGCTAGAGATGAGAGGTTTGGTGTATAGGAGGATTCTCCAGGCTGGAGCAGAAGGGTTTGGAGGACAGGAAGGTGACCAGGCCTGGGGCAGGGGATTAGGAAATGGGAGGGAGCCAGGGGTGCAGACTCTAGGCAGTGCTTACCTGAAACAGCTTCTGGAAGCAGCAACATGTCCCCCATCTGGTTTCTAGGTGGAGGTGCAGCCAGGTGGCTCTGTGCACTGCCCTGTCCATAGGCACCATCCCCACAGCTCCCACTGACCATGGTTCTTGGCCAATGGGAGCTGCAAAGCCAGGACTTTGGGCAGATGCAGCATGCAGAGCCTCCTGGCTGCCCCTGAGCACAGGAGCTGGAGTGAGGGATGCCACTGCTTCTAGGAGCTTCATGGAGAGAGCCTGCCTTAAACCTGCTACATTGCCGACTGGACTTCTGATGGCCAGGTCAGCGAGCCCTCAGGGTCCCCTTTCGATCAGGCATTCCATTTGAAAATGAGACACCTGGCAACCCTAACAAAGCGTCTCATCTCACAGGTCTCTATATTTTTAGCTATTTTGATTTGGAAGTCAAATGGGCTTCTCAGCTGTGCAATCCATGATTGATTTAATGAGACCTGAAAAGAGAAAAAAAATAGGTGTGCACCTTGTTTTGTTGCTTAATGGCATTCAAAGGTGGCCTGAAAGTTTGTTTATATGAAGCAAAACAGGGATGAGAACCAACACTTTTTCCCCCCTTTTAGAAATCAGCTTTCATATCAATAGGATAGCCCATTGTTCAAGCAATGCAAATTCAATCAGGACCCTGCAGTCTACTAAATCATTAATCATTTGCGCCTCAGTCAATAGCACACCTTCAGAATAGGCCCGAAGTCAATGGAAAGACTACCGACGTCAACAAGCTATGGCACAGGTATTAAAAAAGTTAGTAACTGATCACTTGTTACACAGTCATTCTCTACTGACATGGGTTATTCAATAAAAAGAGTACACTAAAAAGGTACTGCACATTCCTAACACCACAAAATCAAAATATTTAAGACTGTTGGAACAGGATACATAAAGAGTTCTGTTATTCAAAACCATTGTATTCCAATCTCAATATTTACAACAAGAGAAAAATCTAATATATAAAGCTCCGTCAAAGCAGAAATATTTTATGATAATCCATTCCTAATATTCTAACAGAACAATACTGCAAAGTTTTGTAGTGACTGGTTTTCCTCCCCCTATCAAATCCTCAGGATATAATTTGTAAAAACAGATTAAACAAATTGTTCCCTATGTTGTAGTTATCTCATTCCCTCCCATCTCTTTAGCATTCTTGAACAGAGATGGCTTGGGGAGACTGCCACTAATTTGCCAATTAGAGTTCTGACTACATTTTCATTCCTTTTTGTTTCAAATGTCACTAGTCCAGTACCTATTGAACTGTTCAAGTCTGATAGCAAAGGAAAGGTTTTCTACAAGTGCAAGAATTGCTAATCGAACCAATATTTCTGGGGCCTCAGGCCAGAAATATGGGATGGGAAGGGCCTGCAATTTACCTTGGAGCCCATTGGCATAAATCTTCCTTTCTCTTCCTTCCAATTTGGAAATGAGAGGCTTAAGGGCAGTGCTGCTATCCTCCTTTTACAAGCTGTTTACATGTGATAAGAACTAGAATGTTAATAAAAATAGCTCAGCACCAAGCCATACATGTTTCACAAATGCAAATCTAAAAAACCCCAAAGGCTAATGTTTATAATTGCCAGGTCTCCTTCCCCAAATTTCCAACCAGACTAAGATTTCCAAAAAGGAAAAAAAAAAATGTAGGTAAATAGCAGAAATCCATCTCTTACATATCAACATCATGAACACTACTGTTAGAGAGCTTCAGAGGGGTAGCCGAGTTAGTCTGTAACAGGAAAAACTTAAAAAACAACAAATAGACTAGCAGCACCTTAAAGACTAACAAAACATGTAGATGGTATCATGAGCTTTCGTGGGTACAGCCCACTTCGTCAGATGACCAGAATATTAGAAGTCCAGATCCAAGAATAAATAAGGTCGGAGGGAGAGAGAGAGAGAAAAAGGAGGGGGAAAGGAGAAAAAAATAGAGAGAGAGAGACACTTTTGCACCCACTACTGCTAGAGGCTGACTTACAATTAATGTTCATACTGGATGGTAACGACATTTCAGGATGCAATCCAGATCACTGATTGGGCCTATATTGCTCTGCCCTGTAACCTTGGATGCCTTACAATGCCTTGCTGCTATAGCTGCCTCCTGACTCAGTTTTCCAGCATATCACTCACACCCTGAGTGTGTGTATAGCTGCAGTCTGCCAGCAGCATACCATAATAGGTCAAACCAAAAGTCCAGCTAGCCCAATATCCTGTTTTCCAACAGTAGCCATGTGCCATGCGCCCCAGAGGGAATGAACAGAACAGGCAAACATCAAGCAATCTATTCCCTGACACTCATCCCCAGCTTCTGGCAAACAGAAGCCAAGGACACCAACCCTGCTCATCCTAGCTGATAACCATTTATGGACGTACCCGCCATTAATTTATCTAATCCTTTTTAGAATCCTGGTATAGTCTTGGCCTTGAGAACATCCTCTAGCAAAGAGTTCCACAAGTTGAGGGTGTGTTGTGAGGAAAAAAACCCTTCCTTTTGTTTGTTTTACACCTGCTGCCTGTTAATTTCATTTTGTGATCCCCTAGTTCTTGAGTTATGAGAAGTAAATAGCACTTCCTTATTCCCCATTAGTCATTCCTTTTCTAAGTTAAAAAAGTCCCAGTCTTATTAATCTCTCCTCATACAGAGACTGTTCTATACCCCTAATAATTACTGTTGCCCTTTTCTGAACCTTTTCCAATTCCAATATATCTTTTTTGAGATTGGTGACCACATCTGTACACAGTATTCAAGATATGAGCATACCTAGGAGCACTATGATTTTTCTTTATCCCTTTCTTAATGATTCCCAATATTCTGTTTGCTTTATTGACTGCTTCTGAACACTGAGTGCATACTTTCAGAGAACTATCCACAAGGACTCCAAGATCTCGATCAAGTGGTAATAGCAAATTTAGATTTCAACATTGTGTGTGTATAATTGGGATTATGTTTTGCAGTGTACATTACTTTGCATTTATCAGCATTAAAGTTATCTGCCATTTTGCTGTCCACATAGCCAGTTGTGAGAGAACCTTTTGCAGCTCTTTGCAGTCTGCCTGTGACTTAACTATCTTAACAAGTTTTGTATCATCTCAAAAGTTTACAACTTCACTCTTTACTGCTTTTTCCAGACCATTTATGAATATGCTGAATAGAATTAGTACCAGTACAGACTACTCTCATTTCTGAAAACTTACCATTCATTCCTACCCTTTGATTCCTAGCTTTTAACCAGTTACCAATCCATTAGAGGATCTTTCCACTCATCCCATGGTAGCTTACTTTTCTTAAGAGCCTTTGGCGAGGATCCTTGTCAAAGGCTTTCTGAAACCTACGTACACAATATCCACTGGAGGCCCTTTGTCCACATGTTTGTTGACTCTCTCAAAGAATTCTAATAGATTGGTGAGGCTTGATTTTTCTTTACAAAAACCATACTGGCTTTTCCCCACAAAAATTATATTCATCTATGTGTCTGACAATTCTGTCCTTTGCCATTGTTTCAACTAGTTTGACCAGTACTGAAGTCAGACTTACTGGCCTGTGATTGCCAGGATCACTTTTGGAGGTCTTTTTTTTTTTAATTGGCTTTACATTAGCTATCTTCTAGTAATTTGGTACTGATGTTGATTTAAAGGATAAGTTAGTATGGTCAATAATTCTGCAATTCCACATTTGAATTCCTTCAGAATTCTTGGATGAATACCATCTGGTCCTGGTAACTTATCACTGATTAGTTTATCAGTTTGTTCTAAAACTTCCTCTAATGACACCTCAATCTGGGACAGTTCCTTAGATTTGTCTCCTAAAAAGAATGGCAAAGAATTAATTTAGTTTCTCACAATGGCCTTATTGTCCTTGAGCACTCCTTTAGCATTTTGATTCAAGAGCAGGTAGATGGTGCTTGGTACTGCCATGAGGGCAGAGGATTAGACTTGATGACCTCTCAAGATCCTTTCCAGTTCTAGTATTCTGTGATTCTATGATCATCCTGTGGGCCCACTGGTTTTTTTAGCAGGCTTCCTGCTTCTGATGTAAAATTTGTTATTACTTTTTGAGTCTCTGGCTAGCTTTTTTTCCTAATTCTTCCTCACACTTCCTAATTATATTTTTACACTTCATTTTCGAGAGTTTATGCTCCTTTTGATTTTCCTCACTAGGATTTAACGTCTACTTTTTTAAAGGATATCCTCCTTTAATATGAGGCATTCTAGTTCACCATATTATTTAGAATACTTGCACTGGTATATAGACACTTTAAAAACTTGTCACACTCTAGCTGTCTGCCATTACAAGATGTGATTGAATGGGACTAGTTTTCATTTGATTGTTTCTGATCAGATCCTATCAGTATTTTATCATTTTCCATCCTCTCCTCCTTAGTAGGACATAGAAAAATTCCATTAACAGATCCTCCCCTAAGGGATGTGTGTGTCTGAACCAGCATTGGTCTCCACATATAGTATGACACCCAACACACTCTCAATCCTTGATTTCCCCCCTCAGAAGTGTGCATTCTGTATTGCATTATCCTGTCCTTTCCTGTATAGTTCAGACAAAGATCCATTGTTCCTATAAGGGAACAACATACAACACGTTGCCATCCCAAATGGAATTACCCACATAGTTTGCAACACTGGAGCCATTTTGATTAAAGAACAAAAAAGTGTATTTAACTGCAAAGATACAAATGTTAAGGGAATACAAGTAATAATGCATTAAACAAAGAAATGGTTACAAGATAAACACTTCCTAGTACTAAAACTTTACAAACTAAAACTTTGTTCAAGACAATTCTTACCACATACTTTCATGAGACATACTGACCAATTTTCAGGTCAGGATACCTCCCAAAGTAAGAGAGCTGTATTCTTTTGTCTTCCTTGGTTCCAGAGAGATGGATAGGTAGATATAACTTTGCCCCTCACTTTTATAGTTCAGTCCCTGTTGCCTGAGGGTGATCCCCTTGATAAACTTTTTTCCAGGGATATTTGCAAAAATGCTAATCTGTTTGTTCCTGCCCCCTTTCCTTGCCAAAGAATGGCCACTTGATAGGTGATGGCCTATCAGCTTTGATGATACCTGACTGAGTGTCAGCCTATCCTTTGTTTTTGAAAAATAGGATTTCCTACTTCCCAAACCTGTCTGGTAAATGCATTTCAGTCATGATTTCAGTGTATGTTCATAATTTCATTTATAATGTTATTACATATGTGTTACCACAATATTATTGTCGTGAGGTATTACCATCCAAGGCCAATTTTGTACAAAGATTACTACTGAGTGTAATGAGCGAATAGATGGGCTGTATTCTTTCATAATAGCATAGACCAGCGGTTCCCAAACTTTTTTATACCGTGGAGTGGCAAACTTATTAAAAAGCTTTTGGTGGACCAGCAGACACATTTGCATATTCATTAAGGTAAAATAATGAATTTGCATGTTTGCATATTCATTATGGCGATAAATTTAGCTGTCACGTGTTATTTTGCCGACCGACCGCCCACCACGTGGTTTCTCCAGCCTGGAGCAGCCACGCGGTTCTTCCAGTCCCAGCCAATCAGAGCAGCTGCCACTGTTCCCCACCACATGGTTCCTCCAGCCCCAGCCAGCTGGAGGAGCTGCCCACCTGCTTGCCACATGGTTCCTCCAGCCCCGTCTAGACAAGGCAACTGCCTGCCTGCTCGCCGCATGGTTCCCTCCGTCCCAGCCAGCCAGAGCAGCTGCCCACCTCCCGCCTGCCAGCCATGCGGTTCCTCTGGCCCTGGCCAGCTGGAGTGTGCCTCCTGCCACACTGCTGCACGGTTCTGCTTAGGAGGTGTTGGGGTAGAATTATGGCATCTGGCACATGGCCCCACGCTATCACTTACCAGCCTGGGCAGTAGGGTGCTCCGAGCCCCACTGGAAGGGGAAGCAGAAGAGCAGCTTCTTGCCACGGCTGCCTGAGTTCACCAAGATCACTGATGGGGCTGGTGCTCTCGGCCATCCCTCATCCCTTCCCTGTGGGCGGGAGTGTTGCTGCTACCACCACACCCCCTTGCCTCACAGCTCCCTGCACAAGCTGCAGCTGTGGGGTATAGAGACACCTCAGCTTAGGAGCTTAGAAGGGCCCCTAAGAAGCAAAGACTGGCAGACTTCCTTTTCCACACACGTGCTCTGTGGCTGGATAGCGCTGCTGCTCCAGATCTCCTGGAGTGGCCTGTGCTGCAGTCAGGCAGTGCCTTCCCCAGGGCTACGAGGCATAAGACATGTCCTTATGCCCCCTCAATTCCCTGTGCCCCACGCTGCTTACACCTTCATGCACCCAGAGGCCCAGCAGAGACCCCCGGAGCACCCGCCTGCTGCGCCACTCACTGTGCACTTCTCCAGTGGGCAGGCCCAAGGCAGTGGGGCATGGCCTGGCAGCATGCTGCAGCAAGCAGCAGTCTGTAGACCAGCAGTTGGGAACCACTGGCATAGACCACATTCCAGTTAATACTGTGCACTGCTGATACTGTACATGCACTGAAAGAAGTTTTTTTTATATATTCTGATTGTGGAGTTCTAGTATTTTTTTAATCCATTTAGGTAATTCACAATGATTAGGTAACAGAGGACAGTTTTGGTCATGTCCCCTGTCCTCAATATAGACTTGACCAGCACTTTTACTACCACCCTGATGACCTCAATTGTCTCTCTATGATGGGGAGCACTTGATTCAGTGTGGTAGGATGGTGTCAGTATGCAGAAAGATCAGTAGAATGCATAAAAATGACACAAACTTGATAGAAAGAGAAAATATCTATCCAAAGTAGTACAAGATCAACAGGGTGAGCTACCTCATTCAATATTTGTAAGGCTCATTTCCTGAATGAAGCAGCATCAAGGCAGAAACTCTTAGCAGCCTAATAACCAGAAAAGCCACTCAGCATCTGAAACAAGTATAATGCTGCCATTAGCATGATAACTTTTCATTACTGCAATTAGGACAAGCCAGCTGCTAGTAAAAACAACAATACTTCACATTTATGTAGTGTTTTACATCTTCAAAAAGCTATATAAACATTTACTTAAAAAAAAATAAAAAACCACAAAACCCCTGAGAGGCAGTTCCTACCCGTGTTTTACAAATGGGAAAATGATGGCAGAAGTAAAACATCTGTTACCAAGGAAAATGACTTAGGAGGATTTAAAAAAAAAAAAAAGGAACTAGACATTTAAGCCATATGCTTTTTGGGGCTGGGACCATCTTTGCGTTCTGAGTTTGTACTAGCCCCAGGAGGGCTTCTAGTCCATGTCTAGAGCTCCAAGGTCAGGTATCAGCAACCTTCATTATGTGGCCCATCAGGATAATACGCTGGCTGCAGTTCCCCATTCCCAGCCAATGGGAGCAGTGGGAAGTAGCAATCCCTGCCCTTTCTCTTCCTGCCCCCTCCCCCAAATGTGCTCCATCCCCACTCCTCTCTCCTAGAGCCTCAACACAACTGTGCTATGGCATGCAGGAGGCACTGGGAAGGAGGGGGAGGAGCTGATCAGTGGGGCTGGCAGCCCCAGCCATGACTTGTGGACCCTCCTCCCAGAATGCCCCTATGTGCAGACCCCCATTTGAGACCTGCTGCACTAAGGGTTACAAAACCTCACACATTTTAAAGGTGCATTAGTTCCTCCCTTTGCCCAGTAGGGACTAGACAGAGGATTTCCCAGTGGGCAGGTAATTCTGGAGCTGCCTAGTGCTCTGAAGATTGCAGTACTGTCAGAGACAAGATACTGGACTAGAGGAACCAGCATGTTGAAATCCTACATACAGAAGAATTGAGCACCTCTGAAGACTCTGGCTGTAAAAGACTAGCACAAGACCAAAGTGTATCAGTATACTCCAGGATAAAATCCCAGGAGCAACTTCCCAGTTTCTTATTCAGGTGACACCACAAATGAAGAAAATAGTCTTCCCTCCCAGTCACATAGAGTGAAAGAGATAAAAGAGAAAGATTACATCAAGGGTATGAGAACACAGGATGGATTGTAGATCTGTAAATATTTATACAAGTAGAAGAAAGGAACTAGGAACAGATAAAAAGGTCTATTGTGACAAGATTAAGAGCTGAGGATGGGACATTCAAGAGTCAGAAAAACAAAAACTATGTAACTATGCTAGCAGACACCAAATTCTGGATTTAACCTACAACACTGCAATTAAAATCAAAGCATAAGTTTCTTGGGACATAATTTGTGAAGCTGCAAATTATTTTAGAGGCAAATAAATAAATGATTGATTTTCCCATTTATTAAAATGCCAGAGATCATCAAGCTTTCTTTCAAACTTTGATATATAAAAAAAAAAAGGACTCAGTATGACTAGTTTTCACAGGAAGAACTCAATTTAGCCTCATTCATAACACTGCAAAATTACACTGGTTGGATGAAAAAACCAAGATGAATATTCCCTTGTCATACAAAGGTTTCTAATGCAAAAGCCATACATAATACAGCCATTAATCCGAAGCCAAATCTTTCTCATATGAGATGTCACTTAGGGCACACTCAAGGCTCCACCATAAGTTTACATGACTGAATGCCTAGCTTTTCTACCTTTGTTCCAAAATATTCATGAAATAAAATTGTGATATTCCAAGGGACCTGAAGAACTGAGGCACCTAACTTCCACAGAGTTCCAGTGCCAATCAGGCACCTAACTCCCTTGGCTGCCTTTGAAAATCCCAGGGAAATCCCCATAAATCAGAGGATAGCAGATTCAATTTTAAGACAACTGTTCAGGAGAATGTCAGAGATTTGATTCCGGAAGTTAAGATGAAGGCATCTGAAGAGCACTGCCAAAAGCAAGCAGAACCGGTGCTAAATTTGTAATCAAAGAGGTGCCATGGCTCAAGCAATTAGGTTCTGGGCCTCAAGCATTATTTTTTTTAATTACTCAGAACTAATGGAGCAAGCCAGAGGTGCTGGGGCTCAGTACAAAAATCAAGCACTGAGCAGAACTCAATGACAGAGAGAGTCAAAGGCTCTAAACAAGAAGACGTCAAAAGCCCAACTGCAATAGCAAAAAAAAAAAAAAAAAAAAAGAGTTCTGAACATTTGTGAGAAGGATACTGCAAAGGCTGGAATGATAATATTAATCCTCTCTTCTATACAGTGAAGAAAGAACAAATTCCTTAACCAGAGTGCATATATTTCAAGCAGAAGACTGCAATTCGCCAGTGCACTAAGCAAATGAGTCATAGTAAATGCCGAATTTCAACCAGCCAAGGTGAAAACATTGCTAACACACTCTCCATGATCTTGTTAAATCACACTGTATAACTGCAAGTGTTAAAAGAATAAATATGCTTGTTCAGTCTCATGAGACTTTTCCTTCTTAGCTCAGACTTTGTAAAATCACAGCAGGTGTAAATTAAACACTTTTTACTTGCCCAATGTTTTTGGACCTGTTAGTAACCAACAGATGAAAAGGTATTGCTAACATCTGACTGATTTTCTCAAGTACTTGAGCCAGCATTCTAGTGTCCAAGGGATCTCGGTGCTTTTTTTTTTTTAAACAAGGGTGAAGACAGTTTTTATTCATAGAAGAATCAATAAGCAATATTTAAAAAAACAAAAACAGAATACAACTCTTTATTCTCCCACTAAAAATATACCTGGGTGGCAAGCACTGAAGTGATAGGGGAAGCTCCAAAGTACAACAATTAAAACAAAATTAATTCTCTGATGGTATTTCTGGAAAACACAGAGGAAGCAACATTCATTCAGTAGGTACCATCATGTCTCTACTTGTCTGTCCAAAGTGACTAACACAGTCTTAGGCATTCAAAATCTAATATATATTTTAGAAACTTTGCCTGTCTGTGTGTTCGTCCATGAGTCTGTTCAAGACCTCCTCTTAAGTGGTAAGAGTTAGGACCAAATTGGGTATGCAGCATCCTCTTAACATAAAGCAAAGTAAAGGGGTGGTTGTGCCAGGACTATGGGATGTGCCTGGAATTCAACTGTTTCGCATAAAATGGGAAGGGAGGGGTCTTGTAGGTGGGACAATTATACTGCAGAATGACAACAGAGGAGCAGCAAAGGGTCAAGATGGGAACCAGGACAGCTATAACCACTTTGAGCCAACAGGGTACTATATCTTTCAGAGAGTTGTCTGTCTGTGTGTCTGTCCTCCCAATGGGGGACATGCACCCCTTCCCCATCTGTGCCTGCTGCAGCAGCTATGGAAAGGCAGTTTTTCACATGGCCCCAAGCTGCTGCATTGAGACAGAGCTGGTGTTTTCCTCTCTCCCAGAGGCAGCCTGAACTCCTCATCCCCAGCCCCACCCCAGAGCAATGATTTAAATAAAGAAAAACAAAACTTATATAAACAACACTGGGTAAATCTTCTAGTTGTAGATTAATCATCATCATCATCTCCTCCTCCTGTGAAAGAGCCAAGTTTTATCTCTAGCTCTACTTGGTACACACTACATCAATTGGCTACTCCTCCAATTGAGTTTGAGGGATAGATCATTAAGGAGCATTTCAACATAAAAGCTTTGTAAAGATTTTCATTGTGCCTGTTGCCACCTATTTGGCAACTCTATCAATAAAAAAAAATTTAAATCATTGTTGCCACTTGTTTGATTTTAGTAGTAATTTCAGCGTGGTTACTATCAAAGGAAAAACTATAAAATGACATCAGAGGGTTCCTCCTTCAATCTCCCTTGAAGAACTTTTCAATCAAGTTTGCAAAGTGAAATATGTTTTTGCTGTCAACCCTGCACATTCTACCTAGCTTCTCAGAAGCCAAGCTGCTTTTGTGTCCCCTATAGCAGCCAGAAGGCTCTGAAGTGGGCCAGGGAATCAGAATAAACTCTTCACTCTTCCAGCAAGGAACATCACTTGAAAAATATCTTCCTTACACATCTGGGAGTGAGGCCAAATCAGAAGATTGAAGCAAGGTGAAGTAACAATACCTTAGAAAGAATCCCACTCTCTTGCCTCTTCCCATTTAAGAAACTAGAGCGAAAAATCCTCATAGAGAACTTCACCTCCATAGATTTCAATGAAAGTTAGGATAATCAGTACCTTTGAGAGGATTTGGAAGTAGGTGTTAAGGGTTACCTGTAGGCTTCACTTGTAGAGTTTTTCCTCAACTTTCATATTAGCTTCTGCTTATTCCTCTTACTACTCAATGCTTGGTAGTTTTCAAACCCTGGACTAATCAATATCAAACTATAACATGCAAACAGGGAATTGAAAATGTTTATAAGATAAAATCTCTATCATATGTTAATACACAACAACAACAACAACAACAACTAAAAATATCCCTTAAAAAAGGATAGAGATGCACAAGGACTGTTTTGACAAATAGCACTAGTAGTAAAATTAGGAAATAGAGGTTGAACCTCTCCAGTTCAGCACCCTTGGGACCAGACTGGTGCAGAACCAGAGAATTTGCTGAACCACAATATTGTCCAACAACATTACCAACACTTCCACTGCTTACTGGACTCTTAAAAGACATTTAGGAGTAAATCAGAGCTAAACAGCAACACAGAACACAACTTTATGGGGCCCGCGGGAAACAGCCACACCAATGATAAGTAGACATCTCGCTAACTGAAATCATGCCAGACAACAGCTGTTGCCAGACTAGAGAGTGCCGGACTAGAGAGATTCAACTTGCAGAATTATTTTCACTTAGGCTACTCACATGAGGAAACTTACACAAGTGAAAAAAAGAAGTCTGAAAATGTTTGACCTATTATAAAAAAAAAAAACTTACAAAAATAATGAATAGTCCTGCAGCAAGCACCTTATAGATTAACAAAACATGTAGATGGTATCATGAGCTTTCGTAGGCACAACCCACTTCTTCAGATGAATGGAGTTTAAGGGGTCCAGTTTTCAAATAAATAGCACAGAGAGGGGATGGAGGCGGGAGGAGGAAAAAGAAGGAAAAAAAGGGGGGAAGTTATCTAATGACATAAAAACAAACAAAGGGTACTTAGAGTAGGTACTAAGTATTCTTAGCAGCTTCATTTAGCGTGGACACTGACAATTCCTTTCCCCTTTTATTCCCTTCTTTCTCCTTCTCTTCCCACCCCCCATCCCTTCTCTGTGCTATTTATTTGAAAACTGAACCCCTTAAATTCCATTAATCTGAGGAAGTGGCTTGTGCCAGCGAAAGCGTATGATACCATCTACATTTTTGTTAGTCCCTAAGGTGCTGCAAGACTATTCGTTGTTTAAGTTTTTCCAGTTACAGAGCAACACAGCTATCCCTCTGAAACCAACTCATGATTCGACTCAGTATCAGTACCTTGTTTAATACCACAGCACTAAGACATATTTATAGTGAAAACTATAATAAGCACTTTATTGAAAACTCAAGACTCAAAGGATAGTGAGTAAGCAAACTGTAAACAAAGTTACATGTAAAAAAAAAATCCTAATATGCTTTAGAGAGACCAAACTTGACTTTACCTCACCGCCAGGGTCTTCTGCAGCATTTCAACAAAGGCTGGTTGAGATCCCATTTTCATGAATGTAAACACACTGCCCATTTATTTCCCAGGTGCACAATGATGGGGTATCTTTATTCCCCAAATACAATATACTTTAAAGTTGTACTGAGTGCAAGAAAATATTCTCTTCCATTGCTGTGTTTCTGTACCTCTGAGTTCTTTTTTGAAATTTTTAGATTCAGCTTAGATCAGTGATGGGAGACCCATTGTGAATGACACAATACTTAATTTACATCTCAACAGGGAGACAGGTGAATAAACATCCCTTGTCTGACAGAAAACCTGTTTGTCAAGCCAGCTTCGATAAAGATTTTAAAACATGTTTACAGTAAATGCATTACTTCTTACAGCAGTGTCCATACATACCTTTCACAATTGTATTAACGATGAGTGTGAGACTGCTTTCATTTACCTGCTTACATGACCTCTTTGGTGAACTCAAACATACATACCAGAATCAGGACATTCTGTAACCTCCTTGCCAGTTGGCATTAAAGGTTTTTGGGTCACAGTGCTTAACGTTTAAGTATGTGAGCCGTTCCACTGCAATGAGACTATGTATGATTTCTTATATGTGCATTAGACTTAGTGGGAGTTGCAGTCTCAGATCAAAATGGAGATGATTTCAATGTCCCTTTTTTTAAAAAAAGTGGGCTAGTTTCTGACATAGCACACTTTGGATTGTATATCCTGGATTAGAGAGAGAGAGAAAGACACAGACAGAGAAGGGAAGACTTTTTCTGCTCCCACATTAACATGGATAAAAATCTTTTCAACAAGGAAGAATTTTAGCAATTTTACAGGGGAGCAGCAAAACTGTCTCTACACAAAGAGTTATAAATGTGCCAACATATTAAAAACATATTTTCTCTAATCTTTTAGTTAGAGCAGCTAACAGTCTCAATCCTGCAACACTTGAACAAATGCTCAACTTTATGAACAAGCAGGCCCATTGATTAAAGTGAAGCCACGCACTTGCTTAAAGTTTACTAAGCATACACGTTTGCAGGATCAGGAATGTAGCTTGTCCTCATAACTATAGCAAGTGGAAGATTTTCATACAAAAAGGTGACTTTCAAATGACAGAAACCATTTAACTAGAGACTGTGATGGGGAAAACAATGAAAAGGTGAATGCTCCAAGAAGGTTAAAGCCATCAAGAACTGCAACACAGATTTCAAATCAATCAAAAAGATAGCTAAAAGCAGTATAGTTGCAGATCATTTTATAGCATACTTGGAAAACCAACTCAGAGCCAGGATGTTTGGCAACTTTGGGTCTTAAAACCAAGACACAACATTGGTTTTATGGAAAACTTTGTACTAAAGAAAATGTAAGAGACAAATCTAGGCACATGAAGGTTGGTCTACCCCAGCTACATTAGGAAAACCAATATACACAATGCAGTGTAAAGCACCACTAGACCTTTTTATGATGTGAAGACTGAGACAGCATCATGAACACTGCTCACACAACGTTCAAAGGTTTAGAATCACTTTTCTTGCTGGTTACCAACCACTCAGGTTAAAGAAAAGAGAATCTTCTATACTCAAAGAGGAGGCAGGGCACAAACAAGCTTCGCAGTTTACTGGATGACACTAATTGAGAAAAGAATGACACAGAGGCAAACCTTGCACATTTAAAAGTCTCAGAGGGATAGCCATGTTAGTCTGTAACTAAAAATAATTTAAAGAACAACAACAATGGTCCTGTAGCACCTTAGAGACTAACAAAAATATATAAATAGTATCACCAGCTATCAAGAAGCAAACATTAGCCACTCAAATAAAAGTTAACAAGTTTCTGTATATGAGCCTTTGAGTTTTCTATTATTCCAGTACAGTTGCAAATGGTGACGATTTCATATATTTAGGCTCTGGAGGCACCAATTATTTAACTTTACATATTTAACATTCACCCACAAGAAAAAAATGCAGCAGTTAACAGAAGTGATTTTACATTTCTAGCTGGACTAAAAATTATATTTTTCATGTGTGAGGCTAACATCTGATTGAAAAAAAAAATGTGTGTGATAAAATGCAGAGATTAAAAATGGGAATATCATTAGAATACTTATTAATTATATATAATAATTTATGTATGAGTGCAACCTGGGTAATCACAGTGTATTCTTTACAAATAAATATCCAATTAGATTTACTTCCTCCCAATTTCATCTTACAGGTACAACCACTCAAAAAGTTTTAGATCAAAGATCATGAAGAGTCAGATTCAAAAACTTCCCAGTGTATATCATACATACACACACCTATTATAATGCAATCCTGAGGGTTTTTATGACTTGTTGTACAATAAAAATAATGTTTGAAGACAATTCTATTATCAGGGTCCACACCATAAAATAAAACATACAAAAAAGAAAAAATAGCCAAAGTGAGTTTGCACAAGTGGAAGTTTGAATTAAGTATCATCTTATCCCCCTGACTAAAGGTGCAGGTTGAACTTCCCAGTCCAGAGCTCTCTAGTCCGCAACATCCATGGTCCAGCATGATTTTAGATAGCTGGATGTCCACTTCTTATGGATGTGGCCAAGTTTGCCACGGTCCCATAAAGTTTGTTTACCGTCACCAGTCCTGGCTCTCAGTGTTCTGTGCTGTTATTTAACTGTAATTTACCCCTAAATGTCCTCTAACAGACCAGCAAGCAACGGCAGTGTTGGTAATGCTGCAGCTGACAATACTGACCTCCCATGGATCAGCAAATTATCTGGTTCAGCACGGGTCAGGTCCCAAGGATGCTGGATTAGAGAGTTCAATCTGTACCAATCTGCCAACAACATGTATAAAACAATCATTGTACAAAGTGGCAATGACTAGGTTTGGTCCAAAGAATGATGCAAAAGATGTTCTAACTTCCTAGACCCAGAGATAAAAAGCAGAGCACCCTCCTTATGTCACATGAACCTTTGGAAATATTTCAGGGTCCAGCTCTGATCGTTAAAAACTAAACTGAGAATGTCAGACTCCTTTCACATTTGGCCTAGTGTGGCAGCAAACAAATGATCTGTGAAGCACTTGTCCCAGTGCTCCATGAATACTAGGGCATATGGCACTTACTCTCCCCATTTCTAAGTACGCAAATGTTTGGTTAATGTTACCTTGCCATATAAGCAGTTTCTGTTGCTGATAGGATGCTGTGTGACAGCAAATGGAAGGAGGAGGAGAGGCAGGTGATCAGAAAGGAAAAGGGTTACTCTTTTGTGGCCCATGCTGTGGGAAAAACATGTCAGAAAACCCCTTCTGGGTGCATATCTGAACACAAATTTCATCACACAATAAACCAAGAATATTAGCTCCTTCTCTGTACTTAATTTTAAATGAAAATTCCACTGTTACATATATGCAACCCCATTGAAGTCAATGAGATTTTACACCTGCAGTTCACAGCAAAATGTGTTCATTCATCTTTATTAATATTTTATCTGTTCTACCATGATATTAAAATTGAGAAACGGGGGAAAAGCACATAAAGTAGTTGTAGTAACTTTTGTGAAGTAAACCTTGTCTTTCCATTTATTTTTATGGTTGCCACTAACCAGCTTCAAGCCAGGTTTCATTCCCAGATGGGGAATAGATTTTGGGGTGTTCATTTGCAATCCAAAAGTATGTATCTGCCTGGGAAATCATGGTGTATGTAGTCTTGCTGAGGATCACTTAAAACAAACCATGAGACCACCACTAGCAGAGGCTAGGTTACAGCCCAGACCAATCTGGGTGTGTGAAGAGGTGGGAGGGGAATGTCAAGGGAAAATAGCAAAGTGGTGCAAAGGAGAAGAAAATCAGAGACAGTTATAAATTATGAAGATCCTCCCCCCCACACACACACTTCTCTCCTGCTCATTTGAGAAAGTAGGCTTTGCCCATGAAAGCTCATAATATGTCTACACAGCAACTTTATTTTGAAATAACTACTGTTATTTCAAAATAACATAGTCCTCGTCTACACAGACAGTGGTTATTTTGACATAATGGCAAAATAATGTCAAGCAGGAAGACTGCTTACTCTGACTCCCATAACTCTTATTTTATGAGGGGTAAGGGAAGTCGGAGGAAGAGTGCTCTATTTCAAAATAAGTGCCATGTAGAAAGCACCAAAACTCAAAATAAACTATTTCAAAATAAGCTACGCAATTGACATAGCTCAATTTGCGTAGCTTATTTTGAGTTTAGCCTTGCTGTGTAGACACACCCCAAGGTGCTACAGGACTACTTGTTTTTAGCAACAGAGGAATAAAACGGAGTGGGACACACAAAGCGACCCCACCAAGAAGAGTGCATTTTGCCAGTCACAAGAAGAGCTGCCTTCAGAAAAAGCCAGAAAGTGGCAGGATAAAGAGGAAGGGCCAAATTGCCTAGTAAAAAGGAGGAGAGAGAAGCACAGAGAAAATAGGTGCACTAGTCTTACTCTATTAGCCCCTCTTGCCTACTCGCCTAGTTCGGGCACTGACTGATATTGACAAATGCATAGCAGGTCACCTTACCTAAAGGAGTGGGAAGTCATTAACAGGCGGGGACCAGTACTTCAAGCAGTACCTCTACCCCAGCGGGGGCAATAAAATCAGCTGCAAGCAAACCTCCCGGGGTGGAAGCCCAGCTTACAAGCCCAGCTGTGGCAGCTACCGCTCGGGTTACTCGGAAAAGCCCCTCCAACACCCTGCCAAATGCGGGAGGGTAAGAAAACCCAGAGGAAACCACTCTCGTTCCCGCCTGGCTCTGCCACACGCTGGGGAAGCCGGAGGGGGAAGGAAGGAGCGAACCCCCCCGGCAAAGCCCAACCCCACTGGGCTGGTAGGGGGTTGAAAGGAGAACAAAAGGGGCCCCAGAGAGCAGGGAACATGCCAGCCCCCCCTCCCCAGTCCCTGCCGCTGCCTGTGAGAGCCTCTTACCTTGGGGGGGAGGGAGAAGGGTTGTTTTCCTTCCCTGCAGGCAGCAGCTGATGGGCCACCACCAGGCTTCCCTGAGCGAAGGGGAGGGCGGCCGGAAAATCCCCCCCGAGGCTAGGCGAGAGGAGCGCCCCCCCGCCAGGCGGGCTCTCTGCGGAGCATGGATCAGCAGGCTCAGCAAGGACGGGAAGGAGGCACCCAGGAGACGCTGCGCTGGCTCTCTCCAGCCCCGGGCAGCTGCTGCGGCTGCTGCTCGTGGTGGAACAAAGTGCAGCAGCCAGCGAGGGGAGGACGCTGCTCCGGCTTCCAAAGCGTCCGCCTCTGCCGCGGCGCTCAGGCTTTCCGCAGACCGCGGCGCCCCCTGCTGGCCACAGGCTTCCCCGCTGCGGGCGAGTGGAGGAGCGGGGTTGCGGGTCTCACGAGCCGCCGGGCTTTTCCCTCTGTGGTGTGTGTGGAAGGGTGGGCAGGGACACGGCGGCCTTGCTGGCCTGTTGGTGAAAAGCAGCTGCGGCTCGGGAGTGAGTTTGCTGAAAGTGAATGGGACACACTGTAGCTTTCTGGGCGGTGGAAGCCTTCAGCCCACAGCCAGGCATTGCCGGTAGCTGGGAGAGGGCAGGAGACTGGAGTCCTCCAGCCCTGGATCTAGTTCAGAAACTTTTGGTTTGACTCCCACCCTCTGTAACATGAGAAACCGAGACCTTTACCCTGGAAACATTCCTGCAGTTAACCTTAAGTACAGAAGCCATCCCACTGGACTCAGTGGGAATCATACATACCTAATACTACATATAGATCCTGTGTTTGCCGGGTAGGGCCTAGGTCAAAATATCCTCAAAAAGTGGCACCTTAGAGACTAACAAAAATATATGTATAGGAGCATGAGCTTTTGTGGGCACAAACCCACTCTTTGCCCACGAAAGCTCACGATACTATACTCAGATTTTTGTTAGTCTCTAAGGTGCCTCAGGACTATTCAGTTTTTTAAAAGTTGTTTTTAAAGTTACAGACTAACATGGCTACCCTTCTGAGACTCAAAAATTGGGGTGTTCAAAATACCGTCACTAATCTAAAGCTGCCTGTTCTTCTCTCCCTATTTTCTTTTTTTTGCGATTCCCATGATGATTGTTTGCTAAATACAGTACTTCACCCAGGGCAGTCTGCCAGCCTATGATAATATGAATGAGAGAGATTCAAAACAAAACCCGAACAAATGCCTTCAGCCAAAAAGCGGCTATTGTAAAACCTTCCTTCAAATTAACCTAGTATGAGGATAGAATGTATCAGCCTTAGTGGAAATTTCAGATGAAGTTTTTCAGCTGATTCTAAGTGGTTCCAAGTGGAATAACATCTCACCCTGAGTCTGCAAACACACACGTGTTTCATTCTGCATGTGTGGGCACTGCTCACATGTACGCCCCCATCCTGTAAAGAGTCTCATGTTGCCAAATCTCAGTATTTTATTACAAGTCACATGATTTGGTAGCGTCTTTTAGCTCCCAAAGTATGGGGTCATGTTATAACCTGAGAATCTTTGTTTTCCTTTTCTAGCCTTTCTGGTTAGCATATAGAAAACTTTAGTTCTCATGGCTGCACCGAAAATGTAAACATAAATCCATTCATGCAAGTTTCTTGCACAAAATATGCATTTAAAGAACCCAACATGTATTATTTTTAAATGCTAATTTTTAAAGTCAATCTCATGTTTTTTTGAGTGCTGACTTGTAGTTTTGGAAAATTTGGAGCTGGTAATACTGATTTAGGGCTTGTATATACATGAACATTAAGGTAGTGTGAATTTTAAATGGATGAATCACTTCTAATTAACTTTGTGGTTGGATGCTCTTATTCTGGAATAAGAGCATCCACACATGGAGTTAATTAGGAAACACAATTCTGGAATAACTGCCTGTGTAGACCAGTAGCATAGCTAGGACAGGAAAAGTGGGTGAGCAATGATGAAGGGTGTGTGGGGGTGGAGGAATGGAGGGTCTGGGGCAGGGCTGGAAGGATGAGATGTGCAGGAGGGATCCAGTGTAATGGAGAGGTGATAGGAAGGATCTGATGCTTGGGGAGGGAGGGCAAAAAGGGAAGGGGGTGCAGGAAGAATTCAGTGCAGGAAGAGGGGCCGGAGGTATCTGGTGCCCTGGGGAGAGCGAGCAGGAAGGGGAGGGGATGCTGGAGGAATCTGGGGTGCTGGCAAGAGGCGGCAGGAAGAATGAGGGACCTCCCCCCCCCACTTACTCAGCAAGCAATCTTGCCACATCGCTCTCCTGCTGGTACCATGCGCTGCTGCCCAGTTTCTGGCCCTAGTGCTAGCCCTGCCCAGACTACCCCATGAGGCACACCCCCGCAGGGCTAGCACTGGGGCCAGAGACCAGGGCAGTCGTGTGCAGCACCGGCAGGAGAGTGATCTGTTCAGGCTGATGGACACCCAGCCAGCGACAGCCTGTGAATTTGGGGGGCTTCAGCCCAGTATAGGTGGGCCTTGATGCTAAGTGGATGGGCTATGGCCCACTCAAGCAACCTGTAGCTACGCCCCTGGTGTAGACAAGTCCTCCCTCATATGCTGAATCATACACTATGCCTGGCCTCATTGGCCTCAATAGCAATGCGTACCAAGGAAAACCAATAAGACACCAGGTGAATTCTATTGGAATTTCTACTAGGGTTCCCATCCTGCCTCAAACCTTTGTTACTTTTATGCACACAAATGATTTACTTGCAGGGGTCAGGAGGAGTCAGGGGGAGTCAGCCACCAGATGTCCCCTTTACTGCTTCTTTATCATATGTAAGGGTGGCGTCAAAGATTTTACCAAGTGTTAAGAATAAGGATGGACTTATTTGGTTTTTTAACAATATAAGAAATATCAAACCAGGCCTTGGCTGCTGTTTTCTGGAGAACTAGGCCCTCACCCTGCAAGGTGCTCTGTGGAGGCTGATGACTCAGCTTGTTCCAAAGCTCCCTAGGGCTATGTCTACACTGGCGGGTTCTTGCGCAAGAACGGACGTTCTTCCGCAGAGCATCCACACTGCCCGCCCGCTCTTGCTCAAGAAGATTTACAGTACGGCATTGGAAGAGAGGGCTTCTTGCGCAAGGGCTACGCTCTTTTCTAACAAGTGTAAGCCCTCTTGCGCAAGAGCTCTTGCTCAAGAGGGCAGTGTGGGCGCGCGGCAGGGGTTTCTTGCGCAAGAAAGCCCTATGGCTAAAATGGCCATCAGAGCTTTCTAGCGCAAGAGAGTGTCCACACTGCCATGGATGCTCTTGCACAAAAGCACATGGCAGTGTGGATGTGTTCTTGCACAAGAACCCTTGCGCAAGATGTTCTTGCGCAAGAAGCCTGCAGTATAGACATAGCCTAGGAGTCCTTGGGACTCTATAGGAGCATAGAGCTCATTACAGGAGTACAGTGAGAAAGACAGGGACATCATAATGAGATGAAATCAGGGCTGCCACTTTCTCAGCTCTCACTTGAAGAGCAGATGTAGAACTTCTGACAACTTTTCATCAGGAGTTTTAAGTTAAATAGGCTTTAACAAAACTAGCAAAAAGAAAAGGAGTCTGGCAAACATTCCCTCCTCCCCAGTACATCTTCGTAGATTAACCCTATCTTAGGCCAGAAGCACTCTGGCCCGCAGAGCAGTCCAGGATTCTGAAGGTGAGATAAAGCCATTTTAGCACTCCCCCTCGCCCAGACAGTGAGTTCTTTTTTTTTTAAATAAATGTTGTTTTGCATGTACATAAATAAAAATCAACCTTCCCCTCTGTCATGCTTTTCAGGTTAGCCATAAACAATTAGCTGATGCTGAGCAAGTTTTACAAAGCAACTTTAGAGATACTCTGATTTTATAGAGCCCGCTGAAGAGAGAGAAGCAGCTCTTTGTCAGCCAGAGGGTGCTATAATGCTTGGTGGCATTCCAGTCACCAGTTATGCATTAGTTATAAGACATGCAAATTTATAGCTAGGCTTTAGGGAACCTGCCACCACACACACTAGCATATACACATTTGGACAGAAGAATAGGGTTCCGCCAGGGCTGCTGATGGAGAGGAGAGGGCCAAAGGGGCAGCTGCTACAGTTATTTAAAAGACCCTGGGGTTCCTGGCCACTGCTGCAGCATGTGGAGTCTTAGGCCCTTTAAATTGCCACCAGAGTCGCAGGAGGCATGGGCCAGGTAGTGCTGAAGGGCTAGCTGGGGGAGGCTAGCTCTCAGTCCTACCCCTTCTGGGGACCCAGAGCCAACTGAATCCAGGGTCCCAGCAATTCTATCAGCCCTGGGTTCAGCAGATCATGACCTTTCTTATGTTATCTTAAATGACAGGCTTTGCATGAAACATGTCATAATTATATGACTAAGGTGAGTATGGGAATTACAGAGAGCCACAGGATGCTTTTGCATAAATAAATGCATAAGTAAATTGAAAAGAAGAAGAAAGAGAACTAACCTGAGATTGCCCATTATCAGCCTGATCCTGCTGCTTATATGTTGGATTCCTTTTCCCCAACCTGTGATCTCTCTTTTTTTTTCTTTTTGTGCCTTTTTAGATTGTAAGCTCCTCAGGGCCAGGATTGTCTCAGCACACCTGACACACGATTTTGTGCTCCATCAAGCTGGAAAAAATCCATAATAGTAAGTGTCAGTCCATGCTTTTTCACATTGCCACACAATATAAGAACAAGCAGTCTTTTGCACTTAAAAATAAATTCTTCATTTGAAGGGTTGTCAGCCTGTGAAGTTCACTGCTGCACCAGGGAAGCAACACCAGACTACTGGTGGATTTAGAAAAGGTCAGGCACTTACTCAGACTGGTGCAGCTGCTTGGAGACCAGGGTCGGCATGAGGTTCCCCCACACATTGTCCCGTGTTTTATTGTTGCTTCCTCCTACCTGAGGTGCATCCTGAAGCTACGACCTGCACATGGCAGCTGCGCCACACACACACCTCAGTGGGACCCCCAGCCTGTGGGGCAAGAAGAGGAGGCTGTTGCAGATGGTGGTGGTGAGGGTACCTTGGGCAGTTCAGCTCCCTCTCTGCCCCAGCCCTGTGCTGCCAGTCCGGAAGCTTTTTGCGCTGCTGGGGGAGCAGCCATCGCAGCATCATGCGGGCAAAGCTGGAGCCCTGGGCCACAATGCCCCATTCAGACTAGGCCCCGCAAATAATCACACCAACCCTGGTGGAGACATAGGGAAAAACTAAAAAGAACTGAAAGGAACCCTTATAAAATGGGAGATACAGTCCAAGAAGTAGGTGCATGCTCATAATATTAATATTTTTGGAATATAAGAAAAAGAGGAATTGGAAAAATCCTTAGAAAAGGAATTGGAAAAGTCCTTAGAAAAATCAGTTGTAAATAATCAACTAAATTCTTCTGAAGACTCTGTAGTGAGATACAAAAGAGTGTTCACATTCACAACCACAGGAGAATAACAGATGTCAAGTTTACCAAACTGTTATTGCATGACTAAAGGATGTAAAATAAGTGAATCTCATACCGCTTGAGGACTCACCCCTCAGACTAATTTTGAGTTTCCAGGGTTTGAAAAACAAACCTGGCTTTATAAACGTTTTAAATCCATGTGTTTTTTTTAAAGGAGAGGAAAGGAAGTCTATCTAAAGTGAAAAGTATATGATGAGTTAGGAATAACAGAATTCCTCTCCTATTCTTCCTTCCCCATTCTACAAAATAAAAAATAAGCAGGCAGAAGTGGGAAAGTCAGCAGGACTTAGGAACCTTAGTGCCTACATCACTTTTGAAAATGGAACTTAAGTCCCCAAATTACTCTGATACTTTGAAAGTTTTACCATAAAATACCTATTCTACACTTCAGCATGTGAGCCCTTGCATCTCTTTTTGGGGAGCGGGGAGGTGGAGGACAGCAGTATGATTTTCTTTTGCTGGTAAAAGAGGAAACACTATGGAAGATGGATACTGGAAAAATGCATATTGTCTGCAGACAAACTCACTTGCAGGGATCAACAGTGTCCTTATCCTAACACAGCAGCAGCATTGAGAATTGCTACGGAATCTGGACATGTGAAAATAAAACCTGAAGATAGATGAATAATTTTGTGATCTATATTCAAGCTGGGATAGGAATCAAATGCCATTTTATTATTTCTATAGCAACCAAGTATACAAGATGCTCTAAAGCACAGCTAGAAAGTATACTGTCTCTGCTAACAAGAGCTTGCAATCCAAGGCTCTGATTTGGTATATGAATTCATGGGAGACTCCCACATCATACACTCAGGCAGTGTAGTTTGTGTCCTAGCCACAAATCCTATGCTTACGTTTCTCATGTTACTGGTTGCCCACTGTAACAGAGCTATACTCTGCCTCTGCTCCCACAGAAACCTGCTCAGGCTTTGCTGGCCAGATCTGCACATGGAGCTGTTTAATTAGGACCCTTTCACTAACACCTTCACAGATTTGTGCAGCAGTGTTATCTCCCAGTGCCCAAGAGAAGACACAGTCTTCCTTCCCCATGAGCTCACCAACACCGGGCTCAGCTAGCCCTGCTCCACTCCCATGTCCTTCCTTCCTCTGCCTTTTTAATCAGTCCTCAGCTGATGTGCTAATTAATTCTTTTGCCCGCCCTGCCTGCTATCCTAATGAGCTTATTACATTTCATTTCCCAATCAGGCCTCTGGGGAAGCTAATTAGTGTCAGAGCAGTAAGAGTACAGGCAGAGTAACTCCCTGCACTGTGTCACACTCACCAATCCAGTCTCCTTCTACAGAATGGGGATGAAATATTTAAGTGACAGGTGTGAGGGGTTGGGGGAAACAACGTGAGGCCTCATTCACTAACTAGTCTCTAAGGTGCTGCAGGACTATTCATTATTTTTAAAGTTTTTTCAGTTACAGACTAACACGGCTACCCCTCTGAAACTTTTGAACATGCAAGGCATTGCATTCAGCCGTATGGAGTGGAAATCCATCGACTACACAAGAAAACTCACACAGATCAAACAGACATCATCTTCCTATCCAAGTACAAACCGATGACCATCATACCTAATGGACTGAAGGTGAAAAACCCACTAGAATCTACATAGCCCACAGACTACAGCCAGAGATTATGCCACACTCTCTCAAAGAAACTGAGGAACCACCTAATCAGCATACTATACAACAATGAAGAAAATCATCAGAGACTCATAAAAAAACCTAGCTTCCACACACACTTCCTCTTGGCTGGACTTTACTAAAACCCAACAAGCCACCTACAATGCTCACTTCATCTCCCTTCAGAGGAAAAAGGACAATAAATTATCCAAACTCCTACATGCCTCAGGATATTTCATTGCTGGTAACTTCAACTCACCTAGCAACGTTGTCAACCTATCTAACCACGCCCTTAGCCCAGCAGAAAAATCTGTCCTATCTCAAGGACTCTCTTTCTGTCCCACCACCCCACAAATATGATTCAGTTCTGTGGAGATCTGGAAGCCTATTTTTGCCGCCTCCGTCTAAAGGAATATTTCCAATACACCAATGAACAACACACTGACCCTCCAGCTCTCCCCCTCCTGACAGTCATAATGAGAGTCTTGACTTCTACATTGATTGCTTCTGCAAATGTGCACGGGCTAACTTTGTCAGCAAACAACATGTAACATATAACCTCAGCCATGGGGAATGCATGGCTATACACAGTCTCAAAAACAATTCTAACATCATAATCAAAGAGGCTAACAAAGGGGGTGCTGTAGTTATCATGAACAGAACAGATTATGAACAGGAGGCTGCCAGATAACTCACCAACACTAGATTCTACAGGCTTCTCTCCTCTGATCCCCCTAAAGAATACAAAAAAACCCTTAAACCATCTGCTCATGAAACGTCCTGCTACAACTCAGGACCAAATCTGCACAAACATCCCCACAAATCCCTGATCAGGAGTTTTCTATCTGCTACTCAAGATACACAAACCTGGAAATCCCAGACAACCCATCATCTCAAGCATTGGCAAACTTACCGTAGGATTATCTAGTTATATTGACTCTCTCCTCAGACCCTATGCTACCTGCACTCCCAGTTATTTTCAAGACACCACCAACTTTCTGAGGAAACTACAGAACATCAGTAATCTTCCTGAAAACACCATCCTGGCCACCACGCACATAGAAGCTCTTTACACCAACATTCCACACAAAGATGGATTACTGGCTGTCAGAAACATTATCCTTGATGATGCCACTGCACGCCTGGTTACAGAGCTCTGCAACTTCCGTCCACAACTATCTCCAATTTGGAGACAATTTATATCTTCAAGTCAGCAGCACAGCTATGGGCACCTGCATGGCCCCACAATATGCCAACATCTTTATGGCTGACCTGGAACAACATTTCCTCAGCTCTCGCCCCCTAGCACCTTTACTCTACTTACACTACATTGATGACATTTTCATCATATGGACCCACGTGAAGGAGACCCTTGAAGAATTCCACAAAGATTTCAACAACTACCAGGAAACCTTAGCCTGGACCAGTCCACACAAGAGATCCACTTCCTTGCACTACAGTACAATTACATGACAGACACATTTCCACCACCTTGTACCGGGAAACCTACCAATCGTTAGACCTACCTACATGCCTCCAGCTTCCATTCAAGACACATTTCTCAATCTATTGTTTACAGAAAAGCCCTAAAATACAACCGTTTACAGAAAGGCCCTAAAATACAGAAAGCCCCTCCAATCCCACAGACAGAGACAAACACCTACAGGATCTATATAGAGCATTCTTAAAATTTAAATATCCACCCAGAGAAGTGAAAAAAGAGATTGACAGAACCAGACGAGTACCCAGACATCAGCTTCTTCAAGATAAGCCCTACAAAGAAAACAACAGGACACTTCTTGTCATCACCTACAACCCCCAACTTAAACCCCTCCAATGCATTATCAACAATCTACAACCTATCCTGGAAAATGACCCCTTACTCTCACAGGCCTTGGGGGTCAAGCCAGTCCTTGACTATAGACAACCCCCTAACCTCAAACAAATTCTTTCCCATAACCATGCAGCACACCTCCATCATACTTATCCAGGAACCCACGCCTGCAGTCAACTCCAATGCCAACTCTGTCCACACATCTATACAGGCGATATCATCACAGGACCTAACCATGTAAACCGCCACATCAGAGACTCAGACAACTGCACATTCACTAATGTGATCTATGCCTTCAAGTGCCAGCAATGCCCCTCTGCCATATATATTGGCCAAAATGGACAGTCTCTATGACAAAGGATTAATGGACACAAATCAGATATTGGAAAAGATAACACATAGAAACCTGTTGGGGAACATTTTAACTTGCCCAGACATTCATTAATGGATCTCAAAGTTACTGTATTATTGGCAAGCCAATTTAAAAAACCAGCTTGAAAGGGCGGCTGCAGAACTTAATTTCATTTACAAGTTTGATATATGCAACAGAGGTCTAAACAAAGACCTTGTGTGGATGTGCTGCTACATTCTACATCCTAATGACATAAAAAAACCAAGCACAGGGTACTTAAGAGCACTTAGTATCTACTCTATCAGCTTCATGTAGCATGGAAACTCTAATAGACAATTCCCACCCCCCTTTTTTCCCTCCCTTTTCCGTCTCTTCCCCTCCCCCCATCCTCTCTCTTTCTCTGATATTTATTTGGAAACTGGACCGCCTAACTCCATTCATCTGAAGAAGTGGGTTGTGCTCACAAAAGCTCATGATACCATCTACATTTTTGTTAGTCTTTAAGGTGCTGCAAGACTATTCATTATTTTTTTAAGTTTTTTCAATAATAAAGCACTTCAAGGTCTTAAAATTGGGAGTGCTATAAGGGCTCGAACCAAAAGCCAAATGAGGCTAGTGGGAATCTTTCCATCGAATTCAACAGGATCACACTTCTGAAGAGACAGAATTGCCATCGTACTTTGCATGTGTTCTGCTATTGCAGAGGATGAATGACTCTGCTGTAACAAATAACACCAAAGTACTATCAAGTCAAAGTCAATTGTCCCTATATGCAACTTGGCTTTGTATTCTTCTTCCCAAGAGGTATTCTTGCTAGTCTCATCTAGGGCTACCTCTGTGCTACTGCAGAAAGTTGACCTAAGGTATACCACTCCAGCTACGTAAATAACATAGTTGGAGTCAATGTACCTTAAGTCGAGTTACTGCACGGTGTCCCATTGACTTCTTTTACTCTTTTTGTCTGGGGAAGAGAAACAGGATCAACAAGAGAGAAATCTGTGGTCAGTTTTCACTAGATCCACTAAATCGACTGCCAGTGGATTGATCTCAGAGCTTTCATCCCCATGGTAATGTAGTTGTAGCCTAAGTTGTAGACTTTAAAGTTATCATCATGAAGACTGCAATAATTAAAAACAAATCAGGCACAACAGATTGTGTTTTCCAGCCTGTGAGAACAGGCAAATGGCAAAAGAACCTTTTTAAATTCAGAGTGGAACTTAACATATTTAATATTCTCCCAGCACTGGGCCTGTACCCTCACAACAGTTTTCCTAGTTGATGACGTGAATGCTATAACAGTTTTGAAGGAATGCAAAAGCTTGGTGATAAATGTGTATGTCTCCTGTGTATTCCATTTACCTCATTCTCTCTTTGGAAGGAGGATTGGGGAAAAGTCATTTGACAGCTTATTTTTGTAGTGGAAAGATACTTCATATTGCCCAATTGCTTATGCATTCTCCATTCAATTGCAAGTGAGCCAACTAAACACAAGGTCATTATAATAAACACACAGGGGTTTTCCCTGCCCCCTTACTCTGATAAGGCAGTGCTGAAGAAAACTGAGTGTACACACAAAAATATTCAGCACCAGAATGAATCTCTGGCACTCTCACTGATTGAGCAATCAGTGAGCAGCAACCAGTATAGCTGCACTGGTGACAACCCCCCCAGATTTAGTAGGGGACGTCAAACTATGCATCAAAGTTGTGTTTAATCTCAAATACTTTTTCTGCTGGAAACTGGAACTCATGGTTATTCAAAGCATTACATTGAATCCTAATGAAAATCCATCTGTCTTTCCCACCAACATTACAGAGAGATCAGCATCAGTTTCCTCTTTAGTAATATATTTGTTTCTAAAAAAAGGAAGAATTTCCCATATTCAACACCTTTTCATAAAAGCCTGTTTCTTTGTCACTTTGTGCAAGGAATCTTCTGTTTCTATTGTTGAACAAGACAAATCATATGGGTTAAGAAGCTTCAGAAGGGAAGCAGAGGCTATGTCTACACTATGGGGGTTTTCCGGGTTACCAGAGGTATCCCAGAAAAACGCCGCATCCAGGAAACGTGTCTGCTCTTCCGCTATTTTTTGTGGAAAAGCAGAGGCACTCTTTTGGAAGCCCTGTCTTCCTCCTCCCATGAGAAAGAAGGGCTCTTCCGAAAGAGGAGGCTTTTCCGAAATTTGGCTCTGTGTAGACAGGCCTAATTTTGGAAAAGCCTCTTCTGAAATAACTATCAGAAAACGGTACGCAACTTGCAGGGCTTAATTTGCGTACCTTTTTCCAATAGATCCCTGTAGTGTAGAAATAGCCTGAGTTAGTCCGTAACTGGGAAACTTAAAAAACAATTAATAATCTTGCAGCACCTTAGAGACTAACAAAATGTGTAGATGGTATCATGAGCTTTCGTGGGCACAACCCACTTCTTCTGATCAATGGACTTATTAAAGGTCCAGTTTCTAAATAAAAAGGGATGGGAGGAAAGAGAGAAGGAAAAAGAAGGAGAAAAAAGGGGAAAGAAATAGTCAATTAGAGCAGTGTTTCTCAACCAGTGGTATGTGTACCCTTAGCGGTACGCGAGAGAAGTCGGGGGGGTATCTCAACACAAGTGAAATTTGGCAAAAAATGTCTGGGATTTTGCCCTGCAAAAGGGATTGGGAGGGGGTGGCAGCACATGCCTGTCAAATTGAATGTTCGGAGCCACGTCCCTGGATGTTAACAGCCACTCTGTGCACATGCCCCAGCACCTGGTGGAAAAAGCGCATGGCTGCAGCAGCTCCAGTGAGACCCGGGGCAGTTCCAAGTTGGGGGGTGGGTTTGGGCGGGGAGAAAAAAAATCACTTCTATGACCACCTCTCCTAGTTTGTTTTCTCTCCGGCAGCCTCCCCGAGGTGCTCCAGCAGGGAGGGCGGCTGAACCTGGAGACCCGCATTACCCTCACCTCCGCCAGCAGCTCAGTACAACCCATCCCCATCGCCCCTTCTCCATGGTGCTGCAGAGAGAAGCTAAAAGGCAGTGAAGCGGCACAATAAGCTTTGCTCCAAAGGACACCCCGCCACATCAGTGGCGTAGCAGGAGGGAGGGAACAGGGGGCAGTTGCTCCCGGGCGCCACACTAGGGGGGCGCTGGGCTGCGGTGGGAGTGCACAGCCCCAGCGGCGAACCCAGTGCTGGTGGGCCACTTGCTGTCTTCAGTCAAGCCACCGAGGCAGGGCTGGGCGGCAGGAGCAGGCACTTCAAAGGTAGGGTTATCATACATCCAGTGCCTGCATCTGGGGGAAGGGAGGGGCACTGGGTTAGAGCGGGGGGCTGGGGGTGCCAGGCTCTGGGGGAGGTGGGTGTATTGGGGGTACTTTTGTTTTGGTTTTTGTTGAAAAACAGGTACGTTATAAAAAAAGGTTGAGAAATACTGAATTAGAATGTCCAAGGATTAGGGTAAAACTACAAAGAGCTTGAGGTTACTAACTATGGATCTAGCATTACTGTGGGAATAAGTCATCTACATTCACCCATCCTTCTGTCTCAGGAGAGTGATTTGCTGGCTCCTTCATCTCCATGTAAATAAGCCTTGGAATTTAACAATGTTATGTTGCCCTTATCTTTGCTCTGTTAATCAATTTCCTTCTTTAAGATATTTAAGGATACTAAGTTGGGGGAGTCTGCTTCAGACCTGTCTCCTCTCACAGGATTTGAATTCAGCTAATAAAAATATTAATTCTGTTAATGTTTTCTAACACAAGATTATCTCATTCATAGGCAGCGCCAGTTCTGATTGTAACCCTGAACTCCCCTTCAGAAAAAAGAACATATCCCTTAGTGTGGCCCAGTGAGAGTAATAAATTTCTCATAAAGAATCACAATTCAATACCTAACATGATTTCTTTTTAATTAACTTTGACAGCTATTTACATTTTAGGGACAAGCCCAAATAATTCACAATGATGTTACTCAGTGCTTATTTTGTATATATATATAAAAAAAAGTGCCAGTACTAGGGTTCCAATGGTTTTGTCGAGGGAAAAAAAAAAACCCCTCCCAGTGCGTACTGTCACAAAAAAAGGACTGGTGTTACTGTTGTATTGTCTAAGTTATAGCATATAGGACTTCACCTCTGCAAAGCTTGCATTTGATTTTTGTTTTAAATCAATCTGCTTTTCTAAAACTCCATACAGATTCAACCTCTTTAGTCCAGCACTCTCTGGTCAGGCAACATCCATGATCCGGCATGATTTTATTTAGCTGCATGTCCACTTATCATGGTTGCGGCCAAGTTTTCCATGGTCCCATAAAGTTGGTTTACAGCCACCAGTCCTGGCGCTCAGTGTTCTGTGCTGTTATTTAGCTCTAATTTACCCCTAAAAGTCTTCTAACAGCCCAGTAAGCAGTGGAAGTGTTGGTAATGCTGCTAGACAATATTGAGCTCCCGTGGTCCGGCAATAAAGTCTCTGGTTTAGCACCGGGCAGGTCCCGAGGGTGCCAGACCAGAGAGGTTCAACCTGTACCTGAAAATACAAAAAGCTGGATGTGAGCTATGCTTGTTGTAGTTTTAAGTCTGGAGAGAGAAGAGGGAAACAAAGACAGCTAAGACACCTATACGCCCCATCAGTGCTGGTGACAGCCAGCTGCTGAAATCAAGCACCCTGTTTTCTATCAGATGCTAATATCTCATTCCTCCAAGGGCTACTCTGGCAGCCAGCGATTTTGAGGGTATAGCGACCTCCTAGCCATGTCCACTTTATCCCAGCCATATTCCCTGCATTGGGGAAATCTTCCACTATGAGTCAGTCAGTCACAGGTGGTTTTTTTAAGCAGAGTTTGGTTTATAGAATCTTTATTATGGTAATGATGCATGAGCCAGAAACAACCATACATTGTTCTCAGGGTCAAAGGTGCGTTTGCATGGCTGGAAGTTAGGGAAGGGGAAAATAAAAACAAATTGTTTTATTGGGTAATCTGATAAGTGTGATCCTGAATCACAGAGTGAAAATAAATATAGAGCTCTGCTATGCCATTTCTCCAGAGACACTTTTCAGAGTTAAGATTTAGGTATTAGGATGAGACTTTGGGGTTCACTTCCAAGAAGTACAGCACCCATAAATGCAGCCCAGCACAAAGGAGACACATGCAGAAGTCCAAGGATTGCTCCAAGTTACAGCACACCTCTGGGCTGCCTATAGGCAGGGCTGTAACCCCCAAGTGCCCAGAATCTCCACACCAGCACATACTGCGGACTTATTTGTCCTACCTCCTCCCCTCCCACATCCCCACTACACAACCCCTCCCACCACAAGCCAGCAGCCAGCACCCCCTTATATTAGAATTTGTGAGGGTCTGTAATAAGGTTGTCTAGACTGGCTCTACCCAATGCATGCATGCGGGAAGTTCTTCCCAGTCCCATGCAGCATCTTTAGGGTGCTTCTTCACTAACATATCAGTGTACAGGGGCCAGAGTGGAAGAGAGAATCCCTTCTCCAGATATGCAATGGGCATACAGCTTCAGCAATAGAGAGGATGCAATGCAGGGTGCTAACACAGTAACCAAACTGGAAGGAAGAAGTATAGAGCTGTATTGTACACCCACAGAGCCATTGCGGTGCCCCACTAGCAATTTCTCCCTCAACGGGATTCTGAAACGGACAAACAGACAACACGCAGGCATTAGTGTCCATTCACCACTCTATCTCAAGGACCCACACAAAGTCCTGTAAATAAAGGACCAAAATAAAACTCAAAATCCCAAGACTCCATCAGATTTACCCTTCTGGTGGGCCTCCCACAGGTTTATCCTGCCTGTATTTCTCACTAGGTAGGCCATCTGCCCAATTTGGAACCAGACCACTCTCTTTTGGGGGGGGGTTGGTCAGTATCAGAGGGGGTATGCTATTTTTAAGAGTGCACCTGGGGCCCTGCAATGTGACTTCAAACACACCATGCATGCAGAGCCCCAACCCAGCACATGCGTAAAGATGTTGCCTCCAAGACACCTCCATGTGGCATGACCTCACATACACCATGCACATGAGATCACACCAACCAGGGTAGGGCAGCACATTCTTCAAAACAGCATACCATGCATATGCAGCACCCCATGCATACTTTGTGCATGAGAGATCACAACAGTGGGAGTGGGTGATCACAACACCAGGGGCAGGGGAACACCTTTCCCAGAAGTACCATATTGTTCAATATTCAGGAAATGCATAAGTGGCCACTTTAAGTCTCAAGAGTAAACCCCACACTCCGGGTGTTTCCACTGCAGTCTGTTTACCCCAGCACTCTCCCATTTACCCTATTGGCAGGCCTTTCTGGCTGAGGCCTTTCCTGTTTTGGCAGGCCATTTCTACACCCTTCCTCGCTGGACCCTCAGGTTCTGGCTCTAGCTTCCATATCTCTTGGTCTCCTGATATTCTCTATAGAAGCCACACTTGCCTCTTGCAATTTTCTGTGTCTCTCCCCTTACCCCCATCAGTACATCTATCTACTGTCCTTTATAAGGAATTGCCTGTTCCAACTCAAATGTTCTTTTTAACAGTCAGGCTTGGCTAACCTAGCTAAGCCATTCTGTTACACAGCCAATGTGGTACATTCACTGGCCAGCATATATTTTTCCATTTTGAAGACATGAAAAACATTCAAGGTTTGGTTGTCTATTGTAAGAAGCTGATAGGTATCAGCAGGATGATTGTATTCTAACATCAGGTAGTGATTGTAACACATCAGTTCCAAATAGGCATGAAAATATAGGCCGCTGATCTTGAGTGGCTCAATTTTGGGGTACCCGGTTTGAGATCTCCAGGGTCTCATTACATTTCAGTTCTCCTATGCTCAGTGAAACAATGGGGTTGTGTGGCAGAGATGGCAATGGTAAGGCTACATTATACCATTACAATCTAGTCCTCAGCCACTTAACCCTGAGAGCCTTGATCCTTGATTTTTGGATGTCCAACCTGAGACACCTTTATGAGGCCCGGTTTTCAGGAAGTGCTAAGCAACTGCCTCTAAAAATCAAGCTTTTTAAATCTATCTTAAGTGGGGTATCTAATAACACTAATTATTTTCAAAAAATTCTATCCATATTGAGCATTAGGGTTGTGCACTGTGATACAAAAAGCTATTGTATTTATTTGTAATACTTCAGATCCCTAGAGTTCCAGCACAAGTTCCTACACCCCTCACCCTCATATCCATCTTCTTCTGAGCTCTGGAAAAACACGATCCAGAGGTTTAAAACCTCACACTTTCCATCCACCTACTTGTCTAGCAGTCCTGTCTTCCTGGATCAGGCCATTCTGAGCTCCATGGGGGGTTCTTCCTTATCTTTGGTTTCAGTTTGCTCCACTATCGCATCCTGAATTGGCACCTCCACCCAATGGACAGACCCTCATTCCATAACAGTGCTTCACAGTGACCCAAAATTTCTAGTAAATAGCCAGTCTCTAAGGGCATGTCTACATAGCAGGGCTAAAGCCGAAATAAGCTATGCAACTTGAGCTACGTCAATTGCGTAGCTTAAGTTGAAATAGCTTATTTTGGCTTTTGGCGCTGTCTACACAGCAAGAAATCTGAGAAAGAGCACTCTTTCTCTGACTTTCCTTATGCCTCATAAAATGAGGGTTACAGGAGTCAGAGTAAGAAGTCCTCCAGCTTGACTTTATTTTGACTTTATGTCAAAATAACTGCTTGTAGTGTAGACATGGACTTTGTTATTTCGGAATAACGTGAGTTATTCTGAAATAACGCTGCTGTGTAGACATAGCCTAGATGATAACCATATGGAGATTAGAGTCCTAAGGGTTAAAGAAAGAAACCATAAGTGTTAGAGAAGATATCCATGCTGGATATAGGAGAGGAGCCAATTTATTTTTAATACACCAGAGAAATTATTGAAGCACAAAATAGCCATGTGAAAATATGAATTTAGCATTGCTGCCAAGGTCCGCTGAGTTCCTCTCTGATGCTTGGAGACGTTTTCATTTCTGCATCCAATTTTTGTAAGATTGAAAACAAAAACAAAATATGGTTTTAGCAGATGAGGCCAGTTTCTCTTCATTTACAGCAGTTTTGCACATTTTGAATTTAAAATACATGCATATCTCCCACCACTTTTATGAAGCGCACACAATATTTTACAAGAGATTCTCCAGTTCACCACTGTGAACTGGAATTCTGAACGATATAGAAATGACCAAGAACTGCCCTCCTGCAATGCAATCAGAAATCTACTCCTGAGACACCGTACATCTTCCATGTTTTCTCAATATAATTTTTCCAAGTCTGGAAAGTGTTTTAGGAAAAGGAAGATCCTGTCAAAGGAGGAAGAATCTGAGCTAGGTATATTTACAAACCATAAGCACTCTTTCAAAGTAAAATACTGTAAGTCACCTACACAGTTACACTACAGTGGCTCAGTTTTGGCTGGACAAAAACAAATCAATTTGCAAGCAAGTTGAAATTAAAAATATATAAATAAAACTCAGACTAACTCTTTGCATTTACAAAAAGCCTACAAGACCCTCAAAGCACTTTACAAATATTGGTTAATTAAACATCCACCACAAACCCATGAAGGAGATAGCTATTATTTGTCCCATTTTACAGATGGGGAAAATGAATTACGGAGGGGTTAAGTGAAATGCCTACGGTCACGTAAGAGTCGCATTATAAATAATAAGGTAAAGAGCATATGCAAAATCTTATCTGGATCTAGGTTTGGATTCCAAACACTCCAAAGAAGAATGTTTGATTTGAGTTCATCTCTTATTATTATGAATTAGCAGAACCCTTTCCCAAGATATTGTGAACTTCAGTATATAGTTAACCAGCTTTTCTTTGGCACGGTTCCTTCCAAATAGTGGTTAAGCCCATACTCCTTTAATTTAATCTAATAAGATACAACCCAAAGTGATGAAAGTTAATATGATTATTTATTTTTGGCTATTTGAGGCACTTAGGCATGTATCCTGAAGAGACAATATTGAAATAAATCATTTTAGGCATTGGTAAATCTCTTCTTTTGGGGAGAAAATGTTGGTTAATCAAAAAATTTAAGTGATCTATTTTTGTGTGAAAGTCTTAACAGAAAATAAACAATGATGCAGAACTCTTGGTGAAGAAAGATTCTAGAATATCTTTATAGCCAGGAATGTTGTAGCTTGCAGCAGGCTAAATCTAAAAATTAGTCTAAAATGATAGCTGAGAAAGAATGCTAGTTACAGCATACGTTGTTTCTAAAGTTAATTTTGCCTTGTTTTTTAATATGTACTGTTGTGGAAATTTAGCTGTGATCTTAATAGCATCCCAATGCAAGAGGGCAATGGGTTAACTGATACCTGGATTCCCCAGGGATTTCAACCACTTCCACCCCACCGTCAACCTCAGCCTGGACCCCTCCACACAAGAGATCCACTTCCTTGACACTACAGTACAATTACATGATGGACACATTTCCACCACTTTGTACTGGAAACCTACTGACAGTTATACTTACCTACATGCCTCTAGCTTCCATCCAAGACACATTTCCCAATCAATTGTTTACAGACAGGCCCTAAAATACAACCATATTTGCTCCAATCCATGAGGCATAAAGGATCTGCCGACGAAGGGTTCTGGGGTCGGCAGATCCCCGTCTAGACTGCCGCGCTGTGCTGACAATCAGCTGATCGGCACAGCGCGGCGGCCATTTTGATTTAAGTGAAGCGGCGATTATTTAAATTGCCGCTTCATTTCCCCCTTTGCCGAGTAAACTAATCTACATGGCTCAGTCAACAGAGCCATGTAGTTTAGACACACCCTAAGGTGCTGCAAGACTATTTGTTGTTTTTCAAGTTTATTCTGATACCTGAAAGTGAGTTTCAGCAGCCCAGACCAATTTGTGTACCCCAATTCATTCATGTAATAAACTGTATCTTATAGGTCTCATGTAGGAATTATAGATAAACTTCAATCCACCTAATCACTCTTTAAAAGATCTCCAGGTGGCTGTCTTGTCACAAACCAATTCTACAAGCCAAATACACAGAGAGGCGTTGGAATTACAATTCATCCACAAATTCAATTGCTCCACTGATCACCTTCTCAATCGAGATAATGGATGGCTGTGACATTATCAACCTAACATTCAGTGAAGGTGCCAACAGCTCTTTGCCTGTGTAGATTCTTGCGTTAGTACCCTTCCTTTCCAAATGCTATCCTTTGATCCTTATCTGCTTCTTTTTAACTATCCAATCTTCAGGTGCTTATAGATTACCAGCTCTGCCTACTTGTTTTTCTCCTTTGATATTTTCATACTCTCTGCTCCTTGTTTCCTGCCACCTTCCTTTTTTTCCCTTCCCCCCTCTCTTCTCCCCTATTTATTTTGGATCTGCACATCCTAAACTCAAAACTCCAGTCATCTGAAGAAGTGGGCTGTGCCCACGAAAGTTCATGATACTATCTATATGTTTTGTTAGTCTATAAAGTGCTACCAGACCATTTGTTGTTTTTTAAGTTTATCCTGTACAGACTAACTCGGCTACCCCCTGAAGCTTAAGAATACACTTATTATTAATGTGCTTGCATTGTGTAAGTACAAAAAATCTCCTGGGGACCATGCAAATATGAAGGAAATGTAGAACTAAAATGTGTTTATCTGCTAAATCTGGGTAAACAAGTTTCTCTCAAACAAAAGATAAGGCAACACCTGCAGCCACTGTCATCAGAGCTGATTAGGGATCACATGTGAGTGGCCATTCATTTGCATCACAGAGGGCAGGAAGAGATCAATTTGCATTTCAGCAAACACCAGTGGGGGATAAAATCAGCATGGGACTTCATTTACTCCTGGTCTCCTTCCTCCCAGTCTGAATGAACTTTATTTTGGGGTGTAACTTTCAGAAGAATCCATTTCAGAAGTTTACTGCGTCATGAAAGGAAGGAGCAAAAATCCCAACGTTATCTTTCACATAGGAAGAAAAGGGGAATTTGCACCCTACACTTCTGTGGAGGACCCTGACTGAGAGACAGACAGCCATGCTGAACAAAAAGTGATTGGCAAGAGAAACCATTTTAAACAAAGGCTGTTCCTTGCTAGATTAAATTTTAGACATTTAGGTGAATGTTTCCCACTTTAATTTGCTTGTAACCATCACTTGTATTTCTTTTACTTGGTATCCTTTAACGTATGTCCTGTTAATAAAATTGTTTTATTTTAATCTAAACCAACCAGAAGAGCTGACAGCCTCCACAGTCCCCTGGGCAAGGTGGCGGGGGGGGGCATCTCTGCACTCCCAGAAGGGGTGGAGCCTTGGGCAGAAGGAGTGGGGCTGGGGTAGCCAGCTGGCATGCCCCTCCCCATTCCTCAGGACAGCCTGAAATATGTATCATGGGACTCTGGACAGTAATGTAAAGGGCCCAGGGCCCCAGCTCCTGCCACCACCATACTAGCAGCAGTGGTGATGGTGCCAGGAGCTCCAGGCCCCTTTAAATCACTGGGTTCTGGGGCAACTGACCCTTGCCCTTCCCCCCCCTTTTCTCCCCCCATTGGTGGTCCTGAAACCAACCCAGGGATATGTTTGAATTCAAGTGATTGTTAACTCCAGTTAATGTGCCAAGCTTCCGGGTCTTGACTCTTTAAAGGAGTAAACAAACTGAATCAGCCCTCTGAATAGTCCAGGAAAGGGGTGAACATTGCAGAGCACATGGTTTGGGAAGATTCAGGATTTGGAGTTGCTTGGTTGTAGTTATCAAGGCTGATAGAGACCAAAGTGTGCATGGTGTAACAAGCAGGCTGCTGGAATCAAAGCATTGAGCCAGCACTGCTTAACATATTGATACTTTGCATGCTTCGCTGCTGGCTGCTGGTCTCCAAGCTGTGAGCTGCAGAGCACAAAAGGCACCCAGGGTCACAGGCAACGGCGCCGTTTACGGGAGCTGGGGGGCAGTAGCCCCCAAAGTTCGAACCCCTGGATTTCATATTTGAGGTCTATTTAAAGTCCATGTCCTGTCTCCAGAGGCAGTTCTTAGATGCCACAGAATTTCAGCTGCTTGCAGCTTTGCCTTTGGGGGCAGGGAGTTATAAAAAGAGAGAGGCAGGTGATTAATAATAACAAAAGTCTGGGCCTTACACTAATTGAAGGATCCTTAGATCATCATGAAAACATTGCCAGATACTCCACTTAAAGATGGGGAGTGGGGGGAGCAGGAAGAGTAGGAATGAGTGTTGTGCTGCTGGGATTTGCATTTGGACCAGTACTGCTAGATTTTTAATAGTCTTGAAAAAGGGGTAAATAGTGACTAATCCAAAGCTGACTGCAAATAGTTACAAAGGGATCTCACAAAACCGTGTGACTGGGCAACACAAGGGCAGATGGAATTCAGTGTTAATAGGTACAAAATAATACATATGGAAAAAATATTATCTTAACTTTAGATACAAAAAAGATGGGGTCTAAAATAGCTGTTACCACTCAAGAAAGAGATCTTAGAATCATTGTGAATACTTCCCTGAAAATATCTGCTCAATGTGCAGTGATAGTCTTAAAAACTAAAAAGCTAACAGAATATTAGGAATTATTAGGAAAGGAATAGATAATAAGACAAATTACCATATTGCCTCTATATAAAGTCATGGTATGCCTACATCTTGAATATTGCATGCCGATCTGGTCACCCCATCTAAAAAAAAGATATATTGGAGTTGGAAAAGGTACAGAAAGGGCAACAGAAATGATTAGGGCCAAGGAACAGCTTCCAGATAAGGAGAAATTAACAAGACTGGGACTTTTCAGATTGGTAAAGAAATGACTGAAGGGTGGGGGAATATGTTAGAGGTCTAGAAAATCATTAACAGCGTGGAAAAATAGAACAAGGAAATGTTGTTCATTCCTTCACTAACATAACACAAGAAGCTCAGTCAGGGTATGTCTACACTGCATTCCTCTTTCAAGAGAGGAATGCAAATACAGACAAATGAAATTGCAAATGAAGCGTGGATTTGAATTTCCCGTGCTTCATTTGCATAATCACATCCAGGTGCTATTTCAAAATACCCTATTTCGAAAAAAGAAACACTGTCTAGACACGGTTATTTCGAAAGTCATCTCTAGGGTCACTAGAGCTATCTCTGGGTGCATCCAGCTGGAAGCACACTTCCCAGTGTGGGTAAACAGACCTGCAGGAGCTATGCTCAAGCTAGTGCACTAAAAATAGCAGTGTAGCTGGGGTGACTTAGGCTAACATGAGCGGTGACCGGCCACCTGTGTACGTACCCAGGGGAGCAAGGCAGGTTGAATTCAGCTAGCCTGAGATGCCATCCATGCTATCTCTAGCTCCAGTGCTATTTTTAGTACACTAGCATGAGCAGAGCTAATGCGTGTCTGGTGACCCATGCTGGGAAGCACTCTGTCAATTGCAGTGTAGACGTTCCCAGGTCTGGCACCCGGGATGCTTGCAGATGTCACATGTTGCCATCAGGCCCACCAATAGGAGTGGGCAAGGGGGGAAGTTGCCCCATGTCCCGGCAATTCTAAAGGGCCCAGGACGCCCAGTTACCATCACGCTCCAGATGGCTCTAAGGTCTGGGGGGAGCAATGAAGTGCGCTCAGGGCAGGGCTGAGGGCCAGTTGCTCCAGTCCCACCTCTTTCGCCAAGGCCTCATCCATTCTGGGAACACGGATTTGCCCCCACCCACCCACCCACCCAACTTTGCCCAGGACCCGACGTGGCTGTTGACACCCCAGTTGTCATACTTCTTCACTGATTTTGCTTAGGAATGGAAAGATGGACAAATTGTTCTGGCTGCAGAGGCTTTATGCATCAATGGTTGTAATCCTGAGAACTGGGGTGAGTGTGGCATTTGTCAGGGAAATAGGAAGGTTTGCTTCTTTGAAAAAGTTGTTGATCTTTTGCATTAGAAACAAACTTAAGGGTTTTTTTGGTTGACTTTCATTAGCCAGCAGCTCACAGGTCCATTTTGCAGGTGATGGCTCAAAATATTTCCTGGAAAGTGTACTTCATTGTATGCAATAAGCCAAATTTGGTCAGGGGTTATGGGATGTTTAACACCTAGATTAGAGTGTCCAGCCATTGTGAGTTTCTCTTGTATTCGGATGGCATTTTATTCAACGCAAGATGTAAGTTCTTCCCAGCAACCAGTGCTTGAGATAGATGCTTGGATTATGCAGCTCACATGTAGAACATCAAGATAAATTTCACACACACCCCCCACACCCAAATCCTCTTTGAAAAGAAGGTGAAATTGAATAATTTCCGGTGTGTAGGTGACCAAGTTTCCCAGAAAATGTAATAAACTAGATATCTTTACCTCTTCCATCCCTTCCCCCAGTGAGAACCAGAATTGGAGATAAATTGGATGTACCCTGAGACCATGAAAATCCACAGTACTCTTTGTATTTGTGTTATTCTCATTGCTACCATTATAGATTTAACTACTGTATATCCTTTCTCCATCATGCCACACAGTTTTGCTTTGTAATTACAATGATGGTTAAATCTATAATGGAAGCACACAAATGAAAACAGCTCTGTAAATTTCCATGACCTCCGAGTACATCCAATTTATATCTAATTCTGTTGTATGTGTATATATATATTATATGCTCACAAAATGAGTCTCTCAGCTCACGTATCAGAAAACACAGTCCTCTCTATTCCATGATAATTCTTGCAAAAAAAAATGTGGTTTCTGCCATTTTATACATAATGGTGGATTTTTGTTATCACACAGAAGGATTCCAGGTGTACTTAGGCAGCTTGCCATCGCTTATGCACAGGAGGTAATAAATTAATATATTGATCTTCTGCTCTTCAATATACCATTTTTTCAGTTATTTCAATTATTTCAAAATCACAGATAAACACTAATGTAAAATGTAGAATTAGAATTAGAATAGCAATCCTACTTCTACTGGAGTCAATGACTTCAGTGGGAACAAGTCTGGACCCTTATTTTTCAGTTATTACTGATAATAATCAGAACATTTTTGTGTCGTGGGGTTTAAATTCAAGATAAATGTCTTGTGCATAAATCCATGCTCTTGGGACTATATTTTGAATTGTTTTCTTTCTTTTTACATTAGGTAGTTGTTGAGAAATTCAGTGTGTCATCAATTTTCCACTGTTTGGATTATTTTTAACTCATGGATCTAGTAACCACTCCCAAGTACTGGGAACAGCTGCAGGCCTTCTGGGAAGTAGCCAACACATTTGGAGTTTCCTTGGAGAAGAGAAGACAGAGAATCCTCATTCAATTGTGAGTTAGCCATGAGGAGGATGAGTTAGCCCTGTTCAAATGGTTTTAAAGGCAAAGTGGTAGTTCCTCCCTTGGCCTGTCTGTTGAGAATGGCAACAAGACAACCAATTAGAATTACAATTTTTGTTAAGTGAACATGCCTTCTTTAAGAACTAGACTGAAACCAACTCATTTACTAATAGCCACCCAATGAGATATCAAAGGTTAACTTGGTGACTAACAATTGGAGATGGATTTGTATCCCTTCATTTCCAGTACCTCTCCATTACTCTAGGCTCACAATAAATAATTAACATAATACAATGGTTGTTGTAATTGATACAGCTGATGTCTGATTTGTGCCCATTTATCTTTTGGTGTAGAGCAGGGGTGAAGAAACTTTTTTTGGGTTGGGGGCTGCTGACCCACAGAAAAATCAGTCAAGGGCAGCAAAAGTGAGAAATAAGCAAACAAACAAACAAACAAAAACAATCCCCCCCCCCAGCCTCACTGATGTGGCCTCCAACTGAGGAGAAAGACACTCCTCACATTTCCCTCACACACCAGTGCCTGGGGGGGGGGTAGGTGTTTGTCCCCAGGCTAGTAGATTTCGTGGGCCCCTGAGGCTTTGGGTTGGGGCCAAAATTAGGGTTTCAGTGTGTGGGAAGGAGGGAGCTGCTGGGAAGCAGGCTTGGGGTGTGGGGTCTGGGAGAGAGGAATAGTGCAGGAATAGACTGGGAGGGGAGCCCCAAGCCTCGGGGGCCAAATCCAGGCAAGCTGGGGGCCACATTTGTCCCCAAGTCTTAGATTCCCCACCCCTGGTGTAGAGACTCTCCGGTTTGGCCAATATACATGGCAGAGAGGCATTGCTGGTACTTGATGGGTTATATCATGTTAATGGATGTGCATATGAACAAGCCCCTAATGGTGTAGCTTATGTGGTTATGCTCTGTGATGGTGTTGCTTGTATAGATACGTGGACAGAGATGGCAACATGGTTTATTGCAGGGATAGGTTCTGGGATAAGTGTTTCTGTGTTGTGTTGTGTGGCTTCAGGTTTGGGGGCTGTCTGTAGATGAGGACTGGCCTGTCTCCCAAGGCCCATGAGAGTGAGGGATCGTTTTCCAGGATAGGTCATAGATTGTCAAAGATGGGTTGGAAGGTTTTTAGTTTGGGGCTGTAGGTGATAACCAGTGGTGTTCTGTTAGACACTGTGACGCTTGGTGTTGCAATGCCTAAGTCCATTTATGGATCCCACCTATGATCCCTCCCGCAAAACAGCACGCTATCCAATTTTAGACATAACACAAGTAAAAGCAAAAATGGCAGAGAATAAAGGTTGATAACATCTTATTGCTGGATACTTTACTCTTTGTGGTTACTCAGCTTAAGTATGTGCATGTCTTAATAGCTCAGTTAAAAGTAATTGATATCTGTTTTTTTAAATAATAAAACAATTGCAAAATTAATTACAATAACAAACAGTAGATGGTAACAATTAATTGACACTCCTTGTGAAGATATAGAATGGGCAATGTAGAAAAGGTACAGAGAGGCAGACTCACAGGATATTAATATTAAACACTTGGGCATTTGTGGAGCACTTTCCATATGAAGTGTTCAACTATTTTACAAATATGGTTGAAATAAACCTCACATCACCCATGTCTGGTGGATGACTTTCTCAAGTGGGTAAACTGAGCTACAGAGAATATTTAAAGACACAACTTTCAGGGAAGTTGAGCAGCAACAGTTACCATGGACTTCAGTAAGAGTTTGGGGTGCTCAGGCTCAGCATCATTGAAATATTAATGGAAATTAGGAGCCTAAATATTTTTTATCTCCTATATATCCAGTCCTGTGCCTTAACCACAAAACCATTTTTCCGCTAATCCATTACACTTTCTGTAGCCAAAAGGCTGAACATCTACAAAACACAGGTTTTTCTAACTGGCTTTCCCTGATTTCCTCGATCACATGGTTAATAGAGATGTCACCATTTCACTCACTCACACACACCATCCTGCTGCTGATTACTCAGATCAGTTTTGCTGATTATAATTCCCCAATCCCCTCTTCTGTAATTCACACCCCTACATCTGCTTGAGCTTCAGCGGATAATTGCTATTCCATCCAGACATTTCCAGTATTCGTTTCATCTGACAAGGCTGCTATTGTGTATGTTTCCTTCTTAGCTTTCCTGAAATAAGTAAATCAGTCACAATACATCATAATGTGTTTGTGTAAATGGAAATTGGTTTTATTATCTCCCTAAAAGCAGTAGCTGATTGCTAAGGAAACAAAATACAGAAAGAGGGGTGTGTTAAATGCAGGACTGTACATTTATATGAGTGAAAAGCACCTTCTCAAAATTATTTAATCTAGCTCACAAATACTAGAATGTTTACCGCCCTCACCACTGTTTCTCATGATGAAAAATAAGCCTCTGTTTCTTCAGGGAAATCATCTTGGTCCATGACTCTCTGATGCAGCAAATCGTTGATCTCTGTGTTATCATTTTGTTCTGGGAGAAGCAGAAAAAACTCATGTGAAAAGAATGAGTTGATACTGTGTGGATTACCTTCATAATAGAAACTGAAGTGAGTTTAGAAAACATTTTGAGCTTTTGCTAAAAATCAGCTGCTTCAGTTCACAGGAGTTTGTGTGACTATTTACTTCATGGATTTTTATCTCACACATATACACTTGTTATGAGTTTGAGCAAGGTGGAGGTTTGAACAAACCCAAACCCTCAAAGCCAAATCAATTTTAAAATATAGCCTTGCCTAATTTTCTGTTGATGATGAGCCCTTATGTTGGTTAGCTATGCCAGCATAACAGTGTACACAGTTCACACTGAGGCTATGTCTACACTACACTGTTCGTCCGGAAAAAGCTACGCAAACTGCGAACCGCCTACATGTGGAAAAAACCCCTTTTTCGGAACATCCCTTCTTCCTCATAAAACGAGGTTTACAGCGAGGCCGAAAAAGCATGTCTGCTCTTCCGAAAAAAATGCAGATGCATTCCCTGGATGCAGCAGAGTATCCCGGAAAAACTCTGTAGTGTAGACATAGCCTGACAGAAGATGTTTTCCATCAGTAGAGTCCTGCGCAGATATGAAATTGATATCCGCATCCACATCTGCAACAATAATCTGTTGATATCTACAGCCACAACCACGGATGAGGATACCCACAGATATAAAGCAGATATTTTCAAATGTTCAGGATTCTACTTACAAAATTGGTATCCACATCCACCAAAAAAATGGATAGCTGTGGACTTGCAGGGCTCTATCCATCAGTGGAGTAATATTGTCTTCCCAAATGAAGCTTTCTTCCATCAACACAGTTGCATCTACACAGAGTGTTAGGATGCATAGCTATGGTGATCAGGGTGTTTTTGTCACACCCCAGACTGACCATAGCTATGTTGACCTATTAAATATAAATCAAGCTTAAGGGTAGTAGTTTGGATCATTGAAGTCATTGTTTAGCTGTGAGCCAGTCTGAAAGTTCAGATCCAGAATTGAATGTCCTCAAAGTTAGGAGGTGTTCGGAGCTGGGATTTGTTCCCAACTCAAGTTGAACTGGTGTGAGCATGCAAGTATATAATTGTTTCAACACAAACAAACATTAATCCAAAGTCTCTCAAAAAAGGGTTTAGTTGATATAATTTCTTTCTGATGCTTGAATACTACTCATCATCCATCCCCATAGTATTTGAAGCCAACCAACAGACTATAAAAAAGGTTTTTTTCTTTTGTTCACTGGGCATCTTTGATTTCACGTATCATGGCTCAATCTCCGCTCACACTTACATACCTTATGGCAGTGTTTCTTAATCTTTTTTTAATAAAGTACCCCTTAAAAAAATAAGTATCCCCAGCCCTTCTGCTCTAACCCAATGTCCTCCCCCTCCCACAGAGCCAGGTACTCCCTGCCCCCCTCTCTAACCCAATGCCTTCCCTTCCCCCACAACCGGGTACTGGACGTATGGTAACCCTACCTTTGAAGTGCCCGCTTCTGCTGCCTGGCCCTACCTCGGTGGCTTGTCTGCAGGGAGCAAGTGGTCTGCCAGTGCCGGGCTCACCGTGTGGGGCTGTGCGCTCCCACCCCAGCCTGGCCCCCTAGCGTGGCACCCAGGGGAAACTGCCCCCCTGCCCTCCCTCACTACGCCACTGATGCGGGCAGGTCCTTTGTAGCAAAGCTTATTGTGCCACTTCACCACCTTTTAGCTCCTCTCCGCAGTGCCACGGGGAAGGGGCGATGGGGATGCATTGTACTGAGTTGCTGGCGGGGGTGAGGGTAATGCACATCTCCAGGTACAGCTGGAGCACCATGGGGAGGCTGCCGGAGAGGAAATGAACTAGCAGAGGCGGCCATGGAAGTGATTTTTTTCTCCCCACCCAAACCTCCCCCCAACTTGGAACTGCCCTGGGTCTCACCAGAGCCACCACCGCTGCAGCCACATGCTTTTCCCACCAGCGCTGGGGCACCTATGTAGAGTGGCTGTTAATGTCCGGGCACGCAGCTCTGAACATTCAATTTGACAGGCACATGCTGCCACCCCCTCCTTGATCTCCTTTGCAGGGCAAAATCCCAGACATTTTTTGCCAAATTTCACTTGTGTTGATGTACCTCCCAGACTTCTCTTGCGTACCACCGGTTGAGAAACACTGCCTTACGGCAATACATGTTCCACGTCAAGGTGCCTTTCTCAAAGCAGAATCGGTTCACTACTTGGCACTCAAGAGAACAGAGAAAGTCTAACATGCCCATGAACTGAGGGCTCTCATGTGAAAACAAAACCAAAAATCATTACTTGGAATCTTTTGCATTACTCTTAAGTGGTGGAGAGGAAGAAGGGAGGGAGAGGGTAAGTGAAGTTTGCAGTCCCTTTATGAAGCAATAGAGGGATACAATACCAAGAAAATTAATTACAGCTTTAAATAGGGAAGCAGGTAGATAAAGAAGGTGAAGGGGACTGACTGGTTCATGTGATTATGAGAAACAAAGCCTATCAGCAGTTCATATCCAATATCAAGATCAGCAACAACTTAAAGCTGTAATATGACAATTGTTTGATGTCGTATGTGAATTAAGTTGTCCATTATTTAGCAGAGTGGTCACATAATGCATCACAGTATCATTTCCTTGACAATGTATTTCAATTGTGATGTGAAGGGGAGAACTACAAAATCATTACTTGGATTTTGTAGTTTAGATTCAGTTTACAGACCCATTCAATCCTCAGCCTTTACACTGATGCTATAAAAAGGAGGTCAATTGTGATCATGTGGGTTTTTTTTAAATATGATAACCTGACCAATAGGAATTATTAATATGGTAATAATTCTTGGGGTTTTGGCACACATTTGATTCATGATCTTCACATAGGCTACATAGCTATTACCAATTCTATATATTGTTCAGTTCCCTGACTCTATGCTACCACTACATTTGGAAAGAAATGTTTGGATTAACCATCATTATGGAAAAAACATGAAATTAGTACCCCAATGGCACTCCTGAAGGTGACTTGTTGCCAGACTCCAACTTCTGATCACCTTACTTACCGCACAGATGTGTTGATGACTAATTATGTGTACAACACTTTTAACATTTGAAGTGCTAGATATAATTGTTATTTTATTCTTACTCACACAAAAAGGTTCAAAGAGGCAAACAAACCTGCCTGAGTGATTTGGTTTTTATCTACATACATTCATAGATAATTACAAGGAAAAAGCAAAATAAACAAGCAAGAATCATACTATTTGAATTCAAGCTTTAAACTTGTGTGATACAATCAAATCACATGCAATATTAGTCCTGGAGATTACACAGGAATGCAGCTGGCAAGAGTTTCCACTGCACAAATAAAGTTCAAAGTCTACGGATAAGTCTCATGAATTAAGTTCAAATCAAGAGTTATCATTCCATTTAACCTACCCTAGTTGTTACGTACTTTCCCTTCTCTGGAACTGTTTTGCAAGTACATGGTCTCAGTGCAGCTCTTCTCTTCATGGATAAGCTTCACTTGTGTGGGACTAGAATAGAAACTTGAGCAGCCCCACCATTGTGAAGGAGTTCAGGCGTTTAATCCAGACCAGTGACAGGTTTTATCACTGCCTGCCCTATAACCCTGGGTGCCTCACAATGCTTTGCTGCTGGAACCTCCAAAACTGGGATGCTCGCAATCACTCTACAAGCCTGCAGGTCATCCCATGAGTGTCTACAGCAGGGGTCACCAACCAGTAGCTCGGGATCTACTGGTAGATCTTGGAGCCTCAGACAGGTGATCTTGACTATTTTGGCCAAGAGTCTATAAAGTGCCAGCACTTCAGCTGCCCTTCCCCCTACTACTGCGCATCTCCTGCCCTTTGCCTTGGAGCTGCCCTTCCCCTGGGAGCCTCCGGCTTTCTGAGCAGGACAGGGGAGGAAGCGGAGGGGCACTGATGTCAAGGTGCCCCCTGCCACTGTATCCTTTCTCTACAGAGCAAGAGGGGGCACAACAGAGCTTGGGATGGAGTTTGCTGGCTGCTTTAGGGAGTGGTGCAAGGCCAGGCAGGGGTGAGCCTGCCTTAGCCCCACTGCACCATCAACCAGGACCTACCAGCAGTGCCCAGCTGAAGCCCACATCCCAAACTCCTACTGGAGCTGCCACATGGCTCCCAAGCCTATCCCCCTGGCTCTTGGCTGCAGTACCGGCCAGGTGGGCCCCTTACCCCTGGAGCTGCTTGCCAGCTGGCTCAGAGTGCTGGGCAGCACAGCCCCAGCTGCCCCCCTCGCCCACTGGTTGAGGGAGCTGGGAAGCCCATCCCTAATTCTTCCTCCCATAAAGAGCTGCCAGCTGACCTGGGGTCTTTGTAGGTATTTATATTTGAGGTAGCTCTCGGACTTGCACTTAAATTCAAAAAATGATCTCGTGCTCAAATAGGTTGGAGACCACTGGTCTATGGGCTTAGACAACTTTGGTTCAGTAGCTCTGACCCTAGCAGCTGATTTACAGCCACAGTCTGACTTTCATCAGCCTTAGTTACTACTTGCAGAGTAACTCAAACACATTCCCAATCCCAAATATTCCCCAAATGGTGTGATCTGTAAAGTTCAGCCCTCTGCTGGACAGTTCAGGGAAAAATTTTGATTTGTTTCTCTAAAGACATAAAACTCACTAGCTTGCCATATTAACTGGAGTTAACTTTCATTTTAATTCAAACATTCATTCAAAACTGTTGCTCTAGAGTAATAATAAAACAGTTTATTACCAGAAGAGTGGAGAAAAAAAGGGGGACCTTCAACATTTGTAACAGGAAAAGAAGGGGGGGAAGTCTTTTCTCCCTCTCCTTTTTGTTATAAATTTTGAGAGTCCCCCCTTTTTTGACCTATGCACTATGCTACAGAGGAAAGTGAAAAACCTCCAGGCTATGTCTACACTCGCGGCTTCTTGCTGATTATTTTCAGGAATAACGGCATTGCGCAAGAGGGTTTTTCTTGTGCAAGAAGGGGCAGTGTAGACAGCTCCTTCTGGCGCAAGAACCTCTTCTGCAAAAATGGCGGCTCATTAGGTATGCAAATGAGGCTCAGCAATATTCCACGCTTAGCCTCATTTGCATATTTCTGACGCAAGAAGCTGCGAGTGTAGACATAGCCCCAGGGTCTCTGCCAATCTGATCTGGGACAAAATTTCTTCCTGACACTAGTTTGTCAATCAGCTAGAAGCAGTGTAGCTACTTCCATTTTGCGCAAAAAAACCCTTTTGCGCAAGATCCTTATACCTCTCCCGGAGGATCTTGTGCAAAACGGGGTTTTTGCGCAAAATGGAAGCAGCTACACTGCTTCTTTTTGTGCAAAAACCCCTTGTGCAAAAAGCATCGGCAGAAAATATGCTAATGACGTTCATCATTAGCATACTCTCTGCCGCAAAAAACCTTGTAGTGTAGACAAAGCCTAAGAGCCTTCACATCTAGGCTACGTCTACACAGCTTCCCTCTTCCGCAAAAGCCTATGCAAATGAAGCGTGGATTAGCATATTGCCGTGTTTCATTTGCATAATGAATTAGGAGCCGTTTTTGCGCAAGAGGTTTTTGCGCAAAAAGGCGCCATCTACACAGCACCTTTTTGCGCAAAAATGGCTCCTAATTAATTATGCAAATGAAGCGTGGCAATCTGCTAATCCACACTTCATTTGCATAGGCTTTTGCGGGAAGAGGGAAGCTGTGTAGAAGTAGCCAAAGTGTCCTGTTGGTATGATTGAGAAGTAAAGGAGAGTCTAGAACATAACATTTTAAACTGAAAAAGTGTTCTGCCCTTTATGGTGTCGTAGAATTTGCCCTGTAAAGCACAGCAGGAAAGTCACTGATATATCTACAGACCTACTTCTCTGCAGCGACGGGTTTCCTGCAACAAACCAGCAGATAGCATATTGGAGGATGATAGGAGGTTTTACTATTTAGATTAATACTTAATCTGTATTTATCAGAAATTTTGTTTGTATCCTGGGGTAGCTCTTGAATCACTACAGTCAGTGGTATATGGATCAAGCCCTAAGGGAATGTAACCACGTGTAACTGAATGAGGAAAATCTGCAAAAAAAGTCTAACAATTCATTACTCCACCACTTAACCCCTATTCCTTCTCTCTCTCAGCTCATACATCCTCACCAGTGCTCCCACACACATTTACATCCCCTTCACTGCTCCAACCCCCACATTCTCAAGCAATGCACCCCTAAAATATTACAAAAATCTAAAAATTTTATGAACACCCCTAATATGAGGTGCTCATAACATTTTTAGATTTTTATATTTTTGTTTAGTTTGTCAGTCTTGTTCAGGAAAGATGACTAATTATTCTGTCTTTCAGCCGCCTCCTAGTTAATAAGTGCTGGTGCTCAGCTATAATAATCCGTCAGGCGGAAAAAGTAGTAACACTTCGTCCTCAATCACTCTCACTTATCTGTGCAGAGCATGTATGTAATTTATTATCCTTCAAAAAAGTTAGAACCCCTTGTAAATTAGCAGCACATATTTCCCTAATATTACAAAAAAGTAGCACAAAATAGAAGCAGATAATTACAACATGCCTACAGATCACGCTGAGATTGTTACCCAGAGTAGGGTTTGAATTTACAGTACATGAATGTAACTCAGTTCAATGACCACAGCATGAGCTCTTGGGCCACCAGATTGCTATAGCAACACACTGCCTGCAAACCCTCTTACCTAGTCTTGTTGCCCATGAATATTTCAATCTCTTTTGCATGAGTGTTTAGTACATACCATTTTAGACAGGTAAACTCTTAAGCTGTGCAATTTATATGCTGTATTATCTTTTTCAATACTACTTCCCCAAAGGGCAGTGGGTGCCACGCACCAGTTGAAATAAATGTAAAACATCTGAAATTGGTTGGGGGACATTTGGCTCTATAGTACAAGCGACAGGTGAATGCAAAACTTGTTACAAGAACCTATTGATTTTGGGAGGGAGTTACAGGCTAGCAACCCCTTGTTTTCTCAATGGACCCCAGATTAGGATCACTGACACTACTCAGCATCATCATGATGGGGGCAACGGGAGGACTATGACTTCCTTCATTATAGGATGCTGTGGGTTCTTTGAAGATGGACTGCTGGGAAGACATGGGATCCATCTGATGAAGAAGCTACCCAGAGTTTTGCACCTACTTGAATTCCCTGGACCTGGTCTCCCAGTTGCAGACTCACCATTGGCCTCTTCAGTTTGGCTGTGCCGAGGACAACTGTCAATTGGTTGTGAGGGGGAGGCAAGATGGGTGGGAAGCTTACCAAGATGGCAGACTATACTAGTGACAGGCTGCAGAGAAAGGGAAGCTGCCCTGAGGAATACTGCCCCCCTGCTGGCTACTGGCCCTCAACATGGTCTTGTGCCATAGAGCCCCATACACTTCCTCTATCCCTGTCCCCCTCTCTACTACTGGACAAACCCTTCTCCCACTGCTCACTCCTTCTTCCCCTCGCCCCCCGCCCAACACCAGATACCTGCCTATCAAACATCTTCTCTCCTCCCCACTGACACCATAAATGCTGGGCACCCCATTTCCCCCCTACTTTCCCATCAACAGCTGGACCCAAGAATGTGTCATTGCTCAGAAATGAACCCCAGAGGAAAGAGCATTATCGACTTCACCCCAAGACACCACCCCCTCTTGCTGCCAGACCAGGAACAAGTCACTCCAATCCCTCTGCAGGCGCCAGGAGCATGGAGTTGAGGAACAAATGGATTGGGGAAGAAAGTACTGTACTGGTAGCCCCTCAGTTGCTGGAAGTCCACGTCTCAGTGACTGGGATCTGCTTTTTCCTGGCTCCACTCATGTGTCCTAATTTCTGTGAAAGGAAAGATGATGATACTGTGATGGGGCGGGAAGGGGGAGGTTCTGGTCAAGTACTGTTTCCTGTCTATTCTCTCTGGTATGCTTCAGGTAATAGACCCATTCTGGTTGCTAGAAGAAGCCTTTTCTGAGTCACAGAAATTCTGAATCAGTTCAGTTTGTGCAGCAAAGACATCACTGCATGCTAAACATATTGAAAACAAAAACAAACAAAACCAGTCTGCATCTGACTACATTTCAGAACATAATGAAACTTTTAAAAAACAACCAGAAGACATTGAGATGTAGAATTCATACAAAAGTCTCTTATATCAACCATAACTGCCTAAGACATCAACAGCAAACTGCTTTTGCTTTAAATTTTATGTTTGTAATGGGTATTAAGGATTTCATAAACAATACACATTTACTTTTTCTATTTGTTTTTTTCCCCCACTTTCCCTTATTATTAATCCTGATTTTCATCTGAAAAACTGTGAAGGTTTGGGGTGTTTTTTTTTTGCTTTCACCCATTTTTATTTATTTGAAATAAACTCAGAGGAAATTAAAGCTCAGAAATGAAGGGCCCTACGCATGATATAATGTATAGCACTGGCTATGGAAAGAGCTCCACCTAGTGAAAAAAGAGTATAGTGCATTGAGGGTACGGTATTGAAAACTGTACCTCTAGACAGCATATGAAAGAGACCTTTGGGGACTGAAAACTTGTATGTTGTTGCCCTGACCTACGCCTAATTCAGTCATTGTTTAATTTTTATCAAAACCTCAGGAGTCCATTTTTTAAATTAAAAATTACACAACTTCCACCCTTCATTTTGATAATATTTATTGCTTTTGGTAGCGATTATTGAGACAATTCAATCACAGGCTGTATAAAAATACCATTTAATAAAGGGGGGAGAGATGAATTTTTAATGTTCCTACCATGTGCTTTGTAAACAGGATATGTATCCTGGTGATCATATAGAACCAGACACTACAAGATGCTAGGGATGTGAAAGACTAGTCGACAGGTTAGTCGACTAGTCACTTCCCCGCCCCTTGCTGCCTCTATCAAATAGAGGCAGCAAGGGGGGGGAGAGGAAGGAGAGGAACTTCAAAGTGGCAGCGCCGCATGGAGTCCAGGGTCAGCTGCTCTGTGCAGCGCTGCCACTTTGAATGCCGCGGGGAGCCTGGCGTCAGGCTCCATGCGGCATTTCAAAGCAGCAGCGCCGCGTGGAGCCTGGAATCAGCTGGGGACTCCCAGCTGACCCCAGGCTCCGTCCGGCACTGCCGCATGGAGCCCGGGGTCAGTGGGAGAGTCCCCAGCTGACCCCAGGCTTTGGCGCTTTCGCCTTTGAAGTGTAGACTTTGAAGTGTACACTTCAAAGGCGGAGGTGCCCTATAGACTAATGGAATAGTCGATCCAAAAATGCATCATCTATTTGATTAGTCAATTACCCGATACTTAACATCTTTATAAGATGCTGAGTTTCTTGACATGAGTGGTTGGTGAAGGATTGCCTGTAACAGTCAAAGCAATAAGAAACTGTTTCAATAATAACTGAAGAAAGAATAAACAGTTAACTGTGAGTTATAAGGCTATTCTACCAGTGAGTTTATTTGTCAGAGTTTGAGACAACTCCTAATTTTTTTAATTACCCAGTTTTATTTTATATGCTATGCTTAACATTTGTAACCTACATAAGTAATCCTACTCTGCTTTATCTAACCTTCTCCTCTTCCATGCTTCCTCTATTTTTTGTGACTAGCATAAGTTAGGCCTGTTACTATTTAGATGGGAGTTCTCCAAGTGGCAGGCAAACACAGGATATAGTTTTTTATTATGATTTCATTTGTCTCTGTATTACTTAGGCATGTGTTTTATATCAGTAGTAAATAAATACTACATTAAGAGGCACTGTACTGCTGGTACTACAATAGCTCGGATGAGATACAAGGTCTGATCTACACTTAAATCTTAGGTTAACCTAGCTATGTTACTCAGGGGTGTGAAAAACTCACTGCTTCTTGGGATGTAGTTAACTCAACCTAAGGCTCAGAGCAGACACTGCTAGGTCAATGGCAAAATTCATCCATCAATGTTGCCTATTAAGAGGGTTGATTTGCTCTAGCAATAGAAAAACATCGTTCATTGTTTTAGCATTTGTAGTGTAGACATACTCTCAAACTGAGGACCTGGCTGGCTGCGTGGGCATTAAAGATTGTGTTGTGATTTCTGTAAGAATTCTTTTGGTGTTAAATGTGGTGTCCCAAACTAGGATAATTTTATGCATGTCAAAAACCCACCTCTCTTTAAATACAACATTGCTCACTTGCAGTGAGCTACACCGTTAAACTGCTGCTGCATTTCACAATGATGTAGCTTGTTTCAGAGGCATATAAAGTTATTCCTGTCTATGGTTTATACATTGCTATCTATTTCTCAATCACATGAAACAATACGAAATCTGCTTGGGTGAACAGTGCTATTTCAACATAAGCTGTCCTACTGCTGTAAAAGTTTCAGTGGCCAGAAATGTAAATAGCTTCAGTGGGTAGACAAAAGTCAGACAGTTTTTGGAAGCTAGTCTTCCATAGCCTAACTATTTTATCAGGACACACTAAAGTAATGCTGAACATAATTTAGGATCCATATAGCTTGAATCCTTTTTTCAGTTGTTCATATCTATTTGGTTTATCTGAAGCTATGAAGTCCAGTCCTAAAAATGCTTAGCACCAAGTGCAGCTATTGCAGAAAATAGACTAACTCATGGCCTTTGATAGTAAGGTCTTGCCGATAAGGCTCTTAGCAACAACCGTCATGGTCTTTAATAACATGTTCAGGCTTCTGCAGCACATGGAAACCCCTGGTTTATAGAATTAATGGTAGGATCTATATAAAGCACCAACAGCTGAATTTTTATGGCTATATTTTCTGTTTTTGAGACAAGCAGTTACAGGGTTTTTTTTTCTGGCCGGGTGAGATTTTAATATAGTCTGAATGTAATAAACTTGACATCTCCACAGTTTTCATCTGCATTTCATCATGTTCCAGATATTTATGCCTTTCTCTATCTTAACAGTTTTATATCTCCCCAATTAGAGATCATATTGTTGCTTTGTGTGGAGGGTTAACTGTAGTCCAAAATTTAAAAAAATTAATAAAAGCATTAAAGCCATACATTTCTGTGCACAGCTTGTCTGTAATGTCATTGGTGCTTTAACTTTAAGTGTTCCAGTTTCTTTAGTTTCAGCTTTGACCTTGGATTTTTTTTTCGGTTTGTATCAGTCTTCCATGACAATTACAAAAGGGCTTTTTAAATAAAAAAATAATTAATTAAAAATCTGGCTTTTAATTAAAATGCATTGTTCCCAGACCTGACAAAACAAGTTAAATTTACCAGGTAACAATTAAGCTGCTAAAGAAGCATGAGTAATGTATAAACTTTCTTCTACCTAAACGAAATAACTGAATACATTTAAATTAAATTAAGATATACCACGTATAGCCGAGAAACCACAGGCACCCCAAAATATAATCTAAAACAGGGCTACTCAACACACGGACCTTTGTTTGCAGTCTGCGGTGCAGTTTGGGTTTACACGGGGCCAGGGGCGGCCCTAGACTAGCTGCCAGCAACTGGCGCCCTAGGCGAACCATGCAATCGGCGCCCCCACCTCCAAACCCCTCAATGATATTGTGCCATCATTTGGCGCCCCATTTAATTTGGCCCTCCATTTAACTTGGTGCCATAGGCGACCGCCTAGTTCACCTATATGGATGGGCCGCCCCTTCACGAGGCTCAATACGCAACCCGCAGGTGGGATCCCTTGAATATGGCCTCCACTAGGAACACACGCTCCACAATGGCGAGGCAGCTCCCAGGCAGGGTGAGCAGGCGGGGTGAGCATTGAAAGATGGAAGCAGACGGGCTGGCTGGAACAGAAGGCTGGAACAGAAGGATACAGGGTGTTGGCGTTTCTAGCTCCCAGGGAGGAGGTGCCAGGAGTACTGGGGCATTGTGGGAAGTGCTTTGTATTCATGCCTGTCAGTATGTAAGAAGCTCTTTGCATATACAGCTGGTCCCCGAGTTGCGAACAGTCAAGTTACGACCATTCGCATTTACAACTAAAGCTCCCATGGAGCGGTCATAAAGGCGGTCCCTGAGTTATGAATGCAACCTGCGCTTACGAACGGCACGGTCGCTACGTAACTCAATGGGGGTCCGAGTTACGAACACCTTGAGTTATGGCTAAGTGTTTGGTCCGTAACTCGTTCGTAACTTGGGGAGAGGCTGTATAATAATATATGGAGATACACCTATCCCACAGAACTGGAAGGGATCTTGGGAGGTCATCAAGTCCAGTCCCCTGCCCTCATGACAGGACCAAGTACCACCCTTGACAGATTTGCCCCAGATCCCTAAATGGCCCCTTCAAGGATTGAACTCACACCTGTTGATATAGTAGGCCAATGCTCAAACCACTGAGCTTTCCCTCCCCTATATACAGTGGTTATATATGCAACCACACTTAAGCTGTGGCCCTCTGCATGCGCTGTATTATTGTAGTCCCCCCATCATTGTAGTCCACAGTGCTTCCAAAGTTGAATAGCCCTGATCTAGAAGATAGAACATGTATGTCTTAATTTTTAATACTGAAATTAAGCCCTCTGAACAGCACAGATTCCCACATAGTATGAAAGCAAAAGAAGTTTTGTCCTGTTTTAAGTATAAACAGCTAGATATCTAGTCTCCTCTATCTAATTAGTTTCCATCCAAGTCGCTCTCACATTCCCATGAATCTACATTTCAGTGGGAAAGTGCTGTGCTGAGAGTCAACACAGTACATGAACCAAGCTAATTTTTTAAAAGGCATGTGGTTATGGGAGAGAGAAAAGTAGAGGCAAAAGATAGTGCTGGATAGGAAAAGATTTAGAGTTCCAGTAAGACAGAAAGCCAGAGATAAATATTCTCCAATTCTAAAAAATCTTCACAAGAAAAGCACCAAAGACAGCCCATATTCCTTGTGACGGGAATACACAGAAGTGTTTGGGTGCTGGACTTTAAAAATCTTGTCTCCTTACTACAGAAATATTATATAAACTGAGAACAATGCAAACTAAATATGTCACTTTCATTCTCACCGACCCTGTCGCTCTAGATAAGTAGGTCTCAACTGATTTAACATGGTGGGCCACGTATGTAGCGCTCTAGGATGCATTCACATTATATGTATATATTACTTGTATTTAGCCCTGAGCAAGTCACATGAGCTGCAGCTGTGTGCTGATCAGGCCGCACATGATGTAAACCCTAACAATGGGATAGGAGGCCACTGTAATCTCCAGAGATGGTCACAGAATGAGTCTGATTCTAGAGCTACTGAACTTAGAAATTCACTTCAGTCCTGACTCCTCCCTCAGTGGGTTTGATGGAGACATCAGAAAACTCAGTCAAACCTGTCCTAAGGGGATGGGATTTGCTACCTCACACCAGAGGCCTCTACTAAGAAGCAAGGAGACAAGGGGGTGCATCTGCTGGGCTCTGCAATCAGTAGGGATGTCAACGTGTAGATGACTACGCGATTAACCAATAAGCCTAGGCAGCAGCCTGTCCATGGAGTTCCAAGCTCCCTGTGAACAGGGACTGCTCTCTGCGGAGAGCTCACAACCCGCAGACAGGGGTTGCTGCCACCTCACGCTGCTGCCCCTGTATCACAGGCAGTAGTGCGCGGTGGAAGGCAGACAGGGGTTGCTGCCACCTCACGCTGCTGCCCCTGTATCACAGGCAGTAGTGCGCGGTGGAAGGCAGCCAATCCGCGAGGGGAGCTGGTTTTTAAACCAGCTTGTCACCACGCTGATAGATAGGCAGCAGTGCAGGATGGCAGGGGGCTCCCCAGGAGTGGGGCCAGGAGTGCACTGGCTGCTGCTCTGCCACCAGGGACTATAGAATAGTTATGTAACTTCTAAGATGTGATGTGGTTACATGACCATTCAATTACACGCTATTTAACATCCCTAGCCATGGGTTGCCAGCCCCAGCCTCGTGCTCACGCCCCACCCACCTGCGCTAGATTTACAACCTCAGGCCAGCAGTCAGTGCCCCGGCAGTGATGACTGGTGTAACCCAGCACAGCTGCCTGCAGGGGCACAGCCACTGGCACTTGCTCCCAGGCATCTGACCCCTCATCCTGCTCTCCCCATCTGGCTTTGCCCCCTGGCTCGGGACAGGGGCGGAGGCAGCTGCTGGGTGGGAGTCGCAGCAGCCTGGCGCTGCCTTTTCCCCCACCTGCCTTCAACGAGGGGCGGCCCCGCTCCATTTGCCTGCTAGTCGGTGCATTACGGTAACCCCGCAGCGCTCCCCCGGTGCCTAGGCTCGCCTCGGGGAGGGGGGGGCGGAAGGAGCGGTGACTGCTCCGACCCGCCAGGGGGCGCGCGGGGATGACACAGCGGCCCCCGACGTCCAGCGCCCCGCAAGGAGGGAGGAAGGGAACCACCGCGTGCGAGCGCGAGGACGCGCGTCACTTGCGGAAAGCACTGAGGCGCACAAGCGGTGAGCGCCCGCCCCCCTCCCGCCCTTGGTACGCGTCACTTCCGGCGACGGCCCCCCACTTCCGGCGTGTCGTCAGTTCCGCCGCTTCTCATCCCTTCTACCCGGCCCTGCAGCTCGGCCTAGCTCGTGGGCCCAGGCTTGTGCCTGTCGCGCGCCTCCCTCCTCCAGCCCGTCCCACGCGCGCCGCCCGCCCTCAACCTGCCCGGAGCCGCCGCCGCCGCCATGGCCATGAGGCAGACCCCGCTGACGTGCTCCGGGCACACGCGGCCCGTGGTGGACTTGGCCTTCAGCGACATCACCCCCTACGGCTTCTTCCTCATCAGCGCCTGCAAGGGTGAGCGCGGGGGGCGCGCCGCGGCGGGGGCGCGTGCGTGGGGGTGGGGGGTGCTGGCGGCAGCGCGCTCCTGCCATTAGTCAGCGCGCGGGGGGGGGACAAATCCATCCTCTGGCCGGGAACCAACCGACGCTGCCCCGGGGCCGCTTGTCTCCGATCTACTCTCAGTTCTTTTGTGAAGGAACTGAAACACAGAAAAACTAATATTTGTATTGTAGTAGTGTCTAAAAGCCCCAGCCAAAATCATGGTACCACTTTGTTAGCTGCACATAGCAAGAAGTAGTCCCTATTTGTACAGATACAAAATTAAAGATCCATGTTTATTAAATTGGTAACAAAATATATTGCATTAAAAGTATGTCACATTTTTATTGTCAAGAGTGCTCTGGTATTTTTTTCTAGAATAGTGTAAATGGACTATGCTTGCTGTTAAGTAAAATAAAACTATTCTATCTGAAAATTTATCTGTTTTTTGCCTAGATGGTAAACCTATGTTACGCCAGGGTGACACAGGGGACTGGATCGGAACATTTCTAGGTCATAAAGGTGCTGTCTGGGGTGCCACTCTGAATAAAGATGCCACTAAAGCAGCTACAGCAGCTGCAGATTTTACAGCGTAAGTAATGATTAACATTGAAATTTCACTGTTGTGATTTCATCTTGTGGTGATGTTTTTCTGAATTGTGGTTTTAAAGCAATTGCTGTTTTATGTGTTTACCCTTTAATAAACCATTAGTTACAGATGTGTACCTGGAAAATTTAGAAACTGAGGGTTTGGGTATTTTATTGAAGTACAGTAATAGCAGTTAATTGTCATCATCAGCTGTCCCTTGACTTGAGGATGATGTCTGCCGGGGGGGAAAAAAGTAATTGACTGGACTTAAAATGACTGCAGAGTCCAATCTGTGGTTTATAGGTTTTTCAACATGTATAACAGGTGGTTGCTTGGAGAGACAGGGCACAACTGCTGGCTGGAATACTACACACTTTCTTTCCTCCTCCGCTGTTTCTCAGCCTCTTCAGCAGTGCAGTTCTCGAAAACAGGCTGAGGCTTGATATGTGATGCAACACCATTGCAGTCTGCCGCCATTGCAGCTCTTCCCAATTCGTGGGGTCAGTGCCTCTCCTCAGAGATACTTTCCGGGCATCATAGCATTTCCGTGTCTCTCAGCAAGTACTCTTACCCACGACTATATTGAGAAAAGAGGAGTTGCTTTAGAAGACCCATATCAGTCATTCACATACAGTCTTCTAAAGCAGCCATAAAGAAGAGTGGGGAAAACTACTGCATTGTAAATCAGAATCCACACATCTCTGTCAATTAAAAACACCAGTGAAGCAACTTTTGGAAGGATTCCCTGGCACAGCAGATCCTTTGTTTGATCTCCACATCAAGACTGGCTGCCTGGGAATGGTGGCTACCAAATAGTCAATATGTTCTAGGAGTTTATCACTGATGGCAACTTGTACTAGGACAGGCTGGTGTAGTAGCCACCTTAGTTTTCCCAATGTGTAGGAAAATTCCAAGGCCATGATTGGTGCATGAGAAAAGAGGGTAGATTGCAAGGATAACACAAATCTCAGCCTTGGTGTGTGTGAGGATAACACAAATCTCAGCATTCTCAAGCAGTAACAATCCTGCTGACATTAGTTTTAGAATTTAAGATGCCGCAAGTTGAAGAGCTGGTCATTCATGCAATGCGATAATCCCAGTTCTAAAAGAAAGGCGGTCATGAATAAGAATAAAGATCATAGAAGGTTAGATGCGGAGGGGGAGGAAAGGTTGGGGCAGTAACACGGCCCTGTTTAACACCAGTATGGATGATGAATGGATCTGTCTCCTGCCCATTACAGAAGTTGGTGGTGGTCATCCCATCATGAAGTAGCCTGAGAATGTAAGTGAGTTTTAATGAACAACTGAACTTCACAGAACTTTCCATAATGCTCCATGATTGATGGGATCAGAGACCTTCAGTCAATAAATGCCATAAAAATGGCTGGTGGCATTCTCTACAATTTTCATGGATCTCTTGTGCAACAAAAATCATGATGGTGGCTTGAGACAGTCTGAAACCACATTGGGATTCTGAAAGGACGTGTTTAATAAGAGGTAGGAAATGGTTAAAAAAGATGTGAGCAAGGATCTTTCTGGCAATGGAGAGGAGGGCAATACCTTGGTAATTGCCTCATATTGACTTGCCTCCTTTCCAAAAAATGGTCACAATATTAGCATCCTTTAGGTTAGGTGGAATTTCCTCATTAACCTGAATTCTAACAAGAAGTTGATGACATTTTTGCACACGTTCTATTTCACCAACATTGAAGACCTCCACAGTGATGCTATCTGGGCTTGGTGCTTTGTGTCTAGTCTGAGTAATGGCATATCAGACTTCCTTACAAGATTGGTGTGAGAGGAGGTCTCCAAGGGTTCTGTGACTGGATGCTGAGAAATAGATTCAGTGGTGGCAGCTGAGACTTCAGTTTTGCAGTTCAATAGAATTTCAAACTGCTCCTTGCAGCATTGCTTATAGGTTGCATTGTCCTTAAGGAGGATGGAGCTGTCCTGAGATTTGCTTGGGAAAGCTTTTCCTTTCATGTAGATCAGCAAAGCTCAGGATTTCCCTGGATATTTGTCTGTCACCACTAATTCTTGATGTTACACAGTCTCCTTTGAACTACAGCTTTAAGCTCATGTGAAGTCTCTCTTTTTTTTTTTTTTTTTTTACCAAGTGCAAAATGACAGTCTCTATACTTTTGATGAATGCTAAGATTTCCTTTTTTAAATTAAACTAATTCTGATGGTGGTGAGCGGAGTATCTAATCAATTCAGCACATACCTTGTAAATAATGGTCTTAAACTCCTCCCAGTGTGTTTGGATATCATTGATGATGTCAGGTAGGTCAAAGAGCCTCTCATGAGGCATTGCTGAAGGGTCTTACAACTAGAATGATTTTTGTGCCGTGATGCTAAATCTCTTCTGCATTCCTTTTGATTATTTCTGGTGTTGTGGTCAAGCCGCACATTCGTAACTGATGGTCTGTATAGCAGACGTCAAACAATGGTCTGTGCAGCAGACATCATGCCTCTCATGCCTCATGGACATCAGAATGATGACAGGTTCTGATGACATAGTCAAGATGATGTCCAGGTCATGAGTGTTTACTATAGAGATGTTTGTTGAGTAAACAATTAACCGATAAGCCTATCCACTTCACGCACCTCCCCCTCCCTTGCTGCCTCTGTGTCAGAGGCAGCAAGGGGTGGGGAGCAGGAAACAGTGCCTGTGAGGAGCTAGCTTTTAGCAGGCTCCCCATGAGCACCATATCTGCCCCTCCCCGTGCAGCTGCCTCTGATAGAGAGGCAGCAGTGTGGAGGCTGAGGGGGACAGGTGGGGGTCCGTATGTGTGTATCAGCTCCCACGGACCTACCTTCCAAGGCATCAGGGGGGAGCAGGCAGGAGCCAATGCTGGAGGGAGCCTCTATTAGAGGCAGCAGCTTGGGGAGCGGGGACAGGGGAGGCTGTAACATCCCACAGAGCAGCCTCTGTCCGCAGCGAGCCTCAGCCCACCGTGGGCAGAGGCTGCTTCACGGCAGTGGCTTCTGCCTGCAGGGGGTCTTAACTCCTCGCGGAGCAGCTTCTATCCATGGGGAGCTCGGACCCCCTATGGACAGGGGCTGTTGCCATTCCATGCTGTTGCCTCTATCAGAGGCAGCAGTGTTGGGTGGCAGGCAGCTCGTCCCAGAGGGGAGCGGGTTTTTAAACTGGCTCTCCTCGTGGACCAGCTCCCACCTGCCACCCTATGCTGCTGCCTCTGATAGAGAGGCAGCAGTGCGGGGTGACGGGGAACTCCCCGGGTGTGGGGCCAGAGTGCACTGGCTGCTGTCTCTGGGGACTATTTAATAGTCATGTAACCGATAATATCTTATGTGGTTACACGATTATGCAATTACACAATATCTAACATTCCTAGTTTACAAACGGTCTTACTTTTGTGTGGCTGTCTAAAGATGATATTTGTGATAAGCAAATCATGCTTCCCATATTTGCTGAAGATGAGAGTGCCATTAGTGCTGACTTTCCCCACCCCTTTCCCAGTGGTGCCTCTCCAGCATTTGGGATGTCTTCTGACTCTTGCAGTTAAGTGACTCCTAAGTATAAATTTGTCCTCCATGTCTCTGTCAGTCAGGACTACACTGAGAACACAGTAAAACTTCTCCTTGTTTTCTTCATCAAGTGTAGGCATATTCGCATTGATGACTATTGCATACTGGTGATTACTATGCTTAAGATAGAGACTTCAGATTTTTAATACCTGTAGAGAGTTCTAAAAAAGTGGCTAGCAATCTTGTTTTTGATGACAAAACAACCCCATGAGTATGCATCTCTTTAGATAATTTTTCTTTTCAAAAGAAGGTATAGCTAACTCCATCTCTGTTGGCCTTCAGTGGCCAGACAGCTCTCATTTAGGGCAGTAATATTGCAAGCTATGACATCAAGTTCTTTAGCTGTGACATCACTTCTTTCTTTCAGGATAGTCCCTGCTCAGGGACTCCATGAGAGAGTGCAAACATTCCAAGAGGTGCACTTCATTACTTGGCTTCATATGTTCTGACAGTAGTTAGTGAGCCATCTATGGGAGTGGAGGAGTTGAGACAGCCTATGTTTAGGGCATCTTTTCTCGTCCCTTCTCCATTCATGGTGAGTAGCAGGAATCCTGTAAAGGATTGCTTGGTAGTAGCCACAGTTGTCGAATTGTTCATCTGTCTCACAAGTCCAAGCACAAGATGTCCAGCATACCACTTGCATGCAGATTTGTGACTAGGTACTCTGAGACACCTCCTGTCCCCACCTCTACTCATCCATTGCTGCAGGAGTACGTTAGTGGAAATTGTTAACAGCCTCAGCAGAGGCCTATGCATGAAGTATTTTATCATGGAGAAGCCAGTGCACAGGTGGCATTCTTGCAAAACTTGATGGGAAGGAACTCTGGACCCAGTGGCAGCGAAGTCAGACAACTGGAGGCCTCCATCCTGCTGCAACCCTTACCCACTTTTGCAGCTTCAGAGAACTGACAAGCCCTCAAAATGCTTTGTGAGAAACCTCTCCTCAGAACTGTTTGCCAAGGGCAGTCCTACTATGAGTTCACAACTCCAAATGACACAGTTCTGAGAGTTATTGGGGGACCCAAGTCTTTCCACCACAACAAGGTAATGGTGCAAGGGGAGGAATGACAGTTAATGTCCATGTGGATTGCCTTGTTTTATGGATGGCCTATCCAAATAATTCAGGTATTCTTCATAATCCATAATTATGTTGCAATTATTTGGAATACCAAAGTTAATGTATTAATATAAAGTTTAACACTCAATTTTTTCATTGCTCCTGGGTCAAACAGTAATACATATGACTTTCCCACCAAGGTTCTACATAGCAGCATGTAACACAAAGTATAGTCTGAGTGACATTAACATTAAGTGTTGAGTATTAGTTTTACAAAGACATAAGCACAAGCTTCATGTACTGTGAGCAGTTAGCTTGATGTCATTGGGGCTCCTTGCAAAGTGGAAAGTTAAGTATGTAAGCATGTCTTTGTGAAAATGTGACTTCCATGTATGAGCACTTAGCCTATGTAGATCTAGGAATACTATGCCAATCTAACTCTAAAAAGACAAGTACTATTAATCTTGGACTGCTCTGGAAAAGCGGTATAGTGGCAGTGGGCTGGTAGTACAAAAGAATTAAGAAATGGATTTTAGTAAGGAAAAAAATATTCACATTCTAATCGTTTCCATTATTGGGTTTTAACTGTTGGGGAAACTCACTTTTATCCCAAATGTTTTATATGTAGGAATCACCAATCTATTGTGTTAGCAATAATGGTAGTTATCGGGGAAATGTCATTGTAACCAGAACATCCAACTTAGCTTGTAATTAAGTCAGTATTGGCTAATGAAACCACACTTGTTGTTTCTTGTATTTCAGCAAAGTTTGGGATGCTGTTTCAGGGGATGAACTGATCACATTGGCTCACAAACATATTGTAAAAAGTGTGGATTTTACAGAGGTATGAAAAATCTTTGTCTTGTCTGTTAGGAAGTAAAACAGTTCAATGTAACCACTGTCCTTACAGCTGTGTTCTTAGCTTTATGCTTTCTCAGGGAGAGAATTGGGTAAAATCTTTTTCATTTCTAGGGAAGAACTAAATGTAGTAGGGGTTTATTAGGCTACTAGAAGAGTGTTTTTGTAAGATTCATGATAAATTTAACATTATAGTTTTTAATAAAGCTGACTCGCCATAATTTCTAACTATTTCAGGACAGTAATTACCTACTGACAGGTGGACAAGATAAGCTGTTGCGTATTTATGACTTGAGCAAGCCAGAAGCAGGTTAGTCTGCTTTTCATATCCTACTTATGCATTCATTTTGCGGAATTGCACACAGTTCAGTTGATTGTTCCTTTGAAAATATTCAGGTCTGTTCTATTTCATGAATTATACTTAGAAATCAAGATTTGAAATTCTATTCTTAATGGTAGTTATTGATAGGATTTCAGATCTAAATTACTGTTTTTGGGACATGCTGAAAATTTCTAGCATCCTTCAGGTTGCTTTGCTGCTTATTTATTCTATGTCAACACTAGCTTGATTTGAAATTTCATATTTTTAAAGTGAGCTAAAAAGTGTACAATAATTTAAACTGTTTGATATATTTCATCAGTAGGAAGCATGGGTACCTCACATTTGTGCTCACAAGGTACCTGCCTCAGTATGTTTGCCTGGACTCTGTACTTGCATCTTGCTTTTACCTGCAGGGACATGTGAGCTTGTTTAACGCCAGCTACTGTTGAAATATTCATAGTATTTCTAGAGTAGGAGCTTGTGTACACAATGTTCACTGGTTCAATTTAAATGGATTTTTAAACCGAGTTAGTTTGAAACTATGCAAAATCCTGTGTGGACGCTCATTTTGGTTTGAGTGGCTCATTTCGTTTTGGTTTATACATGTTCTTAATTCACTTGTTCTCAGCTGAGCCTCAGCTGGAGTACGAGTTTGCATTTCTTTAACTGAGTGCATTTAAATTAATACATGAAGTTAAATTGGTGCAACTTCCTTGTGTAGACAAGCACTAAGAAGCAGGTAATCTGTTTGGTCTGTGGTGTTCACTCCTGGATTTACTTCAGGTAAAAAATAAAATACAGTCTAAACAACTCTGTAGCATTTTCATCCTAATGTTGTTTACTGATTTCTGAAAACTGGTAATTATTTATAGTGACTTATAAACCAGATGAAATGGTTGTTCATTGATTTAAGTAGTAAGATTTTTTTCATCTCCTGTTTATTCCTTCTACTACTATGCTTGCTTCAATCTTAAGAACCTCAGGTGATCAGTGGACATACTTCTGGTATTAAAAAGGCTTTATGGAGCAGTGATGACAAACAGATCCTTTCAGCTGATGATAAAACTGTCCGGTAAGAAACACTGACTTTCTGACTTTTAAAAAAATGTTCTCTGAATATACTTGCATTCAAGTACCATAGGCTTTTGAGTTTATAATATCAAAAAACATGGTTTTATTTAGAACTCAGATTCATTCTGCAGCTTAAGTATATAAACTTCAATTGTCAGTGTCTGATTTGTGGTATGTAAGATCCCTGATTTTCCTGATTTTTATGTACTGTGTGGGGATGTCTTATATTGCTCATTCTTAATGCCCTACTCTAGAAGGGTATATCGCTGAGATAAAAATAGTTAATCACGTTATTTTATCAAATACACTTTGTCACTACGTTTCAGTATGCCAATTGATTAATTTAAGATTGTCACTGCCATCTGTTAGGCGCTTTTTTTTTTTTTTTTTTTTTTGTGGTGGTCTCGGAGTCCATGTGGAGGCTCTTTCCCTTTAAAAATGGCAACAGGGGTTTGGGGGCTTCTGCTGAGAGACACAAGCGGGACTGGCTGCCGCTGCTCTGTCCCTTTCAGCATGCAGAATGGCGGTGTGGGGGGCTGTCCTGAGACCTGGCTGGGGGCATCTTTGCGCACCAGCTCCTCTCTGTCCCGTTAAGAGTGCAGAGCGGCAGCCAGGAGTTGTGCTGAGACCCAGCGTGAGCTGGAAGTGAGCGCTTTAAGTGCCCTTCCTTAATGACTAGTCGAGTAGTCGATGGAAATTCCATCGACTACTTGACTAGAAAATTAATCACTACTTAACATCTCTAGATTAAGACTGAGCATACCATGCAATCCAGAATGATTGTAGAACCTACTTAGAGTTTTTTGTTTAGGTGGCCTTTGTAACCCAAAGCCTTATATTGATGTGAATGAAAGTAATTTGGTTTATTCAAGTAATTTTAAGTGTCTTTGTTCAACAGCCTCTGGGACCGGACCACTGCAACTGAAATAAAGGCAATAAATGTTGCAATGTCTGTGAGCAGCATGGAGTATGTTCCTGAGGGGGAGATACTGGTGATAACCTATGGGAGGACTATTGCTTTTCATAGTGCAGACACGTGAGTTTCAAACATGAAATCTTCAGAAGTATAAAGAGGACTAGAGGACATATGAGAGTGGTAACAGGTGACACTGGGGTTGTATGTGTGGGAAAGGGTCTTAATCTGGCACACTAATCTGGCACCAGTATTTCCCATTCCATCCCTTTCTTTGTTTTCCCCCAATAAAGGGGAATAGACCTTCATCTTTAGTTGGCCCTTTATAAATCTAGCTGAAATAGTACTTGAAAATGATTACCAGATAACTTTGTTCACAGGTCTCCATCCAGTTTTTATTGCACAAAGGGTGTATCACTCAACTATCTCAGTTTGTGACTGGCATCTTTTTTGGGAATGGTGGTAAGAGAGTCAAAGGTCTGACTGAGCTTGGGGAATCAAGTACTCAATCAGCTCTAGAATTAGACTTACTAGCACATGAATCTCAACTAATGGACATGTAAAATTGCCGCTGCTATACATGGGTATTGTGGTATTTAAAAAATGATGTTGCTGAGAATTACTATTTGTATTTGCTTCTCTATATGATGCCTCAGTTGGGATCTGAGCCCTGTTGTGTACAAACACATAGGAAGATACACTCCCTGCCCTGTGGAGCTTACAGTTTAAGAAGCCTTTTTGTTAAATGACAACTTTCCTGCAAATTATTCATTAGCTCAAGGTTAGGCCTCTTGTTCTTGAGGAAATCTAGTAAATATGTAAAAGGTACCAGAGACCAAGAGTTTACAATATAAAATTAGACAAAACAGTTTGGAGAAAAGGGAAAAAAGAGGCAAGGGAAGAACAAGAGTAGGCAAGAATATGATTTTGTTTGGCTATGCATGTATCATCATGCAGCAAATGTTGATTTTGTATAACTTAAAAATAAAACTCCTTTTGGTTTAACGTGATTAACTTGAAAGTAAAAATCTGAAGTTGCAATGCACTGCAAATAGCCCATGCAGGAGAATTGTTGCCTAAAATAAGTGATGCATTGGTCACAAAATGTTATGGTGCACTAGCTTGTCTTTAGTTTAGTGCAATGCAAATTTACCATCTTATGGCTTATACTGGAAATAGCATATTTAAGAAATATCTGTGATTTATTGGAACAACATCACATTGTTCTAGAAAGACAAGCTTACGGTGATGATATATGTTTTTAAAAACATTTTAAATAGCATTAACAAAACTTTTTTCCTAGTCTGGAGCAGATTAAATCATTTGAAGCTCCTGCTACAGTCAACTCTGCATCCCTTCACCCTGAGAAAGAATGTCTTGTAGCTGGTGGTGAAGACTTTAAACTTTATAAGTATGATTATAATACAGGAGAAGAGCTAGGTAAGTTTTCATTGGTAAAATTGATTTTTTCACAATATCTTGTGATTACATTTTAAACTGAGTGCAAGTTAAGTTGATTTAGCTCTGTCATTATTTCAGAACACATTTTTTACATATTTAAAGAAATGCTGTTAACTTTAACAAGTCTAAAAAATAAAGCATGCAATCTCCTGCACCAACAAACCTAGCATAACACTTTCAGAAAGCCTGGAGTAAGCAGGGATCAACTCCAATTGAAATCTGAGAGTCAGATTCCATGTTCATGTAAATGGTAGTGTAAACTGAACGAGATGTCAAGTGGTATGGCATTCACCTGATGGGCACCCCCGATAATTGTGTCTTATTTGTTGGCATGCTTGCTTTGTACAAGGAGTGAAATGGATGTTTTCTCTGGTCCCAACTAGCGATTGGCTATTAACTTAACAGTTTTTAATTCAGTAGTATATTTTAATAGGCACCAAAATTCAAGTTCACTTGGGTGCAGTTATAGTTTGTACTCCTTTATCTGAGAAGATACACATGCAACCTTTTGAGAAACTGCTGTATTTAAAAATATTTGCATTTTCCTTCCCGTCCTCTATTCAGCAGTATTTTTTTAGTTCTCTTTGTTGCTTAAGATTTTAAATTTAACACTGTGCCAAAACTATTTCTTATAGAATCTTGCAAAGGGCACTTTGGTCCCATTCACTGTGTGAGATTTAGTCCAGATGGAGAGTTGTATGCTAGTGGCTCTGAGGATGGAACGTTAAGACTGTGGCAGACAACAGTAGGAAAAACATACGGTCTTTGGAAATGTGTAATTCCTGGTAAGAAATTTGTGTGTATTTTGGGTAAAACTAAATTGCATCATAACTTGTCAAAATCCTTTATACAGATAGTTGCTGGTGAAAAGTCAGACCTGCCAGAGTTGCATGCATAGTGACTTCTTTCCTTTAGCAATCTCTGTCAGGCTGTTTCACTTTAATTCGAAACAGGGAGGTTTTTTGTTTTAGCAGCTACAAATTTAACCTATTTAAAACCAATAAGATAATTTAATAAATGCTTCAGTAAATATTCTAAGCAAAATAATCTTATGGAGAGTTTTTTTTCCTTTGATATAGAAATGTAAAACAAGACTCATAATTATTTCAGTAATTTAAACTGAAATTTAAATGGGCAAGATAATAGAAATATGTTTGCATAATTAGAGAAGCAAAGAGGAGTGGTATTATAATATTGAGGGAATTTTTAAAATAAAGTTGATAATAAAATGAGCAATAAAAAGTCTAGTCAGATGCAGAACACATCTCCAGTAATGGGAAGTGTTTGCCAACCCTCCCTTCTACTACTCAACAAAGGTTTAAAAGAAACTGCTTTGTCACTTAAAAATAACAGTTGAGATCATCAGTCAATCAAGTTTGTGGTGAATGGGGATTAGGATTAACAAAATTGGAAGATATGTTTTTGTCTTTCACAGAAGAGGAAGGTGGAGAGCTGGCAAAACCAAGGGTCAGTCTTCCAGGAACTGCAGAAGAGGAGCTAGGTGATGTATTGATAACTATATACTTCAAATACACCTAATAGTTTCAGAACTAATTCCAGGGGCTTAATCTGTATAATATTTCCTTTAGAATTTAGGGATACTGTGTCAACTCTTTGCTGACAATTTTCATATTTCACAAGATCCCTGAAACTAGTTTCCTGAGAGTGTGCAAATAGCCACACTTTTAAAAAAAAACCAAGAAATTAATGAAAAGTATAGCCTAATGAGTAAAACTGTGTAATCTTGCAAACTATTTTAAAGGGATGTGTTGAAAAATTTGGGAAAAGGTTAATTTTAAAAATGGATTGAGGTTCGGGTATGGTGGTTATTTTATTCTCTGTGTCTAAGGTGAAGTTTGAAAATTAATTTTTGTATTTTTAACCACAGAAGACCTTGCTTCTGAAAATTCAGATTCCATCTACAGCTCAACTCCTGAAGTTAAGGCTTGACCATCACAGCTGTTACTCCACAAATGGACATACAGACTAAACCAAGCAAACAGTGATAAGCAGCAGCCTTCCAGAGTACGCTCTCTACATAAGGCAAAGATGGGCAGTAATTGATGAGAATGCGTTGGAACTGGCTAGGTGGTATCCATAAAAGAACTGAGTATTGAAAAAGACAAGTAGTAGAGTTTTGCTATATTTCAGCGTAGCCGCCTACTGTCTTTTTGAATGAAGTGTGCAAGCCAAGATCCAGTCTCTCCAATTTCAATTAGACTTAATTGTAGTGTCTTTATTATGGAGGAAATATGTAATGGCTTTTACCAATATTTTTTCTGAAAGTTGGAAGATTTGGCGTCCTATGTAAAGAAGGGATTATGTGCTAAAGTATTTGGTTCAGATTTTCTGTTTCATTGTACACTGCTTCTGAACATGTTTTCAGTTGTCTAAATAAAATGCCTTGACAACAGACTCATATTTTAATGTTAATATTGGGTTCGTGGAATAGAAAAGGAATACTTATAGCCTAGTTCTTACTAGTATCCATTTATTTTTTAGTATTCTACAAAGAGGGGGAAAAAACATTTTTTTCATATTAAAGTCTCTGAAATAGTGGTTGACAGGTACCCTGCTTCACAAATCTTGTATCTTTTATTCTTTACACTTTGTTAAAGTGAATCTTGAAAATATCACTTTTTTGGAACACCTGAAATATATACTCCAGAAATGGTTTCAGAAACTGACCGTATTCCTCTAGAGTGGTTATGTACAGAGCATGCATTTAGTCATCCAAACTGTCTTAAAGTAGGGGTTTTTCCTTCAATATAAACTATATTTTTCTTCATTAAAGCAACGTTATGGCCATACTTAAATTTGTAATGTCATTTTATTTAATATTGTTTAGTTTTTTTCATTTGTGTAGTGCATGTGTGTGCAGTAGCCTGATAGCCACAACTTTCTTCCTTTCTGAGAGGTAATAAAGACGACATTTATCAAATAACAGGGCTTCAAGAGAAATAGCTATTGGCAAATCAGTCTTCTTGCTGTTATGGTCTGCTACACAAATTAAGTGAACCAAAATGTGTATTCAATGGCACTGGAATGAGAATTTTAAACCTTTTCTGTACTTCTGGTATTGACTTGGATTTTTTTTAAAAATACCAGAAGGGCTCCTTGCCAAGAAACGTTGTTGTAGCTTTATTGTACTTGTTAAGATTTAAAGACAATTTAAAAAGAAAACTGAGAGTGCAGTTAGCTTTTATAAATCCACTTGAACCTTAGGTCAAATATAGTATGACTCGGTGTTTTGTCTTTCATATGCTACAGTAGTAGTAACTATCAAATGTAATGATATTAAAACTATCTGACCCTACTTTAATTACTTTTGTAAAACCTATGTTAATGCTTCATTGGAGTGGAGGGGAAATGAGGTACAGAGACTTGTCCAAAGCTACATTGAGTTAATGGTAGGGCTGGAAATAAGATGCTGGCACTGGAGTCTGTTAGCACAGGTTGAACCTCTCTAGTCTGGCACCTTCGGGACCTGACTGGTGCCAAACCAGAGAATTTGCTGGACCATGGGAGGTCAATATTACCTAGTAGCATTACCAACACTTCCACTGCTTATTGTGTTCTTAGAAAACATTTAGGATTATACTAGGGGTCTGCGCCTCCTGCTCGCTATACTTTCCAACCCACACCCTCCTATGGCTGTTACACTCACTAACCCTCTCCTCTTGCTGCTAAGCCCTACTACTAGCCTGCTCCTGCACCCTCCCTCCTGGACAGACTCTGCACCCCCATCCTCTCCTGCACCCCACCTTCGGCCCAGTCCTGCACCCCCATCACTATTTCACTCACTGGCAGAGACGGGGGTTGGGTGTGTGCATGAGGGGGAGGGACAAGGCTGCATGGCTGAGTGTGGAACACAGATCATGTGACTGTTATGTGGCAGGAAAATTTAGATATATATGAGAGAGAGAAATATTTCATTGCTGTCAGTGGCAGGTTTTGTTAAATTTTAGGAGAGAGAGACTGATGCTGACTTGGATCACTATTTGGGAACTGCATAAAGAGCTTGTAAAAAGTAAACTAAGATTGGCTTGGGAAAGCAGGTGTGAGCTAGTCTGGAGAGCAACAGGTTGCCTAATTACAACTTTCCCACCTTATAGTCCTTTCTGTCTAGTGTATGGTAGCACCCAGTGTTGGTAAGAGGTGTGGGAGGATGTGAGGGCATGCTCCAAGACTGGTGCAGACTGGAGCCAAGCTGGGCTAGCAGGAAGCAGTGGGGGAGGTAGGTAGCTAGTATCTGTTAGCATCCCACTGCAGTTGGGGATACAGCCACACTGGCATGGAGCTCTGCTGGTGCCCTGGAAGGTTTGTCTGCTGCTAGCCCACTGCCGTGTGGCCCCCCAAGCACTGTGGCCGGGCCTGGGCCGCACAGAGCAAAACTGAGCAGCAGGCATGTGGGCTATGCCAGAGGGTGCATGGGGATGGAGCTGTTTCCCCCCCCCCCATTTCACAGATCAATCACATGGTCAAGCCGCCTGGGGTGGCTGAGGATGGAGGCGGATGATGGCATGAGGATGTGATGAGAGAGAGAAAAGAAAAAAAAAGATCTATTTTAGAGCTAAATAACAGCACAGAACACTGAGTTACTAAAGTGGCTGTAAACCAACTTTATGGGACAATGGGAAACTTGGCCATACTCATGGTAAGTGGACATATGGCTAACTAAAATCATGCCAGGCCACTAACTGAAATTTAGTTTGTAAATGAAAGCTAGTACACCTTGAAGTTTGTGCTGAGAAGTACATAGTTGCTTTTTTGTGTAATTTTTAAATTGGTATTTTAAGATATTAGGAAAATGCTATCTGAAGTATGAGCTGTACCAAAATCTTGTAGCTCTGACTCCTGTTTCCTTTCAGGGTATGTTTACACAGCAACATCGTTTCGAAGTAACTAGTGTTATTTCAAAATAACTTAGTCTGCGTCTACACAGCAGGCAGTTATTTTGAAATAATGTCAAAATACTGTCAAGCAGAAGGCCTTCTTACTCCAGCTCCTGTAACCCTCATTGTAGGAGCAGTAAGGGAAGTCTGAGGAAGTGCGCTCTATTTCAAAACAAGTGCTGGGTAGAGGCTCCCTCCTTTGAAATAAACTATGCAATTGACAGCTCGATTTGTGTAGCTTATTTTGAGTAAGCCCTGCTGTGAAGGGACACCCGCAGTGGCCACCAGAACTGAGATTTTGCAAGGTCCAGTGCCAGAATGAAGGCCTGGGGCCAGAACAGCTAAATTTGTACACACACTGCAAATAGCTGTGATTTATTGTGAGGAGAAAGCAGCATCTTGCTGAAGCTAGATTTCCCCTGCTTCATACCCTAAAGGAAACCCTGTGGCAGAAATTGTGTATAGCCAAAACTAAAGGTTGGAGAACTGCAGGAGCTTAGGTAGTTGTAAGTGATGGCTATGTAAAAAAAAAATGTTCTAGTTCTATGTTTAATTAAATTTCCCAAGCCCTCTACTCTGCCTTTCCCCAAAGGAAGTGGGAGGGGATGTTGCTTTACTAGAACACACGTTTCCTCCTTAAGCAGGCGCTAGCCGTCCCAAGTAGCAATTCGCTGTTTCATAAGCTGAGGGAGCCGGGCAGCATCTTCTGCTGGAAGAACGCGAGGTCTGAACGCAGAATTGCGGCGGGTGCCCCCGGAGGCCTATGCTGCAATATACGGTGTGGGGAGAGGCACCGGCTGCCTCCCATGCCTACGGTCACGCACTAGTGCACAACGGGCGAGGGGGAGGCGCTGAGGCCTGTCCCTGACTGCAGGCAGTGGTGCAAGGGCGGGCTATTACTGCGGTGTCTTGTGCGAGGCGCCCCAGAGTGTGATTTGAGTGCGTGTGGGTGGGGGAAGCGCCGCTAAGCCTGCAGCAGGCAAGCGCGGAGCGAGTTGCACCAAGTCCCGCCCGCCCGCCAGTCAGGGTGGGAGAGCGAATGAGCAGCCTGGCCCGGCTTGCGGGAGAGGTAGCGGAGGGGGCAGGGGCGTAGCCAGGAAGTGCCGCGCTCAGCCTGCTCCTTTGGCCCGAGGGCAGCCAGGGGCCTGAGCCTGGGCCGGCTGCTGCAGCTGCTGATCATGTCGGCTAGAAACCCGGGCACAGAGCTGGGTAAGGGACAGCAGCTCGCCCCCGGCCCCCGCAGCCGGCGCGTGTAGTGGAAGGTGGGGTGGGGGCTTGCGGTGTGTCCAGGCACGGGTGAGAGAGCCCAGGTGTTGCCCAACATTCAGGGGGCAACTCTGTCCCCCGCACCGTAGTGGAGGTGAAGCTGTCAACAGCCCGGTGGGGCTCCGAGGATCTCACCCAACCCAAATCCTGCCCAAGCCTTCAGGGAAGGGATGTGTCTGCAGAAACAATCATGGGATTCCTTATTGGTTCCTATGCACCCTGCCCTTGGACTGCCTCTGTAGAGAGGTTAACATTAAGCCAAGCTGTGCCCCAACAACATACGTGAAACTCTCCAGAACTGTTAGTGTCAAGGTGGGAACCTGTCAGTTTCCACAAAACTTCTATCAGGAAGGACAGAGAAAGGGGGACGGCTCTTTAGCGGGGTAGTTAGGGTACTGGCCTTAGGGTACGCCTCCCACGTTTCTAGTTTCACTTCTGTGAAACTGTTTGAAAGTTTTTTCTTTTTGTCCCAAAGCTGGAAAGTTGTGATACTATGGAATGGCCATCTTTGGGTCAGTTTATCTGTTTGAACTGTTACTTGCTAACAATGTATATGATGAATTCAGTTTTAAAAGTATTTTTTGTATTGTATACAGTTGTTAAATGAGTAGCTTTTATGAGCAGGTTTCAGCCTATGGGACCATTCAAGGTTTTGATTATTAAGTTAAGCTCTGGGTTTTGGAAACAGCTGATTTCAAGTCTGCATTCATTTAACAATAAATATATATTTAGTTATGGAGAAAAGCTTGATAATGTGACCCCAGCTGTTATCAGTTTAAAGGCTACAGAACAAGGAAAATAAGAATAACCCATTTATGGTTTATTATTTTTTAAACATGATGTGGGGGGCCCTGACTCAGGATATCTGAAATTGTGTGGTTGGCAATAGTAAGAAAATCTGACCATCCCTGGATTATAAACCAGATTTAGAATCAGCCCCTTCTGTCTTCCCCTTCATACTACTTTACTGGTCTCTGTGAAGAGTTGCTCTCTTGGGCTTTTGTTCACACAAATATTTATGGACAGCAAATTTTGGGCCTAGAGCCCAGATTTGTTTAACCAAGAAAATAATTGGTTTCAGAAGAAAGAAGTTTATAAAAGAAAGGTCAGCCATTGTGGAAAAAAAGAAAAGAAAAATACCACATGGTACAGAGACTAATCACTAAGTTCAAAGAGCAAATTCCAAATCAAAACCTTGAATGGTCCAATAGGTTGAAATATGTTCATAAAGCTACTCATTTAACAAATGAGACAAGTAATAGTCAAATATATTAGAATTATAATATATTACTCCATTTTATTCCTTCCCTTCTATTCTATGCAAACAAGTGTCACTTGTACATCTAAAATGTTTTATAAAAAGCCAAGATTATAGCTCATGTATCTTCTCCATGAGAAAGTAAGACTGTTGCCCTCAACTCATGCCATGGCATGTATCATATAATCACAACTACTTGTTTTTAAAGTTACAGACTAACAGGGCTCCCCCTTCTGAGTCTGTTTATTGGAATTTTCCTATTCCTTATTTTCTGTAAAACAAAAAATTGAAAATAATCATTAATTTCTTCTTTTTCCCTCCACTCTCCCATAATATCAGAAGAAGGTAGTTATTTGATTAAAACTAAGAGCAGGCGCGGTTAGAACAGAAAAAAGGAAGTATTTCGCTACAGAATAAAGTCCCTCTCTGAAATTTGCTTGCCACAAAAGTCCTGTACTAAAGACAGATTTTGTAAAGGGCTAGAGGATTTTACAATCTACACCATTTATAGCTCACTTAGGGAGGTGACTGATTAATCGGTAAGCATCACCCTTACTGAGTGATGCTTACCGGTTATCGTTAACTGATGGGGGCCGGAGCAATGGTGGGCAGAGAGTTGTTGGGGGAGTGATCCAGCCCAACCGCAGCGGGGGAAGGTTCAGGTCAGCTATGCTGGAGTGGGTTTAACAAATTAACTGATTAAACAGGATTTTACAACCCCAATGCATACTGAGATTGGGGAATAAATCTCCTATATTTATGTATTGACCGATTGTCACAGGCAATAGGAAGGAAGGAATCTTCCCTCTCCCCACACTGCTTACAAAGATAGTTTGACCAGGAGCTTAGTCTGTGTGTTTTCCCAATTTCTGTAGACATCAGTGGATGTCAAAGTGCTTTACAAAGGATGTAAATACCATTTTATTGGCTTAATTGTTAAACTGAAGCACCCTCAGACTACTGGAAACTGGATAGTGGATTGGATAGACCATTGGTCTGATTTGGTGTGGTACAGGTTACATCTGTATCAGATGAATAAAATAGACTTTTGCTGGAAAGTGTTTTCCCTGGAGGAATGACTTTTTAAATATATGTCTCTAGCGTTCCCCTCTTGCTTCATTTGGTTTCGCTATAGGGTTAGCAAATTGATGCACAGTATTCCATCTGGAAGCTTATCATAGTCCACCCAGAGGAATTTTCATGTGAGGAAACCACGTCAGAGGAAGAAGGGACATCCTATAACAGAGGTTACAGGCAGAAGATAAAAAGAAGAATGCTTAAAACCAGAGAGATAGCTCATCTGTGTAGAGCCTGACTTGCATCTAGAGATCAAGTTTTTCATAAGCTTTAATCAGTGGGAACTATGATTCCACACCTTTCACAAATATGCCACTTAGGTGCCTTATGTGCAGACTTGCGGGGTGAGAGATCCTGCAGAAAATCAGTGGCAAATTTGATTTGAACCCAGGAAACCTGGCTACTAATCCTGCACTCATACCATCATTCTCTGCCTTTGAGAAACAGTAATCATTGTAATTCCTAGAAAAAAGTGCTTTCTTAGATGTTAAACAAAACATCACCCATTTTCCTTAGCCTAGAAATTTGAGAGTGGAAGAAGGAAGGGTGGATGGATTTTTCTGCCAAGAATATAAATCTATATATTGTAATAGTTGGCATTTCTGAGCCATTTCCATGTGTTCTAATGGAGTGGGGAGGTTGAACTGAGGGATGGGGAGAGGCACTGAGGAACAGGATTAATTAATTCCAAAGTGCTGACGGATGACAGAACAAGCAATAAGGATCTCAAGTTGCAGTGGGGGAGGTCTAGGTTGCATATGAGGAAAAACTATTTCACTAGGAGGATGGTGAAGCACTGGAATGGGTTACCTAGGGAGGTGGTGGAATCTCCATTCTTAGAGGTTTTTAAGTCATGGCTTGACAAAGCCCTGGCTGCGATGATTTTGTTGGGATTGGTCCTGCTTTTAGCAAGGGGTTGGACTCGATGACTCCCTGAGGTCCTTTCCAAACCTATGATTCTGTGAATTTCTGGACGGGGTCACGGGCAGAGGTGGGTGTGAAAGATCCTGATGCAAAGGCCATAATGACCTTATGGGAGAGTGGGTACCACTGATTGTCTGATGTATATTGGGGAAGTGAAGGAGGAGTTCAGTCAAGGGGCAGACTGCAAAAACACAATGTCATCTTTTTTTGAAATCATGATTATTTGGGCCAACTCAGGATTTTTGGGCTATTGAGATTGGCAATGCTGTCTCTTGTGCTCTCAGTGCTCCCCCTGTTGGCATCTAGTCAGCTTGGTCAAATAAGAAGATACAACCTAGCTGGAACGTGGAAGTGGGAGGAATGGGCAAAGGGGGAAGATGACAACATTTAGAGTTGGGTGACAGGGACGGGGCAAGAGCTTGTAAGAGGATAGAAAAGGAGGTGGGGGCAGAAAGAAAGGGAGTTGATTCTGGCATTAATTCAGGCATTTCCTAACTTTTAGGTGATTGACTGCAACCTTACCATTTGTTCAATGTAATTTTATTTAGGTTCTCGTTCCCGTTTCCTGATCTGATTCTTTACATGTGTGAAACTCATGCTTCTCTATGCATTCAGGGAATTGGGGCTCCACACTGCCCAGGGTTGTTACTCCACCTACACTGCTCTCCTCACTTCTAGGATAAAGAAAGAAAATACTTGTAAAAATACTCTTAAGTTGAGTTGGTGGATAATTTTTAATTAGTTTGTTTGTTTAAAAATGGCCTTTCTGGGAAAAAAACAAACCAACAAAAAACTTTGCAGGTTCAATAGTGCGTATGTATGTGTGTAAACTGTGATGCAATCACAACAGGTCAGTGAAGCAATCAGGCATGGAGGGGCTACCTCCCCAACCAAGCCAGACTGACTTTGAGCACCTAGCCCAGGGCCAGGCCAGGAAAAAACAATAAGGAGCTATCAAAGCAAATGGATTCAGCTTGAAATTGAAAAAAAAAAAAAAAGTCAGATTTTGAGGAACTAAAAAAGGAAGTTGGCCCTACTTTCAGGGGAGCTGACAGCCATGCTGGGCCCTGGGGCAAGGAGGGGGGCAGTTCTGTGCTCTTGGAAGAGGCGGGGCCTCAGGTGGAAGGGGTGGGGCCAGGGCAGTCAACCCTCAGTGCTGCCTGGAGAATGCCACACCAGCCGCCCTCAGAGTCACCTGGAGTATGGTGCCCCTTCCCAGCCCTCAGTGCTGCTCTGGTGGCAATTTAAAGGGCCCGTGGCTCTGGTCGCTGCCCTTTTCAATCACAGGGCCCCAGAGAAGTTGCTTCCTTTGCTCCCCGCTAAGAGAGAAATGAGGGAGTTTGAATAGAAAAGTATCCAGAACTTGGAGCTTCAGGGGGTAGCCGAGTTAGTCAGTTACAGAAAAAAACAACAAATGGTCTGGTAGCACTTTATAGACTAACGAAACATAGGGTTATGCTGGGAAGCTGTTTTAAAGCAATAGATGTAGCCCTGCATGGATAAAAAATTTGTATCTGCATTTGCAAAAATGAGCTGTGGATATCCACATCTGTGGATGCAGTTACCCACGGATATTAGGGATGTTAAAATGTGTGTAATTAAGTAATGGTGTAACCACTGAAAATTTCAGCAGTTTTATGCGGGGCAGCGGCTCCCTGGGAGTTGGTGCTCATGGAGTGCCAGCTTTTTAAGTCGGCTCCTCGTGCGTATCAGGGCCCTGTGTGTACATGTGAAGGTTAACCGATAAGCTGAGGTTCATCAGTTAACCACTTACGTGGTTACACTTTCACATCCCTACTGGATATACAGTGGATAAACTCAAAGCTCAAAACCCACTTTATGTGTAACCAGTTTAACACATTCTGTTATGGAACTTGATCCTTGAGCTGTTACTGATACTTGTAATTCTGTTGAACTCATTAGGCCTATTTAAATGAGTGTGGGAAGCTGGATTTAGCCCACACTTAGTTGAATTTCTCACTTTACCACAAAAAATGCAAACACTTTATCTTTTTAAAATTTATTTTTAAGCATTCAATGTAGCTGTTCAAAAGGATTAAATAAAAGTCCAACTTCTGGTCAGGAACAAATTTGCATTAAAAAGAGTGGGTTATGTACTGTAGCTTGGAGTTTATAAGGTTACATGTTGAAGCAGCTTTTTTATTTATTTATTGATGGAATAGCTTAGTATTATTGGATTTGTGTTGTCAATTCAAAGGGGAATAGTTTTCCCATTTAAAACTTTAACTACAGTTTTGAAGGTTTTCAGATGTCTTCAGAGGAAAAAGTAAACTTTAAGAGAGTGATTACAGAATATTGGCTAATTAGCTGTAGTGTAGCTGTTTTAATTACTTTTATCCCTGAAGCCACATGACTATGCAGATGACTAGCAGATGACTTATTTTAAAAAAAAAAAGAGTGTTCACACTGCAAGGTTAATGAGCCTAATTAAATATAGTTTTCCCTAGCCAGACTCTCTAAATCATAAAGTGTGTGTATGTGTGGGGGAAAGGAGGGGGGAATCTAAGGCAAACAGTTCTGTTTAAAATAATGGTTATGTTCTGAATTTTAATAGGCAAAAGCTAGGACTGAGACTGATTTTTTTTTTCTGAATAAAGACATTTATGTTTAAAGGTCTGGTGAGATCCCATGTTGGAAACTTTGAAAATCTATTTAGAGATGATTATGCTGATACATATTTATTTGTTTTCTCTTTCCCCCAATCCCTTCTTAATTACAAGAGATGTGTGCTTGAAGAAAGGATCTGTGCTGCATAGGAGTCTCCATCTGCTCTTGCTTATTACCATAACCTTTGTCCTTCTACACCACATCACTTTAATATTTTTTGTTACCCTCAGACTTTGCATCATGTCTAATATCAGACTGTAAGCTCTTTTTGGCAGGGATTTTGGTCCAGGTTTTTAAAGGTATTTAGGCATTGCTCTGCTCAGCACTATAATCTGTAAAAATCTGGGTTCTTGTCTTATTTGTTCTGGTAAGCACCCAGCATGCTTTTTCGGTGCTGTCATAGTAATGGTAATTAATATTGAGCAGATGACTTTTTAAGGGGGTAGTGAATCAGGAAGCTGAAAACGTAAGTTGAATTAACAGAAGCATCCCTGAATACAGGGATGGGCAATAAGCAGCCTGAGGGCTGGACATGGTTCACCAGGGTTAGCCCCCAACAAGCTGCCAGATGCTTCATTCACCTGTGCGTCCGCAGGTATGGCTGCTTGCAGCTCCCATTGGTCGTGGATCACCGTTCCTGGCCAATAGGAGCTGCGGGAAGTGCCGTGGGCGCTTGCTAGTACAGAGAACTCTTCCATCCATAGACAATGAGTTTTTCTTTTCACCAGGGGACTCCACCACTGCTTTGCCACGAGACCCTAGCTCTGGTCCACTCCATCCTGAAGGCCATGGCCTCGCACTGCCTCTTCCTAGTCCTCGCTTTGAGGTTCCCACCCACTTGCTGCCCTTCACCCTCCCACAAGTTGCTCCTTCAGTTTTCAAACACCTGTTTGATGGTGTCTCCAATCAAATGTTTGGCAGCGCCCTAATCAGCTAATTGGAGGTACAGCCAAACAAGCTGATTGGGGGTGCTGCCAAACACCTATGGCTGGCACATGCTGAGCACCCAATTTTTTTTTTCTGTGAGTGCTCCAGTCAATGGGAGAGCTTCTCCTATTGACGTAGGATTGTCCACACTGGCACTTTGGTCAGTGTAACTTCCATTTTCAAGGGGGTGGCTTTTCCACACCCCTGAGAGACTTAAGTTATACCGAAGTAAGTGCTAGTGTATACAGGCTCTAAGGAATCAGCTACCTTATAGTTAAACTGTTTACATGTGCATGTGCATGTTCAAAAGTCCAGGTGCATTTTATTTGTCAAAAGTTCTTAAAGGGATGAAAATTCTATCCCCAACCCCAGGGTATAAGAACATATAGCTATAGTGCTTTCATATGTTTTCAGAGATACGGGCCAAGCCCAGAGTGCTCCTTTGAGACACTATGTACAGGTTTTTGACTTAACTAATGCAGAATCATTGAGGTTCTTTTTCTCATAAAGTGTATTAATTATATAAATTCCCCTCTCTCTGATTTTGAAGCATAAGTGGATATATATGGTGAATGCTGCTGCAGTCTTGATGGAAACCTTGATGGAATGATCGTTTGTTCTCTCAAATTGTATCTGACACACTTGGTTCATTCCGATTTCTCTTCTTGCAGCTAGTGTTTTCTCTGTGTCTTTTTTGCTCGTTTAATTATCGGTAAATAAATACATGGCAGTAAGAAATGTTGGCATGATGGAATGTTAAAATTTTGCATGCTGTTACTGATACAGTAAAGATGTCTCCAGTTACTCTGCTTATAAATGCAGTTAAAACACTACAGCAGTACAGCTGCAGCTGCCCTGCTATTGCGCTTCGGTGTAGACACTACCTACATGGACAGGAGATTTTCTCCCATCCATATAGATAATTAGCCTTCCCAAAAGGTGGTGTCTACAGTGAGGAAAGAATTATTTTACTGACCTAGTGCTGTCCTCACTGGGCATTAGGTTGCCTTAGCTACATCACTCAGGGATATGGTTTTTTTTCTCACCTGGAGTAACATAGCTGAGTGGAGCTAACTTTTTAGCACAGACCAGACCTTAGTTTCTTGCCTTTGTTCTGTGGTCTCACCACATCTGTCCTTAACTTCTTGGTCACAGTAGTTTCCTCCTTGTGCTTCCAGCCAATCCGAGGTACTAAATTAGGAAAACGGGTTGTGCTTAAAAATGCATTGTCTAATATATTTGAACTAAGAAGATTTAAACACAAACATTGACAAGGCTTAACAACTTTAAAAATGTGTTAGCTGGTCATGATCAACACTCAGGTCCCATGAGGAAAAAAATTTGGGTCAATGTTTCCAAAGGTTATTAGTGATTTTGGTTGTGTCATCTGTTGGGTGTCCAACTTAAGACTCTTCAAAGGGAGCTGATTTTTCAGAAAATGCTGAGCTCCACTAAGCCCCTTCAAGGTACTTCCATAAGGTTTAAAAATAGAGCCACTTGGAATCATTAGTCACATTTGGAAATTTTATCTTTGAATCTTTGCGCTATCCATAGGTAAGTTGTCTTCAGAGTGACTACAGTGCTTAGTTCCCTGTTCAAGAGATATGTAGGAAGAACTAGTTACAGTGTAGTTGACCTTGAAGTTATAGGGTATTTTTCTTTATAGGGTATTCTTTCTATTTATAGGGTATATATCCATCTGCCTTTAGTTTCATCGTTGACTCATTGTTGGATCTAAAGGATATGTACACAAGTGAACATTAATTCAATTTAAAACCTTTGCATTGTCGTACCAATGGAAGTTCAAAGTAGAAGATACAGAAGGCCCAATCCTAGAATGGTTGGAGCATCCTCCACTGTCATTTGCTAGTTAGCCTGATTTGAAAAGTGGAGGTTGATTTTAGGTGCCTCCAATTTTTGGTGCTCAGCTCGGAACATCTTAGACCAGACTCTCAGAAGTGGGGAGAAGCCACAGCTCCTGCTGACTTCACTTAAAGTTTGTGGATGCTCAGCATCCAAATCAGTGCCAACTTTTGGGCATCCTGCATTCAGTTTCTTTACGTGCTGAGAATGCTAAGCACCTCTTAGGCAGTATGCAGCATCTCACAGGTTCTGAGACACTCAATTTGTGTGTGTGTGTGTGTGTGTGTGTCTTACTAAGGATGAAAAAAAAAGCAAGCAAATGGTCTGGTAGCACTTTATGGACTAACAAAACACGTAGATGGTATCATGAGCTTCCGTGGGCACAGCCCACTTCTTCAGATGACCGGAGTTATGACTAGAGGATAGGAAAACTCCTCTAGTCCACCCTTTCTCCTGATACTTTATGTATAGAGGTAGAGGGGTGGACGACAGAGCATCTTTCTCTCCCCTTCCCTTCTCCTATTTATTTCCGAGTTTTCCTATTCTCTAGTCATAACTCCGGTCATCTGAAGAAGTGGGCTGTGCCCACGGAAGCTCATGATACCATCTACGTGTTTTGTTAGTCCATAAAGTGCTACCAGACCATTTGCTTGCTGTTTTTTTTTTTTTTTTTGTAACAGACTAACTTGGCTACCCCCTGAAGTTACTAAGGATGGTTCTGGAAACTGATACAGGGCCTGATCTCTAGGCTGCTAGTTGAAATTCACCTAGAACAATAGTGACCCAGACTCCTTATCCTCACAGCTTTGGTGAAAGATGATGGCATGAGTATAAATCCCAGAAGACAAGTGTCCACCTCATAATTGGTAATAACTGGCAGCCTGAGCAGAGCCAGAATGGGCATGATCTTGCCCCTCGAGGGACAAGTCAGGGATTAGTGAAGCACCCTGGTGGACAGTGTGAAGAAGCTGAACTGCAGTATTTTGAGCTGTACTTATAGGCATAGAGGATTTTAGAGTCCAGGACTAGAAATCTGCCATTCTTCATCACCATTAAAGTAACTCAGAAGTTTTAAAGGGAAACAAAAAGCCAGTATATACATCTGTTTCATAAAGCCTTCCCTTGAATAAATGTTGACAAGATGTCATGCTAAAGAAGCTTTTAATATTTGGGATTGATGAAAGGCCTTTATGTCCTTAAAGGAGCACACAAGTCCAAAGCTACGTTCAAAGGACTTGTATTATAAGAAGGACATTTCCTTTTGCAATACCATTAAGAAATATTAAAAATACACTAAAGTTAATGGGAGTCTTTTTCCTAGACCTTGGCTCAATCTCAAGAGTGCAAGTGAATCAACCTGCAGTTATAAGGCATGCAGAACAAATTCAATCACGAAGAACTGTGAAAAAGGATTGGCAAGTATGTACTCTTTTTAAGCATTCTGTTCCTGTATATTTAAAGCAGGCATTTTCCCTCTCTAGACTGTAGTATTGAATTTCATTCAAGATGCCTATAAACTTAAAAGATTGTGGTTGTCCACATCTTATTTTAATAATTTGTATTTGATGACGAGGAGTTGGACTAAGATGAGACATTATTCCAAAGAAGTTAAAAACCTGATAACTCATGAGTGGCCGAACTACAAATGAATTTCAGGCATCTTTATTCATGAGTGGATTAAATTGTATGTTACTATCCTAGCATATTTATTCTGTTTCCCAGACAGATCTCTCTACAAAGTCTTTTTTTTTTAATTTAAAAGCATGTACGATATGATTGTGGTCCCTGTCATGTTTGACCTATTTAACTATGCTTTTGCTTAACAATCCCAAATGTATGATTTTTGCTTAACCAGTTGTTATGTACAACTTAAATACTCAACTTATGGTAGGACTCATGGTAAAGAAACTGTACATCATGCATAGTAAGGGAGCTGATTCTGCAACCATTATATGTATTGAGCAGTATTTTTCCAGCAGTCCTACTGGTTTCAGATGGGCAACTTGCATTAATAAATGTTCAACATACATAACATTTATGGAACTGGAATCCTGTGATAGGAAACCTGGCAAGGTGCAAGACTTGGCCACATTTTGCCTTCAAAGACACACACTACTTTCAAAGATTCTGGTGGGTGGATAGAGGATAGAACTTAACCCACAGGAAGTGGTGGAAGCATTTTACATAAGAACATAAACATAAGAATGGCCGTACTGGGTCAGACCAAAGGTCCATCTAGCTCAGTAGCCTGTCTGCCGACAGTGGCCAGCACCAGGTGCCCCAGAGAGAGTGGACCGAAGACAATGTTCAAGCGATTTGTCTCCTGCCATCCTTCTCCAGCCTCTGACAAACAGAGGCCAGGGACGCCATTTCTATCCCCTGGCTAATAGCCTTTTATGGACCTAACCTCCATGAAATTATCTAGCTTTTCTTTAAACTCTGTTATAGTCCTAGCCTTCACAGCCTCCTCTGGCAAGGAGTTCCACAGGTTGACTACGCGCTGTGTGAAGAAGAACTTTCTTTTATTAGTTTTAAACCTGCTACCCATTAACTTCATTTGGTGTCCTCTAGTTCTTCTGTTATGGGAACTAATAAATAACTTTTCTTTATTCACCCTCTCCACACCACTCATGATTTTATATACCTCTATCATATCCCCCCTTAGTCTCCTCTTTTCTAAACTAAAAGGCCCAGTCGCTTTAACCTCTCTTCATATGGGACCCGTTCCAAACCCCTAATAATTTTAGTTGCCCTTTTCTGAACCCTTTCCAAGGCCAAAATATCTTTTTTGAGGTGAGGAGTCCACATCTGTACACAGTATTCAAGGTGTGGGCATACCATAGTTTTATACAGGTGCAGTAAGATATTGTGTCTTATTTTCTATCCCTTTCTTAATAATTCCTAGCATCCTATTTGCCTTTTTGACCGCCGCTGCACACTGTGTGGAAGTTTTCAGGGAACTATCCACGATATCTCCAAGATCTCTTTCCTGATTTGTCATAGCCAAATTAGCCCCCATCATACTGTACGTATAGTTGGGATTATTTTTCCCAATGTGCATTACTTTACACTTATCCACATTAAATTTCATTTGCCATTTTGTTGCCCATTCACTCAGTTTGGTGAGATCTTTTTGGAGTCCCTCACAGTCTGCTTCTGTCTTGACTATCCTAAACAGTTTGGTATCATCCACAAACTTTACCACCTCACTGCTTACCCCTTTCTCCAGATCATTTATGAATAAGTTGAACAGGATTGGTCCCAGGGCAAAGAAAAACTACCCCTGATCTGCTCACGCCAGCTGTATAAAAATTCACAAAGTAGGTAATAATGGTTTATCTCTAGGAATAAACTGAAAACTTTATAATATAACAATTTCCTAATTCAATGTTTAATGGGCATTTCTGCGTTTATAGCTGGAGGCAGCTGTCTTGTCAAAATTTGTGATGCTAGAGGCCAAATTCTATCCTAGTGTAAATCACCAACTACTTGCTGAACCACCAAAAGATGATGCCATTTTAGATTTGCAGTTGGTGAGTAGCAAGGGCCCCATAGAAAAACTAGCTGAAGGGGATAATATAGATTCAAATGATCATGAGCCAGTTCAGTTTAAACAAAATGAAGGATAAACAAAAATAGATCTTCAAGTAAGGTCCTTGATTTTGAGAGGGCAAACTCCCTTTTAAAAAAAATTAGCTAGAGAAGTGGCCTGAGCTGATGAACTCAAGGATCTGAATGTGGACGATGCTTGGTTGCAGACGAAGCTGGATGAACAAGCATCTCAAATAGGTGATTAAGAGAAAGCAGATAACCTACGAGGAATGGAAGATGTGAGGGAACAGCAAGGAAAGCTACCCTTTGGAGGTCAGAAAGTGTAGGATTAAAGTGAGAACTGCCAAAAGCTAAGCAGAGCTAGACCTTGCAAATGAAATGAAAATGAATAGTAAAAGCTTCTCTAGCCATACAAATAAGAAGAAAACAAAGAAAGTAGTGGCATTGCTAAGCACTGAGAGTGGGGTGGAGATTAAAAATACTGTAGGTGTTATGCTGTCTGTCTTGGGACACAGCTAAGAGTGCCAATCTCAGGTCAGACAGCCAGAATACAGGGCATATACCCCAGAGTCATAAAGTGACATACTTGTTAGCCCATAAAATCACTAAACTGGTCCACAGAATGTTGAACGGATTACAAATGTTTGCTAGATATGGCATAAATAACTTAGCTGTTTTCAGTAATTCCTAGCAAGATTCACCTAAATCATATAAGAAATTGTGTTACAAAAACTGCAGGAACCCAGCCTCACAGTCAAGATCTCCAAATGCAAAACAGGGTTTGCAAAAATATGCTATATATGATGAACAGTGAGTTGGCCTTGATCTCTTAGAAGTAGAATCTATCAGAAGCTGCCCTGCTCCTAGAACAAAGAAGCATGTCCAACCCATTATTGGTCTGGCTAACTATTATAATAGGTGTGTAAGTGTGCTTAGGAACGTTGCCCCCGTAATAGTCCTTACAAAGAATAGGAAATTCTTGGGATGTACTCGACAGTGTTTGGGATAACCCTTCCTACATCAGTTTTGCGTAGGAGGTGTGACTGTATTAAAAGAAAGATGACCATGTTTACACTAAGGTATCACTGTGCAAATGTTCAAGGATACCGAACAAGCTGACCTCAGAGACAAACTTTCTAAGCAGAAGGCATGGTATAAGAAAAATACTTGTAAACACTCATCTGTAATGAAAATTACAGTGCTAGTGGTATACTGTGTGATGAAAAAGGTTTACCATTAGCACCATAACTAGTTACTAGTTTTTCCTTCACCTTACTGTTTCCCTTGGCATTGGCTTTTAATTCCTGTCCTTGGGGCTTTGGTATTTTAGGGTTCAGTGTGGTAAGGATGTAGGGGAATCTTGCATACTAGCAGATCCCCTGTGGAGCTGTATCCAATGTCATGATTGTGCACTTTCAAAAAGCCCATTGCTCTTAAGTTGTGGCTCTCACCTTCAGGATTGAGTCCTTCTTTGCCTCCTGTTCCTTGGGCAATTGTACAAATTTGTTATTTAAAAGAATGTACTTGCTGACTAGGAGTGTCCTTTTCTAGCAGCCTCCTCTCAGCAGCTTTCTTTGGGTAAGTGGCTTGGGGCAAAGCTCCCTCCCCACTTTCAGACAGGTAATTTGCACTTTTATGGACACCGCTGGCTGCTTAATTTTGAATCTATAGCCATTACAAATTCAAAGACTGGACTCTGTGTCAAAGAGATACAATCAGTTTCCACTCACATATCAGAATCAGTGTCCTGAGGACTTTCAATTACTAATTTGCACTTCCACATGGAATCAGATGTGGCTGGTACTAGAGGACACTTTCAAAGGGTCTAGAGGTGGGAGTCTGCCTTCCAACACCCTTTGTGTTCGCAAGGGTTTGCCTGCATGACTGCTCCGCTCTGAAAAGTCAATTACCCAGCCTACCCTCTGGATCTGAGACACAAGCATCATCCTCTCTGACCTGGGCATTTTCCTTTAAAGAATCACCATAGGACAGTGTTTCTCAAAGTGTGGTCCATGGACCACTAGTAGTACGTGACCATCTTGCAGGTGGGCTGCGGGCTCAGAGCTTGCCCCCTGCCTCTCCCACCCCCTCCCCCGCAGCAGAGAGCACGCACTGGCACTCCAGAATCACAACTCCTCCCTCCCCCGCGATTTTGAGCGTGCCAGTGCTTGCTTCCCACTGTGGAAGGGGACACCCCAAGCCTCGCAGGCTGGATCCAGCTTGTGGTGGGAGGAAGTGACTCTGTGTGTTGGCATTTCCCCTTCTCCCCAGCTGGGGAAACAACAGCCCAGGAAACCTTTCATCTGGAGGCTTTCCCCGCTGTTCCCATTGGCTGGAATCCTGGCCAATGAGAGCAGCGGGGGATGGTGCCTGGAAGCAGCGGGGTGCGCAGATCCAGGTAAGCTCCCCCCTATTTCCCTCATGCCCAGACCCCTACGTCCTTCCCCTTCCCCCACAGACCCCACCCCACTCCTACACGCTCCCTCCTGCACAGACTCCCACCCCAGCCCACTCCTACCCCCTCCCTCCCGTCCAGACCTCCACTCTTAGCTTGCTCCTGCACCATACCTCCCACCCAGACATCGTACCCCCACCCCTTCCTGCACCCATTTTGTCATCATGGGTGGTTGGCTGATGATCTGCGGAAAGGTTTGAGTACCACCACCGTAGGAATACCCATGTCCAACAACACTGGCAAGTCAAAGCCAACTCGTTACGAAAATTCTTTTTGCATTTTCTCCTGAGTCCTTCTCCATGCCACCTTTTCTGGTGCTCTGTAGAGCTACTTCAGTGGAGCTATACTCAGCTGAAAAACTCCAGCAGCTAGCAATGGGGTTAACCTTTTCAGCTGGGATACTGCTCATCTCAACAGACAATGGCTGTCCTTGAGCTAATTGGAGCATTTCTGTCCTGCACTTTCCAGGCACTATTATCTGTTCATAAATTTTACTAGGAACCGTTTCTTTCCTTGATGGAGCCTTCTTAAACAATAATCCATCCTTCATAAAAAAATCTCCCCTTGCTTTTTCAGTTGGGGCAACAACAAATTCTTTCTGTGCTTCTTTAAAGTCCAGAATCACCTCTGGAACAGTCAAATTCTCATATGGCATAAGATGGAATATACTCTCTGCCTGCTGACAGTTTTCCTCACTGACACCACACAGGGTACTTGTGGTCTGGTTATGGTATTAACCAGGTTAAACACATCTATGACATCGTTACCCATCAAGATATAACTTGGTAGCAAATCCCTAATACTAACCACAATCTCACATTTAAAATTTTCCCCCTCAAGGTGGATTTTGGCCAAAAGCACTTTCACAGAGAACTCAAGAGAGTCAGAATATTCAAACTCTTATCTGGCAACAAATCTCCTGCTCTGACAAGAATTCCTTTAACTAAAGTAATATTAGATGTTTAATCGTCCCATGCTACACACCCAACATTATGAACTTTTGCATTGTTAACAAATTCTTTTCTATCATTCAAAAATTCAGCATTAATATCAATCATGGAATCATTCCTTTTCCATCTCCTTTGAGATTAAGTGACAGAATTTGCACTCAAGATGGCAGTGTTAGTGCTTACATGCTTATCCTCAGTATTTGAGCTAATAGCATTAGCAAGGCAAGATTTGTTGGTGCGGACTATGGAGTGCTTTTAAGGTTCGGGCAGTTTGGTTTTATATAGCCACTGTGATTACAGATTACCTGATTCATCAAGGGTGAGAGGTTTTATGTTCTTTGAGGTTTTTAACAAAATTGGGATTAAGTTTATTATTAAACCCTTCATCCTTTTTAAATTGTGGTGCAGAGGGATTATCTTTCCCGTTGGACTTGAACCTTTCACAAACCCTAATTTCTATATATTCGTCATCAGTGTCTGCTGCTTTTAAAACGGAATCAGGCTTTCTGTCACATATTGCAGCCTTAACATCTTCAGGTGTCAGCCTAAGCAACTTCTGTAGGGTAATTGAATTCAACAGTTTTCCAAAGTCATCATATGCTCTCACTCCCATGACTCACTTCTTAACATAACCTAGCAATTTATGTGTGCATTCCACATAAGTAACATTAGCAGTCATCTTAAAATTTCTAAATTGTAAGCAATATGGGTTAGGAGTAATTTAAACATTTTCAATACAGTTTCTTTAAACTTTTTATAATCTCAAACCTCCTCCACCCCCCCATTTCATTAAACATTTACCTCACTTAACAAGTCAGTTTGGTCAAGAAAATTGGCATCCAGTTTTCTTGTGGAATTTTATGACACGACACAGAGACTCAATGGTAGATAAAAAGTCTTAAATATATCTTTCTAACTGACCACTATATTTGGGGTTGGGAAGGAGTTTTCCCCAAAATCCGATTGCCAGAGACCCTTGGTGTGTTGTGTCTTCTTCTGTGGCGTGGGACAAGGTCACTTTTAAGTTAAACTAGGTAAAGGGTGGATTCTCTGTTACTTGAAATCTTTAATTCATGATTTTTGAGGACCTCAGTAACTGAGCCAGAGGTTACGGGTCTGTTACTGGAGTGGATGGACAAGGTTCTATGGTCTGCAATGTGTAGGTGGTTAGATTAAGGTCAGAAGGGAACATCGTGATCATCTAAAGTCTATGAAGAACATTCTGATTTGCTGTAAATTACCACAGAAGCTACAATGGAGTGAAGAATTATTCCCCTGGATTGCATAAATATAATCACTTGGGATGGTGATTTACTCTGGCTTTGAAGTCCCCCTTAATGTGACTACAGGGCAGATGTATTGTCACTCCTAGTATCCTTCAGCTCTTTATTTATGCAGTAACACTACTGTTCAGTTAAATAATTCAGTATTTCTTTAAAGAAGGACATCATAAACACTTTTTCATCTACCCAAGCACAGCCATAGCAGCTGAATATCCATTTGCTGTCTGACAAATAGAGATGGGCTGGAATGTGATTCTTAACTCGTAACACTCTGAACTTTGGGGAAAGTTCGGACTGATATAATGTTCCACATCCAATGGCTCAAGTCCATATCCAAATGTGTATAATGACAAAATCCTATTAAAAAAAATAACCAAAGTTCACACCATTTCTTGGAAGCAGTTTATTACATCTGTCTTCACAACTTCACAACTCGTTTCACGAGGGTTAGACTCAAATCCCTTTCTTAGCATCTGATTAAATATTCTCTTCTTTCTGGAAAACAGTTTTTGTTTAAATTTAAACCAGGTTTTAAAAAAACCTAGTTGATATAAAAAGCTAACTTTTTGAAGTAAAAAAACAAAAATGCAATCACAGTTAAAAATAGTTCTTTGAAGTTCTATAGCATAAGGACACTGAAATGAATTAGCAATATTAGTCAATTCTCTCATCTTTTTTATAAGAAGATAGGTGAAACGGAGACATCTGGGCTACATCTACACTGGTGGCTTCTTGCGCAAGAACAGCTGTTCTTGCGCAAAACCTTGCCGGGTGTCTACACTGCACGTGCGTTCTTGCACAAGTAAATTTACAGTCTAGCGTCGGAAAACAGGGCTTCTTCCGGAAGAGTTATTCCTCTCCCCACGAGGAATAAGCCCTTTTGCGCAAGAGGGCAGTGCAGACAGGCAACATGAATTTCTTGTGCAAGAAAGCCCTATGGCTAAAATGGCCATCAGAGCTTTCTTGCGCAAGAGAGCGTCCACACTGCCATAGACACTTTTGCGCAAAAGCACATCTCTTGCCCAAAAGCACATGCCAGTGTAGACGCGCTCTTGTGGAAGACTTTTTGCACAAGAACTCTTCCACAAAACAGTTCTTGTGCAAGAACCTGCCCGTGTAGCCGTACTGGAGTTTAGGATCCAAATATTAAAACTTGTGCAAGATACTGGGTTGAAATTCTGGCTCCATTGAAGTAGCTGGCAAAGCGTCCATTAACTGCTAAGGGACCAGGATTTCACCCTGATGCATGTACAGAGATTAGAGTTGTTGTAAAATGTAATGGGAAAGTGCATATTCCTGACTTGTGTGCATGCAGGTGACTTGCCCTTACAATTCATGAGCTTGCTGAAGGTGTGTATGCTTTCTGTGTGGACTAGCTGTGCATGAGGCAAACTTAACATGTTATGGGGCACCAGGACACTCTGTTAGTTGAAGATTGCATCCTTCTTCCAGTAGTTGCCTATATAAAAGCATCATTGACTTAGGAGCCTGATGGAATAATCTGCCAGGATTCCTGCTTGTTGTTCAGCCTTTGATATATGTTCCATAAGTGGGAACTTGGTCCTTTGACTGTACAGTAGTTGATGTTTAGACTTTGAGTACAATTTTCAAAAGCTCTATTGATTGTCAATGAAACTTAGATGCCTAAGAGACTCATTTTTGAGATGGGATTAGTCTCCTAAATCTCCTGGGCCACATTTCAAATTTAATCCATATTTTGTCTGTCCTTTTTCCCTAATAAAGGCTGCTTGGCTACTGAGAGCTGTCACCTGCATAGACCTCACTACCCTTTCGGGTGATGATACCCCTTCAAACGTTCACAGGCTTTGTTACAAAGCCAAACATCCAATTAGAGAGGATCTCTTGAGAGCCATGAATATGCATGATAAAGGTATGATGGTTTTGATTATATCATTTGCAAGGTTTGACTGTGTAAAATTGGTTATGGTCAGAACAAGAGGCTTTGTTTACATAAACTTGTTAGCTTCTTCTTTTTCAACATCCATTGCCTGAACATTAGTGATGTTAGAGTTAGCGTTGCACAGCCAGACATCTCTAGAAGAATGAACTGGATCCTAGACAGTCTCATTCGAGAAAATGGTAACACAAGTTTGCAAAATATTTATCCCTAATTATGATATAAGATGTGGGGAAACCCCCTCACCTTGATTTACAGTTCCCCAATCAGGGTTGCAGTAGGGACAGTTAGGGTACCATTTTGAGGAGTAACGTTAGTTCGAACCAAGGGGTTTGGTTCAAACTAACGCGTCACGGCGTGCACTTTCACTTTCGGAACAGCTGTTGAGCGGAGTAACACGCCGGCGAGATCATGCTAATGAAGCACGGGATATTTAAATCCCCGCTTCATTAGCAATTTCGGTCGCCTACATTTGCATCCCTAGTTCGAACTAGGGTGCAAGTGTAGACGTACCCTTATAGAATAAGCTGCACTATAAGGTGAGCTAATGTGATATGGAAACCATTAAGGGAATAAATACAAAACTGCATCATATGCATCTCTCTTTTAATAACTGGACAGTAAGCTGGCACTGAATCGATTTGCATTACATGCACATGATATCCCTAATAAACTTTGGGGATTCTTTAGTGTCTCTAAATACTTTGGGTCATATCCCTTATTGATGTTATGCTGTGTGGCTCCAGGATCTTGCCCTTTGTGCAGACACATGAAGGGGTGTTGTAAAACAACAGGCTTTTTTTTAATCTCTCCTCAAAGTTATGTTTGCTGCTAAATTATGTCAGTAACTAAGGGAGGGATCAAAATAAGAGCTAGCCCTATCTATTAATAACGACTTCAGTGGCGTCAGGATTTGACCCTAAGGGTGCGTCTACCCTGCAGCTGGGAGATATGATTCTCCGGGTGTGTAGAGATTTGTTTTAGCTTGAGTAGAGCTACTGCGCTAAAAATAGTACAGATTGAACCTCTCTGGGCTGGGATTCTTGGATGTTGCTGGACCAGAGAACCCTGGACCAGAGCCCCAGCAGCAGTCTGCTGGGAATCCAGCAAGGGGCTGGGAGGGCAGGGCAGCCTGGCAGCAGAGCCCAGCCAGCCTGGCAGCTGCTGGGGGCTGGAAGCAGAGCCCAGCCAGCCCCTGGGCTGGGAACAGAGCCAGGCTAGCCAACTTCTGGGTCCAGGAGCAGGGCAACAGCCGGGAGGAAAGCCAGTGGGGAGGCCAGAGCTCCTGGGAGAGCCCTCACCTCCCCTGCTCCAGCAAACTCCCTTTTCTAGGAACTGTCAAGTCCCGAGGGTGCCGAACCAGGGAGGTCCAACCTGTAGTGTGGACACTATTGCATGGACAACAGCTCAGGATATCTGTCCAAGTCCAACTGTCCTGTTGGGTTTAAGTTTAGGCAGCTAGCTGAGCTGCAGCCCTTGCAGCAGCTTCCATGCTACTATTTTTAGCATGCTAGCTCAGTAGCACTGGAACAGTTTTTGGAGTGGGGTTGCTGAACTGCACTCTTCTCCCTGCCCCACTCCAATCCGTACCCCTAGAGCTGAGACTGGCAGCCAGGACTCTGGTCCCAGCGGCTGGGTGGGACCTCACATGTGGGACATGCGGAGACCCCCAGGGGCAGGAGGCAGAGCTTCCGGGCAGTAGTAGTGGCGCTGGCAGCCAGGATGCTGCGTGGCAAGGACATGTGGCCAGGAGGCACAACACCTCGGGGTGCTGCCACACCCCTACTACTCATGCCTATTCCCAAGCTTGAGCAGAGCTAGCACAAGTCTTTCTACCCATGCTAGGAGTCACACCACCTGGCTGTGACATAGGCATTCCCAAAGTATCTTGCAGAAGTGAGGCCTCAATATAAGTCTCCACGTTACACCCAATGCTGGCTGGAATAAAGTGTCAAGGCATTTATGTGGCCATGCAGAATTTCTATTAAATGATAGCTGTAAAATGGCACCTTTTCATACGTGGTACAATGCTGAATATTGTAACTTCTCAGAAATATTAATATCATGGATGTGTCGGATGCAGGAGACTCTTTTACATGCCACATGATTTGGGTGCTTTGTTTGAGCTGTAACAGTCAAACAAAATCAAACCCATAAAGGTAAATATTTGGAGCCTGGCTGATGAATCGTAGTGGTAATTTTTACACAGGCATTATCCCATTGTTTTCAACACCGGTGTACTGTGTAAAACTAGAACAACATAGTGGTGTATCATCCCCTCACTGTAAGGCATAGTCATGAAATAAGAACTCCCCCCAATACCTTTTTAAGCTCTGATTTAAGAATTCTTTCTAACCCTATATACATTTTAAAAAAATATTAAATATCAGGCCAATTTTCTTAGAATGTGAGAATAAAATTTGAAATAGAAATGCAGTGATACTGTGCTAACACAAACTGTATCCCATGCTGGTCAAGCTGTGCTCTAGGCCCTTCCGATACTCTGTTATCATAGTTTCTGACATAATAAATCTCAACCAAACTGGTTTAAAGAACTCCTGCCTTAAACTGTATCTGCAATTGAGCTACTACTGATGTAGCCCCACTGTTCTCTGGGTAGGGCTCACAGACATGGTGGCAACACTACTAGACACCACCTGAGCCTGGCTGTGATCAGAGAGCTCATGATTGCTACAGCCAGCAGAGATCAGTTGGTGGTTGTATGAGATTTTTAAAAAAAGAAAGAAATCTAGTGCCCACAAGGTCATAGTGTGGACAAGGGGAAAATGAATATTACATGGAAATATATAAGTAAAACAGTGGATTGTAACTTTTTGCAGGTATTACAACAGCAGCTGTTTGTGTGTATCCAGCAAGAGTAACTGATACTGTTAAAGCACTCAAGGCTGCTGGTTGTAACATACCAGTAGCTTCAGGTAAGTGTCTCTTCTTTATGAGTATTATTTGATAGATTCTTTTCCCAGTGGGCTTATGCCCTTTTTACTTTTATAAGATGTGTAAGAATACGTGAATGGGTTGTGGGATTTGGTTTTGTTGTTTTTTTTGTTGGGGGAGAGGGGAAAGATCCTCCTTGTTTTTCACTAAGAAGAATTTGGAATGTGACGTTTTTAGTTGTCAAATCTAAGTTTTGCTGGAGGAGGATCTCCTGGGGAGTCTTTGAGGTTTGTATGTTAAGCTCATGCTTGAACTGAAGGGTTAAGGATAACTAATCTTTATACAGACATTTTTATTCCCTACTGGAATTAGTTATTAAAGCTGAATAGATGTTAACATCAACAAATCCAAATCAGAGTTTTAAGCGATGTGAATACAAATCCCTTCCTCGCTTAACAGCTCAGTTTTTAGATTGCATACAGGTGGATCCTTCCACCCGTTGAAGTCTGTGCAAGTACAAGGGCTGATCCATGTAAAAATACTTTAATCTTGACTCTTTATGTTGTCAACATTTCACTAGTTTTCCAGGCTAAGGATGTTAAGTATCGACTAATTGACTAATCAAATAGTTGGTGCATTTTGCATCAATAGGGTACCTTGGCTTTTGAAGTGCAGCAACAGCCCTGCTGACCCTGGCCTCCACGAGGCACTGCTGCTTTGAAACGCTGCGAGGAGCTTGACGCTGGAGTCCCTGGGGTGTTTCAAAGCGGTAGTGCTGCATGGAGCCTGGGGTCAGCAGGGGAGTCCACAGCTGATCCCGGGCTACACCCGGTGCTGTTGCTTAGAAATGCCACATGCAACCTGGGGACACCCCAGCTGGCCCTGGGCTGCACATGCGTTTCAAAATGGCAGTGCCATGTGGAGCCTGGGGTCTGGCCCCGAGGCTTCAATTGGTGCTGCCGCTTTGAAAAAACCCTTTTTCTCCCCTCTCCCCCTTGCTGCCTCTTTCTGATAGAGGCAGCAAGGGAGGAGGAAGTTACTAGTCGACTATCCTGTTGACTATCTGATAAGCATTTGCTTATTGGATAGTTGTCCTTTGTATCCCTAGGCACCACAGAGGGGAGACAGTGTGAAATTTAGGATTGAAAAAACACCATAAAAACATGTGCGTGATTTTTAAGAGGGAAAGAGAACTTTTCTTGACTCTCTTTTTATATCATAATGGTGAGGCAGGGGGAGTAGCACAGTGAATGCAGGATAAGGCTATTTTTTCCTTTCCAAGTCACCTTTATGTTAAGTACAAAAATTAAAACGGTTGACCAGTGTTCCCTCTGAGCTGCCTAGCACAGCTTCACAGGCGATTCATCAGCCCCCTTTCCCAGTCATTCAACCTCTGGGAGGGGCAGATTAATCGCCTGTGAAGTGCAGTTTAGCGGGAACTCTGCTGTTGACTAGTGTGTGTTTGCATGCAACTTTACCTATTGTGATTCTTGTTTGCTCATATTAGATGCACTTATTTTCAAATACTATTTACAAGAATTTGGGAGGACTGAAGAATGTACACATCAAAGATTATTTCACACATTAAGCCAAATTTATTCCTTGTGTATGCAGGCAGAACTCCTCTGAAGGCAGTGGATTTATATGTATTAACCAGGCTGAATTGGAAATAGCTGTAAGGAAAGTGGGGGAAAAAATCCATTTGCAGGAATTATTTAAAACTGAGCAAATCATTGAATAAAGAACTCAAGGGAAGAACTAGTACTCTCGTAGATGAGGTGGGGGATGACGTAGGTGCTTTGTGGGCCTTTGAAGCTATGTCTACACTGGAAAATTATTTCAAAATAAGTTATTTTGAAATAACTCCTGAAATAACTATTTTGAAATAAGCTTATTCCTCTTCACAAGCAGGAGTTATTATTTTAAAATAACAAGCCCATTATTTCATAATAATGAGGTTGGTAGTGTGGACGCTCGCCTTGTTGTTAGAAAATAAGGGGAGTTATTTCAAAATAACTCCCCAGTGTAGACATGCCCTGAGTGTTTACTGGGGTTGTAGAGTAACTTCCCTTTCAGGAGAAAAAAGAATACAAAAGCTTGACTTTTTATACGCCTACCTGCCTTAATAACAATTGTGTTTATATACAAGCCTTTGCATCACAGTTTTATTTTTCCCATTCTTCATAGTGGCAGCTGGGTTTCCAGCTGCACAGACTTCACTGAAAACCCGATTAGAAGAGATTAGGAGTGCAGTGGAAGATGGTGCAAGAGAGATTGACATTGTAATTAACAGAACCCTTGTGCTGACTGGACAGTGGGAAGGTAAACACTCATTAAAGCTAAGGAGCCAACTTTTATTTTCTGCCCATGTTGGTGATGGCAGAATGTGATGTTTGGTTGCCACTATGGGCCAAGATTTTCAGAAATGACTAGTGATTTGAGTATCTGGTTTTTTGGGTGCTGAACTTGAAACACCCAGAAAGAGACTGATTTTCAGATGGCGGGAATGCTTACCACTTGGTGAAAATTCAGGCTATTTTAAGCTGTGTGTTAGACTTGCAAAGGTTTATAAAAGGAGATATTTGAAAAAATGATTTCCCAACTACTGCATAGTTCAAATGAAACAGAAGAAAAGTGAATGCTGATGGTCTAATTACTCACAAACAGAATGGTTAAAAAAATACCCAAACGGGTTGTCAGTGTAGATGGTATCTCGTTAAAATGTGCATTTTGGTCCTTGACAAAAATGGATGTCTTCTAATTGCTTTTCTCCGAAGTTGAGGGTACAGATTTACAGTTCATATTATTACTGGTGTTCTCTCTCTCTCTCTCTCTAATTAGTAAGTGTAATAATACTGAAGATGGTTTCTACTCTAATTGGTTCTCCCTTAATGTACTGTGAATGGTTTGCCTTAAGTGCTGACAATAGTCCTATAGCTAATCTCCATGTAAAGGTAAACAACACATCCTTGTCTTGGAATCAAATTTTCATTTAGTTTTACAATGCAGCACTAATAACCTTCACTGAGAACACTTCAGAAAAGAACATACAATAATAGAGTTTGGTTAAAGAAATGTAATCATCATGGTGACATACCATAATTTTCTCATTTCCATCTTCCTTCAATTAACTATTAGCCTTGGACTAAAAATCCATCAATTTCAACATGTCAATGTTTGTCTCTTCATGAGTATTAAGTTTGTGCTAACTTGTTTATGTATCTTGATCTCTTTCACAATATACTTCACTTACACGAGCTTGTACTCAAATATATGCAGTAACCCAGCTCATGGGCATCAGCTTGGCTGTCTTTCAAAATGGCTATTTTGATTTCAGATGTAGTAAGTAAGTTGGTGATCTCAGTTCTGATTGGTGTGCACTGACATCTGTGTCACAAAAGCAGCATGATTGTTCAGCCTTTGTTGGCAGTCTTACTTAGATTGTTCGCTCCCAGTTGCATAGAACAGTGGAGTTCTGCTCCATGAGTGAGGCTTCCAGGTGCTCCCACAATACAAATCATAAATAACAACAACAGGACTGAAATGGCCATGGTAACTAGGTGATCCTTTTTCCCTCTACCAGAGGTCACACCTCAGGTAAAAGATTGAAGAACATTCACTGGGAACAGACCTGTACACAGGAATTTCTGGGGAGAGGAGTGTGCAAACTGTGGAAGGGGCTGGTGGCTGCTCCGCCCCTGCAGCCCAGCCCCGCCCCCTGCCTCGCTCCTGGAGAAGGGGGAAGATCAGCCCCAGCGTTCCCCCAGCCAACCGGAGCACAGGGGAGAAAGGCTGGGGCAACGTGCTACTCTGCCTTCCCCCAGCCAGCTGAAGCACGGGGGAGGGAGGCTGGGGCAACACGCCGCCCCAGGGTCACGCTTACTTGGAAGATCATGGGGGGTGCATTCTCACCCTTTGCACCCCACCTCCCCCACATAGAGGCCTGGGGAAGAAAGCAGAAAGCTCAAACAGTTGCTGTTCACAATGTATTTGCTCCCAGGACATAAGTGGAAATATAAATAATCATCATTCAAATGCCATCTGAAACCTCATTTGTTGTGTTGATGTTTGTGGTGTTCTTGCTTAGTGAGGTGGGAGACATTAATACCCTGTCCATGCTACTATGAAGCTAAACTGATCTTGGAAAGAGTCTAGCACAATTTGAACAGTGTTAAGTGAAACCATTTTAGAAGCCAGCTTATGTCTTTGCTGCACTGTGGAAATGTATCACATTAGAAAATGAGCTAGTACCATTTTAAGTTAATCATGACTTAGCTTCTAGAATAGAATAGACTAATACCATTGTATTGTTGATGTATTAATTAGCTGGTTGTGGTTAATCATAATCTCTCTCTCATGGCCAGCTAGCACATTTTTTAAACACGGATATGCATGTCTACAATAGGCTCCAAATAGTATTTAGCACATTTTCTAAAACAATGCCTTTTGTAAGTGTAGACCTATCCTTTGAATGACCAGACAACAAAGATTAGACGTGCTAGACTTCTTGTCAGAATGGTGTGGGCACTAGTTTAGGTTCAAATGTGATTCTGTAGCACCTTTCCTGCATGGTTTAGAAATTGCTTAGTGTAGACACAAACCAAGCCAGTTGCAGTATGGACTGTAGTGGGCATAGTCTTCTATAACTTTTTATAGGGTCAAGTATACAGATGGAACTAATCGTGAATAATCTTAATGTTAAATATAGTTAACATTTTTAAAAGTTACTCTGTGATGAATATCAATGGCATTAATCCATGTTCTTTTTTTTTTACTATCTGACCAAATTCCAGTGTATAGTAGTTTTGTGTTGGATCCTAATATGGATCCAAATAATTAGAGGATAAGGTGACTAATATATTTCCACTAGTAAACATTCTTGAGCGCTGCAAAACTCAAAAGGATTAAATTTTTTAAAAAGCTAATTAGTTATCAGATATGAACAAATTAATCTTTAAAAGTTCAGATTGTGCCCTTCTGTGGAAAACCCCGCTGAATGGGATCTGTCCAGCAGAGTAATATTTTCAAAAGGCTCCCTCCTGGTGTTTCAGATATATAGTTCTGATATCCAGGCAGGATTTGTCCTTTCCACCTAGGGAGCAAGAAAAGAGTGTTAACTTAGATTTCTCCCTCCTGTAAATTGTACTAGAAGCTTAAGCTATCTGCACAATAGGACCCTGTGGTTCCACACTTGTTCTGAGGCTATTTGCTGTCTTTTACTCCATTCAGCCACAGCCGGGGACTCCCTGATTCACCAACAGTCCTCCTAAGGGAGTTTCACGTTGCAGGGGGAACTATAGGAACTCAGGTTATGTCTAGACTGCATGCTTCTTTTGGAAAAACCTTTTTTCGGAAAAGATCTTCGGAAAAAACTTCTTCCGAAAGAGAACATCCACGCACAAAAGCACATCAGAAAAGCAATCTGCTTTTTTGAAAGATAGCGTCCACACTGATTGGACGCTATTTTGCATGTAAGGTGTGATTTCTATGGACGGAATGGCCCCCAGGGCACCTGTGCTTTCTCCTCTTTCCTCTTCTTTCGAAAGAACTCCCTCTTCCCCATCCACACATGCCTTTTTTGTATGGCCAAGCAGAGAACCCTCATATAATGGGTGCTTCTACATCAGTGGTTTTCAGACTATGGGTCGCGACCAGTACTGGGTTGTGGAATGTCAGACACTGGGTCTCATTGCTGCAGGGTGATCAGGTGACCACTGGGGGTGCTAAGACAAGCTACCTGTCTATCCTGGCACTGCAGACTGTCCTTGGCTCCTAAATGGGGAGGCAGGGAGCACTAGCTGCACTCCCATTGGCTGTTGGCTGCTTCTGGGGTGCTGCTTTTGAGGTGCAGCATGGTCTGCAGTGCCAGGACAGGCAGGAAGCCTGCGTTAACATCCTCACTGAGCCACACAGGGTAAGCCCTTTCTGCCACAGCCATGACACTCCCAAAGCCAGAGACCCCTCCTACCTCCCAAAGCTCTCGTCCTCAATCCCATCCCAGAGCCCAATTATGTTGAGTCACAGGCACCAGAAATTTTTTTCAACTGGGTCATGAGAAAAAACGTTCGAAAACCACTGTTCTACAAGACTGTCTCCACATTATTACTTGAGCAGGAGGAAGGATGGAGTCTTGAGCACAGATCAGGCTAACCCAGTTGACTGTTACAGAGCCTTTTCCACAAGGGAACACCAAACTGTCCTAGAGTAGCTACAATTGGTGCCTGAAAAAGTTGTCAGGAATTGTTCTGCTTAATGTGCAGAACAGGGCTTGAAGTTGTTTCTGATCATGCCTGCAGTTACCATGCTTCAAAGGTCACAGCATGGGCAGGCTTTAGACAGACTACTCAGAACAAGGGTCACCCAGTTACCCATGTAATCAACTGATAATAGAACAGAAAGTATATTGAACATGGCTATGAAAAGGGATGTCAAAGAAGAAACAATGGGCAGATTCTTTTTACTGCATGAAATTGTGATCTGTATTATGCAGGAAGTCAGACTACGTCAGTGGTTCTTAACCAGGGGTACGTGTATTCCTGGGGGCATGCAGAGGTCAGGCCCACCGAGAGGGGGAGCAAAGAAGGCAGTTGCCTCAGGGCCCGGCAATTCAAAGTAGACTGGGGCTCCCAGCTGCTGTTGCTACTACTACAGCAGCGGCAGCTGGAGCCTCGGGCCCTTTAAATCACCGCCAGATCTCCAGGCGCTCTGGGAGGCTCTGCAAGTGGGGGCTGCACCACATTCCAGCTGGTGCTGAGGGCTGGCCGCCCCGCCCCTTCCACCTGAGGCTCTGCCCCTTCCTGGAGGAGAGAGCTGGCTCCCCTATCTTGCCCAGGGACCTGCAGAGGCTGTCGGCGCCCCTTGCAGCGGTCGTTCAGGTGATACATCAACTCATCTAGATATTTGCCAACTTGTACAACAGCAACATAAAAACGCCCAGTGAAATCAGTACAAACTAAAATTTCCTACAGACACTGACTCGGTTATACTGTTCTGTGTACTATACACTGAACTGTAAGTCTAATTTTTATATTCCAATTGATTTATAATTATGTGGTAAAAATGAGAAAGTAAGCCATTCTTCAGTAACAAATCAGGCTCCTTAAAAAGGATACAGTAGTTTGGAAAGGATGAGAGCCACTGGAATAGGTGACAACTGTGGTCCCATCTGGCCTGAAAATCCATTGATTCTTATTGAAGTTAATTGGAAGTTGCAGGTTTGAGGATTGGCTCAATGAAACAGGATGAACTGGCACCACTGAAACTGTGGGGTGGATGTTTTAACGTGATCTGTATCAGCTTTTTCTGCATGTGGTGACAGACAATTATGTATGAACAGAAGTCATGGGGAAAGAGCACTCAGCCGTAACAGGGGCTGGCGGAGTGGATTAAAAATAAACAAATGAGATTACGAGTTCATTTAATTCATTTCTTGTATCCACACCAAGTATTGTGGCAAGCTTGAAGAAAGCAGGTTTTTCAAAAATAAATAGTTGTGATTGATTTCCCCCGAGGTGGAGGTAACTGAGTTATCACTGATAGATTGCCATGAGTTTATGTAGAAAAGTATATCCACGTGTACAGTTGCCTCTCATATTTGTCATGAAAAGAGGACTATCCAAGGAACTAAATTTATTCACCCACTCTTATGACGATGATGATGATAACAGAGGGGGGGAAACCCTGGCATTTAACTTACCCATGAAGGAAAGTGACTCCAGGGGGTGAGGAGAAATTTTGTTGCAAGGCTGATGTTCAGTATATAGGATTAATATTCTACAGACATATATATGATTTATAATACCACCCACACAGTAGCTATATCTAATGGCTAGATATGATAAAGCTTTTTGCATTGGACAATTTATTTGAGGAAGCTAGAAAAAGGGCTAAGGAAATCTTTCCAAGTAGGACCCATGTGTTTTATAAAATTGAAAAGTAGTGGCGAGGGCAGTAAATACATCTTTGTTCCAGTGACTTCATAAACCACAACCGCTTTCCTCTTGTGCTTTATAATAATGACAGAACCTTTGCATATACTTGTAGCCCCAGTGTATTTTTATGGTTCTTTTCTCATGCTGTGATTCTTCAAAACTTCTGGTGTTATTGACAATAAATATGTGTGGTTTATATTATTTTTTTTTATTTTGCAAACTAGATCTTTCTGTTTATGTATTTTTTCATCCCCCCACCACCGACGGTGGGTAATTGAAGTCACCTTGATAGATGAAAACTGTATTTTCTTAAAGTTTTTTATGACTTTGTTTAAAAAGTTGTTGGACAATGTTATATTAAGCATTTTAGTGAACATCCAGTTGAATTATTTTAAACCTAGTCTTACACATTGTTGAACATATTTATTGTACTTGAAGTATAATTGTCTAAAACTGCTCTTTAACAATTTTCAAACTTCTTTATAATGCTGTGGATTATAAAAGTAAATTTATGATGTGTTTTATTTGAGGTTTGGAAATAAATCCATAAACCAGATTTACTTTAAAAAAATTATGATTTATGTCTAGCTTTTCTCCAATAGTCTTCTGGTAGCACGGTATTACTTTTCAGAAGGCATTGTATACTTAATTATCTGCTTTTTTCCCCATTGGAATATCATAAATGAAAGACAAGTGACATTTTTGTTTGTGAGAACAATAGGTTGCAGAAATGGAACACTATACAACCGTATGGGCCATGTGTCAAAAATTAGGGAGTTGATCCATGGTCCACTGAAGCTAATGGGAATCTCTCTATTGACATCAGTAGGTGTATGGGATTGGGCTCTATAACTCAAAACCTGCTGAGATGCTGCAGTCATGCTGCAGGCTGCTTAATCTCTGCCAATCCGGTCTAGGTAATTATGAGCCCATCATTAGCTGCTCTGTTAGGGTTAATCACACTGCACCCTTAGCTCGAAATAAGCCACACAATTTGACCTACGTAAATTGCATATCTTATTTTGAGTTAATATCAAAATAGCTTATTTCATAATTTGGTGCTGTCTACACAGTTGCAAATTTCGAAATAACTTGCTGTTCCAAAACGTCCCTTAACCCTTGTGGAACGAGGTTTACAGGGACGTCGGAATAGCAAGCCCTTTATATTTCGAAATAATGGGTTTATTTCAAAGACGTGGAATAGCTATTTTGGGATACCAGAAGTATCCCAAAACAGTGCTGCAGGGTAGACGTACCCTTATAGTTGAAGCATCGTTTTTCTGCAGGCCTCACTCCATAAGGGTAAGGTACCCCAAATCCCTCCCCAGTAGCGGTTCTGGAAAGGATCCCATCTTGGATGCCACTAAGGAACTGAAGGATCTGTCACCTTTTGAAAATGCTACTTCAGATTTGTCTGCATCTCCCTTGGCTTCCTTGGCGTTGACACTTGTATGTTAAATAATTACAATAAACAAGAAATGTGATCCAGTAACCAAAGGTGCAGTAACTTTTAGTTCACTGTAGAAGCACTCACACAGGATGTTACTGCATAGCATAGCAATTCTGTTAATTTGTTTTGAAACTGTTGGCAGCATGTCTTAGAACTAGAGACAACCTGAACCTTTTCTTATTGCTACTGAAACCAGTAGAACATGAAAGCTGCTTTCCTTTGGTTTTCTAAAGGCTTCAAGAAGTAGTCACTCCACAAAAAGAGACTGGATTATGAGCTAACATGAGCATCAGTCAGTAATATTATCACTTATCAAATGCTCTACTCAAGCAAATAACATAGGTTCTTTGTGTTTCCTTTCTAAGTGTTGATTTGATCTAGGAGGCTTCTGGAGTATGATCAATTATCAATAAAACATGTTCAACTGTATGGTAGCACTGATTAATTCACACTTTGGATACATAGTGAGATGTGAGGTGAAGCCAGGTGTCTATAAAGGGACTCACTAAGTGCATTAGCCAGTTGTCTGCTAATATGCATAGTATGTCGCAGTGGAACACTGCAGTGCTATCAAACATAGCAGCTACATCCTGACATCAATAGAATGCAGAAGCACAGCGGGTGGAGTTGAGGACCAGCAGTGAAGCTGTTTGATAAGTCCACTGAACGGCTTGGAAAGTCTCTTGGGAGTGGGAAGAGGATTGCTAGTTTGTGCCTTTGCTCTGAAGTGTCCACAGTTATCATGGTCATTGCACAGCAAAGACATATTTTAACTTTGTTATCATTATTAATATACTTATATTTCCATACATGTATGAACAAATCTTACTCATAACCTGAATTTGTTATCTTTAAAGGATCCAGCTTGGTTGGCCAGCCTTTTAGTTGTATCTTTATTTTGTTAAAAAATTCCCAAACGGGAGAAACTATATTAAAGAAACTATTTGATTCTGCTATAAAGCTATCAGAGGGGTAGCCATGTTAGTCTGAATCTGAAAAAGCCACGAGGAGTCCTGTGGCACCTTATAGACTAACAGATTTATTGGAGCATCAGCTTTCGTGGGCAAAGACCCACTTCGTCAGATGCATATAAAGCTGTCTGTCATTGTTTCCAATGAAAGGGCTTCCCATACTTGATTTCTTCAGCTCGCTAATATTGGGGTATCTGCCCTTTTCCAAAATACCTGTAATTATATTTTACTAGAAAAGAATAACTGTGTATTACTATTCATGTTTAGATTTATCTAGTGGCTATTTCCCATCTTTTGTTGTTTTACAATATTTCAGTCCCCACCAAAATATGGTTTATTTTTCAGTGCTTCTACACTCATCTTTCATTATCTAATCAGGTCAAAAATGTTTAATTAAAAAAAAAAAGTCAATTAGCAATCTCTTAAATGTTTTCAGTTTTATACTAGTCCATACTGAATTAAGACACTGTCAAGGGAGGGCATTTGGATGTATGATGTTCCTGTGGCTATGAAAAGCTTTTCAGATTCAAAAGCAGAATTTTTTTGGTTTGTTTATTTAATAGCTGCAGGTTCACACAAGAGCTCCTTGCTGAATTGTAACCAGCTCATCTTATCAATTATGGATAAGAATAAGGGCCAAATTCTGCCCTTGAATGTGTGTATGTAACTCTAGTGGGAACTGTATGTGTCATCTAAGGGCAGAATTAGAAGTGTGTGGGGATAGAAAAGAAGTGGAAGAGAAGACAGAATGGGACAGGTTGAAAAAAAAAATCCAGAAAGTAGAAGACATTCTAGAAAGTTGATGACAAGACCGGGAGCATCAGAAGGTCGGAGTGAGGAGAAAAATGACATGACGAATGTACAGTAAAACTATTAGCAAACATACAGGAAAGGTATTAGAAGTATTGATAACATTTTATTAGTATATTTAGGGCTTGTCAGTAAGGTTTGTAAACCTTTATTGGGTTTATACTGCTGATTTATTCGTATGTGCCAAACACATTTAAATATAGTCTTCGTTTGGAATGAAATGAAATTAACAGCTATTAAAATACATTTGAGTCTGTACAGCAGTGCTAACTACCTACATAGCAATATGATTCACTGAACCATTAACATTTTGTTTTATAAGTAATTATTATTAGACCTGTTTTGCATTCACCCAGAAGTGGAAATTAACACTATACTTGAGAACGTTTCTTGACCAGCTTTTATCGTTTTAATATGCCTTTCCTGTAGGTCTCTATGAAGAGATCCGTCAGTTTCGTCAGGCCTGTGGAGATGCACATTTGAAAACAATCTTGGGAACAGGAGAGCTGGGATCACTTACCAATGTCTACAAAGCCAGCATGGTAGCTATGATGGCAGGTAAATATATGCATTTGGAAACATTCTGTAGATAATGCAGCTGCAAAAATCTGAATTTTAAATTAGGGACTTGACACTTGTATGTTAAATAATTACAAAATGTGATCCAGTAACCAAAGGTGCAGTAACTTTTAGTTCACTGTAGAAGCACTCACACAGGATGTTACTGCATAGCAATTTGGTACACAATGGCTTCCATGCCCTAGCTTCCTATGTAGACTAGCCTTAAATTGGGCAATGTTAAGAGACCCATCCCAACTCATATACACCAGTTAAACCCTGAGAGTGCTTCACTTCAGGGACTTCTGCTCTACTCTGCACTGATTAGGCCTCAATTGGAGTATTGTGTCCAGTTCTGGGCACCACATTTCAAGAAAGATGTGGAGAAATTGGAGAAGAGCAACAAAAATGATTAAAGGTCTAGAAAACATGAGCTATGAGGGAAGACTGGGAGAATTGGGCTTGTTTACTTTGGAAAAGAGAAGACTGAGAGGAGACATGATAGCAGTTTTCAAGTATTTAAAAGGGTGTCACAAAGAGGAGGGAGAAAAATTGTTCTCCTTGGCCTCTGATGATAGGACAAGAAGCAATGGGCTTAAATTACAGCAAGGGAGATTTAGCTTGGACATTAGGAAAAACTTCCTAACTATAAGGGTGATTAAACACTGGAATAAATTGCGTAGGGAGGTTGTGGAATCTCCATTATTGCAGATATTTAAGAGCAGGTTAGACATCTATCAGGGATGGTCTAGATGATGCTTGGTCCAACCGGGAGGGCAGGGGACTGGACTTGATGATCTCTCGAGGTCCCTTCCAGGTCAAGTATTCTATGATCCTATGATTCAATGGTGAATTTCATCTTAAATACACAGTTCTAAATTTGCACAGATATGGGTAAATAGTTCTAATCAAATGAGCTTTCATGAGCAGTCCCATTGATGTTGGAGTAATGTGGCCTGGTGAATAGCTCACAGGACCGGCATTTGAGAGACTCTGGTTCTATTTCTATCTTTTACACTGACCTTTGGCAACTCGCTTTGCGTCTTTGCCTCAGTTTCTCCATTTGGAGACACTAATGCAGACCTCCCTTGTAAAGTGCTTTGAGATCTAATAAGCGCTACTTAAGAAACTATAAAGGATATAGAATTATTATATGGGACTAATTAACGTAACTGGTCTTTGATACGAATAAGGATTGCACGGTGCAGCCCAAGGTAAACTAAAATAGTTCTCCCATATATACCTTTTGGAAAATTAATAATGTTTACACATTATATTTTTCATCCATATTACAACTGGTCCAAATGTTTTGAATTCTGAAATGTCGATGAAAAGCTTTGTTGACATTCTAAATGTAAATGAAACTTACTATTTTACTGTAAGTGCTTCAGAGGAAGGAGCGTCTTTTACCATGGGTTTGTACTATGAGTAGAACGATGGGGCACAATCTCAACTGGGGCCGCTAGGAGCTGCTATAAGTGCAAATCAATAAAAATACAGGAAAAAAGTTTTACTAAACTTTTGCAAACTAGTCTATCCATTTTGTGACCAACTCAAATATAAACATAATTTTATACAAAACAAGTGACGTATCTTCTTATCTGCAATTTTAATAGTTCCTGGCAAAGATGATGGAATAGTTTGTATACTGGGAGTGCTGCAAGCCATTGGACCAAACGGTATACTCTTTCTATGAAGGAAAACACTTCAAGCCAGGAGATGCAGCAGCACCAGCCGTACTTCTAGTTCCATAATGAGCTCTGATAACAGAACTTATAGTGCACTGTAGCAGTGTGCATAGAGGATGTTACTGTGAGGCAAGCTGGTGTGCTGTGTACTCACACCTTGTAAGAATGTATAATAGAAATCTGTAGAGGAAAAACTCAGGACTAGAATACTGTCAGATCAATGAAAACTGAAAACATATACAGGAAATACTAGATTTTATTCATATGATAATTCTTTTAGAGATGTACACTGAGAGTAAAGAATGTCTTTGATTTGTTTTATAAGTAAAACTATGATATTGTAACTGTTTATAGGAATTACAGATAAGATTCACTAGTATTCGTGGGCAAATAGCTTCAAAATGACAAGGCCCTCTATTTTCAGGGAGCAAATTATGTCTGCTAGTGCATCCCATCCTCACTGAATCTGAATAGGGATGCACACATTGCGGGGGAAAGGAATCTTTGTCCAAGCAATTCCAAAATGCATTCAGATAAATATCCAACTTGGATTCTGTCACTTTACTATTTTAAATACATTGAAAAAAGCCTAGAAAGACTGATCTGGGCAACTCCCATTTCCACCTTCACGTCTACCTTCATGTAGAAAATGACAGTTCCATAAAACAGTTAGCTTCCCAAATCACATATGTTGATACTGCACATGCAAAATCTTCAGCTTGTAGGAATAGCACATACCAACTAGGTATTTTAGGGGTAAAATGGTTAGTTAGGTTATAATTGGGACATCGGGGAAGCAGCAATGTTCTCTATCTGCAGCTAAGAGGCACTCCAAAGTTGTAAAATCTTTCCTGCTTGTTGAAAACATCAAAGAAAATTACTTTTAATCTGTTCCTTAGGACTCAGATAAAAGCTGCAAAGTAAGTGGGAAACAAATACCTCAGCATAAACAGGAAGTGATTTTTTTGAAGTGCTTTAGGGCTTCCTCATACTGTTTGTTTGGTTTGCATTCGTATAGCTGTGACAAGAGTAGGTGTACGGCAACAGTTCAAGCATTGTTTTGTACAGTGAAATGTATCTGCAGTAGCCCGGTGCAAATTTATTTAGCCTAAACAAGCTTTTAAGGACATAAGGTGGTCTCATAATTAAGACTCAGAACTAGGCATTAGCTGACTGGGGTTCTATTCTTTAAACCCCTTCTGCAAACCCACTTCTTTCACAGCACTGATAAGAAGAGACTTTAATAATTGAATTAAATGGAGGGAACAAGTTTAAATTAGAATCATAGACATTATTCCCACTTCTGGAGTGTCCTGTCTTGTTTATGCCCATGTTTACTATGGTAAGTTCTTTGGGACAGAAAATATCTATAATTGTATGTGGGAGAAATCACCAAAGACATTATTGACATTGAAAAAAATACTACTTTAATAAATAATAATAATTAATAATGTTCTAACTTTGAAACTTCTTTCCTCTGTGACCTTGAACAAGTCACTTAATCCCCACTCTCCCTCAGTTTTTCCCTATGTAATGTAGAGATGATACTTTTCTACCTGGAGGATGTTGAAAGGCTCAATTGATTAGTAATTTTGAAATGTTCATATAAATACAGTGATACAGACTATGCCTGTAAATATGGTTTTTAATCTAGACATCAAAATCATCCTGACAGGTGGTGATCTTGTAACAATTACACTATAATTTAAGTTGATCTGATGATCGTTTTGACCTGTTTTGTAATACAGAATAGCTGAAAACCAGAAAGTTGTTTTGGATTATTTTATACATTATCAGATTTGTTTTTACTGGTGTAGTTTTCTTGCAGTACAGCAGATGGCTCTATTGTTAATGATTTTTCTTGCATCGTGATTCATTTTGTAAGTAGTTATCCTAGCGTCTTTATTTTGGTCTCTTGCTTTCTGTTTGAGGGTGCGTGTGGGAATCTGAACTGATTGGAGAGATGTATCCAAGTGGTCTGGGCCAAATTTGGAAACATTGGGAGCCTAATTTTCAGAGGGAGTTTTGAGTTCTCCATCTACCTAAAGCAGTGTAAGCTGCAGGTGTTCAGCACTTCTAAAAAATAAGTTGCTGCTGCCCAGATCTTCTCTGGTATTTAGATCTCTCTTTCCCATTTAAATCAATAGGAGTTAGGCATCTAAATGCCTAGAAGAATCTGAGCCTGTGCACCTAAAGTTACGTTCATAAATCTCTATTGTCAGGCATCTAACTTCTTTGCAACTAATGTCGTGATTTTTGTTTAAAAAGGTGTGCCTAAATGTCAGCTCCTAAATCTCGATTTCGGATCCTCAACATGTATGTGACCTGATTTGAAGATGTGCTAAGATTCAAGCAGACCCATTGAGCTAGGTAGTTCCTCCAAGGATGAATTGACACTACATCTTGGATCATGCTAGAAAGTATCATATTGCTTGCACACACACAAAAATTGTCATTAAATGATCCTGAGAAAAGTGAGCTTGACAACATACTTTTTGCTATTATGATTGTAGCTCAGTTTCCATGCTTATGACAGATGAGCTTTTTTTTAAAGTAAACATTTGTACTGTTGTTGTGATCTGATTATTTTGCTATTAAATATCCATTATTGCCTGAAGCTGATAGTATCGCATCCAGCCCAAAGTGTAAATGTGGGCTCAGATTTTCAAAATTAAGAACGTAGTTAGACTCCTAAATCCATATTTAGGCTGGCTAAGAAGTACTCTGATTTGCAAAACCACTGCAGGACCTAGCTGCTCCTATTGATTACAATGCACTTAATTCTTGCTCTCACAATAAGTTTTTCACCACAGAATAAGCCGATAATTTTAAAAGCAATACAGCTATGGGCTTTGATTTTTTGCAAAACCTCACCCTTATTAAATGACTCATGGAAACTGAGCTACAGTTCATAGCTTGGGGGGAGGATCCCAAGGCTAAAATCAAAAGAGAGGCCTTTCTGTGATTTAACTATTAGTATCAGTAACAGTACAGGTTGAACCTCTCTGGTTCAGGACTCTCTGGTCCGGCAACATCCACGATCCGGCTGGACCAGAAAGCCCTAGGAAGCTGGTGGCAGGGAGCAGAAATGGAAGCTCAACAGCTGGGACTGGCCATGAAGGTGGGTCGCTGGTAGTGGCGGAACCCTGGTGGCGGCAAAGCAAGTTCTGTAGATGGACCTTGAGAGAGCATGGAATCTGTCAGCAGAACAGCTGGAATTGACCTTCTCTGGTCTTCCTTTGGGACCTGTCAGGTCCCGAGGGTGCTGGACCAGGGAGGTCCAACCCGTAGTAGAAGTATTTGAATAGTGCCTAGCAGCTCCAGTTGTGGACCAAGATGCAGTGTATTTGGCACTTCATGAACACTGAACAAAAAGATGATCCTTGCCCCAAAGTGGTTACAGTCTAAGTAACTCAGTTGCCAAGGCATGTAAGGGGTTTTCTGGGATGAGTTGGTGAGCTCTTAGCCAGAAGTTTCTGTAGAATAAGCTTTATTTTAAAATATATTTCTCAACCTTGTCTAGTAAAGTAACCCTTGTGAACATAAGCTGGTTTGATGCTGCCATCTTGAATTTGTAGACAAATAGTCTAAAATCTGGGACCTAGCAAACATCTTCAGCAGTCAGATTGTGCACTGACAGCATCTGCCAGGGCTGGAGGGGGACAATTCCTTCAGACCTTGGCAACAGAGCTGTTCTCTTGCCCATACAGCCTTATGGCTACAGAAGCCTTTAAACTTGTAATATGCAAGTGCAATGTTGCAGACACTCCAGGTGCTGCAACATTGCACTTGCATATTACACCTGGTTCTGCTACAGGAGGGCCATCCATAGCCATTGGGGAATGGGTGGAAATTGCCTCCTTCCAGTTCTGTGGGGTGTTAACTGTGCAATTTCACTCCTGAAAAATGCTATGTCTAACATAGAGGGGTGATCAAAGACCCTAATCTATGGCTGCAACCCTTGTGTGCATGTTGCACACTGGCAGCAAGTACAAGAAGTCTTCTGGCTAACCTCTTGGTTGATTTGTCAACAGATTATTTTGTTTAAGCATTTCTGTACATATACTGCCTGATTTTCAGAGGTGTTGAACACTTGCTCATGGCTCTTTGACTTTAGTAGGAGCTGTGGGTGCCTCACCTCTGAAAACCAGGAAATAATGGGTGATGCTTGCCAGTGATATCTAAACATAATGGGAAAAACAACTGGCTACTGCAGTGCAAATGTTAATTCATTGAGTCTTGCAAATTTAAAGAGCCCTTTATGCACTACAGCAATTCCAAATTAATCCAAAAATTGCATCAGAAGTACTTTCCTGGGTCTCTGCTGACCTGGATTTAAAATAAACTGATACCTCCCCCTCCTTCCCCCAACCATGGTAATATAAACTCTTTGTCCCTCAACAACAGGAATCTTTAGCCTTGCCTTGCTGTGGAACAAGCCATGTTTGTACTTTGATAAATATATATTTGGGAGAGGGGGGAGGGAGAGAATTCCTGAGACAGAAGGCCCTACTGCTTCTCTGTGCTCTCAGTTTTATAATGAAGGATGGTCAACATGCCAGTTGATTTTAATTGCAGTGGTGAGGTACCCTTATGTTGTTTCACAGGGTCCTATGTTGCTTCACATCCCAGTTCCCTTTCCTTTAATGGCAGAAGACAAAAGTCCATCTTCAGCCTTCTTTAGACTTTGATGGGTAATATGTCATTTTTATTTAGCAAGCACTCTTCACCTGATCAGATACCCAGTCAGCCTAATGGTTTTAGAATTCGGCCTGCTGATGGTTGGGGAGCGAGTGCTTGGCGCTCATCTGCCCAGCAAACTCAAAAAGGAAGTTAGTGGATCAGCCCACATGACTATTGCATGCAGTCATATTGTTGGATTATATTAATATTTAGAGAACATGAGGCAGTTGTCAACACTAGTCACAGATCGTGTCAACAGATTTTTTTGCAAAGAGGTGCTCCTTCATATTCCATTTCTTAAAATCCCCATGACATTGCCCCCAACCCGCCCACATTCAAATGTTCAGCATTGCATAGTGCATGGTAGCCACATTATTCAAACATTTCATTGTCCTCTGCAACATAAGGCGTTGACAGCAGCCAGAAGCAGGATACTTGACATGTACCATTGATCTGATCTGGCAAAACATGTGCCTAGATGAAGGCTGTGATTTTTAAAGGGGAAAAATATGTGCTTATATCCCATTGAAATTCAATGGGAGTTGGACACCTGCCTCCTTTAAGTTCTTTTGGAAAGCCCAGATGAAGTCTTCAAAATTTGACTGACAGCATTACTACTTCTGGAATATTTAAGATTATTCATCTCTCTTTATGTAAGCCCAGATGAAGTCTTCAAAATTTGACTGACAGCATTACTTCTTCTGGAATATTTAAGATTATTCATCTCTCTGTATGTAACTCTGTGCTAAACAGCTATAAAGATCTTGGCATCCCTCTAAGGATAATCAGTTAGCTGACAGGTGTAATTCTTTCAATGTTAGAGGGGAAAATAGTGGCACCTGGAAGTGAGTGCATGCAAGTGGCTAAGGAAGTACATTATTTTCAAGAAAGCAGACTATATTTCAATATGAATTAGGATCCTCTCCTCACGAGCTGTTTTATCTGCTGCCCTGTTGGTTTTTGAGCTCTTTGAAGTCTTAGGTTAGATCTGTGGAGCTGGTTAATCAGGGTTAGACACTGTCAGGGTGCAGCACTTTATTTACCTGAGCCTCTGCAGGTCCGGATTCTTGAAGCTCCCTTTGACTGCAGATCACTGTTCCTGGCCATTGGGAGCTGTGGGAAGCGGTGCAGATGGTACAAACATCACTTCCTGCAGCTCCCTTTGGCAGAGAATGGTGATCTGTGGCTAACAGGAGCTTCAAGCAGCCATACCTGTGGAGATAATATGGCTACAGACAAAGGTTTTAGGTCTCACAATTTGGCTACAGGAAAAGAACTGCTAATCATATCATATGAATATTGGTAGCATGGACAGAAAGGAGCCAGCTAACTGGCATTTTAAGCCATGTGCTCCTGTTCTATGAAGGTCAGTAAACATACTAGTAGCTGTCTTGGTGCTCAGAATATATTCCTGCTGTGATATGTGGGGCTATCCTGCCCCAAAGGAAAAAAAAATCTTCAAAATATATGTTTTATGAAAAATGAACAAAGGAAGGAAGAGTGCTGTCTGCAGTATAGGAAACAAGCCTGCTGAAGGAATAATATATGTAGCACTTAGGATAACTCTGTACTTCAAAACACTGTGCATACATGAGCAGAGTATCCTTCATCTCATCCTTGTGAAGTAGAAGAGGCTTCTCTTTGTTTTACATAAGGAGGACCCAAATGACACAAGAAGACAGGAGCTGGGGTGAGAACTCAGGAGTTCCTGATTTTTTTTAAATCCTGTGCTTACTCCAGAAGTTGTGGTGTCACTCAGGGTTCAAAGCATATTGTATTGAAGGAGAGTATGATTTGTAACTAAAGCTGCAGCTATCATCAGTTAGAAACTGAGCTCTTAAAAGCAAGAGGCAAACAGGTGTTGTGCAGAGGATGTAGTGATATTGAGCCCTATTCTTACTTTTTATTATGCAGTTGCAAGATTATTGAGTTCACTAATTTACTTCTGCTTTACACCATAAGTCCTCAAGGAGTGGTGTATAATTGCTCCAGGAGCACACAGGTCAAGACTGTTAGCCTGAGGCACAATCTGGTACCTAGTTCCCTTCATCCTTCCAGAGGAAAGTAATCTGTACATGTCCCATAGCAGGCATGAATTGCTTTCTCTCCATCCTGGCTTTGTTGCATGGACTGGCATTTTGGGGGCAGGGGAGAAATGGAATTAAAGTCTAACACAATGTCTGCTTCTTCTGATTTGTTATTGTAGAAGAGGTTTTAGTATTCTTTCGGTGGCTGATCCATCACTCATACTGTGACACATGAAGTTGATATTCCAAGCAAGGGAGCAAATAGACACTTTAGATCCTCTTGCTTCCTTGCATTGGTGTGTACAAAAGCTCACAATCTGGTCCTCCATGAGAGGAGAATCAGGCCCCTCATCAACAGAAAGAATCCACAACTATTGTCGTATAGCTCTCCTCTCCATTCTGTTGTCTTGCTTCCTGCATGGTCTGCATTTGTTCTGCACATTCAGCTCTTCCAAAGACATCACTGGAAGGTCAGTGTAAAGAATGAGTACAGCACATCCATGGAGATCTGCTTGATGGAACTGTGTATCACAGCGCAGGACAAAAGAAGAGGATTTTGCATGAAAATTTGAATGTTTTTGGATGACAAGGTAGAGCAGGAAATGTTTGTGCAGAAATAGGACTGACTCTCGCTCGCTCGCTCGCTCGCTCTCTCTCAAAAGGGCTGGTATAGCAATAAAAGGGATTTCAATTATTCTGATTCTGAGTGAAAAAGCAGTAATAGAAAAATGAAGGAAGCTGCGTGTTCAATAAGGCAGTGCAGGACTGCTCCCTGAACTGGTGTAATTGCCAACAAGCTTAGAGTTATTCTACAACTAATCATTGAAAATAACGTAGGCATGATAGATAAGGCTGAAGCTGAAAAGCTCTAAAGATCCAATCACATCATCCTCAGATTTGAATTGCTGATGGCGGTCCATAGAAAGGATGGTAACAAAAAATATTGGTCATGGGTAAAGCAGACCTTGAAGGAATGCAAAATGAGATTTTAAAAATCTGTCTGGAATTCAATAATGTATGTATGGGGAATCAAAAATGAAGGAATGGAAAATAGTTATGAAACAGTAGGGGATCTTATAAAAATTCTTCCCCGTAAAGTCAAAAGAGGAACAGAAGACAGTGTAGTTAAGTAGAAAACTCAGGTAATACCAGAAATAAGCAGAGGCATTGAAAAATACAAAGCGTCTGCAAGGGAGAGTCAGAGAGTTATAGAAATAAAGTGAGAATATTAGAATTTTATTAGTTTACACTTCATTAAGCTGCAAACTCAAATACTAATACAGCATCACATTTTTATTGCCTATTTTCAGGTTTTCTACTTACCAGTAAGTATACTAGCTGCCTTCTTTAGCAGTATTGGAGGGGAGATCAGGGTGCTTGCTAGGACACACTCTACTTCTCAAATGTTGACTCTTAAGGTTTGTCTACACTATGGAAAAGATTGACCCTCCAGAGGTTGATCTTCCAGCATTCGATTTAGAGGCTCTAGTGTAGACCCCCAAATCGAACGCTAAGGGCACTCTGCTCCCATCGGCTTCCTGCAGTATAGACGCTTAAGGAAGTCGAATGCAGCTGGATGGCATACCTTAAGCCGACCTGCCTGGTCTAGTGTAGACCAGGCCTTACTGACTTACAGTGTTTGTGTATGTACAATATGTGACGTCTTCCTTAGTGAGGTAATTAGAAAATAAAATGAAATTGAAAGAGATTGTAAATAGCAGTAAGTCTTGCACATACGAATACATTGGACTAAATTCTTAGCTTCCCTAAATCAAAGCAGCTATGCCAACTTAAACCAGATAAACTAGCTCATTGTTTATTCATTATTACTCTTTTTGATTTCATAGCCTCCATGATATGCTAGGTGCTTTTGGCCTTTCAAGCAGACTGTGCTTTCCCCAAGGAGCTCTCACGGGAGAGATGGATAGACCAACAGGCAAGTGTCAGGAAAGGAGAACTAAAGCAATAGACTGGGGACTAGGACTCCTGATTGCCAGCCTGCCATTGACCTTAGACAAGTCACTTAACCTCCTTACATTTCTGTTTAACTATCTGTAATATGGATGTAATACCTTTCACCACACCTTTTATCAGATTAATCAATGAATGTTTATAAAAGCTGTGGAATGTTTTGGATGAAAGGCACCAAATCAGTAGGGAGGGGGAGTGAATTTTCCTTCTGACAAAGTATTACTCCGCTTAAAGGCACACGGTTGTTGGGCACGTTGTCTGAGTGAGGACTGAGCCAAATGCTCTTCAAAGAAGGATCTGTCTGAATGTGCAGCAAGGAGCGACCTGAAGTTTTTGGCTGGAGGTAGCTTGGTCTGACGATCTAGCGAAGTCTGGGATAGAAAGAGTGGAGGCAGCAGCGGGAAGAAGGGCACTGTTGCAGGTTGCAGTGGAGATAGAGCTAGGCAAGTGGTGTAGTGGTGGGTCTGGAGCAGGAAAGGACACCTTGCTTTAGCAGCTAAAGCTCCCACACCATATGCTACATAATGGAAATCCAACTAAAATATACCGCTGGTCATCCATTTATGCAGTGGGAAAGATTCAGCAATTTGCATGGTAAAGGAGCTCCATGCAAACAGGAATGCAGCATAGTAGCTGAAGATACCTAGCAGTGGTACCACTTTTCTTCCCTATGGTCATACCCCCAGTGTTCCCTCTGCCTTTGAGCAGCATGGAGTCAGTCAGAGCAGAGTGTCCTGCATGCAAGATGGAGGAGTAGCAGTTTCCTGGCAGCAAAGGATACTCCAGGGCTTGGTGCGACTCTACGCTGTTGAAGTGATACTATCTAGAGCAGTGGTGGGCAACCTGTGGCCCGAGGGCTGCGTTTGGCCCACGAGACATTTTGTTTACTGCTGCCCAGGTGCAGGTTGCCAGATTCTGCTGGCTTCCATCTGCATAATTTTTTCCCCTGGTGGTATTACTAAAGTGACACACACATAAAGCAAGGGCATGTGCTGATTGCATACAACATTGATTGTAAGAGCCATGTGCTCCCTCTGCATCCAATCAAAGCAGGTTCAGTTGGCCTACCCCATGAATTCTAGGTACACAAGCGCAGTTAGCAAACTACCTTATTCCGGGAAACCATCTTGGTTACAACAGTCTTGTGGCCCAGTCAAATGGAGGGCCACTCCTGTGTCCTGCTCGCTAGCCTAGTTTCCCATCCCTGGTCTAGAGGTACAGATGAATGGCCAGAACTCAGTGAGGCAATAGGAGTGTTTCCTGTAAGTTCATTAGGCTTGGACCTGACTCAAGGGGAGATCTTTTCTAAGCCTGTAGTAGTATGGTGCTAAAGCATGAGCAGTCAGTAAGATCACTCCATTTATATCCTGCCTACCATTCTCTAATTTATTAAATAGGACTTAGAAACTTGTCTTTGTGGTAATGAAACCACCACAGCTATAGAGTGAAACTGCACTTTGTTTTATAATAGCCAAAGGGTTGACAGCTCTTGTACTCTTACATCAGGGTAAATGACCCTCCCACTGGCTCATTAGCAATGTTTGAGCCCAGGGCCTTTAGCCCAGATCTCTCCCATTTAAGAAGAAAAGAGCAAGTGGCTCACTGGAACAGGATGAATAAGCTACATTGAACAGTGGGTTACATGGAGTAGCATTGTGCTAAGGTTTATTGCTACTGTTGTGAAGGGTCAACATTCTATTCCCATTATAGTGCTAATACTTGCATAGCATTTTTCATTTGATTATCTTATAGCTCTTTGCAGCAAACATTAAGTAAACGGCATGCTTTCAATTTATAACCACAACACACAGAGGTGAGAATGCACCCCTATTGTGTTAATTGTCCTTATGAATGAATGCTTGCTTCCCTATTAAATAATTTGTTAGCTTGTGCACAAACACTTGAAGTTTTATACTGCATCAAACTCAGAAATCACTGCAAAGTACATATTTCTAGTCAAACATGACCAAAATAATATGGTTTCACAGCATAAAAGGTAACATCTATGAAGACTCAGTATTGAAAGTAAAGGATTGAGGTACTTTTAAAACATGTAGATGTTATAAAATTCAGTAGATGTTTAGGGTATAGTATTTTTCTATGTTATTTCAGAGTGTCTTTTATTTTTTGAGCACCAGTTAAATTTAACAAAACAAGTGATAAATAGAAATAAATATTTAACTTGCTATATCTAGAAATTATAGAAATACAAAATTGACTTATGAAATATTAAAGTAATTTTAAGAGATTGCTAGGAGGAATAATAGCTGGAAAACTCACCACCATTAAAAGAAATGTAATATAGTTGTGGAAATAAGAGGCATGACTTTAGGGTTGGTGGGTTTTTCTTCTTTAAATGAGCTCAGCTTAGAGATCATGCTTATTTGATTTTAGATTATTTTGAAGGCCTGTGTCTAAAATAGCAGAATGTGAAACTGACTTAAGAAAAACATGTTGAATGAGAAAATTGATTAGGAATTTGTTGTTTAGAATATCTTTGTTGGAAAAGCATAAAACATTGTGTGCATTCATTCAAATAAAACTGGTTTGTCTTAAATAGCAGAAGAAACCACAGTGATTCACAAAACGTACAAATACAAAACAGGAGGTATACAAAAGGATAAACAAATGGCAGAGTAAGAGAGGGAAAGAAAGGACAGAAAGCTACTGCAAGTGAAAGCATTCCAGCAGAGAGAAATAAGTTAGTCATAAGGAGCTTTTGGTTAATCAATAAAGGTTTGATCTAAAAACGGCTGAAGTCAATAGAGTGACTCCCATTGACTTACATGGATCCTTTCATCAGATGCAAAGGATATGCTCACATTGCAATTGAACAGCCACAGCTGGCACATTAGCTGAGTAGGACTTGCGGGGCTCTGCTTGAGGGGCTGGGCTCTGGCACCCTCGTGGCATCCTGGAGCAGAGGCTCCAGCCCAAGCCCAGATATCTGTTACATTTAAATTAGGCTGGAGCCCAAGCCGCACAAGCCCAAGTCAGCTGACATGGGCCAGACATGAGTGTTTAATTGCAGTGTAGGCAAACCCTGAGAGAGTTGAAATGCACAGGTCCATTGTGAGCCAAGTCTAGAAATATGCGCTGGATGCCCTAACCAGCCAGGGCCCTGATCCTGTACATGCTGCATTTTACCCATGGGAGCAGTTCCATTGAACTCAGTGCGGTATTCAAATGCATAATGTATGAAAGCAGATGGGTACTGGGTTTCTCACCAGGATATTATATTTGGACCTAGCAAAGGAGGGGAGAGACACAGAGGAGATGATAGAAACACTGCTCTCTTCAGTGGTAGCCTCTTGTTTCTGCTGCAAAACTGACATTTACTCATGCAATGGTCAGGGGAGAGTGCTCAAACATTTAAAGAGACAGGTCCTTGCAAAGGACACTACCCTTGATTCCCACTGGACCTCTCACTAGAAGGTTTCCTTTTCTGTGTGTGGCCAGTGCCTGATTGTTGTTGTTAAAATTAAAGGTTACTAACATGCTTTGCAAACAGTTTTATGAGCTTGCTAAGCATTGAAGAAACTGCTGAAGTTAGGAAAATGGAAAAAAGAAATGGCTGAGAGATACACCAAACAGGAGAGTCGTAAGTTCTTTGAATGCTTGCCCACGTGCCAGGTGTGTGCGTGCCACATGCACAGTTGCCACAGATTTTTTCCCCATGGTGGTATTCAAAGGATCAGTTCTCGCGCCCCCTGAGGCGATGTGTATATGGGCTGGTATAAGGAGCGCTGCCAGCTCTGCACCCTGTCATGATGGTTGCTTGGAACAATCTCTCTTCCCCATGCAAGGCTTCTTTCCCAGTGGTTTAGACTTTGTAGTTTTTGTAGCAGTAATAAAAAGGAGGAGAGAGCTGCTGCTGTCATCCCAAATAATCGTGTCCTGGAGAACTGCCTGTATCCACGTTTGCTATGAGCAGGCAAATGTTCCACCTCCAGCCATCATGACCACTCATTCCATGAGAGCTCAGGCTTTGCCAGCAGCCTTCCTCATGCAGGCACCAAGGTAGAACAAATGCAAAGCTGCGATGTGGTCATCATCTCATACTCTAGTGTTCCAATATGCCATCAGCCAACAGTCCCGTGACAATGCCGGGGGTGTCAGAAAAGCCATGTTGCAGCTGGCACGTCCATGAACTCTGAGCGCATGTCTGGGGGTGCTGCTTGTGACTCACCTAGCATTGAGTGAATGTGAGCAATCATGCGAAGAAGAAAAAGCGGTAACTTACTAGGGTGGTTTAAATGGTTAACCAGTTCAACAATTAACTGGTTAACCTTTTTAACCCGGGACGACCACCCAGCTCCGCCATGTCCGTAGGGTCTCACCACGGTCATGATGTCCCTTTGCTGGTCCTGCTGCAGCCGAGTGGTTCCTCTGCCCAGCCTGCCAGCCCCTTCGTAGCCCCAGCTGGGCTGGCCCAGTGCAGTTGGCCACCGCCAGAGTTAACAGGCAAGGGCCAGTTAACCAGTAAGCATACCACTAAGCTTCATGCTTACCAGTATGCTTGCCGGTTACCTGTTTAGCACCCCTACTACTGTACTTACCTTTTGTAACTGTTTTTCTTCGAGACGTGTTCTTCATGTGCATTCCCCAGACCCACCTTCCTGCCTCTTTGGCGGAAATACCAGTGAGAAGGAGCTGAGGGTGCAGAGCCAGCAGCACCCCTTATAGGCACAAAATATTAGTGTCAGTATTTTGTAACCATTAGTTATTGGGAGGACATTGGAGAGCTGAGGCTAATGTCTAATTCCCAGAGTTATGGAACATGAATGCAAGGAGGGATTGAGATCATTTGACTAGGTTTGACGTGATGCAAAGGGGAGCTGAGAATGCAGCTATTTCAAGCTGGAAAAAAGGTAACTAGCAGGGCACTAGCGGTGTTAGTGATGTGTTTTTCATTCTTTACTGTGTAAGGCTGTGACTTGGATATGGCGTATAGGTTTTCTGGGTTCTCATTTGCTAAATTGGGTTGGACAACATAAAAAGAGCAGAGTAGTCAGTGAAGAGTAGAAAGATTTAGATCAGCGGGATCACACAAAGCTTGTAGATGCCTTCTACAGAGCATTAGCTGCTACCGCACTGATTTTATGTTAACTTTCTAGTGAATAATTTAGAAAGACCTGTTTATTTTTTAATAAAAAGGAAAGATATAAATTGTCTGAGTTCTCATAATGTTACTTACAGCTGCCATTGAACAGCTGTTGGGACTTCTTAGTGGTATTTTAGACCAAAATAAGTTATAGAAATAAACCTTCCTTCTACTGCCATTCTTTCCAGGCTACTTCTCAGCCAAAATGTATAGGAAATGTCTTTAAAACATCCCATCTTATAAATATTTACCTTTTGTGTGCCACTTTTTTCAGTATGGGTTGGACCTCCCTGGTTTGGCATTGGCATCTGACCGCTCCCAGATGAAGGATTTTGCTGGACCAGGGGAGGTCATTTCTGGCTCCCCTGCCACAGGTGCCCCAAGTCTTGGCCCACCTGCCTGGCCCCACTGGGTAGCCCCATCCTGCCAGGTCTCAGGGCTCCCAGCTGCTAGCCCTCCACCTGAACTCTCTGGTCCTGGAAGATCTGTGATCTGACCAGACCAGAGAATCCCAGTTTAGAGAGGCACAGCCTGTGCTTCCATTTTAGTGATGATGAACTATTTTAATAATAATGTAAACTGTTTTATTTATTTATTTATTTTTAGAACCAAATCCAATTCCTATTGAAATCAATGGAATTTTCCTGGGGATTTCATTGGTAGCCTAGGGGGCTGGCCTTTCTGTTATTGCAGCTGCATCTGAAAGTCACCTTTAAACAGTTATAAACATACACCAGGGGCAGCTCTTAGTATGTTGTCACCATCTTGCATGTTTTAACTCTGCATGGTGCAATTAAATACTACCTGCTGTCACTTGTTGTCATTTAATATAGGTATAGCTTGAATCTCTCTAGTTTGTCACCTCAGGACCTGACAGGGGCTGAACCAGAGAATTTGCCAAATCACAGCAGGTCAATATTGTAGCGAGTGGGTCTCTATTTTTATTTCACTGAGGCGAATAAACGGAACAATGCTTGTAGTGCTGCTTAGTAATGTATGACTGTACTGATACACCTTATATAAGCCTATGCTTAGGCAAGGCTTATCAGCTCTCTTCATAACAAAGTGTAAATGTTCTTTCACAATGTTACTGTATTAGCATAAGGAAATAAGAAGATAAGGCATAAAAATCATGCTTACGCTTAGCAGCATTACCAAAACTTACACTGCTTACTGGTCTCTTTAGGGGTAATTTAGAGCTAAATTACCACATAGAACATTGAGAGACAGGATTGGTGGCTGTAAATGAACTTTATGGGACCGCAGAAAATTTGGTCATGCCCATGATAAGCAGACATCCGGCTAACTAAAATCATGCTGGATCACAGATATTGTCGGACCAGAGAGGTTCAACCTGTGTTTTAGTTACACTAAATTTTAAAAAAAGCTGGTATAATGGGTACAAAGTATTAATATTTTGCAGTTGGAATCTTATTCCTAGTCCTTGTTAGCCATCTAGTTTAGATGGGGGAGATTCTGGGCACCCATAACTTCTGCTGACTTCAGTAGGTACTGCACGTGCTCAGCACTCTTGGAAATCAGACTGCTTAAATCTATATGTCAGTGCTTAACATCAGGCACTTAAGTTTGGCTAAAATTTTCAAAGTAGCTTCTTTAAGATGACCTAGCAACTCAGTGGTTGATGTAGGAGTGAAACCCAGGGATTCTGATCTGTAGTTCATGCTCTAAACAGGGAAGAAAATTAACTTAATTAAAAGCAGCTGCTTGTTCAAAAAATGGACCGATCATGTTTAAACTTCACTTTTATTCATTTTTGCATGAATATTCATATATTAGAAGCCATACATGAAGAAGCCATAAAACACAGTAATGGGTTTTATGGTCCTATTTTGACACTAGCTAATATAGATCACTAAAGACAATAATACATGTGAAATCTAATCAGTGAAAAATTGTTCTTAGACAGTGGCGCTGGAACGATTTTTAGGATGGGCTGAGCTGTACTGCCTCTTCCCCCCCTCCCCCCCCCTCCCCCCAATCTTATCACGTCCACACCTCTCACACCCCAGGCTGTTTAACCAGACCACTAATTATATAAGAGGAAGTGTTGTTTTAGAACCCAGAAGATGGTTTGTAGCCTGCCACCCTCTCAGGAATGAACACTCCTGACAGTGGATCCAGAGGATCAACCCTCCAGCATAGTTTTTAGCCATTTCCTGGATTATAGCCTACTTCTGACAGGAAATATGCATGAGTATTTGGAGGCTATTGTGGTTTTTTATTAAGCACTTTGGTTATATTCAGTGAGACGACACATATTACCAAACTGGGTATTGATGGAGCATACATGTGAAATACAAATACACTATTTGACTGTAGGTAAGGCCACGTATAGCTGACTTTGTAAAATGCATAGGGATCCAAATCACTCCCGTAGCAAAGTTAATTTATTGAGAATTTTACTCACTGAGGGAGCCAATCCTGCAAACCTTACTAATGGGAGTAGTGTCTACTCAGTCATAAGGAGGAGTTGCAGATTGGGCCCCAGTACAATCATGTCTGTGAACATGCAGGAAGATGGGGCACACATTCATTTAAAAACACTGACCCAAATGTTTTCCTCATCTCCATTGCCAGACCTTTAAGATTTATAAAGGATCTCCCTGCTATGTGCCATCTTCCCTTTTATGTCCCTCCCCTCACTTCCCCCAAGCTAAGGATCCTGTCACAAGGCCTAGAAGATCTCAACTTCAAATCAGGGATGCCTGTGGCCAGAGATACAGTGTTGGAAGCTGCAGTGGATGACAGCAAAGACCCAGGGAAAAGGCAGCCAAATTATTGGTGCCATAATGCTGCCTCCATACTCTCCTTCACTGAGCAGAAGTTGACTACAGGAGAGAGACTGACTCCCTTCTAAGTTTTCAGTCATGACATATAATCTTCACACATGGAAATCCTTTTCCTGCCACCCTTCTCGCCCACACCCTACGCCAAATCAGTCCTTTTTCTCTGAATTAGAGAGCAGGACACCATCTTAAAGAACATTTACCATAAAATATTGAAAAAAATATTCAAGATGACATTGAAATAGCATGATCTTGGTTGTGTTATGTATGGCTTTTTAAAGTTATGTTTAAAATTCATAGCACTTTCTAATCCTGAAGTAGACTAATTTTCTAGCTGCTTTATTCACTACAATGTATTTCTAAATCCATTTTAAACAGCTATTGCTTCAATTTGAGTAATTTTCTCACAAGTTAATAGACAATGCTCAAGCATACCTGACTTTTAATGTTAGCAAGTTTGGAACAAATCTATCATCAGCATTAAAAAGCTGAAAACTAAAACCAGTTACTCAAATCATATACTGCTGGGCTGCTAAACTATTTGTACATATCTATTACTTTCTTCCAAATCATAGTGTTACTTGTTGCAAAGCATGTGTTGCTATAGTTACAAATTTTAGTGCCTAAAACAGGTGTGTAATGGAGGTTGTGTTGGGCAGTGTTTTATGACACTAAATACTGATCTAAAACTTGGGCAGTCAGTCATAATGCAAGATTAAAGATCTTGTACAGTAGTTTCATTATCTAGGAGATTGTTTGAATTACCCTAATATGAGCTAGTGAGTGACAGTGCAATTCAGTTTAACTAGAGATAGCCTAAAGAGCTAGATTTTCAAACCCATGTGCATAATGTATGCTTTTTAATGGGAAATAATATGTACTAGAATATTCAGAATTGGACATCATGATATTTTCAAAGATGGTGAAAAATTTCACATATCACGTCTCTATTATTTATGCTGCTCAAAGCCAGAGCAGACAATGAATAGCAATCACACAATTATTTGATAAAGAAACATTGTATAAGCCAACTTCCTGTGCTTATCCAGCAACAGCGGGGGTGTTTTCAAGTCATTACAGTAGGCGTGTGTGTGCGGGTATTGGGATTTATGGATTCTCTTCCGGTTCTCTCCCTCTGTTTTACTATATGGCCTTACACAAGTCACTTTCCTCTTCTCGGCTTTTCCTGCAAAATGGGGATATGTAATGGGGTCGAGACTCACCGCTGCGGCACCTCCTGCAGATCACACTGGGAATTAGCTCTGTCTTCAGCAGGGCACCCCAATCTGGCTTGTGTCTCACTCATCATTTCTCCATGCTTGCACTCTGAACCCATGTTGTCCTAGGACCACAGTGTCCTCTGGCAGTGTCCACCACACTGGTCTCTCCTCCTCCCTTCTGGGGATATCAACAGTCCAGTGCCTCATACCTGACACTGTGGCCAACTGCAGCCTCCATCTAGCTCCTCACCTCAGGGGCAAGCCACAGTCCGTGAAAGCCAGTCCTCAGTGTGGTTAGGTGCAGTGCAAAGGGGAGGAGGGATACCCAGACCCACCCACTACTCTGGGTCCCAGCCCAGGGTCCCTCAGGCATCAGTCTTGTCCTACCTTCCTGCTTTCCCCCTCTTCTGCCTGGGCAACTTGCTCTATGACCCTTGCACCTTTCTGTCCCTTATAACAAGGCCTGCAGCCTGACAGCTATAAAAACTGGAGCCTCTCTTGCTCTGCTCCCCAAAGCCTGCCCAGCAATGCTATATCCCCAAGTGCTTCTCTGGAAACCAGTCCTGCACCCTCCCTGGTCAGGCCCTAACTGCCTTCTGCTTTGCTGAACAGCACTTCATATATAGGGCTGCTCCAGCAAGCTGCTTTCTCACTGGCTCCCTCCAGCCTGCTCTCATTGGCCAGGGCTCTGTGCACGCTCCATAAAGCCTGTTCCCTAAAGCCCCTTCTGTCCAGAGTGGGGATAACAGAATAAATCTTACCTATAGATAAAGTGCTCTGAAATTCTTAAATGAAATGCATTGTATACATTGTTTTACATTAGGAAAAATAAACCTCAGCTAGGAAAAACAAAATTGTCATTACATAGGAGCAGTGTTTCTTAAACTCTGTTCGATGGCGCACTGGTGTGCTGCGAGGCAGTCGGAGGTGTACCGCGGAGAACAACAGAATTCAAAATGGCCACCCTTAAAGGTGGCAGGCGACCTTTTTTTTCTTCCTCGATAACTTTCCCCCCGACCTTTTTTTTTTTTTTTTTTTTTTTTTTGCCCAACAAAAAATCCTTGGTGTTCCCCTAAAGATTATTGTTTAGTGCTCCTCGGTCTTAAAAAATTTAAGAAACACTGCATAGGAGTATATTTACCTGGTGAAATTTGGATTGGAAGAACCCCCTCTCAAAAATATTCATGAGGTGATAACACATGGTGCAAACTGGTGCATAAGAAAAGCTGATGTAGCTCTTCCTTTTGGATCTCCAAAAAGAGATGTATAAAATGAATATGCAAGAAACACAATACTAATGAACTAGTCCTATCCTCTGGAGAATTGCAGCAAACACTGTACCCGTGCTGTAGCAAACCATGAATGATTCGAATGCCATAATTCTCTCAGACATCATCTATGGGTGCAGCATCCTTCTTTGACAGTGCTTAATGTTTTGAGAGAATTTTGTATGAGGATGGATTTCATGATTTGTGTGAGGCCCACAAGTGTGTCCCTAAGGGCATCACTTTGCCTACAGAATCATAATGACTGGGGATGAGAGAAGGGAAGAACCTATTTTGAGTCTTGAAGCCAAAACTGAGATGGCAGGACTAGCAATTAGAAAGATCATCATCCTTTTATTTATAACCAGAGCAAATACGATACGGATGTACCGAGAGACAAGGAGAGAGGCATTCTACGATGTGCTTTTTACAGCAACTTTTCAGAGCAGAAATGAACTATACAGTATTTGAAAATGTAAACAACTTTATGGTAAATGGATAGAGCAAAATTTTCAAAAATAGTACCGGTACCTATAAAGTAGGCACATGAATACGTAACAATCAGATTTTCAAAGAGCTGAGCACCTAGCCGCTCACTTAATGAAGCCACCTATTTAGGTGCTTCAGTATGGGCTGAGGAGCTTAACTCTAGGCACACTTGTAAACAATGTTAGCCATAAAATGTGTATCCATTGTTGACAATATGCATTAATCACTGCTATCACTTCATCACATGGCAAAATCAAGTGTGTGCCTGTCGTAGGTCAGCTTGGTTCCCATCACTTTACATGTGACCTAGGGATCTTTGTAAGAACATTTACCCCATATTGCCACATCCTGTTGTAACTGTGGTACAACAATAAAGAAATCATCACCAGTGCTTTACTAGTAGTTAGAGAATTGCAGAAAAAATTGCCTATTATTTTAAACTGCCAGCCACATCTTTGTTCTTTATTAAGACTAAGACAACTACAAGCAGTGTGCAGTTATAAGGCGATAATCATGCCCCCAAGGCATTTGAGGTGCTTTGCAACCCAAAGGTTGTGATTGTTCCATGATTGCTACACTGCTTATTATTTCTTATTGCTTAATTATAGAGAGTCATCATATTGTTCCTGAATACCGTAAGCTAAACAATGTTCTACAGTGCTAACTATTCGCTCAGTTACATTTACACGATATAAGGGATCTTTGCAGTGTGAAATGAATTTGGGGAGGAGCATGAAAGGATGGAGAAGTATGGTTCTGTGGTTAGGCCACCAGCCTTGGTGTTCAATTCCCTGTGCTACCATAGATTGGCTATTTGGTGTTGGGCCAGTGAGTTAGATGTCTGTTCAGTTCCCATATGTACAATGAGGAGACCAGTAGTGCCCAGCTAATGGGAGATTGTGAAGATAAATGCCTTAAAGCAGTGTTTCTCAACCTTTTTTTTTTTTTTTAAATTACCTGTTTGTTTGTTTTTTTAAATGTAAGTACCCCCTTTAAAAAAATAAGTACCCCCAGTACCTACAGTTTTCAGACACACACAATTTTTTTTCTACCATTGCAACACATTTGTTTTAACAACTTAATCATAGCTGGGCTGGCAATTAAATTTTTGGTATAAAAAGTCCCCTCCCTGCAAAAAACTGTAAAACAAAAATTCAGTTTTCTCCAAATTTCAGTTGTGTTGACATACCCCCCGGACTTCTCTCGAGTACCCCTGATGGTACTCATACCACTGGTTGAAAATATTGCCTTAAAGCTTGTGAGATTCTCAGTTACTATAGTATTGGGGCTATACAAGCACCTAAGTCATCCAGAGCATCTTTCTTTACCTCTTGTAGAACTCATCCTCACATCTACATGCTGCTAACCCATTCTTACTAGGCACTGCATTTATTTCTGGCTCACAAAGCTTTTATTTTGAAGAGCACTTTTTTTTCCTTTTGAAATGCAGCAGACTGTACTAAATAGCAATATCTCCTTGTCACAGGGCCACTCACCCATGGTGGCACCTCCAGGGTCCCAAAGTCTTCCCTCACTGTTTGTCTGTTACCAGCTTCCTGGCTTTATAGGCCCTGCCTGTTCTGGCTCAGCAGAGCCTGTTTTCAGTTCCCTGTTCCTTGGCTCCTCTTCCAGGTGTAGCATGTGGAGTTAGATGTCCTGTTTGGCCATCTTAACCTTTTCGGGCACATCTAGACTTGCTTTTACTTTGGAAAGAAGATATGCAAATTCAGCGCAAATTTGCATATTTTCTTCCGATTGCTTTTTCGAAAGAGGTTCTTTCAAAAAAAGAAAGTAGTCTAGATGCTGTTCTTTCAAGAAAAAAACTCTTTTTCGAAAGAACCATGTAAACCTCATTTTTTAGGAAGAACGGTTCTTTCGAAAAAGTGTTTTTTTCTTGAAAGAACTGCATGTAGACTACTTTCTTTTTCGAAAGAACCTCTTTCAAAAGCGATTGGAAGAAGATATACAAATTTGCGCCAAATTTGTATATCTTCTTTCGAAAGCGAAAGCAAGTCTAGACATGCCCTTCCAGTCTTGCATGAGACAGATGTCCCATCACACTCCTCTTTCCCTTCCCCCCCCCAAATATTAAATCCTGCAGAAAGAAGTCCTTAGAGCAGGGGTGGGGAACCTTTTTTGAGTCAGGGGCCACTGGCCCACAGAAAAATCAGTCGGAGGCTGGGGGGCTGCGGGGAGGCGGCTGAGGACTGGAGTGCCAGCGCAGGCTCCCTAATGCTGGGGAGGCCCTATGTCTTGGGGGCCAGATCCAGGCAACCCAGGGGCTATATCTGGCCCCCGGGCTTTAGGTTCCCCACCTCTGCCTTAGAGGGCTATCTCGTCACCACAATGTTGTAAATTATTCAGTATTAATAATAGATGTTCAAATAAAGTTCCTAAGATGACATTGAGGCACCTAAATAGATGGCCTGATCTAGCAGCTCCCAGTGTAGTCAATGGGATTTTCAAATGTGCTGGGTGTTTTGCAAGTTAGGACTCTTAGGGGTTTTTCGTCACTATGTGGCAGATCGATGCTGCAGTGGTCAATTTATCACATCTGCTTAGAGATAAATCAATCTCTGAGTGCTCTCCTGTGAACTCTGGTACTCCAGCAGGATGAGAAGAGTAGCCGGAGTCGAGGGGAGAGCAGCCCCCACCAACCTTACTGTACAGGAGACACTGCGGTAAGTACGCTGACTTCAGCTAGGCTAGTTGCTAGTGGTGGAGCTGAAGCTACATAGGTTAGATTGACATGGGGGGATGGGGAGGTTAGTGTAGGCAAGTCCTTAACACCATAGTTCCTGGTTTTGTATAATTAAGGCCCTATGAAATTCATGACCAGGAAAAATTAATCAGCCCCAATGAAATCTGATCCTTTGTTTACTTTTACCCTATAATATACAGATTTCATAGGTGAGGCCAGCGTTTCTCAAACAGGGTATCATGACCCAAATAGGGCTCTGGGGGGTTGTGGTATTGTTACCTTTACCTCTGTGCTGTATTCAGAGCTGGTGGTTAGTCAGCGGTGGCTGTTGTCCAGGCAGCCAGCTCTGAAGAGGAGAAAATAAGGGTGGCGATACTGTACCATGCCTTAAATCTGTGCTGCTGCTAGCAGCGTCACTGCCTTCAGAGCTGGGCTCCCAGCTAGCAGCCACCGCTCTCAGCCACCTACCTCTGCAAGTAGCATCACCACCAGCAGCTGTACTGAAATAAAGGAGACAGTACCATGACCCTTCTCCACTAACCTGGCAATCCCCCACGCATCCTCTTGTAGGCCAGGACCCTTGCAGTTACAACACCGTGACATTTCAGATTTAAATCTGAAATAATGAAATTTACAATTTTTAAAATCCTATGACTGTGGAATTGACCAAAATGGACCTTGAATTTGGTAGGGGCCTATGTATGATACAGCATGCAGGCATACTACTGAGCACGCACAAAACCCCATTCAAGTCAATATCTGAGATTTTCAAAGGTAACTAAGGATTTTGGGACACCTAAATCCCATTGAAATGGAATAGGAATTGGGTGCCAAACTCCCTTCACACTCACTTGAAATGTGGCTCTGCATTGGCACAGCCTTCCACCTGTGTTCTGCATGTTCTGGGATCAGGGCCTATAGATGGACCTAAGGCCCAGATCCTCAAAGATATTTAGGTACCTAAATCTTTATTAAAAGATATTTGAGGATTTGGACATAGAAGCCTGAATTTAGGCACTCATTTTTGAAGATCTTAGCCTTAGTATTTCACTGAGTCACTTTCTACCTCACAGGCTATTGAGAAATATATTTGAAAACCTTTTGTCTTTGTGTATGTGCAGTCATAAAAGGTCAGCTGGATGATGGTTTTAGATTCAAAATTGTCTAAATCACCAGATAAAACTCTTGCTGAACTTTTGCCAATAGCATGTCTTGTTTTGTTTTTTACAAGTATAGAAATCAGGGGGGCTGGTGAATAATGTCACCAGAAACTCCAATTACAAGGTTGGCATGAATTCCACTTAATGACATGCTCCCAAAGCAGTGGTCGATTTTTAAATCCCTTTTTTCATATGTGAAATATAAAATGTTAATAATACCTTACACTGTAATGCTCCCTGTTAGCATACATCTTCTGTGTTCTGCAAGATTCTTTATGAAATCCTGCTATCAAGCTTTTGTATCATAAATAGAATTTGTTCATGAAATAAAAATGTATTGTTTTCATTGTTAGGAGATGATGCTAAATTGGCGGTATGTTTGTCTAATAATCACATCCAAAAGCTGATTATTCTCGTAATAGCCTTAAGATATTATTTAAAAATAAATAAATAAATGAACTACTTTTGTACTAATACTAGTTTTTAATCTCTTCTTGTTTCTATGAAGTCAATGAAATTTTCAAAATTGAATAATAATTTGATCTGTTAATCTTTTGAAGCTAGTAATTTTATTTTCCCCTCTTTGCGCTCTCTGAGGCTCGCAAATGAATAGAGCTTCATTACTGGAGTCTGCATTTAATAACCATTATCCATTATCTTGTAATTAAGACTCCCTGTAACGAATCATGAGGACAATGCAAAAATACATAGTACATTTCTTTAATGAACTGGAAAATGTTCATCTTGTTCTATTTAGTAATGAGCTGCTGAATAGTCGTTAAATCCACTGGAGAATGGAGCTAGATGGATTTTGAAGACTATCTTGAGTTTGTGGTTAATCTATTAGAATTAAAATTTCATCTTCTATTTTTATCAACAGCTGATTAGAAGTCATTCTGTTTGACCAAATTGATTAGACGACCATATACAAGGGCAGCTGTTGTTTAATGGAAGTTTTTAATGAAACTGTACCATAGAGACTTGTAATTATAAGACTTATAAAAAGCTTTGACTTACCTCGTACTGGGGGGGTGAGGAAAGGGAATATTGTACTGAAGGACTTAAATTCTTTGGTTAAAAAGAAAACTGCAAAATATAATTTGATATAGTGTTACAGTTTCATTTCCATTAAAAAAAAACCCAGTCTGACCAAGTGTGTACAGTGGGCTCAATCCCTCTTTTAAATCAGCAGCAAAACTCTGGTTTCAGTGGGAATGGCCCCGAAGTATAGAACTTGTTTAATGCTTGGATGACCTTAATTTTTGTTTGCAGTGTTATTGTAGTGATGTTGATCCCAGGACATTAGAGAGAAAAGATGGATGACGTAAGATCTTTTATTGAACCAACTCCTGTTGGTAGAAAAATGAAACAGAAGTTGGTCCAATAAAAGATATTACCTGATCCATCTTAATTTTTTGTAAAGGTCAATCAATTATGAATTGCCCCTTACTTTAAATTGCATCCCAGCGGTGTAAAGAAGAGTTTCTATGTTGTCTACATCTGATCAACATCAGGTGACGCAACTTAAACAGCAATTGGCCTGTTCAGTATTTGAATGGGAAACTTGCAGGGAAACCATTGGTGCTGCACGATGTGGTGTTAATGATTCAAGAGATGGCCTCCTTCACTTTGCTCTCATAATGAAACTGCTCCAGCTTTCTATTAGAAGGCACTGTGCTGTTGGAGATGCCACCATTCAGATGAGATATAAAACAGACCTTGAGATAAATTCGATGCCAAAGTATAAACAAATATAGCACCTGTTGATTTAAATGGGAACGGCACTGTTTTACCTTATGGTTGAATTGGTCTCCCAGACTACTTTTGCTAATTAAAGAGCTTGTAATTCCCCGGGCTTCAACCTCCTGTATTGCAGTCATCTGAGCAGCAGCAGCAGACAGCCCCATTACACTCCCCCCACCCCTACCACCACCCCAAAAAAGCAGCTTTTTCACAAATGCAATACTGTGTTGCAGGATTCACTTTAGACAACACTGAAATGCAGCAGGGTACAACCAACACTACACAGGAAAGATAGGAAGTATGACAAGTATAAAAAAGAGCCCTACAAAAAGTGGAATTAGGTCAAATTATAAAGCATGAATATAAACAAATAACATAAGTATGTAGGGGCAAAATTAGAAAGGCCAAGACACAAAACAAGATCAAACTAGCTAGAGACAGAAAGAATAACCAGAAAGCATCCTACAAATACAGTAGAAGCAAGAAAAAGACCAAGGACAGGGTAGGAGGGTTACTCATGAAGAGGAAAAACACAATAACAGAAAATGTGGAAATGACAGAAGTGCTTAATGAGAAATGTTCTGAGGTAAATAGGATGGAATTCAATAAGGTTAAATGCAAAGTACTCTACTTAGGAGGAAACAATCAATTGCAGACATACAAAATGGGAAATGACATCCTAGGAAGGAGTACTGTGGAAAGTGATCAGGAGGTCAGAGAGAACCACAAGTTAAATTAAGTCAACAGTGTGACACTGTTGCAAAAAAAGCAAATATCACTCAGGGATGTATTAGCGGGAGTGTTGTAAGGAAGACACAAGAAGTAATTCTTCCTCTCTACTCCATGCTAATTAGGCTTCAGTTGGAGTATTGTGTCCAGTTCAGGGTGCCACATTTCAGAAAAGATGTGGAGAAACTGGAAAAAGTACAAAGAAGAGCAACACAAATTATTAAAGGTGTAGAAAACATGACCTATGAGGAATGAAAGATTGAAAGAATTGGGTTTGTTTAGTTTAGAAAAGAGAACACAGAGGGAACATAACAGTTTTCAAGTACCTAAAAGGCTCTAATAAGGAGGAGGGTGGAAAATTATTCTCCTTAACCTCTGATGATAGGACAAGAAGCAATGGGCTTAAATTGCAGCAAGTGAGTTTTAGGCTGGACCATTGGAAACACTTCCTGTCAGGGTGGTTAACCACTGGAATAAATTGCCTCAGGAGGTTGTAGGATTTCCATCATTGGAGATTTTTAAGAGGAGGTTAGATGAACACCTGTTAGGAATGGTCTAGCTGATGCTTGGTCCTGCTATGAGTGCCGGGGACTGGACTTCATGACTTCTAGAGGTCCCTTCCAGTCCTATGATTCTATAATTCTAAGAGCTCAGGCCACAAAAGGAAGAACAACATTGTATTCAAACGAAAATGCAAAGTAAAATAAGCCAGGAATGGCTTTTTTTGGAGTATTTCTCTAATGCCTTTATACGTTATTGATCATTCATTTAAATATTGTATATCATAATATCATCCGATTGGCACGTGAGTGAAGATGGATTTTGTTGTGATGGATAGAGACAGGAACTGAGTAGAAATGCCTAGATTTTGTCCCCTGGTTGTTCTTTTGAATTGCTCTGAAACTTTGAACAGGACTCTTAATCTTATTGTGGTTGAGGTTCTCCATCTATAAAATAGGGATCATGCCTACTTTATGGGGATGATGTAAGGCTTAATAATGATTGTAAAGCATAATGAGATCCTTGGATGAGAGGAGCTATATATATGTGCAACGAATTACTGTTGTTATAAAACTGCCATGGAATTTTCTGTTTCTTTTAAAGGTTCTGATTTTATTAAGACCTCTACAGGAAAAGAAGCAGTTAATGCCACCCTTCCTGTAGGCATAGTCATGGTGCGAGCCATTAGAGATTTCTACTGGAAAACTGGCAACAAGGTAATTCTTATGATTGGAATCTTTTGTGTAAATAAAAATGTTGTAATTTCAATGAGAAGTTGAGGTAAAACCTGATTATTTTCAAAATATAGAACATATGATTGATTGATTTATATGCATCTGAGCTTTCATAAAGGTCAAGCTGCAACTCAATTTCATTATACAGGTTGAAACTCTCTAGTCCGGCACCCTCGGTTTTGAACCAGAGAATTTTCTGGATCATGGCAGTTCAATATTGTCTAGCAGCATTACCAACACTTCCGCTGTTTACTGAAGACATTTAGGAGTAAATTAGAGCTAAATAACAGCACAGAACACTGAGAGCTAAGACTAGTGGCTATAAACAGACTTTATAGGACAACAGAAAACTTGGCCACACCTGTGAAAAGTGGACATCCAGCTAATTAAAATCATTCCGGATGAGGGATGTTTCTGGACCAGGGAGTTCTGGACTAGAGAGGGTTGACCTGTAGCTCCCTCTTTCTATTTGCTTATGAAAATGTTCCTCCTTGGCTGAATTTTAAGTCTCAGTTAAAGAGGATTTTTTTTCCCCCTGAGAAAAATCTTATTCAATCTCCATTGCATATATGTAGTGTTTAGGTTGACTACTTAGGCTGTTTAAAAGTGAATTTTACTAAACAGTGGGCCAGATCCTCAGCTGATCCATGGCCTACATCCATGAAGTTTACAGAGCAGCACAGATTTATACCAATTGAAAATTGACCAATACATGCAATAATTGTAAGTAAAATATTGTACCTTCTGACTTTTATTATTTTATATTCACTTCCAAAGTGGAAGTTCTCCTGGTTTCTTCTTGGCCATGTAGGGCTTCCCACCAGCCATCAAAGGCAGAGTGTAAGTTCTGCAGCAGAACTAATATGAGAAGGGAACAAGGTGCTGAGAGCTCACCCAGTGTGTTTATTGCTAGTGTCCTTCCATCTCACTGTGGAGGGGAGACATGGGACAGTTCCAATTTTTCATTCATCTGGTCCTGTTCTCGTGGCAGTAATGGAAGGGGAAGTTGGCCAAAAGAAGCTCTAAGCCACCTTTTTCCTTTCCTGTGTTCTGGGGCTGCTGGGGGCCTGTCTAAACCCCAGATTAAGTTAGAACAATGCTTTTCACTATTTTTGAAGTAGTGACCACTTTGGCAAAAGCTTCAGTGTGAGAGCCCCATCAGCTACTAAATTAACACATAGCTTACTATTCCTTAATGATGTAAGGTTACAGAGCCACTCATGTAACTACAATATAGTCTACTTGTACAGTAAAACAAGACTCCTTTTATAAAATAGGATTGGGATGTGTGTGAAGGGAGTGAGAGGTCTGGCTGGGGATACAGGCTGTGGGGTGAGGCTAGGGATGAGGATTTTGGGGGCAGGCAGGCTGCCCTGAGACTGGGACCAGAGGAGTCCCCTCAGCCCTCTCCCTGCCAGCAGCATGGAGCTCTGGAGGAAGGGACCTCTTTGTCCCCCTTGCTGGAAGGAAGGATGGAGAAGGAGCAGCAGCCCGCATTCCTCTCCAACAGCCGGGAGCTCCAGGTTTGGGACTGTTGCCAACTTTCATGCTGTAAATAAGCACCTCGACTTTCATAAACCAGAAATCAAGCTAATCCTGTTTCAAAACAAGCCAATCCCTAAAAGAAGCCCAACACTCTGTGTAACTAGATCACCTTGCCCAGAGTGGAGTCTGGGACTATGGTGAGCCCACTGTGTACCTTTGTCCCTGTTTGTCCTCCTGCCCCTCCAAATTTCTTCAGTTTTAAAGCAGTTTTGGTAACCAACTCTGCCTGTATGTCAGCTGGGAAGGCCCCTTGCTGAGACGGTCTCAAGAGGCCACTTCTGCTCTTTAAGCCACCAGAACAGTTTACATGGGTCTTACTGTAAAAGAGAATCTGATCTAATGTATCCACAGCTGTGGCATTGGCTAGAGCAGGATTTTAAATGTGTGATGTTAGAACATGGTACATTCTAACAACTCACCTTTTGCCCTATTCTAAATAAGGCCCAAGGAACTCCATTTGCTATTTTCCTCTATATATGTGTGTATGTATGTAATGGCTGTGGCGACTCCTGCAGCCATGTGACTAGAGTAACACCTCTGTAACCTGTGAAGGAAGGGATTCTTCCCACCTTCAGCCTCAATGGCTGTCCTCAGTACAGATCCCAGTTCCATGAGCTGTATGCCAGAAGTCAAGCTTTGCCCTTTCACACCACATTACTATAAGATTTTTACATTTGATTTTTATAATTGTTTAATTTACCTTTCATTTTAACAGAATTCATTCACAGTTTAAAATGTGATATTACAAGACTCTGTGTGTGTGTGTGTGTGTGTGTGTGTGTGAGAGAGAGAGAGAGAGAGAGAATGAGAATTAGATGTAAACTGACTTTATATCGTTCTATTAACAGAAGATAATTTTATCAGTGACAAGAGATTTCTAAATGGTTTCTTTAACAAACTAATTCTGCTGCTGTACAGACGCTTTCTAGCAAGGCGTGAGCCAGCAAAAACAGGTTAATACAGAAATTAAACTTTTTCAAGGAAAGGAACAGGTTGCAGAGTAACATTTATTGAATGATAAGCTGTGGTAGTGATATGAAAAGTGTGCAATATAATGGGAAATAATCTTTTCCTGTCATTATTGAAGGACACACATAAATTGGTTTTTCTGTTGGGAAACCCCCAATCCAGAAAACATATTACTTTTAATAATATAAGGTGAAGAGAAAATTCTCGAGGAGATGAACTTATTAAACAAAATAATGAAATGCTGTGAAACAGCAAGGAAAAGGCAGCTAGACGTTATACAGCTCTTGAATTAAATATCTTTTTTTTTCTTATGCATTTTTATGGCAGTCAGATGTGCTCTTTGGAAAGCTGGGAAATGGAGGCGAATATAAGCCAGTTGAAAAAACAACTTTTTTAGAATATTAATGTTTAACAGGAAAAATTGTGCAAGTGTAATTTTTAATTATTCTCTCTCCAACCTTTAAAAAAACCCTCCCAAGTTTACATGTTTCAGCCACAGATTATCTCAAAGAGCACTGGTAGGAAGACTATAATGAGATTTTCATTAGTTTTTCCCTTTGTGAAAGAAAACGACACCATATATACTTTGCTTTGATTCTTTGCATTGCAAATGTTTTTCCAGTGCTGTGGTTTGAATTATTTTTGGAAAACTAGAGCTATTATACTCTCTCTCTCTCTCTGCATTTCAGATTCAGAAGCTTTTCCTGTTTTTATCTTTTGGAAATAGTGTTATTAGAATGCTTTAGTGTGAGAGAAACATACTTCTTCTACAAGTTTATTTTGTTAAATTACTATAATCTTTACCAAACACATAGCTTAAAGATTTTTTTTTAATTCCAATAAATTTTCTTATGTCTCTCACTGAATCCTGTAGACAATGGAATTCATGCTTTCCAGGCTATAACTGCTTCAGATATTTAACAGAATGATAATGTTCTCAGGAAGTGAGGGTGTAAGGAGAAGCTTCTCTGTGGTTGACAGATAACCCCCAATGCATCTAGACCTCTTTGAGGCTATGATTGTGCATGTGTGTTTATTAATTTCTGTAAAACTCTAATAATCTGTGTGCTTGTGCAAAGAAATAAGAATCATCCTTTATGCCCCAACATCAGCTACCCAAAACTTGAGAACAGGCATGTAGGAGCGGGAGACATTACTTCCTCTTTCTCCAGAGCAAGAGAGGGTGAGGGGGAAGAGGTAGGAAACAGACAGACTTGTCGCTACCCCATTTTCTCATTGTGTTTCCAGAAAGAAGGTGGAAGCAGAGAGGAACTGTACCTTCCATAGGTGTACGTGAGGCACAGAGCATTCCAAGACTACTCCTAAGTTGGTGTAGGGTATTGCTTGTTCAGGGCTTTGCTTACAGTTAGAACCTAACCTGTAACAGAGTCTAGTTTGTGTATTGTGGATATTTCTCAGCTGGAGATATGCCAGTTTTCATTTCTCCTAAAACGAAGACAAATCACTTAAATGTATTACTCTCTCTTTAAGGTTGGATTTAAACCTGCTGGAGGAATTCGTAGTGCAAAGGATGCTCTTACCTGGCTCATATTGATGAAGGAAGAGCTAGGAGATGAGTGGCTGAAACCAGACCTCTTTCGCCTAGGTGCCAGCACGTTGCTGTCCGATATTGAGAGACAGGTTAGTTCTGTGAGAGCAGGGTTTTCCTCCCAGTTTTACATCCTATCTTCCTAATAGCAATTTCCACCTTGGTTCAGAGAAAACATTTTCCTAGAAAAGGTTTGCCTTTTGCTTTCATAAAGTACGTATTCCACCATTTCAAGGATAATGGAACACACTTCTAATTATTTAAGAATTACAACTTTGCTTCCATGCTTTAAATCTAGCAGGTTGCTACAGGGAGTCATTAGGGGGCTCCCGGGATCCAATCAGTCTGTATTGCCTACTTAGGCAGCTGTTTGGGCCAGGCTCACAGTACGGAGCAGAAAATATACTCTTCTTGCTTTCAACTAGTGCTGCTGATCTCCTCCACAGATTGCTGCTATGCCATCTTTGTTTCTCATCCTTCAGAAAGGGAGAATGTTAACAAAGGGGAGATGGGACCAGATGTTGGTAATTTCTTGAGGGATAAAATTACCTGCCTACAAACTGCTTGCCTGCCATGATCATAGTGTAAGGCCAGGTCTACACTGGCAGAGAAAATTGATATAAGGTACCCAAATCCAGCTATGACACTTGCATTGCTGGAGTCAACGCACCTTACGTGGATTTTTCTGGGGCAACCCATTTCCCCTCCCCCCATGTGGGAGGTTGACGGCAGATACTCTCCTGTTGACTTTTCTTACTCTGTGTGGTAGATGGGGGTGCAATCAGTGTTTGATTTAGCAGGTCTTTACTAGACAAGCTAAATCGAACCCTGGAAAATTGAATGCCAGAGCGTCGATCCTCCAGTAAGAATATACAAGACATAAGATTCAATAGTAGTAGCAGTAGTAGCAGCAGTATACATTAAGAGATTTTTCCTCCTGCTACGGAACAGCCATAGGGGAGAAAGGATTGTGTTATACCCATTCTAGAGTATTCATCTGTTTCTAGTACCACGTACAGTTTACAATCTCTAAAACAACCGGGAGCATATGACAGGTGGGGAAAGAGAGATACAAATAAAAGTACATTTTATATTCAACATTGGTCTGATCTGAAACCCATCATAGTCAGAAATCTTTCTATACTCACGCACCTACTATATTACATAGACTCATTGAAAAATATGAACAAATAAATGTACATCAGCTACACCCAACTGCCCCTCAACATGTAATTAATTTGTTGGCTAATGCTACCTTTTTAATTGTGTATGATGCCATTATAAATTCTCCTTTTCCTTGCAGATTTACCATCATGTGACTGGCAACTATGCAGCTTACCATGACCTGCCAATGGCTTAGCCACATCAGTAATTCATGATGACTTTCAAAGATAATTTAAAGAAAATAATTCCCTTTTGTTTTTTCTGCAACTGAATCCAAAAGTGCATATAAAAAGGATAAAAAAATTCAATTCTCTGCTTTCATATTTTTGTTGTATTTAAAAACATGTTAAAGTCTAGTTGATGATGTTTGAGTCAAATGAACGGATTTGTAGGGGTGGAAAGTAAATCTGAAATAGTAAAGGTTTGTGATACTAATATCATGAGGTCATCCTCAGTGTAGCCTGAATAGAATACCATATACATTGTAATACTATGAAAAAGTAGTCACCTAGTAATACTTTCCAGTAGTCGAATATGAAGTATATGTGGAATGCTACAGATTTCTAATTACTTTCAAGAGCTACAGATTTTGCCATATCAATTAGTCCACAGCTTTTGCCATAGAGACGTTGCTCTATTAATTGTTACTTTAATTACATTTCAGACACTGTAATCTGAGGCAATGAAACTTGGCTATTTTTAAAATAAAATGTCTTTGTAGCTGAAGTGAAATTTTTCACTGGAACATTTACATTCCTGATTTCCAGAACAGCTGAGCAGCCATTGTTGCTATTGATGTTAATGAGGTCAGAACAACTGAAAATCAAGGAATCTGCAGCTTGATGCCTAAATATTCAGGAGTCTATTTTTAGAAACTAAAGTTTGAAAATTTCAACCCCATTTGCCTGGCAAAACCTAATTTTTAAATATGTTAATGCAGAACTTTGCATTTTAATATATAGGTCCAGAGTATCAGTTTTTGAATGATGCTGCTGTTCAAGAACTTACAGACTGAGTTTCCAATTTTGTGTGTCTAAAAACAACTTACTATTGACATTTTAAAAATGTATATGTAAAAAGTAATCTTATAGAGGGTTGCTCCCTGTAAAAGAACTGTTTACACTTACAGCACAGTGACAATACTACCCAACTCATTACCCACCTGCTGATCAAACTTCAGTGAGTTGAATGCACTGTCATCACTGCATTCTACTAAATAACTAGAAATATGCTAAGTTGTGATTATATCATTACTGTAACTAGTCCCACTGACTTCAATGGGACTATTCATGTGAGTAAGATTGGAGAGATTTAGCTCCATATCAAACTTCTTGATAAATTCTTCATAGTTATTTGCTTTATTTAGGGCAGGTCCACATTACATGGAAAAAGTTGATCTAAGCTACACAATTTATGTTAGTTGACATATCTTAGGTCTGCTTACAGCAGAGTTCACGCTATGCTGGGTTAACAGGAGAGTCTCCCGTCGACTCTTCTTACTCATCTTGTTTTGGTGGAGTACCTGAGTCAAGGTCCAAGTGATCAATGGTCTATTTAGCAGATCTTCACTAGACCACCTAAATCGACCCCCAGTGGATCAATCGCTGTGGTGTCAATTCACACAGTAGTGGAAACAGGCCCTTGATATTGACATTCCAGCAGAGTTCTGGTGCTCTAATGTAGTGTTAATGTTCTCTTAGGCAAATGGATAAGCCGAACTGTTGGAAAAATGGAGTATAGCTTTTGCAGAGATGTAATCCTGTATGCAACATTTAGTAGTAGGAAAATATGTTTTAAGCTGATTTCCTAACAGGCGATAGAGTCCCAGTGCCTCTTAACTTTTTCTGGTTTACTCCTGCAGCACACAAGAGTCAGCCTCCTAGACTGAGCTGTGGAGCCATGTTTACATAAATTCTTTTCAAAATAAAGGTCTTCCTTTTTCTCAAAGAGCTTCCGGTTGACTTTGTCGTAAGCCTCTATGGAGAGAAATTCCAGTTGTTGGTTGGAATACCTTTATGGCAAAATTCTACTCTTGTGCCTAAGTGCCCATGCTGTGGATGGAGGCAAAGCTACGGTCCAGTGCATCCACCTCACACTGAATAGGTGACAGGCCAGTACAAGGTGCTGTGGGAGTGCTGTCTGCCACTCCCTGCCCCGATCGCTTGGACTTGCTATTGTTAAGTCAGTCATAGAAGTGCAACCTTAAAATGTATACAGCATATTACTATACTTTTATACCAAATGGATCATTTCTGAGGAGGAAAAAAAAATGTAGCTTCAATGTGAAGACCTTCCAATCCCAAAATTTTGGCCCAAAGCTATTTTTAATTGCTCAATTTCAGATATTTTTAAAGAATTTATGTATAACATGGGGAGTAATAGCATTCTGAGATCCATAGATGAAGAGTGTGCTATAGGTGCAGATATGATTAAAGGACCTGATGCTGCCACCTTAACCACTCAACATGAGTATCTTGTTTTGCAAGTAATCTGATTGATTTCAGTGAGGCTACTCATATAATTATGTCCTACTTTAGCCTGAGTAAGTGGGGTGGAATGTGGCTCATCAAGCACACCATGAAGAGTCAGGCATAGCATAATTAGATACCAAGGAAAATTGCACGTGTTTCTGCCAGTACACTCCAGTTCTTGACCCGCAACGCCTGCTGTTCCAGGTTTGTTTTGTTCTTTTTCCTCTTTAGACTCCCATTATACAGCCACGGAGATAAACCTGGATTTAAACACCGCCGTTTGCATCTCCTCTGAGCCATCCATTCTTCCTCAGTCTTTTTCTTTGGGGTGTTAAAAAAAGACCCCACTAAAATATTGTGCAACGCCTGGACAATCAATGCTTTGAAAAAGCTGAACTTCTGGAAAGCAACATCTGCTCATATTTTAAATGCTTCTATCTTGGAATTTGTGGGATACTGAGGAAGGAGGAAAAACGAATAACAATCAAATTGATTACATTAAAACTATTTGGTGCTTTGTTTGTGACAATAAGCATTCTGCTCAGCATTGCGTGATTTGGCCCCAGGTTTGTACTGGCCTCCTCCAGCCTGTCCACTGTTACTGCCACATTCCATTTTCTGACATCTCCCTTCAAGCAAATTAAGGTCATATTGTCACATGAATCCCTGAGGAAGGTGAACCCCTGCTTAGGTTATTAGCATGGTATCAGCTGCTGCAGGAAAAATACAGAGAACACTGCGTGCCTGAAGTCCGGAGATGGGCCTGAATGGCAAGTTTGGAACCATATCTTAAGAAATCCGAACTTTGTGAAAGTTCAGATCCAAGGTTATGTTCTGCCCATTAGAGACATAGGAGCCAACAGTGCAGTTTAGATCTAAATACAAACTGCCACAGAGTTCAAGGGATATTGTGATGCAAAGTTTGCTTCAAGTCATGCTGTAGTTCTAACACGTAAAGCCATTATTTTTAAGTGAGGACATTTTCCCTGCCCTGTTATTGATTTGGGATCTTAGCTTACTTTTCTTAAGCATTTCAGTTTCTTTGTTTTTAAAAAAATTCTTGCAATAGAGAGTCAAATGGAAGACTGTAGGCCAAGCTCAGAACCTTTCTAAAATGTTTCATGGCACAACAGAGATTGTTCTCAATGTTTATATTCTGTGACAAAGAGGAACTTTAATAGGGATTATATCCAAGGTGTAAATTTCAGATTGTGTAAATTGTACTTTGGTAACTGCAATGGCCTTATAGCAGAAGTCCACCATCCATCCCCTTTTGTAGCATAAACAACCAGCCATGTGTGCTGTAAAACATAACACAGAGAAGGGGACAACCTGATCTATTTTAAGTGCATTTTGCTCAGTTGGAACTTTGGCTTCTTGCCTCCCCAGAGAAAATCCCCAAGTTTTATCCAAGCCCTGAAGCTGAAATAACGAGAGGTGACCTTTGGATGATATATAAAATGTTTAGGGCCAGCGTGGGGGTGGAGGGAGGAAAGAAGCAGTTTTGATTCGATACAGGTTGTTCAGGAGGGAAAGACAGGGACATCTCCATCTTGTCAATTCTTACTCATTAAGGCAAATGAGGGTGAGAATATTCTTGGTACAAAGGTGTAGTACATAAAATGCCAAATGACCATTTGCACTGAAATCCTAGGTAGTTTAAACTATGTTAAGAGTGATAAAGGAGCACTGTAAGAGAGCTGGAGCGAGCACAGCTTGAAAGCTGTAGCAGGCATATGATGGGTGGCCTAAATATCAAGGCAATCAAGAACTTTTACAACTTTTACATTGACAAATTGTTCAGATATTTCCCCTCTCATGAGGAAATATGGCGACTGTTTATCTGGAAAATTAAAATTTATAAATAATTCACTCCTACTTTAGCTTCTTTTATTGACATTTAGGAGCTGAAAAAAGGAGATCCAGTCAGTCATGGTCAATGACATGGTCAGTGTCTAGTGATTTTAACTTCCTCAGTTCTGGATGCCAATTTTCAGAAATTGCTGAAAATCCCATCCTCAGAAAGTGAGGCCTCTTTAAGGTGTCACAAATATATAGCTCCCAAAATAACTAGTCATTTTTTAAAATGCTGACCAGTGTGCTCAAGAGAATGTTGTATAATTATTGCCTTAGGTAGATGGATCACTTGATTTCCTCTTCTGTTGATTCCCTCTGAAGCGCATTGGCCACTGTGAGAAGACAGGATCTGGACCACAGGGCCATTGTTCCAGATCATCTTTAACTTGATCCCAGAGAGATACTATCATGAAATCAAACCGATTGATTTCTCATCATATCCCATGAGTTTCATGGACTCAGACTTAGCATGCATTCATCATGCTGTTGATGAACAGATCATCTGACAGTCATCTATTTTATTTATTTGTTTAGAGTGTGCAGATATGGCATTCTCTAGCCTCCATTACAGTTTTTCCTTTATCGAAAGCAAAATGGCTATTCAACAGATCAAAATATTGCTCCGTCATGTCCACTGTGCTGCCCTTCACATTCATAGATATACCAGATGCTTCAAAAGAAATAATGTGTCCCATTCTATTTTCACGGTGTAGGGATCATGGAAAAGGGAGTTTGGAGGCACAATAAGCACTGCTTAATGTAGTGGGAAAAATTGGAGGCAGAAAAGCTTGATGTTTTTTCTACAAAAACAATAAAAATACAACTTCTCTATTCCACGAGTGGTGTGAAATTTGTTTGTGGAATTTTACAATCCACAGTGGGGTTGCTACAACTGCCATCACATGCTAATAAGAGTGCCTAGGTTAAAAAAAAAAAAGGGAAGGCAAGAGCTCTTTTCATGAGTCACAGCAGAGATGAGAACAAATGCACTAAATATGAAATAGAATAGGATCTATCTAAGTGCCAGTTGTTCCTACACCCAAACAATGAAAATGATGTTTGAGGTTGAATGTGCTTTCAGAAGGATGTTGTCACACTGCAGGAGTGGAAGAGCTATAAAGCATTTACTTTGCATTGGATGTTCTAGGGGAAATAGAGATTTCACCTTGAAAATTAATGCTGCTTTTGGCAGAAGCAACATTAGACCCACCAGTTTGTTATCTCAGAAGCAGTAAAAACCCACAGATGAAAAGCAAGTGGCCAATGGCAGCATAACCACAAAGCAAGTTGTGTCCTACCAGAGGGAAGGGAGTCTATAGCAATGCACTGTTGGAGCCCGGACTCCTTGCATGCTTTCAAGAGCAGGACTTTTAACGTCCCACGTTCCTTTGCTATCCATGAGGCTACTGATCACCTGTTTGTGAGGTAAGAATACCTCTGATCCAGTGCAGGACTTGCCAAATTGGATCAAATGTGATCTATCTAGTCCAGTAAATTGTTTCTGGCAGCAGCCACCACCAGATGTATGAGTGGAAGGGCTAAAACCATATGGTGAAGTTTAACAGAGGAAGTTTCTGCCTTACACCCATGAATTAGTTGTTAACTTATGATCAGAAGCATATAGATTTATATTTTTATATCGCACATTATGTAACTATATTTTTTCTTCAGATCCAGAAGAGAATTCATCCAGCAGCACTTGCTGGATACCTACTAAAATCAGCATTACCACTTCTCATGGTTGCCTCTTGGTCTTCTATTAAAGCACAGACCTCATCTTAGACCAGGTCCACACTGTAGCTGAAGCTCAGCTTAAGGTACACAATTCCAGCTATGTAAAAAACATAGCTGCAGTTGACGTACCTTAAGCCAAGCTTTGGCACCGTCCTCACAGCAGGAGGTCAATGGGAGAAATGCTTCTGCTGAATCTCTTACTTCTTGCGAGGAGTAGGAGTTCTGGCATCAACAGGTATCTTCAGCATTCGATTTAGTGGGTCTTAACTAGAGCTGCTAAATCAAACTCCAGAAGGTCAACTGCCGTAGCGTCGATCTTCCGGGAAGTGAAGATGTGGCCTAACCCAAAGAAACTGAATTCAGTCAAGATACAGCATAGAAATTCAGCCTTTGAGTAACAAACACGTAGTAGTCTGGTTAACAGAAATCTAATCAAGTCCAAAAATGTGGGTGAAATCAATCTACTGATCACCATTTCAACAAGACACCTGGCTGGGTGATGATAGGAAAGGAAATAAAGAAAGGTGGGGAGGAAGGTAAGAAAAACCACCCACACCACTTATTATTTACCTCCTGTTCCAAAGACATCACAAATAAGATCTTTTGTGATGTCTTTGGAACAGGAGGTAAATAATAAAACAAAAGGGAGGGAAAATTTTAATAAATGCAGTGTGTGAGTGCATGTTAAAATGGATGTCAGATTAAAAATAACTGAAAAAGAAATTCTACTGTAGGAAAAAAACAGCTCCTTTTTCTCCAACATTTCATATTCCACCTTTATTAGGCAGCGGGTAAAAGAGCTGTGTAGGAAAAAAGAGAACTTGTGTTGTTTCCCTCTGAACCTGAAAAGAAGTGTAATTTGAGCACAAGGGGGACGGTTCTGTGGAGCAGCGTGTTGGAACAATTCTCAGAGTGAGTTCCAGGACATGCAGGATGTTAAACAGATGCACTGTGTGAGTGCCAAGTTTAGGGAATTGGAGCTTTAAAGCTGCAGTGTGCTATATCTAAGAGGTATTCTCCCTGCACCCTTTAATCCTGAATTACAGGTTTTGATGTGTTCTCTAATGTTTAAAACAAAATCCTGCAATGGGGTAGCACTGAGCTGTGACCATCTTGTAACCATAGGAGCTAGGAACTAAGGACTGCACTTTACTTCCCTCCCTAGTCTTTTTTTAGCATGACTTTGTCAATGGGGTTATCATGTTTAACGAGAGGAGAGGCATTGCTACGTATGTTGACTGTTGTGGGAGGGCTTGCATAGAGTGGAGCCTTAAAATGCTTCCCTTCAAGTCGTAAACTCATAATGTCCTTTGGAGGCAGGCAATCCCACAGCGAATGCCTTATTCTATCCTGCAAGAGCTTCATTCAGGGTTCTGTCTGCTGGCTGCAGTCTTCTTCAGTAAGATGCACTGCGATTTGTGGTCTGACTGGGGGTCACATAAAGCTTAAGACCTACACATTGAAGAGATTCTGGGAACCACTGGGCTTCTCAGAGCACTGATGTGTCTGTCCCATTTAGATGACAGGTTTTCAGGGGATGAAATGGATGCAATTTTTGCCTAATATCCCCCTTCAAATCTTAGGCAATTATTACACCAGGTCAGCACAGAGGTAACAAAAGCACAAATCACCATCAATAGGGCTTTATCTTAAAGAAAAGAACGTACTCTCCTGGCTTGTTAAAAATGACAGACGCTGTCTTTGCCTAGTGTTGTAATGTGTACAGGAGACCTGACAAATCCATTAGGACCCAGGTACTGCATACAGATCCTCCCGCCTCAAGAGGAAATGTGGGCCAGCTTCTGCAATGTCTCTGAGCATTTTCCTATTTTATTCCAGTAACACTCCATCCTCCCCACAATGTATCCTGAGCCCACACACAGGATGGACTTTCCTTCTGACTGTGGGAGAGCTGGGTGAAAGCAGTGATGGTGAGGGAAGTGAAAGGAAACCCAGAGTTGGTGTCATAGGCAGAGAGTGAGGACAGTGGGCCACATTGCCCCCAAAGTCACTCCTAATGTTTTTACATATAGGCTGTGTCTAGACTGGTATGATTTTCCGGAAATGCTTTTAACGGAAAAGTTTTTCCGTTAAAAGCATTTGCGGAAAAGAGCATCTAGATTGGCATGGATGCTTTTGCGCAAAAGCACTTTTTGCGGAAAAGCGTCCATGGCCAATCTAGACACGCTTTTCCGCAAAAAAGCCCCGATTGCCATTTTTGCGATCGGGGCTTTTTTGCGGAAAACAAATCTCAGCTGTCTACACTGGCCCTTCTGTGCAAAAGTTTTGCGCAAAAGGGACTTTTGCCCGAACGGGAGCAGCATAGTATTTCCGCAAAAAGCACTGATTTCTTACAGTAGGAAGTCAGTGCTTTTGCGGAAATTCTAGCGGCCAGTGTAGACAGCTGGCAAGTTTTTCCGCAAAAGTGGCTGATTTTCCAGAAAAACTGGCCAGTCTAGACACAGCCACTATGTTGAATGATGATAGAACTGAGGCCTACAGGTGAGAGTCTTTGGGAAGGAGCAACAGCTGCCTCTTTGTGATGCTTTGCCATTTGCCAGAGAAGAATGATCAGAATTAGCTTAATGCAACTGTCAGTCCATTCAAGGTCTCATGGGTGACTCAACAGCATTGTGGGCATAGAAGTATCAAAGGCCATTATGAGCTCAAGTCTCACGTCTGTCCATAATCATCAGAAGGTTGTCTCTCACTGACACCAGGAAGACGCAATGATGTAGATTCCCCACCCCCCAGCAGTACTCACTTCCTATTACTAAGAATAGAACTTCTGTTGTGATATGAACACCCCCAGTGTGGCTTGTCTGCATTCTTCCCATTAATCTCTCTCCACCAGAATTTTGTTTCTCTGCTCAAAAAGTAAAGACCCCTTTCCCTTGAGCTAACGGGGAAAAAAAATCTCTGTTCGTTGTTGATAGGACATGTGTTCACTGGGTCAAGCCCCTGTAGGGCAACATCATCATCATTTGATAACTACAACAAAACCAACATGCATAGACAGCAGAGGTCTGTGGCCATGTTGTATGGCTTTATTCCAGGTGTCTAAATATGCCACAGGGTTATTTCTGATTTGGTACAACCAGATTAGTTGTGAATGACTGCATGGCCACCACCAGGAAGTAGCCGGACAATGCTTCCTCCTGACCTAAAGTATGATTGTCATAGTGCGAGATGTAGAGACTTTATCTCCAAGGTAGGCTGGATGACCACGATGTGCCAGCTAGCAGTGACAGATGACTGCTTCAGTCCTTAATAATACATCCCTGCTTCTGATAAAATCAAACCATATTATGCCCAGCTGTAACTGCTGCCAATGCATAGGGAATGCCTCCAGCGACCTGTTATCTTATTTAAGCAAAATCCATGTTTCAGATTCATATAACAGGATTGGCAGTATGCAGGTTTGATCAATCTTTATATCTGTATATAATGTAACCGTCTTTTGGCTGCAGGTGCTATGCAGGTCCTGGATGCATGAGGCTGCTGAATTGGTTCTTCTTAGGGTGTCTCATTGTCTGTGCCCATTTGATAATTTACTGCTCAGACAGATGAAAACCTGCAATACGCCCACAGTTCGTTTGGTAGCACAGATGTCTTGTATTACAAATTTTGCACTGACACACTGGATTTTGTTTTTGCCCCAAAATCCTTAGCCCCAGGGCAACTGTCCTGTGCTGGAACCTCGCTAGTACATTTGTTTAAGGTTGTTTGCATTCTGGCCAAAGAGGACTGCCTGCATGATGTCACCCAGGTCAATATAAGAAGCTGAACTGACAATTATAGTAATACTTCTGGAGACATGTTCAAGGAGCCAGTGCATTGCATGGGAGAACAGGGAGATAGAACACATCCCTGCTTCACCCCAGATCTAATGTAATATCAGCCCTATGGGTCCTGAGTCATTATGTAGGTCTTGAGGATGTTGGGAATGCCAGGGTCTAATAGGGCTTTCCACAAGGCAGCTCTGGTGACAGAATCACAAGCTGTCTTTAGATCTACATGTGCTGCTCTCAAATGGATCTCAGATAAAAGGCCAGGAATAAAAATACAGTGTGCATCATGGATCAACCCAGCAGTGAAGCCCAATTGCTCTGAACAACAGCATTTCACAAGGAGAATCTGGAGTTGGACATTAGCAGAGTTTTCACAGGGAGCAGAACTCAGAGTTATTGCCCGGTAGCTACTGCAAATGTGGGCCTGTCCCCATACAAAGCAGGATGATGAGCCTTCCTTCCACACTACTGGTATCTTTCCAGTAGCCTAAGCTTGGACAAAAAGTTGTTGTAATGCTACACTTTCAGGCTCCGTGGTGTATCTTAGAAGTTTAAGTGTTATGTCCTGGGCTCCAGCATGCACAAACACTTACTTGTTGAACAATGACTTAACTTCATTTTCTTGAGGAAGTCTGTCATTTATTCCACTAAAGGGCAGTGGCATAGATATTGTTAGCAGAGCCCTGGTACTCAGTCATAAGCTTCACGCTGGATGACATATAAACAGGTATAACTGCCTTTGGCCCCATTCTCTACTGTCTTATTCCAGTTTTATACCAATGTAGCTTCACGTCAAACTAGTGCAGCAGCATACAATAACAGAATACAGTGAAAAATCAAGTTCTTAGGCCCCAGATCCTCAGAGGCATTAAGATGTCTAGCTTCTACTGATTTAATGTTAAACACAGGAATAGAACTAGGAATATAAGATTAAGTAATAAAGGTTAAATTTTGGATGAATATCAAATATCTTTTTGAAAGTAAGATGTTAGGCTGCTCAATAGTCTCCCAGAAGAAGTAGCAGAAGCCCCATCACTTGGGACTAGATTGAATAAAACACTAGATAGATAGACATGTATTGTAAGGGCACAATTTTGCCCTGGAAGTAAGATCGAAGAGACCATTAGATCATCTACTCTCTTTCTAAATTTCTAGGATTCTATATGCAGCTTTCCCCAAAAGTCAGCTGAAATGAGGAAGTTGTCAAAAGAGACGACACATGTTCATACACGTTTCTAGAGCTGAGAACTATGAAAAGGAATCAAATAGTTCTCTTCCATGAACTAAAATTGAAAGCAAACTCTATTCCAAAAGGAGACTGGCTTGCAGAGGAGCATATAAAAATCTTATAAAGCTCTGCAACACTCTATAAATAATTTTCAGGCAAGAAGCTTTCTCTTTCAAATGGCACAGTATTACAAAGTCAGAATGGTGAATATCAGTTAGGGAAGAGTGGAACAATCCAGTGTAACAGTCCAAACTGGTGGTAACTTTAACCTGTACACGAACTGTACAAAATCCTCCTCCCCTGCACACAATTATCGGTCATTTATTAAACACATAAGTTATTGCTGCCGAGATTTAGATTAATGCACACGAGACTCTGGTATCCTGCCAACAGTGCCACTGTGATGCAAAAAGCATTGAGTAAACATTCTAAGAAGTCAGTGTGTTATAAATCCTACAAATGAAAGAAATTAAAAAGCCAGAAGCAATTCTGAAAATGATTTATGATTGGAGGTGCACTTAGCAGTGCTTTCATTGTCATAAGAGCATCTCCTCTCACATCCTAAAGGTGACAGAAAAACTCTACTTTGCTCAGAGTTTCTTGTCATGCCCTAAGACTACATGAGAAGAGGCAAGAGCAGCAGAAATGTGCCAATTGATTTGTTTATATGTGCACTTTAGGAGCACTCTTATGGGTTCTAAGAGTTTCTTTTGCACAGCCCTAGGGTGAGAGAACCACAAATCATTTCTGACATCTTAAGTATGTGCAAAGAGAGAGACAATTTAAAAAAAAATACCATAACTATGTTCTTAAGTGCACATATAAACATTTTATAATGTGTATTTAGAATCATTCTTTAAAAATAACCTTAAGCAGGGTTCTTAAGCATAAAGGTACTCTTATCAAAATAACAGTCCTACAACAGTCAGGTATCTGCATACATCAAAATACAGCCATCTGACTGCATGTCTTCATTGTTAGGATAAATATGTCTCATATTTTTAAAAGAACAAAACAAAACAAAACAAAACAAAAAGGGATGAAGGCTGACAGACAGACAGTCCTGGAAACTGAAGCTCTCTAGGTAGCCACTGCAAAGATACAACCGAAGGTGGTGGCAGTTCAAGTCAATAGGCCTCATCATGGAAACGGATAGACTGGGTGCAATTTTCAGTCTGCTTTGGCTCCTTTATGCCAGACATCACAACTATGAGGCTAGTGGCTTCTCTGTCCTGTTTCTGGTCTGGTCTTTCAATACATCACTTCTGGTGTCCAGCTGCATGTCTTTCTTCTGGGATGGAATCATGCAATTATATTGCTCTTAGACCTGGCCCTTGTCAGGTCCAACTGAGTTTGGCACCTGTGGTTTTTGCCTGGGAAAGTTGGTTACCACTGGCGAATAGAACGATAGTGATTTTCATGCTCCCTTACTCAGTTTTGCATTCTGTAAAATTGGGATGATAATACTTTCATCCTCTGTAAAGCACTTTAAGATCCCTGGATGTTGTATGAAATGAGATCTTCAGATAGTCCAGTTTAAAAAAAAAAAAACCCTTTGGTTAAAAATCCTATAAGGGAAATCTCTTTTTGGGGTGTTTAAGGGTACATCTACACTGCACGCTTATTTTGAAATAAACTATTCTGGAATAGTTATTCAGAAATAGCTTATTTTGAAATAGCATGGCTACGCTGCAGGGAAGTCTCAAAATTAGTCCGGAGGCTTCCCTAATGTAGATGAACTATCTCAATTTAGAGCCCCAGGAGGCACTGGGGAGGAATAACTTAGAATGGCCCTGGTGAGGGGCTATTTCAATATAGCAGCACTGGAGTGTCTACACATGTCTTATTTCGAAATAGCTATTTTGGAATAGGCATTATTCCTTGTAGAATGAGGGTTACAGATTTCAGAATAAGCCATCTGTTATTTTGAAATAATGGAATGATTATGTAGACTCTTGCATTATTATTTCGAAATAATGCTAGTTATCTTGAAATAACAGTGCAGTGTAGATGCACCCTTATAATGCAACAAAGGTAGTACAAGTCCTTTGCCTAATAGTTCAGGAAACATCTAAAGCGGCTGGCCAAGCAAGATTTCAGATGAATGGGACTGTGCTCCCTGCTTCGGTGGCAGATAACCTTACTTTGATTACTCTGAACCTTAACTAACAATGTGAGGTGTAAATGGCATTTTAACTGTATTCCAGCCTATGTGCCTGGCCTGCTTCTCCACCCACTGAAGAGTATGGCAAAACTGCTATTGGAGCCAGATTAATATCAGTTTTCTTACAAGATAATCACTATCTGTTTGGAGGGAGGTAAACTTTGCCTCATAAGTTCTTTTTCCTTTCTCCCCTGTCTCTCACCCCATCAACACTATTATGAAAAGGGAATGCCACCCAGTGCAGTTATTAATACACAATAGAAATGCCAAGTGTGATTGGCTGTGACTGTTCCAGAACTTTATGTAATGCAGATATAGAGATTTCATTGTAAAGTCATTTTTAAACTCTGAACTAATGGGTAGTTTGGCAACAGCTTCTAAGTATGAAATCATTATTAATTCCTTTAGTACTGTAATAACATTGATTTAGATGAACTCTTATAACATAGAAATTGTGTAGTATTTAGCAGTAATTAACGTCCTCTAATTAGGAAGTGTTGCCAAGTAGTTTTCTCTGCTGGCTCTGTTGTAGTTAAGTGCAGCTGGATGAAAATTAATCACAAAGGAAACAGCTTGTGTTTTATGTGAGGTTTGCCTTTGATTGATTAAAAAAATATTCCTTAGTACTATATTTTATTATCAAAAAGGGTACACTGAAATATCAAAGTTACAGAGAGGAAATAGTGAACATGCCATAAGCCATATATAGATAAATCCAACAAGCTAGATACCCATTGGAAAATTCACAAATTTACCTTGTAGCAGTGCCACTGCTTACCACAATAAAATGATCTGATTTTAATGTGGCCATCATTATTATTAAAGTCTGCAGGAATTACAGTGGAAATGACTTAACATCCACTTAGAGGGAAGTATCATCCATTGCTAACCAGAGAGGCATTTGTTGGTATGAAAACCCTGACACTTTTTGAATTTCAAATGATAAATTAAATGCTCCTGTCACTTTATTGTGCAACTTTGTAGCATATGGTACTTCTGCTGGTGGGTGTTATTTCAAAGTTTGCAAGTCACACTAGGAGAGTGTCCCTCTGGTGAGCTCTTGCAACGCTTAGCAACTGTGAATCAAAAGTGACAGCACAGAGGAAGAAATACTAAAAAAAATTGTCTCTGAGTTGGTAGTACGAAGTACATAATAAGTTAATACACTTGTACAGGGGACTAGAAAAAAAAAAGAGGCCAACCCACTAAAGCTAAAGAGATCCAGTTCCTTCTTTCATACAGAATAACTCACATTCATCTAAACTGTTAAAATAAAAATATGGTTCCTTTCTCCCACTCTCTCTGACTTTGTGGGATGACAAGAGAACTAAAACAACTGGCAGATAAAATGAAGAGAGCTATGCATCATTTTAAAGCTCTGGTAATGTTGCTTCCAGAAATAATAAAATTGCTAAGCAAGTCTTATAAATGTATATGCTATATTACTCAAAATAGATAGTCCTTAAGTGAATGAATTCAACATATAGCGTTATATTTATCAAGAAATAGTATATCAAATCACAAAATCCTGATTCATTATCTGATGTTAGTAAGTAGATTCTGTTCTATTTTAGAGGGGAAAGTTTGATACCAATATGAAATTATGGATCTTGGATAGAAGACTCATCAATTTACCACTCAAACTCTCTAAGAATGAAAAGTGAGGGGACTGCCAGTGGTAGTTCAACCAAAAGTAATTCTAAAATAAGCAATTTGAAAATTCAAACAGTTACAATGACCAAGTGTTATAAATTTGGCCCTTAATTACCGACATGCCAAATTAACTCAGAATTGCCTTCATAGATAATGATAATGCACAGAGAAATTTCTTTCTTTTACACCCACCCAGAGAATTCATTATGTCAAGCTTTTTTCTTTTGTCTGAGAAGATGTCAATTTCATGTGACATCACCAATCCCAGAGTAGCTGAAGACTCTCTAGGCTGTCTGCCTTGCTGTAGGTGGGCATGCTTTCTTTCCAGCTGTATTTTCACCGTATGGAAGCAAAGTTTGTTATTAAAAGTGATTCTGTGCAGAGTTAATACAGTAAGTTTCCCAGTCTCAGCATTCAATCACTTTCCTGATGTAAAATTAGTTCTGGGCATCAAGGGTGAGACATGATAGTGAAATACGAGGACACTTTATAGGTCAAGAAGAACTCTGAGGATTTCCATTGTCTATCCCCTGGCAGTTGCTCCTAGCTGCCATGGTTCCTTTCCATATGGCGGCAGAGTAAGAGAGAGAGAGACTAGTGGACTCATGGTTTGAGTGGGTCCCTCTGCATCTGGCATAAGAGGCAAGTGGGACTGGAAGAGACTAGGGATGTAATAGTGTAGTCGATTAATGGATAAGCAAAAGCGTATAGGTTAATACTATAAACTACACACATTTCCTTCCCCCCCACACTAGTAAATTTTTTAGCAGGCTGGCCAGCAGCCCAGCTCAGTTCTGGCTCATGCCGTGTCTAGGACCTATCCTCGCTGTGGCTCTGCATTTAAAGTGTATTAGGAGCCAGGCGGGCAGGCAGCCCGGCTCAGTTCCAGTTTGCACCTGATCTGGGAGCTCAGACCCTCCCACCCCAGGCAGGGGCTGCTGCCACCCCACACTGCTGCCTCTTTATCAGAGGCAGCAGCACAGAATGACAAGCAGCTGGTCACCAAGAGGAGCTGTTTTTAAAACTGGCTGCCCTTGAGAACTAGCTCCCACCTGACACCCCGCGCTGCTGCTGGCCCTATCCCCGGGGATTATAGAATAATCGACTAACCAATAAGAATTCATGAGGTTACTCGACTATTCAATTAACCGATATTTAACATCCCTAGAAGAGACCTACCTTGCCCTCTCATGTGAATAAATGTTCATATGTATTACCTGTGTTTAAATATAAAGAGAGCAATCTAATATTTCTAATTGTAAATTATAATAGAATTGTGTTGTAATTTCTCATGCCTAGCAGTTGTTGAATTTGGGGTTTTGTTTAACAAAATAGACTAAAGAGATGAAACTCTCTCCATATTCAGAATCCATACATCAATAATCTATAGTTCATATAACATATAATATCCCTTCCAGCAGAAAAATCTCAATAATCCATAATTATGGATACAAAATAGCCATAGTTCACACCTCTATTGCAATCCCAGCATTCATCATTTTGGGCAGATTCTGCCATCCGTTCTCTTGAATAAGTAGCAGCTTATTCCATGAAAGTCAATAGAACTATGTATAGAACAAGGGGCTACACAATATAAGGATAACCGAATCCAGCCCCTGAGAAAAATGCATCACAGACACGGCACCCTAGCATGGACTAACTAAAATTTGAACACCTAAAAGCAGCCATCCAAATTCAGACTGGTTCAAATAGTTCTCATTGTCAACACTGGCTCACCCTGTCAGTGTGTAGTGTCCCCTTAAAGTAGGTATCTCCTCTTCCCCCGCCACACAACCAGTGCCTGTGTTTTCATGCACAGAAAGGGAAGAGAGCCTTTTCTTACTGCCTGGGGAAGTTTTAAATTGCTTCATCTTTACTCCCTGTTTCCCATGGGGATAAGGCAGGGCTTTGGCTTCGATTGACCATGCATCTTACCACCACAGGATATGCCCTGTAAGTGCTCTACCTCCCCATGTGTATGATGGCTGCATAAAGGGTCACAACTCTTTTGTTGCCTCTTGCACTTTTCCTTATGGATTTGGATGTAATGTGCTTGCTTTCTTTTTAATACTTGGCATGCCCATGATGGAATGGCAGGGGCCTTAGGCACTTAAAAATAAACAACCCTCAATAAATCCCCTTACGGGCCCATTTTAATTCTGCTTATGCTCTTGATGTGCATGTTCTTATCCTGCTATCCCCCTGGAAGCAGTTTATTTCTGTCTGTCAGCACTGCCAAAGTGACAAAATCCCCTTTCCCACCCACCATGTAATTGCTCTGTTGTTGCCCTTCCCACACATGCCTTTAGAAAGAAAGCTCTTGCTTTATTTGTACTGCTGAAGTGAATAAAATCTCCTCCCTCCTGCCCGCCCTTTATGTGGCTTTCAAGTAGTCATATTGTCACTAGTTATTTCTGTTCTAGAGGAGCTCCCTATCTGAGGAGTGAAACTATTCAATGTAAGAAGATGAAGGTCCTGCATCTTGCATTCCTTCTGCACTCCCATCCCTCATTGGCTTCAGGGATCCCATCTCACCAATGGCAATGAAACAGACAAAGCATTTGGTTTGCCTTTCAGTATACAAAGTGGCATTGAACATCCTGTTAAAATTTCAGAATTCCACTGCAACATGAACATAAGCACAGAGGAAGAACAGTTTCCAGACACAGGCAGACCTAAGGGACATCATAACATCCCTGTTTTGTAAATGATATATGTGCAATTTCTTGTCCCTTTCTGAAGCTTTTACAGGTGACACTGCTTCAGCTACTTGAGCACATGCTAAATGCAGAAAGCATGTATTAGAGGCCACTATTGTAGGACAGTGAACAATGACCTAAACCTCCCCATGCCCGTCTTCAGTTGCCAATAAGCACACAGGACAGGTTATTCCCGAATCCATGCACACAGTGGTTGACTATACCCCCTTTGAAGCAAGTGCAATACCAGACTTGTGATCTGACCAAATCGTTAAGAGCTCAAGGGAATGCGTTGTAATACTCATATATAGAAATCAACAAATTTACTGGGAGGTGGCAAGTAGCAACTCCAGTGCACCACGTGGTACTTCCAGCCTCCTCAGCATCCTCTCACCCCTGCAAAAATACAACATAATATCAAAACAAGACTTAGTGCTAAGAGAAAGATATGACAGCAGCTATTGGTGTAATTGCTGTGTTCACCAGTCATTACTGTAGCCTTGCTGCTTCCTGAGCATGTTTACTGGGAAAAAGGAGAGTCATCCAGCATCTCCCATACTTACTGCTTCTAAATAGGGCCAACCATAAGTTGCTCTCAGATATAGCTAGCTTGGATAACAGGAGGCAGGAGGGGAATTTGATATCCTTTAACAAATATTCAAAGGGTGTCATTACTAGAGCTGGCCAGAAAATGGGATTGTTTTTCCAATGGAACATTTCAATTAAAACAATTTTCTTTTTTTGTTGAAAATTTTGAGAGAAGTGTGACTTTTCTTTAAAGAAAGTGAAAAATTTAAATTTTCAACCCAAACTTTCCAATCTTCAGTTTTCTGATTAAAAACCTAAAAGGTTGAGAAAAAGCAGATCCTTTGGGTTAAAATTTTTGATTTGACAAATACCCAGTTTTCTATCAAAAGAAATGTCAGCAGAAAACTTTTGACCAGGCTTATTGATTACCCAGGAAGGAAGAACAACCATTTTGATGGTGTATTTGTCCCCCCCCCCCCAACACATACATTTTAAATCACACATACAGGCAAATTAATCTATATTGTAAACACATTAGCTGGTCATTGGTATATGCTGCTTCACTTCTTTGCCTAGTCTAGACATTCCTGAGTGAGGCTCACAGGAGTATAATCATAACCAATGTGATGATGTTGAGAAAAGTTATAAAAGAGGGACACACTCATAGCTGAAAAAAACTCATTAACGTTTCTAATAAAATATTAATGGAAAATGTTTTCCATTGTTTGCTTGTGTGTGGTGTTTTCCCAACATTCCAGCTGACACACAAAAAGGTCAGTGACTTTGCCAGGCCAGGATTTGTAAAAGTGACCAGCATTTTTGGGTGGTTCAGTTTTTAGGGTCACTTAAGTCACTGTACAAAGACCCTGACTAACTTATCCAAAATCACTAGTCTATATCAGTGTCTAGACTGATTTGAAAACAAGGATCCCCTTGACTTCTTTGTCCGCACTTTGACTCTTGGCTCATAGATCTAGTAGCATATGGTCCAGTTCAACAGTTCAAAGTACAGACTGGGAAGAACTTACCCAACATTTGTTAGCAACATCACAAGCAAGGCCTGTAAAGCAGCCATCTCTGAATATCTGTGCTTTTCTTTGTGCTACTGCTTCCCCGTTGGGACATCTCTCCCATCAGTCCACCTTTCCTTCACTCCTCCATTCCAGCTGCTATGCTTTGCAGGCAGCTGGACTGTTTTAAAGTTTTATCTTTACATTAGAGATTGAATGAAAAGTAAGAGTTAAACTTTAAAGAAGCCCAGCTGTCTCTCCAAACTAATCGCTGTCAGAATCACAGTCCTTCCTTTCCTTGGCTAACTTAAATGATTTCGTGCCTTGAGAGACCTTTGTCACTCCTTTTTCTCTCTCTCTCTCACACACACACACACACACACACACACACACACACACACACACACACACACACACACACACATCATCGTCTGCCTATTTCGGATGGCTAAGAAACAGATAGCCAAACATTGGTTCTAGTGCTGATTCTGGGGAGCTCTAGTGCTGACCTTTCCATCCTGGCTATTAGCCATGTAATTTCTAAATTTGGTTTCTTGCTTTTCTCCAATTTTTTATTAAGTTTTCATAACTGGATCTAGATTCATAGCTGGACTTCAAGGTTCTGGTTCATTCCTAGCCATAACACAACTTTCAGTGCCTGGTTGCAGTGTGTTGTTATTACCACCTGAAAAAGGTGAAAGAGTTATCTGATCTGAAGAGAAACCTGGGCACATGTAATTTGCTTTATTGGACAAGAGAGTTTATTATTATTAATTATTATTATTATTTGAATTGCTATAGTGCCTAGGAGCCTCAGCCATAAACCAAGACCCTCTCTTCCCAAATTGTGCACCTTATGTCAAGCTTATTTTGAGATAATCTATTTTGAAATTTGGCGCTGTCCACATAGCACCAAATTTTGAAATAGAGTGCTATTCCGACAAGTCCCTTAATCCTCCTAGAACAAGGTTTACCAGGACATCAGAATAGCGCGCCTGTTATTTCGAATACATTTTGAAATAATGGGCACGATGTTAAGATGCGGAAAACACTATTTCAGGGTACCAGAAGTACCCCCAAAATAGTGCTGCAGTGTAGACATACCCTAACTTTCAATTATCTATCTTATCAGAACACTCTTTACTTCCCAGTACTGAAAGGTTGACTCCCAGCTTCAAACCAGTCCGATTGATCCCTCCATCACCCACTTGCCAAAGAAGCATTGTCATATTTTGTCCCATGCTTGGGAAGAACACCTGGAAAACATCCAGAAACCAAACACTTTACTCTTGTTTAGATTAGTGCAAGTCAGAAGTCACTTCTGTCAAGATAAAGGAATTACTTCTGCCTCACACAAATGAAATCACCAGCAAAACCTGTCCATTTGTGGTCATGTAACACGTATGGGCAGTTCAGTCCTCACGCTTATCTTTGTCTTCAATGTGAATATACAGGGTAAAATTTGGCCCAGAATATGTATAATTAAAATAGGAGAAAAGAGATAAAATGTGGCCGTATTCATGCAATATTTCAAGCAAATCAGGAAATTGTGGTTAGAATTGAAATACAGAAGCATGTTGGGTTGGTAACCACGGCAACCCTTCTTGCTTCAAGACAGACTTTTCTGTTGATAATCTATTGTAATGCCAGTAATTGCAGCTGACAAGGCTCTGTTTGTTGTGAGAGATAATTAGCACTTGAAATAAAGTAACAGATTTAAATAAATTGGGGGGAACGGAACAGTCTGACCTGTCTCTTAGAGACAAACAAGAGCTTTGGGGGACTACTGACTGTGATGTTACTGGTGGCCTTCAGAGTGAGTGAACAATATTTATTTCCTATTGGGCTACACATATAATTGGGAATTACAGGCACTTTCATGATGAAAATATTTTTTCTCCCTCTCACACATTCAGGGTATGTCTACACTACAGAGTTTTGTCGGAAAAACGGCTGTTTTTCCAACAAAACTTGCGGAACGTCCACACTGCAATCATAATCTTTCGCAAGTAAATCAAAAGAACAGAGGGCTTTTTCCAACAGTGATAATCCTCTTTCTACGAGGAAGAAGGTTTTTTGCGAAAGAGCTCTTTCGCAAAAAGTTGTGTATGGACGGGGAGGAGGTTTTTTTTTTTCAGAAGAGGCCTCCAGGAAAAAGCACAGGTGCCCTGGTGGCCACTCCATACAAAGTAATCACAACTCTATAGTTCCTGTCTCCTGGCCCATCTTAAAGCTGCAGGCACCCTGGACAAGCCTTGTGGCAGGAAGCCGGCCTGAGAGCAGCACCCTGTTCATGCGGCTCTCCTTGCCACAGGCATTGCAAGCCATGTTTGCAACTGAAGACCCCCGCAACTCCACTGGCCCTCGCCGGGAGCAGCCCCAGGGGTCCCAGGACTCACCCAGGGGGAGCAAGAGGCACGCCTCATCCTGGTCAGGCCTGGAGATCCAATCGCTCCTCAAACTGTGGGGTGAGGATGCCTTGCAGGATCCCCGGGCAAAGCACTGCAATGCGGACATTTATGGCTGGATGGCCGAGTCCCTGGTGGAGCACGGACACCCACCCCCAGACCTTGGAACAGGTCCAGAGTAAGGTAAAAGAACTCTGCCAGGGATATGTCCATGTCACGGAGCACAGCTCCCACTCAGGGGCAGGACCCCACACCTGCTCCTGCAGGACCAGGAAGGCAGTTAGCAGAAAGTGCTGCAAAAACTGCACCATGGCCATGTGGGGCCACCGCATGCCCAGGGGCAGCTCTGGCTCCATGGCACAAAGGTAAAGGCTGTGGCATCCCCAAAAGAACAGGGAAACCACAGCAGGCACTGTGAGAGCTTTGCTGTCCCTCAAAGAGGTAGGCAAGCACGCAGCAAAAACAGAGAAATAGCTGTCCAGGGGGGTCCCTTTAAGCGTGTGTCTCTGCAAGTGTCCGGCACCAGCTCTCAGAAGCAACTGGTGACCTAAAGCCCTGCCTGAAGTGGTTCTGGGTGGCCTTTTATGCGAGAGAGAGTCCAATGAGTCTGGATGCTCTCTTTCGCATCGCTTTTTCAATGTGCTTTTGTGTGGACGCGCTCTTGCGCAAGACGTTTTTTCGGAAGATCTCTTTGGAAAAAAGCTTCTTCCGAAAGAAGCCTGCAGTCTAGATGTAGCCTCAGATTCCATTTATATTTTTCTTATTGTTTTTGCACAAAATTGATATTTACTCATGTAACTTCATTCATCTCACTTGTATTTGAATTGGTTACAACATTTTTTAAAGAATAATTGCTGTATTACATCCTGAATCCTAGTGTTTGTAACAAACGGGTATTGGCAGAGTGTCAGTCTTATGCCACAAGCCAAATATCTCTTTGGGGCACAAGGGTACACTAGAATGAAAGCCCAGCAGATGTGCAAGGTATTTAAGGTAGAGTGACAATCTGGTTTCAGCTCCTCAGCTGATTTTTGTCTTTTTATTACTTAGTGTCTTATCTGTTTCTTTATATTGTGATATATAGGTGGTTGCATTCAATGGATGACAAGAATAGTGTCTTACGTTAGTATTACACCTCTTGTCCCAAAGGAAAGGAAGGTATTTTAAATGTCATGGAATAACTGCCTAAATGCAGGCATACCTAGAGTGGAATAACACAGCTGTTTAACAGTACACTGCCAAACTGTCTATCTTAGGTACTTACATGGCCCCCCATAGTAGTATCTCAGAATTTTTCCATCACTGAAGTGTAGGCTCTTCTGTTGGGCAATGACACAGCTGTTTAATAGCACAGTCACACTGCAAAAGGAGTTTAGGGCAAGAAGTGATGATGAAAGGTGTGCCTTTGAATGTATCACAGAATGAAATTTCTTAAAAAATAGATTTTGAACAATCATGAAGATTGGCATGGGATCTTTCAATGTGACCTTATTTTGATTTCATCTGAAAGGCAGCACTTTTGTTGTCCCTAAAAGAGTACCAACATTGTTAAAACTGTGAATGTTATTACAACTATCTAATCATGTCAGAACCAGGCATGAATTATGGCTTCTTGTTTAACAGCTACCCTCATACTGGCCTTTTGAGGCCTATGACCAGATTTACAAGGAGTTACACCATGCTCTGCACATGACTTAAGTGGACAAGGAAAGTAGAAACTTGTCCTAAACAACCTGCTAAAGTCAGAGACAGCAGGAGTGTCTGGTCCAGATTGGAACTCAGGTCAGGGCTTAAACTCCCATCATTTGCTTTCTCATGCTCTTAGAATTTTCCGGAAGAATTCTGAGATTTGCCAAACAAAGATCCTCAGTCAAGCTACAGACTCAGAACAAAAAAACCCTTCTTTTTTCTTTAGTAACCAGGATAGCAGCTTCACTAATCAATATTTTAGTTGTTTAAATGTTTTGAAACTTTAAAAAGTCGTTCTCTATATTATACAAAAACAGCATCAACGACAACTGGTCTGTAGTGAGTTCCCTTGGAATTAAAAAATTGCCAACAATTTATAGCATATGCAGGATTTTAGTGCAAATCCCATCCCAAGCCCTATTCTAACTAGCTCATAAAATCGGCCTGTTTATTTTCTAAAACGATCCGCATAAAAGGATTAAGCTTATTTATTGTAAAAATTAACATCTTTCTGAAACAGTAATGACTATATCATCGAGGAATGTTCTCTCCTCAAATGCCTCCCTCGGCAGTGCTGTGCAAGAAGACCTGCATTTACGGCCTCCCAGAATAGAGTTATTGCTCATAAGACTCCACTCTTGTACGCCTACAGCTAAATCATGGTACCTAGCAGATGGTGTATGTGTGTTTCCCAATGCAATGTCTTGTATGTGTGTAGTTGTCATAATTAAATAATAACTCCCCACACCATCTCATATAACAACAGAACCAAAGGCATATTTCTCAGAGGAGGGAAGCAGCCAAAGCCCTCTTGTGTGCCAGTTTCCTGTGGCACACTTAAATTACACACAAGAGGAATTGCCCAGGATTAAAAAAACCATGCATTTTTGTGTGCTCAATTTAAAAAAAAATCTGCATCAAACAAACATTAAAATCTACAGGCCTGTTTCACCCCTGCTGTAACTCAGCTGACTCCTGAGAAGCTGGCCTTATACGGTTAGGGCAGGCTCACCAACTGGGGCAGGGCCGGGGGGGGGAGGAGAATGGGGGCAGTCATCCTGGAGGCCAGCAATTCAAATGGGCCTTGAGCTCCTGGCTGCTGCTACTGCAGCAGTGGTAGCGGCTGGATCCTCGGGTCTTTCAAATCACCACCTGAAGCACCATGGCACGACGTTTTGGGTGGCTGTGAGTACTGGGGGGTGGGGCACCACCACGTTTTAGGCAGTGTGGAGGGCCTAGCTCCATTTTTTTCTGCCTGAGGTCCTGTCCTTTCCAGGAGTGCAGAGCCACCTCCCACCCAGAGAGGCTGTCAGTGCCTCTTGGTTGGGGTTTCCATATTTTTCCAGGGTCATCCCTATGACAGAAGAAATATGCATACCCATGGGAGGCATTCATGGGGGACAATAATTAATGCCTGTCAACTTTCTAGGTCAGAGAAAAATAGCTGCCTGTTGAAGTCCTTGATAGAGAAGGGCAGAATGAGAATCATCTGTGGAGGTTGTTCCTTCCTTGGCAAAAGGAGGGAATTATAGCATTGATTATGCCTGGCAAGGAGTATTTCTGGCTAAACTGAAGGCAAAGTATAACTTCATTCAATTGACAGAGTTTAAAGCACTGGATTCAGAGGGTTTACTCAGATATACTTGCTAATAACCCCCTGGTTTAGAATACCTTGGATTTTTTTTAAAGCCATTCCTGCCTAGAACACAAAGAAGACTAACTAGTTTTTTTATTTTATTCTAAAATTTAGACACAGATGTGTCATAAAACCTCCATGTCCAAGCAGACATGTTGTCATGGATAAAAGGGAAGGTTCTCTCATGATCAATAACTAGTTAAAAGACAGGAAACAAAGTACAGAAATAAATGGTCAATTTTCAGAATGGAGAAAGGCAAATACTGGTGTCTGCTGGGGATCCTGACTAGGATCAGTGCTTTTCAACATATTCCTAAATGATCTGGAAAAGGGGCTGAAGGCAAAATTTACAGAAGGCAAAAAGGTGGCAAAATTTACAGATGATTACTGTAAATTTACTCAAGATACTCAAGAAATTTACTCAAGTATTACTCAAGATAGTTAAGTCCAAAGCATACTGCGAAGAGTTACAAAGGGATCTCAAAAAATGTGGGTGACTAGATAACAACATGGCAGAAGAAATTCAGTTCAATGTTACATGTAATTTAACGTAACACTGGGAAACAATCGCAACTACACATACAAACCGACGGGATCTAAATTAGCTGTTACTACTCAAGAAAGATCTTGGAGCCATTGTAAATAGTTCTCTGAAAACATCTGCTCAATGTACGGCAGCAGTGAAAAAAGCAAATAGAATGTTAGCAACCATTAGCAATGTGAAAGATAAAACAGAAAATATCATAATGCCACTATCTAAATATCCATGTGATGCCCGCATCATGAATACTGAGTGCAGTTCTGTTTTCCCCATCTAAAAAAAAATATTAGAATTGGAAAAGGTACAGAGAAAGGCAAAAAAAAATTATTAAGGGTATGGAGCAACTTTAATATGAGGTCACATTAAAAAGACTGGGACTTCTCATCCTGGAAAAGAGACAACTAAGGGGCAGTATGATAGAACTCTACAACATCATGAGTGATATGGGGAAACTAAGTATTATTTATTCCTTCACATTGCACAAGAACCAGGTTTACACTCTGACTTTCAGGTCAGAAAGGACCATTGTGATCTTCTAAGTCTGACCTCATGCACATTCCTGGCCACTGAACCTACCCACCCTAACCTCTGTCTGAGCTTTTGAAGTCTTCAAATCATGGTTTAAAGATGTCAGCTTACAGAGAACTCACCATTTACACTAATTTAAATCTGCAAGTGATGCATGCTCTAGAAGAAGGTGACCCCTCCCCCCCCCGGGTCTCTGACAATCTAGGGGGGAGGAGAGGGCAGGGGATTCCTTCCTGACTCCAAATATGCTATTGCTACTTCCCCAAAATTCAGGGTAACTGCTGGGCTATTTTTCCATGCCAAAGTAGGCCTCAAAGCCTTATGCTAACTGCTTATGCTAATATCTTACAGGATATGGCCTGTAGGTTTCTTGCATTAGCATTTTATTTTACTTAGCAGTAAAGTCAGCTCTTACAGAAATAACCAATGCATCCCCTCACCTTCACCTGCTTTCTAGGCTGTGGCAGTGGGAATTCTTTTTCAATTGCTTTGAACCCAACTGCTGCTTTGCAGGGTATGAACCTTCAAACCAGGATCCAGGTATAAATTTGGCAAATGGTGCCTTTTTTCTAATGAGCTAAACTCCTGCCACTCTCCAGACTCAAACCCACATGAACCTGAAAGTGTTAGAAATTAAGTTCTGGACCCACCTTCCAATTTTGAAGCTTGAAGCCCTCTCCTGAAAGTGTGGACCAGCCACTTCCAGCAATGGCTTATCGTGATAACAAACTCCTTAATTTTTTCTGTTGATCCCCCCCGCTTAGGTTTATGTTACAATAAATATTCATGACACATTCCCTGTCACATTGTAACTTCTGGAGAAAACACTGTAATCTGTTTAAGAAGAACATGAATCAGGCTGATAAAAATAATTGGCTGGGTTTTTCTTTTAATTTTTTTAAATATATATATTTTAAATAAAGCCGTCAAAGGTTCCTATGGTAATGAGGAGCTTTGTTGTTATGACAACTGCTTATTCTTTTGCCTTTGAAGAAGTCTGCAATTTGATAGGCAAAACATCAGGAATAATTAAAACAAATGGTAAGTGAAGAAAAACATCTGCTATGAAAAATCCCCACCAGAAAGCTTAACAATCTCACTTGTTAACTGACAAACTTCAGATGGGGTGTAGGCACGTCAGCTAGCACAGATATACTCACCAGCTGCCAGAGGCTAGGATAATCACACATCAGGAATCCCAGCTCTTTGTATGGAGCAAATAGGTCTTATTCACATGATTATTTCTCATTATTTCTGAGGCTTTCCCGTGTATATTATGCACCTATGCTGCTGCAGCTCAAAACAGGGCTTCTTTCTAAATGTAATTTGTCTCCCCTCAACTAAAAGACCCTTCACAATATTGCCTCAGGGCATGTGGTAAGTGGAGGTACTGTTCACGTCTAGCTCTAGTCCCGACTGCAGGAAGGGGATGAGAGGAGGCTTGACAAGTGGAAGAGGGTTTCTTTTGGAAAGTTAAGGCAGACTATGGTGGGGAACTCTCCTCTGTGTTGGGGAAGATTGACTTGGCATGTACTGGAAGCCATCATCATTCTAATGGAGTCATGTGGCTGACCAGCTGGAGAAAATCATGGGGGATGCGGCCAGACCTGGTTCAGAGACAGACAGCCTCTGTGCGCAAGGCCTTGTACCCCCACGGATGGATTCTGGGGATTGAAACCCCCTGCTTCTGGGATTGAGGCAAGCGTGGGAAGAGATAAAACCAGCCACAATCATTGAAACATTTGGAGACATCTCTGTAAAGGAGTTTGCTTCCCTATCCTATGGGTTTTCAGAGGTGATGGCATAGTCTGGCCCTTTTCATTTCCCAGGCAAGATTCCTGGGTGACTCAAAGGACTTTTTGTTGAGTAAAGAACTTCTGGTTTTGACATAATAATATAATATAATATAATATAATATAATATAATATAATATAATATAATATAATATAATATAATATAGCTGATGGAAACACAAACTAATGACTCCATAATGCTGAAGCACTTGGGTCTGGAACATAAAACTGAAAGACATGAACCATTCAAAGGTTGGAATGGAAGAGTCAAAATTCTTGCTGTATTGCTGACCTCAGAGGAAGCAGGAAGTACTGCAAAAAAAGTATTGCAAGTATCTTGCAATAAAGCCAGCTGTCCTTCCTCCCAAGGTATTCTGATCTACTTTTGCAACACAGTCTGTTCCCTAGTGCGCCAAAAGGATCTGCTATTTTTAACGGCACATTTTCTGTTGTATTTCCATAGTGTCCGTATTTGAGTGAGTGCATGCAAAAATATAGGCTCTTCTGGATGCATGGGTTCCCTCTACTCAGCCATCCATGATATTCCTATTAGAGGAGGTTTTCAACCCTCTTCCCTACAGAGAAGACATGTTCCTTGCATGTTGCCCATTTCCGCATGAATAGACTGCATCAGATATCTAAGAAGATTGCCTTGCTGGGAAGATGACAGGGTTGGGCAATCAAACTAGTGAGAGGCAGGGTGGCTTTTGGGGCATTAGCTTTCCAGCTGCACTAACTATACTTGAGCAAACAGAAAAACTGCCTTTGATTTTCACTGCTTCCTATCTTCATTACAGTCTTAAATTAATAACAAGGTGAAATTACCAGTGTGGACATTAGGTGGTGCTATGACAGTGGTTTCAGTAGCAGTAAAGAAGATTATAAATGGTTGCTTAGAAATACAGCACCACTCTTATACAGTTAATCTATTGCTATCTGTCTATATTAGGCTAACGTACATGATTGGAAACCATGAGTTGCCACTGATTGTCTACTGCTGCCTTTTGTCATCCTGTAATTTCCCCCCATTGCTCAAGAGGATAGCACTAGCAACTCCACCTAAAAATGCAGACAAAGATGCTCAAGTAGTATTTTCTTGTGAGTGATGCAGTCGGAGGCAGAAGAGGTATAAAGACTGTGAGCTTTAACTGGCCTAAACATGGAGCTAGATCAACCATGAACCATGCTTATAACACCGGTCACACAATACAATGCTCAAATTGGCTGCAGGTTGGAAGGATTACACTAGTATCATTCCAGACTATGAGCCAAACTTGGCCTTCAATTACATAGCACAAATTTGGTGACTTCGAGAGGTTGGACAGGTATAATATCAAACATAATTTGCCCTCCAGTATATAAAAAGAGACAGAGCAAAGCCAGTTAGACCTGTGAAAAGTGTGACCTGTGGCCTGGTTTTAATCTGAGGAATCTAAAGGACAAATTCTGCACTTCTTAATTGTGCTTGGGATTAATCATTTAGCTTCATCCCCCACCTAAATCAATTTACTCATGATCACTATGGCTAAAGTAAAAGGACTTGAAGCCTGCCCAATTCATGCTTACCATTTCAGTAAGAGTTAAGACACAGAATTGAAACAAAAGACAGGACTATGCAGCACTTTAAAGACTAACAAGATGGTTTATTAGGTGATGAGCTTTCGTGGGCCAGACCCACTTCCTCAGATCAGTTTGTGGAAGAAAATTGGCATGACCATATATACCATAGTGATACAATAAAAAAAAAAAGTGAACACATAACACAGCTGCATCTCTATCACAATTCGACACAGAATTGGATATGGTTTACAATACATTTGTAAATCTTAGTAAGGAAAAAGCATAGCAGGGTAAATATTGATAAACAGTACTGACCAGTATATGTTGGTCTAATATAGTCTACCTAGCGATATATATATATATATATCTCAATATGTATTATTCATACTGTATTAATATGCATTATGCATATGATATCAGTAACCTTGTATTGTGTAGGTAGGTTTAGATAGCTCGGTCGGTAGGTAGATGGATAGATATTTCTAGCAGCTATATGTCCTGAATTGGTCCATGACTTTGTTTAATTCTGTTCACTTAAGAGTAGTACCCTGTAAAAGTCTGTAAAGTTGACATCACTTTTGGCATTAAAAATATAGAAACTTGGGGTAAAATACATTAATGCTCTGCCCTGGTATAAGCTGGGGAGATACCTTCACAGACTACTACCTGGAGTGCTAATATCCAAAACAAATATAATACAATTAGTTAAGGAACTGGTATCAGCTGGTGGGCTGGATTTTAGTGATCATATATATAGTAGCCCAATGTCTGTGTGAGGGTTACGGGGGGGTGCGATCACCCCCTACTGGCCAGTAGGGGGGTTCAGCGGACCCCTCCACCTCTCGGCCGTGTCTGTAGTTCCAGCCCTTAGTCCAGTGTTCAGTCTTTGGGTGCGATCACCCCCTACCTGCCCGCTAGCCAGCGAGGGGCGGGGGAAGAGGGGGGATCCGCAGACCCAGTCCCGCGCCTACCGTCCCCAACCAGGTTGGGGGGTAGTCGGGGGTTTACCGGCGGCAGGGGAGGCAAAAAGGGGGGGGGTTGGGAGGGGGACCCGGTCCCGCCCCCCTCTCCGGGTCCCAGCCCCTGCACGGCAGACGGGGGACACGTTTCCTCCCACAACTCGTCTGCCCACGGTCGCCAGAAGGCTTCCACCCCGGGCTGCTTCCTCCCTTCCCCCGGTCCCCTGGGACGCGCGGACGCCTCCCCTGGCTCACCATGTCTCCGGGGATCGGGTCCGAGGTCGGTCCGGGGGGAACCCGGTGCCAGCCGTCTGCTGAGCCTCTTGTCCCAGACTGGCTGCTCTCTCCGCGTGTGCCGGTTTCTGTCCGGGTCGTCTCTCGATCTGGGGCTGGCTGCTCGCCAGCCGTGGAGGCTGTCCTGAGAGCCCCGGCAGCGGGGGGTGGGCCACCGGCCGGGCTCAAGTGTGTCCCCGGTCCGTCCTGATGACCGGGCCGCTACCGCCACCGTCTCCTCCTCCCCGTTGGGAAGCTCGCCCTTTCCTTCCAGCCGGCGGGCCGTTTTCAAGTGGCCCGCCGGACGTGACGTGGGCGGGAGGCCCCGCCCCCCTCGTGATGCGGAGGCGCGCCAGCCGCGTCTCGGCCAATACTCGTGGGCGTGGTCCTTCCCCTCGTTCCCTCGGGAAGGGGATTACTCTCCGCCCGCTGGCGCAGGCGTGGCAGCAGGCTTCCGCCTCGCCGTCCGCTGAAGCCGCGTCTGCGGCGCAGGGGTGTTCTGCCCACCGCCCCGCTTATCTCCCTGCCGGGTCGGCCCTTCCCAGTGCTGGCCGCCGGCGGCCCGTCACAGTCTGTAATGCTGAAATGCTGGCTGTTCCCTCTGGGCAGCGCTGTTGCCTCCCGCCGCAGCACTCAGCTGACTTCTGTGCCGCTCAGCCGGGCGGGAGCAAGTGGTGCAAGTGGCCATTTGGGGTCCATGCTCCCCATGCAGCACAGGAGTGCTGCATGGGGAACACAGGGCCCAAATGGCCACTTGCACTGCTTGCTCCCACGTGGCGGCCCGGCTGAGCAGCGCAGAAGTCAGCTGAGCGCCACGGGGGGAGGCAACAGCGCCGCCCAGAGGGAACAGCCAGGGGGCGGGGCCTGGACGAGCGTGCATCTCTGACGTCAGGAAAGGGCGCCGGATTCAAAAGGAGGAAAGCGGAGCAGACATAGAGGATGAGGAGGAGACAGAGAGCGAACGGAGGAGGTGGAGGACAGCCAGAGAGAGAGTGAGAGAGACACAGCAGGAGGAGGAAAGGAGAAACACAGAGTGAGAGGCGGGAGGGGGAGAAGAGAAAGAGGGAGAAAGAGAGAGAGAGAGGCAGGAGGCGGATGAGAGCTGAGAGAGAGACAGGGAGAGGCAGTAGGAGGAGAAGAGAGAGAGAGGCCGTTTGCGCCGCTTGCTCCCACACGGCAGCCCAGCTGAGCGGCGCAGAAGTCAGCCAAGCGCCACGGTGGGAAGTGAAGGGGGGTGGGGCAGTGACGTACATGCCCATGGGGCGGGGCCTGGACGAGCGTGCATCCCCAACGGAGACAGAAGAGAGCGGAGAGAGAGTGAGAGGCAGGAGGGGGAAAAGAGAAAGAGAGAGATGGGGAGAGAGGCAGAAGGCGAAGGAGAGTTGAGAAAGAGAGCCAGTAGGAGGAGGAGGAGAGAGAGAAAGAGACACAGAGCGAGAGACCGGAGGCTCAGGAGAGAAGACCTGAAAATCCCGTCTTATGACTGGCTAACTGGCTAGTAGGTAAAGAGTTTTGTAACTTGTAAAATTATCCTAGAAATAGTACTAGTTGAAGCGTGTAACTTTGAAGCACATCTTCTGTGTAAGATAAATGTAACAATTCTACACAAGAGGGCTTCCCAGAAACTAGGATTGTATTGACATATTTCCCCTGTATTAGACTATTACTGATGTTTAACAGTAAATCTGACTAACATTGATTATTTTGGTCTCAAGTTTATTTTGTAATGCACTAAAGTGTAGCCAGCCAATTGACGAGACATTTTGTTGCCCATAGCTTTTTTTTTTTTTTTTTTTTGTCTTTTTTAAATTCCCTATCCCAAACATCTGTGCTTGTTGAAGGCATTAACAGGCCTGGACACTGAGATCCTCTACTCAACCAAGTACAGTACAGCATAGGTAACTGCTTTTCTCACACTGCAGAGCTAAAGTGCCTCAATACCTACCTATGTGAAAATGCATCTAGGGATACGATGAGTAGTCCTGTGGCACCATAGAGAGTAACAAAAATATATAGAATCATGGACTTTCATGGGCAAAACCCATTTCATCAGATGAATTCATCTGGGTGTGAGTGTAATTAAGTTTCCATTGCCAGTTTTCCTGTGAAACTAAACTCAAGACACCAGATTATTGTGGTGGAGGAGGTGGGGCGAGGGAAGTGGTAAACTGTGTGGTGTGGGGGTGTCCCCTGGGAACTCAGTTGGAACCACCAGCTCATTTCACATGGGATGATGAACAGACAGCTGATGGCAACCACTTTCAGATCACAATGTTCTGAGCTGCTTGTACATACCCTACTGCAGAGGGGAAAGGCTCAGTTTTCCATTATTAGTCTCCCTGGGCCATGTAATCCCCCAGGAAAAAAGATTTCAATACTTATAGAAGTGGAATATATCCACCCCTTTAAGTCCTTCTGTAACTGCATTAAAGACACATTATTCTCCAAAGGTTAATACGGTTGCTGAACATCATTGGACTCTGACAGCATGTTGAGACCAGAAGAAGCCATACATAGGCATGCTGCAGCTCGCTGTAGTCCTGCAGGTGTGTGTGAATATGGTGACAAGAGAGATGAATAATGCTTAGAGACCAATTAGTGGGAAAGCCTTCCTTTAATAATGTATATTTGATACCCTAACTAATATGTTTCTCTTCACCTTGCAAGTGTTACACAAGACAGACCATGAGCCAAACTCAGCTTTCAATTGCATAGCAGAAATCTGGTGACTTCAGAGGGGTTGCACAGTTATAAAATCAGACATAATTTGCCCTCCAGTATGTATGTGTAAGCAGGGGCTGAACTGCTGCTTGCTATCAGCCAGCTAAAAGGAGGGGTGGGTGTGCCAGCTACAATTGTTTAGCTCTGCAAGGTAATTAACTGTTAACTGTTGATATGTAAATACAGCTCAGGAGAGAATACGAGGTGTGGCTATGTAAATCCCATTCAGCCAGGGCTGATGGAGGGTCAGTGTTGAAATGGAATGTGGAGAATTGTAAATAATTTGGGACTGTTGTGGGGGTCACTAATCATGCTACCCTAAATGTGGGAACTGTAAAACATGCCACCAGCGCCAGGAGAGACACCACCATCTTGGTAAGAGGTCTCGAGGAACAAGCCTCCCCCCTTCCAGAGTTGAGTGGACTGAGCTGGGGGGAAGGGTTAAAGGGCTTGAGTCAGCCTGCTTCATACCTGCCAGGTGTGAGCTGTAAGACTGGCCCAACCTGCACCTTTCCCCCTTTGTTTTAAGGACAGACCTAAAGCAGACTCCTGAGGAGTCTTTTCTTTTGCTAGTCCAGTGAAAGCTGGATTCCTTTGCCAGTCCAGCTGGTGGCTAAAGAGCTGAAATCACTGAGAGCTGAAATCACTGGTTTGGCTGAGAGCCAGACCTATTGCAGCCAGTGAAGTGGCGGCGACCAACAGAGTGGCTGGTGGCGTAATGTGGCCGGTAAGAGCGGTGGCAGGTGACCAGCGGTGACCAGCGGCATGGCATGGCGTGGAGTGGCGACCAGCGGCGTGGCGTGGAGCGGCGGCAGGCGAGGAGTGGCGACCAGCGGCGTGGCACGGAGCAGCGGCAGGTGAGGAGCGGCGACTAGCAGCGGCGGCAGGCGAGGAGCGGCGGCAGGCGCCCAGCGGAGCATACAGTGGCGTGGGATGAGACAGCTGGTGGAGCGTGGCAGAGTGTCGTATAAGGTGCCCCCTATCTATCCCTGCACCCCTATTTCTACCCAGGTTGGGAGGTGAAACCCTGCCGGGTGAACTTTGGGACTCTGGGTGGCACGGACCAGGGACAGAGACTTTTGGGGTGTCGGGCTCTTTGGACTTCAGGTGATTCTTGGCTGGGGGTGGGGGGCTTAGCTCATGTTTGGGTTATGAACTCTGTTTGTGGTGTTTTCCCCAAGTTAATGCCGTATGACTTCTCTCTCTGTTTCATTAAATGTTTCTTTCCTACACTCAGACTCAGTGCTTGCAAGTGGGGAAGCATTGCCTCTCAGAGGCGCCCAGGGGTGTGTGAATTTCCCAGATTACTGGGTGGGGGCTCGAGCCGGTTCTGTGTGAGATGGACCCCAAGATATTGAACCCAGCCCTGGTAACTGCCAGGCCTATCCGGCAGAAGGGTTACATATGAAGAGACAGAGCAATACCAATCAGATCAGTGAAAAATGTGGCCTGTGGCCAGATTTTAATCTGAGGAGTCTAAGGGTATGTCTACACTACAGTGTTATTTTGAAATATCTTATTTCAAAATAACGTGTCTACACACAAAATGCATTTCGAAATAGCATTTTGCTATTTTGAAATCGTGTGTCCACACTGAGTGGACTCTGAATCGCATTCAAGGCTAGCCAGAACCAGTTCCGGCAGGGCACCAGGTCAGGACTTACTGTGTGGGGCTGCTGCCTGAGACTATCTGAGGTCTGTGCTTAAAGGGACCCACCCCGGACAACCAGTTCTCAGGTTTCCCTGCTTGCTTGTCTACCTCGATGAGGGACAGCAAAGCATTTTGTCTCTGCGTGCTCTGATTGCCCTTACTCAGGACACCACAGCACTCTGCAACATGGAGCCAGAGCTGCCCCTGGGCACTCTGGTGCTTCTCTTGGACGTGTTGCTGCGAGCCTGGCTGCACTTTCTGCAGGCTGCCATCTGGGAGGTCCATCGTGGGGCTGTCAGTATCCAGGAGGCCCTGTGGGAGAGCTTCCACCCTGAGGAGCACTAAGAGCCTCCCTGGCCTGCCCCACTGGGGGCTTGTGCCTCATTCCTCCCTCACGTCCTTCCACTTACCCCTCCCCAACCCCCCTTCCTGTTGTCAAATAAAATACACATATTTTCATGAACACAAACTCTCTTTATTTAACAAGACTGGGGGGGGGGAGGGAATAAAACTCTGGTGAGACTGGGGAAAGGAGGTGGGAAAGGAGAAGAGAGAGGGTGGGAGAGGGGAGGGGGAAACCTGGGAGGAGGGAGCTGGAAGGGGGAAGCAAGGGGAAGAAGGGGAAGGGGAAGCTCAGAGTTGGGGGTCTCGCCGGACCAACTTGATTTTCATGCAAACCTGCTTCTGGGTTCGCATGTGGCCTTTGATGGCCAGGCTGGCAGCTATCCTGCCATAGACGGCCGTGTTCCTCCATCTAGTGCGGAGATCATGGACGTTGGGGGCCCCACAACCTGAATAAGGTCCATGATCTCCACCCTGGACCAGGAAGGCGCCCACCTTCTCCAGGCCCTGGCAGGCTCCTGGGAGCTGGCAGACTGCTCCTGGGGAGCGGTGGAGGGCTGGCTGCCAGTGGCTTGCTGGCTCATGTTTTGGGGGCACTGGGTCGGGGCAGTGACTGCTGGCTCTGGGCTGGCAGGCTTGGAGCTGGCACAGTCACTGTGGCCAGAGTCAACCCCTTTAAGGACTCCGGAGGCGGGGAGGGAGAGAAATATTCTTGATTGAGGCTGGAGTGGCCACCAGTGCACCCTGGGAAGGCTGGAGGCCCCCTATTTCGAAATAAGTGTCTACACAGCACTTATTTCGAAATAGCTATTGTCGAAGTGGTTCTTGTGACAAATTTCTGTTTTGTCTTGGGCTTCTGTGGAGCATAGGTTATTATTTATAACCTCATCCATTGCCTGTCCATTTGTCACTTACAATGGGCAGGGCACATACACAATCACACCCCACCAATGAACAGGCAGGATCCAATATTCAGCAGAAGGGACTGGCATGTGGTGACCACAATTAGGCTCAGTCCCTTCCCATCTGCCAATCTGCAATTAATGTGGCAGACAATTGATACAACTCTATTTGCTAGGGTGACCCCAGCTGAGCTCCCTGTCCAGATATGGGTGTGCTACTATGGTGCAAAACTGAATTCACTTTGTAAGTGCTCAGTTTAAATGCTTAAGAGTCTTTCCTGGTCCTGCTTGTAGCTATAGGGCTCTGTTGGGAAGCAGGAAATCTGGGGCTAGGTTCAGCCAGTTCTGCAGGTGGTGAGATGTGCTTCTCTGCCTTAGAGAGACAAAGCAGGCTGCTCCCTAGTTCTGAGTTGTTGTGTTAGCATTCTGAATTCTAAGCAATGAAGTAGTGTTACATTGCAATCGTCTGCAAAAATATGTTATATTTTAAATTACCTTCTCTGGGTGTATGAGTGAAACTTAACAGCTAACACCCTCCTCTAACTCACTCTACAGTGATGCCTCATTGACCTGGAAATGGAAGCAGAGTGACTAAGCTGTGAGAGGCTGAGACACTCAATCAGTGTAAATTGGGCAAATGTGCAGGAAAGAATTTCCAATCTTCTTGGGGTAGTGGCCCTTAAATAGCCTTGGTGGAGCTAACAGGCGTTTGTGGATGAGTAGCCTTAAAATAAAAATAACTACATATACAAATAGAGTTGTAGGAAAGCTAATTTGTAGAGCAGCTATTCTAGCATAAGTCCACTACAGAAGTGGACACCAAATTTTCCTTAAGTAGGATATTCTCAACTGTGGCTCTTTATGAGCAGCCCTTGGAAGAGGTCCTGTGTGCAGCTGTGCAAGAATATTAGCTAATACAGTAAAACTCCAATAGTCCGGCATCCAATAGTCCTGGCACTCCTGATAGTCCGGCATCAAAATGGCAAGAGCCTAGTGAGTGAGCTTTGGCAAAAAATGAGTCACAAGGTAACAGCGGCAGCAGCTGAACTGAGCAAAAGGGTAAAAAGGCTTAAAAACTAAAACATTACAGTATACTGCATACAGTATGTACAATAAAAGGGTTAAGAACACTTTATATACAGTATATAATGTATACAGTATATATATAACCTGCTTATAGTACCTCCTGATAGTCCGGCATAGCTGATAATCCGGCACCACCTAAGTCCCATAGGTTCCGGATTATCGGAAGTCTACTGTATAGGGTTACCATATTTGAACTTTCAAAAAAGAGGACACTCCTGAGAGGGACTATGTCTAGACTAAAGGCTTCTTTTGGAAGAAGCTTTTCTGGAAGAGATCTTCCGAAAAAACTTCTTCCGAAAGAGAGCGTCTACCCAGCAAAAGTGCATCGAAAAAGTGATCTGCTTTTTGAACAGATAGCGTCCACACTGAATGGATGCTATTTCGCATGTAAGCTGTGATTACTATGGGCAGAATGGTCACCAGGGCACCTGCGCTTTATCTTCTTTTGTCTTCTTTCGAAAGAACTCCCTGTTCCCTGTCCACACACGCCTTTTTCAGAAAAAGGCTTCTTCCTCATGGAAAGAGGTTTACCAATGTTGGAAAACCCCTCTGTTCTTTCGATTTTTTTTCAAAAGAATGCAATTGCAGCGTGGACGTAAATGAAGTTTTTTCAGAAAAATTGCGATTTCCCCCCCAAAATTCTGCCATGTAGACATACTCAGGGAGTGTATCTATATCAGTATCTACCAACTCACGTTGTATTAATGTGTTATATATTGTAATACATTAATACAATGTGAGTTGGTAGATACTGATACAGATACACTCCCTCTCAGGAGGGTCTCGTCTTTGAAAGTTCAAATATGGTAATCCTAGCTAATAGCAACCTATGTGCTCTGGAAATTTAATTAGTCTAAAGAATAGCCATGATGGTAAAGTTTCTTCCTAATGGTTTGCAACCAAAAGGAATGGCCTCAATGGGCATACAGCATGCTGCCCCTGCTTGTTGAATGAAGAAAGTGCAAAGATTTGTGTTGCTTGTCTTCTGCCTGAACAGCAAGATTTGTGTATCTTTGCACAAATCTAAATGGAGAGTTAATATTTATAGATTTCTAGCTTGGGAGGTATGTGCCTTCTGCAGTTGTGTATGCCAAACAGGGTAGAAATGGTGTTTACTACTTGTTTATTGCCAAGTAGCTTAGTTGTCTCAAATATAATTACGATTTTTTTGTACTATCTTGCTGATTTTTGCGACTGACTATATTCGGTTGTTGCCAACATCTGTATCAAAGGGCATGCCCTGTCACACCTGACAGGTTGTGATGTTCAAGATGCCACCCACATAGGAGTAGGGTGAGGTGAAAAACTTGGTTTTACATTTCAAGGCCTTTGATTCATTTCCCTTCCCCCCCCAATTTTTGCATTCTTATGTCCTGAGATCCAAGAGGAAGCTTGCTAGAGTTGAACCTTGCAGAGGCACAAAGGTTAATGTCCCCACCTTCACAGCCACAAAGGGGAGATGACAGCCATGCAGGGTAGGATGGGTGGAGGGGGCCATGGCTCCATGCTCTCAGAAGGAGCATGGTCATGGGTGGAAGGGGTGGGAACGGGGGCAGCCAGCCCTCAGTGTTGGTGAGAGTGTGCCACACTGCTCCCCTGCAGCCCTTTAGGGCGGTGGGCACTGGGAGCCCCAGGCTCTTTAAGATGGTTGGGCCTAGGGGCAGATGCCCCCTTGTCTCTCCCCATAGGCAAGCCTTGCAGCCACAGCTTTCCATTCCAAACAGAGCTCAATGATAGAAACAGCTGCTTTAAAAAAATCTTTTCATTGCACAAGGCTTGGGTCTGACACAATAATTGGAATGGCCACTGTCTGTATTCACTTGAATTTGAAATGCCTCAGGCGCATTTCAAGATTGGTACTATTCAACAAAATGAAGTCATCTTCAAAAGAAGAGTGACTATCCTGCTCAGGAGTGTTCATTTTCATGAGGGCTCCATATATCTGGAAAAGTAGGTGAACAGTTTGTTCTTGTGAAATAAAAATCACATAGTGTTTTCCTTTCCACAAGGCCAATTTCCTTTAGCAGCCTGAATAACCAACTGGTTACTAGCCAATTGTGGTGGATTTGTCCCATGTTTGCAAGATCAGTCAGTGAGCAAAGCTGTTTTCTGGTAATAAATATTTAATTTGCAAAGCATTGTAAGTAATAAAAAGGGAAGGGAGTTTAGCTGCTGGGAGATTTGTTTAGCACTTTAGTAGCAATAACTAACAACCAGGTTTGGTTGTTTTTTTCCTTCATATGGCCAGTGGGCAACTGACTTCATCAGTTTTGTTGCATTATACCTTGAACTGAGCAAAGTTAACACGCTGAGCAAGACAGAAGTGGACTGGGACAAGTACTGTACCTTGACAGAAACACAGCTGAGGGCAACAATCTTGGATTCTCCTTTCTTCTTCTTTCAGAGTAACCTGTGATAAATATTGCATTTCTTAGTTATACTGGGAAAAAGTCTAAAATGTTTGATCCTTCCTATATGATACAGGTAGTTCTATATGAGGGTGGGATGGGGGTGTAGGAATGTAATGTAGCATCTACAGAATAGCCAGCAACACTTTATCAAAGGAGGAACAGGACTCCAGAAGAGAGGAATAAGGTAACTAAGATGTCTCCAGTATTTCAGAATGCAGCTTGTTAGATAAAGCAGGCAAATTAAGTTATACCAAAATAGGCATGATAACGGAAAACAAAGAGTACTACACAAAAGCCCGCACAATAGAAATATGAATTGAAGGTAGTACATAGCTAATTTTTAGTGTATTCTGGAAATCACTATACTTTTAGGGAGGGAAAATTGGCCCTGTGGTTAGACAGAGGTATGGTGCATCCTGTGATGCAACGAGCACTCGACTGACTATGACAACAAGGCACACAACACCTCAGTAAGGAGAAGACTCCTTGGTTCTATTATTGAGTTTTTCAACAGACTTCCCATGTATCTGTGGGCATCTGTGACACAGAGGCTCATTTGTGGATCACTGCTCTAGATCATGAACTTTTGTCAGGCTTGATAATATATATCACACACTGGTGTCATGATACTCATCTAATATGTCACCTGGAAACCAATATCTCATGGATTAATAGTGTTGCCTGATACATGTACACAGTGTGTTTTAAGAGTTATGAAAATATGCAATAATTAGGACTAATGGGTGTTTAAACCCGATATCGGGGGAATTGGTAAACAGGTCTGCCCTGGACAAAGCAATACATTTGCATTTTTTACCAGCATCCTGATTATCGGACTGACACAATGAAGGTATGTTTACATATCAGGTAAACAAAGATATCAAGCTAATAAGTGTGGTGGTGGGGTTACAGCACAGTGTCTAAAGAGGAAAGAGAAGCTTGGTCTAAGTTTTATTTTTCAAAGAATACATTGCAACGGTTTGTTGATATTTAAAGGCAGGGTGGCTTATCTTCAAGTGATGAACACTGAATCAACTGATTGTGTATTACATTGTTGTATTACTAAAAAAGTGAGGGCTATCTGAAAGCTAATGAACACATTGACAATTACTATCTTTGGCTCCATCACTAGAAAGATCGCAAGGGAAGTGAGCTCTCACAAGCTGAGAAAGATGGGTTCTTCGACTAAGTGTGGACTGAAGTCTCCAGAAGTGAATACAGAAGAAAAATCTGCATAGGAAAAGATTTTTCACCTAGGAAGACAAGAGAAAGAAACATCCGTGGAAGGTTTTGTGGAAGGGAAACTTTTGTGACAGGTTCTGATGAAGAGTAAGTCAGCCATAGCTGGGAAGAAGGAAGATTGAGGATTTGCAATAGAAAAAAATAAATCTTGAACAAAGTCAATATCTTGCTAGCTCAAGTTTTAGACTTTTAGAAGCATATTGTTTTATTTTCCTTTTAACTCCGTCTTCATTCCTTATGTTTGAATTCATTTAATCTTATGTACATTTTGTTAATACATTTGTTTTATTTTCACCGTAAACCAGTTCAGTGCTGTGCTTAAAGGATTTACCACAGTTAACCAGCTCTGATGTCTCTTCAAAGGAAGAAACCAACAATCTTATTATTTCTCTGAACAGTTCAGGAAAAGGCTGGACATAGCAGAGCACATGACACTGGAAAATTAGGAACTGAGAGTGGTGTTGGGTCATCATGCTGGTTATAACCAAGGCTGGTGGAAGTCAGAAGGGGACTGTGACTTTTGAGACATTCATCTATTAGCCCTGGTCTACACTAGGGAGTTATTTTGAAATGAGGGGAGTTATTTCAAAATAACCCCCAAGTGGAGTGTCCACACTATGGTTATTTTAAAATAAGGGGCTGGTTATTTTAAAATAATCACTCCTGCCTTCCATGAGGAATAACACTTATTTCAAAATAGTTATTTCAAAATAGCGGTAGTGTGGATGCTCCACTGCTGCTATTTCGAAATAATTCCTCTCCAGAGTCATTCAGAGTAATTACTTCCTGGTGCTTCCTGGGGCTCTAAGTCAAGGCAGAGTGTCCACATTAAGGGAGCCTGCCTTGGACTAATTTCAAGGCTTCCCCGTGGTGTGGACAAGCTATTTTGAAACAATTATTTTGGGAGTTATTATTGCAAAATAATTTCCTAGTGTAGACATGTCGTTAGAGACAATAGACAATTCTACAGCCAGTAAGAAGCATTGTCCAGTATAAAAGTGGACTGGGCAGGCAATCAGGATACTTGGTTCTAGTCCAGTTTCTGCAGCTGACCTTCCTTTGACATGAGACTAGTCGCTCCCCTCTCGGTGCCTCAGTTTCTCTCTCTATAAATGGGGAGAAGGCAACTTATCTTTTGTAATGCAATATAATGAAGAGTGCTATATAAAAGCTAGGTGTTATTAGAAGTGGGAGGCTTCTACCAACTTTTTTAACATAGTCTGCCAATTCACCAGTGCTGGCTGGGTGAGATTCAAAGCAGTAATCTTAGGGTAGTAAGGTGCCTAACTTTAGCACACTCAGGTCACATTTATTCTTAGACATCTACCTATCTCAGCAACATAACAGACAAACTGCAATGCATAAACTTCGAGAGAAAAAAGAAGGGATTTTTTCCCTTCATTTTTGCTTTAGACTTTAATAGCCATATTTGTGATAGCTGGACAAAAAAGTTTATTGTAATAACAGAAACATTATAAAACTGATAAACCCCATCCTTCAAAAGCAGATTGTGCCTCTGTTTGTTTCTCAACTGCGTAGGGAATTGTCCCAAAGGATCTCCCTTTGGGAACTTGTCTCAGCATGAAATGTGTAACACGATTTATGTATACACTGCTAGCTCCTTTTGCTTCTCAGACAGAAAATGGCTTTATCTAGTCAGGTAATGTCACAATAAAATAGTACAGTAGAAATTTCATCACAGGATGGGCTAAAAGAGACTGATCACCCAATCTATATTTTCACAGTCTGTTTAAACAGTGTGGTGTGCTAGGAAGGAGATGAGCAGTTACACAAGGAAAAGAAAAATTGAGACCACAACACAGGTTTTAAGCAGAGAATTTCTTGGTGGGTTGACAATGGCATTACCAAAGTTGGATAACAGACAGGGTGCAGACCTGCTAATGAGTTTATTGTATTTTATAGGCTGAATATAATCTTTGCTTTCCCACTGACATTTTCTAGAATTATTCTATAATGATTATATTTTTACACACACACACACACACACACACACCCCAGCCACTTTCTTAAAGAATAAACAGTCATAACTGCCATTGGTAATCTTAACTATTTGGAGACTAAGGGTGCATCTGCACAGCATCCTAAACTTGAAATAAGATACGCAATTTGTGCTATGCATATTGCGTATCTTATTTTAAATCTATTTCAAAATAGCTTATTTTGAAATTTGGTGTGTCTACCCAGTGCCAAATTTCAAAGTAACATGTTATTTCGAGCCATCCCTGAACTCTCACGCAATGAGGTTTAGTGGGATGGCGAAATAGCGTGCCCATTATTTCGAAAAATATTTTGAAATAATGAGCAGCTTGTGTAGATGTGGGGTACCACTGGTATCCCAAAATAGCTGTGCAGTGTAGACGTACCCTAAGGGGTTGTCTTCAGCAAAGTTAACACAGCTTCTTTCTTGGGTACTGCCTCAATCTGAGAGGTTCTTTGACTTTTAAAAACACTTAATAAAGTCAGTTTAGTTTTCAATTTTTACCATGTTTCTGAATTACAAATTCAAAAATAAATGCCCATCCCAACCAGTACATGTTGAATTTCCAGTAGCCAATGCTAAATAAATTGATCCAAATCACCTATAAGAATATAAAGTTTAAACTCCAAATGAAGGCATCATCAAAGCACTAAACATCTAGGCTATGTCTAGACTACATCCCTCTTTCGAAAGAGGAATGTAGTTTAGACGTACCCTAAAGACCCAAAGAACAGTGGAAGTACCCAATAATTTACTTTGTTTTCTTTTTAAAATGGATATCTTTGCTTGATCCAAAATAAAGTATGCAAGGCATGTCACATTTGTGAACCTGCACTTAACAGTAAAAAATAAATACAGTTGGGAAAAAAGGAAGGGATAATAACCCTGAAGTAAAACCAAATAATGTCTGCAACCTGCTCCGAGTAAGAAACGTGAAAAATGGTCTCCCTTATGTCACAAAAAGGACATGACACAGATACTTCTGGAGTCACACAATGCACTTGTGGTAATAGCCTTGTGAAGAATTCTTCATTGAAGATCCCCATCCTCTTAGCAATTGGAGGTGTGGCTATAGTTCACCTGGCTGGAGTTTATCACAGAAGCTGTCCTCTCCATATCATATTGGGAAAATCAACAAATGTTCAAAAATGAAAAGACTCCACCACAAGCAGGGCCTGAGGCAACCCGCCCCTCTCCCCACTGCAAGGCCTGCCCTGTCCTGCCCCTGCTTTCTGCGGCCACTGAGAATCCATGTGCATTGAGCTGGGGAAGGGCGGAGGGGAGCAGGCTGCCGGGCTGCTTCAGATCCTGCTACCATGTTGAATGTGGAAGGGAGGGCGACTCCTGCTGCCACTGAGCCAGGCCCCCAGGTAATTTCTTGGGTTCCTCCTATCCACAGGATGATTGAGGTGGCTGCCGGGCACCCAAAAGTACAGGGTGTAGGACAACTGCCCCAAATCATCTCATGGATGGGACAGCTCTGACCACAAGCATATATAGCCTAAGCTATGAAAGTAAATTCAGAAGCTCCATTGAAGGCTAAGCTGCCAGGCTTGTCAACATCCCACTCCACGGCAGCAGCAAGAGGCAAGAAAATAGAAACATTATAATAAAATCAGGAATGGCTCACTGAAAGAGGCAACTGTGCAGACTGGTAAAGCTGCCTCTAAGAAGGTCTTAGACCACCTCTGATAAAAGAAAATGGGAGAAACCTAGCAAATGTAACAAAAGCCAAGACTGATAGCCAACATACCTGCTGAGATCCACGTAAAATTAGTAAAAACCAATGAACTTAAAAATTTTCTTATACCTGCAGTAATAAGGAAAGAGAAAACTTCTAGAAACAAAACTAGCAATCCTCATGACAAGCTGACCTGGGAACTCCAGCTACTTATCCTGCAGCCTCAGCTTAAAAAGTCTCAGACTGTTTAAAATGCTTTGATAAAAACTGGGTAACACCTCATAAACTGAGGCACAGAGGGTCTAACACAAGAAGTTCCTGATCAAAACTCAAACCCCTCTACATGCCAAAGAAAAGAAAAGACAAGTTGTTTCCAAGGAACACGCTCACCCCCAAACAGCTGTTGTAGACACTGTAGATTGTATCTTTGCTCAAAAGATCAATGCCATCCACAATAGGGCAGCTAAAAAAATATTCTGCCTCAGCCAGCGCTGCCTCAGCCAGTGCTGCCTCAGCCCAGAAAAACTCCAAAAGAACCTTCTGGACTTCTTCTAAAAAGCGTGGAAGAGGATTCAAAACAATACACCTTATGCCACAACATGTTTTTTAATGACTAGCACCTGCCCTTGGATGAAAAGTCAAGGCAAATACCACTTCCACCTTTGCAACATCCCCTCCAACTTTTCCATAACTCCCTCCCATTTCTGATCCAAAATACCATCTGGTTCCGGCATGAATCCCAGTGCCTTAAAGCTAGTTTGGTTCCACAATTGCTCTCTGCCCAATATAAAGTCACCCAATATATGCAAGCTGGGGAAGTCTGCTCAAAAGAGAACTGACATTATGTAAAAACTTGGACCTCACAATCATGAGTAATAAATGGAATAATGTCATTAGATGTTTCTTGGTATTTCAAGCTCTCATGCAACCCAGCATCATTATTGTCATGAAAATCTTCTTTAAGTTCCACAGCTTCCATCTCATACTCCAGTGAAGGCTGAGGGGTTGTCTATTGCAAGTATTGGTGACAATAAGATTTAACTTTATCCACCTTCCATCATTGCTTCAAGGAGGAGAAAGCATCATTTGAGGTAACCCAGGCAGCCCAAAAATAATGGAGAGAGTCGAGAAAGTGAACATCTTATTAAGTGAATGTTAAAATGCCTAGATGGACAATGATCTTGAATGCAAGGAAGAGACAACACACATTTGCAGCCATGATCTGAAATCCAAGCAGGGACAAGACAGCTAGAAAGCAAACAAGATAAATGATGAGTAAAAACATTAAAACGGTCCAAACGGGCCATAAAGACCTGGCACTGCACTCAATCAGGCATATTGCTGTGCATACGGAGGAAAATGTCATCACACATCAATGTGTCAGAATCCTGCAAAAGAATTGCAAGTCTCTGAGCAGACAGAGGATATGGTTCCAAATGATTCCTGTCCAATTTCTCATTAACTGTACAATTAAAATTGCCCCTCAAAATAAAACATCATTTGTCAGAAGTGCAACCAACCTCTAGAACACAACTGCAACAACCAACAAACATACCCTGTTTTCCCCTATCATAGGAGCAAAGACATTAATAAAAAAAAAGATATTGCCCCCATTCACATTCAGAGAGCCACATAGAAAATTATCCTCCAGACCAGTAATCGCCAGAAAGAAAGAAAAAAGGAAGACAGACACAGATCCCCCCTCCCACAACCTCAATTAAAACCTTCAAATGATCATATACCCATTCATTCCCCATATTTCCACTGGTCCATGCACGTTGGTCATCAGTTTTTTCAATCCATACCACTTTTGTTTGTCAAACTCAGATGCACAGACATGGCTCATTGCATACTGAGTAGACAAGAAAATAAGATCAAGACCAGGAAACCAATTTGCCACCTCCTGCTCTGTGTTTCCCTTTACTCTCACCCAGAAACCTACCAACCACATCTGAAGTATATCCCTGTTCAGGGAATTCAGTATGCAAAATGTCATGCTCTCACCCTCATGCTCTCAGACTCAGTCATTGCTGAAATTGAAGCAGGACAACCTCAGAAAGACTGGAGGGAGGCTTCTTGGACTAAGGGGGCGAAACTAATATCTGAGAATTCTCCATGCTTCCAACCAAAGAACTACCCTCAGCAGTGTGCTTCCCTACTGCACTGACAAACTAGCCTGCTTTGCAGCACCCTCAGGAACTAGAGCCTCCTCCACTTTTTGCTTTGCGGCTTTGCCAGCAAGCCAGAATCCACAGCCAAAACAGTGGAATCCATAGTAACACTCAGCCTCCATTTCACAATGAGGTTCAGGCTGAGATACCCCTGAGTCAGGAAGCACAGAGCCAGTAATGCCATGTCCTCCACGTTGTAAAGGTAGCACAATCCTACCCCCCCTTCCCCGAGACATTTGGAGCCTGTCTGCACCACAGCCATCCCACCATGTACTTTACTCTCAGACATCTCCACATTCCCCACTGTTCCCAGAGGCAGCTTCCCTCTCTTTTAGGCACTGATTAACCAAACATGCCAGACTCCCACAGTGAAAATGGACCATAAACTCAGCAACAACATGCCCAGTGTAGTCCCACTCCCTAGACATATACTTCAGGGAACTTTAGAAATTTAGAAACATTGTTTAATATCATATAAATCTGGATACATAAGGACAAAACATGCCAAACCTCTCAGGCTTTATAGACCAAAGGAATCCTTGTAATAGGGCTAGTGATCTTACCATAATTTGCCTGGTCCCTAGCCAGCTCTCATTTCCTAAAAAGAGAGGAATATCTGAGAGTGGCTTTAACAGCTGGTGTTGAGAGGGGCACCACAGGGACAGAAACACTGCACAATCATCCTCTCCTCAACTGCCTATTCAACAAGGCTAAGCAAGGTAACAAACCACCTGCTTGGGCAGGAGATACACCTCACATTTTAAACCCAATCCCCTTTCACACAGCTAGAACACACTCCTCCATACAGGCAAAATCAGAAACTCATGGCCAGTGTTCCCTCTAAGATTTTCCAACCATGAGCGGAGTGAGGTCACGTACGCACGTTTGGATGTGTGCCACTGTGGCACCCAATATAATAACACACACACATTCCCGGCCACCAGAGCAGAACTCCCTCCATCTCCTGCCATGCGGCGTGTCCTATTCCCGGACACTGGAGCAGACCCCGAACTCTCCGGCTATGCGGCATGTCCCATTCCTGACTGCCAAAGCAGAACCCCACTGCGATGTGGCAGGTCCTGTTCCCAGGCCCAGCTGCCAGAACAGGCTCTGGCCCAACCTGCCACGTGGAAGCCCTGGCCACTGGAGGAGGCCTCCCCTCCCCCTGCAGCCATGGTAGGTCCTGGCTGTCCACCCCATTGGCTCCTTCACCACTCCATCACAGCTGACCCCGCCCACTGGAGCAGCTGCCTGAATGCTGCTGTGCAGTTCTCCAGAGGAAGTGGGTGGGGGAAGAATTTTTTGTGCACGGCCGCATAGGTGCATACCTTAGCGGGAACTATGGTCATAGCCATGAGTTATATGATGCTGTACGATTAAAGGTAAGCATTTATATAATTGATATTATCACTGTTATACAGTTACCATAAATCTTGAATAAAGTAGGTCATGTATGGTGTCAATGGAAATGTTATCATTTGCCAAATAAGATTATACTGTTTGTATGCATCATCTTTGTATCTGAAGTTATGAATATTGGCTACGTGCTTGTATTTTAAACCTGTCCTGTATTCCTGGAGGACACCCTACAGAGAAATTTACATCAAGGCTAGACAGCTATGAACTGGTGGTCCATCAAGGACCCTAAGAATTCACAATTGGCCATAGAAAAAGCTCATCCCTCCTCAGTTTAGACCTTCCTGAGGGTGTCTCTGAAAGCAAGGAGCCGATGGTCACAACCCTGTGATTCAGCAGCTCATAGAAGGACATGTGATATTCTCATGTGGCTTTTTTGGGGGACAGTAATTTATCATGCATATAGCAAAGGATATAAGAAAACACCTACGACATCTCCATTTTGCTTCTTTCCTGCCCTAATTCTCTGGGGCTACGTCTACACTGCAAGGTTTTTGCGCAAAAACAGCTGGTTTTGAGCAAAAACTTGTGCAGCGTCCACACTTCAAATGTGCTTTTGCACAAGGAAATCAAGAGTAAAATGGCAGAACAGAGGGCTTTTTCCACTGTGGGTAAACCTCTTTTTTACAAGGCATAACTCCCTTTTGCGTAAGAGTTCTTGCTCAAAAAGGCAAGTGTGGATGCTCCAGAGGGGTTTCTTGTGCAAGAAACCCCTATGGGAAAAAACACAGGTGCTCTGATGGCCATTCTCAGAATGGCCATCAGAGTTTTCTTGCGCAAGAACGTCCATGCAGTGTGGACACTCTCTTGTGCAAAAGCACATCACTTTTGCGATGTGCTTTGAGGTGTCGACATGCTCTTGCACAATAAGTTTTTGCGCAAAAATTATTGTGCAAAAGGCTTCTTGCTCAAGAAGCATGTAGGGTAGCATAGCCTGGATTGTGGATTTACAACTAAAAGGGCATCTTGAACTATTGACTGACAACCTCCAATCTTTTGGAAGTTATCAGAGACTGTACAAGACAACAGTCTATTCCATCACTGCTATAAACTTGATATAAAGACTATGCAATTATTTGTACGTATATGATCTGTTAACCAAATTCTAACTCTCTTCTTTTCTTAATAAACCTTTAGTTCATTTACAAAGGATTGGCGGCTGGTGTGATATTTGGGTAAAATCTGAAATATGAATTGACACAAGGTTATGTGTCTGATCCCCTGGGATTAGTAAGAACCTCATATACAATTAATTAAGTTTTCAATTGCCTCTCACCATAATGGAGCTGTTTATCTGGATGGGAACCAAGGGCTGGAATGCTTAAGGGGCACTGTATTTGGCTTCTGGTTAACCAGTAGGGTACTGCAGCAGCTCTTTTGTTACTGGCTTGGTGAATCTAATTTGAGTTTACCTCCACTTTCAGAGACTGTCTGACCTATTTCTTGCAACCTGCCCTGAATGTGACACTCTCAGCATGACCCATCCTAGGCACGAAGTTATTGGTTAAACCCTCAGAATCCAAAGCAAACTGAAGTTTTCATTTCCCTTGACTAGCAAGGCCAGCACAGAGGACAGACAAAAGCCTGGTAAAAAGAAAAGAAATCTTGACATTAAACCTACAACCACCACAAAACTAAATAAATATAAACCAAGCCCCCATTTCCACGAATGAAAAGAAACACTGAGGCTATGTCTACACTACACGTTTTTGCGGCAGAAAATGAGTGACTCATTAGCATATGTTGCAACATCATTAGCATATTTTCTGCCGTTTCTTTTTGCGCAAGGGGTGTTTTTGCGCAAAAAGAAGCAGTGTGGACGGGGTTTTTTTATGCAAAGACCCCATTTTGTGCAAGATCCTTTTGCCTCTCCGGGACAGGCATAAAGATCTTCCGCAAAATGGGGTTTTTGCACAAAAAACCCCGTCCACACTGCTTCTTTTTGCGCAAAAACCCCTTGCACAAAAAGAAACAGCAGAAAATATGCTAATGAAGTCACAACGTATGCTAATGAGTCCCCTCATTAGCATATTTTCTGCCACAAAAATGTGTAGTGTAGACATAGCCAGAGAGAACAACAAAGTACACCCATTCTTAGCATCACTCCTAAACGTCCCCACAATTCTGAAAGACATACAGACAGAGACACACACACAACCTCTCTCTTCACAACAGGCTAAAGCCGGAGTGCAGCTTACACCCAAGCTGCAAACATGACTTCTCTGCAATGAGGACAGAAATACAGTCTCAGCCTAACTGCAGGCCAACTCTCTCCCCCCTTTTAAAACAAAATTAAGGTGGCAGAGTCAGGCACTCAGGTTAGGTTATGTCAGAATTAATATCGGGAGCAAATATGGAGTGGAAAAGAGGGGTTTTTTTGTAGTTATTTGTTGCTTCGATCTACTGCCTGACTAAATTAATTTGTAACCATTTGCAACCTTAAACCTGCCCGTTGTGCACATGCATTATGATATAGTCTTTAGTTACACACTTGCATAGTGTTTTTTCCTACAGAACTCATGTATCATTCAGTGCAATTCTGGCATTTGCTAATTTTCAATGCTTGACTCTGCAATTTTCACATACTTTTACCATAATGTTTTGTGTGTGTATGTGTGAAATGTTGTGTGAAATGTAATGCTTATTATAGTAGGGTATGTCTACACAGCATGGCTAATCTCGAAATAAACTACACAACTTGAGCTACGCGCTAATTGCGTAGCTTATTTTGAAATAGCTTATTTCAAAATTGGGAGCGTCTACACAGCACTTATTTTGAAATAGAGCACTCTTTCTCTGACTTCCCTTACTCCTCATACACTGAGGGTTACAGGAGTCAGAGTAAGAAGTCTTCCAGCTTGGCAGTATTTTGACATTATTTCGAAATAACTGCCTGCTGTGTAGACACAGTCTAAGTTATTTCGAAATAACTAGCATTATTTCAAAATAATGTTGCTGTCTAGATGTACCCGTTGTATCTAGAGGCCTCTGTCAGGGCCATGGCCCCACTGTGCTGTACAAATGCATATGAAAATATGGTCCCTGTCATGAAGAGTTTACAATCTCCTGGATTTATTTCTGATAAATAGTGTTCTTGTCTACATGCAAAGCCCTATTCCAAATTGCATTGTTTAAATAATTGCCATGTATTCTTAATGGTTATGATGTCAAATCTTTTTTGTGTTCTACCTCCCACATACTTTTTTCCCCAAGCGAAGAGCAGGTTAGTGTTATAGAGGAAAGCTCTCTTCTCCCAGCTTATAATAGTAATATTACACTATGTCAGTTCCTAATAGGGGAGAGTATGCATGAATTAGCAGTGGAAATGCGTGAACTAGGAAAAAGGAGTGTCACCATATATGGAGTTTTTATTTCCTTTAAAAAAAAAATAAAGTGTTTACAAGCCCCTTTCCCACAAAAGTACAAACTGATTCAAAATGAAGTGGTGTAAGTCACTGGAGTCTCAACTGATTCCAGCAGCTGTTGTGACTGTTATTATCTTTTCTTTTCAACATTCATGAATACATTCCCTCATCCTGAACCATACAAATATACACATTCATGAAAGACCCCACATGACTCTTTTTATTTTTAGGAGACTGCATGAAATATTTATGTACCTCTACGTCCCTCCTATCAATTACTTTCTCTACCTAAAATACTTATGAAATGTGATTAAAAATTTACCTCACTACAAAACAACATACAATTGACTCATACATCACCACCTATCCTTCTTGTCAGATACATGCTGCAAATAGCTATTGTTTTTAAACCATTCATACTGACAATTCTTACATCCAAATTTGACAGGCAAGTCAAAAACACGAAAGAGTGTTGCTGTCAATCAGTATTTCCAAATGATCTAAGAAGAGTTACAGGTATATACAGCAGTCTCCACTAAAAAGAAGCCTGTATTTGCCAACAGATATGAGCTACCCATACTTATTTTCTATTCTAAATATAATCTAAGTCACTATAGCTGTGGAATCAACTTCCAGAGGAATTTAGAGGAAACCAGAGTTTGAACCACCTTTTAGGAAAAGCTGCAGAAGCTTCCTCTTTGATAAAGCTTTTCCACCAGAAACCAGAATGATTTCCTTAACATCCCTTCACTGCTTGACCCCTCAAAAATAACCACAAGCAAACAGTCCTTAACTAAATAGAGCTACCTATAATCCAGAAAGAGAGAAGAAGCTGAGACAGAGTCCATTAAAAACTGTGCCATCACCAATCTGTTTTACCAGGATGCCACTCAGAACATTCATTTCTTTAGAAAAGCAAGAGTTTAAAAATGACAGTTCAAAGAATTGTAGGCACATTGATAATTAGTCAGACAACATAATCATGACAGCCAACTGGCCCTAAAAAACTCATGTCTGAATAAACTAAGCTTATCTCAGTATTGAACAATCAAATCAACTCAGCAACCAACCAAAGCAAGTACCATAAACAAAACAACCAACCAACCAAATCCCTATATACCCTGAAGGAACATTCCCTCAAAAACTTTCCCCAAACCTTGTCAAATAAATAGTTTTTGCAATGTGCCTGGAAGATGATAAAATTCATCCTAATTCAGACGGGAAGTGGGGTGGAAATTCATAACGATAGTACAGTGATAGGTGAAAACCACTGCCTTAGCGTGATGTCAGTAGTTTGCGGGCCCACCCAGGTAAACTGCTGGTGGGCTCACGACACTTTGTTTATCTAAGTGTCTATAGCCATGGAGCCTTGCAGCTCCCATTGGCTGCGGTTTGCTGTTTCAGCCAAGGGGAGCTGAGGGCTACACCACTTCCCACAGCTCCTTGCTTGCAAACACAAATAGCTTCAACAATATCAGAACTCAGCAGAACAATTTAAAGAGCAAAAATCATTCGAAAATCCATTCAGTTGTTTTTATTATTACTCACAGTTCTGGATGTGAAGTTGTCCATTAAAGAGCCAAAATAAAGAATATTGACTGTACCGTCATTTCAAGTAATGGAACATATAGGTCCTAATCCTGTGAAATTCTGTATCTCTTCCAATTCCCATTGACTTCCGTGAGAATTGTGGGTGCTCAGCATCTCCAGGTTCAGGCTCTTAACTTCTGAGAGCTTTTATTAGACACAAAGTAGAAAGATATTACATGTTAACAGCTTTTCTGAATCTAATGCTAACATACCACATATGATCCAGATTGCATTAACACAAATACAATACATGGTAAGATCCCACCCTTAGAAGTGGAAATTGACACCCAAGATTAATATAATTTTAAAAATCAGGTGTCTAACAGAAAATTCGATACCACTAAAAATTAAACAAAAATCTTCATAAGATCCTCCGAAATACCTGACTGCAGAGTAGAAGGCCTTTAAATGATCATTTGGTAATTGAAAACCAAAATGTTGTTCACCAGTAGTGATATTTTTCTTCAATAAGCAAAACAAACGCATTGAGAGCTTGAACTGATAAATGTAAAGGTGGAACCTTAAATTTTTCTCTCTCTCAAAAGTTCAATGGAAAGCAAACATCCACCAAAAGGTCCTTCTTGAAAATCTCAGCCTTACAATGCTTAGTTAACTGATAATAGGAGGAGAGGAGAAGCAAATTGACCTTTCATATCCAAATATATTGATCTGAATCTCATTAGCATCTGTTGGGGGGGGGAGGAATGACTTTATAGTTCAAAATGGCCTAAAATTTGCTCTCAAATGACCTTTTGTATATTTTCGAGCATGAATATCTTCCTCGGGATTTTGTATGTTGATTTAAGACTTTAGCGAGAGGTCCACTGAAGATGAATGTGGAAGTATTGTTCTGAATGTTCTTAAATGAGACGTTAAATCCAGCTTTTTATCTGAGAATGTGGATTCTTCTCAAGTAGGTCTATTATTATTTTTTTCTGAAGTTGGTTGCTGCATTCGAGGTCTATTTGGAAATTATTACATGAGATAAGGAGCAAGATTGATCTTGGTTTTCAGAATAAGGAATCAAAAAACTCCTCTACATCTACACTTAGGCTTGTTCTTGCAAGTACACCAGTGACAGACAAATCTCAGGAATTTTTAAGTAGGAGAGCTAAACTCCAAAAACTGATCTGAGCTCCCTGAAGATTGGGAGACTGGATCTGAACTTCACAAGTCTGGGCCAACTTGAGTGTGACAATTCAATTAATCCTGGGAAAAATTAACTATATATCTAAACCTTCCATGGTCTTGTTCTTCCATTTTCTGTCCTTTAATTTCCTACTCCCAACATAACCAGGTCCTTCTTCAACTCCTTTCTATCATTCACTTGATCCATTTCCCTTCCTCTGCTTGTCAAAAGACCCCTGACCACAAACACCAGTTTTCAGTTTCAAACTTCTACTTCTTTGCCTCAACCCTGTACCCTGTTCCTTTCTTCCCCAGATATACATCATGCCTTGTAGCATCACTGGCATTTTCTAATTTTGTTTCCTTTTCCCCCCTTCTAGGAGAGCTCAACAAGAATAGAGTAGCATTTAACAGGCTGACATTGATTGTCAGAGGAACTTATGTCTCAGATACCCTGCTGTCATATTCTTTTGTGCTTCCTAGTTTCGGTCATTACTCCGGGTATGTCTACACTACGGTGTTTTTTTGGAAAAAACGGCCGTTTTTCCAACAAAACCTGAGTTACGTCCACACTGCAATCGTGTTCTTCTGAAAGTAAATCAAAAGAACAGGGAAGTTTTTCCAGTATTGGTAATCCTCTTTCTACAAGGAAGAAGCCTTTTTCCAAAAGAGGTCTTTTGGAAAAAGGCGTGTGTGGATGGGGAAGAGGGTGTTCTTTCAAAAGAAGAGAAAAGCAGAAGAAGCACAGGTGCCCTGGTGGCCATTCCATCCATAGTAATCACAGCTTAAATGAGAAATAGTGTTCATTCAATGTGGAAACTATCTTTTGAAAAAGCAAATTGCTTTTTCAATGTTCTTTTGTGTTTGGACGTTTTCTTTTGGAAGACGTTTTTTCAGAAGATCTCTTCCGAAAAAAGGTTCTTCTGAAAGAAGCCTGCAGTCTAGACATAGCCTCAGTTTACAAGTCTTAAATATGTTACAGCAAAGTATATTTCAAAACACTTCCAATAAGGCTGAAACTAAGAAGGATCTTATAAGCAAGACTGCTATTTCTAGTCTATTTTCTAGAACACAGACATTCTGGAACAGTGTGATAAACATCTGGATTTACCAGTTAGTTCTGTGCCATACTCAGAACCTTGTTTTGAGGTTCACTCATCACTGTGTATGCTAATACTCCACAAATATATCTTGGAAAAGGACACCACCACACTAGAACATGTATAGGTTTCCTAAATGGGACGTTGTTAAAACCATCACCAGCTCCACAAAAAATCGTACAGTTCCATAGGGAAGAATAACTAAAAAAAGACCAGAATGAGCAACCTAACTCAGCATTGCAAGGCAACAGCAGAAAGGAACCAGATTTTTAACACACTGTCCAAAGTGGTTAGCAATTAGAGCAACAAATACTATTTATTAAATAGAAAGCCCTGCTTTATTGCACTGTATGGAAGCTGAATAACTGAAGTCAGACAGCCAAAAATAGCAAAATTGCTTTTTCTTGAGCCATGTTAACTCTATTGCATGCCTTCTATATATTTTATAGTTGTCATTTTATGACATAAAAAGTAGTATGTCAAGTTACATCTTTGGCCAGAAAACAGGAAGAGGATGTAGTAAATGGATGTGTAATGTGGCTGAGTTAACATCTTAAGGTTTTCATTTTCTGACTTTGTGATTTTTAACTATGGAACCCTAATGTAATAAGGAATGGGTTTCCTATTACATTTCCTAGGGCTGTCTTTTTAATTGCTTTCCATAACTAATTTGTCATTCACATTAGGCTTTGATGCCTATACCTCACTGAGGTCACATCTACACAGCAGGGCTAAAGCAGAGATAAGCTACCCAACTTGAGCTACATCATTTGCGTAGCTTAAGTTGAAATAGCTTATTTTGGCATTTGACGCTGTCTACACAGCAGGAAGTCTGAGAAAGAGCACTCTTCCTGCAACTTCTCTTACTCCTCATACAATGAGGGTTACAGGAATCAGAGTAAGAGGTTCTCCAGCTCAACATTATTTCAACATTATGTTGAAATAACTGCTTGTAGTGTAGACATGGACTTTGTTATTTCGGAATAATGCCCTATTCTAGTAAATGTGGCTAAAGGATTTTTTTGTTTTGTTTTTATGATAGACGGATAATTTGTCTGCTTAACTTCAGGTTGAACCTCTTTAGTCCAGCTTCCTTGAGACCTGACCGGTGCCATACCAGAGAATTTTCCAGACCACGGGAGGTCAATGTTGTGTAGCAGTATTACCAACACTCTGGTTGCTCACTGGGCTCTTAGAAGACATGTAGGGGTAAATTAGAGCTAAATAACAGCACAGAACACTGAGGTCCAGGACTGGTAGCTATAAACAAACTTAATGGGACCACAAGAAACTTGGCCATACCCATGATAAGTGAACAGCTGGCTAACTGAATTCATGCTGGACCATGGATGTTGCTGGTCCAGAGAGTGCCGGACTAGACAGGTTCAACCTGTAGTGGCTTTGAGTGCCCAAGTTGAGTCACTGGATTTTCAGAAAGCGTTAAGACCTACTCTGAAAGTCAGTCCTCTTTAAAGTGTCTCAAATTGGAGATTCAAAAACTAAAACATCCAGAATTAGTAGTCACTTTAGAAAATCAGGGCAGAAGGGCCTAATGCTGCAAATGCGCCATGCAAGAAATACCATTAAAGTCAACCGGATGTCTAGGCAGAGTGCCTGCCACATCAGTCCTTCATGTTTGAATCACTATTTTGAAGCCGTCTCAGGGTTTAACTTGGCAGCTGCTTAGCCGTGTATAACAGCGCTATGCCACACACAAAAAAGAATCCATTAGCCAATTGAAGTAAGTAGAATGTAATTGCCAGCATCAGAGTTAATAGCCCCACTGAGGTAAAAAGTGCAGAAAGAAAAAGCTTTAAAGGAGGTAGTCAGAATCTTGGTTTTAATCTTACCCACAAGATGGCACCTTCTGAATTATTGGCTTTGCTCCTTGGAACATCTCAGTTTTCTTTGAGATCACCCATCAGAGAGAATGACTTAGCTTAATCCTATTTATCATACAAGATCCCAGTCTCAGGTGATATAGCCAGAAACATTTCTTCACAAGGAGAAAAATAAACAGACTGTTCCCCTCTCATGCAGACACAGGTTCTGTTGTCTACAGGGTTAAACTTCTAATGAGAGTTCTTGGGAAGACATTTGAATTATTGGTAAATTTCAAACTAAACTTTCAGGTATTCCCACTGGATATGATTCAGTTAGTCAAATATTTTCATTCTAAGCCATTTACAATTAAAATTCAATAGTTTCAGGTATTGTTAGATAGTTATGAAGAAAAGAATGCAAAATTAAATATTTTGTTTTGTCAACAACTCAACTTACAATGAGACTCTCATTTCCTTTTAATTGTAAGTAAACAATAATATTAATAATATCCAAGACAGATAAAATGGCAATACCATCTCTATTTGTTTTAGTATTATTACACAAAAACTAAAAAAACCCCCAAAACCCCACCTCTCAATATTCTCCCCCTCCTCCAACTCCTCAAGATATTCTTTCTAATCCCATAAAAGCATCTGTCTTTGATTTCAAGTGGAATACCTGCTGTGCGGGATGCAATGCAAATCCAATTTGTGTGTAACAAAACCAAATGGGTTGAAATGAACTCTGCATTTTAAAGATGTTTTTGTTTAATCATTGCCATCACTCCTCTTTAATGAATGCATAATCAAGTTAAACTTCAAGCAAAAAAAATAGAACAGCTCATCTCAAGAAAAGAAAAATATCTTTGCAATATCCACTGCTGATGATCATTGTTAGACTTCTCTGTTGGCAGGATTGGAATAAAAAGAACTTCAAATGCATATTATTGTAAATTGTTTGAAAACACACAATATGAGAAGCAATTCCTCCAGGGAAGAAGTGTGTCCTAGTTACTAGGAGACCTGGTTATACTTCTGATTCTGCCACTGAACCACTTTGTTACCTTTGGCAAATCACTTAGGCCCAAATTTTCAAGAGTGACGTCTAATTTGGGGTGCCTCAGGAATTTGATTTTAATTTCCAAAGGGAAAATACTGAGAGTGGTCATGGGTTCCTTGCAGTCTGCAGTGTCTCCTTTCCCCTAGCATTGTGCTCATAATTCATTCATCCTTTGGAAACTAGCTAATTCTTAAGTGGATGTCACCCAAATGATCCAATTTTCTGAGTTTTCCACAGAGCACTGAAGGGCAGAGATGCACTGGAGAGGTGAGAGTGTCTGGTCACTGGGAGAATGGGGTTCTTTAAAAAAAAAGAAAAAGAAAGGTCCAATCTCCCTGACAGGTTATTCTCTTCCATTCCACAAGACACCAAAGTTCCTCACATTGTCTGCCTTAGTTTGCCCAGATTTGGTTTCCAAGTCCTCCCTCAGCCTAGAAACCACCAGTAACAAAGCAGGATGTGTTTGAAGGTGATGCTGGAAGAACTGAGGAGACCAAGATAAGGCAGGTTAGTGCAGGGTCAGCAGTTACACAGTCCAAGAAATCAGTATGAGTATCTCCTGCAGCTGTTGGGAGGAATGCTTCAGGGCCTAGAGAGTGACTAGACTAGGGCTTCAGAGCTAGGAGAGGAGAGGAGAGGAGGAAGAGGGAGGAAACAGGGAAGGAAATTGCATGGGATTGACCAGGACCAATTCTGGATTTTGTGTGGCTGTATCTGAAAGAACACCTCTAAGGACTAGTCTTGTTCCCTTCTCACCTGTGACCATGCACTTCTCTCCACTGCCCTCTGCAAAAATCAGAGGCTCTAGCTGCAGTCCCTGCACAGGCTCTGTGCTAGAAGCTCTGCAGCATCTGAAGACCTACAGCTCAAGAAAAACAAAATTGGAGCCGAAGATTGTCCTTCCTGTGAAAAGGGAGCCGGAGCCGGCAATTTGAGGTTTCCATCCCTCCCACTGACATTCGTGACAGAGGAGGAATTGCTGCTCCAGCTGGTGGTGGAGGTAGCGTGGAGTTGGCTGACAATCAACTGTCATAGTGTTACTGACAGAGAAGCCTGCCAACGAGGGAGGGGCAAAGGGGGCAGTTGCCATGGCAATGCCAGAGGCTGGAATTCTGGACCCTTTAAATTGCTGCCAGAGTGCTGCACCGCATTGGGCGTTCCATGTAGCTGTAGGGCCAGGGGGTGGGATGCATGCAGTGCAGACCCAGCCCTTCCTCTTCTGCCCAAGGAGGATGGAGCTGGGCTCCCCCCTCACACACTTGCCTCGGGGCCCATGGTGGCTGTTGGCCTCACTGATGACTGACCTAGGGTAAAAATCAGAAGCCAATGGTACAGGCTTTCTTGGCTTTCATTCCAATGCCATGAAACTCCCTGACAGAGTACAGGATTTGCTCAAGCCTTGCCATGTCCGGTACACAGCACAAATTTAATCTTTTCACAGAAGGCCTCTCCCCCACGTAGCTCAAAGAGCTCAGCAGCAGCATTTATAGGTCAGATGACAACTCAAACAAGTAAAGGCTGGAGGACTTTGTCCTTCAGCCAGAACTCATTTTGTAACAGCCTCTCGATAGCAGTGGTGTGTGGTTTTATATAAATGCCCTCTCCAATTTCCGCCTCGGAGGGCAGATGAGAAGAACTCATGAGCCTCTCCTGTCGAAAATATCACAAACCTGTGTCAATAAAACTTTTATACAACATGGTCTTTTCTCGCCACCTCTCTCATTACATATATAATATTTCAAATGAATTATATTTTTGTTGCAAAAAAAGCTAGCTAATGTGATTCTATGGTTTTCACTACCATAGTATTAAGCACCTCAAAATCTTTAGTACAGTTATCTCCACAGCCACCCTGAAAGGTAGAGAAGTGCTAGTATCCCTTTTTTACTGAGGAAAATGGGGAACTAGGGCAAAGAGAAAATAAGTGATTCTCTCAAGGTCACAGAGGACATCTGTGGCAGAGCCCCGGGCTTGAACGCTTGTCTTCCATTGCTCAGGTTAGCACCCTAAGCAGTAGAAGCACCTTTCCTTTCTAGACTATCAGGCTAATAGCTAGCTCTGGAAATGAAAACAGTTTAGACAAGGCACAAAAGCCATGCAAGCTTCTCACACACATTGCTGACACGTGTCAGCACCCTGGCAAAGAAGAACCAGCTCTAAAGGTGGACGACAGCTGTTCTGACCACTTCAGTCACAAGTCCAGCCCCTGAAAATCAAGAAAATGGCTTAAAAACCATGATATTTAAAAATGGGCGGAGGTCTTTTTATTTGTCTCCTGGTTTCTGACCCTTTAAGTTGCGCTCATTTTGTGTTTTCAAGCTGTTGTCCGCAACCATAAGGGCTTGATATGCACTTTTCTTTCTTTTTTTTAAAGAAAGCAGAGATTTTCTTTGCAAATCTTGTAATTTTAGAGTGCATTAAAATGGTAAGAGTTGGCAACACTATGACAAGGCAGTCATCAATATTTTTCTCTGCTGAGACTGCTAATGAGTGAGTCAATTAGTGCCACAGTAGTTTTTGTGAAGTGTACATTAGACACATCTGACTCATTCTCCATAAGCCATCCAATAGCCAGCAGGCAGTAGCATGCATACCAAATGCTCCTGTATTTTTCATTTAACACAATAGCTATAGTTTTTTCCCCGCTCTTTCGTCAGAATGCCCCTCACCTCATGGAGCTAGACTGCTATTAAAAGATGACCCCATTTTCTTCTGCAAATGACTGAGTTTATTTGTTTCAAATGCTGGTAGATATGAAATAAAACAACTTACAACATGCACACACATCCACAAAGAAAGAAATCAAACCCAAAAGCAATTTCTGTCAGTCACTTTACAGTGTAATCATCTGTGATGAAAAACAAGTCAAATGCATTCTTAGGATGGAAGATAAGAACACTTGGAAACCCTAATCTTGCTGAAGGATTCAGCTGCAATTAATTAACCCATGTGACCACTGGATGTCCCCACTGTTCCTCAAATGCAGTTGAGGAATCACTTAACTGGCACTGACAAAAAGGAGCTGTTTGACAAACAAGACTATGAGCACTGGGTTGTATTGGAAACATTGCCTTGGTCACCCCTCCCAGACAGAAGAGACCTGAAAACTATAATAACTAAAAAGATGCTTTTGTATACCAAAACTTACAGACCATGTTTGTTTATTTTCTAGTGCTTCTCCAATGTTCAGGGTTGGGGAACTCCTGTAATATTACAATGGAGAACAAGCTTGGGTAGCAGAATATGAGAAAGAGCTGGGAAAGCAATTGATCTCAAGCACAATTGTGCTGGAAAGTAGAACACAGTGGGGCAAAATGAGACATATTATAATGTTGCAGAGAAGAAGCTGGGGTGCGAACACAGGGTATTCCTCTGATGCTGCAGGGACATCTGAGTTAAGGAATGCAATAGGAGTTGAGCAAACAAGGGAGCTACTATACTGGGACAGTGGAGGAGCAGTTCAGACCAGTGCTGGGGCTCTGGAGTGGTAAGGATAAAAATTATTATTACAACACAATGTTAATAGGAGTTTGCATACCATTTCTGGAAAACAGACACATAAGACAATTAAACCCACGAAGTGCGGAGGATGGTAGGATCTGAGGTTTTGGTACAAGCTCCAATTTTTTTCTTATATTGCCATGTGACAAAAAGTTGAGCTACGATTGTTTTGTCAGAAGTGAAAAAAGTTAGTGCTTTATCTTTTGTTTATAAAAAGAGCAGAGAGAACAGTGTGTGTGTGTGATTTCCCATTAATGGTCCTTCAAAAGCAATTCTCAGTTCAATTATGATACCTTGTGTACATTGTCATGCTCTGTTAGCACCAGCATCTCAGACTTTTTTAGAAGTATGGACCATATTTTAACAACAGGATTACTGTTATTAATAACTTAGTCTCATGGAGACTATCTCCTTGCTGCTAGGAGTTGAACAACACCCTTGTGGCAACTGCAGCAATTGCTCACATAAAAAGTATTTTAAATGTCCGTAGTAGCACTAAATGTTTAGTTACTTCTGTCAGCTTTTGCTTTTCATCTGTGAAAAAGCCAATCGCTTCCCAAGCAACATAATCGGTGTCCATTCTGTGCTATGTTGGCAGGAGATGCTCCCCTCCCGACATTGCTTCCACCTCTCCTTAATGCGTAATAATTATACTGATGGGAGAGCAGCATAACACATCTTCACAGAGGCTCTACAACAGTGCAACTGCACCGATGTAGCATGCTAGTGTAGACTTTCCCTGTCTCCTATTCCTATCTGGAAACAAAGAGGAGAGAGAGAGGGAATATCAGTCATCATTGAGGGGATGGCTACGTCTAGACTGCAGTGCTTTTCTGGGATACCATAGGTATCCCAGAAAAGCAATGCTGCGTCCAAGGAATGTGTCCGCTTTTTCGGAAAAAATTTCAAAAAAGTGGATGCGCTTTTTTGCCATCTCTGTAAACCTCATTTTACAAGGAAGAAGGGATGTGTCAAAAGAGCATGTTTTTCCAAAATTTGGTGCTGTGTAGACACGCCAAATTTCAGAAAAAGCCTCTTTTGACAGTAAAGCAGAAAGTAAATAGCAGTAAACAGCAATTTGCGTATCTTTTTCCAACTTACCTTTGCATTCTAGACCTAATCTATGTCTACACTGCAATCAAAAGTATGGTTGCAGCTTGGGCAGGTGTGTGCATGGTAGCTTAACTCTAGCTAAAATAGCAGTGGAGCTGTGGTGGCAACACAAATGCAGGTTAGCAACATGAATATGTAGCCAAGAGAGCTTGTACTGTCCACGCAGAAGCCATTGCCTCTGCAGCACCATTGCTATTTTTACCCATGTCAACTAGATTAAAGCTACCATGAATACACCTACCTGACCTGTGCTCACACCTTTGATTGCAGCATAGACTTACCCTAAGTGTCCATCAGCACTTTGAGCTGGAGGGGAGATTCCCAGCTGGAGGAGGCATATTACTTTAGAGCTGACTGAGCTAGCACTGTCAGAACAGAGTGTAGTCACAGTGCCATAAGTAGCAGGAGAGGGTTAATGAGGCACTCAGCATCCTGGATAGCTGCCCAGGTAGGTGCCTAACCCCTCTCCAGCTATTTTCTACTTTTAATACACTAGCTCTGAATTCAGATACATTGCTCAAGCCCAGAAATTACACCTCTGCTGAAAGTGTGGATGAATCCTAAGGAATGGCTTAGTCTACACTTGAGGGCTAAATCGATGCAAGTTAAGTTATGTAACTTAAGTGGACATGCTTTATATTGACTTAACACCGTGTCTATACCACACCAGAGGGGGATGCTATACATTGACAGAGCTACAGCCTCTCATTGAGGTGGAGTACTGAAGTCAATGGGAGAATTCTCTCCCACTGACTTATTGTGTCCTCAGCAGTCCTGCTAATCTATGTGGCAGTATCGACTGCAACAGGGCCAGTTTAGCCTGTAGTGAAGACAAGACCCAAGAGTGAATCCTGGCTCCACTGAAGTCAATGGGAGTTTTGCCTTTGCCTTCAGTGAAATCAAAATTCTTTTTAGGTATCAGAAAACCAGAATGTGAAAACCTGTAGTAGAACAAATGCATCCAAGGATGGATTTGAAGCTTGATTAGTTACAGAAAACAAACGTCTAATTGAGCATTTGATTGTTATGTTCTAAATTTGCAATTTGTGCTGTTACCAATCGGGGACAGAAACACGACTTATGGATGGCATCTGACACAGTACGAGTGTCATATTTCAGACAGTCAAACCGAGTTGTTCAGAGAAAGGTTATTTTTGGCAAATAAACTCATGAATAAATTGGAATGGTGAATTAATTTGACAGTTTCATGTTTTGCACTCAAGTAAATTATTTGCTCAGAATTAATGGCCAGTGACTTTTCTAGTTTGTACTATTTTGTTTGTTGAAGAAACACCTGTAAATAAACGAAAAGCCCTGGAAAGAACATTTTGTTGCTTAACCTGTACTTCTATAAATTTCCTGCTCAGAACCTGGCCTTGATACATACACTTAGTGTAAAGAAAACTGCAGCAGCTAGAAAGATATTTGCCAAGGTAAAAATTAGTCCTTTTTTAGGATGACTGCTTGTATTTAATATTCTCTTTTCAGGTACCATTGTACAACAGAGAAAATTCATGTGTATATTTGAGCATTCCAGAAAAAGTTACTATCATGACTCTTCATCCAAAGATCCCAGATTGCTTAAAAATGTCAGGGATGCTTTATGACAGCTGTTCCAATTTTGAGCAGTTTCTTTATGGTTTTTGGCTCTAAAGAACAATAAGTAACAAATCTAATCTTAGGATCTGATTCCTTTACAAAGTTCCAAATGTGTACAGTGCATTTGTAACCCACACACTACTGGATGTGGTTCACTGTCCTATGTAGTGGCAATTAGACCATTTACAGAGAGGAAGAATGAGAATGCTTTAAGTTCCACAGGTCCCAGGTTTGGTCCTGCTTGTCAGAATTACTTATTCTCATGTGTAGGCTCAGTATTACAAAGCCACTGCTCTTACTGGAAATTTGCACTCTCCGCTGCCACTGAAAGGAGTTGAGAGCACTCAGCACCTGGCACTCTCAGACACAGACACTCTATTACCAGATAATCTGTTAGAACAATCCAGACTCGGGACCCAATTCAGGAGCAAAAACAATTGACCACATAGGCTAGATGTTGCTAGAGCTCAGTGGTTTCAAGATGTCTCTGAAATTCAGGGCAGGTCTACACTTAAAAGGCTGTATCAACACAGCTTCACACATGCAGCTGTTATAGGCAGTGAGTATATAGGCCCATGGTGCCCTGGCACCAGGAATATTCCTAGCTTGGGCTCCATGAAAACTCGCCACCGGTCTGTGCTCACTGCAGCCCTGCACATCCTCTGGTCCCACCTGCTGCCCCTGGACAATTTTAAATGCCTCAGGATCCCCCCACCACTGGCAGTGAAGCAGAGTGAGAGCAGCTTCCAGACGCTCGCTCACCCCAGCTGTTGGCATGTGTCCCTGTAGTGGGAGTGTGTGTCTGAGAGATCTCACATGAAAAATGCTTTGAGGGATACAAAAAAACCAACAGACTTTTCCCCGGCCCCCACCAGAATTACCCTTCCCCTCACTGGTTGGAGCAAAGAAGAAGAAAGTATAAAAGGGGTCTCCTGAAGACAAATTTCCTAGGCCAAGTCACCCATGCTTTAAATTTTATTCAATTTATTTCTCATCTAATGTCAATTAACTCAGTTAAATTAGACCAGGAGAGAATCTGGCCCAGAGGATCAATGTTTAGCTCTGAATCCTCTGACCACTGTATTTTGGATGAGATCTAAGTTATCAATAACAAAGTCATCTCTTCCAGACAGAAGCATTATCATCATCCTGCACTGATAAAGACATTTATACATGCTAAACTGACGTAATGCTACTAAATGAGATTCATGCTGCAGGAAACATTCTCACAAATTTAGTTTGATTTTTATAAACAGATTGCTTCTTGGGTTGTTATTATTAGCGTGAGCTGGACAGCTTGAATTAGAGGATAATTTATTCCCTGTGCATTTCTAATTACGGCAAAGAGGTTCACTCACTGACACACTTGTCCATCTTGTTCTTTCCTGTCTTTCAGGCATGGCTGATTGCAGTTAAGTAGACAGACCAGCTCAAACTGCACAAGCAACACAACTCTGTCAAAAAGGGACTGAAGTGTTACCATTAATTATTCTGGACCATGTGCTCATTTACAACAGAGCTAACATGAGAAATATTCTCAGAGGTGTCAAGCAGCCGCACTTACGTAGGTGCAGGGGTGGCACTGACTACACATTTGAGTGACTGGTGTTATGTGACCTGCCAGAGACCCCCCTCCTTCCTCCAAAGCTTGGGGATTTAATGTGCAATTTGCGTTTCAGTGTTCAATAAATAATTTAAATTGGACCGCTATCTCTAAGGATTTCTGAAGGATCCACATGCTTCATTCATTAACAAAGTTGTGTGAATACCTCAGAAAAGTATTCACAGACATTTGACTAAACCATACATTTACTTTGCTGATTATTTGGGATCCTTATATCACTCTCCATGAATGTTCCAAGATGGACAAATGGTTGTGGAAAGGGCATGTGATGAATGCGAGTCAGTATATGAATGTACTCAAATATGTATGTTGCTAGCCTGCAACCTCTTTGTGATTTTGGGAGTAATTCAAAACTGGAGAGAAGAAATGATGGTCACAGTTTGGATTAAAACAGAGTTGGGGAATAAGCCAGAGGTGGTTCACCAGGATTAGCCGCTGGCATTTTGTTTACCTGCACATCCACAGATGCCATTGCTTGCAGCTCCTATTGGCTGCAGATCACTGTTCCCAGCCAATGGGAGTTGCCGGATGTATTGCACACTGGAATACTGATTCCTGCAGCTCCCATTGGCTGAGAACAGCAATCTATAGCCATACCTGTGGACACTCAGGTAAATAAAGTGCCAGCAACCTGCCGGAGGCTAACCCTGTGAACTGCGGCCGCCCCCATGCCACTTATTATCCATCCTGGGTTAAAGCTCCTCAAAGCTGGTGGGGTAACCACCACCTTTTATTTAAGATACTTGTAAGAAACCATTAAGTCTAGTTATGGAAGTTGAAACAACCATCAGAAATGGATCCATGTGGGCAGAGACATTTCACTGAGTGTTGTTTACTAGAGAGGTGTGCATGGCAGAAAAAAAATGTAAGAGCGAAAATGAAACACCAGAGAATCAGAGAAAGCACCAGCATAAAGTCATGGCCACAATTAGAACAAGCACTTGGAATGTGCCCCCAGGGGAAATAAAATGTAGAGGGAGAGCTTTTGGTTTAAGTGCCCTCTGGAAAGGGGCTTGGAACCATGTCCCATGTGATTCTTGCAGTGTTCAAGGAAAGGGGGACTTTTTCTGTGCATTCTTTGTAAACAACAGGATAGCTGACTTTATCATCAGTTTCTCTCCTCCTAACAGAACCAAAATTTGGGGTTCTGCAGGCTGTTTAACTGCACAGGTCAGAAATCAGTAGCAATATCATGTGACTTAATTGACCAATCATACACTATGAATAGTACGTATTCAAAGTAATAATAGCAGAGAATGGTTTGCATAAAGCATTAATCAAATTATGAACAATATATGCAAAGGTTAAATGGTAATTCATGGAAAAAATGTGCTATATTTATTATAAATAGTTCAACCTATGCTATTATATTTTTCAGATGTGAGACCTACATTCATTTCATGTTCCCAGTCTCCCATTATAGCTGCTCTTCTTTAACCCTAGATCATCCTCTTAACCCTAATAGATGTGACCCAAACATCAGCTAACATGACTGTCCTGTTCCAAAGAGCGGGACACAGGACTCTGGTCATTAAGCTTTCCCTTGCTCCAACAAGGGAGTGAATTCTTAGTTCCAGTAGATTCAACACAATCTTGCTCCATTTTATTAAGCAATCACTTACCAAAATGGGCACTACTCAGCACCACACTCTTACTTCCAACAACACAAACATGATGGCCTTATGCTGCCTCCTTACTTTCATCCCCAAATCTCATAATCTAGAGCTGTGAGGGACATTCTGTTTCTGTGAAAAATTCTGAGGTCTTGATATGTGGCTTCATTCATAATGTAAATTAAATCCCAACATTTCAAAAAACATCTCTAAAAGAAAAATCCTTCTAATGATTGATCAAAACATTTCCTTCTGAGAAACTCAAAATGTTGTGTTTGATTTTGACACTTTAAAAAGGAGCATTACAAAATTAAAAAACAAAAAAATTGGAACACCTCAATCCCACAGTATCAGGATTGTTTTCTCCGCATACACATTCCTCAGAAATTTTGTTTCATGTTTGTAAGAGCTCAAGTAGCATGTTTGTAAGAGTTCAAGACATAAGAGTTGGATGTGCTGCTGTAAAATGCTACAATAGCTGAAAAATGTCTAAATACAAAATAGCAAATTTTTCTCTGATGAAATGGTATTATTTTTAACAAGGTACCACTTTCTCAGCAAAGTGTTTTGGAAGGAGATGGAGGGGGATAGATTCAGGGTTTCCCTCTTGTGGAAGCTACCTTTCCTTTTGCAATATCTGCATAATTTACATCTTTGAGACTTCTTCATTGAAGTTTGCCATTGAGGATGACCTCCTTATTTCATTGTATTCTGTGTTCCCTTTTCCAGGACAAAAGTAACATCCACTATTATTCAGGATTTTACATGTCTCCATCAGTGGGGATGTGTTTTGCATTATATGAATCAAATTCTTAAAAACAAACAATCCAAGGTCAGTTGGAAGGCACTCAACACACTGAATTTTGGAATCACCGGTGTTGCTTGTTCAATTGAAATCAAAATAATTTGAAAACAGAATTTTTGCCCTGGTCTTAAATTTTCAGTTTATGTACAATCTATCTAGTGTTTTGCTTTATAAAGGAATTTGTGATTCAATTTGCTTCCTCCTCCTTTCAGCAATACTAAGGCAAACAACCCTTTAGTTTGGAGCTTGGTTATTACTTTACCCACATCACTTCCACAAGACTAATTTCATTAATAAGTGACATGATCCTACCTCTAAATAATGACCTGCAAATACTGTACGTAACTCCTCATCCACCCCAATAGCTAGTCGGAAACAGACTATAATGCATTTTTACATACATACTTACAGTCTACAGCCCTCTAATTGCCAATCCTGCTAATGTAAAGCTAGTGACATCATAAAGTATATTGCCAAAAACAAGAGGGCACCACATTCAAATAAATTTTGTAGTGGTTTTCGTTTTTTGTTTTGCAAAGGTGCTATATAAAGTCCCTAACTAAAGCGAACCAAAGGATGACAATTCCATTTCATGACAACTTTTGAGGTTTTGATATTTGTGTTCATTCTGCATGGGAACATCTTTCAAATATTTTCCCAAAAAACCAGAATTCTCTTAGGAGAAAGACATGTGTGTGTCTATTGGTGTCTGGGAAGTGAGAAACCGAGGTTCAAACCTCCACTCTGCCTGACTCAGCAGCACTTTTCCTCCTAGATCATGCCAAAGTATAAAGAACAGGAACTTAAACTTGAATCTCCCACATTGCAACCACCAGGGTATAGTGTGTGTCTTTCTTTAAAATGTTTAAAAAAGATGTTTAGTGGAAACCAGATCTTTGTGAAACTTTTGTTGAAACAGAATATTTCAAATTTCAGCAAAAAGTTCTAACCATCTTTATCCAAACCCTTTAGATTTGGAGGAGCTTAGGTCTAGCTCAAGCAGTCTCTAGTCACTTTGGGCACACCTACACAGCAGGGCAAAAGTCGAATTAAGATACGTAACTTCGGCTATATCAATTGCATAGCTGAAGTCGAAATAGCTTAATTCGGCTTTTGGTGCTGTCTATGCAGCAGGAAGTCGAAAGAAGAACACTCTTCCTTCGACTTCCCCTTACTCTTTGTGAAATGAGGGTTACAGGAGTCAGAGTAAGAAGTCCTCCAGATCAACATTACTTCAAAATAATGGCTTGCTGTGTAGCCGCACTCTTTGTTTTTTTGGAATAAAATTAGTTATTCCAAAATAACACTGCTGTGTAGACATAGCCTTTGATTAATATATTGCAACATGCTTTAATCTCAACAGAATATAAATTAAAGCCACCCATCCATTTGGTTTTTAAAAAAGAAAGACCTTATTGTGCAAGCTATAGGTTAGATGTATAACATGATAATTATGATCCTCCAGTACAGCGCTCCCATCCCACACTATAAATGGATCAACCAGCAAACTTAATAAGCCTAGAAATCTCAGGATCCCTGTTCTCTTCCCAATAAAGCATAATTAGTTAAATGTTTTTTAATCTTATTACAATGTATTAGTAAAGTTGAGAGAACTGTGTGTACAGGAAAATAAATCTTTATCATGTGCCAGTACAAATATATGGTGTAGCTCATGCAAAAGAAATAGAAAACATTGTGAATGAAGGAAAGCTATATTTAGAGATACAGTCATAGGTGGATTATGACTTTTAAAATGAAAAGAATTAAAGGATTAAAGGGGCTGGGCAAATGGAATAGTAATCTCAAATCAAGAGTTGCTGCAGACAGGAGAGTAGAAGACCAGTGATAATTTCCATTCTATTAATGACAAAAAGACATGGTGAGGTGCTTTGTGTTGATTTTAAAGTGGACTTACATTAGTGACAAAAGAGAAACCACACTAATGGAAACATTCCCCCAGAAAGTGCCTTTTGTGAAGCACAAATGCCTGCCCCTTCCTAAAGCAAACTTACTGTGAATGTGTAGTTTCTGGAAAGTTGATGCTCCTCCTTTTCTAGACATTGAAAATAAAGGAAATACAAACAGGTTAAAAAATACAGTTCTCTTCTAGGTATGCGAGCAAGGTTTTCTTCTAAAAAGCCTCTCCTCCAGAGCTTAGATTTCCAACAGAAGCAGAACAAGACCCATATTTTGGTCAGGTAATTCACATCCTTCTGCCACTCTATGAATAAATGGCTCTAGAAAATTTATGAGGATTTGCAAGCTCCAATTAAAAAAAAAATCACCAAATCACACCATGACAGAGACAGAGAACTTTGTTAGTCTTTGAACAATTTATAATTGTAAATACAATAGACCAAAAAGGGGAAAAGGGTGTTCTACAAAGGCAAAGTACTGTCACCTGAAGAGCTTAAGTTTCTTTATAAAGATCATTGGAGAGATCTCCCAAGACACCTAGAAACATTATTCTTCATTTTACAGATGGGAAAAGTGAGTCAAAGAGATTAAGTGACTTACCCAAGGCTACAAATGAAATCTGTGGCAGAGCCCAAGGGGATAGGACCCACATCTTCCCAGTCTAGTGCTAAGCCTTGATAACTCTATCTTTCCTCTGCAAAGCTACACACTTCAGCAAACAAAGCATTCCTTTCTACTAATTGGTATTACATGGGAACTGAACTGTTCTTATTTACCAAACTACAGATTTGTGTCAAGCAAAGCCAATTATACTTAATGTTTAAACTATTGCAGGTGCTCAATGACATTGTTGCTAGGCACTGGAAGTGAAATTGCTCTTTTAATGCATCTTGTTCCAATTGGGAGCATGTGCTCTATCATCAGTGCAAACTTAACAGATGGATATTTTATCAGTGATCTCTCTCCTCCCTCCCTTACCTGAAATGTTGTCCCATGAATGTTGTCTTAATCATTGTTCCCAGGAACTGTTTGGAATGGAGACTGTATCTTTTCTGAGTTTTGCACCATGTACATTTAACCTGTTAGATGGACACTTCAACCAGTGAAAATCCATGAACATTAAAATGGAATTTATGTATATTACATATTGTGCACACAGCAACTATTTGAGTAGCTAGGCTTTGGCTTGCTAGACAGCATACCCCTGAATCACAAAGTCTGAAAGGATGTTTCACCTTAAGCGCATGGTTCATTCACAACCTGTTTCAGAACAGGAACTCTTCCACTGTAGGATTAGAGTACGTAGTCTTGGATTTACTTCTCACAGTACAGGACAAATAGCAAATAAGACAACAAGCATAGGCATGTGAGCCTTAACATTTGCTTTTCAGACCAAAACTATCACAGATTAACCATATCCTGGGCAAGGAGAGGGTACTGTATGTTGACATTCTTCAGCTTCTCTTTACATTACTGTGCACACTCATTCTCCTCCTCCCGCCTTTCTGTTCTCCCCTCCCCCAGCCTTTTTTACTAATGGACCCAATTCCATGAAGAGTGCTTAGCTTCTTCCAAAGATGAGACTGAATCAACAGAAGCATTTACACAGTGCATCCTGGGACAAAACAGTGGAAGAATTCTGAGCAGTTACATAAAGAGTGGAGACAAGATCACTAATTCTTGGTCTTTTAGGGCACGTCTACACAGTTGCATTATTTTGGAATAACATAGTGCGCGTCTACACTACAAGCCTTTATTTCAAAATAATGTTGAGCTGGAGGACGTCCTCCTCCAACTCCTGTAACCCTCATTTCACGAGGAGTAAGGGAGGTTGAAGGAAAAATGCTCTTCCTTTGACTTCCTGCTGTGTAGACAGCACCAAAAGCTGAAATAAGCTATTTCAACATAAGCTACACAATTGACATAACTGAAGTTGTGTAGCTTATTCCGACTTTAGCCCTGCTGTGTAGATGTATCCTCAGAGTCTCAGTATTCTGCTTTAATGAGCTTCCAGCCACCTACATTCTCATCCACTAGTTTGTAAGTATCATGATAAGCATGGTATAAATACTGCTATCGGGTGGGTTAAACCATGCTGAACCTGGTGGGTGGCTTTTACTTAGGTGTTTTTAATCTTTTTAAAAAATTAAATATAATTAAATGTTTCAAAATGAAAAAAGTCAGAAAATGTTAACAAATAAATTCTCAATTTTTTTTCTGCTCAAACTATTAGCTGAATTTGACCCAAGCTGGCAAATAGTTTGGTTGATCTGAAACTGCATCTTCTGACAAAGTATCTGTCTTAAAAACCAAGTCTTCATTTCTTTGAATGTCACAAATATTATAGCATCCAGGAAATAAATTGCCTTGGATTCAAGGAAGTCTTCTCTTTTTGAAAGTTGTTTTACAAAGACAATGGCCTCATTTTCCACAGAGAAATCTGGTGTCAGACATCAGAAACTCTCCTGGTTCATTTTCCTTTGAGAGATGAAGATTATTCTTTGCAATCTACCTTCATTCTTCTGTTTCCCTACTATCCATACTATGCTGATTTGGTATGACCAACCCCAACCTTTAAAAATTATGAGTCATGTCCCAAACATCATGAGATCTATATAAATACCAAGAATATACTGCTCCTAAAAAATTTTCCCCATAAAATACATTTTACATTCTCTTTATTAGATTGCTGCAAGTTTTAGTTTTTCAAACTCCTCTGCAACCACGAAGGCTATAAACTTACGTTTTAAAGAATGAAATTCTCTGAAAATCTCAGATAATTCCACTAGCTGGGACTTTAGAAAAACCACCAAATATGGTATCATGTGCAATAAGCTCTTAGGGTATGTCTACACTACAGCGTTATTTTGAAATAGCTTATTTCGAAATAGCTTATTTTGAAATAATGTGTCTACACACAAAATGCATTTCGAAATAGCATTTTACTATTTCGAAATAGCACGTCCACACTGAGTGGACTCTGAATAACATTTAAGGCTGGCCAGAACCAGTTCCGGCAGGGCACCAGGTCAGGACTTACTGTGTGGGGCTGCTGCCTGAGACTATCTGAGGTCTGTGCTTAAAGGGATCCCCCTCCTCCCCCGGACAGCCAGTTCTCAGGTTTCCCTGCTTGCTTGTCTACCTCGACGAGGGACAGCAAAGCATTTTGTCTCTGCATGCTCTGGTTGCCCTCACTCGGGACACCACAGCACGCTGCAACATGGAGCCAGAGCTGCCCCTGGGCACTCTGGTGCTTCTCTTGGACGCGTTGCTGTGAGCCTGGCTCCACTTTCTGCAGGTGCCATCCGCGACATCCACTGGGGGGCTGTCAGTATCCAGGAGGCCCTGTGGGAGAGCTTCCACCCTGAGGAGCACTAAGAGCCTCCCTGGTCTGCTCCACTGGGGGGCTTGTGCCTCATTCCTCCCTCACATCCTTCCACTTATCCCTCTCTAACCCCCCTTCCTGATGTCAAATAAAATACACGTATTTTCATGAACACAAACTCTCTTTATGTAACAAAACTGGGGGGGGAGGGAATAAAACTCTGGTGAGACTGGGGAAAGGCGGCGGGAGAGGGGTGTAGAGAGGGTGGGACGGGGAGGAGGAAACCTGGGAGGAGGGAGCTGGAAGGGGGAAGCAAGGGGGAAAGGGAAGCTCAGGGTCTTGCTGGACCAACTCGATTTTCATGCAAACCTGCTCCTGGGTTCGCATGTGGCCTTTATCTACACAGCACTTATTTTGAAATAGCTATTTCGAATTTGACATTATTCCTCGTGGAATGAGGTTTACCAAATTGGAAATAAGCATGCTGCTATTTCGAATTTATTTCTAAATAGCGGTTTGGCTGTGTAGACGCTAGGAAAGTTATTTTGAAATAAGGGCTGCTATTTTGAAATAACTTTTCTGTGTAGACATACCCTTTGGGAGTCAGGGACCATCTTTTTGTTCTTTTCTCCAGCATGATGGGGTCCCTGATGTGGCTACTAGACTCTTACTGTAACAAAAATAATACATAAAAAGTCTTGAGGGTTGACAACACTGTAGATTTTCTGAGGGATTAAATCAGAACTCACAAGCCAAACAATGATAGGTCTGGTCAGTACTTGGATGCAAGCCCTATTAAGAAAGAACCTATCACATCTTCAGATGGCAATTCTCTTCCCTCAAAACCACTGTAGGTACACAGAAAAAAAATGATGTTGCAGCGGCAAATCTCAGAGATCAGGTCAACTGATTCGGGCTGTCACTACAGTTAAAAGTTGCTGTGTACATGTTCAGGTTTGGGTTCCAATCCCCCACCCACACAGGACTTCAGACCCCAACCTCTAGCCCAAGCCTGAATGACTGCAAAGCTAATTTTACCCCATTCTACAATCCCAAATCAGTTAACTGGGGCTCTCGGAATCGCTGCTCTGGGTTTTTTGTTTTTTCTCCCTGTGGAGCTGTACCCTATCTAGCAAATCTCCCCTCCTCATAGTGTTAGGGAAAAGAACTGTGATGGTAACTGTTCCATGTTCCCAGTGAGATTTTAAAAGAGTCTCACCTACTTGTAGTCATTAAAATCCCCTGACACTGCTGACAAGAGAATGATTAGTGGCCCTAGTGACAACATGTCAAATTCGAAAATAGGGAGTTATTTTCCTAACTGCAGGGTTTTTTTTAATATAGTACTCTTACATTTAAAAACTCCACTGTATTTTTGCCAGGTGAGGTTGTTAAACAGCTGCTGTTTCCAGAGGTAATGAGTAAAGTGGTTCCTGTACATGCGTTTAATGAACAATTTACAATTGTTATTTAAATAATTACAATAGTCCCACCTAACTCTCCCACAGTGTTTTTCATTAGTGGCTTTCAAAGTGCTTTACAAAAGAGGCCAGTATTATCCCCATTTTACAGAGAGGGAAATCAAGGTCCAGAGAGGTGAAACAACTTGTCCAAGGTCATTCTGCCGGTTGTTGGCAGAGCAGGAAATAGCACAACAAATCTCCTGAGTCCCAGTCCACTGCTCTAATAGGCAACACTGACTCCAAAAAAGGTAAAATGGTTTATATATAAATATGACAACAATTGGATAAAGAAATTTTGAAGTGACTTTATTCATTTAAGTCATAATTAAATATATACATTAACACATTATATGTTTCTTCTCACTCTTTAAAAGGCTCTGCTCATGGAGCTCTCATTGACAGCAACCAGAGTTAAGTGGCTATGGGGACAGGCCCTACATTAGTAATTGTTTGTGGTACTTGGTAAAAATAAGAGCAAATGAGTATTTGTGCTAAAGCCTTTCATAAATGCATAGTCAGTTTCATTAAAACACACCAGATGACTGACTGCATGAAATCAGGTAGACTGCACTCTAATGCCAGTTCTGTCAATTAAAGGTAAAAATTTATAAGGCTGTCTGCAAAGGAGATAAAGTGGAAGAATATTCTAGGACACTGTCATAAAATTTGGGATGCTTTTCATGCTTCAGAAGCTTCTTTTCAAGGGTGTTTCCTCTGAACCCTTGGTCATATTCTTGATCCAGATTGCTGTATCTGCAAATAAAAAAAATAAAGCAATTTGACCCTGTTTTTAAGGATTTGCTCTGCTGTGATTTTGCTGAGTGACCTTGGGTTAGTCACTGCTCTCCCTGTGTCTCAGTTTCCCTCATCTGTAAAATGGAGATAATAGTACTGAACTCCTTTGAGATCTACTGATGAAAAATGATGTTGAAAAACTAGATAGTAGTCAATAGTCTTGATAATTTAAAGGAGCGGGCACGAAAGAAATTAACACTTAGGAAAAGTAGACTACTTTATGAATAGTTTGCACTTGTTTGCACAGCAATGGGTCTCAAAGCACTTTACTGAACGTGTGGATAATGATATCGTATTTTATATGGGAGACAATGAGGTACACAGAGGAGAAATTTTGCTATCGCAAGAATCAGAGTCAAATTTAGAATCCAGGGCTCGTCTTTTTGATTAGCAACTAGACATTTCTCCCTCTTGGTATAAATTCAAATTTGGATTAGATATTGCATTTTTATGTTTTCAAGAGGCCAGTATGGTGTTGCAAAGCTAGGGGAAATTTGTAATAAAACAAAGTCAGATTTTTAATCAAGCCAAGTTACAAGAAGCACATTTCCCTTGCTGGTATTCACTTCAAGAATACCTAGTGCCCTTTTACTAGCCTTCCAGCAGAAGAAATTAGAGTTAGCAAAGTCCAACTCATCTCAAGAGTTTTCTATATTTTTCTTAGTATGAATCACATTTTAATAGAAAGTTCATTCTGTTGGGCCTCTCTCATTTGCACTGGTATGGGATACTTGTCCTTCTGTGAGTGGCTGAAAAGCATCCCCATGACAACTGTTGGTTACAGGGAAATGTTAATTATTTGTCTATTGTATTTTTGGATGATAATGCCCTTCAGCAGCTGGAAACAAGGAGGTAGAGACAGCACCATGTCCCCAGAAGGCTTTGCAAACATTATTGGTGGTCCTCTAGGTCACTGTTTGGGAACTGAAGATTATATAAATATCTATGGCCTACTGGTAATGTAGAATTGCTTCCCGCATTTGAGTGACTTGAGTCATTCCACCATCTCCCACCAGGGAGCCTAGTTGACATCAGTATACAGGTGAGATGCAGGGAACATTCCTTATGCATTATTTTGCTCTATTCCATCTCACTATAGTCACATTCATCTACACAGTTCCCTTCCATCGTCAGTGTTTGCATTCATCACAGAATTTTAGGCCCCTTTAACAAATAATGTGCCTTTCATTTTTAATCTTATCACAGTCAAAGTAGCTTCAAGCCCTGTCTCTCCACAAGGGGGAAGAGGGAAAATCCTGAACTTTGACTCTCTGCATGGTAATCCGATGAACTACCTTTAGGCTGCTCAGCTAGCATGGCTTTGTTGTAAGGTGCCCTTTTAATTTTAATGAGAAATCCTGCACACACTAGTGAAATGTCAGACCCTCATTGTCTGGTACTTACCTATGTGAAATGATCCAGAACCCACAGGTGTTCATCACCATTAATGAAGCCAAGAAGAAAAAGAATCTCTCCAAGTTACCCTCATTTAGGAAGTTTGGGAACCAATGGCCTATTGAAGCAAATATTTGAAGCAGTTAGTCTATTCAGCTACTTAAGAGGTAGGACACATGTAAGTTACTGAAATATAAGCTTGTGCAAGATCACCCAGATCCTACAGATGTGTGTGCTTTGAGGTCTATCATAGATATTTATATAACCTCATTACCTGGGTCTCTAGTTGATACCCTGAACTTTGGTCTATTCTTCCCCTGATCATCTTCTATATGCTTGTATCACACACAAAGCATCTGCCTTAGAGAACATTATTAAGGTGGCAAAGTCAAGTATTTTAAAATGGGAATAGCAAAATTCAGGTTATCCATACAACCTTAAATAAAACCCTGGTGTATATGCATTACGATGCATTCTTTAATGACATGTTTGCAAACTATTTTTTCCACAGGACACTTGCTGAATGCACAGAATGAATGGTGCTCCTTTTGTCAGAAGCTATTCAGCATTTTCTTTCTTCCTCATTGAGCAGTAGGTGCCCACAGGACTTATTCACGATACCATTAAGCCTTGCACCTGAGAGTCAAAAATTACTTTCTTCCACTTTTCACTCCTCAGACTTATCCTAATCCCACTCGGGGTGGCCCATGGATGTAGGCAACCTCGGAAGTTGCCTAGGGTGCTGCATTTAACGCGGCGCCCAATGATGACGTCACACCATTGAGGGCTATGGAGGCGGGGGCGCCGATCGCGTATTCTGCCTAGGGTGCTGTGACGGAGCACCAGGGCTCCGCACTGGCACCCCGCTGGCCTCCCAGCCACCGGAGAGGGACGGGGACATGCCGCAAGGGCCCGGCCGGGAAACCGAGCGTAACGGAGCGCCGGGGCTCCGCGCTCAAGCCCCGCCGGTCCCCCAGCAACCAAGGGTGGGTGGGGGTGCACCGCAAGAGCCCGACCGGGGAGTCGGGAAGGACACCACGGCCGTGGCCGTGGGAGCGCCGGGCGATGACGTCACCCGGCGTGCCCTGCAGGACACCAGGGGATGGGGCAGGAGTGTTTGGGGGCATGGCAATGCCGGGCGGCATTGTGCCGCCATCTTTAAAAGCCGGCCGGAGGGCAGAGGCCAGGAAGGAGAACCAGGGCAGCCGGAGGCGGAGGACTGAGGGGCGCGTGCGGGAAGGCGCCGGGGAACAGAGGCCCCACAACCTTGTGCCGATGGTGCGGATGGAGAGTAGGAAGTGGCCCAGAGCAGGGCAATGGGAGGCTGTGGGTCGGCGTGTTACGGGCGGTCGCCTCGCCAACCATAAGGGAGAGTGCGGCTGTTCTCTTCCCTTCAGGGCCCTGGGTCGGGACCCGGTCGTGAGGGTGGGCCCGGTTCCCCCTACCCTCCACCCCACAGAGTGGTAATCAGAGGGGGCATTCAAAAGCCCACAACTTGTGAAACAAAACCCTTGACAGGGATCGGGGGGAGGGGTGCACTCATTAAAAGTGGTGTAGCAGACAACGGACTGCGTACTGTCCCTTATTTGGGGGGGAGGGAGGGGGGCTAGGAAGTGCGTGGGGCACGCGCGCTTACAGGCGCCAATTGCCAGCAGCTCTCCTCGAGCCGCTCCTGCCCATGTCTACCTCTCCCTCCAGTCCAATCACCTTATCCAGCCACTCTCAGAGCCACACCCACCACTTTCAGCTCTTCATCCAAGCTGTCTCTTCCCTCACCCTGGCCTCTAGCCGTTCCTTCATTCCTGTCCTACTGGGCTCCTAGTCCCCATCCTCTCCCTGAACACTTTATTCAATCTCAGTGTCCCCTAACTCTTGCTCATTGTCTCAGGCTCACTGTCCAGCAACTCTCAGTTTTCTCTGCAACAACAATTTTTTGTCAAATGCACCCTTTCTCCTTCCCCTCCACATTGGTTCCTTGTCCTGATCTCCTTGCCCAGCCAGTCTGAGTCTCTTGGTAGCTCCTCATTCTATCTCAGTCTCCCTCCTACTTACTGGCTCCCAATCCCAATCTGTCTACCCAGCCATCTGCAACCCTGCCAACTCAGCAATCCAATATTCTCATCCAGCAAGTCCCAGTCTCTTCCACTACCCCCACAGAATGCTTGGAACAAAAACACATTTCCCCCCCCCAACTTTTTCTGTGAAAAGAAATGTGGCACTCTGAGAAGGTAAAGTCACTCAGCACTTCTTCAGTCTTCAGGTCTGGCAGCTGCACCATTCACCAGTCTCAAAAAAACAAACAACCCAGGAAATTTTGCCTTTTCTTGCTTAACACACTGGCCAATGGATCTGCAACAGCCAGGACTTTCTGGCCCTCTTCATGCTGTACACATTAGCTATTTGTAAATACTCTAAAAGCACAGACCCATTGGCCTTTTAGTATTACAGAGCCTATGACAAATTTCAGCCCTTCAAACTCCATGAAGTAAAGGTCAATGACGTATGTGCATACACCAAGTTCTTGAGGTGTTTTGGGTCATAACTGTAATACTTTAAGTTTCCCCCTGCCTGTCAGATATGCTGGGCACATCACAATTGCAGGAGCAGGTTTGCTGAGGTACTTGGTAACAGAGGAGATTGGGTTTCACAGAAGGAAGCCAGACATTAAGTTTGACTGGATTTCCAGCAGTTAGTTCTAGAAGGATGATCATAGATGGTTTACACACAAAACCGAACTGAAAGCACAGAGTGACAGAGGAGCTAAAATATCAGAGCAAAAACACTACAAGGCAGTATCATGTCCTTATTCTAATGGGGAACACAGCCTGCTTATGGCCAAGAAAAATAATTTCTAATATAAAGTTCTCTAGCATTAAAAAATCAGCTCCCCTCATAAGTCTTTGCTAAAAGGGGAAGGAGAAATATAATGTTTTCTTTTTTGCAGTTGTGCCACTGCAAAATTAACAGCCTTCATCAACCTAAGCTGTCTGCTGGCATTCTTAGCTCAGTTCGCAAGACCTACTTTACTGAATTAAAGTGTGGAGGAGAAAGGAACAACTTCAGTTAGAGTGACCAGTCAAAGAAATGAAAGAAGGATCTCTGCTTTTCCTTTTTCTTTCTAATACTCTTTCATCCCAACCTCATCATTGTAAACATCGCTCTCCGCATGTAAGCGGTACCCTTTAGATCTCTCTGGATCAATAAGGATCAACTGTAATCGGTACCGTAGTTTCCCCTCATCCTCTTCCAGACTTTGTTCTGCACAGTGATGTCTCTTTGCCTGTCGGAGAACAGCACTACCTCACCTCTGCATGTGTGGTTCCCTTTGTGGTATTATCTCAGAACTAGTTTTAAAACATATCATTTAACATTGCCAGTTGACTGACCTCCCAGGTACCATAACTTCAGTTTAGTAGCTTATAAACTTTTACTGTCATAATTCACAATCAGGCAGTTTTTCATTTTACATCCCCCAGTGGCCGAGAAAAGAAGGAGGGAGAGAGAGAGGGAGAGTGTGTGTGTGTCTGATGAAAGGAAAAGCAAGCATGGGGTTCTGTACTACAGCTTGTCAAAGCAGAGTTCACACAGTCTGTTGGATTATTTACATCTATTGGTCTAACTATGTGAGCAGCAGGAGCTTTGTAATGGAACTGAGTTCACAAGGGAATCCAAACAGAAAACATGTCATTAAAATATTACTGTATTATAAGAAAAATGAATTTAGCTCCACTCCTGTGCTGTGTGGAGTTTTTGACTTCCAAGAGACCAGTCCCTGAGACTAAGTTTTGCAAAGGGCGCTAAATTAATACTGTTGGAGATGGAAGATCTCTTTTCATCTCTTGTGATAAGCAGCATGCGCCAGTGGATAAGCCCCTGGACTGGAAACCAAGAGCCCTGGCTTCTACTCCATTCTGTACCACTGACCTCCTATGTACCCTTTGATAAGTCACTTCTCTCGGAGTTTGTTTTCCCTCATGCTCTTTCTCTGCTATTTGTTTGGACAACGGGGCCCAGATCTTAAGTGGGGTCTTCAGACAGTAGTACAATAGGAAAGCAACAACAATACAAGCTTAATCAATTAATCAAGTGAGAGGGTATAATTAATGCTTCTCCCCAATCTAAGACTTATTACATGCTGGCTCCAATCCTTATTGGTTACACAGGTAAGAGTGGACACTGCCATCTGGACTGCAAAACATCTTTTGGCAATATCATAGTTTGGTGCTAATCACACAGGTAAATTAGAATTCAAGTGAGAATATTGGTACCTCAGATATTAACAGAAAGAGGCAATCTGGACTTATTTACTCCCTTGTGACCCTCCCTCCTCCTTTACATATTTGCATTACTATTTTTAGATACATTTTTTCTGAAATGATTAGCAAAGGAGGAAGGCTTAGTTTTGCACCTCTTCCATTAAAATGTCAGGAGAGGTAAAAGATCCAAGAGAAATCAGTTTTCCAGCTTGTACCAAAAATATCACTGACACCCGTCATCTGTTTCCATTCTTCAGATTTAAAGAAGTCTTATTTTATCATATTCACACCATCCTCCTTAGATGAGTTAAAATGTGATTAATGTAGCCTAGACTCCACGTGACTGATAGCTGATCAACTGTGCCAATAAAAAAATATCCTACGTTAGCAGTATGGAGCATGATCCAAAAAAGGTTTAAGCAGTTTGATCAACATCTTCCATGCTCAGTGGGGTAATTTACAAATTTTATTCTTTCATTGAATCTAATTCAGTATGTTCTGAACAGCTTCAGAAGAGCATGGGTACCACTGAACTACAGATCGCAGAATGCAAAATAGTTTAGGCTCTTGTTTCAGTAAACCTGAGTGGTGGTAGGATAATAAAGCATGAGTAGCATAACATCCACATAACACACCTTGTTGAATGTAGCCCTACAACATCACAATTCAAGTGTCATCCTGCTTCAGCATGACAGAACAAGGGCTGGACTTCAGAACCTAATCCAGGTCCAGCTGGTTTAAAAACAACCAATTCAAGGTGGTTTCCTTCCTTCTGCACCAGGTGTTGTTGAGATATTATTTTTAGCACCCTTCATCATAGGGATGTGAAGGACTAGTTGACTATTCGATAAGCAAATGCTAGTCGACTAGTCACTCTCCCCCCCCCCTTGCTGCCTCTATTGGAAAGAGGCAGTGGGGGGAGGGGGGGAGGAGGGAGAGAAGGGGCCACTTTGAAACACCACATGCAGCCCAGGGCCAGCTAGGGTGTCCCCAAGCTGCACGCGGTATTTCAAAGAGGCAGCGCCGCATGGAGCCCAGGATAAGATGGGGACTGCCCTCCTGACCGCGGTCTGCACGTGCTTTGAAATGCTGAGAGGAGCCTGGTGTCAGGCTCCTCGCGATGTTTCAAAGAGGCAATGCCCCATGGAGCCCAGGATCAGCTGGAGTCCCCAGCTGATCCCAGGCTCCACACTGCGCTTTCACCTTCGAAGTCAAAGGCGGAATCAGCCTATTGACTAATCGAATAGCTGATGCAAAATGCATAGACTATTCGATTAGCCAATTAGTCAATATTTAACATCCTTACTTCATCATGGAACTTAACTTTTTGAGGGATGAGGGTGTAGCGGATATCAGTATTGGCTAATTGATTCTGACTTCTGGTGTCATTCTCATAAGCATTGTCTTTAAGGAGAATAAGTAAATAAAGTGGTTTCCTGCATTGTTCATACTTACAGTCTTACATTGTGGAGACCTGTGATGGGGTTCTCGATTCTTGTGAGCACCCTCTACTGGATATGTGCATGTCTGTTCTCTTTTACCTCTGCATTGCTCACGATGCCTTCCACTAGCTACTAGCCTCCTCAGTGGATCTTTGGCAACTCAGGCCCCCAGCAGAGTCTCACAGAGTCCAAATGTGAACAAAACAAACCTCTTCTGGGGGCCTAGCACAGTACTCTCAGTTGGTCTCTTTCTGTAGATCCTCCAGGGCTTAGTCCTCAGACCCTTCTGGGCTAGCTCTCAAACAGTCCTTACTCTGGAATGGAGCAGTGCCTTCTGGGCTTCCTGCCTGGAGACTTTTGCCACCTGGCATGCCTCAGTTGATCCCTGCTCTCCAGCCGAGTCACTCTTTACAGTTCACTCCCATTTTGGGCAGGGAAAGGGGAAAAGAGGAGGTAGCAAAGTCCAAAAAATGTCTCTCTTCAGGTCTTCAGCCCCTGCCCTGGACCTCTGTAGCCATTTTAGGAGTGGTTGGTGGGAATTGACCTGTGCCCACTCACTATTCCAGGTCCCAACCCAGAAGCCCTACAAATAGCAGCCACATGCTATGTCCCTTTTTACTTGGTTGCTGCTGCTACTGTTCCCTAGGCCACTTGCCTGCAGATTCAGCACCTTCACCACAAGGTTGAAGTTCTGCTTATGTCCTGCAGCCAGCCAGGGACACCTTCCTGGCTCTCCAGGTTCCTGCCAGCAACTGCACCATCAAGCCCTGTAGCCAGCCAGGATCGCCTTTCTTGCTCCCCAGACTCCAGCTAGCAACTGATTCTATTCTGTCCAGCAGCTCTTAGGCAGCCTGAGGACTCACCTCTACTGCTCTTTCCTGGTGTGGGGTCTGATAGGACCAAGAGATCTACAGCAGGGGTGCGTTGAGTCTTCTACTCCCCATCACAAGGCCATTCGAAGCAAAGATGGAAGGAAAAGTAAGTGGAGAGTTGGTCCTGAGTCAGTTTACAAAGTCTCAAGGAGTCAGTGAATCCCAGATTTAAGGTACTAGACTAAATCTTTTACAATCTGTCTTTAAGTGACTATTTGAGTCCACAACCATATCTGATCATCTTCCATGAACATAAGATTAATACCTATCCATTATCCATATGGGGCATTATGGACTTCCTTAATTGTCTGCGCATAATATTAATATGTTGCAGCAATATTTCCTTAATTCCTGTACTCGCTGGAGTCAAACTGCCCAGTTAACATATTGGAGATGACCCCTGAGTCTCCTGCAATTTGTATAACTTGTGGTCAGCTGTTTACTTGCACAAGAGAAGGCATAAGTTGTGACCTGGGGAAGTCTATATGATTTTAGCTAACTCCCTTCCCCCACTCTCCTGGGCCACCTTGGCTTGATTAAAACCAAGACTGTTGCACTAGGCCAGGTCTATATTAGGGGACAAAGTCAAACTAAGGTACACAACTTCAGCTACGTGAATAGTGTAGCTGGAGTTGATGTACATGGCATTTTTTGATGGGAGAAACTCCTTTTATTCCTCACAACCTGGTGGAATAGTGGAGTTGAAGGGAGCATGATCAGCAGTTGATTTAGTGGGTCTTTATTAGACCCACTAAATCAACCTTGGGGAGATTGATCTCTGCATCATCAATCTCCCAGTAGGCATAGACAAGGCCTAGGTTTCACACCAATAAAACAGGCTACTAACTATAACAAAAGCATAGTAACACAATTATTTATATCCACCTATTTCCTATTACATCTCCAGTAACTGCCATTATTTTTTCTGTGACCATTTAACCCCAAAATTATAGACCCTCCGTGATCAGGTGAGAGGGTCAATAGTATACAACACTGGAGGTTTCTAAAGCAAAAAGAACTACTTTACTCATGCCACCAGTAGCAATACAACACAAGCACCAAGAAAGGTGGTAATCATAAGTGATAGGAGAGAAACATAGCCTTATACAGACAATATAATCATATGAAAATAATGGAATAATTTGGAAAAATGGCATCATAACTGACACCATTTCCACAAAAGGCATCAACATATAGATGGAGCACCAGTGAATTTTTACATTCTTTGGGTAATGAGTTGAGAAAATCTCTGCTGGTTTCATTAGTTAAATTCAGCTCAAAAGAGCTGAACTTTCTCAAACAAGCCTAGGTTGATTCAGGGCTCAGAATCAAAAGTTGGCTGAAGGAAGTAGCAAGAATTGCAGTCTTCACAAAAGCTCTGATGAGACAGGTTATATAATAGGGATACAGAAATGGTTACATGGTATGTAAAAGTTGTGCGTCTGTCACAGATGCTAGTGAGGAGTCAACATTAGGACTGTTGTGAGGGCAATCCAAGTCTCTGGATCCTCTGAGGAACATTAAGCCCCTGGCAGCGTGAACACAGTCCAGCCACTGTGCAAAACTCGGGATCCACTAAACAAACTCTCAGGGTATCAGCTTTCTATCTGGCACCCCCTTCTGAGAGTCAGAACCCCTCATTCACTTGTCCATTCTGGGCACACTGCTCACCCTGGAGACTCCCCAGTAATTAAACACAGTCCTTTCACAAAAACTTCACCCAAAGGATGTGAAGCTTTGCTTTATTACTGGGCATGCAGTAGTTGTCAAACAGTCAACACACAGACTTTGAGTAGTCTAACAACATCTTTATGCTCTTTTATACTTAATCATGTAAAGCACAGGACAGGACAAAACATGTAAGACAATAATATTCAACCTCAATATCCTTTATTATTAAGCTCACCATTCCCTTGTGAGGCCTTGGGGAATCAACTGGATTCCATCAGGCAGAGTGTTTCCTACTTCATGAGGTGTTACATGTTAGGCTCCTTCTTCATGGACTGTAGAAAAAGGACCCTGAGCAGAATGGCTTGCATCTTTTTAGAACCTCCAGTTCCCCTGTGTCAGACGATACTGTTGCCAGCCTCCCCAAATGAGCACAGACCCTTGACAGATAACTTAATTACAACCTCCTCCCTGCTAAACCAGCTTTTCAGGGCAGGGACTAATCTTGAACAGCGTGAAATGATTTCCAATGATAGGCTACTTGAGAATCAACTCCCATCTACTGTTATTCTTTTGCCATCATCCTTTGAAATTTCAACCCAACAGAAGTAAAGAGAACATGCAGAAGGCAAAAAGCTGCACTTTCAACATGTTGTTTGCAGACTGACACAGACACATAAGGTTCACAGTCTCACACAGAATTCATAAATGTTGCAGTCAAATCACAGTATAATTCCAGGAATGGGCTAACTGATTCTGGTGAAGGTCATGGCAAAAGAACATCACAGAAATCTCCTCTCATTTTTAGAATGGAACTTCCGAGGCCCTAAAAATATATCAGTCACATGAAAATGAAATGAATGATCAAAGTGTTCACACTGGAAGAATAGGACAATGCCATTTAAGAAAAAAACAGTCCACTTGATTCTCATTACAGGTTTGTAGACTCACAAGTTTTGGATAAGAATCAGTCTTTTGAGGGGCTTACACAGACCAGACTCCAAACCTGATGAGTTTGGACTACCACGGAATCACCTTTGAAATAATCCTTCTTAATGGAAAGTCACATTCACTAACTGTCGTCAGTCCTGTGTTCACTCACAGGCAGGCAATAATGGGTTGAGATTTTGCAAAGTTGACTAGGGGTTTTTGCCATACAGCTCCCATTAAAAAGGAAAGAGCTGGATGTTGCCTTTGAAAAATCTCAACAACATCTGGTTGAAACTCAGAATTTAATTTCCTTGGAAACTTCTGACAATTCAAAATAGTTTTGTTCTGAACTGGAACAAAAAGGTGAAATTGCAAAATTATCTGTGAATCAAAAATTGCTCTAAATATTTGTTGGGTCAAAGTGAGATGTTAAAAAATTGTTTAAATTTTGACTTTTATTTCATTTTATATTTTTTTAAATCGGTAATTTCCTATTATATTTAGGAATACATAACAAAATATATAAATGACATATTGTGACAAGACACGACTAAGCATTTTGACATATATATGTTATATGTAATTATAACAAACATCAAAATGATAGAAATAAAATATTTCTCCTCAACAAAACAAAATAATTCAACTTTTCCAATAAAAAGTCATTTTGCTAATTTTAATACTGAAAATGTTGACAAAGTTGATATGTTCTGGGAAAACACTGATTTAAATCAAGTCAACATTTCAAAAGGATATGTGCTTTATTGGAATTTTTGACCAGCTGTGACCTCAACTATGATGCCCATTAGCACTTCTGCTTGAAGACTTATAAGTGACTTGTTGAGCTAAACATTTTAATACTTATCCATTACTAGATGAAACTCTCAAAATAAAATTCGATCCTGTTAAGTGTTAAGGAAATATAAGAGAAACTTCACTACAGAAGTGAAGCAGAGCAAGATGTCAACTACTTATACATCCAGATCTTGGAAACTTCAGTTAATAATTTCTGACACATACTTTTTTCAGTGTTACACAATCTTTTTAGCTGAACCGTTCCCCAGGATAAAATCTATTGGAGACATAGGCTCAATCTGAGATGCTCTGAAAATTGGCAGCTATTTTAAGTACAAGTGTAAATTGTTCTACAGTCAGTACCAGTAGCAAAAGGTGACTTATTGAAAGATGGGAATGATCAAATTTATGGATGTCAAGCAATCTGTAATACTGATTACTTTGAACATGGTGAACTATTTTGGACATGTAAACAAAAGATGCCCATTCCCTTTGCTCTAAACAATTCCTGGTGCTTTAAAGGTAATTGTAAAATAGAGAAGTCCTACATATTAACTTAGGGGTGGGCAATAATTTTTGAAGGGGGGCCACTTCACAAATTTCAGAAGTGGCTGCAGGCCGACCCGGAAGGGGTGGGGCCTCAGGTGGAAGGGGTGGGGTTGAGAGTTACCCCACCAGGAGCTTTGCTTGGCTTAGGGTCTCTCCCCCCTGACTTCTGGCCTTTGGAAGGGACCTGGAGCAGAGGGTAGGATGCCGGGGGTTAGCCTCCTCCCAGAGTTGTCTGGGGTGGAGCTTAGATTTCATATAACAGGGCTTGCAGCTCCTGGCCCCCACTGCTAACCTGTGCCTGCTGGGCAGCTGCCAAACCTTTGAATAGAAGCAGTTGAACGGGTTTGTGCCTCTGGGGAGCTCCCAGGCAATGGGCCAGTGGGGCAGAGCTGTGAGCTCTTTTCACTTGCTTCTGTTTAAAGGGCTTGCACCTGCCAGGTGACTCCCAAGCAATGTAGCCATCCAGCAGGTGAGCCCTTTTAACAGAAGCAGTTGAAAGGGCTTGTGGCTCTGGCTCCCTAGCAACACACTAGAGGTGCCGGGAGCTGCAAGCCCTTTTAAGTGCTTCTATTTAAAGGCCTGGCGCCTTCCCTGCACTTGTCAGGTAATGCATTGTCTAGCAGCTGCGGGGAACAGGAGAGCCCTTTAAATAGAAACAGCTGAAAGACCATGCAGCTCCCCATGCCTCTAGCATGTTGGTAGGGAGACAAAGACACCAGTCCTTTCAACTGCTTCTTTTTAAAGGGCTTGTGCCTTCCCTGCGGCTGCTAGGCAAGGTGCAGGGAAAATGTGAGCCCTTTAAATAGAAGAAGTTAGAAGGGCTCACACCCCTCTCCTGCTCTGAGGCAACGCGCTAGCAATGGGGCCTGGAACTGCCTTGCGGGCCAGATCAAAGCCCTAGGTGGGCCGGATCCAGCCCACTGCGAGGTTTTGCCCACCCCTGTATTAACTGCATCTAACAAGGGTACATGAACAAAAATCATATTTAAGAACTGTGCGCTAGATTCCTATCATGACCAATTCAGAAGAGTATATGGAAGATCAGATTTATAATAAATACTTTCAGGTGGCTGAATGTATAGAATTGGCTTGGCAATGTCATGGGAATATGGGGATTTTTGTAAGTGGGATGCAGATAATGTGAAAATATCTTGACACAAGGGATACAGCTAGTCTACAAGTTTTTGTCGGAAAAATGTACGCAAAACGCGCTCCACATTTTGTGTACCTATTTCCGATTCTTTTGTCGGAAGAGGCTCTTCCGACATTTGGCCCGTCTAGACTGGGCCAAATGTCAGAAAAAACACCCTCTTTCAGAAGCCCCCTTCTTCCTCAAGAACGATAAATACAGGGGCTTCCGAAAGAGTGCGTTTGCTCTTCTTCAAAAAAAAAAGCGGAAGAGCAAACGTGTTCCCGGGACGTGGCGGAGTTTTTTTGGGATACCTCTGGTATCCCGAAACCCCCCTGCGTCTAGCCGTACCCAAAGTCTTCACACGTTGGGTTCTGTCAGCAGCTGGAAGTGTGTGAAGAGTGAAAGACCAAGGAAATACGTTAAGTTCAAAAGAAAGGTTTAGCTAGAGATTGGTTTCAACTTAGAGTTGAGGTTCAATTTCATCCTTATTTTGCCTGCGGCATGAACTTCCCATCACTGACTAAGGATGAGACTGTGCCACCTTTATTCAAACTGCATTAGTACCTTGTGCCATTGATGCTCCCATTGAGGTCAATGACTATTTGCAGAGTAAGATATGGTCTAGGGGCAAGGGATTTAGCCACATGCTTCTCAATTTCAGTAGAAGCTGTGTATCTAAATCTCCCTGTCGGTTTTGCAAATCTCAACCCATTTTTCTTGTTCTCAATCTCAACACCCTGGTATAACATACCAGCCATGTATTCTACTGCATCTTTTGTAAAGCATTGAACACACATGCTGGTGGTTCAGATGATTCCCAAGTAAATGTGTTGAAGGTTCGGGGGCATAAAGGGTGCTTAAGTGCTAACTTATTGCCCATAGTTTCAGAATAGAAAGCATGAGGCTCCTCACAGATGTCATTCTCTAATTACTCCATCTATCAAAAGTAAGACAACTCATTAAAATTTGATGAATACAGCAGCAGGTTATTTCCTATCTTAAGACGATCTTAATTGTGAAAGTAAATCAATAAACGTTGGCAGCCACTCTTATGCTTTTACATGCTTCTCCAAATCAATAGTCAATAGGATTAGAAAACTCATCTCACACACATGCAGCATGAGCACACTCTTACCTTGAGAGCCTATGTATGTTGTTTGAACAATAAAGGCTCCCATAAAACAACCAGCTCCATTGAAGAAGGTCAAAAAGTGCATGGCAAGCCCTCGGATTCTGCCTGGCACAAGCCTGAATGTTAATAAGGAACCTTTGCAAGAAAGCAGAAGACAGTTACAAGTTACACAAGTAAATAATGGGGAGTGTTAGCAGAGACAAGGCTGCCATGGTGACTAGTCTTTTTAAATGGTGTCATTTAGATCAGTTTTGAGCAGTACTTGATGATGTGTTAATGATGCTAGTGGCTTGGGATGTTCATACACCCCACACTGATGGGTGGAGATGCATCAGTGAGGGATTTTCCCACCTTTCCCCCCCCCCCCCCAAAGGTTTAGTGTACGGCCTATTGCTTCAATGATACTCAAGCATTTCAGAAATGATACAGTGGGATTTAATCATTACCCTGTTCCTTTGTAATGGCTTTGCTCAACTGATCATGAGAATCTGTAGAAAATAAAAGACCAAATCAAAGCAATCAATAGAAAGGACAAATTTGTTTCCATGTTAAGTAGCGCAATATTTTTATGTAACACTAGTAAAGCAAATGATGTGGTTTTAGAGATCAAAGCTAGAATGTGGACTAGAGCCTTTAATCTTTAGGTCATCTGTGTAAATGCAGTCCTGGAGGGCAATGACCTAACCTCCTAGGAGAGAGAGACTAGTTCGGAGACAGCTCTTGATGGGGAATCTTTGTAAGAAGCCTTGGTGAGACCCACAAACCTAGAATTGAAACAATCTTCTGTTTCTAAGGAGGAGCCTCCTTTCTCATGGAGCAGGCTTGGGTGACCTCTCAGAGATGTACCTCTTTGCAGAACAAATAGAGAACTGTTTCTGTGGCTGTCACGGCAGCACCTTCTTCAACTAGCAGTAAATTCGCACGATAACTCATAATTTGCCATGTATTCTCCCCTTCCCAGTGATCTTTAGGTAGTTGCATCTTTAGTACAGAGCCAGCAATTACTTCAAAAAGAGTGAAGCAAACCAGTTGATCACCTTTAGCTTAATTACAAATAAGTGATTAAATTAGATTATTAGGGAGGAGTTACAGAAGGAGTCTCAGTGTGAGCAAGCCAAGCCTCCTCCTAGATTTCAATTTTTAAGAATAATCAGTTGACAATGAGCAGAACTGCTTCTTTCATCATGAAAAGTGACCCAGCAAGACTGTTTGCCAATTATTAATTATGGATTTCTGCTTCACTAGAATTACTGCTATGACTCACAGATATTTCCTGTCCAGTTTTCTGCACAGCTGTTTTGTTCTCTTTGGTATCACACTTCAGCTGTTGCCAAAGTCTCTAGTCTTCGTAATTTCATTTTTGGCGTGCATGCTGCATCTACTCCCAGCAATTCCAGTCTTCCATATCCCTTCCCTTTCCCCCTCCTTAGCTGATATTGCAGCAACCTTCATGGAAAGCATTCACATTGTGAAGACTGTCTTTAGGAGAGCCTAATTCCACATTTGGATTCTTGACTCATCACTGACTATAACTGACACAAAACAGTCACTGTCCCCATCCTTGATTTGCAAGTCCAAATGGGGGATTTGGAAAGCCTATTAAGAATTCAGGCTTTGAACCTGATTTCAGCTAGTGGTGTGTTTACCTCATTCAGGAGGAAAGCCAGAATTTATGGGGAAGAGAAAGGTGACCATATGGCATTCTGTGTATATGACAGTACAGTCTGTGGCCTTGTCTTCATTGCCAAAAAGAATGTTTTTTTTAAATGTGGGCTAAACTAATGGAAGGGCTATAGGATTGTTTAGTTGAATCATGAGGTAAACGTCCATATACCCACTCAGCAGGAGTTGACCCTAGGGAGTTTACCTCTTGGTAAAACTGAAGATCCTCATCTTCAAAGTGAGTGAGAGAGCATGTGTGTTCATTCATTCAGGATAACTCACACACATTACTTACCCCCAACAGAAAAACAACACTTTTTTTTAGCAGAGAAGACAATGCCTAAAAAATTGTAAAACCAAAATCCAGACCATTTGAAATCATTGAGCATTTTTGCAAGAGTAGGGGCACAAAGCTCATGTCCTGGACAAATTCAGCTCTGGTAACTGCATTCTGCTTACGTAAATGACTCCTGATGTTTCAGTTACACACTGTATTCCTTACTTCTCCCACAGTCTTGCTGTGAGCTATTCAACAGCTGCTGCATTCTACCCTACAGAGACTATTGTATTTCAGTGGTGGGTGAAGTGATCTCCTTAACTAAGGGGCTGTTTGTTATGAAACTTAGCATTCCCAAAGTGCTTTGGGACAGTTGGACTAAATGTGCAGATACTTTTTGCAACGCATTATCAGACACTGCAGATGTGGTAACTATTTGTTTGACAAAACATACAGTATATACACATCTCTTTTGGACTATTAACATAGCTTATGTGAATTTATTCAGTGAATTTAGCTTTTTTATATCCTTGACCTTTTTCTTCCCAGCCTGTGTGTTTCTTTAGCCAGAACTAGCAATCAATGTATTTGAAACCTGCTTTAAATTTAGTACATTTTAAAAGATGAAAGTATCATAAGTACTACAACAAGAATAAACAGGTGTACTTTGTGGGCTTGAAGCCACACCACAGACCCCTTCGATATACTGAATACTCCTAGAATAACTTGTTATAGGAGTTCTATCTTTCAACATTGCAGATTTTTTTAAAAGAAACAGCATTAAAACTTATTGAGGAATTAGGCCATAAACCACCATGGATTTATTGCAGAAATGTTGTCCCACCTGAACAGATTCAGGATTTAAATTGATCTGGTAACAGAAGGGCAGTTGCTTCAACTAGCAGTCTACAGCAGGGTCACATATGAGCAAAGTTCCTCTGTTTAGTTGTAGAAGAGGGCAATGTGCAAGGTGGCAAAGGGATGCATTTAAAACTTTCAACTGAATCTTAAGTGTAATGCAACCAAAATATATGTTTGTATCCTTCACAGAACAGGTATTGCCTGAATTCACCAGTTTTGTCTGCTCTCTGCAGTGGGAGTAACAAAAGGGCAGGTCTCCATGGGTAGCACTTTATACATGCTTAGTTTAGAACTATCTGGAGAAGTAGAAAAATCTGTAGAAAGCTGATGGAAGAAATGGATAACAACATAACACTACAAAACAAAAAACAAAAAACCCCCACACCTTAAAAAACAACAATGGTCCCATAGCACCTTAGAAACTAACCAAAAATATAGATAGATAGTATCATGAGTTTTTGTGGGCACAGCCCACTTCTTCAGATGACAAATGCGGAGTAAGAGGCATAGAGCTTAAAATCAAAAGCAGAAAATTCAACTAGATAGAGAATCTGGTGAACTAGCCTTCGTATGCAAATTTGACACTCTCTTGGGGTTGAACAAAGACATGAACTGGATGGACTGTTATATTCAACACCTAAATGACATCAAGAGCTAAGTATCAGGCACTTACAACCTACTCTATTAGCCTCATTTAGCCTGGATACTTTAACTGACAGGGTTTTTTCCCCCTTCCCCTCTTTTTCTGCTTTTTATTTTAAGCTCTGTAACTAAATTTTGTTTAGTTACAGACTAACATGGCTACACGTCCCCACTCCGCCCCGCCCCGCCCCGCCCCAAGACTAACACTGACATTATTCCATTTAGTCCTGGGGGAATTCTGTGCCACTGCACAATGCAGAATTTTGCAGAAATTAATGTTGAGTGTGAAGAATTTCTTCCCCTCCCTTCCCTGAAATAGGCTGCAAGACGTTGGCTGCCACTAGGGGGCTGCTGGAGCCAGCAGAGCCCTGCTGGCACATCCCAGACAAGGCGGGAATGGGGAGTGGCAGGGTGTGAGTGGAAGTAGAAGGAAACTGGAGGTTTCTCAGAAATTCCGTACAGGCTCAGGACTCAGCATTAGGCTATTTCTCCCTCTAGATCACTGATTCTAGAAGGGTAGGGGGAGTGAGTGTCTGGGCCAGGAGGCTGAGGCTGGGCTCTGGGGGGGGGAAGAGGGTGTGAGTATCTACATAGGAGGGGCCCCATAGCTGACTCTGGGATGGAGGGGGCAGAGAAGCAGGAACTGAGTTGTTGTAGGGGTTCTTTAGCTCTCTGTTCCTGGAGGATTTTTTTTTTGTATATCTGTATTATATCAGACATATTTGCTAACAGGTATTTTGAAATAAATTACCAAAATAATGGAAACGAATGTTATTCTGACAAATAAAATTTGCAGAATTTTAAAACACAGTGCACGGAAGTTTTAGGCACAGAATCCCTCCAGGAGGAGCCATTAGCTTAAGCGGTATATGTCAGTGAAGTGGATCTAAAGATTCTCAACTCAGTTGATGACCCATGGAAGGGGTGAGTGTGCATATGTTGGGTGTGAAGAATTTGGTCCACATGAGGGCATTGGTCTATGTGAGGGCATTTGTTTATTCAGATTGCTTTTTTTAAAAAAGCCTATGAAGTGACACTGTAAAAGAACAGCTATAAATAAATGTGATGGTTGCAAAATCAAACTTTCAAGAGCCTCAGCAATCTGAATTTGGTCCATTGTGCATAAACCCTGTTATACTAACTGCAATATTGCATCTTTTTTTTCCACGGGACCCCTGCTTTATTCAATAAGCAAGATGAACCAGCAACCTTAATTCCAGCATTTCATACCCTTTGAGAATCTGACTTTGCAACCTTCATGTTCCTTTAATGTAATGATTTCAATGAAATAATAGAATGAGAGGGGCCAGCCTTAGACAGGGGAGCTCACAAAATCCTGTGTTAAAAGGTAAGTAATGGATAATTGCTTAAGACTGCCTTTGGACAAGATAATAAAATAACCTCTCCATTGTATAATGGGAATACTGACATCAGTGAGAGTTGTAGGGTCTGAGCACCTGAAAGCTATCCCCTCAGATTGAATACCCCAAACCCTCAATGTCCACAATTAGTATGCATTTTCAAACATTTCAGTCTTAAGACCAATCCCTATATTTGAAGGATGACTTTGATCACCTAATCTGCCTTCCTATATGCCGCAGGCAGATAGGCATGCTATCAGGCATTTCCTGAACCAAATCCATAACTCCTAGTTGAGCTAGAGCATATTTTACAGAAAGCCATCCACTCTTGATTTAAATACTGAGAACCCATTACATCTCCAGGAAAGTTACTCCAATGGTTAATTACTCTTACTTTTAGGAACTTGTGCCTTATTTCCAATTGGAACGTATTCAGTTTCATCTTCTAGCCACTGGACCTTGTTATGCCTTTGTCTGCTAGATTAAAGAGCCCTCTACTACAATCTCATATAGATACTTATAGACCATGATCAAGTCACCTCTTAACCCTTTCTTTTTTTAAGATAAATAGTGAAGGTCAGAATTTTCTGTTACACTTAGCCTGTAGCCTAGAAACCACATACACCCGCCTCAGTAAAGTGCTTGAGATGTGTGGATGAAGAGGCATTATGTATGTGCTATGCATTAAACCCAGGGAAAATTATCTTTTGAGTGAGACCATGACCCTCAGTTCCTAGAAATCTAAGAGTATAAGAATGACAATTCAAACGCTTGGAATATTTCCTACCCCTATGTAAAATCTGAAGACTTCTGAAATTGTTTTAGAACAATAAAAACAAGAAGAGAAATATACACAATATATAGATTCTTTCTATGGAATTCACGACATAAGAAGGTCATTTAGTCAACTACCGTAACTAGTTTTTAAAAAGAGCTCTGCATAATTTTTTGAAGGCTAACATTTGTAGTTATGCAAGGGTAACCAGATCATATGCTTTTTCAGCATAAAATAACAACTTGCAGAGGGTAGAAAGTCAACACACAAGTGGGAAAGGGTGGAGTTTGCCTAGTGCAATTATCAACTACACTGCTCTTGGGTGATTACTGGATATGATCAGAACTGACAAACACTAAATTTCTCCTAATCTCCTAGTACAGCAAGGAACAAAAATTGGGTTCCTTCAATAGGCCCATTCAGCAACCTTTGGAAGAGAGCTGGGAGGTGAGAAATCAGATGACAGTCATTCTAATTCTTCTTGTGAAGTTAATGTAATTCCCTGTTAGTTGATGAAACATACTTACAGGTGGGAGTCACCAAAGCTTCTGCCACTCCAAGTAAAATGTACTGAGGAGCCAGATGAAAACAAGGCATGGAGGAAACTGGAAGCACTTTGCCTGACAGAGCCTGTTCCACTTGAGGAAAATGTTTCCTGTGTATTTCAGAAAAGCCAGCTACCATCACAGACAGAGCCGCAAAGAAGTGACCTACAACTGAGTAAACAAAGAGAGGAGGGCTTTTTGACAAGAATGAAGCTAAAGATTCCAATATAATCAAGTGACATACCGTGTTTTTTTTAAAATACATAGTAACAAATTGTAGTTCAGTGGGTTCTTAATTATCGTTAACATTTGCACAGTACTTCAGAACATCAATAAGGAGCATCCACTGCCCCGAGGAGCTTACAGTCTAAACAAGAAAAGGCAAAGGGCAAGCACTGAGTGTAGGGAGTTCAACTTTGGAGAAAGGGGAAGGGGGATTGCAAAATGTGAGAAAGAAGGAATTTCGAAGGGGTGGGTTTTAAAGAATCATTTTTTAGGGAGACAGAAGGTGGTCAATGGAGGAGGAAAAGTAGAGACTTTTGAAGGTATGAGGGGTCACAGTCTGAAGACCTAAAGCTGGAGGAGGAGACAAGGGTGAGTGGAAAGGGTGAGAAGGATACAAAACACCCAATTCCCCTGGGAACACTTTACATTGCCAGTAACAGGTTAATGGTCTGATTAAGGGATGCATACACACGATCTGTGTCTTGTCAGCCCCTATACTAGATGTGGAAGAGCACAAGACCCAGTTAGGACCACTCAGATCTTTTTGAAGCTTTTATTAGCAAGATATGATTAGTGGCTCCATTATTAAGGTTGCAGTTCATTTAATTTGTGAAAGTGGTTTTAACCACCTTTGGCCCGGATTCTGGCAGACCCCCTGCATCCTCATGGAGCACCCTTGTCTTCAGTAGGGCTCCACATGGATGCTTTTGAATACGGCTATGATTTGGTGATATAGGTCACAGATTCTGTGACCTTAACAAGTCTCTGTGACTTTTTCAGCTTCACCCCCACCATGACCATACTCTAATTTTGTACATTTTTCCTATTACTGTTCTGTGAATTTTGCTGAATTTTACCTTGACAAAATTGTGTCCATACTTATGTATTAAGAGTTAAAATGGCATATTTAATATTATAGGTCAAGAAACTTTTTGGGGGACTCCTTTTAACTAGTTCAGCCTGTCTACTCTGTCCCAATATATATTAACTGAACTTGGCTTGATCTGGGTGAATTCTACTGACCTACTCTTTTGCAAATACATTTATTAGAGATCCAGTCTTTGCTATTCTGTTTAACAAAGGTGAAGCTACAGTACTGGAAAACCAAAGTAATCTCATTCGTAAATAACTATTTGTTTTCGTTGATAGTGAAGCACAAGTTTTTCATCTGAATCCAGATTTAAGCAATCCCCTTAAGCTTAATTTTTAACAGAGCAGAAACAGCATAAAAGCTAGAATATAGATTTGAAGGTTGACAGCTCTCGAGTTTCCACTCGCCTCAAAAATCCTTGATCACAAGAGATAACATGACTACAGTTGCTTCTGATCATCTAATGGTATCACTGGATGACACATGAACCACTGTTAGATGCAGTCACACATGTACAAGTGATTTAAAAAGTGGGGTCTGCTTCTTCACTCATTCTCCTCACCTGTGCAAGATGAGTGCAAAGCAGTTATAAAACACTATCCTTCTGACCTGGTGGCATTTTAAATGCTATGGATTGCAACATAAGTATGAAGAACGGTAGCTAGCAATAATACTTATACCACACATTTATGCTATTGGGTATCTATTGCATAGACAGAAAGAAACTGTTGTAACCCCCAAATCTATATTGAGGCCCAAATTTTCAGAAGTGGTCTCTAATTTTAGGTGCCCAATTTGAGACACCCATATTTCATAGGTTCTGGGCACCTGTAGTTTCAATTGATTTCCTCTGGAATTATTAAATTTCAATATCTCTGAGAATCAGGCCCTAAGAGATCTGAGTTGGCTACAAAAATTGTGTGTGCTTAGAACTTTTTAAATTTGTTGTTTCTAATTTGTTTTTATTTAGAATTAGTGACCTTTAATTCTAAGATCAACGAGTAGTGCTGTGGTATCTTAGAGAATAACATGACTAACCAATATGATCCTATTTATTTGTTAGTCTCTAAGGTACCACAGGACAACACGTTGATATTAGAATTATAGGTCACTTTTGACATTTCAGGCCCCAATACCTGAGATCTGTGCTAAATTTCACCTTGGTTTAGGAAATCTCATGCTGTTCTCTATCCCAAAATTGTTCACTGAACAACATTCAAAGGGCTGTTGTCTCTGGATCGGTTTAAATTATGCCAATGTCAAGCTTACAATGAAGTTGAAACAAAGGAGATAGAACATTGAAGGTTTTAGTGGCCACAAGACCCAAAAGTAAAATCCTTGTGTGGTGCGTGATCTCCTTTGCAACCTCTTCCAGGCTAAAATTTTCCTGCCTTTCTAGAACTTGTAATTCACATTTTAAATCTTCTGAGAATGCAGTTCTTGTTTTATCATTGATTAAGGCCCTTTTAATGTTTATTAGGAACCTAAATGAATTATTGCTTGAAAAAAAAAAATCGATGACAGGAGAGGATGCAACAGCATTTGATAGCAGATGCATCATATCAAGAATAGGTATAAAGCCTTCAAGGAGCTTCTTGAAATCTATTATGTCAAAAGTTCCCCAAATAAAAAGGCATGTTAGTGCAGGGCAAGCCCCAGAGGATTCAGTGAGAAAAAAATATTACTACTTGGCATTTTATATAGCGTGTTTTTCATCCTGGGTGTCTCAAACCACTTCACAAGTATTTATTTAACATCTGAATACTGTACTATGTTAGATATTCTGGGGAGATGGAAGTTAAAGGGTTTGCCCAGGTTCACAAATGTGATAGAGCTAGGAGCAGAGCAACCAAGAGAGCTCCCGCTTCCTTTCATCTCTTCTAGCTACTGGACCTCACTCCTCCCTGCAAAAAGGAGGTTTTGGATACTTATCCAAAACCTGGATGTATACTTATGATAACAGGTTCTCTCAACCTATTTAGGCATTCTTATGTTTTTTGTCTGAAATCTCTCCAATTTTTCAACATATTTCTCGAGTTGTTGACAAAAAAAAAAAAAAAAAAAAAAAGGACACTATTGCAGTGGTTGCACAAGTGCCCAATAAAAAGATAACTGATTACCTTACTCCAACTCCATATCCCCTTGTTTATACATCCATGGATCTGATTAATTTTGTTGGCTACAGTATCATGCAGAGAACTAATGTTCAGCTGACTGTCCATAATGACCCCAAGTGCTTTTTAAAATTACTGCTTCCCAGGATAGAATTCCCACCCAGTAAGTATTGGTAACATTCTTAGATATACAATTTTACATTTGGCAGTATTAAAATACATTGTATTTGCTTGTGCTTTTATTACCAAGTGATTGAGACAGCTCTATATCAGGAACACATTCTCTTCACTATTTACCCCAATCTTTATGATATTTGCAAATATTGAGTGGTGACTTTTTGTTTCCTTCCAGGTCAATGATAAAAATGTTAAATAGCATAGCGTCAAGAACCAATTCCTGAGGGACAGCACTGGAACACACCTAGTTAAGTATGAATCTGCATTTATAATTACATATTGACCTTTGAATTATCTAGTTTTTAATCCATTTATTATGTGCCATGCTGATTTTGTATCATTCTAATTTCTGAATCATAATATCATGTAGTTCCACATCAACTTTCTTACAAAGTCTTAGTGTTGATGTATTCTACTATCACCTTTTATCAACCAAACTTGTAATCATATTGAAAAATTATCAAGTCAGTTTGACAGGATCTGTTTTCCATAAACCCATCTTAACTGGCATCAATAAAGTTACCCTCTTTTAATAATTTATTAATCAAGTCCTATATCAACTATTCCATTAATTTGCTTGAGATCAATGCCACACTGACAGGTGTATTGCTATCTAGGTTGTTCCACTTATTCTTTTAAAATATTGGCACATTAATTTTCTTCTAATACTCTGGAACGTCTACGGTGTTCCAAAAGTCATTGAAAATCATCATTAACAGTAAAGAGGGCTTCTCAGCCATCTCTTTTAAAATTCCTGGAGCAAATTATCTTGATCTGCTTATTTAAAATGATCTAGCATTTGCAGCAGCTGTTCTGCGTTTACAGTTGACAATGCTACCTTTTTCATCTAGAAATGGATCTGTACCATTATCAGGTTTTTTCTTCTTCCTAATATACTTAAAAATAAGATAATGTCCTAACGCTGCTGCTCAGTTTTCCCTGTGTTCTTTTGCTTCCCTTAGCAATTTTCTACAAGTCCTAACTTCTGGTTTATAGTCATTACTATCAACTTCTCATTTGTTATATGTTGTCCTTATTATAACTACTTTCCCTTCCCCTTTAAGCCATTTTTAAGAGTGCCCTTTTTGCTGCATTGTGGCTTTTTGGACTTTCAGTAAAATGTTCCTAAGCAATCTCCAGTTATCATTTATGTTTTTTGGTTTAAATTCTCTCTCCTGATTTAGCTCATATTTATTTTTAGTATTGTGAAGCTGGTCCTTTTAAAGCACTGAGAATATTTCTTACTTCTTTGGATTTGTTTATATTTATTATGTTTAAACAGAATAAAGTAATGATAAAGTTGCACCTAAGCTACTTCTAATTTTTACTTATGTGATCACTACCTCTTTATTTATCAAGACAAAGTCTAATACAAAATTCCCCCTATGCTGGATGCAACACTTCTTGAGTTCAGAAATTGTCATCTACAAGTATTCAGAAAGGATGTTTTTGTATTGGTAGACTGAGTCCTCCTTCCAACATCACTCAAGGACTGTCTACATGGTCGTGCACAAAAGCTTGCTGAGGAAAAACAACCTGAACAATGCAGTGAAAGTCCTGGACCATGGCTTAACATACTGCTCTTTCATGAACAGCTAAAGAGGGTGCTTCTGAAAAATGACCCACTGGTCAGGGAAATGTTATGCTCCTACTATGAGGCCTGGGGTTAGTTGTGGGTAATAAATGTATTGTTACCAAGATGACCATTCAGATGTGTTTGTCTCTGGAGTTGTATTAGGAATGTATATGGGGGAGCTAGTTCTCAATTAATTTTTCTGGGTCAAGTTTAAAAAAAAAATCTATTGAGGTAACAAACAACACAGGTACCAAATTACACTAATTGAATAAAAACAACTAAACATCAACATAGTACAAATTTAAGACCAATGGAACTACAGCATAGCCAAACTATAGAGTGCTCACAATCCCCTGTAAAAAAATCTCAGAGGGGTAGCCGTGTTAAGTATGTATCTGCAAAAACAATGAGGAGTTCTGTGGCACCTTAGAGCAGGGGTGGGAAACCTGAGGCCTGGGGGCCAGATGCGGCCCCCTGCTTGCCTGGATGCATTCCCTGAAGCTTGCCCCCCCTCCGCCCTATCATTGGGGAGACTGCACTGGTTCTCCAGCCCCCCTGTTGCTCCACAGCAGAGCAGGAAGCACACAAAATCTACTAGGCTGCCATCCTCCCCTTCCTCCCCCCGGCTCTGGTGTGCAAGGGAAATGTGGGGAGTGTTTTACTCCTCAGTTGGGGGCTTCATCAGGGTTTTTTGTTTTTCTTTTCTTTGATTTTCACATGTGTACACCCCCAACTGATTTTTCTGTGGGTCAGTGGTTCCCGACCCAAAAAAGGTCTGCCTTAGAGACTAACAGATTTATTAGGGCATAAGCTTTCGTGGGTAAAACCCACTTCATCAGATGAGTTGGAGTATATATAAGAACAATAAAACAAGTTACTTGTCAAGTATAGGACCGGAGTTAATAAGGCTAATCAAGTCAGGGAGGATGTGTCTCATTTGCAGCATCTGATGTGGAGATGTGAATATCAATTTCCCCTCTATCACACCAACAACAGTTTGCTCCCTTAAAGGGCCACACCATCTCAATCCACAGAGAGGCAAGGAAGAAGGTTGTGGGTGGGAACATGATAGCCTGGTAAAGTAGTCAAAGTGGCTACATCTTACCCAGTCCTTTTCTAAATATCACCTCCAGCAGAAGATGATTTCCTCACCCTGAGGTATGGCCACTCTGGGTAAGCAGATTCCTGACGTCCTGTTATGCTTCTGGTTTACATCAGCAGTCAGAGGAGAAACAAATTAGTACCCAGCTGAATACAATGGGATCTGCAGAAGAGAATATTATCCTTCCCAGAAGCCTCACAGCAGCACTGATGAAATAATTCAATGCAGTTGAAGAACCGGATAAGTATTTCTTGCCATGCTGCAATGTGATTTTTTTTGAGCAGGCACAATTTTACTTGTAGCAGCAAGAGAAGGAGGGGTCAGCGAATGTAACAGCTCTGCACAACTTAATCCAACACTGTGGCTATAGGGAGATGAGTGAAGAATTTATCAGAGCCAGGCTTACTTGAGGGCTGAGGGACAGCTGGCTATCAGAAACACTCCAGAAATGATCCTACCCTCCCACTACAGACAGCCAAGAACATAGTCTTCCAAAGTGAATGCATTAAGTAGTAAGAGATTCTTCTCAGGAGTAACTTTGAGAAAGAGTCCACTATGGATACCACACATATGGGGGAGAAAAAATGCCTCAGAAAGCCCAGAAATCAAGCCCACCCATACCAGTACAAGCACAAAACAACCCAGAGAGCACTATTGCTAATATGGAGAAAAGAAAAGGAATACAAGAACATGGAAAAATGTCAGTGGTGTGGCAAACCACCTCACAGTGAAGAGCTTTGTCTAACAAGGGACACCACCTGCTGGAAATAGCTAAAAAAGGACGTTATACAGCAGTCTACCAGTCTAAATATTTAGTATTTCAAGAACATGACCAAAAAGACACTTCTATCTTGGAGCCAGAAGAGATGACCAAAAAGAACCAATATTGATCACCCAAAATTGCCTTGGGAAAATATAAAGCAATTTTCCTCTGAGATGTTTGAGGGAATGTCTACACAGTCTACGGAAGCAGGCCTCATAGCCTGGGCCAACAGACTTGGGTTTGTAGGGCTCATATGCTCTAAAAACAGCCATTTTGAACAAGCTGTAGGGCAGTGAGGGGCAACCTAGGTTAGTGAGTGGGCTGCATGAGTGGTCCTCCATTACAGTGGGTCATAAGATTGTTGTAACCAAGCTGATCTCCCGGGATAGGATAGTTTTGCTAACTGTGCTTCTATATCTAGAATATGTGTGGCATACTGACTGAACCGTGGCAGCATTTTGATTGGTAGCAGAGGCAGTGCACGGTTCTCACAGTGTATGCAATCACTTTGTGGGCACTTGCTTTAAATGTGTGTCACTTTTGTAATACAAGTAGGAAAAAAAAACCCTATGCACATGAGAACCAATAGGATCTGGCAACCCTGCATGTGGGCAGTGGTAAACAAAATGTCTTTCAGACCACACATAGAGGCCCAGTGGGCCACATGCAGCCTTTCCACATGGTCTTGGACACTTTGTAGAAAACTGTCCACCATATCATTCTTGGGAATGGTGGTAGCATTGCTTGTAAAAATAGGGCCCTTTTAGCATAGGGAGGGGCATTATTGGAGGTTCCATTCTTGTTCCCTGATTTCAGGTACTTCTGCTGGAGTTGCTGTGCTTTGACTTGGCACTGAAACTAGCTCTGGGAATATGCCCTCTCTTCATTTGTTCTGTCAGTGTCCCACAGAGGTTTGCTTTCTGGTAATTTCCCTGGAAGGGACTAGCTCCCCAAAAAAGTCAGTCAAGTCCAGGTACTCTGCAAGGACGCATGGCTGCTTTAATGGGTTTGTAACCTTACCACTACCTGGTATCAGATAGAGGCACTTCTGACTGCATGCCATCATTTAAAAGGAAGAGATGACATCTTGCCAAGATGATCCCTCTAAGCCATGAGTGGTAATCCAGGTGTGGAATACTGTCAGAAGTGGAGTAGTGGTAATCTTGGATGCATAAACAGAGGAATATTAAGTAATAGCAGGGAAATAATTTTCCCTCGGCATTTTGCATAGGTGTGACTGCTGTCCATGTCTGATGTCCATAATACAAAAAGGTTATTGATAAATTGGAGATGGTTTAGAGAAGAGCCATACGAATGATCAAAGGATTAGAAAACACCTTATAGTGACAGACACAAGGGGCTCAATTTATTTAGCTTAACAAAGAGAAGGTAAATGAATCACAGTCTTTATGTATCTAAATGGGAGACAAATACAGGCAGTCCCCAGGTTACGTACAAGATAGGGACTGTAGGTTTGTTCTTAAGTTGAATTTGTATGTAAGTTGGAACTGGTACATATTGTAGGGGAAACTCTAGCCAAACATTTCTCCAGAGCTCAGTTTTATTCTCCCAACCCTCACTTCCCTCAGTCCTTTATTCTCAAGCTGAGGTGTCTGCTGAGAAAAGCCGCTCCCGCGTCTCCCTGGTCTGCTGGGGTGGGCCCAGCAGACCAGGGAGACGCGGAGCGGCTTTTCTCGCCGCGGAGGACGTGGGCGGTGGGACCACGGCGCGTCTCGGCGGTCTGCTGGGGGAGGGGGGTGAGAGCGCAACTAGTGCGGGGTTGCCTCACACCGTTTGTAAGTAGGGATCTGATGTAAGTAGGATCCATGTAACCCGGGGACTGCCTGTATTTGATCAAGATTCCTTCGGTCCATCTAGCAGCCAAATGCTGGAAGTTCAAACAAATTCAGACTAGAAAAGTGAGGTAGTAAATCCTGGGACAATTTACCAAAGGTTGCGATGGGTTGTCCATCACTGGCAGTTTCAAAATGAAGAGTAATAGTTTTTCTAAAAGTTATGGTCAGGTTCAGAGAGAAATCCATTCAGGGAAGTGCTACAACCTGTGTTATGAAGGAGTTCAGATTAGATTATCACTGTGGTCCCTGGTGACTTTAGAATCGATGAGTGTATAGCATAAACCATGAAGCAAACAAACTCACAGTGAAGAGGAGTTATTCCTGTTCCAAAGGGGATTATTACTGTGACCTAAAATGCTGAATAATTCACTTTTTAAAAAAATGCTGTGTGTGGATGCAAGGCATTTTAAGGTGAATAAATTTAAATTAATCCGATGTATGATCCATGGGTAGACATGCCCCAAGAGACAGAATAGTGTGGCTTTAGCTGAAGTTTATCCAAGAGAAAGTCATCTGTGTGCAGTTTGTGATCTTCATTCAAAGGAACAGAAGTTGTGCACATTCTGTAAACAAATTGCACTAATATCTTGATTCTGCCTCGTCTATTTTCCAGTGGGAAAACTGTTACGCCTTTCCCTGCAAAATTAAAAGAGCCCTCTATGAGAAAGCTCCAAGAGCCCTACAGTGTGTTACTACCTGGCAAGGAGACAGCATTTTATATCTCTAGTTGAGCCTGAAATGCATTAATTATCAGCCTAACATAGGAATTACCATCTTGTCCAGTCTCTTATCTGCAACAGCAGCCAATTCAAGTTGCTTCAGAGAAGGGTGCATGAAATCCTGCAGACAATAACTAACTATGAAACAGAGAAAGTTGATTCCTAACGCCCCTTTATATTGTGCAGTGGAAGGATTACTATCACCTCCTAAATTTAAAAAAAAAATCCTTGTTGTATCTCTGGATATTATCAACATGACCAATTCTTTCTTAAATTTGTGTCACTTTTACTGAATCAATTAATGTAAGAATACCACAGATATGAATAATTATCTTGAAGTATTGGCTGACTGTATCTCTCAGAGAGACATTCAGGTTCAAAATACATTTGGGGCTAAGATTTGGGTCTACAAATTTTTCATGTCACTTGAATCATCCTTAATTTATAAAAAGAAAAAAAAATGTATTTGGAAGCTCTAATATAGTCTACATAGAATTTTTGTACATTCTGCTTAGAAGGATTGGCGTGAAAAACTACAATAGTTTCAAAGATAATATTACAGTTGGATAAATAATGCATCATTATTTATAGTTACATATTCATAGATTTTTAGTCTTTAGCCAGGTTCTTTGATATTAACCTGATCATAAAACAGAAATACATAATGTAGTATGTTAATGTTTTATTGAAACTTTGCCTTCATTCTTTTTTTTTTAAGTTTTTTTTCCCAATATTACTACTGTTTTTTAATTCTGTTACAAAATTTGCATTTGAATACATTAAGACCTGGCTTAAAACCAACAGCCTATTTACACTTCCAATTTTGCTCCTGCAAATAATTGTGAACCTAATTAACTTCTGGCACAAAATGCTGGCACTTACAGCTCTACCAGATTTGCAGGTGCAATCATGTAGTTAGATATCTAACAGTCATCGTTTGCACCCACAGTTAATTACACCTCAAGTTATTTTGTGTGGAGGCTATTTTTAAAACCAGAACCATGAAGACTGAGCTACCTCATGTACTCTGCTGCAGTAAAGCACAATAGGATTATACCCTATCATCCACTCGGAATTTCTATGGTTTTAAGGAAAACATCATCATCTGAATGTACTTTTTGTGGTCTAATTTAGATGTTTTTTGAAAACCAGGGTTAATTGCCACCTGCTGTGTTATACGCTTCTAGTTTGTGCAAGACTTAACAACAGCCTTAATTAGTCTAACTTTCATCTGATTAATACTTCTGCATTTCAGCAATGATTGTGCTCCATGCCACAGGGCACTGAATTATACTAGCAGAAGAGGAAATGATTGTTTATGAACAGTTTTGTCTGAAAAAGTTTACACTGCAAGGTGGATGATAAAATAAACAGGAATAGAGCTTGCTTTACCTGGAAATCTTAGTTAGTGGAGACAGATTTCAATAAATAGGTGATTACTGTTCTTCTTCGATATGAACTGATCAGGGATGAGTCCCCAAATTGTAAAATTTACCTCTAGATGTGAAAGGCCTCAACATTTGGAAGAGACTGAGAAGCAGTATTATTGCTTGACCTCTTATAGAAATAGCGTCTACAGGGAAAATCATATTTTGGTGTAGTTTTAGACTGGAAAGGGTAGCTAAGCCACTAGGACTGATAAGCCCTGATGCTCAGTTGGATTGCCCCAGGGACCCAAGCAAGGACTGCTGTTGCTCACTTGGACCTGTAACTGTTAAAGACTCTGTACCTAGGAAAAGGTAGCAGATGCCCTCTCTCACCCACCCCAGTAAAATACTCTTTCACTTAGGGTATGTCTACACTGCAACGCTATTTCGGGATACTGGAGTATCCCGAAACAGCTATCCCGTGTCTTCACAACAAGCCCATTATTTCAGGCTTGCTATTCTGATGTCCCTGTAAACCTCATTCTACGAGGAATAAGGGACTTTTTGGAATAACGCTTTATGTTGAAATTTGGTGCTATATACACAGCGCCAAGTGACGAAATAAGCAATTTCAAAATAGCATCAAAATAAGATAATCAATTTGCATAGCTCAAATTGCGCATCTTCTTTCGAGTTACGGTGCTATGTAGCTGCACCCTTAGGCAGTTGTCCGAGTGGTTATTGGGACCCACCAGGGCTAGGGCCTATAAGGCCTAGTGGCTCAAGCACTTACATTGCTTACCTCCGTGTCATTGAACACCGGGCACATTACTGGAACCTTAGGAGTTAGGTATATTCCAGTGTTGAGCAGCCACAACAATTACACATCTGTCAGTGTTTCACAGTTCTATTTATAGAGGATAAGACAAGACACCACTTTTCCATGCTAGTAAAACTGGAAATATAGGAATTAAACTGGAACTACAGGTTGAACCTCTCCCTTCCGGGACTCTCTGGTCCGGCAACATCCAGAGGAAACAGAGAGCCCTGGTCCCAGAGGTTCAGAGTGGATTGGAGCAGAGCCGGTCTGGGGCCAGTGAGCTAGGGTAGATAATGCCAGGAGCAGCTGCTGCTGCTTGAGGGACCCCAGGAATCAACTGCCGCTGTGTGCATGGGGCCAGGGAGCCCTGGGAGCAGCTGCTGCTGTGTGGGGCTAGGGGTAGGGAGCAGCACCCCACGGGACAGCAGAGCCAGGCAGGTGAACCAGAGGAGGCCAGGCCTCTGGATTCTCCTGAGGCAGCAGCCAGGAGGGGAGCCCCAGGAGATCCCAGACACCTGACCTCCCCTGGTCCGGCAAATTCCCTTGTTTGAGATCACTTGGGTCCCGAGGGTGTTGAACCAGGGAGGTTCAACCATAACAGAAAGCTTTTAGAGAGTTAGCAAATCATCATACACGGTCTCAGGATTGTCCTTCTAGTACATCCTTGAGTACTTCATCTCAAAGCTTTGTCTGTTTTTAGGGGTTCAAAACAAAAGGATTTTCCCCAACCAGTCTCTAAATAGAGGTGGAAACATTTTCTTGATCTTTGGCATGTTTCCTCAACTCAGTTACAGCCAATCTCTCCAAGTCATCATCATCATCCTGGAGGCTACTCCAAAACAGTTGATTTTCTCTCTCAGTGTTCATATTTTCCAATGCACTGAGTGTCATCTATCAAGCACATCCTTCGGATCCATCAGCTAGTTTAGTTTTTCAGTCAGGAATGAAATGCAGATGAAGACCATACACAAATGTATTTCATACTCACCAATGTAAAATGTTGGAGAGCGTGTGTCTTTCTTGGAACTCAATAGATGAGTGTTGAGGCATTCCAAAACAGGAGCAAGAATTAATAAGGATACAATGCTTATCACATTCATTGCTGCAATTGGCAAGAAAAATCCATTCAAATTCAAGTTGGAATTCATGGTCTGGAGATAATATCCTGAAGGAATCTGCATTGTGGGGAAAAAACCCACCCTGTTTATCTGTATATGAGACTGAGGGTTTTTTTTACAAAGACAAAATTCTAATGTATTTGGGAACCTCTTTCAGATGGATTTTGCTCCATGCTCTTCTCCTAGTTGAAATGGCAGTAAACCAAATATTTGCAGATCTGTTACAAGATTCTCAAAAGAGAAGGCCCAACCATGAAAAAAATAATCAGTTATCTTTCTGCTGATGTGATGCGCTTATCTTCATCTTCTGTTGAGATCTAAATTTTTACCCTCTGTTTCAGTTATCCTTCAGTATAACAAGATCAGCAAATATGACCATTGGGTATCACCTTCTTTGTCTATCCCACATATTCAGTCAATAGCTCCAACATTGCAGTAACTCCACTAAAGAACTTTTACTTGCTCCTTATAGTTCAGCAAGCCAATGTTTGCTAACAGAACTGATCAGCCACCTTCCATTAGAAAGTAAGATATGAAATTATTTTACAGAAAAACACAAGCAGAATATAAACTTACAAAGGCAGCCGTAATTTTTTTAGCCCATCTCAGCAAGTTGTATCTAACAGATACACCACTATGAAGCACAGGATGAATATTTGGCCATGTCCTTTAAAAACAACCACAATAAACAGCATGTTTCTGTATTTCTAGGTAAATTAAGAGAGAAACTGATAATGGGAAAGCAAGAAGCCCACTAGTGCCAATCTCCCAAGGCCAGTGAAATCAAAGCAGGTCTAGGGGACCAGATAGGTGTATACCATAGCAACAGAGGACAGTTTACACCTATTTTTTGTCTTACACATGAAAATCTAAGTTTTTATAAAGTCACTCACTCATCATCATGGTATCAGAGCAGTTCTCAAAGTTAACAAGCAAGTCTCTCTTTTTTCCAGCTTGGTACATCACAGACATGGGTGAATGAAGCCTCACAACTCCCACATGCAGCCGGGAAATATCATTATCTCCATTTCATAGACTGATAAGGAAAGAGAGTTAGGAGACGTGCCCAGTTCACAAAGAACAGCTGAGCATAAAACCCAGATCTCGACACCTACCCCTTAATTGACCACAAGTCTATTTGCCTTCTGCTCCTGCTAAATTCTCCAGAATAAGGTGAATCTTTCAGTAAACCCAATGTAAATCAATTCAGTTACATGCATTTATACATGAATCTCTGATCAGACACATGCATCAAACAAATTTGATTTACTTTAGCTTTATTTGCCATAACTCTTTCTGATGAACATACAACTGATGTCTGCAGAACTGATGGTCACAGACGACCCTCTGGTGTGTCTCATAACACGTTAATTTTAATATCCTAGGGAGAATCCACCTCCAAAAATGTTCAACTACGTATGCCTCTTGTTTCAGTTAAATCTCACATTCAATTGCTGTTCTAAACATTTTTTCAGTGCTGTTAGGCATTCCTAAAACAGTTGCCATGTTTTTACCTTTGAGGTGTCTGCAAGTCAGTGGTGGACAAAATGATTCTTATGTATTGAAACTTTGTTCAGTACTTGAGGGTTATTCAGAATGCTAAATCTCTTAAAAAGAAAGATTATCCAGTGCTCACCTCCAAAGGAGGACACAAAATGTGCAAAAAACTTAAAGATGAGCAAAGAAATAGCGGTCAAACTCAGATTGCCACACAACTTACAGACCTCTGATGTCTGTTGCCAATTGCACGTGAGAATCAACATTATTAATAGGAATAAAATTATCAGCAGGAATCACAGGCATGCAGAGCTGTTGATAATACAGAGAAAGCACCATCCATCTTTTCTGATGCAATATTAATCTATTGCCTAATCAAAGCAGAGGCTCAGGCTTGAAATCCTTGCTTCCTCTGCTTCAAGTATAAAAATCATCCCCTTTCTAAAATGTTGAATGCCTTTCCCAATACGTGCCTGAATATTCTGACTACAAGTCAGTGTCAATGGAGACTCATTTTCACCTTGTAGTGGCTAGTAATGTCAAGTGTCAACATCGTCTTTTTATTTTTAGGAAAAGGATGTCTCAGGAATGACTGCCAATACTGGCAGTATAATTAAGATATGGTATTTTAAGGTTTTTTTCCTCAAGCAGCCAGCACTAAGCACTAATTTTAGCACCAATCAGTGGAAATGAAGCTCAAAGCCTGCTCAATAACATACCATTGCTCAAGTTGCCACAGGGTAAACTACCTTGACAAGTTCTGCTTAACCTGTAACATCCAGTCAAAAATGACTTTGTTGATATCATGTCTGCCTAAGTAGAACTGCGTGACACTTTCACATTTATATAGCAGAGAAACCCATACATAGGCTGTGAAAGAGTCACTTCACCTACTACTGAAATACACCCACCTCTGACACGCCAGCAACACATACTCTCCTTCACAGTATAAAGAGTGTACAATTAGGATGACAGAGAAAGCCTGAGTTAGAAAAATCAAAGGAGTTACAATTCATTAAGAATATTGGAGATAATGGTATTTCCAATGAGCGCTGGTGTTCTGTCTTTAATCATCATAAGTGCACAGGTCCTTGACTGAAACACAGTGACTCCAATAGCAGTAAATCAAGGTTACTGCACCAGTAAAGTAGCTGTGGAAGACGACACCAAGGAGCTAGAGGTACTATTAAATATATTTCATCAGATGTTAATAATCATGGGAATTTAGAATTAAAAGTTTTTACTCACCTGCATAATGCAAATTCTATATAGAATTTGAAAGGCAAAGAGTGGGAAGAGCTGGACAAGCAATTTAGTGCTTTCTACATGAGTCTCACTGTACCAGCCACCATAGTTTTCCTTGGCATGATCTAACCAGCTTGTCACATCTTCATGGAGGTGGCGATATCTCACACAGCACATTTTCAACGCATTAGCAACTACTCCAAAGGTTGTCAGCAGGGAGCTACCTGCAAATGACCAGAGACATCATGCCATCAGTATATTTTACTTGCTGCCAAACTGAAGACAAGCCAAATTGCTTTTGTAAGAAAATACAATGTGATACAATTTGCCTTGCTCATTGCCAAAGGGTGCAGATGACCAGATTTGTTCCAAAACATTCATCTTTAGGAGACAACTTGAACATGTAGGGCCAAGTTTATATGCAGCATGCACCCTAAACTACCCTGCTGAAGATACATAGGTCTTGGCCTTCTCTTCACTAGGAAGAATGATGGGTTTTTTACTACCTGTTAACACTTTGGAATGATTTAGTATTATGGCTGAGCAGTTACTGTATTAATATTTTCCTTTGAACATGTTTTGTATTGATTTGATCTGGATGGTTTTCCATTCAGGCCAGTAGTGAGCTATTGTATGCTAGCCAATTAAAAAGGGAGGTGCTGGTGAGCTGAGGTAAGGTTCAGCAGAATGCAAATAGGATAGCATTATGTGGTCATGTTTCAAAGCCAGCCCAGGTTAGATGTTATTAAAAATATTACCTCTTGATGGTTCTGGGATAGCCTATATGAACTAAATTAGGAGGTTAGTGCTGAACAAAACAAAAAAACCTCAACTGCAATTACCATCCTTGTTATCAGTCTCAGAGAAACCATCAATGGTATAAGCATGGAAACTTAGATGTGAAGTCATGCAGTCCTAGCCTAGGCCTTGGGAGACTGGGGTCACATTCCTGCCTTCCCTTTGTGACCTCAGACAGCTCTTTTATTCTTTGTGCCTTATTTCCCATTCTGTCAAATGGGGTAATGGCACTTCTCTACCTCATAGGAGTGTTTGTGGTACATGGGTATCACAGTAAAAGAGGAGCAAGATGAATACCTTATAGTTTGATTGATGGATAGTTACTAGATAGATGGCTGTATCCCACAAAGGTCATCCCAGTGTTGAAACATTCAAACAGGAATGTGTGATGTTAGTTTGCACTGCTGCTCTCCGGGGCCTATTTCTTTCACTGATGGTGGTGGTCATCTCCTGATTTGGCACTTATCACAAACGCTGTATGTATTCACTTAATGCCAAGAAAGAACAACAACAACAACAACAACAAAAGCAATGGCTTTTGGCTAATCAAGATTTTAACCCAATCTCTATCTACTTAGTATCCATAGCTGGACTTTTGGCATTGATTAATAAGATCTTACTAACAGAGAAGGAAATGCAGAATACAGATTAAAGTTAGCAAACATTGAGCCTTCTGGCTTAAATACTCTAATTTTTAAGTTTATAGAGGTCAAAACACTAAACCAGGAAGAAAAAGCCCCAGTCTTTATAATAGTGTTCAAATTAAGAAAAACTGATCAGGAAAAGGGAAAAGATTCTAGATTTTCTAGTCAGTACTAAGAGGGTTTGTAGAAGGGAAGCAGACATTAAAGAACTAGCATAAGGGTATAATTTGTACCTGTTGTCATGGTTTGGAGCTCTTACTTGCAGTTTGATGTTTACATACATGGTCTGATCCCTTTTTGCTCCATAGTTGACATTGTGTCATTACAAAGGATACGTTCATTTACAACAGGCACTAGTCCTCTGAGAAATCAGGAACCCTAAAGTTCCTCTTAAAAATCAGCCCTTTTAGGAGATTAAGGTCTTCAACACTATTAAATAGGCAGACACAATGAATACAAAAAAATGTTACCCCCTAAGAAATGTTTATGCTGTAGCAGATCTAGTTTATTGCAGATTACACTCAAGACTATTTTTATTCCTTGGAAACAAGGACCATTAAAGAAATCAGACTTATGTTCCATTATTCACATTGACAGGAAGATTTAACATGGATGACAAGTTATTGTTGGGCCTTGACATTTCAATGCATTTCTTATTAGACCAATTTCTCTCTCCTCGTAATTTAATTTGAGAATCAACCACCTATGAAGATCTAGAAAAATATTTTGTTCTGAACAGGGGTAAAAATATAATGATGTATTTACTTGCCATATACTCTAGCTACTGGATACTTCTGAACAAAGTGTAGCGTTTCAGACTGGTTATGGTCCCTGGTAAACAAGACAGACACATCTGGAATTGAACCTGGATGCAAACGTTTGTCAGTAGTTGCAGTTTTGTTTAAATGAACAACTTAGGTGAAATTCTGGCCTCAGTGATGAAAATAAAAACTTTGACACTGATATTAGTGGAGCCAGGATTCATCCCTCCTTTTTAAGGAGAGTTATTTTAGAGAAATATGGTGTTTGAATTTTGACATTAATTGAAGCAATAATTCAGGAAGGTATGGTGTAAAGAAGGCAGAGGAACAAAGTACATTTAATTTCACATAAATGAGGAGTTTAAACAGAAATTAAAAGGTACAGTGCCAAAAGTAAAATCCCTGCAAGCTGCATGGAAATTGATCAAAGACATCATAATAGAGGCTCAACCTAAATGTAAACTCCAAATTAAAAAAATTAAAATAAAACCACAGTAAGAGAACCAAAAAAGTGCCACCCTGGCTTAACAACAAAATAAAGAAGCAGTGAGAGGTAAAAAGGCATTGTTTAAAAAGTGGAAGTTAAATCCTAGTGAGGAAACTAGAAGGAGTATAAACGCTGTCAAATGAAGTATAAAACATAAGTAGGAAGACCAAAAAGGAATTTGAATAACAGCTAACCAAAAACCAAAAAAAAGCGTATTTTTTTAAGTACATCAGAAGAAGGAAGCCTGCTAAACAACCAGTGGGTATTAGACAATCAAGACGATAAAGGAGCACTCAAAGATGATACGGTCATTGCAGAGAAACTTTGGTCTTCTTAGCTGAGGATGTTACAGAGATTCCAAAACCTGAGCCAATGGATATAATGTACTTAAATTTCCAGAATGCCTTTGACAAGATCCCTCTCCAAAGGCTTTTAAGTAATGTAAGCTGTCATAAGAGAAGACTGAGGGGGGACATGATAGCCGTTTTCAGGTATCTAAAAGGGTGTCATAAGGAGGGGGGAGAAAACTTGTTCATCTTGGCCTCTGAGGATAGAACAAGCAGCAATGGGCTTAAACTGCAGCAAGGGAGGTTTAGGTTGGACATTAGGAAAAAGTTCCTAACTGTCAGGGTAGTTAAACACTGGAATAAATTGCCCAGGGAGGTTGTGGAATCCCCATCTCTGGAGATATTTAAGAGTAGGTTAGATAAATGTCTATCAGGGATGGTCTAGACAGTATTTGCCATGGGGGCAGGGGACTGGACTCGATGACCTCTCGAGGTCCCTTCCAGTCCTAGTATTCTATGATTCTATGATTCTATGGATAAGAGGGAAGGTCCTCTCATGGACTGATAACTGATCAAAACATAGGAAACAAAGGGTAAGAATAAATGGTCAGTTTTCAGAATGAAGAAGGGTAACTAGTGCTGACCCACAGGGGTCCACACTGGGATCAACCCTATTCAACACATTCATAAATGATCTGGAGAATGGATTAAACAGCAAAATGACTAAATTTACAGATGATACTAAACTGCTCAAGATAGTTAAGACCAAAGCAGACTGTGAAGAGCTTCAAAAGGATCTCATAAAACTAGGTGACTAGGTAACAAAATGGCAAATGAATTTTAATGTTGATAAATGCCAAGTAATGCAATTGGAAAACATAATCCCAACTATACGTACAAAGTGATGGGGGCTATTACCACTCCAGAGAGATCTTCGAGTCACTGTGTGATAGTTCTCTGAAAACATCCACCCAATGTGCAGCAGCAGTGAAAAAGGCAAATAGAATATTAGCAATAATTCTAAAAGGGATAGAGTGGGGCAGAGAACATCTTATTGCCTTTATATAAATCCGTGGTACGCCCGTTTCTGGAATACTGTGCACAGATATGGTCACCTCATCTCAAACAAGATATCTTGGCATTGGAAAAAGTTCAAAAAAGGGCAACAAAAATTATTGGGCTTTGGAATGACTGTCATATGAGGAAAGATTAAAAAGACTGGGACTTTTCAGCTTAGAAAAGAGGAGACTAAGAGGGGATATGATGGAGGTCATGGCTAGTGTGGAGAAAGTGAATAAGGAAAAGTTGTTTACTTGTTCCCGTAACATAAGAACTAGGGGTCACCAAATGAAATTAGTAGGTAGCAAGTTTAAAACAAACAAAAGGAAATATCTCTTCACGCAATGCACAGTCAACTTGTGGAACTCCTTTCCAGAGGATGTTGTGTAGACCAGGACTTTACCAGGGTTCAAAAAAGAACTAGATAAATTAATAGAGGATAGGTACATCAATGACTATTAGCCAGGATGGGTATGAATGGTGTCCCTAGCCTCTGTTTGTTAGAAGCTGGAAATGAGTGACAGTGGAGAGATCACTTGATGATTCCCTGTTCTATTCCTTCTGTCTGGGGCACCTTGCATTGGCCACTGTCGGAGGAGAGGATACTGAGCTAGGTGGACCTTTGGTCTGACTTAGTATGGCCATTGTTATGTTCTTAGAAATCATATGATGTGCCTCAATGGCTTTGCATTAGAGATCTATTCTACAGACATAAACGTGTATCTCAGTATATATCAACATTTCATGTTTATATGTGGCCAGATTTTTAATGTTTCCTTGGAAATGTTCATCTGTATAGACATTAAAATAACTTTTAGAAAGCAATCTTCTACCTTTTTTATACCTAAAGCCTATGGCTCTGATGCTTTGCTACTCTGACCTTGATCTAATCATGAATATCCATTCTAATAAAAAACCTATATTACACACTAGATGGTAGAACCACATTTTTCCGCATCTTTGGTCACCTGCCAGGTCTCAAAATTATAACAGCGAAAAGAAATGCAAATGAAGTTAGTGCTTGACAGCTAAGCATAATGGAATACATGGTCCACACTGGAAACGTTACTTTAAAATAAAAAGGTAGCATATATAAAAAATCATTTCTTTAAGGTCACCTATGGATTTAAATTATGACTCTAAAGAATGTCCAATTTAGTCACGTTATTGGAAGGAGCCAAGATAAGGATTAAAAGCCCTCAGAATATTACTCCAAAGTAATGGATAATATGGATAATTCTGTTGAGACTTGCAAAATATTAATTAAACCAAACAACATTCATTAGGAAAAACATTAAGCGATAATATACAAACAAGTGCTGCCTGTACTGACTTTGGAGGGAAATTAAAATTTGCTATGCCACCAAAAAGTTCTTGGTATCTCTTGTACTCTTTGCTGTGACCATAAGTGACATCAGTGCTGTGATTTTCCATAACAGGCTGGCTCAAGCTGCAAAGTTCAGATACAAATAACAGCAAACTTCTGTTTGTGGAAGGGATAAAGCGGTTAGCTTCACCAAGGTCTCTCTCAGCTCTGTAAAACTTGAAAACTTGTCCGTTGCACAACAGAAGTTGGTCATATGATAGATATTACTGTGTCTCATCCTGACAAGAACACTGCCAACAACTATCTAACCTGTGTTTGTTACCTTTTTTTTTTTTTTTTTCTCTTACATTGAGTAAACAATCAGGGTGTATTTAAAGTTTTTTGGTAGCTTATTTCCTTGCATCTGCTATAGTGCCCCTCCTTTTCCTGCATATACATTGCATTTTACAAGTTATAAAGCAGAATCAAAATACTTTGAAGGGTTGCTATACGTTAAAATGTTGCAACAACCTTTAGTTAAACAGAAATTAAAAGGCACAGTGACTAGAGCCAAATCCCTGCAAGCTGCATGGAAACTTTTTAAAGACACCATAATAGAGGCCCAACTTAAATGTATACCCCAAATTAAAAAACATAGCAAGAGACCTAAAAAAGAGTCACCGTGGCTTAACCACCATGTAAAAGAAGCAGTGAGGGACAAAAAGGCATCTTTTAAGAAGTGGAAGTCCAATCCTAGTGAGATAAATAGAAAGGAACATAAACACTGTCAAATCAAGTGTAAAAATGTAATAAGAAAAGCAAAAGAAGATTTTGAGGAACAGCTAGCCAAAACTCAAAAGAAATAACAAAATGTTTTTAAGTACATTAGAAGCAGGAAGCCTGCTAAAAACCTGTGGGTCCCCTAGACGATCGAACTATAAAAGGCGCAATCAAGGACGATAAAGCCATTGCGGAGAAACTAAATGATTTCTTTGCTTCAGTCTTCACGGCTGAGGACGTTGGGAGATTCCCAAATCTGCACCGTCCTTTGTGGGTAATGAATCTGAGGAACTGTCCCGGATTGAAGTGTCATTAGAGGAGGTTTTGGAACAAATAGAAAAACTTAATGTTAACAAATCTCCGGGACCGGATGGCATTCATCCAAGGGTTCTAAAAAGAACTCAAATGGGAAATTGCTGAACTATTATCTGTGGTTTGTAACCTATCCCTTAAATCGGCTTCCATACCTAATGACTGGAAGGTAGCCAACGTGACACCAATATTTAAAAAGGGCTCTAGAGGCGATCTGGGCAATTACAGACCGGTAAGTCTAACTTCAGTACCTGGCAAATTAGTCGAAACAATAGTAAAGAATAAAATTGTGAAGCATGTAGAAGAACATAATTTGTTGGACAAAAGTCAACATGGTTTCTGTAAAGGGAAATCCTGTCTTACTAATCTATTAGAGTTCTTTGAAGGGGTTAACAAACATGCGGACAAGGGGGGATCCAGTAGATATAGTATACTTAGATTTCCAGAAAGCCTTTGACAAGGTCCCTCACCAAAGGCTCTTGGGTAAATTACATGGCCATGGGATAAGAGGGGAAGGTCCTTTCTTGGACTGAGAACTGGTTAAAAGACAGGAAACAAAGGGTAGGAATAAATGGTAAATTTTCAGAATGGAGAGGGGTAACTAGTGGTGTCCCCAAAGGGTCAGTCCTAGGACCAATCCTGTTCAACTTACTCATAAATGATCTGGAGAAAGGGGTAAGCAGTGAGGTGGTAAAGTTTGCAGATGATACCAAACTGTTTAGGATAGTCAAGACAGAAGCAGACTGTAAGGGACTCCAAGAAGATCTCACCAAACTGAGTGATTGGGCAACAAAATGGCAAATGAAATTTAATGTGGATAAGTGTAAAGTAATGCACATCGGAAAAATAACCCCAACTATCGTACAGTATGATGGGAGCTAATTTGGCTACGACAAATCAGGAAAGAGATCTTGGAGTTATCGTGGACAGTTCTCTGAAAACTTCCACACAGTGTGCAGCGGCGGTCAAAAGGCAAATAGGATGCTAGGTATTATTAAGAAAGGGATAGAAAATAAGACCCAGAATATCTTACTGCCCTGTATAAAACTATGTACGCCCACATCTTGAATACTGTGTACAGATGTGGTCTCCTCACCTCAAAAAGATATTTTGGCCTTGGAAAGGGTTCAGAAAAGGGCAACTAAAATGATTAGGGGTTTGGAACGGGTCCCATATGAGGAGAGGTTAAGCGACTGGGACTTTTCAGTTTAGAAAAGAGGAGGCTGAGGGGATATGATAGAGGTGTATAAAATCATGAGTGGTGTGGAGAGGGCCGATAAAAAGTTATTTATTAGTTCCTAAATAGAAGAACTAGAGGACACCAAATGAAATTAATGGGTAGCAGGTTTAAAACTAATGAAAGAAAGTTCTTCTTCACACAGCGTGTAGTCAGCCTGTGGAACTCCTTGCCAGAGGAGGCTGTGAAGGCTAGGAATATAACAGAGTTTAAAGAGAAGCTAGATAATTTCATGGAGGTTAGGTCCATAAAGGCTATTAGCCAGGGGATAAAATGGTGTCCTTGGCCTCTGTTTGACAGAGGCTGGAGAGGGATGGCAGGAGACAAATCGCTTGATCATTGTCTTCGGTCCACCCCCTCTGGGGCACCTGGTGCTGGCCACTGTCGGCAGACAGGATACTGGGCTAGATGGACCTTTGGTCTGACCCGGTACGGCCATTCTTATGTTCTTATGTAACAACCTAGGAGAAGTAGTAAAAAAAATCTCTTTGTATGTCTTAAAATACTCATAGCTAAAACTACACATATTTAAACTTTTCTTGTGCAAAACAGCTTATTTCTAAATTTTTGTTTTAGATATATAGTAGACCTTCAGGGGTACAAACACCATAGTTACGAACTGATCAGCCAACCACACACCTTATTTGGAACTAGAAATATGCAATTAGGCAGTAGCAGAGAGAGAGAGGGGGGGGGGAAGCAAATACAATACAGATCTGTGTTAAATGTAAACTGCTAAAAAAAGTTTTAAAAGATTTGACAAGGTGAGGAAACTGTCTCCTTGCTTGTTTCATTTAAATTAAGATTATTAAAAGCAGCATTTTTATTTTGTGTAGTAAAGTTTCAAAGCTGTGTTAAGTCAATATTCAGGTGGAAACTTTTGAAAGGACTATATCATTTTGTTCGAAGTTGCAAACATCCCCAAGTTACGAACAATGCTTAAAACAACCTCAGGTGTTCATAACTCTGAGGTTCTGTTGTAGTTGCTTACATTGCAGCAATTGAGCTTTAAAATAGAAAATCAGCATCAGATCTCTTGTGATTCAACCATCTCCTGGTACAGGCCCACTTTAAATGGTTTTATTTGGGCCTTTGTGATGGGGTGTGCATACCCTGCACTAGGCTGGAAGGGTTTAACACCACACTGTGGGCAGAGGAAGTCCCGTCTCTCTGGCTGTACTGGGCATGCTCGAAGTGCTGTACCACTATAAAAGGAAGCAGCTTGGCTCTGTGTGGGTGCCAGAGAGAATGTGCTTGCAGTGGAATCAGTCAGTAGATGTGAGAGACCCTCTTCTTTCCTCCCAGACCAAATAAGTCTCAATAACTGACAGAGCACCAGGGAGTGACCAGGGGCTCAGGAGCCTGAAGATCCTGAGGCTTCATGGAGTGCCACAGCACTGAGTACAGTAAAAAGTGACTTAGAGGGGGCGAGCCAGTGGTATCTCCCACCCAGGTGATCTCAGCATGTTTCAGTGGGACTCCCCACTGAGGAGGCGGTAGAATGCTCCACCATCCTCAAGGCCCTGGGTTAGGGACTGGTGGAGTTGGGTGGGCCTGTGGCTCCTTTGATACTGCTTGAGGCCACACTGCCCTGCATTGAAGGGCTGCTTGAGGGTGATAGGCCCCTCAGCCTGGCCACTGGGGCTACTGGCGTTGCCCTATGGACCTTGAGGGTTGTGAGGGCTGAGACCACCCAACAGACAAAACCACACTGTCCACATACCCGCTACCCCTGCCTTACAGGACAGGATATGCATGCATTGCCCCAGCAGGATTCTGCAAAGTGCTGAAATTAGTGGCAGTGAGTAGATGCCCAGCCTTTCACAGGAGGTACTTATCAGGATTAAGTCCAAAATGAATGCAGACAGAATGGATGTAGCTTTTTTTTTGGGCGGGGGGGACATTTAAATAATTTTTAAAGTAATTTCTAAGAGACATATTTACATCTTACCTTTTTTGGGCTGATGAATCATTTCACTGCGCACCATGTGAATCGTGATCAGGGCCATAAGCAGGGACACAAATGGGATAAGAAAACCAAGGTTCTTGGCCACAGATTGCTGGATATAAGAAATGCTAACAAAGACAACCGCTGAATTTAAGTTAACCAGCCAATAAAACCTATGGCAAACAGATAAAATTACTCTAAGAGGGATAGCAGTAAGGATATTTAAGTCATTAAGAATGCAGTTCTGTTGCACAAAATACAATTTTAAGCATTGTGAAGTGAAAAGGTTTATTTACTTTAACAACGAATGGGGTGTATTTATACCAGTATGGTATAAGCCAGGATCCTGTATAGCCTGACAATCTATATGAACTATCCCTGGATAATGGGAGTCTCAGCATTATTTATAAAAAAAGAGACCAAGTTTCTAGCTCTCCTGGTTGAAGAAAAAAAAGATTGAAGCCTATAGGCTGAAAAGACAAAAAAGTACCCCATTAAAAAAACAACACAAAAACAAAACAAAAAACTCCTGATTTTTAAGTCAATCTCTTGGTTTACGGATGTTTGATTAATGTTTTTGAAATCATGGGGTTGGCAACAGAAGGTAGAAAAAACTCCATAATGCCCCATGCCAAATGTATAATTCTATATACAAGGAAAAAATGTTTCCTTGCTGACTCTAGCAGATCACAGTATATCCACAACTTGAGATTTCATTACTTATGTCTTATATAGCATAGGTACAGTGGTAAGTTAGTGCAGCTAGAGTATCAGCCTGTGACCGTTTGCACCATTGAATAGTATTTCCTTTAATATAATCTAAGAAAAGGTGGATTTTAAGGTAGAGAATTTGTAGAGGTACCTGTAGTATTAGCTAAGAGAATAAATAAAACTTACTAGTTATTCTTTCATTGAATGCCCGATTCTCATTATTTGGCAACAAATGAAAATAACTGATTAGTTTTTATTTCATCCTTCAATATCATAAGTACTTCAGTTAAATCCCCTTTAACTCTCATTTCACAGCTAAATTATCCTGTTTCTGGTGCACTTTCATCCTGCACTTTGCTTGAAGACCTGCTGCATTTGAGAACATTCTTATTTCCTTCCCTGCTGGGTCGAGATTTGATCAGGGATGCCTTTTTTAAAGGAGAAACTCTGCAGAGATATAATGCTGGAAATTATTCATTGCATCCTTGAACACTTAGGCCTCCATTTTCAAGAGCTGCTAGTGTTTTGGGGCCCAACTGTAATAGATTTTAAAACCAGGTTCATTTTGATTGTCTAGTCTGATCTCCTGCATTCCACGGACCAAAGAAATCTCACCCAGTAATCTCTGCATCAAACTTCAGACACCTTATTATCACCCTGATTTTCGGAGAGTGGATGCTTAGCATGAAAATGACAAAAAATGAAGAAAAAAGTGCAGGCCCTTTAAAAAAATGCATCTGCCTTCTGAAAGAGTTGAAACCTTCCCCATCTCAATGTTTCAAAGAATATAAAATAACAATCTGCAGAACACATTGCTTAGATTCCTTTTGTAAGCAGCTTTAATATCAAATTGAGAATGTCACTGCAGTTGCCATCCTTGCTGAGAGCCTTGGCACTGAAATCAAGGACAAGTATGAAAATAATGGATTTCACCCTTCCCACACCAAAAGATGGACTCTGTGTGCAGAGATTAAGATGCATTGAGGAAGCCTTGAAAAGCTCATATTGTTATTGCCTGGGGCTCTACCTGTCCTGCAGATAATAAACAAAGAACTTGAGTCTTTGTGCTGTCAATCCAGCATGCATCATTAGTCTTGAATTCACTTAAAACAAACAAGCAGGAGAGATGGCCTTAGCTATTCTTGCTCATCCTCACCCTTACTGGCTCTATAACTTTTTTTACCTTAAGCATAAGTGAGCGGGTAGGGCATACCGTCAGTTTAGCTGGAGCTGAAAATCTGTCTAGTATGACTGGCCTGTACATAAGAGAGCACGTATTGAAGCTCAGCTCAATGGTTTGGCTGTGAACCTTGAGGAGGAGATGAAGGGAGGGAGTGGGGGCGAAGCAGTTGCTAGGAAAAACACCAAAAGCTGGTCCGCATTACTTTTGTTTCCTCACTTGAAAAGGTTCCTTAATAGTCTGTTGTAATTGCCCCAAAACTGTACTGGTGTTGCCATGAGTTATAATGTTGGGATCATTACAGTAGTGCTTTTGACTACTCTGTCATTGACCTAACTAGCTAGAATCAAGAAGCAAAGCCTTTATAATGTTGAAAATGTGGAGGAGTACCAATACCCAGGTTTGCTCAACTCAAATTAAAGTCATGTCTCAGCTTGTTAGGGAAGAGGAGAATCTGACAGTGGCTAAGAACCAGTGGGTAGCGGTGCACTTTTAAGCAGCAAGCCTAATGGAATACAGGAAGTGGCCAAGGAAGGAATGACAAATCCAGTTTGGATCAACTCAGTTCCACTGAGAAGCCAAGGCAGCTGTCAGGGGCACTAGAAATCCTATGTATGTCAGGAAGCAAGGACTTCCAGGCTTAAATCATCCTCCAAAGCCATCCCCAAAAGTCCATGAGAATTTAATCTTTATTTATTTTTACCTAGTGCTATGTCTTTCCAGGGGTTTTCAGACTTGGGTTGTGGACCCGCCAGGAAAAGTCCCCGGCGGGCCCACGACGCTTTGTTTACTCTAAAGCTCCAAAGCCACAGAGCCTCGCAGCTCCCCTTGGCTGGAAACAGCAAAAATCAAAACACTGCACAGTTCTGTCACCATTTCCAATAAGAAATTATCCAACGGTTTTGTTTTGATTTATATATATGAATTATAATCTATAGGGTCAAAGTGATAGGCTTTGGAATGTTTCATTTAATGACAAATTCTGGGTTTGACTTCTGATCCCAAAACAGGATGAAACACGGTTTCACTCAATATTCTGTGGAATACAAGTTCTGTTTTCTGACCAGCTCTGTTTCTCACAAAACTAAATTAGCAGAGCAAACGTTGCCTAATGGATGATATGCTGAACTGAGAGAAGAAATAGAAGTCCAGGACGGATAGAGAAGTGGTCCTATACAATCCACAATTTTTCCAACACTTCAATGCTCCATGCAATTTAGTTTTATTACCTAAGTTGTTTGTGAGGTTTTAAGGACCATATTCTGTCTGGCATTTTTGCTCAGTCCATATTGATAGTAATGGAAGTTCTCATGGACCAAGAAGTAGTGCCAATTAATGGCCTTAACTTACAGTCCCAGACTTCAGACTCACAAGGCCCAGTTTTCCTCCTCTTAGTTTAACAGCAGTGAAACTTAGGTCAATGATTTTACACCTATTCCAGAGATTGGATGCAGGCCCTTCAAGTGTCCTAGAAGCAGCCCTTACCACACGCTGGTGTGAGATCATAGTTACACACTCCTTTGCCGGAAGTCTGATTTTTGAAAGGCTCTTAGCTTAATTTCTGAAGTAAAGCAGGTTGGATAAGAATTTAGACTGATATAAAGCAACTATCTCATTAAGTGTATATATTTTAAAGATTTATTCTTGTGACAAAGAATCTACCAAGAAGAGAAAATGACATGATTATATACTTATGAGGTTGTAATGAGACTAGAAAATGCTAAGATTCAACCCCATGTTGTTAATTTAAAGATTACAAATCATATGGTACCTCCTCAGATGCCATACCACTGTAGATATTAGTATTTCCATCTCACACACACACCCACCACTTTCCTCATACTTCCAAAGCCCCAAGAACTAACCCATTTGGAGTCTCCCAAGGAGGTATTTTATTCATCCTGTTGGTATGCCTCCTTTGTAATCAACACTGAGAAATGTCACTTTGATTAAACACAACTCTGAATGACTAAAACCACAGTACAATACATTCTCCAGAGCTATCTTTCAGAACAACTGATTGCTCTTCAGTCTTAATCCTCCAGAGTCTTATTTAATCAAAATGGTGTTGCTAATTAAGGATTAAAACTCAGAATAGAATCAAAAAGTAGAATTTTTTTCTCTCTCCTTTGGGCAGGTCAAGGAGGCAGTCTGCTTTAAGGAACCAGTCTTTTCCATCTTTAGTAAAGGTACACTATTCACTGAAGTTTACATTTAAACTAAAGATTTGCAATATAAATATAATTGGAGGGAGTGGAAGGGGGAGGAAATAGCCCTAAAGCCATCCCCATGCAAACAGAAGTATGATCTAAAAACATGTCATTGATTCATCAGTGATGCATTGCCAATATTTGAATGTGCTCAGTTTCAGTTTATAATAGATAAACTGATTTAATTTTTGGTAGTACCAACAATGCATTGCACATGTATAGCACCTCTCAATCAAGAATTTCTGGATGACAAGCAAACATTAATCATCATAAAACTCCCTCTAAAGTAGGTAAATATTTGTAAATATCTAATAAAGAAATCTCTGTCCTAAGGAAAATTCAAATATTTTGTCGTTTTGTCCCAAATGACAACAAAAATATTGAAACTTTTTGTACAAAGTGTCCAGAAAAATTGAATTTGTAAATGTCAGTGTTTCATTTCAATTTATTAGCCAAAAGGAAATAGTTCATTCTGGCTTGACAAAACATTGTGTGTCCATTTTTCAATGAAGATTTCTGAAGTCATTCTTTTCCTGTAGAAAATTTTAATGGAACCTCCATTTTGCAATGAGAGTTTGTGTGTGAAATCAGCCAGCCCTGGTAACTGTTTAAATTGAAGAACAGAAGTCAAGTCACCTGACCTGATGTCTTAAACTGTCAGTCACAGCTGAAAATAGATTGTGAGGCCTCTCTACCACCACTGCTCACAGGATGAATCTACCACCTCTTGAAGCAGACAACAATTCCAAATATGATGTTCTGATTTTTTTTATTTTAGTGCGGATACTTACAAGTGTTCAAATAATTTTGCAGCCTCTATGGAGCCTAGTCAATCTAGAGGAAAGGACTGAGACCCAGCAAGCAACTTCACCACAACCCTGGCAGGCATTTAATGTAAGAACCCAAATAGAATAGCTTGGTTCTATGTGTCAACTAGCCCACTAATTCTATGTTGACATGGGCTAATCACTTGACCTTGATTCAGCCAGGGTGAAAGTCCCTGGCCTATGTTATGCAGGAAGTCATACTAGAATGTATGATTAGAATGATTCTGTCTGGCCTTGAGATTTATGAATCTATGTGCCTGGAAGGAAATTAAGGTAGTTTTTTTTAAAAAAACAATGTTCCTGCTAAAATGTGATTTCCTATATAGCATTCAATTTTGAAAAATTGAGATGCACTTGAGTTTTTAATTAAGCACCATCATCTCACACAGTGATTCTACTGAAATAGTAAAACACTCACCAATTGAAAAAAGAAAGAAGTTCCTTTGGTCCATAATCCTCAAGGTTGTATGCACTCAGTGGACAAACTATGGCTCTTATGCCTCCCATTCCAAAGCAGACAGTTAGTAGCCCAAAGTAGAAGAGGATTTTTTGTTCATTTTTGGTTACTGAGGGAAGGATATAGTGTCTGTCTATATAAAAATCTTCAAAGGGGAAAGCAACAACGGGTAACAGGGCTGTACCTGCAATGGGAAAGAAAATGTAACTGATTAAAATGAAGCACCGAATGGAGTATTTATTTTCTAGATTAGCAACTATATTGGAATTAGAGTCTCTAAATTAGTAAAAAAATAGTCACATACGTGAGAGAGAAAAGTATTCATTCCTATAGAGTGAGATGTTGGTACAAATCCAGAACTCTTCAAATACTACTATTAGGCAAGAATATTGACTACTTATAGCAGAAGAGCCTGAACTTTTCTGCTTTCAGGGGTAGCCTGGGCTCAGAGCACTGTAAGTTAAGTGCATAAAGGTTATCTTTACAAATAAAGAAACATGATCATAAGTTGTGCCACTCTTTTATATGCCTAGATGGAATAATAGAAATGATTTGAAGCAAAAAGCATCTCATACATTGTACAGGCACTAATAAGTTTAGTTTCAGACCATCATCCCTGAATAATATTTTATATTTGTTTAGAAGAAACTTTCTCTTGTTATAGCAACATTTGTTTCTCTTTGGGAAATGCTTTATGCTGCTTCTGACAGTTGTCAAGGGCGGGTTAAGTGGTCTGATGTAATATATTTGGTATGCAGTTCAACAATTTATTCCTGAAAGTCAATTTGTCCTACTTCGATGTCCTGTTTTTTGTAATCTAGACTCAAAGGACAGGGAGGGATATAAAGCAAATAGTTTTTTTCAGGTATTCATAGAGTGCTTTAGTACTCTAGACAAAGTGGCCTCCTTCTGCCTTCTTTCCACTGACCCACCTAGTTCTCTGCATCATTTTTTCTTTCACATTCTTGTGATCTTTTCTCTTCAGTCACCCCCACTAGATGCTTTCATAGCTGATGTACATGACCTGGAATTATTTCCAGCTGCAGCAGCAGCACTCTAAAGGAGGTGCTAGCATCCCCAGTGCAGAGATTTCTGAAACATAAGCTGAGGACACCTGCTGCTCACAAGAGAATTCCAACTCACTTCTGGATGGAGCTCAAGTGGACAGAAACGTTGCCTGTAGAGAAGACTCATTCAGAAATGATCTTGATTACTCCAACAATTCTGATACCTATCTAAATAGCAACTTATTTGCCAAGCCTGAAAGCTGCCTGCATTCCCTCAGTATAAGTAAATGTGACTAAGTGTATGTTGCAGCTATACATCAAGTGGTTAGTTATGCAGTTGATACATATTTTAATATAGAGCTACGGAAACATGGGTGAATTTGCAATGTCTGTGTTAACATGGCCCTGGAGTGGCAATAACTTGTTCTACCCTCATCGTCTTCCTGTTTTGTTCACTTAAAACCTGGTGATTTTATGAAGTTACTGGTAGATGTGCAGTTTGAGCCACAGGCCGCAGCATCAGAGATTGACTGTTATTCACAGCAGGAAAGTACAACAAGACACTGTCTTAAGGTCCCTACTTTACCTCAACCCTGCCCTAGAAACAAAAGGCATACAAAGTGTATTATCTGCTCAATTTAGGCTGAGAAAGCAATTGTCAGCTGTGACATTTACTAAATTCCATGTGACAGTTGTACAGAGGGAGCAGAGGCTTGCAAACTCAGTTTGGCTAGGAAAGGGTGTGGCTCTACTCCTTACACCACCTAATCTCCTTCACAGTCCATGCCAATAGCTGTCAATAGCTAATGTTTTAGATTGTCTGCCCCCCCCCATTCCAGCCACTCTGTGAAAGCTCTTTAGGAGCTCTCCATACATTACATGTGTGTGTGTATATATTGAGGGGACTTCAAATATATGGAAGATCATGGGGCAGTAAAATTCAAACATGTAAGTTATCTAAAAAAATATTTAGAGAAGGGGATCCTGTGCTGAATATAAAAACTCCATTGGGTAGAGTGCAATATTTTTAATATGAGTCAGACCTTAAAGGTGAGCATACAAGTATGGCTTCAAGTCAAAGTTTGTCTACCCTTATTACCCAAATGTAACAATCATGTAGTTTTAAATACTGCCAAACCTCAAATTTGTACCAACTGGAGAAATGCATTGAAAGTTGTGGTCCTGAGCAAGTGGCATCAGTGAATTTTCCAAAAAGAGATCAGTGACTTTGGGTGCCCTACCTGATACCTTAAAAGGCCTCACTTTCAGAAAAATGCGGAGTGCCTGCTTTCTGAAAAGTAAAACCGCTTTAGAGTGTGTCAGTTTAGGCTCTCAGGCTACAGCACCCAACCCCCCCCCAGTCACCTTTCAAAACATTTAGGCCTTATTTTACAAAGATTGTTTCACAAAGATTCAAAATAATGCTTCATTAAGATATATTAGTGTATTTTGTGAAAAGAAAAGTTAAGCCCTAGCTAGTAGAGAAGTTTGGTGAGGCCACCAGGTTGAAAAGAATCCCTGGATTTGCATATATATGATGATCAGTGAGTTTCTATGGTACTTTAAAAAACTGACACAGAGCAGAGTTGCATACAAAAAGCATATCCCAGGTGAAATGATCATGGCATAGCACCTACCTAGAAAGTGGAGAAACATGCAGATATACACCAGCTTCATCCTCCCCACCAGCTGTTCAGCAATCCAGCCCATGAACACAGGTGACAACATGGAGGCACCTACAAAGCACATGTTTATAATGGCTGCCTGGTGGTTGGGATAACCAAGTTTGATGGTGCAAAATAGAATCATGTTGCAGACAATGCCAAAGAAAGTGAATCTCTCACACAGCTCTATCAACAGCAGGCAAATAGCCACCTGAAGTTTCTTCTGAGCGTTGAACCCAGATGAGACTCCAACACGCTTTTCTTCTCCAGAGAATTTCCTTTCTCACTCTCGGCAGTGTGTTCCAGAAGTTGTTTTTCTTGTAAAGCTCTCAGGTCTGTAACAGGCATACTTAACTGTTCTTAGCAAGACTAAATTGAGTAGGTTAGGCTGTATGTGCCCTTCTGTTATCCTCCACTGTAATTAACAAACTGGTAAGACCTTTGCTTTGAATTCCACACCTTACTACCACAATTCCTCAGGGTACCTATCACTTTAGTGCTGTTACATTCAAGATCAAGGAACACAGGGGATACCAATATTTAAAACTTCTCTGAGTGCACAATAGTTACTCAATCCAGTCTGTTTGTTTGGTGGTGAACAAGACTTTTACCCCAAATAATATTACCTCTTAAATTATGTGTATCTAATACAATTTGGCACATATTGTATCTGCATGTTACAGATAAAGGTTTAAATACTGAGGAAGGCTAAATTGTTTCAGCAGAATTCAAGTACTAGATCAAGAAAATAATGTGGAGCTAATATTCTGATACCTTAATTAAGCAACAAGTGAGAAACTGCAAGCAAAAGGCTAAAGATAGAAAGAATGCATGTTTTTAGGTTAACAATATCTTATCATTATTACATTTCTTGTTATTTTTGGTAGAAATTCAGATAAGAAAGTTAATTAGAAAAGTAAGAAATGCTAGCTAGCTCATTGAATACAATAAAACAGGTTTTACAAGAAAGTAATTCCATGTATTAATGAAGAGAAAAAGCAATCAAAAAACACCCAAAACAAGCACAGCTTCTCTAGCCTGACCTTTTACCACAGCTAACACATGCCATAGAGAAGCAGAATGAGGAAGACTTTGGTTCCTGGATGTTAACTTGATAGTTTATGTATAGTTAATAAAGAGAAATTGGGACAATTCTACAGCGTGTCTCCCCCAGGCACTCCACTAAGAAGTTTACACAACATTAGTCCAACCTCCTGATTCTCCACTACCATGCATGTCCATTTATACCTGTCCCAACTGGTAATGTCCTGCACCCACTTTGTACAAGTGTAAATGACTGCACATGGTGAAAGACAATGGTGAATCTGATGCATGTTTCTAAATAACACTATCAAGCCTTTCATTTTGCAATCTGTTGAAACAGAGACTCTTTTCAGTTTCATTTAACTACATAGATACTTAAACGCACACATGATTCTCACCCTTTAGCAGATGTTATGACTACCTATTATAAAGCAATAGAGATGCCTGATAGTATATAGATGGCATAGATAGGCTCAAGTCAGAGGTCCAGATCCAAAAGTCACTTAACTTTGGTATCAAGACTAAAGGTTACTGCCCTAATTTTCTGTAATGGCCCTTAAATATAAATCCAGAAGCCCTGAATGCAGATCCAAGCATCAGTAGAGCCTCTTTCTCAACAAAGGGTTGAATTCTCTTAATTCAAATGAAGTTCTAAAGCCAGAACTTGGCTAAAGGTATCACAGAGTCTGCTTACTTCTGGGTGGGACTGTGGGGGATGAGGGAATTTTGTATCATACCAGTACATATGCCTGCCACATTCCCTAAAAGGGACTAGGATGTATTTCATTCTTTTTTGATGGCTGGAGAAAAAGCAAACTAGAGGGATTTCTTATAGCCTCATCTGGTTTTTATTTCATAGTTTAAGAAGCCTGGTCCCAAACCACACCACAGGGAAGGAGAAAGTATTGTGACCAAAGCCTAAACACATACTTTATCCTGGGGAACACCCCTTACTTAGCTGCAGATGCATTAAGGTGCCCTTTCTTTACTCAATTTGAAGATAAAACTGTAGTATAGACTCAGATTGAAAACATTGTCGTAAATACACTCTGCCTTCTATGCACAATTCAATAGTGAACATTCCCTGCTCTTGTGTAGATTTTTGTCTTTAAAAGATTTGGCTGGGGGCACCTGTGTCTTATTGGTGCTGCTGATTGAGGGCAAATGAGATTAGGAGAAGAGCAGGAGAGCTAGATGGCTTGCCAGTTGGGTTAGATTACAACAATTCCTTGTTTGCTGATCATTTGTCTGATCCTGGGGTCAGGCAGGGAAAACAACTGACTGGTTGGTTGGTTAAACCCCATAAAACCCCAAAGTAGCCTGAAACAGAATGGGTTTCTATTTATGTGATTATTTCAGAAATGGGTCTGTCTCTGGGAGAAGTGAGTTGAAATGTTTGATGGTGTGTGTGTGTAGCTCTGGGGACCATGTGTTCTATTCCTCACTCTGCTGCATTGTCTGGACCAAACCCTTTAATCTGTTTGCTGGTTTATCCCTTAATATAGTAGTTAGAATGCTTAATGCAAGGTGCTTGAGGAAAGGGGTTGGTGTAGCTAATAATATCTTTAGGGTTACACTAGTATTGAACCAGGTGAGATTTTAAGTGTGAATCACCAACACAGGCTAAGGACTGAAGTGGGTTCAAAGAGGAGTCCTGCCTCTGACAAATCTGCGTGGACCCCAACCAGGCTGACAAAGGGATTTAGAATTACTAAATTATGGGATATGCTGGTGGGGGGTCTCCTTCAACTGAATTTGTTCCACTTTAATTAACTAACTGAATAACTAAATGTTTATTGGGCCAGGCTCACCCCCTAGTCTAATGGTTAGACACCCACCTGAGAATTAGCAGAGCTCTCACTAGGCAGACTAGGGACTTAAACCGAGGGTTTACCCACAACAGAGGCAAGCACTCTAATTGCTGGGTTGCAGGTTGTCAGAGAGGTGAGCCTCATCCTTGCCTGCCTCCACCCTGTCCATTTTACATGGCCTCTGAGTCCACCTACCCAGTCACCTGAACATGGCTTCGGAAGAGAAGTGCCTATCTTCCCACAGTTCAAAAAGTGCACTGGGGCTTATAGGTGAGATGAGTATGTGGACTTCTTGAGGGAGGCAGCAATGTACATGCCCCCAGGCAGAAATATAGGCACTGTGGGAACTTTTACTACACAAACTTAGGCACAGAGGGTATGTCTACACTGCCACCCTAGTTCGAACTAGGGTGGCTAATGTAGGCATTCGAACTTGCAAATGAAGCCCGGGATTTAAATATCCCCAGCTTCATTTGCATGTTCCCAGCGCCACCATTTTTAAATGCCCTGTAGTTCGAACTACCTGCCCGCGGCTACACGCGGCACGGACTAGGTAGTTCGAATTAAAGCTCCTAATTCGAACTACCGTTATTCCTCCTGCAAGGAGGTTTAATGGTAGTTCGAATTAGGAGCTTTAATTCGAACTAATTTAATATAGGCAAGTTTGAATGCCTATATTAGCCACCCTAGTTCGAACTAGGGTGGCAGTGTAGACATACCCTGAGTGACCTGAGGCACTTACAGGGTCAGGTGGTAGCCAAGTGGGAGTTTTGTGGATCACAGTGATGGGTAAGTCTGGGGCATAGGGGCCTTTGTGGATCTGGGTCTTGAAATCCTTTAAAGAAGCATCTTTAAAGAGATAGCTCTGTCAAAATGGGACAACTGGTTCCTGAAGTGTTATAAAAGTACTTGTTCTTTCCTAGGTGCCTAATGATCTCAGCTGGTGTAACAGAGACTTCTCATCAGTACAGAGTTGTTATTTTTGTGTAGGCTATCTATCTAGTGATGAGCTCAGCACCAGAAAGATGCTCTCTATTGGTTCTACAGCCCACTTAAAATAGTAGGGAGTGGCCAGGAAGTAGCCCAGGCACTTACATGTTGCTCCAGTTACTGACTTACCACCTGCTTTGCCTTGGTTCAGTCCCAGTTGCCAATCTGGTTGTGTGGCTACAGGATCTACACTTCTGCTCATATGATGGAAAAGTTACACTGTGTTGATTGTTTTCATCTGCTGTTCTTATTTAAACACAATACAACTTTTTTTAAAGAAAATATGAAAAATGTTGTCATGCACCCTAACACTCGCTGTAGTTCTTGCCAAATTTCTTGTGGGGAAATGTCATGGACATTTTGCTGACGTGTTTGGCAGTACAAGTGTAATTTTTTAAAAACTCAGGCCCAAGGATTTGCTCTGATCAGGGTTGCAAAACCAAGCTGACTTAGGTTAGTAAGCCTCATTTTCAAAAGTGACGTAAACTGAGATCCTCAAAGGTGCTTAGGTGCCTAACTCCTATTGATTTTTTTCAATGGAAATTAAGTACCTTTGAGACTCTTACGAGTAGGTGACCAAATCCCATTCACTTTCAGAGAGACTTAGGAGCCTATGGGTCTAACTCACTTTTGAAATCAATGCCAGAATTCCAGTTGACTTCAATGGGACAAAGTTTTGGTCCTGTGTATACAGATCTAGAGATCGCAATGTGATGAAAGGGGTGACAACTTCAGTGACAGAAAACAAGAGATGTGATAGTGGAGGCAAAGACTAGAATCTCATGTTTTTGAGAATTACCACTTTAATCTTTCCTGAGAATAGTTTAATATAAAGCAGGTAGTAGCTGTGACTAATTCATCTCCCTGCCAACAAAGCATTGTTCCCTGCAGGATGTCTTCTTGTGAGAATAGCTGACTAATCATCATGCTAGACAGCCACTGTTCATGACTACTTTGGAGTGCACTGTGTCTATTTCCACACCTCAAAGGAAGAGCCACTCTTCTTGTTCTCTCTGCAGTTGGAAAGGAAAAACTAGACTAACTTTCAGTCTGTCTGGGACACAGAAATAATATTGGGAAACAATGGTCTTTGACAGTCTGAAGATAACCTGCTACTTAGAATCATAGGGTTGGAAGAAACCTCAGGAGATCGAGTCCAACCCCCTGCTAAGAGCAGGACCAACCCCAACTAAATCATTCTAGCCAGACTTTGTCGAGACAGGACTTAAAACCCTCTAGAGATGGAGATTCCCCCACCTCCCTAAGTAATCCATTCCAGTGCTTCACTACCCTCCCAATGAAATAGTTTTTCCTAATATCCAAGCTAGATCTCCCCCACTACAACTTGAGACCATTGCTCCTTGTTCTGCCATCTGTCATCACCGAGAATAGCTTCTCTCCATCCTCTATGTAACCCCCACTTCAGTTGAAGGCTGTTATCAAATCCTCTCCCCCCCCCTTCTCTTTGGCAGATGAAATAAGCCCAAATCCCTCAACCTCTCCTCATAGGTCATGTGCTCCAGACCCTAATCATTTGTGTTGCCCTCCACTGGACCCTCTCCAATGTGTCTACATCCTTTCTGTAATGGGGGCCGGGGGGGAGGGAAAGCACAGAATTGGATGCAATACTCCGGATGTGGTCTTACCAGTGCCTAATAAAGGGAAGTAATCACTTCCCTAGATCTGCTGGGGAGATGCTCCTACTAATGAACCCGAATAGGCCATTTGTCCTCTTGGCTACAAGGGCACACTGTTGACCCATATCCAGCTTTTTATCCACTGTAATCCCCAGGTCCTTTTCGGATGAACTTCTTCTTAGCCGGTCAGTCCCCAGCTTGTAGTAATGCTTGGGATTTTCCGGTCCCAAGTGTAGGACTTTGCACTTGTCCTTGTTGAACCTCATCAGATTTCTTTTGGCCCAATCCTCCAAGTTTGTCTACTTATGTAGTTGTTTCAGAGGTCTCCAAAGTGGAGTTAAAAAGAGTGACAGGATAGCCATCTGGTTAAAGCACAAAGTGGGAGTCAGAAGAATTGGGTCTGAATCCAGCTTTGGCCCAAGCTTGTAGCGTGACCTGAGTTTCCCCATCAGAAAAACAAAGATGATCTCTCTGAGGTATGGAAGCAAGATGAGACTTGATTCAATAAAGTGTATGATTACTGTGACCACCTCACAAGAAAGGATACATATAAAAACATTACAATCTTTCATTTATATCCATTTTAGAGATATCTAGGTTGTTCATCCCCATAGTATCTGTGCAGTATAATCTATAAGCACCAAGCTTTGAATCTGGACTGCGAATAACAGGAATAAATCATAATACATGATAGTGCTTTTTTTGATCCCTTGTATGTAAAGTGTATATCTGATGCTGCTGACAAATCCTATCAGCAGCAATGAATAATGTTGACTATGACTATGAACCATACTACTAGAAGAGCAAACAAACACAAAAGCCAGAATGCTTTGTAAATAGTGTGAAGGACCAATTAAAACACTGAAGTGCAATTATCAAGGAGTTCACAAAGCATATTTGTGAAAGTGGGAAAACCAGCACATCTACTCAAAGTTCTCTAAGCTATAAACAACCATTAAATGTGATAAATGTACACTTTGAAGACTGGAAGATAATAGCTCTGAAATATCCAGTTTATTAAGACTTTTCAGTGCAAGAGAGCCACTCTGTGCATACTCTCAGAAGTTATGTGGTTATGCTACTAAATACAATTTTCATCCTTTTATTCCTTCTGGTACGTGCAGTCTTGAAAACCTTTCAACTTCTTAGAGGAAATGGAGAGCCCAAGTCCTGATTTCCAGCTCCCTCCGCAAGGATATGAATAACTCCTTTTCCAAAGACAGTAGCAAAGACTGGGCCCCCGAAGTGCAGCACCAATACATGGTACTTGATTTAAGTGCAGAGGAGGGGAATATATAACAAAGATATTTGTTTATTTTTTTCACTTTCTGGACATAATTAAATTGGGACTTTTGGGGGAGCTTTTGCTATTCCGGCTTACTCTGCTAGAAGGACATACTGTAACAGATGGAAGCAAATCCCTCAAGTGAGTTTCATTCTGAACCAACAGTGAAGTGTGCAAACTGGACCGGTTCCATATTAACTCACCATTGAGAATGATCTGTAGCATCCTTGGAGGGAGGCAGGGGTTAGATCTTGTATCACCCTCTTCTGAGTGGAGGCTGGATAATGTTTAGAGATTTTTTGGTGAATGCTTCAAATATTACATCCGAGATCCAAAAATTTATGAAGTGAACTTTCATCAAGTAGTAATAAATTTACTAGTCTTCCTTTCCCCCTTTTGTTCTCCATTTTTCTTTCCAAAGAGTACTGTGTCCCTTTGCCCTCAGTATAATTTTGGATCATTTTAAAATGCTCCAGTTTGTATTTTTCCCTCCCCACACTAAGGAGCCAATCCTGTGCCCCCTAATTGTCTTGTGAGTCAATGGAATTTGAAGGTTCTCATCACCTCATAAAGTCACACCTTAAAAAACTACGAGAGTCTGGAGGCAAGATGTCTCACCTGGTTCTTCCACAAAGTTCATCTGTGACTATGGGAAAGTCATGTTTACCTCTTCTGGGCCTTACTTCCCTCCTCTTCAAAACTGAGATAATATTTATCTATCTCACAGTAGTAGTATGAGGCTAAGCTCCTTAAAATTTATACGATGCCTTGAGATCGGAGATGAAAGGTGCAATGGAAGTACAAAAGTGTTTTAAATATCTGTGAAAGGTCTCATCAGTCTGAGCCTCTAGTCACTGGCCCCATCAGGCCTTACAGGGCTACTTCCCTGTCCACTGCTACGAATGTTGCTCCCGTTGCCCAGGACAGTGAGCAGTGGAGGAGAGGAACGGGGACTCGGGCCCACCCTCTCTCCGAGTCCCGACCCAGGGCCCTAAGGTCGAGGGAGAGTCATGCCTCCCTCCTGTGACCTGACTGGTGGGGCATTACCCCCTTAACTTACCAGTCCGCGGGCTTACCTCCCTAGCCCTGCCTTGGGCCACTTCCTCCCACTCTTGGCTCACCCGGCTCCAACTCCGCTGAATGTTCCCCCCACCCCCCTGGCGTCCTAGATTCGCCATGCTCCTTTTCACCCAGGCTCGCTCTCTCTCCCGAGACTCTTCCTGTCCCACTCCCCTTTTTAAGTCCTTCTTCCTTCATCTGCCTAGTCTCCTCTTCTCCTCCTGCGTCTTTGTCCTCCCCTTGTGTCTCCTCTATTCTCCCTTTTATTCTCCTGACCTCTGCCCTGGGCCACCCTGTGGCGTCTCTGCTGATGTCACCCGATCCGCAGCCTGCGGGTGATGTCCTGCGTCGTCTGGCCATGCCTCCCTGCGTGGCCCCAAACGCGCCGACACTCTCAGCTGGGACGGTGGGTGGTTGCCTGGCAACACCGGGTGAGACGGCCTCTTGCATGGCACTGCCGCCGCCCACGTCTCTCCGGTCGGCCCCAAGCGCTGGTCCCGTCAGCTGGGGTGGCGTACGGTTGCCCAGCAACCCCGGGCGAGCTGGCCCTTTGCACGGCACTGCTGGCGCATGCGCCGTCCTGCCGCTTCGGCTCAGCCACGCGGGGCGATGGCTTATGCCCCGCTTTGCTCTGCTGCTCGTCCCCCGCAAGGAGGGAAGGGCTGCAAGTGCGGGGCTCTGTCGCCCCGTCACAATAACCTTTAAGTTTTCCATTGCCATCCTTACAGGCCAGTCCAAGAGGTGCTTCAGCACATGTGTAATTTGAAATATGTACATTAGCAGTCCTACTGAATTGAATGTGACTACGCACCTGCTAACTGTTATACAGGTAGTTTACTTTGCTGAAATGGAAATATAGAGAGAAAGCAAAGAAGAGGAGAAAATATTCACTGGTTCTGCTGCGGAATATGTGGTTTATTACTATCAGAGAGAAAAGTCAACTAATTTTGCCTTTATAAAATTTTCTGCAGGGAGCTGATTTTAAAATTGCTGATCCAAAAACCATTGCTATAATAAGAATGATTTTGACATGATTACACTGTTCCTTTGAGCAGCAGAGGTTTGAGATTTTGTTCAAAGATATGAAAAACTGCTCAGCATAGATAATTACATATGTTCTAAGGCTCTTGTCTTATTGCACCTATTTGATGGCTTTATAATTCAGGAATCATTGTATTGCAATTATTTTTCATGATGCGTGGTGCAGTTTTATATTACATTGTTGGCAGATATTCTTTATGATGGCATTTGTTCTAATGGGAAGATTAGAACCAGTTCTATCATATAGAATGATGGCCTTTTTTGTGTTATGTTATAGTTTGTAGATGGCACTTATGATATTCTTTTCTGACATAGATTTTTAGGGAAATAGATTGGAATAGATTGGAAATAGATTCTAAGGCTGTGTTTACAATTGAGACAATGTTATCTGTGAATCTGAGATGATTTCTGCTATTCTTAGAAAATAATAGATCCTTTCATATATCCACACTCTGCAGCCTGGAAGAACTCTAGTCAGGGGAGAGATGTGTGGATCTTTAACCAAGAGGGTTGACAGCTAAGGACCCAGGAGCCTAGAGTGGGTGTCCTTACTGAAACATGGAGGGGAAATATAAGTCCAGTTGACCTGATCTGTGGCACCCTTCAAGTAGACTGCTAACTGCAGAGCCAATCTTACTCAAATCTGCAGTCTTTCCATTATCTTTTTTCCAGGGGGGCTGACAGCTTCTGCAGGCCCCCTGGGCAAGGTGTGGAGGGGCCAAGTCCCAGGCTCTGGCTGCTGCCATCACTGCAGTAGTGGCAGCTGGGAGCCACAGCCCTTTTTAAATCACTAGGCCTCAGGGCAATGCCTCCTTTGCCTCCCTCCCCCTCCCCCCCCGCCTCCATCAGTGGGCCTGTTTTTCTAGTTGAAACCCAGCTAACTTGGAATAGTATGGATTTGTGTGTGTGTGTGGTTCTCCTCTTCTCCTTCCTTTTTGTACAGTTCTTTGTATTGCTTCTGTCTTCTTCTTTTTTTAAATGGGGGGAAACTGGGCCATGATTTATAGTAACACTTAAACTGAGATAATTAACACTGACCTTTTGCCCAGCCAGTAAAATCTATTGTCTGGGGGTGCCCCCAAAGAGTTTTGTGCATGGATCCTTGCTTTTAATCTGCATATGCAATTCACTGTCAGTAATGTAATGAATCAGTGTGGATTTGAAATTGCATTCCTATTCTAATGATACATACATTAGAGAGGATTTTGAAATAGTTCCAATATTTCTCACTTTTTTGTGCTATTTGCTTGTCTAGCCAATAGAAAAGCTAAGATGTCTAGAGTTTTAACCCTATTCAGCCAAACCAGAGCTGTTGCTTATCCAGTTGAGGCATTCTTTGCCTTTTTGTTTTTTGGGGCAGTTTTTTTGGTTGGTTTGTTTTTTTGTAGCTGTCTAAGAAAGATTCTTCCAGAGCTGGCCCTGAATTAGAACCATGGGTCATGTTTGAACTTTGGGAAAGTTTAGATCTCAGTAGGAACGTCCAGGCTCCAGCACAACTTTATTCGCCTCTTAAGCTTTGGAGCTTCACATATGAATTATATATCTCTGCTAGCGTGAAAATTTCCCTCTACAGCCTTAGGAATAGTGCTTGATTGCTGATGCACAGAACCATGTTTAGGCCTCTATTTTATCTCCTTTAGACGGTGATAATGGCCTTTTGGCTGATCTCCCAGCACACACAATTAACAGACTTCAGCTGGTACAAGATATGGCTGCTAGGATCCTATCCAGCTCAGGAAGAGTGAACATATAACTTCAGGTCTGTCTTAAAACACACAAATCAGACATTAGGAGACTACACAACCTAATTCAGGATTGTTCCCAATAGTATTTTCTCCAGGGCTGTGTGAAGGCAATCTTAAAGTAAACATGAGCCTGAAGCAAATTACTAGATCCAAATACTCCCGAACTCTGAAGCTCAGGTGTTAGAAGTCTGGCTCACCTCTAGTTTTAAATGTCTCACACAAGGTGACATTAAGACATCTGTGTTTCCTAGGATTCTGTGTTGCTACAAGAGCCAGTGAGGCCCCTGAAATTAATTTGAGCACCTAGAGCAGGGGTTGGCAATAAGATGGAGGTGGGTTGCCAGGGTTACCCTCCCCCTGGCAGGCTGCCACCACTTTATTTACCTGTGGTCCACGGCCAATGGGAGCTGCAAACACCCGTACCTGCGAAGGCTCAGATAAATGCAGCGACAGCGGCTCACCAAAGGCCAGCCCTGGCAAACCACCCGCTGCTGACCTAGAGACTGTTCTAGTTGATGATTACCTCTTATGGGTTAGTTTTGAGCTCATCTACAGCGTGGTACAGCCCAGAATCATTTAAGTGACGTGCTGTGGAAACTCCCTTCCTGCCCCAAATATATGTCCTCCCGCCCCTGGCATTTCACCTAGCCAAGGACTTGTGTGAGGGCCTACATAGTGCCTACACTGGAGGAATTCTTCCTTGCTGACTAAAGGGCTTTTATAGCTCCTCTACACTAGTGTGGGTACCATAATGAAGAGAAAAATCCCTCCCTCCCTTTATCCATACCCAGGCACCAAAATATGAGTGTCCTGACTTTTTCAGAAGTAGTAAGCGCCTGCAGTTCTCACTGAGGCCCAGGGGAGTTGTGGCTGCCCACAGCACTGATAACAGGGAGGAAAAGCAAGGACAGTTGTACTGGGGCTCCAAGCACCTGGCCTGTCAGAGTAAATGGAGTGAAATGGGAGAGGTTGGGCCCACAAAACATAATGTGTTGGGGTCTCAAATCTCTTTGACTGGGTCTGTTGCCCAGCACCTCTGAAACTCAAACCACCTAGATACCTAACTTCCCCTCCGACACACACACACACTTAAAAATTGCAGTTTGGTAGGAGTTATGTCGTGTTGGCTTCTGCGCCTGGCTCCTAGTATAATGAAATGCTGTCACTGTCTCCAGTTAGTAGCTTCTCTCTGGGGCCTACTAAGCAGATGTGAAAGGGATACAGATTCCCCAGCACTTATTTAAAAAACTAAACCAAACTCGATACACGCTTGTTTTCTTTCTGGCTTTGGTTTGTTAGCCTGGCACTGAAGAATGTATCAGTAAGCCATTGCAAAGCTTTTTATAAAGCACCTCAAGATGCGTCTCGGCATGATTAAAAGTTGTTAGTTTAATTCCAGAGGACCCGTGTTCCAAAGGCTTATTCCAGTTTAATCATTGCTATCAGCTTCTTCTTAAACTAATAGTACAGGTTGCACCTCTAAAATCCAGGATTCTCTGCTTCCGGCAACATCTGTGGTGCAGCGTGACCACAGATGTTCCAGGATCAGAGAGTCTCGATGCGCTGGAGGGGAGTAGAGGCCCGGGAGCCAGTGCATGGCTCAGTTGGGCTGTGGGGGGAGCCAGGAAGCCTGGGGGGACAGCAGAGGGGGCAGAAAGCAGGGGGATTGAAATGACCTCCCAGATCCAGAAAAATCCCTCATCCAGGATCAGTCAGGTCCCAAGGGTGCTGAACCAGGGAGGTCCAACCTGTACTAGTCAATAATGCCTGTCTCCTCATTTGAAAGGTATTAGATATCAAGTCAGCAGTTCAGAGAGTGAAAGTAGGATGTTGTTATCTGAAAAAATGGAAAAAAGCGGGGATTAGGCATCTTTTAAAAATTTGTCCCTTAAAGGAGGATTTAAAAGTCCATTTGGACCCTGATCATGTTCAGTGCTAAGCACTCCTTATTAGGTGCCGGTTGATCTGAACATCCATTGAGGCTGACAGAAGTTGAGGGTGCTCTGTTTACAGCTCACGATATGTACAGTACCCTACATGGATGACCCTTGAGAGATGAAAAAAAGGTTTATTAGAATTATGTGGATAGTAGTGTTCTATATGTAACTACTCTGAATGTATTTCTATTTAACAAGGTAGGGTGGAAAAGCTGACCAATGTTTGTATACCAAAACACAATGGATTTTTTTCCCCCTTCAGTTACATCATAGATTTCCTTTCGGAATTCTCAGGTTTCTTAAGCTCATTTAAAAAAACAAAAACAAAACCAAAAACCCAACCCACTGTAGATACAGACTGGGGCTGTGATTGTACTAACTCTCATAAGCTAAGCAAGGTCTGGCCAAGTACATGGATGTGCAATGATGAAAGAAAATTCTGGGTACTGCAGAAAGTGCTGGAGGATAGTCAATGGATAGCACTCTTCCCTAGACTTTTGATCAGTTGATGTTGCATAAATAACTAGGAGAGCAGTCGTTCTCAAAGTGTGGTCCGTGGCAGTGGCATAGCGAGGGTGTTATGCGCCCGGGGGCAAAGGCAAAATTTGCGCTCCCCAATCATTTGTTACCTCCTTCTCCTGATGCATCAGCACCAGCAGCAGCGCCTTCCCCTCCCGCGCTCCCCACAGACGGGGGTTTAAAGGTAAGCCTCGCACTCAGAACTTGGACTAAGGGAAACAGGTGCCTGCCCCGAGTGGCCGTCCCCCGCGCCTTTCGCTCTGGCTCTCACCCCCCAGCGCTGGGGCAGCCTGGGCAGGCGGAGAGGGGACTGGGGCTGCGCGGCTGCAGCTTGCCCCACATGCCTGAGATTCTGCCTTCCCCCCAGCAGTGGCTGCTGGCGCCTGGCGGAGCAGCATCTTCGCGGACGGCTTTGCCTTTTTCCTTCAGCGCTTTGCAGCTCGTCATTTCCACCAGAGCCTGAGCCGCAGGCCCTTGAAACGTGAGTGGGTGGCGTGTGAGGTGACGGAGAAAACATCTGCCGCTGGGGCCCAGCCTGAGAGGGGGGCTCGGTCCCACTCTCGCCCTGGAACCGAGCCTGTAGCTGCACCCGGAGAAGGACATTTCTCAGCGCCCAGCTGCTAACAACATAACTTTTGGCAGCTAAATTGGTGCCCCCTAGCGTGGTGCCTGGGGGCAACTACCCCCCCCCCACCACTCGCCTTCGCTACCATCTTGCATATGGGCCGTGGGCTTGGGGCTCATCCCCTCCACAGTGGAGCCCCCTTTCCCCTCCCGTGAGGTTGGGGTGTCAGCACTGGCTTCCTATTGTGTGTGGGGGGGGGACCCCAAACCTCCTGGGCCACATCCGGCTCACGGGGGAGGAAGCAGTTCCATGCACTGCTGCTCCCTCTCCTCCTGGCTGGGAAATGGCAGAACAGGGAAACTGCTCTCCTGGAGATTTCTCCACTATTCCCATTGGCTTGAATAGCAGCCAGTGGGGGCAGTGGGGCGGGGTGTGTGTGTGTACAGAACCAGGTAAGCACCCTGATCTCACTCATGCCCAGACCCTGCACACCCACCCCCTCACACACAGTCCCTCCCACCAAGACCCCCACACCGTCACCCTGCTTATGCACCCCCTCTCCTGCCCAGACCTCCTGCCCAGACCCTTCACCCCCACCCCGCTCCTTCAACCTACCTCCTGCTCAGATCCCCCACTCTCAGCATGCTCATGAACCCAGAGTGGTTAACAGCTACCGTGGGCCCCAGGGCAAAGTGAGGGATGGCTCTGCGCTTCCAGAAGGGGCGGGGCCAAGGGTGGAAGGGGCCAGGTTGACAACAGTCACCACTTGGTGCTGGTGCTCCCGTAGCAGTGTAAAGGAGCTCTGGGCCCCTTAAATAGCCAGGCTCTTGGGCAATTACCCCTTTTGCCTCCTCTTGTCCACCTGCACCCTACCTCCTGCTCAGACCCCACACCATCACTTCCTCCTGCACCCATTTTGTCAAAAATGACCAAGCATTGTTAGTGCAAAATACGTGTCATGTTCCCTCAAGAAATGGATTTCAGTGGTAGGTGAGCAATCCCTATATATACAACCTGTAAAGCATTTTAGGATCTTTCTGGAGAAGGTGCATAAAATTTCAAGATTATTTATCTTTCCCATATCAGCAATATCCTTAAATGAGGGATAAAATCATTCTTAATTGCTGGAAGCTGGGGTTGATGTCAGAAATATCATTGCTTATTCAAAATTATAGTATTTGGGAAAAAAATCGAGATATTTTAAGAAATATTACATTTTGAAACATTCACTTTTCAAAAACATACACAAACTTGAATATGTAATACCAAAATCATATAATCAAACTAAATGGCTTAATCATAGATAATGTGTGATAGCAATTCAAAGCTTTTAATGCAAATGCATTACAAATGGTTATACACTTAGCAATTCTCTGTTGGGTCTAAGAATGTAAATTTGTGTTTATAAACTGCCACGACAGGTAAAAGAACAAAAAAATTTCCCTTGACTGGTTAACAGAGAAACAGTATTGAAGCAGAGATGACAAAGGACTCATGATGGTGGTTAGAATAGGTAGGATACAATACAATGTCAAAATATAACTGATAATGGCACAAGAAGCAGGACTAGTAGGACTAAATGGAGAAGGGAAGATATCTGGAGAAGACCGAAGGAGAAGAATCTGCTAGGATAAGACGCTTACACTGTAGAATTAACTGTACAAATGTTTGTGCAGCCACATGTTGTCACCTTCACAGCAGAGGTAGACCCAAAGACTTGTTATGAGCAAATCTGCATCTGGACTCACACTCCCACCTTTGCTGTTCCTTGCTATCTTGGGAATGGGCCTGTTAAGATCCCAAATCTGAGCTGGCCACTGGAGAGCCATTACTAGCGTGGAAAGTAGATGACAGGTTTTGAATATCATTTCAGCAGTATGAGGGGAACCCAAGAATGTGCCATAGAAAAAGTAATTAAAGACTATCATAATATATATGGACAATAGGGGAAAACCTTTGTTGCAGAGAAAACCTTTCTTTTAGTATTTCCTAAAATATTTCTGGAAGGAAACATTTCTGCCTAGGGAGGTTGTGAAATCTCTGGAGATATTTAAGAGCAGGTTAGATAGACGTCTATCAGGGATGGTCTAGACAGTACTGGGTCCTGCTGTGAGGGCAGGGGACTGGACTCAATGACCTCTCAAGGTCCCTTCCCGTTCTAGTGTTTTATGATTCTAATTTTAGAGTGTTTGTTTTTTCCAAACATGGTGTTCCTTTCATATAATTTTTTTGGTGTGTAATACTATGTATATTTGGGGACTTGTTGTAATCCAGCTGTTATAAAATGCTAGGTCTATAATATTGCTACTCTTTTTGAATGGAGTGTATAGCCAACATTTGGGGTCTTGTGGCTTGGTCCCATTAAAGGAGAAATTGATAAAAGAGTTGGTATTTCCTTGATGCAGTCATGTTTATCGACAAAGAATGTACATAAAATCCTGTTTACTTCAACACAGGAGGAATCATCTAGGAGAGAATGTCTTTGCTCACTGCTCCAGATCCCTGTTAGCCAGCTCTCAGCCCCAACAGCTCTCATTCGACTTTTCTCAAGGCCACAGACCTAGTACTTGTCCAGGCTGTGTCTGATGCTAAGAAAGGAGGCAGCAAGGAAGCTTCTCGGTCCTTTCTCTGTCTCTTTCACAGACACGCAAACCATCATAAAACAAGAGCCAGCAGAACCCCTTCTGCCCCCATGTGCCTTTTATTTTGGCTGGAGGCTGCTCTTGTTTCAGCCATCAGGTTCCATAAAGGAACGTAATGGTTTTTTACAACTATGTTAAATGAAAGCCAGTACAGGTTGAACATCTGTGGTATGGGACTCTCCAGAAGGACCATCAATGTGGCTGGACTAGAGACTCCCAGCACAGAGGTTGCTGATGGCTGGGAGCAGAGCCACAGGGCACCAGAGGCCACAGCCAGCCAGGCTGGGAAGCCGGCAGGGCCACTTGAGTCCATGGGGCAAAAGGGCCACAGCTGGCAGAGCCAGAAAGAGGAGGGGATCAGAGCCCACAGCTGGCAGGACTGCAGGGCCACCGCTGGAGCTCACAGTGTCTTCAGGGCTGCTGGGGCTGCCGGAACTTGCGGGGCCACAGACCCCACAGGGCTGCCGCAGCCAGGGGACCAAGGACCAGGTAGCTGGGGAGAGAAACCCAGTGCAGAGTCTGGTGCTCCCCCTCCCCAGACCATCCATGGTCTGGAAAACTCCCTTTTCCGAGACTGGTCAGGTCCTGAGGGAGCTGAAACAGGGAGGTCCAACCTGTACACCGCTCAGTTTCAAAGAGGTTTAATCAATTCAGAACAATGTAAGCATTATGAACCCAATTCTTCCTTCCAAAGATGTTACCAGTGTAATCACTTGTAATCCCACAGAGTTGCTTAATAATTTACAGCAGTGTAAATGCAAGAACAATCCGATCAAATTTGTGTACCCACAGAAAGAGCCTCAAAAGCCAACAGCATGAATTGACCATGTGATGAACCTGGCGTGCCTTTCCAGAAGGGACTCGGCAAGAAGCTGAATGAAGAGGGAACACAGTGATTCAGACTCAGCCACACAGTGGGCAAAGTTGTGGAAAGAGGAAAGCAATTAAAAGCGATAAAGAAGCGAATTAGCAGGCAACATGGGAGAAAAAGGAAGAGGAAGCCAGAGAAGCCCTTTGGTATAGATATGTTCATCATATTGAGAACAAGGGTATGGGTGTGTATATGTGTATGCAAATGAATTTTTTTTTTAGTGAGTAGTACATTTACCAAAAAATGCAGTTTTGGTCAACCTAAAGTATCTCTAATCTGTGGGCTAAAATTGTTAATTGTGCCCCCTTTATAATTTTTAGACCAGTGTTTAGGGCATCCACCTTGATGTGGGAGACCATAAATCAATTCCTTCCTCCCCCCGGTAGGTAGAAAGTTTCATACTGGCTTGTCTGATGTCTATAGGCCTTCTTTTCTTGGGGAGCAGATGACATCTCTTTTGGTAAACTAATATTTCATACCAGATAATTCTTCTCCCCTAACTAGAAGGGTTTACAGTCTTAGAAAATATTTGTAGTTATAAAACGAACAGCTATTGCCTGATAACATAGGATACAGGTATTATTAGTGAGATTAATGCATGCAGCAATACATATAATCTAACTACTAAACACAGTCTTATAACTTAACATCTGCTCTAGCAATGTTAACACACAAGTGAGTCAGACTGGTTTCCAGCTATGGCTTTGTCAGTGTTGAGTGACATATAGGGGCCTTTACATGAGCTGGTGTAACCCACACACCTAAGCTATGTCTACACTGCCCCTCTCTTGCGCAAAAACATATGCAAATGAGGTGAAAAAAGAGGGGGTTTTTATGCAAAAAGGAACTGTATAGATGGCTCCTTTTTGCGCAGAAGCCTCTTGCTCAAAAACGGAAGCTTGTTAATTATGCAAATAAGGCGCGGTGATATTCCACACTTCGCCTCATTTGCATATGTTTTTGCAGAAAAGGCTATAGGGTAGACATAGCCCTTGTGTGGTTCACTGTCCCATGCAGTGGCACCTAGACCACCGCAACAGATAAGAACAAGAGACCTCTACAGCATGGGCTGAGAGTTAGCTGGCTTTTAGCTCAAAGGGTGGAGGCTTCTACACTACTCATCGGAGGTCCCAGGTTCAAATGCGCCTGGTGGCGGTTACACTGGCACCTGGTCTGCCAGCATCTTTTCTTTATTATCCTCATCCTTTTTGTCTTTGTCAGGCTTTTCTCGTCTTTCTTCTCCAGCACAGCTAGCTAGAAAACTTCTTATAATTCTTTGGTCAGATTTCGTTAGTTTGTTGTATTTTGAACCATTCCACAGAGACTGTTTGATTTCAACAAAGATCCGATGGCTCTCAGGCAGGTTTGCATCAGGAACCTGCTTGGTTCCTGACAAATAGCTCATATGGCCCGTTGACAATCATTTTGTCAAGCTACCTGTGGATCAGTGATCCTGGGGCATGTAGTGTCCACATCCCTGAGGCGGCTGGCCCAGATGACTAACTGAGAGCTGGGGCTTCATTTCCTTCATGGAAAATATTTGATTTGATTTCATTGCAATTTGAAATGAAAACTTGGAAATATTAAAATCCTCTGCAAAATGGAATTACCTCCCGGCTTTACTTCATGCTGCTTGTGTGGAGGAATAAGAGCCTCCAGGAGAGACTATGCTCTGCATTATAGTGCTCAGAGACACAGTGCCCAGGGAGAGCCAGGCTACTTTAAACACAGGCCTCATAAACTGGACCAACTCTAATCTAGAGAATACATTTTAAACAGCCCCTCTCCAAAAGCCCTGAAAAGGCTAATGTAATTCTGGGGTGTATTAACAAGAGTGATGTATGTAAGACATGGGAGATAATTGTCCTGCTCTACCTCAGCAGTTCAGTTCTGTATGCCATACGTTAGTGAAGAGATGAATAAACTGGACAGTCCACAGGGGAGCAGCAATGATAAAAGTTTAGAAAACCCAATCTATGAAGTAAGATTAAAAATCCTGGGTATGTTAAGCCTTGAGAACAGAGGACTAAGGAACACTTAAGGCTTATCTTCACTGCATGGTGGATTGACGTTGCAGTGATCAATCTGCCGGCAGTTGATTTATCTGCTTAGATACGATAAATCGACCTCTGGGTGCTCTCCTGTTGACTCTGGTACTCTAGCATAAGAACATAAGGAACATAAGAATGGCCATATTGGGTCAGACCAAAGGTCCATCTAGCCCAGTACCCTGTCTGCTGACAGTGGCCAATACCAGTTGCTCCAGAGGAAGGGAACACAACAGGTAATCCTCACATGATCCCTCTCCCGTCACCCATTTCCACACAAACAGAGGCTAGGGACACCATTCCTACCCATCCTGGCTAATAGATTCATGGAGGTTTGGTCCATCAATGGCTATCTAGCTCTTTTTTTGAACCCTGTTAAAGACCTAGCCTTCACCACATCCTCTGGCAAAGAGTTCCAGAGGTTGACTGTGCGGCGGGTGAAGAAAAACTTCCTTCTGTTTGTTTTAAACCTGCTGCCTATTAATTTCATTTGGTGACCCCTAGTTCTTATATTATGACTGAGAAGAGTAGCTGGGAGTTGGTGGAAGAGCAGCCCCCACCAACCTTACCACATGGAAGACACCAAGGTCAGTACGTCGACTTCAGCTATGCTATTTGCTTAGCTGAAGTTGCGTAGCTTACATCGACGAGAGGTGCGGGTGGAGAATAGGCCTTGGGAACTGTCTTCAAACATGTTAAGGGCTGTTTATAAAGAGCATGGTAATCATTTGTTCTTCACATCCACTTAGGGAAGGACAAGAAGTAATGGGCTTAATCAGCAGCAAGGGCAAATTAGGTTAGATGTTAGGAAAAGCTTTCGAACTCTAAGGGCAGTTAAGCCCTGGAATAGGCTTCCATGGGTGGCAGTAGAATTCCATCCCTGTTGGTTTTAAAGAACAATTTGAACAAAAACTTGTCAGGAATAGTCAGTTTATTGGGTCCTATCTCAGCATGGTGGGGACTGGACTTGGTGACTTCAAGGTTGCTTCCAGCCCTACATTTCTATGATTAAAACCCTAAATCCAAAACTTATGTGACAAATTCACCCTGAGCATTCTATCTAGTTCTGTTCTACTGGGCGTCAGCATAGGCAGCAGCATGAACACTTAAGGCAATGGTTTTTTTCTTAGTGCACTTGTAGTTTCAAATGTGATGGATGGGAGATACCTCATATTGAGCGTGATCCTATGTTATATCACAGAGAGGAGGAAACATTACTCCTCACGTTTCATAGCTGCTAGGTCACCCATTGGGATTTTCTGTGTGGTGCACCCTGCTTGACAGCAAAGGGAGTTTGACTGCAGGTAACCATCATGGTTATCACTATACAGAAGCAACTTTGCTCCCTGAGCATCTATGTAAAACCCTGCTGTGACCTGACCCAGCGAACCCAATAACAATACAATATTGGTCGCACTTGTAAGGACACATCCAATCAGATAAGAAATGAGTAACAGCTGCAGTTTGACCAAACACCAAGTAACATTTTCTAGACCTGTTCATACCTTTACAAATTTACTTTTTTAGACGTTTCTGCTGCCTACTGTAATTGTTGTGGGTAGTGTTACCAGAATCACACTTGCAAGCATATTTAGATCGCAAGTTCCTTGGAGAAGAGTCAGTTCTTTGCTATGTGTTTGTACAGCACAATGGGAGCCCTGATCTTGTTGTTGCGACGGTCAGAGCTACTGCCATGTAAATATTAAATAATGATAATGAACATGATTTGTGAGACAGATCCAACTTATCAGGCTCATTTGAATACTAAAAATTCCTTCTTTCCATGTTATGACATTTTCTTTACGATTGCATACATTTGTCAAATTTTTTAACTTGGAAGAAAACTAGGTCTGCTGTTGAGTTCAACCAGGGCCCTTAGAATTTCTGCAGAAAGCGAGATATTTTGGAGGCACTTTTTAAAGACTTTATGCACTAGATCTATTGCCTGGCTCCGTTCACTCATATGCTTCTCCAAGCCAAAGAAATTCTTATCTTTCTATTTCATTTCAATACCTTTTCCATAAAAAGGGAAAGTAAAATGCAATGCCCTTCTCAACCACCTCACCCTTGCCAAAAAAGACCTCTCCTCCCCAAAAGTGAATGCAAGGTAGAAGGTCAAGCACTAAAAAGTGACATTTCAAAATTAAGATTGCCCCATAATATTACACAATCAGATTATCTCCAAGTAATATTTTTTTCTGTTTTTTAAATCTAACCCTTAAAATACTATCGTTTGTTATGAATGTATTTCTATAACATAAGAGAGGAGGTGTGATATAGACAAGTTAGCATGGTAGAAGCTACTTTAGCTTTTACAATTTCATCACTTTTGTGCTCACTGTTACAAAATGAACATTATATTCATGCTTGCATTGTACATTGTATTTTAATTAATATATTCCAGGATGTTATGTGGCTTCTGCCAAGGATGAAATAAGCTACTTGACAGCAAGGAGCTGAAGTGAGATGTTTTTAATTGTTCACGTAGCTCCACTGGGGAGATGTTACATTTGTAACTCAGCCTCCAACACAGTGATTGCAACTTGTGCTTATTCACACACTTCAGTGGAATTTTGTCCAATTGTGCAAAAAGAATTTACACTGCAGCACTGAGTTGACGTTAGTCAAAACTGGGTCAGCAAACAAGAGAGCCATAATGAAAGCTAAGCCCTGTAGCATTCATGTGCTCTGTGCACGTAGGTGCTGGCAGTTTTGTGATGACATGATGACGTATGGCGTTTTGCAATTAAATCCACTTGCTTTTGGCAGTCACATAATCTACTTTCATGAGACTGTCATATCTTGAGGGGATCTGTGATCAAATTGAGTTTCCCCTACCTGATCTGCCCTCAGTCTTTAGCTTATTTCTTCTGTGGATCTTACAGGTTGCTCTGCGTATGTTTGGAAGATTTTCTCTATCTCCCTTTGCTCCCTCCTCCTCCAAAATGGAAGACATAGGATAAAACAACCAAGGCTAATTAGGGTTGTAAATCTGAGATGTTGAATTGGGTGAGGGGGTGAAGGGAAGGAGATTTCTGTTTTAGAACATCTTCATAACTGAGCAATGATAAATAATATATGTTGATGGTTAATTACTTTCTTCTCAAATAGTACAGCTTTGTCCTTGCATCTAGTAGCTCTTGTCAGAGGGTCTCAAAACACTTTATGACTATATATTCCTATTTTTAAAAAACTGGGAAGTGATTCTGGGTGACTCTGTATTTGAGGTGCTCACCTTGAGATGCCTTTAAGGGGCCTCATTTTCTGTAGGTCTCTCAGGTTGAACATCCCAAAATTACTATAGTCATTTTTGAAACTTTAGTCCTCTGCTAAATTAAATCTAGAAAGTTCCTGACAGGTATGTAGTTAGTACTCCCATTTTATAAATGGGTAAACTATGGCACAGGCATGTTATGGGTATTACCCAAGGTAACATAGTCTCAGTAACAGAGCCAAATGTATAAATAAGAAGTCCTGATGCCAAGTCTCCAATCTGGACCTTTTCCCAATATTAATTTAAGATGGATTGCGGGGGGGAAGGGGAGGGAGGGGAGAAATACTGTGCATAATCCTGCAAGGAGTTTAATGCCCTTCCAAACAGTGTAGATTGCATCATTTCCCATTGAATTCCCAGGAGGTGCTCAGAAACATTATTGGGAGTTATCAGATACCTTTTCCAATAATGGTCTCCTAATTGTGTTAATCCAAATGTATATCACTTAGATCTTGGGGAAGCACTTCTCTACTATGGTTTGTTTCTTTCAGTTGCTGCTGCTATTCCCAGAAAAATCTGTTCTCCCTGTCTGAATCTGTTTTGCTTTACTATATGATTCATAATGCATGTAGTTATATTGCAGCACAACCCATAATGTGCCAGACACTATCTGTGGTTTCTGCTCTAAGAAGCTCACAATCTTTGACTGAGGTTGACACAAAAAGATTCTATTGGTATAACCATTTTGGTTAAGAGTGTGGATTTAAAAAAAATATATATGGGAATGCCAGTAAAAGTCTTAGGGGACGTCTACACAGCACCCTTAGCTCGAAATAAGCTACACAATTTGAACTACACAAATTTCATAGCTTATTTTGAGATAGCCTATTTAGAAATTTGGTGCTGTGTACACAGCGACAAATTTCAAAAAATACCACTATTCCGACAAGTCCCTTAATCTTCATGGAATGAGGTTTACTGGAATGTCAGAATAGCACGGGATACTGGAAGTATCCCGAAATAGCGCCTTAGTGTGGACACTGTTATACTGGTATTAAGGTGGCTTATATCAGTATATTTATTCTTCTTTCCACACACGGATAACTGTAAAACTATATGGCTACGTCTAGACTGGCATGATTTTCTGCAAATGCTTTTAACGGAAAAGTTTTTCCGTTAAAAGTATTTGCGGAAAAGAGCATCTAGATTGGCGCGGAGTTCGCGTTATAATGATGTGCTTTTGCGGAAAAGCGCGTCTACATTGGTGGCGCGCTTTTCTGCAAAAGCAGAAGCCCGGAACCATTTTGCGGAGGGCACAAGAGCACCAGCCCTTTCCGGAGCATCGAGCAGCCCATTTCATGAACAGAAAGGGGTACTGCTCCATTGTTATGCAGGCCGTCGTGGACCACCAGGGCCGCTTCCTGGACGTCTACACGGGCTGGTCCAGCAGGGCACACGACGCCCGCATCCTCCGCAACTCCGGACTGTTTCGCAGGCTGGAGGCGGGCACCTACTTCCCCCGGCGGGAGTTGACTGTTGGGGATGTGCCTACGCCCATCTGCGTCGTTGGGGACGCGGCCTACCCCCTGCAGCCCTGGCTAATGCGGCCCTACACGGGGCGGCCGGACCAGAACCAGGCCCGGTTCAATGACCGCCTCAACCGGGCCTGCAATCAAGTGGAGCTCACCTTTGGCCGATTAAAAGCCCGCTTCCGGTGTTTGCTCACCCGTCTCGAGATGGGTGAGCGGAATGCAACGGAGATAGTGGCCACGTGCTGCGTGCTCCACAATATTGTGGAGCGGAGCGGGGAGGCCTTCCTTCCCGCATGGATGGCAGTGGAGGGCCAGGCCTACGAACAGCCCCACACAGCTGCCAGCGACCAGGCGCACCAGGATGGGGTGCGCATCCGGGAGACCCTCACGGACATGTTCTCACAGGCCCCGGAGTAGGGTCGCCTCGGTTTCCCTGGACAACTCCCTCCCCTCCCCTTACCTCCCAGTACACAACAACACACTGTTTGGGGGAGAGGGGGATGTTGTGCAGAATGTTCATTATTGTTATGTGAAATATGTTTGAGCAGTCTAGTTCAGAGCACAGTACTCTTGGTTCTGTTAAGGGTTTGGTCAGGTCAAGCGGAAGGCTTGTACCTACCAATTAGGATTAGGTTTAGATTTAGGTTTAGTTAGATTAGCTATTGTCGTCGGTTCAAAGCATTTCGGCCGTCGTCGAGTTTGTTCATCGGGCGCGTCGGCCGTAGCTAGGGTTTTCTTTGAGTTCAGGGTTAGGTGTAGGGATATTCTAGGCCACCATCGTCTGTTCGAGCTGTCCCGAAGAACAGGAAAAGGAGTCGAGGTTCGTGCGGAAGGCTCGAGTCAGCGCACCCGATTCCAGTCATCTTCGAGGGATCTCCTGGCAGTTCCTCTCCTGAGGCCCGGAAGGACCAAAGGATGGAGGTCGCCAGCCACAGCTTCGTCCATCGAGGAATCTCCTGGCAATTCCTCTCCTGAGGCCCGGAAGGACCAAAGGATGGAGGTCGCCAGCCACAGCTTCGTCCATCGAGGGATCTCCTGGCAGTTCCTCTCCTGAGGCCCGGAAGGACCAAAGGATCGAGGTCGCCAGTGTCACCGCAATCGCCCTCCGTGCCTAGACTGTGTTTAATGTCTTTTGTGTTGTGTTTACTCTTTTGTAATCTATCCCTTGCTTGATTGGGATTTTCTGCATGTCAAATATAGTTCTGTGGTTAAATTTTATCTTCAGAGTTGGTATTCATTTATGCATCACAAACTCATAACCCTTCAAAATTATTTCCCTTTTTTTTTAGAAAACCTGTGATAGATATGGAATTTGGAGTCCGCATTTGTCATCTTCATGATTTTATTAGGTTGATCGGCATTCTAAATTAATTATTCACATTACCTCGTGTAACAGGGAGGAGACCTTGAACTGGGAGGGGAAGGGGAGCTACTCCTGGGAGGGGTGGCCCATGCGACCGCTCCTGCGGGGGCGGACCTGGACATGGGGGGCAGGCTGAACGGGGAGGTGGGCAGCAGGAGCAGGAGCAGGAGGGGCCATTGCAGGAGGGGGCGGGGGCAGGTGCACCACGATGGGGTGCGCATCCAGGAGGCCCTCACTGTCATGTTCTCACAGGCCCCGGAGTAGAGTCGCCTCGGTCTCCCTGGACAACTCCCTCTCCTCCCCTTCCCCCTCCCCTCCCCTCCCCTTACCTACCAACACACAACAACACAGTTTGGTTTCACCAAAAAAACTTGTCGGAGGAGACCTTGAACTGGGAGGGAGAGGAGACCTTGAACTGGGAGGGAGAGGAGACCTTGACATGGGGGGCAGACCGCATTGGGGCAGGCTGAATGGGGAGGTGGGCAGGAGGGGCAGGAGCAGGGGCAGGAGCAGGAGGGGCAGGAGCAGGAACAGGAGGGGCCATTGGAGGAGGGGCAGGAGGGGCAGGAGGGGCGGGGGCACTTCTAGGGGAGGGATGCCGGGGGCATGGGCCGTGGCCATGCCATAATGTATGGGCAATGTGTGCGGAGAGGCTGGCAACGGAGTTCGCCATCAGTGCACAGTGTCCCTGGAAGGTGGCCCAGGCCTCCTGGCGCCACTGCAGGTCCGCCTCTGTGCGCCTCTGGATGGCAGCCTCTACCCGCTCGATGGCCTGCACGTGGCGCCGCAGGAGCTGGTCCCGGTGTCGGATGCGCTGCCTCGGTGGTTGGACGGCTGGGGGTGCTGCTGCTGCTGGACCGGAGGGTCCCCCACTCCTGGTTGGTCCCGCTGCAGGGAACAGAAGAAAGGATGGGTCAGTCAGGCAGCCCGGCCACTGTCCCCACACCTCATGCCTTCCACCCCATCCCTGAGCCCAGGTGACACCACAGGGGTGGTGTGGCTTGGGCCCTCTTGGTTCCCCCCTGCCCCCTCCCGTGTTGTATGTTTGCATAGAGGACCGCCCCTGGAGTAGGGTCCTCCTCCATGTATGGGAACCCCCGGTCTGTGTCCTGGCCCCGTGGAGGGTGGGAGGGCGCATGTGTTGCGTTAACCTGTGGAACTCCCTGCTGGTGGAGGCTGTGAGGCTTTGGGCTAATCAATGGTATTTGACAGGGAAAGCGAGATGAATCCCCACACAGTGCCTGGGAGCACGTCTGGCAGACGTGGTCTGGGCTCTCAGATCCCCATCACGTGGGATATTTCCTGGACGGAACCAGGAGAGTGACTGGGGAGTGTCCCATCCTTGCAGCAAAACTCAGGCGGCCCTGGGGCGGCCCGAGCGCTTCCCCCCCTTCTCCCTCCCATTATCCCTCACACACGGTAGCCCGGGACGTGTGTGGCTGCAGTGGGGACTTCCCTCGGGGAGCCAGCCAAGGCACCGGGAGCAGGCGAGGGGCTCAGGGGGGGCCACGCTCACAGGGCTGTGATGCTGCGGTTTTCCCAGGAGCAGCTGGCTGTGCCTCACAGCCAGGCATGGGGACAGTGTGCCGTTTGCCTGCTACACCCTTGCGGGGGTGCGGGCTCTGGCCTGAGTCCCTGGGGCCCTGGCTGGTTCCAGCCGGCATCCACCCTTCCCGGTCCTGCCAGATGTGTGTGAGCAGCACGGTCCCAGGCGTGCCCTGGAGCTGCCTGCCGCGCCACGTGCCGGTCACCAGGCTGCACGTGGTTGCACATGCTGCTTGCTGCCTAATGCTACACAGCGTGCAGCTCACGTGGCCCGAGTGACATGCTCTCCCCTCCCCTCTGGGTGCCTGGCTCCCCTCCCGCCCGCCCTTGTGAGTGCAAAGTGCAACACTTACCAGTGGATCCTTCCCCGGCCTCTGAGGACGCACGGGAGACGTCGGGGCTGCCGGAGGGGGCCTGCTGGGTGACACTGCTGGCCCCGTCCTCCGACGCACTGCTGCTGCTGTCTCCCTCCCCCGTCGTGGTGGTCCTGGTGATCGGGGGGCGCATGCAGGTGTCCACCGTGACGTCCGGGGCTTCTGGAGCTGGCTGTCTCAGGATGCGGTGGAGCCGGTTGTAGTGGGGGCAGGTGTCTGGTCCTGCCCCCTGGCCCTCGCTGGCCCGCACATAGCCCAGGCGCAGCTCCTTCACCTTAGCCCGGACTTATTCGAGGGTCCGGGCTGGATGTCCCTGCTGGGCTAGTGCCTGGGCCATGCGGCCGAAGATGTCGGCGTTGCGGCGCCGGGACCGGGTCTCGTGGAGGCCCTCCTCCTCCTCCCACAGGTCCAGGAGGGTCTCCAGCTCCCCCGACGACCAGGAGGGGGCTCTCCTTTTGCGGCCCTTGGGGGCCTCCTGCGCTGGGGGTGCAAGTGGCTCATCGGCCGGAGCTGCCATGCTGCGTGTGATGTGGCTGCTGGGCACGGCAGGGGCAAGGTGGCAGACCTCAGGCCCAGAGGTCTGAGGCACGCTCCTGCCACGTGTGCTCAGCAGCCTGCGTGTGCTTTAAGAGCTCGAGTTACCAGGAAGTCCGGGGCTCCTACGGGGTCTCCTGGCGTCCAAACCGCTTTTTTCCGTTTAGCCTGCTTTTGTGCAAAAGTCTTAGCTAGCTGTTTACACTGGCCCTTTTTGCGCAACAGTTTTTCGCAAAAAGGACTTTTGCCCGAACGGGAGCGTCAAAGCTTTTCCGTAAGAAGCACTGATTTTGTACATGAGAACGTCAGTGCTTTTGCGGAAAATCAAGCGGCCAGTGTAGACAGCTGGCAAGTTTTTGCAGAAAGCGGCTGATTTTCCGGAAAAACTGGCCAGTCTAGACGTAGCCCCGCAGTAAAACTGCATCCACACCAGAGAGCTATACTGCTTACTTAAAACAGTACAAGTTCTATGAGTAAGAAATCTTTCCTGAACTCCCACTTCTGGCCTTCAAAGAATGCCCCCTTCAGCCTTTCCATACTCATCAGAAGCAAGCTCCCTACAGACAGCAAGACCCTGCCAGAACAACAGATGCAAACCATGCAGATTTATATCTATTGCTACAAAGACCAATACCACATGCAACACATCTTTCAACATCCACGGGTCCTACACATATCTATCACAGCATGTGCTGTACATCATCCATTGCACTAAATGCCTCAATAACAACTATGGAGGTGAAGCCAGATAATTGCTCTGCTTGCAAGTGAACTCACACAGAAAAATGATAAAACACAAAAATCCTATCACCTGTGGGTGAAAACTTTTCACAATGTGATTGCTCTATATCAGTCCTCATCCTCAAAGGAAACCAACCCAGCACTTTCAAAACACAAGCCTGGAATCTCAAACTCATAACTCAACTGACATTAAAAATCATGGACTGAACACTGGATTTATAGCTTATTACAGTCTGAAACCCTATAACCCCTCCCCCCTTTGTTTTGTCCTATGACTGCAGTATAGTTAATGGGTCACACCTTGAATGGTCCCATAGCATATGTGCTAACTGCCTTGTGATGGGTTAATAATTGTAATAATTGTGATTGTAATAAACTATAAATCCAGTGTTCAGTCCATGATTTTTAATGTCTAATTGCGTCTAGTTTTTAATGTCTAGTGATATCCCCTTGGGATATCACCTGGAACTAGGATACGACTAAGCCCCCTGACTCATTAGCGTGGGCTCCCTTCTACATTGTACTGATATGTCAAGCTGACAAACCCTCCAGATTTCAGCCTGCACATTTACCAGAATACATACAGTTAGGGACATACTCAGCTGTAGTATATGCAGGCAGAAACTTAAACCAGCCCCATGCTTGGGAAGGCTTCAGCTGGATCACCTCCCTGTTCCTAAGGCACACATCCCCTCTGAGTTTTAAACTGAAAATTATACCATCTTACACTGCATAGGGAACTGTACAGTGTAAGTTCATAAAGTTCATCCCTTCCCTCAATGTGGAGAGGAATATGCAAGTGTTCTCCCCCTGAGTTATGTTCTCACACACTGGTGTTAGATAAAGCTAAACAAATGTATTAACTACAAAATATAGATTTTAAGTGATTATAAGATATAGCAAATGGAACAAAGCAGATTACCTAGCAAATACACAAACAATGCAAACAAAGCTTAATATACTAAATAGGTTGGATATGAATATTAGATCCTCATCCTAAGTGATGATACCAAGCAGATTGTAGAGTCTTAAGGGGCAAGCTGCACTTACTTCCCAGATGTTCCATTCACAGGTTAAAAATTCCTTTAGCCTAGGTTCAGCACTTCCCCCAGATGAGTGTTTGTTCCTCATGTGTTTCTAGGAATCTTCCTGGGTGGGGAGTCAGTGAAGAACCCAGATGATGTTACTCCCCTGTCATATTTAGCTTTTTCAAAACTTGGTTCCCACTCCAATCAATAGAAAAATACTGATATCCCAAGGTGGAGTCCAGCACCAGGTGACCTGTAGTCTCACAGCTGCCATAACTTGGAAGTTGTCTGTAATATCCTATGGAAGGCTGTCTAGGTGGGAGATAAGCTTCTGCTAAGCCTTATTGTTCTCTCTAATAGCCCTTCCTCACCCAGCTAGTCACAATGAAAACATCTTGTCTAATGGGCATTTCCCAGATATAAAAACATTTGAAAGACAGATACATAGTCAATATTCCTAACTTTGGCTACAAAAGTGATACATACATGCAAGTAGAAAAATTATATTCAGAAAATCATAACCTTTCCAATGACACATGACTTAGCTTGCATAAAATATACCATAACTATGTCACAGTCATATTACAATAATATCACTATGAAGAATATGAGGTGTAGTGTCATATACCTATACAAAAAAAAATCCACCTTCTATTTAACTGCAACCGTCAGAGTACCTTTCCTAGACCTGAAAAAGACTTTGTGTACCTTGAAAGATGGTGTTTTTTCAACAACAGAAGTTGGAAGATATTACCTTGTCTCTCTAATATGGGCTACAACAACAGTGCATACAAGTTTAGAGTTTAGTATTTAGTGTAGTGATGGCTGGTATTTGTAGTTGGCAAAACAAGTCTGCTTCAAAGTGGGGAAAAAAAATCTTTGCCAGAATTGTCTTTCTTCCCATTTTCCAACCAGCTCTAGTATATCAGTCTTGACGCTGGCAGACTTCAAGCCACATTATTAGTGAAAGGGTTCATAAGAAAGGGACAATGGTCTGTCTTCTCTGCACCCATTCAGTAGGTGCAGCAGGGGAAGGGGCCATGAAGAAGCTGATGGATTTTTCCTGATCTAGAGGCAGATTCTATGTCCAGCCTGATTCCAGAGTTGGTTAAAGGAGCATCTGTCAAGGGCCATTTTGGGGGGGATGGGTGAAATATGGTAGCCTCTGGTCATACTTCCTATGTTGTGAACCTCTCAGGATGGTGCAGGAGCCTGCTGAAGATCTAGTGTCTTTGTGGAATCTAGCCATTACCTGGATGTTTTAGTTATCCACCAGATTAATTAGTATTTAGGCTTAAGAAAATAGAGATGAGACTAAATTTTGTCCTGCAATATGCACATGACTCTTCTACTTGAGTCAATGACAGACAGCATGTGCATCTAAGAGCCAAATTTTGTCCATTGCAGATTTGGATTAAATATGGGTATTGTATAATGTGATCATTCTCTTGTGCTGCTGGTAATGTCTGTCTCTCATTAGCCTTTTCTGCTGGATGGATTATGGTTGGGTTAGAGAACATTTCATTGTATTTGTATTATGAGCTTTATGAAAACCTAAATCAGAGTTGGACCCTATTGGGATAGGATCTGTACAAACACATATAAAAACATAGCCCCCTGCCCTTAAGATGTAATGTCTAAATATAAACTAATTTCTGTATTGATCATCAACATATACTATCCAACATCTTTTCTTATTCATTCATGCTCATTAAAAAAAAAAAGACTTTTTGGGGAGTTGTTTCTTTCCCTTCCAATATATGCAAAAATTTATAGAAATAAATAAAAAATATTTATAATGGTTTGAGTGAGATACCAATAAAGATCCCTACTCTTAAGCAATCAGAGTGCTATGACGCAAAATCTAGCTCTGGAAAAACCTCTCATAAAAATGTCTGCTTTAGTCTCAAACACAGGTTGAACAGCCTAATAAAAGTAAAGCAGAAACTGTGGTGACTTGCCATGTATTAAAGCCCCTATTCCACAAAGTACTTAAACCATGTACTTAACTTTAATGGCTTGACTAATCCTATTGACTTCAGTGGAATATTCATATGCTTAAAATACAGATACTTGGGCATCTTGTTGAACTGGGGGCATCTCTTTAATAAAGCCTAAAGATCTCAGTGAATTATCTATATGGAAAGAATGGCATGAGTCTGCTTCTCATTGAAACCAGCTGGAGTTTTGACTTTGGCTTTGACAGCAGCAGGCCAATTTTTTGTTAAGAAATAATTGGGTATTATGGGCCAAGCTCTGATCTCAGTTACACCAATGTAACTCTATTGAATTACACAGCGCCACTTGGGATTTGCACAATTATATTTGACGTTAGAGTTTGAGCCAAGATGTTTTTAGAAGAATACAGTGGGCTTTTCTCTATCCTTGGCAACACCACGCCAAACTTCAGTGGTACTTTACTGGTGTGTCAGAGCAGAATTTGTCTGATCACTAGAATCTCACTTTTTTAAAACTGTCTCCAGCCCTCCTAAGTCTTATTTTGAAGGAGGAGACCTGCACTGAATATATTAATTTTATGAAAGACCACCAGAATGTTTCATAGATTCTTCCAGGCATCCAGAGGAGACCAATAAAATATTCACATCTTTACTAGTTTAAGGTTTTGGCATCAGGTGCATCCTTAGAAAATAAATAGCTATATGGAATTTAGTGCAAACAATTTTAAAACTGTTAAGTTTATTATACATGAATTATATTTTTCCAGTTTCTAGATAGTTTCTAGGACAGCTGATGATGAAGATCTAGTGCAACCCTTAGCCTTGGGATAGAAAAAAATCAGACCCCCAGTAAAAAGCTATCAGCCTCAGCAAGCCTACAGATACCATGGTTCACTGAATACCTAAATTGCATTCATAGAGTTCAGCATAGCTCTGATCAGAAAAAAAATTTGCCATCGAGGTTCAGGGGCAGGTTAACCTGCCATTGATTTATAAACATTACTGGTTACATACTTCCTACCTGAAACCTTCCCTGGAAAATATTATGATTATTATTATTATGTTGTTGTTGTTTATTATTATTAAAAGCATTTCTGAAATGAGTTAACTGCTAGTGAACACCTCTGGATGGCTAGCAATGAAGTCCTTTGTTTTTAACCTGAGCAAGAAGCAACAACATAAATTCACTCATGCCACCCTGGCCAGTGCTCCTCATCCATAGGTGGGATAGACTTCTCTCTAAGGATATGTCTACACTGTAATTAAGAACCTGTGGCTGGGCTGTGCCAGCTGTCTCAGGATTGTGGGGTCTGGGCTGTTTCATTGCAGTGTAGATATTCAGGCTTGCGATGCTGTGAGATGGGAGATTCCCAGAGCTGGGACTCCAGTCCAAGCCCAAATGTTTACACAACTAAAGAGCCCCTTAGCTTGAGTCTCAAGAGCTTGAGTCAGCTGGCATGGGCCAGCCACAGTCTAATTGCTGCATAGAGATACTCTAAGATTGTGATACTCAGGGCTTGTCTACATTGTCACTTAAGTTCATGCAACGTTCATCACCCAGGGTGTGAAAAAGCCACTCTCCTAAGAGACACACAAGTTACATTCACCTAAGTGCTGTCCACACCAGCGATAAGTCGGCAGGAGATGCTCTGCAAACATAGCTTCTACCTCTTTTGTGGTGAAGTAATTATGACATCAGGAGAGTGAAATCCATCAGCCATAGTGTGATAGTGCAAATCAGACCTCAGAGGTTGAGGAGTGAAATTAGCAATCAGCATTACCCAAAAGACCCCCAGTAGTGTGAATTCATTGTTTCATTTACAATTTTTATATAATTCTCATAGCAAAAGGACTGATCAAGTATTATTATTTTATCAGCTATAATTGGTTAGTGAAATAATAAAAGCATCCTGATTGGATAATAATTGAGTCACACAGTGTAGGCTACATCTACACTGGTGAGTTCTCACGCAAAAACTCTTTTGCGGAAGAGTTCTTCTGCAAAAACTCTTCCAGAAGAGAGCATCTACACTGGCATGTGCTTTTGTGCAAGAGCATCCATGCCAGTGTAGATGCTCCTCTGTGCAAGAAAGCTCTGATGGCCATTTTAACCATAGGGCTTTCTTGCGCAAGAAATTCATGTTGCCTGTCTACACTGGCCTCTTGCGCAAGAACAGTTGTGCAAAAGGGCTTATTCCTGAGCGGGAGCATCAGAGTTCTGGCACAAGAAGCCCTGGTTTAATACATTAGAACGTCAGTTTACTTGCGCAAGAACACGCGGCCAGTGTAGACAGGCAGAAAGTTTTTGCGCAAGAGCGGCCGCTTTTGCGCAAGATCACGCCAGTGTAGACACAGCCACAGTGTTTTAATGTCATGCTGCCAAGAGCCACAGGAGACACATTAGAGAGCCACTTGCCTCAGTCTGAGTATAGAATCACAGGACTGGAGGGGACCCTGAGAGGTCATCTGGTCCAGTCCCCTGCACTCATTGCAGGGCTAAGTTTTATTTAGACCCTCCCTGACAGGTGTTTGTCTTAACTTTCTCCTAAAAATCTCCAATGATGGAGATTGCTCAGCCTCCCTAGGCAATTTATTCCAGTGTTTAACCACCCTGACAGGAAGTTTTTCCTAATGTCCAACTGAAATCTGCCTTGCTGCATTTTAAGCCCATTGCTTCTTGTCCTTCCACCAGGTGGTAAGGAAAATAATTTATCCCTCCTCCTTGTAACACCCTTTTAGACACTTGAAAACTGCTCTCATGTCCCCTTTCAGTCTTCTCTTTCCCAGACTAAACAAGCCCAGTTCTTTCAATCATCCCTCATAGGTCATGTTTTCTAGATCTTTAATCATTTTTGTTGCTTTTCTCTGGACCTTCTCCAATTTCACTGCATATTTCCTAAATGTGGTGTCCAGAACCTGACACAATATTCCAATTAAGGCCTAATCTGCAGAGCAGAGTGGAAGAATGACTTCTCGTGTCTTTCTCACAACATTCCCATTAATACATCCCAGAATCATGTATGCTTTTTATTTTTGCAACAGTGTCACACACTGTTGACTCATATTTAGCTATGACCCCTAGATCTCTTTCTGCAATACCCCTTCCTAGACAGTCACTTCCCATTCTGTATGTGTGAAATGGATTGTTCCTTCCTAAGGGGAGTACTTTGCATTTATCCTTATTGAATTTCATCCTGTTTTTTTCAGACTATTTCTCTAGTTTATCTAGATCATTTTGAATTGTAAACCTATTCTCGAAAGCGCTTGCAACTCCTCCCATCTTGGTATCATCAGCAATCTTTATAAGTATTCTCTCCATGCCATTATCTATATCAGAGGTGGGAAAACTTTTTTTGGGTTGTGGGCCTTTGACCCACAGAAAAATCAGTCTGGCACCACACACACATGAAAAGCAAAAAACAAAACAAAAAACCCCACTGATGTGGCCCCCAACTGAGACCACTCACGTCACTCATGAAGCTTGGGGCACCAAAGTTCCCCTTCTGCTCCAGCCCCATGTGGGGGGGACACCTCAGGGCTTCTCTCCAGGGCCAAATTAACACTTCTTTGGGGCTGGGACTAGTAGATTTTGTGAGCCCCCTTAGACTCTGGGGTAGGGCCAAAAATAAGGGGTTCAGTGGGCAGGAGGAGACTGCTGGGGAATGAGGTAGGGGTGAGGGTGCAAGGTCTGGGCAGGACAAAGGGTACAGGAGTTGGCTGAGTGGGAGGGTGCAGGTTCTTGGTGGAGATTTGGTGCTGGAGAGAGGTAGGGTGCAGGAGCAGGCTGGAGGTGGGAGTGTGGGGACTGGGAGGGAGGGAGGGTGCAGGAGTAGAATGAGGATAGGGGCTTGGGGTCTGAGTGGTAGGTAGGGTGCGGGATGGGGACGGGAATTGGGGTGCCTACCTGGGCCAACTGCTGAGAAGGCGCAGGTGGCTCCACTCTGCCTTGTGGTTGCAGCCACTGAATCCTGCTACTTCTGTTGGCCACTATTTTCCAATCAATGGGAGCGACAGGGGGTGGAGCTTGCAGGACAAGCACTTACCTGCACTGCTGTTTCCCCAGCTGGGGGTTATGGGGAAGGCAGGGCATGGAGCCACTTCCTCTGCCCCCACCAGGAAGAGCTGGCCTAGTGCCGGCTCCCCGCTGCTTCCCCCCACAGCGGGGAGCCAGCACTCATGCTCCAACCATGCAGGAGTGGCGCTGAGACTCGGAGACTCACCACTGCAGAGGGGGAGCACTGGATCTCACAGGCCGGATCAAGGCAAACCAGATCTGGCCCATGAGCCATAGGTTCCCCATCCCTGATAAATCATTGAGGAAGATACTGAGCAGAACTGCTCTAAGAGGGAAAGGGTGGTTTAATATCCATATCCCATCCAGTCTTTGGCCTTTTGACTGGAACTACCATTAAGGCATCAGTTAGCCCCAATTGTGACAGTGCGGTTTATAATGCTGAATGAACTTAAGGCACAAAATGTGGGCCAGGAAAAATGTCTACTAATCCCACCCAGAGCCACATAAGGAATGCAGAAGCAAACTCTAATGTTGCAAAATTTCTGCCTGCTGAGAATGAAAAAATATTGTAAACCTTGTTGGGAAATTTAACTTTTTGTCTCTTTCTCTTGTTTTATATAGAGTGCAGACAATGAACACATACACTGTAATATACTTATTTTAAGGGGTCTGCTTTTTTCAGCCTTTGTGCCTCCGACATGAACTTTAAACTTCTGACAGCATCATGTTCATTAGAATAAGAACTGCCTGCTATTTCCATTACAAAGCACCTCCCTCCCCCCCCCGAGATTATCTTAGCTGTTTTATAAATCACATCAGGAAGAAAGTTGGCACAATAGTTGACAGTCCACTGTAGTTATTCATATTCCCCTCTTAAGTGCCTTAAAAAGGAGAAAGGAATTTGTAGAGTCTCAGGGTCTCCAGTGGTCAAGTGTTCATATCTACAGCATCAATTCAGCAATGAGTAATGAGGGCTTTTTTCTTCTCCCACTGAAGTTAATGGCTTGGCTCTTACTGACTTCAGGGGTGCCAGATCCAGTCCTAATTTAGCACTTTTTTTTGGCAATGGCAAACTCTCAATGAGCCACGGGGGTATGTTACTCCATCTCCTCTCCCTTAGAGAAGGTTGGCTACTGCTGTATTTATTCTATTGATAAAGAGAAATTATTTAGTGTCTAGGCCATGGAAGAACCTGTCAATACACACAGTAATAATTTGAAGAGTTGTGGCAGTAGCTGTACTGTGTGAGTGATTTTAGCCTTTTTTTTGTGTGTGTATGAATTTATTTGAACTATTTACTTGAGTCATCCTCAGTATCTAACTTCCATAACAATTTTATCTACATCATGATCAATGTGGAGAACATGTTGAAATGCCGGGGGGCTTTCCTGTTTACTTCCATCATGGATGTGCTGGATCCAGACAGTCTGTGGAATTGTCTCATACAAAGGCATGGACACTGTAGCAAATTCTACGGTCTTCCAGCGCTACCCTGCCATGGCAAAGGAGTCCTTTCTAGTACTAATGGGTGACTGTGAGGACTCGGCTTTACTTAATTGTGGCAAAAGATACTGTTTTGAGACAAAATGATGAAAAGTGTTCTATTCAGATGCAGAAAATGCTTCCCAAGGAATTGTCAGTCCATTGAATTGGATATAAGCAATATAATAAATCTGTACTCATTTGCAGGATGCCAGGTATCAAAGGGGAGTGTCTCAGTCAAATCCTGCATCCCAAGCTCAACCACTAACTACCCAGTCTCATGTTTCCCTTCTACAGGCTTCAATCAGTTGAGCCTCACACTGTCCCTCTCAAGTAGGGATTATATTTATTTTAGAGACTGGGAAATAAGACACAGGGAGGTAGATGCAGGCCAACGTTTCAAAAGCGGCACCCAATTTTAGTACTTCCATTATTTTTGTCCAAACTGGGATGCTGTTTGAGCATGATTTTTTTTTCACCAGGTGCGGAGCCTATCTCTAGTAGAGATTAGATCAGACCTAGGTTGTGAGGCAGGGGAGCCAACAGCCTTGGCAGGACCTGGGAAAGGTGAGAGAGGCGCTCCGTACTCCCCTCCCAGAAAGGGTGGGGTCTCAGGTGGAAGGGGCAGGGCCAGGGCAGCTGACCCTCAGTTATGCCTCCCCTCCCAGTGCTGTCTGGAGCATGCCCTGCCATGCCCCCATCTCCTCAGGGAGCCCTAAGAGCTGCCCGGATTGCACTGTGCAGTGCTCCCACAGCAATTTAAAGGATCTGGGTGTAATGGTCCCTCCACGCTTTATGAAGTTTGGCTTATGAATACAAATACGCATAACTCAAAGATGCTTTCGACAAAATACCTCATGTAACTTATCCATTTTAATGTTACAATCTGCTGGATCTGAATATCCTATTTTGGTGCAGGTATCATTCTTGTATGCAGAGTTGTATGCAAAAACCCCATAGTCTAGACATAGCCTGACTGAAGATTATACCCAAAATAAGAACAGCTCTTTAGGTTAAGAATCTGCTTGCAATACATTTTTTAAGTGAATTAGAACCAGTTTTACCTTTTTATTTTCATTTTAGCTTAATATCTTACTTTGATTTGTCTTTTACTTGCAACCACTTAAATTCTACTGTGTGGACTTAACAGGGCCGGCCCGAGCCATTCGCGGGTCCCGGGCCCCGGGAGCGCGGCGCGTGGCGCCCCGCCCCAGGCACCCAGCGCATGCACGGCTCCGCCCCCAGGCACCCGGCACATGCGTGGCGCTGCCCCGGGCGCGCGGAGCATGCGCGGTGCCACCCTGCCCGGCCCGGCAGCCCTGTGCAGTGCACCCTACAATGGGGCACCCTGGGCGGTAGCCCGGTTGGCCCGTACCTTGGGCTGGCTCTGGTACTTAATAGAAACACATTTGTATACTATCAGGCCCAGTGTAAATAATTGTTATCTGCAGGGAATGATCAATGTGCATCTCTCGCTTTCATTGATAAAGAGCATGAACATCCTTATGAGCTTTCCTTGTTTACACAGAGAAAACTGATTTATTTGGGGGTTTGATCCCTTTTGAAGGTTGATTTTCTGGGTGCTATGCCATAGAACTGCATCCTCCCAGAGCTGAAGTGGTTCAGTGTCTGCATTGCTATAGGTGGGGGCAGTAACCCCAACTCTGTGCCTTGTCTGGGGGAGACCAGAGGATCTGGCCTAGCAGGACACGGTGGTGGGGAGCTCCAGAGAGCAAGGAGGCAAGTGTCAGTGGCATGATCAGCACACCAGCAGGGTACAATCCAAGGAGTCTTCTGTGTCCACACCCCATCACACCAGGAATCCTGGTGCTGCCACTGCCACAGTAATGGTGCCAGTGGCTTTTGGAAGGCTGGGCCCCAGAACAACTGCCCTCTTTGGCCTTCCCCATCAGCGGGCCTGTTGTGGGGTCATATTATCCCGTACCTGCTTACTGTGTGGTGGGACTCTTATAACTTCTGATGAAGCAACTTGTGTTGGCCACTGCAAGCTACCGGATTAGACTGACTTAGAGTCTCACCCAGCATGGCAGTTCCTAAGTTCTTATGCGCCCACGTACTGAGGTCACACACTTGATACCAGACACACCTGAGGCCTTAGACTTGATTCACAACAACCAGACTACAGTCTCTTATAACGAGGGCCACAGATTACCCAGAACACCTCACATGACTGGGACCCTGATTGTACATTTCAGTGTTACAGTGTAATGAGGTGAGGGTGAAAATACTGCTTTGCTTCTCCAGGTTCACAATGAACTCTTAATGCTAGTTTCACATAGTCTTTTTCATTTAGCTATTATAGACTTCTTGCAGCTAAAACTACACTTCCCCCATTATATTAGCCTACATTTAATAAATTAAATGATACTTTATTAGTTGATATTATATTGCATTTCATTGTCTCTGGCATGCACAGTTCAATAACATTTCCTACCTGCACATTCTCTGCCTGAGGGCTGTGAGTCATGTTTGTTTTGAAAGAGGCAGCACTTAAGGACTGTCAGTCAACTCAGTTGTTAGACACACAGAGCACTTTAAGAATTACTCTGCCTCCTCCTCAGCCCTAAATATAGCTAACTGGTGTGTAGGTTTAAGTGAGTTAGCGAACCTGGGGAAAGGTCTCATTCCAAATAATAAATTAAAAATCCATCATACTTAAAATTATATGGGCTTTGGGCTAAATCTATCCCTGATGTAACACCACTGACTGTTGGATATTATTAGTAATTATTTGTATTACAGCTGTATTGAAATGCTTCAGCTGAGATCAGGATCCCATGGGTCTAACTACTAAAGGTCCTGTCTCTCAGGGCACCTTTACCCTTGCCACACCAGAAATCAATGTTCTGGTGTTCAATTTAGTGGGTCTAGTATAGACCCATAAATTGAACACTGAGGGCAGCTCCAATCAGCACCTTTATTCCTGCAGTGTGGATTCCACCGAGCCACCAATCTTGGTATTTTACCTACCTGGAGTTGTGTACCTTAAGCTGACCTTCCAGGTCTAGTGTAGACCTGGCCTAAGAGTTTACAGTCTAAATAGATGAGACAAAAAGATTGGAAGAAAGGAAATATCGTTATCCCCATTTTACAGATGGGAACATTTTTACCGTGAGGTGCAGAGTTAAGTGACTTGCCTGAGGTCACATAGGAAAACTGGCAGAGTTGAGATTCAGCCTCAGCTCATGAGTCCCAGTCCAATGCCTTCACCAGAAGATTGTCCATCATTTCACTCATAATAAAATATTACAGAATGTTGCTGATATGAACTGCTCCAAAGGGCCATAGGCATGAACCAGAAGTGCCTAGTGCCCTCATCTTCCAGTCTTACTGCTAATGTACATTGAGGGCACTCATCCCTGCCCAGAAGACATTCATGCTGTGTCTAGACTACATCCCTCTGTCGGCAGAGGGATGTAAATGAGGCACTTCGAAAGTGCAAATGAAGCGGGGATTTAAATATTTGAGGAGTACAGGATCTTTCGAAAAAGCCTGCTATTTTCGAAAGAACCGCGTCTAGACCGCGGTTTTACTTTAGAAATGGCGCTTTTTCGAAAAATCCCCGCTTCATTTGCACTCTCGAAGTGTCTAATTTACATCCCTCTGTCGAAAGAGGGATGTAGTCTAAACACAGCCTCAGCGACTTGCAGAATCTCGCTCCTTATCACTGGCCATTTTTAATATGCTTAAATCACTAACTTAAAGCTTAAGGATGGTTCAATAAAATAAAATAAAAAGCAGTCCAGTCACTTACCAAACACATTAGTCACCCCCGCCACCCGAAACCAATGTGATTTTGTTTCAGAAAAGAATGATTATTTTAAAAGATCATGCACCAGGCCCCCCTATCCTGAGGTTTCTCATAAATCAAAAATTTTTTAAGCAAAAAATAAATTGGGATTCTTTCTCTGCCTTCTAGCTCTGAGCCTTTAGGGTGCCCTTGGCTTGTGTTTTCAAGCTTTTCCCACCAAGCCTGAGGGCTAGACATTTTATTTTTTAATGGAATCTGAGATTTACATAGTTACCTGACTCTGGGTGGGGCTTTGAAAGTAACACCAAAATATCATGGCACAATTGCAAGGACTGGTAACTCTTAATGTTTCTTTGTCTTCAATGCACTATTAAAGCTATGTACTATGGGGAAAATTCCCTCTGCCCTGTGGCCATAAAGCTTCTTCAAGGAATGCTCCCTGCATCTCTGGCAGCTCCACAGCCAGTTTAGCCCCATAAACTGAGCCAGGGAAGGGCATTGCTGGGGAGTTGTGCTCTAGCTATCAATGGGTGCCAGAACAGTCAGTAGTGGCTATAGCAGTGGGGGTACATTTTAGGGTGAGCCCTGACACTGTCCTAACTTTCTCCAGGGGTCACACTGGCCCCTGGCAAACCCAGGTTCCTCCCAGCCCCTGCAACCTTGTAATTGGATAAAAATAAATTAAAGAGTCTTGACTGAATTCTCCAAACCTCTGGAGTTTGCAAGACTTCTCAATCTTAACTGTGCAGGTCAGGCCCATCTCTACTACAAGTTAAATATCAATATAGTATTATTTATTGCACTAATTCCCAAAGATCCCAGTCAGGTGTGCAATCAATCCCTCTGTGCTCCATGCTGTACAAACAAATGTGAACATGTGAGGGAACATCATCAGAAGGCCCTAAAAGATGTAGGAGCCTACATTCCAATTTCAAATTGAAAGCCAATGATCTCCTAAGTCTCAAGATCGTCTCATCTGAGGAAGTGAGTTTTGCCCACGAAAGCTCATGATACTATATATATATATATATATATATATATATATATTTGTTTGTCTCTAGGGTGCCACAGGACTGCTTCTTTTTAAGTCACTTATGTGCTTTTGAAATTTTTTCCTCTGGCCCCTGTTCTGGAAAACTAGATTTCTGTTGTAAATTTGCATCCAAGGAGCAGATACCTTGGGAGTGTCTCACAAATAAAATCTGATTTTAAAAGTCTATATTTACATATAAAACCCTGTCCTTTTAATGCAATCTGAAAGCCTGCTGTGCACTGTATACCCTATGTATCAGCATATCCTTATCACTGTGATCCTTGCCCCCTTTCCCTCCTCTTCACCTCCCTTTCTTTTTGTTAAACCCACTCACTGCATCTTGCAGTTAACTTAGGCCCAAATCTTGCAAAGATTTATGCATATGCCTAACTTCATGCAGTGAGCAGTCCTACTGACATAAATGGTGCATAACATTAAGCTTATGTGCCAATCTTAGCAGCATCAGGTTCTTAGATTTTAAGCTGTTTGTGGCAAGTGAGTGTCTTTTGTTTTGTGTTTGTAGAACCTAGCACAATCCATACTTGGGGCCTCTGAGTGTTATGCCAATTAAAACAGCAACAATAATATCCATGGAGTTCTTATTGGAGCATGCTATTTTTACAGCATTGATACTGCATGAAAGCTCCAGAAATGAAGCATGTTTCATTTAAAAATCCAGGCTTGTTCTGGCAGTATCTTACACCAGAGTATCCCTTACTCATGTTCATAACCTTTAATCAGACAGGTATAGGGTTGCCAGATGAAAAAAAAAGGAGCGCAGGATAATAAGTACTGCCTCTCCCAGCCACTCCCCCCGCCCCTTCTGATGGGCCCAGACCAGCAATCGCGGCCCTGCCTCCCAGCCTGGGAGTCCCAGCTGGGAGGCGGGGCCACGATCGCCGCTCTGGGCGCGTCAGAAGTGAGGGGGGCAGGGGGAGTCGCTGGGACTCCCAGCCACTCCCCCCGCCCCACTTAGGCTTCTGATGCGCCCAGAGCAGCAATCACGGCCCCGCCTCCCAGCCTGGGAGTCCCAGCTGGAAGGCAGGGCCGCGATCGGCGCTGGGAGCCTGTAATTGCACAGAAGCCTGGTGGGGGCGGGGGAGTCCCAGCCACTCCCCCCGCCCTCACCAGGCTTCTGCGCAATCACAGGCTCCTAGCGCCGATCGTGGCCCCGCCTTCCAGCCGCTCCCCCCGCCCACGCCAGGCTTCCGTCCGGTGCGCAGCCGGAAAAATCAGACATTGTACATGTCCGGTATTCTCTGATTTTTTTTACCAGACAAAGAGTGCAAATACCAGACTGTCCGGTAGAATACCGGACACCTGGCAACTCTAGACAGGTAAGAGGAAAAAAATTAGAATATATTAGTTGGAAGGTCTCTCATAAGATTCAGAGGGGTAGCCGCGTGGGCTCATGATATCATCTACATGTTTTGTTAGTCTTTAAAGTGCTACCAGACTATTTGTTGTTTTTTACGTTTATCTTATAAGATTGTTTGTTCTTAATACATTTTAAACCCTTCATGCCATTCATTCTCCTGTAAAACAGTAGGTTACTATCCAGTGTCTTTTTAAAAAAATCCTGATGTATAATGAACTTTAGGGCAAGTCTTCACTCGCTGCACTGGAGACTGATGTTCTGGCGTTCGATTTAGCAGGTCTAGTATAGACCCATAAATCGAACGCTGAGGGCAGTGCTGACTGGCATCTATACACCTTGCAGTCACAAGGAGAAAAGGAACCTGTTGGCCTCCTGCAATGGGGACAACGCCAAGCTCAGCTTAAGGTAAGATGACTCCAGCTATGTATTTTACATAGCTGGTGTTGCATACCTTACGCTGACCTTTCAGGTCTAGTGTAGACCTGGCCTTAGTTGCCCTGCGCATTCATACATACAGCTGACCAGTTTTTCTTAACTATAGCAGAAGTTCTACCACAAAGGTGCAAAAGCTGAATGGGTGTTTGCTTTTTGAAAGACATGCCACAGTGAATTGAATCTTTGACGGGCATGAGTTCGTTAACTAGAACTTTGTCCCTTAGTATTTACTCTGATAACTTATCTAGGGTAAAGATACCTGAGCTAATGAACATAGACTGTTATCATTGTTCTGTTGTAGTGTAAGGAATGCTACAGGAAGGCCCCACTAGCTCTTTAATATACCTGAGCTGCAATCCCATGCATGGACTCCCTTGAACCTGGGGAAAATTAGAGCTAAAAGCCACTCATTAACTCTAGGGGCAGATTTACGATGAAATATACCATGCCCTGGCATGGGCCCTCCCAACCACATGGGGCCCTCAGGGCCAGGCAGTCCAGCACTGCAGCTATGTCTACACTGCAGAGTTTTTGTGCAAAAACGATTGTTTTTGCGCAAAAACTCGTGGAGCATCCACACCTCAAGCACATTTTGCACAAGAAAATTTACAGTGAATCAGCAGAATGGAGGGGTTTTTGCGGTGTAGGTATTCCTCTTTCTACGAGGAATAAGCCTTTTTGCACAAGAGCTCTTGCACAAAAAGGTGTGTGTGGATGGGAAAAAGGGGGTTTTTTGGTGCAAAAACAGACTATCGAAAGAAGCACAAGTGCCATGGTGGCCATTCTGTTAATGGCAATCAGAGCTTTCTTGCGAGAGAGCGTCCATGCAGTCTAGACGCTCTCTTGCACAAAAGTGCATCGCATTTCCGATACGCTTTTGCATGTGGAAGTGCTCTTGCGCAAGATGTTTTTGATCTTTTCTGCAAAAAGCTTCTTGTGCAAGAAGCCTGCAGTGTAGATGTAGCCTGCATCTGGCAACTCCTCAGCCCAGGGGATGGCTGCTCTGGGGGGGGGAGGAGCAGTCACTCTGCAGAGAGGGCTGTGGGGGGAGCAAGAGAGCAGGAACGAGCATTTGACAAGTTCAGCAATATGGACAATTGAAAGTGCCCCTTTACAAAATATTACTTATGATGACAGCAGAGAGACTTCCGTTAACTTCAATGGGCTTTGGATTCGGCCCGTTTGGAGGTGGGAGAATTGGGCCCAATATGTTGAGTATGGCATGCCCATTGTCACCAAGGAAGCTGCTGGCATAGAACAAGGACAGTGTGTAGCTTTAACTATACCTCTGGGAAGCTATGCATTGTTCTGCCCTTCCTTGTGAAAGCTTTTCCTGGCAGAATGCACTGCCTGAAGTATAGTAGGGAAGTGAGGTTGACACCATTGGCATCATGCTTCAGACTGTACAGGTAAGATATGGCTATTTCTGGTAGCTGCCCAAAGTTTTAAAAACTAAATAGATGTGCAAGTTGAAAACCAGACATGACACTGATTCATGGGAGAACAATGTTCCCTTTCCCGCAGCATACTTGTGATAACAATAGCATTGATATTAACAGCATAGCACCTTTCTCTCCAGATGATCCAAAATGTTTTACAAAATGGTCAGAGTTCGCTAACCCTGCATCTGGCAACTCCTCAGCCCGATGTAATTCAGCCTCCGGAGTGGAATGCAATAGTCTCGCTGCTGCTGCACCAGCAAAATTTCAAAAGGGCTCAAACCACAACATTCAGATTTCGAGCTGGATTTAGAATCTTCCCACCCCAACATTTGACAACAGTAGGATCCAGAGTAGGATCCAGAGTAGGATCCAGTCTGGCTCTTTGTAGAAACAAAAGTCAGACACACAATTCAGACAAACTGGATTTGAATTCTAAATATCCATACAGTTCCAAGGGAATTGGATGTGTCTAGGATTTCTGGTTGAGTATATAACTAAAAAGTGCTGAGAAGGGAGTTCTTTGGATAGGGACAATTGTTAGGCCTTTGTTCAACACCTCACACAATAGAGTCCTGGTGCAGGATGGGAACTCCTGGTGGTGCTATAATACAAACAATAATTAGTAATACAATGATGACATAGACTGAACCTGTACATGAAATTTACCCAATGTAGCCACAGAAAAATATTTTCTGAATATTTTTTTAAATAAGTTATCCTATGCAGGAATATATGACTAGGTTGTCTTCTTATAGCCAGGGATAACTTGTTGAAGAATTAAGAATAGTAAAATACAGGCTGCATTTCATCTTTTTTCAAGATTTAAAGTGAAAAAATAGATTCCCTGGGGAAATTTGCTTCAGTTTAAATTATTCCACTTTTGTCAGTCAAAATATTTTTTGCTAACATTCTCAAGCTACCTTCATTAATGGGCTGCTACAATCATCATTCAGAAAGTACTACTCATGCTAAACTTAGCGCACACAGTTGTTTATTACTTTTACACCTTTTATTGCAGAGGGAGATTTTGTTAGTGCTAAATAATGTAGGAGACTGGTAACATAGGTAAAATAAGAGGACACCCTGTAGCCAGACATGAACCCCATCTTGTTTCCCCCCCCCCCAGAGAGCAAGAGAAAGGCAGTCAGCCTTTGATGCCCTGGGAACGCAGGTGTGCTGCCTGTCCCTGACTCTACCATAAACAGAAACCAGACAGTAAATGGGCTAGCTGACGACCCGGGCCTCCTGTCGCTCTGATGGCTAGTACCAGTAATTGACACGCCTGCACTGTCCCAGGAGAGGAATCTTCGCCCATCACATACTAGAAGTGCCCATTGTCTGCATTTTCCCAGGTGTGAATTATGCTTTGCACCCTTCGTGGGAAACTTGGCATTCAAAGCCATTTTTCCTAATTGGCCACTTGAGACCAGGAAGAAGCCTACATGACCCAAGGGGTATAAAGAGGGGTTTAGTAGCCCACCCCATTTGAGTCTAATCATCTATACCTGCTGGCAGGTATTGATTGTCTCCCGAGGTCTGTGGGACGCCCAACCTCGCCCTACTTCTTCCCGAGGGATTGAGAGAAAGACGCTGGCCACGCCAAGTCTGGAACGCAGGGGTGAGAATATATACCTGCTATGTGTCTATTTTGCATGCATTTAATAAGAGCTCAGAGAACCAAAAGGGTTTCATGGTACCTGTAAGTGACTTTGTTTTAAGTGTAATTTCTGTCCTGTCCTTTGTAGTGGCTGTGTTATCTGTAACACAGCAGTAGCATTTAACAGCTAAGTTTACCCTGTAACAATAAAATAGTAACTGTTTAAGCTTTAACCTGACTCCTTCAGTTGCTGTAACAGAACCAAGCACAATTTAAAAGAACTCCAGCCGGTCATAAGGGACAGATCCGTTGGGGCGCCCCAACCTCCTCCAGGTTGCCCGCTGCCAAGGACCCCGGTCCTGGCAGTTGAAGTCTCGGTGTATAAGCTTTCCCTGTAAACTTATTGGGGCGCCCAACCTCCTCCAGGTTGCCCGCTGCTAGGGACCCTGGTCCTGGCAGTTGAAGTCTCGGGTGTATAATACACACACACACACCACTCACTGCCCCGACCATCGGCTGACAGAATTGGCGTAGTCGGCAGGATTGTGTTATAGGTTTAAATACACCAACATGAAGCTAGTCATGGTAAATACTGATTTCAGTAAAGTAGAAAGAATTTTGCCCAGGAAGGTTGGGGCAACCCAAAATGGGATAGAGAAATGTTAGAAAAGGATTGGGGAAATCCTGAGGAGTTGTGGGTGCAGTTCTGTAAGTATAGAACTGCCTGCAAGCTAAAGAATGGACAAAGCCTGAGTCTGTGGAAAGGAGCCACTTTCCATTTAGCAAGGAAAACAGGATCAGGCCCAGACAAGCAGGCAGGCAACAGATAGATTGAAGGCCTTGTGGTAGAACTGAGAAAAAGGCAGTAAGTACATGTACTGGAAATCTAAATCCTTAAAACAATACTTACAAGAGTAATATCTGAAACAAGGCCAGTTTTTTTATTTTTAGAGATAAGAAAGTGTTTTAAGAAAAGAAAACCCACAGGAATTTAACTCTACAGAGAATGGAGAGAATTGAGCAGTTGTGCAAATGCTAAAATGGTGTAGATAGAAAATTGTGGTTTCTTTGCAGCCATTCTGAAGGAAAATGGGCCCTTTTTCCAAAGGAATGTCTGTAAATAATCCAGGCAAATTTGACTCAAATCTGTACATTTGATTATAGATACTGCTAAAAGAACTCTAAAGGAGGGGGTTCTATTGGAACTTAACTACCCCAATGAATAAAAAGGGAATGTAATTGTTGTACAGCTATGTAGAAATAGTGTAAGAAAGGTTCAGAGAGAATGTATGTGTATCTGTGTGTAAATATACATCTATATAGTGTAAATAAATGAGGTTCTCAAGGTCCAGTAATCTTGTTTGTAGGTTTAAAACAAATTGGTTTGGTTTATTTTCAGTAAGACCATTTCAGTCCAAGTTGTTTAATGAAGGTACAGGAAAACTGTAAGCATAAAGAAAGAGTTACACCCTATGCAAAGTTTAATGTGGCTAAGTAGTGTTGTAAACAAAGATTGCACATTTTCCTGTGACATGCCATGTATACTGTAGAAGGGGTAAAAACTGCAAACAAATTAAAATGCTGTGGAGGCTCCAGGAGCCACAACAGGTTGTAATTTCCTTTGTGATGCAAATGCCCTAGCTGGCAGCACAAAGAAGCTTTGCAGGTAATAGCTAAGTTTGATCAGCAAACTACCTGAGATCAGAAAGTTCAAATTGTAGCCCTCCAGAAAGAAAAAAAAAAGGAGGTATTGGTATTGCTATTTTAGTCCCAATAGGAGGTTGGGTATACTAGAAAATGTTTAAATGTAAGCAGTCTTTTAAGAAGGCTCCCAGAGAGAAGACTGAGAAATTGGCATTTGTAAAAGATGTTACCCTTCTGAACAAAATCTTGCAAAGGTTCGGGCACAGCCCTTGGTCTGATCAAGTGTTAGCTGCTGTCCATACAATTTCAGACCTAGAAGACAAATTGGCTAACTACTTGTGGATATGTAAACCCTTGGCTCCAATGGAGAGGGAAACAGCTGCAGCTTGTCTTCTATGGAAAACCTGTAATGAGGTGTTCTTCAAAATTGACTGAATATAAGAATGCAAATATGAAACTGCAAAAATGTAAAAGCCTCTGCTTCAGAAATGGAGAGGTAGACATGCATGTCCTCAGTACCCAGACGAGCTAGATTCCCTTAAGGATGGGTGCTGAGAGTTAAAGCAACTCTCAGATTTATTTTTTTCTTCCTCAGGAATATGCTTGAGAAAAGGACCAGGAGGTATGAGGCTTAGTGAACAAGCTCACCCTCCTTACCAAATTCATAGTAGACAAACCTGTGTCATTGGGAAAAGTCATTTAGCAGGAATTAGGATGGACCATAAGAAGGAAAAAGCATGTGAAAAGGGAAGGCAAAGTTTGGAGCCCTATGGGCATAGTTGAAGGAATAAGGAAAGTAGAGCAGACATTGGAAAGTTACTACAAAGCAAGTGATTTGAGGGAATGTGAAGATAAAAGGTGGACTCCGTGGGAGTGTGGAAGGAATTAAGTGATGGTTGTAATATGTGAAGGGAAATCTTGTTTTAAAATGACACCTTGTTTCTTTGCAGCCTCTTCCTTAAGCACTGTGCAAACCATCTAGGCAAAGAAACAATCAAATGTAAACATTTTGTCTATGGACACCTTTGTTAAATCTGCAAAGGAAAATTAGGATTCTACTGAAACTTAATTGGTCAACTGCATAAAAGAATGAGCTCTATATATTGTAACTCTATTTTGTGGGTTTCAAATGAACTAGTTTTATTTTGTTTTGGATAATGTCCTCTTGCTTAAAATTGCAAACAGACAAGGCACAAATTGGTTAGTGCTTCTGTTGGGCATTCAACTCTTAAGGTTAAATTTAACTTTCTAGAAACCAAATGATTAGTTTAGAAATTCAAGCTTTGAAACTTAACTGTCTCTTTTCAAGGCTGAGTTGATAACACTTTTGGCTTGCTTTTAAATTCAACATTATATGTGAATACAGGCTGCCTGGCTATTTCAAAGGAAAGTGGACAGGAAGGCTGCTGCTGTCTCAGCAGACACATCCTCTGCACCCCTGACCACAAACATAGAAGGAACAGCTCAGCTTGCAGAGCTGGCAGCAATCAAACTAGCTTGTGAGGCAGGTGCCAGTACCATTTACACTAACTCCTATGCTATATGGGCTGGAGCCACCCAGTGGATAACTAACTGGAAGAATAATAACTGGAAAATAGGGGGAAAGCCTGTTTGGAGATTGGAATACTGGAAATGGATATACCAGCATGCAACCCAACATGCCTTAAGCATAAGTCATGTGTCAGCTCACCAAAGGAACAACACCTGACTGCACAGCTAAATAACCTAGCAGATGCAGCAGTACAAATTTTTGCTGCCCAGGTGGATTGGGAACGCCTGTACATTTGGCTACATGAAACCTTGGGACACACAGGAAGCGATGAGCTGGTGCGGCAGGCACATGCCAGGGGGTGGCCTATCACCCACAAACAAGCCAGAGATCTGGTACAAGCTTGCACCCTATGTGCTGAACTCAAAGAAACATATAACAGAAGGGCAACGGTTTGCCAGGCTAAGAGATGAAAAAAATACTATGGGCAACCTGGCAAGTAGATTATATTGGTCCACCACCCACCAGTAAGCAAGGGTGGAAGTATGTTTTAACTGGAGTAGAAATTGTTTCAGGAATTGGTTTTGCTTACCTAACCCGATGGACAACAGGGTTGTCTACGATCATGGGACTAAACCGCTTAATAGCCCTTGTCCCAACACCCCAGTTTGGGGACACAAACCCACGTACTGCACTCCTACAAGGGAAAAGGAGTCTGACCACTGCAGACGCTGGGCTAACACCAATAACCATTACTGAGGCTTGGATTGTATCCAAGACCGGCAAACCTTATGTTTTATTACAGGAAACTGAGGCAATAGCCCTGAACAGTGCTCCAGTGGGATGGATCCTCCCAATGCTGGTGTGGATCCTGGGAAACCACCATGAACTTTTTGTATATATATACCGCTTGCTGTTGTAGCGCTTGCAACCACTGTTGTTAGTTACAGACTATTGAAATGAGACATGGTACTCCAACTCGCCATGGTCTTCTTCCTCATCCCAACTGCTACTGCTGTACCAGAACACCTTACTTGACTCCTCTACTGGACTGGGAATCGAGTTTGTCCTCTCAGCCCAAAATGACTGGTGAAACAAGAGTGACATCTTCCGATGGGGACTGTATGGTTCGATGACAGCGACTACCGCAGTCCTCTAAATAACTCTGGGGAGTATGTGCGATAATTAACCAATCTTGCTGCTTACAAATTGAACAAGATGCATTTGCTATAAAGGGCGCTGTTAAGGTAATACACGCTGTAACTGAGAATAAAAGCCTCATGGCTAGATTGGCTAGCCCAACACCTAGGACTTTCGTTAACTCCATTCCTTCACTCTATTGTAAATACTATATTAACCATTTTACTTGTTGTAATTGCTTGCTGCATGCTTCTATGTATTGTTAGGCGCTTTGTGTACACTGCTACCTCCTCTGCACAACCGTATATGGCATTGGGAAGTGATCCTAATCAATCCCTTTGATCCAAAATTATCTGATCAGACCCTGCCGATAGGGCGATTTTAGCTTCCTCCAAGGAGGGCAAAGGTGCTGGCATCACCGCCATCTTGCGCTCTGTGACATAGTGAGGCGTGTCAAGGGGGTGGAATGTAGCCAGACATGAACCCCATCTTGTTTCCCAGAGAGCAAGAGAAAGGCAGTCAGCCTTGATGCCCTGGGAACGCAGGTGTGCTGCCTGTCCCTGACTCTACCATAAACAGAAACCAGACAGTAAATGGGCTAGCTGACGACCCGGGCCTCCTGTCGCCCTGATGGCTAGTACCAGTAATTGACACGCCTGCACTGTCCCAGGAGAGGAATCTTCGCCCATCACATACTAGAAGTGCCCATTGTCTGCATTTTCCCAGGTGTGAATTATGCTTTGCACCCTTCGTGGGAAACTTGGCATTCAAAGCCATTTTTCCTAATTGGCCACTTGAGACCAGGAAGAAGCCTACGTGACCCAAGGGGTATAAAGAGGGGTTTAGTAGCCCACCCCATTTGAGCTCTAATCATCTATACCTGCTGGCAGGTATTGATTGTCTCCCGAGGTCTGTGGGACGCCCAACCTCGCCCTACTTCTTCCCGAGGGATTGAGAGAAAGACGCTGGCCACGCCAAGTCTGGAACGCAGGGGTGAGAATATATACCTGCTATGTGTCTATTTTGCATGCATTTAATAAGAGCTCAGAGAACCAAAAGGGTTTCATGGTACCTGTAAGTGACTTTTGTTTTAAGTGTAATTTCTGTCCTGTCCTTTTGTAGTGGCTGTGTTATCTGTAACACAGCAGTAGCATTTAACAGCTAAGTTTACCCTGTAACAATAAAATAGTAACTGTTTAAGCTTTAACCTGACTCCTTCAGTTGCTGTAACAGAACCAAGCACAATTTAAAAGAACTCCAGCCGGTCATAAGGGACAGATCCGTTGGGGCGCCTGGCCAACCTCTTCCAGGTTGCCGCTGCTAAGGACCCCGGTCCTGGCAGTTGAAGTCTCGGTGTATAAGCTTTTCCTGTAAACTTATTAGCGCCCACAACCTCTTCCCAGGTTGCCCGCTGCTAGGGACCCCGGTCCTGGCAGTTGAAGTCTCGGGTGTATAATACACACACACACACCACTCACTGCCCTGACCATCGGCTGACACACCCTTAACTCATAACAGACCTTTTTATAAGGCTTAGAAAAGTTCTATCAACTTATTATTATTTTCATCATTGGGAGCATCTGTACTTTCTGGTTCAGGTTTGAAAATGGAAGTGTTGAAGTACCAAAAAAGGGGGAAACAAGCCCCATCTGTAGAATTCACATCCCTAGCTGAACTTTCCTGGGTGTACAGATCAGATCTATGCTTTTAGTTCAGACTGTTCAAGAGTTGTGTACACTGGGAAGTAGGCCAGAATAGCCATTGTGAAAAATTCTTTCACGCTTGCTCCTGATTTCACATCCAGAGCTTGTGTACACAGTGAGTTAGGGGATGGCAAGCCAAGGTGTGACTCTACAACACAGTAGCTTGCCACAGTCTAACTTGGTGTGTGGATCCTGTTAGTGCACAATAAAATCTGTGCTACCCTCTGACCTACTGCTGTCTGAAACGAGACTGTCAAAATAAATTAGAGAATTTTTAGGGCACTGTAGGGCCTGGTCTATACTAGACCAGGCAGTTCAGCTTAAAGTACGCCATCCAACTACGTAAAATGTGTAGCTGGATGCAGCTTGCCTTAAGCCAAGGTACTGCAGCATCTACACAGCGAGAGGCCGATGAGAGCACAACCTGTTGACTTCCCTTATTCTTTTCAGACTGAGGACTACTGGACACCAGTGGGGGCTGCCCACAGTGTTCAATTTGTGTAGATGAACACCACCAGTAGAAACACATGCTGCTGGCTGTGGGTGCTGTGGGCACTCTGCTAATCAGCTGGGTGGCATTTGATTCTTTCCTGGACAGCCACCCAAACACTCAGTTTACAGGGAACACTGGTTGGGAATCATTAGAAAGGAACGAGAAGACAGAAAATATCATATGGCCTCTATATAAAATCCATGGTATGCTCACTTCTTGAATAATGCATGCAGATATGGTTGCTCAAAAAAAGATACGTTTTTTTGAAAAGGTTCAAAAAAGGGCAACAAAAAATGATTAGGAGAATGGAACAGCTGCCATATGAGGACAGATTAAGGCTGTGATTTTTCAACTAGGAAAAGAGATGACTGGGGGGGGAGATATAATAGAGGTCTAATTACACAAAATCTATAAAGTCTTTAAAATCATGACTGGTGCGCAGAAAGTAAATAAGGAAGTATAATTTACTCCTCATAACAAAAGAACTAGTGATCACCAAGGCTACGTCTACACTGGCATGATTTAGCACAAATACTGTTAATGGAAGAGTTTTTCCATTAAAAGTATTTGCGCAAGAGAGCGTCTACACTGGCATGTGCTTTTGTGCAAAAGATTTGCTTTTGTGCAAAAGCATCCGTGCCAGTGTAGACGCTCTCTTGCGCAAGAAAGTTCCGATGGCCATTTTAGCCATCGGGCTTTCTTGCGCAAGAAATTAACGTTGCCTGTCTACACTGGCCTCTTGCACAAGAATACTTGTGCAAGAGGGCTTATCCCTGAGTGGGAGCATCAGAGTATTTGCGCAAGAAGCACTGATTTCGTACATTAGAACGTCAGTGTTCTTGCGCAAATACATGCGCCAGTGTAGACAGGTGGCAAGATTTTGCGCAAAAGCACCTGCTTTTGCGCAAAATCTTGCCAATGTAGATACAGCCCAAATGTAATTAATAGGCAGCAGATTTAAAATAAAATAAATAATCCCACAAAGCATCACAATCTGAGGTTGGTCCTTTTATATTGGGATTTTCAAAGCATCTCAGCATCCTGGGTAAGGGGTCTTAAATCTTTCTGCATTTTCAGTTTCCTGCAGGTTCCTGAAGATTTCTAAATAAATAAAACTTGCATTGGTGTTTATGGTCAAATGCACTGTCCAGAGTGCTTTATAAGACATTTCATGGCAGATCTGTAACCGAAGAATTCTATACAGGCAAATCAAGCAACCATAATATGCCCTTGATCTCCCTTATGTAGCATTAATATCAATTTATTTGCAGTGTCATTGGAGAAATAGAAGGAATACAGAATGAGACACGGGGTGAGACAGTCTCCATACTGTCCTGAACACCAGTGTGGGTATAATTTCAGGAAGGCTTTTTAGAGTCTATAAATCAAACACAGGACACCTGAAATTGCAGTATTAAATGACTGAGGTAACTTCATGAAAGACTTCAAAAATAAACAATAAATAATTTTTTTGGCAAGAATTTCTTGTGTGTGTGTGTGTGTGGGGGGGGGTATATATTGGGAGTACTAACAAAGGGATGAAGTAACTTTTCCTTTGTTAGTCAGACAAGCAAGGGGCAAATCCTGAAGTCCTTTCTCAGGACACACAGCCATCATCTTCAATGAAAGTAGTGCCAGATTGAGGGTTGTGGGATTTGTCCCATTCCTTTTGGCTCAAATCCAGTAAAGTATCATCAGCTATGTCCTCTTTGAATATATAGATCTGTGCAAGATCTGATATGCAATAACAGGAGAGCTGACAGCCTCCCTGGGCCTCCATTCAAGGTGTGTGTGTGTGTGTGGGGGGGGGAACTCAGCACTGCGTCCTCAGAAAGGGTGGGGTCTCAGGCAGAAGGTGCAGGGCCAGGGGCAATCAGCCCTCAGTGCTGCCCAGACCGTGACATGCCCATTCCCAGCCCCCAGAGCCATCCAGAGTGTGCACAGTAGCAGCGGTGGCAGCTGGGAGCTCAAGGCCCTTTGAATCACTGGGCCCCTTGACAACTGCCCCCTTTGAACTCCATCGGTGGGCCTGTGCACTAATATACGTTTCAAAAGAGCAGCACAACTGAAACAGTTGTGAGTTTTATAACCTGATTTGTAAGTTGCTGAGCACCAAACTACATGCTGTGTTTTGGTGGGAAGAAACTGGATGAATAATGGATTTCTAATTCAGTTGATCTATTGAGAAGCTGAGCTTTTTGGGAAGAAGCATAGTAATGAAGCTTAAGTATCTATTTGCAAGTGCTAACTTAACCAATCTTTCTATTGACTCTGTGGGCTTTGGGATCAGATTCTTAAAGAATATGGATTATTCTGTGTAGCTGGACTAGGTGATTTATGGCATTGGAGATAAGATGTAAAGTCTTTCACTTTTATGTCAAAAGGTCAAACCCGGTCCACACTGTTAGTGACCCAAAGTCATTATCTGGTGATGATTGTTTGTTAGTCTCTGTGAAGTGAGTGGGTGGTTCCTAGTGGAGAAGAGTCTATCCCAAAACACTCCCCTCACAACTGGCACAAACTGACAGTTTGTTACACATCAGAGGGTACATCTACATTTGCTCCCTAGTTCGGACTAGGGATGCAAATGCAGACGAGTGAAGTAGCTAATGAAGCCGGGATTTAAATATCCCGCGCTCCATTAGCATGATCTCACTGGCGCGCTAGTTCGAATCACAGCTGATTTGAACCAGGAAGTGCGCGCCGGGACACGTTAGTTCGAACCAAAGCCCTTGGTTTGAACTAACGTTATTCCTCAAAGCTGTGATTCGAACTAGCGCGCCGGCGAGATCATGCTAATGGAGTGCAGGATATTTAAATCCCAGCTTCATTAGCTACTTCTCTCATCTGCATTTGCATCCCTAGTCTGAACTAGGGGAGCAAATGTAGACGTACCCAGAGGGGAAACCAAGAACTGAACAGTGTCTGGAGACTAACCAATCCATCCTTTGGAGCAGCTCCTCCAAATCAGCATTGAGACTCTTTTGTGAAGTGGGGAAAACATGTACTACTGCCCATGCTATACTTGTTTTGGGGATTAAAAGAAGGGGGAATAATTTAAACAACCTCTATATTTTTAGAGAGTGCCCCCTCCCCTAACACCATCAACTTGAGCAGAATTTATGACAAAAGACAATGGGTCAGCTCCTTAATTAAAGTAAATCAGGGCATGTTTTCACTAGGAAATTATTTCAAAATAACTAAATTTGACTTAACTCCTGATTTTACAAAATCAAAATAGCATGTCCTCACTATAGGGAAGCCTCAAAATTAGTCTGAGGCTTAATGAAGATGCACTACCTCAACTAGAGCCCCAGGAAGCACTGGGGAGTAATTAATTCGAATTACTCAGGGAAGTAGTTATTTTGAAATAGCAGCTCTGGAGCATCCACACTAACACTATTTTAAAATAACTATTTTGAAATTAGCATTATTCCCAAGAAAAGCAGGAGTACAGTGGCCCGTTATTTTGAAATAACGGGCTTGGCAGTCTGGATGCTCTGCTTATAAATTCAACTGAAGGGAGGTTATTTTGAAATAAAATGCTAGTGTAGACCAGGGCTCAGCATTATTGAGCAATGGAGTTAGGTTATTTATTTGAGCTCAGTATCTGGCCCACTATTATTCTTCCTGAATGAAACAGATATTTGTTTGATTCTCATGAGCTCATATTCTCTCTTACTATATGTACGGTTGGTTCTGTGTTGGGCATAATTGAGCAAAATAATTATTGTGCATGGTCTCTTACTAGGTCTAACAGTTCTCTGCAAAACAGAATGATGCAGACAACCTAAAATACAAAATCAAATTTGCCAGGTTACTTCTCTGCGTCCATAGCAGGCTATAAAGATTTAGGAGAAAATGTGTAAAAAGGAATTAACATAAGTGACACCAAATAAGTGTTTGATAATTGTTCTCAGAAAGCTGATCTGACACAAAATGAACAAATGAAATTCTCTGACAAGCATTAACACATGCAATTGTACACATATGCCAACTTGTTTTTTGTTGCTAAAAGCACTGGGTTTTCAATTACGTGTCCACCAGTGTTAAGGGCACATACACAGAATTGTCTGTCCAGAAAATGGAAATTAAATGCACCCAAATAAAAACCCCTTTGGAGGAAATAAAACCCTCACAAAGCCAAGGGTTTTAATTCTGAGTACACACAGTACAAATCTCCATTATGTTGTGTTCATACATTATAATACATACTAGCCAATTAGCCCATCATAAGACGGGATTTTCAGCTCTCTCCTCCACATCGGTCTTCTCTCCTGAGCCTCCGGTCTCTCATTCCATCTCTCTCTCTCTCTCTCCTCCTCCTACTGCCTCCCTCTCTCTCTCTCTCTCCTCCTCTCTCTCTCTCTCCTCCTCCTACTGCCTCCCCTCTCTCTCTCAGCTCTCCTCCGCCTCTGCCTCTCTCTCCGTCTCTTTCTTTCTCTTCTCCCCTTCCTGCCTCTCACTCTCCCTTTCTCTTCTCCTCCTCCTCCTGCCTCTTACTCTCTCTCCGCTCCGTCTCTCTCTTTCTCTTCTCCCCCTCCTGCCTCTCACTCTCTCTCCATCGGGGATGCACGTGCCCGGGTGAGTCCGGCTCCCCACTGGCCGATTCCCTCTCCCCGCCCCCCGCCAACCAGTTCCTCCTCCCGATTTCCCATGGCCAGCCTTGCTGCCCCCGACTCCCACCCCGACCAGCTTTGCTTCCCGCCGGCCAGCCCTGTGGCCTCCGACCACCCCCCAACCAGCTTTGCTTCCTGCCGGCTGCCCCTCCCCATTCTCCCTGGCCAACTACACTGCCTCTGACCCCCAGCTCTGGTTCTGCCCCACACCTCCTCCCAGCCAGTCCTGCTTCTCTCCCAGCCGGTCCTTCCCCCCTCTGGCCCCCGATCAAGGGTGTCCATTTTTTTTTTTACCCTACCCTAGTGATGCAAGTGGCCATTTGGGCTCCCCCACGGTGGCCCAGCTGAGCAGCACAGAACTCAGCCGAGCGCCACAGTGGGAGGCGAAGGGGGGCGGTGACGTACACAGCAGGACCCTGCCCCCTGGCCGTGTACGTCACTGCACCGCCCCCTTCCCCTCCCGCCATGGTGCTCGGCTGAGTTCTGCGCCACTCAGCCGGGCCGCCATGGGGAGAACGCAATGCTTAGGTGGCCTCGCGCCCCATGCAGCACGGGGGTGCTGTATGGGGACCGTGGGGCCCAAACAGCCGCTTGTGCAGAACTCAGCTGAGCGCCACGGCGTGAGGCAACAGCCCCCCCCAGAGGTGACGCATAACACTACAGCGTTACAGAGTCACAGACATTGGGCTACTATATATATGATTGGGCCAAATATTGTCCAGTGTCAATTGTGTAATCCCATTGAAATCAATATGTTTATTTGTGTTTCTTCTTCATTTTTCACACCCAGATCCCCAAAAGATACATTCTTGATAATATATAGAAGGCAGAATAGTTTGTGTATGGACACCCCTCAAGCCAACAGTAGAAGTTACTGACCCGATACTCCCTCTTCCAGAAATTGGTGGGGGAAGGGTTGGGATGGATGAAGAGTGGAATGAGCCTGGGCTTACCCCTTTGCTTGCCAGTTAGAGCAGCTGGCCAAGTGCACACAGGAAGTAGGTACAGTGTTTCTCAGACAGGGACAACGACACGTCCTCTTTCAGAGCAAGTGGCCAGCATGGTGAATTTTTGCTGAAGTTTAGTCAGACAAGAACATTTCACACTCGCCTATTCTATGGCACTGCATGTCTAGCCATTGTTTTCTAGAACTGGGCCTGTTCCTCCAGTCCTACTGTATGTTTGCTATTTGTACTGATGAGTCTGAAAGGTCATTATGCCTCTCAGCCCCAAATATACCCCACGGAAGATTTTAAGAAGAGTAATGGAGAGATTATTAACCTGTTGCTGGAAAGAACTAGACTTGTTGCTTTGCAGTCTGTCCTGAGGGAAGGGGAAGTATACTGCACCAGGAGTGGACCAGAGAGGAAATCATGACCGTGCTGTAGGGAAAACCAAATCTGTTATTAGTACATGATCTGTTCCAAAAGCAGATTGTTCCCAGCTCCGCACTGGTTCAGCTGCTCTAGCCAGTGGGGGGTGGAGCAGGAGAGCTGCTTTTCCCATTTTCCACCTGCAGGACAGAGGAAGTTTCAGGTCTGTGAAGGATGCTCTTCTCAATGGAGTGGAGGCAGTCGGTTGGGTACATATCCTACCCAGGAGCAGAAGGGGAATAATATAACAGGTTCAGGGGGGCACCACAGGTCAAATCAGAGTGAATTGCTTAGAAACAGAGCTATTTACAGCCCAAGACTGAGGGTCCTCCTCCATAAGGCACACCAAACCAGTCATAACAAGCACTTCCGTTGGCCCCATTGCCCAGCAAGAAGTCACACACACAATCCCCTAGACATGCCAGCTTCTTCTGTGCCACAACCAGTACCGCTCCTTACACAGATGCAAAGTTATGAAAACCAATCTCACCAAATCCAAACAGGTTCTTCCGACCCCAAAGGACCAGCCAGATTTCCAGGTCAATTTATACCTTACATCTTATACAAAAGAGCACACTGTGCCAATCCTTTAGAATCTAAAATCTAAAGGTTTATTAATAAAAGAAAAAAAAAGTTTGAGAAAAAATTGTTAAAGGAAACAAATTACATACACCAATTACACAGTTCCTGATGCAGGCTTCTAGCATCAGGAATAATCTGCGGTCTGATAAGTCTCTGGACTACATGCTTTGTTAGGATGGGTCATCAGTCTTTCTGGGCTCAGTCCATAGCAAAGACGCTTCTGAAGTGATGAGCTGGAGTGAAGATAGAATGAAGACCTGATTGACAACCAGACTGAAGACAAAGATGGAGGAACTCCCAAGGCCCTTTTTATACACTTGCCCATGCAGAAGGAATTCCAGTATTCTCCTTGTGTGAAAATACCTCCCAAAATTGAGTTTGTCACATGAGCAAGTCACTGGTCCATGGATGACTCAGTCCTTTGTTGGCAAGCAGACATGGCTTGCATGCTGGTATGAATGTTTACAGCTAAGTTCCTCAGATGTGGATTGGCACCACTTATGGTCCATTGTCAGTGAAGTGCTGCTATTCACTTGAGGGCAACCCTTTCACAATAGGTGGGCAAAGCCTGTTGACAATCTCCCAAAAGCAAACATTTGAAATATAAGTACGTAGTCACCACTCATGACTTCAAATAGAAAAATTATACATGCATGTGTGCAGTATAAACAGAATCAGCGAATCCTCAGCTTTCGATGGACACCTCATATGGCCTGCTTTGTACAAGAGTTGGTGCAAACATATAACAGTGGTTGCAAGAATGTTTGTATGCTCCTCTCAAAATCCAATAACGTCACACCACCAAGCAAAATTGGTGCAGCAAGGGATGACTGTAACATTGCTGACTGCATCACAGGGCCTTCCCATACTTGGCTCTGTGTTACCACAGGTTCTAATCCAATATTAGAAATATCAGTGTATAACTGGAAAGTCTTATGAAAACCATATTTGCTAAAAAAGACGTTATCATCGTAAGGGTCTTTATGGAAACAATATCAGGGAACTCTTTTACAAATCCAAAGTAAAACTTGGTTAGAAGAACAGTGGATTGGTTCTGCTTTTGCAGCATGGTTCTCATATGTCCTATGTGATCTTGCCAAGAGTTAAAGAAAATAGTTAATTTATCCATACAGACTCTGGCAAACATTTGGAATCCAATTACCATCAAGACAATGTAGTCATTCATGTTCTCCCTAGTGTAGGAATCTTGGCATTTAGCCATGACAGCAATATGGTTGTGTGCCTCAGTTTCTCCCTTCATACAGCACATTATTTCTGGAATGTCCTTTCTCATGTGAGATGTTCCAAGACTAGTTAGATGCACTAACTGTAAAATATCAGTATAACAAGGTCCTTTAACATACAGTGTTCTTACATACCATTCTTAACATGTTCAGTGGTTTTTCCAAGACATCCTGCACATTGTACATCTTCACAATTTTTGGCATCAGCAGCACATCAGTTACAAAAGTTATCAGCAATAAGAACAAATCCATTACAAGTGTACATTTAGAATTATTTATGTCATGCCACACCTTTTGATTCAATGCCATTGGAGCTCTGGCATTTCAGGGATAACCTGTAGCTTCTCAATGCAAAATCATTTTTTTCTTTCCTCTTGGTCCTGGAGGCTCAACTCCTGATGTGTTTTATTTAACAGAATGAAGGGGCTGGCTGGGTGTGTCCTCTTTGATAACAACTGCCAAGGAATCTTTCTTCCCCCAATCAGTCAGGGAAGTAGTATCAACACAGATGCTATTTTCATTAGCTTTCAGCTTCTTAACTGTCACCATTTCCACAACTGGCCCCTGTCTCAAAGAGTATGAACAGAATCAGCGAATCCTCAGCTTCCAATGGACACTTCACATGGCCTGCTTTGTACAAGATTTGGTGCAAACATTTGGTTGCAAGAATGTTTGTATGCTCCTCTCAAAGATCCAATAACGTCACACCACCAAGCAAAATTGGTGCAGCAAGGGATGACAGTAACATTGCTGACTGCATCACAGGGCCTTCCTATACTCAAAGAGACAGGGTCCATTTTCACTGGCATGTTAGACTCACAGTTCTTTTGTCCTTCCAACAACACTCTCTGCTTCCACATGGAATCAGATGTCAAGTCCACTAAGAGATTATAAGTGTCCACAGCATCTAGAGATGGGAGTTTACCTGTCATCCCCTGCATTCTCAAGAGATTAACTGCATAGCTGTTCTGCTCTGCATACTCAGCTTTCCAGACTTTTCTCTGAACCTGAGACACACACTGTCCACTTACAGAGTCAACATGGCAACATTCCTGTCCCAACAACACTTTTAAGGTCAAGCCCTTCAGAGTCAAACACAGTCACTTGGTCATCACAAGGCTGTTCCAATTTTCTGACAGTTTCCACACTATCCAAAACCTTCCCTAAGCTATCCACATTGGATCTCTTTAAACCCAAGCCAGTTGAGTCACTTTTAATGGTTGCCTTTTACGGATAGACATTTCTGTTAATCTCTTTTAATCAAATCACTTTCATTCCCCTCAGCCGCAGCAGACTACTTCCAAAAAATCACCACAAGGATTCTCTTCCTTAGGAGCTTTAAGCAACAATTCACCTTCCTGTGGTTCTACAGAAGCCTTGTTTTGCTGAGCCGCTGCCAACTCCTCCTGAGTTTCACTTACACCCAGAATCATCTCTGCCCCATCAAGTGGATTTTACACAATCTCTTTCCAGCTTTCCTTACAGGCAACGTGCTAGTTCACTGGCTCAGCACACACAAGGGGAGCAATCATTTTGTCCTTGCTACCAGTTTTCACACTGTCAATAGGCACCACAATTCAACCATCCATTATGTTCTCTGTGTGTCCTGGCTTGGGTATCACCCTGAGTAGACAGGGTTGCAACATACTTTCCCAGCAACAGGTAAAACACCAGCTCCTGAATTGTTTGATCTCTGGATTTCTGTCATGGCACCAACTGGATTCAACCAAGTCACAGCATCATTCTAGCAGAGACAAACTTCGGACCATTCCCTTCATGGGCTTCAGTTGTATCCAGAACCAACTACGGGACAACTGCATTGTCCTCAACCATCACAGGCCGAGAGGTACCTTCTACAGACAAAGAGCTGGAAAGAAACTTTCTTCACAGGCATGCTGTCTGCTCAACACAAACAAACAATTGGAGACACTCTCTGCTTTGTCCTGTCACCCGGGACTGATTTTAAATACATACCTAAAAATTGAGACAATTTCCTTCACAGATAAATTGCCACTCCCAGTAGATAAGCTGATGTTCTTCACAAACAGTGACTGATCTCACTGAATGCCTTTAAACAAATGATTTTCATCTTGTTCAGCTTCTCTTTCACAGGCTACCCTGCCAGCAATCCATCACCATCACAGCCCTTTCCCTAGTTAGGACTTCAACATGACTATCAAGTTAAATCTTCTCCAAAGAAACTTTTTCCTGGTCACTGAGTTCTTCCTGTGCTTGTTCCTAATTCCAGATTATTTCTGAGACATTAGACAGACATTCGGAAAACTTAACCACAGATACACTGCTTTTCTGCACAAACAGCTGCCTTCCTTAAGCAAAACATTAAAAAAAAAACAACCCAAATAGTCTGGTAGCACTTTATAGACTAACAAAACATGTAGATGGTATCATGAGCTTTCATGGGCACAGCCCACTTCGACATTTAAAGAAACCCACCATAGGCAAGCCATTGCCCCAATAGACAAAGGCTCAGGATCATTTCTTTCCTATGCTTCATTCAGGATATTAACTTGACTGAAGACAGCTTTAATATCATTCCCCATCATAAGATCTTTAGGGATTGTGTTTTTCACTCCCACAACCATGGTGCCATCAAATCCCTCCCATTTAAGATGGATTCTACCTGAAGGCACTCTTACAAAATATTCAGACAAGGCTACAACAGTCAGGCTTTCTTTTGGCAAATAATCTTCCTCCTTGACAAGGCTTGTTTTAATCAGAGCAATCTCTGCTGCGGTATCTCTCCGTGCCTCACACTCTACTCCATTAACTCCAGCATCACTAATAAAACTCATATGAGAGCTAAATACGGGAACAATAATGCAGAGTTTAAGGTCAACCCCTTCAGAGACAACAGAAACAGCATTTGCACATAGGGCACTAGCGCTGGACTCGGTGAGGCTTGCCTGTGTGCTTAGAATAATAGGATTGGCATTTATTGGGTTTGGTGACTTGTTTGTTACATTTGGACATCCTGCTTTGATGTGTCCAGGTGTCCCACACAAATGACACACTTTTAGAGTAGGAACTTTTCTGCTCATGAGCTTTTAAGTGGCAGTGGGGTTGGATCCATCTTTAAATAGTTCCCTTTCTCTAAATTGGGGAGAAAGGTGATTGATTTTCCCATGGAGTTTGTACCCTTCTCAAGCCCAATTTTGGGTATATGCATCCTCAAATTCTGCAGCCCATAGGACTGACTCAGGCTTTATATCATGAACAGCTGCTCTGACATGGTCAGGCACAGTATCTAAACATTGTTCCAATGCTTTTAAATCCAGCAGTTTCTCAAAATTCCCATTTGATTTTGCTCCCACAGCCCACCTTTTTAACAAAACCCATCAGTTATAGGCACATGCTCACCATAAGTACACTCACTAGACATTCTAAACTTCCAACATTTAACCCTGTAAGATGCAGGCATGACCTTGAATGGCCTCAGTATTTAAGTATTTAAACGGCACATAGTCTAAAGCTTCTTGTTGCCCCAATTCATTAAAAGCCTCCCTGGCTTTTCCAATCAATGTGGTTACCAGGGTGGGCATTTCCCGATATTCTAGAACTTGGTTCACATTGCACAGGCATTAAAAGTTAGACAAAAAATCTTCTATATCCTCATATCCTTGTAAATAGACACATTGCCCCCTCTTCCCCCAACTTCTGTTGTTCAGAAGGGGTGGACTTCCAGGTTGTTGCAGCTTCTGATGCTCCTCACACACTCCTAGCTGAAGTCAGTGAGCTTTCTCACTACTGGAAGGGAACTGGAAGGGACCTCGAGAGTCCAATCCCCTGCCCTCACGGCAGGACCAAGCACCATTCTAGACCATCTCTGATAGATGCCTATCCAACCTGCTCTTAAATATCTCAGAGATGAAGATTCCACAACCTCCCTGGGCAATTTATTCTAGTGTTTAACCACCCTGACAGTTAGGAAGTTTTTCCTAATGTCCAACCTAAACCTCCCTTGCTGCAGTTTAAGCCCATTGCTTCTTGTCCTATCTTTAGAGGTCAAGGAGAACAATTTTTTGCCCTCCTCCTTGTGACACCCTTTTAGATACTTGAAAACCACTATCATGTCCCCTTTCGGTCTTCTCCTTTCCAAACTAAACAAGCCCAATTCTTTCAGTCTTCCCTCATAGGTCATGTTCCTGTAGACCTGTAACCATTCTTGTTGTTCTTCTCTGGACCTTCTCCAATTTCTCCACATCTTTCTTGAAATATGGTGCCCAGAACTGGACACAATACTTCAGTTGAGTCCTAATCAGCACAGAGTAGGGCGGAAGAAAGACGTCTCGTGTCTTGCTCACAACACTCCTGTTAATGCATCCCAGAATCATATATGCTTTTTTTGCAACAGCGTCACACTGTTGACTCATATTTAGCTTTTGATCACTTTAGCTTTTGCCTTGTGTGGGCTCCTTCTTTAATTTAGCATTTCTTTCTTTAGCTGCTCTCTCTAGTTCAGCGTTCTTTTGCTTTTCTTTTAAATGAATGTCTGCAAGTCTTTGTTTATACTCAAGTTGCAGTTTGTTTGTTGCCTGCTGGTCACTGTCCATTAGCAAGGATCTCAGTTCTTGATGTGTGGCTTTCTTCTTAAAGGCGATTCCTTTTTCTGAGCACAAGTCTTCCAGCTATTTTTTACTAAGACCCTCATATTGTTGCTGATTCATTGTAACTGCTCTTTAACCAACCAAACTCTCAATCCCAAAATTCATATTTAGAATGGTGTGAGGTCCTGATCCAAAGCTTAATTGACCTGATTCTGTGGATCCAAGCATGACTACACCACTGCAATATAACAGGTTCTGGGGGCACCACTGAGAGATCAAATCAGAGTGAATTGCTGAGAAACAGGGCTACTTACAGCCCAAGACTGGGGGTCCTTCACTAAAAGGCAGCAAACCGGTCACAAAGAACACTTCCGTTTGCAACAGTGACCAGCAAGAAGTAACATGACCAATCCCCTAAACACTCCAGCTTCTCCTGTGCCACAACCAGTACCACTCCTTACACAGATGAGAAGTTATGAAATCTCTCCAATCTCCCCAAATCCGAACAGGTTTTTCTGATCCCAAAGGACCAGCCACAAGAGAGCATGCTATGTCAATTCTTTAGAATTCCACTGTTCTCCTTGTATAAAAGTACCTCCCAAAATGGAGCTTTTCACATGAGCAAGCCACTCGTCCATGCATGCCTCAGTCTTTTGTTGGCAAGCAGTCATGGCTTACATGCTGGTCTAAATGTTCCACAGTGAAGTTCCTCTTAAGTGCCACTTAAGGTCCATTGTCAGTGAAGTGCTGCTATTCACTTGAGGGCAACCCTTTCACAATAGGTGGGCAAAGCCTGTTGACAATCTCCCAGAAGCAAACATTTGAAACACAAGAACATAGCCACCACTCATAACTTCAAATACAAAAGTGATACATGCATATGAGCAGTATAAACAGACCCAGTGAATCCTCAGCTTTCATTGGACACCTCACGTGGCCTGCTTTGTACAAGATTTGGTGCAAACATATAACAGTGGTTGAACAATGTTTGCACGCTTTTCTCAAAAATTCAATAACATCACAAGCGGTCATTGCGGGTACGTCTAAACTACATGGCTCCGTCAACGGAGCCATGTAGATTAGCGTACTCAAAAAAGGGAAATGAAGTGGCGATTTAAATCATCGCCGCTTCATTTACAGCAAAATGGCTGCCACGCTGCCACGGTCGACAAGGGAAGTCCTCATTCCATGAGGCATAACGAGGCGGTCGACAAGGGCTTCCCTTGTAGACCGCGGAGTGTCCAGGCTACCACGCTGTACCGCCAAACAGCTGATCGGCACAGCGCGGCAGCCATTTTGATGTAAATGAAGCAGCGATTATTTAAATCGCCGCTTCATTTCCCTATGTCTAGAAACCTCCTCTACATGGCTCCGTCGCCGGAGCCATGTAGTCTAGACATACCCTGCGTCTCTCTTAGGCTACGTCTACAGAGTTTTTGCACAAAAGTGGCTAGTTTTGTGCAAAAACTCGCAGAGCATCCACACTACAAGCACGTTTTTGCACAAGAAAAAGTACAGTAGATCGTCAGAAGACAGGGCTTTTTGCTCAAGAGTTATTTCTCTTTCTACGAGGAATAAGCCTTTTTGCGCAAGAGCTCTTAAGCAAAAAGGCATGTGTGGACGGACCACAGCGGTTTCTTGCGCAAGAAACCCCTATCAGAAAAAGCACAGGTGCTCTTTTGGCTATTCTGTGAATGACTATCAGAGCTTTCTTACACAACAGCATCCATGGCAGTGTGGACACTGTCTTGTGCAAAAGCACATGGCAGTGTGGATGCACTCTTGCGCAAGAACGTTTTGCGGAAGATCTCTTCCACAAAAAGTTCTTGTGCAAGAAGCCTGCAGTGTAGACGTAGCCTTACGGTCCTGCTAAAGTGCACACACCAAGAGATAATCTTTCCTAAACTGGAAAAAAAATTGTGAGGAAATGACTTGCTCAGCAACTACACTATTGCAAAAGCTGTTCGTCACCAGCTGGGTAGTGGAATAAATGTGAAACAGTTTAACAAATCCCAACAAAGTCATTGTTTTTGTAACACTCTCTGAACGCTAATCTCTCTTGAGGATGGTTATCCTGCCACTGTGCAATCCGGGCTTGGAGCTGGCATGTCCCACATAACAGTGAGTTCCATGAATCAAAGCTGTCAGACTGAATTTTGAAATGTCTAATAGGCCTGAAATGCTACCGGCCTATTATGAGTTGGGCAGGACCGCAGTGGAGCTGGGGGACATAAATAGGATTGCAAGGAAATACCTGATTCCAACAGCAGTTTGTCCTCTTAACTGAAACAACAGCCTAAATCTTGATTAACCGCTCAGGTCAAAACGGGATAATATGCCCAATCCTACCCGCATTGGGACTGAGATTCAGGATGAAAAGCCCTGTACATAACGTATGAACCCATATTTTATTAACTAAGCCTCCTGAGGCTTGGCCAACACTAATATAGCTTCTTATACTGGAAACTTTTGATGCATGATGTTATAGCTCCTACGGGCCTGATTCTGGTCTCACTTAGGGCTCGTCTAGACTATGTTTATTTTTCGAAAGGAGGTATGCAAATTCGGTGCTAATGTGCATATCTTCTTCTGATCACTTTTTCGACAGCGCTATTTTCAAAAGTGAAAGTAGTTTAGACGCAGTTCTTTTGGGAAAAAAATCCCTTTTTCGAAAGAACCCTGCACACCTCATTTTTTGAGGAAGAAGGGTTCTTTCAAAAAAGGGTTTTTTTCCCAAAAGCACCACATCTAAACTACTTTCACTTTCAAAAAAGTGCTGTCGAAAAGGTGATCGGAAGAAGATATGCAAATTAGCACCAAATTTGCATATCTCTTTTCGAAAACCCCCCGTAGTCTAGCCATGCCCTTAGACTACAATAAATCAAGAATAGCCTCAGTGAAATTATTGGCTTGTACATCAGTAGAAAATGGACATGGAAATTTGCCACAGGACATGCTACTCACCACTAGGGGTATCTCCTTGTGGCTGTGGCTGGGGTTTTGCTCTACTCATGTCTGATACCTCTTCTGCTACACCCCCACATCACTCTCTGCAACTCAGGTACTCAGTCTTCATGGCTTGGCCTTATAGCCAAGTTGCTATAGTCTTGCCCTCCAGGGTATCAAAGTCCTTGCACGCTAATGGTCTTAGGCAGTCTTCACGTGCACTACCTTGATGGTGCTACTTTCCCAGCGGCTAGTAGGGGAAGCCAAGCTAAGCCTTTCCACTACTCTGGATTCCAGTTATTATAGGGACTCAGTACCTAGCATGTATGGTGTGGTTGTCTCAGACCCTGTTGTTCCCACCCTGGACTCCTTCCTACTGCTTTCTTAACCTCACCTTCCCCCTCTCTGGATGCACCAGCTCAAACTCCCTTGTCTCAAGGAATAACTGCAGAAAACTGAATTTGGTGGTCACAAACACCTCTATCTGCTCCTAGGGAGTGGCTACAGACTACTTCTCTGCAGTCCCTTTCTTTTGCCAGCTTCCTGTCTTAATTAACTCAGCTCAGGTCCTCCCCCAGCTGGATTTCATCAGCAAATTTGATCTTCGCTCACCTTGGCTTTCCTCCAGGTACGGCCTATAAATTAATTGGCCTAATTTATCCCTCAGACCTTGTGTGGGATGAACACCCTATCATAAAGTGAGATTAACATCAAGTCACTAAATCACTGGTCTGGCAAGCACTAGGTTTAATGTAAAATTTTGGTCCAGACTGCTATCTCCTGCAGACAATCTAGTGAGAGAAAGCCCTCAGTTCCTCAGGGCAGGTATACTCTGTGAGGAGAATGGGTGTGTAGAAATGGAGGGCGGGGTGAGGCCTACTACCCCACAGATCTTGGGGGTCTTTAGGGAAGAATACGCACAGACCCACAGAAGCAAGAACCATCCAGCTGGAGGACTTCTTCCTCTGCTCTGTATTGCCAGCCTTCAACAAGCTATGGGCCTGGGAGCATGAGATGATGAATTTATGAATTGTATTACAGTAGCACCAGTTGCCCAGCCAGAATTTGTGTCCCATGGTTGCTGGACAGTGCACAGACTATCAAAAGAAGATAGTCCCTGCTCCAAGGAATATGTCTTACATCAACTGCACAGATGTAGTTTCTTCTCCCTTTTAAAAGAAAAATGGCATGAGATACAGTCTTCTTTCTTGCTGCTGCTCATGCGACCATGCTTTGTTTGCTGTATTCTCCATCTGAAAGCACTTGGAAATGCATCTCTGATCAGCAGTTTTGCAGCAGTTTGGACGCCATCTGACAGTACAATGCTGCATCTGAATAATTGTCCCAGGTGACCATTAAAGTCTAGATTTTCACCATAAAGGCACAAAGAATAATCCTACACTCCAGCAGAAAATCCTTCCCCAAGAGTTGATCTGCAGAGTATCATTCCCTTTAGCAGACAGCTGCTGCAACCCAGCAGAAGGTTCAGAGTAGGGATGTAATAGTGTAGTCAATTAACTGATTAACCAATAAGTAAAAGCTTATTGGTTAATGCTATAGACTACACGCATCCTCCCCTTCCATCCCTCTTGCCAGTAAATTTTTAGCAAGCTGGCCAGCAGCTCGGCTCAGCCCTGGCTCTGCATTTAAAGTGTATTAGGAGCCAGATGGGCAGGCAGCCCAGCTCAGTTCCAGCTTGTGCCAGGCCAAGAGCTCAGAACCCCCCAGACAGGGGCTGCTGCCACCCTGCACTGCTGCCTTTGTATCAGAGGCAGCAGCGCAGGGTGGCAGGCAGCAGGTCCACGAGGGGAGCTAGTTTTTAAACTGGCTCCCCTAGTGGACCAGCTCCTGCCTAGCACCACATGCAGCTGCCTCTGATCCAGAGGCAGCAACGTGGAGTGGCAGGGGGCTCCTTGGGAGTGGGGCTGGAACACACTGGCTGCTGGCCCCACCCCCAGGGACTATAGAATAGCCAAGTAACCAATAAGAATTCTGGAAGTTAATCGACTAGTCCAGTGGTTCCCAACCCGTGGTCTGTGAACCCCTGGGGATCTGCAAAGGCACTGCAGGGGACCTGCAGAAAGTATTTAAAAGTAAGGAAGGTGGGCCCAATCCCTACTTTTCTTTTCCTTTTCTTCTCCCTGCTCCCCAGAGTGTGGGGCTGCCATGCACACTGGGACGCGGCTCGCTGTTGATCCCATTCTCTGGAAGCAAAGGGAGAGTGGGGAAAATGCTTGCATGCCGTGCATGCCTCTCGCCTCTGGCTGGTGTGTAAAAGGCATGCACAAGATGCAAACACTTTCCCCACACAGCCTTACCTTCCAGAGAACGGGATCAAAAGCAAGCCTGAGAAGCTCTGTGCCCTGCAGTCTGCACATCCCACAGTGTGGACATGCTGTATTATCTCTCAATACTACTATATTTGTTTAGTTAACATTAACTATTATACATTGCAAATGATTATCAAATAATGGTATGTTTGAAAACAGCTATATTGTTTGAGAATCTGTACAATTTTAATAGATTGAAAAGGGGTCTGTATGCTCGAAAAGTTTGGGAACCACTGGACTGGTCAATTAACCAATATTTAACATCCCTAGTTCAGAGTTACAGAAAGGAAGGTGAGAGCTTGGACTTTACTCTGCATTTGTCTTTGCTCACTAAGCAACATCCACCAATTGTAAAGCTGAGAGAGTTATGCCGGGACAACTTTGTCTTTGGTCCATTATATATATCTGGGGAGGTTTCTTTTTTCTCTTTCTTCAAAAGTCCATACACACTATGCTAGAGGAACTTCTTTAAAACACAAACCACGTTAATCATGGCTTGTTGAGCGATTGAGGATAAAACATAATAGTTTCAAGTCCTGGTTCATTGGTGCATCCAAGCTCTGCCGAGTACAAAAGGATTGGGGCAAAGGTGGCTTTCTGCAAGCTCTCTGTTACCTGCGAAATTTCCGTATGCTTCCATGATGTCAGGAGTCACTAATGCGAATGTATAGAAAGTCTCTATATTTATAAATTATGCTCTAGTGTAGAACAGAGTTTCTAAACAGCTATGATTGGTCCATACAAGCCATACAAATTCTGTTTAGTTGGCACTGTACTTGCATCATTTCTTTGTCGGGGTAGATGGGACTTTTGAGATCCATTGCTCACAGAAGGGAACCTGCTGCATTTGCCCTTATGAAATTCCTTTCGGACATGGTTTTGGAAGGGGCTGAATGGCTTACAGAGTTAGTAATGGGAGTCAAAGCCTTTCACCACTAGATTGCTGATGTGAATCCAGGTTAGATTCGTAGTCACCAAAAATATTTACTGTCAGAATGCTCTTTGGGGCCATATGTGAAAAGACCTCTAAAGTTGTAAACTAAGGGTACGTCTAGACTACATGCCTCTGTCGACAGAGGCATGTAAAATAGGCTACCCGACATAGTCAATGAAGTGGGGATTTAAATATCCCCAGCTTCATTGAAATAAAAATGGCCGCCGCGCTGTGCTGGCTCAGCTGATTGTCGGCTCAGCGCGAGAGTCAAGACGCGGATCGGTCGACAAGGGAAGCCTTTGTTGACCTCTCCCTTATGCCTTGTGAAACGAGGTTTACAGGAGCAGTCGACAAAGGCTTCCCTTGTCGACCGATCCACATCTTAACTTGCGCGCTGTGCCAACAATCAGCTGAGCCGACATAGTGCGGCGGCCATTTTTATTTTAATGAAGCCGGGGATATTTAAATCCCTGCTTCATTGACTATGTTGGGTAGCCTATTTTACATGCCTGTGTCGGCAGAGGCATGTAGTCTAGACGTGCCCTAAGTGACAGTTACCAAATCCTGCAGGCCTGCTTCGCCACTCTCTTGCATTATCACTTACACCTGTGCAAAATAGGTGTAAAAAACTAGAAGTCTTATCTGGGGGCCTTTTTAACCTACTTTGCACAGATTCTAATCACTACACAAGACATGAGGCAGTGGAGAATCAGATCAATTGTCACAAACATTGTTAATTCGTATCTTTGTTGTGTCAGCTGAGAGGCCAAGACCTGAACAGGTCATGGAAATTGAAACCAGCTTTTTAGCCACCAGAAGTGCACATTCAAGACAGGGATACATCAACTGCAACATTGCCACTCATCAAGTATCTAGAACAGAGGTCTCAAACTCTTAGCCGGTGAGCCAGTCCTAGCTAGAGCACTTGTTCAATCCAGCCCAGGACTCCCAGCGGACTGGGTGCAGGCGGTCCATTACTGGCCCCAAAGCCCCATCCCTTCCCGCCATCGCCCCTCCCTCTCCACGGATATGCTCCCCCAGCCCACCAGGAGTCCTGGGCTGGACTGTGCAATCGCACCAGCTGGGACTGGCCCGTGGGCTAAGAGTTTGAGACCCCGGATCTAGAAGTATCTATTGCAAGCTCTTAAAACTCACTCTAATCCCACCCTCCACCCAAACACCTTAAAATACCCCAAGGTATTCAAGTTTCAGTTTTCTGCACAGTGGGTACTGTAAAAAACAGCATTGATATATGCAGAAATCAAATACCCCTGGCAAAATTCCAAGTTGGGTAATTACATTCTGCCTACCTGAAATTCTACTTATAATTCATTTGGTGACATTAGAGAATTCTTCATTTCTCTACATAGAAACTATGTTATAATGTTAGAGGTGCAGAATGATTGATGTTTTCTCCACCCTTCACTGACTCCATTTTTGCCATACAATAGAGAAGTGATACATTCAATATAATCTAGAATGTATTTTAGGGTCTGTAGAAATATGTTTGTAGAAGATTGCAATTTAGAGACACGCCCTCATAAGGGATAAAATTATGAACATAGGCATTTAGAGAGGTGCCCCAAAGGTGGTGGTGGGGTGTGTTTGTGGGGGTGGTGGAGGGATTAGGAACTTCGCATGAATGTGTACAGCAGCTCTTTATAGAAGGTCTCCGGTTTGTTTTATTAAAAGTTGTATTCCTTTCTCATTCAAGATCATTACATGGTGTCAGAAGTGCTGAATGAGAGAGAAACAGCAGTCATTTTGAAGTTAACTCCTGTGCTTGCAGCTGAAACATTGTCAGGCAATGTTGCAGAGAACTGGAAAGATTTCAGACAAATTTGAATTGTATTTAGCCCTCATAGGGACAGAGTTAAAAATGATGAAGTGACATTTTTGGCATGTTGTTGGGAAGGAAGCATTGGATATTTATAATGACTTTAAGTTTGAAGAAGGTGAAAACATGAAGTTAAATAAAATACTGAATAAATTTGAGGAACATTACATGCCAGAAAAGAAATGAAACTTTTGAGAAACATACTTTTTTTAAAAATGCATGCAAAAATTGATGACACCATATGACACAGAATTAATGAAACTCGGTAAAACCCGTGTCTTTGGTTAGTTGACAGAGTCTCTAGTCAGAAACGGAAACATTTGTGACATTAAAGACAATGTGTTAAAAGAGACACTGTTCTGCAAAGGAGACTTAACTTTAAAAAAAGCTCTCCAAATATGCAGGGCAGCAGAAACTGTGAAAACACAAGCCAAAGAGTTGAATTCACCAGAAGTGGTTATACAGGCAATAAGTATTAAATAATATAGCCTGAACAGGTCAAATCAGAAAGCTGAAACACTCACTATAGGCCTAGGGAGAGGTGAGTACAGATGGTTATGTGGAAGGTGTGGATTACAGCATGGCCCCAAACAATGTGTTGCCTTTGGGAAGCTCTATTACAAATGTGGGGAAAATAATCATTTTGAAAAATGCTACAGATTGCCACAAATGCAGAAAAAATCAAGTGCATTCAGTTAAAGATAATCTGGTTGAGGAGTTTTTCATAGACATACTGAGATTAGCAAGCTTGATGAGAAGGACTGGATATTGTCTATGACAGTGAATGGAACAATTATTCCACTAAAACTGAACACAGGTGCTCAGTCAAAGAGATATCCTATGCTTCCTGGGAATAGTAATTATTTTGGAAATGCATACCTAATCTATATTCCAAAGAGAAAACTCCTGAAGAAAAAAATGAATGGTATTGGGGTTCAGACCCAGAAGGCTCATGGGGAGATTTAAAACAACAATTGATACAAGAACCAGTGTTGAATTTCTACACCCCAGAAAGGTCTATTAAAATTTAACCAGCTACTTCACAATTCAGGTTAAGTGCAACGGTTTTTACAGAAACATGAGGATTGTTGGCATCCAGTGGCATCTACATCCAAATCACTGGCTGAGGCAGAAACCAGATAAACACTGATTGAAAAGAACTTTTAGGAATATTGTTTGACTGAGAGAGATTCAATCAGACAATGGAATTTGAAATGGACTACAAGCCATTAATAGCAGTATTTAGCAAACAGCTAAATGATTGTACCTTAAGGATTCAAAGAATCTTGATAATGCAAAAGTATGATTTGATTGTGACCTACATGCCCAGTAAATTCATGTTCACTGCAGATGGACTTTCCAGAGAAGAGGCTCCCGTGAAAGCAGTGAAGACGTTAGAGAAGAGGTGTAAGTCTATGTAGATCTGATCTTAAAGTCAATTCCCATTGTCAACAGGAAAGTGCAATAAATAAGAGAGGAATCAGAGAAAGGTGAATTACTGAGAATCCTTATAGAAATGATGATAAAACAGTGGCTTAAAAAACTAAGCATTTGCTGTCCAAGTATAAGAGACTACTCGAACTTCAGACATGAACTTCCTGTGCTAGATGGGGTGATATTCAAGGGCAGTAGGATTGTAATTCCAAAAGAAATGCTACAGAAGATCCAGGAGGGTCATATAGGAGTTGTGAAGTGCAAACAATGAGTACAAAAGGTGCAGTATTGGCCACGGCTCAATTATGACATTACTAATGTGACAGGGAACTGCTTTTCATGCTTGAAATACAAACCATGCCAACAGGCTGATGCTGATACCTCATTCAGTTCCACAAAGACCTTATGAGGAGGTAGGCATTGCCATATTTATCTGGCAATCAAAAGATGAACAGTCACAGATTATTATTCTCTGTATCTCGAAATTTGCATACTACACAGAACTAATAGTAAATCAGTGAAAGCCAGATTAAAGGGAATCTTCTCCGGACACAGAATTCCAGGAATCATTAGTGATAAAGGGCAGCAATTTTCCAGTACATATTTTAGACAATTTGTCATAAATTGTGTTCTTCATCACGAAACATCAAATGACTTCCAATCAAATGGATTTGTGGAAAGGTATATACGGACAGTAATGAACCTTATGAAAAAGTGGGCTGATTTGTACAAAATGTTACTGGCTTACTGAAATACCTCAGGAGAATATTTGTTTTTTCTCCAGCTCAAACGTTAGTGGAGAGAATGATCACATCTAATTTGTCAATTACTGATAACTTGGTGAAATCTCATAACAATGCAACCATATAGAAAAAGGTAGAAAATCAGAAGTGGAAGCCAAAATATTAGTTTAACAAAAGGGCCTATGATCTCCCACTTCTTAGCCTAGATGATAGAGTAAGCCTGAGGAATCAAATCTCTAATACTTGGAGTTAAAGAGGTACCATTAAAGAACAGCAGCATCCAAGGTCTTACATAGTCCAGACAGACCAGAGGGACATAGTAATCCCCCCAAAGTTCTAACACACTGATCATTTATCATTGATGCACAAAGGAGAAACTCTCAAGGAATGAGAGAATAACTCAGACTCTAATGAAAGGCTGATACAAGATCAGAGCTGGAGGTCAAATGTCCTGGAAGACTCAGAGACTTGCTAACCTGCCTGGACAGTAATTGTTGTGCCCGCTCCAGTGCACCTCAGGAGTTGATGAAACAATTCTTATGAAGCCAGTGAAAATGGGCTCTTTGACTTCTTTGTGCTACTGGAGTGGCCATCGAACAACACCATAGCAATGGGGCAAATACTTGCTTATTGGGGTCAGTCTCAGATGATTAGCATTGAAAGATTTTTTTTAAAATCTCCTTTGCTTTTTCACACTGTGTTTAGGGTTTTGTTTTTGTTTTTTTTCATTGTTCCTTCAGTCTGCACAATGAAAACTGATCGGTCAGTTTCCCAAGGACGAGGATGGTCTTGAATTGGGATCTCCCATGTCCTGGGGGAGAAACCTAAGGTTATAAGGGAAGTGTTTATTTCCCCCTTCCCCTTGCACCAGTGGCTATTTTATTTTGGGTCCCACTTGTGCCTTATGTTAACAAACGCCTCTGTTCCCCTCGTTTGTGAACTAAGTGCCTCCCAATAGAGTGGGCTTACATGCCTGTCTCAGAGAGGCAAAGGTTTAGCATGCATTCCTCCACTTGGCATCTTCCATTGGCTAGCTGAGGTGATTCCCCACTTAGGCTATATCTACACTACAAGGTTTTTGCGCAAAAATGGCTGTTTTTTGCGCAAAAACCCATGAAGCGTCCACACCTCAAGCACGTTTTTGCTCTAGAAAATCTACAGTCAATTGGCAGAACAGAGGGCTTTTTGCGGTGTAGGTATACCTCCTTCTACAAGCCATAACTCCTTTTTGCACTACAGCTCTTGCGCAAAAAGGCATGTGTGGACGCTCCGCAGGGGTTTCTTGCACAAAAAGAGCCTATCCGGAAAAGCACAGGTGCTCTGATAGCCATTCTGTAAATGGCCATCAGAGCTTTCTTGCACAAGAGCATCCATGCAGTGTGGACGCTCTCTTGCGCAAAAGAGCGCAAGAGGTCTGGATGTGCTTTTGCGCAAGAAGTTTTTGAGCAAGAACTCTTCCGCATAAAGGCTTCTTGCACAAAAACCCTGCAGTGTAGACAAAGCCATAGTGAGTAGGTTTATTGACTGCTGTCTAAGGAACCTATCTTTCCCCATTCATTGTACAGGAAACTTAAGACATCTAACTCAGGCTCCGTGGATCGAGTGTGTTCCTGTGGCTTTTGAGGCCCTGCAATGCCTAAGTGTCTGCATTGTTTCATTTTCTGCCTTATATGCATTAGTACGATGTGGCAGTGTTTCGTCTGCAAGTATGGTATATTTAAATTAAAAAAACAGCTCTTTCAATTTGATTTTTAAAAAATGGAAACATGCCTTTTGATCTCAGGGTGTGTAAAAGCTGTTTTATTAACACCTCTCACTTTTGGCCCTAATTTGACTTTCCAAGCAGGGCTGGCCTTATCATGAGGTGAACTGAGGCAGCTGCCTCAGGTGCCAGACTGTGGGGGGGTGCCACTAGGACCCAGAGTGTAGAAAATTGTGTCTGCTGCTGTTAGTTCTCCTTTATTGGGGTAGGTAGCAGAGCAGTACCATGAGAGAGGAGTAGAACAGGAAGAAGGCAGAATTGAGACCTTTCAAAGTTTTGGCCCAAGCGAGGGGATATGGGGGGCATCATTTGAGCTCCCCGCCTCAGGTGCCAAAATGTTGTGGGCCGGCCCTGTTTCCCAAGAGCCAATATTTTCCCAGAACTCACACACTTCATCTAAAAGTGACTTCTGGAAGAATATTGCGAACAGCTGTGGTTGAAACCAGCACTGTAATTTGAGTCCTTTGGGACCTGTAATATATCTTTCCATGAATGTTATTGTCAGCTGCAAAGACAACATGAGACCCATATGCATTTTTTCTTAATGGAGACAATTGCTACAGAATGCACAGTCTGTGAGCCACTAAACAAGGCAAACAGCATCCCAAATATGCATACACACAGAGAAGTTCATTGCCCTTCCTTCCCCTGTCCCCCCCTTAATTACACACAGCAGCACCACTGATGCTCCCTACATCTTGCAATGAAATTGGGCATTGCAGGAGCAAATACCAGTTGAAAAGTATCCTCAGATAGAAATGTGTGTGTTGTGGCAAGGTGAAAGAAAATCATTTGGTTCTCCTGTATCTGGAATTGTTCTGCAGTAGCTAAGCTGAAGCTGCCTTCTGAATTGTTGCTCAATCAAAGACTACCAGGGTCAAGTACTAGATGGAACTGGTTCACAGCTCTTTTCATATGGTGGACTGCTTCTTATGATAGGCATGCTTTTCTGGATACCTGCCTAGTATTCAGGCTCTAGGTCCTAATCCCATGCATTCCTGACAGCAACTGTAGTGTTTTCTAGAAGTGAGAGCAAAGTATTTGTAGTGAATATTTATTTTTCAGTTTTCAAATGATTACTGCACAGGCTTTGATTTTATTAACATATTCATTACTCATAATTGAACAAACAGTTTTGAACATATTTAAGCTTTTGTGCTTTTTTGCAAACTATTTGCTGTCATTCTGTCTTCCACAATTTGCTGTTCATAATTTGCAGTGTGTTTATTGTTCACCTAAATCAGAGTATTGTTTCTACTCCATGATCAGATGAGTGAAACTTTATAAACCAGCTGAGAAATGCAAATAGAAAATATCCATAGTCGTCTGTAAATATCACAAGGAGAGAGGTTCTCTAAGCAGCTGCACGAATGAATGTTTGCTGAAAAGTGAACAAGTGAACAAGGGCACAAACGTAGTCAGACTGAATGGCTGTTAGGGATCAGAGCAAACATTTGTGAATATTATTGTTGCTTATTGTATTACTGTAGTGCAGGGGTGGGGAACCTTTTTTTGGGTCGGGGCCGCTGATCCACAGAAAAATGAGTTGGGGTTGCACACAAGTGAGAAGCAAAAAAGAAAAACCAAACCCTCACTGACTGAAAAGGAGAAGGACACTCCTCATGTTCCCTTTGTACACCAAAGCCTAGGGGGAGGCCAAGCTAGTAGATTTTGTGTGCTCTAGCCAATGGTGGGCCGGTGGGGAGGCTTGAGCCCCAATGTAGTCTCCCCATTTCTGGTGGAAGCTCTGAGCCTCAGGGACTGGATACAAGCAAGCCAGGGGCCACATTCAGCCCTCGGGCCCCAGGTTCCCCTCCCCTTCTGTAGTGTCTAGAAGCTTTAGACATAGGCCAAGTCTCCATTGTGCTAGGTGTTGTACAAACAGATGGTCCTTGCCGGAAAAAGCTTGCAATCCAAGTAATACTGTTTTGCATTATTCACTCAGCTTTGCTGTATGGCAACATAGAAAATTAATAAGACAGAGTTAAGATGAAAATGAATATGTTTTTAGTGCAGCTTCTTGGTGATGTGCCCTCATTTTGTTTTGGTGTTTCCTCTTCTTAAATTGGCTTTACATCTGGACCGAACTTTACTGGTATGCCACCATCACTGTTCTCATTGCTACTAAACACTACACAGTTTGGTTCTGTCCTTGAGTATACTGATGGTTTCCTCAGTTTTGATGTTGTCATCAAATTTAATCATTATACAACTTACAAGACACCTTGAACAGTTACATTATGCATCCACGCACAGAGTTGAAAGTCACTTGGTTGTTTTTGAGCTATAAACTGATCCAAAAAGTCCCTCGCACAAAAATAAAATAAAATAAAATAAAAAGGTCTGCACCAGACTATGACTAATAAGGAGCAGCACTAATTGAAGACAGATGTATCAGTAATGTTTCAGAAGCAGCCCCACAGAATACCCAGATGACAGATCAAGATCCTCTGAAATAGAGGTGTGTGAACCAGTCACAGTGAAATTACATAGGTTTCAACATCTCATGCAATGAAAGTACTTTTTAACTAGAGGGAGTAGGACTATACATTGAAGTAAATGGAGGTGTGCCAGGGATGAATTTGGTCTGTTATCAAATATTTTTGCAACAGTTTTCTACTCATTTGGAATTACTGATAGTAAATATTTTGACTTAAAATCTGAAATAGTGAACCAGAGTTTTCATGATTCGTGTTGTTTTGTCAACTATTAATTGACTTTTTTTTAAATGTAGGAAACATTGGCTATGTCTACACTCCAGATTTCTGCCAGCACAGAAAATCCAAGAATGATAAAATAATTCTATATATTTGGGTTGGGAGGGGGAACTGCCAGATTTGTGGGCCTAATTCTGCAACCCTTACTCTTTTCTGAGTGACACTAGCTTGAGTATTTCCATCATCTTCAAAAGGGAATATTTGCCAGAGTAGATGCTACTTAAGACCAACGAATATTTGAGAACTCATCCTTGGGTATCAACTGTGACCACAGGAGTACTGACTGCAGTCTTTTCTCAAGTGAATAGTCCCATGTTGGGGTAATGATATATAGGCTGCAAGAGCAAGTATTTTATTGGTGTAATGAAATACACACATGTTGCTTGAATCACTGCTGCTGCTACCCCACACCTAATGAACTGCTCAAGTCCTAGCTCAAGCCAAAGCCCTGAATGCCCATAAGCAGAATTCTCAAACTAAAGAGGGTGGATTATGTTGCCAGAAGGACTCAGACCTGTAGTCCTGCTATGATATGTCAGATGTACACAAGTGAGAAGCAAAAAAGAAAAACCAAACCCTCACTGACTGAAAAGGAGAAGGACACTCCTCATGTTCCCTTTGTACACCAAAGCCTAGGGGGAGGCCAAGCTAGTAGATTTTGTGTGCTCTAGCCCAATGGTGACAAGGTCCCTCACCAAAGGCTCTTGTGTAAACTACATGGCCATGGGATAAGAGGGAAGGTCCTTTCTTGGATTGAGAACTGGTTAAAAGACAGGAAACAAAGGGTAGGAATAAATGGTAAATTTTCAGAATGGAGAGGGGTAACTAGTGGTGTCCCCAAAGGGTCAGTCCTAGGACCAATCCTGTTCAACTTATTCATAAATGATCTGGAGAAAGGGGTAAGCAGTGAGGTGGTAAAGTTTGCAGATGATACCAAACTGTTTAGGATAGTCAAGACAGAAGCAGACTGTGAGGGACTCCAAAAAGATCTCACCAAACTGAGTGATTGGGCAACAAAATGGCAAATGAAATTTAATGTGGATAAGTGTAAAGTAATGCACATCGGGAAAAATAACCCCAACTATACATACAGTATGATGGGGGCTAATTTGGCTACGACAAATCAGGAAAGAGATCTTGGAGTTATCGTGGACAGTTCTCTGAAAACTTCCACACAGTGTGCAGCGGTCAAAAAGGCAAATAGGATGCTAGGAATTATTAAGAAAGGGATAGAAAATAAGACCCAGAATATCTTACTGCCCCTGTATAAAACTATGGTACGCCCACATCTTGAATACTGTGTACAGATGTGGTCTCCTCACCTCAAAAAGATATTTTGGCCTTGGAAAGGGTTCAGAAAAGGGCAACTAAAATGATTAGGGGTTTGGAACGGGTCCCATATGAGGAGAGGTTAAAGCGACTGGGACTTTTCAGTCTAGAAAAGAGGAGACTGAGGGGATATGATAGAGGTATATAAAATCATGAGTGGTGTGGAGAGGGCCGATAAAGAAAAGTTATTTATTAGTTCCTAAATAGAAGAACTAGAGGACACCAAATGAAATTAATGGGTAGCAGGTTTAAAACTAATAAAAGAAAGTTCTTCTTCACACAGCGTGTAGTCAGCCTATGGAACTCCTTGCCAGAGGAGGCTGTGAAGGCTAGGACTATAACAGAGTTTAAAGAGAAGCTAGATAATTTCATGGAGGTTAGGTCCATAAAGGCTATTAGCCAGGGGATAAAATGGTGTCCTTGGCCTCTGTTTGTCAGAGGCTGGAGGGATGGCAGGAGACAAATCGCTTGATCGTTGTCTTCGGTCCACCCTCTCTGGGGCACCTGGTGCTGGCCACTGTCGGCAGACAGGATACTGGGCTAGATGGACCTTTGGTCTGACCCAGTACGGCCGTTCTTATGTTCTTATGTAGCAGCCGTGGGACTGGGTGCAGGCCTACTGATAGGTATGATGGCAACACAAGCATTCCCACAAAAGATAGCCAGGGCTTGGGAAATATATGGAGAGAGCAGGAGGTGGAGAAAGAGATGGAGGTGGTAGGGTTGATTACCGGGGCATGAGCTACCTAACTGACTGATGTTGTCTAGGTTGGTTTGTGATTGAGGATCACAAGCAGGTGGAGGTGCTGCTTTCTGGCCCCTGGGGCAGGTGCACCAGATCAGCACCTTAGATGCCTAAGCCCCTTTCCTATCCTCACTCTTCTCCATGGCATTTCACTCCAGACTAGTTTGCCTGGTTCCTGGCTCAGCCGACTGGCTTCTGGGGATCTCTTTGCTAGGTACTTAACTACCCACATGCCTTTTAAGGTATGCACTGGGCACACCTTAACATGGAGATACTTAACTCAGGCCTGAAAATTGCACTAGGTGACAAACTCCCTAGGAGGAAAGTACAGGTTGAAGCTCTCTAGTCCAGCACTCTCTGGTCCAGCAACATCCATGGTCCATCATGACTTCAATTAGCTGGATGTCCACTTATCATAAGTGTGGCCAAGGGTGGAGTTTCAGGAGGGCGGGGGAGCGGGGTCAGTAGCTGTGTGGACCAGGTCATGGCTTGCTTTCCATCTTGTTCCCTGGACTATCAGGGAGCTAGGGAAAAATACTTGCATTCTGTGATTTACAACTCTGCCCTCTCCCTTCACCAGCCAGGTGTAAGAGGCATGCACGGAATGCAAGTACTTTCCCCTCCCTACCTGATAGTCTGGGGAACCGGATGAAAAGCAAGCCGCATCCTGGTGTGCACGGCTGCTTCCACCCCTGCCCCCCCCCCAAAAAAACCTCCGTCCTTAAGTGTGGCAAAGTTTCCCGTGGTCCCATAAAGTTTGTTTACAGCCACCATTCCTGGCTTTCGGTGTCCTGTGATGTTATTTGGCTCTAATTTACCCCAAGTGTCTTCCAAGAGCCCAGTAGGAGTGGAAGTGTTGGTCATGCTGCTAGACAATATTGACCTCCCATGATCTGGCAAATTCTCTGGTTCGGTAGTGGCCTTGAGGGTGCCAGACTAGAGGTTCAACCTGTATTGCTCTGCCCAGCCCAGCAACGATTAAATCCTTTTAAAATCATCCCCTATGTGCCAAGGACAAGCTTGATTGGTATTTTATGCAATGTGTCCATTTTGTATCAGTTTCTGATTTGCCACATTGTGGTGAGGCTGCTTCTGAAATATTTTTCTCTGAGTTAGTTAGTTCTTTTTTTAGTTCTTCTTCAAGTACTTAGTATGCTGACTGATAAAATCCATTGCACATGCTGAATTGCTCTTCTCTCTTTTAGTACAAGTCTTTCACTTCCTATAAAACTTGCCCACTGTTTTGTAAAGGAAGCTTTTATTACTGGGCTAAATTTTCAAAGCACCTAAGCCACATAAGGTACGTCTACATAGCACCCTTAGCTCGAAATATGCTACACAATTTGAGCTACGCAAATTGCATAGCTTATTTCCAGTTTATTTCAAAATAGTCTGTTTCAAAATTTGGCACTGTGTACGCAGTGCCAAATTTTGAAATAGACCGCTATTCCAAAATGTCCCTTAATCCTTGTGGAACGAGGTTTATTGGGATGTTGGAATAGTGAGCCCATCATTTTGAAAGATATTTTGAAATAAAGGACGTGCTGTCAAGACACAGAAAACACGATTTCAGGATACTTCCAGTATCCTGAAATAAAGCCGCAGTGTAGACATACCCATAAGGAACCCAAGTCCTAAGCTCAAGTCACTTTTGAAAATGGAAATTAGATTTCTTAGTTACTCAGTCTTTGAAATCATTATCCAGTGGGTATCTGTAATGGAGATGGGTCCACATTGCACTGTTTGCATTTTACTCTGGGTTTGAACACTCCCCCAAAATTCAGGGGGTTTCCAACTGGTGTTCAGGTGTAGGTCTCAGGAAGCAAATTGTGAAGCTCTTAATCACACCACAAAGAAGTCACTAGCAGGTGTAAGTCACACTGCTTGTGTAGACACTTGCTCACCAGTGGGATTAAAGGGTTCACCATATGGCATGGATTTGTAATCCAATCATAGTGGAAACATTTCCAAGGAGAACTGCAAACACCATTAACAAACTCCCAGAGAAGAATGGTGCTGTTAGTCAAGTACCCTCAAGGCAGTGGCAGCCCTAGACATGGATGCAGCCGCTCAGGATGATGTGTTGATGGTGGTGCATATGAGTATCTCACGTGACCTTCTCTGGGGCCAGCCAGCTAAGCAGGAGGGGAAACAGAGCAGCCAGCTCAGCCAGGGTCAGGGAGGACAGAGGCACTCCCTCACTTGTCTCAGGTAACTCCTCTGTTCTGGTGGGAGCACAGCAGGGGTGGTTGCCAAGTAGGGGGACTCCCCATTCTCCCTGGGACAGAGGGCCCCCTGTAGAAGCCATGTGGGGAGTGGTGGGGCAGGCTGTGGTGGAAGAGGCTCGGGGTGGGTGGCTGAGTTTGAAGGAGTGTGTAATGTGTGTGTAGCTTCTCTCTGTGTTCTGGCTGGCTGGGGTTTGGAGCAGTGCTGCTATCTGGGGCTATGTCTTGCGCAAAGAGCCGTTCTTCCTGAAAAAATGAGGAAGAATGGCTCTTGCGCAAGAGGGGGTTTTTGCGCAAAAAGGAGCGCTGTAGATGGCTCCTTTTTGCACAAAAGCCTCTTGCACAAAAATGGCCCCTAATTAATTATGCAGATGAAGTGCAGCAATATGCTAATCTGTGCTTCATTTGCACAGAGGGATGCAATGTTGACGTAACCTGGGTGTGTGTTAGTGTGGCACATGTCTGGGTCCACCGTCCCTTTTCTTCCTCTTCCCCCCTAAGAGTCACTTGTCCAGGAAAGGGCTTTCCCCTGGCTCTGCTGGCAGGACTAGGGCACTGTGCACACATTTGGCTCTGCCAAGTGAGGACCAGGCTAACCCAGGATAGTGTTGCAGCCTGCCTGTGATCCCATCTCTTCCCTGCAGAGAGGTGACACATGGGGGGACATGCACTGCCCTTGGTCACATTATCCCCCCACCCATTTTTCTGCTAGTGTCTGCCTGCCCAGCTCTCTTCCCCTCCTTCTACTGCTGGCTGGAACCAGCCCAGGGCCAGGACAGAAGAGAGAAACAAGTAGCATGTGTACCAAACAGCTGAGACTGGTGTAGTAGGGAGGAGAGAAGGCTGCTGAGGTTAGGTTAGGGAGGAAGGAACAGTTGCTTTCCCATAAGGGAACTGAGGGGGAGGGCTGGGCTACCGGCTGGGGAGATGGTTGAGTTGTTGGGGGGGGACCTTTAAATTGTGCCTCCCATTAGCAGGTGAAGGTTCTGTCCTCTCTGCTCCCCTGGCTCAGAAGCTTCACTCACTTTTTTTTAGTGTGTGTGTGTGTGTGGGGGGGGAGGGGGGGTTGCTGTTGCTGTTTCCCCAATGTGAGGTGGGTGGGTCCAGAGGAGAGGGAAATGGGGTCACAGGGGGTGGTGTGAAACTCAGACCTTTCATTCAACTCTTGATCACCTATCAACTCTTGATCACCTATCTATCCAGAACCCTTAGGTTCTGTTTGTTTTCACTACAAGTTGTACTTAACAGGATGAAATATATCCTTTGGTATATATGGTCATGCCAATGTTCTTCCACTATTTGATTTGAGGAAGTGGGTCTGGCCCACAAAAGCTCATCACCTAATAAACCATCTTGTTAGTCTTTAAAGTGCTAGATAGTCCTGTTTTTTGTTTCAGCTAGACCAGACTAACACGGCTACATTTCTATTACTATTAACAGGATGCTGAGATTTGACCAGGCAGGAGGCCTTGTCAAAGCTGTTGTTGGGCATAGTGTTGTTCTTGCATCAAGATTAAGGATAAGGACATTTTCTTTGCTCCCATCTGAACCAGCAAATCTTCTTCATGCTTTGGAAGTCACTGGGGTTCCTGGTGTGAGGATCTGAGAATAATGTGTGATTGTTGTGACTTGCACTTTCAATCAGGCCCTTAAACTCAGAAGGAACTCAATGGGAATAGAGGCTCTGCTCCATCCCCTCACCTCTTCTGTAATGCTTCACTGCTGCTGCTCTGGCTTATAAATAGGCTTCACGTAGAATGCACTTTTTATTTTTTATAACTGTGTGCAATAAATGTTTTTAAGCTCTTAGTCTTATTTATAATTTTCACGGTTGTGGGAAATTATGGGGGGAGGCCAGGTAATATTTTAATGACAGCAGAAGTTGCGATTCAAAGAGTTCAAGCTTTAAAGGTGGAGGAGGTAATATCTTTTTTTTATTTTGGACCAGCTTTGGTTGGTGTGGCTGTGGTAGTGGGGCAGGGGCAGGGGCAGCCCGTGCATGCCAGTCCAGCAGCAGGATAGTGCTGCGGCAACCCGAGCGGTGCTGTGCGCCGGCTCTGCAGTGGGGACAGAACCATGGTAGCCTGGCTGGCAGTAACGCCAAGCCCTGGCAACCCAGCAGGGGAAGCTCGTCTGGGGCCGAGGCAGGTCAGCAGCCTGATTGGGGGCCACATGTTGGTCAGTAGCGGGGCTGGTCCACAGAAGCAGAGCTAGGGCTGTGTGCTGCTGTGCCGGCAGTGGGGCTGGAGCAGTAGTTATGGCAGCCGGGCTGAGGCAGCCATGTCTCCCAGCCGGCAGTAGAGCCAATGGAGCCGGTGGTAGGCTGAGAGGGCTGGTGGCAGGGGACCTTCCCTGGTCCAACAAATTTCCTCATCTGGGACTGCTCAGGTCCAGAGGGTGCTGGACTAATAAGGTCCAAACTGTACTGTGAAATCAACAGCTAATTTCTAAGTTATTTGAAAAAAAAAATCCTAGAGATTTCAGGTGCCTAAGTATCCTCTGGAATCACAGTTAAAGTTGTTCCCTCCCCCCACCAAAATCTGAAATGGTGCCCCTGGAGAGTCAGGAGTGGCCAGAGGGCTGCAGGAGGGTCATGGGCTCAGGCAAGATGCAGCCCCCGTCTGACAGCATGGAGCTCTCCCTGAGCTGCAGGCCAAGCACCAGGCATAAGGGGCAAGTGCAGCTGCAGCAAGGGAGCTGTCAATGCTTCTGCCGAGCAGCTCAAACTGTGGAGGAAGAACCCCACTGAAGGTGAGTGACCCACTCAGGTTTTTCACCCACTGTTTCATTTCACAATCTGGTGCCATTCAAACATAGCAGCCTGCCTTCTGTGCCTCGTGTTTTAGGGTAAATATTTCATCTAAAATAATCCATTCCCCATGTAGCTCTTAAAGGAAGGGCTTAGCCAAGAAGCACTGATCATGACAATTCCCTCTGCAAGGGGCAGGGAGCAAAGGACTAAGCAGCTTCCTTCATGTGCCCTGTCCCTTAATCTGCTGAGACTCCAGTTCCAGCCCCTGTCTATGGAGAATGCCGTGGCTCACAATCTCGCCTGTCACAAGCAATGTCACAGTTTGCAGAAGCAAAGGCTTGCAGTGCAGTCTTCTGAATCTTAGCATCTGGTGAACAACATTTTGTATTTGTTTTTATTCATCAGTTTAGTGTTTAGTTTAAAGTTTAGTTTATTTGACACTTAGCTACAATGTTTGTACAACTTACATAGTCTATTATTTTAATAAAATTGAATCAAATGTTGTCTTTTTTTGGGTAAGTTTATGAAAACTGTTGAGATGAGTGCTTTACTTCTGAAATGTTCACTAACACTACTACATACTTGAACTCAAGGGGCACCAAAATACAAGTTCGCCCAGGGTGCTATTTTCCCTAAGGCTGGCCCTGCTTCAAGGTTCCTTCCTAACCTTGAAAGAGCTAAAACACAACAAATGTTCTGGTAGCACCTTATTGACTAACAAAAGTGCTACCAGACCATTTGTTGTTGGTTTTATTTTATTTTTTTTGTAACAGACTAACTCGGCTACTCCCTGAAGCTCTTGAAAGAGCTGTTTGGAAAGCGCTAACCCCCCACCTCTTTCCCTCTTGCAACACACCCAGGGGAGTGAGGACTCCGAGCTGAAGGATGATCATAGTCCAAAGGGAGGGAGCGTGATAGAGGAAAGAAGGTGGGTGGAAGAGGAGAGAAGGTCATGGGGGGAGGGGGTCAAGAGGGAGGAGCCGAGGCAGAAAAGAAGGGAGCAGACCGAGCGATCGGGGTGGGACGGGAGCTGCAGTGAAGGGAACATGCCAAGCTGGGAGGCCCAGGGCAGAAGGGGAGGGGAGTTCAGCGAGGCGGGCCAGGAAGCGGGGCAGGCCGGGCAGCTGGGAGCACAGAGCCAGTGGGGGAGGCGGTGCCGTGTGACCCTTCGCCTGCCTAGCCGCTCGGAAGCCAGGTGCGTTCAGTGCACCCCCGGGGCCAGGGCGGGGTGTCCCGGGCAAGGTGCGGGGTGTCTTCCCCTGGCAGCTGGTGTGCTGCGGGCTAGCGGGCGGAGGCTCCCGAGGGTGCGGGGCGGGGAGCCCGCGTGGGCTCTGAACTGCAGCCTGGAAGCCAGAGCTGGGCCCCTGGCGCAAAGTTCGGCTCCGCTTCCCCCCAGTGTTTGGGCGCGGGCGGTTCGCCCCCCCCGGCCCCGCTTCGAGTGAGCCCAGGGCCCGAGGCTGGCGAGAGAAGGGGGTACAGGAGCAGCGAGGGGTGCTGTGTGAGACTGTCTGCTTCGGCCGATTGGCTCCGCCGTCTGCAAACCCGGCTGCGGCGTCCTTCAGGGGGTGCTGGTGGGGTTCTTGGGACTTTCAATAAACACTTGATGTCCTGTGCACAGTCTCCCATGCAAATGTGGGGGGGCCGCCTCTGAGCGAAGGAACTCCGCCCCCCCCCATTTGCCCCAGCTGATTTTAAGGAGAGCTTTTGCAAGGGCAACATTGCTTCCTCCCCCCTCCCCCCGTAGGTATTTGCAGGATTTAGACCCGCGTTTTGTATATTTCAAAACAAACACCAAGGGTTGTGTGGGTAAACCTGGAATGTTTTAAGGAGTCTACAAGTTACTTACAGATACTCTAGAATAAACAGGGCACCAAATGAATGAAGTTGCTTTAAAAAAATTCTCCCCAGGGGATAATCCCCAGTCTCCCACCCCCAAATGAATTAAATTAACTTTGAAAGTTAATATAATTACACATAAAAGGTTGGCATGAGGAAGAATTCCATATCCCTTCCAGTAAAAAAAAAAAAAGTCAGTTGAATAAATGTTACCTCATCTCTCACTAACTTTTGAAAGGTAGTTGTAACTAGTTGTAAGTGCTTGGTATGTTGTCAAGATGCAGAGTAAGGAAATAATTCTCAACACTTTTTTGCCATGAATGAATGCATTGTGTATCTTTTAAAAAAAATCAACAAAGTCAGCATGAATGTGAGTAAACTGGCTTATCCTTTCGCCATTGTGTACAGAGGTGATGCAAGAAAAAGGCTGATAAGATTTCATCAGTATGAAATTGCAGAGTCATGGTCCTGGGCAAGTAAACGGGAGTATTTGGAGATAAAGAGGAAAATGTCAGAGCAGAAGTATTGTGCAAGAATTTTGGGATTCTTTACACAGATGGTAATTGTGGTGGGAAATCCTTTCTGAAGGTTCACAGAATGAAAAAAAGATTGAGACTCAAAATAAGTGGTGCGAGGAACTGGAGGGGGGTGTTTGGGAAACCACAAAAATCTTTATTTATGGTTACAAGATGGGATATGGTGAGCCACTGCTCTTGAGGTGCTGAAGCCATGTTGATACTGTATGTCAAATTAGTTTTTAAATTGAGTTAGGTATAAAACCCACATGCAGATATTCTTGAATCAATTTAAATATGCTTTATCTCAGTCTACTTTAAATTGATTCTTTATTAAATCAAGATCAAGTGATATAAGCCAGTTTAAATGTTTCCACGAGGGATGTTAGATATCGTTTAATTGAATAATCATATAACCATACCAAATCTATCGGTTACACGATTATTTGATAGTCCCCGGGGGCAGGGACGGCAGCTGGTGCGCTCCTGTCCCTGCTCCCGGTGAGTACCCTGCCGCCCCATGCTGCTTCCTCTGTATCAGTTTAAAAACAGGGGCGGCGGCAACTAGTGCAATTCGGACTTGTTCTGCACTAGACTTAGGTCGACATAAAGCAGCATACATCAGTCTGACTATGTCAATTTATGCATTACAGCCTTTCTCTCGCTGATGTAAGTCTCCTACTACCCTGACATAGTAACTGCACCTCTGCAAGAGACAGAGACATCTTGGTGTAGCTGTTGTGTGTAATCTGTGGCTACATCTACACTATTGCAGTAAGTTGACCTAAGGTACGCAACTCCAGCTATGTGAATAATGTAGCTGGAGTCAACGTAGCTTAGATCATCTACCTACAGTATCTACCCTGCACTGGGTCGATGGGAGGCATTCTCCCATCGACTTACCTTACTTTTCTTGTTCAGGGTAGAGTATTGGGGTTGACTGCAGAGCAACCTGTCGTCAGTTTGGCGGGTCTTCACTAGACATGCTAAATTGACCCCCAGTACATCAATCACTGGATCATTGATCCTGGCTGTAGTGAAGCTGTAACTTGCATACTCACTGTCTTGTTACTACATTACTTTTGTTGGCTGTTGGCTGTCTTATCAGTTTCAGGGTTCTGAGCCCAGGCAGCTAGAACCTGGTTGTCCCCAGCTCCCTTCTCACGTAGGCGAGAAGTCCGATAGCTGCTCCCCATGGGGAGCCGGGAGGCAAGAGCCTGCAGGGGGCATCGTGATTCCTAGCGGGAAGCTCTATGGAACTGAGAGCCCTGGCTCTGCTCCTTCCTCCCCAACTTCTGCATCCCCTCTTTAGTCTGTGAAGTGCTCCTGGTGAGGATGTGCACCACCGACAGAAAGAAAGTAGCGTGGACATCAGACACTGGGGGCCATTCCACAAAGCAGTTAAAACCATTTTCCATGGAGAGTGACCTGCCCTTGTAGCTTCTCGCTGTACCGAACCCCCTTGGACTTTAATGGGAGTACTAATTGAAGCATCCAGCCCACAATTTGCAATGGCGTTTAACCTGTTAAGAAACTAGACTTGCTAAGGGAGTGTCTAAAGCAGAATTTCGGAGAGCAAGATCTAAACCTAACAAACCTGGACATACTGACGCTTCTGGCTGCAACAATTTGGGCAGTGGATTGTCATTCGTAATTGTGGTGGAACTAGGACTGAGACTGGCATGAGTTTTAACATGGTTCTGCTCCCACTGTGGACAAGGTCTCTGAGATCTTCTCACTTGTCCACTTTTAGTAACCTGCATATGGAATCTAAGAGCTTTGTGGAATCCAACAGATTCTTAGGGTCGACTGCGATAAATTACCTGCACCTGGCCTACGTTGGCTGACTTGGGCTTGGGCTGCAAGGATATAAAACCACCAGGTAGATGCTCAGACTGGAGCCTGACTCTGATCCCGAGGGAAGGTGTCCAAGGGCCCAGGCTCCCGATCTAAGCATGAATGTCTACTCTACAATTTTATAGTCCCACAAATGTCACCCTGCAAGCCTGAGTCAGCTGACATGGGCTGGCCATGGCTGTGCTGTGAGTCTCTTGTCACAGTGTAGGCATAGCCTATGGTTATGTCCACACTTAAGGAGAAAGGTTGTTGAAATCCTAGTAAAAACAAGGCAATTGGAGCTTTACTGCAAATTAGCAGGTTAAGGTAAACTGAGCTTCTCCATAGTGTTTGTTTACCTTGGCCTGATGTGAAAACTACAAACCACCTTGTCTCCACTTGGATTTTAATGCATGAGAATTCCCGCCTCCTCCTCTCCCCAGACTGCTTTCTTAATCCCCTCTAAAGACAAGGCCTACATTTAATAGAAGTTTGGAACTTCTGAGATCAGTTTTCACAATTAGGGAAAATAAGTGAATATAATGTTATAGTTGGAATTGGTTGTGACATCTATATTTAGGACTATTATAACCTTCTCTTTGACTAGCTGTTGTACTTCTGTTGTTAGCACAGGCCTTGGATAGTCAGCAGGTGAAGACTCAGGTTGCAGAACTGCCCCTTTTAGTTTGTATGGTCCCTTGAACATATGTTATTAGGATTGCCAGGTGTCCAGTTTTGAACCAGACAGTCCAGTATTTGAGCTTTCTTTTCGGGAAACAAATTGAGAAAATATAAATGTCCGGTATTTTCTAAATAAGATGCAGTGTAGATTGTGACGTAATGGCAAGTGTGTCCGGTATTTTTGTTGAAACCATCTGGCAACCCTGTCTGTTGTTCTCTACTGAGAGACATGGTTAAAGCAGTGGTGGGAAAAACCTCTGGCCCATGGGCTGGATCCAGCTCCCTGCTTAGTTTCATCTGGCCCGCAGCAAGTCTCCACACTACTATCTGGAAGCCCTGAGCCTTGGTGTCTCTCTCCCTACTTCCCCTGCTGTCCTGGAGCTGCGAGTGCTGGCATATGTTGATCAGGGAAGCTCTGTATGTGTCATCACCTTGCCAATGGGAGCTGCGGTGGCAGTGCCTGCAGGTGAGGGCAGCATGTGCAGCACCTTCCCCTCCATCCCCTCATGGGCTGCAGGGGTGTGCTGGCCACTTCTGGGAATGGTGCGGGCCAGAGCGGGCAGAGAGCCTGCCTTAGCCCTGCTATGCCACCGTTAGGGAGCTGTCACTGATGGTGAGCCTTGCTGTGCCCTGAGCTCCCTCCTGCTCCTCCCAGACTCCACATATCCCTCTGCCCCAGTCTGGAGTCTCCTCCTGCACCCAGACTCAGTCCCAGACCCTGCCCCCTACCTCCTGCAACCAGCCTTGAGGCCACTCCAGCACCCTAATTCCCTCCCAGACTAGAGAAGTAATAGTGTAGTCAATTAATCAATTAACTGATACGTGAAAGCCTATAGGCTAATGGTATAGACTACACGCATTTCCCTCCCCCGTCCCACCAGTAAATTTTTTAGCAGGCTGGCCAGCAGCCTGGCTCAGTCCTGGCTTGCGCTGGGTCCGGGACCTACCCCCACTGAAGCTCTGTATTTAAAGTGTATTAGGAGCCAGGCGGGAAGGCAGCCCGGCTCAGTCCCGGAACTGAGCCGGGCTGCCTTCCTGCCTGCCTGGCTCCTAATACACTTGCGCCTGGTCTGGGAGCTCATACCCCCCTCTCCTCCTGGACAGGGGCTGCTGCCACCCCACGGTACTGCCTCTGTATTAGAGGCAGCAGCATGGGGCGACAGGCAGCCGGTCTGCAAGGAGAGCTGTATCAGAGGCAGCAGTGCAAAGTGGCAGGGGGCTTCTTGGGAGTGGGGCCAGAGTGCACTGGCACTCGGCCTCACCCCCGGGGCCTACAGAATAGTTGGATAACTGATAAGAATTCATGAGGTTAATTGACTAATCAGTTAACCAATATTTCACCCAGACCCCACTTTCTCACCTCAGCCCCCTGCTCTGAGACCATTCCTGCATGCCAAAAGCCCTTTACCTCAGCCCAGAGCCCCCTCCTATGCCTCAAAACTCTATCCCCAGCCCTACCCCAGAGCCTGCATCTCCAATTGGAGCCTTCATCTCCTCCCATACTCTGCCCCAATTTGGAGTCCCCTCCCTCATCCTGAGTCTCTCATTTTTTGTCCCACGCCAATAGCCTGAGGAAGACCTGAGCCTTTTACCACCACCCCCACATTCACCCTGGGGGGCTATGTATCCTGTCACTGATCTTTTCTGGGGGTCACTACCTTTTGGTTGAAAAAAGGTTCCCCTATCCCTGGGTTAAAGTATCACTTTTCCTTTCTCTCTACATTTCTCCAGAGACTCTTGTGAGAGTGCCACGTGGTACTGGGTACATCTGAAAGCTGCTGTAGTGGTGTGTTGGGGAAAGGGAGCTGGATGGCCTTGTCTCCCTCACCTCTAGACCTAGAACTTGGCCCCAGTGAGCTGTATCCCAGCCTGGGAGCCCTGAATGGGCTAGAAGCCCTACCACTACCTAGGGTAGTGACAATGGATTGGCAGAGACTCTTACTAACTTGATTCCCCCCATCCACTGATATACCTTGGACATAGCTATTCATGTCCCATGAAACTTGGGGATAACAACCACCTTCTGCCAGCTAAGGCAGTCTTGTAGTTCAAAGGGAAGCAGTCTCGCAATGCTGAAGGCTCAGGCCAAGATGGTTATACATGATAGAACTTGTTTTTTTCTCTTCTTTTGTAAAAGGAGAGCCCAACCCTTGTAAATCACCTATCAAAGAACTCTGTTCAAAAGAATAATTGCAAGGCACTTTAAAGTAAAATTAAAAAAGCCAGATTTTTGGTTGTCCCATATAACCTAATTCATCTCCTTTGTGGGTGTATTACAATAATGTCTTGAATTACATAATCACATACTAAGGACCCCTGGCTCCTTCAGTTCATAGGTGGTTGCATGAGGGGTCAGAATTACAAATGTATGCTTTCTAATTTTCAAGTGATGACTTTGCAACACACACAGGGTTTTTTTTAAGGGGATATAGGTCCATCAAGGGTGCTCACAATATTATAAGCCACCTGACATTTGCTCTTGTGATTAATGAACAAAAACCCCTCATGCAAAGCAACTCTTCAAATTGTTCTTTGGGGCAGACCATCTTTTATAGAATATTTGTACAGTGTCTAGCACAATGGGGCCCTGATCTTATTTGAGAACCCTAAGCCCTACTGCAATACAGATTTTTATTTAATCTTGCTCTGACAAAGTGCCATCCTCTCCAGAGCATTTGTGCTGTTGAGCAATCTCTCAGGAATTCCCTTAAAAATGCCCTAGGAAAATACAATTGCCTAATCTTTTCCTGCAAATGGTTAAAAAAACCTGTTCTTACAAATTCTTTCTCCAGGGGTAAACTATTTAGCCAAGTCTTGTTTTGATTACTCACCTGGGTCAATGTGTCCCTGAGTAAGATGATTCTAGTTTGTTTGGCACTCCCTGGAAATGAAGCAACGTTACTTCAAATACTGATAATGCACTCAAATATGTCAGTAGTTTTATTGCAAAAATGAGATACTCATGCCTATTATATAAATATCATACTAGCATATCTAGTCTGTTGCTTATGCTTTTAAGTAAAAATAAATTCATTCTTCAATCCAGAAGACATCTATTTCTGGCTACCATCATGTGCTCTGCGTCCCATTCTAATTCCTAAGCAATTTGAAACAAAAAACCAAAAATACCAAATAAAACATTTGTCCTTTGCAGGGTACAAGCAATATATATGTGGGTAGGAGAAGGAAATGTGTATGAGAGAAACACAAGAGACAGTCATTAAGAGCACTAATATTTTGTAGTGTAGATGTTAATTTGTATCAGGGTGGATTGATTTAAATGACCAGAAAATCATTAATTTAAATCAAGTTACCAAAAAAGCAAAGACCGTGCTCTACAGTGCACTTAATTTTGGAGTAATCCCCATTGAACTCACTGGCACGTCTTTTTTGGGGAAAACAAGTATAGAATGGGGTTTACTTGGAAAAGTCATGCTGAAGTAAAACAGGGAATAGATTTATGGCATCACCATTATGGTCTGTGGCCATGATGTTCCAAAATAAGGGACATATATTATGTAATCTATATGTATATATTTTAGGGTGTGTCTAGACTACAGGATTTTTGCGAAAAAAGTGGCCTTTTTTTGAAAAAACTTCCTCTGCGTCTAGACTGCTGCCGCGTTCTTTCGAAAGTAAATCGAAAGAACGTGTCAGTTTTTTTGACCACGGAAAACCTCATTTTACAAGGATTAATGCCTTTTTTCGAAAGTGCTCTTTCGAAAAAAGGCGCTATGTAATGCAAACTCTGCTTTTCTGAAAGAGAGCATCCAGACTGCCTGGGTGCTCTCTTTCGAAAAAGCGGCTTACTTTTTCGAAAGTACTGGTTGTAGTCTAGACACTCTTTTTCGAAAGAGGCTTTTTCAAAAGTATTTTTTGAAAAATCCTCTTTTGAAAGAGGCTTGTAATCTAGACATAGGCCTAGAGTGTGTCTGTGTGCGAGTCTGTTTGTTCAAGAACTCCTCCTAAACGGTAAGAGCTAGGGCCACCGAATTTGGTATGCAGCTTCCTCTTCTCCAAACTTAAAGCAAGGTGAGGATTTGGTTGTGCCAGGAGAACCAGAAGCCCTGGGAAAAGGACTGTTTTCCATAACATGCAGAGGGAGAGGGGCAGAGAGGACGTATGTGATATGAGAGTGGCCACTGGGGGCAGCAAGCCCGCAGGGGAGAGCTTTCCTACAGAGTGTCCACTGGGGGCAGCCATTAAGAATGTTACATTTAGATTAATCAACTAATCGAATAGTCGACGTAATGCATTGACTATTCGATTAGTCAATAAGGGCACCTCCGTCTTTGAAATGTAGCAAGAGTCCTGCTGGCTCTTGCTACATTTCAAAGGTGGAAGCGCCGCAGGGAACACAGGGCAAGTGGGGGACTGCAGCAGTCCCCCGCTGGCTCCGTGCTCCCTACTTTTGAAATGTACAAGAGCCCCCACTCTTGTATATTTCAAAAGCAGGGAGCAGGGGGATTGCTTGAGTCCCCTGCTTGCCCCCTGCTCCCGCTGCACTTCTGCTTTTGAAATGTAGCAAGAGCCGCACTCTTGCTACATTAAGGCAGAAGCATCACCAGTTCCCCGCTACCCGCCTGCCCTCCCATGGAGACGGTGCTGGGGGGAACCGGCTTTTAAGCTGGCTCCCCCCAGCACTGGCTCCTGCTCCCCCCCCTTGCTGCCTCTTTCTGACAGCAAGGTGGGGGCGGGGAGGGGAAGCGACTACTCGAGTCACTGGTCGACTATCTGACAAGGATATGCTTATCGGATAGTTGACTACTCACTTACATCTGTAGCAGCCATACCAAGAGAGTGGCCAGCAGAGCTGGGGCTCCATTTTGCCTGCCAGCACACTGGTAAGTAGCCTCCCTACCCCAAACCCTTTCCTCCCTTTCTAGCCCTTGGCTGCTCAGGGTGGAAGGTGGACGAGGAGGAGGAAAAAAGGCCCTGCTTTTGTGTGTGGATGTGCTCTTTCAGAAGAAGTTTTTCTGGAAAATTTCTTCCGAAAAAGCTTCTTCTGAAAGAAGCCTGCAGTCTAGTCTGTAGCCTAAGTCTGCTAGTATAAAATAAGAAAATGACAGTGGCAACTGGCAACTCAAGATTTCTCTTACATCAGCTTTCTGTTCGGAATTCTTGGGTGATAGATTCTAAACCTAGTTAACTAATTAAGTCTTAAGGATTAGCTAAGTTAAACTTTTTTTCTAGCAGGGTCCAACACAGCAAATAGCTTGGGAATTTACTTGTCAAATCACACTTATATGAAAAAGTAGAGAGTCTTGAAGAATGGTGCATTGCAAAGTGAATTATTTAAATCACTAGCCAGTTGACCTACTCAGCCATATCAACATCTTCATCTACATCACTTTCTCCCAATAAGCAGTTTTGCTTATTGATGTTTCATTCTTGCAACTAGGCCCTGCATCATCTTCTTGCGCTGCTTATCATAGAATCATAGAACCATAGAGCTGGAAGAGACCTTAGAAGGTCATCAAGTCCAGCCCCCCTGCCCTAGGCAGGACCAATCCCAACTTACACTTAATACATTTTCCTTTTTGCCCAGGAATTAATTTCTACAAAATATTCCCAGGTAGGATCTCTCGTATGCCCAGAAGCCATTTTTCTGTGGCAAAAGTGTAGGGGAATATAGAAAGCTGTGTGTGTGCTGAATAACGTCTTCCCTTTTTCTTTCCAGTCCACTTCACTGTTCCTTTCTATACTGCCTCTGTCCTTTCCTATATATTGTGTGTCTGTCTTGACTAACCCCTCTGCAGTAGTTGGCTACAGTCCACCACCACCACAAAAAAAAAAAAAAAAATCCTATCCTGATTGTGCAGTGGTGGGCAATAAAAAAACTGCAGCTTGCAGGGTTAGTTCCTGGTGGGCTGCTGCCGCTATGTTTACCTGCACCTCTGCAGCTATCGAAGGATGGCAATACACAGCCAATGAGAGCTGTAATCCTCTGATATCTGCAAAGGCGCAGGTAAACATGGAGATGGGGACCTGCCAGGGACTAACCCTGTGGACCAGATCCAGTCCGCAGGCTGGAATTTGCCCACCCCTGATCTTGTGTGTTTCTCAGCAATTTAAAAAGTAACGTGTACAAAGAAACAGAAATTGAAAGCCCAGAACATTCAAGAAGCAAGAGCTAGTAGTTAGGCTGAACAGACTAGATCCATGAATTCATTTTTATTAGACTATAAGTGTAGGTGTAGCATGTTTGAGATTTAATTGTAATTGTAATTTGTAAATGATAAATTTAATAGTTTACTGATTTTAAAAAATCAAATTTAAGTCTGAATTAAATAAAACAAAATTTCTTTTTTTTGTTTTTTTAAATCATCAATTTTTATCCACCCTGATTTGTACATATAAGTGTTTTAGGAATATATGTATTCAGCTGTCCACTCCTTTCTTGCTCTCACTTAAAGCTCACCAACAAAGCAGAATAGAGGGAAATGGATTAGCGCCCTTTTTCTTTGCATTATATAATGCAGACTTGAAGTTCTCTTTTTGTGGTGGGACGTGATTTAGTGCTTTTAAAAAAATATATATAAATAGAATCATAGAAATGTTGGGCTGGAAGAAAGCACATCCCACCCATCTGAGGCAGGATTAAATATAGTTAGACCAGTGTTTCTCAAAGTGGTCCATGAAATCACTTTGAGAAACTTGCTAAACGGCCACTCCGGTGTGTTTATTTATGGGTGCCATGGCCACGGAGCCTCACAACTCCCTTTGGCCCCGGTTCGCCGTTTGCAGCCAATGGGAACTGCAGGAAGTGGTGTGGGCCGGACCGCCACTTCCCGCAGCTCCCATTGGCTACAAACAGAGAATCAGAGCCAATGGGGGCTATGAGACTCCGTGGCTACGGCACCTACTTTGTTGATCTCATATCCTGGCACCTACCTGGCTACACCACCATTGTAAACAGAATGTTGTTAATAGGGTTGCCAGGTGTCCGGTTTTGAACCAGACAGTTCAGTATTTGAGCTTTCTGTTTGGGAAACAAATTGAGAAAATACCGGACATATAAATGTCCCGTATTTTCTAATTATGTTTTTATTATTATCATGAGTATCAGTACGTAGTTGCATACTGCCTGGCTGGTAGACATGCTCACACTGCGTTTGCTGGTAGACATGCTCAATACGCAGTAGGGGCGGGGCCGGAGTGGGATGGAATCCCCGAGGCCAGACTCGCCTGTGCACCCCACCAGGACCGTGTGCGGGACGGACAACACCCCAGGATCTGTGTGCGCCCGGGCCAGCCCTGCTCCCTGCTGGCTGGTTCTCCCTCCCTCCCTCCCCGGCCAGCCCCGCTCCCTGCTGGCCGGTTCCCCCCCGGCCAGCCCCACTCCCCCCAACCCCTTCACGGCTGGCCCTGCTTCTTGCTGGCTGGTTCTCCCCGCCCCGATCTCCCCTGGCCAGCCCCGCTCCCCCGATCCCCTGCCGGCTGGTTCCCCCCCACCCCCCAGATCTGAGATCAAGTGTGTCCGGTATTTTTTTTTAAACCATCTGGTAACCCTAGTTCATAACAGTGAGGAAAAATATAAATAATGAGACATAAAATATAATAATGTTGCTGTATATATAGCTGTAATACACCCACACCTTGAATACTGCATGTAGTTCTGGTTGTCCCATCTCTAAAAAAGATACATTGGAAGTGGAATAGGTATAGAGAAGGGCAACTAGAATAATTACAGACATGGAACAATTTTCATACGAACAGAGATTAAAAGGACTCAAGACAACTCATCTTAAAAAAGAGATGGGTGGTATGATGGAGGTCTATACGATTATGAATGATGTGGAGAAAGTGAAGAGGGAAGTGTTATTTACCCCATTGCATAACACAAAAAGCAGAGGTCGCCCAGGGAAATTTGTAGACAGTAGGTATAAAAGAAACATAAGGAAGCACTGCTTCTCACAGTGCATAATCAGCCTCTGGAATTCATTGCCAGGGATGTTGTGAAGGCCAGAAGTGTAACCAGCTTAAAAAAGAGACAGAGAGAGACGTTCCTTAAGGATAGGGCCATCTATGGCTACTAGCCAAGATGATCAGAGAGAGAACCCTATGATCTGGGTGTCCCAAAACCTGTGACTGCCAGAAGCTGGGAGTAGACAACAGGGGATGGGTCACTCAGTAACTGCCCTTCTCTAGTCATTCCCTTTTAAGCATTTGGTGCTCCCCTCTAGGCCACATGGACCATTGGTCTGATCCTGTACGACCATTCTTATAAGCCTATGGATATTTATGGGAAGAACAAACTCTAAATGTGTATTTTTGGGAAGTATATTTTGAATTTATGGATGTAAGAACTTGTCTAAGAACTATAATGCAGTAAAAGTTACTCTCACTCAGTCAGGCAACAGACAGTACTATGTAGCAAGTCATGGCTAACCCACATATTTTGAATTATTTCCAGAAATTGTTTGGTGAATAATCTTGTATAAAAATTAATTCAACCATCCTATTTGTGAATAAAAGAAACCCAGAAAAAGTAGCTAATCTGTCAAATATTCCACCAGAAAATGTACAATTTTTAGTAATTATCCAAATTTTTATTTTTGTCTGGGACACTTGGTCTACCAACTCCTCTTAAAAACCTAAATAAACAAAATTTGCATGGAATCTCTGACAAGAAGTTGTTAGAACTTAATACTACAGTACATAACTTCTGTAAGAGAGCGCCTTAGTCCCTCTTTGTCAACACAGTGTCTTGTAAATCTGTGTTGAGGTATCGCTTTTGTTCTGACTCAAATACCATCCACCGAATCCCCAACACAAATTCTTACAGTCCATATGAGTGTTCTTTGGAGGCCTCCAATCTAAGTAGATACAAGGCTATATAGTCTGTTCAACAAACAAAGACTAGATACCTTTTTCATGCCTTTTTCTCTTCCAGTGAAGGAGTGATGACCCACGTCTGTATCATGAGTATACTCAAGTGCATGCAACTTTAACTATGCCACTTAAATGGTCATGATAAAAGTCCATTATATTATATTAAGTGGAAAGATAAACGTAGGACTGTCTCACCACATCCACTAAACTTGTTAGGGAAAAATCTCAGTCTTGACTTTGTGCCCATGTGAAAGTCTCCACTGTGTTTATAGTGCTGACGACTGAAGATGTATTATGTTCTGTCATGAAGCTGGGTTTTTTGTGTGTGGGGGTGTGGTTATTTTGTTAATGTTTTGGCTGTGAATGACTCAATAAACAATTCCTCAAAAAGGAGAACTGTTGGATAGAAAAAAGGACTTTTTAGAGTTACAGCTTAGGGAAGACGGAGGGATTTGGCATAAGGCTGAGACTTAATGCCTCTAATTATGGCATTGCTGCAGCATTGATAAAGAAAGCTGTTCTGGTTGAATGTATTGTCATACTTCTATTTGTTACGCTCTTGGCCTTAATTTTCTCGTTTAGGTCTTCAGTGAGATATAAAGAAATGGCTGAACTTGCCCGACTAATTGACAGCGAGGTCTTTCTGGCTTATGCTACTTACACAACCATTGTCCTTTTAAAAATGATGCTAATGAGTATTATAACAGCATTCTTCAGAATAACAAGAAAGGTAAGTAACCAAGGATTTTATGTAGCAGAAGTGACTGAGATTCACTTTAAAATACAAAAGTATTTCTTGACTTTTCTGCTTTAAATATCGATTTTTAAATTATTATTCTAATAATATTCAGTTACTTTCCTTAGTCTGGTGGTGCTTCATTTAATGTCACAAATGGAAAATGCCTCCCACTATAATTACAAGTCAGTCTCTTTTACAGACACATTTGAGTTACTATACCTCTCTGCCCCTGAAATTATTCCATTTCTTTTTTATAGAAAGCCTTTCTCACTGAGGGAGTCACTCTTTTTGTCCAGAATACATTGTTTCTTGAGCATCCACCTTATAAAGTAGATGAAGTGTGATTGCATCAAGCTAACCAAATAATTAGGAGTGAGTGGGGAGGAAATAAACACATATCCAAGCTAACAGAGGAGTATATGCCTACCTGAAAGGAAAGGTAGCAGGCTTCCAACCAATGTTCTCTTTAATCTCATCCAGTCATGTGCAGAATACATTTTATGTGCACTGAGGCATGTGCAAATGTGCACCACCAGCACAAAATCTAGTTGTGGGCACTCTGCTAATACGTGGGTGCCATTTGAATCTCTCCTGCGCAGCTGCACAAGTGCACATCTTACAGAGAACATTGCTCCCAACTAGTCAAAGGCAGATAGGAGGGGAGAACTGACACATGGGAATCTGAGGGAAGAAAACAAGCAAGCAGGCAGCAGTTATACTGCCATCTCCTCTAGATGTCTCCCCTAGACATCTTCTATCTTGACCAGGTTGAGCTTCAGTCAACTTCTGCTCTCTTTCAGCCTTCCTTGTAACAAAGGTCTCATCCACACACACACAAATTAGATTGCTCATTATAGGGGTATAGTTAGTGATACAACTCTCTTAGTGTGGACACCGTATAAAGCACCTTTATACCAATATGGCTATTCCTATACGAGTATGAGAATAAAATGTACTGTTATGACACCCCCTTTTTTTAACCAGTATATGTGCTTCCACTCTAGGGCATGTAGCATTATAACTGTACAGGAAATAATTCCACTCCTCACTCAGAGTTAGAATAGTACAAAAACTGTTATGTAGAGTAGGCTTGATTTTTCCAGTTTGGAATTTTCCAAGGCTTTGGGACACACATGTAACATCAGTTAGGGCTACTGGGATGTCAGGAACATTCTTTAGGAACACACGTTTACACCGAGCTGCAGGAAGGTTCAGGGTCTTCGCAAGAAGAGCTGCATTGCTTCTCATGCATTTGGTTGGGGTATTTGTTTGTTTGAACAGGCATTTACTAACCCAGAAGATACAGCGACGTTTGGCAAAGGTGAGAATGCTAAGAAGTACCTGCGGGCTGACCCAGACGTGGGACGTGTGCGCAGGTAATACCATGGAAGTCCATCAGAATGATTCCTGGGTCGCATAATAAAGCTATGTTAGAGAATCAGTTGCAATCCAGTGCATCTTTTCTGCGGTAGATTTATGTACAGAGGATTCCACTTATCACAATATTAGCAATTTCCTGCTGTGACCCAGATCCCTGGGAGGCCACACTGAAGTTATTCAGTTAGGGCAAACTGCAAAGAATGGGGCATCTAATCCCCAAAACTAGTGGATATTCCACTGCTTAGATTTACCAAGCCAGCACAAAACAGCTTCTCCAGTACCTTACTGGTTGCACAGAAGTGAAAAACACTGTTCCTTTAAAGCAACCCAGCCTTGGGCTTTCACCCAGATACCCATGTCAGATATGGTGAGGATAACTGAAAATCTTGTTCATTGTATAAGAAAAATCTACCAATCCCAAGTTAAGGAGTATTTTAGATCTTACCCAAATACACACTTACAGCCAATTCTTATTAACTAACCTAAAATATATTTGAAAAGAAGAGTGAATATTGGTTAAAAGATCAGTAGACATACAGACGTGAGTACATTTCTGATACCAGTTTCATAGGAGAGATGGTGGGCTTTGTAGTTGCAAACAGTTCTTTCAAAATTAGTCCACAGGTTATAGTCCAATATTCATATCCAGGTGGAACTGGAGATCTCAGTCTTATGCCTTCAAGCTTCCCTTGCATAAAGCATCAAGCAGATTTGAGATGAAAAGATCAGGTCCCACAAGGCTTTTATATGGTTTTCTAGCATCCGCTTAACTATACAGTCCTGGGTGAACAATAGATTTTTGGTGTAATGTTTATGGATTATGTTTTCCAAACAACACCAGTAATAACCTAATTATCCATGCCAGTTTACCACAGACTTTAAAGATACGTATAGACAATGACATTATTTTACCCAAGATTCATCTAAATGTAAATATTCCCTTTTGACCTGTGAATTGATAGCTATAGTAATAGGAATTGTCTGTTTACATGGCTAACTAACATCTAACAAAATACAAATAAACACATGCAATTAGCACCACTACTAATTCTCTAACAATACAGGTTTGCATTTTAGTGTTACACTATCTAATGTGGAATGCCCATAATTATCATTTACATACTTTTCTAGCATGTCTCTAATGGTTGAATCAGGCTACGAGCTGCTTCGCCTTTTTGGCCCGTGTGCTAGATCAGTTTAATGGCAAGGTATTGCTGGGAACCGATTCCATCCCATTGACATCACTGTTAATGGGATTTGGATAGTGGCATTGGATTATTACCAATTTTGGGAGGAAGAAAGGCCCCACCTGAGGACCAGCTTGAGAGGCAGTAGCCAGGGCAAGAAGTGCTGGGATGCCTTCCTTTGCTGCGGCCCTGCAAACATGTGGCTGACAATCCTCTGTCCCAGCACTTCCTTCTGGGGCTGCAGCCCAGCAAACATGCCTGCACATAGACATTAAGAGGCTGCAGGCTGGGAGGTGAAGCTAGGGACTGAGCAGTAAGTAGTGTGCAGGGAGGGTGGGGGCTGTAGCATGGATGCCAAAGATACACAGCACCTGAATTCTTTGGGCTGCACCCTGCTGCAGGGCACTGCTTGCAGGGAAGGAGGTGCTACAACTGGCTGAGCTCCAACCCCGAGGGAATGCAGAGAGTACGGTGTGGATCTAGTGCCCCTGCTCTATGTATAAAGCCCTGGCATCTGGGCTGCAGCCTTCCTTCCTGCTGAGCCTGGCCTACAGGGTCTCACCAGGAAAGGCTTGTACCAGCGTTGCAGGCTTGCAAATCGGCCATCCGCTTATTAGCAACTGCTGGTTGGTAGCAACATATGCTGGCAATGGAGGTTAATTAGTGGAATCTACTGTAGCTCCCTGAAGTCTGTTCTGTGTAGCCACCAAGGAGTCCATGGCACTTCTATATGATATTTCTATGTTGATTGCAAATTTTGAGTGTGTTTCTGCTTTTATGATAAAATGATAAAAAGCAGTACAAACAGTTCCTAATTTCTGAGCAGGGAAACCTACAACTAGTGGTAATTAGTGGTAGTGTCAACAGCAAAACTCTTGCTTGAAATAAAGTTTCCTAAATTGGTGGGAGACAAAGAAGAGTTCTAGGAGCAGGTGTGAAAAAGCTATTTCAGGTCTGGGGTTCTGGTTTTGGCCCGTTTGTGATCATTTAATATACGGTATCAAAATAGTAGCTGAAAACTGTGTGGGCTAGCAGTAGAGAAGAAACAAGCAGAGGAACAAATATGACACTCATTAGGTCAGACTACCCAAAAAAGAATGTTCTCCAAGATGGCTGAACTTTAGGCACTTTCATTGGCTGGAATAAAACTATTTGTGCATTGAAGCTTGTCATGAAAACTGAATTGTAAAAGCAATGCTGTAGACTATCAAGTGGAGCTGAAATAATACATATGAAAGTACTTTCTAAAGAAATTGTTAGACTCGATATCCAGTACAACTTTCGTTTTTTGGAGTGCTTTTCAGTTAAATTGTACTTCCAATTCATTCCAGCAGTAAGCTATCACATTTAAAGTACAAAATAAAAGTTGAAGGGGAGGAGGAGGCAATTGAGGGACATGCAATGGTAGAAAATAAGTTTTTCACATCAACTTTACTGAGATTATGCATGCATATAAAGAAAATGTGTGTTAGTCTGGTCCTTAATTGTTAGCCCTGCTTTGAAGATCCAATAAAACAAGTGTTTTATTCTGCAAAGTAACACTGTTCAACAACGTTCTTTCCCTAGAGGCCACCTGAACGACCTTGAGAATATTGTCCCATTTATTGGCATTGGTCTGCTGTATGCCCTGAGCGGCCCTGCTCTGTCCACAGCCTTGCTGCATTTCAGGATCTTCGTTGGGGCTAGAATCTGTCACACTATCGCGTATTTGATGCCTCTCCCCCAGCCCAGCAGAGGCTTGTCTTGGGCAGCTGGGTATGCTGTTACCATCTCCATGGCGTACAGGCTGCTGACAACTGGGTTGCACCTCTAACTAGAACACAACCTCATCAACTCCCTCGACATTCCACAGGAAGTTTCCAACTGTGCATTAGATTAAACATGTTTCTCATAAATGAATTGTCTCATTTTTGTTGCAATTATTACGTGGTGGTCAGAGCTGCATTATTTTAAACAAAGAGCTCTTCATTCCTGTTTGAAATGTTTCTTTTCCAAGCAAAAAGAAGTTCCTCCCCGTGTCCTCTCTATTCAGTCTGCTTTGCCAAAGAACAAACAACCATGTTAGTTTGAATGTTCTCTTCTGATTTGTTGATGGCTTCCAGTTTTGAAATATGACAGTGCTGTATCAGTGGTATGTGTGGTGATTTTCTACAGATGCACTCTCTTGGGCTGTGTCTCCAAAGCTTAAATCAATAAAGACAAGAAAAAAAATGTGTGTTTGAATTTCTGTTTTGACTCCTCTAGCAGCAGCCAGCAAATAGGATGTCACAATGAATCAGAGAGAGATTCAAATCATACAGTTCTTTGAAGAATGTTTACCTTAATAATAAGATATAGCAAGTAATGCCAGGCCTTGCAAAGAATCTTTGATGAAATTGGTATTTGTGTAATCCAGTAAGGGATTAGAAAATGAAACTCCAGCAGATCAATTTTCTCGCACTAGTAATGTATTTAATATCTTGTGTAGTTATGTGGGTTTTTTTGGGGGATGGGGGGGGCGAGGCTATATTCTGTTTTGTTACACTGGTGAAAATTTGAATTAACTTTTTAGAGTTACTCAAGATGTATGTCTGTGTAGCTGCCATTTTGAGGAGGGGCTGTCTTCATGTTGCGAGAGATCCATATAAGAGAAAGAGCTAGACTTCGCTTATGTGTATTCCCAGATCATACATAGCTGGCTACCTATTGAATGCATGTGTTGTGGTGTGTTTCAAAAATAGATCCATCATGGAAGATCTTGCTCTGAAAGTGCAGAGTAAAGCTTAAACTTGCTAATGTTAATGTGTGAATGTCACATCTTTCATATAAGAGCAAAGCAGTGCTTGAATCTTTAATGTTGTTCTTTGTAGGTCTTACCCAAATAAGATCATTGTGTTCCCTTTCAGATGTGTTTGAAGTAGTGACTACTTTTTTGTAACCTAAAATATGTGGTGGATAGTTCATTACCAAGAATGAATATAAGTTCCACCTATATTCTATGATCAGAAGCCAGTGCCTACTATGTAATTGCCTCTTTAATAGTTGCATTAGTTAATCTTGTTGCTGCTTTACCTCAGAGTGAGGGCTTTCCCTCTAGAGTGGAGCCATGCTGAAGGGCAGTCCAGGGAGCATCCTGACAACTCTTTCTGCTTCCCCTTTATTCCAGAGATTGTTCCCTTCTGCACGGGTAAGCTTCCATTGAGGTGAGGCATGTTAATTAGTGATGCCCGAGAAAAACAATAGCTTGGCAGGCAGGAGTGACTCTTGCCACCAATTGTCATTTTCTTGGGTCCCACCCTATCATCTGTTATTTTAGTTAGGCAAAGTGACAGACTTGCAACCTTACTTCTGAGGCCTTGTCTACACTAATCCCTGCCATTGATCTAGTTCATGTGATTTCAGCTACACAAATAGTGTAGCTAAAGTAGATGTACTCACAGTGGCGTCTTGTTTGCAGTAAGGTCGGTGGAGGGGCTGCTCTCCCATCAATGCCGGCTACTCTTCTCATGCTGGTGGAGTACCAGCATCAATGGGAGAGCACTTGGAAATCGATTTATTGTGTCTAAGAAGACATAATAAATTGATGGCTGGTGGATTGATCGCTTCAGTGTCGATCCCCAACATCGTAGAGACAAGCCCTAAATTGGGTTCTTCCTCGCTATAGCATATCCTACAGCTTCCAGGCTGCTTAGTCTCATTTTGTTTTGGCAAGGAGGGGGGAAAAAAGAAATAATGCCATGTTCGGGAATACAATCTTAACCACAATCTGCATCAAAATGCTTCAGAGGTGAAGCATTCTGAAGAGAAATACTTAGAGCCTAGCTTTATTTGTGTGATTCTACATTTGAAATAAATAAAAAAACCCTTGTTTTTAGGCCTTTCCATTTTGCTCATCAGCATCAAAGCTCCAAACACTTGCTTCCTAGCTAAAAAATGAGAGAAACTAGATACTTAGTTGTGCAATATTCCTTTTCTCTTATAGTTGATTTCTAAAAAGCATATTTTTGTCATCTTCTCTACCCCTCCCCGTAAAAACAAAGACAAAAATGTATGCGTACATAGTTGGGAACCATAATGAACCTACAAAAGCTACTTGCTGCTGTATTTCCATCTCAGTTGGAGGACACTGAGTAGACTTTCTGAAAAGGTGTCTGTTTTATGATATGTGATGTGCCCATGTCACTTTCATTGGGATGATAGTAAAACAGTGTGAATCCTTCTTAGGAGAATAAGATCACATACTATTATAGGCAAATGTATTAATTGAGTGATCTAATTTTAACCCTTTTAAAGTTAGGATAAAATAAAACCTCTATTTTACTGACTTATTAGTGAAGAGTTCATAAAACCACACATCTTTAAATCACGGTAGATAAGGCGCATAAGATGCAATATTCTATATTGCATTGATTTTGTCCTTAAAACTGCACTGCAAAGTGACTTTAATGCACTGAAGGCATCAGAATGTAATGGGTTATTAAGTTCTTCATTAACATAAATCCTCCCTTACCCAGAATTGGGTCAAAAAATGGATTGTATAACCAGTTATTTGTAAGATTGGTGTTTGTAATATCAAAGTTGTACATAATGTCTGTCCCTTACTGTCTACAGTTCTCTTAAATGGGATGCATACCCAGGTATGGTACTAAGATTAGCTGATTCTGTTTACATTTCTGATAACGCATTAAAATGCCAGGCAATAAATGTCTTTCAGAGCAAGATGTAAGATGCCTGGGAAAGACTTCATTTGAAACTATCCACTGCTTTTAAGCAACACAAGTAGCTCCTCATCAACTTCTTAGAATCACAGAATATCCGAACTGAAAGGGAACTCAAGAGGTCATCAAGTCCAGTCCTCTGCCCTCACAGCAGGACCAAACACCATCTAGATCACCCCTCTCAGATGTCTGTCTAACTTGTTCTTTAAAATCTCCAATGATGGAGGTTCCACAACCTTCCTGGGCAATTTATTCCAGTGCTTAACCATCCTGACTGTTAGGAAGTTTTTCTTCATGTCCACCCTAAACTGTCCTTTCTTCAATTTAAGCCTATTGCTTCTTGTCCTATCATCAGAGGTTAAGTAGAAGATTTTTTTTTTCTCCCTCCTCCCTTTTAAGTTCTTGGAAGCTGTTATGTTTCCTCTCAGTCTTTTCCAAACTGAGTCATGTTTTCTAGACCTTTAATCATTTTTGTTGCTCTTCTCTGAATCCTCTCCAAATCTTTCCTGAAAAATGGTGCCCAGAACTGGACGCAATACTCCAACTGAGGCCTAATCAGCACAGAGTAGAGCAGAAGAATTACTTCTCATGTCTTGCTTACAGCACTCATGAATATATCCCAAAACATTTGTTTTTTTTTGCGACAGTGTCATACTATTGATTCTATTTAATTTGTGATCTATGACCACTATGATCTATGATCCCTTTCTGCAGGACTCCTTCCTAGACAGTCACTTCCCATTTTGTGTGTGAACCTGATTTGTTCCTCCCTAAATGAAAAGTATTCTACTTAACATAAGAACATAAGATTGGCCATACTGGGTCAGACCAAAGGACCATCCAGCCCAGTATCCTGTCTGCCGACAGTGGCCAATGCCAGGTGTCCCAGAGGGAGTGAACCGAACAGGTAATGATCAAGTGATCTCTCTCCTGCCATCCATCTCCACCCTCTGACAAACAGAAGCTTGGGACACCATGCCTTACCCATACTGGCTAATAGCCATTTATGGACTTAACCTCCATGAATTTATCTAGTTATCTTTTAAACCCTGTTATAGTCCTAGCCTTTACAACCTCCTCAGGCAAGGAGTTCCACAGGTTGACTGTGCTCTGTGAAGAACTTCCTTTTATTTGTTTTAAACCTGCTGCCCATTAATTTCATTTGGTGGCCCCTAGTTCTTCTGTTAGAACGAGTAAATAACTTTTCCTTATTCACTTTCTCCACACCACTCACGATTTTATATACCTCTATCATATCCCCCCTTAGTCTCCTCTTTTCCAAGCTGAAAAGTCCTAGTCTCTTTAATCTCTTCTCATATGGGTTCCAAACCCTTCATCATTTTAGTTGCCCTTCTCTGAACCTTTTCTAATGCCAGTATATCTTTTTTGAGATGAGGAGACCACATCTGTACGCAGTATTCAAGATGTGGACGTACCATGGATTTATATAAGGGCAATAAGATATTCTCCGTCTTATTCTCTGTCCCTTTTTTAATGTTTCTTAACATCCTGTTTGCTTTTTTACTGCTGCTGCACACTCCATGGACGTCTTCAGAGAACTATCCACGATGACGCCAAGATTTCTTTCCTGATTAGTTGTAGCTAAATTAGCCCCCATCATATTATATGTATAGTTACGGTTATTTTTTCCAATGTGCATTACTTTACATTTATCCACATTAAATTTCATTTGCCATTTTGTTGCCCAATCACTTAGTATTGTGAGATCTTTTTGACGTTCTTCACGGTCTGCTTTGGTCTTAACTACCTTGAGCAGTTTAGTATCGTCTGCAAACTTTGCCATCTCACTGTTTACCCCTTTCTCCAGATCATTTATGAATAAATTGATTAGGATTGGTCCTAGGACTGACCCTTGGGGAACACCACTAGCTACCCCTCTCCATTCTGAAAATTTACCATTTATTCCTACCCTTTGTTTCCTGTCTTTTAACCAGTTCTCAGTCCATGAAAGAATCTTCCCTCTTATCCCATGACAACTTAATTTACGTAAGAGCCTTTGGTGAGGGACCTTGTCAAAGGCTTTTTGGAAATCTAAGTACACTTTATCTGCTGGATCCTCCTTGTCCACATGCTTGTTGACCCCTTCAGAGAACTCTAATAGATTAGTAAGACATGATTTTCCTTTACAGAAACCATGTTGACTTTTGCCCAACAAATTATGTTCTTCTATGTGTCTGACAATTTTATTCTTTACTATTGTTTCAAACAATTTGCCCGGTACTGATGTTAGACTTACTGGTCTGTAATTGCCAGGATCACCTCTAGAGCCCTTTTTAAATATTGTCATTACATTAGCAATCTTCCAGTCATTGGGTACAGAAGCTGATTTAAAGGATAGGTTACAAACTATGGTTAATAGCTCCGCAGTTTCACATTTCACTTCTTTCAGAGCTCTTGGGTGAATGCCATCTGGTCCTGGTGACTTGTTATTGTTAAGTTTATCAATTACTTCCAAAACCTCCTCTAATGACACTTCAATCAGTGACAAGTCCTCAGATTTGTCACCTACAAAGGATGGGTCAGGTTTCGGAATCTCCGTAACATCCTCAGCCGTGAAGACTGAAGCAAAGAATTCATTTAGTTTCTCCGCAATGACTTTATCATCTTTAAGTGCTCCTTTTGTATCCCGATCGTCCAGGGGCCCCACTGTTGTTCAGCAGGCTTCCTGCTTCTGATGTACTTAAAAAAACATTTTGTTGTTATCTTTTGAGTTTTTGGCTAGCTGTTCTTCAAACTCCTTTTTGGCTTTTCTTATTACATTTTTACACTTAATTTGGCAGTGTTTATGCTCCTTTCTATTTACCTCACTAGAATTTTACTTCCACTTTTTAAAAGATGCCTTTTTGTTTCTCACTGCTTCTTTTACATGGTTCTTAAGCCACAGTGGCTCTTTTTTAGTTCTTGTACTGTGTTTTTTAAATTGGGGTATACATTTAAGTTGGGCCTCTATTATGGTGTCTTTGAAAAGTGTCCATGCAGCTTGCAGGGATTTTACTTTAGTTACTGTACCTTTTAATTTCTGTTTAACTAACCTCATTTTTGCATAGTTCCCCTTTCTGAAATTAAATGCCTCAGTGTTGGGCTGCTGAGGTGTTCTTCCCATCACAGGAATGTTAAATGTTGTTATATTATGGTCACTAACATTTAACTTGTGCTTATTGAACTTCATCCTATTTACCTCAAACCATTTCTCCAGTTTGTCTAGATCATTTTGAATTATAACTATTCTCCAAAGTGCTTGCAACCTCTACCAGCTTGGCATCATCCGCAAACTTCGTAAGTGTTCTCTGTGCCATTATTTAAATTAATTGAAGATACTGAACAGAACCAGTCCCAAAACTGATCCCAGCAGAATCCCACTTGTTATACCCTTCCATCATGACTGTGAACCATTGATAACTACTCTAAGAATGGACAATAGAGCTAGAAGGATACCACTAATTCAGGCTTGTTTCTGGCATACATCATTTGCCTCTCTTGGTCAGTAAAATGTACATGTTGAATCTGGGGGGCTGGCAGAGATGCTTTTTGAGGTTGGTGCTACTCAAGTTTATGCTGTACAGGATTGAGGTAGACAATATAATATCCTTTACTGGAAGCTAGACAGGGCACAGTGTTTATCATTCTGGTCTTCTCATAAAATCATACAGAGCTAGCCATTTTGTGCAGCCGGGCAACCAAATAGCTTGCAGTTGTGGCTAAGGCTGGCTGGCCTAAATATGTACTTCTTCTAGGAATGCAGTCTTTGGTTTGCATGGAAAAAGCTGACGCCAACTGCTCATCTATTTGGCTGGCATAAAAGAGCCAATTCCTGTTAGATGTTTCCCTGCGGCCCGAAATCCTTTCCAGTCTCCAAGGGCCAGAGAAGCCTTCTCTGGGCAAATTTTTCATGACACCCTAGGCATAAGGTTTGACAAATCCTTGAGGGACAGCCCTGGTTCATGCTCAGATATGGAAGAAAAATGCAAATCTTATTTAACTGAGCTGTGCAACTCCCACTGAACTTGTGCTGCACAGATTTTAGAAGTGTGGACTACAGGTCTGAGCTTAAGACCTGAGAGCTGGAAACTCCTGAATTCTGATCCCAGCTCCAATGATGAACTCCCTCTGTGATCTCAAAGAATATTGCTCTGTGGCTAGTGGCATATGGGCCAGGCAGCTTTGGGACACCACCAGCAGCTGGGCTCTCTGTACCTTTGCATAGGAGGGATATGTCAGCTAAAAATCACCATTGCCTGTGGAAAACAGTGCCTGTGTTCTGTGCCATTGCCTTACGCTCATAGTTTCATGCAACTGAGCAATTCTGTCCTCACTTCTCTCACTTCTGGCAGGCTACTTGCCATGGCTGGAGTTTTGAGGGGTACTACACACAAGCACTCTGGAGCAGGAGTGGCAGTAAACATGTCTTGTTTAAATCCTTAGAGGAACGAGGGAAGGGAGTTCTGAATCTTAACTTTCATTTTCCATTGTGACTAAATGCACAGCAGTAGCTCTGTATGTTTTATCTGCAGTTACTGCCATTGTGGCCCTGAGGGGCACCCCCCCCTCCCCCCCCCGGAATGCCTGGGCCAGAGGAGGAGAAAGGAGAGGACACAGACTGACAAATGCATCTAGATTCTGCAAGCCAGTGCTGCATCAGGTTAAGCAGAGGGCCTGGAGGATGGATATTGCAAACTGTGGAAAAGGAAAGAGTAGACAGGTCCAGGAGAAAGATTTATCAGGGCATAATGAGGCTTCTCTAGCAGCAACCACAGATGCTTCAGCCTCCTTTGGACCTCCAGGTTCCTGGGGTCACATACCTCCTATAGTTCATAAAGAACTCCAGTATAGAACCTCCATAGGAGGTTTGTGGGTCGCTCTCTGTCTGGTAGGGAGCACACCCCCTTGCTTTTCTCTCTCCTCATCAGTCCCGGGGAATCAATAAGCAGACACTGGACTCTAACCTGTGGTGGGGCTGAGCAGCAGCGAGGCTCTCTATCCCACTGTCTCAATCAGGGTGGCATAGAGAGGCATCTTGCTCGCTATGCTGATCAGTCACTCGTTTGCCACCCCTCTTTGCTCACCATCCACGCTGACCAGCTACCTGCTTGAGGCTCCTACTGGCCCTCTGCTCACTGCACGTTTCTGCCAGCTTCCCTGTTGGCTGCTCATCGCACCTCTTCACAGCCTCACCAGCCCCTCATTCACCAGCTGGCTGTCAGCCACCTGCCTCTCTGCAGTGACCTCTGCACATGAGTCTCTTGAATATTTTCAGCTCTTTGCAGGCTGGGCAGAAACACTGCTTCATCTCAAGTGATTTCACCTCTCACTGATTTCCAGCTCTGTGCAGGCAGGGCAGAAACCCAGTCCTAGGGCAGCTGGTTTCAGTGCAGATTGAGCAATTAAAATAACAGAGGCCCCTAATGAAGCCTATTTAGCTCTATTCTTTGAACAGGTTAAACCAGTCTAGAACCCTTGGTGAAGCTGTGCAGCCTCCTAGGTGGAACATTTGGCCCCTGCCTTTTACTGTCACTGGGCTCAGACATTCAAGACCCTGTCTTAATGAGACTCTTTTCAATGGAGAGTGGCCTCTTCATGTGGGTCAGGCTAAGAACAGTCCTGCTTTCCTGTATTCCCACAAAGGTTACAGCATTAGTAAGGATATTTCACTACCTTGGTCGTGGCTTGAGCTGGTTCTGTGTTGGTTGGGTGGAAAGGAACACCTACATACTGAACCAGGCTCTGGTTGCTGCTGGCGCCACCTGGCAGAAGGATTGCACAAGTTTAAAGAGAATGCATTAAAACTAACTAATGGAACAGAGCGTAAAGAAGGGGAAATAAGCTTTAGACACATACATCAACTGCGGCTCTCACAGGTCAGGGTATGTAAAGCTGTGGTTGTCTTTAGTGTTTCAGTTTTTCGAAAAAAGTGGCCTTTTTTCAAAAAACTTCACCTGTATCTAGACTGCTGTTGCGTTCTTTCGAAATTAAATCGAAAGAACGCGGCGGTTTTTCCGATATTGGTAAACCTACTTTTAGCAGGAAGAATGACTTTTTCCGAAGAGCTCTTTCGAAAAAAGGCATTCTTGAACACAAACAGGGCTTTTTCGAAAGAGAGCGTCCAGATTGCCTGGGTGCTCTCTTTTGAAAAAGCGGATTGCTTTTTCAAAACCCTTGCGGCTGTCTAGACCAGTGTTTCTCAACCTTTTTGCCCCTTCTGAGCCTCATTCATCATACGCCTGGCAGTTAAGTTTGAGTGGCCCCCTCAGAAACTTACTGTGGCCCCCTAATGTTCTGTTTTTTTCCATGTGGTCCCCTAGAAGTAAGGCGTGGCCCCCTGGGGAGCCATATGGCCCACGTTGAGAACCACTGTTCTAGACAATCTCTTTCGAAAGAGGCTTGTAGTCTAGACATACCCTCAGGTGTAGCATAGTAAAGGTTGGGGGATGTCACCCCTGTTACTACATAGAATGTTAGAGAGGTTGCAACAAGGGGATGTGTCCCCCCACCTTGCCAGACAGGGAAAGACCACAATCGACCCCTGGTGGGCAGAACCAGAACACTTGTGGCCACCCTGTCATAAGCAGAGAGGTGGGGCAGGAAGTGGGACTATAAAAGACCAGGCCTCTATTTCAGTTATGGAAGAGCTGCCAGAGGAGCAGGATGGTTTTTCGCAGGCACTGAAGCTAGTAACAGCCAGAAACTGCTGCTGTGCCAGAGACCCAGCAGAACTGCCAGAGCTGCTGGATACCAGCGACCCTGATGAGCTGCTAGGGCTGACACTTGCAATCTGCCTGAGAGAGATAGAGGACAACCCTAGAACCCAGGTACTCCCAAACTGGGAGGGTAGGAAACCCAGGGAAGATAAATAGGTTTGGCTGTGGGACTGTTTGTAGACTGGCAAGTGTGTTGTGGGCAGATCCCTGCTGAGCTAGTGTTGGACTAGCCTGCCACTGATAGGGCCTGGGGCTGGGATGCAGTGGAGTGGTCAGGCCTACATCTCTCCCCACCCCCTTGCCAGAGGATGGCCATCTCCACATGATAGGCCAGGAGACCTGGATAGGTCTGCTGCCTGCTGGAGCTAGGGTGCCAGGCGTGTTGGCTACAGCTCCTGTCTGGGAGCTCATTCTCCCCTCCGACCTCCCCAACTGAACTACCCCACTCTGATTTCACTACCCTTTCATTCAGTACTAAGATAATTTGTACTGAGCATCAGCTAAAGTTGACCACATTGACACAGCTATATCTGCTGAATATGTAAGCAGAGCAGGAGCACATTTACATAAACTCACACAAAGTTTCTCTCCCCTCTTCCCTCAGCTAGCTGTCAGGAAAGCATTCATTCAGACCTTGCTTACACTTGCACAAGATATTTGTCAGTGTTTTTGTTACTCAAAAAAAATGTATTGTTTGGAAAATAATTCATCTTTATTAGTTTCCAACATAGGCTGCAGAATGGTTGGTGGTATTAAAAGCACCTGCTTACTTGTTATTGTACACTATGAGATCTCTCAGAGGATCAGTGGCAAATATAATGTAATAATCATAAGTGTACAGTAAATACCACAAAAGTAATAGGTGCATTGCCAGTGTTACATTCATAGATGTGTACCAGGCACCACACAGTTCCTAAGAGGACTCCTCCCCTCAAACTGCAGAGTTGGTACAGTACACCATAACAGGTTATTTTGGCTTACTGTTTAAGTGCTCTTTTGAAGCCTCCCAGAGCAGAATAGCTCTGCACTGAGTTCTTCTTGTGGTTCTTTTATCTGGTTATTCAAATGCAGTAGCCAGCTGGTCCACCTCCACCATCAGTCCTGGTGGCAACATTTCCCCCTTTACTTCACAGATACTGTTCAGGGAACAGTAGGCAGCTATAACCATTGGGATCTTTTTTTTTTTTTTTTTTTTTTTTTTACTGAAATAACAGTTTTGTGAGTGAACAATACCCTTCAGTCTACCAAAAGCCTTACTCAAATGTAATGCGGCACCTGCTGAGCTAGTAGTTGAATCTTTCCATGGTGCTGTCCAGATAACTAGTGCATGGCTTCATCAGCCAGGGGTGTAGGGGGTAGACTGGTTCCCCAGCATCACGACTGGCACTTCACCTAATTGTACTTCATCAGTCAAGAAAGAAAGTCCCTATGTGTAGCTTTCTGAACAGTCCTATGTTCTTAAACATGTGAGTGTCACTCACCTTCCCTGGTTGCCAACACGGATGTCAGTGGCGTGTTGTCAGTGAGCCACTAGTGCTTGTGTAACCGTGGAAAATTGCCCTTTGTGTTGATATACAATGTGGCAAGGTGCTCCTGGGCCAACATAGGGATATTCATGCCATCTAATGTTCCACCACAGGTCAGGAACCCCAATGCTGAAAATCCATCCATTTTATTTTGCACATTGCTGAGAGCCACAGTTCTGTGTAGGAGGAGATGATTAATGGCCTTTTTACAGCTGCTACATGAATTCCACTAATGATCTTGAATTGGTTCTCACTACATCCCACAGCAATCTGACCTCCTGGAAGTCATCATGTTCCCCACAGCTCTCCTTGAGGTTCTGCAGATACTGAACGATCATGTGATCCGTGCTTTAATGCACATGATAATCATGCAGAGCTAGGCAGGCGCCATGGTTCTGTCAGAGGTGGTGGACAATGACAAGTCCAACATGGATTCATGGGATTTTCAAAATAGACATGAAAATTATGGGAGAGAGATGGCATTATAGGTTGGAGGACATTGCGTGATGGGGACTTGATCCCACATCCAGCCAACCCTTTGTAACTGATTTCTGCCCCACCATGCATAGCCAAAACTTCCCAAAATACAGTTTGCTGGACGGTGGCAAGTTATACACTGGGACACCTGCCCATGGTGCTCCACCCCTATCCATTGATATTGACATTTCTGGTGAGTAAACACAGCACTGATACAAGCAGCCAAGTACCCACTCACACAAGTCATATACTAACAGTGTCACCTTTATGCTGAAAGAACTTGCATCAACAAAAGTTTGTAGTGTTTGCACCTCCTTGCTTCCTTCCACGGAAGCAGTGGGCGGGGGGGGGGGAACAGGCAGGAATCAGTGCTTGGGAGGAACTGGATTAAAAGCTGGCTCCCCACATGTCCCAGCTCTACGAAGTTGCCTGCTCCCCAAGGGAGGGTGATGCAGTGAAACTTCTGCTCCATGGGATGTCGGACAGGGGCTCTTTGCTGCCCCCGCGCTGCTGCCTCTGATCGAGAGGCAGCACCATGGGTGGCAGAGGACTCCGCCCGGGAGTGGCTCTGGGGGCGAAGTGGCTGCCAGCCCCACCCCTGGGGACTACTGAATACACATGTAACTGCTAAAATCTGATACGGCTACACGATTATTCAATTAACCAATATCTAACATCCCTGCACTGCAGTGTGTAGCTCCACGCCACAGTGAAAGGTTCTGGCAGGGAGAAACAGCCTTTCTCTGTTAAAGAAATAGCAGGACATTTGAATGATAGAGTACTTAGGGGATCAAGTGTGCCTTTAGTCACCTAGAATGTCTCATGCTCTACACTGGTATTTGTATCTGTGCAAGGGGGCAGGGCACTGTATGTATTCTACATGCTTCTGTAAGGAGTATGCAGTGTACAGATGCATGTCAGACTTAAGTGCCAGTTGACTTAGGTATTTTTTGAAAACTTTACCCATAGTCTCCTGGAAGCAGACCTGAGTGAAGTTATTCAGACAAAAATGTATTTTCTGTAAAAGGCAGTTTTAGGTCAAATAATGCTGTTTGTGAATTTGTATCAAATTTAGTGACTAGTTTTAGCTTGAAAAAAAAAAGTATTTATTTGAAAAATACAAATCATTTTCATATTTTCTAACAAAGTATTTTGCTTTTTCATTTCAAAATGCCATTTCATTTTGAAATTTGCATATAATTAATTTATCTTAAAAGGACTAAACATAAGAACATAAGAACGGCCATACCGGGTCAGACCAAAGGTCCATCTAGCCCAGTATCCTGTCTGCCGACAGTGGCCAGCACCAGGTGCCCCAGAGGGGGTGGACCGAAGACAATGATCAAGCGATTTGTCTCCTGCCATCCCTTTCCAGCCTCTGACAAACAGAGGCCAAGGACACCATTTTATCCCCTGGCTAATAGCCTTTTATGGACCTAACCTCCATGAAATTATCTAGCTTCTCTTTAAACTCTGTTATAGTCCTAGCCTTCACAGCCTCCTCCGGCAAGGAGTTCCACAGGCTGACTACACGCTGTGTGAAGAAGAACTTTCTTTTATTAGTTTTAAACCTGCTACCCATTAATTTCATTTGGTGTCCTCTAGTTCTTCTATTTAGGGAACTAATACATAACTTTTCTTTATCGGCCCTCTCCACACCACTCATGATTTTATATACCTCTATCATATCCCCCCTCAGTCTCCTCTTTTCTAAACTGAAAAGTCCCAGTTGCTTTAACCTCTCCTCATATGGGACCTGTTCCAAACCCCTAATCATTTTAGTTGCCCTTTTCTGAACCCTTTCCAAGGCCAAAATATCTTTTTTGAGGTGAGGAGACCACATCTGTACACAGTATTCAAGATGTGGGCGTACCATAGTTTTATACAGGGGCAGTAAGATATTCTGGGTCTTATTTTCTATCCCTTTCTTAATAATTCCTAGCATCCTATTTGCCTTTTTGACCGCCGCTGCACACCTGTGTGGAAGTTTATCCACATTTATCCACATTAAATTCCATTTGCCATGAAACCTGAGAGCTAAACAAAATGTTTCATTTGGGGATGAGCAAAACATTTTGGTTGACCTGAAATGTTGTTTTCAGGGAGGGGATGTTGTTTTGCTGGAAAAAAAAAACACTTGAAAAACATTTGTTTTGGCTTGACCCAAAATGAATTTGTTTTAATTTCTTGGTTTGACAAGTGAACCAAAAATCAATTATTCTCACCGCTTTCTGCCCTGGAAAGACCTGCTCTTGAATACTTAATCATTTACCATATTTTTGCCTGTTTACTCAGAGTAGTAACTTACACCTGCATCATTAACAACTCCTAGAAAACTTTGGTTCCACAGTAGAGCAGTCAAAGCCTTTCCCAAGCTGAAAAAACTTATACAAAAATACCCCAGCAACTCTAGTATCTCTTAAAAACAGAGAGAATTCCAAGAGTGCAAAAGTGAAAAATGTGCCAATGCTTTTCTTTTAGAAGATGTTTTCTATTATTGACTGCAGTGCAAATATTGTGCAGTCTGAGGAGGTGGTTTTCCATGTGCTACAGGCTGTCAGTACAGTCATTTACTGATTGCACATTAAAACAGCCATATGATCAAACAACTTCAGGCATGAACACTTGGAAAAACTTCCCTTCATACTTCTATTTAAATTAGGGAGAACAATGTCACTGAACATACTCTGAATAATTTTTTCAGACTTCCAAAACTTTGATAATTACTTCCAAGCTTAATAGATTTGAAGGCCAGAAGGGAACACTAAATCATTGGAGTTGCGTATCTTAAGTTGACTTTCCCTTGTAGACCTGGCCTTAGAGGCTAACAAAAATATATATAGTTGTGACCCCACTCCCATGCTTTATGAAATTGACTTATGGACACAAATATGCATAACTTGAAGATGCTTTGGACAAAATATATCTTAACCTATCAATCTTAATGTCACAATCTGGTGGATCTGTATATCTTATTTTGGTGTATGTATCATTCTTATATGTAAAGTTAGAAATATGGAGTATGGAATCGTTTATGGCAGTGGTCTCCAACCTTTTTACACCCAAGATCACTTTTTAAATGTCAGAACAAGCCAAGATCTACTGCCCCATCCTTCCCCCAAGACCCACCCCTTCCTTGAAGCCCTGCCCTCTCAATTCTCCTCTCCATCACTTGCTATCCCCAGCCCTTATACACTCTACACTGCCGCTTTTTTTTCGATTCTTCTGTAGGAAGACGTTTTTCCAACATGTGGCCTGTCTAGACTGGACCAAATGTCAGAAAAACCCCTTCTTTCGGAAGCCCCCTTATTCCTTGTGGAATGAGGAATAAAGGGGTTACCGAAAGAGCATGTTTGCTCTTCCATTATAAAAAGCAGAAGAACAAATGCGTTACTGGATGCGGAAGAGTTTTTCCGGCATATCTCTGGAATCCTGGAAAAACTCCTGCAGTCTAGCTGTACCCTCACTGGGTGGAGACAGGATGTGTGGGGCTCTGGGGTGGGAATGAGGGATTTGGGTGTGGGAAGGGGGGAGAGGTGCAAGCTCTGGGAGGAAATTTGGATGCAGGAGGAGGTGAAGAAGGGGACACTGGCTCAGGGAAGGGGCTCCAGGCTGGGGAGTGTTGGGGTCAGATGGAGGGTTGGGGTACTAAGCAAGCCACAGGCTTGTGGATGTGAGGGTGCAGGAATTTGGGTTGGGGTATGTGACAGGCTCAAGGGCAGGGGGGCTCTAGTATATCTAGGGTCTGGGGTGTGTGTGTGTGCAGGAGTGTTATGATGCTACGGCCAGATGGGGGCTTGACCCCAATTAGGGGTTTGTTGGCCAGGCTTCATTTTTAAATAAAATACTATGTCAAACACAAAAAGTTTCTGCATTGTCTTTATTTATGAGAAGGGCAGGGAACCTGTTTTGAGTCAGTGGTCACTGACCCACAGAAAAGTCAGTTGGGGCCACACAAGTGAGATGCAAAAAAATAACTCCTCCAAAAACCCCCAAGCCTCACTAATGTGTCCCCAACTGTGCTGGTGGGAGTAGGGGACATGGTATTGGGGAAGGGTGCTAGTGGGTGCTGGGGCAGGGGACAGGGTGCCAGTGGGGGCAGGGGACAGGGTGTTTGGGTAGGGGCAGGGTGCCAGTGGGGGACAGGGGAGAGGGGACAGGGTGCCGGGGGGGGCAAGGGATAGGGTTCTGCAGCAGGGGACAGGGTGCCGGGGGGCAGGGTGTTGCTGGGGGCAGGGGACAGGTAGTCCCCCGCACCCGTCTCCCCCCAGGACTTCTCTCCCCTTCCCCCTGCAGAGGAGGGAAGCCCCGGCGTGTGCCTCCTCTGGGGACTCCCCCCCGCAAGTTCCCGGCATGCCACAGACCTGGGGGGACGGGAGCAGCCAGCACACTTCTGGATCCCCCGGAAGTGGCGTGCAGCTGCAGGACTTCCGTCCACCCCGCAGGAAGCTGGCACTACCTCCATTGTTGCTGGAGGCAGATAGTGAGGCTTCTTGGGGTTGGGGGGAAATGTGTGTGTGGGGGGGGCCCGAACGCCTCGCGATCGACTGGTCGAGCCCTCACGATTGACCAGTTGATTGCGATCGACGGATTGATGACCACGGGTTTATGGTTTTAAATGTGGAAATGAAAGCCATCGAGGGTGTTTCAATGTCTGGGTGATCACCTATAAACAGCTTCTTTTGTCCTTTGAGTCTAAGCAGTGGCTGGTCTTAGGAAGACATGACCATCCCAACTGGTAGGGTCTGACAAGGTAATTTTCCATAGAAGGTGGGGGAGAGAATTCCAAGTTCCCGCCAAAATGGAATCTATAAAACAATGAGAAGCTGCTGTCCCTTTGTCTTTGGCTGACATGTCACTCCCCAGAGAATGAACCAGAGACCCCAGGGAAAAAAGATCTTCCCTGGCTTGGAGGTTTAGCTGAAATAAGAACAGTTTTAGGGTAAGTTTGTAACGAGCTTTCAGTGTTAGAACTAGCTATGCGTTTTCTGTTATTTTAAATTTGTAACCTACTTTGCTCTGCCTATTTTCACTTGCAGCCACTTAAATCCTACTATTTATACTTAATAAAATCACTTAGAGTACGTCTACACCAGCCTCCTAGATAGATCTAGGGAGGCTAATGAGGGCGACCGAAATTGCAAATCAAGCCTGGGATTTAAATATCCCGCGCTTGATTTGCATGTTCCCAGCCGGTCGCCATTTTAGAAATTGAGTAGCCCGAAGTAACTGCCCACGTCTACACGTGGCAGTGAAATGGGATTCTGATTTAAAGCCCTAATTCGAATTAGCTGGTATTCCTCCTGCAATGAGATTTACCAGCTAATTCGATTTAGAGGCTTTAAATTGAATCCCGCTTTCACCGCCGTAGACGGAGCAGTTACTTCGGGCTAGTCAATTTCTAAAATGGCAACCGGCCGGGAACATGCAAATCAAGCGCAGGATATTTAAATCCTGGGCTTGATTTGAAATATCGGTCACCCTCATTAGCCTCCCTAGATCGATCTAGGGGGTTAGTGTAGATGTACCCTTATTTACTATCAAGCCCAGTGTAAATAATTGTTACCTGGGGGAGCAATCAGTGTGTACATCTTCCTTTCATTGTTAAAGGAGGTTTACCTGAATAATTTATTTGGGGTTCAGCAGGACAGTAGGGTGAGATGCCCTAGAGAAGAGGCAAGTGTCAGTAGCTTTGTCAGCACCCCAGGAAGTACCTCAAAGGGGTCGTCTGTGACCGTACCCCATCACAATAGTATCATGAGCTTTCATGAGCAAAACCCATTCCTTCAGATGAACTTGAGTGGTGTTCATGATACTCATGATATATGTTTGTTAGTCTGTAAGGTGCCACAGGACTACTTGCTGTTTTTAAAGTTACAGACTAACATGGCTACTCTACCCCTGTGAGACCAAATAACTTGTAAGCATATGTTCCAGGAAGGCTGCCAGTCTTGGTTTGAAGACAGCCGAAATGGAGAATCTACCACCCCTTTCAAGGCAACATAGGCACTCCAGGTGTATATATGTGCCAAGGTTGAAGTTTAAAAACAAGTCTGAGTACAAGAAAGACTCTGTAACATTTTAAATGTACACACTTCTCCTAACAGGCATCCCTTCCTCCCCACACTGTTGGAAATATGAAAACCAGCCTAACAGATTTTTGAGGAACTTTCCAAACTGGCAAAAATAATACGCTTCCACTTTAAATGCAGGGAGTAATTTCAGGTGTACCATCTCCTCCTTTAACATTGCTAATGCAGTACTGCATTTGTACGTGTGCATGTGAGTATGTACGCACTCACTCAAGTCTGTGTTCTGACTTTCCTCACACATGAGAGTAAGAGGCAACCAGCATCCTACATTGTGTGTTCCTTGAGTAAGTGTAGTGAGCGGTGGTGGAGGCTGTATGTCCTGGACTCTTTTAAAGGATTAACAGCTGGCTTTCCTAGCAGAATCCCTTCCAGGATCATAGCCCCTTACATGCCAGTTACTTCTACATCCTCAGTTTACCTTTATGACGGTTGGAAGCCATTTATTTTTATTGCATTAAAGGCGAAAGGAGTCTAACAATGGCCAGGATAACTCCACAAGCAAACATTTTCTCTTGCTAGACCTCTTATATTGGTGTATCCCAATTTGCATCACCACTAATATCAACTAGTAGCTGCTTTAATCTTGGACACGCTGATATGCTGTTGGGGAAAGTGTGAGTAGAAAAGGTTTCATAAAGTTAGCATTGCTTTGAAAAAAAATCTGATGAGCTCTAGTTTGGCTTGTTACTGTAGGTATTGTGGAGCTTCTCAGAAGGAATTAATTCATATTAATAGTGGCAGGTCTACAAAAATAACAACTACTAAGAAAAGAAGGGGACAAAAACATTTTAATGATCACTCAGCCCAAAAGCAAATGGCCAATTTAAGTGCTAGATGGCAATTATAGACTAGTAGAGTAACTTAGCTGAGAAAGTAACAAATAAACCAGATTTTAAGAAGCAGAGTTCTAGTAATTGATTTTATTCTTTTTAATTAAAAGAGATATTTTTACCTATCTAATCTAATCACTGACATATCATTGTATAGTGTAATTATTAATACATCTGGACACTTAAGAGTATGTTAGAATGGGAGACCTTATCGCAAATAGATGGAAAACTGCTTTTCCAAGGATGACAGGCCTTCAGAGAAGAAGGATGGTCTAGGGATTAGGATGGTACCTGCGGGTTTGGGAGTGATACCCAGTAAGAGGAAAGAAACAGTCACCTGGCTAGAGGGAGCAAGGTGCACAACAAGTGGCAAAAGAGGGTGTCAGATCTGGAAAGAGCTAATCCCCGGAGCAGCCAAGAGGAGGTCCTGTAGCAGCGAGTGAACCTCTTTACACGTACCCTTTCTTAAGACTTTTCTCTGGTCCATGCCATCTGCGGTAGCTATAATTTCAGACCATTTCAGGCAGCATGATCAAGAACTAATCCTCACCAAATCCTTGTCTGCTGGATCATAGGTCATAGATCAGCAGATCAGCAATGTAGCTTACTTTATGTGAAGTCGTAATTGTTAATTATTATTTGTAAAGTGCAGATAGTGTGCTTGGTACTGCCTCAGCCCTAACATCTTAAAGGCAACTCTGTAGAATTTATAATACTTGATATTTGTAGAGCCCCTTCATCTCAGTGCTTCTCAATGGGCTCTAAGTATGATCTCCATCTATATAATTAAGGAAGTGAGATTCAGAGCGGGTGATTGACTTGATGAAGGATACATAGTAGGTCAGTAGCAGAGGCTGGAAGAGAGACCAACTCTCCTTACTCCCGGTTCCCTTATTTAAGGATGTTCCCTGCATAGACGAGCAGTGGGAGTGCCTGGATAATGTTTACAGCAGGGAACTACAAGTCAGGATTCTGGACTTTGTTCTGCTTCCGTGTGGACATGTCATTTAGGAGCATAACTTACCTTATGCGACACAAATGCACTAGAATCTGAAGAGGGCATAGGTTCCCCTTTTCTATCACACCCATCCTCCAGAAGCATAGAGAAATGGCAGCGGGGCAGGATAATTACCTAATGCTTAGAGGCAAGCACTCTGTGATCCTCTGATGAGAGGTTCATAGTTAGTGGAGATTTTAAGGTAGGTTTTGGTTTTGCTCTCTTGGGCTACGTCTAGACTGCAGGCTTCTTTCAGAAGAAGCTTTTCTGGAAGAGATCTTCTGGAAAAACTTCTTCCAAAACAGCGTGTCCACACTGGCTAAGTGGATCGAAAAAGCAGTTTGCTTTTTTGAAAGAGAGCGTCCAGACTGATGGGTCGCTATCGTGCATAAAAGGCCACCCGGAATCACTTCAGGCAGGGCTTTAGGTCACCAGTTGCTTCTGAGTGCTGGTGCCGGAGCCTAGCAGAGACATGCGATTAAAGGGACACCTCCCCGCCCCCCCCACAGCTGTTTCTCCGCTTCTGCTGTGTGTTTGCCTACCTTTTAGCAGGACAGCAAAGCTCTCGCAGTGCCTGCTGTGGTTGCCCAGCTTTTTTGGACACCACAGCTTTTTCCTATGTGCCATGGAGCTGCAGCTGCCCCTGGGCATGCGATGGCCCCACACGCTGCAGTTTCTGCAGCACTTTGTGCCGGCTCCCTTCCTTGTCCTGCATGAGCTCAACCCCAAGCTCATTCTGGGGACTATCTCCCTGGGTGTAGGAGCTACACTCTGGCAACTGCAACCCACTGTGGAGAGGTGTGTCTGGAGGCTGGACACCAGTTCCGACTGGTGGGACCAGCTGGTCATGGAGCGTTGGGATGACCAACAGTGGCTCCAAAATGTCCGCATGCGAAGGCCACCTTTTTGGAGCTGTGTACCTGGCTCGTCCCTGCCCTCCGACAATGCGACACCCACCTGTGGCCTGCCATTCCCTTGGAGAAGTGGGTCGCCATTGCTGTATGGAAGCTTGCCATCCCAAACAGCTACCGGTCAGTGGGCAACCAGTTAGGTGTAGGGAAGTCCACCATCGGGGTTCCTCTCATGGAAGTAAGGAGCTCTCGGGCTGCAGTCTCTGCAGGGGAAGGGGAGTCTTGGAAAAGGGGGACCCTCAGGAAAGAGGGGTGGAGGGGAGGGGGTGGAGGGTGACGTGGGGGTGAGGGAGAAGTCCCATCCCTGGGGGGTTGTGTCGTTCCACCCTCACAAAGCTCTGCTGCTGGGGGATGGCCTCATAGGGGGTGACTCCTGGGGTGTTTGGGGGGGGGGAGGAGATGGGAGAGGAGCGGACACCTCCCAAGGAGTTGGTGCAGCTGTGTGGGGCAGGTGTGGGGTCCTGCCCCAGAGTGTGAGCTGCACTCTCTGGCCCTCACATATCACTGGTGGAGCTCTTTTACCTTACTCCAGACCTGTTCCAAGGTCCAGGATGGGTGTCCACACTCTGCCAGGGACTCGGCCATGCACTCAAAAATATCGGCGTTCTGCCGCTTGAAGCAGAGATCCTGCAATGTCTCCTCTTCCACAGCTCAAGGAGGGACAGGATCTCTGCTCCAGACCAGGAGGGTGCCTGCCCCTTGGTCCACCTGGGTGGGTCCTGGGACCCCTGAGGCTGCTCCCTGTGAGGATCAGGGGAGTTTCGGGGGGCTTGAGGCTGGGCCATGGATGGCAATGCCTGTGGCAGGGAGAGCTGCGCAGTGAGGTGCTGCTTTTAGGCCAGCTTCCTGCCACATGGCTTGTCCCTGGTGCCTGCAGCTTTAAGAGGTGCCAGGAGACAGGAACTATAGAGTTGTGATTACTTTGAACAGAGTGGCCACCAGGGCACCTGTGTTATTTCCTGGAGGCCTCTTCTTTCAAAAGAAAACTCTCTTCCCCGTCCACACACGCCTTTTTCCGAAAGAGCTCTTTCAGAAAAAGGCTTCTTCCTCGTAGAAAGAGGATTACCAATGCTGGAAAAAACCCTCTGTTCTTTCGATTTTCTTTTGAAAGAACGTGATTGCAGTGTGGATGTAATCGACATTTTCTCGGAAAAATTGCCGTTTTTCTGAAAAAGAAAACCAAACTCTGTAGTGTAGACAGATCCTTGGTGGGTTTAGAAAGTCCTGTATCACAATCTGGCATGTAATCCAAGGTCCTTGCAGTTACGCCAGAAAGCTGATACTTAGGTTTGAGGCACTTGAGTGGCTGTGTGTCACCTATGCTGCTCCAAAGCAGATGAAATTAGTTGTACTGGCCTTTTTGTCACCAGACTGTCTCTTTAAGATCAGCCCATGGCCCACCTCCCAAGTCTTCTGGAATTCAACGGTCCAGTAGTTGTGCATAAGACTTCTCTCTGGGATCAGTCCATATTTGTCTATTTTGTCCGCCATTCGCCAGATTTGATTTTTTCCCCATTACCTCTCCTCTTTGTATTGTTTTTTTCCCTAATTTGTTAGACTGGCTCACTTTTTATGGGCCATCACCTTTAGCAGTAGGCATATTGTTCTAATTTCAAACCACTTCCCAGGGGCTCTTGAAGTGTGTCTTAGAAAATAATAGATGAGTTTTGAAAAAGAAACTTACAGCACTTCCTTGCCTCTTTCTTATTGCTAGGGACAAATGAAGCTCTGCTTGCTGACCATTCCACAGGTATGACAATTTTTCTCCCCTCTGCTACCTATTGCTGATGTTATGTTGCCACTAGATGTCCCTCTTTGGCTTTTCTTTTGGAAGCCAGCACTGCAACAGAAGTCAATCAGTAGAGAATGAAACAGTGCTGTTCTGCTGCCCTGGCAGATTGGGTTGTAGGAAACAAATATTTGACTTGCTGCAAAGAACAAATTCGTAACAGACGTCAAGGCAAATTGGTGCCTGGCTACAGTAGCCTTATTTTGAAAAGCCTTAGGAGAAGGCTCTTGTGTGAAGCAATTTTAAATTTGCTCTTAAATAAGTAAAATAATAAGTTCATTGCAAAATATAACTCCTTTTATTTGAGAGTCCTAGGATACAAATCTTTATTAAAGACCTCACACTAGCCTGGAGGTATACATAAATATGGCACGTATTCAGGTCTGCCAGCAGCAGGGATAAAATGGGCAGTTGCCCCAGGGCAAAAGGGTGCAGAGCTCCTAGCTGCTGCTATTGCTACTGTGGTGGCAGCAACAGCTAGATCTCCAGGCCCTTTACATGGCTGCCAGATCCCTGTGCAGCATGCTCCAGGCAGTGCTGAGGACTGGCTGAAGGAGGCTAGCTCCCAGCCCCGCCCATTCTGCCTAAGGCCCTGCCCCTTCCAAGAGGTGTGGAGTCAGCACCTCCTCCCCTTGTCCAGGGGCCCAGTGTTTCTATTGGTGGCATTGCACATATTTATCAGTGGGGTAAAGTGAAGAACAGAGAAAAAAGGATTGGCCTAAAATACAACAGCAAGTCGGACTCAGAAAAATAGAACCTAGGAGTTCTGACTCCCTGTCCCTGGCTTTTAGTGTTATAGAGGTTTTATTAGAAGAATCGGGCCATACACAGAGTTCAAGCTGGGGAATTTAAAGATAATGTACAAAAAATGACTCGAGTCTTTGTAAAATGGAGCTGCCCTTTAATATAGTGTATGTGTAGCAGATTTACCTGTCAGACCAAATGCCAAATAAAGTGACTGGGGGCATCTCAGAGTGAGCTGCTTGGCAGAGGGGTGCAGCACAATGTCAAGATAATGAATAGGACCTGGCTGGAGTGAAGGAAAATATCTAAAATGGAGTGGTTTTTTTATTTAATGGGTTTGAACTTTTTGTGGCCAATTACCTGGTCACTGTAAGAGAACAAAATTATCATAAAAAAGTGCAAAAGCTCATATTTAGTTCTTCTGTAAATGGAAGAGGTTCATGGAGGCCTTTCTCCCCCTCTCCTCTCTCTCAGCCAGTCCATCCAACCCTAGTATGGATCCACCTCATGGAGAAGTCCCCTAGAATGCACAGATTGAAACAGATAGGGTTCTATGGTAACTACTGTACAAACCACAAATTTACTCTTCAAGAATGACAACTTTTTTCAGAGGAGTTTTGAACTATCCTATAGCAATAATAGAATTCTTTAAAGGATATTTTTTTTTAAAGAAGCCTAGAGACTAGCTATAATTTTCTATTAAATGCTACAGAGCTTTCCCATTTGAAATAACACTCTGAGCTCATTCAGCACTGATTGTAGTATTTTTCTGAGCCCTATACATATGTGCTTTCAGGGAGAGACAAGTGGCCCAGAAATGGCTCTATGAAAGAGACCTTTTATTTACTTCACTCACCTTCTCTCTCTCCCCAACCTGAGACCAATACTTATAAAGTGAAGTTAATGAGAGTCAGACTATGAGCAAATTTCAGGCCTTGTTACAAAGCAGATGCCTGCCTTCAGATTCACTGGTCAGTACATGAATTTGGAAAGAACAGTGTTGGTGATGCAAAAATATAATGCCTAGTGCTTCTTAGGAGTGCCTAAGTATTCATGTAAACACATTCCAGAAGAGCAGTACCACAGCGCCTCACTACAAAATGATGGTATAAATACACTCTCTGAAGATGGTTAGGGACACACCAACCACTCCTAGAAATAAGGTCAGGATAATTAATGGAAATGATTTGATTGAACCAACAGGTCCAAGGGATAGGAGGTAATTAACCACATCAGAGGGGTAATGTGCAGGGTCTGCTGATGGCGGGGAGAGGTAGGAGGACAGGCGGATAAGGAGACAGCTGCCCTGGGGCAATTCAAAAAGGGCCCGAGTCTCCCTGTTGCCATTGCTGCTACTGTGGTGGCAGCCAGAACCCCAGGCCCCTTACATCACCATTGGAGCCCTGCATACCACACTCCAGCCGGCTCTGAGGGCTGCTTGGGGGAGGTGCAACACACTCCAGGCAGAGCTGAGTACTAGTCCCAGCCCTGCCCCTTCCGCCTGAGGCCCATCCTCATCCGGGGCCATGGTGTCTCCCCCACCATGCCCAGGAAACCAGTTAATCTGGTGGTCCCCCTGGTAATACATAACTTGTTTGTATCCGTATCTAAAAAGTGTCATAGAAGGAGTGGCCTAGGTGGGATTGGAAAATCCTGCCATTTAGGGTATGGCTTACACCGTGGGGTGTTTTGAGGAAGATATGCAAATTGCATTTGCATATCTGCTTCCGTTTTTTTTTTCCAGAAGAAGATTTTCCGATATTTGACTTGTCTACATGGGGCCAAATGTCAGAAAAAAAAAACCTTTTGGAAGACCCCTTATTCCTCATAAAACAAGATGTACAGGGGGCTTCCAAAAGAGGGGGGGTTTCTGACATTTGGCCTCAGGTAGATGGGCCAAATATCAGAAAATCCTCTTCTGGAAAAAAAACCAGAAGAAGATATGCAAATGTGAGTGCAATTTGCATACCTTTTTCACACACACACACGCACACACACACACACACACACACCCCTGCCCCCACAGTGTAGCTGTACCCTTACTGAGCTGGTCCATTGTAACAGGCATACATGTTTTAGCATCCCGGTAGAATCTCTTGGGTGCTATTACAGTGCTTTGTTGACAATAATTCTGGCTGAGTGCTTTTGCCATTAAACTGAGTCTGTGGTCTTCTTGGGCAGTTGAGTCGAGGGCTGCTGTACTGGCTGCCTGGTCACTGCAGTGGCAGCACACAGAGAGAACACACACATGCAACCGACAAGAGTCAGTGCTAGGTCCACGGAAGAATTCCAGAGCTACCACCTGTCGGGGAGGTGCATTACCTAAGCCAGGGGTGGGCAAACTTTTTGACTTGAGGGCCACATCGTGGTGTGGAGATACTTCCTATTTCTACTGGAAATACCTCTCCTGGTGCATGCTAGGATTGCAGCAGCCTCTTTTTCATGGCTACCTCACATTGGCAGCTCATGGCTATTCTATGATCAACAAATAGACCCAGGCCTTCCTCCTTCTCTGTCACTTCCAAATGATACTTCCTAGTCTAATTTTCAAAGTCATCAACATCTTTTTATATGATATTCTGTTCAAACTAGATAAATTCATGGAGGTTAAGTCCATAATGGCTATTAGCCAGGATGGGTAAGGAATGGTGTCCCCAGCCTCTGTTTGTCTGAGGGTGGAAATGGATGGCAGGAGAGAGATCACTTGACCATTACCTGTTCGGTTCACTCCCTCTGGGGCACCTGGCATTGGCCACTGTCGGGAGACAGGGTACTGGGCTGGATGGACCTTTGGTCTGACCCAGTATGGCTGTTCTTATGCCTTTGTATTGGCAATACTTCCCAACTTTGTATCATCTGAAAATTTTATTAGCATACTGTCACTTTTTGCATCAAGGAGTTATCAGTGAAAAATGGCCGATCCTTGAGGAACTTAAAACTAGTAAACATCCTCCAGCCAGACAGTTCACCTTTGAGCATGACCTGTTGCCGTCTCCCATTAACCAGCTTCTTACAACAGTGGTTCCCAACCCTTTTTATTTAGCGGACCGACAAACTCGTTCAGAAACTTTTGGCGGATGGCATTGAAACATTTGCATATTCATTATGGTGATTAATGTATTTGCATATTTATTATGGTAATTAATTTTAAGTGGTCACACATTATTTTACATTGCATCTGTATGCACACAGTTCCCCGGCCTCCAGAGAAGCCATGCTTCGCCATGCAGCTCAGCCGTCCCTGGACCAGCCCTACTCTGCCATGCCCTAAAGGAGGAGTCCTGGAGGAGCCCCCTGGAGGAGTCCTGCTCTGTCAGAGTTGAAAAACAGGTTTTCTGTCTGGCTCTCTCTCCAGCTGGTAAATTAAGCATTGCAAGTGAACACAGCTGAATCATTCAGATGGAAAGCCAGCGGGGGATGTGAAACCCATAGGGAGGCAGTGCCACGGAGAGTCAGCCAGAGGATGGGGGACAGCCTCACCATGGCCCAGCTCCAGCTGCGGCACACGGGGCAGCCCCCCACCATGAAGACCCACTGGCTGGGATGCGTGGCTGCTGCAAAGCTGGAATCGAGGCATGGTGAGGCTGCTCCAGTAGGGACAACCTCACCGCGGCTGTGTGGGGAAGTGGGAGAGTGGGCGGGAGAATTTACTGTGCGTGCGCAGGCACGCACCTTGCGGTGCTCCCCAGTGGGTGAGTCTCAGCAGGAGCTGGTGGTGCAGCTTGTCAGAGCACCGTGGGACCTGCTGCCTTACAACACCTTTATATGCTTGTATTCGTCCCCATCTTCTCAAAGGGAACTATTCATTTCCCATGTAGAACTGTACCAAATGCTTTTACTGAAATCCAGGAAGATTTTAGCTACTGATTTTAACTGATTTTATAGACTAAGGAAGTGCAGATAATTTCTCAAAAAAGAGATCGGTTGGTCTGCAACAACTTTCCTTTTGTAAAAGCATGCGGTATTTTACCCTAATTACCATTTATCCCTATAGACTTAATTATTCTTTCCAAATTTTGTTCAAGATGTTGCATACAATGCTAACAGGCCTGTAGTTTGCAAGCTCACTTTTTCTCCCCAACTTAAATATAGGTGGTTGTGACAGGATGTACCTACACTGCCCTGGCCCAGAAAGGGTTAAACAAATTGCAGGCTGAGGAGACCATGCCCCTCCACCCATGCTGGGTATGCTCAGCTTGGAGAAAGGATATATAGGGAAGCAACCCCACTCAGTCTGAGTAGGCTACTGAAGAGGAAGGATGCCGGATTGCAAGTGCTCTCCTGGGAGGTGCTACAGGCCCTGCCTGCAGAGTCAAGGCATGCTGAGTCCTAGATGGATCCCAGGCTGCCTGAGGAACCCAGAGAGGGGACCAACCCATCAGAAGTAGCCCCACTGGCCCAGGACCCCAGAGCCCCAGGGGAACCGTGGATCACCTCAGCAGAAGACAGGGTTGGAAGCAGCCCAGGGGACTCAGCCATTGGTCCCATTGTAGAACCTGGGAACAGGTCAGCATATTTCAGGGGGATCCCTGCTGACTCAGTGTCAAGCACTGTTGCCACCACCAGGGCACTGGGCTGGAACTCAGAGGAGCAGAGAGGACCCATGTCTCCCTCCCTAGATGCCACACACCCCTAGGTGGTGTCCCACTTCCCTGATGGGCCAATAGGCCACACAGCTCCATAGAGGAGGGCAACTTTGTGGAATCTGGTCAACAGGCCACACAGAGGTGGGCCACCTTATTGACTAAAGCCAAAAGGCCACACAGCCCTGGGTGGGGGAGGGGAACTTTAGTGTCTCTGACTAATAGGCCAACACAGCCTTGTAAGGAAGGGCTGTTTTATCAACTCCAGACACTTGTTCCTGTCAGGAAGGGCCACCTATCAACTTGGGCCATCAGTTACACTGCTCTGAGAGTGAGGGCAGTCCAAAGAACTCCAACCACTAGACAGTACTACCCTTCTTTATAGTCGGGCTCACCAGTATAGAATCTAGCCACCAGTAGTGCATCCTTTGCTTTTGACCATCTATATCCTGACACCCATGATGGGATGTACCTAACCTGCAACAGCAATACTTTGAAAGAGTAAGCTATAAGCTGTAAGCTAGAGAGGTAGCATATGCTGAAGGAATAATAAGTGTTGGAGAAAATGGCCACATAAAAAAAAAAGCTGCACAATCAGTGTATAAATCATTGCTAGTTCTTCATAGAGTTTAACATCCCCTGCCACTTTTGTTCTGGAGCAATATCTGACTTCCTTTGGGGTATCATTTAATGGGATTTGTTTAACTAAGGTTCTACCCCCAAATCTTTGATATAAAGTAGTTTTTTTCATGGTTAATGTAGCAGGGTTTTGTGTGTGTGTGTGTGTGTGTGTTTAAAGTAAAGACTATAAACTTTTTCTCTCAGGTGTTTTAAAGTAAGCAATAGCAAGCGTGCTACACAGTAGCTCTCACATTCTCCATGGACCCCCTGCTGCCAGTAAACTTGGTGTTGCAGTGGAAAGTCCATTGCGGCCCTAGCAGACCTGGTTGATGGAGTGGTTAATGATGCAACCTTTTTTAAGTAATGTGTCTCATTTGGACACCACAGCACATCCTGTTTGTATTTCATCTCCTTTCCCTGGCACTTTATCTATGTCCACTCCTGTTGCGTTTCAACCCTAGGGACTTTGTTTTAATCATTTGCTGTTCCTGGCTGAACTTTCTTATACATACTTAATATTACTTTACTTGGAGACTTGAACATATGGAAGAGATATTTTTAATTGTCACAGTTAGGTTTGATTGCTTAGGAGACATTTTTTTTTCTTTTGAGAGGAGAAAGCGTTTAAAATCCCCTATATTTCACTTGTTATGCAGGAGGGGGCCTGAGTATCAAACTAGAATGCATATAAAATAAAGTTGTTTGACTTTTTTATGTTTTGTTTCCTTTTTTTGAGTTGCATGGGCTTTTTTTGCTGTTGTATAGTTGTGGTGGGATTCTTATTTTTTGTGGTTTTAAAAAAAATAACAAGCATCAGCAAAGTCATTTGTGACCTTGAACAAGTGACTGAGGGCCCAATCTAGAGACCACTAAAGTGAATGGAAAGACTCCCTTTGATTTAGAGCCTAATCTGTGTGTACCTCAGTTCCCCTTATGTATAATGGGGTTAATACAATCCTCCCCCCCCATCTTGTGTTTGTTTTGTCTATATAGATTATAAGATATTTGAGCAAGGGAAATGATCACCAGGTTCCTGGGCAATGTGGGGGGTCCTGGCTTTCCCCTCCTGGAATGGGTGGGGTCTTGGACAGAAGGAGCACATGGCATGTGCTCTGGAGCATGCCGCTCAGTGCTCCAGAGACAATTCTAAAGGGCCCATGGCTCCAGCTGCCGCAGTAGCAGTAGAAGTGGCCAGGAGCTCTGGGCTCTTTAAGGGTGCATCTACACAGCAGGGCTTAACTTGAAATAAGATACGCAGATTGAGTTACATCAATTGCGTAGCTTATTTCGAAATAGCTTATTTAGAAACTGGGAACGTCTACACAGCACTTATTTTGAAATAGAGCACTCTTCCTCTGACTTCCCTTACTCCTCGTACCACGAGGGTTACAAGAGTAGGAGTAAGAAGTCCTCCAGCTTGACGGTATTTCAACATTATTTCGAAATAATTGCCTGCTGTGTAGATGTGGACTAAGTTATTACGGAATAGTGCTAGTTATTTCAAAATAATGTTGCTGTGTAGACGTACTACCCTAAAATTTCTGGGCCTCAGGGAAATTGCCCCCTCCTGGCTGTCAGCGGGCCTGTCTACATGGGGCAGGTATAGTTACTTTTTCCATATATGTAGCACAATGGTACTCTTAATACCACTAATAAAAATAGCAAGAAAAACTGTCAATGCACAATGTATACATTTCACCATGGTTTAAATCCCACATTACATTCCACAACATAATATATTTGCTGTTGAATATATAAAAGGTCTTTCTCTGTGTGGTTTGTACAGATTTGGGATATAATTATGTTTACTCAGTATTGCACATGAAATATGTTTTAAACAACCTCCCCTCCCACTTAAAATATATTCCCCTATAGCACAATAATATCTTTGGGAAACAAACATTTTGATTTTTGTACCACCCAAAAATTGCTTTAATATAATGCTTTACATAAATGGGGAGCATAGTTAAAAAGTATTTATTATATAAAATGGCAGGGATTATGATTTTTTCCTTAAACTGTAACATACTTTTACATTAGGATCAATTTGGAAACACATGTGTAGCTACCATAACTACTGACAGTTTTGGCTCCTTATTACCTCCTATTATATTCCAAAGCAATTTTCATATATTTAATTCTGATTTTGGTTTTTTCCCCCCAATCAATCTTGTCTCAATTTTAAGGAATTTGGTTGGCACTTGCTATGTCCTGTGTTGAGGAAGAGCAGTTATTAAGTGATTCAATGGCTTGTTTAGTCCCTAGACTATTCCAGGACTCTCGCTGCTTAATTTAACAACAGTACTCTTTTTTTTTAAATTGTTTTCAGAGTGCTCCACTTCCTTTGGGGAATCAGTCAGCATGTTAGACTTCAAAGAACTGTTACAGTAGGCCAATTTGGCAATATGCTAATGTAGGCCTCTCTTTGTATCTGTCTACATTGTTTCTATGCATACAAAGACCATTTTGGAAATTAGCTAGAGAGTAGGATCTTTTGAGGCTTTTTAGTTCCCTGGTTATCCGTTGGAGAAATAAAAGTGACTGAACGACAGAAGTTAGGGATGGAAGAGACCTATTAGGTGCCATTTAATGTGGCCCTGAGCCAGTATAGGGTTGTTTGCTACAATGTATTTACTAGTGCATCTAAACGAATGGGGTCTAAAATTGTCCAATCTAATTTTAGACCCCATTCGTTTAACTGGATCTACCTCCAGTGGAGCATAACTTTGGTGCAGAGTTCTGACTCCAAGTTCCTGGTCTCAAAGATCTGGAGCAGGTCCTCAGCCGAGGACAATGTAACCTCGGTGCAATGGTGCAATGACCATTTGCACCAGTGGAGGATCTGCTCCCAAGTGGTTAGTTCTATTCACGTCAATGGCAAGATCCCCATTGACTTCAGTGGGGCCTGGATTTCACTCCATGTGCAACATTATATGCTTGTGCCCCATGTACAGCCTTGGAAAAGTAATTTCTCTAGTATTCTGTTGCAGGGAGATTGCACACCCTCTCTACTCCCTGGGGAATAAGTAGAGGTGATTGGTTCCCAAGATCAGTGTTCCCTGTAAGCTGAGTGCTTGAGTAGCCACCTAGGAGAGATTCAAATGCTGCCCAGCTGATTAGCAGAGCCCTCACAGCTGGCAGCATGTGTTTCTACTGGTGGTGCACAACTGCACATGCCTTAGTGCACATAACAAAATGTATTCCACACATGGATTGAAAAAATTAGAGGGAACACTGCCCAAGATCCATGTGGATTTTGGAGGAGCTGCCGTGATTAGGCACCTGCAGGATCCAGACTATACCATTACCTATGTAAGTAGGGTCTCAGTCAATGCTTCCATTACAGGCAGTTGGAATGGGAAAAAAATCTTGGGTGTGTTTATGTAAAAACAGTTTGCCCCTGCTTTGCTTAGATGTGTTAGATTTCTGGCTGTTACAATGGTGTTTTGCTCATTGTAATCAACTTGACTGGTGTTGGGTCACAAATTGTGTTAATACTAATTGCAATGTCTGTATTTATTGGGGGAATACAAAAGAAGAAAGTCTGTGCTTAACCTGGCACAAAGGAAGGAAACACTCTCATCCTAAAGAATGAGATTCTGAGTGTGTGCAGGTAAATACAGCTCACCCAGTTTGCTTAGGCCTGCTAGACAGTCAACTGTTACAATGGTGTTTTGCCCCTGGTAACCAATTAGCTGTTGTGGGGTCACAAATTGTGTTAACACTAAATGCAGGAATTGTGAGTTATGATCAGCCATGTTTGCAATTGTTGTGGGAATGCAGAAAAGTGTTTAACTCAGTTCAGTGTCAAGAACCTCGACTGGAGAAGGGCTCGACTGCCAAAGCCCTGTGAAGTTAAGAGGGGTAGGGCAGGATTCTGAGTAAGCAGGCTATATGCCCTCCAGGCATGAGCTGTAAGACTAGTTCAACCTGTTTCTCCCCCCTGTTCTAATGATAGAACAAGAACAGACTCTATAAAGAGTCTCTTTTATTATTTTAAATTTACTCCAATGGATGCAGGCATTTCTTGTGGCTGGACTGTGCTTTGGGCTGAGAGCTGAAATCATTAGGTTTGGCCCAGAGCCAAATCCACCACAAGTCGGCGGAAGATGCGATAAGCAGCAGCAGCAGAACGGGCAGCCAACAGAGTGGCAATGGAGAGGCATAATGAGCGGCCAGCAGAGCAGCAGCAGCGAGGTGATTCGATGACCAGCAAGGCCATGGCAGAGAGCAGCGAGCAGATGATGGTGAGTTACCAGCGGAGTATGATGCCTCCTACCTCCCCACCATTCAGGATGGGAGGTGAACTCTGCAGATACATCTCTGAATTCTGGGTCTGCCTTGACCAAGGGCAACAACTGTGAGTGGGGTGCAGAGAAGGGTTGGGCATGTGAAGGGGACATTTACATTGTTGGACTTAAGAACCTGATAGGAAAAGAACACAGCCCAACCTACTTGGGGTGGGACTGTTACTCATGGTTTTGGTTATGAACTCTGTTTGTGGTGTTTTCCCAAATTAATGCCACATTACTTCCCTCTCCTTTTATTAAAGGTTTCTTTTCTACACTCAGACTCTGTGCTTGTGAGTGGGGAACCATTGCCCCGGAGTGTTGTGTGAATTTCTCACACAGCCAGTTCTGTGTTGGATGGATGGAGAGGAACCCCTAGATATTGAACCTGGCCCTGGCTGCTGCTGGCACTACCTGGCAGAAGGGTTACACCTATATCCCCTTTTCCCAATTTTCTAATGGTGCAGGCAAGGTGCCTTCAAGATCAACAATTTGGAAAGGTAAATATTTAAAAGAGGACTCTGTGTCTTTGAGGTAGTTTGCAATATTAAGAACTCAGATCCATTGAGCTAAACATTTCTGTTTCATGCCTAGTTAAATGAGGGTAGGTTACAAGTCCTATGCTGTTTACCCTGTAAACTTCAGAGTTTCTTTTGCATCCTGAGATGATTTTTTTTCCATTTATAGGAAAAGAAAAAAAAAAAGTGTTTTTCCTCTTTTGGGACCCAGTAATTTCAAGAAGTTATTTTCTGTGCAGTGAATTCACAAGGTTCACATAAGGCTCAATTGTATTTATGAGATGCTCAGATTGAGAGTATTTCCTTTCACTAAGATGCTGGAACAAGTTGTGCAGGTGTTGCAAACTGGATTTAGAGGGGCCAGATCCATTAGCCTATTAAGTCTATGTTGTGTGCTCCAATAGAGCAAAACAGACTGAAAGCTAGTTTAAGCATCCAGCCAACGACTCCCCTTCCAGAATTCACTGTATGGTAGATCTCCATCCAATCTTGGTGTAGGGGACATAGCCAGGGGGCATAGATTGAGCACTCTTGCATTCTAGCAGTCCGTAGCTGCCACTGCAGCTGGTGTGACTTGGAACACCCCTCAAATAGTTCTGAGTTATTTCCTGCAACTGGACCAGTGTCCGTTGGCTTGAGGATGAAAAGGCTGCAAAAATAACTTACCGTCTGCTCCTAGTCTCTGCTAAATGGCCAGAGCTGAGGTTCTGGACAAGACATGTCTCTGGAAACATGGGTTCAAATTATATAAAGGTAGAAATAAATGTGACATCTCATGGTGTTGAACATTTTCTTACTACGCAAAGCCATATGATTTTGGTTGCCTGCTATATGGGTGTTCTAGATTGAGGGCTGGTTTACATTGGGAACTGACATTAGCCTAGCTACATCTCTCAGAACAGATGGAAACTCCCTAAATGTCGGAGTGCGGAGTGAGACACCGGAACTTAAACTGTGGCCCTGTCCCCTGCGCTGCCCCTTCTCCCCAAAACCCTGCCTCATACTCACTCATCTCTGCCCCCTCCCTCTGTCACTCTCACGCTTATGCCCAGTAAAAAGTGATGGGGCCATTGACCCCTAGCCCCCTTGTTTCAGGGGTGTGATCGCTGAGAGATGTAGCTATGACAACCTAACCCCTAGGATAGAGAGCACTAGGCAAATGGAAGAATTCTTCCTTTGACCTAAGTACTGCTTTTCAGAGAGGTAGATTACTTGTGCCAATGGGAGAATCCCTTCAGGCAGCGTACATAGACTACGTCTAGACTGCATCCCTCTGTCGACAGAAGGATGCAAATCAAGCACGTCGAAATTGCTAATGAAGCAGGGATTTAAATATTCCATGCTTCATTAGCATAAACATGGCTGCCGCTTTTTTCCAAAACGGAGCTTTTTCGAAAAAAAAAGGCAGTCTAGACGCGGATCTGTCGAAAATAAACCCTTTTTTGACAGATCCTGTATTCCTCAAAAAATGAGGTTTACAGAATCTGTCGAAAAAGGGTTTATTTTCGACAGATCCGCATCTAGACTGCTGGGGCTTTTTCCGAAAAAGCTCCGTTTTGAGAAAAAGCGGCAGCCATGTTTATGCTAATGAAGTGCGAATATTTAAATCCCTGCTTCATTAGCAATTTCGACGAGCCTAATCTACATCTCTCTGTCGACAGAGAGGTGTAGTCTAGACACAGCCATAGTGTTGCCATTCTAGCAGTTTAAATATAGATATACCCTTAGCTATTTTGTCACAGCTTTGTGAAGAAAATTGCAGTTTCTCACTGCACTAACCTCTGTGCTAATCTTTCAGTTAATGAGCATCAAAACTCTATGGATATCTTATATAGCTGAAAAATAATCTGATAATTTTATTCAGGAACCCTTACCTAAACTGTTTGGGCCTACAGACATTCTAAGGGGAAGAATACAGGCTTAAGGAGAATGTATATCAAAGGCTTAGGTTTTAAATGTTAGCCAGAATGCATGACCAATCTGACATACAGCTATTGGCACTATGTCTGCGTAGTGTCATAATTAGCAATTTTCACAATCAGTGACCTGCATGTGCAAATTACGTGCACATTTTCCACATGCAATCATATGTTTATCTGTTCAAAGGGACATTCTGTCTGAATATTTTTAACTAATATAATTACAAGTTACTTAGATTACTTAAGTGAAAATGATTTGAGAGAAAATATTTTATTTTCTGTTTATCTGTTTTGTGTGTTTGACACTACTCGGTGAATGGCCCTTTCAACAATTTCCACTTATCAGGCTCATTTCTGCATAGCGCTGAGTGGTCTGCCTTACTCCATCGAAATAGTTAAGCCCCTGTTTAACTATAAGCATGTGAATAGTCCGAATTAAGTAAATGGGACTACTCATATTCTTAAAATGAAGCACATGTTTAACTGCTTTGTTATATTATAGCCACAGTTTGGTAATCAAGCCCTGAGCCTTTTAGGTAGTCACTTTCCCCTGATAGTTCTTTGGATTTTTCATATGCAACACAATGGGGGGAAACACTTAAAATAAGACAGTGGCTTTGTATAAAACAAATCTGGTAGGGGAATTTGAGGATGGGGGAGAACAGATTTTGAAATTATTTTTAATTCATATTTTGAAACATATGCTATTTCAAGCTAATAGTGTCCCTTTAAAAAATCATGTTCAAATACTGGTTGAACCTCTCTAATCTGGCACCCTCGGGACCTGACCGGTGCCAAACCATGGGAGGTCAATATTGTCTAGCAGCATTATTAATGCTTCCACTGCTTACTGGGCTCTTAGAAGACACTTAGGTGTAAATATCAGAGGGGTAGCCGTGTTAGTCTGAATCTGCATAGACAACGAGAAGTCCTGTGGCATCTTATAGACTAACAGTTTTATTGGAGCATAAACTTTCGTGGGCAAAGACCCACTTCATCAGATGCATGTAATGGAAATTTGAGAGGCAGGTATAAATATACAGGCACATGAAAGGAAGGGGAGTACCAATCAAGAGGAAGGCCAGAGATAATGAGGTCAATTCAGTCAGGAAGGATGTGGCACACCACATCAGCTGCTAGAAGTGGGCCACATCCTCCCTGACTGAATTGACCTCATTATCTCTGGCCTTCCTCTTGATTGGTACTCCCTTCCTTTCATGTGCCTGTATATTTATACCTGCCTCTGGAATTTCCACTACATGCATCTGATAAAGCTTATGCTCCAATAAATCTGTTAGTTTATAAGGTGCCACAGGACTTCTTGTTGTTTACTTAGGTGTAAATTAGAGCTAAATAACAGCACAGAACACCAAAAGCCAGGATTGGTGGCTGTAAACAAACTTTATGGGACCACAGGAAACTTGGCCATACCTATGATAAGTGGACATCTGGATAACCAAAATCATGCTGGAGCATGGATGTTGCTGAACCAGAAAGTGACAAACTGAAGAAGTTCAACTTGTACTAAGAGTTATATTACTAAAATCGTAGGGGTGAGAAGATTATATCTGTATATTTTATATCATTTTCTAATAATATTTTTAAGTACAAAGTATATTTTAACCATTTATTCTGTTTACATTTTTTGCATTTCTCTCAGCTTTGACAGATGCACACTATCCTGCACACTGACACTTTCTGCTGCTCCTGTATGCTAGCATAATAAGCTGTACAGTTTGACAATTCAACACTGACAGGAGGGTGGAGGGAAATGCCCTCCCAATATTTACATATGATTTTTATAGACCATTTTAAATAGAATACATGGATTTTTATGTAAACTACTTGATAGCAAGAGGAGCAATGGTAAAATATTTAAATGGTTTGGTTTTTCAGCTGAAAAAATAGTGATCAGCAAAGCCAGGATTTCACCTATCATATTATCTACTTCTTTCCAGTCACTGATTGATATTTGCAAGGGGATTCCTGTACACAAGAAAATGACCCAACCTCTTTTATTCAGATATTTATTTTTCATAATCAAACTGAAGAATTGGTTTTCAAAATGAACTCTCCATTTGAAAAAGGCACTTCTATGGTAGAGAACTTGAGAAATGAATGGAGAGGCTTTAGCGTAGCTGGAAAGAGGCACTCCTTATAAGGGGCCGAGAGTGGTCACATTATGAAGTGTAATTAGGAATTTTATACATAATTTTATTTGAGCGGACAAAGTGAACTTTGCCTCTATCTGGAGTACCAGTAGAAGGACCCTTGCATGGGGCATTGCAAGGTCTTTAGGCAAAGTAGCTATACAGCCGGGCCTCTATGCGTCTTTACACATTGTGGAGGGGGCATCATGAAGGTTCAGAATAAATGATGCATATAGAGTATAGGTGTGCTTTGAATCTATGCTTGTTTACATGGTGAGGGGAATGGACTAAGGCCCAAGCTATGATTAGCTCAAGCAGGGGTGCCTGTGTTCACCCCTTTGCAGTCAGGACACAGGCAAGTTAACTCAAGTGTGGGAGAGTCCTCCAATGCCATCCCAACGTTCCCCAGGGGACAGACAAGTTCTCCCACAATTGACTGGGAAGGAATCCTAGAATCTCAGCAAAAAGAACTCCGGGCTCCACTCATGAGTGTTGAAACAGGACATACACATTGTCACTGGTAAGTCTTGTAGCAGGCACACTCACATTGTGGCTATACTAATCAGCAGGGCTTGACAAACCCCAGCGAGAGCTACTTGCCAGCCCCACACTGCGCATGTGCCAGACCGGCACTGCGCATGCGCGAAGCACCGGTGACTGGGGCACACGGAGCGACCGGCTGAAATCTACTCGCCACGGGAGAGTAGATTCAGCGGTTTGTCGAGCCCTGCTAATCAGAGTGCTCCAAATCAGGTGTCAATCATGCAGGTAAATTGTGTGGTGTGCATCTAGCCTAAGAGGCTGGCTATCTGAACACTACATAAGATGTTGTGGATGCAGAAGAAAAAATGCATTCCACTCCCCTTGCTATGTAAGCAAGCATAGGTTCAAAATTCAAATAAGCATGTGATTGAGGGTTATAAGGGTAAATGGTAGGGGAAATTTGGGCAAAACATATGTAGGATTATGAGCAAAGAGTTCAGTGTAATCATACCTTGGCATACAATTACACACTCCCGCTGATGAGCGCTATTAGGAAAACAGGGGGATTGATGGTAGTGCTACCCTGCTTTCCAAAAATACTTATCGCTTGATGCTTCCTATAGATCTGGGCATTGCCCTACCTTGTAAAATGTGCTACTTTAGATAAACATTCACAAACATGAAGGCCAGTCACTGGTCAAAACTAAATGGGACTTGAAGAACTGTTTTGCATTCCAAGTAGAGATGTGTATGAACTAAAATCCTAGATCCAAACATCCCGGAAGTCTGAGGATGTTTGCATTTAGATCTGAACTTTTTAGCTTGGGCCCACATTTCTAAGTAGCTTTAGTGTTTGAACTGCAATATGTGGCAAGAAAGTTTGCAGCTTACTAGAGAAATCATTTGGAATCCTGGTTCTAATTCCAAGGAAAGGTTTTTGGAAGTCGTTGAGCAGAGGAGCTTTTTCAAGATTGAGGGTAGGAAGAAATTGTTGGTGTCACATTTGTCTGCCCATCTCATATAAATCAGAAGGAGAAAAATAACTCTTTGAGCAAAAATATATAAAGGAAAATGATTGTTTAAGAAAATAAAACAACTTTTTTTCCTCATAGCAACACATTTGGGTCTTATCCAATATGCATGCTTGTTGTTTGTTAAATCTTGCTATATTGATTTCTGAACCTGTCTATCTTTCTAGTACATCACATATTTAAGTAGAAACTCTTTTGGGGTAAAAGGTCAAAATGAACTCTTTGCATGGCTTATCTCTGCACTAGGTAGTGGGAGACTCAGAAGTGAGTTAGTTCTGCCTACATGAAGCAAAAGAGACTCTTTGATGCCTCTCTTAATGTGCTGGGTTTAGATTCCTTTGCAAGTACAAAAGGGCGAAAGGTTTGAAGATATTTTTAACTATCCCTGGTGAGAAGGATTTGTCCCTGGTGCCGATTTTTAATGGGGCAGACACAACGTGAAGACCTGTCAAACACAACCTCTCAAGACTGAAATTCATCCTTCCTGTGCAAAGCCTGAGTGATTCAAATGCCACAGGCAAGAGGAAGGAATGGAATTCACTCCTTCATCCCCCATGGAGACCTTGTGGGGCTAGGGCACAGCCTTCCTGGCTCGGACTCTCGCTGTGGATTCAGAAAGCAACTTCTGCCTTTCTGCTCTTCCTCAGTGGGTATTTTGAATCACTAGTTTCCCCCAGATGCAGAGAGTGTGGCTCTTTAAGGGCATGGCTATAGTGCAGTTAGACATCTGTGGCTGGCCTGTGCCAGCAGACTCCAGCAAAAGGGGCTGTTTAATTCCAGTGTAGACATTCAGGCTGCAGCCTGGGCTCTAGGAGCCTGAATGGGGCAGGGGAGCCAACAGCCTCTGCAGGGCCTCTGAGCAAGGTGAGGGAGGGGCCCTGGCTCCACACTTCTGGAAGGGTCGGGGCATTGGGCAGAAGGGCTGGGGCTTGAGACAGCCAGACCTCAGAGCTACACAGAACACAGGACACTCTAGTAGTGATTTTAAAGGCCTGGGCTCCAGCCACTGCTGTAGCGGCAGTGGTGGCAGATGGTAGCCACAGGCCCCTTTGAAACAACTGCCCCATTTGTACCCCCGGCCCATTGGCAGGCCTGGAATGTGGGAAGAGTCCCAGAGCTCAGGTCCCAAATACAGAATACATAACGTTGTTTTAGTCAAATAAAACAATTTAAGTGTCTTTCTGGTGATGTTTTCGTCCTAATATAGCATGGCAAGAAAATCCTCCAAATATTAATGATTAACCTGTTGAACTGGAGGTAGTTCCCCTGTCAATGACTTCATAAATATCTGCTTCAATTACTTTTGGTAAATGAAATAACCAAACAATCATTCATTTTCTGATATAGCTGTAAAACTAATCTGAAAAGTTTTCAAAATAAATCAGTTTAAAAAAGTATAGTGTGTACCTTCAAAAAATGAAACCTACGTCTAGCTGAGTGGTGAAGAATACGTATTCAGGTTATAACAACCAACCAGAATGCACTTTTATGTAGAAAGCAATGATTAAATTGAGCCTTCCTGACTAGTGATTTAAATCAAATCCACCCTACTACGGCTGCATGGTGCCGCCTCACTGCCTGCCCCAGAATGGTTAGTAATTTAAAGCCATAATCTGGTTTTATGAGGGAAAAGTTTTTTTAAAAAGCAGACTCTTACATTTTAGAGCAAATGCTGTTCTTGGTGGCCCCCTCATGATTTCCAATTCACATTCCTGCACTTGCACGAGGTATCGGAATATGGCCTTTGCAATCTGTTTGCACTCAGACCGGGGGAGCCGACAGCCTTCATGGGCCTCTGAGCATGGGGGGCAACTCTATGCTCCTGGAAGGGGCGGGGCCTCAGGTGGAAGGGGTGGGATTGGGGGCAGCCAATCTTCAGTGCCACATGGAGCACGGTGCCTCTCTCCCCCTGCCCCCCAGCATTCAGAACTGCATGGAATATGTAGCACAGCACTCTGAGTGGTAATTGAAAGGGCCTAGAGCGCCCTTCCACCATAACTGCTGCTGTAGCAGTCTAATCATAAGAAGCATAAGAAGTTTGGACACCAGGATTTCTCTTATGGCCAATCATATTATTAAACATTTAGAATATGGTATCACCAAAGGCCATGACCAGGTTGGACTCCATTGTGCAAGGTGCTGTATAAACATAATAAATGACAGTCCTTGACCAAAATCTGCCCAACAGTAGGGCTGTCATCATGGGTCTGATCCTTAGACATGCCATAAAAGTGTTAGGTGTGATGGGTTGAGTCTCATACCATTATATTGCATCCTGGTTAATCTAATAATCACTGGCCATATTCTTTGTGGAAGATGCTGCCTTTGCTTTGGATCTCATACCAGTGTGACTTCAGTGAAGTCACTCCTGATTTATACTGGTGTAAACAGTGTTTCTGATTTAGATCTTATCTTTAGTTTAGACGATATTGGTGATACTTAACACACATCCTGTTAGTTTAATGGAAGCCTTTTAAACAAAGATTATTGCAGCTTTCCTGCCAAATGTATGAGAATGGTGAAGCATGGAGAACAGAAATTGTGATGAAAATTGACCCTCTTTCAATATGGAATTAGCAAAAATCCTGGGGCTGGATTTTTAAAGGTATTTAGACGTTTCTGTGCTCACTATTGCAATGCCTAAATGAGTTGGGAGCCTAAATCTCATTTTCAGAAGGGAAATTAGGCACTTAGGAGCCTAAATTCCATTGATTGAAAATGGGATTTTGGTTCCCAAGTCCCTAATTCCCTTTTGAAAATGCTATTAGGGTCCTAAATCAGTTAAGTATCAAAATGCTGAGTGCAGCAATCCCTAAATAAATACCTTTTAAAATTGGGGTTTTCGGGTTTTCATCTTAGTTATCTGAAGCAGTTTATGATGAAATCAATGGAGTTACTCTACATTTATACTTGTGTAACTGATATTAGAACCTGACCTCAGCTTGTTTCTCCATTCTACAGACAGTGGGAGATTAATAACATACAGATTATTGGACTTTTAAAATTGCAAGGTAACATCCACATCATATGGATTTAGTAGTTGTTGGGCTCATTTTGCAGCTTTCTTTTAAGAAATCCACAAATCTTTAAAATAACATACTGCTTTTAAACTTGAAAGTGCCTTAAAATCTGAAAATGTCTAGTAGAGAGGATGTTATTTGTGACTTTCCTTAATCTCTGAAGGATTTCAAATATTTAAAAACAGTAATGCCTGAAAAGGACAGCTGTGATTTCTGGAGGACTTGGAAAAAACACAGTACATTTATAGATATAAATTTGTTAGTACCATTACAATGAGTTCTGTATAATAACTGGCCAATTATGCAGGCCCAAATTGTTCCCTTTGGATCCACATATCCCCTATCATCTGGATCTCCCGTTCTTTTGCATGGAGCTAACACCAGCCCTATGATACAAAGATGGATGTGGGGGGTGGGTGGGTGAATCAGCCATCTCCCCATTTCTGGGTTGCCATGCAGGGCTCTGGAACAATGAGCAGGGAAAAGATGGGCAGGCCAAAGGAGGAGTGGGTGAGTGAGTTGTTGTGGAGTTGAAGGGCCATGTATCGTCCCTCCTGTGAGCAATGCAGAGAAAAGTTAATGGATACAAAGCTGAAGATTTAATACAGATCAGAAGACCTCACTCTTTTTAAAGGAGACCCAATGCCAGTCACTAGCTGGGGAGGCTGGCAGAGATACCACTCTGCCAAAAAGCAGGGGTAGCAGACCAAAGGGCATTCAGTGGCCTGGTGCCTTCCATACCTCCCAGGGAATGTGTGATGTTTGTGGCCAAGATTACTACCACAAGAGGACAAACACACTTCTTTTGGCAGAAGAAACTACATGGACACTGTGGTGGAGTGTCCTGGCCTTGTGGAGGTTATGTCTGTGTAGGGGACCTTAATAGCAGTGTGCTTAAATGAAGATTGAGGAAAAATGGAGAGAGGATGTCAGGATTTGGTCCACTAATATTCTGTTCTTCATGCAAAGTGCATGTAAGGTGCAAGCCACCTGACATCCTAATTAGGGAAGGATGGTTTTGAAAAGGGCCCACCTGCAGAAAACAAGTAGCTGACCCCTCAAAAGAGGGAAGGAGACAAAAAGAAGCTGAGATCAACTCATTTCTCGGGACCAAGTTAAAGGGAAGGATCAGGTGCAAAGTATTAGGTCAAATGTATAATAGAAGAGAACAAAAGCTTCAGGGAGTAGCTGAGTTAGTCTGTACAGGATAAACTTTAAAAACAACAAATGGTCTGGTAGCACTTTATAGACTAACAAAACATGTAGATGTATCATGAGCTTTCGTGGGCACAACCCACTTCTTCAGATGAACCGGAGTTTACAGTTTAGGATGTGCAGACCCAAAATAAACAGGGGAGAAGGGAGAGGAGGGACGGGGAAAAAATGGAAGGGGGCAGGAAATAAGGAGCAGCGGTTATGAAAATATCAAAGGGTATGTCTACATTACAGTGTGATTGCGAAATATCTTATTTCAAAATAGTTATTTTGAAATAGCTTATTTCGAAAAAACGCATCTACACATAAAATGCATTTTGAAATAGCTTTTTTCTATTTCAAAATAGCGCGTCCACACTGAGTGGACTCTGAATCGCATTTAAGGCTGGCCGGAACCAGTTCCGGCAGGGCATCAGGTCAGGACTTACTGAATGGATCTGCTGCCTGAGGCTATCTGAGGTCTGTGCTTAAAGGGACACTCCCCGGACAGCCAGTTCTCAGGTTTCCCTGCTTACTTGCCTACCTTGATGAGGGAAAGCAAAGCATTTTGTCTCTGCATGCTCTGATTGCCCTCACTCGGGACACCACAGCACTCTGCAACATGGAGCCAGAGCTGCCCCTGGGCACTCTGGTGCCTCTCTTAGACACGTTGCTGTGAGCCTGGCTGCACTTTCTGAAGGCTGCCATCCGGGAGGTCCATCGGGGGGCTGTCAGTATCCAGGAGGCCCTGCGGGAGAGCTTCCACCCTGAGGAGCACTAAGAGCCTCCCTGGTCTGCCCCACTGGGGGCTTGTGCCTCATTCCTCCCTCATGTCCTTCCACTTATCCCTCCCTAATCCCCCTTCCTGATGTCAAATAAAATACACGTATTTTCATGAACACAAACTCTCTTTATTTAATAAAGCTGGGGGGGAGGGAATGAAACTCTGGTGAGACTGGGGAAAGGAGGCAGGAGAGGGGAGAAGAGAGGGTGGGAGAAGGGAGGAGGAAACCTGAGAGGAGGGAGCTGGAAGGGGGAAGCAAGGAGAAGAAGGGGAAGGGGAAGCTCAGAACTCAGGGTTGGGGGTCTCGTCGGACCAACTTGATTTTCATGCAAACCTGCTCCTGGGTTCGCATGAGGCCTTTGGTGGCCAGGCTGGCAGCTATCCTGCCATAGACGGCCGTGTTCCTCCATCTAGTGTGGAGATCATGGACGTTGGGGGCATCTCCCCCCCAAACCTGAATAAGGTCCATGATCTCCACCCTGGACCAGGAAGGCGCCCGCCTTCTCCGGGCCCTGGCAGGCTCCTGGGAGCTGGCAGACTGCTCCTGGGGAGCGGTGGAGGGCTGGCTGCCAGTGGCTTGCTGGCTCATGTTTTGGGGCCACTGGGTCAGGGGCAGTGACTGCTGGCTCTGGGCTGGCAGGCTTGGAGCTGGCACAAGCACGGTGGCCAGAGTTTACCCCTTTAAGGGCTCCAGGGAGGGGGGAGGGAGAGGAGTGTTCTTGGTTGAGGCTGGAGTGGCCACCAGGGCACCCTGGGAAGGCTGGAGGCCCCCTATTTCAAAATAAGTGTCTACACAGCACTTATTTTGAAATAGCTATTTCGAATTTGGCGTTATTCCTCATAGAATGAGGTTTACCAAATTCGAAATAAGCACTCCACTATTTTGAATTTATTTTGAAATAGCGGTTTTCCTTGTAGATGCTAGGAAAGTTATTTCGAAATAAGGGCTGTTATTTCCAAATAACTTTGCTGTGTAGACATACCCAAAGAGAAAACCAAATAGGCAGAACTGGTAATCAGTAAGCACCTAAAGATTGGATAGTTAAAAGAAGCAAGTAAGGGATAGTGACCAATACCTACTGCTCAAGAGATCAAGGAAGTTAGTGGAAGTGGGGAGTCCGAATATGTTTCAATCAGTAGAACCACAATTGCATAGCAGGCCGCAATGCAGCCTTCTCCATGCTGTCCTACAAATGTGCTTCATTCTTGACTTGCAACAGCCACTTCTAGGAGTAATATAAATATTGTACTTTCATTTCAGTGTATGAAGCAATTTAAACAAGTCATTGTCTGTGTGAAATTTTAGTGTGTACAGATGTTGTTAGTGGGTTTTATGTAGCTCCTGATAAAACTAGGCAGCTATCTAGATGAGTTGATCTGCTCCCTGGAAGACCTCTGTGTACCCTTGGTTGAGAACTACTAGGTTAATTTACATGTACCACTAACCTCTGAAGAATGGAATCAGACATTCCATTCCAGTTGTCATATACCCTATAGGATAACCACTAATGGAGAGTCTGTTTTCAGTTAAGTAGTATGGGCCTGTGCTTTGGAGCTAGGAGGACCTAATTTTTATCTTAGCCACTGCTGACAGCCTGTAAATGGCCATGGTCCTCTGCTCCAGGCCAGACTGTAAACAACCTACATAGACTAGTGAGCAGTTAGTCACAGAAGTCACCATTGAATATATGTGAACAGGTCATTTCAAAGCTATTATGAACATCTAGTTTATTTTTGTGACTAGGACTCTGTAGTACATCTTTATTTGTTATTTATGAAGTTGCACAATCATAGCGATACACAGAATATTATTGTCCATCTGACTTTGGCAGTTACCAGTTACACTCTGTGAAAATATTTCAATAAATAATCGGTTCAGCTTCCAGTATGCTTCTTTAATTCATGTTCCTTGCTTTGCCTTGCATGTATTTTTGTAGGGAATGTTGTCCATCTTACTCTAGACTGTCCTTTTTGCATTAGCCATTTTAGGATAAAATGCTTAGCAACATTTGCATTTTTTAAAAATGAACTAAAAGAACTGGACCCCCTCCAACTAGAAACGCATAATTATGCACTTGTATTGCAAACAAGGAGTGGCGGTAAAACATAAACATATTTTTTTCAATGATTGATATTCTTAAGCAGTTGTATATTCCACATACGTTGACATGTCTGGCAACGAGAATAAGCCAGGACAGCATATACATTTCTCAGACTCACAGAGGCACACTTTTACACTGGGCTATAGTTTAAACAGGAACTCAGAATTTGCTACTTATAGTTCTTGCTTCTTATTTTCATAATATCATAAGTATTTAAGGTAGGAAAAAATATTGGGGCTTTTCTACATTAGAAAGGTTTTGCTGGTCTAGCAGGACTGGTATAACTGTGCCATCAAACCAGTCTAGTGGAGATGGATTTTACACCAGAGGTCTTTTGCTGATATAGCCAATACCATACCCCCAAATGAAACAATTCATATTGGCAAAGGGACTTTTATGCTTGTATAACTATATTTACAGCCTAAAGTTGATGCCTATACCTCACTCTCACAGAGGAAGGAAGGCCAGTCCTTGCTTACAGACAGTCCCCTCAACCTGAAACAATCACTCACTACCAATTTCACACCCCACAACAGAAACACTAACCCAGGAACCAATCCCTTCCACAAACCCTGTTGCCAACTCCAACCACATATCTACCCTAGTGACACCATCACGGGACCTAACCACATCAGCTATCCATCAAAGGTTTGTTCATGTGCACATCTATAAATGTGATATATGCTATCATATGCCAACAATGCCCCTCTGTCATGTACATTGGTCAAACCAGACAGTCTCTACGCAGGAGACTAAATGGACACAAATCAGACATCAAAACCAGTGGGACAGCACTTTAACCTCCCTGGATTTACAGTTGCAGGTTGCAAGTTGCCATTCTCAAGAAAAAAAAATCTTCAGAAACAGGCTGCAAGAAGCAACTGCTAAGCTGGAATTCACATGCACTGTCTAAAGAGGTTTAAATAGAAACATGCCATGGCAATAGATAATTACATTACAATAGATAATTTCCCCTTAAGGTACTCTCACCTTCTCATCACTGTTGGAGGTGAGCCATATCCACTTTGATTTAATTAGCACTGATGTTACACTCCCATCTCTGTAGTTCCTACCTTTTTTCTTTTCTTTTCTCTTTAAGCATCCAAGGAAGTGAGATGTATCTCACAAAAGCTTATGCCCTAATAAATTGTTAAGTCTTTACAGGACTGCTTGTTATATCTACACTGAGGCTTTTGACAGCATAGCTATGTTGGTCAAGGGTGTGATGTTTTTCTTAGAGGCGTTCTACCAGCATTGGGGTGTTTGCTAACACCCCGGTGCTGGCAAAACTTAAGTTTAGGCCAAGTCTGAGGTCCATCCCACAGTGATAGGCATGGGGAATTAGGAAACCTGTCTTTTGGATTCTGTGCCTGGCTGTGTCACTGACTTTGTGTGAACTTGAGCAAGACATGTAGGTCAATATCTACACATACACTTGCAATGTGGATGCTTCATTTTCTGTGTGCTCAGCCTGAAAAAATGGGGCCTGATTTTCAGAGATCCTGAATACTCTCAGCACCCATTGTGATGTGGGTGCAACACCTCAGGTAACCAAGTCTTAAGTATATCAAGCTGGACTCCCAAAACTTTGTGAATGCTCTTGATTTTTTCCCTACATCTCTTAAAGCCCCAGTTCAGCACCACAGTTGAGGACCTACTTAAGACCATCCCTTTTCAACAAACACATTAGTGTGTGCTTTATACTAAGTGCACATGTAAAGAACCATTGAAGCTAGTGTTTTGCTGGATAGGATGGTCTGTTGACTCAGGTCCCTACTGTCTCAATTTCCCCATCCATAAAATGGGGAGAAGAAGATGCTGTGAATTTTGGTTAATGTTTTTACAATACTGTGAAATTCTTGGATGAAAAGTGCTGCATAAATAGAAAAGCATTATTTCTTCTAGCAGTAGTTATAAAATGGGGTGGTGTTGCATGGAATGATGTCTAGAAATAAGATGCATGTTTTTAATGGCAACTAACCATCAGAACAACCTATCTAGGGATGTGGCAGAGTTGCCATCATTTTAAATTTTTAAATCAAAACTGGATGGCTTTTTAAAAGATACACTCCAGTTAAAACAGACATTTTGCACTTGATGCAAAAAATGATTGGGAGAGGTTTATTGGCCTGTGTTATCCAGATCACTCTTGATGCTCTCTTCTGGCCTTTAAATCTACGGATCAATGAAAGAATCCGTGAATTGTTCCTTCGCGCCACTGAATGAGTCAAACATTTCAAACAGGAGAATAATAAATAGCAAAGATACAAACGTTCAGACAAGGCATCTTTTGTGGTAAAATTCACACTCATTTTTATGAATCTCAACTATGAAATGTATGGCAGTTTTTCAAATGCTCCTGAAAAACAAATGCTATGACCTCATGAACTAGTGAACTGACCTTGGCATTTTTAATAGTGAAAATATTCTCAAATGATTGTTTTTAAATTATTCATCCAACTGTAGTCCTGAGTAAGGTCCATAGGATTTGGACTAGAGTTTTAAATTATGCAAATCCTACTGAAGTATAACATGAATAATAGTAATGGGTGTGTTAATTAAATCCCATTTCTGTCCACTGACTCTGTAGCAATTGTTCTTACATCTTCTTTAAATAAAACTTGTAGGGCTTTTATTTTTGAGCATAACAAACTTTACATTAGAGTTGGTCAATCTATTATATTGGCAGAAGGGGATTGTCATTGATCGCTCTCCCTGTATTTGCCTTTTTTTCCCTCCTTCTCTAAACCCTTGTGCCATAATGCAGAAGATTTATTGTCAATGATTTATTAAAATGTAATTCTAAGGTGACTCCTTATTGTGAAAGTAATCTGCAGGCTATCTTTGTTTAAACTTGCAACCTGCTTTGTTAAAGAAAACAGCCTATGAAATGTTCATTGTAATAGACAGGTTTTTATAAAGAACTGGGAAAAGACTATAATGACCAAAAACCAGATTGTCAAGAAACTTATGCACAGAAACAATGTGTCTGTCAGTTGTGATATTTTGGGGGAAGGGGAGGCAATTCTGTTTAATGGTTGCATTTTTCAGTACTAATAATTAATCTGAATTACCCAATATCACTTAATTTTTCCTAGGAAAGCTTCTGCTTGCCTGAGCAATATTATAGCTGCTAATTCAATTACACTGAAATTGTTTAATAGAAAATATAATTGCTTATTGCTACAGAATACCCATTAAAGAAATGCAAAGTCCTGTACGCAGGAATCCTGCATATTAGTACTTCGGGAATTCAGATGGGAATGCTAGATAGGGAAAGTGCAGGGTGATCTTTAATTGTTCATCACCTGCCTCCAAAATAATATGAATGGACCCAGACTAAATGACCACTCATTACAAGTTTCAATTTAGGCGCTTGGCTGGGGTCAGCAGATTGCTTATGCTGATCGCAATGATTTGAAGTTGTGATTACCATAAGCAATTTAAATTTTATTGATCTACCCTTCTGAAAGTTGTAATTGAGCATAGATGTTGGACCCGTAGCTCTCCAAACTAAATTGTACTCTGAAGCCCTGGCTGGATTACTGAAAGAATCAATAAGCAGTCAGTCACATTAGCAATGAAATAGCTCCATTAACGTACAGTGCTATTGGTGAAACTTTATTTAGAAAAAGGTGTTAGTTTGCTTCATTGTTTTATCAATGAAACTTGGTTGTACCAGGACAAGCACTGCTTTTGTATAGCTAGCAAGCTTGCATAATAATAATAATAATATGTATGCTCTCTATATGAGTGTTCTCATAGCAAAGAGGGTTTTTTTAACTAATTTGCCTTAATATAAACAGGGCCCATGTAACTGGAAAACCAGTTTGTTAACTGCAGTGTACAGAACCAGTTTAGGACTTTCAGTGTAAATTATACTATCATCTGAGCTCACTATAAAAGGGTTCCAAACATTGAATCAAACTCCCAAATATGAGTAGACAGATGGACTTCAGTGATATGTATAAATCTGGATGTTTCACATTTCCAACATTGATGTTAGTGGTCAGCTTATGAAAAAAAACACAAAGGCTATGTCTAACACTACAGGCTTCTTGCGCAAGAAGCTTTTTGCAGAAGAGATCTTCCACAAAAACTTCTTGTGCAAGAGCGCATCCACACTGCAAAAGCGCATCGAAAAAGCGATGTGCTTTTGCGAAAGAGAGTGTCCAGACTGCATGTACTCTCTCTCGAAAGGAAACTGTGATTGCTATTTACAGAATGGCCACCAGGGCACCTGGGCTTTTTTTGATTGCCTCTTTTTGCCCAACCCCCCCCCCCCCCATTCCCCATCCACACACACCTTTTTGCACAAGAGCTCTTGTGCAAAAAGGAGTTATTCCTCGATTGTGCAAAAACCTCTTTGCTCTTTTGATTTTTTTGTGCAAAAATGTGCTGAGGTGCGGACACTCTGCATGTTTTTGTGGAAAAATGGCTGTTTTTTTTGCAAAAACTCTGTAGTGTAGACATAGCCATACTGTCCTTCCATGATGTCCCTGAAGACACTGTGCCAACTATTAGAGACTAACAAGGTGCTTCAGTACACACTAGAAGAGTAGAAATAGAGGGCAAGAGATGAGGATGAGCTAGAGGTAGATGGGAGAAGGGCTTCTCTGGTTTTAGATTTGTAGAGTGGTTTGTTCCTCCAGTATGCCAGCTGGTTAGTTTGCTTGTGTTTGTTTTGTTTCTACTGAAAAGCAGGACTGACCCACAACATGTGTGGGTACTTGGAAGAGGAAAATATCCCAAGATAAATTAGATGGTTTAAATCAGAAGATGAATTAGCCTCAACCTTTGAAACACAGGAGTGGACCTCAGATTCTAGTATGTCTTCTCCTTCCCGGCTACCTATGGCTGCTCTGTTTAAACAATTTACACTATGTTACTAGATCTATTTGTGACACCCATTCAGAGTACCTTTATTACTATTTATTTGTATTACTTTGGAACCTAGGAGCCCTAGTTATGCACTGGAACCCTTTGTGCAGGACCAAACCCAGGACCAAAAGATAGGCCTAACCAGAAGGAGCTTACAATCTAAGTATAAGACACAACAGATGGATACGGATGTGGGGAGGAAGGAAGGACTATAAGGAAACAGTGAGAAAATATTGCTAAGCATGTTCCACAGTGGTATCAGCCTGACCCCCCACAAGCTTTAGAGGAGTAATCCTGAACCTGGAAGAATACCACCATTTCCCTTCAATCTAGCCCACCAAAAATTGACCGTAGTGGAACCATCCTATTTAACAGTTTCTGAGCACCAACTAGTCAAGTGTCTGTTTGTGTACTACATATAGAACTGATCATTTCAAAAGAGTCAAAGCACTGTGCAATCATTCGGCGACATCCTGGCTCAGTGACTTCCACTGACGTCTGTGGCTCAAGACATTGACCATTAAGGCTAGATTGTAAAATTTGTTTGAAATCCTGGCTCCACAGGGAAGTGAATGAGAGTTTGTTGCCTTCATTGGGGTAGGATTTCACCCATAACATGCATGTGCTTGCATTCATACCCGTGAGCACTTAACTTGTGCGTACAAATATGTGAAAGATGGGCATAAATCAGGCATTTTCACGTGGCCAGTACATCCTGGTCTACACTAGGGAGTTATTTCGAAAATAACTCCCCTTATTTCAACATAACAAGAGGAGCATCCACACTACCAAACCCCTTATTTTGAAATAAGGGGCTGGTTATTTCGAAATAATAACTCCTGCTTTCCATGAGGGATAACACTTATTTCAAAATAGTTATTTTGAAATAGTGGTAGTGTAGACGCTCCACTGCTGCTATTTTGATATACTACTCCCCACAGACATTCGAAGTAATTACTCACCAGTGCTTCCTGGAGCTCTAAGTCAAGGTAGTGCATCCACATTAAGGTAGCCTGCCTTAGACGAATTTTGAGGCTTCCCTGTAGTGTGGACAAGCTATTTTGAAATAGCTATTTCAGGAGTTGTTATTTCAAAATAAGTTATAATTTCCTAGTGTAGACATGCCCTAAGTGTCTAACTAGCCAAATGAATGTACAGACCCCACCTGAATTTGTCTGCACTCTGAATGCATTTTAGGAGCTTATGTCTAGCATGCATAAGGTGTGCAATTGAACAAATCTGACTTTCAAAACCTGTGTTTGTACGTATATATAACAAACTTTTGCTCATAGAGATAGGGCCATCCCTTATGGAAAAATCCTATACAAATAGATAGAGATAACACCAATAGGATTCTATAATGATTGAATAGGGCTTAGTAGAAATTATTTAATATCCTACAAAACTGAGTAGAAAATTATAACCCTTCCCTAGGCTTTTTAAACTATCCTATATATTCCTACAGAGAGGAAACGTTTGTCTCTATTAAATTGTATCAATGGTGAATTACACACAGGAATGCAAATTAAAATGTTACAATGGTATAAAATGGGAGTGGGAAGGTGTCAGGTATTTAAGGCTTATGATTTCAGTTTGCTCAGGAACAAGTGAAAGGTAGAAATTCAATACTGTAGTTCTGGTATAAGCACTGATGCAGTGATTCTCAAACTGTGGGTCAGGACCCCAAGGGGGGTTGCGATTTCATTTCATTGGAGTCACCGGGGCTGATATTAGACTTGCTGGGGCCTGGTGCTGAAGCCCAGGGCTGAAGCTGAAACCTGAGGATTTAGCCCTCGGTGGTGGTACTCAGGTTATAGGCCACCTGCCTGGGGCTGAAGTCCTTGGGCTTTGCCTAACACCCTTGACCTGGGCCAATAGAACTTGGACTTTGACTTTGTCCTTCCCCCACATCTGGGCTGGTGGGGCTTGGATGGGTTCAGGCATCAGTCCCTGTCCTGGGGTGGTTTAGTAACTTTTGTTGTCAGAAGAGGGTTGCGGTGCAATGCCCTATTTTTTTAAGGTAGTTTTTAGTAGAGATGGGTGATCCTCCTAAAAGTTTGGAGGACCCATTCACATAGGCACTCAACAGCCAGAAAAAGTTAAAGTATAGCTATGCAAACCCTGCAAGGATAAGTTTGTGAAGAAGTTTGTTCACTAGGAGCTGGCAGGAATCCATATTCTGCAGGTTTGCACATAGATTCAAGTTGAGCTTGAGCAGAGCTCCCTGGGAGCTGACCAGTCATGGAGGGGAATGCACCCTTTTAGAGCTGTGTTTCCTTTGAATATTGGCAAGGACTAGTGTTCACTGTACAGTGTTTTACATAGCTTCAGAGGGGTAGCCAAGTTAGTCTGTAACAAGAAAAACTTAAAAAACACTTGTTTTTAAGTGTTTTACATAGTTCTCCTGTTGCTTCCCATTGCCCCACAACACAAGCTAATGGTCTAATTGCACAATTTGGCCCTTAATTGTATCAGATGATCCCATGAGATTTCTGCCTTCTTCACAGGTTTTTTCCCAAGTAATCTGCCACTATGGGACACACCTGAACAGATCTGGAAAACAGTCCACTTCTTGTTTTTCATCTGCCATGGAGCCAAATCCCCAGAAACAGGGTCATCTCCATCTGAATTCAATGTTCCTCAAGAATTCAAGCAGGATATTGTGTTAGAGCTTCTGGTTCAGGCCCATCCCTGCTAATACATGCTAGGAATGAGAACAAACTTCAAGAATTCTGTTTGCTTAGTTCTGGTGAACTGTTGCCATCAGCTTGCGGAAACCACTTCATGAAGACGACTTGGCCATTTAAAAAGAAATACGGTCTTTTGCAAAACTCAAAATCAGAGCCAAGTTTAGATTTCAATATTTGTTTAGGTCTTGAGTTCCAATTCAGGTCCATTTCTAACAAGAAATTGGAAAAAATGCACCTGATAGATATATCCCCATAATAAATCTCATGCCTTGGTACCAGGAAAATGTCACCCATATAGTGTTATTCTAAAGGAGAGAAGAATTCATTGGTATGATAATTTAAGAGACTATATATTAATTAAAGTAGATTGCAGTAAGAAAAAATCTCTTAATTCTTGAGAGTCTGATCTCTTCATCCTTTCTTTTAAGTCAAGGAGCATGAAGGTTTTCAGGTAGTTTCCAATAGGAATTCTAACCACAAAAGATTTTTAAAAACTCTTTAATTGAGAACCCTTTATACTAAAAACAATTAAGTTTTGAGATCCATTTAAATTTTACTTGTTTTAAGCACCATCATAAACATCTGCCATCTGGCATGGAAATTGCTTCATATGCCAGGTGGAGAGATGAGATTGATTTAAAAGTTCTGTCTTTGTTACTTTTCCCTGCTGCATTTTCCAGTGGAGTAATTTGTACCTGATGGTATTTAAATAACCATTTATTGCCATAATGGAAGAGTATAGTAAAAATACATCTAGTAATTGATGTCATTCCAGTTCAGGAGAATAGCATTTGCCATAATAGAGCATTGCTTTGTGTAGCCTGGCTTCCTGCCCCTAACAGTGGCAAATACCTTGATCATTCAGAAGAAGGTGAAATACCTTCTACCTCTACTCCTCCATGCTTAACTAATGCATACGACTATTTGTGCTACTCTTAGCCGTTAAAAAAATCTCTTCTCTCTCCCTTTTAGATAACTATTTTAAACCTAAAAGCAGAGTTGGATTGTACTAAGGGAATGTCTTCACTGCACTATTAACCCAGATTCTTTCCTTGGTTTTAGTCCAAGCCCCCTTATTCACATCCTACCAGCCACATAGAAAAAACTTGGTTTGGATCCAGGTTTGGAAGTGTGTTAAGCCCAGGCTAGCTGACCTTACTAGGGGACAAGTGGTTAGAACTGTGGTTTAAGTCATTTTGGAACATTCAGGGTGTGCCTAGACTACATGGCTCCGTCAATGGATCTTTTATGCCTCGTGAAACGAGGCTTACAGGATCTGCCAACAAAGGGTTCTGGGGTCGGCAGATCCCCGTCTAGACTGCCGTGCTGTGCTGACAAACAGCTGATCGGCACGGTGTGGCGGCCATTTTGATTTAAATGAAGCGGCGATTATTTAAATCGCCCCACTTCATTTCCCTTTGTCGAGTAAACTAATCTACATGGCTCCGTCGATGGAGTCATGTAGTCTAGATGTACCCTCCCATTCCAGGAAGGATGCAGGCAAAATCATGCAAGTGATTCTGACAATTACTCCTATAGAACATAAAAAAGCAACAAATAGTCTGGTAGAACTTTATAGACTAACAAAACATGTAGATGGTATCATGAGCTTTTGTGGGCACAGCCCACTTCTTCAGATGACCAGAGTTTTGAGTTTAGGATGTCCAGACCCAAAATAAATAGGGGGAGAAGGGAGAGGGGGGAATGAAAGACTCAAAACTCCCATGATCTGAAAAAGTGGGCTGTGCCCATGAAAGCTCATGATACCATCTACATGTTTTGTTAGTCTGTAAAGTGCTACCAGACTATTTGTTGTTTTTTAAGTTTATCCTGTATAGACTAACTTGGCTACCCCCTGAAGTTCCTATAGAACAGACATTTGACACAGCTAAGTAGGAAAGAATGCTAGAGCAATTGAGAACTAGACCATGTCCCCAGACATATATGGGCAAGTGCATGAGGACACAGCAACATGGGTAAGGTTTTTGTTGTGGGATAGCTCAGTCACATGTGGACTAGGCTAACCCAGATTGTGAAACCTAGTTGTAAATTAGGGTATGTCTGCACAGCAACATTATTTTGAGATAACTAGCATTATTTTGAAATAACAATGTGAGTATCTACACATCCATTCTGTTATTTTGAAATAATTTTGAAATAATGGACAGCTTATTCCAAAATCTGTAAATCTCATTCTACGAGGAATAAAGCCTGAAATAGCTATTTTGAAATAAGGCGTGTGTAGACACGCCACTACTGCTATTTCGAAATAGCCCATCACCAGGGCCATTCTAAGTTATTCCTCCCTAGTGCCTCCTGGGGCTCAGAATTGATATGGCGCATCTACATTAGAGAAACCTGCCTCCGACTAATTATGAGGCTTCCCTGCAGTGTAGATGTGCTGTTTTGGAATAACTATTCTGGAACAGCTTATTTCGAAATAGCCGTGCAGTATAGACGTACCCTTACTGGGGTTTTCTGGGCAGCAAAGATATGCCTTGGCTGTATTAGTTTGCATACAAAGTTGACCCTAGTCATATATATAGTAGCCCAATGTCTGAGAGTCTGTGACGCTGAAATGCTGGCTGTTCCCTCTGGGCAGCGCTGTTGCTGAAATGCTGGCTGTTCCTTCTGGGAGGCCCGTGCCGCATGGGGAGTGTGGGGCCCAAACGGCCGCTTGCGCCGCTTGCTCCCCTGCGGCAGCCCGGCTGAGCAGCACAGAAGTCAGCCGAACACCACGGCAGGAGGGGAAGGGGGGCAGGGCGGTGACGTACATGGCCGGGCCCCGCCCCTCTTCCCCTCCCACCGTGGCACTTGGCTAACTTCTGCGCTGCTCAGGAGCAAGTGGCACAAGAGGCCATTTGGGCTCCGCGGCCCCCATGCTGCATGGGGAGCATGGAGCCCAAACGGCCGCTGCGCTACTTGCCCCCGAACGGGGAGCGCGGAGCCCAAACAGCCGTTTGGGCTCCGCGGTCCCCCGAGTGAGAGGCAGGAGGGGGAGAAGAGAAAGAGAGATGGAGAGAGAGGCAGGAGGTGAAGGAGAGCTGAGAGAGAGAGGGGGGAGGCAGGAGGAGGAGGAGGAGAAAGAGAGAGACGGACATGGAGGAGAGACCCGAAAATCCCATTTTATGATGGGCTATTGGCTAGTTTTTATAGAGTCCTCTATGGCACATCATGTGAAAATCCTACCCTGAGTCTCTCCCTACCTACCATCTTCCTTTCTGTATACATATTAGGTAATTTATTAAGCTCCATAAGGTTGCAGAATACTTAGACAATTAAAGATGAAGAGAAGATCCTGAAAAGCATGTAGGTACCCAAATCCTATTGAAATCAATGGGTGTTAGGCACCTAAATATCTTTGGGGAGCTGGACTGTATTCACTGTCATGAAGAGAAAATTATTAGCATAATACAATAAATAATAAGGGTGATGAAAAACATCATGATTGGGGACGGAAGGAGAAGAAAGGACAAGGTTGACAAAAATAAGACCATTGCTTGTGATGACACTTCTTCCCTGCCTTGGATACCTCCTCTGTGCCAGCAATTGTCCTCAGGTTGTAAAATAACCCCATCTGATTTGAGTTTGAGACTCTGTTCTGTTGGTTCTCCTTTGTTGACCAAGGACCCAAAGTGCAACCCTGGGTTAGGAGAGGGCAGTCTGAGCATTCAGTTTGTCATGGTTTGGAACCATAAATGGAAAAACAAAGATAGCAATCTAACTGCCAGGTGAGTGGTGCTGGATACCTGGAAAAGTAGGGTCCCCTATGAGATTGCATAAATTACATAAATCTAAGGCTGCCATTGCTAAATTTTAATCTCTGGTAGAATTCAGGTTTTATAACAGTTTCATCATTTTGAGAGTCATACCAAGGAGACTTTTTCAACAGCAGAATTCTCATAACGTCACCTGTCCTTGCAAAATAGCTAGCATCTTGTGCAGAATATCTCATCAGAACAGCTTTATTGGTGACATTTTGGCTGCATATCTGATGTAACCTGAAATTCATTGGTTTGGATCCAATGTAGAACAAAAACCAGAGGATCAGAATCAGATCCAGGAAGTTGCAAGATGTTTTTCCCATCTATCGTAACCATAAAATCATCTTGTTTTGCTTCATATCTCTCTGTAATATCTGACTCTGCCACCTTTTGTGTTAGTGGATTCCAGTCATTGAGTATATGCTGCATAAAAGAAAATACTGCTTTATTTATTCTGTGGCTACTGACCTTTCATTTTAAATGGTCCTATCTATATGAAGAGCAGCCAGCAGGGAAAGAAAGAGATTGATTAGCTTTTGCTGTACCCTTTATTAATGTGGATTCTTCAGTCAACCCCTTTCCAACTTTTATTCTTAAATTTTGCTGTCTCTAACCAAACTTTGAATAGAATTAGAAAAAAATTGCAAAACAATTTCCACAAATATTCACTGACTTTTTCAGTAGAGTCAGTTTCTCTGAGCTTGCATTCCTTCTGTGTTTGCTTTCCACAAATATTTCAGTGACCGTGTTTACTCACAGGCATGTTCCTAGAAATGGCAAATTGTAGTCAAGCATTGGAGAATGTTCTCAGAAGCAAATTTTGAATTTGCGAATGTGATTGTTTGCACTGAAAAGCTGATTTTCAGAGTTCCACCAGCTCATCTAACTAGGAAAGAAAAACATACAGGTGACCTCTGTATCCAATTAAAACTAGTGAACACAACTTGACTTTGACATGCTGAGTGTCTCTGAAGTGTTTTTTGTGAGTAATCCACAGTTCAGGATTTATTTAGCAATTATTTGGCAGATTATTTTGAATAATGAATAATCACAGGACACTATTGACTTAGTGAACAAAAAGGATGTGAAATTAAATAAATAAATTGTTTGATACAATGTATTAACCCAACTATATCCTCACCCAGCTTAGTTACTCTTCTATGGACCTTTATCATTCTCTGTTCTTTGACACAACCAAAACTGAACACAATGTTCCAGATGGGGGATATATCATTGTCTACTATAATATTATTAAGTAGTAATTATGATACAGTCTATCTTCCTTTCTTGATGTGCCCAAATTTCCAGTTTTCTTTTTTAACTGATGCTGGAGGCTGGACAGATATCTTCTTTGTGCTATCAAAATTAATGTCTACATCTTTTTTTTTTTCCCTGAGAGATTCTATAATAGACATTGTCCATCAGAGGATGAGCTAACACTAGATTGGGTCAAGAGGCATTGTCTTACATTTGTCTGTGTTAAATTTTATCTGCTGTTGTGCTGATTTAAAAATTTTTAAAGTGCCATTTAAAAAATTCTGTTAGGTGTCTATCTGTACTCATGGGTGCCTTTACAAACCTGATCCTCCCTGATTTGCCCAAAGCAGACCTGAAAAGTGAACCTGACTTTTCCAGATCCTAAATTAGTACCTTAAATATCATCCTTCCATTCAGCCTGGGGTCTGAATCTTGACTTCTTGTTTTGGTCTCTCTGGTATTTATTAAAGTGCCAAGTGCCAGATACACTTTGGAACCAATGAGAATTAGGTTCATTGGCACTTCTGAAAATCCCATTAGATGCCTATCTGTAGCCACAGGTGTCAAATAGCTTTACAGATCTGACTGTAAAGACCTTTTATTCTTTGTGCCATAGTCGTCTATTTATAAATAGGAAAGAATAGTACTTGCCTATCTCACTATGATAATAAATGCATTACAGATGGTGAAGTGATCAGATAATATGGCAATGATGGCTATATGAGTGCCTTTAAAAAAGAAATGTCCCACACTTGTGTAGAGTTCAGCCTATAGCCAGATATGGATTAAAAATGTGCAACTGACCCTCTCTTTATAATGGGCAGAACCAAAACCTTGGATATGATAAATTCAGAAGACAGTAGTTGTAATGGGGTTGTGGTCTGAAATGCAGATCCAGACAATTTTGCATCTCAGGCCCATTTCTTATAAATGCATTAAATAACACTCAGCCCATATTTGACCCCTGCTTCTTGTCTTTATTTCTCCAGCAAACCATTAGCATATAAACATTTCTTGAGCGATACTTCATATCTCAGAAGTTGTTAGATTTCAGTAATCTGGCATCAGGAGTATTTTGTTCACAGTATTGCAAAATATCAAAATATTTCCTATAAACTTTCAGCGAAGCGTTTTTGCTGTTGTGATCTGAACATTAAGATAAATGTCTCTGAGAGCTGGAATGTGCATCAGGTTTTTGTTCTATCAGGTAAAAGATTTCTAAGCATCTTTGTGGCTCTACTGCATTACCTTCAGATACGTTGCACAGAAAGTTCTTGTTTGTATATGGAAATGTTAAGACACATGCCTGCTAACATTGTGCTCTGTCCATGACTGATAACAACCTGCAAATAACCTTATGTGAATACAAAGGCAGAGAACAATGATCATTCATCACAAATTCTGAGACTGAAAGATTGAATTTATTTAAAGACTGAGGGACAGGAACCTGTCAAGTGGTGTAAACTGCCATAACGGCTTTCACTTCTGTGGAGATACACTGAGGATCTGGCCTTGAGTCATGTGTGCTTAGTAACAGGTCAAAATATAAAGAAACATAAGTCAACGTAACACTTCTCAAAGGTGTCAGATCAATGCTGCTGGAGATGAATGTCCTTTTTCATTCCTCAGATTATGTACCATCATATTCATATTGTACAGGCAGCAGCTATGGTGAGTTTCCCCTACTTCCCTCGATCTAGACCCCTGGGAACCACTTGAATCTCTATGCAAAATTTGTCTGCACCTTCTCTTTTGAAATTGCCAATTTAATTGTTTTTCAAGATGTGCCCACTTTCCCACTAGTCACTAATTGCACCTAGTGCCCTTCAAAGGCTCAGTCTTCAAGATGCCAGCACAGTCTCTAGCCAGGAGTGTGGGCACCTTATTGTAGGAGCTGGTTCAACTTATGAAACATAAGGAAAAGAGGTAGAATAGAAATGGGCTCCTCTAGATGCTGAAGAGTAGCATCTCCCCGTCAGGAGAAGAAGGGGAAATATGGAGTACCCAGCACCTTCAGCAGTAGCAGCCTCTCTCTAAGAGAGGGAAGTAATATGAATGGGAACCTCAATTGAAAGGCAGGGAAAGAAGGCATCCTGGGGTAAACAAAAGAAAAATGATGATTCCAGGGTCATGGGGAGGAACTGAGGAGAAAGCTGTTAGACAAACCACGGAGACACAGCAGAATGAGGAGGGGCACAATGAGGACACAAACAACAGAAGAAGAGGCCTTGGTTGGGTGAACATTACATGTCCAATGGGAAACAGACAAAGAATAAGATAAGTTATGGTGAGTTAAAAATGAAAGTACTGTAACTTGATGGGCAAAAACACATCAAAGTTATTCAGACAGCTCAGGCTATGTCTAGACTACGGAGTGTTTCCGGGATACCACTTGGCCTCAGAGAAAAGTGTGTGTATGTATGTTAAGCATTTCAGAATACTTCTTTGGCTCTCCAAGTAAATATTAATTTGACCATATTCATTAAGGACCTGAGGAACACCGGGTAAATCTTGTTATTCACAAAGGTGACTATTAAGTTCAACTACCTGAATATTTTTAAATACCTTTCACATGTATGTTGTAGGGGATCTCAGTTTTTTCCATCATGGGAACCACCTCTTAATGAGATATTGGGCCCAATTCACTACTGGTGCAAATTGGTGTCAGCTCCATTGACGCTAGTGGCATGTCTCCAGTTACATCCAGTGAGGCGCCACGCCCTACAGAACAACTCCTCACCTATTCACCCTACTTTTATCTACCAGCAGCCCCTGGAGGGGGCATCTGGGTTGACCTTTCTTTTTGATTTCCAACTGTTTTTACAAAACTTTTGGCTCTTCTTTCCAATGAAGAGGCTGCACATCTGAGGAAACAGCTGGAAAGCGAGCAGGGAACCAGCTCTACTTAAGTAGCCAAATCTCTGCAAACTACAATATTGGATACTGGTGGTAATAACACCAGGAATGGTACCATGAAAACAAAAGGGTAATTCAGTGGTCTCTTCTAATTTTGCTGATCACAGGACTGCTCTTTTGCAGGAAATACGTTCACAACCTCTGTTGCTTAGTCTGGCCCTTTAAATCTGGCAGTGACAGGAAAAAACACCTTTCAAACAGGAACTTCTGCAAGGTTTGGGGATGCTTGCTTCTAGGTCAGCACTGCTAAGCCGAAGTGCTGGAAAGCATGAATCAGGCTTCAAGGAACAAAAGATTAGTTTTTTTTTAATTGCAGTGGATGGCCCATGAAATCTGGCAGAGCCAAAAAGCTGCCGCCCTAAAGTGGCCATAATGTAAGTGCTGCTGCTGCTATTGCAAGTGCCCGTAGTCCTCCTTCCACCTGCTAAGTGCACGTTGCATTTTCCTTCCTTAGAAATGAGATGGCACCATTCTCACACATGTGAGTTTGGCAGCAATATACGCCCTTTGTGCAGGGGTTGCTTCGTTACTAGGAAGGGACCAAAAAGAAACAGCAGCAGGCAGGTGATTGATGTAACTAACCAGCACCCTGTGAATTGAGAAGATTTGCAATGATCTACATGAGAGCAATCTGCTGGCTAAGAAATGCTCCCTGGAAAACAATCATACATTTGAAACAACACTTCAGCTTGAGAATTTCACCAGCTGCAGACAGTTCCCAAACAAAAAAGGGGGAACAAAACACATGACATTTTATTCTAAATAACTCTCTCAGTACTAGTTGCTCATTTCTTGCTGTTAGGTTCTGAAGAGCTAAGTCCTTGAAATCAGGGCACCGTATGCTCCCTAGGGAATACAGAGGCGTGGCGCATGTATGGAAAACAGAGTCTTCCTCCACACAGCAGAACTTCTGCCAGGGTACTACTGCTGCCTATGGCCTGCAGCAGGCTTCACATCTGTTAGTTTTCCTCATTCATTGCTTGGCAGATCAGCATACTCATCTCTTCCCCAGCCTGCACTGAAATCTCCATCTGCATGAAGGGGTGCAGGGAGTCCCCCTAGATTTGTGCTCCTTGGTGCACAATAATCATCCTGATTCCTCATATTACAGAACCAATGTGGGTTTGCTTTCCCCTCTGCAACTTTGGGGGAGACCAATGTGACCTACCCAAGGCCAAAAAAAGCAATTCTGCATAAAGGCAGCCTATGTTAAGTCCTTCCTATGAGATGAATTGAAAGGAATGTGTATGTCTTTGTGGGATTACATTCCAATGATCTGCCCAACCTGAGAGAAGATAACCTCCACAACAGGATGTCAAAATCACTATGCCCCAAAATTACAAAACATCTTGCCAGTGGATTTTTCCAGTAGGTGCCTTTGAAATGGAACATTGCTTTATGCTAGATGGTTGGCCTGGATTTCCATTGTTCCTCTCTGTTCTTAGGTGAATATGCTGATTTCTTCATTGCTTTCTATTTTTCCACAGCTCTGCCTAGTATTTACAGTCAGCTAATTCTGATGAGAAAACCAAAAAGGCCAAACATAAAAAGGATACAGAGCACGCGTTTGCCTCTGAAGTGCGTGTGTGGCATTAAAGGTGTACTAAGTAGGAATTAATCTTGTTTTCATCCCCCTCTCCCCGCTTTACATGAAAGCTGCCACAATTGGGAAAAGAGTAAAATGAACATAAGTATGATAAATGATAAAGTGCTCATGGGAGTAAATATACCACTCAGAAAGAGCATTGCTAATCAAGCCATGCAGCAGGCTAATGCACTGTGAGAACAGCCATCACAAAAAAGCTTCTAAATTTGAAACACTGTAAAGCCTGGCATTTAGCTTGAGTAGTTTCTGGCTTAAGGTGAAACAAAGGATACGATAATGTTACACGGATGGCTCAGAGTAGCAAAATGAACTTGCAGAAGGTGCCTTTGCCTTCTGCCTGAAAGGAAGAGCATGTGATGTATTTCATAAATGAACAGGTAAAAAAGGGATATGAAGCTAATTACAGGCCAGATTCTGCTACCTTGTGCTAAGAAGTAGCTTTCCCAATAGGCAAAAATCTGGCCCTGGTGGATTTATTAATAGCTAGACAAGCCAGAGTGGACATTGGGGTGGTGAATTGAGGTGCTTGGCACCAACTGCAGCAGCTAAAGGCATTCTGATTGCCTTAGCATTCAAGAAGTCAAAGTACCTCTAAGGCAGGGGTCTCCAACCTTTTTAAGCATGAGATCACTTTTTTGAATATAAGTGCAATCCAGGATCCACCTCAAACCCAAATACTCTGGCCCAGCTCCTTTGTGCCCCTTCTCCAAGGCCCTGTCCCTGCTCACTCCATCCTCCCTCCCTCCCCCATCCTTCCTCCTTTTCATAAGGCAGGGGCAGAGGGCTGGGGTGCAGGCTCTGGTCTTGCGTTAAGGGACTTGGAGTGTTAAGGGTTTTGGAGTTTCTCTGAGTTGAACCTGGGGCAGGGAGTTGAGGTGCAGGAGGATGTTCAGGGTGTAGGATCTGTAAGGGAGTTTAGGTCTAGGGGGGGCTCAGATTTAGAACAAGGGTTTGGGGTGCAGGATGGGGTTTATGACTGGGGCAAGGGTTCAGGATGCAGGCTCCAGCTGGACACTGCTTACCACAGGTTGTGGAGTGGGGCTAAGGCAGGCTCATCCCTGCCCTGGTCCTGCACCACTCTCAAAAGCAGCCAGCAAACTCCCTCCATCCCAAGCCCTGTTGTGCTCCCCTCCATTCTGTGGAGATAGAAGTCAAGGTGCCCCCTCTCCCACCCTGTAATCTGCACCACCTCCTCCTCTTCCTTCCCTGCCTAGCTAGCGGGGAGGAGGGCAGCTCCAAGGCAAAGGGCAGGAGATGTGCAACAGTGTGGGAGGGGCAGCTGAAGTGCCAGCATTTGATAGCCTCTTGGCCAAACCAGTAAAGATCACCTGTCAGATGCAGAGGCGTAGCAAGGGAGGGGCAGGGAGGGGCAGTTGCTCCCAGGCGCCATGCTAGGGAGGCACCAGGCTGGGGTGGGAGCAGAGCGCATAGCCTATGCTGACCATATGCCCCATAAAATCCAGGATATTTGCAAATTTTAATCTCATCTCCTGGTGCCCCCATAAACACTGAAAATGTCCCGGAAACAGCTGCTGCAGCCTGAAGCGGCTGCACCCTACTGTTTCCTTTCCCCCTCCAAGGGGTAGGGGCCAGGCAGGGAGCTCACCTGGGCTGAGGGAGGAGGAAGGTGCTGGGCCCGCAGCTCAACTGGGCTTGGGGGCGGGAGGTGCGGAGCACAGAGCTCAGCTAGGCTGTGGGAGGGGGGAGGTGCCAGGAACCTGGGGCTGGACTCAAGGAGGAAGGGGCAGGGAACCAGCACTTGGCTCAGCAGGTCTGTGCCATTTTGGGGAAGGTGCAGGGAAACGGAGCTCAGCTGGGCTGTGGGAGGAGGGAGGTGCTGGGAACCCGGGGCTGGACTCAATGGAGGGGCAGCAAATCAGCGCTGGGCTCAGCAGGTTTGCGGGGCTTGCAGGGAGGTGCAGGGAAACAGGGCTCAGCTGGGCTGTGAGGAGGTGCAGGGAGCTGGTGCTGCACTCCATTGGATTGTGGGGATGGCTGTGGGGGAGGCGCAGGGAACCAGTGGGGGTGGGAAGCTCAGTTGGGTTGCAGGGGATGGAGGTGCAAAGAAGCCTAGTGGGGAGGGGGTGGCACCAGGAGCCCTGAAATTACCTTTCCTGGTCCAAAAAATCCCTCATCTGGGACCAGTCAGATCCAGAGGGTGCCAGACCAAGGAGGTCCAACTCCTACCCAAGTCCCCTCCGTGCACTCTCCCTCATAGCCAGACACCCTACCCCCAATCTGCTCCTTCTCCCACCCCCTGGGCAGACACCCTACACCCAGCCTGCTCCTGCACCCTACGTCCCACCCAGACCTCGCAACCTTTCCTCCTTCTGCCCCCCACCTCCCAGATCCTGCACCCAATCCCTATTCCACTCATTGGCAGCCCTCTCACACACCCTTATTTTTGTCCCCACTTTAGAACCTAAGGGGTCCATAAAATTCCTCAGAAGAGCAAATCTAGCCTATGGGAAGCCCTGAACCTCAGCCCTCCCTGTCCCTTCTCCTCACCCCTTGGGACTGGAATGCCAGAAGAGTGAGGTGTCTCAGTTGAGGGCCACCTGAGTGAGGGTTGGGATTTTAGGAGTTTTTTTGTTTCTCACTTGTGTGGTCCCCATCTGATTTTTCTGTGGGTCAGTGGCCCCTGACCTAAAAAAGGTTGCCTACCCCTGCCATAAGTAAAGAAAACATTGAAATATTTTGTGTTGGACATAAATTAATATTTTACTTTATTTAAAATGAAGTTTGATAAATTAACATGAGAAAGTTAAAATGTTTAATCTGTTTAATAATTGAAATTAAACCATTCTCCCTAGTTGCAGCACTAGCAAAATGGCTTGAGCATAATTGTGTAATTAAAGGTGAGTTTCCATTAGCAACTGGCGGTCCACGGAAAGGTTTACATTGAGACACGTGGTCCACGGGCCAAAACGTTTGAGAACCACTGCAGTAGAGGCACCGCTGGCCTCTCCCCCCGAGAGATCGCTGCACGCTCCCTGCTGCTCCACAAGAGCCCACAGAGAGATCAGGTCTGAAATCACCATGTTGCTCCAGTGTGGATGATGGACGGACTCTTTGTGAGTCTTCCTCATCCAAGCAGTTGATTTAAACAGCATGATAAGATGCCACGTGAAAACACTTGGTGCGTCCACAGAGAGGCAGGACGTATGGTCTTTCTCTAGAGAGAGTTGTCATGACTCGTGTCTCTGGGTAAACAAGACCCTTTGTGACCTCTGTGAAGAGGTGAGATGTTTTGACTTCCAGTTTCGAGGGATTTGTTCTTCTGTCTGTGGGGTACACGTTGCTTTGACCTGAATGGAGTTAGCTGTGACGACGCATTTCTAAATTATTCTGACACAAAGTGAAACCTGTGCTGAAGACCCCACATTCAGTGAGAGAAAGCACTGCTGTCAGAAAAAGTAAATTCAAAGTGTCTCCAATTTTCTTCGAAGATCGCCTCTACCAGGCACTGGGGCTTCTACTGATTGGTCCCTTATATGTTTGAAAGGTGACTAAATGTTATCTGGACCTTTTGGGTCAGATCAACAGATTGTTTTGGGCTCAATCCTAGCTTAAAATTTAAATTGTATCAGGCCCTTTGTAAGCAGGTTGGGAAGTGGTCTCATCTGGCAATTATTATTCGGTATTATTTACATAATAGAGGCATTGCCATCATGGTATTGACATATACATTTCTCAGTACCTTTACATATAAAATAGCCCAGCCCCATTGACCTCCATGGGCAATGTACTTTGTAAGGAATGATGGGGATACGATGAAGTTGTTTAAACAAATATATTGCAATGGTAGAAAAAATTGTGTGTCTGAAAACTGTAGGTACTGGGGGTAATTTTTTTTTTTAAACGACGATAATTATAATTTTTTTTTTAAAGGGGTACTTTATTTTTAAAAAAGATTGAAAAACACTGCTCTAAACCATTCCTTTTGGCCTCCCTGTTTCCTTTCTCCTTTGGCGAGTTGGGCAGGTAGCAGTTTTGGTAAAAATATATCTGACATGTGCACACAGTGTCCGCTCTACCTCAGCTGGTGCTGGATAATCAGAGCCTCTAAAGAAGTTGGCATTACTGAGGTGAAAAATCCCCCCACGTTTTCTTGTGGATTTTCCAAAGAAAATGCTGGTGTTTTCTATAGGTCACCCACATCTCCCAGTCCTAGCAAAGACTTGAGATTAACATGGCTTTCTCAACTAAAAGTCTTATACATGTTCGAACATTGTGATTGTGAATATCTGCTGAGGCAGTCTGCCAAAGGCAAGACTAGCCTTGAATCTTGATATCTATGGCTTCAGTTGAATGGCTTGTATGAAATTTGGAAGAGCAGCTCAGAGAGACCTCTCTCCTTTACTTAAGGATAGAATCTCACGGCAGCCTGAAGGAAAAAGTCCTGGTGGCAGACAGAAAGCCACGCTTGCAGTGTAACCTCAGCCTTAGGCTACTTATTGCTTCAAGTGCCTTCAAGAAAGTGAGGGTGATTCTTGTGTTGTGTGTTAGTTTTATTTAAAAGTTTTTCTGAGTGTTATTTTAACAGGCAAATTAATCTCTTACATTCACTGACGTAGCAAAGGAGGTGTGGGGGGATAATTGCCCCTCCGCTCCCCCTATCATCCCTTGGCTTGCCTGCTCCCCCTCCACCCACCACCGCCTGCTGAAGCCTCTTCCCAAACTCTCCACCCCCTGCCCCACCCTCCTCCATTTTCAACAGCATGATAGTGCCCGCCCCAAACTGGAAGATGCAGTACAAGCTCCCCCCGTCCTCCCAGGGTCAGGGCCAGCCGTGCGCCAGGTTTGGCACCCTGTTGCATGGTGGCGGGAGCGGGGGGGGGTGCAAATTTTGGTTTTGCCCTCGGGCGCATAACACCCTCGCTACGCCTCTGGTCAGATGCTCCAAGATCTACCAATAGATCCCGATCTACTGGTTGGTGACAACTGCCATAAGGTAATTCACAGAAGAGCAGCCTGTGCTAGCTCTTTTCCTTGGAAGCAGCACGTGCTACACTTAGAATTCCACTCTGACCTGTCTTGAGGAGTCTTGAGGTGCTACCTGGTATACACATAAATAGAGGCTTTCCTCAACTGTATTTCTCTTGACCTTTTTTTTACATATTACAAAATTGTTCACAGAGAATAGTTTAGAAAGAAGATTTGAAACTTAGGGTATGTCTAGACTGCGTTGCTCTTTCTGGATATTGGACGTATCCCGAAATAGCAATGCCGCATCTTTAAAAGCGCCTGCTATTTCCCAAAATAGCGGGTGTGCTATTCCAGCGTCCCTATAACCCTCGTTCCACAAGGGTTGAGGGATTTGTTGGAACAGGGCCTGATTTTGAAATCTGGCGCTGTGTAGACAGCGCCAAATTTCAAAATAAGCTCTTTCGATTCAGACTTGGAATAAGCTATGCAATTTGTGTAGCGCAAATTGCATAACTTATTCCAAGAGAAGGGTGCTGTCTAGATGCACCCATAAAGCTGTGTTTAATTCTGTTTGGTCAGATAGTCACTTGGTATAGCCTCTCCTCAGTAGCTGGATGATCATGCAAGCACGCCCAGCATGAATTCAAAATGCATTTTGTATGACTATTCAGGGAAGCCCCATTTGAAAGTCATTGTCTGCACTCCTTTGTAATAGCAGATGCAAGCATGGCTGGGGTAAATCCATCGAACAAGTCCAACGAATGTCTGTGGAAAGATTTTCACTCAACTATTCACCCATTGATTTTAATTGCTGGCGACTGAAGTTTCTCCTGCTTGTCCTCAGGGCAAAGGTGAATATGTTCGGAGAGTTTGAAAGTGCTGTAGGCCAGTTCCACAGAGGGATAGCACCAAACTGCAAAGATTGTCCCTGAATCCAATCTTCACCAGTGTTTGAGGTGTTCAGACCTAGGTTTAATAGGTTTTATGGCCAGAAATGGCCAGTATGATCTAGTCTCAGTTCCTGCAAAACCATAAAGCTACAGCCACATTTTGAGTCTGTTCATTACAGTGACAGGAAAAGAGTTGCCTTTCAAACAGGAAAATCAACTAAGTTTGGGACTACTTGCCCTAGGGCAGTACTGCCAAGTCAAGGTGTTCAAAAGCATGAATCAGGCCTCAGAAAATCAAGAGATTAGTTCAAAGAGAATTTGGAACTGGTGGCTTTTATTTGTCTTCTGCAGGGGAGCAGACAGCCTTCGTGGGACCATGGGCAAAGGGGAGGGAGAACTGGCTTCATGCTCTCAGAAGGGTTGGAGCCTTGGGAAGAAGGGGCGGGGCTGGAGCAGCCATCCCTCAGTGCCACCCAGAGCACGTCGCACTGACCTCTCCCATTCCTTAGACTTTTGCCATCCAGAAAAACTGGAGTTTGTCATAAAAGGTAACTCAGACCTAAAAACACACATCAGGTTGCTCCCAGTCCCAAGGGACCAGTCACTCAGCCCAGATCAATTAGTACTCCAGATCCTACACCAAAGACAATGCTGGCAGCTAATTGTAAATCAACCAGTTTTATTAGCTAAGAAAGAAAGAATAAAAATTATTGAGAGGTTAAAGTGGGTAAAAGATAATAACAGGTAAATCATTGTTTGTAACAGTGAATTGTGGTAGTGATGGAATCCAGATGTGAAATTGCAGTACAACTACTGGAAGTCTTACCAGTTGTTGCCCGAGTCCTTCAGGGCAGTGGGCTGGCAGTATGGGGGTTGCAGGAGTCAGGGTAGGGGCCTTAAGATTGTCTGTGGGGGTTCAGGGCAGGAGGCTGGGGCATGGGGCATGCAGAAGTCAGACGGTGTGAAGAGGGGGTCAAGGCATCGGGTGGGAGCGCAGGAATCAGGACGGGGAGCTGAGATGAGGGGCAGCTTAGGGGAGGAGGAACTAGGCCAGGAGGTGGTTACCAGCTTCTCCCTGAAAGCAGCCCAAGGCAGCAGGACCATGCACACCACCTGCTGGCTTGTCCCCTGGGCAGGAGGAACTGGCTTTGCCAGTGATCCCTGGGCTAGGGTGGGGGTAGTAGGGTGCGGAAGTTCTGCATAGGCCAGCCCCACCAGTGCTGTCTGGTCCCAGTCTGTAGGATGGAGAGGGGTCGACTCAGGCCATCCCTGGAGCTGTTCTCCAAGCCCGGTTCAAGGGGCAGAGGTGGGGGCCATGCAGACTGTCATGAGGGCCATGCACAGTGGCCATGCAACACTCTCCGGATCAGGCTTGGGGGCAGAGGAGGGGGCTGTACAAGCCAGCCAGGGGGTGGATGCACTGGGTGGCCCAGCAGAACTGTGGTTCCTCTGAGGGGTGGCAGGGCTGCTGACTGCCTGGGCTGGGCGTTTTCCTCCCACCATCCATCAGGACTTCCCCCCTTGCTGTGGTCAAGGGTGGGGGAAAGGGGTGTGGAGCAAGGGAGGCACTTACCTGGGCCAGTGACCAACAAGATGGTGAGCCCTAGCCCCAGTTGGCTATTCTCTTGGTGGTGGTGGCTGCCTCAGTGGTCACTATGCAGTATCTCTCTCCTCCGCGCTCATTGCCCCCGGTGGTCACTCTGCAGTATCGCTGTCCCTCCGATCAGCCCCCTCCCTTTCCATGTTATGGAAAACCATTCCATTCCAGGCAGATCCCATTTTCTTGGCACAACCAAACCCTGACTTTGCTTTAAGTTTGGAGAAGAAGAAACTACATACCGAATTTGGTGGTCCTATCTCTTACCATTAGGAAGAGTCCTTGAACAAAGGGATTCACAGACAGATGGACAGACGAATGCAGATTTCTTAAATATATAGATAAATGATACATACACATCTTGAATACTGCATGCAGATGTGGTTGCCATATCTCACAAAGGATGGCTTGGAATTGGAACAAAATTCAGAAAAGGACAACAAAATTATTTGGGGTATGGAACAGATTCCAGAGGAGAAGAAATTTGAAAAGACTTAGAAAAGAGATGACTAAGGTGGGATATGATGACATAAGTCTATAAAATCTTGACTGGTGTGGAGAAAGTAAATAAGGAAGTGGTATTTACGCCTCATAACACAAGAACTAGGGTCACCAAATGAAATTAATAGGCAGGAGGTTTACAAGAAAAAAAAAAGGAAATATTTCTTCACACAATGCAGTGTCAGTCTTCGGAGTACCTTGCTAGAGGATGTTGCGAAGGCCAGGAGGGTTCAAAAAAGAACTAGATAAGTTCAGGGCTACCTCTTGCCAGCTGACTCATGCTTGCAGGACTCAGGCTGCAGGGATTTTTCATTGCAGTCAGATTCCTATACAACAACATTTCTTCTCAGTGTTATTAATAATAATAATTTGATATTTAAAAAGTGGATGAAATATACACACCTAATTTACTTATCTGTTGTTATTAATTGAATTATTAACTTTCTGTATTTCTTTTGGCTTGCATGATGGAAGTAGACTGGTTTCATTTTTGTTTCGACACAGTTCTCTTCCAGTAGTTCTAATCCATTCATAAAATACTCTGGTATATGGGTAGCAAACACAGCAGTTATTTTTGTTTAAATCTTGATCAGCAGCCCCCCGCCCCTTTCGCAAATGCTTTTTAAATAAAACTGTTTAAACCTTTTCAATGGATACAGTTTCATTAAACAAAACTGAAATGTTGAGCCTAAACGTCACAATAGTGTCTCTTTAACACGCCTACCTACAGCTTGGGAAAGCGGCTGCATGGTTGACTACATCACAGAGTATAGACTGCCAATAAGAGGGACCGCAATCTGGCAGCTTGTAGCTCTGTATTAGTGTAGTTTGTGTTATAGCCAATTGCTGTCTGACCTCTCCACACAGCAGAGGCAATGTGGTGCCATCTGTACATCTCTTAGTCACGTTAAATTATGTCATTTATATCACACAGTTTACTTTATGCTTTCGAGCTAAATTAGCAGAAGCAATGAGATATAAACAGAAGCACATAAGTGGAAATGTGTGGACCCAGTCTTTCGCCTATAGGCTTTGATTCTGCCATATGTTGAGCTCTTCCATGAGTAATGAATAATCTTACTAGTGTGTGTAAATGTTTTTCAGTATGAGGTATTTGAGTTGGATCCTGCTCCCACAAAAGTTAGTCGCAAAACTTCTGTTAACTTCAGTGGATGAAGATAAACCTCCTCAGCTTTTTCCTACAACAGACTGTACAGGATAGGAGAAAAATTCTTTACTATTTTTTAAAATTGAGTTTTAAAAAAAAATTAGGTACTATTTACAAGAAATTCTAATGAAACTGGTATTTTAAAAAGCATTCATATTAATATTGTCTCTCTGATACCTGCAAAGAGGTAAATACTTATTTTAATAAGGGCTGTCAATTAATTGTAGTTAACTCATGTGATTAACTTAAAAATAATCAGGATCAATCACAGTTTTAATTGTACTGTTAAACAATAGAATATCCATTGAAATTTAATAAATATTTTGGGATGGTTTTCAACATCTATTAATATATGAATTTCCATCAAAACATAGTATATAAAATGAACACTGCTTATGTTATATTATTTTATTGCAAATATTTGCACTGTAAAAATGATAAACAAAAGAAACAAAATTTTTAATTAATCTGAAACAAGTACCGTAGAGCAATTTCTATATCATGAAAATGCAACTTAGAAATGTAAATGTTTTCATTAGATAACTGTATTCAAATCAAAACAATGTAAAATTTTAAGCCTCCAAGTCCTCGCAGTCCACTTCTTGTTCAGCCAATCACTAAGATAAACAAGTTTGTTTACATTTATGGGAGATAATGCTACCTGCTTCTTATTTACAATGTCACCTGAAAGCAAAAACTGGTGTTTAAATGCAACTTCTGTAGCCAGCATTGCAAAGTGTTTAGGGTTGCCAGATGGTTTCAACAAAAATACCGGACACACCTGACATTACATCACAATCTACATGACATCTTATTTAGAAAATACCAGACATTTATATTTTCTCAATTTGTTTCCCGAACAGAAAACTCAAATACTGGACTGTTCAGTTCAAAACCAGACACCTGGCAACCCTAAAGGTGTTTATATACTCCATTTTACCCAAACTCTGCCATATATTTCACGTTATAGCAGTCTTGGATGATGATCCAGCATATGTTCATTTTAAGAACACTTTCACAGCAGATTTGACTAAATGCAGAGAAGGTACCAATGTGAAATTTTTAAAGATAACTAGAGCACTTGACCCAAAGTTTAACAGTCTGAAGTGCCTTCCAAAATCTGAGAACTGAGGTGTGGAGTGTGCTTTCAGAAGTCTTCGAAGAGTAATACACTGATGTAGAAACTACAGAACTCAAATCACGAAAAGAAAAGAAAAGAAAAGAAAAGAAAAGAAAAATCAAGCTTTTGCTAGTGGCATATGACTCAGATGATGAAAATGAACATGTTGGTTTGCACTGCTTTGGAGTGTAATCAAATACAACCTGTCATTAGCTTGGACGTACGTCCTCTGGAATGGTGGTTGAAGCATAAAGAGACATATGAATTCTTAACGCATTTGTAACACCAGCTATACCAGCGCCATGTAAATGCCTCTTTTAAGTTTCAGGTGACATTGTAAACAAGAAGAGAGTAGAATTATCTCCTGGAAATGTAAATAAATGTTGTTTGTCTGAGCAACTGGCTGAACAAGAAGTAGGTTGGAGTGGATTTGTAGGTTCTACAGTTTTACATTGTTTTATATTTGAATATAGTTATTTTTGTACATAATTCTACATTTGTAAGTTCGACTTTCACGACAGAATTTACAATATAGTACTGGTATGAGATGAGTTGAAAAGTACCATTCATTTTGTTTTTATAGTGCAGATATTTGTAATCACAAATATAAAGTGAGTATTGTACCCTATTATTCTGTGCTGTAATTGAAAATATTTGAAAAATATTTGAAAATGTAGAAAACATCCCAAAATATTTAAACATATGGCTTTCTATTGTTTAACAATATGATTTTTGTTCATCACAATTAATTTTTAATCTCTTGACAGCCCTAATGTTAATTAAAGCAAAAAAAGAATTTTATGTACATTTCACAACTCCAAAGGCTATAGGGCAAATCTTCATTTGGTGTAAATTATCACAGCTCCATCAACTTCAGTGGCGCTTTGATAATTTATAGCAGAATCTCCCTCTATGTATTCAACAGCTTCAGATTGGCTCTTTAAAATGCTTTGGTGGTCAAAACCTGCCTGTCACCCAGAAGCACGTTATTCTCAGTGGAGGGTCCCTAGCCCTCTAATTCATTTCTTCTCATTGTCCTGCAGCATCCAAGTTTAGGATCGTTCAGTGTGTCTTGCAAGGCTCATTTGTTTCATTTAGTGTTCTTCTGCTTTTGGAATGTAGTGAAGCAAATTTATTTGTGGGGACTGAAAGGAGTAGGACGCATCTGGCATGGTGTCAGGTGATGGCAAATTTTCTTTGTTGGTTTAATTGTGTAATGTGGACTGCGAGTAAGTTGACCTGCACAAAAATAAACTTTTAAATACATAAGCTATCAGGAAAAACTATCTGTGACTGAGAGTTAATAGCTTACTTACTTGAGATATTTCAAACCGAATAGTACAAAGCACTAGAAATATACTGTGTGCAATCTTGCACTGGCATATTGGGATGACTAGACTTCAATGGACCTATGACAATACCATCTGGGAATGCACACTCTAGTATAGTGTTGGTCAGGCTATAGCCCTGGGCTTACATATGACCTATTGGGGTTCTGTGTGTGGCCCATAAGACATTTTTGCTTGCCGATGCCCATGCACAGGGTTGCCAGATTCTGCTGGTTTCCTTCCATGTAGAGTTTTTTTTCCTATTGGTATTACAAAAGCGACACACACTTAAAGCAAGGGCAAGTAAAGTGAGATGCGTGATGATTGCACACCTCATTGTGAGAGCCATGCACTCCCTTTGCATCCAATCTGGGTACGCAAGTGCCGTTAGCAAAACTACCCTATCGCAGGAGATCATCTTGGTTACGGCAATCTTGCAGCCCACTGAGATGAAGGAGGGCCATTAATGCAACTCACTCACTAGTCTAGGTTGCCCCTCACTGCCCTAGTGCCTTATGCTTACCTAATAACTGAATGTGTGAATTTGTTTGTATGCCAAATATTAAGCTTGTCTTGATACTAGGTATTATTATGTCCTAAAATACTAGCTATGCCCTAATACTGCAGGTGTGAAATCCTGATTTCTGGCCTGAGTTAAATCAAGGGGAGTTTCACCACTCACCTCAGTGGGGTCATGATTGCACCAAACATGTCCAATCCAACTACTCATCAAGTAAATGGAAAAACTGTCTTTGACTGCACTGGATTGTGGTTTTCTGTCTCTAATTTTTGTGAATCCCTATGCATGTATCAGTTTTAAACTGTTAAAATAAAATGCCCTTCTTCCTGCTACATATGAGTTCCATTCAACATGGGGTAGTTTCAAGGGGATGCCTCTCTTTTTACTATAGCCTTGTGCAAAATGAAGAGGCCCTAAGATTCTGTCAGTTATGTTGCCTTCTTGTGTATTCTGAGTAGGATCCAGCTGCTCTTTGGACATTTATTGCTCCGGTCTTTTCCTGTTAAATGTCCATTGTCATTTTTATGGTTTTATGTTGACCTCTTTATTAAAAAATATGATCACAGACTAAAAATGGTCTTAAAATGCAAAGCCTTCTGTGTGTTATCTAGAGCAGAATTAGACCATGGTGGGGTTTATCATTTTAAAGATATTTTCAAGGTTAATTTTAGTTTAACGTTTGTAAATGACAAAAAAAAAAAAAAAAAAAAAATTCTCTGTGTCATTAACATGACTTAGCCTATATATTGTTTTATGAGCACTTTGAGAGCATTCACAAGATAACAAGATGTGCCTGGTCTGAAGAACTTTATACTCTTTCCTTAAAAGGATCTGCTGCTTGCATATAGCATGGTGCTGTCGGCATCACTTCATTCTTAATAATAACAACAAAAAGAGTAGGGGAGAAACCTTCTTGCCCTCCTTGAAGTCAATAGTAAAATTCCAATTGACTTAATGGGAACAAAAGTTTCACACAGTTTCACTGAAGACACTAGAATTGCATGGAAGAATTACACTAGAGCTGCAGATCTGGTCTCAGTATGTTAGTTTCTCAGGTAAGAAAGTAGTCAAACAGAAATACTTCGGAGGACAAGGGAGTGATGTTAACTTGGAAGGAAATCTGCCCCTGTGCTGAGGAATGGAACAAGGTCTACGTACCACTTCAGAAGGTCGGAACTGCTGCATTCTGGGGCAAATAGCATCTTAAAATGGTTCCAGTTTGCACTCATGCCAGGTTTATATCCTAACTGTAATGCATAATGAGCAAAATGTAGATGTATTGACCCACATTGTGTAAGCTGATCTGAAATCTTGGTTTATGCACACACAGAGCATTGTACTGACTTGTAAATTGTACTTGTACATCACTCGTGCAGAGTGCCCCATCATATAATTTATAGAAATTAGTTACATAAAAAAAATGATTCACTTAGCTAGGTCATCTGCCTGCTAGGCCAGAATTATTCTTGTTCATTCTAATATTTTCTAATATTCTATCCGGTCCAATCTTAGCTACCTCCAAAGATGGGGATTTTCTCATTTCTCTCTCATATTTAAATGTAATTTTTCATGCAATGAGAATTTACACTCGCAAGCAAGCAGCAATGGTGTAGGGCCTGATGTTGAGAGCTACGGAGCATTCTCTATTTCTAACACATGCAGCCAACTGAAGGGGTGGGAAGGAGCTATTAACATGTCTAAACAATTAAGAGCAGACGTGTGGCAGGACTTTCCCTACAAATATAGGAACATCTATTTTTTCTATCCATGGCAAAGGGCCCCACTGATATAAATCCACTAGCAGTTGGGTACGTGCAAACAACTCTGTTATTTAAATTCCGCAGACATAAGAAGCCTAGTAAAAAAACTAGTTATGAAGTGGTTTGATGTGTATTTGTCTTGCAACACTGGAGTCACATCCTGCCTTGCCGTTAAGGATAGACTTGATTACATTTTATCTTGTTTCCATTTGCACAGATTCTATTTCCCAGCTCCGGATATACTGGAGAGTCTGTGTGGAGATCTGACACCCATCTCTAGTTGGCTGTGGAGTCTTGGCAACTGAGGCCATTAACACAAGAGCATCACATCCTTTTGAAGCCTACAAGAGACTTAAATACGTGTTTTCCCTACTGCAGAGAGTATAGTTTACAAGTAAACCAGCTAAGATCAAGACAGACATTTTCCACAGTTGTTAGTGACACTGGCCAAATACAGGCTTTGTCTAAACAAACTTGAAGTGTTACCTGTTACCATGAGACTAATATAAACAGATACAGTGAACTTATCCATAATATGAAAGGCAGTATAGGCCACAGCTAAGTATGGAAATTTAAAACAGGTCTATTATTTGCTGATCACACCATCCTTATTAAGACAGTTTGTACCATCCCGTGTAAAAATTGTCTATCAAATGGCAAAATTGCTCTACCTCAATCAGCAAACTGTAACAGGAAGGAAATACAGCCTTGTAGTTAAAGCTTATGATTGGGAATCAAAAAACATGGGTTCTTTCTCTGACTATAATACAATTTTCATGTAACTTCTGGCAAACTTATTAAAGGAACATTTTCAAGAGTTTGGGTGCTTCCATTTCTAGGGTCTCCAACTTGGTAAACCTATAGTCAGATTACCGGAAGCAGCCGGTACCCAACAGCCACCATTGACTAATTGGAATTTTAAATGCTCAGCACTTCTGAGAATCAGCCTTCTTCCTTGGATATGGCAACACAGCCATGGGAGATGGGATTACAGCACATATGAACATATCAGAGCTAGCTTTAAACTGGCTAGGACAAGGACCAAGAGCAGTGACGCTGCAGCAGCATGGGCGTCAATGCATTGCCAATTGCAGTGAGTATTGACGTATTCAGTGTATTTCAAGAGGGATGCTGAAGAATTGAGGCTCCAAAAATTAGTAGACGTTGATCTGATAAAAGCTATTATTTCATCTACCTTATCTCTCAAATCATTCAAGTTTGTAAATCACATTAAGGTTGTTTGATGGAAATGGCTTAAGTATCTGTTTCTCTGCTTTTCCTTTATCATATACTTACATTTTAGGCTGCTTTTAAAATGTCTGAACTAGGTTCATAACTCCACATCTTGACTGTTCCTTTTTAGAGAAACAAGACAGAACCTGGATGGTCACATGACACAACAAAGTTCTGCAATGCACGCTGTGTCTTAATGGACAGATACTCTGAGTTGATCACAAATGTACCATAACCCATAATCTGTGCTAATTCTGAGTTTCCTATCACTTACCCTAGTGTAAATCACAAGATTCCACTGAGGTGGTTGGAGATCAACTGTTAAAAGAGGAGCCTTAGGACCTCTTTGTATTCAGGCATGCCTTACTCTGACTTGTATATTGACCCGCTTGATATAATAGAAGCCATTTAAGAGTAAATTCTCACTGCACTACATGATCATTAAATTGATTCATGTGCACCACTTTGAAAATGTCTGCCCCTTTGAAAGACTCTGAGGTACATCAGTTACCTTTATAACTCTGATTAAAATAATCCTGTTTATCACAAATTCATTGTGTCATGAAAACAGTGATAGTGCTTAATGCAGAAACAGCTTACATGTCTTTCAGTGATCTATTTACCTCTCAATGACCCTTGTATAGCAAAAACCTATATTGTACGTAGACTAGGGGAGTACACACTTTACCCCATCCCTGACCAAACTGTATAAGCTATTTCTGAATCCTTATTTTAATCTTTGAAGCGTTAAAACTCTCCATTGGGGCCAGTGGCTGAACTGCACTGTTGCATATTGCCTGTTTAAAAAAAACTCCCATTGTTTAAAATGTATAGTACTCTTCCCTTCCTGCCCTAAAATACTGTGCGGCATTTAAACTGTATGTTCAGGGGTAAGATTTTTCTCTCCTTCTCTTTGGAAAGAAGCCTTCTTATTTTGGACACAGCCAGGGCCAGCCCAAGTGGTTTTGGCTCCCCCAGTGAACTATGACTTTGGCACCCCTCCTAACATTCAATAATGAGAAAAATGAGAAGTCTACAATGAAATTTTACCTTTATTTACTTGGCATTTGAAATGAACAATGTTAAAATAAAATAAATATTTTATTGATTTTTTTCTACTTTTTCATTACTACTAACACAATTATACCGCATAAGGTAAACCACCCAGTAGCTGACACTTTTTAATTATTTTGAGCTGTTGAATTATTTTAATTATTATTTAATTATTTTAATTAATAATTAAACTTTTTAATTATTTTGAGTTGTCCACAGTGTTTCTGGTCAGCACTATAAACAGTTAAATTTCAAGTTGCAACTGTCTTTCTTCCAAAGGAATGGAAGGGAATGTATATATTAAGTGATATTTGTTAACATCAGTAATCAGATCTGTTAACATCAGTTGTTGAAAAGCAGGGCTTTACTATTACTTTAAGTAATAGTTTACGATAAATGCACAATCTTAATTTTACAAGTATTTGTGATTCTCCTTTTACAATACTGTTAAAACCTCTTACCAAATGTTTCAAGTCCAACACAATGCAGATTCTTTGTGGACACAGCGTTTTTGGGATCACAGCGTGTAACAGGGCAGAACAGCTGTTGTGGGTCACTGACCGGCCTTCACTAAGCGATGGTCAACACTAACTCAGCTGTATAGCTGGCTACTGAGAATGATTGAACTGCCAGACCTCAACCCCAGGCAACAAATCCAGGCCGTGCTCTTTTGAAGTTATGCTGTGACACATTTTAACTGTATTTACACACACAGCCCTCCTCCACAATGTAAAATTTATATATATATATATTTTAGAGATTTGTGTGTCGGTAGGTCTGTGAGTCCATCTGTCTGTGTGTCTGTCTGTGAGTCCATTTGTTCAAGAACTCTTCTTAAACAGTAAGGATATGTCTTAAACAGGAGGTACACTGAAATAGCTACCCCACGTCTACATAAGCCACCTGTTATTTCAAAATAGTTTTCAAAATAACAGGCGCACTATTTCGCCATCCCAGTAAACCTCATTGCACATGGGATAAGAGATGGCTCAAAATTGCATGTTATTTCGAAATCTGGCACTGTGTAGAGGCACCAAATTTCAAAATAAGCTATTTCAAAATAGATTTGAGTTTAGGGTTCTGTGTAGACACAGCCTAAGAGCTAGGACCACCAAATTTGGTATGCAGCTTCCTCTTCTCCTAACTTAAAGCAAGGTCAGGGTTTGGTTGTATCAAGAAAACAAGAAGTGCCAGGAATGGGACTGTTTTCCATAACAAGGAAAGGGAGGGACATAGAGAAGAGGGACACTATACTGAGAGTGGCCACCATGGTCAGCGAGACCACAAGGGAGCGCTATATGCAGAGTGACCACTGGGGGCAGCTGGCCAGAAGGGCCACTATCTCTCCTGCCCTCAAACTGGGTAAGTAGCCTTCTGTCCCAAACCCCTCCCCACAGCTCTTGGCTGTAACGCCGGAGTGGGGGAGGCCCATGCCGGTTTGGGAGACTAGGGGGAGACAAAAGGCACCTGCTGGCCACAGGGGCTGGGGAGTGATAGAAGGTCCCTAGTGGCTGGGGAGCTGGGAGGAAGCAGAAAGCACCTGGAGGCCAGGGGGGACACTGGGAGTAGGCAGAAGGCCTTTGGCATCCAGGGGGGGTTGGGAAAGACAGAAGGCCTATGCCAGCCATGAGGATTGCGGGGACACAAAAGGCCCATGCTGGCTGGGGACCGCTAGGGAGAAGAAAAGGCCCCTAGCCCCTCTTCAACCCTCCAACCCTCACTCTCCCCCCCTACTTACATCTAACCCTCTTCCAATCTCCTTTGCAGATGGTCTGTTTGAGGTGTGCAGAGGGTACTGGTCTCAGTGTCTCATTCCTTTGGGTCTTCCGGAGACATGACAAAGTTAAGTCCTAGGCCTGTGTGCACAAATAAATTTGCAGAAGGGTTCAATGGGAGATAATGCTGCTTGAAACTTCATTGACTAAATGGCATGAAGGCCAGATTTGATTTCCAGTTGGAAATCTCATGGCCCAGTAGGAGGAAATGCTGCAGAGAGTGGCTGATCCATTGCTCCATCTCTTAATCCCATTATCAAAATCCTGCAGAGCATTTAGCAGAGGAGCTAATATGGGATAGAAAGAAATGGGGGCACTATGCCAAAATTCACCCCCTCCCTACGTTCTGCTTCTGCAAAGCACATCTGCTGGAGTTAGGCTCCTTTCATTTTGTTGATACAAAAGAGGGTGATCTAGCCCACTAATTATTATTAAATAACAATAATAATATAATAAACTAACCAACAGAAACATATAGTTCATAGTGGGGTCATAAATGAGTTCCAATTTACGGAGTGTTTGCTTATTTATTTATTTTATTCTTTTCATACATCAAATGAAGAAGAAAACAGTAGGTCATGGTTTAAATAGAAATGAGTTAAATAATATTTGCTCCCTATGGAATGAGGAAAAGGATGGGGGAAGTGTATTCAAATCAGATTCAAACTCTTAAAATCCACATTCTGCCATTTGTTTTACATGGATGTAGGAAACTGATTTCAGTTTGTAAAATTAACCTGAAACGTAGGGGCTGTTTATGGCTCCTTTTGATATTTTGTTGAAGGTTAGCTTCTTAACTTTTATGACCAGTAGCAAAAAGAGTCCTTGTGTGAGAAAACAAATTTGATCTTCTATCCTTTTAGATACTTTTCAACTTTGGCAATTTTTTTTCAGGTACTGTAACTGAAACTAGGGAACTTCAGAAACTGCAGGTCCTTTCATTTTAGTGTTTGAAAAGATCTATCCAAGTCATTGGTAAGAGGCAAGATTATACAGGGAATTCTTTCTTGCCTTTCATTTAACTTTATCTAATAGATACCTTTTCACTATGGTGTGTCTCAGGTCATTTTAAGAATGGCTTTAATTTTTTAAGCAAGGAGGAGATAATATCAGTTTTGCCCTGATAAAAGGAATTAATATATGAAATTGAAGGAAAAAAATTAAGTTTTTTAATGTTGCTTTTATTTCTGCAAGCAAAGCATTTGCTTTTCCTACCACCCCATACATAATTTAAATACATTTATTGATAAATCATTGGGAATTAATCCTCTTTTGCTGGTGTTCAGTTTTTAATACAGATTTGGAAATAGAAGGATATTTGGCAGGTTCAAAGTAATGTAGAGCATTAGTCAGGCCCGGATTATCCATTAGGCACAATAGGCCCAGTGCCTAAGGCCTACAAAAAACTTAGAAGTAAAAAAATGTAGGGCCTAAAAAAAAGTCATAATTGACTTGAAAATAAGAAAAGAAAACTGCTAAATCAAATTTAATAATTTGCTATCTTTAGTCAACAACTACATACAGGTATAACATACAATTAACTATTAATTGTAGGCAGGGCTGGATTACCCAACAGGCAGACTAAGCATGTGCTTAGGGCACCAGCAAAACCGGGGCACCAAAAAAAAAAAAAGAGATTTTATGGTATAGTATTGTTTTTATTTTGAATTACATATAGGGGGGCACCATAATCTTTTCAGTGCTTAGGGCCTCTAAAGGTCTTAATCCAGCCCTGATTGTAGGCATATAGCGTTAGGACATTTCTTCCTTATATATTTATATATAATCTAATTTAAAGGTCTACAATTGTAAGAGTGCCTAGGGCCTACCAAGACCTTAATCTGGCACTGACATTAACACTTGAGAAGAAAGTAGGTTACATAATTTGTGGCCAAAATTAAGTGACAATATGCTATTATTATTATTATTTGATATTATGGAAGCATTCAGAGATGCCAATCAGGGACCAGGTACCATTGTGCAACACTGACCAAACTAGGGCTAGTGGAATTTTCCCTCAAAACTTTTCTGACGGAAAATTGGGTTTTTGGCAAAATAAAATTTTTCACAAAAGTTTTTTTCCATGAAAAACATTTAATAGTTTGTTGAAAAATAAAACACTCAAAAGCTGAGAAGTCTTTGATTTTCAACGACACACAGAAATATTTAAGCTGAAAATGGAGCTATTTCCATTCAAAAGATCATCACAGTGCATCATTGGAGCCCTGGTTTGGATGCCTTCCACTCCCAGGCTTCCCCATGGAAGACTCTCTAGCCAAATGACATCTCTTTTGATGTAGTGGAGCCAGGAACTACTATAATGAACTCCCTCCCCACAGTGAAAGGGGATAAATCAGTGCATCAAAGGAGATGTAGTGAGATCAGAGAGCCTAGACCAGTGGAGACAATGGGCACAAATGGCCCCAGAAGTTCATATACTTCCCATGAGGAACAATTTTAGTTTTAAATGTTTTGTCTGAAAATAAATTTTCCATTGCAAATTTAAACAAAGCTGAAAAATAAATATATTCATTTGGCTCAGAATGCCTGAAACCCACTATTTTCTGACCAGCTCTAGTTCATGCCTAACTGAAATGATGGTTTCTGTCCCACAAAGGTTTTATGGCCAAAGGAAATCACTGTGTACAAAGAGAATATAGAACTCAAGGTGTGCCACAGTTTACATCACTGTCATGCACTGTTGTCACTTGTGCCGCTATATCAGTGGTTAAAAACTTCTATGTAGTCAAGCCCTTATACTAGTGTTAGGTCCAAGGTGCAAAATTCAGAGCCAGGTTTCACATCTGACAAAATCTGTAGCGTTGGTCTTTGGTTGATTAAGTCTTTCCGAAAAGGGGGACATCTCCAATATGTAAATCAGACTTTGGGTTTGGATCTCGAGCTATGCCAGTGTCTAAATATCCCATTGTATACAAAGGCCTAAATTCTACTCTTTTTTTTTATAATGGGATGCTTTCATTTACACCTTAGCAGGCATTGCTCATAAATCACCACTCTTACACTGCTAGGTTTAATTAGCATCTTGAGGCATCAGCTTATTAGTGCAAGGTCATTCCACATTTTATTTTTGTTCCATATTTTCCCTTGGAGAAAATGAGCAATGTCTCCAGAAAATACCTAACTCCTGCCTGCCATATGAATAGCCACAAAGACCTGATGCCAGTCTAGATGTAATGCCTCTTGGTAAAGCTGCATGTTGCACAAAAACAATGAGTTTACACTAAAAAAGCATGGGTCCTCAAAATCATATGTAGGATTGTGAAAGATGTTTACAAGATTAATTATTTTTTAAAAGCTTCTTCTATTCAAATGTTATTTGCATCACTGCCTTAATATGAATTTAGTGCTTTTGAGGTACCTGACATTCTGGAGACAGATGTACATAAATGCAAGGACTTCAGTCAATCTTAAGTACTTATATGACACCCATTACTGTTGTATCTGACTGCATCACAATCTTTTATGTATTTTTCCTCACAGCATCCATGTGAGGTACGCCAGTGCTGTTATACCCATTCACCAACAAAGAACTGGGATACAGAAGGTATGTATGTCTATTTGGCACCTGGAAGGCATGATTGCCAGCCTGGGTAGATATACTTATGATAGGACATTAGCTCAAACTGAGGTAAAATTAGAATTGTAGATGTTGAGGCACTGGCTAACCACCCAAATCCAAGCCTGCCCAACCCTGGGTCTGAACTCAGCCCATGACACTACCTGTAATGTAATATCCATGCTATTATTTTTAGCCTGCCAGTCTACCCATATGGAGAATCAGACCCTGTAACTGTAGACATACCCAGAGGGGCTCAGTGATATATAGGCCTGCCTGTCTGGTTTCCTGCTTGCTCATCTGTCTGCCTTCCCAGGATCCTTGGCTTCAAACTGTTCTGGGAGACAGAAATTCCGGACAGTTCTTCTCTGTTGCTGGAAATGGGAGCAGCATCCTTGGTGTTCTGCTCATTTATACCAGAAAGGAATTTGGTGCTTTTTTTATCCATGCCCACTTGCCCCTCAAAAATCACAAATAATTGATTAAAAATATAACCCGTTTTAACAATCAAACTTACAGCCCATACAACATCAGTGACTTAAGACATTAGCTAAACCGCATAATTAATCCCCCTCAAATAAAAGTGTTATAAACAAAAGTCAGCCACTATACTGTGTCTGATTAAATATGTTTTATGTCTCTGTCACCTACCATACATTCTCTCTCTCTGTCTCTCTCTCTTCCCCCCCACTTTTTTTTACATAAGAAAATAAAAATAAAATTATGTTAAGGTTGCAAAATAGCTATCAAACAGTAGTTAAGAAATGCCACAGTTAAGGTTATCCATGAAACCTTAATTCATTTCACTTGTGCACATATATTATTTATATGACCACATACTTTTTTCCAAAGTCCGTCAGTGGCCATCACTGATGGTGCTCACTGAATAGGCAGTCATTCAGAATTGATGGGTTGGTGTTGCTGTAGTAGGTCAGTGGTTCTCCAAGTGTGGTCCATGGACCACTAGTGGTCTGTGACCATCTTGCAGGTGGGCCCTGGGCTTGGGGCGCATCCCTCCCCACCCCCACAGCAAGGGGCCTACACTAGTGCTCCAGCCTCTCTCCACCCCTGTGAGTACGGGTACGTCTAGACAATGAAGTTTTTTTGGGATACCAGAGGTATCCAGAAAAAACTCCGCCATGTCAATGGAACGCGTCTGCTCTTCTGCTTTTTTTTTTGGGGGGGGGGGAAGCAGACGTGTGCTTTCGGAAGCCCTGTCTTACTCCTTCCACGAGGAAGAAGGGCTCTTCGGAAAGGAGGATTTTCCAAAATTTGGCCCAGTGTAGATGGGCCAAATTTTTGAAAAGCCTCTTCAGAAAAAACTATAGGAAAAAGGTACACAAATTGGGGAGCGCAATTTGTGTACCTTTTTCTGATGGATCAGGGTAGTCGAGACGTAGCCTATGCAGCCCCAGTACCAGCTTCCCACTGCTGGGGGTGGGGGAGTGAGACTCGTGGGCTGGATCCAGCTTGCAGGGTAAGGAAGCAGCTCCGCATGCTGCTGCTCCCTCTTTCCCTGGCTGGGGAAATAGTAGCACAGCAAACAGCTCACCTGGAGGCTTTCCCCTCTGCTCCCATTGGCTGGAATCAATGGAAGCAGGAGGGGACATTGCCTGGAAGTGGCAAGAAGCACAGAGCCAGGTAAGGACTTCCCTCGTGCCCAGACTCCACACCTCTATCACCCTCCTCCAGCTGACAGCCTCCACCCCCACGTCACTCCTGCACCCTCCCTGCCTCCCAGACCCCCCACTCTCAGCCTGCTCCTGCACCCTACCTCCTGGCCAGACTCCACTCCCACCCCCTCCTCCACCCTTTTTGTCATTGTGGGTGGTTGGCTGGTGGTCCGTTGAAAGGGTCTGTGTTGAGCAGGTTAGGCCATAGGCCAAAAAGTTTGAGAACCACTGTTGTAGGTGGAACTTCTTCACCAGACCTTTATCTTACTATGTTGATAGATTTGGATATTTTCTCAGTATATCTATCCCCCATACCATTTTGGTAAGATGGTGGGAGCTACAGGTGGTTCTTATAAAATGGGCAGTGATACATCATGGACTTTTCTGTCATGCGAATTTTGATGCAGCTTTTTCTGTCTGTTGGTCTTTTTGTGAGGGAAAACAGATGCAAGAGAAGCCATTAACTTAGCAGTAGGGTTAATTGAAAGTTTTCAGATAAAACATTTTCCTGTTAGAAAATGGGATTTCATTGAAATCAAAATTTATTGCAGGACAAGATCTGTTTCATTTTAATTTTCTGTCAGGAAACTAGAAACAAAACATGTCATTTCAGGCAATGTAAACATTCCCTGCATGTGTCGAATCTACCACAGTGCCTGGTGGGAGTTGTAGTTCTAGATAATTCATGCACCTGTTCTTCCCTATAAGCCCTTCTCTCCAGGCCAACTACATCCTCCATGGTGCACCACAATCTCTCACAGTGATGGATATTTGCGAATTTAAATTTTATGGAACTTTTTGTACCAGGAGAAATAGCAGTATTTGGATGGTTTTGTCCTTATTTGGGACAAAAAGAAATGTTGAAATATCAGAATTTCCTACAAGAGAGAAAAATCCATTTTCAATCCGCTCTGCTTATTAGTATTACCATAGGGCCTGATCCAGAGTTTACTGAAATCAATGGAAAGACTTTCTTCAATTTGAGTAGGCTTTGACTGAGAAAGGTAATGAGCTTTTCAGATAATTTAGAATAGATTTTAACTGAACATTTTACCGGCCTTCTTCCCTATCAGGATTCTTTCAGAGAGGCTTTGAGTGAGAGAAGAGAACTGCAGGTCCTTGTGGCACAGTTGGGTTGTCTCCTGTGCACTGGTGCCCTTATTTATTGTTGGAAGTCAGCCTCATGCATGGCACATCATCACAAGTTATTATCTGTTGACACAAGTTTCTGACATTGCTACAGAATAACACAGAGTTTCTCAACCAAGGGTGTGCCATGGGGTCTTCTTTTAGGGGTATATTAACCGATTTAGATATTTGCCCAGTTTTACAATGGGCTACATAAAAATCACTAGCAGAGTCAGTACAGGCTAAAACTTTACACAGACAATGAGTTGACACAGCTCTATAAATATGCACTGAAATGTAAGGACAATATTTATATTCCCATAGATTTATTTTATAATTCTATGGTAAAATGAGAAAGCAAGCAATCTTTCGGCAGTATTGTGCTGTGACACTTTATTTTCATGTCTTATTCTGTAAGCAAGTAGATTTAAAGTGACGTGAAACTTGGGGGCACACAAGACAAATTAGACTCCTTCAAAGGGTACACTAGTCTGGAAAGGTTGAGAGCCACAACAGACCTGCCTTCTGATGGGGGAGGGGAGCAAGTAATATTGAGGAGTAAGGAAGGAAGGACAATTTGTCACATCTGCCCTAGTCTGAGTATGAACTGAGGACTTATATTTGAAAAGTTTTATATATCCATAATAATCCCCTTAGGCTTCTAATCTGCCTTGTAAACATCCCATTTTGTTATATTGGTTCACATTTTTATCAAAATGGATCTTTGTTTGAATTTTAGACTTGCAGTATCTCATCCTTCAATTAGCATTTGAATCCATCACTTTATGGCTTGAGTGTATATATTTGTTTGAGAAAAAAAATCATAATCACTTATTTATCATGATTACCACTACCCAATGCTGTTTTACTGCTGGGGGATTTCTGAAACTGGTTTTATGATCACTTGGCTTATCCTGAAAATATAGTTTTCTGTAACCTACACTCTAAAATCCATTTATGTCTTTTTAGAAAGGTAGAAAACAATTAAGATTATGTCAGTGCTGAAGATATTAAAGAGTCTTGGGTCCTACTTTCAGTTCTACCTGTCTGTCAAAGATGAGCAGGTCAAAGGAGTTAATGGCCAATATCTGACTTGGAGCTAATTTTCAGAAGAGAATGTAGAGTAAAGCTACTATTATTTCTTGATTTTTTTTATCACTTTAAGCAGCATTTCAAAGTACTTTACAGGGCAGACTCTCTGGAAGATAGATGAGTTAAGAGGCAAAAAGTGACAGATCAGATCTGACAATTATGCCTACTATAAATATATATGAATTTGGCAACTTAGCACAAAGAAGCTATACTAGCCCATATTCTAAGAATATTTTTTAAACAAGGCAATTGTTTCTCATTTCTTCCTCTTGAAGTAAGTGGTATAACCAATACGGTTAGTGCTCCTCCTAATGATGATGATACCGGGAGCATAGTGAACTAACAGCAATACAGAGCAATCAAGGCAAATTGTGCCAGGCCTCTGTGCATGCGTGCAAAGAGAGGCAAAGGACCCTATAAACCAAGGCTGGGCAAGATGTGGCCTGGGGGCTGGATTGAGCTCGCCTAACAGTTTGATCTGGCCTGTGGACTGCATCTGGCTGCTTTCTCTTTATATCCTGTCACCGAATTTCCACGTGGTGTCTCAGGCAGCAGGATCCTATTTAAATGACTCATAGCTGACAGTCATGGCACTACCTGGCAGGGGCCAGAGCCTCAAACCTTTTGAATAGCTGTAGCAACCCCGGGCAGCTGCCAGGCAACATGGTAGCGGCAGGGCTGGGAGTGGCAAGCCCTTTTCTATGTTCTTAATTCAAAGCCTCCAGCCCTAGACAACTCTGGGGAAAGGCTGGTCCCCAGCTTCAGCCCTTCCACCCTGACCCCACCCTATCTGGGGGTGGAGCCAGCCCATGACCACGTATCAAAATTCAGCAAGTGGCCCCTCTGCAAAAATTATTGCCTACCTCTGCTATAAGCTCTTCCTCTTCCTAGTACCTGCTGAGCAAAGATTGGTCTCAACGGGAGTCATATTCAGGTGTCCTCGTACAGGGCTGTGTTATGACCCCTAGTGTGCTGGCTTGGTTGAAGGAGTCACTGGGGGTGTGTCTACACAGCACCGTTTTTCTGGAATAACGGCGATTATTCTGGGAAAACAATACTAGCATCCACACAGCAATTGCGTTATTTTGAAAAAAAATTGAAATAACAGAGGACTTTTTCCGACATTGCTAAACCTCATTCCACGAGGAATGACGCCTCCTCCAAAAAAGCTCTTTCAGAAGAGGATGTGTGTGGACGCTCCACTGCTGCTATGTCGAAATAGCTCCTCCCCAGGGCCGTTCTAAGGTTATTCCTCCCCAGTGCCTCCTGGGGCTTTACATCAAGATAGCGTGTCCACATTAGGGGAGCCTGCCTCGGACTAATTTTGAGGCTTCCCTGTAGTGTGGATGCTCTATTTCAAAATAAGCTTTTCCAGAAGATATCTTCCAGAATAGCGTTTTCCAACATAAGTTTGCAGTGTTGACGTACTTGAAGTTAGCTCATCTGACCCTTGTGGAATACACGTGGTATGGGGGAGGAGAGTGTTGCATGGAGTGGCATATGTTAGGCAAAATGACTCTGTTACCCGGCATAGCCCTTGATAAAGGGGGCATGGTCAGAGCATTCTGCTATTCTAGGTCACCAACGCTGTCCATAGGAGGCCATTCCAAATCACTACAGATTAGAGAAACTGCTTGGGCTGGGCTACTTTATACTGGGGTTGTGGGACACCAGAATTCAGGAGGCATAAAAGTGGCTTAAGAACAACTTTGCCCTCCACTTGAGTCATGAGCGGTGATTCCTGAGAGACATGGCTCAGATTTAGGACTAGCCTCTGCAAAGGGGGTGAAGCCATGACTAGCCTAGAAAGTGCAAAGGAGCATGGGCTTCAGACCCATTTCAATAGCATAAAGACTTCTAGACTTGCTAAGCACAGATCTCTCCCCTGCGCCAACTGCATCCCACAAGATTGCTGCAAACAGGAGTGGCCCTAGATGAGCTGCCGGCAACTGGTGCCCTAGGTGAAACGTGTGATCGGCGCGCGATTGGCGCCCCCGCCTCCAAAGCCCTCAACGGCCGTTTATCTTGGCGCCCTAGGTGACCACCTAGTTCGCCTGTATTGACGGGCTGCTACTGGCTGCAAAGATGGGGCGAATATGATCAGACATGGAACTGGGATGCTAGCTGTTAATGCCTCTGGCATGTTCTTAACATAGTCCTTAATGAAATGTTGGTGTTGCAATTTGTAAGTCATAAGCCATAACATTCTGAAGCCTCACTTGGCACGGGCACAGTGATCCACAAAATCATAGAGCACTGTGGCATGGAGCAGCTTGCAGAACTGGGACCTTATTAACTATACATGATTCCGGGTTCTGGGACTAGAGACAGCTTCACCTCTTCACATTCTGAATATTACATTTATTTTTCTCTGCTTTGGCACTTCTGTCTGTTCAAAGGAGAGGGATGAATAGACTGCTCAGTTTCACATTCTCTGTTCTCAGTCACTTTTCGCTTCCTGTTTCTTATGCACTAGGCACAATGCAGTCAGTGGCTCTTTTGTTTGGGTTTCCATCACTGCAGGGGAATGTTGATGTTAGAAAGATGGCTTCGTTCAAATGAATTCATAGGGTCATGTTTAGTTCTTGAATTGGGTGTAAACTGCAGGGAGATTCATATTTAATGTAAACGGAGAGATTCTGCCATAATCCTGCTTGATGCTATTCCTCTTGTCCTTGCTCTCTTAGGCTATGTCTACACTACAGGGTTTTTGTGCAAAAAACGCACAGCGCGTCCACACCTCAAGCACGTTTTTGCTCAAGAAAATTTACAGTAAAATGACAGTACAGAGGGCTTTTTGCGGTGTAGGTATACCTCTTTCTATGAGGAATAACTCCTTTTTGCACAAGAGCTCTTGTGCAAAGAGGTGTGTGTGGACGCTCAACAGGGGTTTCTTGCACAAAAAGAGCCTATGAGAAAAAGCACAGGTGCTCTGATGGCCATTCTGTGAATGACAATCATAACTTTCTTGTGAAAGAGTGTCCAGGCAGTGTTGACACCCTCTTGCACAAAAGCACATCGCTTTTGCGATGCGCTTTTGTGGTGTGGACGCGCTTTTGCTCAAGAAGTTTTTGCGGAAGATCTCTTCCGCCAAAAGCTTAGTGCTCAAAAACCCTGTAGTGTAGACAAAGCCTTAGGGTATGTTTACACAGCATTATTATTTTGGAATAACTAACATTATAACATCTACACCACAAGCCTTTATCTTGAAATAACGTCAAGCTGGAGGACTTCTTACTCCAACTCCTGTAACCTTCATTTCACGAGGAGTAAGGGAAGTCAAAGGAAGAGTGTTCTTCCTTCAACTTGCTGTTGTGTAGATAGCGCCAAAAGCCGAATTAAGCTATTTCGACTTCAGCTACGCAATTGACATAGCTGAAGTTGCGTAGCTTGATTCGACTTTAGCTCTGCTGTGTAGAGGTACCCTTAAACAGAATAGATCAGCTGTGGTCTGTGGGACTGACCATGGCTTTGGGAAGGAGGAGTCTGGGTCCACTTCAGGTTTGCAGCTAACTTGACCACAGTCCATTATTCATCCTATTTATGGATGAATTACCCCATTTGTAAAATGGATCCCACACTTAGGTCTGTAAAGTACATTTAGATCTGTGGCTGAAAAGTGCCATTTAAACTGCGAGGTATTAGTCTCATTAGCATTCATTTTAAATGCTGCCGTAGGCAACCTAGACCTCTGTGTAACTAGGAAGTTTTGCGTGAGGAGGCTCACACAAGTGTCTTGTTTTTCAATCACAATCCTCTAACTCCTTCCCAAGCTTCCCTTTGAGTTTGATATTCAGACAAACACCTAAATCCAAAGAAGCACTTTGTTAAGAGAAGGGTGTTATGGTTCTGGACTGGAATTCACACAAGTCACTTCATAGCTTTCTGCCTCAGTTCTCATCTGCAAAATGGGGATAACAACACTCCATTTCTCCCACCCTTTGGTTTTATGAATTGTAAGTTTTTTGGGGGCACAGACTACCTCCTGCTATGTACAGCATCTAACACAACAGCACCCAGCCCTCATTTGGAGCTTCTAAATGCCACCATAATATAAATAACTCAGATAATGATATAATTGCAGATCTGGTACAATATTCCATAGTCTTCCAAGTACTGTTTTGTGGTATGTGATGGTTGCCTTCATGGCTGACACTGGGGACTCAATTGGTGATTCTAGCCCTAAAAGCATGAGCTCCTCCTGCTTGAGCTTAAGAGCCAGCGGCTCTAGGTTGGAATTGTAACAACTTGTATCCTCTGTAGAGTGGTACACAGAGGAAACTGTAACACACACTCAGCAGTTCACCAGCAATTGTTCCATCTCAGAAAGACATACTATGTGGTCAGTTTCTGTTATGCAAAGTTCTGTGTAGAAACAGTGGGTGAGGGAGTTGTATGAGTGGTGGGAGAGTGTGGTCTTTGTTTTGATCTCCAGTTAGAGTCAATAATTGAGGTAGATTCTTGTTCTCTAGGAACTGGACATTGGTGTTGTGCTGAAGCCCCTGAAAGAAAGCATTGTCGTGCTTTGCTGCTTCACCATATCTCTTCTCAGATTGATATATGTGTATAAATAAGAAAAGTTACACTTCCAATGTACCCAGGCTCCACTTCCTGGCTTTTTCCTCCAGACTGCAAGGGTTTGGGTTTATGCTGCTGCTCAGCTGAGGGGTGTTGCTGTCAGAATGAAACACCCAGGCTGCGTCTATAGTGCAAGCAGGGCTGGATAAAGACCTTTAGAGGCCCTCAGCACTGAAAAGATTATGGTGCCCCCCCATATGTAATTCAAAATAAAAACAATACTATACCGTAAAATCTCATTTTTTTTGGTGCCCCTGCTTTGCTGGTGCCCTAAGCACGTGTTTAGTCTGCCTATTGGGTAATCCAGCCCTGAGTGCAAGCCTCTTCCTCAGAGGAAATGCAAATGGAGCGCTCATTTGCAGAGGCCGCGCTCTCATTTGCATTTCCTCTTCAGATCCCTTTTGCGCAAGAGGTTTCTATGCAAAAAAGAGCTGTGTAGACGGCTCCTTTTTGTGCAAAAACCCCTTTGAGGTTTTTGCGCAAAAACTCATTGAGGAAGAACAGCTCTTGTGCAAACGGGTTTTTTTGCGCAAAAAGGAGCCGGCTACACAGCTCTTTTTTCCACAAAAACCTCTTACACAAAAGGGATCCGAAGAGGAAATGCAAATGAGAGCACGGCCTATGCAAATGAGCGTTCCATTTGCATTTCCTCTTGCGGAAGAGGCTTGCAGTATAGATGCAGCCTGAGGTTAGAATGTAAGGCAGCGCACATCTAGTTTGATATTATCAACAAAACCTCACATTTCACATGGTTACTCTAAGAACGTGGTAAAATATTTTCCTCGTAAGGAAGACAAGTCCTTCTGGTCTTCTAGAAACAATCCAAGAAGCTGTTTTTTCCCCATGTCCAGACATGAATATATCCAACTTCCTAACAAGTATTTTAGGTAGCCCAATATTTAACAGCATTATGATTGGGACTACTACTAAAAGTCATTCAAAAGACTATGTGTATTTATTACTTTATGATAGGGACTTACTTTAAAAAAACCCTATGTATTATGACAACTGTGTTTAGAACTGAGTCCAATTTCTCTCAAAAGATTTGCAAACCTGTGGAACTGGAGGTCAGTTTAGAACAAGACAAGAAAGTAGGCACATTTACTTGGGTTTGTATCTCATCTGGAATATTTTGACTGCTTTAATGTTGACTAGTGTCCCCAAGGGATTACTGTGAGACCACCAAACTTCATTTCACTTGTGATTTATGCCATATAACCCTTAATCTTTCAGAGATGAAAGGCTAGTGTGCTAATTTGATGCAGGGAATTGACCAGCTCTTTGATAGAAGTTGAGGGCACTTGGCATCTCTCATGAAGTGCTCAACACATTCTAGGATCAGGCCTGTAGTGTTTATGTCACTTAAAATTTTGTTTTAGCAACAATGAAAGCTCATTGGGTTTAGGACACATTTTGATTGCCAACTCACAGATCAAAAAGAGGCAGATTAACTTGTGAGCATGGCAGTGGTTGGCTGAAATAGCTGCTCAGCATTCAGAGCTGCCAGTTTTGCTTCTTTTTCCCCCTTCAGCAGGAAATGTCCCCTCCTTCACAATAAAGATTTTTTTTCATGTGGTTGCAGTAAGACAACTCCAATGAAAGTGGTTGTCATGAGATAATCACACCTCTGGGGGATTATAGGCATCTGGCTATGATTCATAAAATCCCAGAGGGTTGTCCCCTCCCCCCCCTCCTTAAAGATAACCACACATCCTGCTGTGTTTCATGACTTGGAAAATATAATCCATGTGATTACTATGTACAAATATTATTTACATTGAGGGTTTTTTTTGTTGTTTTCATTGTATTGTACATTTTAACTAACAAACAGATTTAACTCCAGTCTCTGACGGCATTCCACTGCCAAGAATGCACAAGCGGCTGATGATTATTTCACAATGTTTCCTGAGCACCCCAGACTGCTCTCCCCTTGCCAGCATGAATTAATGAGGTATGCTGACCTCTTTTTTAAAGGAATTTTGATATCTCCCTTTGATACGTATTTTGTTGTACAGTAACATTATTGAGACATATTATGGACGCTCTCTTTCATGATACTTCCTGTACCATATCTTAAAACCAAAATTGCTTGGCTTCTCCTAAATACACTCATAAATCCTGATAATAAACTCCAGAATATCTATGGCCAACTGTGCATAAACATAAAATCCTAAAACAGTCTAGATAAGATCGTATTTTCCTTCCATCCCTCCCCTCTTTATCTCTCTTCCTCCATTAATTGTGAAATTCTGAAAATGCAAAAGTGCTCCTTTCCTTCAGTTTTTTATGTATGGATGCTACGAATCTCTGTGACCAGAGATGAGAGCTACTTCAAGCCAGGAAAACTAGGAGGTTTGCTACAGAAAGAGTTGCTGAATGCATGAAAAGGTTCAGTTTAAACAGATTTTACTCTGACGTTGACTAGAGATCTCAACTTTTAGGTCTATGAAATGCAACATCACTGGCAAGATCTTAATCCACCAGAAACATTGGTTTTTGTTGTGCCTCTGCACCACCTCCAGCATGGCTTGTTTAGATTTAAAATCTTTGATGTTCTAAAAAATTGGGAAGCAGGGATGTGAAGGTGTAAACATCTAAACAGTTAACTAACGATCCTGCGCTTATCGATTAATCTTCATGGTTACCAGCAGGCCGGCTCCCCACGTACACCGGCTCCTGGGGAGCCACCTTTCCCGCCCGCATGTAAATGTATAACCGCTGGATTTTTCAGTGGCTATATGTTTCACTGAACACATGCATTTTAACATCCCTAATATAAAGAAATTAGCAGCAAGAATTACCACCAAAAAGAAAAGGAAATGCCAAGTTATACATCTAAATTGTAAGTATAACATGTGTGTGTGTGTGTGTGTGTGAGAGAGAGAGAGAGAGAGAAAACCAGAATGTGGCATTAACACAATGCACTTTACACACTGTAAGTACTATACTGCTTCTAAAATTCCCTAACAAGGTGAGTGAAACTATTCTAAGAGCATTTTATCTGGAGATGCCTTTGTACTGATCTATCCTGAAGAATAACCCCCAGAAAGTAAGGAGAGGTGGGGGGGGGAATGAAAACAACTTTCATATGTTTGTTCAGCCACACAGTGCAGCTCTGACTTCTGAGCATTTTTCCCCAATTATTTTTGTAAAGTATTGATCGCAATTTAATTTTGCAGTCCCAACATGAGAGGCGCTTCATGCTGAAATGTCTCACAGGAGATTGTAATCAGGGTCTAGCCTGAAGGTGAAGCACTAGTACATAGGTTTTACTCTATTCCTCCACTCTTCATCAGCTCTGGGATTGGAGCAGAGGGCATTCTCAGGCAGATTAATTTTTGACGATGGGATCGATGAAAGATGTTTTTTCCTCCTGACATTGAGTCATCTAATTTGCTGTTTATCTTTGGCTTATTGAGTTTTGAGCATTGTTAAATCATACCTTTCAGCTGTTTAATTTCATGTGTGAATTTTGCATTCCCCTCTTGTACTTTGGCATAACTCTTATATCTAAAACGAGCAGGGTGATGGGCCTTTTTCTGACACCAGGTTACTGCTTTTGAGTCTGTTAAGTACTCCAAGGTAATGTTATAGTACTTTCTAGCCTTTTTTCTTTGCTTGTGGCCATAGATCAGACTATCTCTAGGGAAATCATTACTTGCCATCATTATTATCCCTAGCACCTTCATCTATTCTCCCTTGTTTCCTGACTCCATTGCTTGATGAAGTGCCTAGATGTGAGGACACCTTTAACTGAGGTCTAATAATTAACCCCTTCATTGCTCAGGCTGGATCATTTTCCCCTCACTTTCCTTGATAACTTGTAATCTATGAGTGTAGCTTTTGAAGCAGTTGATGGCAACAGCATCCTGGACATAACTGTACTGTTATTTTTTTTACCGTAAAGTGCACATTTTGCCCGCTATATTGATAGTCATAAACAAAATGTTCTCAGCCTCAGGAAAATTGGCTTTATTTAACCTTCACTAAAGGATTATATATTACTGAATTACTTTTTTATAGATAATCTGACTGTTTTCCAATCTTGGGAAAACTCTATGTAGCCTACTAGAAGATTTACCCAGCATTGCTCAGGCCCTTAATTAATTTTTTTAAATAAAATGAAAATGTACATGCTTCATTTAAATCTTGCTCTAGGGTTGAGGGGTTCAGTATGCAGGCTGCCCTGGGGAGAGAAGACTATCCCAGCCCTCTCTCATCACAGCAGCATGGGGCCAGGTGAGAAGTGCCTCTCTATAGCAGCTGCAGCTCCAGCAGGCACAGCTGAGGGAGAGGTGCATGTCCCCTCTTTGGAGCAGGTCCAGATTTGTCTGCCCCTTGCGCTTACCAGCCAGAGTGAGGAATGCAGCAAACAGTGCACTTTCCCCTCACTCCCTCGCAAAGTGGAACCAGACAGCAATGTTCTCTTACAAATTGGGGGGAGGCTCTTCAGACCCCTCAACTCTCCCTAAAGGGCACTTGGGGGGTGGAAGACTTGGAGCTGGGGCAGTCCTAGGTTGGAGGGACACCCCCAGTCAGCCCCTTTCACATGCCTGGTGATTCTGTCCCTTTTCTATTTGGTTTTATAAGAAACAATCCCATTCTAGGCACATCCCATTTTCCTGGCACCACCAAACCCTTACCTGGCTTTAAGTTCTGATAAGAGGAAGCTGTATATCGAATGTGGTGGTTCTAGCTCTTACCATTTTGGAGGAGTTCTTGACCAAACAGACAAACACACAAATGGACAGACAGATAGACAAACTCTCATGTACATAATAGATGAAAATTCCACAGAGTTATAACATTGCAATCGACATACCTACTTGTCACATATATGCATGTGCGTATAAGTATGCCTGTACCATGGTGACCATGAAAGTGAGCACTGGTGTGATTTTTTTTGTTAAGCCTTTTAATGGAAAGATTGAAAAAAAAAAAAATCCTTCACTCTGATTTTGTGTGCTATATCTGTAATGGTGAAAAGGAAAATGTGTCTATTTCCAATAGTCATTATCCTGCATGCAGGGTCAGAATTTGTTCCATTCTGCATGGTATATGAGGACTCTGAGACCATGTCTACGCTAGGGGAAACTATTTCAAAATTAGCAAATTTGACTTAATAACTCCCAATTTAACAAAATCAAACTAGTGGGTCCACACTATGGGAAGCCTTGGATTTAATCCGAGGTATGCTCCATTAATGTGGATGCGCTACCTCGGAGTTAGAGCCCCAGGAAGCATTGGGGAGTAATTGAGTTCAAATTACTCTGGGGAGTAATTATTTCAAAATAGCAGTGCCAGAGCATCCACACTGCCATTATTCTGAAATAACTATTTTGGAATTAGCATTACTCCTGATGAAAAGCAGGAGTACAGATTTCAAATTAAGCATCCTGTTATTTCAAAATAACTGGCTTGGTAGTGTGGACGCTCCACTAATAAATTCAACTGCAGGGGGGTTATTTTGAAATAAAGTCCTAATGTAGACCCTTGCAGGGAAAGAGTGCAAGGAGACATCTTGCAGCCTTGTTCAGGGGGCCCAACATAGTCTGCCAATCTCAGGGGACAGAGTGACTCTCCCAGTCACAGCAGCACTGTAAAACCTATAGGAGGCAAGGGTGCAGTGATGGTACATTACCCAAGATTCCAGGGAGCAGTGCAACCTCCCAGGCAATAATGACTGTGCAAATCTACCAGGGTGAGAGTCCTACCCCAACATGTTACTGTGGATTGTGGATTGTGTCTTAATTATCTTACTTGGGGCCTAAAGTTGTTACTGTAATGCAAGTGATATTCAATAATATCTTTCAAATCTGTCAATTCTAACCCCCTGCTTTTGATTACTTACAACTTCCTGAAATGTCAATCTTTCAGGCCAACATTTTCCAGTCCTAGTCTGTGTGAAGGTGAATCTCACCTACCCTAGGTTGAACCAAATTATTTCAGCCAATTTTGAGTACAAAGAAAGGTTTAAAAAGAAATACATTTTCTTCATTATAATTATCTTTGTTATTTCTTGTCTTTGGAGTGCTTAAACATTCAATTGACAACATCCAAGATGCTTATAACATTTTACAGTTGATGAAAACTATTAATGAATATTTATTTTTTCCATTTTCCAACTATCTATAACTCTTAATGTTGTGTGGGTGTGTTTGTATAATGTACACCCAAATATATATGTGTGTGCGTGCTTATGTATGTTAGAAGAAATCATGTAGGCCAAGAACTTAGCAAGATTCAAAAAGGCATTGGACATTTCTATGGATAACAAGAATATATTCAGATTTATAGCAGTGAATGCTAACAAAAAGCCTTCAAGAGATGTAAAACGTCATGGTTCGTGGCATCAGACAATCTCTGACTAATAGAGAGGGGCATATTATCCCACATTTACATACTACAGTGTTCTTAAACCTTTTGCTGACACATCTGAAGCTGGCTACTGTCAGGAGAAGGACATTGGACAAAATGGACTCTGATCCAGTATGGCAATTCCATGTTCTGATGTACAATTCTGTACAGATCCCAGGAAATGAAATCAATGGGCCACCTGATTAAATGTAGCCATGCACTTAAATACCTTGCTGAATTGGGGCCTAAATGAAGTCATTGTTTAAATACAAGGCAAGTTGGAATGTTCATATCATTGGATTATATTCAGACACATCTTCTGGAAAGAGATGCCACAGTGATGAAAGCCAAACAAATGCTTATATATTAAGTAATTACATTGAAAAAAAATTGCATTGCATGGTACATGGCAGGAGCAGAGTAGCTGTTGCAGGAAAATCCTTCCTCTCCTGGAAGGTGCCACTACACAAATAATTAGCTGCTATGCCTATGTTGAAATATGCTTGCCTCCCATTTCTCTCCTTCTCTTCACATGCACACCTCCTCAGAAAAATTCTCCTCAAAGGACATGTCTGATCCGAAGAGCTGCTACCCCTTTTGATACATGAGCACTTGAACATAAGCAAAAGAAAGAGAGATTCAGGGACGAGCTAATGAGCCACACCTGCCATGAGTCTGTAAGAATTACCACCCTCCTGCAAGCTTCCATCACCTGCTGACTAGAACGGTCAATGGAAGAACCTTGCCCCCTGACACATTTCTGTACTGCCTTTGTTTCTTTACACAGTGTTGGAGTAATTTCAGTCTATGGCTACGTTTTACAAGCTGCAAAACAATTAGCTTAACAAAACCTAAGGCTACGTCTACACTGGTGGCTTCTTGCGCAAAAACTTGCCAGGTGTCTACACTGCACATGCGTTCTTGCACAAGTAAATTTACAGTCTAGCGTCGGAAAACAGGGCTTCTTCCAGAAGAGTTATTCCTCTCCCCACAAGGAATAAGCCCTCTTGTGCACAAGAGCTCTTGCGCAAGAGGGCAGTGTAGACAGGCAACATGAATTTCTTGCGCAAGAAACCCCTATGGCTAAAATGGCCATCAGAGCTTTCTTGCAGAGAGCATCCACACTGCCATAGACGCTCTTGCGCAAAAGCACATGCCAGTGTAGACGCGCTCTTGTGGAAGACTTTTTGTGCAAGAACTCTTCCGCAAAACAGTTCTTGCGCAAGAAGCTGCCAGTGTAGATGTAGCCCAAGTGTATCCACGTGCACACTGGAAAATACGGCAGAGTTTTGTTTCCAGGTTAAAATGTTCATATGCTTTGTTACAATATAATTCTAACAGTAATGTGCATGTAAAAATATAATCTGAAACCCAGTGGTGCTGGAACCATTTTTAGAGTGGGGGTGCTGAGTTACACCCCCTCCCTTATACCATTTCATGTCTCTCTGATGCTTACCAACTCTTCCATATGGTCCAGGAGAGTTGGCAACCCTGGACTTTTGTTGTCCTCAGAGTAGGGGGAAACTGCTGCAGCCTGGGCCAACAGCAGGACCTTGGCTGTCAGCAGAGCCTCAAGGGTTGGTGGCCTGCACCCTGGGGCTGGCAGGGCCAGCAGGATGCAGATCCTGTGGGGGTGGGGCTGGCAGGCAACAGGACCCTGAGGGCTGGTGGAGCCCAGAAGGCTGGCAAGTGGCAGCAAAGCCAATAAGTCCAGTGGGACCCTGGAAGCCCAGAAGAGCCTTGCAGGGCCTGCCTGGAGACAGGGACCCAGGGCTGTCAAAGCCGGCAGTGGGTTGGCAGCAGGGTCGGTGCCCAGGAATGGGGAAGCTGGGTGCAACACCCCATACCTGGAATTTCTGCACCTATGCTGAAGCCTTCTTTCAATTTCATTATTGGAATTTGAAGACCTATGTAATCATACAATTAATCTCTTTACCAGGGCAGTATTGTTTTTAGTTCTTTCTCCAATCTAATTTTAAATGACTTAATGGTATAAGACTTCCACCATTCATTATTCTAACTTCTTCCTACAACAAGCTCACATAGTCCTTGTCTCCACTTGCCAGAGGATCAACGCCCTGGCAATCGATCCTCCAGGGCTTGATTTAGCGGGTCTAGTAAAGGCCCGCTAAATCGAACACTGAGGCTGTGTCTACATTGGTGCGATCTTGCACAAAAGCGACTGCTTTTGCGCAAAAACTTGCTGCCTGTCTACACCGGCCACGAGTTCTTCCGCAAGAACACTGACATTCTAATGTATGAAATCAGTGCTTCTTGCGCAAGAACTCTGATGCTCCCACTCAGGAATAAGCCCTCTTGCGCAACTGTTCTTGAGCAAGAGGCCAGTGTAGACAGGTAACATGAATTTCTTGCGCAAGAAAGCCCTATGGTTAAAATGGCCATCAGAGCTTTCTTGCGCAAGAAGGCGTCTACACTGGCATGTATGCTCTTGCGCAAAAGCACATGCCAGTGTAGACGCTCTCTTCTGAAAGAGTTTTTGCACAAGAACTCTTCCGCAAAAGAGTTTTTGCTCAAGAACATGTCTGTGTAGACGTAGCCTGAGGGTACCTCCATCAGCATTGGTACTCTGTGCTATCATGAAGAGTAAGGGAAGTCAACAGGAGCTGTGGGGTTGCCCCAGAAAATCAGTCCAAGGTATGTTGACGCCAGCTATGCGGTTCACATAGCCGGAGTTGTGTACCTTGCATTGATTTTCTCCGCCAGTGTAGACCTGGCCATAGTCATGCTTGGCTAGAAACATCTGTGATCACAGTTTCACTTTGTGGTCTACAGCTTTCAAAGGATACGTCTACACTGCATGCTTATTTTGAAATAAACTATTACAGAATTGTTATTCTGAAATAGCTTATTTCAAAATAGCACGTCTACACTGCAGGGAAGCCTCAAAATTAGTCCAAGGCAGGCTTTCCTAATGTAGACTTGCTATCTTGATTTAAAGCCCCAGGAAGCACATAACTTAGAATGGCCCTGGTGAGGGGCTATTTCAAAATAGCAGCAATGGAGCATCTACACATGCCTTATTTCGAAATAGCTATTTCAGAATAGGTGTTATTCCTCATAGAATGAGGTTTACGGATTTTGGAATAAGCCATCCATTATTTTGAAATTATTTCAAAATAACAGAATGACTGTAGATGCTCACATTGTTATTTCAAAATAACGCTAGTTATCTTGAAATAATGGTGCAGTGTAGACGTACGCTCAGGGGCAGATTTCATTAGAGGCACAAATGGGGGGTAGGTACTGAAATCTCATTGACTTTCAACTCATTGTCTAACTCTCTTAGGCACATTAGAAAACCCTGCCATAAAGACCTTCATCTCAGGAATGGATCTGTGCAAGCAGACTTTATTTCTGCATGAAGTGCCATTGAAATCCGTAGGACTTCAGTAGGACCTCACTCTGAGTACAAGGGTGAACCCACATGAATGTGATAGCTTGATCAGACTCTGGATCAGGATGTGTCTCCAAAGGTGTAAGTTTGAGGGCTGCACATCATGTTGGGGAAAGTGGCTGCTATTTGCTATCCCTGAAACTCCTTGCAATTCTCTCCGAGTTAAATAAAAACTTGAGCCTCATTAAAGAAATGCAAGTGGGCGCTTTATCGTTCTTCAATACCAACATAATGGATCCCTGTGTGAGGAAGTCAGGAACGGATTGTGTAATTGGTCCTTCTGGCCAAAGAAACAACAACAATATCACGATCTTCTTGGCCTTCAAAAACTCCCCTGTTATATTACAACATGTAAAAGTGATCTGTACTGCAGAGTCATTTCTACAAATATGTGCAGATGTACTCCAAAAAAAAAAAAAAATCTCCTGACTGACTCCAAAGGGGTAGTTATCCTTCATCCTCTTAAGTTGAAAAAATGCTAGGTCTTTTAGATGGTGTGGAAGCAAACTGGGGGAAAATCGGAAGTGGGATTCTCAGAATTAGACCTATAGTATCCTTCAAGGCCAGTTTTAAAGATCTGTTCGGAATTTTTGCATTACTTATGTTTTAGACACAATGAAACTAATGTCAAGATTGAGCTAAAGATTTGCAATGAAGATGAGACATTCTGATGGAGCAGTTTAGTTTTTCAAATGATAGCAATGAAGCCAAAATATGTGGCGTGAGCCTGTGCAAATTCTGAACAGTAGTGCCCCTCCAGACTATAAGAAAGGTAGCAGACTGGAATGTAGATTACCTGGGTTCTGTTTGCAACCACTGCCCTGTCTTTCACTTCTCTATGCTTCTGTTTCCTCTTCCATTGTGTGTGTGTCTGTGTGTGTGTGTGTGAGAGAGAGAAATGTCAGTTTGGATTTTGCAAGCTCCTTAGGCCAGGAACTAGCTCTTCATATGTGTTAGCACAATGTTTGGGACAAAAAACCCTCAGTCTCAATTGGGGCCTATAGTTGTTATTTAAATCCAAATAATTATACAGCAAAAATGTTAAATCCTGCAAAGAGAACAACCTTTGGGTAGCCTAGCTCTGGTTGGAGGTTAGGTGAACCATACATGAAGGGCCTGTTATTCTGTAAAAACAAACACTGGACTATGAAGTCCATTCTTTAAATGTGAGAATCCCGGCCATTAATTCTGTGATTTGAAAAGGTGCCAGTACAAAAGCAGAGAACCATTTGGATGCGTTCTGAGAGTTTATTGCCTTAGGGTCATTTGAAGCAAGCAGATCCATAGGGCACAGCAGTGGAAAGAGCAAGCAATCAGAGGAGCAAGTATGCCGCGGGCTTGTCTAACTTCCATTTTAAAAAAAAGTTGACAGAGCTAATCATTTCTGTCCCCTTACATTTAAAGCAGCCACTGGCATTGCCTAAGTTTTTAACTGCACAGTTGCAGAGTTGTGGGCCTCTGGTTTCCGTAGGAACAGACATCAAAGAGATTAATAATGTCTTGAAGAAGCAGAGGTGCAGATACGGTACTTTCAGGTATAAAAGCTCTGAATGGAAGTCGACAGTGCAGGAACTTGGAGAAGGCACTGAACAATTCTCTACTTCCCAGTGCACAAAGAGGATATCTATCTACTGGCATTTTTTTCTTCTTGCAAATTAAATCTCCATGCTGTTTCATTAGTAGAAACCTCTGTTGGGCACCAGAGGAGAAACCACTCTCCCATCTCGGACCTCATCTGAGGCCTGGTCTACAGTAGGAGTTTAGTTTAGCTCAAGCTCATCTCATCTGAAGAAGTGGGTTTTGCCCACAGAAGCTATACTATATATATATATATATATATATATATATTTAGTCTCTAAGGTGCCACAGAACTACTCGCTGTTTTTAAAGTTACAGACTAACGTGGCTACCCCACTAGGAGTTTAGGTTGAATTTAGTCACATAAGGTCAATTTTCTAAACAATGAGTATACACTACCAAGCTTGTTCTGTTGACTTTAAGGGTCGCTAAAGTAGATTTTGGTACTCTTGCTTTTCATGAAGAATAACGCTAAATTTGACGTTGCATGGTCAATTATACAGTAGACACAGTGATGTGAAAGTCATTGTTCTTGGCCTCTGGGAGGCATCCCACAGTGCCCCACTGTGATCACTCTGGACAGAACTTGTGACTATTGCTCTCCAGGTGAACTGGAAAGCCCCAGGAAAGCATTGCAAGTATAAGTCTCAGGTTTCTGGCCATATTCAGTCACATTTCATTTCCTGTGTGGACAGTGCACAGGAAGCAAGCACACCTCAGAGCAAGCAGCACACCTGGCCATAAGTTCCATGAGTTCCAGTCCCATGAGCTCCACTTCCCACAGGCAGCATGGAGTGTGAAGAAGATCTTGGACCTTATCGAGATGTGGGGAGAGAAATCCAGCAAATGAAACACAGATATCTATGTGAAGGTTGCAGAGTTCATGGTGAAGAAAGGATATACCAGGGATGCCCAGCAGGGTCATGAGGCAGTCCTACCCCAAGATAAAGGAGGCAAATCGATGATCTGGTGCAGTGCTGCAAACATACTGCTTCTATGACCAGAAGCATGAGCTCCTGGGTTGTGGGGACCCAGATTTCTACTGTGGAATCCTCCTAAGACACTCATCAGGGCAGCAGTATGGAGGGCAGTGTGGTGTAGGAGGAGGAGGCGGAGAATGGCCAGGCGGCAAGAGCCAAGAACTTTTTATAACCTTAGAGAAAATCTCCTCCTCCCAAGATGTTTCAGACAGGCACTGATCCTGGGGAGGACACTTCTGGTGAATTCATATTTTTTTTTCTTGACACAAGTGGGTTAAGGCAATGGGGTGTGATGTGTGGTGCACTCTCTGCCTACACTGAGAAGGGGGCCTGAAACAGCTTGTTAAAGTGTCTGGAGACGGAGCAGGAATCCTCCCTGCACATCTCCATAAAGCTCTCACAGAGGTACTCTTTCATCCTGCTCACAAGGGTTCTGGGGAGGCCTGCCTTAGTCCATCCTCCACAGTAGGCCACCTTCCCCCACCAAGCCAGCGGTGAGTGGTCTGGCATCATTGCATCACAAAGCATTGCAGCATAAGGACCAGATTTCTGCCCACATTCAGTCAGCAGCCGCTCCTTATCACTCTGTGTGATTTGGAGAAGACTGATATCATGCATGGCAACCTAGATGAAGGAGGGGAAGCTAATAGCTGCTGCCTCTGCTACTAACATGGCTTCAGCTTCTAGCACTCCCTCCCACTCTCCTTCCTTCCTATCCACAGGCTCCTGTGGGATGGGAAAGTAGTACTCTCCTGAGAAGTGGGGTGTGGCCCACACAGAGGAGGGAAGCCATGTGACCCACTGCTCAGCCCCACCGGTATGACTGGACCCTGTCCCCCATCCTGCCCATGGGAAGCCACGTGTGCCAGAGACAGAGGTAAGCTACCCTGCCCCACTGGCATGACTGGACTCCATCTCCCCTCTCCTGAAGTCTCCTTCGGGATGGGAAAGTAGCACTCTCCCGGAAAGCCATATGTGCCAGTCACAGAGAGAAGCTGCCCTGTCCTGCCAGCATGACTGGACCATGTCCCCCTCCTTCCAGCAGCAGAATCATGTCCTGGAAGGCACCTTACCATGCCTGCCTCCATGTGAGTCCAGAGGTTCCTTTGAGAACTTGGCTGTGTACCCGCTGTATAATGGCCACTTTAAAGCAAAACTTTGGCCTTGCACAGAACACATCTTCATTGTCTTTAGATAGACCTTTGCTGTATGTTAACAGATTTAGGTTTTAGGCTCCACAATGTATCTCCGGTAACGTGTGCCCTTGTAACTTTTTGTTGCAGTGGGAACAGCAGGGAATTTGTTGTGTACTCCCCTGGCTCCACCAGCTGTCAGGCTTGCAAAATCTGCAGGCAAAAATGGACAAAGGAAGACATATTTAAGGAGCAAAGGTAGTGGAGGAATATGCTACTGGAAGAGATGTGAATGGAGAGGCAGGAAAGGACAGCAGAGTGGCAGGAGAGGAGAGCATTGTGGCAACTGCCAGTGAAGCACTATGATAATGTCTTGTCATCCCTGATGTCTATGATGGATTGCATGGCAGTTTGCCTGGACAGACTTCCCTCCATCCCACCTCTTGCAGAACAACTTTTCCTCCTCACCCAATTCCATAGCCTCCACCCACAAGGGCCCTAGGACACAGGGGTGGGGAGAAACTCAAGGGCAGCTCACACTCAGCTTTCAGGGTGTCACAAAGCAAAGGCTCTCCTGCTCAGATTTCTGTTTCCGCCCTCCCCATAGGTCCCACCATGGACTCCTTTTCTGTCCCTACTGTGTTCCCTAAATAAACACGCATGATTTCTGAACAAGTCTCTTTTTTGCTTGTATTGCAGGGATGGGGTGGAGGATTACAGAAAAACACACTGAAAAGGGTTGCCAGGTGTCCAGGATTGAACCGGACAGTCTGGTATTTGCGCCTTCTGTTCAGTAAAAAAATTCAGAAAATACTGGTCAGTCCCTTTTTTTTTTGGTCAATAACTTTTGCTAGGCTGTTTTATTTTTCTCAACAAGTTTAGCTGGTTTTTTTTGTTTTGCTCAACAGAATTTTTCCCTTTTTTTGGGGGGGCAGGGTTTGGTATTTTTTGTTAAACCATCTGGCAACCCTAACAATGAATGCAGAGGCTCCTCATTGAGAGCAATGTGCATGAGTCTCAAAACTGGCCAATATAAAAAGAGATATGTTTTTACCATAGGGCATAGAGGACTGAACAAAACACAGATGCCTTTCACAGGAGCCAGCAGGAACAAGAAGAACATTGATTTCGGTATGGACGAACACATGAGAGATCATCCAGTAGCTGGGATTTTAGACAAGAAGCTTTTAGGGCATAGTCAGTTAATGTCTGAACTGAACTTGGAACAGGTGGTGGAGCTGGCATGGCAAATTCAATGCATAACTGAAAATGCAATGAAACAGTGAAAGCGTGATACAAGGAGTAGAAAAAAAAATTTCATGAGGGGAAGGGGTAGAAGCACAATTAAAAGTGCTTTTTAAGAGAAATTCCCTGAGCAGAAATGAGGCAACATGGCAAGAGAGAACATTGGGCAAGCCTCTGGACTTCCTGGAAATGGAAGAAAAAAGGATACTGGGGTTATGACTATTAAATAAAGGAATAAGGGAGATATGCCTGTTTCCTGGGATCTATGGCCAAAGGACACATTCAAACCCAAGCTTGGACTGATAGTCTCAAGAATTGGAAAAAAGTGTTTAATTTAAAACTGATTCAGGGGCAGAGGTGATTGTTTAATTTGGAGAGAGGAGGCCTGGCCTGTAAGTAGAGTGCAGTAGCATGCGGGGAAAGAGGAGTTACCTGGAATACAAAGGCAGTATGAGATGTGTGACACATTGTCATAATGAGGCCTCTGCTATAACCTGCTGGAATGAACAAGTAGAATTCAAGTGGGCCAAAGAGCGAAGCAAGTTGGGATGGGGATTGGCAAAAGCAGGCTGCTTAAGAAAGCCAGTACGGACTGTGTTGAGAAAGGGGACCTTGCCCAGAGACTCGCAGTCCCTCTCATTCCCAAAGAATCGGAGGAAATGGCGAGGACCGAGAGTGGTGATGTGGATGATAGAACATGTTGGTGTACCAAGAAGGTGGAGCGCCCCATGTGGGGCTAGTAACGTGGGGGAAAACAGGCATGTCCATATGTGCATAAACTGACAGAGACTCAGTGAAACAGTAAGGAGGGAAATTTACGTTGGAATATTATCTATATCAGAATTAATGAATTAATCTATCACTCAAATCTGGCCACTTAAATCACCAAATCCCTTGAATCTGACCCCAAAACACACCCATTATTAGGATCTCCCTTGACACAAAACATTGAGTTGTTTCTAACCCCCTGCTCAGACCCCCGAAAGGATTGCATTCCCTTAGCACCCTCCCAGATTCGCACATAAATTTGATTCTGCCTCCCACCGGACCCAAATACCTCCACCCAGTGGATTTTGCCCCCAGACTCACTCCAAACAGACCCTTCTGCAACTTCTTGCTGATTCTGCTGTGCTCAGGTGCTCAGAACCCTGCAGCGCTATCCCTGAAGTGCCCCATTTGCTTCATTTCCCATCATAGGCATGTGCACGGGGTGTGCCGGGTGTGCCCAGGCACACCCTAATGTCTCGGGCCGGCTACCTGCTGCTGGAGGCGTAGAGGGATTTGTGATGGGGTGCCGCAGCCCCTCACTTTAAATTCCCCGCAGCCATCTACGGGGCACTGTGGGGCAGAGAGAGCACATGCGCGGCATGCTCAAACACCACGCAACAGGTGAGAGGGGAGACACCCGGGCGTGGCGTGACGTCATGGTCCGGGACTTTAAACCTGTGTGGCCCAACTCCAGAAGCAGCTGGGGCCTGACTATAGACGCCGGCTGGCGGCCCGAGCCATTTTTGCACCCCGGGCCCCGCCCGTCCCGGCAGCACCACGCGGCGCCCCGGGGGCGCCCCGGGTTAGGGCCTGGCCGGCCTGTAGCTTGGGCCGGCTCTGACTCCAGCCCTGCGAATTGGAAGGCAGAAGCTGAAGGTAAGGGAGGGGAGAGGAAGGGGGAAAAATAAGAGGAAAGGGTGGGAGAGGAAGGAGCTTGTGCTGAGGGGAGGGGGGGGGCAGGTCAGGAGAAGAAAGGGGAAGGCACCAAGGGACAGGGTAGAGGAGACACAAATGCCAGGGGGCCAAGTGGAGACAATGAGGAAAAGGGCAGGAGGGGAGGTGTCAGTGGGAGGGGGGACAGGGTGATGCTGGGAGAGGAGAGGGTAAGGGCATTAGGGCTTAGAGGGGGGGAGGTGCTGGGAGAAGGCTTGAAAGAAGGGGTGGGCATGAGGAAGGCAGGGATGGCGCAAGGCATGTGTGAGGGCACAGGTGCATGAGGGAATGGGGGCAGAGGATGGTGAGGGGTGGGCATCAGGGAAAAAGAGGGCAAAGGGGGCAGGGGCAGGGGCAGGGGCAGTGAGGGACGGGGGAGGCACCAGGAGGGTGCAGGGGTAAGGGAAAGTGCAGGTGCCAGGGGATTCTGGGGGTGATGCAGAAGGGCAGACACCTGCAGGGGAGGGACCAGCACCAGAGAAGAGAGGCAGGGCAGGTTTGTAGAGGGAGGTGTTACAAGAGGGGATGAGGAGGGGTAACTCACATGATCAGAGTGGGGCTACTGGAGGAGTGGGCACGGGGGGAGAGAAGGGCTGGTGGAGGGGGGGCAGGTCTCAGGAAGGCTGAGAGCAGTGAGAAGGGCAGGAGTCAGGACAGCAGAGGAGGGTGAGGGGTTGGGGGGCAGCAGGCACCAGGGGAGCTGATGGAGCAAGGGGAGGAGACATGGCAGCAGAGGGAAAAGGTAGAGGTTTATGAGATATTTATTAATAACTTGGGTGCCACGGTGGCACATCCAAACAAGCCACATGAACTCAGTACTGGTGCACAACACAAAATTCATTCTGCTCATGGGAGGAAACTCTTAGGGTATGTCTACACTACAGTGCTATTTTGAATTAACTTAATTCAAAATAGTTAATTCAAATTAAGCTAATTCGAAATAACGCATCTATATACAAAAACTATTTCGAAATAGCATTTTGCTATTTCGAAATAGCACATCCACACTGAGTGGGCCCTGAACCGAAGTTAAGCCTGGCCAGAACCAGTGCCGGCAGGGCATCATGTTAGGACTTAGTGTGTGGGGCTGCTGCCTGAGGCTAACTGAGCTCTGTGCTTAAAGGGACCCTACCCCCACCCCGGACAGACAGTTCTCAGGGTTCCCCGCTTGCTTGTCTACCTCGATGAGGGACAGAAAAGCAGTCCTGTCTTGGAGTGCCCTGAGTTCCCACACTCAGGACACCACAGCACTCGGCCACATGGAGCCAGAGCTGCCCCTGGGCACACCGGTGCATCTCGTGGGGTCGTTGCCATCAGCCCGGCTGCACTTGCTGCAGGCTGCCATCCGGTTGGGGGGGGTCCATCGGGGGGCTGTCAGGATCCAGGAGGCCCTGAGGGATAGCGTCCACCCCGAGGAGCCCTCAGAGCCTCCCCGGTCCTCCCCACTGGGGGCTCGTGCCCCATTCCTCCCTCACGTCCTTCCACTTACCCTCCTAGCCCCCTTCCTGATGTCAAATAAAGACACGTATGTTCAAAAATAGAAACTGGGTTTATTGAACAAAACTGGGGATGAACCTCTGGGAGACTGGGAAAAGGAGGTGGAGAGGAAGAGAGAGGGTGGGAGAGGAGGGGAAACCTGTGAGGAGGGAGCTGGAAGGGGGAAGCAAGGGGAAGAAGGGGGAGGGGAAACTCAGGGCTCAGGGTTCGGGGTCTTGCCGGACCAACTTGACTTTCATGCTAACCTGCTCCTGGGTTCACATGTGGCCTTTGGTGGCCAGGCTGGCAGCTATCCTGCCATAGATGGCTGTGTTCCTCAATCTAGTGCGGAGATCATGGACATTGGGGGCATCCTCCCCAAACCTGAATAAGGTCCATGATCTCCACCCTGGACCAGGAAGGCGCCTGCCTTCTCCGGCCCCTGTCAGGCTCCTGGGAGCTGGCAGACTGCTCCTGGGGAGCGGTGGAGGACTGGCTGCCAGTGGCTTGCTGGCTCATGTTTTGGGGCCACTGGGTCAGGGGCCCTGGTGGCCACTGCTGGCTCTGGGCTGGCAGGCTTGGAGCTGGCATAGGCACTGTGGCCACAGTCTACCCCTTTAATGGCTCTGGGGCTGGGAGAGAGGAGAGTAAGTTTTCCTGCTTGTGCCCAGAGTGGCTACCAGGGCTCCCTGGGAAGGCTGGAGGCCCCCTATTTCGAATTAAGTGTCTACACAGCACTTAATTCAAAATAGCTATTTCAAATTTGGCATTACTCCTCGTAGAATGAGGTTTACCAAATTCAAATTAAGCACTCCGCTATTTCGAATTTATTTCGAAATAGCGGTTTGCCTATGTAGATGCTATTAAAGTTAATTCGAAATAACTGCTGTTATTTCGAATTAACTTTGTAGTGTAGACATACCCTTAGAGGGAACATTTCCCCCAGCCTCTCCACCCCCGAGTTAATGTCACACACATTGGGGTAATGCAATTGCAGGATAGTTGCATGAGGGGGTTGGGGGGGGGCAAACTAATCCCTATTGGTAGGAGGATGGTGGGATTAGTCCTTGGAGGGGGGGTCACATGACATCTTTTACTTCTGGTCATGTGTCCATCTTGCCCAGAGCGTGTTACCTCCAGAGGTGTGGCCAATGGGGGTCAGGGGCGTGGTTAACAGGAGTCAGGGGTGTGGCTAATGGGGGTCAAAGTACATTTTAAAAATATTCTTTGGGTGCACACCCTAATGAAATGTGCTGTGCAAGCCTATGTTTCCCATAAATGAGCAGCATCTGACAGATGCGCTGCTGTGGAGAGTGTGCCAGCAGGAAAGACTCTTCATCTCCCTCTCCCAGGCATGAGGAACTGAGGAGCTGCACCAGCAGTGGAGCTCCTCACATTCCTCTCTCAGGCCTCAGGAGATGGTGCTTCTGAGGCTATGTCTAGACTGCAGGCTTCTTTCGGAAGAAGCTTTTTTTTAGAAGAGATCTTCCGAAAACTTCTTCCGAAAGAGTGTGTCCGCACTGCAAAAGTGCATTGAAAAAGTGATCTGCTTTTTTGAAAGAGAGTGTCCAAACTGAATGGATGCTCTCTCGCATGTAAGCTGTGATTGCTCTGGATGGAGTGGCCACCAGGGCATCTATGCTTTTTTGTCTTTCCTCTTCTTCCGAAAGAACTCCCTCTTCCCTGTCCACACACGCCTTTTTGCGAAAGAGCTCTTTCGCAAAAAAGCTTCTTCCTCGTAGACTGAGGATTACCAATGCCAGAAAAATCCCTCTGTTCTTTCAATTTTCTTGTGGAAGAATGCAATTGCAGTGCGGATGTTCCTCAAGTTTGGTCGGAAAAACTGCCGTTTTTCCAACAAAACTCTGTAGTGTAGACATACCCTGAGTGGGGCTGAGTGGTCCAGACCTGGAAGATGCCAGTCCTATGCTGGCAGCGAGAAGTGGGGGCACTAACTGTGCATTGGCACAGGGAAGCAGTAGGGATTTCCCCCCAGACCAGAGGGTTTCCCAGAGTACCGGCAGTATGATCTGAGTTCCCACTGTCCTGGGAAACCCATAGAGGTGGCATATCTAAGGGTATGTCTATGCTCGATGGGTATTTTGAAATAAGTCTTTTTGGAATAATGACTCCCCAAATAACTATTTTGAAATAGCACGACCACACTAAAGGGAAGCCTCGAAATTAGTCTAAGGCAGGCTCCCTAATGTGGATGTGCAACCTCCATTTGGAGCCCCAGGAAGCACTGGGGAGTAATTATTTTAAATTGCCCTGGGGAAGAGCTATTTTGAAATAGCAGCAGTGGAGCATCCACACTACTGCTAGTTCAAAATAACAATTTTGAAATAAGCATTATTCCTCATGGAATGAGGGTTTATTATTTCAAAGTAAGAAGCCCATTATTTCAAAATAATTACAAAATAATGGGCTTGCTGTGCGGATGCTCGCCTTGTTATTTTGAAATAACACTGTAGTGTAGATGTGCCCTAAGTGAGGTGGCTAAGCTGAATTTGCTCATAAGGCCCTTGCTCTCTTTTTCTCCTTCAGGTACCTTCTTAAGCCCCTCCTCTGCTGCATGTTTTCAGCCAATTAATAATGATTTGAGAGGCAGATGGGAAGAATTGGCACCTACTTTATATAGCTTGTAATTGTCAGAAAACATAATTGGAAGTGTTTTAACGTGGCTAAATGTAAATGTATACTGTGGCAGACTGACAATTTCCTGTCATAGCCTGAACAAACCTTATGGAATTAAGATAAATGTTATTGAATCAGGGTTAACGCCTTTGGGTACATTGTATTAAAATGCATTTGCGTATGTGTCAGTGGGGCATTATTTATGCCTTCTCCCTTTGGGAGTGCGGGTGATTGGGATTATCAACATGTAGACACCTCCTCCCCCTCCAAAAAACAAAAGGTGTGCATGTAGTAGTTCAAATTGGATCCTCCAGGGACCAACAGACAAAGATGGGTTTTTGGAATAAAAACAGGATGGTTTTGACCTAGCTCAGATCCTTCTTCCTGGTCCAGCAAACAGCCCCCACGCTAGTCCATGAAGGATCCCCAGTCCTTAGGGTAGGGTTGGAAAGGACCTACTGAAGCCTTGTAAGAGTGGGTGCTTGTTCTGAGTTGAAGATGTGAGGAACTTGTGACCACAAAGGACTCCCTGTAGAGTGTGGGAGAGCTTAAGGGACTGCTCCTGCCAGAACCCATGTTAGGGTTAATTTTGATACACCTTTTACCACATGTGCAGGTTCTTTTATTCTTTTTAGCATGTTCTTTCCACATTGATTTTTGTCTTAGGACTAAAATAAGCGTGCCTAGAACGTGCTGTGTGGTACCTCATTACTGTAGCATTTACATCTGTTAACAGTCTCTAAAGAGAAAGCAAGGAGGTGTCTTTGGTCAAGCTGCTTGTGTTAGAAATAACTCAACTGTGCAGAAATACCACAGTCAGAAGGGAGAGTACTACACCTAGATTGGGTGCCCTTGCTGGTTCACTGAGGTGAAATACAGGTGCAGTTTCCCTGAGCCAAGACATATATCTGGGAAAAAAGGATGTAGGCCATATTTACAGGATGGGGACCCTACTGGAGGAAGCAGAGCGCCTCATTTGGGGATATGGTGAATAATCAGCGGAATATAAGCTCCCAGATGGATGCTATGACCAAAGGAGCTATGGGATTCTGGGATGCATAAACATCTTGGCTGTGTCTACACTGGCATGATTTTCCAGAAATGCTTAAAACGGAACAGTTTTCCGTTATAAGTATTTCCAGAAAAAGAGCGTCTACATTGGCAGGATGCTTTTCCGGAAAAGCCCTTTTCCGGAAAAGCATCCGTAACCAATGTGAGCGCTTTCGGAAAAAGCCCGATCGTCATTTTCGCGATCGGGGCTTTTGCGGAAAAGACTGCTGGGCTGTCTACACTGGCCCTTTTCCGAACAGTTTTCCGGAAAAAGGACTTTGCGGGGAGCAGCATAGTTTTTCCGGAAAAGCAGCTGATTTCTTACAGTAGATCGTCAGTGCTTTTCCGGAAATTCAAGGGGCCAGTGTAGACAGCTCACAGCTTATTCCGGAAAAGCGGCTGCTTTTCCGGAATAAGTGGCCCAGTGTAGACACAGCCCTTGAGTAGGAGGAGAAGGTATTTGAGCTCTGTTTTTGGCACTGGTGTGATCAGTCCATTGCTGGATTACTGGGCCCAGTTCTGGCTCTCACAATTCAAAAAGGATGTTGCTAAGTTGGCTACAGTTCAGAGAAAAGCCATGAGAGTAATTAAAGGCTTGGAAAACTTGCCTTACAGTGATAGATTCAGAGAGCTCAATCAACCTAGCTTAACAAAAAGAACTTTAAGGAGTGACTTGATTATAGTATCTACATGGGGGACAGATATTTACTAGTGAGGTCTTCGGTCTATCAAAGAAAGGTGTAACATGAGCCAATAGCTAGAAGTTGCTACTAGACAAATTCAGACTGGAAAAAAGGCGTGCATTTTGAATGGTGAACGTAATTAACCATTGGAACAATTTGCATAGGGTCATAGTGGAGTCTACATCACTGTCAATTTTTAAATCAAGATTGGATGTTTTGCAAAAAGATCTGCTCTAGGAATTATTTGGGGGAAGTTCTATGGCATGTATTGCATGGGAGGTCAGATTGGTCCCGTTTGGCCTGGGGAAATCTATGAATCTATTAAATAAACATACTTGATTGTATTCCCTCCACTCTCTTTTTGGTGTATGTCATTTGTCTTCAGGGGAAGGGTCATGCATATCTTAGGTATTTATATGGCCCTTGCTATCATCATAGCTGAGTGCCTCACAAGCTTTAATGTACTTAGCCTTACTATATCCTCCAAAAGTGGGGAAGTGGCAGTAACCCAGTTTTACAGCTGGGGAACTGAGGCATGGAGAGAGACTAAGGGTGCATCTACACTGCAGGGCTTAACTCGAATTAAGTTATGTAAATTGAGCTACCTCAATTACGTAGCTTATTTTGAAAGAGGGAGCATCTACACAGCACTTATTTTGAAACAGAGCACTCTTCCTCCCACTTACCTTACTCCTCGTACAATGAGGGTTACAGGAGTCGGAGTAAGAAGTCCTCCAGCTTGACAGTATTTTGACACTATTTCGAAATAACTGCCTGCTGTTTAGATGCGGACTAAGTTATTTCAGAATAGCGTTAGTTATTTCAAAATAGTGTTGCAGTGTAGATGTACCCTCAGTGAGGAAGACCTGATAGTGTTTCAGCACATAAACCCCAGATTTAGGCACCTAATTCTCAGTTTTGACTCTATTGTGATCCAAATATTTCCCACTGAATCCTCTAGGTGCTTAAATTCACTCTGCACCAAAGTTTTCAGTGTAACAGTTCCCCTTGATGCTTCTGCTTCTGCTAGTGTAAGGTAAATCTTGACTAAAACTAGACACAGCTAGTGGATTCTGGCAACTTCTGCTCCATCCTGATGCCTCCCACCTGACATCTTTTATAATGCTATTCAGAAGATGCTGTTTTTGTACCTCCCCTTCCACCTGACAAGTATGTCAGACAGCTGCCAAAGGAAAACAAGCAAGATTCTGCAAGGCCTGAAAAGAGTGGGATATTCATACAGGTGACATTTTAGTTTAAGGGATGTTGAAGGACAAATATGACGTACGGTTAAAACAAGTTCTGAAGGTAATTGAAGATGCTGGACTAAAATTAAATGGAGAAAAAATGCAGGCTAAAGCCCTTAGGATATGTAACTGAGAAGGAGGGTGGGTCAGGGCACTTTTTAAAAAAAAGCCAAAAGCTCTACTTGTAATGCCATCACCTAAAAATGTATCAGAACTGCTTCATTTTCATGGCACAATAAAACTTCAGAATGAACCTCTCCTCAAAAAAGCCAAGCTCTTTATAAACTGCTTGAAATCAATGGCAGTTAGAAACCTAAATGACTTTGATCAGCTGGGCCTACATGACTCATCCAGCAGGGCACTGAACTAGACTGCCTTTATCTCAGACTAATGTCCTAACCTTTGGGCCATACAACCTTGGCTAACCAGTCCCTGCCTACTTGAGGACGGATGGCAAGGGAGTGACCTACAGAAGGCGACCTCCCCCATGCTGTAGCTTGCAATGTGTGTGGGCTGCACAGAAGAGGGAGCCCTTGATGGATCTGAGTGGGTGCTCAGAGCAAGACACAATCTTGGCCTCTTAGGGCAAGTACTGAACAACAATTTGTGTGGAGAACTAGAGGGTGGTCAAATTGCCTTAGTCAACAGAACCAACCTCCAGAACACCCTGGCTGTGTTTTGGTCAAATTGCTATTTGATATATTTGCATGCCCATAGAAATTTGATAGGCTCAGTCTAGTTTCCTTAGTCTCCAAATGTGTACATAGCTGACATGGCCTAGCCAGTTCCTTGAGACAAAATGTGTGTAGTTGGGACGTGTGTGAAGGGGGCAATCTTCTTCTGAGTCTCTCTCTCCTCTTCTATCATTAATTTATTAATGATATGTTCATTTGAGGCACTTAGCTCCCAGGCAGATGAAAATACCTAAGTCAGTATTCTTGTCCTCATTTAATCAGTGGGAGAGCTGAGACAAAGAGCAGCACCATGACATTCTGCCATACAGGACGTCAGTGGCAGAGCTGCAAATGGAACCCATCAGCTTTGACTCCCAGCCCTGGTGCATTATCTTCCCCTATTTGTACTTACATGGTTTGTTCTCTTCCCTGTCTGTCTTCCATCTCTGCATTCCCTCTTGTGCCTCTCTTCAGCTATGCCCTGCCCTTTCCTCCTCTTCCACCAGGGTGATGAAATTTGGTATTGCTTAAGGCCAGAAAGCAACAGAGCTGACCACCTACTTTGCCTCCTTCCAACCCTACAGCAAGGAGATGGGGAGAGGAAAACCCCAAAGTATCTTTAGGGGCTGGAAGGAGAGAGCTGAAAGGGGGAATCTTCCTCATTGTGTGCAGTCTTGCTTTCAAGTGACATTTCAGCTGACTGACTGAGGGAGTGACAGCAGGGCCAAATATGTGACTGCTATTCTCAATGAGTGACTTTTGCCAGTTACATGCCTGTTGTCAATAATCCACCTGATACCTTCCCTTTCAAACTACAGCCACCTTCAACTTCCGAAGTATTAAATGGCAAAGTCCAAGAGACATTTCCTACACTGTGTACTAGATAGTGACAATTCTTTGGGTATTTAAAATACTATTAAACCTGTTGTTGTGTTATACCTTCATATATCTCCTATGTCAGCTGATCTGAACAAACCATTTTTGGACACCTGGACACTGACCAACAGTATGGATGGCCCACAAAATGTGTGTATAAATATTAATTTTAAGTACAGAAAAGTTCTTGCTCATATAATATGCCATCTCCTTTTCAGACTAAAAAAGGCTTTACATACTCAGCTATTTCTTCTATCCTGGAGACTGTTATACAGATACTGCCAATGACTTGTCTTACTGTAGTTAATAAAGATATTCATGATTTAGATGAAGAGCAAGGCCTGAACAATGGGCATAAGTTATAAATAAGAAATAAAGAAGTTTAGCAAAACCTACAACATAGCCTTGTGGATAAATATAATATGAGAAATATATTTTTTAAAAAGCAGAAAAAAGTTAATAAAATCTGTTCTGGCTTTCTGGAGGCACGTGAATTAATTATGTGAGTAAAGAATGTATTTTTTCTTTAATATAACTATATTGATGCTATTTTTCATACTTTTTTATATGAGCATGTATATATAAATGCAGAATACCACTGTGGGACAGAAAGGGAAGAAAAATGATCTAATTTACACTGCTGTAGGCCTGCTTGTACGAAGAATATGTTCCCGTGCCAGCATTTGACAATATTTTTGTCAAAAGCATCACTGGGTCTTGACTAGTCCCAGCTGGCTACAAAGGCAGATCCATAGATTGTGTTAATATAGGTGCTCACTGCTTTGCTCAAAAGCAGATTGTTTTATACATTTTTATTTAAAAAGACAACAAAGGTGTGTGCGCAGGGGTAGGATTTTCCTCATTAAATGCTTCTGATCTTGATATTCATAGGCTGGAGGAGAGAGCAAATGAGTTACTTACCTGATTTTTTTTAAAACGTGTATTCAAACACAGCCCTAAAATGCTTAGCTTTCTACTGTGAATCTAGCTTTCTTGTTATTTTTCAATGGCAACAGCAAATCACATCATTAACTATAAATTGCTCTTGGCTATTTCTTCAAAGTAATTTGACATTAGTGTTTGATTTTTCTCTAGCATAATCGAGAAACTGTTTCCCACTAGTGGAATAAAGAGCATGTGATCAAAATATTAGACAGCATTACTTGCATTTTTATACCTCTTCACACAATGCCCATTATGTTTGTTGCTTAAAGTCAGCCACCTTGCCTATGTGCAAATATTTTACGAAGATGGTGTTCAGTGATCACATGAACTATATGGATTTCACAAAGTCAGTGAAATACCCTAAAATACCAGTTGTATATGGTATTTAAAATTATACTGAATCCCAGCACAGACTGCAATAATCTGGAAACAAACATGGAATCTCTTGCTACTTTAAGGTGATTTTACCTTTATCATTTTGCATGACAGTACCCAGAGCCACACAAACTAAAGCTTAACTTATCATGCTTTCCTTTTTCAGAAAACAGAATTCTTTTTAATTAAAAACATTTTTTTAAAAATTCAGTATGTGTAATTGCTAACACCTGCTATGTGTTACTAACAGATGTTTCTTACTTACCTAAGGGAACTGTTATAATTACACTATAAGCTTATTGGAATGGCATTTAACCAAGCTAGTTTAGGAACTTTAGGTGGTGACTTTGTAGTCTTTTATTAGGCTTCCCTCTCTTTTTTCAACACCTTTAGGTGACAAGAAAGCTTGAAACCACCACAGTTGCCACCCACAATTCGTGGGTTTTTAAAAGCATTATTCAAATTAAAGTACTAAGCAGCTTCAGGTCAGAAAAAGAATCAGCTTTTGTAGCAGACTCGAGAGAGAAATCTATGTTATATTGTTCATGGCCCCAGCCCTTCAATCAGCTTTGTAAGCTTTATCTGTTCCTGCCAGAACCCCGCTCACATTAATGGGGCTCTGGACAGGCAAAAGAGGAGCTGGGGGGGCGGGGAATTGGGTTAGGAGGGTGATGCCCACTTCAGTGTCATTGCAGAATTAGGGCTTCTATTGATAAAGGATCATGGTAAAGCGATCGGGGAAAGCACATTTAGAAGCCCTGCTAATGCTGGGTTTGTGTTGCATAGATGTACAGTGCAAGCATGAGCAAATCTTCTAACCCACTGTACCTCGATAGTTTCATCTGTAAAATAGGGATAATGCCACACAGGATGTTGTGAAGCGCAATTCAATTCATGGGGCTTTGAAACCATGGGGTAGAAGGTGCAATAGGAATTTTATGCATTAAAATATAGTAAAGAACCTGCAACACACATGCAGTTCACCTTCAGGAGAGAGCAGTCTGCAAGCACGGTGGCTTCCTGGTTCTTTAGGCGTCTCTGTAAAGCATGATAATCTGTGCGCCACCTTCACCTCTTCATTTATGAAAATAATCACACAATTACCTGCAGGCATGTGCTAAATATGACACCGGTCTCAGCAAAATAATGGGACAATTGCAAACAATGAATAAAGCCAAGCAACTCCATTTATAACTGCTAGTTCAACAGCGGTGTTGTAATCAAAGTGATCTGAGGGTGACTCATTAATTAATTGATGTTCTTTTTTATTATGTGCTATTGAGTTAATGAGTAATTTGTGCTAGATAACTCTCCGAACACATTGATTACGTGAGATATTTTCCAGGACTTTCATACCAATGACATGCTGAATAGGTAGAAGATATTTGCTTATGTATACTCATTATTAGCAGGTTCAGGATGAATATAAATCAGTAGAAGGGCATTTTAAAGGTATTGGGTACATGCAACCTTTCCATTAAGGCTTTAAACAGAAATGTCTTGGCTTTAAATGACTTAAACAGTATTATAATCACTTCCTTTATAGTACTTCTATCACCCACAATTGGCAGCTTCTAGAAAGGGTTCTTATACAAAAGGTTTAGACAAGGAACATGTTTGTGCTAATGGTCTATTACCTTATGTATATTGTGTTATGGTTTCATTTTGCAATGTACTGAAGTGAACACTAAACAGGTTTTGGTCTGTATCTCTGGGGTTGAGGGAAGAAATGTATTTAAGTGAATATGTAATTGGCTTTTTATCTAAAGTGGTATTTAAAAGAATAAAAACATTGTTTTTGTATACAGTACACACTTTGCTTTCTGTAGTTTGAGTCATTAACGCTTATTGTTTATTGAAACCACAACATCTCCAAAACCAGTTTGATAGGATTTAGGAGGATTTTTTTATTCATTAAACAACAAATGGATAAATTGATAATTTAGTCTGACAACAGCAGCACAGTTGAAGCTTTCAGAAGAATCAGTTAAATGTATAAAATTATACCCAGCAATCACTACAGACCTTCATTTTTTGACAAGATTTGTTCTAGGTACAGATGACTGTAAACTACCGACCGCTGAGAAAATTATAAGAAGCTGCTGCATATTATGTTGCAAAAAGCCTTTAAGTACTTTGTCTGTACAGGCTAAACCTTACCAATCCCTCCTGTTATTCACAATCTTCCTCCTCGCTGCCCACTTTCCTTTCTATTTTATTTAACATAGGCAGCATGGTTGTAGCTGTGTCAGTCCCAGAATATGAGAGAGTCAAGGTGGCTGAGGTCATATCTTTTATTGGGCCAACTTCTCTTGCTGAGACAACAGCTCTGTGTAAGCTCGAAAGCGTCTCTCTCCCACCAACAGAAGCCAATCGGCTAAAAGATATTACCTCACGCACACCTTGTCTATTTTCTTTAAGTCATTTGGTATGTTGGCAATTAAGGACATTTGAGGGAATGGTGGTAGGTTTCCCCCATCCCACTTTTTTTGATATGCACAAATTTGATCATTGAGGAGGGGAGGGAAAGGCATGTGTGAAATAAACCAGAAAATTTATTAAGCAAGATGAAAGTGTAATTACAAAACACTAGTCAACTTTCAACCTCAGTCACTGCTATTACAGAGCCAAGGCAGTCTTGATTTGTCAGCAGCAGCAGACACACAGCATGTTACCATAGCAGTTGGTAGAGGGTCTTTCTACAATTGAAACAATATGGTTTGATTGTTTTTACATGTCACCAGGTGGGCTAGAAAACAGCAGTGCAAGAATGGTATAGATCTATAATTGGTTTAAAACATCAGTTTACCTCAATTTAGAGACTCATGGAGAGAGAATACAGCCAGGACAGAAGATGCTAACAGAAGCTGTCTTGGCTGACAAAAAGAAGCCCAAGCTGAACCAGTCACTAATAATGTTTCTTCATATGCAAACTGATAATTTAATCACAAGGGGCAATGAGGAAGCCAAAACAGAGGCAGATGATTAAACAAAGAAAATGAGTGCAGGGTTAGGTCTCAGTTAAACTGATCAGTAACACTGCTCAGCAAAAGATTTAACTCTAACTTTATCTGTTGTGCTCTGATCGTGCTTCCATTAAACATTTTACATTTCCAATTTTTTAAATTATGTAAGATATGATGTTGCACATTTTCAATGTACTTTAGCTTATTTCTTCTCTTGACCCTACTGCCAAATCAAGGGCTATATAATTATATCCTACACACATGCCTTTGATTATATGCATGTGCCTGATTCATCTTTCATACAACAGCCCCATACATAGGAGACTTTTCTCCCATAATCCAGTCTGACTAATCTTGTACATGCTAAACAGTGGCACTTTGTATTAAGTGCTTGCTATTAATTTTACAATACTAATGGCATTTATCTGCTTTCAATCCTTTTTTCAAAAGTCTTCATTGGATTTACCTGTTTTCCATTTGTTTCTCCCTCATGTCCATGACTGACTAATTTACAAAAAAGTGACCATCTACTGAGCATTTAAAAAATGCTTCCCTAACTTTTCCCATTATAAACTAATACTCTTAATATTTTACACATATACTCCTTGGCATCTGAAGAGCCAAAAATGCTTTACAAAAGCAGTGTAAATATTACCCTCATGATCCAAATGGGACAACCGAGGCACAGAGAAGTTAAGTGACTTGCCCATCATCATGGCAAGTCAATGACAGAGCTCAGCTTCCTTAATTCCCAGTCCCATGCCCTGACTCAGATTGGAGATTCCCAAACTGTAGTCTATGGAAAGCTAGCAAGTCATTCTTGTTTCTAGCTGAAAGTAACAAAACAGGCTGGTGCATGGAGAGGTGGAATGAGGAACAACAGGAGTGATTTATTTTCTTCTAAAAAAGGCAAAAGCACTGTTACTAATGCAAATATGTAAATACCTTCCTAATAGGACCCTTCCACGTAAGCAACTGCTGTAGTCCTACAGAGGTGTTATGTAACTGAATGGGAGAGGAAGAGGTAAATGGGATCACAAATGGGAGAAGAGATGGTCCACAACAATAATTTCTCAGTTAAGATGTGGTCTGAACTCTGAAAATGTTGAGAATCTTTGAAGGGGACTGACTAGAATGAACTCTGATATTAGTGACCATTCATTTCCTCCATGAAAGTTAAGCATTGTGACTAGCCCTTAGTTTTAAGCTGGTTCATATGCATGCAAAAGCGCCATAGTATTATATATCTAAATCTCTTTTCGATGGACAAATTTGGAAATTCAGATATCAGGGATAAAAAAAATCCATCTCTAAATCAATCCATTGTGAAGTCTACTTAGAACTCACACAACAGAGACTAAGGGAGTTCCCCAGGAAGAACTCAATGGGGACTGCAGAATGATATAATAGGAGGAGCTCAGAACAGCATTGCAACCATAAAGCAAACTAACAGAGGGAACACAAAGAGCTTTGATGTACTTTGAATGTAAGATTCTTAGTGGAAAGAAACCCCCGATCTGATGGCCACCATTGAGAATGTCATTTAAACACATGCTAATTTTCTGGTGAACGTTAATCCTGCCAGAGAGGAAAAGATTGACCATGCATTTAACCCATATGTTACATGTTATCCCTTCATATATTCCACCAAACTGGTCATTAAGCTCTGCCAGGAACATGAATATTTAGGGGCCTGCTACTGAGGCAACAGTCTCACAGCTTTAAAAGGTAGCACCATCTTCATTAGGAGATGGATCTGTTCCTGACAATGACTGTGAAGAAAGGCCCCCCTCCTCCCTCCATCCTTACCAAGTGTTGAAAATTATTTAATTGCCTGTGTGGGCGAGAATTTTTTTTTTTTTTTAAACACAATTGGTATATGACGTAAAGTGGTATCTCTCATTTTCTGTAATGATATTTAAAAGTTTTGTCCCATCGACAGCATTTAAATTGTCTTGTTTCAACAGCCACTGAAGGTAGTTGTCAGCAACAAATCACTTTTCTACTGTCAGCTAAAAAGGGCCTTTCCCCTCATGTATACAACCCCTTAACTGAAGCGGTTCTTGGTGCCTTCTAACCTCATCACTTTAGGAAAAAGTCACTTAAGACACATTCATACAACTCTCCATGAAAAATTTGGGTTAAGTCTTGATGCAACCCTCCCCCCAAAAAAACCCGCAAAACAACCCCGCAAAAACAAACCTCAAAGCCTAAGAAATTGGATCTTACAAAAGATCTCTGCACAAGAGCAGAAGTCACTTTTCCAAATTAAATAACTTCAGTATCTATCTATCTATATATATATATAACAAGATACCCAAAGGCACTGGTTTGCAGTAGGACCTAATTTCTAGCTAATTTAAAAATAAAAATAAAACACTTATTTTGAACATCTAGCAGCACAAAAGCAGCACCTGAAATCATTCACTTTTGCACCTTCTATAATGTGTCCCAAACCAGCCAGACTTATTTTTCAAAATTTTGTAATAAAATAAAAGTGCTCTTGGAGGAGATCTATACAATTAAACAGCTGAGGTTTAACCCCTGAAAAATAGAGGCTTCTAACACAAGTGCTGATAGACCCTTCACCATAGCATTGTTTGCAGTGGTTGCTGCTAGAATTATGTTTTCAATAGTTGCAATGTAAATAGTATTAAGCTCTAACTGTAGCATAATGATTGGGATTTGCTCTTTAATTCTTTTTACTAGAAAGATACAGCTAATTTAAAATAGCTGGTTGATACAGAACGCATAAATATACAATAAGTTTAGACAGTGATTGTACTAAATGCAACAATACAAAGAAGCAAACAGGAACACAAATGGTAACACAATAAAACTGTATTACATTTGTGCTTCAAATATTACAATACATTATATACAATAGTCCAAAATAAACATCTCATGCCAAATAACACAAAAAAGAAAAAACAATAGCAAGCCCCCCCAAAACAAAATAAAATAAAAATCCAGCGGTATATACAGTTACCTTTTTAATAAACATTCAACTCTGAACTGGAGCAATTTTCACTACATACATATGCAGTCCGCCTTTTATTCCACGCGACCATCCTGTCTCTCTATATCTACGCTATTCAGTAGGATCCTGTGTCATTTCTTATATACATGTTGAGCAAAAAAGATAAAAGAACATAGTGCTTTATATTCTTAACAATGTGGCGTTGGATCAGCGAACCTGGGGTGCGTAACCTTCTTTCATTAAACCCTCCTCATAGTCTGTCTGGCACAGAATCATGTTGTTCTTTAGGAAAAATTTGTCTCCAACACAAAATCTGAAAAATAAAAACAAAAAAGAAAGTTAGCTTTATAAATGGAACAATGTGATCTTAAATCTAAGAGGTTGTACCTTAAGTGTTCATAATTTTGTTGTGTGGAAAATGCAACATGTATTTCTTGCATCTGTTGTAACATTCTACAAAAAAAAAGTGCAAGAAAGCCCAGCTTTGGATTTCTGCCACTCTTGACATGCATTCCTTGCTTGTAACAGAATTTGGTGCCTCAGACTTCTTGGACCCTCAATGAAGGGCTTGATTCAAAGCCCACTGAAGTCTAGGAGAGCCTTAGAAAAGGTCACACCTGCACAGAGAAAAGGAGTATAATGCCCAAGACCACTGGGCTAAATGAAAAATTAATCGAATTCTTTACCGAAAGGGGATGATACAATCATATGCTGTTGGATGCTTAACATATATATTATAAATGTATTGTACAAATAATACATCAAGATACTGTTTTCCAGGTGAACATTCATGCCAAAGGACATTTGAATTTAATGGGCATTGAGTCAAAACATTTTAGTGTGTATGTAAAATTACATATGTATGTATGTATGTATGTGAGTAAACACACAAACACAGGTAGGCTTATGTAGACACATACACATAGGTTTACCTGTAGGAACTAACTATACATTTAATTACCAAGTAAGATTTAATTTCTTTGCACTTTGTGATACAGTCTGTATATCCCAGTTTTTTAGTAAAAGCTTCAGAATTTGGTTGCCAAAAAACAATATTGTATAATTGTGTTTTATTGTCTCAGAGCGGGTGAAGGCACGTTTACCTCAGCTATTTAGTTTCAAACTCGAGTAGTAATTTCAATCTAATCTAAGCAATGTGTGTATGATTACCAAGCTACTTATATACATTTTTTTTTAACACATCTAGTGAACAATAAGGAGGGGCCGAGTATCTAGAAAAAAGTTTCACTAATGACTGGTTTTGCATCAGGATTATATTCTTTTGTTTACGGCAAACTCTCCAGCTATAAAACATATTGGAAGCCAGTGCTTGCAGTATTCCAATTAAACTAAAGAGAGTAACCCAAATGAACCCCTTTGCATTGATGTGGATAAATGAAACCAGTTTCCACCAGCTAATTATGCATCTTACCACAAAGTATTGTTTAATGTGTAACAGATTATAATGTTCTTTCCTATATAATTTCCAAATGGGGACATCTTGGACACAATTAGGGTCAGAAATGAATGCTTATGTTGTTTACGGTACATTTAACAACAGAGTAGCTATGGGAATAGCTGTATATGTATTTAATTGTAACAATTTAACCTTCAAATAGTGGTGTCTGCTGTAGTTGACCCAGTAAAACTTCGTATAATTACAGAAGTTGACCCTCATGACCTTAGCTAGTGGTCTCTCTTTATCAGATAGTCAATTTCTAATGATGTTCAAGCAGAAATCTTGGTGAATTGTCACAGATTAAATTGTGTATTGAAAGCAGCCCTTTAATGTTTTGTGAACTTGGTGGTTTAAATGAGTAGCAGTTGGACTGATTTACATTTGTAAAGATTGGAATGCTAGACAAACAGTGAACCCATTTATTTTCCAACTGGGTAGCTTTGGAAATTTATCCTTATGTTAGCTAAATAGATAGAGGGAAAACAGTGCAATAAAAAAGTGGATTGAAAAGAATTAGCTTTGCTCTTAAAGGAAAAATTGGTTTGTCTATTCGTGGATTTTTTCTCTCTAGGATTACTGCCTGCTGCTACTGATGATTGAAAATACAGATTATGGAATGATCCTGAAATCTTTAAGTTATTTATGGTCAAGCCTATTTTATACAATTTACAGGTTTCCCCCAATCTCACTATATGAGCTGTAAGCACCAGAAAAAATATTTTGAGTAGACATATTGAAAAGGAGAGTTATTGAAATGAACTTGTTCTTTTCAGGTTACTCTTGATTCCACAAATATGCCCAAACCCAAACTAAATCCTTATAGTCTATTTTTTGCGGATGTGGATGTGACTGCAGCAACCCAGATTAGATATAGAAGTCATACACAGGCGGCCTTTTCACATACAAGTTCATTTTCCAGAGAAAAGGCATGTTTAACTTTAAATACAAAATTAATCATGTTATAAAAAATATAAATGACTATTTCCACTGGATGATACAATAAATAAGACAGTAAAAACAATATTCTAGTATAACGAATATAAGACTATTGATGTTGATGGGAGAAGGATGCAGGAACTCAGGACATAAAATGCAAGTTCCTATTATTTCAAGAGTGAGTAAGCAGCAGGCTAGTGAGACAGCCACTAGAGGGAGACATGATTACATCTGCTTAGCTAGCAGAATGCACTGATTCAAACCCTTACAACCATTTAAATACACCTTTGGTGTCCAGCGTAACACAAGGATTATTTTCAGCATAAAACAAACCCAGGAGATAACTTGGTTAAAATATTTAGAATACATCATGAAGCGAAACTAGCTTAAGCTGCAAAGCTTTTTGGGTCTCCCCCTCCGCACCACCCCCGCCCCGCCCTCCTTGAAGTGTTTGCTTCTTTCTTTCCAAGATCACAAAATCCTATGTCACTAGTTTATTTAATCTTTCATCCGTAAAAATTACCCCCCCACACCAGCCTCAACCTGTAGGGAGTGCACAGTTCTATTCTAGAAAGAAGCAAGGCCACTTTTGCACAAACAGATGCAGATTTGTTCCCATTACATTTTGCTTTTGCGGTGTTAGCTCCTTAACCTTTGGGGCATAAATACCTTTGAAGAGCTGGACTTATGTATCCATGATAAATCATGCATTTTTTCCTACCATTTAATATTTATACTCTTGAAGAACACTATAATTTTACATACTAAAACCCAAAATCAGTGCTCACTTCTATGCTACGGAAACTCAGGAACTAAATCATATCTGCAGGGGCAAAGGCTAGTTTTGAATTCTTCCTCTGTGTTCTGTGAACTGTATTTTGATGACAAAGGCAAAAATCAAAGCTCAAGTCATATGCAATGACACTTTGCACTAGTACACTAGTGGGATCCAGGACGACTAATTGGTAGAGAAGATAAAATTTCTTCTTCCCCCCCTCTTCATATTCCCAAACTCCCAATCTTATTTGACCATCAAAAATAGCTTTGGCATCTTCTAGCTGAAAACAGCCTGGAACATTTTGGAAATTCACTCATTCCCAGATAGGCTACATTATTTCCATTTTCATGGGTAAGACACTCAAGAGAATACATTCACATCTCTTTTTGGAAGGCAGGGAGTGGAAAAGTGTGGAAACTGACTTCTAGCAAAGCAAAGTGTTTCTACATTAACTGGTCTTAGGAGTGCAAAATGAGGAAAGGCTTTTACTTCATCTTTGACTATATATTAAGCAGATGGTAGCGTCTGGTGCTGTGCAACATTTTCTTTCCTAGAATCCTTGTACATTTCATCTAACAAACATGCAAAAGGTGAGCAGAAAAATATACTATAGGCAGCATTAACATGACAGATTGGACTACTGGCTATAAATTGGTGCTACTACTTTTGACATGTCTGTGGTATGAGTGGAATGACCAATATAATTAATCTCCATCCTAAGACTCCTGTCATGTTTTAAAATGGTAAAATGTAGGCCGCTTATATCATGAAACAACCTCGGTGACTATCTAGTTTGGAAGTAGAAGGCACACCTGGACCATCACAAGAAGTATAAAACTTGCATTCTAAGAAATAGCCATTTAATTTTCTAAAGCTGAATGCTAAAAGGGGTCTCACAATTACCTGCCATCTTTACTGTAGCAGTCAGTATATAATGCATGACAATGCAGTGGGTGCTTCTTAAGGGAAGGTAAGAAAAATGGGTTGGAACTAAGATGGCTATGTTCCAACTTCCTCCTCTGCATTTGTGGCACAAACAAAATGTGGAAGTATGTAACAGATTTCTCCTAGAATCAGCAGCCGTACAATCCTTTCATTCCGATAGAAAACACTCGTAAATTTTTCTGGCACTCAACTACATAGTTGCTTCCCTATTCTCCTCCCTCCCAATTTTTTTAAAAGTTAATTGATCTGTCAATGTATCTCTGGTTAATGCTTACGCATATATTTCAATATTATTGTACCTCATGCTTCTTCATTAATATATATCTACAATTTGCTACTTTTAGGGTCCTGTGAAAAGACCTGCAACATCAAAGGCTAATGTCTAATTTGTGACTAGCACCGCATGCTGTCATGGATACAATATATACAATATCACTTCCTGAAGCCCAATAAAGTACATTTCTTTTTGCTATGCTTTTCAAAGAGTATTAAAACTTTGGTACAGAAAATATGACCATAGAATCATAGAATACTTGAACTGGAAGGGACCGAGAGGGTCAAGTCCAGTCCCCTGCCCTCACGGCAGGACCAAGCACAGTCTAGGTATTTGTCTAACCTACTCTTAAATATCTCTAATGATGGAGGTTCCAAACCCTCCTTAGGCAATTTATTCCAGTGTTTGACTACCCTGACAGTTAGGAAGTTTTCCCCAATGTCCAACCTAAACCTTTCTTGCTACAGTTTAAGCCCATTGCTTCCTGTCCTTTCATCAGAAGTCAAGGAGAACAATTTTTCTTCCTCCTCCTTGTAACTAGGGATGTTAGATAGAGGGTAACAGAATAGCTGACTAACCACACATGAATTCTTAGCTGTTAGATGACTATTCTAGGAGCCCCTGGGAGTGGGGCCAGCAGCCAATGTGCTCTGGCCCCACTCCTGGTGAGTCCCCTGCCACCCTGTGTTGCTGTATCAGAGGTAGCAGCATGGGTGTCAGGCAGGAGCCGGTCCGCGAGGGGAGCCAGTTTAAAAAACAGCTCCCCATGCAAATCTGCTGCCTGCCACCCCATGCTGCTGCCTCTGATACAGAGGCAGCAGTGTGGGGTGGCAGCAGCCCCTATCCATAGGGGTCTCAAGCACCTCTCCACATCTTTCTTGACAAAGGACACAATTGATTGCCTCCTATGCAGAGCAGAAGAATTATCTCATGTCTTCTCCTCCCCTAAAGGGTCAAAGGAATGCCATCTGCCAGTGATACAGAGGTAGCAGGGGTCTTCGAGGGAGAGGAATACAAGTCCTGTCACCCAGGCCCAGCTTTTAACAATCAGGCTAGTCTAGGACAAAACTCCTACTTGTTGACATCCCTACTTGTTGAACCCTTTAGATACTTGAAAACTGCTAGTTGTCAGAAGTTTTTCCCTTAGCAGTCCCTGTTGGGTCTGCAGGGGAGCCCCCTGGAGTGGCGCCGCTATATCAGCTAATATCTCTCTCTGCTGGCCCTTCATCCCTTTGGTTCCTTCTTACTGGACTACTCTGAAGAAGGGGAGGTGGGCGGGAATGGAATGGACATGAGCAACACATCTCGAAGAACAGAAGTTATGACGGTAAGTAACCATTTTTTCTTCAAGTGACTGCTCATGTCCATTCCATGTAGATGACTCCAAAGCAGAAACCCCAGGACACGGGATCAGAGTTCTAATCTTCTATTGAGCACAGGACAGCCCTGCCAAGAGCTGCATCCTCCCAAGCGTGCTGAGCCAGCGCATAATGGTTGGGAAAGGTATGGATTCAAGACCATGTGGCAGCCCTACAGATGTCTAAAATAGGGACCCAAGCCAGAAAGGCTGTAGAGGCGGCCTGTGTCCTAGTGGAATAGACCGTGAGAGGCAGGCTGCGACTCCTGTCAGATTATAGCACTCCCTGATGCAGGAGGTTATCCATGAAGAAATTATCTGGGTGGACAATAGCTGGTTCTTGAGCCTCTCTGCAATTACCACAAACAACTGTGGGGACTTACAAAAAGACTTTGTCCTGTCCAAATAAAAAGCCAATGCTCCCCTAACATCTAGAGTGTGTAAAGCCTGTTCTTTACCAGAAACATGGGACTTGGGGTAAAAAACCCCAGAGAAAAAGATCTTGGGGAGACATGAAACAGACACCACCTTCAGCAGGAAGGTGGGATGGGGGTGTAGCCTGACCTTATCCTTGAAGAAGACTGTGCAAGGGAGGTCCAACGTGAGGGCCCATAACTCTGACACCCTTCTGGCTGATGTAATAGCCACAAGGAACAACACCTTCGAGGAGAAGTGCAGTAACAAACATGTTGCCATAGGCTCGAAGGGAGGCCCTGTGAGCCTGATCAGGACCCAGTTAAGTTCCAACTGAGGCAGGTTGACAGACATGCGGGTGAAGCCTGTCCAGTCCCTTCAGAAACTGATAGGCCATGGGGTAAGCGAAAAAGTATCATGCCCTGGGGGCCCAGGTGAAGAGCGGAAATAGCCACCAGGTGAACCCAGATTGATGAAGAGGACAGACCCTGGACCCTGAGCGCAAGGAGATAGTCCAGAACCAGCAGGACCTGGGTGTCCGTGGGAGAGATCCCCTTCTGAGCAACCCAGATAGAGAAACGCTTCCATTTACCCAGATAGGTAACCCTCGTGGAAAGTTTCCTGCTCCCCAGCAGGACCTCCTGCACCCACTCTGAGCACTGACGCTCTGCGGCTGTCAGCCATGGAGCTTCCAGGCCATTAGGCGTAGGGACTGCAGGTTTGAGTGGTGAAGCCTGCCGAAGTCCTGCATTATGACATCCAGATACAGTGGGAGGACAATCAGTCTCTTGCAAGAGAGGCTCAGCAGGGACATGAACCAGTGCTGTCGGGGCCAGGCTGGTGCAATGAGAATGGAGAAGCCCTGAATTCCCTCACCCTCAGGAGCACCTCATGCACCAGCGGGAACAGGGGAAATGCGTACCGCAGGCCCTCAGGCCATGGGGTGATGAGAAATGTGCCCCAAGGATCCGTGACCCGACCCATGAGGGAACAGAACCTGGGACACTTCCTGTTCTGATATGTCGCTAACAGGTCCAGGAGGGGAAAACCCCACCCATGGAAGGTCACATCCCCCAAGAGACCACTCATAGCTGGTGAAGGACCTGCTCAGCTGGTCCACCAGAGTATTCTGTCCCCCAGGGAGGTCAGAGGCAGTCAGGTGATTATCTGCCCCGATACACAGCCCCCATAGTTGAAGGGCTTCCAGGCACAGAGGAGGGGAACGTGCCCCCACCCGGTCTGTTTATATAGGACACTGCCACTGTATTGTCAGATAGAATGAAAATCGTCCTGCCCAGAGACGGTGAAGGAAAGCCTGGCATGCAAGGCAGACTGCCTGCAGTTCCCTGACAACATGCAGGGAGAGTTCCTCCTGCGACCACATACCTTGAGTCCACGTATCACTGACATGGGCTCCCCATCCAGTATCGGAAGCATCTGTCACCAGCCCCAGGGACTGGAGGGGCCTGGAGAATGGTACTCCAGTGCAGACCACCTCCTCCTGGGTCCACCAGTCCAGGAAGCGGAGGACGTCTGGGGGAAAACCGTCACCACCCTGTCCCAGGAGTGCAGGAAGGATTGTCGGCCCACACCAGCCACAACTGCAGTGGGTGCATGTGGAGCCTGTTGTGCTGAATCACATACAAACAGGTGGCCATGAGCTCCAGGAGGCGCATGAAGTGCCTGGCCATAGTCCTAGGAAATGCTCGCATGGCCATGATGGCTTCCCTGATAGCCAAGAAGCAGGACCTGGGTAGAGAGGCAGTGGCTGATGTGAAGTCCAGATGGGCGCCTACAAACTCTGTGACCTGAGTGAAGACCAGGGTAGACTTGGTCACATTTAGGAGGATGCCCAACTCCAAGAAAAGGACCTGTGTGCCAGCACTTGGTCCAAGGAAGGCCCTGCACAAGCCAGTTGTCCAGGTTGGGAACACCTGGACCCTGCACTTCAAGGCGGCCATGCACTTTGTAAAGACAAAAGGAGCCAAAGAGAGGGGCTGTAAACTGATAATGGTCCTGGCCAACCATGAAATGCAGGAACCTCCTGCTGTGAGGAGCGATAGAGATGTGAAAAATAAGCAGCCTTTAAGTCAAGGGCAGTGTACCAGTCTCCGAGATTGAGAGAGGGAATGATCAATGCCAACATGCCCATCTTGAACTTGGCCTTGGCGATGAAGGCATTCGGTCCCTGAGGTCTAGGATAGGGTGACACTCCCCTTTACTTTTGGGGACTAGGAAGTACCGGGAGTAGAAACCCCTGCCCGTGAACTCTGCGGTGACCACTTCGGCCACCCCTAGGCTTAGGAGCTACTGCACCTTCTCCCGCAGGTGGTACTCATGAAAGGGGTCCCTGAAGAGAGACAGAGCAGGGGGTGGGAGGGAGGAAGGGAGGGAGAGGAACAGGATAGTGTAGCCTCTCCCTACAGTCTTGAGGACTCACCGGTCCAAGGTGATAGAAAGCCAAGCTTGGTAAAAAGGGAATAAGCAATCCAAAAGGGGGAGAAGTGAGACTGGTGAGCTGTCCTCAGGCACACCTCAAAACCCTTGATGAGGGTTTTTGCTGGGCAAATGCGACCCTTGGTCAGATGAGGGATGGGAATGGTGTCTATTGTTCCTGCTATACCTGTTCCTTACCCTGCACCATGAGAAGTCCGAGCTGGCACCTGGCTGGGAAGGCCAGGGTTATTCCTTCCAGGAAGGGATCACCTCGGAGGAAGGAGGGATGTCGTTTGAATCCCCAAGGACTTCAATGTGGCCCGTGTGTCTTTCAGACCATGCACAAGATGGTCAGTCTGCTCCAAGAACAGGCTTAATCATTCAAAGGGCAGGTCTTGGATGGTGGTCTGAAGTTCCCGGAGCACCCCAAGCCCCTGGAGCCACGAACTGTGACTAGACCCATGGCCATAGTACGGGCAGTTGCATCCAGGCCCTCCTGTCAGGCATTGATGGCTCCTGAAGGTCTTCCACTGGACTAGGGTCCTGGCATGGGCTGGGATGAGGTTGACCTGACCTCAAAGGTCCAGGTACCGAGCCCACCAGTACCCCGTACTTGCTACCCCACAGCAAGCGCTGGGAATGCCAAGCGAGTCCCTGGGCCAGAGTGAACTTACTCTAAAAACTATTTACAGAAATAAGAACAATTAACAGGAACACTCACTACATCTACAAGAACAAACTAAGTGAGAACTAAGAGCACTTGCAGAGCAAGAGCAGAGCTCAACCTTCAGGAGGAGTAAGAAGGAACTGAGAGGGTGGAGGGCCAGCAGGAGTATATTGGCCGATAGTGGTGCCACTCCAGGGGGCTCCACTGGTGGCCCAATGGGTAGTGCTAAAGGAAAAACTTCCAACGATGCGTACATGCAGGGCATGCACACCTACATGGAATGGACATGAGCAATCACTCAAAGAAGAACCAGAGTATGGGCCTGGATCTTTGACCATCTTGGCTGCAACAGTTGTCAGAGCTAGTCTCCATCAAACGATCTAGTTCTTTTTTCAAATTGGTCCTTTAAAACATCCCCTGGCAACAAGTTCCTCAGGCTGACTATGCAACATGTAAGTACTTCCGTATGTTTGGTTTAAATCTACTGTCTATAAATTTCACTAAGTGATCCCTAATTGTTCTGTTACCATATATGGGGCAAATAACACAGCCTTATTCACTGTCTCCACACTATTAATACTTGTATAAACCTGTTATGCCTGCTCTTTGTCTCTTTTCCTAAAGCTCAACTGTCCCAGTCTTTTTAATCCAGAACTGCTCACAGTACTCAAGGTATAGGTTTACCATGGCATATACTGGCATTATGGTATTTTCTATCTTATTTGCTACCCCTATGCTAATGGTTCCCGCTGTTTTCTGTAGGATTTTTCACATGTTTCCACACATTGTTTTCAGAGAACTATCCATGATGATTCAAAGATCTTTCTGAAATGTTAACAGATAATATATCGTTGGCATTGCCTTTTTCAACAAGCGTTACTTTGCTCTGATCAAAACTGAATTTCGTCTGCCATTCTGCTGCTCAGTCACCCAGTTTAGTGAGGTCCTTTTGTAATTTTTTGCAGTCAGCCTTGGACTGAATAATCTTGAGTTATCGTGTCTCATCTGCAAAGTTTGCCACCTCATTGTTTACCTCCTTTTTCAGATAATATATGAATATGCAGAACAGCACTGTCACAAGTATAGATCCTCAAAGGACCCGGCTATTTACCTCTCACCACTGTGGAAACTGATCATTTATTCATACCCTTTCCTCTCTATCTTTTAACCAGTTACTGATCCCTCTTATCCCAGAACTTCCTACCTTGCTTGAAGAGCCTTTGGTGTTTTCTGAAATTCCATTATATGAGCTGGATCACTATCACCCTTGTCCACGTGCTTACTGACACCCCAGAACAGGAGTGGAGACCTTTCTACTATCAGGGGCCACTAACCAATGCAAAAATATCTATCATGGGCCACCCAGAGCCCCATAGTGGGCAGAGAGGCTCTTGGTGGGGCTGGAAATGAGGGGGTCAAGGTGTGGGACGGGGTTCCAGGCTGAGGCAGGGGTTCAGCGGGGGGGGGTGAGGGCTCCAGATGGGGGTGGAGTGGGGCTGGGGATGAGGGGTTTGGTGTGCAGGAGGGGCTCTGGGCTGTGGCCAAGGTGTTTGGCATGTGGGAGTTGTCTCTGGGCTGAGGAACGGGATTGGGGAAGAGGATTCTGACCTGAAGCAGGAGATTTGGAGTTTGGGCTCTGGCCGGGCAGCACTTACCTGAGGTGGCTTCCAGTTGATGGCACAGCAGAGCTAAGGCAGGCTCCCTCCCTACTCTGGTCCTGCACTGCTCCCAGAAGTGGCTGCCATGCCTGGCCCCCACGTAGATGGGCCAGGCTTCTCTGCATGATGTACACTGACTGCATCTGCAGGCGCTGCCCCCAAACTTCAATTACCTGTAGTTCCCAGCCAAGCTGAGTGAAGAGCTGATGGGGGGAGGACGACAGCACAGAGCTTCCCTGATCTCCCCACACTGCTTCCAGCCTGCTGATTTGCCACAGGTTGGATGAAATTAAGTGGCAGGCTGGAGGTTCCCCACTCCTGCCCCAGAAGAATTGTAATGGCACGGAGAGACATGAAGTCCCTTTACAAAAGCTGGGGTTAATTTTTCCCAAATGAATTGTGGCCCTGCTTACTGCTAGGGATGTAAGCGACTAGTCAATTAGTCAGCTAACTGATAAGCATATGTTTAGTCACTACTTGACTAGTCACTTCCTTCCCCTTGAGGCCTCTATCAAATTCCATCAACTACTCGATTAGCTGATTCATCGAAATTTAACATCCCTACTTACTACTGTTTAATTTATCAGTTTGTTCAAATACCTCCTCTGATACTTCAAACTGGGATAGTTCTTCCAATTTGTCACCTAAAAAGGATGGCTCAGGTGTGAGAATCTCCCTCAGATCCTCTGCAGTGAAGACTTGCAAAGAATTCACTGCAATGGTCTGGTCTCCCTTGAATGCTCCTTCAGCACCTCATTTGTCCAGTTGTTCCATTGGTTGTTGACAAGCTTCCTGCTTCTGATGTATTTAAATACTTTTGCTTTTAGCCACGGTGGAATTTTTTAGTCCTCTGCTTTTTAAAAAAAAAAAAAAATTTGGGGTACACAGTGGCATCACTTGGGTAAGGATATGGCCCGCAGACCGGTATTTGCCCACCGCTACTCCAAAGGGAAGACCATGTGAATGCTCTATAAAGAGCAGGAAGAAAAGCCAGGAAAGGGTCAGTGAGGAGGATGGGGATAAAGGACTCTCCAGCATTCTTAAGAAGAGAGCCTGGGAAACAGAACATTCAGAGAACAAGAGTCCACTTGGAGGAAAGCCTAGACCAAAGGTGAGCCAGCCAGGAAGACTCTGTGAAAGATTTGCGGGTGTTTTCACTTTTACATTAATACACCAGATTTCCAAGGGGAGCATTGCTGAGAAAACACTTGCAGGGAGAAGTCTAAGTTTTTTAATCTGAAGAAGAGGAAGAAACTTGGTCAGGGCCCAACGACACACTGGACACTAGTGGAGGTCTGGTGGACTACCAGAAAATAAAGCCAACAACAAAGGAGAAGAAGGACATTGCAGGTGAGTTAAATTTCTCCTTCACATCACTTTTTGGCTCAGGGGAATTTGGAGAGATCTGCTGTAGTCTTCTCAAGTAAGAAGATATATTTGAGCATTAGAAGAGAAGATGTTGGAATACACTGACAAGTGAAAGATCGACCAGGACTAGATAGACAAAGAATTCAGGAATGAAGTGAGCTATAAATAAATAAAAACAATCAAATAAATGTCAGTCATTGAAATTGGCTACCCATGCATAGCAAACACTATACCTAGGCTATACCTAATGTCTCACTGTAAGGGGGCGGGGAATCTTAACACCAGGTTGCCCTAAGAACCCATAGGATATAGCTTAGTCTATTCATCAGTGACCTGCAGAAGATGATGAACAGGCAAAAGGTTACCTTTGCAGATGACACAAAGTTATTTAAGTTAGTTAAACTGAAGCAAGACTGAGGAACTTCAGACAGTCCTTAGAAAGCTAAACAAACAAGCAAGCAGCACAATGGCAGATGAAATAGTGTTAACCAATGCAAGTTTAAAGAAATAATTTAATTCTCTAATCATGGCTGGGTTTTAAACTAACTATATTTGCTTAGGAAAAAGACCTGTTAACAGCTTAACGGGAACTAGAGAGGTAAGTGACTAGTCGACTATCTGATAAGCAAAAGCTTATCGGATAGTCAGCTAGTACCTCAACTAGTTGCTCTCCCCTCCCCCCGCTGCAAAATGATTGCCAGTTTGCACCCAGTCCCAGATGCTGCGCCTCTGCTTTTTGCACGTATTAAGAGCCTATCGGCTTTCAATATGTTTAAAAAAAAAATCAGAAGCTTGGGGGGGCGGGGAGGAAGGGAGCCTGAGCCAGGAATCAGCTGTTCTGGCTCTCACAGGGTCCCCTCCCACTGCACTTCAGCCTTTTAAATATATTAAGAGCCTTCCAGCTCTTCATACATTTAAAAGCCAGAACCACAGCGGTGCTGCTGTGATTCCCCTGCTTATCAACTAGTCAATTAGTTGATTAAACTAAATTTAGCATTCCTAATGGAAACTTCCCAGTGCACAGCAGTAGTTGAAAATTTAAAATGTTAAAACATGATGAATGGTATATTGTACTCCAAATATGCTAAAATCTGCCCTAATGACACCGACTCTGCCCCAAAAAGTTTACAATTAAAAAGGACAAAACACAGAGAGGAGAAAGGGATCTAATGTATAAGCCAAGTGACTCTTGTTTTTTAGCTCAAGGCGCATGCATGTGTGTTTAAAGAAAAGATTGGCCTTGATTCATTTCATAAAAGGATAGTTTAGAAGTGGGTCTTCCTTGAATGAGAACAGTGGATTTAGTGAGTCAGTTCAGGAATGATATGTCATACACAGGAGGCAAGCATAGGAAAAGAGGTAGAAACATAATGCTACTGTTGCCACAAAGCACATCTGAAAAAAAAGTCTGAATTCTGTGAGATTATGAACTCTGTGTCTCTCTTCACCAAGATGCAAACTCCATTTTAAGTGAAGGGCAAGTCACCTTTTCTTTTGCCTCTACCTCAATATCATACTGAAATTCCAACAGAGTAATACAGAGCCAACTATCAAGGGTTATTAACTTGGGATGCTTCTCTATTCAAATACAACCATCCTAGACTATCGACTGGCTCCCACGCAGGAGAACTGGTTTGTCAGAGAAAAGGTCTCCTGGCAGGGGTCTAGGATTACCAGAGGAGGCTGATATGCGAGCTACCTGACAAAGGGACTGGAAGGTTATAAAAGGGACAGACGCTGATCTCTTCAGAGTCTTTGGCCATTTTCAATAACTCAATCAGAGAAAAGCTGCTGCAGCAACCTGATGCGATGGAGAGGGAACCCCACGTACTTAAATTCAGAAGGTCCCACAATGGACCATTCGAGATACAATTTTCTACCTGATCAGTACTCTCTGAGCTGCAAAGAAAAGAGCAATGGTGGCTTAGAATCTCATGCCAAGTCTGTCCCTGTGTGTCAAGCAATACACCTACCATGTGCCCCATTGAAAAATAGAAGCCAGAAGGCTCACATCTTCCGGTGGCATTTTGGGAGAAGAGGTGTTTAAGCTAGGGGTGAGGAACCGCTGACCCACAGAAAAATTAGTCGGAGACCACACACAAGGAAGAAGTAAAAACCCAACCCCTCCCCTCAAAAAACCAATCCCCCATGTGGTCCCTGACCAAGGAGAAAAACACTCCCCACATTCCTCAGACACCAGAATGTAGGGGGGGCCCAGGCTAGTAGATTTTGTGTCCTGCTCCAGCCCTGCAGGGAGATGGCAGGTGGGTTAGAGCACCACTGCAGGGCTCCCCAATGCTGGTGGGAAGCCCTAAGCCTTGGGGGCCACATCCAGGCAAGCTGGCCTTAGGTTCCCTATCCCCTGGTTTAAGCTATTGGGGCCATAGGCAGAGTTTGAGGGGTCAGTTCTGGTTCTAGTAGCTGAGCAGAGGACCGTGTAATCAACACTCTCAGGTGGGGATACTAGACAGAGGATTTACACCCTGAGAAAGACACCAGGGACTTCAACAGAGCATCAGTGCCTAGATTCTGTTCACACTTCAGTGGCTTAAAATATACACAGAGTCAGTGGCTGGATCTCTTCATACCAGTCTGGTGAGTGGCCACTCTTCAGCTTCATTAGAGTCATGACACACCCTCACCTGGAATTTGGTGTTCTAAGAGGAGACAGGAAATACAAAGGGTCCTGAGGTGAGCAATGAAAATTATTGGAGATAGAGAACAGTGGGTTTAGTGCAGTCTTTCTTAAACTTTTTAAGACTGAGGAACACCAAACAATTTTTTTTAAATGAGGAAAACCAGGGATTTTGTTGAGCCCCCAAAAAAAGTTGGGGGCACGTGCGGCAGGAGGAGAAGGGTCGAGGAAAGTTGTTGAGCCAAAAAAAGTTTGCCTGCCCCTTTAAGGGTGGCCATTTTGAATTCTGTTCTCCGCAGTACACCTCTGACTGCCTCGTGGCACACCGGTGTGCCGCGGAACACAGTTTAAGAAACACTGGTTTAGTGAGTTGGGGAGAAGAGGAGACAATGGGGTGTAATGACAGAGGTATACAAAATAATGAATGGTACAAAGGAGGTCGATCCAGCACTCCTATTTACCTTAATATGATAAGAATACAAGGAAATTGAAAGGAATAAACCCACTGCCAATATGTTTCTTTTATTATGAAATACATAAGCAGCAGAACTCTATGCCACAAGGTATCAGGCAAGATATTAGTGGGATTAGAAATTGATATGGACAATATGCACATCTATAAATTAGGATTGATAAAAAAATAAAAACAAGAGGTACAAATGATCATGTGTAAGGGCATAAGATAATCACAAATATCAGGTGTTGAGGAAGAAACATACTATGTAGTTAGTTACTTTGTTATTGTTCATGATTAAATATTTGTATAGTAGCACCCAGGAACCATGATCAGGTGTAGCCAGTTTTGTTGGGAGGTTACAATGTAGAGAATTCTTTGAAACAATATTGAATTCTTTGATACTGGCCACCGCTTTCCCTAGATGGACCCTGCTCCCGCTAGGTATGGCAATCCCTGTGTTAATAATCTGAGGCACAGATCAAGGATCCCTTCTCATAAGGCTGTTTATGAGCATCAGCACTCTGGCCTGCAACTTGCCCAAAGCAAAGGAAAACACCTAAATATTACAAATGAGACATTAGACTAGAGCAGTGGTCAGCAACCAGTAGATTGGGATCTACTGGTAGATCTTGGTGCCTCTGACAGGTGATCCTGACTGGTTTGGCTAGGAGGCTATCAAATACCAGTGCTTCAGCTGCCCCTCCTCCCACTGCTGCGCACCTCCTGCCCTTTTCCTTGGAGCTGCCTCCCCCACTCCCAGGAGCTTCCTGCTTTCTGTGTAAAGCAGGGAAGAAAGAGGAGGGGGTGCTGACGTCAGGGTGCCCCCTCTCCCACCGTGTATTCCATCTCCACAGAATGGAGGGGGGCACAACAGGACTTGGGATGGCGTTAGCTGGCTGCTTTTGAGAGTTGTACAGGGCCACAGCAGGGGTGAGCCTGCCTTAACCCCACTGCACCACCACCCAAGAGCCACCATAGGTAAGCAGTGTCCAGATGGAGCCAGCTATGTACCCCTTCCTACACTCCAAACCCCTGCCCCAGCCCTGAGCTCCCTAAACCCAAACTCCCTTACAGAGCCTGTACCCTGAATCCCCTCCTGCACCCCAACCCCCTGCCCCAGGCTCAGCTCAGATCCCCTCTCACACTTCAAATCCCTTAGCCCAAGACCAGATCTTGTTCCCCAACCCTCTGCCCCTGCCTGGTGAAAAGGAGAGAAGATGGGGGAAGATGGAGTGAACAGAGGCAGGGCCTCAGAGAAGGGGCACAAAAGAGGTGGGACAAGGGTATTTGGGTTTGAGGTAGATCCCGGATTGCATTTAAATTAAAAAAAGTGATCTTGTGCTTAAAAAGGTTGGAGACCATTGGATTAGAGGCTAAGAGATGGCAGACCCACAACAACAATACAGTAGATCCAAAAATTTACACCCCCACTAAAACTCCTTTTAAAAAGCAGCAGAAAATATTTCTACTAGGAACCTAAATTGTCCAAGATTACCACACTTTTTAGACTATGAAGACACATATGATTTCACATGTATGGCACTAGGAAAAATATATTAACAATAATCATTATAGTTTGAGGGATTTTTTTGGAGGAAAGATTATTCACCAGTCAAATTAAAATGTACCACTTAAGTTGGAATCTTTTGTATTCAGGGTAACAAAAATTGTCTGCTTTGCTTGACTGATGAGGATTAGCTGACTTTTTGCATTAAAGAAGTTTGTCTTATATGGGCTGAAGTGACAAGACAATAACTAAGTGCTAATTGTGCATAACCAACACTAAAGATATGCAGCCCCATTATGGCATGTAATAAATGAAGCGAACAACAGAAATATATTAGGCACTTTAATAATGATACTAGAACAGTGGTTTGCAGCACTATGGATGTGAAAGGTTTTAGAATCTGAATTTAGGAGAGTGTGTGTGTGTGTGTGTGTCTTACTTCAGTGGGTTCTACTGATAGGGTAGACAGTATTTTGAATACAGCCCTTTAGTTTGGTAGCAAGGTAAAATTGATACAAGATCTGTAAATAGCATTATAACCTATAATTATTTTGCATTATTATATCATTTAAGCTGTGGTTATTATTTGTCTGATATTTTAATTTTCCATGCAGCATGATGAAAAAGGTCAATTTAGCTTTTTTAAAGTGTAATTGTATCATGCTATACTTATTAGCAGTTGTACATTTTATGTTGCTCTAGGGATGCTTGATTTTTAAATTACTGCAATGCTATAGAACACCACACTGTAGTACAGAGTAAGTTAGCTTGGCTTATTTAGAGCTAAATTTACATTTGGTGACTATTATATTAGAATATTATTGTAATAATTTTTAGTTAGTACCTAAGAAAGTTGTATCCTGAACATTTCTTCTTATGCAAATGCAAACTGTAAAATGCGTTACTAAATGTAGGATTATATCACAGAGGCAATGTAATATATACATGAGACAGTGCTTGTGAATCAGTTCTTTTATTTCCAGCTTTGACATCCTGGCCTCTCAGAAGTCAATGGCAAAACCCTCAGTTAACTTCCAAAGGGCCAAGATTCCACCCTCTGACAGGCTGAGACGTTTAAAGCAGATTAAAGGATTTAGCTGACCAACTCCGAAGGAAATTACTGGGAACTGTGAGACCAAATGTTCTCATTGACTTTGAAAATATCAACTGTTGTGATTTTGCTGGTTTAGATGCTGATCCTGCACCATATTCTACCTGGATGAATGTCTCTTTGTCGTTGCAAGAACGTTTACACAGAACAAGTTTGCAGGAGTGGGACCTTGGAATATTTATGTCACAAGAACGTGGCACCTGATTTCAATACTGATTTACAAAGAACAATGGAATGCAATGTTCTGTAAATTAAAACAGGAGTTCTGTCAACAGAAAGAAACCGTATGTATTTTAAAAGAAGTTTAACTGACAAAGCTGTGGAATTTCAAGATCATTAACATAATCATGATAAATGGCACTGCTTTGCACTTTTCTACAGCAGAGGATCTTGAAGCACTTTATAAATATTAATTAATTAAGCTTGACAAGCACCCTTGTGAGGGAGCAGAAGTATCATTATTCTTGTTTATTGATGAGGGAACTGAGGCACAAGATTAAGGGACTTGCCCAAGGTCATACAAGTTGTCTGTGGCAATACTGAGCAAAGAATCCAGGTGCGACTCCCAGCCTTGTGTTTCAACCACTAGCCAATGCTTTCTCCCCATTCAACAAAAATACACCACACCAGGGCTCAGTTTTAGACTATGGAATTAAATCAAGAAATCTTACCTCTGATTACAAAGTTGACATGCAAAACAGTCCAGGTGGTAAACATTTTCCTTGGCTCTCATCACCATTTCAAAAGCAGGTATGAGCTTACTGCAAGCAGCGCAGTTTCCTGTGACACCAAATAACCTGAGAACACACAAAGGGAAGATATTTCAGGATATGGTTATCTGGGAGGGAAGAGAGTTACACCTCCGTTTATTTTCTTGGGCTTTATTAAAAAATGTGTGATTACCATTCAACTGCTCAGTATGCCTTTCTTGGGAAAGACTGGTATATAGCAGAACAAGCACACTCATGCCACAATCCATTTGAAGTCACCCGCTGATAAAGTGTGATAGCATTGGGAAGCTCTATAAAACAATGCCTTGAAAATAATTTTTATGCAGGTTATATACATAAATATTCTTCTTGGGTACGTACTGCACTGATCTTTCTTAGTGAAAGAAGCATCTTGTTCAAGCAAATGAGGAAATGTCCAATACATTAGGAAAGTTACATAACCACATGCAAGCAGGTCAACCAGTTTGAAATACGGTAAGAATCTTTCTACTTCGATTGTACCGTAAATATGAGAGCCACAACCTTGGCCTCAATGCTATTTATTACTAAAAACACACTTTAGCTAGCAAAGAAATAACACTTAAAAAAGCTAGTATTCTCCACATTTCTGACATCTAGTGCTAAAAGCTTTACCGTTATTATTAAAAGAACATTTTATGAACAAGTCATTTAAATCGTCAGAAAGCATTAGCGGTTCACACACCTTACAACCCTTTACCATAGTTATAGCTATGATTATGTTATTCAGGTAGCACATTAAAGCAAATGAGGCTGTAAACTATATATAGCCACATCAAGAACAGAGGCATAATACACTGCAAGAACAATTTGAAATGTCTGGTAAAAATGCCTAATATAGTTTTAAAAAATAATTTTAAAAGATTTCTCTGTTAAAGATTTCTTAAAACTTTTCAAACGAGATCACTACAAAGAAAGCTTCTATGTATGCATGCCTTTGTAACATGAGGATTACAATGAACAAGAAAAAATGCTTTTGCTACACACACCAGCAATTTTTGAAACTAAGTTTTATTTAAACTATTTAATAGTTTGATGGATTATTAAAAGTAATGCTCTGCCCGTATACCGCAGTTAATGCTGTTTTTAAACTATGAAGCAAACTAGATGAAAACGCCACATCTGCCAGTTCTCTTTTTTCCTCAACATCAGGCTGACAGCAGAAAAATATAATGGCTCTCAAGGGAAACACCAAATTAAAAGCTGTTCTAAACTAATGAATTCAAAGGTGCTCTGTATAAAATTCAGTTTGGTAACATAAAAATGAATGCACTTTTTTAATCACATCTTTCCATTCTACTGAATTTCACAAGTTACCAACAAACCTACTTAATTCCAATTCCTTTTACCTTCTGCTTCCACTTAAAACGTACTTTTTGCATAAATACACGCATGTTTATTTTAAAGTTCTGAGCCATTTTTAATGATTGCCTGATGTGCTGGTTACCATTATTTGAAGACGTTTTTTGAGTTAACCAACACCAAGGCTTTACCAGCAGTGTTGTGTTACTCAGTTGCTCTCAGATTTTTCAAAACCATGTCAACTGTGTTTCTGTTAACTGTTAAAATGTAGAATTAAAGTTACAGATACACGGTTCTTTTTAATCCAGTCCTAGGCCCAACTCTGCTACAGACTTGCTGGATGGGCTCCACTCAAACCTCAGTTCCTTATCTGTAAAATAGGCCTAATACTCTACCTACTTCATAAGCATATGATGAGATTCAAGGCTTGTGAAGACTGTTCAGATCATCTGACCAAGGGCCCAGTTTTGCATTCCTTATGCACCCACCTTGAAGTCCATGGCACTTAGAGGTGTACAAGAAATGCAGATCCAGTGGCAAAAGGTGCTATATAGTATTATACTGAACTATTACACGAACGTTATGCTTTAAAAGACCAATATAGCAAAGCACTTAACCACAGCTTTAACTTTAAGCACTCAGGTCCAATTCAACGGGAACTCTCAAGACTTCATTAGGACGACTCACAAATTTAAAGTTAGGCGTGTGCTTAACTATTTTGCTGGATTGTGGATTAAATGCATGTGGTGTTACGCTTTGAAGTCTTTTTCTATAGGACTTCCGTTTAAACCTGAGGTTCACTGTAGTTTTGCATAGTGGAGTGTGATGAAATAATTTGGGACCACCCTTCTGCATCCCTACCCGGGGGGAGGGGTGGGGGGGAGGGAAGAGGAGCAGGGAGGGGAGAAATCACTGGAGTTCACTGTGTGGGGGGGGTTTATTGAACACTTCTCTAGCCTTACCCCCACCACATGGAAACTGCTTCACTTTTAAGCACCAGATCTATTCATAAAATTTCAACCAAGCAGTGGCGAGGAAGCCTCCTTTACAGTGAATTCTCCCCTAGACTAGCAAACAAAGTCACATGAGATTAATATTAGTTACAGTTAATTTTAGATAAAGCTGTTTATATTAAGAACATTGTTTCCCCTATTAATAACAATAATAATAATAAAACCCCACAATGCCATTTTGAAATTCTGGACATAGTTTTCCACCAATTTCAATTGCTCTCGCTCCCTTAGCATTTATCAGCTACCTGATTAGAATTTGTTTCCACACAAACCATTGATCATCAGCCTATTACTAGGCAAATGACAGTTAATTACCCACTACATTAACCACTGGGACCTGAGACCTGCTTCTGCTGCCATCAGTCAACATGATAAATGTGGCAAGTTCAGTAATGCATGGCCAGCCCTGAGCTGCCTGCTATAGTGTGAACAACCCTCAATCTCACTTCCAGGCCCAGGAAAATCTATGGCAATCTGCATAATTACAAGCTCTGGGTTAATAACAGACAAATGATTTGTTGCATCTAAACAAAGTCCTTGGAATGGACCTGGTCTCCGGTGGCTGCCCAGGCTGCTGTTCTGCCACGGGTGTACTTTCCTGTACAATGCGCACAAAACAGATCTCTGGTGCTATATCCTTCCAATCTGTTGCCCTCCAATTTATGGATTCTGCATATGTGATTTTTAATCATTAAAGAACTCTTGAAGCAATATTATCTTAATTATTCTCTGCTGTAACCAGGGAATTAGGCTTCAGATAAAATTTTCTTCTTCTGTGCACTTTCCCTGCCTCGCTGGAGGCTCCATCAGTTTTCATCTACACCTGGACTCTGAAATCCTAATGATGAATTATTGCCCCTTTTCCTAAGAGGGCGAACCTTACAAGGGAACGTTCTACTGAACTGTCAGCTCACAGACTGAGTGCGGAGATGCGGAAATCTGATCTAATTTACTGCAAAACGATGCATTTGTTAGACTCTCTCCTCAGTTTCGCCCAAGCATCAAGAGATCAGTCAACAGCCACTTTTGGGTACTCCTTTGTGTGGGAGCATGTACCAGACTCTTCAAATCATACATGCCCCCGGCCCCCCAGAAACTGGATACTGGAACAAGGTTTTACTTTATGAATTCAACATTTTTTGTTTTTACTAAAATGATTGCTTTCTAACAGTCTCCTATTTCAAACTGATGCTTGGAGAGAGAGACTCCCAGGTTTGCTTTTGTTTACCCAAAGAATGGCATGTGTTTATACCTCTGCTCCATTTTTACCCAATCCTCATACACCCAACTCAGGTTGTTCCCCTCTGCAGTCATTAGAAGGTTTAAGACTCAGCAGCTTCTCTTCCATTGGTGCTGGAACTAGTAGTGCTGCAGCTTGAAATGGTTTCCATTATACACAGGGTTTACAGTCTGCTTTAATGTCCCTCCACACCCGCAGTACAAAAACTATTCCAATGCCCCTGCTCCCTTCTATATTAAAATGTCGTTGCACTGTGTCCTGGTTTGCCCTAGGGTACATGATACTGGTCCTTCCTGATTTCCCTTATGGCAAAAGGTTAGAGAATTTATTAGACAAAACTAGTTTTCCTCTAGAATTTTTGAACCATCCTCCCAAACTGTTTGTACTTAGTTTCTTAAAATATAGTAGAAGTGTAACAATCCATGGCTGCAAGCCAGCAAAGATTCATTTACAAAATCCTAGAAGGATGCAGAACATGGTGCACGTAGGTGCACCAAACAAACAAGCCAACCAAACTAAAACAAGAAAACAAATGAAAAGCCAAACATGCACCACCACCACAAAACAAAGCAAACCCAAACCTGACATTTTACATAAGCAGCAACCTAATTATACATCAGACTATAGATTCTGCTTTGGTGGATTTCCCAGAGTAGGAACCTGAAGATTAACTACAGCATTTAATTGGCAATGGAAAGTGCCAGGACTCAGCCTAGCTCAAATTAAGCACTGATGCACCACCTATGCACCCAACTCTGCTATCTTCCATGCATTCCCCCCCCCCATCCTCCACACACTCCCAGAACTGTCTACGTCCTATATACCCTCAAACCTACAACTGTCCCACACACCCCACCCCAAACATACCCCCCACACCCTGTGAGATTGTCCTGGGGAATTGGTGCTTCAGTTACCAAATGAGGCAGAGGACATGGAACAGAATTGTGCTGTCCTCCACATCACCCCCATCCCTATCACGCTCTCAATGCTGGGAGGAACGGGTTATTTTCCTTTCTGCCCAAGCCACTGCTCCTGTATAATGCGGCTGTGGGCTCTACCACCTGAACCTAGATCGGTCTCCTCTCGGCCTGGGTCAGGACACTAGCTGGGGTGGGGGAATTCCCTAGAAGGAAAGAACACCCTACCTCTCATCAAGGGAGTGAACGATCAGGCCCTGCACTCACTTTCTGCTAGCCCTGGCTTCCTGCAAGGGGTGGACTGTGCAATGACCCCTTCCCCCTAGCATGATTGTTGCTAGGGGCTGCGGCAGCCAGGGTCACAGGCACCTGGGTCAGAGCACAGACCTGCCTGGTGCATCTTGTGCTCCCTGCTCTGACTACTCCACATGCTTTGCTTCAAGAAAGAAGTCCAGAAGGGAAAGGGGCACTGGTGGAACTGCTGCTGGGTGGTAGCATCCCTCCCACTCCCCGCCCTCATGTGCTGCTGCTTCTGTATCAGGGTGACAGGCAGCTTGATAGAGAGGAAGCCATGCAGAGTGGCAGGGGGCTCCTCGGGAGTGGGGCCAGAGTGCACTGGCTTGTGGCCCCGCCCCCAGGGATTATAAAGTAGTTGAGTAACCAATAAGAATTCATGAGTTAATTGACATTCAATTAACAGATACTTAACATCCCTGAGTCATTGCTTTCACCCACTGGGCGTTGGGCAGGCTCAGTGCACTACTTGCTTATGGTAGGGGTACTGGAAGCTGTGAATAGGGTGACCATATTTCCTCATACCACATACGGGACACCAAGGTGGGGGAAGCTGCTGGCACTGGGGGCTTTAGCCCTTGGGGGAGCAGCACTCAGGGCTTCAGCCCTGTAGCGGGAGGGGAGGGGGTGAACCGGCACTTGGGGCTCCAGCCCCACAGTGGGGAGGTAGAGCCGCCACCCGTGCTCAGGGCTCCAGCAGCTGAAGCTCCAAGTGCTGGCAGCTCCCCACCCACCCTGCCCCATTGCAGGAATGAAGTTCAGCCCTGCAGCATGCAGGGCAGGGAGAGGAGGTGGTTGGGGCTTCAGCCGCTGAAGCCCTAATCTAGGGCAGTCCCTTCCTGCCCCCTGCTCCAGGGGAAATACAGGACAATGCTCCCATTTAAAAAAATATATATACTGGACTGTCCTGGTAAAAATGTGATGGATATAGTCGTACCTGGCTGTGGATGAAGCAGCTTCTACATCAGTGCAGAAAGGGTGCTCTATAGCCAGCATGAGCTGCCTGGTGCCTGCACTGGGGCCCATAACTGACTCAAGTACAGAGGTCCCAGGTAAACCCCAGCAAAAATTAAGCAGTGCCCAGAAGTGTTGCAGTTATGACCTGCTAAGCCTAGACATGCCAGAACTCAGACAAAGGAGCAGACAGAGAGGGTAGAAAGGAGTATGTGGACAAGTAGAGGTGTAAAGAGATCATGCAGCTACACTTTGGTAGGCAGTATTTGTGAACTATAGGGTTCATAGTATTCACTATAGGGCAGTATTTGTGAACTATATTCTACATGGGCCTGATCTTTCCATTGACTTCAGTAGGCTCAGAGTGAGGAACCTGATTGTCTACTGCACTGGCATAAATACAGCATAAAACAGGGATGGGCAATAACTTTTGTTGGGGGGGCACCTCACCAATGTTGATCGTGGTCATGGGCTGGTCCTGGAAGGGGCGGGGTCCCTCTGGTGCCAGCTGCCTCTGGCAGGGGAAAGGAGACTTTGCATGCTTCCCTGCCCCCAGAGCCTTATTGATCTGGGGATGGGGGAGCACATGAGGTCTCTCTCCCTCCCCACCCCACTGCCTGCCCTGCTGGGACAGAGGATGCCTAAAGGGAGCCACTAGCCATTTTGAACAGCTGGCAGTTCTCTGCTGCTGCTGCACACTCCTGGCAGGGGGGGAGGGAGAGGCAGACTGTGTACTGTGCCACCCCAAGGCCGAAATTGGCCTGTTGACCTGGGGGCAAGGAAGGGAGCACAAGAAGTCTCCTGCCCCACCCGGCTAGGGCCCACGACATGTAGAGGGAACTGCCAGCCATTTTGAACAGCTGGTGGTTCCTTCTGATGCTGTGCATCCCCAGTGAGGGCGGAGGGGAGGGAGTCAGGGAGAGACTTTGCACACTTCCTTGCCCCCAGGTCTTTATTGGCCACAGGGCGGGCTGGATCCAATGGTTTGGCAGGCCGAATCCAGCCCATGGGCAGTATCTTGCCCACCGCATGCTAACCTGTGCCTTTAACACTCTACTAGAATCTGAGAGACTGCCAGAAGAATCTAATGCTACTTATTGTCGAATGCTACTTCCTCCACAGTTTTTTTTTTTTTTTTACTGATTCTCTTCTAGAGCAGCACTATACAAAGAAAGTCCACTGGAGCACAGAATTTTGGTTGCTTTCTGGTTTCTTTAATTTTTAAGAGGTATAATTTGGGTTGTCATTTGTGTTTTCATTTTGCATGAAGAGAATGACTGGTGTGTGTCAAAGGAAATAAATAAATACCTAAATCCAAAACTGAGTGGGATTTTTATAAGATACAAGGTATATTATACGGAATTTTCCTATGGTATTTAACACACAATCAATCAGTCAACCATGCAACAATGGTACAGTGGAACCTCAGAGCTGCTAACTGACCAGTAAACCTCACACACCATTTGGAACCAGAAGCGGAGACCAAAAAAAAAAAAAAAAAGGAGCTACAGTATGGTGTTAAATGTAAACTGCAAGAAAAATTAAAGGGAAACCTTAGAAAAAAGATTTGACAACGTGAAGAAACTGTTTCTGTGCTTGTTTTATTTAAATTAAGACAATTATAATCAGAATTTTTCTGCATATTAAAGTTTAAGCTATATTAAGCCAACATTCAGTTGTAAACTTTTAAAAAGACAACGTTTTGTTCAGCTTTCCAAACATTTGAGTTACGAACCTCCATTCCCAAGGTGTTCATAACTAACGTTCTACTGTAATTACACAGATTTTTACCACATTTACAATATCTCTTCCATATTACTAGTATATTTAATTTCCCTAATCATAAGGTAAACTACCATCATGTACCCTAGGATTTGTAAAAGGAAAGGAGATCTATGCAACTGACAATGTTGGGCATCAGAAACTTGAGTTTTAAGCATGGCTCTGCCACTAACCCACTGAATGACCTTGGACAACTCACTTAAACTGTCTCAATTCATGCATCTATTATATGGAGACTCTCTCTATAGGGGAGTTGAACAAACTTTCAGAGACAATACTTGGCATGTTTAAAACACGATTATTCTACTGTGCAGTCAGTGGGAAAATCATACACCCCAAAATGCTTTATTATACCATACTGTGACTTAAATCAATGATCAACCACTTCCCTTGTATGCATTTGTGCAGCTCATTGACTTCAACAGTAGCTTCATGTATGCAAGTAAAAGAATTTTGCATATTGGCTTTTGTAATTATGTAGTCAGCACAATATGCTATGTAGGAAAGCAAAAAAAAAAAAAAAAAACCCCTTGTAAAGAACCTAAAAGTTAATTTATCTACCTCTCATAATCAAAGGCTCTCACTTCAAAACTACATTGAAAAGAATACACCCATCCTCATCTTCTTGGTACAGTTGTATAAATGGTCCCTATACAACAAAAGCACTTTTAGCAAAAGGGACAAAGAGAAAACTACTCTATGGTGGTTACTGAAGTTACGTCATGCATCATTCCTGGATTTGAGGGAGGCAATAATTCAAATTCAGTTTGCTTATTCACATACCATCTGATCCAGCATTAAGTGAAACCAATGGAAAGACTCCCTCTGACCTGAGCAGAGCTCTTAGGGTAAGGTTCAGTTCAAATCTATGATCAGTAATGGTCGTGAAAACAGGGAGACTTTCAAGGGGAGAGGGGTGCGGTGCACTGGTGAAAAAAAAATAATGAAAACCTCTGGATATAGTGTACTTTCATTTTCAGAAAGCCTTTCACAAGGTCCCTTGCCAAAGGCTCTAAAAGAAACTAAGCTTTTATGGGATAAGAGGGAAGGTCCTCTCATGAAGAGGTAACTGATTAAAGAGAAGGAATAAATAGTCAGTTTTCAGAATGGAGACACAAATGTGTCCTCCCAGAGGTCTATACTGGGACCTGTCCTATTAAATAGATTCACGAATGATCTGGAGAAAGGGATAAACAGTGAGGTGGCAAAATTTGCAGAGGATACATGACTACTCAAGATAATTAAGCCCAGGAAGACTGCAAAGAGCTACAAAAGGATCTCTCAATACTGGCTGACTAGGCAACAAAATGGCAGATGAAGTTTAATGTTGATGAATGCCAACAAGTAATGCATATTCAAAAATGTAATCCCAAATTACACATACAAAATGATGGGGACTAAATTAGCATTATCACTGAGAGATCTGGGAGTCATTGTGGAAAGTTCTCTAAAAACATCCACTCAATGTGCAATGGCAGTCAAAACCGCAAACAGAACGTTGGGAATCATTAAGAAAGGGATAGAGAATAAGACAAAAGCAATATATTTTCTAAATAAATCCATGGTACCGCCACATCTTGAATACTGCATGCAGATGTGGTAGGCTCATCTAATAAAGAAATAAATATTAGGGGCATGGAACAACTACTATGAGGATAGATTAATAAGACTGGGACTTTTCAGCATAGAAGAGACAAATAAGGGATGGAATACCACTGAGATCTATCAAATCAAAACTGCTGAGAAGAAAGTGCTATTTACTTGTTCCCATAACACAAGTAGTAGTGGTCACCAAACAAAATTTATATGCAGCGGGTTTAAAGCCAAGCAAAAGCAAGTATTTCTTCACACAACACAGCCTGCGGAACTTCTTGCCAGAGGATGCTGTGAAGGCCAAGACTATAGCAGAGAGTCTAATAAAAAAAAAGAATGATACGTTCATGGAGAATAAGTCCATCAGTGGCTAACAGCCAGGATGGGCTGGGATGGTGTCCCTAACCTCAATTTGTCAAGTGGGAATGGGTGACAGGGGATCTTGATGATTACCTGCTCTGCTCATTGCCTCTCAGGCACCTGGCAGTGGTTATTGCTGGAAGACAGGATACTGGGATAGATGGACTTTTGGTCTGTCTAAGTATGGCTGTTCTTATGTTCTCTTGACAGTAGGTGATAATTACCAGTTTTCAAAACTCTTCTAGATTTATTTCTCCCTATCCCAATGCTAACACTGTCAAAAACAAGGCATTTTTTCCAGGGGTGAGAAGACATGTGCTATCCATTTGCAAAATGGTTTGGTCAGCAAGGTTACTATAGTTACACACATAGGAAGTCTTAGGGTCTGATTTTAAGAAGAGTCTAGCATCATAAACAGATCAGATTTTCATAAATGCTTAGCTCCAGCTTAGGCACTAAAGTAGGTGGCTAGATTGTCAGAAGAACTCAGCACATTGGGTACTAGATTACTTAAAAAAAAAAAATCGGTCCTGATGTGGTCCAATCGAAGATGGTGGGTGTTAGGTACCTTTGAAACCCTGGCCACATTTTTGGATTATAGCTTAATCTACATAACCAAGTTTTGTTAACTTTTTCAGGTGTTAACAAAAATGGCCAGAGGGTGTTCACACGTACGCCCTCTGCCCACAGATAATATCCTCATGGGGGGGTACCCTCATTGACAGTGTGAGTAGTGCAGTGTGGGTACATATCTCTCTGCAGAAGCAGTCTACCTCCCTGTCCTTGTGCTCCTAGCACAGAGCAGAGCAGGCGCATTCCAATGATTTGCTCTTCGTTTCTACCGCAAATGGAGCGGCTCACTCAGCTGTCAGCTACTACCCGGAGCTTTGAAAGGGGAGAGGGTGCATGCCTTTAGGGCAGCAGAGATCAAAATTTGAGCAGAGCAATCAGGGCAGGCATTGCGGGATACTGGGGTAGAAGCCAGTTCTGTGAACAAAACCAATAGCAGTGTCTATACTAGCTCTTTACTGACAAAGGGAAGGGAAAAGAAAAGTCTCTCATAGGGGTGGAAGATTTTTGTTACTAAAAGGCAGTTTTTGGCAACAAAACCTGATAGTGTGTAGACAAATCCAATGCCAGCACAGACTCTGTAGCACAGACATTGCCTGAAAACAAGGGTGAATTGTGTTTTTTTTCCAGAACCTTTGAAACTGAATGCATCCAGGAAATACAGTAGATTTTAACTGCATTTTTAAATCAGACACCATGTATTTCATGGTACTTGCTGCAGAAGCTAAAGGCACATCTACACTATGGGCAATACTGATTTAGCTATAGTGCAGTAGCTATCCTACTGTAACCCTGTAATAGAGGCACAGACAGAAGGATTTTTTTCCCCATTGCTGTAGCAACTCCAGCAGTGCCTGAGATATAGTAGTTTGGTTGGTGAAGCAGTCTTCCATCAACCTAGTGGGATCTAAAGGGTTAGGTTGGAACAACTAAGGAAGGGTGAGGATTTCTCACGCCTGAATGCTACCGCTACACCAACCTAAATTTTAGGTGTAGACCAGGTCTCAAGCTTTCATTTTAAGCATATTTCTAGCCTTTATCTTTGCAAATGCAGCCTTAAAAATACGATGGCATGTAACCAATGCAGTGTCATCTTCCCGAGTCTGCAGACCGTATGACACGCAGCTGGAGTGTTATGTCTCAAACTTAGACAATTACTTTGTTTTGCTCAACACTTATCTGTTTTGTTACTAATCAATTTAGGAGAAACATCCAGCTAAGGTGCCTATGCCACAATCCCTCAGGAACTAAAAGCCCCCATGGGATCCTACCCAGCTGCTGTAACTTTCAGTTTAATTTTAAACACATGCTTAAGCAAGATGCCAGCCTAATATATTGTGGGCTTTTGAGAAATTTACTGCTTGTTATTTTTAAAATTCGAACTACATTTACTTAGGCCATATCTAAACTAGAGAGCTCACAGTGGCACAGCTGTACCAATGCAGAGGTGCCGCTGTAAGATCATTCATGTAGCTGCTCTATGCCAATGGGGGAAAGCTCTCTGTCAGCGTAATTAAACCACCAAGCAATGGTGGCTATGCTGGAGGGAGAACCTCTGCCACCGACAGACTCGTGCTTCCCACTACTTATGCTAGCAAATCTTTTGGCATCTGGAGGTGTTTTTTCATACCCGAGTGACATGAGTTTTGCAGGTGTAATGGTAGTAGACAAAGCGTCAGTTCAAAAGACAAAAGAAAGTAGTAGCGTGTGCACTCCATTCTTCCTTCAACCCAGCTGCATCTAAGGGGCTAGGCTGGTACAGCTAAGCTGTTGAGGGGGTAAGGATTTTTCACACGAACTAATATTTTGGAAATAAATCCCAGTTAAAAATGACCTCCCAGTGCATCTGGGGATCTGTTTTGCCCCACCATTAACACATTGTGACATGCTTAAACATCTGTCAGTCAAGTCAATATTAATATTGGAGCCACTCTCACACAAGCCTCATAGAAGCCTCACCTTTCTACCTATGCTTTACTCTAAATCATGCATATAAATCTACCTACATGCACAAACTAAATCTTAGAATTTCGAGCTATTCAACAGATGTACTTCTACCATCAAACTATAGAGTAACCTAGAAACAACATTTAGTGCCATATACCAGATCTATTAACTCAAAATGGGCATTGGATACTACGCTAAATTCTGGAACCATACTTCCCAAACCTTCAAGGTATTTTAGAAGCAGGCCCATATCACTGCATTATATCATTATCCATGCTTTATATCCATGTATTAGATCATTATTTTTTAAGATATCCAACTTTAAAAGCCATATTGAGGCTGCAATTCAAATTACAAAGCTCTGTGGCAGTGAAGTTCGCTTCTCCCATCATCCAGTATGATTCGGAGGTGCAAGAAATGAAGAGAGTCAGAAGCAAAAGAATGCGACTCTTTTCAGCAGCGTGAGGGTCACAGTGGCACTTACTTAGGCTATAACTTTACAGCTAAGTTCAACTCTCAGTTAACGCAGCATATTTTATTTGCCTGCTTGTAAAAGCTGCATACATAGTAACTGAAACCCTCAAAGATTAATGTACATAGCCTGAACACACTGAGGTAAGGGCAGTACTATTATCCCCATTTTACAAAGGAGGTGGGGGAGTGAACAAAGGCAGACAGATTAAAAGACTTGCCCAAGGTCACACAGGATTTCCATGGCAGAGTCAGGAACAAAAGGTCCCAACCCAGTGCTTGAACCAAAAAACTACCTCTTTGCACTGGGGACAGGAATGAGGAGAACATCAAGGATCACCCTGAGAGCCTCAAGAGTTGGCAGGATTTGGTAAGCTCTGCATTTAAGTCACTTCTGCTCCCTAACTCCTAGACCTCACTACCTTTCTCCTCCCAAAAAGTGAATTCCACTCCATGCAGACAAAAGAGCTTGCACTTCCTTTTGTAAGAGGGCATCCCCTCCTTTCCGCTCATTAATATTAGGTGCCCTTAGTTCCCAAATGCACTGCAAAAATGTCAATACCAGCCAGAGTGCTGCTGCTTCAAAGTATTGGGGGGTACATTTCAGACCCACCATGCACACAGCTGAAAAGACAAAGGTATGCCTTTCGGGCCAAAGACCAAAGGGTGGGGGGCACGCTATGAAGAGATGGAACTGGATGGACAAACCTCATAGCTAGGATAGGACCTGGCCAATCCTGAACTTTCAGGCTTAATTGGCAATAGTAATGCCATTGTTTTTCCAGCAATTAGGCATGAAGTCCAAAGTTTGCTCCTGGAGGTGTAAGAGGTACTGAAATTAAGGTAAATATAGATCTGCCGCCTGATTTGAGGAATGCAATAGCTAGCTTCTTTTTTTTTTTTTTTAAATTTAGCCCAGAAGATTATGGGGTCTCTGGATAAGAAATCCACACATGGATTGTCAGGTAAACACATCATGAAATGGAGGTGGAGATCGAGTTAATAGTTCTGAGTTTATATAATAGACTCAGTCTATAGCTATTTCACTGATGACTGTGAACAATGTAGCTACTGTGCCTCTCCCGTGGTGTAAGTGAAGACGGCTGCTAGACTCTGAAAATAAATTATGCCATGCTTTATTAAATGGTAAACAGCTGTTCCAGCCACAATACATGCTAATTGAAGAATGCCTTAAGCAGTCCTGTAATAAAAAAAAGCTTTGTAAGAGTTGGGAGCGGGGAGGGGAAACGTAGTGCCATGACAGACTCACTATCATAGGCTCCCTTACTTAAAATTCGACCCATGGGTCATTCAAGGTGAGAAGTATACTCTGAAAAAGAGGAACTACAGTAATGAACATTTAAGAATCATTAGCAGGCTCTTTCATGCCATGGCATGCTTAAGGAGGAAACAGCCACCAGGTTCTCATTGGATTTCCATGTCTTGCTTTGCTTGAAAGTATGTATATGTGAATGCAAAAGCTGCAAGGATACATTACTCCCAGCCCATAACTGTCACCATTTAGGGGAGAGCTTGAGAGAGAATCGGAGCTACTGCATGTGAAAAAGGAGAGGCACAAAAGGGGGGGAAAAACAACACTGGAGACAGGAACTTCTGGGGCAAGACAGACCCCGATCCTGTAACTGCATTCATATGGGTGGATCCCTGTACCCAGTGCTTTTTTTGTGACAGTACTGCCCGGTACACAGTACCGGCACCTCCAGTCAGAGCTCAACAACTTTTCCCCTGGAGTACAGGCACTTTTTTTTTTTTTTTTTTTAAACACAAAAAGCAGCACTGCCTGTACCCCATGCAGAGCCCCACTGGTGTCAGTGGTGCTCTTGGCAGATGAGCAGGTCTGCCAGCCAGGATGAAGTTTCAGGATCAGAGACTTAAAACTCTTGTTCCTGCTGTGGCAGTAGTTACTTCTGACATGTAGATATAAATGGTGTTTCTACTAAAATGGTCATGATGGAGCAGCAATGAAATTCTGGAATGGGAAAGTGTTTAAAGCAAGGGGCTAAGAGGTCACCATTTCTTGGGCTTCTAGTCCTACTGTCTGCAGTTGTGTGTGTGATGTGGAAGAATCACATCCTCTTTGAACCTTAATTTACCCATCAGTGAATGGGATTTTAGTCACCCACCCTAAAGGGTCACTGAGAAGTTCAATTTGTAAAAGTGCTGTGAATGATAGATATTATGAAATGACAATTATGCTATTTTTGCACAGTTTCACATTGAAACAAACATTTTCCAACATGAAACTTTCAAGGATATTGTACTAGGAATACAAATAATCTGTAGAGTTAGCCTAGGGTTCTGAGAGAGTTTGTGGAAGTGTAAACAATAGGAAAATATTCTTGCAGGAGAATTAAAAATAGATTTAAGGCAGCAGAAAAAAGTCATGTTAATCATCATAAAATACAATTAAATTTATTACATTTGAAATCTGCCCCCCCCCCCACACACACACCGACTCAAAAAATATTTTAAGGCAAGAGATATACATGATGAATGGGTGGAGATTTTAAAATATTTTTTAAAAAAGTTTGCTAGAAAATAAATTTAGAAATTAAGAAAAGGAATCAAACCATCAAACAAAAAAAAATGTAATTCACTTTGTCCATAAAAATCTCACAATGTGCTTGAAAATTCATGGAGTAAAGCAATTTCTTAACAGAAATGGAATCAGGTTACTTCTCCCCCCCCCCCACTGGACTGTGTGTGCATTTCCTTTATAAATAAAAGCTTCAGTATCCAAGGTATTTCCTTTGTTGTGCCACCTTTAGGACTTACTATTTGAAGTATTCCACTGAAATAGCTATGCTAGGTGTAGTGTTTAGAATTTTAAGTAAAATCTTAAACAGTTACAAATCAAAGCATCAGGCTATTTTGAAGTGCCTACACTATATTTACTGCTACTGCATACATCTGCATTGTATATATCAGCAACACACATACAAAACCTGATTATAGCTTTGGTGGAAAATTACTCCAAGAATTAAAGTCAAAACTAAAACAAGGTAATTTAAAAAATAAATTACATTTTTAAAAGATGAGTACACGCACTGTTCGTGATTGGCTCTAGAAATATGCTTTCAAAATATTTCTCAGATTGAGACCATTTGCATGATATTTTTCTGCCATTGACCCAATTATTTCAATAAAAAGTTGCACTGAAAATAGGACAGATCTGTGAATTAAAAATTCCAAGTAACCCAACCCTCACATACCTAATAAGCAGTTTAGGCATGATGATGATGGCATTTTGCAGACATGTTGGGGTTTGCAATGTTTTTAACTATGCTTTTTCCCCACATTGTGCATAGTAGGAGAAAATGTTGTACAAGAAATCCCACCCAAATCTGTAATTAATTTCTCAGCAAAATGTTATTTTAATTAAGCCAGCCTAATCATGGAGGATAATGTGAGAAGCAGTATAAATGGTGTAAAGTTAAGGAGGAGAACAAAAATTTCAAACAATGGGGAGGTTAATATAACCGCATACATTAGAAACGTCTCAATTATTACATCCATAAAGGCAGAACCTAAAAAGCAGCATTTCATAAGAAGGTGTCATGTTGACATATATTGCTCATTAAAAAAAGGTGCCGTTTGAATATGGGTTACTGTTCTTCATATGCATGAATATTGGTAACACACGGTTGGAAAGGAAAGCCCTCGAGATTTCATGTAGTTTGAATATTTAATGTAACAATAGTTTGCTCCCTAATAAAAAGAGAGGAAAGAACATTTGGGAGCACAGAACATACATTTGCTTTTTTTCGTTTTTTTTTTTTTTAAACAAGTAAAATAACTATTGGCATTCTGTATACAAATCTCCAAATGTGCTGTTAAAATAGTGACCATTGATAATAGCTGCTATTTAACCCAAGCTACATGCACCATAAATGAAGTTAAAAAACCCAAATACTGACTAGCATATATATTTAGATGCCTATTCATACACACTAACCTACTAGTTATCTCTGCTTACACTCAGGCTGTCAGGAAACTGTCAGCTGTAAAGGCGATAAGGTGAGCAGTTTAAAGAAGATACTGAAGCCTTAAGCTTCTTAATGTTTGCAAGAATCAATCCCATGAAAGCAAACAACTTGAAAAAGGGTTCTATGTATTTAGGAAGTCTCTGAGCTCCCCTTGCTTTTGCCAGAGCTGGAGCTAGCACTAGAGTTTTCTCACCCTAATGACCCCTGAAGCAGCCCTGAGGGATTGTGAAACAAGGCCGTTACACAAGGCAGCTTGCTAATTGAGAAGTTGATCGGGGGTAGAGAAATCCTGCTTTAGCATGTTAAGTGTCGAAATCAAGCATGACTAGATTGACGTCGCCAAATCACTGTCTAGAGGCCACTCCAAGCCAGGAGCAGCAGGGCTTTTCACACCTGATAGGTCCTCACTCTATCTACATCAAGTCACATTAAGAAAGGAATGTATTATAGAACTGTAGCTTGTGCCCCTTAAGAGCATTACTTGTACTCTCTAATTGCGGCTTCGTAGTTTCCTAGAAGTAGTGAAAGCGTCTAAGTGTCAGAACTATGCATTACCTGTTCCACTCAGCGCACCCACCTTCATCTACCCACCAAAAAAAGTAAAAGGATCCCTCAGTTCCAAGAGGCCAATTAAACAAAATGATTCGTTATGATACTAAAAACACATGTACAAAAAAAAGTGGATTTGGTTATCACCACTTTGGATAATACAGGTATTCAGAAGAATTGGGCCAGTGTCCAAAGTAAGCTGCTCTAACAAAAAAGCACGTTAGTGGGTGTTTGTCAGTGTTATATGTTAACTCATCAATCCTCAAAACAGTCCTGCGAAGTAGGAGGGCTGGTCTCCAGGGAAAAGTTTCCTGGCATAGTGCTAATGGAATAATTATCCTGCTGTAGTTCAGACAGTGTAAATCCCCTCATGGTCATTCTATTCTGGAATTAAATCACATTGATTCCAAAGTAGACTTACACTGGTATAACTACAGCAGAATTATTATTTGGGTAATGCTATGCTGGGAGATTTACTCTTGTAGAAAAGCCCTGACACGTGGAGAAATTGGGGCAGGGAGGTTCAGTGGAAGGGTTTCAAAGATACAAATTAGGTACTTACTGATTACCCATGAGAGCTGTCCCTTGTATCTTTGAAAAATCTCCATCTTCAGTGGCTACAGAGAGCCTGTGCATCCCCTCTGGGATTAGAGCTCTGAAGTTCCCAGCTCCTCCCCACTCCAGTTCTTGGCTTCTTCGCTTCTTCCGTCATCATAATCTGATGGCGTCACACAATAGTCACGGTATTGTTGGCTAGGGACGTGAAGGACTAGTCAAGCATTTGCTTATTGGATAGTCAACATGCTAGTCAACTAGTTGCTCCCCCACCCTTGCTGCCTCTATCAGAAAGAGGCAGCAAGGGGGAGCGGGGGGAGACAGAAGAGAGTATTTCAAAGCAGCAGCACTGCTTGAAGCCTGGGGGCAGACCCCGGGCTCCACACAGCACTGCCCCTTTGAAACGCCTCGTGCAGCCTGGGGCCAGCTGCATCAGGCTCTCCGTGGCATTTCAAAGCAGCAGCGCCATGTGGAGCCCAGGATGAGCTGGAGTCCCTAGCTGATCCCAGGCTCCACGTGGCGCTTTTGCCTGTGAAGTGTAGCAATAGCCCTAGGGCTGTTGCTACACTACAAAAGGTGGAATCGCCCTATCCACAAATCCAGTGTTTCTTAAACTTAAGACTGAGGAACACCAAACAATTTCAGGAACACCAAGGATTTTTTTTGTTGAAAAAAGGTTTGGGGAAAGTTATTGAGCAAAATAAGGGCAGCCATTTTGGCGGCACACCTCCAACTGCCTTGCGGCACACCCGTGTACCCCGGAACACAGTTTAAGAAACACTGCACTAATCGAATAGTCGATGCAAAATGCATCGTCTATTTGATTACTCAATTAGTTGATATTAACATCCTTACTCTTTGCACCATGTGGAATGTACTTCAGGTAAAATCTGAACAGAAGAGGAAATACATGGGCACGTGTGGCCAGCTTGTGAAATTCATTGCTGCAGAAGGCTACTCTCACTAGGGGGAGGGCGTGTGGGGGGGGGAGAGAAGAGGGAGGCTCTGCTGGATGACTGGGCTCTAGAACCCTGAAAGGCGGAAGGACTAGAATTACACCACCATGATTAAACAGCAGCACAACCTGAGAACTTGACACATCTGGCGTAGGCCAACCACAATACGTCTACTTCCAATGTAGACATACAGTCGAAACAGTCATCACATTAGAGCAGGTAACATTAAATTTCGTGAAAACTTTTGATGTTATTTCGGTCTTCCAGCATATGAGAAGATGCAATTTTTCACGAGCCTAAACATTTTTCAACATCTAGATCAATAATATTGAAGCTAGTAAGTCCTTCAGTAAGAGGCAATGGTTTCCAATAAATACGTTGTTGATAAAAAGCAACAAAAGTCACAAATGTAAGAGAGACTATTGGGGAAAAGTGTTTGGAAATCATCAACTGCCTCTGGCTGTACATCGTGTAGGGTAAACAGAGTATTACACATTTTAAAATAGGGGTCATCAAATGGCAAACAGTGAGGAATCATGATAGAATCTTCCCTTCTCGGTAGCATCCCCCAACCCTTCACCCCCCCCCACCCTTCACCCCCCCCCCCCCAAGAAATCCTGACAGCTTTCACAATTTGGCTTGCTACACTCCTTCCTGCAACTTCCCTTCACCCCCGTCCTGTGAAGTACTGGATGTTGGTCACTCACTGCTGGAGCTGGGATGCTAGGTTTGATGGACTGAGTCAGTATGATAAATCCAATGTTCCTATGTGTTCTCTTTAGGGGATGCCAACTATGCCAGACTGGCTGTCACTGCCAGAAATGGTGTCCAGCCCTCCCGTCAGAAGAGTTGGCAACCCTAGTCCTTCTTGACTAGAAGTAGGGATGCTGTTTGGTTCCTGGCAGAGTTACAGCTTCAAGTCACCAAAGATTAGCTGGTATTACAGCTTATCCCTCTCTTCCCTATTGTGATGGTCAGTGGCAGACAGCATGGCAGGCACGGCTGCAAGCACAGACAAGCTTAAAGTGATAGGGAATGATAAGAGTGCAAGAAAAAAAGTGAAGAGAGATCTTTCTCCTCCTAGAGAAGAGACCGGGTAAAGCAGCTCTCACCTGAACCCATCCACATCACCTCCATCCGAATCTTGCCAAGTGGAGTAGAGATGGGCGAGCATGTGATACGAATTTAAAAGGTACACGATGTTAACGAGCATGTTACTAATACAATAACTTCTTTAAAAACCTGCAGCTTTAAATAAGCCCCATGCTAACTGCTATCTACTGTAGCATTATTTTTGGCCTTATTATAGTACGGCATGCTCCTCTCAGCGCAGATTGGGATGGGTGGAAAATAGGAGTACACACTGTCTTAGAGGGAAAACAGTTTAAAAATTTCAGTTTTTTAAAAACCCTGAAGTCTTACAGGAGGCAAAGCAGACAAACAGAAGCAAGTCCAGTGGGATTAAAAATAAAGGGACAGTTGTAGGCATTTTGCTCCCCCACACCTGCCTGATTATTTTGAACTTGAGTGGGGGAAGAATGAGGAAAAGACTCTTCAGCTACCACCAGCCTAGCCTCTGCTTCAGAAGTTGGGGCGGGTCTGTCCAAGGTGGTATCATTCCAAAGATTTGCGCCAACAACATTTCTCCAAAGCAGGAGATAGTTTCATGGCTGTAGAGGCCCCCACTGCCAGAAGGCGGTGTGTGCAATCTGATGAATTTGCAAATACCTCAAACCTCTCTCAATCCTGCAGCTTGCATAGTTATTTGCAACAGTGCACACTGGATGCAACAGATCACAGAATCAGAAGGGCAGGATTTTACACTGACATTGTTCACTGCTGCACGTTTCCACTAAAGTGCCGGGCAACAGAGCATCTGGCCTTTGGTCTTCCTATTCCAGTTGTTGAACTCTGCTTCAGGAGTAGCTGGAAATAGGAGGCTAACGTAAGAGACAGCCATCCATCCCTGACCTTTGCAGCAAGCTTAGAGCTGTAACATGTCTGCCATGGAAATAAATAAAATCCATTAACCTAAATTGCAGATAATTTCTTACTTTTCTCCTCTCTACATTACTTTACTCCTCTGCCCCATTTCTCCACTTCTGTGTAACTCATTCTGCCCATCTCTGTTCTCATGTCTGTTTTGTATTCTTCCTTAGAAAACAAGAAAAAACCCTCTCCCCTTTCCTTGTATTTGTCTCCTTCCCTAATGTCTAGCTGCCTCACTCATCTTGATACATATTATTTCTTGCTTGACTGACTTCACCCACTCAAATATTGTTCTTCCTCCACTGGGATTATTTTTTTCCTATTTCCTTCCTACAGTGGGCGGCAGTTGGGCTAAAGATAGTGAATTCATATTTCTTCAGCACCCAGCAGGCTAGCTGCTGCCACTACTGTACAAAGGTCTGGTCTAAACAGCCATGCAGCTCCAGCCGTTGTAGCAGCAGCACGAGTAGCTAAAATGGATGGTGGAGCTCTCCCGTCATAAGTGGAGTTGTTCTTATGAAAGACACACTGGAAATTACCAGTGTAAATGCACCCTTTGTGGTAGCATCTCACAGATAAGCCAGCTCTTTCCATTGCCATAGGAGCAGAGCAGGTGTCTTGTCTCCAGCAGCGGCCAGCACCGCTGTGTATAGTGTAATTTCCTACTTTGGTCTAAGTCTTATCCTTCCCCATCTTCAGCTCTGAAGAGAAGCCAGTCCAGATACCAACAGCCCACTCTGAGTTACAAAGAAGATTCTGGTGGCTCTGACACTATCAATGGATTGCCCCCCATCCAGATACTTCGGTCAAATTCCCCATTCCCTTCTCTATAAAGGGAACAAACCACCCCTGAAATGGGTGGGATAAGACAGTCAAGTCAACCAAGTAGGAAATAATTATGCTGAAGGTGCTGTGGGGAGGGAGTCACCATGTCCTTCAGGTTAAAATGTGGATTGGGTTTATTAAGAGTAAAGGTAATTTTAGCGCATAGGTTTGTTTTGATTTTTTAAAAGTTGAAAACAAACCACCAGCCAGACACATGAAGTGAAAATAAATCCACTCGTGTATTTTAATTGAAGCTCAAGAAAGTCTCAACATGGGGCAAGCAAACATTTAATGTGATCAGTTACCACTCAAGATATGACACATTAAAGTCCATCTCTGCAGTACTGAAGCAGATAGCAAGTGCAGCAAATTCTCATGCAGTCAATCTGCCTCATTAGACCTAGTGCACAGACTTCCCCCCAGAAGTTCTGAGTGATCCATTTTGCCACAAAATGTCCTGTACTGTAAAAGGCTCTTCCTTCTCAGTCCTCCTACCACTCTAAGATTTGTTACTGCTCTTCATGATCAGCGTATCAGTTATACTTAAGACTTTAGTTACTGAAAGATTATAGCTCTGGTTCTGTAACCTTTAGTCCCACGAGAAAGGACTACAGTCCCATTGGCTTCAGTGGGTTGGATTTACCAACCTGCCCAGAATCAGATGGATGTTACCACACAAAAAGGGAGAACTCAGAAACTCACCTCCCCATTGTGCTGTGTTTAGAAATAAAAGACGAAACAATGATCTATTTCCCCCCCCCGGGAAGAAGAAGGGGGAGGGAGGAGACAGACACACTTAACTCACCCTTATTGAGTAAGGGTGGTGTTTAACACACACACACACACACACACCATTTTTCTCCACTAAAAATTCTCCGTGTCCTTATAAAATTAAGGGTGTGAGTCTGCTCTCTCAATGCCTCTATTGATAGGTTGCAAGTGTAGGAAGATATGTATCTGTACGATTTGTAGTTCGTATGTTACAACTACAAGCATTTTTTACAGAGCACCTCTCTGCCATTTGATAATCTGTTACCAAGACACTACTCGGACTCCAGTGAAGAAGCTCACTGCTTACACCCCATAACCACCAACTGTTCCAGGAAGCTGCCAGACAAACCAGTCATTTCAATCCCAAGGTGGTCTGAGATACTCGTACAGTATCAGGGTTAGGTTTAGATAGATTCATGTCTTTTGGGGGCCATTTTAGCTAGGCCGAGACTTCTTGTGAGTACAAGCATACAGCTTTTAAAAAAAAAAAAAAAAAGTTGTTCAACTACGGGTAAATTGTTTGCTAATGGTAGAATATACAGTATTTGTGGACAGATATGAATGCTCATAGAATATAAAATCTAAGAACTGGTGGATTGACCAAAAAGTTCTCACTATTAATTCAACTTTTTCAGCTAAACTTGTTTTGCATTCATTGGAATATTTTCAGAAAGGTAAATTTAAAAAAAAAGACTGACAGTGGACAGCTAATTTTAATAGAGCAGAATATTCTAGAAAAATATTTTTGCATCAGAAAACTGATTTACCAGCTATGCTTACCTGAGTATCAAAACATACTTATGACCTTAACGACCAATGAAATTAGCTTGGATTTTCAATATTTGCAAAAATTGCTGACTATGCAATAAAATCATAATTTTGCAATTTCTTAGTATTCCTTCTGTCCCTGAACCGATGGAGAGTTGAAATTTGAACCCATTGGTTATAAATTACCAGTTAAGCTTTATAATTTAACAAGGGACCTAAGAAGAGGAAATGAAGAGTAAAATGAGACTATGTGAATCATGTATCATATTACAAATGTTAGGATTTAGTAGCACACTTTATTTTCTAGATTTGACAAGACCTGATCCAATGCCTACTGAAAACCATTGACATCAATGGCACCAGGCAAATGGCACTGACTGCATCTTCACTCAGAAGAAAAAGACATGTGGAGATTAGTCCCAAAGTGAAATTTCATTCTCTGCTCTGATTTACAACCTATGCAATCCTATTAGTGGAACTGCATGGTATTTAAAGTCAGGGGAAAATTTGGCCCATTGTGTTTGACCTCTATTACAGAGAATTTTAAAATGTTTGAGGAGGAAAATTGGCTATTTTGGGGTGTAAAGTGAAGTCTGTTAATAAATGCATTTGGCCATCGTAACAATGAATCAAAGTGCCAATCAAATATCCAGACAAACACACGTATCAAATGACTTGCATTCCTAATGGTGGTAGCCACTAAGTGATGCTCTAACACATAAGATGATCTTTACAAGTCTGAGGAAATTATACACTACTGTTGGGTTTGCAATACAGAGTCTTTTAAGGGAGCTGGTATAAGTAACAGGAGAGTTTGCTCTTTGCTGTACTCTTTTCAATTATTGTCAATTCCTTCTCAGAATCCTTCCTCCACCCCTATTTTAGCTCTCTATAATTATTTCTGCCCTGTGAATATCTCTTGGACAGTTTTGATTTCAGCAAGTACCTCTATTTTTTGTGTTTCACCTCTAGTCAAAAAGGGAATATCTACTCATTTCCCTCCAAGGAAACTCTGCATCATTGCCACAACAGCAACAGATCAGGGAGGATTGCAAGTTAATTTTCTAGTGGAGAAAAAAAGTCTCTGGCATAGAGTCTGGATATTGACTTGGTGTAACTGGTTTTATTTACACATGCTCTTGAACAGGAAGAGGAGAGAAATGTGCGTGTCTTTCAGGAATGTCAGCCAAAACACCAATGACCAATTTCCAGAGAACAATTCTGCCCCAAGAATTGACACTAGAGAGAGAGAATAAGGTAAAGAGCAAAGACTCCTGCTGCTGGCAACTGCTCCCCCAAGAAACAAAACCAACAATACAGCATTTCTATAAAGACTTAACAGTGCTACCACATTAAGAAAATGAACTTGTAATACATACACCAGTCTCATCTGGTGACTCCCACTACCACAATATTTATGAAAAAGTGTACACTGAACGCAGGATTTGTGTCTCCATAGGATGTAAATAAATTTTATACAGCAGAGGAAGCTGCTGCCATGACACCATATCATTTCATCATAAGCACTTCTCTAAATTGTATGAACATAAACCTTTAGTAAAGACTCATATGGACTGAAAGGGGATACTTGCGTTAGGAAGGCTTGCAGGGCTGGCCCCAAAATAGTAAATAAAGCATAATGGTATGCAGAAAGCTGGCTGGGAGCATGAACAGGAATGACAGCACCCAAGTTAAAAATAATTAAAACTAATAAGCCATGAAGCTCACTAGACAACAGATCAACACCTTCTCTAGCACTGATAGCTTTACGGTGATGGTTCTCCCATTTTGGTGCATTCAGTGCCCTGTTTGTCAGCGTTGGCCCTGCTAATAGGAATATTTCTTCTATCTTGCAGCTTTTAATCACCTATTAAACAGTGTAGCTCTTTAAAAAATATAATTTGTACTGAGAAGGTACCTATGGGGTCTTTGGGTGAGGTGCTGTACAAACACAGAACAAAGTGATGATCCCCGGCACAAATCTTACAAACCGAAATATTACACGTAACAGGTGAATACAAGGAACAGACTGGGGAAACAATCAGTGAGGCAATACTGGTCAACATGATAGGCAGCAATGAGAGCACACCAGCTGTCAAAGTGCGCTCTGTTTTTGGTTTTTTTAAAGCCACCTGGTAGATATGGTTACTCTGAGCCAACACTGGAGGTGAAGAGCTTCCAGTTTCTTAAAGTTTCTGTAATGCATCTAATGATCACATGGAAACCTTATTTCTCTACTACTCTTACCAGTTTCATATTCACAGATAATTTCCACACCCACCACTTTTCTACTTATCTTTCTCCGCTTGATACCCACATTGGCTATTTGCGTGTGCTCACTCCCTGCCCTCCTACTACTGTGATGGTCCACAGCTTGGGCAGGTCAGCATAGGACTGGGAAAGTTTTCCGTAGGTAGCCACTTTTCCGGGGAGGAGAGAGAGAGTTGGTATGAAAGAGACCATGCTTGACAGCCACTTCCTAGTGCTTCAGCACATGTTCCACGCCAATATTTAATATTCCACCATTGTGGGGAAAAAGGCAAAGCAAATAGTGCCAAGGGTTTCATGTTATATGAGCTTCAGTCTCCATTTATAGAATTTATGCTAGTGCAACTGCCATTGAGCAGGAATCTAGTCCATTAGAGATTCTATATGGATATCTTGTTCATTCTGATTGTTCCCCTCCCCCCCATATAAGGTTTTTCAGGTTTGGTTTTGGTTTTTACCTATCAATAAATAGCAGTTGGTGTTCCTACTGCAACGGTCACCATCAAAAAGTGAGCAATTTTCAAAGAGATGCTGTTAACTGAAATTTGGCCCAAAGTTTACAGTTCTTTAAACAAATTCCCAAGCTTTTATGAAAGCTAACTTTAATGTTTCCACAATTTAAAAAAATTCCACTATTTTTAAAGTGAATAATTACTATGCAGTATTTGAAACCCAAATAATGCTCAGAATCGAAAAGTGGAATTTACTGTGAAACTGTAACTAACTTTCATTTGGTCTGAGAGTAAAGCAAAAATTAGAGAGCACGAATGTGAACTGTAACAAGGAAATTAGATTTTGTTATTCCACTTAATAAATTTTAAAGTAGTGCTCGCAGCACAAAAATCTCTTTACAACATATAGGACGATTTAATTTGAAAGACCTCTACAGATAAATTTCTGCTAATTTAATTGTGTAACTTTAAATTTGTTAAAAGCTACTTGTTAAACCCTTCGGTCCTGATTCTGCAGGAACTTGTGCACATGGGTAATTTACATGAGCAGCTCCATTCACGTCAATGGGACTACTCATATGAGTAAGTCTACTGTGCATATCAATCTCCAAACTAAAAGCTCTTCAAAGCAGGGATTGCTTCTTCTGTATGTTCTCTAAAGCATGTAGGGTATTTTCAGGGAGTATTAAATAAATTTATACCAGCATGGTACATTTTTGTTGTGGTAATCCAGGAATATGAATGATTTATTGGATAACAAGTATTCTGCTTATATTGCTAAGGTAGGGTCAAATGAGATGAACTCCATCATACCTTTTAGTACAGTGAAATTGTACACAATTATATTGGTATCTCACATTAAAAGGAAGAGCATTATAAAGAAAAATGTCAGAAAAAAAAAATCACTCAAAAAGAATTCAAACCAAGATTGGCTCGCACTTAAAAAAAAAGACAAGTTAATTAGAATTAAATACTGCATATTAAGTCTTGTATAGTGACTTGCCTTCTTTTTACTGTTTTATATATAATTTGTTATTTGTATTGCTATAAAATAGATAGCATATACAGTTAAAAAAAAAAAAAAAAAAAAAAAGTGGTGTTTGCCAAAAATGCTGTCTGGGAATCCATAGGTTTTTTTGAACTGAGACTTAGAAATAACTAGGATAATTGTTGACTTTTTAATAGCACTGCGTATATACTCAATGGCACACAAATGTATCAAACCCTTGGAATCCCTCTTTTGCTAGAAATACTTTTGTTTAGTGTGCATACAAAGTAGGATATAAATGTCCATAGTAAAGTCACAGCCTCCACTTAAGAATGGGTATAGAGAAGTTATGAAGAAAGCTTCTCTCCCATTTAGAAAGCTTCTCTCCCAAACTAAAATGTCCAGATTTTCAGAAAAGCTCTTACAGGAAAATCTTGCCATAAATGAGTCCCAATGAGAGCTGCTGGATGCTCAGCACTTTTGCAAATCTGGTCCTTATTTCAAGTTTTGGCAAGTTCTGACAGTGCTACACCCATATTATAATATAAACACACACTTTAATTTTTAACTTCAATTGGAAATACTAAATCCAGCTGTGCTGTGTCTAGTATTTCTTGATTAATTGGAAACTTGGATATTTATGATGGCACTTAAACACCACAAAAATCAGGACACCAAATTTAGGTTCTGTTTGGCCAGTTTGTTTCACTACTGGGGCAATAAATGAAACAAACCACCACCACAACACTGAAAACAAAAAAAGTATTTGCCAATATTCATTCAGTGTCCAAAGAGGTGTTTAGTTTGACCACATTTGTATCCCTTGCCAATTGTGAATGTTTGCAGCAATTACTAACCTACAGGTACCAGTGTACCTATACAAATAGGTATTTGTACATGAACAAGAGTATCCACAATTCATTCATTTACTGTATGAAAAAGCTTCCGTGATCTCGGCACAGAGAAGAAACACATGTGAATTAGGTGACCAGTCATGCAACACAAATACCCAAAGCAAACATGAACACCCCATAGACTGACACAGGTTTGCATGAACTATTTGGCAAATACACTCAACTGAAATCAGGATCAATTTGCTATTCGGGATAGAGGGCAAGGGAGGGCTAAATTTGTTCAATAATTTATTTGCAGCTAACAATCTGACCAGCTCTACCCTAAACATCTGAATTCTCAATGCAATTCTAAGAGGAAACCAATCAAATACAGTACAGTGCGTGTTCATGTTGCTGAGTTGTTAATCTCAGTGTTTCTAAACCAAATAAAAATATGGAGGAATGCATAAACTGCTTCAAATTAACCAGGTCTGACGATGCATTTTAAGAAAAGCACTGGGTGTGCCTTGCATCCAATGGTAACAATTTGTTATGCACTCTAGTGTTACAGCACTCTAAATGGTAAGTAACTGTTTAAAAATTCTGAAGCATTCCTAAAATGTTTCACTTAAACATTTCTGCAATAAAATCTTATTGAACTGTTGCTTTCATTAATTTTCTTCACACTAGAGACCAAAGAATGCAAGTTTTTCTTTCTTTCTTTTTTTTTTTTTTTTTTTAAACTTTGCCTACCACTAGCAAATAAACACACTCTCTCTCTTTTAATAAAATCCTGGCCTTGAGTTTTGGCCCCTTAATAGTAGCCTACACGGTTGACTACCTTTGGTGTTAAATTTTCTTAAATTGTATTTCTGTCAGTATATCATTTTTTTAAGCAATGGACCCTATAATAGCAGGCACTATTCTGTCAGGAGTACATTTGAACAGCGTGACAAGTATTTTTCACTACAGGAGACAAACAATGATATGTATTACATGCAGTAAACATTGCCTTTGGTACACAGGGTTCTCTTAGCATTCATCTGTCTAAAATCTCATTGTGTCCTGAACAGGAAAAAACCCTGCCTTCTCATTAACAATTGCCCAGGGCTGTAGGTTTGTAAAGTGCCAACAATGCACTGTCACATTTCTCATGAAACAAGAGCTTGATTGAATATTACAAGAGATGGTGGAAACCCAGCAAGGTTGATTAGGATGTATTTTAAATAGTAAAAACATAATAAGTAAGTATTTTACTGTGCTGCTTAACTAATAAATATGTATTGAATAATTCTTTTTATACAAATTTTGTTTTATAAAGATTTTTCCTGAGAATACTAAGTTAGCAGCAAAAAGAACATGATCTCATTTGGGCAGAAATACACCCCAGTGCAAATGAACAACAGAAGGTATTCTAATCTATTTCAGCTATACATGTGGCCTCTGGTGGCATCTGCAGTGCTCTGAGTCTATATGTTAGGGGATGGATTTTTAAAACAGCTCAGTGTTGGCCTGACTCTGCTCTGATTTAAAGTTAGCACCAACAGCAGATTTAGGCCAACGCAGACCCCTTTTAAAAATCTCATCCTATTGAATTAAACTTTAGCTGAGCTTAACTTGGTGCTCTATCCTGCAGAGGTGTACATAAGCAAGTAACTGCACTCCCATGGAAGTCAATGGGACTACTCCCATTGCAGAAGTGATGCAGGATCTAGCTCTTGCTCTGTTAATTACATTCTGACTGAGAGATGATTTTTTTTAAATAAAAACAATTCTCAATCGTTCAAGAGGACTTGGGACTCCCCCGGGCAGAGGTTGTGGTCAGCAGGGGAATGGTTAGAGGGCTAGCCTGGAATTGGAAAGATCTATGTTCAATCACCTGCTCCACAGTAGACTTAAGTTATTTGGTTTCTCCAGCCCAGATCCTCAAAGTTGACTCCTAACTTCTATACATTTGACAGTCTGTACCTCATTTCATCCTCTATAACATGGGGTGAATAGCTCTTCCCAGCCTGCCAGATGTACGCTGAGAACAAATACATTCCAGATTAAGAGATGCTCAGATGCTACAGTAAGGGAGCCATCAGTGTTCGGAATAGAGAATATCAATAACAAATTCTATTCAGAACTTCTGAGTGCATTCCTGGCTTTCCTTGTACCTCAGTTTACCCCATCTGTAAAGGGAAAGGTCTACTGCACTCTTAAAGGGCAAGGATGAGAATGCCAAGCACATCAGAAGCAGAACACCAGTGAACCCTGGGCAAGGCCCACCAATCCAAGAAGGTGAAGGAGTCAGTGGATGCTGCCCTCCCACCAGGGAGAGGACTCTTGCTAATGATAAAATAACTCCTAATTCGTCTTACCTAGCACTTTTCAGCAGTCAATCTCAAGTGGTCTGCAAAGGCTATTAGTTTCATTATCTCCTTTGATAACTGGTGACGTGGCTGATCCAAGTCATGCAGCAGGCTCGTTAATGAGCCAGGAATAAAACCCAGGTCTCCTGAATCCCTGTCCAGTTCACTAGCCACTTCCAACCACAAGATAGAGGAGGACGTGTATTCCAAGGTGCAGGGTTAAGTAGCGGTGCACTGCCTCCTGCATTCAGGGAGAGTTCCTTCACGAGACACAGGCACACAAGATACTCTAAGCAATGACGTGTTCCTTTCTGATCTCTGGATGGTGATCTAAAATCTGCAGCACCATGAAATCTGGTTGTGGCCAGGGTAGCCTATGCTTTTCTTACTTGTAATTTGCCCTCTTGGCCAAAGAAGAGTAGTCTTAGTAGTTCTTTGCTCCAGACCAGAAATCATTGGCAACGAAGCAAGGAAAGTGAGATTATTTTAATAGCATAGAGAAAGCCTTTGTATTTTAAAATAAAGGAAATGACAAAAATGGCACTGAGCAATAGCTACATGACTTTACCATCCAATACACACTAGAAGCTGGTGGGTAGGCAAACTGCCAGCCCCCTGGCCACTATGACTTCAGTCTATAGTACATCATCATATGGGTTCCGCTGCTGTGATACGTTTCCCCTGCACATGATCCTGAAAATACACCAGGCTCAATCTGTTAAGGGACCAATGGGATAGAAAGCCACTCGAGCTGCAGTATCCAGAGGTGAAATCCATGGAAAAGGCCTATACAAATTACTTGCAAAGTACTCAGGATTTGTATCACTGCAACAGATTTCGATATATTGTGGTGTAGAAGAAGAAAAAAATGCAAGGACTTTCCCAAAAGAATAGGATCACCCCAAAACTCCCAGCCATTTCAGCTACTCCCAGATAGGTACATATGGGAGAAAAAGGCACAGGCTAGCCACCTATTCAGCATTGTTCTGCCTGAGAGGGAGAGCTGTGAAAGTTAAGTGCCATCGCTAGACACCCTTTATGGGTGGAATGAAGACAAGAACCTGCCCATCATTCTTCTGCACCAGCCTGCAGAAATGAGGGGACCGGAGAGGCAACTAGATTACACAGCAGCAACCATGACTAGTGTAGCACTTTCCTCCAGCATCTCCGGAGGCAACGTCCCTGCCTCAAGCACAATGCCTCTGAACACTGCCTGCAGGACAATACACCCATAGGCCATAATAGAGCCCAGCCTTTTTAAAATTAAATTTTAAAAAATGCACACGGAAAATGTAGTGTTTTGATCTTAGCAAAAGACATGCTTATGTGAATTTCTGGAATCACTGTGGTAAGTTTTGCATCAGGTAGGGGACAAAAAAAATTCTTGCCCACCGCACATGATTCAAATATAGTAGTATAATCTAAAGCCACTACTTTTACCTTTATATTTCACCCAGAAAAAAAGTCTCATCTCTCTTCTTCTGGCTGTCAGTACCCAAGTTAAAGAAGAATGAGCAGGTAAATACTCTCTCAAAATGAGTGCTGGAGTGGACCAATTCAGTCCACAGAAAGTACATCTTTTAGCACAAGATGCAGGAACTTTCAGGTAGGCCAGGTAGTTCTGAACCAGTATAACACAAAATGCCTTATCCATCATTCTTTTGGAAACACTACAAACCTATCAGGACAGCAATGAATGAGAACCAGGATCTAACCTGATCGCAATTTTTTTAACTTGATCAACTTTGAGATTGTATTACAGAGAAACCACCAACAAATTCAACAGGCTTAGGATCATCAGGAAGAGCATTTGTAAGGCCTGTAAACAACTGGATAGCGACACAAACTATCATGGCTATGATACAATAGTGGAGATCCTTACAACTGGAATACTCCCTGCTCCTTACTAAAGCAAAGTTGCTCTTCTATTGGATTTTTCCCCAGCATGCTTGCTTGAGCAGGCCCTTTAAATTTGACTGCAAATGCTTGGCTCTTTCCTAAAGTAGCCATTTGATAGCTAGCTGCTACCTGCTGCACACTTCTCTCTTCTAACCAGTGAGTACTGGTTCAGCTTTCCATATTCTTAGTACTGAAAAAAAATAGCACATGGGCACAGGACTGTCTGGCAACAGAAATGTGGGGTAGAGAAAGAGAGAAGGTATGTTACTGCAAGATTTGCTCCCTAACCAAAACTTTTCCATCTTAAGTTCTCAAGTGTGAGAGCTAAGACTTCACATCACCCTCCACATATCCACTAAGAGCAGTTCCAAAGTCAATCTTATACTATTATCTGTCAGCCTGAGAGGTTTTTGGCTGATTTGTTATTCCAGCATGAGAAGTGGGGACAACTGACAGCAAGCGGTCAAATGCCTTTGGCACTTGTCTGCTATAGTACAGCTGTCAGACCGACAGCATTTTGTTTGAGGTCAAGAGGAGAGAGTGGTTTAAATAAAAATGGAATAGTAATTGAAGTCAAGATTTTCCTAAACCACTGCATCACTCAGTCCATAGCGAAGACATTCTAAGTCACACACATAGGATAACAGGTTCAAAGTGTCAGCCATTTCTCCCTTTCTTGAGAGGAACTCAAGCTGCAGGAGGGTTGCCCACGTGGAATACAAGTCTTAACCTGTTTGCATCCTCTGTTGTTGTATGACCAAAGCCACATCTTTTCCCATGTGTCGCTCCACCCTGTGCACACCCAATGCTGCAAGAAAGGCCAAGGAAATGGAAACCCCTCCCCAAAGGGAAAACCAAAGTGGAATGTTTGCCCTGACACCTGCTCTCTGTGCACTCAAAGGAGCCCCTCTGACTCAGCATGGCATGACTGGAACCTGAGAGGGAGTACAGAGCAGCTGCTCATTATGGCGGCTCCCTATAGCAGTCCAAAAAGCATGCAGAGGAGAAGCTAGCTGACCTGGCTTTCGATTCTTACTGTATCCCTTCTACCTCAAGTGTGCTCCTCTGAGGTCACCATATGCTCATCTAAAGTACAGCATCACCTGTGGTTAGGTTAGCACAATGGTAGTTAAGAGTGCAGCACAGATGGCTGGAGCTCTATTGAGAGAAGAGCATTACGCCTGTACCAGCATGTTGTGTATGTCTAGACTTGTTTCCATGTGAGATGTCACTACTGGTGCAATTGCAACAATGGAACAGCACTCTTGAGACTGCAGAATAGTCCTCTGAGGGCTGAAAGGCTACAGGGTTGGACTCAGTGCTTTGCACACAAGGGATGTTTAGGCCTACACCCAGACTCAGAACTATCCCGTAAGGCAGGGCTACTCAACTTTGGAAGTCCCGGGGGCCACAATGATACTCTCAGCATATTCTGAGGGCCGCAACTTAAATGTGGTTGCATATACACACAAATAGCTTCTTTCACACTGACGGGCACGACTACAAAGATTAAGGCAAGACTACACAACACGCAAACCCCATTTAAGTCAGTTCTGCTGATAATAAAATGCAATGTTTATGCGATTTCCACCCATATGACAGTACTTTTAATGAGCAATGACAGTCCAGGAATTTAACTACTAACACACATATCAACGGAAGACCATTATATTGACTTGCTGTTTTTAAACATGTTCCCAGTGGAGGCCACGTTCAAAGGATCCCACACGGGGGCCACATGTTGAACCCCATGTAAACCCAAATTACACTGAGGGCCACATGTGGCCCGTGGGGCCCCATGTTGGGTAACACTGCTATAAGGGAAGACTTCCTCAAACAAACCATGCCTGCTACCTCTCTTCCATTCCCCAGCTTGGGCCCATTTTCATTGTAAAGGTAAGGGAACACTTACCTTTGTGTCAAAAGATTCTTCAATATTCCAGTAAAAGGAATACCACTTTGTGAGAATTACATAGGTAGTACCAGTACAGTGTGTTGCACTAATCTTCTAAGCACTGTCCAGTAAAGAGTTGGTGTCAATAACTTATTTCTTGGAAAGATAATGTCTGCAGGATCACCTTTAACAGGGAAGGGAAATCAGACTTCAGAACAAAGAAACTGAGGTAGGTAGTTAAAATGAAGAATCTGCCAAGAATGTGGTTGGTTTGTTTAAAAAGCAACATGTAACAGATAAAACAACATTAGAGGCTTAAAGGCTGTTTTTTAAACACGCAGGAAAAAAATTTATCTATCCTAGATGTTTTATCTGCTAAGATTGCAAGTCTACCTGTGTTTAAAAATACATGAAGTATATTTAGTTTGAGTTATTTTGCCAGGTGCAGTAGGTTCCTGTGAATGAATGACTGGACACCTGCCAAACTACAGTAGATTTTACAAATAAACCAGCTCCTGTAGAGATTAAGGTTTAAGGTATATTTAGTTGGGCGGGGGAGGAAAGAGGCAGATCAGGAAAATACTTATCTGCATTGGTAGAATTAAAAAGATGGAATCATGAGCACTTGAAGACATCTAAATTCTTAAAGGAATGTGGTTAGCAATCTTTTCCCTTTAAAGGAGTAAATCTTAGTCTATGAAGTGATACAATATTGTTCCTAAAGAGGAGAGAACTAGCCTAACACTAGGCAGACTGCTATAGACCCAGCACTTTCTGAAAATCAGAACACCTGTTTCCATCAGGGCTTCTGAGCCTAACTTTAATCACCCTTTTTAAAAACTAGATGAATTCTGTTGAAGTTTTTTTTTTTTTTTAAACCACCACACAGTGTGATCCTTCCCCCCCCCCCACTGAAAAATGGGTGGGGGGGGGGGGGAGGGAGGGGAAGAGAATGAATTGGAGGATAGGATTCAGAAGTTTGACTGACCTACTAAAGCCAAACATGGTTTGGAGCTTGTGCTATTTCACCAGATAGTTCTGGGCAGCGAGATCACACCTAGCAGTCTTGTGGTGTTCAGCTTTTCATGAGCAAAAAACCTCCCCAGCCTGTGGAGGGGGGATGATTGGTCTGCAACATAAATTAGGGTGAAATTAGGAGTAATAGAGTCAAACACCTGATGTTCTCAGGACTGAGGCTTAAAGCAAGATAAAAAAGTAACTTGCTTTTATGTTCAATCTGATACATTAACTAATGTCACAAAGAATTTATTGCAAGACACCACCGTAGTAAACGTTCACCCTTTGCGTCAGGAACAGTTCACATTTAGAAAGTGCTCTTTGCAGCAGCTAGGGCTAAATATGTAGCCCCTTCCCAAAATCTGCAGAAAAAAATGCATTTTCCCTATAAGTTAGCAATGAGAGTTTTCACTAGAATGTGTTTTGAAGTCTTTTTTTGGCTCTCTAGGCCATAGGAACAAAGATTATCTGCATCTTCACAAGTGGTATATATAGGACTTCTTTCTATACTAGGGATAGGGGTACACAGTGCTTTTTTGTGATGGTACTGCCCAGTACGCAGTACTGGCACCTCCAGTCAGCGCTTACCAGGAAATAACAGCGTACCGGCACCTCTGTAATGAAAATGGCTGACAGTCGGCTGGATCTTAAAGAGTACCGGCACCTTCTCTTTTTTTAAACACAAAAAAAAGCACTGGGGGTACAACAGTTCTGACTAACAGCCTTGAATATAAAGGAAGATATATGGATAAGGAACAAATGCAGAATTGGAAGATGGATAGATAACAGTTAATTATTGCAATTCGTAACTGGAAGTCCACAGCTAAGCTTTATATGTCACTATGCTATGTACTGGACAGTGACCCTTCCTGAAGAGCTCTGAGTCTACATTCAGTTAATGTAATCCAATGAATGTAATTTCCTTCTCAAGATCTGCATTAGCAATAGTGATTCTCTCAATTGTGTGTTATTGAAGAGTATTCAACAAGGCTGTGTTGCTGTTTTAACAGTGTATTGATGCAAACATTTCTCAGCAAGTATTTGATACATGCTATTTAAAACTCTGCTAGTTAGTTGTATTCTTGCAGGTATGTTACGTGATACAACTTTTGGATCAGCACCAAACACTTCTGATTCAAATATTGGTGAGCCTCAAAAGTATGGATTCATACACATCTATACGACTGACATTTACTGTGAGCAACATTAAAACTCGGCTGTACATATGTAAATGGTTATGGAACGTTAACCCAAAAGGACTACACCAGCAATAACTCATTTAAGAGTTAGGGTAAAATCCGGCAAACCCTCTCTTTCTCCCCACTATATGCCTAGTTCAACCCAAATAGTGCTCTCGTGTCTAGATTCCACGATTCAGCAATTTTCATTTCACTGTCGGGAGAAATTGGAGGGAGAGAGGGGAAACAAACTTACATGTTATCCCATGGCTTAATATAAATGAACTAGCAGATGCTGGCTGATATCTAGAGGAAGAAATCTTATTTCCCATAGACTCTCTCACACAAACCCTAAGTTCAAAGGCTTGACCACAAAAATGCAATGGGAAAGTAATGGATGTAAATTCAAAGTGACAGCACTTCGGTTTTGTGTAGTTCCCTTCTAAATAGAAGAACATACATCCCATTATAGTACGTCTGGATACAGGAGTTGACATCCCTTGTTTATTTCTCACCTCTTCATAACGTAAAAGGAAGCTGCAATAAAAATCACTGATTTCTCTCCCCACAAGCAATTTTATCTTTAGATGTTGTGCAATTCTCACTTTCATCCCATATGTGCTAACACAAGACATTATCATTTTTGCAAGAGAAAAGATGAAAGGCGTAAATTACAGTACTGCAGAATGCCACTTAACACAGAAACGGCAGGAGACTTTCCCATGGAATACCAATCCAGATTTGAAAACTCTTCATTTTACGAGAGGTGATTTACCCTACTGAAGGCTTCTGTAACGTGCTGCGTACTTTGTTACACTTAAACGTGTTTCTGATTTGTAACGCAAGTAAAAACCTCCCACAGTTAATAATTAGGGCCAGTTGTGCCTTCAGCCATGCAAATACAGTTCTCATTCCAGCAAATGGGGACTGTGGTTGTGAAGAGCAGCTAGAGTTTGGTCTAAGGCCAGGGCTTTACTACAGACGTGTATCAGTGTAACTATATTTTCACACCTCTGGTGACCAAAGCCACATCCCTTAGTGACAGTATATCCACCTAACTCTCCCCACACTCTCCCCAGCGGTTGACAGCGCTATCAATGGGAGAGTTTCTCCCCTCAACACTGCTGTCATTTCTTGCAGAGGTGAATTAACTACAGTGATGGAGTAGCTCACCCATCGTCACTAAAGTGCAGCTGTAGTGCTATATACATGAAGACAGGCCCTTACGTATACACTCTCCATAGGTTATTTGAGCAGGGAATTTCAGCACATGCTGAACTTGAAGCCCTTGAGTAGTCTCACTGAAATCAATAGGGCTCCTCAAATATTTAAGCTAAGCTGAAGCACTGTGGTAAGTTGGCCCATATTTGAAAAAGATTTTAAGGCCAGAAATGACCATCATCTGATCTACATAATGCAGGCCACCAAGTTTCATCATGTAAATTCTGAGTCAAGCCCAGAACACATTTCCGCATTGTAACAGATTTTTTAAACAAAGACTGAAGGGTTTGAGGTTTTGATTGAAGGGTTTCAGGGTCAGTGGGTATCCTTTAATTATGATAAGAGAAGGATACATATTCTATTGTATTATTGTATTGAAATGAGTATACTTTTCAGTCTCTTAAGTGAGTTTTCTTAATGTGCTTGTTGTCATGCAGTAAAGATGTGCTATTACTTTACTGCATTCCTAATCCCACAGGGTAACAATGATCTAAATATATTTTAAAAAACCCTGCAGAACAAGCAGTGGAAATAAGTGAAATTTAGTTACTGGGGGTTGCATTTAATCCTGAATATGCCCTCCAGACCAGAACAAATATTGTTCTGCCAAGTCAGGTCCGTCTAACTACGCTATCCATAATATGGTCGTCAAAAGATGACCGACGGAGTCTACAACTATTCTTAAAGGGACAGTGTATTCCTACAGATGTCTTGACCTTTGACGTTTTGAAATAAATAGATGGATTATGTCCATGACCACCTAAAAACAATGAAAAGAGGGATTCAAGAGACCAATGGCTAATGGCCCATGAATGTAGAATAATTTGGGGTCTCAGCCACAGAAAGCTCCAAGACAACAGCAAAACCAAAATGTCACGATTTGTAACTGCTGAACTACAATAAGATTTGTTGGCAATGGCTTTAGTCATTAGTTCTGAAAACATTAAAATCAGAAATTCGATTAAATATTACATTTGGGCCAGACAGACTTTAAAGCTAAATGATATTTCAAGCTTAAAGGGGCCTTCCATGTCACCATAAAGTCTCCACTGGGGAAAATAAGCTTTCAAACCACAAGGCATCTAGTAACAATATGCACCCTCATATTTTAGCATAGGTATGCCTACTAAATGAAAACTCATAGCCTTTATCATTGAAAGTATGTATTGTACACGTTAAATCTTTTGGCCTTCAAATACGTATGTGTCAAGGAATATTTTCAGTAGGAGAAAAGTGTTTATGTTTTGATTTTTTTTTTTTTAAATCTTTTTCTCCTGGGAAGAGTGAGGAAAGCTAGAAGTTTTATTAAAGCCAAAAGCTTACTATCAAATAGCACTTATTTGATCCGTCATAAATTTTGCATAAAATTTATCTTGGGTACCTTCGAAATTTACCTTGGGAAATTCCTAGTTTGCTTATAAGCCACCAGAAAGGTTATATTTAATACTGGAAAACAAGCATAAATTAAATTTTCAGAAGGCAAATATAGTACATCTAAGTCACATGTGAAAGTTAGAAATTAAGCCATCTGTCATTGGTAAAAGATTCAGGAATTTATCTCCACAAAACCAAAATCATGCTGTGGAGTACAAAAAATAAGTAAAATAGCATTAAAAAAAAAAAAAAATCAGGAAGATTTAAGACAGTAGCAACAAAATACAAGATGGATGAAAATTTGAATGTGGCTTTAAAAAAATTGCACTAGCAGAGTAGTATTAAAGTTCGCTATATGCAGAAATATTATGTGCCTGTTATTTTAAACCAGAACTTAGGGTGCATTGAAAGAATATAGACGATATACCAAAACACTGCTAAAGTTAGGAAACTCATGTTCTAGCTAGTCTCGTAAAACTTAAACATCAGTGTGCATTTGAGTGTAATACTACTTACAGAAGCAATCTACTTAATATAGCAAATACTTTATACATAGATGAAGCCAGTTACACAGATACTGAAATTCACTAAGGGAAGAGGAGTGCTATAGAATTCAGCAGGGAAATGGAGGATACTATACATATTAAAACAGAATAAATTCTTTAAAAGTCCTATAAAATTTGATAGTTTAAAAATTCTATAGAAATGATTTTTTTCTATCTTACAGAATTTTGTGTAGCATTGTATGTGCTGGCTTAAAATTATATACAGTAACTTCTATTTCATTGAGCAATTGACAAAATCGTTGTAGTGCAATTATTTGCCACTCAGGTATCAAATAATAGCATCACAAAATGCAGCAGCATTTTCAAAACAGAGTGTATTATCATATGCAAGTTCTCCAGAAATGTCATGTCTGCTTTCAGCTCTCCTGAAATTCATTAATCCTATGGTTGTGCTTAAGGAGATAGTTTAACAATGCACAAAGTGGCTGATTTTCAAGGAGCCTTATAGGAGGGAGCATTTGCACACTTAAATTAAACCCTGCATAAAACATACTACTTCAAAATATGCCACTACTGAAAACTTTGAATATTTTAAGGAAAAAGTTACCAAGAAAGAATAGCAAATATGGAGCCACTTGGATAGCGTCAAACTTCACTAGCAAACAAATTATGCTTTAGTGATTATATTACAGCATTTCAACATATGCCACTGAACACTAATTATTACAGTAATTGAATGTGCTATATTAAAAGCTAAAATGGATAAAATTGCATCAATCTATGTAGCTATGCAGGATGTTATTGTATCAGAAAAGTATTAATAGTTACCAGTGTTAGGCAAACTACACCTGCACGATAAGACTGAAGAGTTCTGGAGATCTCACAACACGCTTTTCCACGAACGGCTAAAAGTTGTTCCCTAGTGCTATTTTTATAGACTTTGGTTTTTTAAAGCCAACAGCACATATAATTAGTGTAAGTATTAACACACATGCATCTTACACACAAAATTCTTCACAAGCAGAAAGATTCAGTGTCAAGATTTTAAGACATCTGTTTTAGAGCCCATTTCTGCAAACTTACTCAAATAATTTTCAGGATCAGGCCTTTAGTAAGGAAAAGTAATCCCTTATACTCCAATTCCCAACAAACAAGTGGGTAAACTTGAGCTCAGTGCAACTTAGTGCTTCATGCTTTGATGGTTCCCGCTCTGAGTTAAGCAAGCTGGTTAACTATGGTGCAGTTTAGAATACACTCCACACTCAATTATTCCTAGTGTAGTCCCTGGAAAAACAAAGTTTTTTATTTATGTATACATTTTTGGATGAGTTAATCTCTTAGGTGTCTGCAATTTTTTAAAACTTTCCACTACACTAAGGAATTTGGGCGGGGGGGGAGGAGAATTCTATTAATCAGCACCAGACCATGAGTTTTTAAAATAGCCTTCTCTTGAATTTCACTCCAAAGTATTTGCATTAAGTATTTAAAAAACCACCAAAAAAAAAAACCCAAAAAACCCAGTTACGTTATAAGTAAAGGACAACTATACAGGCAAGACTGAATCGAATGCAAACAATTCATATCTTGGCAATCCAATCCATCTTTCCACAATCTAAATATTTCAGAAATGCAATATCTGTATGATGTTTATGCCTGAACACTTTATTTCTGTAGTGTGCTTTCATTATTTACAATATCTGTGCCAATATTTTTTCAACTTGGTTTGTCTCTGAAGTCTTCAGCCAAAAGCAAAAGGAAATTCATTTCAATTCACCATCTTCCCTAGCAAAATATAATCTAGTCATTTTTATAGCTATTCAGTGATACTTTTAAAGTCCATAGTAAATGTACAAGCTAAATGTTCATCAAGAAGAAAAAAGGAAGAATTTTACTATTTTGTATTTCCTTTTCCCACAAAAATCCTACATACAAAAAACCCACACTAATATTTGTTTTGTGAATCCTCTTATGGTCTGTTTACATGTCTAGAGAATTTATTATGTAAAAAGTTCTAATTCAATTTCCACATTGAGATGGATTTTTTTTTTTTTTTTAAAGTCAGAAGCCATATTCTTTGTGTTTACTAAGAGAGAGATGCACTCCAACAGTAGTGTCATGGAACTGAATTAAAACCAGAAACAGTGAAGATAATTTAGCTATGTGAATGCCTGCTCTTCAGTGAAATGCTGCCAAAATTAAATAGGAATGAAACAGCACTTTGTAGTCATTGGTCGCTCAGCAGGGTTTGCGTAGTTAAAAACCTAAGTGAAAAGGGTGATTGACCTACATTGCTACTAGCTTAGCACAGCTGTAGTTTCATATTTTCACTGCTTCAGAGGAAGCTCATTATTTAATGCAACTGAGTTACAAGTAATTGTCAGTCTTTCATTTTTCACTTTGGGCCAGATATTAATCTCAGATGTGCAGCACACATTACTGTGCATCTGGAGATACCCATTGCAGCACACGTGTGCTCAAGCAGAGTAGTAACCCTTGAGATGAGTGCAAAGTGTGCACGGCCCTAAGATAAAGATGCTGCTCTGTGGTGCTAAAGAACATGCAAAAGTCCAGTGAGCAGCAGAGGGAAAAGCCCTGCTACCTAATAGGAGGCAACAATTGGCAGTTTTCCATTTTAAAAGTTTTTTGCAGATGTTCCCTGTGATACGTAACTCAAGCATATTTCATACAACTCATACCTGTGGTTTAAATAAGTACGAACCTTCCAGTTAACCAGTTTGATACGTTAATAGCCCTTGGGCTGTGAATGTAACAACTGGTCATTAACTTCCATAATGGACAGATTTCAAAGAGTATCACTCTTGTAAATGGACATGCTGCCAGTCAGAATGGAGGACAGATTGGGATAGGGAGCTACATTAAGATGTCATTTCACATTTCTGGAGAAAAACTGTTTGTATTAATAATGTTCCATTTACTATAATTGGATGCAGAATAGGAGCATGAACCTAAATTCCTTAAATTAAGTCTTCACTGCTAACCCAAGAGTGTATGAGCAGGAGACAGAAGCCTGCAGGGAAACTGTGTTCTGAATCTCATTTTCATGGAAAGTTATTTCTAATACTGAACGCTCTTTACACAAGGCAGTTTCCTTACTGGTTAACAGAATAGGATGGATTCCTGCAGTGCTTCTCCTTCCATTTCCCCCCCTCCCCTCCAACTGCTCCTCTGATGTGAGTTGTCCCTTTGAAGTCACTGGGACAACTCACATGCGAGAGGCTACAGGATGAGGCCACCAATGGATTGCCTAAGATATAGCTTTGTTACATCTCACTACAAAGACATCCCCTGCTTAGAAAACAGGAGTTAAAAATAAAATTAGTTTATCATCATTGATTAGGGGAGTTCGATATCTGGAACTCCTTGGTATCAAGGTGCGGATACTGGGAAACAATTACTTTTCCAGAATGAATCTTTATGTGCACGCACAAGATTTGGAAAAAAAAAGGGTGGAAGAGAGGAAGCCTCTGTACAAACAGCCTTGGACAAAGAACCTTACCCCCCCCCCCCCCCCCCAGTTTAATAATGGAGCTACTTTGTTTTTCAATAAGACCACCATTCCAGAAATTCTGAAAGTGATAATCTGACCACAAACAGAAATACAAGTTAAACTATTTTGCTCTCTTTTTAGTATCACTGAAGTCACATATCCTCTAGAGGGCACCACATAAAATAGGAAGCTAGTTCTTTTCTATGTAGCTGATTAAAACTCTGTTTACAGTTAATCTTACTTTATGGTTGGGTTACAGCTTCAAACTATCCTCTTAATCTGTTCATTAATACAAAGTAATGTATTCATAACCAAACAAGTTCACATTTTTGTAAACTATTTGCCTACAAGGAAAAACAGATTCTGCATTAGCATTAAAATGAAAGTTACTTGTATAGGTTCACTGCATAACTATGTGTTGAGCCCTGTGCAGATACAAAATTTGTATCAGCATCCGTATCCACAAAAATGAGCTGCAGAATATCTGCACTGACATCCGCAGATGCAGATATTTGTACATTTGCGGGGCTTTAACTACATGGTAAGGCAATGAGGTAAATGAAGCAGCTACAGATAATCATTTAAGTGCATCAGTTTAAAATTTAGTGTTTGAATCTATACATTTGCAAGTATCACTACAGTATAAGCACCATGACTATATTTTGATGAATCCACAGCCAGATGAGAAATATTTAAACTTGACAATGACATGATTTTCTCCCCTGTTGGTTGTAGTTATCCTGATCAGAACAGCAGATAGCTGTATGGATGATGAAAGCTACACATAAGTCAGTTTAAGTCTGAATATATAGAGCCTGGCAAATCCACAGGAATCCACATGCATGGATATCTGCAGCTCAATTTTTGCAGATAAAAAAATTGTATCTACACAAGGCTATATGAAAGCAGCCACACAAGAGACTATGCAGATAGGAGAGGATAGATAAGACACAATTTAAGCATCTTACGTAGACCGTCCCCCCTCCATCTTCTCCCCACATGACTTCTCGCCCCACCCCCTCTCACAGGATGTTACCTGGGAAAGTTGGAAATGGGGGGGGGGGGGGAGGTTAAATGCCTCACCTGGCTGCTGGAGGCTGCCACTCCCGTCCATGGTTTGGGGTTCACCAGAAGTAAGAGTGCTCCAGCCTTCAACGAGGTTCAGGAAGCATAGCCAGCAGGTGAGGCAGATGAGGGGGATGAAGCTAAAAGGGCAGCTGCCCTAGGGCCTGGAAACTTTAAAGGGGCCAGGGCTCCCAACAGCCACCATTGCTATTATCAGTAACGGACAGAATCCTGGTCCCTTTAAATCACGAGCACTGGCAAGCACGAGCCAGACAGCACTAAAGGACTGGCTGGGGGAAGATTAGTCCCCAGCTCCACCCCTTCTGGATTCAGGAGCTGCCCTCTCACACACTCTTTAACCAGGGGCTTGCACTTCTATCCATAGCCCAGGTCTCACCCAATTGCCACCACAAGCTGCCTAATTGGCCCTCTCCAGTAAACATGTCACCATCCTCCCAGAGGATGTTGCGGTATCCTCTCGCATGGAGGATACCTCTGAGGGGGAGGGAATGCCAGTTAGGAAGAGGCAGGTGTTAGTAGTGGGTGATTCGTTAGAAACATAGATAGTTGGGTTTGTGATGGCCGAGAACCGTATGGTCACTTGCCTGCCTGGTGCGAAGGTTGCGGATCTCTCGAGGCATCTAGATAGACTTATATGTAGTGCTGGGGAGGAGCCGGTGGTCGTGGTACATGCAGGTACCAATGACGTAGGGAAGGGTAGGAGAGATGTCCTGGAGGCCAAATTTAGGCTGCTAGGAAAGAGACTGAAATCCAGGACCTCTATGGTGGCAGTCTCAGAAATGCTTCCAGTTCCACGCCCAGGGCCAGGTAGGCAGGCAAAGCTTCAGAGTCTCAATGCGTGGATGAGACGATGGTGTAGGGAAGAGGGGTTTGGATTTATTAGGAACTGGGGACACTTTTGGGAGAGGGGGAGCCTATACAGGAAGGATGGGCTCCACCTAAACCAGGGTAGAACCAGACTCCTGGCACTAAACATTAAAAAGGCCGTAGAGCAGTTTTTAAACTAAGAGATGGGGGGACAGCCGATTGGTGCGGAGATGCACGTAAATCGGAGGGAGACGTCTCAGAGGAGAATCCATTGATAGAGATTCTCTAAGCTGTAGTCAGAAAGAGAGGAGGGGAGAGGGCAAACCATGGGCCAGAGCAGACAAACAACCGCGTACAAAGGAATCCAATGCATCAGGGAAGGGCAGACAAATAAGCAGTGGCAAATTTTTAAAGTGCTTCTACACAAATGCTAGGAGTCTGACTAATAAGATGGGTGAACTAGAGTACCTAGTATTAAATGAGGAGATTGACATAATAGGCATCACTGAAACCTGGTGGAATGAGGAAAATTTGTGGGACACAATCATACCGGGATATAAAATATATCAAAAGGATAGAGCAGGCCGAGTGGGTGGCGGAGTGGCACTGTATGTGAAAGATAATGTAGAATCAAATGAAATAAAAATATTAAGTGAATCAACATGTTCAATAGAATCGCTATGGATAGTAATTCCATGCTCCAAAAATAAGAAATTAGCAGTAGGGATATATTACGACCACCTGACCAGGACAGGGATACTGACATTGAAATGCTGAGGAGATTAGAGAGGCTACCAAAACAAAGAACTCTATAATAATGGGGATTTTAATTACCCCCATATTGACTGGATACATGTCACCTCAGGAAGAGAAGCGGAGATAAAATTTCTCAATGGCTTAAATGACTGCTTCTTGGAGCAGCTGGTGCAGGAACCCACAAGGGGAGAGGCAATTCTCGATTTAGTCCTGAGTGGAGCGCAGGATCAGGCCCAGGAAATAACCGTTACAGGACCGCTTGGGAATAGTGACCATAATATAACAACATTCAACATTCCTGTGGTGGGAAGAACTCCTCAGCAGTCCAGCACCCTGGCATTTAATTTCAAAAAGGGGAATTACGCTAAAATGAGGAGGCTAGTTAAACAGAAATTAAAAGGCACAGTGACTAGAGCCAAATCCCTGCAAGCTGCATGGAAACTTTTTAAAGACACCATAATAGAGGCCCAATTTAAATGTATACCCCAAATTAAAAAACATAGCAAGAGACCTAAAAAAAAGAGTCACCGTGGCTTAACCACCATGTAAAAGAAGCAGTGAGGGACAAAAAGGCATCTTTTAAGAAGTGCAAGTCCAATCCTAGTGAGATAAATAGAAAGGAACATAAACACTGTCAAATCAAGTGTAAAAATGTAATAAGAAAAGCAAAAAAAGATTGAGGAACAGCTAGCCCAAAACTCAAAAAGAAATAACAAAATGTTTAAGTACATTAGAAGCAGGAAGCCTGCTAAAAAACCTGTGGGTCCCCTAGACGATCGAACTATAAAAGGCGCAATCAAGGACGATAAAGCCATTGCGGAGAAACTAAATGATTTCTTTGCTTCAGTCTTCACGGCTGAGGACGTTGGGGAGATTCCCAAATCTGCACTATCCTTTGTGAGTGATGAATCTGAGGAACTGTCCCGGATTGAAGTGTCATTAGAGGAGATTTTGGAACAAATAGAAAAACTTAATGTTAACAAATCTCTGGGACCGGATGGCATTCATCCAAGGGTTCTAAAAGAACTCAAATGGGAAATTGCTGAACTATTATCTGTGGTTTGTAATCTATCCCTTAAATCGGCTTCCGTACCTAATGACTGGAAGATAGCCAACGTGACACCAATATTTAAAAAGGGCTCTAGAGGCGATCCGGGCAATTACAGACAGGTAAGTCTAACTTCAGTACCGGGCAAATTAGTTGAAACAATAGTAAAGAATAAAATTGTGAAGCATGTAGAAGAACATAATTTGTTGGACAAAAGTCAACATGGTTTCTGTAAAGGAAATCCTGTCTTACTAATCTATTAGAGTTCTTTGAAGGGTTAACAAACATGCGGACAAGGGGATCCAGTAGATATAGTATACTTAGATTTCCAGAAAGCCTTTGACAAGGTCCCTCACCAAAGGCTCTTGTGTAAATTACATGGCCATGGGATAAGAGGAAGGTCCTTTCTTGGATTGAGAACTGGTTAAAGACAGGAAACAAAGGGTAGGAATAAATGGTAAATTTTCAGAATGGAGAGGGGTAACTAGTGGTGTCCCCAAGGGTCAGTCCTAGGACCAATCCTTTTCAACTTATTCATAAATGATCTGGAGAAAGGGGTAAGCAGTGAGGTGGTAAAGTTTGCGGATGATACCAAACTGTTTAGGATAGTCAAGACAGAAGCAGACTGAGGGACTCCAAGAAGATCTCACCAAACTGAGTGAGATCTTTCATTTCATGGCAAATGAAATTTAATGTGGATAAGTGTAAAGTAATGCACATTGGGAAAAATAACCCCAACTATACGTACAGTATGATGGGGGCTAATTTGGCTACGACAAATCAGGAAAGATCTTGGCGTTATCGTGGACAGTTCTCTGAAAACTTCCACACAGTGTGCAGCGCGGTCAAAAAGGCAAATAGGATGCTAGGAATTATTAAGAAAGGGATAGAAAATAAGACCCAGAATATCTTACTGCCCCTGTATAAAACTATGGTACGCCCACATCTTGAATACTGTGTACAGATGTGGTCTCCTCACCTCAAAAAGATATTTTGGCCTTGGAAAGGGTTCAGAAAAGCAACTAAAATGATTAGGGGTTTGGAACCGGTCCCATATGAGGAGAGGTTAAGCGACTGGGACTTTTCAGTTTAGAAAAGAGGAGACTGAGGGGATATGATAGAGGTATATAAAATCATGAGTGGTGTGGAGAGGGCCGATAAAGAAAAGTTATTTATTAGTTCCTAAATAGAAGAACTAGAGGACACCAAATGAAATTAATGGGTAGCAGGTTTAAAACTAATAAAAGAAAGTTCTTCTTCACACAGCGTGTAGTCAGCCTGTGGAACTCTTTGCCAGAGGAGGCTGTGAAGGCTAGGACTATAACAGAGTTTAAAGAGAAGCTAGATAATTTCATGGAGGTTAGGTCCATAAAAGGCTATTAGCCAGGGGATAAAAAGGTGTCCTTGGCCTCTGTTTGTCAGAGGCTGGAGAGGGATGGCAGGAGACAAAGCGCTTGATCATTGTCTTCGGTCCACCCCCTCTGGGGCACCTGGTGCTGGCCACTGTCAGCAGACAGGATACTGGGCTAGATGGACCTTTGGTCTGACCCAGTACGGCCATTCTTATGTTCATAATTTGGGGCAGCAGGAGCGGGGCAGCTCTCACACATGCAGGAGCCAACCCACTTACCTGCTGCCCCGGTGGCACCTCAGATTTTCAGGTGCCCTATGCAGCCATGTATTCCGCGTATGTGTGGGGATGACCCTGTAGTGTAAGTAGGAAGGGGACCCGCTACTACAATTAGCTCAAACTTCTGGCAAACCAAGTTTCCATCCCAGCTAACCCTAAAGAGCTCAAGCAGCCAAGTAAAAATAAGCCAGGTTCTCGTCTGCACCATACACCTAATGTTCCAAATGCTTGATCATTTATTGCTGTTCATTTGAGAGACATGGAGAATACCTTATTTCAAGATGCAAGATTTGCTTCACTAGCTGTTTGCAAAGACACGGATAAACATGGAACTCCTGCAAGTTCCCCTTCCCCCTTGCCACTACTGCATAATCATTTGAAAAGGGAAAAAAATAGATCTTAGTTTGAAAGTTGAGAAGAGTTAGATTGTCACCAAGAAGGAGCTGTCTGTGCCTTTTGAAACCATTGTCATGAGCATATGATCATCGGTTGTACACCAATTCCTCTAGTTATGGTTTCCAGCTTTTTCAAGCAACTGAACCAATTCGTTGGAATAAGACTTCACTAGCACTCATCACAAGAATTTCAGAGTCCAAACTCAGTATTTTACTCCTGTGCAGCACTACCTTGCAATCAGTTCAGTGTTCTCAAACGTGTAATGGCAGGCTTCACAAGGAAGAACATTGCCCATTACACAAGACAGTTTGAAGCACCTCAAGTTCCATCTCAGATCAGAAAGTGCGTAACTAAATGGGAGGTGCCACATTACAGCAGAGATCACACCTGTATTCCCTTCCCAATACTGCATCATCACTAAGGCAGGGAAATGTAATGAAGCCAGCCGGAAGATCATCAGTGATCACCTTTATAGTTTTTTACAATAGTTTCTGTTGCTATATTTTATGGAGTATATGACCACTTTAGACCTAATCTATTTTAGAGCTTGTCTACACAGCTGGGGATAACGGGCATCTCGAGGGTGGGAGTTGTAACATGCACTAACTTACTGTACATTAATGGGCCCATCCAGGCTTTGCTGGGAGACACTTAAGGATCCCTAGTGCACATTAACATAATACTGTTTTAAACAGTACTACATTAAAAACATACCTACAGGATCTCATTGGACCAATTAATCTGCAATGTGTTAGTGTGCTTTAGAAAAGTGGAACTCTGTACTTTCGTTATTAGAGGAAGACGTGATGCCTCCAAGTTAGGGATGAAAGAACAGCAGTGGGAAAAACCTATAATGTTTACACGGTGCACTTTCCTCTCAATAGAGGGCTTCAGAGACCAGTGTTGTCAGGCTGATATCTATGCATTTATGAGGGCATGCAGCGGGTTACTTCAATTCAAACTATTTTCGCTATCATGGCACATGGTTTTTATCTGTACAATACTTAATATAGGACTGGGGAAAGATTTTATAGCAGTCGGGTATTTATTGTTCCAAGGGATCTTTCTTACACAGCGAAAGGCAAGAGGACTACAATGCTTACATACAGGACAACGACGACAACTCCTACCTCAGGTAGTCTCTGCGACAAAGGATAAGGTTGGCTTTGGTGTACAAGGTGGAGCCCACCTCCCCCAAACGACAGTCACAGCACGCACATTTCAGGCAGTCCTCATGCCAATATTTGTCCAGGGCTTTTAGAAGATACCGGTCCTTGATCTTACGGTTGCAGCCAGCACAACCTTTCGGCTTGGTGTCTGGCTGGACCGAGAGCATTTGTATACCTGAAATAAAACACATAGGAGAGAAGAATGAGATTTTTAACAAGTCTCCCTTTCACAGGTGTGAATTTTTCTTCCTAATGCATAAAAAGATTGCTCTTTAGATGAAGTGCATGATTTAAATAGTTAATGTCACATTGACAATAGCATTAAGAGTCATTTAATCTCTCTCGGCTAGGTTCCTTACCTTCTCCCCAACATCCCTGCCTTCTCAGGCACTTGGCAAAAATTGCTATATACAGTAATGAGTTACAATTCGAATGGTCAAAATCTGAACAAATCTGAGGAAGAGTTGAATCAGGAGCAATATTGAATTTGATAATATTTTGCACTAGGGACAGCCAAAGGATTCCCAAATATTAAGCACAAGCATTCCCAATTTTATATGTGGAAAGAAAGAAAATTTAGACTTGTACCTCTTATTGCAAGACTGCTCAATACCCACATTCAGGGTCAAATTTTTGAGAGCTCAGTTCCCCTTTATGTACCTAAATAAAGTGAACGGACAGTGAAAATTCAGAGGTTCTAAGAATTTCACGGTGATCACTTTTCATACAGATTAAATAGCACAAAAGCACTATTGGTCCTAAATGACCTGCACAAACGTCAGTTATTCACAGGCAAGCAGATCAACCGAAGCCATTTCTCCTGATTAGCACACAGTGAAACAGAATACCACCATTGTAGAAATAAAATGTTTATAAGAGGTATATCAAAGATTCCTGAAGAGATGTAAGTGGAAATATTATAGCTTTAGACAAAACAGTAAATGCCACTTATGAGATATTGAGTGGCAGACACCTACAAATTGCAAAATTAAGTTGAAGGGGAATGTGTAAGGAGGGGACTAGATGGCTAGAAGTGGAAATGATAAATAGTTACTCTGTCTCCCAAGGATCCAATCAGGGCAGGAACCCAATTGCTCTAGTGTTTACAATGCACGGCAGGGGGGACCCATCTGCCCCCAAAGATCATGGGAATGAATGTCTCTAGATTAGTAGTTTGAATCCCCACTCCAGATCAACCTAGTCATCAGACTTCCTTAAAATCCAAGTGTTTCGCTCCTCTGCCCTGGTATCTCAAAGTCCTCCCACTGTAAACATCTAACAAGGCTGTATTATTTCTCCTTGCATTACATCAGGCAGGCAAGCAGAGAGATAGAAATAAAGCATGCATGCTGAATCATTACTCTATTTTTTCCCCAGTGTTCCAAGCCAAGCTCGTAAGTGTATATATTTTCATAAGAGTGCACCCAATATACAACTACAGTCCTCACAGCCAAAATGTGAAAGATCTGAGCAAATCATAATGAACCCCAACCCAGAATCAAGTGTTACTGCCCACACATATTGCTTTCCTCCAGGCTTAGGTTGGGAAAAACAGAACGACTCTGCTTCTCCATGGCCTGAAGGTCAAATATGAGCTCTGAGAGTACAGCCCTGTGCGGCTACAAAATTTCTATCTATCTCTACAAGTAAGCTGCAGATACCTGCATCTCTGGATGCAGGTACCGGTTGATTTGCAGGGCTGTTAGAGCAATGAAGGAAAGCAGCATCCAGAGGTATGGATTCTTCGCCAAGAATGACCGTCCATCTGCTGTTTTAAAAGCTGGGGCCTGCAAGATCTGGCTATCAGCTCATCTCAACTGGTGTGGTAAATTACCAGGAGGAAGAATCATTCTGAGGTAGCTACAACTTGAGCTAAGTAAGGGTACATCTACACTAACGTTATTTCAAAATACCATAGTCCACGTCCACACAAAGCCATTATTTCGACAGGTGTCAAAATAATGTTGAGCTGGAGGACTTCTTACGCCGACTCCCGTAACCCTCATTGTACAAGGAGTAAGGGACTTCGGAGGAAAAGTGCTCTCTCAGACCTCCTGCTGTGTAGATAGAGCCAAAAGCCAAAATAACCTATTTCGACTTAAGCTGCGGAATTGACGCAGCTCAAGTTGCGCAGCTTATTTCTGCTTTAGCCCTGCTATGTAGACATGCCCTAAGGAATTACACTCACAAGCCAACAGGAAGCCACTGTAGACTTTAACACACTATAATGTGCCTTTTTGACTGGCACCACTAAGACAAGCTGCTGCATTTTGCACCAACTGTAAGTTCCATGTGGCCTTTAAGTGTAGTTGCATGGAGAACATACGATTAGTCTTCATAGATACTAGTTCAGCTAAGAGGCTTCCTGAGGCGGCAGAAGGAGCAACTTCTAAGTTTTATCTCTGAAGCCCTGTGGTCACAGAAATTAGAACAATAATCCCCACTTGTGCTGTGGCATGCCCCTAGTACAGCCCCACAGTTCCCCACCCCCATTAGTCATGTAATTAAATGTTCATCTAACACATGTAATACAAAATAGTACTGTTGTATTTTAGCTGGCGTTAATCTGAGAGAAGTCAACGGCTCAGATTCCCAAAGTAGCCATTTTTCTGTCTCTGTGCATTGCCCACTGCACTGTAGCATCTGAGCATTGTAGCTCCCAACAGAGGAATGGGCATAATCCATGTTCCCGTTCCCCGTCTCTGAAATGGGGATTATGTGACTTTCCTCAGTACACATGAGAAGCCATCAGCAAAAACATTTAAAAAGGGCAGAACAGCCCTGTCTATGCCAGTGCCTTAAGCACTTTCCAGGGCACCTTCCACTATGCTCCTTCACCCACAAGCTGCATACACAGAGCGCCACTCACGCGCCATTATGAACAGGGGTTAACACGATCCCCAAGGGCAACAGCTATTAGCACACCAAAGAACCCCTTTTGAAGAACCTTTATCAAGAACAATGTAGGAAAAAGCCTTATGGAAAAATCCCACTGGATATTTAATAGCCACTCAAAAAAACAACCCTCTAAGCATTTAAATTTCCTCTGAAATAAGCATTTGGTAAATTAAATATCAGTGCTCTGCATGGCTTTTTTACAAGGCAGTTTCCAAACCACATACACAATGTAAAATAAAATAGAACAACAAGCCTAAATTGCTTGGAATTCAGTTTCAGAAGTTCAGAAGGGTGAAAGACTGTACTAGGATTTGAAACTTTAGCTTGAGGGAATCCAGGTTAAACCAGGAGCTAAGATACCTAAGGGCTTTAAAAAAAAATAAAAAAAATAAGTGAACAATTTTACGTGAAAGGCGACTATGGGTAGAGAATCCAGGCTGGCACTCTCTGATCCTAATTGATCAAACCAGCAAGCAAGTATCCTGTTGCAGTTTAAAGTGAACAAGCTGCAAGAAGCGATGCAAGGCTCAAAAATCTGAGACTGCAAAAAGAGTCAAACCTCTGGATTCCCAGAGGCTTATGTGAGGTCACCACATGATAAAAAGGGTATGGCTTGCACGATCTTCCAACTGGAAGGGGTACATAGAATGCGACGAAAGGTAAGGACATGGTCAAAGATGAGGTCAAGATTTTTAACTTTATTCACTGCTCCTGAATCACTCAAGCAGAAACATGAGAATGGAGAGAGCCTTTGTACCCCAACCCATCAGTGCCACCTATTTTCTGGAGATGGAGATAAAGGTGGCTCTGACAAATCCAACTGGCAGTATCTATCTTCTTCTAAGGGACAAAGGTTATAGGATCCTCTTTTATAGGATCCATGCTGTGTGTGTGGGGGGGGGGGGGGGGAGAAAAGAGGAGAGAAGTGATTTTTCACAGCTGCATTAGAAGACATCTTATGGTACTTGAAAGGGAAGGAGGCTTCATTGGCTGAAAATTGTACCAATGCAGCTGATCTTTAACATTGCTTTAAATTTGTTTAAGTATTTTAGTACATTTTTCCCAAAAGCCATCTTTATGGCCTCACCTCTGTCACCTCTTCCCCCACCGCACTCCCTCCAAAAAGAAGTGTTGGCAGTGCCTGACCAATTGTTACCTTACTTCCTCCTCTTCTTTTCCAAACCCTGGACAATTTCTAGAATACACTTCCTAATTGTATTTCTGTTGTGTGGGACACATTAAGGCATATGGTCTCATGGACAAGCTCTTGCCCATTAATGATCTCACGCGATCCCTATGGCAACTATAGCAATTACTTACATGGAAAGTGATCAATTAAATTAAAAGATGGCCAGAAATATATTAGTCTGAAATAAAGAGTGCCAGAATCTTAGTGTCAGCCTGCTCTCAACAGATCACCATCTGGATACTTCTGTTCTAAGGAGAACTGGAAGATTTCCTGTGGGTACAGTCACCACCCAAACACCGTTGGGTGTTTGTTGCTGAACTGGTAGAAGCAACATGCACCCTTCTACAGTACAAGCTACTGCTATCAGCATTTCCAAAAACATTCTCAACTCAGTCAGTGGAGCACCTGATCTGTAAAAATAAGCAAAGATTTCCCTATGCAGTAGTGCAAAGCACTACCCATTATCCCTTACAGATATATAGTCTAGACTGATCACAATTATTGACCCCAGTCTACCACTCTCAAATTAGCATTTCTTAATAGTCCTGATAGATTATCAAGGATTTTTAAATCATTGCAGACAGCATAGCTTTGTAGCTTGAAGATATTTTCCCAGACACCATCTTCCACCTTTGAATTTCTGGCGAAAGGTAAGAGAAGATTTCTATCTCTGATTTACTGATTCCTGGACTTTACCCTAATCTCCCATAACCAAATCCTTCAAAGTGACTCATCCCTATTCTTTTTATTTGGAACGTACTGCGAAATGGCTGTCAATTTGCAGATAGGACCACCACAAAATAAGAAAGGGGGGAGGAGAAATAGAGCTAATCCTGCTCCTGAAAATAGAGCATCCAGCAAAAATAAATAAAGCTCATTCCAACTGTATAACCCTTACTCACCCTCTTCCTCAATTTGAGGAAAAGTATTTGGGGGTAACTGGTCAGTAAAATATTGGCAATGACTGAGAATCAGTGTCCCCCCTTGTGGAAGCTGCTGGACAGAACATCCTGTTCTTCCTACACGTGATATTTTAGTGAAACTGAAGTCAGTCATAGGCTAAGCATCTAATTCTTCCATTCATATTTGGCACTGGCTCCTTTGCACATTTAGGGCTAAATTCTGCCCTTGGTTAGGCACAGTTCCTGCCAATATCAATGGGCCGTGCCTCTCAGAGGATCAAGTTTTGCCCACCTTTTGAAAAAGACTTGTTTGGATGCTTGTTTAAAGAATCTTAAAATGAAATATTTTTCAAACAAAATACACAAAAACCAACAGAAGAGTTAAAGATTCAGGGGTAGGGGGAACCCAAAACACTTTTCAGCAGAGGTGGCTTCCATCCATTTCCAGACCATTCCAGGGTTTGCAGTTTGGTTGAATGTCAACATCCCCACTATACAAACTGTTCCCAGAGCCCCTGCTTTTCAGATGCATCCGCCACCTTGTAGTCTCACTTACAAATCAGCCAACAGCTTTCTCCCCATCAGTCCAGAGCAATAAAGATACACAAGTGTTAAAGACATGAAGTGTTCATAAACTGAGATACATTTCATAACTTGCTTATAGCACATCAGGAGTCGTAACTAGTTTGAGATTGACATGTAAATTGTTCTATGGAAAAATCTTATTGCCTCCAAGACCCTGCTATTCCCAGTTATTTGACAGGTTAAGGGAAATTATAATTAAAAAAAGAGAGGCAAATAATAGCCTGTGCAGTGTGGTGCGCAGAAATAAGTAGAACCATTTCATTTAAACTCTGGTGAGCTTTTAATTGCCTGGATTGCATTGTGAAGCAGCCTAACGGTTGATTGCTTCCATTATGCTCTCTTGTTCTGTGCCATTCATCTGCACAGGCTCAGCTTCTGTAGTTAACACAACAAAGTAACCGCAACTCCATAACACCCAGGGTTTTTTTTTTTTTTTTATTAAAAAAAGTAAGATTTGAGTACTGTAAATGTAGATTCTTTTGCACACTTTTGTTGTTTACTATGGCAAAATTAGCTCAAAACTTCACTCCCGCCTTCTAAAAAAAAAGTGTGAATCACATCTCTTTTTAAGGGTGAATGCTCAGGGAGAGGGGAGGGGGAGAAGGGGAGGTTAGATAGATACTAAAATAGGAATGCAGTCCCACAGCTGGGAGCACTGACACAGATTAAAGAATTTGGCTACCATCACCATTTGATTGCCAGGAGACACCAAACAAAAGATTTGTCCCCCTCTCCCTTTTTGAAAACTAGATTGGGCCTAAAAGGTTGTTTCTCTCTGTTCATTGGCCCAGAGCATCCCAGCAGGCTGTAGCCCCCTAAGGGACAACAATGCAAATAAATGATCCCCAATCTCAGGGACTGGAGCTGCTTCTTAACTGTGCCTTACATTCCCCCCCCCTTTTTTTTTTTTTGAGAAAGAGAGAGAGAGAGAGAGAGAGCGAGCGCGCGCAAATGGTGCTGGGAACCAATTTGATTCCCTTTTTCTCCAATGCAGCTGCAAGGCTCAGAGATACTGACATTTTTCCACTCTTATCAGTTTAATTACAGTTACCATGGCAGCAAAGTGCTAGTGCTTGGCAAAGGCCAACAAGAGATTTGCAAGACTGAGTTCAATTTTGATGCAGCTCACATGCAAAATAAAAAAAAAAAATAAGAAACATACATACATTCTGCAACAAAGGACCCCTTTTGGAGTTAGGCGCTCAAGCCTTTTGTGCTAATTCCTTTTCAAGCCACACAGGGATGGGGCAACGGGTGGCAAAAGAAGGCACAATATTTGTTGCACCTAAGCAAGATTAATTGGCTTAAGCAGCCGTCCTACAAAACTGGTCAAGGAAACAATATTTCAGAGCTCTGTAGAGCACAGACAAGCGCGCGCGGGCTACAGCAGCGTCTTTAAAAAAGAGAAGCCAGCCTGTTTAAACGTTCCCAGCAAGTGCACGGCTGTTGCTAAGTGCAAACTTAAGACACGAGATGGTAACCTTACCAAAACTTTTCTCCTTTTTCTGCATGAGTTGACTTCAGAGTGCCTGCCCAGCGCCTTCTCATTGAGCACCCAGTCCCAGCCCAAGCAGCAAGTGTTTCCCCACTTTGGGTCAAATGAGGAGCCTTGTGAGCTGCAGCCAGACACGCACCAGACAGCCGAAGCCGGGCTATTGTGCAGGCACTTTGGAGACAGGGGTGGGGGAGGTGGAGAGTGGGCAGGGGACTGGTGGAACAGACAAGCCGAGCCACTGGCAAGGGAGCAGCGTACAGAATGATGGCGAATGACAAAACCACATGCCTCCCTAACTCTGCCCGTAATCCTATAATCCCAGCGGTCTCCTTTAGCTGCGTTGTAACAAATGGATTTGATTAAACTGTCACATGCAGCGCTAGCCTACCATATCATGTTCAATATGGAAAGGATCATAAATAGATCTAGTATTTCATAACACCCGCCTGGCCACCCTCCTGCGCCCCACACATACCCTAGGTAAAAAAAACAAAAACCCCACACTGCATCAGAGCCCCAGTGTACTACCCCAAGGGTATTTATTTGGCATTTCACTAGACCCTCTCCCACCCATTTGCTTTGCCTTAACAAGCAAGCAAACACACACACATATATACACATCTGTGGCAAATGGAGGCATGTTTATGGCTGGACCCCTTCTCAGGGGCTCCCAATCCTACAGAGCCAGTTACAAATTAAAACTGCTGCAACGGGAGGTGTTTGGATTAAAGCGGAGCGAGATGGAAACCATCCACCTGCTCCCCTGATCATTGAGAATAAATTTCCGAGACGCTCTGGAAGGAGGAGAGGGGGGGGGGGGGGAAATGTGGAAATCGCTGCAGTTTCATTGTTAACTTTGACTGCTGTTTCTCCAGACATTCAGCTGCGCGAGGCTCCTCCGACTGCATGTATTTCATGTCTCATCATTAAAATAATGAAGCCTCACATGATTTAAACAAAACCCTCTCAGCAGAGCTGCAGCTGGAGCGAAAGTTGCAGTGCCGAGCCGCGCGCGTCTCGGTGCGTTGCAGCCCCAGCTTATGACTCATTAGGCGAGAGGGATGCGCGCGCACACACACAGCAATGACCCCGAGCCGGGGCGTACAGTTGCCTCACTTACCTTCTCAATTAAGCGATACAGGGGGAGGCAGTTCAATAAGCACAGTGGCCGCTTTGTAGCGCTTCTCCTTGGGAAAGGTCAAAAAGCAGCATTGTTTTTTTGGGGGGGGGAGATACAGGGGGTGAGCGGGAGAGATGGGGGAAGCGGGGGGAGGAGATCGCTATTCTTTTAAGTTTAAAATAATGAGGTCCTCCAGGATCCGCCAAGTAATTGTGTTGCCCGCATCCGAGCTACAGGTGTCCTCCTTTTAGTATCTTGCAGTCCAAGGCTGTCTCTCGCCGTCCTGGCTGAAGACAACTTACCTAAAAGCAGCGTGTGAGGAGCCGCGTTGAATGAAGTCAGGGCTTTATCAGCTGCAAAATGCAATCCCTTACCAGCCAGACATAATACAGCAAAAGAAAAGGTCACTCGGTTATTACTGAGCCAGCCGAACCCAAACAGCTCTTGTGGAAGACCACAGAGAAAGCAGCTCCCTTCCGATTTAAGGCTATTTACCTCTCTTCCACCCCCACACACCCACCCTTCCTCTCCTCCCCCCCCCTCCAGTTCTGCAGCTCCACTCAAGTACAGCCGCCCTCGGAAAGTGCAAAGCAGCCAGGAGACAGATTGGGCTTTGTTGGTAATTTCCCATGGTGAAAATTTACAAGCCTGAGAGTGCAGTCAGCAAAACCACATGCATATGCTAGACACAAACACCAGGGACAACCTCTCTCTCATACACAAAAAGTGACCTCTACAGAATCCGTTCAGCACCAGCCTCCCCCAGCCCTCCTGAAATAGACCAAGGGAAAGAGGGAGCGTGCACCCTCAGAAGAGACATTGTTTAAAAACAAAACAAGAAAAAGTTGCCTAGGCAAAACAGGAAGGGAGCGAGGCAAGATATTCATCTCTCTGGCGCTATTAATCAAGCCTACGAAACACTTAAGGTGAAAGCGAGAGCCCATTCAGTACTGGATGTGCGCTGCCAGATGGGCATTTTCAGAACTGCCTGAGAACTCCAGGGTGGAAGTTTCTTCCTCATCTGGGCTCTAACTTCCAAGCACATCCCCGAACTCCAAATCGGACCTACAAGGGGATCAACAGCCGCCAAGCACACACACACCGAGCACCGCTTGCCCAAGTATCATAACCTCCCCAACCCCCGGTTACCCGTTTCTCTATGGGATGCCCACCCCAAAATCTAATGCGATAACTGATTCTATGCTTAAAGGGTGGAGGGCTGGAATCAAATATTTCCATCTACTTGACCAGAAGGCAGACATACAAAAAATAAATAGGTTTGGCATACTTGCTAATCAGCTTTGTAACCGTGACTGAACGTTGGCTTTCTATAAGAAAAGATGTTGAGCCTAGCCTACTGTAAATAAAGTAAAAAAAAAAAAAAAATTCCACGGCATCTTCCTTTAAGAGCCATCTGCACTTGGAGAAAAACCAGATTAAGAATTTGTGAAGCCAGTTTTCAGACTTCAAAGTGAGCCTCTGTTGTCTGCTATTAGGAGCACCACACTAGATTTCCACAAAGCTTTGAAAGATGTCAGCTTACAATATACCCTAAATTTGAATGACACTCATATTATAGAAGTCTTTCAAGCCCCAAGAAAGATTTAAAAGCATTGAAGAAGTATGCCCTCCCCTCCTCCCCCATATAATCCAGCAGTTCCAATAAAAAGAAATCAAATCAACCTAATAAATGCACACGGTTAGGGTTGGGAAGGAGGAGGGGGGGGGGTTGATTAAACTTCTATAGATTAAGGCTTGTGAAAGAAGCACACTTAACTTCAGTACCTGTGAGTATTCCTGAT